>OU452279.1:9945000-19945000 GCA_911728535.1 Pammene fasciana
ATTTTATTTTTATTTTATTTTTATTTTATTTTTATTTTATTTTTATTTTATTTTTATTTTATTTTTATTTTATTTTTATTTTATTTTTATTTTATTTTTTTACTTTTATTTTATTTTTATTCTATTTTTATTTTAGTGTTATTTAAAAAATAATTCGCGTCAAAAAAATCTTCCATTTTTTATTAGTCGCGCAATACTATACCAAATTACTGTATACATAAAAAAAAATCAGTTCCATATCCACATCGAGTTAATATCAATGATCGATTCAATGTACCTACACTATAAACTCTTTCACGAAATTTCAACTGAGGAAGACTAAAATGAATTCACTACAATTATCGCCGAGCGCGCCTCCGTGACCTTGAGCAAGTAGATACTTGCCGGCTACCTGCCCCGCGCCCCGCACCCCGCACCCTTGGTCAGTTGCTTTACCGCCGCAAACAAGTACCTACCTCGTAAATTCTGCGATGAAAATAACGATACCGAAATCATAACGGTATAAGTATCGCTATATTAAGGTATAGGTACCGTAACGAAAAAATTGCGATATCGTAATTTTATTTCGGTACCGTACCGCAATATTTCAACCGCTATAGCTCTACCTTTAAAACATTGCGGTATCGTAATTCTATACCAGTACCGTAACGCTTCTACCGTAACGAAATCAGTCCCTGATTGAAATTGATGATTGATGATAAGGATTGTTTTCTAGTAGACTTGAAGGGATCCCTTTGTTTCCCATAAACTTGTTGTTTCGAATTTCGATAGTCAGAAATTGATAGGTATCCATATAATTTATGGGCATAAACATCAATAGTCATAATTTTTGTAAAGCATAACGTTTTATAGTTCTAACAATAAAAATCTATAATATTAAACACTATAATCGCAAAAGGCATAAAATTGATGAGTATAACATAATATAAGGTATCAATAATTATTCAGAAATATTTTAAGGCATATATTTTATCGGACTAATAGTCGTTAATCATATCGTTTTAATGTCATCCCTTTGTTTTCCATAAACTTATCGTTTCGAATTTCGATAGTCATAAAATTATATCCATTAGGATTTATGGACATAAACATCAATAATCGTAATTTTTTCCAAGTATAACGTTTAATAGTTCTAATATTAAAGCGTAATAATATTCAACACTTTAATCACTACGGTCATAAAATTGATAAGTATAACATTAAACCATCAATCAACTCGCTATCAAAAAAGAAATACAGTTCCAGAGTCATCAATAGGTACGACGACGAGCGAAGCAAGGAGGAGTATTAGGTATCTTGCATCTACACCACAGCCGACTTGCTATCAAAAAAGAAGTAGGTATAGCCCCAGAGCCACCGTTAGGTACGACGACGAGCGAAGCGAGGAGGAGTGTTAGGTATACTGCCTTTTTGCCGAATTATGTATTCGCCAAATTTCAATTAGCCACCAACTTTTCGCCGAAGTTTAATTTCGCAAACCAATCCTTGGCATAATAAAATTTCACTTCGTAATTTTTTATTTTGCAAAATTTTATTACGTCAAATTTTATGTGGTAAATAATTGTTTAGCAAATGATTTGCTAAGGCAAATAATATATTGTCAAAGTTTATGTAGTCAATAATTGTGTAGCAATTAGTGCTGCTCCCAGACATAGGTAGGTTTGGGTCATTTTTTTTATGGCCCTAAAAACGAAACTGCTCCCAGAGATACATAGGTAGGTTAGGGTTATTTTTTTAATGACCCTAAAAACGAAACTGCTCCCAGAGATAGGTAGGTTAGGGATGGTTAGGGTTATTTTTTTATATGACCCTAATAACGAAACTGCTCCCAGACATAGGTAGGTTAGGGTTACTTTTTTTATTGGCCCTAAAAACGAAACTGTTCCCAGAGATAGGTAGGTTAGGGTTATTTTTTATGACCCTAAAAACGAAACTGCTCCCAGAGATAGGTAGGTTAAGGTTTTTTTATGGTCCTAAAAACGAAACTGCTCCCAGAGATAGGTAGGTTAGGGTTATTTTTTTTAATTATCCTAAAAACGAAACTGCTCCCTGAGAGAATAAAAAAAAATCTCCCAACTGTCCCAAAATTTACAAACAAAAAATTCTTTACGTTCATAAAAAAATGTAAAGAAAATGATAATTTCTCAGTTTCGTTACACTTTTTTTATGAACGTAGTAACGAATTTTTTTGTATGTAAATTTTGGGACAGTTGGGACAATTTTTTTATTCTATCAAACTCGATAGAGCTCGTGATTCTGCATGCGATAGACTCAAAATATATATCAAATAAAAAAAAAGTAAAGGTAATTTTTTTCTGCAAATTACCCAAGTAGGTTACGGTTATTTTTTTATGGCCCTAAAAACGAAACTGCTCCCAGAGATAGGTAGGTTACGGTTTACGGTTATTTTTTTATGACCCTAAAAACAAAACTGCTCCCAGAGATAGGTAGGTTAGGGTTATTTTTTGTATGACCCTAAAAATGAAACTGCTCCCAGAGATAGGTAAGTTATGGACTATAAAAAATCGGAACTTAAAATTTGTGGAAACCGATATATATCCCTAGACCCCCTAGTTATCATTATAATCTACGATTAAAGAACTTAAAACAATTATTATAAGTAAGTTTATTGCCTTCAACATTATGTAATAGACACTATTGGGCAATTCCATGGAAATGTAACGCCAGTTACGATTTCATTCATTGTTTATTTATTTCTGAAGCTGTTGTGAACGATAATTTATCGCTAGGTAAGAATAAAATAGATCCCTAGATATATTTTCACTTACATTTGTACCATAAATAAAACAGTGAGCAAATAATTGGTAACTGGCGTTACGCTCTTACGTGGATTTACCCCATTTGGACTTTGAATATTATGAGTAACAGATTTTATGACTAACAATAATTATGACCTGCAAAAATCGGACCAGCAATTTAGATTGTAAAATTTTATGACTATTGACAATATGACTAATAAAAATTATGATCGAAAACGTCATGGACTGACTAAAACGGAAGTTAAAAATTATGGGAACCAATAGAGACCCCGACTTGAAAACAAAAAGGAGAGAACAACTCAAAAATATTTGGAAGTATGAAGTTTTAATACGTACCTACTTACCTACAAAACGTACTTACATATGTTTATTACAGTTCCAGGGCATTTCTCGAAGACTAATTGATTAATAGATTAAAAATACGCCATAGTTAATCAAATTAATGACAGTTTTCCTTAAACTTTATTTCTTTACTCACTCTTAAAAACTTAATTTTCAATGTTGTTTGTTCGCATTATTAAAAATATTGTTCGCATCCTCTTGATCTAAAGCGCATTTGTATTACATTTGTACTAAATTCCAATTAATTATTAATTTCTGAATAGAAGCTTTGTGTAGTGCATGCACTACGCACTTAGTCAAATGACTATATAAGGTACCCTTTCCTGTGACTCACGTTCATTAGCTAAAACAAACGGAACTAACGACACTTACAAATTGTGTTCACTGAAATGTTTTGGAAACTAGTTTTTGTTACTACGATGCTTATAATAGCTGCGCGTAAGTAAAATCTCATCATATTTTTATGTTCTAAAGCCGGAATTACATTACGAAATTAGTGGCGTGGAGTTAATTTTACCAAAAAATTGCGCAGGGTACGAAACTGATTGAATTGATGCATGCATTAAGTACTTACGAAAATATTAAATTACAAGTCAAACTGTTGGTGAAATGAATATCACGCCACGCGCCACTGGTTTCCATTCCGGCTTAATAACTCTGTTTTTCACAAAAGTCAAATACGCTTAGGATCGGTTACTGTCCTACCTAACGAGCTAAATTATTTGTAACTTTTTGCGAGACGTGAAAACGATATACTAGATCAAGAGTAGGCCGTAGGTAACCCTACCTCATCGAGTAACAGATGCACGGTGAAAAGTTATGTATTAACTCAATTATAGCCTTAGTTTCAACTAAACAATTATTTTAATTATACTCGTAACTATAACCTTCTTGGCCGTATGAGTAAGTGATGTAATTTTAAAAAGCTATAAAAAGAATCATATAGGGGCCTTTCATTATTTATTGAGTCATTTCAAGTCTGTCTGTTTAGCAAAAAGCAATGTTTTATGTAGAGATGCGCCGAATATTCGGTAATTATTCGGTATTCGGCATATTCGGCGTGTTTTTCAATGTTCGGTATTCGGCCGAATTATTCGGTAAAACTGCCGAATATTTACCGAATAAACATATGATATTTATCTGATAATAAATGAACCATTCATACAATTTTTAGCTCTTAAAAGTTAAGTTATTAAAAGATATATAGAAAACTTGATTTTTGTAAGCTTTATTATTCAGTTTAAGCACCATATCAGCGTCTGTCACCAATTCACCATCAATATTATCAATAACAATTGCAAATGTTGACATTGTCATTGACAATGCCAAGGTCGCGTACACATATTATTTTACTAGAAATAAAAAAATCGCGTTCAGCGAGCCGCGCGGATCTGCATAAACCTGTTTAGATTTACCGAATAATTCGGCCGAATATTCGGTTCGGTAAGATCTGAACCGAACGTTCGGCCGAATATTCGTATTCGGTAAAGTCTATATTCGGCGCATCTCTAGTTTTATGTATGTATGTATGTAATGTATGTATGTATGAAGTACTACGTATATATGTATGTAAACACTTTATTCTACATAAATAGAAGGTAATAATACAAGCATGATAAAATAAAAAACAAAGTACAAAGGCGAACTTATCCCTGTAAGGGATCTCTTCCAGTTAACCTTTAAGCAAATGAGCCCAAGTTTTTTTAAAATCTATGTATGCAGTTTTTCTTGTCCCTAAAATCGATAACATAGTTCCTAAGAACAGCTACAAACATGCCCATACCTACTGACCGATCTAAATTAAGTAACAACAACCTGTATATTCACTATTCAGAGCAATTATGCGTACTCGTAGTTACAGTGTCCGCGAGGCAACCGCATGGGTATTGGAGGTCCCGACGTGTTGTGGAACCGTTCTGTGTAACCCGAACTGACCCAATGTGGATTTTGTTTTTCATCCAACATGTCATAAATGTTACAGCGTCCCTGTAAAAAAAATTCAGTAGCTTGACTGCAGGCAGGAGATTAAACTAAATAAGTTTATATTTAAACTTAGTTCAACACATTAAATTTATACCTATAAAAAGCCAGTTGCCTGACAACTAACTATTACTTATATTATTAAAACTGCAATTACCTACTTAAATATTTAACTGAAGAACAAATCAAATTATCAGCCTTGGGCACCGGAGGCCTAGGTCACTTTTTCCTTTGTATATGACATCTATTTTAGTTTACCTATTACTTAATTACTCGTTTATTATTTCTGTAGCAAGTACACTATGCTCTCTCAGCATCATATTTGTTTACTATAACTTTTTATATAACACAACAGTGGCAAACAAGCATACGGCCCTCCTGATGGTAAGCAGTTACCGTAGCCTATGGACGCCTGCAACCCCATAGGATTCGCATGCGCGTTGCCTACCCTTAATTAAGTATAAATAAAACTCTTCGCAAGGTTACATTCAAACATTACTTATAAAGTTGCAGATTATCAGGAGATTCAGGAGCGAGTGGAGGCCACATTTACTGACATATGTAGAGCCACTAATACAACAATCGATAAACCGCATTTACAGGTAAGGTATTTATTCTATGAATTGCATATGTAGTAGTATTGTTTGTGTCCAGGCATTCTATATTTGAATCCGCACACAAAGAGGCACAACACTGTAAGCTTATGTGTGAGAATAAACGAAATTGAAATTGAAATTGAACACGGTACAACCACTACATATGCAATTCCACGCTCTCGATAATTCAACTATACCAAATTAGACGGACTGGACTACATAATGAAGGCTCTGTGAAGTCTCCGTAATTTTCTATCCCTTGCGCATGCTCAAAATAATAATTGCTCAATTGAGCAATTATTATTTTGTTTGAAAGGAACTACCTCCAAGAGGGTCCCAAATTAGTCTGGTGCTATTCTGATGATGAAATCCTCGAGGAATTGAGGGATCTCCTCAATTTTAAAGGCACATGCATATGGTTATTTAAGTGTTTTCTTTAGCAACTCATGAATTCGCTTTCGAGAATGTAGGAAACGGATATCTGTCAATAAGGATGTGTACACTAGACCTTATAAAGGTGAAATCGCCATAAAAAAAGTGTTTTGCACTGAGTCACAATATTTTTATTTTTTTTATTAGTATTTGGTACTTGGAAACTAGGCGAATTCCAGAAATGTGTACATATATGACATTTTTGTCTCCAATATTATCAGGAATAAACTCTTAAATTCTCTCGCAATCCTCACCGGCACCAGTATAGTATAAAATTGCAAGTTGTATGTTTTAACTATTCAATTGTGCAGCATATTTTTTAAATAAATTAATAACAAAACGGTTTTCATCCGTTATGTTAGTCGTAGAAAAGTTAAAGGATGATGTTCCGCTTCCATACAAGCTTGGCACCAGACTCAACAAACATGAGGGGTATATAGTTAGGCTCCAAATATAAAATAAAACTCCATAATAACAGTTAAGTCGTCACCTGACCTCACCTGATTCAAAAGTCGTATGTCATATGGAACTTGTATGACATTACGTCATTTCGGTTTTGCAAAAGCACGGATTGACCGATGTAATGACGTGGCAATGACAGCAGTATGGGCTTGTGCACAAATCACGCGAGGTTCGAAAGGGGGGGGGAGGGGGTCCCGAAAAAATCACGATAGATCACGTGGGGGGTGGGGGGGTACATGGAGACCTCACGTGTATTTTCTATAATGAACGAAGCCGTGAAAAATATAAAAAACTAAGGGATCGTAATGACAAAATAGGCCGACCAACGCGCATTCTAACGCGGCGAACTATAGCGAGATCCCAAAGGGAAGTTCTTTGTGTAATGCGGGAAAACGACGACGTCGTGTCGTGTGGCAAGACGAAGACGATGTCGAAGGATGTTACCTGCCTGCCTGAAGATGTGTGCCCTGTTGTAACGTTTAGAGACGAACCAGAACAATCCCTGGACCGACGAATGATTTAATTTCAAAACAGGTTTAATTATATTAATAAATATGTCTATTTTACTGCGCTATAAGCCAAACGGTAAAAAACGGAACCCTTATAGATTCGTCATGTCTGTCCGTCCGTATGTCACAGCCATTTTACTCGGAAACTATAAGACGTATCATTATCAAATTTTTACATAAAGTGTATTCTGTGTGCTGCTACTTAGATATGTAGTTAAATTTCTGAAAAAAAAAATCATTTTAGAGGGGGCACTCCATACATGCAAGTAATTGTCAAAAAATATTTTTTTACCAAATATCAACATGATGCACATCAATCGATAGGTCTTTAGAAATAACATTGAGGTTTTTTTAAAAAAAAAATTGATTAAGTGGATATATTCAGAAATAATGACTCCGAAAGTCAAAAAAATTGAACCTTATTTAAGTCCAAATATTATGGAAAAATTCAAGAAGATACACTTTTGAATATTCTTTCAACGAACATTTTTGAGTTATCTCCAAAAAACTACCTACTTAGACAGATACGACCTTGCGATATTAATTTATTCGATAGTAGCTACGGCCGGTTTTTATAGATAATGGTACGGAACCCTTCATGCGCGAGTCCGACTCGCACTTGGCCGGTTTTTTTTCTTGTACCCGTCAGTAGCACCTGTAATATAAATGTAATAAAAGCTAAAATTAAATCGGCGAATGTAGAACTTTGAAAAACCATACCTATTACCTCAAAATAAGAGTCAACTTTTCAGAGATAGTAGTAAAAATTACACAAATACATTTGTGCATCAACGGATGCTAAATATATGGCAAATATAACATCACATTAATTGCGAAAATAGAAAAATAAACAAGATTTTCGAATATTTAATTTCAAAATTAGGTCGAGTAAAAAAAATTCAATAAATATACGCGAGGTTAGGTGGGGGAGGGGGGGGGAGCTTAGAACCTCACCAAAGATCACCAGGGGGGAGGGGGGGGGTCAAAAAGTAGCCAAAAAAACCTCGCGTGATTTGTGCACAAGCCCTATGTAGCGTTGTAGGTACCTACCTGTTAGCTACACTTTATGATATGATATCCTTCATAACAATTATTTTATCGATATCGAGATAAAATAATTGTTATGAAGGATATCATGTGTTTATAATATTCAAGAATCGTCAAAAACGGTATCAATAAAACAATACTATTTAATTATTTTATTACTTTTAATTGCTTTGCAACTATTCAGCTACATCTTAATAACCACATCTTTTATTGCCACTGACGACAGCAGATACTTCATAGAATAATCTTCAGAAACACAGTGCGATGTACGATTTCCTTGTTCCAATCCTGGAATAAATCCTTTCTTAGACGACTGCAGCATCATTGCGGTGAAGTGAGTCTCGTTCTGTGAAATGAACACACATATAATATCGATAGTTAAAATGTACCTTAGTACAACACTATTCTTTACAAACTGATTCATTTTCAATTTCATACATAGAATATAATTTTTGAAATAATGTATTATCATTTTAGTTTTCATGATAGCCCCAGGAAATATGTAGGTAGTTAAATAATCTCGCACTTACCATTTCGATATTTAGACATGAGATGAGAGCCGGCCATGAATGAAACGTCCCGTCCGTTCTTTGAGCTAACTTATTTGAAACTGTTCGTACTTATGCTTCTTTTTGACGTACCCTGGGTCTAATCAGGTGAAGATACTTTTGAGGTTAATCGATTTTCTTGGTTAAAAGCACATTATTATTATTTGCTTTTTTCACACTTTATTCTTTAGTAAGGAAAATCAAAACAACGTTTATTTACATTGTCAATAACATGTAAGAATTGACACTTCAGTTCATGTGGCAAAAGATAAAATAAGCGTTTGGTTGCTGCATTATCCTATAAATACTGACAAACGATAAAATAACTATACAATGCCAGATTAAGTAAATTATTAACAAAAAAATAAGTCTCTTCCTTTTATATGATTTAATTGGATTGAATATGGAGTACTTTTTAATTATTTGCGTGTAGTCGTTATAAATAGATTGCTAAAATACTGGAAAAATAAAACGCACACATAACAACCGGAAGGAAAATGTGTCATTCGTAATAGAAAATAGAGAAAATAGAGGAAAGACCCATATCTCGATTTAAGTTCTTTATTTTTGCTTTGAGTAATTAAGAAGTGTCCGTTAGAATTTATTATATGGACGATTAAGCAAAAAAATTGCTATAAATTGTCGTATATATAGCACGCTTGTTGAAGTGTAGGCCAAATTCGACATGATCCTTTGAAAATTATCTGTAACGATGTTATTATTATTAAATAATAAGCAAAAATGTATATTATGATAAGATACATTACAATGCACTTGTGAACGAAAAAAACATAAATATACAACTTATAACGCTACCTAGACCTAACTTAAAAACTATTGGTACCTAAACTATATGTACAGATGTCCCCTATATCGCTGCCACTTGGCAAGGTGCCCATAAGGCTGGCTGCGTTGCCTCGCTGGATAGCGATACTGATTCGCTGGGCGAGGAACGAGCCAGCCCTACGGTCACCAGAGGACCGGATGAGCAAGTGGCTTAGCTTTTTGAACAGCTTGATTGCTTCCGGTCCCCATGGGCCAGTTGTCTCCACTGCAAAAGGCGCAAATATGTAGCTGTCGCCTAATGAAGCGTACTTTCGACGCTTAGCAGCCTAATTTAAAATAAATAAGCCAAATTTGAAATAAATGTTGAAATATAACATCGTCGATAGGGAGTTATCAGCACACATGTTAATTTATAAGTACTTTACCCGGTGAACGTCTGTTATGAAATGTCACTTAGGCTGTGGTCTCCTATAAACGCCATCGGCCGCTTACAGCGTCTGCGTCACGATGCGTAGTATAGAGATGTGCTGTTGTGGTCTGTTTCAGACGTCGACGTTGGCGTCTTTTTTGTAGAAACAGTTATCGATCATTTAGATATTGTAAGGAAGTCCCTAGTTAATTGTCACTTCATAACAGTACCTGTCGCAACATATAAGTATTATATAGTCCGATCCACACGATTATCTTTAATTTAAAAAAAAACACTTTATTGAAGACCTGAATAATTACTTACTCGTACTTTCAGGCTTCTCTTCTTAAATGTATGGCGTGTGTGGTAAAAGAAGTAGACAGTGACATTTTACAACTTGTTTCTGATGGAGTAGCAAAAAGAAACTATGAAGCAATACCACTAACAAGGTAAAATATAGCAAAAATAAGTTTTGTATGTAAATCTGTAACTGGCTGTATTTCTCTAATGTTCGACCTAGATCTGTACTACTAGAATGCCCATGCCAAATTTGATAGTTCTAAAGCATGTCGTTTTAAAATGAGAGCTGAACTACGTTTGTATGGGAACGCGAGCGTACTGGCGACTCTTAATGAATTTTTTGCGTTGATCGACCCATAATCGAAACTTGGACATTATCTTCTAGGATATGCCCAAAAGCGCCTCAGCTGACTTCTTGCATGATGGGTTTCATAGAGGATATGTCCGCATGCCTACCAGATGGCTTTCATCGCTACTTAAGAAGGACGGTCCCAAAATTGATTGAGTTCGCCTGCGAATATATGCCTTGTAAGTACCTACCTATATAGCCTGTACGAGGGTCAAGTAATGCAGGATTTTTTTATATACACACATATAAGGCGTAGGTACCAATGATTTTCTTTGCTACTTAATGTTTATTCTTAGATTGAAAATTTCCTAAAATAATACGAGACATATTTCAGTATTCTTCAAAGAAGATGGTCTTCACTGCCTGGAAAAAGTATACGATGACGATGACGCAGCATACTGCTTCGCTACAATGCCGAAGATTAATAGGACATTCCCGGTAATGACCGAAAAGGTAAGTGCATCGCTACTTCTCTAAAACCCTTATTCAAAGAATATAATTCTTAGCAACACACCTAGTTTTTTATTCCATCGTTCTTAAGCTCATAATCCTAGATATTAAACAGACGAGTTTTTTAATTACTATATTATTGAACGAATTAATAACCCGATCAAGTTACATTATAGTATTTTGTGCAACAGTTACATAATAAGGGTTCTTAAGATTCGAGGGTCGAAGTTACAAAATGAGGCGAAGCCGAATTTTGTAAAAACAGACCCGAGAATTTTAAGACCTAATTATGTACCGTTGCACACAATATTTTTTCTACGAGTGCTAGGCAAGCCAGTAAGCATTGAGTTCGACGAATGACCTGCTGCCTCTATACAATTGTCTTCAACCTCCTGGCGGATTGCATCGGCGCCCGCGTCGTCTAACACCGCGCCGCCGGCGGGCGCCGGTGCGGGGCCCGCCTCGGTAACAGACCCATTATATCCCTAAGAATCGACTTTTGAGTCATCTTATGACAACGTTCATAAAGTTTATGCTTTGAATTTACATGTCAGTCATTTTATTGGAAAATTAGAATGCAGGAGTAGAAAAATACCCTAGTAGTACCTAGTTGTATGTATGCAGACGAAGCTTTATAATAAATTATTAAAAATATTTATAACGGGTTACTCACGTAATTTTTGTCGATGTTAGAGTCTCACAAAAGTCTTTATAATAAACTTAAATAAATGGTTTCCTTACCTGAATTCGAACCGCCAGCACTGCTTGCATTTTTTGCCCGACTGGCGAAGAAGGCTCATGTTTTTTTCAAGACAGTCACGTCTGAAAATATGGATAAATTTAATGTGCTAAAAATATCTAGCCACAACCAAGGCAAGGAAAATGGGACATATTAAAATTATAAACATAAATAAAAAAACCGGCCAAGAGCATGTCGGTCGGGCCATGCTCAGTGTAGGGTTCCGTAGTTGCCGGCCTGTTACAATTCATTAATATAAAAGGTCGTTTCTTACGGGAAATTTGGCGGCGCTTACGTCATTTCACTATGGGTTTTTGAGTAATAAAATAACTCAAAAACGGCTCAACCAATTTAATTCAATTTCATTGATGGTACTTATTAGGCCTCACTTTCATGATTTTTTTCAAAAGTTAGATGAGGGGAGACGCCTTTTCTTAAACTTCCGGAGCTATTATTTACGAAAATATTCGTTTTATCCCAAAACTGTAATACAATACCCTAATTCTTTTTAAAAGACCTATCCAACGATACCCCACACAACTGGGTTGGAACGAAAAAAAATTTCGCCCCCCCTTTTCACGTGTACGGGAGGTACCCTAACAAAATATATTTTTCCAGTTTGCTTCAGCTTTCCAGTGCTAACGGTCACTGAGCTAGATCGCGGACGGACGGACGGACCGAAGGACATGGCGAAACTATAAGGGTTCCTAGTTGACTACGGAACCCTAAAAAATGGTGTCATTAATAAAATTGTTTGCGAAGACATATTGCACAGGAGTATTGAAATTTTTTTCGTCTTGTTTCGTCAGTTACGAATTTACGAATCGTAATGGGCTGCGATACTCGCTCGGACTCGTATCTGGTTCAGCAGGTCTCCATTGCTGTTCAGCAGGGTAATGAAGCGGGAATACTGAGGGCTTTCGAGCCAAGTACGATGCAGAGTGCACTAAAATTATAAAAAAAAAACTGTTTAATTTACATTTTATTATTTTAGATAGGTATGTGTTCTTTTGGGGTGTATTTTTTTGTAAGCAAAGTAGTTTTAAGTTGACTTTTTATTATACGTTCCATTAGCATTAGTATTTGTGCACAGGACTATTGTACCTTAGCAGATGGGGGTACGTCGTGCTTGATGAACATGACCTGCTCCAACCCCACCCCCGTAAAGCTGTTCAAGAAGCTACACGACAAAATAGATTGCAACGTAAGTCCTAAAGTAAAAACATGATTTGTTGTTTTTACCTCAGCAGCTCGTACAAGCCTACTTCCAGCTTCCTTACGAACACAAAACAGTGACTCCAGGGAGTGACGAAAGTTTTTTCGTAGGGAAGGAGGCTTGTTAGAGCTGCTGAGGTAAAAAGAAATGTGGTTAACTTGATGTTGATTTTTTTTTAACCTTTGATATGTTCTCACTACTGAAGTGAAAAGTTGTATGTGTCACACGAAAGCAAAGTTATTTTACATCTCGTATTTTTGAGTCCCGAGTAAGCGAAAGATTCTAACTTAATCTTTCGCTTACTCGGGACTCAAAATCAACATTCGCAAGAATAACCAACTTTCCTCTCTTGTTGCACAAATAACTATTGTTTTGCTGGACTTGGCCTCAAACACTATTGCACCACCTTGTCGGTGGTGTAATAGTGTTTTAGGTTACTCTATATAGTCATAGTATCCGCCAAGTACTTACACCATTTATAAAACAAGAACGGCTCAACCGTTTTTAATAATGTTTGATTTTTTGGATTTATCTCCACCCCGAATCAGAATAACTTTTATATTATTGGAGAAAAAAAAAAGTAATTGCCGGTACGAAGTGCGCCGGCTCAGTTAGTAAATTAATAAAGTATAATAATTGAAAATGTAATTCTGGTCTGATATTGACTTATTTCACTGCCAATAGTGATAGTTAACACATTCCTCCACATTATTCGAGGACGGTCGGTTTTCATCTTAGAAAAACTAGAAAAAATATTATCGGTACCATACATGGATGGACATTAACCGAAGTGAGCAGTAAAAGATAAGACCAGTCGCGAATGTACTGCTTCTATTTCATGTAAATAGGTAGGGATATGTGTCCGCCGGATATGCCCGGCGGACAGATCCGTCCGTGTATGGCGCGAATTGGACACGGATTTGTCTGCGGGCACATCTAAATAGCGCTATACACGGACGGATCTGTCCACCGGGCATATCCGTCGGTCAAAGCAGGTGGACGGTGACCTATTGATTCTCCGAAATATTATTCGCCGATTATTGATTCGCAGACAACCACTCGCAGATGGGTTCTTTGGTAGAAACACGAGTGGCAGAATTTCATTACACAGAGTAATCTTTTGGAAGACCAGTCAGTGCGCAGATTATTGATTCGCAGATTTTCTTTTCGTAGAATGATCGTTTTGTAAGTGAATGAATCGAAGAATGATCATTTGGTATCAATAAGTATTGTTTCCTAGGCATATCATAAAATGCCGCCATTTTATGATATGATATGCTTATATCGTTGAAAGCTCATCCCTTGACGGCATTAGCCATATCGTAAGTAATTTATACATATAGAGTAGAATAGCCCATTGTCTGGGCTGAAATCACGGTATAAAATATAGTTTTAGGGACCTGATTTTAGTGCAGCAGGATTATGATGGCAGAAGTTGTCAGCTGATAACTTGATATAAACCAGTATAAACTAGTTTAAAATAAGAGTTGCCGCCATGTTTATCCTTAATCTGATAACTTTGTCAATTTTCCATTTGACATCTGATAGTGGAATGATATTTTGATAATTTGATATGTTGTCCGCTGTAAGCACGCATGTTTTTTGAATGTGTGTGTGTAAAAAAATATCGTTTACACTATGGTTATCCACGATGAAAATCGGGTTTTCCACTTTGACGGCGCTAGCGGATAACTTGATAATTTGTACTTTTTATGACAGCAAAACTTGTTAACTTTATATAGGTGCTCATCGGATCCCGATAACAATTGTCGGGAACTATAACGTATGAAAACTCTTTTTTTTGTCGTTGATTTCTAGCAAGTAACTGGTTTTTGTAATGTAACAAAAGTTACTTTGTAGAACGATTCTATGCTTACCATGTTATTGTTTTGTAGAGTGGCGGTATTTCATTTTATGTTATGAGCAGTTGCTGCTGCCGAAGAAAAAAAAGAGAAAACTCCATAGCAGAGCTAATATGGATGTCTGTAATCCATTCGAAATGTGTGACGAAGAGTTTGGCACATATCATCATCCTCATAGCGTTAGTCCCGGCATAGGCCGCGGCTCATTTGAGCCTGGGGTGCGCTTTGCCAAGGCTCAATGACCCTAATCCCATGAATAATCGTAGTCATTCAGTGCGAAACGTATTCTTACGAAAGCTACTCAAAGAAGAGACTATTCCTCATTGGGATCAGTTATGGTTTCCTCAAGATGTTTTGCTTCACCGAAAAGCGACTGGTAAAAAATGATATTTCGTACATAAGTTCCTAAGAACTCAGTGGTCTGAACCCGAAACCTACGTATTGAAAGTCAGACGTTTTACCGCCCGGCTACCAGCGCTTCAGTTTGGCACAATGAGTGACTGCAAATTTCATCGACACCAAATAATTAATCTAGTGCCATCTAGTAACGAGTAGCATTACCAAGGCAAAAGCTACTCGTTACTAGATCCCACTCACAAAGGTCGCTAGGTTTGCCAAGGTAAACCACACCGTGACACCGATCCGCCGTTGCAGTCCCTTACGGACTACGGTGTAGTCTTTCGTCGTCAAAAAGAAGAAAGTACGATACCCGTTATTAGATGGAGATGATGTAGCGCAGATGTCATTTCCTCTTACATTTTGGGTAGCTCTCGTTCAAATGGCCCTTCAGACTTAGAGCCTCAAAAATTTCTTCAGACTGTGCGTCTCTATAAAATAGATACTCTCCGATAACTAACTCTCTGGTTCAACCGTATCTAGATACCTAATTGTGCGTTGCATACTGTGGAATTATTTACAGTTTGGAGTAGAAGCCTGTCCGGAGAAAGAAGTGCCGTAGAATATATGAGTTCCCACATAAACCACGACACTCTTCTTTCCGGACAAACTCTAACAAGATTATATTTTTTTTTTAGTTTTAAATTGGGACTTTTATATTGGTGTGCACATTTACCCGCAGGTTCAAAGTATGCGCATTCCGGTTTTCCCTCATTATTTATTCTGCTTCGAAAATAAGATAGCTAATGTTTTTATTGTTTATTCAATTTATACCCTTATAAGTACTCAATTCAATGATTATTTTCTAGTTCTTCTAATACTTATTTTTTGCGAGGTATGAAGTCAAAGACAAAAGTGCGTGAAGTTACCCCAACTGACTCTATCATTATTTTTAGATCCGAGCATCTGTCATGTTCATCGGTAGAGGCGTAGATAAATAAAAAATTCTATAAGCTTTTTAATATCTCTCTTTTTTTTTAAATTATTTTTTGTACTAACATTTTAAAAAATATATAGGCCCTGTCCTATATGAAACAGACACCTTCGGTGGATTTTAACTGCTTTGGTATTCCTTCTTCCCAATTGGCGTGTAATTCTAATCTCCGTATGGATCTAGTCAAAAGGGTAATGTAGCAAATTAATTAGAGGAGTTTCACTGCTCTCGTTATTGTGTCAAAATGTTCACTCTCTTAGTATATGATTTAATACCGAATTCATCCTTACTTGTCTTATCATGTAAACAAACATATCTCTAATACCACAACTCATGGCACTTTTCTATGGGATTATCACTTAAAATGTTGATTTATACTTAATAAATTTACAAAATACTGAATTCAACCAAGTAACCACTGAAAAGTATCACTTATAATAAAACTTTCTTCAATAATTGCAGTAACGAACAAATAATCTCAAAGATAACCGACATTACGATGCCTAGATTGACACATGTTTGTTTACACTATAAGACAAGTAAGGATGAACTCGATATAATAAAGGCAATAAAGTTGTGTGCAAATTGTGCAAAGTGTGTGCAATTGTACGTTTTAATAGCAGATTTATATCAAAATAAAAGACAAGAGAAAGTAATGCACGTATTTGACATAGTTGGCCCAAAACTTGGGGTAGGTACATATTCAATTATTCACATTATCATTCATATTCAATTATTCACAACAAAAAATATTTATTAATTGGAACCTAATGATCCTCCTAACACGTGAGTGCTGGCTGACATCCTCAAGTATTTTTTGTTAACAGCATAAATTATGTTTTTGGGGACAAAAGAAATTATTGAATAATATAAAATGCTGTTGTTGATTGGCGTGATTTCTTGACACGGAACTGTGGTTTTTGGCTTTTTACACACGAAGGCACGAAGTAGCTCGTACGTATATACGAATCAATCAATATAGATTGAGTTTCTTTTTTGTCAGGTACATATTTAGATATTCCTGAAAAAAAAAATCTTTTACTTAATGTGTTAATTAACAAAATACCTACTAGACAATCTAAGCATATGTATCGATATTTTTTTTGCAATTAATTCAGGAAGAAGCGGTGCAATATTCGCACAAATATGGAATAGTAGGTAATAAATCGGTAAATTTAATAAATGAAACACTGGCAGAACCGCTCTTTAACTTTTTGTCTAACTTGAAATGTGTGCGTCGTTGAAGAGTTCTGTACTGATTGATCATCATCTGCAGTTCTACTTCATCAAAAGTCACCTTTTTAAGTGAAAATGCTTGATTATTAAATAAAAACACAAAAATCACTATATGTATGCCCTAAAGATTTGTAGAGTTCCCTTGATTCCTTATGGATCCCATCATCAGAACTGCGTTTTGACAAAAACGGGACCAATATATATGTATATACTTACAATCAAAAAAAGGATTTCCATAATCGGTACGGACATGACGGAGTTATAGAGTAACAAAAATAACAAAAAAAAGTTTGTTCGACAATAACTTCGTTTTTCAGTTTTTCTGATCTTTATGAAATTAGTTGGGGTTAAATTTGACAGTTGGTTTATAAGCTGGATCGATCGACTGGGTTGTGGACTTAGAAGGCGAAAAAAAATCTTCATATGGGTCTTCTTATATTGGTCAACTCGTTTACAAGTAAATCGCATGGACTACTCGTAGTTTTCATTTGATATTTTTAAATTGTTGTAACTTCTTCGCCACTCAATATATCCTCCGCCGTATATGAAATGAAAAACATTTAATTAATGGTAAAAGTAATAATAATACACATGATCAGCCTGTGGCGTGCTGTTGAAGAGTAGCGTCTCCGCGAACCTGAGTGCCCCTGGGGTGCCCTGCCGGATGAGTGGGACAGGTCCCCTGCCTCTGGCTTGCCTTAGCCGGCTGTACAGAGTGGGGTCGCCAGAGCTGCGTTCTCGAAGGTAAATGTGGAAACATAAGTGGCGAGTTGGCCATATGTTTAAAGTCCAGTGACACCTCTGTACCTCCAGCCCCCGCACCGGTGTTTTCCTTGGGGCATCTTTGATGTCGCATTTTATGGGGGCCTATTGGGTTCGGCTCCGCATACGTCTCCCAAAGGTCCGGGACACCATTGTTCCGTGGTCGGAAAAGACATACATATGATCACATGAAATTATCAAATAGGTGATTTTATCTCTTGAAGTTTTGCACATTGTGCCTCGGTGAAAATCTTCAAGCTCATATATTCACACAATACATACAGACAGATATATACATACAGTCGAACGAATCCCTTTTTTCAATTTAATTTATTTTATTTGTTTTTGGGGCAGCATTATAAAACAGACATCTGTTGTTGTTGTTGTTGTTGTTGTCCTAAGGCACCCCAGAGGTGCAGAGGGCCTTCACTAACTCGCGCCACGCCTTCCTATCCGCTTCAGACACCTACTTCACACATCCACACACACATCTACAGACATCTACTTTAATTTAATTATGCTACTAACTGTAATATAAGACTTCCATAATACTTAATATATTATCTCATTTGTACCTAGAAATTACCATTTTAATATGTGAGTAAATTATACTTATTATTTGGCGCTGAATATTGTGCATGCATCTCTAAAACTGAGGTTTAAGTTGAAACAAGTTTCCTTTACAACTTCACAGTTACTTACGTTACATACAGATGGATAGACAACCTTTGAAAACATCACCGACCATTCCGAAAAATCATTATTCCTTTATATTCCCGCAGAATTCGGTTAGTTGGTTCATGTGGAAAAAGAAAAATATATAATAAAATATTACATAGTTATGAATACTTTTATTTATTTCCAAGTAAATAAAGAAGGACATACAACTGCACACGTTCTTGAGTTGGGTAAGAAAAACCTGCTGTAAGTCGAAGGCAAGGACAGACGGACGAGCAGACAGACAGCAAGATCTTAGAAATAAATAATATTCTATTTAAATATGGTACTCTAAATATCCAACAAACATAATTGATTTCTATTTTATTTACATGAAACGGTCATCGTTTTCCGGAGAGTTCGGTTGACATTAAGATTCATTGAATAAGATGCAGATGCAGAGTACCTAGTATAAACTAAAAACCATCGGACGTTTTGATTGCTTGCACGATGCGTAAGTATAGTAATTTACAAGAGATTTTTTTGTTTACCAGCGAAGTACCTAATGTAGGTGCGCCTTTAATACTCACTTTAATAAACATTGCTTAGTTTTACTCTTTTACGACATTCTAAATAGTTGCACTCTAGTAGCCAAAGCCCCAAGAAGTTTATATTTTTATGTGCAATTCTCTGAAAATGAAAGAAATTGATAATGAGATTAATGAGAGAACAAAATATGAAGCCACGGTATCAAGCTAAACCGTGATAAGACAGATACTTAATCAAAAAAACAATATAAAAACTTACCCTCATATTCGGGTTGTTTTATTTTGTTTCTTGCTATTTTAAATAATAAATAAAAAGCACTTCAGATACTTTCATAACAATTTACACATAACATAAGCTAAATATGACATTTATCATTATATGTGATGTTTTCCTGTCAAAGGTACATCATTGCCAGTTTGTCAATAAGGCGTTACTGCCATAAAACACTCAAGAAATATAAGTACTCTATTAACAACTGCCAATGACGTACCTTTGACTTGAAAACGTCACCTATTTCTACTTTGGTCATTATTGACAAGTACATACAAAAGCAATCGTGCATTGATCGTACTACCTCCATGAAGTTTTAATTTTTAACGGTAGGTACTATTCTCTTTGATCACAAAGTGAGCCCGAAAGAGAAGGTTATATGTTGATGTCTCGCTTTGACTAAGGAGTTAGAGACATCAGACAATCAAAATATTATTTAATATGTGTACATTTTGGGATCCCTTTGTTTCCCATAAACTTGTTGTTTCGAATTTCGATAGTCAGAAATTTATATCCATATAATTTATGGGCATAAACATCAATAGTCATAATTTTTGTAAAGCATAACGTTTCATAGTTCTAATAATAAAGATCTATAATATTAAACACCATAAACGCAAAAAGCATAAAATTGATCAGTATAACATTTGAAGGTCTATCAATAATTATTCAGAAATATTTTAAGGCATATATTTTATCGGACTAATAGTCGTTAATCATATCGTTTTAATGTCATCCCTTTATTTTCCATAAACTTATTGTTGTCCCAGAGATAGGTAGGTTAGGGTTATTTTTTTTATGGCCCTACAAACGAAACTGCTCCCAGAGATAGGTAGGTTACGGTTATTTTTTTTATGGCCCTAAAAACGAAATTGCTCCCAGAGATAGGTTAGGTTAGGTTAGGTTAGGTTAGGGTTATTTTTTTTATGACCCTAAAAACGAAACTGCTCCCAGAGATAGGAAGGTTAGGGTTATTTTTTTATGACCCTAAAAATGAAACTGCTCCCAGAGATAGGTAGGTTAGGGTTATTTTTTTTATGGCCCTAAAAACGAAACTGCTCCCAGAGATAGGTAGGTTAGGGTTATTTTTTTTATGACCCTAAAAACGAAACTGCTCCCAGAGATAGGTAGGTTAGGGTTTTTTTAAGGCCCTAAAAACGAAACTGCTCTCAGAGATAGGTAAGTTAGGGTTATTTTTTTTAATGACCCTAAAAACGAAACTGCTCCCAGAGATAGGTAGGTTACGGTTATTTTTTTATGGCCCTAAAAATGAAACTGCTCCCAGAGATAGGTAGGTTAGGGTTATTTTTTTATGACCCTAAAAACGAAACTGCTCCCAAAGATAGGTAGGTTAGGGTAATTTTTTTTATGACCCTAAAAATGAAACTGCTCCCAGAGATAGGTAGGGTATGGACTATAAAAAATCGGAACTTAAAATTTGTGGAAACCGATATACACACCTAGTTATCATTATAATCTACGATTAAAGAACTTAAAACAATTATTATAAGCAAGTTTATTGCCTTCAACATTATGTAATACACACCATTTGGACTTTGAATATTATGAGTAACAGATTTTATGACTAACAATAATTATGACCTGCAAAAATCGGACCAGCAATTTAGATTGTAAAATTTTATGACTATTGACAATATGACTAATAAAAATTATGATCGAAAACGTTATGGACTGACAAAAACAGAAGTTAAAAATTATGGGAACCAATAGAGACCCGTACATTTTGTAACGAGTACGAGTAAGACACTGCCCCCTAATTATGCTCTCTATGGGACCCTTTTTACTAATTTTACTAGTCACATGAACGACTGTTTTGCTCGGTAATAAAATAAGGTTCAACTGTGGTTAGGGAAATAGAGTAAAAGTACTATGTATCCGGTTTCTTTATTGGTCCGTGTCTTACTTTGATTATTAAACCAACCGGATGCGACACGCGCTCTCATTTCTATTGGAAAAAGACGTTTTTTGCGGGGGAGGGGAACGTCAAATGTATGCGAAACGTCAAAATAGCCACGTCAAATAAACGTCAGTCAGACGTCAGTGAGACAAGCAAATACATTTTTGGCAGAGGGGAACGCCTGTAACAAGGTGTTTCCACGGCCGGCTATGACAAACATGGAAATGCCTATCGCAGTACTTAATGATATCTTAATGATTACAAAACTAAATTCGAAAGTAAGGTACTAAGAGAGAGATAGATCCATCAAATTCGGGTATTCTAAATTGGTGCTGAATAAAAAGGTTAGTATTTCTTGTGACTCATATATTTTATTTAGCGAAGGTATACAACAACAAGCATACTGTGTAAAACCAATCTTATGCTATTAATATTAATTACCTTACATTAAAGCTTAAAGCTCAATGGTAGAGTTGGGTCGTTGAAGTTACATATTATTTTACACAGTGCCTAGCAGGTGTTAATCCCTACCGTTTCAATGCCATCATACCACAGATTCTCTAAATTAACTATGGCCCTATGTTTCAGGAAAGGAAATATTCCACCAACCTCAGATCACATGCATACCGCTGGGACCCGGGAGCTTCCAAGGCGACATTGACTGAGCTACCAACACGTGGCTCCTGCACCAGACAACACCGGCAGCTTCCCTTCACCGCGACACCGCCACAGGACCCTGGGCTGCAGCCGGTGGACTCCTTCCCTGCCTCACACGGCAGCCGGAAACTTAAAGTGGCTTAAGGCCATTAGGCAAGCGAGAGACGCCGCCTTATAAAGAAGACCAATATGGATACAAATAAAATACACCCCGCCAGCTGAAAGAAGAAATTGTTTTCATTAGCCATGTGGCAGGATTAAACTCATTAAACTTGATCCAGCAAATATCTGGCTTCTTACCAGCAGGAGATACGAAACGTGTATCTAATTCATTGCTGCAGGCTTCCCTCCCTGCTCTCAGGAATCCCCACCAGCAGACTGGAAAGGAATGATGAGGTCAGAACAGTACTATGGACACCAATGATGAAAGGAATTGAAGCAACACTATTCTCTACTTACAGCAGCCGCGACAAATACTTCAATCCATCAGCTATTCTGCCTCCGTGGCAAGGATCCCCGCTATCCTTTTATCAAAAACAGTCACTACATGTGACGATGGACTTGGCTATATATTGTACCGAAAAAGTAGCCTATCTCGGCTGGGAACAATCAAGGAAGTGACCTCCATACGACCTGATGCTGGGGATGTCAGCATCCAACCGAATTTAATTATGACACTAATTAACCATTTAATTATTTATCTTTATATTAGACATAAAAATCAAAAGTCTCTTTCTTTTGATATTTTATACTATTGTTGCTATTTATAAACAATGTTTTATTCCAATATTCTAAATACATGTAAGTTTATAAACATTTACTTTATTTTTAATTAGCAACCCCACTAATTACTTTTTGTTTTGATTGGTTAATTAATTGTCATTCATATTGTTGCCAGTTCAAGACATACTTGCTAGTTATCAAAACGAAACTATTTGAGAGACCTTTCAAAACGCATTAAAGATTGAGTGATCAAAATCACAACGTTACAATACCCCTCTTCCCGCTGTTGCAGTTTACCAAAGGTAAACTGCTCGCTGTCCTCAGCGATTTATCCAACTGTAGAGTCACAACAAAAAACAAAGAAATAAAATATATATACCTCGACCATACCACGTATGGGAGAACCCAAAATAAACACTAAAATATTTGCAGTGAATTCGAGATACTAACTACTCAACCGATAACCGAAAAGCGAGAACTATCCAAACACTACAACTCAAGTTTTAAATTTTACAATAACTAACCAAAATAAATATCACAACAACATCCTGTATTCTCGAACCCACGCAACACAAAATGTGACCGCCGACTGACGGAAAAATGGTCACTTACTAAACACTATCCAGAAAACATTCCTTAGCTTTCCCAACACAACCAAGTAGTTGTGTTGAAAAAGCTAAACCAACTGCTAGGTCCGATGATCAGCATACTTCAAATATTCTCTACTAGACCGAGCAACATAAAATTCCAAAATTCAACACTCTTCGTTTAATTTAATAAACTGAAAGAGGTACATCCAATATATGATTCAAACCATAACTTTTGTCTACCTTCCGGTGTAGACAAGGGAAAACTTGTCCTACCCTTCAGGTCATCGACATACCAAACCAAACCATCTGAAAAGACCCATTCCTTCACAAAAAATCTTTCTACTTAAACCGTCGGATTGAAGACGCCGTATCGTCTCAGCCCTTCAGTATAAACTTCCCATTCACAAACCAATACCATCTGAAAACCCATTCCTTCACAAAAAAATCCTTCTTCTTAAACCGTCGGATTGAAGACGCGGGGTTCGTCTCAACCCTTCAGTATTAACTTCCCATTCACAAACCAAAACCACACAATACTGTCTCAACTCTCAACCTTTGTTTTGAGTTGAGTACAGTTTGACGTACTCAACCATGTAGGCTGAGTAGGTCCCCAAAATGTTTGGGCCTCCTCCAGCGAAGACTCCAAAACCAAAATCCGTGTTGCCGCACTGCACTTCCTAGGTGTGCATCGAATGTGCTCATAAACCAAAAAAACAACACGCCAAAAAAACCACAAAATAGCACCAACTCAGCGCCAGTCGGGTATGGTAAGTACCACGACAAAATTTGGACCGTACCGCGATTTGTGACAAAAGATTGTTTCGCACCATACATTCATCCCTTTCTAATCGTTGCATACTTCATCTTTCAAACTAAGTGACGAAACAGCTGTATCTGTTCGCCACGACTCTTTCAGGTTCGTATTAAATAACTACCACGTTATTTAACACTACCAGCGAGAACAACTCGAGAGGAAACGTTAAATTTATTAAGCGAAGTGGTCGTCGTCTCCGAATGCACGGTGCCACGTAGCGGTTCCAAACCACAAATCATTTGAGACCGTGCTTCCCAAAATAACCTACGCACTTCTAAATCTAACACCAAATCTCCAATCTTAAGTACGACCCTAGCTAACAAGAACAACCCGTCTTGCTTAGCTAAATGTTGACGTTTAAATCTCTAAATAAATTTAGCGTAAACTAGCAAAATTTTAAAAATGTTTACTTTTAAATTATCAAAATAAAGAAGTAACTAATATTTAAACGTCAACTCCAAAACTTCCAAACAGAAAAACACAGTTGCAGTTCGGTCTGACTATGCAACTCGTGAAACGGAACGTACCAAACGTCAGTGTCACAAATGTCAAAATCACTAATGTCAAAACTTTTTAATACACTGACCTCCAAACGTTTAGAATTCGATTTAATCGATTTACGTATCAAAATATAACCCTGTTGTTGGAAATTTGCAGTTAAACCTACATACTGCACTAAATAACCTAAGTGTAGGTGTGAAATTCCTGCCTGTTACTCGCTGCATTATTACCTAAGTCGAAAAATCAATTACAGGCTCAACTTACTCAACAAAATGGTTCAAATCATTCCAAGAAGAAACCTGGTTCTTAATGCCTGTATACCACAACAAAACCTGAACAACAAACAACTGTGCAGCAGAACTGAACAAAACTACCTCTTACATTCCAAAAGCAAGCTGAAGTTCATCAACCCTTTCCAAAATGACCTCGGGTCTGTGTGTCCATTGAATGTAATCACCCATTTATTCTTATCACCGGAACAATGGACCTGCAGTTCCCTACCCAGAGTTGACTGAAAACCTGAAGACATAGCCGGAGTACTGTCCTTGGATCCGGTACCTGACTGATCCGCACCAATCAACTGTGTTAACAAAGTGTCTAAATAGCATCCGGCGGACACACAAGTACCAAATTTCTTAACTGCTTCCTCAAACCTGCTACATTACCTAGCGGTGTCTCAGACCGGATTTTTACCTCATAATAAATCAGTTTATCGTGCAACAAAAAAAAATTTAAAATGAACTGTAGTAATCAAAATGTAATACAAAGTGTATAATGGCAATGAATCACAATGCTTTTTGTAATGTACTAAATGTGTGACAATTCTAATAAAGTTTGCCTGCAAAGAATGTGTTTTAACTACTTTTTATACTTATTTCTGTATCTAAGCAAGTAACTCTCACAAAACTAGTTAGAAACTATTTGGATTTTAACCACAATTAATTATCATAATGTAATTTACAACTGAAATAAAGTAGGTACTGATTTGAGAAATACTATTGACAAAAATATTTTTTATTTTATTTTTATTTCTTTGACAAGTGAAAGTTCGTTCACCCCTAATTCGTTCAAAAATACACCCCTATTACTATTGTATCTATCAATGACTTAAGCCATACAAAGTGTATGTTTTAAAATTAATATTTTGTTTTTATTGTATGTATGTAATTCAATTAGAGGTTATTTTTATGTCACTAAGTAGGTATTTAAACAAAATCGCTTAATTTATTATTTGTAATTACAAAATCTCTACAAAATCTTTCACTTGTCTTTGACAACTAACACATTTCTAACTTTCTAATCTCTACAGGAACTCAATAGCACACCCAAATTTTCCAAATTTTCAACAAAGACCAATGTCACACTTCTAAATTGCACAATTTTTACACTAAATTAAATTCAAAATTAGTATTATATCTATTTATAGCCTTATTAATGGTACTAAAGTTCTAAACTGCTATAAATAGTGCTTAAACTGATATCACAACTGAATGAAAGCTTAAAACTGCCAGAAATGTCAGACAGAGTGTACTGAAAATCACATCTAATTAAAACATAACTCTTAATCATAAATTTAGCTGTTTTACTGCACAAAATTCGACTGATGTCGTTATATAAAGGCTAAATCTAATGCTACATAAACTGAGTACAACAAATTAACAAGAATTGAGACGGTTTCTTGTTCACACAAGGACTAAAGTAAGTAACTACAATAAACTTTGCTTCTCTCTAAAAATTGTATGATGGCACTGATTAATCCCTGAGTTTGATGGATTTCGCTCTTTAACACAAAATATTCCCTGGGCGCCAACTGTAACAAGGTGTTTCCACGGCCGGCTATGACAAACGTGGAAATGCCTATCGCAGTACTTAATGATATCTTAATGATTACAAAACTAAATTCGAAAGTAAGGTACTAAGAGAGAGATAGATCCATCAAATTCGGGTATTCTAAATTGGTGCTGAATAAAAAGGTTAGTATTTCTTGTGACTCATATATTTTATTTAGCGAAGGTATACAACAACAAGCATACTGTGTAAAACCAATCTTATGCTATTAATATTAATTACCTTACATTAAAGCTTAAAGCTCAATGGTAGAGTTGGGTCGTTGAAGTTACATATTATTTTACACAGTGCCTAGCAGGTGTTAATCCCTACCGTTTCAATGCCATCATACCACAGATTCTCTAAATTAACTATGGCCCTATGTTTCAGGAAAGGAAATATTCCACCAACCTCAGATCACATGCATACCGCTGGGACCCGGGAGCTTCCAAGGCGACATTGACTGAGCTACCAACACGTGGCTCCTGCACCAGACAACACCGGCAGCTTCCCTTCACCGCGACACCGCCACAGGACCCTGGGCTGCAGCCGGTGGACTCCTTCCCTGCCTCACACGGCAGCCGGAAACTTAAAGTGGCTTAAGGCCATTAGGCAAGCGAGAGACGCCGCCTTATAAAGAAGACCAATATGGATACAAATAAAATACACCCCGCCAGCTGAAAGAAGAAATTGTTTTCATTAGCCATGTGGCAGGATTAAACTCATTAAACTTGATCCAGCAAATATCTGGCTTCTTACCAGCAGGAGATACGAAACGTGTATCTAATTCATTGCTGCAGGCTTCCCTCCCTGCTCTCAGGAATCCCCACCAGCAGACTGGAAAGGAATGATGAGGTCAGAACAGTACTATGGACACCAATGATGAAAGGAATTGAAGCAACACTATTCTCTACTTACAGCAGCCGCGACAAATACTTCAATCCATCAGCTATTCTGCCTCCGTGGCAAGGATCCCCGCTATCCTTTTATCAAAAACAGTCACTACATGTGACGATGGACTTGGCTATATATTGTACCGAAAAAGTAGCCTATCTCGGCTGGGAACAATCAAGGAAGTGACCTCCATACGACCTGATGCTGGGGATGTCAGCATCCAACCGAATTTAATTATGACACTAATTAACCATTTAATTATTTATCTTTATATTAGACATAAAAATCGAAAGTCTCTTTCTTTTGATATTTTATACTATTGTTGCTATTTATAAACAATGTTTTATTCCAATATTCTAAATACATGTAAGTTTATAAACATTTAGGGGAAGATGGGGAGGCTTCGTACACTTTTTTTTCGGAGCCTTGTAAAACAAAATGTAACAGATATTTTACAATGAAACGAATGCTATGTTATTGTCCATTTATCTGCCTATAATAATAGCGCATTTCTGGCTTGATATAAAGCAACTTGGCCAAGCTATAACGATTTTTCTAAAAAATGGGAGCTGTACGAATTCACCCCACCACGCGGGGTAGCTCCGTACACTATTCGTTTCTCCCCGGGATTCATGATTTTACCAGCTATTTCGCTAGTTTCAATCACTTTTTAAACATATCTTACTGACCTGTTTTTGCAATTATGTTATTCTTGATTTTAACTTACATGGGGTGCATTCGTACAGTATGAAATTACATACATTTTTAGTGTACGAAGGTACCCCAAACCAACGGACCAGAAAAAAATCAAAATAAAAAATATATCGTTAATATAATCCCAAAAGTATTGTTTAAATAACAATATTTAGCATATATTTACAAACAGTACTAAAGCATTTTTTCTAAGTCCATCCACACTTTTTGGAAACAAACGCATTCAAAGGAGAACTCAAAATTACTTGCGAGTGGCGAAAACACATATCAGCTCTTTCTGGCGAAATCTTGTACCGCACTGCCATTACTTTTGGAAGGTAGCCTATGCATGTAAGTAGCCGTGTTGCATACAAATATGAACGCTTCAGCGTGTTGGATAGCCGAGATATGACCACTGTACGAAGGCTCCCAGTGTACGAATCTACCCTGTCTTCCCCTACTTTATATTTAATTAGCAACCCCACTAATTACTTTTTGTTTTGATTGGTTAATTAATTGTCATTCATATTGTTGCCAGTTCAAGACATACTTGCTAGTTATCAAAACGAAACTATTTGAGAGACCTTTCAAAACGCATTAAAGATTGAGTGATCAAAATCACAACGTTACAAATGGCCACTCCGCTTGGTTTAAAGCTCTAAGGTGTCTTACGTACACACACTACCGTAAACTGTCGGCAACAAGCTGACAACTTGACATATTGTCATGTTTTGCTGATAACTTATATCAGATTCGTATAACTTGACAGCTTATCAGACTATCAAGATATCCGCCGACAGTGTCCATCATAAGCCTGCTGACCTCGCTTGCACGTAGGTGTCGCACCATATTCGAACCGTGAACGTGTTTGGCCTTTTACAGTTGGTTCCTAAAAAACGAATTGTGTAAAATTCTAAACATTACTCTACTAAAAGTTACGGAATCGAAATGATTCCTACTCTGACAAACGATTTTTTACCAATAATAGTTCTGCGAATTGAAACAGATGCGAACTGAATCGGTTGCGAACCGTAGAGCTGCCAAATGTTAGTTGACCCAAAGATATATCTACGCTGAAACCATTCTGCGAATCGTTGTTCGGCGAGTCGTTGTCTGCGAATCGAAAATCTGCGAGTAATATTTCGGAGAATCATTAGGTAGCCCTGCAGTTTTTTTCTTAATCAGATACGTACCTGTATAGATAATTGAGTGAGATTTTATGAATGAAGTACGGATTTACGGAAAAACTAATTACATTTTATCTGCTTCCAGAAATCCGTCTCAATGGTTCTCCAGTCTGGCGTTCTACGTTTGATTCTCGGATTAATGTTTATTCATTTAGTTTTTGACAAGTTTTATGCTAAATGTTAACTAAAAAGATTGGTGACCTATTGATTCCCCGGCGAGTTCTTGGCAGTAAACCAACTGGGAGGGGAGTACCTAAAGCTGTCAAACGTTGGTCGACCAAAAGATACTACATCTGCGAATAATGTTTCGGCGAATCATTAGGGAACCAAAAAAAAATTATTTTATGTAGAGCATTAATTAAAACATAATAATTTGAAAATGTTCTTATATGGTTCTTATAAAATGTTAAGTAGCTTCGAATATAATTAGCATATTTTATATTTAATCATTGCCACGGGTTTCATGTAAAAAGTTTTAACCCTCATCGTGATCACTTTTACATTTATTACTTATGCAATATCCAAAAGCTTGTCTGTGTTATATTTATTATGTAGTAAAGAGGGTGCAATTTATTGAATACCAATATATGTACACTTAGAGCTTTAAACCAAGCGGAAAGGCCATTGTCAACCCTTCCCCTCTGCCAAAAATGTATGACCAGTGGTCATACTCATTGTATGGACTGACGTTTATTTGACGTGGCTATTTTGACGTTTCGCAAACATTTGACGTTCCCCTCCCCCGCAAAAAACGGCAGACTTTTTCCGATAGAAATGAGAGCACGTGTCGTAGTCAGGTAATACATATATATCTCTTGAAGCACATTTCAGGATGCTCTACATTTTTATATGTATACTAGCTGTACCCGCGCGGCTTCGCTCGCGTGCGTTGCAGTAGGTTCTGTCACTTTTCGCGTTACCCTCCACAGTCCATTGCTAAACGCTTTCTACATGTCATATTTCATATGTCATGTCATATGTCAGTATGTTTAGCAGTTTAGCTAAAATTGACTTCTTGCATATAACTTCGACATCCCAAAAGATCGACTGAAAGCGTCTGAGATTTGACTGTGTCAGCCATGGCAAATTAGCAATATTACACTGTGTTTTTTGTTTGTGCGGGGGGCTCCGCCCCCCAAGCCCCCCTTCTTTGCGGCCCGTCACGCGGCAAACTCTATCAAAACTCTTCTTCTCCCATTTCAAATATTCACCGTAACAATTTTTGGTATAATTAGCAATAGTACAGTGTGTTTTTTCTTTATTCGGGGGGCTCCGCCCCCCGAACCCCCTTTCCTTACCGCCCTTCACGTAGTAAACTCTATCAAAACTCTTTTTCTCCCATCTCAAATGTTCGACGTAACAATTTTTGGTATAATAAGCAATAGTAGGGTGTGTTTTTTCTTTATGCGGGGGGCTCCGCCCCCCGAGCCCCCCTTTTTTGCAGCCCGTCACGCGGCAAACTCTATCAAAACTCTTTTTCTCCCATCTCAAATATTCAACGTAAAAATTTTTGGTATAATTAGCAAAAGTACACTGTGTTTTAAATTCTATCAAAACTCTTTTTCTCCCATCTCAAATGTTCGACATAACAATTTTTGGTATAATGAGCAATAGTACGGTGTGTTTTTTGTTTATGCGGGGGGCTCCGCCCCCCGAGCCCCCCTTTCTTTGCAGCCCGTCACGCGGCAAACTCTATCAAAACTCTTTTTCTCCCATCTCAAATGTTCGACGTAACAATTTTTGGTATAATAAGCAATAGTACGGTGTGTTTTTTCTTTATGCGGGGGGCTCCGCCCCCCGAGCCCCCCTTTCTTTGCATCCCGTCACGCGGCAAACTCTATCAAAACTCTTTTTCTCCCATCTCAAATGTTCGACGTAACAATTTTTGGTATAATAAGCAATAGTACGGTGTGTTTTTTCTTTATGCGGGGGGCTCCGCCCCCGAGCCCCCCTTTCTTTGCAGCCCGTCACGCGGCAAACTCTATCAAAACTCTTTTTCTCCCATCTCAAATGTTCGACGTAACAATTTTTGGTATAATAAGCAATAGTGCGGTGTGTTTTTCCTTTATGCGGGGGGCTCGGCCCCTCGAGCCCCCCTTTTTTTGCCGCCCATCACGTGATTAACTCTATCAAAACTCTTCTTCTCCGATCTCAAATATTCAACGTAAACATTTTTGGTATAATTAGCAATAGTACACTGTGTTTTTTGTTTGGTGCCCCCCTTTCTTTGCAGCCCATCACGCGGCAAACTCTATCGAAACTCTTTTTCTCCCATCTCAAATGTTCGACATAACAATTTTTGGTATAATGAGCAATAGTACGGTGTATTTTTTCTTTATGCGGGGGGCTCCGCCCCCCGAGCCCCCCTTTCTTTGCGATCCATCACGTAGTAAACTCTATCAAAACTCTTTTTCACCCATCTCAAATATTCAACGTTAAAATTTTTGGTATAATTAGTAATAGTACAGTGTGTTTTTTGTTTATGCGGGGGGCTCCGCCCCCCGAGCCCCCCTTTATTTGCTGCCCGTCACGTGGTAAACTCTATCAAAACTCTTTTTCTCCCATCTCAAATGTTCAACGTAACAATTTTTGGTATAATTAGCAATAGTACAGTGTGTTTTTTGTTTATGCGGGGGGCTCCGCCCCCCGAGCCCCCCTTTTATTTGCCGCCCATCACGTGATTAACTCTATCAAAACTCTTCTTCTCCCATCTCAAATATTCAACGTAAACATTTTTGGTATAATTAGCAATAGTACACTGTGTATTTTGTTTGTGCGGGGGGCTCCGCCCCCCGAGCCCCCCTTTCTTTGCAGCCCGTCACGCGGCAAACTCTATCGAAACTCTTTTTCTCCCATCTCAAATGTTCGACGTAACAATTTTTGGTATAATGAGCAATAGTACGGTGTGTTTTTTCTTTATGCGGGGGGCTCCGCCCCCCGAGCCCCCCTTTCTTTGCGGTCCATCACGTAGTAAACTCTATCAAAACTCTTTTTCACCCATCTCAAATATTCAACGTAACAATTTTTGGTATAATTAGCAATAGTACAGTGTGTTTTTTGTTTATACGGGGGGCTCCGCCCCCCGAGCCCCCCTTTCTTTGCAGCCCGTCACGTGGTAAACTCTATCAAAACTCTTTTTCTCCCATCTCAAATGTTCAACGTAACAATTTTTGGTATAATTAGCAATAGTACAGTGTGTTTTTTGTTTATGCGGGGGGCTACGCACCCCGAGCCCCCCTGTCTTTGCAGCCCGTCACGTGGTAAACTCTATCAAAACTCTTTTTCTCCCATCTCAAATGTTCAACGTAACAATTTTCGGTATATTTAGTTATAGTGCGGTGTCTTTTTTTCTTTTTGCGCCCCCCTCTCTTTGACGCCCATTTCGCGGTGAACTCTATCTAAATTCTTTTTCGGTAGGGTGTGCCGGTACTTTTCGATTTCCGTGTTTTACTATGTTCCGTTTGTTGCTTTATAGTTAGTTAATTTAACTTTTATTCTTGCACCTTTTGTACATGTCTGTTGTATAGGCCCAAAGGTTGACTGGTGGAAAATACCATTTGGTATGATGTCCGCCGTTTGGTCTCACAGTTTTGTATTTCGTGCAATATAGTGTAAATAAAAAAAGATTCTTATAGGGAGGCAACGCGCACATAAAACCTCTGGATTTACAGGCGTCCATTGGCTACCCTAAGTGCTTACCATCAGGCGGGTCGTATGATTGTTTGCCATCGCCGTGGTTTAAAAAATATATAGTTGAAATAAAAAGGCATAAGTATTTATTTACCATATAAAGGCATTTCCTATACAAAGTTTAAACCCCCCTTAAACCCCCTTAAATCCAAAAAGTTCGTATTTTTTATAGCCTATGTCCTGACCAGAGGTCTGTAGAACCTGCTAGTGAAGTTTTTATCGAAATCGGTTCAGGCGTTTTGACGCCAACTCTCCCCATCCAAACAGACAAACAGACAAACAGACAAAAATTCTAAAAATCGCCGAAACGTGTTTTGTTATCGATTCTAAGAGCTACTAACTCATTTTTTTACTAATATCTCCAATGTACAGATTTTTGACCCTCTTCACCTTTATTATATGTATAGATTGGCACAGTGACTAGGATTTATTATCGTGTATTTTACAAACTTTACTTCTATATTAAGAGACTGAATGGCGAATTTTAATTTAACCGTTTATCCCGTTCGAAAAATTATTACAAATTTAATAAAATGTAGCGCTTAACATTCCAAACACAGTGACAGTAAAATTTCAAACTTTAATTCTATTTTCAAAGTTTTGTACCTAAAAAACATAAATACCTATCTTATACCTAAAACAGCCTAGCTACATAATTGCCGTCATATACAAATATGCTCCTAAATAGGCCCTCTATACATATATGAAGTCAAATCACACTTTAAAATTGTCGAAACTTATCACGGGAAATACGGGTATCTTTATCCGACTATCGCATCCGGTTGGTTTAATAATCAAAGTGTGCACAGGATGTCAATGTGGTTGTGATACATCTGGTACACATAATTCTCTAATAAATCGCAGCCAAAATTATATGTACTTACCTATTTCCACAACCTAGCAATTATCTCCTACTTAAGCTGAAATTGTAGACAACCGCGTGTAAATTTAAATTTGCTTTTTATTATACGCTAAAATAAAAATTTTAAAATTATGGGGTTTTTTTATAACAGATATACTTAGTCGGAAAGCTAGCTACATCAAAGATCAGATATGACACCATAATGTGAGCAACGAAACACCTCTAGTTAGTTGGCTATACTATGTTTATTTCTAGATGCGGACAGTTGTAAAGTGGTGGAGGTCAAATAATGCATATAACTCGAAGAAAACAAATCCTAGAATTCTGGGTTTAATACAATGTTATGGAAAATGATGTAATTAATTAGATTATATCATAGCCAGAAGTTTCTGCTGGGGGAAGTAGTGCCAAATTTTGTATAATGCAATTTTTAGTTACTTTTTATTGTTCCGTACCTCGAAAGGAAAAAACGGAACCCTTATAGGATCACTTTGTTGAACGCAATCAAAAGATACAGTTTATGCTGCAAATTTAAGAGTTTTTCGGCACTCGCAAAACCTACGGGTTACTTCCCGTGAACTCAGAAACTTGAAATTTGGCTCGAAGCAACGTCATATAGCATAGACAATGGGAAAATTATAAAAAGATGATTTTTTTTTTTTGTAAAATCATACAAAAATATATATTTGAAATTTTAAACTTACTACCTTTTTCCTCATAAACGCGTGAAGTTGTTAAATTGAAATTCATGTCAATTACTCAAGGCTATAGGACCTTTCAGATGTAGCAAAACGAAACTTTTATGTCGACGCAATGAAAAGAAATAGCAATTTAAGTTGCATATTTTGAAACTGAGTACTCGCATCTCAAGAAACTCAAAACCTAAAGGGTACTTCCCGTAAACTTAGAAACTTGAAACTTGGCACAAAGAAACTTCATATAGCACAGACAAAAGAAAAATTACGAAAAGTAGAAATTTTTAGTAAAATCATACAAAAATATATATTTTAAATTTTAAACTTACTACCTTATTCCTTGTAAACCCGTGAACTTATTAAATTGAAATTCATGTCAAATACTCAGAGCTATAGTACCTTTTGGATGTAGCAAAACCAAAGTTTTATGTTGTGGATTTCATTTTCATTTAGTAATAAACATACTACAACTTTTGCTTGTCGGAACCCTAGGTGCGCGAGTCCGACTCGCACTTGGCCGGTTTTTTTTTTGTTTCCGCAATAATACACATTGATTATTTCTCCTAATCTACTCCTGTCTACCTGCGGCATGCTAATACCATCTTATACTCAATTGACAATCTCAATCGTTTTGAAGTTAAGTAACGGTCAGCGAATCCGGGCGTCGGTCTCATCCTATTTATGTAGCAGTAGTATTGTGCGATCAGATAATATGAGTACTATCTGACATTTTTTTATGTACTTAGGTACAGTAAACTCCAAAATATTATATGTAGGTATACAATTTTGACCCTCAAAAACCTCAAAATACAATGGAGTAAGGTGCAAACGTGTACAGTTAATTTTATTGGAAAATGACAAGATGTCACATTGAGGAGGGTGACCAAATTGTGCTTATCATCTGAACAAGTCATGTCAGTCTGTACTAGATTATCTTTGCTAATGATGGATACAACAGAAGAAATTGAATTACCTACGTGTTTTCACAAACGTGTGGGTGTAGAATGAACAGGTAACTAGAAACCAAACACACATGAAGGGTACACGGAAAGAATATGTCTAGTCACTATGACAACATTTTGTTTTGAGTTATAGCGGTTTTAAAGTTTGGAACGATTCAATTAACCATACTATTTTCGTAACTAGATGGTTTTTATGAATTAAAAAGTGAATTTATGTTAAAAATTCCAGCTGTTACATAAGTTGTTGCTAATAGTTCATTGCAAGCTCTACATTTTAATACAAAAATCTCATTTTACAAAATAAGGGACTAGACATGTTCTTTCCGTGTACCCTTCATTATATCTACCACGACAACTAATTAGTTCTGATTATTTAAAATGCGGTTTAACTACTTACGCTATGCTATTCAAACATCGCCAAAAAATATCCATATATTGATGCCCCATTCCTCAAAATTAAAAACCCGATAATCTACTCTACCAATTTGAGTCACTAACACATTTTCTCTCCAATTTTTTCATAGCAATGTATCGTTCCCTCCTCATCGCTTGACCAACCTATTTATTTAGTAAGTCAAGAACTGGGCTACTCACAAAATGCCTGTGTACAGAATGTTAACGTCACACAGGTACATTAGATAGTCTATACGTGAACAAGGAGTATTCCGAAGAGGACCACTCAGTTACCGTTTGTCTGCTGAAGCCAACGACAGTCCGCTCAATTGTGCTTTACAATGATTTGGATACTTACTCTGTTAGCTGCGATCATTCCTGTGTTAACTGTCGGTAAGTTTGTTCATATTATATTCATGATGATTTCTTATAAAAGTATTAAGGACACATTATGAGGATTAAGAATATAGTGTCCTTGAGAATAAGTACGAAATCGAAGCAAATCGGTGGTCCTGTGATCAACAATTTACTACCAATTTAGTTATTGAATGATTGGCTGCCGTCCTAGTATGTAATTTGAAAACAACTGCTTTTCAGAGGCGTGGGGGAAGTACAATGCCCTTGAACAGAAACAGATTACGGAGTATGTAACCAAACTCTGTACCAAAAGTGGCGCAGAAGATAAAGTTCCACAAGTTCTGGTAAGGCCAAGTTAACACTATTTATTCTGTAGAGTAGAACGGAAGGGATAGAAATAACAACGAATATTATTACCTAATTCATTTTATTTAAATCAAAAATTACACCATATGATAATTTGTCCGGCGGATATGCAAACACCGGATTTGTCCGGTGGATATGCCCGGCGGACAGATCCGCCCATGTATAGCGTTATTCAGATGTGTCCGCAGACAAATTCGCCGGGCATATTCGCCAGACAAATCCGTCGGGCAGATCTGAAAAACTTTTTCAGTATCACGATCCAGATTTCACCTTATATAATTCTATGTTCTATATCCCTTACCAGCGGTGCCCAAAATCGCATTGTATCTACTAGTGTGATTTGTTAAAAGAAATTTGATGTATTTTTTTCTCGTTTCTCACGTGCCATCCGGCATGATGGACTTGGAATGGATGAATTTGGAAGTTATAAATTGTTAATTTGCCTTAAGCTTTTTAAAATTAATTTTAGGGTATAGATATAAACCTATGATACAAAATGTGAAATGAAGTGGTTCTTATATTAATCAACATAATAATATACCGCAGGATGCAATAGAAAACTTCGAGAAATGCTCCGTAAGCCTGTTCAAAGACGAAGTCCTGTTGGAGGAGGTTGCGACTGCTATCCGGAATAATGACCTCAATGGGGTCTTCAAAAAGTTAGTACATCCCAATAATTAAAATATAAGTACTTTTCGATATAATATATAAGTACTAACTCATATATAGTCAAGTATTTTTAAGTAAATTAGTTTTAGGTAGTATTTACATAGTTTATTTAAGTTTTTTTTATGTACCTATTTTGTAGTCAAGTAGGTACTAAATCTAACTAAAAACAACAGTCATTCATTGCTACCGTTCCTTGCCGTCCCCGGTGCGAAAGTGCCCATAACGACTCGGAACGGGGGTCTATGTCGCGCACAAACTTTTTCGCGTACTCATACATTGACCTCGTGCGTCAGTTCTCTTGAAGTTGTCTTATGCGAGATTTAAAAAAAAAGATAATACATTCAACTTCCACAAAAAACACATTGACATTATTTTGCAAACTTACCACCATCACCATAATAACAACCCACTAGATTATGTATACATAATCTAGTTAGTTTGATGGGTTGTTATGATGGTGGTAAGTTTGCAAAATAATGTCAATGTGTTTTTTGTGGAAGTTGAACGTGTCTGAAAACTAAAAACCTAAAAAACTGTATTTTTGGCAAAAACTTAAACACAGCTACTGATAATAGTATCAATAAACTTAATTATGATCATATTAAGTGGTTTCTATGAAGTACTATGAAGAATTTTGCTTGGCTGCATAACATATACCAAATAACTAAGCTAGCTGATAGTTTAGATACCTACTAATAGTGATTTTTCATATATGGTCACAGATACTGCGCGCGCACAGGTCGCTTGGCTGCCTGCACGTACTCACTGATCGACAGCGTGGGGCTGTGCGTGCCCGGCGCCGACCTGCCCGCCGCGCACAACTTCGTCGACCAGCTGCTCGGCTTCGTCTGCCACAGCGACGGCGAGAGGATCGCAGGTGAGTGTAGTCTGTGAGCTTAGTCATGGCATTAGCTACGTTTACTTGTGTGAGGGCGGTGAACTGCCCGCCGGGCACAACTTCGTCGACCAGCTGCTCGGCTTCGTCTGCCACGACGACGGCGAGAGGATCGCAGGTAAATGTAGTATGTGAGCTTGGTCATGGTATTAGCTACGTGTACTTGTGTGTGGGCAGTGAACTGCCCGCCGGGCACAACTTCGTCGACCAGCTCGGCTTCGTCTGCCACAACGACGGCGAGAGGATCGCAGGTGAGTGTAGTCTGTGAGCTTGGTCATGGTATTAGCTACGTGTACTTGTGTGTGGGCAGTGAACTGCCCGCCGGGCACAACTTCGTCGACTAGCTCGGCTTCGTCTGCCACAACGACGGCGAGAGGATCGCAGGTGAGTGTAGTCTGTGAGCTTGGTCATGGTATTAGCTACGTGTACTTGTGTGTGGGCAGTGAGCTGCCCGCCGGGCACAACTTCGTCGACCAGCTCGGCTTCGTCTGCCACAACGACGGCGAGAGGATCGCAGGTGAGTGTAGTCTGTGAGCTTGGTCATGGTATTAGCTACGTGTACTTGTGTGTGGGCAGTGAACTGCCCGCCGGGCACAACTTCGTCGACCAGCTCGGCTTCGTCTGCCACAACGACGGCGAGAGGATCGCAGGTGAGTGTAGTCTGTGAGCTTGGTCATGGTATTAGCTACGTGTACTTGTGTGTGGGCAGTGAACTGCCCGCCGGGCACAACTTCGTCGACCAGCTCGGCTTCGTCTGCCACAACGACGGCGAGAGGATCGCAGGTGAGTGTAGTCTGTGAGCTTGGTCATGGTATTAGCTACGTGTACTTGTGTGTGGGCAGTGAACTGCCCGCCGGGCACAACTTCGTCGACCAGCTCGGCTTCGTCTGCCACAACGACGGCGAGAGGATCGCAGGTGAGTGTAGTCTGTGAGCTTGGTCATGGTATTAGCTACGTGTACTTGTGTGTGGGCAGTGAACTGCCCGCCGGGCACAAATTCGTCGACCAGCTCGGCTTCGTCTGCCGCAACGACGGCAAAGATCGCACGTGAGTGTAGTCTGCGGGGTCGTAGGTCATGGACTCATGGCATTGGCCACGTGTACTTTGTATGTGGGCAGCGGCAACCTACATATTGTAATACATGTGTCAAGTCTGTGTCAATTCCTGATGAATAATGTCCATGTGATTTCAAGATTCAAAGGTTCAAGATTCAAGATTTTTTATTCATGACGTACACAATAAGTATTACAAACAAATTAACAAACAGACAAATCATAAAATAAAAACATATTGGTGTAGCATCACAAAATGGACCCTGCTTAGCAAAATGCTAGCTACTTAGTGTGTAAACTAGCGCTGGTCTTCCGTAGGGCCCACTTGGTGACGCCACGACAGATAACACAAAACTGATGACAAATAAAAATAAAATTTCATAGAAACTTAAGACACAGCTTAATCCAGCATCTACATCTTACTATAGTTTCTTTTACTACCTATTAATTTAAATGAGAACAATCATCAATGGACGTTAGTTCGCCATTAGCCTTTGATATGAAGAAGTTATTATATTATATTACCTACGATTAGCCAAGACTGAAGAAACCGATTTTAGAATAAACTATGTACCTCATTGCTTTTATTCAAAAGTTGTTTTGTTTGCAGTGTTCATTCAAGAAGGCGGTCCGCAGTGTTTCCAGCAGAACGTGGGGTCCCTCAACGGCTGCGCCGCCAAAATGTTGACTGAGATGGATTCTGCGCATTCCGTTAAAGTAAGCTACAACTGCTTTAGAACCCCATAGCTTTGTTCCAAGTGGCTCCTAAACTTTTACAGTAGGTATTAGAAAACTCGTAGTTAGAATAATGTACAGGCGCGGTCGCAGACGAAAATTTTGGGGGGGGACACTAATGTAGTTTTTTTTTTCAAATTTTTAGGGGGTCTGTAAAATTTTTTTTCTATTTAGAAATGTAGGATTTTGGGGGGGGGGGGGGGTCATGTCCCATGTGACCCCCCCCCCCCCCTGGGACCGCGCCTGATAATGTACCTACGTATACTATTTGTGTAGGTGTAGGTACCTATACGTACCTATCTCTATTTGGTATGATGAAATAGTATTTTTCAATGTCGCATTTATAATGACTTTACTGATTTGGTCGGGTCATTTGGGCCACATTAACAGTGAACACGTTCATCTCATCATATCAGACAAAGCATTCGATTCTTGCAAGATAATATCTACTTTGTTTAAATAACAGGGTAAACTCATCGAAAAGGAATAATTCTTGGAAACTTCCCAGTGCATCTATGCCTTTAATTTCCCAGGAACGCTGCACGAAGTTCGACGAGCTGTCAAAATGTCTGGTAGAGACGGTGAGCACGTGCTCGCCCACCGCGCCGGGCGACATGACGCGTGCGCTGCTCGCGCACGTGCGCCAGGCCACGCCGTGCGCCGGCGACGACGACGCCTTCCGCACCTACATGCGGTGGCTGCAGGAGCGCAAGGACGACAACAACGAGAAACTACTCTAAAATCTCTGTGTGCCCATAAATCGGGTGCCCCGTTGACTATACCCCGTTGAAATATTCTTATCGTATTTCCAAAGAGACACGTTAAATTATTTTGTTTGCCAACCTGAAGAAGCGACGCCTATTCGTTATTACTTATTGTGAAGTTGTATTTAACCGATTTCAATGAAGATGACCTTAAAAATAATTTTATACTGTGAGCTCTGTAATAATAAATAATCTTTAAGTATTTGAAATATTCCAGTTTGAACTGATGCGCTTTATTTACGATTTTGATGTTTCTTTGTACTTCGATCGCTGTTTTCAAGGTACAAAAAGTTGTGATAAGTCCACATTACCTTGAGGGACAGAGTTGGTGTTAAACTTCCGATAGACACACTGATTACCTACCTACCTAGTACGATATCAATGATATCATTGATCCCCCCCCCCGCATAGGTAATACTGTCATTATAAAGAAACACGTCAAAAAAAATGTTTACTATATTTTCACTTACTAAAAATCATTTAGAAAATCTGTGAAGATATCAACTACATTTAGGTAGTTGAATTATTTTCAACAGTTTCAGTAAAATGAATATTCGACAAAATTACACTATATTTAAAATATATATTCAGACAGCAACTATCTTCCTTAACCAATTAGACATCAGCACGACTGTGGCGGGGTCAAAAAGTTATCATTAATGATTATGAAAACCATTCAACTTGTTCGCGACGCACTGATACGTAGAATACATTTATTTCTTAACTAAAAAATATTTTATTAATACGAAATCATAACTAATAAAACTTTTCATATTTTAATTAAGTCACTGAAGTTTAGTACTTTAAAACCTTGTGCCATCTTCCTGCAAATTTTTTGACTCGGAGCGCTGGTTCTGGAGTGGTGATATTTCTTCCATACTTTCTATACAAGGTATCTGACGGCAATATTCTCAGCACAAATCTTTCTTCTACAGGTTTTTCAGGGTAAATACCCATATAAGTGTTTAATGGCGTTGTCTTCCCGTATGGCACGCTACCTGGCTCATCGGGAAAGGTGTCTCTATCCTCGAACCCAGTGGGGGCGCCGGAGGCTGGGTCCCCCAACACAAACACAGCCAAAATATATATCACAGCCACCTTGGTTACACACATTTTAAACGAACTCAATTCCTAATATTTATTTGACGATGGCACAATTTACTCTGCTGCTAGCTTGACACGAGATCCCAGACAGTCCGTTTATATTTATATGCGTAGTATCGGACGGATTTACTAAATATGTAAGTAGATATATTTATTACGTTACTGTTTGTTATTAATTAGCTCTTATCATTCGCCCAAGCCGTGACAAGTGTATAAACCAAGACGTAGTAAACAAGTGCAATTGGCAAAACCGAGCAATTCTTGGAAGAGGGGAAAAATATAAAGTAATAAATAGTTTTTCCTATTATTATTATTGTTACCACCCTTTTAATACCTTACCGCTATCTAGACTGTACTAGCTGGAGTTGGGATAACTTTTATCTCAATCTGTATCGGTGACGCAGTGGCAGTGAATTTGGTTCGTGTAAACATGCAGGGTGTGCGCAATTAGAGCCAGTTTATCTCGGCATCGGCATGACTTTTAGTCTTGATCGAAAGTGCCACGGCATCTCAGGTTTGGGCCTTAAGGCGGCCACCAACTATCAGTCAGATATCGGCCTGTCAGTTGGTCGGAACTGTCAAATTTTTGTTTTAACTGACAGGCCAATATCGTCCGGCGGACTGATAGTCCGTGTGCCCATTTAGACTAAACATGGTTTTCGGCGTTCGTAGCCTAGGGCCACATAGCATCCAGGGATGTTCACGGCTTTAATACTCTTGAACACTGAACAGTGCATGATGTAATGATCCGATCTCTGCCCTTCTACAGCCCAGCTTGTGGCCTACTAGTTCTACCGAGATCTGTGTCACATCGTTGGTGGTCGAAGAATGTGTTCTCCCTAGGTATCCTGCTGTCCGAACCACACAGTTTTGTACGTTACGTACCTAATTCATACCTTGCCTACTTTGCACATAGTGTGATAGCGCCATAGTAAAGAAAGTCAAAACACAACATTCTACCAACATGTAAAATTTTCAATTAATTATAAATAGGTACATGTACAGTCAGCAGCAGAAGTAGCTACGGGGGTTCAAAATGACACACAAACGCTCTTATTCTCTTAACAATAAAGTCGTGTTCAGTTCATTTTGAACACCCTACCCGCTTAGCAATTTTCGCTGCTGACTGTATTTAGTTAACACACTTACCCACCCACTGTGTAGGTAGTATCTTGGACTCTAGGACGTATCTTGAGCTCTATCAGATTTGAATCTTTTGGTGCTCCTAGTCGTCAATATAAATATTACGTTATTTAATCTGAGTTATTCATTCATAAACAATGAACTTGGTATTTTACGTGGTAGAGCAGATATCAAATAGGTAAGTGTCAAATGAACATAAGATGATTAAAGTTTGTATGCCACCCTAGACTCACTAGTACCAGATATATATAATACCGCACAATGTAAGAACTTTTTGAAGCTCTAAGTCTGAAGCTCCATCTGCACGAGTGCAAACCAAAGTTATAACGGCCTTTTATCTTTAGAGATGGTGAACTCTAGGTCCATTATTAAATCGGAGGATTAAAATCACATTATAATGGTCAGATAAGTAAACCCAGGAACTATATAGATCGTATGCAGGTTTATCTAGGTAGTACTTAGTCGTATAGTAGGGATTTATGTAAGGGCTGGAATTCCGGGATTACTCATACGAACAATATCTACCGGTGTTGCATGCCCTAATATTGCACGAGTCATTAAAAATAACTGTACGTTTTTACTTTTTATTTTAACAAATAATTGTGCCTTTTACTTTACTATATATATAACACTAAAGAAAAAATACGAGGGAAGTTAGGTTATTAAATGGTTATTAATAATATGTTTAACAAAAATAAATAAAAAGGGACTTAAATAGATACAATTATTTATTAAATACCGCGATGGAAGAGCTGCTCCCGCGCCTTTTGCAGAACGACAGGCAAAAGAAAACAGAGTGGTGAGTGCCGTACTGTCCACTGAACAACTTTGCCTACGATGCACTACTTTGCCTGGCTTGAAAAACATGGTTTTCTTCACCAAACAGCCATTTATATCTTATTCCTGGGATGGGAGAAAGGTGGCCATCTCATGCAGGAATACGTTATTATAAATAAAAACTATGTTTTTCAAGGCAGGAAAAGTTGTGCATCGCAGGTAGCAACTGACGGTATTAGAATTCTAAAATAAATAAACAATACAATAAGTAAAAGCTCAATCTCAAACCTAACTCCAAAATACAACCTACCTACTACTAAATACCTAATCAACTAATATTGAAGTTGTATCGGATTAATTTTTAAGAAAATTCTGATAGTTCTTATTCAGACGTTTAAAGCTGCTGTATTATTTCGTAGTTAATCCATTGGAGTTGGATCGTGTCTCAATGTGTTTCAAATTTTGAATACGGTCCCAATCCAGCTATTCCACTTCGGCATAATGTAAGTTATCTCCCAGGAAAATAACCCACGGATTTTTATCAAGACTGGGTGGTTTTTTCCAAGGTTTTTCCCACTGAAACACAAGACAAACTGAAAGATTCGAGGAATAGATCTACCTACTCGTAGGTATCGTCAACTGGAAACTTGTTTGTTACAAACCCGGTTGTTGATTGTCCTACTTATCTGTTACTAAGAAATTGACATGATGTAACTATCTGGTGTTTTTAATAATAGGTATTATCTTCTTTATTTATGTCTGTATTTCATGACAAATAAAAATTTGTATTTTCTTGACACAGTGTATAATAATATGCCCTCTAATATACATATGTATTTTTTTTTTAAGGGGGCTTATTTATTATTTATTTATTGAAACTTTATTGCACAGTAAAAAATAAGTACAAATATGTATTATATTTAATAACTAAGTCTTCTCAAAACCAAAAAACATGTATTACTAAACAATGTAAAATGTTTGGCCTTGTCGTTATTTTCCACAAGTTACATTTGTGTTACTGTGTGACTTTAGTTTAGAAATCTAAAAATGATAAAGACCGTTGACCGATTTGCCGTAATAATGATGTATCTAACTGAATTATCTAAGACAGGTATTCCTAACCTACCCCGACATGAGTAAAATAGGTTTTCCGTACGGGTAATGAAGCCCGCAAGCGGCAATCAATACCCCATTACGGTTTTGGGATTGCGGGAACACTGATCCAATCAAATTGGATTTATAATGTCTTTTGGTACGTTGAGTAGCTAACGAACTGGTAGGTGCTAAGCTAAGTAAATATTTGCCTACTCTCAGCAAGTTTACGTAAGTACAAGTTTGTATTCTGGACTGCTAATATCTTTGCTATCATCAATGGCTTTCCAGTCTATTACAGACTACTTATACAAGCACTGAAGCATTTTCCATGGCTGTGTAGGCTTTACAATATGTTACCGGCATTGGGCTTTTATTAATATCGGGTAATGAAACGTAGTTTCTCAACATAACCATAAGTTTATTTTATTATAAACTGAAATTTCAAGTTTGTAAATATTCTAACAAATATTAATAACCAGCAATGGACACTAAAGTGAAATAACAAGTACCTTATGAAAATTGACAGCTCTTTGTTTACAAGTCGTCGACGTTATCAAGGTAGAGCCGCCAGGTGGTGCCTGTTCCAATCTAAACATTTAATTCAAAAAAATACCTCTCAACCACCATACATGTTACATTTAAGGCAACTTACGGCAAATTACAAACAGATATTTTATTTATAAACACTTTACTGCCAACCAAATAGTTTTTTAATTATTGTTTAATCCTAAATCCTGTGTTCAACGTGATTCAAGCTCGAAAATAATCGCACACAAAAGTTTGTCGCCAATTTTTTCGCATGGAATTAATAGTTTAAATAATCATTATTTTAAATTTCTATCGCTTTTATTTTTAAAACACAATTTCATCGTTTTATTCCGAGTTTTAAATATCACTTTCGAGTGCTCGGATCTCAAAAATCACCCCCCAGGAACGAACAAATCTGTCCGTAAATGAAAAAAAATAAAAATTCTTTAAAAAATTATTTTTTAACTCCATACATGAATGGAACGATAAGGACGACAATAATAGTTCATAGTTGTCATATTTTTGCCCTCGTACCACGAGATGCCCTAGACCAAGTGCGTTAGCGAAAAACGACAATTAAAAGAAATACGCCTACTATATGTGCTACTACAAAGTGCAAATTTACGTAAATGTATTTTGCATACAATTCAAATAATTAAGATTAACTAATACTTGCAAACAATTGCCAAAGGGGTATATGTACATTATGTACTAATCTCAGTTTTAATAAGGCCTGCAGGCTTATGATGGACACTGTCGGCTGATATCTTGATAGTCTGATAAGCTGTCAAGTTATCCGCATCTGATATAAGTTATCAGCAAAACATGACAATATGTCAAGTTGTCAGCTTGTTGCCGACAGTTTTCGGTAGTGTGTGTACGTAAGACACCTTAGAGCTTTAAACCAAGCGGAGTGGCCATTATTGACAGGCGTTCCCCTCTGCCAAAAATTTATGACCAGTGGTCAAACTCATTGTATGGACTAACGTTTATTTGACGTGGCTATTTTGACGTTTCGCATACATTTGACGTTCCCCTTCCCCGCAAAAAACGGCAGACTTTTTCCGATAGAAATGAGAGCGCGTGTCGCATCCGGTTGGTTTCATAATCAAAGTAAGACACGGACCAATAGAGAAACCGGATACATAGTACTTTTACTCTATTTCCCTAACCACAGTTGAACCTTATTTTATTACCGAGCAAAACAGTCGTTCATGTGACTAGTAAAATTAGTAAAAAGGGTCCCATAGAGAGCATAATATAGGCAGTGTCTCACTCGTACTCGTTACAAAATGTACACATATAGTCTGGCAAACCAAAAGCGCAGTAACAGTCAGAGTAACATGCTATACTATACCATACCCATCCCTTTTTTAGTAGTGAGAGTACTAGCATTAGAAAAAGACAGTATGATTCTCCCTGTCTATGCTTGAAGTGGAACAAACTCTGGCCAAACTATATTAATCATATTAATTAATATTTTGATTGTCTGACGAGTGATGACGTCTCTACCTCCTTTGTCAAAACGAGACATCAACATATAACCTTCTCTTTCGGGCTCACTTTGTGATCAAAGAGAATACTCCCGTTAAAAATGATAACTTCATGGAGGTAATACGATCAATGCACGATTGCTTTTCTATGTACTTGTCAATAATGACCAAAGTAGAAATAGGTGACATTTTCAAGTCAAAGGTACGTCATTGGCAGTTGTTAATAGAGTACCTATATTTCTTAAGTGTTTTATGGCAGTAACGCCTTATTGACAAACTGGCAATGATGTACCTTTGACTGGAAAACACCACATATAATGATAAATGTCATATTTTGCTGATGTTATGTTTAAATTGTAATGAAAGTATCTAAAGTGCTTTTTATTTATTGTTTAGAATAGCAAGAAACAAAATAAAACAACCCGAATATGAGGGTAAGTTCTTACATTGTTTTTTTGATTAAGTATCTGTCTTATCACGGTATTGCTTGATACCGTGGCTTCATATTTTGTTCTCTCATTAATCTCATTATCAATTTCTTTCATTTTCAGAGAATTGTACATAAAAATATAAACTTCTTGGGGCTTTGGCTACTAGAGTGCAACTAGAATGTCGTAAAAGAGTAAAACTAAGCAATGTTTATTAAAGTGAGTATTAAAGGCGCACCTAGCACCTACATTAGTATTATTAGGTACTTCGCTGGTAAACAAAAAAATCTCTTGTAAATTGCTATACTTACGCATCATGCAAGCAATCAAAACGTCCGATGCATTTTAGTTTATACTACCGTCAACTGCTACAACTTTGCCTACTATGCACAACTTTGCCTGCCTTGAAAAACATGGTTTTCTTCACCTAACAGCTATTTATATATTATTCCGGAGTTGGGAGAAAGTCGGCCATCTCTAAAATAAGATATAAATAGCTGTTTGGTGAAGAAAATCATGTTCTGCAAGCCAGGCAAATTTGTGCATCGTAGGCAAAGTTGTAGCCATTGACAGTACTCCTGCATCTGCATCTTATCCAATGAATCTTAATGTCAACCGAGCTCTCCGGAAAACGATGACCGTTTCATGTAAATAAAATAGAAATAAATTATGTTTGTTGGATATTTAGACTATTTAGAGTACCATATTTAAACAGAATATTATTTATTTCTAAGCTCTTGCTGTCTGTCTGCCCGTCCGTCTGTCCTGGCCTTCGACTTACAGCAGGTTTTTCTTACCCACCTCAAGAACCTGTGCAGTTGTATGTCCTTTTTTATTTACTTGGAAATAAATAAAAGTATTCATAACTAGGTATGTAATATTTTATTATATATTTTTCTTTTTGCATATGAACCAACTAACGGAATTCTGCGGGAATATAAAGGAATAATGATTTTTCGGAATTGTCGGTGATGTTTTCAAGGTTGTCTATCCGTCTGTATGTAACGTAAGTAACTGTGTTATAAGGAAATATCAAAATATTAATTAAAGAACTATATTATAATTTATAACAAAATATGTAGGTATACCGAATGAAAGGCAAGATTTTTCCATAGGTAGTTTTAAGACTTCAATATTTTAAAAGGAGGTTGGCTGTATGTTGTCGATGTCATGTCGTGGATGTCTGTCTGTCTATCTGTCCGTCCGTTCATCTGTCCGTCTGTCTGTCCCTCCTCCGTAGCTCAAAAAGAAAAAACGGAACTCTTATAGATTCATGTCCTGGATGTCCGACTATCTGTCTGTCTGTCCGTCCGTCCGTCCGTTAGTCCGTCTGCCCTTCCGTTATAGGTATGTAGTTTTTCTTAGAATATGTCGTAGTTTAAGTATCGGATTTTTATATAGGTGGGAAGTTGTAGGGAAACTTGTTTCAACTTAAACCTCAGTTTTAGAGATGCATGCACAATATTCAGCGCCAAATAATAAGTATAATTTACTCACATATTAAAATGGTAAATAATTTACTAGAATTATTCTAAGTACAAATGAGATAATATATTAAGTTTTATGGAAGTCTTATATTACAGTTAGTAGCATAATTAAATGAAAGTAGATGTCTGTAGATGTGTGTGTGGATGTGTGAAGTAGGTGTCTGAAGTGGATAGGAAAGCGTGGCACGAGTTAGTGAAGGCCCTCTGCAACTCTGGGGTGCCTTAGGACAACAACAACAACAACAACAGATGTCTGTTTTATAATGCTGCCACAAAAACAAATAAAAAAAAATTAATTGAAAAAAGGGATTCGTTCGACTGTATGTATATATCTGTCTGTATGTATTGTGTGAATATATGAGCTTTAAGATTTTCACCGAGGCACAATGTGCAAAACTTCAAGAGATAAAAGCACCTATTTGATAATTTCATTTGATAATATGTATGTCATTTCCGACCACGGAACAATGGTGTCCCGGACCTTTGGGAGACGTATGAGGAGACGAAGCCAATAGGCCCCCATAAAATGCGACATCAAAGATGCCCTAAGGAAAACACCGGTGCGGGGGCTGGAGGTACAGAGGTGTCACTGGACTTTAAACATATGGCCAACTCGCCACTTATGTATCCACATTTACCTTCGAGAACTCAGCTCTAGCGACCCCACTCTGTACAGCCGGCTAAGGCAAGCCAGAGGCAGGGGACCTGTCCCACCCATCCGGCAGGGCACCCCAGGGGCACTCAGGTTCGTGGAGACGCTACTCTTCAACAGCACGCCACAGGCTGATTCATGTCTATTATTATTACTTTTACCATTAATTAAATGTTTTTCATTTCATATACGGCGGAGGATATATTGAGTGGCGAAGAAGTTACAACAGTTTAAAAATATCAAATGAAAACTACTAGTAGTCCACGCGATTCCCTTGTAAACGAGTTGACCAATATATGAAAAAATATCAAATGTAAACTACTAGTAGTCCACGCGATTCACTTGTAAACGAGTTGACCAATATATGAAGACCCATATGAAGATTTTTTTTCGCCTTCTAAGTCCCCCTTCTAAGCCCCTTGATCGATCCAGCTCATAAACCAACTCTCAAATTTAACCCCATCAATTTCATAAAGATCAGAAAAAGTGAAAAACGTTATTAAAGTTATGTCGAACAAACTTTTTTTTTTGTTATTTTTGTTACTCTATAACTCCGTCATGTCCGTATCGATTATGGAAATCCTTTTTTTGATTGTAAGTATATACATATATATTGGTCCCGTTTTTGTCAAAACGCAGTTCTGATGATGGGATCGATAAGGAATCAAGGGAACTCTTCAAATCTTTAGGGCATACATATAGTGATTTTTGTGTTTTTATTTAGTAATCAAGCATTTTCATTTAAAAAGGTGACTTTTGATGAAGTAGAACTGCAGATGATGATCAATCAGTACAGAACTCTTCAATGACGCACACATTTCAAGTTTGACAAAAAGTTAGAGAGCGGTTCTGCCAGTGTTTCATTTATTAAATTTACCTATTTATTACCTACTATTCCATATTTGTGCGAATATTGCACAGCTTCTTCCTGAATTAATTGCAAAAAAAAATTCGATACATGCTTAGATTGACTAGTAGGTATTTTGTTAATTAACACATTAAGTAAAAGATGTATTTTTTTCAGGAATATCTAAATATGTACCTGGCAAAAAAGAAACTCAATCTATATTGATTGATTCGTATATATGTACGAGCTAAAGATTGATCACACTACTTCGTGCCATCGTGTGTAAAAAGCCAAAAACCACAGTTCCGTGTCAAGAAATCACGCCACGCAACAACAGCATTTTATATTATTCAATAATTTCTTTTGTCCCCAAAAACATAATTTATGCTCTTAACAAAAAATACTTGAGGATGTCAGCCAGCACTCACGTATTAGGAGGATCATTAGGTTCCAATTAATAAATATTTTTTGTGAATAATTGAATATGAACGATAATGTGAATAATTGAATATGTACCTACCCCAAGTTTTGGGCCAACTGTGCCAAATACGTGCATTACTTTCTATTGTTTTTTATTTTGATATAAATCTGCTGTTAAAATGTACAATTGCACACACTTTGCACAATTTGCACACAATTTCATTGCCTTTATTATATCGAGTTCATCCTTACTTGTCTTATAGTGTAAACAAACATGTGTCAATCTAGGCCTCGTAATGTCGGTTGTTTTTGAGATTATTTGTTCGTTACTGCGATTATTGGAGAAAGTTTTATTAAAATTGATACTTTTCAGTGGTCACTTGGTTGAATTCAGTATTTTGTAAATTTCTTAAGTATAAATCAACATTTTAAGTGATAATCCCATAGAAAAGTGTCATAGAGTTGTGGTATTAGAGATATGTTTGTTTACATGATAAGCGACGAAGCATGTTGTGGAAGTTATTATGTTGGGAATCTGGACGAAGCCTGCGATGTGGATTTAAATTATCAATGTTAATTTTATTCTGTCTAAATAAATGGTTTTTATAAGACAAGTAAGGATGAATTCGGTATAAAATTATATACTAAGAGAGTGAACATTTTGACACAATAAAGAGGGCAGTGAAACTCTAATTAATTTGCTACATTATCCTTCTGGCTAGATTCATACGGAGATTAGAATTACACGCCAGTTGGGAAGAAGGAATACCAAAGCAGTTAAAATCCACCGAAGGTTTCTGTTTCATATAGGACAGGGCCTATATTTTTTTTTTAATGTTAGTACAAAAAATAATTCGAAAAAGAGGGTAAAAAAAAGAAAAAAAAATATTCGAAATTTTTGAGGCTCTAAGTTTGAAACGCCATTCGAACGAGAGCTACCCAAATGTAAGAGGAAATGACATCTGCGCTACATTGTCATCTAATAACGGGTATCGTACTTTCTTAATTCTTTTTGACGAAAGACTACACCGTAGTCCGTAAGGGACTGGGGAACGGCGGATCAGTGTCACAGTGTGGTTTACCTTGGCAAACCTAGCGACCTTTGTGAGTGGGATCTAGTAACGAGTAGCTTGTCTTAGTAATGCTACTCATTACTAGATGGTACTAGATTAGTTTGCAGTCACTCATTGTGCCAAACTGAAGCGCTGGTAGCCGGGCAGTAAAACGTCTGACTTTCAATACGTAGGTTTCGGGTTCATACCACTGAATTCCTTGGAAATTATGTACGAAATATAATTTTTTCCAGTCGCTTTTCGGTGAAGCAAAACATCTTGAGGAAACCATACCTAATCCCAATGAGGAATAGTTTCTCCTTTGAGTAGCTTTCGTAAGAATACGTTTCGCACTGAATGACTCCGATTATTCATGGGATTAGGGTCATTTGAGCCTTGGCAAAGCGCACCCCAAGATCAAATGAGCCGCGGTCTATGCCGGGACTAACGCTATGAAGATGATGATATGTGCCAAACTCTTCGTCACACATTTCGAATGGATTACAGACATCCATATTAGCTCTGCTATGGAGTTTTCTCTTTTTTTTCTTCGGCAGCAGCAACTGCTCATAACATAAAATACCTACCGCCACTCTACAAAACTACAACATGGTAAGCATAGAATCGTTCTACAAAGTAACTTTTGTTACATTACAAAAACCAGTTACTTGCTAGAAATTAACGACAAAAAAAAGAATTTTAATACGTTAAAGTTCCCGACAATTGTTATCGGGATCCGATGAGCACCTATATAAAGTTAACAAGTTTTGCTGTCATAAAAAGTACAAATTATCAAGTTATCCGCTAGCGCCGTCAAAGTGGAAAACCCGATTTTCATCGTGGATAACCATAGTGTAAACGATATTTTTTTACACACACACATTCAAAAAACATGCGTGCTTACAGTGGACAATATGTCAAATTATCAAAATATCATTCCACTATCAGATGTCAAATGGAAAACGGACAAAGTTGTCAGATTAAGGATAAACATGGCGGCAACTCTTATTTTAAACTGGTTTATACTGGTTTATATCAAGTTATCAGCTGACAACTTCTGCCATCATAAGCCTGCTGGGGGCCGATTTTTGACATTCTTTCGAGCGCCCGAATTCCTCGCACACAAAAGTTTGTCTCCAATCTTGTCGCATTAAATTAATAGTTTAAATATTCATGATTTTAAATATATCTTCATCGTTTTATTCAGTGTTGTAAATGTCACTTTCGAGTGCTCGAATATCAAAAATCACCCCCCTGGATGCCGGTAACACACTTTTTCACACCGAAACTATTTCAAAAAATGTTTTAGGTATCCAATACTGATTCTGAAATTCCTATTAACATCTTTACAAAAAATGATATTGCTATTAAGATTCATTAGGAAATAATGAGGTAAGTATCAATACCACATCAATACTAAAGAAAAAAGAAAAGTGCGATTATCTCGAAAACCAGAGGACTTTTACTAAATCTATTAGTACATTTTCTGGGTCAGCCTAAGGTGCCCTGTCGGTGGTTAGAAGGTTGTCCATTATTTATCGGGAACCCTGCAGCCCTGTACATGTATAATAGATAGATATAAATAGATAAATACTTAAATACATAGAAAACATCCATAACTCAGGAACAAATATTCGTTATAAACTTAGGTACACACAAATAAATGCCCTGACCAGGATTCAAACCCGGGACCCCCTGCTTCATAGGCAGGGTCACTACCGACTAGGAGGCCGTTAAAATTCATTCTTTGTTGAATTGAAATAGCTAAAAATGTCGTAGTGAAATTTTCGTAAAAAACCACAGGAAAATATTGCGTTAGAGGAGATATTCCGAACAGCTATCTGAAAGCGACGTCGGGACACCGTCATCACAATACAGTCGTTATGCTGCCGTCCATTTGGGGTGTATCCTTAACGTATGTGATACTGATATAATAGTGATAATAAATTAATACATTCCTACTTTTTTCTTTGCACCACATTTACCTTTCTCTGTTTAGCCCTGTGGTTGACTGGTAGAGAATGCCTTAAGGCATGTAGTCCGCCATTTGTACATAATTTACATTGTATTTTGTGCAATAAAGTTTCAATAAATAAATAATGATACCTATTCTCATATTTTACTTCAGATAAGTTATACTTAAGTCAAACTAATATATATACATAGGTATACGAGTAACACGGACTATATGTAAAATAATCACAAGCATAACTCTCTGGATATAAAGGATATGTGCGGTTTTAGTGAAGTAAGTACATATTACAATTCTACAATTAAGTACAGCGTATGTACAGCGGTATATGGCTTCTCAAATATTTATTATATTTCTACTTTGACTATGTATTTGATGGTTATATCGTATTTTTTTATCATATCTTTTTTTCTTCTTATATTTTTTTATCATATCTTTTTTTCCTCTAAATACTAACCCTTCATTAAAAATTAAATTATATAACTAACAATTTTATGGACCCAAGGTCGGCAATAATTAAATTAATTTAATTGAAAAAAAAAACAGAGCTTTTCCGCGGCAAATCATAATCTGAAGCTAATTTAGTAATAATACTAGAGTAAGAAAAAGACTCTGTCTATACTTTAAGTGAGATATCCCTGGTCTAACTTTATTTCAGTACTTATCCTGGTTTTTTATAAACTTGTATTGTAAAAATACTCTTATTAAACAAGTGTAGTGGACTAAATAGCAAAACCCTCCCATTTTTTTGTGTTTTAACCATTGCATGTGACCGGGGGCCGTATTCTAACTTTAACATACGTTTTTACGAATTTTCATTTCGTACACACGGAATTTAAACACAATGCAGTTCCTTAGCATTTCACTACACACCTGTAACCACATTTTAAATTAAGTCTGATTCGAGCGTACACAGTCATTGCAGAAAGATTGTTAAAAGGATTTAGCTATGTTTAATAAACCCAATAACAATACAACTAAAATACGTAACGTCACTGCAGGCTTACATTCTAAGTTCCTATCATTTGAACAGAATGGACAATTTAAAAGGTAGGTATGTGATACATTTTTGACGCTATTTTGTTAGGGCGTTCAATTTTATAGTTAAAGCATAATCAGTTGTTCAATTTTTATTCGGCAATTCTGTTATGTATATTTTTGTACATTTATTTATTTATTTATTTATTTAATCTTTATTGCACAAAAACACAACTGTACAACAGGCGGACTTAATGCTATAGAGCATTCTCTACCAGTCAACCTTCGGGCAAAGCAGATAAGTTGTGGGCGGTGCAACAACATGCACATATGATAAAGAGAAGAGAAAAGAGAAAAAAAAACGTAAACATAGGACTTAAGATGATATAAATACATACTTAATATCATATAAATGCATACATACAATACTCCTTACAACAAATATAATACATTGTCCTTGAATAGCGTATTATTAAGATCAAAATATTTCAATCAAAACTTCCATTTGTCAAAGCTCTGAGAAAATTGCGACTAATTTTGGGTAGAAATCATTAAACCTCCTTATTCTAAACTTTTGAATTTTAACTTTCGATGTTCTTTTCTGTGAAACTGTTTAAAATAATGGGCTGGTACTAAAAAACAGATTAGTCTTTAACAGTTAAAACAGAATATGTCAGGCACAGCGACTAGAATAACGTCAAAATGTGCTCAAAAATGTAAATAGTGATAATGCAACTTAAACGGCCTCCTAGCCTATTAGTGGGTATTGACCCTGCCTATGAAGCAGAAGGTCCCGGGTTCGAATCCTGGTCTGGGCATTTATTTGTGTGCTAATCATAGATATTTGTTCCTGAGTTATGGATGTTTTCTATGTATTTAAGTATTTATCTATTATATATATCGTCGCCCTAGTACCCACAACACAAGCCTTATTGAGCTTACCGTGGGACTAGGTTGATTTGTGTAAGATTGTCCCATAACCCATAACCCATAATAATGTCCCATAACCCATAACTTAATATCTTACCACACTAATATAATTTATTCTCTCATATTTTTTCAATTAGTATAATTTAAATAAGATAACCAATCTATAGAAGATACACTTTATCTTCGTAATGTAATTACTGAGCAATTACTTAATGCTAATAATATGTACGAAGGCAATAACAAAGACGGACAAACATTTCTGCATAATTGATTTAGTTCAAGAAAAAACTAATACGGATTACTATTAATGCCTTTTAAGATTCAAAATGAATATGTACAACGCAGCTGGCATTCCTTATCGCGCAACTAGAATAGTCACCCCTGTGATATGACTCGACGCGCGTATTTAAGTGAGCTACTGAGCTTCAGTTGTCAGTCATAATTCTTGCCTACAACACATCACTAGTTCTATTCCTTCGATAACATGTTGAAATTTGTTTTCGTCGTTGTGTTGGCCGTGGGTAAGTTTAAGTTTATCAAGTTTTTTGTTATTGTACTTTTATAAGTTTTTTGCCTCAATCTGAAACAGTCATGCGCAAGATAAAGTTTTAGATACCAAATTAAACTTTCGTAATTTTTTATTATTTGTTACGAATGAATTACATTTTACTAAATGGCAAATATATTTAGGAATCTAAAACCTTTTTTCCATATTAAACAAAATTATTATTTTTAATTAAGTATAATGGTTATAAATGATTTAATTAGTAATGGTATTAATTCAATCAAAATCAAAAAAATAATTTATTTGCTAGAAGTATACAAGTATACATGCAAAAATTAAACAATTAGTAATGTCGGCTTTTTTCGGAACATCTTATGCCTGAAATATACGAGTGCCAAAAGATATACGGGAATTTGCTAAAAAGCTGACTGGGACGACGTAGATTTTTTATGTATGGAACAAAAAACATTGCGTAAAAAATTCTAATACGTTTTCTTAGTCGCAATACGATATCCATTAGTCCATTACCTATGCCCTTAAAGGGATCACCAGTATTTTTGTTACACCCTGTATGTACCTATATTATAGTTACGTCTGTGACGGACTTAAATTAATTAAAAAATAAATAATTATAGGTCACAATTTTTTTTTATAAACATTAAAGCGTAATGTAGATGCATGCTATCGCCGCTCAAGACGCCGCGTCCCCTCTTCCTGTCGTCGGGCAAGTCAACCTATTTACCAATTTACCTCGTCAACTCGCCTTGGCGATCACACAGCTGTTTTCAACCGACTTCAAGATTTCGAAGGAGGAGGTTCTCAATTCGTCGGGATCTTTGTTTTCGTTTTGCCATTTTCTCTTATTTCAAGAAATACCTGTACTTACCTGATTACCTATACAGGCAATATTACGCAAATCTAGCTAGCCCAAAACTCTCAGAACTAAGAAAAGTTTCTACTTTATTTGTGGTTAGTACCTACTTTTATTGGGATGGTTCTTATTTTCTCTATTTATATGTGCCCTCATAAGGGGACTCTTATTCGTATTAAATAATAAGCTGATTTGTTTTCTAGAATTTTACCGATTAAGAAAGCTTTGTGATTCAAGTATGAAGATGTTTTATATATATATATATTTGTTTGGAATAATATAAACTATTTATTTTGAGTACCATGGTTTTTGTGCAGTTCTGTGTGATTACAGATTAAATTAACGTTTATGGCGATGTCCCATATTAACAGTTATTAACGCTTTATGAAATGAGCCTTTTTATGTCATTTAAGAATACTTCTTTTAAGGGTTGATCGAACTCTCATTAATTTATTTAACAAAGGTAGTTTTATATATTTATAGTTGTATTTAGTTTTAATTTAGTTTATTTTAATATTAGTTTAGTTTAATTATTTTAATTTAATTTTTGTTACGTGTTTATTAAAGCATTTTTACCCCTTTAACAAAAAAATCTCGAGTTCCAAAAAATGTTATGTCAATTGCTACTACTTTGCCTACGATGCTCAGCTTTGCCTGGTTTAAAAAAAAACATTGTTTTCTTCTCCAAACAGCTATTTATATTTTAGTCCTGAGATGGGAGAAAGGCGGCTGTTTGGTGAAGAAAAACACGTTTTTCAAACCAGACAAAGTCCGCAAATCGTAGGCAAAGTTGTAGCAGTTAAGGGTACTGAGGTATTTGACAATCCAACTTTAACTGGCTTTTAATATTTTAACTGCTTATTCGTAAGTGTCATTTTAAAATAGGTACCTAGATGTCACACATGTAAGGTACGATATCCGGTTGCCACGTTTCACTAAATAGGGGTTGTGAGGTCAAAAGATATCACGTAGGTTGGCTACGATTGTTATGACAGTAAACAAAGCGATAACGATAGTTAGTAACAAAATATGTCTTAATAAGCCAAAATGGAGGTTATGATAATAGTGGCGTGATAATTATACAATGAAGTTAATCTGAAGTATACAATATTATTTAGTTACTAACTAATGGTTAGGTACTTATAATACCACCACAATCTATAAAGGGTTTTAATTTATGAACCAGCCAGTAGTTATCTTAACTAACATTAAGATATCTAGATATAGCAAATATCTATATCGACTATCCCAGCAATGAAAGATCTATTTGTTAGCATGATTATACCATCGAGAAATGCGCGAGCTTAGAATATTCATTCCATATAAGTAGATAGGTACATAAGAAGCCTTACTGTGCTATCTCATTGACACAGTGGTCCGGGTGGAAAACAGTAGATATTATAACATAACTAAGTACTTATATGGAAAGCTATAATATAACGTATATTAATCGGTCACTTTGCTCATGGAAAACTATAGGCAGTCATAATTTGCGTATACACCTCTGCTTCTTGCTATGCCACCATACAATACAACACATAACTCTATGACTACACTGGACTCCATAGAAACAAGCTAACTAAAATCTTGTTTTGAACTAAGTAATTTTTCCATGTACAATTGCCATCAGATATGTCGGCGCGGCCAAGATGGTTACAAATATCTGAACTGAACAACGCCACTATTGTCAAGGCGATAAAGTGTATGTTTAGATATTTTTGAGTACCGGCCGCTCCGATATATTTGATGGCGACTGTACAATGAGATTCAAAATTGCATGACATTATCAAGACATTATGTATAAATTCGTTCATAAATTGTCCATGCAATTATTGAATCTGGGTGCACCATCGTCTCTTAAAAGTAAGGTACTTATAGTTGTGACCAAATATTAAACCTAAAATGTGAACATTGCAGGAGTACTCGGAGAGTACCAGCTCACGGAAGATCAGCGGAACCAGGCCAATGCTGCCATCACTGAGGTGTGCAAGAAGGCTGGTGCTGAGGACAAAGTCGCAGACGTACAGGTAAAAACATACACACGGAGAGAAAATTTTATTGTTTACTTGTTTGTAGTAAAATTTTCCCTCCGTGCATAAGTCAGTCTGTAGATCAAGGGTAGGCCGTAGGCAACCCTACCTCATCGAGTAGCAGAATTCGCTTTATGTAGGCGATGCACGGTGAAAAGTTATGTATGTTAGAACTTGGTAGCCTGAACTAAACCTGAAGCATTTTATATCTGTGAGTCGATACCACTTACTAGGACCACTTTTAATCACTCTAGTACAAACAGCAACACTCTTAAAGTGATCATACTGTGGCCGCCCGGTCCATTATGGTTAATCGCAGATAACCTCAATCACTATAGATAGATCATAAGTACAACTCGGGGTCAACACACATCTATGCTCCCGTACTATTTTTGTATGAGAGCGCAACCGCTTATTTCAATTGAGTTAACGTTTTTGATCATTACTCATGTGAATTAAAAATATCCTCAAAAATCAAGGTACGGGTGAAGCTGGATTGTTATACTACAAATTGGTGTAGAATACTATTGAGATGTGCTGTTCGAATCGTAGAAATCTACAAATAAAATTGCGCTGATGTGTGGTGACCTCGTGCTCCATGTAAAAGCTTAATGATGAGGTGTCGGTGTAGTCTGTTTGGTTAATATAAACAAAACCAAACAGCAAACATGTATATCTTGTAGCATTAAACGCGACTCATATCAAACTATGTATATACACGATGCTCGTGAGGATTGCGAGAGATTTTAACAGTGTCATCAGTGTGATCATTCCTGTAATTGGCTTTATAATTCTACTCTAGTTCATAATAATGTATTATGCTGTTGGTTTTCCATGTATCTAAAATAAAATAAAATAATAAAATAAATAATAATTGGAGATTTAAATGTCGTATAAACTTTTCTGGATTTCGCCTCGTTTCAAAGTTACTGCCAATTAAACTAAAAAATATTTATTATTGTAACTCCGTACAAACCGCTTTTTGATGGCGATTTCACTCTTTATGGGGTCTAGTCAAGGCATCCTTATTGACAGATATCAAAAGGCCAAGGAATACCTACTTTGCGTAAACCATTTTTTACGCAAAGCATTTTTTTTGTACCAATTTATTTTAGCCGTTAGTTTTATCAATAAAATTTATTGTTTTATGTTCCAAAGCATTAAAAAAATCGAAAAAAAAGCAAAAAATCACATTTTCTTTTTGGCGAAATCGACCTAACTTCATATAACATTTTTTACTCCTTATGACCTCAGGAATTCGTGGTTAAAATCTCTTGCAATGCTCACGGGCACCGTGTATATTATTTCAGCACCTTATTAAATGATTAATATCGTTTCAGACTTCCATTCATACGTTCGTGGATTGTCTGAAGGGTCTCTTCAACGCTGAGACCATCAAACAGGAAATCGAAGAGGCCAAACCCAATGGTGCCCTAGACGAGGTCTTCAAGAAGTAAGTAAAAGAGAGTCGGATTTACTTGAACTTCTTAGGGGGGGGGGGGGGGGTCGAGCTGAATCTTGCCAGAGGTGGAGGGGGTGCAGGGAGGGAAAGGAGGGAGTCAAAAATAGCCCAAACTTTAAGACGTAATTAATGAACGTCCCCTAACGACCCGTCTGCTTGTGTGTTAATTCCTGCAAGAGTAATTTTTATAGTAGAGCAGCGCAGCCTAAGAACTTTTTGAAGCTCAAGTCAATTGCGCCATCTGTCCGAAAGCCCCCTAAAGATACCCAAAATGTAATAGGAAATGTGACCTGCACTGCTACTCTACCTAGTAGCTATTTACTAGTAATATAGTACGCTATTTGTCAGGGTGTATAGTCTTTAGGGGGCTTTCGGACAGAGGGCGCAATTGACTTGAGCTTGAAAAAGTTCTTAGGCTGTGCTGCTCTACTATATAAGTTACTCTATGCTCCTGCTTACTTAAACAAGTACAAATCCACAGACGTAGAAATCCAAATTGAGTTTTAAGTACCCCTACAACGGATAGTTTGCGGGTTTTTAAACGACTCCCCAAAAAAGACTGTATATAAATTGTTAATTAGCTGTAAGGTCAGTAGTTAATTAACTAAACAATATTTTTCTGTAGGTACTGCGCAAAATCGCCACAGTTGAAGACGTGCATCAACACCGTGGTCGCTGGCGTGACCCCGTGTGTGCCGGGCGAGTACCGGCAGCACATTCCTGCCGCCACCAACGCCACCGACCAGCTCATTGACTTCGTATGCTACAAGGATGGTGACAGGATTGCCTGTGAGTGCCACGACTGTTTCACTTTGATTATTTAAGAGCTGGGCTCTTGTCGGTGGAGCAATTTACATGTATCTATCCTTTGCCTTCTCCTTCTCCCGTTGCAAACCCCCCCCCCCCCCCCCCCTCCCTGTATCCGCATGAACTTAATGTGTGTATACTTGCATTTTGCAGTGTTTATTGCCGAGAAGGGACCCGAGTGCTTCCAAGAGAAAGTCGATGCCATTAGGACTTGTGCTGAGACCCTTAAGAACAGCATCAGCTCCGTTGAAGCTGCGAAGGCACTCTCTACTGAGGTATGCAATGAGATACTTTTTTTTGTACCATGATTTTGGCAAACAAACATAAGGCATGCTCACTAAATGGTCAAAGAAAAGCAATAGGTATGTTTACCTATGGCTTAAAATATACCATGTCGTATACGATAAGAGATATTTAATTGGTAGGTACTATCTTTTGTTCGTGAATTCGTACGCACCTAACTAAAATGTAATAGCAAATACTCAATTAGAGCACATACAATTTCTCCCCCCTTTACTTTGACTCTACATATATAATTTGATTCCCGGGAAGGACAGGATCGTTTTTATCACGAAACTTATTCCTTGAGGGGGTGAAATGGGGACAGGAATTGTATGTGTTCTTATTAAATGTTATCTCGACACCTCATCTAAATTAGAGGTTCATGATGTCCGTGGTTTAAGCGTAAAGAGGTAACAGAAAGACATACATAGTTAGTCTCGAATTTAAAATATTAGTAGGGATTTAACTGGAGGTTTATTCCCACACTAGCTCCTTTGAGACTCGTTGATGTTTTATGCTCTGACCCACAATCGGATATTTTAATCGTTATTGAAATACTAGCTTTTGCCCGCAACTTCGTCTGCGTGGAATTAGTAATCCCCCATAAGGAATGACTTCTGGATATCAATTATTCTATATCCTTCCCCAGAGCTCAAACTATTTCCGGCGTTCAGCGGTTATGGATTCCCCATACAAACTTACAACCCCCTTTTCACCCTCTCTAGGGTTAATTTTCGGGATAAAAACTATTCTATGTCGTTTCTTGGGACTCAAATAATCTCCATACAAATTTTCATCTAAATCGTTTCAGCGGAAAAAAATTCTCCATACAAACTTTCAACCCCCTTTTCACCCTCTCTAGGGTTAATTTTCGGGATAAAAACTATTCTATGTCGTTTCTTGGGACTCAAATAATCTCCATACAAATTTTCATCTAAATCGTTTCAGCGGAAAAAAATTCTCCATACAAACTTTCAACCCCCTTTTCAACCCTTCCCAGGTTGATTTTCGGGATGAAAACTATCCTATGTCCTTTCCTGGGACTTAAACTATCTCTATACAAAATTTCATCAAAATCCGTTCAGCCGTTTTTAGGTGATGCGCGGTCAAATAAACAGACAAACAGACAAAAATTCTAAAAACAGTTGGAACGTGTTCTGTTATCGATTCTAAGTAGCCCCACCCTACTTTTTAAAATATCTTCCATGTTTTCGACCCTCTTCAGCTTTATTATATGTATAGATATAGATGTTACAACAATGTACTTACATCTATTACAGGCGAAGTGCAGCAAGTTTGACGACCTGACGAAGTGTGTGGTGACTGCGCTGGAGGGCTGCGACACGCCCACCCCCGCCAACATGGCCGATTCACTCTTCAAATACGTTAAGAAGTCGTCGCCCTGCAACAAGGTTAGTACGTCGAGCCCACGGGCTTACAGGACAAGTGCAGTAAGTCTGACAACCTGACGAAGTGCGTGGTGACCGCGCTGGAGGGCTGCGACACGCCCATCCCGCCAACATGGCCGAGTCACTCTTCAAATACGCCTAGAAGTCGTTGCCCTGCAATGAGGTTAGTGCGTAGAGCTCGCAGGCTTACATGATAAGTGCAGTTATTTTGACGGCCTGACGAAGTGTGTGGTAACAGCGCTGGAGGATGCGACACGCCCAGTCGCTTTACTTATCCCCGTTACTTTAATAATAATATATCCGAACGCTCACGCGGTGCGGTGATCATGAATCCTGAGCTGTGATTGGCTGGAAAAGTAAAAAGCGCTAGTACGAGAAATCCAACTTCCCGCACTATAAACTACTACTAGGGAAACACTTTTTTGAGCACTGTGTTTAAAAAATCGTTTTTATATAATGATTGTATACTACTGTGAGATTTTCTTTTGATAATAACGATGTGTTACTTCTTCCACAGAAATAAGAAGCCAACGAGACGGGGCTGTGATATGCAAGAATGCAAAGACGTGCCATGAAAAACATTATCTAATTTCAATAAAATAATGACGCATTTTTATTTATTTTGTTTTTGTATTTGTTGTCGCACAAAGCGGTATTCAATTGTGATATGACCTGAGTGGTTTAATCCCTGCTTATTATTACTATTTAATAGTAGAATGAAAGCCAGTACCTAAGGGTTGAAAGGCACTCATTTCCGATGCATGAAAATTTTTGCCACTCAAAGGTAATGAAAGCAAGTAATCATTAGAGTGAAATGGATGCCTTTACCGAAGTTGAATACTCCACTTTTCATGTGAAATACGAGGAAAGAAAATTAAATTCAAGTGTATTCAACCAAGCAAGTTCTTATCACTGAACTGGACTTACTGGACGCTATTGGAATATTTGGAATGGTGTGATGGGACTTAACATAAAGCAAGTCAAGCAACAATAAGGGACCCGACATATGAAAATCAAACACTTAAAAAATATGTTCATCTTGTTTTAAACTCAGCACTATATTCATAAGCAAAAAGAGATGACGAGTATTTTGTAAAAAAACCTAATGCGGCCAAAAAACCTGCCATATTTTGCGCTCGGGTACTTCAAACCCGACACGCGTTTTTCGTTGATTATGCCGCTTCCCTATGTGGACGAGCTTAGTTCAATGGACCACTTTGTCGATTTACAAGGACACTTTTTTCTTTCGCTAATAGATAGTGCATTTTGCGTAGTATTAGAAAGTACTAGTAACTCCATATCGACAAAGTGGTCTCTTTGTCCGTACACTGACACATTATTCCCATTTCATTGATTTGTCCGTCTGTCAGCGGGCTGTAACACAGAACTGTGAGTTTCTATTTCCCGTAGATTTTTCTCGAGAGAACAACAGATGTTAAATGAAGGGATCGGGGCACAGGGCACAGATCAAAGAAAACACATAATTATAACCATCCCGTTTATTTGATCTGATATTTTCACGTTCACCTACATTACAGTTATCACATGGAAACTATTTTATCACAATTATACCCAAAAATCTATTCACCAAAAACAGCCAAAAAAACATCAAATATAATAAAGTAAAAAAAAACTAAGTCAGGTCGTTATTATTTTAAGTTCATACTGACGTGAAATAGATAAATAATGATTAGTGAAATAAACTTTTGGGGCACGATAAATGTTTTGGCAATTTAAGTATAAATCGGACACCTTGTTTGTTCTCAGTCTTAGATGTGAAATGTTATACATTTTCTGTTTTTAATATTAAAAGTTTGACAAAACCCTCCTTCGACATGGACTCTTCGTAGCCTATCTGATAACATGTTAGTAAAGGTAGGTTCCAACGTTATTCGTTACTAGGTGGCGCTGATTTTACCTCATGCATTTTGGCTCTGTTTAGGTCGCTCTGAACTAAATGGCGCTAAATACTTGGAGCCTCAAAAAGTTCTTAGACTTTGGCCGTCTACTATATCTTTAGTCTATGGTTCCACTAATTCATCAACGACATTAATATGATATCCAAGAGCGTTATTACAATTACTATTTATAAAGTAATCTGAATTGAATTTTATGGAAGTTGCGTTTAACAACAAATTTACGTTCATTTCAATTTAATTACTAACCCAGGTAAAATACTCGAAATTATATAACCATTTTAACAAATAATATAAAACAACACAAGCGACAACTAATTGAGCAAAGTACGTAAAATATCAATAAAAATAATTTTATAACATGGACAAAACATTAAGTAACGACAAAAAATCGCAATAAAAAATCAAAAATAAAATATAAGAAATTATTACATTTCTTCTCGACTATACTTTTGAGACACTCATGATAATCATAAAACAACAGTGAAAAATTAAGAACCCACGTTGTATGCCATCATTCAGTGCAGTACAGTCGCCATCAAATATACCGAAGCAGCCAGGGTAGTCAAAAATGTTTGAATATGCACTTCATCGTCTTGACTTTAGAGGCGTTGTTCAGGTATTTGTGACCAGCTTGGCCGCTCCGATATATCTGATGGCGACTGTACATTAAGATTTTATAATATTCCTTTTATTTACTGACAAATATGTGTCGATATTAAATGGACGATTATTGGACGTAATTCATCACTGATTATTAAAAATGGCAAATAGCTGCCGAAAACTGAATTAATATTATAATAAGATAAGAAAACATATTACAATATAGAGTTGGAATGTACTTTTTTTCTCACAACACTCACAACCTTGCTTGCTCTAAACCAAAATTGCTCTAAATATTAACTTATTTGGCATTTCTACGAAGCAATTCGATGGACTCATTTCACAATTGTACAAATACTTCTCTAGGGTCTGTTATAGTACAACTTATATCAAAAACAACAGCTGTCACTGAGGCATGAGACTCTCGGAGTACGTGACCCCTACATACACACAGTAATACCTACACTAAATGAGCATAAGAAAGACTTTAAGCTCTGTTAAACCGCTTAAGTTATAGCTATCGGTATATTCAATCCAAAACTATTGCAATTGGAAATAGGCTCTATACGTTTCACGTACTCAAACTATGCACCTATCTAATTTTAGATGTAGGAATTCAGTCGGCTGCCGGCACGAACATTGGTATTTACGCATCTACACTTACTAAACTATAATTACGGACGCAAACGCACTTTTAGTGGGGAAAGTCTACGTCTGCAATTGGCACATTGTATAGCTAAATGTAACGATATGTAAGTCGTTGTTCTAAAAGCAATGGAAGCTCTATTAGGGGGCTTAATCAGCCAACATTTTTCCATCAGTATATGACGTTTAACTTTGTTAATCATAATATATAAGATGGAAAAATGCCCGTTAAAGCACTACTTTGTATATTTGTTACCGTCTTTCGGACAAGCCTACTATAAAAAAAAGATATTTCAGCATTCCAGTGTTCGAAGAAAGAGAGTTTAGACGAGTAGAGTAGCTGCCGCCATTATAAGAGTGAGTGACGTCACAGCCAGCCCGCTGGCAGAGCCTGGATGGCCCTTAGTTTTGTCACTAGTAGTATCCTGGAAAATAACAATAACATAATAAGTATATAATTCTTCAGAGTTACAACAAAGAACAAGTCAACAACAAGTACCACACATACACATTCACATTACAGATACACATTAAGGCCCGCGAACATGTCAAACATACCATTTTTTTTAATACTAGCTATTAACGCGACATTTCTTGCAAAAGTCATCTAATAATGAGCTTTCATTGTTATATCACTGAGTTCTTAGATCACCTTCGTTGTCCATCATCAGATCAATGATATTTTACTATGGATACATAATGAATGGAATAATATCTGGCTTGCAAGATTCTACCATAACAACAAACTAACAAACACTGTTAAGTTAAATAAAAGCTTGCAGAATATACAGATTTTTTTAGACTAACATACAAAGCTAAATCATAATAAAATCGACAAATATAGTGGCGTACAAATACAGAATTAACTTTTATAACTCACAAGTGCGCTATTTTTTGTAGTCTGTTAGAATACTCTGAGAACTACTCCTTATAAAAAAATATATCGGATCTTGACGTAGATTTAGGTATAAAGTAGGTATTTGTTAGCAGGCCTTATTAATTCAAGGTAAGATTATACAAGCGGTAAGTTTCTTCATGATATAATCCTATTTAACTGTTTGAACATCAACTGTCATTTACTAACGCATTTGTCAAGAGTTTGTTTCAGGATAATATAAAATGCTGAAAAAAAATTTTTTTTCACAAAAAGATTACTAAAGTGTTTTATGATTACTGAAATGTATTGAAAGCTATCAAAGATAACTATCAGTTTAATTTATAATAGATTCATCAATAGATCGATTTTATTTAAGCATTTGAATTTTAAAAAGCGTTGTCTTGACCATAAAAGAAATTTAGAAAATCTCCAAGTCAGCGTGTTTAGTTTATTATCGTTATAGTAATGTATATACACAAAAAATAACCAATTCATCAATAGCTGAAGAGTGCACGAGCTTATCAGTTCAATTCGTCATTTGAACGCAAGGAGATTTGCGCGGCAGTCTAAGGCGCGGTCAGCAGGAGCGGTTCCACCAATCACGACGCGCCGTAGCTTGTCATTCACCTTTCATACAACATTATGATTAACCCTTAACCGGGCCAGGCAATGTTTTTACTTTTGAATACGAATTGCGGTAGTCCACAGTATTGAAATGAAATTATTTTTTTCTTGGTTTACTTTTATTTTCATTGTGCAATCATTGAAATACTTAAACTACTGTAAAAGTAAGTACAGAGCTATTTATGGCTGTGGCTCGTGAACTTAACCGTTGAATTAAAATTTCATTCATAACCAAATGTATATTAAAATCTTTATTTAATTTTAGTATTTATTGTACTACAACAGTTTATTCATACTATTCATAGTAATAATCTAAGGCCAATGTGGGGAAATCTGGAAATACTTTATTTAAAGTTAGGTTTGATCGAATGAAACAAGGTTGGTTATAAAGAGTGTCCCAAAAAGGACGCAAGATTTGAAATTGATGAAAAACACATTTTTTTTCGTTATCGTTATAATATATTTGTATATAAAATCTTGAAATACATAAAATAGGGTTATTTGTGGAATAATACGTCAGGCAAATGTCCTCCTAGGCTTTGCTGGCACATACGCACTCTTTTGTCAAAATTGTCTATGACCATTTTGCATAGATGCGGCTGAATTTATCCAATGCAGCGTCGACTTTCCTCTTTCAAAGCATGAGTGGGCTTATTGGCATAGACTTTTCGGTTCACTGACTAACCGTCCCGCCGGCGGGTCGTGGCAGGCTCCGGCGCATAGGTATTTAACCGAGGCCGCGCGGGAGAGTTTCATAAGCCTGCCATAATAGTCTAGAGGCAAATTAAACAAAAGTCGTCTCCTTCACGATTTTCGTAGACATCTCTTCTAAATGCCTAAAACTGGTATGGATGTGTTCCTCGTAGTCTCCTGACTACGAATTGACGGGTTTTAGTTTATGGGGGGGGGGGGGGGGGGGCAAGTCGGTAAAAAGGGGGAGGAGGGCAGATGGCGGCCGAACGTCATCGATTATTTTTACTTCTGGAGTCCTATGAGACCGAACGATTCGTACGAGATGTCATTCGAAAGATTGTTAAATGTACTACAATTGTTTATAAATAACCGTAGTCATCACTTAAGTCTTTTACAAAATACTTATTTAACAAAAATATGTTTTTTTTATCGTGCATGTTTGCGTAAATACTGACAAAACATGCTTTTAACTCAATAAATTATAACTTTACCACAATTAATGTTATGACAAAATATACGGGAAAACTATGAGCTTTCGTTTTGATAATGATTCATTTGATAAATAACATTTCGCAAATAATCACTGAACAAACAACAATTCGTTTCAACAAGTCATTGCTAAATATGTTCATTTTTATAAATCATTATTAGACAAATATACATTTAGTAACTTGGACGCTTTATAAACATATTGTAAGACAAATTATTATTTAACCAACGTTCATTTCGTGAATAAATCGTTTTTAAAATCCGTTATTTTGCAAAATGTCAATAGATAAATTATTGTTTTTTACTGAATATAATAAGTACAATAAATAAATGCAAACTAATTGAGAACTCCCTCCCTTAATTGAAGTCGGTTAATAAGTCGGTTCCGGATAAATTTAGGGACAATAGTAAAATAAGATAAACAAGAATGGCTGACTGACAACTGTATTTCTAAGCAAAAATAGCATTTGACACCAGACAAAATATTATAAAAGAATTTCGTTTTCACTGAAACATAAGTAATTCATGGATATTTTTACTAAAACTAAATGAAAATGGTAATTTTATGTGTAAAAATTGACAATAAAGCCGTGACTGTTTTTTAAAAATAAGTGATTGCGAAGCAATTAAGATAAATGGGTATGTTGACATTACGGGTATTTTACATTTCTATTAACCCCGACATATGTAAGTTACTAGAACTGTAAGGTCGCAGTTAATCTACCACGCTCCTCCTCGCTTTGCTCGTCGTCGCATCTATCTGGGCTCTCTCAAATCATAGTTGTCCGTGATAATATTCAACAAAAACAAACTTAACTTTTAAAGTACAAAATATATTTTTAAAATGTTGTACTCGTAGATAATACACGTATAAATGGCATACACACCATGAGATTATTAAACGAAGAATTTAGGTACCAAATAATGCATTTTACTAACGTTTTACCATGCGTTATTTTGTTAATTGCCCTGAATAGCAAATAAATAATTTGCCAAATAATGTTTTGTAATATAGTGTTTTTGCAAGAAAATAATTTGTCTTTTGAACTATTTGTGAAACAATAATATATAAAATTATTTATGGGAATCATTGTGAAATGAATATTTTATTTTGTTTGTGAAATGAATATTTTATGAAATGTTGTTTGCCAAATGATTGGCTACCCTATACGGATCAATTCGTGATTTGTGTCATTTGAAATTATTTTAAATTTACTGAAATAATCAGTTCTTTGAAGTCTAAGTTGCAAAATTAACCATTTTTTAGGATTGTAACATATGTATTTACTCTAGGGCAGAGGCCCCGGTTTTGGCCACTTTAAGGTGAGTTTGTCTGTTCAGACGTCCGTCATTTTGTGCCAATAAGGAATTAAGTCACTATTTATGTACTAAGTCAGTGAAAATATATTACTATATTTAAATGAATCTCCGCTATTAAGATTCGGACATTAGATAAAAAAAAATCTTGAATGAAATGTCTGAAAGGGGTCTAGGAGCCAGTTTTGGCCACTTTTTTCCATAGCCCCTGACAGCTGAATGACAAATTATACATGACAGATGACAGTGCCATCTGCACTGCCATATTTTACTCTTATATTAACCATAAACTATGGACTTGTAAATTTGTCTATACCTTAATAAATTTGAAAATGGCCAAAACCGGCACAGTGGCCACAACCGGGGCATCTGCCCTACACTGGAAGAAACGGGCATATTTGAAGAAAAGTCATCACCGACATTTCTTCCAAATACCTAAAACTGGTATGGATATATTCCTCATTGTGATGGATGTACATGAATTAGTTTTATTTTATAGAGGGGGGGGGGGGGGGGGGAGTCAATAACCGGACGCGGTAAAGATGGTGTCCGCTCGTCATTGAAATATGTTCACATTTCGGTCTATGGGACCGATATATTCGTTTGAGATGCAATTTTAAAGATCATTAAACGTACTATAATTGTTTTTAATAATTGTAGTCATCACTTTAGCCCTATACAAAATATTTGAAAAAGTATGATTTTTTACCGTGCATGTTGGCGTAAGTACTGATAATACATGCTTATAGCTCAATAAATTGTAACTTTACCGCAATTAATGTTATTTTCAAATGTTTTGTTTTGTAAACGACTACATTGATGACTACGGTTATTTATAATCAATTATAGTACATTAAATAATATTTACACACGAATCTTTCGGTTCCATAGGACTCGAGATGTAAATAAATTTCGATGACGATCGGCCACCATCTTTCCCCCCTCCTTTTTTCGACTCGTCCCCTCCTCTTAAAATAAAATTGATCAATTATTCATATCCTGGAGACAAGGAGGACCATATCCATACCCGTTTTAGGTATTTGGAAGAGATATCGACGACTTTTCTGCAAACAAGCCTGTTTCCACCAGTCTAAAAGGTAAAAATGTTACGTTTTCAAAAAAAATCTAAAAACTGTTAATTTTACATCTCAGACCTCAATTAACCTATTATAGTAAATTTAAAATGCATTCAAATGATACTCATCAGGATTTGATCCATAAAATAAATTCCGAGCAATAAGGGAACGTACCCAAACTACGTGACCCGTTTAGGGGGGGGGGGGGGGGGGGGGGGTCAAAATACTACTCTAGGTCACAGGGGGGAGGGGGGAGTCTTAGGTTCTGTCACGTAGTCAATAATTATGCTCAAATCTCGCGCTTCTAATTATAGGTTTCCACGCACTTTTGGCGTCACGCGGCCAGTGTCGTGTTAAAAAAGGGCAATAAGTATGTAAAATTATGTTTTTTTGCTTTCTATCTCCAAAATTTCACTCTAAACCATATGTGTGAGTTTTACTACGTGACAACTAGGGGGGAGGGAGGGGGTCTTGGCAATTACTACGGATGGTCACCGAGGGGGGGGGGGGGGGTCAAAAACTGAAAAAAATGGGTCACGTAGTTTGGGTACGTTCCCTAATGAAAATACGACGTCGATCGACCACCACACGCTAGTTTTTGAAAGCTCATACATTTTCCCGTCTACTTTATAATAATACATACTTTATTTATTGAGTTATAAGCATGTTTTATCACTACTTTATCTAAACAGGCACGGTAAAAAATTCATATTTTTTCAAATATTTCGTAAACGACTAATGTGATGACTGCCTCTATTTAGAAACAACTATAGTACTTTAATGGTCTTTCAGATGACATCTCACACAAATCGATCGGTCCGATATGATTCGAGTTGTGAACAAAATTCGATGATGGTCGTCCGCCATCTTTCCCTCACTTTTTTCGTATCCCCTCCATAAACTAAAACCAGTCAATTCGTATTCTGAAGACCACGGGGAACACATGTATACCAGTTTTAGGTATTTAGAAGAGATGTCGACGACTTTTCTCCAAACTGGCCGATTGCCTCCAGGGTATACTATTTCCTACCGAATATGGAACAATACAACAATAATTTTGTATGCCAATAGGCAAAACACAGAGCACCTTTGTAAATTAAGACCCTATTTGTACCACCTGTGTTATACAAATAAACATTTCATTTCATTAAAAAAATACATTTTTCGGAAAATAGTAGATTGTTTGACAAGGGTCTAAAGTAATAGATTAAGCTCCCATTGCATGAAATCTTACCTCACACGGTGGCAGAGCAGACACATACTACAGCGATAGATAATACTTAGGAACACTGGACTATAGTAGGTTGCCATGGCACAGCCTGGAAGAACATAGTTTTTTTTTTAATTTTAAAACGTCATTTTTTACCAAAATTTACATCATAAGGTGGCAGATTGAAACCTTTACCCATCGAAAGAGACCCCTTTGGTGACCCGAACCCGCATAGGTTGCCAGCTCTAAACCTGGTAGATTTCCAGGTCAGCCATGTTTTATGAGGCCAAAAAATGGGGTAATTTACCTCATCAGGTGGCAAGCTGAAATTGATGCAGATCGATAGCCCTTGGCGTGCCATTCACGAATATATAGGGTTGCCTGCCATCAGCCTGGTAGTTTTTCTGGTCAGCCTCCTCAAAGTATCGATTTAGTAACTTGGACCAACGAGAAATTCATGTACAGAAGCTAAAATTCGAGGAATATTTTAGTGCGAACCGTGATATTTAATTAAAATCTATATATTGACAGTCTTGCAATGCATACGTGTTGAAATAATAGGGTAAATGAACCAGTTCTGGTCATTTCTCACTAATTATATAGATGACTACCGGAAAACTTAGACTGCGGGTAATATTGAGGACGCTGCGACAATAAATCATCAGTGTGTGACGTAAAATTGGTTAATCACCTCATTTCCGCAATCTCCTATTACTGCTTCGCTTAAATATGCTCAATCTGTGGGTGAAAAAACACCCTGACTTGGGTACTTTGATTACTGCGTGAAGTCATAATATATACGACCGACGCCTACCAGAGCACTCTCTACTACTGAAGGGTAAGCATCCTTCATGCGCATAGACTATAGGGCTGCTATCCCCTGGAAATAGGCCGCGCCCGTGCAACCCGTATCCGTCATGACAGTATTTTCAAATATGGGAAATAAATGTTTCCGTTTAAGTTCAAAGTTCACTTAATGTTAAACGTGACATATACCTAAGATCTACGTACGGTCATGCTGGATATTATAATTATGTAGAAATCATAGGACATCATTAATCACTAAGTATTTTGTTTTTACCTCTTTTCCATTTCAATTGGGATTGGGCCTCTTCGTATGTAGGCACCAGGACTTTCAGTCTTGGGTATTCGATGGTTCGTTATTCAGGGCCGAACCCGCATAGGTCGCCAGCCCCAAGCCTGAGAGATTTCAAGGTCAACCATGTTCCATGAGGCCAGTAAATGGGATAATTTACCCTATCAGATGGCAAGATGAAACTGATTTAGGGTCACAATACACCTAGCGGAATTCCTCGCGGAATTAGCGGAAGTAGCGGAAGTTTGTCTATGGTAGCAGATTTTTTGTATGGAAGCCATAGACAAATTTCCGCTACCATAGACAAATTTCCGCTACCATAGACAAATTTCCGCTACTTCCGCTAATTCCGCGAGGAATTCCGCTAGGTGTATTGTCACCCGTAGATCGATAGCTCTAGGCGTTCCATTCACGAGAATATAGGTTTGCCTGCCATCAGCCTGGCAGTTTTTTTGGTTAGCCTCCCTAAACTATCGATGTTAATATCTTGGAAACAAGAGAAATTCGCGTAGAGATACTAACATTCAAAGTATATTTAAATGCAAACCTTGATATTTAATTAAATCTACACATTGTGAGTCTCGCACTTCATACGTGTTGAAATAATAGGGCAAATGAATCAGTTGTGGGCATTTCTCATTGGTATTTTCGGTTTTTAGGGTTCCGTAGCCAAAATGGCAAAAACGGAACCCTTATAGTTTCGCCATGTCCGTCCGTCCGTCCGTCCGCGGTCTAGCTCAGTGACCGTTAGCACTAGGAAGCTGAAATTTGGTTTGAATATGTGAATTAACCAAACCAACAAAACAGTAGAATAAAAACGTGAAAAATATATTTTGTTAGGGTACCTCCCGTACACGTGAAGTGGGGGGCGAAATTTTTTTTCGTTCCAACCAAGTTGTGTGGGGTATCGTTGGATAGGTCTTTTAAAAAGAATTAGGGTCTTTTAAAACAGTTTTTGGATAAAACTAATACTTTCGGAAATAATAGCTCCAAAAGTTTAAAACGAATCGTGGGTCCAACTTTTGAATCGTGGGTCCTAAAATTTACAAAAAAAAAAACATGAAACTGAGACCCAATGAGTACCTTCAATGAAAACTATATTGAAATAAATCGGTTAAACCGTTTTTGAGTTATCATTCAAAAACCAATAGTGAAAGGACATAAGTAAAAATGACGTAAGCGCCGCCAAATTTCCCGTAAGAAATGACCTTTTGAATTAATGGTCTCAGTTTACTGAACCCTACACTGAGCATGGCCCGACATGCTCTTGGCCGGTTTTTCTTTCAATGTAGTGATCCTACTAACTCCAAGGTTTTTTTACATCTCGTGTTCTTGAGATCCCTCGCTACGCTCAAGATTCAAACTTAGAATCACTCGTTTCGCTCGTGATTCAATTATAGAATCTTTCTCTTACTCGGGACTCAAAATCAACACTCGCAAGAAAAACCAACTTTCCTCTCTTGTTGCACAAATAACTATTTCCAGTTTTTATTCTACCATTTAGTCGGCTTAGATCATGCACATATTCAAACCAAATTTCAGCTTTCTAGTGCTAGAGGTCACTAAGCTAGACCGCGGACGGACGGACGGACGGACGGACGGACGGAAGGACGGGCAGCGGAATCTAAGTAATAGGGTCCCGTTTTTAGGGTTCCGTAGTCTAAATGGCAAAAACTGAACCCTTATTGATTCGCCATGTCCGTCCATCCATCCGTCCGTCCGTCCGTCCGTCCGTCCATCCATCCGTCCGTCCGCGGTCCGACTAAATGGTAGAATAAAAACTGGAAATAGTTATTTGTGCAACAAGAGAGGAAAGTTGGTTTTTCTTGCGAGTGTTGATTTTGAGTCCCGAGTAAGCGAAAGATTCTATAATTGAATCACGAGCGAAGCGAGTGATTCTAAGTTTGAATCTTGAGCGTAGCGAGGGATCTCAAGAACACGAGATGTAAAAAAACCTTGAAGTTAGTAGGATCACTACATTGAAAGAAAAACCGGCCAAGAGCATGTCGGGCCATGCTCAGTGTAGGGTTCAGTAAACTGAGACCATTAATTCAAAAGGTCATTTCTTACGGGAAATTTGGCGGCGCTTACGTCATTTTTACTTATGTCCTTTCACTATGGGTTTTTGAATGATTACTCAAAAACGGCTCAAATAATTTATTTCAATATAGTTTTCATTGAAGGTACTCATTGGGCCTCAGTTTAATTTTTTTTTTTAATTTTAGGACTCACGATTCAAAAGTTGGACCCACGATTCGTTTTAAACATTTTGAGCTATTATTTCCGAAAGTATTAGTTTTATCCAAAAACTGTTTTAAAAGACCCTAATTCTTTTTAAAAGACCTATCCGACGATACCCCACACAACTTGGTTGGAACGAAAAAAAATTTCGCGCCCCACTTCACGTGTACGGGAGGTACCCTATCAAAATATATTTTTCGCGTTTTTATTCTACTGTTTTGTCGGTTTGGTTAATTCACATATTCAAACCAAATTTCAGCTTTCTAGTGCTAACGGTCACTGAGCTAGACCGCGGATGGACGGACGGACGGACATGGCGAAACTATAAGGGTTCCGTTTTTGCCATTTTGGCTACGGAACCCTAAAAACCAAAAATACCAATGAGAAATGCCCACAACTGATTCTTTTGCCCTATTATTTCAACACGTATGAAGTAGGGATGCCACGAATATTCGCATTCGCATTCGTATAATACGAATATTCGCATCATTTTTAACATTCGTATCAACATTCGCATTCATGAAAAGATGCGAATATTTTCCGAATGCGAATGTGGGCAGAACGCATCCTATTTTGACCGCGCTGACCCGGCCGATGGTTATATGCTTGCTCATACACAGGAACTGAAAACGACGTTATCACTTGTCTCTTTTTGATCAATAATATAGGACTCCATCATATATCATGTTCCGTATTTATGAACTATGGAAACATAACAATGATAAGCCAGATTAACTTTTTTGAATCTACTCCGCAACATTCGTATTCGCATTCGCATTCGGACATTCGCATCCTGAATATTCGCATTCGCATTCGCGAATGTGAGAAAAAGACATTCGTGACATCCCTGGTATGAAGTGCGAGACTCACAATGTGTAGATTTAATTAAATATCAAGGTTTGCATTTAAATATACTTTGAATGTTAGTATCTCTACGCGAATTTCTCTTGTTTCCAAGATATTAACATCGATAGGGAGGCTAACCAAAAAAACTGTCAGGCTGATGGCAGGCAAACCTATATTTTCGTGAATGGAACGCATAGAGCTATCGATCTACATCAGTTTCATCTTGCCATCTGATAGGGTAAATTATCCCATTTACTGGCCTCATGGAACATGGTTGACCTTGAAATCTCTCAGGCTTGGGGCTGGCGACCTATGCGGGTTCGGCCCTGAATAACGAACCATCGAATACCCAAGACTGAAAGTCCTGGTGCCTACATACGAAGAGGCCCAATCCCAATTGAAATGGAAAAGAGGTAAAAACAAAATACTTAGTGATTAATGATGTCCTATGATTTCTACATAATTATAATATCCAGCATGACCGTACGTAGATCTTAGGTATATGTCACGTTTAACATTAAGTGAACTTTGAACTTAAACGGAAACATTTATTTCCCATATTTGAAAATACTGTCATGACGGATACGGGATGCACGGGCGCGGTCTATTTCCAGGGGATAGCAGCCCTATAGTCTATGCGCATGAAGGATGCTTACCCTTCAGTAGTAGAGAGTGCTCTGGTAGGCGTCGGTCGTATATATTATGACTTCACGCAGTAATCAAAGTACCCAAGTCAGGGTGTTTTTTCACCCACAGATTGAGCATATTTAAGCGAAGCAGTAATAGGAGATTGCGGAAATGAGGTGATTAACCAATTTTACGTCACACACTGATGATTTATTGTCGCGGCGTCCTCAATATTACCCGCAGTCTAAGTTTTCCGGTAGTCATCTATATAATTAGTGAGAAATGACCAGAACTGGTTCATTTACCCTATTATTTCAACACGTATGCATTGCAAGACTGTCAATATATAGATTTTAATTAAATATCACGGTTCGCACTAAAATATTCCTCGAATTTTAGCTTCTGTACATGAATTTCTCGTTGGTCCAAGTTACTAAATCGATACTTTGAGGAGGCTGACCAGAAAAACTACCAGGCTGATGGCAGGCAACCCTATATATTCGTGAATGGCACGCCAAGGGCTATCGATCTGCATCAATTTCAGCTTGCCACCTGATGAGGTAAATTACCCCATTTTTTGGCCTCATAAAACATGGCTGACCTGGAAATCTACCAGGTTTAGGGCTGGCAACCTATGCGGGTTCGGGTCACCAAAGGGGTCTCTTTCGATGGGTAAAGGTTTCAATCTGCCACCTTATGATGTAAATTTTGGTAAAAAATGACGTTTTAAAATTCAAAAAACACTATGTTCTTCCAGGCTGTGCCATGGCAACCTACTATAGTCCAGTGTTCCTAAGTATTATCTATCGCTGTAGTATGTGTCTGCTCTGCCACCGTGTGAGGTAAGGTTTCATGCAATGGGAGCTTAATCTATAAGCCATATTACCACTAGGTGGTTATTTTCCCGAACCAAGTGAGGAAAAATTGTTCTTGTGGTAATATGGGTTTTAGACCATAGTCATACATACTATACAGACTTTACGAAATTAGACTTAAAGGACATAACAATGAGAAGTGAAATTATGTATACATATTAGCACTAGAGCTTAAATGTACGACAGACTTTTAGACCATGAGAAGTGAAAAAGTAGGAATGTCCGCTTTTTCATTCATTCGCACCATAGAGGGGCATGCTCTCAACAAAAAAAACATCGCACTTTATAGTAATCATTATCAAACCAAGCTTCGCATTAGGCAGTCATATTATTCACTCTGTGGACCAAACGTAAAGATACAATATTCGCGTGCTTACTGGGTTACCATGGAAACAGCAGACAGGCAACGGCGCGCAGCGGTCAGGCAACAGCGCGCGGCGCGTCGTGATTGGCCCCGCTGCTAGCGCCATGCCATGACGCGATAGACTCCCGCTTTAATCTCCGCGCGTTTGGATTATGTTTAGAACTGATAAGTTCAGAAAACTTCGAGCGATTGATAAAATCGTTAGAATTTTGATGCAAGTTTTAGTATAAAGATAATGAACAGAATGCGCCCACTTGAAAATTTCGGAGATTTCTTATATAGCTATTAGAACGCTTTAAAAATTCAATTGTTCATTAAAAAATAATCTATTGAATAATGTGTTATAAATCAAATCTATAACTCGCCTTCGATAGTTTTTAATATATTTCAGTTAACATATACCACTTTAAATTATCTTTTGGAGGAAGTATATTTTTTTTATTTGTTTTAAATTTAAATAAATACGGCCATTGGTAAATCTGTTAGTAAATGTCAGGGTACATTCATATAGTTAAATCCGATAGTCGAATGAAAAGAAATACCACTCGAATTATCTTATCTTCAATTTACGAGTGTCGCAAACAAATACCTATATTATACCTACAGCATCCTCGAAAACAGTTAGAAAAAAATTTTCGCTGTTAGTGCTCATTGTACTCTTACTGATAATAAAATAAAATCGGACTTGTGAGTTATAATTTTTTAAGGCCAAATTTAACGTTCCAGTATCGGCCTAATATGACAACCAACTACGTCGGTTTCACAGGGTTTTTCGTTTATTCCAATCATGTGATTGTCACCGTATAGTGATTATTCTCTATGGGTTTTCTGGATTCATTACAAACACGGCTTTAGCAATTTCAAAACCCTGTGAAATTTCTCTAACACGTACAAAAAGCACAACACATATTACTTACGACAGTGCCACTCCTTGGGCTTGCTTTTTCTTCCTGGTTAAAGGGAATATCAGTTATGTTAGTAGTGTTAGTAATCATGCCAAAAATACTATGCTAGTTACAGTTATCTCATGTGCCTTGGCAATATCTGTCTGTTTTATTCCTCGCGGAATTAGCGGAAGTAGCGGAAGTTTGTCTATGGTAGCAGATTTTTTGTATGGAAGCCATAGACAAATTTCCGCTACCATAGACAAATTTCCGCTACCATAGACAAATTTCCGCTACTTCCGCTAATTCCGCGAGGAATTCCGCTAGGTGTATTGTCACCCGTAGATCGATAGCTCTAGGCGTTCCATTCACGAGAATATAGGTTTGCCTGCCATCAGCCTGGCAGTTTTTTTGGTTAGCCTCCCTAAACTATCGATGTTAATATCTTGGAAACAAGAGAAATTCGCGTAGAGATACTAACATTCAAAGTATATTTAAATGCAAACCTTGATATTTAATTAAATCTACACATTGTGAGTCTCGCACTTCATACGTGTTGAAATAATAGGGCAAATGAATCAGTTGTGGGCATTTCTCATTGGTATTTTCGGTTTTTAGGGTTCCGTAGCCAAAATGGCAAAAACGGAACCCTTATAGTTTCGCCATGTCCGTCCGTCCGTCCGTCCGCGGTCTAGCTCAGTGACCGTTAGCACTAGGAAGCTGAAATTTGGTTTGAATATGTGAATTAACCAAACCAACAAAACAGTAGAATAAAAACGTGAAAAATATATTTTGTTAGGGTACCTCCCGTACACGTGAAGTGGGGGGCGAAATTTTTTTTCGTTCCAACCAAGTTGTGTGGGGTATCGTTGGATAGGTCTTTTAAAAAGAATTAGGGTCTTTTAAAACAGTTTTTGGATAAAACTAATACTTTCGGAAATAATAGCTCCAAAAGTTTAAAACGAATCGTGGGTCCAACTTTTGAATCGTGGGTCCTAAAATTTACAAAAAAAAAAACATGAAACTGAGACCCAATGAGTACCTTCAATGAAAACTATATTGAAATAAATCGGTTAAACCGTTTTTGAGTTATCATTCAAAAACCAATAGTGAAAGGACATAAGTAAAAATGACGTAAGCGCCGCCAAATTTCCCGTAAGAAATGACCTTTTGAATTAATGGTCTCAGTTTACTGAACCCTACACTGAGCATGGCCCGACATGCTCTTGGCCGGTTTTTCTTTCAATGTAGTGATCCTACTAACTCCAAGGTTTTTTTACATCTCGTGTTCTTGAGATCCCTCGCTACGCTCAAGATTCAAACTTAGAATCACTCGTTTCGCTCGTGATTCAATTATAGAATCTTTCTCTTACTCGGGACTCAAAATCAACACTCGCAAGAAAAACCAACTTTCCTCTCTTGTTGCACAAATAACTATTTCCAGTTTTTATTCTACCATTTAGTCGGCTTAGATCATGCACATATTCAAACCAAATTTCAGCTTTCTAGTGCTAGAGGTCACTAAGCTAGACCGCGGACGGACGGACGGACGGACGGACGGACGGAAGGACGGGCAGCGGAATCTAAGTAATAGGGTCCCGTTTTTAGGGTTCCGTAGTCTAAATGGCAAAAACTGAACCCTTATTGATTCGCCATGTCCGTCCATCCATCCGTCCGTCCGTCCGTCCGTCCGTCCATCCATCCGTCCGTCCGCGGTCCGACTAAATGGTAGAATAAAAACTGGAAATAGTTATTTGTGCAACAAGAGAGGAAAGTTGGTTTTTCTTGCGAGTGTTGATTTTGAGTCCCGAGTAAGCGAAAGATTCTATAATTGAATCACGAGCGAAGCGAGTGATTCTAAGTTTGAATCTTGAGCGTAGCGAGGGATCTCAAGAACACGAGATGTAAAAAAACCTTGAAGTTAGTAGGATCACTACATTGAAAGAAAAACCGGCCAAGAGCATGTCGGGCCATGCTCAGTGTAGGGTTCAGTAAACTGAGACCATTAATTCAAAAGGTCATTTCTTACGGGAAATTTGGCGGCGCTTACGTCATTTTTACTTATGTCCTTTCACTATGGGTTTTTGAATGATTACTCAAAAACGGCTCAAATAATTTATTTCAATATAGTTTTCATTGAAGGTACTCATTGGGCCTCAGTTTAATTTTTTTTTTTAATTTTAGGACTCACGATTCAAAAGTTGGACCCACGATTCGTTTTAAACATTTTGAGCTATTATTTCCGAAAGTATTAGTTTTATCCAAAAACTGTTTTAAAAGACCCTAATTCTTTTTAAAAGACCTATCCGACGATACCCCACACAACTTGGTTGGAACGAAAAAAAATTTCGCGCCCCACTTCACGTGTACGGGAGGTACCCTATCAAAATATATTTTTCGCGTTTTTATTCTACTGTTTTGTCGGTTTGGTTAATTCACATATTCAAACCAAATTTCAGCTTTCTAGTGCTAACGGTCACTGAGCTAGACCGCGGATGGACGGACGGACGGACATGGCGAAACTATAAGGGTTCCGTTTTTGCCATTTTGGCTACGGAACCCTAAAAACCAAAAATACCAATGAGAAATGCCCACAACTGATTCTTTTGCCCTATTATTTCAACACGTATGAAGTAGGGATGCCACGAATATTCGCATTCGCATTCGTATAATACGAATATTCGCATCATTTTTAACATTCGTATCAACATTCGCATTCATGAAAAGATGCGAATATTTTCCGAATGCGAATGTGGGCAGAACGCATCCTATTTTGACCGCGCTGACCCGGCCGATGGTTATATGCTTGCTCATACACAGGAACTGAAAACGACGTTATCACTTGTCTCTTTTTGATCAATAATATAGGACTCCATCATATATCATGTTCCGTATTTATGAACTATGGAAACATAACAATGATAAGCCAGATTAACTTTTTTGAATCTACTCCGCAACATTCGTATTCGCATTCGCATTCGGACATTCGCATCCTGAATATTCGCATTCGCATTCGCGAATGTGAGAAAAAGACATTCGTGACATCCCTGGTATGAAGTGCGAGACTCACAATGTGTAGATTTAATTAAATATCAAGGTTTGCATTTAAATATACTTTGAATGTTAGTATCTCTACGCGAATTTCTCTTGTTTCCAAGATATTAACATCGATAGGGAGGCTAACCAAAAAAACTGTCAGGCTGATGGCAGGCAAACCTATATTTTCGTGAATGGAACGCATAGAGCTATCGATCTACATCAGTTTCATCTTGCCATCTGATAGGGTAAATTATCCCATTTACTGGCCTCATGGAACATGGTTGACCTTGAAATCTCTCAGGCTTGGGGCTGGCGACCTATGCGGGTTCGGCCCTGAATAACGAACCATCGAATACCCAAGACTGAAAGTCCTGGTGCCTACATACGAAGAGGCCCAATCCCAATTGAAATGGAAAAGAGGTAAAAACAAAATACTTAGTGATTAATGATGTCCTATGATTTCTACATAATTATAATATCCAGCATGACCGTACGTAGATCTTAGGTATATGTCACGTTTAACATTAAGTGAACTTTGAACTTAAACGGAAACATTTATTTCCCATATTTGAAAATACTGTCATGACGGATACGGGATGCACGGGCGCGGTCTATTTCCAGGGGATAGCAGCCCTATAGTCTATGCGCATGAAGGATGCTTACCCTTCAGTAGTAGAGAGTGCTCTGGTAGGCGTCGGTCGTATATATTATGACTTCACGCAGTAATCAAAGTACCCAAGTCAGGGTGTTTTTTCACCCACAGATTGAGCATATTTAAGCGAAGCAGTAATAGGAGATTGCGGAAATGAGGTGATTAACCAATTTTACGTCACACACTGATGATTTATTGTCGCGGCGTCCTCAATATTACCCGCAGTCTAAGTTTTCCGGTAGTCATCTATATAATTAGTGAGAAATGACCAGAACTGGTTCATTTACCCTATTATTTCAACACGTATGCATTGCAAGACTGTCAATATATAGATTTTAATTAAATATCACGGTTCGCACTAAAATATTCCTCGAATTTTAGCTTCTGTACATGAATTTCTCGTTGGTCCAAGTTACTAAATCGATACTTTGAGGAGGCTGACCAGAAAAACTACCAGGCTGATGGCAGGCAACCCTATATATTCGTGAATGGCACGCCAAGGGCTATCGATCTGCATCAATTTCAGCTTGCCACCTGATGAGGTAAATTACCCCATTTTTTGGCCTCATAAAACATGGCTGACCTGGAAATCTACCAGGTTTAGGGCTGGCAACCTATGCGGGTTCGGGTCACCAAAGGGGTCTCTTTCGATGGGTAAAGGTTTCAATCTGCCACCTTATGATGTAAATTTTGGTAAAAAATGACGTTTTAAAATTCAAAAAACACTATGTTCTTCCAGGCTGTGCCATGGCAACCTACTATAGTCCAGTGTTCCTAAGTATTATCTATCGCTGTAGTATGTGTCTGCTCTGCCACCGTGTGAGGTAAGGTTTCATGCAATGGGAGCTTAATCTATAAGCCATATTACCACTAGGTGGTTATTTTCCCGAACCAAGTGAGGAAAAATTGTTCTTGTGGTAATATGGGTTTTAGACCATAGTCATACATACTATACAGACTTTACGAAATTAGACTTAAAGGACATAACAATGAGAAGTGAAATTATGTATACATATTAGCACTAGAGCTTAAATGTACGACAGACTTTTAGACCATGAGAAGTGAAAAAGTAGGAATGTCCGCTTTTTCATTCATTCGCACCATAGAGGGGCATGCTCTCAACAAAAAAAACATCGCACTTTATAGTAATCATTATCAAACCAAGCTTCGCATTAGGCAGTCATATTATTCACTCTGTGGACCAAACGTAAAGATACAATATTCGCGTGCTTACTGGGTTACCATGGAAACAGCAGACAGGCAACGGCGCGCAGCGGTCAGGCAACAGCGCGCGGCGCGTCGTGATTGGCCCCGCTGCTAGCGCCATGCCATGACGCGATAGACTCCCGCTTTAATCTCCGCGCGTTTGGATTATGTTTAGAACTGATAAGTTCAGAAAACTTCGAGCGATTGATAAAATCGTTAGAATTTTGATGCAAGTTTTAGTATAAAGATAATGAACAGAATGCGCCCACTTGAAAATTTCGGAGATTTCTTATATAGCTATTAGAACGCTTTAAAAATTCAATTGTTCATTAAAAAATAATCTATTGAATAATGTGTTATAAATCAAATCTATAACTCGCCTTCGATAGTTTTTAATATATTTCAGTTAACATATACCACTTTAAATTATCTTTTGGAGGAAGTATATTTTTTTTATTTGTTTTAAATTTAAATAAATACGGCCATTGGTAAATCTGTTAGTAAATGTCAGGGTACATTCATATAGTTAAATCCGATAGTCGAATGAAAAGAAATACCACTCGAATTATCTTATCTTCAATTTACGAGTGTCGCAAACAAATACCTATATTATACCTACAGCATCCTCGAAAACAGTTAGAAAAAAATTTTCGCTGTTAGTGCTCATTGTACTCTTACTGATAATAAAATAAAATCGGACTTGTGAGTTATAATTTTTTAAGGCCAAATTTAACGTTCCAGTATCGGCCTAATATGACAACCAACTACGTCGGTTTCACAGGGTTTTTCGTTTATTCCAATCATGTGATTGTCACCGTATAGTGATTATTCTCTATGGGTTTTCTGGATTCATTACAAACACGGCTTTAGCAATTTCAAAACCCTGTGAAATTTCTCTAACACGTACAAAAAGCACAACACATATTACTTACGACAGTGCCACTCCTTGGGCTTGCTTTTTCTTCCTGGTTAAAGGGAATATCAGTTATGTTAGTAGTGTTAGTAATCATGCCAAAATTACTATGCTAGTTACAGTTATCTCATGTGCCTTGGCAATATCTGTCTGTTTTATTCTGTTCAGAATAAAAATAAGTTAAAATTAACATTCTAGCAACTGCAATACTGTCAAAACTGCATTCTAGCAATATGTTAGTATGCGCCTAATCATAAAAAATATAATAAGAAATAAATTATTTAGACTTACGATTATATAAATAATAATTAACGACATGACGTGTACCAATGAATGCTGCATTCTAGAAACAGAACTATAAATAAACTACCATAAATATTGCACATAGTAATGAATCGAATTTGGTTTCCCTCTTAGAAATTTATTGAACTGCTATTTTATGGTAGTCGGTCTTGCTAGTTGCCAATTGGGATTTAGGACAAAAAAAAATACTGCTAAGATGTTTGTAAACTGTTAATTGCAAAGTAGTTTACTGTGACGGAACTACACATTTATTGCTTTATCTGACACGACAACATTTAAACGTCGTATACTATGTGTTCTTTTTCTACCACTGGAGATTCAATGGCTCTCGTCATTGGAAGAAAGTGTGTTAAAAGGCCGTTTTACACTTTTAGCTTTATATTACTAGCGGTACGCCTTAAACATGCTGCAAACGGTGTTAAAAGCATGAAAATTGGAACGATTGATCTTTAGGCCAAATTAATCGATTTGGCCCGAAGCAGTAAAAAAAAAAAAAAAACAGAGTGCAGTTATGACGTCATCTTTTTTTTGTATGGAAAAAAAATAAATTTTGTTCTGAAACCTATCGTGTGTGGTATTAAATGAAAGGGCTTTTTGAGCCTATTCTAAAAATATATCATATCATTATATTTATGTCACTTGTTTCAAATGAAAATAAAAATAATTTTCAAAACATACCAAGTTTGGGCTCCTACAAATACGATACGGTTGAATATTTTTTTGTAAAACATACCTTAAATGATACCTAATATCCTCATTTCAAACCCCAAGAAAGCAATTTTGAAAATAATTTCACTAAGTATTTTTTTTTAATTTTTCATTATTACGAATGTGGGATCTAATAATTCTCGGAGTAATGAAACTCTGTTTACACGTTCTTTTGATATAACGTGATAGGTGAGCTCGAGGAACCCGGGTTGCACATATCAGGATTGTTCTTACTTAAAGCGAATTAAGTTTATCCCATTTTTTGCGAACTTGAGGGTGGGTAAAGTAATATCGAGTTTTACCCAACATTGCTCAAGTCGATTTGCGCTTAAATAATGCGATTATAGTATTGAAACAAGAATTACAGCAAATCTCTAGGGTAATCCTATCATTCCCTTTAAATAGTTCAGCGATAAGTACGTGAACTTTTGTACAAATTAGGTGGGCAATGATAGGTACGCGTTTTTGATCTTTACGGTACAAGGTGCATACAAGCATTCCAAAGTACAAGGGTTGTCTCATTTGACTTAATTTTTTTAATTTAGTCATGTTTTTATTTTTCAGGCATTAGTATGTATATTAAACAAAACATAATTAAATGAGTTATATTTCATTATTTATAATAGAAACAAATCATAACGAACCTATCTTAGTAATGTTTACAAATAAATCGGCAGACCAAAGAAAATTATGTATATATTGAATACTATGGTTTCACATTAACAATTACATTAAAAAAATAAAGAAACAGTTCCAAAACGTCATATATATATTTCAAAAACAATAATCACCTTTTTTTGTGCCGAGTGGTTAATACAAAAAGCCGATAGCCCTAAGATTTTTTTTTGTCTTGGGCAAAGCTGGCCATCACTAGTTGTTACATTACAACGTAACATTGCCCACATCAAGACTTCTTCATTCATTATCCTTTTGAAATCGAATTACGATATAAACAATCTAGAGTAATGGCAACTGTCACAATACTCTAAAATGAAAATGCTGAAGCAAAAAGGTATAGGGAAACAATTGCATAAGAAAAGCCTTTTAACTGTACATAGTTCCCGTACATTGTTAAGGACCATTCATCTTTTGTTTCTTTTCCTCATTGTATGGAATCTAAAAGAGCACCCTCTACAATAAGGTTTCACTGGCTTTCCCCATTGCCTTATTATATACAGGTATAAGTATAAGTATGGGTTTTACTCACCATGCTTTCCCATTTTGTGAGATTCACATCAACACTTGCCCGCACCAGAATACTATACTATGGGTTGGCTGGAAGAGATCCCTTTTAGGGATAAGCTCGCCTTTGTGCATATCTTTTTTATTTTTTATTTTACTGTTGTAATATTGTTAAACTTGTTTATGTGCAATAAAGTACATACATACATACATACTATAAAATTACGTAAATTAATGAATTTGTTCAAAATGTTGGGCAAAGTTTCGCCTGGGGGCAAAGTTGGAGGATATTACGGTACTCGTACTCGTATTGAGTAATACGACGCACTTTGTAAACATTAAAAATCAGAAAAAAATACTAAATGTAATTATTTTCAAAATTGCATTCTTGGGGTTAGATATGAGGATATTAGGTATCATTTGAGATATATTTTACAAAAAAATATTGCTTGGTGTCGTATCTCGAGCAGCCCAAACTTGGTATGTTTTGAAAATGTTTTTTATGTTTATTTCAAACATGTGACTGAAATGTAATGATGTGACATATTTTTGGAATTAGCTCAGAAAGCCCTTTCATTTGATACCACACACGATAGGTTTCAGAACAAAAATTTTTTTTTTTCCATACAAAAAAAAGATGACGTCATAACTGCACTCTGTTTTTTTTTTTTTTACTGCTACGGGCCGAATCGATTCATTTGGCCTAAAGATCAATCGGTCCGATTTTTATGCTTTTAACACCATTTGCAGCATTATACTGAATTTCGGCGTGTACCGCTAGCACTATTATAAAATGTGACCATCTAGCTAGACACATAACACGTCGTCCTAGGCACGTAATTTCGACTAGAACGCGAAGCGGCGGGACGCAGCGAGATAGCAACAAACAGTCGATACCTATTGAAATTCATTACGTAACCAAACTACACTCACGCGGGCGACGCAGGGCGCGATCAGTTGGTTTGAATGATTTCAAGCGAACGCGACGCGATAACGCGGCAGTGGTGATGCAGTAATGTATTAGATATTAATCACCCTTCTAGGACGCCTAAGTGTAAAGGCCCGAGTGGACGTTCGAGTTAAGCGTGCAGCGGGGCCGAGCGTGCGGCGTGCACGTTAAACAAATGAAACTCATACCGAGTCGTCGCTGCACAAAACGAATGCACGCTCGCCCGCCACGCCGCACGCCCCGCTTCGAGCGTTCACTCAGGCCTTGCACAGTGTACGCTAGTTTAGTAGAGTGGTAACATAAAACGAGACTCACGGGGAAGTCGATGCAGGGCGTGGACTTGCGGATGAACTTGAACAGCGACTCCACGATGTTGGCCGTGGTGGGCTGCTCGCACGTCTCCAGGCTCTGCACCACGCATGTCTGCAGCGCGGACAGCTGGTTGCACTCCTTGCTCTGAATAATAATAAGGTCATACATAAAGGTTATGAGAGAATCTTACACGAATCTACCCTCTAAATACTAGTCCCACAGTACGTTCAGTAAGGACATATAACACTGGACCGACGTTATTCAAAATCATTCAAGCTATCTAAGCTTAAACAGTTGCTTTTTGTTCTTGTTAACCCGTTTTCTAGACACAGATCTGTTATTTTAAGCAGATGACCGTCAATTGAATTGCAACATTGGTTATTTGCTTATTTGGATTTAAGGTTCAAATTAAGTTGAGGACTTTAGCAGAAAGTAACCAGTCTTGTATGACACCAAAACTGAGCGCTTTACGCGTCTCGTAAGCACAGCGCAGAGGTAGGCGCACGGCATCGCGTGCACACGTTAAAGAGAACTTATTATGCGCCAGAGAAGTACAGCATAAGGTCATATACCTTATGCTGTACTTCTCTAGTCTTGTAAAACCCGAAAACTTACTATTTCGCCCCCGCCATGTTGCGGAATTTGAGTGGTACTAATTTATTTTACTGGCAAGGAGTACTTTTTGACAACAGACATCGAAAGTCATCGAATGTTACCGATATAAACAAGAAGAAAAGATTTCGCAATTATAAAAGATTTTACCACAAATATGCTAAAAAAAGATTCCCAAAAATGCAAGAAAAATTTGTGTGAGTATAGTATAGAATAATTTAAAAGAAGACGACCATAAACAATGTCTTGAAATTGGGAGTTGAAATGACCGGTACTGACATTTAATAATGATTTGTAGCGACAGTTTCTCAGGGACAAATAGTAGCTGTCGGGCTTTAAGAGGCTAAGAAGACCAGATGACCTTCAAATTGACTTTACTTAAACAGTCACATAGTTACAACTACTTGTTTTGGAAAAGTAATAAAAATATATGTTAATATTCATTATATTTAAAAGAACTAGGTTAATTCCAATACACAATTGGACGAAATCGGCTCGATAGAAAATAATTCCAAAGTTACATCTAAAATTAGCTTAAAACAATTGCACGTCTTTAGTTTCTTGGCTTATATGTCTGTAATTAAGGACAACATTCCACCACACTAATACTAAAAACTTCGTTGCCTTAAATTTCTCAATTAATGCATAGTTTTTTTTAATCTATCAATTTGCAAAATTTGCAACGAGCTCCCATACTAATCGTAACGCAGTGTTTCTCTTTCACTCGCGCTGAAAACGATAGGGAGGGAATTTAGCTCTTATCATCCTCTTAATGTATGTGTATGTCTTACAGTAAACTTAATGTCGGGTATGGTCTCAGCGGAGATATCAGCGTTGAGCTGCACGTTGGTGCCGAGGGTGGAGTTGATGCACGCCTGGATCACCTCCTGCTTGGACTGGAAGCACTCGGGGCCGCCCTCCGCGATAAATACTAGAAACAGACACATGAAATCAACGGCAAATTTCAAACAGCGCCTCTCAGTTCAAAATTCTGATTTAGCATGCAAAATGGTCCTGGAGGGTACGGTCTACCAACTATTTTAACCCTCCCTCTCCCTCAGCGCCAACGCGTGATATCACGTCCAAAATATAACCGACTCGGCTCGCGCGACTGGCGCTCAGGGTACGATTTTTCCGTCCGATGCTTGGCGGTCAAAGAGTTTAATCAGAAAGTAAGCCCAAAGCCCAAGTTTAACACTTTCCGCACCAGGGGCCCACTAGACCAGAGTTGGGCACTCATGATTGAAATCGGTGATTTGATTACAAATTCACTTGATTAAATAATCGCTGATTAAATCATAACACAAAACAATCAAGTAAATTCGCCAAGAGTAAATCATTAACGCCGCGCGCTGAGTGAAACTAAAGTAACGCTACTCAACTAACGCCAATCATGAGTTGTTTAATATGAGTGACGAAAATATGATTGTAGTATTTTTAAAGCTGTTTTCCATTAGTACAAGGATGAGGTTTTTTTTATACTGAATTTCACATATTGAAAGAGATGTGAAAGAATTAGTTTTTTATGCACTGACTGTTTGATGTTTAATTTATTAATGTTTAATTGTGAACAAATAACAACGCACCGAGCTATGTTCGATGTTGACATAATAATTAATAGCCGTTAATCGATATATTTACAATAACATGTACTTTTAAAAAACCGGCCAAGAGCATGTCGGGCCATGCTCAGTGTCGGGTTCCGTAGTTGCCGGCCTGTTACTATACATCCGTTCAAAAAGGTCATTTGTTAAAGGATACTTGGCGGCGCTTAGGTACGTCATTTCACTCACGACCTTTCGCTATGCGTTTTTGAGTGATAACTCAAAAAAGGGCTCAACCGATTTTATTCAATATATATCCGTCCTTATCTTTTCTATTGTCGTTAAATAGCGCACGTGTATAAGTTAAATGTCTAAGACCGAGCGGTGCGCTACGTTCACTCTTTTGTTCCCACGCCGACGCGGTCTAATCCTTATTAAATAGGTCTTTAAGTTATGCCGACATGGACAATCTTATCAAAGTGTACTTTTAACAACTTATCCTACTTTGTGGAAAATTAGAGTTCTTACCTGCCAGTTGGTGATCGTGGGATTTGTTATTGTTTCTAGAACTTAGCAACATGAGGTGTCAGTACTTGTTTTATATTGTACATTGTTTTGTTTTATATTCAAAGGTAAATGGGAGCATTTGTACACACATACAAAAAAAACCAACGAACGTGCTGATATTTTATTAAATGTCCCATTTTGTACCAAAAAACCAACAAACAAATGTTTCGGTATAATGGTACCATTTGGCCGCTGCTGGCACAATTACGCTTTTATTGCTCTAAAACAATATTTAATCAGTACCTACAATACAACTTATGCAGTAAGGGCCAACCGTCCAAATGATACCTTTACGAAAATATTGTTACAAATAGCCAAGTATCCTTAATTTAAATACTCGTACCTATCTAGGTTCCGTCAGGAAAAAAATGATGAACCTAGTTGCTAAGCAAAAGCTAATTATAATCAAACTATGATTAAATCAACTAAATCGTTAGTTTAACTAAGCATCTGTCTTACTAATGTAATCACTTCAGCTACTCATGATTCAAACTAAAAATCGACATGATTTACTCATGTCGGTGCTCACTCAGATTGGAAAGCCCTTGAGTAAATCCGTAATCATGTTCAAATGATTAAGAGTGACGTTCTCATTTTTAACTTTAGTTTCACTCACACTAATTTTTGCCCAACTCTGCACTAGACTAGGGGGGGTCCCCATCTGTGGCGGATTGCCGCTATAAAGCGGGAAAACACAGGAAATTGCTACGAGCATAGCGCGTAGGTAGTGAACCAGAGTCTGTTTAGTATGCAAAAGCATTGATCTCATCACATAAGCCGCGAGCAAAAGTCAGTAATAAAAGTGTGTCTGCCAACTTAACAGTTACTTGTTTACTAAAAAGGTGCATTATAAACTTGTATAGATGTCATATATAAAGGAAAAAGTGACCAACGCCTCCGGTGCCCAAGGCTGGGTTCGAACCAGCGTCTTCTGCATTCGCGGCAGACGCGTTAACCAACTTCGCCACCTGGCCACGAAAGCACCGGTCGAATTTTTCCCGTGTATATGCAATCTTTTTTAAATGCTAAGGCGCATTTGGCCAATCATCTAAGGTACAACATTATGAGTCATAACCTCCATAATCTCTATAATAATTTGATTTGTTCTTTCAGTTCTAAAAAGGTGCAATCAAAATATTTACGAAAAAGGTATCCCCAATGGTATAAAATGGTACCCACGCGCAATCCTGTCGCCATCCTTAAAGCAGACGAACTCCGCCAGCTGCTCGGTCACGTTGTAGATGGTCTTCAAGTTCTTCTGCTCTTCGCTGGAGAAGCAGGGCCTGGCCGCCTCCACCGCGTCTTTGAAGCAGTCCTTGAACTGGGGCTTCTTTTGGCAGTATCTGAAATCGAATGAAACTTAGTGCCTCCGCAAATTTCTCGGATTAGATTGCCAAACGGACCCCAGGCTAAATAGAGCAAAAAGCTGAAGTAAACATTTTTTTGCTTCAACCTTAGGTTTTTCTTATACCACGACGATGTCAAACAAGCATACGTCCCGTGCAATGGTAAGCAGCTACCGTAGTCTATGCCTGGAACTTCAGTATCACATGCGCGTTGCCGTTGCCTTTAATATAAAGTAGGATTCTATGTGTTGGCGGCTAAAGGGGCAAGAAGGTCCCTTGTCGTCAACACAATGCAGCATCACCTGGTCTTAATAAACCAGCTCAGTTCGCGGTTATCCGCGAACCACTTTGTTCATCGAATCATCTATTTGCATCACTCTCTTTCGTATATGCAAGAGCGATAGAGACGGGGCCAACGTTGCGTCGATTTTTGAACTTCGCGGTAGGCTCTCTAAAGTATTTGAGACATAACATATTGTAGACCGTTTGAATGCGTCATACACAAGTATGTAACACTTGTAGGTTTTCTTGGAGCTAAGGGCAAGACTTACTCTTGACACCTCTAGGTTTTCTTGGCGTCTAAAAAGACAGAAGGATTTGCCTCATATGCTTTATCGTGTAGTTATGGCGACTTGTGGTTACAAATTATAATACAAGGTCACCAAAGCAATGCAATGGTTGGAATCAAATATTTAAGTTAACTGTTAAACCTATGTCGGTGGACATGTTTTTCTGGCATACCTAACACCTTTACGTTTCTCCGTTTTTTATACTATTATTAAGACTACACAACAAAGTCTATACCTAATATCACTATTACAATCATTAAATGTAAGTGATATTGATTTTTAGTACTAAATATGATTGCACAGTTACCTTGTGGAATTTAGTTTTCATAAATACTTACTTCTTAAACACCTCATCGATTTTCCCCTCGTTTTTAGCACCATCTATTTCTTGTGTTAGCACGCTGGTATTCACCAGGCCCACCATGCACGCCTTCAGATTTACGAAGGCTTTCTGAAATCAACAACGGAACATACATTGACTTACATTTTAACTTTTACCATTCACATCAAAATCACATACAGCTTTTTTTGTTTTGTATTTTTTTTTGGGGGAAAAGTCGGGCAGCGATAGAAGTGTCGTGTTTACATATTCGTCCTGCCACTTTCCCGCACACTATTGTGCAAGTTCGCTGAATGTAAACAAAACGGGGTACCTATAACGTTGTTTTTCCTTCATAGTAGTTGTCCTCATATAGAAACCATATACGAGTATGTATACCAACAATATTTATTAGCCGTTTCCATATTATATGCGGCAAATTGAAGAGACGCTTAAATACCTTCATTAGTTTATTCATATTTCTACTTCGTACTTCGTACTCATTGAGTTATAATATAATAGAGGCGCAGACACAAACAAGATTTTCCGAAAATATAGCACAAAAAAATGTGTAGCCGGCCAGTGCGAATTATTTAACATCGTTAAGGTTGTATTACAAATTAGAAGAAAGATATGATAAAATTTCACCTGTCATTCATCTGGCGTTCAAAAATCACATGGCACATAAGAGCAATGGAGTCGCTCTTGTATTAATTAATTTATTATTTATAATAAAAAAAATTATGAAACTTTTGTAATAAATATTGATAACTTCATAATTATACCTATTTCGCGTATTAGTTCGTTTTAATAGATTTGTATAGTGTGTATTGTATTATATTGCCTTCATATTGTTGATAAAAATAGGAAATTATTAACTATATATATATTTATGTATGTTTGTGCTTTCCAAAGCTAAGGGTTCATATATCTCCATAATAGTTATTTTCGCGTAGGTTGACAACATCAGCATAAAAATAAAACTATTTGTGATTATGTATTAGTGTTTAATTCTGAACAAATAATAATCGATTAAAGATCGACATAATATTTATAATAACATATTTAAAATGACGTATCGGACGGATTTTCTACCTAAGTTTGTGAGGCGAATGTTAAAAGTTGGAGGCAAACGTCAGGTACCTAGACCGGTTGCCTGATTCGACTCCAGAATGGAATGAAAACTGCACACGGTCGGTTATGTTTACTTGTTTGCATTCTGACCTAACGTATTCCTGACGGTGTAAACCGTACGGGCACAATGGGTGGCGGGTGAGGGTTGAGTTTTTTGGCCGCCGAGCGAGCAGAAAGGGAAGCAGGCATGCGGCCCATGCGGGGGCGAAGTACATGCTCAAGACAAATTTAGAATCAAAAGCAACACAATAGCTCGGTAAACATAGTATTTCATGCTTTCTTTTTAAATCTTTAATTCCAAAATTGATAGATCACACTTTGAAATAATGAAAAAATAATAAACGAAAATATTTTATAATTGCTTTCTTGGGATTAGATATGAGGATATTACGGTATCATTTGAGGTATATTTTACAAAAACCGGCTAAAGTTCGTGTCGGACCACGCATAACAGAGAATTATTTAAAAAAATCACAAGTCACAAGGTCGTATCTGCCTATGTACGTAGTTTTTTGGAGATCACTCGAAAACTCCTTAACCGATAATGTTCAAATATTTTTTTTAGCAATTTCACTAGTGGCGCATTAAACTTGTGTTAAAATGTTATAAGGATACGTCTCAAAATGTCTGTGACATACTTACGGAGGGACGGAATATGACGAAACTATAAGGGTTCCGTTTTTGCCAATTGAGCCACGGAACCATAAAAAACTATTCAACATTATAAAATATAATATAATAATAAAATTTACTAAATAAGTTTTAATTATTTTCTGAGTTTCGTAATTTAAAAAAAACAACAACTACTCCACTAGCCTTATGCCTCAATGCTGTCAGTTCGGTTGAAATTTACGAAACCTTTACTTCCTATCGCCAATTGTGCCTATAGTACGTTGACCTTCATGCTGTAGCATTTAAGCTTAATCCCTAGTCTCACTTACACTGGTAATATTTTAACGAAACGTTTGTTAGTCCTTTGTAAATATACTCGTCGGGACGATCGGGCTTCGCTCGGCTCGGGCTCGGCTCTCTTCGGCAAAATCTGTCGCGTTGCACCCGCTTTTACTGTGCCACATTTGGAGTGCTGATTTCTTATCTAGTATATATAAAATCATTGTTCGTACTTTTTTTTATATGTACAATGATAATCATAAATGATGCACATGATCACTAGTACATTTTAGGTAAAAATTCTCTGCCTCATTAGTTTATCAGTCAAATATTGGACTCCCGGATCATAAAACCGGTCTTAATTTAAAAAAAAAAACGGCACCATTACCTCTTTTCAAGATTTTTTGAATACCGATGTTTAAAAACAACACATGAGTATAGGCGTTTTTCATTCTAGCTGATAATTTATATCAGGGTGACGTTCAAATTCTTTTAGGCACAAAATAACCCGTTAGATCGTGGGTAAATATTAAAAAAATAAAAAACAAATCCAACTGACACAACAATGTTATCTTAAACTGGTTAAATCAATGATAACCGTTTTCCTTGAATCGGCCGCTGCTTAGGCAAGAATGAGTGCATTTTAATTACCAGTGTCTAAGATAACACGAATCACATCATTAACCTCGCCAACGGCAGTCATTAACGCGATATCTTTAGAAATAGAAGGAAACCGAACCAATAATGATGAGCTAAAACATTTGTAACGGACCAGACGCACAGTCCTAGAAAGTTAAAATGGAGCATAGTTCCAAAACAAAGACAACCCAAACATACGTCAGCCACCTGCCGAAAGACTAGCGGGCTAAACATATGTGGGTGCCATAAGATCGAGCGGAGTCGGGGCAGGCCAAGAAATCGTTAGACAGTCGAACTTGACGTCTTTCACTGACTGGTGGGAGACTGCTGAAGACCGAGATACGTGGAAGAAAAAGACTGCGGCCATTGCTCAGCAGTGGGAAACCTTGGCTCTTAAATGAATTAAATAATACTAATAGTTTCAGAAAAGCGCTTAAAGGATTGTCGGTATGTATTATTACTGTTACATAAATGAATTAATACAAGAAATAAGTATGTTTATTGTCTTATTCTCAGTCAACATGGCTTTTATTATTAGAAATAATATTTATGATAAACACACAAGCAATTCGTCATCTTAAAACAGGAACACATCATTTAGGATTCCAGGGACACATCATTACAAAATTGCACAGACACGTTTTAAATAAATTTCAAATGCATATTCTATTCAAATGAGGCTAACAGAAGTGGACTTGGAGCCAAGTATTGCTATCAATTGGCTTGAACTTTGACACCGGACAGGAGGGCAGCTAGGGCGCCAGCACTAATAATAAATAACAACTAAACATAATGCCCTCCGCAAGAAAATGGTACATATTAAATATAGTATTTTATACAATAATGACATAATCAAGAGCTTTTCAGTCGAATACCGCGTTTAGGCCACGAAGCTTGCTGAGTGGCCTAATTAAGGTACGAGATTGAAAAGCTTAATTATGTCACTATTGTATACAATACTTTTTCTACGAGTATTAAGTATGAATTGATTTTCTTTCATTCTTTCTGAATTTTTCCCAATCAAACGTCAAACACTATTTTTTAAACCGGAAGTAATTGTATCTGGGCCTATTCGGTGGTACAGACTAGGGCTCGCGGTCGTTTCCGGGTCTCGTGTAACCGTTTCGAATACCCGTGTCCGAATAACACGCTACACGGTTTTCTGGCCCGTTTCGCACGTGTCCTTAAGAAACGTGTAATTAAGATCCGTGTCCACGGTTAAACGTGTAGTCGAAAAAACCGTGTCTTAAATACACGCGGATCTGGAAACGTCCTTGGCGGTAAGAGTCGAACGGATCGAGTCGTTCAAACGGTACGAATGAATATATGATACATTTGGGGAGTTTGGTGATTTTGAATCTTATTGTGAGGTCCGTAGAGTAGAAATTTAATAAATGGTTACTGTGGGTGTGCCTTTTTATGATGGTAATAGAATAGCAGGTAAATTTTGCACAAATAGATCACTAACTAGAGCAAAAACATTGAAGTTTAACATCGTAAATAAAACTTAGCTATCAAATTAATTTTGTATTAGTTTGATATGTATTATGTAGTTAAACATTTATTAGACGTGTTGAATTTATTAAACAAAACTTTTTTAATAACCAGAATCCTCATAATATATTTAAATATGGTGATATTTTGGTTATTTCCGTCTTCTATTATTTTTAATTCAATGATAATTACCTAGTTTTAAGCCCGGGCATACCTCTATAATATACCTCTTTGATTGCGGGTTTTAAAATAACAAGATGCTTAGGAAAATTCGAAAAATTCTTAGGAATATTTATTTTTATTTATTCTAGTTGTATTGTAGAGGGTGCTCTTAAATTACCACAGCGAAACTATTACATTTGTGGGAATTTTAATGTTTTTAACGTTTTATTACAGACGTGTTGACTTTATAACATCGACATAAAGCTTAAAATAGGTATCTACCTATTTTAAGCTTTATTACTATTATTACATTTAAGATTTGAAAACAAAACGTTTTGGTCAAAATAGCGCACAAAAAGATGTCCTAAAATGACACATTTAATTTTATTACCTGGACCGCCGGGACGTTAGCGTGAAAGTCACTCAAGTAAAAATAAAGGATTTCCCATTTTATGATCTAAGCTTATCCCAATAAGTCATATTATCGTTCACTTAAATTTGTACCTAGTTACTATTTTTGTAGGAGCCGTCGCGCGTGTTCTTTATGCTCGGTTAAACAAAGAAAGAGATAAAAATAAGAGAATATCAATATTATAATTAATACCTAGTTATTGCATTATGTCTCTACAGCTATGAATTCAGATAGGTACTTTTACATTACCTACATCAGTGTATAATATATATTTTATATTGATTTGCTGTTATCACTGTGTAAAGTTTTAATAAGAAAGTCGGGAGGCAATTATTGCCTCCTTTCCGGCAATGTACAGTCGAGTCCATTAATATCCGTTAATATGTGAACACAACCTTATTCGTATGGGTATAAGGTCGTGTTCACATATTTTTGTTCAGTTGGACGCGTCCTAACCTAATCCTACCTGTAATATCGATACCCAAGTTCACGATCGTACTAATTACGGCGAAAATGTTGTTTGAATTTAGACTTTAAATGTGTGCACTATGGTACTAATTACAACAACATATTCGCCGTAATTAGTAAGATTGTGAACTTCGTTATATAATATATGCATGGTAATTAATTTTAATATTATTTTATTTAACATACGTAAATATTCAATATAATTATATAATAATAATTATCCTTGTAGGTATGTAATAAAGGACTCCAAAACAATTATGGTTTTTGTGGAGTTGGGTAAAGAATTTTTATTTTAAAGTAAATCTATATGATATGAATCCATTCAACCTCATATAATAAGGAGCGCCACACATTTGAGCGGCATTCAGCTTTTTTGCCTGAATTCCGCGCTGAATTTCGCTCAAGTGTGTGGTGCATAATAATGCAGTTCACAATTAGAGCATTCAATAGTAAACCTTATTTGAATCAGCTCTAACTGCTTCGGAGCTTCGGAACCGTTCGGGCCGGTATTAAGTACCCGTGTAACCGGGGAAACGTGTCTGAGAAACGTATCCTGGAAACGTTTCCCGGACACGTTTCCGAATCTTGGCGGGTTCGTGTAAACCGGTTCCTTAGCACCGCCGGTCTTAAGTACACGGGTATTCGTTTCCGCGTGTTACACGTGTAGCGGGAGCTCTAGTACAGACACCACCGAAAAGAGATATACATATGATTGTGTGCGTAGTAGAAAGAGATGGATAGAATAAAATAAACTGTGTCTAAACTTACTTCCAAGATGTCGGTGTAGTTGTGATTGGTCTTTTTATAATCCAATCACAACGTAGAAGCAAGTTTAAGTAGAAGAAAATTTTACAGATTAAGTACGTTCGGAAATTATAAAGTTGCGTCTGTCCGAAAAGAAAAGTGTCGTACAATGTATGAGCTCCCATATAAACCATGAGACTTTTCTTTCCGGACAAACTCTACACATTTTACCGAGATGTGAATGACATTCTCTTTTCAAAATTGTTTTAGTTTAGAGGCGGGTTGTTTAATAAATCTATTTAATGATCCCGGAAATGCCATAGACTATCCAACATTTAAATGTGTAAGGTTTAAGTCTTGTCTATAAAATCCTAATACACAGATTAAAGTCGACGAGTAGAAAAATCTATTATATTAATTAGTGTGGGAACTTAAATAAAGTTATCTAATTTGAACTAGAGTTACGCAACAGTGAGTAAAGAAACATTTGGTGGACAAGTTTCTTTATATCTGTTCGATACCTCGACAAAAAAAAATTGAATGACATGCCTCCTCTTTTACATTCTCCTTCTTTCCCCACTCTCTGAGAGTTAAATTTGTCTTCCCACAATATCTAAAAATAGTCATTCTAGAAAGCCCTACCTGTGGTAGCAGTTTCCTAACTGTATGTAACACGGTGCCGATGCATACAATTCTTTCGTTTGGCCAACTTACTATATTGAACTTTAAACGAAACCTATTGAAGACCACCATTATGTTTTATTATTGTTCTTATGCAAAACGCTGGATCGGCAAGTAGCAGGTATCTGCATAAATAATATAAATACTTATAGAAAAAGATGAATCACTGTTTTGTCAATAACGCACATAAATAATAAAATTAGAACCAGGAGAAACAGTTGCGGCGCCAATGTGATAATCACCTAACCTACAGATAATATTCTTAGACATAGGTACCTATATGTTACTCGATTCTTCAATATTTAATATGATGTTGCGAGAGTCGGATACACAATAAAATTAATACTTGTTTATAATCAAGTTTTTTAAACATGGCTTATAAAAAAGCATATAGGTATTTTCGCTAGGTATAGCAAGATTCAGATATCTTAAAAAAATACTACTAAATCGGTATGCTTAGGTTAGATAGTGCTGTTTTTAACTTATTCGTACAAGTTATGTCAAAATGTAGGATACAAGACCGCCGACCGTTGCTATTGATACGATAAGCCATAAAAAGCATTAGATAACTGAGATGAGAGAAGCAGATATTTATTAGGAACTGGGAGCCTACATACATTTGCTAGGTAAATAGTTACCTAAGTACCTACATAATATGTTTCACTTTTATCATACGGATACCAACACATGTTCTTGCCCCGACTGCACAGATAGAAATAATATCTTAATTCAAAACGCAAAACTCTCTTGCACGCGGTTTCTTAAAGAGAGTAATAAATACCTTAGACCAATAAACATGACTTGAGTTAAAAATATCATGATTTTTAAAAGAAGATTTAAAATTATTTAGCTTTAACTTTACCTATTTTTAAAGCGAATAGTAATGATTTGAGTTAAGATAATAATTATTTACGGCAAAAAAGCACCAACATTTTCCTTTAAGAGTTTTATGTGTTTACGTAAGATCGATTAGTTCTTGGTTTGATGTTTTCAATCTACAGCTAAGAGCCAAAGCTAATTCAAAGAAGTAGCACCAAAAGTTAGATTTGAGATTTTTAAGTTTTTAGGCAAGAGAGATTAATTTTTGCTTTGATGTTTTCAACTTACAATCAAGAGCCACAGCTATTCCAAAGAAGAAGCACATAATTTTTGCTTTGAAACATTTAAATCTTGGACGTTAGTTACCCTGCGCATCAATAGATGACTCTGCGTGTAGGTTAGAACACGCGAACGTTTGTTCAACGTAACTTCATGACCCTCGGCGCTTTACCCGGGCTTATTTGAGATTCACAATAGCAATCTCAGCTCTAGTTAATACGATTATAAATTGTGAGTATATAAATAATCATAATTTATATTTGTATTATCTACTTTTAGTTAAACTTCCTTTCTTGGGATTAGTCCCGAGAAACACAGTTTCTGCTACTAGCTTTTTAAGTAGTGCACTGAGAGTACTGAGACACTAAGGCGATTATCACACTGACGATGGATCCGCATGCGGCGCCGGTGTGCGAGCGAGATAGCGCTATACACATGCAGAGCGCTATCTCGCTCGCGCACCGGTGCCGCATGAGGATCCGCGCCAGTGTGATAACCGCCTTAGAAAATGTTATTGTTTGTTTCAAGTAATCGATTTCATACGCCAAGAAATTTTAGATCTTGGTGTGAAAATATCAAATTTTACATCAAGTAACACATGCTCTTGAACTAATGCGTTTTCTTGTTTCCGTGGAGAAATTCAATTCTCAATTTAAACTATGAGTCTTCATCCAAGAAACAAAGTTTCTTGGCTTAAGTTCTTTATGTATTGCACTAAGACACATAAAGTTCAATTTAAAAAAATACAATACAAAAACAAAATTCAAACGCCCTTCGTGAGGATATTAGGCTATTTTAAAAAGAAGATTTTTATATATCGGATAAAGTATTAAATTTATTAGGTTAAGTAATAAACTTTGAAACATTTTATATCTTAAAATAAAGAATTTTATTTTTTCCTTATATGGGAAACTGGATATCTCTTGATTCAAATAGGTTTCTTTGGTTGAAGAGATTTTTTCTATCTGTGTGGTTTGAAATGTTTGAATCCATGAGTCGAATCCCGCGCTGAACCGATATAAACTGGATACGGCTTAAGAAATTCTTATTTTCTGCGTGCCCATAATTACCCAAGGTCTACTTATTTTACTGCATGTACATGTACAAGTACCGTCTATCATTATCCTCGTGTCTCATGACCAGTGTAACAAGAAACCTTAGAATAATACTGGAACGTTACTAAATTGTCTAAGAAACAGTAGTCATATTTAGTGAACTTTAGACTCGACATACCACAAGTATGTAGGAAATTACCTGTGTCATTTGCGATTAAAGGAAAATCAACTTTAAATGTAGGATGCATGGGTGAAAATGAAAAATCCTTTACAAACACGTTGCGTGCAAAACGAGTTTACGTTAGCCCTGTACGTTTCTTTACTGTTTGTTTCTTAATAGGTACCTACCTACTATAGTGATCATTGGTAAACCGTTTTGTATTAACATTAACATAGTCTACAAATAGTTCAGTCATAAAAAGCGTGTTACTGGCACTTACGGGCACTTGGCGGTGCGTCCCAGGTAGAATAGAATTAATTAAATTTAAACTTTCGTGAGACATACCTACTAACATTATATTATAAGATATAAAACGGCACTTTAAAGCTCCGGGAATGTAACCGTTTTATTTTATAATGTAAGAATATAATTCATAATTATTTTGAGTGGAGTAATTTGACGACAATCACGTGCACGGAAAGTCGTGCCCTCAGCGCCAGGACGTGATATCACGTCCAAAATATAACCGGTATGATTTTTCCGTCCGATGCTTAACGTTCAAAAGGTTAAGCCAGAAGCTGACAAATTACTCGCATTCAATTATGAATTCTACTTTAGTACAGTCGCCATCAAATATACCGGTGCGGCCAAGGTACAAAAAAATATCTGAATTAGCACTTTGTCGCATTGACAATAGCGGCGTTCTTCAGATATTTGGATTGGCCGCTCCGATATATCTGATGATGGCAGTGATGGCGACTGTACCTACCGCCCATAAATAAATAAAAAATACTAGTCCTTTAGGCACTGCAACGATAGGTACGTAGGGAGTACAGAAGTCTTCACTAACGTGTACTCCCAGAACTCGTATTTTACAGGAAAATCCTGGTTCTGTTCTGATCATCCAAAATCAAAACTCGGAATAGGTATTCCCTAGTCTAGATCTAGATCAAATGCGGATCAGCACAAAGAGCCATATGTGCAGGTCCACACCAGACCTAGGAGTCTACGATTTTGTTTCACTGGAACGGGACATTCCTAAGGCTTTGGTCTCCTATTTTACGAGTATGATATACGCGACGTCTGATGTCAGTCTCAACGTTCCTATACAAAAAAGACGCCAACGTCGACGTCTGAAACAGACCACAACAGTACTTCTCTATAGTAAGCATCGTGACGCAGACGCTGTACGCGGCCGATGGCGTTTATAGGAGACTATAGCCTTATTTCACGCAAAATCTGATCAGTACCTACCAGCAGAATCCGGTGAGAGTTAGCAGTCGCTACATACTTTGTAATAGTACCTATCTACCTTGCCATTATTTTATTATAACACCTCCCATATAAAATAACAAACTAAATATTTTTCCTTTTGTTGTTACCCATTAAGTAAACTACTTTTTGTGTAAAATAGGTACCTATTATATAATCTGTGCCTATACTAACAATGCCTATGTAGCGAAATTCGAGTTGCAGAATTGTTTATTACAATTCTGCAACTATACATGTAATTATACATAAACATTTTAACTATATACTCCGTGCATTAACAAATGATATCTTATTATAATATCCATCATAAAGATAAGATAATTACGAATTACTAATTGATCAAGGTGTTCGTTCAAAAATACAATAGACGGACTTGGTAATACCTAAATCCGCTTATGAAAAATGGAGCAAAATGCTGATAACCATGATTAAAGATAATGATGGTGAGGCAATAAGCTGAAGGATGCGATACAATTGTATTATAATTGTTTTATTTGTTGCTTCCTCCACGTGACAGGCTATGCCTAGTGTGGGGGTCAGTTTAATGTTGTTGTTGTATTGTTGTTGTTGTATTAGACCTAAGCATTTTTATATTGAGGGGCTACTTTGCAAAAATTACAGGTTTTTTCAAACGCTCTAGTGACTAAACGGGAAAAGGGACTGAATTTATTTTCGAATATGTATTATTAGACTATATATTCTTGTTTTTGGCACAAGCCGAAATACGATTGCTCAAAGTTGCCTCGATAGAAAAAAAATCCGAAGTTGGGTCCTTTTCCGCCTTATTTTTCTTAGCTTACGTAAACTATAAGAGATTAAGCAATATAACTAAGTAAAAAATATGTTATTCTGGTTTATCTAAAAAGTCACAGAAGCAAAACTGCCCTCCTAACGAAAAGTGCAATAACTAGGGTCAAGCTACTTTCGAGAAAAACGCGGTAAAAGATTTCAAATTTGTTTAGTTGATATCTCCAATATTACACATCCTATTGACTTGAAAATTTGACCAAAAAATAGATAATATTATTGAGTTTATTTGTACGTACCTAATAATCATTTATTTACTTATTAATACTATAAAAAATTAGCAAACGCACTTATGCTTAGGATGGTCCAATACAGACATGATATAATTACAAGTTATAACTGCAATAAGTAGTCTACTTATTGCACTTATCGTAAGTAATTCAAGATATTACGATTATTTTAAGCAATTATAGTATGGTGCTGTACTGCATGCTTGAATCTTAAGTACAATAAGTAGTTTACTTATTGCAGTTTTAATTGGTAAGACAAAGTGTTTAATTTTTTTTTCTATTATGGTTGTTGCAAAAGTGTTTTTTATGAAATAAGATTACAAAAAAAAAGTAATAAAAAAATTAAACATTTATTTTTAGAGTAATTTATAATAATAAATTTATAGCACTCCAGGGTCCCAAGATACAGGCCCAGCCTAGTTTGGGATCCGACAGATATTTCAGTTATGTTTTGATGTTTACTGACTAATAATAAATAATTTTGAATTTTTTGAATTTTTTGAATTTTTGAATTTTGGTAAATAATAATAGTTTTTCATAACTGACTATTGCAATCATAATTATTCGGTAAAAAATTCTAACAAAAATAGGCTTTAAAATCACATTATTAACCTAATGTTGACTAACTTAATAAATACATTACTCGGAGCCATAATATCTATTCTATATCACATTTTAATTAAGAAATGTTTTAACAAAGTAGTCTCTGAAATCACATTTATAATCTATTATTAAACATGGTTTTTCTAAATTATTAACATAAATACTCGAAATAACTATTAAATAAAAGGTTTCTTCTAAACATTATACATACCGTATTATTATAAATTTTGTCTCATCTCGACATTGAGCTCTTAACGTGAAAACGTAGGTAACTGTAAGTTAATTTTGTAACTATCATTAATAATAATGATATTATTATAGGTACATATTACTACGGCAGATCGCAACACATATCATACCAAACTTTATACCAAAGAGACTTTAAAATAATATCATCAACCAAAAGTCGCGTAACTCGGATTTTAAGATCCTATTGCAAAATATATTATATTATACACGGTGTAACATGAAGACAGAAAGATTTGAACCACGCATTTCTGAGGTCAATAGAAGAAAAAAACATTTTATGACTGTAAGTCAAAAACGCCAAAAAATTTTTTTTTTGTTTTTATTTTTCGTTTTTTGAATGCTTTTGTACATAATAAGTAAATCTCATTGATAAAATTATCGGTTTAAATGAATTTCTTCATTTTTTTTATAAGAAATAGTTTATACAAAATGTTTATTGTCACTTTGGATTGGATTATGATTTTTGTAACTTTGTAAATTTCGCCGTAATGCAATATATCTTATTGAAATTTAACCCTTTCTCAGATCGCATAAAACTGGGAAAAGAAGTGTTGTAACCAATATAGAGAAGTTTACTATGTGACACAATTACATACATATTGAACATAAATTAAGAATTAACTTTATTCCAAATAAACACACATGTGTCGTCACACCAAAATCGTCGTGAAACACATGGGATCGACCCGCTCGTTGGCACCGCCGCCTGCGACTGATGGGTGCTCGTGGAACAAAATGGCAACTTATCCGTACCCCTCGCCCTGCAGTGAACAATGAACATTATACTACTCATAAATGCGATAACTTGACATCATATTGCACCTTGATTGGTAAAACTATACTGTCTTTGCCCCATCGTCCTAAACATAAATGCAGTAACTTAGTTATATTGCCTTGTTATTAAGTAAACTTATCATTAAAAATTTCGACAATCCTAAACATAAGTGTAACAACTTCACTTATTGCGTTTATGATTAGTTATTGGACTAACTTTGTTATTACAATTTTACTAAGCATAAGAGCGATAACTACAGTTATGTCGTTCTTCATAAGTAAATCACTAGTCATTGCCTCAGATATTGCAGTTTTGAATAATAAAAAACATGTTTACGTTACAGATACCTTAAAACTGTCTAAGAAGAAAATATAGAACTCGTTATTCTGAACGCGAATATGTATATAACTCAATTTGACCCAAAACTCGAGTTGTTGCACTTTTCGTTAGGAGGGCAGAAAATTAGACAAAACTTTATAGATTCGCTTATTTATCGTAGTTTGGTCAAAAAGTCTGATCCTTAAGATTGCTGCATCTCTTTCTTTCGTACACGGGACCCATAAACGTGTCTCTAACGGATGGGCATGGCGCGTGGCTTGTCCAAATTGAGGAATGGCCTTAAGTACATTTTGTTCCGAAAAAAAATAAAATTTCATCAAGGATAAATTTTGCTTAATCTGAGCCTTAAGTCTTGAGCATTGGTTTTACGGACACTATGTATATTTAATATTTATCATCCAGCAAAAAGCATATATGTAAATCAGCCCAAAACATTCTTCTGTTGTCTCCAACTAGTTTATAAAAATCATAATAATAATTACTTAACTTTGAAATCTTCATAAAAATTTGTGTATAATAATAAAAAAATTGTTATGTACAGTCAGCAGCAGAAGTAGCTAAGCTGGTAGCGTGTAAAGTCGTGTCCAGCTCATTTTGAACAACCCGCTCAGGTACTTTTGCTGGTGACTGTATGTGGACATGAAGAGAAGGTACGTAAACCCAAGTTCTCTCAACAATTAATTTGCAGATTGTAATAAATTAGGGAGTATATTAAAAGGGTCATTAAGTAAACCCCAAGCACCTTGCGCGAGGCAGCAGGTAACCTGAAAGCCCTGCTGGGTTTCGTGGAGGAGCTGGGATGGCCAGAATAAAGGTAACCCCGTTTATTACGCGAAATAGGCACACTGGATGTCGACTTGCGGAAAAACGCCCAGGATAACTAACTAACTAACTAAGGGTCATTAGGATACCAACATTAACATTTTCTGTGCCAAGAACTCCCCTACAGAGGTCTCACAGTAACTTTGATGACTAAGGAGTGGAGTTCAGTCTATACTAAGCTATAGACGACTAGAGGCCAGGCCAACCGACTACTCCCGTCTCCTTTTGGAGCATACAAATAAATTAACTCCCCAGGGGAGTTTTCAGCGTGCAGCGTTGTTTACGCGCCGAGTGCGCCTTTGGACTCCCCTCGCGAGTCCTATTTAGCTATTTCTCTTTGTAGCTATTTCTCGTTTTGAGCTTCTGCATGGCAATGAAAGTGTTAAAAAGTATCTATCCTTAGATTATCTTGTCATCTGTTAATACAATATGTACAATGACTATACAAGTATCAGGACTCACCTCAGCAGTTTCATAAGCATCCGTTCCCCCATTTTTAGCACACTTGTCCTTAAATGCAGCAGTGGTCTTGTTCTGGAGTTCTTCAACCTGGTCCTTGTTCAGCTGGCCCTGGAGCTCCGGAGGCAGGTTTTCTAAGGCCTTGTCCACGGCTTGGGATTGATCATCATCCAACTGAGCCCAGACCGCCCCTTGATAGAGAAAAAGGCAAGGTGATAATGTAAGTTTAATTGTAATAGGTATCTTAAATTAATTTCAAGATGCTTCACAATATGCTTCTGCTACTACATAACTCACATATATACATCATCATCCTAGTGTTAATCCCAGCTTTTGCCACGGCTTAGTCGAGCCTGGGGTCCACTTTCACATTTCATATAAATAGTAGAGTTAAATTTGAATTTAATCCTACTGTAAGTAATTAATTAATAAATCAATAAATTACTTTATTCATAATAAGATTTGTTATACGTAAATTAAACTTAAATATAAAACAATACTAAATTTAAATACCTATATAAAATAAACTACCTACTCAAAGAGCCTCGTCCACTTTAGTCGATCCTGCACGAGTCTAATTTTACAGAGATACCGCAAATCGATGTACAGTTTAGCCATTCGGCACACACATACTAGAGGTCAAAACAAAATTTTTGATCCGCAGTTCTTTAAAAAATTTCCCTTAGGAGGGGGGTGCTGATTCATAATTTTTTTTGTATGAGAAAAAAAATTTTTTTTTTCAAAAACCTATCGTGCGTGATATCATATGAAAGGGCTAATAGAGGCAGTTCTAAAAATATACCACATCATTACAATTTAGCCATTTTTTTTAAATTAAAACAATAATAATTTTCTCATACAAAAAAAAATATGAATCAGCACCCCCCTCCTAAGGGATTTTTTTTTAAGAACTGCGGATCAAAAATTTTGTTTTGACCTCTAGTATGTGTGTGCTAAATGGCTAAACTGTACATCGATTTGCCGCTTTATTTTGTATACAAGGGGCACTACTTGGGAACATAATCCCATCTATTGGCAGAGGCACTACTTTTTACGAAAACGATTGCCAACTGACCTGAGCGTAAATTAGGCCTTATTGGGATTAAGTGCGGTTTCCTCACAATCTTTCTTTCTTCGAGAAACAACTGATAAATATCAAATAATATAATTTGATAATCAAATACATTCGAGTTCGTGATTATTAGTAAAGCCGGATCTAACGTTCATAGTAATATTACATCGTAAAAGGTCTATCATTGACCAAAAAAGACGTCAGTATTTTCCATAATCATAATTTAACTCAAAGGCAACAATTTTAAAATATTTTTAACAAGGAAATAAAATAAGTACTCACCTATTATAAAGACCGCTACCATAAAACTCTGTTTAATCATTTTGTCTAGTCGGAATAATTATTAAGAAGTATAAAATATAATCACTTCACGTATAATAAAGCAATATAGCACTAAAAAAAAGTAATGTATTAACTACTTGTGGCATAAATCGATTTACTTGCGATTTACCACACAGCAACAGCACACTCCATGACAAGATTGAAATGAAAATGAATGAATGAACTCTGTTTTTTTTTTAATGGTAAATGATGGCGATGACGTTTTCTCGTAATGCGCGGCCAAGTAATGCACGACTTTACATCAAAAGGCCTCTATAGACGTAAGCGACTAGTCAACTGTGACGTCAGTCCCGACTTGACGTTTAATTTCACGCACCTTTTCGACTAATTTATATATTCATACGTTAATAAATAATATGTTTTTGTAAGCAAATTACATTCCTTAGTATTTCCTTTAATAATTTCTAATATTTTGTTAATTAAACGGAATAACCAATTTTAAGTCGCCGGTCGCCGGCGCAATCGATTGATCGCTCGAACATTTCGACAGCTGATCTCTCATTCTACCAATAGTTATTTCTCGTTCTAATCGTTTGACTAGTCGCTTACGTCAGTAGAGGCCTAAAACCAGAAATATCAGTATTAAAGATTTATCCGTCTCCCGTATCGACCGGTATCGGTATTTTTGATCGGTATTACAATGGTATCGGTATCGGTATTTTTGATCGGCATTACAATGTGATTACAATTTACAATGGAGAAGGAATTCAATAATTCATTGGCTCCATGATCATAACCTCATAGCTAATAACGATAAATCAAATTTAATACAATTCAGACCGAGACAAAAACAACCCCTAAACCTCAACTCCTCAACACAAAATCTAAATATTGAAGAAGTTTCTGACTGTACATTATTAAGCATTACACTGGATAGCCATTTAACATGGAAAATTCAAGTCAAAACAATTAAAACCAAACTTTCCCGATTTATATACGCACTCTGTATACTGAGAAGTAACACCACATTTGAGTGCGCGCTGGCAGGGTACCACTCGCAAGCAGTCGCGTGGCTTCGGTATGGACTCCAGTTATTTGGAGACAGCACCGACATTAACCACCTTCTTATTATGCAGAAGAAGTGCATAAGAATCCTGGCAAACCATTGGCAAACACACATCCGCCACATGGCTGCAGACCTCACTTTAAAAAATTTAACTTACTCACCCTCCCCTCCCTATACATTTTAGATATTGCCACATTCGTACTACATAACTTACATATACTTACATATTTTTAAATACTATCAAAATCCTAGACGTAACCAATTCCTTGAACTTCCGGAACCAAAATTAGAAATATAGAATAAGTATCGCCATCCAGCGAGGCAACGCAGCCAGCCTTATGGGAACCTTGCCAAGTGGGAGCGATATGGGGGATATCTGTACATATAGCTTAGGTCCAAATAGGTTTTAAGTTAGGTCTAGATTTCTTAGCATAAGTTAGTTAAGTTTTCTAAGTCCATATGTAAATAATGTTATTCCAAATGAATGTACTCGTAATGTAAATATTTATTTGCTCAGAATATTAGTTGAACATAGTCTTAATAAATTAAAAAAAAATGAATATACAAGAATGGACCATACTATAGAGCCATAAAAGTTTATAATAAAATCCCCACATATTTGAAAACTGGACAAACAGACCCAGAGTTTAGAAACCGCCTAAAATGTAAGCTGGTCGATGTAAGTGTTACTACACGGTTACAGATTTTATGGAAGATGAGCCTTTGTAACTTGGAATATTAGCAAGTTCTCTAATTATAAGTAGATACACCTATCTAGTTGTAATATAAATTTAATGTGATGTTAATATTTAAAAGTTTATTAACCATGTCTTATTAAATTTAAGATTGTTATGTATAATTAGGTAGATATTATAAAACTACTGTTGCTATACCCTATCAGGGTCCATGATATACCTAGCATACGTACCTGGAAATGCAATAAAGATCTCTGATCTCTTATCTCTTATCTACTGCAAAAAGTATTAAAGGCTGGCTCTACATGATGGGCCATCATAGGGACGCAGCTATACGACAGAACGAGATCGCAATATCGTTAGCTCTTTCTAACGCATATCTGCGTCCCTATGGTGGCCCATCATGTAGAGGAGCCATAAAATCAAGCAGGTGTGCTGGAGTTCACTATTTTTACTAACAACATGTCATTGTGATTCTTTGAATCCCAATCCCAATCCCCCCCACTGACACGCAAGTTTTGTATACTATGCGGGCCCACTGCGGGCCATAGGTGCAGACCGCAAGATTTTTTGTGTAAATCCTGGATCCGCGCCTGTAGGTGCCTGAAAATTAGGCAAACCGACGGGAATCGTGTTATATAGACGCGCCGCCACTGCTATGGCCTCCATACAAAAATTCAACGACCATAAACAAATTTCCGCAAGTTTTCTTAGTTTTTTGTAATTAGGATACGATACCAATTATACCCTTTAAAGGATCACCAGCATTTTGTTACACCTTGTATGTTGCTTTTCTTTAGTTCCATCATGCACTCACGAGCTCACGACTGACTGCAGATTTCTAATACCTACTTAGTTTTTTTATTAATCTAGGTATATCTAACTATTTTCTGTTTTATTTTTAGCATAGAGGGCGAGTTCTTTTACATTATAAATGAAATGACGCGCTGTAAACTTTTAAAACATATTTTATATCATTATAAATGGGTTACATTATAAAAAGAAAAATAAAATTTAGTTAATATTCAATACATATAGGTATACATATACCCGCTTATTCATAAACGTGTTTCAAACCCCATTTAGCTATATTATGTTTTCTATATGTTTCTAACAACCACAACTGTCAAAGTGACAGATAAGGACTAAGGGTGATTTAGTTAAATGAGGTTTCAAATACGTTTATGAATAAGCGGATTAGTGTTTTAGTCCGTCACCTAGGTAGGTAATTGATTTCAATTTGAATCAGGCGCTCTACTGACCTGGCAGCTTAGCATGACATGTGTTGTTGCGCGCGACTCCATACTTCAAGTCGCGCCGGAAGTATGGGGAGTCGTGCGACAACGTAAGTCATGCTAGACGTACTGTTAACTAATCAGTAATCACCAGCGATTATCAATACATTGCGGTTTTTGAACCATAGATGGATTTCGTTGCGCCAACCTAGACGGCAACGTATCGAAATTGTCGGCGATTGTTGCGTCGAAATTGCGCCGAGTATAGACCTCTTTTAGTGAGCAACGAATCGTCGTTAGTTTGCTATACTCTTCTGATTAAATAGATCTGGGCTCTTGGCAGCTTTAATCGGTGGGGGTAAAAGTGGAAGTCCAGGATAACTTCAATCGAGAGAAGGAATCCAAAAATGACGTAAAATGTTATATTTTCTCATTAAACTTATAGAGGGCAAGGCATCAAGGGCCTATAAGGTATAATAAAACTGTATAATAGACTAAAAATATCATTAAACATCATCTGGCCACTATCTTTCACCCAACAGAAAGGTATGATAATTAAATTATATATTCTATTTAAATACACAATTAATTTAAATTAAAAATACAATACACGCTCTCACTAACCAGCGCAAATCAGTCGCCATGGTCGACATCGACCTGAACAGATATTATGCAATCAATAGGTATATAATTACAGATGTAGGTAATGTATAATAGTTATCCATCGTGTTTTCTAGGAAAATTTCGTCTTATCGTGCTATCTCAGTTAGCTTCAGTAGAAGCTGATTGAGAGCGCATGATAAAAACGAACTTTTACGATAAAATACGATGGAAAGCTATTATGCACTACACCTGTACATAATTTACCAACAATACTGCACTGAACTTTAAGTTTAAGTTGAAACCGTTAAACAGTCTGTATTTTCTGACCACCACTGATGAACAGTTGCCAGACGGCCGGATCTAGGATAGTATAGCAAACTGAGGTCTCATCGGTCTCAAAACTTTATAGGCAATTTTTCTGGATTAGTAACCGTCTTCCCCGTAGGTATACGACTATAACTACGAATAATACAATCTGTATACATAATACTAATTTAGGTATGTACCCATTAAATTCGAGAAAAAACTCCAAGTTTAACCAGCATTATTGCACAGCCCAAAATTAAAAAGTGTGAAGGTAAAGATCGGATGCCGCTGCCTACTGGGTCATCAGGAATCTAAAAAGATACATTTATTAGTTTACATTCCGAAAATAGTGAAAAACGTTAGTTGAAAAATGTTTAATTTTGCTATTATGTTTTAACAAATACCTACTTGAACTTAGAGCTTTAAACCAACCGGAGTGGCCATTGACAGGCGTTCCCCTCTGCCGAAAGTATATAACCAGTGGTCATACTCAGTGCATGGACTGACGTTTATTTGACGTGGCTATATTGACGTTTCGCATACATTTGACGTTCCCCTCCCCCGCAATAATCGGCAGACTTATTTTGAAGAAATGACAGACATGGCCGGTCCGGTTGGTTGTAGGTATAGTCAAAGTACTTGAAGCATTCATAAAATGTAATTAGATAACTAGGCAAATAGGAAATACTAGCTCTTTATACCATGGGAAATACAAACATATATAGTCTGGCAAACCAAAAGCGCAGTAACAGTCAGAGTAACATGCTATACCCATCCCTTTTTTAGTAGTGAGAGTACTAGCATTAGAAAAAGACAGTATGATTCTCCCTGTCTATGCTTGAAGTGTAACAAACTCTGGCCAAACTATATGTTATATACTCACTAAATCATTGCATATGCGAGCGGTTATGTTAAATCCACGCATGATGCTCTGTTTACATCCTAATTGTTGAGCAGGAAGTTTCTTGTCCGAAAATTTTGATTCCACACACTTTAGTACCTTCGCTGAATTCAAACATTCTTGGTCCTGAAACATTATAAAGTTCTTCTTAAATTTGGCAGAAAACGGAAAAACATTAATATTAATCCTATTTTCTGAAGGTAGTCAAATTGGTTCAAGCGCATCCTGTGGCCTATTTAATAAAGCTAGAAGTGACAATTTACAAGCGGCAATTTCTTTCTAGCACACAAGGTTAGAAAGAGACTTCCGCTTGTAAATTGTCAGGTGTAGCTTTATTAAACAGGCCACTGTTTAGATAGGTACGGTACCTACCCACTACCTAATTCCATTATATTTATGAACCTCTATCTACGCTCTTGGTTCAATTTTGTAATCTAACGCTAGCTCGGGACGCAATATCTCTCGCTACGATTTGGTTCGTTTTTGGATTATTTTGTTTGCTCAAGTCAGGTTGCCATACAGTGTGTTTTTTTTCAATAACGACCCATATTGTGCGAGGTGATTTGGTAGGCTATATAGAACAACTTTTTCTATGGGACCAACTCCGAAATCACAATTTTTTTTGGCTGCCATACATTTGGGCCGGGCCGATCAGACGTCGACGTTTTCTGTGGGGACAATAATGCTGGTGATCCTTTAAAGGGCATAATTGGTATCGTAGTCGAATTACGAAAAAGCAAGAAAAAAACTTTTCCCGCGCAAAAAAAAAATTTGGTTTAGTGTGGAGGGTCGTACGGCCGAGATCAGCTGTCCCATAGAAAAAAAAAAATTTCGCGCCAAAAAATTTTTTTCTCCTACTTAGTCGTAACACGATACTAATTTTGCCCTTAAACGGATCACCAGTATTTTTGTTACACCCTGTAGAAAAAGTTGTTCAGGATGACTATGACCTAACTAATCCGTATCACCTCTCACAATATGGATAGTTATTTAAAAAACATCCTGTATATACACGAGTGAAAACCGACAACTTTTCTCCCTTGTATAATGAATTACTACCCACTTATTTATTACGAATACATTAACCTCGAATTGTAAAGAAACAGTGTCACTATTAGGGCCAAAATGCTGTTTCGCTGTTTCAGTGGTAAATTGAAATCCAATTTCCTTGTTGACACATGCAATTAATTCTTCTTCCAATTCCTTCGTAAATGTACCTGAAAAAATAATGTATACATAAATGTCCATTTACTACTATAATATCTGATAATATATATACATATAGGTACCTTATAGTCAGTAACAAACATAAGTTATAGTCTGGCAAACCAATAAGTGCAGTAACAGTGGAAGTAATAAGCTATACTCATCCCTTTTTTATTAGCGAGGGTACTAGTGTAAGAAAGAGACAGTATATTTTTTTCTGTCTATGCTAGAAGTAAAATAGACCCTGGCCAAACCATAGCAGGTGAGGTGTTAAAAATGATCTTCAGACGCTCTTATTCTCTTAACAATAAAGTCGTGTCACTGTCAAGATAATTTTTAACAACTCGCCCGCTTAGCTTCTTCTGCTGCTGATAGTGCCCCTTGTATACAAAAAGAAACCGCAAATCGATGTACAGTTGAGCCGTTTGGCACACGCATATTAGAGGTCAAAACAAAATTTTTCATCCGCAGTTCTTAAAAAAAAATCCCTTAGGAGGGGGGTGCTGATTCATAATTTTTTTTGTATAGGAAAAAAAATTTTTTTTTTCAAAAACCTATCGTGGGTGGTATCATATGAAAGGGCTAAAAGAGGCGGTTCTAATAATATACCACATCATTATATTTCAGCCATTAAAAAAAAATTAAAACAAAAATAATTTTCAAAACATACCAAGTTTGGGCTCCCCCAGATACGATATGGCTGGTTTTTTTTTGGTACTGTATATCAAAATGATACTAGATATGCTCATATCTAACCCCAAGAAAGCAATTTTGAAAATAATTTCATTTGGTATTTTTTTTTTAATTTTTCAATATTATCAAGTAACGCAGTAAAAAATGTACTGGAGTAGGACTATAGGTAGAACTCTACTTCAGTACATTTTGTACTGCGTTATTTTGTAATATTGAAAAATAAAAAATAAATACTTAATGAAATTATTTTCAAAATTGCTTTCTTGAGGTTAGATATGAGGATATCTATTATCATTTGTGATATAAAGTACCAAAAAAAAACCAACCATATCGCATCTGGGGGAGCCCAAACTTGGTATGTTTTGAAAATTATTTTTGTTTTAATTTAAAAAAATGGCTGAAATATAATGATGTGGTATATTATTAGAACCGCCTCTATTAGCCCTTTCATATGATACCACACACGATAGGTTTTTGAAAAAAAAAATTTTTTTTCCCATACAAAAAAAATGATGAATCAGCACCCCCCTCCTAAGGGAATTTTTTTTAAGAACTGCGGATGAAAATTTTTGTTTTGAACTCTAGTATGCGTGTGCCAAACGGCTAAACTGTACATCGATTTGCGGTATTACTGTAAAATTAGACTCGTACACGGTGCACTATGATTGGAATAGTAGGTAATTCTTAATCTTAGGCTGGCTCTCCATGATGGGCCATCATAGGGACGCAGCTATACGACGGAACGAGATCGCAATATCGTTAGCTCCCTCTAACACATAGCTGCGTCCCTAATGATGGCCCATCATGTAGAGCAGCCGTTAGGATTTCGTTCGTTATCCAACCATCATTATCGGTTGTTTGCGACTGCAGTCGGTACTTACATTGTCCTCCTTTTATTGCATCGTATACTTCAATTAAGGCTACCGTCCCATCGGACGTCGTTGCCGTGGAATTCAAAGAGAACTCATCATTACATGCCCTCACAGTCTGGACGAACCCGTGGGAATCAAGGTCGTGAATGCCTTCAAACTTGTCTAATTTCTCGCAATCCCTGAAAAATAAATAAATTAAGTGAAAGCCATGCACTTGCAGTGCCCTATTCGAGTAGTATTAATTAACAGACTTGTACGTAGTTCTGCATAGACTTATAAAACTCATAAAGTAGGTAGTACCACAGATTATATAATAGTAATAACTAGTAATAAGTCGGTACTGCTTTACCATTTTTTCTACTCGCCGACTATATTGCTTGAATTGAGACTTTGTACAGAGAACTATACTAACGCATACATTTCGATGATCGCATATTCGCCGCGTGGCCGGGCGGGGTTCGGCACCTATTTTAGTTTTGTCGACAAAACTAAAATGGATTTTCATATAGTACGTTTTATTTAAGGTGTTGAAATTGTAGGTAGAAATCCCTAGTAAAATTCCGACATCTTAAATAATTACTACTTTACAATATTTTAGTTCTCTCAGATGTCGAGCGCCGCCCGACCGCGACAGCGTGGCCGGGCGGCGCTCGACACAATATAGAGGCAGCAGATTGTTACGCATTTATTGAACTCTATTCTAACCGACTTGCCTAATTTGAGTGCTCGTAGAAAAAGTATTGTATACAATAGTGACATACATAATTGAGCTTTTCAATCTTTTCATTTCTCGTACCTTACTTAGGCCACTCAGCAAGCTTCGTGGCCTAAACACGGTACTCGACTGTAAAGCTCTTTATTATGTCACGATTGTATAAAATACTATTATGGTTTGATTGTATTTTTTGCAATAAGTAGTTAAATGTTCATTATTGGTAGGTAGGAGTTGGTCAGCGGTCCTTTTCCTTCCTCGTATAGTAATATAGATGTAAGTAATATACGCTTGAAACGTAATGAGCCTTTAAACTACTTCCTCGTGTTATCGACATAGTTTACTTTTCATACTTTATTTAATTAATCGTATGGCAAATAATATAAAACAGCAAAATTTGGACCATTAGTAAATTGTTATTATGTACTTTGCTCCTAACGTTGTAACGAATAATAATGCTGTTTATTTCGTTGCCTTGTCATTTGGTATTCAAAATAAATAACTATCCTTTTTTAACCATATAATATAACAAATACATGTTTAAATAGAGGACTTTTTTTCTGTTCTTATCTGTAATGTAATTAAGGCTAATAGTAGAAGAGCCCACGACACTGAACCTAGGGAACACGAAATGCCTATAGGTACTGCAATGCAAAATATGTGGCGGCATAATAAAAAATAATTGAAAATTAAAAAGCCGGTTTCCAGTACGATAAAGTCTCCCAGGTTTCTTTTGTTCCTCGAAGCAGAGGAGAGTTAGGACTATACGATAATGCCGTGCTGCAAGCCCCCGTGCCTGGCCTTGTCAGTGGCAGCAGCATGATAAGCGACGCCTCGTACCTACTTAGGTATCTAGTATGATCGGTCTCCTCTAGAAACCATGCTCATCTGAAAGATCATTGATTTCTGTCTAAGAAAAACCACTGCTGCATTTCTCATACAGTAGAGAAGGTGGTCGCTGCAGCGATTGAAGGTCGCCCTCCGAGTAGTTCCATTCGGCGTTTAAATTCAATTTTGTCAAGTCAACAATCAACCGGCTCCTAAATCCTACTGTTCTATTTTAGTGATCTTGAGAAAGCAGATAACATTTTGGAGCAAAATACCTAGGACTAAATATTTTACTGTAAGTATAGTAGTATAAATCCAGAAGTTGAAAGTTTTCGTCTTTAACTGAAAATTATTATTAGGTTATGAAATAGTAGCATTTTTTGTGCTCAATATATTAGAGAATAACCCATCCATAGTAAAATATCATCATTGATCTAATCTATGGACGGTACGGTCATGTCTGAAAATATGGATAGGTACATTGAATGTGACACAAACATTACGCCTTGGTAATAGGGTCGTGGCTAGATATTTTCGTCATATTCAAGTTATGTACAGTCCGTGAGTTCTAAAAAGTACCTTCGGGTTTTAGAAAGTGACATCGGGTATCAATCAACAGTGACACAAGAAAAAGCAGAACAGCAATATTACCTTCGTGTGTCATCGTGATTCCCGAAGGTTCTTCTTAAAGCTCACGGACTGTATCCATATTTTCCTTAGAGCATTCAACCCGAGAACCTTGTCAGTCATTTTCTAAACAAAAATGTCTGCCGATATTTGCGGGGGAGGGGAACGTAAAATGTATGGCTATTCGTACATAACGTACCTACAAATAGCCACGTCAAATACAGTGTGTTTCTGTAATAGGAGCAATAAATTAAAACGTAGATTCTACTCCTCAAACCAGGAAAACGTTTGTTCAGCGACTTTTAAAAATAACGTATGGTTTGATTTTTAGGACACTTTAAAGTTTTTTCGAACACGCAATGTATTCCGAAATTGACTATGCTGTAGGGTGACAAGCAATGTCAATTAGACGGATTTTAACGTTAATTGAAAATACTATTAGTTTGTATGAAAAAGAGACAATCTACAAAAAGTTTTTTTAAAGTTGTTGAACAAAAGTTTTGTAGTTTGAGGAGTAGAATCTATGTTTTAATTTATTGCTCCTATTACAGAAACACACTGAATGTTTTCGGCAGAGTGGTACGTCTGTCAATGGCCACTCCGGTTGGTTGAATGCTTTAAGATATTTTAGGACGTGACTGTATTATGTATGTACGCAGGTGTACGCAGGTGTACGCAGGCGTACGCAGGTGTACGCAGGCGTACGCAGGTGTACGCAGGTAAGACAAGATAATTTCATACTTACGTAAGCGGTATGCGTTTTGTGGTTACTGTAGAGTCGGTTGTAGGTGTTATGGCAGATGCCAGTGCTGTACATAAAAATAATAAAATTTAAAGACTCTTAATAAACTCAATGGGGGTGATGACAAATGTTGATGCATAGGAAGCAAAATGATCAAAATATCCAAATAAAGTAAACATTAAAAAAAATATTGAAATGGTTCAAAGATATCGGGCCTCAAAGTTTCAAATTTTTTTCGATTTTTGAAAGTACGAAATTTAAAAAACCAATAACCAATGATACCATTCGATTTCTAACATTATATTATACATATTGTGAAATAAATTGTACAGCAACCATATACATAAACGCAACATTTCACTGTAAAAATAGCAATTTCATAATTTTTCCATACTTTAAACACGGCAAATAAATATGAAGCAGTGACGTCACGGCTTTATATCATTTTGTTAGGAGCGTTTTGAAAAACAAATGCAAATCTCAGACTTTAATCTCTTTCCTGTTACTCTGGTAAAGATACGTTTTTTTCAAACATTAATTTATAACAGCGATTTTTTTGTTTATATAGTTTTAAAATATCATTCTAAGATGACTGAGGAACGAAAAATCCTACAAACTTTCCATTGGGAAGTAAATATTCATCAAAATATATACGAAGCGTTTCTTTGAAGCACCACTGTCTGGTAAAAACCTCCTCCTAGATGACCACTCTTTATTATCTATTATATATCTATCTATTCCATGTGTTCCCAAGCTTTTCTTTATGAAGTGACTGTACTATATGCCCACGTTTTGTTCTACCTTAAATTACCTTTAATTACTAGTAACCTAATGTTAATTTTAATTGTTTTGTTTTATTTAATTGTTTTACACATGGTTGTCCTGAAAACCAGCGCCATGGCAAATGTCATGGCAAATGCTGAGCGGCACCCATTTTGGTATAGTATTATTATAACATAAGTTTATTCAAAAATTGTAAATGATTTTAAATATGCCAAATAAAAATTTCTTTATCTTTATCTTTATCTTTTTTTTTGTCTGATTTTCCGTCATCCATAAATAACCTGTCTTATGGAACCATAATAAATAATAAAATATTATTTATTTATTTAGGCGATTATTTAGAAATTAATTAAATGACGATTTTTTCATGTTCAATTTTTTTTATGATTTTCTGTCTAGGCAATGATTAACATGACTTTTAAGCCATACAACTAAATACTTCTGCTGTTATGAATTATTTCCAAATATGACATTTTTCCCATACAAGTGAAAATAAAATGCCTGGACTATGTCTTTTATGTTGATTTAAGGCAATTAGCCCCTATAGACATTTGATCCTCACAATAAAACGATTCGATTGATACCAGGCATGAAAAACATTCATCTAGCCTATTTGCCCCATTATCGGTAGCAAGTCCATAAACTAAGTACCTATCGATTATTAATTATTATTTATTAGCAAAAATAAAATTAAACACTCACCGAAGGGAGCTACGAGTATGCCGATGGCAGCAATAAATATTCCCCTTGGACCAGACATCCTTACTCGAGCAGCCAACAGACTAAATGACCACGGCTTATCCAATACATTTACAGATATTTACAACATAATATTGTATTTAATTTCCTCTAGCTATAAACGCTAGGTTCGAAACCATATATGGTGATAATATAAGGGAAAAACTGACATTAATTACAGTTAAGGGAAAAAATTGAATTACCTACTTGTTACGCAAGTACGAGGGGGGGAGCGATACATTCCCGATCTTTTTAACCGACTTCAAAAAAGGAGGAGGTTCTCAATTCGACAGATTTTTTTTTTATCATTATTTTTTTAATATTTTTTTGTATGTATGTTACTCCATATCTATATGAATCGTGAACCGATTTTCAATTTTTTTTTAATCGAACGGGTACAACCCCTAGATGGTCCCATAATCACCAAGTCAGGGTCTGACCTTCCTACCCGGAGATCTTCCCATAGAATCCCCTGCCTCCCCAGCCAATCTATTACACCCAGTTTACAGACGCAGGATTGAACACCGGTCACTGAATACTCAAAAAGAACTCGAGCAATGTACCAGATGCAGGCATCATCGTCCGAGATCTGGCATATCTAAACTGACGGCAGTCAGATAGATAACAAAGTGAGCTCAGCCTTTGTCGTGTGTAAACCTTCTCCGAATAACCCAATTATCAAAAAATTCAAGCTTCGTGACTGCTGTTCTGTATTTCAGGCGGAACTGGTGGCAATAGGGGTGATGACACATGTTGAATTATGCAATGAAATTTAGTTGATTGAATGCAAAATGATCAAAATATCCAAATAAAGTAAACATTTAAAAAATCTATTGAAATGGTTCAAAGATATCGGGCTTAAAAGTTTCAAATTTTTTAGATTTTTGAAAGTATTACGAAATACCATGCATGAAAATCATTCATCTAGCCTATTAAGGAAAGCTTTCGATTTGTACTAGAGGGACCAGCACCACCAAAGAAAAATCTTATTTTTTTAGTGACAGCAACTTAAAATTGGATTACAAAATGCAAATGCTCGATTATATGATAACTCTGAAAGCTGTGCGTACACAAAAACTCTATTTTCAACCCACAAAATGCTAATAGAATACGTCAACAAAAATTGTCTTACTTTTGCTACCACCCAGTACCTGAGCAACCACGGGTATCATAAAGAATATCTCTTCCGCTTCCGCATCACAAATGATAGTTTCTGTCCTTGTGGTTGTGATCCCCCAAATCAAATAGAACAGTCCCTCAACCACCTAATCCCCAACTGTCCACGATTTGAACGAAGACGCAATGACCACGCAACAATCTGCAGTACTTTTATATCGAACCATGTACCTAATAGCATAGGTACCTACAAGAAATTGTAACTAAGGAAACCACAGTTAAATCTTTTCACGATTTCATAAAATAAAATATTAAATAATAGACCATCTCAAACAATTTAATGGCACGTAAAATGAAGGATATCCAACATAAATAAATATTATTGATGCATGCACACACATTCATCACACTTCACATACACAAACACACAATATACACCCGGGAAACAACGTGTATACCGATACCGATAACGCCGAGTTTCCCGATACAACACACACCTTTAAAAAAAGTCGGGGTCTGATGATGGGATCCTGGAGAAATCGAGGGAACTCTTCAACTATTATAGGCACGGCACACCTATAGTGATTTCACTATTTTTTACAGCCACTCTGCCACTTCCTCTTGGAATAGCGGATCCTAAGTGAAGTCTAAGTCTAAGTGAAATGATACTTACCTACCTAAGATAACTTAACGAGAAAAGCCTGAACCCTATTATATAATATCTATCTATCTATCTATGTATTCGAGCTTAATACATTAATGTAAACATTCAAAAACCAGAATTAATTTGCTTTATTGTCTAATTCTAATATGTATAATACTATGTAAAGAATTTTATAAAACAGGTATTTTAAATTAAACTTTGTAACAAACCAAACTGGTACGTACATACACAATTTAATTTCCATCAATGTAGGTAATATCATCATGTTTGTCTACGTTAAGCCAGGTAGTACATGATAGTAGTTAAATTCTTAGGAAAATCGCGAGCACTGCCCATAGAGATTGGTTCGAGGGCAGTAGTACGTGATGGTGTCACGGCAGTAGCTCCTGGAGGTAGCGTAGGCATGGCAGTTTCCTCTTCCAAGGCAGTTGGGGACTCTTCGTAGTCTCGTAGCATATTCTCGTTGTCAAGGAACATCACACCAGTCCCGGTCTCCAGATCATCCATTTCCGGCAACAGGCTCGCGCTTTTCATATCATCAGCCAAACCATGGGCTGTCTTATTAGTAGTTCTAACAGAAGAGATTTTAGCGTAGCCTATGTTGTAGAATATCTTGTCCAAAAATCCAGTCCAACGGAATATATAGAAGAGCAAGGCAAAAGCTAAAGCCGTCATTATACAGTCACCGGATCCCCTGTTCACGGGGCATATGCCCCCGCCTGAACCGCACAATAAGCATTTCAACTTTGACGTCACAAGAAACACTAAGCATATCGGCACCAGAGATAACATTTGGAGCATGAATGATATGAAATTGTACGCCGTCTGCAGTACCATCTTTATGAGATTCTCTGCCATAAGCAATACGGTCATGAATATACGAATTAGCACCTGCAGTAGGCATATTATGCTCTGTATCATGGCGTTTAATGCTCGACACATCTTGCTAGATTATGGAGGTCGTTGGAAAATAAATAGAAAAGAATAGATAAGTTTGTTCACAAGGTGTAAATTTTATGATTCGGTAAACAAGGAATATTCCAAATGTCAGATAAAACGTTTGAAGGTATCTCTGTCAGGTACATATAGAGTTTTAAAAATACCCAAAAACTGCACGTAGTTTCAAAATGTCATGTCAATTTTATAAATGCAAAATTACGGAGAATGCATCCCAAACATATCCCAAAGAATATGAATACTTACATAATATTAATACTAATACTTAAGGTATTCTAATACTAGGTATTTTTGCATAAGTGAGATAGTAAACTTGTCATGCGTTAAGAAGGGACAACATGATTCGTGACGTCACAGACCTCAGTATAAACAATACCATAGAGTAACTTAAATTATATTATAGAGCAGCACAGCCTAAGAACTTTTTGAACCTTAAGTATATCACGCCATCTATCCGAGACATAAAGCTCTACATCCGAGAGCCACTTAAAGATACCCAAAATGTAAGAGGAAATATCACCAACGAATAGCGTACAATACGTTCAAAGTAAGTTTGGACTTGACAGTTAATATTCATCCATTTGATATTCTACTGGCTTTGAAATACCTGTACTAGTAGTACACTAGTCTATGGAGCTGATATTTCCTCTTGCATTTTGGCTAATATCTTTAGGTTGCTTTCAACTAGATGGCGCTAAATACTTGGAGCCTCAAAAAGTTCTTAGATTATGGCCGTCTATCATATTATATCTTTAAGTCTACAACTTCCTAAACTTTATTTAAAATAATTCCCTACGACCTTTGTGACGTACTTTGGTACCTACAAAAAAAAAGATAAAAAATTAACAGGCGGGAACCGCATTTATTTTTCATTGTAATTTTTTGTTACAACCCGAAATTGCTTTACCATTAACGATAAAATGATTATTTACAATACTTACTTATATGTTGTTGTTTTATTTTCTCGCAATCGAAGCGAAAAGTAGAGTGTACAACGTGTCCATAATACCCATTTTACGCTCGACTTTTAAATTAAAATTAACGCCTCGCGTAAAATGGCTCGGCTTATGCACTTGTTGTACAATCTACTATTACGTCACTCTGGGCGGTAAGTGAGATTTGCCGCCCACGGGCGCAGCAGCAAATCTCACTTCACACCCAGGAGAAGACGTAAAATACAATCGTGACAATGTACTCAATGAAGAGCTTTTCAGTTGAGTACCGTGTTCAATTTTGCAAGGGTTCCTATTCTGTTTTCTTCTATAATGGTTACGTTTTAGCCATTTTGGGAGCGGAACCCTAAAAAATTCACTCTGGTATCGAGACAGCGGTAATCTAACTTAAAAAAATACATCGAACATTTTGAGAATTTTTAATTAATCGGAAACATCTCACGTTTCAATCATAACTAATTAGATAAATAAATAAATCTTTTACAATGAGTAGTTGATAAGATAAATCACAGTGAACTGAGTGCTCGTTCCACAAAAGCCTTAAAATGTGCGAGTATGTGCTAAGCCGTGCTTGTCCAAACGTTGAGGAAGCAGCGCCCCTTGGCCAGGGCTCTAAAGCTTGTAGGCCTGACGCATCATGAGGTCGAAGTAGCAGTCATTGTCGATGGACACGCTGATGCCGCTGTAGTAGTTCAAGAACTCCTCTCGGGTTATCTGAATAAGTATTATAAAATCACTTTAGAATACTCTTAGAAGTCTTAGACCAGACTTCTTTATTACTACAAACCTTGGCTTTGGCTTGGTTAGAGATTATTAGTTCCTGCTTTTCTACTTTCAAGTCGATGAGGTATGTATTACCAAAATGTTTTATTTATTTACGTATAAAATATTCGTTTAAACTTGGATTTATAATCAAATAAAATAATAATTAGTTATGACTGATCGACTTCATAAACAATTTCAGACACATTAATTTCGCTTTACAATGAAAGGAAATTCAAAAACAAGGTTCTTGTCAATGCAAAAAGATCTTGGCCCTTTTAAAGGGGTTCCAATATAGACGGATTTTCAATTCAATACACATAATAGGTATTTATTCCATATAATAATATACCAGAACAATTTGACACCAGAGACTATTATGGTGCTAATTCACACTAGAAATTCTATACACACCTTCCCATCAACGGTGCCTTCACTCTCAAAGTTAGCTAGGAATTTGTTCACAATCAATTCTTCGTACTCCTCGCCACTCTTGTATCTGAAATTAGATAGAAAAAAACTAGGTAGAACATTCACGAGAAAATTTAAAGACCCACTGCCAAAAATATAGACTAAAAAACTTTGTTTGCGTGATAATTAAAGTTCGCCTGTGTTAGAAAGTTTTTTTTTGCGACGGCAAAAAATAATTTTAAATTTTGACCGCTTGGCTCTTGTCAGAAACTTTGGTAAGCGATTATTTTACACCTTCGTATGTGACCGGACGCGAGGTTTGCACTGGAAACAAATTTTCAATACCTATTTTTGTTCTGCTCTTCGACATTCTGTACTATACTTTTCAGATTCAGATTCAGATTATTTATTTCTCAATAGTATTACAATGTTTTAATCAATACAATCAATGCATACATACTGAGATCGTCAAGGTAGGTACACTAGGTACACATTTTACACGTTTAACAAAATTAGATTGTGAGAGTTATAATCAAAATGTCAATTCTAATAATATCCAAGAAGATGTTGATTTATAATATAATGGTCAATGTAAATTTACTCTTAGTCCTTATACTTCATTGGAACTCACTAGTCATGTACTCTTTTACGCTATATATTGTTTTATTGAGTAGTAGCAGTTTAACTTTGCGACGGAATGCATTTATGTTAGTCTCACTTTTTATTATCTTTGGTAGTTTGTTATAAAGTCTCTGCCCCATTATTATTGGACGTTTCTTTGCCATTTCTGGTTTACATTTATCTTGCCTCAAGTTATCAGGGTATCTTGTTGGACGATGACTTATATCGCCAATACGTTTAAATTCACCCGGGTTATTTCTTATGTACATTAATACTTCTAATATATATGTTGATACCATAGTTAAAATTCCTAGTCTTTTAAAAAGTTCTCTGCAAGGGGCGTCGTAGTTAGCATTCGCCAGTACTCTAATAGCGCGTTTTTGCAACTTTAAGACACGTTCGAAATCCGTTGAATTTCCCCATAATATGATCCCATATGACAAAATAGAATGCACGTATGAGAAATATGTCTCTTTCAGGTTATCATTTGAGATAAGAGGTTTCAATTGCTTTAGAACATATACGCCTTTAGCCAGTTTTGCGCAGACTGAATTTACGTGGAATTTCCATGACAATGTTGGATCTAAGTCAAAACCAAGCAACTTTACATGTTGTACGCTTTCAATAGTAGTAGCATTAGGCAAAAGTATGGTTATTTCTTTACGATTTAAATATCGATTAGAAAATTTCACTATATTCGTTTTTTCCGAATTAAGTTTAAGTCCATTGATTTTAAACCATCGCTCCAATGTTTGTAGGGTCATGCTTACTTTATGAATTAAGTTATCATCACATTCATCACTTACTATAATAGTTGTGTCATCGGCATATAGTATAATTTCTCCGTCTATGTCAAGTTTATCAATGTCATTTAAGAATAAGGAAAATAATATGTTTCCTAAGGATGATCCTTGTGGTACGCCTATGGTCATTAATTGTGATTGTGATCTATAGTGCTTTCCATTTACTTTTATTTCTACAGTCTGTTTTCTTTCTGACAGAAATGATTCTATCAATTGTGCAGCGTTGTCTCTTATGCTATGCCATATGTATACAGTTTAGCCAGCAGCAAAGAATGATTTATAGAGTCGAAGGCCTTTGATAGGTCTAAGAAGATTCCAACTACTTTTTGTTTATTTTTTAGGTGTCCTAGTACACTTTCTACAAACTTATGAGTCGCTCCAGTGGTAGAACGTCCTGTTCTATAGGCATACTGTGCGTTTGATAGTACATTATTCTGTTCGACATGTCTTAAGATGTCATTTGACATTATCGATTCTACCAACTTCGATATCGTTGGGACAATAGTTATCGGTCTATAGTTTCCTACGTCAGTTTTGTCACCTTTGCCTTTGTAAATGGGGCACAGACGAGTTTTCTTAAGAGATAAGGGGTAGTTACTGGAGCGTAGAATGTTATTTATAAGAAATGTTATTTGATTTGGTATAATAGAAATGATATCAAATAAAGTCTTTCCAGAAATATCGTATATGTCCTTTGTTTGGGACTTTGATATTTTTAATCTTGCTAGTTTTATGAGTTCTGTCTTGTTAATTTGGGAAAAGGAAAGTACATTTTCTACTTCAGAACAATTTAAGGTAAGCTGTGCTACTGCTTTATCTATATTCGGACTGTTATTGATAGCAAGGTCATTTCCGACATGAATTAGATAGTTGTTTAGATAATCAGGTACTTCAGTGTAGTGGATAGGCATTTTAGTGTATTTGTCTTTCAGATTCCAGTTATACTCTTGTACTGTCTTGTTTGTTTCTTCTTTTATAATTTGCCATACTTCCCTTTTTGGGTTCTTTGACTTTACGATTCGTTCTTCAGTATGTTTCCGTTTCATGTTTACTAGTGACCTTTGTATTTGTTGTTGCTTCCTACATACATTCTCCCTTATGTCAATTTGTGGGTACTGTTCATGGAATAAAAGTAAATCATCTATATCACGTTGTAGGTTATAAGTAGATGATAACCATGGGATATAATTTTTATTTTTCTTTTCAATGGTTGTTTTTGGCATATGTATATTCATATTGTGTGTTATTTTATTTATGAAGTTATCCACAGTATTGTTGTTATATGCCTTGAGAATTTTATCCCAGTCGTAAGACAGCATGGCTTCACAAATATTCATAATACTATTTGTACTTTGCCGACGCCTTTCCCAGTGTATATATTTAGGTTTGTAATATTCTTGTACTTGTAACTTGGCTAGTTGGGCGTAATGATCAGATATGTCAGATTTTAGTGATTTTACGCTCATGTATTCTGTCTGAATGTTTGTAACTAGACTGTCAATTGATGTCTTAGAGTCACCATCTACCCTAGTTGGGAAGTCAATTATGTTTTTTAAGTTGTATGACGCCATTAAGTCGATTAGGTCTCGTTTATTTTTTGACTCTACACAAAAGTTTACATTCCAGTCACCTAGGATCATTACTGAACATTTTTTATAGTCGCTACAGAGTAACTCGAATAGTGCTTCCAATGCTTCTATCATTTTGTTATAGTCTCCTAAGCCAGTTCTATACATTCCAATGACGATTAAATTTACAGGTTTTAATTCAATTTCTATTTCTCAATAAATTATTTGTATTTGTATTTGTATTCGGCGCCGGCTGTCTTTTGTCTCCTGCACATAAGACGTAAGTTGAAAGCTATATACCTCGGGTTCGAATCGACCGAGTAAACGCCACGCAGATCCTCTGTGGCGATGACTCCAGCTTCGGTTTTATCCAGCTTCTTAAAAGCTCGTTCGACTATAGCACGGCGGCCGTCGTTCATCGGAGGCTAGAAAAAGCAAGATTTTGTCATTGTCTTTATTGCCATCATACCAGCCGAAATCTTGGGTGTATTTCCAGCTGGTATGAGAAAGAGGCAAAATATTAATGAAAAAAAAAACTCAGGCTAAATTTCCACCCTGAATCAAATTAGTGTTTCAATACGTTTTATGAATAAACATACACGAATCTGTTCGATGAATTCATCGACGCTGATAGAACCACTACTGTGTGTGTCGAACTGAGCGAACAATTTTTCTGCGTCCTGTAAAATAATGTAAAAAGTAAATGTATTGTACGATTTGTAGGTAAGTGGGTATAATAATGCAATATATTTTATTGTATGTACCTAATATGTTATGGGATATGGGATATACCCGCAACACTAAAACAGCTTAAAAAAGAACAGTTTGTGATATTGCGAAAGTACGGTAATTAGACCCAATAATAAATAAATACCATTTCTAGAACTTCGCCACATTAAATAATAATTAACTACTTATAGTACAGTACTGATCTAAATACTTATACAATAGGTATTCATATTAATATCAAGGTCGGTTACCTCGTGGCTAATCTTTAGTCCAGTTTCTTTGATGCATGTGAAAAACTCTTCTTTGTTAAGCTGGTTGCTTCCATTGTCATCCATTTTTCGGAAAAACCTGTGGTATTTGTTATTATTATGGTAGTGATCTAACAAGTGATTTATTGCATATTATTTCAAACACGATAGTTATCCAAACTGGATATTTGCAAGCCGGGCTATACAGCGCTACATTTCGTATGGAGGAGGAGGAGGACTATGAGCTCCGGAAGCCCTTCCGCCAATGCCAAACCAATTTTAGAACGTATGAATTGTCCACCCATGCTTGCAACATAGGTATCCTTCCAAAATAACCAGCTCTCAAAGTTATAACCTGCAAGAGAAGCACAGCACAGCAGGCGCAATTTCTTCTGCGGTTGTGTTGAGCACTCGTACTTCTGCTTCAATTCTTTCCTAACGTGGGACAACATAGACTCCCCGAGGCCAGTAGGTACTCGCCTGCCCAGCTCCATGATCCCAGATGCGCCACGTGAGAGACACATTAGGCGCAGTCTCTCCAGAGGATCGGTGGTCGTGTTGAGCGCTCGTGAGCTCTTTTCTATCAATTCATCTTCAACGCGGCACGACGTCGATTGCGGACGATGCCATGCTACTGTAGATCGAAACGATTATTATGAATAAAAATAACAGGGTAGAACTTCGGTGTGAAAAAAATTAACAAATGTGAAGTAGTTAATATTATAGGTTCTACGTGGGTATTAAATTCTGATGAAAACGCTATTTGTCATATGCATCGACATCGATTTACGTAATCGACTAATATACCGCATGGCACCGAGGATATTTGCAGAATTTCCTCGCTTGATCGCAATGAGTAGGCGTTGGGCGAGGAAGTTACCTACCAGCTCTTTTATTCCCGGTTACATCGACCAGCGGTTTACCTAACTCCCGAAAAAGTTTCTGTGCTGCTGGGCCTACGGACAGAGAGTCGACGCCAAATGTGCGTCGCTTGAGGGGCTCAGCTCAGCTCCTCTGCCACCGCACCCATTGTGTGCGCCGTGAAGATGGGACGCGCGATCCACGCAGCGTAGGTAGCGTCCCACACGAGCACTCGTTCACCCACCCCACCCACCCTCCATGACTTGCCGTCGGGTCTCTCGACATCGTTTTACCACCGGTGGGCTCCTGACGGCCTACCGCGAACCTCGATAAATCTTATTTCGTCGTCTGCGACTTTTTCTCTTGTAATATTAAGTGTATTAGAGAGGAAGCTGGAGAAATTTCGATTTTCGCAATTGGCCCTCAGTAAATTGTCGGTACCTAAAGAGATCGACGGATTGTGTCGTTTAGCGGCGTGACGCGAAATGCGGCCCGCGTTACGTAGGCAAGATACCTAGATGGTTGTAAAAAAGATTGTAGCGAGTTGGTTTATTGTTACCAGAAAGAAATGATTACCTTCATTATTTAGTAAGTGTTAAAAATAAAATTACTAAAACATATATTAGATAGTCCAGATCTTTATGAAATTTGAGTTTACCCTCATTAGGTATTTTACGATTTTTTTATAAATTAAAACATATTAGTCCTTGTCTTAAGTTTTAGGGACACCACACATCAGATCAGAATTCAGCAAATTCATAGACAAAATGCTTAAATTGGTCTATGGTTGCTGATTATTTGTATGGAGGCCATAGACAGATTTTAGCAACCATAGACAAATTTAAACATTTTGTCTATGGACTATGAATTTTCTTAATTCAGCTCAGGTGTGTGGTGTCCCTTAAGCATGAAGTACCTAATAGTGATAATTATTGGATTTCAATTAGATATATTGATAGGTAACCATAATAAATTGCCTAAATTGGGCATACCTACTATTAGTCTATTACGTATGCCGCATACGTAATAGACTAATAGTAGGTAGGTATACGGCAATAGTTAATTATGAAATGAACTGCCACACTTCGGTAGCCCAGTAAACATAGAAACAGAAACTATTTAATCGATATCTCCCAAACAGCGTAGGGTAATCGTGCTAGTTTTCGTCAACATTGTCAGTTTTCCGTCCATACTTATTTAGGGAGATAGGAAATTTGACCTCAAAAAGTTTTTCCCATGTATTTGTACCAGATGAACGGTACACTGGAACTGGACGGGAAACTAAATGGAAACTAGCAATCTAGCAATCATCACCCTACCTAGGTTAAAAGTCGATTATTGGAGCAACTTAACGTATTATCTAACCTACCTACGACATATGTAAGACCATTTCATTAAATTAAAAAGCATTTGATCTATCATTACTCATATGTAATAAATATGGGTCAGTGTTAAAACATCATAAAATCAATAAAATTTGCAAATGAATATAACCATATAAGTATGTAAAAGTAACTTACTGTTCGAGTTGGTTTTGCTTTTACCGGTATACATGTTTTCATAATCAGCCATTTTTATGCAAACACTGTTTAATCTCAAAACGTACTCTTTCGTGTTATTTTTAAGCTCCGGTAAAATCATTTATTTCACGGCCATTGATAACAATAACAAACAAATCCTTCTGTCGTCTTTGGCAGACTGAGTCCGGGACCGGGACCGTGAACCGTGAGCGGTGAGACCGAGTGAATGAAAAACTTCACTCAACTCAAGTACCTGTGGGTGCCAGCCATAGATATCTGAATGCCAGCCAATACCAACCAACAGGCTTGCCCGACTGGTTAAACATGATATGATGTCTATATATGGCGCGATTTGGCGTCAACACGATGCATCAGCATTTCAAGGACAAGTAGGACAACTCCTTGACAACAATTTGACTTTTCATTTCCCACACGTTCTTAACCGATAATGACCGATAAATAACCATGAAGTTATATGTCAAGTCTGTGATATTACAGTAGTTTATGTAACTGTTACGTAATAGGGGTCCTTAAAACACGAGTGTGGTTTTATGAAACGAACGAAGTGAGTTTCATAATAAGATCACACGAGTGTTTTAAGGCCTAATTACGTACAGTTGCATACACTGCTTTATCTACACACATATTATAAACCCTAAATGATGAATGAATGACTGCCATTGCACGGATTGCACCACCATCGCCATGGCCAACTCGATTGTGCCGGTCGGGGGGGCGCGTGCCAGCGGTTGGATGGGCGATTGGGCGTGTGCCGGCTGTCGGGGAGCAGGCCGGATTTTCATAATGATATCGAATTTTTGCTTATTATTTGATAATTATTTGATGTTATCATCGTTACAGATAAGACATTTGTTCTAACTTCTAACAAAACAGTCTATTTTTATGGTGGTCACTGGTCATAACTTGCGGTTTTTGAACGCATCATGGAGGGATTATGATATGGGTGTAGATAAAATGGGGTTGGCAACTGTCAAAGTGACATCCTCAAAATTGGTCCCTAGAAAAGCTAAATTTGTATGGCGCGAAGTAGTTTTTATTTATTTTCGCGAAAATGACTCAATGTTTTGTCTCGAATTGCTCCGAAATTGAAATCCATCCGTTTTTGGAATATACTAAAATTAAAATGATGTAGATTAACGCCATAGGGAAGGTTTTTGCCTAAGAAAAGCTGAATGCCTGCATACAAGTTAGGGACCATTCATCGTCTGTTTCTTTCTATCATTGTTTGTATCTCTTTCTCTTATTGTATGGAATCTGGAACAGCGCCCTCTGCAAAAGTTTTCACCGGCCAACCCCATTAATAACACTGCAGTGTTATTAATGGCACTGCACGTCAATAAGTATACCTACCTAATATTTTTAGTCACTTATTCTTAAATATTTTTTTGGATAAAAAATTTCAAAATCAAAAGTTATTTATTATTTCTAGTTTTAAGTACCTAGGTTAGGAAATTTGTTTTGTAAATAAATAGTAATGAATTATTTACTTCCCTAGAGTAATCACAAAAATGTTATATTTTTTGCCACGTCGACCGATTTCACAACTTTATATTATCTCCTTCAACTCTTCTCTCTCTCTCTCTCTCTCTCTCTCTCTCTAATCGGTTGACCGGTCGCTTTCGTCTTTATATAGACACCTTTCTGTTATTCATAGGTTATCGATACAACTTAGGTACTCTTTATTATTTTATCGGAATACTGTTTTAATAACTTTGTTTTTGTTCTTAGGCTCCACCCTCTATGAACAAGACAACATTGATTGTCAGTTATATACAGGGTGGATTTTCTTTTTGGGTCAGTGAGGGCAGCTACCAGATCCCGTGCTGCTACGTGAATATGGTCTTAGAAGACCTTCCCTCTATTTCAAATTAATGAAGGATCACATTTACAGATTTTGGAAAAAATATACAGGGTGCTAGAAAAAGGTCATCTTTTTTTGTATGGAAAAAAGTTTCTTCAATTTGTGGCTGTTTGGTACATTACCGTAAGTTGACCCCATGGAAACTATTGATACTTAATAGGATTGGAATCAACTGGTATAAAAAAATTTCATGTGAAAAATAAAAGTTTTCATTTTCATACAAAATGTATGGGAAAATGTTTCCTCGATTTGTGGCTTTTCTAGCCGGAACATTTTTTTTGGTCCGATACAAACTTTTGATCCTGAATAGGAATGGGATCAAATGGCACCATAAAAAAAGTTTGCCAAAAATGACCTTTTTCTCTCATCCTGTATGTTTTTTCCAAAATCTGTAAATGCGATCTTTCATTAATTTGAAATAGAGGGAAGGTCTTCTAAGACCATTTTCACGTAGCAACACGGGATCTGGTAGCTGCCCTCACTGACCCAAAAAGAAAATCCACTCTGTATACGTAATTTGGTATTCCTTTTTCCAGCTGGAAAATGATGGGGGCCTCTCACGACCTCCGTCGATGAATAGCCGCCAGATTCCCGAATCTACTATTAAGAGTATTAAGGTACTTACTCCGGTTGGGAGCAATTCGGAGTGTAGGGAAGTACCTACATAGGCTTATTTTACGTTTGGTTCCAAATAACGGAATTGGAATTCCATCGATTTATTTTATTACAATACTTGAGCGCCGTGAGCGGTTTGAGAGCCTTTAACCTTTTGACCGCCGTCGTCTGATATATGAGACAAAGTGACAACTTGAATGACACCTTCATAAAGCAATACCTTCAGAAAGTTCAATTTATGACGTATGGCGGTCAAAAGGTTAATGCCGTTTCACGTCATCAATGTCATCATCAATCATTCGTCAATACTTATCTATAATCGACGTCTCCTGAATCACCCTGTATAATTCAAGTAAGTACCTACGATTTTGTCAAAGCGAAAATATAACTAGGTCCGAGATTAGGTTTCCTTTAGTTCGTCATTGTCTTGGACAAGTAGACCGTGAAACCGATCCCAGAGGATATGAAATGAAATTTTCGGATCGGTTTCACGGTCTACTGAACTGAACACAATAAACTGCGTGTTTCATTAATCATTATGAAACACGCAGTTTATTGTGTTCAGATCATCCCTAGCTGCTAGCATGACTTTCGTAGTTACCCACGACTCATACTATTGAGACATTAGGTATTGGAGAAATTATTGTTTACGTTTACAAATTATAAGTTTGTAAGAATTTGCAGGAAGACTTATATTATATAAAACTAAGTTTCGTTCCTACCTACGCTACGCTTGAATTAAATGTGATTTATGAGATCAATTTGTTTGTTTGATACCTAAGTACGTCCGTGAAACAAAGTAGGTACGGTATTAAAAATGCACTCTTGTATCGAGAAAGAAAAAAACATCGACTATATTGAAAATATTTAATTAATAGGAAACACCTCATGTTTCAAACATAGTTAATTTGATAAATAAATAAATCTTTACAATGAGTAATTAATAAAATCATAGTGAACTGAGTGCTCGTCCATCATTTCATAAGAAGCCTTAAAATGTGCGTGTGTGTGCTAAGCCGTGCTTGTCCAAATGCTATGACAAACATTGGGCAAACAGGGCCCCTTGGCCAAAGCTCTTAGAGTTTGTAGGCCTGACGCATCATGAGGTCGAAGTAGCAGTCGTTGTCGATGGACACGCTGATGCCGCTGTAGTAGTTCATGAACTCCTCCAGGGTTACCTGCATATGAGATATACTTGAGATTAGTAAGTAGGCTGTACAGCCTACTTACTAATCTAGACTAGATAATATAGACTTAAATATATATTAGACTAAATAGACGGCCATTAGTCTAAGAACTCTTTGAGACTCCAAGTATTTAGCGCCATCTAGTTAAGAGCAACCTAAAGATAGCCAAAATGTAAGAGGAAATATCAGCTCCATCTAGTAACGACTACTAGTACGCTATTCGTTACTAGATGGAGGTGACATTTCCTCTTGCATTTTGACTATCTCTAGGTCGCTCTCAACGAGATGGCTTCAAAAAGTTCTTAGGCTCTATTATATAAGTTCCTCTATGGCTGTACTAAGGGTTGTGGTAATTCGTTCTTGCTTTTTAAACTTTCACAGCGCCTTCTATTAAATCTCCTTCACTTTACAATGTAAGATAGTTCTAAAACAAGTTTTATCTCAATGCAGAAATACTTTAACCCATTTTCAATCAGGTCCAATATAGATGGTTATTCACAGAAGGAGTTAGGTACTCACCTTCCCATCAACGGTGCCTTCGCTCTCAAAGTTAGCAAGGAATTTGCCCATAATCACTTCTTCGGTCTCCTCGCCACTCATGTATCTGCAATTAGTTTCAAAATTAATTTGACAGGTAGTAATTTCTTGCGGCAATTTAATGCACCGCCTAAAATATAAATTATAAAACTGAAAGTTTGTTTGCCTATTATGCTCCGCCTGACGCGAGGTTTGACACCGAACTTTCAATATTTTCATAAACGTTTTCTTCAGTATGATGAACATAACATGAAAACTGAAAGCCAGGGTCATTTGAATCGAATTTAATTGATAAATATGCCATCAATTTATACCTCGGGTTCGAATTGACCGAGTAAACGCCACGCAGATCTTCTGTGGCGATGACTCCGTCACCAGTTTTATCTAGCTTCTTAAACGCTTGCTCGACTATAGCACGGCGGCTGTCGGACATCGGGGGCTGGAAAAAGCAAGACATCTCATTGTCAGTAATTGCCACCAAATTAGGCGAATTCGGTCTAATACGGGATAGAGACAGAGGCAAATATTGGCATAAATAGGTACAAGTTTACTTGCCAAATTGCCACCCATCCTCAAGTTTAAGAACTTCCTACTTAAGAACTACCTTCGATCAGGTAGTTCTTATTAATTAGCGGTCCCTGAAACCGCTTCAAGTGGTCCAAGAACTTATGAACGGACCAACCCTTTCTTCACTTTATTCATCATAATGTGATTCTATGATTCACAGATATTCACTTACAAGCAAAGCAATTGTCGCGGGAGAAATGTTGGCGACTGCTTCCTTATCTTATCACTGACAAAGGTTATGAACTGCCTTAGATAGTAAACGCTATTGTTGCTGAAAATTTTGTAACACAAAATTGTACATACACGAATTTGTCTGATGAATTCATCGACGCTGATAGAACCACTGTTGTCTGTGTCGAACTTAGCAAACAATTTCTCCGCGTCCTGCAAATAATGTAGACATGTGATAATTAGGGAATGCAACCCGTTTTTTGTTTGTATGAAGAAACCCGACTAAAAAAACCCGGGTTGCAACCCCTAGGATAATACACAAATTCCCAAAATTCTTAAAACTACAGTAGTTTGAGTCTTTTGACCGCCACAGTCGGCTGTGGGCGACATCGGAAAGTCGCATAATCAGACTGTCATGGTGAGACTATAGAATTAAATAAAATAGAAAAAACAAGCACAAACAAAATGTCACCGAAGATTGAAATAAATATAAAATAATAAAAGAAATAATAAAGGAACAATAGTAGATAGATAATAGAAGCGTCTTCGGTGACAATTTGCTTGTGCTTTTTTCTATTTTCTTTCACCCTATATCTAAACCTCGTTATTATGGTATTTCAATGCATGACACCGAAGTAGTAGGTACAAAAAGTTTCTTTTTTTGTAAAATTTCACTACATTACCTAAACTACTTACACAATATTATTGTTATTAATATAAAGGTAATGTACCTCGTGGCTAATCTCCAGTCCAGTGTCTTTGATGCCCGTGAAAAATTCCTCCTTGTTGAGTTGTTTACTTCCGTCGTCATCCATTCTTCGGAAAACCCTGTTTTTATTATTTTATTAGTAATTTTATAATATTTATTACATTTTGTAGCGAGTGGCGAGTGGCGAAAGCGAGGGGAGGCCTTTGTCCAGCAGTGGCACACAGTGGTTACGAAAAAATAATAATTTAAATGCATGTAAAAATTGCTCCATGGTAAGCAATTTTAATTTATGAACAGAATATCCAAATGTCAAATCAGTGTACCTACAGTCGCCGTCAAAGGTATTGGCCACGGTACTCAAAAATATTTGAACAAGTATTTTACTTTATAATTATCGCTATGCAGTGAGGGCAGGTACCAGATCCCGTGCTGCTACGTGAAAATGCCTTATACCTTTTCTCGATTTCAAATTAATGAAGGATCGCATTTACACCTTTTGGAAAAAACATACAGGGTGCGAGAAAAAGGAAATTTTTGACAAACTATTTTTTTTGATGCCATTCGATTCCATTCCTATCCAGGATAAAAAGCTTTTATGAGACCAAAAAAAATTCCTGTCTAGAAAAGACACAAATCGAGGAAAACCTTTCCCATACATTTTTTATGAAAATAAAAACTCTTTTCACATGCAATTTTTTATATCAATCTATTCCATTCCTATTCAGTATCAATAGTTTCCATAGGGTCAACTTACGGTAATGTACCAAACAGCCACAAATTGAAGAAACTTTTTACAAACAGCATCAGGCGCAGTTTTTCCAGAGGATCGGTGGTCGTATTTAGCGCCCGTGCGCTCTTCTGCATCAACTCCTCGGCGTTAGACAACATATACTCTCCAATGATTAGTAGGTGTTTGCCTGCCCACCCCTTGATCCCCGACGCGTCGCGTGAGAGACCCGGCATGCGCGAGTTCTCCAGAGGATCGATGGTCGTCGTATTCAGCGCTCGTACGCTCTTCTGCATCAATTCCTTGGCGTTAGACAACATATTTTCCCCAAAGGTTAGTATAGTAGATACTTGCCTGCCTAGCCTCATGATCCCAGACGCGCCGCGTGAGAGACTGCATGCGCAGATTCTCCAGAGGATCGATGGTCGTATTGAGCGCTCATATGCTCTTCTGCATCAACTCCTCGGCGTCAAACAACATATACTCCCCAAATGTTAGTAGGTATAGTAGATACTTGCCTGCCCAGCCCCATGATCCCAGACGCGCCGCGTGAGAGACACAGTAGGCGCAGTTTTTCCAGAGGATCGGTGGTCGAGTTGAGCGCTCGTGCGCTTTTCTGCATCAACTCCTCATCGACGCGGGACGTCGCCGATTGCGGGCGGTGCCATGCTACTGTAGATTGAAAAAAAATCTCTGAGATATTATTTAGTTCACATTTCTGATCTCCGTGCTGTTTTCGTCATTGTACCGCGAAGACGGAAAGAGCGCGGGGATGTGAACCCAGATTAGCGGGCCGAATTCGAAACAGCGGGGAACAGAGACGGCGCTAAGGTAGATCATGTGCGTTAGTGCAGTCGGACTCTCTATTGTTTTGCGCTATGGACAACTCGGCGAATTTGTGCTACTGTGCCGCAACGTCGGTTCCGCGGCGGAGATATGTTTTAGCACTTAAGACGCAAACCACACTTAAGCGGAATGTAGCTGCCAATGCTAGACAAAAAACCAACTGCTTTCCGCCGAAAGACGCAAATTTGTGTCTATGGTGGTTAAATCTTTGTAGGGAGCACAGGCTGGAGATATAAAAGGCGGGAAAATCCAACCGGTTGATTTTTGACTACTAGTATGATAGCTGAATGAATTCCTCTTATAGTGTTGCGTTGCGCCTTATCCGGGGCGCTATTCGTTGCTGAATTGATTGCCTCGTTTGTTAATATAAAAAAGTGTTGATTGTATCAAGGTACGTACCAAATTACCTAAGTATTTTTTTAAGTAAGTACCTACCTATTAAATTATACCAATGGTGACCTTATTATTTCTATGTTAAGTACAAGGATTCCTTTAAAAATGTTAGAATTATTAGATAATATAAAACATAATAATCATGACGACTAAAACAAATTGATCATAATAATAGTAATGAACTGCCACCTAATTCGGTCGCCGAGTTAACCTAGAAACAAACTAATCAATACCCACCCGAACAGCGTGTAGGTTTAGTTTAACAGTGTAGCGATTATCGAAACAACTAGCGTAATTTAGCAGCACTACCCAAACGGATATTAAATGAAATTATCTACACGCAACTGTAAACACAATAGTATAAGACCATTTCATTAAAAATCTGAAATCAATAAATGCAGCCGTATAACCAACAAAATTCGAAAGTAACTTACTGTTCGAGTTGGTTTTGCTTTTACCAGTATACATGTTTTTCACAATCAGTCATTTGTATGCTACCACTACAATAACTCTTTTATATCAAAACGTAATCATTTTCTTATTCTCAGAACTCGTCGGGCGGTACGTCTCGTAGGCGGCGAAGCCTTTGGCAGACTGAGTGAATCCGTGAATGAAAAACTTCACCCAACAAACACGCCAAGATCGCCTGACTGGTTACAGTTAGAAGCAAAACACCCTTAAATTGTTACATTAGGTACTAGGTAGGCAGCGCAGACTACTCAGACTAGGGCAACATATATCACATGCGCTGGTGGTAGTCTGGCGATAAGACATCCGATTTTCAGTCCGGAGGTCTCTGATTCAAACCCCAGCTCGTAGAGATTTTCGGAACTTATATATAGGTACGAAATGTCATTAGCTCTTTGCCACTAAAACGTTGTGAAGCAACTGGACCTGCTTAAGCCCAAAAATATCTAGTTTCCCCTCTGGTTTTGAAGGTCTGACGGCAGTCGCTTTTGCACTTTCAAAATAAGTAGGTACATATGGCGTGAATAATCATTGTAACATTTAGTTAAACATATACATATCCTTATATACACAACAATATATCTAAACTATGCTGGAAAGGAAATATGATTCATGTGAAGTATTACAAAGTAGGCAAGTAAGAATACCAACTTTTCAAATAATTAATTACACATTAAGTTTCAAAAGAGTCTACTGAAGAAAGCCCTGACCCCTGAACAATGAACACGGCCTGAACCTGAACGTTCATACTTCGGGTGTTGAAGGCATTGACCTGGGATGCCCTACCATTATTTTGTCATGTTAGTAAGCTCGCTAGAGGCTAATTACCTAAGCCTAACATCTACTTATTAACAGAGGGTGTATTCCGTGTACCTAGGTACTTTTAAATTTTTATGAAATATGGCACTGTCGAATTCTTGTTAGCTCCGGAGGTTGACTAGTAGAAACTACCTTATGGGACTGAATTAAGTCCTCCCCTTTTACTGAATAATATCATATCCTGAAATAAATTAGTGTTCACGAGTTCTCGACGCGAAGTTGGTATTTGGTATAGCAGACGGTATGTCAAATCAATTTTAAATCAATGGCACTTTTGGCATGGTTCGGAAAAACTTCTCTGTATAACTGTAACCATATTTGTTTCGCAACATTAGACCCTGTCAGGGGCATATAGGTATTGTAATATGTCTTGATGTGACTTAGTATAATTTCAATGGGACTGTAACGAAGTAGGTACAGATGTTTCTTTTTATTTTAAATTTGGTTCTAAATAATCGAATTCATATTCTAGATAGACTTATTAGTAGGTATGTTAAGCGGAATGAAAGACGTCATTTCCGTCACAACAATACAGTTTTTCATGGGTACGATTTTAGCAGAGCGATAATAATACTGTCCTTGATTAGATTTCCATTAGTTTGCCATTGTCTTGGACAAGTAGACCGTGAAACATGCATAATATATGGTATGAATCTGTCCCAGACGATATGAAACACGAATATTGTTGTGTTTGGTTTAGATCAAATTTACATAGATTAACATTCTGCCACAAATGCAGAAAAAGGTGGTTCGGTCCCAGCCCTAATGGGCACCGGGGCCTAGGTCAGTTTTTCCATTGTATACCTATGACATCTATATAAGTTTATAATTATAGACATTATAGTAGTATATCTACTGAAAATAAAAATATTTTTTTTAATAAATACTTTTATCGCGACCCCCTCCCCTCCTATGCGGGGTGAGACGATGGTTACGTCGCGTCGACAATGCGCGGGCGTTCGGGCGACGTCGACGCTCGAAAAACGCTAGTGTGGGGTTAGCCTTAGAACAAGTTTGATCTATCAGTTTGATAGTGACTTAGATTATAAATGCAATAAACGGAGAAGAATAAATAAGAGTGAATATTTATTTTACTAAATTCATGGTTTTAATTGTTTATAATGAATAGTAGAAAACAAACAAGGCCGCCTTACTGTATGTAACGTACAGTAACCACTAGTGTTGTGATAACAACTTTCAGCAGGCGTGTCCCCTGCGGATTAAAAACGACTAACTACCTAAATACACGTTAATGGCAAAATACTACTTTTTACGAAGGTTGATAAAGATACCCGTTCGACTGATGTAGTGGCAGGATGCGGGTTTGAAGTTTGAATATTTGAATATTAAATTAGGGCTAGGTACAGTTAGCAGCATGAGTAGCTAAGCGGGTAACGTGTTGCACCTGCAAACTGCTAGGCCGAGGAGGACATCTACTCTGCAGCTGACTGTACTATAAGGTGAATTAGGATAATAGGCGTATAACTCAGAGAACGGATATTTATTATAAGGACGTCTGTCTTCTTTGCGTTTTTGTTTGGCAACCTAATCATAGGATTTGGCGTGGACACTAGTTTTTACGAAAGCGACTGCCACTGACTTTCCGACCCAGAGTGAAAATTAAGCCAAAGTATTTTGGAAGTCCACTTTTTCTATTCTGCAGTACCACCTTGCAAACTTGTAACTAAGTTTTCAAGACATAAATTTAAAATTTAACTTTTCATATAAAACTTAATTTGAATGAAGAAGAAATACGACAAATTTAACATTTAAATACTTAACTATTACTTACGTCACGGATCATCAGATAACATTTCATTAAAATAATTTCGTGGAAAAGTTCGCGTGTAGAATGACGGCTAAAATAATAAACATGCAACCGATTAAAGTCCCTGGGGCGAAACTACTAACCGTGAAAGCCCGGATGACCTCATGCTTTATTACTCGAAACATTTTAGTAATAACTTAATTAATATATAGTACCTGCGTATGCCTATTCGAAATGGGTTCACATTCGTTATAAAACTTCTTCTACTGGTAGATATTAATGCTTGAATTAACCTTAGTAGACCGAACTACAAGCGCATCATACGTTTTGATACAGCAGACCTTCAATCATTTATTATTAAAAAATCCTCGAGAGAACTGTAATGACGGACGCGGCCGGTTAAGTTGCACCGTTGACTATGAAAACATTGAAAACCCATACTATAGAGATATATGCATAATTTGCAATCAATATGCTATGAAATCTTTTGACATGTAATATTTTGAAATATTATGAATAAATGAGTATGAGTATGAGTATGAGTATGTAGAATCGAAATTGTAGAGTGAAAATGTAGCAGGATCAATAATGACATAATTAAGCTTTTTAATCTCGTAGGTAACTTACTTAGGCCATACAGAAAGTTTTGTGGCCTAAACAGGGTAAGAAGCTCGATTTTATACATCAAGTTTTTCTTTTGTGCAATAAAGTTTAAATAAATAAATTTAGGTACCGGAGGCGGAGCGTCCATAGAACTCTATTCCCAACGGATTGCTTAATTTACTACCTGTTGAGTACTTTCACTAACTACGGCTCATAAAGAAAGCCAAATTATTCTCGGCTTCCCTACAAAAATTTTTGCGGCGCCGCCACTTTTAGGTACACTACTTTCCTGATTCTGAAGAACCTCATACATTTAACATCAAAAATAAATTGATCGAGCATATCAATCAACATTCGAGCGAAACTAATTAATTAATTATGCAGCTTTTTGTATGTATAGTAATTCTAATTAGTTACCATCTAATTATCCGTACAAAAATAGGGAAACTCGTTTAATATTATATTAATGAGGAAAACAGATCTCCGAGTGGTGTCGCACACGACTAACATAACTGATTGTTACAATATACAGTCGCCATCAGATATATCGGAGCGGCCAAGGTGGTCACAAACATCTGAACAACGCCTCTATTATCAAGGCAATAAAGTGCACGTTCAGATATTTTTGAGTACCTTGGCCGTTGTCATATATTTGATGGCAACTATACAGTCAGCAGCAGAAGTAGCTAAGCTGGTAGGATGTACAAAATGACCTACACACGCTCTTATCCTCTTGACAATAAAGTCGTGTCCAGCTCATTTTGAACACCCTACCCGCTTTTGCTTTTGCTGCTGACTGCACTTTATTACCTACCTTGTCGATAACAAAATTTTAATATTCATATTACTATTATTTATATGTATCTAATATCAAAAGTAGGTAAGTTCCTGTGTAATATAAGTCAAGCCCCACTACCTGCTGAATAGCAGGAAGTAGGTACAGTCGACGTCAAAAATATCATTACACTTTTGCACCTTATTACAAAGGAATAAGGTTCAAAAGTGTAAAGATATCTTTGACGTCAATTGTACTATAAGTAGGTAATCAACCAATTACCTTATTTTTGTTGTCGGAGTGGAAAATGCTCCAGCCGGGAAGCAATTTCGAGCCACCAGACTCCTCTAAACAAGAGGGGAGAGGACTCGTCGACTGTAAGCACTATATATACCTAATACCTATCGACTAATAGAAGTACAGTCAGCAGCAAAAGTAGCTAAGCGGGTAGGGTGTTCAAAATGAGCTGGCCACGACTTTATTGTTAAGGGAATAAGAGTGTGTGTAGCTCATTTTGAACACTCTACCAGCTTAGCTACTTCTGCTGCTGACATAGATAACCTCAACCACTAGATACATCATAAGTACAACTCGGGGTCACCACGCATCTGGCCTATAACCGCGAAGCACTTCGTTCATCGAATCGAATATTTCCATCACTCTCTTTCGTATATGCAAGAGCGATAGAGACGGGACCATCGTTTTGTCGATTTTCGAACTTCGCGGTAGGCCCTCTGTGCTCCCGTACTAATTTTGTATGAGAGCGCGACCGCTTATTTCAAATGAGTTAATGTTTTTGATCATTACTCATGTGAATTAAAAATATCTACAAAAATCAAGTTACAGGCGTGAACCTGGATTGTTATACTACAAATTGGTGTATAATACTATTGAGATGCGCTTTTCGAATCGTAGTAATTTACGAATAAAATTGCGCTTATGTGTGGTGACCTCGTGCTCCCTGTAAAAGCTTAATGATGAGGTGTCTGTGTAGTCTGTGGCTGCTGACTGTTGCTTAAAACTGCTTCGATTAATAATAAATTAATAAATATGAAACTCACGTCCACTCTCCATATTGCTGTCTTTTAACTTCTTCTCGGCCTTCTCCTTGTTGTCGTAGTTGAAGCAAGCTGCAACAAAAACGCGTTATTAAACACTGTGCGATAAATAACTACATCACTGCACTCTAGTGACGGCGCGTCCATAGAACACTATTCCCGTTGGCTTGCCTAAGTTCTGAAACTGCCTGAGCGCCGCAGCAGTTTTCCTACCAGCACATGAAGAAATTATAAGCCAAATACAGAGGTACCTACACAATTTTTCAATTTTCTAAAAAACCTATGGTAGCACATTGTGTATATGTTCAATTGTGTATGTGTTGTATTTATTCTGTGAATGCAAATGTTGCTTTAGTTAGTTAGTTAGTTTTTCTTCAAAAACATGTTTTATTACTCAACGATTGCTCTTAGATATTGTACCTGTAAAATTCTGCGCTTACTTGTAAAACATGCTGTGTATACTTGCTTTTGGATATCGTGCTAGTTATAACACGTTTAACGCCTACTATACTATTAGAGTTTGTATGATATCTGTTAAGTGTACCTAATAAAATAAAATAAAATAAAATAAATACCATAAGTAGCTGTGGCAGCTATGCATTTCTTTCTCTTCCTCTGCTGTATAAATAAGCACATTTATATCGTGGTTGCATTTCCTGGCCCAGTTTGAAAGTTATGCTTTCCTGGCTAGGTCAAGGTATTTCCGACTTCCTGGCAGTTAGCCTTCGCGTGATGTCCACTAACTAATGTGTTACGAGTATCTGTTGCTGTCAGAGAAAATGTGTATGTAAATGGGTTTTGGATATCTGAGGGCCTCCCGCGAAGTTCGAAAATCGACAAAACGCTGGTCCCGTCTCTATCGCTCTTGCATATACGAAAGAGAGTGATGGAAATATTCGATTCGATGAACGAAGTGCTTCGCGGTTATAGCGACGTGAGATGAGAGACGGTGAGATAAATTGCTTAGGTGCCTACTAGAACTACCCTAGCAAACTAATTACTATCTAGGGGTAACGGAGAACGGAGCGGAGGGATTATTAGAATCTTTTATTATCTTTAGGTAAGGACTATGTCGCAATTGACGCAGGACTGGGTTGCACTTTAGGATAGTTCTTATAAATTATATAAAACACATAACATCCTGCTACCGCTCTTTAGACTCCTAGCATGGCAGTGTGGAAATCATGCCAAAGAAAGTATTCGCATAATTCTTGAATAAATACAGGGTATCCCAGAAGTCGACGTCAGGCCGTGAATGGATGATAGACCAAGTTGTACCAGTTATCAGAAAAATAATTACGAGATAGATTTTTTTTTGTATTTTTCTGCTAACTGTTATAGCTTGGTCTATCATCCATTCACGGTTTGACGTCGATTTCTGGGACACCCTGTATACAGGCCCCATAATCCCAAATATACGTACTAAAGAAAACCGTTTTCCCATAACTTATTCTTTCATCGCGTGGATTTTTTTTTTTTATATTTTTCAGTATAATATACATATGGATGTTATACCTAAAAATACAAAAGGGTTAATTTAATAAATTTAAAGGGGGTGTTCCGAAAGGGTTAAATTACACTTTTGTTTATTGCTCTGGTAAGTACCTTACTGTAAATAAAAATTCTATGATACATTATTATTTCTGACTTCCCTGTAAAAGGGTTATTAGGCGGAAAGTCAAATTCTATGGAAATCGCATTGGATAATCCAGCAACAAACGTTTCTATAAAAGCTCTATTAATTAACTCTGTATAACCGCAAATAATTACTTTATAACCGCAAATAATTATTGTATATCTACTTTAATAATATTATAAACTCACAAGTATGGAGATCTGTGTGTTTGTCTGTTACGTCTTCGCGCTTAGATCGCCAAACCAATTTCAATGAAATTAGGTAGATACAGAGATAGCGAGTCCCGAGGCAGTATAGTCGACGTTAAGGCACTGGTTCCACCGCGAGCTCGTAAGCTATGAGCTATCGGCTATAATCACGAACAAAAGATAAGCAATCCCGTGTAAATAAAAGAGACACGGCGATATTTATAGCTCACCGCTGGTACTCGCCCAGCGGTGAGCTGTAAATATCGCCGTGTCTCTTTTATTTACACGGGGGTGCTTATCTTTTGTTCGTGTTTATAGCCGAATAGCCGATAGCTCATAGCTTACTAGCTCGCGGTGGGACCAGTGCCTAAAGATATGTTTATATTTTTGCACCTTCTTACAAAAGAGTAAGATGTAAAAGTGTAAAGATATCTTTGACGCCGACTGTACATCGGATAGTTTACATCGCATAAATCATCCCTTAAGTTTCATAAGGGAAGGAATTTGCTACCGAAGCGCTATAATTTGCAAGCTATCTGAAGTTAATTAGTAAATTGTAGGTACGCAAACAATAGCACAGAATAAGTGACATAGATATCCGCGAGCTGAAGCTAGTTTTTCTTTGTTTTTACCGCATTAAATAAGTCCGAAACAATTGATAAGTTATATACATTAGTATATATAAACTAATATTATTAGTTATACTTATGATTAGATATATACAATAGTAACAATGCCATCTACTGAGTTAGAACCTATCTATGTATAAACGATCTAGTTAGAAAAGGATAAGGGTACAAGGAACCGCACTCAAATAAGTTTATCCGTTTCGAAAAACGTATAAGTAACACAGACAGAAACAGATGTACGCAGTTACCTTAGAAAACTTTTCTTTTTCGTTGAGGGTAAATATCAGGGATAACAACAAACCCTTACCTTAGTTCATCAAAGTTTCTAACTTTCTTTATCAAAAAGTTATGAAAAAAGATGCTAAAGGGGAACTTGGACCTAAATTCTACACTATATTGTTATTTCTAGTTCTTTACACAACTACATACATACTAACAGTAAGTGCGTAAGAAAATATTTGTAAAGCATAAATTACGAGTAAGTAAATACTCACAGTAAATAGAAGACAGGCGACTATCGGGGATCGCTACGAAGGTAACAGTGTCGAAACTGTCACCCGCTTGTAGAAAATCGATCAACTATAACACACTCCGTTAATAATATATGCCTAGAGACATGCCTAGCCGTCTAGGCTACGTTATTAAGGTGATATTTTTAATTATTTTCAGCGTAGATTAGTCAGTTTAGCGAGATAACGACGCAGACTGACATGGCGCACACATGCAATGCAGCTCAGTTACTCATTCAACCTTGATCCTTATAGTGTAGGAGTATTAACTTCATCTATAGCAAGTACCTGAGTATCTATACCTATTCTCTTTCAGAAACGTTAATAAATAAAACGCGTATTTTTGGCCGGGCATGACTTACAGTGATATAACATCCATCCTATTAAAGAAAATCTTCATACGGCCGTGCCTTTGTTGTTTGATTTGCTCAACTTCAATGCCGAGGGCACTGCCGTTCCCCCAGATCTTTGGATGAATTGGAATTACCTACCTACTAAATTAACAGCTGCTTCCTACTCCCTCTACATTGTTACAGCAGTCGGAAAATAAGGGATTGCCAGTCAAATATCTACTTATTGATGCGCATACGAAAAAGTTGCCTGTAGACCTGAACCCAAACTTGCATTTCAATTCACATTAGTTTCATCATGATTCAGATTGACGCGTGGCGATTACACAGTAGGTAGCATATATTTTGCGCACCTACCAAATTATTCATCCATATTTCAGTATTCACTGATATAACTTATGACGGTATAATACGTAGGTATATGTGCCATCAGTCACGCTGATGTGACTCATATCAATAAGTACAGAAGTCTGTGACGCCGGCGCCGGCGCTGACGCGACCACAAGTGACCATATTTGGCTAATGGGTGCATTTAGTAAGAACTTTAGAGCTGATAATATTAGGTTTGGAACGGGTATGTCCTTAAACTACGTCAAAAAAGAGAAGTATTGCCACAGCGAATGTCATCTTGCTAAGTGTGGTAAGGGCACGTTCAGCGAATGTCAAGCCTCAAATCTTTAGCAAAGCCCGACTGGGAGAAGTACCTCCACCTTACAGAAAACCACGGCCAAATAGCACTCACTCAGTCAGGTCTACTCGTAGACCCGACTCATAGTGTTGCGCTCCTGCCCGTGAGTAATGTTTCCAGAGAGCTCAAAAAAGTTGCATTGTGTTGACGACGGGGGACCCTCTTGTCTCTTTAGCCGTCAACACAGTGAATTCTCCTTATATGAAAGGGTTGGCAACGTGCATGCCACACTTCTGGAGTTGTAGACGCCCATAGGCTGTAGCTGCTTAACACCAGGTGGACCGTATGCTTAATTGCCACCGTCGTGGTATAAAAAAAATGGTAGAAGCACTAGGCCTGCTCTTGCAAGATTGCAAGAATACAAGTATGTAGGTAGCAGGCCCAAGAGAACCTAAGTTCGATGTAGCGTAGGTAAAGTCAGCAGCAGAAGTATATTAGCGGTTGGGGTGTTCAAAATGACCTTCACAAGCTCATGATTATGCTCTTAACATTAAAGCCGTGTCCCAATACCGGTATCCCTGGGTTGCCCCCACCAAAAATACCGGTATTACATTCCATAAGTGCTAGTATAGATTTTGTGCTCAATCACTTATGAAATAAATATAGCAAACTAACTACCCATTGTCTAAGCGTTACCAATCATCAAAATAAAAGCACAATTATTAATGACTAAATTTTATGCCTGTCAGCTGCCTGAAATCCCATAGAACACATTATTTATGTACGTTAAACTGTCTGTCTATCAACGCTACCATTCATCAAGCAGGCGATATCAAACCGTACAAATGACTTTACCTTATCGGGTTATAATCAGTGATCGGAATAACCGGAGTGAAACGATAACAAAACTTGTCAAACTGACATAAAATAGTGCTTAACAGTCATAAAAATATTCATATCCCTATATCCACACATTATAAATTAGAGATTACAGTTTGATTCGAGATTCTCGACCAGTTTGCTCAAAATATTTGTATTTTTCTTGGTTGAAACTTGTCCCCCACACGTTTTGTTATCGTTTCACTCCGGTGATTCCGATCACTGGTTATAATGCTTTCAATCTAACTGCGAGCTATGAATATTTTTACAAGAAACGACTTTCTGTAGCGTGAGTAAAATTCAAATTCATAGAAAATAACTATCGATAACTATCGGGACAATAGTAGCCGTAACCTATTAAAGTTACCGTTTTGTTAAATCCAATGTTTATAATATTGATACCCGTACCGTACCCAATGATTTTTTTACAATGGATGAGTAGGTACTATGGATAGGTACCCTAACATAATCAGTCCAAAAAATACTTCCAAATTTATTTTATCGTAGCAATGATTCTAATATTTTTATCAATAATTATTGACAATCATTACATCCTTTGTTTGTCTCTTTCTCACGCAGGTGACGGGCGCTCATTGGCACGTCCGCATCTCTCGCTTGCTGGTCCACGACTAGAGACAATTGTTTGAAGTCACTCATTTCAATTCAAGTGCTTCACTTTTGGAGCGTGCGTAGCCCATCTGTCTTTATTATTTACAATCATAGACCGTACCATTAGTGGGATGATGTGTGTAGGTATATTATTATTATTGTGTAAATCCAGTTTATTATAAAAAATAATTACTAATTCAAAGTACCTACCTACCATAATAGTGGGTGTGCTAAGCTTCGACACCTCGCACTTTGTGACTATGCGCTGACACTTGACACAGTTGGTCTCTAGGTGGCCCTAGGTGGATTAAGACCGAGTGGCGTCGAAAAGCGAGATGTATTTGGTGGGGGTAAGGGGGGGAAATTTAACTCCGACTTTTTTCTAAAATCATATATAAAATTGTATGTAATATATCATTTTCGGATAAAATAAGAACGAAAAATATAGTTTCGGTACAAACAAAATGCACTTTAGAACAAAATAAACAAATAGACCAGATATAACTAATACCCAATATATTTTTTTTTACATTTACCTCACTATTTTTAAAACTACAACAAATACCTATAAACAAAAAATACTGGCATAAAGGTAAATTTATGTAGTTTTTAAAAATATATACATTAATATCTATATATGTTAATACATATGGAATAAAAAATAATATTTAGCGCGAGTCAGGATGATTTTCGAACTAGGTCGTGCGTGAAGACCGTGAAGCACGGTTACGTACTGTTTAAAACACGCATTGAACACACCATTTATTAGGGCAGATGCCCCGGTTTTGGCCACTGTGCCGGTTTTGGTCATTTTCAACTTTATTAAGATATTTACGAATTTACAAGTCTATGGTTTATAGTTAATGTAAGAGTAAATTATGGCAGAGCAGATGGCATTGTCATCTGTCATGTATCAGTTGTCATTCAGTTGTCAGGAGTCATGGAAAAAATTGGCCAAAGCGGACTCTTGGGCCACTTTTTGATATTTCATAAAAGAAAATAATAAGATCTTATGTTAGAATCTTTACAGCGCTGACTCATATAAATATAGTATTATATTTTCAATGACGCCAGTACACAAATAATGTCATAATTCCTAACGCAAAATGACGGACGTCTGGACAATCAAAGTCTTCTTAAAGTGGCCAAAACCGGGGCACCTGCCCTATATGAAATGCAAAACTTGGCTTGTATTAAAAAAAGGGTTAGAAGAGGGACGGAAAGGGGTAAGTATATTTTTTAAGTTAGTTAAAAACATTTAACTACTATGTGCTCGCTTAAACCCACACGATTTTCACTCATTATTTTGACAAACACGGGACTTAATCGTGTACACTCACATTTATCATTTTCCTGATGTCGTAACGCTCGTGGTCGCAGGCAGAGTCAACGTCAGGAAAATTATAAAAGTAAGTCTACGCGATTAAGTCCCTTTTTAGGGTTCCGTACATCGAAAGGAAAAAAACGAAACCCTTATAGGTTCACTTTGTTGTCCGTCTGTCTGTCTGTCTGTGTGTCTGTCTGTCTGTCTGTCTGTCTGTCGGTCAAGACCATTTTTGTCAGGAACGCGTGGAGGTATCAAGCTGAAATTGATATCAAATAATCAGGTCTATTTAAAAGATACAGTCGTTTATGCTCCCGTAAAATCAGAAACGATTTGGCACGAAGCAACGTCTTAAAGTATAGACAATGAAAAATAACAAAAACTAGACAGTTTTATAAAATCATACAAAAATTTATTTATTTATTTATAACTTACTACCTTTTTCCTGGTAAACGCGTAGAGGTATTAAATTGAAATTCATATCAAATACTCAGGTCTATAATACCTTTCAGCTGTAGCAAAACGAAACTTTTATGTCCACGTAATCATAAGAAATAGCAATATAAGTCGTGAAGCTGAAACTAGCAGACACATCCAGCAGCGGGATCATCACACTACACTACCTGAAAAATGAAAACTATTTTTTTTGCATCTAGAACAGTATTTCTCCAGCAATTACGACATTTCTTCCAAATTTTGATTAATATTAAGCTAAATAAAAGAATTATACAGGAAGGTAGGTTTCTTCAAAAAAAATCGAATATGCTGGCAAAAGCTCGGTTCCTCGCCAAAATTCCTCCGAAGGTATCCACTATTTTCACTAAGTTATTACTACATGCGAGTAAGAAAATAAGAATTTGAAGGGTACCCTTCGCCATGTTAAAGAACCGGTGCCGTCGAATTCACATATAACGATGTTTTTCACGATTTCACTCACAATTTTTTTTCTAGCCTTCGAAACGGAATTTCACCGAATGTTTCCACTATTTTCCTTAAATTATTACTACATGCAAGTAATAAAAATAGAATTGGAAGGGTACCCGTCGCCATAAAAAAAGAATCCGTTTTTTCGAATTTACATATGTCTTTCACAAAAACATTTTTTCTATCTTTCGAAACGAAATTTCTCCGAATGTTTCGACTGTTTTCACTTAGTTATTACAATATGCGAGTAACGACAATAAAATTGAAAGGGTACCCAGCATTACAACCAAGAATCGGTAAGGGGAAGTTAACGAATAAAGTCGACTTTACATTTTAACTCAAGAAAACTTAATTCCTCGCCTTCCAAACGAAATTTCACCGAATGTTTCGACTGTTGTCACTTAGTTATTACAATATGCGAGTAACGACAATAAAATTGGAAGGGTACCCAGCATTACAACCAAGAATCGGTAAGGGGAAGTTAAAGATAAAGTCGACTTTACATTTTAACTCAAGAAAACTTAATTCCTCGCCTTCCAAACGAAATTTCAACGAATGTTTCGACCATTTTCATTGAGTTATTACTACATGCGTGTAAGAAAATTAGAATGGGAAGGGTACCCTTCGTCATAAAAAAGAATCCTTTTTTTCGAATTTACATATAAACATGTCTTTTACAAAAACATTTTTTCTATCTTTCGAAACGAAATTTCTCCGAAAGTTTCGACTGTTTTCACTTCGTTATTACAATATGCGAGTAACGACAGTAAAAGTGGAAGGGTACCCAGCATTACAAACAAGAATCGGTAAAAGGAAGTTAACGAATTAGTGCTAGCGGTACACGCCGAAATTCAGTATAATGCTGCAAATGGTGTTAAAAGCATAAAAATCGGACCGATTGATCTTTAGGCCAAATGAATCGATTCGGCCCGTAGCAGTAAAAAAAAAAAAAAAACAGAGTGCAGTTATGACGTCATCTTTTTTTTGTATGGAAAAAAAAAATTTTTGTTCTGAAACCTATCGTGTGTGGTATCAAATGAAAGGTCTTTCTGAGCTAATTCCAAAAATATGTCACATCATTACATTTCAGTCACATGTTTGAAATAAACATAAAAAACATTTTCAAAACATACCAAGTTTGGGCTCCTCGAGATACGACACCAAGGAATATTTTTTTGTAAAATATATCTCAAATGATACCTAATATCCTCATATCTAACCCCAAGAATGCAATTTTGAAAATAATTACATTTAGTATTTTTTTCTGATTTTTAATGTTTATAAAGTGCGTCGTATTACTCAATACGAGTACGAGTACCGTAATATCCTCCAACTTTGCCCCCAGGCGAAACTTTGCCCAACATTTTGAACAAATTCATTAATTTACGTAATTTTATAGTATGTATGTATGTATGTACTTTATTGCACATAAACAAGTTTAACAATATTACAACAGTAAAATAAAAAATAAAAAAGATATGCACAAAGGCGAGCTTATCCCTAAAAGGGATCTCTTCCAGCCAACCCATAGTATAGTATTCTGGTGCGGGCAAGTGTTGATGTGAATCTCACAAAATGGGAAAGCATGGTGAGTAAAACCCATACTTATACTTATACCTGTATATAATAAGGCAATGGGGAAAGCCAGTGAAACCTTATTGTAGAGGGTGCTCTTTTAGATTCCATACAATGAGGAAAAGAAACAAAAGATGAATGGTCCTTAACAATGTACGGGAACTATGTACAGTTAAAAGGCTTTTCTTATGCAATTGTTTCCCTATACCTTTTTGCTTCAGCAATTTCAGCATTTTCATTTTAGAGTATTGTGACAGTTGCCATTACTCTAGATTGTTTATATCGTAATTCGATTTCAAAAGGATAATGAATGAAGAAGTCTTGATGTGGGCAATGTTACGTTGTAATGTAACAACTAGTGATGGCCAACTTTGCCCAAGACAAAAAAAAATGTTAGGGCTATCGGCTTTTTGTATTAACCACTCGGCACGAAAAAAGGTGATTATTGTTTTTGAAATATATATATGACGTTTTGGAACTGTTTCTTTATTTTTTTAATGTAATTGTTAATGTGAAACCATAGTATTCAATATATACATAATTTTCTTTGGTCTGCCGATTTATTTGTAAACATTACTAAGATAGGTTCGTTATGATTTGTTTCTATTATAAATAATGAAATATAACTCATTTAATTATGTTTTGTTTAATATACATACTAATGCCTGAAAAATAAAAACATGACTAAATTAAAAAAATTAAGTCAAATGAGACAACCCTTGTACTTTGGAATGCTTGTATGCACCTTGTACCGTAAAGATCAAAAACGCGTACCTATCATTGCCCACCTAATTTGTACAAAAGTTCACGTACTTATCGCTGAACTATTTAAAGGGAATGATAGGATTACCCTAGAGATTTGCTGTAATTCTTGTTTCAATACTATAATCGCATTATTTAAGCGCAAATCGACTTGAGCAATGTTGGGTAAAACTCGATATTACTTTACCCACCCTCAAGTTCGCAAAAAATGGGATAAACTTAATTCGCTTTAAGTAAGAAAAATCCTGATATGTGCAACCCGGGTTCCTCGAGCTCACCTATCACGTTATATCAAAAGAACGTTTAAACAGAGTTTCATTACTCCGAGAATTATTAGATCCCACATTCGTAATTATGAAAAATTAAAAAAAAATACTTAGTGAAATTATTTTCAAAATTGCTTTCTTGGGGTATGAAATGAGGATATCAGGTATCATTTAAGGTATATTTTACAAAAAAATATTCAACCGTATCGTATTTGTAGGAGCCCAAACTTGGTATGTTTTGAAAATTATTTTTATTTTCATTTGAAACAAGTGACATAAATATAATGATATGATATATTTTTAGAATAGGCTCAAAAAGCGCTTTCATTTGATGCCACACACGATAGGTTTCAGAACAAAATTTATTTTTTTTCCATACAAAAAAAAGATGACGTCATAACTGCACTCTGTTTTTTTTTTTTTTTTACTGCTTCGGGCCAAATCGATTAATTTGGCCTAAAGATCAATCGTTCCAATTTTCATGCTTTTAACACCGTTTGCAGCATGTTTAAGGCGTACCGCTAGGACTAAATAAAGTCGACTTTACATTTCAACTCAAGAAAACTTAATTCCTCGCTTTCCGAACGAAATTTCACCGAATGTTTCGACCATTTTCATTGAGTTATTACTACATGCGTGTAAGAAAATTAGAATGGGAAGGGTACCCTTCGTCATAGAAAAGAATCCTTTTTTTCGAATTTACATATAAACATGTCTTTCACAAAAACATTTTTTCTATCTTTCGAAACGAAATTTCTCCGAATGTTTCGACTGTTTTCACTTAGTTATTACAATATGCGAGTAACGACAATAAAATTGGAAGGGTACCCAGCATTACAACCAAGAATCGGTAAGGGGAAGTTAACGAATAAAGTCGACTTTACATTTTAACTCAAGAAAACTTAATTCCTCGCTTTCCGAACGAAATTTCACCGAATGTTTCGACCATTTTCATTGAGTTATTACTACATGCGTGTAAGAAAATTAGAATGGGAAGGGTACCCTTCGTCATAGAAAAGAATCCTTTTTTTCGAATTTACATATAAACATGTCTTTCACAAAAACATTTTTTCTATCTTTCGAAACGAAATTTCTCCGAATGTTTCGACTGTTTTCACTTAGTTATTACAATATGCGAGTAACGACAATAAAATTGGAGGGGTACCCAGCATTACAACCAAGAATCGGTAAGGGGAAGTTAACGAATAAAGTCGACTTTACATTTTAACTCCAGAAAACTTAATTCCTCGCCTTCCAAACGAAATTTCAACGAATGTTTCGACCATTTTCATTGAGTTATTACTACATGCGTGTAAGAAAATTAGAATGGGAAGGGTACCCTTCGTCATAAAAAAGAATCCTTTTTTTCGAATTTACATATAAACATGTCTTTTACAAAAACATTTTTTCTATCTTTCGAAACGAAATTTCTCCGAAAGTTTCGACTGTTTTCACTTCGTTATTACAATATGCGAGTAACGACAGTAAAATTGGAAGGGTACCCAGCATTACAAACAAGAATCGGTAAAAGGAAGTTAACGAATAAAGTCGACTTTACATTTCAACTCAAGAAAACTTAATTCCTCGCTTTCCGAACGAAATTTCACCGAATGTTTCGACCATTTTCATTGAGTTATTACTACATGCAAGTAATAAAAATAGAATGGGAAGGGTACCCGTCGCCATAAAAAAAGAATCCGTTTTTTCGAATTTACATATGTCTTTCACAAAAACATTTTTTCTATCTTTCGAAACGAAATTTCTCCGAATGTTTCGACTGTTTTCACTTAGTTATTACAATATGCGAGTAACGACAATAAAATTGAAAGGGTACCCAGCATTACAACCAAGAATCGGTAAGGGGAAGTTAACGAATAAAGTCGACTTTACATTTTAACTCAAGAAAACTTAATTCCTCGCCTTCCAAACGAAATTTCACCGAATGTTTCGACTGTTGTCACTTAGTTATTACAATATGCGAGTAACGGCAATAAAATTGGAAGGGTACCCAGCATTACAACCAAGAATCGGTAAGGGGAAGTTAACGAATAAAGTCGACTTTACATTTTAACTCAAGAAAACTTAATTCCTCGCCTACCAAACGAAATTTCACCGAATGTTTCGACTATTTTCATTGAGTTATTACTACATGCGTGTAAGAAAATTTGAATGGGAAGGGTACCCTTCGTCATAGAAAATAAAACATTTTTTCTATCTTTCGAAACGAAACTTTCACTAAAACATTTTTTCTATCTTTCGAAACGAAATTTCGCCGAATGTTTCGACTCTTGTCACTTAGTTATTAAAATATGCGAGTAACGACAATAAAATTGGAAGGGTACCCAGCATTACAACCAAGAATCGGTAAGGGGAAGTTAACGAATTAAGTTTTCTTAAGTTAAAATTTAAGTCGACTTTATTCGTTAACTTCCCCTTACCGATTCTTGGTTGTAATGCTGGGTACCCTTCCAATTTTACTGTCGTTACTCGCATATTGTAATAACTAAGTGACGACAGTCAAAACATTCGGAGAAATTTCGTTAGGAAAGCGAGGAATTAAGTTTTCTTGAGTTAAAATGTAAAGTCGACTTTATTCGTTAACTTCCCCTTGCCGATTCTTGGTTGTAATGCTGGGTACCCTTCCAATTTTATTGTCGTTACTCGCATATTGTAATAACTAAGTGACAACAGTCGAAACATTCGGTGAAATTTCGTTTGGAAGGCGAGGAATTAAGTTTTCTTGAGTTAAAATGTAAAGTCGACTTTATTCGTTAACTTCCCCTTACCGATTCTTGGTTGTAATGCTGGGTACCCTTCCAATTTTATTGTCGTTACTCGCATATTGTAATAACTAAGTGACAACAGTCCAAACATTCGGTGAAATTTCGTTTGGAAGGCGAGGAATTAAGTTTTCTTGAGTTAAAATGTAAAGTCGACTTTATTCGTTAACTTCCCCTTACCGATTCATGGTTGTTATGCTGGGTACCCTTCCAATTTTATTGCCGTTACTCGCATATTGTAGTAACTAAGTGAAAACAGTCGAAACTTTCGGAGAAATTTCGTTTCGAAAGATAGAAAAAATGTTTTTGCGAAAGACATGTTTATATGTAAATTCGAAAAAAAGGATTCTTTTTTATGACGAAGGGTACCCTTCCCATTCTAATTTTCTTACACGCATGTAGTAATAACTCAATGAAAATAGTCGAAACATTCGGTGAAATTTCGTTTGATAGGCGAGGAATTAAGTTTTCTTGAGTTAAAATGTAAAGTTGACTTTATTCGTTAACTTCCCCTTACCGATTCTTGGTTGTAATGCTGGGTACCCTTCCAATTTTATTGTCGTTACTCGCATATTGTAATAACTAAGTGAAAACAGTCGAAACATTCGGAGAAATTTCGTTTCGAAAGATAGAAAAAATGTTTTTGTGAAAGACATGTTTATATGTAAATTCGAAAAAAAAGGATTCTTTTGACGTGATAACGTCTTATAAATCGATGGAGAACCAACCGCATGTTCAAACAAATGTAGCGTTCCGCCAGGACCACGTGGTCAAAAATTTTATGTTTCGATTGTACTAGGGCATAATGAATACATAGGAGTAGGTGTAAGACCGTAAATCCGCTTGACATCTAATCTAATTTCGTCGAGTCTTACAAGTCGGGACGTGGCCTAGTGGGAAGAAGTTTGTCTGCTAAACGATCGGCCTGGGTTCGATCCTCGCGGATGGGAACATTTTATTTTGTTTTTTTATTTTTTCTTAATCTTGCTTTTATTTTTGTTATTTTATTTTTTTATTATTTTTGCTTGTTAGTTTTATGTTTAAGATATTATCTTGGATGTTTTTACTTTTATTTCTTTATACATGTTACCTTACGTAATTATTTCTTTGTACAGTCGCCATCAAATATATAGGAGCGGTCAGGTTACTCATAAATATCTGAACATGCACTTTATCGCCTTCACAATAAAGCGCACATTTGCACGCGTATGAATGTCCACGCGCACATCTCTTTCATCACTGTATATGTGTGCGAAATGTTAACCCCCCTGGGTCCGGCAGGCACTCATACACTTGTAAATGTTACACACTGCTATAATCTTCATGTCCATCATGGGTAAAAGAGATACACCAATATACTTAAGACGGGCGTGAAAGAGAGATTTCCATATTTTGCGCATTGCACAAAGTGTGACAGAGACCAACTAATATCATTTAGAGTAGTGTAGGCGAGATAGGTAACGAATGATCGTTTCAATAAAACCAGTATAAAATAATCTACGATTACGCATACTTGTTACGAATCTAGGGGTCTCTGCAATAATGGTTTGTAAAAGAGACGCGTTTGGTAAGCGACGGTGATTACTGAGGCCCTGGTACTTTAATTTCCATCGCCTAACAAGCGCGCGACTAAAATACACCAATGTAAATGTGACCTCTGAGTATGCATAGTTATAATGGTATGAAAGATTCACTTATACTGGACAGCTTGTAAGTGTCGGGAATCAGTTAGCGAAAACCTACGATCGTCATTGCCGACTAGTCGGCCGATTAATCGGCAATTTGAAAACCGATTAGTCGGCCGATTGTGTAGTCGGCAAAAACCCTAGTCGGCCCATCTCTAGTTTTCTTATTACGTTATCACGCAAAATTATAGTCCGTAAACCGCCTTTACAGACAACCACTTTTTTATGACGAAGGGTACCCTTCCCATTCTAATTTTCTTACACGCATGTAGTAATAACTCATTGAAAATAGTCCAAACATTCGGTGAAATTTCGTTTGGAAGGCGAGGAATTAAGTTTTCTTGAGTTAAAATGTAAAGTCTACTTTATTCGTTAACTTCCCCTTACCGATTCTTGGTTGTAATGCTGGGTACCCTCCCAATTTTATTGTCGTTACTCGCATATTGTAATAACTAAGTGACAACAGTCGAAACATTCGGTGAAATTTCGTTTGGAAGGCGAGGAATTAAGTTTTCTTGAGTTAAAATGTAAAGTCGACTTTATTCGTTAACTTCCCCTTACCGATTCTTGGTTGTAATGCTGGGTACCCTTCCAATTTTATTGCCGTTACTCGCATATTGTAATAACTAAGTAAAAACAGTCGAAACATTCGGAGAAATTTCGTTTCGAAAGATAGAAAAAATGTTTTAGTGAAAGACATGTTTATATGTAAATTCGAAAAAAAGGATTCTTTTTTATGACAAAGGGTACCCTTCCCATTCTAATTTTCTTACACGCATGTAGTAATAACTCAATGAAAATGGTCGAAACATTCGGTGAAATTTCGTTCGGAAAGCGAGGAATTAAGTTTTCTTGAGTTGAAATGTAAAGTCGACTTTATTCGTTAACTTCCTTTTACCGATTCTTGTTTGTAATGCTGGATACCCTTCCAATTTTACTGTCGTTACTCGCATATTGTAATAACGAAGTGAAAACAGTCGAAACTTTTGGAGAAATTTCGTTTCGAAAGATAGAAAAAATGTTTTTGTGAAAGACATGTTTATATGTAAATTCGAAAAAAAGGATTCTTTTTTATGAAAAAGGGTACCCTTCCCATTCTAATTTTCTTACACGCATGTAGTAATAACTCAATGAAAATGGTCGAAACATTCGTTGAAATTTCGTTTGGAAGGCGAGGAATTAAGTTTTCTTGAGTTAAAATGTAAAGTCGACTTTATCTTTAACTTCCCCTTACCGATTCTTGGTTGTAATGCTGGGTACCCTTCCAATTTTATTGTCGTTACTCGCATATTGTAATAACTAAGTGACAACAGTCGAAACATTCGGTGAAATTTCGTTTGGAAGGCGAGGAATTAAGTTTTCTTGAGTTAAAATGTAAAGTCGACTTTATTCGTTAACTTCCCCTTACCGATTCTTGGTTGTAATGCTGGGTACCCTTTCAATTTTATTGTCGTTACTCGCATATTGTAATAACTAAGTGAAAACAGTCGAAACATTCGGAGAAATTTCGTTTCGAAAGATAGAAAAAATGTTTTTGTGAAAGACATATGTAAATTCGAAAAAACGGATTCTTTTTTTATGGCGACGGGTACCCTTCCAATTCTATTTTTATTACTTGCATGTAGTAATAATTTAAGGAAAATAGTGGAAACATTCGGTGAAATTCCGTTTCGAAGGCTAGAAAAAAAATTGTGAGTGAAATCGTGAAAAACATCGTTATATGTGAATTCGACGGCACCGGTTCTTTAACATGGCGAAGGGTACCCTTCAAATTCTTATTTTCTTACTCGCATGTAGTAATAACTTAGTGAAAATAGTCGATACCTTCGGAGGAATTTTGGCGAGGAACCGAGCTTTTGCCAGCATATTCGATTTTTTTTGAAGAAACCTACCTTCCTGTATAATACTTTTATTTAGCTTAATATTAATCAAAATTTGTAAGAAATGTCGTAATTGCTGGAGAAATACTGTTCTAGATGCAAAAAAAATAGTTTTCATTTTTCAGGTAGTGTAGTGTGATGATCCCGCTGCTGGATGTGTCTGCTAGTTTCAGCTTCACATATAAGTCGCATAATTTAAAAATGAGTATACATACTCTCAAGGGTATCAAAACCTAAAGGTATTTCCCGTGAACTCAGTTTTATATCAGCGCAATAAAAAGAAACAGCAATTTAACCTTGTAATAGGTTTGTACGGAACCCTCGATGCGCGAGTCCGACTCCCACTTGGCCGGTTTTTTGTGATAATAATTACACTACGACTTTGCATCGAATATACCTCCAAACTAAAAATAGAAGATGGGCATATATTCAAACATATTTCCTTTTCAAACACGAACATGTTGTTAATATTGAAAGAATTATTTGTTTTTTTTTTTTGCTTTAAAGTCCATTGTTTTTGTGCTAAATATATATTCCTCATCTTTAGTTTATCCGAAAATGATATATTACATACCCTATTACGTATGGTTTAGGAAAAAAATGGTTTCAATCGAAGCGGCGCGGAGTTAAACTTCCCCCCCTTACCCCCACCAAATACAACTCGCCTCTCGACGCCACCCGGTCTTAATCCAATGCAGACTACCTAAAGATCAACTGTAGCAAGTGCCAGCGCATAGTCACAAAATGCAAGGTTCCCATACAACATTTGAGCTAAGCACACCCACTATAACGACATAGGTAAGTATAGGTTATAATCATCGATTTTACCTGTTTTACCTGTTGGTTATACCTAACTTACTAACATCTGCTATAAATAATACCTAGGTATTAATATTCTATAAATTTGCATTAGCCAATCATTTCCTCCTGGAAAATATGTGTCCACGTAGGTAGTTTTGTTAGCAGGTAAACAAAACAATCCCCACTGGGTAAACAAAACAATCCCCACTGTCGACCCCATGACGTCACAAATCATTAGACATTTGTGCAGAACTGATGCTGTATTTTAAACTGGCCACCCATGCACTCATGCGTGGCACATTTGTTCAGCTGAGTCCTCATGCTTTGAAATTATACAGTCATATTAGTTAGTAGAGCCCACTAGCTACAACGTGCTTCCCGAATCACGAAACCTTGACGAAGCCGGAGTAAAGGATATAATAGGTAAGCCGGTAGCTTCGTCAATGTTTTCTCTGAAGTGAAAATTCTGTACTTCTAGCTAAATATATGAAATTTCTATTTATAAATAAGTAAATTACCCGCCATGGAGGCGCTGCTCATCCTTCCTCGTGTAAAATCAATTTTGAATTATTATTGGTAACTTTAAAAATCAAAATTCAATCACCACTATAAATGAAAAATCTAAAGACGTTAAATATTTATGACACAGGTGACCAACAGTGACGGAAAACTTTTCTTATAAATATTTTCGGGTAACTTTGGCAACGTGCCTACTAAAAAAGTAAACATACAATTTATGATACCTACCTTTGGACTTAGCTTTATGATACCTACTAATCAAAATTTTGCTCAATTTATTAATTTAACGAATTTATTAATTTTGAATTTAACGAATATGTCGATTTATAGATCAAAGTACATTCCATGGATTCCATGCACAGAGAACCTCCTTATCTGTGATTCCATGAGAGTTTAAGCGGTATTAGACATTACAACCTGCAGGGCCCAATCTGTCAGGTTGGAAGGTGTAATTAAAGGTAGGGCCGGCCCGTAGGGAGCTGAAGGAGGGCTAGGGAGAGGCAGGGTACACAACAGATTGGGCACTGCAGGTTGCAATGTCTAATAGCCGTTTTTGTCCTAGTGAGTATAAAGGCCCCGGTACACAGTGGTATGTAATCGGGAAGGCCTAGACGTGTGCGCCGCCATAAAAATCCGCGGCGGCGGCGCGCCGGTAATTTTTGGCGGCGTGGCTGCGCCACGCCGGCGTCAAGGTCGCTTTTGCCTACGTATTGGTTAATATTCAAAATATGTTAAATATAAAACACTTTTACGAACAGGGAACATAAAATAATGTTTGAAGTTGTTTGTTAATTTAAGGGGGGTTTTTCTAGTACACCACAACCTTGTTTTCTTTACGGAAATTGCATTTATGTCCATGTTTTTCATAATTGTGGTAAATTAGGATCCTTTTTTGACCCGCAGTAAGTCCAAACATACAGTTCAGCATTAAGGATCAATCCTGACACCGAAAACAATCTTGTACTCTGGCAAATTGTGTCGGTGATACGATTTTGGTTTTGGTGATTGGTGACACTATTTTAGTTACGTAGGGAAGGGTGGTGAGCGGTTAAAGCCTCTACAAGATCCTTCCACGCCTTTCTATCCTGAGCAACCGTCTTGGTCTTGGCCACTCTCCAGCTCAGTCCTATGGGTCGCAACTCGGTCTCTACGCACCTCCGCCACGTGTGTGCAGGGCGTCCGCCACAGGCAGCCACTCAAAAGCGAAACTGGTATTATTGAATGCTCCTTTTCGAAGAGTATGTCCGATCCATCTCCACTTCCATAGTACTACTTCCTGGGTGATAGAAGACTGACGACCCATACTCCGCAAATCTTCAGCCAGAAGATGCGGATTTTATTGACAAACACTTGTAATTTGTGTGTCAGTCCCTTTATCACTCTCCAGGTTTCGCAGCCGAAGAGTAGCACGGACTTGACGATGGATTCGAAGAGGGAGATTTTAATGCGACGAATAAGCACGTTGTTGGAATCTCAAACAGGCTTGAGTTAAGCAAATACAGCTTTTGCCTTCTTAATCCTGCTCTCGATGTATCCTTCGTCTGCACCTCATCGATATATTATTGTACTACTTCCGAGATACACAAATTTAGAATCTGATTCCAGGCGATCGTTTTTGAGCAACAAATGTTCCGTGCAATCTAATTTCACTCGCATGTTAACAGTTTTACGTCGGTTCGCAAGCCCATGACTTCTTCCTCTTGAAGGCTCTCGAGTTTAGCTTTAAGATTGGCTAGAGATAGCGAAATCAGCACGATGTCATCGACGTAATCATGATCTTCCAGCTCCTTAGTGTCCAAGTTAATGCCTCTTGGTGTTCCAGTCACTTTTCTCATCACATCATCGAGGAGAATTACGAATAAAGCCAGGGTTATATTAGAGCCACGCCGCGTGTCGCAACGCTGCCTGACTCAACGGCTGGTGATTATACTACAGTGTCGTGTCGCCGCGCGTGCTGATTATTTTTTGTGTCAGTTCAGTTGTGACCGCGTGAACGTCCGCACGTACAATGTTCTCTTCCGACTCAGATACTGATTTTGAAGAAGATATTGCCTACTTATTTATGTTAAGCCAACTCAAGAAGAAAAGAAATAAGAGGAGATACTGGGTGCACCCAGTAAAGTAAAAGTCCAACGTCCCGCGCGTCAATGCGCGTTGCGACGCGGGGATTATACTGGCACGGCGCGAGCCAACGCGACACTTCCCCCACCACCTAGCCCACGCCGACCCACGCCGATCGAGATCGAGCGGTCTGCGTGGCGTCAGGTCGCGCGGCGACACGCGGGACTGAGCTAATGTAACCACGTTCATACAAAATGTATGTAACCGATTGCAATCCTACGCGTTGCGACACGCGGCGTGGCTCTAATGTAACCCTGGCTTAACAGTGGTTATGCCGGTGATAGGAGACATCCTTGCTTCACACCGGCAGTTATCTTTATAGCGTTCCCTTTACATGGATCAACCTGCATGTACTACCTACCTTCGTACAAAGAGCGAATGATGAACTTGGATATGCTCCTGCGACAGGCTGGACCACTTCATGGTGTCGAAGGCTTTTTTAAAGTCCACAAATGCCAGGAAAAGCTCTGACTACCATTGTACACACTGTTTAATAAAGATGCGTAGGGATTGGTGTGGTCTGTGCAAAGTGACCTGGGCGGAAACCTGCTTGCTCGTCTCTCCCGTGAGAGGAATAATAACCCAAACCTAACTATTTCTATCCGTAGATGTTTTTATGGTTTAATTCATCAATATACGTCGTTAAATGTTCATCTGACTTTCCTTGATCGGTTGATCGGACATTGGCGTTGGCAAATTTTTGTCGAATCCTGAAATTTTGGCCCACGGCGTGGATTTTGAAATCCGCGGCGGCGGCGGCGGCGTGGGTCCCACGGCGCGGCTACGCCACGCCGGCGCGGCGCACACGTCTAGGAAGGCCGGTGAAAAGTCATCATAGATAGCGCTGCATATGATGGTCCTTCTTTTATATGGGATTTGACAGCTGGTTCAATGAATTCTAGATGGCGCTGCGTACGATATGGTCCTTTTTTTGTATGGGATTTGACATATAACATAGACAAAAAAAATTACAGTTGCCTTCCCCATTATATACAGATCTGATCTATGTCGTGTACAGAGTGGTTTCGATTGTCCAGACATTCTGGATCTGACTGCGAATTATTTGGTCAAGCTTTATTTGGCTGTGCAATAGAACTTAACACATGACAGTCATGATACTTGTCACGCTTGACAATCTTGACATTGAAATTTCGCCGAGTGAGGTTAGGTTATTAGACTTGTTTTGATTTTTTAATGGCTTGATTAGATTATAACTATTTAATAATCAAAACTGGAGCAAGAATATTATAGAAGATTGCATTAATCACGCTTGCCATAGGTAGGTTATCAAGTTTTAAAACGTGTCGGGAGCTATGGCTATCCGATTTGAGTGAATAATAATCGAAGTGCGCTTTATGGTGGAACGTTTAGAGTGTTTTTGAACAGGTTAAAAACAAATACTCTTGTTACAGAGCTATGGCACCCGGCAAAAACTTCAGAAACCGCAGCAAACGCTCCAACCAACATACTGAAAGGGACTATGCAGAGAGATTAAACGAACTTACAGTAGCATCATCAGACAGCGAGGACAGTAGCTCTGATGAAGGAACCGAAGCATCCTTCACGGTAGCCATGTGGGATTTAAATCATTGTGATCCTAAGAAATGCTCCGGAAGAAAGCTTCTGCGACACAATATCATAAAAAACCTAAAACTTGGGCAGCGGTTCCCAGGATTAGTATTATCTCCAGTTGGCACCCAATGTGTCAGTCCTAATGACAAGGACATTATTGAAAAATCAGGCCTTGCAGTTATTGATTGTTCATGGGCTAAAATCGATGAAACACCTTTTGGTAGAATGAAATCACATCACCCAAGGCTATTGCCATTTTTAGTCGCAGCCAACCCTATAAACTATGGGAAACCATATCAACTAAGCTGTGTGGAAGCTCTGGCGGCAGCTATGTATATAACAGGACATAAAAAGGAGGCACAGTTCTACCTTTCAAAGTTTTCATGGGGTCACTCCTTTTTAGAACTTAATAATGAAGCGCTAGATCTCTATGCAGCTTGTTCCGATAGCAAAAGCGTTCTGGAAGCGCAGGCGAAGTTTCTAGAATCTGCTCAAAAGGAAGAAGACACAAGACCAATGTGGCCGCCAAGTGATACTGATACAGAGTCGGAGGATAGCTAGGGGCAATTACAATGATGTAAATATTTTGATGTTATGTTAACAATTGTTTTATTAATAAATCAATTTTACCTTGTTTTTGTATAATGGGTACATTTTGTCTGGTGATTCATCAGAAACAATATCTAGACAGGAAAACGTCCACAGTTATGCACCATAAGGGTGCAGGAATATAGAAATAGTTCTGGTTTATGCCATAACTTTTTGATGTACTTATACCATATGTCACACTCGCGAATTGGAGCCATTCTCAAAAAAAAAATTTACATTAATACTACCATAAAGTAAATACTACTAATAATCAAAATGCGAATGATTATGATAAATAACAATTGCCTAGAATACAGTCATCTAATCATCAGTACGTCTAGCATGACTTACGTTGCGACGCGACTGTCCATACTTCAGGCGGCGCGACTCGAAGTATGGAGTCGCTCGCGATAACGCATGTCATGCTATGCCGCCAGGTGACCACCAAAACTCAATAACTGCTACCACAAGTTCAAGGCCATAATGAACCACACTAATAACAATAAATAATTTTAAACAATAAAAGAACCAACTTCACTTCTAGACTGCTTTTCCAAAAGGAAGTGCCCGAGTTGCTGTAAAAAATACTGAAATCAGTATAGGTGTGCCTATAATACTTGAAGAGTTCCCTGTTCCGGACCTGGTGACAATGGGACCAACTGTGAAGTATACTCATTCAAACAAAAAAAAATCCAAATCAGTCCAGCCGTTTTTCGAATAATCGGTTAAAATACATTAAAAGAAAAAAGATCCTGACGAATTGAGAACCTCCTCCTTCGAAATCTTAAAGTCGGTTGAAAACAAGGTTCATCTTCGTATTTTATAGAATGTTATTTTATTTTACAATAGACTGAGTTACTGAGAACTAACTAAAGCGCCATCTATAGAGACTATTCTCAACGAAGCTTTGTTGATTATAGCGCCATCTACCGAAACTCAAATAATTTACGTACTGTGGTTTGGGTAGTAACTGAGTCACTTAATGTGACGCTCACGTTGGCGAGGTGCTTGACCTACAGTTTGCGTAAAAAGTTCATAGATGGCGCTGTATGGAATAAAGTTGTAAATCAAGCTTATGGGGTTCGTGGACCGGTAAAGCCAAAGCTACAGCTACTGTTCTGTTCGTTTCGTTCTTAGTTCGCGATTGCGTTTGAATGCGTGAGCCGGTTTTGTAGCGCTCGAACTCGTCGGAAACTCGCGGAGAAACTTGTTTCGTACTTTCTTTGAGTGGTGAAAATAAGTGCGAGTGTTTATTGTGTGTGTCTTAATTTGGAGTGACGAAATATTCACAACTTTGGAGTTTACGTATAGTTGCAGGACTAAAGGTAAGTTTAAGTTGAATGCAACCTGTCGCGCAGGTGTCTCAAGTCAAGTCACAAGTCACTAACCTCGTTGATGAATAAGTTCTACTTACAACTTCTGATCGTGATTGAGTAAAAATTCATTCATCCCGGCTTATTAAAGTATATAATTGTAGGTAGTAGCTCAAATAACGGTCGAGATCGTTAGGGTAGGCTGAGGTAGAGCCTAATAATCACCTAGGTACCTATGTACGAGTAAGAAGTTGATTAAATGATTAGTAATTAGGTACACTCATAATAGTTTACATACATACTTATTAGTAGTAGTAGTAGTAAAACACTTTATTGCAACCAATTAAAAACTATACTATACCTACAGAAAAAAGACATAACATTTGTACAAAGGCGAAATTATCCCTTTAGGAATCTCTTCCAGTTAACCTTTGAGTATTAGGTAGTGTGAAGTAGAGATAAATGAAAGCGGGCATTATTTTATTATTTAAACAAAAAGTGTAACCGCCTATATGTAGGGTTCGTCCAGAGTGTCCAGACTACCCGAATGCGCGTACGCTACGAGCAGAGGCAAGTTTTATAAAGCTACAATATATATAAAATCATTCAATATATATAAATTGTAACTTGTAGCTTTATAAAACTGGCCTCATGTAGCAAATGTGCGCTGCGTGCACGCATGTCAGCTTTAGGCTCAAAACACACCTGAGCTGAATTAAGCCAATTCATAGACAAAATGCTTAAATTTCTCTATGAATGCTTAAATTTGTCAATGGATGTTTAAATTTGTCTAAGGCCTCCATACAAAAAAATCAGCTACCATTGACACATTTAGGGTCACCACACACCTAGCGGTTTTCCTCGCGGAATTAGCTGAAGTAGCGGAAATTTGTCTATGGTAGCAGATTTTTTGTAAGGAAGCCATAGACAAATTTCCGCTACCATAGACAAATTAAGCATTTTGTCTATGAATTTCCGCTAATTCCGCGAGGAAAACCGCTAGGTGTGTGGTGACCCTTAAGCATTTTGTCTATGAATTGGCTTAAGTAATTCAGCTCAGGTGTGTTTTGAGCTTTACTACCAAGACGCGGTACTGGCATGTTTTTTACATTATCTACTCAAAGCTTCTGTAAAGAAGGTACTTACTTTACAGGCAAGTAATGACTACGAGTATAAGCTAAATTAGACCATAAGACCTTTTCTCCTGCAAAGGACGGGCCTCTAGTACCTATATCCCCCTAAAATGACTAGGTACCAATGAGGTTCAAAACTGCAGTACCAACTTGTAAATGAATTAATTGATAAATTGGCCATGGAATTCTGAACCCGATAGTAGATAATCCCAGTCCGTCAGAGCAAAAGAGTAATTTTACGATTTGATGTGTATTAGAGAGAAAGATGTCTTGCGGTCAGTTTTTGATATCGCTCGCATAAGGTCAAAACTCGCATAGTCCAAAAAACCCAAATCGATAGAGCAACGCAGAATGCATGCGGTAGTACTGAGGGCACTGTAATATAGGTACCTACGAGCAAGGGTCCTCCCCTCTGACTCATAAAGAGGGTGGCATTGGCTCTCCCCCTCACTTTTGAGGGTTTGGTCGATACTGCTCTCTTTTGTTTTCGCACTTAGAACTCACTGTACTAAGTTGATTTAGTGCAATGCTGATGCTAGATTTTCTAGATACCTAATTGTCGAAATGTTTGTGTTTGTGAGAAAATGCGTTAGGTACTTGTAGTTTGGCGTTTGTTATTCCGTCTGCCCGTCTTAGTCACTTTACCCTTTTTTTCAGACGTTTTAAACAACCTACTAGCTTCCTCTATCAGTGAGTTGTGAGCTTGAAGATAAATGGAGTCTGAGCACGTTAACTCTGTAAGGACTTAGCAGCGGCAAAATGTGGATCTGCCACTCTAAACGTAATTTTAAATAATAGGTTTTGAAGATTTATATGTATACCTACTGGCTCTCCATAGCCATATCATATGTACTTTATAGCCTACAGAGTCGGTGCCGAGCCAACTTGGTCTGACTTTATCGCATGTCATAAGTAAGTAGTACCTACCTACGTATGTATATGTTCCGCAGTGGACGTCTTATGGCTGAGATGATGATGATGATGTATATATGTTAACTAATATTAGACGGGTCTATTGCGATTTTTTGACCTAGAGTTCCGTAGTTTTGACACAGGTTCCAAACAAAAAAAAAACAGTGAAACTTGTGTCGAAAAGTAAAAGTAGTATATACAATTTGTTGTGTAATATGAATAGGTATGTAAATGTAGGTACCTATATGCTAACAACAGATTTTGTTTTAACCAGGGTTTAAAGGTGAAATAGTACTTAATTTTCTTATCTAATGAATTAAGCAGGTAATTGTATTAAAAGTACAGTTCGCCCGGGAAACTTTGGGGGTTTCGCGGGCGTTGACCCCTGGGGTACAAAATGCAAGGGGCGTTGCATTATCACTCGATCGATCAGAATAGATACTCATTGCTGTCAGTCAAACAATCCTATTTTGGTTGATTGCTGCGAATATCTTTACGATGTAGGTAATTTAACTAATTTATTCGGGTGGGTTCGGTTCGGTTCGGTTTTTCGCTGTCCAGATTGTAGTTACCTATAATAGGTGCTTATATTACCTAAAATCAAGTTTACGCTATACAAAATCTCGCTACCGACGTTTAAAGACCGAACGATCAAAATGTTAAATTTAAACCTATTCAACTGGTAAACCAATTTTTTCAGTCAGTACCTATCTAGAGGGACCTCTCCTACCTACTAGAAAACAACTATACTCATCCCTTTATAACCGACTTCAAAAAAGGAGGAGGTTCTCAATTCGACTGATTTTTTTTTTTTTTTTTATCATAATTTTTTTTTGTATGTATGTTACTCCATATCTCCGTGAATCATGAACCGATTTTCAAAATTTTTTTTTGAATCGAACAGGTATAGCCCCTAGATGGTCCCATTGTCACCAAGTCGGGATCTGATGATGGGATCCTGGAGAAATCGAGGGAACTCTTCAACTATTATAGGCACACCTATAGTGATTTCACTATTTTTTACAGCAACTCGGCCACTTCCTCTTGGAATAGCGGATCCTAAGTGCAGTCGGTTCTTTTTTTGTTTAAAATTATTTTGACCCCAGTCTGTACGTACTACGTAGGTACCTACTCTAAGTAAGAAACTTGCTGGCCAAACAAAATAGTAGGTGCATATGTATTTATCTAATTAAGACTATTATTAATTTTAAAGTAAATTTAATGTCTATTATTTAATGTATATTCTTTAAACTAGTCAAACTGCGTAGTGGGTACATTACCTACCTAGCAGCAATCAAACACAGGACAATGTTAATAAGTGTTTAGCCATTTTAGGGTTCCGTACCCAAAGGGTAAAAACGGGACCCTATCACTAAGACTCCGCTCTCCGTCCGTCTGTTTGTCTGTCTGTCCGTTTGTCACCAGGCTGTATCTCACGAACTGTGATAGTTAAACGCTATAACAACAAATACAAAAAAAAACAATAAAAATAATTATTTATGGGGGCTCCCATACAACAGACATTATTTTATTGCCGTTTTTATAGATAATGGCACAGAACCCCTCGCGCGCGAGTCCGACTCGCACTTAGTCGGTTTTTTCTCTAAATTCATATCAGATCAAGAATCAATAAAACGTAAAAGATTTCTACAAAGGAAAGCATTTATAATTTAAAACTGATCGGATCTTATCAATTGCCACTCGAGAAAAAGTGATTAAATTTCAAACAAAGAATGCGAAAATATCGAAAATTTCAAACTCGTCAAAAGAAGGGAAGTAGGTGTATCATCATGTCTTAGAATAAAAGCATTTCTTTATCAAGATGTTATCGCATTGACGACAATGACGATGCTTTAGGGACTTTCATACTGAAATCAATAAAAATTGCTCAAGACGGAAATTCCAGACAATCTGTTCTTTCTTTTATGCTTGATAATCATTGAAGTTAACGAGATTTTCGGAAATAAATATAAGAATTTTATTCCGTATAGGTATTAAACAGCTAGGCGATTTTAAAGTATGAGGTTAGGGTTATAAATATGTTAATTATTTTTAATGCTGATTAATGTCTTACGGTAATCGGTTTTCATGCTCGACTTTTATAAAACACACCATTCACAGCGCAGCATGCGATCGCTTTATCGAAAGATATCCGCCATACCCCGCGTCGTATGCGAGTATGTGACCAACTTATTAGTCGCTACGTCACTGAAACAAGTTCTCGTTCGCGCGGCTCTTAGATAAACCTGATAAAATTTTATCGTTTCCGTAAATTGAGAGCTCTTAAGCCTTGTTAATAAGCTTTTTATTGATTTCAAAGATATCGTTAGATCAAACTAGCGTCTGAACTGGTTTTGTTACGGTCAACTTACATAATTGAATTTAATGAGTCCGTTTGAAACTTCATACTCCTTTATAGCATGAATAAGCTTATCATATTGGTTTTGACTATGAAGCATACCTGTGCTATTTCGTTAAAACGCTAAAAAAGTATTGTCAGTCATTTCTGCCATCATAACAACTCCAGATAGCTTATCTAAACACGTATTTCACGAACATAAAAGTTAAGTATGCCGCTACACCGCACGCTTCCGTATTACCCGGGGCAGTTATGATTCCAAAAGATTCCCCTTCCGAATAACTTCTGGAAGTTTCTTGAGCATGACTATTCGAAATAACCGTGACGGTACCCTGTTAAGGGTAGGGGGTGTAAATTACTCTGCGTTTTGCTTTACTAGGCTCTGGTGGCCTTTTAAGAAGTTGCTATTGCGGATCATTAAGGCAGTTGAAGGCACAGACGGTAAATTTATATTGCACTTCATTAATCCTAGTAAGCGCCCAGGTCCTTGTACAGTCGCCATCAAATATATCGGAGCAGGGTAGGTACTCAGAAATATCTGAACATGCACTTTATCGCCTTGACAATAGAGGCGTTGTTCAGATACATAAGACCACCTTGGCCGCACCGATATATCTGATGGTGACTGTACAAGTACAAATTAACAGCAGCAGTTCATAGTCGACATTTAGTTAGACAGTTGTGATAACGATACACGAACTGATATGTGGCACCAAATAGTAGATTTCTCATTATAGCGGTATTTTTTTTTCTAAAATAGATATAACAATACACAAAAATTTGAAATCACAACCGATCAATAACTTAATTACTTATCGTATTCATTAAATGTTACTATAGCTTGCGAAGTTAAACTACTTTAGTGCACCTTATAAATATGTAGGTACATATCTAAAGACAATATTAATAAATTGGTAATTTTATTAAAAGCGTATAGGTACATACTTTTAATGCTAAAATTTGCTTTACAAACACAATTCTTATTTTGTCAATTTGAAAGTTAGTTTCAGAGAGTTAGGTTAATTGTCTTTTGAATCTAATTCTTAGCCCCAACTTTGAATTTAATTCTAAGCAGGCAGAAGGTTGAAAGTGTTGTCTTATAAAAGTTAGAATGAGCAATGAATTGGACCTAAAGTAATACTTAATTTATTTTATCTTGGAACTTTTTGATGGCAACTTATGCGTAAAACTTCCAACTAGAGTTCCTCTAAGTTCTAAAAGGTCAAAAATAAGAAAAAAAATCGTATCGTAAATACAGAATCATAATATAATCTCTCAATAATATAATTTATAATTAATGAATAATAAAAGCCCTAAACTATAGCAATCACTAGATATTAAGTCAATTTCATATTGTGGGTAGGTACTGAGGTACCTACCTCAGGAAAATTTAGGACTGAGCGGTCACAAAAGCAACATTATTTAGTAAACAAACGTTTGGGCCTTTGACCTCTTTTGGTATTTTAATTAAAATTATATTAACTCTTACGTATCACCAACAATCTGGTGGGAATATCCTCCTTTGGCGTGTACATTCTTTTATTAAAGTAGCCCATGTATTTCATTTAAACCTCAGTTTGATGAACGGTAACTACCTACTTCTTCCCCTTTGACGTTTTTCTGCTTGTGTAGTTCGCTTTGTGTTTGTACGGTACCTTGTTGCGGGACCCGCGAATTCATAGTTAAATATATGTAGTATGTAAGTAATATACGATTTTAAGCTAACATGGTCATTAACACCACAAAAACTATTTAATACGGGGTATTTACCATGTGTGTTTGTTTTGTCGAGTTTCCGATACTTCGGCACAGTTGCATGCGCCTTTGCATGCATTCCAAGATACAGGCTTCAGCCTAGTTTGGAATGCACCAGACAACCTGGTAATCTGTTAAACTTTGTTTGATTAATAAATATTACTTTACTTTTACTTTACTTTTACTTTACTTTATCACGGAGTAACTGAAGTTGCTGCGAGTGTTAGTTGTGGTCTACCCACACACCATAGCGATCTACCCTCTTTCGAGTTCGCTTTTTTCGTCCGTTGTCACTGCTACTGCTATTCTCACTTGGAACTCGATCACGGTTACGACACACTACACTTACGGTATCAACTCGCGCACAACAATTTAAATAGTTTTTGTGATATGTAGGTAGTGTAGGTATATTCGTCATGTCATAACTGAATCCTCCTGTCCATAAGGATAATGTATGCGTGGAAACATATTATATTAGAATGCCGCCGCCCTGTCGCGTCGCCGGCGCCGTGGATAAAACATCTCGCCCCTATGTCGTTAGCGCTAACACCTCATTTGAATATTTTTGTGAAGCTTCATGCATTAATCGTATATCATAAACTAAGCCGGAGAGTAATTAAAAATGAAATTATTGGCTAATAACTCTTTGCGCAGGGTCCATATTAAAATACGGCACGTGCTCCACCAAACTTCTCCACCAGACAGAAATCAGAATATCTGAATCGGGTGCTCGAGATATATTATTAGTGTTCCTAATTTCTCAAACAAGGTATTGTTTTCATTCGATTCGAGGTATTGAGTTCATTTGTGTAAATTAAAAATAACATACGGTCTGCGCAACTTAATAGATTTGTCATTAAATAAAATGTTGCCTACATTGATTACAACACTGATACAATTGATTTTGCGTTTATTTGTCTTTACTTGCCAAATTTTGTTTTTATTCATTTTCATGTTATTTAAATAAGTAGATAGCTTTTTAAGTTTTAACAACTTTTACTAGTAGGTATAGCATGCACGTCTGTCTGTAAGATACATTAAAGGCATTTTGAGGAATTAATTCCCAGCAGGCTAGAAAACCTTTTAATACCTTCATGTGGTCCTAAATGCGTGTAGCATTGGGAAAACTCAGATTACACGAATTTAGGACCAAATGAAGGTATTAAAACAAGTTCCAGCCTGCTGGGAATTAATTCCTTGAAATAGTTATTTGTTATACAAGTGGTGAAAGTTGTATTTTACGTGCGAGTGTTATTTGAAACACGAGCTAGCGAAAGGATTCTATTATTGACCACGAGCGAAGCGAGTGGTTCAAAAATAGAATCCTGAGCGTAGCGAGTGCTTTAATACACGAGACGTAAAATAACTTTCATCCGTGTATAACACAAAACTTTTCACCTCACTACAGCGAGGAAAATAAGAAAAAGGGTGCATTTTGCTCGGTTTCCCGTAATTCCTCAGGTGTTTAATACTTCTTCATCACTCAAATCACTAATTTTTAACAAAACAACCTAGAAAAACATGCGAATATTTAACGTTGTTGATATGATGGATGAATTGAAATGAAAAGTTTTGACGTAAAAGGTTTTATTAAATGTCAGATGCGTTTTGTTCGTACGTAGACTTATTCGGCTGTCAGAAAAATTTATCCGTTTTTACAAAAAGAATGAAGATTAATGTTGAATGCTGATATTTATGAATTAAAATAAAGTTGTAAGACTGTATTAAGTGTTTTTACTCGATGCAATTCATTAATTGCGATGTTAAAAATTCTGCACTTTTAACGTTTTACGTTTTGTTAGCTGTCAAATGTCACTTAAGCCACTTGTCACTTATGTCAAAACTCTTTCACCACATGTGGATAAAAAGCGATTTTCACAATAGATATTAAACAAACAAAAAGGGCTTTCCGAGCTAGTGAGGTGAAAAAGTCTAATTTGATTGGCCTCTTCGGGTAAGACACAGTATACAACGTGTTTTATTTATTTTCTTTAATTTAGGTACGATTAAGGAAACAAATTTGCATAGTTAATTAAAAAGAAAAATGGTATTAGGACACTGGTGTCTTTGAGAAATATACTTAATTTAAGCTCAGGGGTGGAATGTATGTGCAATTAAAAGCAAATGAAAAAAAAAACAAGGTGTATATACACAGCAGTATTTTAATTTCAAACAAATTTTGAAAGAAAACAGTACCTACAGGAATATGGGCAATATTTGAGGACTAACAGCAAAGTGGTCTAAATGTGCTGATAATACTGTAATTTTCATACAAAAAAATATTTGTGTGCTTTGGGGCCTTTGGGCATGTAGAACCAGGCGCGTGACATTAAAACACTCACAAACGCAAACAAGGCAGATTTAGCTAATACATAGCAACGACAATTCCTTTAAAATTAGAGCTGATAAACAGTGCATCGAGATCTCATCTCAACTCAATATCTCACACAATTTAACAACATACAGGAGTTCGTGCTCCAAAACGTTTTCGATCTAACGTGTACCTACTGTCAATACGATCATTAGAAAGAGAAGACGACGGTCTTTTATTTGGTTGTATTTTGTTCTATCTATAGCTAGCTGTCGTGACATGTTTTCTAGTTGTAATACTGATTATAGCTACATTATCGGAACTCAGTAGTTAATATGCAACCACGATAAAGTTTTAGTACCTATGGCTCATACGCAATTTATAACTATTGTATTATAATGCTAGCATGGTCCACTTAAGTGGATATTCTCAGGTGTTATGTTTTATGTCTTTGTTATCTTAATTATATCTGTTATGTGGATACTAAACTTAATTCGAAATCGTAGAGAAATCAGGCGTGAGGTGAAATGTTTATTACGGTTAACGGTCTATACCGCAATACGTTGGTATAATTGTAATTAGTAATTTATAATCAAACAACCTAGAACTACACTAGAACAGAACAGACTAGAACATTTATTAGTTTAGTTAGACTGGGATAATGGGTCAATCAGCAATATTGGGCGCCGATTCGTAGAATAGGGGCTGCGTTCATTAATATCAACTTTAGGTTTTTTTTTTAATTTTAACGTATGTTTTTAAGCTTGTTATGTACTAGTAACCATACTGTTTCTTCAACAAAGTCTACCTAAGGTATATTTTAGAGTTTCTAAATATCAAGAGCCAAAAGAATTAGCGGAGAACAGAACGGAATGGCGATTACTCCACCCGGTGTATACTGCAGAGATAGGCCCTAACTCCTTTCACACTCTCGTCAATTGACTAACGTAACGACTCACTAAAGTTACCTTAACAACATCCAACCATCATAACACAGTAGATAGTTTAACCAAAGCGAGCTCAGAGCTCGTAAGACAATTTTAAGTGTAATTAACATTCATTCGTGAGTTAACCAAAATCTTATCCAATCTGTGCGATGCACGTGACAGTGGCAGCTCTAATTATAACTAAAATCAACTTCAGCTCTACAGACCTAACTAACTCCACACTCATGTGTAATACGACTCACAAAATTCACTCGCGCCAGAGCGCACCCTGTTGTTATACAAAGGAAAACAAACATCGGGGTTTCCCGCCAAAACACGCGCCATATTTCCATTCCAAAATGGCGCCCGACTCTTTACGACTCCCGTGAAAATTATGGCCCTGTTCGTATGTTCAACTTTTATATCCGCCGTGTTTACTACGCCGGCGTAATAATAATATTACGGCCAAAATGCACGAACTTGAAACTTATGGATTATTTAGCTGTGCAGCCGGTTATGATGCTCTTGAAAATTTTCTTCTGAAAGAGAAATTCTGATATGATACTAGACGAGGAGAGTAGGTACCTACAATATAGATTAACAAAAACTATACCGATTCATCAACATTGCACTGTAGAGTTCTTATTTCTTTTTTACGTGTCCTGTAGGTACAGTAGGTATAACTCTCTTGAAATCCCACATAGAGCCTATTCCAATTGAAATAAGTAGGTACCTTATAGTTTGGAGTGTAAATAAGCAAAAGGTACCCAGGACAGACACCTATGAGTAACTTATCTCCATTGTACATACCAAAACTATTATCTTCAAATACTAAAGTTCTAGAGTATATTATAGCAACTTGCGTCTAGAAATCCCGAAGACAAATTAAAACGACGTATGTGTACACAATTTCTGTTCAACTTAGTCCTTCCAAACCTGAAAGTGTGCAAGTCGATACAACAGCATCGATCCACTGATTCATCTGTCTCCCCGAACTTCGTGAGTCATGCTATGATGTATTGTTGGTGCTTGCTGGCTTTGTTTACCAGTCAAAACTAACTTTACATTATTACGTAGGTACAAGATTAACATGTATTACATTAGACATGCATACGATACATAACTGTAACGTGTTAGGACTGTTAGGAGTTTAGGACACACTAGCATTGCTAGTCTTATTTTAAAAGTCTAGAGCAGCGTAACAAAATCTTTGTAGTTGTCCTTCATTAAAAAAATTCAACCTAGATCACCGCCCACAATCTAAATTCTCATGAGCTTAGGTAGATGTCTTGGTAATAATCAGTAATTAAGAGTAATTATAGCTCGAAAAGATGTGTGATGTGTATCAGTGGCGGTGCGCCAAAAATATTCGCAGAAAAACCAAAGCTGTTTGGCGTAACTTTTCTCCAAGAGCAGTAAAAAACAATCAACAGGCTAACAAATATGCATGCCGGTGTGGGAATTCAGTTATATTGACGCTACGCCACTCTACTTATTAGTAAGTATGTTTTTTTTTGTGACTGTTCATAGTCATCTGTCGCGGCGCATCGAACATAGCTTATCAGAGATCAAAGTTCTCAGTTCCCGACCCGATATCCTCAACTTCTCGCGGCCATGTCATAGTCCAGCTCAGGACATCATTCACCGGCTGTCGGTTTTACTGCCTCACTTCCAGCAATATCCCATAATGGCGGAACTTCTGCCAAATAATTGTGCTCAAACGATCCGAGCATTGGCTGGAATGGCTCGACGGTGAATTGAGAAGCAATGGTTTGTTATTAATTTCAAGTTTTTGTGGGTTTATACAGTACCCATTGCATTGCTTCATGAAAATGAATTTTGTGTGTTAATCTGTAAGTACTTAAACTTATACATTAAGATGATGATTTTCATATACAGTTGTCATCTTATATGTATCATCATTAGTATGTTTATGTAGTATTAGTGGTAATATCGAGCGTCGCAAGCGTTAAACCTGAAGCTATGTATGGTTTTATGTATGTATGTATGTATGTATGTATATATCACTTTATTAAGTTTAAGTTAGGAATTACCCTCGAACGCTGTGGTGAAATAAACTCCGTGGTTTTTTCAACGAATTTTAAAAGAGAAAAAGGCTCTCAAAAGAAGTTTATACATTTGACAATGATGACCTGAAAACTGCGGTCATTACGGCCATTCGTCGACAAAAGTGTCTGATCGAAACTAATGGATGTCCTCCACACAGTCCACACGTGTCGGCACTCCGCGATTCATTTGTCATCTGCCTTTATTGTTCATCTGCCTTTTTGAGTTGTGTAATTTTTTTTCAGTTTTGACTTCAAATTTAGGAAAGCAAAAATTCGCGTAGTATGAGCAGTACTAATCATTATTATGTTTTTAGAAGGATATAAATGAGACACAAAGGATTTTTTACCTAGTCGTAATACAGTTAAATATAATAACGGAAAACAGGCACGTTCTGTCTTTTTTTTATATTATACCTACCGAGCACACCTGATTTAAACCTCATAAAAAATTACCCTGACTGTTGGTGGTTTCGTAGAGAACGTGAACTAAATCTTCTGCTAAATACTCAAATTAAACCCCTATTCAAAGCATCAAGAACGCTCGCTGCTACAATTTAGTTAAATCAAACTACTGTTGAACAAGGGTTGCAAATTGCGTAACACGCAACATAATCGTTACGATAAATCACGGGGAATGTTGCCATTAATCAGAAATATTGTCTCTTTCATACGAAACCGGGGGTCGGGCTTTCAGCGCTGAAAAAACAACCTGAAAACGTAATTAACGCTCATTCCAGTCACGTGCTTACACTGTCCGAAATTAAATCCAGAATATCTATGCCCGTCTAAATAAATACAGGGCGAATACGCAGTGCAAATCACTGTAGAGTTACATTTTATTACTTTCGTGATTTTATTTTCAGGTTTCAATGCAATTTTCGTATTAAAAATATCTCAAAAATTGTATCTTTTCAGTAAGTGCATAATTAACTAAATCATCGTTTTACTATTTATGGTTAGATACTATACTATGTGTAGTGAGCTTGACGCGTTTTTAAAACGTTTTCAAAAATACAAGTAATATTCAATATCGGCGCGTAGATCTGTAAACTTTTTAAGAGCAACTGTAAATGTTTTAAGTTACAAATGTCGTATTAGTTTACGCCTAAAATGTCACCTGAATAATTGGCAAATATAATTTACTTTGCAAGCTAATGATTGAGCGTATTACAGATACGCTACTTTTTAATGTATTTCTAAGTAGTTTTATTTGTGGCTAGTTTAATTTTAAGATTATATTTTTAGCACGTGCTTTTTATTGTAAGCTGTATTATTACTTTATTAGTAAGTAAATAAATGTAAAGTACTCGTTGTTAGGAAAATAAAAGAGTTCGCGTAAAATGATCCCCGGTTCTATGAGCTGCAGACAGGTTAAACCGCCTGGACTAACAGCTCAATTTGCTCGCCCACACTATTTAGTTGCGTGTAGCTAGAGCTAGTAACCACTTTGATCTGTTCACTATTTGAATTATTTTAAAGGACAAACATGTACTAACTTAAGTGCAATGAAGCGTAGGTACTAAAGCCTTTTATTATAAACCGTTAAAACATATTCATACTCATCTCCCAAGGAAAAAAAACATCTTTCCCTGACCGTAATATTATGAATGTACTTAAATATCGTATAGGTACACTATTAGATATCGCAATCCATAATTCTTTTAAAACGGAGACTATGTACAGTTCTCCAAAACGTATAAATCCTACAACTAAAATATTCATCAGGATGCTTTACAGTGGGGGAGCTCTCGCGGGCCCCGTCCGCCATTTGTAAATGGATTTTAAATTAATAACATTCACCTAAGGGATTGTCTAAAGCATTTGATTACGAGGCGTAGTATCGGCTGATATGGGATTACATTTAGACGTGAGCGGAAAAACAAGTCGGATCGTGAAATTAAATGGGTTTCGAGCACGGAATAATCATCGCTAGTGCGTTTGTCGTATTCCAGGATAGGTAGGAACTGAATCGTGTTCAATTTCTAAGGTTTTGATGCTTTCGTGGAATAATATATTTAAACAGTTGTTCCAATTATCCCTATTTACATATTTAGTAATTTTCTACAGGAAGAATTTATTATAAACGAATTTACGACACATTTAGAGACGATATAATCACTCACTCACTTTTTACCCTCGGCTGTACAAGTACAGTCAACGCCTCACTAGGTATACACTTTTGAACCTTATTCCGCTGTAATAACGTTCAAAAGTGTATACCTAGTGAGGCGTTGTGTGTACATATATGGGACATATGCGTTACAACCACACGTTGAACCACTAGATCTATCTACAATACCTAAATTCAAGAATTAGTAAACAATTGCTTCGCCGCTTTACGTTACACGTGTGTTTGGTTGCATCCACTAATGAACTGCTTTACTCAATATAATATGTTTGCTGGTCAATATATAACAAAGACACGCCGAAATAAATCCAATTTAGCTCGCTTTACGCCAATGTCGAATTTTAGCCTGCGATTTCGGTGTCCAAAAGTGTTATTCATAATTCGACTCACGAAACCAGTAGAAGTGTGACCCCCTTTACCCATGGTTGAAACTTGTCTCAAGGTCATGTGACTCTGGCTCAAAATGTTTTATCAATGTCCGGCCAGAGTGTATCGGTCCAATACGTCCAAATTAGCTGCGGTAATAGACCGATCGCGTACAAAGCCAGGGTAATTAGCGAGCAGCGTTCAAAATAAGTTCAACAACAAACATGTGTGCAATGGCTTGCATTCTACATAGATTGCCAACATGCGAAGTGTCTAAAGACACCTGAGTGAGTGCTTAGTGCGAAATTAGTAACGTTAATCATAGTACAATTTGGTGATTATGAAATCATTTACAGCTATTTATCCTTGAGAAGGATATATCTTTATTTATTTCTCATAGCCCTTATTGATCGACGAAACCTATCTAGAATAAAACCTATAATTAATATATCCTTTCGAACTTTGAAGGAAATTTGATAACAGACACCTTTGAAAAGAGTGTAAAAGTTGTTCGGCTTGGATTTTAATAACGTCACCTCTCTCTTTTATATGTGTAACTGGCATATTCTTGATAATTATTATATTTCATGACCTCAGTAAAATTCTTGAGTCCTGTTCATATCCGATCTGCATTTCAAAAGCTCAGAATTTTCTTTAAATATTTAATTTACAGCTTTAGCCAAGTTTCGAGAGCGGCAAGTAAAGCTTAGAGTGAAAGAACTTTAAAGGTAGAGCTTAAAGTTGGTCAAAGTTGGCGTGTACAAAATGAAAGTAGACTCAAGTGTGCTGTTATTTATTCCAATTTAAGTGAATATATATAGGTAGTACTTAGGTAGATGCGTTTTTATGATATTCAGGTAAAGGAGCCCAAAGTTCACTGTGCAACCTAATCTCAAAAATTGGTGGCACTAAATTGTAATAAATAATAGTGCTTGCTATTTAATGAACATAATTAAATTGGCATATTTTCTGACATGTGAACACCATTCCTCCGGCTTGCCTATACATATTTTTCACGCACCGCAACTGGTGCCTATGTACTTCCTATATTGTAAAGAAAGTATTCCAAGGAAAGTTACAAAGTATAAAATATTTAGAGTTTATAAACAACATATCCAAAGGAAACTCATTAAACAATGGCAATAAATCCTTGTATCACTGTTCCGCTCAAAATTAATTTAATTTCAGCATACACGCGTAACGTATTGACAGAAGGAACAAACACAATTACACGTTCAGTGGCTCGGCGCTCGGCCTCGCATTCGGCGCGGATTATACCGAATATGCTCGACGTTTTGCCACATACCTCTGCAATAGATGTAGACACATGAAGGTTTTTAGTCTCCAGTTGGAAAAAAAATATTTTGAAAAACTATTTAAAAAATGAGTTACTATATTTTTACTCTAAGCGAACAGTAAAATGTGATGTTATAGGTTTTCTTGAAGTTTATAAAAAAGTCGTTTAATTTTACGTTTCATTTCAGATAATGAGGTTATTAGTTTTAACTTTAATCTAATACGAATTTTTCATAAACATTTGGATATGATTTTCGCACCTAATTAAAAAAATGCTGAACAAAAAAAACCTCTGGACAGAATATGTTATTTACTAGAAATTAAAAGATATATGTGACACAGTACATGTCATGGTAAAGCCCGTTGTAAAGCCTCAGCTACGGAAAATCTCCAAAACAGCCCTTTCAGACTAATCCTAAACCTATTCGGTTTGGACCCAACAAAAGGCACGGGTACGATAAAGGGATTAAATTTTGTAAAATTTATAGCTGTAGAAGGTATTAAAATTGTTGGCGTGTGAAGATATTTGATTCTGGGATAGGCCCTTTCGAAGTTTGCTGAGAGGATTGTTTGGGCTCGTGAATTTTTAGGTGTTCGGCCTATTGTACGTTTTAAGTGGGTATCTAATGCGTTTTTGTAATTTGTTTGATCTGATTAGATTACCGGTATTTGGCGAGAAAATATAGGTACATATCATTTTAGTTTAATTTCAACAACGGCTACAAGAGTTATATACTTACATATTTGATTGAATTCATATATTTGATTCGCTTTTTCCTTTGTATATGATATTTATATAAATATCATATACAAAGGAAAAAAGCGACCTAGGCATCCGGTGCATGGCTGGGATCGAACCAGCGCCTTCTGAATTCGCGACGCCTGGTTCGATCCCATGCAGCCATGGGCACTGGATGCCTAGGTCGCTTTTTCCTTTGTATATGACATCTATATAAGTTTATAATGAGGTTCTAATAATTTAATGAGGCAAATGTTCATACATATTTGTACTGGTAAATATTTCTACAGATATAGGTAATGTACAACATACAATATTGTACAGTCAATAGTCAATACTACATATAGGTATGTACCTGAGAATACTCTTTGGTTTATGTTACTATAGGCAGTTAAGTTCCAAGAAGCGTGTCTCATGTTGATGTTGCTAACTACAATATGAAGTACCAACTCTCCATCTTTATTAAAATGGACAACACTACATCCTAAATGTCAACACAATAAAGCAAAATGTCAACTGTTACTCCAAGTTCAAAACCACAATATTCAATTATTCTGCCCCAAAGGCAGGACGGACCTAAAATTAACTTAATGTCCTAAATTTGTGAAGTATTATCTGTAGGTACAATGCCTATATATTGTCTGAGTCCCGTGACCCTCTTAGGATTTACCGAAACGGCTCTCAACAGATTTCCCTTGAAAGCCGGCCTAAAATAGGGAGGACTAACATAGACTTTAGATCCGGTTTCATGCTTAGTAATTTAGCGAATCAGTGATGTAAGTACACACCTCTGGATATTTTTGTTTTAAAATTATTTCACCGCCCTTGGCAAATTAAAATTTCGTGAGTAATCCTGCATACATTCGCCAAGAAATTCGAAAGTCCTGAACTCTCTATGGGCAGGCGTGGTGTCTACAAGGTGTAGCAAAAATACAGGTAATCCTTTTAAGGGCATAATTGGTATCGCATTCTTATTATGAAAAACTATGAATAGGTACATTTTTTTTCGCGAAAAAAAAATTTGGTTTTGTATGGAGGGTTGGCCGGCCGGGACGACGTGTCCATACAAAAAAAAAATTATTCGTATCCAAAAAAATGTTGTTCTACTTTTTTTTACTCGCAATACGATACCAATAATGCTCTTAAACGGATCACCAGCATTTTTGATACACCCTGTATAGCTTAATCCTTCTCATGTCGGAACTGTTTCACCTAATTAATTTGGCAATAGAGTCTTGCCAATATTTAAAGTACATATGTACTTATTATGGGTTATTTTTATTTCAAGGAGCGTCCATCCCTATATTACTGCATTATCCCGTTGAACTGTTGATATTCAACAGACAACTGGATCAAAACCTAGACGCTACCCAGCATCAGTTATAATTTAATATATATATTAAATTATACATTAAATTAAGTAAATTGACGAGCATAGAATTACTAAACAACTTTAGTTAGATTGACACAAGTTAACCTGAACTCCATTTAAAGGGCCCTTAATGAAAATGGATAGCAATTATATGGTCCCACTGTGCGTATTTACTCTGAGAAATGAAAGGTCATATTTAAATGGTGGCCCTTGTAGAATATCAATGAGGAGACCCATTGGGGAGATAACCTATCAAGATTTTACTCAAGATTGTAATGAGCTGTCCCTTACTTGACAAGAATAGCATAAACATCTACTTACAACATATTTAGTTGAAATTCTGGCTATAATTGAAATAATGTTTTTTACATAATGCCTGTTACTTAATAAATTAAATTAGCCGGTTTTCGTCCATAACGAGAGACAATGAGAAAAATGGAAAAGAAATGGGGGTTCCTTAAGATATAGAAATCTCTGGTTGCTCTCAGAAGCTGTGTACAATTGTATGGAATTTACCGCTAGATCGGTAAATTACCGGTAATCTTCATACAAAATATTTATCAGTTGCATGCCATAGCTAGGTGCAAGACTGCCATTCCACTGAGACGGAGATGAGCGGCGGATGCTGCTATTGGTTGATTCCCGCACGTCTCTTCTCATCTCGCCCTCAGTGGAAACTGGAAAGGCAGCCTAACCGGTGTTAATTTCATAATCAAGGGCAAAACTTTCAATGTTCCAATTTGCTAGCATAAAGTAACCATATAATACTTATAACATATGCCGTAGTTCAGCTTATCTACCGAAACCAGAGTCCCCGGCGGTTAAGCCGAGTTAAGTACTAAAGGGGTCTAGTAGTAATTAGTGTCAGTAAGTGTCAGTCAAAGTCGGGCCACCTTTATGAATATAGACGAGGTAAAAGCCACTATGTGTCTAACTAGTTAGTAAGCGTTAGTTTGAAATTGTTCAGCCGAGTTAGAGGTTCGTTTTTGAATAAGACAGTTTATTTGCGACTTTAGTCATTAATGGGATTGCAAATTAGTTGTAGGATGAGTTTAGGCACAAAACTAAATATTTAACATCGGTATACGATTAATTCTCAAAAATAAGGTTCAGGATGGCTGCCTTCACGATCCTATTTCGTCGCCTTTTTTAAATCATCCACATTGTCCGACTTATATTTTTAAAACATAAATATGAATGCAAATAAAGTATTTTGAGACTTATGTTCTGTGCTATTTTTGCTGCTAAATGAACTCTGCTTTTGGCTTTGCATTTTGCATTCAAGCAGATGATGTCTTAAAACCAGCTTATTAAGCTTACTCGTATGTTAATGTAGAACACAATACAATATAAAACTTAATTAATATAATATAGCCGACATAAATCAACTGCAACATCGCTTTTGAACGATAACCATAATTTGTTCTTTTTATCCTGTTTATCGGCAATCTCATCTAGCTCGTAGCAATTATTTTTTTATGAAATGGTCCCCGAGAGCAGGTAAAAATTTTAGGAGCATTTTTAAACAACACCTCGACCGTTCTCACACTTAATTACTATCCCTATATTGGCTGCTGTAGTCTGACGCGTAAAACTGTGATACGTTATCTAAGTTGGTACGTCTTTCCATAATTATCATACAACAATACAATAAAAAAATAGACATTAATCAGAACACATTTGTTATAGCACGAGTGCAAATAAGAGTGGAAGCAACAGCTTAAAATTGTACCTAACAGTCACGCGTAAATTAGTCTACGCTGTCGCTATGTGAATCCCAATTAGATGGTGCAAGATGAAATTATTACCTACATTGCTGCATTTGGTTGATAGATTAAGTATTGTACCTCAGGATGCTGCAATGTACTTAAGTACTTATATAAAATTGAATTCAAGTTCTGGCGCCATCTATAATAGGGGTTGTAGTACCCTTATTTTTTGATGTGTAAAGAGCTGTTTTTTAAATACCTAAATAAACTTGAGCTAACTACGTGTTTTCATTACACCGTGAAAGCCTGATCTAGATTTAACTGTTCTCTGAAAAGCAGAATTGATTCAAGCGCGTGAGCATTAACTAGTTGCCAAAAAGGTCAGATGTCAGTGAAATGAAAACAAATTGTAACAGAACTCATTCCATTCTACAGCACTTTCTCCAGAGCTAACACCGGCTGCTCAAAGCCAATACTATGTTATTATACGAGGTTCAAATTACCTTTTATTCTGAACCAATAATTACAAGAGAATGCGCGGCCGGAGCCGGACGCGCCAGAGCTTCATTTAAAAGGCGACTTTACATTTTAAGTGGCAAGGCAAAAAATGAATCGACATCAGTGGAACCAATTATATGACCCTCAGGAACGTGGCTCATGTAAACTGGTTCTTCCTGTGGACCGCGTATTTTTCAACGTCTTTCCTTTCGCTTTTTAGTGCAGGTTTTATACCAGTTTGTTTGGGTTTGTTTTAAATGAATTTTGGGGTTGGGGGTATGAAGCCGACGGTATTTCTTGATGTTTAACAACATTTCGCATTACGGAGGTTTTGCCTCGTAAAACTTGCCGGGTCCACGAGGCAATTTATTTCGCGTTATGCCCGCATGGAGCGTTTGGGGTTTTTTCAAGAGTTCCCCGGTTGCCCCGGGCGGGAACAACCCTTTTCGCAGTGTGAGCTGTACGTGGAAGAATTGCCGGTTTACGAGTTAAAAATAATGCTCCACTGCCGGGATGCCGGGAACAAGATATGCGTACGAGGAAAATTTTTTTGGAAACAAGTTCCTAGCATAGCGTACAGCACTGATTGCATTTATGTAGATAACAACTAGTCTAGTATTATAATAATCAAGTAAATAACTATGGTTGACACCATGTATAATTTACTATTTAATGTAAGTAGCAAAATGTTTCTGCCACCCATTATAATACTTAGCCGACATTTTTGCAGAACAATAATGCCGACCTTACTACGACTTGTATTTTTATAAAAATTGGATGACACGATATTGCCATCCCGTGATTGTTTGCTCCGAAATAGAAGGCGCGAATGTTTTTTCCATTTCTGCTGAAAACTTGCCAGGAAATTGGAACAAACTTCTGTAGAACTCGTCTGTTTCACGTGAAAATTCCCGGTTTATTTATGGCCTCCGCGGCGTCTAAGCATCGATCTAAGTACTTTGACCTGGTGGTTAAGAAGTTTTGACTTGCGATCGCGGGAGGCTTACGGGGCTGATTGATTCATTGACGATCCAAAGTTCTTAACTTGAATAAAAAGTTAAGCGGCAATAGGTAGGTACCGTACGAAATTTAAATAACATATATAACATTAAATTTTATCCGGTGCTTACGTAGAAACACGAAATTTGGAATGAATATCAGCATAAATTTATCGGCAACGACGTCTGTTCGAGGGACACAACACATCTAACTCTCCTATATCCTCGGAACCAACTGAACATCAAAGATTTGTTGAAGAGTTGGGATGGCTGATACACTACAATGTCTACAATAGAGTGCACGCTCGTAATACAATATGTACTCACGATCGCTCGGCGCCATGGACGCTGCCTCGCACCACGCCACTACCACCACCAACAACACAAGCTTCATGACCACCATGTTTAACACTGTATCTGTTTATCCTCTATCAGCTTTATATAGTGACCGTGAATAACGACAACACAGACAGCACTGTAATAGACCACTCGATTTAATGTGCCATTGATCATGGTCTTCAGTTAGAGCACATTTCTTTAGATCTGACGTCGAAATTGGTATGGAAAAATGCATTGTTTATACGCCCCGTGGCCTTTCAGACTAGTTTGTAAGGAAACTCAGTGTATTTAAGAATGACTTTCGAGTTTCAGCATACAGTTGTGTTTATGCCTTTTCCAACGATGAATCAAGAGTAGTTTTAAAAATTTGCTTTGGTCAAATTAGATCAAATCAAATTATTAGAATCACAATTCGTGGTTATCTTGATCCAGTCAGCAGCAAAAGTAGCTAAGCAGGTAGGGTGTTCCAAATGAGCTGGACACGACTTAATTGTAAAGAGTTTTTATGCTATTATACGAGCGTGTGTATTTTGAACACCCTACCAGCTTAGCTGCTTCTGCTGCTGACTGTCCATCCGGTATGCAATCTAATCCATCCGGTTCATCATTCAACAGTTTCTGATCATCTTCGAGTCTAATCGTTTATCGTATTACTCTAATTGTCGCATCACTCCAATGCATTAGTGATTCCTGGGGTCACGCTTGGTTTTCAATTTTCATACAAATTGTAGCACATGCGACGTCTATTTTGTTGTATGTCGCGGTTGACCGCCTACACCGCACGACCTTGCCGATTGGACAATCAGCTCATCTGCGGATCTGCGTAATTCTGTATTGTTACGATTGTTATTGTTACGTACCTTTGACTCTTTGTCTCAAACATGTTACAATTTGTGTTAATGATTTATCAGATCTAAGGGCGCGAGTTAGTGCACTACTGGTCATTTTCCCTGATTCACAATTTTCGTTAATTCGTCAAATGTCAATTCCTTTCCAATTCGGTGCTATGCTTACATTATGTACGATTTTTTTAAATATACGTTTTCTTATTTATATATTTTAGGTGTGTTTTTAGTTTAAACGTTTTTTGAGTAGAGACCACGGCTCGGCAAACGTAATTAATGTTGGACTTGGACGCCCTTAAACAATTTAAGACAGAAGAGTGACGAGTATCGCAAGGTGGCTGGCAAAAAACTGGATGAGAATGCCCGCTGATGACCAGATATGCCCAGTAGTGGACAAGTACAGGCTAGGCCTACATATATATGCCCAGCAGTGGACTAGTACAGACTGATTATATATTACAGTTAGTTGGTTAAAATTTCGTATAACACAATTTCTCTCCGATAGTCTTAAGTACTTTTGACGATTAAACATTAAAGCCAAATCTTGGTAAAACGCCATCAGTTATCATGTTTTCCATCACGAACAAGTTGGGTTAGGAAGCTCAAGCGGTTCCGCTCTGAATAATTATCTTAATTTAGTTTGACAGTTTGATAGCACAACGCGAAGACAAACTCGCGATTGATGTTATTTTGTTTCCTGATAAATGCCCGGTACACTTTCCTCCATAATGGAAACTGATGAATCATAGAACTTAAATAAGGCTGCGGCTCAGTGGCGCGACGTCTGAAAATACTCTGTATAAAAAAATTTAAAAAATATCTTCCTGTAGTTATTATTTTTCTCAAAAATATATGTTTTTAGCTACAAAACTATAAATCTTGCGATTTGATCGTATTCTATAAGCTCTATTTTTTAAGTGGAACTGAGTACTTTAAACGGAAAATTAAATTTTATTATCGAAACAATTTTCGTGTCGTTTACAACTCAAACGATTGCAACTTTTACCGATAACTATTAATGAAAAAAAATTAAACTATGACGACGCAGTTTTTTCAAAAGCTGTGCCACTAAATACAAGTTACATACTAGTATATTAGGTATTGTTTATCGACCTTTTCCTGGTATTATATATATCTCTTTGTCCGTCACTTACCCCTTTTCTTGTAGCAACAGAAGATCTCCTTTTATATCAGATCAATTCATTGTCGGATGGGGATTCGCATAAGCATCTTGTATTTTTTACCCAACACTTATTACTTGCGCAATATTGCATCACAATCGGAAATACACACACGTGCCAAAATCAAATGGGTAACAGGAAGGGTGACAAAACTGGCTCGACTTGTGTCGTTTTAACGTTGTAAAGTTAAAAAATATAGGGGATAGTCATCTATTAATCTAAGTACAGTCAGCAGCAGAAGTAGGTTAACGGGCGACTTGTTCACTATGAGCTTAACACAACCTTAATATCAAGAAAATAAGGGCATGCCAATAGTACATTGTGTATTAAATTAAGCTTGGTAAACAAGAATTTACGAACGATTATGAATTGAATTAATTAACACGAGCTTGTAATTCCACCGCCCGTGGCCTGATACACATAATAGTTTTTTTAACACAGTTGCTCAAATCTAGTAGTAGTTTATAATGCGAGAAGTTGGATTTCTCGCACTAGCGCGTTTTACTTTTCCAGCCAATCACAGCTCAGGATTCATGATCACCGCCCCGCATCGCAGGGCGCGAGTGTTCGGATGAAGTAACCTCAAAGTGACATATTGTCCATTTTTATAATTTTTTCGCAACTTTATTAAAAAACGTCGTTCGATACACGGACGGAATGTCATTCTTCACTCGTCCCGAGTTTTGCCACTCGCCTGCGGCTCGTGACCAAATGTCTCGGAACTCGTTGAATAATGACATCCTTTCCGACCTAGTATCGAAATGTACTATTATCACACTAGTGAGCAAAACAAAAAAGGGATCTAAACAAAACTTCTTCTTCTGCGTCAGGGCAGACCAAGGAAACATAGAGACGAACTTGATGCATTTGGACATTGGTATTGTATGGTTATTCTACTTATTTTTACCAAAAATATCATACCGATTAACTATATTTTTTTGCACAAGCGGAAATATTTCTAAAAGGATAATGGTTGCATCTCCCCGTTTGTTGTAAAGGTTAAACCGGGCTTAGTGCACGCAATCGATACAAACGCGTTGCTTCCATCTTTTGTTGTTAGGGGTTGACAGCCCCTTCGGCCACCCCACTGTGCGGTAATTAACAGCCGCTTACAGCGATGTCAAGCGCTTTTTGCTAAACTGTCAGTCTGTCATGGACAATAGAAAGCAGTGGCGGCTTAAAATTTCTTCATGAGCTGTAGGAAAACAGGCGCTTGAAACTTAGGCAAGCCGACGGGAATCGTGCTCTATGGATGCGCTGCCACTAATAGAACCATAAGTTTATTCAGTTTTTGTTGTTTGTGTACATTAAAGTGAGCCTGATTATACTGGTCCAACAAGCCACAATAGTACATTGTTGTAGAGGCTGGAAAGTAAGCTATAGGTGGATCGAGTTAGTTCGAGGGCCGACCCGCCAGGGGAGGCCCTCGAAGATACGAGTCCACCTATAGCGCTTTCGGCCGAGACATTACATAGTGCTTTTCACGACTACTGTGAGGAAATAAAATAAAAAATTAATTATCATATACAAACACTTTAATAGATACTATTTATAGGTATATTGACGGTTCATATGCTTTTCACAAGCACGATAAAGTAAACGAGCATGTAACTTTCTGCAAATAAATGCTTCTTTTCGCCATCCTTCCATAATATGAATTGTTCGTCGGACATTATATTGTATACAAAATATCACTGTTCATGGGCCTTCTTATTTAGGACGCGATTTCACTGGTAACAAATTTCTACGCCTGTGCAGTTTCTTGAATTTCGGTGGGCGCCAGCGTATTAATAACATTTTCTACACTTATTGAACTCATTTTTACTGCATAAATACAACTTTCTTGTTTTTCAGTCAAACATTATCCAATTCAATATGTATTTTTCTCGCTCCACCTTTATTACTTTTTTTTTCACTTTTAAGAAGCGTTTTACGATGTTTACTTCAATCCGACTCAAACGGCTATTAGACATTGCAACCTGCAAGGTATAATTAAAAGTAGGGCCCGTAGGGAGCTGAAGCAGGGAGAGGGAGAGGCAGGGTACACAACAGATTGGGCCCTGCATGTTGCCATGTCTAATAGCCGGTTCACTCCTTACCCACTTTTTGATAGAAAACCACAAACGGTTAAAAAGGTAAAAACGCCTTAAGTGTGATCTGAATGATTTTGACGTTTCTTTTTTTTAAACAAGTAAATTGGTTCGATAAACAACCTTATTTTATTTTAGAATGAAAAAGTGGTGCCAAAAAAAGACCTTTTTAATGTTTTAAATGATTCTCATTGGCGGGTCCAATGCAATGACATCTGGATTTTACTTTTCTACTATGACATTTCATTGCTGCAAAATAGCAATTCTTGTAGTGGTTGTTCAGATGCTACAGCAATTGCTTACTTTCCAGCTTGGATTTTGATCTTCTTTTGCCACATTTCCGAGCAGGTGGCGTGAAAAGTATTTTTAACGGATTAAGATTTTTGTAAAGCTTTTCTTTTGTAATAGAACCAAATTTTTTGAAAATAGTTCTAACATTTGTTAAATTGCCAGCTGTTGCACTCTGTACATCTAAAGATTTATGTACCATCGAGTTAGAAAATGCACGGGCAAGTTATGAATGAATTCATTGACAAATTGGCCATGCAATTACGAACCCGATGGTAAGAAAATTTAAGGATTTAATTACGGGTTTGCAAAAAATATCTGTATAGGTATTATAAATGGTTATGGCCACTATACTTGTATACCCCCTGTATTTTACCCCTAACTTTAATTTCGTCACAGTCGATTAGACATTTCAATACACGTGCATTCACAAAATTTTAATGCGTAACTACCAATGGCGGACCCTTGCGATTGACATTTCATTTTCAGCCTATGATAAAGACATAGGGTGTTTTTGGATGCTTTCCTGTAGGGTCTTTATCATATAACTTGTACACAAGTTAATAAGTTTTAGTAATTATTGTAAACGGAATCGCTATCTACGAGTTTAAAAGTTGCATTGCCAAGCTCTTTTCTAATAAGTTTTACGTGTGGGAGATTCGACGGATTAATTGAATATAAGGCTACTCCCACACTAGCGTCTTCCGAGCGTCGACATCGCCCGAGCGCCTGCGCAGCGTCGACACGGCGTCGACGCTCAAAAGACGCTAGTGTGGGGTTAGCCTAAATAGTAAAACATTTTTTGTGAAATACATTAGGACACAAAAACCATATCTCTCTACCGTTACTATATACCTATGAATTCGGTCGTTACACACGGTACTAAAAAACTACTGTTATAGGTATCTAAAAATACACATTACATTTCAATTTCACCCTAACAATTTATTAATTAAGTGCGTCACAGTTATTTGTATTAGTAACAATCACTGACATGTAGCTCAACTTCTTTGAGTTCAATTAATAAACGGTGTCATTTTGGCATCACTCGAGCTTAAAGCTTGTATTGCACAGCGCATCTCAAACTTTCACGTGTGCGGGGTTTGTTAACAAAGTTGGTTAATACTGTACGTTGTTTGCTATTTCTGCGCTGAGGGTGAGTTAATTTGAATGCCGTGAAAACTTTATGATTTGTATGCGTCGGGAGTACAGACTGTCTGGGGGGCTGTTTGCCAGTTTTGGGCTAGACTGTATCTACTTGCCTTACTGATTCATACAATGTCTCCAGATCTAGTTATCTTAGGTCCTACATTAATAGTTTTAATACGTTGAGGTACTTAGTTTGACCTTTATTGCATTTTTTTCACATTTACGTCGTACGTACTTTACGTAGTATGTATGAGCTCAAATATGTTGTACTTTATCTTTAAATGTCATAGTTAATATAATACAGCCTTATACAATCTTAGTTAATGATAATAATTAAATATTTTAAATTTTTTATAACATTCGTTCTGAATGGGTGCCAAGAAGACAATTTAAGAAATTAACATCAAAATGACAACGAGCAAACATTTCAGCCGCGTTTAAAGTGATTTATTAACTACATTAACAAAGTTAACACTGAATCGCAAACAGTTGCCGTATTGTTGGCTTTTCAAACGCACGTTTCCCGTAAAGGCGCTTCACTAAGGACACTGTGCCGCATTGTGGCATGCCACAAAGTAACACTAAAACTAGACACTGACTTTTTACACTATAATTTTCACAAAATATCAAAGTATGTGCAAAAGCAGAACCATGTATATATTTAATTGGGTCGCCAGATTTATTAAAACCGGGCTTCGGATAAAAGAAGAAGGATATGTTGCTGATAAAACCGGATATAAGTAAATTTTTTACAACCGCACGTATCGGCTTCATTCGTTCTACACATGCTATGCGAGGCTTTTTAATGTAGGTAACACGCCCACATAAAAAACTGAATAGCAAAATATGCAAACGAAAAAAGGACACAAACATAATATGTAGCAGATGGTATCCCGATCGACCGAAAATCGTTTGGCTGTTTTAAAAATATCATGGTATGTTGTACCGTACCGTGGCGTAATAGATGCGGATTATTTTCATAATACTTGTATCCAATATAATTGTTAACAGAGTTTATACCTCTTTTCCTCATCAACCTGATCAAAATATGTAATAAAAAAAGAATGCAGGTTTTAAAATCACATTTTATTTATCGGTTATCCAGTCACTCCATTCCATTGTACCTTAAAATATATGAATATACAAATACAAGTCAATTGATACCTCAGCCACTGCAGATTCTCAACAGCTCTCATAGATTTTCGTTTCTTTTTAACACTTACCTAAACCTCTTAAAACGTGAGTTCCTAACTATGGAACAGAATGTCGCATTGTCGCACAGTGTAATCCGCCTATAAAACACCGCCCGTCCACGTCTCGAACCCAACTTGCCTCATAATTCTGTCGACGGAAAGAGTTTACAAGTTCTTAGCTGTTTTTATAAAACTCCGCCAAGTTCGGAACATTTACGCGATACAGCGCAGTGACTCACGTTTCATATAAAACGAGATTATTCCAGAGTTTTGGGGTTCTAATGGAATGGGGTTGCTGAATTAAACTTTAAGACGGCAGGCGTCGTCTGTTTAGGTTTTAGGTAACAGGGTATTTTTTGTATGTTAAGTAAAATTCCAATTTGTACACCGGTAACTAAGACGTGAGGATTCCAAAGTAGCTGTGGGGTCGCCTGTTCGTACCTATCATGAGTTTTAAGTAACTTATGTCCAAAATACTCTGAGGTTGGCAGTTCAAAGTTTTTTACAGGTAGCGCCAGCATAGGTACCTACATAAGTTTTACCCGTCAACCCTACCAATGGCGTCTTTTTCTTGTTTTTCGTGAAGAATCCGAAATCGGACTCATACCAATAAGTCTATTTCTCTTTCTATTTTAGAAGGTCAAAAGATGTTAGGTAATGTGCCCGAATTATATTAAAAGTAGTGTCCAGTACATAATTTAGTAAACTAGCTGATTGCAAGTTCGTCGACATATAATAGGTCAAACTAAGCACACAATGCAACTTGATCTGCATTAATAATTGGGACTCCGGGCTATTGTTCAAGATGGCACCCCAGGCAATGCTTTCACATTGCTTGTGAACGTTCACCTCAATGAACCAGCATGAATGTGACCTGGACACTCGTAACAAGTGCGGGTAAATAAGAGTCTTACTTAAACTGGTCGCCTAAAGCAATGCCTGTATTCGGTAAGTAATACCCTAGTCGTTAATCCGTCCCAGTGCGAGAATATCGCGGCTCAACTCATTAGCAGAATAGACCCCTTTGTGACACGCTTCGAACGGCTCGAATGACACGTTATTGTGGAATACACCCCCTTAGTTGCGTTTAGTTGCTAGTCAAGATAACTACAACAAAGGTGGTTTTACTGAATCCCCTTTTAATGGGTAATGCTTACATGTGAAATATACAGCAACAGTTGGGTTTTTCCACGTTTTTCATACATATTAAATAATCCTTGTACGAAAACTACTCCTGTAAGTACTGTGCCTAAACAATTTTCTTTATTACTATTAGTATTATTACCTGGTACTATGGTTTTTCGGCACTTATGTTACGAAATATCATCTGATATTTACCTACCAGTCGCTTTTCGGTGAAGGAAAACACCAAAAAGGCCTAGTTTTCCCTTTGGGTCGCAAGGTAAGGTGACACTCGCTTTCGTAAAAACTAGTTCCTACGTCAATTAGGTTGCCGAGCGGGCCCCAGGCTCAATTACGCCGTGGCAAGACCGGGACAAACGCTAGGAGAATAATTATGATGGTCATATACCTACCATTATCACCGAAAAACCCAATTTAAAAATGGTGGTTATGTGAGTGAGTAGGTGGGTGTTGGACATAGCATTATTACATTTTCACTATAGTACTTTTCTTTAATGGCATTTATAAATTATTGATACAAAATGTACATAAAAACGCAATCCAAACATTAACCTCTACACAAGACACCCATGAAGAAATTTTCTGTTCTGATTATAGAAGAATAGAATAACAAAACTGTTATTTAACTTTAGAAGCACCAGTAACAGTCCTGTAAACTCCTGTTATCGTTAAGATTCCAGCAACGCGATAGAAACAACAATAGAAACTCTGTGGCATATTCATCCGTTAGGGAAACAACTTGTTCTGTACTCATGTTTACCTAGTACTTACAGTCCGTGAGCTCTTAAAAGAACCTTCGGGTTTTAGAAAGAGACGTCGGGTATCAATCAACTGTGACAGATGAAAAAGCAGAACAGCAATATTATGGCTCCTCTACATGATGGGTCATCATAGGGACGCAGCTATGCGCTAGAGGGAGCTAACGGTATTGCGATCTCGTTTCGTCGTATAGCTGCGCTACGTCCCTATGATGGCCCATCATGTAGAGCTAGCCTTACATTCGTGTGTCATCGCCGATTCCCGAAGGTTCTTTTTAAAGCTAAGATAATGCTGTTTAGGTTTTCAATATATTAAGTTTTTTTTTGTCTATGGTATGTAAATTTGAAATAGGTATATAATAAGATGTTCGTTTGCAGCGCCATCTGCGTGTATCTTTGCACATTATTGTGAAAATCAGTGTCTTTAGCCCGTTAAACGAAGGAAAACTTAGGGGAAATAATTCGTGTATAGCTGAATTTTGGCATAGTTGTAGATAAAGGTGTCTTACACAACATACTAAAAGTACTCGTGGTTAGAGGCGCCGCTAATGGGGAGAGGGGGGTGTAAAGATCCCTTTTTTTGGCTTTTCATAAATAACTCAGTAGCGGTGGCTCATATGAAAAACTGTCCTTCTACTTAATTAATCCACAAATAATTTTCTACAAAAAAGGTTCTTTACACTTTTTTGCTGGGATCAATGTATAATGAGATTTCGAGGAAATACGATAATCACTTTTTGAAACTTTCGGAGCTATTATTTACGAAACTATTAGTTTTGTCTAAAAGTTGTTTTAGAAAACCCATATTTATATTAAAAGACCTACCCAACAACACCCCACACATTAGGGGTGGATTAAAAAAAGAATTTACCCCCCACTTCATGTGTTCGGGAGGTACCCTAAAAAATAATATTTTTTCAGATTTTGTTTTAATACTTTGTCGGCGTGTTCAAAACACATACTCATACGAAGTTTAACTATTCTAGTACTAACCATCACTGAGAAGGTTGAAGAGGGTATTTTTTTACTTTTTATTTTTTATGCCACGAGGGTGGCAAACAAGCATACGACCCGTCTCATGATAAGCAGTTCCCGTAGCCTATGGATGCCTGCAATCAACTTCCTACCCTTATAGTTTCGCTGTCCGTTTGTCCCCGTCTGTCCGTTCACGGCTTTGTGCAGTGATGGTTAGTACTAGAATAGTTAAACTTCTTATGAGTATGTGTTTTGAACACGCAGACAAAGTTTTAAAACAAAATCTGAAAAAATATTATTTTTTAGGGTACCTCCCGAACACATGAAGTGGGAGGTAAATTCTTTTCTTTAATCCACCCCTAATGTGTGGGGTGTCGTTGGATAGGTATTTTAATATAAATATGGGTTTTCTAAAACAACTTTTAGACAAAACTTATAGTTTCGTAAATAATAGCTCCGAAAGTTTCAAAAAGTGATTATCGTATTTCCTCGAAATCTCATTATACATTGATCCCAGCAAAAAAGTGTAAAGAACCTTTTTTGTAGAAAATTATTTGTGGATTAATTAAGTACAACAACATTTTTTCGTATGAGCCACCGCTACTGAGTTATTTATGAAAAGTCAAAAAAAGGGATCTTTACACCCCCCTGTCCCCGTTAGCGGCGCCTCTAACCACGAGTACTTTTAGTATGTTGTGTAAGACACCTTTATCTACAACTATGCCAAAATTCAGCTATACACGAATTATTTCCCCTATCGAGCAGTTAGTGGGCTTCCTTCGGTGAGCTACTTGAACTATATTTTCGGTTGACAGAAAAGCGTCACCATTAGAAGGGAATCCCTTTTTATCACAATCAAGAATTATTGGCACCGTTTATTGTATTTCTTTGTTTAATAATCGAAACGAACTATAAATGTACTATTAATTAATTAACTTTTTTATTGTTTCAGATTTCCAAGTCCTGTTACAAAAGCCATAGAATACATATAATAAGGTAAGTTAAGTATAAGAACTTTACAGTATTTTAAGATAAGATATGCTTTGGCGAATTTGTGGCGTTATTATTTGGTTTTTATAGAGCAAAGTTTTACATAATCTTTTACCTAAGTATTTCGGACCAACGAGTCCAACGACACAGCTAAACAGTATCATCAAACAAAACATCGGAAAAAAATCGCTTCTCCTACCTACACGATGATCTCGAAAATCATGGTTTTTAAGATTTATGATTTTCAATTCTTTTCTGGCACTCATGAAATTAATGATCTTTATAAGAAACAAATGTTAGTGGGAGCTTTTCAAATATTTATTAATCTAAATCAAATGAGACTTAGAATGTACCGATACTCATCTAGTGGATGAGTCATTGCCGATGTGAGGGGGAGGCACCACGGGTCAGTGGGCGCGACCCCCGAATTAAAATTAAAATTAAAATTCCTAGTCACGGCCGCAGAAATATGGCGCGCCGTTAATGGGTGTCATGAAATATCTAGCAATTGTCCTCTGTTATACTTATGAAAAGTCTGCTGTATATGGTATTAGGCAAATGATTTATATGCTGCATAAAAAATAAAAAATAAATTAAATAAAATGCTGCATAGTTATTTTATTACGTTTATCGTTCTTCTGTGGTCATTTTCTTTTGATTTATTATTTGTATGTGATTGGTCAGGGTTAGGCCATTATCACACTAGCGACGGATCCGTATGCGGCGCTGGTGCGCGAGCGAGATAGCTCTATACACCTGCAGAGCGCTATCTCGCTCGCGCACCGGCGTCGCATGATGCGGATCCGTCGCCAGTGTGATAATCGCCTAAATTTTAAGTGAGGCCGCAAAAATACGTATGAGACATGCCCCTATGGCAGTTATGGCCAAATAATTTATCGGATATATTTGTGGACTTTAATTGTGTCAGATATATTTTTAACGGATAGACCGAACTGATAGTTCTTAACAATTGTGTTGATAACTCACAAACATTATTCTACAGTATAGCTGACAGGACTCCGACATTCGCATCAGTAAAAGTCAATTTCCCTGTTGGCACAGATAGAGTATCGGCGCTAAGTGTTCCAATTAGAATGCTAAATGTTGTCTAAATAGATATCTAGCAACTCGGTAATCCCTCATAATGACCGAGATGAGCGTTATCGTCGGCGTCAGCTAAAAGCTTTAGCGTTTCCATTTACATACCGCTTATTGCAATCAATCACGCCAAGTAGAATACTAAAAGCTGTCTAAATATCTAGAATTTTATATTTTCATACACGGTTTTCTACTGTTTCATAATGAACTTGCGCGGCGTTATCGCCGACGCCAGCCACACCGCTTATCTAAATCAATCACTCCGCTAATGAATCACGCGAATAAGAATACTAATAAATGCTGTCTAAATATCTAGCCCCCTTATTCATAAACGGCCACTAAAGTTAAGAGATCGCTAATAATCGTTTGTCCCTTTCCCTCGTGTAAGTTGGACGGAAAGGGACAAACGATTTACGATCAGAGGCATCTTAACTTTAGTGGCTGTTTATGAATAAGGGGGCTAGAATTTTAGAGTTTCCTGACAGGGTTGGCAACAGAGCTAGGGTACTCTACTGTCACATAATGATCTCGCTCGCCGTTATCAGCTAAAAGCCTAAACCTTTCCATTTCCATACCGCTTATTGTAATCAATCACCCCGCTATTTCTGAATTGTGTCAATTAGCCGCCGTATTGCTGCAGTGTGCAAGAAATAACAGTACTATATTATTATCAGAGTTTAAAAATGAATGAGTGTTCCAAATATTTATAGAGTTACAATTTATTTTCTGTGTACAGTCACCAGCAATAGTATAACGCGCATGCAGGCAAATTCTAATGTACAGTCACCGGCAATAGTATCTTCCTACACGAAGGCCGCAAAAATATGTGACACGCTCTTATGACCCTACAAATAAGAGCGTGTCACACATTTTTGCGGCCTTCGTGTAGGAAGATACTATTGCTGGTGACTGTACATTAGAATTTGCCTGCATGCGCGTTATACCTATAGGTACTCGTAGTAGCCGTAGTGTCGGACTTCAAGACCGCCGAAGAGCCGCCTATTTCACACAGTATAACTAAACGTGTAAAGTTTTCGACTCACTAACCCTGCCTAATCCTAATCATTGATACATGCAGCAATACAGGCCATTAATACGATTAGGTGCCTACTTTTCATTGCACTCATTCTGTTCTCCCTAAAGTCACACGTGTCACAACAATATAACACGGGCCGGTAGTAAATTTATATAAGTATAAAACATGCAGTCTTGTTACCAATAGACTGACAGACGAAACTGATCCTCGTGTTAAAACGTAAATATTTATTATATGATACTACTGTTTTAAAAGTGCTACTGTTAGTACTATTTACTTTTTATCGTGAATTGTGACACTCCCCTTCCACAGTAGTTCTTATTCGACCAATCGAAACAGTACCGAGATAAAAAGCGACATAGTAGTAGATAGTGAATCGACACAAGATTAAAATGGTTTATGGCTATGCCTGAGAACTTTTTAAATTAATGTGATCTTTTGAATTTATTACTCGCTTTATAGTTTGAGCCTTTTAGATAAAAAGACAACAACAGTCTTATTTCTGATTCGTAGTCAAGTATTACGCATTAATATTTCAGCACTCTAAAGAGAATATCTCTAAAAGTAAAGTCCTTAAATTTACAATTAGCCCAATAAAATTAGATCAATAAAAAGCGTTTTGAGGAATTAATTCCCAGCAGACTGGAAATCGTTTATTTACCTGCATGTGGTCCTAAAGGTATGTCATCCGAGTTCGCACCGTTTCAGGAGGTGTGCATAACTTTTTAGCGAAATTTTTGCTATCTTTCATTTTTTTTGCTTGTAGCTCATAAACGGTACGTCCGATGGAAATAATGCTATTTTAATATTAAAGAGGGTTAAATTCTGCGTCGAATGAGTATGTTAAACTTCTTATTTGGTTACACCTCGTATTTATGGAAAGTATGCAACTTAGAAAAAAATTACGAAAAATAACGATTTTGGATTCATGCCAAATTTAGTCTTTGGAAATGACTGAATGTGAAACTGAGGTGTCTATATAACGTGAAATTTTATTTTCTGCAACTTTTATTTTATAGGTTTTTCAACAGGAGTAATATTTGCAAAGATATGAGGTATGTAACTCAAACTTATGAGTTTTCAATTAAATTAGTAATTTTCCCGATTTTTAAGTTATGATTTCAGCTATACCACTGAATCGAATTAGAAGTTTAAGATACTCATTCGACGCAGAATTTAAATAACCTCTTTAATATTAAAGTATGACATTTTCCATCGGACGTACCGTTTTTCAGCTAGAAGAAAAAAACGGACGAAGAGCAAAAAATTCGCTCAAAAGTTATGCACACCTGCTGGAACGGTGCAAACTCGGATGACATGCCTTTAGAACCACATGCAGGTATTAAAACGATTTCCAGTCTGCTGGGAAATTAATTCTTCGAAAAAAACTAATTTTATTAGCCTAAATAGGTATGTAGAGTAAGATATACTTAGTCACCGTCAGAATATGATAATTAAGTTTGCTTAATTTTAAGTTACAGTATACATAGTTGAACAATCGTAGGTGACACAGGGAGAAGCTAGAAACATGTATATATATATATTTTTTTATTAAAACTTACGCCTTAATTTGAATTTGGGAACTTAGCCTGAACAATGCATTTATTTTACGGCCATGTAGTTATTATTCCACAGCCATAAACATAACATAACCGACAAGACCCTAACCAACTTCATATTCGGATTCCCTCGGCCATGTTGTACCTACAATACAACTAGTACAGCCAGCAGCTGCAGTAGGTGGCTACGAAAACTTAGTGCTCAAAATTATCTGTATCCCATCCCATTCTGTTCTGAGAATGAGAATTAGACATTTATTGATTAACATTTTTAACATTTATTACAGCCAGTAACAATTATTATTTAGTTTGTAAAGTTTTATATAGTAATATAGGAAACTTAATTAGGCCTAATTTGTGTCTATTCTTGTATGACTATTTTTGTACATGACTGTTTGTTTTCTAAAAAAATAAAATGACTATTACATTCGAGCTTTACTTTCTCTGTTTGTCTAGATTCCGTGCAAATAAAATATATATATACGTGTCTATTACTGACTCCTCTTACTGCCGAAGAGGACTCCGTAATTCAATTTGTCCGTGTCTAGATTCTAGCTCTACTTATTCTGCTCTCCGTAATCGTTGCCGGCGCGGCGTGGCGTGAGTCTTCCGAGTAATTATTCTTAGCTACTTGCGCTGCTGACTGTACCTACGTACACGGCGAACAATGCGTGTTCACGTGGCCGCATACTCGCATACATTCGCATATTCGTGCCGCGCATGCTAATGGCCTTGCCCTTGGCGAATGTTCGTTACATTTGAATCTGCGCGACACGGCCGGAATATCATTTTATTTTACATTAAAATTTATGTTCGATATTTGGTGACAATTTCACTCTCTGTATCAAATAGATGCTTTATCCATTAGTAAATAGATTTCTACAAGTCTAAAAAGTACCTACTTACTCGCTTTCTTTGTTTTTGAGCTTACGTAGATTAAACTATTAAAGCAATTAATTAGAACCGGATTCCAATCGATTTATATTGGAATCCATTTCACAATTTTCACATGTCTGTTAATCTATACGATGTCATGTTAGAATCGCGGAACTATTATAGTAACTACTACACTACGTGAGTAGTTACCTAGATATTTAAGGTCTGTAAGACATGGGTATATGGTAAAATACCTAAAATGCTCCCCTTCCTTCGGAAACACATTAAACTCAGTAAAAAAACTAATAGCAAAACTCCACTGAATCGTTTCTATGAATCTCGTAGATCATCAGAAAATAGCTGATCGAGATACCGGCCCGCGCGCGCGGAATCATAATGCTGCTCAAATCAACTAACTCTTATTCTTATGGTCATAAAGAACATTTCTCTATAGCGATGCCTCCGCCCACCTATTCAGGAACACATAACTTTTATTCATATAGACGTAAAGACTATTTTAGTTGGCCATAAAAGGAGAGCGGTTTCGCTATTCGCGAGGGTTTTTCTCTTACTAGACTGTTATTCCGGCGGCTTACCAAACGCCAGCTTCATGCGAATCAGTATAAAAGTGACCTAGAATTCCGTTACAGGAATGCATATTCGGAGACGATACTTATGCTGGAATTTCAAAGGCTTTGTGGCCGTAGGTAATGTGAATTCAGGGTTTGAACGTGATCGTAACTGTGTTGTGGCAACGCGGGGTGACGTTATCGGATGACATCTCTTTATTAAACTAGTTTATGAAGCTTCTGTGGGAATAGAATATGACTAGAAATTGGTGAGTGTTAGGCGGTTGAGTGTAGAGTTTTGACATGTGGACTGTGGAGTAAAGTAGTTAATTAATAATTAACGCATCTTAGCATCACTATTATTATTTTGTCTAGGTATTTTTCAACCCCTTGTTGATGTTCTATTTTTACTTTACTTACTCGTGTACTTTTACGACTATCCTTTAAGTCAAACAATCAATATAAGTACTTATGTACTCACAAGTATTATCTACCAATAAGCAATCATTCCATAATCTTCTTGTACGAGTACGGCATTAACATTACAACAAGATATAGAATTTAAAAATAAAAGCAGATTATTAGCATTTCGCAGGCTTGAATTTAAGTTCGTTTATCAGTAAATTAAACTCCATTGCTTAAAATTGTTTGATTCACAGCAAAATAATTTTATTCGTAATGCTAATATATGATATGACACAGAAATATATTTCTATATTGACACAACATAACTAACTTTACACACAACTTCGTAGGTAAACTTAATATTTGTAACAAAAGAAGTAACACCATGCCGAAAAAGTATCAATCGTAAGTGTTTCAACTCTCATTTATCCGAAGACTCGGGATGTACAAATAGCGGTCGAGACATTCGGCAAAGGTTGCGGAGACAAATCTGTCCCCCGAGAGCATGGGCCAACTTGCCGCTGATTTCAGCGCCTTTTTTTGTTCGATTCGTAGTTACGTTTTGCTAGTAAATAATGGCCTACGAGAGCCGTATAGAGGAAATAACAGCTATTCTAGCGCTTATAATTACGAGATCCCGTAAACTGGTAGATCGGCATAATTTACTTCTGAATTATTAGTTTACTACTTAAATTATGACATAAAGGAAGTAGCAGAACTTATGCTATATGACGATTGTATATCATCGCTTCGAAATCATCAACAATTCAACATCAGTTATAATAAATAAAAACTGCTGATTTAGCGCTCGTACTTATCTATTATTTTATGTAAACTTTCAACTTGTATAAATGTTTCTGTCATATTTTATATCTTTTTAGCCTGATAATTTTATCCAAGCCACGTAAAAAATTGTCGTATTCTAGTTAGGGCTCATAACATCACTATTAATTTACCCAAAGTAGTCGCCAAATTCAACACTTTTAATCAGTCCTTACAAACGCCGTACGTGAGAAATGAGAAAAAGTCTTGCCTCATGCTTACCTACCCGATATGGAGGTAGTATGCTGGTGTTAGTGCCCATAATATCATGTCCTGGGAACTGTTGTTTTAATTGCCTGCTTCTCTCAGAATTCAATACGCAGTTACTAGCATGAGCATGAGCGTTGCCTTCCGTTACAAATAACTGGTGCCTGATGAGATGAACAGCACCCAAAGTGCCTTTAGATCGTAAAGATAGAAACTGCTTTAGAAAACTCTCGAAAATTATAGTGTTTTTCTAATAAAGGTATGATTGTTGCCACGTTGACAGAACCACAACCGCAAATAAAGTTTTATAAAAGTCTCTCTACTTTAATATAAGGTTATGCTACAAAAACCGCAAACAAAAAATAGACTAACTAAACAGTGGAACCAAAGCTGTTGTATACGAGTATTAATGATAATTTCGATGAAATTGTTCGTTTTAAATGTTTGAAATTATTTATAGCCCAAGAACAAATAATAAACTTACATTTTATGTGCGCGATATAATTTCACACGGCACTGTAGCACCGTTTGTTCGGGCGCTCGGAGCTCGGGTTCGGCAGATTGCTTCCAATTCAATTTCTAAACTCAATTTATGTTTGATTTTTCTAAACTCCAAGGCCCAAAGCGTTTGTTAAGGTGTCCGACTTTCAGTCCCGAGTCACTAGGTCAGTTTTTCGGGGCTTGTATACGAAATATCGTTTAATATTGAAAAGTTGCTTATCGCTGAGGAAAGCTTAATTCTGCGATATAATTCAATGATGTAAGTATGTGAAGTCCCCGACCCCAACCCGTTTAGAGTCAGTGTGGGGCAGTGGCGGCGGGTAATTTTTTTCTTAGGCAAGCCGGAGCTTAATTTGGTAAAAAATTTCTTCATGAGCTGAAGTAAAACTGCTCAGATGCCTGAAAATTAGGTAAGCCGGTGGGAATCGAGTTCTAAGGACCTCTCTTGAGGAGGCCTTTAACCAGTAGTGGGTCGTAAATAAGTATACTAAAACATTATTATTTTTGTTATATTTTCAAAATCAGCTTATACTTATTTCGTCAAGACTATTATCACTATTAGCTCACCGAAGGAAGCCCACTAACTGCTCGATAGGGGAAATAATTCGTGTATAGCTGAATTTTGGCATAGTTGTAGATAAAGGTGTCTTACACAACATACTAAAAGTACTCGTGGTTAGAGGCGCCGCTAACGGGGACAGGGGGGTGTAAAGATCCCTTTTTTTGACTTTTCATAAATAACTCAGTAGCGGTGGCTCATACGAAAAAATGTTGTTGTACTTAATTAATCCACAAATAATTTTCTACAAAAAAGGTTCTTTACACTTTTTTGCTGGGATCAATGTATAATGAGATTTCGAGGAAATACGATAATCACTTTTTGAAACTTTCGGAGCTATTATTTACGAAACTATAAGTTTTGTCTAAAAGTTGTTTTAGAAAACCCATATTTATATTAAAATACCTATCCAACGACACCCCACACATTAGGGGTGGATTAAAGAAAAGAATTTACCTCCCACTTCATGTGTTCGGGAGGTACCCTAAAAAATAATATTTTTTCAGATTTTGTTTTAAAACTTTGTCTGCGTGTTCAAAACACATACTCATAAGAAGTTTAACTATTCTAGTACTAACCATCACTGCACAAAGCCGTGAACGGACAGACGGGGACAAACGGACAGCGAAACTATAAGGGTAGGAAGTTGATTGCAGGCATCCATAGGCTACGGGAACTGCTTATCATGAGACGGGTCGTATGCTTGTTTGCCACCCTCGTGGCATAAAAAATAAAAAGTAAAAAAATACCCTCTTCAACCTTCTCAGTGATGGTTAGTACTAGAATAGTTAAACTTCGTATGAGTATGTGTTTTGAACACGCCGACAAAGTATTAAAACAAAATCTGAAAAAATATTATTTTTTAGGGTACCTCCCGAACACATGAAGTGGGGGGTAAATTCTTTTTTTAATCCACCCCTAATGTGTGGGGTGTTGTTGGGTAGGTCTTTTAATATAAATATGGGTTTTCTAAAACAACTTTTAGACAAAACTAATAGTTTCGTAAATAATAGCTCCGAAAGTTTCAAAAAGTGATTATCGTATTTCCTCGAAATCTCATTATACATTGATCCCAGCAAAAAAGTGTAAAGAACCTTTTTTGTAGAAAATTATTTGTGGATTAATTAAGTAGAAGGACAGTTTTTCATATGAGCCACCGCTACTGAGTTATTTATGAAAAGCCAAAAAAAGGGATCTTTACACCCCCCTCTCCCCATTAGCGGCGCCTCTAACCACGAGTACTTTTAGTATGTTGTGTAAGACACCTTTATCTACAACTATGCCAAAATTCAGCTATACACGAATTATTTCCCCTAAGTTTTCCTTCGTTTAACGGGCTATATTGTTCATTCACGTCATGACCCAAAATATTTAAAAATTGTATAAAAACCTATTTCTTAAATTACTCAATTAAAGCTTCCTTAGATCGAGGAAGGGAGCGTGGCCACTACCCATGACCTGTTAAAGATAGTTCAGATGCCTCAAAGGCTTTGCGATCGCGGAATTCCCACCCACCGAACCGCGACGACCGTCGTCTATCTAACTTGTAAGTATGAATATGTATGAGAAATAAAGGGAAGCGTGTAATTAATTAGTTTAATGTCAATGCAACTGTACTGGCAGCTGCTGTTGCAAGTGTTGCAACACGGGGCACTTTTTCCCAATAGTTACCGCGTACTTTAAAAGTAACAAATAACTGCTACTGATAATAGATTTGCTAAACATACAATTATCTCAAATTGAAACTACTTATTTAATAATACTTATATTAATATTTATTTAGACATTTTTCAAATTGCCCGACACGACATCAGTTATTTTGAAGACAACATCCGATATCCGATAGCATATTACACGCCTCCGATAGGTAGCTTTGCCCTCTTTTGTGTTGCCTTGGTATCATAAAGATTTATTGCACAAAATTTTCCCGAGTAGACTACGTCGTGTTTACGTATTAATTCCTAAAATTCTCTTCAGTAGGTATTTCATTAAATATTCAAAGCTCTCTCACTTTGCGGCCTTGGATGCATTCGAGCTGTCGCGTTTAGCTACTCATATATTATTAATGTATGCATATGAGAAGTACCTGGAAGACAGTTTAGTGTTAAGTTCGCCGTGTTGAATATTAATTACGATGATCTATACTATCTATAGTGTTTTGTTCCTAACTCCACTTTACCTAGCGAGAAAAAAATATATTGATATGAAATCTATACATATTACAACTTCATTCATGACGATAAAATAAGCCAGTATACATATATTTAAATAACAACATCAAGTACTGGTATAGGTACCTACCAAAAAAAAGTTAATACTAGTACGACGATAGTTGTTGGTCAGGAGATTACATTTTTCCAAGATTTAGATTGTCAAGATACTTTTTTAAACGAAGGATTCGAAGCAGTCTGGTTATCTAAAACCTCCAATAATAATACTTTGTGACAGCATCACCCTGTATGCTGCTAACAATGCCACCGTCATTGTTACTGTAGCTTTTGCTTACAATTGAAAGGTTCCTACTGCACACATCACCTAAAACTGATTACCATACGAAAGCAACTATATGTATATGACAGTTACCAATGTTACCATCTCCATTGAGGACTAATGGCTATATGGCTTTATTGTAGTTCTAACTGTTACACAGCTCACACAGGTGCGTTATATTTCCCATGGGCTTGTTTTCGGCCAGTAAGCAATTAACACCTTCCAGCCTTAATGAAAGACGGAACATTCACCTTTAAGTGTCGTATGAAAGTTTATCAAAGCTAGAGTAACAAGTTAAAGTATAGAGCAAAAATTTTGGAATCTTTAAACTATACTGCGGATTAGGTAGGTATCGTATTATTAACTAAATATTTCTATCTTCGCCAACGCCCTATTAAGTCTCGCTAGTCTAAGTACTATCTGCTTAGTGAGCATAGCGGCATCGGCAGTAGAACGTTTCTGTTACAATGGAACACTGATAAATGACCGACATTAATCTGGCAAGGCTGTTTATCAGATGAAAGTGTCAAATGCATTCATAATATGCCATTTATGAATTCTGCGTTAAAAGTAATACATCTTCCGATTCAAGAAATAAACAAGAAATTAATATAATGTCAGATGAAGCATAAGTCATAAAAATCTTAAAAGTTCCCGATAGGGGAATGGAATTAAAGTTGCACGAGTATATTAACATAAGTAACGATGTAAGTAAATTCTCCGTACTAAACATGAAAGAAACATTAAATGTCCTTACTCCTTACCGTCGGTCGTTCGACTCTCGCAAGCGATGTTATTTTCTTCGGGACATTTACATACAGAAATGGTTGTTGTTATGATTCGAATTCCGGGACAAGCCAATAACGCAACGCTTAGAAAAGCTGCAGGAAACTTTTGAATAGGGACATTAAGAATGTAACATTGCTTAAGAAAATGTTAAGTGTAATAAAAAAGAGGAGGACAATATAACATCTTTCAATTCCTTGTAGGATATCTTTGTAGAAATGTTAAATTCAAGCTTATTGGCTCTAATCGCGTTCAAGGAATGGAGCTCATCAGAGTTCAAAACTAACCAAAATAAAATAGTTTGAACCGTAAATGCTTCAGCAATCAAAGTCCGTGACTGTACTGGGCTCTTAGATGTCATTAAATGAAAAAAAGCGTATACATTTGAACACCTACGTGCAATGTTTATTGTTAAAGAGGCTGTCTACCTCAGGAATAGCCTGCCAGCGCCGCCCATTGCACGCGTGGAATACAAATGTGTAGTTACCAGTACTGTGTCATAAACTGATCTTAATGGTTACTTTAATGTCGTCACTTCCATCTGGGAGGCTACATCAATTCGATATTCGCCTATTCTGTATTGTATCACTACAGACTACAGTGCACTGTCGCATGAGCTGATTGACCCTAGACAGTGATTTAGGCCCTTTAGTCTAAAATCGTTTGCACTGCACAGTTTGTGAAAAACTTTATATGAAATTTGTATAAAATGAAGGCCATTAAGGGCCCCTTTTTTAACCGACTTCAAGATTTCAAAGAAGCAGGTTCTCAATTCGTCAGGGTGTTTCCTAGGTGGCACTGTCTATAAATATAGTCTCGGTTGCCCCTCGTTGATATTGCTTAAATATGTATACGTTAACAACCGCACTATGATCCTATCTATGTTCAATACCTGGACTTAACAATTTAACAACCAAGGGCTAAAAACTAATAGGCAATGCTATATTAATTTTACATGGAAGTCCAAAAACAGTCTTTATCTTTGTTAGAAATGGAAATCTGTAATGTGTATAAGTTGCCTAAAATCCGTATCCCAATCCTGTATCACGGCAACTCCGATCGGAGCTTGAGATACATGATAATGAGTTCTTGTGTGGGTCAGTGGCGAGAAAGATTTGATTGGATCGAGTAAAGCGTAGGCGTAGAGCCAATACAATACACGCGAGAGGTACAAATTGAAACTGATATTTATTGAAAATACGAATTTGTGGCTGAGCATCGAGGAAGATTCTTGGTCCGCTTTTATTGTTCTTTATTTATATCTTTCAGTATAAACTGTAACGACTTCTCAACAAAAACTTATGAAACATGAAGGGGTCTTACCAGTCTTTGATTTTTACTCAACGACTGACTACACCCTAACTTTTATTTTTATTACTGGCGCAGTCTAAGTCTAATGATATTGCTACTCTATACAATTCAGTGTTGGAAAATAGGAACTATTTGCATAGTCCTAGTTTCCCAAAATTTGATTTGCATTTTGTCCAACTAGAGCTAACTCATCCTCAACTCAACTCAACTCAAACTTACCCGTTTCAATCTTAATCCATTACAATAAGGCGTAAAATGTGTACATATATTTTAGAGTCTATTGTAATAACAGCATCGGTACTTATGCTGCAAGTAGTTCAAAGAACTTTTCGGTGGAACATTAAGCGTCGTTGGATAGTTCGGGAAGTGCATTTAGTTTGCAAGATCGGGAAGTAGTTGTGCTAATGGAGCCAAGGACGGTCGGCGCTGCGGGGCGCTGTTCAGTCAAGATCATAAAGATGTATACAATAATTTACCTTATCACATTGGGACAGGGCAAAAAAATATGAATGTTTTTGACCAAGATTGTACATTACTTAAATTTTACTTGAGGCTGCTTGTTTGGCACATTTATTTTCATTTTAAGATATTTTCCTTCAAGTCTAAGCTGCAAATGACAAAGTGTATATTTTCATTTCTAAAATACATAAGTGTTTCATTAGTGACATCAAACTTTCAGTTTATTTGAACGATGGAAACGATCACTAAGCACCATTGTGGCTTAGATGCAGAATCAGTATCACTATTATACGCGCCACCAGCATGTGCATTCGCGGCACACGCCATTGCTTTATGTAAGCTGCCAGGTTGGATTTGATGATGGAGCCGCCCTTCCGCATATCGACTAAATCACCCCATGCAACACTAAAAACATATAATTTTCACTTATTATTATTAGGAGCCTGTAATGTCCCACTGCTGGGCAAAGGCCTCCCCCCGGTTTTTCCAATCCTCCCGATTCTGAGCAGCGTCCGGCCATTCCTTTAAAAAGGAGTCTAATTCGTCTCGCCATCGTTGACGAGGTCTGCCAGGTCCCCGCTTTGAAGTGGGCTGCCACTCGGTGGCGATCTTGGCCCACAGCTCGCTTGGCATGCGGCAGACATGACCAGCCCAGTTTTCACTTTGACAATTTTCACTTTGTATGTAGATATATTCAGTTGTATTCATATTCTTTTAAAGCATGAGAGTAGGAAAAATCATTTGATCAATTATCAGTAAGGATCAATTTACCACGACCATCATTTAAATCATTTTATAAGTTTTATGTATAAACCCACACTACGAGGCGCCCGTTCTTCCATACACTTTATTACTTAAAAGTTCTCAGAGACTAAAACTTATTCCAACAGTGAACATACCCAACCAGCTGCAATTGATGTGCAAACTTCAAAATGTAATGATGCGTACCTTTCTAGCAAGTTTGGCTACATAAGAATACATTAAAGACTAGCAACCTAAGATTCATAGTGAAGGTTAGAAAATTTTCTTAAATACAAAAGCACAATGTATTTTGGAAACAGACCCCGGAGATTACGGAGAAACTACGAAAGTTGTGAAAAGCGATAACTTGTCGGAAAAGTAGTACTTTAAACTTCAGTATTGTTAAGTAAACTTAGTGATTTATGAAGAAAGTTATCATATTGTTGTCACTGGTATATTATCCCCTGAGTTATATTTATAAGGCTAGATATATATAATAAATCTAAAGAGTAACTGGCTTGATAATAGTTGCCTGGAGCAGCTAGACTAACACAAAGCAAACCTAAAAATGCTTCATTCAAAAGTTACGTCAGTAAGTATTGATAAATAGTGGGCATTTGACATAATAACAAACGACACGAGAAGAGGAAATTTCATCTCTTATCCGTATAGAAAAAGCTGTATTGATTGAATACAGTAACAACTCTTTTAAATTCATACAACTTGGACAAGTTGAACAACACAACATAACACTGTTGACTGTGAACTACAGTCATGTAAGCGTTAGTCAAGAACATAAGATAAGCCAGTATAAGTTTATTTTAGTCATCAAAGTTAAAAATATGAGTAAGATTCCATGGAATGAACTCAAAAGGTCCGAAAATAATTATAACAATTGGAACTGTGAGTTTGTTCAAATAACAGAAACTTCAAACAATAAGCAGCCAGCTATTGTTTGTAATACCGCTAAGCCGACAGTACGCACGGATACATGTCCCGTATACAAAAAACTGCAGTATAAACCAAAATAAATGTTACATACTTCAGAAAAAGTCACTTTTCACAAGACACGTGTACGTATTTCAGTTTATAATTTGTATATCACGTTCCTACTTAAAAACTGCAAATCAAAAAATATACAACAGAATAATATATTTGATTCAAGATTTAAAAGCCTTCTTTGATGAGCTTCCTACAAAAATATACTGAACTTTGCTTTTATTTTGATCGCCATAATTTATAAAAGAGACTACGTATTTTTCTCCTACTCTTATGTCCGGTTCTCACCTTTTTTCGTAAAATAAACCATAAGGCACATGTGTGAAGGTTGATTTTAGAAGTTAAGAGTAAAAGATGATACGAACCTTTCAAAGTAATCGTGCCTAAAACCATGGAAGTCAAAAAGTCTACAAAGTCGATCAGTGTCCCTCACGCTTGACCGACCTTGGTCGGACCCTCGTCACACCTGCCACTTTTTGTTAACAAACACGATCTTCTGAATGAAATCTTGCACAAGAGATCAATATTAGTTATTTGTAGGGCTCCAGAGAGCGACAAATTCGTGACGAAATAATAACGGAACAAAACCGTTAGAAGGATTACCTATATTATTTTTTATCGTGTTAACAAATAGGTAAGACGCATTCGACTTTATCATTTGTTATTTTCACACTAATAAATAACTAAAAGAAAGTCGTGTCGGTTACACCATTTATAACTCAAGAAGGGCTGAACCGATTTTAATGATGTTTAATTATTTAGAATTATCTCCACCCTGAATAGGAGAATAACTATTAAAATACTTATAGAAGACTTAAAAAATTGTCGGTGTTACGAAGTAGTTCTTCTACAGAAATACTGAAATCAGTAAAGTGTAAGGTTATAATAGTTATAGGTTACCAGGCTTTTCAGGAACCAGTAACCAGTTTCCGAAGTTAGTACAGTTGTCTATTTGGAGGGAGCACCCAAAACAAACTGTCGTCTGAATCAACACCCGTTTTCTTCGCAGCCCAAAGTTGTCGAAATGTACTTTAACAAACGGAAATGTTTAAGAGGATGTCGCAAAGAAAGTAAATTATTATTTATTTATTTATTTATTTAAACTTTATTGCACAATACAAATATAAAGTACACATGGCGGACTTAATGCCTAAAGGCATTCTCTACCAGTCAACCATCGGGATAAACAGAAATGGTTGTAAGTGCAGGCAGTTAACAAAAACAGAAAAAGGGTCACTTCAACAAACAATTATATTTTTTAACAAAAGAATGCTATTCTTTTTTTAATACGGATGCAAACATTTTACATGTGAAAAAAAAATTGCATGTGTATACGGAAAAAAAAATTGTTCGATTTAATAACCTGATGTCTAAAAGACGGAAATATCAAACTCTATACATTTTTACATTTTTTTTCTAGGCAATAGTTTGACGATAAAAAAAAACTAGTAGATACCTAAAGATACCTAACTTATTTAGCCTTTGGAACAGAGCTCATTTCCAAGGCAAGAAGTGGTAGAACTTCCAAACAGCGTTGGCAAGCCGCTTATGCCACCGAATTTGCACTAACTTGAAAATTTAATGAAAGACTCGGCGTGCCTTTTGTATAAATATGTATACTAGTGGTACAGTAAACAGGAGTAGCTAAGCGTTCAAAAAGGTATTGTTTTCTAAATGATTTATATCATAAAGTCAGTTGAGAACGTGTTTAGGTAACAAGTAATATGGTGTTATAAATAAACGGTTGTCGAATCTAGAAAACAGTTGATAAATCGTTTGGTACCTCCGGGTCTTTGGCATATTATGTGGTTAAAACAAAAAAAAATGTTTGGCTAGGATCCCGGCTTGTGTGGTTACATCTTATTACGCATGATTGATGTAAAAAGCAGGTCGTAATAATCCTCTATTACAAATAAGATTGCACATTAGATATTTTTAAGAACTTCTTCGAGTAAGATATTGCAAGTTAGTGTACACGGGCATTCGTGCCGTCGGTTTGCGTGCCCTTTTTAGATAAGTACGCGACATAGTGTGCGTTTCTCTATCTTGTTTCTCCTTATAAGTATTTCGTAGGAACTTAATGAAAGGGAATTTAGAAATTGTGCGCCGGATTAGAAATAAGTTTACGTTGCGTACCTACACTACTTAATTAATTATCTGAACCTATTAAATTTAAAAGCTATCGTCTTGTACCAACGGGGCTTTTGTTTTTAGGTTATCTCAGATATTCTAAAATAGATTTTTTCTACTCGTCGACTGTAATCTGTGTATTAGGACTTTATAGACCAGACTTAAACCTTACACATTTAAATGTTGGATAGTCTATGGCACTTCCGGGATCATTAAATAGATTTATTAAACAACCCGCCACTAAACTAAAATAATTTTGAAAAGAGAATTTCATTCACATCTCGGTAAAATGTGAAAAGTGTCGTGGTTTATATGGGAGCTCATACATTGTACGACACTTTTCTTTTCGGACAGACTCAACTTTATAATTTCCGAACGTACTTAATCTGTCAAATTTTCTTCTACTTAAACTTGCTTCTACGTTGTGATTGGATTATAAAAAGACCAATTACAACTACAACGACATCTTGGACTCAGTTTATTCTAGCCGTCTCTTTCTACTACCGATACAATTATATGTCTATCTCTTTTCGGTAGTGTCTGTAGCAGCGAATGCCCAGATCACAGACTACACAGACACCTCATCATTAAACTTTTACTGGGAGCACGAGGTCACCACACATCAGTGCAATTTTATTCGTAAATTTCTACGATCCGAACAGCAAATCTCAATAGTATTATACACCAATTTGTAGTATAACAATCCAGGTTCATCCCTGTAACTTGATTTTTGTGGATATTTTTAATCCACATGAGTAATGATCAGAAACGTTACCTCAATTGAAATACGCGGTCGCGCTCTCATACACAATTAGTACGGGAGCACTGATGCGTGGTGACCCCGAGTTGTACTTATGATCTATCTAATGCCCAGATACAATTACTTCCGGTTTGAAAAATAGTGTTTGACGTTTGATTGGGAAAGATTTAGAAATAATTAAAGAAAATCAATTCTTACTTAAATAATACTCGTAGAAAAAGTATTGTATACAATAGTGACATAATTAAGCTTTTCAATCTCGTACCTTAATTAGGCCACGAAGCTTCACTCAGCAAGCTTCGTGGCCTAAACGCGGTACTCGACTGTAAAGCTCTTGATTATGTCACTATTGTATAAAATCTATTATTTAGAAATATCGTAGGCGATAAACCGATTTGATATCTGCCGAGATAGATAGGTTTAAATCACTTAATCACAATCGCCCTTACAATATTGTTGGTTTTTTTGAGATTTATTATACAATTCAATTAACATAGTTGCATAGCTTTTGTTAGATAAGTCATAGTGCAAGAATATATGTTAAGTACGCATGGTTCAAGGGCCTGGCAGCGGTCGATGCCAAGGCCAGCGTGCAGCGTTGCTGTACGAACGATGCTCTTTTGTCATGAATGAAAATTTCACACACGGCACACAGTAGCTACTTGCCTTGAGAAAGCTTTTTTATGACGCTTTGTACATCGCCGTTGCCAAGGTAAAGTCGACATCAAATATGACTACACTTTGTTCCATTTTATGTATTGTTAGGAAAAGAATGTGACGTACGAGTAGGTACTTGCATATTACACGTGATTATACAAGTGAGTACCTTTAGATACCTAGTATACCTACACTATACTTGATAAAAAATAAAAATGATTGTCTGCTAATCAGTTTAATCTAAACGACGACAAAGAAACATCAATCAAAAGAGGTGGAGAGCTCCATCTAATAAATGTCGGCACAACGCTTATGTAGCTTTGAGCAAGACGATATTTGATATGTGATGTACTTATTTCAATCTCTAATACAGAATCATAAAATGTATAACTGACACGTGCAATGCAACACATTTCCTGCCCTCGAAGAAGAACAATTACGAGTATTGTACCTACAGTCGCCATCAGATTTATAGGAGCGGTCAAGGTGGTCACAAATATCAGAACAACGCCTCTATTTTCAAGGCGATAAAGTGCATGTTCAGATATTTTTGAGTACCCTGGCCGCTCCGATATATTTGATGGCGACTGTACCTAACCGAACGTGCATTACAATTGTGGGTTTCCTATTGTGCGTTACCAATTGGCAGTTCTTATATTTAAATAAATGGGTATGTACCTATACATACTTTGAATGACCGACACACGAGACCGTGAACTCCGTTGACCGTGACCATTAAAAATTTCATGCACATTAGACATACACGAATACTTGGAAATTGTACGAGCAATATGGCTCACATAAAAAATAACTTGATTCGTTTAATAGTTGTTGAAATATTTTGTTGGTGAAATTCTGTTAAGTAATTGAATTGTGTCCGGACTACAAGGACTTAGTATTTCTTGAAAGCTCTCATAAGATTCAACCCTTCCAACTAACCCATCAAAAACATGTCTGTACTGTAATGTCCCCTACATTTACGATGTTATAATAGATTTTTTTTTATTAAAACCTAGTTTCGTTTCTTTTATTGAAGTTTACAGACAGCTGCTACGCCAATACACTAGCTTTTTTTGTTAATTTAGTTAGAATAGATTCATACTTTTTTGAGTGATTAATTCGATTGTCAATCATCAGTATTATCACTATCAAACACAAAATATTCGTATATTATAATAGAGATTGACTAAATACAATATACATTTACAAGTGTGTCTTTATTTCCTTTTTTCAAACTTGTATATTACATTCCACGTCCTTAACTCGTGAAACACGAAGATCTGTTCCCTCGGTATCAAGTCTTTACTAAAGTTGAAAATATAAATTGAAGTAATATCCGCGCCGAGCTAAGCTGGGGTATTCCATTAAAGTCTACACAATAAGATCTAAGGACGTTGTTATTTATACTAACCAGTATAGCGTGACCTCGAGTACCATACCACATCTGGAGCCTAGTATGCCTACGAAGGTATTTAAGCTGATTAAAATGATTTGGCACGATTATATTTTTAAGTCAACAAAATTCGCCCACTTAATTTCTGCTCTGACTGTACGCTAGTGTAATTCAGAGCGGCGTACTCTCCTAACAACTCAACAAAATCATTTCATTACAATATTTCATGCACGAAATATTTTCTGGAGCGAAAACTAATTTTCATTTCGAAAACTGCTCTCCGTAGGTACCTATTACTATCTGGTCAGGAAATTAATTTTAGCACAATAGTGCTGGGACTGGATGGTAGAGAAGAGACATTTTATTTGTATTGTGGAATTAAATCTCTTCTGATTGAAAGAATGTGTTGTATGAAACTTAAATATAAATACATACTGTGATTTAAACGTTCAAATATTGTAAGCTACTTAGGGCGACGTTCAAAACTCGCCTTTCTATCTGCTATCTGCCGAGGGAGAATGCTCGGCTTCTTTGGACACTTGTGACCCAGACAACCTGGAAACGGCTTTGCTCGTTGGGCCAGTGGAAGGCGATCGACAGCGGGGAGGGATATCCACTCGCTGGTTCTCTGCCATTGAGGAAGTTACACGCGTCGGACTCCAGGGTTCCTTTAAGAAGGCAAGGAATCGATCAGGATGGAGCGCAGTACAACATAGAGCGACTTATAGTGGCCACGACCCTCAGACATGAGGATAAGAGAAGGCCTACGTTCAATTAAGAACTCTCTTTAAGAGTAGGTTAGTTCTTTTCCAGCACAAAATGCTGCGCAGATTTCGTGCATCCACAAAAAAACTCTTCGACCACGATATTACAATTTACATTCACACTATTATCTTTTTAATTCCGTGTTGTCATCAAGTGTAGTTAAACTGATTTTATCTATGTATAAATAGCATCCCGGAAGCAAATAACTGGTGAATTTGTGAAAGCGAAAGCCTTTTCACGCGATTTGAGGGTAGACATGATAAATTATGATGAACGAGTCTTTTCATAACGTGTCGTGGTCGTGACAGCGCGAGGCTTTGATTTCCGCCGATCGACGGCTCTATTCCGGTTTGGCAATTTTTCCTCGAAAATTGAGGGAAAACCTCTACCTTCCCTATTTTTTATCTACGTGAAAACTAATATCAACGGTTTTCGGGAGTAACTATGTCGCGCAGTAAAACGGTATTATAAAGGTTAAAAAAATATTATGTCCGAACGTTACTGAAGAGCTCAAAGAGGATGCGGTGTATTGATGAAGGGGGGACCCAAGTCAAGTCCCTTTAGCCGTCAACAAGTCCTCCTGTATATTAAAGGGTCGGAAACACAAAAAAACTGAAAGTAGATCAATGCAGTACGAGTATAACCTGTTTATAATTCTTAAACACGTGTTAGAAAAGTTCAAAAGTATATTAGGTAGGTTGACGTAAACCTTCTCTAGTTTCCTCGTAAGAATGCAATTGCAATTAAGCCTCGATTGCATCCGACCATCATCTAAGGTTTCTCTACCAAAGGCTTCTTTTTAATTAAGTGATACTTAACACTCTTTTTAACTTCTACCCTGAGACATATATGTCACCTTTGGTCCCATGCAACACAACATGTTCTTTAACATGTAATTAATAAGGTACAAAGTGCTCTGTAGTTTCGGATTCGATTTGCATCTAGCCAAACCGGTTTTACGGCCGTCGTATATCTCACATTACGAGTTTCCATTTTACAGCGACATTTTATACGTAATTTTAGAACGTAATTTAAGCGAAACTTGCAAAGTTGATGCGCCTGTTCGCGGAACAGTACTTTTGCTGGACACATCTGGATTTTACTTACCATTTTCACCATTAAGTGCGTATATGTATTGAGAAGAGGCGGAGATCCTTGAAGGACTGGATATTCACAGCACTTATACTTCGTTTATTTTTTCAGGTTTGAAAAATCGTGCGATTTTTGGGAAATCGATTTCAAAATTTTCAATTTTGCACCTTATTGGCTTAAGCGTATCACTAATAGTACTATCAATAAAAGTACTTAGTCTCATTAAAATAAAGCTAAATTGTCGAAATCGACCGTTATTTTTCTAAGCGGAAAAAAATAACGAGGTAGCTAGAGAAACTAGGAGATGCCGTTGTGGAACACCATTGGTTCTAAACAATAATAAATTCATCTTTTTTGACTGACTAGAAGATTTTACATAACGCATAAAATCTAGATTCTTAAATGATTATACAGCAGAATAGAATTTAAAGCAAGGGAACAAATCTGTTTTAATGTTATATTTTGTTTCAATTCCCGAGGCAGACCGACCACAGAGTAAGTGTGTATTATCGCAATCTCTTACATGCTTTCAATTTCCTATTAAAACTGCAACTTTGCTCCATGCAAGATAAATTTCGAATTCAATCAGATTCACCAAAACAGGCAAAGATCTTGCTAAAGTTGTTTTTCGAATACCAAATGCCCCATGCGTATTATTCGAAAACTCTGGAATAATTAAATGTAAATTTCCAATTCGCTACGAAAACTTTGTTCGAAATCTACTGTTGCTTCCGCAGGAGAGGCCTTTCTGTCTTCCAACTTTATAGACTCATAGATCAGTTGATACAGAACGGGCCTTGCTTTTGTACGCCGTCGGGGTCTCTGCTACTGGCCGTTTATTTTCATTGCTTACAGAGTCCATTGCTTTAGGGTTTTAGAGAACCGGTGTCACAGTGATCGCGAGATTTTTCTTATCAATGCGAAACACACGAACGCTTTCGCTTGAACTCTGGAATTGGCAATGGCTTAGCATGCAATAAAATTAACATCCCACAAAAGAAGACACACAATACTTAGTGACGATTCTATAGGTTTCAGATTGGTCAGCTATGTGTAACTGATGATAGAACTTTTATCTATATGTTGTTGTACGCCTGTATCATTTTCAAATGTGATCCCCGAATCCATAACCTTTGTTATGACGCTATCTGCTACATCAGTAATAGCAAACTTGTATGGTACAGGGAACGAACGAAACTCAATTGCCTTGAACAGGTTTGTTAAAGACAAAACGCGCACTCTTTTTGTCATGTGACAACCAGTTGCACTTACTGGACGTTGGTTGTAGTCGTTTGATCAATCGTCGAACTTTCAGGTTTTGCTCGTTACTTGTTAGATCACACGTGTACACTGTACCTATAGGTCCAACATGTTTTGTGCATTGGGTATTGGGAGGAAATCTCTTGAATCTATTGGTAAGCACATTTACCACATCTATTGACCCCTTCAATTACATTTTTAGATTTCTGTCGTTGCCAACCTAAGTAAAATATCTTACGGGGACAGTCTTGAAAAGTTGAAATGGCGTTAATCTTACCGACTTCTAAACGTGTGTTTTGGTTCGAACACCCAAGATTTGGCTTCAAGAACACAAGATAGATTTTCAACTAATTATTAGGTTTATAATGCTACTGGTTAGGGTGATTTTTATAATCACGTTTATATGAAATGTATAAACTTGCTTCTATTTATGTACTGTAATTATTCTTTAGACCAACCTCATATTAAGTTGAAATGCGCAGTTGACTCTTTGCAACCGTTATTAACTTACTTTTCTGAAATTGTCACACTAATCGGACTTTAAATGGTCACCACTTCAATTTCACATCCTGACTTTCACCTAATTATGATCTTCCGCAAAAGGAAATCAAAAAGCTTTAAGTGTTTAAGGGTACTTATTTGTTGTGGCATATATTATTATAAGTAAATATTAACATTCTTTACTTTATTTACCTTACCCCATTTTCTGTAGAAGCTAAAATGAGAATGTCTTTACTGACATTAGCACTATACATACATACATACATATGGCATTCGTTTTCTGTTAAATATGTTTGTTGTGTTTGGCACTGATTATCTGTTTATTGTGTTACCTACATACATATGCTAAAAAGTCCAGAGAAAAACGAAGCTTCTTATTTGTTTTTTTTGATGGTCATTCGTTTTGATACTCTTTTAATAACTTGCAGTATTTAAGAAATATACTGATTTGAACTCCTTCCCCATTTTGTATGGTACCTACTTGTAGTTTGTGTTTTGCTACAAACATATGTATGTAGGAATGTTCCCGTTGTACTCCAAAACGGCTTGTTTTATTTAGTTGCGGTTTTGGTCGGTGAATAGGTGTTACAGTCAGCAGCAAAAGTAGCTAAGCGGGTAGGGTGTTCAAAATGAGCTGGACACGACTTGATTGTTAGGAGAATAAGAAGAGCCTGTGTAGGTCGTTTTGAACACCGTACCAGCTTAGCTACTTCTGCTGCTGACTGTACACCGGCAGTTCTTGGATAGGTTTTAATCCGATAGATGTTGTAATTTGCCGGGGATTTTTTAATTTTAATTTAGTCTTGTTGGGGACAGGTTATGGTCCTGCCGTATTATTTATCGAAAGCTCATCTACCTCCTAATATCGTTCCTGAAATAAGCTTTTAATCATTTCCATAAACTCTGTAAGGTCCCGCCTAGTAGACATATAATTATAAATAAAATAGAATTATTACTAGTTGTAAAGCTGGCTGCCACTGACGCCCCCCAGCCGGTCTGAGAACCTTGTAATGGGACTATTTGCGGAGCTCAAATTACTCGAGTCCCCGTTACAAACACACTCAACCTGCCAGGAGCAGGCTCTGCTTGGAACTAGTTTTGTACTTGCAACTGACTTGTGTACTAGAAGTTTCTTATTTACGAGACTACATTTTGTATTTAAATCCTCGATATTATTATAACTCGTCCATCTACTTATTGACTTCAAACCATCGCTGATGATGCTGAGAGCCTAGCATTTGCTGAAATTCGCAACCAAATTAGACAATCTGTTTTGGAGATAAATGAGGACATTCGTTTATATTCACAAACTAACAAATTACCTCTCGCCCTAAATGTCTAATTATACCAGCTCCGTTTCTTAGGGGGCAGAAACAAAAAATATATATTAAATTGACCAATATGCATACATCCATGCAATATGCCGCTAAGAAAATTCAAAAGATTAACGCAATAGCAACAGATTTTCAAGAAACATAAAATATTATAATTTTAACTTTTAACATTTTCTTAATTGTTCCAGGTATGTCATACAAATTAAAAGCATATCAACTGAGTAGGTAAGTAAGTAATGTAAGTATATACACTTATATTTGGCTGTTAGCAGAAATTCACCGTTTTAACTTTATATGCACTTATTTTAAAAAATGATATACCCATTTGATTTTGGCTCCTCGGCTTTGAGTATCTACGTTATTCGGCAAAATCATACCTTCGATCTTCATATCTACTGCCTCAAATGGCATGTGAATTCTAGTATAGATTTCTCTCAAGAAAGTGAATACGGAAGCACCAATCGAGCACCAATTTTTAAATAACAACTTCACAGTTATGTAACTTTGAAATTTATAACATATAAAGTGTTGACATTGGGGAAGACAGGTGTTGCATGAAATAATATTTTGTACAGCAAGAAGCAGTTAATTATGTACAGTTTATTATGTACCCAGTAGCAAGCCAATTTATGGGGGACATCGGAAACGACTCTACGTTGAAAAACGTCTCTGGAGACTTCGAACCTCTCGAATATTAAGTAAATACTTACTTAATTGAAAAATCGGGACAGGTAAGAGCTAGAAGATTGACAGTTTGAATTGACAAATAGAAAAAATAATTAAACTTCTATCTCATCTCATGGTTTTATTAAAAGAAATTGGTGAGCGTTACAAACAACAACAAACAGTTTTGTTTAAGTCTGCGATAGTTTTTAGCGGTATCCAAATTGTAGACATTCGTATTGTAAATCTTTCTAAAACCGGAAAACTATTTAATAAGAACGCGATTTTTGTTTATGACGTATATAAAACGGTAATATAATATATTATTAATTATGAATAATACCTACTGGCTTTCTACTTACCTAGATAAAACATTCACCAACACAAGACCCAATCCCTAATGCTCCATCGTGATAAACTCAAAGTACTCAAACACCAACCCTTCCGAAGCTCCGCTCGTCAACCTATCGTACGGTCGATCTCAATTGCTCTGACGTAAGACAAACTCCATATACTACATTAATTACCTAACCCGAGGACTCGAAACGTCCTTCACGCTGTAGGCAGGCAGATGCATCGAGCATCGAGAGTGAATCGACGCGGTCTGTCGCTCAAGCGGGCCATAGCGCACGCCACATACCTAGTAACTACATATACCATGTTACGTAAACAAACATAACGGATTCGATAGTCGACCACTATACTTTCGTTTTGTAGTAGCCGAGCTTTGACTGTCAGAAGTGAGAGATAGGAGCCGAACTATAAAGTAAAACGTCCATTAATTGGAAACGAAAATTCCAGCTTTTCGTTTTTGAAGGTTTTGTAGGTATTAGATAACCGACTATCTTGTCTCGGTCTAAAATAGGTACTAATAATGTCCTGTATTGTTGTTTGTTGTGACGTACGAGTACGAGTACGAGTAAGGAACTTATACGATAACCAACGTTCAGGTTGACCAAGAGTTAAGTCAAAAACTTCACTGGATTAGTTTTGTTTTGTAGTATTTATCTATTTTTAACAAACTGCTCGCATTTTTAAATTGCAAAAAGAAATCCTTATTTGGTAAGATATGCGCAATTTGTTATCCGTTATTAATCGTCAATAGCCTAACGGTAAAGTAATTTAGTCTGTTCTGTATTGCCTTTTACGATTTAATCTTTCACGTTTTCGGTCGTGACTGCGTACATTTTCCAAACAAGAAACCTTTTTCGTAATATTTAATCGATGGTCTACGAGTGAACTTTAAAACTGGCTAGAGCTAGACTGATCTAGGCTACGACCGGGCGCACCAACGTTAATTGAACTAAATGTTAATTAAGATTGGTTTTTGATTAAATAGATATCAGATATTGTTACTTACATGTTGAAATAATGGTATAGATGTGCTATAGAAATCATATAATTTTCCTATTAAGGTTACATACTTAAATCATATATTGGGTATAGAAAACCACACAATGATTTATACGAACAGCTAAGCTCCCGTGGGAAAATTACGATAGATGTTCCTTGCAAAATCGCGTAGAACACTAAAACCATCATAAATCTCAAGCAATTTATGTCGAAGTTTTCCTTCGACGAAGCGCGGTGAATCGAGCCGTTATTCAAAACCATATTCCCACAAATTGCTACCCAGGGCAATTAGTGAATTAGGACCGAACGGATTTCCTTCAAGATTTATTCGCAGCGTCCCGATTCGATTTATAAAAAGGTCGCCTTTCACATTTAATTAATTCTTCGGGTTAATCGGAACTAGGATTACGCCGCGGCTGTATGAAGGCTAAATAGGTGCTTAATTAACAGCGATTTCAGTTTTAAAGCTACTTTAGGCATTTGCGTCGATTAAATAATTAAGACGCACTTATTTAGAATCAATGTTATTCATCTATTTATAATGTCTCGTTCATACACGAAATAATGCTTTTTAAGTGTCTGTTGGGACCGTATAGAAATGGAAGAGGTTCCAGAATGATATTTGTTAGTTCCGTCACAATTTGACTTATTCAGTTGTGTAACATCACCTTCTTATAGCCCCTATAAGCGTGGAAACTTTTATCGACGATCACTCATCAGGACGATTCTAAATATACAGTGAACTAGTAAAAGATCATCTGTATCATAATAAAAACTTGTTTCAAATTGAAAACACAGTACAGAAAATAACGGTGGTTTAACCGTGCTGTGTATTCAATAGATCTGTATTCCCTCTAATCGTTTTGTTAGTAAACTCCTCCAACCTTCGTCTCGAGTAGATGGTAATAAATACCTCTTTCATAATATTTTCTTTGGGCCGGCAGTGCTGAGTACCTTGACTATTTGGTCTTAAAAATAAATGTTGATGAGAATTTAGCCCCTTCGGCTCTTTTATTCATAAATTAATTAGTCATAGCTTTCTTCTGAAAACTGAAGTATTCACGCGCATATCATTTTTTGTTTGTCATATTCGGTAAAAAATATTTTTTGAACAGTCCTTTTAAATGAAGCATTACGTGAAATGATGAAAATTTAAGTGAAAATTAAAGTTTTAAATTGTACAGTTGTTTTTTGATAAAATGAAATAGCATACATTTTTGGCATTTCATTGTTTTGGTAAAAACATCATACAATATGGAAGTATATAGGTTAGGTATTTTGAAACGAAACGGCATAAAAAACATCTAAAGTTCTAAACTTATTCGACAAGATACATTCGCGATAGATAACTAATATGACAAAGATACTAAATATACTTAAATGTGAGAGTATATGTGTTCCGGACGCAACTGGATTAAACACCATAAACCCATAATTAACTTAATTACCAGGATTCCCCGTCTTCCGATCCGCCATTTTCCGAGCCATTGCCCCGCTGCCTTCAGTAAGAAAATCAACACGTCTTCAATTAGACACTTAGGCTTACGTGAAAGCCGATCCCTGTAACTGATATGTGATTAATCAGCTCGGCCGGACCGGCTGAACGTATCCGGGGTTCGTATGGATGTTAAATTGTTAATGCAGACCCGTCGAGTCTAGGACCAATGTAAAACGACCTAGGGTATCGTAACAGTTTTATGTAATTCCTTGTTCTTTATTTCCTGTTCGATATATTTGAGGACGGGTATCCTCACTATCTTGAGCCAAGTTACTGAGTCTTGGTTTCTCTTTGCAAACCGACATGATATGTATGAGTTTGCTTTATAATTTAATGGTTGGCGGCCTCAGCCTCTCTTTACTCCAGGGTTTTTACAGCCCATTCAAGTTCTCTTTAGCGCGGTCAAGGAGATTATTAATTAATTTTGCATGTAGAAGCAAAATTTGAAGCACGGAATACAGCCATTTGATAAAGTCACTTTGGAATTGCATTACCTTTCTAGATTGATTCTATTAACAGTAGCTCAACAGCTGCAATTAAGCAAATGCAACGTTACTAAGCTACTTTGAATAGAATCAGAATGAGACAAAGCTGGATGACGGGTGAATAAAGTAGGAAAAGAAAGTGGTAACTCCATTCCTTGGTTCTAATCTCCTTGAGCACGAAGCGATGAGAATGTCACCCCGGGTGCAGATAAGCCGTATAGAGAAGGTGCTATTGTGATAGGACGTCGTATATCAGATTGCTTTGTTTGACTTGTAACCATATACTTTAATTTTTCGTACCACAAAATGACACAATATAGAAGTAAAGGTAATCAAAATACAGTCCGATAATTAACGACAGCAAACAGTTTTGATTCCGTAAAATTTTGAATGGTCACAAAGTCTTCGTCCAATCTAATCTAAATACTTACAGCTATCGGATCAACTCTAGTTTAAGCTTGAGCAATTGAGCATCCAGTAATGTGTATTCGGCATCTTTAAATGAAAAACCTATTGGTTAGTCTAAACCACACACTAAATATCTTATGTGGCCACGATGCTTCGATATTCGTCGTGTATTGAACTGATTTTGGTATTGAATTTTCGTTCTTGAACAACGCCGTATAGCGGGCTGCGTAAGTTTATAACTCAAGCATAGACAGCCACACAATAGCATTATTATAACTCATGTACCTGCATAAGCCGGGTAAGATTACTGCCGTATTTATGCTCCATATAACTTATCTCTACGATATCGCTGTACTAGACAATGCGAATATCGGACCGTATTTTAACTGCAAAAGTTGAATGACCAGTTCCAAGGCCGTTGCCGCGAGGTACGCCGCACTATCCATGCCTTTATCGTAAACGATCAAGCTGCCCGCTGATCATTTGCATAAATCCTTTTTTGATTTCAACCGCTTTTTGTACTTTGTCGAAAACTACGACTCCGACTTCCGCGCAATGTCTCCCGAAATCAAACTCTATTTGGAAAGTGACATGGTTGTATTTTGCATAGATAAGATCAAAGTTATGATTCTTAAGATCGTAAGAGAGAATCTTGGCAGTCGCCACAGTACGCAGCGATGCCGTTGAGAACAGGTTCAAGAGCTGAATTTAATAAAGTCTTCGCATTTTTACGATTCCAATCGTAAAAATATTGTGACGGGCTCGAAATGAAATGTTCTGCAATTTATAATAAAAGAGCTTTGGCAAGGTATGCTAACTTGTTTTTGGATTAAAAGTTTATTTTAACAAGTTTGTTTAGTTGCACAGGTTTGTTTATTTACTATTACTATTATTATTTGTTCACGTTATTATTTAACTTAAAAAGTATACTGTTGATCCATGATATTCTTTTTTGTATCCTATTATCGTTATACTATCCTATACATGTCATACTCTTTTGTTGACGTTGTCACCATGCAAAATAAGAAAAATTAGCTTTTCTAAAGAAATATGACGATCAAATTAATGTACCGTTAATCCTACATCTGACAAGAGATAAATATTTCGCAATTTATCTTTTTCTAGTAATATTTATTATACTATCTAACTTTCGGTTGCACTGCAAGCTCTTAAATAATTCACGCGAAGCTACACTCATCTCATCGAAACCGAAACTGAAATGTATCCAATACCGTGTTCCTATGGGGGGCGTAAACTTGAATTTTATATATTGGGGGCCGGCCGTCTGCCCGCGCATAATTCAAATTAAGCACATGACAGAAGGGTCGGTTGTGCCGCGCGGGGACATGACACGTGCCATCAAAATTATTCGGATGAGGCAATGTGGATGATCAGTAATAAGTAATAACTGTAAAATTTTAAAGTAGTGATAGTTATTATTTTATTACTTGCCTTCAAATAAATTCTTTATCTAGATACCTATTTATATTATAAGTAACTGTATGCATGCACGTATCATAAAAGACGAGTATCAAAGTAAAAGCACAACTTACTGTGTAGAAAGGCGCCGCACTTCGGTTGAAACAAAATAGCAATTGCCTACATATCAATAATTATTTAGTGTAGAATTTGAAACTTTGCTTTCCACGAAGACTTGGGTTATTTTATTTTTGATTGAATATTTTCTGTTATAAGCAAATTATTTCACTTGCCATTTCGTTGTTGTTACTAAAAATTTAAACCCATTTTCTTTCATTAGCCCTGCAGTTTTGTTGTAAATGCAAAATAATTATGTGCTAAAATGTAGCTTAAATTGAAGATGAAGATAAATATCTTTTAATATGTGTTAAAATGTGTCCTATATTATATGTGTTACATAATAGGCCAGAAATCTCCAAAAATAATAACGCATTAAAGCCAAACGAGAGAAATGGCACGTACATCCTGACTGGAATGTCTTGACACAATATTTCGTAAATTTAATAAAATGTCCTGAATGTGCCGCGTCGGAAACGAAACGTTTCAATATTCCCGGACTATTCCAGACACTCGTTCAAACGCGTGTCCTGCGTCTCTCTAATGGAATTTAGATTATACATTTTCGGTTAATAATTGTGATTGTGATTGTACCAAAATTGATTTTGGTAGGAGTTAGAATGTGCCAAACATTTAATAATATTTAGAAGTTTTGCGAATTTTTCAGAGCGTCACATTTTTATTTCGTTGTGTGACACTGCGTAAAATATTTTACACAGCGAAATATACGTTTATACTTTGACATTTTAAGCTGTTAATTCAAATTATCCTACTGATTATACATAAATATATTGGGTATTCTAAACACATTCAATCTAATTATTCATTTAGGTAAGTAAAGAAGTTACTCAAATCATTGTTTTTCAGATTTTCGTATTTCTCCCTCGACTAATATTGTATGGCGACTAATTTGCTAATAAGATAATTAATGGATTGGAATTGGAATATAACTTCTGGTCACTGGTGAAAACAAATACGTTACGTGACTCGAACTTTCTGGCCAGAGAATTAAGTAATTTCCTACTTTCCTTTAGCTTTTCGAATACCGTAGTAAAAAGAACCCCCCGTGGGTTGATGTTATGCGAACCCAACAGCAACACTTGACCAATTGTAGATCTTATTTCGATTGCGATAAGGCTCACAAAATGCCATCACGTGCAGTGTGGGCGGTGTACTTATCGAATTTGTTTACATCACTTTTATTTTACGACACCATTTAACGGTTTTAAGTATGTATTCGGTCCGTTTAGGGTATGTACAGTCAGCAGTAGAAGTAGCTATACGGGTTAGCTATTCAAACTAGGTAGGCCATTGATTTATAATTATAATGTAATCTACTAGATGGGCTATCTCGAACAAATTTTGTGCGCCATGTTTGTTTGTATAAGTAACTAGTCAAGCTAATCTTAGCTTAGACTTTTAGTATGCTCACTATAACTTTTGGCGCAAATAATCTCTTAGAAATGTCATCTCCACAATCTCCTGTTAGTCAATAAACTAGGCACGATTTTTTTGTTAAGAGGATAAGAATGTGTGCAAAGCATTTTAAACATCTCACCTACTAAGCAGCACTGGCAGCACTGAGGGAGGCACTGACTACAATTATAGGTACCTACATCGATCGTTTCATTTCATACATATGAAGAAAAACCTTGGCAACTATACATTTTATTCCACAGCCGACGCGTTTCCAGAAATTGCAGATTTCTTCTGACTTTATACCATACTCGTAGATATTATAATATTTACTCGTCTCTGAAGAGGTGTAGTTGAGTTTATCGCGAAAAATAAATCCGTCATGCAAGCTATGAATAATTCAGTGGCGGGCGTTGATGAGCACTAGTGCTACCATTCTCATCCTCATCGCTTACAGATCACTCGCTCCTGAGAACTCATGTCAAGTCGCCGTGGTGGGCCATTTTCATGTTCGTTGTAGTTAGGTAAACTGAGGCCGAATGTAACTAATTTCGTGCAATTTTTTTTACTTATGAACCTGGTTCGTGATAATCGTTAGTCAGGATAAAAAGTATACCATATATCTCGTCTAAATTACGATTAAAATATTTCATTCACGATTATATCTTGTCAGCAAATAATCTCTAATGAGACTACAACAACTATACATTAACCAAAGATCCCAGCTACAACGGAGGCGAATGTTTAATAGAAAGGAGAATATACGTGTTATCAAGGGGCGCAACCCCTTCTGCCGAGGGATTTTTCGCTCTAATCGACATCAAACTGTGTAAGTTCGTTTGTAATTGCTTTAAGCCGTCTGCGTCTAGGTTTCAAGTGCTTGTAGGCAGAAATTTAATGCTTATTGCTGGATTTTGAGACATATGTACGGAGACTAGGGAAAATGAAGATAAAAGAGCTGTACCAGATTAACCAGATATTGTACATATACAGTCATGAATATTTTTGGCTATATAGATAAGTCTATGAGTTTTACGACTAGAAACAAGATTTCAGAGATTTTGTACCTACTCTTTTGTTCAATAATCCTTAAATCTGGGTGCGCGCGGGCTACTAACCTGAACTATAAGTAGCTTGTCGAGGACTCACTCAGAATATGTGAGTAAAGGCTTTTTACGCCTACTCAACTGAGTAATGCCGAAAACATATGTAAGAATTCTATAGGAAAATATACTTTTTCACGCTATAGATAGGTACCAGCCAGCACTATCTGAAAATATACTAAAATATTCATGACAAGTTTTCTGTCAGGATGACATGGGATGGGTTATTTAAATGATGAATTCGCTCAGCTCGGGTACCGTTTAGATTAACATCTCCTTACGAATCCAAAATACCTCTATTCAACTAAACAACACCCTTTTAACACAAAAGGGATACGTAACATATCTATAATTATATGCAGTTTTGCAACATGTTCCTATATATCAATCCCAGGGACACACGATCCCTCCAATATCTCAGAAGCTGTTAGTATTATCTTTTGTTAGGATGTGTGGGACATCCGTCCATTGGGCGGCGAGCTGGTTCTGATTAAGGTGATACAAAACTAAAGTTGTGTTCAGCAGATGTAAATTTACTCGAAGCATATTTGATTTACGAGTTTGATACTTTCAAGAATGATTTACGACTATATGGCCGAGGGATTTGTAGATGGAAAACACAATTGGCTACAATTTCCTCGATACTTTTATTTTTCAAAGTCAGGTCTTCTTTTACCCTAAAACTGATTTTGTTGCTCAATTATAAAGAATATAAGGATATAATTGGAGTATGATAAAGCCATTAACTAGTTTTAGGGAATTGTAGATTGACAATTTAATTCGTTGCTTACTTTTACCTCGAGATGGCATAATGTGAAATGACGCTTACGACATTTCATAAACGCGCTTCCAGACTAGCTCGCGCTCCTTCCCGGCGACACGAATTACCTTAGCGCTATCCTTTACTACATTTGATCAGTCTGTCAGCGGCCACTGCCAACGACGGGTTCTTGTTTGTCGGCGTCAGCGCTTATTTTTACGAAAATAAGGTGCCTTTAATTATTTTTTAGTTTTATTACACTCTATTTGTAGATCTGGTTACAAAAATGTTTTTTGCGTTCATCGAGCTTGTACCTCCATACAAAAATACTCGTGTAATATTTATTTTAGTTATAGACTAGTCGTTTCAACAACAGAGTAAACATCAGTAAGTTCACTTCCACTATACTTGCGCACACGGCGAGACACGCCAGTTTTGTAGGTACTAATCAAATAGGTACCATTTGGCGGTCAGTGCTTACGTCGTATATCTTGTACCGATTTAATATTGTCTTCAAGCAATAATGCAATGAATGCGTGATAAGCGCCGACCGCCTAATGGTACAGTCGACGTTAAAAATATGTTTACACTTTTGAACTTTATTACAAAGGAGTAAGGTGCAAAAGTGTAAACATATTTTTGACGTCGACTGTACCTTTGCCAAAATAATTTCAGAAATAGTATTAATTACAAGATGATTATTTGCGTAATGGACAACTTTTTTGACGCGAGTTAAGTTTCTATAGGTAAGTAGGTACAATTATACATAACAAGCTGTCACGCTTGCACACCGTAGCCGCAGGCGGTTCTCTTCCTCTATCTACCCACTAGTTACTCAAAGCAAGTAGGTAGGTATAATTGAAACTCGTATTTGCCCAGACACAGACAACACGCAACGCGACTAATTTTAAAATACGTTCCAGTCAGTGATCGGAATAGGTAGCGTATATTATTTACCTAAACTTTGGGGTCGTCCAGAAATCATGTGATCGTATTTGGCCTATTTTTGACCACCATCTAGAATTGAAACCCGATACTTGAGGATATTTAGGGCCTCTTATTACGAATCTGAAGTAAAAAAATTAAGAATCGGGCGCGATCTTGAGTTTGTTCATTTTTGATCCGATCATGTTGAAAATCGATATCTAAGGTTCCGCCAGGCCCCTTAATATGAATCTGAAGTCAAAATTCTAAAAAAAGGGCGCCATCTTGACTTTCTTCACTTTTTATCCGATCGGTTTGAAACCCGATACTTGAGGACATTTAGGGCTTCTTATTACGAATCTGAAATATTTTTTTTTTAAATTGGGCGCCATCTTGAGTTTATTCATTTTTGATCCGATCATGTTGAAAATCGATATCTAAGGATATGCCAGGCCCCTTAATATGAATCTGAAGACAAAATTAAAAAAAATGGGCGCCATCTTGATTTTCTTCATTTTTTATCCGATCGGTTTGAAACTCGGTATCAGAGGATCCTTAAGGCCCCTTAATACGAATCTGAAGTCAATATTGCAAAAACGAACCGCCATCTTGAATTTCGTTATTTTCGGTCCGTTCGTGATGAAAATCGATATCTGATGACCTTAAAGGCCTCTCAATACAAAACTGAAGTCAAAATTGCAAAAATGGGCGCCATCTTGATTTTCTTCACTTTTGACCCGATCGATTTGAAACTCGATGTCTGAGGGTCTATAATAGGCCTCTTAATACGAAGTTTCGTATTAAAGGGCCTGGCGGATCCTCAGATATCGATTTATAACTTGATCTGGTCAAAAATAAAGAAATTCAAGATGGCAACCGTTTTTTCTTATTTTGACTTCAGTTTATATTAAGGGGCCTTAAAGATTCTCAAATATCGAGTTTAAAACCGATCAGGCAAAAAATCAATAAAATGAAGAAAAGGGGCCCTAAAGATCCTCAGATATCAAGTTCCAACAAGAACGGATCGAAAAGAAATAAATTCAAGATGGCTGCCAGTTTTTTCAGATTCGTATTACGGGGCCTGGCGAATCCTCAGATATTGGATTCAAGCTTGATCGCATCAAGAATAAATAAATTTAAAATGGCGCCTATTTTCATATTTTGACTTCTGTTTCGTGTCAAGGGACCTTATAGATCCTCATATATCGAGTTTTAAACCGATCGGATAAAAATAATAATATTTAATAGCCTCCTAGCCCAGTTGGTAGTGACCCTGCCTACGAAGCAGGAGATCCCGGGTTCGAATCCTGGTAAGGGCATTTATTTGTGTGTTTATCACGAATATTTGTTCCTGAGTTATGGGTGTTTTCTATGTATCTAAGTATACAGGGTGCTCGCGAGGAAACCGCATAATTTTGCCAGCGTATTCCTGAGGTCATAAGAAGTAATAAATGTTATATGAACTTATGTCGAATTCACCAAAAAAAAAATTTTTTGTGCTTTTTTTTAGATTTTTTGAATGCTTTTGAACATAAAAAAAATATGTTATTGGTAAAACTATTGACTAAAATAAATTGGTGCATTTTTATCCGTAAAAAATGGTTTACGCAAACTATTCTTTGGCATTTTGATATTTGACAATATGAATGTCTAGACTAGACCGCATAAAGAGAGAAATCACCATCAAAAAAACTTTTGCACTGAGTTACAATAAAAAAATGGTTTTTTTATTTAGTTGGTAATAACTCTGAAACTAGGCGAATTCCAGAAAAGTTTGTACGACATTTTAGTCTCCAATTACGATCAAGAATACACTGTTAAAATCTCTCGCAATCCTCACGAGCACCGTGTATATTTATCTATATAAGTAGGTATATCGTCGCCTAGTACCTATAGTACAAGCTTAGCTTAGTATAAGTTGATTTGTGTAAGATTGTCCCCAAATATTTATTTATTTAAATGAAAAAAAAGCAAGATGGCCATTTTTGCAATTTTGACTTCAGTCTTATATTGAAAGTCCTTTAAGATCCTCAGATATCGATTTTCATCACGAACAGATCGAAAATAATGAAACTTAATATGGCGGCTAGTTTTTGCAATTTTGAGTTCAAATTCGTAAGGGGCTTTAAAGAAAGATCCTCTGCTATCGAGTTTTAAATTGATCGGATAAAAAATGAAGAAAATCAAGATGGCGCCCATTTTTTGAAATTTTGAATTCAGATTCATATTAAGGGGCCTGGCGGATCCTTAGATATCGATTTTCAACATGATCGGATAAAATGATTCAAGATGGCGCCCAATTTCTGGAATTTTTACTTCAGATTCGTAATAAAGGTCCCTAAATATCCTTAGATGTCGAATTTCAAACCGATCGGATAAAAAATGAAGAAATTCAAGATGGCGTCCATTGTTTTCAATTCTAACTTTAGTTTTGTATTGAGAGGCCTTTAAGATTCTCGGATATCGATTTTCAACACGAACGGATGAAAAACAAAGAAATTATAGATGGTGGTCAATAATAGGCTAAACACGATCACATGATTTCTGGACGGCCCCAAAATTTATGAATAGGTAAATTATATACGCTACCTATTCCGATCACTGGCTGTCTAGTGCCTACCATTTTAGAACATAATTATTTTAAAATTAGTCGCGTTGCGTGTTGTCTGTCTCTGGGCAAAGGCGAGTTTTAACTAGAGATACCTACTTGCTTTTGAGTAATTAGTGGGTAGATAGATAAAGGGAGAGAACCGCATGCGGCGACGGTGTGCAAGCTATGCCAAGCCAATGTCCATTACTTAACTCTCAAATTATGTGTATCTCTGCTACAACCCCATCAAATTTCATGAAGATCAGAAAAATAGTACTAGTCATCGTCGAACAAACTCTCAAAATCAAAAAGCCATCGAAATGCCGAGACGTCCCAGTATAAGTAGCTAGAAGTGGTTTGTAAGAACTCGCTTCGCTTGCGCTCCGCTCGTTCGATTAGTACTATATTTCTGACATTATTTTGGCAAAGGTACCATTTGGCGGTCGGCGCTTACGCATTCATTGCGTATTACTTGAATAGTACAGTCGCCATCAAATTTATGAAATCGGCCAAGGTAGTCACAAATATCTGAACAAGACCTCAATATTAAAGGCGATAAAGTACATGTTCGGATATAAAGTATAGTTATATTGCATAAAATCGGTTAAGCCGTTTTTGAATTCTAGCTCAAAAACTCATGTTAAAAGGACTTAAGTGCCGCAAAATATCATATATAAAACGACCTTTTGATTGGGTGTTTTGTGAGTTTTGTGACGGACCGGTTATTATGGAACCTTTATTTACATTGAGCATGGCTCGACTTGTTATGATTATAAAATGTGCTCATTTGTACCTTTCACTTAGGAGGTACAGTCGCCATCAAATGTATAGAAGCGGCCAGTGTACTCAAAAATATTTGTACATGCACTTTATCGCCTTGACAATACAGGCGTTGTACATATATTTCTGACCACCTTGGCCGCTCCCATATAATATATCTGATGTCGACTGTACGTAATTTACAATAAAAAGTAACATCGTTCACAAAAACTAAATCAAATTCAGTTTAAAAATTACCGTCTCGCAAAGCAGATTCTCCTACTGCAAAAAATATCGAGATCTAATTTGTTCCGAGTGAACTTTCTGCGAACCTCTATCTGAGCGAAGTGCGTAGTGACCGAGTTCGCAAGGAGGTGGGGCTACGCGATGATTGCTCCGCCCAAATCGAGGTACATGTTCTTTTGAGTCCTCGTCTTAACGACTCTGACGGACCCTTTTCTGCGCAGACAGCCTGTTCTGGCGTGTACCCCTTTATACTACAGACGTCGATTGAGCGACAGGGCTCGATTGAGTATTGTAATGGGAAATGTATTCACACTGTCGAAAACTCCTATTCATACTAATTATTCTTTTTTTACTGTCGGTTTTATGTTTTATTTTAATACATTTATTAAAAAAATCCTAACAATCGGATACAAAAAAAATCCAACTATATTTTGTTCGCCTTTAAGATTACTTTTAGTAAAAGAAAACAACAAAAAAAAAACCAATTAATTTGTAGGTTACTAGAAGCGAATAAAATTTGGAGCCCCAGAGGCCATACTATTAGGTTTAAAGTTTTAAATCTTTATTTTAAAGTTTAATAAGATAGTGGCCTTTTGTTTTATAAGTTTAAGCTGTCACAAAACGGGCCTCTATCATCTATCTAGTCTATGTGGCGTGTTGGAGTAAAAGGTACATCATTGTCGGTTGTTAATAGGTTTTATCACTTTTTATGGCAGCCGGCAGTAACGCCTTATTGGCGACCGATAATAATGTACCTTTTACTTGGCATATTTTGTAGTAAGTAGGTATATTTCGATGTTTCGAAGTAGGTATATTTATGGTTCGCAAACTTGGATTTACACACTTAAAATAAAGAACAAAATACGTTCCTGCCAGCAGGCAATGGAGCGAAGCGTCCTAGGAATCAAGCTCAGAGATAAACAAAAAAGCGAGAATATAAGAAGAAAAACTAAAATAATCGATGCAGTACAACACACGCAAAGGTTGAAATGGAAATGGGCAGAGCACATTGCCCGGACTACAGATGACAGATGGACAAAACGCGTCACTAAATGGATGGGACCAAGCGGCAAAAGACGACCAGGAAAACCAAAAGACCGCTGGGTCGACGATATTCAAAAAACTGCCGGGACAGAGTGGATACAGACGGCAAAAGATAGGAAAGGCTGGAGACAGTTGGAGGAGGCCTATACCCGAGAAGGGGCCATGACTTGAAATTTTAAAGTGATTGTTTAGATTTTTGTTTGCTATATAGTATATTATTTTTTTAAGTCATGGAATTAAAGGCTATATTATATTATTATATTTCGATGTTTTATATCTCCAAATGATAGGAAGTGCACTTAGTATTACTCTGTCATCTTAAAAAAATCTTAACTATAGAAACGTTGTGGTTTCATATAAACTGTGTACCTACATTAATTAAATAGAAGCTGATAATACATAACTAGGTAGCAATATTTGTTGTGTACAGCAGCCGTAGATTTACCTGTCTTCGAATGTATGTTTATGGAAATAAGATAAATCGTAATGGTTACTTGGCTACCCTTAGACCACTAGCTCAGACGATTTATTGCGTGAATTGTGCGCACTATACTTTGAATTCTATTTATCATATCATTCCTTTACTTTTTTTGTAATGGTCATTCACAAATAGGTACGCGAATATAATACTATAGCTCTAAAATGCGAATGACGATCTTCACGAGATTTTTCATTCTTCATTTTATTTATATTTCTGACCAAATGTTTACCTTTACCTTTTTAAAGGTATTGTGACAGGATAATGGCTATTGCTATAAACATGCACAGGCAGAAATAACCAACCAAACGATTTGTATAAGAATTTATAAATAAACCGCTTTCCCTGGCAGTTACGAAACTTTTTATAAGGGTCGGCTACAAGGAAACTTCAACTTATATTCTTGAAAAAGGTTTTCCTCATAATCTCTTAGTTATTTACATGAGATTGCTTTAGACAGAAAAGAGTTTATTACTTGACTGTTATTATTTTCTTCATAAATGCTACGTAGAGGCGACTTGGTATATTTTTAACCGACTTCAATTCCATAGAAGAAGGAGGTTCTTTAATTTTTATCTTTATTGAAGGTTAAAGTTGTACTGCTTCGTCCGAGGAGATAGATCTGTGAGTAATGAGAAAAGCAATCTCGGTCTGCGCAAGATTGCTGTCTTTAGCAAATAATACCGCCATGTTTAGATGATCGTAGCGGCTAAAGTTTATTGCAGTTATTATCTGTTACTGTTCCAATTTCATTAAATTATGCCCTTCTATCATACCGTCTCTCATTTATTTAAATTGTACAATCAACTACAGAAAAGGCTGCCATTTCTTCATCCTCCAATAGCATCTTCTATAGGATGCAGGATAAGCTGGATAAGATGCATACCACAATAACACCACCACAACCGCAACCAATACCACATAACATATTTAGGTTTATGCATTCAGTAATACCTAATTTCTGTCTGTTAATACCTAATTTTAGTAAAATGTGTTTGTGTGTACTTTACCTACATGTATGGGTTTTGTTCGGTAAGTGCCTAAGAACACATGCTGCAAGTGTCCTTTTTATTACAAATCGATTCTTTTATACATACACTTTCTGCATGAAGATATTGGAAAGGAATTCTATCTATGTAAACATTTATTGGATTGAATTGAATATAAAATTCATCGAGGTTAAGAGATGAAAGTTGCTACATCTCTGGATGCACTTGTAGGACTATTCTTCTAATAGGCGTTTACGAACGTAATTCTATTGTATCAAAATATACCGTCACATCAAAAACAGCCATTTTCAGTAGTGGTATAAGGGTTATAGTTGGTAAGTGATAGTGTACATATTCTTGTAAGATACCAAAGCCGCTAATTTAAAGAGCATGAACGAAGCACACCGACGTTCTCAAGGGGTTAATTGTCATCGTGTGCAGTGTAAGCCCAACGTCGGCAACGTCGCAGTAGTATGCAGCTCCCGCATGAGAGGGTTAGTATCAGCGCTTTACAATTAACTTGAAAAGTGGATGGTAAACAGACTAACTACAGATAATATTATCAATAGGATATATTGCTTCAAAGACACATCAGAAATAACCACAGGATTACTTCCACATGCCTATAGGGAGGCCTAGGTACGGGCAAACAGTATGGTGTAAGTAATTATTGAACGCGTATCTGACATTCACGAAGAAAATCTACTGTGCACAATATCATTTAGGCCTCGGCCTCGCCTTAAACAGTACACAAAATCGGGTACTACATAGACCTAGAACTTAACACAATCCCGTAAAAATAGAGCAATCTCCATATCTCACGAACAGCAATAACGCTGCCTCATTGTCCACCGGGGACCGCCGATGTAGATACTGTTCTACCTTTTCGGGCCGAATCGATTGCCCTACACGGATAACTTACTGCCACATACCAATTGCATAACCCCTGGAATTTTATTCAAATATCCCCTTTCTTTGCGAGTGGCAACCCTAGTTATTGAACTTTTTATGAAACTATTACGAATTTTACTTTAGGTAGGTAAAAGTTGTTTGGTAACTTGTTAATAATTGGAGTTGTTTTGCTATGAAATTGTATAACTCTTAAAAGATTAACAAATATTTATTTCAAGATATAAGTATAATAATTAAACAAGTAGGTACGTTCTAAAGCCATTTAAGTAATATTACACTGCATAAAACCTGACCTTACCTAACTTACAAACAACTTATATTTTTATTCTCAAGTTCAGTCTATATAAAAGTAATGAAAATTTTTGTTATATTTAGATTGCTGGAAATGTTATGTCAACCTTATACTATAGGTACTACAAACAAACAACTTCGGCACTGACCCACAAGGAAAAACAATCTCTGTAAAAGGGCAACGTCGTAAGTCGTCAAAGATATGTATACGTAACAAATAGGGTGCAAACTGTTTGACGTAGTCGAACCCATGACCTTAAAACAAAAACAAATTTTAATTTTAATCCAGGAAATTATCTCCGCAGTAATGCCTAATGCGACTTTGCACTGACTTTCGAGTTATGACTTATTTAAATCGGCTTATTTGTTTGACTTATTTTCGTGATGAAACAAATGAGATATTAATTTAATTTACGCTTTAGTTTGTTCTGGTTGGATTAGTCTTTAACTAAATACGGCGAAACAAATTAGACTTTGGTATGATTTAAGTCCACTACGTTAAAACTACTGAGCTTATTTAGACTAAAGACGTATCAATCAATGTGTTTTCGACACAAAAGAGAGGATTAATTCTGCTGATTGAACTTACCGAATATGTTTCAGAATATACGAGTACTTACTGTGCTTAATATTCAACTGCAAAGGCCGATACCTCCTTTGCTGACACCGCATTTAGCCGTCTAGGTTCCAAAACGAACGTTTATGTCTAAAGCCGGTGCTAACACGGTACGTTTTATACCTATTCACAAGCTGTTTGTGGTGGCTATGAGTTAACTCCTGGTAGAATTTGACCTTAGTTTCGGAACTAAATAATATAATATGCCAGTTATGCCACTAATATTCACAAAGAAGTGTACTACTCGACTGCGGTAATATAGAGGCTTGGTTTGCTTGAACCATTCGAAGAAATAGAAGGTTTCTGAAAATTCAGTATGGACGTTTAACCTACAATTCAGTATGGACGTTTTGCTGTTACAACCATTGTCAACACCAGACAAGCTAGCGAGTTCACTATTATATGCGTAGCGTACACGGAAAAAAAAGCTCCCGGGATATTCTCAATCTAAGACATTCGTCATCTCGTGACAAGCATTTATTTCCTTTAACGAAAATAAATTAAAGTTTTAAATATAACGAAGCGAATATATTCTTACAGATTTTCTAGTTTTCTTTTACCTAAGATAATACTTGTTTGATTAAAGCACAATCTCTCTTATTTACTCAATATACTCTTGAAACAATACATTTTTGTATTTCTATTTTACGAAAACGTGGTTTTATTAAGCGAATAATCATATAAAATCAAATAAAAAAAAATATATCCCGGAAGCTTTTTTTTCCATTTAATGTCCGAGATAAAGCGTTTTTCTGCTTTACTTAGCAAGGGTATAAAAAAATACCTATAGCAAGAGCCTAACGTGAACTCTAAAAGATAAATTAGATGTTTGGGCAGATTCTGCGTCTTTAGTTGAGAATTATACTGGTCTGTCTACTGCGCAGCGATGTATAATTTCAAGAATAGCTCCTATGAGCTGCGATATGTTCGAACCACAATGCGCGTTAGCGGGCCGGGCGGGCGGCCAAAATGTCTCCGTCCGCCCAGACTACATTACTTGCACTTTAACGGTTTCCAGAATTGTAATATAGATATCATATTAAACAACGAGACAGAAGAGTTAGAATAGGTAATGTAGGTACAGTCGCCATCAGATATATTGGAGCGGCCAAGGTGGTCAAAAATATCTGAACAACGCCTCTATTGCCAAGGCGATAAAATGCATGTAATACTTTTTATATAACAGGTCCTGGATGCTAAATATTTATATGTATCTTAGTTAAACAACTAGTTAGATTCAAAATTTTGTTTAATGTGTTAAGTTTAATATTTCACTAGGGCAAAATGTTATTATGTATTAAATGCTTAAGATTGGTTGTCGTCGTAGACTCATGTTGTATTTTACATACTTTGTATTTATTCCTGTTTTCGCCGCTTCGCTAAGCTATTACCATAAAGTTCACTAGTAAAGTGAAGTGGGGTCAAATGAGAATAACCCATTGGTCAATAAGTCAAATTTTATGTCGGTATTACTCCAAAGATTTATCTCAGGTGTATAATAAATCGTCAAGTTTCCTTCCACGATAAATTACAAAGTTTTAGCAACACATGCATGAAGCGTTTAGGTTAATGAGTTGCGAGAACGCGATGGCAAACTTACCAACTACCTGGGCTGTAATTAAATTCACGAAGATCTCCAAGTGTGTTTTTTTATTTATTAGGAAAGCAAACAGAAATAAGTGAGCTAGAGATAAGGTTTCTAGTACACAATAAAAACATTCACTTATTCCCTTAACAGCTCTCACTGAAACATATATCAACAGAAGTAATAGTACCCTTAACTTATAAACTACAAATATCGACTAATAGCAACTAATATCGACTAATGTGTGACAAGGTTATGGACAGCTTGATGACTATCGTGATGATGACAGTGTCGATCTCTTTCCTTCACGCGGTGTTAAAATGTGACACTTGCTTTATCATGCTTTATGCCATCCGACATGGGCTTGTTGCCTGTCTCACTCTCTTTGGTCATTCATCATTCTCTCATGCCTGATAATCGTGATTACTGATTACCGACAGATCATTTCACACTTCGTATAAAGTATTCGTCTCTACCCGTTTCTGACCATGGCTGTACACTACCTATATAATATTATAGCAAGACTTATCATTAAGTACCTAGTGTTGTTCCTGAAGACATCTGCGATATCAGCAGACCAGTGCGTCCTGTAACTATCAACTACTGCTTGCGGTGATTTGATCTGTCATTACTGAGGATCGTCGTCATAACCAGGGGAACGGGTGATCTTCATATGAAAGATTCGCTTCTATCAGCTTCTGTCCATGGTGTCCCTTGTTTTACAGTGCCATCGGGTTCATAACTGCATACCCAATTTGTCAATGAATCAATTCATAAATTAAGTATGCAATTATGAACCCCATGGTACTTACAGTAGCATTTGGAGGAAGATGAGTCCTCCACTGGCTGACGTGTCGATCTTAGGAGGCATTTAGTAATCATCAGTATATAGCTTTTCCAGACGTTTATCCCCGTTTTGCAAGAAGTTCCAAAAATATGCCAATTAACCCCATTCCCACTATTTTCATTATTCTATTCGGAGGTCGGGCCCTGATTTTAATCGGGTGACGGCGCCTCATACAAAATTGTGTCGTGCAAGTGGGAATAGCTTCATATAAAATGTTCTGCCACTGGAACATCCGATTAAAATCCGGGTCGGAAATCCGACAAGTGGTAACGGGGTCTTATTTTCTCGCATAACGTAGTTAAGTTTTGATCTGTAGAGGTCATACAATTCTAGTAACGAACTCGTGATCGTGACCCAAGTGGAATGCGTGTGTGAATAGGGAGCCTCAAGTTGTAGACTCATTTCCAAGTTTCTACACAAGCTCTACAACTCTGTATCTCACGTTAGTTTTGCACTTTTAATTGACGGATTTTGTTGGTTTAAGAAGTTTAATTAACACATCTCGCGTAGACCGGATAGTTCGTGTAATTGCCGGAATGTAGATAAGTTTTCTTCGTAAGATATACATGTAGGTAGTGTAGATATACTTATGCGATTTACTCACTTTTCAACAGTACGTACTACATGTACCTAGTACATTTAATTTATTTCAATATAAATTTAGTTTTATATTTTTAAGTTCTTCAATAGAAAGCGTTATTCGTGAGAATCGATATTGTCTAGACGTGTAATTTAACGATTATAATAGTTAAAACCAACAAGTTAAACCTGCTCGTAAATTACATTTCGTGGAACACAATGAAAATTACGATCGATATCTTTGGCTGAATGTAGCTCACACGAATATTCGGCAACGTTGTTGTTAATGTTTAGAAACTTTAACATCATAAATTAGAACAATTTCTATGTATAATAAAGTTCTCTTGTTATTCTACAACTAGTTATTGAAATAAATATACAGTTAAGAAATGTTGGATATGATTTGAATAAATACAGATAAATAGCTATAAACATAGAATTTTATCCAACTGACGGTGAAACTAGTAATCCTAGCTACTACTATACAATAGGTAAGAAACTCATGTTAGAAAACGTAGTGTTGTCAAAAAGCATACTTTATAAATTGATAAACAAAGTTAAGTGAATGTTACAAAAAAAAAAGAAAGGGATGAGAAATGTTGTTTCCATGTTACGTGTGGTAAAAAAAAGAGTGGTTTTCTGCTCGCATTCCCAGAGATGTTAGTATATGTAAATAAGTAGGTGGATATGTCATAACATAAGATTAAATTCTGTAAGTACCTTTATGGAAATAATTATGGGGTTCAACTAATTAAAGCGTTAAAAGGTTGCATTACAACTTAACATGCTGCAATAAAAATAAAACCGTGATACCAATTTAATTCGGTCCAATTTCATTCCCGTTTTACGGTCGGGAAAGGCAAGATTGCAGTCGTAAAGTCGGCGAAAAAAGGAAAAATGCATTTTGCAATAAAATTTGTATTCACACTGCATGCGATCCCTTGGACATGGATCGATAGCGAGGGGGTGATAAAAAGGACTAATCTTACTTAATGTTACGTTTATTGGGTTAAATGACAACCTTTCTTGGGAAGACTACTTAGTCATATTAGTAAGTGTTTCTTGCAGTCGACGAGATACATACATTATCGGACAAATGCAATGACAGAAGAACAAGTATACTGTTCGTTTATATGCAGCACGAATTGCCAAATAAAATATTAGGTAGGTTAGCTATATGTAGATAATAAATGATCTTTGATTAAATTGTAAAGAGGTTCTGAGGTTCAAAGTGCTAATATTAGTACAAAATATCTTCAATGAAAATTCGATTATATTTTATAATTGATACAGAGTTACTTTTGTTTTGTTTCGTTCGATTTCGAAACATAAGAAATTCAATTCTATTTTCTAACGCTTTTGATTCAATTTTCACTTCCAATCTTTCTTATATGGTGGGCCGCTAGAGGTTATAAGCACGCTTGTTGTGTAGCGGGCGGTTTATCGTTCATGGTTTATATTGTTTTACGGCGTTATGGCGAACAAAGAAGTGTATTTGATTGATTGATGATTGATAGATAAGACTGTATTCCTAAATATGGCGCTATCCCTAATAAATTATAATATCGTACCCTACAGGTAAATATGTTGGTATGGTAACCGCTTACAATCAGGCGGGCCGGTGGCAAACAAGCACACGGCCCGCCTGATGTGGGTGTGTTTTTTATACCACGATAAAAAATGCTCTAAAAATATATCAGCATATGATTAGAATATGGAATCCGAATGTTTTAGTTGAGAGTAATTTACATGGTGTCTGAGAGAATGCTTTGTTTATGGAGTTAATTAAGTTAACGAAGTGAACTGGAGCCTTTTGTGGATATGCGGTTTCGGGATTGTCTGATTAGTTTGGCTGCTTCAACGGACATGGAGAATTACTTTAGAAGTTCGCGCGTTTAGGAGGCGTCCTTTACATTCTCCCAACGAGGGTAGTTGATGTTAAAGTACGCTGTAGGTATGTAGACTAGAAACTTACTGGGGGCATGAGCACAATTAACATTTTTGTTTATTCAACGAGAATTCCCGCAAATGTACATATGTGTTACGCACTGGATATCTCAGTTATTAATACTTCCTAAAACTACACTTCTTCCTCCTAGGGTTTTTCCCTGTAAATATCAAATGATATTCCGTACATAAGTTCCGAAAAACTCAGTGGTACGAGCCGGGGTTTGAACCAGGGACCTCGGGATTGAAAGTCGGACGTCTTACCGCCACCAGTGCTCCTAAATAATTTATAATTGAAAGAATGAAGTGTCCATGTTAATGGACACAGTGGCTTTCACTGAAGTCATCCACATATTTTTTGTCTATAGTTTTTGTTGTAGGATGTCATCGTAAGTATGATCAGCCATTATTCGCTCCCGGTCTTATTGACCAATGAGCAATGGACTAGTGAGCGAACTACGCCTCCTTTAGGTACCTACAGGTGTGTGCGATACAGTAGACTTCAACACGCCCGTTTAACTTGAAACTTATGATAAATATCGCTGAATAGTCTAATTTCCTTGCCTTAAATAAGGCGCACGTGTCCCATAAGCCCTGGAAGGAACCCCCGACCTTCATTACGGTATATTCGAGGATGAAATATCGTTCAGGGGACTGCACGGTTTCTGCGCGACTATGATAACAACGATACACACGGCCCTAGGGAGAATCGTAAGAAATATTTCGCGAGTAAAATGGAATAAGGAGTATAAGGACATGGGACGATCAATTTGATACCGATCAGATTTTTTTTTTGATCTTTGTATTGCATGCCATAAATACGGTGATCGGTGATGTATCTTCAATTAAATTTCAGAACGCGGCAAAGATGTAAAACATCGATGAATAGTAAACTGTTTAGATAGTTCCGTCGTTACTATAATTGCATCGATTCCCGCAACCACATTTAACTCTCCACTCCACGTGAAGTATTTCAGAGATGTGGTCGGGCCCGCATCGAGTCACGTAGGACGTCTCAAGCCAGTCCACACAACACGTCGATGTGCGGTTACCGCTGACGCCCCTATCCGGACCACTAAATGTACATTTAGCTTTACACTGACCGGATTTCTCAAATTATAACCTGATGCTTACAGCTTTGCGAGATTGCCGAGATTGGTATGGCTTATTTATTTTTTCTTGTTATATCTACTTAAATAAAATAAAATGTGCAGCTAAGTTATTATGACTATGACGTCTGACTCAATGATATTTTCTTCTGAAGCGCGACACAAATAAGTTCTTTCGACAACTATGAATGCCTACTAATTTATTTTTTGTCTCATTTTAGGCGTCTGTATGTCGGCGACGCGGTGATTATGCCCCGAAATACTAGATAAAGTTATTAAAATATGCAAGTTACTGGATCCCGGTGCCTGGCTTGTACTGTAGAAAGTACCCAATTACCAACAAAGGACCCGACATTTCTGCTTATTAATTAACAGCGAGTAGGTACTTTATACAACTCGGTATTTAGTAAATTTGACTCTAGTTATGAAGAAAAGGACCGAGAAGGGTAATGTTTATTAAAATATGTGTAGGTACTCTTACCATCTATTTTTCAGTATTAAACGTTATTAACTGATTTAAACTCGCACGATTTTCACTCATTATTTTGACAAACACAAGTGCGGGTAGTTCGGAAAACCCGCGTGGCTAGGAGATGCTGATACGATTCCTCGCCAGTCTGCCTGCGACCATGAGCGTTATGACTTAAAAGTAAGTGTACGCGATTAAGTCCCGTGTTTATCAAAATAATAAACGTTATTAATGTGGAAAAAAAGTTGATATATTATTGAGGATGTGCTATATTTATTTCCTTACGCTTGGCATTAAGTACATTTATGATATGAACATGACGTACTTATTCGTTTTGTTTCATAATAAAAGTAAGAGTGACACACAGTAGATAAATATATTTTAAAGAAAGTATTAAAAGGGTTTTAAATTTTATAAAAACTAAAAAACATTTTACCTAAAAGAGTGAATTGTGGACAGGAAATGCAGGACAGAGACAAAGCACCATAAAAGGGGAAACGTGTCGGTGGAAGTAACAAAATTTTTACGAGACAAATAGTCGAGTTGCGGCGCTATATTTTACTGAAACGTTCCGTGATACGTAAAGATGTCGTTCCGTTATACAATGTAATGTAAAAATAAACGACTGTTTCCACTACGTTATTAATAAAGATGTCTGCATTTAAGTACTAGCTCGTATTTATAGCTGTATTTAAAGAGTTTTATGTTGCGTAACTTATCAATTAAAGTCACTGTGAACCCCGATTTTTTTTAGGTTCTTTTATTTTGATAGTTCAATTCAGTTAAGTGACTGTGTTTAAAGGAAGAAGATATGTGAAACCAATTCCTAGCAAACGAAATTAAAATAATAGTTGCACTAATTAAGAACCATAGATACCTAGATATAATTATATCTTTACAACGTTACATAGGAGTAAAACGCAAAAGTTAAAACGTATATTTTTGAACGAGGATAAAAACTCACAGGTCAAAAAGGTGCCATATTTAGTTTTCAGGTCTAGAGACTCTGTACTGATACTGACAGTATAGATTTTCATTTTCAAAACATAACTAACGACAAGATGTTTCTTTCTTTGCGATTGCGACTCCATCTGCACATATATTTGCGCATAAGTTTATCCTCAATTCCTCGTTAGACTGGACATTTTACATGGTATATGGCATCGTAATGGAACAAAGTCTAATGTGAAGTGTCGCAAAATTCATTAATTCCCAATGTCCCAATATCTGCCACGACATCTGACACTTCCCTTTCCGCACAGACACTGACATCAAATAAAATTTATACCTTTAAAAATCACGTGCCGTAGAAACCTTTTAAAATGAAACGCGAATCAATCAGTTAATGACAATCTTTGTCCAATCACTTATGGCGTAATGACGGGAGACAGTGATAAACGATGGAGCGCCCCATCTGCACAGATGCTGCGCTAATTGCTCTGAATGCATTTAAATTTATAATCTCGGGTCGCACTTTACTTATTAGGGTTTGAGATGGTGACGTTGCGTTTATCAAAGAGCGAATTTTGCATAGATCTAATTCATCACCAAACAAATATACCATTACATAGGAATTAATTAGTAACAGTCTATTCTAGGAAAGCAAGTTAGGTACCTAATTATGATGAATCCTCTTATGCATTTAAGTAACAAGCAGTGTTTTACTTAGTCTATCGAATATGTTTCTAGTAAAACGTAAATTTTCTAAAAGGAACATGACTACCGTCATCGTTAAACATAAATTAGGACATTTTTAAAAAACAAAATTGACAATCAATATACTATAAATGAACTGACATTTAATTAGTGTTAGTCTACGAAGTAATTGTTGTATAAATAAATAAAAGTACAAGTAAAAAATGTGTTTTTCCTCACTATTCAAAGTAAAATAATATCAAAAAGGACTTTCTTTTTTAAAATAAGTAATCTTCCTTAGCGAGCCGTCCCATTCAGCCCATTCGCCCTGTGCATGAAACCTCCAATTTTGACTGGACCCAAACCAGACGTTAATTAAAGAATTAACCACTGTACATTATGTTTGAGAACTCCAAGACATAGCCTGGGGTGAATGTAAATGATAATATTATTTAAATATTAAACGTTACTATTCCGTATTTTAATAAAAAGGTATAATATTTATAGGTTCTTAAAACTTTTTAGTTCCTCCACACTTAGGTAAATTCCGAACGTTACGAACTCTGGCCTTAGTACTGGGAGATTGTAATTCCAATTTGAACTGCATATATTTCGTTACATATTACCTGTTCGTGTTCTAATAGTTTATTTATTATAAACTGTATTGCACAAATATAACAAAACAAGCATTCTGTACCAGGCAACCACATGGCCAAACAAAAACGAATTCTCGCACCCCCCATGAGTGTCCCGTGTTTGCGGGGAGCATCCATAATATGAAAATCTAAGGTAGGAAGTTTCATTTATCACGTGTCAGTGTTTACTTATTTATGACATTATTGTAAGCCGTGCAGTTAACTTATAAAGCTTTTGTTTTCGATACACATTACGCGTATATCGTTAGGGTTGTATAATATTTAATTTGTAATCCCGTAGTACTAGCGGTACGCCTTAAACATGCTGCAAACGGTGTTAAAAGCATGAAAATTGGAACGATTGATCTTTAGGCCAAATTAATCGATTTGGCCCGAAGCAGTAAAAAAAAAAAAAACAGAGTGCAGTTATGACGTCATCTTTTTTTTGTATGGAAAAAAAATAAATTTTGTTCTGAAACCTATCGTGTGTGGTATCAAATGAAAGGGCTTTTTGAGCCTATTCTAAAAATATATCATATCATTATATTTATGTCACTTGTTTCAAATGAAAATAAAAATAATTTTCAAAACATACCAAGTTTGGGCTCCTACAAATACGATACGGTTGAATATTTTTTTGTAAAACATACCTTAAATGATACCTGATATCCTCATTTCAAACCCCAAGAAAGCAATTTTGAAAATAATTTCACTAAGTATTTTTTTTTAATTTTTCATTATTACGAATGTGGGATCTAATAATTCTCGGAGTAATGAAACTCTGTTTACACGTTCTTTTGATATAACGTGATAGGTGAGCTCGAGGAACCCGGGTTGCACATATCAGGATTTTTCTTACTTAAAGCGAATTAAGTTTATCCCATTTTTTGCGAACTTGAGGGTGGGTAAAGTAATATCGAGTTTTACCCAACATTGCTCAAGTCGATTTGCGCTTAAATAATGCGATTATAGTATTGAAACAAGAATTACAGCAAATCTCTAGGGTAATCCTATCATTCCCTTTAAATAGTTCAGCGATAAGTACGTGAACTTTTGTACAAATTAGGTGGGCAATGATAGGTACGCGTTTTTGATCTTTACGGTACAAGGTGCATACAAGCATTCCAAAGTACAAGGGTTGTCTCATTTGACTTAATTTTTTTTAATTTAGTCATGTTTTTATTTTTCAGGCATTAGTATGTATATTAAACAAAACATAATTAAATGAGTTATATTTCATTATTTATAATAGAAACAAATCATAACGAACCTATCTTAGTAATGTTTACAAATAAATCGGCAGACCAAAGAAAATTATGTATATATTGAATACTATGGTTTCACATTAACAATTACATTAAAAAAATAAAGAAACAGTTCCAAAACGTCATATATATATTTCAAAAACAATAATCACCTTTTTTTGTGCCGAGTTAATACAAAAAGCCGATAGCCCTAAGATTTTTTTTTGTCTTGGGCAAAGTTGGCCATCACTAGTTGTTACATTACAACGTAACATTGCCCACATCAAGACTTCTTCATTCATTATCCTTTTGAAATCGAATTACGATATAAACAATCTAGAGTAATGGCAACTGTCACAATACTCTAAAATGAAAATGCTGAAGCAAAAAGGTATAGGGAAACAATTGCATAAGAAAAGCCTTTTAACTGTACATAGTTCCCGTACATTGTTAAGGACCATTCATCTTTTGTTTCTTTTCCTCATTGTATGGAATCTAAAAGAGCACCCTCTACAATAAGGTTTCACTGGCTTTCCCCATTGCCTTATTATATACAGGTATAAGTATAAGTATGGGTTTTACTCACCATGCTTTCCCATTTTGTGAGATTCACATCAACACTTGCCCGCACCAGAATACTATACTAAGGGTTGGCTGGAAGAGATCCCTTTTAGGGATAAGCTCGCCTTTGTGCATATCTTTTTTATTTTTTATTTTACTGTTGTAATATTGTTAAACTTGTTTATGTGCAATAAAGTACATACATACATACATACTATAAAATTACATAAATTAATGAATTTGTTCAAAATGTTGGGCAAAGTTTCGCCTGGGGGCAAAGTTGGAGGATATTACGGTACTCGTACTCGTATTGAGTAATACGACGCACTTTGTAAACATTAAAAATCTGAAAAAAATACTAAATGTAATTATTTTCAAAATTGCATTCTTGGGGTTAGATATGAGGATATTAGGTATCATTTGAGATATATTTTACAAAAAAATATTGCTTGGTGTCGTATCTCGAGGAGCCCAAACTTGGTATGTTTTGAAAATGTTTTTTATGTTTATTTCAAACATGTGACTGAAATGTAATGATGTGACATATTTTTGGAATTAGCTCAGAAAGCCCTTTCATTTGATACCACACACGATAGGTTTCAGAACAAATTTTTTTTTTTTCCATACAAAAAAAAGATGACGTCATAACTGCACTCTGTTTTTTTTTTTTTACTGCTACGGGCCGAATCGATTCATTTGGCCTAAAGATCAATCGGTCCGATTTTTATGCTTTTAACACCATTTGCAGCATTATACTGAATTTCGGCGTGTACCGCTAGCACTACCGGGAGGTCAGTCGTGGCCGACCCTTTAATGAATCCTTAATTCAGGATCCTGGCGGATTACACAATCCTTTATTGTGCCTTTTACGTTGAGTTTCATGAATTCTTCTTGTTGCAGATTTTGACTGGCAGCAGCAGTAGCGGCATTCTATGAATAAGGTAAGATTTGTAATACATATGCCATAATCTGCCTAAAGAGAACGGTATTTACAGCGCATCCTGTTGCACTGCCATTTTTTGTAACTAAACATAGGTATTAATTGTGGCTCTTAAAAATGCTTAAGGGGGTGATATCAGCTAAATTCCATCCCTATCTTTTTCACCACGAGTGAATGAGAAACACTGTGTAACGATAAGATGGGGGATCATAGCATTCACAGCAAATTTAGCAAAATGATGAATTAAAAAAAACTACGCATTCATTGCGAAATAAAAATAATTAGGTTTTTACTATCAGTGAGGTGTAATTTTGTCCTAAATCAAGAAACTAAATATATACAAGTGTGTAAAACTAATTTTAATATGTTACTCGTACCATCGGGTTCATAATTGCATGGCCAATTTATCAATGAATTCATTCATAAATTGCCCATGCATTTTTAACCCGATGGTACCTTGGAATTATTTTCTATCGAGCCGAATTCGTCCAATCGTGTATATTCGGAACGGAATTAACAAAGTTATTTCAATAACATATTTTTTTTTTACTTTCCTTAAACAAGTGGTTATAGTTAAAAACTGTTTTAAAGTAAAATAAATTTGCGGGCCATCAGGTATTGTCAGCCTCTTAAGTAAACACTTGTACCATCTTCCTAGTCCCAGAATAAGAAAGCGTATTATCAAATACGAACTTCCTTAGGTATTTATATAAATACTTCTTACGGCACAGTTCTGACTCACCCCTACATTATTCATGATACCGGACTACGCTATCTTGTTAACAAAACCTTATTTCTCTATATAAACTCCAGTATAACTTGAACTCATCGCCAATAACGACTAAACGTATACACAGATCACAAAATATTGTGTCGGTTTGTTGAGGCGAGGGGTCCGTTAAATAAAGAATATCAACCGCTTTTCGAGACGACACTCGACGTGTGAAAAAACAATAGCTTTCATATTGTCGACAAATGGTAATGTTATTTTGCATTTATTCGCACACATTAATTATTCATTTGTAAGCGACAAATTGTAATGCAGTCGCTTATTACACTTGTATTACATTTTTACGGTCGCTAAAGTAGCTGAAAACATTATTTTGTACATTGTACAACTTAATAACTTATTACGCAAACCCCGGGGTTTTCGGTGCGGGAATGTTATACACTAGCCAAATAACAGGTAAAAACCGTTAAAAACGATACTAATTTAACATTTCTAAGCACATTTGGACCTTACTACCTACGTTTAATTCATAGTTTGGTAATTATTTTACAATAAACAAAGTTATAAATACACGAAATCATTCCCGCACCGAAAACCCCGGGGTATGCTTATTAGATGCCGAAAAAATGAAGTTAGCAATTTGATAGAACAGTAAAGGAACTTGAGTGATGACAATAAAAATCCTTGAAACAATTGTGGTTTTGTTGTCATATATGATTTTACTTATAAAATAAATGATGTGATGAAATATTTTTATTTTCTGAGAATTCGATCACCACCTATTACTTGTCTTAAATAATGTTATTTGTGTACCTGAATAACGTATGAATAAAGTCTGTAGACGTTTATAAATCGTATAGACTAACGTAAATTCATCGATTCACGGTGGCAGAGCTTATATAGCCGCAACCAGTGTCCAATTTAGTGTTCGATGGATCAAATCCGATAGCATCAAATCCAACTATTATGTATTTTTTACACTGTTTCGAACTGAAAAGGCCATTTCTGACTCGAATACATACAACGTAACATAATTGCTTAGGTATTAAAAATATGTACGTAGCTGATTTTTATTTAAAAAAATCGTCATCGGAAATTGTAATCGCCGAGCAGCCTAGGCAACTACAAAACTCCATACTAAATAAGTACTTTAACTGCCAAAATACCGCTTTAATTGTTGATCCCTGCACGTGTATTGTTATTATAGTCCATTTACTTATATGTATAAGTAGTAAATAAAACCCCGTTGTAACGCCCTTTAGACAAGGAACTCTAATTACTGTAATCATTGAACTTCTATGGTGGTCTTATGGGTAATAGTATAAAAGGCTTCGAGCATATTTATAATGGTAGTTAATAAACAAAAGCGTTAAACAGGAACTTCATTAGGTACGTAATCTCATTTATGAAAATCTGCTTAAAAAGTTTTCAAATGCAGTCGTCGTAACAAGAAGAGTTTAACTAGAATCCAGACTGTACTAAAACCCTTATAAGATTTCAACGCTCGTCAAAGAGCTAAGCTCTGCGGGGAAATGAAGTCCTCCTTCATTAGGAGAAAGAACTAGGTATTTTTTGTAAAATAAAACACCAAAGGAAAGTTCAGACGTTCATTTGAGTGTAATATTCATTTAAACCATTTATATTTGATGCTCCTTTGATACTGTTGGGAGTTAAGAAACGAAGCAGACTGAGTAGTTTCATTGAAAATGCAGTCAGCAGTGGGTGAGGTTTTCCAAATTACCTTCATTCGCTCTTATTCTCTTGACAACAATGACTTGCCAATATCATTTTGAATACCTCACCCGCTTAGCTACTTCTGCTGCTGACTGTACTTACTTTTTTCTTAATTATAATAATTTTGTTAAGGTATCTAAACACCAGAAGTTGCGGACTTTCTATCCAATTAACTGGAATCCAGTTATTACATTATATCATCAAATTCAAGTGTCAACATCCCCTTTGTACGAGTATAGACATAAGAGCACATGCAATATAACTAATATAAGTAACTTCCATTTCATATTTTCCCGAAAGCATCTCGAGCCTGCCAGAGTAGAGAGCGCACTCAATTCCTCGACTCACCAAAATGACGACAGTTTAAGGAGCAACGCTGAACAAAATGAATTTATCCAAACTGAAATGGATGGCACCGCTCTCCAATTATATGCAAATTAGACCCCATCAGAACTTGGTCGGGTAAGATACATCAAGCGCGGGATTCTTCAACCTCTTATTAAAAATTATTAAATTTTGCACCGCGGAGACTTAGGCTACTTTTATCGAACGAGCGGTGCGTAAGCGAAGCGAGTTCTTACAAACAACTTCGGGCTACTGGGACGTCTCGGCATTTCGATGGCTTTTTGATTTTGAGAGTTTGTTCGACGATAACTTTAGTAACGTTTTTCTGACCTTTATTAAATTTGTTGGGGTTGTAGCAGGGATACATAAAATTTGAGAGTTCATTTATGAGCTGGATTGACCAAGTTGTTGTGGACTTAGAAGGCGAAAAAATCTTCATATGGATCAACTCGTTTGCAAGAACATCGCGAGTTCTATGTTCGAGGCGGACTACTAGTGTAGCTTTAATATCACTGATTTCTTATTTCAATGTACCATACTACTGAGCCGGGCCCATGTTCAATTCAAAATTAATACAAGTTAAATATTATAGCTTATATATTATGCACACGCACTTACAAAAAGTGAATCCTATATCAATTCCGATTATTTATTTTTTGACGTACGGAACCCTAAAAAGATGGTTAACCAACGCTTGCATAAAGTTCCAGTAATGGGTCCGCGGCACTTCCGGTTTATTTTTTCGATATTCGCGTTCGCATGGAACGATCGGGTTCGTTTATTTTCCTCCCGTTTGCGGTCAATTCACTTTGCATACTCGTATTAGCCAGCGTTTGTGTGGGAAGTGTATGTCTTGTACAGTCGCCATCAAATATATCGGAGCGGCCACGGTACTCACAAATATCTGAACATGCACTTTCTCGCCTTGACAATAGAGGCGTTGTTCACATATTTGTGATCACCTTGGCCGCTCCGATATATCTGATGGTGATGATGGTGACTCTACCTATAGTAAAACTACGGAAACTGCAGTTTCTGCACTGATCGAGTTCTATAGACGCTCTGCCACTGTCATTAACTGTAAAAATTTCTTAAACTAGTAGTCCGCCTGGAACTGAGAACTCATGATTTACTTGCAAACAAGCTAACCAAAAAAGACCCAAGTGATGATTTTTCCGCGCTTTCTCGCTCCATAACCCCTTGATCGATCCTGCTCGTAGGTACACGAACTTTCAAGTTATATGTATCTCTGCTACAAACTCAACAAACATAAAGATCAAGAACACGCTACTCAAGTTATCGTCGAACAAAGCCGAGACGTCCCAGTAGGTAGCTAGAAGTTGTTTGTTTGTAAGAACTCGCTTCGCTGATGGAGCGTAGTAGCTCGTTCGATTACGCTCCGCTCGTTCGACATTCTACTTCAACATAAGTAACATAACTCTTACAATACCTATGTATCGCTGACACTGTGTTAAGTAGGATATATTTTATGTTTTTAATAATTGTCTGTTAAGGCCGTTCTTCGATTCGAACAAGCCACGCCCATCCGTTAGAGACACGTTTATGGCTCCCGTGCACGAAAGAAAGAGATGCAGCGCTCTTAAGGATCAGACTTTTTGACTAAACTACGATAAATAAGCGAATCTATAAAGTTTTGTTTAATTTTGTTTCTGTGACTTTTTAGATAAACCAGAATACCATATTTTTTACTTAGTTATATTGCTTAATCTCCTATAGTTTACGTAAGCTAAGAAAAATAAGGGGGAAAAGGACCCAACTTCGGATTTCTTTTCTATCGAGGCAACTTTCAGCAATCGTGTTTCGGCTTGTGCCATAAACAATAGTATATAGTCTAATAATATATATTCTAAAATAAATTCAGTCCCTTTTCCCGTTTAGTCAATACAGCGTTTGAAAAAAACCTATAATTTTTCAAAGTAGCCCCTTAATTTGTTACTTTTGGTCTTACTTTTAATGCAACATGCCACTTCTGGGCTGATTCCGGCAGCAAATAATCAAATAATTGAAATGATTCCACAAGAAATATGAAGAGATCCTTATTATACGAGCGAATATTGTTCAAGTGGCCATCACGTCAACAACCTTTAGCTAATATTAGAGCTGCGGGTATTAGAATGCCGGAAATGCTAATAATTGGCTAAATACTAAAATTGGTTAGCTTGTTACAATCTCGGGTTTCAAGCTTTAGACCAGTGGGTCTTAACGTTTCAATGACTACTCCACGTTTCTATGGCAGGGACCCCTAACTGTTAGGAAGTGAATACCTATGAAAACTAAAGTCAACTAAGGGCTCTTCAATAGGGGATATTACTGCAAAGTTCTGCCACCAGAGTGCAGCACTAGCACACCGGTAAACCAAAGAGTTCTTAATACATACTAGGCCTTAAACAGTTTTTTACAAGTTTTCATACACAATTTATAACGAATATATTATGTCATTTGCGCACCAAGGCGGTTTGTTTACAGAGGGCCTATCGTGAAACGAGAGAATCGAAATTTTGACATGTGCCTCTCTATCGCTCGAGTATGAAAGAGTGACAGAGAACCAGGTAACGAAATTTTTATTTTCGTGTTTCGTGGTAGGCCCTCTGGATGTGCTAGTGCCGCTCCCTACGCAGAGTTTTGCGTAATATTCCCTATTAATTAATTCACGGATACTTGTAGGGACCGCCAGTGGTCCGCGAACCAGAGGTGAAGAACCACTGCTGTAGACCAATTTACCGTCCTAGCAGCAACACTTTTAGCCATTGCGAACAGTATGAAGTATGTACTTAGTTGCAATAAGCGTTACGATTGGTCAATTTACAGTGTTTAATGATGACGGTACGATGATTGCTTCGGTACCTCCGCTGCGTGACATTGAGACTACATTAATTTCTGGCAGCGAGAAAAATACCTAAAATAAGTACATAACAAAAGTCATAATGTCTTAATTTTGCTAATTTGATAGACCTAATTATAGGGTTCCTACTAAGAAACTTAAATGGAATTTACTGTTGAATGTTGATGCGTTTTTATAGATTATTTATTCATAAACATAAAAAAAGATTATTTGCTATAGTGTTAGTGTCTTAAAACCAAAGTTCTAATACCGGTATTATTTTCATACAAATTAACCGGTATTCAATTTCGGTATTTCGGTTGTTAATGAATATTTTTCGGATAATCTGATAAAATATTACGTTTACCTAAATTGCATTTCAAAATATCACGTAAACATTGCGAAAGTCGGGCGTTACTTCGATTTTTAGTAATTACCGGTAACGATTCCTGCCTAAAACAACATGTTAGGGTACGCGTAAGGATAGTAAATCAATCGTGCCGTTGCAGCTTTTCACGCTTACCTTACAATTTATGCGATTATGCGTTGTCCTGACCACTAACTAAAACTAGCCACGCCTGCATAGCATTCCTGTCCCCTGGGAGTTGAAAAGTAGCCAGGAATTCCTAACGTAGTAGCCTGGATCAGCGGACGTTTTTATTAGCTCCCAGCCTTATGTGGGTCTTATCTCAAGTCTTTTGTCAGCAGAAATTAAATTTGCCGTCACCGTTATATTACAGCAATTTATCAACCAGCACCTACCTATTCAGTCACGTTTGTTTATTTTCGTAGTGACTTGCGTTCGTATCTATCTTACTACACAATAATATACGACTACTATCAGCTGCAGATTTTCGTACCCATTCAATGTGGGTATCCATTTTTGCAGCTTGCCGTATGCAACACCATGTAGGTAATGTATACATCTTTTTGGCTATTTAACATTTGTTTGAGGTTGTTTAGATTCTGTAGACTATTCAGTTAATACTGGAGAAGAACTTAAAATCCAAGACTTTAATTTACAAAACACAATATTTTCTATTCGATAGCATTTAATAGTGATGATATGCTCTCAAGTCGCGTCTATCTAGTTTTTTATTCTCGCTAACATGAAAACAGTGTATCTATCCACCTAGCTAGCTCTCACTTCTGCAACCATTTTCCTGTAGGTACCCTCTCTCTGCATCTGGGATATTCGTGAGTGTACGCGTCCAGAGTATTGTAATTTAGCTACGACAAGGGCATGCAGCGTCGGTAAGAAATATTCCGTGCGCGCCGTAAATCCAGGTAGCGTTGGATGCAATGCACTGTCAGCTCAGCTCCGAGGACGTTATTTATATTTTACACGTGAATAAACTACGTATTGGTATCTAGGTTTACAGCGACAATATTTCATTCATCGCTCTGTTCAAACGATAAAATATCTTGTCAGAAAAGGGTGCTTCATCTCTTGGTTAATTTACTATTTCATCTTTACATATACTAATTAATCTTGATATTATCATGTTTGTCGATAATACCGCCTGTTGTAACCTCGCCTAAATGTGTTTTCTTTGGTCACATGTCTTTAAAGCTGTATTTGTATTGTACTGTTAGTACTTACTACTAACAACTTACTAAAAGGTTCAGTCAGCACCAGATGTAGCTAACTAAGGAAAATTCAACATTAACTTAACTCGCTTTTATTTGCTTACCAATAAAGTCTAGTCGTGTCAAGCTCATTCAACCTGCTTAGCTACTTGTGCTGCTGACTGTTTCATATTCATGTGCACTTTTAGTCAAGCGAACCATTATAAGAACATGTCAATGTGCATTTATGTAACATAAGTTTGCATTCCCCTCAATTGCAGATTTAAGTGATTGTACAACATTGAACTATTGGCGGCGCTACTTACTCGGTACCTATGTATATGACTTATTAAAAAAGAATTTATGCAATGTCAATGGCTAGCTATGGGTTAACCCTACCCTATACAAGCGTCCGATTCCTTAGATCGGCAATACCAGTATTGAACTATTGACACTGCAAATATTTCGACGTCCGGTTCTGCCTCCCTGCTACCGAGAGCTATGAATTCCGAAATTAAAAATTCCACCAACTTTGCCCGGTAGAATTTCACCTGCTTTGTTTCGGTGCATTTTAGAATTTACAACATATTCTGAAATAAACTGTGCTTGCAATCTTTTTAGCCACACATTTATGTCGAAGGAAGAAAGTCTTTGAAGGAAGAAAGGCTTAGTTTTTGTGCAGAAACACAAATTTCCAATAGCCCCGTAATTATTACTATGTGTACATTTACAATCCAGCGTAAAAATATTGCTAAAATATTTAGACACAAGAAATAGCAGACCAATTATCTACGACGAACAACTAGTCTTGACTCATATATTTTCGTAGCTTCTTACTAAAATGCGATAATTTGTCACTGAGCAACTGCCTCTTAAATCACACGGCGTAACAACGGTTTTTACGAACCACTCCCGTCAAACATATCGTACTCTGACAGCATAATTTATCTACTATCCTACTGCTTTTGAAGATAAAATCAAACTACCACGACACCTATATGATGCAAGTGAGTCCGTATCGTAGCCAGTTTAAATTCAATCCATGACCCGAAGTGATAGGGTTGAATTTAGAACAATTTTTTAGCTTTTGTGCTGGGCAAATGCGGCGCTATCTTTTACTTTCTTTACGGCTAAAACACTTGCAGCAAGCCATTCCCAGCACGTCCATATGTCTGCAACAAAACAGTTAAAACTTTTTCTTCTTGTATTTTTCACTTATGATTCTTTTGTCGGTCCTGTGTACCTACCTACTCGATTGTTGCTGACTGTACTTACATGTCGTGTGTAGACGCCGTTAGCACGCGTTGCGGGCTAGCGATAGTGACAAGGTCCGTACGTAATGTGTTGACAAGAGAATAGGTCGTGTGGAATGGAATGCAGTCTATATCTGAATAAATTTCAACACTCATTTGATAATGCATATTGGATATTCAAATTTTAATATTTGTGCTGCAAGATAGGTACTCAGGAGCAGAATAATTTCGTGGTAATTTAAGAATGAATAGCCCAATAATTGGAGATGGTGTTGGTGTTAGATACTTACTTTAGTTCACTTTTCGCAACATATAATTTGGAGAAGCTATATCTTTTCGGGCAGATAAAAAGACGGGGCTCAGGAGGTACGTAGGTTCACATAGGACGGTCTTCCATTGTGTTTGGTCTGAAATACAAACTTGAGGTTCACGTAATGGCACGTTCATGATCGTCCAAGCAGTCTATATTTAACTCCAATAAAGTATTAATGGCTGCCGTGCCACACGGCACTGTGGAGGTAATTGAAACTTGCGAGCAAACTGGCGAGAGACTATCGGTGCCATCAAATAGTAAGTGGCGGCCATTAGGAAGTCAACCGGCGATTTACTACGAGTGCTCTTGCTAGGACACAAGTTTCTGTGCCGTAAGTAACGACGCTGCTGTTGACAAAGTTTGATCGTCAACTGTTTGATGTCTGTGAGGGGCAGGCAGAGATGGGGATGCTGAAGGAGACCATTGATTTTTTTTTTCAAACATGGTTTTCGAACACATACAGAAAGACAGGGAAACATTTAGCGTCGGGGATTTTGAACCAGCTCCCCAAGGGACTGGCTTACTCTGAAGAAACGAACCACCCTTCACACTTCGAATCCCAAAAATTTAGCATGAGCATGTTTCAGTAATTTCGCCGTATCGTAGTTCGCCCCGCCACCGACGGTTGCGTGCATCGAGTCCAGGCTACGTATAGTTATACCCCGTTTACATGCAGCCCACTTCCTCGGCAGTGAGCTGGAGAGTGGTGAGGGAAGTGAGCAGGAGCAGTATGTAAACACGATACCTTATCCTGACTCTGCCGCTGCTACTCGCGCTGCCCGACGTTGCCCAAAAGAGCGGTTGTTTATGCGGAAATCAAAGGGCGAGCAGCGCGAGTGCGTGTTCACATGCAGCCCGTTCTCTGCCAAGCGGTCGGTCGAACAAAACAGTCAAAACACAATGCCGACGCAGCAATAACATTCGGACTTCCGATGATGGCAGATGTATATCTGCCATCATCGGAAGTCCGAAACGAAGTGAGTGGTATAGCAGTATGTGAACATTGTGAACACACACTTCTCACTTCCTTGTTATGGTGGGCAGCTAGGACAATATTGCCGGCAGCGCGGGGAGCAGCGGCAAGGGCTGCATGTAAACGGTATTAGAAAATATGGATCATCATACCGTTTTATTTCGTTTAGCCCACTTCGAAATGATAATTAGTAACCTTATTTTTTGTGTTCTTTTGACAGACGTATTCATTACAAATATTGTGTTAATTATACCAATCAGTAATTCATCAATCATCTTTGTAAAAAAAACAATTAGTTTTCGCAATAATAGTTAACCTACAGACCATGAAGACTATGTTAATAAGGGCTGTTATCGGTGTCGCACAAGAGAGCCGAGCTTAAGCTCTCAGAAGCTCTCATAATCGACTTAGTAAAACTGCTCGTTTAGCTTACCTTACCGCTATTTAGCAAACTATGCACCCGCTCTGCATAAATTGGATGCAACTATGTTAGAGAAAGAAATAATTTAGTTGTAGTTTTTCCCGTTTTAGTGAGGTACTATTTTATGCTTTCATTGTTTAATTACTTAATTAAGTATTTTACAAGTAAAATGTTACATCTCTTTCCATAGTTTCTGAATCATTATAATGATCGTACCTTTTGGCGTTTTTCTATCGTTTTTCGATTCTTCTATTCCAGGAGCTTAGCCAAACAAAAGAACAGACTTTTTTTATTAATTGTAGTATTGACCTATAAACGAAAACTATTGTCAAGATCTGTTATTATTTAAGTATGTTTTTAATTCTTATACATTATACAAAAGCTAAAACATAACTTATCATACCACAACTAAATTGGTATCATTAACCTTTTGCCAATGCAATAAAATGGTATAAGGATGATTAGTATAACGTTATTGAGGTATTTTATGTACCTTTTTACATCATCAATTCATCATGTCATTGCACGGCATGTCTGGTGGTGTGCTTTTTAAGCCTCGCGACAGAGCCTTGGCAAACTCCTATTATTTTCCTCTAAACTAAACCTCTACCCTCATTCTTATCTTGATCCCTTCCTATGTACACATGCATAATTGAATCTAAATCCCACGCATACGTAAAGCCAGGGATCAGCGCCGGCGTTAACACGTCTAGTCGCATGCTGGCAGGCTTACCACACTGCATTTGATGTACAAACACACTTACTTACTAGTTACAACCAACATCAACCAACGAAACAAGTTGGATTATTTAGTTAAACTTTATTGGACTAATAAAAACTGGCTAAGTGCGTTTTGGATCACGCATAACGGACGGTTCCGTACCTACCAACAAAAGGTCGTATACTATCTAACTATGACATGTTTTGGAGATAACTCAAAAACTCCTGAACCGATTCTGTTCAAAACAATTTTCATTAATATCCGTCGATATTATCTTCTCAAATTTTTTGTATCTCTGGTTCAAGAGTTACAGGTGGGACATAGCCCTCCTCTCCATTCTTTCACGCCTATCCACCCTTAATACCAAACAGCTCTATGGTCATGGTGCCAGCTTGTTTGCAAATGTTACTGATAACAACAATGTCTTTAAATTTATAGTTACCTTTTTCCCCGACTGCGCGACGCAAAAGAGGGGATAGTGTTTAACAGTCTATATATGTATGTTTGTTCCTTTGTGGCACTCTAGAAGCAAAACGAGTGGGCCGATTTAGATGATTCGTACGTCAATCGATTCGTCTTGATTGCGCGAGTGCCACTAAAGACAAAATAGCAATCCAAATTCAATATGACGGCAGTCAGACGTCATATTGTAAAAAATTCAAAAATGAAAATTGATGTACTATGCCGAGTAGGGTATCATTGTTTAGAACTTTGAAAAGTATTATGAGGTCTCATTCATCATTTTTGATTTTGAATGACCGTTTAGGAATTATTATAATTTAAAATTGTTTAGCAACCATCTTACTTACATTTCCATTTTATTGGGTATTTAGTTACAACAAAAATACGACGAACATATTATAAAGGTTGTTATTATTAACGTGAACATAATAATATGTGAATTTCAAGTAAAAGGTACGGTCGACATCAAAAATATGTTTACACTTTTGTACCTTACTCCTTTCTAATAAGGTCGAAAAGTATAAACATTTTATGTGAATTTCAAGTAATAGGTACGGTCGACGTCAAAAATATGTTTACACTTTTGCACCTTACTCCTTTCTAATAAGGTCCAAAAGTATAAACATTTTATGTGAATTTCAAGTAATAGGTACGGTCGACGTCAAAAATATGTTTACAATTTTGCATTTTACTCCTTTCTAATAAGGTCCAAAAGTGTACAGATTTTTTGACGTCGACTGTACATCAAGTTAATATTTTGTTCAACTAAGAGTGAAGGAGCTTGTATGTATCCTCTGATATGGAGACTATGACTTGTCGATGATTAATCAATGACGTGCGTCAGAAAATTGTCATATCTATCTATACATATAATAAAGGTGAAGAGGGTCAAAAATCTGTACAATGGAGATATTAGCAAAAAAATGAGTTAGTAGCTCTTAGAATCGATAACAGAACACGTTTCGGCGATTTTTAGAATTTTTGTCTGTTTGTCTGTTTGGATGGGGAGAGTTGGCGTCAAAACGCCTGAACCGATTTCGATAAAAACTTCACTAGCAGGTTCTACAGACCTCTGGTCAGGACATAGGCTATAAAAAATACGAACTTTTTGGATTTAAGGGGGTTTAAGGGGGGTTTAAACTTTGTATGGGAAATGCCTTTATATGGTAAATAAATACTTATGCATTTGTATTTCAACTATATATTTTTTAAACCTCGGCGATGGCAAACAATCATACGAACCGCCTGATGGTAAGCACTTAGGGTAGCCAATGGACGCCTGTAAATCCAGAGGTTTTATGTGCGCGTTGCCTCCCTATAAGAATCTCTTTTTATTTACACTATATTGCACGAAATACAAAACTGTGAGACCAAACGGCGGACATCATACCAAATGGTATTTTCCACCAGTCAACCATTGGGTCTATACAACAGACATGTACAAAAGGTGCAAGAATAAAAGTTAAATTAACTAACTATAAAAAAACAAACGGAACATAGTGAAACACGGAAATCGAAAAGAACCGGCACACCCTGCCGAAAAAGAGTTTAGATAGAGTTCACCGCGTGATGGGCGTCAAAGAGAGGGGGGCGCAAAAAGAAAAAAATACACCACACTATAGCTAAATATACCGAAAATTGTACGGTAATATTGCAAATTATACCAAAAACTGCTACGTTGAACATTTGAGATGGGAGAAAAAGAGTTTTGATAGAGTTTACTACGTGATGGGCCGCAAAGAAAGGGGGGCTCGGGGGGCGGAGCCCCCCGCATAAAGAAAAAACACACCGTACTATTGCTTATTATACCAAAAATTGTTACGTCAAACATTTGAGATGGGAGAAAAAGAGTTTTGATAGAGTTTGCCGCGTGATGGGCCGCAAAGAAAGAAGGGCTCGGGCGGCGGAGCCTCCCGCATAAAGAAAAAACACACTGTACTATTGCTTATTATACCAAAAATTATACGTCGAACATTTGAGATGGGAGAAAAAGAGTTTGATAGAGTTTACTACGTGATGGGCCGCAAAGAAAGGGGGTTTCGTAAAGAAAAAACACACCGTACTATTGCTTATTATACCAAAAATAGTTACGTCGAACATTTGAGATGGGGGAAAAAGAATTTTGATAGAGTTTACTACGTGACGGGCTGTAAAGAAAGGGGGGCTCGAAGGGCGGAGCCCCCCGCATAAAGAAAAAACACACCGTACTATTGCTTATTATACCAAAAATAGTTACGTCGAACATTTGAGATGGGGGAAAAAGAATTTTGATAGAGTTTACTACGTGACGGGCTGTAAAGAAAGGGGGGCTCGAAGGGCGGAGCCCCCCGCATAAAGAAAAAACACACCGTACTATTGCTTATTATACCAAAAATTGTTACGTCAAACATTTGAGATGGGAGAAAAAGAGTTTTGATAGAGTTTGCCGCGTGATGGGCCGCAAAGAAAGAAGGGCTCGGGCGGCGGAGCCTCCCGCATAAAGAAAAAACACACTGTACTATTGCTTATTATACCAAAAATTATACGTCGAACATTTGAGATGGGAGAAAAAGAGTTTGATAGAGTTTACTACGTGATGGGCCGCAAAGAAAGGGGGTTTCGTAAAGAAAAAACACACCGTACTATTGCTTATTATACCAAAAATAGTTACGTCGAACATTTGAGATGGGGGAAAAAGAGTTTTGATAGAGTTTACTACGTGACGGGCCGCAAAGAAAGGGGAGCTCGGGCGGTGGAGCCCCCCGTATAAAGAAAAAACACACCGCACTATTGCTTATTATACCAAAAATTGTTACGTCGAACATTTGAGATGGGGGAAAAAGAGTTTTGATAGAGTTTACTACGTGACGGGTCGCAAAGAAAGGGGGGCTCGGGGGGCGGAGCCCCCCGCATAAAGAAAAAACCCACCGTACTATTGCTTATTATACCAAAAATTTGTAAGTTAGACATTTAAGATGGGAGAAAAAGAGGTTTGAAAGAGTTTAGCACGTGATGGGTGGTAAAAAAGGAGGGCTCGGGGGGCGGAGCCCCCCGTATAAAGAAAAGACACACCGTACTATTGCTAATTATACCAAAAATTGTGAAGTGGAACATTCAAGATGGGAGAAAAAGAGTTTTGATAGAGTTTACCAAATGATGGGCGGCAAAAAAAGGGGGGCTCTGGGGGCGGAGCCCCGGCAAAAAGAAAAAACACTCCGAACTATTGCTAATTATACCAAAAATTTTTAGGTTGGACATTTAAGATGGGAGAAAAAGAGGTTTGAAAAAGTCTAGCACATAATGGACGGTAAAAAGGGGGGCTCGGGGGGCGGAGCTCTCCGCATAAAAAAATAACACACCGTACTATTGCTAATTATACCAAAAATTGTGAAGTGGAACATTCAAGATGGGAGAAAAAGAGTTTTGATAGAGTTTACCAAATGATGGGCGGCAAAAAAAGGGAGGCTCGGGGGGCGGAGCCCCACGAAAAAAGAAAAAACATTCCGTACTATTGATAATTATACCAAAAATTGTGAAGTGGAACATTCAAGATGGGAGAAAAAGAGTTTTGATAGAGGTTACCAAATGATGGGCGGCAAAAAAAGGGGGGCTCGGGGGGCGGAGCCCCCCGCAAAAAGAAAAAACACTCCGTACTATTGCTAATTATACCAAAAATTGTTACGTGGAATACCAAAAATTTTTAGGTTGGACATTTAAGATGGGAGAAAAAGAGGTTTGATAGAGTTTAACACGTGATGGACGGCGAAATAAGGGAGGCTCGGGGGGCGGAGCTCCCCGCAAAAAGAATTACATGTAGGTACTTTTCATGATACTAAAAAGTAGGAAATAAAAAATAAATTAAAAAATTAAAAAAACCCGCCTGCGTAAAATACTAAAAGGCCGTAAACAAGGCCAATATACGTTACGAATTTGTTATGTAGTATTGAAAAGCATAAGATACATATTAAATTTTAAAGTGGAACATAGCGGCATTAAACAGTCGGGACCCATTTTAGGGAAGGTTTGCGCCAACTAGATTTCAAATGGGTCCCGACTGTTTAATGTCGCTATGTTCCACATTAGAATTTAATATGTATCTTATGCTTTTCAATACTACATAACAAATTCGTAACGTATATTGGCCTTGTTTACGGCCTTTTAGTATTTTACGCAGGCGGGTTTTTTTAATTTTTTAATTTATTTTTTATTATTATCACTTTTTTTTACTGACATTCAGCATTCCTATTTGACATGTAAGTACCTATGTACATCTTGAGAGCTTCGGGGTTGTGATTGGGTTAGATACGGGATACGGGGGTGTAGTCCGGCGGTTGCATTCTCAGTAACCATGACCACCGGCAGCTTGAGCCTAACTCCGATGATGGTAATAACCCTAAGTTAGTTTTTTAATATTAGAATAAGTGAAGTGATGAATTAGTGGGCGGTAGTTAGAGTCACATCAACAAATGCAACTCTAATTTCATAGTTACCTACTTTTACTTACATATTGCGTAATGCATCTTCAGAAAGCATCTCAATAGTAGCCATGTTTCAAGCTGAACTCAGCTAAAAGCTGCAAACCAATGAGATTTACATCCTCGTTATATGTAGCTAGTAGTTTCTTCGCTCTTAAGAAAATCGAAACTTTGTGTTTAAGGTAGTATAAATATCTTTATTTTGCCCAAATAATGCACCGAAGACAAGTTGTCATAAGCAAAACATAACCGTATCCATTGCGCGGCATTTCAATACGAGTAATATCATCCTAAAGTAACGATTGAGTTTCGATTGAGATATAAAGGAGTCCCTGAACATTAAATAAAAATGTTTTGATCGGTTCACGGTGAAACAGGTTTCTGTTACAAACCGATGAAATAAATTTCGTATCATTAAGATCCTGATTCGATAACATTAAGCTAACTATGTAATTTACATGCTAAAACAATTTCGTGCGGTCCAGAAGCTTTTTAAGTGTATTTGGTTCATTGATATATGCATATATACTTGTATTTGGGTCATTATCCTTCATCGTTACTTTGTTTTTCGAAATCACAAGAAAATTCACATTTTAAAACATTCACGTTTCCGATATGTTTGTGTTATACCTATCGTACATATTTCTAATAATGTTCCGATATTGTCAAACTAAAGTTTAAGTAGTTATACTATTCGTTGTTATTTGTATTAATACTGTAAATATGTCCCTACTACCTGCCTAATTAGTGTTGCTTTGATACTTACAAGAAACCTATAAATTACACAACATTCTACTAAAAGCACAATTTCTATAAATCTCCGCCAAACATCCCACTCAGAACTCGCCAGTGCAATCACACGCATCGTCGCCTGCGTGCAAAGCCTTTCAGACGAGTGCAGCGCTTGTATATGTTATGGACCAAGTGATTAATGCGGGCATTATTTATAATGCCCAGGCATTATGAATAATGCCCAGCCGGAACAGGCAAACTGATTAATTATCATCTAAATGTCATTATTTATCACATTGTCTGGTCATTATGAATAATGCTAAGTGACCATTGGGCAATTTGATAATATACTGGGGAACTTTAGACATTGAGTCTGAATTTTTGTCTCAGGCGACGCCGCTTGGCACGATTGTTTTGTTAGGTCAAACAAAGCTGATTAAGCTCCCTAGCCGCGAGATCGGCGAGATCGAGCGGTGGCTACCTCCCAAAAAAGAGGGTGGTAATGGTCGGCTTCCGAGGTCCAGGTTGTGCTACATTTCTGGCGACCATTAGCTGTTAGGTCGAGTTTGATATCATTTTCGTATAATTTGGGTGCAAGATTAGACAAATTAATTTTTTACTCCTTCATACAAAAAAATGAACTTACCTTCGCATGAAAAATTAAAACTGACCTTAAAATTTTGACACTATTTTGCCCTTGAGAAACGTAGTTTAGTAATATAAGTAATTAGGCCATTTCTTTTTTTAATCTGTTTAGTATCACTTCAATGTACATCATCATAATACATTTTGTTTTAAAAAAAAAAAAATTGTTGCGCGTAAATGGAATCATGGTCGGAGGAGAAAGGTATTTTTTTAACAAAATATGGAATACGTTTTAATTTCATGTGACTTTTCCTGTTCCTGGTTCAAATTTGTTTTTATTTTTGCTTTCATAGTACAAAATAATGTCCGTCGGGAGCTGCTATCATTAAACGTTCACATGTCGAGTGGGCCAGACGGTATACCAGCAGTGGTACTCAAACGGTATGCTTCTGAGTCATGTCCCGTGCTGACGCGCTCTTTTTCGCACTCTCGTACCACAATCGGCAAGTACCGTATTCATGAAAGACTACCCTCGTGCATCCTATGCCTAAAAAGGGCGATAGTTCAGATCTGTTAATTACAGGCCTATCGCTATAACGTCCCTTCTCTCCAAGGTTCATCATCATCATCATCATCATCTCAGCCATAAGACGTCCACTGCTGAACATAGGCCTCCCCTTTAAGGCGGGGTTTGCCATACGCGCCACGCTTGGCAGGCGGGTTGGCGCGCGCAGTTTTTTTTGTTTATTGTTGTTTAGGCTTTCGGAAGATGCTGCTGCCCATCTCCCGGTATATTCCCTTAGCAGACTCCTACTGCAACCACGGAACGATATGGTGGGGGACAATTCTATGGCCGGGCACCCCACGGCAAAGCTAGGCGCATAATCAATGCGAAGCTCCTGGGATACCTAGAAGAGCACGACATGATCAGTGATCACCAATACGGCTTTCGCCACGGTCGCTTGACTGGTGATCTTCTAGTGTATCTCACTCACCGCTTGGCTTCAGCTATTAAGAGTCAGGGAGAGGCATTGGCAGTCAGCCTTGATATAGTTTTCGATCGGGTCTGGCTTCCGGGTCTTCTGTAGAAGTTGCCAGCTTACGGACTGCCCGAAGGGCTGTGCAGTTGGGTTGCCAGCTTTTTGTCTGACAGAAGCGTACGAGCCGTACTCGACGAAAGTTGCCCTGAAAGCATGGACATAAACGCTGGTGGCTGCCATCCCCAGCGCAATTTTTGCTGCATATCAATGATAGGTGATATTATATGTTATGCTACGCTGGCCGTGCCAATATCCCTCGTTCCGTTGTGGTAGAGTGTCACGAAAAACTTGTGTCTGATATTAAGAACACTCTTTCTGGAGTCTGGTAAGGACTACTTGGTCCGATTCAACCTCACAAAGACACAAGTTTGCGCATTTACCGCTAAGAAAACCCCATTTACTGTGGCCCATCAGTTCCAAGGCGCAACTCTTACGATGTCAGGGAGTATTGGGGTCCTCGGTGTCGAAATTTCCAGTGACGACCAATTCCATAGTCACCTTGAAGAGAAGGCCGCGTGGCATCATAAAAGCTCGGTGTGCTCAATAGAGTGAGGAGATACTTCACTCTGGGCCAGAGACTGCTTCTGTACAAGTCGCAAGTCAGACTCCATAACTGCTGTCACCTTTGGGCGTGAGACCTATATATGAGCTTGGGCCCTTTGACTCGGTACAAAGGCGCGCTGTGCGAATCGTCCACGATTCCAAACTCACGAGCAATATTGAACCTCTAAGTCGAAGAAGAGACTTTGCCTCCTTATGTGTGTTCTATCGCTTGTACAATGGGTTGTGCTCCGAAGAGCTGTTTGACATTATGCCCACGGCCGCTTTTTATTACTGCACCGCTCGCCGTCAGCAGGGTGTTCATCCTCACACCCTGGAATCCCATGGACTGCGCACTGTACCTTTTAAGAGGAATTTCCTCCCGCGAACGCCCCGGCTGTAGAATGAACTCCCTGCCGAGGTTTTTCCAGAGGGCTACAGTGTGAGGAAGAGTGTATAGGTTCTTAAAAGGGTAGGCAACGCGCATGTGAATCCTCTGGAGTTACAGGCGTCCATATCCTACGGTAGCTGCTTACCATCAGGCAGGCAGTATGCTTGTTAGCCACCGTCGGGGTATTAAAAAAACCCACATTTTCATGATACACGGTCGTCAAGGTTAATTTTGTGAAACATTTATGTTTTTTATTACTCTGCCCATAGTTGATGGACATTATGTATAAAGCCCGGACAATTTAATTATTTGAATAGTTATTATCGAAGGTTTATTACTTTGCCAAATAGGTGATGGGCATTATTTATAATGCCCGGGCAATTCAATTATTTTAATAGTTATTATCAAATTGCCTACTCATATTGGCCATTATTCATAATGCCCGGGCATTATGTATAATGACCTATTTATCACTTGGTCCATAACATATACAACCCAAATGCTTTGCCACCCCAGGAAAAAAACGCAGTAACTGCGTTGGAACTTTGTAGACACTTATTACCTTTTAGTACTCGCTTGTCTACCGCCTCCTAGACGCACTCAGCCAATATACACTGACACGAAGCATAAAACGATTTCACGCCCAAGAAGAAACTGTTTTTTAGATCCTAACAGGATCTCTGTTGATTAATAATAAACTATCTGTACAATACCAGTACCAAAACTTCTTATTGGTATTTCTCAGGCTGAAGTTAATTGCTTTATCACCTATCTTGCTAACTACAAAGTACTCGTATCCCTGGTAATACTGAATGTTTAATTTTATTGATTAAAAACGTTGCTAACATCACATCACATCAGTGGTACAAAAGTTGCAAGAATTATGTTATTTCTGCTTATTTTTTTTATGCAGAATAGGCAGGCGTTTGACCACGATCTCAACTGTTAGTAACAAATATTAGTAACAAGTGGCAACACTTCACAATGTCGGATCGTTCATCGCAATTAGTCTACAAAGCCTACGATGAGCCCACGTTTGCTTTGCAAAGCTACTTAATTATAGAGGCAATTTGCGGATGAAGCTCTCAGACCAATTCCGCCATATCTGCCTACCGCGAGTACCGCGCTGTCGCCATCGTAATCTGACCTACCTTACTTGCCATTTTGATCGAACGTTGGAACTACGGTATACCCAAATTGGTATCGTTTAGGGGTCTTGTCGCTGGCCGCGTAGCCTTTTAGTGTTTTAGCGATTCTTGGAGTGTTCAGCATTGCAGCATGAACGAGAGCTGTCTGAACCGTAAAGTGTGTTGTTTATTCAGCCGTTTGGACGGACGGGATTTCGACCATTCCGCTACATTTTCCAGTCAAACTCGGACGTGAATTGCTGTCTTTCCAGAATACCAATGCCTTATGTATACATACTGTATACTGTATACTGGAGTTCGTAATATAGCTCTGTAATCCTGGCTGGTGTGCTTGACATTTTCCTCCAATATTTCAGTGAAGCAAATCATACATACAGCTATCTGTAATTCTGTTAAAAGCATCTAATCCGCAATATAAGATGAGCCTATATGCCAGCTTCATTTACATATAGGTATTAATTACTAAGCTACTATGCAAAATTAGAAACAAGAATGTAGCTAAGTAAGCTATTGTATTTAACATGCATAGCTAGACATTTTCAATAGCAACTTTCAAAGCAAAATTAATTTAACCACAGTAGTACATGAATGGTAGTTATTCATATACCACTACGGTTAAATTTATTTTGCTTACACCATACCTATTAGTTGCAGCCGTGCTACGTACGGAGCGTGTAACTTTGCAGTTTGTTGCCGGCGACCTTTGAATAGGAACCGTATTTTATGCCCGCTATACATAATATGTTACGTCTAATGTACTGGAAATCAGCTACATTTCCTATTTGATTCTTCTTCAACCTCTTAACTTATAAGACTTTGCATTGGAAAAAGAACTTTGTTATGTGCATTTTAAAAGCTACGGATAAAAATAATGCATGCGTTAAAACGAGGTTTAGATAGTAAGCTAAAAATGTAGTATGTTGTACTAACAATACATATTTATTTAATGTAGTAGAATGTGGAACGGAAATTCGTATGGAATGTCTTTGGCATGGTGCACAGGACCATAAATTATTGTTTAGTGGTATTTAGGCTATTTAGTTGCTACGGGCGCGCAAGTTAGGACGTGATTTTCGTTCAGTTCTCCATGATATGAATTTTCATATTATTAAGTATTTAATACACTCCGTTCCTTATTATATAAATAGCTGTTTGGTGAAGAAAACCATGTTTTTCAACCCAGGCAAAGTAGTCGTAGGCAAAGTGGTATCAGTTGCCGGATCCTTCACTTTTCAAAGGGAACGGGGTATTATTGACGTTAAACATTGCGCGAAATGCAATAAAGAGGATTCCATATTGGAACCGGAGGATGATTCCAATATGGAATTTTTTGTTGACTGACCATATCTGTACCTACATTCGTAGCCATTGTAGCAAATAGTACATGAAGCCAAGTTAAAGATTGTCTATTATAAAAAAATTACATAGTAATAAAAAAATATTATTAACGATCAAGAATATTTTTTTGTTTTTGGACAAAAACCTTGGCCATGCAAACACTACGAATACAAAGTTAAAAATATTCAATTGAATATGCAATTATTAGTCTATACTCTAGAGGCTTGTTATTACATAATAAATACATGATGATTGATGTGACTTAATTAGTAGGAACACGAATATTTGGGATAGCCAATGGAATGAAAGCAGCTTTGGTGCCTTTAATTATCTGGGTTAGTGTGCTGTATTGCATGTGTGTGTCCGCACGCACACAGACGCGACTGCATGTAACGTGCCTTAACCAGTAATAAACGAGCATCTATCAGAGCCGGTTGTTTCACTAATTACATTGCATATACCTCACTGGCGACGATCCGAGTCTTACCCGCGTGTGTTAAAAAAAACGTTATACCTAATGGCTACTACTTATATTGGAAATCTTAGTCATTTCGATCATAATACCCAAGAATGGGAGATATTCAGTAGTCGTATCAAGCAGTTTATCGTTTTGAACCAAATTGCAGATGATATGAAACAGGCAGTGCTACTGACACATTTGCAGGATGATACTTACCGGCTATTAAAGAACCTGGTGTACCCGAAGAAGGTTGAGGAGGTCGGGTACGACAGATTGTTGAAGGTGCTCGACAATCATTTTACTCCGAAGAGGTGTACTTTTGCCGATAAGAGCAAATTTTACGAGGCAACGCGTGACGTGGGGGAAAGTGTCGAGAAGTGGGCGGCAAGGATCAGAGGACTCGCCGTACACTGCGAGTTTGGGAGCTCGCTGGACATGCTGCTGCGGGATAAGTTCGTGCTGGGGCTGCGCGCCGGCAAGGAGCGCGAACGACTCTTCGAGCAGGACGCCACCACGCTCACGCTGGCGAAGGCCATGGAGCTGGCACAGCAGACGGAGTGCGCGCAGAAGGCGCGCGCTGACGCGGTGGCCGTGACCGTGAAGCAGGAGCCGGTGTACCGAGCGGGCGCGCAGCCGTCCGCCGGCCGCCGGGACCCCGACGCGAGGGCCTGCTCGGTGTGCGGTATGAGGAGCCACGATGGGAGTAGGTGCCGTTACAAGACCTACCGGTGTCAGCTGTGTGGTGAAAAGGGACACCTCAAGAAAGTGTGTACTTCCAAGAAGCAGTCCAAGTGTGGTGTACACATTGTTGAACCGACACAGTTGTCGGCGTTAGAAGATGAGTGCGAGAATTGCAAAGAGTGTAAACTTCTAAGCTTAAGGTACGTTAATTATAAGCCTATATTACTTAATGTATCTATTAGCGACCTTGAATTAAATATGGAACTGGACTCGGGCTCCGGTGCTACAATTATTTGTGACAAATTATACAAAAAAATGTTTCCTGAAGTTTCCTTATTAAAAACTGACCTAAGAATGTGCCTGTATACTGGTCATAAAATAATGCCCCTAGGTTTTTTCGTTGCTAACGTAAAATACATGACAAAGGAAAGGGATTTAAAAATTTACGTTATTGAAAATGGCGGTCCGCCACTATTGGGACGTGATTTTATGACCAAGTTCAATGTGTCATTTACTATGGACGGCGATTTTATTAATAATGTAAACATTAATCAGAGCTCGAGTGAGGTGACAAGTTTGTTACACCAGTTTAGCAATTTATTCGAAGAGGGGTTGGGCAAGTTTAATAAGTTCAAAGTCCACTTGCAGTTAAAAGATAACGTTAAACCTAAGTTTTTCAAACCGCGGTCAGTTCCGTTTGCCCTTAAAAAACGGGTAGAAGAAGAAATCGACCGGCTTGTTGATTTAGGTATACTCGTGCCCGTCAACTTTTCTGAATACGCAACGCCTATTGTACCCGTTTTGAAGGAAAATGGTAAGGTGAAAATTGCAGGAGATTTCTCGGTCACGTTAAATAAAGACATGGTAATCGATAAGTACCCGATGCCGCGCATAGAGGAGGTATTTGCTAAGATAGGTGGTGGTCTGAGTTACACGAAATTGGACCTTAGCAACGCATACAATCAGTTCGTTTTATCCGATAGTTCCCAGGCGCTTACGACCATTAGCACCACGAAAGGCCTGTATAAATATACTAGGCTAGTATATGGGCTCGCAAACGGACCTGCCATTTTTCAACGTGCAATGGAGTCGCTGTTGGTAGGTATCGTTGGGGTCAGCTGTTGGTTGGACGACGTGTGTATAACGGGACCAACGAACGAGATCCATTTGGAACGGTTGCGAGAGGTTTTAACTAGGATTAGCAATGCAGGGTTAAAGTTACAGAAAGAAAAATGTGTTTTCTTTAGCAATAGTGTGACTTATTTAGGCTATGTGATAAATAAAAATGGTTTGCAAACGTGTCCAAAAAAGGTGGAGGCTATATATAACGCACCAAGGCCCACTAATTTAACTGGGGTAAAAAGTTTTTTAGGAATTGTAAATTACTATCGTAATTTCATACCGAACGCATCGAACTTGTTAAGTCCCTTACACGAGCTACTGCGCGCGGATTCTAAGTGGGAGTGGGGGCGTCCACAAGAGGAGGCGTTTCAGGCGGTCAAAAAGGAACTAGGCTCCGATCGCGTACTGGCTCATTTTGACCCAGAGGCTCAGCCAGTGCTAAGTGTTGATGCAGGACCGGGGGGCCTAGGGGCTCTTCTAGCACAACGAGACCCGCGCACTGGCGTCGAGCGGCCGCTCGCGTTCGCCTCGCGCTCGCTGAATGCAAGCGAGAGGAACTACAGTCAGCTCCAGAAAGAATCCGCAGCGATAATATTTGGTGTAAAAAAATTCCACCAGTACCTTTATGGTAGGCAAGATCCGTTCATTTTGAAAACGGACCATAGACCCTTGTTGTCTATTTTCGGTAAAAATAACGGTATTCCTGTTATGACTGCGTCCCGGCTACAGCGATACGCTATTATCTTATCAGCGTACAATTATAAGGTGCAGTATATAAGTAGTGCAAATAATCTCGTGGCCGATTTTTTTTCACGCGCGCCTTTGCCTAACAAGGATAACGAGGAAAGCAATGAGGAGCACGATGATGTGTCTTATTTGAATTTTTTAGACGAAATTGTGGCTCCCGTGACAGTTGATAAAATAAGACAAGCCACCGGAAATGACTCGACGTTACAAAAAGTTATTAAGTATATGAGTTTCGGATGGCCGCGAAAAATAAATTGTCCATCAATTTCACCTTATTTTAGATGCAAAGCTGACCTACAAATAGATGATGGAATTCTTTTTCGCGGTCACCGGGTGGTTATTCCAGGGATATTTCGAGATCAGCTGTTACGCGAGCTACACAACGGACATTTAGGTATTGTTAGGACGAAAAGCGTCGCGCGCGGCAAGATGTGGTGGCCTAACATTGACGCCGACATCGAGCGCTGGATCGGCTCATGCGCCGCCTGCGTGGCTGTGCGCCCCGCCCCGCCCCGCGCGGCCCCCGCACCCTGGCCGCGTCCTCCCTCTGCTTGGTACCGGATACACATCGATTACATGTCTATACATCAGAAGGTGTACTTAATTGTCATAGACGCATACAGTAAATGGTTAGAGTGTATACTAATGGATAAAGGTACGACTACTCGAGCTCTGATATGTAAACTAAAGGAAATATTTTCCAGATTTGGCGTACCGAATGTCATAGTATCAGATAATGACGTTAAAATTAATTCTCTCGAATTCAATTCTTTTTGTGACATGAACGGCATTCGTTACGTCACATCTCCCGTTTATCACCCGGCAAGCAATGGTCAGGCCGAGAATTCTGTGAAAACATGTAAAAAGATGATTAAATGTATAGATAAGGCAGATAAATCCCAAGTTGAGAATAGATTAATGGGATTGTTATTCGAGTACCGCAATACTCCTCATTGTACTACGGGTCAAACTCCAGCGAGTTTAATGATGGGTCGTAATTTAAGATCACGGTTGGATCTTGTAGTTCCTGAAGTCAAAAATAATTGCACTAACGATATTAATAAAAAAGATAAGAGTCTATGTAGAAAATTTAATGTCGGGGATAAAGTATGGGTAAAGTGGTTTGCTGAGAAAAAGGAAATGTGGGTTTTAGGCACTATTCGAAATAAAATTGGCTGCCGAATGTTTTTGATTGATGTGCATAATAAACAGGCTGTATGTAGACGACACATAGACCAAATTTTGATGTATAAGGGTGATGACTTTGATGGCATTACTGTAAGTGAGGATGTCGGTGTTGGCGAGGACTCGTGGTCACCACCACCGGTCGAGCCGCCGCCGGCACCGGCCGCCCCTGTGCCCTCGGCGGCGCCCGCGTCTCCGTTGCCTCCCTCCCCTCAGGATGAAGGTTCCTTGCAGGCGGATATAGTAGAACCGCGAGACGCAGTGAGCGATGAGTATGATACTGGGCTCTCTGCCGAGGAGGAGGATGAGGAGCGTGACGGGTCGCGTGCGCCGGCCGTGGAGGCTCCGCCGGTCGCGGAGGTCGCGGCCGCACCTACCGCGGAGGCCGCGCCCGCGCCCTCCGAGACAACCACTATGCGGTTGCCGTCCCCATCTCCGACAATTACTAAACCTAACTTAAGACCTAGAGATAAAACTATTAATTATAAGACGTAATGTTTAAATAATAGTTGAGTATTAGTTATTACTATTAGTAACTGTTGTATTGTTTATTCTATTGGCAGGTCTTGAATTAATGGTGGAGAAATGTGCTGTATTGCATGTGTGTGTCCGCACGCACACAGACGCGACTGCATGTAACGTGCCTTAACCAGTAATAAACGAGCATCTATCAGAGCCGGTTGTTTCACTAATTACATTGCATATACCTCAGTTAGTCGATAGGTACTCGTACAAAAGGTAAATATAATAAATGGATAATACATAAACTGGTGATAGGTAAGTAAATTAAACTACCGTGAACAAGACTATAAAGGTACCTAAAAATCTTAACAAACACATGATAAGTATTACTTTTTTCTAAACAACAATCATAGTTTTGTAACTTTCTTATAAAAATATACTACTCATATGTGCCATAAAATTTGCGTAAGACAAAGTAATAATTCTATTTATATACATGTCAGTGATAAAACTCTAAATGTTTTCGCTATTAGCCACAACACCTACCGGCTAGTATATTCGGACAAAGTATAAAAGGCTCAATAGTAATATAATTTATCAATCGACATCCCGCGGCAGACTGAGGATGGAGGCAGACTGCCGCGTTTCCGGTCGAACCCGTCCATAATGTGGTTATAGCAGTGCGTTTGATTAAGCCCGGCTTATAGAACGCTTGTGCTAATGACTACCATACTCATGTACCATACACGTGACATTGGATTCATGCTTAGATTCATGTCACTGGACAAAACCTCTCCTAATTCTCATTTAACAAATTAGGTACATACTGTTGTATAGCCGAAATCATCAGTAGTTGAATAGAGAATAGATTTAGTTAAGTAAGAGCTGGAGTGGTGTATTTCCTCTGAACCCGATACGTTTAACGGGGTAAGGGGTAATGTCAGTAATGTGGAAGGAGAAACTAGTACAGATCTAAAAAAACTGACTACAAACGGAAGGCAGATTAAAAACCTAATATTATCCCCGTAGATAACCAGTAACCCTTCTTAGTAAGTACTTAGAAAAAAAAGTATGTTTGGTATCTTCCTTCCTAAAAAATCCATTAAAATCACGATGTCTTCATTTAAAGATTGTCTACTCAAATCTTCCATGACTAAGTAGCTAATAGCTACAAAAAATAAAGAAAGAAGTCATTACTCCAAGTCACGACATTACGTTATGTAACAGATCAGATCACTAATCACTCGTAACAATATGTTTCACGGCAATTTAGTCGATAAAGTAATCCAATTTCCAGAAAATATATAACGACAACATAGCATTTACAGTTCACGTTACACCACAAAATTATTATATTGGGACTTGGGACTGCCCTATTCGATATTAAATAGTAATTTCGATAATCCTACCAGCTCCTAAAAAACTATACCGGTAACAATGTTTATTTTCTGTCCTATCAAAATCCCATCTTTGAATAACATATGGTTTGAAGTAAAACCAGGCATGAAGCAGGATGACATCGACGGCCACAGATTTCACCCGAAGACTTTCTACACGTAGTTAATACGTAATGCGACTTCTTGTCTTGTCAAGTAATGTGACTAATGTGTTAAGTGAAATCAATATCACTTCAAAATTAAACTTAGTTAAGTACTTCGTTCTCGTAAAGCTTACTTCAAGGTCTCTTCCAACTTTTTCTTCAAATCTCCACTTAGTAAAAAACAAAAAACTAGAAAAAGTAGATGCGTGCAGGTAAACGCGGGCGCAACCGGTCCCTCCTTACATTAACGCAGATTGCTCACCAAATTACCCCTTTTTACCCGTGCCAAGCAATAACCAACTTTAAGACGATGTGACAAACGTTATATTAGTTATTAGAATCATGGTGTTCTCGAATATAATTTAATAGAGAGCGTGCAACATAAAGTGGTGTAATATAATCCTCAGGGAACCCTTTATCGTTTTACCATGTTCTAAAAAATTCTGCATAAATTTGCCTGCTACAATCCGGACGCGATAATTCATGCCTTACGACGTGTATAAGATTCCAGCTCCACTATACTGAGCAATAAATCCTAAAACAGTTCATTTTCCCTATTTGTAGAACCATAATCCTTATACTCTTCTTCTCTGTACCTATTCTTTTTATGTATATTTTTTAAAAGGTATTAAATGCATCAGCCGGGTAAAAACGATTATCAAAAGTATATTTTCAAATATGCAATAAACATTTTAGATAGCTACTTTAAAGTTCACAGCATCTTAGTCTAAGTACAATAGGCGCACATATTTTCCTTTTGATTAACAATACAAGTAAGTATGATATTGTTCGCTGTTTACAATTCAATAAAGCTTGGCAAAGGAGTGAATGTAACGAAGGCGGCAAACGAAGATATACTCCCGTTGATGTTATTAGGTTGGGTTATCAGAATTTCCTGAAGGGTTCGGTTGATTTCCTGCATCCCCCGTCAGTGGGCCACTGGTCCATGATACAAGCGGATACGACATGCTTACACGTTATTTATGTAAATATAGTCTGTCCGTCGACGTCGAAAGGCTTTTCAGTAAAAATGGTCGGATGTATATATTAAGGATGTATGAGTATAAACTCAGAACGAAGTAACTTCATAATTTCAAGCAGCGGTAAATACAAACGTAATGTTTTAAACCGGCTATCAATAGAATTATGAAGAAGATAGTGGTATGATCTCGTTGTTCTTATGCCCACCAAATTTTTTTTTGTAACAGTGGACACCAGTTGTCTACATTCTGAACAAGATTTATTCAGTATAAATAAAATAAGAGTCTACATTATTCAGAACACGTTCGTGAAAATTCCTACGCACTAGTTTTACCTAATTTTTCACTTTACGAAATACTACCTTATTATTAACTCAGAATGAATTAGGTCCACGGCTCGCTCGCAGTCTCCATGGCCTATTTTGCATTATAAAGAGCCCTGTCAGACCAGTTAGCAGTCTAAACTCGTATGCTCGTGTTCCAGCCTCTCATTGTGTTGTGTTGCCGTGCAATCCGTACTCCGGGTTTAGGTATGCTGATCTACTTTAGCAAAGTCAGCGCAGATATGTTTGCTGTTATCCTAATGAGGTTACAATGGAGACTATTTAGAGTCTTTAGTATCATCGCTAGGGCTCCGAAACCGGTATTTTCTCCATACTCAAATACTTACGGATTTTTTTTCGTTCTTTCGTCTACTATTTCATTTTTAATCGAAAAACCTTAAAATATGAAGTCATTACTCATTACCTAAATACAATATTGAGTTCTACATGAAAACCATAAATCCTTGGTACAATGCCGCAAGGGCCTAGTTTAGATTTTGGCTTGTTATTAATTTAGTTTAGTATTTGTACTGTAGTGCCTCTGTATATTTAGTTATGTAAATAAATGTATACTTACTAACCATAAAATAAGTACACATTTTGGGTTATTTCGGGGTTTTTTGCAAAAACCGGTTTCAAGCCCTGATAATCGCACTTTCAAGAGGCACTTGACTTTCTTGTTGATGTTAATATATAGAAGTTGTTTCATGTTATAAAGGTAGAATAATAAGTATTACTTCAGCAATAGTATTACAGGAGCACAATATGCGTGGGATTAGGTGCTTCGGACTCGGGGTTAGTTTACCTACGACAATGCGACCAAGAAAGCACAGTGATAGGAGAGAGCCGCTCCGATATATTTGATGGCAACTGTAACATGTATACGATTAATAAGATAGTTTCGAAACGTATGAAATAAATAATTCTGAACGAACCCTTAGCCATATAAGCAGATGTGTACAACACGTTTTTAGCAAGTAGTCTCTTCGTCTGTCGTCGTTAGTAAACAAACCCGTCTAACTTCGTCACAAAGCCACCAATGCCATTCTGTGTTAGCAATTAAAAAATCTCGCATGCGTGCACATACTGTAGGGTTTTCAGGACTCTGAAAGCGTAAGGACCTTCTCCTCCCTGTTTTATTACTGCGAATGAAAAGAAAGCTCGACGTGAATTTAAATAATTTATATATGCCTAAATGTAATAACGGAATGTTGTACTATACTATCATATTTCACTTGAAGTTTACCTTTGTTTGATAATTAGTATCATTTAATTACAGTATGTAAGATTGTTACTCGACTACAATGAAAGTACAGACAAGGAATGAAAATATTAGTGTTACAGTAACATTTTAAAGTTAAACTTACGTAATTTCACGGGAAATATCAGGTTCGACATAATATTTAGGGCTATCCGTTATTTTAAAATCAGCAAAAACTCATATAAACGATGCAACTCGTTCATTATAACGTGTTATCGTGACGGCACTGGATGTCTTTCATTAACTTCATAGTAAGCTAATCGTTTCGTGTCATACAGAGCAAATAACTGATTTGACTCATTCTAAGAAAAGTAGATAAGTGATAACCAATTCCTGATTCGTTAAAATCTTTTTTATTACACCACATAGTTTGTAGACGGATACCTTTAAAATGTTTGAATCATCCGCGTCTAAATCAAAAATGACACCGACAAGACACCAGCTTTAATTCTGTACATGTGCAGTTGTTACCACACATACCTAAGAAAAATCTCCGCAAATGTAAGTCTGCTAGAGCCCCAATCCGTGCGATATAATTCCACGGCCGAACTTGTATCCAATGGAGCCAGGATAATCCCCGGTCCAATTTGTCATGCTTCCGTGGAAAGACGCGATTGCAATGAAACTAATATGTGACCAAGGAGAATTTGACAGAAAATAAGGATTTCGAATATCCGGAAACGGGTTGAAACAGATACGCTATAAGATTTGTTTTTAATTTGACTGGCAAAACCGAAGTATAATTTTTTAACAAATAGGAAAGAAATATGAGAACGCAAGTGCTTGTACAGTCGACGTCAAATATATGTTAACACTTTTCCACCTTATGCCTTGGTAATAAGGTGCAAAAGTGTAAACATATATTTGACGTCGACTGTACAATAAATTCTAACTTTACCCAGGTCGTAAGAAATGTAATGGCCTTTAAAAAAATTTAAAGCATGTAAGCTGAAGCATACACTTTATCAAGGTGTCCGTGATATTGTCGAGCCGCTGCAACTTACCTACATGCCGAAGCCCGAGCCGTGATTGCGGGCCGGTTAGTTCTAGATCCAAGCTAAAATATAGGTACTTAAGTATAGATATAATATGATAGAGAGAGACGGCCACGTTTAGTCATATTTCGTATCCCTTAACAGGGGTTACAAGGGTTACATACTGAAACTTCTCTATGGTATTATGTAGGCTAGGGATGTCACAAATATTTGCATTCGCATTCGTATAATGCGAATATTCGCATCATTTTTGACATTCGTATCAATATTCGCATTCGCATCAAATGATGCGAATATTTTCCGAATGCGAATGTTGGCAGAACGCATGCTGTTTAAACCGCGCTGACACAGCCGATGGTCATATGCTTGCTCATACAGAAGAAGTGAAAACGACGGTATCACTTGACTCTTTTTGATCAATAATATAGGACTCCATCACATTTCATGTTCTGTATTTTTGAACTTTGGAAGCATTAAAATGATAAGCAAGATTAACTTTTTTGAATCTACTCCGTAACATTCGTATTCGCATTCGCATTCGGACATTCGCATCCTGAATATTCGCATTCGCATACGCATTCGCGAATGTGAGAAAAACGACATTCGTGACATCCCTGATGTAGGCACCTAATGTTTTTTTTTATTATGTGCTTAAACTTGATCCTTGTTTTGAGTTAAAATCCCTCTAAGTCCTCTAGCAATATCGTATTGTAGCCACACGTGTCAGTAAATATTTTGATAAAGATCCACCTTTATGTAGGTAAGCCGCTTGTTCTCACATTACGCGTGTGACCATAAGAAGCCTTACCCGGATCACCATAATGCCTTTTTAAGGCGGATTTGACAAAAACCTCTTGACCGACTTCCTGTTCACGTATCAAATATACAAGCAAATGTTCCTTTCCTTCTAACTTAACCTCCTTAGATTCAACAGTGTTTTATTTTTAAAGGGACACTTTAGTTACCGTCAACTGCTACAACTTTGCCTACGACGCACAACTTTGCCTGGCTTGAAAATCTAGGATTTCTTCACCAAATAGCTATTTACACCTTATTCCTGATATGGCAGAAAGACAGCCATTTCAGATTAAATGGCTGTTTGGTTAGATTGATTGTGGAATATAATATGTACAATTGTACCAAGTGTTGTAACATGAAGGGTGTTAGCACCTTAACAGACTAAACGAACTTTTTAATAATCCCATCCATTGTGGTACCAGCACCCAACAAGGCCACTGAATGCATTACCTACATAGATTTCTAGGCACGACTGAGTAAGTTAAATTCTTTATTACGAAAAACTTTCCCTCAAGGGTTGTAGCTTTTCCGGTGAAGGGGGAACGCTAAGCTTTTATATTTTTATTATCATTCATAAAGCGAGTTCAGTAATTTTGAATTCTTAAGCAAGATGCATGACAACGGCCAAATTGTCATCATTATCCGCTGACTTCTCTTCGTGTAAATCGCCTTTCAGCGATTTGATCATTCGTTTATGATATCAAAAGCACTTGCATTCGGCAATATTATCAGATGTTATTTGCCAACATCCTTGAATCATCAAGCAATCTTACAGCCTGTAACAACATTACACCACGTGCGACTCTGTATGAACCCGCACTTGACTGCTCAAAAGCCCTTGAATTCGCCCTGCGAAGAATGCCTCCTTGATTCGAGAGTATCTCGGATATTTTGCCGATCTCTTGATTTTTCTCGACTGACATATTTTTTTATTACTTATCTTAGCGTAGTTACCAAAATCTCGTTTTCATTATTGAGCCAATCTCTAAGGTTTCCTACGAAGAAATGCATAAACAAAATATTCACTATATTCACTTTTTCGGTTTTTGGCAAGGAATCTCCCAAACGCCCTGTAAATTTTGATTTTGTACCGCAAAATTTTTGAGAACATTTATGTAGCGAAATTCTTAAATGAATTCGGCCGCGTAATTCTGGCTTAATTTCGTAAATATATTTATTCTCGTCTCTGAGATCTAAATTGTGTTTGTTGCGAAATACAAACATTCCAGTTTTTGAGAATTTTCTTGCTCTGTTTATACGAGAGCAAGGAGCATTTAAGGATGTTTTGATAATAAACAGATAATTATTAAAGGAAGAAGCTTGGTAAACAAAAGATTGTTTGCTGAATCTAATAAGCTTCACAAATTATTTCTATCAACGCTAGCAATTTATTTTAAAGTAAGAACAGGCACCTACTCTGATCGTGAAATCTTTTTTTTTATTACTAATGAACAAGGTTGCTGGAAAAGTATAGGTACTTGTATTACAATATTCAATTTATTAATTAAATGCATTTTACATATCCGATATATATTAGAGTAGGTAATGAAATTATGCCATTAAGGATTTTTTTAATTAATGTTATGATTATCACTGGAGTCATAAATTATGATAATTTTCGTATTTAAAATAATAATTGTTAATATATAGGTAGGTCAATATAATGTTAATTTATAATATATATTATAATATCAGATTGTATGAAGCATCTTCACCATTCGTTCTCCATAGTCCAATTGTTACTTACATTGTACGTGTTAGATAACAAAAAGCTTCGTGTAACATAATCATAACGAAAACTGTACCTATCAAATGAAGCCGTATTTCATAGAATTCCTCGATCAAATCGTATAATAGTAATAAACGTCAGACAGAGAGGGCGTGGGCGGAGCAAAGATCTCTTTAATAATTTCCAATCAGCAAATGGCCACATAAAAATCACTATTACCGCCCTAACCAAGATATATCCGGACACGCAACGTCATGTAATAACCGCATTACAAAGAAAAGTAACGTAATCTGCAGTAAAGATTCTCCAATATAAATCTTCACACCTCTATATCCACGATCATTGAGCAAATTACACGTTCATAATACCAACCAGTATCACATGGTCTGCGGGCAACTCTAGAGCTTCAGTTTTATGCCTATCCAAAGCTATTGGCAGAGGAGTCGGGTAGGTCAGGTTATCTGGAGGCAATATTGCATGCTTCTATTCTAGCGGACAATACATTGAATGGAAGTCCTCGCACAATAGCCTGAACTGGGATCCGTTTAAGCCTTGATTGGGCCTTCTCTGAAAGTTTTTTTTGGACCTTAGATGGTTTGGTCTGTGAATCGCTAAGGCAATGTTTCAATTAAATGACGACAGTGTATTACAATCTCAAATAACGTTCATAAAGAATTTGATAATTATCTCTTTAACTGATTTACATAAAATATGATATGTCGGGAGAAAGGCTCAATCACATCATATATCGCATTTGATACTAGTTATTAGTTCAAATGATTTATTAATTATGCCAAAAAAGGCACAGACGATCAAAAAGTTCAATCAATCAAAGAAGGAAGTCATCGAAAGAAGTCGTCGGTGATGGTGCTTAATTAATTTCTAAATTACTTACGAACTGAGTCTTGCGTGGTAAAACCTACGAGATGGCTATCTTCTTTCAATAAATTCCCTCATTGTGCTTCGTAAAATTCTGTATAATTCCATGAGTTATAGGCGCTGCTCAGCAATTTTAAACCCAACTAAAACTATGCAGGAAAGGCTGACTCGATTTTAGTTACAAATTCCTGAATGAACAAATCCAAAGCATTCGAGATGAAAGGCTCCAGATTATCATCCCACAAGTAAATCAATATTATTGAACGTCGACGTAAATAAAGCCTGTCTATTGAATTCCCTCCCTCTTCGCGGTTTAGGGCCATGAAAAGTAACTAAGGTGTATGTATGGCATCACCAATCCCTCGGTCTATTCAAAGCATCCGTGAATTTCTCACGTAATGGCTTAACACAAAAGGAGTAGGTGTACCTTAATATCATTTATTGGTATATTTTTGGGGAACTCATTAAATTAAAATTATCTGCCAACACAAAACCAGTACCTTATATTGTAACTTAGCGAATTAATAGCTTTAGTAAACGTGAAAATATGGATATATTTAATGTGACAAACACGCCTTTGTAATAGAGTCGTGGCTACATATTTTTGTCACATTAAATGTATCCATATTTTCAGACGTGACCGTACTAAAAGCTACAAGTATATTTAGAGGACTGTATAACAGGCATCGCTAGTCTATTGTTCAGAAGAATGTTCAGCGCACATAGTTCACTGCGGAAACTGAAAAGAAGCATGACAGGTGCCAGGGAACTAAAAATCCAACTGTTTTAAAACCCTTCGCAATTTTCCAGGTGGGATTACAAAAGCAATCCTTGAACAATAACCGGCCTCTCAAAATAACCAGTGCAGAATACCTAGGCATTGTGCGACGCCGCTTCAGACCACTCAAAGTTCCTCTTAATTAAGGGGGGGGCAATACTCGGATGCTTCTCGCCCGCGCCGAATGGCCCCATTCAGACGTGTGCCGTCTGCGATGAGATAACGAAGCTCTCTCGCTTATTACACTTCTCTTTCTCTCCGTACACGACAATTTGTGTGTGATTCCGTATACGATGACAAATTCGCTTGATTAAATTATTCGAGAGAGCTTGCACCATTGCCTTCGCGGAATGGGTATGAAAAAAGATGATTGCGCCGGGATAATGGAGACGTTTTTTCCTTGGATAACGGTTGCCGGAGCGGGGCTTCTTTTATATCACATACTTACAGGCTGCAATTATATTATGTTTGGATAAATAAAATTGTAATAGCAGAATTAAATATCTGAGATACGGACTGGATTGCTTATATTATACTCTCAAGTTGTATTAGACTTTTTGTTTTAGCTTTATTACATATCTGTTTCATTAAAATTAAATAAAAATATGATTCCAGCGAAGGTACTACCTAACTTTAACTAACTACTTATATTATAACCAATACCTACATTGGTTTGATCTGAGATCTGGCCAGCTTAATACTTACTTATATAAGCACTAAACTTATACTTAGCCTTAGGTCCTATGTTGGCTCAAAGTACCGTTAAGTCGCCTTGCCATATACTCGCCAAGTCGCCACGCCGGACTTGCCAGACGGGATAGTTAGACGTAGCAATACGAATAAATGCAGTCAATTGATCTTCACCTTTGATGTTGCTGGTTGTACCAGGAACAGCTCTGGCATTTTAAAATGTTGATGATAGAAAACGATTATTAATATAATTATTATTGCAATTTTACTCATGATTAGGTGATTACTGAATCGGTCATCGGAATTCATGGAATAACAATCATATGATAAAATGTTTTTTTTTCTCAAACAATATTTAATAATTTTCAATCCAATTATGCAATTTGGTGCAACTGTACAACGCAAAAATGTTTGCAACTAACTTCTTTTTCCTTTATTTAAATATGGTTTGTATACAAATTGATGTATTCAAATGGCCTATTTTTATCGTTGATTAGATTCACGCAATAATTATTTTGTAAATAAGCACTGTACATACCTACTACTAGAAAAAATCCTAACAACATCCGAAAGCAAAAATACTAAAATATCAATAGGTATCTATGTTATTGAGTCCCAGTATAAACAATCTTTGTTTGTTTGATCGTGGTAAGAGAACTCTCACGTTTCTCGTCACAGTTTGTTTTTCTAACGACGTATTTTGATTGAACCTAATATTATTGCTCTTTGTTCTGTGTTCGTATATTGATCAACTACTTGGAAATTTCTAGAGATTACATATTAATTCCATGTGTTGATGTTTGATGTGTTGTGTAGGTATTACGATCTTGTTATTTTGTAACATTATTTACTTAACCAGCGAGTCTATATTACAGTACTTATATATTACTGAAGCGAGCTGGTTTTCAAGTCTACATAGATATGAAATTGACTTGGTAGACAAGAAAATCTGTATCGACAACCCAACAACCCTTTTTTGCAAAAATCCTAAAAAAATATACTACACTAAATATACTATTATACTATATTTAAATAAATATCTGGAATTCAATCAGACTTAATATAAATAATTCAGTTATGTTATGTGTTCGTTTTAATTAGGTATTGGACGTAATTATGTTTCATAATAATTATTAGACAAATAATTTTCCGTTAGAATTGCTTGCAATTTACTCAAAACGATATTGACTGTAGACAGTTTTAATTAAACTATTAATTAAACTATTAATAGAAACGTATAATGTTTCGACCGTTTTTCATTCATATCATAAATTATTTACTGGGCAAATATCGACTAAATAGTAGGCTATCCGTCGTTATATTATCATTTGTCGCAATGGCGATATTATAGTTAGATAGAAGGTTCTACTTGAATAATTTGTTATTCTAGAATTAAGAAACAATTAAATGTGATGTCAGTAGTCAACATTGACTCTTATCTGGCTGGTTAGAATTTAACTGTTTATTCCCTACTCGCAAGTCTTTAGTCTTCTGTTGTCGCATTATATTTTATAATTTAATCTAAATACATATTGGTTTGCGATCATTAAATTTACTCTCTCTAAAGCAACTAGTGTGATCATATTGATATTAAATTTCTATTGAATTATTGATTCTGAATACGGCTATTTATTGTAATTACGAGTACTATCGAGCTTAGCTTTTTTACTCTAGAGTCAAGCTCCCATTCTTCAGAGCAGCCGTCGGTCGTTGACCCGGCGCGAGCGCCTTATTTACCTTGCTTGTAAGTGACGTAAAGCGCTAACGGCTATGCGATGTCAGATTTATTTACTTTTTTTGCTATTTATTACAAACACGTGCTTGTATTGAGAGTTTATGAATGAATGTAGAGTATGTTTGTCTGTTTGGGTTGTACTCTAAAACGTTATTCTTGTCTTATTATGAGCGTGTATAAGTTTATCGTTTCATTCATGAAATCACATGAAATCAACTTCTACCAAAGATGCTTCTCTACTTTTGGTGATAGTAATCCGAAAGCTAATAACTGTAGTAAGTAGTATAAGTGATAGGATAGGTGATGTAGAAGTTTACTATATTTTAACGTTCAAATCAATTCATTACTTGAAATTAAAATGATTACCGTCAGTATACAATCTTCATTTCCAAATAAGTAATTCAAAATTATCTCCACATTAAACGTGAGTTTTGAAGTAATAAGTAAAATAAATGGCTAGTTTCACAAGAAAGTTGGCAAGTCGGGCAGCCTGCAGGCATTTAACGTATTCTAATGGGGTAGATTTAAAATTCTTGCTACTCGTACTGCTGACTTAGCTAGTGCGTCATGCTGCAATCATAGGGCAGCGACCTCGGTCGATAATGCTTTACTTATAAATTCTCTTTTACATCGACTAGCCGATCTAGTTTTAGTAGAGAATGTTTATTAAAAATGGATGGTTAGGTTAGATTACATTTATATTTAGAATTTTTCAAAGTGATGAATGTTTTGAAGCTTTCGTATACTATTTGGACGGCAAAAATTACATAGTTATTTAACTCTTTTTTATTAATGAATATCCAGTTTGAAAAGGAATGTGTCGAAAGTTATAGTAACAGTATCAACGTCTGCGTCTTTTCATACGAACAATATAATTAAGTTACTTAGATATACAATGCGTCACACAAGACATTTGGGTTGGGATTTCTATTCCTAAAGGCTAGTGAGTAAATTGTCTAAAAATTTAGTTCAACACTATGGAGTTGATTCTTTTATGTAGGTAAGTACTTGTCGGTAAAATAGTTAGCTTCCAAAGCAAATGACAAAAAGTGACGACAAGAGGACAAGTCTATTTGAGAGATGACTCAACAATTATCTTCCAATCAGATCGAGAGCAGGCTTACAAAACAGCAAAGACCAAAATGTCTGTATCCATATAACAGTACCGTGTACGTGCTCGGTAGATTCCAGATATCTCTCAATTTTTCCACGTTTGGATGCTACATTCGTCTTCCGGGCAACGGAAAACATTTTTGAGCATCATATTTCTAAACAATACAGTCTCGCGTGAATCTTCTTTTGTCAGTTACTTTATCGAGGGCTTTTTTGCCATTAGGATCGTATAGCTAACGGTCGTAACGAGCTTAATGAACTAAGCAAACCAAAAACAAAACCGGCTGAGTACGAGTCGGACCCGCGCCTCAAGGGCTTCGTACAGTCTCCATCAAATATATCGGAGGGGCAAGGGCATTCAAAAATATCTGAACATGCACTTTATCGCCTTGAAAATAGAAGCATTGTTCAGATATTTGTGACCACCGCGGCAGCTCCAATATATCCGATGGCGACTGTACATTACATTATTTTACTCGTATTGTACAATGTTTTTTCTCACTCATACACGAGTGATCTGAAGAAAAGTGATCCGTTTGTTTTTTTTTGATGTAAAATTACTATTTAAAATATGTAACTACCTTGCAACGAAATTATTTGAAAGTTTATTAGTCCCATGTGTTCTTCTTTTTGGATATTTTAAAACATAAAACCGGCCAAGAGCATGTCGGGCCATGCTCAGTGTAGGGTTCCGTAAACTGAGACCATTAATTCAAAAGGTCGTTTCTTACGGGAAATTTGGCGGCGTTTGCGTCATTTTTACTTACGTCCTTTCACTATGGGTTTTTGAATGATAACTCAAAAACGGCTCAACCGATTTATTTCAATATAGTTTTCATTAAAGGTACTCATTAGGCCTCAGTTTCATGATTTTTTTCAAAATTTTAGGACCCACGATTCAAAAGTTAGATGGGGGGGGGACGCCCTGTTTTAAACTTTCGGAGCTATTATTTCCGAGAGTATAAGACCTATCCAACGATACCCCACACAACTTAGTTGGAGCGAAAAAAAAATTCGCCCCCCACTTCACGTGTACGGAAGGTACCCTAACAAAATATATTTTTCACGTTTTTATTCTACCGTTTTGTCGGCTTGGTTAATGCACATATTCAAACAAAATTTCAGCTTTCTAGTGCTAACGGTCACTGAGCTAGACCGCGGACGGACGGACGGACGGACATGGCGAAACTATAAGGGTTCCGTTTTATAATTGTGTTGTAAAATATTAAATATGTGAACCTTTGTCTCTTCTCTTCATTTTGATTTTGAAAATAGTTGAAAATTCACGAAAAGCACTTTAATTCGTCTAGGTAAAGGGAACTGTCAACCAAAGCAGTGAAAACTAAATAAACAACTGAAATACCCATCCACGCATATAAAATATGATCGTAAATATAATAACCACAGCGAATATTTCTCATTTGTTTAAAGAGTTGCAATATACCGTTTACTACTAGTTGCTTTGAGTAGTTACGACACGAGGAGAGAGCTTTATTATGTTTGCAATTCTCCAACACAATAATCTGGGCTATAAACGGGAGCCACGGACCAAATTAAGACGTGCAAACCGAAACGAGCTGTTCTGGATTATCGAGGGTTTGCTCTTAGCTCGGATACGTTTTTAATCTGGCTTAGCCTTAGCCTTTTAATCACAGCCACCTTACGCTTTGATTAATAATAAATAATTATAGCTCACCGAAGGAAGCCCACTAACTGCTCGATAGGAGAAATAATTCGTGTATAGCTGAATTTTGGTGAAGTTGTAGATAAAGGTGTCTTACACAACATACTAAAAGTACCCATGGACAGGGGTGGCGCTAACGGGGAGAGGGGGGTGTAAAGGTCCCCTTTTTTGGCTTTTCGTAAATAACTCAATAGCGGTGGCTCATACGAAAAAATGTTCTTCTACTTAATTAATCTACAAATGATTTTGTACAAAAAAGGTTCTTTACACTTTTTTGCTGAGATCAATGTATAATGAGATTTCGTAGATATCTACAAAATTTTAACACTGGTCGATTATAAATTTTCGTAAAATATATAATAATGGCCGGATCCGCTCTCGGATATTTTCTTCACTTTCTATATCTACTAACCCGTGGCGATATGTACGGTGACTTAAAGTGGCCGTTATTTCAACAAAAATGCAATTAATTTCCTTTGGGTTATTTTCCTTTAACTGACTTATTTCGTTATTCCATCTGGCTCAAGTATTCTTAATGTTTAATTGGGCGGCAGGTTTGTGTAAATAAATTATGCAACTTAAATCACTTCCTGCATCGCATTGAAACTTTGATTTGGGACAGTTATTTGAATCAACGTTATCGTATCATTTATAGCAGGCTCGTACATTTTAGTGCTATGAGAATTTTGTTTAAAAATGCATCTTTAAAGTCTTATTTTAATGTGTTACTTGTTCAAACTTTACGAATTTCAAATGTGTTACTTGAAATTTAAGAGTCAAATGAATTATTTACAGAGTACCGGCCATTGGTTAGCATAGTGTATCACCTGCCATACATAAATAAAATAAGTAGGAGTTTAAATTTCCGGAATCATCCGCCATGTTTTTTCACAAAAAAATATTCGATTTAAACAAATGGCTCGGAAATCTAAAGAAAGGCTTCAACGTAAAACATTTACGTCCCCGCCACACGATTCCCGTCATTGAGCAAAGTAGATCGACTCGGAGACAAACGAGTGGGACCCGCCACCGACTCCCTATTCGTCAGGCCCAAGCCTAAGCCACGTCACACGCGTGAGCTGATTTACAACTACATCGTAAAATCACAACTTTTGGGGTTACATAAAGTTTTAAGACCTCTTAAAATACCGAATCTGAGCTAAATGAAAAAAAAAATGGAGTTTTTATGGACTTTCGATATTTGGTGCGATTTCGTTCACTTAGCTTTAGGTTTAGGTATATCTTTTGTTACTCCCCGCGTCCAAGTAATCAGTAAAGTACCTGTGTACTTTGTGGGTAAGTTAAGGTTATATTTTCGCCAAATTTTATCCAAATTGGCCACAGAAATACCAAAATATTGAAAAACATCCTTACATAATATTATTAAAAGATTAACATACAGAACCTGATCGCAAATCGGCCTGACATCTGCGCCCTTTGAAAGAAATTCACTGCCAAATGAAATCGTTTATCTTCAAACGGAATAACGCATGACGCCTGCCATTCGGCATGCAGATTAGTCTTTTTCGATGATTTTCTCTTTTGTGGGGAAATGGAGATATATCAGTGGTAGTTAGACGTGCTGGCTTTATCAAATCGATGCACTGTACACTCGAGAGCAAAAGTTTCGGGTCAACTAGCATTTTCTTGAATATCTCAAAAGATATTAATTTTAAAGATATTAAAGTTTATGTTACTGACCCGAAATTTTTGCTCTCGAGTGTAATTATAGTTGTTGATTAAGTTTTGTTGAATACGTGATTAACTTGAAAGATCAAATGAAGGCGTCAAGTCTTTCTTAAAAATTTCTAAAATGTAATGCATTGCATTGTAATGTGACTAAATTGAAGAATAAATATCTTTTATCTTTTTTTTTATTGATGAATACTTATCTAAATAGTTGTAGTAAAAGGGAGTAATTTTTTTGCAATGCGGGTTTGTGTAAAGTAAAACTTGTTTATGAATTAAATCGATTACACCTTAACCCCCAAGTTACGAGTGCCGTCCCTAAACAACTAATGAAGGCATGAAATAATTTTTGCCCACTTACAAGCAAAAATAACTGAATGTAAGCACCAGGGTTGCATAACAAGTCTGGTATCATTTCCTAGCGGTGTAGAACAGCCCTCGAGGCGCTCTCATAGCGAGTGGCCCTCGTATCGCGGACACGGACACCCCGGGCTCCTAACCGGTCACGCCCTCCTTCTTATGCCTTGACGATAGGTAGGTATCTGTAGTTCCTTGTCTCTTTGTATCTTTTCATGCAATATCATTATTGTTTTAACCAGAGGTTTCAAAGAGGCAACGGTTTTTTGTAAGTTTTTGTAATTTGCCTAATTAAATGAAAAGTCTTTTAAATATTCAGTGAATATTGTGTAGAGACAAAGCAACCATTAATCTACATTCATACTCGTATGTGCCAGCGCGCCCCGCCGCCGGGACGGGCTCATTTGTCAAAATCACTGGCTTTTTGTCCGTTTCGCGCTCATTTTCCACCTCATTAACTCTTAAAATGAAACGGTTAACTACAGAACCTATGACTTTGTCAGTAAAATATTTGTTTTGTTGCAGATGACGATAAAATGAAGTGAAGTCTTCCCACGTCAGTATCGTAAAAGGTAAGGTGATAAAACGAAGAAGTATAAAACTGTCGCTTGGTATCATTTCGTCTGCGTCTCTAAAACTATATTATATATCGAGTTCAGTTCGGAAGGAAGATATACGTATCCAAATTTCAGAAACCAGTAGCTTATTACTAAATGTTATATTATGGAGATTGAATTACTGACTTGGTATCGTTTAATGTTAGTCAGGGACCATAAACTGTAAAGTTATTGGTGATTTCGAAATATGATTCCCGTTTGATTGCTTGGGTTCGACTTAAGTAAAAATGTACCTTGAATTATTGATATTATTCAATGAAAAAATAACGTTAGTTGCCTTTTAATTTTAAAAGCAATTGCTTGGGGTGTGTTCCGGTTTAAGTAACGATTGAAATGAAGTAAAATAGAGACCACGGCTTGTTATTATGCGGTTTCTACGGTTTCCCGCGCTGGTAAATGAAACTTAAGTGACCATTAAAAAACCTTATTAAAAAACCTGCAAGCTTTAAAAAGTATATTAATTTAATATAACGTGCGGCGAATCAAAATGTACCTAAACCAAACAAAAACCATATGTAACTACTTGAAGGCAATTACAAAATAACTTGTATTTTATATAATAATTGAATGGTATAAAATTTAAACGTCAAAGTTAATAATTAAATACATCGCGAATGAAACTCGAATTAATTAACGTTGTGCTTTAATTTTCCCTTTTATGTGATTTTACCACAGTACAAGATGAGAATCAAGAGTATCGCGACACATAACGTGGAGACATATTAATTTCCTAGGCACCAGTAATTAGAACAATACATTCCTTAATTTGATTCAGAAGACTTATTCTTTTGAAGGAAAACGCCTACGCCACGTAGTAAACCGCCACGGTTTCTGTGAGTTTTAAATAAGACTACGTGATCTTAAAATATGTTGAAGTTAATTTATTTTATTTCTTTACAGTGGTCCGTGGGTTTATAGTTTTATCTGTATATTCGAAGATCTTACTCAATATCCTTAGTCAGTGACTCTAATGAACGCTCATATTATTGTCAAAGATTAGATATAACAGATTTTATTTATATTTTATCATATTAATTAATGCTATTTCAAAGCTTACGGTTAGCGCCGTATAAAATATCTGTGAGGCTTATCTAGTCGTAAAGTAGAAATATTTTCCACGACTTTCTTTACCTTTACAAATAGTTACCTATGTATATGTGAATGTGTCTACTAATCTGTTATCTTTAACACTTTGCTTAAACTTTTATAAGATAAAACAAAGTGGTCGGAAGAGGTGTAAGTGTAAGCTTTTTTCGTTCTTTTAACCCTTTATCGCGTATGAAGGCCTATATAAAGAAGACAGACTATATAAAGAAGAGAGAAGGTAAACAGCATATTTACTAGATGTCCCGGTAGCTACCGGGACGTCCAGTAAATATGCTGTTTACCTGGTTTAAGTTGGCATGGCAGATTGGTGCGGGATAGAAAATCATCAAATTGTGAATGCTCTGTGCTTAGACGTACTTTGACATAAAGTCTGTTTTACTTAGCGTTTGGTCTTTATTGCAAGCCAGACACTTGTTAAATCGAAAATAAAAAATTCATAGAAAAATTAAGTTATTATCAGTTCACTATTATCTATAAAACTACCTGAACAATGGTACACTTCCAATAGACACAAGATTCGAAAACAAATAAATTGAATACGGGCCAAATTTATGGCCGGTATAAATGGCGAATAGACGGAATGTAATGACCGGCACCGGGAGGGATCGGACCGATTCCCGGATTTAATTGATAGGGCCATTAACGGGATGTCTGTGCTTTGAGACCTGACCTGTTTTGTTGGTGTTTCACGGTATGCTCTTTGTGCCGGACGCGGTTATCGGAACGGAAACAGTCATTTGTTATCTTCGGTTTATTAAGAACCATTATAGCAGAGGTCTGCATATGTAACCTTTAGGTATTTCTTCTAGACCTGGCCTGTTTTATTGGTCTTCCAGTTCCAGTGTATGTATGCTCTTTGTGTTGGCCGGGGTTATAAAAGTTCAATATTGCTATAATGATAGCAAAATAATTATTTTGTAAAATTCGAGTACTGTTACAATTCAGAAACTTGTTCACTTTATACCTACCAAAGTTTTCCGCCCTCAGACGACCAGTTGCTTCTTTCTTCGTCAGTTGAACCACCCAACGTCTGACTTTATTGTTTTTCCCTTGTTCATAATTGCGAAGGTCTCTATTGGTATGCAGGATGGCAGTACACAACTTTAGGCAGGCAAGGTAATGCTTAATGCGTATTTTGCCCTTTTTCTCATATTTAGAAAAAGTCACCCCTTTAGGAAGATTTTGGGGTTACTTTGATAGATCTATACAAGTAACAACATTATGTTTAATCTAATTGTTTTATTTTAGTAAACTGCTAGTAGGTATCGTATAAACTTATAATATATCTAACTACGTATTACCAAAAGTCTGGCAATAATATCCGTACCTAGTATGAATTATAAATTGTTTCTTTAAACTCGCCTCTGCATTTTAAAACCACCTCGTATGGCGATATTCATATATAGGGTACATTTTTAAATAATGGTTTTAGGGTGATTGACATCACAGATTTTGGAAGAGCTGTACAAACTGCAAAAAAAAAAGAATTAATAAAAACAAATGCCAGTTGATCCTGTTTCTCGCAGGGATAAAAAGTATCATTCCAATCTGTAGCTTACCGAAGGAAGCCCACTAACTGCTCGATAGGAGAAATAATTCGTGTATAGCTAAATTTTGGTGACTACAACTTCACCAAAATTTAGCTATACACGAATTATTTCCAGATTTTGTTTTAAAACTTTGTCTGCGTGTTCAAAACACATACTCATACGAAGTTTAACTATTCAAGTACTAACCATCACTTTTTAGACAAAACTAATAGTTTCGTAAATAAAAGCTCCGAAAGTTTCTAAAAGTGATTATCGTATTTCCTCGAAATCTCATTATACATTGATCTCAGCAAAAAAGTGTAAAGAACCTTTTTTGTACAAAATCATTTGTGGATTAATTAAGTAGAAGAACATTTTTTTCGTATGAGCCACCGCTATTGAGTTATTTACGAAAAGCCAAAAAAGGGGACCTTTACACCCCCCTCTCCCCGTTAGCGGCACCCCTATCCATGGGTACTTTTGGTGTGTTGTGTAAGACACCTTTGTGTACAACTATACCAAAATTCAGCTATACACGAATTATTTCCCCTAAGTTTTCCTTCGTTTGGGGGGCTACTGCCTCGAATAACATTATATTAAAATTTCGTCTTCCAATTTTTTCTTGATGACAGCTATGTCATAAAGTAAACATAATATTTAAATACAAAAGAAAATGTAACTCGGGAGTTATAAATCTTAGTCAACGGTAAAATGAGGTGACTCTGCAATATTGCGGACCGTCTAATTCTTTGTTATGAAGGTAAGGCCCACGAGGAAAACTCCTTATTAAGCATTATTAGTTATTTACGCTCCGCTCCTAGAAGCAACGGCAATTTTTGACATAATATTACGACTTACTGACAAAATCAAGACAAAATAATGATTTTTAACCAACTTTGAAAATGGAAGAGATACTAACTTTGACTGTTAGTTTTTTGGGACTTAGTAGGCATCGCTCTTACGTATATTTTACTTTAAAGCTTTAATTCCGGTGTGTTCTTATACTTCAGATTGACATCGTATTTTATTTAATATATTTAGTAGATGACGACGAAGAGTATAATAAGTTGCTCAAGTAGATTAAAAGAAAACCTTAATCATATAATTTTCAAATCCCATTAATTTTCACCATAATCCAGCAACATTTAATCAGAGTGGTAATTAATTATGCACTGTCAACATTGTTTAAATCGGCAGGTGCGAAACGGTTCTCGCCCGGAGCCACCGGAAAACCGGAAAAGTGAGGGAATCGGTAAATTGGGACGCTGTTAAATTGGAAAAACTGGTAATTTTAAGCGCGCCGTAACACCACCCATTAATCCTCTCCCGAAAGAGTTCACTTATGATAGTTATGATTTTACCAGTTTTCAAATTTCCCGAATTCAGCAGCCATTTTTGAACATAATTACTTTAACTCTTTTAGAATTATTTTTTGGTAACAAGTTGGTAAGCAGTGGGTCACAAAATAGGCTACTTAAAAAAGTAATCAAGATTGATTGTTTGTCGGTCTGTATGTTTCCAAATCCTATTAGGCAATAAAGAAGAGCCTTTTTAAATGTATCGTACTTAAAATGATTTAATTCGATTTTATTAATGTATTTATACCGACAGTAATAATTTCTCTACATCCCGGCGGCATCGGCATTAAAATTGGGTTCAGACGTTAAATCCAGCTTTAGTTTGCTTGTTTAGGATCGTCGGTTATTAGAAGGATCTTGTTATGTTTCGCTGTTGTGTTTGCTATTATACGTTTATGGAATCATTTCGTAAAGCCAAATGGCCGTAAATGCTCAGGCTTGTTTGATAATATCAATATTAACCCTTTTACCTAATCTCATTTAAGTTAATATAATGTTGCCTTTGGTTAGTAATGTCACACTCTTTATTTCCAAGATGAAATTTTGCATATTTCATAACGAGTTTTTGTAAAATTTTAGGGAAGAAGCCTTTCCAAGCCTATATATTAAAAAAATGCGAGATAAAACATGTTATATATAACATGTAAGTGTTATGCATTGATATCATTCATAAACCCTGGAGAATGGCAGAAGCACCCTATTAATATTTTTAACACTTTTTTTTAAAGACCTATACAAGTAAGAAAAATATTTAATCAATTAGATGGTGCAAGATATGGGGTTCGTTCCGTTTAAATTTTCGATAACCAACCGATGCCGATGGCAACAACTTTTAAGTCTACACCGTAAATATTCCACAGACTGCTATGCATGGATGAAATAATTACCCGTACCAAAGTGCGCCACCTGATCCCAACGACGGCTGAAACAAAAACAAAAGTGTTCAACCAACTCAGAGCCAGCCGTTACGATATTTCTAAGCGATTTAGCTGACGCCTTCGACGTCTGGTCTTGGCGATGTATTCCCTTAGCTCGGACTAGTCCAGTTCACGCATAAGCCGGTGTAACGAGACCTCGAGAAACATCATAAAAATGTGTCTCTGAGTGTGATGGTGCCATATCGAAAGTCGTCATCGTTGGCCACAGCATGTTCTAGATGTTTGTTGCGACGCTTGCTAGGTGTACGGGTTTGCCATTATTATTTCGCCTTAGCACACGATCTAGTAGAGTCCATGTGGAAGATGGCTCGCTGCAGTTTAAAACTGCCTTTCAACTGACGCGGAACGGAAATGAGAGGAAACGTGCGGGAATCAACCACTCATCTCCACCTCAGCAGAAGGGCAGCCTAAAGGTGATTTAACCTCGTAATGGCACTGCTTTTACAGGGATCTTCTTAGCAATCAACTCTTCTCCGTTAGATTGCGATTGGAAAAACACCGCCCGCATTAACATCGCTAACCGAGCACAATTCAATGTTGACCGAAGACCAGTCGAGTTTTCACTAATGGGACTATGACTTTTACAGGTCATGCTTAAATAAGAAAAAATCTTGGAAAATTCCAAAATTAAAAGCAGAGGCAAAAATTTAGCAGCGTCAGATATGTTTCTGTACAAACAAACGAATCCCATATTTTTCATTATATAATTAATTATTTTTTTCTTTCTTGTACAGGTTTTAAAAAAATTGTGTTAAAAATATCACTAGGTTGCTTCTAGGTTGCCATTCTCCAGGGTTTCTGAATGGTACCACTGCATAACAGTTACACATATACATACATATACAGTGTGTTAATTTAATACGGGCGAAACTTTTAACGGTGGTTTACATAGGTCATACTGAACAAGTTTCACTATGGAGGTATTGGAGGTAACCCCATTATGCTAGAACCCTCACTACCAAAATAGGTAGTTATTACTTTCACACGTCTTCCAATGTTACTAACCTTATTTATATTAAATGTGGTAGGTATCACGCGTACACCGGTTTGCTTTATATTAGACGATCGCTCGCACTCGATCGGTACCGCTCGCAACCACCCTGCTTATTATGCACCATAACTTGCGCCCCCGGTGTTGTTCCGAATACTATGCTATTACATTGTTTGCCTATTTGCCTACCATTTGTAGACGGATCCTGATCTGTACTATTCGTTTGAAGATGGCAAGACACTGAAGACGGATAAATTGAATTTAATTTACTTTCACGACACAAGTTCATAATTAGGTTTGGGTTCAAAAAATATCTTCTTTATTTGCTTATCATTATTTTCATAAAGCGGAAGTACCTACTCTTAATCGTTATGAAACCGGGCCTTACCTACGTGATAAGTATTTTTATAGTTAAATGATAAGGAATTATCAGCCTTTACTCGGACACAATTTTTACATGAATAATTGTAATTCCATCGACGTAATATACCTAGATAGAGACTCTACTTCTACATCTAGAACTAGAACTCATCATTCGGATAGTTGATCGTTGGTCAACTAAATAAGACGCGCAGTACGAGCATTTGTAGCATCTACAGCTTTATGTATTGTTCTGTGCATAAGCCATAATTAACAATTTGTTTTAATATTTCATGTAATTTAATTTAGACGATACGCTCGTTTGCTAAGTCTTGTCAGGCTAGACCTCTCTTTATGGACTCCATTACATGACGTGATGTAACATTAATGTTTTTGTCCCTTCACTGATATGAAATGTAATAAATTAACGTTATGACCGTCGACTATTATGTAGAATATGAAGTAGAACTGGTTTATTGCTCCATGAAACAGTAATAACGTCAGCTATTCGCATTGTCATGAATTTCGAAGTGCCTCGGATATACACCCAAGTAGTACTAGTACCGTTCGTAGTAGCTAGTGCCTACTACAACTGAATAGCTATATCAATAGCTATATCAGTAGGTACTCAGTTCGATTGGTTACATTCCAAATATTATGTATTCAGTTCAGTTACATATACCTATCAGATTTAAGGAGCCAGCTGTTTTGGTCATCAGATGAATTTTTATACTTAAATAAAGCATCAACTACTTGTACTAGATACACCAAGTCCATCCATCTTGTTCATTTGTTATTCCAACTTAGCTAAATACAAATTTTATATATTGTTTTAGGATGGGGAGCGAGAGCGGTAGCTGGGTGAGGCGGCGGGGCTGTAGGTGAGCGGAGCCATGATGGCAAGCTGGCGGACGCTGGTCGTGCTGGCCGCGCTGCTGGCTACCGCGAGCGCCTACCTCGTGCTCGTGCCCGACTCCGCGCCCGCCGGCCACACGGTGCTCGACGCCGCCGTCTACAAGCTCGGCTCCGAGCGCGTCTACACCATCGACGTCCACCGCACCGCCAACTTCGTGCACCACGTCCTCCGCGTCAACCGCACCACCGGCCTCGTCACGCTCCGCAAGAGGCTGCGGTGCGATGGCGTCCTCTACCCTAATCTCTTCACTTTCTACGTCGACTCTACCTCGGAACGCATCCGCGACATCGACTACTACAGCTTGCCTGTCAGAATCTTAGTCACGGGCGAGGACTGCAGTCGTCGACATGCAGAGCTGTACGATATCGATTTCGACCGTGTCTACGATCAGAGTGACTCCGCTATGCAATACGAAGATGAGCCAGTTACGAGAGATAAAAGGTCGGTGGCGTATCCAGATAGTATAGACTGGAGGTTACTAGAAGGGGAAGAGTTGATATCTAGTCAATACAACGTCTTATCTACGGCTTATCCGTGGTCGAACGTGATGTTCGAAGACTTTGCTAGTAGAAATAAAAGCAGAAAGAAAAGATCTCATTCCGTAGTCCCCTTCGACATGGCCATAGATGTAAAAATAGCTGAAGCCAAACAGTGGATATCAGAAACATACGCTAGCTTCGCAATACCGACTACGGATCGGTGGCAAGGAATATGTCTCAAAAAATCTCAGTTCGTGAACTCGTTAACGGCATTCTTGCCGCGGACGGTGCAGAAAATGTGCAAGGTTCAGTTCTTGGATGTCAATGACCCTCGATTTTTGATTGAGAATAGTCAGGGTGACCTGGTGGCGCGCAACGACGAGTGTATAATGGAGCCTATGTGGAAAGTGTCTGTGCTGTTTACGTTTAACTGTGACGGGACAAACATTGTGGATTCCGACCATCGGCTGAAGATAGTGTACCACCACCAGGAGTTGAACGACACGGATATAGCGAGGAGAGTGAAGAGGGAGCTGCGGAACCAGTCGCCGTATTTCGAGCAGGCCCTGTACGTGGCCTCGGTGGCCGAAGAACAGCCCACAGGGGTCGTCGTCACCACTGTCAGAGCAAGGTTAGTTCATAATTCTATCCCTTTTCGTTGCATATCATCACCAAAAGAATCTGTGGATCCATAGAAACCTATAAGATTGCTGATAACAGTGATAACCTAAACAACAAAAGCAGGTTCAAATCCAACTGTGTTTAATACTTTTCCAGTAAAATAGATATTCGACTTTAATAACTGTGGATCTAGGTCATATGTATGCATAATATACCTATTTTCCGAACCATAACCTTTAAAACGTGGCATCATCGAGTTAGAATATATATAATCATTGCGTGGCATTCATAACCAAATCAACGTGACACTAATTGCTATAAAGAACGTCACAGAATCTATGAGTAAAATTATTTAATAAAGTAATAGCGATAAAAATCTACTTAAGTTGTAAAACCATGCTAACACTCACCACCCTTCATGCTTTACACAAACATACTTTTACACGACTTTTCACTCTTTATATTACTCTGGAGTCTCTGGACTAGTTTAATAATCACGCCGAGTGAGTCACCCTTACAGCGACCCACATACTAGGGGTAAGTGGCTCCGTTGTGACTTTTGTTGCAAAATTCACGTAGCATATTCGAGCCTAACGATGCCAAGAGCGCTAAAAGCTATTCGCGAAATTTCAACTAAAAATGTATCCCAGCAGAACAATTTTGTAAACCAAAATTGCTCCCTTAGTTACTTTTGTGGGTACCGTTTCGACAACTTTCATTTAACTAATTTAAAGGAACTTGTACCTGTTTAACTGTACTGTATACGATTTTGCAGAGATATATATGTCGTAAGATGTGGTTTCCCAGCAACCACATCTGAGATAGCGTTAGCCCGTGAATTAAGCTCCCTATTTGGTCGGAGCAAAATACCTACCAACTAACGGTTAAAACATATCTACTTGTTACTACATAAGTATGTTTATACATAAAATAATCTCTTATTAATAAGAAGATAACAAACCTAAATCAAATACTTATTGTACGTTGTACATCGTTTGTTACGTTATGTTTGGTAGTAACTTGTTAGGATCAGTATCAATGTAAATAATTATTTGATTGATTTGGCATTTCTTAATTTAAGTTACAAAGCTCGTTACGAATAGGTATCGTATTTTTTCTCGAAGTCGGTTAGTCAATGTAAACAAATACATTTTACCATAATAAATCACAATTTGTTAAGAAATAAAGTTATAAAAGTAACCAATACGACTAGGTATTCTTAATTTAATCCGTTTATATTCCAAGTAAAGGCTGCCACTTAGCAATACTAATTAGAACTTTATTATTAATATAGTATGAGTGGCTTCGCGCTTTACTTAGAATGCGTTCATCTGAGTGGCAAACACTTTTGAATATTCAATGTTTTGCGTTATTGCGAGACGGTTAAAATAAGCTATTCGCCGGTACAGAGATGGAGATTAATTTACAATAGGTAGGTATTAATTATAAATATAAAAGGTATAAATATAATTGGGATTGTTCATATTTTTTTACCCCCCATTTTGATAATTTATTATAAAATTATAGGCCATTTTAAGATATCAATTTGATTTATTTAGCTTAAAACAGCTTAGTTATTTTATTATAATTAAAATAAAAAATCTGATACGATGCCTTGTAAGTTACTGTCTACAGGGTGGATAGCATTGACAAAGTCAATAATTCGTATAAAAAAACTTTTGCTTGTCGTCAACTGTCGCTGTCACGTCAAGATTAAAGTATTGGTACATCAGACATCACTTCGCACTTCTCTTGACCGCGAAAAATATACAAATTCAAATTTTATTTGTAAAGCGCAAGAAATAATACACATGTCGCTTAATTTTGTAAAAGCCGACTAAAGAAACATATCCAAGTTAGAAAATATCTGTATACTGGAGTAAATCGCATTAAGTTCAAACTATAATTGGATTGAAATAAGATGAACCAAAATTCTTATGTGAGACAGGGCAAGACCATTACTTGTAAGCTTTTTTATATTTTAAAAGATTAGTAATTGATTATTATTGCACTTTTGGCTTAATATTTGTGTGTAATACTTAAGAGGCCTTAGTCCCGTGAACGTTCCTCAATTTCACGATTTCTTACTCGATAGATGGCGTTAGCGCTCAGTACACGGCCGCTGGCAATAACAAGGACGATACGCACGCTCCAATAGTCTTGATCGTTTTCAGCTTCAATTACAAGCAAAATTATTTTTACGCATTAGTTTTACAGACTTTTTATTTTCTTTTACATGGAAGAGAGAATTATACGCAACTAAAATCAATAGGCCTGTTGGCGGTACAGTCGCCATCAGATATATCGGAGCGGCCAAGGTGGTCACAAATATCTGAACAACGCCTCTATTGTCAAGGCGATAAAGTGCATGTTCAGATATTTTTGAGTACCTTGGCCGCTCCGATATATTTGATGGCGACTGTACAGTCGCCATCAAATATATCGGAGCGGCCAAGGTGGTCACAAATATCTGAACAATGCCTTTATTATCAAGGCGATAAGGTGCTTGTTCAGATATTTTTGAGTACCGTGGCCGCTCCGATATATTTGATGGCGACTGTACTCAAAAATATCTGAACAACGCTTCTATTGTCAAGGCGATAAAGTGCACGTTCAGATAATTTTGAGTACCTTGGCTGCTCCGTACTGTCACCATCGCGTGCATGTACAGTCGCCATCAAATATATCGGAGCGGCCACGGTACTCAAAAATATCTGAACAAGCACCTTATCGCCTTGATAATAAAGGCGTTGTTCAGATATTTGTGACCACCTTGGCCGCTCCGATATATTTGATGGCGACTGTACTGTCACCATCAGATATGATTGAGCGGCCCGACCAGTCATGTGCATTTTATCTAAGTTCGCCATTATATCGTGGAGTCGTTTTTTTTAATACATGGTGGCAAACTAGCGCACGGCCTGCCTTATGGTAAGAGGTGAGGGTAGGGACTGGTAGTTGTTTTCGGCTAATTTGAGGGTGTGAATTTTAAAAATGATGTCTGTTTTAAAATCCAAGATGGCGGTCATACACTTTTTGTGAAAAATCGTCATCGTAGTCGTTTTCTGCTAATTGATGGGTGCAGATTTCGAAAATAATGTCTGTTTTCAAATCCAAGATGGCGGTCGTACACTTTTTGTGAAAAATCGTCATGGTAGTCATTTTCTGCTAATTGATGGGTGCAGATTTCAAAAATAATGTCTGTTTTCAAATACAAGATGGCGGTCATACACTTTTTGTGAAAAATCGTCATGGTAGTCGTTTTCAGCTAATTAGGGGCTCTAGATTTCAAAAATAATGTCTGTTTCAAAATCAAAGATGGCGGTCATACACTTTTTGTGAAAAATCGTCATGGTAGTCATTTTCTGCTAATTGATGGGTGCAGATTTCGAAAATAATGTCGGTTTTCAAATCCAAGATGGCGGTCATACACTTTTTGTGAAAAATCGTCATGGTAGTCGTTTTCGGCTAATTAGGGGCTCTAGATTTCAAAAATAATGTCTGTTTCAAAATCAAAGATGGCGGTCATACACTTTTTGTGAAAAACCGTCATGCTAGTCATTTTATGCTAATTGATGGGTGCAGATTTCGAAAATAATGTCGGTTTTCAAATCCAAAATGGCGGTCATACACTTTTTGTGAAAAATCGTCATGGTAGTCGTTTTCAGCTAATTAGGGGCTCTAGATTTCAAAAATAATGTCTGTTTCAAAATCAAAGATGGCGGTCATACACTTTTTGTGAAAAATCGTCATGGTAGTCATTTTCTGCTAATTGATGGGTGCAGATTTCGAAAATAATGTCGGTTTTCAAATCCAAGATGGCAATCATACACTTTTTGTGAAAAATCGTCATGGTAGTCGTTTTAGGCTAATTAGGGGCTCTAGATTTCAAAAATAATGTCTGTTTCAAAATCAAAGATGGCGGTCATACACTTTTTGTGAAAAACCGTCATGCTAGTCATTTTCTGCTAATTGATGGGTGCAGATTTCGAAAATAATGTCGGTTTTCAAATCCAAGATGGCGGTCATACACTTTTTTGTGAAAAATCGTCATGGTAGTCGTTTTCTGCTAATTGATGGGTGCAGATTTCGCAAATAATGTCTGTTTTCAAATCCAAGTTGGCGGTCATACACTTTTTGTGAAAAATCGTCATGGTAGTCATTTTCTGCTAATTGATGGGTGCAGATTTCGAAAATAATGTCGGTTTTCAAATCCAAGATGGCGGTCATAGGTACACTTTTTGTGAAAAATCGTCATGGTAGTCATTTTCTGCTAATTGATGGGTGCAGATTTCAAAAATAATGTCTGTTTTCAAATCCAAGATGGCGGTCATACACTTTTTGTGAAAAATCGTCATGGTAGTCGTTTTCGGCTAATTAGGGGCTCTAGATTTCAAAAATAATGTCTGTTTCAAAATCAAAGATGGCGGTCATACACTTTTTGTGAAAAATCGTCATCGTAGTCGTTTTCTGCTAATTGATGGGTGCAGATTTCGAAAATAATGTCTGTTTTCAAATCCAAGATGGCGGTCGTACACTTTTTGTGAAAAATCGTCATGGTAGTCATTTTCTGCTAATTGATGGGTGCAGATTTCAAAAATAATGTCTGTTTTCAAATACAAGATGGCGGTCATACACTTTTTGTGAAAAATCGTCATGGTAGTCGTTTTCAGCTAATTAGGGGCTCTAGATTTCAAAAATAATGTCTGTTTCAAAATCAAAGATGGCGGTCATACACTTTTTGTGAAAAATCGTCATGGTAGTCATTTTCTGCTAATTGATGGGTGCAGATTTCGAAAATAATGTCGGTTTTCAAATCCAAGATGGCGGTCATACACTTTTTGTGAAAAATCGTCATGGTAGTCGTTTTCGGCTAATTAGGGGCTCTAGATTTCAAAAATAATGTCTGTTTCAAAATCAAAGATGGCGGTCATACACTTTTTGTGAAAAACCGTCATGCTAGTCATTTTATGCTAATTGATGGGTGCAGATTTCGAAAATAATGTCGGTTTTCAAATCCAAAATGGCGGTCATACACTTTTTGTGAAAAATCGTCATGGTAGTCGTTTTCAGCTAATTAGGGGCTCTAGATTTCAAAAATAATGTCTGTTTCAAAATCAAAGATGGCGGTCATACACTTTTTGTGAAAAATCGTCATGGTAGTCATTTTCTGCTAATTGATGGGTGCAGATTTCGAAAATAATGTCGGTTTTCAAATCCAAGATGGCAATCATACACTTTTTGTGAAAAATCGTCATGGTAGTCGTTTTAGGCTAATTAGGGGCTCTAGATTTCAAAAATAATGTCTGTTTCAAAATCAAAGATGGCGGTCATACACTTTTTGTGAAAAACCGTCATGCTAGTCATTTTCTGCTAATTGATGGGTGCAGATTTCGAAAATAATGTCGGTTTTCAAATCCAAGATGGCGGTCATACACTTTTTTGTGAAAAATCGTCATGGTAGTCGTTTTCTGCTAATTGATGGGTGCAGATTTCGCAAATAATGTCTGTTTTCAAATCCAAGTTGGCGGTCATACACTTTTTGTGAAAAATCGTCATGGTAGTCATTTTCTGCTAATTGATGGGTGCAGATTTCGAAAATAATGTCGGTTTTCAAATCCAAGATGGCGGTCATAGGTACACTTTTTGTGAAAAATCGTCATGGTAGTCATTTTCTGCTAATTGATGGGTGCAGATTTCAAAAATAATGTCTGTTTTCAAATCCAAGATGGCGGTCATACACTTTTTGTGAAAAATCGTCATGGTAGTCGTTTTCGGCTAATTAGGGGCTCTAGATTTCAAAAATAATGTCTGTTTCAAAATCAAAGATGGCGGTCATACACTTTTTGTGAAAAATCGTCATGGTAGTCATTTTCTGCTAATTGATGGGTGCAGATTTCGAAAATAATGTCGGTTTTCAAATCCAAGATGGCGGTCATACACTTTCTGTGAAAAATCGTCATGGTAGTCATTTTCTGCTAATTGATGGGTGCAGATTTCGAAAATAATGTCGGTTTTCAAATCCAAGATGGCGGTCATACACTTTTTGTGAAAAATCGTCATGGTAGTCATTTTGTGCTAATTGATGGGTGCAGATTTCGAAAATAATGTCTGTTTTCAAATCCAAGATGGCGGTCATACACTTTTTGTGAAAAATCGTCATGGTAGTCATTTTCTGCTAATTGATGGGTGCAGATTTCAAAAATAATGTCTGTTTTCAAATACAAGATGGCGGTCATACACTTTTTGTGAAAAATCGTCATGGTAGTCATTTTCTGCTAACTGATGGGTGCAGATTTCGAAAATAATGTCTGTTTTCAAATCCAAGTTGGCGGTCATACACTTTTTGTGAAAAATCGTCATGGTAGTCATTTTCTGCTAATTGATGGGTGCAGATTTCAAAAATAATGTCTGTTTTCAAATCCAAGATGGCGGTCATACACTTTTTGTGAAAAATCGTCATGGTAGTCATTTTCTGCTAATTGATGGGTGCAGATTTCGAAAATAATGTCGGTTTTCAAATCCAAAATGGCGGTCATACACTTTTTGTGAAAAATCGTCATGGTAGTCGTTTTCAGCTAATTAGGGGCTCTAGATTTCAAAAATAATGTCTGTTTCAAAATCAAAGATGGCGGTCATACACTTTTTGTGAAAAATCGTCATGGTAGTCATTTTCTGCTAATTGATGGGTGCAGATTTCGAAAATAATGTCGGTTTTCAAATCCAAGATGGCAATCATACACTTTTTGTGAAAAATCGTCATGGTAGTCGTTTTAGGCTAATTAGGGGCTCTAGATTTCAAAAATAATGTCTGTTTCAAAATCAAAGATGGCGGTCATACACTTTTTGTGAAAAACCGTCATGCTAGTCATTTTCTGCTAATTGATGGGTGCAGATTTCGAAAATAATGTCGGTTTTCAAATCCAAGATGGCGGTCATACACTTTTTTGTGAAAAATCGTCATGGTAGTCGTTTTCTGCTAATTGATGGGTGCAGATTTCGCAAATAATGTCTGTTTTCAAATCCAAGTTGGCGGTCATACACTTTTTGTGAAAAATCGTCATGGTAGTCATTTTCTGCTAATTGATGGGTGCAGATTTCGAAAATAATGTCGGTTTTCAAATCCAAGATGGCGGTCATAGGTACACTTTTTGTGAAAAATCGTCATGGTAGTCATTTTCTGCTAATTGATGGGTGCAGATTTCAAAAATAATGTCTGTTTTCAAATCCAAGATGGCGGTCATACACTTTTTGTGAAAAATCGTCATGGTAGTCGTTTTCGGCTAATTAGGGGCTCTAGATTTCAAAAATAATGTCTGTTTCAAAATCAAAGATGGCGGTCATACACTTTTTGTGAAAAATCGTCATGGTAGTCATTTTCTGCTAATTGATGGGTGCAGATTTCGAAAATAATGTCGGTTTTCAAATCCAAGATGGCGGTCATACACTTTCTGTGAAAAATCGTCATGGTAGTCATTTTCTGCTAATTGATGGGTGCAGATTTCGAAAATAATGTCGGTTTTCAAATCCAAGATGGCGGTCATACACTTTTTGTGAAAAATCGTCATGGTAGTCATTTTGTGCTAATTGATGGGTGCAGATTTCGAAAATAATGTCTGTTTTCAAATCCAAGATGGCGGTCATACACTTTTTGTGAAAAATCGTCATGGTAGTCATTTTCTGCTAATTGATGGGTGCAGATTTCAAAAATAATGTCTGTTTTCAAATACAAGATGGCGGTCATACACTTTTTGTGAAAAATCGTCATGGTAGTCATTTTCTGCTAACTGATGGGTGCAGATTTCGAAAATAATGTCTGTTTTCAAATCCAAGTTGGCGGTCATACACTTTTTGTGAAAAATCGTCATGGTAGTCATTTTCTGCTAATTGATGGGTGCAGATTTCGAAAATAATGTCGGTTTTCAAATCCAAGATGGCGGTCATACACTTTCTGTGAAAAATCGTCATGGTAGTCATTTTCTGCTAATTGATGGGTGCAGATTTCGAAAATAATGTCGGTTTTCAAATCCAAGATGGCGGTCATACACTTTTTGTGAAAAATCGTCATGGTAGTCATTTTGTGCTAATTGATGGGTGCAGATTTCGAAAATAATGTCTGTTTTCAAATCCAAGATGGCGGTCATACACTTTTTGTGAAAAATCGTCATGGTAGTCATTTTCTGCTAATTGATGGGTGCAGATTTCAAAAATAATGTCTGTTTTCAAATACAAGATGGCGGTCATACACTTTTTGTGAAAAATCGTCATGGTAGTCATTTTCTGCTAACTGATGGGTGCAGATTTCGAAAATAATGTCGGATTTCAAATCCAAGATGGCGGTCATACACTTTTTGTGAAAAATCGTCATGGTAGTCGTTTTCGGTTAATTAGGGGCTCTAGATTTCAAAAATAATGTCTGTTTCAAAATCAAAGATGGCGGTCATACACTTTCTGTGAAAAATCGTCATGGTAGTCATTTTCTGCTAATTGATGGGTGCAGATTTCGAAAATAATATCGGTTTTCAAATCCAAGATGGCGGTCATACACTTTTTGTGAAAAATCGTCATGGTAGTCATTTTCTGCTAATTGATGGGTGCAGATTTCAAAAATAATGTCTGTTTTCAAATCCAAGATGGGGGTCATACACTTTTTGTGAAAAATCGTCATGGTAGTCATTTTCTGCTAATTGATGGGTGCAGATTTCAAAAATAATGTCTGTTTTCAAATACAAGATGGCGGTCATACACTTTTTGTGAAAAATCGTCATGGTAGTAATTTTCTGCTAATTGATGGGTGCAGATTTCGAAAATAATGTCTGTTTTCAAATCCAAGATGGCGGTCAAACACTTTTTGTGAAAAATCGTCATGGTAGTCATTTTCTGCTAATTGATGGGTGCAGATTTCAAAAATAATGTCTGTTTTCAAATCCAAGATGGCGGTCATACACTTTTTGTGAAAAATCGTCATGGTAGCCGTTTTCGGCTAATTAGGGGCTCTAGATTTAAATAATTATGTCTGTTTCAAAATGCAAGATGGCGGTCATACAGTTTTGGAAAAAATCATGATGGTAGTCATTTTCTGCTAATGGATGGGTGCAGATTTCGAAAATAATGTCGGTTTTCAAATCTAAGATGGCGGTCATACACTTTTTGTGAAAAATCGTCATGGTAGTCGTTTTCGGCTAGTTAGGGGCTCTTTTTTGCTAAACGACTCCTTATACCGAAGACATTGCTAGTCACAAAATGACCGACTAAGTGCTTCGTTAAAATAAGATCAGCTTAAGTAAGACTACCAGTATGAGCATGAATGCTACCAATATGAGATCAAGTTGTAGATACCATAAATTTTACACGTTACACAAATAGATACTACAACCAAATAGTAAAAAGAAAAACCTAAGTGTGAGTACGATACATAACACAGGGTTCCGTACCCTCAATGTGAAATAAAGTGGACGGATGAACGGATAGACAGATGAATGGACGGATGGACACATAGACATCATTTTGACTATACACACGTAGGTATTTCTAGTGACCAAACCCTGACTCGATCATGAGACACTGGACCCGATCTCAAGCGAAAGTGCTCGTCAAGCTAAGGCTAATGAGCCCAAACACGATGGAGTTGTGATGGTTACATAGGCAGTTCTGGTGACCAACTCCTGGCTCCATCATGAGACCTTGGACTTCATCTCAAGCGAAAGTGCTCGTCAAGCTAAGTCTAATGAGCCCAAACACGATGGAGTTGTGATGAGTATATAGGCAGTTCTTGTGACCAAACCCTGACTCCATCATGACACCCTGGACCTCATCTCAAGTGGGAGTGCCCGTCAAGCTAAGTCTAACGAGCCCAAACACGATGGAGTTGTGATGAGTAGATAGGCAGTTCCGGTGACCAACTCCTGACTCCATCATGAGACCCTGGACCTCATCTCAAGTGGGAGCGCTCGTCAAGCTAAGTCTAACGAGCCCAAACACGATGGAGTTGTGATGAGTAGATAGGCAGTTCCGGTGACCAACTCCTGACTCCATCATGAGACCCTGGACCTCATCTCAAGTGGGAGCGCTCGTCAAGCTAAGTCTAACGAGCCCAAACACGATAGAGTTGTGATGAGTAGATAGGCAGTTCCGGTGACCAACTCCTGACTCCATCATGAGACCCTGGACCTCATCTCAAGTGGGAATGCTCGTCAAGCTAAGTCTAACGAGCCCAAACACGATGGAGTTGTGATGAGTAGATAGGCAGTTCCGGTGACCAACTCCTGACTCCATCATGAGACCCTGGACCTCATCTCAAGTGGGAGCGCTCGTCAAGCTAAGTCTAACGAGCCCAAACACGATGGAGTTGTGATGAGTAGATAGGCAGTGCCGGTGACCAACTCCTGACTCCATCATGAGACCCTGGACCTCATCTCAAGTGGGAATGCTCGTCAAGCTAAGTCTAACGAGCCCAAACACGATGGAGTTGTGATGAGTAGATAGGCAGTTCCGGTGACCAACTCCTGACTCCATCATGAGACCCTGGACCTCATCTCAAGTGGGAGCGCTCGTCAAGCTAAGTCTAACGAGCCCAAACACGATGGAGTTGTGATGAGTATATAGGCAGTTCCGGTGACCAACTCCTGACTCCATCATGAGACCCTGGACCTCATCTCAAGTGGGAGCGCTCGTCAAGCTAAGTCTAACGAGCCCAAACACGATGGAGTTGTGATGAGTAGATAGGCAGTTCCGGTGACCAACTCCTGACTCCATCATGAGACCCTGGACCTCATCTCAAGTGGGAGCGCTCGTCAAGCTAAGTCTAACGAGCCCAAACACGATGGAGTTGCGATGAGTAGATAGGCAGTTCCGGTGACCAACTCCTGACTTCATCATGAGACCCTGGACCTCATCTCAAGTGGGAGCGCTCGTCAAGCTAAGTCTAACGAGCCCAAACACGATGGAGTTGTGATGAGTAGATAGGCAGTTCCGGTGACCAACTCCTGACTCCATCATGAGACCCTGGACCTCATCTCAAGTGGGAGTGCTCGTCAAGCTAAGTCTAACGAGCCCAAACACGATGGAGTTGTGATGAGTATATAGGCAGTTCCGGTGACCAACTCCTGACTCCATCATGAGACCCTGGACCTCATCTCAAGTGGGAATGCTCGTCAAGCTAAGTCTAACCAGCCCAAACACGATGGAGTTGTGATGAGTATATAGGCAGTTCCGGTGACCAACTCCTGGCTCCATCATGAGACCCTGAACCTCATCTAAAGTGGGAGTGCTCGTCAAGCTAAGTCTAACGAGCCCAAACACGATGGAGTTGTGATGAGTAGATAGGGAGTTCCGGTGACCAACTCCTGACTCCATCATGAGACCCTGGACCTCATCTAAAGTGGGAGTGCTCGTCAAGCTAAGTCTAACGAGCCCAAACATGATGGAGTTGTGATGAGTAGATACTAGATAGGCAGTTCCGGTGACCAACTCCTGACTCCATCATGAGACCCTGGACCTCATCTCAAGTGGGAGCGCTCGTCAAGCTAAGTCTAACGAGCCCAAACACGATGGAGTTGTGATGAGTATATAGGCAGTTCCGGTGATCAACTCCTGGCTCCATCATGAGACCCTGAACCTCATCTAAAGTGGGAGTGCTCGTCAAGCTAAGTCTAACGAGCCCAAACACGATGGAGTTGTGATGAGTAGATAGGGAGTTCCGGTGACCAACTCCTGACTCCATCATGAGACCCTGGACCTCATCTCAAGTGGGAGTGCTCGTCAAGCTAAGTCTAACGAGCCCAAACACGATGGAGTTGTGATGAGTAGATAGGCAGTTCCGGTGACCAACTCCTGACTCCATCATGAGACCCTGGACCTCATCTCAAGTGGGAGCGCTCGTCAAGCTAAGTCTAACGAGCCCAAACACGATGGAGTTGTGATGAGTATATAGGCAGTTCCGGTGACCAACTCCTGGCTCCATCATGAGACCCTGAACCTCATCTAAAGTGGGAGTGCTCGTCAAGCTAAGTCTAACGAGCTTAAACACGATGGAGTTGTGATGAGTAGATAGGCAGTTCCGGTGACCAACTCCTGACTCCATCATGAGACCCTGGACCTCATCTCAAGTGGGAGTGCTCGTCAAGCTAAGTCTAACGAGCCCAAACACGATGGAGTTGTGATGAGTAGATAGGCAGTTCCGGTGACCAACTCCTGACTCCATCATGAGACCCTGGACCTCATCTCAAGTGGGAGTGCTCGTCAAGCTAAGTCTAACGAGCCCAAACACGATGGAGTTGTGATGAGTAGATAGGCAGTTCCGGTGACCAACTCCTGACTCCATCATGAGACCCTGGACCTCATCTCAAGTGGGAGCGCTCGTCAAGCTAAGTCTAACGAGCCCAAACACGATGGAGTTGTGATGAGTATATAGGCAGTTCCGGTGACCAACTCCTGGCTCCATCATGAGACCCTGAACCTCATCTAAAGTGGGAGTGCTCGTCAAGCTAAGTCTAACGAGCCTAAACACGATGGAGTTGTGATGAGTAGATAGGCAGTTCCGGTGACCAACTCCTGACTCCATCATGAGACCCTGGACCTCATCTCAAGTGGGAGTGCTCGTCAAGCTAAGTCTAACGAGCCCAAACACGATGGAGTTGTGATGAGTAGATAGGCAGTTCCGGTGACCAACTCCTGACTCCATCATGAGACCCTGGACCTCATCTCAAGTGGGAGTGCTCGTCAAGCTAAGTCTAACGAGCCCAAACACGATGGAGTTGTGATGAGTAGATAGGCAGTGCCGGTGACCAACTCCTGGCTCCATCATGAGACCCTGAACCTCATCTAAAGTGGGAGTGCTCGTCAAGCTAAGTCTAACGAGCACAAACACGATGGAGTTGTGATGAGTAAATAGGCAGTTCCGGTGACAAACTCCTGACTCCATCATGAGACCCTGGACCTCATCTCAAGTGGGAATGCTCGTCAAGCTAAGTCTAACGAGCCCAAACACGATGGAGTTGTGATGAGTATATAGGCAGTTCCGGTGACCAACTCCTGGCTCCATCATGAGACCCTGAACCTCATCTAAAGTTGGAGTGCTCGTCAAGCTAATTCTAACGACCCCAAACACGTTGGGATGAGTAATTATGCCTAGTAGATAAGGAGTTTCGGTAACCAACTTCTATCCTCAGACCCTGGACTAAATCTGGGCTCAAAGTAATAATAAGAAAGTCAACTAAACATCAATAAATAAAGTAATAATAAAATAAAGAAATCCAAATATCCTTTCAATTATAAAATTAAAATAAAGAAAGTAAGGATCTTGGTAATTCATTCGCAGTGCTGCATACTTCTCGCAACTATAGGGCAATGGAAACAGGTCACTACGTGTTGTCAATACCATAGAAGGTTACCCGATTTAGGTGACCTCTGAGTGTAGCTATGTGGCAAACTTACGTAATGCGCGCGGGACGATTTAACACAGGTCCGTCGTCTACGAGCTCCCGTTCCATACTGAGCCAGAGACGGCGGCGCGGTGTGGTTTGTCAAGTTTTGAGGGGATTTAGAGTCATCTTTAAAAAATTCTACCATAAGTAAATTTAGGGATACAGTAATGATTTTTTTTTTCGTGGTAGCTGCATAGTTGAACTTTGCTATGTTTATATTTTTAGGGCAGAATAATAATAGGACATCCGTGAATTTTTTTTTATGTAACCGTGTTTTGATCAAAAATTTACAAGTATTCAGAAGGTATTTTCTCTATTATCCAAGATGAAATTTTAATTTTTTTTGCGGTGGCCGTCTTGAAAATTTTGTGCTGAATAAAATTGTATTCAAATTTTATAAGAAATGTTCTCTATGTTTGAGTTATCCTAAAACAAAACGACATGTATATCTGCAAATTCCGGAAAGGCCTTCCAAGAGAAGCCATGTTTTTCATAATTCTTGCTCAAAAATGTTTTTTTTTTTCCGATGGCCGTCTAGATAAAGGTACGGACTATCATATACATAAAGAATTAAGTTAAAAGCACTAAGTATTTTTGCGATATCCTCAAAAGAAAATTGAGGTTTTCGCAAAATATGCGCGTATAGGGAATAAGGCCTCTTAATTTTTCACATAATGTAGGGGCAGTGTTTGTTTACAAATTTCTGTTTACATATTTGGTCATTCTTATTTTTGCGGAAATAACCTCGAAATGGTTTTGGACATACATTTCCAAAAAAATGAACAATCCCAATTCTTAACAAAAATTTCAAAAAGCTAAGCGAAAATTGTACAGATGGGGGCCCTTTTCGAATTGTTGTAAAACCTCAAATCCTGACTGACTTATAATCAACGCTTGATTTTACACAGTACTGAGGCGATCTGTATATAACGTGGGTTACTCATACCACTAAGAAGAGGGTCTGCAAAATTAAATCCTTAACTGGGTTAAAAACTACGCGAGAAAGTAGCGGGCTACAGCTAGTGTGTAATAGGACAAAGCACGTTCAGAGCCCTAATTACTGACCTATTTTATCTTAGTATATTCTATATGATAGACGTAAGCTCGTCGTTTTTACGGTTGCGTACATTAAAAGCAACAAAACGGGGACCTCATAGAACCCCTCGTGCGTCTGTCTCTTCCAAACTTACCGTATTTTAGAACTTGTGAATAGTCAAAACACTTATAGTATCTTCCTACCTTTTACAGTTTTTGTGATAATTCCCTTTACATTATATTATATTAACCTGTTAATCAACCAAAGCTCTGTGAAATAAAAGGATCCTGTAATAAACCATCTGTCTTAATTGTGCCGGGGTTCATTGAGCTTTTATGAACTCATCTGTTTTACGTCCTAGCCAGCCGGGGCCCGCAGACAATGCCTCGTCCACAGACATATACAGGGTTGATTTTCCAAATGGGCCAGTGAGGACTCAGCAACTGGGGTGAGATCCCATGAAGCAAGGTACCAGTTACCTTCTTCACTTTAATTAGGAAACAATAACTATTCCGGACCGTATGCGACATGACACTTCCGAAATTTCACTTTGTACATACAGAATATCACGTGACCTCCGATCCGAGGATCACGTGACTCTTTCTTAAGTGTCGGAACGGGAAGTCTCGTGCCGGAGACGGTCCGGAACACCGTGCATTATCCTTAATAGTATGCTCGATGAAGTTCGATATTTTGATATCATAATCGCACATTGGTTATGATTCGGAGATTAGAAAAAACATCAAACAAATTTCCAGTCGACTCTATAAAAATGTTTGTAGTTACCTGAAGGTTTGCAGAGCTTAATCTTGAGCACATAAGCGTGCCTTGTAGGTGTATGATCTACATAGTAATAATATATATCTGTGCCTTCACAGCTACGGTAAAGCAATTTATACAGATGACTACGTGGTTTTTGTATGCGTTACGTCGTCGTATAATGATACTGTAAGTCTGTGGGACGCATTCTTTGCGCGTTAACTGCTTTCTGATATTGTCTGATAGTATAATGTGAACTTTAACATATCAAGTCTATTGTTACGTGTGAAATTGTATATCCGGAAGCATGGAAGGAAATTAGAAACATGCGACATGTAAAGCCCACTGAAAAAATGTATTAAGTATGAACATTTACGCGGTAATGTTACTCACCTCACGGCGCCGGAGTGCGGATCTGTATCAAATGGCAAGACCACCTTTTAAATAGACGCGTGTACATATTTAAAAAATAAAAAAATACCTACTCAACTCGGTCATATCATAACTCTCTAATCAGTTGCATGGCAACTATTCTATAATAATATTATGACAATCTATCATAGAGTCATTAGATGCTTGTAGCTTTCAATACAACACACAAAACAGTACAGTATTCTATAGACATATACAGTATTATATATCTCCTACCACAGACTTAAAGATATAATAGACGGCTATAGTCGTAGAACTTTTTGAGTCTCCAAGTTTTTAGCGCCATCTAGTCCAGAGCGACCTAAAGATAGCCAAAATGTAAGAGGAAATGTCACCTGCTTGCTATTCCAAGTAACGACTAGCGTACTAGAGCCGGCAATATTACCTTATAATACAAGGGTTACTTCCGTACCCCCTTCCCTACTGCAAATCTAGTCCATTTATCTTTCAACTGCATTAGTTTAAATTGGATCCCAACACCAACATTTCGAACGTCACGATATAAGTTACTGATCCTCCATTTGTATTGCCCTCCGAGATAGATGCCTTTCACGTCAATTGACTCCGTCACTGTCACATGTCCCTTCTCCGGAGATGTCATTTCTATTGTGCATAGGGAGTCGCATAACGTCGCCTTTGGTCGACCAATGAAAGGTGACCTCCAGATAAATGTTAAATGACTGCGCAATGAAAACTCATTTTATAAAGCTCAAGTTTGTGAAACAAACCTAACTTGAATTTCTGAAAATTTTATAGTTTTTTTTAATATTCGGATTGAAAATTCACGGAATGAACTTGGTGGTTCGTTTGTGAGATGACAAATCAATCTGTTGGTAACAATTTACCTACCTAAAAAAGACCTGATATCTAAATTATATCACAGCATCACACTTTGTTGTCAACTATTGAAAGAAGGACAGTGCTTTTGTCTTTGACCATGACGTAGTTAGGTATTATTCATTCATTCATTCATCATTCATCTCAGCCATAAGACGTCCACTGCTGAACATAGGCCTCCGGCCCCTTTGGACCTCCATAAGTATCGGTCGGAAGCGACGTGCATCCAGCGTCTTCCGGCGACCTTTATAAGGTCGTCTGTCCATCTTGTGAGTGGACGTCCTACGCTGCGCTTGCTAGTCCGTGGTCTCCACTCTAGGTATTATGGTCTGTATCTTTTCTAACATTCGGAAACGGTAATGACAAAATAGAACGATTATACTGGTTGACCTATACTCGGCAAGCGTTATGAATGTCAAGCCAGATTCCTTCACTCCCCATACGCGGAAATACACTACAATCACATAAATAATTCCCGCACCATAATCTTTATAAGTGACGTTATTGCTCTGGAGTTAGGAGGGGGTTGCGAACTATTACGAGGCGGGGCGATAATGAAGATGCAGTGCAGTTTTATGTAGTGGCATTGTTACTTAATAGTTTAGAAATAGGGCTGTGTCTCTGTAAGCAAACAAAAATCTTTTGATTGTAATAGATGTGAGGATTTTAAATTTACCTACCAAGACCCGAGCCCAAGACCTCCTGCATTCTAGAAGTATAGTCGCTGCCGACTAAGCTACATATATGATACGAGATTTTCTTCTATTTACAATCCTGATAGATCAGTGTAAATAAATATAAGAATATTCGTCTTCAAAGCAAATAGCCAGCCAGAGCTAATCTTATTATCCTGATAATATCTCAAAACTACGAGCACCACAACAAATGAGCCGTCATGAATACTTATTTCGACAATTTATCTCGGGATGCCTCGTAAAACTCATTTGATTTACTTAATCACATGATGCTTGATGTTGGTACAAAATTGAACTGAGATTACGGTTTTTACTTTTTATCTATCGCTCCGATATACTATTTGATGGCGACCGTACATGGGACCTAGCGCCCTGTTAATTATCTTAATATCGAAAATTTGTGATTAAAGAAAATAATACCTGATTAATTATACTAGTATGTATTATTATTATCAGTATGACGTTTCTGATAATTCATGATTTTATATTCACTAGGCATACCTAATTAATAACGAGATCGCTTGTGTAATTCATCTTTGCATAGCTGTAACTTCTGGATTAGAACTTAATTTTCAATCCGGACAAATATTAGGTGTTTAATTAATTGTCTCAGGCGTACGGAATTCTGCCTTAAGTCACTAGATAATTAACAGTAGACATAGCTGAGAAACAATTATACTGTGATTAGTAATTAGTATAAGTAGTAGTGATAATTGTAATTACACAGGGAGTTACTACTGTTGGTGTGTTGGTAAATATATAATTGTCAGATAAATTGGTGATAAAATTAATGAAATTTTATTTTAATTGGTGTCTCTTTACAATATACAATACATAAGTAGTGAAGATATTTGAACTTAATACCTGTGTTACACATGCGCGGTCCCAGGGGGGGGTCTCAGGAGACATGACCGCCCCCCCCAAAATCATACGTACGTGTTGATTTTTTTTGCTTTAGTGACCCCCCCCCCCCCAAATTTCAGGCTGCGACCGCGCCTGGTGTTACAGGTTTTCTAACAAAGACTGATCGTATGAAATACTAAATTTATACTATTAAGTTTTTTATTTTTTTTCTAGGGACCCAGAAAACAGCCCGGTGACGTACTCGATGTCCAGCTTGCTGGACTCGCGGTCGGCTGGCATGTTTACCGTGGACGCGCACTCGGGAGTCATCACAACGCAGGCCAAGCTGGACAGGGAAAGGCTGGATGTGCACTACTTCAGGGTCGTGGCGCAGGACGACACGTTCCCGCCGAGGAGTGGGACTACAACGCTGCAGGTAAGAGTAGTCGAGGTCAACCAGCCCAGTGACGTACTCCATGTCGAGCCTGCTGGACTCGCGGTCGGCTGGCATGTTTGCCGTTGACGCGCGCTCGTGAGTCATCACCACGCAAGCCAACCTGGTCAGGGAAAGGCTGGACGTGCACTACTTCAGGGTCGTGGCGCAGGACGACACGTTCCCGCCGACGAGTGGGACTACAACGCTGCAGGTTTCGTTATTTTCGGTATTAATAGCATTATAAAAGAAAATACACTTTGTGAAGATTTCAAACAACCTATTTCCACTGACGATATAGGTACCTAATGTTTTATTATTGGAATTGAGCTAATTCACATCTTGTGAAACTCAGTTGAAATAGTAAAAAACTATAGAGATATAACGGGTCCACAGACCGCCCACAGACAATTTCCACTGTGCATTTAAGTTTATGAGACATAGGCAGCAGAGGTTTAATAACATTTCCTTATGTCTCCCTTCCGTTACGAAACCCTAAATAGGAAGTTATTAGTTTTATGGATGGAAAAAATTAACGACAATGTGGTGTTCGTCCTGAATCATAAGTCGGGGTTCATAAAGTTACGAGTTACGATAATAAGTTAAGTCCTGTCATCCTGTCAAATTGTACGCGTAAAAGTTGTGTTAATCTTCTTATCTATTACTCGTTCTGTCCTACGCTATAATATACTGGTATTTTATACAATCGTGATATAATGAAGACCTTTTTAGTTGAGTACAGACATTTTTTCCTTTAATCAGAATATCTTTACACTAACATTGCTTTAAGCAAGTGTGTTCTAAAACTCATATTGGGCACTAAACAAATAGGTAACTTTAGTTCTTGGAATGTATGATACCTCTTTTTGTTGGGTATTGCCACTTACTATATTAGTTAATGTGTCTGATTGTTGCTAGATCAACGTTCTGGACTGCAATGACCATGCGCCAATATTCGAGATGCAGCAGTACGAGGCGTCAGTCAGAGAGGGAGCCAGTCCGGGCACCACCGTTCTCACTCTCAAAGCAGCTGACCAGGATATCGGAAAGAATGCCGAGGTAAGAAGACTAGACTAGACTATTTTTTATTAAGGTGAAGGGGGAAGTGGGGATCACGTGTAGGAAATTTATATATTACTATTTCCCAGGACAAAATAATCTATGCTTCCCTGTAACTATGGCTCGTAACCTGTTAAAGCCAAAAACTCAGAAATAACCCAATATATTGACTTAATTATTGTATGGTTTTTATGTAAAACCCAATATTGTATTCACTTCATGTTATAGGATTTTTCGATTAAATATGAAACAGTAACGTAACGAAAGAACGAAAAAAACCGGGTTTTACTATGGAGCAAATTCCAGTTTCAGAGCCCTGCCCGTAACAACATAATAAATAATGTGCCATAAAATCATGAAAGACAATTCCACCAAAAAGTTACCTTGGAATTGGAACGAAAATTATTATTAGCTTCCTATTACGAGTATTATCTGAAAAATCAAAGGAGCATACTTATATTATAAGCATACGCTTCTATAGATTGCTGTGCTCACTTTTTTATGTTTATGTATATACCTACCTACGTGATGTTATTAAAATTCTTTTGAGTGATGTGTCTTCATAAACTGCAAAGAATATGGACACAAGCAATCTTCTATATTTTACCCAATATTTACAAGATCTTTTTCTCAGGTGGAATACTCAATAGAGTCCGTGTCAGCCGACCAATTAGACGACTCGAACGATTCCATCGACAACGAGCGTTCAGAGGAAGTCTTCAGGATGGACGGTCGGAGCGGGGCGCTGCTCACCAGAGCCACACTGGATAGGGAGAAAGTGGCGCGGTATACGGTCATCGTGAGAGCCACGGACCAGGCCAGTCCGGTGTCCGACAGGCTGTCTAGCACGTAAGTATTATTATTGGATTTTATAATGTCTTCGAAGACCTGGACTTTATGTCTACGAATACGAGGAACCAATAGGAACTACTTTTGACCGATATCACTTTGGGTGTCAAACTTAGATACTTACAAACTTAAGTAGCACACAGGCTAGCTAGCTTTTTCACATCCGAAACCTTATTAAGTTATCGACAGCCTCTATCCGCGCCATATGGCATCTTTAATTGATGGTCAATCTTATCAAAAGAACAAAAAAGATTTTAATAGGATCGGGTGTCCCGCCTTCCTTCTTAGTGCAATCAAGCTTTCGTAGACACACTTAACCGAATTTAAACCTTATTTATGAATACTACTACCGTTTGTTTTAGTGCGACAGTGCACGTGAACATCCTGGACGACAACGACAACTATCCGCAGTTCAGCGAGAAGACTTACACCGTGACTGTGGATGAGGATATCACTGTTAGCGACAATCCTGTTATCGCGAGGATCAAGTGAGTTTCATTGAATATTTTATCGTTATGATCCTTATTCTTTTTCACCAGTATGGGGGCGAAATTTGAAAAAGGGTAATTTGTTGCCCAGTTAATTTACAGGGATCAAAAGTGACTTTTTTAATTTCACTGTGTTTTGTTTTAATTTTCCTTGGCTTTGCAACCGATTAAAATGAGACAACATTATATAACTTCTCTTTCTAGAAGATAGCTAGTTTAGTACCTTTGTTTTCGTTTTTCTCGTAGAAGGAGTGAAAAGTAGAGTGTACTATGCGGTAGCAAAATTATTTCGATCTCGGTACGCTCGGGATTCTATTCTGGAATCCTTCGCTTCATTCGGGATTCAACACGCTACCCTCGACCGAAATAAGTCATTTTGCTCCCTTGTATTACAATCTACTATTGTTTCAAGCACATAGCTATTAATTGTAAGAGACACGTGTACGTAACTGTAATGTCTACGAATGACATGGTGCGCCTAATTCAGTTGTCGAATTTGGGCACATGGTTTCTTCTTACACCTTACGCCTCTTCTACAATCAATAATTAGATTTCAAACAAAAATCACGCGGTTATTTGTTGCTGCATGGAAAAAATTGCACACTGATATCTAACTATAACACGTATGTACTACCTACGTTAAGCGGATTACAAACTAAACCTATCCATATTACTATGGATATTAACTCCAAAACGACTTTATTAAATAAACTGTAATAAGCGTATCATTAATAAGCTTAATTTAATTTTATAGCCCCATCAAGTTTAATATTTAAGCTACACGGCAATGATTTAATATAATATACTAAGGCCTTTAAGTAGCTTAATTTGGCCGACGGGACAGGATAATAAAATACATGAATCACACTCGCAGGTCGTCATAAACTCGTAATAAAATTACCGCTTTATGAGGTTCTCGTAAAGAGCTCAATTGAGCTGAAATTTATTACACTTATACCCTATTGCTAGCTAAGCCTAAGCTATTTAATTACAGTTAAGGCTAACCGTGTCTAAAACAAATTATAACCCAAAAAGCTAGTATTTTTGTATCATCATATTCGCAGGCCCGTTAAGTTTTATTTGCCCACAGCGCTCGGAGCAGATTCGAGTTTCGTGCTTGTAAATGGAAAACTACTCGTTATACGAAAATACTAAATAGCAAACGATTATAACTTCACACTATATTTTATTATGATGCTTTTGTTTCGCGTATGTAGTTGGGCCGCCCGCCGAGCGACGCGCAATTTAGTTTCATGCCTGTAAATTGTTATTTACTCGTGGGTTTTGTTTTATTTGCGGCGCCCATTATACCCGTGATTAGAATCTATGAGAGAAGCATTTACTGTATATTTATGTATTATGTTGTAAATATACCTTAATAACGACTAGGTAATAATATTTGGTTAATGTTGGAATATTTTGAATGTTACCTTTGTTTGTAACCTTCATTTAGACGCATATTTGTTTAGACAATTTTCGATTACTTCATTCGTAGGAGTTTCTAATCATCTAAAAAGAAAATAGAAACTAGGGTTATAAGTAGAACTTTTAGTAGGTACCTACTCTTACAACCATTACGTGTCCAGAGTAGTAGTCGACTACAAAGATATGGTTCCACTTTTTCACCTTATTGCGTTGTAATAAGGTCCAAAAGTGAATACATCTCTTTGTAGTCGACTGTACACTCAGGTCCAAAATTGCATGCACAATTTATGAATAAACGAGGGTTTAGCGGTGAAACCCGATAAGTCGAGAAAATGTTTCATTTTAATAAGAACTCAACGTAAGTCACCTATCATTCCAATTTCAAAAACCAAGTTAACCAGACTTATCGGGTTTCACCGCTAAACCCTCGAAATACATTCATAATCTGACCATGCAATTTTGAATCTCACTGTACCTGTACTTGGACCAATATACGTAAGTATTTGACCGTTTTCATACTAAAATCCTGTCTATTTCTCAGAGCAACTGACGCAGACGCGGGTATGAACGCAGCGATACGCTACGCCATCATCGGTGGCAACACGCAAATGCAGTTCTCTATCGACAGTCTGAGCGGAGACGTGTCACTGGTCAAGCCCCTGGACTACGAGCAGCTGAGGAACTACCGTCTGGTCATTAGGGCTCAAGGTTTGTGGCTTTACCTTAGTCTATGTTAGTACGAATGCTGATGTTAGGGGAGAAGGAACGCGCTGCAACGGCGCTGGCGATAAAACTAAAAGTTATCGGGAAAAATTATTCCGCATATCAGAAAATACTGACTTGCGCAGCAAAAAAATCTAAATGCATATCAAACCAATGTTTTGATACGCTTTTATATATTTTTGGCTGTGGAAGTCTGTATAATACCTGTTTATGGTTATTTTATTGTTGTGCCTTTAAATAATAGCAAAGTTTTTTCTATTATTTCGCGTTCGAAATGTGTAATTTCAATAGGTATTGATGTAAATCCCCTGTGAATAAAAGAGATGCTTGTTTTAATCGCAGATTGCTAGCTCTTCACTTCCAGCAAATACTTTTTCTAAGAGAAAATACTTGCATAGATAAAGTAGCCTATCGCAACTCCTTGGTCGATTAAACAATTACCTAAAGCAGTAAATATTTGGGATGAGCAGTTTTGATACATTTTGGTTATTATTTTTCAGATGGCGGCAGCCCTTCCCGCTCCAACACGACGCAGCTTCTCGTCAACGTTAAGGACGTGAACGACAACTCGCCGCGATTCTACACGTCGCTGTTCCAAGAGTCCGTCAGCGAGAACGTGCCCTCCGGCTACAGCATCGTTAGGGTAAGTTGAACTTTAAGGAATGTGTTTGTTAAGCACCAATATAATCACTTCATTTGCTTATCCTTGCACAGCGCAGCGCTAGGATTGGTTCTTACAACAGATTCCTCGCAACGCATAGTCGCTCATCTCTGGTGGAAACACAATCTTACAGTCGGGCTCCTAGTTTTGAGACTTGAGGACATTGAGGTCGTGTACAACAGACTTGATACATTTTACATTAATTACCTACTGTGATTGTCGTTGTTACTAGTTTTTACGAAAGCGACTGCCTTCTGACCTCCCAACCCCCGGGTTTGTTTACAAACTAAGTTTCCAAAAACTAGGACTTGTTAGGATTAGGTCTGGTTTCCTCAAGATGTTTTCCTTCACCTAAAAGTACTGGTAAATATTAAATGCTATGTCGTACTTATGTACGTTAGGTTACGTATTAGGTACGTTCTAAAAAACTCACTGGCACGAGCTGAGTTTTGAACCTGACTAGCCCGAGACAAAAGTCTGACGTTTTACTAGAAAGGAGGCTACAAGATGTTCTTAAGTATTAAACCAAATATATTATATATGATCTCACGTAAGCGGTATTTCAGTAAAAAATATCTATTTTTCTTTACGAAAAGCAATACCTACTCAAAATTTGTATACCATAAGAAAGATTAAGTACAATTATCGTATTTTATTTTCGCCTCAATAAATTATGTTGTACCTTAAGTAATATTCGTGTAAAAATGAAGCGTGTATTTTTCTTCAAAAGTATGCTTATATGGTTTGACTAGCCAATTTGTCGCTAACCTTTCTTCATAAAGGTTTAGCGACAAATTGGCGCGAAGGACTTATTTAGCCTGGCTCAAAGAAAAGAAGTGAGTATATTTTTCCTGTCGCTATACCCCTGGATATCAAGGCGCGATCGTTCTATTCTTTTGATTATTAAACCAACCGGATGTGACACGCGCTCTCATTTCTATCGGAAAAGTCTGCCGTTTTTTGCGGGGGAGGGGAACGTCAAATGTATGCGAAACGTCAAAATAGCCACGTCAAATAAACGTCAGTCCATACAATGAGTATGACCACTGGTCATACATTTTTGGCAGAGGGGAACGCCTGTCAATGGCTACTCCGCTTGGTTTAAAGCTCTAATTTCTATTCTATAACATAGATTGGCTACATAATGGCTAGGTATTTGCAAGTTTAAATAATGTTTCTAATCTAAACTAGAAACCTAGACAATAAAGTTTTCATAATATTTTACTAGGTAGCTTTAGACTAATGGCACAAAATTAAAAAACTAAACTAAATTAATTAAAGACAAACCTTTTTGCTAAACGATTTGCACTTCATTGCACATGAACTGGCCATCGCGATTGATGGCTGCCATTTGGAACGCGGATTTAAAAACAAGAATAAAAAAACAAAGAGCGCTGGAATCAAATGCCGGGAAACTGCCGGGAAATTAATTTTACGATTTGAATTTAAATATCGTTGAGATTTATGTTCAAACATTTTTATGCAGTGTGGTTAGGATTGTCATCGAATAATTAGTTTTAGTACAGTCGACGTCAAAGATATGTTTACACTTTTCACCTTACTCCTTTGTAATAAGGTGCAAAAGTGTAAACATATATTTGACGTCGACCGTACAATCGACATATTTGTGCATCAATCGAATATTCCGAATCTAAAATTATTTTTTGAATTTTTTCTCTTAGTTCTTTCCCATTTCCGATTTAGTCATTAAAAGTAAGCCTTATTTTGTATACTTTGGAGATATCAATGTTTTAGTTATTTTTTTTGGATGCGTAGAATATAGGTAACTGTTCAAATTCAAAAACAAAAATGTAGGTAGGTATGTAATATTGTAACTACTGTTTCACATCCGTTGTACAAATAGTATTTTGTGCAACAGTTACATAATAAGGGCTCTTAAGATTCGAGGGTCGAAGTTACAAAATGAGGCGAAGTCGAATTTTGTAAAAACAGACCCGAGAATTTTAAGACCTAATTATGTACCGTTGCACACAATAGTTTTTCTACGAGTGCTAGGCAAGCCGGTAAGCATTGAGTTCGACGAATGACCTGCTGCTTCTATACAATTGTGTTCAGTCTCCCGGCGGATTGCATCGGCGCCCGCCTCGTCTACAGCGGCGGGCGGCGCCGGTGCGGGGCCCGACAGACCCATTATATCCCTAAGAGTCGACTTTTGAGTCATATTATGACAACGTTCATAAAGTATATGCTTTGAATTTACATGTCAGTCATTTTATTGGAAAATTAGAATGCAGGAGTAGAAAAAAATCATTAATAATGTTGAATATTTCCAGGTTCAAGCGTACGACGCCGACGAAGGCGTGAACTCCGAGTTGACGTACACTCTGATCGACAAAGAGTTCGGTCGCGCCGAGATACCCATCACCATAGACCCGCGCTCCGGCTGGGTGTACACCAACGGGCTTCTGGATAGGGAGGTGCAGTCCAAGTATCAGCTGCAAGTAAGTTAATTCAGACAAACAACTACTTAAATAATAATAAAAATTGTTTACTGTCAAGAAGATATAGAAGGGGTACACTTTTAACTGACCTCCACACTATGGCAAGGCCTGTCCTGTCACTTATTCTAGTAATAAATCAGTTTGTGGTCTATGGGTTGAGCTCATCATGGTCGCAGCTCGTTAGGATTAATTATTTGTCTTTTGTTCATTTTCGTGGTTCAGTGTGTAATATAGATAGCTTATTGTGCGGTGATCTAACGAACAAGTGTGCGGATAATGAAGAATCAGTCTTAAAAGGCGTGTAACCATTGATTGGTTCAGAACAACCTGTAGCCTCCTCGAGCCATTTGTAGGGAGCTATCACTCTACAAATAGCAACTAACAAGGCTTATGCCACTTCTACCGAACAACGTTGCCTAAAACTTATTTGATTAAACAAAATACTTATCGATTGAAGACATTGTACCATGCATTGTACCTAAAGATTGAATCTTACAAGCTCTTATTTCCCGCCTTTTTATACTTGACATTGGCTACAGGCAATACCGCCTAAAGTCCATAAGAAGAAAAAAAAAAAATCAGTTTGTTTCCGAGAGCGTAATACGAATCCCCCGCTTAATTGTTTTCACAGATGGTCCAGGAGCTTTATTATTTTTAAACCCTGACCAGTGTTGCGTTTTCATCCATTCTGGCACGCTAGAAAAAAAATCGGTAGTTTCATGTAGATTTCATTGTTTAGATTGGATTTTTGGAGTCGTGATATTTAATAGCTAATAAGTACGTAGTTATTTAAATAAAATAGTTTGAACAATGCTCTTTAACGGCAGTGGGGAGTAACTTATTAATTATCTTTATAAACACATGTCAAAAATCTCTGTTCCAACCCTGACTTCATCATGATCCTTTGTATATAAATTATTATTAAATCTTTTTAGGTAACAGCAACCGACGGTGGCACTCCACCGCGCTCCGCGACTGCATCAGTAGTCGTGGTCGTGCAAGATGTAAATGACAACGACCCAGTGTTCTCACCGGCTCAGTACGACGTGCAACTGGCGGAGGACGAGCCCCCGGGAACGCCGGTTGTTACTGTTACCGCCACGGACGCTGATGAGGATAACAGGTGAGAGAGCAGGACGATTGTCAATCGTAGTGCTAGCCGTGAACGACAACGACCCGGTGTTTTCACCGGCTCAGTATGACGTGCAACTGGCGGAGGACGAGCCCCAGGAACGCAGGTCGTTACTGTTACCGCTACGGACACTGATGAGGTTTACAGGTAAAGTAGTGTAGTAATAGTGTTACTATTATATTCTGATAAATGTTCGCAAGCTATGCCTTTTTTAAGAGTCCCATGTCTTTCACGGGCATTTAATATAGAAATGATAAGTAAAATTATACTTGCGCGCGTATGTGCTTGATGCATATCAAGCGACATCTTTGGACACATGTAACTCTATTTGTCTTCTCCACCTAGTGTTGTGGGTATCGCTCATTTCGGGGTTTAAAGACTCGAACTCTAAAGACTCGAGGCTTAACGACTCAAAGGCCGTAACGACGATTTCTTGCATCAATACGCATTAAATAAACCAATACCATTCTCAAAATATAGTCGAGTCTCGAAGACTTTTCAATGTTTAAAAATAAGCAGTTCTGCTTAATACAAAATCATTAAAGTGAGGCTTTATTCACAGGTTACACTACGAAATTACCGGCGGCAACACCCGCGGTCGCTTCGCCATAACCTCTCAGAACGGGCGCGGTCTCATCACCGTAGCGCAACCGCTGGACTTCAAGCAAGAGAGGAGATACGTCCTCACAGTGACGGCTACTGACAATGGTGGCAGATCTGATACTTGCATGGTCCACATCAATATTACTGATGCTAATAACTACGCGCCTGTGTTTGAAAATGCTCCGTATACCGCCTCGGCAAGTACCAATTCTATACATGTTTTTTTCCCCAGGTGCCTATGCCTACCCATCCATAGGTACCCAAACAGCTTAGAACGGTGAGTTTCATCACGTAACCCAGCCGATGAAGTTAACGCAGGACCGAAGATTTTTTTTATAAATTTCAATATAGTAGGGTTTTGTCTCAGTACAAATGCGAAAAAAATTGTGCGCATCGAGAAAAAGTTGTGAATTTTTGACCATAGATAGAGTGAGCAAAGATGAATATTTTTTAGTATTGGCGGTCTGTAAATATTTTGGACCTTCACGTCAAAATCAGGGGTCCCGTGCAATATGTTATTACTCTCTGGTTAAGACTGCTAGGGGTTGTTTGGTATCGTTTCCGTGTAAAACAGACATGCAGAATTCATTTCTGATATTAAAAATGTAAAATTTCGTATTAAAAAAAAAGTTGTGCCGCGAGGAAAAACACAATTTTATTTTTATTTTTTTAGAACGTCATATAACTAATATATATCCTTTATTTCAAATAATAAAAAATATTATAAAGAAGCATATTTAATATAGATTATAGAAACATATACATTTTATACACCTTTAATACAAAAAACTTCTGGTTTTATTTTTTACTTAAGTTGAGTAACGGAAAACAGACGTCGCGTCGTTTGAATTGTGACGGTTTAAGTTAAAGTTAAGGAGGAAAAATATGTTTTTATTTATTGTATTTTTTTATTTCTGCATTTTGTGAAGTTATTATGAATGAAATGTACTACAACTTATCTGCTTTGCCCGAAGGTTGACTGGTAGAGAATGCTTTATAGCATTAAGTCCGCCTGTTGTACGATTGTGTATTTCTTTTGTGCAATAAAGTTTAAATAAATAAATAACAAGCAATACATGCATTTTAAGGTCAATACGCTACGGATGTTCACGTTCACATTGATTATCGATACTTACTATGGAGAAAACATATACACCACGAAGCAAACATTTTTTTTCGCGTTGTTTTTGTATACTATAAGCCTAAAAGTTGTATATATTTAGAAACTACATTAAATATGCTCCTTTATAATATTTTTTATTATTAGAAAAAAAATGATATATATTAGTTATATGACGTTTAAAAAAAAATAAAAAAAATGTGTTTTTCCTCGCCACACAACTTTTTTTTTAATAAGAAATTTTACATTTTTAATATCACAAATGAATTCCGCATGTCTGTTTTACACGGAAATGATACCACACAACCCCTAGCAGCTTTAACCATAGAGTAATAACGTATTTCACAGGACCCCTGATTTTGACGTGAAGGTCCAAAAATTTTACGGACCTCCAATACTAAAAAATATTTATCGTGGGCCATTCTATCCATGGTCAAAAATTCACAACTTTTTCTCGATGCGCACAATTTTTACAAATTCGAGCTCTGCTAATATGTCGACGGCCACAAGAAACTGATTTCCTTCTTCGGTTATTTTCATAACAACTTCATGCATCGTAATGTGCACACATGTGCACACTTTTGTCAGAATCGAACGTGTACACACTTGTACACGTTCGATTCTGCATGACTCTCGGCCGAAGACGTTATAGGTGGACTTGTATCTTCGAACGCCTCTCCTGATTGGTCCACCATAGCTCACTTTCAACCTTCTACAAATTTATTATGATGTGTTTTTTTCTTATTACTTTTCTCCTCAACAGGTATTTGAAGACGCTCCAATCGGCACTACCGTACTAGTGGTGTCCGCGACGGACAGTGACGTCGGTGTCAACGCGCAGGTGTCGTACAGCCTGAGCTCGGAGATCTCCAACGAGGCCGTGACGCACCACGAGCAGGAGTTCGTCATCAACTCGCAGACCGGCGCCATTACCACTAATAAGCTGTTGGACAGGGAGACTATGAGCGGTGAGTGATAACTTATACCGAACTACAAGGGTTTTTGTTTAGAAGACTACGGATCCAATCGGCAGGCCATGAGCGGTCAGTAACAGATATACGAAAACCACGTCTACTTTAGCTAAACTAGTTGATAAAATCAATAAATAAACAAAAAAAATACAATGCTTCTTTTGGAGGTGACAAATGACGATAGGAGAGGGAGAGACACAGGAGCAACAAACACTAGGCTTCGAATAGATAGTAGTAACCAATTTATTACTATGAATGGTTACGCTCTTAACATAATGAGAACTGAAAATACTTTCAAATGTATTTCATAACCTATAAATGATACTGCTATATTTATTTATATTGACAATCAATAATAATATTCTTGTCACTCTCGTTTTTTGGCAGTTTCATAACTTCTCTCTCTTTTCAGGATACCTACTTACGGTGACAGCCCGTGATGGCGGAGTTCCGTCTTTGTCTGACACGACGGATGTCGAAATATCCGTCGTTGACGTGAACGATAACGAACCGGTCTTCAAGCAGCAGCTGTATACTGCCAGCATCATGGAAGACGCTTTAGTTGGTACGTTTGACTTGAAAATTAGTGTTATAAAATATGTATAATATATATATATTTATATATGTAAGTTTATTGTTATATTTATATGTGTAAGTTTATGAACATAGCTTAGTATGTATCTACTGTTCGTTTGTTTTTTTTTTCTCTATCACCTTTTATAGACCCTGCACCTAATTAATCTTTCTGTTTTGCCCATTGGTTGACTGGTAGAGAATGCCTTAAGGCGTTAAGTCCGCCATTTGTACCTTCTTGTATTGTGCAATAAAGTTTAAATAAATAAATAAATAAACAAAACTTGTACAGTCGCCATCAAATATATCGGAGCTGCCACGGTACTCAAAAATATCTGAACAAGCACTATATCGCCCTGACAAGAAAGGCGTTGTTCAGATATTTGTGACAACCTTGTCCGCTATATCTGATGGCGACTGTATGCTATGGGCATCAAGGACCACAAACCAGTGTTCAACCAAGTTGTTTACTGGTTTTATTTAGATGGGGCTTTTAACCATATGCCGTAATATAATATGTATAGGACTTATATTTATATGTAAAACTTAGAAATTACCATCATCACATCATAATAAGCCTTGCCTAAATCCGCCAGTTGTGCGATATCCTGTCGAAAACATGAGCGATAACTGTACCTTTATAACCAGAGATAGCTATAAGTAGCAATGTACAAGTTGCAGAACATTCTCGAAAATTCAGTAATATTCTCGGAAATTTCCGGATACTTACACGAGAAATTAAATTAAACTTCCAATAAGAACATTCCCTATTATCAAAATATATATAATTAGTATTACTTTTATAAACTCGTAAATGAGACAGTCAGTTAAAATAATTGATAATGGCGGTGTCCAGCGACTTAATTAAAATTTAAGTTCTGAGAACATTCCATATGATAAATTTTGCAACTTTAAAAGCTTCTACTTGGTGCATTACTAACTGTAAGTGGCGACAGCAAACATTAGGCTATTTGTAAAACATTACGGTCCACCATCGACATTATTAATTAAAGTGTACGAAGGTTCCAGCAATTTTCGGATTTCTTAATTGTATCCTAAAACACGGAAAAATATCTAAGTTATCAAAATAATTTCCTTCTAATTTCAGGCGCTCCAGTAACCCAAGTGGCAGCTACAGACGCCGACGTCGGCCTGAACGGGCGAGTGCACTACGAATTGGACCCTAAGGACAGGGAGGAAGGCTCATTCGTGGTTGACTCGGCCTCGGGAGTCATTCGCACGAACAAGGCTCTGGACAGAGAGTCGGTGGCTACGTACGATCTGAAGGCACTTGCTATTGACGGCGGTACTCCGCCGCAAAGTTCTACGGTATGTACACGAAAGCATCTTATTTATAAATTATTAGACTTTAGTTCGTTGTATTAAGGTGTATTGTAGTAAAGTAGTAGTTTTTAAGAGTTTTATTTAATAGGTACATGAAAAACCTTAAATAACCTACAATTAAGTTACTTAAAATACTAAAAACTAAAAATCTATCTCTAAAATCCCTGTGGCATCGTGCCGAGGACGCTGGCAGCATTTCCTCGCTGAACTGCAATACTTTAAGAGTTGAATTGATAGAGAAATGTTTCATGTATTAACTATGTAGCATCGCTAGTAGTAGTAGTAGTGGTAGTAGCATCAGATAGACCATGAGGATCAAATAAAGTAAAATCAAATAAAATAAGTGACCAAATATTGAAAATAGCGATTCGCAATACGTGTCCATTCCCATCGCCACTTTAGATGTCACTTCTATGTTTGATACTGACATATCTTTATTATCGTTTTCAAAACAAGCAGTTTACTTATTTAGAAAATTCGGTTAATTTGTCGATTCTTCTTATCTTAGAAACTTAAGTTTCTTTAAAACCGTAATATACGATTTTGTTTTCTACAGGTAATCGTCCATATAAAAGTGGAGGATATAAACGACTCGCCGCCCGTGTTCGAGAGCGACACCCTCACGTTCTACGTGGCAGAGAACAGCCCCATCGGGACCACGGTGGGGGAGATACACGCCAGGGACCCTGACGAGGGACCTAACGCTGTGGTTCACTATTCTATTAAAGGTAAAGGAGAATTTTAAACCATTTATACCAATGTCTTTTTCTTTAAATATTTTTGTCGTGTTTTAGTGTCAATCACGATGATACATACATAGTTTTGGAGGAGGCTGTTGAGATCCCACGGTACTCTAGAGTACGCCAACCCAACCTCGATTTAATATAATTGAGCGTTTTCACAAAAAGTTGTTAGTTTTCACAATTTTGAAATTTTAAGAATTTTTTGCATATTCCTACTCAGAATCGTGAGTACTATCAACTCCACTATGAAATTAAAAGTGGCCTGTTCCTCTTACGCTACTTTTCTATGGGCACTTATATGAAAGTAGCGTAATGGAACATAAAAATTGTATGAAAATTTTGGGACACTTTTCATTTCCTAGCAGAATGAATAGTACTCTCGATTCTAAGGAGGGATATCCAAAAAATTCTTAAAATTTCAAAAACACGAAAACCAACAACGTTTTGTGAAAACGCCCAATTACGTTCTTTAGATTTCTCTAGGTACTGTAGGTACTACTTAAACTACGAGTATCTGTTTTCTATTTCCTCGTCTATGCGTATTAAAATTAAGACCAGAATTTTATTCGCCCTCGCCACTGTTATGTTTTGAGTAAATAACGCGAGATGATTTAGGTAATACTTGTAAAATAATGAGAACTTCGAACAATGATATGATGTTTTTCCATTTACTTTTGATTCACTCTGTATTTTCTCTATCAGAGTGAATACGTAGAAAAGTTTTTAACAACGAATTTTTTTAGGTGGCGATGACTCGAGCAGCTTTTCTCTAGAAACCCGGCAAGGCTCAGATAAAGCTGAATTAGTCACAATGGTAGATTTAGACTACGAGAGCCCGCGAAAGAAATACGAGCTCATCATCCGAGCGGCCAGCCCGCCGCTGTGGAATGACGTCAGAGTGGAGATAATGGTCACGGATGTGAACGACAACGCGCCTGTGATGAAGGACTTCCAGATCATATTCAATAATTATAAGGATTGCTTCCCTGTGGGGCCGTTTGGCAGGGTACCGGCGTATGATGCGGATGTAACTGACAAGGTAAGAAATGCTTCGTTCGAACACATCTTTCGAGCATTCACCCCTGTGAAATGATGTCACAGTGGAGGTTTTCAATGATATTCATATAATTATCGTCATTCGACAATTCGCCTGTAAAAGTAAGTGACTGAGGAGGAGATAGAAACATTCTTTTCTAAAACATTTTTCTAAATTAAACCCGAAGAAGTTATGAAAATATGTTGTTCCTCATTTCAATGTTGTTCCTTTTCAGCTCCAGTTCTAAAGTGTTAATCAAATAAGCTTGAAAAGCGAAGAAGATTATAAGTACATCTTCTTCGCTTTTCAAGCTTATTTGATTAACTAGCCAAATAAAAGACTAACTTAAGTTTTTATTTTAGCTTCAATACCGGATACTATCAGGCAATAACGCAAACCTGGTGCTGCTGAACGAGACCACCGGCTCCATGACGCTGTCACCTCAACTCAACACCAACGTTCCCAAACTGGCTACTATGGAAATATCTGTTACCGGTAAGTCATTCAAGGGGCCTGGGATTTGAACGAGAAATTTTTGCTGAAAAGCTGACTCTACGAAAAGCAGCAATCTTTATACTATTAAGATATCGTGGAGTTTTTAGTAAAAGTATGAATATGAAGCTATTAAATGACGACTTCTCACGTTTCTGACTACAAAAATCGCGTCTAAATGCAAAATCTTTTATAGTGTAATAAAATAAATAAGATTACGGTCGGTGTATTTTTCTAAAACATTTGTGACGTTTTGAAGTCAATGGTCAACATCTTTGTCCGTTGTTAATAGAGTTTATTTCTAAATCAATTATTATACTAACCTAACCGAATGGTTTATTGACAACCGACAATGATGTACTTTTGACTTGAAAACGTCTCATTTGGTCTAATATATATACGGCGCAGTCGGTAGGATCTATACAAACTTCAACCTTGGCAATGACAATACCAATATTGAACTTATTTTCTCAGATGGCGTAAACGAAATAAAAGCAATGATGCAGCTATCCGTGCGCCTAGTCACTGAAGAGATGTTATTCAACTCTATCACTATACGTCTCAACGACATGACGGCTGAGCGCTTCCTGTCGCCGCTGCTTGGATTTTTTATCGACGGACTGGCAGCCATCATACCCTGCCCTAAGGAGAATATCTACGTGTTCAGTATACAGGTAAGGCAGTCAACATAGTAGATCTGAAGGCGGGATAAGGATTATTTCATGAATATTGCTTATTGTTTTTCACAGTTTTTTCCTTGCTTCACTAAATGCCGCCCGGTATTTCATTCAACAAAGAGATTACACATTACTACACACTTTAGATATTGATTTATTTGACCAAAATACTACATGTATAAAAACGAGAATGAAGCATTGAGTGTAATCTTAAAATAAACTAAAAATGAAAAACTCTTCATTATAAAAAAAAAAAGGTTGCCTTACAAAGTAGACATAAGAAAATAAAAGAGCCTTGGTTGAGTTTACGGCGAAATTCACGCCCAGATAAGTAATACTTATTGTATTTGTCTCCATTACGCAGGACGACACGGATGTTCACGGCAACATCCTGAACGTATCGTTCTCGGCGCGCCGGCCGACCGCCGAGCTCGGTGTGGACGGACACAGCCCGCACTACTCGCCCACACACCTGCGCGAGCGTGTGTACCTGCACCGCGCCACGCTCGCTAGACTCGCCACTGTGCAAGTAAGTTGTTACTTCGCAGGACGACACGGTCACATCCTGGACGTATCGTTGTCGAACCGGCCGACCGCCGAGCTCGGTGTGGACGGACACAGCCCGCACTACTCGCCCACACACCTGCGCGAGCGTGTGTACCTGCACCGCGCCACGCTCGCTAGACTCGCCACTGTGCAAGTAAGTTGTTACTTCGCAGGACGACACGGTCACATCCTGGACGTATCGTTGTCGAACCGGCCGACCGCCGAGCTCGGTGTGGACGGACACAGCCCGCACTACTCGCCCACACACCTGCGCGAGCGTGTGTACCTGCACCGCGCCACGCTCGCTAGACTCGCCACTGTGCAAGTAAGTTGTTACTTCGCAGGACGACACGGTCACATCCTGGACGTATCGTTGTCGAACCGGCCGACCGCCGAGCTCGGTGTGGACGGACACAGCCCGCACTACTCGCCCACACACCTGCGCGAGCGTGTGTACCTGCACCGCGCCACGCTCGCTAGACTCGCCACTGTGCAAGTAAGTTGTTACTTCGCAGGACGACACGGTCACATCCTGGACGTATCGTTGTCGAACCGGCCGACTGCCGAGCTCGGTGTGGACGGACACAGCCCGCACTACTCGCCCACACACCTGCGCGAGCGCGTGTACCTGCACCGCGCCACGCTCGCTAGACTCGCCACTGTGCAAGTAAGTTGTTACTTCGCAGGACGACACGGTGACATCCTGGACGTATCGTTGTCGAACCGGCCGACTGCCAAGCTCGGTGTGCAGTGCACGGGCACAGTCTACACTACTTGCCCACACACTACATATATTTCAATATTCTTTAATTATTCTTATCAATTTCAATAGTAGCATCAACCTCTCGTATACGGCGAGCGATGATCCGTCCACATTATTATTCAATACATATTAAATGTTAAACATTATAAATGTTATCCAGGTTCTACCATTCGATGATAACGTTTGCGTCCACGAGCCCTGCCTGAACTACGAGGAGTGCCTGACGGTGCTCAAGTTCGGCAACGCGTCCGGCTTCATCGCGTCCGACTCCGTGCTCTTCCGGCCCATCTACCCCGTCACCACGTTCACGTGCCAGTGCCCGCAGGGGTTCACAGGTGACTGTTGTATAACATCCTGCCTGACGGTGCTCAAGTCGCCTCTGACTCCGTGCTGTGGTAGTACGGAGGTACAGACGACTGGCTAAACACCGAGAATGCATCAGCTACCATTTTTTAGTGACACGCAGTTCAGTTCATTTGAGATGCGCGTACCGCATCCACTATGGGACATACAACCTAAATTAAAACACTGTGATACTGGCAGTGCACGGCAGGGACGCTTTTTATGAGGTATTAGTCTCTATTACAAATATTTCGTAAATTTAATGTTGATATTTCTTACAGGATCGCGAGAGCATTACATGTGCGACACGGAAGTGGACCTGTGTTATTCTTCGCCTTGCACCAACAACGGAACATGCATCCGTCGCGAGGGTGGATACACCTGTGTGTGCGCGCCCGGTTTCACTGGTAAGTTTTCTGCAGGATTATTATCAAGAATAAGAAGGGTTTTTAGTTTTAAATATGTTCCAATGAAACTAATATGTAATCTAAACTTCTTAAAGCGTTTTCATATTATACGATCCGATGGTTGTCGGATAGAACCCCAAAGCAGTCAGATAAAAATATGTACCGGGCTAATAAAATTACCAAATCTTTATTATATCTCAAAAGAAAGGAATATCGCAAAAACGCGAAATTAACGCCATATGACTCTAGATGTCTTTCTCCGGGTCATCCGATATCAGATATCGGATCGGACAATTTAAAAACGCTCTAAGAGCTCACTTTACGGTTTTACCAATGTAATGTAAGATAAAACCTCATTTGTAATAACCGGTAACAAAAACTGTGTTTCAAGGAAAAGACACACTCCTAGCAGGTTTTTAGACGACCAACAATGCATATTTTTTTCCACAGGCTTAAACTGCGAGACCATCCTAACCAAAGCTTCCTGCGACCTGAACGGCGACGGCACAGTATGCCGCGGCGGCTCCCAGTGCGTGCCCAAACGGGAAGGCGGCATACTCTGCCAGGGCTGCACTATCGACGCGGCCTACACCACCGCTATGTGTGAACTGAGGGCGCGGAGCTTCCCGCAATCGTCTTTCTTGACGTTCCCGGGGTTGAAGCGGCGGCATCGTGTGCATTTGAAAATAAAGTAAGTAACCAATACACTTAGGTTTGTACCTCGAGTATATTCGTAGTATTCGTGCTTATTCAGAAGTCTTAAGTACACTGGTCTGATTTCAACGAAGCGCAGGACCGGTCCTCTGTGACTAACAATATATCCTTAGAATTATCGGCTTGGCTCTCCTTGCGAAAAGGGGCGCATAAGGACCTCTTTTTTTCTGTGCCACTTGGAGTGTCCTGTATTATTCTGTGCGTTATGAGTTCAATGATGATTAGTACATTTGTCGTCCCTTTTTTATTTTAGATTCGCTACACAAGGCACCTCCGGTCTTCTCCTCTACAACGGTCGGTACAACGAGCGACATGACTTCATCGCACTCGAGCTTATCAGTACTGGCGCAGGGCGCGCTGGCGGGGCGGGTGTACGCTTCACGTTCGCTCTCGGCGGAGGGAAGGCGGAGGTGACCGTGGCCGGAGACTTGGCCGACGGCATGTGGCACTCTGTCGAAGTGGACTACTACAACAGGGTGAGTACAGTCCCCATCAAATATAATATATCGGAGCGGCCAAGGTACTCAACAATATCTGATTATGCACTTAATGGCCTTGACAATAGAGGCGTTGTTCAAATATTTGTGACCACCTTGGCCGCTTTGATATATGTATATGATAGAGATTATAACATAAAGGAAATCATATAATAAATAGCAGAAGGAATAACGGCGGCACAACAAAATGTAACCCCTTAGTTACTTAGCTGTTATCTCTCTAAAAGCTGGCCAAATAATACGACAAGGCCTGATAACTTTTTTGTGCTTTTTTTAAAACTAGTACAATCTTTAACCACCAGCTATTACTCTTATGGCTACATGTCGCTGGATATAGATAGGCCTTCTCTGGGGTAGTAGTAATGAGAAAGCAGATGATGAAGAAAATCCATGACTGCTGCGAGGTCCAGCTGGAACAGTGCAGCTGCCAAGTTTGATACTCTTTTAGCACCACCCAGGGATCATGTGCAGGGTTGTCTAAGGTGTCTCCTACGGACGCAGAGTATTTATCAGGGCTTATTTGAGTATATAGACTGAGACTATTTTTCTTTTTTTTTCTTAATCAACAATATTTGCTAGGATAAAAACCGATCCTAAATATGACCTCTTTTATCTATAACTTAATCACTCGTTATGTGTTCCACAGACGGCGACCTTAATACTGGACGAGTGCGACAAGGACCTGTCCCTCGGCGGGGCAGCAGATTTCGACATCAAATACGCGTGTGCCAACCAGACTACCAAAATACTTCCGCCGCGCTGCGACATACCGACGGAGACTTGTCATAGGTATACTGAACCATACTGAATACGAAATGTATCTCATTATAGAGTCTGTGTGGAAAAAGAAGTGTCTTAGGATTCATTAGCACCCCATGTCACGGCTATTTCCGCAGAATCTCTATTTTGCTCAATTTACGGCAGTAAACGGAGATTTTACTGCTGCTTCTTACAGTTTGCCCAAACTCCATATGTTAATTTAAAAAATATCAATTTATGCAGGGACTAAATTAATTCCAATCGATTGTGTTCAGATTCTTGGATTTGACCGGGCCGCTCCAAGTTGGTGGACTACCGAACATCCCGAGCAGTTTCCAAGTGAAGAATAAGGACTTCGTTGGCTGCATATCCGATTTCCACATCGACCATCGATTTATTGACCTCAACAGGTAAATTAAACTGGATTTTGGACCGATCTCTCTCCATTTTAGCATTATTTATTTAAAATTATATTTTTATTACCTAAGCATGCCATAGTTTTATTTAAATTTATTTGTAATACGAAGAACAAAGAAGATCATATTCTACGAATTCTGGAAGATTATTTAGGGCTGCCCTGCCTGTTGTTTGGCTCCCACCATTTTTTAACATAAGTGCGGCCTATAATTTTACAAAAAACCTACAACCGTTCAACAAGAATATTAACCAGAAAATGCTGAAATAAACAGGCTGGCTGTACGATTAGAAAGTGTTACAGTATGAGACAAAAAAAAAGTAACTAACTTCACTAATGTTTTTCCAATTATTTTAGCTATGTAGCGGATAACGGAACCATCGCGGGCTGCTCGCAGAAACGTTCCCACTGCGACAACGCGCCGTGCCACAACGAAGGAGTCTGCCGCGATCTGTGGGACACGTACCTCTGCGAGTGCACCGAGGGCCACACCGGCAAGGACTGCTCCGAGAGTAAGTTGTTATTTGTCTCAGCTGCCTTCTCTACCTATCACGTGTATGGTAACCTTCAAGACGTTTTAAAATACGCATGTGAATCATGTGACTGTGCAACTCCCAAGCCTCCCAAGGCTTCTCCTATAGCAACGATTTTCTAAACTTTCTTTAAGACACTATATAAACATGACGTGCGATCAAATAACATCTTCAATTGTTACAGCAACGTCACCACCATGGCGCTTCAGCGGTGACGGCATGCTGTCGTTCAACCCGCTGCTGCGCCCCATACAGCTGCCGTGGCTCAACGCGCTGTCGCTGCGGACGAGGCAGCAGGACGCCTTCCTCATGTCCATACAAGTGGGCCAGAACAGCTCCGTGTTTCTCAGCGTAAGTTTTCTCCTATGCATCGTTTACGAAAAAACGCTGTAATTTGCTTAGTTACGTGACAAAGGAGCTCACGTTTGCTTTTCTTTCACGCTCGCTGCCGACAGTGTTAAAACCCGCGTTTTTACGTGAAACAGACGTTATTCTTGTCCAGGACAACAAGTGTGCCAGTATTGAAGCGGAAATCCTTTCACTGAACCCACTTTAGGTATCAAAGTTCTGTTCGACCCAGTCTTCATCACTGGCAATGAATACCAATAGCCTAGAGGTGTAACATAAAGCGAAATGTTTTGTTATCGGATTTTCTTAAAAGAGTCTTAGCTACGTATGTAAAAGCTGATGGTGTAGGAAACTAAAGAGAGAATGGTCTTTGATTTTCTGCCTCTCCGCGTTGGCTTTACGTGGAAACATTATGCGCAGCAGTGCTACGTACCAGCTAATAATGTAAGTAATTTTTATGCCCACAGTTAAAATCCGGCCTCCTCCACTACTCATACAACGGCGAAACAATGTTCCTTCCAACCACAACACTGGCAGACGGGAACTGGCACCGTATCGAAATCAAATGGCTCGGCACTGACATCTCTGTGACTATAGACTATGGTCTTAGAACCGCCTTACTCCCAATGCTGGCCAATAAAGTCCAGGGACAGTATGTTGGGAAGATTCTGATTGGCGGACCGGATAGCACGGCTGGGTTGTTGGCTTCGGACGTTGGATACTTTGAAGGTTGTATACAGGTAAGTTGAAGAAGGAAGAAGTCTCTTTATCACAATATACCTAACGTATTGAAGACCCTCTTGCAAAAATTAACCCACAACTTTTTTATTTACGTAGTCTTAAGCGAGGTTTAGACTAGCAAGTTTACTCGCGGCAATTAGGGACGCAGCTATAATTCAGAATGAGACGAAGAGATATCACTACTTCATTCTAGCATATAGCTGCGTCCCTCCTTGCCGCAAATAAACTTGCTAGTCTAAACCTCGCTATACTACAGTGCAGCTACTTAACTAATCATATGAAAGCATGTCGTCTTGTGTTAATTGTCTCTTAAGAATTTAAAGTTCCTGACATTGTCAATACGCATGGTTTTATTTCAGGATGTGAGGGTGGGAACCAATCAAAACCTGCTCAATCGGCCAACTACCATAGAGAACGTGAAAGACGGTTGTCAATCTAGAGCCGACTGTATGCTGTCTATTTGCCCGCCTTATGTAAGTATTGATGGTGAACCTTGTGTAATTCTTGTTTAAACAGGTTAGATCTTAGGATCTAATAAATATAACGTAATTTTTTTCTCAATTACATTTATATGACGGAGCGCGCTTTACTAGAACCAAAGAAATTTGAACCTACTGCAACTACCTATGCAAGTATTTACGTTATTTTTTCAAATGACAGATCCGCTTGCTTCGGATGACAATTCTTCTGTAGAAACAGAAAATCCTTGCTAAATAGCTCAATCTGTAAAAAAGTGGGGTATCTTGCAGATTCCGTTGTAGCAACCAATTTTTATAGTGACTCAACTTACCTACTCGAGTTATCCTTAACTACCACTTCATCTAATATGTCCCATTCGCTTATTTACCATTTTGTATCAAAAAATGTTTCTAACTTGATATAACTTGTTTAGAGCAAATGTGAGTCGTCCTGGGATGCCACAATCTGCGTATGCTCTCGCGGTCGCTACGGGCCGCAATGCATTGCCGCGTGCGACTTGCGTCCGTGCGGCGACCACGCGCGCTGCGAGCCGACCGACAACGACAGGGGCTACCAGTGTGTCTGTGACGACGGATATCTGCTCACTAGTAAGTTTCTTAGAGTAAATGCTAGTCTTTATGGGATGCCCCCTGCATGTGCTCTCGCGGCCGCTACGGGGCGCAATGTATTGCCGCATGCGACTTGCGCCCGTGCGACGACCACGCGCGCTGCGAGCCGACCGACAACGACAGGGGCTACCAGTGTGTCTGTGACGACAGATATCTGCTCACTAGTAAGTTTCTTAGAGTACTTAAATGCTAGTCTTTATGGGATGGGATGCCACAACCTACATAATGTTCTCGCTGTCGCTACGGGCCGCAGTGCTTTGCCGCATGCGACTTGAGGCCATGTGACGAACACGCGCGATGAGAACCGACTGACAATGGCTACAGGTGTGTGAACAAACAAGTCAAATATACCGATGTATATATATATAAAGTTTGGTAAATAGTCTGGTTTTTTTTTCAAGAAATCGTTGTCGAGAAGCAAACGATATTACTTTTGGGCAACCGGGCTTTTTACCTGGTTTAGACCCTGCTGTATCTGAATTGCCGGTTGCCATCAAAGAAACTACAACCAGAAGTGAGATACGGCCAAAAAAAGGACCCGTTTTTTAGCTTTTCTTAAATAACTCGAAAACAGTAGCACCTACCAAAAAATGTTCTTCCACTTAAGTAATCTACATAAAATTCTCTATAAAAAAGGTTCTATACAGTTTTTTGCTGGGATCAATGTTTAATGAGATATTAAGGGACTAAGATAGACAATAAACATATATACTAATTAGCTTTTTCCCGCGAGTTTGTCTACGTGGGATTAACATTCGCTATAATAAATTAATGAAATGCCGTAGTTTAATCTGACAGCAAAAATAAATTTAACGTATAAGCTTTTTTACGTCTACAGTAAGCAACAATTCCATACCAACTTCAACCCCCCGTTTCATCCCTTTAAAAGATGATTACTGGGATAAAAACTATCTTATATCCTTCCCTACAACTCAAACTATCATCACACCAAATTTCATCTAAATGTGTTCAGCGGTTTAAGCGTGAAGAGGTAAGAGACCCACTGACTAGTCCAAAATTATTAAACTCTCTCTCCTTCTCGATGCGACAGGCAAAGCATATTACTTTTTGTTTACACGGATTTTTACCCTATTTGGACCTTTCTGAGTTCGAAATTTAAATAATTTTTTTACCGGAAGTGGAATATTTAAGATGGCCAGTATAACCTCGTAAGTCCTCGCGTACTTGTATAAGTACAAACCTAAGCGACGAAAAATCTATGTTCCTCGTATGGATACCCCCATTGATTATACTTTATTTTTAACGATTGTTATTTTTGGGAATAACAGTTGTAATGACACGTATTAAAAAAAAAAAGATTACCTATTTGCAATGGTTCCAAATATACTGGTCTTTAAAATTAGAAATCGCCGTCAACACTGTATTCCACCAAGCGCTTTGTGGACGGGGTTTTGGGAACACGTCTGCAGACCTCCGGTACCCCGTCGTCGTTGCTCTTACGGGCCCATTGAAATTCTGCTCGTGCAATCTCCTCCGCTGACGGCACCTCGGAATACTTGAGGGCCTTCTAGCTCGGAACATTTCAGGCGAATGATGGAGCTGTTGTAAAGGTGTAAAGAGTGGGTGTAAAGAATGTAAAGGCGGCAGCATCGCCGCATGCCTGGTCTTCTGCAGGAGTGAGTTTACGTCATGTTCGCGCATATACTCCGCAGCCTCCTTTTGGGTCAAAACTGTGACACTGAAGGTGGCTACTGCCGCCCACGCCTCATGACTATCGGCCGTTAGGCGAATTAGAGCCGGTAGTGCCAGGTCTCCTCCTATAGCCACGGAAATGACAGCACGAGGCTCCGTTCATGCAGGGCATTCTTCGCGCGTCTGACGGGCCGTGTCCAGTCCACGGCTATTACATCACAGTTGTGATACGCTGTGGTCAGCTCTCTTCCCACCCTCTTATACAGGCACAAACCGAAGCAGCCGTGCCCCGTGAGAATAGGTATCTATTTAATCAACAAGCATAACATAACAAACCTTTTCGTTTGACATGTCACACAATAAATAATAATAACAATCGTTAAAAATAAAGCATAATGAATGGGGGTATCCATACGAGGAACATAGATTTTTCGACGCTTAGGTTTATACTGGCCGCCACCTTAAATATTTCACTTCCGGTAAAAAAATATTTTAAATTTCGAACTCAGAAGGGTCCAAATAGATTTTTACCCTATTTGGACCCTTCTGTAAACAAAAAGTAATATGCTTTTTGCCTGTCGCATCGAGAAGGAGAGAGAGTTTAATAATTTTGGACTAGTCAGTGGGTCTCTTACCTCTTCACGCTTAAACCGCTAAACCAATTTAGATGAAATTTGGTGTGATGATAGTCTGAGTTGTGGGGAAGGATATAAGATAGTTTTTATCCCAGTAATCATCTTTTAAAGGGATGAAACGGGGGGTTGAAGTTGGTATGGAATTGTTGTTTACTGTAGACGTAAAAAAGCTTATACGTTAAATTTATTTTTGCTGTAAGATTATACTACGGCATTTCATTAATTTATTATAGCGAATGTTAATCCCACGCAGACAAACTCGCGGGAAAAAGCTAATTAGTATATATGTTTATTGTCTATCTTAGTCCCTTAATATCTCATTAAACATTGATCCCAGCAAAAAACTGTATAGAACCTTTTTTATAGAGAATTTTATGTAGATTACTTAAGTTGAAGAACATTTTTTGGTAGGTGCTACTGTTTTCGAGTTATTTAAGAAAAGCTAAAAAACGGGTCCTTTTTTTGGCCGTATCTCACTTCTGGTTGTAGTTTCTTTGATGGCAACCGGCGATTCGGATACAGCAGGGTCTAAACCACGTAAAAAGCCCGGTTGCCCAAAAGTAATATCATTTGCCTGTCGCATGGAGAAGGAGAGCGAATTTGAGATTTTGCTCCCAGTCTAAAATATTTTTAGTACCTATACCTATATTATAAAATGGATTGAAACTAAATTGTGTTGAAAGTAATTAGAATAAAACAACTTTGTTCAGATTCTGGTTGTGTGGAGGAGGGATCCGGCGCGTGCCCGGGCGGGTGGTGGGGCGCGGCGGCGTGCGGGCCGTGCGCGTGCGACGTGTCCGCCGGCTACCACCCGCACTGCGACACCGACTCCGGACACTGCCACTGCAAGGTTGGTAGAGACGGCTACAAAGAGATGTATCCACTTTTGGACCTTATTACAACGCAATAAGGTGAAACAGTGAATACATCTCTTTGTAGTCGACTGTACATTATAGTAGTCTAAAAATTTCATGCAAATCATACATTCGGTAAAACATTCATCACACTATTGCTCTATTCAAATAAGGAAGCCAGCCCTCTAAGCAACATTTTCACTTCTAGGACGACTTTATGTTCACAGTTTTTTTTTAGTTCTATTGTCTATTCTGTTCTGCACTGACGCCATCAGATATATCGGAGCGGCTAAGGTAGTCACAAATATCTGAACAACGCCTCTACACATATTGTCAAGGCGATAAAGTAGGTACATGTTCAGATATTTATGAGTACCCTGGCCGCACCGATATATTTGATGGTGACTGTACTACAATCATCGGGTCTTTCTCGCCACAAGCGGTTTGTTTTCCGCCCACGCTCATTTAAAAATTCCTTGGGTTTGAGTTGTATCGGAAATCACACCATTTACAGAAAACCGAAGAATAAGGCTGACAACTTTTAAACTATACTGTTAAACTACGTACCTTACCTACTTACTGAAATATTACCCATAGACGCTTATAACCCCGTGATTTGTACAGGAAAACCACTACAAGCTCCCCGGCTCCGACGAGTGCCTCCCATGCCAGTGCTACGCCGCCGGCTCCATCAACAGCTCCTGCGAAGCCGAGAGCGGACAATGCTACTGCCGCGGCGGGGTCATTGGCCGCGCGTGTGACTCTTGCGCCAACCTCTACGCTGAGGTCAAGCCGAATGCTGGCTGCGAAGGTAAGCTACGAATATCATAATGGTTCGTAGCTGTTTGTTGGAAATGAAATAAACAAGATTATCTTCAGAAAAGACCAGCGATTTAAACAAAATAGGGCTTGTGTAAATTCGGTCGAAACACTATTACAACAACAACAAGATTTAATTTGGCACAATTCATAAAATAATACGTATACGTTGTCAATTTTGCAAAAGGAGTCGCAGCGACGCCTTTTACTGCGCTACGTTTTGCGTGCTGATTGTGATTCATGGTATTTTATAAAATTATTAATCCCTGCCGCCTCTTTCCGCCACCGTCCTACGCGACAACATTATCACCCTCACCACTTAGATGGTTGGCAGTCCTCAACTGTGCGTTTCTCCAGAAACTTCCTGCCTCGCACAGCAAAACTGTGGAATGAATTGTCGCCTGCGGTATTTCCGGACCTATACGACCTTCAAACCTTCAAGAAAAGAGCGTACTCCCATCTTGAAGGCCGGCAACGCGCTTGTGACCCCCCTGGTGTTGCGGGCGTCTATGGGCGGCGGTAATTGCTTACCATCAGGCGATTCGTCTGCTCGTTTGCCTCCTATGTCATAAAAAAAAAAAAAAAACAAAAATAAAAGTAAAACCAGGCGGGATATTTTGTTGTTATTTGCTAGGAACACAGGGAATCCTAGTTCAGGTCAAGCATTTGTAAATCACCTGTCGTTAAAAAATCTTAGCCTGTAAGAGCAACCACTGTCAAGCAAACCGGTCAAGTGGAGTTGCCAGTAGTGACATGAATGTCACCTGGAAATATTGTTGTCACTAGTTAGGTTAAGAATAGCTAAGAATAGTTAAGTATAGTTTTATGTTTTGGTTGCCCTGAAAATCAGCGTTGTGGCTACTCTGTCATGACACTCATGACACATGCTGAGTGGCAACCATTTTGGTGTAAACTTTTTTAATTGTATGTCCTTGCTTTCGTTATATTATGTTACAACAAATAAACATTTTTCATTTCATTTCATTTCACTGTACTGTTATTTTCTCAATAAATTATTTGTATTGTATTGTAGGACCTAGTAGTTTCTACAGGCATATTCTATTGCAGTGGTATACGACGGCTGCCCCCGTTCGTTCTCGCACGGTGTCTGGTGGCCCCGCACCAAGTTCGGTATCGAGGCGTACTCGGACTGCCCTCCGGGGACCAGTGGGAAGGCAACGCGCATGTGCGACGAGACGCAAGTCGTGCCGTGGCAGGAGCCGGACATGTTTAATTGCACGACTTCTACTTTTTATCAGCTGAGGAAACAGGTGAGGATTCACGTCGCCGTATGTATAATTATATTTTTTTATTGTTTCTCTTTAAATTACTTTACAATGATGTTACATTTTACACACAACGTTTAAAAACATACACTCGTAATTTTTGGAAGTGTGTGGTGTAAAGGAGAATATTTTTTAATTGTGTCTCCTAAACAACGGTTACGTTTAAGTACGATATCTTTAAAAATATATCTTTTTTTACTATGATTAATTTGCATTCCTTATAAAATGACGTCGTGCATTCCGGTGATATGCTTACATCATGCTTACATAATACTTTTTATACTATCCACTATTTTCCTGTATTTGGTTACACTTTTGGCCATGTGCCTAGTTTTTTTGAAATCCGCCAAACTGAGCAACACCATAAACTTACATGAGTTATCCTTTACAGCTAAGCAAGATCGAATCAGGCGAGCTACTGGTCAACACATTCGTCGGCGTTCGCCTCGCGGACGACTTAGCCGCGGCTTGCTCCAATACGCCCGAACTTTACGGAGCAGATGTTCTGGTAGCTGAGGGAATACTGTTGGAGCTGCTGCGATACGAGCTGCGCCAGGCGGGATTGAACCTTACGCACAGCCAGGATAAGGACTATGTTCGAGTGAGTATTGCACAAAAACAAACCTATCTATTAGCACCTAAACTACGTTTTGTAGGGCTAGCAGACAAGAGACAATTTGTTTATTACATCAGGGGCCTATTTAATAAAGCTACAAGTGACAATTTACAAGCGGAAGTCTCTTTCTAACCATATGTATTAGAAAGAGACTGCCGCTTGTAAATTGTCACCTGAAAACGCACGTAACTCTCTAAATTCGCCCTATCCGAATCCGACTGTCACGAGCATCAATAATACATATGTTTCTGTCTACCTCATGCCAGCTTTGTCGATATCGAAGTTATGACTTTCTATTACATATCCCATACTTACTTAGAACATCATTCGCAGATATCACGACTAATACCAATTTCTATTTTCAGAACATAATGAAATCTGCGAACACGATACTGAACACGAAGTACACCCGCGAATGGCGCCGCATCCGCCAACTGACCGGACACGGGGTGGAGCTCTTACTGCAGAAGTTCGACAAGTACATCGCAGTGCTCGCTGAGAGCCAACACGACACCTACACCAGCCCTTTTGAGATCGTCACCAGCGATTTAGGTAACTTTTCATGAAATCTTCCAACACAATACAGAACACCATTGTTTGAATGAGTGGCGCCGCATCTACTAGCCGATCAATGATAGGTACTGTTGTTGCAAATATTTTACAAGTAAAAAAGTCTTTTTTGGATCGCGCGATCGTTACCAGCGATTTATATAGGTACCTACCCACTCCATGATTTTTCGACATTTTAGTGTATTTTCTAGCCAAAGCTTGCTTTATAGTGAAATAATGAGTTGAAATGCATAATAGATTAATTTAGATCACTTTCAGTATACCCTGAAGCCAATTTTTCAAAAAAAAAAAAGTGAGTGATGCCAATTTTTCAAAAAAAAAACATATTTAAAATTCCTAAAAAACTTGAGTTTAAAGTTCATGAATTACTAAATAGAGAATGTTATCTAAGTCATATTGCCCATCATGCCCAGCGAATTAGTATCGCCATCCAGCGAGGCAACGCAGCCAGCCTTATGGGAACCTTGCCAAGTGGGAGCGATATGGGGGATATCTGTACATATAGCTTAGGTCGAAATAGGTTTTAAGTTAGGTCTAGATTTCTTAGCATAAGTTAGTTAAGTTTTCTAAGTCATTGGAACCTCTAGATTATCAACTTTTAAACCATAAATGTATAATTTAAGCAAAGTTTTCTAAAATTAATCAATTCAACAGTTATCGGCGTCGACATCGTAACCTCAGAGTCCATCTACGGCTTCGAGCCTACACAACTCACTCGCCTCAACCTCGAGCCCTACACTACTGAGCGCGTCGTCTTGCCCGACACGTCCGCATTCGTACACTCTCCCCTGACCGGCTACGGGAAGAAGAGTAAACGCCCGTCTAGCCCCACCGTGTCGTTCCCGAAGTACAATAACTATGTGAAGACCAGGTCGAAGTTCGATAAGTTCACGAGGATTCTGCTGCCGTTGGATTTGCTTGGGATTACTAATAATAATGGACAAGGTGAGCATACTTTTGATGCATAATATTTAGAATAGAATAGAATATAATATGAAACTGTACCGCATTATGATAAACGAGATGACTGGGAGAGACGAGATGGACGAGATACATAACGTGTCTAGGTTTATCAAGTTGTGTGGGCTGTAAAACTAAAACATGCCATAAAAGAGATATGTTGCGAGACGAGGGTATAAGTTTAATTTGTTTTTAATCCAGCAGTGGAAACTTGACATTCGAGATTTGAAACCGACAATTTTTTTCAGACAACCCAGAACCTGAATCTCGTGCCGTATTCTCCTACTTCCAATACTCGCGGAATACCTCTCAACTAATGCCTCTACGAACCGACGATTCAGTCGGTCGGCGATGGGGTGTGAACATCACTATCGGCTCACCGATACTTCAAGTAGCACTGTTCGTACCTGAGTACGTGTGGTACAGGGAGTCTAAGGACGGAGACGATGTCGTTGAAGTTAATGTTGAAGAAGAAGGTGCGTTATTTATATTATTTTACTACTAAAATAACACTCTCAACTCATGCCTTTACGGACCGACGCGCGACGATTCAGTCGGCCGGCGGTGGGGAGTCAACATCACTATCGGCTCACCGATACTGCAAGTAGCACTTTTCGTACCTGAGTACGTGTGGTACAGGGAGTCTATGGACGGTGACGATGTCGTTGAAGTTAATGTTGAAGAAGAAGGTGCGTTATTTATATTATTTTACTACTAAAATAACACTCTCAACTCATGCATCTACGGACCGACGATTCAGTCGGTCGGCGGTGGGGAGTCAACATCACTATCGGCACACCGATACTTCAAGTAGCACTGTTCGTTCCTGAGTACGTGTGGTACAGGGTGTCTAAGTACGGTGACGATGTCGTGGAAGTTAATGTGGAGGAAGAAGGTAAGTTACTTTTATTATTTTACTACTAAAATAACACTATCAACTCATGCATCTACGGACCGACGATTCAGTCGGTCGGCGGTGGGGAGTCAACATCACTATCGGCTCACCGATGCTTCAAGTAGCACTTTTCGTACCTGAGTACGTGTGGTACAGGGAGTCTATGGGCGGTGACGATGTCGTTGAAGTTAATGTTGAAGAAGAAGGTGCGTTATTTATATTATTTTACTACTAAAATAACACTATCAACTCATGCCTCTACGGACCGACGATTCAGTCGGTCGACGGTGGGGAGGTAACATCACTATCGGCTCACCGATACTTCAAGTAGAATGCTACTTACTCAGGTACAGGTACTTACGTGTGGTACAGGGAGTCTAAGGACGGAGACGATGTCGTTGAAGTTAATGTGGAGGAAGCAGGTGAGTTATTTATATTATTCTACCTCCTATACTCACGGAACACCTCCCAACTAATGCCTCTACGGACCGACGATTCAGTCGGTCAGCGATGGAGAGTCAACATCACTATCGGCTGACCGATACTTCAAGTAGCATTGTCCGTACCTGAGTACGTGTGGTAAAGGGAGTCTAAGGACGGAGACGACGTTGTTGAAGTTAATGTGGAGGAAGGAGGTGAGTTACTTTTATTATTCTACCTAAAAGAACACTTTCATGCTACGTGCTGACGATTCAGTTGGTCGGCGCTGGGGTGTCAGCATCCCTATTTGATCACCAATACTCCAGATGGTATAGGTATCTTCTATGTAAAGTAAATTACGCTATTTTCAATTCAGATGTTTTTTTGTTTACAATAATTGCACCTAAAGAGAAGAGAAAGAGTAATATTACAAGGAATATTTGTGCTATACTACTTACTCTCAAGATGTGGTGGGTATGAGAATTACTTAATGGTGTTTTCTTCTTTTTAGGTATGACATACACCAACAAAGGCCATCACCATTCATCCCAAACCACACACAACGATCCAAAATGGCACTCCAACGAGCCCGAAATACAACACGAGAACCACGGCCCGGTGTTGATCCAACCAGCCTTCAAAAAACAAGAGAAACAGTTCACTGACAACTTACAAGACAACGAGTCTTCATACGTCGCTGAGAAGGACCAGGACGGCCCGAAGGTCTTAGCGCTGACCATGGACCCTGAGTTCAAAGACGAGAATACTACGAGAATGGGGAAGAAGTTGATATATAAGAGTATGGGCGGGATCAGACTGAAGAAGCCGATACGCCTGCAGATGTGGTTGGACATTAATAGAGAGACGTTTGGGTCTAGGACTAACCCGCAGTGCGTGTATTGGTCTACTTTAAGAGGGTAAGTTGTTTTTATTTCACAACTGAAGTGCGTTTTAGTGTTTCACACCAAATTACTTTGTGAAACACTTGTGGGATCAATTTGGTCGTCGATATTTTTTGTAGTAAAATTTCTTAGACGAAGATTTGTTAATCGATTTGAATTTAGAGTGGAATTTAAGGAGGTGTAACATTTTGTCACAATTCCTTCCACGAGCGAGAATGATGCTAGAAAGGAACACTGTCATTTTTGTTTTGTCCACGTTTTATAATTTGAACTTTATTTGTCTTATTTGATAGAAACGATTCACTTATGAGTTTATAATTTGAACTTTATTTGTCTTATTTGATAGAAACGGCGAATGGTCTCGCGTCGGCTGCCATACCGAGATCGACTACGATTGGTCGCCGTACTCGAACGAGCCTCTCCTCATCAACTGCACTTGCAACCATCTCTCCACGTTTGCTGTGCTCGTTGACGAAGTTGACATTGAGGTAGACCATCACCATTGTATTTTCTAGAATTGAGCTGTAAAAAAATATACCTTGAATGTTGCAATAAAAATAAGTGTATATAGTTGTACTGTTGCATCCTTACTTTAAAAATTACGTACACTTTGAAGTCATATTTTAGTCAGATAGCGGCGAATATTTTCTCCGATTACCAGTCCGTGTTCTGTAAGTTCTAAAGAACAAAAATATAATCAAGACTTTCTCTTACAGTTCATCCCAGAACCATCACTTCTAGAGTCCGTGACATCATACACCGCGTTCAGTATCTCCCTCCCGCTCTTACTCGCGACGTGGGCCGCGCTCTGTCTCATGCGCGGTGGCGCGGCTACCGTGTCTAACTCTATCCATAAACACCTGATATTCTGCGTGTTTATGGCTGAGTTGTTGTACCTCATTGCGTTGAAGGCGAGAAGTTCGTTAGTTCAAAATGAGGTAAGTAATTCAATTGATCACGTCTTCGTTTGTAATGAGGTTTGATTTTACTTATCTTAGGGCTATTAAAATTTATAAATTGTCATTCTATTAAGATCAGAATTTGTTGTTTGTCACACGGTATTCAATAAACAGTATTAAATTACACAAGCCACTAACTTTATTGCATTGTATGTATGCGGGCGGGGCGTAGATTCTGGCCCTCCAAAATGGGCGACTATGCCAAGCAAATTTAGCAAATTATTTTTAAGCTTAGCGCTCACTCTGAAATCGGTTATCAAATACCCAAGTACTTATACTCGTATTTAGTTCAGCAGTTATATCTACTATGAAAGATGTCACTAAAAACTCTGTTCCCTTTCGCAGTTTGCGTGTAAAATAATCGCCATGTCGCTACACTATTGGTGGGTGGCAGCATTAGCATGGACGGCGTGTGACGCCTGGCAACTGCGGCGTCTACTACGCGAACTACGCGACGTCAACCACGGGGGTCTAGCAGCACACCTGGCTGCCGCGTATGCCGCCCCGGCGGTTATCCTCGCTCTATCCGCGTCTCATCACCAGCAGCAGTACGGGCATGCGCTTTTGTGAGTAATTGGCGGCCATGTTTTCATACTTGGAGTTGACATTAGCGTTTAGATTTTTAGATCCACAGATAATAGATTTCAAGATCGTTTAGATGTTGTAATCGGTTGTCAATATTTACTAGACATTCAGAACCAACTTATGTGATTCAATCTGTTCCATCATCACCTAAATGTTTACAATGATAGCCAACCTAACAATTTTTCTGAAATGATTCTTGAGATTTTGGGTTAGGATTTGATGAACAAAATATCTCAACTATCACTAATTTAATGAACTTTTGTGCCTCACCATTACAGTCCTTGAAATACTACAACAAAAGGTCTACGTCGGATAACCGTGGTTTCAAACTAACTTTTATCCTCCTCCTCAGCTGCTGGGTGAGCTGCCACGAGCCAGTAGTGTGGTGGGTGGTGGTGCCGGCCGCCGTGTACGCCGGCGCCGCCGTGGCCAGCCTGGCCGGCGCCACGCGCGCCGCCTTCACCGTGCGCGACCACGTCACCGGCTTCGGGAACCTGAGGTAACTTCTATAAGGCACCCGACTCACAGCTGCTGTCCTACGGCCACAGACTACACAGACACCTCATCATTAAGCTTTTAAAGGGAGCACGAGGTCACCACTCATCAGCGCAATTTTATTCGTACTACGATTAAAACAGCATATCTCAATAGTATTCTACACCAATTTATAGTATAACAATCCAGGTTCACCCCTGTAACTAGATTTTTGTGGATATTTTTAATTCACATGAGTAATGATCAAAAACGTTAACTCAATTGAAATAATTGGTTGCGCTCTCATACAAAATTAGTACGGGAGCACAGATGCGTGGTGACCCCGAGTTGTACTTATGATTTATCTAGTGGTTGAGGTTATCTGTGCTTACCTACGGCTGATACTGTGATGACGAACCAAATCTTTTGCGAGCTCCATGTATACATGAAAACTGTATATTTTCTTAGCTGTTCTAACTCCTTAAGTAAATGAATGTTTTCTCGCAGGATGCTACTAGCCGTGAGCGTGGTATGCCTGCCGCTGCTGTGCATGGCGTGGGCGAGCGGCCTCATCCTCGGCAGCGAGGCGGGCTCGCGGCGCAACCTGCTGAGCTCCGTGCTGGCCGGCTGCGTCATACTGCACGCCGCCGCCGCCTCGCTCGGCTACATCGCCTTTAACGTGCGCGTGCGGGACAACCTGAGGAGGTGAGCCATCATAGCCTCCTTTAAATAAATCATTGAGAAAAATATTGCGAAAAAAAAATTACACCACTTGTGTTTTTTTCACAAAAATCAGTTAAAGTTGGAATTTAAATTTGAAATTTGTTTCAGAACTATGCTAAGGTGTATGGGCAAGAAAGTGCCCTTAGCTGACACTTCAGTTATAGTCAGTAGCAGCGCCCAAAACTTGTCAGCTAACAGGTTAGATAAAATTCTTAAAAGTTCATCTTTTAAAATATGATATTCGTGTCAAGCGTTATTAAATGTTTACTTCAATATTAGGTCGGCATTGGCTTACCACAGCGGCACTGAGCCAGGCCGCCAGTTAAGAAACATTGGCATATCTGCTTCTTCAACAACGTCCAGATCGACAACCAAAACTAGCTCCAGCCCATACAGGTAAGAGTTAATCCACACGTTACGACCCACTTAGTTCATGATTTGTGAACCCCTCTTTCCTCCTTGTCACACATTGTCACATTACTCACACTTCAGCTTTTTTAAGAATATATTTTAGATATATCTATGACGAAATCAACATTAGGATCCCCCTCCCTCCTCCGTATCGTGTGACCTAATTAGTAGATGACCCTTAAACAACTAGTATTCTGGCCCCACGTTGGGCGCCAACTAGGACTTAATTGGCGACGAGTATTTATTTGGCATAGTAGTAAAATTGGTCATTTTTAATTTGTTCTAGCCGTAGCGACGGGCAACTTCGTCATACAAGCACGTCGACGTCCAACTACAACACAAGTGCAAGCGACATGCCTGCTTACCTCAGAGGATTTGATTCTTCGTTACACACTCGCAGAGACGGTAAATATTCATAATATATTATACATCTCTTTCTTTTTTGACTCGGTGAATATTTAACTGTTTTCCTGATCCTTAAACTCTGAATATGAAATTGAGAGTTTATACATACGTCTAGATCAGACAAATGCGCCACTGGCGCGCCATTATCGGCGCCACGCTTTTTAACTACACAATTGAGCGAACTTTTCAATATTACTGTATAATTTATGTATGTAGAAGAGAGTCGCCGCCGGCGCCGAGCGCCAACGGGCGCTGAAGGCGAGGGCTCGGACAGTGACAGCGACGGCAGCGCGCGCAGCCTCGACCTCGCCTCCAGCCACTCCTCCGACGACGACGAGACCAGCACGCGCCGCTCCGAGCAGCCCTCCAACCCCAGTCAGTACCGACTACACTGTTCAGATATATAAAGCGGGTCATTGACATTTAGAGCGTGTATTACACGACATGTTTCAATCCATTTCAAGGATTGTTGACCACACACCACTGCGTATACTCTACGCATGCTTTCCGTTACCTGGTTACTTCATACACAGAACGGCATAACTGATAAATAAATACCAATTTTCCCTTAGAAATAACAAATTTTACGTTGTCCGTAAATTTAAATCAGTTATTAAGATGTATATTTTTTAGGAGACTGCGCTCCGAGCGTTAATGGCGGAGGCTACTTACCGAATATAACCGAGGGTGCTCCTTTGGGCATGTCGCCGAGGTGGCCCTCGCACATCCGAGAAGGTCAGTAAAACTATACGAAATTCACCAAAATTAAATATTCAAGTCTATTAAGTATTTATCTTAATTAGGTATTCATTTGCTCAAACATATTTTCGGACCGAAAAACAGGGCCTTTTTGAACTTTGTAGCTGTTCCCACAGAGCCCAATCGGCCGGACATCCGGTGGTCGGGCGAGCCGGGCTCAGACACAGAAGGCGTGCTGGCGTCGCCGTCGCCCAACCCGCTGCCCGTGCCCGACCTCACCTCCGACGTGTACCAGCTGAGCCGGCGCCGCGTCAAGCCCTCCATACTCGAGAACGTGCACGACACGTACGTCGCCAGCGTCGACGCGTCGCGGCTGCCGCTCGACAACAGGTGACTTGCTAACTCCGTCTGTTTGTATGTTACCTGTTCATGCTTAAGCCGCTAAACCAATTTTCTATTTTATTTATTAGGTTACGTATCATTGATAAAATTGTTTCAATAACCCACATTTTTCTAGATATGGAGTCATGGAGGACGAACTAATGTACGGCGTGTTGCCAACCGACACCGAAAAACAAGTCCCCTACGACCCCAACTACCCCATATCTCCCACCATGTACCGACTCCCCGGCAACCCGTACGGCTCCAAAACCTACCTCTCCTCCCGGACTTCAGACTACGGGTACAGCCCTACCAAATACCTAAACACTGACGTCTACGGGTCTAGGGACTTGGGTGTCACCACTAGGGAACATGACGGGTATCCGCCTAGAGACTTCAGGGATTCCGGGATAGCTACCATGCTGAAGAACGATTATCAAAGGAAGATGGAGTATGGGGACTACAATGACAGGATGTCGGAAGGATCCGATAAGCATCATCCGCACGATAAATACTCGTTTCCTTTTACAGGTGAGTGCGAGATAAGATAGTGTGTTATTGTGTTTTAAGATTTGAAGTGACGTGTGAGTTTTCAATGATTATTAAATTGTTAAGGGAGATCGCGCACCGCTACTTTTTCGTAGCGATACAGCCTCGATGCAGTAGCGCGACGGTCGCGCTACTGCCGCATACATACATAATTACATATGACGGCGTCATGTATCACGTCGACACGCGGGAATGTGACAAGAAACTGCATCGCGACTGTATCGCTACAAAAAGTAGCAATGCGCGATGTCCCTAAGATTTATCTAACACGATCTCAGTCTAGTATTCCCCGCTGAAATATCTTCAAAAAGTGTACGCGTGTAGGTACTTATTGGGTTTGCGTTGTGTGGCGCATCCACACAACGCAAACCCAATAGCAATACCTACATGAAATATAATTGGCGCCTTTAAGCAATTTCTTTTTTTTTGCCAAGTACCTAAATAATTTTCAGTGCCATTCATGGGTACGTAGTTTACCATACCTACTTATAATAAATTCCTTGTTTGCCCCTCTTTACTTTTAGTTATATGTACATTTTTGATTTCCAAACAGCTTGATTGATCTTGCACAGCTTGGCAGTGTCTGTAGCTTTGACCCGTTGTTTTGCTTTAGCGGAAGAAGACCACAGTAGCTTGCGCGGCGGCGTGGCTCCGGCGGTCCATAGTAGCGATATAGCACACCCAGGTAAACTGCCAATGCAATGTAACTCTATTTTATTTGCGGTATTTTAAACCCTTTATATTTTTTATAGCATAATATAGCTCGGATGAATCATTGTAAAACGAGCGTTGCTAGTGCACGCCATAACACCGACACCGTTCCTGAGGCGCATCACACATTTAAACTAAATTCAGCAAACAGAAAATATGCGTACAGAAAAATGCTCAATGTTTTATCTGTATTATCTGTGTATTGTTATTTAATGTTAGTATTATCTCTATTTCAGCGCTATTTAGCTCAAGTGTATGATGTGAATACTATATAAGTCGTAGGTACCTATTTGTCGTTTTTGGCAAGACACGAGTGAGACAGCAACTTGCTACAATTTGTATTCTTTGCGTTGAAAGGGTTAATAGGATTAAGAACACTGTTAAACACACTTTTTTTAGATTGAGGTTCTTAATTATTATTTTGCCCTTTCAATCTTGTATTTAAAAGTCGTATATAGGTAACTATCAATGATCTTAAAATAATCTAACGGGTTACGCATGTAATTTAGGTCGATTTTTGCTACTTACATATTTAAAAATAAACTGCCGTAGTCAGTTGACTACATTTTTTGGATCCAAAAACATTTTGGTCTAAGATTCCCGAAGAGTAGACTATAAAAACAGACCTACTCCGAAACCTTCATGGCTACGAGTAGCACATGCATTACTCATACACAAGTTGCTGTACACAACACCCTTAGTTTAAATCTCTCTAATCTAATATATTTATTTTTGTTTATTCAGGAGAAAGTCAACAGCCAATGGGAGCTCCTCTAGCGAGCATGGGAGAAACGAGCGAGTGAGTTTCAAATTTAATTAATTATAATAGAAAAGGCATGGTTCTAAATTCAAAATTGTGCATGCGTTCATAATGATGTAATCATCTTTATCTAAGACATTGTTTCTAAATTCTATTTGAAATCGAATTGACACCATCACTTCTTAAATAAAAATATGTCCCTAATAATCATGATCCATTGGCCATAGTATTTTTTCCCTAATACCGATATGCTGATATTAATTCCAATTAACAGTTATACACAAACTTTTAAAGCACTCTTTAGTTTTTATTTATTAAATTTAAATTATTTACGTTACTATCAGACTTTTTCCTTTTATCGTTGAAACACAAACAAAAGTGAAAGAAAAAAGGATTGAAGTAGAGAAGTAAAGGTGTTCGTTATTAACTAAGCTCGCATCTTTTTCTATATAATAGCTAATACGCAACAGTGGCGCCGAATACAGTCTTTCGGGACCTTTTTTGACATTACAAAGTTCCGTCAAAGTTGCTGCGTGGCCCCGGCTTTAGAATAGTGCCACCCCGTCTTTTCCCGCGGGTGTCGTAAGAGGTGACTAAGGGATAAGGGAACCTCTGATCCCTAATTACTCGTGAGAACGCTGGGGTGATTCATTTAATTAATAATCATCCGCATGGCGGCGATGCGGTTCGCGACCCATCACGTCTCGTTCTTTACGGGGGCGAGAAGTGGCTCACGGAAAGCCGCTTTGCTGCATTGATCGTAGCAAATGGAAACCCGTTATTTCTGCCTACGCCTTTTTGGGATATAGACGTAATTGTATGTATGTATTGTATGTATGTAAAAAGTTCCGTCGAACCAACCTTTTACCTGCTCTTACTAAGATACGTGGCATTAATTGAATGTGAACATCATAGCTTAGGTATGTCGCCAACACAATTCGTCTTATTAATCCTAACATTTTTTATAGTTATAACATAAAGTTATTTGATTTGATTTATTATGTATTCTACTAGTGGAATGGGAAAGAGACTCATTATTTGGAAATACACACAAGGCACTGTTGCGCATTTGAAAATGTTGAACCCTACGAATAATCGATATAAAATATTTAAATGACTTGAAAAAGATGCATTCTTGGTCCCTCTACGAAGTCATAATACAACTAAATTGTTACTAGATGGTGGCGGTTGTATGAGAAACACTCATTGTAAATCATCTTTTGCTTTACTAACGGTGGCGTTGCCGCGCGCGCGATCATCCATCGTAGGGAGGAGGTAAACACATTTTATATCAGTATGCATGCATAATACAGGGTTTGCACGAGGCCAATTACCGAGAATGTCCACTAATAAAGCCAATGCAACATTGAGGCATAGCTTAATACAGATAATCGTGTTTAAAAGGTATCTCCTGGGTGCTCTATAGGGGAAACGTTCACCTATGGACCTAGGAGATACCTACCACACAAATCTTATTTGTTGTTTTTGTTTTTATTATATGTTCTTAATTAAGTCAGTGATATAATTATTTGGTGTAATAAATATAGGTAAACTACTTGACTCCACAGTCAAACTTAATTTAGTTTTGTGGAGCACTGTATATAATTAAATTTGTAACCTGTGTTATTAATAAATAAATAATAAAAAAAAATATGTCCAGTGAAATAAAACCATAATTTGAATGGTTCAATGGCTTGGCTCAGTGGATTGTCTTGATTATTGGTTTCGTGTGAATAGGTCATTAGGAGTTCCCAGCCAGTGTTTCATGTAAGTAATCTGAGTGTTAACGAGCTTTAATAAGACAAACCCTGCAAAGTTTCACTTTCACATTTTAACGCGCTCCCTTTTTTCTTACATTACGATATTTAAAGAGGGCTGTTTTTTTTAAAGAGGCTCTACGCAAGAACAGTTGGGAACTCCTGACCTAGATCTATTTACCACTATAAATCTATTGGATGAGAGGAAAACGCTTGATTAATACAGTTATAAGTTGAAAACATAATTAGAATATTAATCTAATTATATATTTTTTGCTATATAAGAGTTAAGTTCGTATTCCGTTTATAACCTTTCATTTAAGGGATTTGACCATTCACTTTTTTTAAATTTCAATTGACAGAAATCCTCATCCTCAGTCAGAATGTATGTATATTGTTGACGACAATTTTATACATATTCTGTCTCGCACTATTGCTGCCTAGAATGTATTATTTATGTTAATTTTATATTAAGCAGAAGTTTAGAAATAAAGACAGATTAGAAAAATCCACTGCCACAAGCAAGACTCGAACTGGCGACTCCGGGATACATCCCCGTCGCTCTGACTAACTGAGCTACTGAGACTTACCTGTTGGCTGCGAATTTCTCACCCACAGAGGCAGTGGATTTTTCTACCTATCCTTTAAATTATTTCGTGTCTTACATACTAGATAGCGCGCGTACTTTATATGACCCAGTTAAGTACAAAAGACACAAACAGTCCATTCGAGACCCTTATCACATTATAGTTAACTTGTATCATTGAAATAACCATTATTATGGTCAATGTTTAGGTAATTTCAAATTAAAACTGTATACTTTTGATATCACAAATTACAATTCTAAATTAACGGAAAATTAAAAAAAAAAGCTTTCAGCGGGATCCATAGCCAAATCGTTCTCTACATTTGTGCCTACATCTCTAAACACCGTCAAATCATACTAAATGGATGAATTGTTTGATAGAATTGGGTCAAATCGCCGATATAAAATTTGAGAATCTATCTAATTGAAAGACCGATCCTCTCGCTGAGAGAGATGTTGCAGGTTTTTTTTTTCAATATTGTGTTTCAGGTTGAACGTCACTTATTTAGTATTTAATTAAGTGGTAGTAGTAAAACACTTTATTGCACAAAACAAGTACATGACCTTTATAATTAAGGCAAATGTGTACATAGGCGAATGGCGGTGTGTATTAAGATCAAAATTAAAGCAATTTAAAGAGGTCAATCGAACCAAACGACTGATGAGTGTCAGTAAATAATATAAGTGTCCAATGTTTTATGTTTCAGGAAATCTACTACTGAAGATGACGCAGAAACTAGAGTTTAAACACAACATCACTATAGTACAAGATTTCCAATGAATCTCAATTAGTTTATAATTTTAACTAGTAATGTTTTTATGTACGCAGCTAGTTATAATTTCTATAAGACTGTCGTAAACTATCAATACATAATATAGGTATCACTGCCATAGTATAGACTAACGGCTATTTATTTTACTTATTTAAATCACTGGACTTAATTTAAGTAGAAATAATTATGAAATAAATACTCAAATCCTTTTTGTAAAATACTCAGTTGTACTCTTGACCACGTCACGTCAAACTTGATATAATATAATAATGCAGGCAAGTTTAGTCTATATTTTTCATAGTATAATGTCTCACAATGTTTTGTGTGACTGACGGGACTTGTGCAAAATGTAAGATTTGAACTCACTAGGCTCTCGTTTAAGCGTGTTTGATAGTAATTTGTTAAGTGTTTTGAAATGGGTGTAGGTCGAGCGATCGAAAAAGTGGTGACATCGCATTTTCAATGTAAATAACTTGAGAGTTATTATAGATGCAAATGTTTTAATGGAATTGACTAGTACATGTCAATGTTTAGAAGGAAAAATGACTTTCGCAGAAGACTTGAACTTGCGACTCCGGAATACCAGCCCGCAGCTCTACCAATTGAATAACCGAGACTGACCTTGTTGACTGCGAATGATTCCACCATATTTTTGAAGATTTCAGTAGAAACATTCGCAACTGTTAGAGCGGCGGGCTGGTATCTCGACGTCCGGAGTTCGAGATTTTCATTGATTTATTTCTAAACATTGTGGTATATCGTAAGTAGACGTCTCTGCTTAACACAAGATTATATTTAACTATACGAGTATGTACAGTCAGCGTCAAAAGTAACTACGCAAATGAAGGCGTCAAAAGTCTTTATTTAAAGGCAATAAGGACTTTTGACACCTTCATTTGCGTAGTTACTTTTGACGCTGACTGTACCTACCTATAGGACCGCAAAACGGAAATTCTTATTTCAATTTACAGTAAATCAAGTATTTGCGTGTCACAAGTAAAAAAATCATTCATTGATAATAAGTAAATAAATTTCACTCTAGACGGGCAGTGGCGCCCTCGGACTGTTTAGTGAAGTTCTTTTAAAATGTCACGGGTTTTAAAATATCTAGAGTTCAAGGAATAGTTATGCAAAATAAAAACATTATAATGTATTTTTATATAAGAAACCAAAACTATTATGAAGTAGGTTTTAAATATAATTGCAGCAAAAGTAATTTAGGGAAAACAACTTGTAGATGGCAAATTTAATAATTACAGTAGGTATGTTTTTAAAAACTAGTGTGATAGTGAATGGTTACATGAATTTGGTGTAAATATAGGTTTGTGTGAATTTGGAACGTTTTACGAAGAGTCCACCTATTTTGTAAATAATAAATAGATTTTTACACTTTGTAGCATTTTATTAGTAATAGTCAAATGTTGAGAAAAGCTTTATTTAGGTATTGTCTAATGTATAATTGCCATAAATATAACTATAAGTTTGCAGCACAGTGTTTCATGTAGGCCGGCAACGACTTGTAGGATGTTTGGTATGTATCACATAATATGTACCTAATACTCAAAATAATATATTTGTTTCAATTGATCAGGAAGTCCACTTGAGTTAAGATGTCGTCAAATGTCTAAAAGAAATCCTGTTACAGGCACTGAGGAGACATCATTAAACTGTTTTGTTATACAGAACTGTAACTCAAAATAATTATAGCGTCATTAAAATCAATGGCAATGATAACAAAAGTTTTTAATTGTTACTGAGCCAGATTAACGTGATTAGATTTTTTATGTTTTGGCCAATCAGAAGTATTAGAGTGAGTCTGCAAAAAGAAGTATCGTAGAATGTATGAGTTGCCATATAAACCAGAACAATTAGCTTTACGGACAAACAATATGCGAAAACTAACAATATCATTGTAGAGGACCAACATCTATCGCCGCATACCTTTTTTGAATTACCATTTTCTTAAGTTACTGTAATAACTAAATATTACGACGAAACGAGGTACTGTATTAACGACAACGACCTTAATCCTAAACATAGAAAAACTTACAAAACAGTACATTTCGAGTGGACAACTTGATCAACATGTTTTTCGTGACAATTTGTGCTTTATGTGGTAGAAAATAAGTTCCAAAATTAGTTGCTAGATGTTTTTTGTTTTATAAAATATACTGCCCATTTTACATTTTTTTAGCAAATTTTGAATTTACACATTCCAGTTTTGTGATATCTTTTTCGCACCTAATTTATAATTATAACATATACAATTATTATGAAAAGGTACAAACATCGCATCCGAATAAAAATGTTTTATATGAAAATAAAATATTTTATTGCTAAAGCCATGTTAGTTTTTATTGACATCATGTATACAGGGTGATCCAGGAGACGTGGGCAAGAACAACCCTACATATTTAGTTAACGATAAAGAATCGGCCGCCGTCGTGTTTAAGTGAAATAACAACGAATTTTTATTGTTACGTAGATATTTTGTTCTGTGTAGTCATGGTCACCCTACAAAAACAAAAAAAAATATATCGCTAATTACACTAATATTTACTGGTATCAAACCATAGCTTATTATTGACTGAATCCGCAGTGTTAATCCAGCTCACGTCTACTGAATTAACCTATATATGTAGGTACTTATACCGTGTTGAGAGGACTGGGTCCACAGCCCTCTAAGTAGAAGGTAGGTTAAAAAAAAACGCGTCAAACAAGGTGCAAATGGCGCTGCAATCGTTTAACAAAATGTCTTTATTTACGTATGCAAAGTTTATATACCATAGACACCAAAAAATCCAAAAATGCAATGGGGTTGGCCGGTCGAAAGTATTTACAGATGGCGCCAGCATAGCTAGGGACCCTGTCAGTCCTACAAATAGTGTCAAAATCACGTTTTTTTTTAATTTTTTTTGACCTGGATGGGCTAGCCTTTAAGCCAAATCCCATACAACAATACTAGTGAAAGGGCCCTAGCTATGCTGGCGCCATCTGGCCAAACCGTTGACAGTTGCCAACCCCATTCGGAACAATGGGGAAGGCAACTGTCAAAGGTATGGCCAGATGGCGCCAGTGTGGGATAATATTGCGTTGGTTAATAATTTATTAATGTTCTGCCAATAGTTAAGTGTTTTTAATTGTTAAGTATTCGCTATGTGCGAAGTGCATGGTGAGGCCAACGAGAACGATCGCAGTGCTCAATGTGACAAGAAATGAAACTGCAAATCCCCTGTCTGCTGTCAAAATAGTGAATCAGCCAGTTACATTTCATATAAGCAAGGAATACAACCTATTTATAAAAAAGGAAAAAAAGAGATTGACCACCTGCCCAAGAGATGGCGCCACAATCATGCACACAGCGAATAGTTCTTAGTTCTCTGCATGTTACTGTGTAATATTATGAATATTATTCTGCTTTGGGAAATAAGTATCTTAAACCGTAAATCACCTAAAATTTTCCAAACAAAAAAAAAGTGGAATATACAACTTTAAATAAAATGGCCCAGTTATGTTTATGAGTTAACATCAGAAAATACCATTAAAAATTACACTTGGTAGGACTGACAGGTACAGTCGACAATAAAAATATATTTACTTTTTGCACCTTACCCCTTTGTAATAAGGCGCAAAAGTGTAAACATATCTTTGACGTCGACTGTACAACCTATTCTGGCGCCATCTGTAATAACGTCTGACTGGCCAACCCCATTATAATCCGTTGTTTTTAACCACATTAACCTAGTGATCAATACTCGTACAGTCGACCACATAGATATTACAAAGGCTTAAGGTGAAAAAGTGTAAACATGTCTTTGACGTCGACTGTACAATACGGACGGACAAATGGACATGACATGACAAAACATAATGTTTCCATTTTTGCTATTTTCGCATGATTTTCGCTATATATGCAAATGGGTTCAAAAATGATAAAAGTGCTTAATTAATAATTAGGCATATTGGAGTAAAATACGATGGGGCTGGTATACCGCGTGGAACAAAACGACGAGCTTTTACAAAAACGGGGAATTGCTTACACTAAGAGCTTTATTTTTAACTAGTAAACTATGTTAATATTCTTTACCGTTTACGAGATAAAGCTTGTTAAACTATAGTGCAAAAATCCGTCTGCTTCAGTGTCAGCGGCAGTGACGTCATGAAAATATTAACTTTATAACGGCAGGGTTTTCACCTATAATGAAAAGTTTAATTTTTAATGGCTTTTTGTTTTGCTTAACCTACCTTTAAAATTATAATAAATTGATTGAAAATTAATTAGATAACACTATACTTTCAGCAAATATCATAGTAAAGTGCCACCCTGTATAGTATGATGAATTGATGAAGTCCCCTAAGTAACAAGAAAATAATCTTAGTAAAAATGGAGGTCAAGTTTATACTGGTTAATATTCGTTATTATTGCTGTAGTAGTGGGGGTAATCGTCCGTGGTGTACACTTAATTAGGGTCAAAACACACCTAGCGGAATCACAGCGGAATTAAGCCAATTCATAGACAAACTGCTTGAATTTGTCTATGGTAGCGGAAATTTATCTATGGTAGCTGATTTTTTGTATGGAAGTCATAGACAAATTTCCGCTACCATAGACAAATTTCCGCTACCATAGAACATAGACAAAATTAAGCATTTTGTCTATGAATTGGCTTAATTCCGCGAGGAATTCCGCTAGGTCTATTTTGACCCTTATACGGAAAATGATGATGACGGACGGAAGAAGCAGAGTTAAGTGACGTTATTGTAAGTAAGTACCTACCTCTATTCTATACACACCTAGTGCCATCATTCACACTAGCAACTGACAATTAGGACAAACCCGCTAAGATTGCGCTGTAAAGTGCAATCGTGAACAAACATCTCATTCTCTAAACAATAAACACTGAATATGTCTAATCCATTAGGTAGATAGGTACCTACTCTATATGATAAAGAGTTTTAATCGAATGTATGGCCTTTTAAGTCATGGTGCACACTGGAGCGACGGCGACCGACTGTGCGTCTCACGCCGCGTCCATGGTAAACCAATACTTTGGAAGCTCGACGCAACGCTGGTCGCGGTGCCGAACGCGTCGTCGAACGTTCGCCCCTGATTCCTTACAGTTCCTCCTCCGAGACTGAGTGTTACTAGCATTTTAAAACTAAAACGTAATAGGTTCAGTCAACGCCTGAAATATGTATAAGTACGATTTTGAACCTTATTAAAATGATGTATACATATTTATGGAGTTGACTGTACTAAAACTCTCAAGTAGGAAAATAATGTACAGTCGAGTTCGTTAATGTCGACGCGTCCAACTGAACAAAAATATGTGAACACAACCTTATTTGTATGGGTATAAGGTCCAATTCACATATTTTTGTTCAGTTGGACGCGTCGATATTAACGAACTCGACTGTACGTAGTAGGTATTCACAGTAGATGGTTGTGGATCACTGCCACACGGATGTGGTAACCGGACTATAGCTACTTCAGCGATCAAAGTCGTGACTACAATAGTATATGCTATATTATGTATACTTACGCGAAAGAAAGGCTAAGCCGCGTAAGTTACGCGGCTTAGCATTTCTTTTGCTTATGTCCTATGCTACTAGCAAGTCAAAACTGCAAGTTATCAAAAACCAGGCATGTTACATACATTAGTTACATTACCTATTTGCATCCTATATTACCTTAGAGCATTCAACTGATTCAACGAACCGGTGCGGCCATATCTGACATTTTCTATACAATTAAAATCTGCCGATTTTTGCGGGGGAGGGGAACGTCAATGGTATACATAACGTCAAAATAGCCACGTCAGATAAACGTGAGTCCATACAACTAGTAGTTCGCCCCGAACTGGAAACTCGCGAATCTTGTGCTTCGTCATAAATGTGCAATAGTAGAATTACTACAAATACCAAAAATAGATATCGGGTATTTTTTTCTCAACTAACCATCACGGTGAAACTAAACGTCCATATTAAATTGTGCGGTTGATGCGCAAATTTTTACCGCGACGAAATCGCTTCGGATTTGACAGTTTTTGTCTCATCTAAATTTAAATCCACCTCTCACATGCCTCTCACTCTGTTGCTTTGACATGTCGTTCTCATCTGTGGACCACCTATATAGGTTTCGGTCACCATCATTATGCGTCTATGGTAACTCTCTCTAACTAAATAATGCGTTAATGTCAGTATGCTGATGGCCCTAGCAGCCAAAGCTCTAATAAATTTAAAAAAAAGTCAGTTGTCAAAATATTTACACCAAAATCAAAATATAATTGAAAATATTTTTGAAATCAATTTTATGTTGCTAATTTGTTATGAAACAGTAAGCAGTTAATAAGGATTTGACGAGAGTGTTAATCAATACCTTTCGTTTGATACCAAACTCAACCATACTTGCTCGTAAATGTAGCAAATAAGATGACCAATGTAACAGGACCCCTTTACAAAACCTTTTTAGGCCTTCTAATTTCAGAACCCCCGTCTCAATCCAGCTCATATACGAACTCGCTAATTTTGTTGGTCTCTGCTACAACCCCAACAAATTTCATAAAGATCAGAAAAGCGTTACTAAAGTTATCGTCGGACAAACTATGTAAATCAAAAAGCCATCCAAATGCCGAGACGTCCCAGTAGCCAGGTGACAGTTGTTGTTTGTAAGAACGATCTTCGCTTACGCTCCGCTCGTTCGATAAGTATGACCACTGGTCATTTATTTCCGGCAGAGGGGAACGCCTGTCAATAGCCGCTCCGGTCTCCAGTTGGTTGAATGTTCTAGTCTATTACCGACAAGTAGCGCCACTAGCGGTAGAAACATGAACAATGCATTGTGTGATATCAGTTGCGATACTGATAACGTCAAACCTTTCACACTCACTTACGCCTCTTTACCTTCTGTGAATCATCTAGTCAACATTGCTGTTTTGAGTACAGTCAGCAGCAAAAGTAGCTGAGCGGGTAGAGTGTTCAAAATGACAAATGACCTACACACGCTCTTTTACTATACTCTTAACAATAAAGTCGTGTCCAGCTCTTTTGGAACACCCACTTAGCTACCTTTTCTGCTGACTGTGCCCACCTAAGTCAACAAAAATCACTTCTGACTTCACATTTAACTAAACTGGATTACTTACTAGTCAAATAGTAATATTCAATAAAAGCGAAAAACAACAACTTTTAATCTATTTATTCATCAACATACATAATATCTACATTTGCACAAATAAAATATTAACTTAGAATTATATCAGTTACTTATTACTTAGGACTGACATAATACTTTTGATTTTTTTAATTCCAAAACTGTGTACACGACATTGTGCTTTAAGTTATCAATAAAAATTGAATTTCAATACTCATACACAATCTATGGCATTAACTTCAACACCTATAGTTAACTTTAAGGGGATACAAATTTACAAGTAGATATAATAAATTAGCGTGTTCACAAGAAACAGGAAAGCAAACATATTTACAATTGAAGTATTATATTGATTGCATAAATTAAAAAATAATATTGAACTGCATTATTACAACTACTTCTTGCATTAAGGTTCTTTTCCACTTTGTGACTCATATTTTAAACAAAGGTCTAAAAAAGCCTAGCCTGTTCAGTTATTTAATTCAATACATCAAGAAAATACATTTCAATTAATATGATATTTAGGTATATGAAACCTCACTAACACCTGATATATCTTAAGCTTGATAATCTCATACAATACAATATATTGAAAATACATTTATATATCTTAACAAAGTGCTTGGAAAACAACCTTAATTTAATGTGATATATACTCCAATTAGTTTATGTACAGTACATGTATGGCGGGCTGCTGGTGGCTGATAAACACTTCTTCAAGTTGCACGAGGTTCATGGAATGTTAATGCTTTTAACAAAGTGACTAGATGCAACATTGAACTACTCATCAGGGATCAGAATCAACACATGTTGATAAACTGCCATCCAACATTGATATAATACATGCTTCCATTTTTTTATTCAATGTGAATCCAGTCATTTTCCTAAGAGCCAGCTTAGTTACTCAAGTTAACTGTTAAAATGTCAAAAAACACTCCAACTAAATACTGATTCTATTCACAAACAAAATGGTCGGGCAGATACCTGAATCCTTGGCAGAAAATGCAACAACTTATTTGATGAGGGTTTTTGTTAGAAATGTGACTTTTTTAGCAATTTTAATTTGTGCCAAGGTCAGTTGTCTTTCACAAATATGAAATTATCTATTTAACAAGTTTAAACATCACATAACATATCAAAGTAGTAAGGTCATAGTAGTACAAGTAACTGCGGTAGTATTGAATTCAAGCTATACTGGGTAATTTACCATTGATTGGATACTTTTCTTAGCACTGTTTGTGTCTCAAACTCGGTTTAACAGGTGATCCAGTGCTGTTGCATACTGAAAATAGAATAAAAACATAGTAAACATTTATGAGGAAATACTTATCATCTAATACATTATTGCACACTTGGAGAGCTTTTAATGGTTAAGTTGAAGTGTACTTAAATCCTGTTTCACGCAATCATTACAGTAATAAGTTAGAATTACAAAAGTTACAACATATTTATTAGTACTCACACTTAATTTTAAGTTCAGTTTTCTTAAGCAGCACCCATTTTGACTTTTGATGTCATGTAAATACCAACGATAAGCCCAAAGAGACCGATGGCTGATCCAAAGATTTCAACAATGAGGATCTTCACAAATAGTGCTGCGTTGGCTGCGTCTGAGAGGGCGGCTCCGGATCCAACAATTCCCACGGCAATACCACAGAATAAGTTTACAAGGCCGACAGCCAAACCAGCTCCAAACATTACATATCCTGCCATGTAGTTTTGACTCGCGACATTTGCGTCAAGCAAGGGCTCAGGGTATTTCTCCAGCATACCAGACAGCACAATGGCAGTGATCAGTCCGTAGATAGCGACGGCCTCGCAGAAGATAACGGAGATCAAGTTTTTGGTCTTGATTCTGGGCGCCTTGACACCTCCACCGACTATGCTTACGCCGACGGTGTGGATGCCCATGGCCGCGCCGACCACGGACAGCGACACGGCAAAGGCTATGCCCAACGTCGCCCACATGTAAGGCGACGTGTTCTCCAGGAACCATCCGAAGCTGATTTGCTCACCCTTTCCGTTCAATAAATAGTACATGGAAAAAATGGGAATCACTAAGACTATTATGAACCCCGCCAAGTAAGTTAAGAAGTACCTCATCTTGATGTTGTGTTGCACTAAATTGGAGCTATTTTACACACGAATCCCTGCAGGGACGGCTTTTTCTCGCCCAATTTTTGCCTTGACAGAAAACTAGAGGATAGAAGTCTTGTGATCACAAGATGTCAGAGACAACAAGAGTGTTGCTATATGATAATTAAATACTTGTGATTCACTTAAGCGGTCAACAGATGCAAGCGTTTAAAGCGGTATTACACATTGCAACCTGCAGGGCCCAATCTGTCAGGTTGGAAGGTGTAATTGAAGGTAGGGCCCGTAGGGAGCTGAAGGAGGGGAAGGAAGAGGCAGGGTACACAACAGATTGGGCCCTGCAGGTTGCAATGTGTAATACCGCTTTAAGTCAAACGATTAGAACGAGATGGAACTGCTGTCAAAATGGTTGAAAGCGGTATTACACATTGCAACCTGCAGGGCCCAATCTGTTGTGTACCCTGCCTCTCCCTTCCCCTCCTTCAGCTCCCTACAGGCCCTACCTTTAGGGTCGCCGCACACCTAGCGGTTTTCCTCGCGGAATTACCGGAAGTAGCGGAAATTTGTCTATGGTAGCAGATTTTTTGTATGGAAGCCATAGACAAATTACCGGAAGTAGAGGAAATTCATAGACAAAATGCTAAATTTGTCTATGAATTTCCGCTACTTCCGGTAATTCCGCGAGGAAAACCGCTAGGTGTGGGGCGACCCTTAATTACACTTAAAGCGGTATTACACATTTCAACCTGCAGGGCCCAATCTGTTGTGTACCCTGCCTCTTCCTGCCCCTCCTTCAGCTCCCTACGGGCCCTACCTTCAATTACACCTTCCAACCTGACAGATTGGGCCCTGCAGGTTGCAATGTGTAATACCGCTTTTACCAACCTGACAGATTGGGCCCTGCAGGTTGCAATGTGTAATACCGCTTTGAGTTGATTAAAAGCGGTATTACACATTGCAACCTGCAGGGCCCAATCTGTTGTGTACCCTGCCTCTCCCTACCCCTCCTTCAGCTCCCTACAGGCCCTACCTTCAATTACACCTTCCAACATGACAGATTGGGCCCTGCAGGTTGCAATGTGTAATACCGCTTTAATCTAATGCGCATTCAGCCATTCACTATATGGGTTAAACGGGTACGGGTACGGGTACGGGTTTCGCGGCAAGTGTAGTGTAGTAGACTTCTTGAGCTGTGATCACAAGAAAATTGTACTTCCGTGCAAAATCGACTTTAGGGTCGCCACACACCTAGCGGTTTTCCTCGCGGAATTACCGGAAGTAGCGGAAATTTGTCTATGGTAGCGGAAATTTGTCTATGGTAGCAGATTTTTTGTATGGAAGCCATAGACAAATTACCGGAAGTAGCGGAAATTCATAGACAAAATGCTTAATTTGTCTATGAATTTCCGCTACTTCCGGTAATTCCGCGAGAAAAACCGCTAGGTGTGTGGCGACCCTTAGCGTAGTGAATGGGAGTGGTGTTTATGGTTTTCTTATGACATTTGTATAGTCTATGGAACTATACTTTGCTTTTTGCATACTTTTTGCTTTGCTTGTGTTGTGTTATAGATATAGTATATACAAGCTTGTGTGCCGATTATTCCGCGAATTTATGTTTGTGTAGATTGTGTTGGTGATTGATTGTGATTTCCATGATGTGATTGTTGAAGCATTCTGTTCAACATCTGTCACGATATTAATTTGGATTTCCCTAATCAAAATGCGACATCATATATTGTGTAAAAAGTGTCCTACAGCTTCAGTTTATTGGTCATGAGTTGCACTAACGTTAGGAAATGGAGTAGGAAAAAAACTATGAAGCCTGAGAAGTCAGCGCGATGTGGTCCGCTTACGCCAGGTCTATTGTTCGCCACTCCTACCTGTTTTTATTTTTAATTAGTGTGATTTCTACTATCCTTACGGTCATTCCGTTAGTATGTCACAGACTGCCATCATTCTCCGACCCTCTCACAGGGTTCGAGACTCGCGGAACAACGTTAGCCCACCGTTTTATCGCGTGGGAAAACCTCAACGACGAAACACGGCCGTCCCGGCGGCTTGCCGTCAACCCTCAAGAGATTGAAGACCAAATTCGCATAAATTTTACCTATTATAATAGAACAACCCAAAGTAAACACAAAAAAAACAAAGATCCCTCGAAGAAGAAACTCAGAAAAAGAAAAGAAATATCCAACATCACAAGCTCTACAAAAATCAGGTATAATTCACCTGAATCTAATTTCTCCTCTGATCACATACACTGGGGATATGGCAAAAATGTTAGCTTTGAAGGCGAAAATGATATATTCTTAAGGGAGCATGTACGAAAACAATGGGTTTCACTCAAGGAGATGCAACGTGAGCCTGACACACCAATCCATCGAAACTATGCTTTTGGAAGTTGTGGAGCGCCTCTATCAAACTACGCACATTTTGTCATAGAAAGTGTGGATAATTCGTCTTTACTAACATTTGATAATGTTCAAAAAATGTGCAACTGGCAGTTGGATCTCGTGGAACTCGGAGCTATGGAATATTTTAATTTGTGCCAGAGGCCCATCAAAGCTGAAGACCTCTGCTGTCCGGTATGGAGTGTTCCAAATTATATAGCTTTAATTTCTGGCAAAAAATCCTGTGAGAATTTAACTAAAGAAGATGTTGACAAAACTACTGTGATTTTAGAAAAATGTGCAAGCTACTTTCATAACTTTTCATTGATGGCTTCATGTGAATTAGACAGATGTAAGGTTCCTAAGTATTGTTCCCAATACGATGCGATATACAATATGTTGTTCTACTTAATAGATTCTAATGCATTTGCCCCGCCTGACTTCACTCAAACTCATGTTAAAAATGTAATGGTCTTTTTACCACTGCCAAGTAGTAGCACAGTATTGCCATATTATATAAAAATACAAAGTTCAAATATGTCTTATGATAACCTTTTTATACCTGCAATGGATTTTGGGCTCAAGAATACACTATTTGACATTTGGGTTATCGAAGACACATGGTTAGTTGGCTTAGGAGCTGTGTTTGTGTTTTTATTTGTATGGATGTACACAAAGTCTGTTTTATTGACGCTTATGTTATTTACAGCTATCGCATATTCCCTTGGAGTATCATACTTCTTGTATGTGTATGTGTTCAATTTAGAGTTTTTCCCATTTATGAATTTATTAGTAATAGTTGTTGTGATAGGAATTGGAGCTGATGACGCATTTCTTTATGTCAAGGTCTGGAAGATGGTCAGTAAACAACTTATACGAGATAATGTAGCTAGTCGGGATAGTGGGCTAGGGGATATGGGGGATATAAAGAATGTATCAAGTGCAGGAGAAACTATACTTGTGCAGATCCTTGAGGAAACTCTCAAGCATTCTGTTGTGACAATGTTCATAACAACCTTGACAACTGCTGTAGCATTTTACGCATCCTATGTAAGTTATATTCCTGCTATTAACTGTTTCAGTATTTTTGCTGGCACCTCTGTTCTAGTCAACTTCTTACTTATGATAACCTGGTTACCTGTATCAGTATTTATATTGGATGTTAAGTTGTGCCAAAATAATATAAAATTTTTAGAGGTGCTCAAAAACTCCTTTAATGAGATCTGGGATGATGCTAGAATGGGGATGATGTTAAATAGGTTTATTGTCACATGTGTCACGAAATTTCACATAGTTTTTGTATTGGGGTTAGGTGGTTTAGGGATTTATAGCATTGTTGTAGTGTTTTATACTCCAGGTCTTCAACTTCCTGACTCTAAACAATTCCAATTATTTCAGACTTCACATCCATTTGAACAGTATGATATGAGGTATAGCGACAAGTTCCTCTTTGAAAGATTTGGTAAGGATATAGGAACTGGTAGTAATATGCCTCTCAGATGGATATGGGGTGTGAAAGCTATTGACAATGGCAACCACATGGATCCTAATTCTAGAGGAAGTTTAATTTTCGATGATACATTTTCGATATCAGAGCCAAAGTCGCAAATCTGGTTGCTAGAGTTTTGTACAAAAATCAAAGCCCAGCCATTTTATCAACAAATGCGAGGTTTTCTTCTTCCAAACTGTTTTATTGAAAACTTTAAGAACTATTTTATGAATAGACGATGTTATGATAGTATTGATAAAATTGATAGAAAACCTTGTTGCGAAGCCCGTTTTCCCTATAAGAAAAAAGTTTTTGAACATTGCATTATACTAGCCACTGAGTCGTTATACCAGACTTCCCGGGAATTGTTCATGCCTGGGGTAGCTGGACCCAAATTTCTCCGAAGTGCCAGACCCCCGAAAATAGCTTCTATTGTCGTTGAATTTGAAAGTGTAGTGCCATATTCTATGTCATATTTAACTATGAACAAATTCTTTTCCCATGTTGAGAATTGGACTGAAAATGAGTTGAAATCGGCACCCCGGGGTATGAAGGGCGGTTGGTTTATATCCGATTTACAATTTTTTGATCTTCAACGCACTCTAGCCAGTGGTACAGTGATGGCACTATTGATATCAGCCGGTTTAGGTTCTGTAGTCCTGATTCCAGCGACTTTGAGTTTTGTTGTGAGCGTGTGCGCACTTGCAGCTATGGTATTTGCTTCTACTGTTACGATAGCCATACTACTACTAAACGGCTGGAAATTAAATATTTTGGAGAGTGTTGCAATATCAACCTCGGCTGGACTTGCTGTTGATTTCAGTCTTCACTACGCTCTCAGTTACGCCAATGCTAACGGAGTCAAAACTGCAAGAGTTAAGACAGCATTGTCCACGTCAGCTGGGCCAAGTGCAGCCGCTGCACTCACCACGGGGTTTGCTGGGATATTTCTACTGAAATCGAATTTGCTACCATACTCTCAGATTGGATGTTTCTTAGCTTTGATTATGTTTGTTAGTTGGATATATGGAACGTTCTTCCTGTGTTCTTTATTTTGCATAGTTGGTCGTAATTCGTCTAAGGAATTTCCATCTGAAGATAGGAAGACGGTTTCTCGAGTCAGTTCTATATGTTCGGGGATTCCAAATTTAGAAAGTCATGAACTGGAGCATTTGGCGGATAGTAATCGTACAAATCTGACACATTCACACAGTCCTTCCAGTTGGAGCGCTACCACCGTCGTGCTGCACGACGACTGTGACAACGCTCATAGTAGTAAAATTGAAAAGAAAATTAGTATTACGGCTAATTTAGCTTGTGACAATGACTGAATGTACTTATATAAGAAATAGTTTGTTAAGTACTTACTGACATCTTAAAAGTATTTTTTTACAATGTTATAGTATTCATATTTCCTAAACTACATAAGTATGTCTTATTTGAATAAAATTTAAAACTAAAAAGGCCTCAGTAATCCGTTTAAAATGTTGGTGGTACCTACTACCAGATCGTATCTGCTGCGATCTGCTGTTAGTGCCCCGTGTACCTACACAAAATAAAACCGCAAACGATGTACAGTTTAACCGTTTGCACACACATACTAGAGATCAAAACAAAATTTTTGATCCGCAGTTCTTTAAAAAATTTCCCTTAGGATAGGAGGGGGGTGCTGATTCATATTTTTTTTTTGTATGGGAATAAAATGTTTTTTCAAAAACCTATCGTGTGTGATATCATAGAGGCGGTTCTAAAAATATGCCACATCATTACATTTCAGCCAATTTTTTTTTAAATTAAATCAAAAATAATTTTCAAAACATACCAAGTTTGGGCTCCTCCAGATACAATATAACGCAGTACAATGTACTGAAGTAGAGTTCTACTCCAGAACATTTTGTACTGCGTTATTTAATAATATTGAAGAATTTAAAAAAAAACTAAATTAAGTTATTTTCAAAATTGCTTTCTTGGGGTTAGATATGAGGGTTTGATACCCTGATCATTTGTGATATATTGTACAACAAAAAATCAGCCATATCGTATCTGGAGGAGCCCAAACTTGGTATGTTTTGAATAGTAGATTGTACAACAAGTGCATAAAACGCACCATTTTACGCGAGGCGTTTATCCATACGAGCGAGCTTGCGAGCGAGGATGGATATAAAGTACGAGCGTAAAATGGGTTTTATGGACGAGTTATACACTCTACTTTTTACTTCGATTGTGAGGAAATAAAAAGAATAGGAAATTCTTTCAAAAGTGTTTATATTTATAGGCGGACTAAAACTCAATTTTATGCACAAGTGCATAAAAAATTGACTTCTTCTAAGGCTATTTTGACAATTCAATTTTTTATGCACTTGTGCATAAAATTGAGTTTTAGTCCGCCTATACCCAGCATAAAGTGAAACTTTACGAGCATGAGAAGTAAAAAATTATTTTTGTTTTAATTTTTTTTTAATGGCTGAAATGTAATGATGTGGTATATTTTTAGAACCGCCTCTATAAGCCCTTTCATATGATACCACACACGATAGGTTTTTGAAAAAAAAATGATGAATCAGCACCCCCTCCTAAGTTTTTTAAAGAACTGCGGATCAAAAAAATTGTTTTGATCTCTATTATGCGTGTGCCAAATGGCTAAACTGTACATCGATTTGCGGTATTTCTGTAAAATCTGACTATTATAGGGTCGACTATATGCAATGAAGCGAACTATTTATACACCGACTTTAATTTTTATGTGAATAATAGATTACTTACAAGTCTCCAAACTCATTAATTTAGATAGCGAGTATTTTTATAGTAACAGGAATTCGGCGGATACAATTATATAGCGAGAATATTAATATTATTAATTATACAGGGTTTAGTTTAGATATTTGAAAAACTATAAAGTTATCGCTAACTTCATACGTTTGTCTCGGATAGACTTTTGCGGCAATTTTGAAAATTTCCTAACGTCCTCAACCTGAGATGCAACCAAACGTTCAAACAAAACCGAAAAGAATTACCTGCCTATTATGTGCGCGACATCTTTAAAAAAGTAAAGTAGAGTTTTTTTAAAGTGTGACTTCATGATAAATATGTACTTAGATACCTAGTAATGTTTCGCGAAAGGTTAAAAGTTAAAATTAGCGAAAAATGCAGATAGTGCCCCTTGTATACAAAAAGAAACCGCAAATCGATGTACAGTTTAGCCGTTTGGCACACGCATACTAGAGGTCAAAACAAAATTTTTCATCCGCAGTTCTTAAAAAAATTTCCCTTAGGAGGGGGGTGCTGATTCATATTTTTTTATGTATGGGAAAAAAAAAAATTTTTTCAAAAACCTATCGTGTGTGGTATCATATGAAAGGGCTAGTAGAGGCGGTTCTAATAATATACCACATCATTATATTTCAGCCATTTTTTTTAAATTAAAACAAAAATCATTTTCAAAACATACCAAGTTTGGGCTCCCCCAGATACGATATGGCTGGTTTTTTTTTTGGTACTTTATATCAAAAATGATAATAGATATCCTCATATCTAACCCCAAGAAAGCAATTTTGAAAATAATTTCATTTAGTATTTTTTTTTTAATTTTTCAATATTGGGGCATTTCATGTGAAGCGGACAGCTAAAAACATGTCAGGTTCTGGATTTCGTTTATAATTGGGTAAATTGAATCTATATGTGAGCAAAAAAATTTGGCATAATTACTTTTTTTATATATTGCTTTATTACAAATTTATAGGACTTTGAAAATTCTACAAAACCTGAGGCACGGATTTTTGACAAGGTATGAATGCAATTTATCAAATGGTTTTAATTTTAACTAAATAGTGTTTATTTGAGAATATAAGTTGCTTTTCTTGGAAATTCATATAAAAATAAATTTTGATATTTTTTTCGTATAGTAAACCGGAAGTTAGTATTTGAAATCAATTTTTTTCCAACTTCGCATTTTTTTATTTTTTTTATTTTTACACAAAAATGTAGCTTATAGTATAGGAATGCTCCTTAAAAGATATTATAATGGCACCTCGATTAGTTTAGAAGATTCACGAATTAGAGTACGAAGGTACCGCGAGACGCTCAGTACTGAGTGGTTCCTTAGCGTTAGTATTAGTCCTTACGTATGGCTTAATACCAATAAATATGGTCCAGTAACCATATTAAAGAACAAAATATATTATGTTCGTTTTCAATTATTATACGCAGCTATGTTCTTTAAAGTTCTAATAAATTAAATAAATTATACAACGTGCCCACGATGACCCGAAAGATTTAACTGTAATAAATAAAAAATGTAATAAAACGCCTTCGTTAATGTTGTTATCATAGTTTAATGTAGTTATCATAATAAAGTATTAACCAATCGAAAAATATACCTGTTTATGTAAACCAATATTATGTATTTTTCTTTTTTTGGGCCACAAATGAGTGGTTATAATGTTTCGGTTTCCACTTTACGCGTAGGTACTTCTTCAAAAAATATGTTCGTTTTACAATTATACTCTCGTTTGAAAAGCGTGAACCATTTTAGTCCATGGCAATTGGCAACGTTGTCAAGTCACGGTTGCAATAAAAGATTTTGTTGCTTAATTTCTTACTTTGGTCAATAATAAACTGCAGTTTTCGATAAATACGCTTTCGTTTAATACAGGTTCTTGTGAAAACAATGGCCCCGTTTCGTGTGAAATCGCTACGTTTATATAATTGGACGAACTAAGTTATTAAAAAGAAACATATTTGATGATTGATTTCACAAGAACCTGTAATAAACGAAAGCGTCTTTATCGAAAACTGCAGTTTATTATTGATCAAAGTAAGAAATTAAGCAACAAAATCTTTTATTGCAACCGTGACTTGACAACGTTGCCAATTGCCATGGACTAAAATGGTTCACGCTTTTCAAACGAGAGTATAATTGTAAAACGAACATTATTTTTGACGAAGTACCTACGCGTAAAGTGGAAACCGAAACATTATAACCACTCATTTGTGGCCCAAAAAAAGTAAAATACATAATATTGGTTTACATAAACAGGTATATTTTTCGATTGGTTAATACTTTATTATGATAACTACATTAAACTATGATAACAACATTAACGAAGGCGTTTTATTTATTAATATTCACATTATAATGTCTAAATACGATCAAGAATACACAGTTAAATCTTTCGGGTCATCGTGGACACGTTGTATAATTTATTTAATTTATTAGAACTTTAAAGAACATAGCTGCGTACAATAATTGATAACTTTAACATCATATATTTTGTTCTTTAATATGGTTACTGGACCATATTTATTGGTATTAAGCCATACGTAAGGACTAATACTAGCGCTAAGGAACCACTCAGTACTGAGCGTCTCGCGGCACCTTCGTACTCTAATTCGTGAATCTTCTAAACTAATCGAGGTGCCATTATAATATTTTTTAAGGAGCATTCCTATACTATAAGCTACATTTTTGTGTAAAAATAAAAAAAAATAAAAAATGCGAAGTTGGAAAAAAATTGATTTCAGATACTAACTTCCGGTTCACTATACGAAAAAAATATCAAAATTTATTTTTTTATGAATTTCCAAAAAAAGCAACTAATATTCTCAAATAAACACTATTTAGTTAAAATTAAAACCATTTGATAAATTGCATTCATACCTTGTCAAAAATCCGTGCCTCAGGTTTTGTAGAATTTTCAAAGTCCTATAAATTTGTAATAAAGCAATATATAAAAAAAGTAATTATGCCAAATTTTTTTGCTCACATATAGATTCAATTTACCCAATTATAGACGAAATCCAGAACCTGACATGTTTTTAGCTGTCCGCTTCACATGAAATGCCCCTATTATCAAGTAACGCAGTACAAAATGTACTGGAGTAGGACTATAGTAGAACTCTACTTCAGTACATTTTGTACTGCGATTTTGTAATATTGAAAAATAAAAAATAAATACTTAATGAAATTATTTTCAAAATTGCTTTCTTGAGGTCAGATATGAGGATATCTATTATCATTTTTGATATAAAGTACCAAAAAAAAACCAGCCATATCGTATCTGGGGGAGCCCAAACTTGGTATGTTTTGAAAATTATTTTTGTTTTAATTTAAAAAAAATGGCTGAAATATAATGATGTGGTATATTATTAGAACCGCCTCTATTAGCCCTTTCATATGATACCACACATGATAGGTTTTTGAAAAAAAAATTTTTTTTTCCCATACAAAAAAAATGATGAATCAGCACCCCCCTCCTAAGGGATTTTTTTTAAGAACTGCGGATGAAAATTTATGTTTTGACCTCTAGTATGCGTGTGTCAAATGGCTAAACTGTACATCGATTTGCGGTATTACTGTAAAATTAGACTCGTACACCGTGCACTAAGACCAGTGTTAGCTGCACAGACTTATATATACCTATGTGCTGATATGCACTAGTGCCTACGGAAAATAACAAATAGAAGTACCTAATGTCATTAAATTTATACCAATCTCCAGTGGTGTAACTACTCTAAGTGAGGCCCGTGGCAAATTCATCACATGGGGCCCCTTTTACAGAAAATTTTAAGGTCCTCCCTTTGTCGTAGCTTCTCAGACGGGGGCCCGTGGCATTTTGCCAACTCTGTCACCCTATAGTTACGCCACTGCCAATCTCATTGAGACATACTAATAATAATAAAAGTGTTTCAGTATAAGTATATGAGTTCTTTTGTTAATTTTCGATGTTGAGCGGATATAAATGTATAGCACATTACAAGCATTAACACTACATTTTTTCAATCCTAAATGGCGATTATCCTAAATTAACTGAGGTTTTATTTAAGGACTTCTAAGATACCACGTGCTTTGCTATCATCATATAATAGTATTCATAATCAGGGACCTTAACTGGTATTTTCAGAAAACCCCGAAATAACGCTATAAGTAGGTATATTTTTAACCGACTTCAAAAAAGGACGAGGTTCTCAATTCGACTGAATTTTTAATTGTTATTATTTTTTTGTATGTATGTTACTCGATATCTCCGTGAATCGTGAACCGATTTTTTTTTAATCGAACGGGTACTATACCTAGGTGGTCCCATTGTCACCAAGTCGGGGTCTGATGATGGGATCCTGGAGAAATCGAGGGAACTCTTCAACTATTATAGGCACACCTATAGTGATTTCACTAATTTTTACAGCAACTCGGCCACTTCCTCTTGGAATAGCGGATCCTAAGTGAAGTCGGTTCTTTTTTTGTTTAAAATTATATTATTTTATGGGCTTCATGTAGAACTCAATTTCCCAATCCCTGTTCATAATACTCGCCGGTAAATACCTACATTCACTTCTCGATTTCGTTCATATACTCACCGACAATGGTTTTATATTTGCATATCTTCACGAGCTAGGACAACGATATTTATGATGAGTAAATGCTCTTACTTTTAAACACTTAAATGCCACAATGCAATTAAAATTGCGACTATGTAGGAAAAAGAAAATACTTTTTCACGTATTTTTGCTTAACTTTTTACTTAGTACCTACTTCTCTCGGGGCCTAGTTTTTTTTCTTAATCTATCCTGTAATAGGTATGTAAATAAATTAAATAATGTACACTATCGAAATGCAAGACGTAGGAATGATTATTGTGACAATAATTATCACATAAATAATTCATATACGACAATATAAATTGAAAATGAGCTTAGCTTGAAACTTTAAATGTGTTGCCTATTAAAATAGTTTTAATTACTTAAGTTAATCCATGTTTACCCAATACCTAGTTAATTGTTGTTTTCTTCAGCTTGCATTAGTAAGTCGTAGGTTCTATCTGTAAAATTTAAAATCAATTTTGATTTGTATACATATATGAAATGAAAAAAAGAAAACTGAAGCGGTAATCCGATTATCAGTGTAGGTATTCGTAATTATTATGATTTATTTTGTAAAGCTACATGAAGAACCTATACTAGATTTACTGGTCGCTTTTAGACTCTATATATCGGCATTCGGCACGATAAAGTATGAAAGCGGCCATTGTATCCATGGAATCAAACATATATGATTTTTTTTAATTATAAATTTATTTTAATATAGTTGATCGGTGCATTATTTTTTAATTTAACTTATAGATAATATTCTCTTAAATTTTGTTAAATTACAGACAGGATGTAACGAGATTTACGCGTATCTCGCTAATCTATCAATTCGTCTATTGTACAATTGACCGATCGGTGTTGTATTGTAAGTGTTATACTATAAATAATCTAATGCACTTGGATCATTTTACAAAACACATTTTAATGGTTATATTTTCAATAGTAATTCATCTGTTTCACCACAAATACCGAATATGATTGTAATACGTGTCAATTTATATTAAAAAATTAAAAATAGTATTACTCATCGAATATTTCTTATATTTGTCAAATTGATATTAATTATATTTTATAGATATACTTACAATTTTCTTAGAAAATTGATGTTAGAGCTATTAAAATGTTAGTTAAGTAGGTATATCAAAACCACTAAGATATCATGTGGGAAAAATAAATGTACTTAGGTATATTACTAAATATAGATTGCTATATTATATCAAGTGTATATTTAAAATGTTTTCTTTCTTATTTAATTGATATGTACTTAAAATATGTTTCCTTCCATTTATGCGCAAAATGCATTTAATATTAGATATGTATTTGTTTACATGTATTAAAGTTATAAAAACGAATAACTACTTTTGCTAAAAATGTTAAATCAGCCTGCAAATGAAAACGTACAAAATAAACGAATCTCATTTTCATCAAAATAGTTCTGTAATCATTTTTATTACATGTATTTGATATGTTAAAAAATAAATATCTTTATTATTATGAGCTAAGTAATTGGATGCTTTAGCTTTTTTTCACAAGACGTAATATTTTTCTTAACTTCGTTGGATGAAGTCAACCATTTTTATTAGGGTTCCGTACCAATATTGTAAAAAAGGAACCCACGGGTTAAAAAATACATTTAGAACCATAAGGTTCTAAATGTATTTTTCATTGTTTAAAATTACTTCGACTTCGTATGGGTTATTTTCGTTACACAGTGGAATTAAAGCAAGGTAGCTACAGTTTTATGTAGAAACAGGACTTCCAACGGAAGTAAATCTGAAACTACATATGAAAACTTTTTGAGGTAAACACACGGTTTTCAGTCATCATTTCAGACTGCTCATTAGGGGATTGTGATTCCTAATAAACCAATAAATTCCTGTATAAATAACTACAACTTAAAACAGAGGGATTATACAGAAATTAATTCCTTTATTAGGAAATACAATCCCCCAACGAGAGCGCCACTGGACGGTCGACACAGTCACAAAAAGAAGACTAAATTGCATGCGAACCTTGAACATAATCTAATCTCGCGTACAAAACGTAAGGTAAAATAATAAGTAAAGTACCTACAGTAAGTAAAAGCGATTAAGTTTCATTATATTAAAAAATAATATGAAAATTCGTGTTCAAGAATCACAAATTGCAATTCTCGGTTTTAAAATTGAAAAACTGCTTGTACTTGTGTAATATACTGAATATATGTACCTATAATGAATAATATGTATGAATGTACAATACCTACTTACTGACAAAACATTCCGTCACCACAAATATGCCTACCTACATATATTTAAGGTATATTTTTTAGTCCATCATTATGTGCAGTGCAGATAATGAATGACATGTGATGTCTAATATGGATAAACGGCAGTATTGAAATGCAATTATAGCTAGTTATACTATTGATTTTCAGTTCTTTTGAATCAATTTATGAATTGTGTAGTATTTTTGGGCGATGATAGGTTTATACTTGTTATATGTAAGATCGTAGTATGTGTATAGTTTGATAAGAAATGTATGTAAAACATTGAATAAAATGTTAATTTTTGTATGAAATTGCATTGACTCAATCTAATTATTCCTACCAGTTGCAGGAGAGTTGGATTATGTCTTCATCAATTAGGTACCTGATGTCTACGCCTAACTACCGCGAATTATGAAGTATAAAATATTTAAAGAATAATAGTAGTACAAATTTTAAATAATTACTACACTCACACACTGACACACTTATTTTCGATTTAAATAAAATTAACCTTTTAGTCCATATGAAGCCATATACAGGGCGTCCCAAGACTATGGGACATCAAGGGAAAGTACCTTAAATATCGTAGATGGCATATTTTGCTGAAAGGAGTAGTAGAGTTAGTAATTCTGAATTTAAAGATTTTCTAAGAATTACTTGCTTCTGGCAAGAAAATCTTTAAATGCAGTATTACTAACTTTTAAAAATAACAAAGTCTTCTTTCAGAAAAATATCCTATTTACAATATTTAAAGTACTTTCCCTTGATGTCCCATAGCCTTGGGACGCCCTGTATATAAAAATGGATGATAGCCGTTATAATTTTGGTCATCAGAGAGAAGCTGTTAAATGACCACGACCCTCAGTGATGAGGAAACCGATGCAAGGAGGAGGAGGAGGAGGGAGGATAATTTTGGATGATAGCTGTTGATAATAACTCAAGAGTTCAAATTTGAATATGTTGAATATTTTTTTAATTCATGTGGTTTACCCGTTTCACAGTGTTCCAGGATTGCTTGGGACCGGACATTAAATTTGATGGCTTTGCAGGTCGTCGTAGTTTTGTTATTGTAATTTTAGGTAAGTAATAGGTATTCTCATGGAAAATAAAATAATGTTTAACCAAATTACCTAATTTATTAAAAAAAATTATATATATAGGTAAATTACATATTAATTCTAGTAACATTCGTTATAAACAATGTTATTACTCTCTCTCTCTCTCTCTTAGGTTGTTCCCTCATGTCTAAGGATCGTGGTCAGCATCAGGGTTGCATCTGGAGCGGATGATCTGCCTCCACCACTCTATATAATATTTTAATGCAGGGTGTTTTTTAATAACTATCATTGTGAGATGTGATCATACTGAACAACTTCTTCTATGGGATCAACTGTGAAACCGTGAAAAAAAAATTATGGCTTCCCCATAGAAAATATTGACGTCTGATCGGTCGAAATATATGAAGCAAATCAGAGTTGGCCCCATAGAAAAAGTTGTCTACCAACGCACCTTGTATGTCCTGTATTCAGCAATAAATATATTATGTATGAATGTCCTGTTTGCCTCAGGAGCAGCTGTACATACAGTATATAGTATACACAAGGGGAATTCTTGTATACCTGTAATGCTGGCATCACATCTGTAGTCATGGTATCTGCAGTCAAATGCATACATTTTCAGTATTTGTAATAGCTAGCGTACGGACAGGTGGTGGCATTATTGAGCAGAGAGTAACACTGGAGTCGCCTACAGGACATTTTATTTGGATTGAATGACTAATGATTTTTTTTGTTGAAAACATACATTTTTAGTGCCAGCATTTTTGGATCGAATTGTGGAATTATTTTTCATATAATACTCAGTTTAATTAGGTAGACCAAAAAATTGTTGGAAACATCAGCCAAAGGTCCAGCAGAGAAAACGAGGGGGGATTCAATAATTCAATCCAAAACTATTGGCACTACTTGCATAACTAATTAATATTTTTGACCAAAAAATATTTAATCATTGGTCATTCAATTATACAATTGTAATAGCTACTACTGTTGCCAACTGAACCATAATTATAAATATTATGATGCTCCATTATTTACAAACAAAACTATTTTTTTCTCCTAGTCCTCACTACAGTCCAACCAGGGTCTACATCTTCATCCATTGGTTCTGGTTCTTGATTATGAGCTGATAATGGTGCAGAACCATTTGTAGGAGCATCATTAAATTCACCCTCACTACTGCTGTCCGAGTTTTCAGGTTCACCATGATTATTTGATTGACTAACATTTTGGCTCAAACCCTTTTGGCAAACAGGCATTGTGGCGACTCGTGCTTGTAATTCATCTCGTTTACCCTCCCTGAGTAGTGTAAAGTATTGTAGTAGTACTATTGCCACTTCTTTAGGCGAATTATCTTCACACACAGTATCGAATTCTTCGTCCATCAGGTCTTCTAAAACTTCAGTAAGGTTATCAACCTCTCCTCCCAAGTTTTCAACACAGTACCGCGTTATGTAGTCTGATACGAGTTGTCCTGTTTTCGGCCCACTGGAACCCATTCCATGATCTATAGCCAGTTGCAAAGCAGTCCAGTTGTTTAGAACCAGATCTACAAGTGGTTTAAATTCGTCGTATAACATGGCCATTATTTACAATATATAGAACCAGTCACTCGGTGATATATTCCGTTAGCCGGCACTTTAACACACTCTGTAGATTATTATAAATTTGCTTATATTATAAATGGCAGGCTTCATTTCAAAGCACGTGGTAGTGCTCCTGTCCCATCCCATGATATGATGACATGACAGTGACACTGACACTATTGACACTATTCTCAGTTTTTGGTTTTTTTTTTTTTTTTGTGGCTATTAGTGAATTAGCCAATGTCACGTGGATTAAAAGTTAGGGAAACTGATAGGAACTATAAGGTGAAACAGGAAATACGGAAAATTTGGAGATTACTGCTATTATCAATTAGATTAGGGATGTCACGAATATTAGCATTCGTATAATGCGAATATTCGTATCATTTTGGACATTCGTATCAACATTCGCATTCGCTTGAAATGATGCGAATATTTTCCGAATGCGAATATGGGCAGAACGCATCCTTTTGACCGCGCCAACCCGGCCGATGGTCATATGCTTGCTCATACACAGGAAGTGAAAACGACGGTATCACTTGTCTCCTTTTGATCAATAATATAGGACTCCATCACATATCATGTTCTGTATTTATGAACTATGGAAGCATAAAAATGATAAGCAAGATTAACTTTTTTGAATCTACTCCGTAACATTCGTATTCGCATCCTGAATATTCGCATTCGCGAATGTGAGAAAAATGACATTCGTGACATTCCTGATTGTAGATGGTATATTTATAGTTTGGTCAGGGTCTGTTTTACTTCAAGTATAGACAGAAATAATCATACTGTCTCTTTCTTACGCTAGTACCCTCGCTACTAAAAAAGGGATGAATGTAGCTTATTACTGCACTTATTGGTTATCTTTTTTTTCTCTTTGGGGCCGTAATGCACCGTAGACCTACTATAGAATAGACAGGGATCAACGTATACCCGGTAAGGCTCAAAACACACCTAGCGGAATGGAGGCAATAATGTATGGAGGCCATGGACAAGTTTAATCAACGTTAAATATGGCGACGGAGCTGTCATCCCATAGAAAACTGACAAACTTTTCATACAAGTTTTTTTTTACGATTACGTTTACGTTCACAGACAGTTTGGTGCAACCGGCCCTAAAACGGCTATTAGACATTGCAACCTGCAGGGCCCAACTTGTTGTGTACAACCTGCCTCTCCCTATCCTTCCTTCAGCTCCCTACGGGTGCCTACAGGCCCTACCTTTAATTAGACCTTCCAATCTGACAGATTGGGCCCTGCAGGTTGCAATGTCTAATACCGCTTTTAGGCTCACCACACACTTGAGCGGAATGGAGACCGTAATGTATGGGCCCATAGACAAATTTAAGCTACCATCGACAAATTTGCTTACTAATTTGGTTAATTCCGCTCAGGTGTGTTTTGAGCCTTAAAACGGCTATTACACATTGCAACCTGCAGGGCCCAATCTGTTGTGTACCCTGCCTCTCCCTTCCCCTCCTTCAGCTCCCTACAGGCCCTACCTTTAATTACACCTTCCAACATGACAGATTGGGCCCTGCAGGTTGCAATGTGTAATACCGCTTTAAGGTGTGTCGCGTATAACGGCTATTAGACATTGCAACCTGAACGGCCCAATCTGTCAGGTTGGTAGGTGAAATTAAATGTTGGGCCCGTAGGGAGCTGAAAGGGAGGGGCAGGGTACACAAAAGATTGGGCCCTGCAGGTTGCAATGTCTAATAGCCGTTTATAAGCGGTATTACACATTGCAACCTGCAGGGCCCAATCTGTTGTGTACCCTGCCTCTTCCTTCCCTCCTTCAGCTCCCTACGGGCCCTACCTTCAATTACACCTTCCAACCTGACAGATTGGGCCCTGCAGGTTGCAATGTGTAATACCGCTTTATGCCATATGTGGTCTCTGTCTCTAGTTAAAAAGGCTATTAGACATTACAACCTGCAGGGCCCAATATATTGTGTACCCTGACTCGGCTGCCTCTCCCTACCCTCCTTCAGCTCCCTACGGGCCCTACCTTTAATTACACCTTCCAACCTGACAGATTGGGCCCTGCAGGTTGCAATGTCTAATACCGCTTTAGGGTCGCCACACACCTAGCGGTTTTCCTCGCGGAATTACCGGAAGTAGCGGAAATTTGTCTATGGTAGCGGAAATTTGTCTATGGTAGCAGATTTTTTGTATGGAAGCCATAGACAAATTACCGGAAGTAGAGGAAATTCATAGACAAAATGCTTAATTTGTCTATGAATTTCCGCTACTTCCGGTAATTCCGCGAGGAAAACCGCTAGGTGTGTGGCGACCCTTAAATCCTTGCTTTGAGCCTACGTGATACGTCATTCTGACGTATGACACTTGGTAAATGACAGCTCTGCTCGATGCTGTGATTCATCTTTCCCAAACAACTAAACGATTTGTATTACTCACCCTTGTACAAAATAGTGGTGGTTTACTTTTTTTACGGCTCAAAACAAAATATCAAACATGTTTTCCACAAATCCGAATTATACTAAACTCAAAACTCACCTGAGACTTGCCATAAATCGTCTCAAATTATTGGAAAAGAAGAAAACCGAGTTGGCGCAGAAGGCTCGCAGAGAAATAGCTGAATATATTGCTGCGGGAAAGAGCGAGCGGGCCAAGATTCGTGTGGAACACATTATCAGGTAAATCAGAGCTTCTGTTTAGTAGCTGTTGTTTTATACGATATTTAATTAGTACGGCCTTGACTCGACAAAAATATCTCCTGGCGAGACTAGTTCATAGTACATGTATTGTACAAATTTTTAATTTTCCAACGGTCTCTTTGAACTTTGTCATACAGACTGTCAGGAAAGAGAAGTGTTGTTCAATGTATAAGTTCTCATATAAACCAAGACACTTCCGTTTCCGAATAGAATGTATTAGTATTTTTTTTATGTGTCATGATTTTCAGAGAAGATTACATGGTAGAAGCCATGGAGATAGTTGAGATGTATTGTGACTTGATCCTGGCGCGCTTCGGGCTGGTGACACAGATGAAGGAGCTGGACGAGGGGCTGGCAGAGGCCATTTCCACCCTCATCTGGGTTGCTCCGCGGATGCACACTGATGTCCAGGTTTGTACAGTACTTGATAAAAGGGAAGCAGCCATTGCCAATAAGTAATATCATAATTAATCAATCAATCAAATATTCAAATATTTATTTTATTTATTTATTGAAAAACCAGGTTACTTTGACCCAAAGGACTTTAAAAATGTGGATGGCTAGCCAAACCACCTGGCAATAATACCATAATTTGAAAGTCAAAATTATGCTCCAGAGCAGGGCTAAAGTGAAACGTTATCTACATAGTCTCAGACTCTGCACTTAATTACGTTCAGAGTCAAATATACATTATCTAATTAAAATTTAAAAGTCCGTACAGTCTTAATGATGTTTACCCAAGAGTTTAATTACAAACCTCATTATGTAATTATTTGGCATTGTTTCAGGAACTTAAGATAATATCAGACTTGTTTACTGCCAAGTATGGTAAAATATATGCAGATGCATGCAGAAATGAAAGTGTGAATACAATCAGTGAGAAGTTAAAACACAAGCTGGCTGTGCAAAGCCCTCCCAAGATACTGGTGGAGAGGTACCTTATAGAGATAGCAAAGAATTTCAACGTGGAGTACACTCCGGACGAGCAAGTGATGAGGGAAGAAGAAGGTATTGTATTTAAAAGGAATTACTATTTTTTGTTTTAGAAAGTGAAAACTTTCAAACAGGAATTCGAATCTGCACTTAATTTCAATTTATAAGATGTTTTTAAGACACCAAAATGTTATTACACTTTTCATACAATTCAAATATCTTCAAAATACCCACGATTTTTTATATGTGTGTACACTCGCCATCAAATATATCGCAGCAGCCAGGGTACTCGACAACATCTGAACATGCACTTTATTGCCTTGACAATAATGACAATAGAGGCATTGTCCAGATATTTGTGGCCACCTTGGCAGCTCATATATTTGATGGCGACTGTACTTTACATTGTAATGACAATGACTCATGATCAATCAATTTTACCTAGGGGCTGTCCATAAATTACGTCATCGATTTTTGACCCCCCTCTAAAATCATCCAAAGATTATGCTTTGAATGGCCCCGTTTCCTCCTACGTTATGCTACCATCATCCGATGTCCAGACCCCCCCCCATTTTGAAATGACGTAATTTATTAATAGCCCCCTAGTCTGTAGTTGAGGTTTTCTTACTAGGCCTGAACTACAACAGTTGGTTTAACTACTTTAACTTTTATATAACAAAATATGAGGCATACTTCTTGGTCTTTACTTACAGTCAATCATGTCTTGGTTGTGTAACCAAAGATATCAAATTGTGTACTATAATGAGTATGTCAGTAGGTCGAGACGCAATGCTGATTGACATCAACGGTCCTCCGATGCCGCCAGGCTTCATCGGCTTCCCACAGGCGCCAGCGTTGCCGCAGATGCCCAACCTGCCGCCGCCTACTGTCACACCTTTCAGCTATCCTTCTGTAAGTACAGAGCTTACTCATAAAATTTCTATTTACATTTAAAACCACGCCACAGACATGCTCAAACATCACACTAATTCAGTAACTTGAGCTGTATTCATTCGTTTGTGAGTTTTTCATAACTCTTGTAACTTTAATATAGTGTTTAATAGGGTTGCTTAATAATAACTCTAGTCTAAGTTCTCATAATCATGTCAGTTCAAAGAGAATGCGAGCATCACATTTGTATAGCCTGGTGCCACACACCAGACATAATTTCAGCTAGCGAAATTTAAATTAATTAGCATTACCGTAAATTTTTCTTTGTTTCTAATTATAAGGACAGGTTTAAATCCGATTCCAATAAAACGTACATGATAACTATTTCTGGCGACTGTTGATTTACCATCTATGTGACAGGGTCCATCCGGCGGCAAGGCGGGCGGGTTCATCGCGACGCCGCCCGGGCCCAGCCACCCGGCCGCGGGCTACCACCTGCCCCCCGGAGTCGACTCTAAGGAACTCAGCAACAGCTTCTTAACGGTATGTACACAAGTCACACAAAACTGCTCAACTTACCGTGGGCGTAGCCAACGTGCCAATCGTAAACGCTCCGTAGTCAACGAAACGCAACTGTCACTGTCGCACTAATATGGAAGAGTGATAGGATAGAGGTGACTACGATACGCTACGGAGCGTTAACGATTGGCATGTTGGCTACGCACCTTGGTGTTCTTTGAATCCATGTAAATAGCTTGCAAATAGAAGAGTTTGCTTTGTGCACTTATGCCAAAAAATGTTACAAGCGGCAATCTCACTTTGAAAATCGTGTTAAATGCATCATTTCAATTTTACGTTGGTTTTGTTAAAAATGTAGATACATATTAAATAATTTCAGTTACCTAATATTAATATTTATCGTAGCATGCTGACAAGTATTTGACGCGAATTGTAGCGAACTTAGAGACATCATCTATTTTTGTGTTTGTGTGTGTTTTTTTGTTGCAAAATAGATATAAAGAAAAACTCTAGCCTCTTATAATGACGACGGGTTGGCTCTAAGGGCATCTAAAGATCTCCCAAAACGCTTAATAAGATGTCAATCTTCTTTTAACCTTTTGACCACCACAGTCGGCTGTGGCCGACATCCGAAAGTCGTGCCATGAACGCCAACGACGGCCACGGCCAACAGCTTTGCCAATTCAATAGGGACCTACGCGGAATTTCGCAAAGTTCCGTTTCGCTTAAACAATGCGCTTGCGTGGCGCGATCATTTTTTGTTCAACGCTTGGCGTTCAAAAGGTTAAAATACTTACATATCTACGGATTAATTTAATGAAACGTTTTCCATACTTCCACCATCATCTTGTTCAGTTGTTCAAGTATGCTACTCTCTACTTTTCTTGCAGGAAGAGATGCACAACCTACCACCCGCTTACGACAGCATTAATCATGATTTGGTAATATTTTTATTTTATTTTTTTTATTGCATGTTTGTGTGACGCACGTTTCTTTACTTGATTTGAATGATCATAAGAGAGCTCTAAGAAAACATTCGGATTCAGGACTTTGTAAAATTGGATGCACCTAAAAGAAAATGACCCTTACCCTTAAACATAATAACCATTTTTGTGTTAGCCAGTGGAGTTTTTCAGGCGGCGCCAGCATACGTTGCGTCTGTCAGACCTACCAATAGGGTCAAATTCTTATTTTCTTTGGAATATTCTGGCGTGGATTCTTATCGATTCGTGAATAGAACAAAAATAGTGTCAGGCACAATTTATGCAAATCTGACAAATCCTTGATAGTTAGTCCTCATACGTGGAGAGCGAATCTGTGACATTACTCTTATAGTACGGTACAGGAACAGTTTTGAACTTTTATAATTCACAAGTGCGATTTTCATTTTTAGTTAGATAATATAATATGATTAGTCATAGTAAAAAATATTTTCTAACAGTTATTGACGATGCGCTAGGTATTATATAGATATTTGTTAATAACACAAAGAAAAGATTATCCAAATGACATTTTTCTTTACCACACTATCGCATTCAACTATTTCAATATCATCTGTCATTTTATAACAGTTTGGTCAATAGATTATGTGAGCATATCCGTAAACAATTAGTAAAAATATGCGTGACCTTGAATTCTAAACGAACAACAAATGGCTAAGACGACGAATGCTATTGAGAAAGCCGTTATAAAATGTGAAGTTATGTAGCAAAAATAAAAAGCGATAGCCTGGTAGAGAAAAATAAAACTTGTATAATCCTTTCTTTATGTAGCAAACAAATACGTGTATTATACCTAGCGCAATTCTCACAATTGTTAGAAAATATTTGTCATTATTAGTACTTAACGTATTCTAACGGGGCACAATATAAAATCGGACTTGTGAGTTTTGTCATTTTTATAGGTTAAAAAGGCGTTGTTGTACTCCACTATTAAGTATTTGAATTATCGCGAAAGGAATTAAAATTTGTATTCATTTTTATTTTGCTTGTGGTAATATTTTTTTTATGGTAAGTCTAGAAAGTATATTTCTAAGACCCAAATGTTATTTTAAAAGTTCACGCACTGTTAGTAGGGGATCCCAGGAGGGGTTTTTTGTAGTCACTCGAGCGTGTCAGATTAAGATGTGGGGGATACCTTGCATCCTGTTGAGTAGCCTTAACCTTACATTATTACTCTTTTATGTAAGGGTTGCCTATATATAAAAAAAAATATCTTCGTTGATTATGCTCCAAAGCGTCAGATTAACGTGGTTATGGTGGATTAATCGCATGCTAATCAGTGTGAATTATAATAATCTGATTATTTGGACATCATACAAGAGAAGCGAGTCGCACGGAAGGGTGGACCTTCCACTCCCTCATGAGTTGCTTAAATCGTCAGGTTATAATAGTGCACACTGCTCGTCACAGTGCCGCCATCTGGTGAAAAAAATCGATTTCGGAAACCCTCATTGTCCCCGCACTTCCAGCCCAGCCACGTGCCTCAGCCGCCGGCGCCGACGCCGCAGCCGCGCCGCATGCCGCCCAGCAACAGCTACCCCGAGCTGCCCGAGCTGCCCTCCGTGCCCTCCGACGTGCTCCCCGCGCCCCCCGCACACCCCGCACACCCCGGCGCCCCCGCAGACTCCAGCGCACCCGACGAGATCGACTTTGACGACTTGAACAGGCGTTTTGAAGAGTTGAAGAAGAAGAAGTAGTGGTAACACGAAGTTGACATTGTTTAGTTAGCAAACAACCCACAGGTTATTAATGGTCATGAAATAACTCCGTGACGATGGCGCATGCTACTGCGCCGAAATATCGGAAACTACAAAAACAAATATACATGGAAACAACCCGGATTTTAACATGTCATGTATGTTAGCTTATGGTGCTTTATAACCGCCATTTTGGAACCACATCAGAGGGCCTACCGCGAAGTTCGAAAATCGACAAAACGATGGTCCCGTCTCTATCGCTCTTGCATATACGAAAGAGAGTGATGCCAATAGACGATTCGATGAACGAAGTGCTTCGCGGTTATAGGCCTGACATTTTTATCTTTTATCTGATTTAGAGACTCTGTAACATAAACTGTATGAGATTGTTTCTTTGCGATTGCGACGCCATCTGCGTATATTTTTGTATATCTTCATTTATGATTTTTAGCTCGTTTTGCTAGTATCAATAACGAGTGTAAACAATTAGCTCATCATAAGTTACGTATAGATAGACCTTTAATGGATCACATATTGAACGTGAGTTGCGCGGATACGTAAATCGCTTAACAATGTCAACAGCATATATTATATAATATCATCGGAGACTGCTCAGTTATAATAACTGTAGGAATCATTTGGAGGGATATTATCATTACGAAGTGTATGGGTACATCATAGCTTTGTCAAGCTTTTGTATATTGTCTAAAATATAGTATTTTATACCTTTAAACTGGCTTTAGCGATCGCTAGTCTGTTTAAGCTAATATTGATTTGACCTTGTGTGTATGGTCACGTATGAAAACATGGATAAATTTAATGTGACAAAAACATGGCTCCGACATTTTACGCCTGGGTAATAATCGTGGCTACATATTTTTATCACATTAAATTTATCCATATTTTATACGTGACTGTATAGATAGTCATTTTTTTCAAGCGATATGTCGCATGCCTTAAACTAAATTCATGTCTCAAATATTTTTACCCCATATAATTATAAAATATGAGTTGTGTTTAAGTATTTTTACGCTTAAAATGAACTACTTAGGCGGTTGATAAGATGTTATTATGTTGAACTAGAACCATCTGATTTGTAGTACCTTAAGCGAGCTTAAATTTAACCTTTTCGACACCATAACACATGTATATTCACTCATTCATACGCCAAATCAACAATGACTTTAGAGTAAAACGAATAGTAGGACGGATATATCCGTCGTTGGTGTCGAGAAGGTCAAAGTGTAGAATAAGTTTAGTTCTAAAATGAAATTTCCGTAAAAAGAGATATCGTTTGTGACGTTTGTTGAGAAATTTTCATGGAAAATATCGATAAAGGTCGAGCTGCAGAATGGCACAACTCTATCGCGAAACTTTTTACCAACCGTCTGAGATAGTAGTTTATGTAACTGTTACGTTTTAAGGCCTAATTACGTACAGTTGCATAAACTGCTTTATCTACACTCATATTATAAACCCGAAATGATGATCGAATGACTGCCATTGCACGGATTGCACGCCATCGCCATGGCCAACTCGATTGTGCCGGCGGTCGGGAGGCGCGTGCCGGCGGGCGGGGCCCACCCGGATTTTCATAATGATATCGAATTTTTGCTTATTATTTGATAATAATAACATCGTTATAGATAAGACATTTCTTCTAACTACTAACGAAACAATCTATTTTTATGGTGGTTATAACGTGCGGTTTTTGAACGCATCATGGAGGGTTTATGATATGGGTGTAGATAAACTATTTTAAGTCTACCACTTACTTAAAATAGTTAGCTGACAACCAAAATTAAACAAGGTCGTTATAATATAATTCAATAGGTACAGTTAACGTCCAAGATGTGTTTTCACTTTAATTTGTACCTTATTTCAAAGGAGTATAGTGCAAAAGTGTAAATAATATTTTTTTGATGTTGACTGTACTTAGAACAAAAATTGTATCTCAGTATCGTGTCAGTTAATATACCTACTAGTGACTTTTAGTTTTTAATGGAAAATATTATAGTCTTACAAGTAAATAATAATATGACGCTGAAGGTACATCTTAATGTTGTAAAATAAACATATTTTTTATATAAAAATTATTTAATTATTGCTATTGAACATAAACACCGCTGTTATCGATGCGTAGCAACTGTAAATTATGTATTATAATAACTTTATTTCATATGTTAACATAAGATCATTAATTAATACAATGTTTATACAAACGTTTGTGTTTCATTGAAATCTGGCAATAAGGTCGAAATTTATTGCTGAAAAATGTAATGTTTTGTGACCATATAATTAACCATAAACATTACGTGAATAAGTAAGAACTTAACGCGAAAAGCCTTTGCTAACATTAGCAGCCTAGTGGATTATATTCTGCACCGAAAATAGTAAACCAGAACTGAACATTACATTTAAAAATTGCTTCAAATCATTGGTCATTGTTATTATTTCATACAAGAACATCACAGTCTGGCAGTAGTAGTTATCAGACAAAATAAATTACTCTATCCGTTATTATTCATGATAACTTTGTAATAGCACTCGAGTCGAGGTAATATGATTTGACTTATCACATTAGCAAAGAATCTAACATAACTGCAGTAACATTACGTATTAAAACAAAACATTCCAATCTACAATTTTGGGGACACTGGCGAAATTTAAATAAAATTGGTAGGGAACCCGCGAAAAGAAATCACCGCGAAACTGGAGCTAATTTGGTTTCCCTGTCCTCCACGAGCCATTAAAAGTACTTCTGTGGCTGAAAATAAGGTTAGTGTTCTGCATTCCTTCTAATAAAGTTTACTACAGTTCGGCCAACGAGTTTCTGACTTAGGGTAAAGAAAGAGAAAAGAAAAGGATGTCTTTTTCTTATGCTAGTACTACTCGTACCTCCCGAATAAAGGATGAGTTTAGACTGACTGACAAATTTGGTTTGCCAGACTATTACGATATATAAGAAACATTTCTAGCGGTTTATGCTAGCGGTATTTGCTAATGTGACTTGTCAGACATAATAATAGCATGCAGCGATCTCGCTCGCCTAACCGCTATTGTGATCTTGGATTTCACGTGATTTGGTAGGCAGGACCTTTAAGTCAAATCGGAGCATTCCATGCGCTGTCCCTCACAAAGGCATATTTATTTCGTTATGGAAGTTTATTTCTGCGTTTATGTCGATGTTTTTTATTCTATGTACTTTTTGACTCATTTGTCACACAAAAGAAACTTATACATACTTGCCAATTTATAGACAATTAGCGTTTGTACCATCGCACACACCGTTAACTGCCCATTGGTAGACCTTACGCCTTTCGTAATAAGGTCCACTGATGTACAGTTAACAGTGTTGCTGTTTGTAGAGGTAGACAATCCCGTGGAATGCCCCAATATGAATTATCGGCGATTATTATAAAGGCTTAAAATCCTTGGTTTTGACATGGCCAAGTCGGTCAAAGGAAACCCAACCGTAAGCTCGTAACTAATGAGACTACATTATAAAAGGCTGAGGATCTGTCGCGAGCAAATAGCGACCTTGTTGGAGTCTCCACTGTCGCGTTTGAGGCGGTTATGTACGGCGGTGTCGGAGACGATCTTGGTTTGGATCACCAGGCGGTTGGGCGCTTCGGCTAGAAGTGTACCGAGACCTACTAAGCCCCTGTAAAAAAAGGAATGGATAAATTATATACCGCTGCCTTAATCTCGTAGCTAGAAAAATATTGCGGTAAAAAGAATATCATTAAGTTTAAAAAATTATGTAAAATAAATTCAGGTGATTCTGCTGCTTAATCAAAACAACTGCGTAACCGAAAATCATCCTTTACACACCATCTATTTATGTGTCACATATGACCAAAACTATATACCTTGGGCCTTAGCACTTGAATCCCTCGCTACGCTCAGGAGTGTAGTTAGGTTAGGACTCCATCGCTTCGTTTGGGATTCAGCGCACGCACTCGTCGTAAATATTTCATTTTGCTCCCTTGTTACACAATCTACTATCGCCTTCTACATGGCAGCATATTATGACACGATATTAATCCTTTGCTTGGTACAGTCGCCATCAGATATATCGGAGCTGCTAAGGTGGTCATAAATATCTGAACAACTCTATTGTGAAGGCGATAAAGTGTATGTTCAGATATTTTGGAGTACCTTGGCCGCGCCGATACATTTGATGGCGACTGTACATGTATAACAGCCAAAACACATTTGACCTTAAATATCATAGAGTCAGCAGCAGAAGTAGCTAAGCGGGTAGGGTGTTCAAAATGACCTACACACGCTCTTATTCTCTTAACAATAAAGTCGTGTCCAGCTCATTTTGAACACCCTACCCGCTCAGCTACTTTTGCTGCTGACTGTACAGTAGCACAATTTTCAAAATAATGAACCTAGGTTATTAAGCTATCCCTTACCTAAGGAAGAACTTGTATTCGACTCACATTTTTGCTTGAGGCACGCCTCTTCATTTGGGATTTTACGATTCCTAATAGTTTATTTTACGATAACTTCAGTACAGTTGTTCGAAATGAATGAAATAAGGTAAAAGCGTATTTTAAATGGCGTAGGGTAAATGTACCTGAAATAGGCTTCATTGTCGGTAATCTTGCTAAGCAGGTTCAGGATACATTCGGCGAGGTCCGCGGAGTCGCTCTGCTGCGCCAGCGCAACTGACAGGTTCAGTAGGAGAGACGCCGCCGCGATCTGCAGGTGAACAATAAATACGAGGGAATTATACCATTCTTGTGTCCCTAAATAAGACTTTATCCTAGATGGAAACTGGTACGATTGGCATATTTTTTTTATATTCGAAAAATTATGAATTATCGCATTTTTGTTTAAATCCTGGATTTTTTGATCACTTTCGCGATAGCGATATACGATCTGTTAGTTGCCCGTACTACTGTGTTTAACATTTGTGTCAGTGTACGGACAAAGGCACCACTTTTCCGATAGGGAGTTACGAGTACCTACTTTCTAAAACTACGCAATATGCACTATCTATTAGTGAAAGAAAAAAGTGTCCTTGTAAATCGACAAAGTGGTCCATTGAACTAAACTCGTCCACATTTTATACCCATACTAAATATTAACAGCAGCAGGAATTGTCGCTGTTTTTCAGTGAAAACACAGATATAGGGATAAAAAGAGATGCATCGAGAATTATTCCTGACAAACAAATATTCCCATCTGTCGTCAACGCGCATAGTTGGGAATACACCATATTCCTATCCCTGTCTGACCTGCGCGTTGGCGTTGAGCTGCGTGAGACAGATGATGCAGTGCGTGACCGACTCGCGCGCAGCCAGCACGAGCATCTCGCCGGGCAGGTCGCTGAACGCGTTCACTAGCACGCGCATCGCCAGCATTTGGTTCGCCGGGAGGTTGCCTGAGAAAAAAATATCAGTCTTAAAAAATCGGCCAAGTGCGTGTCCGTACATATTATCGAAAAAAAGAATATATTTTTTTTACGTTTAAACATTGAAATACGCTTACATTTGAAAATATGGATACGTTTAATGTGCTTTTACCAAGCCGTAAGGTCTTGGATACATGTTTCAGGCACATTAAATTTATCCAGTTTCTATCGTGAGCGCAATGTTTAAACGTAAAAAAAATATAATAGTCCTACTAAAATGTACGTACCAGGAGCTAACAAAGTCAACAAGTATTTGACGAAGTCCGGTCCGTACGACGTGTCGAATATTTGTCCGTTCACTTCTTTATTCCTTACAGCTAACCTCGTCACGTCCAATACCGGGAAGAGGATTTCTGAAAGGCAAATGTGGTGTTTACAAATCGCAGAGGTTTTATATTTATAGGATAAGTTTGTAAAATGTTACCTTTTGGCCATTCTAACGTTTTCTTTAGTAATTCTATCGTTTCTGGATTGTAAGTACTATTCTGAAACATAAAAGAAACTTTGTAAAGCAGTTATTGCTATTATTTGTATGTTAGAGCAAAAGTTAAAAGTAATGAAACTCGTAATAGCTCTGCAAAATGGTCCCACTTTATTGCGAATGAGCAAGCCGTTTTCTTTATATACCACACTTTTTGACCGATCACAATTTTTTTTTAATAGCGGGAAAATGCGTATTGGGTCATGTATATTCCAAGCTGGGGCAGAGGGGTTTCACTGTCTCTCTCCATTGTACCCGTGTTTGCCGTTGCGCTTACCGCATATGAGGGTTAATAAACGAAGGGTTGGCACATCGCTACAACTTTATAGGTGCGTTCGAAAATAGTCTCAACTTAGCCAGTGTTTATCAAACGCGTATGACAGATTTCGCGGCACGGATACATAAAGGACGTTGAAAACCCTATTTGTCGTCTCTGTAGCTAAATGTCAAATTCAGGAAGGAGAATCTTCTGTACTTGTAACTATTAGTTATTCTGTGGCCGGGGAAAGACTGAATGGATAATGTCAGGGGAATGTCAGACCCATTTTTAGGATCCAATTTTGTACTGAGTACGCGGTCTAGATATCTATTCGATCGCTGCTCATAGAAGATTATAATTTATATATTTAGATTAGTACTGGAGACATGATTGATTGAAAGTCGACTTACCAGTTCACCTAATTTAACAATATCATTTAGTTGTTGTTCAGTCAGGGCACTTAATCCATCTCCCACTTTGCTGTTAAACTCTTTTAGTTTATCGTGAATCGCGGTAAGGTTCGCTTGGTCGAATCTGAAATGACATAATTGATTGTAGAATGCTGTGTCTCTAGTAAAAAGGGTTATAAGTGAAATTGGTTCACAATAAAAAAGGGCACAAGTCCTATATTATAACGTACGTCACGACTACAATGATTGAGTCACTCATTGAGGAAGCTCAATGAGTCCTTTTTCACTGACCCAATTTGATTTATTTTATACTCCTTTTCACTAGGGTCACTTTTCACTGGCAAGTTTAAGTTAGAAATGTGATATTGTTATTACGTAAAAAAAATATGCACAATAGGCAAGATGCAGTGTTTTCAATTATGCTTCCAATTGAAAGAATCGCACGTAGAATAGACCACAAGTGTGTTAAAAAATGAAAATACTATAATTTATAATCAAAAAATGCTGTTACAAACTGACAATTTAAATTTTCGCGCCTAAACGGATCTACAGTTCCTGTGACGTCACTCATGCGCCATATTTGTTTGTCCTTGGTTCGTCCCTGTCAAACCTGCCAACAGTGTCAAATTTTGTTTTTTTTGGCCCGGATGCTAGCCCTTTAAGCCAAATCCCATAGAACAAAACTAGTGACAGTTGCCAACCCTCTAGTGTTGTCAGCAAGTGTGACGTCACCAGACGTTGATTGGTGGATTAAAACACGTTCCGTTTCACGTGACTTCAAATCGTAATTATTGTTTGAAATTAATCTAAACTAAAGTAAAAACGTTACAATACCTATTATTTTATGTTTTTTCACCATTTTGATCACAAAATAATGGTAAATATTATAGCTGCATCTTCCCTATTGCTAAGAGGGCTCCCAATAATTTGTTGAAGCCTTTTTAACGTGCAACTCGAGCAAGCGTTACCCGTTCCTTATTAAATGTCGTGTTTAACTACGAGCTTTTAAAAATAAAATAGGTTCTCAAAAATAATATATACAAGTTCTAGTAGACTTAACCCCAGGCGGTTTTCCTTGCTGTATTTTTTTCATTTGTTATACACGTAAGTGTTTTACTACTACTACTACTACTTCTAGATATTAGGAAAATCTGCACTGAGTAACGAAAACTATACGGCACGATTGGGGAACAACTGGCATACATCACTACTGCATTCTTGTGACGTATGACTGAGTCAGAAACAAGAAAGTACACTAGAATGTGACGTGACGTTACCTGATATAAGCGTCGTGCGGTATAAGCGGTTTCTCGCTGGACTCGTGTTGTGTTCCCTGCGCTGCCGCGGTGGAGTATGCGCCGGCGCCGGTGAAGGGGTCGGCGGCGGCGGCGGACGGCGCGGGCAGGCCGGCGCGCGACTCCGAGCCCGGCACGTAGCGCGACGACCCGGTGAACGGGTCGAAGTACCTGCGATGGGAATGGGACTCCCTCCAATTATACTATCCGCAGAACTAACTGGCGACTGAGGTCATAACGCTGTCTTTTTCACTCTTGCTGCAAGTGTGAAACAGAAGTTTTATGACCGCAGTCGTCAGTCAGTTTTGCTGATACTATAGTTAGCAGACACAGGTAGCCAAAAATAAATAAAAAGTTATCGAACGAGCGTGCGCTGCGCAGCGAAGTTGTTACAGACAACTTCGGGCACAACAGAACTGTCAGATAACTACTGAGATATTCGTGCATATTGATGGCTTTTTAATTTTTCAATGTGTGTTCCGCGATAACTTTACTAAAAGGTAACTGATCTTCATGAAAATTATTGGGATTGTTATATGAGCTGATTAACCAGGGGATTAGAGAGTCAGAAAGCTTAAAAAAGCCTGGTTAAGAGGTCATGTTATACTCTTCAACGTTTCGAGAAGTTCGAAGAATCACGAATTCTTAGTTCGAGGTTGACTACTAATTTTAATTAAAAAAAAAAGCATTTTATTTCTTGCCAATTGAGTAGGTACAATGTCAGCGGTAATCAATCATATAGTTTTTAAATTAATAATTATTTCAGTTATTTTTAAATATTAGTTAGTCATTTCTTTTGTCAATTAGTATTATTTTACTATAATAACTTAAGTTTTAGATTTTTTTTGTTATTCATTAATTAAAAACTAAGTTTATATGAAGCAAGAACCCCTTTTCAGGTAAAGGATTACTAATAACAACACTCATACTTTTCGATATACTAAGTCTACACTTACCCATTCCCATTACTGGACGCAGGCACCGAATCCAATTTGGCGTTAGTGATGATGAAGTTAGCAACTTGTTCTAAGTACACTTGAGGCAAGTCATTCCTGAAAACAAGAATATTTTTAAAATAACTGCATGTTTCAATGTGTTGAATTACCTAGCTAGTATACCAAAAGTTTTCAAACAAATCGCTGCGGCGCCCTGGTGCGCCGTTAAAAGTACAGATTCCCTTGAGAAGCACCCTAAGGCAATCCTCCTCACCATAATATACATGTCTATTTCAAATAGCCTAATTAATTTAGGGCCCCGCGATATTTTTTTTTACGGGCAAGTGCTACGTGTACTAAAAAATATTGAAAACCCAGCTCAGAAGCTTTGTATGAGGTATACTATAGTTTAATAGACACAAAAATATAACTTTTCACCACAAACTGTAAATATAAGAAATGATGTGAAAAACTAAGATTTTATATATTTTAACAGCTTTTTATCTTAAGTTAGATAACAACAATAGTGCACTTATATGCGTATTTACTAATTGCTTACTTTATGAATTTGAGAATTGTATATTTCTAAGGGTTCGTTTTTTTCCACATGAGTCCAAACCCCACTTCATGTCAACATGTTATTGGTTAACAGATATTTAGTAAGATTGATTGTCATCAAGCACTGACTTGTGTATGAAGGCCTGCGCGGCGACCCAGGGGTCCTCGGTCTTGTTGAACGGCAGCTTGATCGGCGGGGCGCCGTCCTTGATGTCCACGCTGAACACGAAGTCGTATTCCTGAAGATATAGTCCAATCATAATAAAGCGCCATTAAACTTTAAAAAAAACTGCGCGCACCAACCCGCCTGCCAAGCGTGGCGCGTATGGCAAACCCAGAGGGGAGGCCTATGTTCAGAAGTGGACGTCTTATGGCTGAGATGATGATGATGATGATGATGATGAAACTTTTATTAAACCATTTTAACAATACACGGCTCAGCATGCAAAGTTCCAGCTCAGGTCTATCACCGTGAACCACTTTGTTCGTTCGAACCTTCTCTTTGCAAGAGCGATAGAAAGGGAGATAATGAAACTTCATTTTTCGACGTTGTGGTAGACCCTCAGGAGTCTCAGGACCAATAGCGTTATTTGTATTATGTAAGTGCATATTTCGGGCGACCAAGACCAAATGTAATAGACAGAATGGGCTATAGTGAGTTCTGGTGGCTTATAAATAAGTTGCGCGGCTTCTTAGCTGGACGAAATGGGTTCGAAACCCGCCTTGTACGGTTAGTTTTTTTAGAACTTATCAGTTCAGAAAAGTCCCACAGACCATTAAAAACCGAGTAGCCTGGAAATAAATATGAGAAAAATGGACTTTTTTCAATGTGGACTAGTTTACCCTTCCGATAGGATGGTGTGAATTTCGCAAAAACTAGTGCATGCGTAAAGTTTTAAGCGGCTCGTATACTTGCAAGTTTACATGCGGCAAGTAGGAATGTAGCTAAAGGTCAGAATGAGAGATGAATATCATGCCGCAAGTAAACTTGCAAGTGTAAACCGGCCCTTAAGATCCGGTAGCCAAAAAAAAGCCGGGTGTCTTTAACGCAATTGGTAAAAAGTTAAGGCATGTATTTAACCGGGCTGCTAAATAATTGTATTTGGGCAGCTATATAAAATAAAAATGGGTACCAAAATTATTAGGTTGGCGACTAATTCGAGGCGACTAATTATTTCAATATGGGCTGCATTTTAATGCTTTTACAGGTATTGTTTAACTATAGCCAGGTATCAAATAATTATATTGACAACTGAATTAGTAACTGGGAAGCAATTTAAGAAGCCTTTTTTAAATAGAAAACGATCACCTATTAATTTAAAAATCAGCATCTTTTAAAATATTTAGGAAGCAATTAAAATGCGTTAAATATTCAATATAAGTACAACGGGCAACTTAACACGAGCAGTAATTATAAGATAAAAAGGTTTCTTAAAAAGTTACTGGGGTCTATGAATATTGGTAAGTTTTTTTTTTTTTTTTTATTCGGCGAGGGAGGTAATACTCATGTATACCATTTAGCCCGTACTAAATGGTTATGTCCGACTCAACTGGGGTCCCAGTCGCCTACGGACTAAACCCTCCCCCGCTTCGTGTTTAGTGTGCTGGAGCTGTAGTGTGCAGGTGGAGTACTATTGAGCTGTGACTGAGACAGCTGGTCCTCGCTATCAATACGGGCGACCAGCTGTCTCACGAGAGGGAGAAAGAGCGCTTTTGGTCGTACAGGTAAGCACGTCGTCGCGCCCTTCTAAAGTAAGTAAATACATAAATAGATATATAATAGCAAGTAAGTAAAGTTTTTTTTTTTTTTTTTTTTTTTTTTTTTTTTTTTTTTTTTTTTTTTTTTTTTTTTATTATATATATATACATACACACTCATACGTACACACTAACACATACGCATATATGCATACACGTGCATACATATATAAATACACACACACACACACACACACACACACACATACACACATACATATTGGTAGGTAGGTACCTATAAGTAGGTCTAGATACCTACTGTCAGATATCTAGTACTAAATTTCATTGATTATATAGACTTTGTATAGGTATTACCTAAATACCTACCTAGTTAATAGAAAATGTGAATCAGTCATTTTTAGGGTTCCTTAGTCAACTAGGAACCCTTATAGTTTCGCCATGTCCGTCTGTCCGTCCGTCCGTCCGTCCAAGGTCTAGCTCAGTGACTGATAGCACTAGAAAGCTGAAATTTGGTATTAGTATGTGCGTTAATCACGCCAACAAGTACTTTCAATGAAAACTATATTAAATAAAATCGGTTGAGCCGTTTTTGATTTATCACTCAAAAACGCAAAGCAAAAGGACGTGAGTGCGGCGTAGTATAATGACGTAAGCGCCGCCAAGTATCCCTTAACAAACGACCTTTTTGAACGGATGAATTGTAACATTCCTTCAACTACGGAACCGGCATGGCCGGGCATGGCCCGATATGCTCTTGGTCGGTTTTTAATATGTTTTAAATTGGCCACCCTTCAATAACTGGCCAGTTATACTAAAATGGATTGTACATATTGCAATCATGCACGCAATATTTCACTGTCAATCGTTCCTTTTTTAACATTTTGGTTCAGAACCCTAAAAATATTCCAGTTTCCTGAAATTTTACTGCTCCCGTAATTAAAATGATACCTGCAACTGGTACACTCATTATGGTTAATTAGGTAAAAACAAATAGCTGGCAACAAATATTTAAAACAAGCCTGCTTTGAATAATAAATGCGAAGTTAATATTTTAGATGCCAACCTATTATTTTAAGTTCCCTGATAATTTTTGGTGTGCTATATTTTGCTGCCGTTTTTCAATGATATTGATGCCACATGTTTGATGCTTATTTTAATTTAATGTCGCTAAAATATTAATACACAGCCAATTTATATTATTATATGCCTTAGAAAAGTTGCCGATTCATATTTTAGGTGCCCGTAAAATTATAAGCCAAAAGTTAATATAAGACGAAATAAACATTATAAAATTTCTGCACAAGATTTTTACGCATTTTTGCCTTGTTTCGCGATGTAGGATCTAGTATTTAGTATTTACTAACCTTCCCCTGGAACATGGTCTTGCCCTCGTTGGGTGGGTTGGCGCCCATGACGTCACCAACCTCGTCCCAGCTGCAGGCGGCTGCGTTCCACGAGTAGCACTTCACGTTGGTCCCGCGGCGAACCAGTTTGGTCGCACCGTCGGCTTTGCCCGGCTCTAAAAGGACTTCTGGGCCGGGCAATCTGGGATTAAAAATAATTTTATACAAAAAAGAACCGACTTCAATTAGGCTCCGCTTTTCCAAGAGGAAATGGTCGATTTGCTGTAAAAAATACTGAAATCACTATAGGTGTGCCTATAATAGTTCAACATTTCCCTCGATTTCTCAAGGATACCATCATCAGATCCAAACCTGGTGACAATGGGACCAACTGTGGAGAACTAACAACCCTTTTAAACAAAAAAAGAATTTTCCAAATCGGTCCAGCAGTCTTCGAATAAACAGTGAATAACTTTTTAAAAAATTTGCAAAAATTACAAAAATCCCGACGAATTGAGAACATCCACCTTCGAAATCCTGAAGTCGGTGGATAAGCACAGCCTTTATATGAGTGACAGTTACAGCAGAAACTTTTACAGAGCAATTAAAAATTAAAGACCAGTACCTACTAGATATACCTCGACGAAATCTGGCCAACACTGAATTTTTGCGCCCACATTTGCGAAAGTACTAAGGTCCTATATAATAAGTCCACATCTAAACTAATTATAATTATCATTCTGAGTCTTGTATAGCAACATCCCTCCTTTGATATCCTCCTTATATAATCGCGTCTGTTATTATAATGCCCCAAAAAAATATCGCAACTTACTCTGACAGCTTGAACCCTCCGATATCCTGCTGCGAGACGGCTGCTAGCTTCTCCACGTCTTCTTCAAACTTCTTGAGCGTCACCTCCTCTCTTCGTCCCTGGTGAACACTCAGTCTAAACAAAACCATCGAGTGGGAACATTCCTAGCAACTTACTCTGACAGCTTGAACCCTCCGATCTCCTGCTGCGAGGCGGCTACTAGCTTCTCCACGTCTTCTTCAAACTGCTTGAGTGTAGCCTCGTCGGCGTAGCGCGCCGGGTCTTTGGTGAACACGCGGACTAAGCCGTCGCTCGAACCTGGATATCATAAATCCATTTGAAAAATAAATGGAATAATGGTACTTAGAATGATGTACCATCGCGAACCAGGATTTTTGAGGTACTTGCCATTGTAATGTAATAATAATAATAGGCCTTTCCATATATTTCAGATGTTTTAAACTGTAATTGAGCCGTGCAATAAAAGAACTGATGTTGCAGTTAAATTCAAGGTTCAATTTTACAATGTCATGCCTAAAGCTTTTTATTTATGTTGCTTTGTAATATTTGTGTCATGCTGTCAGCTCAGCTAACTTCAGGTTACAGATGTCCTCAGTTATTGAATCAGTTCTCATCTTACACTATAGATACAGCCATCTACAATTTAAGTTTACCAGTAACAATGTCGCCGTTGTCCATGCAAGCGACACTCCACACAGAGTGCACAGGCAGCCGGATCTCGCGCACGCAGTCGCCGCCGGCCCACAGCCGCACCGAGCCATCCTCACCGCACGTCGCCCAGCCGTTTATGCCCGGATTGATGCTTATACTGTCAATCAACATGAAATTACTGACATCAGGGGCCTTAGCATGACATGCGTTGTCGCGCGCGACTCCATACTTCGAGTCGCGCCTGAAGTATGGAGAGTCGCGCCGCAACGTAAGTCATGCTAGACGTACAGAGACAATGCCAGGAAGAACAAACATAGGGTGTTTATCTTATAATATTTATTTACTTCTAAAGCAGACAGTTGTAACAACTGATAGTGCCTGTATCCAGTGTGCTCTTAACACAGTTATCCCTAGTTAAGTTTTTAAGATAGGATAAGATAGTTTTATTCAACCTTATCCTGTGTGGCAACCCTAAACCAAGCTTTATTTTATGTTATCAGCAGAAATTATTGCAAAAATCAAATTCTCTTCTACCTTTGGTCACTCCTGAAAAGTCACTTAAACTTAGCAGTTTTAAGTAATTGAAGTGTTCCTAATGATCAACTGTGCTGCTCGTGTTTTGAATAGCAATAAAATTTAGACAAAAAAATATTTCTTCATAACCAAACAATGTATTAATGTATGATATTTTAATTTTAAAAATGTATACATACATTTTGTAAGACTTCTTACCTATAAATATAATTAGAATGTCCATAATAAGTGTTAAGGCACTCTCCTTTGTTAGCCCAGTGTCTGATGGAGGCATCGTTGGAGCAGCTTAGGAAGGAGTCTGGACCGGCCACGGCCAGCCCTCGCACACAGTCCGTGTGACCTGATCGACATCATAGAAACAATTCACAATTCATTTATCACACAACATAGATCCATTCAATAACCACTGAGAAGGGAGGAGGGATTTCATCTGCAACTACACTTAATAATTTTTTTTTTCTATGCACAGGCACCACATGGTGTACAGTTATTAACAAACATACATCTTTTCAGTGATAAGCGTGATTGTCAAATGTTACTATTTGCTAATGACCACCATCTCTATGGAGGTAAATATCTATGACATAGACAAATGAACTCAACAAACAAATGATTAAATACACAGACCACTATTGGTGCTTCTAGGGACCACTGAAGGTTAAGAATCACTGGCTTAAATACTACAGAGCTCTTGTAAATTCAGACTGTTGTTGTTAATAAAGTAAAATTAATTCTATTTGCTCAGTTTGAATTGAAATCTAGCTAAGCAATGTATTATTAGGGACCTTTTCTACTTATGTATTTTAAAATATCAGCCTATTCTAAAACCTATTTTTTATATTAGGCATAGTAGACAAATCGAAATTCATGTAAATATGGCATAACAATTCTAATTACATTCACAAAGGCTATAGTTGCAACCATGAATATGTGACTAGTATAACTTCATCTCCACCATATAACTTCACTATTCACACTTATTTCATAGTATGTTCTGGTCAAATTTTTACAAAGCATTTGGGTGGTCTTTTGTGAATAGCAATTTCCTTGTTTGGCTCTTTTAGGAAAAAGGTGTTGAATAGGAAACCATATACATTGCCAATTTTTGTGCAGTGATTGTATTTTTCAGAATTATATGAGTTCAATGCTTTATTACCTGCCAGTGTAGTTATGAGAGATCCATCCTTTTTCCATAACTTTATGGTCTTGTCAGCTGAGGCAGTGGCATATGTCTTATTACCCAGTTCCACGACTGCCCATACTGCGGCTTGGTGCCCTGACAATGACAAGGGAGTGGCTTGGGGATTGTTGACATTCCATACTCTAGCTGTACTGTCCCAACTTGAACTGTAAGATTATAATATTATTTAAAATCACGCACAGGAGTCACAGTGAATTCAGTAATGAACCAAAAATATACCTTAACAGAATTCCTGAATCAGAACCTGGTGTAACACTACACACAGCATTTTCATGACCTTCCAGGGTCAATACGATGCTTCCATCTTGCAAGTTATAGCCTAAAATTGTATTGTCGTTGCTGCCGGTCACGACAATGCCCTCCGGAAACGCTTCACAAGGTGGCAGCCAACAAATACACGAAACAAAGTTTTTGTGCCCTTTGTAAGTAACTGCGTTGATGAAATCCTTAACCCTTTTAAGAACACAGAAAAATATTATTATTATTCAACAAAATTTCAATTCCATTAAGAATTTGCATAAAAATCGAGGGATGATTGTTCGAAAATACTAACCCTTCAGGGTGCCATAATTTAGCCGTTCGGTCGCGGGAAGCAGACAGTATACAGGATTCTTTGGTCTTTGCCACACATCGTACGTCTAGAGAATGGCCGTATAAAACTGCACTAAGTTTGTAATCGGGTATAGCCATTGCTATAAACAAATATTTTCAACGGTATCGTATGTGACCGAAACAATCGCCGTGAGAGAAGTTGTCATGTCATTTTTGATGTCAACAGATAAACTATTTGAGGTTTTCTGAAAATTGCAGAAAAGACTAATAAGAACTGCGTGTATATTATTAAACTTAACAATAAGTGAAATGGTTTTAAGGCTATACTCGCCGCGATAAGGTGCTCTTATACGGACGAAATTGCCGAATTGCCGCAATTTTGACGTCACGGCCATATCGAGCAATATCAAGCAATTCGAAATATTGCTCAATATGGGGCAATTATTGCTCCAGTATGGCGCCATTCTGGCTCCATTCGAATTGCCCCATATAGCAGCAACTCGGGAAACTAGGCAATACGTTCATACACGAGAAATACAGTGGAGCAATACGACCGCGTCGTTTCCCCCCCTTGCACTCACACCGCACCGCACTCGCCCCAAAATCAGAATCTCTGAACTATGGACGAGGTAATTCTTAAAGCGGTATTACACATTGCAACCTGCAGGGCCCAATCTGTCAGGTTGGAATGTGTAATTGAAGGTAGGGCCCGTAGGGAGCTGAAGGAGGGGCAGGAAGAGGCAGGGTACACAACACATTGGGCCCTGCAGGTTGCAATGTGTAATACCGCTTTTAGCTGCGGAAGCTTTTTTTTTTTTTTTTTTTCCTCTAATGGACTTTTGGGCGGTATTGCCCGTAGCCAACGTCAAGTGTCAAAAGGTGGGAAATTGGACGCGGAAAGGAAAAGGTACGGTACGAAATTTGGAATAAAAGCAGTCAAATCAGGTATATGAGAAAAAAAAACATTTAATAATTTGTTAATATAAAAATAAATTATACTTTAATATCGTTATGGTAAATAAAGCAAGCAATAATATCATAAATATCAGGATTTACAAGCAAGGAAGGAATGTCGGTAGGGAACGGAACATGTTTGGACTGTAAAGTTTCCATGAAAACGGTTCGATCATACAGCGGACATGAAAAGAAAATATGATTGATATCGGCCTCCTCAGCACCACAGTCACATTTAGAATCGTTTATAATACCAAACCTGGCCAAATGCACAGGACTACTTGTATGGCCCAGTCTCATACGAGACAAACAGGATATTTCACGCCTATTAAAGCTTTTATTGTAAAACCACGGTTTAGTTGGGATATCACTTTGAATCTTAAAGTAATAACTTCCGGTTTCTAAACTGCTCCAAAACCAAAAGAACTCCCAATTTACCTTGAGATACCTTTTGGGGAGCAAAAGAAGATCATGACAGTAATTCTTATAAGGATACATATCACCAGAAATAACAGCATCTACAGCAAGCCGGTCAGCTTTTTCGTTTCCTGGAATCCCACAATGACTTGGCACCCAGACAAAGTTAACAGTAAGGCCTTTCTTTTTACATTTTAGTAGCATGTCTCGGATTTCGTACACTAAAGGGAAATTATTTGCCATCCTAAAAGGAGATTTTGATAAAATTTGTAAGCAACTCTTAGAGTCAGAGAAAATTACACATTTATTTAAATTAAACATATGAGCGTATTCAATTGCTTTATAGATTCCAAATAATTCACCAGTAAATACCGATGATTCATTAGGCAGTTTAATTTCTTGCACTACATTATATTGCTGATGGAATACACCAACTCCAACACAGCTATTTGTTGAACGTTTGGATGCATCAGTATATATGTGATGCCAATCAGACCATTCTTCATGAATTAAGTTATTGAAAACTGGTTTCGCACTTACTCTATCTTTTGTAATATTAGAGTCTAAGAAGACTTGAGGAGATATAATCAGAGAGTCAAAGTTTTTCTCGTATATAGGAAGACCAATATATCTTACCGTAGGAGAAGACAGATGCAGAAATTTAAGATAGCTATTAATTATACAAGGCGGAGTCCTATTTCGCCAATAAGAAGATACCGGTATTTGATCGTGAAGGGACGACAATTTATTGATTAGAGGATGTTTTAAAAATTGCATTGCTTTAAAAATAAACCGATCGGATAAGAATTGCCGCCTTAAATGCCCAGGAGGATCAACACATTCTACTTGCATAGCATTAGCGGGACTGGTTCTCATAGCACCAAGAATTATTCTAAGGGCCTTGTTTTGTATACCATTTAGTAACTTAAATGCTTCCTGTGTACCCGGCGTTAAAAGGAAGGAGCCATAATCTAAAACGCTCCTTATAACAGCATTATAAATAAGTTTTAAATAAAATGGATGACTACCCCACCATACACCTGCCAAACACCTTAACATGTTTAATGAACGTTCACATCTTTTAAGTACATATTTACAATGACTCTTGGCTGATAAATTGTAATCTAAAACGATACCTAAATATTTAACTTCTTCACAAGTCAGGATAGCAGACCCGCCGTAATATAAATTAACATTGACAGCTTTTTTCCTTGGGGTGAATAAAATTGCTGATGATTTTGGAACCGAAAGATCTAAGCCATTATTATTTAAATATATATTTAGATCTTTTAAATTAGAGTTAATCAATTCACAGGCTTTTTCAACTGATCCATTTTTACAATAGAAAACAATGTCATCAGCATATTGAATTATGGAGACTGGTGACACCAAATTTGAAAGCAAATCGGAAGTATAGACGTTAAAAAGCAATGGACTTAAAACAGAACCCTGTGGAAGTCCTTTCCAAACCGTTCTATATAAAACTTCTGACTCTACATTTAATTTAAGGGTTCGTTCAGAGAACATAGCGGAAATTATATTACACAAACGGACTGGAACGCCTAACTGGAATAATTTACCTACAAGAATAGATATATTAACATTATCATACGCAGATTTGATATCTATGAAACAGGCTACTACACAGGCTCTTTCAGAAAAAGCTAATAAAATATCTGAGACTAATAAACTAATACAGTCCAAAGTGCTTTTACTTTTCCGAAAACCGTATTGAATATCAGGTAACAATTTATTACTTTCAATGAACCATTCCAAACGATTTTTAATTAAATGTTCCAATATTTTAATCAACACAGAAGACAAAGCTATTGGCCGGTAAGAATTTGGATCATTAGGGGGTTTATTAGGTTTAAGAAATGGTAACACTAACTGCATCTTCCATTCGGGTGGAATGTCAGCTGTCAGAAAGACTATGTTGAGAATATCAAGATAATAACCTAAAACATTATCAGTAGCGTGTGTTAGAAAAGAATATGGTATGCCGTCACAACCTGGAGCAGAATCAACAACATATGATAGAACATTTTTCAGCTCTAACATTGAAAAAGGTTCATTTAAACGCTGTATATTACTATTGTTTACATTAAGTGAACTGGTTGAATCAAGGCATATAGGATGAGAGACAAAAGGAGGAGCTAATTTGTCTAGAAACTTATCTGCTACAGTGGGGTCAATTTTAAGGGAATTAGATTCACTAAAGGCTCCTCGGAACATACGAATCTTTCGCCAAACTTCGGAAGGGTGTGTGCTAGGGCTAATGGAAGCACAAAAAGATCGCCAACTGTCAACCTTCTTTTTCTTCAAAAATTGTTTAGTCTCTTTAATAATGTCTAATAAGGATTTAAAATTCTCTTCATTCATGTTGTTATTATATATACATTCTATCTGTTTCCTCTTTTTTACAGCATCAGTACATTCAGAGTCCCACCAGGGAGGACTTGGAATTTTGTTATCAGAGGACTTCTTCATTGGAAATACTTGATTTGCTATTTTAATAAGAAATTTAGCAAAGGCATCAGATGATTTTAACAGCTGTTCACGAGATATATTGGGCAATTCTCCTAAACTCTCATCCAAATGTTTCCGGAAAGCATCCCAGTCTGCACTTTGAAGTTTATATGCCAAAAGAGGGGATCTCTTCACTAAGGGTTTGTTTTTAAAAGGAAAAGAGATTATTATTGGAAAATGATCACTACCATAAGATAAAGGAAGAACCTCCCATGATAAGGACAAAGCGATAGAAGAGCTGCAAATAGATAAGTCTATAGCACTAGGATTCTCATTTGGAGCAGACCGTCTTGTAGGAACCCCAGAATTTAAAATACATAAATTATAAAAATCTACCATGTCCAATATTTCATCTCCTAAACTACTTGAGTTGACACATCCCCAAGCAGGGTGATGGCAATTAAAGTCCCCTAGAATAATAAGCGGGGCAGGAAGGGAAGATAAAATATTTCTTATTTCTTTAAGTATTGCTAGAGTAGGATGAGGAATATACACTGAGACTATACAAATATTATTTACAATTGCTGAAATGATGGAAAAATCATTGCTATGATGTGATAATGAAATATAGGTAAAATGAAATGAATTTTTTACAAGAATGGCTACCCCACCATGCCCATCGGACCTATCTTCTCGCAGGCAGGCATAGCCAGGGACTCTAAAACATGTCTCTGATCTGAGCCATGTTTCAGATAGAGTTATTACAAATGGATCAAATTTCTTAATTAAATAAATTAAATCACTCTTTTTGTTGCTGATACTGCGGCAATTCCACTGCAGAATCTTGGACTGATCCATTATTGTAGAGAAAAACTTTAGAGAATAAACTGATAATATGGTCAGCGTTGGTCGGTTTTGTTTGATTACTGTTTAAATATTGTATAAGTTCAAGTATAAGTTCTGTTACAGATTGTTCTTTAGTTTGCACTGTTATAGCACAACCATTCCCAGAAGGAGATGGCATACTGTAATCTTTGATTAAATTATTATGGGCGACTGAGTCAAATCCTTTTTGAAGTTGGGGTAAACTACGAGGTTTAAGAACATATGTCTTTTTATATGATTGAGAAATTTGAGCAGGATTACGTGAACTATTTGATATTTGTGACAGTGATGGAGGAGCGGTCATAACCACATCAGCATAGGGCTTAGTTACCGGTGGATGCAGCTTTGTTGCTTCTGAATAAGATATAGCACTTTGAGCCATTGAAAGCTTGATATTTTTTTGACGTTCATACTCAGGACAACGTGACTTATTGATAGCAAAATGTAGGCCAGAACATAAACAGCATGACGCACAATCTTCCTCAATTTTACAAGATGATCCTGTATGACCCTGACCACATTTATAACAACGTGGCTTGGACCTACATTGGGTTTGTGTATGGCCAAACCTACAACAATTGAAGCACTGTATTGTTGCATATACATAAAGGTCCACCGGGAGGGCGTTGTAACAAACAAATATACGTTTTGGGAGAACCTGCCCATCGAATGTCAATACGACTGTCTGTGATGGTTTCCATACTGGAGAACCATCCACCATAACTTTAAAGTTAATTCTTCGCACCTTAATTATCTCCCCACAACCATGAGGCACACTTATATTATCTTTAACTTCATCTAATGACCATTCTGCTGGAATACCCTTTACTACACCCATTCGAATAACGTTGAAGGTTGGAATAAATGCTTTGTATTTGTTTTCTGGCAATCTATTGTCATTAAGGAACTGGTTGGCATCTTGAAAATTGGAGAAAGACATTGAAACCCTATTTCGGCCTATACGTTTCACGCTACCATTAATTATATTTTTAAAGTTTTGTCTTTTCAAAAAAATTTCCAAAGGCAACAGAATGGATGGATGTGCCATCATTTGGAGATTCCTGGACTTTTTGCACATGTACAACATAAGGCGAGCAATCGGATGAAATATACTGGTTCCTAGACATGACTGAGGGCTGAGTGACTTGGTGTGCTGAAGATTGGCCTGGAGTCTGAACTTGAGTTGGGGCTGGCGTTGGGGTGGAAGCCGGGGTTTGAGCCAAAGCTGGAGTCTGAGCCGGAGTCCGGTCCGGGATCGGAGCCGGGACTGCGGCCAAAACTGGAGCTGGGGCTGGAGCTCGAAATTGTGAAGATTCGGGTTTACATTTAGAACCTTGACAGTCGCATTCATTATCTTTAATCGTATCCCTATCTCTTTGCGGGTCATTTTCTTTATTATTTCGTCGCTTTTTTTTGTTACAATGTCTACAAATCTTCCTTGCAGCATTCCTACGCTTTCTACTTACTGAGGACCACGAGGACACAGAGCCGTCAGTATCTAAATCCATATTATCTTGATCATTGACAATTTTATGATCAGATTTATTATCATCAATTGTTACAAAGTGACACACCGGAGGGCCACCGCCCCCCGGGTCCGGATCATCGCCCATAAGGGCGATGATAGAGAGATATATACAAAAAACTTACCTAAAAGATGATATTATATGTACAAATTATAAAATACTAACTATAAATAATATTTACAATATGAATACACTGCGTTGACCACTATAAATATAAAATTTATAATTAAATTGCAAAAAGACGCGCGCTCAAAACGATGTTTCCCGCCCTTTCCTGCGGAAGCTTGCAGTGCGTTTAAAATAATGACTTAAAAAAAGAGAAATAGATGCGTTCATATCTTGCAGGAAGAGAACTAATTTTCAGAAACAAGTTTTTAGATTCTTCCTGTTGTTTACACACGAATGACACGAATGCCTAACTGGATGCCACAACTTTCTAGGTTATCTGGATGTATAGTCAATAAAGCGGTATTACACATTGCAACCTGCAGGGCCCAATCTGTTGTGTACCCTGCCTCTTCCTATCCCTCCTTCAGCTCCCTACGGGCCCTACCTTCAATTACACCTTCCAACCTGACAGATTGGGCCCTGCAGGTTGCAATGTGTAATACCGCTTATAGTTTTGATGATGAGTCAGTGGATCAGTGAGCCAGTCAGTCAGTGGTAAAAATAGTGATTTTCGGAGGTCAATATCTCGTGAATGGTTAGAGATTAATAGCTGAAATTTCTGGATTCAGTGGAAATATGAGTATAAAGCGCAAATGGGTATCAAGTTCTTAGGGTTTGGGAACGTTTATTTACTCGACACTGGCCGCGTGACGTCAAAGGTGCATGGAAACCTATAATTAGAAGCGCATAATTATTGACTACGTGACAGAACTTAAGACTCCCCCCCTCCCCCTGTGACCTAGAGTAGTATTTGGACTACCCCCCTCCCCCCCCCCCTAAACTGGTCACGTAGTTTGGGTACGTTCCCTTTAAAGTTTAAAACAGGGCGTGCCCCCTCCCCCCCATCTAACTTTTGAACTTTGGGTCTAAAAATCCGTAAAATTCACGAATGTGAGACTTAATTAATACTTTCAATGAAAACTATTTTGAATAGAATCGGTTGAGCCGTTTTTGAGTTATAACTCAAAAACACATAGTAAAATTACGTAAGCGCCGCAAAATATTCCCTAATAAACGACCTTTTCAACAGATTTATTGTAACAGGCCGTTTCCCCTCCCCCTACACCTGGACCGCGCTCGCCCTACTAGAAAAAGAATGGGACATGCATATATGTGCGTACGGGATAGAAATACAAATTGCCTTGAATTTTCCAATCGTCTGGATATACCGGCAATTGTAGTCGGCAATACAGAGCAACACGGAAATGAATGGAGCAATACGGGAAATGATTGCCGAAATAATTGCCGCAATATCTAGAAATTGCCTCGTATTGCTCAATTAATTGCTCCATATTGCTCCATTAGTTTCGACAACGTATCGCCGGGCAATAATTGCCCGAAAAATCGCCCGTGTAAGAGCACCTTTAGGGTCACCACACACCTAGCGGTTTTCCTCGCGGAATTAGCGGAAGTAGCGGAAATTCATAGACAAAATGCTTAATTTGTCTATGGTTGCGGAAATTTGTCTATGGCTTCCATACAAAAAATCTGCTACCATAGACAAATTTCCGCTACCATAGACAAATTTCCGCTACTTCCGGTAATTCCGCGAGGAAAACCGCTAGGTGTGTGGCGACCCGTAAATAAATAAAAGCGGTATTAGACATTGCAACCTGCAGGGCGTAATCTGTTGTGTACCCTGCCTCTCCCTATCCCTCCTTCAACTCCCTACAGGCCCTACCTTCAATTACACCTTCCAACCTGACAGATTGGGCCCTGCAGATTACGCCTTCCAATCTGATAGATTACACACATAGATATAGCACCCATAGATCTGACACGGAACTAATAATACCAAGATTGAACGGGATAGTCTTATTACACTTTCCATAGATATGACAGAGAAGGCGCTATTATCGTTAGTCCTTATCATAGACTCACCCTTGTGATTATTGCTTACTTCCATAAGGGCCTAAGTACAATAGAAACGTTTATCACCCTCCAGCGCTCTTTGAAGGGTAACAATGAAACCGACTAAATTATGTAAGCTAGCTACAGTATGCTATCAGCCATCTTGAAATGCGTTTCCAAATTAGTCGCGTTGTGTGTGTTCTATCCCTTACGGTGATACGGGTGTTTCAGCTCTATGAGATACTTGCTTTTTGATTACACAACACACCTAGCGGAATCACAGCCGAATTAAAAGCGGTATTACACATTGCAACCTGCAGGGCCCAATCTGTTGTGTACCCTGCCTCTTCCTATCCCTCCTTCAGCTCCCTACGGGCCCTACCTTCAATTACACATTCCAACCTGACAGATTGGGCCCTGCAGGTTGCAATGTGTAATAGCCGTTTAAGCCAATTCATAGACAAAATGTCTATGGTAGCGGAAATTTGTCTATGGTAGCTGATTTTTTGTATGGAAGCCATAGACAAATTTCCGCTAGAATAGACAAATTTCCGCTACCATAGACAAAATTAAGCATTTTGTCTATGAATTGGCTTAATTCCGCTACGTCTGTTTTGACCCTAAAAATGCTCCTTGATTTAGGGTCGCCACACACCTAGCGGTTTTCCTCGCGGAATTACCGGAAGTAGCGGAAATTTGTCTATGGTAGCGGAAATTTGTCTATGGTAGCAGATTTCTGGTATGGAAGCCATAGACAAATTACCGGAAGTAGCGGAAATTCATAGACAAAATGCTTAATTTGTCTATGAATTTCCGCTACTTCCGGTAATTCCGCGAGGAAAACCGCTAGGTATGTGGTGACCCTTAAAGCGGTATTACACATTGCAACCTGCAGGGCCCAATCTGTTGTGTACCCTGCCTCTTCCTTCCCCTCCTTCGGGTCGCCACACACCTAGCGGTTTTCCTCGCGGAATTACCGGAAGTAGCGGAAATTTGTCTATGGTAGCGGAAATTTGTCTATGGTAGCAGATTTTTTGTATGGAAGCCATAGACAAATTACCGGAAGTAGAGGAAATTCATAGACAAAATGCTTAATTTGTCTATGAATTTCCGCTACTTCCGGTAATTCCGCGAGGAAAACCGCTAGGTGTGTGGCGACCCTACAGCTCCCTACAGGCCCTACCTTCAATTACACCTTCCAACCTGACAGATTGGGCCCTGCAGGTTGCAATGTGTAATACCGCTTTTATCAATTCAACCGGTTTGACAGGGGACCCCTCATTCTTTCTAACTATAGTTCCATCTCGTTTTAATCGTTTGACGAGTCGCTTACTTTAAATTCGTTAAACGGTAGTTAAGGGTCGCCACACACCTAGCGGTTTTCCTCGCGGAATTACCGGAAGTAGCGGAAATTCATAGACAAATTAAGCATTTTGTCTATGAATTTCCTCTACTTCCGGTAATTTGTCTATGGCTTCCATACAAAAAATCTGCTACCATAGACAAATTTCCGCTACCATAGACAAATTTCCGCTACTTCCGGTAATTCCGCGAGGAAAACCGCTAGGTGTGTGGCGACCCTAAACAGCTGTCTGGAGAATCCCTCTGGAGTTATGTTATGCTGTGAACTGGAGACTCTAAAGGTTTTACGAGAATCCATGAAATGAAATAAATGGTCACATTTTGTGCTTCAAATACAAACTTAGTTATAATCTTCTGGGTTTAAAAGCGGTATTACACATTGCAACCTGCAGGGCCCAATCTGTCAGGTTGGAAGGTGTAATTGAAGGTAGGGCCCGTAGGGAGCTGAAGGAGGGATAGGAAGAGGCAGGGTACACAACAGATTGGGCCCTGCAGGTTGCAATGTGTAATACCGCTTTAATACCTATTATGAACGCAGCTGTAATTTGCATGAATACCACCCGCATAGAAAAAAAGGCGGGACGTGCGAATGCATTTTTTTTATCGAATTGAATGATAAAAACCTATATGTTAAATTTTTAGTAAATCATATGTATTTAAAAAAGCGATGAGTTTTATATGAAAACGCTACAATTCCTATAAAATAGTAATCCACTGAAATTGTAAACTTTATCTACGTTCTACTTCAAATTTAGTGTAGTACAGAAAGACGTTTCGATAACATTGTCGTTAAAATAATTCTAATATGTTGTTTGTACACCACTTTTGTCCATTTCATGTAATACAATCATTTTTTACAGGTTTAAATTTAACATTCACATTACCGGTGTTTTGTGGCGCCTAAAATGAGTGCGAGCGATTACACATATTTAGTACTTATACATACGTAGTGCAAAGATGGCGTCGACGGTGTGTGTTTCGAGGTGCCGACTTTTAGCAAAATTAGAATTAAATCGTGGTTTGTGTGTGTCGCCGATATTTAGGGATTTTTCTAACAACAGGGTAAGTTCCTCATATCAGTAGGTCGTTTTCTAAATTTACGTATATACATACTTACAGTTTAGCAAAGTATTCCTTTGAAAGATTGTTCCATTATGCACGTGTAGTAAATTTAGATATACATAAATATTGTATGTTTGGATTCAAGAGCAGCTGTGAAACGTCATGAAAGTGGTTTTATTATTTTTTGCATTTAAACTTTATTAATAAGTGCTTTTATAAATTTTGAGCTAAATAGGTACTTGTTAAGTTATTTACTTAATATTATTAGATTTTTTGTTTTCCTAATCAGAGGAATTTTGATCAAATATTTTTTTCTTAGTAGGCAGAAAGTATATTTATATTTTAGGGAATTCATTAAAGATAGATACTGAACCAAAACATGATTTATTGTTATTAACTGATTGAAAAGTTATGGATTTCTTATTTTCACTAAATTTGGCATTTGCTTGTTATTTTATTAGGAAGCTGGAATATTTATTTTTATTTAAACGTTATTGCTCAAAAGAAATACACAATCGTACAACAGGTGGACTTAATGCTATAAAGCATCCTCTACCAGTCAACCTTCAGTCTCTCCTTCATTTAAGTAGTTGGTACTTAAACAAAAAAAGTGTATGTTTTGATTGTTTTAGTTTTTCATTTTGTTTACTTAGAATATTTACAAAGGAAGGAAAATAATAATTGAGATACTATTCTGATAAATATTGGTTTTGGTTGTAAACTTTGTGTCCAGTTAGAGTTATAGGTATTTATAAAGAATATAAATTTGGGTGTTATATTGGCAGAGTTTATTTCAAATTCAAACACATTTATTCAAGTAGATTTAATCCATTAGATATCCAAAAATTCAGAGCACTTGAGATGTCATAATTCATAATAATATTTTCAAAACATTATGTAGGTACGTAGGTACCTATATATTTTTAAATTTGTCATCACAATTATTTAAAAAAAAACACTCAAAATTCTGTAAGACGTTATGCAAATGAGAATGGTTTTGTTCGACCAATCCACATGTGGACATTCCAGATAAGAAGTACATTGATCCCTAGCTTGATCCTCTGTCATGTTATGTCTAAATTATATCAGGCGTTCAAATATGGCATTGTTACCAGGTTTGGATTTTTTTTCTGAAGTAGATGGGCTATTTTTGAAGTTGTATATTCAGCTTTTTTTTTAATTAGAAAATTTTAGGTGATTTCGACTAAACATCATGATCTCCTTCGATCCTAGTTAGTAGGACAAAAAGTGTCCCAAAATTTTTATATATTTTATGTTACTTCCATTCCGTTACCACCACAAGAAGTCTATGGAAAAATGGTAACGGAATGGAAAAAAACTTGGGACACATTGTCTTAATAAGAACAAAAAAGCATGAGATTCTGAGTCGCAATCACCTTAATTTTTTCCTAATAAAAAAAACATTCCTATGTACAACTTTAAATAAAATGGTCCAGGTAATTAAGTAAATTTTTCTACTCCTGCATTCATTTTAAGCACTTGTAGAAATATTATAGTATGCAATAGTAACATAATTAAGGTTTTCATTATGTCACAATTGTATAAAATACTATTATAGATACCTACTGTCAGTTAGGGTATGATTATCAACTAAATAGAGTAAATAGTTAATAGGTATTTAGTTACTGTAATTCTAGATAAACTGTTATAACCCAAATAGTTTTCCTTATTTTAATGATAGCAACCTTATAAACAAATACCTATATTATAAGATAAAATATTCCTCTCTTTCTATCGGTTACTCAGTTTATCTGTCTGTCTGCCATGGTTTATTTTGCTTAGATTCATATCATAATTGTGCTTAGATTATGTATAGCACATGCATGTTTCACTTTACTATTGCTCACTTTATTATAAAATATAATCCCTTATTTAAGTATTCAAAAACAAGTTATTTAACAGGTAGTTCTTTTTTAATACTTGTAATATGTATGTTAGTGAACAGGATGTCCAAATGTTTTTTTTATAAATTGATTTTACAAATTTCACTAATATATACTTATATATCAGATTTATTTCGGACCCTTATTTTATAGGCAGCTATAATTGCATGTTTATATATTTTTTTAACATGACTTACTTTGCATGCTTGCATTACATACTAGAGGTGTGCGCCGATGCCAAAATCATCGGCGGCGGCGTCCGATCGTTTTTTGACCGGCGGCGGCGGCGTGATCGGCGTGAAATCGGCGTGGTATATATTTTTCAATATTATTGGGGAATTGACAAAATACACTCTAAATAGAAGCCTACTGAGTTATTAAGTGTAACTTGCGTAAATAAAACTCCCCAAATCTCTGACAATGTATGATTAACTAGCAAACTTTGCATATCTTAAATACAAGACATGATTTTAGAGAATTTTACAAAAGATAAACTAGTTATATAGACATACTTATTTGTTTTATCTATGTAGAACTGGCTACACGTCTTGCCTGAACATTGAATACGTTAACACAAAATGCCCCGAAGTTAATAAGTGCAAAACCGACTGATTTCGCATTTGTAATTCGTAAGAGAAAATTGTACGTTGAGTTCTAAAAGGATGTCAGATGAAGAAGATGTATTCTAGTGATTTTAGTTTAGTTCGTTCAGTTCTAGTTATATAAAAGTAGATATTTTTCCACATCGGCAACCAAAATATTACACGTGGCTCTTGCCGCCGCCATTTTGCTCACGAAATTACACGCGGTGCGAGCTCGGCATGCAAGTTTTAACACCGTGACGCGGCCTGCGATATGCCGCACCCTCACCGCGTAGCTCGCGCCAATCAGGAACCCTGCATTCAAATATAGGCGCTCGGTAAGGAATCGGTAAAAAAATATCGAACATCCTTTACTGCACCGATACCGTATCGCCAAGTCAGGTGGTGGCCTTAAATAGTTCTCTCGATTTATCAAGGATCCCAAATCCCAACATCAAACTTGACTTAAGGGGCATTTATGAAAAAAATAAAAGAAGAGTAACGAGCTACACGGGCGGTTCTACAGGGCCCTCACGGGACACGTAGACCTGCACGCGTCGGTGAACTGGTTACGATTTGGGGACCTCCTCGAAGAAACCGAGGGTTTCGCCTGTGCAATTGCGGACGAAGGTATCATGACTAGGGCATGTAAGACCGGTATTGTATGCCCGAATTATGAGGATATATCCTGTGGCCGTCCCGGAGAGTCACTCAGGCATTCATCTCCGGTTGTTCCCATCTTGCTAGCGGCGAGCACTTGCACAGACATAATCTCGTAGCTCGGGTTATAAACCAGCAGGTTGCTTTATGCACGGCCTTCGGGTCCGCGAAGTGCCGTACTACAAGTACACACCTGCGCCAGTCCTCGAAAATGGTCGTGCCACGCTCTATTGAGATCAATCTATCATCACGGACAGAACTATTGCTACCAATAAGCCTGATATCATGCTGATAGATCGCTCGCAGGGCAATGCTCGTCGACATCATCGTCACGAGAACCACGTGAAAGGAAAATCGAGAAAGACAAGTCCAGCAAGTACCTAGACTTGGCTCACGAGGTAACTGCCATGTGGGAGGTTGATTCAGTTCGGTGATTATTGTTCCGACAGTAGTTTTTGCGTACGCTCTCATTGCGAAGAGTCTCGGCCAACATCTTCAAAGACTTTCGCTTCGGGGTTGAGGTTTGTGCAAGAGTCAGATTCAGATGGCGGTAATCCTGGACACGGCGCGCACTGCCCGAAGGTTGCTCTCTATGCGGCCCTGACCACTGGCAGCTTGGGCCTTGCTCCGTTCCCGGCGGATCCCTAGGTTAGGTTTTTTTATAATATATTATTAATTATAATATATTATTAATTATAATATATTATTAATTATAATATATTATTAATTATAATATATTATTAATATATTATAATTTTTTTTTTGTTTGTTTTCATCTATTTTTGTAGCCTATAATTCAAAAACCAGCCGTCATGAATCACCGAATCGATAAATCGTTGACGTAAATCTTACAATAGCATCGAAATGACGTCAGTTGATGTAACTGGCAAAGGATAAGTCAAGAAGCAAAAGTATCTTTAAAAAATACGTAGTATACTGGCTACTCATTAGTTATTTACCGTTTCTGGGCATTAAAACACTTAAAATTTGCCACGCCGATTTTACGCCGGTCAAAATCATCGGCGGCGGCGGCGTGGAAAAATCGTCGGCGGCGGCGGCGCGGCGGCGCGGCGCACATGTCTATTACATACAATGCAAAATCATTCAGAGTTCAATGACTGCTCAATGGGCCAAAACCGGTTGTCGCTTTATGAATATTAGGTAGGATTTGACCGACGCAATGACAATGAAAAAAGATTTAATTTCATGTAGGCTTATTTTTAGCTTCTTTTGTTTTGCTTACTACCAGTACGTAAACGTTAAAAAGATGTATACAATTTTGAGCCTTATTACAATGAACTAAATGAAGTATTTTATTTAAGGTGCAAAAGTGAATATTTTTTTTGGAGTTGACTGTACCTATCTACCTACCTACTTACGGACTATGTAATGCTAAAACGAGGATACCTACATTACCTACCAGCAGAAGGGTGCGGTATGACGACGACTGTCAGGCACTCATTTCGCCCCATAAATTTTCCCAAAACTATGTTTCCTTATTTTAGGTAATTTCGTAGGTACCTTAGTTAGGTACCTTACGTGCACCTAGGGTTGCCAGGTGTCCGGCTTTAGCCGGACATGTTTGGCTTTTTACGGGCGTGTCCGGCCAAATATTTGCTCGTCCGGCCTGTCCGGCTTTTGTTAGGCTTTTTGTCTGACTGCCACGCGAATGGTACGAATCGAAAGTCGACCGCAAGTAAAGAAGCAACTGCTCCGAGTAGGGTTGCCAGGCCCAAAAACACAAAAGCCGGACTTCGCGCTTAATTTAGCCGGACATTTTACCCTGAAAGCCGGACATAACTTTTTTTATAGCTATTTTTGCCTTTTATAAAGCCGGACAGTTGTTCGAAAAGCCGGACAACATTTTATAATAAAAGAAACGATTACTTATTTATTTTTAGGGTTATTAGTCAACTAGGAACCCTAATAATTTCGCCTGGTCCTTCTGTCGGCGGCTTGGTTCAGTCGTCGTTAGCACAGTTGACGTCAAATACATGCTTACACCCTTTCATTTTAGGGTCGCCACACACCTAGCGGTTTTCCTCGCGGAATTACCGGAAGTAGCGGAAATTCATAGACAAATTAAGCATTTTGTCTATGAATTTCCTCTACTTCCGGTAATTTGTCTATGGCTTCCATACAAAAAATCTGCTACCATAGACAAATTTCCGCTACCATAGACAAATTTCCGCTACTTCCGGTAATTCCGCGAGGAAAACCGCTAGGTGTGTGGCGACCCTTACTCATTTGTAATAAGGTGTAAAAGTATAAACATATCTTTAACGTCGACTCTGCCTACTAGAAAATTGAAATGTAGTATTTAGTGAATATGTGTAATTAACCACGCCGACAAAATGGTAAAACCAAAACTAAAAAAAAAAAATTGTAGGGTGCATCCGTTGTTGGATAGTTCTCTTAAACATAATAAGAGTCTCAAATTTATAAACAGCGGGTCTTAACAATTACAAAAAAAAGAAACAACTAAGTGAATTCCATGACACAGTTAAGTTTTCTGTAGCCACACTAAATCTAGATATAAAAAAGGATCATATAATCTTTTTAATGACCTATTAAATTATAACGCCTTTATTCATAAATGTACCCATATCAAACCTATTCTCGATACAGTGTCGTAAAATTTTGTCGGAGCGGAGAAAGGAACTAAACAAATTCTGGACAAAACGAAAATACCCCTTTTTTACTTCAAATTAAAGAGTTCTGCCTTTTGACAAATGATAACTATTTTAATACACTTATTTGACAATTTTATCACTTTGTTAACAGCCCTCGGAGCAGTTGCTTCTTTACTTGCGGTCGACTTTCGATTCGTACCATTCGCGTGGCAGTCAGACAAAAAGCCTAACAAAAGCCGGACAGGCCGGACGAGCAAATATTTGGCCGGACACGCCCGTAAAAAGCCAAACATGTCCGGCTAAAGCCGGACACCTGGCAACCCTAGCTCCGAGGGCTGTTAACAAAGTGATAAAATTGTCAAATAAGTGTATTAAAATAGTTATCATTTGTCAAAAGGCAGAACTCTTTAATTTGAAGTAAAAAAGGGGTATTTTCGTTTTGTCCAGAATTTGTTTAGTTCCTTTCTCCGCTCCGACAAAATTTTACGACACTGTATCGAGAATAGGTTTGATATGGGTACATTTATGAATAAAGGCGTTATAATTTAATAGGTCATTAAAAAGATTATATGATCCTTTTTTATATCTAGATTTAGTGTGGCTACAGAAAACTTAACTGTGTCATGGAATTCACTTAGTTGTTTCTTTTTTTTGTAATTGTTAAGACCCGCTGTTTATAAATTTGAGACTCTTATTATGTTTAAGAGAACTATCCAACAACGGATGCACCCTACAATTTTTTTTTTTTAGTTTTGGTTTTACCATTTTGTCGGCGTGGTTAATTACACATATTCACTAAATACTACATTTCAATTTTCTAGTAGGCAGAGTCGACGTTAAAGATATGTTTATACTTTTACACCTTATTACAAATGAGTAAGGGTCGCCACACACCTAGCGGTTTTCCTCGCGGAATTACCGGAAGTAGCGGAAATTTGTCTATGGTAGCGGAAATTTGTCTATGGTAGCAGATTTTTTGTATGGAAGCCATAGACAAATTACCGGAAGTAGAGGAAATTCATAGACAAAATGCTTAATTTGTCTATGAATTTCCGCTACTTCCGGTAATTCCGCGAGGAAAACCGCTAGGTGTGTGGCGACCCTAAAATGAAAGGGTGTAAGCATGTATTTGACGTCAACTGTGCTAACGACGACTGAACCAAGCCGCCGACAGAAGGACCAGGCGAAATTATTAGGGTTCCTAGTTGACTAATAACCCTAAAAATAAATAAGTAATCGTTTCTTTTATTATAAAATGTTGTCCGGCTTTTCGAACAACTGTCCGGCTTTATAAAAGGCAAAAATAGCTATAAAAAAAGTTATGTCCGGCTTTCAGGGTAAAATGTCCGGCTAAATTAAGCGCGAAGTCCGGCTTTTGTGTTTTTGGGCCTGGCAACCCTACGTGCACCTAACTTGAATTTGATGGTAATAATAAGAAGGGGACAAATGAGTGGTCTATGCGTATGGCTAACATATATACATATATTACATAGGTATAAATAATATACTTATGTTTAACTTTCATACCAATACGTATTCATATTTATGAATCTTATGATTCTTCTTCTATTCCGAGGGACAAAAGAAAACTAATTCAGGAGCGTTATGGGGCCCACCCACTACTTAAATATCAGTCGGCCTGACGATATTGGCCTGTCGGTTGTTCGTTTTTTGTTCTAACTGACAGGCCGATATCGTCAGGCGGACTGATAGTTGGTGGGCCCCCTAAGGAACGTTAGGAGCGGATAGGAACCCGGGGAAAGGAGTAGGTATTAAGGTATTTATATTTCAATGAGTTACTTATCTAATATTTGCATTTAGGTACACCATTTTTGTAAGTCAAACTCATTAGGTACCTACCTAATTTAATGGTTTTAAATTAGACGCGTTGGATGCGTGCGTTATCGGACCGTTAACTCGACGTCCTAGGTATCTAATTTAATTACATAAGAGACAAATACCTAAAATAAATGATGTGTTGTGTGCAGTGTGTGGACGTTATTTACTTCTGGAAACTACAAATAGTTATTGCATTACTTTCTGGCTGTCTCTTCCTTTAAGGTAATTTGCTATTTAAATATATTATTCATACTATTATGACACTGAATTGTCAGCACATACCTACGTAGGTACCTACCTTACCTACAGCTTTATTTGCTTCATGTCATGAGTTGAGTTTAAACGTTCTTGGCTGTTGAACGACAACGTGCTGAAACATAGGTACCTACTATAATTATTAAATTTACGATGTTATTATTGCATACCTATCTAAGCACCAATTGCGTTGCCAATTTCATATATTAATAAATAAATACTCAGGGCCTAAGTAGGTATCTATCAAACCGATTTTCAGTGAATACAGTAGGTACCTAGCAAGGTACCAATACCAATAAATGCATAAGTACGGGGTACATAAATTCGGAGTTAATGGAAAAATAAAATAATAGAAACAAACCCATTTTTTACCTTCACTGTTTCGCAATCACGCACTTTTAAAGAACAACCATGGTTTAATTGTCAGTTCATAACATAAACTTGTTATTTACTTTCATATTCTTAGTAAAATTATCCGTTAGTTACCTACCTACTTATATTTTAGAGAAAAGTAATTTATTTGATAGGTAATAAATAACAATGTTTTCTCATATGTGAAATGCTTTATTTGCCTAGAAATGTAGGCGTCAGTCAGACATAATTTTATTGTTTCCCTTATTTTATTTATCTATTGACCCCGAATATTCAGCTAAACATGAAGTGACATAGTTAAAACTCTCAGTAGGTAGGTACCTTGCCTGCCATAATATTGAAATCTAATATGGAATGTCAAGTCATATATTAATGATAATTTCTTTGTCGTACTCGTACTTGACACGTACCTACGCGTTTACCTACATTTCTTTTGAACAAGTGTATTTTTGTGTAGGAGTCATGGTGTCGACGGTGGCGACCGGCTCGAAGGTCCTTTTTCACAAGCGTATGCGCCCACGGATCCAAAACGCCTTCAAAAGTTGACCACGAGAAATCTGACGGTAAGATTTTAATGATAATTTCCAAGAAAACACATCGAAACTACTCAAAATTATATTTTAATACAAAGAAACCATCACCAAGACTACGGTATTCTTCAAGTTCGATATTGCATATTAGATGCTTCTACATAATAGGGCCATAAACTAAATTAAATACACATTAAGCTAGATAATTATAACAACTTACTGAATTTACAAGCAATAATTTAATAGCATTAATCAAAAACAGATCACAATTTATGTAAGCAAAAGCTTAAAGGTAAAAGTTAATCATTTTAATGATTTATTGCTATTTAAACTATCGTAACATGATTCTAATACTTCGAACTCTTCGAATACCATCTCTCCAAATTTTCCTGGTGTAATTTTGCTCTGCTCTAAATTTTCATTCACATAATAATACTTTTTTTCAAAACTGTGCGGATCTGCGGACTTAGGGTCAAGCTGTGCTACGTTTTTACTTTCTATAATTTCAGTTTCTTGTTCCTTTTTGATCGGGCCCGCTTGTGTAGCTTGTTGTAGATGTACATTGTTGTGTTTCAATAAAGCATTATTCAATTTATTATTTATTGAAGGTGTGTGCTTGATTTTTTTGTCTTCATTATCTTTATTTTCGAATGGAGTTTTGACGATACCCTTATTGTAACTTTCGAGACGGCATATCTTGTTTTTTACAGAATTATCGTCGTCATTCATTAGAGGAGGATCATCAGCCTTTCTTTGCATGCTTGGTGATCTGTATTTCATTCGAGGGTTTTTGTTATCACCGGTACCAGTCAGTTCAAGTCTACTGCTGCAACTGTTAGATTTTACTAATTTGAATTTAAAACCAGGGAAGTTCTCTGAACGTTTGTTTTTGTCAGGATCGGGGTTTCCGGAATCCGATGATGCATTAGAACTCGGTTTATCCGAAACTTGTTTATGTTTTTCGGCTGCCAAGCATGAACACTTGTCTCCCCGGCATTTTGTCTGACATGAATAACAGTCTCGGCTGCAATTTTTCTGTAATCCTTTTATTTCATCCATGATTGCTTTAGTCATCGGACTAACTGTAGAACCAGGTTTTGAGTTCAATACTTTTCCTCCGTAATAAGTCACAGACGTACCACACTCTCGAATCTTTTTCATAATATCAGGGCTTACATATTGACTTTCACAACAAAAATCGTGGCTTACAGAATCACAAAGATATTCATCACTGGAACTATATACGTTGTCTTTTAGATTCTTGTTGGAATAAGGGCTTAACCCGTCATTTTCGTAGTCATTATTTGAACTTAGATCTCCGCTAGAGACTCCACTCGAAAGACTGGCATTATCCCATTTTTTGTTACCGAAGTTTGTGTCTATAGTAAGCTGTCTTATAACTTTCTTTCTGCCTCCAATTTTGCTGCCTTTCGTTTCTTCATTAAGGTTTCTGTAAGAAGTGGCACGTCTCGTTAAACCCACAGTCTCATCAACCAAAGGTGGATCTTGTGTCATAGTCATCGGACTCTTCATTTTAAGAGTATCCTCAAATAAATTTCGTACTTTTTTAACTGTGTCTGGATTTGGTAATTCTTCTTCAATTATTTCCTTATTGACTCGAATCGGATGATAGAAAAAATGTCGACGAATTGCATTCTTAGATCGATCGACATGGCTGCAAGTGTTGTCGTTTTTCTTAAGTAATGTTGGTGGTATTTTACGTGTATCAGAGTTATTTTGGTTACGAGGTACTGGTTCAATTTTAGTCCTTACAGGTTCAATAATAACTATATTATTGTTTACTAACAATTCTTGAAAGCTGTAATCTTGTAAGTATTGCAGTAAACCGTCAAATTGAGCCTCTTTTCGGTAATTAGCAATCATGCTATTTTTAAATAGTTCCGATTTCATGACTTTATATCGAACATGATCAAACTCATCACACTCTTTATCAAAACCTTTTGCTTTGATTAGTGTTGCTTGAGTCTTTTGATTATGATTGTCATCGCAACTCAGCTCTACTATTTCGATTTCTGGAGTGTCTCTACATAGATCTAATTCGGTCTTTTTGGTTTTCATTATCGGTTTCTCATAGATATTACTTTCACAATCTTTAACAATCTTCTTAACAGCAGTTTCTTCGATCTCAGAGTCACTTTTAACCTTTTCAGATTCGTCTTTCCATAACTGTATTTTGGTTTGACTCAATTTGCGTATGCTGTCCACAATTTTGACGCTTTCTAAAGACTTGATAATGTTGCCTACTGAAATCTCTGTAGAACAATCAGGTTCTTCCACTGTATCTTTCTCAGGTTCAGCCACTGCTACAGCTTCATGATCAACATTTTCGTTTGTCTTAAGCTTACATTCCGTTCTTCCATTATCTTTAGTTTCAGGTGATTTTTCAATTAACTTTGACCAGTAATTTTTGACAGAATGCAATTTTTCTTGATATTCGATGTCAGTTTTAATAGCATTGTTTAATTTCTCTTTGACAGTATTATCGCTTTTCGGTTCTCTTACTTCTTGTTTTGAATCGGCGATTACTTCTGTTCTAGCCGTATGACCTGCTTCTGTAACTTCCGTTGTAGCTTTTTTCTTGGTTTCTGATTTTGTGGAATCACTTTCGTTTTTGTTTTTTGAGTCTGTTACTTGCAAAATTTGTGGCCGAGTCATTTTAGGGATATCTTTCACAATGTTATCTTTGTTTTCTGTTGGCTTATTGTCTTTAATTATTAACCTAGGCGGTGGTTTTTCGAATTTATATTGCACACCGGTTATTTTTTCACAATTACCTTTTTTCAGCTTAGGAACGGTGGTCTTCACAACTTTGTTCAATTTGATTGTTATGAAAGGATCTTTAGGAATCCAGTAACTAGAATTGTCTACAAATCCGTTTTTGGGATTCCCTTCTTTATTTTTGTCGTTTACACTTTCTTGTGGTGGCTTAATCGATTCCTTTCTTGACGGCTTTTCTATATCGGCCGTAAATTGTTTGGTTTTCGTTTCTGATTTCAGGATTGGTTTTATGCCACTGTCTTTTGAATCCTGGTTGAGGGGTGGATCGATCACAATAGTTTGGTGGCCGCTTAAAGGCACGATTGCTATGTTTGATTCAGCTGATGTTTTAAAAGACTGCACACGAGATAACAATGGAGTACTGTTACTTTCCCCAACACTTGCTAAACTTTTAACAGTAGAGTCACAAGGTCTGGTTATACGTCGTTCAACGGTACTTGGGCTCGGCAAACGGTGAATATCATCGTCAGTAGGATCACGCTGTCGCAATGAATAGTGTTTGCGTATTCCTTGCCGTCCTTTTTTGTCGTGTACAGATTTGTTGATGTTGTCATGTGAAAATGATTTTGCTATGATAATTTCTGGCCTGTATATAGAATTTGTTGTTAGTTTTAAACTCTCCGATTTAGTGATAACTTTATTATTTCGAATAGTACCTTCAATTTCATTTATTTCTCTTTCGTTTTGGTGCGAGTCTGATCTAAAGAAATTAGGATCTTTGTCATCTGCGTTGGAACTGTCTATAGTTATTATAGACTTCAAGTCGTCTTCAAGTTTTGTAAAACTTTGTATTATCTGTGGCTCTCTGTAGTCTGTTAAATAAACATTGGTTTTATTTGAAAGAGTGTGATTATTAATGACATTAGTTTTGTTTAATTGGCCGTAATTCTCATTACCTTTAGTGGACAAAATTTCCCTGAAATGTGTTTGGGCAATTTCGTATGTATTTTCGCAAGGTATGTCTTCTTGATCTTCTTCCCGCAGTTGAGCGTCAATCCTTTCTGATTTTCTTAAACATTTGCCGATATTAATATCTGGTAATGAATAGTACTGATTTTCAATTAAAGTTGTTACAAATGGTTCTGTAGTTATATTTTTCGATGAAGTGCAGTTACTTTTAGTAGAATAGTTATCGCTCTCTATGTATGTGTTAGTTACAAATACTTCGTTGTTTGTTTTCTTCGGTATTTCGTTAAATATGTTGCTTTTATTGCTCAAGAAAGAATCTCGCCGAATGTCCGCAAATGTTTTCTTTTTATTTACTTGTGTATAAATAGGATCACTTTCAGTATTATTGTTTTCTGAATTTATAGTGTGTGATGCCACTGACACATTTTCTTTGAATTGAGACTCGCAGTATTCATCGATCTTTTCAGCCAGCGAGTTAGCTAAGTATTCTAGTTTATGTGATTTATCTGTCGACGATGCTATTGAGATTGATATGTACGAAGTGATGCTGTCTGGGGGACTCGATATAGTGCCGTCGTTTTCTGATATTACCGACTGTGCTTCAGCGTCCTTTCGGGTATCCTTTATTTGGATATCGTCAGGCTCGGAGTTTTTAGGGGCACTTTCACTTCTCTTACTTTTAATAGAAATCTCGTCGTAGGAGTCTGCGTTATTTACATGCTCAAGCTCGGCTAGTTCCTTCTTATCCTTATCGCTATGAGTGATTGATAAACTGTCGTTGGTGAATGATTTGGGAGTATTATTTTTAGATCGATCTCGGTCTTCTTGGTCTGTGTCGTGATCTGTTATATATAGAGATTTGTTGCGATCCGGAGTCACTACTGATCGCTCAGAATCTGGAGAACTGTCCTTGTAGTTTTTACGATGCGCTTCAAAGTTATAATGCTTCCGTACGTAATTCGAATCTAGGCTGTCTATCTCGCTAGGATTACGAGAGTGTCCAATACTATCCTCGGAGAGATTCGTTGGTTTCAAGTCGTCGTTCAAGTTCGGCCAGCTACCACTAATAGATCTTGAATGATGACTCTCGTTTCGTGATACGGCGTCTTCTTTTTCAGATTTTCGATCAGTATTTTCAAGGTTATTTTCGTTCTCTCTCTGACCGTTAATAGCTCCAAAACAAGATGCGGTGCTGTCGATGTAAATCCCCTCCAATACTTCTTCTTTGGTTTGGTATTTAGCACGTCCGGGCAACCTGAAAAAGTTAAAAAATATACTATTGAATATGTTTTAGATTAATGATAATCATTAAAAAAATGTGCCAAATTATGCCACTTTTACTTAACTACAAATTTAATAGTTTACAAACTCTTATTTAAGTATATAGTGGTGTGCAGGATGCTATTTCATTTTATGATGGGCATGAGCCACAAAAATCGTCAGAAATGGGAGTCAATGATATAAACAATATTCAGATTCGCCTGGCTTGCAGTGAACCTTTATGGAGATTGTTTGAGTTCACAAAGCGGTCATAGCTGTTACCATTACCGACATACAAATAAACATTAATAATTAAGTAAATAATAAGTAAGTGGGTCTCTATTCGGATCACGACATTTTCGATTGAGGCATTATACATGGGCGGGCCCTCTCATAATTATTTTTAATGAGAAATAGCAGACACGAGGATATAACACTCGCATGAACACTATTGAATACTACTGAAGTACTGATTAATGAAAGATACTTCTTAGTTGGTGTATAACTGAAATAAATTTTATTTTAATACGTTAGCATGCATGTTGTATAATTAAAATAAAATAAATACCTGTCTTTGAAGCAAGGTTTATCGAATAAGCGAGCTCGAGGTATTAGCTGAGACCGCTTGCTCTTGGCGTGGTTTTGAATCTGTAAGTCAGTGAAGGTCTCTTCTCTAATCACTGCTAAACTTCGACTGCGACGTAAATTGGAGCCTTCTGGCTCTTTGTGCTTGCACAGTCTACCGTAACTCCCGTTGAATTCGGTATCAGAATTTGAAAATCTTTTCTGAAGCAGCTCTTCCGCTGCTTTCGACCGTGTCAAATGTTGGTAAAACTCGTCCTGTGGCAATTGCACAGGAAGCTTATAATATTCTGCTAATTTACTTTGGTATTTCTCGTGCTTTTTGTTCTTATTTTCACAAGTTTCCTTGTCCTTCTCTTTAGATTTAGTAAGCTTCCGTTTTTTGGGGCGTTCTTCTTGACTCTTTTTGGATTCGAGTGAATTTCTCCGTTTATCGAACTCTAAAGTTTCCGTAGGATTTTCAAAATACTGGATATCGCCGACGGTGTTTGCTGCGGTTTTGTGTTCTTCCTGGTTCGATTTCCTCTCGACAAGTTCTCGAAGGCGGCTTCTTGTGGAGCTGGTGTTGGACGTGACACTTTCTGGTCTTTTGTGGGGATACTCCAAATTAGATGAAGAGCGCCTGAAGAGGCTAGTCTTAATCGATCCGAAGTCGCCTTCGTCTTGACAAGAAGCCGCTGAGAAGTTCTGTGTCCTTATGCGGTCAACGTGATTCTGGCTAGAATACGACGCGACCGAGTCCACTGAATGCCTGAAACACAAAACACAAATAGATTAGATTATGATCCTCTCCCTTCGTGTGAAGCTAAGATAACCGTGTTTGCTTAAGATATATGCTTTTGGCGTGGTTTGTTTGAGTCATAGTTGTTAAGATGACGTCAAGTCAAAGCCAATGTTGAGATAGGATATTTTTGTGTACCGAAAATTTAATTTTTCGTGTCATGGGCTTATCAGGGACTAGTTTTAGCTCAGGATTCTGAGGAAGTAAATCCCGATGTCGGTATTATTATGGCTGTGAATAGTTGGCGATCTGCCAGGGCCACATACAGCGGTATGACAACAACTGGCTTGTCAAATACAGATATCTGATTTCACTCGATTATCGTAGCAAAAAAAGGGAATTTTTTTATCTGATGCAAACAAAGCCCAGTTTGAAATAGGCATTAAAGTGATCTGCTGATGACCGTCGACTATCGTTTTAGTAATGTAATATTAAAGCATATATCATAAACTCCATTTATATAGCTTCCCATGCGATATTGTAATTAGGGGTTTTTAGACTAAAATTACTATGCACTTTAATAAATAGTTTAAGGTTAAATCTTCCTGGTTTCCTTATAGATTAAGGTTTACTGCACAGCACACTTGCAAAGACTATTTGAAGTCGTGCCAAAACAGGCACGTCTTTAGCCCCGGCGCCTACTATTCTGCAACGAAATTTAATAGGAGGGCATTTGGCTGCTGTATCATCATAGTTTTTGTCGATCCTACTTGTCAAAAGTTGGCACTGGTCTTACAGAAATCTAATGTCATTTCCAGATAAAAAATTTACGTCGAGCCCGTTAAGCAAAATAATTAAAATGAGATATTTTCCTTTTGTGTCACTGGTCACTGTCTGAAAAGTTATAAAGAAACGCGAACGTATTTATTTCAATATTATACTATAATTAACTGTATTTTTCCTGTACCTATTTTAGGTTGAGTTGAACAACGGAATAATAACGTAGTGGGTCTTTTTTCTAGTGTAAATTGTAATGTACACACAACTTTTGATTTTTATTATCAATTCTTCTAAAATTGCGAGTAAATAAATTGGTTGTCGCACAGAAAACTTCGAGTTCAGTCAAACCATATATAGATTTCATTCAGTAGGTAATGCCATGGTTATTGGTTATGACCCAGAAGTGAAAAATATGAAATTCACCGTAAATGAAAAGCCCCTTCGCATACTCTCATGTTTAAGTGACGACTGCTCCATAAAATTGTAAGGTCTATAATGCTGTGCTTTGCTGAGTAATTGACTATAGCTACATTGCTTCAGGCTTTTATTAAGGCAGCAAAATGATTTAAGAAAATAATGTCGTATATTAACAAAATAGTGTCAGAGCTCGCTTTGTTAAGAAGAGCTTTTTGAGAGTTTTTTGACCACCCACTGTGAGTAACGTTCCCTGAAAATTAACACTTTCTACTCAGAGCGTCGTCTCGTCTATAAATATTCACGCTCCAGAGACGTCGCGGGACATGTGTCGACCTTTTTGGGCCAGCCGTGAAATTTACCTCTCGGGAGTGTCCCAGAACTTGGCTGTATACACCTTGCTGCCGTGCTGACAGTAATATACGACCTGAAGTTTTTAATCTTGGAACAAGCTAGTGTATTTAATATTGTAGCGGAAGTCATGTCGATGTGTGATTTAGGACGGGTATATTATCTTTAGCAGAGCTCGAATTTGTAAAAATTGTGCGCATCGAGAAAAAGTTGTGAATTTTTGACCATGGATAGAATGGCCCACGATAAATATTTTTTAGTATTGGAGGTCCGTAAAATTTTTGGACCTTCACGTCAAAATCAGGGGTCCTGTGAAATACGTTATTACTCTATGGTTAAGGCTGCTAGGGGTTGTGTGGTATCATTTCCGTGTAAAACAGCCATGCGGAATTCATTTGTGATATTAAAAATGTAAAATTTCTTATTAAAAAAAAAGTTGTGTGGCGAGGAAAAACACAATTTTTTATTTTTTTTTAGAACGTCATATAACTAATATATATCATTTTTTTTCTAATAATAAAAAATATTATAAAGGAGCATATTTAATGTAGTTTCTAAATATATACAATTTTTAGGCTTATAGTATACAAAAACTACGCGAAAAAAAATGTTTGCTTCGTGGTGTATATGTTTTCTCCATAGTAAGTATCGATAATCAATGTGAACGTGAACATCCGTAGCGTATTGACCTTAAAATGCATGTATTGCTTGTTATTAGTAAATTTTATTCATAATAATTTCACAAAATGCAGAAATAAAAAAATACAATAAATAAAAACATATTTTTCCTCCTTAACTTTAACATAAACCGTCACAATTCAAACGACGCGACGTCTGTTTTCCGTTACTCAACTTAAGTAAAAAAAAAAACCAGAAGTTTTTTGTATTAAAGGTGTATAAAATGTATATGTTTATATAATCTATATTAAATATGCTTCTTTATAATATTTTTTATTATTTGAAATAAATGATATATATTAGTTATATGACGTTCTAAAAAAATAAAAATAAAATTGTGTTTTTCCTCGCGGCACAACTTTTTTTTTAATACGAAATTTTACATTTTTAATATCAGAAATAAATTCTGCATGTCTGTTTTACACGGAAACGATACCAAACAATCCCTAGCAGTCTTAACCAGAGAGTAATAACATATTGCACGGGACCCCTGATTTTGACGTGAAGGTCCAAAAATTTTACAGACCGCCAATACTAAAAAATATTCATCTTTGCTCACTCTATCTATGGTCAAAAATTCACAACTTTTTCTCGATGCGCACAATTTTTTTCGCATTTGTACTGAGACAAAACCCTACTACTTATGCTAGCTCTAATGAAGTGTATATATGTGACGTTTTCAAGCAAAAGGTACATCGTTGTCGGTTGTTAATAGAGTTTATTTCTAAATGAATTATTATGGCAGTAACGCCTTATTGACAACGGATAATGTACAATGTACGTTTTACTTGAAAATAGAACATAACGTGAATGTGTTTATTATGATGCGTACGCAGCGTAGCATATAAACATTCTACATCTTTCAATTTGATGTATTTCTGCCATGCTTTTCCCATGTCATGAGTATAAGAAACAACGAAATTTTTTTTCCGATAATACACTAGCTTTTGATTGAATGATTTCTAAATTTGTGATATTTTTATGTCACAAGTACATCATTGTCGATAAGGCGTTGCTGCCATAAAAAATCATTTAGAAAATTTAGAAATAAACTTTATTAACAACCGACAATGATGTACCTACCTTTGATTCGAAAACGCCACATTTATTAAGTACTAGGATGCAGACATATCAATCAATGCAATTGAAGGGGATGAGCACTCAACACTTGTATGAGCACTTGGCTGTTTACCAAACAGTCAGTTGTCTGGCAGCAATAAAAATCGATTCGTCTATTCTCATCTAATATAAATAAATATGTTGCAATAAATCTGTAAGATAAATTGTGAATATTGAGATAAGTATTTTGCTCTTAATTTGTTGACTAATAAAGTTTTGTTAAAAAAAGAATAGATCATTGAGACTTAAACAAAAAAAAAATAGGCCACTTCGCCATCATCGTGATATAGGACTGCAACAGTTAACTCTTATTGGTATACCACTGTGTGCTTAGCAGAAGTTATCAGTGAAATCCGGAAAAATAATTTTAATTGTCGTATGATACTGTGGAATGCACTGCAAGCTCACATACGAGTACCGCCCGGCGAACAAAGTCGTTTTTAAAAGAGCAAAACGACGAAACCATACCCACCGTACAGCCCTGGCTTAAGCCCTAATGATTATTTTACCATCCCCAAAATCAAGCAACGTATTCATGGTCAACGGTACTGGACACCTCAAGAGGCTGTTGACGCATATACATTTTGAGACCCCAACTTCGGAGTGGAATAAGTCTTTATAACTGTTTCGATCGAATGACAAAAGTGTATTAAAATCACGGCGAGTTCTTTGAAAAACCATACATTTTACAAACGACACAACTAAAAAGGCCCGTGTAGCCCGTGTCCTTTGCTGACAATGTCAAATACGGAGGAACTCTCTGTATACCTGCGTATCTAGATACTAAGTTTCGAAAATGTCCTTGTTTGCAGCAAACAGGTAATCCCATGGGTAGTAATATTATAGCATAGCTTCAGTGCCTAATACAACTCTATCGAACTGTAATTGTAAAAGTTCATACCAATGGCGAAAGCAAGAAAAAGTTAGTCGTGTCTTAGGGTGTCGGAATTCAATATCCGATCTCTCGTCTACTCCTTAAGAAATCACGCAGACGGCAAGATTTGTACAAAGAAAAGCAGTTCAATTAGTTATCGTGTTCAAACGATTTTAAACCAAGAAGGTCGAGTAACTAGTGCAGTACGGTCTCGAGGCATCAGAGAACAATTATTGGACACAGGACAGTCCTATTTTCTCGAGACATCCGGCATAGAACAATGGCGTATTTAAAACTAAGGATGTGTTGTTTTCCGCACTGTATGCTTGTTTGCAGTTTCCGGTTAGCAAATTATTATAATACTTATGTAAAGTAGGCATGATTATGAAGCATATATAGTATGACGACGGTGGCTTCTAACCTCTAGCCATAAGTTACATACCTACGTTAAATTAGGGAAATAGGTTATTATCACGAAAATTTTAAATTTTTTAATGGTCATATTATTCAATACGTTTAATGTTAGTATTTAGGTAATAAATACTTAAATTAACACAAATATGTAACTTTGTACCTTAATGGCAAGAACATCAGTCTGTTCTTTATTACGCATTGTTATGTCAAGATTTAATTAGTCCCTAAAAAACTATTAAATACCTATTACTATTATTACATTTAGTAATAATTGGCCATTCTTATGAAACCATCATATATAACTATCATTAGCCCACTGGATTAGAGCGTTATCACACTTGCGATTTGCGAACGAGTTTTACATGGGAGCGAACAGCGAGTTCGCCGCGTACGAGTTTGGTATGGAAATCGCTTTCAAATCGCTCAAGTGTGATAAGGCCCTTATCTACGTCGAAAATGATTTCTTTGCGAAATGTGGTGAACGTAAAAGCTGTTGTGTTGAATGATAGTCTTAGTCAGAAAGAGACAAATTAACCCAGCCTCTGCGCGGTCAAGTGATTCTGATTGTCGTGGTCAGATGGATAGGAGATAAGTCGAAACCCAACAATATCGTCTACCAACCTACCTACTAGAACTAGATTTTTGGGTAACAGTACGTTTCATTGTGAGTATTTCGACTACTACAAGTGTCCTAAATAGTAATAGCGGATGGAACGCTTATTCAGACAAAAAATGACACTAAAAACAATGAATGAATTGCTCAGTCCGGCAGGCAAAAAAGTTGCTATTCAACACGTACGAGTAATTTACACATAATCAACACCAACAGCTGTCTGTCAGAATCACACGAACGATTGTTTTTCTATAGCTGCTAAAATTCCCGTTCACTGTGCGGTCAATTGTTACTGTCTGCTATTTTTGGAATCGTTGCACTAAAATTAAGATTTACTGCATGAGCTGTGTCACACATATAATATTATAGACATTACAGTCATAAGCCGTTAAAGTGCAAGTGCATCGTTGTTACAACAATATTTTCCTGCAAATATCTGCTATTGTTCTACAGCTCAAAATCTGGTAAGTATACAGTCAATTTTTGTCAAATAAAGTTGCATCGATTGCTGTGAATGACCAACCAGAAGTGGGAAGTATCGAGGCTGGTGATGATGATGATGATGATGATGATGATTACCTAATCCTAAAATCTCGCGCAATATTCACTTGCTTCAAAATGTGGTTTAACTATTCAAAGTGCTCTTGACGCTAGTGTTTTGATGACATCGTTAAAATGTTTCTAAAAGTGTTTTCATCTGAGTTTTCGCATATGTCGTCCACCACAACACATTTTTTACGAAAGTTTTGAAATAGAACAGTGTCTGTGATCAGTGTCAGATATTTTTAGGTCACCACCAGCGAGAAGCGTAATCGTCTCGTATTTTAAATTGAATGAAAATGAAAAATCTGAATTTAAATAAAAACTGGTTTTCATTATCGAGGCTGATATTCGACATTGACCTGTAATTGTACGTTTGCGAATCGCTATAGTGCGTGTATGAGGGGAACATATTGTGAGTTGGCGCATAATTAACTTTTTATCCACATCCGCGGTACCCGCTTTCTTCCGTCCGTGACACCCCAGTTGCGATCTGTGTTCATACATGTTTTTATTGATGTTGTAATTGTTACTCTTTTTTTAAATAAAATAAAGTCCACTCAGGGCTTGGATGGACACGAATGATTTTTTAAAACAATTATAGGGTATGATTCAAATGAATAAAAGAAGAATGACAACTGACAACCTTTGCATAAAAAAGATTTCAAATATCCATGTTGCAAAAGGGGTATAAAAGATTGCAAATTCAGACTACAGCAGCCACTCCATTATAAAATGTTACCCTGCCTTGCTTCCATTTATTTTCATTCCATACATTTTACCGAGTGTCTTCACATTTTAGTAAAATTAGCAACTGTATTCATTTTAAATAGCATCAACTTTATTGAAAAGTTAAGTTTGAACTTAATTACTTTTATTAATAGGGACTTCTGTAGTGTTTCCTGATCCACAGGCAGCTTACGCCGTAGAGATAGAGAACCGTCATTAAGCAAACTCTCAGCCAGATTAGTTTGTGAAGTTAGTTGTGAACAACTTCGATTCACTCGAAGTACCTTATCGAAAGTTCATTTATAGCATATAACAAATCTTTATTGTAAAAGCCATTACATTTGATTTGACACTTCATGACACGTCTATTTCATGTTCCAAACGCGGTTTGACACAGTAAAGCGTCAAATAGAAACCGAATACTCTAAATAATTGAATCAAATGAAAATTAAAATAGCTCATAGTAAATAGTTACGACAGTGCCCGTTACAATTATTGGCGTCCGTTCAATATTGATGTACCTAGGTACAGTAGGTACAGTGGCCATTAAATATATCGGAGTGGCCAAAGTGGTTATAAATATCTGAACTGCGATAAAGTGCATGTTCATATATTTTTGAGTACCTTGACCGCTCCTATATACATATTCGATGACGACTGTACAGTCACGTTTAAATTGGATACATTTAATGGGACAAAAATATGTAGCCACGACTCTTCCTACATTATGTCTAAGGCGTAAAGTCTAAATACATGTTTTTGCAAAGTGTTCATTGTCACATTGATATCAGTCAATAAGGATGGGTAAACTATGCCCAATAGTAGCAACAACTCCACCAAAAAGGCCATTTGTGTTTAATAATAATAAAAAAACTTTTTTTTTTAATTGGTATTAACTCTGAAACGAAAAGTTTATAGGACCTTTGAGTCTCTAAATATGATCAGGAATACATTGACAAAATCTGTTAGGTTTTTAACAGCTCACGGTGTAGATTAAATATGTACTACTATTAATCTACTATACTTGTAGTTGCCTACATTAGTTACCAGTGGCGGTGTTGAATTTGGCTTAAAATTTCTTCATGAACTGTAGGAAAATTGCTCAGGTGCCTGAAAATTAGGCAAGCCGACGGGAATCGTATTCTATGGACGCGCCGCCACTGTTAGTTACGCAACGTGATAATTGTGCATATATAATTCGACAGTAACATGAACTATTATAATTAGTGTCCGACCGAAACATGTTTTTTTGCCGAAACCGAAACCGAAAACGAAGGTTCGGCTCTAGGTACAGTTTCGGCCGAAACCGAAACCGAAACTTTTATAGACATGTTAAAATCGTTGAGTTAAATGTCAATAAGCCGTTGTAACTTGTATATAGGTGGTATAAAGAAGAACAAGGTTAGTAAGTTTTGATTGATCATCCTCCTAGCGTTTTTCCACGGACTCAACTGAGCCTGGGGTCCACTTGGCAACCTAATCCCATGATTTTTTTCTAGTCTGTACACAACTCCAAGTTATATCGGTGTAAGGCGTATTTTGATCCCTAAATTCGTTTTGGTTTGTAAAATTTAGCAGAGTTACGCATTGTGCGGTTAGATCTTTCAGCTAATTTTTTTCACGAAATAAATGCAGAACACGAAATATTTTCTAATAAAGGTTTCATATGAATAAACATAATTATGTAACTTTTTAACAACTGTCACGTAAAATTTTACCCCCCTTATTGAAAGTATAATTGTCACAAGTCGACCATCTTTTCGTACATAGATATGTACGAAAACATGGAAAACAGACAGATGTCTGACATACGTTTTTTTTACTTTAAATAATATAACTATAAATAACCCACACTATTTTAAACATGACAGATGTGTTTTCAGAGTAAAATTACGATCAGTAAACAAAATAAAAATATGACAGTTTTGTTCGATACTTGGAGTTAAAGGTTTATAGCATCTATCTCTATGGTTAAAGTAATACGATTGTTAAAAAAAAGTACTGAGGAAGAGGAAGTCGGAAAAACAAACATTTGTGCTTTATTAAAATTGGTATGTTTTCTTTTAAATTATGAATACGATTTTTTAAATTTGTGTGTTATTCATTAGTTATACTGCAGTTAGTTATACAGCAAAGTATTATCGACTGACACATCAATGCTGTTAATAAGTCTCTATAAAATAATTCGCCAAGATTGCATTGACTATTTTAGTTCTACAATCAGTATTTAAAATAGATCGACTAGTGTTTTTACTTGATTTCTTCGTGTATAATTTTCAGCGTAGGCCGACGCAGTTCCTTGGGCAGTCCCTTGCATAAACTCGAGAGTTTAATGTTAGATATATTATACTTAAATGATATTATCATATTACAATTGATGAAATAATCTTCCAAATCACTTGTACACATTTTTATATTTATTTATTATAATTTTATCACTAACTGAGACGTTACCGAGACAGAACTTGAGGACCGATTAAGTACAATGTTGTAAGTTTCGGCGCGGCCGAAGCTTCGGCCGTTTTTTGGCCGAAACCGAAACATGGGCCGAAACACGGTTTTTTGGCCGAAACTGGCCGAAACCGAAACCGAAACCGAAACTTCGGTCGGACACTAATTATAATATGGAACAAATAAGGAAGTCGGAACAGTGGTGGGTGAAACTATTTAGTTAGTTTAGTTAGAATTCTACCTACATAATAATTAATAATTTACTCTATAGTGTAAAGTTCATTTTAATGTAAGAGTACAACCATCTTTCCCTTAATGTTGTAGTATACGATGTCAATTGACGGTACGTGTTACTATCTATTACATAAACGCGTATGTCGTTCTTTGCAACATCTATTAGAAGTATTAGAACGGACATTTTATGCAATACTACTCATGCCTATATTTCTAAGTTAAGCACGTAATATAATTATATGAAATAGTTCTGCACGATATTATATATTTTTTTAATAAAATAAATAATATTATTACTATGACACATTCGGCGGAGGTACTAAAACAAAATGCTTCTGTAAGAGTTCAATGTTTTAACATTTAAACAAAAACACATGTAGTGTTAAGATCTCATAAGTTTGGCGGTAAAATTTAATTAACAGTCAACTTCAAGGCTAACAAACAAGATTGCCGATTAAAGTTCACTTTCGTGACAAATGTCATTTGTCGGTGACATTTTCCATGAACCATATTACGTCAATTTATATTAAACTGTTTCTTAACTTGACATGTAGGTTAGCTGGTATATCAACTATTACAGCAAGATAATCTACTTTAATCGGTTACCACATACCTGTCCTAACTAAACGCAAACTCAAGCACGTCATGTATATAAATAGTTATCTAGGCTCTACCAAAACCAATATTGTATTAGGTTCAGGGCTACATTTAATCCATATAGGACATAGGTAGATTAGGTAGGCCCATGTCCGTGTTGTTACATCGACGTGACTAAGAATAAATATCCAGTATATCTGAGAAACTATATTTTTCAGCTAAAACAAGCTTAAAAGTAAGCTTTTTATTAGACATGGGTAGGATGCACGGCATTATTACTATAACCTGTCAATAGATAAGTGAATGTTTTAAGACGCTCGAATTAAACAGGCGTTTTTACGGCTATACCTAATGTAGTGTGTGACATCAGTCGTCTGAATTTGCGATTCGAACAAAATAGTTTAGTTTATTGTATTGAGTGCCAAGTAGTAAATGTCATAATCATAATACTATTGAGTTTGATTACCCATTCTTGTCTGTAACTAATTCAGTTTAATACTATCAATCTAAACGTAATGCGGTGTAATTTAAACGTTAACGTCATTGAGGAGTCAATCCATGAAATGATCATAATGCTTTCAGCAAATTCGATTGCCCGCATCAGTGGTTTGAACGTTGTCACAGCTTAACTTCACATCGGTGTTAAGGTCAACTTGGCTTGCGCCTTGCGCAAGGTTTATTTACGTTTTTTGCTGATTAAATGAAATATATTATGCTGACGATCCCGTTAAATTTGACGAACTCACTGTATTTTCGTTAACTGAAATGTGAACTTGGTGTCTTTTCGTTACCAACCGGAGTTAAATACCAACATGAATTTTGTGTTAAAGACCTTGATGGCTTGATATTTCATTATTGAGTTCTTTATTTATTATATGCTTTAGTCATTCGCATAAGTTATGCACTGAAAGTTATATCTAGAACACGTCGTAAATTTGTTTAACGTTTAACGAAAGCGTGATTTTACAAGGCTGTTAATATGAAGGCATAAGGTAGTCACGCCAAATTAAATGTATTAATAAATATTACTTGGTTAAGTAAATATTGAGTATAAGTTAAATAAACATTCAAAATTTCAGAGACTTGAAGTATTTGGTTCAAGCTTTTAGTGTTTGTAGCAGAGCAGTTATTGATTTGATATTGATGACGTGGACGTGTTTCAAATTTTAAGTCACTTTGTAGTTTATAGGTATCTATACTCATACTTTCAATGAATATTTCAATTATGAAACAACATTGCAAAATGGAAACAATATGTAAACTACGGAGATTTCGAGGCTGCGTTTTTAAATTCCAGTATTTCCCGCTTCGCTCGGCTTTTCGGCTCGAATTTAAGTCCGTGGACTCCGTGGAGGAATCAATAGGAGACTTCAAATAGAATGGTTTAGAAAGCCTAAAAGTCCAATAGCTTAAGTTAACGGTCCCCCAAGTCAAGCGCAGGAAATATATTCGATATTGGTTTTCGTACGACTTATTCTATCCTTTTAATGGAGCACGTTGCAAAAAGAACCAAAGATAGTCTCGTGTCTCGTATCATAACGGGATAACAAAGAAAAAATAATAAAATAGCTATTCATGTTTGAGGCACTTCGAAATAGTTGAGCGTTTCTTTTTATTTTTGCCACTTTTCTCGACTTTTTATTTTATGGTAAGTTTTATGTTTTTTCTAGTCAGAATCGCGAGCTGATCCGATTTATGCAATAAAAAAAGATGTCCCATAAAACTCCATACATTTTTTGATTTTTTTTACTTTTCCTATTGTGTTATTCCATAGAAAACTTATGGCAAAGGGTAACACAAGAGGAAAAAAATTTTTGGGACACATTTTTTTCTTGCATAAATCGAATCAGCTCGCGATTCTGACTAGAAAAAACATAAAACTTACCATAAAATAAAAAGTCGAGAAAAGTGGCAAAAATAAAAAGAAACGCTCAGTTAATTAAATTAGTTTTTCATGAAAATTACGTGCCTATGGGGCTATTCATAAATTACATTTCAAAATGGGGGGGAGGGGGGTCTGGACATCGGATGATGGTAGCATAACGTAGAAGGAAACGGGGCCATTCGAAGCATAATCTTTGGATGATTTTAGGAAGGGGGGAGGGGGGGTCAAAAATCATCAAAAATCGATGACGTAATTTATGGACAGCCCCTATACGTATACATTCACCTTGTTTTTATCTAAGTTAAGGCCTACTTTTGATTGTCACGCGTTTACTCTGATGTCTGAATTTGCTAAATGGGTTAGAAATGTATCAAGATTGAAAGTGCTTATCTGAGATGCCATAACATGATATATCACGTTACGTCGCGCCCACATCGTTCCTACATTACTGGTCGTGATAAGGTCTAACCACTGTTTACAACACTGTTTCACTCAATCGACTCATGATAACGGTGAAAGGGCTCGCTATATATTATCATGTACAAGTACATGATGGGCATTGTAAAACTTAATGCATTTTGTGCCGATGTTTACCACTTGTTTATGTATATATTGATGATTTTTTCGCCAACTGGTGAAGATTTTTGGATGTTTTAAAGTATATTTGTGTTATTAGTCAGGTTTAGGTTTTTAACTCCTCAATTCTTATAGATATGGCCTTAAATAAGGTGATGCATCAACATCACATAGGGCTTATTCCAATTTTATTATCAACTACTCATATTTACCAAAATATAAAAATGCCTTTTCGTTAAAAATCAGATTAGCGTACACTCAGCAGCAGAATTAGCTAAGCGGGTAGGGTGTTCAAAATGATCTATTGAATTGAAAATTGAATTGAAATTATTTATTTCAGGCACACGCCTATTAACGCTCTTATTCTCTTAACAATAAAGTCGTGTCCAGCTCATTTTAACACCCTACCCGCTTACCTACTTTTGCTGCTGACTGTACAATCGTATGCTGCTTAAAAAACACTAGTTAGTAACTACCTCCTTAACATATGAACATCTTTAGTATAAAACATTCCTTTGTTAATTTTTCCTTTCTTACAGTTTCAAGAACAATCAGTGCATTAAGCGTATTTTAAACTTTTACAACTTCGTAGGCAACACGCTTGTTTACATAAGATAAAATAACCTCAGCCTTCTGTGAAATTAAACTGCGTTCAAAAAAATGCTAATAAAATGAATGGGCGCTAAAATAGTTGTATCCTATAAATAATGAGTTTCAGTCGCCCGTCCGTGCAATGCGAATCTCATAAGCTCACACCAGTCACAGCTCTCTCTCAGACGACAAAGTAGCTAAAATAAATGGGAGTTTCAAATGCTTTTACACGTTGCTCATAGTCATTGCCTATGTCACTGAGCTGAGTGTCGACTGACGACTAATAGTTATTTATTACCTATTCTAACTTTGTTTTGGTTTTACTTGAATGTTTGGCGCGGAATAGTAACGTGAAGCCACTATTATCTTATTAATTGGCATACCTATTATAAACAGCTAATTACATTAGGTACTCATTTCTTTCAAGCTTGATTCCATTTAGTCATAGAGAAATAATAAGCCTTATAGAGTTCTCACTCCATACAACTGGTTATTAGCCCGCAAGCTTGACATTTTGAAGGCTAGACGACTAAGGGGTTGAGGGAGGAGCGGGTAGGGGGCGTGAATACCAAGGTTTTACAACGGGTGCCCTAATCACACCCTCTGCCCGCTCCTCCCTCAACCCCTTAGTCGTCTAGCCTTCAAAATGTCAAGCTTGCAGGCTAATAACCAGTTGTATGGAGTGAGAACTATGCTTTAGTTGAGCTCTATGGAGTTTAATTTCACAACCCAACCGCAAACACTATAAACCATAAATGTTTCAGTAATTAATAGTGACGAAGAGCCTGAATGTGATATGATATGGCTAACCAGGATTGTCCTACTTTACTGCTAATTACGAACGAGTTACTCATTAAATATCTCTGATTCCCGGTAATGTTTTGTAATTCTAATCTCATCAAAGAAGACAGTGGAGCGTTGTTCTCGTCAATGTAATGATGCGAGACGGACTGGTAACGCTTGGTAAAACATTTGATCTATATAGATAGTTGATTACTTTACTAAAGTCTGTGACATCGAAGGTTATTTTCAACCGACTTCAAGATTTCGAAGGGGGAGGTTATCAATTCGTCGGGATCTTTGTTTCTTTTTTTGCTTTTTTTATGTATGTTCATCGATTATTCGAAGACGTCCGATTTGGAAAATTCTTTTGTTTGAAAGAATATACTTCACAGTTGGTCCCATTGTCACCAGTTCCGGATCTGATGATGGCATCCTGGAGAAATCGAGGGAACTATTCAACTATTATAAGCACACCTATAGTGATTTCAGTATTTTTTACAGCAACTCGGGCATTTCTACTTGGAAAAGCGGATCCTAAGTGAAGTCGGTTCTTTTTTTTGTTTGAAATTATTTATTTTTTCTTAGAAAGTTGTCTGTTAGAACTTGTACTTTATATATAACTGCTATTTAAAGACAGTCAAGTGCTAAAATTGCTCACGTTCGTTCTAAATAATTTTGTTATTTTGTATTATACTTAATAGAGGAAAGGCCAATTCGTAGGAGCTATCTTATTTTCGATGTTCGTAGGACTGAAAAGGTTTATACCAACAAGTAGTATCATTGGAATCAGCATGAGCTACTGATTATGAAAATATCTCTTGTCACTTCATAAAGTGATGGAATGAGTTTTTATGACGTCACAAAGATGGCGCGCGACTTAGGGTTAGATTTTGTCGATTATTTCAAAAACTATTTAGTCGATTTAAGCAAACAAGGTGTCATATGATTGATATTTTCATGCTTAATAAAATATGTAAATGTACCTTCAACCAAAAAGTTCAAAAAAGCCAAATTTATTTTTATTTGAATTTCTAACACGCATTAATTTACATTATTAATTATGTTAAACTTTATTGCACAATAATAAAAAATAAGTCCAAAAGGCGCACTTAATGCTTTAAGGCATTCTGTTCCAGTCAACCATAGGGCAAAACAGAAATTTGCTATGCAGTGAGATAAAAGGATTGTGAAATTATTAGTCTCTCTCACGGCCATACTATCCTTTTCCCGAAGCCATTCAAGCTATTTTCGACGCCCTCTAATTCTGGTATTCTGTTGCTTGGTGGTAGCTAGAAGTCTGAATTTTCAGTGAAAAAGAAGTCATATCATCACAAGGAAGACATATTCTCGAAATCATTTAATTTTAAATTATAATTTAAGAATGATTGCAAGTCAAAGTTTCTTAGTTTTGTTACTGACTGACTATTATATGACAGATCATACGAATTCTAACTCTAGCTAATCCACAGGCTCCAAATTTTGAATACATCTAGTATTAGAGCTATAAAGCCTCTGAAAATCTTAACATACTGCAATGTCAGCCGGGTTGCCTGGTTTTACAAAGTACATTGCAATCCCATATGAAGAACTGCAAAGTTACATTTTCAGTTGTAGTGGATAGTAAAATAGAGGCAGTTTTAGGTGCCCATTAATACCTTCGGATGTGGACATGCGTACGGGTCATGGGTGAGAATAGGTATGGGAATGTGCACGGCAAGAACGTGGAAGGAGAAAAGAGAGCCCTACTTACAAAAAGAAATGAGATCCCATTAAAAACATTACATGTGAAAAAAACACAAATCATTATATTCCATACAACCTTTGGGTGCTCGACATAATGCAAAAGAATAATTCGTTCACTCCGAACTTCTCTGTTTGTATGTTAGTTGTTGGAACTCCTTAAATTTAAATAAATATATAAGTTAACCTTGATACTCGCACTAGGCATGCCTATATCGCGGAGACCAATATCACATGTTATGACAATATATGCTATAACCGGTTGACAAATTAAAGATTTATTTTTTAAAGTATGATGTTGTCTACAACCAACACATACATACATAAGTATACATATTACTTAAGCTAATTTATTATAACCATACTTAAGTAAAAGTGCATCAAATTACCTCTAAGCTTATTGTGACTATCACGAAGGTCTAACTTTTTTTGATTTGGATAATATCTTCAGTATATTCATAGGTTAAGCTGGCTAGCCATTGCTTTTGCTTTTGTAATGACTTGTTTGGCTTTAAAAACGGGTTTATCTTTAATGTCTGAGTGTCTAGTCACGGAATTATAAACAAAACTAGATATATATGCTTCAAATCGTTTTGCAAGGGCAGTATTCACGGACGGAACCTGTGTACCTGTACTTGAAACGAAGAGTGTATCGATAAACTCTTCGTTTCAAGGACTTGCTTGTGCTTATCAACAACAATTTTGAGTAAGTAAATTGACGAACCGTCAACACTTCGGACTTTTTATATAGTAAAAGTGTGGAATACCGGAAGGGTTTCTTTTACATTGTTTTAAGGACAGCACGCTGTGCTCTTTCGGCCTCGATGATAACTATTTTACAAGAGCTGCCCCAACAGCGTAAACAGTATGTTAAAAACACACTGTAAAATACACTATTTAATGATAAAATGTATAATGATAAGGCTAAATAAAGGTAAAGATTATTACATATACACATATACTCGTACTACATATACATATATATTAGCTACAAATATTTCTTTACAATGTGTTGAGTTAGAAATTAGGACTTAAATATGAGACTAATAATTCCACAATCCTTTTATCTCACTGCACACACCATAGCAAATTTCTGTTTTGCCCTATGGTTGACTGGAACAGAATGCCTTAAAGCATTAAGTGCGCCTTTTGGACTTATTTTTTTATTATTGTGCAATAAAGTTTAACATAATTAATAATGTAAACTAATGCGTGTTAGAAATTTAAATAAAAATAAATTTGGCTTTTATTTCACTTTTTGGTTGAAGGTACATTTACATATTTTATTAAGCATAAAAATATCAATCATATGACACCTTGTTTGCTTAAATTGACTAAATAGTTTTTGAAATAATCGACAAAATCTAACCCTAAGTCGCGCGCCATCTTTGTGACGTCATAAAAACTCATTCCACCACTTTATGAAGTGACAAGAGATAGTTTAATAATCAGTAGCTTATGCTGATTCCAACGATACCACTTGTTGGTATAAACCTTTTCAGTCCTACGAAGAATTCTCCGCTTCAACTTGGCCACCCCACTATAATAACTTCAGCTTGAAAATATTTATAGCCATTTTTTTACCGACTTCAAAAAAGGAGGAGGCTCTCTATTCGACTGAATTTTTATTATTACTTTTGTCTAGCTCTCGATCATTCACGCAATTATGTAGTACAGTCGCCATCAGATATATTGGAGCGGCTAAGGTCACAAATATCTCAACAACGCCTCTATTACGAGTATCAAGGCGACAAAGTGCATGGTCAGATATGTTTGAGTACTCTAGCCGCTCCGATATATAGGCATAGGCGACTGTACAGGCAAACAGGTTCCTACCAGTACCTACCTCCTATTAATATGTATGTGATTTAACTGTCAATATTTTTATTTTAACTATCAATAGTACTATTGAAGACGCATGTAGGTACATCTAACCGAAACAATTTGTCATCTAACACATGGCATACACACGTTTGTTGCTGCAAATTCTGCAATAATACACATTGCACAGGTGTTGGTCCACATTCGTGCTTAATACTTAGCTTCGGTCTGTCACAGAGTTAACGATTCGTAATAGAGTTGCTATTATGATTGACGATCTTCATGCGCGCTTGAACAGTTTTGTGTAATTTTTAGTTTAATTATTTACTTACTTATTTGGCGCAACGACCCAAAATGAGTCTTGGCCTCCGACACAAGAGCACGCCAATTTGTTTGCAATTATTTATTTATTTATTTATTTATTTATTTATTATTTGGATTTATATTATATTTATTTATTTGGTCTTTATTGCACAAATGAAAACAAATAACGTACAAAAGGCGGAGTTATATATGGCTAGAGGCATTCTCTACCAGTCAACTTTTATTAATAAAAAAAATGCATTACATGTAGGTAGATATTGTAAATAAAGCAGGAAAATATTACCGTTTATAATTCCAGTACAGGCATTATTTATTAATTGTGTTCATCTAGTAATAATAATAAATACGTCTCTTCCCTGCCTTAATTTCACTGATAAACACATGTCGTCCAAACACCTGGCCGTAGTATATTAACACATGTAATTACCAGCTAATGTTACCACTTAACACAAGGGAATATAAACCTTTTTATTTATTTAGGAGAGTTCAGTATCCTAGAAGTCCTACCATTATCCCCTCGCTTGCAAAGCGTAGTTCCTGCCGCATTGTCTCTGACAAAAACCCCGTGTGTGTTCGATTATGTGTTGTGATAACGGTTGTTTTGGTGTCGAAATTATATCGCGTCAATCTTTCGCCGGACCGCTTTTGTTTTGCTGACCAAATTTGCACATTTTAGACTTTTCTATCAACGTCTGTTGTTATTCGATCAGCAAATGTAGTTTGCGGCCTTCATGAAGAGTGGAGATCAAAAGTTTTATGGTACATACAAAAAGAAAATATTTGAACTGGCGTGCCCTTTTTTATGCGTTAGTGCAATGTATTGTTCGTTTTGGATCAAGTCAATATTATCGATTGTCGGCAGAAAAATTCTCTCTCTCTCTAGCATCTTACGCTTAAGTAGGTAGTGAATAATAACGAAAGTTTATTGTCATATATTCGAACAATACCACTATTCATTACTCGGGATGGAATATATCTCGCGCGTGACCAATTGACGATCCGTTATTTGTAATATGACTTCATATGTTGGTATTGCAATCTTTGAGAAAAACTGCTTGGTCACGTTCTGCAAGCCTTATACAAACATTGCTAAAATTGACCTTGTTGTATTTACCCTGTGGTCTTATCCATGTAAATTTAAAAACTTGTATTATATTACAATATGTATATCTTTCTTTACAAGTTATAGTCGTCTTGGGTACTATATGTACTAAACGTCTTCATAACATTGATTGACATCAAGTGGAAAGGATTGTCAGTAATGTTTATAAATAAAGATAAATAAAAAACGGATTACTTACAAAAAAGGTACTTGATTGCAAAAACTTCAAGGCCTTTTAGTGGCTATGTAATTAGATAAAATTAAGATTCAAGTAACAAAAAGCAACCGCAGCTTGTTTGACTTTCTAGAGATTCTAAAGTCCTCTACATGAACCTCACATACTTAGTTTAAGGGCATTAAGTGCCTAAGTACACAAAGGTTCACATACAGAATGTACTGCTTGGTAATTGTAAACCAAAACACGTCACTTAGCTCCATAATGCGACTCCCACGGAGGAAATAGAACGTGAAAGTGACAAACATCGTGTCCTTGGTCTGCTAATACTATCCTTGAGACGAGGCGTTACTTATGATGAAGGGAATAATGCTCTTCGAAAACAAAATTGCTGAAATATATATTAGCAATTGTATGTGAGTTTGCTAACTTAATTATCAGTGGCATGCCCGTCACGGTCGATACATTGAAACATAATTTATTTGTAATACAAAAGTATTTATTTTTGGCAAACTTTGATCATTTATGAGTCGCTCACGATGTGCAACAAAATAGCTGAAAGATGTCTTGCCTAAATAGGTATAAATCGATTCTTAAATATTTATTTCATCAATAAATTTTGTTTACTCATAAATTATATACCTATCTGCTAAAATTCTGCTTCCCGCAGCGATAACACATCTCAATTTTATCTGTCATAGATAAACGACCTATGTGAAACTCGACAGTTATCTTTTAGTCCGTTTAAAGACTTCACTATTGCGAAGATCCTGTGTTTACTAATCAATGTCGAAATAGTTTTTATAATTCTTAGTTAAACTTGATTAAGATTTAAGACTGGTTTAGAGTTAAATTGCGTTGCTAAATACTTGCTATTTCATGTGTAGTGTACACTGGAGGCGAGGCTGCTGAGCTAAGATTCCTACAAACAATGATCCGTTCCCTATTGTTACTAGAGCTCCCGCTACACGTGTAACACGCGGAAACGAATACCCGTGTACTTAAGACCGGCGGTGCTAAGGAACCGGTTTACACGAACCCGCCAAGATTCGGAAACGTGTCCGGGAAACGTTTCCAGGAGACGTTTCTCAGACACGTTTCCCCGGTTACACGGGTACTTAATACCGGCCCGAACGGTTCCGAAGCTCCGAAGCAGTTAGAGCTGATTCAAATAAGGTTTACTATTGAATGCTCTAATTGTGAACTGCATTATTATGCACCACACACTTGAGCGAAATTCAGCGCGGAATTCAGGCAAAAAAGCTGAATGCCGCTCAAATGTGTGGCGCTCCTTATTATATGAGGTTGAATGGATTCGTATCATATAGAATTACTTTAAAATAAAAATTCTTTACCCAACTCCACAAAAACCATAATTGTTTTGGAGTCCTTTATTACATACCTACAAGGATAATTATTATTATATAATTATATTGAATATTTACGTATGTTAAATAAAATAATATTAAAATTAATTACCATGCATATATTATATAACGAAGTTCACAATCTAACTAATTACGGCGAAAATGTTGTTGTAATTAGTACCATAGTGCACACATTTAAAGTCTAAATTCAAACAACATTTTCGCCGTAATTAGTACGATCGTGAACTTGGGTATCGATATTACAGGTAGGATTAGGTTAGGACGCGTCCAACTGAACAAAAATATGTGAACACGACCTTATACCCATACGAATAAGGTTGTGTTCACATATTAACGGATATTAATGGACTCGACTGTACATTGCCGGAAAGGAGGCAATAATTGCCTCCCGACTTTCTTATTAAAACTTTACACAGTGATAACAGCAAATCAATATAAAATATATATTATACACTGATGTAGGTAATGTAAAAGTACCTATCTGAATTCATAGCTGTAGAGACATAATGCAATAACTAGGTATTAATTATAATATTGATATTCTCTTATTTTTATCTCTTTCTTTGTTTAACCGAGCATAAAGAACACGCGCGACGGCTCCTACAAAAATAGTAACTAGGTACGAATTTAAGTGAACGATAATATGACTTATTGGGATAAGCTTAGATCATAAAATGGGAAATCCTTTATTTTTACTTGAGTGACTTTCACGCTAACGTCCCGGCGGTCCAGGTAATAAAATTAAATGTGTCATTTTATGACATATTTTGTGCGCTATTTTGACCAAAACGTTTTGTTTTCAAATCTTAAATGTAATAATAGTAATAAAGCTTAAAATAGGTAGATACCTATTTTAAGCTTTATGTCGATGTTATAAAGAATATAAAGTCAACACGTCTGTAAAAAAACGTTAAAAACATTAAAATTCCCACAAATGTAATAGTTTCGCTGTGGTAATTTAAGAGCACCCTCTACAATACAACTAGAATAAATAAAAATAAATATTCCTAAGAATTTTTCGAATTTTCCTAAGCATCTTGTTATTTTAAAACCCGCAATCAAAGAGGTATATTATAGAGGTATGTCCGGGCTTAAAACTAGGTAATTATCATTGAATTAAAAATAATAGAAGACGGAAATAACCAAAATATCACCATATTTAAATATGATATGAGGATTCTGGTTATTAAAAAAGTTTTGTTTAATAAATTCAACACGTCTAATAAATGTTTAACTACATAATACATATCAAAGTAATACAAAATTAATTTGATAGCTAAGTTTTATTTACGATGTTAAACTTCAATGTTTTTGCTCTAGTTAGTGATCTATTTGTGCAAAATTTACCTGCTATTCTATTACCATCATAAAAAGGCACACCCACAGTAACCATTTATTAAATTTCTACTCTACGGACCTCACAATAAGATTCAAAATCACCAAACTCCCCAAATGTATCATATATTCATTCGTACCGTTTGAACGACTCGATCCGTTCGACTCTTACCGCCAAGGACGTTTCCAGATCCGCGTGTATTTAAGACACGGTTTTTTCGACTACACGTTTAACCGTGGACACGGATCTTAATTACACGTGCGAAACGGGCCAGAAAACCGTGTAGCGTGTTATTCGGACACGGGTATTCGAAACGGTTACACGAGACCCGGAAACGACCGCGAGCCCTAATTGTTACCACACGAACACTGTAATCAATTAGAGAATAATACCTGCGCTGCAAATACCTAACATATTGTATAGAAATACTTACCGGCAATTTGTCAACAGTCTTGTGCTTGCATCATTTGGCGATAAAAACTAATAATTCTGATGTACCTGCGGACTGTCATAGAGCTTGAAATACACTAAGTGTTATCAAGATTTTCACGTCAGGAACTCAGGAAATACCTATAACACGTTTCTCTTCGAATATGTAAGGAGTGGATTTATTTATATTCATTATGATTTTATCGATAATTACTCAGAAATATCCATCGAAATTAAGTTAATCTAGTAAACACAAATATGTAAATAAAAAAAAATATCTCTCGGATTTCATATCATAAATAATATGTACCTACATATTAAGTTCTACTACAACTTACAAGTCACAAATTAAGTTGTTGCTTTTTAAACGTATAGTTTTGATAAAGTATCTGTCACGCAACTATTAGCTAAATTTATTAGTAAACATCGTTACGACACTTACGACTGATAACTTTAAAGTAATGTTTACATGACCTACCTTGAGGAACATCGCGTTTCACAGTGACTGCGGCACAAAAAAATATTAAAATTATACCATTCACTTTTTGTCACTCGCGTGAAGTACTGATAAGTGTGGAGGCAACGTCAGTTATGCGGGAGGCTGTCGCGCGGCGGCGGCGCGTCTGTTTGGTTGCGTGCGCGCATACATCACGTGCATCCGCGACGGTGGCGCCGCAAAGCCGGCTCGCTGCGGCAGAGTGTGGAACTAACGGGGCTTTCCACGGTCTAATGATTATCTATAGTGTTGAATGGTTGCAATCTGACGAAATCGTTATTGCAACTTGTATACTGACACCGAAGCGCTTTTAAGAGCATCTGAATGGAGTTGAAAAAAAGAGGAAGTAGGTAGCTCCACTTTTATCGAGTTACTGTTACTTTTCAATATTTAGACCAACATTCAGAGTTGGCACAGTGGCCTGCATTTAGCGACTTTAGGGACAAACAACTGATATAAATTTCAATTTAATATCAATCTGATTGAATGTCACAATGCGTTGCATTGTTAGTATTGTTACATTTAATTTAAAAACCTCTCACAATCAAAACGAAGCTTATGACACTACACGTTGTAATCCGTCAAACGATGGAGGCTGTCGGGCATGCCAAAGAAATACATAAATACTTACAAATTGATTAGAAATATTAAACAAGTTTCAAAATAAATACATTTTTGTAATAAGCTTTTATTGCTAACTGTACTGTACTTGGTACAATCCCTTACCTACTGCTCAGGCTCACAAAGACGATTGCAATGAGCCCAAACATGACGGGATAATCTTGTGTTGTTGAGGAGTGCCAATGGCCATCTTCCAGCTGCATCATCCGATCAGCTCCATGTCATCATAATATTGCATTGTCCCACGATATACATTTGCGTGCAAAATTGCAGCTCGATCGGAAACCTGGAAGTGGCTCAAATTTATAAACTTGCAAGATTTCATTACAGACAGGGCGGCCTTAGCCTTCGCGAGGCCCCGGGTGGCCCTTGGCTCCTCAAGCCCTTGTAAACAATTGTCCGGGTTGTTGCGAGGTCCTTGCAAGCGCGAGGTCCCGGGCGGCTGCCTGGTACGCCACCGCCTACGGCCTCTGGTTGTAGACGGGTCAGGTCATACTAAATAAAAACTTACTTTCCAGCTTCATCATCAGATCAGCTCCATGTCAGTATAATATTGCATTGTTGCGCTATAATCGTGATTACATACATACGTATACATACGTATGCGTAAAATTTCAAAATTTCAGCTCAATCGGAAACCAAGGAGTGGGCCAATTTTGTGGTGTTGGACAAGTGAACAAGATTTGATTATAGACGGGACAGGTGAAACTAAATAAATGCTTATAAATAACCCGACTGCGGTATTATATTACTTACGAATTTGCAATATTTAATTTATTTAATTATCCACCATTATATTTTGTATACCCTATGTCACTCGCGCGGTCGAGACGAATCTAATGACACACGTCAATGACAATGAGACTGACAACAAACTATGTAGGCTGTAGGGCGTGCCAAAGAAATGGACATACATACATACTTTCGAACAACAACCTTCCCTCGGCAGTTGGTACAAAGTCAAGATCATTTTGATTTTTCGCAGAAAATTTGTCCCTAAATGCTAAATGACTTCGAAGTTTTGTAATACCTTTTCAAACTGTTTTACTGTACAAACACAAATAGTACACTGTGTTACACGCTCCACTACTCGCAAGGTTTCAAGCTCAAACGGTGATTAAAGAGAGGTAAACAAAATCCCTAGTCAAACAAAACTACTGCATGCACTTTCTAGTCAGTCTGTGTCAATAGCAGGGAGCAAACTGAAAACGAAGGCTAGCGCCTCGTCCTGTTTCGCTTGCGAAGCTATAATGAATACATCTGCTCTTTCAATGCTTGTGCTCGAAATCGGAACTTTTGGCGACATCGATTTGGGCAATAAAATATTTGTTTTGGTAAAAGGTTTTATGTTATATACGTCAACAAAGTTTGATAGACGAGTGTAACAGTAATAAGGAATCTGTTTCTGTTTCTTTAGTTTTATGGCCTGTGCACGTTGCAGGTACCAGTTTTCATTATTTTTGCAGCAGTACCGGACCTCGGATTATGGAATGAGTCCCTATTTCTCAAAAAATATTAGACAAATATTAGTACCTACCTTAGGCACCAGTGCCTAGTCTATGAACTGTCATATCGTATGGGTTTCACACACACTAATAGTACCGTTCAAGAAATGGGCCCCAGATAAATTTAATGGGTTATTGATCTGAACTTTGTACACTTTGTACCGACTCTTACAGTGAATTGGAACGTAAATCCAGAGGTAAGATTCGGTCCAAACTTCAGATTATTTTAAGGACTTAAGAGAACCCTTTTGAGGTTTGTGATGTCAAGTTTTCTATTTATTTGCCAGTATATTGTCGGTGTAAAATCCGAGTAAATCTAGTAGGTAGAGATAATGATCGTTCATGAGGTTCTTGTTTACGCATTGCGATTGTGTTATTGTCAGCCAGAGCATTATGGTAGATTACCAACATACTAGTTAAATGTAAAATGGTGCGTTAGTTTCAAAGTGCCCATTTAAAGTGCCAATTATTCACTCTTATGTTCGTGTTTACAAACTTTGAAATTACGTCATACGACTATTAGCATATAGGTTTACTGTAAATTAAAAGTACCTACATTAGGGCCAGAGGAACTCCATTGACTAGATATATTAATGATTACGTCGAGACAAGAAGACTACTACTTAGTCATAAAACAAGAGCGGAGTGAGACCTAACGAGTATTGGTTTACTGGTACACCCAGGGGAAGTTCCTTAGCAAAAAATGTGTGTGAATTGGTACTTACGCTTTAGTTATGTTTATGTATGTATGACTTAAACACATTCAAGATGTTTTAATGAGCACTTGTGTTGTTCACCACTGTTGGAACACGGCGGTGACGCCACCATCGATGGCAACCAGTAATATTAATAATGCCCATTCGCAAAGAAAACAATGAAGTAGAAAACCTGACGTTTGTATTTTTTTGCATGTCCAGTACTATTACTATGTCTGTTTAGTTTTTGTATTCTAACTTAATAGCAGAGATACATAATTCATATAATCATGGTAGTTGTGTAAGTCTGACAACTTAGGGGATTACGAGTATTCCGCATTCGTTAACAGCCGATAACTAATCCATGATTTTGGCGAGACCTTATTGGATTTGGCCATTCCCGTTTCGCCTTACGCGGGCTTAGATGTTGGTAATACTATTCATTCAACTTTTGCATTAGTCCCACTTATTCCTAAAAGTCGCCATCTGACGGATTGGGTGACACAGTTTGCTGTGGGCTGCTTTTAGGGGGAGTTTTCGCTACCGTGCAACTAAATGTTGGAACAATATTCCACCACCAATTCGTAGTTTAAAAACCAAACATAGTTTCAAAAACAAATATCGATTACATCTTTTAAATGAACAAAAAGAGAAAGGCTAAAACTCCCTTTTCATTCATATTTCATTCAATATTTGTTCCTTCTCATTTTGAATGTACTTATGTCACTATGTCCTATGTTATACAAATGTTACATCTACTTTAAAATATTGATAACGCAAAAAATAACTACATACTTTACAAATTTACTTTAACATGATATTCGGACATTAAACACAAGGTACGTCATAAAGCGTTGCACAAACTTTTTGTAAGGTCCTGGCAGAATATCAGCGATGTGGCTTGCCGCATCATTATGCTGAGCCAGCGCCAATTCTCTGCCATGACACATGGTTAATGTCCATTTATGATTTTTTTTCTTGTTTTTTATATGGCACCGTAATTTTAATATTAAGCTGCATGCCTATTATTAATAATCTTTGTAATTACCATGTATGTTGTGGGAATGAATAAAGTTTTTTATCTATCTATCTATCTATCTATCTATCTATCTGTGATTTAAGTTCGACTTGAAGGTTGTTGAAACACACACATTATCCGATAAGGTAGGTAAATGTAGGGTTACGACTAATCGTTTTAATAAGTATGGGGCAGTCAGGGACGGTCAATGACCAAGCTTGCCTAGGCAAGGCATGTAATTCCGTTTTACTAAACAATAGGTGGGTAAATTAGTTAGTGAAATCTTTGTGTTCTTTGTTAGTATTTGGGTAAGTAATAAATATTCGTCGGGGTCATAATGTTAGTTAGGTCTTGTTCAAATCTGTAGAAAAGGGAGCTGAAAACGTGAGCACAGATGCTTTTTTTTCTGGGTGTTAATAATATCGACGATTTTTTTTTCAAAGAATATGGGGTCGTTAATATCAAATCCTCACGCACTTATGTTCTGAAACTTATGGACATAAACCGCGCAAGAATAAATAACCTGAAGAGTATTAAGTTCGGTATGTGTCATTTTGTGACACACGAGGTTCCAATCCCAAACGAGTGAACCGAATTTGCGGAAAAGTATATTGGAAACCTGAATTTACAAGGGTGCTCTTAGCAATATAATATCTAGGTTTTATGATTCAAGAGAAATTGTTCAAACTACTGTTATGGAATACGTTTTTTAAATTCATCGATAAAATCAAAAAAATAAAAAAATACGAGATTTAATAGTCTGCATAAATTATTATTAATTTAAACTTTCACTTTCATATGTCGTCAAAAATTAATGTAAATGTAGAATAGACGACCTACATTTATTTTTCTGACCCTTAATTTTTTGCCTTTATTAGTGTGTAAATAAGTGACCTACTATTTATGTGCAATTTTTTATTCTTTGTACGTATGCAAAAATAACGAAGCCGTAAAAAAATAAAATTGAAGAAATGTATAATTATCGTTACGTATCGATTCATTTGTATTTTTTAACCGACTTCAATTCCATAGAAGAAGGAGGTTCTGCATTCGGTTTGGTGTTTTTTTATACATACCTAAGGTTCTTGATAAATTATTACAATATATATTATTTATTATAACATAAGATAACTTCTTGATTTTTTCCTGATCCATCATTAAAATATCAGTTTCACATAACTCATAAAAAGTTTATATCCAATAGGAAGCGCCGATTGTCTTGCCAAGAGATTGTGGCCAATTAAGTACTGCAATTCACTCAAGGCTATAACGATGCGAACTATAAGCCTAACTAAACAATGACTAATAAATCAGGTAGGTATGCTTTCTAATACGAATTAAAATAGCCACGTTTTCTACATGTAAATATTTTATGAACAAGAATCCTTATCTTATTGTGTTGTTACAAGAACGGATGGATATGCATCACCTTCTGATAATTCAAAAGAAGAAAAGACAGCCCGGAAATGTTAAATATAAATCGAGGCACAAAATCTCAAAATACGCCCAGTTTTTCCATGCTGATGGTTATTTCCCACGCTATTCAAATACATAATAACATATCAGTATACATATAATACGGATCGAAGCTTAACGAATAAAACCGCTACAATAGATTGTACACCAAGGGGATAAAGCACTGTTTTATGTCACGGCCGCGCTACTGAATCCTGAACGTAACGAAGGACTCTAGATTTTATAGGGCTCTGATTTGTTGTCCTGCATTTAACTGGACTAAACTCCTGCGGGAGGAACTCCAAAAACCATAGGATGAGTATTATTACAAACCTTAATTTATTTTAATTGTATTACCTATTTGCCTCTGAAGAAATTTAATTTGTTTACCTGAATACACGGTGCGGTGCGTGTGGAGTCAAATCATGATGGGGAATCATGCGTGTGTACGGATTGCGTGCCTGAACACGGGACTATTACTATAAGCAGTCATTAACCGCTGGCGACTTATTTAGTGACTTAACACTTATATGCTGCTATATTAAGTCATACTAAATGTACTATTAAGTCATCATGGCTGATTATGTAGTAACTCTTCTTGCATTAGTTAAGTGTTTATTTACAATTTAAATCAAATTTGATGTAAAAAAATTATAAATAGACATTCAAATACTAATACATAATACTCGATGCATACAGTTCTTGCATTTTGCGGCGGTGTTCTAGTCTGGATTTAATTAAAATAAGAGTTTCGTGGACCAAGTTTGGTACGGGACACTGAAAATTGCACGAACAAGACACTTGAATACTCGTACTAGTACGAACAGCATGGAGCTATAATAGAGAGTCTTTGTCACGTCTTTCTTTTACGACAGTTTTGTCTGGAATCTCTTCTCCCAGGTCAGTTGGGGTCAATGTGGGATTAAGTATGATTAACATTCTAATGAACTTCACGACAATGTGGCTCATTAGAATATTATAGAAAAATGAAGATCATATAAAATAATTAAATAGTTAAACACTAATGTATTTCTATTGTATGGTCTTTCCAAGCTCGCTTTAAATTGATCGACCAAAAAGGGAAGGATTTTTATGCCTCGTAAACCACCGAGCACTGTTTGTCAACTAGACTCAAGCTCTCGATACAATACAACCCATCGAAGTCGGGTTCTGGAAATTGTCTATTCCATAAATTGGAGTTACAGTCAGGACTCCCATTTACAATATTGTCTTTGGATGCTATTGGTTTTCTAGCCGTCACATCGCGGGTTTTACAGTTCAAACCGGGATGATACGTCCAATCACGAGCACAGAAATTTAAGGGACTTAAAATAGGTGCTCAGTTTTTTCTGGAACATGTTCGGGATTTTTTTTTTATTTTGCTTCAGGGGATGAAATGAAGCTGATGAAAGACCCGCTTTTCCTACTGTTTTCTGACTGTTTTTTATGAATGTTAAAAAGACGATCTAACGCTAAGCTCCATAAAGCTTAAGCGTTAATTTACGACTTCACTTTTACCTTAAAACTTCCTATCTCTTCCTTTTCCTGCGGGTTTTACAGTTCCAACCGAGGTGACGTGTCCAATCACGAGCTCAGAAATTTAAGGGACTTAAAATTTTCAGTTTCTTCTGGAACATGTTTGGGATTTTTTTTATTTGACTTCAGGGGATGAAATAAAACTGGTAAAGACCCGCTTTTCCTACTGTTTTTTATAGATGTTAAAAAGACGGTCTAACGCTAAGCTCCATAAAGCTTAAGCGTTAATTTACGACTTCACTTTAACCTTACATCTTCCTATCTCTTCCTTTTTTATTCTCGGAGCGTTGTACTGTTTTGATTTAGGTAACTACTTCTTTTATTTTGGCTCGTAAACTTTCTGGTGAGAACAACCAGGAAAGTACATAACATACAAAAAAATACCCGTCCAATCACTTTTATGAGTTCTTAATTCATGAAAGCATTATAATAATAAAAAAAGAGAATAGACTACACTTAGCCCTTTCCAAAAGCGAATGCCCGAGCTCCTGTAAAAAAATACTGAAATCACTATAGGTGTGCCTATAATAGTTCCCTCGATTTCTCCAGGATCTCATTATCAGATCCTGACCTGGTGACAATGGGACCATCTGTGAAGTATACTCTATTTTTTAACAAAGAAAGAATTTCCAAATCGGTCCAGCCGTCTTCGAATAATCGGTGAACATACATAAAAAAAATAGCAAAAACAAAGATCCCGACGAATTGAGTTAAGAACCTCCTTCGAAATCCTGAAGTCGGCTGAAAAGGTTACTTACACAATAATAAGTTTTTAACAATATAAACGCTTTTGCTCAAGTTCAAAATTATGATGATTTTAATTCATCATAATTTTGAACCCTTTGGCTTAAAACTTTACATTTCCAAAAAGTTAAACTTTGAAGTTGAAACCCCTTTAAAGGTTCGTAGCAGGTTAAACTGTATTAAGAAATCATCTTCAGGATTACTCCAGGCGCCAGTAGGCTTGGAATAATTATGCGCTGCGCTTGCAAGCCAATTACCTCTTTAGTGCCTTAACACAAGGTTTATTTTGTCTTCAGGCGTTATCACTGTAACTCACAACCTCTACTTGGCGCTAGACATTAATTTACTTCCTTTATATCCAAAGAAATTAGTGTATGGCTATGAACGAACGAAACTACGAACTTGATGTTAACATCATTGTTTGTGTTTTGGAAACCAACCACAGTTAAGTAAACTCATGTTTAATCAACTTGATGTCAAATATCGTGTATTTGATTCAATAAGGACGGCAAATCCCTAAAGGACAAAGACTTAATTAACTTCTGTAAGTTCTGTAACTCAATATATTGTCCGTTTCATTAATATTTCAATACAAACGCCACGGGAGATTCCTTATTCTCCTCCACTAACATATAACGAGACATCATCCAAGACTGCCTTGAACGTTCACGGTTCAAGTCATTCTATAACTAACTAGGTAAATAGGTAGATGTAATACTTTCCGGTCACGAACCGGCTGTCAGGAGATATAGCCTATTAATAGTATGTCATATATCATTATTACCAGATTATCAAGTCAACCTTCAATCGTAAAATAAACCAAATGTACGTTTTATTGAAAGATGGATAAACACAAGTCACACAGGCAATATCTAGTTTTTTTTCTGACATGCATCATTAATTTTAATGGTTGGTATGCTGCCACGTAATGTAATGGCTGTTTCAGATACGGCACAGTGACGTGACACTTTATCTAATATAATATAAAAAAACATTTTCAACGGGAGTATAAAATAGGAATGTGTAATTTTGTATGTCGTTTTTTTTACAATAGCGAATCCGCTGAAATAAAAAGTAATATTCTATTATCATGCTACATCATTTTAGGTTTTCATTTTCATTACATCCCCTAGTCCCGTCCAAAACAATGTAAGATGAACTTAACTCCGGCTATTTTTGAGCTGCTTTAGAACTAGTAATCCCTTATCGTAAACGTTTATATTGCGGCCCAGAAACTGAATAAACTGGCCGTTTTCTTTTTTTATTATTTTGGTCGCGAGGGAATAGTACATTGTTGTAGAGGCTGGAAAGTAAGCTATAGGTGGATCGAGTTAGTTCGAGGGCCGACCCGCCAGGGGAGGCCCTCGAAGATACGAGTCCACCTATAGCGCTTTCGGCCGAGACATTACATAGTGCTTTTCACGATTACTGTGAGGAAATAAAATAAAAAATTAATTGGCATATACAAACACTTTAATAATAGATAGTATTTATAGGTATATTGACGGTTCATATGCTTTTCACAAGCACGATAAAGTAAACGAGCATGTAACTTTCTGCAAATAAATGCTTCTTTTCGCCATCCTTCCATAATATGAATTGTTCGTCGGATATTATATTGTATACAAAATATCACTGTTCATGGGCCTTCTTATTTAGGACGCGATTTCACTGGTAACAAATTTCTACGCCTGTGCAGTTTCTTGAATTTCGGTGGGCGCCAGCGTATTAATAACATTTTCTACACTTATTGAACTCATTTTTACTGCATAAATACAACTTTCTTGTTTTTCAGTCAAACATTATCCAATTCAATATGTATTTTTCTCGCTCCACCTTTATTACTTTTTTTTTCACTTTTAAGAAGCGTTTTACGATGTTTGCTTCAATCCGACTCAAACGGCTATTAGACATTGCAACCTGCAGGGCCCAATCTGTCAGGTTGGTAGGTGTAATTAAAGGTAGGGCCCGTAGGGAGCTGAAGGAGGGAGAGGGAAAGGCAGGGTACACAACAGATTGGGCCCTGCAAGTTGCCATGTCTAATAGCCGGTTCACTCCTTACCCACTTTTTGATAGAAAACCACAAATGGTTAAAAAGGTAAAAACGCCTTAAGGGTGATCTGAATGATTTTGACGTTTCTTTTTTTTTAAACAATTAATTGGTTCGATAAACAACCTTATTTTATTTTAGAATGAAATAGTGGTGCCAAAAAAAGACCTTTTTAATGTTTTAAATGATTCTCATTGGCGGGTCCAATGCAATGACATTTCATTGCTGCAAAATAGCAATTCTTGTAGTGGTAGTTCAGATGCTACAGCAATTGCTTACTTTTCAGCTTGGATTTTGATCTTCTTTTGCCACATTTCCGAGCAGGTGGCGTGAAAACATTATTTTTGCAGGTTTGTAGCCATTAGCCTCAAATGTCGTACATTACTACAGAAGGTACGCGTAATCTATCTATTTTATACTTTATTATATTTTTTGCAAGCACAAAAAAACTCTCACAGAGATTTATATAGGTACCTAATTAGGTTTTAAAGCGTGTAAGTACACGTACGGTTTTTGTCGTCTTTTTAAACCGTATAATATTTTCCCTATGTCAAATATATCCTACATTTGTAGAATTGTAGATGCCGTAGCATCCAGAAACTATTACTATTACGACATTGATACAGAGGACCTCCGGGATATCCGAGTTGGCCAATTTAGCCATACTCTTAACTTCCGTACACTGAATAGTGAATCTTAAGTAGCGATCGCATATTCATATTCATTTATTTCATAAATGCACATACAATACACGTCAAAAAGCAAGCTTAATACTAAAATAATACTAATAATGGTAAATTGGAAAGGTGATTTTAGGCAACTTGCGAGTTGGTAGCAAAGATTCACGAGATCACGAGAGACAGTCGTACAGTCACCATCAAATATATCGGAGCGGACAAGGTGCTCAAATATGTATATCTGAACATGCACTTTATATCCTTGACAATAGAGGCGTTGTTCAGATATTTATGAACACCTTGGCCACTCCGATATATCTGATGGACACTGTATAAAAACTAGCAATTCAAGCCGGAAGTAGGAAGATGGTTTACTTGACCCCGGATGTTTGGCTACTCATCACGTTTTGCAGTTTTGTAGTGTAAGCTGGTTAAGGTCAAGGTAGTTACGAAACCATTTACCTGGAGCCAATACAATATAGGTATACAGAGTGTTTCGTGTAATACGAGCAATAAATTAAAACATAGATTCTACTCCTCAAATACCAAAACTTTGTTCAACAACTTTTTAAAATATGTATTTTGTAGATAGTAAAAATATTTTTATTTAAATCACAGCGTACAAATTAATTTTACATAAGTCAACTTAACTATAAACATTGCTGCCGTTCGTCGTCGTTTCCGGTGCAAAAGTGCCCATAACGCTAGCGGCATTACCCCGCTGGATAGCTACGGACAACCTTTGCACCAGAAATGACTCAGAGCGGGGGTCCTCTCCCTTTTGTCTAAGTCGATGGCCTATGTCCCGTACAAATTTTTTAGCGTCCACTCCCCAACAGCCCGCCGTTTCCACCGCGAAAGGGACAAAAACGTAGCCCGCGCCCAAAGGAGCATACTTCTGCCGCTTCACAGCCGCCTGAGACTCGGCTGCCGCTCCAGCTGCGCGCGTCGTGCGAACGACGTGGGAGGCGGCGAAGGTGCTGACACACGTAGCGTCCCACACCAAACACCGCCCTTTCTCCCACGGCACCAACGTCAAGCCATCCGGCCGTTTGCCATCCGTGCGACTAAGGCCCGGAGGCTCAAGCACGGACGGAACGCCAGCCGACCTGAGGGCCCTCTGAACTATATCGTTGAGGGCATGGTGACGCGGATGCCTTCCAGTGCACCGCCGGCAACTCAGAGCGTGATGGCCGTCAGCCCCCACCATGGTACCGCAAATGCATCTATGTGGTTGACATACATCGCAGCCCAGGCGGAGAGCGGTGGCCACCCGCAATGAGTCACCGTCGAGTAGGGTGCCCAACTGAGGAGAAGGTAACGCATGTAGCCATGCCCCCGATTCTGACTGCGACGCAGCCAGAAGTCTTGCGCGGTCCGCACCCACGGCATTCCCAATAAGCCCGTTCAGCATGGCCTTACAGCCCACGTCATCCCATGCGCGCTGAACTTTGGGGTTTTCCGGAACGTTTGCCCCAGGATTGAGAGCCAACCACTCCCTCAACGCGTCGGCCACATAGGGTAAGCTCGCCCTGTCGCCATCTAAAGATAAAATGTTAGCAACAAGGTCCGCTACCCCATGGGCCGACGCCAAGAAGGCCGGCAGGCTTACATCCTGCACACGCCGCACGCCAATGCCCCCGTGCCGGACCGGCAAAGCCGCTTGCGTCCATTGGTCATCACTGAGCGAGACGTTAACGACAGACTCGATGGTGGATTTAATAGTCTCGTCAAAGGAAATAACTTCGTCCAGGAACGACCAAACTGGGGCCGTACGTAACAGGTAAGTTATCTTAGGAACGGCGAAGCACTTCTGCATTAGTACCAGAGATACGTGCGGACTTATACCCTTAAGACGCTCCCCGGCGAGCAGAAGAAGATCCCTGCGAGACTGAAGCGCTCCCGGAACCGCAGATAGAAATATCGGAGCACCCAGTAAACAAAACGAATTGGTGTCTAGCTCTTTCAGGCCAGGAAGTAAAGAAGAGAAAAAAGAGAATTGACAAGAAGACTCGGTGCCACAGGGGAAGAACTCACATTTAGAAGTATTCACCTCCAACCCCAACTCCCTCAGACGCGGCAGCAGGACGAGCAAGTCTTGCTCCACTTCATCCGGTTTGCCCCCAATAGTACCATCGTCGAGGTACCAGATGTTGAGGGGAGACTTGAGCTCAGTAATGATTTTGTGAATCGCGAGGCTGAAGGCAAGTGGTCCAAGAGGATCCCCCTGTTGGGCACCAACCTGAGAACTAATAAGATTAGAACCATGAAAGAGATTGGAAGGAAGTTGGTAAACTTGATGAAGAAAAGGAAAAAGCGTTGGAATATTCTCCCTAACCTCGTTCAATAAGACGTCTCGCTCCAAAGTGTTAAAGGCGTTTTTTACATCCAGTTTAATAACTACGCTGGCTGAATTCGCAGGGTCCAATGTGAAAGCTCGAACAGCATGTATCGCCGCCTCACACCCCAAGGGAGTTCCGTACCCTACCTGATGTGGCTGGAGGTAGGTAGCCATCTCTTCTCTGACCGCACGGCACCCCAGTTTGGCCACGAGACGACGAAGAGTGCATCCCACTGCTATCGGTCTTACCCCACCTTCCTTCTTCTTTAACGCACAAAGTGTAGCCCCGTATAAATAAGGACACACCTGGGGATTTAACTTCCCGGCAAGCAAGAAGTTACATAGCTTTGTGAGAGCCTCCAACAAGCGCGCCCCACCGTCTCCCGCTGAGCTAGATATCAGCTCTTTCAAGTGGGCTGGACGAATGCCATCCAACCCCGCTGCTGATCCACAATGAAAAGAGCCGACCGCAAGAGCCACGTCGTCTACCTTAACTGACAATGCCGGGCAGTTCTGATCCGGCTCTGCTGGGAAACAAAGAGGACGGGATGGACTCGGATCCTTGGACTGCAGTGCTGCGAATGTGTCCGGTCCTGAAGGAGCGAATGAGTCCTCACTCATAAGTAGCCGGACGGCTCCCCTCAAATCCCCCTCATGGACCTTGGCCTCAATAGTCTTAGTGAGAGACAGTGAACGAGAGGCTGCGGCGCCCTCATCAGAGGATAAGTATGAGAAGGCCTCGATGTTTGCCTTTACCTTCGCAGTAAGAGAACTTGTACCGCCCGTTTCAGGTGTCCTCAGGGCCCTGTAAGCAAAAGACAAAAGAGCGCACCAGTCATCCACCCCATTAATGGCAATGCAACCCTCAATAATTTTGCACAACTTACTAGCCGCAGCACATCTCGCCCCCTTCGGAATATGCCGAAGAACCCGCACCGTTGCCTTAAATGAGGCGAGTTGATCCAGATTGCAGCTGTACGTCTGCGCGTCAGGTAACGGTTGCGTGAAATCAGGAGGCCTGACGGCGGCATCGGCACCGGCGACGGGCCGCAACGCACAAGGACGGGGAACATCCTTGTGCTTACGCGTAATGTGCACTTTGAGACCTTGGGAAGTGAATAACCGCGACGAGTTATGGCAATAAGGGCACGTCGACTTAGACGGGGAGCTCATATTGCAAAATAATTGCTCGTGATTGATTAATTAATTAATTACTACTAAACACAAAAAAAAAACATTAACATTTAAAGTTCACTGATAAAAGCACAACACTAGTCAATTTTTAATGTTATTGTACAGGAAATACAATTGAAAATACTGCTTATCTTAATACAAAAAAAAATTGAATTAAAATAATTGAAAATAATAGTAATAATAAAACAATAAATTGCACAACCTTCAAAGTCAGTAGGTCAACACAAGACGGTTAAAAAAAAAATTGTAAATAAATTAAAATACTGCGAAAAAGTAAAGTACTAATTTTATATAAATAAAAATAAGTAATTGTTTTAAAATAATAAAAACCTAAGCATTCACTAAACCACTAAAACTAATACCAGATAAAAATAACAATAATAAGAAAATTAAGAGAAAATTCCACAAAACAGCATTAATATTCACCAATTTCACAATACAAAAAACATTCAATGAAAAAAGAGATTTCGTTTTGTAGATTGCCTCTTTTTCATACAACCTAAATAGTATTTTCATTGTACGTTAAAATCCGTTTGACATTGCTTGTTACCCTACAGACATAATCAATTTCGGAATATATTGCGTGTTCGGAAAAACTTTAAAGTCTCCTAAAAATCAAACCATAAGTTATTTTTAAAAGTCGCTGAACAAACGTTGTCTGGTTTGAAGAGTAGAATCTACGTTTAAATTTATTGCTCCTATAACAGGAAACACCCGTATATGATTGTTAATAATTTATGTGAATTTTAGTATATATTGAGTATCTAAACGAGGAAATTAAAGTGTAGAGGGGTCATACAGAAATTTGGGTGTTCGTTTTTTCGGTGGACATTGGGAAAGTTAAGGGTTTTAAACACATTTAATTCGTAGGAATAATTATCAAATTAAAGGCCTCCCCCTCACTTATAAATCTATGCGATAAGAACATAGCTTACGGGGGTACACATAAGCCGTTAACTATTATCCACATAAAAGGGATTTTTTGTTTAAATTAATCTATATGCGGGATAAGAGAATCGTCTTAAATATGGTATGGTAATTAAAAATATAATAGTATCTTTTTCAAAGTCCTCTAAAATTGTTGAGGAATTAAACCCAGAACAACCTCCAAAATTCTTGTGGGATAAATAATGACATTAATGACTTACGGTGCTACTAATGGTTTCGGTTTACAGCGGCTATTTTATAGTAACGGCTTACTTTATGCTTTACTCGCCATTTGATGTCATCCTAGTATCACATTTCTCTTTATGATTAGACAAAGAAGGTATTAAAACAGTGAAAGTAAGTTTAGTAGCTATTACCTACTAACTTATAAGTTAATACACACTGTACTATTTAAGTACTTGTAGTGTTTTGTTGTTTTATTACCGCTTAGTGTATCATTAATCATTACTCGACCCGAATTTTATGAATAGCATTTTACCAGTTCCCGGCGACCCATTACTAACAGCAGCGGTTAATAAAAATAAAACTGATTATTTGACGATTGCGTGCTTACATTCAGACTTCAACAGCCGTCGACCAGAAATAAATTGACCTAATTAAGTCGCTTTCTATAAGTTGAGGTTTTTTTTACCCAATGTGATTTGTCCCTGTAACGTAAAAAGTTCAGGAAAATGATTTACAAAACGCCCTAACACGAAAACATGACAAAACGATTTGGCTATTTTGGATACAGCCTACAAAGATGAATCATGCTTATTTTCTACAAAATCAATAATGACATAACGTGCATTAACGTTATTCGCTCCGCAAATAAATAATTTGTTTAAATTTAATTCACACATGAAGTTTACCCGCAACGTAACATCCGTCTAATGCTTCAGCTCAAAGTCTTTAGACTTGTTTTCAAGTAAACATAAAGAGGCACCTGCCAGAAATACTCCTATATTGTTTCGTGTAGATAGTCGACGTCGCTGTGTTAAACAAGTAGATATGTAGGTATTATTTGGTGCCTCAAAGCTAGTTCTTTGAATAAATATTTGGGAAAATTTGAAGCCTTATAGAGTGGCGGGAGCTTTTATCTGTTTTACGAAGCTGGTTGCAAATTGGCCGGGATAAAACATTTCGAGTCTCATAAAATCTTGCATGATTGGTTTGTTATGTCCAATTAAGCTCTGATTGCTTTAAAAATACAATCTGCTTTTTGGTTGTGACATTTTTCTATTTTCTATTTTTTTACTTTAATTTCAAGAATCCCCGAGTTCATTAGGAGTGTACTTTGAGAATTGGTACCTTTTCATTTGACGTAATAGGTAGATCTTGTTTGAAAAAGGGGTGGCTTCGGATTTATATGTTGTTAATTACTAAACAGCTACGGAATATAGCCCTCCAAACGAAGGAAAACTTAAGGGAAATAATTCGTGTATAGCTGAATTTTGGTATAGTTGTAGACAAAGGTGTCTTACACAACATACCAAAAGTACCCATGGATAGGGGTGCCGCTAACGGGGAGAGGGGGGTGTAAAGGTCCCCTTTTTTGGCTTTTCGTAAATAACTTAGTAGCGGTGGCTCATACGAAAAAATGTTCTTCTACTTAATTAATCCACAAATAATTTTGTACAAAAAAGGTTTTTTATACTTTTTTGCTGGGATCAATGTAAAATGAGATTTCGAGGAAATACGATAATCACTTTTTGAAACTTTCGGAGCTATTCTTTACGAAACTATTAGTTTTGTCTTAAAGTTGTTTTAGAAAACCCATATTTATATTAAAAGACCTATCCAACGACACCCCAAACACTAGGGGTGGAGTAAAAAAAAGAATTTACCTCCCACTTCATGTGTTCGGGAGGTACCCCAAAAAATAATATTTTTCAGATTTTGTTTTAAAACTTTGTCTGCGTGTTCAAAACACATACTCATACGAAGTTTAACTATTCAAGTACTAACCATCACTGAGCAGGTTGAAAAGGGTATTTTTCTACTTTTTATTTTTTATGTCACGACGGTGGCAAACAAGCATAAGACCCGTCTGATGGTAAGCAGTTCCCATAGCCTATGGACGCCTGCAATCAACTTCCTAACCTTATAGTTTCGCTGTCCGTTTGTCCCAGTCTGTCCGTTCACGGCTTTGCGCAGTGATGGATAGTACTAGAATAGTTAAACTTCGTATGAGTATGTGTTTCGAACACGCAGACAAAGTTTTAAAACAAAATCTGAAAAAATATTATTTTTTAGGGTAACTCCCGAACACATGAAGTGGGGGGTAAATTATGTTTTTTAATTCACCCCTAATGTGTGGGTGTCGTTGGATAGGTCTTTTAATATAAATATGGGTTTTCTAAAACAATTTTTAGACAAAACTAATAGTTTCGTAAATAAAAGCTCCGAAAGTTTCTAAAAGTGATTATCGTATTTCCTCGAAATCTCATTATACATTGATCTCAGCAAAAAAGTGTAAAGAACCTTTTTTGTACAAAATCATTTGTAGATTAATTAAGTAGAAGAACATTTTTTCGTATGAGCCACCGCTACTGAGTTATTTACGAAAAGCCAAAAAAGGGGACCTTTACACCCCCCTCTCCCCGTTAGCGGCACCCCTATCCATGGGTACTTTTAGTATGTTGTGTAAGACACCTTTATCTACAACTTCACCAAAATTCAGCTATACACGAATTATTTCTCCTATCGAGCAGTTAGTGGGCTTCCTTCGGTGAGCTAATATACCTATAAAAAAGATAGTTACGATTATTTTGTTTGTACATAAGTTCAGAAAAAAAAGAGCAGTTTATTCGCCCAGCCATAGTTGTACCATAACTGTACCTAGGTAAGTAAAAGACTATTTACCATATGATGATACCTACCTATTCCTTTATTTGCTATGATAAACCGGAATACATCATTAACATTTGTGGAATGATGAAAAAATGTTTACATCAAATCAAACCGCGCTGTTTGCTCAACGCGCTTTGTTTCAATATTTACATTTGAACCTGGCCCGAACGTAACGTTAACGTATGGAAATTATATTTTCGTACAAGCTAAATTAACTGATGGCTTTCCCAATGTTCAATAAATGAATACATTGAATACCCAAGCGTGTAAAATTTATGGATTACATTCGCTACGCTCCACGGCGACTTAAATCTGAAGTTCTGACGCATGACTATTATACTCTCGTTACGAGATCTATTGTATTTCATGAGTTCATGACAAATGAGCGAAGATGAAGCATTCTTCTAACAAACCACGCCGGGTACTTAAAGTGACGTCTCATGAATATTTATGGTTTATTCAAGCAAGCGACATTGTCAGCGTGGTCGCGACTGATGTTTACTTAAATATTATTTCAGAGCTAATAGTAGCAAATAAGATGTTGCAAATTGCAATCCATACTGACAAATTACCTGGTTTATTGATGTACTTCCACATCTTCTAGGGGAGGAACACTGTCAAGCCAGTTTAATAATAGCAAAGAGCTCGATAGACTTTCGATAAATTTGAGGAAGGGAGCTAAAATTAAATTTCTCACACAATAAGACTCGTCATAATTAGACTTCACCACTTATGTACAAATATTTTGTAAAACGCTCAGTTCGTACCGTACCAAAATATACGTTTTAATTTTAATTATTTATCTGAGCCCTAACCTTTTATGTAACCATTCCGCTGGTGTCCAATTCGGTAAAGAATAATTTTGTGACGCAAATAAGCTCTGGGGATGTCCGATGCGGGTGGAGTGGACTAAGTGGACCTATATAGATGCCTGTCATTTGTTTGGCACAACCTAGGTCCTTAATGAATATGTCTGCTAGCCACTTAGTGCCTCATTATAACTCGTTATATATAAATAGCTTATAATCAGGGATGTCACGAATGTCGCTTTTCTCACATTTGCGAATGCGAATGCGAATATTCAGGATACGAATGTCCGAAAGCGAATGCGAATACGAATGTTACGGAGTAGATTCAAAAAAGTTAATCTTGCTTATCACTTTTATGCTTCCATAGTTCAAAAATACAGAACATGGTCTGTGATGGAGTGCTATAAATATCACAAGGAGTCAAGTGATACCGTCGTTTTCACTTCCTGTGTATGAGCAAGCATATGACCATCAGCCTGCTTTCACCGCACTGACCCGTCAAAACAGGGTGCGTTTTGCCAACATTCGCATTCGGAAAATATTCGCATCATTTGATGCGAATGCGAATGTTGATACGAATGTCAATAATGATGCGAATATTCGCATTATACGAATGAGAATGCAAATATTCGTGACATCCCTACTTATAATATAATGTGTGTGCATATTATATTATGTGTGTCCTAGTACCTACCGTAGTACCTAGTAGTAGTAGTAGAAATAGTTGCCCATATAACTATAGCATGGACATTTTTAATTAGAAGGATTCATTCATTAGCATAAAGCATAATAATTATTTACAAACATAAAAAGTGTGCCGTGCGTAAAATAAAAGGGACTCTAATGTGGCGTGCATTTGATTTATACATTTTTGCCAGCTATTTTATATTCTACGGAGGAAACTCGCTCTTTTGCTGGTACAATTACGATTAGGAGACAAGTTGGTCGCTGGTAAAGCGTTGTTGGCAGCGCTCCCCGCAAGTTTTTATTCGGCCGCGCTAACGAGACGAAGCGCCTGCCGAGCCCGCGGCCGCGGCCGCGCCTCGCGTGTTTCTTTGCGTGCTCTAAAACAACAGGTGCTTACGTTTGAGGTTTTTACCTGAAAATCTTGCATCTGAAACGAGTTCGGTGTAGATTTACGTTCTAAACAACTTTATTTCCGTTTTGTGATTCAGCGACAACTTTTTTTATTACAATAATTATGAGTTCTTGGAGTTTTTAAAAGATAATTTCTAGCTCTAACTTAAATATCAATGACATCGCACTCAAAGTGACTCTTAAATAAGGACGTATTTTTCCCCATGCCGCTCTGAAAATAAGTTGTCACCATTTCACTCGGCGAGGTCGCTCCGTGAATACTAACGATAGTAGGTACTATAGGTAGGTAGGTACCAATAACTATATAAAATATAACGTTAGCAAAATTCGGTTTACAGTTATACTTTTTAAAGTGAAACTTTTATTCCATCGCCTCGAATTTTAAAGTCTCTCTTCTGCACGACATGCGTTACATATGTAACGCTGATTCTCGTTTATAGTAAGGTGAGGCTTATTTCATAAGCAATAAGGTTCATGTCATGTTGGCAGTCAACCGCGGTATACAAATCTATATTTAGCGTCTCAGCGTAACTGCAGCGCTGGGACTGTGAACGAATGGGCGAGGGTTCAAACCCCGTGGGACGAATTATTTTTTTCTAAATTTTAGAAACGTATTTCGATTATACATTTTTAATGAATACTAATTGTAGTATACATTTATTTACATAACTAAATATACAGAGGCACTACAGTACAAATACTAAACTAAATTAATAACTAGCTAAAATCTAAACTAGGCCAAATGAATTCATTTGGCAAGTCATTCCAGCTCTGTACGTCTAGCATGACAAATCATGCTAACATTAGTAAAGTTTCACTTGCATCGTGGTGCCTCTACTTTCGATATCAGCTAAAAGATCTTTTAATTTTTATACGTGTCTGGACCCTGGGAGAGATCCTATCACAAGTAAAATTAAATTTAACGGCGTTTGAAACAAAGAAAAGAGAAGTCTATGGGCTAATATCAGTTACACATAAATACATGTATTCAAAGAAGTCCAAATTCTGTACAATTAATAATGAACAATATAATATAGAAACAGATCATTTTGGCATGAAAAAAGGGCCTACGCTGCGTTATAAAATATTAATAAGCAATCAGGAGATAATTACATCGGGAATGCGGGATTGGGTAATTTATATCAAGCTCGAGGATTATCAAACTTAAGAGTAGACGATCTAATTTAAATTGCATACACCTACTCATGATTCGAGATTGTTGGTACTAAGTCCCTGTTTTAGGTATGCACAAAATCCAATGTATATTGGGGTGTATATTTTATTGCCTTGAATATAGTTTCATACGTATAAGTAAGTATGATATACGATGGTTGTATTTTATGAAAAAAGTAACCTCCTCATTCATAATCATATTATTCAATTCTTCATTAAAAAAAAGTAGCTGTCTAACAAAAACGAAAAGCGAAGAATGGCTATCCATTAGTAGAATTGTTATCCATAGTGCCATTGTGTATGGCTCGATTTGCAAAATGCAAACTTCGGAATTAGACCTTGGCAGACACAGATCGTTTCCATTTAAATTCGTATAAAGGTAAAAACTACTCTCGTACCTGTCGTTTGAATAGTTTCTCTCTTCACTCACTAATTGCATTGAAACTTGTCTAAAAGAGTACTTGCACAAGTTTTTAACGACGTGTCTTGTGACGCGAATACCTCTATCCCTGCCCAACGAATGGTTTGAGCCGAAGTGTAAAAGAGAGAATACCATTTGAACTTTAAATGCGGTTTGAAGAAGCCTTCCAGTTCATTGATCGCATTTGATATAATTGATTGACGTGGTTTTAAAATAATTAGGTTACACGTTTGTAGAAATAAATTTAACTATTGTATATTCAAATACACAATATTGGCGTATGTGTCTTAAGTTAGGTTAAGTAGGTCCCCACTGAAAACCAGCGCTACGGCTTGCCTCGGCATTACACTAAGTAGGGATCCTATTATATTAACGTCTCTTTGTGCCTGTTTGATTTTTTATTTCTAACTCTATGTTTAATTTTGTGGCGTTAAAATAAATGTATGTTCTTTCTTTTTAATAATGCTAATCATAAAATATTTAGTTTATCTACTATTCAAACGATGGAACGTACATTATAGTATATTGATTCAGGTTGAATTACTTACATACATAAATATACTACGTACATATTACGTACCTACGTAGTTACTTGTGCCTACTTATTTAACACATTCACTGCTATGCTACGCGCGTAGCGCTACGCCGTAGCCGATAACATGGGTTTCCCGCTATGTAGCGAAAATGCTTCGTAGAGCCATGACAACAACGTGTCGTCATTAGCAGTGAAAGGATTAAACTTGTCGTAGAAATCTAGTAGAACTATGAATCCCATTAGCGTCATTGGAAGATATTTTAGCAATTTCAGAAACTGAAAAGGACGAAGTAAAATTTGATCAGGAAGTTTAGTAATCTGGCCCCGTGAGTAGCTCTGCTAGACATGTCTCCACTTTATCAACTTTACGAGCCGCCGTGGTTTGAATACTAAGCGATTTGCCTCCGTAAATGCCCAATCGTCGAGCTATTGTGACGCTTGCCTGCATATTATAATAGATTATCTAACCCTATATGTTAGCATTAGGGTATTGATTATATTGTTTATGTCGTAAACAACTATATGATTAAATTGTAAAAATAATGTTTATGCAGCTAAAACACAAGCAAGCAAACGCATGTGATATGCAAGGTTAGTTACGTCAATAACAAAACTACTTCGACATTTTAAAGTTAGAATTAACCTCATACAGGCGACATGTTGCTACGTGTGAAAAGTGGAAAAACGTTAGTTTATTCGCAGCTTTTACCTCTCGGAAATCCTGAAGTAAAACTAATAGCTACGTGAATTGCTACACCGTAGCAGCGTCTACGATGCGGCGTAGCGGACGACTTAAGGATGCTACAAGCTTTTCAACCTCTAGGGCCGAGCTTTTTAAGCTATCGTCAAAAGTGGCCGTTAGCGCAGCTCTGCTGATATAAACCATTTGAAGATACTTTTTGAAATCTTGTTTCATGATTAAGTTAAGAGCCACGATTTGCATGGTTGTATTGTCTATGGAAGAGAACATGTTTCTATACGTAACATTTGGCTAGCAAATGCATTTGTCAGAGCACATAGAGCTTTCCGCGTTTAGCTATAATTGTGCTATAACTCTTGGCCTTTGTACCCGAAGGAAATGAAAATGGCGGAAACATTGCAGTGAAGAGAAGTAAACAACACGTGGTCTAGCTTCTAATGAATTGGAGTCCATGCCCTGGAAGTCTAAGTTTACGACATTAGTAAAGATGCCACTTACCACCGAGCCTTTACTTGCGTTTAATTAATAGCTATCTTTGGATAGTTTACAAAAATAATTAAGATTTCGTTTTTTTTTTTAATAAGACCTTGTGTGTGTGAGAGATTTGTTGTGTATACGTAAATACGTATATTATGTACCTTCTAGTAGCTGCACGTCCTTAGAACACGATTCCCATCGGCTTGCCTAATTGTATGTACTTTAGCAGCTCATGAAAGAAATAAAGAATAAATAGTTGAAATTATGACATATTATTGACCGAGCGCCACTGGTACCTTCCTTAAAAAGTGATTTTTAATTTAGTTAGCATCGTATTATTAAAAGTTAGTTCGTGTTTAGGAAGTAATCTGAATGTGAGTCGTAAATTAGCCAGATAAAAAATATTTCGATTTCAAACAACGGTATTCAAAGATTTCACTTAACTACTCCTTCACTTGTCACTTGTTTTTATCTGTTGCACGCTGTTCCAGTTAGTGAAGCTAAACAAATATAGCGTGCCACATCACAGCAGTCACACATTTGTCGTAATTACGCACACGTAATTACTGCTTAACTCATTAAGAACCATTTCCTGATCGCCATTGTCTAGTTCCGTACTATCATGTGCATTGAGTATAAACAAATAGTTTCTGTTACTTATTCATTTATTACAGCGTTAACAATATGATAATCGTGTAGGTGTGTTGTTTAGATGTTGTGTCTAAAGTAGTTAGGTACTAATAGTTCAAGTTCAAGAGTTCATAGTGACAGCTGTGCGTTGCGTACAGACTGTAGAGAGCTGCGTTACTCGAATGCTTCTAGTTTTAGAAATTAAAAGATTATTCTGAAACAGTATACGTGGACAAAACTGAGTCTATGATCAATCAGAAGTATCAGGACATATTTTATTCGTCATTACTTACTGATAGTATTTTGTATTTAACGTACGACTGCGTCACGTAACTACGATTCGGTTTCTTTTTATAAAATGGTCCACATTGAATGGGCAAAATCGAAAGACGAAACGACAGAAATTTCGGATGACAATTATGTTGCCTATTATGTTTTCTAAGTTAGCCTATCTTGTCTGTTAAGCCCGCTGTAGGTACACATTGGGCCAACGTCGGCCAATCTAAGGGACGCAGCTATGCGGCAGAACGAGATCGATATATCTCTTGCTCTCTCTAACGCATAACTGCGTCCTTTACATTGGCTCAATGTGTACAGCGGGCTTTAGCTTTAGTGAGTACGTTGTTTATTCTTGATGAAATTCCCATGTTTAGTGTATGATTTTGCCACCTCGCGCTCGCGTATACTTCAAAAGAAGAATGGTGGTATATAGCCCTCCAAACGAAGGAAAACTTAGGGGAAATAATTCGTGTATAACTGAATTTTGGTGAAGTTGTAGATAAAGGTGTCTTACACAACATACTAAAAGTACTCATGGATAGGGGTGCCGCTAACGGGGAGAGGGGGGTGTAAAGGTCCCCTTTTTTGGCTTTTCGTAAATAACTCAGTAGCGGTGGCTCATATGAAAAAATGTTCTTCTACTTAATTAATCCACAAATAATTTTCTACAAAAAACGTTCTTTACACTTTTTTGCTGGGATCAATGTATAATGAGATTTCGAGGAAATACGATAATCACTTTCGGAGCTATTATTTACGAAACTATTAGTTTTGTCTAAAAATTGTTGTAGAAAACCCATATTTATATTAAAATACCTATCCAACGATACCCCACACATTAGGGGTGGATTAAAAAACAGAATTTACCCCCCACTTCATGTGTTCGGGAGGTACCCTAAAAAATAATATATTTTCAGATTTTGTTTTAAAACTTTGTCTGCGTGTTCAAAACACATACTCATACGAAGTTTAACTATTCAAGTACTAACCATCACTGAGCAGGTTGAAGAGGGTATTTTTTTACTTTTTATTTTTTATGCCACGACGGTGGCAAACAAGCATACGACCCGTCTGATGGTAAGCAGTTCCCATAGCCTATGGACGCCTGCCATCAATTTCCTAACCTTATAGTTTCGCTGTCCGTTTGTCCCAGTCTATCCGTTCACGGCTTTGCGCAGTGATGGTTAGTACTAGAATAGTTAAACTTCGTATGAGTATGTGTTTTGAACACGCAGACAAAGTTTTAAAACAAAATCTAAAAAAATATATTTTTTTAGGGTAGCTCCCGAACACATGAAGTGGGGGGTAAATTACGTTTTTTAAATCCCCCCTAATGTGTGGGGTGTCGTTGGATAGGTCTTTTAATATAAATATGGGTTTTCTAAAACAATTTTTAGACAAAACTAATAGTTTCGTAAATAAAAGCTCCGAAAGTTTCTGAAAGTGATTATCGTATTTCTTCGAAATCTCATTATACATTGATCTCAGCAAAAAAGTGTAAAGAACCTTTTTTGTAGAAAATCATTTGTGGATTAATTAAGTAGAAGAACATTTTTTCGTATGAGCCACCGCTACTGAGTTATTTACGAAAAGCCAAAAAAGGGGACCTTTACACCCCCCTCTCCCCGTTAGCGGCACCCCTATCCATGAGTACTTTTAGTATGTTGTGTAAGACACTTTTATCTACAATTTCACCAAAATTCAGCTATACACGAATTATTTCTCCTATCGAGCAGTTAGTGGGCTTCCTTCGGTGAGCTAATAGTGTTACTAATACTAATTGTCTGAATGTTCGAGTCGCTTCGGGGTCTACTCTAGAAATCATTGTATTTCGAGCTTTATTTTATCTTCAACGAATTCCATTTTATCGCGAAATAAATATGTGCATTTTTTGATAAACGTTGCAAATGTTCCGCGTCGTAGCATGCAACGAAAATGCAAGTTTGTTCGATGTTGTGTTCGGTTTGTGGAACAATGTTAATTGTTTAATCCGATGGATGCATTTCGAACCACCGGCCTTTTACCCTATTTTGTTTATGCGATTAAAAAGCGTTATTAATCATGTATCTTCACACAGCAGCACCAGTTCAACAAAGTTCTTGACATTCTACTGCTTACATCGGATACGCACACATATTTATTAAACATGTTGTTACGGACGCGGTAAGGGGTGGCATTACACGAAACTCCTTTCCACATCATTGGAGCCTGAGGCAAATGCTTGTTCAGATTCTCCTTATGTAAACCCACAAATATTTATTTACGAATGCCGATTTATTTTACCCAAATATTTTATAAAGGTTTGTGGTTGATTAACATTTTATCAATTGAAGTGTGGTTTTGTTGGATAATTTTTGCTTTGCATTTAGAATTTGGTTGCAAATATGGTTGTTTAAATGTTTCAGGGGGAATCAAGTTGAACCACAAAATAACATAGTTACGTATGTAAATTCATTCGAAATACATTTAACAATTTGGTATTTTAAGTTTTCAATTATTATTGGTAGTTTTTTAAGCTGGTTTCGTTTTTTAAGTTTTTTCGTCTTAGTGGTTTTTTATTATTATCTTTAGTACGGTCTGGATAAAAATGAGATCGCAGCCAAATTGAAAAGCAATACTGTGTCAGGACGCTTGGCTCCTGTTTGAATAAAAGCGCGAAACGCATCGAGGACGCTATCTCTGCAATGCGTAAATACCACCCGCCAAGTTTGACCGAAACGGCCTACTTTCCATACTTTGTGTTAGGCCCTCTAAAATCTAGGAAATAGAATACATGCTCATTGCTCATCAATGCACTTTAACGTTCTTTTTGGTTTAAAGAAAGTATTATTTAAATAGTTTAGTATCTTGTTATTGTACAATCGTGAACTATTTGGTATCTGAAGTGGTTCCTACTTAGAATACCGTTGTTCAGTTTACAAAAGGGCAAACCATAACGTTAAAGCTACCCGGAAAAGAGGACAAAACACAGCTTAAAAGTTTGTTATAGAGACGCAATGCGGAAAAGGATATTTTCGGTGAAGCGGCCAGGAATTACGGGAACAAGTTTCTCGTTGTTGCTATGGAGATAAATTGTAGGTACTACTTTGTACCAAACGAATGTTTTAGAATTGTCATAAGAGTTAAATATATAAATAATATTATTGACAATTTCTAACTTACTTTTAGGTACACCGAAAAAAATATTTTTCTACAATACTACAAGAATGTGTTGTTGTGAAAAATATAGTTATTTTTACTAGAATCTGGCGGAGGTAACAAAAAATATTGTATTTTGTAAAATTTTGTTTGTAAACGTTACTGACGAGTCTGGTTAAACGCAATCGTAATAAATACAAAATATTTGTGTTATTTACAATATATATCGTAGTCTGCACAATGACGCATTGTATTACAATTCGAAATACTGATTAATATTTTCACGGAACACCGCTAAGGCGCTCGTGGCCTAGCGGGTAGAACGTTAGACTTTCAATCGGAAGGTCTCGGGTTCAAATCCCGGCTGGGGTACCACTGAGCTTAAGCCTGGAAAATCCTGGATTTCGGTTGCAAAGCGGCAAAAAGAAAAACAAAAAAAAACAATGTATACACACATAACTTTTGTCTAGTGGATACATGTCAATTACAATATTTTATAGTTATCAGTACAATATTTTATAGTTATTAGTACAATTCATATTGTAGTACTCACGATTTTGATATAACCAGAAAAGTTTTGTTATGTTTACAAAGTGTTTAGTCGTCACATATACAGCAAGACAACACTGTAGAGATAACCGGATTCTGGTTACCAGTACGAGACTTTTTTTTCAGTGTACAGTCGACGTCAAATATATGTTTACACTTTTGCACCTCATTACAAAGGAGTTAAGTGTAAACATATCTTTGACGTAGACTGTACATATTGATCATGAGAAATACGTTACTTTATTCCCGAAGAAGTAGAGAGAATTCTACATACAGCCAAGAACGACGATGCCGACAACGCTTACAGCACGTCGGCATAAGCTTAAATGCCGGCTACGTAGCGGTAAAAACTTTATTAGTATAAGTTAATTCCGACAACCTGACGGAAATTACATTGAGCACCAATCCAATATTTACTATCCGAAGAGCCTTTGAAACTCACTCCGCGCTATACGTAGCTCCTAAGCCTGTTGTAGTGAACGTGTAGCAAATACTTAAACAGGTACTGCTGCTTTTTATCCATCAAAAATTAAATACCTATATACAATATAAACACAGTCTTGAGTTTAAAATCGTGTACATATTTCATCAGACTGTACTATCAACGATATTACTATTAACGAGGTAGTTTGCACCCAGAAAGATCAAATAATTTATTTGGAGTTTTTGACATTAGCATAGATAAAAAGATTTAGTACCTACTAAAAATATACTCATATGATATATATCAAATAACTATGTGTCTTATCTCTTCTAAAATGACTACCACCTTTGGGGGGATGTGACATATTGGCCATAAAAATGTACTTACGTAGACACCCGCCATTGGGACCCCAATAATAGTAAAACTATAAATTTCGTTTACTGACTTTGGCAATATCAGCTTGGAGTTCTAAAACGATTGAACCCAACAACTAACGACACAGAGCAGCATTTTTTCCCACAACCTGCACTCAATATGTAAATGTGAATTCACATAAAACCGCACAATCCTATCAAAAAGTTCGAATACAAAGCGTAGAGTTGCTCAAACATTACTACCAATAAAATGGGTATGGGCTACACTGTTTTGACTGAAATACAATGTACTTAAAAGCATTAAAAAGGTAGCTTTTAATTATATAGATACAATGTAGTGGTCAATCCATTCGTAGGCGCCGCCGTGTCGTCGGAGCCCGCAATTGTGGGGAAAGCTGTCCGTGTAAATAGAGCAGAGGGATCGCTGTAATAGGCTGGTCAATCGCTCGCTAACTCTCTAAACCCGTAGCGTAGCTTTGTTCTAACATAACAGCGTATTTCACTGGCCGAATGCCCTCCATTATATACATAAAAGAAATGTTTTTGAAATTGTAAAAGTTAAATTAATAAAACGTTTTCTGTAAGTAAATTAATGAGGTCATTTTAGGTTTAGTCTATAAAGATCCGAAACCGAACCCGAAAATAATCAGCGAATCATTATAAAAACTGATCAAGTAGAAATTTATGTCGAAAATGATGAAATCAACTTTGTCGTTTTAATCGAGTCATATCTGTCTTGAGTAGATGTGAGTGAATTGATGAATCTATTAAAATTCCTCGGCACACGCTACTCTAGTTGAAAATTGAATAAATTTTACGCTTCTATATCAATCATACGAATCACCGACGGCATCTGGATCATTGTAGTAGAGTATGCCATTTGTAAATATGTGTAGCGGAGATGCCGTTGATATATTAATTATATTTATTTATTTAAACTTTATTGCACATAAAATATACAAATGGCGGACTTAATGCCTTAAGGCATTCTCTACCAGTCAACCACTGGGCCAAAAAGAGATATGTTTGGTGTTTGGTGTATGTGTTAAACCTGTGATGTCTCGAAATACCTTATATCAAAAATAATACAAGTGTCGGTTAGGACTTTTTCATCTAAAAGCAATAAGCAGCAATCAGTCTTAGAACCCCTAATTTGCAAAGGACTAAAACAAATCGTACCAAGAGCTTTTTGTTAGGACGTTGAAATTACAACTTCTCCCAATTCTTAAATGGATTTTTTATGGCTTCTTTTATAGGCTCTTTCTAATTCATGATCTTTTTAGATTCTTTTGGTAGATTGTACAGTGTACTACACGGAAAAAAAAGCTTCCGGGATATTCTCAATCCAAGACATTATTGTTTTCTTGAAAATATTTCCTCGTGACAAGTATTTATTTCCTTTACCAAAAATATGATTCTTCGCTTAATAAAACCACGTTTTCTTAAAATAGAAATACAAAATGTATTGTTTCAAGAGTATATTGAGTAAATAAGAGAGATTGTACTTCATTCAAACAAGTATTATCTTAGGTAAAAGAAAACTAGAAAATCTGTAAGAATATATTCGCTTCGTTATATTTAAAACTTTAATTTATTTTCGTTAAAGGAAATAAATGCTTGTCACGAGGAAATATTTTCAACATAATATAATAATGTCTTAGATTGAGAATATCCCGGAAGCTTCTTTTTCGTCTATTCTCAATATCTACAATTATTTACACATGCTTCGCCACGATGCGCAAAAACCTTTCGGGGTCGGTAACCTGAATTATTTTAATTAATTACTAAACTCGTACGCTTTGGGGCGTAAAATCGTTTCTGTGTCCTTAATTGGAATGTTCCAGTTCAACTAATTCAACAAAGTTAGTTTAGCCTTAAGCTAGTGAGTAGACACCACAAGCTCTACTCTCGCGAGCAGCTATTAACACTAGTTATGTGGTTTTGAACGTACATATGCATACTGTTTTTGAGTTTGTTTCGAATTTGAATATCCTTAAAATCATCATCTTCCTGCCCATTATTATTCCCATCTCTAGTTGGGGTTGGCCATCCTTTACCATTACGCCACTTTATGCAGTCTGCTGTCATACATTTAAAAAATGGAATGATAGTGTTTGTTAATTAATTACCTACTACCGGTTTACACCGGGAACAATCACACGAAACCTGTGTGTAACATGTATAATAGTATAAGTATTTCCGTTACAATATACTTAACAACATTATGTAGAAATTCTACATCTTTTGTGTCAGTTACTCTACAGATCTAAATAAAACCGATGTAGGTATCTACCATATTCCTTGATGTTTACAAACGACTCTTTATCGGTCTAATTAACAAAATGAGGCATATTAGCTGCTTCACTACAAGTTTTAATTGCTAATTGAGGTTACATGTTAATCAATCCAGACGACGGTACGGTCGACGTCAAAAATATGTTTACACTTTTGCAACTTACTCCTTTGTAATAAGGTCCAAAAGTGTAATCATATTTTTGACGTCGACTGTACAACACATACATAATGTGGATCCGATAGATGCAGCGTTTCTACGGCGAGGTATTGTAGTTTATGTAAAAGCAAATCGATATCGAAGCTAATTCAAGCGGATTTCAATTGTTGAATTTGTACAAGGACTGTTGTGGGTAAAACAGAAACTACCCTTATCCTAAAATTTGTGTCTTTATATACTTAAGGATTAAAATAACCATTATTATATTGAAGCATTTAGCGTGGGCTAATTTAGTTAGAACATTCTGTGCTCTGTAGTTATTAACTTTTTGTAAAAGCTATAATTTATTTTCCATTTAATATTATTTTGGCCTCGATGTTTCAGGTTAACGTAATAGCGTAAATACTGTAAATTTGATTCTAAATAAAGTAAGCGCCTTCATTAAATCTATTTACAAGCCTACAAAAATATCATATAGCTTTTTTATACTCGTCGACTGTAATACTTGAATTGAGATTGTGTTGGGGAACTACTATAGCGCTTACTTTTTGATGGAGCTTTTAAGGTCGCATATTGTGTTATCGCTAGCAGTGGTAGAAAGGTTTTGCATACAATATTGTAGCACTGTGGCCGCTGCCCACCCTGCGCGCCGCGAATAATCAAGCCTTTCAATCTCGTACCTTACTACACGGTACTCGACTAAAAAGCTCTCAATTATGTCACGATTGTATAAAATACTATTTTACTGCACATATAATATCCCCTAAGAGGAAACTTAGCCTCCAATATCAAATCATTAGTAGTGTTGCAAGAATAAATCCCATGTAATCTGGAAGGGCACACATTAAAGACGTCGTAAAACCTTTTATGGTTTCCCAAGCGATTGGCGGAGAGTTTAGCGGTACACTGAATTTACATTATTTACGGATAAGTCAATAAGACATCTACATATTATATCATTATTAAAAACTCGTTAAACAGTCATAGAAGTCCGAAGTGATCCCATGAGCATTACTTATTTGTCTATGGTATGACGCAAGCAAATTTTGATCTCTTGAAACGTATGTCGTTGTTTCCTATCTGTCCCCATCACGTGACTGAGTTGGAATCGTTGGAGACTGGTGGGAATGATCCGTTGTCGCCTGCGCTCGCCGTTGATGGGAAAAGTTTATCTCCACGCGTAAATCATAGCATTTAAACTAAGTAGGTATTCTTCTTCGTTCCTGTTTTGTAAGGAACGTGGGAATTTTATAGCGTTCATTCCTGAATTGTGATTAAGTCAGGCTGAATATTGAATAGTTAAAATATGTCATGGTTGGATAGTACCTATTTTCTCTTATCCGATGGATTTTAATTTATAGATTAGGTTATCAAATTTTGCAATTAACAACATTAGGTACCGTGTTTTTTTATTTCCTTGATTTTAGCAAATGGTTAGGTATGATTAAGAAAACGAACAGGTATAATTAGTTTAAAAACAAAAACAATTTATGTAGGTTTACGCAATCCGAAAGGCAAAAATGAATCTCAGAACTGCATGGAGCTAATTAGGACACTGGTGTCTTTGAGAAATATACTAAATATAAGCTCTGGAATACACTCTTGCAATTAAAGGAAATAAAAAAACATGATGGATTGAAGATCTGTTCTGAAACAATGCAAAGGACTCGAGTTTGAGTGTAATACATGAATATCGTACAAAAAATTAGAGAACATTCTTTAAATGTGTAACCAGTAAGTCTCTTGTAGCGCAGCGTCAATAAAACTCGATTATCATCGGGTAAAACTCGATTATCATGGTGTCACCCTTTTATGTGGGTTGTTACCCAACCCTAACGATGTAGTCATTTCGTACAGTGTATTTAGACCCGGCCGCCACCTTATCCCGCGTTGTCCCACTCCCAGCATATGATTACGCTAATGTGTAAATGGGCTTTTTCTGCCCGATGTTTTATAACGAGAAAATGGGTCACTAATGGTGTTAGCCTTGTTTGTTCATTGTTTTTCCCATTAATCGCATGAAGGCTTCGTAGGGTAAATGGAGCATTGGTAAACAGCCACTTGGTTTTCTTGTAGAAACAAAATAAATGAGTACAAGCGAGGCCCGTTCCGTTCGTGGTTTTTTAGACCTCTTTTATAACCTTTTAATAATTTCTATTTTAATGTAAAATATGAGATGCAGAATATTTGGAGTGCTGGTGGCCAGGAGGTAAGACGCTAGAATTTCGACCGGTGGTCTCGGGTTCAAACCCCGGCTCGTACCACTGAATTTTTCGGAACTTATACTTAAGTTTTTAGACTAAAAACTTCCATGAACTTCCAGAACGTGTCCGAATTCTCTTAAATAAAGGGAACGTTAGTTTTTATCTCCTGTTCGTAATTTTAACAGACAGTCGCTAATCACTATAAATTGCCGACGGTCTTGTAGACTAAGATTAGATGGTAGTGCACCCTACCTAATCGGGTAGCAAGATTCGGCATATATAGGGGGTAGCACCTTAAAAAGTTATGACTTTTAGTATGGGACACTATGAGCCAAACCTGGAGCTTTCGGAATGCAGCCAACTTTTCGGGTACCAAAAAAAGTCAGAAAATACCTCATCGGGTAGCAAGATTCGACATATACAGGGGGTAGCACCTTAAAAAGTTATGACTTTTTGTATGGAACACTATGAGCCAAACCTGGAGCATTCGGAATGCAGCCTGATTTTAGGGTGCCAGAAAATATCGAAAAATACCTCATCGGGTAGCAAGATGAAACTAATGCCAAATGAAAGTACTAATCATCCTGTTAATAAAAAAAAATTGGTAGTTGGTCCTAAACCTGGAGCATTTCAAATGCAGCCAACTCTTGTGATCGAACAAAAAACTCATCTGATACCATTTCAACGTAGAAATGGCCCCAGATGATGGTTCAAAAGACATAAACAAGTTTAATTTGACAGAATTTATCAAAAAGTGCCAAAATATTTCAGGTTTACTCACCCAAACTTATCACTTTCGTGATTTGGCTTAATTTTAGGGTACCTGAAGATTTAAAAAAATACCTTATTGAGTAGCACGATAATATGTACGCCAAATGGAAGGACTTATCATCCTGTTAATAAAAAAAAATAGCAGCGGGTCCTAAACCTGGAACATTCCAAATGCAGCCAACTTTTGTGATCGAACAAAAAACTCATCTGATACCATTACAACGTAGAAATGGCCCCAGAAGATGGTTCAAAAGACATAAACAAGCTTAATTTGATGGAATTTATCAAAAAGTGCCAAAATATATTAGGTTTACTCACCCAAACTTATGACTTTCGTGATTTGGCTTAATTTTAGGGTACCTGAAGATTTAAAAAAATACCTTATTGAGTGGCACGATAAGATGTAAGCCAAATGAAAGGACTTATCATCCTGTTAATAAAAAAATATAGCAACGGGTCCTAAACCTGGAGCATTCCAAATGCAGCCAACTTTTGTGATCGAACAAAAAACTCATCTGATACCATTACAACGTAGAAATGGCCCCAGAAGGTGGTTCCAAAGACATAAACAAGCTTAATTTGATAAAATTTATCAAAAAGTGCCAAATTTATTAGGTTTACTCACCCAAACTTATCACTTTCGTGATTTGGCTTAATTTTAGGGTACATGAAGATTTAAAAAAATACCTTATTGAGTGGCACGATAAGATGTAAGCCAAATGAAAGGACTTATCATCCTATTAATAGAAAAAAATAGCAGCGGGTCCTAAACCTGGAACATTCCAAATGCAGCCAACTTTTGTGATCGAACAAAAAACTGATCTGATACCATTACAACGTAGAAATGGCCCCAGAAGATGGTTCAAAAGATATAAACAAGCTTGATTTGATGGAATTTATCAAAACGTGCCAAAATATATTAGGTTTACTCACCCAAACTTATGACTTTCGTTATTTGGCTTAATTTTAGGGTACCTGAAGATTAAAAAAAATACTTTATTGAGTAGCACGATAAAATGTACGCCAAATGAAAGGACTTATCATCCCATTAATAGAAAAAAATAGCAGCGGGTCCTAAACCTGGAGCATTCCAAATGCAGCCAACTTTTGTGATCGAACAAAAAACTCATCTGATACCATTACAACGTAGAAATGGCCCCAGAAGATGGTTCAAAAGACATAAACAAGCTTAATATGATAGAATTTATCAAAAAGTGCCAAATTTATGAGGTGCACTCACCCAAACTTATCACTTTCGTGATTTGGCTTAATATTGGTATCAGATGAGTTCTTTGTTCGATCACAAAAGTTGGCTGCATTTGGAATGCTCCAGGTTTAGGACCCGCTGCTATTTTGTTCTCTTAACAAGATGATAAGTCCTTTCATTTGCCTTACATCTTATCGTGCCACTCAATAAGGTATTTTTTTTAATCTTCAGGTACCCTAAAATTAAGCCAAATCACGAAAGTGATAAGTTTGGGTGAGTAAACCTAATATATTTTGACACTTTTTGATAAATTTTATCAAATTAAGCTTGTTTATGTCTTTTGCACCATCTTCTGGGGCCATTTCTACGTTGTAATGGTATCAGATGAGTTTTTTGATCGATCACAAAAGTTGGCTGCATTTGGAATGTTCCAGGTTTAGGACCCGCTGCTATTTTTTTTTATTAACAGGATGATAAGTCCTTTCATTTGGCATACATATTAGCGTGCTACTCAATAAGGTATTTTTTTAAATCTTCAGGTACCCTAAAATTAAGCCAAATCTCGAAAGTGATAAGTTTGGGTGAGTACACCTCATAAATTTGGCACTTTTTGATAAATTCTATCATATTAAGCTTGTTTATGTCTTTTGAACCATCTTCTGGGGCCATTTCTACGTTGTAATGGTATCAGATGTGTTTTTTGTTCGATCACAAAAGTTGGCTGCATTTGGAATGCTCCAGGTTTAGGACCCGTTGCTATATTTTTTTATTAACAGGATGATAAGTCCTTTCATTTGGCATACATTTTATCGTGCTACTCAATAAAGTATTTTTTTTAATCTTCAGGTACCCTAAATTTAAGCAAAATCACGAAAGTCATAAGTTTGGGTGAGTAAACCTAATATATTTTGGCATTTATTGATAAATTCTATCAAATTAAGCTTGTTTATGTCTTTGGAACCACCTTCTGGGGCCATTTCTACGTTGTAATGGTATCAGATGAGTTTTTTGATTGATCACAAAAGTTGGCTGCATTTGGAATGTTCCAGGTTTAGGACCCGCTGCTATTTTTTTTTATTAACAGGATGATAAGTCCTTTCATTTGGCATACATATTAGCGTGCTACTCAATAAGGTATTTTTTTAAATCTTCAGGTACCCTAAAATTAAGCCAAATCTCGAAAGTGATAAGTTTGGGTGAGTACACCTCATAAATTTGGCACTTTTTGATAAATTCTATCATATTAAGCTTGTTTATGTCTTTTGAACCATCTTCTGGGGCCATTTCTACGTTGTAATGGTATCAGATGTGTTTTTTGTTCGATCACAAAAGTTGGCTGCATTTGAAGTGCTCCAGGTTTAGGACCGACTACCAATTTTTTTTATTAACAGGATGATTAGTACTTTCATTTGGCATTAGTTTCATCTTGCTACCCGATGAGGTATTTTTCGATATTTTCTGGCACCCTAAAATCAGGCTGCATTCAGAATGCTCCAGGTTTGGCTCATAGTGTTCCATACAAAAAGTCATAACTTTTTAAGGTGCTACCCCCTGTATATGTCGAATCTTGCTACCCGATGAGGTATTTTCTGACTTTTTTTGGTACCCGAAAAGTTGGCTGCATTCCGAACGCTCCAGGTTTGGCTCATAGTGTCCCATACTAAAAGTCATAACTTTTTAAGGTGCTACCCCCTATATATGCCGAATCTTGCTACCCGATTAGGTAGGGTGCACTACCACCTAATCTTAGTCTATTGGTCCTGAACTCTCATAACTTACCTAGCATTCGCCTCAAAATTACCAATTTATTAGATCTCACTTTGCATACTTATCTCAAAAGATCAATGGTTCGACTGACGAGCGTCCGCTGAGCGATGGGAATGGACGAACGTGTCCGCGACTGACAAATTACTTATCACGGCCTCGACCTCGCCGCCCGCGACTCTTCACCTTGTGTTAATTTGATGATTGACTGCAGAAGGAATCTCCTGCTTTATAAACAAGTCGTTTGGATTGGAAATTAAACGGCACATTCATTATTAATGAGTTGAGACGACTAAATTCACTTTCATTCAGAGAATGACACCCAATGAAAATTTATGAAAATTAATGCCATAATTAGGTGAGTTTGCAATATTAACAATGTTCACCGTATAACATCTGGGCGACCTGGCAAATTACGTACAAAAACGATAGGTGGTCACTACAACCAATGGGAAGCTATGCTTTTTGTGTGTCGATAATATTATAACGTTCATGTGCATAAAACGTAGCGATATCGATTTATTATAAAGTAGTTGGAAACTTAGAAATTAATATTCGCTCCAATTGTCGCTTTGGCGCCAGCTGTCTAACAACCTATAGGCACTTTTAGCGAGTTCCGCGACAAGTCGATAACAAGTGCCCCAAGTGCCCAAGAAACGTGAAGTTAAATACACCCAAGAGAAATTTTCCGATTGTTGATAACGGGTACATTTGAATTAAAACTTTCAAATTTCTAAACAAACTATCCGTTTTCAGAGTCTAGAAGATAATTGATACTTCCGTCGATGAGCATGTGAAGTATACTTATGTAGTCGTTTTGATAATTCGTAATATGATTGCACCATAAAAAGTAACAAAAAAAATGTTCATTTACATTATCTAGTATAGGTACGTGTATTGTATAATGCAGAAACACGTACCTATAGTGCTTCACTAAATAACTAAGTAAACACTTTCAGTTTTTTCATTTTAGAGTATAGAGTTTTATCGCTGTTTGCTTTTTGAAAAGAAGGAACTTTAAGCTAAAAGTCCTAAACGAACTGTTTCCCTGTAGTTTGTTTTGTTTTAAGTGTTTGTGCTCTGAATTGCAGTGTGAATTATTCGCCCGGCGCGCGGCGTCCAGAGGCTTACGTCAGCTTGCTGTTTGCTGATGACGTTGATGTTTTAATCCTTTTAAAACGATCTGTAGAAGTTTTAGCGTATTTTAATGTATAAACGTGTGTATCTAAAAGTAGGCACTTCCATTTACTTTATGTGCTGTAATAATAGCTACGTGGCGAATTAAGAAGTTCAGATCCTTAGATGTAAAGTGTTTACTCGTTATCTTATAGGGTGTTACTGTTACCACACCGCCATCGATCGACATCGAATCGATTTGATTTTGTATGAATCAAACCTTACCACACAAATCGATCGATTGGTGTGGTAATACCCGTATGCTTTTATGACATTTGCACTGACTGACAAGCAGTGATCGGTTATTTGGATTAGACACGGCCTCAACTCAATCAATTATGTTAGTGTGGATATGCCCCGAGAATCCGGACTTTATGTTGTTACAAAAGGCAAAAAAATACTATGTGTTTATTTTATTACACTTTAAAACATCTAAGTAACATAATGATTGAGGTCGTTCACTCCGGTCTAATCCAAATAACCGATCACTGCTGACTAGTCAACGTCGAAACTATAAGGGTACCTACTCTTTTGCTACTTGCGACACGGGACCTTAAAACTTACGTGATAAAGTTATAACAAGGCTTCACCTGACCTCTTTCTTAATTTGTTTCCAGGTAAGCTTGCCAGCAGCTGCCGCAAAGTCGACTGCAACTAGTTCGGTGAGTGCGCCGAGTGCAACACACGGGTGCTCAAGTATCGATTGCTGCAACTTTTGTTACGGAGACTTCCATGACTTTAACGCACAATCGATTCGTTTTTTTTGCACAGCTGAGTAGTTTTATACATATTGTGTCTTGTAGATCTGTAGTTCGTCAAATATCAGGCGCTTATTGCGGCAATAACCGAAGTAAGCCTTTAAACATTCTGCTTTATTCAGATTAGAACCCAGACTAGAAAAAGTCTTTTTGTGATTAGTTCGGTTGCTCACGATATTTGTCGTATATTATTTCGAAACTCAATGCTGTCTAGTAAGCTTTTATGTGCTGCTTCTTGTCCACGGTAAATAAATAAAAATTGTTTGCCTATGTCCAGCTCAACAACTACCAAAAATACTTTTTTTCCTTCTTTTTCTACGTTTAGAGAAAATAAATGGAAGCCGAAGGACAAAACACCTACTTATTTGTCCTCTTGCTGTCTCCCAGTTGATAAATGGGCCATCTAAAACAGATTATTTTCTGTAAACACATACGATGAAACGACATTGATAGTATTAAACTACTGTTATATAGGTATATACTTAAATATAATTATTAATTACTTATATCATATCGGTGTTATTAAAAATTACTACCATTAGGTACTTGTATGCATTGTACTCGTAGGTACTAACTTCATTTTATTACATATTGTACGTAAATTACATAAAATTATGAGTAACCGCACGTTACGTCTTGTAGGAACGAGCAGAGCATATTTATTTCCTTTATTATCTACCATTCTTCGCACGAAAATGGTTTCCGATTTGTACTTAAACCAAATTGTATATTTATTTTTGACAATAATGTCGTCATGTGTGTAATATCATTATGATATTCATGATCCACTTAGAAATGACCAATTACACAACGTGAGCTTGAAGTATAGGTTAAGTAAGTACAGTTAGCAGATGAATTAACTAGCTTAGCAGATGAGGTGTTTAAATTAACATAATTATTCTTGACACGACTTTATCATCAATTCCCCAAGAGCGTAAATTATCATTTTGAACACCTTCCGCTTTTCCACTTAATTATGCTGTTAACCGTTTTCGACTGTTTGTGTTGAGTACAGGTGACCACTTTAGAGTTAGGTAGTTACGATAAGCTCATCTTGACTTAGCAGTCTCGGTTAGTGTAGATGTTACGTAGAATCTAAGGTTTAGAGTTCTTCAATATCTACGAGGAGACATATTAATATTTAACATCAGAAATATCAATTCGATTCTGACATTTGCTAGGAAATGAAAAGGACTATACAGAAATTAATCTTCTCACTTCCTGTCACGTAGCCTTTGTATTAACGTTCTTATTTGTCTCAGCTTTCCTTCGATATTTTTATTTGGTATGCGAACACCGATACTTCCTTAAAGAAGTTGCAGCCGATTGATTTGATTCGTAGTTTTCTGATTGTAAAGCTCTAATTTTTCGATGATAAATTAGATTTTATAAATACTTTGCGAAAACTACGGCTATATACGCAAGGCGCCCTCGACATCTGGTTGAAGTAGTTTGCTTTAATATTTCGGGAGAACAATTAACCGCTCCATTGCCGAAACTTTTCCCGTGTCTGCTGTAGTAATTAGGACAAACCACCCGTACATTGTTATTTAACGTTAGGGATTCGGGTCAGCCGGTTTCACTGGCGATAAATGGCAATATAACCATGTCTATTACCTTGAAAATTTAAAGGTGTGTTTTTCGCGATATTATGTCATTTACATTATAAGTATGAAATTTTGTATCGATAAATATGCGACAAAACGCTTGAACGGTTGACGATTTTTCGCTACGGATCGAGACGCTACGGCGTAGCACGGCCTTCGGAGTCGCGTAGTAAAAGTTTTTATTAAAATTTGAAATATAATTGACTCATATGAATGGTATTAATGGTAAATACAGTCGCAAATATAATATCTACACAGATATTACGTTACAAAGTGTCACTTGAACAGTCGCCAGGTCGTCACGCCTGTAATAATTACTCAATTTAATATTTAATCGAAAACTCCCTACAAAATATCTAGAATTATTTTGGTTGGTGTATCATAACATAACCTTTACTGAAATTCGAAACTAAATCGGCCTAGTCATTTTAGTAATTAGGAAGATATATTTGTATGTATGTATACAAACAGCCAACTTACATTAAATTCAGCGTGTCCGACCCGTCTCTTTTTCGTCGGCAATCCAATTAAGTTGCTTTTCTTGCTAACTACTTAGTAAGAATGGCTGCACGTGCTGCTAAGTATTACAAAGTTTGCTATATTAGCGTTCGCTAAGACTTTTATGTTCGGGTGTGTGTATTTTTCTATTTCATGTTCCAATTTTCTTTTTTCAAAACATCCTGTATGTGTGACACATTTAACAACTGAATGGAATGTGACTGTAATAAGCACTTGCAGCCGATACTGCATTAAGAAAAAAGGCGAAAACTGAGTTGTACGAGTACGAGTGAACTCGGTCTGTTATACGTCTTTGTGGTTTGAACCCTTTTTGAATCCTATGAAGTAGGCGATATACGCTCGTCTGTAACATCAAAGGTCACATTAGTGGCGTCACGTCAGCGTCATTCGTCTGTATATTCAATTCAGTCACTTGTTACGACGACACAGCTGCAAGTTACATATCGTCAGGTGACAACCAAAAATCACTAATTGCAATAAAATATTTACCTAAATGAAAATCAACTTTGTTTTGTTACTAGTACGGTTAATTATGGCCGTGAACTTGTAGCAGTTAGTGGGTTTTGGTTGTCCCCCGACGATATGCTCACATTAAGAAGGCCGTAACGTGGAGGGCTTACATTAAACGTGTTTTATGCGTTTGGTGCTTGAAGACTAATTAAGATATTAGATATTTTGCGATGGCAGGAGTGAAGTTAGGTAAGTACGTTAAAAGATACAAAAAATATCACTTTGAAAGTTGAGAGTTAAATTTGTTAGAAAATGTTGCCGAAGTCGGCAAACGAGGCTCTGAATTTAGTATTACTGAAGTTTAAGAATTCTTTTCTTTTAAATACTTTTCAAACATCTCACAGGAAACAATGAAAACCCAATTTTGAGTATTCTTTTGCTTTTATGAAACGCGTAATTTTAATGAGTGGGAAAATACTTTTGAGTTACTTACAAATCGCATAAATGCGGATCTGTGTAAACAATGAAACATAATGTTACGCACATACCTGCGTGAATACTAAATGAATGTCTTAACACAAAAACCAATTAAGTATGCTGGTAAGCTCGTAATTAATGTTAGAAAGTAAGCATTTGTTAATTCCGCTTCAAGGAAGTTTCGATGTTTGTATTTGTAGTTTGTTAGTACAAATTAGGGTTTCTGGTTTCTCGACCCTCGGCTAAGGCTAGTCCTTAGCTAACATATTCTTATACAACGAATTGAAATTATACATGGTACTTCTTGTGGTTACAGTTATACTGAGTTATAAATAATCATGCTAATAGAAAATTTAATTTTCCCTTACCTAAACCTAAAAACACATTTAATATTTGATATCAACATAAATAAGTTATATATAGTAAACCCCCAGGGGATAAGGAGCGCGGCAAGTTAAGTTTCTTCATCAGTGGTCGAGCGGACGTCACGTAACATCCTGGACTTCCTACTTGAGAACACATTGCACTTTTTCGCTACATTTGACGTTATTTATTATCGGTACCTGTATCTACTCGTTTAGTTTCAAGCATAAATGTTTATTAATACACGTATTCACAAATTGGATTCTTATACCGGAGATTACATTTTCGAATTTGTTTTATGTCCCACATCTACATGTCCCATCGGTGATGCAAATGATTCAAACACACTCGAAAAACAAAAACAATACATTTTCTGGATATTTAAGCTTTTCTTGAATGTATTTTTTTGAAGGAGTATGACAATTCTTATTCTTAACTGTTGGCTATCGTAGCTAACGTTGAAATAGAACAGTCCGCTGTAATAAATATTTAAATATTCGTGAGCGGCTATAAAACGGTCGCTCTGTTTTATTTGTGTTTCGTGTAAATAAGAGTAGTTTGCCGTACAGCGGTATGCCTTTATTTATAACGACGGCAGATATACCATTAAGGAATCATTTTACTTTTGAAAATTAATTTGAAATTGACCTGTAATGTATAACATTAGCATAATAACATAAATATCTACCCGCATGTTTTTCTAATATGCAAAAAATTACATTTCTTATCTCGGATTTTTTTTGTTTTTCCCATAACTGGCAACTAGGACAATGATTATCTACGACATCGAAAACTGTTTGGATTTTGGAATATAATAAATAGCTAGTCGAATAATGAGCGAACAATAGTGTTCACGTAATAATATATCATGTACTTTACACTAAATTTCACGTTTACGACAATTACATATAAGTAATTTATTTATACGCACATCACGCACGATTGCGATTCCAATCGCCTTGTCTGTCTTGACACTTGTCAATGTCCACCTCAGTCAAATTGCTTGTTAGGGTCGATCCTCGCGGTCATACGGACGGGCGATAACGAGCGGTCCCACTTGACTCCAATACAAGGCCCAACGAAGTCCCATAAATCTCACAACAATGCTTTACAATCCTTTGTACCCAAATTGCAGTGGTAATTCGCTTGACGCTTGATTTCATTTTAGTGGACGGACGACCGCTGTTTGGATCGAAATGACATCATAAAATACTTACCTACTTCGAAATATGTGCTTTACTTCAAATATTTTTAGACGGCATCCAATCCAATTTATATGCTATCACACAACTTAAAAAAAGACAATTAAATCTGACTGTATTTTCAACGTTATATTTTTAGGATGCCACATAGAGTTAGAATACATGCCAGCATAAAGATAGCTCTCGAAGCTTGGCGATTACAAACTTGCTTGTCAATCATATGATCCTTCATTGTTATTAAGACAGAACTTCTCTCTCAGTGTTCTAAGAGTTCGCTGAGCATAACTATAGTAACTTAGATAATACGTCTTCTGTGTCCGCTATTTAAGTGCAGAATTTCAAGTAAATAAATTTGATAAGATACTGTACCTCTTGTCATCACATCAGTATTCTTCGCATCACCCTATGGTTAAAATACCTGTAATGTTGCATATTCCTCACGACGCAGGCTCGACCTAGTGTGAGGGATACTGATAGTCAAATTGTAATTATATACGTAATAAATAGAAACTGATCAATAATGATATTTTTAATAACTGTGTTCAGTGTTGGTAATTAATAAAAAAAATGTTTGTGACGAAGTGTAGTATTTTGTATATTTAGTTTTGGTTTGCGGTTGTTTCAGGCTACGTTTTGGGAGTAGATAATAAAACCAGTACATTAGGACATAAATTCTAGAAAAAACCTTCCTAACCTATATCTGATCGTCAATCATCGTTCTTTGGAAGTAGTTTATCGCGTAGTTCCGCCAAGAGCTACTTAGTATGTATAGATTTTTGATGCCTCATCTACTTGACGTTAGATAAATCAAGCTGTCTAGATACACTTTAAAGTTAGCCTACTATGCCTAGGCAAGCAGAATATAATTAATCTGATCGAGTTCGAGAAGATACTGCACAAAACGGAACGGGGGTTCGAACGTTTCTCCCACTTGTCATCTGTTCCCGACAGCTTGCACCGCAGGTCGTGTTTCGTATTAATATGGCATAAATGATCTGATAACGGGCGGATTTCGCGGTTACACTCATTTCCGTATGGTGGACGTGACGCTTCCGTATTTACAGGATATTTCTCATTAAAGTTTCTCTCTGCTTTGCTTAACTGGTAAAACAAGTACCAGAATTTAATACGTTTTTATAAGTTATTTGAAAATTGATCGAGTTTATTTGTAAAAGGTGACAACAAACAACTTAAGATTAAATGGAAAGACGCGAAGAGAATTAAATAAACCCACCGCTTTGAACGAACCTTAAACCGCAAGACACTCTAGCAATTTGAATTTTCGCTGCCATTTACAGCGCCTTTTCATTTTCATTAACGATCTCGTAAGATAAGATTGGTAACCACGTTAATATTTGCTTTTAATCCATGATTTTCTTATAAACTAGCAATTTAGTATTGCGTAGTTCAGCTAGCGTGACGCCGTTTGGACTTGTGTGTCATCGAGAAATATGTAGTGTGGAGAAACGCGAGAGCGGCGCACGGTCCGCTGAGCGCTTTTTTACGCGTCCAGCGAGCGCCCGCTCGCGGTTGCGGCCCTGTGCCAGCGGGTTAAATGGTTTTACCATACCATAGCCATTTACTGGGCATAGGCTGTTCGATTACGCCATTTGTTCCGGTCCTGAGCTAATATCATTTAGAAGTGACCCGCGATCTTCCGAACGTCGTCCAACCAGCGAGCCAAGGCTTCCTCCATCCGAAAGTGTTCACTAATTAGTATTAAGGCTTAGCATCATTAAGGGTTATAATTGATATACAACGTAAACTGTTCTGATTTTATTAGACACACTACTTGATAATGAATGTCAAATATCATATCACATCATCACACTCATTTCAAATCCTTGGTGAGCACGTGCCCATGTATCCATATTATGGATTCCATAATAGAACATTTATAAATGTTCAACGAAGGTACCAATATTTGTATTAATGAGACAGACAAAATTTACTAAGTAAACTGTTCTGATTGAGGCTTACTTATTGAAGACTCAAATTTAGCGATCACTCTAAATACGTTTAAAATTTCGATGGCTTCCAATCAGTATCGTGTTATTCACCACTACCAATAATTGCTCAAGAGCGATTTTCGAACTTTACAATCATCTTGGTCGTGCAAAGCTGAAATATTAGTAAGTCATTATCTGCTGCAAGATGTATTAAATTTATAATGTTCAAATGTCGCCCTAACAGTGTAATTTTTAGTGTCTAATCAATAATTCAAAACCCTAGGCCCTATAGCAATTCGCCAAGATGAAGGTTATATTTTTATGCCGCGATCATATACTTACATCAAAATGCATTTGGATTGAGTACAATATCAATCCCAATCTAATCGCGGTTCAGACCTATGTAATATCCGCCGTCAGTGGCGCGGGCGCCGCCGCGCCGGTTATCAGCGCGCGCGCAGGCGATCTGCGCCGCCGCCTGCGTTCGAGTAAAAACACCTATTAAAATTTTTCTCCCTGACCGCCATTTAAATCGCTAATCGCTCGATGAGTAATAATCTTGAAAATCGTATCTTAGCCATAATTTCACTATGCCCAAGTTGCGATATTTGCTCATACGAGTATATACCTACATATATATTTTAACATAATTTAGTAATGTACTAACTCATTCTGATGATTCTTGGTACTGTAACGGACGGGTGGTTAATCTGTACTCCAATCATTAAATTAGAAGAGTGAAATTTACGATGCGTAAGAATAACACAAATCTCATGGTTGGGTGAGAAACCATATTGGAGATAGTGGTTATATTTTTACAAGTTGATAAGTATAGACAATACATGTTTACTGCATCTAATGGTTGGTTGGATATATTTCAAATTGAGTAAAAAATTAATAAAAAATACTTAAAATGCCGAAGTCTTGCATGTGGGAGCTCTATATAAGTAGGTACCTAACAGTAATAATTATTAATTGCACCTAGATAGTGGTATCATCATCAAGTATATCAATACTACAGTACAGTATAGTCTAGTCAAACTAGATCAAATTTCACTAAAGTCAGGAACTAATTCTAAAGACTAATAAAATCACTTCGGATTGTTTTGTATGGGCTAAAAATCGAACTTTATACAACATCTACTAAATTCACCCCCCCGGAAAGGGGTGAAATCGGTTGAAAACAATGTAATGGTTATAACTACGAAGAGAAAAGTGGTGTACTCGGCGTAATTTGGCGTACGTTTTAAAACACGTATATCTAAATTTGCACGTGTTACTTATATTAATTTAAGCTACGGAACAGGTAAAAAAAAAACAACATAACAAAAAATATTATTTTGGCCATTGCGGGTCTGGAGAAAGTATTGTACTCGGTGCAAATTGAGTAAATAATTAGAAAAAAATACTAAATCCAATATCAAATTCGCACCAGGGTGCGACACCCGGAAAGTAGTTTTTCATGTTTTTACTGTCGTTGTACTAAAAGGGAAATTTTAATACTTTTGGAATTTGACGCAATCATATTCATTTGATTTCGTTTACATTCGCACGCAATAAAAAATTGACATTTTTAAACGGAACATGCAGTTCTGTAATCAAGTACCAAAAACGTAGAGCAATAACAATAAATAGGTACACAGAAGCGACAACGGCGTGATTAATGGCAAGAGAAGGAAAGCGCGTAGACGTACTGACGAAGCACGGCTCTTGAGGCAAGAGTAGTGACATGTACTGCAAAAATAGTAGGGTTTCTGAGTATGCAGAAAGACATTCAACAAATTAAATACAGCACGCTCTATCATTCTGAGAGAAGGCCTCTGACTAGCAGTGGGGCGTATATATGCTGCTGATGTTGATGAGGTTTTTATTATGAGAGACTTTAAATATTAAAACGACACCTATTTTTTATCAATAAATTATATAAATGAAAAAAAAAAACAATAATTTATCTTAATATTAAAACAACACCTATTTTTAACCGACTTCAAATAAGGAGGAGGTTCTCAATTGGACTGAATTTTATTTTTTATTTTTTTGTATGTATGTTACTCGATATCTCCGTGAATCGTGAACCGATTTTCAAAATCATTTTTTTAATCGAACGGGTATAACCCCTAGATGGTCCCATTGTCACCAAGTCGGGATCTTATGATGGGATCCTGGAGAAATCGAGGGAACTCTTCAACTATTATAGGCACGCCTATAGTGATTTCACTATTTTTTACAGCAACTCGGCCACTTCCTCTTGAAATAGCGGATCCTAAGTGAAGTCGGTTCTTTTTTTGTTTAAAATTATATTTTTTCTCAATAAGAATTATAATTGAAACAAAACAATAATATCTCTCCAGTATTTCAAATAGGTATTTAGCAAAATTTGACGTAATTTTAAATTTTAAAATAAATAATTATTAAACCAACTTAAGCGCTAAACCTTAAACCACATATTCATAAACTTACTTCAAACCTCATTTAACTAAATCATCTTTTGACCTTATCTGTCAATTTGACAGTAAAGGATAAAAGATATTTATTCTTCAATTTAGGCACATTACAATGCACTTATGAACGTCAGACAGAAAAAGAAACTACCATCGGTTCTAACTCTACACCTCTGACCCGAGAAGTATTACTTATTACCGGCAAGAAACTCGGCGTGACTTATTTTTTCAAAACAGTAATACAAATACATTAAAGATACTATATACAATAATGCGTAGTTCTTCAAAAAGGCATATCAAAACAGCTTGAAAGAGAGACATGTGCCTGCCTATTGTGTAATTAAAATGAAAAATAAAATAAAATCCAAATCTGACTGCTTCGCAAAACGTTTGATATGCCTTCTTACCTGAACTGTGTCCTCTAAATGCTAGATGATTTTATAGTTTCTGGTTTGGGCCATGCATATATGTCTGTCATATAGTCCTCGACCCTGTAATAACCCTTTGACATTAAAGTTTTTTTTGAAGTATTTCTTAAGAGCGGGAAATGATAGATTCAAAACATTGACGGGTAACTTGTTATAAATATGAATACCCTGACCAAAAAATGACTTATATGCTTTGCGGATACGACATCTTCTGACAGCAAGCTTGTTTTTATTTATAGTGTTATAGCTGTGTTTGTGTTTGTTAGAAACTAACAAAACATAATTTAACTAAATAAGGATTGGAACACGTTTTAGAGGAAAGGCCAATTCGTAGGAGCTATCTTATTTTCGATGTTCGTAGGACTGAAAAGGTTTATACCAACAAGTGGTATCATTGGAATCAGCATGAGCTACTGATTATGAAAATATCTCTTGTCACTTCATAAAGTGGTGGAATGAGTTTTTATGACGTCACAAAGATGGCGCGCGACTTAGGGTTAGATATTGTCGATTATTTCAAAAACTATTTAGTCGATTTAAGCAAACAAGGTGTCATATGATTGATATTTTCATGCTTAATAAAATATGTAAATGTACTTTCACCAAAAAGTTCAAAAAAGCCACATTTATTTTTATTTGAATTTCTAACACGCATTAATTTACATTATTAATTATGTTAAACTTTATTGCACAATAATAAAAAAATAAGTCCAAAAGACGCACTTAATGCTTTAAGGCATTCTGTTCCAGTCAACCATAGGGCAAAACAGAAATTTGCTATGCAGTGAGATAAAAGGATTGGGAAATTATTAGTCTCTCTCACGGCCGTACTATCCTTTTCCCGTAGCCATTCAAGCTATTTTCGACACCCTCTAATTCTGGTATTCTGTTGTTTGATGGTAGCTAGAAGTCTGAATTTTCAGTGAAAAAGAAGTCATAACATCACAAGGAAGACATGTTCTCGAAATCATTTAATTTTAAATTATAATTTAAGAATTATTGCAAGTCAAAGTTTCTTAGTTTTATTACTGACTGACTATTATATGACAGATCATACGAATTCTAACTCTAGCTAATCCACAAGCTCCAAATTTTGAATACATCTAGTATTAGAGCTATAAAGCCTCTGAAAATCTTAACATACTGCAATGTCAGCCGGGTTGCCTGGTTTTACAAGACTGGCAATACTGTTCTTAGACCGCAAAAAGTATCGATATCTGAAGAAAACCAAGCCGGTGTCCGGTGTCTAGAGTTTACTAACAACAGTTCATTGTGGCCGTTTCAATATTAGATGTCTATATTTTTATAATAAATAAAACGATTTCGCAGTTGCACAGGACAATTAAATAGAAACGCAATAAAGTATATCTAACGATATCGGATTATGTACCTAATTTACCCGACGATATACGTATTTTTAGCTGTGCGAACGCCAGATCATTCTATTCCATACAAACTTTGGGTGCTCGACATAATGCAAAAGAATAATTCGTTCACTCCTAACTTCTTTGTTTGTATGTTAGTTGTTGGAACTCCTTAAATTTAAATAAATATATATAATAAATATACGCACTAGGCATGCCTATATCGCGGAGACCAATATCACATGTTATGACAATATATGCTATAACCGGTTGACAAATTAAAGATTTATTTTTTAAAGTATGATGTTGTCTACAACCAACACATACATACATAAGTATACATATTACTTAAGCTAATTTATTAAAACTATACTTAAGTAAAAGTGCATCAAATTAACTCTAAGCTTATTTTGACTATCACGAAAGTCTAACTTTTTCTGATTTGGATAATATCTTCAGTATATTCATAGGTTAAGCTGGCTAGCCATTGCTTTTGCTTTTGTAATGACTTGTTTGGCTTTAAAAACGGGTTTATCTTTAATGTCTAAGTGTCTAGTCACGGCATTATAAACAAAACTAGATATATATGCTTCAAATCGTTTTGCAAGGGCAGTATTCACGGACGGAACCTGTGTACCTGTACTTGAAACGAAGAGTGTATCGATACACTCTTCGTTTCAAGTATTTGCTTGTGCTTATCAACAACAATTTTGAGTAAGTAAATTGACGAACCGTCAACACTTCGGACTTTTTATAGAGTAAAAGTGTGGAATACCGGAAGGTTTTCTTTTACATTGTTTTAAGGACAGCACGCTGTGCTCTTTCGGCCTCGATGATAACTATTTTACAAGAGCTGCCCCAACAGCGTAAACAGTATGTTAAAAACACACTGTAAAATACACTACTTAATCATAAAATGTATAATGATAAGGCTAAATTAAGGTAAAGATTATTACATATACACATATACTCGTACTACATATACATATATATTAGCTACAAATATTTCTTTACAACGTGTTGAGTTAGAAATTAGGACTTAAATATGAGACTAATAATTGCACAATCCTTTTATCTCACTGCACACACTATAGCAAATTTCTGTTTTGCCCTATTGTTGACTGGAACAGAATGCCTTAAAGCATTAAGTGCGTCTTTTGGACTTATTTTTTTATTATTGTGCAATAAAGTTTAACATAATTAATAATGTAAATTAATGCGTGTTAGAAATTCAAATAAAAATAAATGTGGCTTTTTTGAACTTTTTGGTGAAAGTACATTTACATATTTTATTAAGCATGAAAATATCAATCATATGACACCTTGTTTGCTTAAATTGACTAAATAGTTTTTGAAATAATCGACAAAATCTAACCCTAAGTCGCGCGCCATCTTTGTGACGTCATAAAAACTCATTCCACCACTTTATGAAGTGACAAGAGATAGTTTAATAATCAGTAGCTTGTAATAGCTGCGGGTGTGCTATTATGGTAATATAAATTATAAAAAAAAAATTGGGGAATTAAGTTCCCGTAAACCTCCAAGGTGAGTTACAACTCCCAATTTGTACCTACTGCAGAAAAACAATTCAACACAAAATATGCAAAATGCTCACGGCTAACTAAGGGTCTAAGTAGGGTCGCGGTTCAGGCCACTATGGAGCGAGAGTACTGACCAAAATTTAAATTAGGACGCCATGACCAGAATCTCGACAAACGTATGACGTTTCCAAATAAAAGACAATATATTTACAAATTCACACCTTTAATTTATTCTTTAAGTAATTGCCCTTAATACTTTATAGTAATCGCTACTATGGATCTACCCAGTGATGCATCACGGTGATTACCTATGTCTTGGGAACGCTAAAGTACCACAGTATATTATATTATAATAGTTTACAACCTAAATGCAGCTCCAACTTAGGCCGCATTACAACATCACTATATCAAATTTCAACATTGATTGCCTTTTGGTTTGATACCACGTTTAAATATAACCTATAAATTGAGATTACAAGATACGCTAAGTTTTTAAATGTTCAATTACTCTTTTATCACTCAACACTGATTACTAAATTAAAGTAAAAGTTTAACTCACAGTCTTTTGGTTAGAAATTACCCCGAGTTAGGGTTTTACCGAGCAACGGGTTCACCAGATGAGTAGGACTTCACAGGAAAGGTGCGTCACCGACCCCGGAGAGTAGTCTGTCCCGCTGACATCACACAGGATCAGAGGCTTAGAGATGTCTGACCGAAACAGGGACCTTCGCCCGAAATAAGGAATCTTCGCCCGAAATAAGGACTCTTCGCCCGAAATAAGGACCCTAAGAACAAAATAATGTTCTAGGTTATAGGTTACTAATATTTCAAAAATGGCCTAAATTGTATTTTTAACATGGGCCAAGTGGTGAGAATTACAAATCTTAACTTACTTACCGGGTTTTAAACCGGGTCCTTTTCAGCTTGTAACATTTATGGCGACATATGGGCCACGTGCCTCGACACAGCAGAGTTTGCTTGGTGCAAGGAAACAGCTAGAAAACCACATACAAAACAGCATTAGCTAAATGAAAACAATACTAAATACTTCGTTTTACACTTCGTACAATATTACCGTGTGTAACTTACCAAATTATTTAATCAAGGAAGGAAAAATCGAACGCCATTCCGGCGATCCGTGCGACACGAATTACCCCGACATTATTAGGATTACGCTGTAACAAATAAAATACTGATCACAACGTTGTACGTTAGGATAATATAGGAATTACCAATCCTCAGTTAAACTACATACCGGAGCAAAATTATATGTCGACGCACGCAAGATTCGTGCCAGTCGATGAAATGAGTAGCCGGAAAATGAACCACAGACAAAGAAAGGCTGGACCTTCGTCCCTCTGACAGCGAGTGACCGAGTCAAATTCTCTGAACATTGTTAATCATAGAAAATAAAAAGAATAGTTTATTTCGACACCTAAAAATATGCCTATTATTTATAACTAGGAATTATAAAAACACAGAAAAACCTCCATGAAAAATCCAAAAATACAAAACACGTTCGATCACGCTGGTGCATAGACAACAAACCAATTGACACTGACAGATGTCTTTATACCAAGTTCTCGTCGTCAACAAATCGTTCGGCTTCGCTTATTTATCTAGGAATCCATGTTATTTTAGCCTCGTAGACCAAAGTTATAACTATATTTCAATTGTGAATATGTGTATGATGAGACAAACAAAGCTTCCACGCCATAATTCAACGCTTCAACGAGAAATGTGCGCATACGATGCGATTGTTGGAATGCTTGGGATGACCTTTATTTTCGGTGAGTATTATCCTTTAAATACAGCCACAACTGTAACGGTGAGGTTTCACAACAATACCACAGGTTTATATCTCGAATTACTACCACTACGCTAAACGACTAATTACCTATCATATACGTACTAAACAAAACTCTCGACATCTATCCTACCAAATACTATATTACGGCTTCCCGCTCTGGGTTTAACACTCTAAAGTGTTACAGTTCATCTTTAGTTGGGTTAAAAAAAAATTTTATAAAAATTTTTTTTTCTTATATATATATAAGCACTATGCCTAACACTAAGTTCATATCTTAATCTACAAAACTTACCTAGCAAAACTTCAGAAAATCTGTAAAGACAACAAAGACTTACCTCTAACCTTATACTTATGATTTGGTGAATGGCCAATTCAACCAAGGAAACCTTACAACTATTTTTGGTTCGAACCTTCCTAATCCTAATGCGCGCTTACCTAAATCAAACAAAAAAAGATAAATGTCAAAGACGGCAACAACACCAATTTTTCCCTTTATTAAAGCAATTGCCTATCACCGACAAAAGTGGAAGTAAGTAAAGAGCTGTAGTCTTAGCTATTACACAATTCCTTATACATGAACTACAGTTCTGTCATAGTAAAGGGAACAATGGGAAACGCAGTTCATTTTTATAGATTTCTATGGCATCATAGATTATCATTTATTATCAATAAGATTATTTTCAACTTTTATGTCTTTATAAGGACATAATAAAATCGATATTGGTCCGTATGCATCCGGTACCAAGTTTAGAATTCAATACCAAGCCCTTTATCCCATCTGAGGAAATCATCCTGCGACAAGTGTCATTCCATTCAGTGGGTACGTTCAAGTTTCAGTATATCATAGAATAATTAAAGTTTTAGGAATTGAACCCAGAGTTGTAAAGACGAGTACCGCTAAGAGGACGGCTCGGCTTCACCAGGTCGTACAATATCCTTTATATGAAAGTTACCTAGAAGTTTACCTTCTAGAGATTTTAATGAGTATACGAGAGGACTCAGTTTTTTATGAATGACACATTTGTTGTACCGGGGAGCTAATTTAGCAGAGAAATGTTTTGCTGCATTTGACAATGGGAAACATTTTTTTATATACGATTTGCCCTTCCTCCAGTTCTACGTGGCGCTTCCTCATGTTGTAATACTTCGCATTACGTTCATGGGAGGCAGTTAACGAGTTGCGCACCTTTTGAAATATCGTTTTGAGCTCTTTAAGTTTCTCAGAAAAACTACCACTTGTATTCAGCTCGAGTGCGTTTTGATCGAGGGGACCTTCGCTATTATAAAGAGTGCCATCTAGAATCATTTGACGACCATGTGTTAGAAAATATGGTGTGTTTTTGGTAACTTCGTGACGAGCTGTATTAATTGCACACTGTATTTCCGATACGTTCTTATCCCAGTTACGGTGATCAGAGCGTACGTACGAGGCAATGGTTCTTACTAATTCACGGTTCACTCGTTCCGTTTGGTTCGTCTGAGGATGATATCTAGGGTTATAGAAAATATGAGGAACTTCATATTTTGACATTAAGTCTCGAAAATCTTTCGAAGTAAATTGGACACCATTGTCGCAGAATATATATTTAGGAACCCCATGTACAAGGAATATCCCCTTTTCCATGCACTTAACTATAGCCTTTGCAGTTACGGAGCGCAGGGGGAACAAAGTCACATACTTACTGAAATAATCAGCACAAACGAAAAGATACTGATTCCTCAGATAAGATGGAGGAAAGGGTCCAAGAATATCACAAGAAATTGCTTCGCCTGGTGACGATATGCGTCGGGGGTTACCCATGAGACCAGGACGAGCTAAGTTAACCGGTTTATAAGTTTTACAAATTTCACATAAATCGACGTATTCTTTCACGTCTTGGAATAAAGTAGGCCAATAATAAATATCGGCTATTTTGGAATGAGTTTTAGCCACCCCAAAATGACCGGCAGTCGGATCATCATGATACTTATTTAAGATTTCTTTTCGCTGCTCATAAGGGAGTACCAGCTTCCAGTCAAATTGGGCTGTCAGACGATACTTATTCTTTGAGTAACGGAAGAGTTTATCATGTTCAATTTTAAAGTTAGGAAAGAGAGAAGGTTTTTCAGACACCTTTTTGTATAAATCGAGGTACCAAGGATCTTGGATAGTAACTGAATCTATAGCACTGACCTGTATACGAGAGAGACAATCAGGTATGACGTGTTCTTTGCCCTTCCGATGGATTATTTCAAAATTAAATTGGCTTAACCGACATGCCCATCGATTTAATCGTCCTGTAGGATTTTTTAAGTTTTGGAACCATTTTAACGACGCATGATCAGTGACAATATAACATTTTCTACCTTCTACATATGCACGATACTGCTCGAGACCATAAATTACGGCTAAGAGTTCGCGCTCGGTAGCCGAATAGTTCGTCTCTGGTTGGTTAAGGGTGCGACTGCAGTACGCAATAGGATGATCTACACCGTTATACGATTGAGTCAAGACAGCGCCTACCGCGTATGAAGATGCATCAGTATGAATGTAGAAGCTTTCTTCGAAGTTAGGGCATTTAAGAATCGGAGAAGACACCAAAGCAGATTTAAGTGTGTTAAAAGAATCGTTAACTTCATCAGTCCATTCAAATTTTACTTTCTTACTCGTTAAGCGAGATAAGGGACGAGCTATCTTTGCAAAATTATTAATAAAACGACGGTACCAACCGCACATTCCCAGGAAACGTTTAATACCTTTGGCATCTTCGGGCATGGGGAAATTTAATATTATATCAATTTTAGAAGGATCGGTTCGCAGACCGTATCTATCAACTAAGTATCCAAGATATTTCAGTTCACTCCTACAGAAGGAAGACTTTTTCATATTAATAGTTAAATTGGCTGATTTTAATTTTTCAAAAACGGCCTTAAGCAATCTTATATGTTCATCAAAATCGGAGGTACAAATAATAATGTCATCAATATAACAGAAAACTTTGTGATCGAAATGAGAAGTAAAGAGATTATCCATGAGACGTTGCATGGTCGCACTAGCGCCTACCAACCCAAAACACATTCTATTATAGTGGAATAATCCTTTTCCTGGCACAGTAAAACTAGTTTTCTCCTTGGAGTCTTCACTAAGAGGTATCTGATGATATGCCGCACTTAAATCAAGCGAGGTCAGAAATTTCGCGTCGCGTAAATTATCTAAAATATACTGAACGTGAGGTACGGGATACGCATCAGATTTTGAAACTGCATTTACTTTCCTACTATCCAAACAAAGTCTTAAATCTCCGTTAGGCTTTTCTACCATAACGACTGGAGAATTCCAGGGAGAGTGAGAGGGTTCAACAATTCCCTCGTTAAGCATACGATCAACTTCTTTTATTAACGCAGCCTGTTTAACAGGACTAAGGCGATAGTATTTTTGCTTTATCGGAGGAGTATCACCTGTATTTATGACGTGCTCGATTAGATGAGTCTTTCCCAAACCAACCTTATCCGTATCAATTTGATCATACAGTAATTTAGTATCCTCAAGCAGGGATTTTTGTTTCAATGACAACGACTCAAAAGTAGTGAGTCCTGTCTCCGACGGTAGAACGTCGAGACTAGCGATATAATGAGAGTCATTCTTTTCTACGTCCGTAATGAGGCCTGGAGCTAATCCGAAGGCTCTCCAAAAGTTTAATCCAAGTATCATCGGAGTAGCAATCTCCGGTTGAATATTAAAAGTTATAAGTTTGACTTGACCTTTATAATTTACTGGTAACACCATATATTCGGAAGCTACGATACGATGATCGTCAGCAACGTTTACCATCACCGGCTTCACATGTTTCTGAATAGGTATCCCACCTGTGGTGAATACTACATGACTGCCGTGACCCAGAAAACTAACACTGGCTCCACTATCTAACAACGCCTTAAAATTCAAATTGAGAATGTTTAATTGAGCATAAACTCTATTATCTCCCTTAGGAGGATTAAAGAAGATGGTCTTTTCTGCACTACAGAGAGCAGAAGTCCGACATTTGTTATTATCAGAAAAGACCCTATTTAGTTTTTTGAATTGGAGTTACATTTACCACATTCCGGAGTTTTCACCCCTTTTTCTCCACACTTGAAGCAAACGATATCTCTAGAGCTCCTACACTCTTTAGTATTGTGGTTGGATCTACCACATCGGAAACATTTTAGTTGAGAAGAGCTTTGCGCTGCCGCAGCAACAAAGTTTCTAGAAGAATTCGACAAACGAGGTGGATACGACTTATTCCGAGTTTCAAAATTCTTCGGCGGATGCTCAGATGAAGAATCATTCGACCTATTCGATAGAACTGGTTCTCGAAACTGCTTCGCCTTAACTTGCGCCAATTCAATGCGCTTACACAATGACTTCAGTTGCTCGATCGATTCAATGTCCTGTAATGCTAAATCCTTGGAATACTCTGGCCTAATATTTCTCATCATGGTATCCAGCTTTTCTCGTTCAGGAACCTCCTTCGTAAGACGCTCGTACATTCCTAGAATGGTCGATACGAAATAGACAATAGTCTCAGACTTCGCTTGAGTCCTAGCCCGTATTTCTTGTAGTAACTGATGATCTAAATCAGGTATATCGAATTCATCTTGTAAAGCAGCGGTGACTTCTTTATAAGTAGTGAGTTTCGTACGTTGAGACCGGAACCACGACAACGCCGGACCTTCCAGAATCTCAGGAAATCCTCGGTAAATTCTGTTCTCGGAAATTCCTCTGGCCTCTCGCAGCTCCTCGAGACGAGAAAGAAACGTACGAACGCATGTGTCACCTTTAAACTTCAAGTTGAGTGAATTAATATTAAACGTCTTATCCGTTTTGTATATAATCTCCCTAACAATGCGAGATTCGTTAGGCGATTGGAAATCATCATCCGACCCAGACGACGCAGATGAGCCTTGATCACCTAACCGATCCAATAAAGAAGAGATGACCTCCTTCAACAGGAGTACCGCTTCGGTCTCCGGTGATAACCGAGAAACACGACACAAAAGATATTTACAACGCGAGGATAGCCTGTCAATCGCCGCCGCCGACAAATCTCTTTTCGCTTCTAGCTCTATCTCTTCTACCTTATGCTGACAGAGTTCCAATTCGGAAGCTTCGTTGCTCATGACCAAGTCCTGGAACTTAAGACTACCCTTTTTCGCTAAAACTTCAGTTTGCTTTACAGCTTGACATAAACTAGATCGACGTGATACGGGGTTAACCGGAAGTTTTCGAATCGCCAACTCATGTGCCAATTCGTCTTTATGTAAGTGGGTAATTTTACACCCTGCCTCTATAAAATCCATTTTTAAGATTAATATGTACTATCAGAAGTAGGTCAATTTTAGTTAAAGAGTTGTAGTTACAGGTGAGTTAAAATTTTATCAGATTTTAACTTCGTTTAAATTCTTTTAAAATAGCTAAATAGTTAGCATAAGAAGTGTAGTTTCATTTATAAGTTGGTTAAATTTATAAGTTTAACCTTGTGTTAAAACAACAACTTGTAATCTCCATTTACATAGAATAACCTTAATACTAAAATAACGCTAAAAAGTTTTACTTGGAAATGTCATACTCCATAGGCCAAACGTTGGGCACGCCACTGTAATAGCTGCGGGTGTGCTATTATGGTAATATAAATTATAAAAAAAAAATTGGGGAATTAAGTTCCCGTAAACCTCCAAGGTGAGTTACAACTCCCAATTTGTACCTACTGCAGAAAAACAATTCAACACAAAATATGCAAAATGCTCACGGCTAACTAAGGGTCTAAGTAGGGTCGCGGTTCAGGCCACTATGGAGCGAGAGTACTGACCAAAATTTTAATTAGGACGCCATGACCAGAATCTCGACAAACGTATGACGTTTCCAAATAAATAGTACATTATTGCAGAGGACGGGAAAGAGAAATTCGTGGATGAGCGATTTTTTCGGACGAAGCGCAGCTGAGTCCGAAAAAATAAGACGAGTCCACGAATTTCTATTCCCGCCGAGGCATATATAGTGCTTTTCTCTAAAAGTGCGAGGAAATAAAGTAAATTAAATGAAATAAATTACAGATTTTGGTTACGTTATTAGCGTTCAATGCCATGAATTAGCTTCCCTCTATAATTTTTTTTTAAAGTATTAAGAACTATGTATACTGCCAATTTTCATTCAATAATATTTAAAAATAAATTTTCGACAAAAGCTATTTAAGACAGTATTAAATATGCTACTTTTATGCAACAGATACAAGATTAAACCTTAAAAATAGTTGTTTTGTCTATGATTGTATTAAGCCTCATTCGCACGATCAGACGCGGTGCTATGACAAAGAACGAGACAACCAAGGTTTTTGATCTAACTATCTCGCTCTATCCTACAGTTTGAAGGGATTGCCATTCAGACGGTGTATAGACGTCGCTTAAGTATTGGCTGTTTGAAATGATATTTCTTAGTCGGATGAAAAGTTTAAAAGGTAAAAAACAATACAGTAATGGATTTTACTAGTCAACGCCTAAAATATGTATACACTTTGAACCTTATTACAATGGAGTACGGTGCAAAAGTGTATACATATTTATGGCGTTGACAAATTACTTCACGGCCGCTAAAACAGGTAAATAATGATTTTTATTTTTTTAAATTCGTTTTGGTAAAAAATGAAGAACTTCACGTACTCATTTTGCTACAGTAAGCTGAAAATTTCCGAGCACATTGGAGAAAAGACAATATATTTACAAATTCACACCTTTAATTTATTCTTTAAGTAATTGCCCTTAATACTTTATAGTAATCGCTACTATGGATCTACCCAGTGATGCATCACGGTGATTACCTATGTCTTGGGAACGCTAAAGTACCACAGTATATTATATTATAATAGTTTACAACCTAAATGCAGCTCCAACTTAGGCCGCATTACAACATCACTATATCAAATTTCAACATTGATTGCCTTTTGGTTTGATACCACGTTTAAATATAACCTATAATTGAGATTACAAGATACGCTAAGTTTTTAAATGTTCAATTACTCTTTTATCACTCAACACTGATTACTAAATTAAAGTAAAAGTTTAACTCACAGTCTTTTGGTTAGAAATTACCCCGAGTTAGGGTTTTACCGAGCAACGGGTTCACCAGATGAGTAGGACTTCACAGGAAAGGTGCGTCACCGACCCCGGAGAGTAGTCTGTCCCGCTGACATCACACAGGATCAGAGGCTTAGAGATGTCTGACCGAAACAGGGACCTTCGCCCGAAATAAGGAATCTTCGCCCGAAATAAGGACTCTTCGCCCGAAATAAGGACCCTAAGAACAAAATAATGTTCTAGGTTATAGGTTACTAATATTTCAAAAATGGCCTAAATTGTATTTTTAACATGGGCCAAGTGGTGAGAATTACAAATCTTAACTTACTTACCGGGTTTTAAACCGGGTCCTTTTCAGCTTGTAACATTTATGGCGACATATGGGCCACGTGCCTCGACACAGCAGAGTTTGCTTGGTGCAAGGAAACAGCTAGAAAACCACATACAAAACAGCATTAGCTAAATGAAAACAATACTAAATACTTCGTTTTACACTTCGTACAATATTACCGTGTGTAACTTACCAAATTATTTAATCAAGGAAGGAAAAATCGAACGCCATTCCGGCGATCCGTGCGACACGAATTACCCCGACATTATTAGGATTACGCTGTAACAAATAAAATACTGATCACAACGTTGTACGTTAGGATAATATAGGAATTACCAATCCTCAGTTAAACTACATACCGGAGCAAAATTATATGTCGACGCACGCAAGATTCGTGCCAGTCGATGAAATGAGTAGCCGGAAAATGAACCACAGACAAAGAAAGGCTGGACCTTCGTCCCTCTGACAGCGAGTGACCGAGTCAAATTCTCTGAACATTGTTAATCATAGAAAATAAAAAGAATAGTTTATTTCGACACCTAAAAATATGCCTATTATTTATAACTAGGAATTATAAAAACACAGAAAAACCTCCATGAAAAATCCAAAAATACAAAACACGTTCGATCACGCTGGTGCATAGACAACAAACCAATTGACACTGACAGATGTCTTTATACCAAGTTCTCGTCGTCAACAAATCGTTCGGCTTCGCTTATTTATCTAGGAATCCATGTTATTTTAGCCTCGTAGACCAAAGTTATAACTATATTTCAATTGTGAATATGTGTATGATGAGACAAACAAAGCTTCCACGCCATAATTCAACGCTTCAACGAGAAATGTGCGCATACGATGCGATTGTTGGAATGCTTGGGATGACCTTTATTTTCGGTGAGTATTATCCTTTAAATACAGCCACAACTGTAACGGTGAGGTTTCACAACAATACCACAGGTTTATATCTCGAATTACTTACCATTACCACTACGCTAAACGACTAATTACCTATCATATACGTACTAAACAAAACTCTCGACATCTATCCTACCAAATACTATATTACGGCTTCCCGCTCTGGGTTTAACACTCTAAAGTGTTACAAGCTCATGCTGATTCCAACGATACCACTTGTTGGTATAAACCTTTTCAGTCCTACGAAGAATTCTCCGCTTCAACTTGGCCACCCCACTATTTATGAATAAGCGGGTAAGAGTCCGGTAACGATTTGAAATCAAAAATTGCTAATAATGACAATGCACATGGATCGCATTTGGTAAGATAGTTTGAAGTCTTGTTATTGCAATAAAAGTACTTTAGGTCTATATACATTTATTAATATTTCATAAACGAAAACTCAATTCTTACAGAGCTTATTTAGTGAGGACGTTAATTCGTGCAATTTTCGAGAACATTGAGATAATATATTAAAGAGGCCTAGACTCGAACAAGATTTTCCTAAAAGTAAAACATTGTGACCGGCCAGTGCGAATTATTTAACATCGTTAAGGTTGTGTTACAGATTAAAAGAAAGATTATGATAAAATTTTACCTTACGTTCAACTGACATTACAAAATCACATGGCAAAGAAGAGCAATGGAGTCGCTCTTGGATCAATTACTTTATTATTTGTAATTTTTTGATTGATTTTGTAATAAATATTGATAACTTCATAATTATATCTATTTCGTTTATTAGTTGGTTTTAATCGATTTTTATAGTGTGTATTTTATTAAATTGCCTTCATATGGTAGGTAGTTAAAAAATATTATGAAATTATTAACTATATACAGGATGGATTTTCTTTTTGGGTCAGTGAGGGCAGCTACCAGATCCCGTGTTGCTACGCGAAAATGGTCTTTAAAGACCTTCCCTCGATTTCAAATTGACGAAGATTCGCGTTTACAGATTTTAGAAAAAACATACAGGGTGCGAGAAAAAGGTAATTTTTGACACACTCTTTTTTTGATGCCATTTGATCCCATTCCTATCCAGGATCAAAAGCTTGTATAAGACCAAAAATAAATTCCAGCTAGAAAAGTCACAAATCGAGAAAAGCTTTCCCCATACATTTTGCATGAAAAAGAAAACTTTTTATTTTTCACGTGCTATTTTTTTATGCCAATCGATCCCATTCCTGTTCAGTATTAATAGTTTCTATGGGGCCAACTTACTACTTAAGCCACAAATTGAAGAACAATTTTACATATATTTACTGCTTTGAAACCCTATTTTTTGATATTTTGAATGCTTTTACTGTAATGTCTGATTGGCGTGATAGAAAAATGAAAATAAATTCTCCATAGTAAATGTATGAAAAAAAAAACATCTTCAATTTGTGGCTTTTTAGTACATTACCGCTAGTTGGCCCCTACGAAACTATTAATACTGGATAGGAATGAAATCGATTGGCATAAAAAAACAGCACGTTAAACATAAAAGTTTTCATTTTCATACAAAGCTGGTTAAGCCCCCTAGCCGCGAGTACGAGTGGTGACTACCCATTGAGGCATTGGCAGTCGGGTAATTTGCAGAAAAAATGTACTTTTACTTTTTTATTTTATTTCATATATATTTTGAGTCTGTCGCATGCAGAATCATGAGCTCTGTCGAGTCTGGTAGAATAAAAAAAAAGGCCCAACTGTCCCAAAATTAACATCCAAAAAATTCGTTACGTTCATAAAAAAATGTAACGAAACTGATAATTTGTCAGTTTCGTTACACTTTTTTTATGAACGTAACGAATTATTTTGTATGTAAATTTTGGGACAGTTGGGACTAAGTAAAGGTACATTTTTTCTGCAAATTACCCAGTCAGCCTTGATATAGCTAAGGCTTTAGATCGGGTCTGGCATCAGGGTCTTCTGTCGAAGTTCCCAGCTTACGGACTGCTTGAGGGATTGTGCAGATGGGTTGCCAGCTTTTTGTCCGGCAGAAGCATACGAGCCGTACTAGCTAAAATCTAATAATAAAATTATCATGAATAAGAAAGTGGTGGACCGTTGGAGGGGTTATGTAAATTTGATTTTGAAACGAAGAATACAGTTATCTTTCTCTTTAATTTTATTACCATATTTTTTAGTAATTTGTGTATATTTTTTAGTAAGTTTTAATTATTTTCTGACTTTCGTAATTAAATAAAACAACAATTACTCCACTAGGCTTATGCCTCAATGCTGTCAGTTCGGTTTATATTTATGAAACTTTTACTTCCTAACGCCAATTGTGCCCTAGTCTCACTTACACTGTTAATATTTTAACGAAACGTTTGTTAGTCCTGTGTGAATAGCGTCTCCGGAACGATCGGGCTTTGCTCGGCTCTCTTCGGCTCGTTTTACTGTGCCACATTTGGCGTGCTGATTGGGTATCTCTAACTTATATGAGATCTATGCTGGTTGCCCGTTAAAAGTGTCGAACGAACGGTCTCAACGTACGGCGGGAGTAAAACAATTGCTGCGCGCTGCGCTATCTCCCCGCCCCGCGCGCCCCGCGCCGCGTGCTATCACCCACCGTTGGTTGCAGTTCGTTGCAATAAATTATATTTACTTTTTGACAAACTTCCGGTAAAAAAATCCTATTTATTATTTAGTGCAAATGTAGTGTCTTTAGATAAGTACTGTTCTTAAAATTTTCACGTGTCTCTTAATTTCCCTTTCCAATTTAAAATAACAAAATAATCAAAAATACATGTTCCATAATTTGCCCAGGCGTGCAAATTTAACTGAATGTTTATAATGCTTTAAAAAGCTTAACTTGAAGTCGCACCAACCGACTGACTTATCCTCGAGCCGCAATCGAAAAAAAATTTTTTTAAAGGGTGTCATACATCGCACATCTTTTTAATTAAGATACACTATGCACCAAGCTGTTCTCTATACACTACTAAGCTTGAACCCAATAGCTTTTAACTTACTCCAAAATTACAGCACTTTATAGTTTACACCTAAAATTTAACAGTCTTCCGTATATAACAGAAACGGTGCAACTCGGGGGAAACAATCTAGTTGCGCCCTCTAACGAATCCAAAAAGAACCACGACTACACGACTTACTTCCATACTTTTTTTTAATTAGACCATACTAAGTAGGTACGCGAACAGTTTTGAACTTTTATAATTCACAGGTGCGATTTTCATTTTATGTTAGAGAATATAATATGAATAGTTATGTTGTTGTTGTTGTCCTAAGGCACGCCAAAGGTGCCGAGGGCCTTCACTAACTCGCGCCACGCCTTCCTATCCTCAGCGATCCTTCTAGCCTACTTCCAGCTCAGTCCCGCCGCTCGCAATTCACTATCGACTGACCGACGCAATGTGTGAACTGGGCGCCCAGAACCGCGCTTCTTATTTGGCGGTTTCCAACCGAAAGCGATGCTTGCCATATTCGCTTCTCCTCTAATTCCTCTAATTCTTATGATTAGTTATAGTAAAAAATATTTTATAACAGTTTTTGACGATGCGCTAGGAATTATATAGATATTTGTTAGTAATACTAAGAAAAGATTATACAAGATATATTCTTTACCAGACTATTTATTGCATTCAACTATTTCAATATCATCCGTCATTTTATAACAGTTTGGACTTTGGTCAATAGATTATGTGAGCATGTTAAAAAAAAAAATTGTAAAAATATACGTGACCTTTCAATTCTAAACGAATGACAAATGGGTAAGACGACGAATGCTATTGACAACACCGTTATAAAATGTGAAGTTAAGTAGCAATAATAAAAAGCGATAGCCTGGTAGAGAAAAATAAAATTTGCATAATTTTTCCTTTGAGTAGCAAACAAATACGTGTATTATACCTAGCGCAGTGCTAACAATTGTTAGACAATATTTGTCATTATTAGTATTTAACGTATTCTAACGGGGCACAAAATAAAATCGGACTTGTGAGTTTTGTCATTTTTATAGGTCAAAAAGGAGTTCGCGTACTAGTACAAGTAGAATGTAGATCATTTTTCATACACAAACAAATAAATAGTAAATAGCTCTTACCATAGGAAAGGAATAGAAAAGGAAAACATTACAAACATTTATTTATTTATTTAAACTTTATTGCACAAACAAAAAGTGTACAAGAGGCGGACTTAATGCCTTAAGGCATTCTCTACCAGTCAACCTTTGCAGAACCAAACAACATTGCGAAACCAAAGATCTAATCTAAATTAAATTACTGAAAACACGTTAGATAACTATATAAAAATATTACCACTTCCGTCATGTTAACACAACCAATCTACATAAATTGGCGGCGAAATTAATATTCGCGTCTCTATTTCCTGAAAGTTCCTTGAATTGTTTATAGCCCTCCAAACGAAGGAAAACTTAGGGGAAATAATTCGTGTATAGCTGAATTTTGGTATAGTTGTAGACAAAGGTGTTTTACACAACATACCAAAAGTACTCGTGGTTAGGGGCGCCGCTAACGGGGAGAGGGGGGTGTAAAGGTCCCTTTTTTTGGCTTTTCGTAAATAACTCAGTAGCGGTAGCTCATACGAAAAAATGTTCTTCTACTTAATTAATTCACAAATAATTTTCTACAAAAAAGGTTCTTTACACTTTTTTGCTGGGATCAATGTATAATGAGATTTCGAGGAAATACGATAATCACTTTTAGAAACTTTCGGAGCTATTATTTACGAAACTATTAGTTTTGTCTAAAAATTGTTTTAGAAAACCCATATTTATATTAAAAGACCTATCCAACGACATCCCACACATAAGGGGTGGATTAAAAAACAAAATTTACCCCCATCTTCATGTGTTCGGGAGGTACCCTAAAAAATAATATTTTTTCAGATTTTGTTTTAAAACTTTGTCTGCGTGTTCAAAACACATACTCATACGAAGTTTAACTATTCAAGTACTAACCATCACTGAGCAGGTTGAAGAGGGTATTTTTTTACTTTTTATTTTTTATGCCACGACGGTGGCAAACAAGCATACGACCCGTCTGATGGTAAGCAGTTCCCATAGCCTATGGACGCCTGCAATCAACTTCCTACCCTTATAGTTTCGCTGTCCGTTTGTCCCAGTCTGTCCGTTCACGGCTTTGCGCAGTGATGGTTAGTACTAGAATAGTTAAACTTCGTATGAGTATGTGTTTTGAACACGCAGACAAAGTTTTAAAACAAAATCTGAAAAAATATTATTTTTTAGGGTACCTCCCGAACACATGAAGTGGGGGGTAAATTTTGTTTTTTAATCCACCCCTTATGTGTGGGGTGTCGTTGGATAGGTCTTTTAATATAAATATGGGTTTTCTAAAACAATTTTTAGACAAAACTAATAGTTTCGTAAATAATGGCTCCGAAAGTTTCTAAAAGTGATTATCGTATTTCCTCGAAATCTCATTATACATTGATCTCAGCAAAAAAGTGTAAAGAACCTTTTTTGTAGAAAATCATTTGTGGATTAATTAAGTAGTAGAACATTTTTTCGTATGAGCCACCGCTACTGAGTTATTTACGAAAAGCAAAAAAAGGGGATCTTTACACCCCCCTCTCCCCGTTAGCGGCACCCCTAACCATGGGTACTTTTGGTATGTTGTGTAAGACACCTTTATCTACAACTTCACCAAAATTCAGCTATACACGAATTATTTCTCCTATCGAGCGGTTAGTGGGCTTCCTTCGGTGAGCTATTAGTTACTTCAGACTGTAGGGTTAGCGGCAAATGTGGTTATTTTAATGTGGTATAAGGCCTGGTTACACCTAACGAGTACAGTGGCGAGACAGCAAAGTGCCACTCGGCCGAGAGAGTAAAATGGCCCGGCCCAGTACTCGGCGATGTGTTTACACCTTGCGAGTACTCGGTCGAGAGTACTGACTCGCCACTGTACTCGGTAGGTGTAACCAGGGCAATAGAGTTGTTTGGGCACTGAATGGATTTTTAATTTTTATAGTGTTGTTTATTTTTAGTTACAAATACTCTTTTCTATCACTCTTTTGTAGTCGTCGTTAGTACATAACACTTAAACTTAACCCATTGCGTGAGGGAACCTAACTTCAGGGGAGATTTGAATTTTACACATAACTAGCGACCCGCCCCGGCTTTCGCACGGGTGCAATTATACATATAAACCTTCCCCTTGAATCACTCTATGTATAAAAAAAAGCCGCATCAAAATCCGTTGCGTAGTTTTAAAGATCTAAGCATACATACAGACAGACAGCAGGAAGCGACTTTGTTTTATACTATGTAGTGATAATATTGTAATGTGTATAATACAAAGAAGCTTGGGGTGGTTCAATTTATACATTGTTAAGCTTCCAAACTTCATTGTAAGGTGAGAGGGGGATTAAAGGAATTCGATACACCATATTTCAAAGTCGAAAGGGTCGCTAAGTGCGCATGAACGCCACAGTGTAGTCTGGTAAAGGATTTCATAAGCACCGGCATTCCTTTGTACTCGTTCATTATTATCTGACATCACACAATTAAGAGTTGCGTTGGCGTGCCAATTAGGTGTTTTAAAACTTAAAGCCAATTAGGAATCAATCATTTTGTTACAGTCCTAGGGAAGAGCATTTATTTTATAGCTGTTTTATAAGGAGAATTTGGAGAATGACTTCATCTAAAATAATTGAACAAACGTGCTTAGCCTTACAAGGCGGTGAATTTTTTCACCCGCTGCCATATACTTATGTCGTATCTTCCGCATAATACGATCATTTACGCATGTCGGTCGGTAAACAAGCCCGCTATTACATAAACATGATATTATTTAATTGCCAATTAATGCCGGTCAGCATCTTCAACAGTGGAAAAAAGCCGATAACGGAGTTCCAGCTGTATCGCATCCAGTTAGTGATATGCTCTAGTTCGTGCGCTACCGGTGGCTTGCCTCTTAGTTAAATCTTCAACAAGAATTATGACTCCAGACAAAGATTTAAGTGCACAGACCGTCTTTACTAAGTAAATCGAAGTGGCCTGGTTCCGATCTAGGCCTTTATGTGTAATAATTAGTGTTTGGTTGTTTGGAAATCGCAGTTAAAATTCTTGAATATTAACTTTTTTTATTATCCGTTCTATAGTAACGTTTCTCTCAACATGAACGTGGTGTTCAATAGGACACGCGATAAAAATTTCGAATATTGTAATGTCAATGTCTTCATCAACATGATAGTTTGAGTTCTATCCAATTTAGTATTACATTTAAGCGACTACGTTGCGATTTACATAATTACCAAGAAAATATGCTGCAATAGGAGAAGGCGGGTCTAATTTGCGTATTCATAAATTAAAACAGTCCACAGACACTTGTAATGTGCACTAGTCAGTGTATGTTTACTTGGCGCTCAGAATAATAATCAATTAGCATTTCGGTAGACACATAGAGTACAGTTACAACCAAGCATACGAACTATGTACTCTAGATAGTCGCAACGCAACATCATCATATTAATGCAGAACAGCTCCAGCGAGGAATTCATTGCTATAAGCAGCTAGAGAAAATGTGCCTTAAATTTTCTTAGGAAGTGCATGCAGTTTCTTTTCACGTTCAGTGTACTTAAAACCGGATTTCCAGATCATTTGCGATTAACCCTACGAACAATATTTTTCGTTTCATTCATACTAAGCTTTGTAGTGCTTAAGTAGTTGAAAACACTTGCTACGCCATACATTAATTGCCGTGAAATATTTTTATCTAACGTCATTATAATTAATTACTAGCATCTGTAATATCCCATAGATGATGTAGTGGTGTGGTGATAGATAATGACGTCGTCTAAATTTATAGTAATCATGCACAATAATGTGAGACTAACTTGTTAATTATTGAGATAAGCTTCTGAAAAGTAGGGGTCAACACCAATTTGTATGTTATTTTGTGTCTCGATATTCCAGTAATTACAATTACCTTAGTAGGTACAGTCAAGGAATTTGATTCGCGTACCGTCTTAAGTCTAAATTACTGATGACAATTAATAATACTAAGGGCTATGTTTCTTCGCTTGCTTAAAGAAATATAAGCCTTATGATATTCTGACATTTCAAGCAATAAATCAACGAAACGGTACGCGAATCAAATTCCTTGACTGTACCTACATGAAAATACAATACGTATTATACTTTTTGCAGGTACTTGTAATACAGAAAATATTTTTTATCGATAATCCCAATCCCAAACAGTAAAGTTCCTACCAAAAGCATTCGAAGTTCTTTTGAGTTTAACTAAAGCGGCATTATATTTCCTAACTTTCTTCGATATCTGGCTGAGTTCAAGCGGTGAAATATTGTAATTGAGATCTTTGGTAGCTTATGAAACTGAAATAGTGCTCTTTTGAGGTAGGATTTAAGAATGTAGTAAGAGAAAGAGCATTTTGTTTTTTTATTTCGACATATATTAATGACAGATTAGACTACGTCCAATCGTACTGTATGAAGGTCAGAGAAAATACATGTGACACCATATGAGTATCAATCAGGTTAATTTATTATAAAGATAAGATATTTAAGTGATACCTGAAGTTTGAGGTTTCCATACATTTATTTCATTGCTGTTGAAACGAAACTAAATTCTAACATGGAATGAGTAAACTTGGTTTATTTGTTATAACAATATTTAAGGGCGTCTCGTTGGGCAAACCCGCTGTTTTATTAGATTAATATGCCATAAACCTAATTACAAGGTTACTGTACTGTATGAGTTCTCGTTTCAATTTTCTCAACTTTGGACCAATTAACGCAACAGCAACGCAGTTAGGCTGCTAATGGTCTGCTGAAGATTATGATCTATCGTGATAAGGGTACCTTAGAATAGAAAGAACGCAACTTATTTCCAAACTCACTTGTTAAGCAGAGTAAGTTGCGGAAAACTATCGTTGCTGCAATATTATACTTAGAAAACAAGATACCGAGAAGGAACTCGATATTTATGACCTTATGCGTATTGATGACCATTCAGTACGTTGAGAAATAATGTGTAGGTAGTTTTTAAGTAAAAAGTAATGTACTATAACAATTTGCCGGTTGTCAGTAGGATGCATTATGTGGTCTAAAATGAACCCATGGCATGAGAAAACCCTTCCATGAATGATGACAACCATATTTCACGCCAAAATTTGTGCACTTTGTACAACGACAGTTTTAGCCGCTGACCAGAAGTTCGTAATGAGACTACTTTTGTCCATGCCTTTTTTCAGACACATTTATTGTCTTTTCCCAACTCGTAAACTTGGAACAAAACGGCCCTTGTAACATTTTGCGACCCAACGACCCGCTTATCGTATACTTTTATGACATACACCTGACGTAGGGTAAACAAACGCAAGGCGATAAAATATGTTTATGAATTAATTCCGGTGGTTTTTAGGGTTAACATTAAAATCAAAAATAGTCAAACAAGTACACAAAATGTATGAACAGGTAAACTACACAAGGAAGTCACATAAAGTGTGTGACAACAAACGTTTTATCAATGTTCTAGAGAATTTGACGCACGTCAGATGTTCGAGATTTCTTTTTGTTGCAGTCCAACCACTGAAAGTTGAACCAGATAAGCGCGATAAAACTACGTGAAGTTGTAGCCACATTATGCTTACAACGTAGCTGTTTCTATCATTTTATTCGCGGGTCTTATAGCTATAAGCTTAATTAGCTTCATGACATTTATACCAACTAAGGTTCTCTTGAGAATATTCATTTCGTACCGTACATTTATGAACATATTTTGGGCCTTTTTGGCTGAATTCAAACGTTGGCGGTATTTGTCGACAGTTTAAGTATATTAATAATTTAAATACAACGATTCTCGCAATCGATAGCTCTTACCCCGCGTGGTCTAATTGATCTGCAAATTAAGTATTAATCGAGGAACTGCAGAGACATAAATATTGTAGGTACTATAAAAATGTATAAAATTATGTCATCCTCATAAGGACTGTATCGTTAATTATGGGTACAGATAAAACCTGGTCTAACGGCTAGCATGTGTATTATTTTGTATTACTATGTTCTAAGAGTTTGATTGATCTGAGGGTATTTTTAAGCAATATCTGATTTAAGAAGGTTTGACATTTTTTTTATTTTAAGGACTTCATGATGCTTTTAATACCGTATAGCAAATACAATCTGGACAAGCCTATCGAGCTGAATTTGAGACTATTTCACCGACTCTTTGGTACGATTTAAAGTAAAAACAGATTAATAGGCTACCAAAACATGTTATTCAAGTGTCCTCTTCATGATTGTTCAATTGAGCAGCTGCGGAATAAATGTGGTGAATTTTTATTTTTACGAAAATACGATTTTTCACCCCACGTTTTGCAACCCCTTCAATTTCTGATGCAAGCCAAATGAAAGAGACAGCTAGAAAAATAAGCTAAAAACCAAAGCCTAACGGACATTCATGGCGTTGATCCATCGCTAAAGCGGGTCGATAGAAACGCTCCGTGATAATTATATTAGATGTCAAAGTCAGAGTTGTCGTAAGTAACATGCCATATTCTCTAAAAGGCCACCATGCACAGACCCTAAGCTTTTTTTTTAACGAAAAAAAATGCTTAGACTATGTCCAGATGTTTCGCTATACAAATCATGTGTAATTACTGTTTACATAGTACGATTTTTTTTTGTATGATATTGTCTTGTTGGCAAACCGCAAATTGGCTTGTAGTATTTGTCCAAAATCGTTATTGTTACTCGAGAGGATTGGATAAATTTCGTCCAAACCATATGCTTTACGTCGAGTTCCCATGGCGAAATGTGTACCTTATTAAAGCACTGATTAAACACATGTGTGATTTTGAAATAAAAATATAAAACAAAAAAAAAAACGGCTAAGTAAAGTTGTACCCATAATAAACGATACAGTCCTTATTCACGAGTGATAATGTGGTGGCATTTTCTTTTCAACTTTATTAGCTGTTCTTATAAGTTCCGTCTTTCCTTGAATGCAGATGAACTCAAGCGTCGCTTCGCAGCATTTAAAGGTTAGGTAAATACTAAATGACTGCACTTCAGCTTTACTATTAATTTTATGCTTTAGTCTGCAATCTTAAATACGCCATCATTTTATTTCAGTATGGGAACTTACAACTTTCTGTTGATTTTTGCTAATCAATTCGTGAATTCTGGGTGATGCAACCGGACCTTTCTCGAAACTCAGTCATATATTAAGTAAATATATATGTAAAAGTACATAATAACGGTCGAAAGGTATTTCTTTCTAAGTGAAAACATACGAAGTCGTCACGGCAGATGCTCCACGTTTCTTGTCATTGTTATGCACAACGGCCAGTAGGGTAATCTGTGTCGATCGACACTGCGCATTATGCTACTTTCTTAAATATAAATGTTCATCGAATGGAATATTTTTGTGCCGGTATTGCATTTTTTGATCAGGCACTATGTCGTAGATTCTATGAAAGGTATGGTGTTTCATTTGGGATAATTATGATTCAATTATTTCTCCAAAAAAGCTGAAAGTATAATTCTTATTTACAGTTTACCAGCAACTTATGGACTCAACTAAATTGTGAAATGAAGCATCAGTGGCCTTAACCAAAACCTTATAACGAAACCTATGCCTAATCCATAAGGCATTGTAACCGTTAAAAAACTCACCTTCGCCTTCTGCTGTAGCTTTTCTTGCGTTCGTGGGCCGGCGGGTCGGATGCGTACGCGCCACCCTCGACCTCCGCACTATGCCCCGCCCCCATCTTACCCCATACCACAGCACACACCGTCACTAACACAGGCCGCCTGCGACACCCCCGGGCAAAAAAACAAAAAGCACTGCGTCAAATAAAATATAACGAAGCTTTTTTCGGCCTGTGTCAATAGTTCTCTAGTCACTGAATTTGAATTAGATTTTGACTGAAGGGTTCTAAGGATCAGGGTGTCGAGGTTTTCTCCGCCGCGTTGTTCCCGGGCGGATCGCGACGCGAATGTGAAGCGTACCGTCGCAAGCGCAGTCCGGCGCCCGCCTTACATTCTTAATTGTTGGCGCAAGTGCCGAGAGATCTGAAGCGATGGTGCCGTTGACAGCGCTTTTTTTGCTATTTTCATCATGTAAATCCATAAATTAAAATGTTGTTAATGAAGCAAACTAGAAACTGTTAAATCACATACTTTAATGGTATGAAGACAGTGTAATCTTAAGTGTGATTATTTGTTTATGCATCATAAACTTCGTCTGCCTATCAGTTCGGTTCTTACATTTATGCATGCTATATCACTAGAGGCTTTATTTCATCGAACTCACGGTTGATCTGCCGATATGGAGAATTTTCTTGTATTGAGGTGATTTAGATTAGAATATCCACATTTATTTTGGCGTAAATGTATGGTATCTTAGTCAAGTCTAACTCTATTCTCATCGCGGTTTAGTTATATCAAGTAAATGCAATAGTTACCTGAAGAAAAATAAAACTAATCAATCAAAATTAAATCGTTTTTGTTAATTTATAACAAATCGGTAGTGTTTAAGGAGGCTTAAAAATCAAATCAAATCGGTTTAGTACCTAACATTAGCGATCATTAAGTCATTTATTTAACAGCAGCCTTTGTATTCCGGCTTTCTAAAAACGTACTAATGTAGTCTTCATTTCACAGACTCCAAAAATGAACTTTAAAATCAAAGTTTTTATATGCTTCAAACGTTAGTTCTGAATAAGTTCCTGACCCCGTCCTCCATTCGAAGCACCTCTCGTCGCATTGTCGCACTCTCCTGCGGCTTGCGCCGCCGCTGCTAATTGTCGCGATCCGCCTCGGAAATCGCTTCGCTCTCGTTTCTACTAATTACTCGAACTGCTGCTTTCCCAATGGAAAACGTCGCGGAAGGAGCGCTGATCGATGGGCACCAGGGGATGGTGCGTTGTCCGGGCTGCGCTATCCGATTCGTATGTTGCTATTGTATGTAATCTTGTAGCTTTTTTCTAATTTGGTGTTTTCAGAAACATCATAACGATACAAGAGACTAAAATAAACCAGCAGCTACTTATCTATAATTATAATTTAGCCTATTAAAGTTATGTTATAATAATAAATAATAATAATAAAGCCATTTATTCCATACTTCAGTTTACATTTGAAATGTTGTTAGTTTTATTTTTTATTTTTTTTTACTCTTAAATTAGTGTTAGTCTTATTCTATTGAAATATGGACCCCTGTTTGGGTAAAGGCCTCCTCCATTTTCTTCCATGACTCTCTGTCCTGGCCCAACTTAATCCAATCTTTTCCTGCTACATGTAGGATATCATCAGCCCACCGGCTTAGTGGCCGACCGCTATTCCTTTTTCCCTTTGGTCCTTTCCATCGTGTGGCTTCTATGGTCCATCTTCGATCGATATATCGTGAAATGTGACCGGCCCATCTCCACTTTAGTGAGAGTGCGTGATTGAGAGCATCGGTGAGTTTCGTTTTTTTTCTAATGTTTTCGTTTTTTACCTTATGAATTCTTCTAATTTTCAACATGCTCCTTTCCATTGCTATTTGACTGCATTTGATATTCTGTTTTATTTTGTTCGTAAAGACCCAAGTTTGGCAGCCATACAATAAGCAGGGTAATAGACATGTATCAAATACTGTTTTCTTCATTTGCAAGTTATAGTGTCCTTTCAGAATTTCTTTCAATGACCAGTATTTTTTCCAAGTTACGTTGATTCTTCTTGTTACTTCCTCTTCATTACTTGACTTGTTAAATGATATTTTCTTTCCCAAATATATGTAGTCGTTGACGTATTCTATGTTGTTTTCTTTTATCACTATCGGCCTTTTGTGGTGGTTGGTTAATATTTTAGTTTTATTTACATTCATTTCTAAGCCAATTTTGGAACTTTCAAAGTCAAGTGATCTCATCATTTCTTCTAAATCTTTGGCTGTTTCGGTTATTACTACTATATCGTCAGCAAACCTCAGATGATTTAAATAGTGCCCATTAATGTATACTCCTTTGTTTTTCCAATTTAGTTTTTGAAAAATATTTTCGAGTACTGCAATGAAAAGCTTTGGAGACAGAGGATCTCCCTGTCTGACACCTCGTTCTATTTTTATTTCTTCTCCTCTAGTTTCCAGTTTTACTTTGCTCGTGCTGTTTGTATAAATGTATTTCAAGATATTGATGTATTTTTGGTTGATGTTTGACTTTCGCAGCGCATTCCAGATGGAGCAGTGGCTGATACTGTCAAAGGCTTTGCTGTTGTCTATGAAGGCCACATACAGCGGTCTGTTAAACTCTCTGTATTTTTCTATAACTTGTTCTAAAGTCTGTATGTGGTCCATTGTGCTATAGCCTGATCTGAATCCCGCTTGTTCCTTTGGTTGCAGTTTATCAATGTCTTCGGTTATTCGGTCTAGAAGTATGGATGAAAACAGTTTGTATATACTTGCTAACAGGCTTATGGGTCTATAATTCCCTATATCTAAGGGGTTTCCCTTCTTGAAAAGCAATATGATGTCCGATGTACACCATTGTTTTGGTACAGCTTCTGCGTCTAGAACCATATTAAACAGTTGCGACAGATGGTGAATTAAAATTGGTGCTCCTATTTTGAGGGCTTCATTACACAATCCGTCTGGTCCTGGACTCTTATCGGCTTTTAGTTTTTTCATGTGTTCATAAACCTCGGAGTCTTCGATTGGTCTAATGTAATGAGTCTTATTTATGTAAGTTCTTTGTACTTCAATATCATTGTCAATGTTATTTCGACTTCTATATAAATTCTTATAAAAATTTGTTGCATGATTTATTACTTCTTGTCTAGACTTTGTTTCTTTAGAATTTTGCTCGAGTTTTTGTATCCATGTTTTATGCATAGTTAATTCTTTGTAGGCTTTTTTGACACTTCTAAAATTCTTGATGTTTCTTGAGATGATCTTGTTTCTGTGGTCACTGTAGTCCTTCCTTATTGATCTATTGGTCTCTTTATATATTCTACTAAGTTCTTGCTTCATCTCTTTAGTTTTATTTTTTGCATGTAATAGTTCCTCTCGCCTTTTTATTAGTTGGACTGTGTTTTCAGAGAAAATTTTATGTTGTTCTGATTGAGTATTATTTTTAGGTTTCAAGCTCTCTATTATGCCTTTTTCCAGGATGTTGTAGTAAGTCTGGATATCAATACAGTCTGTTTCAATATTTTCTGTATGTGTTTGTAGATTTTCAATGTATCTTTTTGTTTCCGCTTCTGTCTTTGGGAAGTTGGGTGGTATTGTAAAGTTTTTTCTACTCTTTATCGGGCAACTTAAAAGTATTGTTGCTCTTACTAGTCTATGATCAGAAGGGTATTTAAATTTGTTCAGTACTTCAATGTTAGTTACAAGTTTAGGGTTATTTATCATTATAAAATCTATTTCGTTTTTGGTTTTTTGGTCGGGTGATAACCATGTCCATTTACGGTTCTCTTTCTTTTTGAAAAATGAATTCATTATTGACATTCCATGTTGAAAAGCATAATTTAAAAGTCGATCACCTCTTTCGTTGCGCGTTCCGTAACCATATGTGCCCATAACAGGGTAGTGTTCCTTTTTTGGGGAGCCTATTTTGGCATTGAAATCTCCCATCACTATAATCTTTCCTTCAGCCATGACATGAGCAGATTCAATGTCGTTATAAAATTGTTCAATTTCTTCTTCTGTTGATCGTTCGGTTGGTGCATATGCTTGAATTATTGATAAGGGGTAGCATTCAAATTTTAGTTGTAAGAGTGCTACTCTTTCAGAGATTCCTATAAAGTTGGTAATCTTGTTTTTATATTTTTTCTTTATTAGAAATCCTTCTCCATGTAGCCCTTTAGTTTCACCTATGTAGCAAAAAATATAGTCATGATACTCTTCGATACTGCACCCCATTTTTCGGACTTCTGCGAGACCTAAGATGTCACAATTAATGTTTTCTAGAGCGTTCGTTAGTTCAAGAAATCGTTCTGTTGATGCAAGGGATCTTACATTGTAAGTGCAGATTTTGAGGGTTGTTTTTGCATCTTTATCTATTTTAGTTCTTGGTGGAGGGTTGCAGTCTAATTCCCCACGAGGACTAGTCGGATTGGGGAATGTTTTGTTTACACTATTGTTAAGTTCTTGTTTGTTTAATCTTCTGTTCCGGTGGCTGATGGCTGTATCCTATGCTTTCTGTTCTGGTGGCGGGTTGGCAGCAGGCAGGGAGTTGCTTCTGTTCCTCATTAAGTCAAATGCATTCAGTCGGTGTGTTTTTGTTGTCGATTGTTGTTTGCGGGGCTGCTCCTTTGCATTTGGCGAGGTTGACGGTTCCCTTTTGCGTTTCTCGCTTCCCGGTTTCCCCTCTTTTATAACTAGTTTGTCATAGTTTATGAATGCATAGTTGCCTTTCTCTCTTTCTTCTTCGAGTTTTGACTGTAGTTCTTTTCTCTTATCGAGGATCTCCTTCGGGTAGTCTTCAGAAACATGCACATTTTTGAATTTCTTCTTATTTTTCATTATCTCATTTTTCTTCCAATTGTTGACGAATGACAGGAGTATTGGCCTTCCCTTTCCATTTTCTTTGTTGTTTTTGCCAATTCTGTAGATAGTGTTTATGTCTCTATCTTCAAGTGTTATGTTTAAATCGTCTTTAAATTTCTTTTTTATTATTTCAATAAGACTGACAGTAGATTTTTCAGTTTCTTTTACTCCGTACAAAATTAAGTTGTTTATTCTTTTGTGTTTTTCAAAGTAGTATATCTTTTCTTTTAATTTCTCATTTTCTGATCTTAATTCCTGTATTTCTAACCTAAAAGGAACTAGTTTTTCTTCCATTCGTGTCATAATGTCATCGGTTTGTTTTGACATTTCTATTTTTATTTGGTCGAACAAAGATTGTAGGTTATCCATTTTTGCGGTGACCTCTTGCGTGGAGTGGAACGTAGTCGCGTGAACGCAGTGGTATCGAAGTTTTGTTGGCTATTTGGTGTGGCAACACTACACTGATGTGATGTGTTCTAGGTTTATGGTTGTTCTGTCTGTTGACAGATAACCTCTAAAGTTCCTACGGCTTTTGCCACTTGAATGTTTTCTTGATAGCACAGTTTCCACTTAGTTTTTTGTTTCACAATGTAGTTCAACACAGTATGTGTGTGTTTTAAATGTTTCTACACAGGATAACACGGTATTTATACGCTTTATACGTCGAAAGTCGGAGTTCACTGAGACTACGTCTTAACGTAAACACAGCCGGACCGGAAACCTACTACCGAAAGTTATGTTACGGAAACATAAATATTCATTAAATAAATACACACTAAAACAGAATATGACCCACAGAAGACTGTTTAAAATTGTTTTCAAATTAATAAAATGCATTAATAATTTATACCCATTTATACATCATTGTAGAAATATTCGTCCATTTATGAACTAAATATTATGATGTCAAGACCGTATGAGCAAATAAAAGCCATAATTACTTATTCAAAAACATAACTGGACTTAAATTCATTATTACATCTTCACACAAATAAAATTAGCAGCAACCAAACGTATTCACGATAATGGATCCAAGAATAAAACAAGCGTAAAGCCCTCTATAATGTCTTCTTACAATATTTACCTGAAAGAACCACCTCAAACACTTATCAGATGGGTGATCTCACAGAGCTTTGCGAGGAAAATAACGTGAAAGAAAAAACTTTTCAAGTACATATATGCAGCATTCACACAACCTAACATTTTAAGGGATTGGGTTTAAACGTTCATTGTCATTTAGTTTGTATCATAGTATTGTCATTCATTATCATTAGAGACCAATTAGTAAATTTGCGTATATTTTGCTAAATATTGTAAAATACATCTTATTAAAATTACATGTCATGGTTAGTAGTTGTGTTACAATTAGAGGGTTACACAGTGTGACAAGAAACCTCATTTTTGGAGGTGTTCTGTTGATGGTAAAAACTGGTAGCCTCGACCAAAACGTCTAAAGCTCCCGATTGTCAAAAAATATTTTTTTTAAGTCAAGAAAAATGTATCCGGGTCAATGACTAAAACTCACAATACGCGAACGATACCGATTATATAAAAAAATACTTCATACAAAAGTTTTAGAACGATTAATACACTATGGAACGGAATAATCATATCAGCATTCATATCGGTATTAGAACCGAATTCGTCATTTATGCATGGTTTATATTTTTTTTTTCTCGAAAGATCCACCATGTTATTTTTGTAGTAACTACTTAGCTTTTCTATATGCCATAAATATTGAATTAACTTATTCCATGAACCGTTGAAGTTATGGCATGTTTAGATATTGTGTGGCAACCCTAATAAGAGTGGCCGAGTTGGCAATTTTTAAAGGGTCCTAATTAAAAAATGCAAATTGAAAAGATGCGTCCAGATCTGGAGAATGCGCCGTTAGTTTGCCATTCGCATGCAGTGTTCGAGCACTACACGCGAGGTGAACATCGTACTACACAATGCGCGCAAGAAAATTACGATTCGACACACCAGCACAGCATTATCAACCAAATCTGAACGACCTTAATATGACTTCGTTCCTAGGAGGCGGGAGTACCAAACATTTTCGCACTCTCTCGCTTAATGGGTACTTTGGGGGATCAATGTTACTCTGCGTCCGTAGGAACCTCCTTAGACAACCCTACACGTGATCCCTGGATGGTGCTATAAGAATAACAAACTTGGCAGCTGCACTGTGCCATCTAGACCTCGCGGCACTCACTGGATTTTCTTCATCATCTGCTTTCCCACTACTACTAACCCAGAGAAAAAATGCCTATCTGTATCCAGTGACATGCAGCCATACGATAAATAATAAATAGCTAGGTACCTACTGTAAAGTCAAGGCTCCTTAATGCTTTCCTTAATATAATCATCTAGAATTAAATAAGTTTGCGAAAGAGAAATGCTAACACTTAGCTCAGACGTTAACTGATTAAACTTGAAAGTTGTGAAGGAGAATATTAAATTTTTCTGCATCAATTAACAAGATAAGTTAGGATACTTAAACCAAGATAGCGCTTCAAACAAGCTATATCGTGAGCAGTTCTAGCATCTAGGCTACCTATTTAACATTATATTTACATAGATTTTATTTAGTTCTTTTCCTCGTGAGTTTTTGTTTGGTGGATAATTGGATATCAGCCTAACTTCCTTTTTTGCGCTATAGGTAATAGAGCCGACCACCACTAAAGAAATGGTAGATCAAAATTATGTATTTCAACCGCGATTGCAGCTGGACTCCCTGAACGGGACGCTCCATTAGACGTGTCGTATAATTATTTAAATTCGCCTCATAATAATATATTATATAGGGGTGAGATCAGTGTGCGCCGAGAATTCCTGTTTTTCATTTTCAGGATTATCATTTATGTCTTACCTACCTACGCTACAGGAATTCCGATTGAAATATGGTCAATATATTAACCTGGTGTAGATTATTACGTTTTTACACAATACACGCTTAAGTATTCAATAATTTATGTATTTGGTACAAAAATATGTACTTACGTAAGGATTTGGCTGAAATAACTAATAGAGTTTTTTGTACCTCAAACTTACCACTACACTCTAAATAAATTTTCTTGAGTACACGCAGTAAATTGCTGTCACCGACAAAATTGCACATACTCCGGCATATTAAAAATCCTCATTTTGCCACGCGACTGGCATGCTTCGGCTTCAAGTGGATTCCTCGGAATGAAGCCACTGGGGATCGAAAGAATGCTCGAGGTGTAAGTGAAGATCGGGCACGCCCGATACGTGTCGAAGTACTGTATTATTAACGAGTATTTTGGCTAATATCATTTCTGGATATTTAATACATAAAATATACTCGTATACCTATACCTATAGTTTGACGAAAACTCAGTTGAATTATCTCCAATGCTTGCTGCGGTGAGATAAATAGAATTGTCGGGCCAGTCCATTCGCCGAGAAGTTAATTTAAAATGTTATTTTCTTTGTATTTGCTCGGCATTTCGACGTTGTCCGATAATTTAATTTCCAGGTTTTATATTACGCTACTTTGTAGGGATAAAAATAATACTTTTTATCGGAACGTAATTTAGCCATTTTGTGCTCCGATTTATAAATTAGATTTAACACCGAGGAGTTGCAATAGCATCAGCTGAGCAGTACAAATACAGATATAAACACATAGTTAAATAAGGCCAAAACTTGGGGGCATGAACATCACAAATTTAACGCTTGTAGAACGTTTCAATGTATAGGTAGACCTTGTAAGCTTATCGGGGGCTAAGCTGAACTTTTCTCGTTTAGCTTATTTACGGTGCGGAGTAGATAACGCGGGCGTGAACACGCCGATTGAAATATTAAATCGATAAAAGTTTTGAAAAGTTAACCTGCCATTTGATCTTTTTGTTGATATACTTTTACGAATAAATCGGATGTAAAGAAAATACCTAATCACTGTTGCTAGAGACGATAATGATGATCAATTGACACCAATTAAAAAAACTCCAATGTCAGTTAATTGATTCGCAAGTGCAGTTTATAAAAATATATCTTAATATGCCTAACATATAACGCAACGCCTACTTATAACGCTTTTCCGATTTAGGCTAAAAGAGAGGTAGCGTATAAAACTGCCAAAATCAATCTGCCGGATCATCTTCGTCAAATTGTGACCCGAGAATTAATGGTAGAGAATCGGGGTCAAATAAAAGCTGCAGCGATGAACTCTTTGAGCTGATATATGTCTAGCGAAATTCCAGTTGTTAAATTTACTTACTGAATAGGTAAAAACTATGGTAAGAAACGTGGTAAAAACCGAAAAAGAAATTCTCCCTCTGATAATGTCGAAAAAATCGGGTACCACCGCCTCTGCTATTCTTCGGCCATCCTGCGTATCGTATGTATTTAGATACCTATTCGAAATAAAGTTGTACTTATTTATAATAGGGGATCCTAATTGGGAAAACAGGGAACAATACAAATATGACTACTTATTAAAATCACACGAAATTACTTTTATTCAGCGGTGCGTCCAAGTTTAAACAGTTTCTCCACCATTCCGTTCTTCAGTATACGTGCAATATATCGGTCCGTAAACCACGCTGGGTGATTGGCTGTGGTCGAAGCGGTAAATGTTTTATCGTACCGAATTGTAACAATACTATTTAGGTCCATAGGTTAGACAATATACCTACCGTTTGAGACGAATGAAGCACTTTCAAAGTGAAAACCAAATTTGTTTTTGGAAGGAAGTAATGTGACCTCTGACTGAGTTAAAGACATTGTATACCTAGTCTTAATAAAATGATTAGGTCGTCTTAACTTTCAACGACACCGAAATAGTTGTGAACGTTGATAGACGTTTAAGCTTTATAACTCATAAATTCCTCATATAAAGAAAAAGTTAAGGCCGTAAAAGGCTACTTATTGTTTATTACTTGAGCCAACACGCGTGAACGCTTATACGCAGGGATTTGTCAATATTTCGCCTTGGCAATATTACGTCTCCGTCGTAGGTCGGGTCCGGTGATCGATGGTTTTGATTGTTTTCGGTATCTTGAAGGAGGAGAAAGGACCTTTTTATAGGCTCCAACGCTTCAGATTTATATTAATCTTGCTGCCTAGTAATTTGTCAAATGCGTTATTTTTTCCACCGTCTCATCTCATCGTGTCATTTCAGTGACAATTTGATGTCGTATGGATATGAAAACCTTGTTTATAACTTCCTGCATATGTTAAATGGAACATAAACTATGCCCGGCAGCTTTTGCTTATCTCCCGGTTACCGAATACCGACGAATATTGCTTATGCTTCATACAATATTCAGTTTGCAAATGTGGTACAGCTCGTACAAGTGTTGTGGCAAGGGTGCGTACAATTTGTGTTAAGACGGGAAGTGTATTAAGAAGAATCACCGACCTACAGATATTACAGTTCCTTATGAGCCAACAGTTCGGGTAGACAGCTACCCGAACTTTTTCGTTAGCTCGTTTCAAAGAGCGAGCTAGAAAACTAGTATTCTCTTGTGAACGGGGATAGAACGCATCGTTCATTTAGCTACTTCTGCTGATTTCTGGACATTGCTCTGTCAGCGTGCTGACGTAGTGTGTTCTATTGCATTCTAATGTCATACTAGATAACTCCTAAAATAATTCCCTCCAACGAGTTGAATATAACGAAAAAGCAATTGGACGTAAACCTAGAACCAAATGTTATCTTTTTTATATTATGCTATTTTCTGAAACAAAAACGTACACTTTATTTACCTACTAAACTATATTGACTGAATTCTGTAGTTTTATAATATCTGTGATGTAGGTATTATAGGTACGTATATCGCAGAAATGATACATGCACCCGTTTGTACATGATCCGGTCTTGTTAGTCGACCCACATGAACCATTTTCATTCATAGTACGTCTCTGATAGTACCTACATTGACGCGGCCTGTCACCGTCATAGAGCTCACAATACGGGTACTGTGATACCCGAACTGATAGTTTGCGATATTCGATGCCTTCATCAGCCAACAATGTTTTAAACCTTAGATGTGCGTCTTCGGTCATTCAAGGCATATGTTGTTGTGATTTTGAAATGCTTATCGATAGATTTATAAGAGTAGGTACATAATTTTCATATAGAAATGTGAAGGACGAAAACATGATTGACTTCCACAGATTAATTAGTATCGTAACAACTATTCATTAGGTTTAGATTAATATACTTGTGCAGTCAGCATCAACAGTACCAATGCGGAGTCTGTGGTAGTCAATCATATCTTTGCCTGCTCTTATTGGTGTGTATGAATCTCCACCCCTTTAAAATTCTGTGAGTGGGTATTCCTTTTGAGTTATATCTCGAACTCTGCGCTGGGATACGGAGCATGAAAATCAATCTTGTTTCACGCGAAAAGAACTAACGTGAGCGTTGATAAATGTTACTGCTATTCTAAAACAATATTTCTACAAAACTAGTAGCCATTCTGTATTATAGTAAAAATATAGGTAGGTACAATGCGACTGAGCAGTTGAGCACGTTTAGCACAATCTCATGAGCTATAACGACGTCTTGTGCTGAATCCTAAGATGTGAACTATATTCTTTCTACCGCGCCAATGTTCGTGGGTACAGTTGTTATTATGTCTTAAAAATATTTTCTAAATTCATGGAAGGTGATCCGATAAGTGATTCAGTAAACTCGTTGAGTTATAGCTGATAGAATAATAATTGATGAAGGCTTCGCATTAATGTAAATCTCCCAAAAATGACTTCGTATTTTTAACAAAGCAATATTTTCACTATCCTGCGTGTGCTGTGATCTCTCTGGGTTATATCGAGCTCCGGTTTATGTAATTTATGATCGTCATGACTTAGGAATATCGTTTCTTAAGCTCCGTTTAGCTGGAAAATGCTAGTAGATGTCGCAGCAATCGTAAAAAATGCTTTAGAATTTAACAATTCGAAATACATAAAGTCGATGCTTAAAATACTAAACATTAAGTAGGGTTGGCTTGAAATAAAAGGCTTTTGAGTTATTATCCTAATTGAAGTCCAAATTTTACTAAGATTCCTTCGAAATACCCCAGTGGACAATTCATGATTTAAGTTATCAAAATAAGTACCTAAATAATATTCTACATATTATTTAGGTACTTATTTTGATAACTTAAATCATGAATTGTCCACTGGGGTATTTCGAAGGAATCTTCACATCTTTGTTAGGTCTTATTTTCTTAATTACTTCCTATTTATTCGCGTAGCTAATTGTAAAATTTTGCTATTGGTAAGTGGTTTGTAATAATGGACCGATTCCTCGCTCCTGGCACCGCATATTAATTCCCGTGACTAATGTACACCGCAGTATTGAAAATAGATGTAATTTCGTGCTTAACCTCGTTATCGATTTGGCTATTAGTACATTACATTAAAAGGCAGCGTACCTATATGTAGTTTATTTTGCGCTATAAAGTTTTACCTACTTATTTTGTAGGCAAATTGAGTCCCGTTTGGTATATGAAGCGTTTAGTAAAAAATGTAGAATTGTCCTTTGAAATATTTGTACTCGTACTTATTTTAAACGAATAGGTAAGGAGTATATTATTTGGCTCTGCTATTTAATAATATCCTCTGGGAGCTAGTCTCTAGAACTACTTTAGAGAATTTCAGTTAACTCATCTTCGAGCTCCCTGGGCGGATATTGAGACATCGTATCGAGATTCTGAGGCGAACATTTTTGTAAAATGAAAAGTCCTTGTTTCCTACAAGCTAATATAAATTCATAATGTATCTTTTTATTGACTTTGTTTTTGTTGATTAACACATATCTATTTAAAACCCGAGAAGGCACAAAATTTCAATTCAATACATCATAGCTACCTGTAATAGTAGTTTATGTAACTGTTACGTAATAGGGGTCCTTATTACGTACAGTTGCATACACTGCTTTATCTACACATATTATAAACCCGAAATGATGATTGAATGACTGCCATTGCACGGTTTGCACGCCATCGCCATGGCCAACTCGATTGTGCCGGCGGTCGGCGGGGCGCGTGCCGGCGGGTCGGAGCATCCCGGATTTTCATAATGATATCGAATTTTTGCTTATTATTTGATAATAATAACATCCTTACAGATAAGACATTTCGTCGCTGCGCTTGTAAAATCCGACATGAGACTTTTTTTGAAAAATGGTTTTTGACTTCTTTTAAAAGTATTTTTAAAGATGCATATTCCCCAAAAATCCATTTTTTTGTAGGTTTACTGGATCACAAAAAAATAAAATCAGCTATGTGAAAAAACCTTAATTAGCCGCGCAAAAGGAGCTACTAGCCCCGATGCATATGTTTTCGTCTACACAGACCATTTTCTTAAGTTTTCCCATTTGTACAGAAAAGTAGTTTTAGACCAATATTCGACACCGTTTTATAATAAAATGATAATATTTAGATTTTTCATGGAAATATCCTACACAAATGCAATTAAAGTACAAGTAATACCATTCTGAAAAACGCAAAAAAAAACTGATTTTTGTATGCCAAATATTTTTATTACAAAAACATATGGTGAGACTAGGGTCATTCCTAGGGAAAGCAACGTGGCATAGCTATATATTGACCGTTTAATTATGAGTCTACAAAATCAAATGTGCAAGAGGAGAGCCCAACTTTATTTGGGCAATGGTTTTGGAAAATCCATTTTTTCAGCAACAAAAGTTTCTTAGTGTTTTCATGATACAATTAAAATAAACTACATTAAACACTACTATTATTGGCCCCATTAATTAATCATCAGAAGTATCCGTGTAAGAATTATTCCGAGAAATGTAAAAAATTCTTCGTACTAGACGAATTCCATTGCATCGGGACTAGTATGTGATCAAATATCACAAAGATGTTTTTATCAATGAATGCATTATAATAATATTGCGCTTTGTGATGGCACACAGCGGATTTTATATAATATTTTATGAAATTGGTTCTTGACAAATAGTATATAGTTAAATATGTAATATATTAAGCAGTGTTAATAAACATTCTTATACGCATTTTTATGGTTTTAATTTATTTGCAGTATAAATCCGCTTAGTGACGATTCGAAATGTCACTTTATAGAAATATTAAACCGTTATGTGCCTCGGTAATCACATAGCGGTTTTTACAACACAAATAAATTTAGCTATGTGCTTAAAATGTAGAAAAAAAAATTGTAGCTCCTAAAATAACTTAGTAAAATTTTCAAATCTAACATTATTTAGAGTCATATTGGAATCTTTAATTTTTGTCATTTTTAGATTTTTGATTTATTATTATACAGTAAAAAAAGTTTATGTGTCTCCTGTAAAGTTGTGTTTTTTTACATGTCGGATTTTACAAGCGCAGCGACGATTTGTTCTAACTTCTAACGAAACAATCTATTTTTATGGTGGTTATAACGTGCGGTTTTTGAACGCATCATGGAGGGTTTATGATATCCTGGGTGTAGATAAAGTAAAATATCCTCTGATTAACATTCCTGTAATCCTATTATAATACTTAATAGCAATAAGATGCGCAATTTGCGGGCTTTGTTTTTTATTAAGGAGACTTTGTTCATAATCTGTCGAACAGGATTTGTTAACAAAATATCATTCTATGGGACTTGTGAAGTATATGTGCCGTTTTCAAGCAAAAGGTACATCGTTGTCGGTTGTTAATAGAGTATATTCCTCAATTCATTATTATGGCAGTAATGCAGTAACGCGTGCCTGTGGTTTGTCCGCACGAACTGTCTGTGATTGTTGTACTAAATTAAATTTACTAAGCTAGAAATGTCCCCGTGAGAACCAAACATTGTTGTGGAGTTGGTACATAATAATAAAATCGATGTTTGCTGGTCCATAAATTAACCGATTCCGTTTTTATATAATTAGATAAATAAAGCTTGAAGGAGATTTTAACTACTCGAACAACTAAGATAGGTAGGGTTGAATGTACTAAAACGTGAGACCGTAATTTCGTGCGCTTTATGTTGTTTTAAGCAGTAGAATTTTAAGTGATCTGCTAAGTTAGCCTGATCAGTCTTGTCAGCTTTGATTGGTGCTTATTCTTTCATCAACTTAGCATGTTCATCCCTAATACCCGTAGTTTAAAAAGTATTTTTCTCTTAAGCAACAGTATGAGATAAAACAATTATTTATACAAGTGCGTAACGTTACGAGATGTTATCAAAAGTGAAGATTCTGCTATTTAAGACAGGTGAAAGCGAGAGTTACGTTGTTTAGCATCACTTAAACATTCAGTCTAATGATATGATAAACGAGTTGTGATCACGGCTGGAGATATGGAAAAAGTAAAAATATTGTATTGATTTTCTTTTGTTACAACTAATCTTGGTTAACAAATGCCAACATCTACGGGGGAAAAATGTTAAGTATTCTTTCCCTTATTTTTCAGGTGTTGAGATGTGACACAAATAGAGCAAAGCCGCGTGGTAATATTGAAGTATGTAAATATTAAAGGAAATACTGTATATTGCACTGTCACGTACTTCTAAATATTGGCTCCGAACACAACTCAAAATATACTTACTGTGGTGTATCACGTATTATTAAACCTAAATTCTAGTCACGTTTTGGCTATGACGGTATTGATATTAATCTTTTGAAATGTGGCATTTGAACTGATTGAACTATTGGATTAATGTTTTTCAATGTGTGTTTGATATCGCACCCGAATATACTGATATATTTTCGAAGTTAGATTTATACGTATAAGTGGAATGAAATATAACCAAACCTGATGCTCTCACAAAGGTAAAAACATTAATCACTGCCATTCGATATTTCACCCGTTCCCGAGAAATTCCGACTGAGAATAAACTGGACACTGACACTGATACCCGACAGCTGACAGATGAAAGAATGGATAAATTGTAGCGTGTGATATCAAATTATCATACATTTATTTATGATGTAACTTTATTTGATGTTATATTCTGGAATCCACTAAATACATAGATAGTAAATATACTTTTATATACCTATTCGTAGAGCGTCATTGAGCTGAAGAGGTACTGTAGATTTTGCGTGAATAAAACTATTAACTAATTTAGATCTCGTGTTTACTTGCATACGAACGCAAATTATTCGTGTTGGAACATCATGTCTTTCTTAATGGTCATTTACACTCCATCGTACTTTAAAAAAGTACATCAAATCTTGCCATCGTTGCAATAATTTAAAAAAAGTACCAAGCATGTGTTAATTATCAATCAAAGATCGCGGAGAAACGCGCGATGTTAGTTAGGAAAGTGACAGGGCAATTACAGCGCAATCTGCCCACTTGCGCGCCTTCGATGCGCTGGTCGCGCGCGCGCTATTGCAATGCATGGCACATGCTTTAGTCCTAATATACCCTAATACTATTAGAGAGATCTGTCCACCTGTAAAAATAGTAGTGGGCGGCCTCAGGGACGAGGCACCTAAGTAGGTAAGTGAAACGTTTTTTGTGCGTTAGTCAGTATCCGCTCTGGACACTTTTGAAAAATCTTCCATGTGTTTTTCGGCTACACCTCATCTTATATATTTCTTGCCTTTTGTCGAAAGTATATTTCCTACCTTCATTGAAATAGATGGAACTAAGTGTGGAATTCACCAAACGAGGGGAAAGTTTAATCTGTGAAAATCAAAGATAGAACATATATCAATGAATTTCATAAATAAAAACATTGGATCGTATTTTGACGTGGAAAACACTACGTAGTATTTTCCAATTCAGGTCATACGCGGGTTTGTTCCCAATACAAAAACATTTCAGCTTTTCCAGACACATGCCAGAATTGAGCGAGAATTGGTGTTTAGTGCTAACACTGCGATATACAAAGCCGCGGGCGTTGGCATTCGTACAATTCGTACAAGTACAATTTGATACCTATTGTTGTTATTTTATTGCGGTTTTTCCTTTAGTTGGTACCTATAAGTAATATAAGACTTCCTGGTAAATTCGATCTTCAGACCATTATTGACAGGCGTAATTATTAATTTAAATACTTGTAATGATTATTGAATGGTTTTTGTAGGAACGAATTTGTAGATCACAAGAGCATTCAATCACAGTCAACTGGAAAATTGTAATAAGTATTTTATTCGCGGATGAATACTCGTAAAACCAACAATTCTGTTTTCATGGGCGTATACTGCGTATAGTAAAAGTAATCGGAAGCGGCCGGCACGAATTAAACCTAAATAAATGTTGAATTGTGCGAATCACTTATTATGTTTTTTGAAGAAATACAATAAGTATTTGTTTCCAGTTTTAAAGGAATTTTCAGTTTTTTGTTAAGATTTTTTTGGTCTTGCTTTGTCTTTTTTGACAAACAGTCGGTAGGTGCATTTAGTAGGCTACTTTAAATTACGTAGATGTGTTGAAAGTTGATTTTAATCAGTCTACAACTTAGTGTTTGAAACTAAGTAATATATCTCTATTCAGAGTTGTCCCTCATAAAATATTTAATTGACAGACAATCAACAACTTTCACGTTTATGTCTCTGTTTCACCACAAGGCGTATCTTATCACATCAAAATAGCGTAAATCTTTAATTGTTTCCATTCAAATATGCCTCCATCCATTAGATCCCCCGTGATTATAGCAGTTGTTGCAAGCGGCTAAGGTGTATATTAGCATAGATGGCGGGAGAAACTGGAAGGTTGGCGAAGTGGAGCGAGACAATCAGGGTGCGTCCGCGGCTTGATGAAACAATTTGCTTGTGAGCAGTATTATGAGAGAAGCGGACGTGGCGAACAGTAGGCGAACTCGCGGGTGTAGAAATCAGTATTTTTACTTGGTATTGACTTTTAATTGGCCGTATGAAACAGTGGGAACCTTATTATTTACTTTCCTTACATTGAATGTATCTTTTTTTATCTGCAAAATCTTTATTTATGGGTTGATTTAATTTAAGATATTCCATGGTATGGTACATCATGCTCGCCTGCTGTCGAGTGCATTGTGCATTGTCTTTGACAGTAGAGTATCTTCCATAATGTTATTATTGCTACATTACATTACCAGTCTACGCATGTAACCATGGCGTTTAGAAGACGCGTTATCGACCTTCACAATAGTGAAACCTGGTTTTATTTGATTTATCGTGTGTTTTAATAAAAGCTTATGAAAGTCTTTTGTGCTTGCGCTCGCCATTAAAGCCGGAGTTATGTTTTTTGCGAACGTATTTATTTATGGTCTGCTATTGGCAGGAATAGCAGTACTTCAAAACCCGGATTGGTGAATTGCTGATTCGGCTGCCTCTGTATATCTTCATTATATTTATGATTATGGGCTCCCGCGTCAGCTCGTAAATGCTAGGCCATTGAGGGAGAACAGGACGTTATTAACGTAATGCGTGTTTGTTTCAGATGTGACGGTGACGTACCGGCGCGGGCTGCCCGTGATCACGGTCCCGCTGCCGTCGCGGCGAGAGCGATGCCGCTTCACTCTACGGCCCGTCTCGCAGACCGTCGGCGACCTTCTTGAACAGGTAATATAAATTCCTGAGCTGAAGTCAACAGATGGATGAAGTACCGGCGTGGGCTGCCCGTGATTACGGTTCCGCTGCTGTGGCGCCGCGAACGATGACCGCCCGTCTCGCAGGCCAACGGCGATTTTCTAGAACAAGCAATATTTATATGCCTTAGAAGATATAAACAAATTATTTTCTTTGATTTACGATGAAGAGTCTCGCAAACCGATATGGTTTTGGAACCAGTCAACTACAATTTAACTGCCGGCCTGTAAGTTTTCTATCCACATCCACAACGTCTAATTTTACGTATGTAAACATCTTGCTCCTACTGTTGTTAATCAAATTAAAATGATAAACAACTGTTGTGAGTTAAATGTCTGTTTAGCAATACAAACTTGGAGCAATTTTGGATTAAAAATTGTTTTGTGTCGTCCCAGGTGAAAGCCGAAGACCGCGGCGTGGAGCGCGCCACGGCGCTGGCGGCGGACGAGCGCGTGCGCATCGCGTCCAGCGACACCGTGGAGTCGCTGCTCGAGAACGACTTCCGGCTCATCATCAACGACACCGAATACTACGTCAAGAGTCCCTCGCAGGTCAGACACTGAACTTAGTATCTTCCTTCTAGAGTTCATACTTAGGACCACTTAACTGATAATTCGTAAATCTTATCGTATAATGTCATCCTCCACCAATGGTCCGTACATTATCACTGTTTTGGGGCCCACCCACTATCAGTCGGCCTGTCAGTTGTTCGGAGCTGTCAAATTTTTGTTCTAACTGACAGGCCGCTATCGTGAGGCGGACTGATAGTGGGACCCCTTTGAATCTTTATCGTCTATGACAACTCAGTAACAGAAGCTGCAGGTCTATGCAGTAAGCTAAAAAGTGTGCCGAAATTCTGTAAGGTTCGATTTCAGATTAATGTGTGGTTATGTACTAATATTTTTATATCTAATTCGCATTCTAAACCAAAATATCTGTGTCTCCTTTTTGCAACTTACGGAACGAAAACTTATAAGGGTTAACGTCGTCCATAGATTCCCAATGTAAGTGGCAAAATAAAAGAACAAATATATTTATCGTCTGGACCTTTTTGAGCGTGAACATTTTAAGAGTCCGGTAACGATTTGAAAACGAATATCGCTAATAATGACATTATGCATATGAATTGCATTTGGTAAGATAGCTTGAAGTCTTGTTATAGCAAAAAAATACTGGTCGATATATATTAATATTTAATACCTTAAAACTCAATTCTCGTTCACGTTGAGGTTTATTGAACATAGACTGTTTTCCTTTCAGAATTTCCGTTCTAATGGTAATGCATAATAATTATATTATGCTCTCATCGTCGTTACGCATTTATGCGATTGGTGTGTATTTTTCCATGTGAGTGGTAGCAGAGATTTTTTTTACAATTTAGTACTAATGATGACTTATTGTAGTTTTTGGTACATATTAAATAATTTCGCTATATGCCGGGTTACGTCATTGGCTACGGCGTAGTGCTACGAGCGTAATGAGCGTAGTTTAGCAATGTGTGGGTTAAGATTATCTGCTCACAGAAAACGTTTAATTTTGTATCCGTTAAAGAGTTGGTGGTATGAGTTATTAGAAAACTGTCCTTATAACCATTTTAGTCTATGTTAATTTGCATAAAGAATGTTGTTAATTTACTAACCAATTTAGATACGATACAATTAATAATTTACGAGTACAACGACCGGTAGTGCGCTTTCTTAAGTAATACCATTATCGTTGGCCGCATTGAAACAATATACATGTTTTATAAGCAATTATTATCCTCAATTTTTTTCTATTATTGTTTTAAATAGTGTAAGAGTGTTTACATTAAATTAATGTATGGAGAAGACTACCAATCGCTTTGAGCTCTGTTCATAGCATTAGGCTAAGTGTTCATGTTAGCATTCCACTCCGCAATCACGTTAGACGAGCAGTCTAATCTGTTTACACATTGTGCGACTAGTGAGAGGACATTCCACCAAATGCAATGTTCTTTACTTAAGGAAGTATGGAAATGGTCTTTTGAATTTGCCAGCATTAAAACATTATTGCTGGAAACTTGTATTTTTTTATCCCAGGTTGCAACAAATTGCTTATAGTTATGACTTTTGTTTTTATTAGCCTAAAGTAGTGTCCCACTGCTGGGCAAAGGCCTCTCCCGCTGTTATGACTTATGATTCTTAATTTAAATCTTATAGGAAACCAATAAGCTTAAGCTAAATGTTACAACTATAATAAGTAATAAATAAAAATTACTAACACGTATTTATAAGTATATAATTATACTGGAAGACGTATAAGCTTATTGCATAAAAGTATTACTGGGTTACTATATTATCTTTTCGATCTAGAACAGTCTGCTATAAATCAAAAAGATAATATCATAATAATAGTTAATAATATCATTTTTAGAGCAAGGAAAATGTGAGCTATGAGATAATGCAATTTAAAAGTTATGATCAAAATGTTATCAAACTCCAAGAGAGTTCTGTGTCATCATAAAGTATTCAGCGTAGAAAATTCGAGCTGCGATCTAGATAATTTTAGATGTTATTCAACCTAAATATTATTTTTTCTCTTCGTTTTCAAATAATTAAACAATAAACAAAAAAATCAAACGTGTATTTCCTATTGTTTTTTATAGTTCTTACACCTACAGACAATATTTTTTTCATACCTATTCGTATTTTAAATAATGCCGAATTATTTATATAAAATCTATTTAAAAAACCGCAAATATTTTAAAGTCACATTGTAACAACATTTCGTTAGACCTGGAAAAATATAGGTGTTAAAGGATATTCCCTGTTAACTTTTTGCCCGAGGTATCCAATCTGAAGCTGAAATTCAATTTAGACCTGCTTGTTGGCGGTAATGACTTGGTCTTAATGAGTTTGCTGGCAGAAAAAGCCCTTAATAAATACTTATACAAATATTTAGCAAGTTAATTTTCTTCCATTATCTTGCTTCATTTTTTTCATTAAATATTAAAGTTAAAGAGTCTATTTTTTCGATATAGAGTTATTTGGTAGGTACTTCCTATAACTACACAATGGGAATATTTAACTATTTGTGAATGAAAGAAGCCTGTACTTGTGCCGGCAAAGTGGGATTCACCAAACTCGCCCTCATTTGTAGCTACATATGGCGAGGATAATTAGATTAATTAGTTGTATGAAGTTTCCAAAGGGACATGTAACTAACATATAACATACTACATGAAAACGGGGGTTAGCCGCGTACAATCGCAGTTCATTAGTTATATTCATAGTTGCGGCGTGTTCGCGGCAGAACTACCTGTATTCATCGGAATAAATAAGCGAATATAAATTATTATCTAATGTACTAGTTGATATAAGTACTATAAACGGTTATTGATTCAGTCTAACCTTCACAACTGATGTTGTTAGTAAATAACATGGCTTCTAACTTAGGACATAAATACAGGGTGTAACAAGGCGAGCAAAAAATTATTTTATAGTTTTTCATCATTAGAATATAATACCTTTTATGCCCTTAAAAGGATCACCAGAATTTTGGTTACACCTTGTATATCAAGGGTAGATTACGTTTGAACTTTTCCGTGCCACTGTTACACGCTACGCTCCTAGCCGATTCTAACGTTTTCCTCATATGTGGAGGAAAGATCAGAGAGCCACATTGCCGGGTTCCTAGGCATTCCTGCCGCTCGGTGTGCTAAAATTCTTTTTTTTAGAAACTTACGTCCTCTAAACTTCGATTTCAAATAAGAACAACTCGTATTCTTCTTTCTCCGTTCCTCCTCCCAATTAATTTTGGGTCGGCCCTCTATATTTGTTCTCGCTAGTTGGCTCTGTCATTATAGTTTGCTGGTATTTTAGAGCATGTTTCTTTAGAATATTCCACAAAGTGACGAATTTTAATAAAAGAGCATGTAGGTAATATTTTTTTTAGTGATATGGCAATTTACCTACTGTTTGAGTACTCTGAATATAATGGACCTCAACGGTAAACACAAAAAGGCTGGTGTTAATATTTACGCTACCTTTTTTACATGCTCACGATTTTCATTTCATTTCATTTTTCTGTGTCCTGTAAAATGTTTGCCTTTTCCGTGTTGTTTTATAACACCCATGGTTGTAATTTTGTCGTCCCAGATGTTATTTTTTTCACCCTCTGCCAATTTTATACTGCGTATAAAGATTTCTTGTAGCACTCTACTACTGTATTATATTTCAGCTTATATCGTTTAATGTCGCTTCATCAATCACTACATACAAACCCTGTCGTAAATTCTATCTTTTATCCTGATACAAAATATTGTCTTGCTCGTATATTCATGAAACGATTTGCTCTAGGCTTAAACTTGGTTAAGTTTCGAGTGAAATTAGACTAGGAATTGGCATGAAATTGGATTTCAAATGGCGCGCCGCGTTACAGGGTCCTTTCATTGTATATTCGACGTTACCCTTTTTTGAATGGTTTCTATGAATAGTAAGGTGTTCAAATGTCCGTGAAGTTAGCATATCAAGTTCCAGCAGATCACTTTTTTTTAAGAGTTCTATTAGCATGCACAATAGTTCTATAGTTCCTGATAGGTTTCATGAATAGTTCTGTCGTTTTTACCAAAAAAACATACACTATGGTTTTTTGCAAAATGATATGCTAACTTCACACACTAGCATATCATTTAGTCCCAAATCTAACAAAAATGATACCGTTGCCTCAAAATATACTAAAAAAGAGTTCCTGATACTTAAAATCACATTACTTCATTAAATAAAAACAAAAAAAAATGATTTGCCTTATTCCTTGATATGCTAACTTCACACCTGCTATGCTGGTGTAAAAAAATAAGCCATAGACTTCATTTTGGTCTTCAATGATAGCTGTTGCTCTGTTATGTACAAAACCGCGGAGTTCTCGGGTCTGATCTAACTTTTTTGTTATGAAAAATATTAACTTCAAAATTTAGATTTTCTCAAATTTTAGGTGTGATATGCTGATATATTTTCAGGAGTTCTAGACTTGTTATTGGTCTTAAACGATAGCTGATGCTTAGATACATACAAAACCGCGGAGTTCCCGGCTCTGCGTTGACTTTATTGTTGTGAAAAAAATTAAAGTTGGAAAATACATTTTCTCAAAGTTCAGGTGTGATATGCTGATATATTTTCAGGAGTTCTAGACTTGTTATTGGTCAAAAACGATAGCTGATGCTTAGATACATACAAAACCGCGGAGTTCCCGGCTCTGTGCTGACTTTATTGTTGTGAAAAAAATTAAAGTTGGAAATTACATTTTCTCAAAGTTCACGTGTGATATGCTGATATATTTTCAGGAGTTCTAGACTTGTTATTGGTCTTAAACAATAGCTGATGCTTAGATACATACAAAACCGCGGAGTTCCCGGCTCTGCGCTGACTTTATTGTTGTGAAAAAAATTCAAGTTGGAAATTAGATTTTCTCAAAGTTCAGGTGTGATATGCTGATATATTTTCAGGAGTTCTAGACTTGTTATTGGTCTCTAATGATAGCTGATGCTTAGATACGTACAAAACCGCGGAGTTCTCGGCTCTGCACTGACTTTATTGTTGTGAAAAAAATTAAAGTAGGAAATTAGATTTTCTCAAAGTTCAGGTGTGATCTGCTGATATATTTTCAGGAGTTCTAGACTTGTTATTGGTCAAAAACGATAGCTGATGCTTAGATACATACAAAACCGCGGAGTTCCCGGCTCTGCGCTGACTTTATTGTTGTGAAAAAAATTAAAGTAGGAAATTAGATTTTCTCAAAGTTCAGGTGTGATATGCTGATATATTTTCAGGAGTTCTAGACTTGTTATTGGTCAAAAACGATAGCTGATGCTTAGATACATACAAAACCGCGGAGTTCCCGGCTCTGCGCTGACTTTATTGTTGTGAAAAAAATTAAAGTTTGAAATTAGATTTTCTCAAAGTTCAGGTGTGATATGCTGATATATTTTCAGGAGTTCTAGACTTGTTATTGGTCTTAAACAATAGCTGATGCTTAGATACATACAAAACCGCGGAGTTCCCGGCTCTGCGCTGACTTTATTGTTGTGAAAAAAATTAAAGTAGGAAATTAGATTTTCTCAAAGTTCAGGTGTGATATGCTGATATATTTTCAGGAGTTCTAGACTTGTTATTGGTCTTAAACGATAGCTGCTGCTTAGATACATACAAAACCACGGAGTTTTCGGCTCTGCGTTGACTTTATTGTTGTGAAAAAAATTAAAGTTGGAAAATACATTTTCTCAAAGTTCAGGTGTGATATGCTGATATATTTTCAGGAGTTCTAGACTTAGTATTGGTCAAAAACGATAGCTGATGCTTAGATACATACAAAACCGCGGAGTTCCCGGCTCTGTGCTGACTTTATTGTTGTGAAAAAAATTAAAGTTGGAAATTACATTTTCTCAAAGTTCAGGTGTGATATGCTGATATATTTTCAGGAGTTCTAGACTTGTTATTGGTCAAAAACGATAGCTGATGCTTAGATACATACAAAACCGCGGAGTTCCCGGCTCTGCGCTGACTTTATTGTTGTGAAAAAAAAAAAGTTTGAAATTAGATTTTCTCAAAGTTCAGGTGTGATATGCTGATACATTTTCAGGAGTTCTAGACTTGTTATTGGTCAAAAACGATAGCTGATGCTTAGATACATACAAAACCGCGGAGTTCTCGGCTCTGCGCTGACTTTATTGTTGTGAAAAAAATTCTAGTTTGAAATTAGAGTTTCTCAAATTTCAGGTGTGATCTGCTGATATATTTTCAGGAGTTCTAGACTTGTTATTGGTCTATAATGATAGCTGATGCTTAGATACGTACAAAACCGCGGAGTTCCCGGCTCTGCGCTGACTTTATTGTTGTGAAAAAAATTCAAGTTTGAAATTAGATTTTTTCAAAGTTCAGGTGTGATCTGCTGATATATTTTCAGGAGTTCTAGACTTGTTATTGGTCAAAAACGATAGCTGATGCTTAGATACATACAAAACCGCGGAGTTCCCGGCTCTGTGCTGACTTTATTGTTGTGAAAAAAATTAAAGTTGGAAATTACATTTTCTCAAAGTTCACGTGTGATATGCTGATATATTTTCAGGAGTTCTAGACTTGTTATTGGTCTTAAACAATAGCTGATGCTTAGATACACACAAAACCGCGGAGTTCCCGGCTCTGCGCTGACTTTATTGTTGTGAAAAAAATTCAAGTTGGAAATTACATTTTCTCAAAGTTCAGGTGTGATATGCTGATATATTTTCAGGAGTTCTAGACTTGTTATTGGTCTTAAACAATAGCTGATGCTTAGATACATACAAAACCGCGGAGTTCCCGGCTCTGCGCTGACTTTATTGTTGTGAAAAAAATTCAAGTTGGAAATTAGATTTTCTCAAAGTTCAGGTGTGATATGCTGATATATTTTCAGGAGTTCTAGACTTGTTATTGGTCTCTAATGATAGCTGATGCTTAGATACGTACAAAACCGCGGAGTTCTCGGCTCTGCACTGACTTTATTGTTGTGAAAAAAATTAAAGTAGGAAATTAGATTTTCTCAAAGTTCAGGTGTGGTCTGCTGATATATTTTCAGGAGTTCTAGACTTGTTATTGGTCAAAAACGATAGCTGATGCTTAGATACATACAAAACCGCGGAGTTCCCGGCTCTGCGCTGACTTTATTGTTGTGAAAAAAATTAAAGTTTGAAATTAGATTTTCTCAAAGTTCAGGTGTGATATGCTGATATATTTTCAGGAGTTCTAGACTTGTTATTGGTCTTAAACAATAGCTGATGCTTAGATACATACAAAACCGCGGAGTTCCCGGCTCTGCGCTGACTTTATTGTTGTGAAAAAAATTAAAGTAGGAAATTAGATTTTCTCAAAGTTCAGGTGTGATATGCTGATATATTTTCAGGAGTTCTAGACTTGTTATTGGTCTTAAACGATAGCTGCTGCTTAGATACATACAAAACCACGGAGTTTTCGGCTCTGCGTTGACTTTATTGTTGTGAAAAAAATTAAAGTTGGAAAATACATTTTCTCAAAGTTCAGGTGTGATATGCTGATATATTTTCAGGAGTTCTAGACTTAGTATTGGTCAAAAACGATAGCTGATGCTTAGATACATACAAAACCGCGGAGTTCCCGGCTCTGTGCTGACTTTATTGTTGTGAAAAAAATTAAAGTTGGAAATTACATTTTCTCAAAGTTCAGGTGTGATATGCTGATATATTTTCAGGAGTTCTAGACTTGTTATTGGTCTTAAACGATAGCTGATGCTTAGATACATACTAAACCGCGGAGTTCCCGGCTCTGCGCTGACTTTATTATTGAAAAAAATATTAAAGTAGGAAATTCGATTTTCTCAAAGTTCAGGTGTGATATGCTGATATATTTTCAGGAGTTCTAGACTTGTTATTGGTCAAAAACGATAGCTGATGCTTAGATACATACAAAACCGCGGAGTTCCCGGCTCTGCGCTGACTTTATTGTTGTGAAAAAAATTAAAGTTTGAAATTAGATTTTCTCAAAGTTCAGGTGTGATATGCTGATATATTTTCAGAAGATCTAGACTTGTTATTGGTCTTAAATGATAGCTGATGCTTAGATACACACAAAACCGCGGAGTTCCCGGCTCTGCGCTGACTTTATTGTTGTGAAAAAAATTAAAGTTTGAAATTAGATTTTCTCAAAGTTCAGGTGTGATATGCTGATACATTTTCAGGAGTTCTAGACTTGTTATTGGTCAAAAACGATAGCTGATGCTTAGATACATACAAAACCGCGGAGTTCTCGGCTCTGCGCTGACTTTATTGTTGTGAAAAAAATTCTAGTTTGAAATTAGAGTTTCTCAAATTTCAGGTGTGATCTGCTGATATATTTTCAGGAGTTCTAGACTTGTTATTGGTCTATAATGATAGCTGATGCTTAGATACGTACAAAACCGCGGAGTTCCCGGCTCTGCGCTGACTTTATTGTTGTGAAAAAAATTCAAGTTTGAAATTAGATTTTTTCAAAGTTCAGGTGTGATCTGCTGATATATTTTCAGGAGTTCTAGACTTGTTATTGGTCAAAAACGATAGCTGATGCTTAGATACATACAAAACCGCGGAGTTCCCGGCTCTGCGCTGACTTTATTGTTGTGAAAAAAATTAAAGTTGGAAATTACATTTTCTCAAAGTTCAGGTGTGATATGCTGATATATTTTCGGGAGTTCTAGACTTGTTATTGGTCTTAAACAATAGCTGATGCTTAGATACATACTAAACCGCGGAGTTCCCGGCTCTGCGCTGACTTTATTATTGAAAAAAATATTAAAGTAGGAAATTCGATTTTCTCAAAGTTCAGGTGTGATATGCTGATATATTTTCAGGAGTTCTAGACTTGTTATAGGTCAAAAACGATAGCTGATGCTTAGATACATACAAAACCGCGGAGTTCCCGGCTCTGCGCTGACTTTATTGTTGTGAAAAAAATTAAAGTTTGAAATTAGATTTTCTCAAAGTTCAGGTGTGATATGCTGATATATTTTCAGGAGTTCTAGACTTGTTATTGGTCTCAAACGATAGCTGATACGTAAATACATACAAAACCGCGGAGTTTCCGGCTTTGCGCTGACTTTATTGTTGTGAAAAAAATTCTAGTTTGAAATTAGAGTTTCTCAAATTTCAGGTGTGATATGCTGATATATTTTCAGAAGATCTAGACTTGTTATTGGTCTTAAATGATAGCTGATGCTTAGATACACACAAAACCGCGGAGTTCCCGGCTCTGCGCTGACTTTATTGTTGTGAAAAAAATTAAAGTTTGAAATTAGATTTTCTCAAAGTTCAGGTGTGATATGCTGATACATTTTCAGGAGTTCTAGACTTGTTATAGGTCAAAAACAATAGCTGATGCTTAGATACATACAAAACCGCGGAGTTCCCGGCTCTGCGCTGACTTTATTGTTGTGAAAAAAATTAAAGTTTGAAATTAGATTTTCTCAAAGTTCAGGTGTGATATGCTGATATATTTTCAGGAGTTCTAGACTTGTTATTGGTCTCAAACGATAGCTGATGCGTAGATACATACAAAACCGCGGAGTTCCCGGCTCTGCGCTGACTTTATTGTTGTGAAAAAAATTAAAGTTTGAATTTAGATTTTCTCAAAGTTCAGGTGTGATATGCTGATATATTTTCAGGAGATCTAGACTTGTTATTGGTCAAAAACGATAGCTGATGCTTAGATACATACAAAACCGCGGAGTTTTCGGCTCTGCGCTGACTTTATTGTTGTGAAAAAAATTAAAGTAGGAAATTAGATTTTCTCAAAGTTCAGGTGTGATATGCTGATATATTTTCAGGAGTTCTAGACTTGTTATTGGTCTTAAACGATAGCTGCTGCTTAGATACATACAAAACCACGGAGTTCCCGGCTCTGCGTTGACTTTATTGTTGTGAAAAAAATTAAAGTTGGAAATTACATTTTCTCAAAGTTCAGGTGTGATATGCTGATATATTTTCAGGAGTTCTAGACTTGTTATAGGTCAAAAACGATAGCTGATGCTTAGATACATACAAAACCGCGGAGTTCCCGGCTCTGCGCTGACTTTATTGTTGTGAAAAAAATTTAAGTTTGAAATTAGATTTTCTCAAAGTTCATTTGTTGATACAGTATTTGGGCCAAGACTTTTCGCTAAAACAAAGAGACTAATTCAACGTGTTCAAAATGCCTGTGCTCGCTTCTGCTTTAACGTTCCGTTGAGAGCCCATGTTACCCCATTTCTTAATAACCATAAGATTCTCAAAATGCAGCACCGCCGGAAACTTCATTTAGCATGCCTGCTCTTCGGAGTACTGAAGCATCAAAAGCCTGCATATCTGTTTGACAAGTTATCTTGCATCAAACTACGCGAGCGCAGGCAATGTGGGATCCATTTGTTGGTACCGCGCCACGCCTCGGCAGCTTTCCGAGGCAGTTTCCGCTATGCAGCTTCCAAATGTTGGAACAACGTACCACCACCAGTGAGAGACCTGGAAAGCATTTATAGTTTTAAGTGTCAGCTTAGAAAATTTCTGCTTGACCACCAATTTAGCCAAGAAACCTGCAGACTCGAAACAAGCTGCCTATAGTTTGCATTTTGTATTATTTACCATTGTTTTTTGTCCCTTCTGCGTTGGTATTGTTCCTTCTCTGCCTGTTATTATTATATTGTTATTGTCAGCCTTTTTGTAAATAGTTCTAAGCTAAAATTTTATGTTATATTAACACCATTAGACCATCCGTCGCATGCCTGTCAGATGTCAATTAGTTTACCCATAACTGCCGTCGTTGGCGCTAGCTTCAGTGCGGCATAATGCTAGGCCAAGTCGGGTTCGGTCAGATGCGTGTTGAAGTTGCTTATTTTTAAAAACTAAATGTTGTTTTATCTTTTACCTTTATCATTTGTATTCTGTCCAGATGTTTACTGTATCTAAATTCTTTTTTATTTTTATTTTTTGCTTTATTGTAAATATGTTCTTTCTTCTTTTCGTCACTTTCGTGTTACCTGTCGTGTTTGTTCACTTCACACCTGATGGTCGCATCGGAAGATCAGCGCTGGCAACCGCTAGCACCATGCTGAGATGCGACCGTTTCGTGGCACTTTCATTTTATTTATTTTTCAATGTATTTCGTTTGTGTATGTGTCTACGAATAAAGTTATTCTATTCTATTCTATTCTATTCTAATGTATGGAGCTTTGTCGATGGTAGCTTAAATTTGTCTATGGCCTCCATACATTACTGCCTCCATTCCGCTCAAGTGTGTGGTGAGCCATAATGTTATTAATGTAGAGTTTGTACGCAGATTAGTTTTACGTAAATGTTCACATACGAAATAAAGTTTTATTTTATTGTTAGAGTATTTTTTTATTACATACCCCAAGCCTTATACCTACTATTAATTTTTACGATTTTCGTAACTTTGGCAAGAATTTGCCCCCCCCTGAATGGAATCCTGGATCCGCGCCTGCCCATCTCCTAACATTAGCAATAAATTAGATCCTTGTTATTGTTTGTTTAATAACATTTACCGATCAATCAGGCGCTATGCCTTTGAAATTGATCATAGGAAATCGTGCGAACGTTTTTTAAAAATTGTTTTACTAAGATAGGGTACGGTATGTTACATTTTGTAAATGTGCGGAGACCGTAGAAACCTAAATGATGTTTTATTTGTTTACTAGCAGTTGCCCGCGGCTTCGCCCGCGTACATTATGATTAATGCAGATTTCTACTCTTGAATAAAAGTTTTTCCCCGCGACTTCCTTTGCGTGGAATTAATAATTGACCCCCCCCTTTTTACCCTCTTAGGGAATTGACTTGTGGGATAACAACTACTATGTATCCATCCCCAGAACTCAAACTATCTCTATACCAAATCATCTACTTAAATAGGTTAAGCGGTTATCAATTCCCCATAAAATCTTTCAACCCCCTTTTCACCTCTTAAAGGGTTGATTTTCGGGATAAAACTATCCTATGTCGTTTTCCGAGACTCAAACTATCTCTATACCAAGTTTCATCTAAGTTTCATCGGTTCAACTGAAAATCATTCTCTATAAAACTTCCAACCCCTTTGCTGTGCACCCCCATAAGCGTTGTTTTTCGGGATAAATACTATTTTGCCCCTTCCCGGGACCCAAACTATCTCCATGCCAAGTTTCATACAAACTTTTAACCCCCATTTCACCCCTTTAAGTAGAGATTTTAGGAAATTAAAAAGACCAGGCAAGTGCGGGTCTTACTTGCGCCTCAAAGGTTTCGTACGAACAACTTTTATATTACATTTTTGAAAAAAGACGCTTTCAGCATGATTTCATGAGAATTTATAAAGCGGCTGAGTGTGAATCGGACTCGTACCCCGATTATTATTATTTTTTATCTTAAATCGGACTGATGCTTGACTGCACTCTTATTAGTTTTTCTGTAATTTATACGTAAATAATTAATATATCTGTAATTTTAGCAAATTTTTCTGTCGAACAGTTTCCGATATTGATTAATTTACACCTTTTTTTAATAACTTCAAAATTATGTATTTATGTTAAAATTATACTAATAAGAGATCCTCACATTAAGCCCTTTTATTTGATACGCCACAGTCGTCACACAATAAAGTTATTTGTTTTTTTGATTTCTCATTTACCTACCCATAAATTCCCCCCCCCCCCATGTTTAAAATTCATAAATTGGCGTTACATGCCTGCCTTTGGGGCACTGACTTACATATGTGTATTAAATTTTAGCTCAATCGGTCCAGCAGTTTCTGAGAAATTTCGCTGTCTGATAGACAGACAGACAAACTCCCACCATAAGGGTTCCTTTTCTACCATTTTGGTACGAAACCCTAAAAAACATCCTTTTCGCTTCCCGGGACTCTCTATACTAAAATTTATGCATTAAGTTTCATCTAACTCGGTCCAGGTGTTCAAAATTTCCTTATCAAAATTCCAACCCCTTTTTCACTCCTTCAAGGGATAATTTTCGGAATGAAAACTACCCTTAGTCATTAGCAGGGATTCACGCTTACTATATATACCAAGTTTCGTCTAAATCGGTTCGACGGTTTAAAATTCCCTATACAAACTTGCAACCCCCGTTTCACCCTTAACTTTTTTACCTTTAGGGGTAGTTTTCGCGCAAAAAACTATTTTTTGTTCCTCCCCGGGCCTCAAACTATCTGTATACCAAGTTTCATCTAAATCGGTTCAGCTGTGAAAAAATCCTATACAGACTACCAACCCTCTTTTCACCCCTTTACGGGTTAAATTATTCCATGAAAACAACCCTTAGTCGTTTCCCAGGATTCAAACTATCTATTATATCAAGTTTCATTTCAATCGGTTCAACGGTTAAAAATACTCCATACAACCTTCCAATCCCCTTTTCACCCCTTTAAGTGCTGATTTTCGGTATAGAAACTACCCTATGTCCTTTCCCGGAATTAAAATTATTTCTATACCAAAATTTCAAAATTGATGCCATTTTCGTACTTAATTAACGTCCCAAAATACCATAAATCGACTCCCGTATTGATATTTAGTAATTTCAACCCTATAGCACCCCAACAGGGGGATGGTATTTCACGCCCGCCACGTTGTATCATAAATTCATTGGTGTTTTCGTAATCAGCGACCCGATCAACCATAGAAACGATACCATGTTGCTTTTCAGACTTTGTCACCCCCATTTCCCCCTTTATGGGGTTGAATTTTCAAAAAACCTGAAACACGTGTATAGTCATTTATTGTTAGCAATAGGTACTCCTGTGAAGTTTCAAATAAAACAGTCTAACTAATCTTGTTTCCCTAATTTATTTATTTATTTATTTATTCAAATTATTCGTTACACAGCATTACAGTAAAAAACCAAGGCACTGCGAACTACAAAACAAAACATAAAATAACTTAAGACTAGTTTGATCTAGGCGATGTAACTTCGTGGCTCCGTTGCGTCGTCTGATCTGGTGCAGGATTCGGCAGAGTGCAGAAAATTCGGCCTCTGCCTAATCTGCCTAATCAAACTTTGGACCCCCATTTCACCCCCTGGGGGATGATATTTTGCACCTGCCACGTTGTATAATAAAATGGTTGTTGTTTTCGTAATCAGCGACCCAATAAACCATAGAAACGATACCCATATTGATTTTCAGACTTTTTCACCCCCATTTCCCCCTTTAAGAATTTGAATTTTCAAAAAAGCTGATACACGTATTTACTCATTTATTGTTAGCAATACTCCTGTGAAGTTTCAAATAAAACAGTCTAACTACTCTTGTTTCCCTATACAAAATTTGGACCCCCATTTTACCCCCTGGGGGATGATATTTTACACCTGCCACGTTGTATAATAAAATGGTTGTTGTTTTCGTAATCAGCGACCCGATAAACCATAGAAACGATACCCATATTGATTTTTAGACTTTTTCACCCCCATTTACCCCTTTAAGGAGTTGAATTTTCAAAAAAGCTGAAACACGTCATTACTCATTTATTGTTAGGAATACTCCGGTGAAGTTTCAAATAAAATAGTCTAACTAATCTTGTTTTCCCATACAAACTTTGGACCCCCATTTCACCCCCTTACGGGGTGAATTTTGAAAAATCCTTTCTTAGTGCACCCCTAGACCTTATAAGGGACCTACGTGCCAAATTTGGAAACTCTAGAACCAGCGGTTTGGACTGTGCGTTGATATGTCAGTCAGTCAGTCAGTCAGTCAGTCAGTTTCTTCTTTTATATATTTAGATTTCGGTCTGTATGTTTAAGTTTGTGTTATACAGTAAGTTATGAATTTCTTTGAATATTTTTATCAGAAAAATAATGATTTAAAACCAGAATGTCGAACCAGAGAAAATATTGTGCATAAATATAATTTTTTATGCTTCTATTCAAAATAAATATTTTTGCCATCAAAACAAAACGATTAGGTACTCGTGACATGGTTGGTTGACATCAGATTTATATTAATTTAAATAATAATTAAGTAACGCAAATCGCAATTGGACCAATCAACTGAATATTTGAAGTAATTAAAAAGACGGCTGAAATCTGATTATATTTATATATAGAAATAAATAATGCCTTAACAGTTACCTATTTAATTCATTCGAAAATATGTTGAATTACTAGTATGCGTCAATAGTTATTTTTGTTTAAGTTTTTATCTCTCGTAGAAATTAAAATGTGTAGTTATTTTGTGCTCCTCTAAATTCAGTACGTGTAAGCCTATTTTCTTATGAAAAAATAATGTTAACACATGAATAAGTCGAATTAACATGATTAAACATATGACTGCAACTGCACCATGAGTTCGCAAGCGATTAATTTTTTAAACTAATTTTTATTTTATTATAATATGCCTAACGTCATTCCTACACAATCCTCATAGCATTTGCTCAGTTTTTTTCTCACTGCTCAATTGGCGTAAGCATTAGTTTTTATGAAAGCGACTGGCCATTCAAGTTTGTAACCCAGAGAGGAAACTAAGCCTTATTTGGATAAGGTCTGGTTTTCTTCACTGAAAAGTGACTGTTAAATATCAAATGGTATAAGTTTCTAAAAAGTCAGTGGTACGAGCCGGGGTTTGAACACAAAGCCTCCAGATTGATATTTATACTTGAAACAGTATTTAAAAAAAATCAGCGATTGCCTTGACGAATTGAGAATCTGACTTCGAGAACTTGCAGTCGATAAAAATGAATTCTATTAAGTACACAATTTTACTAATTCTCCTAGCGTTTATTCCGGCTTTTTGAAGCAGCTCAACTAATAGGTCAGTACGGCATGTTTACACGGAAAAAATTGCTTCCGGGATATTCTCAATCTAAGACATTATTATATTATTATATTGAAAATATTTCCTCTTGACAAGTATTTATTTCCTTTAATGAAAATAAACTAAAGTTTTAAATATAACGAAGCGAATATATTCTTACAGATTTTCTAGTTTTCTTTTACCTATGATAATAGTTGTTTGATTAAAGTACAATCTCTCTTATTTACTCAATATACTCTTGAAACAATACATTTTTGTATTTCTATTTTAAGAAAACGTGGTTTTATTAAGTGAAGAGTCATATTTTTTATAAAGGAAATAAATTCTTGTCACGAGGAAATATTTTCAAGATAATAATAATGTCTTGGATTGAGAATATCCCACAAGCTTTTTTCCGTGTAGGTACTTACGAAAGCGACTGCTATCTGAATTTTCAGCCAGAGGGAAATGTAGACCTTATTGGGATTAGGTCTGGTTTACTCACGATATTTTCCTTCTAAAATCGCGAAATCATATTAAAATCAAATGATAGTTCGTACATAAATAGTTCCGAAAACTCAGTGGTATGAGCCGGGGTTTGGACCTGATGCCCTCCGCATTGAAAGTCTTACCATCGAGCTACAAATCTATTACAATAACAAATAAGTTTAAAATACCTATTATTGAACATGAGGATTTATCAACAAATATAAAAGTCTTTGTTTATTGTCAAAAATAATGTAACTAAACAACTAAAATTATATATTTAAATTGATATTAAAATAAACTAAATTAAACGAATATAATAGTATCCTTGGTACAATGCCGCAAGGGCCTAGTTTAGATTTGAGCTAGTTATTAATTTAGTTTAGTATTTGTACCGTAGTACCTCTGTATATTTAGTTATGTAAATAAATGCTTTTGCCATAGTATCATAATATATACTTATCTAAATAAGATTGCTTTACATCTACACAATACCTACGTCAAATGCTTTAATAATAAGTGACATTGTTTCTCAAAAAAAGCGCGTAGCCTGGCGGTAAGACGTCCGACTTTCAATCCAGAGGTCTCGGGTTCAAACCCTAGCTCGTACCATTGACTTTTTCGGAACTACGGAATATGAAGAAGAAGATATTCCCTTTGAAGGATGGCAGTCGCTTTCTTCAAACGCCAATTCATGAGATTAGATTGTTAAGTTGCGGACCCAAAACCGAGACAAACGCTAGAAGGAGGAAGAAGAGATGGGTTCCCAGAATCCTTATTTCCTTAGATTTGGCTTCGGTAATTAAATAATATTATATTGCCATTATTGCCAACAAATGCTGTTATATAAAGATATAAAAATATATCGTTATACTCGTATTACTTTTATCTCGTTACGAATAAAGCTATTGATATTATTTTTTCAATATGCGAATTGATAGTGGTATCTAAAACCAGTTCATTTAAATGTCGGCGCTAAAGTCTATTTGTCTTTACGCACTTTCTACAACTGCTAGCAGTAACGATTACAGAACCTCCTCCTTCTATGAAATTGAACATATGTTTTGTAATACGGTTAAAATACGACAAATCCAAAAATCTCTCGGACAGTCCTGAAATTTGGTATGTATATTAATTAGAGGTCCCATTTTCATGTCCAGACCATTTAATGTTCCGGGACCTCGAGGAATCGCCAGCACCTTGGAAAATGTCGTCCAACCCGAAGAATTTCTCCTTTAACTCTTAAACCTCGTATTCTTCGGAAATATGTCCTAGGGCAACATTAAAGCCTATTAAATTCTGCACAATACAGTCATATATGTGTTTGCGAATAAATTGCATTTTCTCAGAGAAAATCCTCGTACAAGTGATATGTTTCGTCAATACCTTCCCAAGGTATATTTCATTGACATGGAACTTTCAAAATTACGAATTTGACCTTAGTTTATAGAATTGTACTTGAGCTATACAAACATCAACATTTTACCCGACTGCGCCGCAAACAAAAATAGAGATAATGGTTTAAAAATTAAAAATTAAACACATCCTGTAGCCTAGGATACTAAGCGGATTTTCACAATTGAGATATCATTAGATTCCTTTTAATTTGCACAATCAGCCTATCCTTTCTTTTTTACAAAAAAAAATTAAATGGCGGCTGTGAGATGAGATTTTATTTTTTGTCTGGTGCCTAAACTATTAAGCGGATTTCGATGAAAGATACGTCAGGGAATTGGTAATTAACACTCCAGAGTCACAAAATACACATTTACTATAACTGATGAGCCAATAACCGCTAAGGCTAACTAAAGTGACGGAAAAACCAGATTATAGGTCTTAAGTGGTTGTTAACCAGCAGTGACGGTAAGGAAATTTGACACCTAGCATTTCCCAGATCTCTGTTACTGTGTCTGTAAATTTGAGCTTTCGGGACTCCGGGGATCGGCCGCCATCTTGAAAAGTGTATCTTTTATTAGATTTTTTTTTCTGTAACAGTTTATTTAAAGTAAATATCTAGTATAAATAAATCATTAAAATAAAGTCAGCGCAGAGCCGGGAACTCCGCGGTTTTGTATGTATCTAAGCATCAGCTATTGTTTAAGACCAATAACAAGTCTAGAACACCTGAAAATATATCAGCATATCACACCTGAACTTTGAGAAAATGTAATTTCCAACTTTAATTTTTTTCACAACAATAAAGTCAGCGCAGAGCCGGGAACTCCGCGGTTTTGTATGTATCTAAGCATCAGCTATCGTTTAAGACCAATAACAAGTCTAGAACTCCTGAAAATATATCAGCATATCACACCTGAACTTTGAGAAAATCGAATTTCCTACTTTAATATTTTTTTCAATAATAAAGTCAGCGCAGAGCCGGGAACTCCGCGGTTTAGTATGTATCTAAGCATCAGCTATTGTTTAAGACCAATAACAAGTCTAGAACTCCTGAAAATATATCAGCAGATCACACCTGAACTTTGAGAAAATCTAATTTCAAACTTGAATTTTTTTCACAACAATAAAGTCAGCGCAGAGCCGGGAACTCCGCGGTTTTGTATGTATCTAAGCATCAGCTATTGTTTAAGATAATAACAAATCTAGAACTCCTGAAAATATATCAGCATATCACACGTGAACTTTGAGAAAATCTAATTTCCTACTTTAATTTTTTTCACAGCAATAAAGTCAGCGTAGAGCCGGAAACTCTGCGGTTTTGTATGTATCTATGCATCAGCTATCGTTTAAGACCAATAACACGTCTAGAACTCCTGAAAATATATCAGCAGATCACACCTGAACTTTGAGAAAATGTAATTTCCAACATTAATTTTTTTCACAACAATAAAGTCAACGCAGAGCCGGGAACTCCGTGGTTTTGTATGTATCTAAGCAGCAGCTATCGTTTAAGACCAATAACAAGTCTAGAACTCCTGAAAATATATCAGCATATCACACCTGAACTTTGAGAAAATCTAATTTCCTACTTTAATTTTTTTCACAACAATAAAGTCAGCGCAGAGCCAGGAACTCCGCGTTTTTGTGTGAATCTAAGCATCAGCTATCGTTTAAGACCAATAACAAGTCTAGATCTCCTGAAAATATATCAGCATATCACACCTGAACTTTGAGAAAATCTAATTTCAAACATTAATTTTTTTCACAACAATAAAGTCAGCGCAGAGCCGGGAACTCCGCGGTTTTGTATGTATCTAAGCATTAGCTATTATTTAAGACCAATAACAAGTCTAGAACTCCTGAAAATATATCAGCATATCACACCTGAACTTTGAGAAAATCTAATTTCAAACTTAAATTTTTTTCACAACAATAAAGTCAGCGCAGAGCCGGGAACTCCGCGGTTTTGTATGTATCTAAGCATCAGCTATCGTTTTTGACCTATAACAAGTCTAGAACTCCTGAAAATATATCAGCATATCACACCTGAACTTTGAGAAAATCTAATTTCAAACTTTAATTTTTTTCACAACAATAATTCAGCGCAGAGCCGCGAATTCCGCGGTTTTGTATGTATCTAAGCATCAGCTATCGTTTTTGACCTATAACAAGTCTAGAACTCCTGAAAATATATCAGCATATCACACCTGAACTTTGAGAAAATCTAATTTCAAACTTGAATTTTTTTCACAACAATAAAGTCAGCGCAGAGCCGGGAACTCCGCGGTTTTGTATGTATCTAAGCATCAGCTATCGTTTTTGACCTATAACAAGTCTAGAACTCCTGAAAATATATCAGCAGATCACACCTGAACTTTGAGAAAATCTAATTTCCTACTTTAATTTTTTTCACAACAATAAAGTCATCGCAGAGCCGGGAACTCCGCGGTTTTGTACGTATCTAAGCATCAGCTATCATTATAGACCAATAACAAGTCTAGAACTCCTGAAAATATATCAGCATATCACACCTGAACTTTGAGAAAATCTAATTTCCAACTTTAATTTTTTTCACAACAATAAAGTCAGCGCAGAGCCGGGAACTCCGCGGTTTTGTATGTATCTAAGCATCAGCTATCGTTTTTGACCAATAACAAGTCTAGAACTCCTGAAAATATATCAGCATATCACACCTGAACTTTGAGAAAATGTAATTTCCAACTTTAATTTTTTTCACAACAATAAAGTCAACGCAGAGCCGGGAACTCCGTGGTTTTGTATGTATCTAAGCAGCAGCTATCGTTTAGGACCAATAACAAGTCTAGAACTCCTGAAAATATATCAGCATATCACACCTGAACTTTGAGAAAATCTAATTTCCTACTTTAATTTTTTTCACAAAAATAGAGTCAGCGCAGAGCCGGGAACTCCACGGTTTTGTGTGTATCTAAGCATCAGCTATCGTTTAAGACCAATAACAAGTCTAGATCTTCTGAAAATATATCAGCATATCACACCTGAACTTTGAGAAAATCTAATTTCAAACTTTAATTTTTTTCACAACAATAAAGTCAGCGAAGAGCCGGGAACTCCGCGGTTTTGGATGTATCTAAGCATCAGCTATCGTTTTTGACCAATAACAAGTCTAGAACTCCTGAAAATATATCAGCATATCACACCTGAACTTTGAGAAAATCGAATTTCCTACTTTAATATTTTTTTCAGTAATTAAGTCAGCGCAGAGCCGGGAACTCCGCGGTTTAGTATGTATCTAAGCATCAGCTATTGTTTTAGACCAATAACAAGTCTAGAACTCCTGAAAATATATCAGCAGATCACACCTGAACTTTGAGAAAATCTAATTTCAAACTTGAATTTTTTTCACAACAATAAAGTCAGCGCAGAGCCGGGAACTCCGCGGTTTTGTATGTATCTAAGCATCAGCTATTGTTTAAGATAATAACAAATCTAGAACTCCTGAAAATATATCAGCATATCACACGTGAACTTTGAGAAAATCTAATTTCCTACTTTAATTTTTTTCACAGCAATAAAGTCAGCGTAGAGCCGGAAACTCTGCGGTTTTGTATGTATCTATGCATCAGCTATCGTTTAAGACCAATAACACGTCTAGAACTCCTGAAAATATATCAGCAGATCACACCTGAACTTTGAGAAAATGTAATTTCCAACATTAATTTTTTTCACAACAATAAAGTCAACGCAGAGCCGGGAACTCCGTGGTTTTGTATGTATCTAAGCAGCAGCTATCGTTTAAGACCAATAACAAGTCTAGAACTCCTGAAAATATATCAGCATATCACACCTGAACTTTGAGAAAATCTAATTTCCTACTTTAATTTTTTTCACAACAATAAAGTCAGCGCAGAGCCAGGAACTCCGCGTTTTTGTGTGAATCTAAGCATCAGCTATCGTTTAAGACCAATAACAAGTCTAGATCTCCTGAAAATATATCAGCATATCACACCTGAACTTTGAGAAAATCTAATTTCAAACTTTAATTTTTTTCACAACAATAAAGTCAGCGCAGAGCCGGGAACTCCGCGGTTTTGTATGTATCTAAGCATTAGCTATTATTTAAGACCAATAACAAGTCTAGAACTCCTGAAAATATATCAGCATATCACACCTGAACTTTGAGAAAATCTAATTTCAAACTTAAATTTTTTTCACAACAATAAAGTCAGCGCAGAGCCGGGAACTCCGCGGTTTTGTATGTATCTAAGCATCAGCTATCGTTTTTGACCTATAACAAGTCTAGAACTCCTGAAAATATATCAGCATATCACACCTGAACTTTGAGAAAATCTAATTTCAAACTTTAATTTTTTTCACAACAATAATTCAGCGCAGAGCCGCGAATTCCGCGGTTTTGTATGTATCTAAGCATCAGCTATCGTTTTTGACCTATAACAAGTCTAGAACTCCTGAAAATATATCAGCATATCACACCTGAACTTTGAGAAAATCTAATTTCAAACTTGAATTTTTTTCACAACAATAAAGTCAGCGCAGAGCCGCGAATTCCGCGGTTTTGTATGTATCTAAGCATCAGCTATCGTTTTTGACCTATAACAAGTCTAGAACTCCTGAAAATATATCAGCAGATCACACCTGAACTTTGAGAAAATCTAATTTCCTACTTTAATTTTTTTCACAACAATAAAGTCATCGCAGAGCCGGGAACTCCGCGGTTTTGTACGTATCTAAGCATCAGCTATCATTATAGACCAATAACAAGTCTAGAACTCCTGAAAATATATCAGCATATCACACCTGAACTTTGAGAAAATCTAATTTCCAACTTTAATTTTTTTCACAACAATAAAGTCAGCGCAGAGCCGGGAACTCCGCGGTTTTGTATGTATCTAAGCATCAGCTATCGTTTTTGACCAATACTAAGTCTAGAACTCCTGAAAATATATCAGCATATCACACCTTAACTTTGAGAAAATGTATTTTCCAACTTTAATTTTTTTCACAACAATAAAGTCAACGCAGAGCCGAAAACTCCGTGGTTTTGTATGTATCTAAGCAGCAGCTATCGTTTAAGACCAATAACAAGTCTAGAACTCCTGAAAATATATCAGCATATCACACCTGAACTTTGAGAAAATCTAATTTCCTACTTTAATTTTTTTCGCAACAATAAAGTCAGCGCAGAGCCGGAAACTCCGCGGTTTTGTATGTATCTAAGCATCAGCTATTGTTTAAGACCAATAACAAGTCTAGAACTCCTGAAAATATATCAGCATATCACACCTGAACTTTGAGAAAATCTAATTTCAAACTTTAATTTTTTTCACAACAATAAAGTCAGCGCAGAGCCGGGAACTCCGCGGTTTTGTATGTATCTAAGCATCAGCTATCGTTTTTGACCAATAACAAGTCTAGAACTCCTGAAAATATATCAGCAGATCACACCTGAACTTTGAGAAAATCTAATTTCCTACTTTAATTTTTTTCACAACAATAAAGTCAGTGCAGAGCCGAGAACTCCGCGGTTTTGTACGTATCTAAGCATCAGCTATCATTAGAGACCAATAACAAGTCTAGAACTCCTGAAAATATATCAGCATATCACACCTGAACTTTGAGAAAATCTAATTTCCAACTTGAATTTTTTTCACAACAATAAAGTCAGCGCAGAGCCGGGAACTCCGCGGTTTTGTATGTATCTAAGCATCAGCTATTGTTTAAGACCAATAACAAGTCTAGAACTCCTGAAAATATATCAGCATATCACACGTGAACTTTGAGAAAATGTAATTTCCAACTTTAATTTTTTTCACAACAATAAAGTCAGCACAGAGCCGGGAACTCCGCGGTTTTGTATGTATCTAAGCATCAGCTATCGTTTTTGACCAATAACAAGTCTAGAACTCCTGAAAATATATCAGCATATCACACCTGAACTTTGAGAAAATGTATTTTCCAACTTTAATTTTTTTCACAACAATAAAGTCAACGCAGAGCCGGGAACTCCGCGGTTTTGTATGTATCTAAGCATCAGCTATCGTTTAAGACCAATAACAAGTCTAGAACTCCTGAAAATATATCAGCATATCACACCTAAAATTTGAGAAAATCTAAATTTTGAAGTTAATATTTTTCATAACAAAAAAGTTAGATCAGACCCGAGAACTCCGCGGTTTTGTACATAACAGAGCAACAGCTATCATTGAAGACCAAAATGAAGTCTATGGCTTATTTTTTTACACCAGCATAGCAGGTGTGAAGTTAGCATATCAAGGAATAAGGCAAATCATTTTTTTTGTTTTTATTTAATGAAGTAATGTGATTTTAAGTATCAGGAACTCTTTTTTAGTATATTTTGAGGCAACGGTATCATTTTTGTTAGATTTGGGACTAAATGATATGCTAGTGTGTGAAGTTAGCATATCATTTTGCAAAAAACCATAGTGTATGTTTTTTTGGTAAAAACGACAGAACTATTCATGAAACCTATCAGGAACTATAGAACTATTGTGCATGCTAATAGAACTCTTAAAAAAAAGTGATCTGCTGGAACTTGATATGCTAACTTCACGGACATGGTGTTCAAGCGATATCTAATCCTGTTTCTGTAATAACGCTTCATAGTTTTGTACTTAACATTATCAGACTACAAATGTGCTCAATGCCCGGGAACAAAGACTAAAAATTTATACGAATTTCTAATGAATTTCTTGCGGGGCTTTTGCAATACATTTTTTAACGTCCGTTCCAAAACTTAAACTTAATGGCATTTTCAGAATTCGTTAAGTTACGGAAACTGGCAAAACTATTAAATATCCTACTCTATACACAGATAGAAAAAATCTCTTCAACCAAAGAAACCTATTTGAATCAAGAGATATCCAGTTTCCCATATAAGGAGAAAATAAAATTCTTTATATTAAGATATAAAATGTTTCAAAGTTTATTACTTAACCTAATAAATTCAATACTTTATCCGAGATTTAAAAATCTTCTTTTTAAAATAGCTTAATATTCTCACGAAGAGCGTTTGAATTTTGTTTTTGTATTGTATTTTTTTAAATTGAACTTTATGTGTCTTATAAAGAACTTAAGCCAAGAAACTTTGTTTCTTGGATGAAGACTCATAGTTTAAATTGAGAATTGAATTTCTCCACGGAAACAAGAAAACGCATTAGTTCAAGAGCATGTGTTACTTGATGTAAAATTTGATATTTTCACACCAAGATCTAAAATTTCTTGGCGTATGAAATCGATTACTTGAAACAAACAATAACATTTTCTAAGGCGGTTATCACACTGGCGCGGATCCGCATGCGGCACCGGTGCGCGAGCGAGATAGCGCTCTGCATGTGTATAGCGCTATCTCGCTCGCACACCGGCGCCGCATGCGGATCCGTCGTCAGTGTGATAATCTCAGTGCACTACTTAAAAAGCTAGTAGCAGAAACTGTGTTTCTCGGGACTAATCCCAAGAAAGGAAGTTTAACTAAAAGTAGATAATACAAATATAAATTATGATTATTTATATACTCACAATTTATAATCGTATTAACTAGAGCTGAGATTGCTATTGTGAATCTCAAATAAGCCCGGGTAAAGCGCCGAGGGTCATGAAGTTACGTCGAACAAGCGTTCGCGTGTTCTAACCTACACGTAGAGACATCTATTGATGCGCAGGGTAACTAACGTCCAAAACTTGATTGTTTCAAAGCAAAAATTATGTGCTTCTTCTTTGGAATAGCTGTGGCTCTTGATTGTAGGTTGAAAACATCAAAGTAAAAATTAATCTCTCTTGCCTAAAAACTTAAAAATCTCAAATCAAACTTTTGGTGCTACTTCTTTGAATTAGCTTTGGCTCTTAGCTGTAGATTGAAAACATCAAACCAAGAACTAATCTCTCTTAACGTAAACACATAAAACTCTTAAAGGAAAATGTTGGTGCTTTTTGTCGTAAATAATTATTATCTTAACTCAAATCATTACTATTCGCTTTAAAAATGGGTAAAGATAAAGCTAAATAATTTTAAATCTTCTTTTAAAAATCATGATATTTTTAACTCAAGTCATGTTTATTGGTCTAAGGTATTTATTACTCTCTTTAAGAAACCGCGTGCAAGAGAGTTTTGCGTTTTGAATTAAGATATTATTTCTATCTGTGTATGTTCATTTATGATTTAATATAGATATTTTAATTCTCAGATTACGATTACCTATTGTAATATGTTATAGACACGCACAGGTATACGCCAGAAAACCATTATATATTGCCATTATCCGCCTACCTTTGTCAGCCGGTAAATTAATTCCGAGCAGCATAACATATTCATTCCACTATCAAAAGCTTGTCGCCTGTTCGTGAAAATTGGCAATAATGCGATTATGTGCGAATTGAAGAAGTATTCATTTGCCGAAGCGCCGGTATGCAAATACATGTAAATTAAATAAAGTCACGTTTGTGCTAACATGCAATATTGATAAAGCCGAGCCGCGAGGAACAGTGAGAAGTAAATGCGACGTGTCATGAAATTTTTAAGTGATAGGTACCTGTTGTTTTACATATCTAAGCGATGAAACCAACTAGATGTGATGATAGTCTATATTAGGTACGAAACTGATCTATAACATAGGACACATAACTTGTATGACTATAATATGACTTTAAGTATAAGACGTGTAAGAGCTGGCCACATTAGATATTAAGCAAGAATACCACTACTTTCCCCCAACAAACTTTTGCCAATTAAATAATCTAATTATTTATATAATTTCTCATAGTGTTGCATTACACCTTAGAACTCTAGTATTTTGCATTGCATTCTAGATATGAGCATAGCAGAGCAAACTAACTAGAGGGGTTTCGTCTCTCTCATTGTTGTGTCATATCTGACGTAGCCAGCTCTCCGTCTATGACCTAAGTTTGATACCGCGTATTTATTTATTTTACCCTTAACCTACCCGGTTAAAAGGCAAATAGCAGGTAATACATTGAAAAATAAATAACCTTTCAACACATAATTATTACAAGAGCCCTCAGAGAGCCTACACTAGAAATCCTGAAAACCAGTTCTCCTTTTCTCCTTTACAATAACGCGACGGAACGGCCAATAGCCTTGGATATTATGTAATATTTGACTTACCTAATATACCGCATATGAGTCTATAATTAAAATTACAGCGATAAAATGTCCCTGAAAGGTACTTTATCTCTTCATATTTTACAGATTGTAGCCCGAAGCCCGATATCCATTTTAAGCCACTCAGCGGGGGGCTTAATGTCGCGTCAGCCGCCATCGCCAATTAAGCGGATATCAAATATGTACGGCGCCACAACACCGACCGCCTTAAAAATTGGATGTCTGGCTCACACCGCGCGAGCTTCACTGAAAATTTAATCAAATTTTTCAGAGGGTCTCTTGGAATGACAGCTCTTTGGTCTGCTTTACCACCTGGAATTTCTATATTCATAATCTGCCCTATCATTCTGTGGCCTAGATTGCGGCTTGAAAATGTTAAAACCTTTTACTGTCTGAAATGTCTATTTGAAATAGGTACTTGCGATATTACTTAATTATCTTTGAATGCATAATAAGATAATTAGTTAATTATCTTTCACTGCCTGGGTTTCAGACTGAATACATAGAAACTATTCTACTACATTAAATTTATTCATAATAGCTATAACTTAAATTGTTTAGTTGTGCATCTCTCAAACCTCTTTGGTGTCAATAAAGTTGTATAAATAACAGCGGTCGTAGATGACTGCACAATGCACCGCCACGCCAGTCTGCTTGCAACGAACTTTGCATACATTATTCAAATAACTTTATAATGTTTGCGCGAACATATCTTGCAGTGAACAACACTTTGGACTTTTCCAAAATTAACTCGTATTTTGTAGTTTTGGATTCTACGTGTAACAAATATGATGTACGAATGATTTTGTTGTGTATAGGTAGGTATACAAGCGCAGCAAAATTTTACAGTAGGGATAATTTAAATAAAGAATCTCTATCTCAAATTACTGTGCCCTGTCTAATAAATAATATGATAATTCCATTATTCTTAAGGCCCTCGGTATTACAATTCAAATTTTGTTTAAAATACATGACCTTCTGTTAGGACGCGATGCTGACTTATTCAAGCAGAAAATAGCGTTTTCATCATAAAACAAAATATTCAGGCCAGAACTTCACAACTACGAACGTTGAGTAGGTACATCCCAACAAGTTTCATTAGATGCCTCTACGTTTTCTATAAGAGCTTTTTTTATAGAAAACTGTTACATCCAAACTTTACAAACTATGGAGTAGTATGGAGGTAATCCACTATTAGCTAATAGATATAAAATATCCTCTAAATCGTTACAGAAAAAAATGTCGCCGTATATCTATAAGATAGATCACTTCCTATAAAAAAAAAAACTTAATTTAATTTCACCGAATGTCCAACTCAACTAACAGACCGGTTACCAAGTAAGTGTGCGTCTTGATAGCTATATTTTTTGGACACTTATTAGCGCTTTATTTTAGATAGTAGAATGATGTTATAATCATAATATGTATATTAAATAAAATTATAAATACCTTTTTTGTGTATTACTATGTTATAGTCAATAGTTACCCAGTTGGCAGAATAAAGTTGCTGCGCAAAGTTGGTCACCAAGAAAAATTCTGTCAAAAAAGAGTTCGGCGAAAAAACAGCACACCCATATAATAATATAACACGTTGGTGTACCTATGTTCTTTCTTATTTATTTGGTAACTGTAAGACATAATTAATGTAGCTTAGTTGCGTACATAATAACGTATATATCAAAAGTTTAGTTTCGGACAACACTCACACTGGAAAACATTCCACTTGCCTGTAAATCTGATATTTTATTACCTTCATAAATCATAAGTAAACGAGAACGTGCCACAGTAATCTGACCCGTGCTCTGCAAAAACAGAATTACCCGACGAAACATTTTTTTAAATTTCCGCTTGGCAGGATTCTACTTGATTTAATAACAAGTTACTAAGTATATTCGTCGCTCGCCAATTTGGACAATTGGGGCATCAATCTAAGTCTTATTAAGTTCATTAGATTATGGACGAACTTTTTGGTATCGAGAGGAAAGGTTCTTCCTTAAAGCTAATGACAGCGAATCAGTTATGGGAGTTTTATAGCTCGCGAGAATTGAGGTAATCTACTTGGCGCATTTACATAATTGGGTCGCGAGTTTACTCAATCGACGGCCACGGAGCTGTTTCTCGGTTTGACGCTGTGAAGTTAGTCTGTGTCAACTGCGAAATCATTCTTAATTGTCGTTTTTATTTTGATATTTAGCGAGCGTCGTTAAGAATCTGTTAATAGTTTTATCAAATTATACCGAAACCTCGTTAATGCCGTTGAATGAGCAGTGCGGCGTACCGCACGACTAAGTTTCTATCAAAATGTGAATAAATGATGCTAGATGCTCATGATTGTGTGCGATACTGTAGGCTGGTTGCCGTGCAAGGTAATTTAACCTCGTCAAACCATAATTACCTCTCCTTTTAACTTTTATCTAGGTTACATACTTAACTACTACGTGGAGCGCAGAGGGTTTGCTTCAAAGCATCATTAACTTTTTCTTGGTACAACAGTTTTGGAGAACATACTAAATATAATAGTATTTTCTTCTTGACGAGGATGGACGCTTAGTGTTAAAGGACACCAGAGGAACAGCCAGAAGCAGAAGTAGCTAAGCGGGTGAGTTGTTCTAAATGAGCTTGACACGACTTTATTGGCAAGAGAATAAGAGCGCGTGAAGGTTATTTTGAACTCCTCACCCGCTTAGCTATTTATGCTGCTGACTGAACAATGCTAACTATGTATATAACATTTATAATCTCTTTCAGGAGCGTCTGAGCACGGAAGAGATCACGCGACTGAGCGACGTGCGGAACTTGGTGAACCAGCTGTACGAGGCGCTCAACGTGCGCGAGCACCAGATCCGCAAGGAGCGGGACATCCGCGCGCAGCTCGAGAAGCTCACCGCGGAGATACAGCCGCTCGAGGAGGTGACACTGTTCTAATATTTTATGTCAGACCACTCTTACGACTGTGCGACAAGCGGAACCTGGTGAAACGGTTGTACGAGACAATTAACGTGCGCGAGCACCAGATCCGTAAGGAGAGAGACATCCGCGCGCAGCCCGAGAAGCTCACCGCGGAGATACAGCCGCTTGAGGAGGTGACACTGTTCATTAGAACCTTACCTTATATCATACACTCTTACGACTGAGCGACATGCGAAATGCAGCACCAAAGTATTTCTGGAAAGAAATAGTTTAAGTACGTGACACACTTAAATATTCGGATAAGGTAAGTAGGTACTTTATATTTTGTGAGTGCAGGAGTGCACAAGCGAAAAGTCGGGCCGGTAAAATTCAAGCAATTCTCTTAGAGAGTATTGTGTAAGTGTGTAACTAGTGTAACTATCAAAGGGGTTAGTCGCAGCAATGGACATACTTTTCAACTCTTGCTTGTTGCACAAACTGCACTTTATAAAAGTATATGTTACTCGATAACTGGTAGGTATAGACCCTTTTTCACCACATTTGGTCGGAAATAATGAATGATGCATGATTTCAAGAAGGCGTTCTTTATTCCTTGAAAGTGTCGGGAATAAAATCACTTTATCTTGTGTGGGCACTATGTTGAACCCTGCCTCGACTCAAAAAGAGGGGTGTTATAAGTTTAACCGCTATCTTTGTCTGTTTGTGGCATCGTAGCCCTATAACGGTTGAACCGATTAAAATGCGTTTCTATTTGAGCAGTATTTCTAGCGAGTGATCTTGGACATGCCGGTTTTCCTAAACTTTTAATCTATAAAAGATATCATTCGTTGCAGAAGCGATTAAGCTTGGAAGTGGAAACGACCCGTCGCACTTCAGCGCTGACGTGGGTCGGCCTCGGCCTCATGGGCGTTCAGTTCGGGGTGCTGGCGCGGCTTACCTGGTGGGAGTACTCCTGGGACATCATGGAGCCCGTCACGTACTTCGTCACCTATGGGACGGCGATGGCCGGCTATGCCTATTTCGTGCTTACGAAACAGGTGGGTCAATTTCAAAGTAAGAAATGTGGTGGGTTTGATAACTATTATTTTAGAAAAAGTTGTTATCAATCATTCCAGACAATCGACTTCAACTTGATCGACCGATTAGTGTAGGTACCTATGACTATGAGGTATCTTTTGACTTAAGTCTTTTAAAATGCATGGCGTGAAAGGCCAAACATGTTAAGATTACCTACTCTTTTGTTCTCGAAATGCTTGTAAGTAATGTACAAAACGTATTTTATATCGTAAGTAAATCATCCTAAAATAAACAATAAAATAATTCCTTATCATTTTTGCAATCTAAGTCTTTAATCAATCATTTCAATCTCGGAAGATAATTTTCATTTCCAAGTTAAGATTAGATTCCTAAAGTATCTAAAACTTCCTGAAGATTTTCATTCTATCTCCCCGCGGAATTATCTTTGAAGCTTACGCGCTTATTATGACTTGCGGTTACACAATTAATTTTATGTCACGCGAGTTCCCAATAACGAGAAAATGTCTTCCCGCATTCGCTTTTAACTTAATTTGTTCACGCACAAAATTAATTTGATTCGTTTTGTTACAACTTCAAACGTTTGTCTTTGTCATAATTTTGTCATTTACTTCATTCTGACCTTGTTAAGTAAGATTCCGATTGTTTCACTTTTTGTTTATTATCTTTCGTTTTCTAATTTCAGGAATACATATTACCAGATGTGAAGGATAGACAACATTTGCTGACTTTGCACAAAAAGGCGAAAAAGGTCGGCCTGGATATAAACCAGTACAATCATCTGAAAAATGAGGTGAGCGACCTTGTTACATTGTAACCTTTTATCCAGTGAAGATAAATTACATATTAACTTTAAAAGCCAATAAATCCAATCGCTGTATTTTTTCTTTATAACATCAAAGCTTAGTCAAGTGGAAATGCGAATAGAAAGCCCAATTTTACGGCTATTACCTACATTTAAGGGTATAAAACCTTGTCGGATTTATTATAAAAAAATATGAAATACTTTTTTATTTTATCAACTAAGTGATTTGTAACTTTGTGTTGTTATTAATGTATTTGTTCTGAATACATTTTAATACCACGACGATGGCAAACAAGCATACGGCACGCATGATGGCAAGCAGCTGCCGTAGCTTATGGGCGCCTGCAACTCCAGATCTGTCAGATGCGTGCTGCCTACCCTTTATAAAAAGGAGGATACACTGTGTAGACGGCTAATAAAGAGAAAAGAGGGTACCCTATTGTCAACACACTGCGCTGCGCTCTCTTTGAGCTCTCTGGCAATATTACTCTCCGGCAGGAACACAACACTATGCGTAGGGTCTAGTACTCTTTGGCTGTGGTGGTTTTCTCTAATTTGGAGATGGAGATACTTCCCAAGTTGGGCTGCTCTAGATTTGAACGAGATGACATTCGCTGAGCTGTGCCGCGTGTGAGTGTTGCTTAGCGAGATAATATTTGCAGTGCCTATACCTCTCTTTTGGACATAGTTTAACCTATTGAACGCCATACGTCATATGCGAAAACGTTACTCACACGCCAAGATCACGTAGATAGTGTACGCCATGACACTTATAGGCTTTCTTGGCAACATACTCGGGTCCATATAAGTGTATCTTTACTTCCACATTGCAGATAGACAAACTGCAAAAGGACCTGTCCCGGCTGAACGACCCGCTGCACATCCACGTGGCGCCCGGGCCCGCGTCCCCGAGCTCGGAGCGCCGCTCGCCGCTCACCAAGATCAAGGACATGCTGGAGGAGACGGGCAAGAAGATGAAGATCACGTAATATTTGCTGTCCGCCGCGCGTCGCGCTACCTAGACGCGTATGTATCCGTGTAGGGATCAATTATAACGATAAACTACACTTTGGATTAGATCATTTCTGATAATTCGCATTACACGAGAGTTCCGCTTACGTTCGCCCTTTTAGCGTTATCGCCTTATGCCAAAAATGGAACTTGCTATTTTCAACTCTGTCGTAATTTAAGAAGGTGTAAATTTACGTTGTTACTATGTCTCGAATATGAGACGATGGTGGTTAAAGTGTTGATATATTTTAAAATGCCAGGCAGTTAGATTTTTGTGTTACGACATAATATGAAAACTTCACTTTTTACGGCCAAGCTGAACGGCCCGTCCGTTTTAGCGTCCATGTATGTATTTACGTGTGTACCTCCGTAGCGCCTAAACTATTCAGCCGATTTTTAATAAGGCGTCAATTGATTCTTTATTATGGCCCGGGCAACGTAGTCTGCATCTTAACCGACTTCAATATTAAACACAAAACTTCCGTGAGAATCAGACATATTAAATAAATCACGGGTTACTCACGTATTTTAAAACAACAATTATTTCAATTAATATTTTTCAATATTCGACTTAAAATACGTGAGTAACCCGTGATTTATTTAATACGACTTCAATATGTTTATTTTCCATGGTCGGGTTACAGTCTTATAAACTTTTTGCTGGTAATTCAATAGTGTCACCACAAATTGTGTTGCTAGCATACACATAAGTGTTAAAAGATAACGTTTCGTAAGCGGCACTCTCTTGGAATGCTCTAACTCGAATTGACAATGACCCTTCTTTTATTTGCAAAGGCCTTTACCGGCTACCTATCGTGTGATCATTACTGATTGCAGTCTTTGTGTGAAGTTAACGTGTTCACTGTGAATAAATCCGTGTACAGTAAGCGTCAGAGATATGTGACCCCCCTCCAGCAATAGACAAATGTGGTCGCTAGTTCGAACCCCAGCATAAGAATCACACTTTTTGCTTTTTTTTTACTTTTGTTTTATAATCCTGGTTTTAATATTTTTTTACATTACCACAATTATTTATTTTATACGTTTTGTTATTCCTTATTACCTACTCAGTTATTAACTCGGAACATTAAAATTACCCTTTTAATCAATTTTTAACTAGAACAATAATTTCGTTAACTTCGCAAGAGTCCGTGCAGCGTGATGGATAGTGTAACAGACTAGTAAACACTAGGTTCGCGGTTCGAATCTAAGTAGAGGATACTTTTTGTATTTTTATACTTGTTCTTTTTTATTAATAATTTATTAACATCCTATTTAATATAGTAAGTTTAATTAAAATAGAAGTTAAAATCTTTTTTTTAAGGACTAATAATGAAAATTCCATAGTCACTGGTAACTTTTTATTAACTAAAAAGTAGGTATTTAAATACTATTATATTAAATATTGTTTACTAACTGAATAATGGGGGTAATATATATATATATGGCAGTAGATATATTATGCGTGTTCTGTAAACTGATTACTATATATTTTACAGCTAAATATTTACTAGTTAAATTATAATGATAATGTGTAGTCAATTATACATCAGTGAAACTTAAAGTTAACAAGTAAAATACCTTTAGCTTAACTCTTACTGTTTAAAATTGTGGTATTGGTGGTCTGCATGCTGTTAAACTTTATAAGGCATTACACTTTGGTTGTTTACTTTAGATTATACCTACATTTTACTTCATTGAGTAGAACCGTAAAAACAAGTTGGGTCATAACTTTTTTTATAAGCAATACCAAACTACTCGGTTAAAAGTGAAGTGTATAGTTTCCCTTTTCTTTGATTATAAATTAATATTCTTATTGCATTTAACACAATTTTTCAGTTATACTTTAGACAGAGATGGCGGGACACAGCGGTGGGAGTTGTAGAAATTGCGGGAAGAGGCTTTTAAGTATAAAATGGGCTATTCAAAAAACAATTTCAAAAATGAGTATAGGTTAGACCGCCCCTCGCCCTATTAGTCTGTATGCCATTATCAATATGTAATACGTAATCTAAACCAGCTATTTAACGTTGCAAAGAGAAACGACATGTTATCAAAGATAACAATAATTCATCTCTTAGCCCGTTACCAATGCAATGCAACCTTACCACAATCTTAGTAAGCATAGGGTATTTCTCCACTAATTAGGTCGAATTCAAACAGCTCCCATTAAAGTTACATTGAAATTTCCTATTAACAGAAACACTTTATTCAGTCATGTCACATCAAATTGACTTAAAATAATACTAATGAAGAAGAATCCATGTTAAAAAAACTACATTAAATGGCTAACAATATGTATGGTTTTTAAGGTAGAAATTAACGAGTTACCTCTTGGAAAAGCCTACTTGTTTAAGCACTATCTTGTTATTTGCAAAAAAACAATATAATTTGTTAGACACTACTTATACAATAGCATTATACCTACTCATTATTTTAAAACTTGCATGGAGTAAATATTTGCCCAATAATGGAGAAATACCAACAACACATTTTTTTTTACAATTTTTACTAATAACATAGAGGAAAACCTTTTTTATCTTCTACCTGTTTTAGCCGGCTTTTCATGCTTGAAACCATGTTTGAACATACATTGGTGTTCCTCATCAATTCCCACTTTCTATAAACTTCTTCGTCTAAGTTTTGTCTTGATTTGACTTGTGTAGGGTCCCAGTTAAGCACCATAAATTCTCAATAGGATTAAGGTCAGGGCTTTTAGAAGGCCAATCTAATACAGTGATGTCTGTTTGTAAGGCTAACCACTCTTTCACTATACGGGAACGATGCACTGCACTATTGTCATGCACCAATGATTTATGTCTTGCACTAAATAAATTTGTCCTTCGGGATAGGCGACGCGAACGGAAGGCAACATGACGTCACGTAACACTTCGAGGTATCGCTCGCTGTTCATTCGGCCTCCAACTTCAACGAGCTGCTCGGGCCCCATAGATGACATCCAGCCCCAATACGCTAAAAAAAATATCATGAGCATACCATAACTTGAAAAACGTAAAACTGAAATCACAGTTTTTTTTTAAAGTGCAGGTAATGAAAATTGTATACTTAATATAATATACCCACCTAATGATATCCTTCCGCTTGTTCTAAGGTCTAGCATATTTTTGGGGTCAAATCGCTCTCCACTTCTGCGCCACAATATTTTTCTTCCATCTTTGTCTGACTTAAAATATTTCTCGTCAGTAAATACGATATAACGAATCTCACCCATCTGCGAATCGTATTTCTCTGCAAGTAAAAATAGTATTAAATTTGCTCGTTTATGATGATAAAACTTAAAAAACTCAAATAGCTTTAAAAATAAACATGGCTCTAAGACTATACCTATTACTTCACATAAAAAAGCTGCCGATTAAAAGACTTTTCCGTTAAATATATTTTTCTATCTTATCCCATATATAGGTAAACACACGACAGTAAATCCTCACAAACAAAATCTGGTGGCTTAACTTATTGATAACATTTTACTTTTTTTACTAAAAATAAATGTCCCAATGGAGTCACAGGTTACAAACTTACCGTTATATTCAGTACTCGTGTGCTATTTGTTTAATACTTTTGTTCTCTTCCCAAAGAACCACAATTTTATCGAACCATATTGTCATTGAAACACAAAAAAACGGACGGGGGCAGTTATTCAATTGCTTGAAATGCAAAAGGATTGTCGAGAGATCGTAATTGCGTTGCGACACAGGTATGATTCGCACACGCAAATTATGACTTACCCTCAGACAAATTTTCTCCACGAAATAACTAGACGCATTTACTCCAGTAAATTAAACCTTAAAATGTAATTGGTAAAAGTCGTTGTTAGTCGTCTGTGAAAATAAAATGAATAAAAATGAGGGTAGGAAAATATTGATAAACCAAAGACATTACTAATATGATCCAAGACAAGCTTGCAAAACAGGGACGAGTATAGATATAAGTAATAGTTGGAACAGAATATCTATGTTAAGGGACCTCGATGTCGATGGCGCTTACGCCATTATCAGCGATGCTCCAATAAAAATGCAACGATGCGCAACCCGATGCGGCGTAAGCGCCATTGACAATAAAGTCCATTTTTATAGATTTTGTCATAGTTCTCTATTGCCGGTCGGAACTGGTTCATATTTTTGTTGTGTAGTCCATGTGTTACGATAGCCCAGCGGAAAAAAGCCGGACTAATGTATCAGTGACGCGAATAAGTGTGAGCCGAGGCCCCAGGATCGATCCCAGCTTAGCTGACAAGCAGATTTGAGATATTTCATTTTTGAAAGAATTAAATGACAGTGTGGTAAATGCCGATTCTCGTGTCGAACGAGAGTTCCAGTTTTACACCTAGGGGGGTCACGTATCTCTGACGCTGACTGTACATTGAACTTTTGAACAATGTAACGACTCTCGAATGTAATGCCGCCACGGCCGTAAACGATAAACTTTGTGGTTATACGTCGCATTGATTAGCGCTCGCTAATAAGTAGAAAGAAATTTAGTAAAATTTATTTTGGATTAGTTTCACATGCTCAGAAATTGTTTCCTATTATAATTTTAGTTAATTTAAAATTTTAACCTGGTAGGTACAGTGTACATTTTAAGATTTAATTATTTCTTTACCATTATCAAATATTATTTGTTCCAAGAATCTCCTTTTACGTTTATTCAATGTTTTAAACGGAAAAGAATTAAAAAGGAAACGTTATTTGAATAATTTTATTAATAAATACATCATAAATGGCTCCCACCATACCGCGTTGCGAAAATCTACTAATATTTTTCAATCAGTGCCAATAGTTAAATTCTCGTTGATAAAACTAACATAGCTAGTGAACTTATCGAATTCTAGTCCTTATTAAATAATAATCCGGTACACAAGCTTGTTGGTACTGAAAACGTTAGGACCCTTGCCATACTCAATATTTGAAATGAATTGACATGAGGTAAATGACGTATGAAAGCCTATTGTCAACAATCACTTGTGTTAGGTACAGTCGCCATCAAATGTATCGGAGCGGCCAGGGTACTCAAAAATATCTGAACATGCACTTTATCGCCTTGAAAATAGGGGCGTTGTTCAGATATTTGTGTCCACCTTGACCGCTCCGATATATCTGATGGCGACTGTACATGTTTACCCATGTGAATTACAAGGGAAAGACCTTGACTTAATGTTTATTTTTAAGTAAGCATCGAGGCTTGTAAAATTCGCGCAAGTTTGTACAAAATGTTATGCTTGATTTTATAAAAATGAGCTTTTTAGTGTTTATTAAAATATTAAATAATTACATTTAAAATATCGAATTAGTTTATATACATATTAGCAGATACTACACATATATAGGTAGCCAGACACGGTCTAAGAACTTTTTGAGGCTCCAAGTCAGAAGCACCATCTGAACGAGAGCAACCCAAAGTTTCTGTAGTAATACCGTAATAATAGTAATTACTAGATGGCGCTGAGGGGCAGACAGTACTCTGCCCCACATTATAAGGTAGCTATGGTTGGTCTCGTTCATATGGCGCTTCAGAGTTTGAACCTCAAAAAGTTCTTGGACTTTGGCTGCCTATATACTCATATGTCTATACATACTATTCTCTGAATATTAGGTATGTATAGTTAAAATAATTTTATATACATTCTTGTGTTTCGTGCGACTAACATGCTTTGGTTTACTAACATTTATGTGTAAGGTCTGACCATGACAGTGGCCTAATTAATAAAGCTACAATTGACAATTTACAAGCGGTAGTCTCTTTCTAATACATAGGGTTAGAAAGAGACTTCCGCTTGTAAATTGTCACTTGTAGCTTAATTAAATAGGCCCCTGGTCACCACACTGGTATTCGCTCGTATACTAAGAGGCGATTTTACACGAAAATCACAGGCTAGTTAAGTCATAGTGCATAAAGTACGCCTCAGTTGTGATCAAACGCTTCGAGCGGTATCGCTCCTAGCGGATTTCCGTGACCCTTAGGGTTATGTATATTTTCAACAGACGTTTTAAGTTCGCCGTGATGGGGCTTCTTTGTAATATTTTCTTTTACTGACGAATTGTGTCTTTAAAGTCAGTTCTATAAAATAAAACACGCCGTAGGTTAAATAATGGCTGTGAAGTTAATGTAAAAATTACATTTTTCAGTCCATTTTATTGTCCGTGATTCGAAGCGGAATTATTTAGTCATTAGTGTAGGTCCAGTCGCAATTTTCTATCAGAATTGAAAGTCAAAATGAAATAGACTTAGATGGGTTGATAAAATTTGTTTTAATTTCTAATGTACATGATACAAATATGATAGCTTTTTACAGTTCCATAGTATAAGTAGTACTTATGCCTTTTAAAATACCTAAGTACTAGTATATTTCTTTTAAACGCATGCTTATTAATTATAAATTTTGCTCTCGAATTACAAACTATTAATAATCTACCCAGGACCATTACGAACGATTTATATTGTTACAACGCACAAATCGTATGTAATGAAAATATTTCCGTAAGTATTGTCGATTATCAGCAATTTTGTACAGACTGACACCGATGATTTGACGATTGACGACTTTACGCAAGGTATCGTTCAAAAGCACATGCCTTAAAATAAAATATGTCATAAAAACAGTTAACGTCTTAAATATCGATGCGATGTTTTGAACAAAACGTTTTGGCCTATAGATGCCGGTCCCAACACGTAGGTGCCCTTTGGAGAGTTTTGCTGTACCACCTAGAGCCCCTTCACGCGTACACCAATAGATCTAGATATTTACCTGTGAACCAGACCCAGCAGGCATTGAAACTATTTTAAATAAAAAGTAGAGGCTATGGTGCTGAAGTTGGTTGGGTCTAAGGTTGGGCTATTGTACAGAGGTCCAAAAATTGCATCGATATTTTAAACTTTGACTGTCGCCGGTAAGCAGAACAACCGTTTGTGCATTCAAAAACTTGTTCCATGGTATGTTGGTGCAGTAAAAGAAGGAACGAAACTTCTACGAGTTTTTTGATTCATATACTGTTGTTATGCTTATATATTACGTAGCGGTTTGCAAGACTCGCTCTAGGGTCTGAAGCTACGAGGGCCTAAACCTCTTCATGTAATATACCGTACTCGTATTTAAACTAGCCGTAAGCACGCACATAAACGTTCTTCGCTCAATCTAGTTAGCTTTCTCTTGTGATTTGCGACATTGCCTTTTAGAATCTTTTTCTATCTAACCTAGTTATAGGATTTTATATAATAACGATTAAGATGGAGCCAAGCTTCAGTTGATGTGACTATAGTTTATTTACTGTAGTTCAAATGTTTATATTCGGAAAATCGTTACGTAATTTTTGTATTTATAAACTTGAACAACAAGTGTTTGGGTTAGAAACATCATCGGCCTGTTATTTTTGGAGGTTTACAAAAGTGTGCAATAGTTTTAGAAAGTTAAGACTAGGTAGCTATGAAGATCTGTTAAGTAGTCGCAAATAGCAATTTAGTTTTTTTTAAGGAGTTCAGGAGTGTTAGGGTGCGCAGATATTTATATGTATTTTTTTTTCAAATGCTTATGCAAATCTCATTGCCTTTATTTTATTGTATACCTCTCTATAATCTTTTTTTACTTTATTTTACTTGTATATTATTTAAATTAAGTAAAAGTTTATGTACTCCTTACACTGAAAATTTAATTTATTGTTTAACTTAGAAATCAAAAAATATATTTTCTAAATTGATAGTATATTATATTACATACCGTTTTGATCAATCTCACAATCGAGTAGTTAGATACTAATAATTAATTATATACCTATTTAGCCTAATAATTTAACAAGACACTAACTCTCCTGTTAATATTCACTAGTAAAAATTGCCAAAATTTAACCTTCCAACTAATACATTTCTTGTTAACTTTGTTATGCCTTCTTGCAAGTATCATTGTATAATTGTTATTTATGGAGTGAAGATATAAGGTGGTATCAACTTACAACATTGTATAAGTTTACATATTTGAAATCGAGAGTATTTCTGCAATTATTTTATAATCTACGTATTTTCCATACCGAGAGTACGAGTAAATTCTTAATTCATTCTTACATATTAAAGAGTACCTACCTAACGAAGTGTGTTGTTTAATTTTGAGATCTGATTCTAAAGTATTCACAACAGTAGCTATCTTTACGTATATGTAATCATAATCACTAAGGTATTTCAGTTAATATGTCATGTTACTCGTTATATTTGAACATAATATGCCATCTTAACCCAACACTACCTAATATGGTGATTGCGATTTCCTCACGATTTTCGATTGTAAGCTAGTACCGACTCCTTGTAACAGTTACTATTTTGCATTTTGTTAAATATTTACAGTCGTGTTAATCGAATAAATTTTGAGAAAATTGAACCGTTTGCGTTTTATTGCTTTAATTATATCAAGTACCTATTTTCATAATAAGTGTAATATTAAGAAGAAGAGAGATAATGTTGCTGAGATAAATAAGAACCCAATCAAACAAACGAAGTTACTCAAGTTAAAATCTTTATTCGCTAACGTTGGGGCGACTTTTATTTTACTTAATACAAAATGTGAGTTTAATACAAATTGTTATTATTCGAATACCACAGTAATAAATGATCAGTAGACAATAATTAATTCAATAGTTTTACGTCTTGTCTTTTTCTATGGCTTCAGAGGGTGAGATCGGTTTCGATTCGTACGGGTACAAGTCGATGCTTTGTACGTGTGCTCTGACCGATACACCCGGCGGTACTCCGAAGTAGTCCTGGCCTATGTTCCTAATAATGGTGGTTCCTGGTTTAGTGTGGTGTATATTGAATCCTATACCGTACAGCGGTACATCTTTATCGCCTTTCCCGGCGTCGTAATCGTCCCTGTCGTCATTATTAGTCGTTGGCTGGAAAGGTTTTATTGGCACATAAGGTTTCTTCGTCGGTTTATAAGGCTTGCTCGTTGGCCGCCCCGGTTTGCCTGTAATTTGTAATCAGTTCTAAAGTCCATGCGGTGCATTGTGTGCTGGTGCCGAAAGGTGTGGTGTAATAAAAACCAGATCGGTTGTGAATACAGTTTATTGCAATCAAGCGAATTATATATAAAAGGGTCCAGTGCATTCTTCTATCAAATGTGATTAAGCGGATTGATCTGATCTTGCTAATTTGCTGTGATTGTACCTGTCGCTCATAATCTCTTTAATAGACAAAAGATAAAATGAACTTCTGCGTACAAGGTGTACAAATTTTCCTCAGAATTGTAGAAAAATATTGCAAATAGATTCTACGTTAATAAGCAAACAAGAAAGTGATAAGTTTTTGACAAATCACTTCGTGGTGGTCTGAATATTTCTGTCAGTTTGAAAAGTCAGACAAGATCACTAACATCGCTTGCCATCTATTCATCATCATCACCTGGTCCTTTGGTGGGTTTGTCTCCGAACCCAGCGTCTGCGTCGAAGCCAAGGTCTTCGTCGCTGCCAGCCTGGCTACCGCTCTGGCTGCCGCCACCGCTTCCTCCTTGGTTGCTTCCGCCTTGGCTAAAAGGAGGTTTACTGCTGCCTTGGTTGCCACTTCCTTGGTTGAAAGGACCTTTGTTCCCACTTCCCTTATTACCACTGCCTTGGTTAAAGGGGCCTTTATTGGCACCGCCTTGGTTATAAGAGCCGTCTTCACTACTGCCCTGATTGAAAGAGCCTTGGTCGCTATCGCCCTGGTCAAAAGGCGCATGGCTGTCATCGTCCCCGTTGTAGGACGGGGAGTAATCGCCGCCTCCGGTGACATCATCGTCGTCGGTGTAGCCAGTGGGCTTAGTCGGCCTGATCGGCTTTTTGCTGGGCTTGCCGGGCTTGTCTTTGTCGGAGAATGGCGAAGGCTTTACGTGACCTGAAGCAGCAGTAGCGTCTGGTCCTGAAATAATAAGTATTTTATTTGTCTTGTTCAGTGGTGCAAGGATTACTAAGCCATCACTAGGTACATAGTATAAAACAAAGTCGCTCCCTGCTGTCTGTCCCTATGTATGCTTAGATCTTTAAAACTACGCAACGGATTTTGATGCGGTTTTTTTAAATAGATAGAGTGATTCAAGAGGAAGGTTTATAGGTATGTATAATTGCACCCGTGCAAAGCCGGGGCGGGTCGCTAGTTATTCTTTAAAGAATACATGTTGTTATGTCAAAATTAGTTGGGTCGTTCTTCAGATTTATTTATGAGTCTTAATTCCGTCAAACCGTATTAGTTGTATAAGAGCTTTAACGGGGTTTAAGACCGCCGCAAACATAATATTTGAGAATGACCTAGGCACTGAATATTGACAATAAGCCCTTTACTGTGGACAGATTGACGTAAATTCTAAGGGTTCTTAGCACCACGCACATTGATCGAACAAATCAACGTTTAAACATGGCAGCGTAGCTGTCTTCTTATAGAGAATTAACTATTAATTACGTAGTTAAATATTAATCATATCGATGACATTAACAGAGGTTTGGTGCAGCCGGCCCTAAGCAAGCAAGAGTTTCTGCAGAAACGAGAGAAAACGCTTTCCCGTGTGAAAACTTTGGATACTGCGCTTGAGCAGTAAGTAACTTCAAGTAATTATGCCGAAGTAAGTATTCGTACCTTGGAATATGTCACCAGCGCCGGTGTCGTCGGGCGAGAAGCTGGCGGCGCCCGCGCTCACGAAGTCGGAGTCGTAGGCGCTGGGGATGGTGGGGAAGTAGGCGGGGATGTACGGGTCCTTGTTGCTCTTCACGATGCGGTACCCGATGCCCGGACCGGCTATGTAGTTTACCGTTCTGGAACGATCGTGCGGGATTGAAGACTACAATACGGGTAAGCGTATACAACTAGAGATGTGTGCCGGTCTCGATAACGTTCTCGTTTACTATGGGAAATATTCTCGCGAGAACGGCAAAACTCTCGGCCTCAATCATAGTCAGAAACCGAATGCACGTTCTTGCAACATGAATTTAACGATCCAGGTAAATACATAGTACTGCGAGTATACAAACATTTAGACAAAATACTCGTATAGGTTCCTACGTAAGTTGTCAAATACACCAAGTGTTAATCAGTAGCCGCAGTGGGCCACAAAACGATCAATCATGGATCGGGCCTACGGGGCAATTAGTTTGAGTTTAGCTTTGAATAGATTACTTTGGCACGGCTTTGTGCCGAAGTAATCTATTCAACTAACCTCTATAGTTTGGCCAACTATTCGTGTCACTAGTAAATGCAATCATCATTCATCAGTCTAGATTGGTGCTGCAATTTACACACAATCTTGATACACCTGAAAACTTTCGGGGCCGGTTTGGAGCAATTAAGTCACAATCAGAAACGAATTAAGCTCTAAGTACTATTATTAATATTCGGGTTGGTTCAGTCGCCATCAGATATATCGTACTCGTAGCGGCCAAGATCGTTCCAAACATCTGAACAACGCCTTTATTGTCAAGGCGGTGTACTTGGTACATAGTACAGATATTTTTGAGTAGGTACCCTACCTTGTGGCCGCTCCGATACTAATATTTGATGGCGACTGTACCAAAGAGACATTTCTTGTCGTTTTACCGTTAATTCTTGTAAATTGGCATATTATGAATCCTTTAGGAAACATTGTATCCTAACAACAGTAAGATATTATTTTATTCAATAACTTAAGTGCAACCCAGTTTCATGAGTTACCTTTGCACGCCCTTGTCGTCGAGGAACGTGTATGATCCTCGTACGTTGCCCTGCGCGTCGCTGCTCTCCGTCCGTCTCTGATCTGGACCCGCCGATATAAACCTACAACATTTCAAAGCCATATGCAGGTAAGTAATTCGTCTTAAAATAAACAACTAATATATATGTATAGATATACATACATAGATAGAAGCGGGTCAAATAAATACAACTAACCCAGCACGCCTAGCACATGACTGATGCGACAGTATCTCGAGCGCGACATACTGACGTGTCAATCATGTGCTGAAAGCACAACAAAATAAAAGGTTTGACATGCCTAAAAAACGCCTACTCACTTTTCTTTTAAATTGATTCTTGACTTAAAAACTCTTACGCTTCTACTACGGATGCAATGTCATAATTTTAACTTAGACGAGCCAAATAGTCTCCGCCGTCTCCGGACACACAACATAAGATGTTAGATGTGTAGACAAGGCAAACTAAACATTAATTAGGCCCCTAATTTCAGCTTTGTGTCAATACATTTGGGACGCCAATTAAACATCCTGCGGCGGCGTTGATGAAGCTTTGCCTTTATTTGCAGTAGAGAACTACCTATAGGTATACAGTCGAAGTCAAAAATACGTTTACACTTGTGCACCTTTGTTACAATGGAGTAAGTTGCAAAAGTGTAAACATATCTTTGACGTCGACTGTACAAACCTATTAGGTATAAACTGGCTTTGGAATTGAAGCTCGGTGTAACTATGACAGTCAAGTCGATCAAGATTAGGCTGTCGGTATACGCCTGTCCAATAAATAATAATATGACTGAAACACTTGTAGCAGCTGTCCAGCCTAGGTTGCACTGGCAGTGCGACCTCTCGGCCGCGTCTCCGCTCGGCACAGCGGGCCTCGATGGAACGGGTGCCGATTAAGTTAGGTTTGACAGTATACGCCAATTATACTTCCAACACGGAGCCAAGCCTGACCATTTTCGACACTAACATGACTGTACCACGCTGCACGTCAGTGTGACCTCTCTGCCGCGTCTCCCCTCGGACCAGCGGGCCTCGATGGAACGGGCGCCGATTAAGTTAGGTCTGCCAGTACATACGCCGACGATACTTCGAACTCCGCCTGGCCATTTATGACAATAACATGACTGTACCTGTAGGAGCCGTCCAGCCCACGCTGCACAGCAGTACGTCCTCTCGGCCGCGTCTCCCCTCGGACCAGCGGGGCTCGATGGAACGGGGAGCCGATCACGTTCGGGCTGTCGGGGTGCGCCGACGACACGTGGAAGCCAGTGTCGCGCCCCGCGATGTACGACACGTCGTGCCTCTCGCCGACGTCGTCAACGTAAGAGTAGTGGCCTGGGGACGGATGGAATATTTTGTGGTGAGTTTTTGGTTACATATACTCGTACACATCGGTATTCTTCTAACATTTTAGTAACAGCGTACATTTGAGATATAAATAAGTAAAAATCTGTATTGTCTGTTCTACAAAATCGTTAATTGTTAAAGCCAATAAAAGTAAAGCTACTGGAACGACAGATACGAATACGAACGAAAATCACAACATAGCCAATAGATAGAGTAGAGTGGTACCGATTAGGTAGTGATTTTTTTAGTTCTCCTAGGGAGCGTAGCTAAGATCAAAAACTTTAATAATAATATAATAATAATGCTAATCGAATCTGCACAGTTGCGCATTATTCGTAGCAGTGGCGATGGGTAACTTTTTTCTTAGGCAAGCCGGAGCTTTATTTGGCTTACAATTTCTTTATAAGCTGTAGGAAAACTACTCAAATGCCTGAAAATCAGGCAAGCCGGCGGGAATCGTATTCTATAGACGCGCCGCCACTGATTCGTAGTATGTGTTTAATTAATAGTGTGTAGGTAGGTACTCCTGGATATCTATATATGTGACACATCCTAAATAGTTTATTAATTTAGCTACCTTTTGTCATGCGTAGCTAGTACCTTTAACATCTCCCCTGGCATCAGCGTTCTCATTCTTGGAGTAGGTGCGGGTGTCGAACTTGAACGCGTAGCTGGGGTCCTCGTTCGGGTCGAAGTAGGGGTCATCCTTGTTGCCGATGGGCCCGCGCGGCCGCTGGTCTAGGTCCATCTTGCGGTGCACGTTGGGGCCTTTCGCTCGAAAGCTAAGGGAAATCAATGAGATTCTTGATACGTTAAGGGAGAAAATAAAATGAGCACTACTTACGCATTTTATTCAAACTTTTACTCTTCAAAATAGCACAAGAGTTAGCAAGCTGAGGCCCAATTCCACAACTGACAATCGCTAGTGAGACCACTTTGAATCACTTTTAAATTGTTATTTCTAGGAGGAAACAAGCATGTTTCCATAGAAATGAAGTGTGTGCACCTTTTACTCACGGTGCTATGACCCGCACGCTCTAGTGCCCCCGACCTTGCCGTGGTAGATGTACAATTGATACAAACTCCTATGCATACATTATTTCCATTCAATCATAATTTAAGCATACATTACAAACGTACAGACGATACGGTTAATTGGATATAATTGTATTAAGATGCACATGCACATATGATACTGATCCTCGTCTCAGAGCCGCGGGTAATCTATCAAAGCTAATAGGACCAATACTAACTGTATAGACATGATTGAGTCTGATACATATTACGATTAAGGAGCATCAAAGTTGAACTAAAACCACATAGCCACAGCACATAACTACTACGAGTAGTCTAGGTACTCAGATGTAAATTTCATTCTGGCTTTTGTCAATCGTGACTATACCTATCGTCTAATAGTTATATGATATATTTTATAATTATTAAATGAATAGCAGAAGAGCCCACGACACTGAACCTAGTTCGATATTCCTAGGTGTCATGGGCTCTTATACTAGAACGATAGAAATGGCGCGCAACAGTAATTTTATGCAAGTTTATATTACGCTATAAACACGATAAGTCACTATCTATCATTGTTATCATTTAGCTGATGGAAATATGTGATATTGAAAACTCACCCTCTAGGTCCAGCGGTGTAGACAGTCTCCTTGACGGTCCCGGACGCCGGGTCCACGGCGCCGAAGCGGCCGCCGACCACCTTGTTGGCGTTACCATGCGCTAAGTGGTAACTGCTGCCACGATCCTTGTTCGCGTACCTGTTGTACGATAAGTTATTTATTTAATATATGATACATGCGTAGGCTACTTTCCTATGCAGTCAGCTACTCTTTAGCAAATGTCAAAACGATTTGTTATATGGAGTTCACATCGGAGACTATTATTATGACGTCACAATATTAATATGAATATTATGATAAATACATTTCCTTTATAAACGTTTTAACCGTTATAAAATCATTTAATGTGCAAACACATGTCACACCCTGGATTTTCCCGTTTATTTTTGAAACTTTGATTGTATGAACATAACGAAACAATTAAGTTTAGTTATTGGAAAGTAGCCAATTTTTAGGTACCTACCTATACCTATAAGTATGTTACACGTACGAGTGATCGTCACTGGCCCATGTTTTCTTTAAACTTAAGTCTTTCGCAATAAAGGTGTCAACTATAGGGGCATTAGCTTGTCGAACACTAGGACGTTTACCTAAGTTTCTCATTAGGGTAACATATGTTAGGTAGTGAGGAAGGTCAACATTCTTTTCACCGGCAAATGTGAAGAAAAGTATTTTGTTGGTAACTTAACATGCTGCATTGTGGCGATTCTAATAACAGTCGCTTTCTTTGGTTTGAGTTTTTTTACTATTAGTTATTTAAAAAAAACATTTTTAATATTTTTTACCTATATAAATATTTATCAATAGTAAAAGCTTAAAAATCAAAGCTTAATAGTAGCGGAAAGCTCAATCCATGTCACTTAAAAAATACTTATCTTTTAAGCTTTTCTGGCCTACCTATATATTCTCCTATAGTAAATAATTTTCAAGATAAGATTAAATAAATTACTTAATTGATAAGTTTGATGACACTTTATATAATTTACCTACAGGAGGAAATGGACTTACTTCAATCAAACGTTATCTACACGACGTCAGCGGAATAGGTACTGCATTTAATCGAATTAATCAACCTCCCCCAAGTAATCCTTAAAGCTCTCGTGTAGCAACCAATCAATAACTATTCACTTACCCAAAATCAAAGGATCCGTCGGTGTTCACAGTATTGTAATCCCCTTCGTTAGTCCGGGACTTCCCGGGGATCACCTGAGTCCGTGCTAGGCCACACACACACAACACACATAACACTTTCCAAGACATGGCAACACTCTTCACCCTACAGCGGCGAATGACTTTTAAAAGTTTTGTTTTAATATTTCATTGCACAGCTGACTGTATGAGGATTGGGTTTGACTATGGAGTTAAAAAACAAAGGCGCTCTTATATACCTCGGTCAAAACGAGCGCGGTCGGAGGCGCACCGCGTGAAAACGCCCGGACGTCATTGTTATTAATATTGAGCCTGTGTAGCACTACAAGCTACTAGACTAGGTATGTTTTTTGTATTTTGATAGACCCACATTCTCCGGTCGTCCAACTGGCTAAAATATGAGATTTTTTCTTTAATGGTATTTGCAAATGGAAGTAGTTGAATTAATCTTCAAGAGACGTGATTTGGCCGACGCATATTATAACACACCAATGAACTAAACCTAGGTACTTATATTATGTGTTATCTTTTAAAATCACAATCTTTTAATGATAAAGTTAACTTCAAATAATTTTAAACAAAAAAGAACCGACTTCACTTAGGCTCCGCTTTTCCAAGTGGAAATGCCCGAGTTGCAGTAAAAATACCGAAATCAGAAATCGCTATAGGTGTGCCTACTGAAATTGAAGAGTTCCCTCGATTTCTCCGGGATCCCATCATCAGATCCGGACCTGGTGATAATGGGATTAACTGTGAAGTATACTCTTTCAAACGAAAAAAGAAATTTCCAAATCGGTCCAGCCGTCTTCGAATAATCGGTGAACATACATTTAAAAAAATTGCAAAAAAAAACAAAGACCCCGACGAATTGAGAACCCCTTCGAAATCTCGAAGTCGGTTGAAAATGAAAACTTTTAAATAAATTATAAGTACCTAGAGTCGTTTAGATATATGTAGTCGTTTAGACATTTATAATATATGTCAATGCCGCGTTGATCCGCCATTTTTATCACTTTTAACAGTGGCAATAAATGACATAATAATAATCAAAACAATTACTCAAGCTAAATCATGATTTAAAGATCACCAGAAATAACGGATACAAAAATTATAATTACGGAAAAGTCGTAAATCTAAATTAATATCAAGCATCGTGCATCATCGATAAATTTCAGTCTTGACCCCATTAATCAGTAAACGGACTATGTGTCTGCTATTACAGCTACCAGCTCAATAAATGATTTTTTAGGCGGTTTCGACATTAACATTTTGAATTCGATATTTCGATATTGAAGTAAATGCCACAGGAAACTTGTTACTTGAGGTACTTATCTTAAATGCACCATATAGGTGGTACCTAGTAAACCTACAGAAAAAAAATTAGGTATCCACTTTCGAGCATAAACTATCTTGAAGTGTGCTCAAGCCGGCACCGGCTCTAAGTAGAGATGTAGCGCCAATAGGCGAGGGCCGCGGCATCCTGTGTTCTTTCTGAATCAGGAACTGCAGATTTGGATCATTTACCTAGGTGTAGTGAACTTGACCACTCAAGTTCACCACCACCAAATTCGTACATTTCTTTAGTTTAGACTATGTACTTAGTTCCACTCGGCAAGTCGAGTAGATTCGAGCTTTAGCCTATACTGAAACTACCCTGTTTAATAGTTACATCTTAGATAGAATTACGAGGATGCATCGGCAGTACTCGTACCATTCGGTGACTCAGAACTCAGAACTTTATTGCATAAAATATTACACGAATATTAACCCTGCAAGGGCACAGCAATATAAGTATACAACAGTATATGTATATACTCGTAAAAGTACAATTTGTTATACGTTATATAATATTAATAATTAGGTACTAACTTAATATAGTAGTATGAGATAACAATAATTCTATGCACTAAATAATAACTATGAGATCCAACACGTCTATTAACTACTTATGTATAATTCTAGAGCTTAGCTCATCCTCGTAAAACTCCTGTAGCGTATAATAAGATTTTCCCATTAAATATTTATACAGGGTTTTCTTAAATATTTTTGGGTTTTCTATTGTTCGTATTGATGTCGGTATTTTATTAAATATTTTAATACACATCATATGTGGTCCAGAGTGAAATATTTTTAAACTAGAAGTAGATAGCGAAAGGTTGTTATCATGACGCAAATTTAATGGTTTTGTATGGCGTTCTTTTGCTTGTAAGAAAAATGAGCTGTGTGTTTTGACAAAGTTGCAGGCTTCAAAAATGTACAAACAGGTTATTGTTAATATTCCAAGATCCTTAAAATATGTTCGGCAACTTTCCCATGACTTTATATTTATTAAAATTCGAATACACCTCTTTTGAAAAATAAATAAGTTATTGACATTGGTACTGTTACCCCAAAGTAGAACACCATAGCGAATTTGGGAGTGAGCATAGGCGTAATATGCCGAGATGGAAGTTTTTAAATCTGTTGATTTTTTTAATTCTGATAAGGCATATGAAAATCTAGCTAACTTACTGCTTACTGATTGTATATGATCTTTCCAATTTGTATTTGTATCTATCGTCAATCCTAACAAAGGAAAGGCGTCTGTTTGTTCCAGTTTAATATTATTGTATGAAAATTCTATGTTTAAGGGTTGTTTTTGGTAAGGCCTGAACTGCATAATTTTACTTTTGTTTAAATTCAATTCTAAGTTATGATCAGTTAACCATGAGTCAAGTAATCCTGCGTTTTGCAAAATAAGGCATGTTTTGCTTAATTATTATTTTTTGGCATAATAAATTAATAATACATGTAATAGTTACGGACACCTACTCGACTCCAACAGTTTTCGTATTGCCTCTTGGGGCTAGATTAGTAGTCCCACATCGCTGTTACTGTGGTTTTCTCTATGCTGTGGTACAATGTGGACCGACTGGGGCACCACGCGGCTTCGCCTGCTCGAAGAGCGCGGGCCGCCTGTCCTGCCACGCCAGCCTCAACGATATCAACCGTCGGGCTCTGGTCAGCGGCAGCACACATTAGAGTCCTTGACCTGGTCCGTGATAACGGCAAGAGACCCGACGGGATGAGTCTTGTTTCCTGGCAGCAGGGATGAACTGATCTTTAGTTTGGGATGCCACATGTGTGGAACTGTATCCACTGCTGAGGCTGCTAAACGCCGAAAATACACGTCATGAGGTGACAGCTACATATTTGCCCCTTTTGCAGTGGAGACGGAGACGCCGAGTCTATGGGGACCGGAAACTGTTTAAAAAATTAAGTTACTTGATTTTCCGCGGTCCTCCTGTGACCTTAGGGCTGACTCGTTCTTCGCCCAGCGAATTTGTATCTTTATCCAGCGTGGCAACGCAGCCAGCCTTATGGGCACCTTGCCAAGTGGCATCGATATAGAGGATATTTGTATATACATATACATAGTTTAGGTTTACTAATAGTTTTTAAATTAGGCAGATAGCGTGATAATTTGTTGTACTAAACAAAAATATTTATTAAAAAAAAAATGGGCGTATTATTATGCAACACGTGTGATATTTTCACCATGCATTAGTTAGGTAGGCATGTGTGAGCTTTTTCTCTAAGTACTTATACCTACAGGCAGGGTCAAGCTCACTGTCATTGAAACTGTAAAAAATAATAATAATAAGACTGTAATCCAGGATGGGTGTGCCATTGCCAACGTAAATAAATGTATATGGATAAATCCGTACATGGCGGCGAAAAGTTGATGACATTTGAACTATCTATAAAAAATATATAATAGGTTCGAATATCTTCAATTTTTTATCTCGTTATCAAGTTCTTCCCGTCTTGTACCGAAATTTCGTAACAATAAATCGAATTGCAAAAAAAATCGACGTCACAATATACATACGGACCTCCGATTCGCGGCCGACGCCCTTACCCCTAGACTATATACCTACTTGGGTCACGGCGGCACCGGTCAAGTTTTCTCGTTTATAAATCGTGTATCTATTTCTATACATTAGATTTCATAATTATTATGGGTAATCAGCCTTGAAAATATTAACGAATCCTGAAAAATAGCTTTCCACCTTCACGCATCATTACTGTTATTCAGAAACAATAGATCATTAGCCGATCCCTATCGCCCAAGGACCGCGATGACTGCCTTCAAGTGGTATTCATTATCGCGTTAATTAATATTAGCTTCCTGCGTTTGTTCGCTTCCTCGTCTGATGCACAATACTGACATAAACGGCCAAATCCGATGGAGGTTGGGTGCGCGGCTCCATTAGTTTAAGAGATATAATATGCTTATATTATATCTCTTACCGGAGGCTTCTCCGGGGACTTTTCTTAATGTCTTGGCCAGCATTGCAATCGTTCGCTTACGGAAAGTAAGTAGCTGATTTAGTGGTAACTCTTACATGAGATCTCGCATCAAGTAGGTGTAAAAGTACCAATAGAATTTAGTTTTAGGCTAGATTTGTATTAAACATTCACCGCCGCGCTCATAATTTTGTAAAAGTATATATGATACCCACTAAATCAGTCCAATCGGCTCTACGTGGCAGCGAAAGACTAAGGCACACCACACACCGGAGCTGAATTCAGCAAATTCATAGACAAAATTAGGGTTTGCAATCCGGATCCGAAATGTATGAAATTATCCGGATCTGGATCCGGATCCACGGATCTTTCCATATATTTCAGATCCGTCGTGCAAACCCTAGACAAAATGCTTCACTTTGGTGTGTTTTGTCCCTTAATGTAAGAAATTTAGAAAAAAAAACATTCGAAAATTTACCTCGTCGTCAAGATAACATATTTAATATTAACCTACCAAAAATAAATAAAGTGAACTATTTTAATTTTAAGTCTAAGAAGCTAACCTGAATCTAATTTAGGGTCAATATTATTAATTATCGGATAATTATCCGATTTTTTCGAACCAATAGGATTGAAACTATCCGATAATTATCGGATACTTTATCCGATAATTTCGAACCTTGGTTAATAAATATTATAAATTACTAGATATTATGTTGTGTTTTATTACTTTTTCTATGAACCCCTCGTTTATTTCATACACACAAGTGGGTGATCAACAGGTACTGTGGAAACAGTGAAACCGAAGCTCGTTCCGGTGCGATCATCTCGAATTATAGAGGCAGTGTCGAATTGAGCCGACCGACATGCCAACCTCCGCGGCCACTCAACACAGATCCCTCGACCTCTTCTGCCGCTCTACGTTGCAAACATTTCCTCTATTTTGGAAGATATTACCGAGATCAAGTTACTCTGGTACTCAGGTCAGTTCATTAGCATGTGTCCTTCTATCCAAACCATTGTTTTACGGCGCGATATATTAGTTGTGTTTTACCGAAGATGTTGTGATAGGAAAGTCGTAACAAACAAGACAATTGCGCCACTCTGATGGTGAGTGACGCACTTAGCTCAGCGGGGTTTATGTTTTTAAACGGACTTTATATTATATGTTTTTGCTGGACGACAGGCTAATGATAAGGGATTGTTACGCATAATTTATTCATTTGTTTGTATTCAGCTACTTACCCACAATTTCAAACAATAGTTACTTTTAAACAGATATAATCTACCCATGTACCATTCACTCATCAAAAGCCTTATAATCGCATATGTTAATATCTATAGGTATGTAAGTTTTAATAAATAAACATATGGTACCTACATACCTATATTCTATGTAAAATGTGAGTACTATATCATATTGACTTCTATTGCAGTCTTGTAAGTATATTTTTGGATGTTTTCAGAAAACTTTGTCAGAGCATCTTCATTAATGCACTTTTTTGGCTCATTTAAGTAAACTTTCTAGGTAGATAGATACAATACAGTGAATATATTTAAGAGAATACTCTTAATTTAGAGTGTAAGTACATAACTACATTATTAATCTTGTACCTAGGAGTAATCAAATCCAAAGCAGTAACTGCTGAAAAAATCGATCAATCTAATAAGTGCCAATTCATGATTATGCGATGCTCTATAAAAGTGCGTAGAAGCCAATTCAGGTCGATCCCAAACTTAAGTATTGAATTAAAGTACTTGATACGGCAGCCAGCGAACCGTTCAGCAGTTAGTTTAACATTGAATGGGGAGTAACTACATACATCGGGCTTCGGAGGATGTTGCTTCATCCAACCCCATACAAATATGAGCGCTACGATTGAAAAATGATAAATCGCTTCCCATTTAACGTTTGTAATCATTATTGTTTTAAGGCGGCGAAACGAAAGGGTCTTGTTAAATTTGTAAAACCTTGGGAAATTGAATGAAACATCATATTGTTATTAGGAGCCCACTGGCTGACCCGAATCCGCTGGGTATAGGTACCTACAGGTAGATAAATAACGTAGAGATTAACTCACATTTGCATAGTGCTGAATATGTTGAGAACTTAAAACATGATACGACTGGTTTATCGCTGTTCAAAGTTCCACTTTGAAACACGTTAACTCATGATAGTATCTACATTAAAATATGAAGATTTTAATTAATAACTAGCTGACTCGGCAAACTTCGTACTGCCAACTCCTACCGACTCCCATCGACAAATTTCACTCCTACGCCAGTCCTGCCGTCTCTACTCACTCCCACTGATACGCCATTTCTATGGTCTCTCTTCCGCCTTTCTCGCACCATCTTACATCCCAAAAATTATGCGTAGTAATTAAGTTAATAATCAAGACCAAGTGCGGGTAGTTAGAAAAATTGGAGCAGTCATGAAACGTCAAAATGTATTTTTTTAATAGGCGTATAAGTCCCATTTTAATTGTACTTAAGCAAGTAACTCAATCTGGGTATTTTATCCGTCTAACATGGTGCTTTACAATAAACTAGTAGTCCGCCTCAAACTGAGAACTCGCGAATAACTTGCAAACGAGTTGACCAATATAAAAAGACCCAAGTAGGATTTTTTTTCTCCTTCTAGCTCCATAACCACTTGATCGATCCTGCTCACATACGAACTTACAAATTGTATGTATCTCTGCTACAGCCACAAGAAATTTCATAAAGATCAGAAAAACGTTACTAGAGTTATCGTCGGACAAACTATCGAAATCAAAAAGCCATCCAAATGCCGAGACGTCCCAGTAGCCAGGTGACAGTTCGGTCTGGAGTTGTTTGTAAGAACTCACTTCGCTTAAGCTCCGCGAGTTCGAAAAAGATACGTACTCGTATGAGTATATTTAGATTTTCTAAACTTTTATTTGATGTTCCTCGTAGATAGATGACTGTATGCACTCGTAGGTAGCTAGGTCCCAATAAGTATCAATTTAAAGTATTCTTTTCTTGTGCGGCAGAGACCGGAGGGTACAATGCATTGGAGGGCGAAGGGCATCGCCGTTCCGGCATCTTTCCGGTGAGTGCTTCTCGCGAGTATGTACCACTGCTACTGCGCACATCACTGACTATTTATGACATGCGCACATCAATGAGATGTTTCAAGATTTCTTAGGACCTGTAAAAGCTTTTAGAAGTATTTTGATACTCCTTGAAAATGTGTCCTTGAAAATATCTATTATTATATTATAGTATAGTTATATGTCATTTATTAAGGCTCCTGCCCGACCGCCCGCGAAAAAGCGACTAGCAATGTAGCAATCGATTATAGATCGATCAACTTCATATTTCGACTTTAATACCTATTTAAGAAGTGAAAATATATAACTATAAAATATATAATGATATATTACTACCTATTTATACTATGGTAGATGACGCTTGGTGGCCCCCTCTAGTGCATAAATATCATGTAGAATATGATGGTTCTACTATTCTGCTTCATTTCTACTTGCAAATCTTGCAATATTCTATGCGAATGAGTAAGTCTTGGTCGCTTACAGCGAGCTGGAAATCTGAGTAGTGAGTACAGGAATTTTCGTTAAATTTTCGTCCAATTGATATTTTAGAATATTTATTCAAAACATAATATTCACAAACGTCACCACTCAGCTATTTCTGCTAATTTGTTTAAGTAATTTCATATGAGAACGAGCGAGCCTTGTCTTCTATTGCCTATCCCGGATTTACCGAAGTTCTCTAATTAGAAACATACTATGAGTAATTAATGACATAGAGGTGAACCTTATCATGTCCATAACAGACAATTGAATATAGTAAGTAACTGAGGTCGTGGGACTAACAGACGGACAGATTGTGATCGGTGTGTGCGCTTTGTATTTGTGTTTTATTACTAGGAAGTTGTCTCTGGAGGTAGGTAGTTTACAAGTACATAAGATATGAACTTCTATAATTTTAAACAAAAAAAGAACCGACTTCACTTAGCCTCTGCTTTTCCAAGAGGAAATGCCCGAGTTGCTGTAAAAAAATACTGAAATCACTAATAAGTGTGCCTATAATAGTTGAAGAGTTCCGTCGATTTCTCCAGGATCCCATCATCAGATCTGGACCTGATGACAATATGACCAATTGTGAAGTACTCTTCACTCTTTTAAACAAAAAAGAAATTTCCAAATCGGTCCAGCCGTCTTTGAATACTCCGTGAACATACATAAAAAAAATAGCAAATAAAAACATAGATCCCGACGAATTGAGAATCGCCTCCTTTGAAATCTTGAAGCTCGAATGGTCATTAAGGTTGGTTACGTATTTAATGAAGTAGGTAGGTATTCCATACAAAAGCCCCATTTTCCAGTTGAAAAGCAATTTGTTAAATATTCTATTTTATGTAAGATACGCTACCTAAACAATAAATGGTTCAGGGATTGATTAGTGAGTAGGTATTTTTTCAAAAAGTTAAATTATTCAAGCGGTTATTACAGACCGGGCCCGAGTTACCGAGATGTTTTTGTTTCCAAAAAACTACCGATTCAATTCGTTAAAGGAAGTAGGTACCCAATTAAGTATGAAACTGAAATCCAGTCTAAACGTAATTAGGAAAACCCTTGTTTCTTGTTTAGTTTTACAAAAAAACACGCAACATAATATTTAATGCTGCTAGTCATTATAAGTTTTGAACGTTTCATTTTAATTAGGTAGGTACTTAGTGGAATTATTTATTTTTGAATATTCATAAAATTTATTTTACAAGCAGGTACCTATTTTACACTAATTTAATTTCCTTTTTTTAACGATGTAAAATATTGGTGTATTCGGGTATTTCCGAAAGCCAAAAAGTGAAAATGGACTCCTATTACGCTGAAATATGAGTGATGTGTAAATGATTTTCCGAATTATCCGAATTGCGGAATTACCTAAATACACCATAATAAAAGTCACAAGAAAGCATATTATGGGACGAGCTGTCTGCTGAGGTTTTCCGGAGGGACAGGATCCCAGGATAGGTCGCTGGACGGTGCATCCCGGGGGCAACGGTAGAAAATTCCTTAGTAAGGTATGGTCTACCGGTGCTGCCAATATCCCGGCAAAAGGGGGGAGGGCGGCACTGAATGGTGGAAGCATGTGAGAGGGGATGAAAGGATGAATGAATGGAAGAACAAGGCCGAGGTGAAGGGTGAGAGACGATGAATGGAAACCCCCAGGGTCAAGGTGGGAGGACGTGCCGAGGGCCCTCACAGCCCGTGCTGTGGACAGCGGGGGGTAGGTGTGGATTGGGCTCGCAAGCGGGCGAGGGGAGGGCGAGTAGGACCTGTGCCGCATCTGGGGACCGGTTGCGGGCTGGAGTGTGAGCTCCGCCCCATACTGGAAACTGGAGTGACTGGGCAGACCGGTGTGTGCGCACTGGGTACTCCGGGCAGTCATAAGCGACTATCCAGGAGAGACTCTTTGCGTGGGCCGCTGGTGGCCCACCACAGGAAGGCGGCGCAGGAGCTACTCTCTCATGCCTGCGAGCCCAATCGACACAATCGCTGTCGGTAACGACTATGCGCGGGGAAAGTGGCGCTTCCCGCGTAGGTGTCAATGTGGCTGGGACGTGGTACGGGAGCACTGCCACGATCTTCTAAAGTTCTTCTTCCCACAGAAATCCGGAAAAATGAATTCAATGAATAACGCAGAAAATAAAACCGCGCAAGCGGAGAAGCAGCCTGCAAGGGCAGAAACGAGGGATAGCAGTGAGGGATTGGGGAGAAATCCGTCAGGAGGCCCCCCGTCTCGCAGCATCTCCAGGCAGGGCACCCCGGATGTCCAGAGGAGTCTAGGAGGCCTGTCACTAGGAGAGGAGGAGAAACTTCTCCAAACGCCGCCTAAGAAGGAAACCCAAGGGGAGGAAAAAGAGGCGGTGGACAGCGAGGGGTTCCGAAAGTACCACTCAAAGGAGGAGAGGAAGAGGGCCAGACTTGAGAGAAGGCGTATCATTAAGGCCGGGAGGGCTGGGGAGGGGATCGGAGATCGAGTAGTGATGTCCAAGGGGATCTCTGATCCAGGCCCCAGCAAGCGCGGCCCGAAGATAAAACGTCAGAGTACGGATGAGGGATGCTCCGAGCGTCCTCTACCGAAACGACAGAACCAAGGTAAGGGGGACGCAGAGGGACCACGCAACGTTGCCAAGGCGAACCGTGGTCTAGCTGTGGCCGTGTGCCGAGAAGATGGCGTTTCGGTAGATGAGGCTCTGGCAAATCTCATCCGGAAAAAGTTAGGGAGCATGATCGAGGAGGTGGTCGTGAGAGTAGTGAAGGGGGAGTCGGGCCTAGTAGCCCCTCAATTTGCTACGTCGGGGCTGGTGTCGGAAGGATTCTTCCTTGTGACAGCGACCACGGCGGGGGCGAGGGAGTGGCTGCTGGGTCAGGACTTCGGGGAGCTGAATGGGCATAAGGTCATAGCGAGGAAGGTAGAGCAGACCAGAGTGCAGGTGTGGATTCCGGGCGAACTGGAGACTGAGCTCGTAAAGGAATTCCTTTACGCACAGAACCCAGAACGACCGGAACTGCAAATACTGTCCTGGCGAGCTGCAGGGAAAGAGACACTGGAGCTGGGGACCCGACTGACCTTCTTGGTCTCAGACGGCGTCGATGAGAACTGGGGCGAGGAGAAAAATAAAACATTATACTTCTCGGCCACCAGAGTAAGGGCTAGGATAATAAGACCCAATCAGGACACAAGAATACCCACCGCATCGGAGCAGGAGAGTGCCGCTCCGGCCGACGTCAATACGGTAGAGGAGAGTATGGACGTCGTCCGGGGGGAGCTCTCCGAGCAACAATAGGCGGGTAGAAGCACACACACTACACACTACATATAATGGAAAACACAACAACACATACACAGAACACAAAAACAAAAAAACACACAAAGAATAAAGAAGAGATAATAAAGATATGTCAAGTTAACCTTCAACACTGTAAGGACGCGATGTCCGAGTTAGGACAGTTCATAGTGAGAGAGAAGGTAGACATAGCCCTACTGCAAGAACCATATGCATGGAGAAATCAGGTGGCAGGCCTGGGACATCTGGGGGGAGTTCTTCATTATGAGAGGAATGGTGAGCATCCTCCCAGATCATGCATATATGTTAGTAACAATATAAGAAACATAGGTTGCTTAATGACACTATGTTACAGAGACCTAGTTGTGGTCGAGTTCTACCTCACTACCAACGGCGGGACAAGACACAAGGTGGCGCTGGCATCGTGCTACCTACCGGGGGATGAAGAGGCGCCAACTAGGAAGCTAGAAGAACTGGTATTCAGATATAGAGGTAAGAGAACTCCACTTGTCGTTGGGTGTGATGCTAACGCACACCATGAGGTGTGGGGTAGCACCGACACGAACGATAGGGGAGAGTCCCTTTTAGAATTCATATCTAGTAATGACCTGGAGATTATGAACATAGGCAACACACCAACGTTCGTTACCAGGGCAAGGAAAGAGGTGCTGGACATAACGATAGCATCTAAAGGGATAAGCGACAAAATAATGGACTGGAAAGTAGACGAGGAGGACAGTATGTCAGACCATCGCAGAATACTGTACAGTGTTGAATGTCGCTTAGAAAAGGTGAAGGTCAGAAATCCGAGGAGAACGGACTGGAACAAGTATGAAGAGGAGTTGAGTAAGATGACTACCTCGGGAGAGACATATGAGAAAATAGAGGACCTGGAGAAAGGAGCACTCAAACTAAAAGAGAATATTATCTCAGCATACTATAAGGCGTGCCCAGAACGACTAGTTAGGACGGGAAAGGGACAGCCATGGTGGAACAAAGAAATGCAAAACTTAAGGAAGAAAACACGCAGGGCAATGAGAGTGGCACTGAAGAAGGACGACTCTCAAAGCTGGGACAGATACAGAGAAACTAGAAACCAGTACACTAGACTGAGGGAGAAGTCCAGTCGAGAGGGCTGGAGAAGGTACACGGAGGACATAAATAGCTACTCAGAAGGAGCACGAGTTGTAAAACTACTAGCAGGAGAAAGATCGTGTCAATTGGGCAGTCTGAGAGTAGAGGGACAATTAGTCACGGAACCAGAAGAGATACTGACTATAATGCTGAAATCTCACTTCCCGGACTGTGAAGACAAGGTAGAGACAGGCAGCGGCAGAGAAGATTTGGAAAGAGGGGAGCAAATAGGGCAAAACACCGCGGACTGGGAGGCGGCAATGGAGATTGCGGAGGAGGAGAGGATGGAGTGGGCAATCAACTCCTTTGCACCCTTCAAGGCTGCTGGACCAGACGGGGTACAGCCTGTACTGCTCCAGAGAGGATATAGAATCATAAAAGATAACCTGTTAGGGCTATACAGAGCAAGCATGGCACTTGGGTATATTCCTAGGAGCTGGAGAGAGGTGAGAGTGGTGTTCTTACCGAAACCTGGGAAGAAATCCTACCAAGAGGCAAAGTCTTTCAGGAGCATCAGTCTCTCATCATTCATACTGAAAGCATTAGAAAAGATGACAGACAAGTCGATAAGAGAGAAGATGGAAAGCAGTGGGAACCCATTACATGGGAACCAGCATGCATACATGACAGGAAAATCAACCGAGACAGCCCTGCACAATCTGGCGGTAAGGATAGAGAGGGCTCTAGATGCAAAGCAATATGCACTGGGAGGCTTCTTCGATGTGGAGGGAGCCTTTGACAAAGCATCATTTGAAGCCGTAGAAGAAAGCCTGAGGAGGGAAGGGATAAATCCAACAGTAGCAACATGGATAAAGAGGATGCTCAAGGATAGGTCGATAAGGGCGGAGCTAGGAGGAGTATCAAAGGAAATAAGTCCAAAAAGAGGATTCCCACAGGGAGGATGCCTCTCACCCCTGATGTGGTGTCTTCTACTGGACTCACTGGTGAGAAAGATCAACAGAGGAGGCGTGTATATGCAGGCATACTCTGATGACGGAGTACTGTTAGTAAGAGGTACAGACCTAAACACCATCAGAGACATAATGTCAAGAAGTATCACACAGGTGCTAGGATGGTGCAAAGACAGAGGGCTAAATCTAAATCCGTCGAAAACGAAGCTTGTGCTATTCACAACCAAGAGAAAGAAGGAGGGGATGAAACCAATAAAGTTACAAGGGGAAGAACTAGAGATGGTGGGAGAGGTAAAATACTTGGGCGTCACTCTAGACAGAACGCTCAACTACAAAACTCACATCAAGGAGCAGACGGCGAAAGCCATTAGAACACTGTACCAATGCAAAAGGGCGGTAGGAAGAAAATGGGGGTTGAAACCTAGAATGATCGACTGGATCTATAAGGCAATAATACTACCCAGGGTGCTATATGGGGCGATAGTATGGTGGCATAGAACCCACATAAAGGAATACCAAAAAGATCTAATGAAGGTGCAGCGACTGGCATGCCTAATGGTGACGGGGGCTATGAGAACAACACCTACGCATGCACTGGAGATAATGCTAGGGATGAAGCAACTACAGATAGAGGTGGAAAAGAAGGCTACAGAACAATGGTACAGGATGAAAGCCTGCAAAGAATGGAGAGGTAGCTGCGTGGACAAAAGACACGCAATGATTCAGAGGGAGGCGCTATCCAGCATGGAAATGTTACTAGTAAATAACGACCTCATAAAGAGACAGGAGATCTTCGATAAGAAATACAGAATACACATTGGAGAAAGAGACAACTGGAAGGTAGAAGTCGAACATCCAACGACGGTCTGCTTCACGGATGGCTCGAGAAGGAGCTCGACGCAACTAGCAGGAGCGGGAATAGTCATACCAAAGCTAGGAGAGAAGGTATCGGTACCACTCGGCAGGTATGCAAGCGTGTTCCAGGCAGAAGTATGTGCGATAACAAAGTGTGCACGGATAATCCAGGGAAGCATGCAGCAGACTGGTGCGGTAGTAATATACACAGACAGTCAAGCAGCACTAAAAGCATTGAAGAAGACGTCGGTCACCTCCTCCCTAGTAAGAGAGTGTAAGGAGGAGCTAAATGAGATGGGTAAACACAGGAAAGTAACGGTGGCTTGGGTACCGGGTCACCAGGGAGTCACAGGAAATGAGAAAGCAGACAAACTGGCTAGGGAGGGAGCGGAGAAGGAATACATAGGTCCGGAACCGGCACTACCAATGTCAGCAGAAGTGACAAAAGGAGTCATAAATAGGCTAAAAGAAATAGAAGCGAATAGAAGGTGGAAGGAAGAAGCTGGCTGCAGGCAGTCAAAAATGATGATGGAAGGTATAGACCACAGGAGAGCCAGGTATCTTCTAGGACTAGGTAAGAACAGTCTGAGAGTGCTAACCGGCATCATTACCGGGCACAACACCCTCAACAGACATCTAAAGGTAATAGGTATAGAAAGGGATTCCTCCTGCCCACATTGTGGCCAGGAGGAAACCAGTAAACATTTACTAGCGGAATGCATTATGTATGCGGCAGCGCGACATAATATATTCGGGAAAGATGAGTTAGAAGAATGTGAACTAAAGGGTATCAATCTCAAGGATGTCCTTCTGTTCTGCAGGAAGACAAGAAGATTCGAGGAGAATAGTGAGGGAATGCAGCCGGGACAGTAACCTGCAGCTCCAACTCCAGGGAACTGGGCTGAATGAACGCGATCAGCGATCGACAGCCCGCCTGATTCCGGCCGGGCGTCCCTACACTACATCTACATCTACATCTACCTGTGTGACAGAGTGGTCTCACTAGTGACTGCCAGTTTTTGACTATCGAATTGGACCCACTATTATATCCTTTGATTTGGGCCACTGTGTGGGATTCTTCAATAAATGAGTGTACGGCTTTGCTCCACTTGCCTTGTGCAACTTTTGCAACGTGGAATTTGGTGTCAAAAATGTTACGCATCTAAACAGACTTTCTGGGCTACCTCAATTGGCTCAAGTATGGCGCTCCCATATATTAGCACTGCCAAGTCAGTGCAAGCTTAACATACTCATAGATTGACTCTGAGAGTTATAACTAAAAGTTACAACGCCTGCCGGTTTCTACTGCGCACCTCGCCAAGGAACATACAATATATGCCTTTTCGAATTCAATATTTATTTGGCAGTAGGCTCTAATTAACGAATTAGAATTTTCGGCTCGATTTATAAAAGTAAAACAAATGAAAGTTTTACGAGTATTAATCAAGTGAAAGATGTACCTAATCCTTAACCTTTTGAACGCCAAGAACACCCTAAAAGTGTCATGTCATCTGCATGTCGTGTATGAAAGTGTCGTGTATGAGTGTACGAGTGGCGCATTAGCGCCATTATTTATTTCAATGTCATAAGTCCTGCAGTAGGTAATTAAGTTTTGATATTTTAGCATCCTAAACTGAACCTTAAACCGGCCAAGTGCGAGATGGACTCGCTCATGAAGGGTTCCGTACCATTATCTATAAAAACGGCAAAAATCATGTCTGTTGTATGGGAGCCGCCTTAAATATTTATTTTATTCTGTTTTTTATTATCTGTTGTTATAGCGGCAAATAAATGATATGTGAAAATTTCAACTGTCTAACTAAATAGGTATCACGGTTCATGAGATACAGCATGGTGACAGGCGGACAGACAGACAGACGGACGGACGGCGGAGTGCAGTAACAGGGTCCCGTTTTTACCCTTTGGGTGCGGAACACTAAAAACTAAACCTCCTAATTGATATTGTTCATGTTAAAACATAAAAACTACCTAAACTTACCGCGACATGCCTCCTCTATATGCTCTTCCCATTTTAAAAATACTAAAATGGCAAATTAAATAAATAAAAACAAACTAAAAACCCCAAATACATAGATGGTTCTTCATATAATAATCATCATTTACCTCGTTTGATTATATTTATTGATTCCAATATTGGAATAATAAAGCGAATTACTCGTAATTGTTTAAATCTTAGATTCCAATATTTTTTTGATACATCGTGCAAAGAAATAACAAGTGTGTAGTTAAATCAAATTCGAGCACAGAGTTAAACCAAATATAGGATTTTCTGTTGTTATCATGAATTTATAGGTTTTTTTAAGTTACCCATAATAATTATGAATCCGTAAATAATTTATCAAAATTTACCAAACAGCAATGTACTCAAACATAATAAAATTGAAGTAGGTAAAGTAAGTAACTGTGAATAAAACGAGCGTTTAACTTAAGTGTGTTACATTTACATTGCGGGCTGAATTATTTTGTATGGTTAATATTTTCATCGTAATTCTAAGCAATGGTGTCCTATGCTAACCGCAGATTCAAGATTTATCCCTATTGGATTTACACACCGTATGAGCACAGCTCCAGCGCAATGCGCTGTTATCGATCGGTGACATTGTAATCAAATTGATAACAATATTTATTTACCTTACTAAATAATCCTCTGGCTCTTATTGTGTTAGGTATTGACTTATGTTTTTGAGTTAATGAACATTAAAGTTTTCTTTTTAATTATTTTAACTTACCTAATACATAACCGTATCAATTTATTTAATATATCATTATGTGTAATAAAACTAAAATTAAACTTAAAAATTTTAAACTATACTAACAAACTAATTAAGAGTATAAAAATAAACCTACCTACAAAAAACCCCAACTATAAAAAGAACACCCTGTCCAAAAGTTCCGCCTGCGGCATGGTCCCCATTACGCTGGCCGCGTTACCTCTCTGTACAGCTAAAGCTATACGCTGGGAGAGGTAAGCGCCAGCTCTACGGTCCAAAATACATAACTAATACCGATTTTGATATGTTTACTTTTTACTTCGTACTTGAAATTTGTGGTAGTATTTTTGTATGAAGCCCATATACAAAATCTAGCCCTTTTCGGCATTGCTGATTGTTGTTAATGATAGCTGAATTTCGCGTTGAATGCCGTTCAAGTACCTATGGGCCCTACTAGTACTTGCTAATGGATGCACTGCTATGAACTATGAACTACACTTAACGAAACTGAAAACTGATCACCTATGAAGGTAGGTATCTGTTTTCACCGTTCTCTGGTATATGTATTAGCAAACAAAATAAAAACAAGAAGTTATTTAACATTATATACAATTTATTAGGCAAACTTACAACAATTATTCTATCAGTTCGTTATTAAGCCAATTATTCTTATCAATATTTTATTTTTAAACTGATCCTATAATGGAAATATGCATATTATGCGTATCAGGTCAGTTTTTCTGAGTGAAACGTGAAGAATAACAATACCTGTAATATTGATCTTCAAAGAAAATATCTTATGAACTAAACACAACACGACGGCAGTGAGCGAGCATAATATTAAGCAATTCGTTACAATTAAAAAAAATGCTGCAAAGAAAGAGTTTAAGAAAAGAAGAGAAATGTTTAAGAATATCAATATAGGGTCGCTATGCCGGTTGGCGGACAGTTAAGGAAGTTGCTGACTTCAAACCCCTTAAAAAAATAGTAATTTACGATAAAATATGCTAATTGCTATACCAATACGTTAGAAATATAGTCTATTTGTAAAACAAATATGAATACTGGCTGCTTTGCATGTAAGTTTTGATAAAATTAGCGATATGTGAAAAAATACCCGAAATGCCGGTTTGCGGACAGTTTTTTCATTATGCGGACACTAAGTGCTAGTTGGCGGACATGCAGTTTTATGCAATAAAATTGCAACTGAACCAAGTTTTATCTGTTTACATTAGGCTTTAATATCAATGGTACTATATGAACACCGTTTCTATCAAAATATAGTCTCTTCGCGGTCCTTACGACCTTTAAAAAGTAGGATTGTTTGTTTGAAAAAAACGTCGTTTAACTGACTATATCCAAAGTCGAAACGACGTTAAAAGCGTTGATTAAACTTGATCTTCTTTGTTTTTTCCATACTTTATGGACGGTGAGTTCAAAAGTGGGGGGAGGGGGGTAATGAAAACAAACCTATTATTTTGGAAACTAATCACTTAATCATAAAAAAAACTGTTAGCAACGTCGAAGCTTGTTTTATACTATGACGGTAAAAAATAAGCGTGCGGCTTGTCTAATGGTAAGCCGCTATCATAGTCTATGAACGCTTATAACTCCAGTTGATTAACAAGAAGCACGTTGCCGTCCAGTAAAAGAACAAGGATATTGTGTAGATAGATTACGGGACAAATATCGACCGCTCACAACCTACATACTGCATCGTTGGGAACTATCTAAAAGACCTATGGAATGCTATACCGCATATTGGTCAATCTTAGAAACTATATGAGAGATGCGGACTTAGTAACGCTCTTTAAGGAAAAGGTCAATTATAGATGACTGCTATATGTATGAAGAAATATAATCTTTTAGCATGACTGGCCCTTGCCAGCCATTGCCATTCGCCAAGGTAAAAGTGAAAAGACTGGTAACTTACATACATATGGCGGGAAAAAGTTGATAACTCAAGATATAAAAATTGAAGAAATTTGAACCGTATGATTTTTTTCAAGTTCAAATGTATTAAAGTTTTTGTCCTGACTTGTCAACTTCTTCCCGCCATGTACGGATTATTAAATAATATTAAATTTAGTACACTGCTTCGGTTAGGTTGTCTAAATGTCTGCTTATTCTACTATCTTTGATTCTTCCATGATAGGTAGCCCACACTACAGTCACTCCCATACGTTTTTTGCGCCGCTGGTTGCGTCGGTCCAGCATTACAAATTTTGTCAATTTTTAACTCATGTCCACCGGGATAGAAAGGATCTGGAGTGAACTGCGTATCTAAGTATCTCAACAAGAATTACTGAAGATCTGGTCAAGATCGTAAGGAACCGTTGGGTGAGGGCACAGCACGACCTATCATTGTTGAGATCCTTAGAAGTTTATGAGAGACCTATGTCTAGCAGTGGGCGTCGTTTAGCAAATGAGAATGATGAACTATCTTAACAATTAGAGAACACCAAACACGCCGCAAAAGCAATGCATAGGTACTTTACTTCCTGTGCACATTTGTGTCTGGACTGGATGTCTAAACAAGAGATAAGTGTTTAAGAAAAGAGCTCAAAGAGGACCCAGTGTGTTGACGGCGACGGACCTCTCTTGTTCCTTTAGCCGTCAACACAGTGAATCCTCTGGAGTTGCAGGCGTCCATAGGCTACGGTAGCTGATGAAATGAGCGTACAAACTACATAACTATTAATTTACTTTCCTAAAATTCCCACGTGTCCGCATACTGAAATCACATTTTACGTAGTCGCGGTTGATCGGACAAGAGTTTATAAGCGGTTTAAAAATTAATTTTACTATCGATTTTAAACGAATAAAGTGGTCGCAAACTAAAAAATAAGTAGTTCGGCAACTAATATTAACATATTATAAGTATTTAAGTAGTATTTTTAATTATGTGTCACACAAAGTGAAAATCAAAAATCGGTATAAGATGCCACTAAGCGGACACGTGTCCGCCAACCGGGATACCTAACAAATTTGCATACGGGTTGCGCGGACAGTCGATATTTCTATAACTTTAGAAAGACCATAAGAAAATCTCTGTAAATAACGTACATTGGTTCATAATTAACCGAACTAAATGCCTAACACAAATGTAACACGAATACAAAAGAAGAAACTTACGTTTATCCGCGCGCCTCATTCTTAATTTATTCGTAAGATATCGACCATTTTGGTCACTACTGAGGAGTAGCGTATATAAACATTTTTTTTTCTGGCTAAAGGATGCATCAATTGTTTTGAAGTGAATACATTATTATTGCATAACTATCTGAGTATCACCAAACAAATTCATTTTATTTCTAAGAACAGCAGGAATCTTATTTTTTGCATTTTAAGAAAAGTTGACGGCCATTTGTCCGGCTACCGGCACTGTCCGCGCTACCGGCACAATGACCCTACAATTTTGATTTAGTAAGATATACGTAAGATTTTATTCCGCTACAAACAAGCAAGCCAAGTTTTAGGATTTTATGACAATTTAACCTTAAAATAATTAATTATTGTTTAAAAGCTATGTTATTGAGCATTAGGATTTAGTAAAAATAAGTTTTATCACTCTATGTACACTGTTCTTATCACATTCTCTTATATAATAGGTGGTAACTTAAATTAGGACGGAGTACTTTCACCATTATTGTAAAACAACAACAAGAAAAATATCAGTAGAATTTGTGACTAAATTCGATTAGCGCCTTAATAGACTGGGAGCAAAATCTCAAATTCGCTCTCCTTCTCCATGCGACAGGCAAATGATATTACTTTTGGGCAACCGGGCTTTTTTACGTGGTTTAGACCCTGCTGTATCCGAATCGCCGGTTGCCATCAAAGAAACTACAACCAGAAGTGAGATACGGCCAAAAAAAGGACCCGTTTTTTAGCTTTTCTTAAATAACTCGAAAACAGTAGCACCTACCAAAAAATGTTCTTCCACTTAAGTAATCTACATAAAATTCTCTATAAAAAAGGTTCTGTACAGTTTTTTGCTGGGATCAATGTTTAATGAGATATTAAGGGACTAAGATAGACAATAAACATATATACTAATTAGCTTTTTCCCGCGAGTTTGTCTGCGTGGGATTAACATTCGCTATAATAAATTAATGAAATGCCGTAGTATAATCTTACAGCAAAAATAAATTTAACGTATAAGCTTTTTTACGTCTACAGTAAGCAACAATTCCATACCAACTTCAACCCCCCGTTTCATCCCTTTAAAAGATGATTACTGGGATAAAAACTATCTTATATCCTTCCCCACAACTCAAACTATCATCACACCAAATTTCATCTAAATTGGTTCAGCGGTTTAAGCGTGAAGAGGTAAGAGACCCACTGACTAGTCCAAAATTATTAAACTCTCTCTCCTTCTCGATGCGACAGGCAAAGCATATTACTTTTTGTTTACAGAAGGGTCCAAATAGGGTAAAAATCTATTTGGACCCTTCTGAGTTCGAAATTTAAAATATTTTTTTACCGGAAGTGAAATATTTAAGGTGGCGGCCAGTATAAACCTAAGCGTCGAAAAATCTATGTTCCTCGTATGGATAAATTCATTATGCTTTATTTTTAACGATTGTTATTTTTGGGAATAACAGTTGTAATTATAATATTTTGCAATTGCCATCAAATAATGTTAGACCGGAAGTAAGATATAGAAGATGGTGTCCAGGTCCAGCAAGGCTTCAAAAATGTACTATTCTTTTTTTGGACGGAAATCTCTCGTTTTTTTATATTATTGTAGTGAGCAAAATTAGTTGAAAGGGTAGTAGTAATAATACACATCTTATATGGAAGTTTCGACTTAGGGAGTCTTAGATTACAATACTCAGTCCTCCTTGACCCAAAAGGAGGCTGCGGATTATATGCGCGAACATGACGTAAACTCACTCCTGCAGAAGACCAGGCATGCGGCGATGCTGCCGCCTTTACATTCTTTACACCCACTCTTTACACCTTTACAACAGCTCCATCATTCGCCTGAAAGGTTCCGAGCTAGAAGGCCCTCAAGTATTCCGAGGTGCCATCAGCGGAGGAGATTGCACGAGCAGAATTACAATGGGCCCGTAAGAGCAACGACGACGGGGTACCGGAGGTCTGCAGACGTGTTCCCAAAACCCCGTCCACAAAGCGCGTGGTGGAATACAGTGTTGACGGCGATTTCTAACTTTAAAGACCAGTATATTTGGAACCATTGCAAATAGGTAATCTTTTTTTTTTAAATACGTGTCATTACAACTGTTATTCCCAAAAATAACAATCGTTAAAAATAAAGTATAATCAATGGGGGTATCCATACGAGGAACATAGATTTTTCGTCGCTTAGGTTTATACTGGCCGCCATCTTAAATATTCCACTTCCGGTAAAAAAATTATTTAAATTTCGAACTCAGAAGGGTCCAAATAGGGTACAAATCCGTGTAAACAAAAAGTAATATGCTTTGCCTGTCGCATCGAGAAGGAGAGAGAGTTTAATAATTTTGGACTAGTCAGTGGGTCTCTTACCTCTTCACGCTTAAACTGCTGAACCAATTTAGATGAAATTTGGTGTGATGATAGTTTGAGTTGTGGGGAAGGATATAAGATAGTTTTTATCCCAGTAATCATCTTTTAAAGGGATGAAACGGGGGGTTGAAGTTGGTATGGAATTGTTGCTTACTGTAGACGTAAAAAAGCTTATACGTTAAATTTATTTTTGCTGTCAGATTAAACTATGGCATTTCATTAATTTATTATAGCGAATGTTAATCCCACGTAGACAAACTCGCGGGAAAAAGCTAATTAGTATATATGTTTATTGTCTATCTTAGTCCCTTAATATCTCATTAAACATTGATCCCAGCAAAAAACTGTATAGAACCTTTTTTATAGAGAATTTTATGTAGATTACTTAAGTGGAAGATTATATTTTAGTACGTGCTACTGTTTTCGAGTTATTTAAGAAAAGCTAAAAAACGGGTCCTTTTTTTGGCCGTATCTCACTTCTGGTTGTAGTTTCCTTGATGGCAACCGGCAATTCAGATACAGCAGGGTCTAAACCAGGTAAAAAGCCCGGTTGCCCAAAAGTAATATCGTTTGCTTCTCGACAACGATTTCTTGAAAAAAAAAACCAGACTATAAACCGTAAGATTAAAAAAATGGTTTAAATTGTATACTTTTTTCTCTCAGACTTAGAAATACACGACTGGGACTGAGTCGTTCCGTTCCTTACTTAACTTAATTATAATTGCAAAAGAACATAAAATTCGCGGCGCGTACAGTCGTAACAGTATGCAGTAAAATAAAGCTATAAGATAAGATAAGATTGCATTTGTCCTCAGAGCCCGGAGTTTCCGCAGTAGTCGCCGATGCGGTCCGATATGCACTCGAAGATGTCGAACGACACGTCGCAGTTACGCCCGTTGTCTGAAATAAAACAGGTAAAAGTTAGAAAAAATATATGAATAGTTCTAAAGAGCATGTGGAACCAAAATCTGGAGCGCTAAATGCGGCAATTTAAGTTGGAATTGGCGTGGTGCCTTTCTTACGGGTGATTCTCTTGACAGCAGATTGAACACCGCCGAGAATAACACTCGTTCACTCCTAGTCCAGTCTCACTCGACAACGTAAAGAATCAGCTTATCCATAGGCACAGTTCTGGAGAACTTCTCGTGGTAGGTACTTCATGAGGCATTTCCTGGATGCCTCTCGTACTGCTATGAAGTAGCTGCGTTTATTTATTCCTAGTATAGTAGTGTAGTGAAGCTTACCCATTGGTACAGTTCTGGAGAATTTGTCGTGGTTCTTCATGAGGCACTCTCTGGACGCCTCCAGTACTGCCATGAAGTACCCGCGCTCATTCACACCGTCCGAGTACAGCCCCACGAGGCCCTCTAGCGTCGGGAAACCGTACCCGTCCACCTGGAAAATAAAGTTCTTCATAAGAGATGACATTCTACGATGTTGACTAACGATACGTAATTATGAACTTTGCCTTATGATAGTTATGATTATGATAGATAACGTACATAATTTATTTATCTGTATGCCTGATTACCTGACTTAAATAGATGAAGAGGTATGGGGGCATTTTTACTTAACTGTGTACCATTAACGGCCGGGTAGCAATCGTTACAAAACTGACGGTCAGTGTCAAATCCCATACACTTCTTCAGGAATATCTTACGACTAAGTCGTGCTTTAAAGTACAAATTTAAATAAGTACCGGGTAAGGAAATGCGATAGTTTTTATTTAATTATGGTTTTCATCACTTAAGGCTGCTTTTCCTCCAGAGTAATAATAATAAAAACCAATCCTAGAGCTGCGCCGTCCGAGGATAGTGTAGGTAAATGTCCGAGCTACTGTAAAAAATACTGAAATCGCTATAGGCGTGCCTATATTGTTTGAAGAGTTCCCTCGGTTTTTCCAGGATCCAGGATCCCATATCAGATACTGACCTGGTGATAATGGAACCAGCTGAGAAATATAATACTCTTTCAAACAAAAAAAAGTGATGTGTGTAAGTGATAAATAATTGGATGAATGGAGCTTAAAATTAAACGTCATAAAACTCGTAAATAAAAAAATAACATAATACGAGTATATAAATGTTTTATTGGTGGCGTTAAAAATAATTAAAGTTCAGGTCTCGTAACAACTCAAATTAAATGGCAAAGAACTTGCACATTATAAAATTTATAAAAAATAAGGTCCAAAATTAACCAGTGATTTTTTTATGAAATAGTAATAGGTACCATATAATTATAAATACAATTAAGGGCATCAAATAAAACAGAAATACCAAGAATGCAGAACGGTTTATGACTTTTATATTTGCCAACGTTGGCAGATATTTTCAACTGTTATAAATTGACAAGATCTTTCCAACTTCATGACTTGATTGCGTTTTATACAGAACAAATTGGTGCAATCATAGCTCACAAAGCATGCGAATTTCGTAATTCTACATGCGAACAATTCAGTATTAGGAACCTTAGTAACGAAAAATTTAATATCTTCATACATGCGCAAATACAAATACTATGTACAGTCGACTTCAAAGACATCTTTAAATTTTTGCGACTTACTCCTTTGTGTTAATGTGCAAAAGTGTAAACATACTATTAGACGTCTAGCTATTTTTAAAATAAACTACAACCATGTGATACTCATAACCAGGATCTCTGCATTTTTTTAAACATCTAATATAAGTAATTATAATTATCATGTAATCACGTTGATTACATAATTTATATGCATATTTATCAAATATCGTAACGGACCTAAGAAAAAGCCTTTTTACCTCCCTAGCTCGGAAAGTCCTTTTTTATTCTTTAAAAACAGATAAATAAACAGCATTTTATACACAAAAGTGCTGAGAATATTCGAAATTTTCTCACTTTAGTAAGGTGAAAAGATTAGTTTTATACACAATATACACGGCTGCAAAATTTGTATTTTAACGTCCCGTGTGTTGCAACACTCGCTACGCTCAGGATTCTGAACTACTTGCTTCGCTCAGGATTATATTTTCGAACTCGCAACCCTAAAATCCATTCGCTGGCTCGTGCTTGAATTCCACACTCGCGGTTAAAATACAACTTTGCACTTTTTTGTATAACAAATATTACTATTTGACCATCGTATTATACGGGCCAGTGAGAATAAAAACAAATAAGTACTTTACTTACAGCTTTCACCTTCCGGTACACGCATTGTAGAAGACACTGAAAGAATTAAATTAAAAAATAAGTATTTGACATTAAATATTAATATAAAACATTCCCGTTAAAGTCACGTTTTTTAAGTATACCATAGTTCATAGTAAAAACTATGGACATTCTAAATTTATTAACCGGCTTAATAACTTGTGAGTATGCTAATACGATTGATAATTTTTCTTAGTATTTATTTTCTTACTAAAAAAATAGGTACTTTCGCTTTTTAACGCGGCGCAACATCAATCATACACGCTTTCATTTACAACTTATTAACGGTGTAGTTTGTCCGTAACTTAATTTATTCAGCTTTTTTATTTAAAAAGTAAGCACCTCCAATCAGGTACTGAATGTTTTTTTTTTCTTAAACCTGACTCAGACTATTTGCTTCTGGTGCGGTAAAGCGAGCGAACTGTTTGGTGGGACAGTAGCCGGGGGGACATCCAGGACCCTTTCGCAATAAGACGTGATTTGGTTCGCTACACTAGAATGCTCCTAATACCGAACTTGCGCTTCCAACGACATCAATTGAAGGGAGTTCAACCTGATGTGGGTGAAACGAAGGTGGATTTTGATCCTACATCACAAAATTAACTATTGTAACTAATGAAAAACTTGTTGAACCTCACCCCAGCGATTCGTTTCTCGTCGTGCGTGAAGGGCACGTCTCGCTTGTTTCGCCGCTTCTGCGCCGGCATCGTGTGCTCCTCCTTTATCACGTCCAGTGCCTCTGAAATTTAAAAAAAAGTATATGAGCAACCGCCGTCAGGGCAGACCACTGGAGCGTTGGAGAGTCGAACTTGATGCCTTCCGTGCCGACTGGTGGGAGACTGCATAATACCGAGATACGTGGAAAAGGGAGAGGGAGGCCTTTGCCCAGCAGTGGGACACTCTTGGCTCTCAAATAATTATTTATTTATACATATATACCCTTATAAGTTCTAGTTATACTTATGGTATAATCTCAATGGTATAAATCATGGCGGCAACAGAAGGAATATTAAGTTTTGTAGATACTCAATTTTCATTTTATATTGCTAGTATTATAAGGAGCAGAGTAAAACGAAGGGTATTCATATCATTGTGGCGCACATATTAGTAATCTACAATCGAAGATAGGAAATCGTTACTTAATTTATAATTTTACTGAGTTCTATGTATTTTTATTAATTATACCTACAAGGTATTTAATAGCTAATGTTGGTATTAGGTATAATTTATATCCAATTGTTCACGCGAATATTTTACCACTCAAGTCATCAACATATGTAGTCTAACCTAAATTTTTGGATTGGAGACTAGTTATGCGCCCAAATATTGTCATAATTTTCAATATGAACTGTAAACTAAAAAAGTTAAGGCTGCCATACACATGTTCGAAGACGATCACATAGCTAGCAGATCCATTAAATCATTAACACAATAATGCCAAAACACGGTTAAGTATACATTATTACCATTATTAAATAAAGATTTATCCTCGCAATTTTTCGCGAAACTGGTCGTAAATTGAGCAAGTACTTCAAGAGATGACATTAATTTAAAAAACACGTGTTAAAGTGGATAAGCACACAGTTTCTTTGATTTATATAGCCGTACCTGTGTTAACTCGGGGCAAGTTCTAGGGGTTGGATATCGATAAAACATGTCGATATATATTTATACATTAAAAAAAATAACATTTAAGTTGTGTGTTCTTTTGGTATACCTATGTTGTGTTATGTTGTGAAAGACTTTTGTAATTTAGTTTTGTTGTAGTTTCAAGTTGATTTTTATGCATTGTTTTTGACTTGTTTTTAGTAAAATAATTTCATTTCATTTCATTCATTTCATTTCATTCATTTCATTTCATTCATTTCATTTCATTCATTTCATTTCATTTCATTCATTTCATTTCATTTCATTCATTTCATTTCATTTCATTCATTTCATTTCATTTCATTCATTTCATTTCATTTCATTCATTTCATTTCATTTCATTTCATTAGTAAAATAAATGGGTTGTATACATTGAAAATCCCCGATTATTAACTATTAAAAGGCTTCATATTATCGATATCATGTCGCATATGGAGCCTCATAATCATAAGATAATAAAATTATGCGGATGACATTTCAATAAAAATAAGAAAATTTTCTATCAGTACCATTCATATGCTGGAGTAAGAATAATATATGAGGTAATATTCCACTACGATTGTTACGAAGAAGAAAAAAAAATATGTTGACAACATAATGATGTTGAAGGTAACATCGAATTATTTCTTGTCGATAAATTATTTTTCTACATCACTTTAGTATTCTTGCCTTTGTTGTGGCCTTTTGTCTTGTCTATGACGCTTAAAAAGTTAATAATATTTTTAGTATTATTTTAGTTATATTTGAGTATTTGTTCCCAACCCAAATAAAAGTAATGCTAGAGATTGTTTTTACAGAATTTGGTGTATATCGTATTTCCTTAATCTGAATTATAAATAAAGCAGCTAACCGCAACTAGTTAGCTAGATCGCACACTCATTTACCTTCGCTAACTACACCGCTGCACGGTCGTTAGCTCACTAACATTTCAAGTTAAACGGCTTAAGTGGTCAATAATACTGCACTACATCTATGCTGCACTATACAGCAAACTAGGACATGTTTGTCACGATCTCGGTATACAGCTGTGCGCTCACTTTCGATTGTTCCTGGTAGTAGGGTTTTGTCTCAGTACAAATGCGAAAAAAATTGTGCGCATCGAGAAAAAGTTGTGAATTTTTGACCATAGATAGAGTGAGCAAAGATGAATATTTTTTAGTATTGGCGGTCTGTAAAATTTTTGGACCTTCACGTCAAAATCAGGGGTTCCGTGCAATATGTTATTACTCTCTGGTTAAGACTGCTAGGGGTTGTTTGGTATCGTTTCCGTGTAAAACAGACATGCAGAATTCATTTCTGTTATTAAAAATGTAAAATTTCGTATTAAAAAAAAAGTTGTGCCGCGAGGAAAAACACAATTTTATTTTTATTTTTTTAGAACATCATATAACTAATATATATCCTTTATTTTAAATAATAAAAAATATTATAAAGAAGCATATTTAATATAGATTATAGAAACATATACATTGTATACACCTTTCATACAAAAAACTTCTGTTTATTTCTGCATTTTGTGAAGTTATTATGAATAAAATTTACTAATAACAAGCAATACATGCATTTTAAGGTCAATACGCTACGGATGTTCACGTTCACATTGATTATCGATACTTACTATGGAGAAAACATATACACCACGAAGGAAACATTTTTTTTCGCGTAGTTTTTGTATACTTTAAGCCTAAAAATTGTATATATTTAGAAACTACATTAAATATGCTCCTTTATAATATTTTTTATTATCAGAAAAAAATGATATATATTAGTTATATGACGTTCTAAAAAAAAATAAAAAATTGTGTTTTTCCTCGCCACACAACTTTTTTTTTAATAAGAAATTTTCCATTTTTAATATCACAAATGAATTCTGCATGTCTGTTTTACACGGAAATGATACCACACAACCCCTAGCAGCCTTAACCATAGAGTAATAACGTATTTCACAGGACCCCTGATTTTGACGTGAAGGTCCAAAAATTTTACGGACCTCCAATACTAAAAAATATTTATCGTGGGCCATTCTATCCATGGTCAAAAATTCACAACTTTTTCTCGATGCGCACAATTTTTACAAATTCGAGCTCTGCTATGGGGGCTTTATGGCGTTTCGTTGAACCAACAGCAATACTTCAACAGACAGAGCGTTTGTATGTAGATCATGTGTCAACTCATTACGTATCTCAATGTTCTTTAAGCGTATGGTCAAAGATAATGTACTTATAAATAAAGAGACATAGTCTAAGAAATGTTCATGCCCCAAGTTTGATAGCTTTACTAGATGGCGCTGTTAGCCTCATATAAGTCATATATTATGCAGTAACTCTGAAGCTGAATCTTAACCAGAGCAACTAAATAAACATTTCTTAGACTGTGCACCTCTATTTATACATTCTATTTGGTAAGGTTCTACGTTCGCGGTTTTATTTATATTTTATACTAACTTTTTATTTTATTAATATGTTACGCTCGCCAGCAGAAGCACATCAGCTCTCATGAATTTCAATACCGATAATTATGGATAAAATCTATGTCTTTGTGGTCATGCTAGGGAGTATCTTCCCAGCAGAACCACCATGATATTTTTGTTACTACACACAGTCATACAAAAGTACGTATATAAGACATAAAATAATTCTATAACATGGTAGAACGAAGACAACCATAGGCCGTGCTCCTTAGTCAACCCAGAAGTTAACTCAATAATCACTTTTTTTTTTCAAACTAAGCAACGGCAATAGATAGACGTAGTCTGTAAAATATCTGAACACATTTCGGTACAAGGCTTTCTGGCGTCTAGGCTATATAAGGAAGGTCGCTGTTGAGCTAACTGTATCGACTGAGATCATTTGTGACTCATGTAAGAATCCTTTTGGCAAAAAAGGTCGAATAAGACTCAGAATCCCTAGAAACTTGGACTCTTATTAGTTTTTGTTTTATTTTAAATGTCCTAACGCCCACCATCACAACTGATCTATTAAAGTAGTTGACACTTGAATACGTGATATTATGTACAAAATGCGAAGCATCACTGCAACATGGTCGCTGACAAAATGGGTATTAGCAAAACAATCAAACACAAAATATGGATGTACTGCGCCGGTTTCAAGCAAGGTAGTTTATATGCAGCATTTGTGATAGTAAAAAAGTCACTTTTCATTGAAATCCAAATTAATTTTTTGAATTCTCAACAGAATACGTATTAACTGTTACAAAGCTTGAAGGCACGTTTTTCTTTTCATAAGACACGTACTTGTTTGATAAACTATAACCAACCAAATAACGAACCAAAATAAAGGTCATGTACACCAACACGGCAACGTGCCAAAAATGGTAGCGGCCGCAAACTCGTTCATTGCTACAACGGTTCGGCCACTACAATCAGCACGTAATATCCCTTAATATTATTTAATTGCCATTGTTAAGCATTGCCACGATTCCACAGAACGCAAATATTGCGTACTCGGTTACATAAAGCGGTTAGGTCGTCTGTAACGTTGCTACAAGGAAATCCACGGATGGCACTAATATAAATTTATTTAATGAATATCTGATACTTATCTAGTTAATAATTATAGTGGATATCACACTGTTTGCCTTCGGACTCAGAGAGACATTTCTCCTCTTAGAAGTTTTAAATATTCGATAAGTTAAATAAGTAAGTAAGTAAAAGTAAAAACGTCTTTATTGCAACCTTAGAATGGGACAATGAACTTAACCTAAAACATTACATTTGAATAGAGCCAAACAACAGGCGGCCTTATCGAGGCGATTTCTTCCAGACAACCTTAGAGTTAAGTAGTTACTTAACTATTTAACTTTAAATAGTTTCTGAATAAAACTTCTTATAATGACCTGATCTGGCCTATAAATGCGAAGCACTTCATTCGTTGTTTTATCTATTTGCATCACTCACTGTTTATCTACTTTATCGAAACTTTTCCATTTACCATGTCTCAAAATTTGGGTGTTTAGACTAAGAAAAAGGCATAATACCTAAAAGTGAAGTTTTTTTTAAAATATTAACTACCTTACTGAAACAAACTTACCACTGCAAATGCTGCAATAAAATAAAGTGACATGATAATTCGTGTAGTTTCGGAGTGCAATGCCTAGTGACCCATATGCCGGTTGCATAAACCTTGCAACAGCAAGCATGCGATGCTCAATCGAGTGTTGCGGTCGGGTCGTGGCTTATCATAGTAGCGTGTGCTACTTAGTGCTTGCAAGGGACGAGCCAATAGACCGGTGTGTTGACGTGTCATCATCCCTGCGGCTCAGGTGATATTTTTCTACGGGTGTTACCACAAAGTCATCGATCGAAATCGAATCGATTTGTTTTTGTATGAGCCTGACCTACGATACCAATCGATGTCATCGATCGATTGGTGTGGTAACAGTAACACCCTACTACACATTCTATAAATTTCGTTGTTGCATTCATTTTCGTTGATTTATTTTCTTCGCAAACAACTTCAAATGGGCAAATGTTCAGCGGTATACCTATTACCATCCTATTACTCATGTGCAGGCGAACCATTAAAACGCTTCAAGTACGCGATGTCTTCTTAGCTTATAATAGATCTGGAAAGCGCAAATAATACGATAAATTATGATTTTAGTCGCGATGATGAAAATCTAATTAAAATTGCATAAAAATTATACCGGGCCTTGAAAAAAGAAACTAAACATCGATTACCTAGTCTAGACCAATCCATATTTGCGTGCATCTGTTGAGTAAGCAAAGGTATTGGATTTACCTACCAAATATTATAACCATACTAAAATTGATTGGCGGCGGTTGAATGCAATAAGGTACAGGTCAGAAGCAGCAGAGGTTAAGGTACCTATCACAACAAAGTCAACCAGTGGGCTAGTACTGTCAACAGCTACAACTTTGTCTGGCTTGAAAAACATGGTTTTCTTCACCAAACAGCTATTTATTATTCCTGAGATAGGAGAAAGGCGGCGGCAGGCAAAGTTGAGCATCGTAGGCAAAGTTGTAGCAGTTGACGGTAATGAGTATTACAGGAAAATTGCGCATGCATCCTTCGTTTGTTCACCGAAACGATCGAATCTGGAAGTTGCTAAACTGAGGGTAATTGCCAATAAACCCAGTCTCTAGTAGGTACTAGTATTTCTTACTGATACGAAATATCCGTCCCTTTCGAAATTAAGTAATAGTTTTAACTACTTTTAAGAGAGAGGCGTACACATAAGGATTTAATATTGCAATAATAATTAAAGTACGTGACGATTACGTTCAAGTAGTACCTATACAAATAAATATATGCATATAACATACCTATCGTGTCATGGCAATACTTGAACGACTTTTAGTTAGATTTGGTCAGAGACTATAAAAAAATATAGACAACCGCAGAGTAAGAACATTTTGAGGCGCCGAAGTCTGAAGCGCCATCTAAACGAGAGAATTTATTGTCAGTAATTATTTAAAGTTAGTAACCAACACAGATGCTCTACCTCCTACAAACTCACTTGTTTTTTCTCTCTTTATGGTGTACCATAAAGTAAAAACCCTGACCTTATTCTTAAACCTATAATAAATTCATTTCAATTCATTTTATGTCCTATAATTATTGTGGATTGGTACTTGCCTGCAGTGGCAAATAAAAACTACGATCGTAAAGTTCTCAAATTGGCAATAACTAAAATGTGAATATGATGCAAAACAAAAAGATTCAACTTGAAGAACCGATCATAAATGTGTAGAACCTATTTATTTATTCAGTAGGTATTAATCAATTATTTCCTCTATTATTGGCTCCGGTATACTGCGTTTCTAGATTAACAAAGATGATTTACATAATAATTAAGAAATTCGTTATGGGTTTTAAAATATATGTCATACTCATCCTCATACCCAATTTTAATGCCTGCACTTTGTAATTTCATGGAGTTAATTTTTTTTATTATTTGTGAAAATTATTTTGTTGTGCATCGTACAAAACTTAACTTAGCCTAAATGCCTAACGTATGTTTGACGCCACTCCTTAACAGATTACTACCGTAACTTTTTTCCATCTTTTATTGGTAGTTGTAGAACTAACCTACGCCCGCGACTTCGTGTATAAATCAAGATTTTGAACTTTTCTTGATGGAGCTTCACGGTTCTACTTGAACGGTGTATGTAGACTGTGTGTTATCTTATCTGTAAGACTGGGTACGATTGCTTTATTAAGTAATTTAATTAGATTACTTTGTAAGTATACGGAAAATGGTTTGAAATGAAATAGGGCAGTAGGTATACTGTTTGTCCGAGGTGAGCAAGGCTCCGGAGCAGCGGACAAGGTCGACCACCAGTGAAAGTAACAGCAATCATACGTAACACTCGACAAAACGACGTGATAGTGCGTTTTTATAGATCGTGCGGATTTATTATTACGCTTGTAGTTTGTACGCATTGCAGAGCGCCGTGCTGTGAGATCATTCTGTTAAGGCTTACTGTTAACACCAACCAAAACGCTTGTAAGATAAAATACACGAAATACTTAGTCACACACCTGTACACTTAAATAATATGAGATCAACTAAAGTAGTGAATAGTTTCTGTGTATAGTGTAGTAGGCCCGGATTTAAACACGATTTAAAATCCTGAATTTCACGAGGTACCTACCAGTTGTTTATCAACACTCTTTATAAGCGAAGCTTACTGTAAGCGAAGCAAGTTCTTACAAACAACTTCTGGCTACTGGGTCGTCTCGACATTTCGATGGCTTTTTGATTTTGACAGTTTGTTCGACGATAACTTTAGTAGGTAACGTTTTTCTTTATGAAACTTGATGGAGTTGTAGCACACTGATACATATAATTTGAGAGTTAGTATATGAGTCATGGAGCTAGAAGGTGCGAAAAAATGATCACATGGGTCTTTTTATACATTGGTCATCTCGTTTTGCAAGGAAATCGCGAGTTCTCAGTTCGAGGTGGAGTAGTCCACTAGTTTAGGTATTAAACAACTTCGTAACATTATGATTTTATACAAGAGATACCTACTTCTGTGTAGGCTAGTCATTTAGTTGACCTCTACAATGTGTTAAAGCTAAATGATGAAGTTAATAATCGTTTGGAATGTTTGCATGGGTCCAAAGTAAGTGCTTAAGGGATAAGTAAATAACCACATTATCCAAAAATATTACAGGTTTGATGATGAATCATCTTTTTTAAACGTATAATCAAGATCATGTATTGTAAAGTTTTTTAATTATATTTCAATATTTTATGTGACTACGGACAGTATTTAAACAAAATTAAAAATCAACTTACCTACTAAACTAAACATTTAGTTGTTCAGGGACCTTTTGACTTCAGGAATCAGCACCAGTCTATTGAGTCTATGACTAAAAGTAACCTCCTGCGTATTGTAAGTTGTCTGCACACTTCACTACTCAAGATTGCGGAATTAACCTTGTAAGCTAAGTAGATGTGATGTGCACTTAAAATACATCCTCAATATTTCTGACTGGCATTTCAATGCAAGCATTGTTTTAAATAAAGCATTAATAACTTTCATGCTCGCATTTCAATAATATCAAATGGTTTATATCTTCTATTTGTGTGCTGTTCTCACATTATTAATATTGGTGACGGTAGAGCAGGCGCCAGACCATCGATGCAAATACAAAACGAACCATATTCGACCAAAAATTTACCACCGCACATATAAATGCAGAACTGATACCGATTTCTGTTCAATTGAACGCGCTACATTACCATATACCATAGGGTACAGAGGTACTTACACAACACACCCTTAATATTATTTACACCATCGAGACAGTACAGTTTTTCGGCACTTATGTCTGTCGGATAAGACTCAAATTATTGATGCTGACTGTACACCCAAATTTTAGACCTTACTCGATTTTTTTTCAAACGCCCGTTTCGGATCCACTAATTGATGTCAATTTGATAATAAAACGATGTCAATATATGAAGTTCGAATCAGTCTTCTAAACACCGGTTAACAGCAACATAATACCAACTCAAGAACTCTAGCCACGACATCTACGAGTATAATCTAGTATGAATATGGATGCATGGACGTATCATCTTTAACAATGTCCAGTCGATTACTTTGCATATTAGACGCCAATGAAGTCCGTACGCATTCGGCTTACCTTGTACCTGATTATCGGACACCCGCTAAGGTTACTTGCCCAAGTTCAACCATATGTTTGCTGTTACTTTTACACTATTTCGTATTCTTGAAGCAACAGAGCCGCTCTCGATTTCATTATTTTCGCAAGTTTTTTACCTTCAGATCTGCATGTCTTTAATTTTAATATGAATTGATTGGCCAACACTATCTAAATGGATCGTTACTGAACTGATTTTGATATTTAATTAATTTAATTTCAGCATTAGGTTCAGTTTTCGTTCTTGTTTTCGGCGTCCTTGCCTACTCGGTAGTGAGTGTAGTGACACTGCCTACGAACCAGGAGGTCCCGGTTTCGGATCCTAGTCACAGCATTTATTTGTGTGTTTATCACGGATATCTATTCCTGAGTTATGGACGTTATCTATGTATTTAAGTATTTATCTATATCTATCTATTTATTATATAAATCGTCGCGTAGTACGTACCTTCCCTACCCACAACAAGCCTTATTGAGCTTACTGCGGGACTAGGTCGATTTGTGTAAGATTGTCATAATATTTATTTATTTGTTTTACCCACGAACTGTTTTTATACCTAAAACTACTGCAAGTGGGTGATTATTGAACTAATTCCATATGAGTAGGATATTGATTTTACTAGGCTTAGTTGTATAACTAAGTATAATGATACTAACCCCTGAGAATGGAGAGTTTGATTTCATCTTGGCACAACGTGATGACTCGTTCGATCTTCTGCGGAGCTGTCGGAGGGTTCCTGCATCTTGTTTCCTGTAAACGATTAATTCATAATTATTTTCATCACAAGTGCTCAGAAAACTTGGCTTGCCAAGCATCAGGCGTAGCGGGAGTTACAGTTCTAACTTCCCTAAAGATGAACTTTATGTTGCCTTTTAAACTTTTTTACCCTTATTTTTTTTTGCAAGTAGGTAGGTAAGTAGGAGCAAATATTAAGAGGAATAAATACTTTTTATTTAACGTCAACTAAGTATGTATTTGGAATTCATAGCTATTTTGCTACATCAACAACAAGAAAGTGAATGTTGTTTCTGAATACTTTTAAAGAATCATTTGTTAACTTATTGGCACCAACCTGATCTACTAAATTTGCCAATATGCAAAGTTATTCGTTGACCTTTTGAGTTTCTCAATTAGGTTAGATGACATTTATAAACGACTCCTTAAATAATTTTGCGTTAAAGATTTTACATTTGAAACTTGACAGGTAACTTTAGACATGTCATCTTGCACTCTTAAATATTTAAGAGAAACTTAAATCATTACTACATAAATATGAAAACAAAACAATGAGTACCCACCTACCATCCATTCTCCGACTGCAAAAATTAGTGCATGAAAGAAATATTAGCAGTTCTAGAACATTGAATAACAAATATTTTTGTCATACTTCCGCGTTTAAATATTTTGTCGGAAGTTGCATGGTATATCAGCTGCGATAACGTTTCAATCTGCCGGCATGGGAGATTGGGCACCACAATGACCACCTGTCTGCTCATTGTTTCTTCCTACTCACTGCTATAAAACAATAGCTATTAAGTAATACGACTGTTAGGATGTAACCTTCAGATTGTTAAAATAAATAATAAGTAGTATTAATTTCCGCTATAAAATTACGATTGACTAAAAATGGAAAGTAAGTAGATTTCATGTGTGGTAGATATCACAGATAGAGAGTCTACAAGAGATAGGTATATGTATACACATGGTATACACTCACACAGATCCTTCTACAACGTTAGCCTATTTGATATAGGAAAAAGTTTATTATTTCGAGTAATTTCAACATCAAAATTAGCATAAGAGTTATGACCCAAAAGAGGTCTGCTTGCTTGCAATTCAAAAATGTAGGACCACGGAATGGTTAGCATAGCAAACTGGCACTCCTTGGTAACCTATAATTTACCCGGTTAGGTAAAGCGGCAAACACTGGCCAACCTAGTTACTACAGGCACTCCAAGAGTCAAGAATGTGTACACTTTCGTAACCCGCGCTGACCTAGACCCGCCATAACGAATAATATTGGGAGGTATATTGCTAAAACGATTAAAAGACGAGTGCTTGGAATATTAAAAGGTTTTTGTAAAGTTGTGGGTTAAGTCTTGCGTCTTTCACGTCTCTGAGTGTCGGGACCCAACCAGTCTATGGTGGAATTAGTGGATTTTTCATTATCACTAACGAAATAATTGCCCGCGGCAGGGTTTAAAAAATAAAACGATAAAAATGACAGCTTGTGTAGTTTCATAAAGGCTTATGTTACGCTATTCATATGGTAACTGCTGCACAGAGCTGCTATGCAGCATTATTTAGATCTTGATGCCTTTGCCTATTAATTTTTAAACAAGTTTTAGAGGTCGCTACCGTGCGGAAAAGTAGGTAATTCTCCTATTAAGGGTTAAAAACAAATATTTTTGTTTTTGAGTTTTATTTTACGTAGGTATAAGCGTTTGTCTTTTTAATATAGATGATAAAAAGCCCAAGTAATTTTTTTATTCCGTTTTAACGTGGAACGTTGCCTTCGTAAAATAATAACTTAAAACATTTTTTTAACTCTTACGAGTAGTAGGAGAATTTACAAATCTTCCGCAAGCGGCAGCATACTAACCTCTCAAACAAATTTAAAAAGACAGCTTTCATCTTTATTGCAAAATATAAAAAAATAAGAAATAAGACATTACATAAGTACATATTCCATGGAATGAACTAGGTGTGAATTAAATTGTCGCGCGAGATCGGTATCACAAAGACTTGATTAGATTTCTATATTAGTAAAGTTTTTAGCAGTCTACTTTCGCCATATCGATGCCGTGGGTGGAGTGATAAAACTGCTTTCCATGAGTCGTAAACGCATGTGGGAATAATGCTAATTAGGTACCTAAGTATTGTACGAGTATACTAGTAGAGCAGCCGTAAATTCTGATAAAAAGTGAATAGGTATAAGCTATTTTATTTTCCGACTTGTGAAGTTATGGTCTAAAGTTAAGACAAAAATGTTACCTAACACGTCTTAGCAGCAGAGCAGGTTATATATTTCGATGCCATGCGATTCATGCGAAGTATTTTGAAGAGCCAGTAACTAGTAAGCTGTTGTTTTTTTACTAAATATCAAATTGTTGGGACTGATATATTTAAAAACCCCAACCCTGTTTGGGCTGGCGAGGGCTGAATTCCTCTCATGCATCTGTGTCTATCAATAAGACGGACGTAGGCTAACACACATACACATATTTTTGTTTTATTATTTATATCTATCGACATTTTACTCACTTACGTCCAAACATCGACTGGTGTGTCAACAACTTACATAATTGGTAGACGTACTAAATAAGTAGGTACCTACCCGGGTCTCAGGAAAGGTGAAACTGGTACTATTAGCAAAGATGTAAGTCCTCTGAGGATGGTGATATTGCTAAACGTGAGCAGGTTAGGTTGCCTACGAGTACCTACAGCACTGTTTCAAAATGAAGATTTACTTGAGAGATAGTTCGATTCGAGTATCGTTCGATTTGACGCCTTCGTGAACTATATTTTTTAGATGTTTTTGCTCGATAGGTAAGCAAAGTAAAAAAATGATGCTTTAGGTATTTAGATACTGCAAGAACATAGCCTTATTTACATAATAGAAGGTAAAATTGAAGGAAAAAGGCGCAGCGGGAGGCCTAGATGGGTATTTATGGCTCAGGCTAAGGAAAAGGCTTATTAGCCTTTAATATATCTCTCTTCTTCCTAGCCGATTTCGGCTACAGCGACTGCATAACGCTCTTTAGCTGCGGGAACTAAGCTGGTCCGCCCGCTCGTGCGCCCTCATGTGACTGCAGTAGATTATTAGCCTTTAGTAGTGTCGCATCTGGAGCTTAAAACAATTGCGAAGAGACGAGATGAATATCGGCTACTCTGCTGACTACTTCCAGACTATTAAATAATGACGATGATGAAGAACTTGCAAACGATAGTACATTACCGTACCTATAAAATAGGTAAATCGACGAATTTTTAAGTTCACTTAATGCAACCTAATGTACTTGATACACAAAATGGAACTAAACTCACATGGTGCATGTTTTGACCTCAAGCTCTCAGTGCTTTCCACGAAACACTAAACATTTTATTTTGTATATCTAGAATGACTTGGCAGCAAGTTACTATTGGTTCAAGTTGCTGACGAGATAATTTGTGGATTTGAGTCACCACGGCCGGAGGTGGGTGCAGCCTTGCTGGACTATACATGGACTTGTGTAGGCGAAGTGGCCGCGTATGCTTTTATAAGTAGGTTTAACAGTTTAATCCTCCGTCATCTTGCACCAAAATATAGGTACATCCTAAGTTATAATAGGTTTGATTGATAAGCCCTTTACATAAGCTTCCCGCGTTACATCAGGAATCTGCAACATTTTCGTCGTCAGTGAAATTTCATTACGTTTAGTTACCCACTATTAAATGATTACCCCGTTCGCGCGTTACCACAAAATTATAGACTGGTAGCATCGCTGAAGCGTGAAATTGTGCAACGTATAAGTATCGTGTTGAAATTATTTTAGGAATATCAAAACAATGTATTAAGAATTTGAATTGATTAGTTACGCCGCATTAAATAGTGCATATTGTTTGATTTATGTATGCTGCCTACATATAAATAATACTAGTAGTTGTCCGCGAGTTCATCACGTTAACTTCGTTAATCATAGCTATTTTTACAAGAAAACGCAACAAATACTAATCTATAAGTATATCAACACAAAATTTCACATCTCACTTTTCCGTACACGGTGTGTTCCGGTGTAATAGGTACCTATACCTATAAGCTGATTTTTATATATATATTTTAAAGAAGTACATCTTAAAAAACCTATTAATGCAAGTAGTAAGGTTTATTTTTAACACGTAACACGTCCAATATGTCAGATGTAAGTCACAATAATTACTTAATTACATTGTACTTGTTTTAGAAAATGAAAATAGAGCAAAAATGAACCCGTCATTTAACCTGCTACTTCTAAATACTAACACACGTCCCATTATTATAATTAGCATACGGCATACGCCAAACGCACCACGACGAATCGCGCTCACTTTCTCTCGAGTCTGTTTCCACGCACCAATTGTTGGGTACTCCTGACTTTGCGTGTACTTGCACTGTTTGCAGTACTGGTTATTGGAAGTTGCATAAAACTTGTACAATGATTTATGCAGCCAAATTAAGAATACCGAATGGTTGATTGGCATGCTAGCGATATGCGTGAGGTTAGTGTACATACATGCTCATATGATTCTGCATCTAATACGAAAGTAAAAAATAGTGTTATTATAGAAATATGAAATTTACGTACATACATAGTTTAAATAATATATCGGCTTTTTAAAATATTATTTTATTTCTGAGGCCGAATAATTTAACTCAATAATAAGATTAATAACTTTTTACTGCGACGAATCATAATTAGATTATTACTGTAGATATGGCTCAATACATGTATTGGTGCCAGATAAAGTACTATAGATGCTACCTAGCTGGCTGGTAGGTAGTAGAGCAAGATAAATACAACTATGTTTACTTTGAAGGGCAGAAGACAAATTGATAATTAAGTAGGTACCTACTTACTTATAACATTGACATTGAATATCTGAGTCAACAATCAGCTTAAAGATCACAATAAATTGATAAAAAGTGTAACCAAATAACCTTTTCCGTAGTTTACACTTGAATGATTTTACAGTATTGTTACGATATTTGATTTATTTCAAGTGATTGAATGTTTATAATCCATACTAATATATTGGTAATAATTTTGTCAATTTTTTTTGATATAAATAGTACTTGTTAGAGACTCATGTTCTATCCTAGTATAAAAAAGGCTTCACTAGTTTTTTTCAAAATTCGCTTCGGTCTACGAAGTAGGTATAGATCCTAATTAGTAAGTGTTCTACATTAATTATGCCACTTATAGTAGCTATTTTTCTTTAATCATAGACATCGTAGAATCATAGCCTTCTAGTTGTTTTTATCCATAGTCGTTATACTGGGTCTCTAAAACCAACGTCAAGACAAGACACTCAACACTTATAAAATGTATATATTTATATTTTTAGTCTATAGAACGGGCTATCAGAATAAGTAAAGACCCTATGAACATATCGTAGTTTTCGAGATATTGGCACTTTTATACCTTTTATTATGTATATGAACTAGTTATTTGCCCAATATCTCGAAAAAATGCCATTTTCAATCCGATAGCCCATCAGCTGCAGCTGCTCTATCAGCCCTTTAAATCTTGTCGTAGGTTTTAGGGAAAGCCTGGTAGTAGGTGGTACCTGCACTACCTGCGTGTATGACTCGAGTATGTGTCACAATTAAGCTCATTGGTCGCAATTTCAAGGTCGCACATTAGACACGGGCGCAGAAACTAGAGCAGTTTTCTATACGCCTAACAAAGGCCGCAGGTCTAGTTCCCGGATTTCAAGTCTTAACAGAAGATATCCCGACAAACTAGTTCAAATTTAAATACATGAGTACTTATCTGTAAACATTTTAGTAGGTAGGTAGCTAGTTTATCTACTATTGGACATTTTAATCAGATAGAAATAAAATAAGTACATATTTTATTTTAGAGGCACCGATAGAGTGATTATTTTGTTTAAGACGTTACTTTTAAAACTTACACTTTCAGCCGAAATCGCGCTATCACTAAGTGATATTCCAAACACGCAGAGGCAGCAGATGAGCGCACTGATTTTTCTAACCATTTTAATTGCACTACACACACAACCAGTTACAAATACTACACCGTGTTATGGAGTAACTTTTTTTTTATTTGTTTTTTTTTATTTGCGAGATAAAGGCACGTGCAGCGAAAGGCGCGCGACCGACTGCGGTATGAAACACGATACGATATGCGCGGATTTTTGAAAGGCGCGCGTAGGAGGGCTTCCCGCGGATTTCGTATGGCGACGTTCCTTTACTAGTAGCTGCCGTTTTGCAGAAACGTCAATTACAAGTAGTATAAACTTCTTTATCTGAAATCGGGCCTAATATTTAGTGCGTTAATATCTAGGAAATCTTGCTGCAGATAGTAGGTAATTACTGTAATTAGGCTGATGAACAACTTTACTACCTACATAAATGCGCCAAACGCAATGTGTCACCGGGCTTAAAAACCATTATTAGTATTCTCATCTGTACCCCTATGATGACGTGTTGCGGTCATGGATGGGAACAAAACCTTCCCATGCGCGCCCGGCGGTACCCGCCGGGATCGGTCCCCGCAGTTGCTGCTGGGAAGGAAACTAGTTCCATCTTAGTACAGTCATTTTATTTTAACTTGTATGGGAAAAATGTCAAATTTGGAATTAATTCACAATAGCAGAAGTATTTAGTTGTATGGCTTAAAAGTCATGTTAATCATTGCGTAGACAGAAAATCCTACAAAAAATTGACCTTAAAAAAATCCTCATTTAATTAATTTCTAAAAAATCGCCCAAATAAATATATCAATATTTTATTATTTATTACGGTTCCTTAATACACGTTATTTATGGATGACGGAAAATCAGACAAAAAAAAGAAACCCTTCAGATATATTTTGATGAATATTTACTTCCCGATGGAAAGTTTGTAGGATTTTTCGTTCAGTCATCTTAGAATGACATTTTAAAACTATATAAACAAAAAAATTGCTATTATAAATTAATGTTTGAAAAAAAAACGTATCTTTACTGGGCTCGTATCTGTGCAAGCGGTTCCTTTCTATCTATTTTATTGTATTTGTATAGTGTCGATTGTAGGTAATAGTAAATAATTATGTTTAACTTCTAATTTTTTTTTTTTTTTTTTCTTTAATACGGTTAAAATACGACAAATCCAAAAATCTCTCGGACAGTCCTGAAATTTGGTATGTATATTAATTAGAGGTTCCATTTTCATGTCCAGACCATTTAATGATCCGGGACCTCGAGGAATCACCAGCACCTTGGAAAATGTCGTCCATCCCGAAGAATTTCGCCTTTAACTCTTAAACCTCGTATTCTTCGGAAATATGTCCTAGGGCAACATTAAAGCCTATTAAATTCTGCACAATACAGTCATATATGTGTTTGCGAATAAATTGCATTTTCTCAGAGAAAATCCTCGTACAAGTGATATGTTTGGTCAATACCTTCCCATGGCATATTTCATTGATATGGAACTTTCAAAATTACGAATTTGACCTTAGTTTATAGAATTGTACTTGAGCTATACAAACATCAACATTTTACCCGACTGCGCCGCAAACAAAAAGTAGGGTAATGGTTTAAAAATTAAACACAACCGGTAGCCTAGGATACTAAGCGGATTTTCACAATCGAGATATCATTAGATTCCTTTTAGTTTGCACAATCAGCCTATCCTTTCTTTATTACAAAAAAAAATGGCGGCCGTGAGAGGGCACCCAAGATGAGATCTTTTTTTTTGTCTGGTGCCTAAACTATTAAGCGGATTTCGATGAAAGATACGTCAGGGAATTGATATACATACCAAATTTCAGGACTGTCCGAGAGATTTTTGGATTTGTCGTATTTTAACCGTATTATTCGTGATAGTGATGCACAATAGTTAGTCACATACCTAAAATTCAAATTGGAACGACTTCTATAGTTCGTTTTTTTTTAGATTAGAAAAAGTTTAAAGGCGCATGTACAGGGTTCTTTATCAGTCACGATACGGCATGATACATGTCACAAGTGTCAAAGTGTCAATGCGGTCAATAAAAAATATTTAAATATATTTGTATTTATAATAAAGCCATGTGTAGCTATTTGTAAATGTTAAATTGAATAATATTAATTATTATACAGTATTGTAATAGTAGTCATCATTACGAAATAATTAATTCTTATCATTGTTAATGTTTTAGTGAATGTTGCACAATAAAAAACCTGGAGAAAAAGAGGTTTGAAACATATGGTTTTCGATTTATAACGTATGCGTGTGTCACTGTCAGTTTTTCAATTGTCATGTGTCTCTAACGTGATAATCAAAACTAAATTGTGTTTTTATTGCTGTTATGGATTATAATCTGCAAATTGACATTATTTATTTACAAATGTGAACTCTTCATCATGTTAACTAATCGTTTGTTGGTGTGCTTAAAGTGTGTTTAAATTGAACATTCAAACAGAACAGGTTAGAACAGGTTGGCAACTTCCGTTTCTATGGTTGCTGAATTTCTAATCTCAAAAAAAATGAAATATACCTACAGCCTTGGCAAGAATTATTGGGCACCAATGCGATTTTCATACCAAACTCGAAAGTTTAGTCCATCGTTTCCATCTTTTTAAAATGGCAAAAAACGGAACCCTTATAGATTCGTCATGTCTGTCTGTCTGTCCGTCCGTGTCACAGTCATTTTACTCGGAAACTATAAGACGTATCATTATCAAATTTTTACATAAAGTGTATTGTGTGTGTTGCTACTTAGTTATGTAGTAAAATTTCTGAAAAAAATCATTTTAGGGGGGAGCACATGTATGGATACATGCAAGTAATTGTCAAAAAATATTTATTTACCAAATATCAACATGATGCACATCAATCGATAGGTTTTTTTAAGAATTGTGCCCCCCCCCCCCCTCCTCCCATAACTTTTGAACCGTAAGTCCAAAAATTATAGAAAAATTCAAGAAGATACACCTTTGAATATTCTTTCAACGAAATTTATTTTAAACATTATCGGTTTAGGTGTTTTAGAGTTATCTCCAAAAAACTACGTACTTAGGCACATAATACGACCTTGCGATATTAATTTATTCGATAGTAGTTACTTTTTCTTATAGATAATGGTACGGAACCCTTCATGCGCGAGATGTTTTATGAATTAATTCAAACTAATAGGCATGTCTAGTTTTGAGCTAGTTATTAATTTAGTTTAATATTTGTACTGTAATGCCTCTGTATATTTAATTATGTAAATAAATGTTATATTCATAAGCATGTTTTGTTGAAATTAGTAGTAACTGCATAGAATATTTGCAATATGTCGCACCGACTTAAATTTAAATTTTTGGTACCTTCTGTTTTCATATTTTATAGGTAAGTAACTTGAAAGTGCTATTAAGGAAAGTTTTCTATATTTATAAATAAAATATAACATTTACCGTTACCGTCCATAGTTATGATAGGGAAATAATACTTAACATCAAAATTGTAAACAAAAAACAGCTATGCTCAATACTTCTGGCGAAGGCTGTATCTGTGCTTACCGGGCATACATGAGAAGGAATCGTTCCCGTCTGTGACCGCCCCACGTTACCGTAGGGGGTACGGATGGGAATACGCCACTGTAGGCACCTACATTTAATCTTTGGTCACAGATGTCTTTATATTTAATTCATAACATTTTTTATATTACCTATTTATAAGGTAATAAAACGTTATCAAGTGGATAATAAAAATAAATAAGATAGATGTCTTATCTCTACTCTACGGTAATTTCGATTGTCAACAACAGATAAGTAAAAAAACATACACTGCATTATATCTATATGGCAGTCGTCTGTTTTCGTTGATCAGTCGCTTACTTGCGAAGACACAGGGTACACGTTGGTACCTATTCAATAAAATACAGGGTTAACGTATTGAATAAACGATGAATTCGTGGGAACAGGACGAAGCCATACAACGATTCAGGGAATATTTAAAGATACCTAGTGTGCATCCCGACGTAAACTACGGTAAGACATTTATTTAAGTCAACTGGGCGAAGACCGTCAGCCGGCGAAGATCGGATAGCAAGCAATTACAGCACATTTTGCATAGCTTTTTTTTTACGAAATGGTAAAATTTTGACAAGCATACGGCCCGCCTGATGGTAATCACCGTAGCCTGTAACTCAAGAGCAATGCGCGTTGCCTACTCTTTAAAAACTCATACACTCGTTTTTTGAGGAACTTCATACTGTAGCCCTCTGCGAAAACCTTCTCAAAACCCTTTAATCCTTTAACCATGAACCCTTTTTTAGGAAACCGATTTACTGTGCCGCTTTTTCTGTATTATGTAGTGTGTGTTCAATGTTCTGTTGCAGATGAATGTGTGCAGTTTCTAAAGCGGCAAGCCGATGAGCTGCAGTTGCTTGTGGTAGTCCACGAGCTAGTGCCGAAGAAACCCGTGGTAGTTATAACTTGGGCGGGCAAAGAGCCGGAGTTACCGGCCATACTGCTCAACTCACACATGGACGTAGTCCCGGTTTATGAGGTACGATGATGATGAACACATTCCAAAATAGTTAAATAGGTAGGCAGCTGTTTTGTTTGTTAAATGCGAAAGTGTATTTTAACTATCCACTTATTTTTGGAGTAGGTACCTACCTACCTTGGTATTAACAACGTGTGTCCCTCATTTTCAGGAATTCTGGACTCACCCTCCCTTTGAAGCTAAAATATCTGAAGATGGCTATATTTACGCCCGCGGCACTCAGGATATGAAGAGCGTCGGCATGTTCCATTTAGAGGCCGTGCGCAGATTGAAAGCCGCTGGTATCAGGTTGAGGAGAACTGTTCACATATGCTTCGTTCCTGGTAAGCATACTTGAGAGCCCTACAAACATAACGTAAAATGTATGTTTAGACACGTGTTGCATTAAATTTGATTGTTTGCTAGTATATAAACCGGGAAAAAGCGTGAAAATACCTTTTAACCTGAAAGTACTCCAAGATGGAGACAAAAGTTTATACAAGTGAAGAGCGTATCTTAACGACTTACCTTAAACTTATGCGCACATAGTCGCGGGCAAATTCTGCAAGATAACAAGCTTTTTGCTTTTAACTTTTATTCTATTATCATTCTTTAATTTATTAGACGAAGAAATTGGTGGAGAGCATGGGATGAAGGCGTTTGCCGCCTCGGAACAGTTCAAAGCCTTAAACGTTGGCTTTGGTCTGGACGAAAGCAGTGCATCGGTAAGCCCGAATATCATAAGGGCGTTCAATGGAGAGAAGACTAACCGACGTAAGTAACATCTGAAATGTACACTCCCCACGTATACCGTATTCATCTTTACTTCTCAAGAATATTATCACACTTTTCTGTGGTGTATCACTTGAAATGTTGTTATATACTTAAAGAAACTCACCTTTAATTGAATTCAATCCAGTAACACATGAAAAATATAATTATTAATAAAATTTTCTTCAATAATCGAAGTAACGAATGAATAACCTCAAAAATAAATGATATTGCGATTTCAAGATTGACATAAGTTTGTTTACATGATAAAACAAGTAAGAATTAATAAGGTGTAAAATTGTGAATAGTAATGTAACTTTTTTTGGGTTACGTTACTGGACCTAACAAGATCATGTAAAAATTAATAATTATTTATTTTAATCCGCTCCTACATAATAAAGATCCTACATAAAGAAGAAGAAAGAAACGATAACCCTTTGTCATGCCAGTCTATTTATAGGTAGTAAATTGATAATAAGGCTACCATTTTAGACACAAGATTCGCAAGGTTCGCCCGACATAAATTCTACCTCTCAAAATAAAACACAATTTTTAGAATTACTTATCAATAAACTATAATCGTATACATACAGTCAGTTATAAGGTTTAAGTTTATACGGCAAAGTACAGTCCCCAGTCCCCAACATACAGTGCCACCAAAAAGAGTAGAAATTAAAAAGAGGCAACATCGTAGTGTCGTCCCGTTTTTTTAGATTGATTTGAAAGGGACGACACTACGATGTTGCCACTTTTTAATTTCTACTAAATAAAATTTTAAAACTAAATGTATTCGATTTGTTTTGCCAAACGTGGCACCAATGGACACTAATATAGTTATAAATGGTGAATGTTTAGATATAGTAGATAAAACTGTGTTCCTTGGTTCAACGTTGGACAAAAATTTACAATGGAGTCCTCATATAAAAAAACTCGCTCTTAGACTAAGTTCAGCCGCTCATGCCGTTAGAAAAATTAGACAACTGACTAATATTGAGACAGCTCGCTTAGTTTATTATAGTTATTTTCATAGTGTAATGTCATATGGAATTCTGGTTTGGGGCAAAGCAGCTGACATACAGACTATTTTTGTTTTACAGAAAAGAGCCATTCGCTTTATGTATAACTTAAAGGCAGGTACATCAATTAGAGAATTATTTAAAGAAATTAATATTTTAACTCTTGCGTCCCAATATATCTATGATAATATTATTTTTGTTGTAAAGAATATACACACATTCAAGAAGAATTCTGACATCCACAGCTATAACACTAGAAATAAAAACAAGCTTGCTATCAGACGATGTCGTGTCCGCAAAGCATATAAGTCATTTTTTGGCCAGGGTATTCATATTTATAACAAGTTACCCGTCGATGTTTTGAATCTATCATTTCCCGCTCTTAAGAAATACTTGAAAAAAACTTTAATGTCAAAGGGTTATTACAGGGTCGAGGACTATATGACAGACATATATGCATGGCCCAAACCAGAATCTATAAAATCATCTAACATTTAGACACAGTTCAAGTAAGAAAGAATATCAAACGTATTGCGAAGCAGTCAGATTTGGATTTTATTTTTATTTTTCATTTTAATTACACAATAGGCAGGTACATGTCTGTCTCTCAAGCTGTTTTGATATGCCTTCTTGAAGAACTACGCATTATTGTATATAGTATCTTTAATGTATTTGTAGTACTGTTTTGAAAAAATAAGTCCCGCCGAGTTTCTTGCCGGTAATAAGTAATACTTCTCGGGTCAGAGGTGTAGGATTAGAACCGGTGGTAGTTTCTTTTCTCTCTGACGTTCATAAGTGCATTGTAATGTGCCTAAATTGAAGAATAAATATCTTTTATCTTTTTTTATCTTTTACTCTTTTTGGTGGCACTGTACCTACTGACAAACCACAAATTCGTTTAAGTTATATTATACTTACACATATTATGACATAACATAGTTATGACAACACTGTCATGTGAATATGATAATTACTAATTGCAACTAGAACTTGGGAAATGATGTACTTACATACGAGTAAAATCTTAATAACAACACCACGTAGGTATTTAGCAATAGAAATGTGGATTAGTGGCAGTGGTGTCTAGATGTTAATCCATGTGTGTAGGTTTGTGACAAACGAACCAACGTCAGCACAATTACACATATTTCTACTTAATTGATGATACTTAATTTTTTAACATTAAGATTTCATATCTAGTTAACTAATTTTATGGAATAAACTGCCCTATTAAATAAATCAAGGGTTACTCACGTATTTTAAGTCGAATATTGCTCGACATGTTTCGCTCCATAACGAGGAGCTTATTCATGAGCAGTCTGCGTCGGTTAGCCAACGCGAATGCGCGGTGATTTATTTAATATGTCTGATTCTCATGGAAGTTTTGTGTTTAAAACTGCCCTATTCCTTAATATTTCAGAGTTAAAGGTGATTTGCAAAGGACAACCTGGACATGGTTCATTACTATTGCCCAACACAGCAGGTGAAAAGGTAAACTAAAAAGAAAAATAGGTAATTTAGTTTTGAAGCCCGAGGCAATATCGTCAATATTAGCTGCTTTTTGTTTATTACCTTGGATCTTCAGATTACTTCGCGTTCGTCTGATAGCTGTTTAATTAAATGTTGTACCTAATGAAAAGATTTCTTGTTTCAGCTTCATTACATATTGGACAAATTCATGAAATACAGGGCAGGAGAAGTGGAGAAACAGGCCAAAGGCGCGTGGGTTGGCGACTTGGTCACAATCAATTTAACAAAGATCGAGGTAATTTACCTACCTACAATATAAAAGTCTGTGCGCAAAGTAAATTGTCGTAGGAACAGAATATTCCAGGTTCGAACCCTGGCAGGATCGCCATATGAGGGTGGAAATCGGGAGGCGTATTGATACAACATGATTCTAAATAAGACAACACTTTATTCATAAAGATCATGGATTATATAGCATTGGAATACACGTAGGTGACGTAGGTACATATGCATCCATATTCTATACACTACAGTTCACATATAAATCTCGATAAGTAAAGTACTTATACCTGTCTGTAAAAACTCTACCTAATGTGTAAAATCTTTCCGTAAAAGTTAAATTGTATGTCAAGCTAGTTTTACGTTGGTTCTTGTTATGCATGGACTATGTAGGATTTGCCCAGAAAAAGGAGTATCGTAATTATATATTCTACGACACTTTACTTTCCGGACAGGCTATAGTGGAGTTACTTACTGCCCTAACAGGCGGACTATGAGTATACCTAATTACTAAATGTTGCGCCTTTACTACTCGTAATTACTAAATTTTTATCCGCAACGTTGACACATATTAACACCGGATTATCATAAGGCGTTTTATTACAAAGCGCTGGTTAATACATCATTTTAAACAAAAAAGAACTGACTTCACTTAGGATCCGCTATTCCAAGAGGAAGTGGCAGAGTTGCTGTAAAAAATAGTGAAATCACTATAGGTGTGCCTATAATAGTTGGATAAAAATAATGATAAAAAAAATCAGTCGAATTGAGAACCTCCTCCTTTTTTGAAGTCGGTTAAAAAGAGAAATATTCAACGACCTGTAGTGATTGATTTATTTGTAAGTTCGTTAAGAGTCGCCAGGACGCTCGCGGTCCCATACACACGTAGTTCAGCTCTCATTTTAAAACGACATGCTTTAGAACCATGAAATTTGGTATGGGCATTCTAGTAGTACAGATCTAGGTCGGACATTCGTTTTCGTTGCTAAAAATTGTAATACAAAGAAAATACAGCCAGTTACAGATTTACATACAAAACTTATTTTTGCTCTATTTTCTTTGTATTACAATTTATAGCAACGAAAACGTATGTCCGACCTAAATCTGTACTACTAGAATGCCCATGCCAAATTTCGTGGATCTAAAGCATGTCGTTTTAAAATGAGACCTGAACTACGTTTGTATGGGAACGCCAGTTCACGCGAGCGTCCTGGCGACTCTTAATGCAGGGGTCTACACTACATTTAAAATACATTAATACGATGCATTTCATTTAAATATTTTTACAGGGCGGTGTTCAAATCAACGTGGTACCAGACAGCCTCACTCTCTATTTTGATATCAGGATTCCGCCCACAATCGATCACGATGCTTTTGATAACATGGCATGTAACTTTTTTTTTAAATTAATCTATCTTAGATTTTGTAGGTACTATATTATACGGCATGATCTCGTACCGAATGAAAATGTAATTTTATAGTTTCTATACCTCATAGTACAATCTATTATGTAAAAGATGTAATTATGTAAAATATTATTTGAGTGATGCAAACATATAATGTATACGTACTTGAAACTTTATGTATTTTTCGTTCTCAGTATTATACCAATACATATATTATGGGTACTTTTCGTTTGAGGTTTTCGATAGCTTTAAACGTTTTTCATTTTGGTGACGATCCCAGATAATCGTTTTAATTAGTAAGTACTTATTTATTTTTATTCGCTGTACAGATCAGAAAGTGGTGCAATGAAGCAGGCGAAGGTGTGACGTTCCAATACGTAGGGAATAATTCACCAGTTGGCGTCACAGCAATAGATGAGAGTAATCAGTTTTGGACAGCACTTCTTGGTGCAGTTAAAGAAATGTAAGTTACATCTGCTGTTATTCAGGTAAAAAAGTCAAATATTTAATGTATGTATGTAGGTAGTTACGTACCTAGGTTCTCTTTTTTCGCGACAAATGTGACACTAAAAATTTACTGGTACTATTTTTTTTAGTGGATTCACAGGGAAATTCCCATAAAAATGTTTATAAACATTATTTAAAACGTATAAATGTGTCACCTAAGGTAAATGCCCGAGTGTTTGGTAGGTGTAGGTACTGCCCCAGTACATTCCATTTTTTTAATCTTCGTTCAGTCGTGCCGGTAAAGATGATAACACGGTCGAACTACTGGGAACTAGCCAATGCAGCACTAGAGCTTTCATCTTACTTTAGGTGGGTTTAACCAATAAATTCTACAATTTCAGCTTCATAAAAGAGGAGTTTAGTTCGTCTAATGTTTATTCGGGTGTTACACAAAGAGAGGCCTATGCTCCATTGCTCATCAGTGGGCAATAAAACGCTGAAATGATGATGACGACAAGCCAGTTCGCGATCAGAGCCAACTACCTATGATAGGCCTTAATGGGCTTAATACTAAATTGATATTTATTCCAGGGGCTTCGATATCCTTTGCAACACCTGCCCCGGGACAACGGACGCGCGCTTTGTTCGGCAGCAAGGCATACCCGTCATAAACTTCACGCCAATACTCAACACGCCAATCTTGCTCCATGCCCATGATGAGAGAATCCATGTTGAAGTCTTCCAACGAGGGATTGATATAATGGAAAAAACAGTCAAAGCCATTGCTAACGTCTAGTTAGAGAAAGATATTATATAATCACGTAATAATATCTATACCGATTGATTTTGTACTCAATTGTCAGTATTTTCATTAAATTCGGCGCCAGTATTTCAAAATTAAAATGTATCGATATCGAGATACTATATTGTAATGAAAAATAATATGTGTAAGTTTAATATACCAAAATAATTTCAAAAAAGCTTCCTTGGGATTACATTTGAGGATATTAATTATAATTGGAGGTATATTTTCTTAAAAATTATTTAACGGTATCGTATCTGGAGGAGCCCAAACTTGGTATGTTTCGAAAATGAATTTTATTATAATTAAAAACAAGTGACTAAAATGTAATTATGTGATATATTTTTAGAATCAGCTCAAAAAGCCCTTTCATTTGATACCACACACGGTAAGTTTCAGAAGAAAAAAAAAATTTCCCATACAAAAAAAGATGACGTCATAACTCCTCTCGGTTTTTTTATTTTTTTTTTACTGTTACGGGTCAAATTTATCCATATGGCCTAAAGATCAATCATTCTGATTTTCATATTTTTAACACCATTTGCAGCATTTTACCGAATTTCGGGGTGTACCGCTAGCACTATATAAAAGATACCCAAACAGCACGCCAAATGTGGCACAGTAAAACGAGTTACTCCCGAACTCTTCATGCCGACGAGAGCCGAGCCCGAGCCGAGCGAAGCCCGATCGTTCCGAGGAAGCCTCCTTTTACAGTACATTTACAGTATTTACAAAACACTAATAAACGTTTCGTTAAAATATTACCAGTTTAAGCGAACTACGGATTAAGCTTAAATGCTACAACATGAAGGTCGCAAAAATATGTGACACGCACTTAGTTATTTGTAACGCCATAAGAGCGTGTCACATATTTGATTTGAAGATACTATTGCCGGTGACTGTACAGTGTACATTACATTAATGTGGCAGTCGTCTGGTCTGTTTTGGTTGATCAGTTGCTTACTTGCTAAGACACAGGGTGCACGTATTGAATAAGCGATGGATTTGTGGGAACAGGATGAAGCCACACAACGATTCAGGGAATATTTAAGGATACCTAGTGTGCACCCCGACGTAAACTACGGTAAACAAATCATTTAATTACTTAGAAAAAATAGACACCGAGAAACTAACTTAACTCAATATTTTTCTTAAACCTGCGTGGAAGTATTTTTCTCATATTATTATTGTGACTTCAAAACCTTCTGGTTTTGGGGCGTTATGAATTTTGAGAATCAGACTGCCGGCGTGACGGCAATAGCTAGTCATATGCGTACAGATCTGTCTACATGGACATGCCTCAGGGCAGATCCGTGACTTTGCCACATATATTATTGTTACAGCCACGAGATAAGATCCGTCCTTCACTAAGATTTACTAAGATCCGTATAGATTTGCTCGGCAGATGTGTCTGACGTCTGGCGTCTGCGGTAAATCCGTCAATGTGTGGTGGAAATTATTCTCAGATGTGTCCGGCGGACGTCTGTCCGCAGTCCGTGCTTACAAAAGCCACATATGATAGGCGCAGATCTAATCATCTGATTTGTCTGGCAGATCCCCGGCGGACAAATCCATGAATGTATGCGCACGGATATGTCTGCCTTGTATCCGTCCTCTTACAGTTTTGGAATTTAGGAAACAAGGAATTAGTATTATATTCGCTTGTCACACATAGACGCTTGTCAATACCCCGGGGATTTGGGTGCGGGAATAACTTGAGAAAGAGTAGAGATAAACAGATAGGTTATATTGACAAATAATCATATTGTGCCTAATGAATAAATACCTTCCTGCGAATTGTAAACAAACTACAATTTAATTTTAACTTAAGTAGCAGGGACTTTAGCATTTCTACCAACCCCTTCGAGATAATAATAAAAGTAATGTTAATTAATTACCTGCCGTCAATTAATAGTTAACACGATTTTCAAAATAAACAATTAATATTTTTTCTACATTTGGAACAGTTAAGCTTCGGCGTCTAGCTGTAAATATCCATTTCAACAAACTAAACGATCTTTCTACGTCGGCAGTCGTAATAGGTGCAAATTTCAATTTTTTGAAGAAGTCAATTGTTGCACGATGTGTTTGCGATTGCAATTCTATTTATTTGCCTTGTAACAATGCATAGGCATGGTATGTATGACAGACATTGAATGTCAAATATCAATATTGACGTTAGATAATAAGTGTTTATTAATTTATAAATACATGAGTAAGAACTGAACTGAAGAGGTTGATAATAAATTATTTATATGATATCATACGAGATGTTATCCGCGGCTTCGTAAGCGTAGATAATTGAAATATTTTCAAATAAATCAATAATAACGTATGTTTTTTTTGTATTTTTTATTCAATAAATTATTCAGTAGGTAAGTATACATTCTGTTATTTAATTCGTACATATTCTTTGGCTTATGTCATTCATTCCCGCACCCAAAACCCCGGGGTATGCGAGTTGTCACATATGTCTTTTAATAGTTTTCTCGACTCAATATTTATTGTTACCATATTTTAAAAACCAGCCAAGTGCATGTCAGGTCATGTTCAATTTTGGGTTCCGTATTTCCCGGTCTGTTGCAACACATCCGTTCAAAAGGTAGTTTTTTAAGGGATATTTTGCGGCGCTTACGTCATTTTATTACTAAGTTTTTGAGTTCTCGAAAACGGCTCAACCGATTTTATTCAATGTAATTTTCATTGAAAGTACTTATTAGGTTATCAGGCCACACTTTCATTCATTTTTCCAATTTTTTTAGACGGAACCGTGGCTCAAAAGTTATCTTGCAAGTACGGAATCCTGCATTATACGTGGTCCAACATGGTTGGCCGGTTTTTTGTTTTATAGGAAAAACTCGCTTTGGGTATATGAGAAACTTGTATTACAATTATATTATTTATAACTTAATATAACAATAAATATTTTTCAGCATTATTCTTCAGATTGTAGATGTGGTAGGTAGACTTGCCTTGATACTGTTGCCTAGCGCGCCGGTAAGCGGGTGCAGTAGCGGAGATAAATAATCAATCACAAGCGTTCTCAAAGCACACACGATTTATTGTTTGTTTCGGCACACAGAAGGAACAGTTAGCACAATACACATCAGTCAATAAAGAAGAGAAGGAGTGAGAGCGAAAGCGAAAAGAAAGATAACTATAAACATTAGGCAAACAAAGAATGCAAATGCAAGCGGCGATTAGCATAGGAAGCGCATGCGTCTCGCGTCCGAGTCAAACTGTTACTACGCGAGCGGCCGGGCGAGCGCGAGAACAATGCATCGCTTGGACCGGTCGGGCGGCCGGCTACAAGATCTCTAATAACAAATTGTGTCGCTCCGTCCGCGAGTATATTAATTATTTACATTGAAACATTTATTAGAATTAATTTATATCGAGATATTATTAACAATTATTATTTATTTATTTATTTATGATTAATTCTTTATATAATCTTAATATGAGTTATATATAATTATAACTATACAAAATTATATAGAAGATGATTATTATTTGAATTAATTAATGAAATTTATACAAGATAAATTACAAATTATACTTAAATTATACATTAGGTCAATACTGACCCCACATCACCCCCCTCCAGAGACCGTCAAGGGCGATAGAAAAGAAAAAGTTAATAATAATCTGGAACACGCACGGTACGTCCTGATTTAGTTCTTTTAACTGTATTTTCAGTCTCTGGAGCAGGTTGAATAGGTGAAACAGGAATTGGTACATCAGTTGCATCCGACAGTATATATGCGGGTTTAATACGGTCTATGGACACTGTAACACTTTTACCGTTCACACGTAACTTAAACACTTTATCACTTCTTTCGAGCACTTCATAAGGACCGGTGTATGCCGGCTGTAGTGGTGGATGACTGGTGTCGTCTCTGAGCAGCACGTGACTGGCTGTTTTGAGGTCCTTGTAAATAAAAACTCGTCTATTGCTAGTATGGCGCGATGCTGGCACTGGAGTGAGATTATGGGCAAACTTACGCAGGCGTGCGACATAATCAGTCACGTGTATAGTGTCATCTGGCGATTTAGCGTGAACGAACTCTCCCGGCAATCTCAATGGCTCTCCATACACGAGTTCCGCAGTCGAAGCGTTGAGGTCCTCCTTGTACGCACTACGTATACCGAGCAGGACTAAGGGCAACGTGTCCACCCAGTTGCTAGTTGCGTGACAGGTGATAGCAGCTTTCAACTGCCGATGGAAGCGCTCTACAAGGCCATTGCACGCTGGATGGTAGGCAGTTGTACGTCGATGCTGGAAACCAGCTAGCTCTGACAGATGCTTAAACAGGCTGCTCTCAAACTGTCTGCCACGATCTGTTACGACGTCATTGGGGCAGCCGAAGCGCGCTATCCAGCCATGCAGAAGTCCTCTTGCTACGGCCTCCGCCGTGATCTCTTGTAGCGGTACCACCTCAGGCCAGCGTGTATAACGATCGACGGCTGTGAGGCAATACTTAAATCCCTGAGACATTGGCAAGGGGCCTATAAGGTCTATATGGACGTGCATGAACCTTGCTGTCGGAAGTCTGTATGTTCCAAGTGGTGCAGATACGTGGCGAGTGACCTTGGCCCTCTGGCATGACATACAGGTACGTGTCCATTCGCGGCAGTCTTTTTTGATGCCTGGCCAAACGTACCGGTCTGTGACGAGCTTTATGGAGGCATTAGCACCAGGATGGCTGAGAGAATGTAAACTCTGGAATACCTGCAGGCGCATCTCTTTCGTGACATAGGGTCTGAGTGTCTGGTCGCTCTCATCGCAGTATAGTTCACCTTGAATACCTGGCAACTTAAATTTCTTCAGGTGCAGCGAAGTGTCACTGCGTAGGAGCTCTTGCAACTCTGGATCTCGCATCTGAGATTGCGCCAGCTTCTCCAAGTCGATCGGCTGCGTGATTTCTTCAATGCGTGACAAGGTATCTGCCACCACATTGTCTTTCCCAGAGATGTGTCTAATGTTAGTGGTGAACTGCGCTATAAAGTCCAAATGCCTGAACTGTCTGGGAGAGCAGTTATCCTTGCGTGAGTTGAAAGCGAAGCAGATGGGCTTGTGGTCCGTGTAAATTACGAAGTCTCGGGCCTCAACCATGTGCCTGAAGTATTTGATTGCTTCATATATGGCCAGAAGCTCACGATCGTAAGGAGAGTACTTACGTTGCGCAGGGCTTAGTTTTCTGGAGAAGAACGCTAGCGGCTGCCATTCTCCGTCGACATGTTGCTGTAGCGCTGCACCCATAGCAGTATCTGAAGCGTCTGTGACTATGGCCAGCTTAGCCTGACTATTCGGATGCGCCAGCAGCGCGGCCTGACATAAGCTGTCCTTGCAACGTTCGAAAGCCTCATGCTCTGCAGCACCAAAGTTGACAGGGTGTGAAGGTTTGACAGATCCAGTTAGAAGTGCATGAAGTGGAGCCTGGTATGCTGCTGCCTTGGGGATGAATCTGCGATAAAAATTTACCATCCCAAGGAATCTGCGGAGCTCCCTGACATTCTTTGGGACTGGGAAGTCCTTGATGGCCTCTACCTTGGATGGCAAAGGCTTGGTGCCCCCGGATGAAATGCTGTATCCCAGGAACGTTACCTCTGGCATACCAAAGACGCATTTGGAGGTATTGATCACCATCCCGTACTCCTCAAACCTGGCGAACAGCTGCCGCAGGTGCTCCTTGTGGGTAACTTCGTCCTTTGAATACACCAGAAAGTCGTCTAAATAGGCGAAGCAAAAATCCAGTCCTCTTACCATCTCGTCCACGAACCGCTGGAACGTCTGGCCAGCGTTTCGGAGCCCAAACGTCATGTATGGGAACTCATAAAGGCCAAACGGGGTTGAAATTGAAGTTTTCTGGATATCCTCTGGATTCACGGGGATCTGGTGATACGCCTTCTCAAGGTCGATGGTGGAGAAGACCTGGCAACCAGAAATACTGTGAGCAAAATCATGGATATGACGAATGGGATATTTATCCGGGATAGTTCTTGCGTTTAGCATTCGATAGTCACCGCAAGGACGCCAGCCATTGTTCTTCTTAGGAGCAAGATGCAGGGGTGACGCCCAAGGTGACTCAGAAGGTCTAGCTGTTCCATTTTGAAGCATTGCTGAGAATTCATCTTTGGCAATTTTTAATTTATCCGGGGCTAACCGTCGAGGAGAGCAAGACACAGGAGGCCCTGGAGTGGTTCTTATATAATGAAGAACCTTATGCTTCGGAACCCGATGAACGCCAGATGGGCGAGTAATGTCGGGGTATTCAAGTAGTATGCGATGATATTCAGACTCACCCGACACTACTTTGACCGAAGAAATCTCATCCGATGAACACCCAGGCAAAGCCGCGGCACACAAGCTAGTCGTCCTGTCGATCAGTTGCTTGTTCCTGCAGTCCGGGAGGAGGTCATAATAAACCAGGAAGTCCACGCCGATAATTGGCTTCGTTACATCCGCAACAATAAATCTCCAAGCAAAGTCGCGGCGCAAGCCTAGATTCAGCACTAAGTGTAAATAGCCGTAGGTGATTATGGGTGAGCCGTTCGCTGCAGTTAACTGGTAGCTGGTAGATTGTCGTTTGTATTTTAGTGATGACCGCGGAAAGACACAGACGTCGCTGCCAGTATCCACGAGAAACTGTATCTTCGTCGTTTGGTCAGTGACAAACAAGCGACCAGGGCTAGGGCAAACGGCGGTCGCCATTAACGAGTGCCCTTTTCGTTTCCCGCCTGGTAATCGCACGGTTTCACGCACCGATTTGCATTATCTCCGAATTTTGCATGGTACCAGCACTGAGGATACTTGTGATAGCTGGACTGCGACCTCTGGGAGCTGGCACGATTGCGGGGCCTGCTGGACGCACGGGATCTTGATCGCGACGGCCTATCACCATTAAACTGACTTTTCAGCGCCTTCATCTCCTTTGTCAACTCACTAACTTGACGCATGAGGGTAGACATCTGAGGATCAGGTACTGACGCTGCGGCCACTTGCGGAGTTGCTACGTCATGCACACGGTCAGCCAGCTCGGCGAGCTCTTCAATCGGGTCATTGGGCTTCGACGCGATGACGAATTGTAAATTACTTGGTAGGCGAGATGTCCAAATTGATAAAAGAAATTCGTCAGGTATATTCGGCCCGGCCAGATTACGTAAGTGGCGGAGAAATTGGGAAGGTTTTCTGTCACCTAACTCTTCCTGACTCAGGAGCTGCTTGACCTTCTTTTGCCGAGAAACCGAGAGCCTCTTGATGAGCTCCTCCTTAATCTTTTTGTACTTGTCGGTAGCCGGTGGTGAAACAATAATATCTTCTACCTCAGCAGCATATTGAGAATCAAGCTGCGCGACAATATAATTGTACTTGGTCGCGTCCGCAGTAATATTGGAAACATTAAATTGAGATTCCATTTGCGCGAACCAAACCGCAGGTTTCTCAGGCCAAAACACAGGCACCTTCACGCCGATCCGGTAAATTTCCGTTGCTATGCCGCCATCTTGTGCAACGTTTCTTTGTTCACTTACACGGGGCTGTGCCGTGTCCGGTGTTTCTCCATCTTTGCCCATTTTCTGTGCTTCTCGGGGTCACCAGTGTAGATGTGGTAGGTAGACTTGCCTTGATACTGTTGCCTAGCGCGCCGGTAAGCGGGTGCAGTAGCGGAGATAAATAATCAATCACAAGCGTTCTCAAAGCACACACGATTTATTGTTTGTTTCGGCACACAGAAGGAACAGTTAGCACAATACACATCAGTCAATAAAGAAGAGAAGGAGTGAGAGCGAAAGCGAAAAGAAAGATAACTATAAACATTAGGCAAACAAAGAATGCAAATGCAAGCGGCGATTAGCATAGGAAGCGCATGCGTCTCGCGTCCGAGTCAAACTGTTACTACGCGAGCGGCCGGGCGAGCGCGAGAACAATGCATCGCTTGGACCGGTCGGGCGGCCGGCTACAAGATCTCTAATAACAAATTGTGTCGCTCCGTCCGCGAGTATATTAATTATTTACATTGAAACATTTATTAGAATTAATTTATATCGAGATATTATTAACAATTATTATTTATTTATTTATTTATGATTAATTCTTTATATAATCTTAATATGAGTTATATATAATTATAACTATACAAAATTATATAGAAGATGATTATTATTTGAATTAATTAATGAAATTTATACAAGATAAATTACAAATTATACTTAAATTATACATTAGGTCAATACTGACCCCACAAGATATTTGAGTTTATTCAGGATCCTGCCGACATTTTAGCCGCCTTTTTATATTTAATTAGGTACTCGTACTTTGTATACACAGCTGCTCGAAGAAGCCGCGAAGCCGTGGCTGAAACATAAATTGTTACCTACTGAGTGTTAATATACTTAAATTTAATTGGTACAGTCACCAGCCATAGTATCTTACTACACGAAGGCCGCATAAATATGTGACACGCTCTTATTTGTAGGGCGATAAGAGCGTGTCACATATTTTGCGATTTCCGTGTGGAAAATACTATTGCCGGTGACTGTACATCTGATAGCTTACGTATATTTTATATTTAAGTACCTAGGTGATCGTACTTTGTACACACAGCTGCTCGATGAAGCCGCAAAGCCGTGGCTGAAACACAAATTGTTATTTTAATTGGTACATCTGATAGCGTACTCATGTTTTATTTAAATCTAAAATACTTTAATCAATATAATCTTTCATCAATGAAATGATAATGCACATTTCAAACATTGCATGGTGCATTGGTGTGGTGTACAATCAAATGAAATTATTTATTACTAGCAGTGCCCGCGGCTTTGCCCGCGTGTGTATAGGCGGTTTGGTATTTCCATTTACAATTTTCAGGCCAATATTCTAAAACTCGCTTTCTACACGTAAAAAAAGGTACATTACATGTGTTACTGAATAATTGTATAGTGATAACGTAAATAACTTACTAAAATGCGACTAAACATACGAATGCTAATGGCCGAGTTCCTGTTGTAAAACGTGCTTCGGACAGGGGGCTGATCGCTGTATGGTAAGCGTGTGATAAATAAAAGACGTAAATAAGACGTAACATTCTCAATAAAAAGAATAGTAACACAATGGTAATGTCTCAAAAGTCAAAAACCAAGTACTTATAGCAGCGAAAATTTATTCAGCAGCAGTATAACAGGGCCGGGTATAATCTCAATGGCCGAGTGTCATAGCGAACCCAAGGGTGAGCGGCAATGTATGGGAAGGGTAAATGCCAAGTAGGGACAGCATAGTGCCCAGGCATGGAACGACGCAGCGAGCATCGTTTCAGCAGCAGCCTGAAAGGTACCGGACAAAACTCAATTATCAAGTGTCTTAGCGAACCCGAGGGCCGGAGGCCCGAGGGAGCGGCAATGTTTGAGAAGGCCAAAGGACGAATACCACATAAAACCCAGGCCCGGAACGTCGCAGCGAGAATTTCTACAGCAGTGGAATGACAGGGCCGCGGCCGGCTATAAACTAAATGGTCAAGTGTCTTAGCGAACTCGAGAGCAAAAGGTCCAAAGGAGCGGCAATATTTGGGAAGTAAAAATGTCAATGTGAGATAAGGGAACCTCTGATCCCTACTGCTCGTGAGAACGCTGTGGTGATTTATTTAATTAATAGTCATCCGCATAGCGGCGATGCGGTTCGCCACTCATCACGTCTCGTTCTTCACGGGGCGAGAAGTGGCTCACGGAGAGCCGTTTTGTTTCATTGATGGTAGCAAATGGAAATCCGTGATCTCTGCCTACCCCTTTTGGGATATAGGCGTGATTGTATGTATGTATTGTATGTATGTACAAATGTCAAGTATCGCTTAGTACCCAGGCACGTAACTATGCAGCGAGAATTGCTTCAGCAGCAGCATGAAAGGGACCGGACAAAACTCAATTCTCAAGGGTCTTGGCAATGTATGCGAAGGCCTAATGCCAAGTACCATATATGGCCCAGGCACGGAACATCGCAGCGAGAATTGCTTCAGCAGCATGATAGGAACCGGACAAAACTCATGGCCAAGAATTTGTTTATTTTTATGTAGACACACACATTTTATGTTTAAATTATAACATTATAATACTTAGATGTCACTTACAAAGAGAAATGTGGCCTAGGCCTCCGGTGCCCACGGCTGGGAACGAACCAAATAGATAGTCCACAAATTTAAGGTACATATTAGTAGATGGCAATTATATTTCCGTTTAGTTACTTTCAACTTTCTAAACGAAATTGACTCGTTTGGGAAGAAAAGTGTCATAGAATGTATGAGCTCCCATATAAACCACGACACATCTCTTTCCGGGCAAACTTGCTAAAATTGGAAAAATATTTTTTTTTAATAAGCGGGATATCAACTACCCTAAATGTTGCTCGGATATAAACTGTTACTAATAGTATTTAGAGTGTGTCCGGAAAGAGAAGTGTCGTAAAATGTATGAGCGCCCATACATAGTCTAGCCATAAGTTCTGTTACAAACAAAAACGTAAATAATTTTCAATGTAATGTAATTTGATTACAATAATCATATATTTATGAATAGGTAATAAAATAAAGCTCTTAAGTAATATATCCTTTGTCCGAAACTTCCAATGTTGGTTTTAATACAAGCCTTTAATCATCAGCTTTTCAATGGTAAAATTCACGCACCGTTTTTATGGGGGAATTTACTACAGTTGCCTTTAAATATTTTAAATGTCATACAGCAATACAACAAACGAAATATATAAATGTAAGCACACAACACTCGAGAAGCTTAAACTATAGTATACACGCTTCAGCAACGTCATTATCCAGCATAGCTCATGATTTAGTAAGATGCGTCATATCAAGGTGTCTCTAAAATCCATTTTTCCGTACAGGCTTGTTTGGCGACTGAAAATTTCAGTCAAACTGTATCAAAATGAGCTTTAAAATACTATGGTAAAACCTGTTAACAGGACAATATACAAAAATATGCTTTAGGCTTTTCAGGAGAATTCGGCCTCACTTCAAATAGCTCACTCCACCCAGTCTTACCTGAAAAGTAATTTTCTTTGTTCTTCTCAGTATGCTGATTGGCCCCTTTCCAGCACTTACCTAAATTCCCTGGACAATTAATTGTGGTCGGTGTTAGAGGACATGGTCTGTTCTAAACACCACATAAATATTGATTCTCTAAAAACAACCTTGACGGCAGGGTAGATTTTTTTCCAATAAAGAAGGTGCGTGAATTAACAGGTACGAAACAAATCGTTAAAAAGCAAATGTTAAAGCCATATGTGGACATTTCTAGATAAAAATATATCATTTAAAAACTAAATTAATTTATCTATAAATAGATATACCATTTTTGTAAATTAGTTGAACCGTCAAAGAAATATGATTATTTTCACAAGTAACAGAACTTATGGCTAGACTAGGTATAAACTACGACACTTCTCTTTCCAAACAGACTTTATTGAATTGGATTTTTTTTTTAATAAACGGGATAAAAACTACCCTATATGTTACCCTGAGGTATAAACTGTTATAATACAAAATTTCATGAAATTCTGTTCAGTAGAATCAGTAGTTTTTGCGTGCATCGCGAACAAACTCACAGACAGACAGACAAAAATTCCAAAAATCACTGAAATGTATTCAGTCAACGTTTCTAAGATCCCCCGAATTATTATTTCTCATCTTCAATGTACATTTTTTTCTCCTTACGCGTTTATTATATGTATAGATTTGAACAGTTTATTGATAGAAAATGTTGTTTTTGCATCCGGAAAATAAACAAATATGTTATGGCACAAAACTAAAGAAATAACTTTATCTCTTTCTTCTGAGGATAAGAGGGGGGAATTGGCCCTCAATTCGCGCCACACATTGGCGGATTTGGCCTTCGGACATATATGTACCTAGATGTAACAGGGAAGTTACAAGTTACATACTGCATACCTTGTATGCAGCCCCCCCCCCCCCCCCCCCCCCATTGGTTACTTACACTATGTACAGCTAACCATCACCAACGGGTATACGCAAGTGACATTATAATTTGACCTCCATAATCGTAGTATTCACGTTTATTTGGTAGTCTTGCTTACGCTGATCTAATTTTAACGAAGCGCTCAGTCGGTCCTTTGTACTACTTATACAGGGTGGGACCTGCGCTGTAACTAAAGCAAAAAATTAAAACGTAGATTGTACTCCTTAAACAATAAAACTATTGTTCCACAACTTTAAAAAAATATGTAGTCTTAAGATTGTCTCTTTTTCATACAAATTAAATATTATTTTCAATGTACGTTAAAATCCGTCTAATTGACATTGCTTGTCAATCTTGTCACCTTACAGACATATTCAATTTCGCAGTACATTGCGTGTTCAGGTAAACTTTACAATGTACTAAAAATCAAATCGTAAGTTTTTTTTAAAGTCGCTGAACAAACGTTGTTAAGAGTCGCCAGGACGCTCGCGTGAACTCGCGTTCCCATACAAACGTAGTTCAGCTCTCATTTTAAAACGACATGCTTTAGAACCACGAAATTTGGCATGGGCAGTCTAGCAATACAGATCTATGTCGGTAATTCGTTTTCGTTGCTAAAAATTGGAACACAAAGAAAAAATAGCAAAAATAAGTTTTGTATGTAAATCTGTATCTGGCTGTATTTTCTTTGTATTTCAATTTTTAGCAACGAAAACGAATTACCGACATAGATCTGTACTACTAAAATGCCCATGCCAAAGTTCGTAGTTCTAAAGCATGTCGTTTTAAAATGAGAGCAAAACTACGTTTGTATGGGAAAGTGAGCGTCCTGGCGACTTTTAAGTTTGAGGAGTACAATCTACTTTTTTATTTTTTGCTTTAGTTACAGGGCCCACCATCAATGTCCTCAGAACAATCGTCTCGTCGTTTAGGAACCCTTTTACAGTCAAGTGCCGCTTTTTTGTATTAAAAAAAAGTTATATGATCTTGATCGAGTTCAATGTTCTGTTGCAGATGAATGTGTGCAGTTTCTAAAGCGGCAAGCCGATGTGCTGCAGTTGCTTGTGGTGGTCCACTTACTGGTGCCGAAGAAACCCGTGGTGGTTATAACTTGGGAGGGCAAAGAGCCGGAGTTACCGGCCATACTACTCAACTCACACATGGATGTAGTCCCGGTTTATGAGGTACGATGATGATGAAGACATTCCAAAATAATTAAATATGTAGGTGGTTTGTTTGTTAAATGCGAAAGTGTAGTTTATAGCCCCGTCATACCGAACATTAAACTGGAAAGCTAGCGGCTAGTTCTGATTTTTTTTATATATTGTTAGGATCCCTGCTAGCACCGTATATCCAAGTTTGCAGCTTCGAAAGACCTGTGCTAACTTTGCAGCACTCAAGAAACCACAAAACTTATTATAAGTCCTAAACTATGTGCTTTACAAAATAACTAGACGGTTTTTAAGACGACTAAAATTTCTACAATTTGAAACTACAACTAGCTCTGTAGGTGAAAAACTTACCCAGATACAGCTCTTCGAAAATTTGCAATCTTAGCAGATAGTACTCTGCCCTACTTTAGACGGCAGCTTTAGTTGGTCTCCTCGACATCACGCTTCAGACTTGGAGCCTCGAAACGTTCTTAGACTGTGGCTGTTTAAATTATCTTCAGTCTCTATTACTCACAACCTAACAAGTAGAAACCTATACCTAGTTAGTTTGGAATACCTGTGCAACATGCACACATTGATTTGGGTCGTGATCCAGATCCACTTTTTCTAAGTATGTAAGTAACTGATCGTGATCATATGGGATCATTATCAGGTATCATGCCTTATTAAATTAAATCTAATTTGACTCCTACCGTAACGTATAAGAATACGTTTAAGTTAGGACTGAGCATTCGGTATTAACAACGTGTGTCCCTTATTTTCAGGAGTTCTGGACTCACCCTCCCTTTGAAGCTAAAATATCTGAAGATGGCTATATTTACGCCCGCGGCACTCAGGATATGAAGAGCGTCGGCATGTTCCATTTGGAGGCCGTGCGCAGATTGAAAGCCGCTGGTATCAGGTTGAGGAGAACTGTTCACATATGCTTCGTTCCTGGTAAGCAAACTTGAGAGCCCTACAAACATAACGTAAAATGTATGTTTAGATACAAGTTGCATTCAATTTGACTGTTTGCTAGTTTAGAAGATGGAAAAAGGCGTAAAAATATATTCTATCCTGAAAGTACTCCAAGATGGAGTGAAAAGTTTTTACAAGTGAAGAGAGTTATGCGGACAAAGTCGCAGGAAACTTCTAAAAGATAACAAGCTTATTGCTTTTAACTTTTAATCTATTATCATTTATTAGATGAAGAAATTTGTGGAGATCATGGGATGAAGGCGTTTGCCGCCTCGGAACAGTTCAAAGCCTTGAACGTGGGCTTTGGTCTGGACGAAAGCAGTCCCTCGGTAAGCCCGAAGGTCATTAGGGCGTTCAATGCAGAGAAGACTAACCGACGTAAGTAACATCTGAAATGTATCATCATCACCACATCATTTGGATAGTTCAGGAAAAAACCCGCCTCACGTAAAATTAAAAATAATCATCAAAAGTTAGATGATTTTTTCTGTTACCTTGCTTAACCTAAGTAATTATATTTTATTTAAATCCGCCTCTACGGAATAAAGATTAAAATAACTGATAAGTAACCCTTTGTTTTACCAGTCTATATATGTAGTAGGTAGCATAGGCGACCACAAAGAGATGTATATGTATATTGATGATAACTTGATAAAGCTAGCATTTTTGCACAAGACTCGTGAATTTCTGCATACATAAATTCTACCTTACCCAAATTAAAACACAATTTTTACAATAAACTAAACCTAAGCTACTACTAATCAATGAAATAACCGTATACATACAGTTCAGTTACAAGATTTAATTTTACTACGGCAAAGTACACACCCCAGTACAAATACCTGCCTACAAACCTACTGACAAACCACAAATTCGTTTGCGTTATACTACTTATGTGTTATTGTGTTGTAGTGTTGTAACAGAACTTGGTTAAGTACATAACTATGAGTAAAATCTTAATAACAACACTGCTTATTTAGCAATAGAAATTAGTGCAGTGGTGTCCAGATGTTAATCCATGTGTATAGGCTTGTGGCAAACGAACCAACGTCAGCGCAATTACAGAATATGTACTCTTAAGAATATTTCGACGTTAATTCGACGTCCATTCTTTAACATTTGAATGCATTTAAACAAATTATATTTAATATCGAGCTAACTAGCGACGAGTTACAATTTTAATGTAATGTAATGTAAAAACTCTTTATTGTACAAAAACAAGTCAAACACAATATAATAATAGGAAAACGCAAGTACAAAGGCGAACTTATCCCTTTAAGGGATCTCTTCCAGTTAACCTTTGAGTAGATGAGAAAAGAAGTAAATAAAGGTAGACAAATGCGGCAACATGTACAACATGGAATAATTTTATGGAATAAACTGCCCTATTCCTTAATATTTCAGAGTTAAAGGTGATTTGCAAAGGAAAACCTGGACATGGATCATTACTGTTGCCCAACACAGCAGGTGAAAAGGTAAACTAAAAAGAAAAACAGAAACGGGTGATTTAGTTTTGAAGCCCGAGGTAATATCGCCAATATTAGCTGCTGCTATCTACGGCATTTAGAGCCCTGAAGGGCGTTTTATTTTTGTTTATTACCTTGGATCTTCTAATTACTCCGCGTTCCTCTGATAGGCGTTTAATTATATGTATTTACATAACATACCTAATGAAAAGATTTCTTGTTTCAGCTCCATTACATTTTGGATAAATTCATGAAATACAGGGCTGGAGAAATGGAGAAACAGGCCAAAGGCGCGTGGGTTGGCGACTTGGTCACAATCAATTTAACAAAGATGGAGGTAATATTGAGTACAATAGTCTGTGTTGAAGGAAGTGTAGTAAGATTTATTAGTTCACATAATAACACTCCGTAAGTAAAGTAAATCCTTAAAAACTCCTATAAAATTAGTAATTCGATTGTTTAGTATTTTTCTGCAATGCATTATAAATCAAACTGGTTATTCATTAGTTGATGTACGTGGACTGTCGAAGACCTAAAACGCAGACTATGAGTATAGTGAGTAAGTATACCTAAATACTAAATTTTGCGCCTTTCGTAAATTTATAACCGCAACGTCGACACATATTAACACCGCGCGGATTATCATAAGGCGTTATATTACAAAGCTTAATGATTTGTTTGTAGGCTGTAGAATAGTTAATAGAATCGAATACCCTGTTTCATCTTTTAAATTTTAAAATACATTTAAGATGATGCATAAGTATTGTGTTTTTCTAGGGAGGTGTTCAAATAAACGTGGTCCCGGACAGCCTCACTATCTATTTCGATATCAGGATTCCGCCTTCAATTGATCATGACGCGTTTGATGACATGGTACCTATGTCAAATTTGTATACAGCATGTACGATCTTGTAATGAAAATGAAATTGTATAAGTATAGTTACTATTAAGTACCTATTGTGATACAATCTTTTAGGTAAAAGATGTAAGTATTGTAAAAGATTATTTGAGTAATGCAAGTAATCTAGGTACGAGTAAGTGTAAATATGTAAAAGTTTTTGTAATTTTTCGTTCACATATGTCATACCGATACGTTTGTTATGGGTACTTTTCGTTTGGTGTTGTCGAAAGCTTTAAACGTTATTCATCTTGTTTAACTCGTATTTATTAGTAAGTAGGTACTGACTTATTTATTATTCGCTGTTCAGATCAGAAAATGGTGCAATGAAGCAGGCGAAGGTGTGACGTTCGAGTACGATGGGAACAATGCACCGGTTGGCGTCACAGCAATAGATGAAAGCAATCCGTTTTGGATAGCACTTCTTGGTGCAGTTAAAGAAATGTAAGTCTGCTGTTATTCAGGTAAAAAAGTAAAAGAATAAGTACATTTTTCGCGGCAAATGTGACACTAAAAATTAAGGTACTATTCTACTACTGGATCCACAAGGAAATTCCAACCTAACCTATCCAGCACCAAGGCCTTTGTATTATTTAAGGTGGGTTTAACCAATACTTTCTACAATTTCAGCGTCATAAAAAAGGAGTTGTACAGTGGGCCAAGAAAGCGGTCTACCAGTTTTGACAAAAGTTTCTGCGAGATCTAATGATCGCTAAGGTTGACTTTTCTAACGGAGTTTAAAACATGCACGACCTTGTTGTCTCATGACGTTCAAACGAACCTCAACCGTAGGATGGTAGACCACATTTTTGGCCGACTGTACACAAAGGCATGCTCATCAGCGGGTAATAAAACGCTGAAATGATACTGATGACGACAAGACAATTCGCGATCAGAGCCAACTATGGCTAAGGAAGGGTTATCGTAGGCCCAAATGGGCTTAATATTAAATCGGTAGTTATTCCAGGGGCTTCGACATCCTCTGCAACACCAGCCCCGGGACAACGGACGCGCGCTTCGTTCGGCAGCAAGGCATACCCGTCATAAACTTCTCGCCAATACTCAACACGCCAATCTTACTCCATGCTCATGATGAGAGAATCCATGTTGAAGTTTTCCGACGAGGGATTGATATAATGGAAAAAACAGTTAAAGCTATAGCTAACGTCTAGAGAAAGATATCAATAACATAACATAAATATTCTTGCACAATTTATTTGCAATTGCACACCTCAAATTAAAACAGAGTATACACAAGTAAACAAAACAAAGAAAAAAGAGAAAAGATATTATGTAATCACGCAATAATACCTATCTAATACAGGTTGATTTTGTACCCAGTTTTCAGTATTTTTATTAAATTCGGTGTCAGTATTTCAGAATAAATGTAATGAAAAAAATTATGTTTTGGTTTTATTTAATTTAATTTATAGCACCGATTTCAATGGGGTTAGCCAGTCGAAAGTTTTTACAGATGGCGCCAGCATAGTTGGTAGCTGTCAGTCCTACCAATTGTGTCAAATTCTTGTTTTTTTTTTGAATTTTCTGACCTGGGTGGGCTAGCCTTTAAGCCAAATCCCATACAACAATACTAGTGACAGGTACCAGCTATGCTGGCGCCATCTGGCCAAACCCTTGACAATTGGCAACCCCATTTACCGATCTACATTTTTCAATGGACAAACCAAGAAATGGAAAAACAATGAAATAGGCTAAACTAAGTATATATCATTATAATAACCAGTAGTATCTATTTCAGCGATTTTTTTCGTACAGTACCCATCAGATATATCGGAGTGGCCACGGTGGTCACAAATATCTGAACAACACCTCTATTGTCCCGGCGATAAAGTGCATGTTCAGATATTTTTGAGTGCCGTGGCCGCTCCAATATATTTGATGACGCTGTACCTACGAGTATAGCTACGTTACGATCCCAAGCATCTTATCAAGTTATCAAAGAACGTTTTTGGCAGTCAACATTTAGGTACCAAAATTAACTTTGCATAATTAATTCGCTTAAATAAAGGAAATTATCATATTGCATAGGTCATATTGCATGTGAGTAACTAGGTAGGTAACTACCTAATGTTAAATGATAAATTACAGAAAAACGTAGTGCTAGACAAGCTATATAATACCCAATAGTTGACATGCTGCCACCTTTATAGAATGATTTAAGTAAGTTTAAAGATGATATGTAAGTACTGGGACAGTGGCCAGTGACGACGTTTAGTGAATGTGTGACTAAAAAACTGCCGAACGCCTCAGTAAACACTGAACCTAGCTATACTAAACACGGCAGCGAACAACCCCTTATCAGCAGACTACGGAAACTGCAGCCATTGTTTAGCTATGGGACTCTACCATTGCTGTTTACTAGTTCTCACATGGACGATGGCATTTGCTAGAGTGCCGTTATATTTAAAAAATGTAGATGTCAGCCCGCCAGAGTCTAAATCATGTAAGTTTTAAATATAGTTTTCTTGTTTGTTTTAATATTTAATATGCAGAAAAAGCAAATATTAAAAGAGTACCTAATAGCTAATTACTACAAATTTACATAATAACGGCCTTGATATTAAAATTTAAAGAAAACTCATTTATTTAAAATCCTCATTAAGTTTGTTTGTCATTTGATAAAAATATCTTATACTTACTTACCAACCTACTTATATGTTTGGTACTTAATACCTACCTACATCCTAATCACATGTTAATGAGTCCTGTGGGCATATTTTTAGTTATTGTGGAAAAGACTATAACATGTTTTTCCGAGTTAGTTTAGAAAACGAATAAGAGCAGGTAATTTCAAACACCCAACCAATATTTCTAGAGAACATACAAATATCCCGAAAAACATTTTTCCGATTTTTATAATCCCGAATTTTCATAAGTCCGATATTTTTAAAATTCCGACTTTTAGAAGAAGAAGAAAGAAAAGAAATCCGATTTTTTAATTCCGAAAAACCATTGACCGTACATTATTGGCAGTTCGGTAATACGAATTTCGTTTTTTTTTGTACATTCGGAATAATGAAATTCGCGATTGCGTTATTTTTCGACATCTTGGCGGGCCCAGGCACCAAATCAATGGGCAAAGACGTCACTGCCCTTACCGAATTGATTTTGTGAGGATAAATCAGTTAAAAATATAAACGCGTGATTAGTCCTTCTTTCCTTATCATTCAGGGTAACGTTATTCGAAATTAAAAAAATCGGGGTTAAAAACTTCGGAATAACGGTGAATCGGAATGAATAACTTCGAGTTTGAAATTCGGAACTATTGATTCGGTGTTTTATTGCATCGGAATTTTTAGATTCGGTATTATATGGTTCGGGAGTTTAAATATTGGATTTTTTGACATTCGGGAACTTAAGACTTCGTAATTTCATTCTTCGTAATTTTAACGATCGGAATTTTAATGGGTCGGGCATTACAAAATCCGGATTTAAAAAATCGGTAAAAAGTTTTTAGGGATTGTGTACAGTGTACCCTAATTTTTGTCTTAATTCGCATCAGCCAATTTTGATGTAGATATAGTCGAATTCTAAAATAACGATGTGATTATAATTGTATAAAAAAATATGTATACACGGCCTTAAGTCCATACAAATATATAATGGTTTTGTTGATATATTTTTGTCCTTTAAATGGCATCTATATTTTAGAACTGGACTGTACCTACCTACTTACAAGTTACACTTATTCCTCAGTATGGAAAGCGGAATCTGGGCCCATGGGGCCAAGAGGGCAGACGGGCATTGAGTTTGGGTCGATCTCCCGCGGCTCGCTGCTGAAGATCATGGCGGAGTTCGCGCATAACGTGAAGGACCGGCTGCGCCCGCGCAACCAGCGCGCGAGCTTCACGGCGCACTTCGCCAACAATAAGTACACCAAGCACTTCATATACCCGCAGTTTTTTAAATCCTAATGACCACTTGATTGACTGGTAGCTTAGTTGTAATCCTTTGACCGCCAAGCATCAGACGGAAAAATTGTGCCCTCACCGCACGCGAGCGCGCAAGATAAACCGGTTATAATTTGGACGTGATATAACGGGCTGGCGCCAACGATAGATATATCCGCACCGCAGGTTCAATGCCAACGGCGGATATATCCGTCTCATGAGACCTACGTTTTAGGTACACTAATCTAAACTCATTATTGGTTTGTCACATGAAGTAGTGCATTGACATTTGTCATGACCTTGAAAAAGTTAAATGCTACGCTCGTTTCATAAAAAAAATCCCTCCGAGCGATATCGACCCTGTTGGCTACAAGGACGAGAGACAAAAGTATAAATTAGCTCCCTTGCCACATTCACGAAAATGAGCGGCAGATTGAAGCGTTTTTTCGTGGAAGAGGTGTAAAATGCTCGAGGCGTTTTTTTCTTAAATGAGGCAATATGGGAATAAAGGTACCTACATTAATACAACGATTACTCTATGTTCAACATAACAATAATTTATTTACATTAATTAGCTATTTACATATAATGTGTAAGTGTATAATTTATCACAAAATACTTTTAACGCTCTTATTAACAACAAAATGCTAATAACAATATCATCAGCACCACATACGGACATTTTAGGTTACAAACTTTAAAAGTTTGTGGTGAACCAGCACATTTTTATATATTACCTAATTACAATTAAAATATTTTTATACAGATGATGTTTAATTGGTGACCAGGTTTTTTTTTTCTAATTCAGCAATCGATGATGAATCGGCTTTCATTTGTTATTATCAATTAACAAAGACATATATATTGTTTGAGAAACTATCGTACATATACCCAACTTTCCGCTATCCCTTCGATAAAATTAGGGTTTCTAGTGGTAATATAAATTACTTAATTAAATCGTTAATACTTTACTTCCAATTGCATGTGGGCCTAATGAATTCTAATTTGGTTGTTAATTAGTATTTTTATTTCATAATCACCGATTTTTCACCGTGTAAATTCTAAAATAAAATATTTTCAATTCAGAACATGTGATCCTTGTTCTAAAATGTGACTTAATAAAAAATCTTGTACTTATATAAGTTAATTTATGTAGCATTTAATTTTTTATTATATTGGACATACGCCTGATGATGATTCCTTTCCTCATTTAGAATCTCTTTAATTATAAAAGATCAAAATAATATTTATCTTTGCCTGTAGGTACATAAAAAATATGCTCCAAAATATCATTGTTTGTGCCGTTTTCAAAAAAAGGTACATCAGTGTCGGTTCTCAATAAGGCATTACTGCCATAATAATTCATTTAGAAATAAACTCTATTAACAACCGACAATGATGTGCCTATTGCCTGAAAACGTCACATTTTACTAATTTGTAGGTACACTGATGATTCAATAAATAACACACTAATAGGTACAATGAAAATAACCTTACAATAATTGATTGATGGCACATGTTTGTTATCTATACTCCGTATGTAGCAGTGGAATACTAGGACTAGTGACTATTAAACGTATATTTTCAATAATACTCGTTAAGTTTAAATCTCTTCATTTTAATGCACTTTAACTAACATATCTTCAGCAGGTATTTTACGTCTCTGAGACATTCGTGTTTTAAGGCAATGGAACCTGGAAGATTTATTTTCATAGGTAATAATTATATAATCACCCATCAACTACCTATACATTCGTACCTACTTTATATTGTAGGTAGGGTAGAACTTTCACAAAGAATGTAGTTTGCTTATTAAGATGTAATTTGTGTACATAAGTAATAAAAATTACGTACTACGTTACGTCACTCTGGGAGCTAAGTGAGATTTACCGCCCTAGGGCGCAGCGGCAAATCTCACTTCACACCCAGGAGAAGACGTAAAATAATGTACGCACCACGGGCGGTAATAAAGAAGGCCTCAGGATCGCTTGTTTATGGCCCTTACCTTCGGTCCGGGCCCCAAATGCCAGCGATCTGAGCCCTTCTCTATTTTACCGCCCTAGGTACGAAATGTACTATTTAGCATTTTTATCGTTTTACAAATGCATACAAAAAAACCCGAACAAGTCTACCGAACTATTTCCTGCCTCGGAGAACATCTTAACGTTAACCCGACTGTAAAAACATACAAAATGCAATTTGTAAAAGATCGAATGTTTTACGAGAGCGTTGATCACGCACCGTCGGTCTTAGAAGGTTGCTTGAGAGTTTTAGTTCGGCCGCAGAAGTAGTCTTCTATTTCCTGAAGAGTGCGGCCTTTAGTTTCAGGCAAGAAGATATAGAAGAAGGCTATGCCTGGAAAACAAACAAAAACATCAGATATTTAAAAAATATAATCTAGCAATGGTTAATGTAGGACACAGATAACCTCAACACTAGATAGATCATAAGTACAACTCGGCGTCACCACGCATCAGTGCTCCCGTACTAATATTGTTTGAGAGCGCGACCGCGTATTTCAATTGAGGTAACATTTTTGATCATTACTCATGTAGATTAAAAATATCCACTAAAATCAAGTTACAGGGGTGAACCTGGATTGTTATACTACAAATTGGTGTATAATACTATTGAGATTTGCTGTTCGGATCGTAGAAATTTACGAATAAAATTGCACTGATGTGTGGTGACCTCGTGCTCACTGTAAAAGTTTAATGATGAGGTGTCTGTGTAGTCTGTGATGTAGGAAATGCAGAGGTGGCTAGGTAATCGATTGGTTTTATTTTCTGAAATACATTTTAAATACCTTAATAATCACCTTCACTGATTATATTCACACTTACTATACATACGTAGTATACCTACTACAGAGTCGTACATCTGAAATCCAGACAGTTTATACCGTAATCTCAATGGGCTATAGCTTGGATGATTTTAAGAATTTGACTATAAGTCCCCCTTTATTATGGCCAGGCCAAGTAAGTTTCTCTGCTTGTTTTCACGCTCTTAACAATAACGCTGTACGTTACGTCACCTCTAAACAACGCGTCGTGTACACCTCGCCTCGCGTGTACTTACTTCTGCTGTTGACTGAACAGGTTTAAACTAACTAGGATAATAGTGGTACTCACCAACAATAGACATGGCACCGTAAACGGCGAAGGCACCATAATAGTTGAGCGCGTCCTTGAGGAAGGGGAATGTCTTGACGACTGAGAACACGGAGAGATGAGCCGCCGTCGTTGTCATGCCGCCTACTATGCCCCGCACCTGGAATATATTATTAGATAAGAAAATTTATTGACCTAGGCACAGACTTGTGAGTAAAGAAAGACAAAACGACGATATATAATAAGGGAGCATCAGATTCGAAGGACCAAATTATATGCGTGACCGCATGTGATGTGCATACATGTGGTAATCTAATCTGGTGATTAGGTTAAGGCTTGTGAAAGTGTATAAAATGTATAGACTTGTATGTATCTCTTTTAGACAACCACGGTAAACGCTGGCCCGCCGCAGTTTTCCACGCCGGTCGCGTCGTCGTCGTCGAGTCAAACTAAATGAGGATGTCCGGAAATCCAGGTGACACCACTGTGACGAGAGGTATTTTTGACAGCAGCTGTCAAAATCTACCAATAAAAAAAAGTGATGAAACATGATTGGTGGATTATAACCAGTGAGCGGCCGACGGATGCAAATTATGTCAAAGTAACGTCAAAAGATGTCCGAAATATGGATATGACAACAATTTATTAAATAAATAGAAAACATTGTTGCAAAAAAATATTGAATTTTATTATTGGAGGTTAATTCATACTTCAGGAGGTCATACTTTTTTCAGTTAAGTTATTTTCAGAGCATTCGTTTTATAGTTCAGCATACGCTTTTATAGGGAATATTACCTCTCAACATCTTCAGACGTAAGAGGCACGTTTTTTAGGGTTCCGTAGCCAAAATGGCAAAAACGGAACCCTTATAGTTTCGCCATGTCCGTCCGTCCGTCCGTCCGTCCGCGGTCTAGCTCAGTGACCGTTAGCACTAGAAAGCTGAAATTTGGTTTGAATATGTATGTGCATTAACCAAGCCGACAAAACGGTAGAATAAAAACGCGAAAAATATATTTTGTTAGGGTACCTCCCGTACACGTGAAGTGGGGGGCGAAATTTTTTTTCGTTCCAACCTAGTTGTGTGGGGTATCGTTGGATAGGTCTTTTAAAAAGAATTAAGGTCTTTTAAAACAGTTTTTGGATAAAACTAATACTCTCGGAAATAATAGCTCCGAAAGTTTAAAACAGGGCGTCCCCCCCCATCTAACTTTTGAATCGTGGGTCCTAAAATTTTGAAAAAAATCATGAAACTGAGGCCCAATGAGTACCTTCAATGAAAACTATATTGAAATAAATCGGTTGAGCCGTTTTTGAGTTATCATTCAAAAACCCATAGTGAAAGGACGTAAGTAAAAATGACGTAAGCGCCGCCAAATTTCCCGTAAGAAACGACCTTTTGAATTAATGGTCTCAGTTTACGGAACCCTACACTGAGCATGGCCCGACATGCTCTTGGCCGGTTTTTTAAAGTGATACTTCACCACTGTGACTGTCAGTAGGTTTACAATAAAATTTGCGTATATTTTTACACATTAAATTATACTTGAAGTTTAAGAAAAGTCTTATCCATCTTATGGTTTCGTCACCATTTTGCATCCGTCATCCGCCCTTTAATTGTAACAGCTGGACGTCTCGCCACCGTACTACCACCTGGCCTATAACCGCGAAGCACTTCGTTCATCGAATCGTCTATTTGCATCACTCTATTTCGTACATGCAAGAGCGATAGAGACCCATCGTTTTGTCGATTTTCGAACTTTGCGGAAGGCCCTCTGGTTTAACAATCGATTCAGGAAACCCTCATTTACGACATATTATATAGGTCTGTATGTATTCATCTACGCTTGTGTGCGAACCTGAGTTGGGTAGACCTCGCCAATCATGATCCAGGGCACGATGAGATATCCCAACGTACAAGATATCGTGAACACAAAGATGGCTGCCACGGGGATCCAGGGGTACATCAGCGGGACGCCTGCCAGCGTCCATTGCTCCACGAAGTACATGTACACCGCCAGAATGATCATCGTCGAGCCGCACCCCACAGCTGAAATACCATTGTAACTCATAAGATCATGATGACAACATGAGAACAAAACGAATGGTGGTAGTCATTTTATCGCCTTATGGGTTAGAAAGTAACTGATGAAACCCAACTATTGGGCAGGCCACAAGATTTGTATCACGCTCAAATTAAAAAGCCTAGCGGTAATGGTGGAGATGATCCAGACCTGACCAGGAACCATTGCCAAATGGGTGTTTAAGTTGAATATGATTAGGTTTTTTTCAAGGTATGAGAAGTTACTAGACATCCGCAGTAGGTGTTATTGTCTTAAATGGATCTTCATAAAAGCGAAAAATGAACTTAAACCACAGGCTAAATCAACTTAGATCAACTTAACATTGTGTAAGAAAGAGACTACCCTTACCCTTAGAGACTAGACTTTAAAATTGTCACTTTATTAAATGGGTCACGTTCTTTCATAGTAATCTTCCTCTATAAGCTTGTTTATTGGTTCTGACAGAAACAGTGCCATAAGTACCTGAGACGAACGTGAGCGGCCGCCGTCCGCAGCGCCGGCACAATATGCATCCCACCACCGTGAATATGAGCCGCACTACGCCCATGGCTATTGTTAGCCAATACTGGTTCTTTTTGGATGCACCTGACGCCTGCAAACCAATTTAAACCTCGTAAGACCCAGAGGAAATTTTAATGTGTCTGAATTTGGAACCTTCTTTTATTCCTATAAGAGTTCAGAACTAAATTTCTATTCTTACTGTAACCTGTTGAACTTACGTGTCTAAACTAAATTTATATTTTATCCCGTTTTACTGTCACTTAATAATAATCATTAGTGCAGTTCCTTACAGAGGTATTGACAGCCATGTCATGATGTCACCAATATGATATTAATGACAGCGTCTCGATAACTAGTAAGCCTCAAATGGTAGTGTGGTACATAGCATTAGGTTTAGATAATTGATTAAAGCTGATCCGTTAGAAATACTTTGAATTGCACGCATAATGCTCAACGTTATTCGTCTTTTTAACATAGTTGAAGATAACCCGTGTTTCCTTTCGAGTTTTATAATCTCCGAATTCCACCACGACTACTTCACAGGCTTTTATTTTCCAGGAAGATGTGAGTTAATGCCGTTAGTAGAACTTGAGCGATTTCATCTGCTTCGAATTCCAAGTTTACAACAGGGAAAGGAAACAATCATGCTGTCAGATATACAATTAGATACAGACCTAGATTATCCGAAACGTGGTATCGCAAGTACTTACCCTGAAGACTTCAACAGCGAAGAAGGTGATGGTGTTGACGCCACACCACTGGTAGATGAAGAAGTAGACAGCCAGGATAGTGAACGGTTTCAGCGCAGACGGGGACAACAACGCTTTGATGTAATCTTTTGCACTCGTTAACCTGGAAATTTACAAGATATTTGCATTTTAGTCAAATTCCGTAAATAAATAAAAGAGAAGTCCATTAAAGACTGGATGGGTGCACAATTGTCTACAGTGTCTTAGGTCACTCCACTCTTGTATTTAGTATACATATTCATGGTGAGAGATTATACCTAAAAGTACGACCATCATATGTCCGCTGGTAAAACATGACGTAACACAACAACAAAGATTTCACAATAATATTTACAGCTTACGTAGTCTAATACAATGTGTAAATTTAATACGGGCGAACCTTTTAACGGTAATTTATATAGGTCATACTCGTCATACTGAACAACTTTCACTATGGAGGTAACCCCAAAATCTCAAAAAAAATTAGCTTTCTCATACAAAATGTCGACACCCATGCGACAAAATGTATGAGTCTGGCAAAAAAAACGCGATTTCGGGGTAGGCTTCATAGTGAAAGTTGTTCACTATGACCTATATAAATTACCGTTAAAAGGTTCGCCCGTATTAAATTTACACATTATATAACGAAGGAAGGTTAACAGCCAAATATTTGCACGTTTGGTAATTTGTAACAAGCTATTTAGTATTAAACGCAGACGTAATTAAAATATTTCTACTATGTTATGCTATGACACCCTGAAAAATGGTTGGCTATTCCTTTCAAGGGTAAAGTTAAGGATATTCTAGCATAACAACGAAATGATTATTGTAAAAAATAGCCAGAAATTACAAATTTACACAATTTAGTAATACTCGTATTTGGCCCAAAATCACCAAGGTGGGAAATTCGTGTTGAAGTAAAATAAATCATAGAATTTATTATTTTTTATTGAAATAATGATTCATATATTATTCAAATGAACTTATTTAATCAGTACATTAAAACATGTTTCTTAATTTATTGATTGAATATTATTTTTTTCAAAAATTATCCCCCAAAAAGTCATTCCGTGAACGCGTCCTCAAGTCGTAATCCACCGAAAACAACAGTTAAAATGCATGTTTAAAAAAAATGTATGCCTTAAAAGTACTTCTTATCTTAGTTAGCATTATAATAAAATGATATTTATAAGTATTAAGTATTAAATACAATTATCTTTTCCAATAATTTTATTCAAAGTCTGTCCGCCAGTTTGTGCGTCATTCCGGGAACGCATACATTTTTTAAAGATATGATTTGTCCGCGAAATGCATGTAATAACACTACTGGATAATTATTTAAAGCACTTGAGTGCAAATGTATGCCTGGTGTGTTTTTTATTAAAATGTGAAATTTCGAAGAGGTAAACATGTTTTTGTTTGAAATTTTTGCACCGTACCTTAATTAAGTGTCATTCCGGGAATGCCAAAGATTGTTAGAAAACAAAAATAATTTACGCTTAGTACAATATTTCTTACGAGATTATTGGGACCTCTTTCTACATTAGCGTCAAAAAATCCCTTTATACGACTATTATTTATTTTATACCCACTTTTATATAGAAACGTCATTCCCGGAACGCGTAATTCCGGGAACGTGCCCGGACATGTCGGTGTTCCCGGAATTACTTTTTGGGAGTAATTAATGAAAAAAGCATGTTTTATTTAAAGAATCTGGTTTTTTTTCTAATCTATGACTTAAAAAAGTTAATGTAAGTAATTGGCACTAAATTACTTTAATAATTATGTATTAAAATTACATAAATTTAATAATTTACATGTTTGGAACGAATTTAGTACTTTAATAATTTAATTAGTATAATCTGTGTTATGAAACGTTGCGATTGGACTTTTTACAATATATATAACACATAATTTAAGGAATTTTAATGTAAATATATTTGAATAAAAAACCAAAATTTCATGCAGTATCGTCATTTCGGGAACGCTTATTCAAAAAAAAAAATATTTTGTAATTAAGCGTGGCCCATTTGGATATCGATTGAAAATAAGTTAGTCAATAATAAAAACTGATTTTTAGAACAAAAATAGAACTTTTTTTTTTACGAAATTTAGCAGCCGGAATTCGCCACCTTGGTGATTTGGGGCCATTTATACAACTGTCCGGTGTGTAGTTACGTCAATTGTACACAACAAAAGCTGATAGAAAACTGGCTGTAAAGTCAAGATCATCATGATACTTGTTCTAAGGGCACAGTGATGAATTGATCACCATAGTTAACATTAGCATAGGATTTAGCTTTAAGTTCTTATTCTTAAAGCTGATCATCCTCTGTATCTCCTCGTCGATGTCACACGTAGAGCCGCGAAGTTTGACAAGTGAGCTCTCAGCTCGGTCCCGCTTGCCGTGTGACAGCAGGTAGTTGGGCGTCTCTGATAGCAGTAGCATGTATTTTTTGAGCACAGGGTAACACTTACGGTTCAACATGGTTCTTCTCCTTAAAGGTGATCATCCTCTGTATCTCCTGGTCGATGTCACACGTAGAACCGCGAAGTTTGACAAGTGAGCTCTCAGCTCGGTCCCGCTTGCCGTGTGACAGCAGGTAGTTGGGCCTCTCTGGTAGCAGTAGCATGTATTCTTAAGTACACTTACGGTTCAACATGGTTCTTCTCCTTAAAGGTGATCATCCTCTGTATTTCCTCGTCGATGTCACACGTAGAGCCGCGAAGTTTGACAAGTGAGCTCTCAGCTCGGTCCCGCTTGCCGTGTGACAGCAGGTAGTTGGGCGTCTCCGGTAGCAGTAACATGCCGAGGAGCGATAGCATGGGCACGATGGCGCTCACGCCGGCTAGGATGTTCCATGATGTCATACTGCCGATCACGTACTGTAAAATGGTGTAAAAAATAATAAGTAAAGAAAATTGTTTTCTTCATAGATAAATCAAACCCTCATAAGAATAAAAAAATACTTAGGAAGTTTTAGGAAGGTATATTGATTTATTTATTACTTTTTAGATTTCAATTTAAGTTTGTTTGTATCATTCGTACCAATAAAGCTATTTACCAAAAATAATGCTTAGGAAATTATATAACTGCAAAATTATATATTTTTCTGATAGTCAACAATCAAAGTGAATAGAACATCTTCCAAGTAATGACCTTGACTGTTTGATTAAAGAGACACTCAATATACACATACTCGTGAGCTCGTAACGATCGTGGAACGCATTTCATTTCCATCGTATGGCCTCATTTAAAGAGAAGTCATTGTTTCGCCTTGTTTGCTTCTTATAGGCTCCATTATTTAAACATAGGTACAATACGAGTAAATTGTTGTTTATTTAATCCTTTTATAACCCACGTAAGTGCGGCAGTGCGGTTCGGCTAGGAAATATAAACCGGTTAAAAATTATAGAAATTACCGGTCAATATAAAATTACTATTACCTACCATAATTTACCGGTTTCATTTCCTAAGTCCGATCCATCGGCTCCATCACAACACAAGCTACTATTGATACTTGCCTATCATGCCATCGAATATTCCTATTATAAACATTATAACCCTTTTCATCACACTTCTTCACAAGTTTCAGGGAAGTGCCCAGGTTTAGCATTTATATTTAGGAATCCAGAGTGTTTTGCTCATCGTTATCACGGCATGACACATGGTTTGGTTTGGTGTGACACACAATAGTAACACAATCTGGAACAATTAACCACTAAAGTCTGAACCGAAGCGGCATTCGAGCTATGATAAGATAATCTTATTTTGATTTGCATTACAACGTAGTGTCTCACTGGCATCAATAAATGCACTGGGTGACAGTAATACCTACTTATTATGATGATGCGACGATTCTGCTGAATCAGTCTAATTACGACTGTCTTTTCTTTAGTATAGTTATATTTAATGATTATTGTATAATGTGTCCAAGCCGATGAACTAAGTAAGTTATACGGCACAAAGACACAGACATCCTCACGGACTAGAGGGATTATGTATTTTTCATAGGTACCCACCTACATTACGAGTTGGGGACAGTCGGGACCTATCGTATATAGGACATTATTGCAGAGGACGGGAAAGATAAATTCGTGGACGAGCGTTTTCTTCGACGAAGCGCAGCTGAGTCCGAAAATATAAGACGAGTCCACGAATTTCTATTCCCGCCGAGGCATATATAGGTAAGTAGTGCTTCTAGTACTTTTCTCGAAATGTGCGAAAAAATAAAGTAAATAAAATAAATTACGAATTTTGGTTAGATTGTTAGCAATGTTAGCATTCCCTCTATAACGTTTTTTTTTAGTATAAAGAACTACTTACATATAATGCCAATATTCATTCAAATAATATTTAATTATTCGCCAAAACTATTTAAAACAGTATCAAATATGCTCCTTTCAAACAACTGTAAAAGTATGACAAAGAACGAGACAACTAAGGTTTTTGATCTCACTACCTCGCTCTATCCTATAGTTTTAAGGGTTTGCTATTCAGACGATGTAGATGATGTGGCTTAAGTAATTGGCTGTTTGAAATGATTTTCTTAGTCGAATGAAATGTTTAAAAGGTAAAAACAATACAGTAATGGATTTTCTCGTCTGCTAAAACAGGACCATACTTAATGATTTTTCATTTATTTGTTTTGGTAAATAATGAACAACTTCACGTACTCATTTTGCTACAGTAAGGTGAACATTTCCGAGCACATTGGAGAAAAGGTGTATTTTCTAAATAGTAGTTTAGTATGCGTGCTCAGCTATTTGGAATAACTACAGCAGGTATAGGCAAGTTTTTGTCGGTGTAAACAGACGTGTTAATAAGAATATATATTTTAGTAATTACTTACTGCCAGTACAAGTAGGCATGTAATGCTGTTATCACGAATATCCTGTTTGTACAGTTCAGCAACAACATTTACTTACAAGTTTTTTCTGTTTACTTACGTGTGCGACAAATTTTATTCTATAAGTAATATTGAATCGTACGTCAATTAATTAACGCCGTAGCATGAATTAAATTTGCAGCTTAAGAATGCTTAAATTTGTCTATGGTTGCTTAAATTTGTATGGAGGCCATAGACAAATTCAAGCAACCATAGACAAATTTAAGCATTTTGTCTATGAATTTGCTGAATTCAGCTCGGGTGTGTTTTGTCCCTAAGGCTGCGTTTCCACAAGAGATGAGCGAAGATGTGTTACGAGTAATGTGTTTTTGAAAACCAATAGAATCACTTCATTTGTTCTTACAAACACATTCCTCGCATCAACAACGCATCCTCGCTCATCTCTAGAGGAAACGCAGCCTTACTGTTTAGTGACTGCTGTAATAGTTGTCGGCTGTAAGTATAGAGGCTGAGCTATATAATTGGGTTAAACTACGTGTGAATAAGAACCAAAAGCTAAAACAAGATACAGATAAGTAATTTACGAGTACGTTAAGATATGTTCTCTAGCAATTGGTTGAGACCTTGACAAAAGCACGTCTTACAATAAAGTTACTTTTCTAATAAAAGCTGTTTTATTAGCGAGATAAGATTCTGTCGTGTCACAGATAACAGTAGAACTCTGTAAATAAACTTGACAACACTAAAGGTGTTTGTTCACTGTACAATCGCCATCAGACAAATCGGAGCGGCCAAGGTGGTCACAAATATTTGAACAACGCCTCTATTCTCAAGGTTATAAAGTACATATTCAGATATTTTTGAGTACCTTGGCCGCTCCGATATATTTGATGGCGACTGTACCTACATAAATTATATGTAACTATTATTGGTTTGATTTAACTAAACTATATAAGTAGTAAGTAACGATTTTTTATTGCAGTAAAATAAGCGTTTTTTGAGAAGTTAACATATTACATAGAGTACTTAGACATTTATTATAGGATACCTAAGATAATAAATTCCCTAAGTGTTCCCTAACACTCACCTTGCGTTAAAATAGAAAAAAATACAGTTAGAGTTTATAAGTAAGTTAATTTTGAAGAAATTAGACAGTTCCTCGTGAAGGGACCATTGTGAGATTTTGTTTAATGCTAAATGTCTGAATATGGTACCTATAAGATTTTAAAAATTGTGTGTACTATACGCAAGGCTAATAATATCGCAAAACAAGTTATATAACACAAAGTTACAGGAATATTTAGTAATGCTCCATGAAAACCTTTAGACGAGCTAGTTGCTTGCTAGAAAACGCTTACCTTTACGCAATACAGTATTGACCTTGAACATGAAACTTATTTTTAAGGTAACGTGGTATTCCTTAGAACAACAACAGGCTGACAATATAATGGATGAGCTTCTAACGGTTCCATTACCGAGTTACATAAGGTACCCTGTGACTTATTACGTGTAAAACAACTCACCATTGTATCTACATAAATATATTATTGTATAAAAAAAAATTGGTGGAATGGAAAAATACACACCATCTACGTACCAAAGTGATTATTACTGCCATTTCGTCACATATTCTGACTATTGTAGTAGCTAAAGCTTACGCAACAGCTTGAAGTATTAGTCAATACCTTAAGAAAAAATGTGTAAAACGAGGAAGTCTATGTCAATAACTTAAGGCAGAAAACAGTGAATCAAAGAAACTGAAAAGATAATAACATCGTTACGAAGATCTACATTCAAGCATTGTATTTTTTCATTAGCATATGTTACAATGCCGTTTTGTGGGCGTGTCTATTGTGCAGTAATGTCGACGCGATTAAGAAAACAGACGCAGTTTGTTGGTCGATTAGCATTTCTGTGACGTTTTTGTTCGTGATCACGATCGGTTTGTATGGGGTGTCGATTATTTGCATTATAGTGGATGTACACATCGCTCATTGCATAATTAATATGCAATATTATGAAAGCCTTAAATTGACTAACAACGCTTAGGTAGTAGATAAACTACGGCACTGTTATCAGGAAATACATGTAAATTGGCTTGCCTCATAGTATGATAGAAGAATAAGAAACACACCGCCGACTTCTGCTCCTCGTTAAATATTCCAGTTTATTTCCCTTATGGAAATGGCACTTGTCTTTGTATAACAACAACAAGAAAGATATTCGAACGTATAATTTGTTTGGTCCTTTGGTATATGTATCACCTACTCTCTAAATTACGCTTTTAAGAAATATTAACGTCGTGAGCGTATGGAAGAAACTACTCACAGTAACGCGGCTTTTACTTCATTATTAAGATGAAAATAGATACTTACCGATATGAGAACACCCGTGGAAACCCCGACCGAGGCCAGCGCCCCCAGCATGCCCCGGAGATGTGGCTGCGAGACCTCGCACGTGTAGACACGGGCCGGGGCGCCCACCATCCCGGAACCGAGGCCTATCATCAACCTGCCTGGAGGAGAAATTAATTCATAAAACATTTATCCTCCAATTCAAAATCCTCGCATGTCTTATAAGTATGGTTTTCGCTGTACAATTATTACATCGGTGATGCCAAATGTCAATTAATAGACTAAGAGCCCCTGAAAATGTGACACAACATCGGGCAATAAAACCCGTCTAGTTAGTTTGCTATAGTATCCTAATTCTTTACTAGATCCGAGCATCGGACAGCTATTCATCAGTGGATGTCAGAGTGACAAAGCCAGAAAACTTTTCAGTTCGGAAAAAAGGATATCAAAAGTACGTTTTTACGTGCCTACCGAAGTTGCATCATTTTTATTTGAATCATACAATACATATGCACTTTGTCAGAGTTTATTTGAGCATCTCGTAATTCGTGTCGTTTGGTATCTCATAATTTACACAAGGTTACACGAGGATACGAGCACTACTTCCTTAAATCCGATAATTCAAGTCGACTTGTGATAAATCCAGCCTAAATCAACTTGATAAATCGAGGAAATGATTTGGCATTTACTCTGCATTATCGGCTCTGTCGAATTACCGCTCCGAACTTATGCTCTATTTTGAATATGACTTCATATGCTTGCTATACGAGTAATACGCAGCTACGGGTTCATGCAGAGTTACACAACAGCATACTAACCAATGTAGATCATAGGGATGTTGGCAACAAAAGCGATCAGTAGCCAGCCGAGGATCAACGGCGCTTCTGTGATCAGGAGCGTCAGGCAGCGCTGATCACTTTCACCAGGCGCTGAGATACAAGAGCAAACGAGTTCATATCACGACTGCATACTAACCAATGTAGATCATAGGGATATTGGCAGCAAAAGCGATCAGTAGCCAGCCGAGGATCAATGGCGCTTCTGTGATCAGGAGCGTCAGGCGGCGCCCGATCACGTCCATCAGGTAGCCGCTGAGCAGGCAGCCCACCGGTGTGCCGGCCGCGCTGAGACTGGCTGAAAAAAAGCAATTTAAGATATACAACACGATAGTAGGAAATATAATATACCGTAAAATGGGGGAGAAGGGATGGCGAGGGTAGTTGGATCATGAATGGGGAGAGTAGGGATGACAGAGTGGTGAGTTGGTTTTTATAGGCTTAACCAAAAAGCGATTATAATTTTCATTATCCAAAAGTGTCGATCCTACAACTTTTCTCAACTCACATTAGTAGCAAATCCCACCTCACCCCGTCGTCACCCAACTACGGGGTGAGGTGGGATTTTGTGTTTATCGTTAAAGTTATGAAAAAAAATAAGTATAAAAATCAACGTGCCACACATGTATACATTTTTGTGCTTTTATTCGCTGAACCATTTTGACTTGTACCCTTTTTCACTAGGGCTATAGAGTCGTACCTACTTGTTAATGTTAATATGGGACGGGGGAACCAATTTAACAACTACATTCTTCTGATTCTTCTAATACAGAGCAGCTAACAGTAGGTACTTTGTTAAGATGTTTGTCTTTATTGAGCAGCGTCCTAGTTTAAGAGCGATAAAAATAAATACAGGATAAAGGGCATTGTTAGGCAAATAAGTCATGAGAATTTTTTTATTTTATTTTAACTGTCTGTCGTATATTGATGCGAATAAGCAACTTATGAGCTTATGACTCAATTTCCCCGTGCTCTATTCCTACATTTTCTACATCACATTTATACTACACTCCCCGCGTAGGCGTGGGTCTAGGTAGTACCTACCCTTAAATTAACTAAGTAATTACATTGATATGTACGTATACATATAAACGAGGAAATTACTTTGCAGAATTAAAGTAAGATAGTGGTTTCATAGGATGAATTAAGTCCATGATTAAATACAAAAAATTATATTCTTACCAATCCAACTGGCCTCCGTTTCTGTGATATGTATACTAGATTCATTGCTTTTCAACTGCGGTAACACTGTAGCCGAGAACCCAAAGGCCATGCCAGTATTAATAGTTCCTAGGTTAGCTATAAAAGATGCTAGAATCTGTCTAAAGGCTTTGCCACGTCCAGCTTTGCTGTTGTTAGGCTTCTGAGGTAGGGGCGTTTTGGTGATGACGGGTGTGGTTGTGCCATTGTAAACGAATGGCGTGGTATCGTTACCATCATTTCTGAAAAGAAAAAAAAATTAAAACAGGTGAGAAATTCTATCGATGATTTCATTTATACCTATTCGAAGTGTCGCGGTCTTTTACAATTGGTCGCATCTAGCACTGGGTGGGACACTATAAGAGTGATCAGGGACATTGTATACACGCCTTTCTGCTCATGCCGCCGCTGGTACTCTGTCAAAAGTTCCCATCAGAAATAGTGTTGGGCGACAATCAAAGGACGTCGTCAAAGGCAGCATCATAAGAAAGTGTAAATGACGTAAAACGACAATTTGCATGTTATATTTCGAAGAGTTGTAATGGGTTGTGGTGATTTATTTAATTAATAGTCATCCGCATGGCGGTGTTGCGGTTCGCCAACCATCACGTCTCGTTCTTCACGGGGGCGAGAAGTGGCTTACGGAGAGCTGTTTTGCTGCATTGATCGTAGCAAATGGAATTCCGTGATCTCTGCCTACCCCTTTTGGGATATAGGCGTGATTGTATGTGTAGGGTTGTACTCCTTGCTTATATGGAATGTCTCTGGCTGATTCACTATTTAGACAGTTGACCAAGGGAGGTGACACATGTTAAGACATATGTGATGTATTTTTTTTAAAATATGATATTGACTGAAAGGGTTCTACATTTTAATTTCTTCCCCCACCATGCACTTCACACATAGCGAATAGGGTTTTGTAAAGAACTGTACGAATAAAGACATAATGTAGGTATTATTACTAATATATGGCGTTCCGTTCCGTACCTAAAGGGCCCGTATGCCCGATTTTGAGTTAACATGGATAAATCCACTTTAACTAACAAAAAATATCCCATCCAAAAATGAGCATATGGGCCCTTTAGGCATGGAACACCACATATATATTTATCTATATATTCGAAACCGTAACGCTCCTTTCCCAGAGTTTCCGGTGAGTTAGGTAAGCACAGCTGTAGACTACAATAGATTGATAAGAGTGTCTGTATTTGTATTGGTATACGTTTAAACTTGAAAATAAGATTGATGATGGTGTACACTACATATATAATTGTTTAGGAGGGTGTGGTGAAATATAATATTCCGTAATTGAATTATTCCTAAACCTTATAAAGTAAAAAAAATCGGTTTTATCCGTTTTGGGGTCTATTTGACTCGAGAAATTACAGATGACTTATTGTCTGTCAATTGGTTACTTTGCTAACAATATTATGTTAATTATACCTAGTAGCGAAAACTTTTTACCTTAATTTACCTTGGGCCCATAAAGGTATTTTTAGCACATAGCTAGTTAGCTAAGTAATTAACATTGGTGACATTGCATCTCAAAACCTACGGGTGAATACATATTAAACACCCACCGTTTACATATGACCTAGGAGTTCTGTTCTAGGTGGTCTAATTCACCTCAATTTCTAATCGAAGCTCCTCATGTACACCTACATTATGTAAACCTATCAAAATCACTTATGGCACCCACATCAGAAACATGACTACTTATAAAAAAAATACTAACTCTAAAATTAGCTTCCATTATTTTATCACAGACTGCTTGCTGATCATCACGTTCAGTCTCCATCATCAGAACAGCTCGATGGTACCAAAATATTGTATTGGCTTATATAAGTTACGCAGGTACCCTAAATTTCAGCTAAATCGGACATCAGGAGCTGGTTCAAATCTGGCTAGCAAGATTCTACCTAAATAGCAAACTCACACACACAAACTTTTAGTTTTTAAATAAAAGCATGTAGAACAATGACCAACATCATGTTATTATATAAACAATAAAACTAATTACGTAACGTATGCCATTTGGGGCAAATTGATAGGTAATAAAATAAACAATTGTCACGTGACTTGAAGGTGCAGTACCACCCAACAAGAGGTTATCTGTCCAATCTCCATTGACGTATTTCGGTTTCTTGTCTTGTTGTATAATACATACATATTTATACCGATAGACTTTTTATATTTCAAATAAAAAAGCTTTTAAAATTATTGCAAAAATCTTTGTAATAAGTACTTTGCTAACTTACAACTTGCCTATGTATAAAAACTAAAGGTTCAAACTTTAAAAATAAATATACTAATTAATATTATTCAACATATGTATACAAACCATTCCTAAAAATGAATGTCGCCCGTACAATTGTATAATAGTGTAATCAAGTAGTGTGAATACCCGTTCAAAATTAAAATTCTAAAGTCATTCCACTTACACCTTAAGTATCTTCAGTCAATGTTAAATAACTTTTTTTATAGACTGGGACAATAATAACTACATAGGTATCCTTATCACTTAGTATTTGGTTAATTCAGTTTTGGCCATGGCATACTTTATATCTTACGCGGAATATTCCCATCAACTTTAGAGTTTATGGTAATTTTATTTACTTGCTAATCCATTTACAAGTTGGTTGTTTGTAATTTGTTATCATAATCTTGGCTCGTTGACTATGCACTTAATGATTACATTAAAGATTTTGATTACTTTTATTCACCCTGTCTGGGATATAGGTAATTATTTATTATATTGCAAAAAGGTCAGGGAATAAACAGCCTATCTATGTAGCTGAATGAATTGTGCGATAAAAATATTGTTTAGAAAACAAAGTCTTGAAATAGGCTCTTAGAAGGCTTTTCCATGTTCAACACATTCACCAAAAGAATAACACTTTCCTAGTTCCTACACAAAAAATCTAACGATCCCTGTTGCACCCCCCCCCCCCCCTCCCTCTGTATCCGCGTCTGAATATATAGGTATAATTATATCGTGTGGGCACAATTCGTTAAAGGTACGTAGAGGAAACTAAATGCATGAGCAAATGGACCACGACCACATATGAAGGACATGAAATTCCGAAGCTGTCATTATTTCCAATTACAGTAACTAGCTTATTAGGAATGTTTCGGCTGTACCAATCCAGTTATAACTAGTTTTATGATTCTGATCAAAAGGTTAATTTTCGTAATCAGGCATTTAAGTTTTTTTAACTACTTACCACAATAACCCAGGTCGATGTTGTGCCTACAATCAAATACTAGTTTTGCAATATTCAGATGCATATTCAGTAGGTACTGGGCTATAAATTTAATCTTATTTATCTCTAATAACGTAATAACTCTCTAATTTATTTCTACGCACACATTTTTTTCTCATTTAAAGGATGAATCATATCGTCGGCTTTTATAAAAAAATACTGTATATTTTGGTTTGTATAGGTAATATAACGCATTGATGGGACTTTATTTGTCTCTTCACCATCCAAAAAACCTACCTATGGTATTTTCAGTAGAGTAACTCTTCTTTGTCGGCTCGATGGCCACTGGGAAAATGTGTTCATCGGTTGACATACTGGATATGTTTAGGTTTCGATGTGTTATAGGTGAGTTCGATAACTTCATACTTTGATCATCCCAACACCGACATAAAAAAACCAACAACACAAACCCAAAACAACATTTTTTGCAAACACTTACTCCAAAGAACCGTAAGAAGGCAGTGATCTCTGGCTCCACCTGGCAGTTAGTCAAGAAAGCAGAATTAGAAAAGTAACAGGTGAAAATTGCGTTTACGAAGATAAATTACAACATTAGTTCCTATTATACATACAGTCGACTGAGGAGCGTATTAACACTGAATATATTATTTGGAATAGTGCTATTAGGCTAAGCAAATTAGATTTTTTCGAAGAATTAATTCCCACCAGGCAACTACCATTTTTGAGCTACAAGCCATTCCCAATAGTAATAGGTAACTGAAAAAAAGCCAATATTTTGCAGTTAATTTGCTGCCAAAATTTAGGCACACCTGCTGGGATTGGGCAAACTCGGATTACACCCATTTAGGATCAAATGAAGTTATTAAAACGACTTCCAGCCTGGTGGGAATTAATTCCTCAAAACGCTTTTTATAGGTATTATTTGCTTAGCCTATGTAGTGCTATGCTAAGCGCGTATCGGTACATGGTAGTGGATAACATGGGTATCCCGCTATGGACTCGCTATGTAAAGTCGGTGTCAATAGAAAAAAAATGTACCTAAACAAACACAGTTACCTTCATTGCTTCGCAATCACATATTAAAGCTTTCATTGTGTCAGCAGTTATGTACAATTTTATTAATTCTCGATGTACCTTTTTTTAGTAACGTATACAAGTTCAATGTAAACTTTCACTGTCATTTTATTTCAAACCTTATCAATGTTTAGATTAAAACATACAAAGTACCTAATGTAAATAATAAAAAAAGTATTACCATTCCTTTGTAAAGCACATTAATTTATCGTGAGATTTATTACTTACTAATTCACAGTACATGATCGTAATATTCTTCATAACTGTAAGAAACTTTATCTCTTCTTTAACTTTTTGTATACGTATTGTTTAGTTAAGTTAATTACCTGTCTGCCCGGTAAGGAATAAAATAGGCGTAGGTAAGTACCTGTACAACTTCGTATTTTTTAAATAACGTTATAAATAAAGATTTTTTATTTGGCATATTAATTGAAATATGATAGCAATTATGCATTACATTACCATTGTATTCTTCGATTACCGAAATTACATAAAGCTTATACCGATACCTAATATTGAAAATTGATATATTTTGCACTTCTTTACTCAACGTAAAATGTCAACTTAATAAATTAGTGGTTAATTAGTTTTTATCATAGGGCAGGCCGGTTTCATATGCAAATTTACTCCATTCCAAGGTTACTTTAACCATTTAGTATTAACCAGTAGAATAGCCAATATCGGGTGTTTCCTGTACCAGGAGCAATAAATATAACGTAGATTCTACTCCTCAAACAGACAACTTTTATCAGCAACTAAAAAAATATCTGCTTGCTTGCTTTAAAAATAAGTTATGGTCTGATTTTTAGAAAGCTTTAAAGTTTATTCGAACACTCAATGTATTCCGAAATTTATTACGTTTGTAGAGTCGCAAGACTGACAAGCAATGTCAATTAGATGGATTTTAACGTTCATTGAAAATACTAATTAGTTTGTATGAAAAAAGATAATGTAAAAAATACATATTTAAAAAAAGTAATTTAACAAAAGTTTTATTGTTTGAGTAGAATCGTTTTAATTTATTGCTATTATAACAGGAAACACCCTGTATATTGTTGTTAATTTAAACTGTCTACTTTCTAGATAAACCAGCAAAAAGGTTATCAGCGGATATGAAAATAATAAGTATAATATCAGCTTATTGGATTCCTATTTTCTTGTTAACCTCTTGACATAATATTACCTAAGTTATATTATATCATTAGAACTAGACACAACGCGCTTACTATACGTACACATCAGCAATAAGATAAAGACACTTGGCACGTGTTGGTTGAATACACTTTTGATATAAGTAGCAACTTTCCTGTTCGTGCTAATATTAAATACGTGTTTGTTTTTGTTAACAGCATTTAAACTTCGTCTACTAGTAATTTAAGTTTTGGGACTTCAAAGCTTCAAGACTTATGTGACTTACCAAAATGTTTTGTTCTTTATAAGTAAACTTTGAGTTATAACTTTATAAGCAAATAAACTTCATTAACCTCTTACCGATTTTGTTTATTTATGAAATAGCCGAAGTAGTTCGCTGTTTTTTATGTGTTTTCTCAGAAAGTGAGAATAAAGGTTAATTACTGGAATTTGGCGTTGCTCTAGCAACGAGTTATAAACCTACCATAACAACTGCCTCCAAACGGTCATTAATTAGAGCGGATAAAAGATGATACCGCAATTGTTACACATTTAATGATTGAACTGTCTTTTTTAACCACTTTACTAATAAACAAAGCAGTTACCACGCTTGCCAGGGGTGTCACAAGCGCGTTGCCTACAATGAACCGCATTCTGTAGGCCTAAACTTCGATAGGGAGATCATTACTCAGCCGAGATGTCTAAAAACGCGGAAATTAAACATGAAATTATGTTCGATGGCTCCTAAAATATACATTGTTTGCAGAGTAGGTACTCGAGATAAGCTTTCAGCAATCTATGGAAATGATTGATTATACCACAGATTTAATTACGTACATATCATGTGAATTCATAACATTGATAACACATTACATCATTGATATGGGTTTACAGTATCATTATGCTTATACATAATTCATAAGATATTGATTAAAAAAACTATTTTTATTCTCCATTAGTATAGTAAAATCTTGATTTGTTACGATCATATATTCTTTACATAGGTACTTGAGGTATCGTCGCGTGCGCGCGTTATTATTAACATCCTTCATTCGGCAGTCAGGTAAAATATCAATGAGTAAAATACACAGACAATCAATGTGTTTTAAAACATTGACAAATTACTACTTACATTATATCCAAAGGTTAATTCCTATTTATCCCCACTATTTTTTTTATAAACCACTATTAATATTTAAATATGATAACTAAATAAAACACATATAAACACTACAAGTCCATGCCCGAGTGTATTTATTTTGCTGTCATATGACTGTTATCTTCGTGATAAAAATGCGAGCTCTAACAAATCTACCTACACATAACTAACTACCTACACTCACTAGGACTACTCAAGTCGAGTGACCGGCCGGCGTGATAGATTAAAAATAATGAGTTTGTTACGAATTACAGATTAGAGTTATTTTAGTTAACAGGTTCAATGAGGCCAGATACGACAATCGTACCTAAGTGTTTTTTTTATTAATCGTTTGCTTAATAAATCTTAAAACAATGTAATTTAGTAATTTACAGAGAGGCAGAGAGAGGTGAGTAGATTAGGCACTGAACAAGAAGGGGTAAAGGGCTCGTAGGTAAAAAAAGTTATTTATTTATATATGTTAACAGTAGCTAATAAGTTAATAAAATAATTATATACATATTTTTAAGCTTTTACTAACAATTTGTATGGACTCTGTTACAAGAATTTTATTTATTTTATTTTATATAATGGGATAATCTTACACAAATCAACCTTATTTATATGAAGGTATGTGTTACGTAACATTGCGTGTTCGAATAAACTTTAAAGAGTACTAAAAATAAAACCCCAAGTTATTTTTAAAAGTCGCCGATCTAATGTTGTGTTGTCTAGCTTGACGAGTAAAATGTACGTTTTAATTTTTTGCTCGTATTACTCGTACAGGTCACACCTGTATGTATATCTTACTTCGATATATACCTTTCTTAATCCGAAATTAAAATTAAGTTAGGGATTGAAATGGCCATAAGATGAAGTTGTTATATACCCGGTACATACAACTTACTGAAACGCGCGCGATGCACTTAATTTTACTATTTTATAAAATTTTCATAATTGCTTGTTTTAGATAACTGTTGAAATAATTTTAAATAAAAAAAACCGACTTCACTTAGGATCCGCTATTCCAAGAGGAAGTGGACGAGTTGCTGTAAAAAATAGTGAAATCACTATAGGTGTGCCTATAATAGTTGAAGAGTTCCCTCGATTTCTCCAGGATCCCATCATGAGATCCCGACTTGGTGACAATGGGACCATCTAGGGGTTATACCAGTTCGATTAAAAAAAATATTTGTAAATCGGTTCACGAGACACGGAGATATGGAGTAACATACATACAAAAAAAATAATGATAATAAAAGAAAATCTGTCGGATTGAGAATCTCCTCCTTTTTTGAAGTCGGTTAGTAAATAAACAGACATCATTTTCGCTGGTTACAACATAGAAGTACATACATACACCATAAAATGAAATATAGGTACTTATCAGAAGGAAATGACGCTGACGCCGGAATTTCATAACAGGTACCTAGCCTAGGCATGATATACCTAAATAATAAAATAACATATATATACCTACCACTTCATAATCATCACGATAAGACAATGTGATTCCTCTGTCATCATTAAAAATCGTGATGAAGACGTCATTGATAAAAGTAGAAAGATACATGCTTATCGGCGATTGACATTAAGCTTGCCCATTGTTGTACAGTCAGCAGCAGAAGGAGCTAAGCGGATAGGGTGTTCAAAATGACCTACGCACACTCTTATGTTCTTAACAATAAAGTCGAGTCCAGCTCATTTTGAACATCCTACTCGCTTACTTTTGCTGCTGACTGTATCATCGGTTATTTGCTCTTCGATAAGAAATTTCGTGACAAAGCCGGACTACCTAATTCTCACAAGCCCTTATGGCACAGGCAGATGCTGATTTATAAAAACCAGTGCTTGAACTCCTTGTCAGGTTGCTAAGCACGGATCGCAGATTTTTTAAATATACAAACAAAAAGACAGTAACTAATATGAAGACGGGTATTAATAGGTACGGCTTAATTTGCGAGTAGGTATATGATGTACTGAGTACATCATATACCAAAACTATAATATTTATAATATATAAATAAAAACTATTTACTTAATATACTCGCAAATTAAGAGTACATTGTACTCATTATTCATGTGACAAAAACACATGTTATACAATCCATTACAGTATTTACAAAAATCATGTGACCCGCGCTTGTTATTAAACAGGTGCAAAATAATTGCGTTTTGTTTGAATTCGGCTATCGCATAAAAGAAATATTATATCTGTTCAATAGTGTACTCACTCTAATTTAGTGCGGTGACCAAACTGTTGTATTTTATTAGAATTCCCGACAGATAATTTCTCTTGGTGATGATGACGCAGGGTGTGGGCGAAATATTCATTTTTATGCTTCCTATCGTTCTAATAATATGACTCATAAGCTTCTGTGAGAGGACATATTGGAATGGTCAGGGTTGTTTTTTCCGGAATATATAGAATTAATTAATCTTCGTCAGAAAAACTAAGGCCGATGTCCCTTTTTACGGGCAGAGTGCTTACTGCTTAGGTAGTAGTACTTAAAGAAATTTTACATGAAATAAATTTTCCTGTAGGTAAATGGTATTAACAACGATTCTTAAATCTCTCTCTCTCTCGCTCTCTCTCTCCATTGACATTATACGTGTAAGAAATGGGGATAAACGAATAATCTATTACCCATATACCCATGTACAGTCGACGTCAATAATATGTTTACACTTTTGCACCTTATTACAATGGAGTAAGGTGCAAAAGTGTAAACATATCTTTGACGTCGACTGTACAAAGCGTGATTATTACCACAATTTAAATAGGTATATATAATAATAACAAATGAAATTCACACAAATAGTTCGGTAAACAGTAACCAAATTATTTTTAATATTTTGTCAATTTGGCAGAGTTCAATCTAAATTTGGATATTCTGATTTCCAAACCTGTTAGTAAAACTGTTCGTACTCAAACTACCAAAAAACTTTGCAATGACAATTTATAATTAGATTATGTAGCTATTATTGAAGTGCATTCATTCGGGACGCATAGAGAAGAGACACGCGACAGATGCGTGCAGGAACGATATAATTATCTCGGGAATTTGGCAGTAGCTGGGACCAGTGGGACTTTGAACTCGCGTATTATGCGAAAGTCGGGACTTTCTGCGGGGAGCAGGCCGAACAGATCAGCGACACGTAATCATGTAGACTAGAGCGTCCATGAAACCGATCTGGATTTCAACTTATACTTGATAGGTAAAAAAACATATTTAGAAGCGTTAATGTATGCTTTAGGCGCTCCCCACACTTAGCGGAATTCATTCGATTTGATCATTCATATTGGGTTTTTTTCCGAATTCTGGCTGATTTTAGTCTGATGATCGACTGAAGTCTGTTCAAGTGAATACGTCTTAGTTTTTTTAATGGAGCATGAGTAAATAATAAAATGTAATTTTTGTTTCACAAAAACGAGGTCAGAAAACTATGTATTATAGGCATAAATATTTCATTTCGCATGCGGAGCATTTTGGACCTGGGTATATCCTTAAAGTACGTCCGGGTATGTCCTTAAACTAAGTTCGGACACGGGTATGTCCGTAAACTACGTCCAAAAGAGAGGTAAAGGGCAATACAGCGAATGTGATCTTGCAATGTGTGGAAGGGCACCGCAGGGCAAATGCCATCTCGCTCAAATCAGGAGCAAAGCTCGACTGGGAGAGTATCTTACAGAAAACCACGGCCAAATAGCACTAGACCCTACTCATAGTGTTGTGTTCCTACTTAGTGAGTAAAGTTGCCAAAGAGCTCAAAGAGGACCCAGTGTGTTGACGACGAGTGACCCTCTTATTCCTTTAGCCGCCAACACAGTGAATCCTCTTTTTTGTAAAGCGGTCGGCAACGCGCATGTGACTAATCTGGAGTTGGCACTAGTTGCAGGCGTTCAAAGTCTACGGTAGCTGCATACCATCAGGCGGGCCGTATGCTAGTTTGCCACCGTCGTGGTATAAAAAGCATTGACTTTTTCTAACCTATTTGACACAGTTTCATGTTGTTTTCAAACAATCCCAGAAGGTTATTGACATCGTTCTGACCCGCAGACGAGACGCAAAGGTTGGGCGCCTGGCGCACGGCCAACCCCGCGACCTTACCCTTCACACACAACTCGCGCGTGGAGCTGCATTGTAGATGTTAGTCGGAAAACTGCCTTTCCTTCTCTGTGACGCATTGTGACAAAGGATCTTTTTATAAATAAGTAAATAAAGCAAAAACAAAGACTTTACGACCAGGGACCCGTTTCTCAATAGCTTGTAACTTGTAATACAAGCGGATGTCACTTTTCGACATCTTTTGAGGACTTTTACTACAAGTTACAAGCTTTTGGTCTAAATCCGACGCCTTGCACGATACAAAAACCCTGTAATGGCTCCTCTACATGATGGGCCATCATAGGGACGCAGCTATTTATGCGTTAGAGGGAGCTAACGATATTGCGATCTCGTTCCGTCGTATAGCTGCGTCCCTATGGTGGCCCATCATGTAGAGCAGCCATAAAATATAATATAATGTAATTTCTGTCAAGGTCATATTTATCTCGGTTTTTCAGGCGGCTGTCATGCTTATAAAATTATGTACCTACCTATCACGATTACTGAAATTAATGTCGCTACCTAATTCAAATATTTGCCGTAGTACTTAGTTGTTTGCAGAGTAGGTACTCAATTTTAATTTAAAAACATCGTGGTAAGGTACGTAAGTAACACTAAAACTCTTCGGCTACTAAGTACTAATAAGTAGGTGTGGGATTCGTTAGATTTTCTTACATATCTAAGGTTAAATATAATGTATAATAAAATTAATAAACGCTTCTTATAACTAAATGTATGTTCCGTTTAGCTACACTTTAGTAGTTTTAAAGAATATACGATAAAAGTTACGAAAACACACATTAATTAACCAGTGACAATGTGCGAATAGGAATAATTAAATTAGAACACGGTGCCAATAGGTGTTCGTCGTAGCTGTTCGCAATCGTTAAAACTAATGAATAATGTAAACACTCGTCCACTGTACGGCACTGGGAGCTAATTTTTAACTTTTGAGCGCCCGAATTCAAAAGTTTAAGCTCGTAAATAATCGCACACAAAAGCTTACGGCCAATTTTTTTGCATGTAATTAATATTTTAAATACTCATGGTTTCAAATTCCTTACGCTGTTATTTTCAAAACATAATTTCATCGTTTTATTCTGAGTTGTAAATGTCACTTTCGAGTACTCGAATCTCAAAAATCAGCCCCTATTGCACGATAAAATATTTGGTAACTTCTTTTTGAATAGGAAGGGTATCGATCATTTATACAGAAAAACAATGAATACATGATAACTATAGTTTGGCCAGAGTTTGTTTCACTTCAAGCATAGACAGGGAGAATCATACTGTCTTTTTCTAATGCTAGTATTCCCACTACTGAAAAAGGGATCTGACTGTTACTGCGCCTTTTGGTTTGCCAGGCTATATTTTTATTTTACTTATATACTTACTACGTTACTAACTTTACGTTCGTTCAAGTCCGTCAAGCTTTTTAAAAACACGATTGGCTGCATACTTACTAATAAAATAGGTACTACTTGTTGAAGTTTAGTACCCGGTCAATGTTAATATTAATGTCCCATAAAACGGCAGGTACAAGTATTCCTTTGGTACTGAATGGGGACGAGTTAGTACTCAAAAATGGAAATGCGATTACACAGACAAGTACTCACTCGTACGAACCAAATAAAATGCAAATTAATGCTCTACGTTCAACATTAGCATATTATATGTAATGATAATGAAGAGATAATGCATACAACAATAATAAAATTTGCGTAGGAAGACCTCCGTGCAATGGCCGGTGCCAAAATATTACTCGCGTCCAACGTGCATAATACATATCGTGTTAGGTTAGTGTCACCCTACAAAAGGGTTTGTTGATAGAGCTTAATATAAACTAGTTTAACACCACTAGCATTTGTTTGGAGTGTATAAATAAACAGTTGATTGCGACCTTAATAACGTATTTACTTTTGCAGATTGCCTATTTAACCCATGGGCTATTGCTATTAAATCTATTAATTAATATTTCTCTGGTAAACAAATATATATATGTAAATAAATTACTTACGTTTCCTTAGCCATTTTATGACTGAAAGTTTCACTTTTTAAAGTTGTAAGATTAAAGCAATATCACAGTTTGTATACTAATATCACATTATTTAATGTCACTATATGTGGACGTAGTAAACATGTGTATAGGGTACATGAGACAGACACAGCGCGGTGGTCCCGGCGGTAGAGGCGCGCGGACTGCCGTGATAAGCGCTGTTTCCGTGCATATATGGTTTTCGCAGATGGCGGAAAAATCATCGTGCCGATTGGTGCCAAAACTAAAATGCAATAATAACAATGACAAGATCACTTCAATTTAGGCTTTAACGCAATCAAAATTATGTCAAAAATTTTAAACGAAGGCTCGCGATCTTTATTTAAATTAGCGATGGATTCGGTGTTTGTAGGATAAGGGCCATTGCCAATAATATTATATTATTTCGAGTGAATGTGTAATTAGTCAGAATGGAAAATTATTATGAGAAATTTAAGCATTAAAAAAATTAGGAGATTGAAATTCATTCTTCGTAAAATTCAGGTTTATTTTGATAAGGTCGTGATGTACCTAAATGATCATGACTCTTTTGCAAATATGTATATTTAGTTCTTTATAAATGTTGCAACATGTTTTTAACTGTTGAGCATTTTACTTAGTTGGATTTTTTACTGAAGTGGTATTATAACGTTTAATTAGGTTGGTATGTGCGTCTTCCGTTGCTCTTTGATAGGCTCACTCACTCCGTCAGTTAACTGGACTTATCTCCGAAAACAGAACAAAATACTTTGACATATTGAAATGGACATGCCTACAAAATGTCCAAAAATCTCAATATATACACTTAAAACTCGTGATAGAAATCTCAACTAATTTAAGCTCCAGAAAAATCACATTGGTAGGAATATTCCTATATCGTCGCGTTTTATAATTATCAGCGTCATCTTTTCTGAAAAGTACAGAAATAGTTGCACACGTCGCGCATAAACTTTCTAAATGGGTCACTTCGTATGGAATCCATAAAACAAGCTAAACGATTTTTATTGCTTTCAGTGTAGGCACAGTCGCCATCAAATATATCGGAGCGGCCACGATACTGAAAAATATCTGAACATGCACTTTGTCGCCTTGACATAGAGTCGTTGTTCAGATATTTGTGACTTTGGTCGCTCCGATATATCTGATGGGGACTGTACATAAGTAGTTGTACTATTCTGACATTAACACGTGAGTCTCCACAACAAGTTAACACATTAGTAAGTAAGTATTACATTTCTGAACTCAAAATAAAGAAAGCAAATCTAGGCTTTACGCTAAACACATTAAGAGTGCTGGCGCCGAAATATCCGAGGTGGTTTATATGTATAAAATAAATAAAATTGAATATAGATAAGTGAAACATCACGGCCCAGATTGTATTGAATAAAAGTGTAAATTATTGTAGCTACGTACTAATTTTTGCGAGTTAACAATTTGACAAAATCTTCGTCTCATTTTACCAGCGAGGTGATAGTTTCATACGATAAAATTTAGCGAACGATGTGGTTGTACCTAAGGGGGCCACCCACTATCAGCAGTCCGCCGGACGATATCGGCCGGTCAGTTAGAACAAAAATTTTACAGTTCCGAACAACTGACAGGCCGATATCGTCCGGCGGACTGATAGTGGGTGGCTGCCCTAACAGTGACAGACAGTTTGGTTTTACCGATCCTTATAGTAGGTAATTTTAAAATACGTACCTGCCTACAAGGATAATTGTATTTTGAGACAGGATAAAACAAGGACATATTGACAAAAACAATAAAAAGGTTAAGCAAAACTACCTATACTTTCCAGTTGCCAACATAACAACCTTCATCGAAATTGGCGGATAAAACTCAAAGACATAATATGAATATAAATAAATTGTGTGTAAAAGTTAAATGGTTTTTATTGCAATTGCTTTTTAGTGGTGGTTTAGTAACCGAATTTATTTATTTAAATATTTATTTATTTATAACTCCCATAAATTTATGAAGACTCCCGAAACAGCAGAACCAATTTTGATGAACATGTCTAAGATTACTCGCTAGAAAACCTGCTTTGAAATTTAAAAAATAAACGCATTTTGTTTCAACTGTTTTATCGCTACACGGTCCCACAGACCGACACATGTAGCGGTCAAACCTATAACACCCATCTTCTTTGTGTCGGGGATTTTCAAAGTAGGTATAAGTATTAAGCATTCCTAGATGTAGGTAATTAATGCGCTAAAATTCGTGACTGAGTGAGTAATAAAGTAACCTCAAAGTGACCAATAATTATTTTATTGTATTCTCGCAAGTGTATTAAAAATAGTAGTTTGTATTACAAGGGAGCAAAATGACTTATTTCGTCGAGGGTAGCGTAGCGAGGGATTCTAACGTGGAATCCTGAGCGTAGTGAGGGATTCAAATGACCCGAGATCGAAATAATTTTGCTACCGCGTAGTACACTCTACTTTTCACTCCTTCTATGAGAAAAACGAAAACAAAGGTACTAAACTAGCTATCTGCTAGAAAGAGAAGTTATATAAATTATGTCTCATTTTAATCGGTTGCAAAGACAAGGAAAAATAACCCCAGAGGGATCAAAAGTCACTTTTGCTCCCTGTAAATGGGCAACAAATCGCAGAGGGATCAAAAGTCACTTTTGCTCCCTGTAAATGGAAACAAATCGCAGAGGGATCAAAAGTCACTTTTGCTCCCTGTAAATGGGCAACAAATTACCCTTTTTCGAATAGTAGGGGTGAAAAAGTTATTGTCATTACTTGTCTCTTGTTTACAGCGTTTCTTTATGTGTTCGCCTGCAATACAAATAAATGTCTAAATCCTTTTATCAAGTTTTACTGCTCCAGTACGTTCCTAGTTCACGCGTTTGTATCATGCACCCTCATGCGAGTGTTGCTGATAAACATCTGAGACACTTTATCGAGTAATCACACCTTCCTGCCATTCCTACATATTTTATACTGTAGGTATCGTAGGCACGTAAAAGATATTGTAAAAAAATGCATTCCATTTTTTAAATGAGAATTAGACATTTGGCCCTGAGAAAGTGTCGCTAAAAACAGCTTAGGTAGGCTATATGGCAATCATGTGCATACGTCATGTAGGTACACCACCGTCAAAAAGTGTAAAGACCAAACACAATGTTTAGTTTCATTGTTGTTATTGTTGATCTTTTTTAGAAGAGTTTATAACAATTAAACACTTTTTGACGCTAGTGTAGGTATAGTCTAAAAAAAAAAACACAAAATTACAGTATAGTCTGTCCAGAAAAATATTGTCGTGCTACGCCACTTTTCTTTCCGGACAAACTCTAAAATGTCAGTACCGGTCATGTCAACGCCCAATTCAAAATCAATGCTAAGCAATCCTTCGATTTTTTTTAAATGTAAAAATGTTATTGTAGGTATTCACAAAAATAATCTTTTCATTTTTGGGAGTCTTATATAGCATTTTATTGGTAAAATTGTTTATAATTGCGAAACATTTTCTGGTTTACATTGGTGGCATTAGATGACTCTCGTCGTCCGCAGTCAAAAACCACCTACTCCTAGGTATAGGCAATGCCAGAAAATAAAAGTAGCAGAAATAAGTTGTTTGCCTAGGACTACATTTTACTAAAATGAGTTATTACTTATTAGGTGTGAGCAAATGATAGAGGAACTATACGACAGTCTCGTTTATTTCATAAAACTCATAAGAAAATGCATTTAAAGAGATTACAAGTGACAATTCCTTAAAGCTTCATAACTATAATTTAAATAGAAACATTAATATATTAATATGTTTTTGTTTGTTGAATTAGCATGACATTTTAAAAAGCTTTAGTTTAATTAATGTTTTAGTTTTTCATGTTAGGTTGAAAGTAGAGTTATATGAATGTTGTCATGATTATATGAGCGGTAACCTAAAAATAGGTATCTGAAACATAATTTAAAATATCATGATAATTATTATATGTTCTGTGGTGTAAAATTGAGTCGCTTTACGTTCTTTTTCTACCAAAACCTTTAATATGATCAGGATTCGATTTTATATTAGAGTTTGAAGTTAAGCGACTCAATTATACAATTAAAAGGCGACTTCTTACCAATTTTGATTACAATAAAATATGGACTAACGTTAATTAACTACATACAACAGCTGAGATTTATTACTGTACAAGAATATTTGATTGACGGTTACTACTTAATATAACTAATTATATAATATTAGACCTTTGAAACGAATAAGAATTGAAACGGGTATTTTATTTTTTAAGTCGAATAATGCTCGACATGTCTCGCCCCATAAAGTCACCCTATGAGCCTTGCACCTCGGCTGACCGACAAGATACTGAAAACAAGGGCTCCGTGCCGCCGCCGCTGCCGCCGGCCGCGCCAGCGCTCGCTCGCGGAGAGCTGCGACCCGCCGCAGTCTTCATCGATCAAAATTAAATTTAAAAACGTGAGTTACCCCTTTTAATAGATTTAATGTGTAACGCTACAAATATTTAATACTGTTATTTATTATTGTCGCATTTAAATAATATTGCTGATTACAATTGTTGCAATTAAATAAAATTGCTAAATATCACATGCTTATTTGAATACTTAATAATATAATAACGAATGTGATGTGTCTTTACATTGTTATGGCAGGTGTCCGGACCTCTTTTTAATATCAGCCCATCTTTTGACCCAGCCAAACTTCAACATTATAGCCCAGAACTCTTTCCCTTTATTTGCAATAGCTCCAACGTCTGCTGGGACCGGTTCACGGGTATCTATTGATGTACCCGTGAATCCTAGCAGATCTATGACATAGCATATTTCTTCAAAGGACCTCTGCTTGCAGGATCTGTATCCCCAATTCCTCACGCAAGCCTAGCAACATAGCGGGATGCAAAGGCCCGTGAAATTCTCAACGAATGTGACATTGTTAGAAAAATTGCGTCTCGAGCCCAGCTCAAAGAGGTTGTATTCATTTTATTACCGTTATGCTGCTATTTCTAAAATTAACTTAATTAGTTAAAAAATGTGTATAAATTTCACTAGCATATTTTGAATACGAAACTAACAGACACGTACCTAAATACAATATTATTAAAAAAGAATAGATTTTCATTTAGCAGTGAGTTACGATTTTATATGACAATTACACAATTTACTTAAATAACCTAGTTCATTAATAACTATCCTCGTTGTATCTTAAAAGAGCAATATTCTACGCATACAAATTCCAAGCATTAATTTAAAAAAAATTATCCCGCCACCACCCGTTTTGAACCATTTGTCAAATGATTCTCTCTTATAACGAGCTCGCAAATGATTCACCTTATACAGGTATAAAGATTTGAAGAGTGTACAGTGCGAGCAGTTCGCGAAAGAGCGATGCTTTCGCTAGATGTGGATGGATCTTTACGGAACTCAAGGAGAAAGATTCACTAGTTAGCTAGCCAGATTCAACGTTTCATTTGCCTCGTTTAATACGTAAATAAACAAAAATAATGTTCACGCCATTCTTGCTGTAATCTTCAGTTTTTTTATTTGTCCTTTGTCACGAGCTTTCACGTCACACACGATATCACTGATGTCTGATAAGAATACTTTTCTTGTCAATTAGCACTCAGTCTTCATCTCGACCACTTGAATACTATCTTAATACTTTTATTGCACTTAGATAAACACCCGCGAATAAAGCGAGATACAATACAAAACTTTGTTTTTCACCGACATTGTATGCGTGTCAACTGTTTACGAGTATGTCCATATAAAACCAAGTACTTACGCCGATTAAGATTACTCCCACAATTATTTCATAAAGTTTTCTGCACTTAAAATTATAAAAGTAATGTGCATATTAATTGGATTACTTGGTTTAATGTCACACACACAAGCACCATTGTCCTAGCAAATAAATTTGAGTTCTAACCGTATTATAAATAACGTTCACTATCGATCGCTCGGGGCACCCTGGTAGGACTCTGCCTGCGAGTACTCGTGGTCGGAGGGGCTCTCCGCGTTGTCTTGGTCCTCGCTTGAAGTCCCGGGGAGAAGAATGTATCGGGCGTCCCTGAGAAGAAAATAAATACATTAAAATGTTATCACAGCGATCTTATTCGAATTTAATTTATTCATATATATTGGGATAATAATACTAATCGACGTCAAAGATATCTTAACACTTCTTACTCCTTTGCAATAAGGTGCAAAAGTAAACATAACTTCGACATCGACTGTACAGTCCCCATCAGATATATCGGAGTGGCCAAGGTGGTCACACATATCTGAACAACGCCTCTATTCTTGAGTACCTTGGCCGGTCCGATATTTTGATGGCGACTGTACACACTAACGTAGCAACATTGTTATTATTCGCCGTTTACTCCACGTATTTAATTTAGGTTGAGTAGTGAACAAGGACGGGCGGGAACGGACAGATTAATTAATCTATATACATAGTTATTTCAGAATGGTTCTGAGAACAGTATAGGGAAAGTAGCAATTTTTAAAGATGTCGGATCTTACTAGGGATTTCCACCTACAATTCAGACATCTTAAAAAAATCCTACTATACGATAGCATTACCAATCTCAATGCATTTGCATAGGCCACTATCCACCAGTCTCTACTGGTGGATAGTGACTGGTAATAGTGCTTTAAGGGCGGTCAAATTTGGCACATTCATGGTCAAAACAAATGACTGGCGGTTGGTTGGAACGTTTTCAACTGACTTCAAGATTTCGAAGGAGGAGGTTCTCAATTCATCGGGATCTTTCTATTTTTTTATGTATTTTCACCGATTATTCGAAGGCGGCAGGGCCAATTTAGAAAATTCATTTTTAATGTTAGCTTAACATTACAAAAACTATTTAAAACGGGATATTTACCATTCGAGTTTATTATTGTGAGCTTCCGATATTTCGGCACAGTTGCATGCGCCATTATCAGATATGAATGGGTAAGAGTCGTTCTTGAGTTTTCGCCAATCCTTTTGACAGTTTGAGTACGTATGACTGACGATACACATTCATCAAGTCTATCCGGAAAGAAAAGTGTCGTGGTTTATATGGAAGATTCTACGACACTTTTCTCCAGACAGATTCTAAGTGGTTATGCGAAGGTCCGAGGTTCATGTTTTTGATGTGCGTCATTGCGTCAAAACACCAACACAACTCGGAAAGGAAAAGCAGAAATACCATAAATAAAACGCTCTCTGGTTCGCGTAGTTGGTTGTCAATGACGGAGGGTGACATGTACGCTAACTCAAATTCATTTCTCGCTTTGATTACCTAAAATGTTTTCACTTATTAGTCTTTTAGCCGTCAAATTCTCCAAATTGTTATCTCTGTTTGTAGTCGTTCATTCATATCTGATCTGATCGTGATCTGACGTATTTCTAGATCGTATGACTTGCTTCCATGGACTCATCGTCGCTTGTGTCTTGTACCGTGTCATGAAGCTTATTCTCCTTCTTGACGTGGTCACTACAGCGCGCCGGAGGGTTACAAACTGTCATTAGGTGACTTGAATTATTTTATTTATACCTAACGAAATTTCTTAGTTGAAAAGCTATTACCCTGTAGGTAGTGTAGGACTTACACTAATAAAGGTAGGTACTGTAGGTACTCTTGTAGGTATTACCTGCATTTTTAGGGAATTAAATGTATACGTAATTTAATGATATAGGTAATTTATCTTAGCAAAATTTTATTCTTTATTAGACGGAGAGTTAGCTCCGTAAAATATGATACAAATGACACAATAACGAGAGCAGCAAAATCCCTCTAGTTAGTTTGATATAACTGTTATACTACCTATCCTTCTTTTTAGATTCGGGCATCTGGCAGCTGTTCATAGGCTGTTCGAGAGGGATTTAGTAAGTCTCTTTATCGTGTCATATCTTATGCCAGCTCGGAGTCTATATGTAATTTGTTTACCGTAATAGGGTATTGCTGAGAGAACCCACGCCACGCAAATAATGTATTATTTTAACATAGATAAGATAGAAAATAGTTGCAAAAATATTTATTCAGTAAGATAATATTTTTGTCACAGTTATCTGTTTAGATAACCTACACATTTTGACGAAGGTTTTTAGGCGAATGAACTCTAAATATCTATATAAATATATTTAATTCTGCTGATTGCTGATTCGGTGACGACATTACTCTAGGGTGAAAAAGTATAATCGAGTTTTCCAATAGCCATACTATGAATTGTACAATAATATATGCAGTATGCACACTAGGTACCTTATTTATATAGGTTTAAGGTAGTATACACATATCTTTGTTCAATGAATCTTATAGATATTGGAGAACTCCTACCTACATTCGATGCCACTCACAAAAGTGTAGATACCTAACTTATTTATTATATAACTTCTTCTGCAGGATGGGACTCAGTGGTTACTTTCGTCCTGAAACTAGGTACTTAACTTAATCCAGCTTTAAGAGTCGCCAGGACGCTCGCGTGAACTCGCGTCCCCATACAAACGTAGTTCAGCTCTCATTTTAAAACGACATGCTTTAGAACCACGAAATTTGGCATGGGCATTCTAGTAGTACAGATCTATGTTGGTAACTCGTTTTTGTTGCTAAAAATTGTAATACAAAGAAAATATAGCAAAAATGAGTTTTGTATGTAAATCTGTAACTGGCTGTATTTTCTTTGTATTACGATTTTTAGGAACGAAAACGAACTACCTACATAGATCTGTACTACTAGAATGCCCATGCCAAATTTCGTGGTTCTAAAGCATGTCGTTTTAAAATGAGAGCTGAACTACGTTTGTAAGGGAACGCGAGCGTCCTGGCGGTAGGTAGTAGACATGTAACGAATGTCGGTTTTGGAACATTCGCGAATGCGAATGCGAATATTTGTAATTAATATTTGCGAATATTTGGGTTTTCATACATTTCGTAATTTCACCACATTTTGCTTGTATCGCGGTAACATTTTATTGACGCAGTTCATAACCGGGCGGCGTATCTTAGGCGATTATCACACTGGCGACGGATCCGCATGCGGCAACGGTGCGCGAGCGAGACAGCGCTATACACATGCAGAGCGCTATCTATCTATTGCAGGGTTTTAAATGTAAGCCAACCGATATAGCGGTAGATAGTGAGATACTTTCTTCCATTTTCGGCACAAATAAGGTGCTAAAATATTCGCATTCAATTGTGCGAATGCGAATATCTAAAAACATGCGAATATTCGCGAATGCGAATGCGAATATTCGTTACATGTCTAGTAGGTAGGTACTACTGTTCCTGTAGGTACTAGGAGGAAGCAGGTACCCTTTATTTGTTCGTCAATCTTAGTGGCAGAAACGCTGATTTTGTAGTACCTACAACATACCAGGCAGTAGGGTTATGAGTTCAGATTTTTTCTCAGTTGCTCCTTTAATTTTGGACTCTGGGGGCCAATTTTTGACTTTCGAGCGCCCGAAATCAAAAATTTTAAGCTCGAAAATAATCGCACATGAAAGCTTACCGCCAATTTTGTCGCATGAAATTAATAGTTTAAATACTCATGATTTCAAATTTCTATCGCTGTTATTTTTAAAACATGATTTCATCGTTTTATTCTGAGTTGTAAATGTCACTTTCGAGTACTCGAATCTCAAAAATCACCCCCCAGGTTCTATTAATATGTCAACCCTAGCAATTTTCCCAACTCACCCAATTGCTAGTACTTATTACTATTTTGTGTTTAATCGTATAAATCGTCAAAACTTATAGGTATTAACCTTTTTTAAACTCTGTTATAATTTATGAAGGTGTCATTCACGTTGTCACTTTGTCTCATATATCAGACGATGGCGGTCAAAAGGTTAATACGACTGGAATAATTTTGTATTAAAATCAACGTGCCAAATGAAAAATAAACTTTTACCGAGGTTTGAATTTTCGTTTGTCCCTTCTTCCTTTTACGGTATTTCAGTTCGATTTCATTACGTTACCTTGTCAGGGTAAACCTAGTTAGTATTCGCGATCCTTCTTGCAGTCTTAAAATATAGTGGAGTTTGTATAATGCTAACCTATACTGTTTTCTCACTAAAAGATAGCTCCTTATAGTGCTCTCCCTTATGGGAATATAGTTCAGAGCTGGATACGGTTACCTTCTTTTAGTATGTTGTTGGGTACGACACCAGGACCCTAAAACTGCCGAGAGACGGGGACGTCGATGAATGTCTCTCGAGTAATGACGTCATAAAAATGGCTGCCGCTTCGTTACGAAAAGTGTAAATTTCATCCAAACTGTGCATTGCACCTATACGTGTGTAGTATCAAACGAAAGAAGATTAAATGTGCTATATTGTTGTAATACATTATATACTACTGTATATTACAGTTTGACAGCTATAAACGAAAACCCAAAATCAGGCTAAAAAATAATTTCGGATATTTGCATTTTACAACAAAATTATAAGTCCAACTTTAAAGCCGAGTACTACAATAACAAAACAGGCTATTTAAGCTATACATTGCTATAAAAAATATTAAAATACATGTCGGCAGTGCCGAGCTATTTCCTTAGAGAGAAAAAATAACAATTTTCACAATTTACAGAATATCCGCAGAAGCTTCGAGTATATTGTTGGTCAAATAATTTGGAGCCCTTAAATGTCGGAAAAATATCTCTATAGTGATTGAGGTCCAAATAATGACGTTATGAACGTGATCACTACCGAAATTTGTAAAACATAAATTAAAGCTATACCATGATACATACACACATGTGTGTAGCATCGATCGAAAGCTTATTGAATTTACTATAATACATACATACATTATTTGTGAAAATAATGTATAGTTTAGGAGTTGTTGACAAAATAAAATATTTTTTTAGGAAAATAAAATGTATATGTTAATTCTGTGGCCAAAGAAAATACAATACACGAATGTTTTGTATAGCATTAAAAACACCAACTATTCAGCTTTAAAACACAGTTTGAATGTATAAAATTTGATAAGAACTATAAAAGTTGTGCTTACAACTCTAAAGCACACTAACTATTTTACCTACAATGCACTCATACTATGAGAAGCTTGGGCCTAATTATTGACTAGTTTTTTCTAAATTTTGTAAGGATTTAGGGTTCCTTGTCATTAAAGTAAATAAAAACATCGGCCAAGTGCGAGTTGAATCGCGCTCCGAGGCAGGGGCGTAGCTACCCAAGGGCTAGTCGGGGCACTGCCCCGGGGCCCCAAGCTTGAGGGGGCCCCCAAAACCGGATTAGCCAACCTCTTATTGAACTAGCGAAAAAATCTCCCATCTTTGGAAACTAAATAAAATAGGTTGCTACTTGCAACACTACTTTAATCATGGCAACTCATTAAAAAATACTAGTAGTTATTTGTTGTTTGTGCAGGGCTACCAACTTGCCACCCCAATCCTTTTAGAAAGAAGCATATCCAAAAAAGATGCATAAAAATACTAATGTAAACAAGAAAAAGAACTTATTATATAATAATATAAATTGTATCTATTAAAAGTAATAATCGCATGTATTCTATGCATGTACACTGCAGTGCTCACATTATCCGATTCATAATCACTAATATTTGGGATAAAACTACTTGTACAAGGTTGACTAAAAAATTCTCTAATTCTCTTTCCTGGCATTGTTTACGCTTCAATGCACCACTAGGTTTTTTTTTATCCATTACTTTAGTGGTTTAATTTATGCAACATTTATTACGTCGCAGCGCAGGGAACAAGAAACGTTATTATAAGTATATAATGCACCAGTATTATACTAACAGAATATCACTGGGAAATCCCCCAATCCCGAAAATATCATAAAGTTTTCTAGTCTGACAAGCGAGTAGAATCCCTTGAAAATGGCGGCAAATTTAAGTCTTCTTACAGGTACAATACAAATTCAACAAGGATAGTATAGCCGAATACATGCGATTATTACTTTTAATAGATACAATTTATATTATTATATAATAAGTTCTTTTTCTTGTTTACATTAGTATTTTTATGCATCTTTTTTGGATATGCTTCTTTCTAAAAGGATTGGGGTGGCAAGTTGGTAGCCCTGCACAAACAACAAATAACTACTAGTATTTTTTAATGAGTTGCCATGATTAAAGTAGTGTTGCAAGTAGCAACCTATTTTATTTAGTTTCCAAAGATGGGAGATTTTTTCGCTAGTTCAATAAGAGGTTGGCTAATCCGGTTTTGGGGCCCCCCTCAAGCTTGGGGCCCCGGGGCAGTGCCCCGACTAGCCCTTGGGTAGCTACGCCCCTGCCTCGGAGCGCGAGTCAACTCGCACTTGGCCGATTTTTTTATTTACTTTAATGACAAGGAACCCTAAATCCTTACAAAATTTAGAAAAAACTAGTCAATAATTAGGCCCAAGCTTCTCATAGTATGAGTGCATTGTAGGTAAAATAGTTAGTGTGCTTTAGAGTTGTAAGCACAACTTTTATAGTTCTTATCAAATTTTATAAATTCAAACTGTGTTTTAAAGCTGAATAGTTGGTGTTTTTAATGCTATACAAAACATTAGTGTATTGTATTTTATTTGGCCACAGAATTAACATATACATTTTATTTTCCTAAAAGAATATTTTATTTTGTCAACAACTCCTAAACTATACATTATTTTCACAAATAATGTATGTATGTATTGTAGTAAATTCAATAAGCTTTCGATCGATGCTACACACATGTGTGTATGTGTCATGGTATAGCTTTAATTTATGTTTTACAAATTTCGGTAGCGGTCACGTTCATGACGTCATTATTTGGACCTCAGTCACTATATAGAGATATTTTTCCGACATTTAGGGGCTCCAAATTATTTGACCAACAATATACTCGAAGCTTCTGCGGATATTCTGTAAATTGTGAAAATTGTTATTTTTTCACTCTATAACTCGGCAGTGCCGACATGTTTTTTAACATAGCTGCCACAATTATTACCAGATTTTAATAATTTTTATAGCAATGTATAGCTTAAATAGCCTGTTTTGTTATTGTAGTACTCGGCTTTAAAGTTGGACTTATAATTTTGTTGTAAAATGCAAATATCCGAATTATTTTTTAGCCTGATTTTGGGTTTTCGTTTATAGCTGTCAAACTGTAATATACAGTAGTATATAAAGTATTACAACAATATGGCACATTTAATCTTCTTTCGTTTGATACTACACACGTATAGGTGCAATGCACAGTTTGGATGAAATTTACACTTTTCGCAACAAAGCGGTAGCCATTTTGATGACGTCATTACACGGGAGACATTCATCGACGTCCCCGTCTCTCGGCAGTTTTGGGGTCCTAGTGTCGTGCCCAACAACATACTAAAAGTTGGTAACCGTATCCAGATCTGAACTATCACTTAGGCCCTCTCCCATAACGGAGGGGACTTACTCTTTCAAGCAGTAATGCATCTCATACGTGAGTGAAAGCAGGTTATAATATGTGAACAGCGTTTGAGACGCACCCTAACACGTACTAATATATTACTAAATACATACAGAATGGGTTTTCAATAACTAGCCAAATTGTGCAAGGTGATTTGGTAGGCTATACTAAGCAAGTTTTACTAAAAACTTTTCTGTTTCATACATTTCGGCCGATCAGACGTCGACGTTTTCCATGGGGAAGACAAAATTTTTTTTAGAATTTCGGGGTTGGTTTTCTGTTTTTCGTATGACTTGCCTAATCACCTCTCACAATATGGCTAATTATTGAAAAAACAGCCTGTATAGGTTTAATTAGGTATACTTGCACCTACATTTTACATTTACATGGAAGCTACTGACTGATATTTGATAACATTTACCAGAGATGAAAATTCACTCCATTGATTGTAATCGATTCCTAAAAAGTAATGTTTCTCGGAATCATGGTGTCTGCGTATAATATAACTAATGGCATTGTCAGGGTTATGGAGGCGAAAGAAAACACAGCAAAGCCAAAATTCATTTATTGATTAACAAGAAAGTTACAGCATTTATCTTAATTCTACGTTTAATGATTAAATTATATAAAATACAAATAAAGACTTTATTTAAATGTGTCGTGCGGGAAGAGGATGGGCTACTAGAACGGTTGCATTTTGGTTCCAAAAATAAAATAAAATTGGGTCCAATTGTACACATTTTAATATAAAATGTGACATTCAGTATGTCATCACAGATCTTTTCGAAACGAATGACTGTGTCATTCAACAACAAACAATTTTAACAACACAAATAAACGATATTATTACTTTAAAAGTTTAAAACAGTCAATTATTTATAAAGGACAATTTGGATTGGTCCCTATTACATTATGTTTTTTAAACTCAACAATACATGACCACAATACCAAAATTCCAAGTCTAAAATTAAAAAAAAATTTCGCTTCAATCAGGAAACATTGTAAATAACTTTTAGGTATTTTCTTGAGCAAACTAGACATTACTCTAGGTAGAAAATTGTGGGCGGATAAGTTGATGTATGGCATTGCAATAAAGCTATGAACCACAATAAATAACCTAATATTATTACTACAGGAACGCATTGAACTGCATCCAGTCTTCATCACGCTTTGCCATTGAGATCATACTTCTTTTCATCAGCATTCCTAAAAAATAAACAAACAATTAAAATATAATACTAATATAAAACGAATGACCAGAAACATGAGCACTTGAGATATAATTTTACAAACAAAACTAAACTTTGTGCGTTTTACATTAAAGTCCAATTCAAAATGGACTTAGATGAATGATGCTATGCAATAATTAACTAGTAACTTAGATGTGCTCAGGCATCAAGTCGAATTGTGATGTTAAACTAAGACAAGAACTTAAGGTTATGTTAGTAAAGAATACGGAACAAGTTTTAATGCAGGGTTACCGTAGAAATACAAAAGCCTGATACATACCAATTGTCGACCAATAAAAAGTACTCCCGCCCGTCACCACTCCGCGTTTCCCCTTGACTCGACTCGTCACTACTGTTACTGTCTACTACATCAAAATCGTTGTTCTCTCTGAAATATCAATCACAAAAACACATTTCTTTTATCATCTTAAAAAAAATAACCCCATTTTTCTGTTCTAAAAGCGAAGCGATGTGTCACGTGCTTGGTTGTGTCTCCGTGAAATATTGTTTATGATTTTATTGTGAATTTGAAATTAGTAAAATGACAAACAATATTCCTGTGGTTTGTGTGGTTTGGTGTAATGGTCAGTGTTAATTGTTGCATAAACTTTCCCTCTCATATATCCGCTTCTTATTCTCGTTATATCAATTTGACAGATTTGACTGCATGTATCCGATGTTATGGTATTTGTAAAAGTTTTTCTAGAGTAGATTCCGATTTTATATTTTTTTATTTAAGCCCCTGTATTTTCTTTGTTTATGTCAGCGATCTATCCATTCACTGCACTACAATTTTCGTCTAACGAAAACCGCTCGAAGTGAAAGCGCAGCATATTTATGCGTAATATCTTTTTTAGTATCGACATATCATTGTCATTTTTGAAACGCAGCGATCATCATGGAGGCTCAAATGCACGATGACTGGTGATTGATGAGATACAACATCCACAGAATATAATTGGTTCCAAAAGTTGGAAATGTTAGAGTCCAACAAGTCTACAGACTTTTCTGTCTATATCGTAAGGATTTGATCGATATTTTTAAGGAGACTGACCGAGCACCATATATATGCGTCATAACGTTTGTAATATCGACGTCTCTTTCTTAATTCCGACTCGCAGTAATTAAACTATGATATCTCAATAGCATGCCGATTTGTTAAACAGTCGCAGATTTTTAGTCGCTTCTAAATAAATGTTGGAACCAAGTACACAGACTTTTTTGTCTATCTGTATGGATGTGTGTCCTTGAGATGTTACTTATCCAATCATGTTAAAAACCCACAAATTATAAATGGTGCCATTTTGGAGCCATTCTCGGAGCTCTAGGGACTCTGTACCATAGAGTGCATGGATTTTACATTTTCAAACCGAAACCATCGAGTAGTGTCTTTGCGATTTTGCGATTGCAACGCCATCAATGCACATTTTTGCGCGTTTTTCCACATTGTGCGTTATCCTCTTAATGAGTTAAGATCGTGGATAATTTCCAGGTGCGATTCCGTGTTCCTTGAGACTTCGCAATTCGTAATCCGTACTTAATGATATATTAGAGTAAGTAGAGTTTAGTAAGTACAGTTGAGGGTGTTAATAGAGCATCTTATGGCTATGTTAGTAGGCCCGACACCGCGAAATGAAAAGTGGAATTGAATAAAAAACATGACAAAATATCCACTTTTCACTGAGTAAGCGATAACAAAACACACGAGAAAAAAGTTGCCAGGTTTTGGAATCGGTGTAAAGGATTTATAAGTAAACTAATTAGATATATCTCAATTCAAAACGACTTGTAATCTAATACGTACTCACTGTACCCAGTCTTACTTTATTAATAATTTATGTTTACCTCAGTTCAAGGTTTTTAATTATTTATACGTAACGTACGCAACGTAGCAAGCAAGGCAAGGCAGGGTACGTAAGCATGGTACGCTGTTCTCAATTCGTCCAGATCATTGGTGCTGCCCTTTTGCAATTTTTTTAAGTATTTTCACCGATTATTCGAAGATGTCTGGACCTATTTGGAAAATAATTCAAATACAATTTTTTTGTTTCAAAGGGTTCGACAGTTGGTCCCATTGTCATGGAGCATGGAGAAGTGAAGAGAATAGAACTCTTCAATATTATAGACACACCTATACTGATTTGATCGTTTTTACAGTTGCTCGGGCACTTGCTAATGGAAGGGTTGTTGTTGAGTTGTGTAATCGATGTCGGTATCTTTTCTTTATAATTCCAATCCAATCCCCTGGCAACAGCGCAATCAACCTCCACAGACCTGTAGAACACATAGTGCTGCAAAATGAAGAAGATATCGAACACCAGCGAGAACAGCCCCAGGCCGAACTTGGTGGCGTCGCCGAAGAAGGAGATCCAGTCGTTGTAGTTGTACGCGTTCAGCACCATCTGCAGGATGGACAGGGACCCGCCCGTGAAGTCCAGGAAGATGTTGCCGATGCTCCAGCCGACCGTGGACTTGCGCTTGTAGTTCATGTACGCCTGGAATAGTACATTATCAGTATTAGGGTTGCTAAGGTATAGTAGTTACGTTCCTTCCTGGTTTTTTAGGCATTGACCACGTCTTATCGCCATTGTGCAAACTCGAAATTGGCGGCGCCATAAGAAAAGGGTTCAGAGCGCTAATTAATGTAAAAGATCACAAAGGAACGTAACTGCTATTTGTAATCTTAGTTAGTAGATTGAATGAATTGTAGCCCCGGCATTCTGCGATGCTAGCAAAATGATGGATAGTTGAAGTTTATGGAAAATTTAAGCTTTACAGTTTTCTCCTTTACTATAAAATAACAGCTAATCTCTGATATTGCGCATGGAGACAAATGTTCCTTTTATTTTATTTTTATCAACTGATTAGTAGTAGCACAGCATATATTTTCTCTGAAGCATTCCTGGATTTAGTCTTCTTCCGGTAACACAGCACTATCGGTCATTTAACTGTCACCTAAACGCCTAAGATCTCTCACACTATTATCTAACAACAATCTTGGATATAACCTACCTGAGGAACATATTTGATGAGCGTGATGGCGAGCTTGATGTAGCTGCAGTAGTACAGGAAGTCGAGCCACGCGACGGTGCCGACACCGCCGAGGATGGCCGTCACTACCACCACGACGCCAAAAACGCTTAAGATCCCGCGACCAGCCAACGACACTCGCTGATCCTCGCGCTGTGGAAATATAACACACTTGCGTTAGAATAAGTGGTCGAACCAAAATCAGCAATAACATAAGAAGTAAGCTATAGTCGTCCTTTTTAATGGTGAGGCTACTAGTGTAGGAAAAAGACAATATGATTTTCACTCTCTATGCCCGAAATGATACAGTCCTGTGCCTTGGTTGACAAAAAGTGATCTTAATTATATAGAAAACTTCTCCTCATAAGGTTCTCTCCTTCTATATACCGTACAATAAGTTTTTAATATTTACTTTTTTCCTTGAAAAATTTATAATTTTACTTTACGAAGTCTGTAAAATACCCGGGAGGCAACACCACAATGGTACAATGCACTGTACACGGCGCCTTACAAGGATACAATAAAAATGCGTTTTTTTACATCATTTAAATTTTCTATTGACCCCGTGTATAATTTAATTATTGAATTCAAACTTTTGTTAAAAACATACTAGTATAAGTTTACGGTTTAAGTCACGTGGTCCAGTGTTATGTTGCTCGTGGTGACGAAACACGCGAGTTAAACCGTCAACCTTTATAATACATAATATAAACATTTGACTAATTGTCAATTGTCTTTGCCGGGTTGAATTTATGTACAAAGTTACTCGTACTACGCATACATATTGAGTATGAATAAATCCATTGTTCAGGAATAGTAAATATAGCGAACAATAAGTAACGTCTCGTTGGCGCCGTTCGTTAAGGAGTCCCAACGTGGTTCATCAATCATCACCTTTCTCTGACAAACATAGTACCTACTTAGAACACTTTACAATTGATGTTCGAATTCCAAATTTTAATACATTTATATTTGATTTATTGATTATATTTATCTTTGGAATTTAATGTCCGAATTAAATGAATTTTATTTTTACTTTTTTATTAGGGTCAAAGCTAGTCACCTGAAGGCGCATATCTCATAATAAATACCAGAGCCCCGCACACACACGTTTCTCAACCGTGCAGTTTCAAAACCTAACGTCATGTCAAAATACGTCAACCGGAATCTCGGTCGGTTCACCGAATCAGGTAGCCGGGCGTTTGCTTTGACCCTTACTAAACCACGATTGGAATACGATTGAGTTAGCTGTCATCTCATACTAATTTTGACGTAAGTATATGGGAAAAAATATGTAAACTTGAATCCTATTCTAATCGCGGTTCAGTAATATTTGCTTGCGTGACGCTCGACCATCAACATTTATAAAATCATGCCTAATTCAGGCACACGTCTGTCACTTGTTTTTATGTTATGAGTCTACACAGTCTTTATTGACTTTCGTGATATATTTCATGATATAGTTATTACCTCATAAACAAAGCACTGGATTATCGTGATGAGTGTAGCGAACACAGCGTGAAGGGAAAAGAAGACGTCATTCAGCTGCACTGGATTCAAACTCTTCGGGTGTCGGGCGAAGTATTCCGCCTGAGATTGCAAAAAAACAACCATATAAATACCTCTTGAGAATAAAAAGTAGTACAGTCAGAATAATAAAGTTGTTAGGTTTACGTGGGCGTACGTACAGTCATGACCCATTTCCTTTAAATGCCTTTGGACATGCAATAAGGTCAAAATTACAGTTTAAAAATTTTTGTTCGATATTAATAATATGAAATCTGTCGTATAACCTAGTATAGATCACATGACGTAAAGTATGACCGTTGTATAGTGCATCATTGCAGATTATATCAACACAATAGTTACCGATATAAAAACGTGCTAAATACTTAATCCATCAATATTTTATCAGATGTTATTCAAAACATAACTTCTTTTATCCATGATGTTATTATATAAAATCATTGTGTTATTATCCAAAATGATAACAAACGCAGTGTGTTACGTGTATGATAACATTTGTTCGCAACTAAAAAAAATAAGCAGATACATACATATACGTACAAACGTCAAATAAAAGGAGGGTTCAGAAAAGAACCTACCTCTTAAACAGGAAAAACGTTCTAGTTTAAGTTTTTCCTGTTTACGAGGTAGGTTAGGTAGGTTGTTATATAGGTGTCTATAGATGTCATAGACAAAGGAAAAAGTGACCTAGGCCTCCGGTAAGAAAATAGACAAACCAAAATATTTATTAAACTAATTTGATTTTTTCTACAGTAGGACAAAACATATCTATTAAAGATTATACACGTACATTTACCTGTACTTTTTTAACGGTTAAACAACAAATCCCTTAATTATAAAACCTTAGGTGTATTGTTAAATTAACCCGGAGGGCGTCGGAATGAACCTTAAACAATATAATATTTGGGTTCATTCGACAATTTCGCTACATGTTTATTAAAAAGGTCATCGCCATTATGAAAACAACGAAAGTGGATGGTCAATTCTTATTTAAATAATACATTGCTAATGATTATACCTATACGAATGAAAAGTTTATCAATTTAAAGCACACTTCGCGTCGTGTTTCGTCACCAAAGTCAGTCTGCGTGTACTGTGGTGCAAAAATCTACTGTTTACTAATACTGCAACAACCTACAGCTTTTTACTCAACGACATGAAGGGATGTGATAATAGTGTGTTGATATATGTACAGTCAGCAGCAGAAGCAGCTAAGCAGCGGATGAGGTGTTTCTAAATTACTTACACGCGCTCTAAGTCTCTTGAAAATAAAGTCGTGTCAATCTCATTTTGAACACCTCACCCGCTTAGATACTTCTGCTGATAACTGCATGTATGTTAGTGTTCTTATAGCATACATTTCATCTTGACGACGAATCTACGAAGTCGGTTTGATAGCTTCAGAAAAAACATATTTTTAACAGGAGTATTTTAGAATTAAGTATTTACTTTCAAAAAGTATCCTTTGATGGTAACTTTGCATTTATTCATACAGTATTAATGATATGACAAATTATTACAATTTCTTGCTTACTTGTATTTCCTTAGAGAAGTATAGGCCACAGTTGAACAGCGAGTACATGGTGAAACCCATGATATTGAGCGCCAGGAAGTCGAAATTGAGGCCTACGACGCTTTTCCTCCTGAAGTTAGTGTAGATTTGAGGGTAGAAGGAGACCGACCACGCCGCGAAGTACACCCAACCCATGATGTACGAGATTATGTAGATGGCGTTCGAGTGCATTACGGTGACGAGGATGAATACTGAGTCCATGCTGGAATAATACAATAGTGGATAGTATTACAAGGGAGCAAATTGACTTATTTCGGTCGAGGGATTCAAGTGAATCGAGATCGAAATAATTTTGCTACCGCGTAGTACACCCTACTTTTCACTCCTTACTAAAGGTACTAAACTAGCTATCTGCTAGAAAGAGAAGTTATATAATGTTGTCTCATTTTAATCGGTTGCAAAGACAAGGAAAATTTAAAAAAAACGCAGAGGGATCAAAAGTCATTTTTGCTCCCTGTAAATGGGCAACAAATCGCAGAGGGAACAAAAGTCACTTTTCCTCCCTGTAAATGGGCAACAAATTACCCTTTTTCGAATAGTAGGGGTGAAAAATTATTTATTGGTAGAACTGGCTTAAACAAGTTTAAACAGACTGAGCAGAAGTAAACACATCAGGGTGCGTAGCCGAAGTGCCAACTCTTAACGCTCCATAGCGTAATCGTAGTCACCTCTCTCTATCACTCTTCCGTATTCGTCAGACAGTGACGGTTCGCTACGGAGCGTTAACGATTGCACGTTGGTTTAAAATCAGGCTCTGAATAGAAATATGTCTAGTGTCTACGGTGGTCCACGTTTAGAATTGCCTGTGTGCTGATATCATATGATATTTTCGTCGTAATGTTAGGGCTCCCTTCGCTCCCGAAGTTAAAAATCCCGTGACGGCGTGACGTCAAAATAAACGGTTAAATGCCCCGGACTCTTGCGAACTGCGCAGATACCAGTACCTATCTGTGTTGGGGCTCTTCACATCCGATATCAAGACGTGAAGCAAGGAGGACTGGACGATTGATGCTGACCTTGTATTATCTAGATTCTTTGCATTCGTTCTTCATTCAAGACTTGAGAAACTAAACTAAAGATGTCTGGGTTGTATTCACCGTTTGTTTGTACTAATTTTACTTACTTGACGATACCACTCGGCGTCACGTTGAAAGAGACGTCGGAATGCCCCGGACTCTTGCCATGCGCGCTGATATCGTATGATATCTCGACTGTGGTGTTGGGACTGTCCACACCCGGTATCAAGACGTGAGGTGGAGAAAACTGGACTATGTCTGGATGCTGGGCTTGTATTGTCACGTCTATGGTTTCGTTGTATTCGCCGCTGGAAGCAGAAATCAAAATTAAATAAGTAAATAAGTTATTTTTACTATTATCTTTTTAGCGATAAGACCGCCTGTTGTTTACCTTAAGTTTTTGTAGCTTTTTCTGTCAAAATTTATTATGTTCGGTGTACAAGCTAATTCGCAATCAATTTACCGCCTTATTCTTAAACGTCTGTCACGCCACAATGAGATAATTTACATTTTGTCCTTATCTGTCACCTTGACAGTTGTGTTTGTTAAAAGAAACAGTCAAAGCATAAATTAACTAATTGAGGCTAAAGAGACGTTTATGAATAAGGGGGTTAGGCTATACCCTGAAAATGATAGTGATATACCTAAATACATACATATACAAAAAGCATCAATTTAACGAGGAACGCCTTAAACGAGTGTTTAAAAACTTACATTTGAATCAGTTTGAAGAGCCGCGTCTCGTCCACCAAGAGGTTGACTTCTGTGACGTCGACGTACATTTTTTCTACCTGCGATTGCGCACATGGTAATCCTGAAAGAAAATAAAATGAGTGTTAGTTTATTACTTTTTGCATTCCCCTAAAATTGTAAGTTCTTTGTAATTAAAGTAATATTATCTTTATACAAATAATTTCGCTTAGAAGAAATTAATTACTTCTTACAGACAGTAAAGTTAAAAAAAAAGGAACATAGGGGCCCTTTTTCCGAAGTTAAAAGACGCCACCTATGATGATGCCTCTTCTAAAACGCAGAATAAAAAAAGTACTTACCTAAGAGCAATACTGCAACAGCAAGTTTAACAAACATATTGCTATGACTAGAAGATCCACATTCAAATACACGACCGCGCGCCATTTCTGCTGTTTTCAATGTGTTCCTTTCTGAAACAATAAAAATAAAAATTTATAACCTTGAATGACTTGCTATTATGCTGGTTAACATATGAATGGATTTCGTGAATCATAGTGTCCCATTAAATACATGAATAATTACGTACGGGAAAACTGCGCTATGTAGGTATACGAAAAGACGATAACTCCTGGTTGGATTTTCCATACGGTTAAAAAATACCTTTAGGCAAAAAAACGTGTACGAGTATGTAGTTGTATGCATGATGCATATTTTACATACAATTTAATTAGGTATGGGTCAATCGACTTTTAGTTACTTGTTGCCACGGTTACCTTTCTTTTAGGTCACTCTTGGGTGACAAATGTCGCATTTAATAATTCAGACTTATTGTTCGAGCTATAGTTTATCGTATACCTACACATATTTACCGCGTTTTACCATGCCGTTTCTTATGCAATACCGTTGGCAGCGATAAGGATAAATGAAACCAACGTAAGTTAGGCAAACAAATATAATGTAACAAAGCGTAGGATTTACGAGGTATTTCAATACATCTACTTATACACAGTTGTATATATAGCCATTTAAGTACCTACAAATACTTTTTATCCAACTACGCTTCATCTTAGAGAAGAGTAATGATTTTAGCATTTACCTAATAAAAAATATAAATGAGGACGATTACCCGCCGTCGTAGATACGTTGATACTCATTGGAGTTAATTAGTGTCATATGTTATAATGGATATCTGTTCCAATTTATATGTTATATATTGCCCAGTCTAATTCGATTCAGAAATGATGAATTGCAATGACATGATAATATAATGTAAAATTTAAGTTGCTATTAATAAATCCTACGGTAAGTTACAACCGCATATTGATATTCAGAACTAGTAAGTGATTCTTAAATAATTAGCAAAGCTTGTCACAACCTTGTGCAAAAAGGGTTTCTAATAAGTTAATATGCTTATTTAAATATTAGCTACATCGACAAGCATTCAGATCATATAAAAAAAGTTGTAGGTACTATTAGCAGCGCTAACAAAAGTTATTTGGACATGGTTATGAGTTATGACAAGCTGTGGCAATTATTTAAGAGTTACCCACGTATGGGACACCAGTTGCTTTTTGGTCGGTACCTTCTATGTATATTTGCCCAATGTAAAGCCGTGAGAAAACATGACAAATGACAAAATAAACATGACAAGCCTAAAGACAGTGTACCCAATAAATGTATTAAACATTCCATTGAGATACAGCTACGTCATTTAACAAGTGCAACGTTCCACGACCAACGACCTTTGCTGTTGGGCTTTCATTGTCAATGCCGTGCGCCGTGCCGTGCCGGCGCGACCCGCAAAAACTGAACACAGGCATTTGTCAACGCGCGATGCGGCACTGATCTCAATTTGTTGTGACTTATAAATATTCAAGTGTCACTACTCACTACATACAGCATACTGTTCCATAAGGCCTTGTATAGTCTTCTGTACTTACGAGTATATAAACTAAGGTAGGTATAAAATAAGTCAAGTTAGTAAATTAGTAAGTTTTAAATATAAAAAGAGCCTAGCATAGTCTGCTTAAAACATTTATAATTATTTAAGCCTTAATATTAATCTGCATTGATATTCACTCATTAAATGTAGGTACTTACTGCGCATGATAGTGGCGCCCGCGTGGTATCTATGGAATATATTAGGTACCAAATGCCATAGCATGCCTAACAGCAATAATTGAAGGAAACATGGCAACTCAATTACTTATTCATTTATAAAATATTGTTACATTATTAGTTGTGGTTTTGTAATCATAAATACTTGTATTGTATACTAAGAAAACGAATAGTGATTCAATGAAAACGACAATGAACACGACTACCTCTTAATCTTCCTAGCCTTCCTCTTGACTGTGACCATAATTATACACTTAATTCATGGAAATCATGGATGAGAATAACTTTTTAATTCATATAAGTACAATTATACGTCACATATAGCTAGGCTCGGGCTCTGACCAAATGGCATTGCCTGTTACGATTAAGAAGGCAAGTGACTATTACATGCGCCACCCAATCACTTAACCTTAACCGATAATTGGTGTGTTACTGCTACTGTTATTAATTCTATGGTAACTAGCACAATTTGTACTTTTAATATTTTAAATTCTGATAAAAATGTTTATTGGTGAACCACGCCCAAGATACGTTAATTAACCTAAATTCATTGAGGCTGTGATGACCAGTTTGGACACTTAAGAAATTAAGTTTATGTAAGGTGTGTAAAATGTGTCTTATCCCTAGTTGTAAGATATATCAAATCTAATTATAATATAATGGTTATTTTTGATTTTCGTAAATGTATATCCGTACTTACTTGATTGATGCATGGTAATACGCGTAAATACCTACGTTAGTGTTTCGTACAAACTATTTCAGTTTAGAAAGTGATTAATTTCTCTTTTATTGTTTCGATGAGCAATGCAAATTGTTTACGTAGTGGGGAAGGTACAATGGGTCAAATATCAATTCTTACCTTACATAGTAAGTATACGTACTTGTGTTAAGCAACTAGCCAACCTTGGAGGACAAATGGCATTAATGTTGCATATTGATTCAGTGACACGCTGAGACTTAGTATGAACAGGTGCATGGGCTTTAACTACAATAATATACCTCCAGCATTAGTGTTTGTTTGTGCTGCCAAATGCAGAAGGTACATGAGTGTACCGTAGAACAGACAAATGCCACTTTGATCATTCCTATCAGGGAACAAAAAGAGGGTGTCCGTCTTTGAATAGTCTATACGAGTAGAAGCAGTTAAGTTGATGAGGGATTCAAATTGATCTTGAGTATCTTGATTCGCTCTATTACCAAAAAAATTTGACGAATTTATTAAGAACATCATAGAAGGTAAAGTTGAAGCTGAAAAGAAGCCAGGAAAGCCAAGAATAGCGTACATGGATCAAGTCAAGGAAAAAATAAACGTCGTGTCGTATCAGGCCCAGGGACCGGAACCGGTTACCATAACCTGGGTATTTCATAGGGTTATTTTTGAGGTTGTTTTAAAAACCCTGATATAACGGTAACCTTATGATGAGGTAACCGTATTGATACGGTTACCGTATCGATCAGGTTAACCTAAGGTAACACTAACCGCATTAAAAACCCAATCAATTCGGTTACCGAATCATAGGGTATTGAGGCAGCTCAAACGAATGTAATCTTTACGAACACTCAGATTAGGCTCATTATTAAATAGCTGTAGTGGCTTTGAGCACGGGGCTGGTCAACTAAGCTCCCAGTACAAACAAACAGGTTTTGCCGGAAACGTCGCGCATCGTTTATTGTGTTCATCTTTAACAATATTTGTACTTTTAGGTTGAAATTGGAGCGCGGCTGCATTTCGTTTGGTTATTTTGTTTTTACATTATTACTAAACTAACTTTGGAGAAATTACGGATACGGATTCGTGGCATTCGTGCATATGAATTAAAATGTATTGTTGTAATTATCAAGTACATGTATGTGTACAATAAAATATGAATATATATTTTTTTTTATTAAAATAAAAATGGAATAAAAATAGAATAAAAATAGAATAAAAATAGAATAAAAATAAAATAAAAATTTGCATGACATTGATTATATTTTATTTTATTTTTATTTTATTTTTATTTTATTTTTATTTTATTTTTATTTAATTTTTATTTAATTTTTATTTAATTTTTATTTAATTTTTATTTAATTTTTATTTAATTTTTATTTAATTTTTATTTAATTTTTATTTCATTTTTATTTAATTTTTATTTAATTTTTATTTTATTTTTATTTTATTTTTATTTTATTTTTATTTTATTTTAATTTTATTTTTATTTTATTTTAATTTTATTTTTATTTTATTTTAATTTTATTTTAATTTTATTTTAATTTTATTTTAATTTTATTTTAATTTTATTTTAATTTTATTTTAATTTTATTTTTATTTTATTTTTATTTTATTTTTATTTTATTTTTATTTTATTTTTATTTGATTTTTATTTTATTTTTATTTAATTTTTATTTAATTTTTATTTAATTTTTATTTAATTTTTATTTAATTTTTATTTTATTTTTATTTTATTTTTATTTTATTTTTATTTTATTTTTATTTTATTTTTATTTTATTTTTATTTTATTTTAATTTTATTTTAATTTTATTTTTATTTTATTTTTATTTTATTTTTATTTTATTTTTATTTTATTTTTATTTTATTTTTATTTTATTTTTATTTTTATTTTATTTTTATTTTTATTTTATTTTTATTTTATTTTATTTTTATTTTATTTTTATTTTCATTTATTTTTATTTTACTTTATTTTTACTTTATTTTATTTTCATGCTTGAGCAACGCGACTACTACGACAACAGCTCTATACGGGTAGTTAGCTAGTTTCATTAAATGTTAAATCTCGACATTAGCTTTCAATAGTATTCAAATGTAGTAAAGAAAAAACAACCCAGGTTACAATAACCCAATGAAAACCCTTAACAAAAACCCTATCGCGATGGGGTTTTGAGGTTAACCGTGTTAGAGGTTACGGTTACCGCTTCAATACCTGTTACCACTATGATTCGGTAACCTCATGATACGGTAACCGTATCATGAGGTTACCAAATTGATTGGGTTACCGAAATGATAGGGTTAAGCCTAAAGAGGGGTTTTCCGGTCCCTGATCAGGCCATCAAGGAGAAGGCAAATGATAGATATACATGGAAAATGCTCCACCGACAAGAGCCCAGCTCTTAAATAATTGATGATTGATGATGACCAAAAAAATGTATCCGCTGCTGACTGTAGGTACTGTTATAAAGAGAGCTAATGGAAATTTGTACGAAGACTTTGAAATAAAGATTATGCATAAGATTCGGACTATAGCCAGGCAAAATCTGTATTATTTTTACAACAATCCGGGAAAAGAAACGGTATCAATGATACCATTAACTATACTGACGACAATAAAAGTAAAAGAAAGTAATTGAAGTAATGTACAAATCTTTGTCTACCATGTCTGACCAATATCTCTCAGTTGCTTAAAGGTTAGCTGGAAGAGATCCCTTAAAGGGATAAGTTCGCCTTTGTACACACTTACTATATTTTTGTTGGTCATGTACTTGTTTTGTGCAATAAAGTGTTTTCCTACTACTACTACTACTACAATAATGTGAGTAATTACAAATTGAAATTCTTGAGTGAATAACGAAGCAGCAGTTACCCCTCATTATCGCCATAATCGTTAATGAATCAAACCAGTATATTCACCTCATTTATACGGTACACTTATGCCAGTTTGTGGCACATGAGGACAAAAACTGGTCATCCTATACAACCGGCAGAGCGAAGATACGAGGTCGATATCATAATTATGCAACCAGCGTTGCTGGGACATAGTGAACCTTAACACAAAAGCATAAACACCATATTAGTTTAGGCTTCAAATGGTATGTTAAATGCAGTCCATGTTCTCACGGGGACAACGATCGCTTACAGGCTGCATGATACTGTTATGTGTTTGAGGTTCAGCCAAAATACGTGTTTGGCCTGCATCAGGCTTTGCTTGATCGCAAAGCTTTGATCGCTTGGTAATTCTGACAGTAATAAGTTTCAATACATTGTCTCATGGAAAAAGTTAAATATGAAAATTCATATTATAATTTGTACATGCTTGTAGATTTAGTTGTAGATTTGCTTTTATCTTACTAAGCCTAGATAGCGGTCGAACAACTCCACGACCATGAAAATAAAGCCTCAAATGCATATGTATATTAATAACCAAAAAAAAAAAAAAAACCAAACCAAAAAAACCAAACCAAACCAAAAAAATTAATCCAGCACTCTAATTACACAACGTAGTTTATCATACATAGTATACCTAAATTATGTTAGGTAATATTATTTGACTAAGACCAGTAATACTCGTGGTTAGACATGGTAAAATTGTAGGTAAGTACATAACAGTAACACTCATAACAGCTACTCAATTATACATTTACGGATAAGAATCCAAGGCCAGGAATTCGTTTTCACGCATATTGCTTTTATCAACGTGCAATGAAATAGAGAATTATTATTATTTATGCTGTCAAGATAAAAAAAATTACACGTAAAAAAAATTAAAATAGATGTAGGAGTTGTTTCGTACTACACATAAGCTTTCGCATCGGGGCTCTTAACATATTAAATATAGACAAGTAATACAGATGCTGATTTCAAAAATTGATTTCACTTGAGTCACTTGACTACTGTGACCTTAATGGGTCAATGATTTGAGAAAATCTAACATGCTATTTATTTGGCATGAACCATTGATTGTACCAGTGGGCCTGCCGCGAAGTTCGAAAATCGAAGAAACGATCGCCCCGTCTCTATCGCTCTTGCATATACGAAAGAGAGTGATGCAAATATAAGATTCGATGAACGAAGTGGTTCGCAGTTATAGGCCAGGATACCACTTCTATTTTAACTATACATTGTTCCAGCCAAACCGGTGCAAACTTAGAGTAGACGGACTCTACTACTGTAACATCAGAGCAACTCCAGCGCACTATCGCGAAACAGCATTATCAGCAATTTACCGTTGTAAATTAGTTCCGGTGCTTACTACAATCTTTTGATACCAATTGTTCCAGTTTGGCCACTGAACATCATAATCATTTGTAATTTAGGGTGATAATTGTAACCGAATAGCCGTTACATTTTCCTAAGAGAGTAGAGACAGCCACATCAGCGCTTCATTGCATACTAGCGAGACATCGTTATCAGCAATCGGCGCGTGCGGCTACTTACAAGTCTTACAACAGTAAACACCGTTCCGGTGTTCATTATGAAGCCCTCGTGCTCACAGCAAGCGCGTGACGCCGTATCTGTGCCATTCACTAGTGATTAGATGGGACTATCTGTTGACTTTACAACTTCTAGCATCAATCGAAGTCTAGTGCGTGGATTAACGTGTTTAGGGTCGGTTGATACAACCCGTCTGTCACCAGTGTCACCGTTAAAACGATTGATAAATATTATTGTATAAGAAGTTCTAAGCTGAGTTATATTTAGTCGTCGTTGGTGTAGCTGTCCTTTACACCACTGAAAAATGTCTCGTAATGGCCTCTTTGATACGAAAAGTAATGTTCAAGCTTATAGACTTCACACTTGGTTGCATGAGCTAGACATAAGGCAGACAATCAATTTAAGAATGTAGGACGGACTAGGCAATGAATGAATGATACATTATAATAGCAAGTTCATTCAACCCAATCGATGTAATCATGTTATAAGCAGAGCTCGGATTTTTCACGGCAAAACAAAACACTAGCGTAATTTAGCCAGTGCTTGAAATATTATTTTATCGATATCGATAATTCAGAACTAGAAGAAATAAAAGTCACCAAATAAAATTAATATGTAATAAAACTAATAAAAACATTTGTATAAAGTTACTATATATTAGAAACAGACGCAATTTCTTCTTCAAAATCTACGTCAGTACACACAGCAGCACAAGACATTTTATTTGGGTAATAATGATAGGAGTAGATGATCATTATCTTTTCATCACACCTGCTCGTAAATGGTGTTATTTCATGTGGGTGTACTGAAGGACAAAGGCCTACTTTGATCCCGCGGGAGTTAGGAATTCTTATAACTCCACAGTGTGGAGTTATAGGTTTAGTTTTAAAAATGTTGACCCACTCGTACATTACTTCAGACTCAGGACATTTATATTCAGCCAGGGTTTTTTGTTATGTCACCCAAACTTGACTACAAGCAAATTTTAAAGTATATAAAACTAATACGGTATATTTCTTCATTATTTTTAATATTTAAAAGTATTTATCATTAATTTTGGTAAATATTGTTATAATAATTTTACAAAATCTAGTTCGAAAACTATGTCGTAATAAAAAACGCACGGAATGTTTGTACCGCGTTGCTAAGCAACGGCGCAAGCAAAATGGCGATCGAATACCTATTTGAAACGTCACCGTATTTAAGAATTATTTCGCTTAAATTTTAGTTTTTTCCTCGCAAGTGTGATGAAAAACATTGTGTGTAACTCGGGGCGTAAGAATATTACAAACTCGAGTCTTTAAATCGCTCCGGCAAGCCGTCGCGATTTAACTAGACTCTCGTTAGTAATATTGCTCTTACCCCCCATGTTGCACAATGTACTATTTCAACATTCTCTGGGAGTAAACAGTTGCGTTTATCACTATAAATCCATTTATGTACACTAAATGTACGTTCAACTTCAGTTGACGTCAAGGGAGCAAATTTATAGAATTCATTATCAGTTCGGGTAATATTTTCAGATATGTCTCTTAAAATTTCGTAATCAGGATTTCGTTCGAGCACGGCTTCAAATTTACGTATCACTGGTAACAGTTTACTCCAGTTTACGTAGCAACGAACAGTATCCAGAATGAGGAAGGATTCCGCAATGGATAAAGTCGAACATTGCAATTGTTCTATTGAAGAGGCTATTACTTCGTAGTTGTCGCGAATGAAATTTAACTCCGGTCGTAGTTTGCGTGTTTGAAAACATTTTTTTGCAGCTCTTATAGCTGCCGAGTCATTAGCAAGTATGGAGACGACATCACGTATTTGCTCATAGTATTGAGCGTAATATACCGCAGCAGATATCCAAGTTCCCCATCTGGTGATAATTGGCTCGGGAGGTAGGGGAATGGACGGATATTTTGCCTTAAAAAGGCGTACACGCTCTGGAGATTTTAGGAATATCTTTTTGACATTCGATATCAACCCATCCACACCTTTGAAATTATCTCGCACTTCTTCGGCAACCCGGTGCAGACCATGAGCTAAACACGTAATGTGTTTCATACGAGGAAACGTTGCTTTTAAAATACGACCGGCTTTAAGCATATATGCGGCACTATCTGTGCAAAGTAAAAGCAAATTGTTAACGTTATCATTGAAAGAATTTTGAAACAAAAATTTTAATTGGTTTATTATTAGGTTTGCTATTGTTTCCCCATTTACCTTCTCTAAAACCTTCGACCCCAAAAGATAAAATTGCTTAGAACAATTTTTTTGCAAAGACCGAATCACCACGTTTGTCACACATTTTCCCATGAAATCTGGTGTTTCGTCTATAGATATCCACAAATAATTGGTTTTGTTTACCTCTCTTATACCCTGTATAGTTTTTTTGTACACGAGATTTAAATAAATTTGTCGCAGGGTCGATTCGTCCGGTAAAGAAGTCATAGAGCAGTCGCAACATAAATACTTGTTAAAAAAATGACGAAAATTATTGTTGTTGACTGTTGCCCATGGTATGTTGCATGAAATAAGAAAAATAATTAAATCGAAATAAAATTGATGTTTCCTATTTGGTTGCCCCGAACGGTAATTGTGGCGGTTGCTTTTCACATGATTCTCAATATTGCATTTCTTCAGTTTTAGATGCATATCGCACATAGAGCAGTATATAGTGGAGGTCACTTCATTATAGACTAACTCAGGGTGATTTTCAATCCACGTTTTGATCCGATCTTGTACATTACTCATTTTTGTATTAATTGATACCTTGCAATATTAAGTTATTATACGTATATCCAACACGTCGGATTCAATGCGTTGCGAAATAAATAATACCTAGATGCAATTTACGTTTTATACGTAATGAAATGACAGTTAAAGTGTGAATGTCATATGTCATGTGAGATGAAATTTGCAGTCGTTTCTATCATTTTAAATGAGGTGGTATAGTTACTTCGTTCTAAGTTGTACATGCAGACCTACCTCTTTGTTGCTCGACTATGGCAAAGCTAAAATGAAAAGTTATTTTATTACTTATACAGGATGTCCGGTAATTAATGCACAACCTTCTAACCCCCAGTAGGTCACCTTAGACTGGTCAAAAATATTGATTTTGAGCTCTAGTAAGTCTCCTGTTTTTCGAAATTTTCGCACGTTTGTTAGTTTTTAAATTTTGACATTCACACTGATAGGTGTACCATCGAATAAAAAAAGAAAAAATGTACTGAGGCAATACCTGTCATATACTCTAGTAAGACTCGATAGGTGTCGATAAAATAATATTTCAAGCACTGGCTAAATTACGCTAGTGTTTTGTTTTGCCGTGAAAAATCCGAGCTCTGGTTATAAGCAACCATCGACTACAATACCAAAGTATGACCAAATCTGAATCATTGAAAACAAATTAACATTATTATTCAAACGATGTTAATGACCCAGGTAATTGCGCAACACTAGTGCGTTTCCTAAAGGATGACTCCAAAATCAAACCTCATGGAGTCATGGATCATAACATGACCATATGTTTCACAGGAACTCAAACTGTTTAATGCTCCTTGTAGCCTTAGTGCGAGAACTTGCACGCAATTTTCTTTGCATGGTGGTATTTGATCGACCTATTAAATTCAATGTAGGTGCCTCACTAATCTGTAAATTTATATTACTTTAAGATTACCTTTAAGAAATAAACTGGATAATCAATACGGTAATAAGAGTGAAGTCAATCCATCAATTCAACACAAAGAGAATTAAGTACCTAGAGTGTTCTCTCCATACATGGCTAAATGCGTATACATAATAAGTTTTACGCGAGCTTTGCTAAAAGTAATTATTCAAAACATTACAGCTTAATACGTATTACGATTTAAGTGTGCTTAAAACTTAGTAAAAATGAGTTTAACCATACCTCCCATACGACTTATTATTTAATTAGTAGTTTTGCTATGTATGGAGTTAGCAATCTATCTACTCATTTATCTATGATTCAACATAAACTTACTTCTAAAGCAATAAATTACGTTATGCTTGATAAAAAACGTAAGGACTATAATTCACGTGTTTTCACCGTACTAACGTTAGCTATTAAGGATGATGAATCACTATACATGACACTCGGCTATAACATAATCAATTTCAAACGTTTCTCGGTCATAATCATGAATTAACGTAAGTAATCGTATTCATGCATGAAAATGGAATTCTTGATAATCTGCAATTAGGCAAATTACGAGTAAGTATTGTTATGTTATAGGAAAGTAAATTAGCACCGTATGTCACATTTTATGAGAGTTTGATCCATCATATTCTTCGCGCCGTTTTCATTTGTAAAAAGTAAGAAAAACAAGAGAACATTTTGGAAAATACTGCACAGTTACTCAAAAAAGACAGATCGTGTCCTGAATTCATTAGTAAGCCCATACGTGGAATAGAAAACATAAACACGAGACGCATGCGGTGACACGGTCATCTTGAATGAAAGCGGTCCGAACGCTTTCGCGACATCTAGTCCCTTGAGGTCAACGCCTTGTGCTTGCTTTTCTTTTAGTGCATATCAATGCATACTATTTATTTATGTTTAAACAATAATATTTTTACAAACACAGTTAAATAAAGGTTAATTTAAGGTACTTACCTATACTGTAAGCTATAATTGCTATACCCTACACAGGGTCCATGTGAAACAAAATATAAATGTAACAACTATGTACCATGGATTGCATAAATAAATGAAATGAAATACTAGTAAATACGAGGATTAAACTGTTACTTTTTTAAAAAGGTATAAAGTATAGTAGAATTAGACATTTATCCATACGATAAATGTAACCAATGTCATCAAAAACACGTCTCTTTTTGCTCGTTACTTATATCTGGATGACATTTTTCGATGTCTCACTTCTAAGTTGAATTGTACACTATTAGAGATTTGTAATTTAATCAATCAATTTTGCTCTAAGAGATGGACTTTGTTCGGTAGAAGCCTTGCTTTTTGTAGGGAGATAGCTGCTCCCTACAAACAACACGTGGCAGCCGTGGCCAGGACAACCAGTTGTCTAACCCAAACTTTGGTTTCACGCGTTTTCGTTAGATCATCGCACAATAAGCTATCAAATATTACACACTGAACTACGAAATTGAACAAAAAAACGTCAGATTTTCAAGGCACCTTCGCTATGTTGGGTCCCAAGCCGGAAGGCAGATTTGATATAAAAATGTTTTTAAAAGGTTATGCTTGGAAAAATAGTAAGGAAGAGTAATCACCGATCAAAACCTGCACCTAAACTGTGATGCCATGCCAAAGGTGGCGAAGCTATCAACATGGTGACCTAATGTCACGTTCACGTCAAACGTTTTGAAGTTGTCATGTTGTGAAAATTTAAGTGTTATCTAGGCATGAAATTTCGATAATACATCGCTATTATAATGCAGGCTTGCGCTGTGTATTGGTGCAGGAACCACACAACCGCCTGGCAACGGCAATATTTCTTATAATTGGAAAGTAAATTTAATATAACTAGTAGTCCGCCTCGAACAAGACCCTAAGGAGGATTTTTTTTCTCCTTCTAGCTCCATAGCCACTTGATCGATCCTGCTCATATACGAACTTACAAATTTTATGTATCTCTGTTAACTAAAGTTATCGTCAGACAAACTATCGAAATCAAAAAGCCATCCAAATGCCGAGACGTCCCAGTAGCCAGGTGACAGTTCGGTCTGGAGTTGTTTGTAAGAACTCACTTCGCTTACGCTCCGCGAGTTCGAATATTTATATACATATTACGAATTTGTCAAACTTTGGCGTATTTATTATACGTTAATTTTACATTTCAGCTATTTTCATTTGAGAATCTCTACTGTCCAATGATAATTTATTCTTAAATTGATTTTGACCATTCACAGCATGGCTACTTTTCTTATTTGTGAAATGGCATAAAACCCTTGCGGAATTAAGGTTTACACAAAAAAATATGCTTATAGAATGGGTACTTGATTGGTTAACAAGACATAAGATATTTTGATTTTGTCAACGTGAAAATAGGTCGTGTTTTCACATGAGATTTGCTTGAGTTTACCCATTTTTATATATTATAAAGTTGGTTTAGTGTCACTATTCATTATTCGTAGTCGTAGGGTAGATTGCCTCAAAAAGCAAAGAAAGCAGTTATGGAAACAGAGAAAACTCGATACTGTAAAACGAGTTCTAGTAGTAGTCGTAAAAAACGACTATGAAATGAAAGATAATTACGCTAATTAAATATTATCATTGGCACGAGCGCCGAACTATTAACTAGGAGTTGAAGTGGTCGCCTTGGTCGAAATCGGCCGGAAGGATCATCATCATTGGCATTGAATTTAATGGAGGTTACTGATTAAAAAAAATAATTAAAATACAGTGAATGTCATGAAACTTCTAGAGCAATAGAATTTCTATGTTTGCTAAAATTATGCCTAAAGTCGACCCTTTACATTAAATGGACTCTGGATTTTATTCTAGCTGGGTGAGTACACCGTATTTTGGAAATTTGACGAAACGAATCACCTAAAATGGTAAAGACAGGCAAAATGTATTTGATCCTTTATGGCTATCAGTACTAATTTATTTAATTACTGAAAGAGGTACAGTATTTAATGAGAGGAATTTTAGATAAGTATGTGAGTTATGTAATTTTACAGAAACCGCATTAAAATAAAATTCCCCTAATAATATTTAGAATACACTTTAGGTAATAGAAAACATAAATATAAGTACTTAATGTTAAACATGTTCGTAGTTTCGTATGCATATGAACTTGAATCCTATTGAACTAAATCTAAATCCACCTCCCAAACAATTTAAAAGTATCCGACAGGTTATCACCTCTTCCGTACTACAAAGAAAAGTATTTAGATTATATGATAATAGATGTAAATGTTTGAGTACGTCTTGTGCGTAGTTTGCATTGAGTTTTTTTTATATTTAAATCAGTGCATGCATTCTAAACGTGACAGCAACGGAACATTGACATCATAAGAAGATTGCTATAATTGAGCTCATTCCTAAATAACTACATCTTGTAATTTGCGGTCGTTCGTCTTGTAGCCAGTTAAATAAGTCTTAATCCGATTTTATATTCATACCCATCTCTATTGTTAATGAAAAAAAACCTTTATGCAAAGAACAACGAATACAAATAGTTTATTTACTAAAAATAGGATAACATTTTAGCAATTTCAAATAATTATCATATCGGTTCCAAATTAGGCACAGCCTGCATTTTGAAAATTATCAAATACTTCTGCATGGATTTTTTGGCGAAAAATAAAACTAACATCAGTACCAACTTTACCACGTGCATAACATGTGCAATCTTAAGTATACAGGTAATCCTAAGTATACTGCACTGCACAGAAATGAAAGATGCAAACTTGTGCATGGATTTTTTGGCGAAAATTATAACATTGGGAACAGTGTTTTTATTTATGAACACACATAAAAATCGTGTGTAGGTATATCATCATAGGTAGGTAGGTACCTGTTAGACTGGACAGCTTTCAAAAGAGTTTTGTAATAAATTACCCATCTAAAACAACCTCACATTATGTACTCATTATCATACCTACAACGGGTTATCTAAATATATGCTGATTTTCATTTTTTCTCTTCATTATAACATTTATAACCCGTGGCAGGCAAGGTCAATGGACAATAAGCAAACAACTACTATATAATACATGGTATGAAAAGAGTGATGTCAGCATAAAACCGGAATAAGATACCTAAACACCATGCCCAGTATAAGATACAAAAACCAAGCTCATTTTAATAAAATATCAATGGCTCGCCATGACAAATCGATGTTTCCAAATACCAAAGGAAAGGACGTAGCAATTTACAAAACAGTAACATTTCACGTCTAGTGCCAGCTACCTAGTGCTGTTCAAATTACGGATGTTGACTAAAGTGGGCCTTAAGGATGTATATTTAAGCCTCGTGGATTAGGAGCAAGTTGAGTTTATCGTGGCCAGCATAGTTGAGGCAAGGTAAACGCTAATTTCCTCGAAGCGAGACACGTGTTTGATACGGCGCACATTTGTCGAAGTTACAAGTACATGTGTTGTAATCATAACATACGTTACAATAAAAACAGTATAGGTAATAAAGATATGAAGAATGAGAAACTTACCAGGTGTATTATACTAGACAATGCGAAGCGTTAACGACCCGCGGAAAGATGCTGCATTATAAATGGAAATGGACATTAGCACAACTATGCAAAAGCCATTTACTTAACACACGTTAATTTGTAAAACTACTCAAAACTTTCTACAAGTCAGGCACTTACTCGTACCTCGTAATCGTAATGTCTGTACACCATATAATTTTCCTGTTTTTACTAACACATTTCATGTCGTGTCGTTCTGAAAACCAACCACCGACTGCTGAATAAAAATCGATTGACACAAAGTAAGAACTATCTAAAATACTGATTTTCTCTAAGTATATCTCTATACCGTGGTTGCAGCACTTTTGTGTACTTCTTTATAGTTCTATTGTATAATTACTAATGCATATAGGTATTAGGTACATTATGTTAGTGTGTCATGGTAGTATAATATAATAATTATTACGTTACATACCATATCTTAAAATACGGCTGAATATAAAGGTAATGACGCAAACTGATACATATGAACTTACGAAGTGTACGTACCATCAGGTTCATAACTTCATACCCAATTTATGAATGAATTGATTGATAAATTGGGTATGCAGTTAATCCAATGGTACATCGAGTTTTCACACGACCCACCAAGTAATCAGAGTAAGTTCATGACCATGGTCATCTCCGTCGATGGATCTAAGTATGAAACGGTGTTGACCGCAGCGAACAACTATGTCAAGCCGACTCGAAACCACAAATCACTGACCGAATATAAAAAGCAAAAATCCATTTGTTTTACAATATAGATAGAGCACTATAGTCTATTACTGCCATGATCGCACACAACAGATATTGTTTCATTAAAATATTAATTTCGTGAAAGCTATCCAGTGAAAACTGGCTGTATCAGTAAATTAATTTGATGTTCTTTAAAGACTACCTATCTACTATATAGCTAATAAATACTAGCGAGACAAATGAGTTCATAAATAGTTAATTTAATTTATATTGCCGTTAAGATACACTGAAACTTTTTACAAAAGCCTATTTGTGCTGCTTGATGAACTTTGATAATGAATCTATTTCAATTATTTTTTGATTCGTTTTTTTTTTTTCATTTCTATTAATCCATTGTCATCTTTTAGAAATGTAGATAACGTAGGTAAAACCTGATAATTTCCTACTGCCAAGAATAATTCACAAACATTTATGCAACAAACACTGTAAACAAAATATACGGACGCGGTATTTCGGTTCATATGTTTCGAAACCACACTGATTCTATATTTTGCTATTATTTATGCGGCCATTACAAACACTGTAAGCTTTAAAGTGCAAACTGTCCGACAAACACGCATTCCTAGGTGCCTCTATTAATACCTACTACTTACTGAAGATTTAGATAATATGACACGGTTTACGATTTTACGTACCTACACCTATTAGGCTTGGCCAGAAGTATTGAGCATAGCTGTTTTTGTTTACAAAAGTTAAGTATTATTTCCCTATCCTAACAATGTACGGTAACGGTAAATGTTATATTTTATTTATAAATATAGAAAACTTCACTTAATAACACTTTCACGGTACTTATAAAATATAAAAACAGAAGACACCAAAAATGAAAATTCATAATATATCTTCAAAAAAGATGGAAACGATGGACTAAACTTTCGAGTTTTGTATGAAAATCGCATTGGTGCTCAATACTTCTGGCCTGTATATATACCTATCATGACATGAATTGACCTTAAAGTGATAGTATGCTATTGCTAACCTTAGTACAGCACTACCTAAAACATTTTTTTTTAAATAGCTCTGTAAACTATTGTTAAGATGTTTATTGATTTGGTGGAAGAGTACTGAACAGGTGTGATGTATTATAAGGAAGGATCTATTATATCGTATAGAATAGTAAGAGTTTGGTACCGATGTTGAACATAACGTTGAGGCGATCCATATTGACAGAAAGACGAGAGATATTTAAAATAGCAAAATTATACGAGTAGATACAAGTAGCCAGCCTCGAACTAAGAACTCGCGAGTTACTTGCAAAAAAGCTATCCAATATAACCCATCTGATGATTACGGCTTCTAGCTCAAATACCCCTTGATCGATCCTGCTCAATGCTCATATACGAACTCTCAAATAATATGTATCTCTGCTCTGCTACAACCTCAGCAAATTTCATAAACGTAAACGCTACTCAGGTTATCGTTGAACAAACTCTCAAATCTAAAAGCCATCGAAATGCCGAGATGTCCCAGTAGCCAGAAGTTGTTTTTAAGAACTACGTTCGCTTACGCTCCGCTCATTCGATAATTGCATACGTATAAGACAAAAAGAATTAGGTAATTAATAATCAATACATTATTTATCTATAGTATGACTATAGTGATATAGAACTGAGATAAACTCTTCTCATTATTCCCACCAAAGTTAGAGGAAAAGAACGAGCAAAAAGGTAGGTATGTACAGTCGCAATCAGATATATCGGAGCAGCTTAGGCGGTCACAAATATCTGAACAACGCCTCTATTGTCACGGCGATAAAGTGCATGTTCAGATATTTTTGAGTACTGTGGCCGCTCCAATATATTTGAGGGCGACTGTACAGTCACAGACTTTAATTGTTGAGTCATTTACGGGTCTAGCTATTTTCTTTAGTTTAATACTTACTCTATGAAAAGTCCAGTGTAAAGTGAACCCTAAATGGCTCAACAATTAAAGTCCCTGACCGTACATGGGAGGGATTTTGTCGCATATATTTAAACTTAACTCTGTGTATTTAACAGCTGGTGCCTCGGGCTCTAAGTGAGGGGGATGTTATCTAAACTTAATTTACGAGAAAACTTTAATCTCGACAATCGGACTAAAGCTTGACTTAAAGATCCTGCTCTTCTGCAGGTAGGTACTCTTAAACTGGTTTATAAGGAAGTTAATAAATAAATTTCCTTATATTCATAAACATACCTACATAACGAAGTTCATGTTTAGTAAAGAATTAAGGGTATTAAATAACAGCAGGACAGGAATAAGGACAGGTCAGTGATGAGCTGATGAGACCGATATTGTTAAAAGTACAAGAATGGGCTGACTCGCTTTTAGGCACAAAGCCATGAATCAAAACAATGCGTATTAACGCTATTGATTTGTTTTGACTGCTCCGAAATAGGTATAATCATTATTCATGTGACCTAATAGATAAAAAGTTTTATTAACCTTTTGAACGCCAAGCATAGCATCGGACGCCATCAATCGTGTCCTCAGCGGCAGCGGGCGCGAGCGCACAAGGCAAACCGGTTATATTTTGGACGTCATATCACGTGCTGGCACTGAGGGCACTTACCGTGCGCGTGATGTCAAGTCTTGAGCGGTCAAAAGGTTAACATAGGTTAACAACCCTTTAAAAAATCTGAAGTATCTCACATGATCCAGTTCAACATATTACACGATGATAACATGTTTTTTTCTTTCAAAAACAATCTTTGAATGCCTACTGGAGATGGTTCTAATTCTATCGAACCTAAACCCAACGGCTTCCATTGTTTGTTTCATCGCGGAGTTCTTAGTGTTCATACAACCACGTTCGGTCTCCATTATAAGATCAGCTCGATGATACCAAACATTGTATTGTCATCCAAGTTACGCAGTATGCTAAATTTCAGCTCAATTGGATATCAGGAACTGGTTCAAATCTGGCTTGCAAGACTTTACGTAAACAACAAACGCCGTGTTAAATAAAAGCTTGTAAAATGAAAGATTAAATTTGACAGACGTTTATTTTCATTATATTATTCGTTCAGTTTTTTACTGCCAGTTTTTAAATCATCATGGATTCGTAACTATCATATACCGAAGATTAATTCTGCTACATGTTTTTAAACAAATAATACCTATTTGCATTAAAGAAATAATAAGTAACATAAAACTCATGATGTAACATAAACATGTTATGAGTGTATTATTTATTAAGGTACTATGCACATTGCACAATTTGCACAGTATGTATTACACAAAACATAAATTTTGTTCAATTTACCTCATTGTATGAATAAGAATGCTAGGAATTGTGCATGGATTGAAAGTTAACCACCTTGGAAATTGTATGATGAGGAGGGACGATAGTTGGGTAGCTGAGGAGACCCTCTGACTGTCAAATGAAATACTGGATTGTTCAAGAAATTAATATTCAAATTAATCTCGGCTATTAGAGAAACATAGAGTTTAACATCAACGCGCGTTATTCTAAACGCAGTAATATTAAAATGTTCATTCATACTACTAATCTGTGACATAATATATACAAGAGGAAAATATACCTAAACGTGGCGTGGTGTTAATGACATATTTATCAACGGGATATCCTTAGCATAGAAAGTTAACTTCGAGACTAGTTTCATAGACCAAGTAGGTAATATGAGATGGAGTAACGCCAGACCGTAACCAAAAGATATCAGTAACGAAACTCGAGCGCAATATCTTGACTTACACCCGATTTCTTAATAGGTACATGTCATATACAGTTGCAGTGCCTGTAAATTCCAACGTTGATAGTGTAGGCTTATACAGTTATAATATATTGTTATTTTTTATTTCAACTTACCAATACTTGCATAATATTTTACGATTAATAAAAATAATTATAACTCAAAAATGACTTCACGACTATTATACCGATGCTCCATTTGAAAGTTTTATATTATGACAATATTATGTCGCCCGCACGAGGTTTGACGAATTTTATTTAACCTAACACAATGTTGTGTGACCGATCACAGCTTTATTTAAAAGCACAAAATTTCGTATTGCGATATTCAAAGGGATAAATAAGTATCTACCATGCAGTCAGTGAAATATCAGGAATGTGCATTGTGCTACCCGACCAAAAATCCTCAAATGGTCCTTTGTTATGCTATGCTATAATTTTCAAGATGGAACAAGATGTGTCAAAATTTACATTTATTTTTAGGGTTCCGTACCTCGAAAGGAAAAAACGGAACGCTTATAGGATCACTTTGTTGTCCGTCTGTCTGTCTGTGAAGACCATTTATCTCAGGAACGCGTGGAGGCTAATTTATATCAAATACTCAGGTCTATTGTGCTTTGGAGCTGTGAAAAAATCAAACTTAAAAGCCAACGCAATCAAAGGATACAGTCGTTTATGCTGCAAATTTTAGTGTTTTCGGCACTGGCAAAACCTACGGGGTACTTCCCGTAAACTCAGAAGATTGAAATTTGGCACGAATGCTACGTCATATAGCATAGACAATGGAAAAAATACAAAAAGTAGACATTTGTAGTAAAATCATCAATTCAATACAAAAAATATACTTTAAATTTTAAACTTACTACCTTTTTTATTGTAAACGCGTGAAGTTAATAAATTGAAATTCATGTCAAATACTCAAGGCTATAGGACCTATCAGATGTAGGAAAACCAAACTTTTATGTCAACGCAATCAAAAGAAATAGCAATTTAAGTTGCATATTTTGAAACTACTTTAACTTTTAAAAACTTTTATGTTACGCATTTCATTTTCATTTAGTAATAAACATACTACAACTTTTGCTTGTTATAGGTTTGTACGGAACCCTCGGTGCGCGAGTCCGGCTCGCACTTGGCCGGTTTTTTTTAGAATTATTAAGATATTTGTTACAAAATTCTTATAATTTTGAAGAAAACTGACAATACTTTAAATATGCCATGTCAGCGCAGCGAACACACGTCAAGAATCCAGTTTCGAAATAATTTTACTACCCATTGAAATGTCACATATTAAAGTAATAAACCGCCGTTGCAGTAACGTATTAATTCTTAAATGATATGATTTTACCAAGTATAAAATACATATCTTTCCAACTAATACACACTAAATCATATTACTAGATTGATAAGATGAAGCTCCGCTATGTATTTCTTCGATGTATATTTATTGTATTACACATTAACATCTCAAGAGTATATTTCTTATGTAATTTAACTTCTTTGCAAAATAATCGAACCCGAATGAACTATTAGTTTGCAGGCATTTAAAATGTTAAATATTCGTTATACCTTTTAAATAAAAATTATGTTAAATTAAAAGCATAATATACTCACTTAAACCAAATAAATATTTCACAACACAACTCAATCCAACTCGAATAAAACTAACATTAAATTAAAATTAAACTCGAACGACTTTTTACCGGCGCGTGCGTCTGCGCCTACGTCGCTCCGTCGAATGATAACACCAGTCGCAACGGTGTAAGTATATTTGTTGAGCTTCAGGTAACGTGCACTGGTGTATCAATTACCATTGATAATTCTAATGAAGCCTTACCTACTACATCGGCAGAAAGACTATTATTGGCTAATCCGACTACGCAGTTGTACTGGTAAAACTGTATCAAGCGGTCTGATATGAGTAGACAATCCTCAATGAGTAACATGTCACGTCACTGGGTTAAATGCTCTTATCATTTCCGTAGCAATTCATCATCAGTTGCAAGTAATCGATTTGATAAAAAAAACCAAATCTGTATCAAACTGCTTTCGATAAAACTTGCATTTATATGGTTTTTGTAACTGTAAAATTAACTTGTATAAATAAAATAAATCAATAAATATTTGGGGACAATCTTACACAAATCAACCTAGTCCCAAACTAAGAAAAACTTGTATTTACTATGGGTACTAGGCGACGATATATTTACTTATATAGATAAATATATACTTAGATACATAGAAAACACCCATAACTCAGAAACAAATATTCGTGATAAACACTCAAATAAATGCCCTTACCAAGATTCGAACCCGGGACCTCCTGCTTCATAGGCAGGGTCACTACCGACTGGGCTAGGAGGCCGATAAAAGATAGGAGATATAGGAGGTATAAATTGTATAAATAAATGTCGCCGGTCTTTGCCGTTTCCAGAAATTAGTTTTTATATTAAAAATGATCCACGTTAAGTTTCTATCCATTGAATAGACTTTTTAGGAATATTTGAATCGCCTATAAACTATTTGTTACTTTTTGTGGTATTCGTAGCCTCAGTGGTTTAATACTTAAACAATACTCGTTTAGTAAAGATATTTTTTTCTATGACTGGGTACGTGCTTGTAGTAAGTCGTTGTGTTGTGGTAGTAAAAGTTGGTCGATTCTTGATTTATTTAATAAATTATATCTTTTGTATTCGTTAAGAACAAGATTATTGCGTTAAATATTTTACTTAAGAACAGGTTGATCTGAATGTTTTATGTCATTGTTTAATTAATACTTACCTACGTTGACCTATAAGCCATATTATTTTCTATAAGTAATAATTAAAACTGTCGCACTAAAGCTTTATTCGTTTTCTTTAATTACCTTACCACTAACTAAACTTTTATAATAAAGTTTACTTACGATTTTTTTTAAGAGACGCGTTTTCTAGAATGCTCAGGGCACACGTTCAGTTTTTATTGTAATACACACTCGTAAAAAAATCTGATATCACGTAAGCAGCCTATATGTCGGTTAATTCGCCATTAGACGATCTTACCCAACATTGGCACTAACTTATTTCATTTACCGATGCCTTGTATGTGAAGTTTACAAGTTTAATTAGTAACCAACTAAATGTTTGAACAATCATCTATGTAGTCACAGAAAAATTTACTTTCAGGCAATAGGATAAGTAAAATGTATCAATTAGTTATTTTTAAATGAACTTCTTTTTTCAAAACATACACGAGACAAAATATATAAATACCGATGCAACATTCTCAACCATTTACTCACACTGAAACCGCGTTTCATTAGATCATTATTTTGAATATATTTCCCTTTTGCGGTGACATTTATGAAAACGGGTTAACTGCATATGACTATATGACTACTGCATACAATAATTGTTACGGGGCATGCTAAATGATTAAATGAATGATGTCATTATGACAGAATGACTTGACAGATTTCGTACCTCTTAACTCTAGCTAGGGCGTGACGTCACTAATGGTTTCTTCGAGAATAAATATTGGCAGCTCTTTGAATGATACAGCAGTTTTTCTAGATTTCAGACGTTGTGAAATAGGAAGCACGTTGTTAGCTTAATAATTGGCAGTGAGTACATAATACATGTAGGATAGTAAATCAGACCAGGCATTCAGCTGGAAACAATAATTAATTAAAATTCCATATTAAATCGGGGCATTTGCTTCACATTAAAGTAGTATTTTTAATTCTGACCAGTTATCTGACAACCTCATGCCATACAATCCAGAAGTACAGAGTTTCTATTATTATTACTCTGAGTAAGTACATCTGATTATCTGTCAAATTAGACCAGCTTGACAGAACTGGTTTCCCACGCGGAGCTATTGACCCAACGTAAGTACGTTTTACGTACGTACAATAATTAAGTGGCTTACAATGTATCGCAGGAGCTGTCAGGTTATTGTGCTCAATTAAACATACTACTTTAGGTTACACAGGTACTATTTACATGTAGTTATGTGGTAGTGCCAATAACAGCGCAGCGCAGTGTTGCGTCTCCTGATTTATCCGGAGATCTCCTGATTTCGGACTATGTCTATGATCTACTGATATTTCAACAGATTCTCCTGATTTTTTAGAATTCACTTCTGACATATCCGCAATTTTTAAACGGACACTCACAACGTCACAGGTTTCTCAAACTTTACATTTTGGGGTTATTGTCACTAACTTAGTGGATTTGTTGTTATTTTCATTGCTGATGTTTGTTTTAATTAATAACACCAATAAAGATACATTTAACATTACCACCACAGCGACGAAATGTAAAAATACCGCCAGTTCAAAAAATAAAATGACTCACTAGTATTTTTTTTAGGTTTATAAGTGATTATAACTTTATATAATTTTTATCTCAAATAAAACCCTTTAGTTAGAATTTTATTCAGGTGTCGGTTACATTGCCTATGATCTGAAAATAACTGAAAAATACAAGCAGAAGCAATGTTTGCAAGTAATAAAAAGATAAAAAAAAGATAAAAGATATTTATTCTTCAATTTAGGCACATTACAATGCACTTATGAACGTCAGAGAGAAAAGAAACTACCACCGGTTCTAACCCTACACCTCTGACCCGAGAAGTATTACTTATTACCGGCAAGAAACTCGGCGGGACTTATTTTTTCAAAACAGTACTACAAATACATTAAAGATACTATATACAATAATGCGTAGTTCTTCAAGAAGGCATATCAAAACAGCTTGAGAGACAGACATGTACCTGCCTATTGTGTAATTAAAATGAAAAATAAAAATAAAATCCAAATCTGACTGCTTCGCAATACGTTTGATATCCTTTCTTACTTGAACTGTGTCCTCTAAATGTTAGATGATTTTATAGATTCTGGTTTGGGCCATGCATATATGTCTGTCATATAGTCCTCGACCCTGTAATAACCCTTTGACATTAAAGTTTTTTTCAAGTATTTCTTAAGAGCGGGAAATGATAGATTCAAAACATCGACGGGACATAATGAGAAAAGTACCAAAAAAATAAGTAGAATTATTATTTTATAATTACGATCATTAAAAAAAATGCTTGGTAAGGTCGACAGAAAAGTTGATGTTTAATTAATCACTAGCGGAAATGTGATTTTGTTTCCGTGAAAAATACAATGTGGAAACGTAAAAAAGTAACGGAAACAAGAAAATGATACATCTACAAGTCATCGATTTTCGCACAACTGTGAAATGTCTGATACATCAAGTGTAAGTAGTAGGTTGATTATGCACTATGCAGTTATGTCATCGTGGAAAGCTGGCTACATCCTTTTTGTCTGAGCATAACATTCCCAAAGAACCCATTGGACTGAATAAATTATAATTAATTACCATCTAAAGTATAAGTCTTAGAAAAATAACTTGAATGCCCCTATGATTAATTTACGAATATTTAGAAATTAATAAAACTGCTATACAAAACTAATTAGAACATTCATGTATGAATGAACATGCGTTTAAATACACGGTCTGTGAAAGTTTCAGGAAATGTTTTTCTTTTTTGGTACACATATAAAAATACATTTAGTTAAATTATCTCTTCTTTTTTGTTCCAAAATAACAATAACTCTGACTGAGCAGCCGAGCGTAGCGAGGCGACGAACGTCTCCGTTTTCACTGGTACGACGATTTGGGAGATTGATGTGTGTGTATTGGTTGGTTGGTTGGTTGGTTGGTCAGTGTCGGTCTTGAGGTCGCGTTTTTCATCCGATTTCGATGAAACTTGGCATGTACGTTCCTTGATTTATTTGCCAAAAATAGTCGAGCCATTTTTTTATTGGGGGGAAAATGAGGGGAAAAGGGAGGAAGTTTGCTGTCGCGTTATTTATGGATGGATTTCAATCATTTTCGGGTAAAAGGTCAAGCCCACACTTCCTCAGAGGTTGTTGTAAAAAAAAGTTTCGAGGGGGGGTGAAAGGGGGGAAAAGGGGGGAAATGCTCCGAAGTCTACGGTTCACAGAACTACTACTTTAGTTGTCATTACAGGTGCTAGCCACATTTAAGAACACTTTGGTAGTAATATTTAATAAATAAAACTTTGTAATTTCCACAAATGACCTGCTTGCGATTACAAAACGTTTGTTGTCCCGGGATTTGCGAAGTTTTTAGTAATTATTAATATTTTTTTGATGAAATAAATGTTTTTTTTTTCATGTGATTTAGAAATTATTACTGACATTAGTAGCGACAATAACTGGACGTGCAAGGAAATAATAGACTGATAAAAGTTGGCAAAATTTTTGGTAAGGCTGAACGGAAAAGAATTTCGAGAATCCTGGCGCACTTATGATCAATTTATCATTGTCAGTGCATTGCTATTGGCACATTGCTTACAGTAAACTTTAACCCGAAATGGTTTAGACTGAAATGGATAGGCAATAACAATGTTACAGTAGCTGTTATGATAACATTTCGCAGTGTAGTCCATGCGTGTTGTCTTTGAATGAAATCGACCGCGATGAAACTTCCACAGATGTGTCATTAACTCTGGTAGGCTGAACCTAATACTGCAGCAGCACAAAGAATCTGCAATGATTATATTATATCCAACTCTTCACCAGCTCCCAATGTCCCAATAAACATAATACAAATATATGATAGGTTATAGTTTTAACAATTTATCACGCGCTGCTACGTAGGTACAGTACAGTCAATATCAAAAGTGTCTAATCGGATACCGCTCTTATTTTCTTGTCAATAAAGTTGTCAAGCTTATTTTGAATACCTCTGCCGATCGCCCAATGTGTACGAGATCGTCAAATGAAAAAAATAGTGACACACTACTGCGAGCACGTACTTATAAATCATAATATCAAAAAAAATACGCATGCATTTGGTTAACATCAATGCATATTAAAAAATATTTATAACGGGTTACGGGGGGTTTTATAGTTAACATCAATGCAATGAAAAACATTATCATAATATTCATCCGAGCGTTGGTAGCCTGACGGTAATGACGTCTGACTTTCAATCCGAAGGTCCCGGGTTCAAACCCCGGCTCGTACCAATGAGTTTTTCGGAACTTATGTACGAAATATAATTTGATATTTACCAATCGCTATACGGTGAAGGAAAACATCGTGAGGAAACCTGCATACATCCGCGGAGAAATTCAAAGGTGTATGTGAAGTTCCCAACCCGCTTTGGGCCAGCGTGGGGACTATAGCCTGATCCCTCTCGTGCATGAGAGGAGGCCTGTGCCCAGCAGTGGGACGTATAGAGGCTAACATATTATTATTATTATTTAATATTCATAATAAATATGACGTGATATCGTCATTAATTTATTATGATAATCAACATTGCAATCAGGTTTCACTGATTACTTTAATCAGTAATTATACGCAATTAAGACGAATGAAGAGGTTCTGCCATAAGGTAGGAGAGAGGCGTTAAGCTATACTAATTATGTTAGGCAACCTAATACGGCACGGCTAGGATTCTTCTTCTTCTTCAGGTGCCTCTCCATTACTGAAGGTTGGCAGTCAGCTTCTTAAAATTATCTTTGTCGAGTGCTTATCTGAACACGGCTAGGATTGAAGAGATGACAGGCGGTGGAAAGCCTAGAATCATTCTAATCTAACTCAATAAAGTAGAGTCAGTAAAGAAGAAAACGTCGTATGAGGAAATCATAAGGTTGATCCAAAAATATTACCATCAAGTCTTGGAAACGCTCGCAGATGACAGGAATTAATGGCGTGCAAGTATTGAAAGGAAGTATTGGAAGGTAGAAAGTTCTGTGATGAGACCTGGTTCGAATCATTAGCTGGGAAAAGTTGTGCAGGCAGCATACCGATGCTGGGGCCTCTGACGTCAACTTATTCTGCCAGAAGTGTAGAAAATCGTGTCGTTCCTGTATCGATGTTTATAGCCACCAAAGGCGTTGTCTGTACAGTATTCATGTTTGAATAGTCTGCAATAGACGCAAAGGCCTATGATGATGATGTAAAAAAACAGGATTAGCGCTACTCTATATGCCGATAAGAGCATAGCTCTTAAGTGATGATGACGATGATGATATGCAATTGAATTTTCGAAAACTACAACTAATTTGTTTAAATGCTTCTACAAACATTCACATCAGGGACCCGAACAATAGGTATGCTTAGGTAGGAACTTTTACGTAAACAACCAGTGCTGAATCACAAACTCAAAGTTGGTAGGTAGTTATGGCTACCTAAAAGTCCCCAATTTATTAATTTTTTTACGTACAATCACCCACCGAATAAATACCTCGGGATCATTGCTCCATACAAATGGGTGTCAAGGGCATGTCGATAGCGCTTGATAATGTATCATCTTTATCAATTGATGCTGCTTTTCGTGCCGTGTGTAGTGCCATTATATAAATGGGGTCAAATGGCACGACGGAAAGATAAAACGCGCGTTCTTTTAACTTTGAAAACGTGCCAAAAATAGCACCGTCATTAATTTTATCACGTATGTAAGTAATGTAGTATAGTATATCCAAATTACCGAATAATATTTTGCACGACGAAGCACCAAACTCTAAACTGAAACAATACTTCTTTATCAGACTCCGTAAACAGGTACACACACACACGCACACACACGCACACAGACGCACCAGCGATCTACAGCTCGCCTGCTTCCCGATCCCGCACTATCCTGCACTTATATCTAAAAGCGCATAATACATTTTCATTGGGTGAAATACTACAACCGCAAATGTGTTTTTACAATGTCATGCTCATTCGAACTACAAGGGTAGTAGTAGTTATGAGGTATACATTACGACAAAGGCTAGAAACTAAGCAATTTGCATATGGAGTTTGATATTGACGTTTAGCAATGTCAGACATGCATCTCGTTCCGAACCTCTCAAGTGTTATAATACCAGTATGGTACGAAGTTTAAGGTGTGAATGGGGTTGGCAACTGTCAACGGTTTGGCCAGATGGCGGGTACCTGTCACTAGTATTGTTGTATGGGATTTGGCTTAAACACTAGCCCATCCAGGTCAAAAAATTCAAAAAAAAAAACCAAGAATTTGACACAATTGGTAGGACTGACAGGTACCAGCTATGCTGGCGCCATCTGTAAAAACTTTCGACCGGCCAACCCCATTTCATTTTACGCTTGATTTGTAGCCTCCGGAAACCTAATGTTTGCAGTCTAGTGTCGCGTACGAAGACTGCTGTTTACGTTTATTGGTATCCGGTTCGAAGGACCAAATATTTTCAAAATTTCTCACCACGTATTTAGTCAGCCATTTCCATTGCCAAACGCTGCCTTCTCCGCAAGGTATGTTTCGCCTATCATGGCTTATCTGTAAAATAAACAGTCATTTGTTATTATTATGGGTAGTTTGTTAGGAAATTATCAAAAGTAGTATTATTGTAAAGCACATTGTATGGCAAGAGCTGTCAGATTACTGTTTTGAATTAAAAATAATACTTTGCTTGTGGCGCTAGTCGCCAGGTGCGACATCAATACCTGAATATTTAGGAGAATTTGAACGTTGGCCGTTGCGTGCGTAGGTACTAATTATAAGTCACATTTTTGCATTTGATTTAAAGCAAAGACCTACAACACCCTTTGAGCTTATAGTCCTCTAAGTTTAAGTAATCGCAGATACTTATATCAATAACCCTATACTAGCACTGACCAATGCCAAACAGGAAGGAGTTATCCCATTAGTGTATAGATTAGAGTTTGGTAGCAATTGAACAATTGTAAGATCGTCCACGCTGACTGACTATTCGTAAACCTTATTGCAAAGACATTAATGTTTACCAATGATTTGCTAGGGGTCACTATTGGTATCATTTTGCCCACCGTTCACCAATCGACACCAATCACCAATGCATGCGACAGTATCGTGCACGTGCATTAGGATATAAAATTATATTACGCAAAACCGTCCAGAGTGAATTGAGATCCCAAATGAACAGACTTGGAAATCTGAACTTAATTTGTAGTAAAGTGCAGCGGTCTTGACTGCGAGAAATTTTAACTAAATCGAAATATAGTACCTACCATCTCATAGCGCCTTTCCGCTATCCGGGCATAGATTGCACTAGGTATATTATATGTGTACACTTAGCTACTTAATGATGTATAACACGGAAGGTTCGCTGTCAATATTGCCCTGCTGCACTTTGCAGAAACTCATTGATTTTTGCTTCTAATAGGTATTAGTATAATTTTACCGTATACACAGCTAGCTTAAATGCCATGACCAGTTTTGGGACATTGGCGAATATAGAGAAACCTGCGGGTTAAACGCCTTCTTGCCTTATTTAAAAAAAGAGACTAAGTCGGGTAGGTACTTCAAAAAGATGCAGGTCAATATCCCTTTTTTGTCAATCAGATTCAAATACTTAAAGAATTTAATTATTATAATTTCGTACCTACCGTGGATACCGGACTTTGGGAGTGGGACCCATCTAGGTCAAAATTGGCCTGGCTAAATGAGTCGCTCAAAATGTACCTACATAGACCTTCATTCTCACATAATAGCAAAGAGAAGATTAGGAAGGAATTAGAGAAGAAGAAATAAGTAGTGGCGGAACTCAGATTTTTACAAACGGCAATTAAGCTCAAACCATAGAACACAACACATTACCCTATACCCACAATTCATAAAAGCCCGCCAGATGATCTGTAGGGTAGGTAGGTACAAGCTAACAAATGCAATCTTAAGCTGCGTCCACACTTGTATTTTTTTGCCGTATCGTATCTCCGTCGCGTATCTCCGACGCGTATCATGATCGTTAGTGTGGACGCCAAAAGATCGCGATCATGCCACGCGCCGTATCTGATCGCGCAGAATCCATGATGCTACGCGGTGATTCAATACCCCGCACACTCGCGATCGGATACGCGTATCATGATCGGTAAGTATGGACGTGTTTTGACACTGTATCATGATACGCGGATATGATCTGATACGCGATACGCCGCGATCCATCTGAGTTGGATTTTCGCCGATCAATACGGCGATCATCAAAGGGGATACGGATACGCTATTAACAAGTTTGTACGTGTACAGGACCGATCACCAATCTGACCGATCTCATCTTGTTTTCCGTAGGGACATTTGGAGTTTATAATGGATAATTAATTTTTTTTAATATTAATAGAGGCCGATAAGGCCAAACTATATTTTATGGAACCCATTGGACCCCAATTATTATCATAGGGTATTAAAAAAAGACACGTGGAACGAGTAGGGCAAGGTAATGAATCGCCTGGTGGAGGAACTAAAAGCTCCGTACTGACGAACAATCACAGAAAATGATACGGTGTTACGATACGATGCTACGATACGATGCTAGTGATACGGTATGCCAAAGTGAACGTCCATACTTAATGATACGGCGTTACGATACGATACGCTGATACGCTACGGTTAGTATGGACGCATTTTTTCACGTCACGATGCTAGTGATACGGCATGCCCAAAGTGAGCGTCCATACTTAGGATACGGGAGCTCGATACGATACGCATGATCGTGATCGGCAAAATGATACAAGTGTGGACGAAGCTTTAGGGCACTAAATGTCGATTTATAATTACCCTTTTAAAAACTATCCTTAAAACCATTACAGAAATAAAACGCCGTACAAATTAATAAAAGAAAGTACGAATATTCATTAAAATGCAGACAGTAAGTTCGGTATTGAGCCGCTTAAAACACTGCGAACATACAATTAAGTAAACATGTAACACTGTGATGTGTATTTTAAAACGCAGTGCGTACTTATAACCTACATAGAAAACAATGAACAGGTTAATCTATGGTTGACATTCAGTTTATTACAACTGATTTGTAATGGTGAAACAGGAATGAATAATAAACAGCACATCAGATTTAAGAATTTCTTATACTTAAATATTCAGTGTTACATTAATTGAAAATACTTCCTTTGTGGTTACATTATGACAGCGAACTCTCAATGATATGAGGATATCAAGTATTAAACCCACTTTAAATATTTTTAAACAAAATACATTTCAGACTATAAATACAACACTTTATCACACTGTTTACTTTTTAATAGGTACTGAGGAGTTACTGCGGGAGTCACTCTTTTACTTGCTTAAACTTAACCCTTTATAGGGCAGCGGTCTCAGAAAAGACCACCTGTAACATCATCTTTTTGTATTTTTTTCTTGTACAGAATTTTTAGGACTATAGATTGGCGATGAGGCTAGAATCGGGGATTTTTTTCAGTCTTGCCCGTTAAAGGGTTAAAAGGTAAGTCATATATTATTTGATTATAAAATTCCTTCAGTTTGCTAAATATTCATTTTAATACACTTATATAACAAACTATAACTCTGTAATACTCAGCTAGTAACAAGCAAAAAACAATGGGCGTTTCACCGGTAGGTACACTATTTACACACCGTCATTAAGTATCTGTAATAGTAACTTTTATACATATGTTCATATGTATTTTCTTATTTAGTTATCGAATAAAGCCAAAGGTACGCAAGTTATTCCAATATAGGGCGATAAAATAGAAATACTAGAGTTAGACTACCTACCTTACCAATTCACGCCATAGTGGAGTTTCAGGGGTCCCTGTTTCGCCGCGTCGGCATTATTGTAGTAGGAATGATTATTTGAAACACTATACGGTGTAGCATTACATTTTCTGTATTATTAATTATTAATAGCTATTAAGATTTATCTAAAACCGAAACAAAAGTACCTAGAACTCGACACATCAAACCCTGATCAAACTTTGACTTTGACACTATTGACATTGACAATGACATATCATTTTTTTTCGGACGCTGGATTCAAATTGTGTGTTGCGCGATAAGGATTCCAAGAATATTTAATCAAAACTTGGCAAGGTTGTAGCTGAATCCAAGGTGAATCCTATTAGTTTGTCCGTAAAGAAAAGTGTCGTAGAATGTATGAGCTCCAATATAAATCACGACTCTTTTCTTTCCGGACAAACTCCAATAGGAGCACAAATTCAAATTAATCTTAATCCATACAGTCCTTGAGCTTTAAGAAGACCCTTCGGGAATCGGCGATGACACACGAAGGTAATATTGCTGTTCTGCTTTTTCATGCGTTTCAATGTTTTATAAAATCGATTTTAACTCTCTTTTACTTCACACTAACTTAGGCACTATAGTCTGTATTTTTAGGTATTTAAATAAAAGTAAACAAAATCTACCCTCCAATGGCTCCTTAAGCCAGTTGAGGGTAGATGAAAACATTACATGATCAAATAATGTAGGTTAAAGTCAGGTCGTTCGTTCAGTGACAGATCTAGGCGCTTTTATATTTGGTTATATCATAATCTTTTTGGTTGGTTAACCAATAAATGTTATAACTACCCGAGAATGTACAAATTGTTTGTTTACTTTTATTCAAATACCTAAAGATACAGACTAGCGAGGATGCGTTGCGAGGAATGTGTTTGTAAAGAACCAATCCTAGAGCCGCGCTGTGCGAGGATAAACAAATGAAGTGATTCTATTGGTGCTTAAGTACAGCCATGGATGGTAGAACTTACAGCCTTAACAAACACATTCCTCCCAAGTTCCCAACGCATCCTCGCTCATCTCTGGTAGGTAGAAACGCAGCCTAAAATTAGGTATGGAGATGTTTGAATCCTTGAGGACACGCAAATAATCCAAGCAATAATTTTACACAAAGTCATGGGCAGAAGCTAATATTTAATAAAAAATAACAATTTCGTACTTACAGACACATTCTTATAAAATAAACACATTTTTATAAAATAATTTGTACTTAGCAATGCTATAAAAAATGTTAATCAGATCTCTTCCTCTTCAATGATTTCTTTTCTTTTTTCTCTTTATTTGCTTTATATGCAGCATTCATTTTTGCCATATTATCTTTGTGAATTTTGTCATGTTCAACAATTCTTTTAGGATAGCCCTCTCCGATTACACAACCAGCTCTCCTTTGTACTTCTTTTGGAGCTTTCCAAGGTTCATAAATAAATGCTTCAGGGTATTTTGCTAATTCTGGGACATATTTCTTGATGTATTCACCTTCCTTATCAGTCTTTTTGCCAAAAGCCACAGGGCTATAAACCCTGAAATATTTATAAAAGAAAGCAGAAGCCGACAGCCACATCCAATTACCGGCATTGAGAGACCAGTCATAATCCAGTAAATAATCTTCAAAGACTTTGGCACCTTCCTCCCAAGATATCCACAAGTCTCCTCTGGTTAAGAAACAAGCTACCATGTGTCGGGCTAAATGATGTATCCAGCCTTCTTGCTTCAACTGGCGCATTATGGCATCAACAAAGGGGAATCCGGTTCGACCTTCAGCCCATGCTTTGAGATGGGCATCATTTTTACCCCATGGTATTTGAATGCATAGAGGATTACCAACCATTTTGTCAAAGTTTTCAGTGCCCGTTCCAGCTGTGTAGTAAAATTCTCTCCACATTAGTTGACCCATTAAAGATACTGGTGGTTCGGTGTGTCTTCTGCCATTTTCGACTTCTTTCAATTTATGGTAGAACAACTTTGCTGATACACAACCATGACTAATGTAAGGACTCAGTACTGTAGTGCTTGGTTCAAGACTGTTTGGGAATGAATTTGGTTTTTCAAACTTACACACCCACTCTTTCCTAGCCATGTACATGTCAAGTCTTTTTAAGCCTTCCGTTTCACCACCAAGGTATTTGCAAGGTAATAGCGTAGACTCCTCAATACCCAAGTCACTTAGACTTGGGACATCATACTCCTGAGATTCAAGATCAGGTGGGCAGCAATTATCAGATATCTCCTTATTTATTTCTATGCATGCTTTGACAGGTTGCTCTGATGCTAAGGAGAGAAACTTCTGGTATGTCATGGGAACACTTCCATTATTTTTCTTCAACACTCTGTTGCAGTCATAAACTGTGTGTTGGACTCTCTTAACAACAAATATATCTTTTTTCTCGGCAATTTCCTCTATTATTTCATCTTGTCTCACAAGTTCAGGATCAATGTCAAGTTGTAAAGTTAAGTTTTTCACTTGCCATTTGTCAAACAGCTCTGGTAGTTTCTCTTCAGCTTTTCCTTTTACGATATACAGGCGAGAATTCAGTTTTTTTAAGTTAGCATCCAGGTCTTGTAAACTTTGTACTAGGAAGCGCAGTCTGTTTACTCCAACCTTGTTTTTTATATCAGGATCTATAATGTAGATTGGTCTGAGGTAGTATTTTCGGTTTTCTGCCTGAAAAGAGAAACACAACAATTATGCAAAATAGCATATTAAATATCACGCTAAACATTGACTGCAATGCAGAAACAGAATAAAATACATAATAAACAAGAACTTCGTGTGCTTGAAGAGCCAGAAATATTATTGTTATAGCATTAAACTTGCTATAACAATAATGTATAATAATATAAAAAGAAAAGAAAAAAAAGTCTTCCAATAACCTTAGCTAGATTGAGTTACTGAGGAAAAGAACATTGGTGTTTAAGTTATCTTACCTCGTTTATAGCATTTCGAAGAGCAAGGTTGTCATGTATGCGTAAATCCAAGCGGAACCAGTGAATAACAGATGGCAATGTTGTTGCTGACATAATGTTAAACGATCTCAGCATACAGTGTCCAACGTCCAAACCTACACCCGTACTGCAGGTAATAGAAAACAATGTGTTGAATTAAATCTTTGAAACAGGTTCCTAACAATGTGTTATTCAATACTAACATTACTAACGGCGTTGCTTGTGGAACACCTTCAAACGAATCAAAAAGCTTATGGTTCTTAAGCTTTTAATGCCTTTTAAATAATAAACTGATGAAATTATTTCATATTACAAATACTATTACCTTTCTCCGTCACCTAAAATAAAATACTGAACTGACAAAACTTACCTGTTTAGGCTTAGGTTGGGTTATTATATTAGGTTATAATACTTATAATTGTTTGTTTTGTTGACATTGACAAGTAGTAGTAAAAAAAAACTCTATATTTTCGCGCCTTTTTGGCCTCTACAATCGGCGCAATTTTGTCACAAAACTCGCGCGCGAGTAGATTTGGGTGCAACGAAATCAATCGATTGATCGATGTTGACTACGCTTACGTTTGTAGAGGCCTTAAAAAACGCAATAAAAACCAGAGACTTGATATATAAGCAAGACCGAGTACTCGCCTTGAAAAAGCGAGCCGAGCGAGATGGGTGGCAGGCGGACCTTTGTCTCTTTCTATTAGGGTGACCACGCAAATTTTAAAAGACAGGAAGTCCACTTCTATATTATGTTATAGAAAGCGTGTTTTATATTAAGTATAGTGACTAAATCGACAGGACGAGCTGCCCCAATCTCACTTAATCTGCCAGTCCAACTGTTTTTTAATACAAAACTAGAAGAATATTTAATTGAGATTCGTAATATTATAATATTAAAGAAAAAAACACCATGTCATAATACTCATAATATTTTACAAATTTTAACATATATTTTAAATGTGCTTTATGAAAATCTCCAAAATTGTCCTCTTTTGTATACAAGCATGGTTACCCTATTTGAACGTTTTAAGTTTTATCAATATTTCTTATCATTTCCGCTATATTTTGCCTCTCTCGGTATTAGATTCACTTCTGCAGTTTCTAACACATCACTTTTCATGACAAGTCACAAAAAAAAACAAGTATATTCTTCTTTCTCGAGTATATTAATTTTCGTGACGACAAGAACGATTTTCTTTGTCCGCCATCTTAGACGTCTGGGCTGCCACAGCTAAATATTTAATGCTACCAAGTTAATCTTTGTAAAATATTTTTGACGAATGTGTTTATTATTTTACTTTTATTGTTTAGTAATTATAATTGTGATAAATAGAAACACTAAATCATATTACTTATTTAATTTCTTTGTACTTCTTACACGAAATAATAAGTTGCCAAAGATAATGAATTTTTCGGAATGGCAACTTTTAGAAAGGGACAGAGGTCCGTGTGCTTGCTATCTCTCTCGGCTCGTTTTTCTTTTTCATTTTGGTCAAGTGAAATTAAACCTTAAAATAATGACTATAAAGTGCATTTGACTTATTGGTATTTTTGAAACAACTTGCTCCTGTTGGAATAGTACCTTCATGATAAAAACACGGTTTTTCAGAAATTTCCTATGGATATTTCTAAACGAATCTTTGTATTTACGGATCGTTACCATAGTAACAACATATGGCTGTCACTGTCAATGTAACTGTCAGAAAGTTATTGGAACTCCACTCCAGAATCATGGTTTAACAAATTTTTAGAAGCAGTTATTTGAATTAGGGATGGAAAGTTAAAAAAATTACGTAAAATGCCTAAAACTATCGAAATCACAATTGAAATTGCTGTGCAGAGAGTAAGATTGGCACTATATTTAATTTATTGTTTTATACGATTATGTTTTCCTTTATAAATTCTAAATGTTAGCTTAAATAAAGTGTACTCAGTAAAATAATGCTTCAGTCGCCTATTTACTACGCTGTCTAATTCATATTTTAGGTGCCTACCTAAGTTTATCATTGAATTGAAGCAAAGTTATAAGTACATTTCCTGCTTTTCCCAGGTATCCTGTCCAGGCGTGTGGTTGTGTCAAGATGGTGGTGTCTCACTCATCGTGTTCGCTCTGGGCACGAGCTATGAGACCTGCATGCTGCCTCCCTTATTCCCACTTCAATTTAATGACAAGTTGTACTTTCGGAAAAGGTTTCTAGATACCTGTGCATTGAGTAACATGTGCTGTGTATTAAGTGAGTTTGCGATTTTTATTTTCTGATCTCGGAATAGTAGGTATATTGTAATAGTAAGTAGAATTAAGGTAGTTTTTTTTCTGACTAACATTACCTTTGGTTGAATACATTTAGGGGAAAAAATACTGGTATTTTTTGTGTGGCCCTGGGATTGCCCTTACAAAATAAACTGGTATTGAGTTCCCTAGCCCCATTACATTAACCCATTCAGTGTTCTGCGCTACCAATTTTATTCAATCATGCACCTTCTTCGGGTTCATAGACAACACAAAGTTCATATCCACCTTTACCAATAACTTGAATGGAACAAAAATTACTGTTATGATTATGAATGTTATTAAATTTAAACTTTCGTGAGTGACGTGAGTGTAACCGTGTTATTTTATAATGTTATGAATGTTGTTTTTATGCATCCAACATCCCTTCATTTTTAATTGCAGAAGAGGAAACTTTGTACTGTGAGCTGGTTCAATGGAGCCGGTCCTGTGTTTCCGGTCAATGCAATGTCCTCGCCCAGTACCTCGGGTCCCTCAGTGATATTCTGTTCCCACCAACTATGTGTTGCAATGATGGAGTGGACTTGCTAATGAGGAGGTCTAAGATTTATCCTGTAAGTTCAGCATTAATTGAATAGTTTTTTATTTTATTTATTTATTTAGGATTACCAAGAGATAATACATCTTCATCATAATCATAATCATAATAGCCTTTATTGCCGAAAACTAAAACAGTATAAATAACATTTATAAACAAATTTACTTAAAATCTAACACATCGGATTTTCCGGATTAGTGTTCAGCGTGTCTTCTGACACATAGGCCTCTCCCAGCTGTTTCCAATCGTTTCTATTAATAGCTTTTCTAGTCCAGGTGGCGCCCCCTATAGACTTGATGTCATCCACCCACCTTTTTATTGGTCTACCTCTTTTCCTTTTACCGTCTCGTGGTTGCCAGTCTGTGATTATTTTGGTCCATTTTTCCTTACTATCCCGTGTCATATGCCCTGTCCATTGCCATTTTAACTTTCTTACTTTCTTAATTACGTCTTCTATTTTTGTTTTTGCTCTTATATCTTCTGCTCTTTTACGATCCATTAATGTGATATTCATCATACTCCTTTCTATTCCTCTTTGGCAGGTTCTAAGCTTTTGGAGATGTTTTTGAGTCAGTGCCCAAGTTTGGCAACCATAGGTTATACATGGGAGGATACACAAATTAAATACTTTTTTCTTGGCTTAATTTTAATACATCTTACATGATCTTAAATCTATTTTACAATTGAGTTCGATGCTTATCTAATTATAGGTAACCACAACTTAAGCCAATATCTTTTATGTACAGTCAATGCCTCACTAAGTATCCACTTTTGAACCTTATTCCGCTGTAATAACGTTCAAAAGTGTTATACCTAGTGAGGCGTTGTGTGTACGAACATGCAGAACCTTAATTTTTTTACTTTAAATTGTGAAGATATTATGTATTGGCTAAGAACAACAATCTGGAGCCATTTATGGTACAAGATACTTTCTTCTGTTTAGTACTTATTCAATTCAATTTTTAAAATATGGCATTCTGTCCACAATATTGGGACAATTTTGCCAATGTCGAACTTACACTAAGAAATAATCACTGTAAAATGAACCCTAAATGAAAGTCCATGACCATACTATTTGTGTGCACTGATCCCTAGAACTTATCCTACAGTTTTATTTTTTTAGGGTATCCTGTCACCAAAGATCGAGATAGCAACAAAGGTCCGCATAGACGAAGTATGGAATGATAAAGAGATACCATATAGTTCGAACATTCCAGTACAAAACTTGAAAAATGCCAACTGCGGCTGCATGCCTATTCCAGGGTCGAGGCAGAAGCCTGTATGTCACTCTTCAGAGTATCACAGGTAAGCAAGATTCAGAAACTTTCCAAAGTTAGAGATATGTATATGTGTCGAATACGACACATATGATACTCTTCACAAAAAATACAAAACCAACATAAGGAACTTTTAATTTTTCTAAGTAGTAGTTAATAAGTATAATTTAGATAATATTTCAATAAGTGTATCATTAAAACAAGACGTTTCCTTTAACTGCCAAAGAAGGCAACAGTCGTCCACGGTTACAGTTAAAAATTAACCTTCATGCATTATAATAAGGTTTACTTTGGCACATCATATGTACTGTCGCCATCAAATATATCGGAGCGGCTACGCTACTCAAAAATATCTGAACATGCACTTTATCGCCTTGACAATAGAGCCGTTGTTCAGATATTTGTGACCACCTTGGCCGCTCCGATATATCTGATGGCGACTGTACCATAGACTTAAACAAATAATAAAGCAGCACAACCTAAGAACTTTTTGAGGCTCCAAGTATTTAGCGCCATCTAGTTGAGAGTGACCTAAAGATAGCCAAAATGTAAGAGGAAATGTCAGCTCCATCTAGCAACGACTAGTGTATTACTAGTACGCTATTCGTTAATAGATGGAGGTGACATTTCCTCTTACATTTTGGGTATCTTTTAGTGGCTCTCGGATAGATGGCATGATAGACTTAAGCTTCAAAAAGTTTTTAGGCTGTGCTGCTTTATTATATAAGTGCGTGCAAAGTAATTAGTTAGGTTTGTTAAAAAATATGCTTAGTATAAGGAAATAATTGCCATGTACCCTACTGGGGTCCATGAGACACTATTTTAATTGTAACAGCTTGTATTTTACCATGGTGCAATAAACAATATTATGATTATGATTAGGTTAAGCTTCAAAACTAGGGACAGCCAGCTTCATTCAAACACTCTGTGAATTGTTTATCACAAATGCAAGTCCAAAATCTGCACTTGTCCCCGTCTTTGCATACTGGGTAATGGTCATAACAGGTATACGTGTATGTGTAGGAGAATATGTATATGTAGGAGCACCCATACAATTGTTCATTTTGGCCATAGCACGCGTCGTGTTGTTCGCAACACCTGTAAATAGATTAATATTTAGTCTATATACATCGTCTTACACTCATAGACGTAGCCACAACATGAAACAAAAAAATAACAACAGTGTACAGTCACCGTCAATAGTATCTCCCTACACGAAGACCGCAAAAATATGTGACACGCTCTTATTTGTAGGGCCATAAGAGCGTGTCACATACATTTGCGGCCTTCGTGTAGGATTATACTATTGCCGGTGACTGTACCTAATACAAGAGACTAATATATTTAATAGAGCAGCACAGTTTAAGAACTTTTTGAAGCTCCAAGTCTGAAGCGCCATCTGAACGAGAGCAACCCAAAGTTACTGTAGTAATATCGTAATAGTTAATAGTAACAGTATTAATTATTGGATGGCGCTGAGGGGCAGAGAGTACCGTGCCCTACTTTAGACGGTAGTTTTGATTGGTCTTGTTCAAATGGCGCATCAGACTCTTAGACTGTGGTTGTCTATATATGTATAGTCTCTGCTAATACCTACTGCGATACTTTTTTTCTGCTATATCTCAATGGAAGTAATCTATTTAGAAAGAAATCACCTGTCAATGTCATCTATTGGTTCACCCGACCCGCCATAGCCACAGTAGTTTCCATAGAATTTTAAAGACCACGGATCACACGTGGTCGCGCATTTGATCATGCTGGCCAAATTAATCCAGTCTCCTAAAGACCGAGCGTTGATATTTCTGAAAATCATAACAGTTTTTTGTCGATTACCTTAGCTTCAGGGAAACGTTCTATGTTGAGTAGGTTAGGTAACTATACTAAGGTAGAATTCATAATTGAGTGGAGTAATTTGACAGCAGTTTACGTACATTTGCAAACAGGAGCTGTCAGACTACTCCACTCAATTATGAATTCTACCTTGAGTATAGTGCTGTCGGAAACCGGCGGGTGAAAGCTAAAACCGCTGGAATTCTGCTTTAATCTGTGATAAAACTGTGCCATATCAGAGGTTTACGTTCAATACATTTTTCAACCGACTTCAAGATTTCGAAGGAGGAGGTTATCAATTCGTCGGAATCTTTTATGCTATTTTTTTTATGTATATTCACCGATTATTCACCGAAGACGGCTGGATCGATTTGGAAAATCCTTTTTTTGTTTAAAAGAGTATACTTCACAGTTGGTCCCATTATCACCAGGTCCAGATCTGATGATGGGATCCTGGAGAAATCGAGGGAAGTCTTCAACTATTAATAGGCACACCTATAGTGATTTCACTATTTTCTTTACAACAAATCGGCCACTTCCTCTTGGAATAGCGGAACCTAACTGAAGTTGGTTCTTTATTGTTTAAAATTATTTACATGGTAATTAATCATTAGTAAAACATCATTAAAAATTAACATACTGAGATGTGACTTTTAAAAGTTTTAGTTAAGCTATGCTGCGTTTTCATTTAGTTTTGCCGTGTGTACCGCGGTCAATCTCAAAATAACGTAGGTGTAAACATTATTAATGTATTACCTACCTTACTATATAACAAAGGAGTGCGAACAAGAGAGGAGAGCGTAGGTACGTACCCTGGTTTATTCTCTCCGCGCCGTTGTTGCTTTTCTCGATGGAACAACTCTGAAAGTACGTCAAATATATGTACCTAAACCTAAACCTATTTACTTTCGATCTTGCAAATTACAGATGAACAGAGCGAAATGATTTATTAGAGCAGATCGTTCTCCAGAGGTTTTCCCACCATACCTAATATTTTATTTTTTATTCTGCGTTACTGACGACATTATAATATGAAAGCTTAGGTAGTTTTTCAATCAGTTAATCTAAATATTGCTGTGCTTCCAAGCAAACTAAAGGGTAATCCGACGTCGGGATGTAATTTAAATTCAGTATACGCGATATAATCCGTTCAAAGTTGTTTAATTTCATGAATAACTATCGCGGCAACCGTAGACAATATTATAAACGGTAATTGTCATACAATCCAAGGCCACAGGAGTGCATCATATTCCTCAGCAGTTCTCATTAGAAATTCTTATTGATCTTCTTTTAAGGCAATATTATGTATTATGTATAACAGGGAGCACAACACATACCTATGTAACGATTTAATTCTACTCACCAGAGCTCTTGACTACTTGGAAAAATACACATATTATGATAACGGGAGCAGGTATACAGACCATGGTGATACTAAGCACACTGATACAATGGCTCCTAAAACAGTGCGGATTCGATTGTGTATTATAGGTACCTACTGTTACTTTCATTAATTTTATTTGATAAACTAAATCAATATTTTTAATTTTTATCAACTCAATTAAATCGGCATTTGGGCCAATCAACTTTTAATATCGATTTAATGTTTTTTTTTTGCTTACCTGCTGCATTCAACAATTACTCAGTTTGTTATTTCACTCTAAAAATTACGATATAATGCAACATATACGTAAAAAGAATACCTAAAATTTATCTATAAAACCAAAATAAAATAATATAAAAAACCAAATATAATAAACCAAATATATATATAATTTAAAAAACCATAAACTACCGTCACCGAGGTCCGACCCTCGCGGAATAGTTCCTATAATTCTGGCTGCGTTCCCTCTTTGGACGGCTATAAAGTATTAATTTTATAAGATGTCGGAATCTTACTAGGGATTCCTATCTACAATTCCGAAAAAATCTTACTATACCTATCCGTTGAGCAAGGAACGAGCCAGCTCTACAGTCCCCGGTGACTTCAACTAGTTTTTTGGATAAATCTGTAATTAGTTTGCGGGCGCTTGAGCACCACGGCCCTAGAGTTTCGACAGCGAAATATATGCTGATTTGCAAAAGCGATATATCTGCGGCGTTTCGCCGCCTCGGCCACTGCAGCCCCGCCTGCTCTCAGTGAAGTCGTGGAGACTTGGGACATGGGGATGTGGCATCCCAAATAAGGGGCCATCCACACTCCGTCACGACTCCACGACCCCACCCGCCCCCACGCTCCACGGTACTAGAGTCGTATCATTATTAATTGATAGTTTCCATGATGTACATATATTCAGCGTTACTGATGGAACGGAGCCGGTCTATCAGTTAAGGGTTAAGAGGCTTTTGGAATACATGCTTGTTTATTCACATAGGTATGTAAATATTCCCATTTATCTCCAACAAGTAGGTAAGTAGTAAAGCCCGTATCGTTAATTATGGGACAAATTTAATAGCCGTTTTTTAAAAACCTATTAATAACAATAATGAGGCGTAGGGATGTGACGACCCCATCGCCCACTGGTTTCCACCAGCGCAATCAGTCAACGGAGGGCAGCTTGTGGCGAGCTGTTGGAGAGTAGTAACTCCGCGTACCTGAGTGCCCCTGGGGTGCCCTGTCGGATGGGTGGGACAAGTCCTCCGCCTCTGGCTTGCCTTAGCCGGCTGTCCAGAGTGGGGTCGCTAGAGCTGCGTTCTCGAGGGTAGATTTGGAAACCTAAGTGGCGAGTTGGTTATATGTTTAAAGTCCAGTGACACCTCTCTACCCCCAGCCCCCGCACCGGTGTTGCCCTTGAGCCATCTTTGATGTCGCTTTTTATGGGGGCCCATCTTGCGGAGGGCGAGTCACCGTCTGCCGGAAATAAAATTGGATACCGTTTTATTAGGCAGGCGTCCGGTTCTTCATCCAATAGCCCAGTAATTAGTCCATATTTTTCACCCAATAGCCTAGTACATTTTAGACTCCATTAACTCTCAATAGTCCTTACACTATGGCGGGTGCTGTCTCTGCGTGCGTCCGCTTAGTGTACCCCTCAATTTCATTAAATTGTCGAAAGGGCCTCTGCGCGTTGGCTTTGGCTCCGCATACGCCTCCCAAAGGTCCGGAACACCATTGTTCCGTGGTCGGGAAAGAAATACAAATAATAATAATAATATTCTTTATAGCAACAAAAATAAAACTTGTACAGTAATAAAAAGTTTAGAATCTACATAGGCAGCAACAGGCGGTCTTATCGCTAAAAAGCGATCTCTACCAGACAACCTTTGGGTATCAGGATATTTATAATAAAAGCTAGGAACGTGGTAGTGAACAAATAATAAAAGGGAGAAAAATAACACAAACTTCTTAATCATATTGGTAGAGGTGCTCCAAAAGTAATAATGTAATAAACCATTTGTTGGTCACACGGCATCTTGGTGTTCTATCTAGCTAGTTGAGCTACTGCTTTCTCAGTTTATTCTAAACTCAATCTCAAGTTGCCAGAATTAAATAGGTTTCTATGGTCGACAATTATTATAAAAGAAACAACTACTCGTAATCACTTTTAAAGTCTGCATTTATTATATTCCGCAGCCTATATTCAAAACCGACATGCTTTAAAACTATGGGCACCCAGCGTCATTCAGGCACTCCACAAATTTCCTGTCACAAACGCAGGTCCATATCCCGCACGTGTCGGGTCCGTGGCAGAACGGGTAACTGTAGTCGCAGCTCCACTCGTAGGACGTCACGTAGACGGTGAGGGAGCAGCCGTACTTTCTGGCGTTCTCGTCGTAACACTCGTCGTGTTGTTGACAGCATCTAGAAAATTTTGTTTGACATGAGGTAAAAACCCACATATTAGTAAATGGTGCCATGCCAATTGTCTTTTTTATTTTGGCGTTCTAAATGCTAAAAGCATGCCATAAATAAAGAGGTTGGTTTTACGATGCCAACGCTATCAATCTACGAATACGAAAAAATATCTAATGATTGGTGCCATGACCAGGATTGTTCGGTAAAATAAATAAAATGAAAATAACCTTGGGTCACTGATGCTAATTTATTTGGATAATGTACATGATGTTTTTATTGTGTTCCGTCAAGTGTATGGAACAATTTCACCAATACTTTATAAGTATTATTTTGCTTATATCAGGATGGTTAAACTTAGGTACACAACTTGTGGACACGAGAATTTTGAATTAGTATTGACTGAATTTAACTGACACACTTTTGCCCGAACATACAATTTTATTCTAATCCTGAATGGAGTAGATATGGATGCAAACAAATTTACCTGTCAATGACATTAATAGGTTTTCCGGAACCACCGAGGCCGCAGTAGTTTCCGTAGTTATTCAAATTCCACGGATTACAGTTGGTCGCACACTCGATCATACTGTACAGATTTAGCATACTGCGTACAGGGGGCTGTGGGTTCATGTTTCTGTAAATCAGAGTTATCGTTATAGGCGATTATCACACTGGCGACGGATCCGCATGCCAGGCTCAATAGAGCCGTGGCAAAAGCAGAGACAAACGTAGGAGGATGAAAGAGTCTAAGGCCTAATTAAGTTTATTGTACACACAACGCCTCAGAAGGTATACACTTTTGAACGTTATTACAGCGGAATAAGGTTCAAAAGTGTATACCTAGTGAGGCGTTGTGTGTACAGTCGACAGCAAAAGTAGCTAAGCTGGTAGGGTGTTCAAAACGACCTATACACGCTTTTATTTTCTTAACAATAAAGTCGTGTCCAAGCTCATTTTGAACACCCTACCCGCTTAGCTACTTTTGCTGCTGGCTGTATGGTCATGCAAGTTTCTCCTCCAGGCACTACGTGAATAATTACGTACCTCGTTTTATTATTCTCTTCCCGCCATTGCTGTATTTGTCGGCGTGTCTCTGAAACTAAGTATAGGTAAAAACTTATGTCAACTAAATAACACGGCTAGTTTCATGATGTTTCACAGTTAGCCGCGACATTTTCAATTTGGTATTGTTACACAAAAAAAAGGATATCTTCAGCCAAGAATACCAATGCGAAAATGTTACCTATTGTTTAAACATAAGTAAATATTTTCTTGGACTAATTTTATATCTTTAGCCCAAGATATATTTTACTTCAAAAAGGATATTTTACTTGAATAAAGATCACTGTCTAGGCAAATTGTTTTCGTTATACATACAGGGTGTAACAAAAATACTGGTGATCCGTTTAAGGGCATATTTGGTATCGTTTTGCGAGTAAGAAAACGTAGCAGAAATTTTTTTTAGACTAGATTTTTTTTTGTATGGGACTCGTCACCCCACCCGGCCAACCCTCCATACAAAAGCAAAAAATTTTTTCTTACTTTTTCATAATTAGAATACGATACCAATTATGCCCTTAAAAGGATTACCAGTATTTTTGTTACATCCTGTATACAAAAGAATATTGTTTTGACGAAGATGATTTGTCTTCGATGAAGATACTTTTTTCCGTTATAATTATAACACCAAACACCGGTCGTATGTCATTTTTAGGGTACGATTCGACGATATCCTAACTATACTTTTGTTATGTCCGGATGTAGTAATTTTACACGGGAAATGTATACTTACCGGAGCCCTTAGTTAGTAGAAAAAGTACACAAATGCTTATACAGACTATAGAAATTAGTATACGGGCCATGGTGAATTTGTGACACACGAGTACATAATGAAATTAACTTTTGTTTTATTCAATATTATTAAATTAATCAATAATTATTTTTATCGGCTTAAATCAGCGGTTCTCAAACTTTTTTGGTGACGGAACCCTTTTGGAAAGCGAAATATTTGACAGAGCCCCCCAAAACAAAATAGGTGCTAGACAGATTTATGTTTTTTTCTCAATATTAAAAATATTGTCGCGGACCTCCTACAGAGGCTTTGCGGAGCCCTAAGGGCTCCGAGAGTCCTTGCCATGCTCTTCACTTTATGCATTAGTCATAGTTATTTACCCGATGAAATGATTAAAACAATTGTAGTTCCCATATCTAAGAACCACACGGGCGATTCGTCGGAGATAAATAACTATAGGCCCATTTCACTTGCTGCCATAGTTGGCAAAGTGTTGGACGGTGTGCTTGATAAGAGACTGGAAAAGATCATCCCGCTTCATGACGCCCAATTTGGGTTTAGATCAGGTCTATCCACGGAGGCAGCGGTCCTGTGTCTAAAGCATACTGTTCGTTATTATACGGATCGTAAGACACCAGTTTACGCATGTTTCTTGGACCTGTCTAAAGCATTTGACCTGGTGTCTTACGATCTCTTATGGAAAAAGTTACGTGAAGCTGCGGTGCCTGGAGAGCTGGTTGAGCTATTAAAATATTGGTACGGTAACCAAAGTAACAGGATACGATGGGCGGGCTCGTTGTCGAACCCTTATAAACTGCAGTGTGGAGTGAGACAGGGGGGGTTGACCTCACCAAGACTTTTCTGTCTATATATTAATCAGCTGATTGAGGAGCTCAGCAGCACCCGAGCCGGGTGTAAAGTCGGAGGCCAGAGCTTTAATAACATCAGCTATGCCGATGACATGGTGCTGCTGAGCCCATCAGTCTGTGCACTTAAGACTCTGTTAAAAATGTGTGAGAGCTATGCGGGGGTCCACGGCCTCAGGTATAATGCTAATAAGACTGAGTTACTAATTTTTAAAGCGGGCACAAAAACCTACAACGTAGTACCACCGATCGAAATAGGGGGCGTGCCGTTAAAGTTAGTTACTCAGTTTAAATACCTGGGGCATTGGGTAACCGCATCGCAAAATGATGACCTGGACTTGGAGAGGGAGCGCAGGGCGCTATCAGTGAGAAGTAACATGTTGATCCGCAGGTTTGCAAAATGCACAACAAGTGTTAAGTTAACCTTGTTCAGAGCTTACTGCCAATTGTTTTACACTTGTAACCTGTGGATCAGCTACACAAAGAAAGCTTATGGCGCCCTGCGAGTCCTCTACAATAACTCATTTAGGAGGCTGATGGGGCTGCCGCGCTACTGCAGTGCGTCGGGGATGTTCGCGGAAGCACGCACGGACGACTTCCATTCAATAATGCGTAAGCGCGTTGCGTCTCTGATGCGACGGGTGCGCGGCAGCGCCAACAGTCTTCTGATCACGATCGCGGAGGCTACTGACAGCCCCATACTAGGTAACTGGGCAAAGTCACATGCTTCGTTTGTGAATTACCTAAAATGACACACATATTCAGACATGATAATGATTGATGATGATGATGATGATTGTATTAATTTTATTTTTATATTCTTATTTAATAATTAATGGCTGTTTTGTTTTTATTTTTATTGTTCCGTAATGTAATTTATATTTATTGGATTAGTATTTTCTTTATTTGACTTTTTTCTTAGTATTTGTATTATTATGTTTGTGTCTAATTAATTTTAAATGTAATTTTGATATGAGCGAAAGCTTGAAATAAATGATTTTTATTTTTTTTATTTTTTTATTAAAGCACACTTTGAGAATAACTGGCTTAATTAAGTAATTAAAATAATTAGAGCAATGCAGTTTGCCAATTTTTTTATTATTATTTTTATTAGCTTAACTAATTAAAATTATTAGAGCAATGAAGTTTTCCGGGTTTTACGTACTAATTAAAATTAATAAGTATCGTAATGAACGTAAACAAAAAGTCACTGCACTACATTGAATGGGTATGATGGTACGTACAGTCGCCATCAAATATATCAGAGCGGCCAAGGTACTCCAAAATATCTGAACATGCACTTGATCGCCTTGACAATAGAGGCGTTGTACATATATTTTATGGTTAAAAGAACTTACCTTAAGTGAATTTCAACCATAATTTTACGAAATATTGCATCCGAGAGATTTAATTATACCATGTAGTCCGTTCTTCGACATACTGCATCGTCACAATTTTAGATATATAAAATAATAAAAAAAATTAATTTCCATCATTCGGTTACTCATTCAGTCACCGATCCCGGTCCGCCGCCATCTTTAATGTTCATTTGTTTTAGAGCTAATCACCAAAACTTTTATTCTGCAACATGGGGTACTTTTAACCTTTTGACCGCCATCGTCTGATATATGAGTTTGAAATTGAAAGTTCAATTTTTGACGTACGGCGGTCAAAAGGCTAGTAATGTAAATATGTTAATATGTACCTATCAGGGTTGGGCGGGACATTAAATCTCTCGGATGCAATATTTCGTAAAATTATGGTTGAAATTCACTTAAGGTAAGTTCTTTTAACCATAAATTTTACTTCAATATTGCATCCTCCAGATTTAATTATACCATGTAGATGTTTAGCGCTGGTTGCAGAATGGAAAGCAAACTAGTATTGAATAGTATTCTAATCAATATTTATTATTATGCGCAATTAAATTATGTAATATACAAATAAGCATTAATTACCGTATGCATCTGATTGACTATTACAACATATAGGTACTAAGGTTAGTACACTTTTAATCAATTTTGGTATAAAAAGTAAGGCACATACATTATTATTCTATTACTTATATCAGCTGTTAATTATAGCCCGAGCAAAAAAACAGTCTTCTTCAATATCTATTAAAGGCTGATTATAAAAACGGGCAAAACAAAGAGAATTTCCCGACCAGCCCACTGTTCTTTTAATGATATCTGTGGAAATACCCGATCTGCTAGCCGACGACGTCGAGGCATGGCGGGTACTGTGGGCTGTGAACGTATTAGTGTCTACTCCACTGCTACTTAGCGTTTGCTTTATCCAGCGACTAATTGTTTGCGAAGTAGCATTATGGATAGGTTTTTTGATTGTAAGGAACAATTTGTTTGAATTTATTGCGGATCTAAAGTTACGAGTCCTTTCAACGTAACAGGACAGCGCCAATGCTGGGCAAATAGTAGGCTTTTCTTTGAAAAAGGGGATAATTAGTCTCTTGGATTATGTCTGTTAGGCGCGGAAGTTTTAATGATATCAGTTATGCCTATAACGATACGAGACTCATGTATCTGAATATCTGTTACATTGATTAATGATAACGTCTGCACACGTTGTCCTGTAGACAACGCGAGCAGAGTTACCAATTTCTTTGTCAAATTCTCCATTGTTATCGACTCGTTTGGAACATGGTTAGATAGATAATCCAGGACTAAATTAGGGTCCCATATAGAATTATATTTCGGGAAACATGGCTTACTTTTAAATACGCCCTTAAGGAATCTCGAAATACAATCATTATTACAAAGATCCTTGCCTAGAATCAGAGATAAACTGGAACGAAAACAATTTAAAGTTCCATAGCTAGCATTTGCATGAAACTTTTCTGTAAGAAACTTTAAAATCTCATTAACCGAAGCATTATACATGTCAATATTATTAATTTGACAAAATTCAAACCATTGTTTTAACGCTACATTATACTGATTAAGAGTATTCTTAGATAAAGACTGCAACATTATGTCAATACAATCATCTGGTATGCCGTTTTTTATGTAGGCCTGCCGTATAACACTGCGCACGCCAGGGTAAGGCTGCGCCAAAGAGGATGGCATTCTCTGGAAGGAGAAAGTAAAAGATTCTTATTAGGATTAAGATAGATGATTTCTGACTTCACTAACGACAAAAACAGCGGAAACCATGGCTGTCCCGGCCAATATGGGACAACAAGGATGCCCGTGGCTTTATCCTCAACTATTTTACGGAGGCATTTGAGAATGAGCGCAAATGGTGGAAAGGCGTAAAAAAAGTATTTACGCCATGAAAAAGTAAAAGCATCAATTTCATAGGCACTAGGGTCTCGTTTCCAAGACACATATCTTGAGCATTTGTTGTTCAAGCGAGATGCGAACAGATCTATGTCAGGGACGCCTAAGTGATCAGTAATTACTTGAAAACTTTTATGGTTAAGGTCCCATTCTGTGTCAATATTGGTGTGTCTTGAGGCTTGGTCAGCGTCGGTGTTATCGCATGACTTAATGTAAGACGCAAAGACAAAAATACGTCTCTCCTCGCACCACTCCCATATCGTCCTCGTTATTTTATTTAGATGGGGGTATTGTATACCACCCATTCTATTGATGTAGGATATGGCAGTGGTGTTATCGATTCTTAGTAAAATATTCATATTACGACTATATTTACAAAATGACTGTAAACCCAAAAAAGCTGCCAAAAGTTCAAGATAATTAATGTGATGTTGAACTTCGTCGGCTGACCAGTGTCCTCTAGTAATTTCGCCATTACACGCGGCTCCCCAGCCACTGAGAGACGAGTCAGTAAATATTTCTAACTGGTAAGTGCCCTTCTGAATATCATTCTTAGCGTTATATTTAATATTAGACCACCATTCAAAATCATCAAGTAAAAATGATTTTAGGACCATTCTACAGTCGTAATCCTCGTTAGATTTTTGAAGAGCTAAAAATTTCTCTCTTTCAAAAAGCTTGATATGCGCCCAACCATACGCCACTGCAGGACAAGCGGCTGTAAGAGTACCTATGAACTTTGCAAACTCACGTATACTTGAATAAGTTCTACTTTGCATATTTTTTGTAATTTTTATAATTTTTAGGATTTTTTCCTGAGGCAGTTGTAATTGCATATCCTTAGTGTTAATCTCTAGACCTAAAAATTTACAAATTTGAGAAGGATTGAATTTACTTTTCTCAACGTTGATTACGAACCCTAGTTTTTCCAAATTTTTTATTAAAACATGTACAGTGTGTTTGCAAGACTCACGAGTATTTCCGATACATAAAATGTCATCAAGGTAGGCTACTAATATATGGCCTTGACTTCTCAATAATGATAAGAGCGGTTTTAATAGCTTGGTGAAGACAAGAGGAGCCGAAGCCAAACCATTTGGTAAACAATTAAACTCATATAAGTGATCATATCTAAACCTTAGAAACTTTCTATGTGAAGGGTGTATTGGGACCAAAAAATAGGCCTCCTTTAGATCAATTGTGGCCATGTAGGCATCTTTAGATATCAACTTAACAGCTGTACGAATATCTTCCATTTTGAAATGGTGCGTATTAACGGATTTATTTAGTGTTTTTAAGTTCAGAATAAACCGAAACCCGCCGTTACTTTTAGGCGTTAAAAATATAGGTGAAATAATTTGCCCAGGAATATCTTCATTGCATTTCGTAATAGCCCCCAATTTAATTAATTTGGATATAGCTGCATCCATTTGCCTTTTTGAAAATGGAGGATTATTTGGCTCAATACTTTGTGATAATGGTAAAGAAATTGGGATTTTATATCCATGTACAAATGATAGTACCGTATGGTCGTTGGTAATTGACAACCAATTATCATAAAAATATTGTATACGACCAGCATGCGGTACCTTTAACGCCGACTCCGCTCGTTCGCTCTGCTGGACTGGTGGTAGTGGTGTTGGCGCCCGCGACGCTGACCCGAGGTCGTCCTCCTCGCCGAGGTCGAGGTTTGGGGCTCGTAGTATCTGCCCGTCGTCGGTGCTGATGCAACCTTCGGTTTGTAATGACGAGGAGGAGCTCTCGCGTTTCCCGACTGCTGCGTTGCTTGCTTGCGATGCTGGAACGTCGGGTTGAATGGAAAGGATTTTTTAATCTGTTGACCTGACTTTTCAATATCCTTGGAGCTTTTAATTTTGTCACCTAATTTTTCTCCAAAAAGGAATTCGTCTCTTTTCACTCCTTTAATTGTATTCCAGAACTTCTTGTCTAGCAACGGTACTAGGAGTTTATTCCTGTTTATCGATATCTTCGTAGTGAAGGTCTAACAAAATTTGGGTAACTTCCGAAATTTTTTTGATAATTTCAAGTTTCGTCAGGTCTAATTTTATTAGATCATTTGTTAAATTAGCAAGCCCAGCAATGCCTCGACCCAGTTGATTTTGGGCTTTTTCTAAACGCATATCACGATTTTTTGCAGAATCATTAATAACAGCTGCTACCTCTGGATTCAGCTTGGGTGCGCGAGCTAGTAAAAAATTACTCGGTATAAGCATATTTTCTGCAAGAGACTGCTTAAGCTCCTTGTCCAGCCCGTCCATTAGGATTTTTCCCCAGCGTTCAGAGAGCTCACTAGGAATGGGCTCGCCGAGAGGTTCCTCTAACTTTTTTGCCTCCCCCAGCATATTTAAGATCTCTTGGGGAAGTGTCGTAGCTGGTGGTTGAGCAGGGTCTATTGGCAACGAGGCGGCCTCGGCCGGCACCGGCGCGGTGGTTACTGGTGGCAACGGCGGCGCTGGCGTTGCCGCTACCTGTGGCGACGGGGTAGCTGCAGGTTGATTGACCACTGACTGCAACTGTGGTGCCGGGCCAACCATATCATCATAAGTCTCATCCTCCATCAAAGCTTCTTCTCGAAGCCTCCAGTCTTCGCCCGCCTCGCTATATTGACCTTCGAAGTCTGACGACTGCCTATCAGTATAGTAAGGGCTATGTGACGAGCTTGACGTCGAGGCCTCAGATCTTCGGTCCCAATTTAAAATAATAATTAGATTTTGTTACTTTCAGGATGATATCACAGTACCATCACGTCAAGAAAGTAAAAATAAAATAATTGTTCCAGGGCAATATCTCGTATTACCACCTCAAGGATCAAATAATAGGTACAATTTGTGTTCCAGAGCAATATCTCGTATTACTACGTCAAGGAACAAAAAAACATTACAACTGTCAGCATAACATCTCGTGTTACAACGTTAAGACAGTAGGTGTTGCATCTCACAACAGGAAAAGCACTACATAGAAAAAAACACGTACGAAGTCAACTAATTGAAATAACGGGTAGATTTACCTTTGCGCTTATTATGCCGCAATTTATCTTCCAAACGTCGTATCTTGCGACGAATGTCCTTATCACTGTGTTTTTGCTTGCGTTTTCCCATTTTTTGTGCACTTTTTGATGTTTAAATTATAATTTGTAATTATATAGTTCAAGAACGATGTTGACGATGCCGCACACGAAAAACGAATGAACATTAAAGATGGCGGCGGACCGGGATCGGTGACTGAATGAGTAACCGAATGATGGAAATTATTTTTTTTTATTATTTTATATATCTAAAATTGTGACGATGCAGTATGTCGAAGAACGGACTACATGGTATAATTAAATCTGGAGGATGCAATATTGAAGTAAAATTATTGTGACCACCTTGGCCGCTCCGATATATCTGATGGCGACTGTACCCACCTAAGGTTGCAAGGTTGTTATGGTGGAGGTGTGGAGTAGATTTATTAGAGCTTGTTTAAGTTAGCTAGAATGGAACTACTGTGGGGGCTCCGTGAGAATATTTTTAATACTGAGAAAAAAAATTAAAGGCCAGTTCTTCTATCTGTCTATCGAGCACATATCATTTATTTTTTTTAATTTTGGGGCTCCGTGAAATATTTATCTGTCCAGAAGGGTTCAGTCACCAAAAAAGTTTGAGAACCGGTATATTTTGTTTTAGAGATACATATTTGCCCATTTCAGTAAAAGTTTATTTTGTACTGGTTTGTTGTATGAATCAAATTATAATTTATTGATTGAAGCCAGGGCCGTAGCCAGAATTGCAGTTAAGATAGGGCAGTGCTAATTTAAGGTAGGGCATTAACTTTATTTTCATACATTTTTGACCCGATTGTAGTTTTTAAGGTAGGGCATTAGTAAAAAAAAATGGTGAAAAAAAAACACATTTTCAAGCTAGGGAAAGTTGTAGCAGTTGACGGTAGTAACTTAGTAGTAGCTAGACTTAAATTAAGTAGCATAATAGTGATTCTCTAGTTTCAGCCGATCAGTGACTGATTAGTTAGGTATAAAAAAACAACAGATTAGTTTAATTTTGTATTTATTTCACTGCTTTTTACCAAATTCAGCAAACCGTACATGGCGAGTAGAAGTTGACAATTAAGTCGTGAAGAAATTGTACTTAAAATTCCGCAACATTCAAATTCTTTCTTCCCGCCTTGTACCAGTCTGCTTCAAAACTAGGGGCACCCAGCGTCATTCAAGCACTCCATGAACGCCTTGTCGCACACGCACGTCCAGTAGCCGCACTTGTCGTAGCCGTCGTGGCAGAACGGCTGCCCGCTCTCGCAGCTCCAGTTGTACGAGAACACGTACATGCTGCTGGAGCACCCGTAGATACGTGTGTTGTCGTCGTAACACGCGTCGTGTTGCTCGCAGCAGCTGTTACATAAATTAGTTAGTATATTTTCGCATAAATCATTTCCAATGGGCAAGGCTGGTGAAAACTTTTTATTAGAGGACTCTGTTCCGTACAATGAGAGAAAGAGATAAAAGACGAATGGTCCTTAACAATGTACTGAAACTATATACAGTCAAAAGGCTTTTCTTAGAGAAAATTCTCCCGTCTCTTTATTCTACAGCATTTTATGTTTAGAGTTTTTGGGAACGTGAGAATTTCCCTTAGGGACCAATTCGAGACGAAAAAGTGAGTCATATTCGCTAATATAATATGTCAGGTGCTGTCAGATTCATCATCATTAACATGCAAAAATTTGCACCGCCGGGACAGAATAAATGCTGTGCTCTTTTAGTGGGGTGGCCAAGTTGAAGGGGAGAATTCTTCGTAGGACTGAAAAGGTTTATACCAACAAGTGGTATCGTTGGAATCAGCATAAGCTACTGATTATTAAACTATCTCTTGTCACTTCATAAAGTGGTGGAATGAGTTTTTATGACGTCACAAAGATGGCGCGCGACTTAGGGTTAGATTTTGTCGCTTATTTAAAAAACTATTTAGTCAATTTAAGCAAACAAGGTGCCATACGATTGATATTTTCATGCTTAATAAAATATGTAGGTCTACTTTCAACCAAAAAGTTTAATAAAAGCCAAATTTATTTTTATTTAAATTTCTAACACGCATTAGTTTACATTATTAATGATGTTAAACTTTATTGCACAATAATAAAAAAATAAGTCCAAAAGGCGCACTTAACGCTTTAAGGCATTCTGTTCCAGTCAACCATAGGGCAAAACAGAAATTTGCTATGGTGTGTGCAGTGAGATAAAAGGATTGTGTAATTATTAGTCTCATATTTAAGTCCTAATTTCTAACTCTACACATTGTAAAGAAATATTTGTAGCTAATATATATGTATATGTAGTATATGTGTACCTATATGTAATAATCTTTACCTTTATTTAGCCTTATTATTATACCTTTTATCATTAAGTAGTGTATTTTACAGTGTGTTTTTAACATACTTTTTACGCTGTTGGGGCAGCTCTTGTAAAACAGTTATTATCGAGGCCGACAGAACACAGCATGCTGTCCTTAGGGCCCGTCCCCATGTCCGCGGTGCGGCGCCGCCACCGCAAGGCGGTGCGGCGCCGCAGGATTTTGCGACGCCGCGCCGCTTTTGCGGCGCCGCACCGCGGCACCGCTAATTGCCGCGGTGCGGCGCCGCACCGCGCTCGCGGCACCGCAAAACGGCATTGCGGCGCCGCGCTGCAGCGGCTGCACCATGTAGCTCCAGGGCCTCGGGAAAAAACAATGTTGAATACTTATGTTGCTGTTAAGAAGGCACAGGAAAAAAATGAAGATGTAGATGGTCATTTCAAAATAAATTATCAGGCGTTGAAAATAAATGGCAACAAATTCCAAAACTGTTTCCGAATGTTAATACCATGTTTTGATGAACTGATAAGCAAAGTATCTCCTCGAATTAATAAGTAGCTCATCGGTATTTATCTAGAAAACCAGCTGGACGTCTGGAGATGTTGGGATTGACTCTATCTACTATAAGAGTATAGTGAGATCATAGAGAAATCAGATATTTTTAAAATCAACTACTTATTTGATTTCCATATCAAAATCAATAACATTCATATGAGTATTAATCATCAACAATATCGATTCAAGTATCGCTACATATTAATCATTAGATACAAACTTAACAACTTTTATACTTATAATTATAAATAAACTGCTTACAAAATATAAACTTGTTAAGTTGTTAATAAGAAACTAACGGTGCCGCAGTCGCGGCGCGGCGCCGCACTGCTAATTTGCGGCACCGCGCGCGCGGTGCGGCGCCGCACCGCAGAAATTTGCGGTGTCGCGCTGCGGCGCCGCGAAAGCGGCGCGGCGTCGCAAATTCCTGCGGCACCGCACCGCTTTGCGGCGGCGGCGCCGCACCGCGCACATGTGGACGAGCCCTAACAATGTTAAAGAAACCCTTCCGGTATTCCACACTTTTACTATATAAAAAGTCCGAAGTGTTGACGGTTCGTCAATTTACCTACTCAAAATTGTTGTTGATAAGCACAAGCAAATACTTGAAACGAAGAGTGTATCAAACACAGGTCCCGTCCGTGAATACTGCAAAACCATTAGAACCGTATATATCTGGTTTTGTTTATAATTCCGTGACTAAACACGTAAACATTAAAGATAAACCCGTTTTTAAAGCCATAAGTCACTACAAAAGCAAAAGCAATGGCTAGCCAGCTTAACCTATGAATATACTGAAGATATTATCCAAATCAGAAAAAAATAGTCCTTCGTGATAGTCAAAATAAGCTTAGAGTTAATTTGATGCACTTTTACTTAAGTGTAGTTATAATAAATTAGCTTAAGTAATATGTATACTTATGTATTGTGTTGGTTGTAGACAACATCATACTTTAAAAAATAAATCTTTAATTTGTCAACCGGTTATAGCATATATTGTCATAACATGTGATATTGGTCTCCGCGATATAGGCATGCCCAGTGCGAGTATCAAGATTAACTTATTTAAGGAGTTCCAACAACTAACATACAAACAGAAAAGTTCGGAGTGAACGAATTATTCTTTTGCATTATGTCGAGTACCCAAAGGTTGTATGGAATATAATGATCTGGCGTTCGCACAGCTAAAAATATGTATATCTTCGGGTAAATTAGGTACATAATCCGATATAGTTAGATAGACTTTATTGCGTTTCTATTTAATTGTCCTGTGCAACTGCGAAATAATTTTATTTATTATAAAAATATAGACATCTAATATTGAAACGGCCACAACGAACTGTTGTTAGTAAACTCCAGTTTGGATTGAGTTCTAAGGACACCGGCTTGGTTTTCTTTAGATATCGATACTTTTTGCGGTCTAAGAACAGTATTGCCAGTCTTGTGTTTTTTTCACATGTAATGTTTTTAATGGGATCTCATTCCTTTTTGTAAGTAGGGCTCCCTTTTCTCCTCCCACGATCTTGCCATGCACATTCCCATACCTATTCTCGCCCATGAACCCGTACGCTTGCCTACATCCAAAGGTATTAATGGGCACCTAAAATTGCCTTTATTTTACTATCAACTACTATGGTCAAAGAAAGATCAAAATGTTATCAACTGAAAATGTAACTTTGCAGTTCTTTATATGGGATTGCAATGTACTTGTAAGGTTTGTAAAACTAGGCAACCCCGCTGACATTGCAGTATGTTAAGATTTCCAGAGGCTTTATAGCTCTAATACTAGATGTATTAAAAATTTGGAGCTTAAGGATTAGCTAGAGTTAGAATTCGTATGATCTGTCATATAATAGTCAGTCAGTAACAAAATTAAGGAACTTTGACTTGCAATAATTCTTAAATTATAAGTTAAATGATTTTGAGAGTATGTCTTCCTTGTGTTATGACTTCTTTTTCACTGAAAATTCAGACTTCTAGCTACCACCAAACACCAGAATACTAGAATTAGAGGGCGTCGAAAATAGCTTGAACGGCTACGGGAAAAGGATAGTACGGCCGTGAGGGAGACTAATAATTTCACAATCCTTTTATCTCACTGCACACACCATAGCAAAATTTTGTTTTGCCCTATGGTTGACTGGAACAGAATGCCTCAAAGCATTAAGTGCGCCTTTTGGACTTATTTTTTTATTATTGTGCAATAAAGTTTAACATAATTAATAATGTAAATTAATGCGTGTTAGAAATGTAAATAAAAATAAATTTGGCTTTTATTTAACTTGTTGGTTGAAGATAGATTAACATATTTTATTAAGCATGAAAATATCAATCATATGACACCTTTTTTGCTTAAATTGACTGAATAGTTTTTGAAGTAATCGACAAAATCTAACCCTAGGTCGCGCGCCATCTTTGTGACGTCATAAAAACTCATTCCACCACTTTATGAAGTGACAAGAGATATTTTCATGATCCGTAGCTCATGCTGATTCCAACGATACCACTTGTTGGTATAAACCTTTTTGGTCCTACGAACATTGAAAATAAGATAGCTCCTACGAATTGGCCTTTCCTCTATTTATACTATGGCTAATAGTTGATGCCCTCTGCCCTGTCACCTTTATTACGAATGATGAAGATTAAAGATCGAGGCATATGTTAGGTTCTGGTACAGTGAAGAGCAATTAAACGTTTACCTTACACTCATCAGTCATAAAAGAAAAATTAAACTTTATATTGAAACCTAAAAGCTATAAAAGAACATCACCTGTCAATGTCGTTTATAGGTTTACCGGAACCTCCGAAGCCGCAGTAGTTCCCATAGTACTTCAAATTCCATGGATCGCAGTTGGTCGCGCATTCTATCATGCTGTATAAATTTAGCACGCTACGTACTGACGACTGCAAGTTAACACTGTAAATGACATATTATTAGCCTGAACTGGCCACACGTCATCACATTATACATTATCCACCTTATACATAAAAGTCTTTCAGGCCTCGATTAGTTAATGCAGAGACTGTAGTGATATAGACGACCACAGCCTAAGAACTTTTTGAAGCTCATGTCAATCGTGCCATCTATGTCAAAGCCACCTAATGATACCGAAAATGTAAGAGAAATGTCACCTGCACTGCTACTCCACCTAGTAGCTACTAGTGTACTACTAGTACGCTATTTGTACACTAGGTGGAGTAGCAGTGCAGGTGACATTTCTCTTACATTTGACATGAGCTTCAAAAAGTTCTTAGGCTGTGGTCGTCTATATCTCTATAGTTTCTGGTTAATGTATAATTAATTTTGTGTTAAGCAGAACGTCTGCCAACGATACCACAATGTTTAGAAATAAAGGAAAAGTAGAAAAATCCACTGCCTCAGGCGAGACTTGAACTCGCTACTCTGGGCAACATGCCCATCGCTCTGACCAACTCCTTTATTTCTAAACATAGTAAGGTAAAATCCACAATTCCACGGACTGATTTGACAGCTCCTGGCATACAAAGCGATTGTCAAATGTATGAAAAGAGCTGTCAAATCAGTCCGCGGATTTATGAATTCTACCTTAGTTAATGTATGTTTTATCTGTTCCTAACAAACACAAGTATCAAAGTGAGATAAAGACTAAACATAAATTAAGCTGTTTTGATATGCCTTCTTGAAGAACTACGCATTATTGTATATAGTATCTTTAATGTATTTGTAGTAGTGTTTTGAAAAAATAAGTCCTGCCGAGTTTCTTGCCGGTAATAAGTAATAAGTAATACTTCTCGGGTCAGAGGTGTAGGGTTAGAACCGGTGGTAGTTTCTTTTCTCTCTGACGTTCATAAGTGCATTGTAATGTGCCTAAATTGAAGAATAAATATCTTTTTTTTGATCTTTTTTTTAACTAGTTGAACCCTGATAGACATTTATGAATAAGGGGGTATGTTTTCATGGATTCCGTTAAGTTCAAGGCAGCAGCTTTACGTTAAATTAAGTAAAAATTCGTTGTTATACTTTATTTATTTAATTTAAACTTACCTTGTCTTATTGTTTTTTGGCCATTGATTTATTTGTTTGCGTTTCAAGTCTGAAACTAAGTAAAATGCATGTCAACTGCATGGTCTGCATGTGATACGACCATTTGGAATATAGTGATATAAAACCATGCAAGTTAAATATAGCTTTCGTAGCAAATCTGACAGCACGCTGAGTTTCGATACGTCCTTACAGCTTTCCATCTGTTCGTTCGTATGTCGAAGCCGAGCCATTTTACTGAATGCTCTACTATATGCTAATAAGATACCTATACGAAATAGCAAGTAAATAAATATGATCGGTACGAGTGTTATACCGCTCTAAGGTTAAGGCTAAAATAAGGAAGCAGCCTTGATAATAAATTAATTTAAGTATACCATACTTATTTTACTTACCGAAACCCATAGTTACATGGAAAAATACACAAATCGTGATGAAGACAATAGGGAGTACACGGACCATGGTTAAATCGTGACGAACGATTACGAAATGACTCCGTAAACGTTAATCGCGCTAAAATGTTGATTCGTTAATTTATCAATTGCTTTTTTTTGCATTATTTTTTTATTAATTAACCTACATACACGTAGGTACTTACATAATGTTAATGAAATGCTGTGTGCCATATTTTTCCTAATTGAGTTGATAAAACTAATGGGTATTATCGTAATGAAAGTTAAGTAGAGTTGTTTGTTTGAAGAGAGGTTTGTTTTTATTTATGTTTGTATAGTTACTTAAGACGGCACGCGGTGATAAAGCTTTTTGGTAAAATATAATACCATTCTGGCTATCCATAGCCTGGCAAACCAATTTTGTCAATAGCATAGATAAATTTTAGAAAAAATATTACTCGACCCTTAGACGGTTGTCACACTGCTGCGGTTTCCGCATGCGGCGACGGTGCGTGAGCGATATAGTGCTTTGCATGTGTAAAGCGCTGTCTCGTTCACCGGAGCTGGACCCTTTTTTGGGGTGATAGTGAGCTATTACAATATAACTAGTACTAATTAACTAGTGTAAGAAAAATAAAGAGAAAAAGAAAGAGAAATAACGGCCTCCATAGCCTAGTTGGTAGTGACCCTGCCTACGAAGCTGGAGGTCCCGGGTTCGAATCCTGGTAAGGGCATTTATTTGTGTGCTAATCTCAAATATTTGTTCCTGAGTTATGGATGTTTTCTATGTATATAAGTATGTATTTATATATCTAAGTATGTATATCGTCGCCTAGCACCCATAGTACAAGCTTTGCTTAGTTTGGGGTTAGGTTGATTTGTGTAAGATTGTCCCCAAATATTTATTTATTTATTTATTTATTTATTCTCTTTGTGTGCTCTAAGTGAGACACTCCAAAACTATATATATCTACGCTTTTTCGTAAATTGGATACCTACCTACTCCGGCTCCCGAATAATAGTTCTTATTATATAATGTATCGCTTAGGTTACCCAAAACAGTATTTATTAGTTCACCTGCTAGATATAATTATTCTACCAAAATTTATTATAATCATATTCTCCGAGAAAAGATGAGTTGACGAAAAATCTTATTTTGTATTTCTTATTTTTTCAGAAACATGTGTCCAACCGTGAGGCCGAACTCCCGTTCGAGGTCTAGATCGCGGTCTCGGGGCTCCGCTTGCAGTGTCGGTCCCGCGCCGAACAAATACCGCTATAGAAATAACGAGTAAGTACTTTTACGTATCTTGGCTAAAAATATTATTTTACAATCTTTGTATGAGCGCTTATTCCAATTTTGTAGTTACATCTACTTAGCTTAGGTATGCGTACTTCTACAAGATTGACGTAAACTATACCTAATGCTTAAAATTTTGAAAAATACCTTTTAACACACAAGAACATTGTTACTCCCCTTACACAAAATGGTGCTCCGAAGAGATTATTCCTCACCTAATTTCCCTTTTTCCCATGAGTAAGCAAATAATTTACTGCTAAGACCCTTCCTTACCTCCCTGTGTTCCTAGTCCCGCTTGCAAGAGACCAACACTCGCGGATAGCAGGCGGCGAAGAGACTTGTGCGTATTCAACATGAGGGTTAATGGTGACGAGTGGAACAATGCTACATCGACATACAACGACTATGATGATAATGAAGGTGAAAGGTAATTGTTTTTATCCTTAAGCCCTGGAATTAACTCCCATCGTCCCATATGAATGCTTTTGATCTCCAGCCATTGAAAATAAAAATATGGGTTGGTTTCAATTTTCAGCCGTTAAGTAGCGATCCGCGTGAGTTGGCGGCGTAGTTACATCGCCAACATAACACATAAATCTAGCTAGATTTAATTCTTGACAAAATAGTTATCCAAATAATAATATAAGTCACCGTAAATATGATGAACTAATTAAGGAATCATATGAATAAAGAAAATAAAGCACGACTGTGTGTGTGTAAAATAAATTGGGTGCCAAGATAATGGGGACTGAGAGGTAAATAAGAAAAACATGCAGCCCTTAAAATGATAAAACAGATAGTGAATATTTTTTGTGTGAATAATTGTTGTTTGGTAAGATTAATCTATTGTTTTTTTTCTTTCTTTCAGGGTTATGCACCCAGTCCACTCATCTTGTAATGACGATAAGAAAATCATATTCGAAAGCCGTTACGTGGACGACGACATGAGGCATACTGCCGATTACGAAGACGCACCTAAAACCAGCGAAAACAAAACATATAGATATAATAAACCATGCACCTGTGAAATCTGTAGAAGATACTACGAGTTATTCCACGCGGGCTCGGATGCAGATGCACACATTTCGTGAAAACTAAAATCAATATTATAATAACAACGGGACTTACCGTGTATGTGAAATTTCGAAAATACCTCCCAAGTTACGAAAATAAATTTCAAATTTAAATATGCGGTTACTGGTAGGGGGGTTTTGCAGTTACTCGAGCGCGTCAGAGTAAGATATGGTGATATCTTGCAAGGTTGCAACCCGTGGAAATCTCCCTCAATCACTTATAGCCGGCACCTTTGGGGGGTTAGGTTAGGTTAGGTTAACGGGCAGTTCAAGAATTTAGGAATTTTAGTAGTAGTAGTAAAACACTTTATTGTACAAGAAAACACAACGAAAGATATATAACACTGCATATACGTACATAGGCGAACTTATCCCTTTAAGGGATTTCTTCCCGTTAATCTTTGAGTAATTGAGAGAGAATTGAAAGTGCTAGGCAGACTTGTGTACTGTACGATAAGCAAAGATGAGTAGTATTATAACTTGTGATCTAACTAGGTATTAACTATTAGGTAGGGATACTCAGTTTGGTATCATAATCATGCATAAATATAAATAAACTTCTTACATAAAAATATTTACTATAAATACCCCTACAAAACTAAAATACACCTACTGATTTAGTTTATTTAATGAATTTCCACTGAAGTTATTAATGACAACAGCCTGCGATCTGTTATCAATATATGAAATTACAACTTGTTTAAATGTTCTTAATCTGACGCATTCAAATTTTGAGGTTGTGTTGACCATCGTTTTCAATCCCATCATCCATTTTGCCACATTATCATACCTACTGCATCATCACCATCAGTGGCACAACAGAAGCCTCCAGTTGCAATATCTAACGCGCTCGAGAAATTACCGTTGTGTGGCCTTTTGTTTGTTTAAAATCTTTGAATGCCTATTAAGAAGCTACCCCCCACCCCCCCACCGATATACATTATATTAACTTTTTTTTTACGTTCCAGTGATTGCAAATTTAGCATCATGGGGTTCTATTGTAATTATAGTATGTAACATGTAAATTAAAAATAAAGTGAAAGTTAATCAAAATCAAGTTCTATGCACATAATCATAAGATACAAAATGTATTTGCCCCTTCGTAAGTACCTGCTGTTGCAATATTTAGTGTTTGTAAAACTAGCTTATTTATTTACAAATGAAAATTATTGTTGTATTGTTTTTTAACGAATCTTATGTAAGAATCATGAAATAAAACTAAACACTATAGAATTTACTTTTATTTTGCCGAAAGTAAGGTAACTTAATAATTATTAAATAATTATCTAATTGATATGGCTCCACTTTTATTCCTTTAAACTACTTAAAACTTAATAAACTATACGTATTAAATAAAGAAATAGAAGATTGGAAAAAAGGACGTACGATTTAAGTATAAGCAGTATTAGTTGATAAACACTTGACAAATTTTTAATACTGTTTAGGCACGAGACAAAATTATTCTACAGATTTATTCAGATAGAGATTTTCGGATACATTTGACAATTTCAATTTGTATAAACATTTAAAATAAATGTGGTATTATTTGTTTTAAAATACTCGAGGTATTAAAAAAAATGATTGGATCTAATTAAAAGGTTATATTTTTTTTAATCGTTCGTTCTCACTCCAACCAATATTGAGCGCATACATTCACAATCATCATTGAGTAGGTGCTTGAAGGACTTTTCTACAAAATTAGAAAAGAGAAAGCGAGATAATAGATCAGGCGTAAATAAGTGGAACAGAATGACAATTCATTTGACTTGAGTCAAAAAATTACACGCCGAGTTATGTTTTTAAACTGCCACTATGTTCTTATTACTTACTCTGTTGATAATAGTTTCATAGACATTTTTGAAAAAAAAAATGTGAAGAAGCACGAAGAGAAGTGACTAAGGTAAACTTGTGATATGCGACTAATTATTCTAATTAACCTAATTTTCATGCATTCGGCACATTTTATTATACAATATTTATGCATTCAGGACGGAAGACGGTAAACAGTCAGCCTTTCGCATTCACTTAATATAAATCTATTAAATATAACTAGTTATAATTTCTTTGTACATTCATTTATTTAGTTATTACCTAGCGATATAATATTGGAAATCGTAATTTATTTAACTTGCAGTTTCAGATCAAGGTTTAAATCCAGCTTAATATTTTTTTAATAGCTTTTATGTAGCTTCCGATGTATGTATTAGGTAATGTCAGAGGTATATATTTGATAGAGCGACACAGTCTAAAAACTTTATGAAGCTAGTCTGAAGCACCATCTCAACGAGAGCAACCCAAAGTTATCGTAGTAATACCGTAATAATAGTAACGTTATCAATTACTAGATGGCGCTGTACTCTCTGCTCTACATTTACAGTAATTTTAGGTTGATCTCGTCCAGATGGCGCTTCAGACTCAGAGCTTCAAAAAGTCTTAGACTGTGTCGCTCTATTAAATATATACCTCTTTGATAATATAATGATGAATAACAAAGTAATTCTTATTTTGAAACTTTTACTAAGCCACAAATTATACGGAAAATTAATTAATATTCCAATAAAATTTGACTCTTCATCGATAGGCTTCTAACCAGTTCTCAACAAACAAATGCACGCAACACATTTTCTGTAGTACATGATCATAATTATATTGCATCACTTATTGTTTGCGGCCAAAAAAATGTAATAACAACACGATTATTTCAGAGAATAGGGCTAAATGTGTTGCCGGCATAAGGTGTAACAAATCCCCTCAAATAATTTATTAATTATTATATTTAATAGAATCGTTATCAACCAGCAGACCTAAGATGTCATCATCAAGTTGTAGTAAATTTAGTCAATATTAGTTCCTATAGCTTAGAAAAAAGTTTATTTCATTTATGTTTAATTTGTGTTGTTGCTGTTGGTCAAATTTAGTATTGACACAATAACCTGTCGATTTCACTAAATCGGAAAGTATATCAATCCCTTCATAACACCTTTTACATAGTATCAAAAGTAAACTACTCGTATATCTCAAGGCGTATTAACTGTAACCTTATGTCCCTTTAAGCTATTCCGTTCCTTTCTCCTAACGTACTTAGTACAGTCACACACAAAAGCCAAAATGGCGATGACAGCGAACACCGCGTAGAAAATGGCCAAGGCTATTAGGAAGGTCTCCTCGGACCATTCCCAGATGTTGTCGGCGCGGAGGTACTCGTAGTTGGAGAGTACTTGCGTCCCGTTTGGCGGGGGACACGGAGATTGTACTATGATGTCGGTGTACGATGGTCTCTGAAAGAAGGAATAATAATTCAAATATACGATTCGAAGTACCTATAATCTGATTACGAACTTTATGGCCATGCCGTGTAAGACGGTCTAGCCTCTCGAATCTACAACTTTTCCATCAAAGCTGGTTTTCACCCAAAGAAGAATCACCAAGATAAATATGGCGTATATTATACACGTACACATAATTTGCAATCTACGCGAATAGATGTTGAAATAATTTACTGGACCCAACACATGAAGATATAGAAATTTTTCTAAAATCTATTAAGTGACTCGTTAATTTATAAAAATCCTTGTATGTACTGGGATACTAAAGAAACCCGAAAGTCTAAACATACCTGCTTATTAGTACACCTCATCTCTTTACTAATACTGGTCCTCAAAGCAGTTTCACTCAATTCCTTCATCAGTATCTCCGGCATGGTCCATCTGGAGGGCGACACGTACTCCAGCCACCTCCAGTACTGCGGCAGGTCTTGCTGATGCAGCATGACCCCGTTGGCTAGGGTGCTGAGGAGGAAACAGAAGCCAGCCAGGACGGTGGCTGTCTTCTCCATTGGCACGAGGAAGACAAATGCTCGGAACATCATTTGGGTTGCTATTAGATAGAGTGCGGTGTAACCTGGAATTAGAATTTATAATGTTGTCTATGTCTTGCTTGGAAAGAAATATTTAGTTACAAATGACCCAGGATCCTAAGTATTTGGGAGATGGCAGATAAAGGCAGCCGCAATCAATCCTGCGCGAGGAAGGTTTTATATGAGTTGAACGAAAAAAGAACTTCCTCCCGTCAAATTTTAGATGTGGTGTTGATTGCTTAAGTTAAGCGCTTAAATACCAATGTTTTTTCATGTAGCTACCTGACTTTTTGTATGGTGCCCAATTAGCTACAAAATGTTCACAGTGTGAAAGAGATAACCAAATGTTTAAATCCCAGATACAAGGCAGAGGAATCATCATTGTAAAGTCTAGCTAGACTATGTTTAGGTTGGCTAAAGAATTCAACTAGCAAAGGAAATACCAATGTGTCTTACCTAAATAAAGATAGAATCCGTCAAAAGACCCAGGAGTCTGAGCATAAAGGCCGCTCATGGCGTAGCTCGGTACGAGGTACGCGAACCATGTCAGCACAGCTGACCATAGCTCCAGGAATTGCTGAAAAGAAACAGTCACATAAAACCAACATGCTATGAAATAGTAAGCTCTTTTGATTGACCTAAGCTGAACCTAAAACTCAGAAAGAAAGAGATTTCGTTACACCACGGAGCATTGGAACAGACCCGGTCCTTAAAACACAAGTAATAAGGTAAGCTAAAATGGACCTTGCTACTTACATCATAAAGCATAAATACGGTGCGAGAGTATAACGGGACGGCGACGTCTCTTTCTACGTGTCTTCTCATAGAACTAGCTTCCCTTGCGCTCAGCCACATCAGAAGTGGACACAGGCTTAGGCACATCACGGAGTAGTGGAAACCGACTCGGTCGTTTTGTGTTAGCTGGAATGAAGACAACATTAAGATTAGATATTTTCTCTGACCAAAAGTCACAACTAGCAACGAGGTCAGCAACTTTATTATGAGTTAAGAAACATTGTTGGCTTTGCTTTCGTTAGAGAATTTTAGAATGAACTGTACATCCTATATTATTTAAACCCAGTTAAATGCCTACGGGCGGGAGAGCTGACGTCAAGCAAGCCAATATACGAACGTGAATTGAAAAACGTAGGAAGAGAGAGGATACTGGTCTAAAAAGACTTGTCTCTTTATACTGTGGGACTATGGCCTAACTCCACATATGGTCTGTTTTTTAACTGCGCTGGTAAGCCAAAGGTCAGAAGCTTCCGCAAAATGATGTGAAACGGCCGTAACCGCCGGATAAGGTTGGTGACACAGATATGAGGAGAAAAGACGGAGTGAGGCTTGGAGAATGTGATAATTTCTATTGAAAGTTGAAACACGTTCGCCTAAATACAATGACCTATTTCTCACCTTAGCGTCAGTGGTGGGCAGGTCCCAGAAGATGGTTCCCGTGATGAGCGACATGATGGCTGCGATGAGCACTCGCGTCACCACGTTAGACAGCGTCGTCATTTGAGTAAACAGCAAACTTTTTCTGGAAAAAAATAATTAAGAACGTAAGTGCTATTAATTGAACAACCTATGTACTATAATAACAAGTAACAGAATTGGATGATCAAACCCAAAGGTCGCCTTAAGTATGAACCTGAAACTACCATGCAACTCCATCGAAACTATACATGTCTGGTCGGGTGCAACCATTTAAAAATAAAAATAAAGGTGCAAATCTCGTCCCACAGTAGTGGGATCGCAAATAATGCAGCTTAAACATTGGCCGTGAGTAGGTACCAAAACATTATCAATCAAGAACTTGATCAAAATCATTACTTACTCTATAAGAGCAAACGCTTGCACGAAGACATTAGGCCTCGCAATGGGCGCGGGGAGCGGGACGGGAGGGGGCGGCTCTGGCGGGGCCTGCGCCCCCGCGAACAGCCCCGCTAGCGCCTCGATGCGGCCCGACGATTCTAACATGGCGGCTGCTGATAGGTCGTCTAGCGTTACTAGGTCCACTGCAAAGGAAGAAAATAAAAGTGAAACACCGGACATCGGAATTAATGTTTTAAAATAAGGTTCATCTATACTGCATAGCATAATGCTTTCGGGCGATTGCTAAAAGCTAGTCTATTCCTGTTAAGTTTCCAAATACTTGGTAATGTTATTTTAGAAGCATCCGTGTTATTTTTTGGTTTCCTTCAGTTATTCCTGCATGGACGCTTGGGAAAATTACGAGGACCATTATCAAATCAGATTGCCACGGGTTGTAATGTAATCTAGATATGTTTCACCACTTTCCCCACTATCTTTATCCCTGGATACTCATAGTTTCGTATGGGAGCAGGATAGACTTGCATCGTTTATTTTCTGGGTCGAGAGATGGAAACCAAATATTACACCTGAGTTTGTATTTGTACTTACAATAATAATCGGAAGGGTTCTTGAAGGCGGGACAAGGATAGTCGATAGAAGCGAAATATGGCAACATGTCTCTTCTGTACCCGCTGAACATCGTTCTACCAGCGGATATTAAGACCACCTGCAAAATATAATAAAAATTTATTCGGCTTGAAAGACCATAGTCATAACTCATTTTATAAGAATCTTGGAAGAAAAAATCCACACGTAATTTACTTAATTGAAAAGGAGCAAACTTAACTGATTCCCTATTAATTTTAATAAATGCAAGGAATTCCAATCGATACACAAATTGGAAAATCCGGTAAATAAAATAATTATTTTTAAGGACACTGACATGGTATGAATTTTCAACTTGCCTTAGTAAGCATAGCAAATATTTCATAAGTCGGTGGGTGTAACGACATGATCACAACCCGTCCAGTGCTCGCCCAGTTCCTCAAATACTCCACCAGGAAGAATGTATCGAAAATGTCCATCTCCTTCGTGGGTTGATCCAGGATCAAGATCGCCGTGTCTAGTAACAGCTGACATGCGACGTTGAGCCTCCGGATCTCGGATCTTGTTAGACGGGCCACGTTTGTGTCTCGGACTTGATCGAGACCTAGCTCTTCTATTAGTAGGTTTATCTGGAATGAAAATTTAAGTAGTTAATTAATGCTTTTATCAGACAATGATTCCGCGCACAATTTTTGTTGCACTATTTAGATTAGTACATATTTGCCATATTCCGCACAGGGAATCTCGACATAACTGATTGATCTGAACCGATAAAGAAAAAAGATTACTTATAAATATTATGATGAAGGGCAGCAATGGCCGTCATGGAACAACTTATTTTTAGCTAATTGTAATTAAAATATGGAAGGGCCTTATTTCACTGTGACCGCACTTTCCCCTTCTTTACTAAAATATGCGGTGTAAGTTTTTTAGTCTACTTTGAACTGCGGTATGTCTTAGTAATCCAAACTGCCCCACTTCGTGTCTGAAGCCTTAAACCCAGATTGTCAACACAAAATCCACGACTCACCCGATCCCTATCATCCATCTTGACCTGGTGCTGGTTGTTCCTCGGCCGACGCAGCGCCGCGTGAAACCGTAACGTGTGTTCCACCGTCATGGAGGGGCAGAGCGACGTGTCTTTGCGCACGTATGCTGCTACCTTACGCAGCGTTGATGAAGCCACGGGCTGGCCGTTCAGGACTATATCGCCTGTTAGTTTCTGGAAAACAAGATTTATCTTGGCATGACAAAATAGACAAGTGTGAGTACTATTTAAAAAAAATACAAAACGGCAGACGTCTTTTAAACAAGTTTTTAAATGCAAATTCCTAGTAAGTTCATGTTGGGTAGCTTAGCTAAGTTCGAGTGTCGGATTAATCAGAAATTTATTTGCCGCCGTGAGGCTATCGATTACAAATCGAATTACAAAGGCAGCACACTATAAGCACAGGAAATGAAGATTTTGGAGAATTTGCTATCTTTTCCCGTAACATCTTTTTGTGTACGTATTGTTGTTTTAGATAACAAACAATCCACCCACTTTTATGGACGGATAAATCTACCTTCATATTCCAGAAGACAAGACTGAACATTATAAACGGTTGTATACTAACCTTTCTAACGCCAGCCAAGACATCCAACAGGGCAGTGGCCTCGTGCTGCGACGTGGCCAACACCGCGAGGATCTCACCGGACTTCACCTCAAAGCTGAGCCCCGATACCAACAGCGCTGATTTGTTGTCCGGTGAGGTTATTTCTAAACTATTAACCTGAAATAAGAAATATATGTATATAATGTTTATGGTGGCTGCGCTAACCTTAACACAGAACAGAACCTCGGTACACAAAACAGAACTAACATAGTCTCAAACGTATATTAATCTACCTAGAGAAAGGAAATGCCGAGCTCTTTTGTTTTATTAAGGATCGAATAAGTAGTTAAGTACTACAATGTGAAAACAATAATTGACAATAAGGGTACTCACATAATAGTTAGGGTAAATGTAAGCAGAGTGGGTGTATCCATCTAAATGGTCTCCGGGCCGAAGAGTGGAGTGTTTCCTGGACTGAGCCAAAGACATGTGGCTGCCGGCTTTCGACATACGACCGCCGAGGTGGGACGCCGCCATTAGGTAGCTACGAGATAAGTGACGGTTAGTTAGGTAATCTACCTAATCAATCTTTGCGCGTGTTTTGATATTTTTAGGGATCTAATAATGATAAGGGAAGAAACGTTAAACAAGCTAATTGTGCTGCGTTTGCAAGACGCTTTAGTCCACACCACGTGAATATTATTTTTATTAAGATACGGCGGGACATTCTCGACTGGCGACAATTTCAACTAAGTCGCAATATCTTACGTGTAATTAACTATAGTGCCATTTATAGATATAGATGGCAATATAGTAATTATGTACCCAAAACGTAACATATTGCGACTTAGTTGAAATTGTCCCCCAGTCGAGATGGCCCCCCTGTACCTTTCTAATAATTAATTACTTCTGCTGCTATCTCCCTGTTCCAACGTAGTAGTAGTAGTAAAACACTTTATTGCACTAAAACATTGTACATTGTAACGTTTTAATAATGTCAAGTATACACTTTTACTGTTAATCTTGTGTATTATTTACTAAATACTTAGCTCTAAATATGTCTAAACACAGCACATGTGAAGCGTTGTATCCAACAACAATGACCCAAATCTAATTTTTAGCGCTAACTCGTCCGGTTTGCCATTATCAAAACTCCGCGATGCCCTCTAGCTATTGTTAAAACGTGGTTAAAACAATAGGTACCAGTATATAAACAATAATACCCACGCTAACGATGCTAAACAACGACATTGAAATGTCAACAAATGTCAAACAAGTTTTAATATCTGTATGCAAAAACAATGATGAAAAACAATGTTATGATAATTATTCAATCGATGATTATTTGCCTGATGGAGCTGGTCAATCTAGGCTCGATTCGATTATGCAAGGGTAGTAAAACTCTGGAGCCGTTAATGTTATGTAGAGCACACAATCGTTCACCAGCAAAATATTTCTTAAGTAATAGTGCATACCTTTGATGATCATTCTCAGGCACGAAATCGGCCACACTGTTTCTCCGATGGCTGTATGAAGTGCGGTGCGGTCGAGCCTCTATGCCCAGCAGGTTGGCTTCGCTCACGGACTTGTGCCTAGAGTTGGTCCAGTGGGGCTCGTTACGTAGACCTGCCTGCTGCATGGCTACTAGTGGCACACCGGGACCGCCGTGGCCGCCGTGAGGCTAGAAGCGAATACAAAATATAAGAACATGATTTTATGTTTACGAATATTTCACCAGATTGTCGCTAATGTTCGACTAGGCTATGAAGTATAGGAATAATCTCTAATGTTAAAGGTGAAGGCTTTTATGGTGCATAGGAAAAATAATGAGGAGGCTCAAAAACCTCTGAATAATATCGGATAAACTAGAGTCCTTAATGTATAGCCTGGTGCTCTAATTTAAGTTGTACTTACTTGATATGATGTGTGTAAGTTATTCATTCTAAAGTCGGGATCCGATCTATATTTGCGACTATATTTGTAGTTCGTAGAGGTCTCGTTGTCGGAGCTGTCGTAGCCTGATGATGTCTCGCGTATACCTCTGCTTTGCCTTTGGATCCTGTTAAAATAAACATTTCTTACAACACAAATTCTGGCAAACTTACTAAACTAAATGTTTCACCCAAAACGTAAATTCTCCCCGGCACCGCAGTGAAAAAAATTCATGGTCCTTGGAAATATCATATAAGTCTCTCACAAAGCTTACTTAGATGAAAACTTGTCGGGTATGGTATGGGACGTATTACGTATCCTTAAGGTCTTACCTGGGTACTGGTTTCATTCCACTGCCAATCGAGGTTTTGGGTTTCGGCGTCCCAGAACGCTGCGACCCGTTGTGGTTCGGAGGGAACACCCGCGGCAGCCCAAATTTGAGGTACGTGTACATGTTCGAACCGAGCGCTGATCTGTGGAGTAAGTATTTATTTTATGGTTCATATAACTGAAGTAATGTTAAGTGCGCAGCTATAGGGATGCACGAGGTGGGAGCTCGTGAAGGCCCTCTGCTGAACCACTGGGATACCATAGGAACCACATACATACACTCATACACTCATACAAGTAAGTAGGTTCTTATTTAAAGTTTTGTGTGGGCTATAGCTATAAAAGTGAAACCCAAAAGTATGAAGTTTTCGCAACGTGTTTACAAAACGGGAAAGTCAAACAGTTTTGGTCTTAGTACAGCCCGCTATTAAACTTTTACAATTGTACAATGGATGTAAAGAAATTAACATTGTCAATCCAAACGTTGAAATAAAGACATGAACGAATTTACTTCACTCATGATTAATATATTAATAGCATTTTAGTACAGAAAAGTGGTCTCCAGTGATTTAAGGTTTTGGCGTTAATTTACGCATGCTAAACAGTTCAAGAACTTTGTCTTACTTGGGTCCATATCTGGGATGCGATAGGATGGACTGCACAGTGGTATCTCTGAGCTGGAAGTTTCCATAAGGCAAAGGGCTCTTGTCGGTACTTCCCAGCGCGCTGTCCGTGAAATCGGAGTTCAGATTTTGCCTGCAGAAAATGTATTCAAAATTAGTTCTATTGACAATATACCACTTACCCATATCATTGGATTTTGAATCAAGAGATATAGAGTAAGAGCAGAAAGGCACATATTTTTTTGCCATTTCGTTAGATTAATCTTTACAGTAATATGCATGCACGATCCTGGCTTAAGCTAGCTGCTCTGTTCACTTGTGGATGGAGAATAGAGTCTACCTGAACATTGTACACAGTATAATGTCATAGGCAGATGGATCTTGCGAAAATACCCGTAGGTTTAAGCGTCCCTCTAAGACGTACAAAAGATATGGTGGAGAAATTCGCAACCATCAGGCAAGTCTCAGTAGCTCAGTTCGTAGGAGCGACAGGCATGTATTCCGGAGTCGCGAGTTCTAGTCTCGCCTGGAGCTGCGGTGTATTGTTCTACTTTTCCATTATTAGTAAACATTGTACCTGTAGATGGACCAGGCGTGCAGATCCTCGGAGTGCATGCCGCGCGGATCGTGGACGAGCGGGTTGGATGGCACGGAGTATCGCCGCTCGCCGCCGAGCCCCAGCGCCGACTGTGACATCATGAGCCTTGCTCCTGATCCTGAAACATCAAATAATAACAATAAGCACCTGCAGATTATAAATGGAAATTTTGAGAAACATTTACTTGAGGTCTAGATATTCTATAATTTACACTATAAACTGTATGGATATAACGTGTATTAGTATAAACAATAAAACCAACAAGATTTTTTGCGATTGCGGCGCCATCTGCGGAGAGCTTTTAAATTGAAATATTTTATTTCAAACTCGTAAGACATATGTTGTCGTTAATCCTGATTAGGGCTAGATTATTTAGGTAAAACTAGACGGTAGCAAATACTCGTGACCGCTTCAGGCAATAGGAGCGACACTGTTGTAGCCTGTAGGTGTTAGGTACCTGCGTCACACAATTTGCATGTGGATGTGATAAAGATGAATAATGAAAATGTTAACTATATTTTCATTTCAGTTAACAATATTATTGACAAGTTTTGTTTGAGAACAATACTTTTATTATTTTTAATGAACATAGATATTTTCTAATTTAGCTAAATAATCAATCATATATACCTGTGTCATCCCCGTAGAGTATCGCAGCAAACCGAATTCTTTAGACTACGCATTGCCAGTTTCAATCATCTGTAACAAATAGAAATGTTCATTAGAACTAACATAAATAACATAACATTAGCATTGCGATTCAGCGAGGAAATGCTGCCAGCGTCCTCGGCACTATGCCACAGGGGCCGTTTTTAGAAATAGATTTTTAGTTTTTAGTATTTTTAAGTTAGTTTTAACATAAATAACATAGATCAAAGTAAGTACCTATGTACTTAAGTTTCCTGTTACTAAGAAGCTTCAACTTCCTAGGTAGAGTTTGTCCGGAAAGAAAAGTGTCGTAGTTTATATGGAAGCTCATAGATTCTACGACACTATTATTTCCGAACAGACTCTACATGTTGTTAAGGATAGGTATAATTTTTGTTTGGGTTAATTGGAATGCTATTTGGGTCAGGATCTGGAAAACGATGGGATATGTATTCTAGTCTAGGGGAGGATATAACCCGCATAAATTCATCTTTTAGCATGACGAATTATTATTTGCCTTTACTGATTTCTAATGAGGCGAGAACAGTGGCCGACACAGATTCTTTTGTAAATAAAGTAACTCAATAATATGCCTGGGGGCAAATTTTTGACTTTTGAGCGCCCGAAATCAAAAAGTTTAAGTTCGAAAATAATCGCACATAAAAGCTTACCGCCAATTTTGTCGCATGAAATTAATAGTTTAAATACTCATGATTTCAAATTTCTATCGCTGTTATTTTTAAAACATGATTTCATCGTTTTATTCTGAGTTGTAAATGTCACTTTCGAGTACTCGAATCTCAAAAATCACCCCCCTGTTGTGTTACTCTCACAGGAAAACCTGACTTAAGATCATATCTCACGCACCATCGTTGGATTCCGAGGCATTGACCTGCCTATCAATGTCACCGACATGACCTTATCCACAGCTTATTAAATTAATAGATAGCATCGACACATTAAAAGGCATTGGTCACATCCTATAAAAAGTCGGATCCGATGTCGAATTGTAGAGGCCGCGGCCATTGCGTCACCGGACGCCACCGCGACGATCGTCACGCCAATCGCTAGATCGCATTGTTGTCGTTACGCAAAACGCATGTGTGTCAGTAGCACTATGGGTTATGCCACGGTCTTCTGCGTTATGTTGAAGAGACATTATTATGATTTTAATAGCAGTTTATTGACTTCACATACACGCCTACATCGGTCGCATATCCACGCTAAACTTTGGTAGCTTTTACTTGAAGATATCGGTGGACTTGTGCATCCGAGTGCATAGGTATCTATTAACCAGTGTTATAGGTGGCATAAGCATAACATACAATACAACAAGATTTTAACGTATGAGACGCTGCTTAGTTTCAGCAATTGAAAGTTTATATATCCTAAATATAGTGTTTTTTAGGGTTCCGTAGCCAAAATGGCAAAAACGGAACCCTTATAGTTTTTACAACTTATAATTTTAAACACGTTTTCCAAACTCCACCACTTTGTTGGTACATAGGTATTGCTTGCAGTGATCCTTAATGGCTTAGATACGTTGTTTTTACTCCGACCCAAGCCGCGTTGATGTTAAAAAACTGCTATTTGTTATTTAACTGTAGCACGCTGGACTACCAAACAATATTTGCATAAATAAGAAAATAAATGTAGTGTTACTTAGGTATATACATGTTATACATTGTAAGAAAGACAAACTGAGGGTAAATAAGTATCTAACTTCACAGCAAGAGGTCAACGACGTTTTATTATTCTACCCAAATACCTTAGGATGATGCAATGCTTTTCAAGCATCTAATAAGCAATGTGTTTTTCTTAAACAAGTCAGTCAACTGGTCTGTTATCAACATGTTTGTTTGATTAAGGAGTCGGGAGACATATCTTAGGAGTAATCACATCGGATAATAATTATGAGAGAATTTAAACTTTGAGGACGAATTAAAAGTAGTTTGATCTCAAAGTTAATTTACTTATTATTTTGCGTATCAGCATTGCGATACAACGAGGAAATGCCAGCAGCATCCTTGGTGCAATGCCGCAAGGGCCTAGTTTAGATTTGAGCTATGTAGTTATTAATTTAGTTTTGTATTTGTACTGTAGTGCTCCTGTATATTTAGTTATGTAAATAAATGTTATCCATTTACTTAAGTATAACATCTATATACATCGGACATTAGACATTAGAGGTATACTTCCGATCGGAGGGTGTGAACTCTCACCTTAGTCTACATCGGAACAACACACGAGCACAATAGCCTAGAAACGGCTCTATTTGCTTGTCATAAAATTCTTGAACTAGACCCCTGCATTATGCCTAGTTCCGTGGGACTCAGACGCATTGTGTTTATTTTCTTCACTTGTTGCAGTTATTTTTACCCAAAATCGACCTAATCTCTTAGGTAACAAAGTCTTCGTATGTTCGTTACAAAGCAAAGTTATATTACCACCTATGTCTGATGCGTGCTATAAATTGCTGCGAAACTGTGAATCATTGTGAATAGATCGTATTTTGCTTATTCATGGGGATGTCTTGTTTTTTGCGTAATTACGTGATGTGAGAAATTCTTCGATTAATTGACATCGACATAAATTGGCCTTTTTATATACTTTATCTATATAAATCGACGCGTGGGTACACCATTGAAGGTATAAATTGATTATGACCTGTATTAAATCTTTATAATTATATCAATTATACAGTAGGTGGATCGTAATCAACTCGTATTTTCGAATCCGCCTTCTCAAAATTTTGATAATAAACAATAAGACACCACGCCACTATTCTGCCATACGGTCAAGGTTTTTCCTTTTAAGAAAATGTTAAATGAAATTATTGCTTTTTTTCAAGTCTGACGACGCCATAAATATTTCAGCCGAACAGTCAAACATGTTACCTATATTGAATTAGAAACTAACTTAAAACTGGATAGTCTCGGAATGCCCATCATGACTTTTAGGTATGCCTGGTTATGAATCAGCTAAACAACCAGTTTTTCCAGTTCATCTACAGCCTCTACAGATGACATCTGATTGGCATATCTTGCACACTAAAATGCTAAGTACCAATACCTGTATAAGTACCTACTTGCATTTCCTGAGGCCACATGTAGACCCTCACCCCATTCAGGTTTTACTTGACACTCGCTTTACCGGTAACATTACCGGTTCGTGTAGCCAAGGTGTTGAAATTATGATAATTATAAAGGGTATGAATAATTGTGCGCTATGCTCATGTAGGGATTAATTCGAAAGCTAAATTGCTAATAAGCTAATTTAGCATTTACCTGCCAGTCGTATGTAGGATTTGAGAAAGTAAACTAATTACTTTAAGTATGTCCATACCTTTACGGGGACATTAAGGGGCGGATACAGGCCGAAGTCGTTTTAGACCTCATTTTGAACAATGAATTAGTATAGTTAATGTTACGTAATCGCGTTAATATGGCTATCTACTTATTCATAAAGAAGCCGTGCAGAGGCTCCAATTGATAGTTTATTTTTTATTAGCTTTGATTATCCATAAACCGACTCCAAAAGTAGCGAAAAATCAAAAAATTGCGTTCCGTTTGAACACGTCGCATTGCGATTTCGTCTTCGACAGTAATTCGATCGTTTTGTTATTTTGGAAGCCAGATAACTGGACTAGTGCATCGGAGCATATTCATATTTTTCCTCATAAAGATCACAAAGAAATTCAATCGTAAACTTAAAATTTTGAAAAATTCCCATACATTCGCCATATTGTCAAATTGTCTTTGTGACTCAGATGCCCGCTGGGGCTCCTTGGAAGCAGACGTATGTTGGATTTTTAGCCGTGACATTTCATTTTGACAATTATTCTGACAGAAAATCGTATACGTACACGAAAGAGGATACCAGTAGCTAGATTGTATTCAACATAAATAGGGAAAACTAATAAAAGCCATGAGTCACTTTAAATTACATTTTTTCATATTTACACGTCGTAATACTAGAAACATACAACTAATGATTGAATAAAAGATACTTTTCTACAGAATCCTCATAATAAATTGCTTAAAAACCTGTTCAAAATTAAAAGAGTTTTTGGATTCGTTTTTAATTAGTGGACTTTATTTTTATTACATTGGTCATAATATTACGACATTTTAACATGACTTTTAACGTCACAATACTTGAATGACAATTTTATTTTAATTGCAATCTTTATTTACTTAATATTAAAAGACTTGATTCTTGAACAGGGGCGCGCAAGGCGCCTCGTAAAAGCCAGTGTGGTACTGCGGAACTGTGTGCTACCCCGGGTCTACGGGTTGCCACGCCGAATAAGGCGCTATACGTGCCTGCATTTTTCCGCCACGGCAGCAGATTAAGATTTGAAGAAGACCGGCTACGAGTTGATGGTGTTCCAGCTACGATCGCGCCATTACGTGCACTTCAGCTCGTTTGTGGTGCGCGTGCCGCGGCCGCTGCTGGAGACCATCGAGAGCGCGAGTAGTGTTTCGGTGGTTCCGAGGGACGCTGCCAAATATTACACCGGAGCAGGTGGCACAACAGAAAACCATCGTACCAACCAAAATAATAGTTTTAGTTTTATGATGTAAGTAATATGTATGCTAGTCTTTAAGGTATTTATCTATGGGCGACTAGTTGCATGAAAATACATGTTTTTTCATTTTTAACCGACTTCAATTCCATTGAGGAAGGAGGTTCTGCATTCGGTTTGGTGTTTTTTTTTTATGTATGTTCACCGATTACTCCGAGACTCGTGGTCCGATTTGAGTAATTCTTTTTTTGTTTGAAAGGATCTACATCCAAGGTGGTCCCATATTAATATGGTGCTGTTCTGATAATGGGATCCAGGAGGAATTGAGGGAACTCCTCAATTTTGAAAGGCACATGTATGGTGATTTGGGTGTTTTCTTAAGCAATTCAAGCATTTTCTCACGAAAACCACCATTTCGATGCAGTGGACCTGATGATGATGATTGTTTTGATGATAATGAGGAAGTTTTTTTTATGCAGGATGTTCAACGATTACTCCGAGACCCGTGGTCCAATTTGAATAATTATTTTTTTGTTTGAAAGAAACTACCTCGAAGATGGTCCGACATTTATCTGGTGCTGTTCTGATGATGGGGTCCATGAGTAATTGAGGGAACTCCTCAATTTTTAAACGCACATGTGTGGTGATTTGGGTGTTTTCTTAAGCAACTCAAGCATTTTCTCACGAAAACTACCAATTTGATGGAGTGGACCTGATGATGACGATTGTTTTGATAATAATGATGAAGATTTTTTAAATGTAGGATGTTCAGCGTTTGCTCCGAGACCCGTGGTCCGATTTGAATAATTCTTTTTTTGTTTGAAAGGAACTACCTCAAAGATGGTCCCACATTAATCTGGTCCTGTTCTGATGATGGAATCTATGAACAACTGAGGGAACTCCTCAATTTGTAAGGCACGTGTATGGTGATTTGGTTGTTTGCTTAAGCTACTCAAGCATTTTCTCACGAAAACCACCAATTTGATGGAGTGGAGTTGATGATGATGATTGTTTTGATTTTTGATGATGATGAAGATTTTTTAAATGTAGGAAGTTCAGCGATTACTCGGAGACCCGTGATCCAATTTGAATAATTCTTCTTTTGTTTGAAAGGAACTACCTCGAAGATGGTCCCACATTTACCTGGTGCTGTTCTGATGATGGATCCATAAGAAATTGAAGGAACTCCTCAATTTGTAAAGGCACGTGTATAGTGATTTGGGTGTTTTCTTAAGCTACTCAAGCATTTTCTCACGAAAACTACCAATTTGATGGAGTGGACCTGATGATGACGATTGTTTTGATAATAATGATGAAGATTTTTTAAATGTAGGATGTTCAGCGTTTGCTCCGAGACCCGTGGTCCGATTTGAATAATTCTTTTTTTGATTGAAAGGAACTACCTCAAAGATGGTCCCACATTAATCTGATCCTGTTCTGATGATGGAATCTATGAACAACTGAGGGAACTCCTCAATTTGTAAGGCACGTGTATGGTGATTTGGGTGTTTGCTTAAGCTACTCAAACATTTTCTCACGAAAACCGCCAATTTGATGGAGTGGTCCTGATGATAATGATTGTTTTCGTGATAATGATGAAGATTTTTTATGTAGGATGTTCAGCGATTACTCCGGGACCCGTGGTCCAATTTGGACAATTCCTTATTTTTGTTTGATAGAAACTACCTCGAAGATGATCCCGTCCCACATTATGATGTAGGATGTTCACCGATTACTCCGAGACCCGTGGTCCGATTTGAGTAATTCTTTTTTGTTTGAAAGGATCTACATCCAAGGTGGTTCCATATTAATATGGTGCTGTTCTGATGATGGGATCCATGAGGAATTGAGGGAACTCCTCAATTTTTAAAGGCACATGTATGGTGATTTGGGTGTTTTCTTAAGCAACTCAAGCATTTTCTCAAGAAAACTACCAATTTGATAGAGTGGAGTTGATGATGATGATTGTTTTGATTTTTGATGATGATGAAGATTTTTTAAATGTAGGAAGTTCAGCGATTACTCCGAGACCCGTGATCCAATTTGAATAATTCTTCTTTTGTTTGAAAGGAACTACCTCGAAGATGGTCCCACATTTACCTGGTGCTGTTCTGATGATGGATCCATAAGAAATTGAAGGAACTCCTCAATTTGTAAAGGCACGTGTATAGTGATTTGGGTGTTTTCTTAAGCTACTCAAGCATTTTCTCACGAAAACCGCCAATTTGATGGAGTGGTCCTGATGATGATGATTGTTTTCGTGATAATGATGAAGATTTTTTATGTAGGATGTTCAGCGATTACTCCGGGACCCGTGGTCCAATTTGGACAATTCCTTATTTTTGTTTGATAGAAACTAATACCTCGAAGATGATCCCGTCCCACATTATGATGTAGGATGTTCACCGATTACTCCGAGACCCGTGGTCCGATTTGAGTAATTCTTTTTTGTTTGAAAGGATCTACATCCAAGGTGGTTCCATATTAATATGGTGCTGTTCTGATGATGGGATCCATGAGGAATTGAGGGAACTCCTCAATTTTTAAAGGCACATGTATGGTGATTTGGGTGTTTTCTTAAGCAACTCAAGCATTTTCTCAAGAAAACTACCAATTTGATAGAGTGGACCTGATGATGATGATTGTTTTGATGATAATGATGAAGATTGTTTAAATGTACGATGTACAGCGATTGCTCCGAGACCCGTGGTCCGATTTGAATAATTCTTTTTTTGTTTGAAAGGAACTACCTCAAATATGGTCCCACATTAATCTGGTCCAGTTCTGATGATGGAATCTATGAGCAACTGAAAAACTCCTTAATTTTTAAGGCACGTGTATCGTGATTTGGGTGTTTTCTTAAGCTACTCAAGCATTTTCTCACGAAAACCGCCAATGTGATGGAGTGGTCCTGTTGATGGTGATTGTTTTCGTGATAATGATGAAGATTTTTTTATGTAGGATGTTCAGCGATTACTCCGAGACCCGTGGTCCAATTTGAATAATTGAAGGGATGTTTACAAAAACAACATAACTGCTTCGAGCGGTTGACACTTTTTTAAGAACATTGTTAATCGTTTCAGGTGTCAACCAGTGTAGTCAGTTATGTTGTTTTTGTAAACATCCCTTCAATTCTTCTTTTGTTTGAAAGGAACTACCTCGAAGATGGTCCCACATTTACCTGGTGCTGTTTTGATGATGGATCCATGAGAAATTGAAGGAACTCCTCAATTTGTAAAGGCACGTGTATGTTGATTTGGGTGTTTTCTTAAGCAACTCGAGCATTCCCTCTTGAAAACCACCAATTTGATAGAGAGTACCTAATGATGAAGTCCACATATGATACGTGGACCTTTCCTTAGATAGAATTGGTGTATTATGAATTTTTTTATATATCTTTACCGATTATTCTGAGACTTTTTGTCCGATTTTGATAAATATATAACCACTAAAAATGGAAAAATAAAAACTTTTTGCAAAAAAAAGATAAACCGACTTCAAAAAGGATAAAATGAATCATTATATTATTTATATGCATTACCAACTGATATGTTTGAAGTCGGTGCCACGCCACAAATTACAAAACCGGTCAAATTAGCTTCAAGTGTTGACATCACAAAACATCGGTACTAATAATGCAAAGGTGAATGCGATTTAATGTGTTACATTTTCATGTCTAAACTACTAATCCTATTTTGATGAAATGCGACAACGATATATATATTCTGATACACGTCTGCTTTGTCAATAATCAGAAAAAGGCGGCAAATAGAAAAAAACCATCCTTTTTGAAGTCGGTTTATCTTTTTTTTGTAAAAAGTTTTTATTTACTTGTACAAACGATATAAGCTCACTCTATCTGGTGCGACTTTTGTGGTCATGGTTTACCTCTTATCGAATTCCAGGTAGATTGTGTGTTATAATTTTGTGGAACCTATTATAATTTTGCTTTACATTTATCTATAGATTCGTTACATTAATGTACTCTGGTCAAATAAATTATAATAATTGTATTACAAACAATGTTATTCACTGGCTGATTTTTAATTCTCATCCACTTAGCATTTCGTCGCGATTTTTGTCATGGCTGAAGTATATACCTGGGCAATATAATCCCATGAATTGGCGTAGGCACTTACACGCAAGCCATTGTCGTCTGACCTTCCAACTCGGAGGGTAAAGTAGGCCTTATTGGAATTAGACATGGTTTCCTCACGATGTTTTCCTTCACCGAAAAACGACTTTAAATATGAAATGATATTTCGAGATGTGATATATGTATGATTTTCATAACTGGTACGAGCCGGGGTTTGAATCCGAGACCTCCAGATTGATAATCGGATGTCTTACTGATAGGCCTATAGACGGAGAGCTAGCTACATCAGATGTGACACAATAATGAGAGCAACTAAACCCCCCTAGCCTAGTCCGTTTGCTATACTATGCTTATTCATAGACCTGGACATCTGGCAGGTATAAAGTGGTGGAGGTCAAAGAATATAACTAATGACTCTGGCCGTTTTTACCTATTTTGGTAGTACTATTTTCCAATTGAAAGATTTTGCTAGTCTGTAATTCTAATCTCCACTCATTAAAAGCTGCGAGATGCCCGGATCGAGCAATAAGGATAGTACAGCAATCTAACTAGATTGGTTTTGTTACTTTTGTTGCTCTCATTATTGTGTCATATCTGACGTGGCCAGCTCTTAGTCCACTAGAACCAAGACATAATATACCGTTCAAAAAGTCAGCCGAAATAATTAAGTGAACCTGAATTAAAACATTGTATATATATTGGCCACAGCATCTTCACAGATGATTGTTGCAGAGTCTATATCGATCGAAATCATATGATGCATCAGACAGGATGCCCACAGCGTCTCCGATGACTATGCAGACCGATTGCCGAACGACACTTTCCTGAGACATGAGTCCTGAGGTGGAGGTCTGGCACTGCGGATCCGTTTCTGCTTGAGAGTCTCTAGCCAATCCTCATCGTGTTCCTCCACGCCTTTTCTCAGGTCACGGCGCCACTCCGGTCTCATTTCAGCCTGAGCCTCCCAGCTGTGGGGTTGAATTTTAAAACATATCAGGTCCCTTTTGCAGCAGTCTTTGAACCTCAATAGAGGGCGTCCTACCGGCCTCTTAGCATGCGCAATTTGACTCATCATGACTTGGCGTGGGAGTCTTTTGGGGTCCATTCTGTGTACATGGCCAAGCCAGCTAAGCCTTCTTTGCTTCAGGATTGCTGTTATACTGGAGCAATGAGTTTTTGATAACACTACTTGGTTACTCATATGATCCCTCCAGGTGACACCCAGTATAGATCTTAGGCAGCGCATATGGAAAGCATTTAGTTTTCGTTCTTGTTTGGCATAAGTGGTTAGTGTTTCCAAGGAGTACAGAAGAACACTTAAAATGCAGGTTTGGTACACAATGACTTTGGTGTTAATTGTCAGTTTTCCGTTCTTCCAAACACGCGAATAGAGCTTTCCAAATGACGTGGATGCTCTGCCTATACGGGTATCTAACTCCTTGTCATTGGACAACGTAGATGTTGTAGTGGAGCCGAGGTAGCAGAAGTGATCGACAACTTCAAGAACAGAGCCATTGAGCACTATAGACGGAGGACATTGTATTACTTCATCAATGTTCTGTGAATTTATACTGGACCTAACGGAGCATGTAGATAATTAACCATAATTTTAAATTAAATATACTAGGTACTTAAATGTAGTATCTACAAATATTAGAGCCACGGGTATGTGTTAAATTTATCTAATCCTACCGATCGACTTCCATATTTGTACTATTTAGATTTAGTACTGTAAAAACATATATTCTTTTAAAATTCCTAAAGACTCTAACCCGCCGAAACTATGCCTAGTGTATGTAATCCACATAGATAATTTAAGTCCATTTTAGCAGCCGGTTTGGATTTAAGACTATTTAAAATTCTGTCTTAAGTTTTATTTTTGAGGACCATTTCGAAATTCTTACATTACTTTTAAAAATATTATACGAACAGAACAATATTAAGTCAATTTTTTCAACAAAAAATAAGACCCTTCGGGCTAGTTTGGATTTTAAGACTGATTTTTAGAAATGGTTAGGTCATTCTGAAAACATCAATAGACGACAGAGGGAAAAATATTATAATGGCATAAACATCTCTCGGACGTCAATTAGTTAATTTGTGTTTGGTCCTTATTCATGGCCACTTTGACAGTTGTGTTTGTTAGAAAAAGGCAAAATATAAATTAACTAATTGAGGCCTGAGAGACGTTTATATTCGACGCTGTACTAGAGGTCAAAACAAAAATTTTGATCCGCAGTTCTTTAAAAAAATTCCCTTAGGGGGGTGCTGATTTACATTTTTTTTTGCATGGACATTTTTTTTCTCAAACTTATTGTGTGTGGTACCATATGAAAGGGCTAATAGAGGCAGTTCTAAAAATATACCACGTCATTACATTTCAGCCATTTTTTTTAAATTAAAACAAAAATAATTTTCAAAATAATAATAATGGCTAATATTTTTTAGCTATCGGCACATGCTGAGTGGCATCCTTTTCGGTGCTTTGTACTTTAGGATTAAGATGTAAATAGATTAAGTTTTATATTGTATTATTTTTCTGTACCACCAAATAACCGATTTCTATTCTATTCTATTCTATTCAAAACATACCAAGTTTGGGCTCCTCCAGATACTTACGAGGTTTTTTTTGGTACTTTATTTTCAAAATAGCTTTCTTGGGGTTAGATTTGAGGATATCAAGTATCATTTGTGATATATTGTACCAAAAAAAAAACAGCCATGTCGTATCTGGAGGAGCTCAAACTTGGTATGTTTTGAAAATTAGTTTTGTTTTAATAAAAAAAAAACTGAAATGTAAAGATGTGGTATATTTTTAGAACCGCCTCTATTAGCCCTTTCATATGATACCACACACAATAGGTTTTTTAAAAGATTTTTTTTTCCCATACAAAAAAATATGAATCAGCACCCCCCTCCTAAGGGAATTTTTTCAAAGAACTGCGTGTCAAAAATTTGGTTGACCATCCATTTGCGTTTTTTTTTGTGTACAAGGGGCACTATTATGAATAAGAGGGTAAGTCGTGAAATTGATAAGGCGACAGCTCCTAACTAAAGCATAACACTTCAAGTAGGTAAATGAATTGTGATCGTCAAGGATAAAATAGTGAAAAATTGTAGAGATAATTTTCATTTTGCACGAAATATAAAATTATAAACAGGGAAAAATATATAATGGATTTCTATACACGTATGAATCCATATACATTTATAAGTATATATATAAAAAGTATTTTTAAAATGTTTTTTTTACTTTAACTGATATATGAAAATAATATCAAGCTCAAAAATATGTATAGCACGGACTAGACCTTTTTGAAGGGGGCGCTCATGTACCTTATATCTTAGCAAGGGAGCTTAATCAGCTTAATTGACACGAGGGACAACCATGCAAAGTGGCGTGGCCTGATGTAACTGAAATGCAGATTCAAAGTTCTAAAACGCCTCCAGTATAGTAGGTAACCTATTTTGTCTTATCAAAGGGCGTTAAGGTGGCAGTGTTTCCATTTTAAAACCAGGTGAAATCCTTTTTTACATTTTTACATCTGTCATTTATACTATTAGTCATACAAAATATTTTAAATATTTATGAATTAAATACTTATAGTTTGGCCAGGGACTTTCTTAATTCGGGCATAGACAATGAAAATAATACTGCCATACTTCTAACGGTACTGCAGATTTAGTTTGCCAGACTATACATTTTCTTTAAGACCGTTCCAGTGACCTTTATAAATTAAATTTTACAAATTAGAAATCTCTTCTGCCAGCAAATCATTTGCATGAAACAATCACCAAATTCAAGACCGTTTAAAGGATTTGTACTCCATAAAGCCACCATTATTTAACCTAAGTAGGTAAGTAACAATAGCAGCTGAAAAACGTATCTAAGCTTAATTCAAGAATTATGTCACCAAAAAACCGTAAGTAGAGTTTCATATTTTTTTTTACAAATTTAAATGAAATATTCAAAACATTATGTTCGGGCCATTTTATCATAATTAAAAACAATGTATTTGTTGACTTCAATAGGCCTTTAACTATGTGTAGCAAAAAATTGGTACAGCCGCCATCTGATGTATTGGAGCGGCCAAGGTGATCACAGATATCTGAACAATGCTTCTATTGTCAAGGCGATAAGTGCATGTACAGATATTTTGAGTACCTTAGCCGCTCCGATATATTCGATGGCGACTGTATAGCAGGCTCAAAATTAATTTGGAGCTAGTTCGTGAGTTCAACTGGTCTTTAAATTCAAATTGGCCAAAATATTGGTTTTATATTTGATATGTTGGTTATTGAATGTGTTCCATAGGTACCTTGTGCCAGAGTTTGGAGCGATGGGATGGGATGGGATCAAAGACATGTTCTTATTGTGCAGTTAACTTGACGCTTATCTATTTGCGGTTATAAACAACGGTTAGTTTTTTTTATAGGCATTACGCCCGCCTATGTCTTCAGTAATATTATTATATTCGATTTATTATGGTCTAAATTTTACGGGATATGTTATATCAATGTACTTAAATACGTATGAGTCTGAAAGTGTGTTTGTGCCATTTATATACATTTTTGTAAGGGATTTAAAGTCATTTGCTATTTATTCATATGAAATCAATTATTTCTTAAAATGGTCTTAAAATTTAAGCACCTACCGGGTCTTAAAGTTGGCATTTACTTATGTAGGTTATGTAAAGTGCACCATAGCATGTGCTAAACATTTGGAACGGTAGGCTTAAAGATAAATCAATGTAATTTTTGTATATTTTCAAATTGACTCAATACAATAATATGAGTGAATCAACTTTTAGAATTTTTTTTTTTAATGAATACATTGTTTAAAATTCGGCTACCAGATGTTTGATAAGTCATGCAACCAAGCCAACACTTCAGTGTATAAATTTACGTGTTTTATTAATATGTAACGCAGCAACGCTTCTATCATAAAAGATATTAAGTGTCTTAAAAGTTGATTTCCCCACTTCTTGATCTCCAAGATATCCTCTACATCTACAAAACTACTCGTTAAGAATTTTGATTTTACAGTATGGTGGGCTACATTACTAAAACTAAAATCATACGAAAGTATGCGAAACATTTACTTAGTAAATAAAATTAATATAATTGAATATGGGATAAGAGATACCTGCCGAAACAACTCTTAAAACGTTATTCAAACATTATTTCCGTTCATTTCTACCTAAGGTTGTTCGGCTAGTTAACTTTCCAAAACACGTATCTCGATAATGAATTGCCAAAGTCATTTAATCATTTTAAATCAAACATAATAGGTACGTCATGCATGTGACGTAATCAGTATAGACAAGGAAAGCAAGATATGATATGTTATTTCTCTGTCTTCTGACAAAGGAAAACATTACAGTTTAAATTTCTTAAGTGACACCTCCTTTGAGTTGATTCCTTTGGTTAGTATATCGAACTAATAATGGCAACCTATAAAAAATATTAACGGTCAATGACCTGGCCCCCAAAAGTGTGGTAGTGTGCGTGAAGTGTAGTCGTGTACGAATCAGGGTAATTTGACAGAATCTGAAAATTCTCCCACCTGTACCCGACCCTTAATCGATGTGAGTTATATTAGTAGATAATTTTATTTATAGTCTTGTCCACTTGTATTAATGATGTAAATAATTATTTTATGTGGCATTCGCATTGCATAACTACAGGGCTCTTATGCTCATTTTGGTTGGAGTACCGAATTTTTTGCTGTGAGAGGTAAGGTAGCATATTTTTCGTAAATGTATCTATGCTTAACTCAAAATCGACCATAAGGGCCCTTTAGGAATGGAACGCTACATATAGTTATAGTTAGTTAGGTACCTGACGTCTCACGCCTAGGTCTAGGCGCCCTTCAGAATATTAATTAATTTCCTTCACGAAATCATCCGATGCATGTCTCGAGTCGTGAGCCTTGGTTACATAAGTCTCGTGGGCGCCTTTGTATGTTAATCAGTAATTACACATTACCCACACGCGTCTGTTCTTGCCGATATTCATACGTCATCGGGGACCACCTAAAGTGAAATTATTTGATTCATCTTTTACTTGGTTAGGATCACGCAATCGACACAACAGTCAACAATGTATCTCTGTGGGTGCTTTAGTATGTATATATACATATAGTATGCAGACCAGTACGTACTCTGTGTGAAACTTAATTAGTGCATCTAGCACCCTGACAACCTTATACAATGTACAGTCAGCAGCAGAGTAGCCTTGCGAGTGAAAATTCAAAATTATCTTAACACGCTCTCTTTCTCTAAGTAATAAAGCCAATTGAGATGACGGGAAGCCACGAGCCAGATGGTCGGGCGACATTACAAAGACGGCAGGGCCGACCTGGCACAGAACCGCCGCATCAAGAACAACATGGAAATCCATGAAAGAGGCATTTGTCCAGCAGTGTACGTGAATATGCTGAGAAGAAGAAGAAGAAGAAGGAGACTTAAAAATACCGTTTTGAACAATTCTACCGTTTATTCTGCTGGTAAAAATCAAGTACAAAAATACCTATCGATGGTCCATCTGTATTATTTAGACGTCTTGGGTAAATATCTATATGCGCAAGCGCGCCTCGTTTTATGCAACGCGTGTCCTTCAAATTCCTCCGATTCTGAGCCTACACGCGTGCTTGACGAATTAGTAGGACTTGGAAACCTTGTCTCATTTACAGCCCGCTTGGCTTGTCAAAACTGTTTGTTATTGCGTTGAGTGTGATTTATGATGCTGTCTAGTTCGTTGCTGATGCTGAGATATTAATTTGCAAAATAATCCTATCTTATATACTCCTCCGACCCTCTTTAACGGCCTCCTAGCCTAGTTGGTAGTGAGCCTGCCTATAAAGGGAGAGGTTCGAATCCTGGTCAGGGCATTTATTTGTGTGTTTATCACAGATGTTCCTAAGTTATGGATGTTTTCTTTGTATTTAAGTATTTATCTATATCTATCTATTATACAGCCTTGGCCAGAAGTGTTGAGCACCAATGCGATTTTCATACAAAACTGGAAAGTTTAGTCCATAGTTATTTTGTCAATTAATTTAAACTAATAGGCATGTTTTGTTGAAGTTAGTAGTAACTGCATAGAATATTTGCAATATATCGCACGGACTTAAATTTACATTTTTGGTACCTTCTGTTTTCATATTTTTTAAGTACCTTGAAAGTGTTATTAAGTGAAGTTTTCTATATTTATAAATAAAATATAACATTTACCGTTACTACATTGTTAGGATAGGGAAATAATGCTTAACATCAAAATTTTAAACAAAAAACACCTATGCTCAACACTTCTGGCCAAGGCTGTATATATCGTCGCTTAGTACCCACAACACAAGCCTCATTGAGCTTACTGTGGGACTAGGTTGATTTGTGTAAGATTGTCCAAATATTTATTTATTTATACTACGAGGTACAACGAGTAAACTTACTTAAAAATTATAATAATTAAAATATTAAGTAACCTTAGGATAAAATAAGCTAAAAGGTAGGGCGTAAGTAGCAATGCAATGGCTAAAATTGTTAACGAAAGTCTTTAAAAGCCCGTTGCTGACAGGTTTTTGTGACTCGAGCTTACTTACAATGTATACCTCCCGTGTTTGCACACAATGTATTTCATTACACTTTGCAAAAAGAAACAACTGTTTAATGAAGAAATTTTATAAGTGAGTCGCCCGAGCTGGGTTCAAGGCGCCGGTCAGTCAGGCATCAGCCCATCCATAAGGCCTTTACGGACCAGAACGCTAAATTCTCTGTACCTACTCGTGTCTAAGCCTACATGTACATAATGTTTGATCGGTTCATAACATTTTACAAGCTCTTTAAAGCCGAGTCTTACTTCCTACTTGTTGCACATTTTCCTTATTGCCGTAGCATGTAAATTGTACATTACAGCAAATACATTTTGAGACCAAATAAGGATTGATCAAAAACAAAAACGTGGAATCACGAAGACTACTATCTAAATAATCAAAACCAGCAATGGTATCTGGTTCTACCTTCCTTCGTTATCTTTATATCTAAAGGGTTGCTATACTTGCTATCATCATAATTACCAATAATGTTGCCTTGGTGAGGAATTCGGGAGTTTTGAGTTTTGATTGTGTCAAATTGATCAATATCCTCTTGCTTGCTACGTGACATACAAGCTTTTGTTAGTAAGTAGAATTTATTTGGGTAAACAAAAAGCCACTACAAGTAATACTTAACTAACTTTGACTATATTGTCTACCATACGTATTAAGTGCTTAAAGAAACCTAGAGTTCTCCAGTGTCTACAATATCTTGTGAAGGGATAAGTTTTTCGGACACCACTTTGCCGTCAGTGAACTATTTCGGTACAGAGTGAACTGTTTCCTCTTACTTATTCACAATATGTTCAACTTTTCTTGAAAAGTGCACGAAGCTCGGACGGCGCAGGCTGCATCTCGCAAGCTATTTTTACCCGGGACGGTATGCGGCCGGCGCCCTCCGGCCATTGACCCCGGGCCATTGTAAGGACTAGGGATAATGCACTTTGAATTGCAATAGCCCTGCTGTTAATGTCTTTGAGATAGGTTCGTGGAGATTTGTGCGAATCATTACTAGTTTTCTTTCTTTTGTTTCTTTACAGGAAAAGTGGAATCTCCGTATTTCTACTAAATAGTTAAAATAAATACCTATGTTTAAATTATTATTTAGATGATAATGGAATGCCGAGTAAAAATATTGACTTAGGTAGTTTGTATCAATTAATGTTTGAGGACACTAGCTAGTGCTAAACAGTTTCAAATTATACGTTTTTACGAAAAAAAATGCATGTATGTCACTTGAAAAACTGGTAATAGTTAAATACCTACGAACCCTATTATTGTTATATAGTAGCCATGAATCTATGAAACCTTGGCAATAATTGGCATTGTTAAATATTAGAATGGATAATACCTGCCTACTTAAGTTGCCTACGAATCTTACGATCACGACAGTTTTTACATAATACTTATTTAATAGGTAATTGCGATTTAGGTATAGAACTGTAGACACGTACCTATTACCTAAAACCTATTTACACTTTTAAGAAATCAGCGAGTAGTCCTACTTGATCAATGAGCAGAAAAAAACTGCATTTTTTCCAGCAACACGGCCTCTGGCGGGTCTGGACCTCCCTAGGTCCTCCCTAGGTACACTATCCTCTAACTCTTAAGAAGAAAACCATACCATACCTAACTCAAACTGAAAATACATAATTGCATTCTTCATCGTTTACAAAACAATTGCACATAAGTGTGTGTACTGTTAAGAACAGTTTCGAAATAAACAAAGAAATGATATGCCACTTGTAACATGCGGATATAAGAACTTAATTCAGTCTTGACATATGCCGTAATTAGGTGTTACTTAATTGCAAATCATTGCACCTGGCTACAAAAATAACTGAGCGCACAACATGCGGCGTCAACTCAAAGCAATGTAGCACGAGGAAGGACAAAAACTCCCTTTGTTTGTCTGTCTGTAATGACAGGTTTAGCTGCTTACCCACGCAAGTGACTAAGCTTTGCTGCCATATAAGACATCAGGTTTTCATAGTGCATATTTTATTAAATAAGTACTTATTATATTCGTTGTAGCCGTGGGGTGCCCGGCCTTGGAATTGTCCCCCACCATATCGTCCCGTGGTTGCAGTAGGAGTCTGCTAAGGGAATATACCGGGAGATGAGAAGCAGCATCTTCCGAAAGCCTAAACAACAATAAACAAAAAAAACTGCGCGCGCCAACCCGCCTGCCAAGCGTGGCCGTATATGGCAAACCCTCCTTTAATGATAAGTTCCATTCAAGTCGCTTCCGACCGATACTTATGGAGGTCCAAAGGGGAGGCCTATGTTCAGCAGTGGACGTCTTATGGCTGGGATGATGATGATGATGATATTCGTTGTAACCCACGGAATAGGTCAAGAGCTAAGAGAGAGCACTTAAGCTAAGGTCAAAAGAAAAAAAACATATACGGGGAAAATGGGGTTTTCACAAGCTGCATTATTAAAACGTCTGATCAATTGTTCAGAGTCCAGGTATAACGTTATGGATAGATTTTAACACTTTCGCGTGAAATATTTCAATTAAGTTGCATGTAAGGCGGCTACAATAGACATTGCGCACCCAAAAGTGTTAAATGTTAATTATCACTTCTTTCATTCCTCAACAATAGTCAACAGTAACAATGAGACGATAATTTCCCATAATATCGATGTAACCCCAACCTTCCCAATCCGCAGTACACGCAAACTGCAGTCATGTGCACATGCTCAGCACAATGAAGCTACAGTCAGCAGCAAAAGTAGCTAAGCGGGTAGGCTGTTCAAAATGAGCTAGACACGACTTTATTGTTAAGAGAATAAGAGCGTGTGTAGGTATTTTGAACACCCGACCAGCTTAGCTACATCTGCTGCTGAATGTACAAACACGCCAAAGGTTGAGAATGAGAACCGTTACGCTATCAGCTTTTACGCTAAAATGTTTCCGACTTTTTGCCCCGAGTTACGATAACAATTACGACATAACAGTATTGTACAAGTGCAGCTAATCCATTTTTTAATTAAAGTGGTTAAAGTAAGCAGCGATAGGAACGCGTCTAAGTTAATATTTATGTAAATTTTGAAAACGTGCGTAGGCCGCGATGACGATACATTTTGAGTTATTCAAGGTCAGCGAAGCAGGGAATGGAGAATAATTTCATAATTTAAAAAAACTAATTTAGTTTTGTTGTTAGGTAGGTACTTGAGGTACATCCTGAGTATATCAATTCTCATAGGTACGTAATTTGAGAACCAGGTAATCCTAAGGGAAGCATGGAATTCGTCGTAGTCATCAAACTAACTTCCCATATAGCATAGCACCTTGGCTTTGGTTGGTAAAAGATTAGTTAGGCACTACATAGGTACACATTTTAATTAATATAAGTTCTTTTGGCCACTAAAATGAAAGTGCCGGAAACGACAACACTAACATTGCAAAAATAATGAAGCGGCCAGTCGAAGATGGCCGTAACGAATTGTTGCCGTTATCCGAGATCAATTATTTCCAATAGAGGCACATTATGATTAAAATCACAATTCGGCGAGATTCTTGTCCAACATAATTGATCCATGCAATTTAGCATTAGCAGTTCACTGTTGTAGGCAAATTAAAAAAATGTCGACCCATTTTTCGCTCTACAGCTATATCCATATACGGAGATATACAATTTTTAAGATGTCACACTAAAGACCTGTTACTAGTGTTACTACGATAAGCATATCATTAACTGTTTACTTTTTATTCTACGGGTAGGTACTGTGACTCTACAGCGACCTCTTCTTGGACAAAAAGTCCTATTCGATGAAGTCATTTAAGTGTCTCCGACTACCGCTGTTTATCATTGTTATATGTTATCGTTTCACACACTACAATAGACCAACCAACAAGATGTCATTGTAAATAATTGTACAGGTGACAAAATAACTAACTAGGTAACAACCTAACGATCTTTTATGCGTTGTATCGTAAATCGACGTAAGTAGGAATCCTTCCTAAATACTGATAAGTACCTATTTATTACTTCTTCTTCATCGTGCCATATCCTGTGTTTTGCAGCGTCAGCAATACCGGTCTTAACCCTTATAGGTATTATAGCACCATGATGTTCTAAGCCTTCCTCTACCTCTTTGTCCATCAATTTTGCCTTCAATTATGTTTTTTAAGATAGCATATTTTAAATAAAGATATAAATTGAAACCTGAGATGGAAACTAGTTAAATGTTTTGTTTCGTCAATTCTGATGTATGGAGTAGAGGCATGGACCTTGAATAAATCTTTGATCAACAAATTAAATGCATTTGAAATGTGGATATACAGGAGAATGGTAAAGGCGGTCACCGACTATCAGTCCGCCTGCAGTCCGCCTGACGATGTCGGCCTGTCGGTTCAACGAAAAGTTGCCGGCTCCGAACAACTGACAGGCCGATATTGTCAGGCAGACTTCAGGCGGGCTGATAGTCGGTGGCCGCCCTAAGAATATCGTGGGTAGATAGAATATCAAATGAAGTATTAGATAGAATGAATAAGACTAAGGAAGTCGAATTAGCAATTAAAAGAAGGAAAGCAACATACTTTGGACGTATCTACAGGAACGAAAAATATTTATTACAAATGATAATAATCAATACTTTAGAGGTTTCAAAACTAGTCACTAATAATAATAAGATCCATAGATCATTTAACCGGACCGTGGATCTCACCGTCGAAAGCAACATAACCTGTTATTTCTCCGCGAAAAGGAAAAGCGAGATGAATATAACAAATTCCCCATTCACAGAAATGCATTTGCGCATTCACCATAATGGTCATTTAGCCTGTGAGACATTTCACTTGACATTTACTCGCATATAACAGATATGAAACAAGAATGACGCATGCAATTTTCGGAAATATTATGCTCATAAATCTACCATTCGCTGCATGCAACTTGAGTTTGCAAAGTCATTCAGGTCATCGGTTCTTAGAAATAACGGATGAAACAAAAAGCTTTCGATAATCTCTCCTCCCAGTTGCTGTCTGTCTAAAATTCCGAAGCACACACTGCGAACCGCATAAGGAAAATGCTATCGTGTAATGTTTCTTAATTCAAAACTGACATCTTATATATGTATGTGGACAGATCATCTCACGATCTATCTTTAGTCAAACAAGCTCCAAGATATGTAATTGTGTACCTACTTAGGTACTTTATTAATACAACTTATTTAGTTCTTAAATTGCCGGAAGTATAAATGGAGTATTTCATTCTGTAAGTACCTGAGAAATCTACTTACACAGTTGTAGTTACTTTGTCGTTAGTCAGTGAATGAAATAGGTAGGTTAGCGAGTGGGTTACGCAAAATATTGTTCACGATATCGGAATGCAGCCTAAAGCCACAACCGGACGTGTAGAGTCGTGTCTTTAAATTACAATTTACTGGAAAATTATGGTCCGGGAAACAATAATTTGCTTACTATAGATAGGTATATTATATCTGAATTGTATTCGAATCTTGTAATGTCGGCCTCTGCGTCGACAAGGCGCCTAATAATTAAGTAACTAGTAGGTACGAGTACTTGGTATTGACTAGTAGATACAATCTTTTATTAAGTGTGTTAACTTATAATCAAATGAATATTTTCCAGACTGGAGTCATCGGATATGAAATTAATTAAAGACGAACACTTTCACTAATTCTATATCTACGTAACATTTATTTAAGTTCAAGATCAATATATCATAATGAAAACTAATTGATATGCAGCGATTAATCGAGAGCTTACTACTAAACCAAGTAAATATTTAAAACGCAATACAAAGCAAGATATACCTACTCAAATCAATGCATCGTCTCTGACGCATTGATTTTATGTAGTTCTCATTAACCTAACTCCAGATAAACTACTGCGTATAGATTAGGCAAAGGCTTCTAACTATTGCCTCAGCTGGTTCAAACAAGGTACTAAAGCGGTCTGATCCAAATTACCTACCAAGTTTCGCCACAGATGTCCATTACTTGCCTCTGATGCGATAGGTAGCATGAGTCACCCTGAACTTTCATAGACATCCTATCCTAGGTACATTACTAAATTGATCCTTTATGTTGAGGTCTTACTCGAACTTATACCTATTTAAGTATTCACCCTCGAATGTCTGTTAATAATCATTTACCTACTTTAAGAAAAAGTTAATTGATATTAATCGTTTTGTGATTAAGCGATAACATATGGATGGAGTCATAAGTTTAATGAAAGAAACGATAATTGATTTCGCATACTTTCGACTACGATTTCAAATGCAATTAAGGATATAAATATAGTCTCTGCAGAGGGATATCACTCTATCAACTAGCGATTCGAGTGTGACGTCCACGTCTCGCAGTTTGGCTTGTCGAATCGCGCCCTTGAATCCAAACTGTTCTAGAACCATTACATATAATGGAGATAAGAGCCAAAACCATGTTCTACGCCGACAAACCATGTTTGCATGCATGTTTAACAAATATAATTTGAAGAAAATAAATAAGATATATGGATGCCAAGTTCGGTATCATAAAATTTCAGTTACAAGAACATGCACTTCGAAAATAATATATTCAAGTTCAAGATTTTACTTGGCTAGTTTTTATTTATATTTTTGTGTAGTATATTTCATGTATGCCAAATTTCATGTAGATGTTTCTAGATTTGGAGTTGTGTATGTGGAGGGGGTGGCAAAAGTAGCTAGAAATGGTTTGTGTATGGTCCATGGCTGCTGTGTCGCAAGATCCTTTTTCTTTGAGTTTGGCTGGTTACGATGCCTAGAATGTCAAGATATTCAATTCGACGAAAACTTTAAGTGACACATTACATTACTTATTTTTTATTTTATTAGCATATGTAACTTTTTTTAGGGAAATACTAATAATAAGTAGTTAAATCGCACATTAAAACGAATGCACTTAGGTATCTCGGGCACCACCAACAAAATATATTCGCGTTCACTTGTCCCTTCCCTGTACTTACAGCCTAGGTATATAATTTTAACGTCCTTGCTAGGAGCCAGCTTCCTTTTTCGGTACAAAACAGTGGGCCAACGGGTTTTATCACCAAACGGGGAGTTTCGGACATACGGTGATTTTTATTCATAAAAACCGGCCAAGTGCAATTCGGACTCGCGCTCCGAGAGCTCCGTACATCACACAATTTGATTTTTTTTTATTTGTCAAGCCCTCCCTACTCATGATTGACCGTAGACTCTGACGTTCATAAGTGCATTGTAATGTAATGTGCCTAAATTGAAAAATAAATATATTTTTAACCGACTTCAAAAAAGTAAGAGGTTCTCAATTCGACAGATTTTTTTTTGTATGTTATGTTACTCGATTTCTCCGTAAATCGTGAACCGATTTTCAATTTTTTTTAATCGAACAGGTATAACCCCAAGATGCCTAGTGCGAATTTATGATAACTATTTGACTTTTAAATAATTTATTTCTTACAATAATTGAATTAATTTGTTACCTATTTTAATTAATTTCTAATTGATATTATTTGCACACATTCCTTAAATTTAAGTTTTATTCAACTCATGGACATATTAATATTATAAAATTTATGGACAAGTAACTTATATGACAAGTAATGGCAAATTATACTGACATAATATTAGTGACATTCATGACAATTTAAAACTCTCATTATAAATATTAATTTTTAATTCTTATGTAACTTTAAATTAATTGTCAATTAACAAATAGGCAAGAAATAAAAGGCTTTTTTTTTTTAATTTATAACCCCAAGATGGTCCCATTGTCACCAAGTCGGGGTCTGATGATGGGATCCTGGAGAAATCGAGGGAACTCTTCAACTATTATACGAGTAGGCACACCTATAGTAATTTCACTATTTTTTACAGCAACTCTGCCACTTCCTCTTGGAATAGCGGATCCTAAGTGAAGTCGGTTCTTTTTTTGTTTAAAATTATTCTACACCGATATCTTATTATGAAATATTTTTTCCGGTAATCTTATAGGTAAATAAATATTATTTAATGCGAATTAACTTTTCTTTATTGGTCCAAAGAGGTACATGAAAAAAAACTTAAATAAACTATGTAAATACTACCTAAATTTATTTACCTAATTATTTAATTAAATCGAAAGTCCGCAGTTTCTCGACAGTAAATATTTGCCTTTTTCTTAAACAACTTCTTAAAATTAATATTTTAAATAAAATGAATACGTACCTCCTTGTTTTAAATACTTTTGATAAGCCATTCATTTGATATATCATATAGGTATCACGGCAATAAAATATTTTCTGATTTATTTGATTTGCCTATTCGGTCGCCGCATTACAAATGAGTACAACATTTCAGCTCAAGCGGTCCAGTAGTTTCTAAGCAAATTAATAATATTGTGACAGATTCGCACCATAGGGTTTCTTTTACATTTACGAAACCCTAAAAACGGTCCCACTTTCGCTTTATTGATAAGCGGCGCCTAAAAAGGAGAAAACATTTTAAAGTCGCGAATATTGCCGGCTTTTTGGGAGTTTTATCTTTAATATACATTTTTGATGGGTTTAAGACTATTTTCGTCGATTTAAGAAAGCTTGCTTTTAGCAAACCCCTTTAATCACAAGTTTACGAAACACACATAGCTAAAAAAGCTTATCACTTTCGTCATGTAATGATTACGTGCAAAATTATAAGTATGTAGTATATTTCTTAACAGAAAGCTATCGCAATAACATTGCTTTTACATAATTTTGCCCGTTTACCTCCTCCGGTTTCCTTCCTTGCCGTAACAGTTAATTTAACAATTGCGATTTTGTAAATGCGTGTGCGCAGACCATCTATCGATGCGTCGACACGAACGCTACATAATGAATAAAGTGATTGAATTAAATAATGATGATGATAGTATCATTAATTCATTATTGTTTCATGATTTGGTTTTGAGCGGATCTTTAGCACGCTGACGCGTTTAATGATGGGTTAAATTAACAGTCGTGTCTTAATTTGCAACATCGCAGTTCGTATGTTTAAAACATAATCGGGATTCTCATAAGTGAGCTGACGCCTGACGGAGATTACTAATCAATTCATTAAAATTACCTACTTACTTGGATTTTAAGAACAACATTGCACAATTCAGTATATAAAAGTCTGCAGCATCTCACAAATAAATATTTTTGCTGGGTCCCCAGGGGCCCTAAAGCTTTTTTGAAAGTGGACATATTTATGTTCATCCGCTGCACCGGTGACCTGAGAGCTGGCTATTTCCTCAGACAGTGCATTATCATTTCCATTCAGCGAGGTAACGCAACCTGATGCTGGGGTATCTCCCCCTTACATTTTTCTAATTCAATTATTTAAAGGCAGCGATTGCTTCGCGTTGGCTTCGACTTCGTGTAGGCTTTTCAAATATCCTGAACACTATTGTTACGTGTACGGGAAATTCATTAATCATTTATCTTCTAGTTACTCAAGCTCACTATGCCTCGTCCACCAAACTAAAATAATAACGAAAACAAAAACATTTAATGCGTCATCTCATTCCATCCGTACCTACATACTTGCGGAGAACAAGTTTAACAAATCAATAGATGCGAGAGAGTTACTTAGATATGCTTTCAGAATCACTCTCCAACGTTTCTACTCGCTTTGCATATTCTGATTTAAATACTCAATTTATGCCGTACGCAACCCCGGTTCGTGTCTCAGCAATCTCAGCATCTGATAGCGATCGTCTTGTTTATTTTCAAATATTGTGCTAAATTGAGATGGTGAGAACAACATGGTCATGCTTGGGAATCTTGACTACTAGTAGAACCTCGGGAATGATACTAGTAGTCAATAGAGTCTGTTCGGAAAGAGAAGTATTGTCGGAGAATGTGTCAGCTCCCAGCTCCCAATTGGATATCAAGGTAAACAAATCTTCTAATTCTATAACTACCTGACTATATATGTGTACATTATGTACAAAAGTAGCACCGTACCGTACGTAGATATCACTGCACTCTATCTCACGTGACAGGTGTAATGCAACTCTAGAACGTCACGGTCACGAAATGTTAATCAAATTACCTGAAGCCGGTTGTTGGAGATCGTGAGTTTCCTGTAACAACAATTAAACTTAGGTTAGCAAGATTATAAACAACGATTATAAGTGGAAGATAAAGAAAGATATAGGGAAATATTTAGATCTGTGAGCGGCAGTGACTCTGCTTAGAAAATTCAATTGGTCACACAAAGAGGAGGTAGATTTAAGATAAATGCAAATCGTAAAAATAATTCGCACTATTCGCAGTGCACTTTTTACAAACACAACATGACAAACTATCATATGTAAATATATTATGACATGGCTTGAGTAGGTAAAATCAAATAAGGTAGGTAGATACTCAAATAATTTGCGGGTTGTAAATAGTTGCTATTTATTATTGCTACCAAAATTCTCATTTGTCTATGATGGGCCTCATTGGTGCTTTTGCTGGCGCGATAGAATTTTCGGTGTGGCCTTCTGCTAAAACCATCTTTTGTTTTTGTGAAAGCTACCTAATAAAATAACACTTAACATTCGCAACGCTCTTGAACCCGCGTCTTCTCGATTATCTACGTACGAGCCAATTCCACGCATGCTGCCACAAATTACCCTCCACCACCAAACAAGATTGGAACCTAATCGGAAAACCATAAGGTTACAACTTGAATGGGATTAGCGTGGAACACATAAGAAGAAAGCTGTTACGTTGGGTTGAATGTAGTATTGTCGCAGTGATGAAAGCATTACGTGACATCTGATGGGTTAACCGGCGAAAATGCAGACGTGCATGATAGACATTTTTGAGTAGAGTTTCGAGGTAGGTATTCAACTTATAACCGTAATCCCTTCCCTTTGGTATACCTAAGGTTAGTAGTTAGTAAATAGCCGTTTTCAGAAATTGTAGTAAGTTCAATGGTTGTTCGAATTTCAAGATATTTTTGATTATTACTACTGTGATTCTGAATAGGTATATATAGGTACCTTACTTAAATGAAAAAAATGAAAATGAAATCATTTATTGCCACAAAACAGAATTCATTATCTACAAGTAAACTACACTAATTTAAATTAAGCTAAGCTATTCTACGAACTTATTTGTAATAAAATTGTTTGTGGCAAACGGTTTTGGCGTCATCATAAAGCTAAAAGATGGCATTAGTGTATTGCTTAGATTGTATATCATTTGCTATTTTAATGTTTTTTTTCACTTCACTTAATTTGAATAATAGACAGGAATATTGTTAAAAGTAAAATGACGTGTTCACCTGTAATTGGGGTGCATAAGTACCCATATACATCATAAGGAATTTCTGTATCCCACTTAATCTTATGTACTCTGTTGGTGTCCCGTATAATAAACAAAATAAAAAATAAAAATAAATCCCACATGGGTGCCACTCCAGCGTTGTTTTTCAGCCAATACCAGAATCCCCATCACACCTTACACTTAAATATAGTATTTACCCGCGTTTAGATATATTTTAAAAAAGTAGGCATTATATTTATTTGCAAACTGTTTGTAGGCAAATATGTATTGTAGGGTAATATGTAACTACAGGCTAAAGCTCTCCTAATATCAAATACTTTTTGTATTTACGCAATCTGGCGTGGCGTAACTAACTTTTCCTTGTTACTTTTCCAGTTTCAAAAAAGCCTTTAGATCGGCATCACTTTAGTATCAGATTAAACAATCTACGGTCACGTTTATCAAATAGAAGTAATCGTGAACGAGGCAAAATTATACCCAGATGATTAGCGCAAAGCAGGACAAATCTTAGCCAGCAACGAACCAGAACAAGGAATATTAGTCTTTATGCCGTTGTAATAAGAAATTTGTCATATCACGGATAATCTGGCATATCTGGTCTGTAGCGGTAGTAGTTGAGAAATATAACGGACAATCGGAACCGAGATGACCGTGTTAGCTGCTTGTGTTTTGTTTTGTACCTACTCAACGTGGTCTGTCTTAGATAGTAGTTCAGTTAATAATAAATACTTGCTTGTACAGCCAACAGTAGTAGTAAGGTGTTCAAAGTTATCTTGACTTATGTTTTCTAAACAATAAACTAGTGCAAAATTTATTTAAAAAATAATTTTGCATAACTAGGATAAATTATTCTTGGGTAAGTAGCTATTACACTACTATTTCGTTCATAACATTCACATTTGACTGAATATATATCGTTTCACACTTTCACAGTCTTGATATCCGTGACATTTTGTTCTAGGTGAGGTTGGAATTGGAGCACCGTAAATGGCCCGTTTGCTACTATTAGCTTTATCGTGCATTCGTTATAAAATAAAAAATGCTCAATATGGCGCGTGCGCAGTACTGGGAATGTAAAGTATTACATTCCGACATTATGATGTGTCGTAAGCATACCCCGGGGTTTTCGGTGTAGGAATGATTTCGTGTATTTATAACTTTGTTTATTGTAAAGTAATTACCAAACTATGAATGAAACGTAGGTAGTAAGGTCCAAATGTGCTTAGAAGTGTTAAATTAGTATCGTTTCTTTACAGTTTTTACCTGTTATTTGGCTAGTGTATAACATTCCCGCACCGAAAACCCCGGGGTATGGTCGTAAGTTGTGAAATCAGCACCGAAACCACACATTAAAGCTATGCTAAGCATGAATAGTATTGATACAACTAAACAAACTACTGCTGTATTTGCCAGCAAGTTATAGAAAACACACAAAAGGGTTTTGGTAGAATTTACGTGTCCAAAACGTAAGGTACAATAAGTAGGTCCTTTCTTTATTTACAAACATAATTTGTGGTTTTAAAAGCATATTGTTAATCCAATACGGGAATATTTAATAAGTTAAATTATTAATATTAATCGTATGGCATGCGCAGTTGAAAGGACACTAAGAGTTGGACCTAGAAGTTGTCAAGCCAGGTAATCAGGTCAGGAGTGACGGGGACAAAATCTTCAGCTGGTCCAGAATAAAAGTGACGGGGACAGCGCCCGAAGGTTAAATTGAATGAATGAATAAGTAATACATATATTATTATTTATTTTAAATCGTGTTTTGTTCAAGCCTTGGTGCTTTTGGTACAGATTCCGATCACAAAAACAATTTTACCCTAGCATGATCAATAATAAAATAAAACAATTGCAAACGAGTTGACAAATCACTTAACAAGTTTTCACCGATGCAGTTAATCATCTTATTGACTAACTGATCCCACGATACAGCATTGCTTATTGTTTCTTGCGTACATAGCCTACATACTAGATGGACAAGTAATTTGGTTTCGCAAACGACTCCTGGTTGTCATTGCTGCCATGTGATTTATAATGTCGGATTCTGAACAGATACCTACGTTTGCGGTTGCGAAATGTATGTAGGTACAAGTCACAGTCTGGAAACGTCATCAGTTATCTAGCAGCATAAATAAAATTAACGTTACTAATAGTGCCAAGTATATTAAGCATGTGGCCTTATTGCACCAAACATGTATTAGTAGCATGCAGGCCAGACATGAAAGACTTCGCTTCATAAATACTTTTCCTTCTATTCTGCAGAAAAACAAGAAGATTCGAGAAGAATGGGATAGAAATACCATAGAAATACCGCCGGGTTAGTACCTAACCAGCGGCTCCAAATCCAGAATGTAACAAGCGATCGATAGCCCGCCTGTTTCTGGCAGGGAATCCCTTCCCTACACTACATCTATCATGGCACATTATTACGAAAAGAAAAATGTAAATAAATGTGTTAAATAGGATTCTACTGCGTAATTTTACATTTATTTGGCCTTCATTATTCGTATGCAGACAATATAAATTTGTTTTAATTTTCACACATATTGAATTATCTCCGCTTTCCAGCCCTCATACAATTTGCTGTAAATCTAGTTAATATCATAATGGAAAGATTGCACAGTATGCACGTACGTAACCTAGTATTACCGACACGCACTAACATTATCATATTGGGAGCCAATTTGTAACTAATTACCTACTAGGTAACTAAAGTTGCCAGTTATAATGTAGTATAAAAATATTTAATACGTAGAAATTGAAATCAATTTCGTTCAAACTAAATACTTACGTAAACTAGGTACTTAAGTATTTATATGTTAGGCCCATAATGCAACTAAGTATTTACGAATATGATAGTCTCTATCATAAATATTTAACGCCGAAAAAACATTAATAAATACGATTCTCGAGTTTACCTAGCAAACACAATAATGTATCTATTTACATATAAGTAAATAATAAACCATTTCTTTTGATTTCACCGCAGCCATAATAAAACCACATGTTCGATCAATGCCATTAATTATAAATATTATAATAATGCACAATTAAAATTGGCTTTTTTCCAGCTGTGAATGTGGGTCAAGAGTATTATACTCGTTTTGAGCAATGCGTTGCAATGCTTTGTCTTATAATTTTATGGACGGGCCTGATTTCGGTTTTGCGATAATACATAACATTGTTAGATCCACTCAAAGATAAATACAATTTATGCATACATTTGTATTTTTTAAACACAAGCACTTTGATGATTTTCCGTAATTAAAATTATGTTCTGTCAATTTTCTGAAAGTTTCTTGCCACGTGCCCAATATGTGACCTGTTGGTACCTACGTTAGAAAAACTAGCTTGTTACAAGTTATACCTAGGTACTTAATCGCGATCAACCGAAACAATAAAAGTGTTCTGCAACTCTTCTTTAGAGCACAAAAAAAATACTTTGAAACTTTTTGCCGATTGTTTCATAACATCGCACTGGTCATGAATGAATGGCAGTAATGATCTAACTAAATAAACGAACCGCCCACTTCTTTGTAACGAACAGTGGGATTTCGTACGAGATATCTACATAAAAGCGATGGTTATCGTTCAGTCGGTGAAGCGTAGAAATGATTAGGCATAAACACATGGTTTGCATAATGTTTACGGGTTGTATATAAATAGCATCTTATCTTTTGTTCGTTGGTTTTTACGGGTGGACTTAGTCATAGTTAAACTATTATTCACACCGGATACTTTTTTGCTATTAATTTCACACGCGTTATTTAATAATTACTTATCACAGAAGACGTATTGGAAAACTTCAGAGGTTATCAAAAATTTAAACTATTTAAATGAAAGAAGTAAATTACATTTTTTCCTTTTTTGCCTTATTTCTTGACGTTTAATGACAGCGATATAGATGAGTTTAGAAAAATGAAGCGAAATATAGTATAGTAGACATAATTTCTCGAAAAAGCTTAACTTTTGGGCCGTATGATGGATTTGCCATAAACACTGGTGTCATAATTATCCGTGGACGTGACAAGCTGATTGGTATTATCATATGAACGAAGAACCGTCATTTTATACAAGCTTATCTCGCTATCCACACGATAAATGCTGTCATCATAGAGCGATTATAGATCCGAGCTTATATAAACCGCTATTAGATATTGCAATGTCTAGGGCCCAATCTGTCAGATTGGGACGTATAATAAAAGTTAGGGCACTTAGGGAACTGAGGGAGGGGTTAAGGGAGAGGCACGGTTCATGACAAATTGTGCCCGAGAAATTGCAATATCTAATACCGGTTATAGGTACAGTCAGCATCAATAAAATGTATACGAATTGAGTCTTATCCCACAGACATAAGTGCCGGAATGTTTACATATTTTTGATGCTGACTGTACTTACAGATGTTCGTTTCCATTACATTAAATTAAACAGATGCCCAAAAGTTTTTTACAACTTATGTAGTACGTAGGTACTTCGTTAAGAATCCGCTTAGCATGTGTTGTAACACATTCTAATCAGGCTTCTGTTTATACGGGCTAAGATAAACGTTACTGACCTACCTGGTACAGCTATTTGATTAGCTGTTCGTAAGCTGCGGGAGCGCAGGAAAGAGGCCAACGTGTTTTACAGCGTCTGATAACGTTCACGTCCATACATTACTTGTGGTGAGGTTGGATTATAGAATTTATGACACAGATATAATAACTAAACATGGTTTTACTGCTTGATAGTTGATACCTACTAGTGAATAACCTGCCAACTTTATAAAAAGGAGGTTCTAACTTTTACAATGCTTTCACATAGGTACATACCTAACCTAATTACCAGCATTACCCTGGTACAGTCACCGGCAATAGTGTCTCCCTACACGAAGGCCGCAATAATACCTATGTGACACGCTCATGGCAAACGGCTCTTGTTGGCTTGCAAATAAAACGTATTTTTCGGCCTTCATGTAGGAATTGTAGGAAGATGCTATTGCCGGTGACTACATTATAGCTCACCACACACCTGAGCGGAATGGAGGCCGTAATGTATTGGGGCCATAGACAAATATAAGCTACCATCGACAAATTTGCCTACTTATTTGGTTAATTCCGCTCAGGTGTGTTTTGAGCCTAACAGAGAGATCCAAATATGATAGCCGAGGCGCCATCTGATGTAAGGTAAGTTCGCCTAATAAGGACCAGGTTTTTGTAAATCTTTATAAATCTGATTTAAGAAGTATTTTAACTTAAAAAACATTTGAAATGTACAAATTGCCTATATTAGAAGTACAAACATTAAGTAAAAATCACGAATCCGAAGTAAATTAATGACAAACACTGTTTAAAAAAAACTTGTAAATGGACCTTATTAGGAATGGGTGTTCTCAATAAGGGTCATTCCTGTTCCGTATATAATTCCGAAACTACATAATTTAATTTTTTTATTTAATATTTTTTGTTAATTGTAACAATTGTTTTTGTCATTCCCGATGGATTAATATAAAAATTCACATGAATTGTACTGTTGGTCCTTAAAAAGTCTACAGAAACTTAAACGCAGAATAATTGACTTGATTTATGTATTTTAATAAAACACAGTTTTGTATTGTATTGATATTTACTAAGTGAAACTATTTTAAGCATAAAACAACATAATTAGGAACATTTTCAGTCATTAGCCCTTGGTCCTTATTAAGTCTTTAAACATGATATTAAAAAGGCCTGGTCCTTATTTGGCGACAAGGAGGTGGTCCTTGTTAGGCACATCGCCATCCCGGAGCAAACCAATCTAATTTGACAAAAAAAATAGTTCTTTCAATAACCTTATCTTCACAATCCACGCCTAAATGTTACTTTTTCCTTTTCATGTGTTAAGTTCTTGCGAAAACGAATCAGAACCCCTTGAATGAATCGAATAACACCGACAAATTATACAAAACGACCTACGCGTCGTGACGTGAACTGCATCGACAGGCATACTGACAGAATGGCGGCGTAAAACCCAAGTAATGCACTTCAATAATGAGGAGCATCGGCGCGAGACTTGATTTCAATTTCGTATCAGGAGCGGGATTTTTGAAATGGTGGCTCTTATTAGGAACCGGCTCTTATTGGGCGAACATACCTTAGTAAAGACTGTAAAGAGCTCGTTACTCTGTAAATGTTAATCAGAAACGCTCTTACAAAACATATAAAAACCTATTTCTTAACTTAAGATGAACAAAAATTTATTCATTAAGTTACTAAATATTACGTAAGTATTTATATCGAAGACAATTCCTCTTTTACATAATCTAAAATAAACATATACATATTTAGATACAAAAGAATGACGTAATTAAGTAGGTGTATGTAAATTATACTTCACGTTATGATGTCTCAAATCTATATTAATATGTTCGATGACTCAGTACACTATATATTACATATAATGGCTCGAAATCATTCTCCGATGACTTGATGACACAATTACCGTGACCGCGTGTGACCCGCCTCCCGCCTGCATACAATTGATAATCATCTTTCTCACCAGTGTTCTTGGTAAATTAGTTTATATTACGTCTAACTGTTCGTTGTCAAAATGGACGTAAAATTAATCAGTGCTCTTAAAAATAGGGTTTGAATAAGAATTATTAAAAAAAACATGAATGGTTGTTTCCTTTAAATTACTTGTTAATTGTTGTTTGTCTTATTAAAAGTCAGCAGAATATTCGACTAATCATTGTCAAAGCAAAAAAACATAACGATAAATCTAAGTAGGGGAAGATAGGGTAGATTCGTACACTGGAGCCTTCGTACAGTGGTCATATCTCGGCTATCCAACACGCTGAAGCGTTCATATTTGTATGCAACACGGCTACCTACATGCATAGGCTACCTTCAAAAAGTAATAGCAGTGCGGTACAAGATTTCGCCAGAAAGAGCTGATATGTGTTTTCGCCACTCGCAAGTAATTTGGAGTTCTCCTTTGAATGCGTTTGTTTCCAAAAAGTTTGGATGGACTTAGAAAAAATGCTTTAGTATTTTTTGTAAATATATGCTAAATATTGTTATTTAAACAATACTTTTGGGATTATATAAACGATTTTTTTTTTCATTTTGATTTTTTTCTGGTCCGTTGGATTGGGGTACCTTCGTACACTAAAAATGTATGTAATTTCATACTGTACGAATGCACCCCATGTAAGTTTAAATCAAGAATAACATAATTGCAAAAACAGGTTAGTAAGATATGTTTAAAAGGTGATTGAAACTGGCGAAATAGCTGGTAAAATCATGAATCCCGGGGAGAAACGAATAGTGTACGGAGCTACCCCGCGTGGTGGGGTGAATTCGTACAGTTCCCATTTTTTGATTTTTTGGAAAAATCGTTATAGCTTGGCCAAGTTGCTTTATATCAAGTCAGAAATGCGCTATTATTATAGGCAGATAAATGGACCATAATATAGCATTCGTTTCATTGTAAAATATCTGTTACATTTTGTTTTACAAGGCTCCGAAAAAAAAGTGTACGAGGCCTCCCCATCTTCCCCTATCAATGAAAAATACCCTACCTCAGCGTGACAGCGTGATACTGTCAGAATGAATGAGTGTGGTTTTACGTAATCTTCGGATACTTATAACCTTATAAGTATTATAAGTATTTTTCGGCTCTACAAGAAACTTACAAGGTACAAGAAACTTGCACCATGTAAATGGGCCCTAATAATAGCAAAGAACGTAAAACAGCCGCTTTTGTTTACCGCCAATGTTTCCAACCAAACAACCTTATCGTTCGTTTTGTCGTCAACATCCTTATCTAATCACGTTTGCTGCACGTCCGGTTGACATTTAGCAAAAAATTTAGTGCACAAGTTGCAAGAAACAGTGTTAGCGATGTTTTCTTTAGCGACAAAATAATGAACGTCACCGGTCTTATCGCAAATATAGTTTAAAAACCGTCAGATAGAGAGAGATAATACGCGTTAAACTTTTAAATGGGTATAAGAATCCCTGTTAGAAAGGCTTCAAGTGGCCTACAAAAAGACAGACTTAAATTTAGCCAAATGGGACACATCCATATTTAGTCGTACGAAGTAGCGCGTACTATTCGCCATCAAATATATTGGAGCGGCCAAGGTATTCAAACAATACATATCTGAACATACACTTTATGCCTTGACAATAGATACGTTGTTCAGATATTTGTGACCACCTTGGTCGCTCCGATATATCTGAATGGCGACTGTACACCCACATTCATTAATGAATTCATTCATAAATTGTCCATGCAATTAGATGTCAAAGGGAAAATGCGAAATAAATAGATAATAGCGTTATTATTATCACATTGGCTGCACATCCGGTTGGCATTGAGCGAAAGGTTGAGAGCCGAGCGCAAGAAGTGACACAGTTGCCGCGGCGTGGGAGTTGCATCAAGTGATAATAAGTAGTAGCGTGAATGGAGATTAATACATTTTAATATCACCATAATTACGCCTACATATTTACTATATTTATTACAGTATTTTTTTATAAAAAGACACCGTGGTAAAATACAGTTCAGTATTAAAAGCGGATTGTAAAAAAAAAAAAAATTAAAAAATTGCAAAGTACAGTCGCCATTAGATATATCGGAGCGGCCAAGGTGGTCACAAATATCTCAACAACGCCTTTATTACCAAAGCGATAAGGTGCTTGTTGAGATATTTTTGAGTACCGTAGCCGCTTCGATATATGTGACGGCGACTGTACAGTAATCGGTTAGCAAGAGGAAGACGGGAAAAGGCCGAAAAAATGCATGTCAAACAAGTGTCTCATCACAACATCACGATCGCCAGTTAATTCGTCACGCAACCAAAAAATTAAAAGGTTAACCACCCGTTATATTACGGTAACTGCTTCTTAAATACTGCTCAGTTTTGGATTTTAATAGCGGACTATTATGTATGCAAACTATGCCAGTCGGCCGACGGTGAAGAGCGGGCGCCAGACAACGTGTGAGAAAAATGCGATAGTGTCTTAATTATCGTATACACATGTCTGTTTGTAGACCATCGCTTATGCGGAGTCCTGTCATTATACATTTTGTGTCAGAAAGTGATGTTTTTGACACATAATTATTAGCAAACGGCTGATAACAATCCAACAGTCAGTAGAGCGGTTTATAGTGTATTTATAATTATAATTGAAACATGTACCGTTATTTCTAATTACAATGAGTTCGTGTACATGAACAATAAGTAATTATTGCATTCATTTAACAACGTTAATTATACCATGGGGAGACAAAGAAGATTTTTTTTAATTTTCTAAATCGGGTTCGTTCCATCTCAAAAATTAAGCTCGTTGATGTCTATTGCTCCATAATTCGAAGAACTATTGCATATTTTTTAATTTTTTTAATGGACTGGAGAGAGGTCAACACGGTTGCTAAAGACAGAAAGGCGTGGAAGAATCTTGTGGAGACCCTATGCACCTCCGGGCTGCACTAGGATCAACAACAACACTATTATTAACAACAACAACAACACTTTTTTAGGTATTAGAAACTTAGATCTGAATGAAAAACAATAATGATGATAATTTACACCAAGAGAATGGCGTTAAATACGTCGGATAAACAGCCGAACATCTAAGTTGACGTAAAATTAATTGTGACCTAAAATTTTATACTTGACACTCATGAAAATGAATACCATCCAACTGAACGGTAACTGAGCTACCGATCGATCATTTAACGCGAATCAAACTCACCCTATTTAAATAAATTACTTATCAATTATCACGCAATGAACCATATTCGTAATTCGCAGTTCAACGTCCCGAAGCACTCGCAACCATCAATTTGCGACAACCATCCCATAATCTGTCGGTTGGCAACATGCAATCCTTGCCATGTGGAGTGCGACAGCGGTGAAACGGTTACGGTAACCGTTCGACCGCTCATGGTAACGGGAGAGCGATTTAGATTACTATTTTTGTGTGTGTAGTTGAAGTAACCGCATACTTGTGTGTGGTTATTATGTAATAAGGCCAATGTATTCTTCGGAATGTTTGTTTATATTTGGTAAGGTTCATTTCTAGATCATAGTTCAACCACGCTAACTCATTATGAGCATTGCAGCGGACAACTAAGAGCCCATTTCTTATAAGAATAGTTCGATCACCGTCTTATTACTTCACGCGCACACCACTTTGGTTTTATTATTTAGAGAAATATTTTTAAGTCACTTTATAATCTAAACTATATAGAAAAGTGTCACTCTCACTTTTAAAAAGTTTTTGTTCGTAATCCTCTTCTCAAATGGTGATAAATTTAAGTTACACCAAGGTCACTGTTTCTTCTGGCTGGCGCAACGCGTCGCCAGTGCAGCGCGAGGCCGCATCCTGGCAGGGTCGCCATGTGATGCGGGACGTAAAGGCAAACCACTAAGATTGGAATAAAGGTTTATTCTGTATAAAATAGCACTTATATACGTTAAGGCTATGCTCGTGTGTGTGAGGCGTAGTACACACACTACATTAACGTCATTGGCGCTTTAGGCGTAAAATACACTAGAGCGGTATTCTACGCTGAATTCAGCTATCACATACAAAAAAAATCATAATGTTAAATTATTTTTGGACTTTGGACTTGAGACTTGGGGCACCTCACCCCACCGCACCTCATTCACCTCACCTCCCTTCACTTCACTTTATTTTACATTTACACTTTACATTTCATTTTACATGTTTCTCAATCGTATGGTTTTCCGCTTTCGTGACGATGACGTCAGCATGTCGGTACCTCGCACCCATAAAATTTTCCCATACCAAAAAGTGCCCAACGCGACTAAAGAAGATTTCACTTCAAAAATTGTATAGAACCCATAGACAAAATTCAGCCGTCAGATAGCCGCGAGCCCATAGATAAATTTTTCGGCTTTTTTGTCTATGTTAACACCTTTCCAAATACTAATACAATAACTTCATAATGCGATAGAGCAAACAATAAGGTCAGGAAGTCATTGGAAAGTCGAAGACTCATCAAGCAGATTGTACACGTAGAATGACTTATTTAATCTACGGCACGGGTGAGAGTCACATAACCTTGATGCGATTCGAAGAAAGTGCCATTTTAACAAACTTGTAGTTATAGACGGAGAGCTAGCCACTTCAGATATGACACAATAATGAGAGCGATGAAACCCCTCTCGTTAGTTGGCTATGCTATGCTTATTTCTGGATCCGGACATCTGGCAGCTGTAAAGTGGCGGAGGTCAAAGAATTCAAATAACTTGAAGAAAACAAATCCTAGAGTTCTGGGTTTGATGCGATATTATGGGAAAATCTATAATTAATTATATTAAATCATAGCCAGAAGTTTCTGTTGGGGAAAGAAGTACCAAATGATGTATAATGCAATTTATAGTTAATCGCCTGCTGTTTTAGTTTCCGCAATAATACACAGTGTTTTTTGTTCTAATGTTAAAATATAGGCCCTGCTCTATATAGATGATATATGTAACTTCGGCAGTCTTTACCTATTTTGGTATTACTTTTTTCCAACTAAAAAACTTAGTTGATCTGACCTCTACCTATTAAAAGCTGCCAGATGCCCGGATCTAGTACTAAATATGGTAAAGCAATCTAACCACGTTTAATTGATCTCATTATTGTGTCATATCTGACGTGGCCAGCTCTTAGACCATTAGGTATCAGTAGTAGAAGACAACTTGTTCGAATCTAAATCACAACGTTCGGAATTTGAAAAGTAAAAGGATTGTGGGTTGATCACGATTGGCATTTGTTTATTGTATTATTTTGTTTGACGATTGTTGTTAAATTGTTTGAAATAAATTACTTCCGTATTTGCGTAGGATTTTAATTCTATTTAATAACTACCTTCAATGAAACAATACGTTCAGATATTAAAAACTTATATCAATACATATGTAGTTAATTCGTACTAGGTTAAGTAGGAATTATGTACAAAGTTAAAATTCATGATACGCAAGGCAAGCCTATGTTTAGATTTCTAAAGCATTCTTCTTCTAACTCGGAACTCGTGCCGCAACATTACACATCTCCTAAATCACCGATTACATACAATCTACACCCAACAGCAATTAGAATAGGTAATTGTGAATAGAAATTCTTTGAAAAGTTACCTGTTTTCGTTAGTTTTAAGTATAATGAAGCGTGCTTAACGTTTTTCATCCAAGTAATGTATCATAGTTATAACTCATAGGCTAGCAATCATGCATAAAATAAAGTATCCTTGACATTTCCTATCGTGTAACTTCCTTTTAGGTTGTTCATTGTTGAGTTGGTGATATAATAATTAGGCATTTAATTCAACTTAATCGTGAAAATGTGTCACAAATATTATAAACAAGCCGGTAAATTGTGGACTGAAATACGGTTTAAAGAAATATAAACATTCTTGACATAGCTTTAACTGGCTGCAAAATGAGTCTTATGTAATTTCGTTGGGAAAATAATTACTAAAAAAAAACTGAGTAGGTATGAGAAAAATCGGATTTTCTTAAAAAATATATTCTCGCAGATACTTATAGTAGGTATCATTTTTTTGGTGGACTTTTTTTGACATAATCACAATTTTCCTACCGTACGCACTAAAAAAAACGATTGTAAATAAAATCTTACCTCATATGATCATGATCAATAAATACTCTCTATGAGCAAATGCTTAGGCTCCAGTAATGGCTGGTATTAGATCAATGTTCGTGCAAGTGACAAACCAATTAATTTTCACATTACGGAGCTAAATGGTGCTACCATACAAACTCCGTTTCCTGAGCAGTAAAACACGCACGACACCTACTTAATAATTAATTAGCGACTTCATTAATTAATCATTCGGTAAGCCCGAATCCAATTTGCGTCGACGGTTCCGCCCATATTTATTTTTATTTTGTGGTTTCTTAAAAATTATACTGAATTTAATTTTGTGACTAACGCGGCTAACGCCCTTTGCGCGATTTTTTTAAATAATGTGTATTAGGGGCACCACACATTAGAGCACAATTCAGCTATACATACAACAGACAAAAGCGGAAATTTGCCTATGGTAGCGGAATTTTGTATGGATAGGATAGACCAATAACCGCTACCAAAGACAATTTTCCGCTTTTGTCTATGAATAGCTGAATTCCGCTTTAATATGTGGTGCCCCTTATGCTGGAAAAATCATCTAATAATCATCCATGTTTCACGTAACGGTAGTTCATACTTGAATGCGATGAACAAAGTATTTTGGTAATATAGGAAAGATATTACAAGCAAAATTCTCTTATGAAGTCTAGCCAAAGACTAGGATTCCCCTCGCATCAATTCAAGTCATCTTCATCATCAACTGTTTAAGAGCTGGGTATTGTCGGTGGAGCAATTTCCATGTATGTCTGTCCTTTGCCTTCTCCTTGATAGCCTGATACGACACGGCGTTTATTTTTTCCTTGACTTGGTCCATGTATGGTCAAATGGTCATATATCCATCACTCAAGTACGTAACCCTAAAAAATACGCTACATCTGCTCCAGTAACGACGGCCGTGATCGTTTTCACGGTACATAGCGTTTTGTTTTTGCTTTCGTCTGCTGTCATTTGTCATTTAACATCTAAAGAGATGCGTGTTTTTTGTGAATGAATCTTTATTGCAACAGATATACGCAGTATACATACATAGTAATGTACGAGCCAACTCCGTAATGGAATTAGATTGAAAGTATATAAAGAATTGGCAGCACTTAAGAGATTGGTACAGTCGTCATCAAATATATCGGAGCAGCCCCTTGGCTCAAAACTATCTGAAGATGCGTTGACAATAGAGGCGTTGCTTAGATATTAGTGACTACCTTAGCCGCTTCGATATATCTGATGGCGACTATACGCCTGGTGTTAAGAGAATCCACAGGCATACGTGTCCGTTACCGTCACGTAAGGCCTACTTACGACTGTTTGCTAGTATCCAAAAAATAAATAAATTTGGAGGGACTCTTGAGATATAAATCAGATACACTATAAGCACAATGGTCTTATTTATTCGTAAGTTTGAAATCGTTAAATCGTATCTCATTTAGAAACCATAGGCACAATGGTATTTCAATTGCGTTTTTGCAAACCGCATCCAAACATCGTCTATTAAATACAATAAGACGCATATAAGTATAATATTTAGTAGCATTACAGATAGGTAGTAAGGATAAGATGTTCAGCATCTTTTGACAGTTTATCCATAATATAGCTACTACTAGATATTCGTACCATCAGTGGGAAACTTGATTTTGTATCGCTTGTCTTTATCGGATTGACTGTACAAAGTTAAGGGTTGCAAATTTGAGTAACTTTTAGCATTATTGACCTTCCCTTTTCATTAATAAATTTCGATAGTTATTAAATAAACATGCTCACAGTGCACTGGTTTCGTAACGTCATCGTCATCCAACCGATCCGTTAGATGCACAAACTACCGTTACTGCGATGCCTAAGCTAAGATATTCGATATTTCGAACCGCTCGGGCCATAGATATATATCTACATAGATGTCGATGTTGACACTTTTTAGGGTAACCAATTAATCCATAGATAACTGAGCGCGCCAATGTGAAAGTCAAATTAGTTATGCTAAAATTGTTACTCTTCTAACGAGCCAAAGCAACTGATGAAGTTTCTATAGAAGTCTGCAACTGTGTCATGCCGACGATTTATTATAATCAATTCTCTCCATGAGCTTATGAGTTTATCCCGATTATATTTATAAGTAATTGAAAGCGAGAAACATAATGTTTGGTCTTGTTTTTACAGTGCATTTTCGCAAATTTGCATGACTGCACTACGAAACGATAAAATTTAGGTGGCTGTAGGAAATTATTTTTAGTACAAGAGTATTTAATTTTAGTGATTATATTATTAGATTTCAAGTAGGATATGGAATTCGGGTTTTAAAATAATAAAAACGGGTAATATCCGAAAAACCGGATTTAACATAGTAAAAAAACCCTTGCATTCCCTAATCAAGAGCATGTTCGTTGCGATCTACTTACTACTTTGCATTTTGGTATATGTCTGAGCCTCGGACATCAGATAAGGGGCATCTCTTTATCTCCGCACAATGCATGGTTAATCTATCGAGCGTGTTTCCTTCTTGATTATGGTTTTTATCGGAGGCTGTAGGATATTACATTTTTTTATTGCCGTATTATGTTCTATGGGTAATTTGTAACAGATTATAGTTAGTTTCGTCAGCCTTTTACGCTACTAAGTTGCCGAGAAAGATTTACGTTCACAGATGTAAGAGATGTTTTAAATCGAAAAGAAAAAATATGATTTACTTAATCGTTTATATTGTAACTAAATAAATAGGGGAGCGTTACAGTTATTAACTGATTATTAAGTAAACTTTACCGTTATATCAATACGCTGCCCTTTTTATTTTTGTCAGTGTATTTTTATTAACAAAACTGATGCTTTTCTCTCAAGGTTCAGTTAAATCGACCTTCGGTGGCTATAGTTCTGACTAAAGAACATTTTAGTAAACCACACGGTTTCTTTACTCAAAATGCTTTTTACGGGTGCATATTTGCACTTAGTATCTGAAAAACTAGGCGGTCTTAACGTAATCTCTTCAATACATTATGACATTAAGTTGTCATATTCTCACGAGGACGATTTGCGCGTGAAGCGAACATAATACAACGTAGAATTAGATAATAATGACGATCCACGTCCTCGCTGTAACATTCTATAATAAAATATGATGCGGACATTGTTGGAATATTTATTAGCACGATTGGCGACCGCGGCATTGACTTAGGTCATGCTTGTGTGCTAATAATAAACAATAATGTATTGTCATTTATACTTATAGCAATAGGATTTTGTGGATCTTGGTAGGGACTAGGTAATTTTTCTATTATCAGTAAACGGGTCAAACGCACAAGTTTCCTTTTGTAGACAATAGAGTAGGTACTTACCTACATAATTATATAGTTATTATCACGGTTAGGTATATGATGTGGAGTTGAAAATTACCGTGACTGTGTCGCTAGCTGTCAAAATTAGAATAAATCGACGACATGGACTCAGATTGATTGGATAAAAATCCACATAACAACATTATTTAAAAATGCACGGTAAATTTTTTCCACATTATTATCGCCTGAATTTGTTACAAATAGATAAGGCAGGTAATAAAAAACCCATTTTATTTTTCAAAGAAATAGCAGTCTCACGATCTCGATCTAGATAGCAGGTGTGAAATTGCAGGAAAGCTGAAACCCGAGATAATGTCTGACACAGATCGCTGACACTGACATTGGACACTCGAGACCTTTGGACACGTGGGTACACTGACATTGGACACTGGAGACTATTGGACACGTGGGTACTTGATAATATATGATCTCGCATCAGTGCAGTCGTGTCCGGTTTTAAAGGCTTTACTCCATTTTTTAAATTTTGATAATAGTCTAGGAACATCGCTTTTTAGGGTTCCGTAGCCAAATGGCAAAAAACGGAACCCTTATAGATTCGTCATGTCTGTCTGTCTGTCTGTCTATCTGCTGTCTGTCCGTATGTCACAGCCATTTTACTCGGAAACTATAAGACGTATCATTATATTTTTTTTACATAAAGTGTATTGTGTGTGCAGCTACTTAGTTTTGTAGAGAAATTGCAAAAAATTTTTTTTAGGGTGGGCACTCCATACATGTAACTAATTACCAAAAAAATTTTTTTTTGCCAAATATCAACATGACGCACATCAATCGATAGGTCTCTAAAAATAACATTGAGATTTTATTGAACATTTTTTGATTAAGTGGATACTTTCAGAAATAATCGCTCCGAAAGACTAAAAAATTGTGTCCCCCCGTCCCTGTAACTTTTGAACCGTAAGTCCAAAAATTATGAAAAAAATCAAGAAGATACACCTATATATTCTTTCAATGAAAATTATTTTGAACATTATCGAATTAGCGTTTTTGAGTTATCTCTAAAAAACTACGTTTAGGCAGATACGACCTTGCGATAATAATTTATTCTATAGTATATATAGCTACGGCTGGTTTTTACATGCGCGAGTCCGTCCGACTCGCACTTGGCCGGTTTTTACACGACTGCCCAAAAAAAGGAGTGTATTGTTTTCAGGGTTCATGTATGTATGTGGCTAAAATAAAATTCTTTGTTCCACTAGAACAACTGAACGGCTGAACCGATTTAGATGTATGGGGTATCATTAGAATCGTTACGTTATCCCAAGAAACATAGGCTATGTGACGTCACCGTTAAAACAATATGGCGGACAAAATATTCCAGATTGCGCAAACCTAAGAAAAAAAAATCTTGCAAACCTATCGAGTGGGGTATCAAAATGAAGAGCTTTTCACGCTGATTACAAAAATGTATATGATACATATATAAAAATATTCTTTCGTTAATACAAACATTTTTGAAATTAAATTAAAACAATAGGTTGGAAATTGAGTCGAAAGATATATAAAACTTACATGTTTAATTGTAATAAATAGGTATTAGAGACTTTGGAGGAATAATATTAGTTAAAGCAATGGCGCGTAGTTATAGTGTCCAAGAGGCAACCGGATGGCTCGCGGTATATAAGCTCCCTACGTGTTGTGTAACCAACTTATGCAACCCAAATTGACCCACGTTGTACTTAGTTTTTCATCACCCCCCCCCCCTCATTTTTCTAACAGCTGACGAAACGATTACCGACCAGCCGGTGCACATGGCCATTTGCATGCTCGTTCTGGATCACATAAAGTACTGGAAATTGAGGGGAGGAGGATGAAAGCCAAGGTCCAACGTGGGTCATTTCGGGTTGCATAGGGTGGTTCCACAGCACGTAGGGAGCTTAAAGATCACAGCTCATTAGAGCGCCTCGGCACCCGCCCCTCACAGCCTCACCTCGAGCGGTTAGTTATTCTTTATATGAATTTGTATGGCCATGCACTCACTACATCAACTCGACAACGAGTGGACGCTGAGCGACGAGGCAGTGTGGGTCGGCTGCCGAGGCGCTCTAATGAGCTGTGACCTTTAATACCGCGAGCCATCCGGTTGCCTCGCGGACAATGCAATGCAACTACGTGTAGTATGACGCGTCCTTGCTCTGAATGTAATGAAATGTTCTACTTCGCGGTATTAAGGTACTCCTTTACAACATCACGTCCAGTATCGTAAAAAAATGTGCTGCACTACGCCGCTTTGAGCCAAAGAAGCTAGTTCTTGTGGAGTTTGATGATAAAATTACCTATATTCAACAATACTGTAGCGTAGCCATGGTGTAGTTCTGGGAGAAAAATTGGAGGCTAGGACAGTATGGTTTTATGCGTAGAGAGGTTAAGTAGACTGGCGTGTCCTCTGTTACACACTGTGTGTTATTGTCTATTGAAGACACAGACCACAAGCTAAAATAAACTAGGTACGCTGAACAAAATTGGTTTCGATCTTGGCACCAAAAAGTTTATTGCCATATATATATGCCAACTCATGTCGCGCTAAGTCACGTATTATCATGCAATTAGCCTCTTGGATCCTAAAAAACAAGTAAATACGTATAAACAGTCAGCATCAATAGTATCTTTCTACACGAAGGCCGCAATTATTATGTGACCTGCTCTTATTTGTAGAGCCATATATAGGAGCGTGTCACATATTTTTGAGGCCTTCGTGTAGGAAGATACTATTGATGCTGACTGTACATGATAAAAAGTCATCATCCTCCTTGTGTTTATCCTGGCTTTTTGCCACGGCTCATTTAAGCCTGAGGTCCGCTTGGCAACCTAATCCCATGAATTGGCGTATGCACTAGTTTTTTACGAAAGCGACTGCCATCTTTCCTTTTAACACAGAGGAGAAAACTGGGCCATCTTGGGATTAGGTTCGGTTTTCTCACGATATTTTCCTTCACCGAAAAGCGACTCACAAAGGAATGTCGAGATCGAAGAGTTGGTGGCCAGACTTGGGCCCGAATATTGGTATCATCGGCGAAACAAAAGCCCACAGACTTCGCAGGTTCGGTCACCTACAGAGAATGGGTGAGGATCGGGCTGTCAAGAGAACGTTCTTGGGACGACCGACTGGTCGCCGTCCGGTGGGTCGGCCCAGATATCGTTGTGGGACAGTGTGGCGGCGGATCTGCTGCAGTTTCGCGTCAACAACTGGCAAGAAGTTGCGCAGGATCGGGATAGGTGGCGTGCTCTCATTTCGGAGGCCAAGATTCTCTTTGGATCGTTGAGCCAAAATAGTTAGTTAGTTAGAAAAGCGACTGGTAAATATCAAATAATATTTCGTACATAAGTTCCAAAAAACTCAGTGGTACAAGCCGAGGGTTGAATACGAGACCTCCGGACGACTTACTGCCAGCCAGGCTACCAGCGCTTTTTAAGTGAAAAAGTGTAAAAAAAAATCGTCTTTATACTTTCGATTTCGATTACTAATCCAAAGTTCGCTTAAGTATTCTATGTCACGAAAAGGTTTTAAATAAATAAAATAATTAAAAATTAAAAAACACGACTGCGTTTGTTTTAAATGAACTGAAAAGTTAAAAATAAGCTCTAAACATGATTGAGAATGTCTTTGAAACCTTATGATTGAGACTGTGCCTTCCTACACCCTGACGTACGCTGGATCTTTTAAAATACATATTTTGCTTCGATTGCAGTCGGGGGACCTTTTTATGGGTATTGTGTTATACAGTTTAAAAGGTCCCCCCACTGCGATCGAAGTAAAATATGTATTTTAAAAGATCCAGCGTACGTCAGGGTGTAGGAAGGCACAGTCTCAATCATAAGGTTTCAAAGACATTCTCAATCATGTTTAGAGCTTATTTTTAACTTTTCAGTTCATTTAAAACAAACGCAGTCGTGTTTTTTAATTTTTAATTATTTTATTTTTATCTTCATGGCTTTACATGTGGGTGACTTGAGTTTGGATACTTTGGAGATTTGAATTTAAAATGGAACGATAGTGTTTGAAAAAAAAATTAAATAGAATGTGCATTTGGATTTTACAACCTGTAAATTCGTGAAATTTTTTTAAAGAGTTACCGTTTTAAAATGAAACGATTTTGTAATCCGTTCATCTAACAAAACGTTATAAAATCTGTCGAAATAATGCGGTAAATTATTAATTATTTGTGGTTCAAATGCGAAGCTATAAATGTTTTTAATAGTATAGGAAAGCGGTGTCGAATTATGTAAATCTAATTTGTACCGCAACGTTCCGGATAATCCGGACTAAAATTACCGTAATGTATACCGCAACGCGTCACGTAAAATAGCCCTAACGAACCGACACGATATAAAGTTACTGAATTTAGTCAAAATAAGGAGCTATATAAAGAATTAGTTAGTTGTAATTTATTTTTAGGTTTAATATTAGTTTTTATTTTATGTAAATGGTTGTAATATTCTATAAAGAATTATAATTTAAGCAAATATTAAGTTAATTCTAACATCTGATTCCGTATAAGTTTGAGAGAATACTGACTTATTTGAGAAAACTCCCGGCGATTTTAACGGCCTCCTAGCCTAGTTGGTAGTGACCCTGCCTATGAAGCAGGAGGTCCCGGGTTTGAATCCTGGTCAGGGCATTTATTTGTGTGTTTATCACAGATATTTGTTCCTGAGTTATGGATGTTTTCTATGTATTTAAGTATTTATCTATGTCTATCTATTATATCGTACCCTTGGTAAAACAAAGCCACATCTGCAAAATGTCTACTTTACAGGAGAGAGGTTTTAAGATTGCGTGAGTGAATTTCGTTGATAACTTTTTTACTTTCAAAGGAATTGTCTTCAAATTTAACATGTGTATCTATATATGTGTATTTAATTGAATGCGTTATATCCGATCTTATTTAATTAATTATTTTTGAAAATAGTACGACGGATGTGCACTTACGGCTTTGTTTTACCAAGCATCAGCCAACGTATCTGCAGATCCGTCGTTATTTCACGAAAGACTGCGTGTAGTATGTGCACATGTGTCTTTGTTTTATGAAGAACTCTATGAAACATGTGCATAAACGTCGTTATTTGACAAAAAAAACTTATATATTATGAGGTTGTATTTGAATAAAATTATAGATTTCTTTAAATTATTAAATAATAGCGACAATAATATAATAAAACAATAATTATTACATCAATATCAGTATACAAATCAGAAAATACTTACTCTATTATATTAACAATACAATCATTTTAACGTTGACGAAGGTTGACGATAAACATAAATACCTATAAACAATTATGTTATTTAAAAGAAATTAAAAAAAAACATACAATTATAATAATTTTAACATGTCCAGAAAACAACAGTTCTCTGTCTGATACATTATTAAATGGAGATATTTTTTTGTTGTAAAAAGGTCACTAAATATTATGGTCTTAAAACCTAGACACTAACATTTATTTCATTAATAAAATAAAATAAATAACAAATATCACAGGATGCATTATCCAAAAAAAAAATCTCGATCAATTAATCAGAATATTACTTGCAATTTTCATCAGTAGAGTTTGGGTACAGGTCTTGAGCGGAAATATTACCAATAACGTTATTTGGGTACAGTTTTTCATAAAACGGTACATAAATATTAGGTGTAGGTAACCACGCTTTACCTGTATAGGCTTATGAGATTTACATAATACCTCACTCTTTTGTAATAATGTGTAAAAGTCAAACATATGTTTGACGTCGACTGTGCTTAACGCTACAGGCCGATTTATGACTTTCGAGTGCTAGAAATCAAATAAATTAAGCTCAAATATTCTCGCACACACGTAAGTTTGTCATACTTATTTTGGCATGAAATCAATAGGTAATTTAGCTAAATTACACCAACCATGATCTTAAATTCCTATAGCTGATATTTTTGAAACACCATTATATCATTTTAAACTGAGTTTTAAGTGTCAGAGTCGAGTGCTAGAATATCAAATCGCCCCCCAGGCAAGGGTTTATTACTGTAGGCTTTTGCTAAAACTATAGGCGCTATTTGTAGTCTTGTTCTATAATACAATACAATACAATACAATACAATATTCTTTATTGCACCAAAAATAAAAATAAAATACTTTTGTAATTTCCAATTAAATTTCAGTCCAAAGGTATCAGTTTTGGTTTAACAGCTACTAAATTTCTTTGACATTCAATTCAACCGGCTTATGTTTTCACCCTGAATATTCCTCTGCCAAAGACAATCATTAATTCGATCTGGAGTCATATTGTTCAACAAATTGGTATGGGTCATAGTCAGGTGGGCCACCACCTGAGAAGTTGTTTCTACCGTGTAGAGTCGGTATAAAGAATCGTCAATGACGAGGCTCTTTCAATTACCGAATGCACACTGTCATCTTCAATATCGGCATGCCGCATGCCCAACTTCGAGAAGTGTCGTAGAGAAAGAGCACAATTTGGTTAGGTTTATGTACAACAGCAAAGACTAATAAATCATTTTCTTGATCTGTACAAGGCATTGATTGGGGTAACAGATTACTCAAATGAGGTTGGGGACATTTTCTGATAGTGGTGTGGGACGTTGATGAACCTGAACAAATGTACTCACAACGTTTCTGACGCATCTTCGTTTTAGATTAATCTGAGTTGTTTCTAGTCTCAAAACGTTTAAAAAAACAGGCGTTGTATCAAAAGTCTGCTGGTCATGTTCTAAACTCCATTACTTACTATTATCTCCACAACGGCGATAGACAGAAGATGGCATTGGAGTAGAGTTGTTAACTTTGTCTTGTAGAAAGTTTGCAATAGACGTAGCCGAAGAGCAGTCAAAGCTGGAACCTGGTTCGACATTTAAGGGAGTGCTGTCTGAACCTATACTACTACAAAGACTATTTTTTCACCTGGCTGGCACGATAGAACTTAAATTGATACAGGAACTTTATTTCTTTCATCTGGCTGGCATGGCAGAACTGACCGTAACCTGGTACAGGGACTACTATTTCTTTTATCTGGTTGGTACGGTAGAATTGACCTGAAACTTCTAAATGTTATTTCTTATGCTGCTATTACACTGTTGTTATATAACGTAAAAAAAGCAGTGTGACATTAGGCATAGCGGCAACGGCATCCTTCTGTGTCGTATAACATTTGGTAACATCAGTGTAGCAGCAGCATTCATTACATCTGGCTGAACGGTATATATAACTTCCTATAAGAATAGGTTCTTTCTCCGAGTTGGTTTTACCGAAAATTACCTCATCAGTTGATATACCTGCCCCAAAAATCCACGTATACATGAAACTGTACCTAAGAACGATTAAGAAATAAAATTAGCCATTTATCCCTGAGTATCAGGCCATGAAAAAATATATTTTAAGAGTAAATTATCGTTAAAAGTTTTATCGATCACGTTTTTTGCTAAACTAAGTTTAATTCGTACTATGTCTGATACTGATAAAAACAAACGTAAGCAAATAAATTCAGTTTAATACAATATTTTAATACGTAAATGTATGATGATATGTATCATATAAATAAAGAATTAAGGCATTGGTACATAAAATATACCTTTTATGTGGATTTAAACTTTCTGATAACGACGTATCTCAGATTACTACCTAAAAAAACGACGCATGTGCACATATAGTACCTACCGTATACGTCAAATAACGCAACATATTGACATACGGCATTGAATAGTTCGTGCAACATAGTTGTAAGTTAACATACGACCATCAATTTGAGAAACCATAAAAATACTTCAAATTCGTAGTAGAACATTAAGATAATATCATTAACAGATTAGTAGAGTATTTTTATTATTACGTTAAAAATCAACAAAAAATATCGTATATGATCATGCGACTGGCAATTTTATTGCAACATTGAAAATTTTATCAGCCGTATGTTCACATGTAACTTTCTTGTACAAATCTATATTTTTATTATTTTAAAAATACTAACCATTGTTATTTTGATTTCGGCATCTATTTTTGGCAATTTTGATCCAGTGTGTGACAAATTTTTTATAGTCCGGGAACACTGACGCAACTGACTTTACGACGGCGCGCGCGCCGGACTGCGCTCGCGGGAACGCCGTAAAAGAACGAAGCATACGCATTTGTTGCATTGTTTTACGTCCACTGATTACTTGTGTCGTTTTCCGCTTAAATTATCTCAGAAACTAACAATGTTAAAAATAAAATTATTTTTGTATGATGTAGAACGCACCATTTTAAGACTATTTCCGAAATAAAAGCACTTTTGACATATAATCACATGTTGCATTATTTTACCAAGGGTGCGATATATCGTCGCCTAGTACCCACAACACAGGCCTTATTGAGCTTACCGTGGGACTAGGTTGATTTGTGTAAGATTGTCCTAATATTTGTTTATTATATATTTATTATTATTCCCAATTAGGTCAGCCGAGCCAATCCAACTCCAATCAATACAACTCCAAGGCATTATCTATGCAATAGAATAGAGTTAACGCCTAAACTTGTAAATCAGAATTTTGTTAAACATAACTCCAATCCAACTCCAATCAATACAACTCCAAAGCATTATCTATGCTATAGAATAGAGTTAACGCCTAAACTTGTAAATCAGAATTTTGTTAAACATAACTCCAAACTATTTAACGTTGATTAGTCTGTTATTTGTGCGTGGTGCAACCCACCCTTATATGACGTCTGTAATAGTTAACTGTTCTTTTTATCTGACCAGCTTGCCATCGCTATGTGAACGGACCTGTTATCAAGGACGACGAAATGTCGCTCTCATGCAACACAAAACATCCTAATTGGCTAAACACGTTGAAAAGCGAAAGCCGGGCATCGGCTCACCATCGACACTAATCTGTACGATCCACAGATAACACCATCCTCCAAACTAAACTGTCGTAAGCATCTTTAAACTTCACATAGACATACGTCCTTCCAGTCCTGAGTGACAATAGTGATGTGAAACAATAGAGCTCGTTCCGCTGGCGACTCTTGCGCAGCATCTACATTCCCATCACTTGGTGCATCGCCTCAGTACCAGTTAAAATATGACTTCAAACCCCTTAACAACTGTACGTAGACGAAGATCATACTTATACGGTTTCACCTGGGGTGTCTATAGTCACGAGAATGATGCACAAACATTGCGCGCGTGCCTAGAAAACCCTATTGCACCAGCGAATTATATATAGTAAGTAATTGAAGAAGAATGTTAGGGGTAGTAACTATTTCATTTATCTGCACTACTAACCGCGAGTTTCATTTAAAAGTAGTCCGCAATTACACGAAAGGAAGTTTATGGAAAATTAGAAAATAAAACTGTTGTGAATTACCGGTGTTTTACAGGTTTTCTCCAATTGAAGTTTCTAATGTGTACTGTACTTACTAATAAAGTAATAATTCTTGCTTACTGCTATATTATTTTTTATCTACTGGCGACAGGTTTACATGTTAGATTAGCTAGCTCAGTGGGAATTATGCTTAATCTATAAAGATGAAAAATTATGTTTCTTTGAATGTGTGTTCATAATGGAGTAACCAACTAAGCCAGTATGCCAGTTCAATCAGTTATGCATTAAGAAAAGACGAACAGATTTGTCATATAAAAGTATAATTTTTACTATTTTGTAATATAAATCGCGTTATCATTAAACGAAGCATCATTGAAGCGTTGGTAGCCTGACGGTAATGACGTCTTACTTTCAATCCGAAGGTCCCGGGTTCAAACCCCGGCTCGTACCAATGAGTTTTTCGGAACTTATGTACGAAATATAATTTGATATTTACCAATCGCTATACGGTGAAGGAAAACATCGTGAGGAAACCTGCATACATCCGCGGAGAAATTCAAAGGTGTATGTGAAGTTCCCAACCCGCTTTGGGCCAGCGTGGGGACTATAGCCTGATCCCTCTCGTGCATGAGAGGAGGCCTGTGCCCAGCAGTGGGACGTATAGAGGCTAACATATTATTATTATTATTATAATCATTAAACATAACTTTACCACTGCACATAATTAACAAGTTATTTATATAGTTGCGCGTTGGCCATAAAAGTAGCGTGTATAAATGACATCGTTACTTAATCACCTTTATCGCTCATTGTTGTGGGTACAGTTGCAAATCGTGCGAGTTTGTTTGGCAAAACAAATGAAGATAAACAACGGTCCGGTCCATTCGGACCCTGGGAAAATTGTGAATTTTGAGAATTGTTCTTATATTTCCCGTTCGGCCATTTAACGGTTTAGGCGAGATTAACCTGACAGTTGACGATGTTGGTATGGTAAGTATTAGTAACCTTAGTTACTGTAGTATTCCTACATATTTTAAGTATTTTTTGGGCAGGGAGTAAGATATGCTCTGCTCCCAGTAGGTACTCGATTTCTATACAAACCAGTGCCGAAACCGGAAATACCCGGTTCTCGTCATACAAAATCAGAACCTGGAGCATTCCCTCTAGTAGAGGCGATTTTTTACTAGGTTACGATACGATTCTATTGGTAACTGTCAAAAACACTAGTTATTGAATGATCTCTGATCAAACTTATCATCGCTTAATGGAAATGCATGCCCAACAATTACATTAAAAAACTTAGACTTAACGAACCCATTCTAAAATTTTATTTGGTAAGCTATTCAATATGCGTCCAGTCAATGGACCGTTAAATTCATTCAAATTATATAAAAACGTTCACATTACAAGTTATCAAATCATAGACAATCAATAGCCATAGACCGGAAGCTCGAACATTATGGGATTCCCTGTTTCCGTTTTGGTTTCCGATGACGATCGCTGGATGGTTAGCGGGACACATTGGTATTCGTAAGAATCTGATAATAATCAAAAATGCATTAAAAAAATTACTGAATAAAAACTTCGAAAGTATACTTCCGTTCAATCTATTTTATATTATACTTATCTTAAGAAACCTATTCCTCCTGTTCATGAACTGAAACTCGCAAATCTTTCAGATACTGTTGATAACTGTGTTTTTATGGACCAAACAAATTATTTAATTAGTTTGTTTTTCTCAAACATACAGCCTATAAATCCTCGAGTGCAAACTCATTACTTCATAGTAATTCATACTGAAACAGTTTTGCAATTCGTAGTCTAGGCTTAATCTGCTTCTTTTCGCACAAAAGTCGTGCATACATAGTGACCTTAGATTTTCGGGTACCAATCATTAATGTGGTTAGATGATGTGGTGAGATGACATCATTAGACAGTAATGTACGTACACACTGACATCATTTTGGCCTAACCGGTTAATCCGAAATTCCGTTTCTTGAGTGTTCATTTCACGATTTCATGGAACGCGCAAAATGTTGATATGTTAACAGGTATTTTTGGGACAACGAACATTATCTGTGTCAATGGTAAGGTAATAATTACCCAAACTTTAGCACGCACAAATGCCTATAAGTACACCTACTTGCTTTAGTGAAATAGTTACGATAAAAAATATATTAAGGAACGATCACTAGATTAAAATGCCTAACCTGAAATGACAAATACGTAAAGTGCCTTTAAATAAAAGCTAAATGATCAGATTCTTCATTTGATACTCTCTTTCACACGATTTCAGCTGATCTACTACTAAAATAAACGCAATTGTATATGTAATCATAATTTGATTCGTACGACCGTATGTGCAGTCACGATCCCCAATGCACTTGATTGCATATTAACTAGACTCGTTAATTTACTAATTCATATCTACGTCACTTTTCTAATAACAATTTCTAAGCTTTTCCGCTTATTAAATACTACCCAGTTTACAACCTATTCCAGTGGAAAAACTATTTAAAACGGGGTATTTACCATGTGTATTTGTTTTGCCGAGTTTCCGATACTTCGGCACAGTTGCATGCGCCATTATCACGGAGTAACTGAAGTTGCTGTGAGTGTTAGTTGCGGGCTACCCACACACCATACCTTCGAGTTCTCTTTTTACGTCCTTTGTCACTGCTACTATTACTACCATGACCATGGCCATGAACATTAATGACTATGTTCGCATATAATCATATATTATTCTGGTGAAGTTGTGAAAAGCATCCCGATAGACAGACATTTGGACTCACGATTGTTCCTACAAATTAAAAATTATCAGCCTTATTGATTAATCAATCTGCTCAAAACCTACATACTAGCCTACACAAATGCCTGTAGATGGATTCAATGTAGGATGAGGCCCTGAAAATGATCCGAACAGCCAATACTAAGTAGCGTGAAGACAAGGCAACCAATGCTGCGTGTACGCATATAGTTGCATTGTTTGACGCGACGTGTTCGCCCCAGGGAGGTCAGTTAGAGGATAGGTGATGCTCTCTGGTTTGGAATGCGAGCGAAGCATAAACAGAATAGGTACCTACCTACTATAGGTAGATTTAGTAAAAAAACTGATATATCTTGACAATATTGGCAAAACCACATTACTTAATCACAAACTATGATTTCGGACTACCTACCAATGGCGGTGGCGGAACTCAATTCTCATGGGTTGACTTATAATTCTAAAAAATATCAATTCGTACAAGTTTAAAAGAAAAAGTGGGTCAAATTAGTTCAAATTTGCCCAATGTCTATGCCACTACTACCTATACTCCTATAAAAATAAGTAGTCTGAGGAAAAAGAAATTTAGTAAAATTCATTACCTATATTTATATTTGGATAAAATAAGTTTCATGTTATCCAAGTATAGGTAATGAAATTTTACTACATTTCTTTTTCCTCAGACTCTACTTATTTTTATTTTAAAGAAATCGTTGGCCAGACTAGGTTAGACTGTAAGATAAATTCACCAATACATAAAAAAAACTTCACTAAATTCTGACGTATTCGGATTTAAATTAAGAACCCGTGAGAAAGGTTATAAATTATAAACTTATAACTCATAACATAATCATAACCTATTGGTCATGCCACCTATTTATATCGTCTGTTTGTTTAACATTGCCTAACACAGTATGACATCAAACACGTCTTGTTTGTAACCATGATACTTAACATTGTAAACAATGACTTTGGCATACGTAACCCACTGCCTCTAAAACAAGCCTATTTTCAAGCAATCAATCATAAATAATGTATTTCTGTAATGATTGTTCATTATGCTTAAGCAGGTCAATGACTCTTGTTTAGTAATTATGTATACTCAGTCAGGCCCACTTTTAGCCCACAAGTCGACAACCACGAATCTAGGAAAGCAAAGGGGGTACAAACCCAAGTCACGACAAAGCCATTATGCTACTTACAAATTAATACAAGATTAAATTTTTAAGTCACGAAAATCTTCTATTACTTACCTACCGATTCTTCTATAAAACAGCTAATGAAACCACGTTCCTTACATAAGCGTGATAAGTAAACACAAATATGAGAAGAACTGCGTGGAAACACTTCCAGCAAGTAACGCATTTTATTAAAATAATTTATTTTAATATAAATTCAACCCTCTTACTTTATAAAGACAAGCAATATACACAAACTTGGTACTAAAAAGTGGCTTAGAACATGATCCCTATCAGCTTAGCTGATTTGCAGATTTTTTTTTTCTGTAGCTCATAGTACGTAGGTCACACGAAATGGAAAAACAAATTAGTGCCGCATCTGGTACTAGCGCTTTCATAATTTATTCGTATGACCAATAAATATTATGTTATTGTTATGTACCTACAAGTTAGCAAATTGCACAAACTGGTAAGTTGCGATTCTGGTTAAGTACGAATAGTAAGTAAGCATTGCAACAATTTTATTTGATTCGTTTCGCTTATATCAGATATAATTAAATTATTTATAATTGATAATTTGATAGCGCAACGATTGCACGTAGGAAGATTACATTCTGAGAATTATTCTTATTTCTAAATTACATTTTGTAAGCTATATATGAATACACATTTGAAATATTTTGTAATGTAGGTATGAGGTTTCATCTGCGTTTCACTTACAGGTAAAACAAGAACTACAACAATCAGAAATGTAACAAAGTAGAGTATTCACTTACCTATCGTTATTTTATTAGTAATAATTATATGTTTCCTTTATTTTCCTTTAGGTACATTTAACGAAATATTGCAGAATGGTAATCGGATTGTAAATAATTACGGCACATAAACAAAAAATAATCTAGTGACCCGTAACCTTCTAATTTTTTTTTTCTTAATGATTCTATTTAGGTTTAATTAATTGATTAAACGGAACAACCAGCTGCAATTGAGCACCTTTTATGAAAAAGTAATATGCATTTGTAATCTTGTATCATGACTTTAATATGAAAATAATAAATCTTATTAAAACAGCTCTTTAAATCTTGAAATGGGAAAGATAACACGAGTATAATGGACGTATTATAATATAATTTACCTCACTAATCACTGCGTACCCACTTGCTAGACAGCATAACGTTTCGCAAACACTATCTGAGCTAACACCATTGTAAGCTCACCACAGTCACTTAATCTAGATATATGAATAGCCTACAAATGTTGAGCAAGGTCAATATTTGCGAATTGCTGTGGTAAGCCAAACAGTTTGAGGTAATATTTAGTTACCGGCGGAGTAACGCGCGTAATCTTAGTAATCTAGGTCTTTTGTGTTAGGTTAAGAAATATATTTCTAAAGTGATAAGAAGCGGAGATTGTTAATGGTATGTAGGTATTAGTAGTTACTTAAGTTTGAAGTAAAATCATAGAGATATTTCTTGTTCAAGGTTTTTCTTACTAAGCTTTACTGATATTTTTTCATCGTAAGAAAGTTTAGAAAATTTTAAATTAATTAAACAGTTAATAAATAATGAATTACGTACCGTAGTTCGCTGTCGTAATTACGTAAAAGTTTTTTTTTTTGAGTATCGATACCTAATATGAATAGGTATTTAGGTAGGATAGGAATCAACTTTTTGCCATAGGCAATATTTTGTTGACACCTACACGTAGGTACCTAAAGGTGTCCACACTACAGTAGATAAAAATAAAAAAATATGATGGAACTTTCTCAAACCAAATACTAGCACAACACGCGACCTAGACCCTACGTTCAAATCTACAGTTATCGAAACGAGAACATTTTTATGGCAGCATTCATAACATAACCAAAAAGAAGCGGGTGACCACAGCGTGAGTAAGTTCAACGCTCCAGAGGCCGTGGAGTACCGTAACTCGAATGTGTCCATAACGTGTGAGCGATATGACTGAAGTCTTGGTCTAATCTCGAGTCTCAGAAACAATGTCCAAATGTTTTATTTATAGAATTTTTTGTTGGCCACATTGGACTTGCAATACTTACATCGGTTGCTGCGTAACTTTTGTCATCTTTCTTGTTTTTGGATTCCTTGCCTACTCTAGCCTACCTCTTATTTCAATAACGATTAAAATATCTGATTGTGGGTCAGAGCCTAAAACATCAACGAGTCTCAACTCAAAGGAGCTAGTATTTTTTTTAAATATTTTTGTGGACATTTGATACTCAGTTCAGGCATTTTTAAAACTGAAAACTACTAACAAAGTATAGGTAGTTTAGTTAGAAAAGTAACAATTGTTATCAGCTTATTTATATGTATTAATGTATAAACATATATCTTCGCTAACCTTACATCCCGTACAGTTAGTTCCAATAGATAAAAGGAAGACACCAACATATGTAAACAAATATAAATATAACATATGAATATGGTTTTTGTACAAATTCACGGTCTGCGGGCGGGTCACACATTTAATTGGGCGCCTCAGCAACAAACAGACCGAGAACAAGCTACGAGAACAAGCTCGTACACATGAGCACTAAGAAGGTTTAATTAGAAAATTCTCCGTCGGAAAAAACTACGAGTAGATATAATCCATACATCTTTGAATATGTTGAACTTTTTTCTAATTTCTATGTCCGCGAGTTGTCAAAAATTTACAAAAAATTGTTAAACTTAGCAACATTGCCTCTATTGTTTTACATTCCAGTCGAATAGATGTCTATTGGGGTTAAAAAAACCGGCCAAGTTGAACTCGCGCATGAATTTTTCCGTACTTAAAAACGGCAAAAAAAACATGTCTATTGTATGGGAGCCTCTTTATTTATTTTTTATTTTGGTTTTTGTATTTGTTCTTATAGCGGCAACAGAAATACCTACATCATCTGTGAAAATTTCAGCTGTCTAACTGTCACGGTTCGTGCGATACAGCCTGGTGACTGACGGGCAGACAGACAGACGGACAGTGAAGTTTTAGTAATAGGGTCCCGTTTTTACCCTTTGGGTACCGAACTCTAAAACCTATAAAATTAAATCAACCGAAAAACCTATTGAATGAATACTAACGTTGGTACCTATTTAACCCCATTCTTATTAAATACCGACTACAGTCCGTGAGCTATAAGAAGAACCTTCGGGAATCGGCGATGACACACGAAGGTAATATTGCTGTTCTGCTTTTTCATGTCTCACTGTTGATTGATAGTATTGATACCCGACGTCTCTTTCTAAAACCCGAAGGTTCTTTTGAGATCTCAAGGACTGTACGACAAATCGCCCGCAAAGGTGCCGTATTCTAGTAGGTATTAAACAATATATTAGAAACACAATCCATCTCAAACATAACTCCAACACACATCAAATTATCAACCAATATTGAAGTTGTATTGGAGTTGCAATGGAATAATTTTCGAACAAATAGGTACTGATGTTTTTGATTCAGGCGTTTAGGCGCTAGCTGTACCTATCACGTTCTTAATGCATTGGAGTTATATTGACGTTGAATCGTTCCTAAATGTGTTTTAAAGTTAGAATACGGCCCAAGTTTTACGTGAGTGTCAAGTTCATGAAAACTTAGAATAGCCAACCACTAAAGTGACTTCAATAAAATACCTACCTAATTTTCATCTAATTGGTAAAGAAGGTCACTTATATTATAACAAATTTACAGCTACATATATAACTCCAAAATCATATTGTTTTCAACTCTACAGAATTGAGCTAAGTTTCTACAGCCTTACCTCAAACGTCACGGTTCATCGGAACCATGGTCTCGGCGGGGTCAGGTGTCTAAACGCCGTCAAGCCAATTAGACAGACTAATGAGAAAAGATCAAATACAGCTACCTACTCAACACCTACTTTGTACTGTACAGTCACCGGCAATAGTATCTTCCTACACCAAGGCCGCAAAAATATGTGATACGCTCTTATTTTTAGGGCCATAAGAGCGTGTCAGATTTTTTTGTGACCTTCATGTAGGAAGACACTATTGCCGGTGACCGTACAATCAGCAGCAGAAGTAGCTAAGCATTTGAGGTTTCAAAATGATCTTGGCACGACACTATTATTAAAAGAATAAGAATGAGGTAAGGTTATTTTGAACACCTTACCCGCTCGCCGCTGACTGTACTGCTATCAATCAGTCAATTAAAATAGGTATCAAGCTTTTAGAGATTTTCAATTAGAGAATTATTTAAAGAAATTAATATTTTAACTCTTGCGTCCCAATATATCTATGATAATATTATTTTTGTTGTAAAGAATATACACACATTCAAGAAGAATTCTGACATCCACAGCTATAACACTAGAAATAAAAACAAGCTTGCTACCAGACGATGTCGTGTCCGCAAAGCATATAAGTCATTTTTTGGCCAGGGTATTCATATTTATAACAAGTTACCCGTCGATGTTTTGAATCTATCATTTCCCGCTCTTAAGAAATACTTGAAAAAAACTTTAATGTCAAAGGGTTATTACAGGGTCGAGGACTATATGACAGACATATATGCATGGCCCAAACCAGAATCTATAAAATCATCTAACATTTAGAGGACACAGTTCAAGTAAGAAAGAATATCAAACGTATTGCGAAGCAGTCAGATTTGGATTTTATTTTTATTTTTCATTTTAATTACACAATAGGCAGGTACATGTCTGTCTCTCAAGCTGTTTTGATATGCCTTCTTGAAGAACTACGCATTATTGTATATAGTATCTTTAATGTATTTGTAGTACTGTTTTGAAAAAATAAGTCCCGCCGAGTTTCTTGCCGGTAATAAGTAATACTTCTCGGGTCAGAGGTGTAGGGTTAGAACCGGTGGTAGTTTCTTTTCTCTCTGACGTTCATAAGTGCATTGTAATGTGCCTAAATTGAAGAATAAATATCTTTTATCTCTTTTTTATCTTTTAGCTTCCTTGAATAAGATAACACTGTTCCAAGGGCCATATAATAAAATATCTGTATTACAGGGGACAATCTGGACTGCGGAAAAAATTCAAATAAATCGAAATATCTTCCACATCATTAGTCAAATAATGCTCTTTAAATGTCCGGATAGGAGAAAACCTCTTTTCAAACATGAGCAACGCATTTAGTTTTGTCAAAATTACCTAATTATTATTCATAAATAAAGTAATCTCCATAAATATTCGTAACTAACATTTACTGGTATGTCGATAGTTAGAATTAGAAATAATCTAAAAATTTTCCTACGATAAGAAAAAAACTGATAGAGTTGAACACTCCGCGGTGAGGTGAGCCTAGTCATGACATGGTTCACTGGTATCACAGTATCTTTGAGAAGGTCAAAGGACCGAAGTTCTTGACTATGCAATTAGCAACAGCTTAATCGAGACACTATAATTAATCCTGAATTAACATCACGAAACCCAAATTTTAGTATAATATTAAATTATATGGACCCGTATTATAGGTACTTAAATAGGTAGTGAATAATAAAATATAAGAAATATTTCTTGAGTCTTGGGTGTACAGTCAGCAGCAAAAGTAGCCAAGCGGTTAGGGTGTTCAAAATGAGCTGGACACAACGTTATTGTTAAGAGAATAAGAGCGTGTGTAGGTCATTTTGAACACCCTGCCCGCTTAGCTACTTCTGCTGCTTACTGTACCTACTATTGCAAGTCCTGCATTTCTTCCTTATAGGTACTTATACGTAATTGAAAACTAACTAACTAGTTTGCACTTGCACTGATATTGTACAAAATTAAGTTCATATTGTAAGATAATTACGGTCAATTGCACCAAAGCGTCGGCCAACTGTTGGCCCTAATTAATTCGTTTTTACATAAAATGCTAAATGAATTAACTTATGAAATACAGATCTAGGTAAAAGGTTTTTATACTTCGCAAATAAATTACGTGCCTACATGGCAAAATATTTCGCTCGACTGACTCCGGTCCGGGCTCTCTGACTCACATCCTGAAGGAGTTCGTTAACTCGTATTGTTTTATTTTTGACAATTCATCGCGTTAACTTCGCTTAAATTGTGCAATGTTCTTATAATATTAAAACTAAAAATTCTTAGGGTACCTAAAAGGAAAAGGATGACTTTTTGTATATTTTTCAAATGAAGACCTAAAAGCAAAGGCTGTTGACATGTCAAATTTTCAGGTCTGCCGTCCGTCCCTTAACACTATCTCCGAATCTAATTCCTAAAATCAATGTAGATATCGCTATTCAATCAGTCATGGATAGGTACCTACCTATGCATACATGACAAGATCGCAAGTTAATAAACAATTGAAATTGATTAATAATGTCGTAACTATAGCGTTATTAAATACTAACTTTTTAATTATTATTCAAGTTAGGTACTAAAACATTAACAATACTTTTGTAGTTCCTTTCTCATTAAAGTATTAAACTTCCTGTTTTGCTAAAATAATTATTTCACATTTTGCTAAATGTCTACGTTGAATTTTATTTATTGCTGTATTGACCTTTCTACGTGCATTAACATTATTATATATACGGTTCATGTTGTGGGTTACAGATCAACCATTTTATTCCCGATTTTAATATTTTTATCGCGACTTCGCCGCAAAATTATTATGAATTATTTTTTTTTGTGCATGTAGCTGCATTTTGAATGCGGCTACCTTAAATAGGTGGTTAGCAACCTTCTTAAACCCAATAAAACTAATGAACAATGTCAAATTGAAATATTTATTTAATAAACTTACAAATATAGTTCGATTTACAAGTGTCTTTGTAAAATATAGGATTAAATATTTATGGTATACCTAATTATGTTTGTTTTATTAGTATTTAAGTTCAATTTGTTTTTTTAATTTAACATTTATTGTATTGTACTGTACTGTCTGTGATGTTAAATAAAGTTTTTTCTATTCTATTCTATTCTAATTAAGTAAAGAGTTCTCTTAAATTCGTGCTTTGTACGAAAACCGAGAATTTCTCGGTTCCGGTCACAAAATCGGAAACAGGACCATAACCTACAGCTGTTTACTATAGGTAACCAAGAATAATTGATCTCCAGCTTATTTTCAAACGTAACTGGTCTACTCAAAGTACTTACGTACGATTTATAAAATAATCCTCTGTAAATATCCTTAGGATTCGGCTTTTACCTTTCGAGTTATATTTACTGCAGAGGTCACGATTTGCAGCGCGAACTCATCAGTTAAAGCCATGACTCAGACCTGTAATGGGCAGATAGGTGTGGGGTCAGTCGTACCCACTTTTTATCACTGTTGAAGTGTTTAATATTTAACGGACAATTCAATTTATATCGTAGTTTTACTGTGTTTATAATATAACTGTAGATCATGCATTACCTTCATAATATGAAAAAAATATGTTTAACCTAGTAAGAATCCACATGTATCGAGAGAAAACTAATTCCACCTACAACCGGTACCTATAAAAATGTTTATTAATATTCAACGTCAAAACTCCCATAGATATAACAGTGTCAACTTACCCAATAATACGCCGAACGGTACTCCACGGAAATACAGAAACTTCACTAAAACTCACTATACACATCGACCGGCCAAACTACTAAGCACTCCAACACGTCCAGAAAATCTTTAAAAACTTTGAATATAACGTCTCAGTTCATATTCGTTAGTTTCGATTTTTAAAGATTGTTATTCTTTTACCATGCTGCCGTTTGCTGCGTCCGAGTTTGACTGAGCAGTCAGTGACACTGCGCATGGCGCCTTCCCTCTCTAACTGAGGCTTTATGGATAGGAGTGAGGGAGTCAACTAATCATTGGAATTCATGGGTATAAGCTGGTTGGGTTTGTGTGGGCGTCCGATAGTTGTGTGGTGCAAGGGAAGGAGACGGAAAGCCTTAAGGCCTGGTGGCAACAACGCATTGGAAATGCGAGGAAAATGAGGCGTTAAGGGGAAGCATCTAAGTTTACGTATCTAAGAAGTCAGCACAGCGAATAAGAAATAAAATTAAAACTATTATTTATCACGATAAGAAAGATAGAACTTTTGAGTCAAAAATAGTCAAAATTTTCAAGATAAGAGATTTTTATTTGGATTGTAGGATGTGAGGCGAAGAGGAAGAGACAATTAACATTTAATGTGTGAATGTCACGCTCTAGCCTGACAGAGAATGAAGGACTTTGGTACTGGCTATACAGATCCAGAGGAATTCCAAGCACTGCCCTTGAGCTCCATCATCCAACACATTGGAGATGGTTGAGAAAGCTCTCGAGTAGATGTACTAAGGGGTAACTACACAAAAGATCCATCTGGGTCGAAGTGTATCCATATGTGCCCCTAATCCAATAAGATAAGATAAGATACCCTTCGAACTACATACACTTGCGAAGAAACACATAGTTTAAAGCCAAACAATATTAAATGGGTAAACAACAACTTCATTATCTCCCTAGGGAAAAATAATGCTGTAACGTGACTACCGCTAAACCTGTCGCCGCCATGCTACGGCTTATATTATTGATAAGTATGATGAAAAAAGATACAACATTGTAATGCATATATAATTGTATATTATTAGTTATTGCCGTTCACTGAACTCTAGGTACAATCAACATCAAATATTTATATTGTAACAGCTAGAGTAGCCAAATAGTTCGTCACACCATACAAAATATATGGTGTGAAGAACTATTTGATCACTTTTGCTGTTACAATATATTTGATGCTGACTGTACATATTCAAAATTATACGTATATGTATGTTTATCGACTACCGAGAGTCTGTTAAGACTAAACCTGTACTTAGAATTCACTTCTCTTTAACTACCTGTCCAAGCTAATATATAACAAAAACAACTCAGATTCAACCCAATACAGTCTAGAATCGCTTGCTCTCGCATTACTATAAAAATTAAATACAGTTAGTAAACAGAAGTCAGCCACAGGTGTAACTGGCAACGCCGCTTAACGAAAAGTTAACTCTGAAGTTAACCGCAAAAGGTTAGTTTGCTCATTCTTAACTAGGGGATGGGTGTGTCGCTTGGAAGTGCATTTGTAAATGTTTTTGACAATTTAAAGCTTTAATTTATAATTAAAGCTATATAAAATGGCAGGGAACTATATGCTGCAGCTGTATAATGTGTTTCACTCAGGGCAAGTGAGTAAATTGAAATTTTATTTTAGTAACTTGTTTAGTTGTGGATGTGTTTGTGGCCTTTCGTTTATAATGTGCTACTTAATGAACCATTTAATTTTGAACACGGTTCAATTTAATTTTGAATTTAGAAATAAATCGGGTTAGCTTGGTTTATTTTTTCGATTGTGAAATTAATAATTGTTTGTCTTTTTTTGATTTTATTTTGTTTGTATGTGTATATATATAAATATATAAAGTTAATATTATTTACAGTTAGAAAGACCTGTAAGTACATACTTTTACTATTTAATAAACTTATGCTCATATTGCTCATACTGTTTGACCTATCTACCTAATTGTTTTCTTACAAGGAATAAGCTCGTTGATATCTTTTGTATGGGAGCGCTCTAATCACGGGACGGGATGCACGATAAATGGTACCCTTAATTCATTACTTATGTTTTTGTAACAATGATGTTATAATTTTTTCGAATTATCTTTAAGGATTTATTAAAAATAATAAATACCTACTTTAAATAATACTATTTTGCCTTTTCTGGATGTCATAGGAAAAATAAATGTTGAACAGGTTAGGTTAGAACAAAAAATTATACTTATTATAACTTTTGGAATCAGGCAATTTTGTTTTGATTTATTTAAGTAGATTATATTATTTTCGTTATATACGTACCTACACATCCAAGATTGTTGATATTTTAGGTGGAGCCGGGTAGCTTGTTCCAACGCATGACTGGCGGCGTGAAGACCGGTATCATCCTCAAGGATGTGTCCTTCACCACTCACAGCGGGGAGGTCACGGCGATACTTGGCTCTAAAGGTACCTCTATTATACCTGGTAAAAAAACTGAATAGTTCCGAAAATGTACTCTATAACCTTTTATGTGTTTGAGTCAAAAAGTTGTGGTTTCAAGCCTCGGTCGTACCACATAATCACATAAAGCAAAGAAAAATATTAAAAAAAATTCAAAAATATAACCGAAAAATGTGGGCAGGATCCTAACCAAGCACAAACGAAAGGTTAATTAAGATGACTGTGAATTGATTGATGAACTTATTAAAAGATAAAACATAAAAAAACTTCTCTTAAACGGTTCGAACGGTTACTATTTTTTAGGCAGCGGCAAGCGCGCCCTCCTCGACGTTATCGCCCGACGAGTGGCATCCAAAGGCCACATCCTTCTAGAAGGAGTGCCTTTAGAAGAGGATCAGTTTAAGAGCTGCTGCGCTCTAGTTCGCCACTCCACCAGGCTTCTGCCTGGGCTCAGCGTACAGCAAACTCTCGCTTTGTCTTTGACTAAGGTAAGGTCACATCTTTTTAGGAGTACGTCTAAAGTTTAGTTTAAGAGTTGCTGCGTTCTCGTACGCCACTCCACACGGTTGCTGCCAGGGCTTATTGTGTAGCAAACTCGCTTTCTCACTGACTACTTATGGTAAGGTCACATCCTTCTAGGAGTGCCTAAAACGGGCGTGAACTACGACCCGCGAGCCTGCCAATTGGGCTGGAGAAGAGTTAAATTCCATACAATCCAGCCCGCGAAGAGGAAAAGTTGAGGACCGCCGCGGCCTGAAAATGTTCCGCGAAATTATAAACTAACCGTTCACAACAATCCTTTGTTGACTTCGTTCGTCATAGGCGCGTTTTGCATTGCCGACCCTTTAAAAACTTGTAAATTACTATCCTTTCTTACAGTTCCTTATAGTTCAGTCCTTTGGGAAAACCTCGGCAGGGAGTTCATTCCACAGTCGAAGATTGCGCGAATTAAATTTCAAAGTTCAATTTCGCGAACGTGATTACGATTACAGATGATCAGTTGCTATCGGCCTTAAACTTAAGTTATTTTTTCAGGTATCTGGCTATCTGAAGTCCTCCAAAGTGAAGCAAGTGATGGCGGACCTGGCATTATCGCAGGTGGCACACAAATGCGTGACCACCCTGACGAAAAGTGAATACAGGCGGCTGGTTATCGGCGTGCAACTGATTCGGGATCCATGTATGTGTTGCCTTTAACATTCAGGGTTAACTTTACAGTTGCCAGCACACTATCAATGGTTGGCATTAGCACTTCCCATATATTAAGGCAGCAGTAGTGACTGTTCCACAAGAAATAGGTAATAATAGCTCGCATTTTCAGTGGGTTGGGTTTAATATCTTTATAGTTGTCGTCCGTCCTGTTCTTGTGCCGAGAACCGTTTTCGTTACAACAGAGGCGAGACAGTCGAACTACGCGGTTCATTGTAGATTGAAAGACAGAGATTATTTCAAAAAGCTTTTTATATAAAGTTTCATAGAATGGCTAACATCCTACCTACGACCTCCTATTATTAAAAGTCGCACTTGATTCTTTTAACTATACTCAAATTTTCCCTTTCAGTGATACTGCTGTTGGATGAACCGACTTGGGACCTGGATCCCCTGAACACATACCTGGTGATCTCCATATTGTCTAACGCGGCCAAGAAATACTCCACCGCCATCATACTCACTATGGAGAAACCCAGATCTGGTAAGAACTTGATCAATCTAAAGCCAGCTTTAGCCAGCATTCTACTTCGGCAGAAGGCAACTCTGCACATTATCGAAATTAAATAATGTCGGTCTAAATAGAAAAGCATTCTCTACACAGCAGTGGATGAAGCGAAAGTTACCCTTCTCCGCCATAAACCGCTTATTTGTTGCAGACGTATTCCCATTCCTCGATCGTGTGGTATACCTGTGTTTGGGCGACGTGGTGTATGCTGGGCCCACGAGGAATCTGCTCGACTACTTCGGCAGCATTGGTTTTCCCTGCCCGCAGCTCGAGAACCCATTGATGTATTACTGTAAGTTGCTATTTCAACAATGTGTTTATTTCCCTTGATTTTGTTTTTGAAAATTTTCAAGTCATATCTTTTGGGAGATTTTCTGGAAGACCACCGCCGTCGTGGGGGCTGGGTAAGATGACCACAGAGCGTCTCATTGAAGTGGTCCTTGAATCAACTAAATAAATCACAGAAGGTTAGAAAATACCCCTAGCTCTAAAATAGCCGTATAGCAGTGGAAGCATTATTCCCTGTCTTCCTTCGATACATCTCCTAAATCTTCTTCTTAAAAGTAAACTGAATATATCTAGAAGACGTACACAACCCTTTGACTTTTATCTTCACCATATCTTCGAATTCTTTTACAGTATGCCTGTCAACAGTAGACCGACGATCTCGCGAAAGGTTCATAGAGTCCAACCACCAGATCGCAGCCCTAGTCGAGAAGTTCAAGCTGGAAGGCCAGGCCATCATGCAGGGCAACATCAATGAGCACAGGATCATCAACCCCAATAAAATGCAGCTGGGATATGGGAAGCCTAGCGGTACTAAGGTTATATGGATGTTGTATGTGTAAGTACCTACCGACCTGAATAAATAAAAATATAGGTATAATTGAGATTTTTATAAAATAAAAATTATAGGTGGTATGATACTCGTAATTTGCTGGACGTCAAATATCAAAGTTCTGTGATAAAACCGCAAAGACTTTAGTAGGTTACTTACTTTAGACTTAACAATAATTTTAACTTGCAGGAGAATGCTGGCCTCGATATTTAATTTGAAGAAAAATGGATTGAAGCAAATGTTTATGCGACTGTTCTCACTGCCCTTATATTTCTTGATATTATGGGCTTTCTACTTTGAAGCTAAGGTAAACTTGAAAATACTAAAGATTTAACCTAAAAATCCGGTTCGCAGGACCGAATATTTGAAGTTAGATAGGTACTAAAAAGCTGTTATTATATTTGTTACTTTTACAGGATTATCAAAGGGCCTTCATCACAAAAAGCGGTTTGATATTTAATGCGATGGTCGGAACTTATTTCATCAGCATTATGAACACCATTTGTTTATGTAAGTTCTTCCTCTCGACTTCATTTTTATCTGCCAAAAGGACGAATTTGTGTTTTTCTTGTATCCTATATTCTATAGGAGTAAAAAGGATTTGTCTTAACTGACTAGATCCTTATAGAAGAAACACGCCGAGTTTTGTTCTTGGTTACCCGTTATAATTTCTACTTAATCCTTTTGATTCCAGACGGTCCATACAGAACACGGTACTATCAGGAGTCTCAGGAAGGCCTATACAGTGGGGCCAGCTTGCTTTTATCTTGCAATCTGGTCTCCTTGCCGTTCTCCTTTATCAGCACTTTTGCGTCCGCTGCCATCATTTATCCGTAAGTGTATTTAATTTTGTTTGAAGCTTATTACCTCTGGACAGGCCATGTCCACAATCACAAAAAATATAATCGGTGACAATGTAGCTCTTCTGCTTTAAAAACTTCTAACACTAATCCAGGTTTTTCCGTTGACAAATGGTGGCATTATGCAGCATAGGCTTTTTTCAATATACTCTTGTTATTCCGTTGTTTCCTTCGTAATCGATCCTCTTATTCTCTCCCTCAGTATCTTAGCAGACCTGACGGAGGGCCTGGACTACCTGTACTTCTCGCTCGTCCTGTGGTCGTGCTATGTGTACGCGGAGCAGCAAGCCATGGCCGTGATGATGTTCGTGCGCAACGGTCTGATCGCCGGCATCGTCAACGTCTACATCACGTGCGTCTACGTCATGCTGGCTAGCGGAGTTCTCAGGTAAATACAGGGCCTCAGTATCTTAGCAGACTTGCCCGAGGGCCTGGACTACCTGTACTTCTCGCTCGTACTATGGTCATGCTACGTGTACGCGGAGCAGCAAGCTATGGCCGTGATGATGTTCGTGCGCAACGGTCTGATCGCCGGCATCGTCAACGTCTACATCACGTGCGTCTACGTCATGCTGGCTAGCGGAGTTCTCAGGTAAATACAGGGCCTCAGTATCTTAGCAGACTTGCCGGAGGGCCTGGACTACCTGTACTTCTCGCTCGTACTATGGTCATGCTACGTGTACGCGGAGCAGCAAGCTATGGCCGTGATGATGTTCGTGCGCAACGGTCTGATCGCCGGCATCGTTAACGTTCACATCTACGTCATGCTAGCTAGCGGAGTGCTCAGGTAAATTTAGGCCATCAGATGGTAGACACTATTTCGTCAGTCCGATGGCGAACGCAAATACGTGCGAACACATGTTTCAGTCCAGGGAAAAAGGGATCACTTTGTCGATATGGAGTTACTAGTACTTTCTAAAACTACGCAAACAACATACACTATCTATTAGTTAAACTCCATGCCAACGCCATACCTACCTACCTACATTAATGTTCTATAGCATAAAGATAGGTAACAAAAACTTTTCTTTCCTCAGGTCTTACAAAGGCTTCGAAGACTGGCTCTTCTACTTAACCTACATAACTCACACGCGCTACGCCTCCATCTTCCTCCACCGGAACGTGTTCAAACAGCCGCACTTCAATATCCTCCCCTACAGCGAAACCGAGAACTGCACCTCCATTACCAACCTCATCCAAACCTCTTCCAGTTTGAACTCGAACATTAACTGTCGGTACCCCAGCGGCAAAGCATTTTTGGCAGAGAGGTTCACGTCAAGAAGTTTTACTGGCGACATCTATCAGGCGGGAGATATGAACTTGGAATTTAATTTGGGAATCAGTTTTGCTTTCAGTGTTGGTATTATGCTGCTAAATAAGTTTTTGTATTTGATGCCCTTGCCGAGCTACATCAAAGATAAGTTTAGAGAATGAATTTAAAATATTTTAATATGAATAATTAAATGATTATGTTAATTTTATCCGTCTAATTATATTGTTATGTGATTAATTAAACTGTATGATTTTTTTTAGTCTTTGTTGATACTCATCCAGCAGACCTACCTATATTAGATGAACAATCTGTCCCTTGCAATTATTATAACTATCTTAATTCTAAAGATTAAAGAAAACTCGTATAGCTATAATATAATTATATTTCTATAACAATAACCTAAAGTACAAATTATAAATTATGTCTATGAATAAAAATAAGTAGCCAGTTTTTTGCATTCACAAAACTTACAACTAATGTTTATTGAGAAGGCTGTTAATTTATCTAGTAGTTAGTCATTAGCGGTAATAGCTACTTAATGATTGAACACAATATAATGGAAGTCTAAAAAACCTAAAACAGATCAGTTGATTGCATTTGCAACTGCATAGGTTGAGAAGACACTATTTGACAATATCATTTCCATCATTTAAATATTACTCTTATAAGTGGCACAAACAGTACCTAATACAAATGTAGGATTTGAAAATAATAGGTATGTTTGTTATTCCGAATCCATCGGGTTGACTCATATACCGAACTAACAAAAGAAAAAAACTCACCCTTTGTAATGATTATCCAGATAGGTCCTATCCTATATCTTAACTACATCATCAACTCTTCATTTAATCTGGAAAAGGAATAATCTAGAATAGTAACAAGAAAGCAATTAGAATTTAGGGTAATTTTTGTTGCCAGGGGCGCTCTTGAAAATAATCATAGTAAACCCATTATAAATGTTGTTTAAAGTTATTAGAAATTATGAAAACGAAAGGCATACTAATAAATACATAGAATGTGAGAGACAATTATGATGACATGATAGGTGATCGAGAGAAACAAAATGTTGCGCCAACTCCAAGTAAATGAGACTAGGGGAATTAATGAATCTAAAGTGATCTCAGATGATACTTATATATATTATGTAACTAGTTAATGTAATTAGGTGTGATAGTGTGTCACAGATTCCATTGCTACTTAAGTCATTTTTCAACTATTAAACCTAGCACATAGGTACACTTAATATTTGCTAACATTGTCCGCATGGTTTTTGGCTAACTGCTTAAGTTGGGCTCTCATTTCTCATCCAAGTGTGAACTCATCCATGCTTTTGGGGTATGCCGTGTATATAACTGTGGTCTCAGTCTGGGTTTCGTTGTCATTCTCTGCCTGCTCAGGTATTCCATCTGGAAAGAAATTATTTCAAATAAGTATAAATCGTCAAGTGACAAGCAAAACTCACTAAGTACTACCACAAGACGAAATATCAAATATTTACAAGTAAGCTAATTTTTTTATGTTTTAGAAGAATTGAAAAAAAAATTACTTACCTTCATACAGGACAATAGTTTTGTTGATTTTCTGGATTGTTACCTGTAAAATATTTGTTATCATAATAAAATATCCAAATAGTTTGTTTGCCATGCCCAAAGTTTTAAATAATATCACTTCTAGTGGGCCCAAAATGTATAAAATATTGGAAATATTGGCAGTGTAATATTGTAATGAACCAAAAGAATTGAACCTCTATTCTGATTAAATAAGATTAAAATTTCTTTAAAATTCTTTAAAGTTGCCCTGATTATATCCCTTAAACAATCAAACATTAACTATAGGACAGTATGTAAATTTCCCTCGGACAATGGAGACAGAGTAAGCAACATTCAAGTTGATTCAACCTTATACTAGCATTAGGTTCATCGGACACTAAAGGAAAAGCCAAAATCAGTTTTTCACTTACAGGAGATAGAACAATCTCTCTATATTTCTTCAGATAGAGTTTGAGAGGCTCCACATAGTTATCAAAACCCAGTGTATTCATAGCGAAAAGGACATCTTCTCCGTTGATAGTTTTTCTCTTCTCCACCTGGCACCGGTCGCTAGCCTCGCTAGTGACAAATGAAATGAACTCTGATATGCATTCTTGAACACATTCCCGAGCATCTTTTGCTATCTGCAATGAAATATACAAAATATGTCTATGGTAACAATCAACAAGATATCATCTCTTCATTAAACCAAGACTAAGGTAAATTAGGTATGATTATTTTAAAGTAAAACAGTTTATTTAAGTGAAAAAATTGTGTTCAGCCAAGTGAAACATGCTAGTCAATGAATTTACATGTATTTTTAAGAATTTCTCTAAAGAGATTTATTACTACTTCTTATTGTAAAAATGTACTCAAAAAGTGTGAAGGGACGTTTGTATTGGACCGTGTATATATTCAATGGACAATAATACATTATACATTACCTTTCCATTCTCAGGAATGGCTCTTTTCATTATCTTAGCAATGTTGGCTATGGGCAAGAACCTGTCCTGCTCTCGAAGTGGTGCATGTTTTCCCATGCACGAGTCTGAATTATTCTCCTCTTGATCTAAAAGATAAATAAATGAATATCAGTGCCTAGATATTTATCAATACGTTAACCCACAGAGGAATAGTATTAACATTCCAATGTTTGAGATTGTAATGTCAGATAACAGGCAACAAATTCTAGCTGTTCATTAGCATTGAACAATTTTATGGTCATTAATTATTAATTATACATAAGCGTTGTTTATCAATACTGTCAACAGACATTCATTGTATTTTCAATGGTGAACTTACCGAGAACATCGTCTGAATTAACAACGTAAGTCTCTTCGTCGACTAGGAAGCCACCATCTAATCGCACAAGCTCATTACCAAGTTCGTCGCCCTCCATGTTCAGAAATATTATGCAGTGCACTTAGAGGTTAGGCCCAAAACATCAACACTGGTGCTACGGTATCTAACAAATTTGTGAAAGCTAGTAGCCAAAAATTATCCCACGGCTGATAAAACACTTGAATCAAAGGCTCTAACCCAAACATTACCGATTTTAAAAGAAATCACTCGAAAACTGTGACTCGACGCACAAACCAAACGCAACCTAAACAATTGACTCAATTTGACTCTTTCATGACAGACGTTTGACAGTTTGCATTTGACAGTACCAAGATGTATTTTACTAAAGACATCCTAGGAGTGTGTCCAAATAAGCTTAATAGATTCTTTATATCACGCAAGTTAACTAAAACTGGAGTAAAAATCTATCAAGCTTTCAATTTAATTTAAAATATTTTACACAAAGTATACGTGGGCGTTTATTTTGGAAATTATATTGAAAGTTATTATCATAACTCTATCGATGTCAAATTTAAACATGATTTGGACTCAAGCAAAGAAATTTATCGAAAAATACGGTTTCGATTCGTATTAAGGTGTCTACACACAGAGTAATGAGGCACAAATTATCAAATTGCAGGTCGTGGCAAGATTTTGCGCAATTAACCTACGGTTTGACAAGGATGTAGTAAATATTAGCGAATAATAATAAATGAATAGCTTAGAAAATAAACAATTACGAATATTCATAATTGTTTAGAATATATTTTGCATACAAAAATTAATGATTTAATATTACCTGGATAAAGTGTTATACATAGATATACCACCCATAGATCTGACACGGAACTAATAATACCAAGATAGAACGGGATGGTCTTATTACACTTTCAATAGATACGGCAGAGAGGTGCTATTATCGTTGGTCCTTGTCATAGTTTCTATTACCCTCCACGCGTTACTTCTAGCAGTGGAGGGTAACAAACAGATATATTTCGCGATTTCTTCAAGAATTTCTGTGATTGCTACGAGAAAAGCTGTTAGTTTTCCTAGAAAGTTGTGTCGGCTAAGGAAAAGATTGGTAAATTGTTCTGTTTTATGCTGTAGAAGTGATTATGGGCATCTATATATCTATCCCATACGGGGGTACACGTGTGCGGTCTCTAGTTAATGCTTGCTTTGAGGTGTTATATTATCGCTTGAAAACGTATGTGACATGAAACTTCATGTAGAAACGACTTGCCCTTGAAATGTCGCGGTATCGTGTTGACGCTAAATCGCGCCATGTATAGACACCGGTAGGAACTTGCCACTACCACAGATTATGACACGTGGTGGGCCGGGATTACCTGTCATATTTCTGTGGTTTAGGTTTACGATTTTAATATAGTTTCTTAACTTTCTTATGATTTTACATCGTGCTCCACTTACGACAACATCGACCATAAAATCGGAGCTGAAAAATAATACAGAGTAAGAATAATTTAACAACCTTAACCAACAAAAAAATCATTCAAACCATCAACTAAATCCCCTAAATAACCAACCCAGTTTTTCCACACTAAAATAATCAATGTACTTAATTTTTAATTATATTAATATATTGTATACACATATTTCGATAGTTTAATCATCATTTTATAATTCCTCATAAATATTATACGTCTCGTGTCTTCTACAAAATAACAGTACTGTTTGCGTTTCAGGTCAGCGACGTTGATTGCTGTGGAATAGATTTTTTGGTCGAAACACCTCAATTTCTATTCTACAGAATCTCCGAGGTCTATAAATCAGAGCCGTGAAGCCAACTACTTACTGCTGAAGTTGTGCTAATTTCAATATGTGATTGGACATAATAGGTTATAAGAGTTGGATCATTGTATCAACATAAACTACACCATAAGCAAAAAAAACTGCTTTTTGCTGATAGCCTATCACAATGGGAGTTCCTAAGTTCTTCAGGTATACCAGTGAGAGGTATCCCTGCCTCAATGAGCTTGTCAAGCAATATCAGGTGAGTTTTTTATATTTGTTTTGTTGTTTATACTGTGCAACTGATAAAATTCATACACAATTGTGCATATATTATTATATTGTCGATACAGTTTTGCAGGGCATTGTATAACTCATTGTATAGTTTTAGAATTATAAACCCATCTATATTATATATGAATCTACGAATCATTTAACTTGGAATTTAGATATTCGCATTGGTAGAAATGTTAGAATGTATTAATTAGGTACAATGTTCTAGCTAATGTTTTGTGAATAAGTCTTACACACACTAAATAACCAAATCCTCAGAAAATAGTAAATTAAAATGTAAATAATACAGTTACCTCACTGGCTCGGTGACCCAAAACGGATCTTGGCCTATTCTGCACTGCTTCACACCAGTCTGGTACTCCGAGGGTGGCGAGATCCACCAGAACCAATACAGTTATATGTTTAAATGTAAACAAAGACATGCATGTGAAATCCGTGGAGTTAAAGGCATCCATATGCTATGGTCACCGCTTACTATCAAGTGGACTGTATTATTCTTTATCATCATGGTATACATTAAAATAATTAATTATTAAATAGAATTGTTTTCTCTACGTAGGAACTGATGGAATGCTACAAGCTGCCAAAAATGAACATGTGTGCTCAAAAATTACATTCTGTAAATTTTTTGGCTTGTCTCACTACTTTTACTAGCTAAGCATTTGAAAATGCTGCGGTTACTATTCTTCATTAATTATTTTTAGAACTATCATATCGAAAAATGTAACACATCTACTCTCTTATACTCCTTATATGATCTCTAGTATAGAGGCGATACCTATTTATTCTTTATATTAGTCATTACATTACAGCAGTAAGTTACCAAGACAGGATTATTATCAGTGTACAGTAGACATTAAAGATATGTTTACACTTTTGAGCCTTATTACAAAGAAGTAAGGTGCAACAGTGTGAACATATCTTTGACGTTGACTGTACTATCTTTTAATTTAGTAATGGATCCAATGTCATCCATATAATCCACTTTCTGCTATAATCTATAATACACTTTCCAATTTCTGCAGCATGTTCAGTTTCAGACTGTTGCAATGATTGCAAGTATAATAATACCAAATTAGATTACAGTAGTCATATAAAAATAAATATTTATGAAATAATATGTAAAATTTGTCCTAAGTGTAATTCTCATTCGCATGATATAAAAACTGACTATGCGACTCAATGTCAAATGTTATTACCTAAATTACTTTTCTATTCCATATGCTAAACATCATCCTCCTAGCATTTGACCCAGCATTGCCATAGGGACGTGGCAATTGAGTCTGGGTCTACTTGGCAACCCAATCATGTGGCAAAACTTGGGATTAGGTCTGATTTCCTTACAATGTTTTCATTCACTGAAGAGCAGCTGGTAAACACCAATTTATATTTTGTACTTAAGTTCAATTTTACAAGCTGGTGTTTGAACTCTATTCCTCCGGAAAGTCGAGACATCTTACCGCCAGGCCTCCAGCGCTTTATGCTAATATTAAAGAAATGTTTCAGATACCAGACTTCGACAACATGTACTTAGACATGAACGGTATCATCCACAACTGCTCCCATCCGGACGACTCCAACCCGCATTTCCGGATCACGGAAGAGAAGATCTTCCAAGACATCTTCCATTACTTGGGCATACTGTTCCAAATTATCAAGCCTAAGAAGCTGTTCTTTATGGCTATTGACGGAGTTGCTCCGAGGGCTAAGATGAATCAGCAGCGAGGCAGGAGGTATGTCAGAATTGTCAGATCAAGTAACAATAACAACTATAGGCCGAATATAATGTCATTTAGACGCATCACAATTATCACAAATCAATGTTTAGAAATAAAGAAAAATTTGGAAAATATTACTGGTGGGTGAGACGAATTCGTGACTCGACTCTGGAATAAAAGCTCGCCGCTCTAACCAACTGAGCTACCGACACTTACCTGTTAGTTGCGAATTTTTCCGCCATTTTTAATTACCTAAACCACTTGTAATTAATTCTATATAACGTAGGAAGTTATTTGATTTTGTTAAAAACTCACATTTACAATATGTGGCATGATATTTATTTACTTATAATTCAGAGGAGCAGAATATGTTCATGTGGTAAAGTAGTTAACAACTTATTTATTTATTATTTTTCTACAGATTCAGATCTGCCAGGGAAGCAGAAAAGCTAGAAGAAGAAGCCAAATCCAAGGGTAAGTTGCCCACATAGTTAATATTAATAATTTTGGTTTTAAAATTTCTACCCTAAAAAAGATTAGCATGTAGGCTTTGTATACAAAAGAATTAGTCAGGAATAAATAAATAAAAATTCTATGCAGTGAAGATTTGTGCTTCTTACAATATTTTCGTCCCGGAAAGTACCAAACTTGTATGTGCCTGTACAGTTGCCTAACTTTTTTTTTTCAGGTGAGACCCTACCTACGGAGAAGCGGTTCGACAGTAACTGCATCACCCCGGGGACAGTGTTCATGGCACGTCTGCATGAGCAGCTCAAGTACTTTGTCAAGCACAAGATGTCCACTGACCCACTGTGGAGCAAAGTGAAAGTCATCTTGTCGGGTCACGAGGTAAGGATATAATTGGTTGTGTTTCAGGCTTTCGCTGTTTGTTAATCTTATGTTGATAAGTCAGTGTTATTATAAAAGCTCTTATGGCTGAATAAAAATATATAAAAAAAGTGTATTCTGTAAGGCGTGTCTCCATATTGTGCGGCAAACTATCGAACATTGGCTCGCGCGGCAGCCGCGCGCAATGGATACCGGGCTGCCGCGCGACGAACCATTTATTGTCGGTTTTTAGGTGCGAGGAAAGGCGTCAGTGTCATGTTCGCGCACAGTTGGGACGGATGTTTATACGGATGTATATTTCAGTTGGCTAGCACAGCAACAGACATGGATAATGAAAAGTGTCGTACTTTAATTAAATTATACGGCGCTAAACAGTTTCTATGGAACAGTAAATGTAGTTATTATCGCAACAAATCATTTAGAATAAAAGCGGCAGCTGCCCGTTTACGACGTGATACGTCCATGGTTGTCGAGTACAAATTGGTCGATCATCGGATCGCTTGCCGCTCGCGGCTGCCCGAAACACAAGCCTTATTGAGCTTACTGTGGGACTAGATTGATTTGTGTAAGATTGTCCCATAATATTTATTTATTAACAATAACCTGATTTTCAGACCCCGGGCGAAGGCGAGCACAAAATCATGGACTACATCAGATGGTCTCGCTCTCAACCCGACTACGATCCTAACACCCGACACTGCTTGTACGGGTTAGATGCCGATCTCATCATGTTGGGCATGTGCACCCATGAGCCGCATTTCGCACTGCTCAGAGAAGAGGTACGCTATATAAAGTTAGTAATAGACAGGAAGATTTGGTTCGGGCACGATCCGATAAGGACGATATTTGTTGGAGTGAGAGAGGTATATAGTCTAAATAAAGCAATCTCACTCTAACAAATAGCAGCGTCCTTATCGGTCCGTGTTCTGATCCGCTCAGTCTGTTAGCACTATAAGATAGGGACTACCTACATTATAATAATTTTAAACAAAAAAAGAACCGACTTCACTTAGGATCCGCTATTCCAAGAGGAAGTGGCCGAGTTGCTGTAAAAAATAGTGAAATCACTATAGGTGTGCCTATAATAGTTGAAGAGTTCCCTCGATTTCTCCAGGATCCCATCATCAGATCCCGACTTGGTGACAATGGGACCATCTAGGGGTTATACCTGTTCGATTCAAAAAAAAATTTTGAAAATCGGTTCACGATTCACGGAGATATGGAGTAACATACATACAAAAAAAAAAAAAAAATTATGATAAAAAAAAAAAAAAAAAATCAGTCGAATTGAGAACCTCCTCCTTTTTTGAAGTCGGTTAAAAATAGATCAAGAGTAGGCCGTAGGCAACCCTGCCTCATCGAGCTTTATGTAGGGTGATGCACGGTGAAAAGTTATGTATTTTAGTACTTAGCCTGAGCCTGAAAATTAGGACCCCACTTCGCGCTCTCAAGAATGGAGATCAATTAAAGACTGTATACGTTAAAATCCGGCCACGCATGATCTGGTACATCTCCCTTTCGGATACACATTTTCAAGCAGTTCTTTTTTATAAATAATCTGTAATCATAGTAATATATCATAAAAATAGAATCATATTACAATTGTATGGGCTTGTCTCAGTTATTACTGAAGATATTCCATCATATCTTCAATGTTTTGTCCAGCGTTTTTTGATAATCTTCACTCGCTTCCTGCTACAATACCACAATTGTATTTATATTTTCACAACCGGTTTTATGGTCAATAGAATGTCATCTTACAAAAAAAATGTTTTGAAACTCTATTCTACTTGAGGTAGTCAGGAAAACTTTCTACTCCAAGCACTGAAAGTAATTTTTATATGGCAGCCATTTTTTTGTCAAAAAGTCAAACTCACCAAAGTTGGAGCACCTCCGAACTATTCCAATCTAAATACACTTAGAAAAATGTTAGCTATGGTGAAAAAAAAATTGATTTATCTTATTTATAATAAAAAACTATTTTTAACAGGAAAATTTGGTAAACACTGTCAGAACACCGTGGACAACAAAATATAGGCACTGTGGAATATATAGTGATCAAACTCATAGACAACGTAACGTTTATATTATGTTTTCAATTTTATTATGTAGCTTGATAACCCCAAATTATTAATTAGAAGTGTTGGTTGAATATGCGCATTCAATAAAAAGATGTACCATACCATGCGTGGCCGGATTTTAACGTATACAGTCTTTACTTCACTTTTACATGCGAGCAGTGAGCCACTATGAGTGGAAGCGAGAGATCAAATCGCGTTTCTCACTCACCTTTTGGAGAGCTACTGCCGCTGCACCGCAATTAAGTGGTCAAGACATCATAGGGCATCTTGCGTCTGGTTACCAATACATTGCTCACAACGTGATAGTTTACATACCCTATCGAATTGCTTATTTGTTATAAGTTATAACATTAGAACGAAGTTATATCCAATACTTACGATTAAATAATGCTACTTTAGACCCCTCCGTTATGGGAGAGGGCCTAAGTGATAGTTCAGATCTGGATACGGTTACCAACTTTTAGTATGTTGTTGGGCACGACACTAGGACCCCAAAACTGCCGACAGACGGGGACGTCGATGAATGTCTCCCGTGTAATGACGTCATCAAAATGGCTGCCGCTTCGTTGCGAAAAGTGTAAATTTCATCCAAACTGTGCATTGCACCTATACGTGTGTAGTATCAAACGAAAGAAGATTAAATGTGCTATATTGTTGTAATACATTATATACTACTGTATATTACAGTTTGACAGCTATAAACGAAAATCCAAAATCAGGCTAAAAAATAATTCGGGTATTTGCATTTTACAACAAAATTATAAGTCCAACTTTAAATCCGAGTACTATAATAACAAAACAGGCTATTTAAGCTATACATTGCTATAAAAATTATTAAAATCTGGTAATAATTGTGGCAGCTATGTTAAAAAACATGTCGGCAGTGCCGAGCTACTTCCTTAGAGTGAAAAAATAACAATTTTCACAATTTACAGAATATCCGCAGAAGCTTTGATTATATTGTTGGTCAAATAATTTGGAGCCTCTATATGTCGGAAAAATATCTCTATAGTGACTGAGGTCCAAATAATGACGTCATGAACGTAACCGCTACCGAAATTTGTAAAACGGAAATTAAAGCTATACCATGACACATACACACATGTGTGTAGCATCGATCGAAAGCTTATTGAATTTACTACAATACATACATACATTATTTGTGAAAATAATGTATAGTTTAGGAGTTGTTGACAAAATAAAATATTCTTTTAGGAAAATAAAATGTATATGTTAATTCTGTGGCTAAATAAAATACAATACACTAATGTTTTGTATAGCATTAAAAACACCAACTATTCAGCTTTAAAACACAGTTTGAATTTATAAAATTTGATAAGAACTATAAAAGTTGTGCTTACAACTCTAAAGCACACTAACTATTTTACCTACAATGCACTCATACTATGAGAAGCTTGGGCCTAATTATTGAAAAATTGAAGGCGAAAATTTTCCATTGCTCTCCGTCCCCCAGAAACCGACGAACCTACATTTAAGAAAAAAAAACCTAATATAGTTTTTTGCCTGTACATTAAAGAAAAAAACACTAAAAAGTCTGCGGTCAAGCGTAAGTTGGTCTTAAAAATACAAATTGTTAAATTTGTGTGATTTATATGGAACCCTCGGAGCGCGAGTCAACTCGCACTTGGCCGATTTTTTTATTTACTTTAATGACAAGGAACCCTAAATCCTTACAAAATTTAGAAAAAACTAGTCAATAATTAGGCCCAAGCTTCTCATAGTATGAGTGCATTGTAGGTAAAATAGTTAGTGTGCTTTAGAGTTGTAAGCACAACTTTTATAGTTCTTATCAAATTTTATAAATTCAAACTGTGTTTTAAAGCTGAATAGTTGGTGTTTTTAATGCTATACAAAACATTAGTGTATTGTATTTTATTTGGCCACAGAATTAACATATACATTTTATTTTCCTAAAAGAATATTTTATTTTGTCAACAACTCCTAAACTATACATTATTTTCACAAATAATGTATGTATGTATTGTAGTAAATTCAATAAGCTTTCGATCGATGCTACACACATGTGTGTATGTGTCATGGTATAGCTTTAATTTCCGTTTTACAAATTTCGGTAGCGGTCACGTTCATGACGTCATTATTCGGACCTCAGTCACTATAGAGATATTTTTCCGACATATAGGGGCTCCAAATTATTTGACCAACAATATACTCAAAGCTTCTGCGGATATTCTGTAAATTGTGAAAATTGTTATTTTTTCACTCTAAGGAAATAGCTCGGCACTGCCGACATGTTTTTTAACATAGCTGCCACAATGATTACCAGATTTTAATATTTTTTATAGCAATGTATAGCTTAAATAGCCTGTTTTGTTATTGTAGTACTCGGCTTTAAAGTTGGACTTATAATTTTGTTGTAAAATGCAAATATCCGAATTATTTTTTAGCCTGATTTTGGATTTTCGTTTATAGCTGTCAAACTGTAATATACAGTAGTATATAATGTATTACAACAATATAGCACATTTAATCTTCTTTCGTTTGATACTACACACGTATAGGTGCAATGCACAGTTTGGATGAAATTTACACTTTTCGCAACGAAGCGGCAGCCATTTTTATGACGTCATTACTCGAGAGACATTCATCGACGTCCCCGTCTCTCGGCAGTTTTAGGGTCCTGGTGTCGTACCCAACAACATACTAAAAGAAGGTAACCGTATCCAGCTCTGAACTATATTCCCATAAGGGAGAGCACTACTTTATATGTACTCGTATTTGGCCCCAAAAGGTACAAACTCAAATCTGACAATTAAGCATTGTAAAAAAAAGTAAGTCACGGCCACACGCAATGTTTTTATTTTCATACTGCAAACTGAATTATTTTTCCCACGTAGAAGAGGTTATTACATGATTGCAATTGTCTGTTAATAATCATTCGCGCGGTAGGTCCTTCGTCAAGTTGATAAGCGCAACTTTGCGTTTTTCAATCGTACAATTATATTATAATTTTCTTTAATTTCGCAGGTGAAATTCGGAAAAACTACCCAACGAGCAACTAGCCCCGAAGAAACCAACTTCTACCTCCTCCATCTATCGTTACTAAGAGAATATCTAGAACAAGAGTTCATAGAAATAAAAGACAAACTACCGTTCCCTTATGACATAGAGAAAATTGTCGACGATTGGGTGCTCATGGGGTTTTTAGTGGGGAACGACTTTATCCCCAACTTGCCTAACATGCATATAAGTAATGATGCCTTGCCGTTGCTGTATAAGACTTATATGACGGTCTTGCCTACTTTAGATGGTCAGTAACTTTATTTTATTGAAATTTATAGTTAATCGTTTTATAGTATATAATAAGATGTAAGATGACAATGTATTATCTCGTTTGACTGTTTACTAAAAATGTTTACTAAAAACAAGGAAACTTTTACTAAAAACAAGTACACGTTTACTAAAAACAAGTAAACTTTACTAAAAACAGGGAAGTGTCTACTTGTTTTTAGTAAACGTTTACTTGTTTTTAGTAAATTATTTACTTGTCCTGGGAATTACTATTTTTTACTTGTTTCTAGTAAAAATTTCTCTCCGTGTATGATGTAAAAGACGGGCCGGCGATTGCCAGTTAATTATTTGTATGACAGTTTTTTTATACCAGCCAAGAGTGTCCCACTGCACTGAACATAATAAATATTTACAAAACCTGTATCAGGGCAGTCCAGCAGAGTAGCGTTTTATAAAGCTACTATTAACAATTTCTCTGTTTGTCTCCCGTTCTGAATGGTTGTTACAAAGAGAAATAAATAGCGAAATTGTAACTTGTAACTTCATAAAAAGAGATACAGAATTTAACTAGCGAACGGTATTATTAAGATTTTTTTTGGGTAATGCTAGGAAACCGATTTATTTTTATTTTGACACTTTTTTTTGCTAAACCATATTTACGGTTTTAGTAATATTTAAAGAGGTGACTCAATCAGGTTCTTATTTTTTGGCACTATGACTAACTATGAGATTTAAGAGATTTATCTTCGTGAATTAGGAATTGTCTGTACTTGCTATATGTTACGATATGTAATACTCCGGCAGGATACATAAACGAGGCTGGTGATTTAAACTTGGGCAGGTTCGAATTGTTCATGCAAGAACTAGCCAAGATAGACAAGGAAAAGTTCCAAGACACGTATGCTGATCTCAAGTACTTCGAGGGGAAGACCGGCAGGCGGCCTAATGCTAATGAAAGGAAAGAGGTATTTATTGCACACACAGTCAGGTTAAAAGCGTTTATGCAAGAGCTCACCAAGATAAGAAAAAGTTTCGAACGAAATGGTAATGGTATTCAGTGTAGATAAAAAAAACACTCAGTTTGAACGCTCAAATCGTCTGTTTCAGTACAAACCCAACAACGACGATACGTTTAACGTGAACGTGGATGATATAAAGGCCAACGCGCCCGATGACGCGCTGCAGGCGTTGATAAATCGTACCCAGGAAATGGTAAGTTAACTTTAAAATAATTTTGAATTAATGTCATTTACCTACTAGGCCCACGACAAGCCCTTTTACAAGCTATTTAACTCACAGAGTTTGTCAGTATTTTTAATTTTAAACAAGAGATCTCTAAATGCTTGGTTAGTACTTAGTACGATTAACACAGGAGATGGATAGTCTATCTCGCGCGCGAGATACTGTCCCTCACTCGCTGTATAGCTACATGCTGGATCTTTTGACATTTCCATGTCTACAAAAAGATTTTTCATTTGTTTCATAGTATTTTGATGACGTCGACAATGAAGAAGATGAAGAGTACGAAGAAACTAGCGACGGTAATTACTTGTTAAAAAATATTTATTTATTTTTCAATACTTACTCAAATTGCAATAGATTTAGTATACTTTTCGAGGTTATATTGTCAATATCACTGGGGCTTTTGTTTTCAGAGGAAGCCACGTTCGAAATGGAATTCAAACTCCACAAGAAGGATTATTATATGAACAAATTAGATTATTCAGCGGTCACTGCGTAAGTATATTGATTTTAACAGTAACTAATAAAATAACAAAAAAAAAGTTATTTAAAACAGAATTTGCGGCAGGTTTCGGTATTTATTCTATTAAAATTGCTTGCTTACCCATTATGGCATTCCATTCTACAGTCAGCAGCAAAAGTAGCTAAGCTGGTAGGGTGTTCAAAATGACCTGGAGAAGACTTTATTGTTAAGATAATAAGACCGTGTGTAGGTCATTTTGAACACCCTACCAGCTTAGCTACTTCTGCTGCTGACTGTACATTTTGTAACGAAGAATGTGTGACTAGTGTGACAAGTCTGTACACCGCTGATGGCACTGATCTACATCCCCAACCATCTATGTTGCGAGCTTGCAGCGAATACAAATACAGATACAAAATAACACGAAACATGATCCCATTTTTTTATGTAATAAATAAGTAGCAAACGCATCGCCAGACCGCCATGTGCAATTTGTAAAATTTGTACCTTGGCAAATCATGCCATTGGTCGAATTACCAAGTCACGTGTTTTTTCTATTTACATTTCTGTTGGAGTCGAATGGGCTAGTCTATGACGCTATTGCCCCTGTACACCAAGATTTAAAAATCACATTTATTTCCCAGCGAAGTATTAGCGGACCAGGCGGAAGGCTACGTGCGCGCGATTCAATGGAACTTGTTCTATTACTACAAAGGCTGCCCGTCGTGGTGTTGGTACTACCCACATCATTATGCGCCTTATATTTCTGATATAAAGGGGTTCAAGGATTTGAAGATTGAGTTCGAGCTCGGAGAGCCTTTCAAGCCTTTTGAGCAGGTATTTTTTTTAGTCCCTTGTAATTTTGTGTAAAGTACGGATGGTTAGTTAGAAGAATGTCGTACATTGACTTGACACTTACGCTTTATAAAAATGTACTCCACTTTCAAATTGTAGTTGAAGCAATTAGGGTAAATCGCCAGTAACTGCCCGCCGTTCAGTAACTGGCCACCTCATGCTAATTATGAACTCTGTGCACCTATAAACATAATGCATTTTAGTATAAGGTTTTAATTACTTGTCACCTTTCAATAACGGGCCAAGTTATACTAAAATGAATTCTGTCTGTAGGTAAATAGAATTCATTTTTAGTATGAGTTGCCAGTTACTGAACGGTGGCCAGTTACTGGCGATTTACCCTACTTACAATTACATATAGCTTTGTGCGAATACATTATATGGTTAGTAACTAAATGTTATTTATTGCTCTAAAGCTCTTTTTACTCAACTTAAACAGACAAAAGATAATATTATGAGATTTTTGAATAATATCTAGTTTGTGAAATTTTACATTTATTTATTGCAGCTTCTAGCCGTACTACCTTCAGCCAGTAAGCACCTCCTGCCGGCGCCATTCCACGACCTCATGACGGACGAAGACTCCCCCATAGTCCACTATTACCCCATCAACTTCGAGACTGATCTCAACGGCAAGAGGAACGACTGGGAGGCTGTCGTACTTATACCATTTATTGATGAGGTCAGTCCATTTTGAGTCTTATCACTACACCTTTAAGTCGAATTATGTGAGTCTGACGTAGTTCACTGCAGTACTATTACCTCTTATGACTGTCGTGCGTATATCATTTATAATTGCGGTCAGTTAAAATTCAATATTATCGCAATACATTAAGGTTGCAAGTTACTAAATTTTTAACCGACTTCAAGATTTCGAAGGAGGAGGTTATCAATTCATCGGGATTTTTCTTTGTTTTTTTAAATTGAAACTTTTATTCCATCGCCTCGAATTTTAAAGTCTCTCTTCCGCATGTCGCGCGTTACATATGTAACGCTGATTCTCGTTTATAGTAAGGTGAGGTTTATTTCATAAGCAATAAGGTTTTTCTTGCTATTTTTTTTATGTATATTCACCGATTATTCGAAGACGGCTCAACCAATTAGGAAAATTCTTTTTTTGTTTGAAAGAGTATACTTCACAGTTGGTCCCATTTTCACCAGGTCCGGATCTGATGATAGGATCCTGGAGAAATCGAGGGAACTCTTCAACTCGGCGGCTCGTCTGCTCGTTTGCTAATAGTTTCATAAAAAAAAACTATTATAGGCACACCTATAGTGATTTCACTGTTTTTACAGCAACTCGGTCACGTCCTCTTGGATTAGCGGATCCTAAGTGAAGTCGGTTCTTTTTTTGTTTAAAATTTATTTTTATATAAAAATGTAATCAAATTGCAGGTGAATCTTCTGTCAGCTATGACACCATGCTACCAGAGGTTGACAGAAGAGGAGTTGAATAGGAATACACACGGGCCAATGCTTGTTTATAACTGGACAAAGGAAAGTTTAGGTGAGTTTCTAGAAAAAATACTTTCAATATTGTACGACTTTGTTTTGCTTACGTTTTTATTCCTTGTGGACATGTAGATAATATATGTCAAGTTTAATAATTTTAGACTAATTAGAGTCAAACCAGAGGTGGACAAAATTTGTTTTCCAGTGAGTTATAAAAACATAGAAATTATAGTGGGACTAGATACGATTGAAAATGCAAATAACTGTTTTTCTTTCTAATATAGCGGATCAATACCATGGTGTACAGTCGCCATCAAATATATCGGAGCGGCTAGGGTACTCAAAAATATCTGAACATGCACTTTATTGCCTTGGTAATAGAGGCGTTGTTCAGATATTTATGACCAACTTGGCCGCTCCGATATATCTGATGGCGACTGTACACATTTTAAAGTCTAATTCCTAATTCAGATTTTTTCTTGCCGTAATTAGTACGTCTGTCCTGGGTGCTGGGCATCGATAGATTAATCCAATTTTAATTAGCCCTAAGAATTATTTTATATTTCGTTTAACCCAGGCGCCATGGAAGCCCCAGAATACTTTCCTGCCATCCAAGACTGCCACGCCGTAGAGAAGCTAGTGTACCGCAGGGAATTAGACGTACCTGTCCACATGCTCAAGCGGGGCATGTTGCCGAACGCCAAGCGGGACATGATGTACCCCGGCTTCCCCACTATGAGACACCTGAAGTACAAGGTTAGTCGAAACTATTATCGTTTAACCCAGGCGCCGTGGAAGCCCCAGAATACTTTCCTGCCATCCAAGACTGCCACGCCGTAGAGAAGCTAGTATACCGCAGGGAATTAGACGTACCTGTCCACATGCTCAAGCGGGGCATGTTGCCGAACGCCAAGCGGGACATGATGTACCCCGGCTTCCCCACTATGAGACACCTGAAGTACAAGGTTAGTCGAAACTTTTTCAAGTGACTTCAAGATTTCGAAGGAGATTTAAAAAAATGTTTTTATGACGAAAATTTATTTCGTATTTAAAAACTATGGGCTTATTAGATCATTTTGTTCTCACAGACGTGCCTCAAGAAATGTAAAGTGAAAGTATTCGACCAGCCATCCCGCAATGAAAACATGATGGTGGAAATTATCAGAGAGCCTAATTCGGAGCCACAGTTGGAGAAAATCGCCCAGGATTTTTTGGGAAAGATCATCTGGGTGGGGTGGCCTCATCTTACTAAGGCTAAGTGAGATTCATGTTATTCTTTACTATATTATACTTATGAAATATCTATTTCAGTAGAAATGTCGTTAACATTAGTTGTTATTTTCATCAACATCGATTATATCTGCAAACACCGTGCAGGTACTGTATTGTACCTAAAAATAGGTTATCACTGAGTATTATTACGGACAAATATTTTTTATACAATCAAATAAAATTATGTTGATCTGTTACAGCTTAGATATGGAAGTCAAAAGTCAACTTGTTTCCTTAGTTTTTTAAGGTCAATCGTAATGCATTAATCGAACGAACGGAGCGTAAGTGAAGTGAGTAAACAGCTTCTGGCTACTCGGACGTCTCGGCATTTCGATGGCTTTTTGATTTTGAGAGTTTGTTCGACGATAACTTTAGTAACGTTTTTCTGATCTTTAGTAAAATTTGTTGCGGTTATAGTAGAGATGCATAAAATTTGAGAGTTCGTATATGAGTAGGATCGATCAAGGAGTTGTGGAGCTAGAAGGTCCGAATAAATTATTACATTGGTCTTGTTATATTGATCAGCTTATTTGCAAGTAAATCGCGAGTTCTCAGTTCGAGGCGGACTACTAGTTATATTAATTTTGTGTTCTGAAGTTATAAAGTCAGCCCTTCGTGTTTAGGGTTATTTCGGTGTCGAGCGAGAAGACGCGACTGCACCACGTCGACCATCAGAACAACAATGTCAACGGCGCTGCGAGCTACACCACCGAAGGCAACTTTGGGAACCTACACAAACAGTGGATATCGGAACGTTCCACTATCATAGAACAGTAAGTTAAACTAATAGTTACAAGTACGGTCAGCTCTGAAAATATGCATACATTTAACCTTTTGAACGCCAAGCACCGGACAGAAAAATCGTGCCTCGTGGCCACAGCGCCAGCGCGCGCGACCCCGCAAGGCGAACCGGTTATATTTTGGACGTGATATCACGTCCTGGCGCTGAGGGCACGACTTCCCGTGCACTTGATTTGACGACTTTGGCGGTCACAGGGTTAATGTGGCAAAACATGTATCAGACTAAACCGTGGTAATAGAGTCGTGAATGGATATATATTTTTGTAACATTAAATTCATCCATATTTTCGGACGCGCCTGTACAGAATTGCATGATTGATTCTTAAATTGTCCTTGCGATTTGGAATATCACTGTACAATCACCAGCAAAAGTATCCTGTAAAATGAAAGCTGCAAAAATATGCAGCTTTTGAAAAAAATATTGTCAGGTGTTTTAGCGCCTCGTTCGTTATGTAGGATATTGTTGAAAGTGACTAAACGTTTTTGGCCTTAGTAAAACAATTGGAAAAACAAAAAAAAACAAGAGAGAAGAAGCAACATATTTTAGCAGAGACTATCACACACGCGCAAAGCTAGTTTAAACCAGCGTGATTGCAAAAAGTTAGCTTAGTTTTATATTTATTTATTTAAACTTTAATGCACAAAATAAAAAAAAATTATGTACAAATGGTGGACTTAATGCCAAATGGTTTTTATGGTTGAAAAATCTGTGTGTAATTCATTGATACCTTTTCTTTTGTTTTCAGTAATCAGAATCGCCTCGGAATAGAACTAGGAAATGTCAATATTATAATTCATGCTGTTAATTTGAAAGGTGAGTTTTTTAATCTGCCCATCAGCAACGATAAGTATGGTTGACGTCGCGTCGACGCTTATGATACGCCGACGCTCGGGCGATGTCGCGTCGACGCTGCGCGGGCGCTCGGGCGACGTTGACGCTCGAAGGACGCTAGTGGAGGGGGAGCTAGCCTAATGTGTAAAACACGGGTTCTGTTTATATTTCTTAGTTGTTGGTTCGAACATTTTACCTTTTTGTAGACACTACCTTTACTCAAATAATGTTCTTAAATAATATTTGCTATATATTAAAAATTCTACAAAATCTTTCTTGTGATTTATTATTTTCAGGCTACAAATATCTAATCCAAGACAACACGCAAATGGTACTTGAGCCGGAATGGTGTTCCATAGCGTGCGGCTACGCGTACCAAGCCGTGGTACGGGACGTGTCCGAACACGTCATTCAGGAGGCTGGCAAGTTCTCCACGCCGCAGGAGGCGTATCCGGTGGGCTCGAGCGTGTTCCTGCTCACGCAGGGGCAGTATTACGGTTGCATGGCCACGGTAAGGGTTAATACATACTTGTAACGGCTTGCTATACTTGCTTTGCTATACTTGTGAAATAAAATAAACTCGTATAGTCCTTAAGCTAACCCAAATTACATTTCAAGGTGGTAGATTCAGAAGCAGTCCGCAGCGGGCGTATCAAAGTGCAGGTGACGGAACAAACGGAGCCGACGCCGGTCGCGCACGCCAACATATGCCCGTACCGCAGCGCCAACCACGCCGCCGCGTCCTGCGGTAACTAACCCTTTATAAGGCATAAATGTGTCAACCATAAGCGAAATTGACCCATATCACATTGATATCGAAAAATGGTGGGAAGTATAGTCTGCCGGGTTTATATACTTAAAGGCTTCAACAGAAACAGAAATACCTATCTAAAAGTGCCTCACGACACGATCTTATCAAATATAATATGCAAGTTGCGCATACAGTTAGACAATCATTTTTAAAGTAGGTACTTTACCCTCAACCAATCCGCCACGTCCCGAATCTAAATTTTAAATAATAGGGGGTAGATTCCGTACCAAATTGCAAGTGATGGAACAAGCCTGGCCGACGCCGTTCGCGGAAACAATTTCTTTTTTTGCATTATTTCGTCGTGAGTACGAAAGTTTTTTTTTTAAAGAAACTCTTAATCCTTTGACGGCTAAAGACGTCAAATCACGCGCACGGAAAGTTGTAAAATATAACCAAATGAGCTCGCGCGCTCTGGCGTCAATAGCACGGTTTTTCTGTCCGAAGCTTGGCGGTCAAAGGGTTGAATCATAAATTATCTTTCAGGAATATCGCCTCAATTCCTCTCAAGAATAACGGGAACAGTGCTTGTCGTGTCCGGCCAAAGGAACAATCTACCTACTGAAACACAGAACAAAGTCAACGTCGGGCTTAATTTAAAATTCAACAAAAAGGTAAGCCTTGTAAGAGAATTAAAAAAATTCTAAAAATGTACGTGAGGTCATGTACCTTTTTACCCTACTTTAATCATAAAAAAGATACTAACAACCCTTATATCCACTGTCACCCGTCATCTCGTTATTCGCTCCTTTCCTTTTCATATCATCTCACGCAGTTGATCCACCTTTTCCTTGGTTTGCCTCTCTGACATCCCTACACATTCATTCCTAATACCTTTCGCGTGTCTGTCATCCCTCGGCATCACATGCCCATACCAAAGCGAGACGGATTTACTCTGAATTAACTACCATGGGTGCAACTTTCTCTTATATTTATGCCTGAACAGATCCATTCTCGTCTCCACATATCCATCTCAACATCCACCTACCTATTATTATGATTTAATTACGAATTACGAAGCCATAGCATAAGTTTTATTGAGATTCGTACAACCGAACTGACAGAATTCCACACTATTCTAGAACCAAGAGGTATCCGGCTACACTCGCCGTTGCCCAGTGTCCAACACGTGGCTATATTCGCAACGCTGCATCGATTTAGTCAAGAGCTACGAGCGACAGTTTCCAGAGCTCTTTGACAAGCTAGCTGAGTCCATGTATAATGATATCTTCTTTGAGAGCGATATTTGGCCTAACGAAGTCGGGTAAGCATTTTTCTTATTTGTGACGTTTTCAATTATAAGGTACCGTATCGGTTGTTGAGAAGATAAATTACTAATTGCATCTAATAGTAGTAGCACCTTATTGACACTTGACAATCAGGAACGCATATTAGATTGCTTGTGTTTGTCACATGAATAACTTTTATTTCTTTGAGACCTGCGAAAAATAATAGTCCTGTCTTTAAATATTACAGAGTTCTATGTTACATTGTCAGGGTAGTTAAATTTAGACGGAGTGTCACTATGACAATGTTCAAATTTCAATTGAAACATAGAACCCTATAATTTGGGTCAGCAACATGCCACTAGACATTTACATAACTACATGTAAGTAATCCAGTCATAACATAACCACATAAATAATTTTACATCCATCGCAATACATATTAAGGTATTAATTTTTTTAGAGAAAAGAAACCGCAAGAAGTCCAAGCTTGGCTAAAATCCCAGCCCCACTCGAGCGCCGCGCGCCGAGAGTGCGGTTCCGACGCCCTCGAACCTGAGGAGATGAAGGCACTCTTCAACTCGCTGAACAAACAACTGGAGGAGCTCAAGGGCGCGGAGAAGACCGTCACGCTTCATGTCAAATGGAACCTTCTGTATAAGGTAAGAAAGTCGGAAATCTAATGAGACGGTCTAATCTGACGTTCAAAAATATATGATCACAATCGGGGTACGCGGTTTAAATCGTGTTCTCTTATTTTTGAGGGTCTGTGTGTACAGATATTAGTGAACTCGACTGTACGGCGACAAAACTGCATAATGCTCACTCTGATTACTGGTATCTCTGACAGTAACAAGCCGACTGTGGTATGATTTCACGAACGGTTTAATTTTGTCACCATTTGATTCATCATCACACCATCATCATCTGCGTAAAACTAAATTTGCCGTTTGCGTTAATCTATTTTGCCTATTACAGCAAAATAAAAAAACCTCGAATATTTGTTTCTAATATACCCTTTATTTACAGCCGGAACTCCACGAAGGCAACGTCCAGCCAGACCCAAAAGCCGACTTCAAAATGTACGACCGCGTGGTCTGCGTGGCTCGCAGCATCACGGCCCCATTCGGGGCTAAAGGCACCATCACTGCCGTTTATCAGCCGCCCCAGTCCAATACCGTTCGGCTTGCTGATAAGTTAAACGCTGAGCCAACTTATCAAGTGATGTTCGACCAGCCTTTCCCTGGAGCTTCGCCTGAAGAGTTATTTGAAGACCAGAGATTCTATAGGTGAGTGATTTTGAGCTTTATAGTCCTAGTGTTAAGGATCATTTTTTGTTTGGCGCCAAACGCTTGTATACCAACCGCCCCAGTTTAACGCCGTTCGGCTGGCTGATAAGGTAAACTCTGATCCAACTTATCAAGTGATGTTCGATCAACCTTTCCCTGGAGCTTCGCCTGAAGAGCTGTTTGAAGACTATAGGTTCTATAGGTAAGTGATTAAGGATCATTTTTGTTTGGTGCCCAAGGTACCATCACTGCCGTGTATCGAATGAAAATCAGGACTTTTTATTTATGACTACTTTCCGATTCGGGACCTTTTCGATAAATTGTGTATGTCTTTCTCAGGATGCTCCCAACAAACATGCTCAACATATCGTACGGCCGCAAACTGAGGAACACCGTGACGGTCGCCGGCGCACAAGAGACACAGAGCATGAACAAAACGCCCAACTTACTGCGAAGAGACGACGGACACAACTCCGCCTTCGCTAGCTATAGGTATGTATATACAGGTGGGCACAAGGAAACCGACTGATTTTAACTGTGTATTCCTGACAAAAATGTCATATAATGTCATATAAACTTTTCTGGAATATGCCTAGTTTCAGAGTTAATACCAATTTTAAAAATCTTTTTTTTATTATTATTACTAAGCACAAAACGCCTTTTTAATAGCGTTGTTGCCACTATTGGGCATAGTTTACACATCCTTATTGACAGATATCAAAGTGAGAAGGAATACATTGCATAAACTATTTTTTTTTTTTTTTAAATTTACCATTTCGTTTTAGGCGATCATTTTATTATACCTTGTAACCTACATTTTATAACCTAAAATCGATTTTAGGCTATAAAATGTACTGAGATGACAGGTGTCAAAAACCACTTCTTAGATTGCACAAGGTATAATAAAATGATCGCCTAAAACGAAATGGTACATTTTTTTCAACATTTACTTTTCATGTGCACAAAACATTTAAAAAAAATATCCTTTTCACGCCACCTGCTCGGAAATGTGGCAAAAGAAGATCAAAATCCAAGCTGGAAAGTAAGCAATTGCTGTAGCATCTGAACAACCACTACAAGAATTGCTATTTTGCAGCAATGAAATGTCATAGTAGAAAAGTAAAATCCAGATGTCATTGCATTGGACCCGCCAATGAGAATCATTTAAAACATTAAAAAGGTCTTTTTTGGCACCACTTTTTCATTCTAAAATAAAATAAGGTTGTTTATCGAACCAATTTACTTGTTTAAAAAAAAGAAACGTCAAAATCATTCAGATCACCCTTAAGGCGTTTTTACCTTTTTAACCGTTTGTGGTTTTCTATCAAAAAGTGGGTAAGGAGTGAACTGGCTCTTAGACATGGCAACTTGCAGGACCCAATCTGTTGTGTACCCTGCCTCTCCCTCTCCCTCCTTCAGCTCCCTACGGGCCCTACCTTTAATTATACCTACCAACCTGACAGATTGGGCCCTGCAGGTTGCAATGTCTAATAGCCGTTTGAGTCGGATTGAAGCAAACATCGTAAAACGCTTCTTAAAAGTGAAAAAAAAAGTAATAAAGGTGGAGCGAGAAAAATACGTATTGAATTGGATAATGTTTGACTGAAAAACAAGAAAGTTGTATTTATGCAGTAAAAATGAGTTCAATAAGTGTAGAAAATGTTATTAATACGCTGGCGCCCACCGAAATTCAAAAAACTGCACAGGCGTAGAAATTTGTTACCAGTGAAATCGCGTCCTAAATAAGAAGGCCCATGAACAGTGATATTTTGTAGACAATAATATAATATCCGACGAACAATTCATATTATGGAAGGATGGCGAAAAGAAGCATTTATTTGCAGAAAGTTACATGCTCGTTTACTTTATCGTGCTTGTGAAAAGCATATGAACCGTCAATATACCTATAAATAGTATCTATTAAAGTGTTTGTATATGCCAATTAATTTTTTATTTTATTTCCTCACAGTAGTCGTGAAAAGCACTATGTAATGTCTCGGCCGAAAGCGCTATAGGTGGACTCGTATCTTCGAGGGCCTCCCCTGGCGGGTCGGCCCTCGAACTAACTCGATCCACCTATAGCTTACTTTCCAGCCTCTACAACAATGTACTATTTCTCAAAGATGCTCGGAAATGGCCGCATTTTATTCCTAAATCGAACACGGAAAGTGCTTCATTTTACTCCTAGGAGTAAAATGAATGTATGAAATTCATAGATATACCACCCATAGATCTGACACTGAACTAATAATACCAAGATAGAACGGGATGGTCTTATTACACTTTCAATAGATACGGCAGAGAGGTGCTATTATCGTTGGTCCTTGTCATAGTTTCTATTACCCTCCACGCGTTACTTCTAGCAGTGGAGGGTAACAAACAGATATAATGCGCGATTTCTTCAAGAATTTCTGTGATTACTACGAGAAAAGCTGTTAGTTTTCCTAGAAAGTTGTGTCGGCTAAGGAAAAGATTGGTAAATTGTTCTGTTTTATGCTGTAGAAGTGATTATGGGCATCTATATATCTATCCCATACGGGGGTACACGTGTGCGGTCTCTAGTTAATGCTTGCTTTAGGATGAAATTCCATATTTTTCCGCTGCGTTAAACTTTTAAAATTCTGATATTTGTATATAAATCTAATGGGCCAAGGCAAAAACGGATTCAGCCAAGCAAAATAATTCATTTAAACAGCCGTGTGTAGAGGGCTTCACAAAGTGCGCGCGCGAATACGCATGCGCGTACTGTGTCGGGCTATCTTGTCTATGGTTTATTAAAAATAAATTTAAAAAGCGGAAAAGTTAGTTGGTTATGATAATTTACTTCGTTACGTTGTTTATTTACTTTACAGTACAAAATAAACTTAAATAATGATTTTCAGAAATGAATGTAGTGCGGAAATTGATAGCGCTCTGCCTAATTTGAAAGAATAATAGTGGATTACTTGCTTCCTGCTAGGTCAAGAGACAAAGGGTTTATATTTTTTTTTTTTTTTTTTTTTAATGGCATCGCGCTCCTGGCGCATTCAGCCAAACAAGTAAAACGGGGAAACGGAATTAAGGAATAAATAAAACGGAACAATCGGAATAAATAAAAAAAAGGAATGGATCAGGAAAGGTATTACAGTTTAATATCATTAATTGAAATAAATGAATATAATGCTTTGTATATAGATGAAGAAATAGATATATCGTTAATATGGAGGAGTGCAGAAATACAGGTGGGAAACGGAACTTTAAGGTTTGACAGATGGCTAAATAAAACAGAGCGATTATACGAATCACAATTAGATGCAAAAAATATGTGATTAAAATCCGCAGGATCAGCTCCACAATCACATGCGGAACTGGGCACGCATTGCAGTCGTGCCAAATGTTCTGGTGTACATGCGTGACCCAACCTCATTCGAATCAACATACTGGTTGCAGGTTTTGATAATGAAATTTGAGCAAACCAAGGTTTAGTAGGAATAGTTGGTTGAATGCGCCTATAGTGCAAAGCCGTCCCAGCATCAGATGCCCACAGTCTCTTCCATGTCCTTCGTAGGTAAAACCTTGGTAACGCTAATAGGTCTTCAGCAACATTCTTATATGGAAACATGTCCCCACAAATAATAGCATCTCGAGCTAACTCATCCACCCTTTCATTGCCTTTAATCCCTCTGTGACCTGGGATCCAGGCAATGGAAACAGAATATCCTTTAAGGTGACATTTTAACAATAAGTTGCGGATCTGATAAATAATTGGATTATTAGATTTAGATTTGAATGGGAATCTAGATATTGCTTGAAGTGCGCTTAAAGAAAAGGGTTTATATGTTTATGACGTATGTATGGATTCGAAGATGCGCATAAATGCTAAAATCTTTTCTGAAAATGTGTTTTAGCTTATTTCAGTTATCAAAAAACAAGAAGCCAACTTTGTTGGGGTTTATTTATGCTATGCGTATTACCTATTATTATAAAACACAGTATCAACACAACTTTTCCAATATAACATACTTGTAGTTTTTCCTAAATTTTTTCTTTATTTCCTCACATATTTGAGAAAAGCACTATGTATACCTCAGCGGAAACAGGAATTTTCTGACTCGGAACTAGTGCCAGGCCTCGGCAAGCCTCGCCCTGGCACCCAAGTACCTCGTCAGAAAATTCCTTTCTTTCCGTACCTCGGCAACAATGTACTATTCCATGATGGACAATTTACCAAGCACGTGGAATAGTTGAACGAATTGTGTCATTTTTCTAGCAAAGTGATTTACTGTCAATCCCTAGCTGGCCCATAAACGAACTCACTTGTATGTCTGTACGCATAATGTCTCAAAAACTTAAGTAACCTATCTAATAATATTAGTAATTTATGACGGCGATAAACTCTAGAACGTTTGTTGACACCCTTTATCCACGCTATAAAAATATAATAGATTTAGTTTCACATTGAGTGAAACTAGGCGAACTACTAGTGGTTAGTATGATTAATTATGTGTTTCTTTTACAGTCCCACGAGAGATCAAAAAACCCCAGTGAGTGAAACCCGAAACAACACCGCAAGTGCTTCAGCAGAGAATCCTCAAGTAAGCAATCAATTCTAGGACCAATAAATGTGACACTTTTTTTAAGAGTCGCCAGGACGCTCGCGTTCCCATACAAACATAGTTTTGCTCTCATTTTAAAACGACATACTTTAGAACCACGAAGTTTGGCATGGGCATTCTAGGAGTACAGATCTATGTCGGTAATTCGTTTTCGTTGCTAAAAATTGTAATACAAAGAAAATACAGCCAGATACAGATTTACATACAAAACTTATTTTTGCTATGTTTTCTTTGTGTTACAATTTTTAGCAACGAAAACGAATTACCGACATAGATCTGTACGGCTAGAATGCCCATGCCAAATTTCGTGGTTCTAAAGCATGTCGTTTTAAAATGAGAGCTGAACTACGTTTGTATGGGGACGCGAGTTCACGCGAGCGTCCTGGCGACTCTTAAGGCACCGTTTGGCTAAAGGCGCTTACACTTTGCACAGATTTGTTTGATAGATGGCAGGAGCTGTTTGATAGATGTTTCATGGTTTTATAACATTATGTTTTGTATCACTAGAACATTCGTGCGAGAAATAATAGATATTTTAATTCAAATGTGTATTCTTTAGGACAACGCTACACAGCTTCTTAGGAGTTTGCTCAACATCAGTCAAGGAGAATCAGACGCTAATAAAAAATCCGGCAAGGTTAGTTGTCCACATATTTCTAACATATTTATTTTACTAACTTTGCCTAACTTTTAAATACGAATATTGTTATTTTAGAATTCACGAGATCAAAATCAGAGTTGGCGATCGAAAAACGAGAATAACGCGCAACAGCAAGCAAGCAGGTAAAAACTAAGCAACTTGTATTATAACTAGATTTTCTTTTGATGTGATGTGATCTATAGATGAGTTCTGTTTGGGCCCAAATATAGGTTGACTGTTAATACTATTAATTATCGTTGCAAGCAGCCAAACTAACGATTTTTGGAATTTATTTATCGGGTAAGATGTCATCACATAAGGCTTGGTAATAATCTTAAAAAAATCGTTTCCTTCGTTGTAGGTATCTGTATTGCAAACTAGACTTACGCTCTTGACGTCCAAGTATAATACTTTTAACTGATAAGTGACGTGAGTGAAGGCTTTGACTATTCAACCAACCGGACTGGCCATGTCTGGCAATTTCTATACAAAAAAAGTATGCCGCGTTTTGCGGGGGAGGGGAACGTCAAATGTATGCGAAACGTCAAAATAGCCACGTCAAATAAACGCCAGTCCATACAATGAGTATGACCACTGAACGCCTTTCAATAGCCACTCCGCTTGGTTTAAAGCTCTAAGGATAACGGTGTGCATTATTGTACGAATCAAATGGGAAAGCTGGTTTGAGTAGGGTTGCGTTGCGTCTCGCGTCTTATAGTAAGATTTTTTAAGATGTCCGAATTGTAGGAAGATATCTCTAGTAAGATTCGGACATCTTAAGAAATTACTACCATACTAGATTAAAATGTTTAGAATTTAAACATTTTATTTATACAGTTACATTACATATTTAACATAATTTAAACCGTAGCTGTGCGCTGAATGGGCTTCTGCCCTGGCGGACGAATATTTGTAATTTAACTGTATGTATTAATATGGATGAAGTTCTCAGTGCAAGCCATTGCTCTCAAAAGACTACCGCGAACGTCGAAAATCGAAATTTTGTTATCTCTCTCTCTCTCTCTATCGTTCTCGCATATTAGAAAGATAGTGATCCAAGTAGACGAACGAACGTCGTGGTTCGCGGTTATAGGCCAGTGGCCTATTTAATAAAGCTACCAGTAACAATTTACAAACGCAAGTCTCTTTCTAATCCTATGTATTAGAAAGAGATTACCACTGGTAAACGTCACGTGTCAGTCGTGCCACGTCTAGCTTTATAAAAACAGCCCACTGGTATTCCCCTGACAGTAATTTCTTTACCCCCTCCCCGGTTTTAAATATGAGCCAGTTCGCAAATTCACGCTGTTAAAAAAAAGTTGTGATTGGCAAATCAGTTATCATTGTCTAAAATAAAAATTTATACGTCTGAATTAAACGACTTGTTTTCATAGCATGCATGCCTCGACTCCGATATGAACAACAAAAATGTATGGTATTTTTTTCAAAGTTCGATTTCCATACTATCGATCACGGTGTGTGTGTCTAACCTAAGGGATTATATAATGTATTTGACTGTAGGTCTCAACAGCAACCGCAGCAGCAAAACTGGCGCAAGGAGAACGGAACGTATAACCGGGCGCCTCCGCCCCAGGTTTATCAGGAATGGAATAACAGAAGTTTCAAGGTAACGTAATCATAACACCGAAACATGAGTTTCTGAAGATAGAGAACCTAATATTCAAATCCATTCTGGGCTTATAATGATATTCTTATATTGAGTACTTATGTGAACACGAATTAAGTTTTTTTTCTATGTCTGACATTTTGGTTAATCAAAAAAATGTGACACGTTTTTGGAAATTTAAAAGCGTAAGAGCCGGCCGTTAAATGGTATCTTGATCTTGACTATCACAAATATGCTACTACGACAATAATGTTCAAATTTTTCGTTAAATGTTTAATTTAGGTAATCATTGCAGGTTTTTCGCTTCGTTAAACTGCTTGGAAGTTTTGTAAGACGTATTTTCAAATGAACCTGACGATTTCAGGTAGATGAGTGTGTTGAAATCAAGCCATCATCACTATTAGGATTACAACATACAATCATATTTATTTAAAATCAACTTTTTAAAATTTGCATGGCATAACTTAATAGGTAATAGATAAATTAGTATTACAGTTATTAGAAAGACTTGATAAAATGTACAATCAATTTAAAAGTACATATCTACAAACTTGAAACCGCATAGAATCGCGTAAGCGTAGTTTCCATTATTCACAAATAGTATAAGAAAATGCCCGTAACTTCAAAATTAAAAAAAAAAACTGTCTTTTATTTACACAATTTCAAATACTCTTACTCCCAAAATCTATGAGAAAGTAAGAATATTTTGATTTATTACTTAGTCGCTATTTATACTGCCATCCTTCGGTATTGTTTATAAAGGAAGGTTGCAACCATAACAGTGATGAAAACTTAAGGCCTTAGCTTTCGATTGACGCTATCCGCTGTATACAGCGTCACATTCTTCAGAAATGTAACTTACAGCGTCAAACCGAGCCAAATACCTTGTATAGTCGGGCTGGCCAATAAGTGCAGTAACAGTGGAAGTAATAAGCTACTCATCTCTTTTTTAGTAGCGAGAGGTACTAACATAAGAAAGAGATAGTATGATTATCTCTGTCTATGCTTGAAGTAGAACAGACCCTGGCCAAACTATATATTTTAATGTATACAGAACCAGCCTGCAGTGCCCCCTTACCCAACGTTCGGGCAACCCTTCCAAGGGCCAGGCCCCAACCAGATCCCGTTCCCCGCGTTCAACAACGCGCACTTCCAACGCAACCACAACGCGATGCGGCCGCAGCAGCATCCGCATCCGCAACATCCGCATCCGCAGCATCAGCAGCATCCGCAGAACCAGCAGCATCCGCATCCGCAGTTCCCACAGCACCTGCCCAGCGTTGCTGGGGTGGCGTTAGCACCCAGTTGGAACAAGGTCAGTGCTTCACGTTTACTTAAACCATTTCTTACCACCAAATTATACTTTTTTAGGACAAAAGCCCCTGTTTATATATATTTTAAGGGAACGGAGCATGTTACCAATGAAGGGGCATTAGACCGGGTATTTGATTGGGTTATTTTTAAAAACCTTATCAATTTGGCAAGCACAAGCACCTGCTCCTGTGGTTGCTCATTTTGGCTTAATTTTTTTGAAATGATTGTTAGCGCAGAACTCTGTCTGTGAATCGATTTGGATAAAAAATAAATTAAATAATTCATTACAGAACCCAGCACCAAACCATGTGCAGCACGCTCCGAACAACGCACTGAACAACACCGAAAAAGTCAACCCATTTGTACCACTGCAAGTACAGACCAGCCAACGGTAAGTCATTGTCATTTCCTAACTCAAGGAAATCTTTGTCGTCACGTCTTTCCGCTAATCGATTTCTGAATCGATTTTTTCACAAGGTGGCAGCACCGCGGCACCGTGGCGAGAGGTCTATCTGTCATAATCCACCAATCATGTTTAATCATATTTTTTTGATTGGTGGATTTTTACAGCAGCCGTCAAAAATACCTCTCGTGACAGTGAACCTGGAATTCAGGAAACCCTCATTGTCACGTCATAACATTTTGTATATGTTTATTCCGTTACGTCATTAGGCGCTTCATAAATAAAATACTCGTATTCACATTTACTACATTAAGCAAAAGGCTCAAATTCAGATTGTGAAAATGATTTTCAACTAAGTTTATTATTTAGCTGTAACAGGGTGAATCATTACTTCAGTAATCTCAAGTACGCGTGTTCAAACCCCTTGTAGTTTGTAAACACTTCAAGTCGATCTAGTTTTATCAGTAACATAATCATGAGAATTTACGTTAATGTAGGTAAGTGACATGATATTGATCTACACTTTAGTAGAACTATTGATTTATATTTTATACTAAGTAAACAAAAGCCCCGTTCAATAAGTATCTCTTATAAAAGTTTTTATCTAATAAAGGCGTACTTAAAATTATCAATCTTTTAGACTAGCTTTTTAGAAGACTTCAGAAGCATGATTGATTACGAGTATTTGAGATGTTTGGTTTTGGTCGACAAGTCGGCAACGGCACAACACAGAGGTGTAATTAGATTCAATTCATTTCAGTAGTGACATACGTAGGATATATCAAAATTACTTGCGAAGCAAAGTTGAATTCGCGAAAATTTCCATTTAATCCATAAAACGAATTTCCCATCTCTTATAGTTTCAGATACTCCTTATCCTCAGTTGTATGAAACATCCTATATATAGTATATGAATATGACTGTTTTTTTTGTTTAGGCGAGTGCACCAGCCCCCCGGACCACAAAGACGCGGTACAGAGGGCATACCGGCGCCGCACCCCGTGCCTGCGCAGGGCCAGGCGTCATCACACTCGGTAATTATTTCACACTTGCGTGTAAACCGTGGTATTGAAAGAGGGGAGTATTATACTACCCTCCTAGCGGCAAAAAGATTCTAACGGCACCCTTAGTATTACAGAAATAGCTCTAATAACTCCCCCTCCCCGATGACTTTTTAACCGACTTCAATTCCATTGAGGAAGGAGGTTCTGCATTCGGTTTGGTGTTTTTTTTTTATGTATGTTCACCGATTACTCCGAGACCCGTGGTCCGATTTGAGTAATTCTTTTTTTGTTTGAAAGGATCTACATCCAAGGTGGTCCCATATTAATATGGTGCTGTTCTGATGATGGGATGCATGAGGAATTGAGGGAACTCCTCAATTTTTAAAGGCACATGTATGGTGATTTGGGTGTTTTCTTAAGCAACTTAAGCATTTTCTCACGAAAACCACCGTTTCGATGCAGTGGACCTGATGATGATGATTGTTTTGATGATAATGATGAAGATTTTTTTATGCTGGATGTTCAGCGATTACTCCGAGACCCGTGGTCCAATTTGAATAATTCTTCTTTTGTTTGAAAGGAAATACCTCGAAGATGGTCCCACATTTACCTGGTGCTGTTCTGATGATGGATCCATGAGCAATTGAGCCTCAATTTTTAAAGGCACGTGTATAGTGATTTGGGTGTTTTCTTAAGCTACTAAAGCATTTTCTCAGGAAAACCACCAATTTGATGGAGTGGACCTGATGATGATGATTGTTTTGGTGATAATGATGAAGATTTTTTTAATGTAGGATGTTCAGCGATTACTCCGAGACCTGTGGGCCGATTAGGACAATTCCTTTTTTTTGTTTGATAGGAACTACTTCGAAGATGGGTCCACATTAATCTGGTGCTGTTCTGATGATGGGATCCGCGAGGAATTGAGAGAACTCCTCAATTTTTAAAGGCGCATGTATGTTGATTTTGGTGTTTTCTTGAGCAACTCGAGCATTCCCTCTTGAAAACAACCAATTTGATAGAGAGGACCTAATGATGAAGTGCACATATGATACGTGGACCTTTCCTTAGATAGAATGGGTGTATTATGAACTTTTTTATATATCTTTACCGATTATTCCGAGACTTGTTGTCCGATTTTGATAAATATATAACCACTAAAAATGGAAAAATAAAAACTTTTTACAAAAAAAAGATAAACCGACTTCCAAAAGGATAAAATGAATCATTATATTATTTATATGCGTTACCAACTGATACGTTTGAAGTCGGTGCCAAGCCACAAATTACAAAACCGGTCAAATCAGCTTCAAGTCTGAACATCAGAAAACATCGGTACTAATAATGCAAAGATTAATGCGATTTCATGTGTTACATTTTCATGACTAAACTACTAATCCTATTTTTGTGAAATGCGACAACAATATATATATTCTGATATACGTCTGCTTTGTCAATAATCAGAAAAAGGCGGCAAATAGAAAAAAAATGTAGACGCGTAAGATTGACCTTCCATAGAAAATTTTAATATCGTGCCTTTTTTACTGACACGGCGTGTGTACTGGGTATATGTGAGTATAGAAAAATTAATCTAGCAATTGAATTCTTTTATACTTCGGGTTAAACCTTAGATGAAGAAGGATAAATAATTCAAACCGAACCACGGGCTTCGTTCGACTTACGGATAGTCCCAAATTTGTGTTAACAAACATAGGACGCATGATTATACTTTCTGTACCTACTTGCCTAACAGTTAACGCATGGTCGAAACGAATGTATATCAACGTGCAATTCATACCGTATTAGATTAGTTATATAGTAAAAATAACAATTCTCTGAACACATCACCTCGTTCGTATTAACTCTTCCAAATTTGGCTTGGCACCGACTTCAAACATATCAGTTGGTAACGCATATAAATAATATAATGATTCATTTTATCCTTTTGGAAGTCGGTTTATCTTTTTTTTGTAAAAAGTTTTTATTAAATTTCGTATTAGCATTTAAAATCGCATTTTATATAAGATTTTGTACTGTGCAGACGTTCCGGGAACAAGAAGATTCTTCGAGGCGGCCGCAAAGGAAGAAAAAGCCGAGAGTTGCCGCCAACCTCCCCTTCCAAATGGATTAAACATAATGTTGCCAACATTGTACATACCTAGTTCATTAATCAGAATCAGTGTTAACAGTCATAAATAATTCAAATCTATAAAGTCGTCTATCTCAATAGTTAAATTATTTTCAATTGATGTTATTAAACAACACAAAATCATTGGTGTGTGTAGAACTGCTACAGATATAGTTATGGTAATATTGTACATTTTGTATATATTGACGAGTAACTACGTATATGTTGCAGTAGCACAGTCGCTATTAAATATATCGGAGCGGCCAAGGTACTCAAAAATATCTGAACATGGACTTTATAGCCTTGACAATAGAGGTGACGTTCAGATATTTATGACCACCTTGGCCGATCCGATATATCTGATGGCGACTGTATGTACTATAGATGAACAACATTTTTTGTGATCACTACCTTTACTAAAGGTATCTAAAACTATGAAAGATCGATGAATGTCCATTAAAATTAAGGACCAAAATGGACCTTATTTCCTTGTAATGATATTTAAATTGCTGGTTTCACTTTCTACAATTTTAATAAATACTGTCAGTTTCGCGACGAATTGGTCAGAATAAAACGAAATCTTTCTCAGAAATATCGTGCTATGATAGATTACTTACTTTATAACTTAATGCGAATGAGCTTTAATAAATGTTCACATATTTTTATTACGTTATAACATACTAGGGCAAAGATATCGTATATGTAGGGAAAAAGCAAATATTTTGGGGATTTTACCCCTGATTTGTGATAATACATTTACAAGTTGAGGCTCTCTGTGAGGAGTACAGTCGCCATCAAATATATCGAAGCGGCCACGGTACTCAAAAAATATCTGAACAAGCACCTTATCGCTTTGACAATAAAGGTGTAGTTTAGATATTTGTGACCACCACCGCTGTGATATATCTGATGGCGACTGTACATTATATATTGATCCAGTAATTTTATTAAATGACCGTCATTACGGCAGCTTTAACACCGCATCGTATATATACCTCCGCACGATTCTGTTTTTAAACTAAGCCCGGGTCATTCATTTAATTAAACATAAATGTGAGAATACATTTTATTACTTTTATTAGTTATTATTACTGTAATTAGTTAATATTAATCATCCTAGTCAAATAATTAAATCATCAGACAAGTATATCAATATTTATAATTCTCATTTCTCCAATCAAAATATTGTATCCAATATAAAATAGCAAAACGGACATCGTGCGGTTCAAGTGTAAAACATACTGTTTTTTTCTCTTTCATTATTAGACATATGTTATTCTGAGATAGTTATTTCTATAAAAGTACAAACCACGATAATAAGTTATGCTCAATACTTGGGTGTGTTAATGTTGTGTATTATAAATGTAATATTATGTGAGACAAGTTGAAACTTAAGTGTACTTCCGCTCTGAATGAAATCTCGTTGTAATCAATCTATACAAACTGTTTCATTGACTGTTTTCATTTAAGAAAAGACAACATAATAAATATGGAATTCAGAAAGTTGTGTTTTATATATTTATTTAAAAGTAAGTACAAGCCTTAGAATGTTTTTTTCGTTCAGAGGAAATACCGGAGTTAGTAAATGTTTATTTGATAATATTTAAATTTTGTTAGGTAGCGTTTTCATTTTCATGCATAGTTACATTAGTGTGAAATTCAGGTTTTGTGAGACAATAACTTATGAATAAATGTCAAGGCATTGTTTCCGTTGTATGCGTTTCGTATTAATTAAGTGTAGCGATGCTGCACGTACAGTCGCCAGCAGAAATAGCTAAGCGGGTAGGGTGTTCAAAATTGCCTACACACGCTCTTATTCTCTTAACAATAAAGTCGTGTTCAGCTCATTTTGAACACTCTACCCGCTTAGCTACTTTTGCTGCTGACTGTACACATACCTATCAGTTATTGAATTTGCTTTATTAGTCAATTGGGATCATCAGTGGACTACATATAATGAAAAGCTCTCAGTAGATAATAATAAAAATTTAAAACGAGTGATATTTAAACAAATCATAATCATTATCAATACTCTTCGAATAACGTATGCGTGACTATGCAAAACATCAACTGAATAAATACCACCGCCTTACAACAGTTATATCTTTGAGCAATAGAGTTCAATTTCGTCCAAAATCGATAACCTACTATACTGAGGCATAACCTCAAGTTCAAATCTCAATTATAATCTAGGAAACAATTGAAACTACGAACACTTCACCCGTAGTAAACAACATGAAGTGTTTATCAGTGGAGCATATTTAATGGGCAGCGAGCGATGTTCGGCACTTAGTCTGCCCGCAGACAAGGCACAATGAAGGCGGTTACGTTGGTGTTGGTTGCCGTGGTAGCGTTGGTTGCCTTGGTAGCGGTGGTTGCCGCGTCCGATGCGGACTGGCACGAGTCGGCGCTCATCTACCAGATATACCCTCGCAGTTTTAAGGATAGCGATGGGGATGGGATTGGGGATTTGAATGGTGAGTTTTTGGTACAGTCGCCATTAAATATATCGCAGCGGCTCAGGTAAAAATATCTGAACATGCACTTTATCTCCTTGACAATAGAGGCGTTGTTCAAATATTTGTGGCTACCTTGGCCGCTCCGATATATCTGATGGCGACTGTACATATACGTCAAAGGTATAAACTTTTCATTTGTTTGTTTGCATAGTAAATAGTAATAGCAGGTTTTGGGATATATAGAACCATTCTAGATTGCCATTAACACTACTAAAACTGCGTAAATTCGTTTAGGCTATAGAGCCCGCTTAAGAAACAAAGTTATACTAAAATCTACAAGTATATTTCATCTTCTCATATTTTTATCGATTTTTAATTAATTAATAATTTTAAACAAAAAAAGAACCGACTTCACTTAAGATCCCGTATTCCAAGAGGAAGTGGCAGAGTTGCTGTGAAAAATAGTGAAATCACTATGCATATATGTGCCTATAATAGTTGAAGAGTTCCCTCGATTTCTCCAGGATCCCATCATCAGATCTGGACCTGGCGACAATGGGACCAACTGAAGTATACTCTTTCAAACAAAAAAGAATTCTCCAAATCGGTCCAGCCGTCTTCGAATAATTGGTGAACATAAATAAAAAAAATAGCAAAAAAAACAAAGATCCCGACAAATTGATTTATTTTTTTATCGTATGGCTTGTTACAATGTCACTGGATATTACATAGGTAATTAAACTTTAAATAAAAATAACAATTGAGAGAAACTAAGATTAAAATTTTGCCCTGCTCAAGTAAGCAACCGCATCCTCAGTTAAGAGGCTGACAAGACCCGATGACCTTCAAATTGATTTAATTAAACAGTCATATAGCTATGACTACTTGTTTTGGAAAAGTAAAAAAATATATATATTAATATTCATTATATTTAAATGAACTTGCTTAATTCCAATACACGGTTGGACGAAATCGGCTCGATAGAAAATAATTCCAAAGTTACATCTAAAATTAGCTTAAAACAATTGCACGTCTTTAGTTTCTTGGCTTATATGTCTGTAATTAAGTACAACACTCCACCACACTAATACTAAAAACTTCGTTGCCTTAAATTTCTCAATTAATGCATAGTTTTTTTTTATTCATCATTTTGCAAAATTTACAATGAGCTGAGCTCCCATACTAATTGTAACGCAGTGTTTCTCTTTCACTCGCGCTGGTAAAGATAGGGAGGGAATTTAGCTCTTATCATCCTCTTAAGTTTTTGAAGTCGTCTATGTGGCCTGGGTATTTCGTAAGGGGGCATTCCAGCACTATGTGTTCGATGGTCTGGTCTGGGTGTCCACAGTCGCAAGCAGGGGAGTCACTCCAACCCCATTTGTGCCAATGGTGGGCGCAGTTACCAACTCCCGTCCTAAGGCGATTAAGGGCCGACCACACCCGTCGGGGTTCTTGTAGGCCGGAGGGCGGTGTTCGAGGTGTGAGAGGGATGAGGGGTTTCGTTGTGTCCTTGTGGGCTTCCCATTCTTCGAGCCACGCCTCCATCAGGCTCCAGGTGGGTTGTTGCTTGGACATCAGTAGGGCAGGAGGCAGTGCCGGCCCGAGCCCTTGATCAGGGTAGAGCGAAATCGGGTTTTGGCGCCCTTCGTCGCAGTTTAAAAACGTATTTTGGGGCCCCCGCCACACTCGCGTCTTTTAAAACTTTTTTTTTCTCATTTGCCATTTTGGCGCCCCCCTTGCCATCCGGCGCCTAGAGCGGCCGCTCCACTCGCTCTACCCTAGATCCGGCCCTGGCTGGATTTCTAGACTTCAACCTTTTTTGTACAAATTCGGCGAGGTCTTGGTTGATGGGGAGGTTCGAGCTACAGTGCGCTTTAGCAGCTTCACGGTGAAAGCTATTGTTCCGACGCAAGCATGCAGGAGCTATATTACTCAAGATAGGGAGCCAGTGGGAAGGTGTAGGCTTGAGGCATCCTGTTATTAGTCGCAGAAGTCTGGTTGAGCTGCGTGATGTCAACGGCTGAGGTATGTGCACTGTTCATCCAGACGGGAGCGCAGTACTCAGCCGTTAAGTAAACTAAGGCCAGTGCTGTAGTTCGGAGGCAGGATGCACTAGCTCCCCAGGACGTTCCCGTTAGTTTTTGAACAATATTGTTTCTGGTCTTAAGTTTGCTTGCAGTTTTCTGTAGGTGTACCTTGTATGTTAAGCTTCTATCAAGAGTAACTCCCAGGTATTTGGGGTTCGGATTGTGATTTAGGTTTTTACCTTTGAACCTGATGCTGAGAGTTTTGCCAGCTAGCTTGTTGTTCAGGTGGAAACAACATACCTCTGTTTTTGACAAATTGATAACCTCCTCCTTCGAAATCTTGGAAGTCGGTTAAAACACAACTTAACAAGTTATTCTTTTTAACTAAAATATTCTAATACTAATATTTCATTTCATTAATTCCACCAGGTATAACTTCAAAGTTGAGTTACCTGGCTGAAACCGGCGTGGACGCAATCTGGCTGTCGCCGATCTACAAGTCGCCTATGTATGATTTCGGCTACGACATCACCGATTATAGGGCCATCGCGCCTGAGTTCGGCACCATGGAAGACTTCGATAATCTCATGGCTGAGGCTAAAAAGCTAGGTAAGTAGCCACTTAACCACACATATATGTGACCACATATCAATGCCCATTCACAATCGTACTAAATACGATGAAAATTTTGTTTGAATTTAGACTTTAAATTTGTGCACTATGGTAGTAATTTATTTCTGTGGCTCTGGCAAGGTGAAGCCGGGGGCTCTATTGCCGTACGTACTCTGGGGGCCTTCTTCCTATATGCCCAAACCACCGTCCGTAGGCGACTTTCCTGGAGCTTATCGGCGAAGTCGAAGTCTCTTATTCCGGCATCCACGGATATATTCGTTTCGAACCTTATCTATCCAGACGACTGACATACCTACGCTTGTTTACGACTAGTACGAGTATAATTGAGATTATGAATCATTGCGATGGAGACGTTACAATAATATACGCGTAATTTGTCTATCTTCAAAGCCAAGGCTATCTAGGAACTTTATTCAAGGTTAAGAAAATGCCATCAAACAGTAGCTGGGTTAAAAAACCTCATTACGAGGCGTCGCGTCGTTAAGTTAAACTGCGTTTTCCGGCGCCTATCATTTCGTCGAGCAATCTTCCTATATCATCTTGTCGGGCTCTACAAACAAACAAAGCTAATCTCCACTGGGTTAACTATTATGCCTATCGAAACATCCGCTGATTTGACTAGGTATGAGAAATTGTCCTCTTCCTTATAATAAGTTATTTAAAGTAGTCGGAAACTAGCCTACCGGCATAACGTATGAATCCTATCATTCCCATAATCGATATCTTCTTTGCTTTATGATAGGTAGCAACATACAAAATAATAGTACATTACAGCAGAGGCTGGGAAAACAGGGATTTCCGGCCAAGTAGGTATAAACAGCCGAGCGTAGCGAGGCCGGATAGGGATACGAGGCCGGGAATCCGTTTTCACGCCGAGGCATGTATAGTGCTTTTCTCAAAATAATGCGTGGAAATAACACTTAAAACCTAATACTTAAAGCCTAAAAGTCTATCGCACTCCGTATCTCTCGGTATAATGCGGGGACCGTGTCGCGGCCGGCGCCGCCCGACAGTGACCGGCCGCGCCCGGCCCGCCCGCGCGGTCGACCGCGTGGCGGGCGCCGTCTACTTTGCATGCCTAGGCCTGCAAAGTAGTATGAAAATCCTTTTCACAGCAAGTGTCACTGCGGCGCCCGAAACGTGATACTTTCGAGTCTATGTTCACGAACGTAACGACAACATTTCCGCGCATGTTTGAGAAAAATGTATTTATATGTAAATAGTTAGTGTATATTTTGATATTGAGTTTTTTGTTACTAACTAACCAACAGTCTGATAGCTAACGATATGGTCAAAGATACTTAACTCGTAACTAGAGTAGCTAACTGGTTTGGTTCTGTATTAGCCATTTGAATTTTACTAATAATTCGAACACGGAACTTGACCACGTTTATTGTCACGGATAACTATAGGTACACCATTAGTCATTACTTATAGGTATAGTTGGTTAAAGTTACCGTCTGCTATCAACTGATCAACCGTAAAATTTACTTTAGACTTGTTTAAAAATAGCCTGATACTTACCTACCTAAAATACTTACTCATCTTTAAAATTATTGGAGGACTTTTTGCGAGTTTTGTATTATGAAGTTTTTTTTTTTCAGGGATAAAAGTAGTCCTTGACTACGTGCCCAACCACACAGGAAACGAGAGCGAGTGGTTCGTAAAGTCCTGCAAAAGACAGGACGGCTACGACGATTACTACATATGGGCCGACGGCAGGCCGAACCCTGACGATGCTGATCACCCGCTGCCACCTAATAACTGGGTTTGACTTTTATTTGTTACGGTATAGGGTTTTAACTTGCTTGCAACCGGAGGGCTATTATCAAATCATAGTTAACAAGAGCAAGTACATAGTTTGTAAAGTCCGAGAGCGAGAGGAAGGCTACAAACATTTACTACGTAAGGGCTGATGGTAGACCCTGATCACTCGCTACCACCAAATTCTTAGGTTTGACTTTTGTGGGTTACATTTACTTAAGATTCAAATGACAATTCAATTGCACAAACGAAACCCCACCTTATCACGAAGCCATAAATAGTAGTTTATGTAACTGTTACATAATAGGGGTCCTTAAAACACGAGTGTGGTTTTATGAAACGAACCAAGTGAGTTTCATAATAAGATCACACGAGTGTTTTAAGGCCTAATTACGTACAGTTGCATACACTGCTTTATCTACATACATATTATAAACCCGAAATGATGATTGAATGACTGCAATTGCACGGATTTCACGCCATCGCCATGACCAACTCGATTGTGTCGGCGGTCGGGCGGCGCATGCCCGCACCCGGATTTTCATAATGATATCGAATTTTTGCTTATTATTTGATAATAATAACATCGTTACAGATAACATATTTGTTCTAACTACTAAGAAGACGTTCGAAATTTGAACGTAATTAAGGTATCGGTTACCGATACTAAAATGTAAACATTAAGATGCAGCCACAGATACTCATATCTAAATATAGGGCGTTTGCTCATCGATCCTGACCATAAAATAGACAATATTAGGGTATGGATGTAGATAAATACAATTTGACCTCAGCAGCTCGAACAAGCCTACTTCCTTGCAAAAAAACAGTGACGAAAGTACGACTTTCGTCACTCACTGGAGTGAATAGTTTTTTCGCACGGAAGAAGGCTTGTTCGACCTGTTGAGGTGAAAATAAATGTGGTTAACTTTACTTGATGTTAATTATTTTTTACCTTTCATATATTCTCACTACCTACTGAGGTGAAAAGTTGTATGTGTCACACGAGAGCAAAGTTATAGTACATCTCGTGTTTTTGAGTCCCTCGCTACGCTCAAGATTCTGTTGCACAAATAACTATCCCACAGATCAGCGTGTTCCGCAAGAGCTCTTGGGAGTGGAACGAGGCTCGCCAGCAGTTCTACCTGCACCAGTTCGTGATTGGCCAGCCCGACCTCAACTATCGAGAGTCTAAGGTCCGGGAGGAAATGAAGGTACGAATTCAATCATCTAAGTATACGAGATCTGCCTCCTTGGCTACTTTCTAGTGTTCTTCATTCCTTTTCATTATGCACGACTACATTTTGAAACCTGTTATTTTGCGTATTTGAAAAGGCTTTGTGACTCCCTTACTTTATAAGGGAGAACGAAACCCTCTCCGGACGAAAATGAAGTATGTACCTATAGAGTAGGACTCCTGTAAATCCTAAATAGATGATATAGGTATCGATATGGTAGGTACATAGGTAAGCGGGCGCTCGGGCGACCTCGACGCTCGGAAGACGCTAGTGTGGGGGTAGCCTAAACATAGCATAGCTCAGTGGAGAACTATGAAAAATAAAGAGTATATGTTCCCCGCCCCTTATCCCCGGTTGAAATATGTGCTGTATTAAATATTATTTATGTATTGCCTACAGGATGTGCTCCGCTTTTGGCTAGACAAGGGTGTATCAGGATTCCGTGTAGACGCTGTAAACATGATGTACGAGGTGGACCCGGCCGATTTTGACGGCCAGTACCCTGACGAACCACTCTCTGGTAACTATATATTAAAATCTAATTATATGTAGGTAGGTATTTATCACAATTGCAACCGGTATCCGTCGGCTCCATCCTGCCCAAATAACACACTACCTTTAGTCTTTATCTCGTTCCAATACCTACGGTTTAAAATGCATACTGATCTGATTCCTTAATGAGCTTTGGTATGCAAACTAATTTTGGAAAAATCCACACTGAAAAAAAAAAATTCTAACTGTCACACAGTAAAGTGTATTTCATTAAGATTAACTGTTTTGTACATACCATATCAACAAATGTTTGAAAACAGTAAAAATGTCTGTCTGAACACTACTAAATAATTATTGATAAAATAATAACTTTAGCTACTCAAAACAGTAAAATTTACTGTCGCTCTTTAAATGTTTTCGGAACAGTAAAATGTACTGCATTGATCGTTACGCTTCCCTGGAACTGTTTAAAGCAGTAGACGGTAATGGTTTATCAAATTATCAGTGGTATTCGCCGCTTATTTTTCTCAGTGTATTGACGAAATTGTGTTATTGGCCATTATGTATCAGTATTCAGTACCGCCACCGCCATCTCGCCGGATAGATAATTTAAATGACTACATTTGCTCCTCAGGTGACCCTAACTCCGGGCCGGACGACTACGGCTACCTAAACCACATCTACACTCAGAACCTGGACGAGACCTACCACGTTGTGTACGACTGGCGTGACGTACTCAGCGACTATACCTCCAACGATGGCGAGTACAAGATCATGATGACCGAAGCCTACGCCGACCTAAACCTCATGCTTCGGTAGGTTAACTACACTCGGAACCATACGACCACTCGGAGCTAAAAGTAAATTATTAAAAAAAAAATTTTTGCTACAATAATTTGGTAATGTTTTGGCTCACTGTACTAACTACCAAATTCTGTAGGTTAAGCACAGGAAACTAAGTACTAAAAGAGAACTTTTTATCAAACATCGCCCCGGACATACGGTTGCGAACGAACCGCTCTTAGTCTATTTTTTTCAGCGATTGCGTAATAGCGTCTTAAATTCTCTTTGGGACTAGTTATAAAACCTATTTGAAAATCCATTAAGCATTTGATGGCTTTATGGCCAGTATTCAAAAATTCTTTTTTATTTTTAGGTATTACGGCGATGGACAGAGAAACGGTTCTATACCTTTCAACTTCAGCTTTCTGGGCGATGTTAAGAACACCTCTAATGCCAAGGATATTAAAGTGGTCATCGACAGATGGATGACGTATATGCCTGCTGGACAACCTGCTAATTGGGTGGTGAGCACCTCTAACTTTTAACAGACTTTCGAAGCGCGATTAACGGTACCTATTATAGCGTGCAACTTTATACCTAAAGGTCGCGGGATATAGGTAGGGTAGTTGCGTAGGGCTAAAGGTTTCTGGGTTGGAATGTTCAATGTCTAGTAGTAGTGCCTAAACCAATTGGGATTAGGTTACCGAGCTGATCCCGAAATCCGTTGAGCACTGGAGAAATTAGGACAAACGCTGTGGCACTGGCAAGTTAATGAATGAGGAGTCCAAAACGATAGATATAGTTATTAGGATTCTGATTCAGTCTAGAAGGTGGCTAACCCTCGAAACGGGTACATTCGCCATCCACTGGGTGACCGCGCTTCATTGGGACTGCTTTTTTCAGAATGGCAACCACGACCAAAGCCGCGTGGCAAACCGTCAGGGAATAGACCGCATCGACGCTATGAACCTTCTGGCTCTCATCCTGCCTGGAGTCACAATCACCTACCAGGTGAGTAATGCCATTCATATTATGCCCACATACTATAACCTAGCACTAGCCCGCCTGCTTTTGGCCGGGCGTCTACACTACATACCTAGTACTTAAACGCGTAAATTAATAGTGGAAAATATTGTAGCTGCATACTAAGTGGATTGTCATTGCTCGTTTAAATACAGCACAGAATGATGATCGTTCGCATACAATATATCCGTGTCATTTTATATGCTACATAAGTTCCTCTTTTGTGTTTGTTATTACCACAGACAGTCGCGTACATGCAGCATCTAAGCTTAGTGTTTGACAATCTAGTACTTAAATCTAGTAAACGGATAGTATACCTACGCAGCGCCAGTTAATGCTTTAACCTTAAAATTCGCTGGTTTAATATTATACACTATTTTATGCGTTTTAATGTAGGTATATGCTGATTAACCGTCAGTTTATTTATTTTCTATTTATATATTTAGGGCGAAGAACTCGGTATGACCGACGGCTACATCTCATGGGAAGATACCGTGGACCCCCAGGCCTGCAACACCGAGGACCCTATCAATTACGCGAGCCACTCTAGGGACCCCAACCGTACGCCTTACCACTGGAACGACGGGAAGAACGCAGGGTTCTCAGACACGGACGGCAAGACTTGGTTGCCTGTAGCGAGTAACTATAAAGAGGTTAACTTGGAGCGAGAATTGCGTGAGCCAAAGAGCCATTATAAGGTGAGACTGCTATTGTTAGGTAAAACTAAGTACCACTGGAATGACGGGAAGAACGCAGGGTTCTCAGACACGGACGGCAAGACTTGGTTGCCTGTAGCGTAGTAATCATGCTGCAAAGATTGGCTACGTCAGTCACCCGAGAGCGCACCAGCGACGCTCTCAGCTGTAGCAAAGCAGTCGCTGTAGCCGAAAACGGCTAGGAGATGATGATGATAATGAATCATAGAGAGGTTAACTTGGAGCTGGAGCGAGAATTAAGGTGTGCTCCTAGACAAATCATTGATACTTAAGTTAATTCAATATTATAGGCTCCCTTAGCGAGCCGCGGCAAAGATCCGAGACAAACGCCAGAAGCTGATTATGGAGTTGATTCAAATTTTAGGTTTACACAGCTATTTCACCTATTAGCTAGTTCAACAAAAGCCATGTGTTGAAGATCCACTTAGAAAATGTAAATATTATCAACACTTTTTAAGTTGTATGTCAAGGGTATTTCCCATTTGATTGACATGGCTTTCCAGGGATCACCATTAAAAACCCTCCATTTTATTTCAATAAATGTGTCTTTGGTATGACAGTTCTACAAGGACGTGGTAGCCCTGAAGAAGACCCGCGCCGTGCGCTCCGGAGACCTCGAGACCCGCGCGCTCGGCGAACACGTGCTGGTCGTAGCCAGGTACTTCCCATCTCATTTGTATCATTTGTTTGTGAAAAATAATAATAGTGGTGGGGTTTCCATCAATAAATGAATAAATATGGGACAATCTTACACAAACGTAATCGCAGGGTCATTTCCGACTGGGCTAGGAGGCTTTGTGAAAACTACTTGTAAGTACCAAAAGGTAATGATGGTTGGGTAATGTAGGTATACCTATACAAACTGAAATATCAACCCCAGCCTAACCTCCTTCCTTTTTCATCCTTTCCCAAGCTTTCGAAAAAATTAGAAGCCCATTGAGCTCTGATTTGCCACCACTAATTCCTTCACACACTCTTATCTGCTACTCGTGGTATTATAACAGTAACTGATAACCATATCATGTATTTGAACTTGTGGATACGTGCCATCTCTAGCTAGATATGGTAAACCTACTGAACATCATTTTCTAACGTAACCTTACTCACAGACTGAAACCTGGTTCCCGCGCCGTGGTGGGAGTAGTGAACCTGTCTGATGAAGAACAAGACGTGGACCTATCGTCTATCAGACTGCTGCCTTCTTTGCTGGAGGTCAAGGCTTCAGGGATCAACAGCAAACTGGAGAAAGGGTATATCCTAGTTCTAATACTTCTAATTAAATTTCCGAGTAAGCCGAGACAGTAGGACAGAATAATCCAAGATACTTCTAAACAGCAGAATCCAAGTGACCGGAAGTGTCTCAAAAATCCCAGTTCATACATGTATACTACATGGATTTTTGAGACACTTGCTGTTCGTAGTTTTGCTGTGTTATGAATGACCTATCTAAGTGGACTAGTTGGTAAAGTTCATTACATATACATGGGTATATTATTATGCACGTTGGTAACATTCACTACATGGGTAAATTATGAACGATGGCAAGTGGCTTAACAATCCCAATTTGCGACTTTTCATAGTTGTATATGATTGCCCAAAATATTTTCTTTCATTCCATAACTTCTTTGTCTGACGAACAATTACTTACTTACTTCACTGGCTCAGTGACCCAAAATGGATCTTGGCCTCTGACACAAGAGAACGCCACTCTGCCCTGTTCTGCGCCACTTCATATCTCTAAAATTCTTACTTTATGGGGTTCCCATATCATTTGAAGTTTTCTTTCCCCTTTGATTATTTTTTATTTTATTTCTAAGGCTTATTATGTTTCTTACAGACAAAAGGTGATCAAGTCAAGATTCACTGTGGCGCCCCACAGTGCCTTAGCCCTCCAATCTCTCATCTGGGTGCCCAACATCATTGTCTAAGCATCAGTCAACACTCCACTAAAATGACCCTACCATTAAATTTGTTTCAGTAAACTATTTAGTTAGAAAATTAGATACTTAAACTGAACTTTTAAACTTGTGATAGTATTTGTAGTATTGTGGTAATAAAATTATAGCAAATAGTTGTAGTTTGATTTAATTTAACTTAATTAGTTTTTACAATTTACTTACAGTATTTTTCTTAACATACCAAAAGCCATTCTTGACAGATCCTAGAAATCCATAGCCCCCTCTAAGAAACACAAACAGTCCACCATATTTATAACATAGTCTAAATCTTTCTTAGTAATAATCTTCTTCTTCTTAGTTGATGTGTTGTATGTTTCTTTGACTATTGTTTCTAGAAATAACTCCTGGAACAAATTAAACTAGTTTTAAAACTACAGCTAATTTAAAAAGTTAAGGATGTAGCAGAAAATATTGGAACTAGGGACAAGGAAAGTGGTGCATACAAATTGAATTATTCCAGTGTACTTTTGGGAACCAGACAAACCATTGTAGCTTTTCGATTGGTTTGATTTCTAGGATCTCTGTATAGTAACAGATGACGCTTTTCCACGCCAAAGACATATATATCGGCACCACAGGTCCAACACCAAAGACCGATATATTGGTCACCGACCACAGAGCACAATAGACCTACATGCACACACATAAAGTTTAACTTCATTATTGACATTTAGATGTCGTGGCGTCTGAGTGGTAGGTTTTGCATTTGACATGGCATCGAAAAGGTTAAAAGATTAGTTTCCAACACACTCATGCTGTTGTGAGTGGATTGCGAGCGGCGGGACTGGGCTGGGTGGAGGCTAGAAGGGTCGCTGAGGATAGGAAGGCGTGGCGCGAGTTAGTGAAGGCCCTCTGCACCTCCTAAGGCTCCCCAGGCCTTAGGACAACAACAACAACAACAACATCCTGTTGTTGGGTTTTTTAGTTCAAACACTTTAAATATTATAAATCTTTAGTGAATATACAAATACATCCTTTCATCCCTTACATAGCCTTTGAATGAAGTATAATTATTTGAAGAGATATTTCTACACAAAAACTAAATTAACTAAATTAAGTTTTTAGAACATTGTTTACTAAAATACGTATTTTTTAATGACAATAGCTATTAAATTTTAGATTTGAAGAGAAAACAATTAAAAATAAGTTGTTTTTTTAACTCACAGTAGCTTTTGTAACCAAGAACGCGGCATCAGCACTGATGACGCTAACATCTGGATCTTGTTTCATAATATTCTTAATCCTCGCTATGGGTAGCTTTGTTGCCTTCACCACCTCACTCCTAGCACTCTGTGGCTTCTTTTCCACGTGTTCTTCAGAACTGACTAGCTCAGATTCCTGCAGAATCTCGCTTTCGATGGGTTCAGAGTTTATTTCGGCATCAACAAATTGTTCAGTGTCCGCATACTGCTCTGTGTCGTCAATAACGTCTGATATGTCGATATCCGTATAATGCTCGCTTTCGGTCATCGTAGTTTATGAATTTTCACGAGTAATTCAACTAACTTCTCACAAAATACACAAGATAATAAAATAATCGCGATCGCGCGCTCTTCCCATTCGCAAAGCTGACAGTGACAGTCATCAGTGGTGACACCTGACACTGACAGTTGGCTTGACAGCTAAGTTGTTGCCAGTAAATATCTAACAATAATATTTTTGTACGTTGGTAGCACCGTTAGTTTTGCACACGGTACACGGTACATGGTAAATTGAGGTACATGTTACCACGAAGAATAGAATAGAATAGAATAGAACTTTATTGCATTCATGTTAGTGTACAGGTTTATTACCATCGCATCGTTTAACTCTTGTGGTCCTTGTGACGGAAGCAAGTAAGGACGAAGATTAGTACAATTAAATAGCCCTCGCTTATATTGCCACTTCTCTTCCTACTGTACCGAGTTCAAAGAATGTAATACTCACTCCGAGTTTAATCATCTGGTCGGTTGCACGGGCCAAGAGAGAAACCAGACTGACCACAGTTGAACGTGACCATGAAGACCATTTTAAACTGGAGTATACTCTTCGGTCACAAAGTGAGGCAGAAAGAGAGGGTATCTAGGATCTAGTCTAGGGGACTGTGTCTCGTTTTAACTAAAGGCCATTGCAAACCGTGAGCGCGGGGCGGTAACAGCGCGGCGGCGGAGCGTGCGCGGCGCGCTGTATAATATTGAACGACGATATGGTGATTCTCACCGCCTCGCGCGCGCCACTCGCAGGCCCGCCGCACTCTTAGAGCTTTAAAAGGCCGCGCTGGTGGTGTGAAATTGTGAATCGCCATATTTAATACAATGCTATACAGCGCGCCGCGCACGCTCCGCCGCCGCGCCGATACCGCCCCGCGCTCTCGCGGTGTGCATTATGACCATAGACCTACCATAGAATAGACAGAGGTTCAGCGTATACCCGACAGGGACAGCTATATTTTGACAGCTAAGATTTGTGATACCACATGTAAAGAAAATCCCCCATTATTTTACCATAAAACTAGTTTTCATATTATTATATTTTTCGCCAGATACTAAAATGACAGCTCAATCTGGGCAATCTGACTTAATCAGCCTAATCCGATCTTCAAAGTAATTAAAAGCTAGATATATATGTCTAAGTTACTAACTAAACTACCTGACATAACAATTATTTTGGTAAAACATATTTATTAAAATGTTTGTCAGAGTTTTCGTGAAATTCAATAATTATACTCACACTTAAAGTTTAAACTTTCAATATTACGTAACCCAATAATTACCCAACTCGATGGGTAAAGTCACTTTAAAAGCACTGGCCACCCTAAACTAGGCCAGTGACAGTGACAGTTCGATGGCAGACACCCGATGGCAGGCAAAAAAAACGCATTCGCGATGAGGGACAAAAAATCTATCACTGCTTCTCATTTGCACGCGTACGATTGTGTATGCGCACATCTCTTTCATCAGTGTATATGTGTGCGTAATGTTACCCCCCTGATTATGACGTTTCACTTAGATTTTTCGCAATATTGGTTTTTCTGCGTAAATTATAGATATTTTTAAAGGATATTTAGAATGATTCGAAAAGGGGTATTCATTCGCACTCGTGCCCGCCGGGAACAGAAGGGAATAGGTTTTATTTTTCAGGAAGTATTCCCCTTTGTGCCCGTCATATTTTATATTGGCATATTCATCATAATTTTTCTAGTTGCTGTATTTAATTAGGTGGTAGTAACGGTGATTAGGTACTCAGCAATAAAGATTGATGTGTGTACATCATCGTTGTGAAACTTGGGTATATAATAAAATAATATTGCAACAATATAAACTAAATTAAATTGGGTACTCACTACCTACCGAAATTTGTAAATAAATAAAATCACGTTTATGTTCTAATAAAAATATAATTATCAGTTCGTGTTGAGTATAAAACAACATTAATATTAATACAGGAATTGAACTATGTACATCCCTAGCATAGCAACACAGGTATATTTTAATGCTATTAAATAAATCATACTGTACAACTTCATAATACCTAGAAGAGTCATATAGCGATTGGAATAAATTTAATTTAGCTGCACTGCATTAATTTTAACCACACAATGAATGATAAAATACATCTTTATTGGTCTGGTAGTGCTTTTAAACTTTGTGGTTAGGTACTAAACAGAACACATTCTACCCACAAAGCCATAAATGACTGTTCTAGTTTCATTTGTAATGCTCTAGTTTAGGAAACTAGTTTAAAATTATTTATAGTTTCTAACAATCATAAGGCACTTGTATTAATGTTTCTATTAATCACAATATTTGTTCGTTCCATCATAATTAAGTAGGTAAGTGACATTCAACACAATGTTTAAGAAAATGTACCTAGCACATCAAATAAGTATTTAGTTAAATATAATAATTTAGGAACAGAACACTAATTAAAAATATTTAAAGTCTTCATACTCCTTGCAAAATCACACATTATTCCGTATTAATTCATTCACATCTCATGATATACAAATATAGTCTTTAACAATTAGTTAATCAACAGGTATTTAGACAACTATTCAATTTATACATAGCAATTTCTTCCAAAAGGGTTTTTTGCTTTGTAGTACGGGCAACCCCGCCAATATGGCGGCGTCAAAGGCGTCTTTCAAATTTTTGCGCGTCTTGGACGAAGTCTCGATGTAGGTCGCATTTATTTTCGCCGCCAAAGCCCTCGCTTCTGCATCCGTGACAACATGCTCACCCCGACTCTGAAAATATAAAATAACTATCGTCAGTAATATAGTTTGGAGATAATCTCAAGTCTTGAATGTTATATGGCATCAGATAAACATATACATACTGGCAGAAGTGGCAGCACGGTTAGCACATTTGCAGCGATAGTATCTCACGGGCGAAATAGAAATGACATCGGTCACTTTACGATGAATTCAGTTAGATGATGACAGATGTCTATCTCGCCCGCGAGATACTGTCGCTGCACACACGCTAACCGTGCTGGTGTGATGGAATATCTCACTCAATAATGCCCAGGACTTATGGATCAAACGCTCTCGTTCTGAATGCTGATGGCAGTGGGCAGCAGTGTCGTGTTGACCGATTTGTTAACACAAGTGTAGCGGATGACGCACTTTGATATACTTATTTGCCAAGAAACTCGCCATCAAAGTCTGCATGACTATCGGATCGATCACTTTCTGCGTGTCGCTTCGACGCGGAACGTCTCGAGCCAGATTACGGAGCGCGGAGTAGCATAGGTAGGAGTAACACGTCCATCTTCAATATACTTACTTCCTCGTCATAAGTATAATGATGATGGATTGTTGAGTATTGAGGCCCAATAAAACTCACCCTCAAACTATGCAAGACTCTGGGATCGAGTGCCAAGTTGCTCTGCGTGTTGATCAGCAGTTCCGCGACGGAGCGGAACGTCTCGAGCCGCATGACGGAAAAGAACACCAGTGAACACGTCCATGCCCAGCATGGTTCCCAGTCCTATAATGATAATGGATTGTCCAGTTTAGAGACCCTACTAAACTCACCCTCTAAGTCTGCAAGACTCTCGGATCGAGCGCTAAGTCGCTCTGCGTGCCAATCAGCAGTTCCGCCACGGAGCGGAAGGTCTCGGGCCGGACGAAGGAAAAGAACACCAGTAAACACGTTCATGCCCAGTATGGTTCCCAGTCCTATAATGATGATGGATGGTCCAGTTTAGAGATCCTACTAAACTCACTCTCAAAGTCTGCAAGACTCTCGGATCGAGCGCTAAGTCGCTCTGCGTGCCGATCAGTAGCACCGGCGCGTTGACGGCGGAGACGGCGCGCGTCCACCGCTCCGCGACGGAGCGGAACGTCTCGGGCCGCACGACGGAGAAGCACAGCAGTAACACGTCCGTGCCCGGGTAGCACAGCTCGCGCAGCTCGGACATTGAGTCCTGGAAAAATAAATATCTTATTGAAGAAACTGAGTAAAAGTTAAAGTTCTATAATATTTAGTAAGGTTCTTAAGCCACGATGGGTTATTCACATTAACAATTTCGCTCAGTATTTTTTTAAATTGTAAGGTACACTTTGAAGAACACAACAGTTCTGTTTTAAACTATACTTAGCGGCCCTCAGGATCAGTAATCCGAAACTAAGTATATTTTGCTGTACAAGACAGTTTTTTATGAAACTTTAAGGTGTTCTTACCAGATTCCGTGTACAATAATAATTTAGCCTAAGTATGAGTCGAGTATAATAAGTATCTATACGTCCCAGTTCCCACCCATTGTTGACCACAGACCTCCTCTCAAGTACCTACAAGAGGGATTGGGCTATATTCTCCTCTGTTTAGTAAGTACATGCATTTTATAGGATCTACTTAGTGGGGGTAAAAATGCTTTAATAAACACGTAATTATATGTATAAACGCGTCAACACGTATACAATAAAATATTGATGAAAACACCTCCGATCGGGCGCCCATACAAAACGCTATGGGTGAAAGTGTACTTTCAACGCCTGGGAGCCTGACAATGCAATGGTTGCCTAATAAATCAAAACGTTGCGCAATTTCGATAACTCCCTTCGTGATCTCGATCGATTGTCGAAAGTTTTGAGTGCTCTGAGAAGTTAACTGTAACTAGTAAAGAGAGGTAAATGCAAAAGTCAGCTGCAATAATTTGCATATCGAACTAAAGTTTTTTTTTTTAAACAGTAATGTGACAGCTCCCGTCATACATTGTAAACCACTTTTTATTGTAACCAACTGAACTTGAATTAAAATAGTATTTTGTGCAACAGTTACATAATAAGGGTTCTTAAGATTCGAGGGTCGAAGTTACAAAATGAGGCGAAGCCGGATTTTGTAAAAACAGACCCGAGAATTTTAAGACCTAATTATGTACCGTTGCACACAATAGTTTTTCTACGAGTGCTAGGCAAGCCGGTAAGGATTGAGTTCGACGAATGACCTGCTGCCTCTATACAATTGTCTTCAATCTCCTGGCGGATTGTGCCGGCGCCTCCCTTGCCTACAGCGGCGGGTGGCGGCGGCGCGGGGCCCGCCCCGGCAACAGACCCATTATATCCCTAAGAATCGACTTTTGAGTCATATTATGACAACGTTCATAAACTATATGCTTTGAATATACCTGTCAGTCATTTTATTGGCAAATTAGAATGCAGGAGTAGAAAAAGAGTATTTTTGGTTGATATGCAAGCTATAGTCTGGCAAACCAAAAGCGCAGTAACAGTCAGAGTAACATGCTATACCCATCCCTTTTTTAGTAGTGAGAGTACTAGCATTAGAAAAAGACAGTATGATTCTTCCTGTCTATGCTTGAAGTGGAACAAACTCTGGCCAAACTATATGTCAATACCAACAAAACTATCTAGGTCTGTAGTAGCTGTACGTATCGAGCAATATTTTCAATAAAGTTGGAATCATTTGACTAGTGAGGTACTTATTTCAGCAGCTGATGTTACTTACTTATGTTTTTTTCTGACTACTTATAAAATAAACTAAATACCTAAACGAAACAAAAGCAGGTGTATTCAATTCAATTCAATTGTATAAAACACTTTTAAAAGCCAAGTAATTTTTTTTTTAATTTCTCATAGGGAACTACCATGAGTATAGGTAGATTAGGTAGTAATATTAATTATTTACATGCAAAAGCACAAACCACAAGGCCAAATATTTTTTTAAACATACTACGACGGTAGCAAACTATTAAAGGTGTTACATGCGCGTTGTCGACCCCTTAGCAAAGAGGATTCGCAGCATTGACGGCTAAAAAGAGATATGAGGGATGAGGGTGCCTCGTTGTCGACACACTGCATCTTATATGTCCATAAATAACTATCTTATTAGGTAGGTACTTAATGTTTTTTACTAAAATATCTTGACTAATAGTAAACGGTTGGATTTTATATACACATAGTAGTAACTATACCTACCCCAGTAGGTACCCCCTTTACATGTCCTATCTTTTATATGCACACCTAATATACCTACTATTTTACTAGTTGTATAATCTACATTCAAATGAACTTTTACTCAATTTACTATGCAATGCATATGTTGCAGTCCCATGCATGATAAATGTGAGAGTGAAATTTACATATGCAGGCAGTATACATGTTTTTGTGCGGCAATTTCCATAGTACATAATTAATATGGCTATTGAGAATTAGTTAATGAATAAGTAGTTATGTATGACCAATAAATTCATCCCGCAGAATAACTAAACTTAAAAAAAATCTAATTGAAAAAATTGATTCACCTTCATACTAAGGATGTACCTAGATGTAGGTTTAGCAGAATGTAAATAGTATTCATGTTCCAAGGTTGGTAGGCAGTTATAATGTAATCAGGTGCAAGGACAAGGCTCAGGTAAAAAGGCATCCCTACGGTTGTATAATAGTTACAAAGGGACCGACAAGCCCTTTTACCTCCACCTCGTGTAAGGGCGGCCCCCGACTATCAGTCCGCCTGCAGTCCGCCTGACGATATCGGGCTGTCAGTTGTTGGGAGCCGGCAAATTATTGTTCTAACTGACAGGCCGAGATTGTCAGGCAGACTGCAGGCGGACTGATAGTCGGTGGTCGCCTTAACTAGGTGTTGTAAATTGGTTTGACAAAGTTACTGAGATGGCTGAAATAATGTATGGTATGTTGTTGTTACTATTGTATTAATTGATTATTTTTTATTTCATTCGCACTTATAATACGATGGTCTCGGCAACTGTGTAAGTACAAATACGATTTTTCTAAGAGACAGCTGAACGGGAAACATATGACAAACTTTATTTAGTAGTTAAGTCTTGACTCTATGATGTGACTTCAACTATTTCTGCCCGTGCAGTAGCAAAATTATTTTTTATCGCCAAACAGAAAGAGCATTTCTTTAAACTTGTCACTTTTATAAAGACTAGATGTCGACTTAAAAGATAAAAGTGTGATTTTTTTTTTGCATCAGTAATAAGGTATCAAGAACTGTCTAAATAATCAGATACATCTATTCAATTTAAATTCTATAGCCAAATCCTTAAAGTAGTTTAGCTGATAATCCTTAAATCTTCTATCTAATCTATTGCTCCATCAGCTGCCATCGTCTCGATTGCACTTTCTTCGAAACTTTCTTGCCTTAAACGTAATATTGCTGGTTGCAAATATGTATATATGACAAGTAATTAAGACAAGATCATTTATTTATGTCAATGTACGAACGTTCGTTGAAGACTGGTGACTATAGAAAATGATAATTGAAAATAATGTCCTTCTACTAGTAAGAGCTCTCCTTATGGGAGGTGATTAAAGTTGAAAAATGATGCAGTATTAGCCTCCTGTCAACCCACACGCAAGTGTTATAAGTTAGAACGGTTGAAGTTGGATGTAGGTATACCTACTCTTAATTGGTAGGTAGAGGTAGCCAAAAATATCTTAGTATATTTGTTAAATAAGGTTCGATACAAAATAATTTGTGTTTATTTTACGAAAGTATGTACATGTTTTTTTTAATTGTCCCTGATATTTACATTCGCCTTTACGGCGAATATCTTAGAGCGTTTAATTAATGACGACTTGCATTATATGTATTCATAAATTAGCAATATTTTGGCCGAAACCGGGTCAATAAGTCAAAATAACTCCCAAGAATTCAGCTAGACCTAACCCAACCCAAAGCATAAATATTTAAAAACAAATGGACGATATATAAATGAACAGTTAAGTTATATTCTCAAATATTTACACTCGCAAACAATACCTTGTATAACAAGAAGTAATTATGTATAATGTATGTACGTCTATATTTTAGTCGAGAACATAAAGTCACAAATTATTCCAAAATAGTTTTGCAAATGTAAACCAGCTGTTTAGTATGCAGCTGCTAAACTGCCTAGAAAATAGTTTCTTCCCATACGTGTAGGTCGTAAACTAGCGCCGCGCGAAAAACACAATACCGAACACGCATCAAAACAGGCAGTTATTGTCATCGCTCCTCAGAGGATGATCTTTGAGTTTATATAATGTTAATGGAACTCCGAGCCTAACATAAACTGGTTTACGAGCGAAACGAGTAAACGATAGAAATAACATTGCAGAAATAGCTGTCACACTTCCCTAACATTTTATCCACAATGGCAATAACTAGCCCGCAGGTAGAGATAGAGGTGTGCGCCGATGCCAAAATCATCGGCGGCGGCGTCCGATCGTTTTTTGACCGGCGGCGGCGGCGTGATTGGCGTGAAATCGGCGTGATATATTTTTTTTATATATTACTGGGGAAATTAACAAAATACCCTCTAAATCGAAGCCTACTGAGTTATTAAGTATAACCTGCGTAAATAAAACTCCCCAAATCTCTGACAATGTATGATTGTCTAGCAAACTTTGCATATTTCAAATACAAGACATTATTTTAGAGAATTTTACAAAAGATAGACTAGTTATATAGACATAATTTTTTGTTTTATCTATGTAGAATTGGCTACACCACTTGCATCGAATACGATAACACAAAAATAAGTGCAAAACCACGGTTGTACGTTGAGTTCTAAAACCTAAAAGACAAGGATGTCAGACGAAGAAGATGCATACTAATGATTCTAGTTTAGTTCGTTCAGTTCTAGTTATATAAAAGTGGTTATTTTTCCACATCGGCAACTAAAATAATACACGTGGCTTGCCGCCTCCATTTTGTTCACGAAATTACATGCGGTGCAAGCTTGGCAATGGCATGCAGGTTTTTACACCGTGACGCGGCTTGCGATATGCCGCACCCTCACCGCGTAGCCCGCGCCAATCAGCAAGCCTCCATTCAAATATAGGCGCTTGGTAATGAATCGGTAAAAAAATATCGAACATCCTTTACTGCACCGATACCGTACCGCCAAGTCAGGTAGTGGCCTTAAATAGTTCCCTCGATTTATCAAGGATCCCAACATCAAACTTGACTTTAGGGGACCTAACAAAAAAAAAGAAGAGTAAGTGTAAGGCCTGAGTGGACGCTCGTGGCGGGGCGTGCAGCGGGGCGGGCGAGCGTCCATACACTTTGTGCAGCGTCGACTCAGGACACCAGTACGAGTGTTCTTTGTTTGACATGCACGCCGTCCGCCCCGCCCCGCTGCACGCCCCGCCACGAGCGTCCACTTAGGCCTTACACTAAGGAGCTACGAGTACAGGGGCGGTTCTACAGGGCACTCACGGGACACACATAATCAGACATAATCTCATAGCTAGGGTTATAAAACAGCAGGTTGCTTTTACGAGTATGTACGGGTCCGGGACCGTGAAGTGCCGTACTGCAAGTCCTCCTAAATGGTCGTGCTGCGCTCTATTGAGTTATCATCACGGACAGAACTATTGCTATCAATAAGCCTGATATCGTGCTGATAGATGGCTCGCAGGGCAATGCTCGTCGACATCACCGTCACGAGAACCACGTGAAAGGAAAACCGAGAAAGACAAGTCCAGCTAGGACCTAGACTTGGCTCACGAGGTAACCGCCATGTGGGAGGTTGATTCGGTTTGGCGATAATTGTAACGACAGTAGTTTTTGCGTACGCTCTCATTGCGAAAATTCTCGGCCAACATCTTGAAAGACTTTCGCTTCGGGGTTGAGGTTAGTTCAAGGGTCAGATCCAGTTGGCGATAATCCTGGACACGGCGCGCACAACCCGAAGGTTCCTCTCTATGCGGCCCTGATCACCGGCAGCCTGGGCCTTGGTCCGTTGCCGGCGGATCCCTAGGTTAGGGTTTTTATAATATTTTTATTGTTTTTGGTGTATTTTAGTATTTTACTTTTATAAAAATATTGTGAATGACCTAACCTAAGACGAACGATAAATTAAAGAAGATAGATAGCAAATAGACAAAACAAATTTAAGCGTATAATCCAAAAACCAGCCGTCATAAATCACCGATAAGTCGTTGATGTAAATCTTACAATAGCATCGAAATGACGTCAGTTGATGTAACTGGCAAAGGATAAGTCATGAAGCAAAAGTATCTTTAAAAAATACGTAATATACTGGCCACTCATTAGTCATTTACCGTTTCCGGGCATTAAAACCCTTAAAATTTGCCACGCCGATTTTACGCCGGTCAAAATCATCGGCGGCGGCGGCGTGGAAAAATCGTCGGCGGCGGCGGCGCGGCGGCGCGGCGCACATGTCTAGGTAGAGAGAGTGTGGGAGACTGGCAAGATGTGGCTATTGTTGATCGACGCGGAAAAAATCAACTGTTTGATCAAATCGGCGCACAATCGAAAGGAAATCGGGCCGGTTGTAAGGGACATGTGAACGCGCTGAAGTGCGTCCATTGTCAGATGCCATTCATAAACTGCACGTGCTATTCGCTTGGGAATTTTAGCGCTGGTTGCGTCACAAGAATAATAAATATTACTTACGTAAAAAATATTACGAAACAGGCTCGATCACACTATAGTTTGTATTTTGTGTAAGGTAAGGTATAGACCGGAGGCTGAACATAGGTTCCGATAAAATATGGGGTTAACGGAGAAACGGATCGAAGCCGGCGAGAGCGGTTTGCAATTAGGCAGGTAGGAAGACCAGTTTAACTGTTGTCCTTAGGTTTAAGTCTGTTTATCGTTTGTACAGTCAGCCAATAGCCAATTCAAGTTGTTATTGTGGGAACTTTGGTAAGAATACCGTTACCGTTCCGTTAACCGTTAACTGACTCGGCCAGCCAGCAGTTCTGCTGCAAGGACTCAGAGGCGTGGTCATACAAGGGAGGGAGGGACGGAGAGACTCAGCGACAATGCTCAGATGCACGTACTGGTACGGTTCAGGCCCATCGGTCGGAGGTGTATAGTACGGCAGGTTAACAACCTCCGTCCAGATTAGCCCACTCCGAAATAGGACGTGTATCCGCGCCTTTTCTTGTGATCTTTCCGTCGTCAGCCACCCCGGCATGCTCAGCAGACCCTCCTGCCCGAGGCACCGGCGAGTCAAAAATACAGGATGGGTGTGTAGGGCTAGTGCAGTCAGGAGAGGATAGATAGGAAAGTAAGAACCAGGCCGAATACCAGCATCGTACCCAGAGTAGGGAAAAAATAAATAGATAAGTGTGTAAATATGTACGACGGGATAAAGACTGCGATATTTTATGAATGTGCTTGTAACGTTTTTTTCAATGACGACTCGACGTTCTGATCATTTGCGGTCTCGTTTTCGTATATTTCCCTTGGTTTATATTCCGTGTCTGTTCCGATTGCTTATACACTTGGTTCACTTTTCCCTGTTGTGAGCAATGGATTTCCCGTACGGCGGTCTTTTGTCTGTGTAACGTGTGATATCCTGCTTCAGGGATCTATGTCTATTTGAGCTACCACTTTTTGGCTGTATATAGCAGGTGCCGTTAAGTCGTCCGAAAATGTGTTCATGGTCGCATTTCTGCATGGTTAGCATTGTCCATGGTAGTTTTTTTTTTGTTATCGTCTTGCCTTCCAGGATCTCGTGTGTCTATTTTTGATTGAGAGGTTGTTTGCATACGCCTAACATGTCCTTTAATAGTATATTACTCGTATGTACGTTCGTTTTTCCTTAGCTGCGATCTGTTGAAGTTGAGAGAAATAGACTTCAAGCCGCATTACCTATATACATTAATCTTGCTGTACGGCACTCGATTTTATACAATATTTTTGAATTCAGTAATTCAGCATTACGGATGGCTTTGTTACGTCAGGTCTTATTGCCGCTCATCTGTTGTCCGCTACTGTAGTGCGTGTGCCTAGGTGGTAGGTACCTATTTCTGGTGACTTGAACTTGATTAATTTACCGCCTAGGTTTCTTGGTTGTTATAACATACACACTAGCCCACCGTATATATCAGCTTTGAAGACGGCGTGCACAGAGATACTTGAAGCACTGAGATATGTAACTTCATTATAGTTATAACTACAACATCACGAACCAAAATTCACACCTATAATCTACCGTAAAAAATTAATGAGTATAACACACTTTAACACTTGGCACTAAATATTGGATCACTTCACAGAAACAAGTATCATAAGTATTATATTGCTTATTAAAATTGGCTACACTATAAGTTACACGCACAATTCATTATTCGATTCCTATGTGGAATGGTGTGTGGTTGACGATCACTTAGTTACTCTTTACTTGCTGAAGACATAGTAAATAAGCACAAAATAAGGAACTTTGCAATTAAAGCAAGTAGTTTTTTTTTTTCAGCTTCTTTCAAACGTGATGCATCTGAATTGGCTATATACGATATTGTTCATGTTTCATTTCTTTACTTTGTTGTGGACTATCTAATCAAGTTTTAATTTCTATGCTTTTCTAAATATTCAAAATCGTATAAGTGACGAAGCTTTTTTTGTTTCCGCCATTGGAGCCCTAACTCTGAGCCGTTAAACGGTCGAGTTTATGGCCTTTTGCTGTATATTGTCTTCGCAGGAGGTATTCCGCACATGTTTCGGAATCGAGTGGGCACGTCCATAAAGCACAAACAACCTTTTTTTTTTGTTGTATTTCCAGTAGAAATTTCAATGGCTGAGTTAATTGCACAATGTTCCCTTTAATCTTTCTCTTTAAGCTTACAACTTGTTTGTTTTAGTAATTTTTGTTTTGTTTGTGATATTCTATTGTAACTGTGACTGCAATCTGCTCTGTAGATGTTCCTGGTTTTCCGGCTTGTTTTTGAACTTGTGCACGTGTGGTGATTGTGGCGTCCTTCGCTCGCAGCGTTTAGGATCGCAGCCCGCTAACTTGGTGTCTGCTATTGTAACGTAATTGCATTACAGATCTTTACATGAACATTCTCGAATGTACCTATAATTGGTAAGGGACAAAATAATGTGTCTACGTCTACCTGTCCTTCAACCCAACCCGAACGTTGGTTATTGTGATTATTAACACACAGAATTATTAACTCTTAATACTTAAATAAATTACGCGGTGCTTTTTTGTATAAATTTGTAGGTAGTTATTTAGTCGTTTATATTCGTAATCCAATAAATAACCATGCCTATTACTAATTTTGTAACACAAGCAGAAACATAAGCAAGTGAAATCCGATTATAATATTTGGTTATTTAATAAGTAAGTTTTGGTAAGCATGACAGTGCGCGCACGCATGTTATTCACGTTAAAGAGTTTTGTTTTCGACAGACTTTGTGCCCTAAGCATAATACTGCTATCATTGTTGTGTAGGTACCTAAGGGCCAAGCTATATTCCGTTTACCACAAATAGCACATATTATCATGGAACATGTTTAGAGGGCTACTCGTCTAGTTACCGAGGCTACCGATTTTAGCCCACGTTTAGGCACTGCCTGGAAGCGTGAGGCGGTATCATCCGTACACGCACTTCACTGGCTGGTACATGCACAAATCACCCAATGATATATGAGTGCAATTCAATAAATTATTTTTCGCGAAGTCGGGAAAACGTATAAACATAGACCACGTATAAGTATGACCATGTAAATGAGGTATGGTCGGCATATACTCGAGGTACGTCGTAATATATTTACAGTTTAGACAATCAAACAGGGACAAGATGCATGCATATGGTTGTAGGGGTAGAGGATTTGCATAAGTTAGGTAAATTCGACTATGTAAAGAGATCAGTAGATATTTGGTAGGTTGTCGAGTTAGGTTTGTCAGGTCACTATGTAGTGTTGAGGCGAGAGCCGCGGAAGATTAGTAACTAGGTAAGGTAGAGTAAATAGGCCACTGTAGTACTAGGGTGGTCTCGGTCCTCATACGGGATATCTGTGGTATGGGCTAGGAAAAGGAACGGGCTCACCGAGTTTGCTTGTGGAGAACGCAGAAGTGGCCGTCACCACGTCTTTGCACTTGATTGCCGGGAAGCCGAAGCGTTCTCAACCCTGATGGCGTGACCACTAACCACGAGCACTTCAAAATACAACACTCACTAAATTAAATAACTATTTGAATAACATTAATGACCGTACGATACTGGGGTTACTACGCACAGTGTTCACAAAATTGCCACTAAGTAGGGTTCGGCCACGCTGACTTAGCTTGCGTATGCGCACTTAAGGCTCTGCGGACGGTGGATTTGTAGTAACATCTGGTGTCAGACGTCTATTGTTTTACGGGCTCTGGGATGCGTCCGCTCGGGTCGGGGTCCCAAACCAAACTCTTGTGGGAACTTTGGTAAGAATACTGACATTTTCTCGTACCGACTAACAAAATAAGCTTTCACACGTTTTTATACATTCTATGACAATATTTACTCACCTACCTACATAGGTACATCACTCCATTCTACCACTTTTATTGAGCGAGAGATAAAGAGAATATTATGTTTTATGTTTATTTCTTTTTCACACCCAGTAGCAGAAATGGCTACACTAGGTACACCTACAGTACAGGCACTTACTTACTAATACTACTAACATTAACTTATTGGGGTTTAGTTCACGACCTTGGTTTAAACTTGGATAATAACGAAACACTTTCGCATTCTATAACAATGTAGCGTCAAATTGAGTATTATTCTCACATTACATAACCATTGAATAGTAATGTAGGCAATACACTGATTTAAGATAAACTGTTTTCTCTTTCATTCGAGTCTTATGATGAGTCAATCTCATCGCTTTGTTCACAGAGAAATTAAATTAGCTCCTTCAAAGGAGTGAGTCAATTTGCGATATCTTTTTATTTGGCTGACCTCGACTGACGCTGACATTTAACATGTGTGTCCACTGTTGGCCCTTTTTGTGGGAGCAATTTACAGGTTTTGAGGATATAAAAAGGGAAACTTATTTGAATCATCATAATAATATTACGAGTACATGAATATTACTACTTACGGGGCCGAACTTTGAAGTTAAGTGCTTAAAAAGGACTTTAGTATTTCATAACAAAAGTGTACCAAAAAAAAACGTTATCATGCGAAATAAGGCAAGTTATATTTTAGACCATTCTATTATTTCCATTTAATCTGAAAAAAAATGAATGGTCCCAAAAATACCTACATTAATTACGTCGTCAATTTGCAATTAAAACAGCGGATTAGATTAGATACTGGAGAAAAATACATAGACAAAACCTTGTCATAGGTATCCAATTTGTTTTGGGAGGGATTTTAACTTCCCTAGAGATCTCTAGATTTCGTCTCAGGTAGCCATTTTTTTTAAACCTCGGTTACCTTTCGGGATTACCTTTGTCCGGTCTAATTATTGACAAGTAAATTGATAAATTCTTAAAACTACTCTGTGATGCCGTAAACAAAACATTTTGTATCTTACATTACAATAGTTACGGTAGTGTATAATTGTTAATGATTTTGTACTTGTCGGAGGGTGGAGTATTGTTTTCTCCAGTAGGTTATTGTCAAGGGTTTCAAGCTGGTGTTTTCTTGAGTTGAATTATTTATAGTTTGTAAATGGCAGGTAGATTATTCGATTTAATGAAGTATCAAAGGAATGATGTCTCACCTGGCCAGCAGTATCACAGATTTCAACTCGGATCGGTCGGTCGTCCACGTCCACTACAACTGTAAACAAAAGACAAAAAATGTTTAGTAATATGTAACTGACAGTGATCAGTGAATTTGTTTTTAACAACAACCAAGCCCGCCGTCGTTACTCAACGGATTCATATTTGGAACGCCAGAAAAGTAGTATTTAAATGTCAGTACGAATACATGGCACAACACCTGTGTTAACTAGATGATTTTGTTCAGCTGGCATGGCGCGCTCAAATCACGTACCTATATTTGGCAAGAGCTTGTCGCAATTATAACTGCGTAAACTAGTAAAAGGTAGGTGGTGTAAAAAGGAAGACAAACTGCGAAGTATTGTTGGTTTTATTGTTTAATATTAACCTAAAACGTAAATGACCCGAAGGAAAGAGAGAACGATTATGTAAAAAGTGTAATAACTCTTATCTTTATCACCAAACAAAGATACTTAGTTGCTCCTTACTAGCGTAGAGACCACTTACTTTTTTTCTAATATGATTTCCGAACCCACAGATTATAAATAGTTATTTTTCTTTTTTAGTTGAGGTCTAGAGAGGCTGTACCATGGACTGAATGAATTTGATATATCCAACAAGATCTTTTTTTGCGCTTGCGGTGCCATCTGCGCAAAAATTTGCGCGTTTATTCTCATTAAAGAAGTTATTTGTTTATTTTGTTTTTGCTCTTCAGCAGAATCAGCAGTAACAGACAGAGCTGGTAATAGTTGCTGGGTATTGATTACATAATAACGTAGTATTAACAATTAATCAATTATCTACCTCCATACAAGAAACTACTTTGGAGGTTACCTCCTCGCTAAGTATATTTTCGACCTTTCGTCCTGTAAGTAACGTAACTCGTCCTGTAAGTAACGTAACTATGTATGTCCAAAACGTGAATAACAGAAGGTCATACCTGTCCGAAAGATTTGCGTTTTGTTCGTCCTTTTATAGTTAAGTCGTCCTGTCGTATTGTTTCACTATAAACTGCCTGACCAATGGAATAAAGCTTTCAGACAGGCGTTAACAACCATCCACCGGCTTCTAATGAGTTAATACCTTTCAACCAGTAGATTATACCCCATCCATTGTGTAAGCACGTGAGTCCTATGTCCATAAGTTAAGGAACCTTTTCGAACAGCAATTTAGGTTGTTTCAAGAATGCCTGAAGCTTTAAGGATTCCTTAGATACGGGCTTAGAGGATTGTATTGTTTTTCTTGCAGATAGGATAATATTCTTTTGTCGATCGATCGCGGTGGATTTTGTATTTACTTGTGATTAAATGGTTCGTGTAATGAAATCGAAAATGGCTTAACCGCTTTTAACCCGTCATCAGCGGTCATGATAGGTTGATGGGGCAAAATGAACAACATTTTCTGAAACCCGAAAATTATTTAATAAACATGGTGCCCGTGAGGATTTTTACGCCACGGAGACGCTTAAAAAAGTTATATTTTTAATTTATTTGGGTATTAAAATAATAATTACTTATCGGCCCCAAGTAGCACAACTGGTGGGAAATAGCTCGTATATCAGATATATTTAGATCTTTAAGTGAAAATTATCACCATGACTGAGTTCTATATGGGTGGATATAACCCTTATGCAACCCATATAGAACAAAAAGGAGAAAATATGCCACTCATTTTTGGTTCTAAATCGGATCCTTAAGAGATCTCACGATCACCTTAAGTGGCAATTCGAACTATGAGTGAAAGTTATGCGCAGTGAACGAATGGTGAACGATGAATATTTAATTTAGTTCGTTCAATTACTCTAGTGCTAAATGCGACGCCAAAGTTTCTTCGAGTGTCAACAAGTTTTTATAAAGTTGAGTGCATATATGTTTCATTGAGGTTAAATGTGATCTCTGCCATTTTTATTTTTACTACATCTGTTTAGTGAGTATTAAAACTTCAAAGTTATACATTACAGGCATGGAAATAAGCTTGCGAATGTTTTGTTACTGTAAAACTATAGTATGGTTTCTTATTAAATTTCAATGCGCCTTTGATTTGATCACGATTATTTGAAAAGCGAGTACTAAATCAAATGAGGACATTGATACTGATAAGAAATAAAACTACTAAAATCCTGATGTAATGATTGTAGGTTACGTATAATGTTATGTAACAACGTAAATACTATCAAAGTCTCTAATATTATACATCAGTGTGATCAAATCCTGTTTTTAAATAACTATTTTTAAGGATTTCAATTTGTAAACATGGCGTCACAAACAATACCTTACAGTGCTTTTTGCCACCCATTTGTTCTCCATTTGGAACTGTCAGGTCCAAAAATCACCTATTTGTATCTTAAGAGTGGCAAATCAGTGAATACTATTAGTACTATTACTCATTGTTATTATTTTCTCTTTTGTAGAACGCCCAGTGATAATGAATTAGGAGTCCTCAATACTGATCTAAAACCCCAATTCTTGTAATCGAGCGAATCTATGTGATATGTATCTGATGACTACTTAATAACTTTATTCAACAGCAACAACTCAAAAGCACCAAAACTTTAAATTAATTAACATTGTGTTGCAGGATCGACAAGCACAAATAATAGAGACTAATCCTAATTTAGAACTGTTAGATCGTTAATGGTTAGAAATAAGTGAAAATAACTGCTTTTGGTTCTTAAGAACCTCCTATTGACACTGAATTATGCGTTTGAGTGGCAAAAAGACTATTTATACTTCTTAAAGTTGCAATCACATCAGGTTCCAAAAGAGTGGTAAAACCATGGAGTAACAGGAGATGACATCCCATACTATTTTTTTCAGCCATGAGTTTAAGTGATTTATTCGACTTTAAGTGATCAGCCTGACATTCTGTCTTGGACCACAGACATGATGCCACGCAAGCGTCAAAAATTAAAAAATAATAATATTAAAAATAATGGCTTCGTGCGTAGTATAAAACTGCACTAATAATTCTAATAAAAGTAATAGAAGCCACGGAATTACATTCCATCGGTAAATAAGCGCAAAGTTTGATGTAACACTAAATTAAAATAATTGTTGTTCGCGGTGCGACGCCATGTTGCCAATATTCCTCGGCGCATAGATTAATGCCGCAGAAGTAACACATGCCTACACTTATGATGTACCTATATTATTTATTAGATTCTTATATTGCATACAAATATTAACGTGGTATACAAAAAAAATCCAGATAGGTACATTTTAATGTTTATTTCGTAACACATATTATGATTATTGTATAACAAGGGCGATTTTGCTGAAATTTGAAGCGAGAGTTAATTACATAAAAATGGCACCTAATTTATGATTTAAATTTAAAACTTAAAAATAAAAATATCGCTCACATTATAGCTACTAAATATTTATATGAAATTAAGTAAATATAAAGGGTTAAGTAATTATATTATAAGTATACTTAAATAATAATTACATTCAAAATGAAACACAGCGCTCGGTCGTATTTTTCTAAAGTACCACATGATATAAGATTGAAAATAAATATTACAAATAAAAAACAATCAGTTTCTCTTAAAATTATTTAATCACGTTTCATTACAAAATGTGTTTAGGCAGAATATGAATATTGTCATAATAGTGTCACGTCTGCTTCGCTAAAGCTAATCTCTGATTCAATGACAGCTGTCAACCGCCAAATGTAGCGCACAAACTTTGTGCTAGATAGCTTGTCTAGTAGAATACATACTAAGTCAATGGGTAAAACTATCTCTTTAGCCACTATTGGTGATTTATTACTCTATTTTGCTACTCGTTTGGAACCAAAAGCTCTAAATAAGGGTATTTTACCACTATTATATGTAAAAGTTGCTTATAGGTAACTTTAGGACCTTATATAGCACTATTACTTCTAAATCAGTGGAAATTAAAACCTGCATGCAACTTAAAGTAGCTAAATCAACTTTACGTAACTTATAGGTAACTTTAGGACCTTATATAGCACTATTACTTCTAATTCAGTGAAAATTAAAACCTGCATGCAACTTAAAGTAGCTAAATCAACTTTACGTAATAAAGTAGAAACAAAAAACTTTCCTAAGCAACTATAAGTGTCAGGATGAACTCATATACAATTTTGAGTTGTGTTAAAAGCTAAAAGTTTTAACAAACACTGTTAAACCACTCATTTGGAACCTAAAGCTATAAGATTAGTTGCAAAAATCACTAATGTGCTGCTTGGGGCGCCAGTGTTACCGGCGAACCTAACAATACCAGTCATGCTCTTGCTCGCGAAACAATTGCACTCGCACTGGTCACACCGGTTCGGACAACGCGCAGGATGTCCGAGTGGGCTGTAGCGTGTCCGGACACGGTGTCATAAAACACCAGGACAAAGCACCCTGTACGGTACTCTAGTATGGTGATACATTTGCCTGCATGTATCTAGAAAATATTTAACTGACACCGTCGTAGTAAATAAGACACACAGTAAGAGATGTCTGAATCGTAGAGAGAGCTCTTTAGCAACATTCGGGCATCTTAAAAAAAGCTTACATTACAATGACCATCAGTCGTATCTATCTATAGATCGATGAGTAGTGCATAGTGCATTGAAAACATACATAGGAAAACCGTATCGAATCGCACTCTGCTTTTCTTAAGGGCTAGTAGGGGAAGTGCTCAAATGTCAGAAAAGTAGGCATAGTGGGAACAGTTCCATGTACTATACATGTAAGTATTAACTAAAACTAACAAATACCGCTACGCTGCGTAAGTTGCGCGTAAATTGTTCCATGCAATGCAACCTTATTAAGTTAAGTTATCATGTTACCTTAGAGCCCTCGACGCGGTCAAGGAAACAAACTAGTTTTTTTCTTTTCCTATTTAGAACCGCCTTGTAACGGTCATTGAAGCAAGCACTTCATGGCAAGCAGTGATTCATGGTCACTTGATTCTATAGTCTATATATAGGTTACATATTTCTATATAGTATTATCACAAAATTTTAAAGCAGTCCGATTATACAATAGTTACCTAACAGAAGAAACAGAAATGCGTAATAAAACTAATAATATTTGCGTAATTTGCGGATAAAATTAAAATAAGAAGAACGTTTAATTTTCCTCATGCAGTTCTAATAATTTCTGGTAAGTACCTACGTTTTCATGTCTTTCCGACTTCTAAGGACCCACCGTTTTATGCGTTCTATGATTCAACTTCCTTTTACAACTACCAATATCCATATCTGAGGATATGACTAAGTACTCCACTCAAGTGATTATTAATCTTTGAATACGTATAAGGTCCTTCTCCTATCTTGGTGAGGAATTATTTTATGAGGCCAACTTTTTTATATATCATGAAATTAATTGATCCACGAAGGCAATACTTTACCCAGCGGTTTTCGAAGTGTTCCAGAGTTAATTGCTTTGTCGTTTGTTTTGTATTAGTTACGATTACGAGTTTCTTATTGAAAAGTTAATTAGAACATGACTTGATTTTTGGTTTGTGTTTTGATGTTGTTAATAGAAGTACATTTATAAAAAATAAACAAGTAACAGCTAATTCTAGGATATTTGCTATAACCACGCTTCTTCTTTAGGGTAATGTAAAGTAAAAGCTCGCTCGCTCGGCTCGACTGCTGTAAAGCCGATGTAAAATATGTAAATGCAAAACAAAAAGATGTTTGAAGGCATTAAAAATTTCGTCAACTTAGTAACTGAACCCTTAGCTTAATTGGTAAAGCGATCGAGCCCCGGCAAGGCATATCGATGCAGGTTCAAGTCCTGCTGGGTTGATAATTTTTTCTATGTTTTCAAAGTTTGTATATTTATTTAATAAAATAACAAACTTTAATGTAAAGTATTTTTCTTTCTTCGGATTAGAAAAATAACGGTCGATTTCGCCCATATATCTTTTTTTTTCAGCGATATCAGCAAATCAGGGAACATTTTAAACGAGACTACCTACTACCTACTTGTTTTCATTAGGTATTAGTTATACGAGTTTTAAAATCGTTTTACTAGTCTTCATAATACGAAGTATAGACAAACTTATATTAAGGTGGGTTACTTCAATCCAGTTACTTATTTTCTAGCGCAGCTATTGCTAAACAGATTACTTCCTATGTTGTGTGGCTTCATAAGACCCTTTCTGAGATGTACAATTCTTTGTCTGCGACTTAGGTCTTCAGACTGAAATAAATACCCATTCATTCGTAACCACAGAATCAAACTCCCTTCCTTGGAATAAAAGCTGCGGTAAGTAGGTAGTTAGGTACCTACTTAATTACGTGATTGTGTAGGAGGGCGTAATTGACGAGAAGAAATTGTACGCGTTAAGTACGGTTACCATGAGTTTGACTTTGTCACTTTTCGTTAACGAGTAACGAATTTACTATCTGTGCATCTCGTTTACACTAATACGTTACAAGCAAGATGCACAGATAGAATACTCGATACTCATTCTCGAAAACGTCAATGTCAAAACTCATGGTAAGCGTATACTACAGGACTGGGATTTAGCGAGCTTCTCAGGAAGGTCCTGTCTAGAAGACGTGTTGAACGTTAGAAGCTGTAATAAATTAGTAACTACTACTATAATTGTATTGTATTATTATATTTATTATACATGTAAACATATTCTTCTAACATAAACAGAATCGAAGGTTAAGGATTCCGTTTCGTCAATTTCGGTTGTAGCTTTTCCATACTTAAAAAAGGCGACTAAGGAGAGGTCTAATCTAATTTCATATAATATTAGTCTCCTTAGCTCAGAAAAGAAACGTCTGTTCGATTTATTCACAGTATACACACGTGACTAAATACGAAGAATTCTCTTTTCTTTAGATTCCCATTTGTTTGGAAATCGTTCGAAGGAGTGGAAGGCGATATTTCCCAGAAACCAGAAAGCGGCCATTCATATTCCTAGTCGATATTCGTATTCTTCTTTATGAATTTATTCATTGGATATTGATATTAGAAATACCTACATTTTAAGTTTAAGTCGATAACCACTTTAACTGGATGACTAGATATATAAAATAAGAGACCTTAAATACCACGGTAACAAAAACTAGACTAGACTAGTCCATTTACACATCTCCTCTAGATTTAGTCACCATTTAGTTTCCCGGGAAAACAAGTAAAAACATCATCATCTCGATGCCAATATAAGTAAAATAAAATAAATATCCTAGAAACTAGGCAAATAAGAAGGCTCCAAAATGGAACAAAAGACGTCCCTAGAGGACGTGGAATTTCAAAAAGTAGGTAAGTACAGCGACGTACAAAGACTGGGGATTAAGCCCTTTATTAACCCTTTCTCCTTGGCCAAGCAACCTTTTCGGGCGTCTAGCCGGCGCCGAAGCTCTGACGAAGCCCTAATTTGGTGACCTATATAAAAGAAAGTAGGTAAGCTAGCAGACCTCGGGAGTGTTTAATATCGTAACCTAGTTATACTCTTACGCAGATCCTACTTTATTAGGCACTCGAAACATGATGAACGAAGATCTAATAATAATAAAACAGTTTATGGTTCTTCAATAAGTAGATTGAGAGTGATTTATTATTATTGCGTATATAGGTACGCGTTTTGCAGATATACAAAATTACGCTCGTAAATAGCTCAGAAATTCAGAATATATATATTTATATCAAACCAAACGTTCAACCATGAAAACTGATTTTATAACATGCAACACGATTCCTAGGATAGGGTATGGTCACTTTTAACATAATTTAGTGTTACTTACTGCAAGCTAAAAAAAAGCAATTAGAAATATTTTATGTATCAACTTCCGACCGGATTATTTAACACAAATACCCGGACCCGTTAACACAAATAATGCTGCATAATACGAGAGTATACGCTGTTATTATTTCTCTGCAATCAGACAACAAGAATCCGGTTAAGGTCACTAAGAAATATGGTCTTACAACGGTAAAAACCGTTTACGATATTTTTTTACTGCTCCGATACACAAGATACCGATTGGTAATCGATGCGATTATAAGGAATCGATGGAATCGATATCTCCAGCTCGGAATTGGGTCGCAGAGATGCAGCGACGATAAACGAAAAATATGCAGCACGCATCGCGATATCACACTTTAATTAGCGATACAAAATATTAATAAGTCATTCAATATTTTAACGTACAAATAATACCGGTAGTATGCAATACCGGTATTAATTGTATGGGTAATCCCAGAATTCCGGTATTGACCCTTACAAGAAATACTAATATTGCCTGACATATGGTTATATGTAGTTCAGTCACTCAACAGTCGAGATGGAGCAATTAAAGTTAATTAAACTAATTCAAAACACAAAGAAGTTATTTCATGATTTTGAGAGTGTAGAAATATGGTATTGAAATAGCTCGCAATACACACAAATTTGACTTCTAAACGGTACCATTGCCACTTTTTACCCAAATTGACTGAGATTCTTGTCCACTTCAAATATTTATCACAATAAGCTGCATTTCACACAATTTGCCTGTGGTCCATAATAAAGTGTATTTGTACTGTTCTGTAAACACGAAATGGCATTATGGCAATCATGAGCTTGTCATTCGTCATTTCATTACATCCGGCCGTGGAAATGATGGAGTCCAAACAATTGCCATTATTTACTGCATCGTCATTGTCTGGCAGTTTGTTTACCATGGCACAACATGCGTGTAATTAGGAATTTGCAAATGCTGTTTATCTCCTTCTTCGACATTCAAGTTATCGCTTTATTTCTGAAATACAAACTTTATTTACACAATGTCAGGAGTGGGATCGCAATATATCATTAAATATATTTTATGCTTCACAGTAAATAGTAGTTTATGTAACTGTTACGTAATAGGGGTCCTTAAAACACGAGAGTGGTTTTATGAAACGAACGAAGTGAGTTTCATAATAAGACCACACGAGTGTTTTAAGGCCTAACTACGTACAGTTGCATACACTGCTTTATCTACATACATATTATAAATCCGAAATGACGCGTTCTAAAACTGTTAAAATGGCTGCCATTTCACAGATTGCATCGCCATGGCCAACTCGATTGTGTCGGCGGGGCGCGTGCCGGCGGTCGAGGATCGCGCGGCGCGGCTGCCGGATTTTCATAATGATATTGAATTTTTGCTTATCTAATCTAATATAAATAAAAATGAATCGCCGTTCGTTAGTCGCGCTAAAACTCGAGAACGGCTGAACCGATTTGGCTAATTATAGTCTTGAAATATTCGTGGAAGTCCAGGGAAGGTTTACCCGGTGAGAAAGTATGAAAAAAATTCGAGTAATATACTAAAAAACTAAGATATTGTTCTCCCATACAAACTTATCAACTCGAAAAAACAGTAAGCGCCGCAGGATTTCATACATTTTACTCGTTTTTAAAGTGATCTCTGCTTTCGTTCGAGAAAGACGGAAGCGCCGCAGGATTTCATGCATCTTACGCTTTAATAGAATAATATGAAATAGGTGTTTGACGAATCACTACATCTACATAGTATAAAACAAAGTCGCTTCCCGCTGTCTGGCCGTCCCTATGTATTGCTTAGATCTTTAAAACTACGCAACGGATTTTGATGAGGTTTTTTTTAATAGATAGATTGATTCAAAAGGAAGGTTTATATGTAAGTATAGAATATGCATAATATAGTAAAGAAACACTGATAATTTTAGAGGTTTCTAATGTGAAGTCGTAAATAAACACTTTTTTTTTCGCTTACATTGCAAACGCTGGCTGAACCCTACTAGATGGATCAAAATAATGTACTACAGTACTGTACACCTTAAAAAGGTCTATAAAAAGTCCGCGATAGTATATGTCTATCTCTTAAGGATAACCCACAATAACCATTTTTAATCCTTTACATTTTAAGAGAAATAATGGCTTACTTACGAAGCGATTTTAAGCAATACAGTATTGATCCTTATCCAATTAAGTACATTAAGTACATTGTGCATTTAATATAGAACAATATTACTCTGTACAGCATGTAATTTAAATGAATATTTGCGAAGATACAACAGATTTAAAATGCGGTTGGGGGGCCGGCGGCGCGTGCCTATTAACTTTTCACCTCACTAGCTCGGAAAGCCCTTTTTGTTTGTTTAATATCTATTGTGAAAATCGCTTTTTATCCACATGTGGTGAAAGAGTTTTGACATAAGTGACAAGTGGCTTAAGTGACATTTGACAGCTAACAAAACGTAAAACGTTAAAAGTGCAGAATTTTTAACATCGCAATTAATGAATTGCATCGAGTAAAAACACTTAATACAGTCTTACAACTTTATTTTAATTCATAAATATCAGCATTCAACATTAATCTTCATTCTTTTTGTAAAAACGGATAAATTGTTCTGACAGCCGAATAAGTCTACGTACGAACAAAACGCATCTGACATTTAATAAAACCTTTTACGTCAAAACTTTTCATTTCAATTCATCCATCATATCATATCAACGTTACGTAACGTTAAATATTCGCATGTTTTTCTAGGTTGTTTTGGTAAAAATTAGTGATTCGAGTGATGAAGAAGTATTAAACACCTGAGGAATTACGGGAAACTGAGCAAAATGCACCCTTTTTCTTATTTTCCTCGCTGTAGTGAGGTGAAAAGTTTTGTGTTATACACGGGTGAAAGTTATTTTACGTCTCGTGTATTAAAGCACTCGATACGCTCAGGATTCTATTTTTGAACCACTCGCTTCGCTCGTGGTCAATAATAGAATCCTTTCGCTAGCTCGTGTTTCAAATAACACTCGCACGTAAAATACAACTTTCACCACTTGTATAACAAATAACTATTGTTTCATACTATGTAGCGATAGCATTATATTATGCGTGGGATAGATGAAAATTTTACAATTCATGTAAACACTGTTTCAAAACAATCATCAACCAGTAAAAAATGTGGGATTCAATTGAATTATTTTTAAACATCTAGCTGACCCGGCGCACTTCGTACCGCCAACTTCGACCGACTACATCGACATCAACTTAGAAAGTCGTGTCGGTTACGCCATTTATATGACTCGAGAACAGCTGTACCGAATAGCAGAATAACTATTAAAATACTATCCTTTACCCGCGACTTCGCCCGCGTGAAATTAGTAATCCACCTATCTTTTTTACGTTCCCTGACAGTACGTCGACAGGCGTACCCACTGTCACGTGACCAGACCTTTTTTATATTATAGTGTCACATGACAGTACGTCGACAGGCGTGCCTACTGTCAGCGAACGTGTTAAGGAATTACTTAGGGAAAAAAGTATCCAATGTCCTTCCCCAGAACTAAAACCATCTTCATTCCTCATATAAATTAGTTCAGCGGTTATTGGTTCCCCATACAAACTTCCACCACCCTTTTCACTCCTTTAATAAAAAAGGGAAGATTTCTGGGATAAAAACTGTCCTATGAGGGGGCTTAAACTATCGTCATAACAAATTTCATTCTTATTGGTTAAACCGTTATTTGAGCGGGAAGAGGTAACAGACATACAGACAAACTTTCGCATTTATAATATTAGTAAAGTAGGTAAAGATATAGATTGAAGAAATTAAAACAAAGTTTAAAATGCGGTCTATACAAGTGACGTCAATATCGTTGGGAGCCAATAGGAGTGAGTGAAGGCAATGGAAGGGATGTGAAAGGGTGAAACTGGCGCAGGAGCCATTGGGAATGGGACTTAAGTCGATGGGATTGAAGCAGGAGCCGGTAGGAGAAGGGTGGAAGGGAATAGGAGAGGGTGGGAGAGTGGTACGAGTCAGTAGGAATGAGATAAGAGACTGTACGACTAGCGTAGGAGTGATGAGGTCGATGGAAGTCGGTGGAAGTAGCCGGAACAGAGGGAGTGGGTGGGAGATGGCAAAACTGGCGTAGAAGTCGGTGGTAATAAGGTTAGAGTCGATGGGAGTACCGTCGGTGGGAGAAGAGTGGAAGACAGGACGAGAGTGGGAGATGGGTAGATAATAGTAAAAGAGTGGTGGGAGATGGTAGGAATTGGGGTAACAGACTGTACTGACGTAGGAGTGAAGTTGATGTCGATGTAGTCGGTCGAAGTTGGCGGTACGAAGTGCGCCGGGTCAGCTAGTTATTTGATAATAATAACATCGTTACAGATAAGACATTTGTTCTAACTTCTAACAAAACAGTCTCTTTTTATGGTGGTCATAACGTGCGGTTTTTGAACGCATCATGGAGGGTTTATGATATGGGTGTAGATAAAATGTTTTAAAAAGACACTGTACAAACTGAACTCTTTCAGTGAATGCCACATAAAATCACGGGTGGCCTGTTACAATGTAACAAGTTGCCAGGTTAATTACTTAACGGGTTCATCAGTGCTTTATATCTGAATCCTAACTTTAAACCTTGTGTCTATATAAATAAGGCTTGTGACAACAACTGGCAGAATGCACCAATTGTGTCGTCTACTGACCTTTGACACGTCGCGATAATTGCCCTTATTGCTCGCTTTGTTCTGGATTCATATTAATAGAGTTGTTGGGTGAATGGAGACATAATGATAACAAGTCTTACAGGCAACAAACCTTAGCTTACCGCGCGTCATTTATTATTTCAATGAAATTATAAATACCAAATTCAATATTTTTTGCAATTTTCCTTATCCTTTGTGCTTTTGATTTCGCACGGAGAGAAAATTTTACTAGAAACAAGTTAGACTAAGATTAGGTGGTAGTGCACCCTACCTAATCGGGTAGCAAGATTCGGCATATATAGGGGGTAGCACCTTAAAAAGTTATGACTTTTAGTATGGGACACTATGAGCCAAACCTGGAGCGTTCGGAATGCAGCCAACTTTTCGGGTACCAAAAAAAGTCAGAAAATACCTCATCGGGTAGCAAGATTCGACATATACAGGAGGTAGCACCTTAAAAAGTTATGACTTTTTGTATGGAACACTATGAGCCAAACCTGGAGCATTCGAAATGCAGCCTGATTTTAGGGTGCCAGAAAATATCGAAAAATACCTCATCGGGTAGCAAGATGAAACTAATGCCAAATGAAAGTACTAATCATCCTCTTAATAAAAAAAATTGGTAGGCGGTCCTAAACCTGGAGCATTTCAAATGCAGCCAACTTTTGTGATCGAACAAAAAACTCATCTGATACCATTACAACGTAGAAATGGCCCCAGAAGATGGTTCAAAAGACATAAACAAGCTTAATTTGACAGAATTTATCAAAAAGTGCCAAAATATTTCAGGTTTACTCACCCAAACTTATCACTTTCGTGATTTGGCTTAATTTTAGGGTACCTGAAGAATAAAAAAAATACCTTATTGAGTAGCACGATATTATATATGCCAAATGAAAGGACTTATCATCCTGTTAATAAAAAAAAATAGCAGCGGGTCCTAAACCTGGAACACTCCAAATGCAGCCAACTTTTGTGATCGAACAAAAAACTCATCTGATACCATTACAACGTAGAAATGGCCTCAGAAGATGGTTCAAAAGACATAAACAAACTTAATTTGATGGAATTTAACAAAAAGTGCCAAAATATATTAGGTTTACTCACCCAAACTGATTTGGCTTAATTTTAGGGTACCTGAAGATTTCAAAAAATACCTTATTGAGTGGCACGATAAGATGTAAGCCAAATGAAAGGACTTATCATGCTATTAATAAAAAAATATAGCAACGGGTCCTAAACCTGGAGCATTCCAAATGCAGCCAACTTTTGTGATCGAACAAAAAACTCATCTGATACCATTACAACGTAGAAATGGCCCCAGAAGATGGTTCAAAAGACATAATCAAGCTTAATTTGATAGAATTTATCAAAAAGTGCCAAATTTATTAGGTTTACTCACCCAAACTTATCTCTTTCGTGATTTGGCTTAATTTTAGGGTACATGAAGATTTAAAAAAAATACCTTATTGAGTGGAACGATAAGATGTAAGCCAAATGAAAGGACTTATCATCCTGTTAATAGAAAAAAATAGCAGCGGGTTCTATACCTGGAACATTCCAAATGCAGCCAACTTTTGTGATCGAACAAAAACTCATCTGATACCATTACAACGTAGAAATGGCCCCAGAAGATGGTTCAAAAGACATAAACAAGCTTAATTTGATGGAATTTATCAAAAAGTGCCAAATTTATTAGGTTTACTCACCCAAACTTATCACTTTCGTGATATGGCTTAATTTTAGGGTACCTGAAGATTTAAAAAAATACCTTATTGAGTGGCACGATAAGATGTATGCCAAATGAAAGGACTTATCTTCCTGTTAATAGAAAAAAATAGCAGCGGGTCCTAAACCTGGAACATTCCAAATGCAGTCAACTTTTGTGATCGAACAAAAAACTCATCTGATACCATTACAACGTAGAAATGGCCCCAGAAGATGGTTCAAAAGACATAAACAAGCTTAGTTTGATGGAATTTATCAAAAAGTGCCAAAATATATTAAGTTTACTCACCCAAACTTATCACTTTCGTGATTTGGCTTAATTTTAGGATACCTGAAGATTAAAAAAAATACCTTATTGAGTAGCACGATAAGATGTATGCCAAATGAAAGGACTTATCATCCTGTTAATAAAAAAAAATAGTAGCGGCTTCTAAACCTGGAACAGTCCAAATTCAGCCAACTTTTGTGATCGAACAAAAAACTCATTTGATAAGCCAAATCACGAAAGTGATAAGTTTGGGTGAGTAAACCTAATATATTTGGCACTATTTGATAAACTCCATCAAAATAAGCTTGTTTATGTCTTTTGAATCATCTTCTGGGGCCATTTCTACGTTGTAATGGTATTAGATGAGTTCTTTGTTCGATCTCAAAAGTTGGCTGCATTTGAAATGTTCCAGGTTTAGGACCCGCTGCTATTTTTTTCTATTAACAGGATGATAAGTCCTTTCATTTGGCTTACATCTTATCGTGCCACTCAATAAGGTAATTTTTTTTAATCTTCAGGTACCCTAAAATTAAGCCAAATCACGAAAGTGATAAGTTTGGGTGAGTAAACCTAATATAATTTGGCACTTTTTGATAAATTCCATCGAATTAAGCTTGTTTATGTCTTTTGAACCATCTTCTGGGGCCATTTCTACGTTGTAATGGTATCAGATGAGTTTTTTGTTCGATCACAAAAGTTGGCTGCATTTGGAATGTTCCAGGTTTAGGACCCGCTGCTATTTTTTATTATTAACAGAATGATAAGTCCTTTCATTCGGCATACATATTATCGTGCTACTCAATAAGGTATTTTTTAAATCTTCATGTACCCTAAAATTAAGCCAAATCACGAAAGTGTTAAGTTTGGGTGAGTAAACCTAATAAATTTGGCACTTTTTGATAAATTCTGTCAAATTAAGCTTGATTATGTCTTTTGAACCATCTTCTGGGGCCATTTCTACGTTGTAATGGTATCAGATGAGTTTTTTGTTCGATCACAAAAGTTGGCTGCATTTGGAATGCTCCAGGTTTAGGACCCGTTGCTATATTTTTTTACTAACAGGATGATAAGTCCTTTCATTTGGCATACATTTTATCGTGCTACTCAATAAAGTATTTTTTTAAATCTTCAGGTACCCTAAAATTAAGCCAAATCACGAAAGTCATAAGTTTGGGTGAGTAGACCTAATATATTTTGGCACTTTTTGATAAATTCCATCAAATTAAGCTTGTTTATATCTTTTGAACCATCTTCTGGGGCCATTTCTACGTTGTAATGGTATCAGATGAGTTTTTTGTTCGATCACAAAAGTTGGCTGCATTTGGAATGTTCCAGGTTTAGGACCCGCTGCTATTTTTTTCTATTAATAGGATGATAAGTCCTTTCATTTGGCTTACATCATATCGCGCCACTCAATAAGGTAATTTTTTTAATCCTCATGTACCCTAAAATTAAGCCAAATCCCGAAAGTCATAAGTTTGGTTTGGGTGAGTAAACCTAATAAATTTGGCACTTTTTGATAAATTTTATCAAATTAAGCTTTTTTATGTCTTTTGAGCCATCTACTGGGGCCATTTCTACGTTGTAATGGTATCAGATGAGTTTTTTGTTCGATCACAAAAGTTGGCTGCATTTGGAATGTTACAGGTTTAGGACCCGTTGCTATATTTTTTTATTAACAGGATGATAAGTCCTTTCATTTGGCTTACATCTTATCGTGCCACTCAATAAGGTATTTTTTTAAATCTTCAGGTACCCTAAAATTAAGCCAAATCACGAAAGTGATAAGTTTGGGTGAGTAAACCTAATATATTTTGGCACTTTTTGATAAATTCCATCAAATTAAGTTTGTTTATGTCTTTTGAACCATCTTCTGAGGCCATTTCTACGTTGTAATGGTATCAGATGAGTTTTTTGTTCGATCACAAAAGTTGGCTGCATTTGGAATGTTCCAGGTTTAGGACCCGCTGCTATTTTTTTTTATTAACAGGATGATAAGTTCTTTCATTTGGCATATATATTATCGTGCTACTCAATAAGGTATTTTTTTTAATCTTCAGGTACCCTAAAATTAAGCCAAATCACGAAAGTGATAAGTTTGGGTGAGTAAACCTGAAATATTTTGGCACTTTTTGATAAATTCTGTCAAATTAAGCTTGTTTATGACTTTTGAACCATATTCTGGGGCCATTTCTACGTTGTAATGGTATCAGATGAGTTTTTTGTTCGATCACAAAAGTTGGCTGCATTTGGAATGCTCCAGGTTTAGGACCGACTACCAATTTTTTTTATTAACAGGATGATTAGTACTTTCATTTGGCATTAGTTTCATCTTGCTACCCGATGAGGTATTTTTCGATATTTTCTGGCACCCTAAAATCAGGCTGCATTCCGAATGCTCCAGGTTTGGCTCATAGTGTTCCATACAAAAAGTCATAACTTTTTTAGGTGCTACCCCCTGTATATGTAGAATCTTGCTACCCGATGAGGTATTTTCTGACTTTTTTTGGTACCCGAAAAGTTGGCTGCATTCCGAACGCTCCAGGTTTGGCTCATAGTGTCCCATACTAAAAGTCATAACTTTTTAAGGTGCTACCCCCTATATATGCCGAATCTTGCTACCCGATTAGGTAGGGTGCACTACCACCTAATCTTAGTCTAAGTAAAAAATTGTAATTCCCAGGACAAGTAAACAATTTACTAAAAACAAGCAAACGTTTACTAAAGACATGTAAACGTTTCCTTGTTTTTAGTAAACGTTAACTTTTTTTAGTAAAAGTTTCCTTGTTTTAAGTAAACGTTTACTTGTCCTGGGAATTACTATTTTTTACTTATTTCTAGTAAAAAAATTCTTTCCCGACCCGACCCGCACGGGTCTGATCTGATCTTGTTACTCGTTAGGTTGTCAGTTCGAACAGATTATATCTATTGAGGTCCTTTTGTATTCAAAAGGTCCTTTGTCTTAGAAGGTTCCGTGGGACAATTATATTCCATTAACAGTAACTTAAGCATATCATAATTCTTTCTTTCCAAGTTCAAAAACACAAGACAGTCAGTTTAGGAGTGTGAACTGTCATTCTAATCCCGCCATTAAATCTCAATTCTAATTGCTATTTTCAAGATCAACAAATTACGAATTTCTCAGTTACTCTAAGGTTAGCTGGAAGAGATCCCTTATAGGGATAAGCTCGCCTTTGTACAAATTACCTGTATGTTTCATAATTGTGTACAATGTTTTAGTGCAATAAAGTGTTTTCCTACTACTACTATTACGAAGTTCTGAATTATAGACTTTAAGATTTAAAGCGGTCATAATGACAAACACTAAGTAAGTCAAATAACAAACAAGATAGGTACTTCGAACATTCTTCGCAAATAAACATGAAAATACCTCCCCCCGGCTATGAAGGAGGTTTATCTTTAATAGGTCATAGAGACACGACTCACCCATCAAAATTATGGCCATTGCGAATGATCTAAGGACTCTGAACATTGGAGCCATATATTTCCCCGAGGGTATATGGTCTTTCTTTAATAAGTCACAGTCTCTCCGAGTTTATAGTCACTAGGGCTGGCTAAGGGATAACAGAGCCACCTACGACGATGCCATTTACGGGCAAGCGCCAGTATATCGCGTCTGGCTATGGTGGAAGTGTAGATCGAGAGCGATTTGTATCAGGTATTTTGTGGAATTAAATGAATTACAAGTACCTAATGTTGACAGGACTGTAGCAGATTAAACGTCTCTCGACTCTCAACGGCAAATTCAATATCTTACTAATAGCTCACCGAAGGAAGCCCACTAACTGCTCGATAGGGGAAATAATTCGTGTATAGCTGAATTTTGGTGAAGTTGTATATAAAGGTGTCTTACACAACATACTAAAAGTACTCATGGATAGGGGTGCCGCTAACGGGGAGAGGGGGGTGTAAAGGTCCCCTTTTTTGGCTTTTCGTAAATAACTCAGTAGCGGTGGCTCATACGAAAAAATGTTCTTCCACTTAATTAATCCACAAATGATTTTCTACAAAAAAGGTTCTTTACACTTTTTTGCTGAGATCAATGTAAAATGAGATTTCGAGGAAATACGATAATCACTTTTAGAAACTTTCGGAGCTATTATTTACGAAACTATGAGTTTTGTCTAAAAATTGTTTTAGAAAACCCATATTTATATTAAAAGACCTATCCAACGACACCCCACACATTAAGGGTGGATTAATAAACAGAATTTACTCCCCACTTCATGTGTTCGGGAGGTACCCTAAAAAATAATCTTTTTTCAGATTTTGTTTTAAAACTTTGTTTGCGTGTTCAAAACACATACTCATACGAAGTTTAACTATTCTAGTACTAACCATCACTGCGCAAAGCCGTGAACGGACAGACTGGGACAAACGGACAGCGAAACTATAAGGGTAGGAAGTTGATTGCAGGCGTCCATAGGCTATGGGAACTGCTTACCATCAGACAGGTCGTATGCTTGTTTGCCACCGTCGTGGCATAAAAAATAAAAAGTAAAAAAATACCCTCTTCAACCTGCTCAGTGATGGTTAGTACTAGAATAGTTAAGCTTGGTATGAGTATGTGTTTTGAACACGCAGACAAAGTTTTAAAACAAAATCTGAAAAAATATTATTTTTTAGGGTACCTCCCGAACACATGAAGTGGGAGGTAAATTCTGTATTTTAATCCACGCCTAATGTGTGGGGTGTCGTTGGATAGGTCTTTTAATATAAATATGGGTTTTCTAAAACAATTTTTAGACAAAACTAATAGTTTCGTAAATAATAGCTCCGGAAGTTTCTAAAAGTGATTATCGTATTTCCTCGAAATCTCATTATACATTGATCTCAGCAAAAAAGTGTAAAGAACCTTTTTCGTAGAAAATCATCTGTGGATTAATTAAGTAGAAGAACATTTTTTCGTATGAGCCACCGCTACTGAGTTATTTACGAAAAGCCAAAAAAGGGGACCTTTACACCCCCCACTCCCCGTTAGCGGCACCCCTATCCATGAGTACTTTTAGTATGTTGTGTAAGACACCTTTATCTACAACTTCACCAAAATTCAGCTATACACGAATTATTTCCCCTAAGTTTTCCTTCGTTTGGCGAGCTATAAATCTGATAAGCAAGACAGCGAACGAACATCGAACATGAACTAAACTAAAAGGTCACCAAATTAAGATATTAACTACAGCTTGAATAGCTTGATACAGCTTTAGAGACTCGAGTGACAAATATTGACAATACGGAAATAGATCGTTAAATGTCCGGAGTATTTCGACCCATATCTAAGGGGGCCCACCGACTATCAGTCCGCCTGACGATATCAATCCTGCCTGTCAATTTGAACAAAAACTTGACAGCTCCGAACAACTGACAGGCCAATATCGTCAGGCCAACTGGTAGTGGGTGGGCCCCATAAGAAACTTGTATTTACGTATACAAGGTGTAACAAAAATACTGCTGATCCTTTTAAGGGCATAATTGGTATCGTATTCTTATTGTGAAAAACTAAGAAAAAAAATTTTTCTCGCGAAAAAAATATTTGGTTTTGTATGGAGGGTTCGCCCCAGCTGGGACGACTCGCCCCATACAAAAAAAAATTTTTTTGGCTTCCAAAAAGTTTTTCTCCTACTTTTTCCTACTCGCAATACGATACCAATTATGCTCTTAAACGGATCACCAGTATTTTTGTTACACTTCGCTTATGACTTAGCGGCTTGATTAAAATGAACTTGGAGCATAGTTAACAAGCTGCAACATAAAGGTAGCTTATTATGAAACCTGCTGTATCTTTAATCAGTTTAATCAATGTTTAGATTAGTTTAGCATTAAATAGATTGAAACTAATCTGCACCTTTCTGGGCAATAGCCAAAAATTTAGTAGTAGGGTGTGAGTAGAGCTACAAAAAAATATCTTATTAAATACTTGTTCTATGTGAATATCAGCCAGTGTAATAACATTGTTGTCGAGATATTTTCGAGTGAGTTATCCTTGTGAGCGATGTAAATATCCTTTCCCTGTGTTGTCTTGTACAATCTCTGCCAAATATAATTTACACCGATTGGTCTTATGCTCACGTCAGCGATTCAAACAAATCAGTTTAAAATGGTTCCCAGTAAGCACAGCCATAAAGTTAATGCAAGTTGACGTACCCTGGGATTGAATTGGCTTCATGAAAGACGTGATACAATGTTACCGTCGATTTCATTTTGATGGTGCAGGTAGTCTTCGCACAATCGATCTGAGTGTGACTTACGTTTTTATTTGGACTCTATATATTTTTGCGAAAGTAGGAGAAAATTACACAGAAATAATTTGCATGGCATTCACCATACCTACAAACAAGCCATGCATTAACACACACGTTGTAAGCTTGAGCCACCATTTCACACTCATTTTTATTAATTTTTGTTTTTATTGTGGTCTCTTGTTTATTCTATATTTTCTTGTGATGAGGTCCACATATTTCAGAATGTGTATTTGTGTATCTAGGCATGCTCTATTTTCTAACAACCAATGTTTACAGAAATAATAAAACTTCACTTTGTCATTTTCATCTCTTAACACATCATTCAGATTCAGATTCAGATTCATTTATTCATAAATATAAGATATTTACAAGTCACATTCTTAATATTTGTAAGTACAGGTATAAATCAATTAGGTTACGTAAGAACGTATTTATATTCTATTATATGTATTATTGTAAGTATAGATTTTTTATCATTCCCTACCAAGTACAGTATTAGGTTAAGGTTAGGTTAGATTTGGATGAGTCGAATTATGCTCCCTGTTTCTTACATTTTATTTTTGCCTTTAAGGGGCTACTTTGAAAAATTATAGGTTTTTTCAAACGCTCTAGTGACTATACGGGAAAAGGGGCTGAATTTATTTTCGAATATGTATTATTAGACTATATACTCGTGTTTTTGGCACAAGCCGAAACACGATTGCTGAAAGTTGCCTCGATAGAAAAAAAATACGAAGTTGGGTCCTTTTCCCCCTTATTTTTCTTAGCTTACGTAAACTATAAGAAATTAAGCAATATAACTAATTAAAAAATGTGGTATTCTGGTTTATCTAAAAAGTCACAGAAACAAAATTACACAAAACTTTATAGATTCGCTTATTTATCGTATTTTAGTCAAAAAGTCTGATCCTTAAGAGCGCTGCATCTCTTTCTTTCGTGCACGGGAGCCATAAACGTGTCTCTAATGGATGGGCGTGGCTTGTCCGAATCGAGGAACGGCCTTAATTGCAATCGGTACTAGCTCCTAGCCAATTTCTTATCTGGGATGTTCCAGTTAAGTACATGTTATACGACTTGTTAATGCTGAACACTCTGTACAGACTATTGTCGAGGTGGTCTATGGAATGGTATGAAATGAATGAGCACAGTCCGCAGGGCAGTGATTAGTCTCCATATTTGTTCCCATACATCTTGACCGTTTAATAAATCTACAATTCAATACATATTGTAACACGCCAGATATGGTCTGTCTGGTGCCAGAGGATAATTTGAGCGTAGGTTGTGATAATTTATTTATAATTCCCGTGGATATAAAATTGATATTTCCGCTCAATAGGCGCCAGTGTATGCTATGCTAACAAACGAGCTGGACAACCTAACCTATATAAGTTTTAATTAAAATGTGCCCTTTATAATAAAATAATCAGAACCTACCTAGCGCGGCACCTAATTCTAATTACCGCCCTTTTTCCCGGGGTTTCATGGATACAAGTGTAATTAATATTTAAAAAAAAAAATTGTCGGAATCAACAGTGAGCATAACGACAATGGAACGGCTATCTTTACTGCCCATAGGCACTGTTTGAGCAAGAAGCGCGATTTTATAGTTGAAACTTGTAAAAGGCCCTTATTTCACCACCGTGACAATTGCCACAATTTCTGACATATCCAAATTACTGAAGTCACAGGCGTCCACAGGCTACAGTAACCACTTACCAACAGGCGGGCTGCATGCTTGTTTGCCACCACCATGCTATTTTTAATAAAATTAAACATATTTATTTATATTATATCGTTAATAAATAGGTACTGAGTTTATTGAAGTGCTCTCGACAATTGTCACGAATAACCATAGTTCTTCGAAGAATTGTAAATATTTCTCGACATGAGATTACTAGAGTAGGCTTGTGTCGGAATTTCGTGACAACTGTAGTGTTTTTCGATACTATGTCAAAACTTCTGTTTACAAAAGTAGTAGTTTTAGTGATAATAAATGAAGTTTTTCTTTAAATACTACGCTGTTGGCAAACAATCGTGCAGCCCGCTCAATAGTAAGCGGTTTCCGTAGCCTATGGATGACGGTGACGTCAGTAATTTGGATATGTCAGAAAATTACAATTGTCAACGTGGTGAAATAGGGGCCGGTCTTAAGCTGATGGGTTGATGGGTCTAATACGCGCGTGATCTGTTTTTTTTTCTAACATACTTCATAAGCTTGTTAGTCTTGGCAACACTTTCTCATATTTTAGACGAAATACTTTTGATGGGATTATGTATTTTCTTTTATAGAATAATGTTGGGCTTATCTGAGTAACTGAGTATCAGGAGTTAAACATATAACAACGACGGCTATGACCATATTATTAATCCGAGAAATGTGGTTCCGGTTATTTATTTGTCTCTGGAATTCGGCCCAACTTCCGTTTCCGCAGCAAGTGTCATGGCCGTCGACTGTTTATTTGCACTTTCCACGCAGGTAAATATTTTACTTACGAAAAAGCTGTCTCTATGAAAAGTTTGATGATATCTAAGTAAATTTGTATGGGAAATGCCGTTGACAAATGATCATAAAGTTTATTTATCTAACGAATCAAAGTTATGGGCCCTAAAAACGAGTATGATGAAAGTGATGAATTACATGTGATAGGAAATCATAACATAGTTATTAGGACTGTATTACTCACGAAAAAACACCAATAAAAATGTACAGTTTCATTTCAATGTCTGAAACATATCTGTACCGTTTTCGAGTAAAAGGTACATCATTGTCTGTTGACTCTGTTGTCAGTATCAGTAAGGCATTACTGCCATAATAATTGATTTAGAAACAAACTCTATTAAAAACCGACAATGATGAACCTATTGCTTGAAAACGTCACATATCAATTCAATAATTTATATAATACGAAATTTATTATTTATATAATTAAGTGGACATTACCTGTATATAATTTGTAACTATCTGGTGTATTTCATCTTACAAGCGTTTTGGTGTAAACTGTTATCCTGTAAGTTTTTTTTACAAATAAACAAATGAATAAATAAATGTATATATCCAATTATATTAAGTATATTTATGACTCGGCATACCTTAATGATCTGATGAATGATCATTTCATTGAGTCTTTTTATGACTAATCAAGCGAGTAGGCGCCTTTATGATTCATTTCGCGAAATGTATAAAACATAAATATAGTTGTAGTTGTGGTTATTCATTATAAAACATATAAAACTTCAACACGACTTGTCAATCTTGTCATTATACTTATAGTTTGTGTTTAAGAAGGTATAAAATAAAATTATTTAAGCTCATGTGAGATAATCTATAGAAAAAAACACGGCATTATTATTTATAGAGGAATGTATGTAAGATACTTTCTAGCGGCAAGGTAGAAATATTACAGGTTTTTATAATATTATAGAAAACGTTGAATATACCGAACTAAAACTTACGTGTATTTTATTATTTTCCTTAGGGATACACACACTGCACACACACACATAGATACCTATGAGTGCGATCTGTTTGTCGAATATTCTCGGCGGACAAATCCGTCAATGTATGTATTGCGATATTCAGATCTGTCCGCATACACATCCGCCATATAAACATTGATGAATCTGTCTCTCGGGCATATCCGCCAGACAGATCCAGCGGGCCGATCTGTGCGTATATCCTAGGCTATTGTAAGCACCCATAGATTAAGAATACTAGTAAAATTATTAACATTATAATTATTATAAATGCTTGCTGAAATACTAGGTACCTATACTGTTTTTTTTAACAATGGAATCATCGTTTCGTCTTAACCTTGTAATTTATGAATTTGTAATTTTATATACAGGGTGTAACAAAAATACTGGTGATCCGTTTAAGGACATAATTGGTATCGTATTGCGAGTCGGAAAAAGTAGGAGAAAAAATTTTTGGACGCGAAAAATTTTTTTTATTTATATGGGGCGAGTCGTCCCAGCTGGCCAACCCTCCATACAAAATCAAAAAAAAATTTGCGAGAAAAATTTATTTTTCTTACTTTTTCACAACAAGAATACGATACCAATGATGCCCTTAAAAGGATCACCAGTATTTTTGTTACACCTTGTATACCTACTTAACCTAACACTCCGCTAACTAGTTAAAGATGGTAGACACGTATCATGTAGAATGAGTACCTAGAGTAACTCGCTGGATATGGCCACCAGCTACAAAGGATGCATACGAAATAGTCCTAATTCATAACTTGACCAAACTATTAGCGTAAACCATAACTAGACCAGTGTATATTGACAACTGAAAAAAAACCAAGTAGGAGTCAGACTCGCGCACGAAGGGTTCCGTCCCATTTTCTATAAAAACGGTAAAAATATGGGAGCCCCTTAAATATTTATTTTATTCTGTTTTTTTTATTTGTTGTTATAGCGGCAACAGAAATACACCATCTGTGAAAATTTCAACTGTCTAACTATCACGGTTCATGAGATACAGCCTGTTATAGTGACAGACGAACGGTCCCGTTTTACCCTTTGTGTAAGAAACCTTAAAAAGCGTAATTATTGTCCGAAATCGGTATACATATAATGTTAATGCCCTCTTGTGATACTTAAATCCACGCGACATATTATCATAACTTCAGAATTTCTCTTTAATTCCAAAGTAATTGCAGTTCCACGAATATCATGATATTCAGAACCGGTCCAAAAGACGTGATCTTTGCAAAATTCAGTATTTTAATTTTTAAACAAGTCAATCGTTGACCTTACCCGGAAATCAATTTCATGGTATAACTTCAACCGCAATCAGTTCTCTTTTGTTCCTGGGCCAATCAACATTTTGACCGACAGTTTTGAGTGTCTCTTGCGTTACTCAAAATGTCTCTGGAGTTACCAAGAAATCGGACTTCTAATATACATAGATTCTGTTTATTAGGTTTAATAGGTGGGGGCTCGAATGTTTTGACATACAACATAAAGAGATACACAGAAAAGTCATTATTCATAGGTGAAATTTTCAAACGAAATTTAAAAGTTGAGGACAGATTTGTGTCGGTCAAAATGTTGATTGGCCCTCCTAACCAATTTAACAGAAACACTAATCATTTTGTTGACTTAATTATGTGTGCATGTAATAAAGAATAAATTTAGAATGTTATTTTATTTGAATACTTACTTCAAGAGGCTTCTTACGTAATCCACTCAAAATTGGCAAATAATACTGCTGCGGTTTTCCTGTACAACGGAGGGCTAAACATTTTTATGAAAAAGGTAGGTACATATTAAAGTATTTAATATTTAAGTCACCGTCCACTGGATATATGTATTTTTACACACCTATGTTTCATTTTGTCATGAATGTTATACAAAACGAGTAGCATGATTGTCAGACCGTGTCGACATTGGGATTGGTACCCCGTATCGTATACTACCTATGTCTATGACATGACAGGTTTGACAGGTTCAATCTAGCGTGATTTGCGTTGATCCGTCGGCGAATGACGGGTTAAAATTGTTTGGTTTCCTGTCAAACGAGTTTATTAAAAATAATAATCAATTGTATGGTGTCAAAGTTACTTCAGTAGGTGCTTTGACTTAGAATTAAAAAGCTACAAGTCCGCGAGAGTAGGTACCTACAATCCGTACAATAAACAATAGAATATAATCTAACGGCATGTAATGTTCCAATTTCAAAAAAATCTAAATTTCGAAATCCTGTTCGGCCAATGACAAAGATTATCAAAGATAATTAATTAGATAGTTACAAAAGCCTGATTGGCAAAATGATAAAGTCACATGGCATGGTTTTGCTTGTTTACATTCTTTATAAATTCACATGGAATGCATAAGGCACTCGTATGTATTAAAAAAAAAGTTTGATGGAACAATTTATCTGCTTCGAAGTTCTAAACTTATTTAAGAAGGAAGGAACAGCTAGTTAATTATTACCTGGCTTTGCATCCATACGATCAAATAACACTTTGGTATCATATCTGTGTTTTATCACACCATAAAGATGATAATCAATCTACCATAATAGGTACCTACTTGTATGAGTGATCGATAAGGTAAATACTGATAATGTCGCGTCATTGGATAGTTTCGAGAAGTTTACATCGTGCAAACAAACTGCAGTGCACGCGTCATAATGGTAAAAATAATATATCGTTGTGACACTTGCAGCATTTGTAAAGATGAATTTGAATAAAGATTTAAAATTAGGTATAATGGATTGTGCATTAATAGATGTGTATGCGCGCGTGAAATTAAATACATATAAATACCATTTACAACGTAACGTTATATTATAATATAATCAACACTATTCTAAATAAAGAATAATTCCCTGTTGCCTTCGCGTAATCGGATTACACTCACTATAACGTTAACAGGGCTCTTCCAACGGTTTCTGGGAAATAATGGCGTAACGTAATGCGACGCCAGCATCCAAGACTTATTCCTCGAAACAGTAAATTGAATCAACTGTTTTAGGAAAAAGTAAGACCCTGAATCTGTATGTTGTCTTCAAGTTCATTTATTAGATATTTAGAGCAAGAGTTACCTGTATGCCTGCCGCCTATTTCTTTATACCATTTCATAAGATTTAGAGCTTGAAATATTTATCGAAATACCTGCTTTAACACATTAACGTTTAACATAACATAATCTACTAGTAGATATAAATTATACGAACTATCGCAATTGAATGGCGTAATAAATGAATGTATACACAAATAATACATGATAACATTGATAATTATGTTTATAAAAATACGCATGTAAAATAAAGGTTAACGCTACAACAATAACAAACATCGGCTTAAGAACAAAGACGATGACTAGACGCCAAGTTAGTCATCGGTCAGCAATAAAAAAAACGAACCGAATTGGGTGACGATGTCGGTCGATGACGCGATCTGGAGAGTGAGGTTATCTCCTTTCCTCAAAAAAATTAGGTTACGGTTATTATTACGAGAACACTGTATCTCTCGTTCCTGCTCTCAGCTTTTTATTACTGTAGTAAATTGCTTGTTATGTACAGGTAGGTACTCGCATCGCATATAAGACGAACAAACAACGAACTTCGAGTTCAGAGTTCTGGCAATAACATAGATGAAGAATCTCTAAAAAAAATTGCAAACCACTGATTGTCGATTTCTCAGCTAAAAAATCAGATCACTTGGAACTTAGAGCTTGGCGGTGCTCTCCCGTGCACTCCGATTGTCCAAATGCAGAAGCAATGCGCAAGATCATTACGACCGCAGCTGGGCCGGCGCCACTGCGGTTTATTTTCACGCTCAAATTGTCTTCTTGTTTAGGGACAGTAATGACTCAAGAATCGGAACAAACTGTTTAACCCTTTTTGTAGTGACGATATCTCGGGATCTTGGGTTTCGAGGCCAGAAATAATTTGTGGCGAGAAAATTAGCTTCTCAACGATGATTCGAACAGGTTTTAAGTTACAAGGGATTCACTGTTTTGCGGTTAGGTAACGATGAATTAAAAAAACAAATACATTTTTCTACTCATGGGATATCTACTTAAAGGTATGACAAACATAATACGATAATGAAAATTAATGTTACCGAAGATGAATTCTCTTGTACAGCCGGCGACGCATTAAGAATTATGTTGTAATAAATACTAAATTTATTTCGTTGTCAGCAATTCGTAACCGACTCGACGGGGGTCAGCATATAAAGCACCCGAATTAATTCCTTCCTGGTAAGAACGCCATAAAGCAAGGAAAGTAGCGCAAGCAGGCGATTCGTTAGCCGTACGTACTTCGTTTCAAACGATTGGAACTTGCACGGAGGAATGCATTAAGTGCATGTTGCGTTGCTGCCCGTCACGCCGGCTTACACCGTTACTCTGCCATCTTCATAAACAATTGGATTTACACTTTATCCCCCTTGTAATAAGCATGTGATGAACGCAGAGATTACTTCGTTAGACTCGCGCGGTGTGCTCCATAAGCGGTTATGATTTATTGATTGATTAAAAGAATTCTCTTAATACGTTTCTTTGGTACGTATGTGAACTTTTTATAAGCATTAAATTGTAGTTGTATAGACGAAGAATGAGGATTACTGCCATAAGCTACTCATCGTATTGAAATGTGCTTTAGGTAAAGGGGTGCATCATAGAAGATTTTATACTTTAAGAGGGCATTAGATTATTACGAATTAACATCATTACCGACTTTTTTTAAGGGCTGGATTTTAAGGCCTGACTGAATAAAAACATGTAGTTAATAGGTACACTTGAAGAGTCCTTTTCACAGCTCACAGTAATCATCATTACAAGATAAATATTATTAGTACGTATCCCAAAGTGCCTCTGTGTCATAACTTATTTCTGTCTACCCTTCTGGTAACGAAATAACGAGCTGACAACCATACATTACAGGCACTGAAATCTATTTTTAGCCGGCCACAAGCCATTTAAAATAGCAGTAAATAAACCCATATTGATAATCAACTAGCCAAATGAGGTCTGCACCTGACATGTTTTATTCAAAGGCTGCCAACGCAGCGCTCCATGCACGGGACTGGCCGGTGTCAGATGCTAGTAATCATTTTATTGTTGAAAAACAGGTGGCGACATCCATTCTCTATTAGTTGCTTGAAGGACGAAGGTGCAGTTTTTACTAGGTACTATTTTAAAAATAAGTGTGTGTGAGACAGTATGTGGTATACGATCCATTTTCAAATTGCATATCTAGTTTATAAAAATAGAACGTTCTAAATTAGACCGTAGTTGTGTGTATGTCCTTAGCATAGCTAGGTCAGTGTACAACGGATTCTTGTGTCAAATGATCTGCGAAAGTGTATTCGCGAGATGGACGCTGTGGCGAAATAATATATTTAGTGCATTTTCCGATCATTACAATCTATTTGACAATACCACGGGGATGATGTGCCAACCTCCACGAACGTACGATTTTGGCGCAGGTATACTTAGGGCTACTTGCCTTGCATTGCACCAAACCTTAATTAACGTCATACCTAGTTAAAATTTGATTGTATGAAAAGTTTGACAGTTCTCTATGGGATGACAGCTGTGCCGCCTTATTTAATGGTAATTTCGTGGTGCAATGCAATGCAACCCGCCCTTACTCGACTCAAGGTTCACAATTACACTGATCATTTCAGCTTTTGACTCACCCGGTGTCCGTGCAATAAGAACACAGGACAGGACATAGGCACTCGCGCAGGATATCGCTTTAATGCGCATTAAGGTTGTAAGTCGTCTTACATTGATGTAATGGATAGTTTTTACTCGCCATAATTTGCGTTTTTCTGTAAATTGCATGTAATGCGACCGGTCGCACGCAGCTGGCGTATGGTGGGATCCATAGGTGGAGTCCGTTACTGTAAGCGTTGAATGATAGATATAATATACTAGCTTTTGCCCGCGTTCAGCGTGGAATTAACACCATATGGAATTAATAAAACGCCTTAGTAAAATCTAAGAGCAAATATTAATTTAGCACATATGCTATTTCAAGTCAACAGAGAGCAACATATCCAATATATCCATACAAACTTCCACCCCCTTTTCTCCTAGTAAGGGATGATTTCTGGAATAAAAACTATCCTATATCCTTTCCCGGGACTTACATTATATTCATACAACAACTCAGCTAAATCAGTTCAGCGGTTTTAGCGTGAAAAGGTAACAGACTGACAGACTTATAAACTTTCGCATTAATAATAAGTACATTAGTATGGATTATATGTTATCAACCACAGCAAGTTAACACAGTTAAGTTACGACCATTTAACATTTTCAACTCCGTTTGCTACATTAAGTTAATTAAGTACAGGTGCCAAAGGAATTGGTACAAAGTAATTTCTTGACTGAATGATTCTTGCTAAGGTTCTGAATGCACTTTCCATGCTAACGACTTCATTAATCGCAATTACAAGACTTTCTGTGTCTACTGATCATTTAGTGTCATGTTGTTTTACGAGCAGAAATACGCTTAAAATTGTAAAAGTATTCTTGAAACTTAATTATTAAATAAAGCCTATGCCTAACAGACATAGATATCTATTGTATGTCGTTTGCGCGAAGTGTATAAGTGTTTATGGATTTAAATAATATTTGCGGTTACAAGTAAACTAAGGCGCCAGTGACTAGCAAGATAAATTTGGTCGAGCCACAGATGCACGTTTTGTATGGATACAAGCATGAATCACAGACACTCGCGTCCTTTGTTTTCTCTTGCACGTACGTACGTACATCTCATATCACGTAGAACTATGCCGATAACAATTACATAACGAGAATTCTTTCTCGCTTATCTTTGGAGTAGGTAATTAACTTTAAAGACAGTTAACTAAATGGTTATGGTTTAACAAGAAATCTATTTCCGGCCGGCGAGAAATATTTCTGGACGAGCGTGGATTTTCACTACACAAACGACAAGGTGTAGATAGATTTCAAAATACGGAACTGTGTCCACGTCAAAACAAAGCTTAAAATGTAATAAATAAATCCTGACAGAATGTATAAAAGAGCTTAACAAACATTCATAGCTCTTTTAGGATTTGTGTCCTAGTCATCTTCCAAAATGAAGATGCTTCCAACAGAAGGCTAACTGTCATGACCATATACAAGAGGTTTAGGATATTATACAAACACATTAATGATCATTCATACATATTTTCCTATCAACCTAGTCAGACATTTAAAGCTTTTAATTACAAAATCTAATAAATACCAATATCAACAGGTGTCGATGTACTGTTTATACGAAACTAATCGCATCTACGCTCTCTAATCCGGTAGAATTCACCCCCGAAAGATAATGATTATCTACCTTTAGAAATCTACCAAGGATAAACGTACTTACACACAACACGCACACGCACATATTTTTAAAGTAAACCGAAGCTAAACTTTCCTCACACAGTAGAATTCTCCAGGTAATAACGGATATGCAAAGATAACATTGGCATAAGTGGTTGGTTAGTGACAATGGTTCGCAGAAGTCAGTAGCCATCGAACATCGTGTTTACTAATAGGTTGTCGTCGGTGCCCGTGTCGCATGATTAAGTGTTCATTAGCTGTTGACTGACACTAACCGGTTTATTGCAAGCAGTTAGGTATTAGGAATGAGAAATGATGGAAACTAATTTAGGATTGCTAAAACACGATTACGGCCGGGGATCCAATTTTGAAAGACACAAATTTTTCCACAAGTTCACAGGTAATCCTTATAAGAGCAATAGTTCCTAACAATAGATAAGTCGTTGTTAATTGAGTCATCATAAAAGGCCATTAATTAAGCAAGTAGCAGAATGAATCTACAAACCACAACAAGAATAATTGAACCCAACATGCTCCTAATTTAATCAACAATGTTCCCAGCGACAGTCTGTCGCCGCAAACAATTTCGCCTTTTACAGTAACCTTATGTCACTCGATTTTGCTCCTTGTCCCATAATACTCTAGCCGACTTTTAGCGTGCATTTACTAGACAGAGTTTGACCGTAATGGTATATAGTCCATTCGATAACACTGACCCCGGTTAGGCAATTCAACTTTAATGACTGGACGTAGCAATCTGCGCGACGCGCCTTTCACACGTATCAAATCGAGAATTATGTATGCCGGGATGCCCGGGATTGCGGGGACGCCGTGGACAGGATAATTTCGATTTACCTACTCTGAAGCATTTGACATTTAATTTTATAGAAGTAGGTTATTTATCCTTAAAAGACAAAGTAAATGGACACAAAGTGGACACACGAGTGCATATTAATAAAATCAGAGATCTTATAGCTTAACATTTCCAATATATACATCTAATACATATATCTTCTATTTTATCCAATATAAACTAATTTTAAAGATTGACACAAATTGTCTACGAATTTAGTTCAAGAGCGTTTATTCTAGACTCACTTATCTTGGAGATATCGATGATAGATAATAGCGATGAGGCATACAATACAGTGCGTTGGTGTGGTATATGAATTGGAATTATCCTTGATAGGTTTGAGGCGTATAGGTACAGGTGAATGTTAGCCCAAATGGGTCGGCTTTTAATTGTTATTTCCTGACTGTCTAACCTGGCTGCTAAGCTCGTTTCATAAATTGCTCAATATTTCAGTAACAGAATACAGAAAAGCTTTTTGCAATCAATTGCACAAACATCAACGGGACGAGTTGTTAATGCGAGGTAGTAGTTTAACTCGTATTTAACGACTCTTCGCTTAACAGTAGAAGACAGTTTTCGCAATAGCAACACAAATAGTCTCCCGTATTGTTTCGAATAACTTTGGCCTATTAATAAAATGTTTCCTTAGTTAACTCACAATGGCTTAGATAATACTGAATTATGTAAATGCTTCTATCATCCCAGAGTTATTAATTATGACCATGTACTTTTATCGTAGATGAGAAAGTCTCGAACTCCTAGTGCGCCTAAAAGAACACAATTTGAAAATCATCGTCACGGGTCTTCAATAGCACAGCGTGATATCTACGTTACGTAAGAATTAAGTTCTGTACAAGCATCGAAGAAACTATCACCTAACACAAAATCAATAACGTGGAAGTCACGATTGCATCTCGAGACAACACGTGCAGAACTGGTTCTAGTAACCTGGCAACGCAACGTAATGTCTGATTACACATTTGGAAACTGTTGGATTCGGTTTGGAGTGCCGTAAGTTTAGTCAATTTAAATTGTTGATGAATCATCTAACTATTGTAATCATACTAGACGTAAGGTCAGCAAAGCCTGCCTATTATGCAAGTTGTATATCGTCATAGTAATAATATGACTATGAGTCAAGAAGTTAGCCAACTTTTTGCGTCCGTCTGATGTATTATCAAGTTTTACGTGTGTTAATTAGACCTAGTCTGAGTAAACACTTGTCGACTGCGACACTCTTGGCAAATTAGCGTGTGGTGTAGGTTACAAACTACAAACGTTAACCGCTCAAGGGGTCATAATCATAATACTTAGTTGAACAAAATATAATAGATCACTTATTATATAAGTATGTTACATAAATATGATAAATATGTACATATAAAAACCATGTGGCAGTGTGTCATCGTGCGTGGAAAACTCAACTCATGCTTTTTCCCAGAAACGTTTAAAAGGCGACATTTTTAACGGTTAAAAACCTCACGACAATCTTGTCGTGAGGTTTTTAACCGTTAAAAATGTAATACATAATTTTCCCATATCAATCAAGTAATCTTACTTGATTGATATGGGAAAATTATGTAGATTTACTAACAATCAAGAGGATTTTGCTTTTGTGAGTTATATTTGCATATGTCAAACTGGTGGGCGGTTCAAGTTCGAGTCTTCGCACCTTGACTGTGAGCCACATCACATAGGATGTTTATGATGTTTGACTGCAAACTGCATCTTCTGAGTGAATAAGTTCATGTAAAAAAATAACATCATCGCAATGGTACTAAGTCAGTCTAAGAAATGTCTATTCTATCTATCTTAATTTGTAATTATGGATAGGTACTAGTAGGAACTTTCGCCGCAGGAAACATGCACCTGACACAAACAGTTCGAGCAAGATAGTGAGCAGAGCACTGTTGATCTCACTGTCCAGACCATAAAAAAACTAAGTAGATCGACAGAGTGAAGCGATCGGAGCACCGCAGTCCGCAACATTCCATAAAAGGATAATGGAGTAAAGTGGTTCAGAAACAAAAAGACCGGACGGATCTGATCTGATCGCAAAAAACTGAAATACTATGTGGGCGATACGGATTAATAAACATTGGCTATGGTTTGATAAGGAAGTTAGCTTCCTTAGTAGGTATTTTTATAAACATAAATTACTCGACGAAGCGTCATGTTCACATAATGCAAAGCAATTCATTAGGCCGCCAACTGTGCAATCGAAAAAGAATATTTTCATCGACAATGGCTTGACATAGGTATGGTAGAAGTCAGAAGAAGATCAGTCAACATTGATGATGCGTAATTATATCATAAATCTAATAAGTTTTGACTATCCTCAGACATCAGGTTTTGACTAAGAAGAAAAGGGATACTTTAACGATCACAGATCACACTTTGTTAACTTAAAAGTAGTTGCAATACTTGCAATCTATAGGTAAACTAGCCAAGTAGTCTGAACTGAACACAGGAAGAACAGACTTGAACTTGACATGGTTATTAAAACAACGGAAGATCGACGACATGCTATAAAATAGTCTATTGTTCTATTAATAATCATCAGGAAGATCAGATATATATATAACTCTAGGTCGCATTCAGCAAGATCAATCGGGCATAACAAATATGAATCATATGTTAACAATACAACATGAATCATAAACATAGCTAAATTATAGGTATCATTTCCATTGATTAAGCGATACATGTACATATCTATAAATTATAATATAATATTACGTCCGTCGATGATACTGAGGATAGAGGTCGTAAAAATATTTTCACACTTGCAAGTGAGAGTGAAAGAGACATCAAAGCAATATGAGACCTGTCCTGTCGTCATTTGTTGACGAATAGTAAAGTAAAAATAATACAAAAGCATGATCGGATTGATCTATTATTAAAATAAGTATGTACTAAAAACCTTTAGATTTATAATTAATATAGTGCAGTGATATGTAAAAAAATATTTCGAATTTTAATTTAATTGATATCGCTTTACTTCAACGGACGATAACAAGAGAGTTAGATAAGATCACAGAGAACCTCCTATGGTTGTCTTATCTGTGGATAAGATACATTAGTCACGTGAAAGAAAATTTATTAATAAATGAATATACATACTTGACTTGATAAATCGAGAGAAAGACAAAACAAAAACAATTTTTAAATTTAATGCGTCGCTATTACAACCACGTATCGTAATTTTCTAAAACTATCAGATTTCAAGAAGAAGCCGTAGTCAATGATAAAATTGTTTCGGGACATTTTAGTTCTAACTAATAACATCAAGAACACTCGTAGCACGCGAGGAACACTTACCATAGTCTAGCAGCAAGGCGGATGCTGTTTATAGTCAAGATGAGTGCTTGCACGCTAGCATTCCTGCTTTAAGTGTTTGCTGTTTGATACACCCAATAAAACACACACATGACATACAAAGTAGACATAAATAGCGCAAAAGCTATCAAATCTTATCATTAGCTTGCCCTTGTCCTATTAATATGGAGTCGGCACAGCACCAGCAGTTTACCTCTTCAATAAATCTCCTAGTCGAATCATATGATGATACTGATTATATAAATCATAGGAAATAAAGCAGACACAGCCACAGACCCAAATAAACAGTCTGAGATTAATTCCAACCTCATTTCCAATCCGAGTTAGGTATTGGGGTCAAATGAATAATATACCAATAATAGGGTTACCTAATTCATTGTTTTTTATATTAGTCTTCTATGTATATTTAGTTGTTGGTATTCCTGCGATAATAATATGCAATATAATACCTACGGTACGGTTCTTTACAATAACAATAATTATTTTTAATAAGTACAAATGTAAGTTGTCAACACATGTCGGTTGTCGTATGTTCTTGAGTATTTCTTATTCATTTACTAATTGGGCATTGTGTCCATGACGTAAATAGTATTTCTATGTATGTTTGTCACAAGAGTTTAAATCGTTAAAAAATACATTCGCATATAAATCCCTTAGTTCCCTAGTGACGGCAAACACCATTGATCGTCGATATAAATATTAAAACTAACGGTCGATGGACAGATGCGTGAGCCCGCATAACTTGTATTATGCAATCGTGCATTGACTTACCAGAAAAAGGTGTAGGTCAAAGAATATTAGACTTTTTACCCACCACGCAAGGCCTTAGGCGATGGCGCGATTTACATGGTTAAATGTACATAAATGTCTGCAAACCTTGATCAAAAAGATAGACAGTTGTGGGAAAGCAAGAATATTTCCGACTACAGCATTGATTAGTACTTTAAGTTTAGTAAATATATTTTTAGTCATTTCACGGTAAAAAAATATACTGTAGCCATGGTAGTCATAGCGAAAAACCATGAATTTTTCGTTAACATCTTTGTAAAAACGTCCCGTTTTTTGCATAAACTCATTTCACATCAATTAAGGCAAATTGTCAAGCTGAATTATTTAATTATTCTCACCTAAAAAGTTACAGTAAGCTTAAATTTATTAAAATCACGAACACCGCTAAACTTTCTCCGATTGAAAGAAATAATTACATGCGAAAGTAATTTGACTACCACTTTTTGTACCATACCGCTCTGGCTCTGACATGACATGGCGAATTGCGAAATCATAACAGCATTTAGCGTGTCGATTTAAGTTAATCTCGGACTGTAACTGATATTTGACAGGCACTACAGAACTATTTACTTTTTATCTCTGCCTTAGTTATATAAATTAAAGCATTTATAAAAAGCACTTTAAGTCTACCTTCTGTTTGTGCTTGCATAATTGTATCAGTTGTAATTTGTAACTATAGTAAGATATTTTTTAAGATGTCCGAATTGTAGGAAGAATCTCTAGTAAGATTCGGACATCATAAAAAAATACTATTACCATACCCGTGTTATGACATTTACAACAACAAAACAAGAAGCACAATTTTGTGTATTTCTGATAAAAATTTATGGAAATAATAAATAAATAATAAATATTAGGACAATAAATAAATAAGTAATAATAATAGGTACCTACAATGCCAAGGCAAAACCTAACAGGTATTTTATTTATTGATTTCAATACGATACAGACTAGGTATTTAGTATTCACATAATTAGAAGTCTAAACATTATTTTTCGATCTGTAATAAATAGTTTCTCGCTGACGATTTCTTTTTTTCGGTGATCAAACTCTTTAACCGTGCAAATGCTTCAAATCTCATCTTTCCATCACTAATATTGATGACTCTGTAGACTTCTGATCTGACAAAAAGATTCAAGTCAACCGTGTTGGTAGAAAGCTAATTCAATCATGAATATCATGATTTAATCGAAATTTGAGTGAGAGCAGGTAGGTACAAAGTAGGAAGATGATAGTCATAATTATTGGACTTGTTAGTACTTATAAAGGTACAATGGTTTCTAATAATGTCTACTCATATTATTAACTACCGACCCGCCCCGGCTTCGCACGGGTGCAATTATACATATAAACCTTCCTCTTGAATCACTCCATCTATTAAAAAAAACCGCATCAATAGTTATTTGTTATACAAGGGGTGAAAGTTGTATTTTACGTGCGAGTGTTATTTGAAACACGAGCTAGCGAAAGGATTCTATTATTGACCACGAGCGAAGCGAGTGGTTCAAAAATAGAATCCTGAGCGTAGCGAGTGCTTTAATACACGAGACGTAAAATAACTTTCACCCGTGTATAACACAAAACTTTTCACCTCACTACAGCGAGGAAAATAAGAAAAAGGGTGCATTTTGCTCGGTTTCCCGTAATTCCTCAGGTGTTTAATACTTCTTCATCACTCGAATCACTAATTTTTAACAAAACAACCTAGAAAAACATGCGAATATTTAACGTTGATATGATGGATGAATTGAAATGAAAAGTTTTGACGTAAAAGGTTTTATTAAATGTCAGATGCGTTTTGTTCGTACGTAGACTTATTCGGCTGTCAGAACAATTTATCCGTTTTTACAAAAAGAATGAAGATTAATGTTGAATGCTGATATTTATGAATTAAAATAAAGTTGTAAGACTGTATTAAGTGTTTTTACTCGATGCAATTCATTAATTGCGATGTTAAAAATTCTGCACTTTTAACGTTTTACGTTTTGTTAGCTGTCAAATGTCACTTAAGCCACTTGTCACTTATGTCAAAACTCTTTCACCACATGTGGATAAAAAGCGATTTTCACAATAGATATTAAACAAACAAAAAGGGCTTTCCGAGCTAGTGAGGTGAAAAATCCGTTGCGTAGTTTTAAAGATACATAGGGACAGACAGCAGGAAGCGACTTTGTTTTATACTATGTAGTGATATTTGATTTTAAAGACTCTTGATCTTGATAGGTACCTTACACGGTATCTTCTTGTGATGAGCCGTTTATAAAACTGTGCTCATTATTTCTGTAAGTACAAACTCGTACCTATCAAGGAATAGATACGTAATAATGTAAACGTTACCAGCGTTCAACGCACGTTTCTAAATTCCCTTCCAACAGAATCGTGACGCCTATCTCAGCGTAATGCCACGTTCTTTTACTTTTTTCTAAGTTACTTGTTCCAATCCAAATCTAATGTGTTGTTCATAATGGGCTTTCGGGGAGGCTCATAAAAAATGAAGGTAAAGGTAGATCCCAAAGGTACCGGGCGCCTTAAAAGGTAATCGCTCGCAGGCTTTTTTTTAAATTTCGTAGAAGAGAGCACAAAGAGTTGAGCCAGCTGCCTGTGCCTACAGCTGGCAGGCAAGAAAAGTTAAGTCGTTTCAAAACTTTTTAATGTCACCTGGCAATAAAGAACGTCGTTAGGTAAGATGTGTTTTGTAAACAACATTTTATGAAGTTTAGTAAAGTAGTATTCTTAAATGAGTAAAGTAATTTGACAGCACAGCACCTCATATAACTTTGCAAAGCATACGTATTGTAAGGCAGAAGCTATCAGATTACATCCACAAAATTTAAAATTTCTACCTTAACTACGCAGACAGGAGACTACTTTTAAAAATAGCCTATTATATATTATTGTTTTGATGTAGCCCCGGTTTTGGCCACTATGCCGGTTTTGGCCATTTTGAACCTTATTCAGGTATACAAAAATATACAAATCTGTGGTTTACACTTAATATAAGAGTAAATTATGGCAGTACCGTTGACACTGTCATCTGTCAAAAATCAGTTGCCATTTAGTTGTCAGGAGCCATAGAAAAAAGTGGCCAAAACTGGCTCCTGGGCCCTTTTCTGACATTTCATTAAAGAAAAAAATAAGATCTAATGTCAGAATCTTAACAGCGGTGATTAATATAAATAAAGTAATATATTTTCAATGACTTAGTATATGCAGAGTGTCATAATTCCTTATTTACACAAAATTACTGGCGTTTGAATAGTCAAACTCTCCTTAAAGTAGCCAAAACCGGGGCATCTGCCCTAGTTTGAGGTTTGACATAATATGTGAGTACCTTTTTCGTTAGCTTTAAATTGTAATTGGACTTGCGGCCATCTTGTCGAGCAAGGTGGTTTGGTTTCGGGAAAAACTTCTTATTTTATGTTCATTTTCGTGATTCAATGTGTAATATATAGCTTATTCTGCAGTGATTTAACGAACTAGTGAGCAACTAATGAAGAATTAGTCTCGAAACATGTGTAACCCATGTTTGAGTTAGATATCCGTTAGTCCACGTGCTGTTTGTAGGGAGTAGCTATCTCCTTATAAAAAGCCTAACCTCACCGTACAACGTCCAGCTCTTGGAGCGACTTCGACATTGGCAAAATTGTCCCAATATTGTGGACAGAATGCCATATTTTAAAAATTGAATTGAATTGAAATTGTAATTGGAAATGACAAATGACTTCATTTCAATTCAATTACTCCCAGATTTAAAAGTAGTAATTTAGAAGTCCTTTTATAACATATATACATTTAAGAAATGAGTAGGTATACTGAAACTATCTTGACTCTATTATACGTGCCTAGTCGCTAGGCTTCGTTCACTAACCGTTATCACTTGATTAGAATAAATGATGTTGGGAATCAGAGCACGTCCAGTTCACAAATTAGACAAACCCTATTTATCAATTACTGAGACTAGCAGTATCTAGTCTAGAACAATCTGCGTTTAATTATACAATGTAGCATTCCATTCATTCGTAGAAAAGATTTAAGTCCTCTACAAATTTTACAATGTAGTATATTATAACTAGTTACCTATTACTCGTATTTCATTAATTAATAACGACTTCATAAAAAGTAAAAACATGATGGTCACTATTCATTATTTCTGTAAAACAGTGGGTCACTCATTCTTATTTTAAAATCTGCGTCGGAAATCGATACGTGTATAAATGGAACAGCCGTTCTTGTATGAAGCAGCCAATTTGTTAATTTGTGACCCGAATAGATTGCAACACGAATTCCCATTTACCCTACGTTTATCGACTGAAAATAGGACAACCTGCCCAACTGATGCAACGACTATAAAGCTAGAAAATTAATTGTTTACGGCTCCTCTTTATATTTTTTGGCAACGTCACAAATGTCACAATAAAACAATTGATGAATTTGGTCATGAACAAAGATATCTTCAAATTCATTCCAAATCAATTTTATGAAAAGATAAGTTTAGGTGATAAAATCACAGCTGAGCAACACGGCGATATACTAATCATTTTAGATATTACTGGATTCATTCGACTACGTAAATACGGTAAAATAATGGCGTGAATGTTTCTGGGCTAGACGCCACTTTCATTTTTTTACAAGTACTGGGGGTTTACGTCTACCTGTTTATGGCTTTTCAAATAGAATACCGTAAAATGTGCGTCAACACAAAGCGGTTTAAGTACTTTCGTAACTCAAACAAATCACTGCGGAAACGACTGGCTGGCACAACAAAAAGTCAGTTATTTTTTAAAAACCATTCCATTTCCCTTCACATCAGAGTTTGAAATACAAAAGTTGGCGGTTGAATTTAAGTTTATATTTATACCGGCCAGTATGATTCTGTATGAATGTTATGATTAATGTAGTTTTATTATTACACAAGTTGTGAGAATGTATTTAAATTTCAAAGGTTGTACCATTAATTGGTCTACGGGATCCAGCCTCCATATTAAACAGGTGCTTTGACCCCTAGACGAAACGTGAGGAAATGTTTAGATTTTTTGTTTTTAGATTTAGTTTGATCATTAACATTCAGCTGTCGTAGTTGGTTTAAGCTTTATTGGCTTCTCCATCCGTATTTTAGAATGCTGTCAAAGGATTCTCATAGATACAAATCTAAGATGCTTTTGATGAACGCCTAATTACCTATGAAAAGTTTCAATTATGTACCAGCATTAACTTAAATACCAAGCACATGTTTCGTAAGCTATTTGAATATTAATTAACACCAAACGGATATTATGCATATGAAAAACTAATAACGAAGTAATTGAAAACTTAAAAATTTACAAAAACATACCTATGAGGAAAAAAGCGCTGGTAGCCTTGCGGTAAGACGTCCGACTTTCAATCCGGAGGTCTCGGGTTCAAACCCCAGCTCGTACCACTGAGTTTTTCGGAACTTATGTACGGAATATCATTTGATATTTACCAGTCGCTTTTCGGTGAAGGAAAACATCGTAAGGAAACCGGACCTAATCCCAAAAAGGCCTAGTTTCCCCTCTGGGTTGGAAGGTCTGATGGCAGTCGCTTTCGTAAAAACTAGTGTCTATGCCAATTCATGGGATTAGGTTGTCAAGCGGACCCCAAGCCGGGATAAACGCTAGGAAGAAGAAGAAGAATACCTATGAGGAAAACCCAACAATAACTAACATCGCAACTGAGATCCATGTCTCAAAGATATTTATCTTATATCAGTTATATCTAGGTCCTGTCTGCACCGTGAATGAAAGGCTACAGCATTTAGATACATCTGTGTCCGCAAGCAGGTACCTACCCTAACTAGTGAATAGAAATTATTTAGTGGCAACCATTAAAGGCGGTCACTGTGGTAAGCAAGCTCGATAGGAAATCAGTGAAGAAGTGCTTGCACAACTCAACGCGACCGCAACGCTCATGTATCATCATAGCCACTATAGAACATTAAATGCGCCGTTTTCAAGTAAAAGGTCCATCATCGTCGGTTGTCATAAGGCGTTATTGCCATAAAAATTCATTTAGAAATCAACTCTATTAACAACAATTAAAATTTTACTAGAACCTTTTTTCACAAATGAGAGAGATTTCTATAACTATTGTAGTGAAGAATAATCCTCTTTTAGGGTAAGGCGTGTTAAGGGAGGACTAGTGGAGAAGGCAAATAGGTACGTCCTCACAAACGATTGGACATGCCAAAGAAGATCAATAAGATCATGCCAAACGCAGAATAGGTAAATCGCCGTTAAGCATACTCTAGGATTTAACTAGTGAAAACATGAAGTCGTGGTGAACTGGGGCAGTGTGGTGTAACATGGAAGCACGTCGGACCGGCAATCCGAAGGTCTCAGGTTCGATTCCTGTCATGCTCCAGAGTGCAGAGTATTCCACGGTTGATTTTTTCATTACATAATGTATATCTGTTTCCGATTTGTGGTTTTTCCACTAAAACATGTAGAGACTACAATTTCCAAGATTTAACATTAATTTGCGAACTCGATAGATAATATAAAAATTTAAAATAGTTTCAAACCATCTGCAATAGCAATTTTTATGAGCTCACCTTACGCCAACTGCTGCTGAGTGTTATGTAGGTACCTAATATGTTTCAAATCGACAATTCGTTGTTAATTTCATGTGAACAATTCTAGCTTATGTTTTGGATTTTGATAATGTTATCAGTACTATCGCATTTCGCGATCGTAACGCGCCTTCGTACCAACTCGCGAAAAGATATCGTTCAATGATGACAGTCTTGTTAAGTTAGTATTACAACCTTATCTGCAGATAACAATAATAACTGCATTCAAGGAAACTACGTATGTCTCGGAGGAAAATTTTCGGCTTTGTTTGCTGCCTTAGTGCCTTCATCGATAGCATTTTGTTGTAGAAAAGTCTAGATATTTTTCTCTTTGCTAGGAAACTACATTCAAGAGTTTGTTTCCTCATAATCATACTGCACATATGATATCGATTTAAGGCTTCCTAACCGGACGGGCGCATCCCACTTGGGGGCGTAGAGTGAACCAAGGGGGGCGCAGCGAGCCCTTCCAGATTTAAACTATACATATATTATATAAGGCGGTGCCCGGTTTTGACTCCCCATTTTAGCTCTTAGGGGAGGCGTAGTATTTTAGCGTAACGCTGGGTGAGGCACATAGAGTAATGTTCGGAGCCCCTGGTTCACATCCCACGTCCATTTTTGGTTTGATTTCCGTAGCGATAGATTCACCGTCATTTCTGGTTGCTACTTGCCAAATTTAGACAGCATCCATTTCTATATAAATATTACGTTATGCTATCGTTGTAGCAATCTCAACAACGCTCGTTTCGCCCTAGTCTCGTGTTGACTAAATATTCCCGTCGCCGCTGAGCGGAAATTTTGATCAAAACACTGCAATACATGTTAGAACCAACAAACAGGAACTCCCTGGAGGCTCCATAATGAACACAGGAGCAGCATAACATGGTCATAAACTCTGCAATCTCTGCATGTCGAAGTTAGTTTCAAAACTCCATCAAGTTGCAAATGCAATGATCTTTTGTTGCCCAAGAGTAATTTTAAAATTAATACTAGGTTTAATGTTGCAATTCCGCAATATTATGCCTACATCTAAATTACGTTTCGTAATCCGACTTTTCTGTTGCACCCGTTCATTATAAAATGAAATGAGAAAGCGTAGCTGGAATTTTAAATAAGAAACCGACCGCAGTCTTTGTGAGCGACAAACGCATGGTTTAAAACAAGTTTCTTTTGTTGATAAGGCCACAGAATGTCCGTGCCGTTGACTTACTGTTATTATTAATACCAGCATTATAAATAATCGCAACGACATTAGACAAAGTTGTTTAATTTAGAGTCTAATTATATTGTTTTTAGTTTTAAAAAATAATGTTATCTTTATTAATAGACGCCATTAGTCGACTTGTCGCTAAGAATGATCGATAACTGGTAATTCATATTATAATTGCATCTATTATCTTGTAACAAATCAGGTCATTAGCGATAACTGCTAAAGACTATTAAGTGGTATCCAATAGTTAAAATAGTCGTACACACATTTTAGACGATTTAGCTGGATGACATTGCAGTATGAATGAAATAGGAAGTTTTAGAACGTGTGTAAGGAGAAGTAGTGTGATCCTTGAGATAGGTAGGTACTGATCTGAGGTCCAAAGTAAGTTGGCTTACCCTTGAATGTGTCGTATGCCGTGGGCTGGTACTCCTCCCGGAAGGCGTCCTGCGCATACGCCGCGATCAGCGAGCTCTTGCCCACCGCCCCGTCCCCCACCAACACACACTTTATCTTCTCCTTCTTCGCACATTTCACCTTTCCTTTAATCTGAAACATCCGATTAAGTGTCCTCTTTTTCTTGTCCCGAGCTGTCCACTCGTTCACTTTATCACAACAGTTCGTTTCGGAGACGTCGTCTTTGACACGTCCATTTTCTTCGGCGACTTCTGAATAGTCGTAATCGTCGTCATCGCAACGATCTCGCGGGATCGGGAACTGGCTGGGGTTGTGAACGCCGAATACGAAGGGCCCGTCGCGGTCCGGCAGACGGTTAGAAAACCCGTTCGCCGGCGTAGGCTTCGCGTACTGAACAGTGGGAGCGCGGTACTGGCTCGACAAATACTCAGCCGATGCATGAGGATCGAACCTGAACACCAGCTCCGCCTCCCTCCTGTCTAAACTCAGCTCTGGCGGCGTCAACTTGTCCTGGAAGTAACTGATTTTCTCCCGGGATCTCGTCTCCTGCAACCTCCTTTCAAGTTCGACATTCGAGGGCTTCCAGTAATCTGGTCGGTATTCGTAGGGATTAGGCAAGTTCCTAGGCGCAGGTAGCGGCCGCTGTGGACCAGTGTCGCGGGGCGGCGCGCGCGGCGGGACCACTAGGGGCTTCTGCGGCTCCGCCAGCAGCGGCCGGCGCGCAGACAGGTTCGCGTTCCTGTTGAACATGATCCCTTCTAGACTGGGCGACATTTGCGCCGTCACGAGTGTAGGCCAACACGACGGTTATCGGAGCGTGCGTTCGCGCACATAACTCGGTGTGGCTGCAGTCGTTTGCGTGAAAGTCTGCGATTCGAAGCGGTGCCAGACGTGCGTTCGACGCGGCGGGCGGTTCGCGACTAGCGCCGCGAGACGGCGAGGCCGGTGGCTCCCCTCGCCCGGAGAAATGACCTGTTGCTGTTACCTTGCTCAGGTACAAACGGCCCTTCGCGAACGCAGCTGCCTGTGACGAACAATAAGCGCGTCATATGGCAGGCTACCTACCCTGCAGTAGTTCAATGAAACGCGCAATGAATGGGCCGAGACGTGGCTTGTTTACTTATAAGTTTGGCATCACGTAGGTGCCAACAATGATTTATAATGTCTCCACAATGCTTTAATTTTACCGACCGCAGCACTATAAGTAGGTACCTTCCTACTTATTTATACTACTTGCCTGTAAAAGTGGTGTTGCGAGAGGAATGTGTTACTAGGTACTAAACTACCAGTTACTAGACGGCGTTTGCCAGAGGCTACACGCCCTCGCTGTGCATCCTCGCACCGCTCAGCAAACCTCGCAACGCAACGCATCTTCTCGCCGCTCAGCTACCTCGCACATCTCTGGTGGAAACGCTCACATCGTTCCGCTTCCTCGCGCATCCTCGCGCCCCTCAGCTACCTAACACATCTCTGATTAAAACGCATCCTTAGCGTACCAATTACCTTGGTAGGTTAGGTAGGCACCTACCCTACCTAGTTTAAAACATTGATTCATTTTTTACATGACAAAATGTAAAACACCACACACCACCTACCTGCCTATCCTAAAGTATGATGCGCAGCGCAGTATATAGCACGTACTCTACCATTTATAGGTATTTCACTCGCCAAGTCGCCACTCGCTGTCAGTACCTACCTACTTATTTTCATTGTTGAGTTAAAGATTAAAAGATTCTCGTCTTCAAAATGTATTTAATAATGTTATCTTGTATATGTATCGTCAAAAGTGTACTTACCTGCCTTGTTATGCCAGCTGATTCCGGATTTTATAAACTTTCTTTAACTCTGTCGCCACTCCATATTAACAATAAGAATTCTACTAGTTAAAATCTTTAGGAGAGATAGCATATAATAAAATATTAAATTATCTCTCTTGTCAGCCCAAGTGAATACATATTAAAAAAATAGTAATCTTTTAAATAAATTAAATAAAAGTCTGTTAACTTCAAAACCGCAAATTACAAAGTGTCAAAAAAACAGAAGTGAATTATGGCAAGTGTATTTTTCTTTTTTTTATGTAGGTTTGTTTTTGCACACGGAGCATGAGCTTGTGTTTATGTTGGAATAAGGGTAGAGAAAGTGCATGGTGGTCGGAACATCTGCAATCTTGAGGCAAAGATTGGACTATAGAGAGGTGCAGATGACATTTCCTCTTACATTTTGGGTATCTTTAGGGGGCTTTCGGACAGATGGCGCAATTGACTTGAGCTTCAAAAAGGCTGTGCTGCTCTACTATATAAATTACTCTATGGTATTCGTATTTATAAAATTACAAAGTGACTGATATTCGTATTCGTAAAAGTGGTATTCGTTACATGACTGTCATTCATAGACCTACTATAGAATAGACAGAGGGTCAGCGGGTTGCTATTTTTTCTATGAAATCGACTAATTCTTAAAATGGTCTTAAAATCTTATGCGCCCGCCAGAATGGTCTTAAAATTGGGATTTGGTTTGTTGAATGGGTGCTTTAACTACTGTCAAAATTTGGACCGTTCGTCCGGCTCGTTGATAAATTTAGGCCAAAAAATTGCAACTTCAACTGGTCTTAAAATTGTATGCGTCTACCGGATTGGTCTTAAAATGGGTATATAGGTTATTGGAAGTGGGCGTAACCGTTTGTCAAAATTTGGATCGGTAGGATTTAAAATAAATAGATGTAATTTTTTCAGTCAGTAATATATTGTCAGTGCACCTTACTTGACGCTTATCAGTTTAGAGTTATGATATGAGCGACGGGTAGAAAATGCCTATAGGCATTACGTCTGGCTTTTCAAATCATATTTTGTGACATTAAGTTTAAAATGAATGATATTTTTAGTGATTTAACACCCCCGTAACTAATTACTAAAGTACTGCTAAGACGAATTTCTCTATTATTCGAGTTCTTGCGGTATACTTTTACGGCACACTTTAATATGAAAACGCAGTTGTGTTTGTGCCTGCCAAATATTTTTTTTAACAAATGTATAGTAATTTGCTATTTTTTCTATGAAATCGACTATTTCTTAAAATGGTCTTAAAATCTTATGCGCCCACCAGAATGGTCTTAAAATTGGGACTTGGTTGGTCGAATGGGTCCTTTAACTACTGTCAAAATTTGAAGCGTCCGGCTCGTTGATAAATTTAGGCCAAAAAATTGCAACTTCAACTGATCTTAAAATCTTATGCGCCCACCAGAATGGTCTTAAAATTGGTATGTAGGCTACTTGATGCGGGCTAAATCATGTGTCAAAATTTGAAGCGTCCGGCTCGTTGATAAATTTAGGCCAAAAAATTGTATTTTTAACTTGACGCCATACATACTTGTGGTCATTTAAGACCTTTAAAACTTATGTTTTCATGATCCCCGAGATGGGCTCTACAACGCTATATGAAAGAAAAACGGTTATTTTTTTGATAAATTTCTTGTATGGGCGGCTCCAGCACTACAAGATCGGTTATTGCAACGGTTTGTTGTAATAGCTTGTATGGACTATCTCTGCAAATATGTGGTGTCTTTCGTCTTTTTGAAGAACTAATAGAGTTTATCCGTAAAGAGAAATGTCGTAGTTTATATGAGATGTCATACATTTTACGACACTTTTCTATCCAGATATATTAATATTTCTATGATTGGGCGAATTTGGCGTTCACAGTCCGAGACACACTTGCTATATGCGCTATGTGCAAATATTGGCCTTGTCATTACATTAATAATGATTATAAAAAAGCCTAAAAATTCAATTCAATTCAATTTTTAAAATATGGCATTCTGTCCACAATATTGGGACAATTTTGCCAATGTCGAAGTCGCTCCAAGAGCTGGACGTTGTACGGTGAGGTTAGGCTTTTTGAGATAGCTACTCCCTACAAACAGCACGTGGACTAACGGATATCTAACTCAAACAGGGGTTACACATGTTTCGAGACTAATTCTTCATTAGTTGCTCACTAGTTCGTTAAATCACTGCAGAATAAGCTATATATTACACATTGAATCACGAAAATGAACATAAAATAAGAAGTTTTTCCCGAAACCAAACCACCTTGCTCGACAAGATGGCCGCAAGTCCAAGCGTAAAAATACACTTCGCAATTGTCACTGTTTGTTGTTTTGACACTGACAGTGACATTTCACATGAGCATGCTTTCTTTTAGCAAAATGTCAGTTGCCGAATAGAATAAATAAAAATATTCCTTAATATTTAAACTACTTTTATTATAAATTAATAATAAGCAAAGAAGTACTCATATAGTTAACAATGGCAAAGTTCAAATTGAGTAAGTAGTGTTGTTAAATTTATATCCTTTTCTACGAATATTTAGCGTATTTCAGTCTTACACTTGAGTCGCAATTTGTTTTTAAACAACTACAATATCACTTATCAGGGCATTGTTAACAAATAGTTCATAATTGTACACATGTTAGTACATACTTTTAATAAAGTTTTTTTTTGTCTAAGGCTTTAAAAGGTTCAATTGTTAAAGTTATAGGTTAGGTTTCACATGCAACGTTGTATGCCCACATTGTTGTTAATTGTTTGATATCTGATTCACCTTGCTATTCGTGTAAATGCTAACAATTAGTTATTATTAAAAACCAGCACGTAAATACATAGTAGAATTTCATTTAACATTAAATAAATGTTATAGAAAAACCTTCAAAAAGGCAACCAGCTCGCCTGCGATACAAAATAGAGAAGAAAGTAAGAGATCACAACCGGAAACAGAAAAAGGAGGCCAAGAAAACTAACAAATCTAAGAAGCCTAAACCCGTTCAGATTCCAAATGTGTGCCCGTTTAAAGAAGATATCTTGAAAGAAGTTGAGGCCGTAAAGAAACACAAAGAAGAAGAGAGGCAGAAGAGGAAAGAGTTGGCAAAGCTGGAGAAACAAAAGAAAATGGAGGAAAAACAAAATAGTAAAGTTAACATGAATTCTTTGGTGAGTGTGTTTAATTACAACACATTTTAATTTTCTTTGTATCCTTTGGCTTGATTCATGATGTCACTTACCGTGCCGTCCACGAACTTTTTTTTAAAGCTGATGATTGATCACGCAGTTGTGAAAGCTAGTATTTACATTGTTCGCTGATAGCCTCAAATAGGAACCTCTGGTAACATTTTATAGAGTCTATCCAGAAAGAGACGAGTCATAGAATGTGTGAGCTCTCATATAAACCACAACACTTCTCTTTACGGACAGTCTATACATATTTTGTAAACCCTCTAATTCATTGACTTCCTTATCAATCCTTATAATATTCAAATACTAATGCAGTATTTATTTAACCTCCTGAGGTTCAAAGTGCTAATATTAGTACAAAATATCTTCAATGAAAATTCCATTATATTTTAATTGGTACAGAGTTGCTTTTGCTTTGTTTCGTTCGATTTCGAAACATAAGAAATTCAATTCTATTTTCCAACGCTTTTGATTCAAATTTCACTTCCAATCTTTCTTGTATAGTGGGCCGCTAGAGGTTAAATAAATCTATATTATTAGCATTACACAGATTGGCCTAGCTAAATTATATTGATGCCAATATTTTATTGCATACAAAGAATAAAAAGACTGCACTTCTTGACTGTCAAAGAAACTATACTATGCTAGTTGTTTGAATGAATGTGGTCCCACAGGTAGCCAATGCAGAGGCACGCGGCAAAGTTCATGATGCATTCAAAGGCGACGAAGACAATGATGACGTCCAGTTTGGCAAGGACAGGAATCAAGAGAATTCTCTAAAGACATATTACAGGGAGTTCAAGAAGGTCATCTCGGAGGCTGAGGTCATTTTGGAGGTGGTCGACGCTCGAGATCCTTTGGGTAAGCTATTTATTTTAACAACAATTTAATTAAAAAGTAAGATAGCAAAAACACAGGATATTATCAATACGGTTTTTTCAATTCTAATAACGGCCTCCTAGCCTAGTTGGTAGTGACCCTGCCTATGAAGCAGGAGGTCCCGGGTTCGAATCCTGGTCAGGGCATTTATTTGTGTGTTTATCACAGATATTTGTTCCCGAGTTATGGATGTTATCTATGTATTTACTATGTACTGGCTTCGGGTAAACGCAAGGCAGGCGGGCAATATCTGCGATACAAGGATGTCCTGAAACGCCACCTAACTGCTGTTGGCATATCAAGTGAGTCGTGGGAGGAGCTTGCTACTCGCAGATCGGACTGGCGAACTGCGATCAACACGGGTCTTCGGGACTACGAAACAGCGCGCCTGAAAGATCTTGACGCCAAACGCGAGCTCCGAAAATCTCGGCCCAAGCCCTCCTACACCTACACATATAACTCGAATAATGAGCTCTACTGTGTCTCTTGCTGCCGAACTTTCAAAACAAAGCTTGGTTTTGCAAGTCACGTTCGAGCCCATGCACGAAAAGATCAAGCAAGTACCTTGGTGCCTGCTGAATGATTTGTCCAGGTGTCGCCGTCGACGGATACGTCTGGGAGGACATCACAACACAAGCCTTATTGAGCTTACTGTGGGACTAGGTTGATTTGTGTAAGATTGTCCTAATATTTATTTATTTATATTTATTTATTTAATGCTTAGTGCAAGATGATTCGGAATGTCTTATTAAACAACTTTTACTCATTTTTTTTGTATGGGACGCCACCTAGTGCTACATGTATTCGTCGCAATTAGCTTGTAGTAGCTACGAACAGAGAGCCCAACAGTTGGGTTTCTGGCGCTGGATGTGTTAAATCTTAGCACTATGGTACTAATTACAACAACATTTTGGTCCTATTATCAGTTCATGCGGCTGTACTCACTTGTGTTAATAATAGTGTGTGTGTTGTGTGATAATAGTGTTAATATGTCTCACGAAAGCTTAAATTCAATAAAATTTTGGTCATAATTAAAATAGTATGATTGTGAACTATATAGTGCAGCAATCTTATGGCTTGTTGTAGGTTATAGAGCTGACCCAAATGGTGTCTGGGGTCTTACCTACCCTTTACAATACCCTATCCTAACAAGTTCTAAACAAGGACAAATCTACGTGTGTTTCTGTAATAGGAGCAATAAATTAAAACGTTTTAATTTATTGCTCCTATTACAGAAACGATTCTACTCCTCAAACCAGGAAACGTTTGTTCAGCGACTTTTAAAAATAACGTATGGTTTGATTATTAGGACACTTTAAAGTTTTTTCGAACACGCAATGTATTCCGAAATTGACTACGTCTGTAGGGTGACAAGCAATGTCAATTAGACTGTTTAGTTTGTATGAAAAAGAGACAATCTACAAAATACATATTTTTTTAAAGTTGTTGAACAAAAGTTTTGTAGTTAGAGGAGTAGAATCTATGTTTTAATTTTTTGCTCCTATTACAGAAACACACTGTACTATATTTCTGTTGTGTTCCTAATGTTTACCAATCTATAATATTAAAATTATACTTGATGATTTACTTCAACAATAAATGTGAACCATTCTATACATTAAAATTATACTTGATGATTTATCTAGGAACCCGCTGCACACAAGTAGAAGAAGCTGTCAGAGATGCCGGCAAGCGTCTAGTCCTAGTCCTGAATAAGGCAGACTTAGTGCCCCGCTCCAACCTCTCCGTCTGGCTGAAGTACCTCCGTCGCTCGGCGCCAGCCGTGCCCTTTAAGGCTTCCACTCAGGACCAGCAACATAATCTGGGAAGGAGGAAGATGAAACATATTGTTAAGGAGAAAGAGATGAAAGGTATTGTGGTCAAGTGTTTCTATGTGTGTGCTAACTAGCTAGTTAATAAAAATTACAAAAACAGAAATGCGTAATATTCTTTTTTTTCTTTCAAGTTACTAGCTAGGGGCTGTCCATAAATTACGTCATCGATTTTTGATCCCGCCCCCCTAAAATCATCCAAAAATTATGGTTCGAATGGCCCCGTTTCCTCCTACGTTATGCTACCATCATCCGATGTCCAGACCCCTCCCCCCCCTATTTCGAAATGACGTAATTTATGAATAGCCCCCTAGTAACTTTTAAAACTTAACATTTCTTGATACATTTTTGGTGAATTAGTTGTCTGTCGACAATTTGTTTCCAAGCAAGGAGCTAGTTATTACGTTAAAAAAGTTTTTGCCAACAGCTTGTTGAAGTTTCAAGTGATAAACAATTATTGTATCTGCTTCTATTTTATTTTTATGCAGTTATGTACTTAATTTTACATACAACAGCATAATGCTAATCGCGAATTTGATGCTATAAGATAAGGTAAGGCATTCTGTACCAGTCAAGATTAAGACGAAAACGTCACTCGTCAATGTTCAAAGCAGAGAGAATGGTGATTGTGAGGCCATGTCTACTTGACTTGACGCATCTTTAGTTTTATTACTACAAAATATAACTACTGAAGATGGAGACCTAAGCTCTCCGAAACACATCGCGCGTAGTGACTAAAAAGACGTGAAAGTTTAACTTTAATAGTTTTATGTAGTGTATACTTTCGGTTTGGCTTATGACTTTTAACAACAAATCTTACCTTGCAGGCGGAGCGTGCGTTGGCGCAGAATTGCTGATGAGTCTCCTAGGCAACTACTGCCGCAATAAGGGCATCAAGACCTCCATCACGGTGGGCGTGGTGGGGCTGCCCAACGTTGGGAAGAGCTCCATCATCAACAGCCTCAACCGCTCCAAGGCGTGCAATGTGGGCAGTACTCCCGGAGTTACCAAGTAAGTTGATTTTATTTTTAACACTTGGTCTCTTTTGAGGGACTATTCTTCTGATGTTAAGGTTTTTTTTCTCCACCATGAAAATGAGTAACAAGGCAGATGTTGACCGCGGATTTCTGAGATCAAAAGAAGGTAAAACATAAAAGTTTAGGTCTTTCTTGCACATAACATAATAGTATTATTTTATGCAATAGTTGTATAAGAGGGTTCAAAAAAGGTGAGTGGCGTGTGTAACAATTTGAGGCAAAGCCGAAAATTGTTAATAAAGACGCCATGAGCCTTTTTTGACCTACTTATACAACGTTGCATACCTACATTACTTTTTCTACGACTAGTGATTAAATAATACACAAGATTAAACGCAGTTTGCTTTAAGAAATATGCAAGAAAAGGCAAATTAAATGACAGATGAGAGAACGTAATCGTAATTTTTTTTTTCAAATGTCATCAACTTACTTGCTTTTTTCCTTATGTTGGCAGCAATTATTTTAGTTTTGTTATTGTTCCAAAGCATATGAATTCAGTTGTTTGTTAAGTTGGCAGTTTTGATTTTCGTTGTAAATTGTTGTTTTTCTTTTTTATCTGTTGGGTTCACAGGGCACCACTGTTAGCAGTTGCTTTTTATCACATAATAACCCTAGGGTCTTTATGAAGAATAGACAAGATAGCCTTTTTTGAAATGTCATAAGACATGCTTTTATATTCGTTGGCAGGACCATATAATTGACTGATAAAAGTACCGGAGTAGAAAAATGTTATTGGTTCTCATCATGTAATAAGAGCTAAGCTAATAAACGTGGTAACCTACTACATAAATAGCAATTGAAGAATGCTTTTTTCATAAAAGTTCCTAAAATTGTTAAGAGACACTACATTACTTTAAAAGATGCAGCGATTTTTTACACAACATCTTTTATTTACTCTATATGTTTGCGGGATTTCAAAATTTTTGCAAAATGTAACTCTAAAAGAAAGCCTTTTATTGCTCCTATCCTAGTGATGGGCAAGTTACCAAAAGTTTCCTCGTTTTGGATGGGGAATTACCAAATGGAAATATTCCCGATACAAAAGGCGGAAACTTTCGGTAACTTGCCCAACACTAATTGCTCCACAGAATATTGTGATACTGATCCTACTATAATTTGGCTAGGGTTTGCTTTACTACAAGCATAGACAACAGTGGCGGTGGGTCAAAAAATTGCGTAGGCAAGCCGGTGCTGAATTTGGGTTAAAATTTCTTCATGAGCTGTAAGAAAACTGCTCAGGCGCCTGAAACTCAGGCAAGCCGACGGGAATCGTGTTCTATGGACGCGCCGCCACTGATAGACAAAGATAATCTTACTCTCTCTTTCTTACCCTAGTACCCTCGCTATAGCTTGTTATTACTTCCACTGTTACTGCACTTATTGGGCAGCCAGACTATAAATCCTATATCAAATCTTCCACAGACAAATGCAGACCGTCCAACTAGACTCCAAAATCAAGATCCTTGACAGTCCCGGGATAGTATTCACGGCCGGTGCGGAGTCTGACTCGTCCGTGGCGCTCAAGAATGCTCTCCGAGTTGGCAGCCTTAAGGACCCTGTCACACCGGCAACAGCTATACTGCAGCGCGCTAACAAGGCTACCCTTGTTGATTTATATATGATACCGGAGTTTAGCACGCCACAGGTAAAACAGACTTAGAAATGTGTATGATCCTAGACCACAATTAGACTATCATAGATTTATGGTGATATGAATGGTTATAATATATGATTCATATTAATATGACCCCTATATCTATGATCATATATCTATGATAGTCCAATTGCAGATTTAGAAATGACATATTTATTGGTGCCACGGGTGCAGAGAGTGACTATTCCGTGGAGCTGGTTTAGTTTGAAAGTTTATATCGTGAAATAAACAGTTCATTTAGTGAAATATTTCTGAGTATTAATGTCGAAAACCCTTGGATTGTAATGAAAGTCCTATGCAGATACTGCAGATAGTATCCCGTTGTTCCCTTTATTGAAGTTTATATTATTGTCAGGAATTCTTCGCGTCGGTGGCGGCTCGCATGGGCCGCTACAAGAAGGGCGGCGTTCCCGACCAGGAGGCTGCGGCGAGAATCTTGCTCAACGATTGGAATACTGGCAAGGTAGGGAGGGATATATATTTTGGCCAGGGACTACTTCAAGCAGAGACAGAGATAATCATACTGTCTCTTTCTTAACTTAGTACCCTCGCTACTAAAAAAGGGATGCGTATATTTTTTTTGAGTCATGTATATTCCGACAATAGAAATGACGATTGACGCCTATTAGTTTGGTTGTATCAATATTCAACATCCTATCATTCCCCAGGTCCGCTACTACACGGAACCCCCAGAGACCATGGATTCTGAAATCCACGTGGACGCCAAAATCGTGTCGGCCTCCGCCGCGGAGTTCGACATCAATGCCTTCGAAGCCATGGAGACCGAAGTCATGGACGCACTTAACGATGGCAACACTACTGAAGCTATTAAGGTAAATTGAACCCTATTATGTCCTGGATAAGGTATAGAATAGCATGAGTTCAACATCAATCCCTTCGAGGTCATGGAGACCGAAGTCATGGACGCACTTAACGATGGCAACACTACTGAAGCTATTAAGGTAAATTGAACCCTATTATGTCCTGGATAAGGTATAGAATAGCATGAGTTCAACATCAATGCCTTGGGCCATGGAGACCGAAGTCATGGACGCACTTAACCATGGCAACACTACTGAAGCTATTTAGGTAAATTCAACCCTATTGTGTGCTGATAAAGTATAGAAAATCACGAGTTCGACATCAATCCCTTCGAGGCTATGGAGACCGAAGTCATGGACGCTCTTAACGATGGCAACACTACTGAAGCTATTAAGGTCAATTAAACCCTATTGTATTCTGGATAAAGTATAGAATAGCATGAGTTCGACATCAATCCCTTCGAGGCCGTGGAGACCGAAGTCTGAATGCAATTAACGATAGCAACACTACTAACTCCATTTAGGTAAATTAAACCCTATGAAGTCGAGGTAAGGCTAAGATTTAATATAAGATTAAATCGAGGTAATAATAAGCCAAATGCAAACTCATTACGTTGTGATAAAGTTAACAGCATAAATTCGATATTAACGCCCTCAAGGCCAAAGAGATCGAATATTTGCATTGTAGTATGTTCATTATTACTTATGAATTTTCCACAGATCACCAGCACGGGCCCAGTAAAGGCACTAGATGAAATGCAAGTCGACGAAGACGAATCGCCTCTGCTCCCTAAGACCCTCAACATAAGGTCCAAGTTGCCTAAAGACCATTCCGAAGCCAAGCGCGCCAAGGTCGACCCTGAGATGCTCCTCGAAGGCAACACCAAGTTGAACAAATTAAGAAAACAACAGTTTAAAAAAGATAAGAAGAAGAACAAAAGAAATGAAAAGGTGGCAGTGAATCTGGCGGGCGTTCTGGAGAATGTCACATTAACGTCGTTTAAGGATAAAAAGGACGATTATAACTTCAAGGAGGCCTTTGCTATGTAACTTGGAATAAAAGTTGTGTTTAAATTACGTGTTTTATTGAGCTTATTGATAAGTGACAGGCGTACCGACAATATGCAAGTTGTAACAAAAACGCTGGTGATCCGTTTAATTAAGGGCATAATTGGTACTTATTTATTTGTAAATAAATAAAATTGGTATTGTATTTTAATTACGAAAAACGAAGAAAAAAAAAATTTGGTTTTGTATGGCGGGTTGGCCAGCAGAGCTCCCATAAAAAAAATTCGCTTTAAAAAAAATTTTCTCCTTTTTTTCTTAGTTGCATTACGATACCAATTATGCCCTTAAACGGATCACCAGTATTTTTGTTACACCCTGCATAAATCATAAACTCTAAAACATTAGCCTTTTGTTTTTAATTTAAGTTCTTTAATTTCAACTAACACACCGATAAAAGGTAATTCATTTTTAAACAATTACCTAATATAACTATTATGTGGAAACACTAGAAACCTATTTATTGTACTAAGTCAATGAAGCAACAAATTGAATTACACGCATGATAAATTTACAACTTTTCATTATAATTATCATGAGTTACGTGGGTATTATTGAGGAAATTTGATATATTAATAAGGTATGGTAATGAGATATGGTAAATCGCCAGTAACTGGCCACCTCAAACTTAAAATGAGCTCTATTCACCAACAAACAGAATTCATTTAAGCATGAGGTTTTAATAACTGGCCACCCTTCAATAACTGGCCGCGTTATACTAAAATGAATTCTGTTTGTAGGTAAATAGAGTTCATTTTTTTAGTATGAGGTGGCCAGTTACTAGCGATTTACCCTATGTCAAAGGAATATTAATTGTAAATATATATTTTGGCCTAGGAAAATACATTATTTTTCGCATAATAAGGGGGTTCAATCGGGGAGGTAGAATAAGGGGGTAAGCTCTTCGAACCACCGATATAGAATAAAGTGCTTCGAAGAAAACTTGTAGGCAATGTTGGCATTATGGTGTAGTGACGTCATAACCCAATCCCGAGTTTCGAGAACTAAGATTGAACTCCGCCTTGCTTGGACTTATCTTTCGGCCTCACTTTTTGGTCGAAGAGCGTACTCCACTACTTTGTACATAGGTATGTACCTATATATCTTGCGCTCTTATTAAGTAACGGGCACGTATGAAAATCGCATTCGATTGCACGCACCGTCGTAACTAATATATTTGCATAAAATCTGTTTTTGCTTAAATAAATACATTTTAAAAGTGAGTTTCGATGCCATGTTAACTTCAAAATGCAGGCAGTTTGCCTAGTTTACGATCTCTGGTCATCTAGATACTTAGTTAATCAGAATCATATAATTTCTTCTGAACTCTAAACATACTAAGTACCATACTTACACACTACACCAATACCATACATTCACCTTGATGAGGCAGTTGTTTGCGTTTTAATTACATACCACTCGACACTCTTTCAGCCCTGGTGTAAATATGTATAATAATATATGTAGGTATATGGTCTGCCGGACCTTGGTAAGAAATATAATGATAACATTTCAGTCTTTGACCCGTTGATATAAGACATAATTCCGTTTGGCATATATTTAATGGTTTTTTACTAAACCAACACCAATAATGAATTCTGGTTAATATGCTGACGTTAAGTGATAACGATTGGATGCTTATCAACGAAAGTATTTACAACCACGATAGCGTTGGCACGACACGTTTGTACAGTTGTTAAAAGTCTGCTTCTGACTATCCAATCAGGTTCGAGCAAGTCATCCTAATGAAGTCATGAAATTTTTCAACAATTTACTACACTATCAACAGTTAATGTACCTAAACATAGCAACTGTTTAAAGTTGTGGTGTCAAGGTCACGCTTTCCTCATGTGCCAACCAATTTGCCGCCTTTTTCAGGGCCACCATAGAGTAGCTAGACAACCACGACGAAAAACAACCTCGAAAATCTCATCTTTCTCTATCGCACGTGCTTATTCGAGCGAAAAAGACGTAGATAGGTAACGAAATTTCGATTTATGAGGTTCGTGCGGTACCTATAGTAGGCACTCTGGTCGCGAGTGTCGCGACGTCATCTCTATCTGGGTTTTCCTCTACCTACAAAGTGTACTTAACAAAAATACCGGTGATCCTTGGTATCCTCGGGCATAATTGGTATCGTATTCTAATCCTCTGTGGGGGCTCCACGAGAACATTCAACAGCTCTTCTATCTAGCTGTTTAGAACTTAGTTTTTTTTTTTTTTTTCTGAGGCTCCATCAAATATTTCGCTCCAAAAGGGTTCCGTAACGAAAAAAGTTTGAGAACCGCTGGCTTATACATAGGTAAATGACTAAATGTTTATGTTCTTTATAAAATGACAAACTTTTTTCTGGCGATATACAAACGCAGGGAAAACCTTATCTTGAAACCAAAAATAATTATCCAATTAACATTGCACTCATTACGCAGAGGTACTTTAGATATTAATAAGTCCTAATTTCTGCACGTCCCGGTAATGAAAATGAAATCAGCTAATTAGTAATAACCTACATAATTACTTCTAGTAAGTTAGTAAGTAACAAACCACAAGTGTCTATAAATAAAAAAACTACCTTCGGACTGGAGCTGGAGAGGGCATCAATGTATGGTAAATCTTAGGTCTTAGTTACCTTGGTTACCTAGGTAACTTATTTATATAGGAAACTTAAAAAAAAATATTTTACGTACTATATTTGACTGCGTGTGTGGACTCTCCACACACGCAGCTATAATATAAATATTATACGTATCCTCTTTCCTCGTAGCGTTTGTCCCAGATTGTTGATGCTCCATTGAGCCTGGGGTCCGCTTGGCAACCTAATCCCAGGAATTGGCGTAGGCACTAGTTTTTACGAAAGCGACTGCCATCTGGCCTCAACCCAGAGGGCAAACTATGCTTTGTTGGAAATTACGTCCGGTTTCCTCACGATGTTTTCCTTCACCGAAAAGCGACTGGTAAATCAAATGATATTTCCGAAAAACTCCGTGGTACCGAGCTACCGAGTTGGGGTTTGAACCCGCGACCTTCGGATTGAAAGTCATATACATATACGTATATTATAGCTATAATATATTATAGTCTGTGACCTGTGACGGGTTTTAAACAAAAGAAAATAGGTTGAACCATAAATGGCTTAACAATTACTTACAGTAAAGTTCTTGACTGTAGGTACTTAATGGATCACTGGGTTTGGGTAAGCGCAATTAGGTAGGTACCTTCCCTATATCAAAAACCTATAGGTATCTAATAAGTAAATAAGCGACATTAAGGGTGGGTTGCACCACGCACAATTAACAGACTCATCAACGTTAAATATGAAGACGGAGCTGTCACCCCATAGAAAACTGTCAAACTTTTCATACAAGATTTTTTTTACGATTACGTTTACGTTCACAGACAGTTTGGTGCAACCGGCCCTTAGTAGGTGACATAGGTGTATACCTTTTTTTTTTTTTTTTTTTTTTTTTTTTTTTTTTTTTTTTTTTTTTTTGTCCCAGAGAAATGCTTTACGCATACCTATACGTAACATTAGGCCCCCGGGGTGGAGCCAAATATTACGCATAAGTTATGTGGGACTCTCCGGTCTGGACCGGCCTACCCACTAAAACTCTGGGATGCTGCCATCTCCGTGCCTTAATGGTGGTGCAACGGGATCGAAACTGCAACCGCGACACCACCAGCACTGTCGCCCTAGGGCGAACCCACTCCGCAAATAGAGCACGCTGTAGCATGACCAGCGTGCTCTCCGCCAACTGGCCTCTCTTAACCCCGGAGAAGCCGGGACCGGTATTCCGGTCCCACCCGCACAGCACCAGGAGGACAAACGCCCCTACCCCGGCACCCGTGTAGTGGGGATGCCTTCAAGGAAAACGTCCCTTCCAGCCATACCACCACTACACTCCGCCCCCAATCAGACGTGGAATCTGCCTAGGCAGAGTCACGCTGATGGGTCTCCTCTCCGGGTGGTTGGGCTAGCCTCCAAGAGCGGGTCACCGGCCACCTGCCTATCCGCGTCCCTTCATCGGCCACTCCAAAAGTGGGAGCAAAGGTTAGTAAGCTAACCAATGCCCACCCAAATGCTGCCCATAACAAACAAAGTCTGGTCTAGGCGAGACGGGTACCTAAGAGTGCAAACCAAGACAATGATAGCTATCTGCAACATCTAGGATACTTCAACCACCCTCCGCCACGTGACTGAGTTTTTGCGATGAGTTGGCACCCCATAGTACCAACCCATGGCCCCAGCCTTAAATACTGCTCTTTTCCACGAGTCCAGGCCATGGCACACCTCCGAAGAGGCGCCCCGCCCTCTTCCACCACTGTACCTGGTTCGGGAACTGCAGTACATAAGGCCGTCCTCAGCCTCCCTCCTCCCCAGCACCCACCCCACTAATCTACTCTGTTACCAGAGAGCTCGTGGAGGGACTGACAGGATATTGGCAGCAACGGTAGGCAATTTTTATTATATTAGCCTATTTGAGTGTCCCACTGCTGGGCAAAGGCCTCTCCCCTGGATCTCCATATCTCCCGATTTTGCGCCTCTTCCGCCCAGTTGTTAAGGAAGGTATCTAAATCATCCCGCCATCTCCGTTTGGGCCTACCGCGCCCGCGCCCCCCTACCAGCACCCACTTGGTAGCTATGTTAGGGTTAGGGTAGGCAATACCAACCGATATTACCTACCGCGGCCCCCAGGGTGCACCGTCCAGGAACCCTTCCCTATTCCCCCGGATCCACCTGATCAAGAAGAATGAGAAGGGACCTGGCACTCGAGGAGGTTTCCTGTCCCACACCCCGACATAGGTGTATACCTACATTAAGTGGGCCATTTTGTACTAGTCAAGTACTTAATTTGATAGCCCTTTACATTAATTCTGCAACCAGTGCAAAGTATTTTGTATACCTAATTTTATATGCCAGAAGATGTCAGATTACTTCACTCAATTAAAAATTCTACTATAGGTACTTGCAACATATGCGCAATTAGTTAATAGGTAGGGGGGTAATTAATAATATAGGTAGGTACACACCCACAATCAGATATCAAACTATCGAACCTGTAAAAGTAGTATGACGGGACAGTCACTACTTTTACCACAGAGTAAATAATAGTATAACAGAGAGACCTCTGTTATGTCACGTAACGTCACGAAGCATGTTGTCCCTTCTTAACGCATGACAAGTTCTTTTTCGCACTTATGCAAACGTATCGGATACGTCGTGTCAAACTCAAATTTTTTGACAGATTTACTTTGAGTTGTACCCCCCTGCTTTTACTTATGTCACCTACTCTACTCGTATGGTATGGGCAGGCATGGCTTATGTTATGATTATGATAACCACCACGTAAGATTACGAGTCTTCGTCATCGCATTACACGACATTAGTGTCTCTCGATCCCTTTCTTACTTACGTGCTATTATATCAGTATCTCTGTCTAATGCCATGTGCATCGCCGATTGGTGAGCGTACTACATTAGCCATGCAAAGTTTCAGAACCGTTGCCGTTTTAAGTGCTTCTCAGACTCTAAGTGAAGTTTTCTAATCTGATTTAGTAATTTCAGCTGCACAAATAATTATTAAACCAACGCTTTTTGTTACTAAACGTAAATTACTCGAATAATTAGCTTTAAATGATTTCGCAAACAGAGTATAAATCAAAGTTATTCGTATTTTCCCGCAAATTTCTCAATTACATTGAAGCAGTGTGTTCAATTCCTATTCGCTGCCCGCTATCCAATGGCACGCTTCCATCTGTCTGGCATAGTATAATGTCATTTTCCGGCGTTACTGAGTCTGCCTCTCTATCGCACTTAAACAAAATCGCCGATGCTAAAAGTAGCCTTTCTCTTTCTATGGTGGCGTCGTTGGGTGCTACAGACAATGTATAATATTGCTGTCTCGTTTGGCTACATGGAATTCGAATTGGCGTGGTTGAATCGGTTGTCCACGTCGTGTCAAGCCGGTTGATATTACAAAACAGAGGTTCGACGACTTTTCATTTTATTCGTGGCCAGTCCTTTGCTAGCGCGGGTGGTATAGTGAATCAAAATGAAGTCTTTAGTATTAGCGTTTGTCAGTTTTCTGGCAATTTATTCAGTAAATTGTGAGGTGTATTATGAAGAAACATTCCCCGATGGTAAGTGTGCTTGTTTTATATAGAGATCGGATATTTTTGTACGGACGCGCCGGTGCCGCGTGTGCTTACTTACGTCTATCGATTGTCTGCGGCTCCCGTCGCCGGTTATTTTAGGGAAACTGGCGCTAATTCTCTGTATTTTCTCGTTGCAGATAAGTGGGAATCGGAATGGATCTACAGTGAGCACCCTGGCAAGGAATTCGGCAAGTTCAAGTTAACTGCTGGAAAGTTCTATAATGACCCGGAGGCCGACAAAGGTAAGGACTTCTCGCTTGACTTGAACCGCAGAGTGGTTTTTTACTCATTAAATGAAACTAATTCTTGTTCGCTTTACTAAGATAACTTATTGTTTCCTCCCACTTTCATTCTTCCTTTCAAATCTTATTGTCCGCCCATTTATTATATGCCAAGTTGGCTACACACTCATGCGTCCCTGGTGCTCGCAGGTCTGCAAACGTCAGAAGATGCCCGTTTCTACGCCCTTTCCAAGAAGTTCAAGCCTTTCTCAAACAAGGGCAAGAACCTGGTTGTCCAGTTTTCTGTCAAGCACGAGCAGGACATTGACTGCGGAGGCGGTTACCTGAAGGTGTTCGACTGCAAGCTTGACCAGAAGGATATGCATGGCGAGAGCCCCTATGAGATCATGTTTGGCCCCGACATCTGCGGTCCCGGTACCAAGAAGGTAAGCATTACTAGTTAACTTTTCTAATTAGAATATTTAATGAAATGTGATTTTATTTACGCACTCTATTAATTCAATTCCAATTAAAATTACTGGTAGATAATTAAACACTAATATTTTTTGTATGGTCAATATTGGAATTGGACTGGTATTTGGCTATTGCATGCCCTACTGTTAGGTATCAATTGATTGAAGTTAATTATTCCAAGTTAAATACTTACCAATTATAATTAGTTGGTCTTAGTTTTATTTCTTTAACAATTCAAAAGATCTCTAAAAAATATGAATTTAATAGCAGGAAATGAATTATCATTGCATAGTATATTTTGTGTAGTGTGTGCATTAATCAAGAATTCAAATTATATCAATCTCACCACATCACTTGTACATAGACCAATGATATTTAAAATTGCAAAAAAACCGACATATTTTTAACATAGGTAACACATACCATACCTACATTTTACACTGTCCTATTATTCGGTATATTTTTCCACCGGCTTAAGCATAAATAAGCCATACCTAGTTAACACTTTCACGACCAGAAACCCGCTAAGCGGGCTCTCCTTTCGTAGGCGCTTTCCGCTACGAAGCGGGAAAACGCTAGGATCGGCTACGAGCGTAGCGCGTAGCGAAGTGTGGTACGGAAAGTGATAATGCTGTCACTGGACAAATTATACTATTTATTTCCATTTAATTAGTCAAAGTCAAAAATTTCTTTATCCAAGTAGGCATAGCAACAAGCACTCCTTTCTGATACCTGTGTGATCAGATCACATTCTGTAACATGTAACGGTCTGATTAGGTATGTACCATAAATAAATAATTATATCTCTAAGCTCAAAAAAATATAAATAAAAAAATTGCTGTCAGTTTAGAATATGGGGTATTATACCAGCAACCTTCAAAATGTAGTTGTGCATGTCACTAATAGCTCATTGATGGTAGCGTTATTCAATCATGAATTTACGATTACCATCAGTTCCAATACAAATAAGCAAACAACTGTTCACTTTGACATATTATGAATGTGATAAGTACTATTTTAATAAATAATAACTTACATCATTATGTTGGAATAGCATTCAATAAGAGTCACTCAACTAGAGTGTCATAAAATAAACATTATAAACTACCTACCTACTACTCTGAGGTCGTAATAGGCTTTTTGATTTTTTTTTAATTAGGTAATTCTGATGGTGACATTATGGTGAATTCATTAATTTTATTTAAATGAAAATCATATCATTACCAATAATTAATATTATGCATAACCAGTAAGTAACTAATGATAAAATGCTTACCCATATCATTAATTTGCATTTTGCAACTAGGTACCTAATATTGTTACTTAACTAATATCTGTTATTAAACACCTAAGTACTACTCAATGCAAAGTAATCAACCTCAACGCCACCTTTAGGTATATTTTGGCGCTAATGTCGGAAACCTTAAGAAAAATAACTAACCACAGCAAAGAATATTTGTGAGGTTTCAAAGAGCTGTAAAATATTAAATGGTCTATCTAAATGATCTATTGTTGAAGTTTAGAAAAGCCGCAACAGTACTCCATAAGAGCTGTAGGCGGCCGGTAAGTTGCGGCATGCCAATCTGGGTATCGTCAACATCGAAATTCGAAAATTGACTGTCTCTCTATCGCTCGTGTATCGCACGATAAAGAGGCAGACAACTTTGTTTTAGCGCATTCTGTTGATTTTATTTTTCGTGGAATAGGCAGTTTGTTTAATCGTGCAAGACAATTGCATTGTTCCTTGAATTGAAACGCAGGATGTTTCAACATGTCGGTTTCGCTCCTAATTGCTCAGTAATCGCGCGTAGCAACCTTATCACTCCAAACTTTCATAATACCTAACTAATTGAGGTACCTATTTACGATAATGCGTGACTACGTGAGGCTGGCTCTACATGATGGACCATCATAGGGACGCAGCTATACGACGGAACGAGATCGCAATATCGTTAGCTCCCTCTAACTCATAGCTGCGTCCCTATGATGGCCCATCCTGTAGAGGAGCCATGACATTTTTATTTAACTTTTATTTGACGAAGAGTTAATTGGTAATTATGGAAACATTTATGGGCGTTTATTAGGTTTAATAATGTACTTATAATTAGAGAACAATAAAATGCAAGAATAATAGGTAGTTTTTGTTACAATAGTTTATGAGTTTTGCTACCTATTGCATTGGCCTTGACGGAATTTTACGACTACTTGTAAGGAAATTGCAATAATGCAGTTTGATTGCATTCCTAAATTATGTAGTTAACAAGGCCTTATCACATAATTCAAAATTGTCTATTAGCTGATAAGGATACTCTTGTGACTGAGTATTCACAATACTGAAATAGTACCATCAGCATCACCAACATTGTTAACTGACTATTTGTAATCCCTGGTGCAACGGCATAAGGTCTATCAATGGTCAGTTAACTGTTTTGCTGTTTGTACTACATTTATATTTATTATGATATTAAATAAATAATAGTTTTAGATGTTGTCTTGTTTTAGAAGTTCAGTTATATTTTTTTATATAGATTTAATTTATTATCTGTATCGTGATATCGAACCTTGCAAGTAGCATAAAGATAAAATGTTTGGCTAAGATAAGCATGTCTTTACCAAGTTATTTGTTTTATTAAAAGTATACGGTGTTTTACCAATGCAATTTAGTAGGTATCAAGATCAAGATTAAAGATTTTTATTATAACACATAAGCTTACAGTACATATATGAACCAAATTGCTTAAGTGGTAACTATTTTATAATTATTGTCTAATAAAAACCATTAGGTATTAATTAAATAACAAATATATAGTTGAACCAAACTAATTATAAAGGAAATTGATTATAATGATTTTTTAACAGGCTCGATTCTCAAAACTACCTACTCAGAGTTTGAAATTACCTCAATGCATAAAATATAATAAAATCGCAATTTCTATTTTCACGTTCTTTTATCACTAACCATTATGTTTTTTCAACAAGATAGACATATTTACTTTAACACTTATGACAGTAACAGAGCAGTTCGTTCACCCGCGTCCGCTAACGGTACGTGACGGCGACGTAAGCTCTAAGTGGCCAAATACGTTCATAGATTTCATCGAAATTCGATTCACAGAGGTCAATGGCCAAAACAGCATCTCGGAATAAGATAGGTTTCCTTTGTATGAACAAATGCCAAAAAACTTTGTATAATTATTTTAGTTATGTTATATTAATATTATGAGTATGACCCAGTCAAAACTAAGTTGAGAACTGAACTCTTAATGTACGGAGTAGGGTGCAAAATCGTAAACATATCTTTGACGTTGAATGTGTTAAATTACGTTACTACGTTACTGGGCGATATTCAATTGCAAAGGACAAGAAAAAACAATTATTAAAAATTAAAAATAGTATAATTTTAAAAGTGAATAGTTGTTGTGCAACTGAGAACTACCGTACCTATTAGTGGCCGTTCGTGTATTATTGTATCGAAAATTGAATAATTTCACGGTTGACGAGTCATAAAAGTCTTGTTTTATCCATTTATATTACGGACACACGAAACACGCATTTAGATTTTTTTTTAATAATCGAACTCACATGCGCCAGTTGTAGGTACTCGTATGAAAACAGAAACATTTATTATCATTAATTAAATTCAATATTAATAAAGAAAATATATATTAAATTAACTAATTAAGGCCTTTGCCCAGCCATGGGACACTAAAACAAACTGCGCAAAAAAAAGATATATTATACTAATTGAGTCCAAATACATACATATATATCATATATATGTTAATGAATTAAATACACATATTTTGAAAATCGGGTACCCAAGAAAAAAACACCAAGCCAATATCTCCTTTACCTCACTACAATAGCGCTAAATTTCCAGGTGCACGTAATCTTCAGCTACAAGGGCAAGAACCACCTGATCAAGAAAGACATCCGCTGCAAGGACGACGTGTACACCCACCTGTACACGCTCATCGTCAAGCCAGACAACACGTATGAGGTCCTCATCGACAACGAGAAGGTCGAGTCTGGGGAGTTGGAGGCCGACTGGGACTTCCTGCCACCTAAGAAGATCAAGGTATAGTTTTCATCACTTGATAAATGACGATCAGGTTTCAGAAATTGCTAATTTAAATTTAACTCTGTCAAGTTCACAGACTCAAAACAGAAGGAACCCTAATGTTGGACCAAAAGTTAAAAAAATCAGACATCAGAATAGAGAATATATTTAGCTGAGACACTGTCTCCTGTACGCTATTGAAGACACTGCTTCAAAATCAGAAATATAAAAATATAAATATAAACTTCTCTATTTTCTCTTATTAAGGCTGCGTTTCCACCAGGGATGAGCGAGGATGCGTTGCGAGGAATGTGTTTGTTAAGCACCAATAGAATCACTTCATTTGTTCATCCTCGCCACAGATAACCTCAACCACTAGATAGATCATAAGGTACAACTCGAGGTCACCACACATAGGTGCTCCCGTACTAATTTTGTATGAGAGCGCAACCGCTTATTTTAGTTGAGTTAAAGTTTTTGATCATAACTCATGTGAATTAAAAATATCCACAAAAATCTAGTTACAGGGGTGAACCTGGATTGTTATACTACAAATTGGTGTAGAATGCTATTGAGATGTGCTGTTCGAATCGTAGAAATTTACGAATAAAATTGCGCTTATGTGTGGTGACCTCGTGCTCCCTGTACAAGCTTAATGATGAGGTGTCTGTGTAGTCTGTGATCCTCGCACAGCGCAGCTGTAGGATCGGTTCTTAACAAACACATTCCTCGCTGGCTCGCAACGCATCCTCGCTCATCTCTGGTAGAAATGCAGCCTTAAAAGCGATTTGATTATCATAACTGATTATCGTCGTCGCAAAATAATTTTCTAATGTAAATAATCTAACCACCTAAATTCTCAGTGACTTGAAAGCCAAGCTACATGAATCCTAAAAATTCAATTCATATTTAATGTCGATACTTAACCTTTATTTTTCCCCTAGGATCCCGAAGCCAAGAAACCCGAGGACTGGGACGACCGCGCCACCATCCCCGACCCCGAGGACAAGAAGCCCGAGGACTGGGAGAAGCCCGAGCACATCCCCGACCCTGATGCGGCCAAGCCTGAAGATTGGGACGACGAGATGGACGGCGAGTGGGAGCCCCCCATGATCGACAACCCGGAGTACAAGGGCGTGTGGGCACCCAAGCAGGTAGGACACACTGAATTTTGTTCACTTGTAAACACAGATAACATCAATCACTAGGTAGATCATAATTACAACTGGGGGTCACCACGCATCTGTGCTCCCGTACTAATTTTGTATGAGAGCGCAACCGCTTATTTTAATTGAGAAATGAAGTTACAGGGGTGAACCTGGATTGTTATACTACATAATGGTGTATTGAGATTTGCTGTTGGAAACGTAGAAATTTACTTTTAAAAGCTTAATGATGAGGTGTCTGCGTAGTCTGCTTGTAACAAAGAGAATGTATAAATAGTGACGCACAGTCTAAGAATATTTTGAGGCTCCCAAGCTCTGGTTCAGATGACGCTTCAGAGTTACCGCGTAATGTATGAGGCCGTACAGCGCCATTTAGTAAAGTTGTCAAACTTGGGGCCTCAAAAAATTCTTAGACTGCGCTCCTTTATTTATACAAAATAAATATACACCGTGTCCAATAAGTTCGAATACACTTTTTGTAGCACTGGTTTGAAAAGAATAGACAACTTTCAGACAGTTTTGTCATTATAATTTGAAGTTTATATTGTCATGAACAAATAACTATATTTTAAAAATATTTATCTTGCGTCGTTAACTTTAAATCCATGATGAAGCAATTCCGGGAACCTATTATCTCAAAATTTCTTAAGGGCGATAGCGTGAGTGCAATTTTTGCAGCGTTGAAACCTTTTGGAATTAAGCGTAACCTAGTTTATACTACAATTAGAAGATACAAGGAGACCTCCACATTAGAAGACCGAAAGAGATCTGGTCGCCCGCGTTCAGCAAGAACGGATAGGGTCGTGAAACTCGTGAGAGAGCGTCTCCGTCGGAAAAAACACCGTTCGATCCGAAAATTAGCTGCAGATTTAAATATTTCTAGAGGATCAGTACACAACATTTTGAGAGCAGACCTCGGGTGTCACGCTTACAAGAAAAGAAAAGTACACGGCATTTCCGAAGCTATAACGAAAAAAAGATTAGCTCGATCAAACACTATACTTTCGTGGCACGCGGGGGATGAATTCGTTTTTTCGGACGAAAAACTCTTCGTATTAGAGCAACCTGTCTATGTTCAAAATGATCGTTTGTGGGCAGCTAACATCCAAGATATTCCAGATAATCAGAGGAATGTGCCAAGATTCCAGAGTGCACCATCAGTGATGGTTTGGGGAGCAGTTTGTAAGCGGGGTAAACTTCCTTTGGTATTTATCGACAAAGGGGTGAAGATCAATGCTGATTACTATAAAACAGAAGTTTTGGAAAAAAAATGTTGCTCCAAACTTAAAAATGTTGTATGGAAACGACTACTATTGTTTCCAACAAGACGGAGCTCCATCCCACACGGCAAACGCAGTTCAAGCGTGGTGTCAGGCCAATTTAACAGATTTCTTGCCAAAAAATGAATGGCCCCCGAGTTCTCCGGATTTAAATGTACTGGACTTTTATGTATGGTCATATATGCTCTCGAAACTTAATAACTACAAAATAAAGAATTTGGAGCATTTCAAAAAAGTTATCGTACAAATTTGGGACGAAATGCCGATGGAGGCAGTGCGTGCCGCGTGCGACGGATTCGAAAAACGTTTGAAGCTGGTGATAAAGGTTAAAGGCGGAGTTATCCCAAAACATTTATTGTGAATATTGTATATAAGAATATCTTTCATGAAATATAGTTTTTATTGCAGTTGTTATTAGTACTTTGTTTTAATGAGAGTTTGAAACTGTATGCGAACTTATTTGACACGGTGTACATTATTTTATCTAAATCTATTTTATCTTAAATATAAGTTAGAATTACGTGTGACCCGTATAATCCTCTCTCTAATATGATTATTTATTGCACCCAGCACGACTGCAGCTTAAAATATAGTGGAGACTAATACAATAAAAGCTGACTTGACTTAGTACATAGCTAATTACTACAATAACCGTGAATAACCTGAATTGTGGCCTACATTATATCGCGTGTCAATGTGTTACTCCACTTACGAAAGTTGAGTACATCGCTTACGCATTACACTTACAAAACCGGAATGTTGAATGAACATTTTTTTTGTCTTTTATTTAAAATAAAAACATGCCTGTTTAACGGCATTTTGACTAACCCATATATAGTATAAAATTGAGTTACAAATAATCGGATTATGTTCCACAGCTCATCGCCGAATTGAAGTAGTGGAACCGCTCAAATGAATTTCATTTCATTTCTAACATGATTCTCAATCTTCCCCAGATCGACAACCCCGCCTACAAGGGCCCCTGGATCCACCCAGAGATCGACAACCCAGAATACACTCCCGACGCCAACCTGTACAAGCGTGACGAGCTCTGCTCCATCGGTCTCGACCTCTGGCAGGTCAAGAGCGGTACCATCTTCGACAACGTCCTGTTCACGGATGACATCGAGCTAGCCAAGGAGCGCGGGGAGGCCATCAAGAAGACACAAGAGGGAGAGAAGAAGATGAAGACTGAGCAGGATGAGGCGGAGAGGGAGAAGGAGAAGGCTGAGAGGCCTGATGATGAGGAGGATGACGAGGATTTGGATGATGACGCCGGTGAAGCGGCGCCTGTGGTGAGTGCGCATTAATTACCTTTACTTCTATTAACTTAAGACGAGAGTATGTACAGACGACGTCAAAGATATGTTAACACTTTGCACCTTATTACAAAGGAGTAAGGAGAAGTGTAAACATATCTGTGACATCGACTGTACTAAGACGCCCCATGTCTGAAATGATATAGAATTTGTCCGGAAAGAGAAGCTTACTCATACATTCTACAATACTTCTGTCCGGACAGACTACAGTTCTTATTGTTTAGGGACTAAAATAATAATGATAATAGGTGATAGTTTCGCAGCAAGCCAGACCAATCTGCATTTGAGTTTAGTCATAGACTTGATACTTTCTCTTTTATGTAGGTAGATCGTTAGGTATCTTTTTATTTCATCACAACTTCACAACATTACTCAGTCATGCTAATGATGTTTCGAATTGGCTTGACAGTCTGAATTAATTATAAACATATTTAAAATTATTTGTTTCTTTATGTTTAATTCGAGTTAAGAGACAAAGAATATTGTCTGCCTTGGCGTCTATAGCTCAACAAATGTTAACAAAGGATGTTGGCCTGTAGCCAATCCATCATATAAATGTTTTTATTCAAGATAAAGCTAAACCGTACTACGCAACTGGTAAAAATAATAAGTACTATAATAGTATGACGTGAACATTTTAGAAGGAGCTAATTTGGTATTCACTTTTGAGAATTGATTTTATCAGTATAATTTTAATACCTACCTTTTAGTGACTTACATTTTTGTAATTGTAATATTTTTTAGCTGATTTTATTAACATTTATTCTTGTTTGTTCAGCAGGAGGAGCACGATGAGCTGTAAGCGTAGTGAATAGTGTAAAGACATTAGTACCGCCGGGTACTCGAGTGAAACGTTCCAGCATTGGGACCCGTGCCCAGTGTCTCGCGGTGTGCACGGGCCCTAACGTTCCAGCACTTGGGACCCGTGCCCAGTGCCGCGCGGTGTGCACGGGCCCTAACGTTCCAGCACTTGGGACCCGTGCCCAGTGCCGCGCGGTGTGCACGGGCCCTAACGTTCCTTAGTAATAACGTGTGAAACTTTCTGGACGCCACAAGTATCTATTTATTATCTCCAACTTGTGTACATAGGTCACGCTCATTTTAGAGCACTGTGTGCTTATCTGAGACTTGTGCGGAATTCAGCGTCGTCGCAGTGTAAGTTCGCAGCGTTCACGCTCATTTTAGAGCACTCCGTGCTTATCTGAGACGGCTGTGCTGAATTCAGAGTGGTCTCAGCGTAAGTTCGCAGCGTCATTTCATTTGCGACACTGTGTGTCGTTGGTGAGTGATTTTACAACGTCGGCAGCCTAATTTTGTAAGTGTAAAGCCTATGTTGTAAAATAATCTCGAGTGATGTATGAATTTTTGTTATGTTGTGAAATGAGTCTGATTAAAAAAATATATAAATTGATTTTGCGTTTTTTTATAACGTTACCTATAGTACAGGCGGCGACTGCATGATCTTTCGTTACGTGATACTGATACAAAGATAAGCCCCATGGCAAATGTTCATAAAAGTGATCTTGAGTTCCGAAAAAATTGTTAAAAAAAAAATTGAATTGGCCGAAAGCACAAAAAAGTGCCACTTCCGTTGTAAAGAATAGATGATATTTACCCACAGCATTTGATATACTTAAAGATGACACTTGTGGAACAAATAGTAATTTGTATTTAGGTACGGCAAAAGAAATACCAAAAGGCTCCGTGGCGCGTGGTCTTGCTGTGGAGTATTACACCAGAAAAACCCAGTCTACCAGTTCCTGCATGGCCGGAAGTGCCCGTCAGACTGGATCAAAGGTCACGTAAATTTGGGGTCAGATTCGCATTGCACACAACGAATTTCGGTCAACAAAACTTTACAAGATTTAGTACTAATTACTATTGACATGGTGCTCATATTTTTAGAGGCTAGCTAAAAGAAGAACCACATAGTCCTGTAAATGATTTATTTTGTAAAAACTAAGTTTTAACGTTTTTAACAACGGGTAATTAAGATAAGTTATTATGTATTTCGGAACAGGTCTTAAATTATTGCCATCAGTTTCTCTGTAAAAGAAAACAAACAATTAGAAACCTTATCGTGAAGGTGGATTGAAATAATCCTAAATGTAATGGTCTAAAATGAAATCACTTTTTACGTAATACTAATAGTTGTCCAGATACCGTAGTACCTAATTATTTTTATGTGGTTGGTTGCGAAGTAGTGACGCTCTAGATGTTTTTCTCAGAGTAAACCTCTAGACCATACATTGTCCTACTACTTGCCTAAATATCAAAATTTTCGTGTCGTTAACTCTGTGCACCCACGCGCAGATCACCCAGGTGAACTAAGTATACTAAAAGTACTGTTTAAAAGGCGGTACTTGCGGAGTGCAGGCCTATTTGTTACCTATAATTTTAACAAGCAGGAACCATTGATACTTACTGAAGTCTTGCGCGATTTCTGAAACAAACGTATTTATTTAAGTTAATTGTCTCCTAAAGCTTTTGTAAGATAGAACTTCTATTTTCCATTATTAGCTACCACAATAATTAAAGTACCTATTATTTTTTAAACATACCGGATGCGAGACGCGCTCTCATTTCTATCGGAAAAAGTCTGCCGTTTTTTGCGGGGGAGGGGAACGTCAAAATAGCCACGTCAAATAAACGTCAGTCTATACCACCATGAATATGACCACTGGTCATACTCATTCGGCAGAGGGAGCCTGTCAATGGCTACTCCGCTTGGTTTAAAGCTCTCAGTATAAATGTGTAAAAAGTATAAAAATAATAGTCTGTTTAGTTGTGTAATAGACGGCCATAGTCTAAGAACTTTATGAAGCTCAAGTCAATTGCGTCCTCTGTCCGAAAGGCCCAGTAAATGAAAGAGGAAATGTCACCTGCACTGCTACTCCACCTAGTAGCTACTAGTGTACTACTAGTACGCTATTTGTTACTAGGTGCAATAGCAGTGGAGGTGACATTTCCTCTTACAAGTTGGGTATCTTTAGGGGGCTTTCGGACAGAGGGCGTAATTGACTTGAGCTTCAAAAAGTTCTTAGCCTGTGCTGCTCTATATACAAGGTGTAACAAAAATACTGGTGATCCTTTTAAGGGCATAATTGTTATCGCATTCTTATTATGAAAAATTACGAATAATTTTTTTTTTCGCGAAAAAAAATTTGGTTTTGTATGAAGGGTTGGCCGGCCGGGACGACGTGTTCCATACAAAAAAAAAACATTTTTTTCGCGTCCAAAAATTTTTTGTTCTACTTTTCCTTACTCCCATAACGATACCAATAATGCCCTTAAACGGATCACCAGTAGGTATTTTTGTTAAACTCTGTATAAGTTACTCTATGGTCGTGGTTTAGTTTTAACTCCTTCCTGCAGTCAAACTAAAAATGTAATAATTTAAGTATGTTTTGAAACGCGACTAAATAATAAGAGCGCCATTGCTGGTAATGTCACATAGCTACCAGTATTCAGTATTAAGGGCCAGTTGCACCAAACGTCAACGCAGTAGTTAAAAAAAAACTTCATGAAAAGTTTGACAGTTTTCCATGGTATGACAGCTGCGTCGCCATATTTAACGTTGAGTTGATGAGTCCGTTAATTGTGAGTGGTGCAATCCACCCTTTCAGTCGCAGGTATTACATATGTAATTATAACCCTCTTCTTTCCTTCAAAGGTAATAAATTTCTACTATAAGGCGGCTATTGACAACTGCTGCGGTTTCATGATTATAGCGCTAAGCTGTCTCGTTCACACATCCGGCTGCAGTGCCAGTGTGATAAGTGATAGGTAACTTACGGTCTAGTAACTTCTCGGGTATTTGTTTAAATTTCTCCGTTTGTTTGTCTGGTTTGTTGGCGTCATCCCTGGGTCTCCTGCGCAGAGGCCGGCTGGTCAGCAAGTCGAAGAAACAAGGTTCTGGCGCCGCGGTTGCCGTCACTGCAACACAAATTGTAGGTATGTACAGTTAGGTCTACACATACTTAACTTAATTGTAATATATTAATTAGCAGTAAGTCGCTGTATAATTATAAGTAATTCTTTATAATATCTATACAGGGCGTCCCTTAAACTAACGTTACGTTCAAAACTCAAAGTGCTGATAGAACAGCTGATGGGTTTTTATTAATAATTAATAAAGCTATTTTAACTATAAAACTTTCGTGAGACTCTACACTTCACTTCACTTCACTGGCTCAGTGACCCAAAACGGATCTTGGCCTCTGACACAAGAGAACGCCACTCTGCCCTGTTCTGCGCCACTTCACGCCAGTCCGGTACTCCAAGGGCGGATATATCTTTCAGGGCTTCGTCGCTCCAGCGGTATCTGGGGCGTCCAGACGGACGCTTTCCACCCGGACTCGGACCCGGGGTTTCGTGAGACTCTAACATATTAAAAATATTTATAACGTAAAATCGACAAAATTACGTGAGTAACCCGTTAAAAATATTTTTAATTAATAAAGCTTAATGTATTATTTTCATTAGAGTTAAATCTGGACCTGGTGATAATGGGACCTACTGTGAAGTTATACTCTTTCAAACAAAAAAAATAATTTTCCAAATCGGTAAAAAAAAGATCCGTTCTAAGTCGGTTGAAAGCAAAAAACGCACACAGTATATTCGAATTGACTAAACTCGCTCTTTCTAAAATTCTTTTAACTGACCTTCATTTTCGGCAACGTAGTATAGTATCTGAAATAATTAAATTAATTGGTAAACATTATAGGTACACTAAGAGGTCCATTCTTTAGAATTTTTAAATAAAATTCTATCCAATTTAGGAGCTTCCGATTGACGAACCCTATAAAGTATAAAGCTCAGAAATTAAATACGAAAGAAATAATAGAATTTGCATTAAGTACACGGAATCTAGTTATTGTTACATCAATACTCGTTGGCTAGTCGCTTCCGTGTAAGCTTTAGATATGTTGAATTAACTTAAAACAATCTAATAAATGTTATTTACCACAATGAATATCGCCAGGACGAACAACACATCGTGTCTTCTCATATTGATCTGTTTTGTCTGACAGTTTAACATGACAAAGCCGGGGCATTTATATAGCAATATTTAGACACGGTCATACCGCATGAAATGCCACACAAGAGAATTAATTGGTGAAGTCTATTTTATTTTTACGGATAATCACGTGTCTAGGCCGTGTCTTAGTGGTCTAACGCTTCCTTTTATTATATTATACCACGACGGTGGCAAACAAGCATACGGCCCGCCTGATGGTAAGCAGTTACTGTAGCCTATGGACGCCTCTGCAACCCCAGAGGATTCACATGCGCGTTACCCATTAAGAAACTATATACACTCCTTTTTTTTGAAGAACCTCATACTGTAGCCCGCGCCGCTGGAAAAACCACGGCAGGGAGCTCATTCCATAGTTGCAGCGTTCCTCTTATACCGTACAGTGCGCCGCCTTTTAGGCTCTGGGGTATAGGGCCTATGCTTTTTAATTTACGTATATACATCGGGGATCATTTTTTGGTACTTAAAAAATGAGTTACTTAAATCGATTCATAAGACCCCAAATTTGACAGGCGTGCTTAACAGTGGCTATAAGTGACATGACGGAACGTTCATAGAGCCCGATTCCCACCAGCTTTCCTAAATTTTCTGACAGTCGAGCACTTTTTCTATAACTTATGAAGAAAAAGAAAGGCCAGATAGCTCCGGCTTGAATAATAATTTTTTTGAAGCGCCGACACTGGGCCTATAATTATTAATGTATTACTTTATACCTACCAAATAAAACAATTTAACTTTAAACGGATTATATCGCGTATCATCTCTAATCTCAGCCATAAGACGTCCACTGCTGAACATAGGCCTCCCCTTTTTTATCGTGTATACTGAATTTAAATTACATCCCGACGTTTCGAACACTTTACAGCGTTCGTGGTCACGGTTTGACTGAGGAAAAATATATTTTAGTAAATATTTTTTTTTATACCCCGCCTAAAACTACAATGTACAAAAAACTACCCACAAGTAAATATACCGATAAAGCTAGGTCTACAATACTTAATTATTGAACTACTACAACTTTCATTAATTAATCTTAAAAAGGTAGCAATCAAAATGTTAAATTTAGAAAATTAACAGGTGTTCCGTACGAAGCTCCCACGAGGACAAATAATTAATAACCTTGAAATCAATACCCATGATTATGTACCTTGTTAGTATAAGTAATCCTTGTAAATAAATATTATATTGAGGTGTCTTTCACTTTCCCTAGCACAAAGTGCAATAATATGTAAGCACAAAGTGCCACAATGGTTAGGATGTTCGGCATACCTAAACCTTCATTATTGTAAATAAGAAATAATGTAAATCTGTATAATTTATAAGCATATACGCTTGTTAACTAATTTTATATAATAAATATAACGCATACGCTCTCTCGATCCCTATTGGCCGAGATAAGACTCTCTTATCTCGGCACATATTAGTCACTAGTTCGCTCACCTAATGAGCGGATATAATAAAGGCCATTTGCCGGCCCCGACACAGTGCTGTCCCAACCACCGAGGTCGAGTGAGCTCCCTGCAACAACCTACAAACCAACAAGTGGTTTCATTACAAGGTCCCGGCCTTGCTGTCCTCCCTGCGTCCCCACAGTGGCCTTCGCTACAGTCTCCACTGATCCACCCAAGGCCGAGTAGCTGCGACCTCGCCGTCCAAGGCTACCCGGCCTGCTGCGCTATCGCGGCGCCGCGCGGGTCACCCGTCGGCAGTCCAGGGCCGGAGGCCTCGTCGTCATCATCATCATCGCCCGCCACACCGGCGGCGCTACCATAGCCTTTCTCAAGGCTGCCAGCCGGTGTGAGTGTGTGCATGCGCATGTGGCGCAGCAACCTTCGAGCCTGAGGCGGCCCGCACATTGGTCCTTCGAACCGGATCACCTATGGAGGACACAGGACATCAAGGCCGAGGTCATGGCCATCAACCTCGCGATCAACCCCAAGGGGATCAGCATCAAGGTCATGACCGGCAAGGCCACTCGACTGGGACAGCCTGTCGAGTCTACTACGCTCAAGAAAGTCCCGCGGACATCGCTGCGCCCTTACAAGGCCATCTCACCGCGGAGACCGGCGCTGCGGAATCAGGAGCCGCTAAGCGGGAGCGTTCCTCAGCGTCAAGGGCAGACTCAAGGCCTGCGAAATCAGGGGCCGTACAGCGGGAGAGTTCTACGGCGCCGGTTCAACGAGCGATCCCCAGGGCTGCGGCGACGGTACCCGCACGGCAGGAATGTTCCGCAGCACCGCTACAAAGGGACGACTCGGGCTCCGTAGAATCAGGGGCCGCACAACGGGAGTGTTCCGCAACGCCAACACCAGAGAGGCCTGTGAAATCGGGAGCCGTACAGCGGGAGTGTTTCACGGCGCCACTACGACGAGTCTTCCCCAGGGCTGCGGCGACGGTACCCGCACGGCAGGAATGTTCCGCAGCACCGCTACAAAGGGACGACTCGGGCTTCGTGAAATCAGGGGCCGCACAACGGGAGTGTTTCACAGCCTCCGACCTCACGCCAACCATACAGCGCGTTGAGGGAAACACGGCGTCAACAATTCAATTGAAAAGAACGCCGACTGCTGCAACATCCACGGTCACTGCAACGACGGAGACAATATCGTGGGCAGCAGAAACAACGAGCTTCACACCACAGTCACGGCGGCGCGCATACAGGCTGGCCAAAGCCCGAGAAGAACTCGCCGCCGCGAGGCTCGCCGTAGTAGAGCTGGAATGTGCCATGGAAGTAGAAGAAGAGGCACGGCTCGCATTTTCGTTCGGCCAGAGGCTCGACGAACACATCGAAGAAACTCTGCAAGGGCACACTCTCGACAATGAAAACGCCTTGCAAGTACACGAGGCGATACCCATAGTCACGGGCTATTCACAAATACAGCCCGCGACATCGCCTACACCGCCGAACGTCGTCACAATAATAGAAGATACGACCATCAAGACGGCGGACGACGCATCGACGAACAAAAGGAACGCCGACGCATCGAACCTAGACTATCGCCTCAAGAAAATACGCGTTGCACACGTAGCAAGACACGATAAACAGTCTGCAAATCGTGCCTTAGAAACACCGCTGTACGCCAACAAGATAGCACGAGCGGTGGACAAGCTCGCGCGACCACGCTCCAACACACCGTCGCGTATCAAGATCAAGGGCCGCGCGAGCACAATAGAAGCTTCGCCGGGACGACGACGAAAGAGCAGATGGAAGTCACCGAGAAGAGCGTCTTCCCCGAAGACTCCGACCGGCAATCAGCCGGCCGCGCCACCGCCCGCAACTCAGCGGGCTCCCCAGGCGCCCCACTGGTGGGACTCGACAACTCGTCCCGATAACGCCAGCGTCGTGACTCCTCCGAGCGACGCCCCGCAGGGGCGAGCTACGCTCGGCGGCCACCCGGCCGTACTGAAGCCCGTACAGCAACCAAAGGCTGTAAACCCGACCCCACATACTGGTCGGGACTCCGCGACCAAGGACGCCACCAAGAAGTCAGCCAAGGCCAGAGCGACATCGCGCTCAAAAAGTACGACGGCGCCGAGAACGCCGCCGCTACAAACTACGAAGGCCGAATCACCGGCAAAACCACTGCTGCTGGCCGCCTTACAAGCACCGCCACGCAACAAGAACACTCCGATGCCTCATGTGATGCCCGCATCTATGAAGGGCCCAACTCCGGCTGACTGGTGGGCGCCGGACATCACAGCGCCCACCGAAACTCCACCGCCGGCGAGCGCGCCGCTTTCCGAAAAGGAAAACACGGAACCAGACGTTCGCATCAACGTGAAACGTCACAGGCGCCGTAAGACTACGCCGAGCAAAATACCTGCCGACGACAAGGTCGGCCTCTCCCTGCCTATCATCGAGGACAGCGGCGAGAAGTGAGCTTCGACACGGCACCCGAAGTTTTTAGATACACGATCATGCAAAATCGTGCAGGTGGGACCATGTTCCGTACGAAGCTCCCACGAGGACAAATAATTAATAACCTTGAAATCAATACCCATGATTATGTACCTTGTTAGTATAAGTAATCCTTGTAAATAAATATTATATTGAGGTGTCTTTCACTTTCCCTAGCACAAAGTGCAATAATATGTAAGCACAAAGTGCCACAATGGTTAGGATGCTCGGCATACCTAAACCTTCATTATTGTAAATAAGAAATAATGTAAATCTGTATAATTTATAAGCATATACGCTTGTTAACTAATTTTATATAATAAATATAACGCATACGCTCTCTCGATCCCTATTGGCCGAGATAAGACTCTCTTATCTCGGCACATATTAGTCACTAGTTCGCTCACCTAATGAGCGGATATAATAAAGGCCATTTGCCGGCCCCGACACAGTGCTGTCCCAACCACCGAGGTCGAGTGAGCTCCCTGCAACAACCTACAAACCAACAAGTGGTTTCATTACAAGGTCCCGGCCTTGCTGTCCTCCCTGCGTCCCCACAGTGGCCTTCGCTACAGTCTCCACTGATCCACCCAAGGCCGAGTAGCTGCGACCTCGCCGTCCAAGGCTACCCGGCCTGCTGCGCTATCGCGGCGCCGCGCGGGTCACCCGTCGGCAGTCCAGGGCCGGAGGCCTCGTCGTCATCATCATCATCGCCCGCCACACCGGCGGCGCTACCATAGCCTTTCTCAAGGCTGCCAGCCGGTGTGAGTGTGTGCATGCGCATGTGGCGCAGCAACCTTCGAGCCTGAGGCGGCCCGCACAACAGGATTACATTATTTTACAAAGAAGAACAATATATGTTAACAGTTAACACAATCCAACGTTATGGCCTCACAGTCGTATGTCCTGCTTGCTCTTTGATCAAATGAACCACTGGATCCCAAGCTGGTGGTAAGGAAAAGCCATCCTCTCTGTTGAAGTTTGGATATTTCTTTATTTAATTAATTTTTGTTTAGTTATTTTAATTTAATTTTTGTTACGTGTTTAATAAAGCATTTTTACCACATTTTTGATATACGAGCACTCGAATGAGACATTTAAAACTTTGTCTAAAATGATGAAATGGTGTAATAAAAATAGCAGTTATACGAATTTAAAACCTTTGAATATTGAAACTATTACTTTCATGCTGAAATAATGTGCGATTATTTTCGAGCTTAATTTCCTTGAATTCGTGCGCTCGAACCTCAAAAATCGCCCCCCTGAATGAAAACATTCTACAAGACCATAGGCCCGTTCCGCGTTGTAGAGCCAAGTATTTTCAAATAATGAATGATGGTGACAGTTATTTACTAGGGGATGAAAAGACAAAAACGGAGTTCCACAATTTGAAATATGTCAATTTATTTTCTTAAATATAGGTGGGTAATATACAAAAATATTGCTTAAATATTTAGTAAAAATGAGCTTAATATAATTCTTAACATATTTTTGTTCGCTCTCGACTTCGTAATCGTTCTTTAGCGAGAAAACAACTCCATCATTTCACCTGTAAAAAAAATGAAGATCACAATTTAATTATAGTAAGATCATTAAATTTGTATGAACTTAATCAAAGCTCCTACCTAGGTTGGCTATCTATAATTCTATACAATTAATCGCGTATAAGATTCATGGCCTAAACACAGTACTCGACTGAAAAGCTCTTCATTATGTCACGATTGTTAAAAATTGTGTACAATAGTGACATAATTAAGCTTTTCAATCTCGTTCGTACGTTAATTATGATATTTTACTATTGTATATGTACAATGTTTTTCTTACGAGTGCTCAAAATAGGCAAGCCGGTAAGAATTTAGTTCGATGACGAATTTAAAGTTCGGTCTACAAAATCTCAATTCAAGCATTAAAGTCGAAGAAAAGAAAAAATACTATTAGATCAGAAATATCAGAATACTCGTAAGTCTCGTAACTAATATATAGCTAAATTATTAGTTGAGCCATCTGGCACTGTGTGCAGGTTCTATTAATAAGTGCAGTAGTACTTACCAATGTCTTTCATGATTTCTGAAAACATAAACGTAAGTTACATTATAATTTATTAATAACATTGTTACTAACTGTGGATGGGACTTGTGCCTGAAATATATCATTTCATTCATATCTAATAGATTAGGTAAAGTAAATATGGAAAATATCATGGTTTAGGTAAAATCTGCCATATACATATGTTTTTCCTTAAGTATTTACAAAGTTTATGCTCAGGGGAAAAAATAATCCGGAGTAATTTCTGGTAAATTTGGAAATGCAATTAAATGCAAAGTAAAAACGATGTACCACGATCTTAAATATTCGATGGTCGGATAAATATGCAGAATAAATGTTGGAATTTAAAAAAAATTATCATGCCTGGTTAAGCTTTTCGTTTGTATATTTTGATCAATAACCTTATCTAGAGTTCCCTGAAAACCTAAAACGGGCCATTTTTTTATATACTACTGAAAAATCATAATAACCTTGACCTTCTTTAATTATCTTTTTGCCTTTTTCCTCTATCTTTTCTGCATCCTTATCTTTTTTCTTATCTTTGGGTTTATCCTTATCCTTGTCTTTATCCTTATCGTCATCAGTGTTGGGCAAAAATCATTTCGAATAAGAATAAGAATAAAAACAGAAATTTTATTCTTATTCCAACAAAATGGAATAAGAATAATTCTTGCGCTTTTTATTTTAAAATAACATGAAATGGAATAAATCATGCAATTTTTATTTCAAATGAAGAATATAAGACGGAATAATTATTCTAGAAATGGAGTTATTTAGAATAAGATTTTAGTGGAATAACATGTTATTTAGAATAAGAATGAAGTTTGAAGTTGTCGTTAGGTCAATCTTGCGAGTCGATTTACTACCACTTTTTTACGTTCGATTTGGCTCAAATTTTGTATGCTTGAGTATTTTTGGTGACTGTGCAATATTATGGTGCCATGACGCAGCACTTTCAGAGTTCGTGTTAATGGGAAGGGAACTGCAATATCCAGTCGCGTAGTATTTTGTTCATCCAACTGTCCACTAACATAGGTAACTGATTCGCCACTTAGTTCATCCATGATTATTCAGAACTTTCACAAATATCATATCAACTACTATGAGTGCCGACACTGCCGACAGCGATACGATGCTAATAAGTGTATTACCAATAGGCAACTGAAAGTACGTATTTTTTTATTCCCACGAACCTACCTGCTAACTTCTTAAGCTTAAGTGTGCTATCTCTTTCACATCTATGGAATGTAAATGAGATAGCAAATGACGACAGGTAAAAAAAATTACCCTTGTAATAACAAATACCCTTATCACTAGATTTGTAGAAAGTCCCAGGCGCCTAGAATGTGTCGTATTGTCTTTATCGTTTACCGGGCATATTTTCTACTTTATGTATAGATACCATAAAACCAAAATCAATAGGATTTCTTTCTGGTGGTTTTTGTTTTTGAAACGTTGGCTGAACACCTGCGGCTGGCGGCCCTTCAATCAAATGATCTTTGAGCATGTTATTTTGCCGTTTAACAAGTATGTATTTAAAAATATCATGTTATAATTCAGTAATAAAAGTTCGGTAGCACCAAGGACACAAAGCACCGAAGTTAATTTAGAAACATGAAAATATATCCAATCATCATAACTTAAAAAAATGTATTTTGCAGTAGCGGCGGCTCCATACAACCCGATTCCCATCGGTTTTACTAAAAATATGCGTCCGTTCATAAGTCCATCCAAAGTATCCAAACTATAGGTACCTACCTACTTTCATACCTACATGTTACATACCCGCTTCACCGACTTTACTAAGAAAGATTCTCACGTTACAATTCTTATTCATGGAATATTATTTCAAATAAAAAATCATGATTTTTATTATTTGAATAAGAATGATTTATTTTCATTCAATTTTCTCACCGAAGAATTATTCCAGACGGAATTATTTGAAATAATTTTGACGGGAATAAAATCAACGTGATTTTATTCTTACAAATTCTTATTCTAATCATGATTTTATTCCTGAATGCCCAACACTGATCGTCATCATCTTCATCTTTGTCTTTATCCTTTTTATCTTTGAGTTTATCCTTTTTAGGCTTTTCGTCATCTTTATCCTTATCGTCATCATCTTCATCTTTGTCGTTATCCTTTTTATTTTTCTTATTAGTTTTATCATTTTTAGGCTTGTCTCCATCTTTATCCTTGTCGTCATCATCGTTGTCTTTAGCCTTCTTATCCTTCTTATGCTTAGTTTTACCATTTTTAGGCTTGCCCTCATCGTTATTCTTGTCCTCATCTTCATCATTGTCGTCATCATCTTTATCTTTATCCTTCTTATGCTTGTGTTTATCGTCATCATCATCATCGTCGTCGTCAAATTCGGGCCTGGCATGATGACGGTGGCCTCGATGACATGGGGCAGCTGTTACTGAAATTTAACTAATCTTTTAAAAAATTGTAAATTTACCAAAATATATTTTTAATCATAACCTTGCATGGTTGAAAATTTCAACTGACAGGGGACGAGTGGAAAAAAAGAAAAGAGGGGACGTATTTGCCCAGCAGTGGAACACTGAATAGGCTAAAGAATAAAATCAGAAGTAAAATAGTTATTTGTGCAACAAGAGAGCAAAGTTAGTTTTTGCTTCGAGTGTTTATTTTGAGTCCTGAGCAAGCGAAAGATTCTATAATAGAATCACGAGCGTAGCGAGTGATTCTAATTTAGAATCTTGAGCGTAGTGGGGGACTCAAAGGCACGAGGTGCAAATAACTTTGGTCTCATGTTGCACATACAACTTTTCACCTCAGCAGTGAGAACATACCGATAATAATACAGATACGAATACCGATACAAAAAAATACTCGGTTAGAACAGAGAAGTGATTTTATATATTTTTTTTTACTTTTGACTTGTATGACTTTTCGACTTTTTTGTCTTTTTTTGACTTTTTTGACTTTCCTCACTAATTTAACTTTTTTGAAATTTTTGAATTTTCTGAAATTTTATGCAATTTCTGAAATTTTTTAAACTTTTGAAATTTTTGAAATTTTTGAGATTTTTGAGATTTTTGAAATTTTTGAAATTCTTGAAATTTTTGAAATTTTTGAAATTTTTGAAATTTTTGAAATTTTTGAAATTTTTGAATTTTTTTAAATTTTTTAAATTTTTGACCCTTTTGAAATATTTCAAGTCTTTGAAATTTTTGAGATTTTTGAGATTTTTGAAATTTCTGAAATTTTTGGAATTTTTGAAATTTTTGAAATTTCGGAATTTTCAAAAAAATTCAAATTTTTGAAATTTTTGACCCTTTTGAAATTTTTTGACTATTTTTAACTTAATAAGAGAGGAGGAGCTTCGTTTGAAAACATTGTAATCACATTGATTCGAAACTAGTGCCTGCGCCAAATCTTGTGATTAGGTTTCCAAACTAATTTAGTGTTCATCGGGGTTCTGCTATTCAAAAAGCGACGTTATGACGTTTGAAATATTATTTTCTCTTTCTTTTTACTGCAGAATTTTCAAGGTCATTTTGTCTCACTCAGTGAGCAAAATCGAACTTTGCTCACTGAATTTAGGCGGCAAAGAACCCTCGTTCGAGCTGCTGAGGTGAAATAGATATTTGTACAACAAGAGAAGAAAGTTAATATTTGCTTCGAGTGCTAATTTTGAGTCCTGAGCAAGCGAAAGATTCTAATTTAGAATCTTGAGCGTAGAGGACTCAAAAGCACAAGATGTAAAAAACTTTATTCTCATGTTGAACACACTATTTTTCACCTCAGCAGAGAGAACATGGAAAAATACAACCTGAGAGATGCTTAATCCTTCTTCGTCAATTTATTCGCTCGTTTTTTCTTATAATATTCTTACACTTGAGCTTAAAAACCTCAATAATTCGTTAATCATCGAAACATGTTAATTATTTTATAAATATCTACGACCATTTTGACATTTGCCAACTTTTTTATTTGCATTCGGTTACTAGCGTTTGATAATAATACGTGAGATTGTTGTCAGTAATAATATATTTCACACGTTAATCTTGTAATTTTTCCACTTATAATTCATAATTCATAATTCATAAATCTTTATTTGCAATAGATATAGTATAAGGGATCTTAAGCTAATATACACAGAATCATATATCTAGACTTAAATAAGTCATGCAAATGTTACTTAAAAATCTAGAGGCTTACTTGCTATATGTTATGCTAATATACGACTACCTACGTTGTATAAACATCATTTAAATCCAGGCATTGGCAAAGTATTCATTGGTACTATAAAAGCATCTCTCAACCAGCCAAGTAAACAATTTGTATCTAAATTTTTTGATAGGTAGTTCTTTTAGTTGTTCTGGTAGGTGGCAAAAGATTTTTACACACATGACATAACAGTGCTTACCCTTCATTGCGGTGTTCTTATCTGGAAGCACCAGTCTGTTCGGATATCGTGTATTGAATTTTGCTACATCTTTTTTCTTTTTGAACATGTCATTATATTGTTTAACAAAGATACATACCTCGTAGATGTATATTGAGTATACTGTTAGCAATTTTAAGTTAATAAAGTGTTCTTTGGAAGATGCTGGTAGCCAAATATTGGCAATTGCTCTAATACATTCCTTTTGCGCTAAGAAAGAACGTTGAATGTGTGGAGAATTTCCCCATATTAAAATACCGTACCTCAAGTTTGACACAACGAAACCATGGTATGCCCTTATTGCGGTTTTTTTATCTGCGACTCTTGTTAGTCTTCGTAGAACGTATGCAAATCTATTAATTTTTGAGCAAACCATTTCAATATGCTGACTCCAGTTACAATGATCATCAAATATGTGGCCGAGAAAAGTAGTACTATCGCATTCTTGTAGAGTGCAATCATTGTATGCAACAGTGAGATTGACTTTTTGGACCTTTTTTCCCTGTTGATTGATAAATTGGACATATTTGGTTTTCTCTAGGTTTACTTCCAGATTATTTGTTTTAAGCCATTGTATTATTTCAACAATAGTGTTGTTTATTTCGTTATTGTAGTTGAGTTCATCGCTATCAGGTATGACTACCGATATATCATCCGCAAATAATGTACAATCGTAGTTAGTAATTAATGGCAAGTCATTTACATAAAGTAAGAATAGAATATATACTTATTTATTTTGATATAAAGAAGAAGAACATAAATTATTTTAAGTAAAATGTTTAAATTATATTTACAAATTAGTTACTTGTGCGCGTTTCCTAACGTTTCTTTCTGGCTCTGTGTCAGGGTCTGCTATCGAAAATTCAGAATACGAATTAAAATTAAGTGCCTAAATTAGATTGAATGACATTTAAAATATTTCTGTCTCTCTCTATTTACTAACGACGTGAAAAAGACAACGCGAACAGACTTTTAGTGTTTTGAATTTGTATTAGATTTCGCCCACGTAATTGGCATTTTAATTCCAACGTCAGTTCAAGGTCATTTTGTCTCACTCAGTGAGCACAATCAAATTTTGCTCACTGAATTTAGGCAGCAAAGAACCCTCGTTCGAGCTGCTGAGGTGAAAAAAGAGTTATAATATAGGTACAGCATAGATGTAGGTAGGTAACAACAGGCGGACTTATCGCTAAAAGCGATCTCTCTTCCAGGCAACTTTTATAATATATCGAAACGGCGACAAAAATTTAAATACTAGGGGAAAGCAAAAACTTTAATAAAATAAAATACCTACATAAACTACATGTTTTTTTTATCAAAACATAGACTGCTTAAATTACCACATAGGTATTAACTAATATAGTTAAGCTACCTAACCAAAATAAGAATTGGAAAACTAACCTTCATTTTCAGCCTCGTACGATAATACCTGAGACAAAAAAAATCAGTACACAGATAGAAATAATATCTTAATTCAAAACGCAAAACTCTCTTGCACGCGGTTTCTTAAAGAGAGTAATAAATACCTTAGACCAATAAACATGACTTGAGTTAAAAATATCATGATTTTTAAAAGAAGATTTAAAATTATTTAGCTTTAACTTTACCTATTTTTAAAGCGAATATTAATGATTTGAGTTAAGATATTAATTATTTACGGCAAAAAAGCACCAACATTTTCCTTTAAGAGTTTTATGTGTTTACGTAAGATCGATTAGTTCTTGGTTTGATGTTTTCAATCTACAGCTAAGAGCCAAAGCTAATTTAAAGAAGTAGCACCAAAAGTTAGATTTGAAATTTTTAAGTTTTTAGGCAAGAGAGATTAATTTTTGCTTTGATGTTTTCAACTTACAATCAAGAGCCACAGCTATTCCAAAGAAGAAGCACATAATTTTTGCTTTGAAACATTTAAATCTTGGACGTTAGTTACCCTGCGCATCAATAGATGTCTCTGCGTGTAGGTTAGAACACGCGAACGTTTGTTCAACGTAACTTCATGACCCTCGCCGCTTTACCCGGGCTTATTTGAGATTCACAATAGCAATCTCAGCTCTAGTTAATACGATTATAAATTGTGAGTATACAAATACTCATAATTTATATTTGTATTATCTACTTTTAGATAAACTTCCTTTCTTGGGATTAGTCCCGAGAAACACAGTTTCTGCTACTAGGTTTTTAAGTAGTGCACTGAGATGAGACACTAAGGCGATTATCACACTGACGACGGATCCGCATGCGGCGCCGGTGTGCGAGCGAGATAGCGCTATACACATGCAGAGCGCTATCTCGCTCGCGCACCGGTGCCGCATGCGGATCCGCGCCAGTGTGATAACCGCCTTAGAAAATGTTATTGTTTGTTTCAAGTAATCGATTTCATACGCCAAGAAATTTTAGATCTTGGTGTGAAAATATCAAATTTTACATCAAGTAACACATGCTCTTGAACTAATGCGATTTCTTGTTTCCGTGGAGAAATTCAATTCTCAATTTAAACTATGAGTCTTCATCCAAGAAACAAAGTTTCTTGGCTTAAGTTCTTTATGTATTGCACTAAGACACATAAAATTCAATTTAAAAAAAATACAATACAAAAACAAAATTCAAACGCCCTTCGTGAGAATATTAAGCTATTTTAAAAAGAAGATTTTTATATCTCGGATAAAGTATTGAATTTATTAGGTTAAGTAATAAACTTTGAAACATTTTATATCTTAAAATAAAGAATTTTATTTTTTCCTTATATGGGAAACTGGATATCTCTTGATTCAAATAGGTTTCTTTGGTTGAAGAGATTTTTTCTATCTGTGTAGGTTTAATACTTAATAATCATAAAATAATAACTCTTTCAGGAGTCTGTCAGGAAACAGAGGTGCCGTTGAATGTATGAGCTACCATATAAATCACTTCTCTTTCCGGACAAACTTTGATAAATATAACTACTTATTTATAAAAGAAAACTATTACAAAAAAATCTAACTTAAATAATAAGTAAAAATACAACGAAAATTAATTTTCGTTGTTGTGATGGGCACCTTACCGAGGTGTCAACCCCTCCGTAAGGTGCCCATCACATAAATTATTAATTTACGTAATCGGTATTTAGGGTTAATTTTATATAGTTGTACATAAATAAAATGGGATTGTACTTTACTTATACCTATTCCTTAAAATATTCACAACATCAATATTTGGAAAACGTTTCGGAGCTAAACTTCTGTTACTGCTGCTGGTCAAAGTATGCAAAGCCGCTTTAGAAAAGAAGCTAGCGATAGCGACAGTAAAAATTAGTAAAAATCACGAGCTTCTGGAGTTTTAATAAAGCGTAAGCGCCGAAGAAAATTTAATGGTACATTTACATTTTTAATACAATATTGAATCTGCACAAAATACCCCGAACGGTGGCTTTACCAAAATATTGGATATATTTGCCAATTTAGAAACTTTTGATGAATTAGATGTACACGTTTTGCCAAACCCTTACTAGACCAACAACTCGTAATTCGCAACAAACAGTTTACAACAGGACCCCTATTCGACATTGCATAAATGACAGTGTCATGCCATACAAGCACAATACCACTGTGATATCTCACTATTGCATGACTTAAGTGAGATATGTTACTTACGTCAAAATCAACAGCTATCGCTAGAGGATTGCCTCTATGGGCATGGCTGCCATCTTTTTAGTTTTGACGTAGGTGTCAGTAGATGAGGGGAATCCCACCTAGTACATGAAGGTATTATTTTAAACTGAAGCTATCACAGTTAAAAATATCACTGAGTAAAATGTACTCTATGTTAATTAATTTAAGGTTCATTTTCGCTCGACATATGAGAAGGAGTAAAACGAGCTGAGAGAGAGATGCAAACGGGGAGACCTCTGACCCTTTCTAAAAGTTACTATTCCAAAATAATGTCACGGTTTGAATTTGTCATATACAATTTTAACGACATCATCATCTTTCTTTGCTAAATAGATTAATTCACGTAGGGATCCAAATAAATTTTAAAAGTAATATATTTTAGTATCTTCATTTTCACAATAAGGGTCACAACAGACCTAGCGGAATAACTTCATGTTGCGAACATAGTTAAGCCACGAACCAAGAGAGAAAACAGACATTACTTACTCTATTTTCCTATTTAGTAATTATAAGGGTGACAACACACCTATCGGAATTCCTCGCGGAATTAGCGGTATTAATTAAGAGGGGGTACAACTCAAAGTAAATCTGTCAAAAAATTTGAGTTTGACACGACGTATCCGATACGTTTGCATAAGTGCGAAAAAGAACTTGTCATGCGTTAAGAAGGGACAACATGATTCGTGACGTTACGTGACATTACAGAGGTCTCTCTGTTATACTATTATTTACTCTGTGGTTGTACCCCCCTGGTATCGGATACGTTTTCGGGGTTGTCAAAATCCCCTTCGTTCGTTTGCGGTATGACCTTAGATAAGGTAAAGTATTTAAGTAGTGGTGTTTTTCTAAAATAACAGTTAGATTGGATAAATTAGGCAATAAATCTGCCATTTATCCATTTTAATGTTAAAATTATTGATGGATTAGGAAGATTGAGGCAGATTAGGGCAAGTCCTGCGATCAAACTAATCGCGTATTTGTCAACCCTAGACAGTCGAAAGGCAAAATTGTATGGAGACGTCATGTGTCACTGTTTATCTGTCAAAGTTATGTCAAACGCCGATTTTGTAAGGAAGATGAATTTCTGTATGAAATACTATTATATTATTCTGTGGTGACAGTTCAGTTTAGTATAAAAATTTTGTTCCAATGAAGTTCCGCAATATGGCGCGTGCTCATATATTTCTGGTAGGGCTTTACCTTCGGTCTGCAACATAATAAAAATACGGTACTTCATTGTTTATAATATATTAAAAAAAATACACGTTGACCACAAATGTTTGTTAAGGCTGGAATAAGATACAAAGTTGAGTATCTGATCCGGTTCAAGGCAAGCGTTCGGTGTTGGCGTCAGGTTGGCGGATTCCTTCCCTCCTATCGGACGCGGCGCGGCGGGTTAATTTTGCATTCTTTTAGGTTTCAGGCAAACGCTAGGTTTTTGCGTCAGGTTATCCGATCGGGCGAACTCATTAGGTACAGTGCCACCAAAAAGAGTAGAAATTAAAAAGTGGCAACATCGTAGTGTCGTCCCTTTCAAATCAATGTAAAAAAACGGGACGACACTACGATGTTGCCACTTTTTAATTTTTACTCTTTTTGGTGGCACTGTAACCGTATACGGATGGTATACGGCGACCTGAAATGCAAACCTGATTCGAGTCTAAACAAAGTCTTAACACTCTAAACCTATGATATATGGGGTTATATGCTTGAACATACGTACCTCATTTTTCCTGTATTTTTTTAAAATTCGGTACTTCAAATTCATTCAGCGTTCTTTACATTAAGCGAGGTTTAGACTAGCAAGTATATGCTAGAATGAAATAGTTATAATGATTAATGTCTCATTCTGAACTATAGCTGCGTCCCTACTTGCCGCAAGTAAACTTGATAGTCTAAACCTCGCTTTAATCTATGCATTCAGCTGTCAACCGGTTATTGTTTGAAATATGTCATCTATACTTCATTCAGTATAAAAAAAGGAAAGTCGTGTAAATTTGGTAATGTATCTTATAATATATTAATTATTAGGTAGGTAGATTAAACAATGCATGACGGGCTGCGGCTTTTCAATCGCCACAAGCGTTTAAGACTCCACAACCGCGAAGTATAATTAAATAGATCTGCTAGATCTATATGGTAGTAAGAATGATTATTTCCACTATTTCCAGCAAAAACAGGAAGCCCACTCCGCTCTCCCTATTAGCAAAGTATAATTGACGTAAACCTGTGGCCCCGATAACCACAAGGCTGTATGGAAAAGTAACGAGGTACACCGGTGGTTTTAAAGGGCCCTCCCGCGACCAGATGTAGAACCTGGTCGTTTTCATTGAACTGGTTACGATTCGATTCGGGGACCTCATTGGAGAATCTGAGGGTATTTATTTACACGTGAAATCGCTCTCTCACAGCGAGCTGTACAAACAACAACTACAATAAAAATACGTAAACACATTTTACGTGTTTAGGTCACAAATTTCCTAGCATTTTTCCCAGCTTTGAGCCTGGGGTCCTCTCGTGAATTAACGTAAGCACTAGTTTTTACAAAAGCACTGCCATCCGGCTTTCCAACCTAGAGAAAAAAAGCTTTATTTTATTAGGATTGAGTTCTGTTTTCAACCGACTTCAAGATTTCGAAGGAGGAGGTTATCAATTCGTTAGGATCATTGTTATTTTTGTTATTTTTTTATGTATATGTTCACCGATTATTCGAAGACGGCTGGACCGATTTGGATAATTCTTTTTTAGTTTGAAAGGGTATACTTCACAGTTGGTCCCATTATCACCAAGTCCAGATCTGATGATGGGATCCTGGAGAAATTGAGGGAAATCTTTAACTATTATATGCACACCTATAATTATTTCACTATTTTTTACAGCAACTCGGCCTCTTCCTCTTGGAATAGCAGATCCTAAGTGAAGTCGGTTCTTTTTTTAACAGACTTCAATTCCATAGAAGAAGGAGGTTCTGCATTCGGTTTGGTACGCTACCCTGCGTCTCGGACGGAAATCCTCTTTTAAGACTTGTGTTTTTATGAGCTCTTTGACGTGCACTACGACACTATGTAGAAGAAATATATGTATAAGAATATGATTAATTTGGACCCATATGGCCGAGTACCATAAGCGTCTCCCGTTTGTTGGGTAAATGTATAAATAAACTTTGTAAAATCTTGTTTAATTGATTTATTCCAGAATATTTTTATTTATAGTAAGTACTTAATTCTGTTAAGAATTTTAATTAGTCCTGATAAGAGGTAGATATTCCATATTATTATATATTCATATTGTAGTGATAGTCAAAACAGTCAAATATAACTAATGTTGGCTCCAGTTGATAAATTGCATTTGCAATTGGTAGGTATATTTTGCCACTTACCTGTCACTAAGTATCTATTTGATCTGCATCAAATAAGCAAGCATGAACATAGAGAAATAAGCTTACTAATTTTTCTTTATGTTATGGATGAAGAGTTTCCCTTACCTGCTTGAAAAACTTTGGAACGAATGGAATTGCGGTTTCGTTGCAGCTGATTCTCTAGAATATAGCACAACACCTACTTTCAAGCCAATACAAGTTACAGTTTTCAAGAGAATCATTCTGCAAACATTTTGTTTTGTAAACGTAATTCAAAAATGGCTTGAGTCTGAGTAAATTGTTTTACCTGTTACTATTTTGAACGTTTACAAACGAATATGTAGAGCTATTCAATATGAATGTATGATTTTCAAGCAAATTTAGTCTTATTATCATTTGTCAATGAACTGTTAATATCGCACGGTGGGCTGAAAATCTAATAGAAACTGGTTTCTTAATTTGTACCTTGTTTTTTTCGAAATAGATGTATGGATCGTATCACATATATATGGGACTTTCTTCAAAACTAAAAGGTAAACCGTTATATCCTCGCAGATTGTTATAGTACCAGTATTAAAACCTTTAATTAAACCTGATAAAAAAATGTGGGTATGTCAAAAAGTCAACAGTAATTGCTACAACAACCGTCTGCGAGGATCTTTGACTATTCAACCAAGCACTGGTTTAAAGCTCTAAGGCGAGGATATAACGGTTTACCTTTTAATTTTGTAGAAAACCCGATATATCCGATACGATCCATATCTATTTGTAAAAAAAAACTCACTGCTTCTAAGTTTTTGACTCACACAAGTTCAAAATAGTGAGTAAAAACTATTTCCAAAAACAAAACTATTTTTTTTTTTATTAATTTCATAAAACCCGCACCTGTGCACCTGATATAATCATTTTGAGTATGTTAACAAATAAAGAATAATTTGTTCCATATACATTTGTGAGGATATAACGGTTCACCTTTTATTTTTGAAGAAAGTTCGATTTTTCTCATTCGCTAAATTTTTGAAAAAAAAATGTAATATTTTCCCAACCAAATTACTTCAGAGTTATTTTGGGATATATTAATAACTAGTGAAAGCTTTTTCAAGAAAAAAAGGAACAAATTAAGAACTCAGTTGCTATTTCTATAAAAGCTGATTTTCAGCCCTCTGTGTGCCGTAAAATGTAAATTGTAAAATCGCCTTTATTGACAACTAGCGTAGCGACCCGCCCCGCCCCGCCCCGGCTTCGCACGGGTGCAATTGTACATATAAACCTTCCTCTTGAATCACTCTATTTAAAAAAGCGCATCATAATTCGTTGCGTAGTTTTAAAGATCTAAGCATACATAGGAACAGACAGCGGGAAGCGACTTTGTTTTATACTTATGTAGTGATTAATAATACAGTCCGTTTTATAAAAAGCAGATAAAAAGACATCATGTAATATAGTTCCACTACTCACCGCTGCGCAAACTTCTGGTAGGTAAGAATTGGATCTAATTCTTTCCATTTTTCCCTAACCGCAGTGGAACCTTATTACCGAGCTAAACAGTCGTTCATAGGTGTCTTGAAAAAAGGCTTTAAAAACGGTCCGATAGAGAGCATAATATCGTTCGCACTCGTTACAAAATAGTCACATAGACAATATTGACATTCTGATTGTCTGATTACAGAGCCACCGTTTTTTTTAGATTGATTTGAAAGGGACGGCACTACGATGTTGCCACTTTTTAATTTCTACTCTTTTTGGTGGCACTGTACCTCCTTAGTCAAAACGAGAAGCGGCCCCTTCTATTTCGCTCTCTTTCGGCCTTACTTTGTTGCTCAAGAGTATACTGCAGTTTCAAATAATAGACAAACGCCTCTTCTTTCGTTAACGAGAGAAAGGGACGCAAATACAATCCTTGGATGCGTCCATCTACGAGAGTTTTCCTGTTACACACAAGATGACAGTGACACTAGGTTGATCGCCTTCATGGCAAAAATTATGATTTGATATTGGTTACTTCGTGTAGAAAAATATTGCGTTAATCTGTGTTTGTATTATACAATTTAAAAAAATCGCCTTTTACTCTTTGCCATGGGATTCCCGACGTCCTGTCATAACAAATAAAATGGTGGCCAATAGTCAAAGACAAACCTTCTAGCGATACCTACTGTAAATGTGACAGATAAACACAACAGCAATACCATCGCAATAGAGCCGCAATACAATCGCAATAGAGGTGACATATGTTAGTGTTACACTTAGTCAAGTCGAATAGGGGTCCAGGCGTAATCGAACTTATTTAAATTGCATATTTACCACAACCAACAGTAGTAGCCACACCGACTTCATGTTTGCAACCACGGAATAAGTCTGAATGTTTTACATTATATTCGCATTATTTATATAGCAATACTGTAAGGCAAGCACGATAATATTTGGGTTTTAATGCAACGATAAAATAATGTTGAAAATAGTAATGAAAGCTGAATGCGAAATTGTTAGCTTCACATCACGTGTAGGTACTTACGTCACTATAACAAGGGTACTTAACACGCAATTTTACACAAAAGATCTTCTAGGAGTTTCGGCAGCTAGGTAAACAGTCAAATCATTCAGCACTTAGTAAATGATGTAGGTTCGTTAACAAATGATTTGGTGGGAGAGACGTGCAAGCTAAACATATCGTAGGCGATTATCACATTGGCGACGGATCTGCATGCGGCGACGGTGCGCGAGCGAGATAGCGCTCTGCATATGTATAACGCTATATCGCTCGCGCACCAGCGCCGCATGCGGATCCGTCGCCAGTGTGATAATCGCCTTAGTGCCCATGCTTGGCTTCCTTACACAGAAATGGTGATTTGCGTCATAACTGATGGAAATAATTAGTCATCAGAACCAAATAATCTAGAAACAGATGTTTTATCTAGGCGAGTTCAAATTTTGATTCCGCGTTGAAGACGAGAATATGTTTAATTTTTAATCAATCATATTATGTATGTGGACGAGTTTAGTAAAATAAAAGGTCCCACTTTATCGGTATACTGAGAGATTTCAATCTTTCACAAATAGGTACATAGTCGGTTCATAAGTTCTGTCCTAGTCCTAGGGTTTTGACTGGTAAAATAAGAACAGTTAGCGATTGCTTACTAAATATATCAGTATATATTATGGTTAAAAAGCCTATTTGATTGATTTACGATATTATTGAATGCAAATAGTTGTGGCAGTTTCACACAATGCTTTGTAACATTCGGAAAAACGCAATAAAAAACACGTCAAAAATACGCGCTTACTATGTTCGAGTTATTTTAGTTTAGACCCTTATTATTTTTATTCAATTCTTAGAGGCTTAAAGCTTGGATAATGCATTAGATTGATTAAAAATATAATACATAAGAAGGCTGGTATACACAGTTTTGTTACTACTAGACTACCCTTACCCTGATGTATGGCAGCAAAATCTTCGCATTTTGCTCAAAACTGAAAAATACGTTAAGGTTTAGGAGGAGAATAGTTGAAGTGAAGCACAGACTTCTAAGTCATCAACTAAATATTGGTTTCGAAATATGCCTTAATCTTCTTCTACTTTTCTAAAATAAAACAATTTGTAACTCCTGGACAACTACAGCATAATCTTCATCTACTTTTATGAAGTATAATTTTCATAAATCATCGGCGTGTTTTGGTCTGACAACAATCTTCAAGTTTAAGAGATACTTATATTACTACAAGATCTATAAAATACGCGATCTTGATTTCAAGTTAATATTATAATTAAATATGTATGAAATAAGCTGATCATGTCTATATTTAATAAAGGCTTTGTTTATTAATCATTGTAATATTCTAGACTTAATAGGTAATCATGATTAGTCTTATTGCTGCTGGTTAAGGTTAAGTCGCTGCCCTCAAATTGATTAGATTTTGACATCACTTGCATCGCATTTCGTCCGCGTTATTATTAAACTAGTACTAGTCCCGCAAACTTTACCATGGCCCCAATTGCTGAAAGATTGTAACTTTAGATACTTGTAATAGGTGCAAGAGCAAGAGGAATCCCTTCATACGTGGCGCGCGAGTGAGGAGCCTAGTCGCATATTATTCGCACCTTGATTTTGCGCTTAGTGGCCCGATATATTTTGATGATATTTTAACCCGCGACAAAGAGAGCTTTATAATCACTTACAAGATTAATATAGTTATTGCGTGCCAGGGATTCGCTAATTAAATTCAATTTCATTTTTTTTGAGTCAGCTCTCTGGTTTTAGTCGCTTGAGTCGCTTCACTCTACATAAGTGAAATGCTAGGATCCGCTACGAACGCTGCGCGTAGCAAATTGTGGCACGGGAAATGTTACGGATAATTCAAAGCAAGTTTTTCGTTCTTCCTTATTGGCGGGTTATTGAGGTACATTAATTTTCAACTCAAATGTTGATAAGAAAATCAATTATGTAATGGAGTCGTTATTTCAGAACAGAAAATAAGTTGTCGTTTTAAAAGTATCCTAAAAAATAAACTCACTGCACATATATAGATATAGTTTTCTGAGAATTTAGATACGACGTCAATTTAATTAAGTACCGCGTACATTTTGTTGTTCACCTATTCAAGTATTGATACGCATAAAGTGCGATTTCACGGCATCCAGCTAGTCATTGTATGCGAACCACGAACAAACATTCTTTGACGCTTGTTTTATAAGTCACACAGCCGGTATAAACTGGCGTGAACTCATCGAATAAATTAGCGAAAATGTCTAGTGTGTAGGTACTTAATTACGTCGATATAGGTATAACTTTAATTGTAACATTAAGCTTCGCGAAGATCGCGATGTTACCCAAGCGCTAAGGCGAGCGGCCTGGGCCCCGTTTCTCAAAATCTTGTAACTTGTAATACTGGTGGATGTCACTTTTAAACTTCTTTTGCTAGAAAGTGACTTCCGCTTGTATTACATGTTACAAGCTTTTGAGAAATGGGCCCCAGGGCTCGGGAACCGGTATTTGCTCTATACTAAAATACCGGTATTATTTTCGTTCTTTCGATTACTATTTCATATTTAATTGAACAATCATATAATACGAAGTCATTACCTAAATACAATATTAAGTTCTACATGAAGACCATGAAATAATTAAATATATTGGATTATTTGGTTGCAAGCCCTGTAAGCGGCTTTCAATCCGAAAGTCATCGGTTCTCACATCACAACACAACTTGGGTTGGAAACTTAGAAGGTCAGATGGCAGTCGTTTCTGTAAAAGTTAGTGCCTACGCCATTTCTCGGAGTTACGTTGCCGAGCAGACCTCAGGCTCCATTGAGTTTTGATTATCTTTTAATACAACTAATTAATAGCCAAACAATTGACGGAAAAGAAAGCATCCGTTTGCTATGCTATTAACTAATTTATTACAAGTAATATTATTATCACTTTAATTACTATTTAAGTATTTATTATCAATATCGCCTTCCTATTAATACGTGGTTATTACTTTCAAACACTTCTTTGATATTATATTCGCGTAGGAGTTTGTTAAATATTGTATAAGTGTTGTCTGTAAAAGTTTGGGCAGTTGTACCTATCACATTAACCATTCAATTCAATGAATAATGTAGGTATATAATACATACTATCATACATTGGATCCCTACATACCGAAATAAGTAGGCATATTAACTTGACTTTAATCTAAATAGGTACTCCATTTAAAAAAGCCATCAGTGGTTTTAAAAAAAACTCTAGGTACATTAATTCCTAAAATATTTTATAAAGGTAACCCTGTAACACGAGCAAAAAATTAAACTTAGATTCTGCTTCTCAAATAATGAAACTTTAGTTGAACAATGTTAAAAAAATAAGTAAGTACCTTACCTACCTAATCTTAGACTATTGAACCAACCGGACCGGCCATGTCTGTCATTTTCTATACAAAAAAGTCTGCCGATTTTGCGAGGAAGGGGAACGTCGAATGTATGCGAAACGTCAAAAATGTCAAAATAGCCACGACAGATTATCGTCAGTCTTTACAATGAGTATAACCATTGGTCATATATTTTCGGCAGACGGAACACCAGTCAATGGCCGCTCCGGTATGCTCTAAGTACTCAATAAACAACCGTCTACTCATATTTTAACTAACTAGAAAAAATTGGTTTAGCCGACAAAAACGATCATTCAACCAAAACACTTAACTAAATAACTATACCTCAAATCGTAAATCTGCTTTTCTGACGACTCACTTGGGCTCTGTATTCCACCCCCGCTAATGTTATTCAAATACCGTCGTAAAAAATTTAACAGCCGCTCTGTTTTTACTAAGCAAACGACATAGGGTTGATTTTGGTTTAGCATTGCAGTTTAAGAGCTGCATATTAAAAGTGGTTCTTGTATACAAAGTGATAACGTGAAACGTCAACATTTGTATGAAATTCCACCCTGATTTAGGCGGAAGTCCGGTGATGAACTGACGACTGATACGGGTATCTGACTGAAGGCAAAAAGGATGGTAATGCTTATAAAAACGTGGTCTAGTATTTTTTATTAATTAGAAATATAAAAGTTATTTATGATGCCGATGCATCTTAGGTAACTTTGAGGATCCCAATTCGACAACGAAAATCTGATAGTCGCTAACGAGATCACTGATACATTCTAGTAAAGTCAGCAGCAAAAGTAGCTAAGCGGGTAGGGTGTTCAAAATGAGCTAGACACGACTTTATTGTTAAGAGAATAAGAGCGTGTGTAGGTTGTTTTGAACATCCTACCCGCTTAGCTACTTCCGCTGCTGTACGTGTGCCAAACAAGTAGTGACCTCGCATGGATATCCACGTACGGTATCACATCATGTCGAATAGGGGTCCAGAGATTAAAATCCATTGTGTGTCAATTTGCTTTCATATTTTTAATTTGCAATAAAAGTTGTAAGGGACTGAGGTGAGATGATCCAATTTGAGCCAGAATCACCGCCATAACATTTTTTTAATGCAAAAGTAAACTGAATTGCCTGTAAGTATCTAGATCCAAATTACGTTATCCTAGAATGACGCTAACACCAAAATCCGGTATTTTCCACAACAATGTACTTAATATGCTAAAGGCTTATTCAAAGAATAAAGCATAATCTGTTACAAATGTTACAATTATATGATTTTAGCTCAAATGTATGTTTCGTTAGTATGTATGTTATGTTATAATTATAAGTTTTGATACCTACCTAAGGATTAAATATTTACGTCACTCTGGGCGCTAAGCGAGATTTACCGCCCTAGGGCGCAGCGGAAAATCTCACTTCACTCCCAGAAGAAGACGTAAAATTATGTACGCACCACGGGCGGTAATAAGGAAGGCCTCAGATCGCTTGTCTATGGCCCTTACCTTCGGTTTGGGCCACAAATGCCATCGATCTGAGCCCTTCTTTATTTTACCGCCCTAGTACGTAATGTACTATTTTGATTGCTTTGATATTAATTTGATGTTGAACAGGATTGGGCCCGCCAAAAGCGACGTTTTGGCTTCCTCAGAATTCAGATAGTTCATGTCACAAAGATGCTAAAATAGTACATTACACAACTAGGGTGGTAAAACAAACGAAACTATAAATATAAACGGCTTTCTTTATTACCTCCCGTGTTGTGTACATCGTTTTATGTCTACATTTGGCCAGAAAGCGTCTTTTTCCGTACGCGCAGCGTGCGGAAAAAGCCACTTTATGGCCAGGTGTGGCATAAAACAGATTGCTTGACATATATTAACTAGATTGGTTATAAAAAGGTTATAAATATTATTTAGATGTCATTCTATGGACAAAGTTAAAATATTTTTATAACAAAGTGATTTTAAAGTTTGATTGCTGCTCAAGGAATAAGGTATAATAAATTGATCGTGTCAAAAAAAATCCCAATTAGGTAGACATTAAATGTGATAATCCAAATCAAAAGGGGTCTTACGGCGGCAAGTGCTGCTGCTGCTGATGTTGTAAGCGTTGTAAAAGTACATATTCATTATAATTTTAAACCAATAAAGGCGTAAGCGCCTGCCACCATAAGGATCTCTTTGATTTGGATTATCCACGGATTATCACAAATCAATCCTCGAAATTCGCAACATTATATTAAAAAGAATAAGTACCTATTACAATACATCTCAGAGACCACATCTCCCAAATTCCTTCATGGTCCATTAATCTTTTATATTTCCACCCCATGACAAATTGTTAAAGGAAATTTTACGTCGTCTGTCGTTAACATTCTTTACGTTTCTTAGGGTTTTATGTCATGTTGGGGGAGCAACGTCCAATCGATGTTAACACGGTTAGAACAGGACACGGACGGTGCTCTGGGGGCCGATTGGTTTTACGATTTATTTTACGTTAACAAAGGCTAACCTTTGTTATGGTAAGCCTATAAAAATGTTAATTACTTATATGTGTAAATTTTGCTGCATTTTTATTGTAACATGATACCCTTTTCCCTGAAACTGGTAGGTACCTATTAGACAATTCAATTTCTATATTTCAATCTGTCAGATTGAGATGTGTAATAAAAATGAGGGTATTTAGGGAGCTAAGGGAGGGGAAGGGAAATGGGTAGGTACATGACAAATTGGACCCGAGAAATTGCAATGTCTAATCCCGGTTTAAGTAGATTTTTTCCGTTTCCTTAGGGGTTCGACATGGCCAACGAGATCGGAATGCCGCTCCGATATCAGGTGCAGGGGTCTACGAGAAAACCATATATTTTATTTTATACATTATTCTTCCCAGCCGTCGTGATCTACTATAATTTGAAAACGGTTTTACTCCTCTTTCGTATTCTCTGCACTGACTCACACATTCAATTCTGTATATGTAGGTACAGTCGACGTCAAAGATATGTTTACACTTTTACACCTTACTCCTTTGTAATAAGGTTCAAATACAGGGTGTAATTAAAATACTGGTGATCCGTTTAAGGGCGTTATTATATCGTATTGCGAGTAAGAAAAAGTTGACCCAAATTTTTTTTTTGTATGGGACACGTCGTCCCGGCCGGCCAACCCTCCATACAAAACCAAAATTTTTAAATTTTTCATAGTTTTTCGTAATAAGAATGCTTAAAAGGATCACCAGTATTTTTGTTACACCTTGTATATTTTCATAAACTAGTGTCTCGGTAGGTATGGATGTGATGGTACAAACGGCAACACTCTTAACTGTACATCGCATCGGTGGACCTTATTACAAAAGACATAAGGTTCACCGATGGGCAGTTAACAGTATGGGCGATGGTACTGATGGTTGCACAGCTCCACGCGATACCATAAAAATTACAGTTTCTATTTGTTCCGAAAGCGCTTACTTTCTGAAATTCCGAAAGCGGTAACCCCGTTCATCATCGAGGGTAGCAGTGGCGGCGAGTCCATAGAACACGATTCCCGTCGGCTTGCCTAATTTCCAGGCACCTAAACCGCCACTGGTTAGTTATGTTTTGGCTGGTATTACATTTAACTAGTTAAAGAAAAATGTTTTATTTTTTTATTGTGTTTTTAGGGCACAGGTTCTGCAGTCTGCAAAAGTGCTCTGACTTCTCGAAACGATCGAAAATCCATAATATCAATCCCATTAAAGCTTTCCCCTCGATCGTATCTAAATCGAAGATAACATGATTAGGGGCATGCCTTTAATAGACCCGAGGGTCCCTACTGGCCCGTGTGGAATTGGTTTAAAATTTACTACTCAGCAGATTTCCTGGTGATCTTAGGAACGAAAGGACGGTCTCTGTTCGAAGTAGAAGCCAATAACAGATGAAATTGGAATGTTTTGAAATCTTCGAATGGTAGGAAAAGTTTGTAAGAACATTACTCAACAACATACACATACAATTACTCGAACAAATTCTTGTAGATACTAGCATAGTGAAAAATGTAGACATATAAATTAAGAACTTGAGCCAATTCCTTCAGTTGGGTTGGAAACACGCGTGTGACAACACTAGAGTTGCAGGCTATGGCAATAATGATTAACTATCTAGTAACAAGCAATTAGTTAGTTTAGTTTGCGTTATACCTATGCATTTTGTACATCGCACTCGCCTCCTGAAAATGTAGAGTTTGCAATATAAGTTGGTTTGGACGTAGCAAACCATACTCAAATAAACTGTAGGCACAAGAAGCCTAAAGGTGGCAAAACGAAAGCATTTGTTTCACATCGGCCACGGTTCAACGGGGAACTGTCAAGGTCGCCAAATACACGATCAATAGAGCTTTGATCAGTACCTTGACTTAGGATTAACACTGATCTAGTTTCATCGTATAACAACAAATGTTTATGATGTCAATATTTTGATTTTGTTTGTAATGTCCATATTGTTTTCTGCCTGTAGAACCCAACCTATTAAGCGAGTGTAGAGCCGCAATAATCTGTTTTGTGAATTCAAGAGAACCACGAATGTTAATTTACACAGTACGGAACTAAAAATAACTACTAATAAGAATGGTTAAAAATCGGTACCTACATATTATATCAAAATAACCACATTCGAACAGCGGCGTGCAGCGATTTACCAATCCCTGTAGTGTAGTTAGGTATTACTAGAAAAATAGCACAGAAAAAATCCTTTGTCAGCCGCTTGGGGACCTTTAGCAATAGGTACTTTTAACATGTCTCGATCTAATGGTACCTTTCGGCATACCCTTCAATTTTAAACTAGTTTTGGATAATACTTTTCATTGCAGTAAAGGCGCATACCTTTTTTACAATTAAAACAGAATGACGTGGAGCAAGTCAATGTAGTATGTATTCTATTCCAACTATGCTATAGCGAACTCACAACACCTCAAGCCGATTCCAATTGGCCAGTCAATCGATAATACCCCTTATCTCAACGGCATAGCGATTAAAAAGCGGATCGCGAAGAAACTATGGAAATTTTTTTTTTTTTTTTTTTTTACAACAAACATACAACTATCCTTACAGGCTTATCCTAATCCGACAGTTATATATAAAGTTTAACAATATCAGTAATTTATTAAATTTTGCATACATTATTTTACTAGTCAAATGTGGATGATGTAATATTATTTAGTGCGTCAAGTAAGCCGCAGGCGCTAACTCATTGTTTCTTTGTTAGTATTTTGAGAGGTTGTCTCAGCTTCCTGGTTTATTGTTTTGAGTCGAAATCGGTGGTATTTTGGGTCTATGTTTTATTCTAAAGCCTTCCCCTGGTACATACTTGTATATATGATTGACTTATTTTAACGATTTCACCCCACTGGAACCTCTCTGGAACTGGAAATTCTCGTCTATTAGGAACATATTATATTGTTCACCCAGGCAAGAGATACCCCAAATTGTTACACAAAGTCTTTGTTAGCTAATTCCATCAAAATATTAAGATTTAAGTGTATACGTAAAATATCGCTATTGAAGATTCTGAGACCATCATGTTTTAGACTTCAGAGTAGGTATGCTTCATTACGTAATAGAATCAATTAAATTGTAGATACATAAAAGGGGGAGTTAAAACATTACCTACGTTTTTCATTTGGGACGATTATTCAAGACCACCTTAACCACACTTAAGTACCTACTAGCTATTTTCTTAATATGTAGCGGGTAGGTGAAATCAATGGTTCCTCAGATATGTACAAAGACATTCAAAATTGCCCTTACAATATTGGAAGGAATTTTACAGTATTTCTTGTAATAAAATACTGAAAACATTTTTTTACGGAACATACCACACTAGGATACTAGGGGGTGCGGTTCACTTTTCATACAAACAAAATTCATATTTTCAGTTAGCATACGCTTGAAAAGCATAATAAACGATTTTCATAACAACAAAATTCATAATATTATATGGCATAACGATTAATTAGCATAATACTCATTTGTCATACCAACATTTGGTATAATGTTTATTTTCAATAATGTCATTTAGTATAACTTTATATATCATAATGTTTAATTAGTATACTGCTCATTAATTATAATAACATTAACTATAACGTTTATTTTGAATAATAAAATATGATATTATATTAACGAGTGTCCCTTGCAATCCCTATAATAACGTACGGAAACGAACTTATGCCAGATAAATAGGCTATTTAGGTCGCAGTTCAAACGTTTGAACTGCGTCGCTGAAACGAAATTCTGCCCAAAAATAAGGTTAGGTCAGGTTAGAACTGCGACCCACACGAAACCGAAGTTCTGCCGAAAAGTAGGTTAGGTTAGGTTAGAACTGCGACCCCCATGGAAACGAACTTATGCCGAAGAGTAGGTTAGGTTAGGTTAGAATTGCGACCCCTACGGAAACGAACTTCTGCCGAAAAGTTGGTTAGAACTGCGACCCCCCCGGAAACGAACTTCTGCCAAAAAGTAAGTTAGAACTGCGACCTCCAAGGAAACGAATTTCTGCCAGAAAAGTACGCGTAACGCATTTTCTTTCTCTCTCTCTCTCTTTGCAAAACAATGCAAAAGCATTAGGGCAAATGATCGCTAGGAGGTATAGTTCCGGCCTATATAGTTTCCCCTCTAGGTTGGAAGGTCAGGATAGCAGTCGCTCTTGTAAAAAATAATGGTATTTATTATACAATTTAAAATTATGCAGTTCGTGTTTATGCAATCTGAATGATTATATCATTGGTTTATTATGAAATTTAAAATTATGCAAAATGAGTATTATAAGTAATGAAAATATGAAAAAAGTTGTTATGCATTTTGTTTTTATGCAATGTAATACATTATAGAAATTGAAATTATGCAATTCGTTGTTATGAAAAATGAAATTATGCTATTTGTTTGTATACAAAACATTACACACCCGATACTAGGATATAGACAATAGCGTCTACTTCACGGTGTATTGAATTTGTTTGAATAACAATTAAGTTATTTTTGGGCTAATGATATTAAAGTCTGAGCGAATAAGCGTTTACTAGAGTTCCCAGGCACGGTCACGCGCAGAGACACGAGTGGGTAGAGATTAATGGTGCTTGTCGATAACCAGAAACGTAAAGCAAAAACTAGACTACATTACAAGGCTAGTAAATATTATGTAGATTTGGTATCTACATATAACGTAGTACATATACTTGTGTTTTCTCACGGAAAGGAGTAGCTACATTTGTTTAGTTTGAATGAGCTGCGCTGTACTCATGGCGATTCTACTTCAGTTAAAAACAATCAAAAGGGGCAAAAAAACGCTCAGATTTGACTATCCCACTTTTGTTCTGCACATACAAAACATTTACAAAATATGGAGGGCGATTTCACCTAGGGGGTAGTATAACTAGCTATAAATATACGGTGCCCGTGAGCATTGTGAGAGATTTTCTTGAATAATCGTCCAAAATGAAAAAATATTGTCGTCCAAAATCTCTCGCAATGCTCAAGGGCACCGTGTATTGAACGCTTGTAAGTTTTCTTTGCATCTCAAAGATTTTAAGGAAGACTATCTTTTGTAGTATTTATAAGGATTAGTCACTTTTGCTCTCTCGGATAATCCAACCTAAATGCTCAAATTCGAGGAAATGTTAAAGTAAAAAAATATTGTAAAGCTCACTACCTAGCTAGGTATGACTCATTCTGTGATAAATAAATAAATAGTCCTACAGTAAGCTCCATCAGGTTTGTGTTGTAAGTACTACGATAATGAATATTTATTTATTTATTTATTTATTACATGGAGAACCAACAGCTATATAATAGATATATATCGATAAATACAAAAGATACATAGAAAACATCCTCTCAGGAACAAATATCTGGTAAACACACAAATAAATTACCTAAGGATTTAATCCCGGGATACTACATAGATATAAGTAGATACCTATGTCCAATTACCCCTAGGTGATATACAGCGTAGTTCTAATAAGTATATACAGTGTGTGGCCCATAACCCGAGCAACAAATTTAAACGTAGATTGTACTCTTTAAACACTAAAACTATTGTTCAACAACTTTTAGAAAATACCTATGTGGTTTTTAGATTGTGTCTTTTTCATACAAACTAAAAATTATATTCAATGTACGTTAAAATCCGTCTAATTGACATTGCTTGTCAGACGACGTCTTGTCACCCTACAGACATAATCAATTTCGCAATAGGTACATGGCGTGTTCAGCAGGCTTATGATGGCAAAAGTTGTCAGCTGATAACTAGATATAAACCAGTATAAACCAGTTTAAAATAAGAGTTGCCGCCATGTTTATCCTTAATCTGATAACTTTGTCCATTTTCCTTTTGACATCTGATAGTGGAATGATATTTTGATAATTTGACATATTGTCCACTGTAAGCACGCATGTTTTTTGAATGTGTGTGTGTAAAAAAATATCGTTTACACTGGGTGCGTCCCATAAGATATAACTACAAAATATATAATTTCATATTAATAACGTTCACAAGATATAATGAATGTTTGCTATAACAACAAAATCAATATTTTTATTAGGAATAACGGTCAATTAATATAATACTCATTTTGTATAATAACTTATCATATAACACTCAAATACTCTAAATTTAGTTAATATAACATACATAACGTATATCGATCATAATATATACTATCTTTTAATAAAATAATTATAAAATATAATAGCGTATGATATACTAAATAGGTTATAACTCCATTCCAACCTTTTTCCCCAAAGTGTAATGTTTTCACGGATATCAAACTAAATCAATAGGTAGGTTAGGTTCGTTAGGTAGCTTCAGATGCCCGAAGGGCAAACCGCCCGGAAATAGGAGCCCCGCGAAGCGGGGCTCCGTCTAGTTAAGTTGAGGATTCAACATTTTGAGAATTTTAGAATAGCTAATTAGACGAGCTGCTACTTAAAAAATCGTTTAGACCAGTTGCTTTTAGGCGAGTTGATATGTACACGAGCTGCGATGTAGACAACCCGTTATTCTATACGAGTATTATGTATTTTGGTGTTAGATGTATTGAATATTATACATTATAAATCTAAGGTATTATGAACGTTATACATTATGACCGTTATATACAACGATATTATACTTAAACAACGTTATACTTAACAAAATTAGATATTTTGATGTTATATCAAACGTTCATTATAGACTTTGAACGGTATACAAAACAAGCTTATACAATATGAGCGTATAGAATATGAATATTATACAATAAGTTCTTATATCTTTTATTACTTACCCGTTTACACTATGGTTATCCACGATGAAAATCGGGTTTTTCACTTTGACGGCGCTAGCGGATAACTTGATAATTTGTACTTTTTATGACAGTAAAACTAGGGAATGCAGTACCGGTACTGTTTCATAGAACCGGGATTTTCGGTACTAGCCAATAATGGAACCGGGATTTCCCGGTAATTTCGGTACTTTCGGGAAAAATCTTCTAAAACCTCTGACGCTGATGATTTAGGTAGTAAAAATGTCATAGCGTAATGTTTTAAATAAACGCGGGCCGTCCAACCGGCGGCCGTGGTCACGGCGGTCGCCCGCCAGGCGTCAAGCTACCTGGCGCTGAGGGCAGCTACCGGATCCCGTGCTGCCTTCAGCTACGCGATCATGGCCTTAGAAGACCTTCCCTCGATTTCAAATTTATGAAGATTGGCGTTTACAGATTTTAGAAAAAACATACAGGGTGCGAGAAAAAGATAATTTTTGACAACCTTTTTTTATGCCTTTTTATCCAATTCCTATCCAGGATCAAAAGCTTGTATGAAACCAAAAATCCGGTTAGAAAAGCCACAAATCGAGGAAAGCTTTCCCCGTACATTTGGTATGAAAAAGAAAACTTTAATTTTTCACATGCTATTTTTTTTATGTCAATCGATCCCATTTCTGTTCAGTATCAATAGTTTCAATTCTATTTCTTTTCACAAATTGAAGAACAATTTTACATACATTTACTGCTTTAAAATCCCTGTTTGATATTTTAAATGCTTTTACTGTAATGAGGTCATACAGTATTATGGTCCTTAAACGTGTGTATCTGCGTGATAGAAAAAATATAAATTTAATTCACTTTTTGTCTATAGTAAATGTATGAAGAAAAAAACTTTAATTTGTGGCTTTTTAGTACATTACCGTAAGTTGGCTCCTAGGAAACTATTGATAATGGATAGGAATGGAATCGATTGGCATAAAAAAAAACAACACGTGAAAAATTTAAGTTTTCATTTTGATACAAAATGTATGGGAAAAAAAATCCTCGATTTGTGGCTCCTCTAGCCGGATTTTTTTTTTGGGCCTATACAATCTTTTGATCCTGGATAGGAATGGGATCCAATGGCTACAAAATAGTACATTATTGCAGAGGACGGGAAAGGGAAATTCGTGGATGAGCGATTTTTTCGGACGATGCGCAGCTGAGTCCGAAAAAATAAGACGAGTCCACGAATTTCTATTCCCGCCGAGGCATATATAGTGTTTTTCTCTAAATGTGCGAGGAAATAAAGTAAAGTAAATGAAATGAATTACAGATTTTGGTTACGTTATTAGCGGTTAATGTCATGAAACTCATGAATTAGCTTCCCTCTATAATTTTTTTTTAAAGTATTAAAAACTATGTATACTGCCAATTTTCATTCAAATAATATTTAAAAAGAAATTTTCGTCAAAAGCTATTTAAGACAGGATTAAATATGCTCCTTTTATGCAACAGTTACAAGATTAAACCTTAAAAATAGTTGTTTTGTCTATGATTGTATTAAGCCTCATTCGCACGATCAGACGCGGTGCTATGACAAAGAACGAGACAACCAAGGTTTTTGATCTAACTATCTCGCTCTATCCTACAGTTTGAAGGGATTGCCGTTCAGACGGTGTATAGACGTCGCTTAAGTATTGGCTGTTTGAAATGATATTTCTTAGTCGGATGAAAAGTTTAAAAGGTAAAAAACAATACAGTAATGGATTTTACTAGTCAACGCCTAAAATATGTATACACTTTGAACCTTATTACAATGGAGTAAGGTGCAAAAGTGTATACATATTTATGGCGTTGACAAATTACTTCACGGCCGCTAAAACAGGTAAATAATGATTTTTATTTTTTTTAATTCGTTTTGGTAAAAAATGAAGAACTTCACGTACTCATTTTGCTACAGTAAGCTGAAAATTTCCGAGCACATTGGAGAAAAAAAAAGTTATTTATTTATTTTATTTATTTAATAAAAGTAAAGTAAAGTAAGTTTGTCAAAAATGACCTATTTCTCGCACCCTGAATATTTTTTCCAAAATCTGTTAACGCAAATCCGATAGCTGCCCTCAGCGCCAGGTAGCTTAACGCCTGGCGGGCGACCACCGCGACGACGGCCGCCGGTTGGACAGCCCGCATTTATTTAAAACATTACACGATGCAATATTTGAACTTCGAAGAATAAATGAACCCAAAAAAGGTATAAAATGTTTTTCCCGAAAATCCCGAAAGTACCGGGATTTTTTTTTTCCAGTCCCGGTTCTTTACACGACTCAAAATCCCGGGAATTCCCGGTACTTTCGGTTCCGGTATTTCCCGGGAGCAAACCCTAAGTAAAACTTGTTAACTTTATATAGGTGCTCATCGGATCCCGATAACAATTGTCGGGAACTATAACGTATGAAAATTCTTTTTTTTGTCGTTGATTTCTAGCAAGTAACTGGTTTTTGTAATGTAACAAAAGTTACATTGTAGAACGATTCTATGCTTACCATGTTATTGTTTTGTAGAGTGGCGGTATTTAATTTTATGTTATGACTCATAACATAAAATGAAATACCGCGCCATATTATGAGCAGTTTCTGCTGCCGAAAAAAAAAAAGAAAACTCCATAGCAGAGCTAATATGGATGTCTGTAATCCATTCGAAATGTGTGACGAAGAGTTTGGCACATATCATCATCCTCATAGCGTTAGTCCCGGCATAGGCCGCGGCTCATTTAAGGCTCAATGACCCTAATCCCATGAAAAATCGTATAGTCATTCAGTGCGAAACGTATTCTTACGAAAGCTACTCAAAGAAGAGACTATTCCTCACTGGGATTAGGTATGGTTTCCCAAGATGTTTTGCTTCACCGAAAAGCGACTGGTAAAAAATGATATTTCGTACATAAGTTCCAAAGAACTCAGTGGTTTGAACCCGAAACCTACGTATTGAAAGTCAGACGTTTTACCGCCCGGCTACCAGCGCTTCAGTTTGGCACAATGAGTGACTGCAAACTTCATCGACACCAAATAATTAATCTAGTGCCATCTAGTAACGAGTAGCATTACCAAGGCAAAAGCTACTCGTTACTAGATCCCACTCACAAAGGTCGCTAGGTTTGCCAAGGTAAACCACACCGTGACACCGATCCGCCGTTGCAGTCCCTTACGGACTACGGTGTAGTCTTTCGTCGTCAAAAAGAAGAAAGTACGATACCCGTTATTAGATGGCAATGTAGCGCAGATGTAATTTCCTCTTACATTTTGGGTAGCTCTCGTTCAAATGGCGCTTCAGACTTAGAGCCTCAAAAATTTCTTCAGACTGTGCGTCTCTATAAAATATATACTCTCTGGTTCAACCGTATCTAGATACCTATTGTGCGTTGCATACTGTGGAATTATTTACAGTTTGGAGTAGAAGCCTGTCCGGAGAAAGAAGTGCCGTAGAATGTATGAGTTCCCACATAAACCACGACACTCTTCTTTCCGGACAAACTCTAACAAGAATATATTTTTAGTTTTAAATATATTAAATTATATTTTATTATTTATTTGCTAATTTATTTACATAATGTCACAAAATTCTAAATCTAAAATAATTACACAAAGCAATTAGTCAAACCCGCTCCCTGAAACTTCCGGTGCAAAAGTGCCCATAATGCTCGCGGCATTACCTTTGGGTTTTAAATTGGGACTTTTATATTGGTGTGCACATTTACCCGCATGGTTCAAAGTATGCGCATTCCGGTTTTCCCTCATTATTTTTATTCTGCTTCGAAAATAAGATAGCTAATGTTTTTATTGTTTATTCAATTTGTACCCTTATAAGTACTCAATTCAATGATTATTTTCTAGTTCTTCTAATACTTATTTTTTGCGAGGTATGAAGTCAAAGACAAAAGTGCGTGAAGTTACCCCAAATGACTCTATCATTATTTTTAGATCCGAGCATCTGTCATGTTCATCGGTAGAGGCGTAGATAAGTAAATAATTCTATAAGCTTTTTAATATCTCTCTTTTTTTCGAATTATTTTTTGTACTAACATTTAAAAAAATATATAGGCCCTGTCCTATATGAAACAGACACCTTCGGTGGATTTTAACTGCTTTGGTATTCCTTCTTCCCAATCGGCGTGTAATTATAATCTCCGTATGGATCTAGTCAGAAGGATAATGTAGCAAATTAATTAGAGGAGTTTCACTGCTCTCGTTATTGTGTCCAAATGTTCACTCTCTTGGTATATGATTTTATACCGAATTCATCTTTACTTGTCTTATCATGTAAACAAACATATCTCTAATACCACAACTCTATGACACTTTTCTATGGGATTATCACTTAAAATGTTGATTTATACTTAATAAATTTACAAAATACTGAATTCAACCAAGTAACCACTGAAAAGTATCACTTATAATAAAACTTTCTTCAATAATCGCAGTAACGAACAAATAATCTCAAAAATAACCGACATTACGATGCCTAGATTGACACATGTTTGTTTACACTATAAGACAAGTAAGGATGAACTCGATATAATAAAGGCAATGAAGTTGTGTGCAAATTGTGCAAAGTGTGTGCAATTGTACGTTTTAACAGCAGATTTATATCAAAATAAAAGACAAGAGAAAGTAATGCACGTAATTGGCACAGTTGGCCCAAAACTTGGGGTAGGTACATATTCAATTATTCACATTATCGTTCATATTCAATTATTCACAACAAAAAATATTTATTAATTGGAACCTAATGATTCTCCTAATACGTGAGTGCTGGCTGACATCCTCAAGTATTTTTTGTTAACAGCATAAATTATGTTTTTGGGGACAAAATAAATTATTGAATAATATAAAATGCTGTTGTTGATTGGCGTGATTTCTTGACACGGAACTGAGGTTTTGGGCTTTTTACACACGAAGGCACGAAGTAGTGTGATCAATCTTTAGCTCGTACGTATATACGAATCAATCAATATAGATTGAGTTTCTTGTTTGTCAGGTACATATTTAGATATTCCTGAAAAAAAAATCTTTTACTTAATGTGTTAATTAACAAAATACCTACTAGTCAATCTAAGCATGTATCGATTTTTTTTTGTAATTAATTCAGGAAGAAGCGGTGCAATATTCGCACAAATATGGAATAGTAAGTAATAAATAGGTAAATTTAATAAATGAAACACTGGCAGAACCGCTCTCTAACTTTTTGTCAAACTTGAAATGTGTGCGTCGTTGAAGAGTTCTGTACTGATTGATCATCATCTGCAGTTCTACTTCATCAAAAGTCACCTTTTTAAGTGAAAATGCTTGATTATTAAATAAAAATAAAAACACAAAAATCACTATATGTATGTCCTAAAGATTTGAAGAGTTCCCTTGATTCCTTATGGATCCCATCATCAGAACTGCGTTTTGACAAAAACGGGACCAATATATTAATGTATATACTTACAATCAAAAAAAGGATTTCCATAATCGGTACGGATATGACGGAGTTATAGAGTAACAAAAATAACAAAAAAAAGTTTGTTCGACAATAACTTCGTTTTTCAGTTTTTCTGATCTTTATGAAATTAGTTGGGGTTAAATTTGAGAGTTGGTTTATGAGCTGGATCGATCAAGGGGTTGTGGACTTAGAGCTTAGGCGAAAAAAAATCTTCATATGGGTCTTCTTATATTGGTCAACTCGTTTACAAGTAAATCGCGTGGACTACTCGTAGTTTTCATTTGATATTTTTAAACTGTTGTAACTTCTTCGCCACTCAATATATCCTCCGCCGTATATGAAATGAAAAACATTTAATTAATGGTAAAAGTAATAATAATACAAATGATCAGCCTGTGGCGTGCTGTTGAAGAGTAGCGTCTCCGCGAACCTGAGTGCCCCTGGGGTGCCCTGCCGGATGAGTGGGACAGGTCCATTTTTTTTTTAACATGACTAACTTGTTTGGCCACCTTGAGGGTCAGTTACGAGTCTGGGGTAGTGATAAGGTCAGCCTCGCGGCCTGAAGGGCCGCGAGGCTGCCTGGGACAGGTCCCCTGCCTCTGGCTTGCCTTAGCCGGCTGTACAGAGTGGGGTCGCTAGAGCTGCGTTCTCGAAGGTAAATGTGGAAACATAAGTGGCGAGTTGGCCATATGTTTAAAGTCCTGTGACACCTCTGTACCTCCAGCCCCCGCACCGGTGTTTTCCTTGGGGCATCTTTGATGTCGCATTTTATGGGGGCCTATTGGCTTCGGCTCCGCATACGTCTCCCAAAGGTCCGGGACACCATTGTTCCGTGGTCGGAAAAGACATACATATGATCAAATGAAATTATCAGATAGGTGATTTTATCTCTTGAAGTTTTGCACATTATGCCTCGGTGAAAATCTTCAAGCTCATATATTCACACAATACATACAGACAGATATATACATACAGCCGAACGAATCCCTTTTTTCAAATTAATTTATTTTATTTGTTTTTGTGGCAGTATTATAAAACAGACATCTGTTGTTGTTATTGTTGTTGTTGTTGTCCTAAGGCACCCGAGAGGTGCAGAGGGCCTTCACTAACTCGCGCCACGCCTTCCTATCCACTTCAGGCACCTACTTCACACATCCACACACACATCTACAGACATCTACTTTAATTTATTATGCTACAAACTGTAACATAAGACTTCCATAATTATAATTATTATCTCATTTGTACCTAGAACTTACCATTTTAATATGTGAGTAAATTATACTTATTATTTGGCGCTGAATATTGTGCATGCATCTCTAAAACTGAGGTTTAAGTTGAAACAAGTTTCCTTTACAACTTCCTACCTATATAAACTTGTTCATAATCGGTGGAATGTCGTTAGTCTTATTATGTAAATGTTGCTATTAGTATACTTTTAATATATTTAGTTACTCGGCGCATTGGTTGGTGCACACTGTAATGCCGACTGTAACGATTTTGTTGTTAAATAATAAAAAAAAAAATACGATACTTAAACTACGACATATTCTAAGAAAAACTACATACCTATAACGGAAGGATAGACGGACTAACGGACGGACGGACGGACGGACGGACAGACAGACAGACAGACAGATAGTCAGACATCCAGGACATGAATCTATAAGGGTTCCGTTTTTTCTTTTTGAGCTACGGAGGAGGGACAGACAGACGGACAGATGAACGGAAGGACGAACAAACGGACGGGGACAGATAGACAGACAGACATCCACGACATGACATCGACAACATACAGCCAACCTCCTTTTAAAATATTGAAGTCTTAAAACTACCTATGGAAAAATCTTGCTTTTCATTCGGTATACCTACATATCTTGTTATAAATTATAATATAGTTCTATAATTAATATTTTGATATTTCCTTATAACACAGTTACTTACGTTACATACAGACGGATAGACAACCTTTGAAAACATCACCGACAATTCCGAAAAATCATTATTCCTTTATATTCCCGCAGAATTCGGTTAGTTGGTTCATGTGGTTCATGTGGAAGAAGAAAAATATATCTAAATATATAAAAGAAGAAGCTGACTGACTGACTGACTGACTGACTGACTGACTGACTGACATATCAACGCACAGCCCAAACCGCTGGTTCAAGAGATTCCAAATTTGGCACGTAGGTGCCTTATAAGGTCTAGAGGTGCACTAAGAAAGGAATTTTCAAAATTCACCCCGTAAGGGGGTGAAATGGGGGTCCAAAGTTTGTATGGGGAAACACGATTAGTTAGACTGTTTTATTTGAAACTTCACAGGAGTATTCCTAACAATAAATGAATAAACACGTGTTTCAGCTTTTTTGAAAATTCAACCCCTTAGCGGGGGAAATGGGGGTGAAAAAGTCTGAAAATCAATATTGGTATCGTTTCTATGGTTTATCGGGTCGCCGATTAAGAAAACAACAACCATTTTATAATACAACGTGGCAGGCGTGAAATATCATCCCCCAGGGGGTGAAATGGGGGTCCAAAGTTTGTATGGGGAAACACGATTAGTTAGACTGTTATATTTGAAACGTCACAGGATTATTCCTAACAATAAATGAATAAACACGTGTTTCAGCTTTTTTGAAAATTCAACCCCTTAGAGGGGGAAATGGGGGTGAAAAATCCTGAAAATCAATATGGGTATCGATTCTATGGTTTATCGGGTCACCGATTAAGAAAACAACAACCATTTTATTATACAACGTGGCAGGCGTGAAATATCATCCCCAGGGGTGAAATGGGGTCCAAAGTTTGTATGGGGAAACAGGATTAGTTAGACTGTTTTATTTGAAACTTGACCGGAGTATTCCTAACAATAAATGAATAAACACGTGTTTCAGCTTTTTTGAAAATTCAACCCATTAAAGGGGGAAATGGGGGTGTAAAAGCCTGAAAATCAATATGGGTATCGATTCTATGGTTTACCGGGTCGCTGATTAAGAAAACAACAACCATTTTATTATACAACGTGGCAGGCATGAAATAACATCCCCCTGTTGGGGTGCGATAGGGTTGAAATTACTAAATATCAATATGGGTGTCGATTTATGGTATTTTGGGACGTTAATTACGAAAATGGCATCGATTTTGAAATTTTGGTATAGAAATAGTTTTGATACCGGGAAAGGACATAGAGCACTCCTTAAGGGTATGAAAAGGTGATTGGAAGGTTGTATGGATTTTTTTTAACCGTTGAACCGATTTAAATGAAACTTGGTATAATAGATAGTATAAATCCCGGGAAACGACTAACGGTAGTTTTCATTGAAAAAAAAACCTTAAAGGGGTGAAAAAAGGTTTGGAAGTTTGTATTTTTTTTACAGCTGAACCGATTTAGACGAAACTTGGTATATAGTAAGTTTGAATTCCTGGAAATGACAAAAGGTAGTTTTCATTCCGAAAATCATCCCTTGAAGGGGTGAAAAGGGGGTTAGATTTTTTTTTAGGAAAATTTTAACACCTGAACCGATTTAGATAAAACTTGGCATACAAATAGTTTGAGTCCCGAGAAAGAACATAAAATAGTTTTTTGTCGAAAATCAGCCCTAAAGGTTAAGGGGTGAAACGGGGGTTGCAAGTTTGCATGGGACATTTTTAAACGTTGAACTGATTGAGATGAAACTTGGTATAGAGATAGTTTGAGTCTCGGAAAACGACATAGGACACTTTTATCCGGAAAATCAACCCTTTAAGAGGTGATAAGGCGGTTGAAAGTTTGTATGGGGAATTGATAACCGCTGAACCTATTTAGATGATTTGGTATGGAGGTAGTTTGAGTTCTGGGGAAGGATACATAATAGTTGTTATCCCAGAAGTCATTCCCTAAAAGGGTAAAAAGGGGAAAAACTTTTATTCAAGAGTAGAAATCTGCATTAATCATAATATCTTAGTAGTAGCAAGTCGTTGCTAGCGTAACAATAAAATAAATATTGCAACCATTTCATTTAAAAAAATAAGGGAAAGCCTTCATCAAAATGTCATTTACCGAAACCTACAGAAAGTAACAAATACTTTTCCGAAAAGGGCATCTAAAACGGTTCAGCCAAACGCGAGATAATCGCAGACAAACATACATACAATACGGCATGAGGGTCAAACTGAGAATCTCCTTTTTTAGTACTTTTAGTACGCGGGCGAAGCCGCGGGCAACTGCTAGTAATAAAATATTACATAGTTATGAATACTTTTATTTATTTCCAAGTAAAAAAAAAGGACATACAACTGCACAGGTTCTTGAGGTGGGTAAGAAAAACCTGCTGTAAGTCGAAGGCAAGGACAGACGGACGAGCAGACAGACAGCAAGAGCTTAGAAATAAATAATATTCTATTTAAATATGGTACCTACTCTAAATATCCAACAAACATAATTGATTTCTATTTTATTTACATGAAACGGTCATCGTTTTCCGGAGAGTTCGGTTGACATTAAGATTCATTGGATAAGATGTAGATGCAGATTACCTAGTATAAACTAAAATGCATCGGACGTTTTGATTGCTTGCATGATGCGTAAGTATAGTAATTTACAAGAGATTTTTTTGTTTACCAGCGAAGTACCTAATAATACTAATGTAGTGCGCCTTTAATACTCACTTTAATAAACATTGCTTAGTTTTACTCTTTTACGACATTCTAAATAGTTGCACTCTAGTAGCCAAAGCCCCAAGAAGTTTATATTTTTATGTGCAATTCTCTGAAAATGAAAGAAATTGATAATGAGATTAATGAGAGAACAATATATGAAGCCACGGTATCAAGCAAAACCGTGATAAGACAGATACTTAATCAAAAAACCAATATAAAAACTTACCCTCATATTCGGGTTGTTTTATTTTGTTTCTTGCTATTTTAAATAATAAATAAAAAGCACTTCAGATACTTTCATCACAATTTACACCAGCAAAATATGACATTTATCATTATATGTGATGTTTTCCAGTCAAAGGTACATCATTGCCAGTTTCTCAATAAGGCGTTACTGCCATAAAACACTTAAGAATATAGGTACTCTATTAACAACTGCCAATGACGTACCTTTGACTTGCAAATGTCACCTATTTCTACTTTGGTCATTATTGACAAGTACATACAAAAGCAATCGTGCATTGATCCTATTACCTCCATGAAGTTTTCATTTTTAACGGGAGTATTCTCTGTGATCACAAAGTGAGCCCGAAAGAGAAGGTTATATAGTTTGTTATTAAATCAAATACAAACTTTGAAAACATTGAAAAAATAATCAACCCAGTGGGACTCGAACCCTACATCGATACGCCTTGCTGGGGCTCGATCGCTTTACCAATTAAGCTATGGGTAACAAACTATTGTTTGAGTGGAATGCACCACTTTAAAAACACGTAAAAATAATAAGAAGGTTATATGTTGATGTCTCGCTTTGACTAAGGAGGTAGAGACGTCATCACTCATCAGACAATCAAAATATAATTTTTTAATACAGTTGCTCAAAAAAGTGCTTTTCTTGTAGTGGTTTAGCGTGCGGAAAGTTTGATATCGCGCACTAGTGCTTTTTACTTTTCCAGCCAATCACAGCTAATGACAGTGACAGACAGCCAATCACAGCGCCGCACCGCACCGCGCGGAGCGTTCGGATACATGTACTAAAGTAACCTCAAAGTGAATAATTGACACTTAATTTTATCATTTTTTCGCAACTGTATTAAAATACGTCGTTCGATACTCGTGCGTAAATGTCATTCTTCACTCGTCCCAAGTCTTGCCACTCGCCTAAATATCGGAATGTACTATAATATGTGTACATTTTGTAACGAGTACGAGTAAGACACTGCCCCCTAATTATGCTCTCTATGGGACCCTTTTTACTAATTTTACTAGTCACGTGAACGACTGTTTTGCTCGGTAATAAAATAAGGTTCAACTGTGGTTAGGGAAATAGAGTAAAAGTACTATGTATCCGCTTTCTCTATTGGTCCGTGTCTTACTTTGATTATTAAACCAACCGGATGCGACACGCGCTCTCATTTCTATTGGAAAAAGTCGTTTTTTGCGGGGGAGGGGAACGTCAAATATATGCGAAACGTCAAAATAGCCACGTCAAATAAACGTCAGTCCATACAATGAGTATGACCACTGGTCATACATTTTTGGCAGAGGGGAACGCCTGTCAATGGCCACTCCGCTTGGTTTAAAGCTCTAAGGTGTCTTACGTACACACACTACCGTAAACTGTCGGCAACAAGCTGACAACTTGACATATTGTCATGTTTTGCTGATAACTTATATCAGATTCGTATAACTTGACAGCTTATCAGACTATCAAGATATCCGCCGACAGTGTCCATCATAAGCCTGCAGGTAAACTTTAAAGTCGCTGAACAAACGTTGTTTAGTTTGAAGAGTAGAATCTACATTTTAATATTTTGCTTGTGTTATGGGCAGAGGTCGGCGGGGGTGAGCTGTTTTCATAGTAATTTGACGTATGTCGTGTCAAATTAATATGAAAACAGCTCACCCCCGCCGACCATTGGTTATGGGCCACACACTGTAGGTACCTATACGGAACTACGTTAAATAAACGAATAATTGATTCGATTAATTTCCACCCCCGCCGATTTTAAAACATTCGGAGTATGAACTGTGGAAAACAATGCTCATTTAATATCCCGCCGGATTGTACCGGGTGCAACAAATAGCCCAAAGGGAATTGACGGCCATACAATATTGACCCAATTCAAAACTTAGTTCCTGTTACCCGGAGAAAGATGCAGAAACTCAAGGGTCAGATCATTTTCAAAATGGGACGCGAGTATTCTGTTAATTATTAATTTAGTATGTATTTAGAACCTATCACTAGGTAGGTATGCGTCTGTAGGTAGGTATGAAACATCTTACGTGATACGGCCAAGAAAATTTATAAAAAGTTTGAGATCACTTCATATTTCACCAATATTAGGTATTTTTCTCTCGATAATATTTTTTTTACATGTTCTTATTCTAGATGTTAAAAAAATTTGCTCACAATGAAAAAAAAACCACGGGCCCGTCATTTAATTCTGACTATTCTTCATGTTTTAAATTTATAATGACAGAGGGTGATATAATAAAAAATACATAAATATTTTTTTATAATAATTAATAAAAACATTTTCACCAGTATTAGGTATTTTTCTAAATAATATTTTTTTATATGTTCTTTTTCAGCGTACCAACGCCTCACGGTGCCCAAATGTGGTGCTTCAAGCCCAAAAGCATTTTGACGGCGAGCGCTACACTCTATAGGAACAATAAGCGAACTCTTAAAATCATAAAAAATCATAGTTCTAAAATCTTTTCGCGTCAAGTCCATGTTTTATTAAAATTGTTAACTTCAACTAGGCAGTAAAAACAAATGACAACAGATTTCCCGCCGCTATTTATTGCGTACAAAAATCTGTATTTTTTATTATTCTTTAATTTCAATTCAATTTGTTTACGAGCGGCCAGTAGTGCAAAACATTCAGTGTGCCCTATGTATGATTATAGTTACCTACCAGTAAATAAATTGTAATAACACCAAGTTAATAAAGAAATTCGTGTCCATTAGAAGAAAAAAAAAAGAAATTCGTCAATAAAAGATGTAACAAACTGTCAATGGCAAACAAGCATATCCTAAAAGCTAAAAGGTAAGATGTCACCGTAGCCTATGGACGTTGCAACCAGGGGTGTCATACGCGTTGCCAACCCTGTATACTCCTTAAACATCTTGATCAAGCCCCGACAGCCTTCCTTATTGACCTAAATCAAAGTCCAACCTCCATGCCAGAAACCAGGGTGTTCCAGTTTGCAGCCCGGGATGCACCGCTGCATGAAGCGAGTCGCCGACCTCACCAGCACTGTACTGAGCGAGATTACTCGAGCGATGTGAGGTCGGCTGTTGGGATGTGGACACTGTACATCGATGCTTTAGTACGAGAAAGGCGATGCCGAAAATGATTAAAGAAAAAGAGGCTAGAATAAATGTGAGGAAATTAAATAGACCCAAAATAGTAAAATGAAATATCGTTAAGTATTCATTAGGAATATAATGTTATTTATACCTACTTAGCTTTTACTCGCAACTGCGATATAAAAGTTGTTAAACTGCTTCTGTTATAGTTTCGTGTGTGGATTAAAATACTTCCAGTTTCCCAAAACCAACAGAAGAATGCTTCTATTCTTTCAACACTCTCAAGACATGAAAGATTAATGAGTAAGTTCTAATAATCTTTTCGGTTAACCTTTTTTTTTTTAATTACACATTGATAAAAACTATCTAGTATAGAATGCCAGTTGACAGTACGGCGCCATCAGATATATTGGAGCGGCCAAGGTGGTTATAAATATCTGAACATCACCTTTATTGTCAAGGCGATATAGTGCATTTTCAGATATTTTTGAGCACCATGGCCGCTCCAATATATTTGATGGCAACTGTACACTCAGATTCAAAATTGCATGAATAATTTATGAATGAATAATTTCATGTCCATACAATTTTGAATCTCACTGTACATAAACATGGTCCTTCTAACCGGATTTGAAAATAAAATAGTTTACCACTAAAACCTAAGTTAGCAATCAATGCACATCAAATCTAAGTTATCAGCGAGCCTGCCGTGGTATGGAGGTCCGCCCCTCCCGCCCTCTCAAAGAGGGCAGCCCTCAGTCCTCTCGCTTCCTCCGCGCCATCAGCACGCGCGCGTACAGTGCCCTCAATTGTATCAAAAAACGTGCTGTGATCACATTTATCACTTAAAAACTATCGGATTTCCATTCCTGTAAGTCATTATCCCCTAAGGTACGTTATTTAAGATGCTTTGTGTACTGTAAGTGTGGAAAGGCGAATGAATCTCGGCTTAACAGGGACTGTACGGAGATGAAGTTGTATTTTTCAATTCAAACACCTGTTTTGCCTCGCAAACGTGACTGCCATGTCGGATTTTATCGTTTTACGCAGTTGATGGTGTACAGTTACTTTACTTATCAAATTAAAACGGGAAACCTAAGGAGGCTTTCGGATATTGCGGTTTTGAAATTGGCCAATTTTGATCGCCGCACCGTTTTGTAACTTGAACAACCTTTTGGTTTCCTTCGTCCCTGCTCCTAAACTAATATTTAATTCTAAATTCCAACTAACACTAAGCCCAGTCAATATCTTAAAAAACTAAGCATGTTAAGTGCCGAAAATAATGGACATGTGAATTTACGATTTCTACAAGGACGGGTCTTAAAGCGGCATTTACTCGTAGATTCGAAAAATCTGTAATTCATTTGGTTTTGTATCATTTTACTCCCGGTGAACTTCGCTTGCGCTTACTTATGTTACGAATGCTATGCATATGTGTGCCCACGAATAAAATATCAATAACAAATCAATAACATTTTTTGAATATTTACATATTTTTAGCGTATAGCTGCTTAAATAACTGTATTATTAGCCTATCTAACCAATCTTATCACGTACCTACTGTGTGTATGTGTAACTATAGGTATAGATAGTTTCACGAGAGTTGAGGTGAATGATTACACACACAGCTACATGAAGTACTGATTGCAAAAAAAGTGAATGAATGAATTTAAATGAGTGAGTGAATGAAAGTAAATGTAAAAATAATATATGTATTTAAATAGGTATAGGTATAAAAAACGGATAAAAAATACTTTTATAAACCATCATCACTTAGCATATCTTCATCTGATTCGTTAAGATTGATTACGAGGTTATGGTTGTCGGTTAATTCATCAATCTTAGGTTCCATTAACCTGTATCTTTCTTCATTTTCTTGGGTTTTTCTGAAAATATTACGAAACGTCTCTTTGTCAAGTGCTTCAATTTCTTCGTTTAATTTTCTCATGACGCTATTAAATTTGAACTCAGTATTGCTGGCTGCCACTCTTCCTTTTATGATTCCCCAACAGAGTTCTATAGGGTTGAGATCAGGATGGTATGGTGGGAGACGTAGTACTGAGTGACCATGTTCTTCGAGCATTTTATCCAGAACGAATTTCTTGTGTCGTGGCTTATAAAGTTGAATAATGTCATATAAAATGGGCTTCGTGTTCTTTTCAGGATATGGAATTTTATTTTTATTTAGCCAATTCAACATTTCTGCTTTGTTTGAGTTTTTAATTGGACACTGCTCATACTGTACATTATGGTAAGATGCATTGTCTACAACCAAAACTGAATTTGGTTCTAGATTTGGCAAAAGCTTCTCCGAGACCCATTTTCTGTAATTAGTAAAGTTCATAGACCCATGATAGTCACCAGTTTTTTTATTTGATTGAAACGTGAGAAGTGCGTTCGGTACAAAACCATTTTTAGTACATGCATGCACAATAATACATCGCTGTCCCTTAGATACGGGTACTTTACATCCTTTATTTGATTTATCAGTCCAAGCCTTTGGTGTTGAATGAGAACTATCAATGTAGGATTCATCAGTATACACGATAGGCCGATCCTGATTAATATATTCGTCTAATTTGTTAAGATATTGCGTACGTTTTAGTCGAATGTCATTCGTTTCAATGAGACACTGTCTGTTTGACTGTGATTTATTCCAGCGAAAACCTAACTTACGTATGATCCTCCATAATGAAGTTTTAGATCCTGTAAAATTTATGTCACGTTTTAAAAGTTCATGTATTCTTTTTAACGTCGGCAATTTTTTGTGTACCAAATGAAAGTCATATATGCATCTTCTTATGACATCGTAATCGAATTTATCAAAATTGGTTTTCTGTGATAATCTTGGTCGCTTCAGTCCCGGTGTCGTGAACGTGGATGGTTGGGTTAATGACGAGGTGGATTGATGCGTTGATGATGGACATTTATTAGTTCCAGCTCCTTTTAGCACTCCAGTTACGATTCGCTGAATTGTTGATTTTGATACACCAGTTACTTCAGCCGTCACATTGTATATTTCCGTCGCAGGTAAATGTTGACCGTCATTTCTTAAGTTATTTCTAAAATGATAGAATACGTTGAATATTATTTCCCGACTTTGTTTATTTAAAGTTTTCCCGTGACCTATTGATTCGCTAGAAAAAGCCATGTCTCCGTAGTTATTCTAATAAAAATCTGTAGGTTTTCTTATCTCTTAGAATGCAGTTGTCAATAGGTATGACAACCATATGTAACGAGTGCCAGTTACTTCAGTCATCTTTGAAGAGGTTTGATAATGAAATAACAAAGTAATGAAATGAAATAAAACAACTTTAAACGGATTATATCGCGTATACTGAATTTTAAATTTCATCCCCAGTTCAGTTCAGTTCAGAAGTTGTTTTATTTCATGAATAACTATCGCGGCAACCGTAGAAGATATTAAAGTAATGAAAATATACCTAAGTAAAGACAACAGCTACATAAATAAAAACAAGGAGATATATTATACTTATTATCTTTGGTTTCTACGAATAATTTTATATTCATATACTTACGCATATCTGACCTTTAAATTGATCAAAATATGGCATTTTCTATTGTTATATATAATACTTAACAAAATAGGTTAAAGAAACTTTTTGGTCTATCTTGCAGTTCTCTGTTGAACTTGCTATCGGTACAATAAAAGAACAGTAATTTCAAAATCCCGCTGTCATTACATGACAATGTTGTTGTGTGCGTGACCTCAACTCTCGTGAAACTATCTATACTTGTACCTTAAAAAAACTAATAAAGACCTATTTATAGCAATGAAATAAAAATCGTAGCCAGGGTAAAAACGCGCTTTTCGTGTCATAAACGTTTCATTAAATAAAGGTTTTCCTACCCTTAAACCTATGAAGTTTTCTTTTATTAATAGAGATCAAGTTCTGTTAATGAAATTAAATGTAAATAAACTTCAAACGGAAGGGTTAAGGATAGAGGAACCAATTACCCGGATATTAATTAATCCAAAAGGCCTGAAAGGTACCCTGGAGGATTTATGAGGATGACTTACGGACGCGGACGATGTGAGAGCATTAATATTAAACTACTAAATTGGTTCTGCTTACGAGTAGGTATATAGGTACTCACCATATCTTTGCTAGGTAGTTTCTAGGATGGCGAGATAGGTACCTTCCAACTTAGATAATTCACTCAATTGTAATCAACTTAAGATGAAACATACCTACATTTAGTAAAATAACTGTTATTATATACTTAAACAGAAATCATTAAAAGTTGCAAAATCCGAAACTTTGCAGTGGAGTTAAATATCAGATTGAGCTTTTCTCACTCGGACTGCGTCCAAAAGTGAAAATTTCACTAATTTTAATAAGTACCTGTAAGTAAGAGTTTTACCATAAGATAGCAAGCTTAAATATCGATACATTAAATTAAATTTAGTAAATCGTTACATTACGTTACTTTGAAAGTTCGGATGCAACTATGTGAACCTCACCGTCATCACAAAATATCATAGCGCTACTTAATGCACAACAGTCTAACGCCCCTGACATTACGGTTGTGTTCACTCTGCCTGGTCCGGTGCTGATCAAAAACTAGAGGCAGCAGTACGGAACGCTCTCAAGGCAACATCCTTTCTCTCTGGCTATTTCATCGAGGTTTGATTCTATTCCAGAGGGCCTACCGCGAAGTTCGAAAATCGACAAAACGATGGCCCCGTCTCTATATCACTCTTGCTTATACGAAAGAGAGTGATGCAAATAGACGATTCGATGAACGAAGTGGTTCGCGGTTATAGGCCAGTGGTCTGCAGTTGGGTAAGAGGGATTACGGGTTGACGAGGGTTGGTCTTTGGAGCAAGATCTTTTGCGTTCTTTCTCGTTAAGTACAGTCACCGGCAATAGTATCTTCCTACACGAAGGCCACAAAAATATGTGACACGCTCTTATTTGTAGCGCCATAAGAGCGTGTCACATATTTTCGTGGCCTTCGTGTAGGAAGATACTATTGCCGGTGACTGTACAGGACAGAGGACAGTCAAAAAGTATAACGATTAGGTACCAACATTTTGAATCTACTTAATATTTGTTTGTAGCTATAATTGCACCTATTCAACTAAACATATTAGCGGTTAGGTAGGTATTAGTGTTCAAGTTTGCAATTACAAACGAACAATAAAAAACTTATTAGTCTTGAGAACCAGTATTACGTTTTTACTGCTTATAAATTACATACTGCTTATACATTAGTAAATTACATATAAACAAAACTATAAAAACCAGACTACGTTTCATTCAGATTAGAATTTTCTTGGTAACTAGTCGAACCGATAAATATTACATCCATCAAAGTCATCTTCAGTTAGATTATTGTTAAATTGATTTATGGGTAATTTATGGTAATCAAGGATATTTATTGAGTTTAGGCGCTATTTAATGAATTTAATCTTACAGGCCCTTTAAATATTTTATCAGTTTTGTAACTGGGGTTAACTTTAATCTTTCTTACATGCTAATCTATTGATAATAGAATAATGAAATAGTAATTCATCTATTGCGGGATTAAACAATTTAACGATATATCAAGAAGTACATACTGTAAATAAAGTAGGCGCCTTCGTCGGTTGTTCTTATCAAGTTGTTATGTTATCACCTTGAAGCGCGGTACACTACACGTACCTTAAGGTAAAATATACCTATATCCTGGAAGTCAATGACAAGCTGGTACGTGACCAAAATAATAATTTAATATGATGCTTGCAAAAGATGTCACTGATTATGAGGATTTATTTAAATTGGATAAATTAACTAACTTATTGGTACAATGTGCACAAAAGTGATATGATAAATAGTATAAATACTGTCTATCATTTTATAAAAAAGGTATTCCTCATGTTGGCTCTTTTCTAATCGTCTCAAAGACGCCTAGGATCAACTTGGCGACGGTGACCTTTTCAGTAATGCGAAAGTAACCGTCTGCCGTTTACAATTATATATTAACAAAACCGATTTTGACTAAATTCTTCTGTAAAAAAATAGGCGCAGTTTTTAATCAATACTCAATATAGGTACTGGTCCAGTAAGCACTAAGCAGACAAGAAACTGAGCCCGCAGCTAGTTTGCAATACCATGGTTGAGTAAAGTTGAGCTAACACCACTTACCTCTAAGTTGAAATATCATTGGATCTTACTATGATATAAAAAATAAGATCTTATGAAGACCTTTTGTAGAGTGTGTACAGCCGCGACATGACACGTTTCAAACCCAATCATCATTGACCATCATCATAATAGAAAAGTTTCGTCACATGACAACTCATAAGCGGCTCACACAATCTTGATAACGAGTTAATATCACGATTGTGTCGTAAGAGATATAACCTATACTTTATTTACGCAGTGTCGTTAAAAGATCTTCATCCAGACTTAGTCAGTAACCCTAAAGTGCCTCTAGCCTTTTGCGTGCAATGCAATGCAGCGATGCAGGTTCGTGCAAGCACGACGCGCCCTTTGTTTGACAATTAGTTCGTTGACGTAGCTGACTCTTGCACGGTAATCAGCAAGCGTGTTTGGCTAGCTCTCGATCAAACGGGTTTCCGAGGATTAGGTATTGGCTAATTTATATTTGACAATTACGATCACGTGTCAATATACCTACCTACCTCAGAACAGGAGTACCTAACCTAAACTTTAAATATTGATCTACAAAAGCAGGAATGTCTGTTAGCAAATTTGTAAAAAAACTTTTCGCTTGTTTTTACAAGTCGTCCATAAATAAAAAGAATTAGATACAGTATTTTCCGACTACTTGATAGTAGTTTTCCTTAGTGTTAAGGTGATATCAGACGGTTCACTCGAATGAACGTTCACTGGAATGAATGCTTAATTCTTCTTTCATTCCATGTTCACACGCAAAGACAAAAATGAAGATTCACTTGTTATTTCATTCACTATGTCGTCAAATGAGGTTGTGCGTCTTGGAATAAGTTTAGTTTGCGATTACTTAATTAAATAATTAAAGAAAAGGCAAGAAAAAAAAGCGTAGAAGGTGGTGGGTGAGACCTTGGATTGCCAAGAAGAATAGATATTTACAATGCATGAGCTCGGAAAGTGCTCTTTTTAAGGGTAATGTCCGGTATAGAAAGCGATTCTTTGCCGCACACGTGCGGTCACAGCATAAATAACTATTATGCTACAAGTGCAGAAAGCAAGTAATTACTGAACGAGTGGCGGTGTAATTTAAAACACGACCGAAGGGAGTGTTTTAACTCCGACACGAGTCGGAATTTACTTGTTTTATACAATGTTATATTTGTTATATTCGTCTTGATAGGGTGCGTCCCATAAGATATAACTACAAAATATATAATTTCATATTAATAACGTTCACAAGATACCTATAATGAACGTTTGCTATAACAACAAAATCAATATTTTTATTAGGAATAACGGTCAATTAATATAATACTCATTTTGTTTAATAACTTATCATATAACACTCAAATACTCTAAATTTAGTTAATATAACATACATAACGTATATCGATCATAATATATACTATCTTTTAATATAATAATTATAAAATATAATAGCGTATGATATACTAAATAGGTTATAACTCCATTCCAACCTTTTTCTCCAAAGTGTAATGTTTTCACGGATATCAAACTAAATCAATAGGTAGGTTAGGTTCGTTAGGTAGCTTCAGATGCTCGAAGGGCAAACCGCCCGGAAATAGACAACATTTTGAGAATTTTAGAATAGCTAATTAGACGAGCTGCTACTTAAAACATCGTGTAGACCAGTTGCTTTGAGGCGAGTTGATATGTACACGAGCTACGATTTAGACAACCCGTTATTCTATACGAGCATTATGTATTTTGGTGTTAGATGTATTGAATATTATACATTATAAATCTAAGGTATTATGAACGTTATACATTATGACCGTTATATATAACGATATTATACTTAAATAACGTTATACTTAACAAAATTAGATATTTTGATGTTATATCAAACGTTCATTATAGACTTTGAACGGTATACAAAACAAGCTTATACAATATGAGCGTATAGAATATGAATATTATACAATAAGTTCTTATATCTTTTATTACTTACCCGTCTTGATACTACTCACAGGATTCGAGAAAAATGGGGAACCAAAGTGAACGTTCATTCCGTGTTCAGACTGATCATTTTTGGTTCATTCGGAGTGCGAATGAAAGGTGCCGAATGAAAATATCCAACACTGTTGGATATTTTCATTAATGAATTCATTTTTCATTTTTGTTTCATTTTGTGTTCAGACGTGTCACTTGGAGTGAAAGATGCCAAATGAAACACGAAAATGAACAATAAATGAACCGTCTGATATCACCTTTACCGACGTTGCGACTTGTTGGTTTGTGTTTGTTATCAAGATACGTAGCATAACAAATATTTAGTGCGACAGTAATTGGAAACGGTAAACTTGTTTAAAACGTACCTAACAATACGCGTTGCTATTATAAATATGGAAAAAAGAATAAAAGATGAAAGGCTGCATGTCAGAACCTCAAAGCATATGTCATTTTACAAAACAAAAGTGCGTATTCACTATTCAGACATTTCAAACTCAACAAAGCCCACCTCATGAATCATGGGGGAGGAGAACTCGTAGTTTACCCCACAATTTGTAAAACTGTCCACAGAAAATCCTACAAAATCTTGCAAAACACATGGCTCCCTCCATTCAAATGACATGACGCGTTTCAGGTTTGTTGGTTGAAACTAATTTTCTGCTTGTACTCTATGTGTGGCTTGGTCTAGCCTTTTCAGCCGGGTTTGAATTTAAATTTGGAATTCTTCGTGCACAAATGATAGTAAGTACTCATTGGTAGAAGGGGACGTATGTTTATAATTTCATGTTTTATTTTATTTACTACTACTGTATACGTATATTTAGGTTTTCAAGCATAACAATGGATTTATACCAGGAGTTATGTTATCTCTCCCAGTAGTAATTATGTAAATAAGTACTCAGAGCTTTTATTAGGTATGTCACGTTCACGTACATACAAAATGGATTTGATCAAAGAATTGAGATTTAGCCTTTTTTCTTTTTCCGTGTCTGTAGGCCCTTTGATTATTTTCGTTTATTGGTTCTCTTTATATTTAGGTACCTACCTTATTTCACTTATATTTTTATTCAAGGGGCTTTTAGCCGATCTCGGATTGTTTACCCATGTCAATTCCTAAATATATTCGAACCGCTGCTGCTGCTCTTCGTTCTCTCGACGAATCACATGTCTGTGCCATATTTAAACTAGAGTTTGTTTAATCTTCTAGATCGGTTATACGTATAAAACAAATAAAAAAAGGTTATTTTGGACATCATTTGTCTTATATCCGGTATTTAGAGTCCTTTTTTAACTCATCAGGGTATAGTGTGGTGTTTTGCTCTATGTAACTAAAACTATGCATATCCAACTATCAGCAAAGACATCAGCAAATCAATTCTCTTGTCCCGCCGCGGTGAGTGCGGCCGGCCAGACCGGTTCTGTTGTCATGTTGCGCCAGACAACGAGAGCGTTAACTTCGCGATCTGCGATGCACTAGCGGGTAAACTGGACCAAGTCATACTGTAACCAATTATTAGGTGAGTGCATGCTGTTTATATCGTTGAGAAAGGACCAGCAGCGGCGTTTACATAACAAAAATAGTTAATAGACGTTTACAGAAATCGTTGCAGGTATTAGTTTAAGTGTTGTCCGGATTAAGAGAAATTTTTGCACGGTTATTCCTACTCTGAATATGAGTAGGTACCTATTAATTTCGCTGCTGGGACTCATGGTTTTAAATCTTCTCATTACGCTACTTTCTAATAACCACGTGAATAGAAGGAGCGCAATGGAATGTCAAGAAAAAAGTAAATTGGGACATTTGGGATTCTTTTTTCGATCCTTGTTAAATAAATTCTATTCGTGATTCTAAATTACGAAGTTTAAAATTTCTCGGAATACAAACTACTCTTGAACTTACAATGATTTGTGAAAGAAATGTCCCAATTCTTTTGACACTAAGCCAACTCCAAAACTTTTTTGTTTTAAAACATCCAAAGCAATATCTCCGCTGTAAGTACATAATGCTTTATCGCATGACAAACAGCCCTAAAATATCATTAAAAAAAATCTAACCGCATTCTCAGAAAAAATAATCTAAAGTCTATCGATAATATATAGAACAACAGTTTGTGAGATAAGATTGCACGGTGCACCCTCCGGGGTTTCGAAACGCTTTCAGAGTGAATCATCTTAAGATTGAAGATGTCTTGTCTTGATAAGGCTGTTTCCAAATATGGAGTTAGAGAATCACTGTGATGAAGATTGTTATGAATTCACATCAGATTTATCAAAGCGATTGATTTAAGCAATTTCATTTTAATTGCAATTTAAAAATAAAGACCTGCATTACGAGTTATCATTGCAGTCAGTTGCAGTGGACTACATTGGTTAAAGAATTTTATAAAGTCAATCAATTAAACAACAGCCGAATTAGCACTCGATATTATGCTAGCAGGATATGCAGTTTCTTAAAGGAACAATGTAATAAATTATACAGACCACAGGCAACGAAAACCTGACCATAAAGCCTTACCAGTCTTACCACGCATTAGATCTGTAAGTACATTGGAAAACCAATTTAAATTTGGAATTTGCGAGACAATACCTACCTTAAACAATTGAATGAGACACCGGAGGACACCGGAGGACATGGTCACTTTTTCTGAAGTATATGAGTACACCTATTTCAGTTTATAATTTATAAGTTTAGTGCTATATTTACTTAAAAACTGTAAATCAAAAATATTCAACAAAAATATTCAATTTGCTTTAAGATTAATTGAACGAGTTTTCCAAAGGCTTGTACCTGCTCTGAAGTGTCCTGAAGTAACCTTTGCCTCTTTGGTTCTGCCGACTGCGATGAAATCAACTGCGATGTTTTTATTAATACTTCACGCTTCATGTATATATTACTAACAGTAACTGAAACATCAGTACATTAAGTATCCCTGTCAACATCATCTCTAATAATCTTTAAATTATATCGTAACTCTTACGGCAACCGGTTGTAGCTCTTAATGAAAAGACGAGTTTTTATTGTGAATCCTGCAGTCGAGAGCATAATATTATGTCATGATCCATATTGGGCCGATCACCGATGCTATGTTGTGTTATAAAAGGATCGTGTTATTTTTCTGCTCCCACGCCATCTCCACCTTCGCAATGCATTTCGCCTTGTTTGATCACAAACATTGGATGATTCCGTATAAAATTGTCAAGTGAGAGTCGGACTCGTTAAAGGAGGGTTCCTATTTGTACGGTCAATTTTATTAGTTGTTGCTTTTTTGTTACACCATTATGTTCTGTATTCATAATGGTGTAACAAAAAAGTATAGGTCTTTGCAAAAAGGGTAAAGTCGTTATAGTAATTGTGCTCACGGGAATACTAAATAACATCCGGATAAGGGTAAGAACTGATTTCTTCTCTCAGTGGTGCAATTTATCTGGAACTATGAACTCTTCTTGATGTTGAAGAAATTTCAGCACCTGCTTTATTTATTTATTTGTTCAAATTACATAATAGTTTACAGTTTAACACCAAAACACTTACACGCTATCACATACACGTCAAATATACATAGAAAATTAGCAAACATTCTAATTAACAGATAAAATTAATAAACACACAATATTATCAAATTAAATTATTATACTATATTAAGCCTAAAACTTTCCTACAAAATACGTCTGGACTTTGTACGTTTTCTTATATACATTAACGATGTTATAATCGTAAATTTATATCTGACAACACAAAACATTTAAATACCCAAACGCGGCCGAGAATTTCTCCTTTAATTTTCCAAACGATAAGCACCCAATAAGGAAATGACTGCAATGTTTACACATAATCATACATTCAGATAAGGCACTTATAGTTCCTAAACGCGTATGATGCGCCCGGCGCCCGCAAGCCTGAAATGGTAGTCTGGTTCGTATCTTATTGCAATTTTAGTGTATACTGAATTGTGTAGGGAATAGAACCGGTTGGCGAGTCACCAAGACGCAAGACAAGACATTCGAATTTTTAAATGTGATACTACCTAGCATCAATATACCAGTACTGATGTACGCGAGATGTCGGTATTCAATTTTGTAAAATCAGAATGCACCTTCAGATAATTTGCGAAAATCTTGTTAATAATCATAGGAAATGTAGAAAACGATATTTTTGTTCAGTGAGTAGGCACCGTTATCAATGTTAGCATTACTTATAATTATATCTAATAAATAAAGTTTAAATTATAACTTACAAACTGAAGGTGTCTAAGGTAGGTACCTACACATCTAAGTACTTAAAATTTATAAGTGAGTAACTAAGTACAAAAATGATCTAAAAAAATTACGTAATTTCCATGTGGAGTAGCAGGAACAGATAAATACAAAATAAAAAGTAGTAAGTAAATAAGTAATATTGATTTCGCTAAAAGCCCATCGCTTGTCGGCTTCCATTTGCAGTTACTTATTTCATATTTTTTAAATCGTATTTGCGAACAAATGTGTTCCCTACTTATATTTTTCATTATGCTGTGTTTAAGGCTTCAGCAAAAACAAAATGTTAAGGATTCGAAATGCAAGCACTACACACAGTAAACGTCTTTTCAGTTCACAATGAGTCATTCCAAGACACGGTGACGATACTCCCGCACATGCACTTTGCATAGTCTATGGCTAGAGCAATCTTGGTGACTCATTCATTTGCAATCAGGTTTCAACCGCTTTTTACTTATTCTCATTTCTGAGGCTAACTGTGGAGCTAGTCTGGCATGAGGTTACAAGCCTGTAGTTTTTTACCTGGTTGCAACTGTCTTTTGTTATGAAACCACACACAAGTTTAACATTTTTGTTGTTGTCGGTGGTGTATGGATTAGACATATCTAAAGGGATTTTTTAAATTACTGCAGCAACATCTATAAGTTACTTTGCGCGTTTAAACCCTCATTGCTACTATTTTTAAAATAGATATTTATAAATATACCTATTTAAAATTTCTACATGATAATGATTGTGCCTTAAGTGTGGGTAAAATATTTTTTTTTATTAAATGGCCTAACATTACTAAAGCTTTCCTACCTTTCGGATATTAAACAATTCTGTATAGGCTGAGTGGCAAAGAGTAAAAAACTATTTGGTTATACGAAAGTTCAGGTGATCGACTGTGACTCTCACCGGTCGATTTTAAATTTTTACCAATTACGACCCTTTCTCCAATAAATTTAATTAGTCGTATTTAATTATTAGATATAAATTGGACGTACACATGTAGTCATGTACATTCAATACTAGTCAATACCGCAAAAGGCTATTGAAATTCTGATTTCGACCTTCTTGGTCACGATGTGCGTGTTTGTTTTAGCTTTAATAATTGGAAAGTTATACACAATATCTGATATCTGCGATTAGCGTGTTAGAAATCCACCAATTATAAATAGCTACAAAGTACTAACAATAACCTTGGTTGCAATTACCCTTTGATTATTAAACCAACCGGATGCGACACGCGCTCTCGTTTCTATCGGTAAAAGTCTGCCGTTTTTTGCGGGGGAGGGGAACGTCAAATGTATGCGAAACGTCAAAATAGCCACGTCAAATAAACGTCAGTCCATACAATGAGTATGACCACTGTTCATACATTTTCGGCATAGGGGAACGCCTGTCAATAGCCACTCTGCTTGGTTTAAAGATCTAAGCAATTACCCGTGGAGAACACTTGCAATGGAATGACGGGTATTTGGTGCCTTTTATTTTTAGGTTTATTAATGTTGCTTACGAATACGTTTAGTAGTTGGTTGGTTGGTCTTATTATATAGGTACCTACTTAAAAGCAGTTTTGCATACGTACCTATTGATAAAATAAATAAGGGAAAATATTAACAGTGACCTTTGAGACTAAAGGCATTATCTGCAAACAGCTTTTCTTCCATCTTTAATTACACATACTTACTAAAGGACTTAAAAAACGTACGTGTCATATCCAAAGTAAAATAAAGACTTCTATTGTTCCCTTGGTGTTCTCTAGGGCTTGGAATTCCGGTACTTTTTTTATGGCTAATTCCGAAATTGGTCATACCTACACAAAATACCGGAATTGCAAGCCCTACTCTTCTCTCATAATTTTGTGTCAGTTCAATTATTTTATTTATCTCAGTCTTTTGTACAAATATTTCCAAAGCAAAGTACCCATACCCAGTACAAATCTGCCCTGCCCATCTGCCGCACCTGTCAAAAACTCAGTTTTTCTATTGTCACGCCAGACATGAGACGGCAATTTGACCGCCATAACCTATTAAACTTTTACGCTGCCCTGATTCCCCTGGCACATATTTAGATAAGGGCAAACCCTTTATCTGTTTATTATAGGGTTGTTATCATACCCTCGTACACTTGACCCATTTCTCGTGACATGAGACAGGGTTACTAATGGTTATGTTGACGCTCCGTTGGATAAATATTATATTTTTACAAGTAACGGGTATCATAGGAGTGATATGGTCCGAAATGTTTTTTGTTTTAGAAGTTATAGGTATGTAACAAAAGCTTACATTTAATCTTTTGCTTCTGTGATGGGTTTTAAATAAGTACTCAATTCTCCAGTACACGTGAGTGTAAGCTAAAAGAGATAAAAGTGGTAAAACTAGTTGTAATAACCTCAACTTTGCATATAACTTCATTACAATTAGCGATTTTAAAGAACTTCCCTGCATTTTCCATATACTCGTATTTACAAACTTGGCTAACCCGTTAGGTGCTAGAAAGCAAAAACATCGAAGCTAAGAGCTTTCCATTGTAGGTCCCTGACATCTGTCAATTTAGCCCGATTTAGATTTCCGTGTAACCTCGCGCAGGCAAATTGGTGACATTTGTTTGTCCACGGTCGAACGTTTTGAACGCATCACATTTCACTTGAAAAAGGTCAGTCGGAGGTCATTTCAGAAGAACAATCGGTAATGTTATGTATGATAATGCCTACAGATGATGATGATTAGTCGTATGACCTACAGGATATCCGTGAACTAATTAGATACATATTACCCCATGTGCTGCATACTGTAAAATAAAATAAACCGGCCAAGAGCATGTCGGGCCATGCTCAGTGTAGGGTTCTGTATTTGGCGGCCTGTTACAATTGATTAATTCAAAAGGTCGTTTCTTACGGGAAATTTGGCGGCGCTTAAGTCATTTCACTTACGTCCTTTCACTATGGGTTTTTGAGTGATTGATAACTCAAAAACGGCTCAACCGATTTAATTCAATATAGTTTTCATTGAAGGTACTTATTACGCCTCACTTTCATGAATGTTTTCAAAATTTTTGGAAACACGGTTCAAAGGTTAGATGGGGGGGAGGGGGAGGGGGGAAAAAAACATAATAAATTAAGAAAAATAAGTCCTCATTCCTGGTCCCCACGGCCCAAGCGTCTCCGCCTCAAACGGTTCAAAAAGGTTAGTTAATTTAAATGTTATAATAATGATAAAAGACAGAGAAATCCCTCCTGGCGCAGTGTCTCGTTGCAGTAATTTGTTCTCGGCGCACGCGTCTCGAGTTGCACATTCCCTCAGACTTGAGTTTCCTTTTCTAATCTCGACCGAAGTAGCTGTAGTTTTAACTTAGAACGGTATCAATTATTTTTATTTTCCTGTTTGGTTTTGTTCTTAGGCAGTTGGTAAAATTACCATGTTCACGTGTATTTCCACTCCGCACTTCTTAAATTACGGTGAAACCATGTACTTAGGTACAAAAATTTCTGACTCTAGTGAATGGGGTATAAGTCAAAATGGCTCAACAAAAAGGGCACAAGTCCTATAACATTTACGGCACTTGTACTCACTTTCGCTAAGCCAATTTGAGCTGTAAGTACTCCTTTCACTAGGACCACAGTATTGTAATTCAAATTACGAAAAAATATATAGCATAAAAAACCTCAAATAAATTTTCTGTTCCTTTCAGTTAAAATAATTATAAATTTAACTTACATTAAATCATAACTTAAGTCTAAAATTAGTAAAATAACGGAATGCACAAAGTTCATTGAACCCGTTTGCAATTTAATAACCTTTAAAATTACAATAACCGTTACTGGGTCGGAGTCGGTAATTGAAAACAAAGTCAATAACTTTCCAATTAAATTTAGTTTCGTCCTTATATTAAAGACCGCTGATTAAATTTAACTTTGTACTCTTATTTTATGAAATAATTTGACGCCTTCGCTGAAAGAAGAAAATTAATTATTCTGTCGTGCTAATTAAACTGCCTTCGGTAGTTAAAAGGAAAAGGTAGTTATATTAGTCGTCTGAAATAAAAATAAGTAGGTCTTTAGTGACTTTAGTACGATTACAACGAAGTGGCATTATACCTAACGAGCTTTAAAAGACTCGCTTTACAAAGACAGCCGAGTCAGATGTTTTCACTTTATCCTGTCAGATAGCTTAGTTGTATTATATAAAATTTGATAGGTAGTATAATATAAAAGTTGAAAGTAGGTGAGCCTACATTAATTCCTTTGATAACTAAATAACGAAAAAAAAATTACTATAAAGGTAACAGACAATGTATTAAGGATGATTCACGGTGTCAGGTTCCGGGTCCGCCACGTCGACGGACCGACACCGGGCGTTCCGAGCACTACACGAGCAGCAGCGGTTCCGGGTCCGAGTCTTCCGACGTCGCCCTGTTATATATGAGAGCTTCCGTCGAGCTTCCGGTCACGAAGTGAGCTGTGTCCAGCTGTTTTCGGTCCGAAAAATCGTCACGTGGTCACTGTTTTGTAATTATAAACTTACCGGGTAGCGAATTAGCTACGCCCTCATATTTAACATATAATTTATTGACATTTTGCAACCTACATATTTTGGCAAAAATATTCCAACACATCGTTGCAAAGGTGTTGTTCTCCGAGTGTTCGACGGGCCTTCCAAGGGACGAGCCAGGTCCGAGTATTGCTTGTAGCTAGTAACGACCTTACCGTCGACGTTCCGGGTACGTAACGAGCCCTTACGATACTCGGAGGTCACGTGATGTTTTCTATAAGTACTTACAAATACAATTAGAAGTGTCGAAAGTGTCGTATCGGACCCGGACCGTTACACCGTGAATCATCCTTTAGTCGTGTATAAGAGCTAACTGTTATGTAAATAAAGCAAAAATAAAATCAATAACAAAGTGGTTACCTTTTACTTAAATTCTTTCATTATGCAATGTTCGAACAGACTGCTTGCAAAATGGTCACAGCCCGGCTGTTATTGTTCAAGACATCAAGACTTTTCAGTTTGGAAACCCGAGCATTACAAACTAATACCGTTTTTAAATGATAAACGATACACCTTAAATATTCAGGCGTAAGGATTATAATCGGAAAACTAGAACATGCAGAAAATCTCTTAGAGTATTTTAGTTAGTGTCTAGAATGAACTTTACTTAGTGTCAACTTTGTCTTTTTCATTGTACTGTTTAGTTCTATTCTCTGGTAAATACAATTATGTAACTATTGAAGTGAAATAAAATATTCAGATGTGTTGAAAAGAGGAACCAATTTTGTAGTATTTCATTTAAACGCTTACGGAAGTTTGTAATATTTTAATTAGAATTATGTTTTTACAGTTAGGTCGGTACAAAAACACCTGTTTTATTTGTCGTTTACTTGTACATTCTATAAATTTTCGGGAAATAGAATTGATTGTAATTTAATTGAAAACCTAAAAATGTACCAAAATTTTACATTTAGAGATATATAATCAATGTTGCATTAGTGTTGCATTTATGTACCAAAAATACAGGAATAATTATATTCCTTCACTAATAACTAACTAACTTTGGAGTCAGGAACTGCATTATTATATGTATTTATTATGCACCAGATAGGTATGAATTTTTCATTGTTTAAATTTTTTCAATGCCATTTTAACACCATTCACTTTCTTACACAATGTAAACTTTGTAGAAATTTTATTGTTCTTGTAATTTGGTAAATATTACGTATTTTAAGCAAGAATAGCCTATTATTATAGCCTTATAGGTACCAATCGACCATTATATGCATTGCTGGCTTTACTTAATTTTTAGTCTAAGTGGTGTAACTGGTCCTGTCAACTTTTTGAAATGATATTGAAATTCTATATTTTATACATATAATCCTGTAAGTAAAAAAATAATGGCTTCCGACTTTGATGAGTTAGCTAACGTATAAAAAACTTAGAAAGGATACAATATACAATAAAGCACTTCAAGAATTTTCTGCGTTTTCATCGTTTAAATTTTATTATAGGTGACTAAAATAAACGTGTTTTCAAGAACCGTTGCAACTTTGTGTAGTCACAGATCTAACTTACACTGGTTTGCTCCAGACTAAACCTCGCCTGCGGGCGGCAGACGAGAAAATAACACTTAATGCTACAAAGGGATATTGAAAGAGGTTTAACGATTTCTAATATTCACGACGGCTGTGGATTAACAAAAAAAAAGCTACACGATTTAGGCGCAAAAAAGAACTCCAGTTCCAGATTTGGTGTTTGATTCAATAAGCGCTCCAAGAAAAAATTGCTCCATCCGCAGTGTACATATTTTCTTGTAATCAATTATATTATTTAAAAGATTTTTTATGTTAAGGTTATTATTGCACAGTAGGTACTTGGGAATAAACCTGGGACCGGTAGATCACCGTTTTAATGACGTATGACTTGTATGATATACAGACATATCCTTAAAATGCTTAATGTGACTATAACTATTAGTGATTGATGCTTTAAACGAACATCTTCCATTCCATCACATTATTATTTATCCATTCTCTTTCCACTTTCTAAATAACAATCCCATTGCACCCGTTACTCCCGGAAACAATGTAAATTACTTATGTAAGCACCATTACGTGGTAGGATCAGGTGTACCGAACCTCCAACAACCACTTTACCATTACCGTCCATCGGCCACTCTTCCTAAACAGTACCTTTGCCATTCCACTCAAACAACTGCATAATCTTTTTGTGGAATAGAAAAGTATTTGTTTATTTGATTTTAGGTCTTATTTCTTTAACGTTAAGTGTTTCGGGAGGGCGGTAGAAAAAGTAGGGCGCTGCGGTCACGAGCACAATTTGGAGCGTAGTTTTGTTTGGGTCGTGACGCGAAGAAGGGCGAAGGCAAGAGTTCAAAACGATGGTAATTGTAGGTATTACGCTGAAATTATTGGGTTTACGTACAGTTTGAGGTTATCATTAACTAGGATGGTGTAAATTATAAAAAAAGAAATGCTGTAATTTCATCAATTCAAAAAAAGTTAGGTTTAGGTAAAGATATTCTTGTATGGTATGAGATACCTGATTTAAGTAATATGTCATTTCAGTTTTGAAGAATTTCCTGTTTTGAAATCTGTATTATTAAAAATCTGGGTGAGGACTGATGACCAATAAGCGATTAACGTCAACTTACCCAAAAAAAGCATTACTAAATAAAACGTGAACTACTACAATCGGGGTTACTAATTGACTGTTCAGACTAAAACGATAGTGAATTATTGAGTGCGAGCCGAACTAAAACGGAGCAGGCAATCCGTTTACAACTACCACGTTAGTGTTCTCACCTATCGTTGGACCTGGGTCGCATGTGTTGACCTGGATGTTCGTAATATTTATGCGTAGTAAGGGATCACAATTATCATGGTTTAACTGAGTCAAAGGTTCGGTAAACTTGATAAATAATAGCCCATTAAATTAGTACATGAACACTGAACATTGACATTCTACAGCTATTTGTTGTGTTAGTACCTCAGCTTTGAAAAGTAGTTTGTATTATTAAAAAATAAAAGGAAGAACAATGTTGCAAATGTAGCAATTGGGTCGATTTGTGAAATGCACCGTTAGTCGAGTCGGTGATAAGCATTGCATTGGCAGGTGACGTGCAGATTGCGATCGGCGAGGGTTGAAATTATGAATATTAACCACGCTTCGACAATCGGTATTGCAGCTTATAAGGATTATTACATAAGTATCTGCTTTGTAGCAGATAATACGTAATATAAAGCTAAGCTACATATATTGTAGCAGTCTAATATTTTGAGTGTTTTTTTATTGAAAATATTCCTTTAGAAAAGTGAAGCACGCGCGGATTTCGTCGGTGTGTTAGGTGTGATACATATCCCTGACTCGGTCGTATGTTTCTTTAAAAACATGGTAAACCAGGGAAAACCAATTTTATAAACAACTCTGATTTTTTAAATATTAACATTAAATCCCTCCCGTTCTCACGCACCAATTTACAACCGTATTTAACGGTAACCTAAATACGAGTGTTGTCCTGCCCATTTGTTCCCATTGCTCGTCTCAGAACTGAAAGGCGTAAGAACCGTTTATTTTATTATGTTCATACGACTAATAGTGCGGTAGTGAGCCCAACGCCTCTGACACGGCTTTGTTTTAACCTAATAAAATTGTACCATCTGCTTTAATCTATGTTACTGAAGCGAGAAATGGTGTAACATTGAGTTTTAGATTTATTTAGCAATTATTATTTACTGGTTTTATCGTTTGGTATATTACAATATGTTTATGGCAGATAGAATATGAAACTAATGCAAAAACACGTGTCCTAAGCTGTTTTAGTGTTCCTTAATTCACGTATAAAAAATAAAAATTGCGATATACCTTATTAAATAGATAGAAATGCGTATGATTTTATTACTTGTAGAAATTTACCATACAATTTACAGTACACGTCCCATTCAATCAAACCAATTTTATTATGTTACGTATCTGTCATCTGAAAGTGATGTCACAATTAAATAAATAGCCTTAGTTTCAATTAATGAGTGCGGCGTGGGTACCTAATTAACACACAACAGGCGAGAGCGAAAGTGTGTTTTGGTCGCGCCAAACGGAGCGGATCCAAGTGGGATGTTACTATTTTTTGTTTGTTATAATTAACTTTGACATCATTTGATTGTTTCTAAAAACACCTAGAGTACAACCACGCTCTCTGCATGGGCGCAAAATGTAGACTGCCACTATAAACGTATTTTTAAACCGACTTCAAAAAAGGAGGAGGTTCTCAATTCGACTGAATTTTTTTTATCATTATTTTTTTGTATGTATGTTACTCGATATCTTCGTGAATCGTGAACCGATTTTCAAATTTTTTTTTAATCGAACGGGTATAACCCCTAGATGGTCCCGTTGGCACCAAGTCGGGGTCTGATGATGGGGTCCTGGAGAAATCGAGGGAACTCTTCAACTATTATAGGCACACCTATAGTGATTTCACTATTTTTTACAGCAACTCGGTCACTTCCTCTTGGAATAGCGGATCCAAAGTGAAGTCGGCTCTTTTTTGTTTAAAATTATTTCATATAAATTTGACGTTTATTACTGCGCTCCACTTTTTGTCACTTTTGGTCCGACTATATCCTATCCTTCCTCAAGAGCAGAGGGTAAGCCCTGTTTCAGTTCTTACAACCAAGTAATGTATCACTTATTGTACGTCCTTTTACAATAAAATTGTGTTCAGACCATTTTGAACATCTGTCATAGTTTTGTTGCTGGCATTACCTAGGCTACAAATAAACTACCTGCATAGTAAAACGGCAATCCATTTGCTGAATCACTATTACGCCATTCAATATACCTAAGTCCACACGTTAACTCATTCATGGGCTTTTTACATGCAGTCGAATACATCCAATCCATCAAGCCATCCTGCACATCGCAGTGTCATGCCTCTCACTTCCTCTATGACACATCACTATTTATGCCTGAATGGCTTGTATGATGGTTACACGCGAAAATGCTAATCCTTAAGATAGTATGTTGTGCGTTATTTGAGCATTAAGTAAGTAAAATTAAAGGCTAGCAAATAAATTATATTTGACGAAGTAGTACTCTTGAAGATTTCAGCACGACTTGAGCGTTTGATGTTGAACTATAAATTCGTTTAGTGTTAATGGCTGTCATTGAGAGACTAATTTAACATCTTCGAGTTTGGTATTAAAGTTTTCTTTCACATTTTTTCATATTTCAAACGCACACATAATTAAAAAAGCTATGTGAGCTGATTAAAATAAACTTCGGTTTGATAAGATTTTCTAATAGAATTACGAACTTATTAGCTGCATATTCTTTACAAACCGGAAGGACTTGGCCGGACTCGATGGTTAAATAGGCTGGTTGCGTAGACAGTCATGGCCCTGATGAGCATGATTGCCAACTAGCCCCGTGATTTATCGTATTGATTGCTTCCCAGTCCGAGACTGATTTACGGCGTGGTTAGCGCGGAATTCCAGATTCTCTAGATCGATAGAATTGCCTCAGTAATTGAAATTCTCGCAGACTTTCTCCTCAATTGGCTCTTCAGTGTTAGGAAGTCTCATACGTATGTAAAATCTTGCTAATTTTATGTTACTTCCAGACGTATATCCTACCTGTGTCGTGCTGTTAGGTTTCAGACGCGAAAGTGGTTTGTTAACTTCCGCGGGCTAACGATCCCGGGTTAAATTAAACATATAAACGTGCTTCGCGGATATAGATAATCCCTTATTACTTGCATGATTTGTACGTAATGGCAGAGTCAGGTACCTACTTACTTACACAAAAAGTGCCTGCCTAAGAATGAAGCCATATATAATATAACATGCGTTTTTAAATACATTTTCTTTGTTCACGGTAGCGTAAGAGCGTAACCAAATAAGTAAAAGGGAGTCCTTATGGGATTACTTTTTACGAATTCCCTTTTGAGGTTCGTGTGTAATTTGATCCTTCTTTTCGACTTTTAAACAGAATTAAGCCCTAAATCCATTTTTATGGTGAGTAAAAAAGGGGTTTTATTTAAACAGTGTTGCAGTGATCGCTATGAAGAATATTCTTAATAAACGTGGGAAAATATTTCATAGAAAGGTACTTATAGATATCGTATAGGTTCTAAAAATACATTGCTAGTTACGCATGGAGGACTCTAGTTTTGCAGGACTAGTCTTCGTTTAATGTCTGCTTTTTTATCAAATCTATATAATTATTTAATAGTAAAACATTAAAAAGAGCAAGTACAGCAAAAGCTAACATATACTTAGTATAACCTAATTTAATGCTCGATTGTAACCCTAAATACACCTATTAGAGCATGATTATTAGCAGTTCAATAAAAAACAAGACCCCAGTACAGTAAATCAACCCGCAATCGACCGCTTTCATACAAAGGCCGATTATTGCACACTATCAACCGAATCAGACACAATTAACGTCCTATAGTCTGTTATAATGCTGCAAGCACTATCTAGATCTTCCGAACAAGGAGGCATTATCCATTCACGAGAATCGGGATAAAAAAACTGTATTTCAGTGAAAGTTTGAGCTATTTTCACTTCTATTATGCGACGTGCAGACGTTTAGTTTTTGCTGGTTTCTAGAGTGGCTAATATCTGTTATTTATTGGATGTGGTTGGCGGAAAGAATGAGCGTATAGTATAGTATAAAAGAACAAGTATGTATACTATGTATAGTTCCAGTACGAGTACGAGTAATCATCGAACGAGCGGAGCGAGTTCTTACAAACAACTTCTGGCTACTGTACTGGGACGTCTCGGCATTTCGATGGCTTTTTGTTTTTTAGAGTTAGTTCAACGATAACTTGAGTAAAGTTTTCTTGATCTTTATGAAATTGTTGGGGTTATGACAGAGATACTCGTACATATGTATAGTTTTGTTCGTGACCTTATCGTATATGATTAGTAGGTACCTATATGAGCAATATCGATCAAGACCCCTTAAGTTATAACTTTGAAACGGTCCAATTAACAATATTTTTTAGGATTCGATTATTATTAAAAAAAAAAACAGATTTAAACAGCTGTAACAGAAATTGTAGGATATAGTTTGAGACTTTTCATCGCATATAAAACTGCTTAATTTAATTAAAATACAAGTACCTAGGTAACTACCTACTCAATCAAAAGCTGTATATAAATAAACTGAGATAAATTCTGTAACTTTAGATATAATAAAGTAAATGTAGCACCCGGGTGCTTAAAAGTTCATGAACAATATGCTAAACCGAAAATTGCTTGGTACAAATTTGCTTTTAAAACGAATCCGTTATCCCTAACTCTCAATACATTAAACTAGAATGTATGAGCATCCCACACGGACTGGCCGAAATATTATTTACATTTAAACTAGACCACACACTAAAAGTCGTTACACTATAGCTAGATAATAGAAGATACAAGTACGTATGCTGCATATAGGTAGAGGAGAGGTAATTAATAGTTTCGCGTTCAAGTCACTTACTATTTTTTACAGGCTTGTAAAATTTATGGACACGATTCAACCTGAGATGGAATCGCTATTAATTAGTAATTACTTACTACTAAATATTTATTTAATTTGGAAATGGCCGTGGAACGAAATAGTTAATTTGTTGTTCTGCGGAATAGTACATTCAATTAATATTACCGTAATCGTGTAAATTTACTTTTGTAATTTTTTGTTGCGTGACATGGAGTAATATTGGATGAGTCCCGTAGACTTGATAGAAGGGAACTTAATTGGCTATTTATTTAACATTAGGGTGCTCGTATTTATTAATTTAATTCCATTATAACTCACTTTTGTCACAGCCTAACAAAATTTTGTGTGGTTTTATGTCAATTTAAGGGTAACACGCGGAAGCCACATATTTAACAAATAATTACAACCTGATTGGATAATGTCTGCCGCTTCGATTGCAAAATTGATGATCTTAGCGAGATCAAAGACCTTAACCTTATCTAGTTTCAAATACCTGCGTGCAGATACTAAGGCCACGCGTGGTGTATTTAGTCAGGTACAGACTAAATAAATCAAATGAAGTAAATTTAAAATTCCACGCATTCTATTTCTCTTCTGAGGCATATTCAGTAAAAAAAAACCAAATATGATAACAGTTTCACTGCATCTTGTTCAAGCAAACATATGAGTGTGATATTTTTTGTATCTGTTCGCTCTCTAAGTACAGTAAGTACTGACAGGACCTCATTAAACGGCGAGGCTGTGGGCGACACTGAATCGCGGATCCGCATTATGCATTCACCGCATATGCCGTTACGTTATTTGGATTATGCTTTTTCAAGATAATAATTCGGTACTTTAAGAATGTTGTTGACGTTGTTGTGTACTTTTATGTACTTATGTACCTACGAAATAAGTACTAGGTACTAGTTAGTTATAATTCTTATCGTTTAGCCTAGCCCCAGATAACTAACAACGGGACTTTCTATCTATATCTACTGCTCAAAGGTTAACTGGAAGAAATCCCTTAAAGGGATAAGTTCGCCTTTGTACATATTTGCTGTGTTATATATTTCTGTTGTGTTTTCCTGTACAATAAAGTGTTTTACTACTACTACTACTACTATATCTTTAGACCAATTATAATTGTTTTCTTTACAAATAATTGGAAATAATTGATTTATAAAGGGGTCGATGTAGGTACACAACACACACATAAATAATATGATGTCTCTCCTGTCGGAGCTTAAAAGTAGTTTCTGGGGGTGCTAATTTTATTTTATTTTTATTTTATTTTATTTAATATCGTGTACAATTCTGAACTAAAAAGACAAATATTCTGTATTGTAAAATATATGTATGACCCCTAAATAGATAACAAAGTCATGTGTGGTATTGAGAAAGTAAACATAGAATCTTGTGAGTTGTATAGGCTTGAATGTAAGTAGTCCTATTAACTGCTCTTGATACCCATTCAAATCGTACTTAACTATGTCCCATAAAGGAATCAACTATTAAAAACCTTCCTTATAAGCTTTCAAATCTCTCCAACTTGGTCTAAAGATGATATTTAAAGCATAATTATCTATTAGAGAATGCTAATGATACCCTATTGTTAACATCTTATCAACACGGTAACCTAATATGTCAAGCCGAAATCCAAACCGCCAAGCCAAGCGTGGGCCTATTACTTCACTAGACCCGTGTCTCAGCCGTGCCTTACTTTTATACACCTTTATTACAAGGCATCAAAGCACATTTTTCTTTAAAGTCTCCTTTTAGAGAGTGCGCTCGTGACTCTATTGAAAATAAAGAACCACGTTGCAAGACTTTTTCAGACCTTAACAAATCATTGACAAATTGATGATTACTTTTCGTAGACTGTTGCAATCGTAATGTAACCTGCTTGTATGACTGTCAAACGCTGGCAAACGGTAACAGCAAACATTCACTGTTATAAATCATAAAATCACGTAACAGATATGAGATAAGCATCTGCAGAATTGGGCGAAGTAGCTGATTGATGCAGCCAGGCCAGGAAGGCATGTCTCGGTGGGTAATCATTCATGTCTGCACTAGTTTTAGATTTCCGTGTTGGGTTAATGGTCATTTTACATTAGCCGAATAACGGATGTGCTCGCTATTGAAAATGCATATAATCAAGTTAACCCAAATTTGGGTTGCGAGTTGAATCGTGTAGTCGAGTTCTTCAATAGAGTTAGGTTAATGTATATCTGCAGTTAGAAGCAAAAATAGCCAAGCGGGTGAGATGTTCAAAATGATCTTCACACTCTTATTTTACTTGAAATGCTGATGGTATATATTGCAATACTAAATAGTCGTTTTTTAGAATTGACAGACGCCATAACGTAGATGAGGAGACATCTTAAATTGGTTCATATTTTTTTATAGGAAAAATAAAATCACATTATCACGTAAGGTACATTTTAAAACAAACATCTACTAAGTAATACGATAGTATCATCTAATCCCAGTTCTATAATAAGAACAGAGTGGAGAACACAACAACCATGTGTGAAAACAAATTTAACAACATAAATGTGTGCACGGCTCGAGCGTCATATCATTCGTCTGACTAATGAGATGCCATGACGTGTGAATTATGAAAAAACTTGTACAAAAAACAAAACACACTCTAATCATAAGTTGACATGGGTTTTAATGCTAGTGTAATTTTTTAACGAAGATAATAATAACGTGGGGACCTTTGTAAACTGAAAACCGTTTGGTTATTTTTATACAAAACTTGAAAATATAAGTTTAACTAACTAAAATACAAAAACGGAATGTATTTTTTGATATATTTAGAAAGAGAAAACTCATGAAAGTATATTTTGAACACATTACAATCTTTGCAGCACACGGAAAAAAAAGCTTCCGGGATATTCTCAATCCAAGACATTATTATTATCTTGGAAATAATTCCTCGTGACTAGTATTTATTTCCTTTACCAAAAATATGATTCTTTGCTTAATAAAACTACGTGTTCTTACAATAAAAATACAAAAATGTATTGTTTCAAGAGTATATTGAGTAAATAAGAGAGATTGTACTTTAATCAAACAAGTATTATCTTAGGTTAAAAGAAAACTAGAAAATCTGTAAGAATATATTCGCTTCGTTATATTTAAAACTTTATTTTATTTTCGTTAAAGGAAATAAATACTTGTCACGAGGAAATATTTTCAACATAATAAAATAATATGTTAGATTGAGAATATCCCGGAAGCTTTTTTTCCGTGCAGACAAGATTGTACATGAGCCCGAAGCCCCTACTGGACACTTGCGCTTTTCTCCTTGTTGCGGTCTGCAATAGCCTTTCTATCGTTCTATAGAATAGACCGCAATACGTGTATGGATGTCTTATCATTATGTTTATGTTTTCAATACTCTGAAGTTTCACTTATTTCTGGTCGTTGAGCTGTTTACTAGGACAGGTGTGTAGGTTGTAGTTATATAGTTTTTTAAACTTGAGAATCCTAAAACGGATGACATACCTAATTGACGTCCGGTTTAGATAGGATCAATATGAGTAACTTCATAAATATATGGCTTTTAGTCAGCGATTGAATATTCGCTAAGCGCTCCATAAATAAAAATATGTTCTAGTGTATTATTGGGATACTTACTGTTAAATAAGTACGGAAGCTCGAAAAATTATTAAGTAAGCTCTCTTTTTTATACTACAATTGTTTTTCCACAATGAATAATGCTACATTAACTAGTAATCATACACTTAGTTACCTGCTGGTCACACGGTTCGGGTAATTTCGGCGAATGATAGAATAATGGCTCGTTTAGGCAATAATGTCACGGACAAAAAACACATTGTCATGTCACTGCTAAGGCAGTTGGCCCTGTGGCGTTACGTGCACAGATCTGATCTATTTTGTTGATATTAGTACAGTAGCTATTAAATATATAAATATTAGATATAAATATGAGCAGACATTTTTACACAAATCAACCTAGTCCCAAACTTGCAGCTTGCAGCAAAGCTTGTGATGTGGGTACTAGGCGACGATATACCTACTTATATAGAAAAATATAATAATTAAATACATAGAAAACACCTATATCGCAGGAACAAATATTCGTGGTACACACACAAATAAGTGCCCTAACAAAATAATGTATTATATTATGTTACGACATTACAATGTGCATTAAAAGATAAAAAAAAACTTATGACAAAAACACAACAAGAGATAGGTACAAAAATATAATTAGCCTCATGATCAGAGTACAAGTATAAGTAGTCTGTATGTCTGTAGGTAGGTATAAGTATATTATTATCACTGTTTTCTACCTTGGCCTTGCTTATTAATTATCCTTATTAAATGAATTACATGTAGATACCTTTTATTTTATAATAAACTGAACATCAATTGATTCTTAACTAGTTGGGTACTAATTTACTTACAATTAATTTAGAACTTCCAACTTCATTGTTTAAGGAACTAGCCCATGAGACATACAGTTTTATTAAAGACAATTTAAATCCTTAGATCAAAATACAACGTCGAAGAAAAAGCCCAACATATTAGAATTGTATACACGTAAGTTGATAGGTATATTGTTATTATCTAGCTAGATCTCGGATCCTGACCTTAAGAGCAACCGCGCAACCGGTTCGAGCGAGGCTTAACGCGAAATCACTGCTAGTTTTAGCTTTGATCTTTTAAATATTAAAAATATATTTTTGTTTTAACTACTGCGGAATCTACTATGGAATCCACCCTTTCTAAGTAATAATTAATTTAGGTACTCGCATCTGTGACTAAACTTTTGTTATGTTGTTTACGTATAGATGCAATTTTATTAGTTTAACAATCGATTAGATCCAGTCAGCAGCAGAAGTAGCTAAGCGGGTAGGGTGGTCAAAATGACCTACACACGCAAGAACGTGAATAAGAATTCTCTTACAATAAATTCGTGTACAGGTTATTTTGAACCTACACGTGTACCTATTAAAGTAGGTATATTTTATTAATATGTGATTGATTAAGCCGAACCATGCTAATTGCTTTATAAAGCTTTGATTTGATGCAATAATTTTCCAACAAATAAGTTATTATTAATCAGATGTTTGATGGAGTATGATCTAAGCTCCGCCGAGGCAGACCATGTCGTCATGCCACGAGTCATGAAAACAAAAATAACTCCTTAATAGGACATTTATCTTTTAATCCCCTTTCATGATATTTTTGGTTCTTTTATTACTGACAGTTATTACGTTCATACTCAGTTAGTAAGTAGTTTGGATAAAGGAAGGGCAGAATTAGTAAAATTCAAAATGCGTGAGAGTCGTTGGATCATTTGTTTATACAATGTCTTCTGCCTGTTTGACTTTTTATTGTAAGTTCGAACTGCTTCTGCTTGGGCTCTGAAGAATTCTAAACTATTAAAGTTTTGACAGTTAACTACAGTAAGTTGAATTTGTTATGATTTTTAACATTTATTACCTACTCCTGCAACAATTTTATTGTAAACGGGTGTTTTGGTAACCAAATTAAGACGCTATAAAATAAAATTAGTATGTACGTTGGAACCGCAGAAACTTAAGTAGGTACCTAAGTAATAAACACCCGTTTATGGTCCTCACGTATTTTATTCACCAAAAAGTTGTTAAAATTCGTACGTGGCTTATCCTTGATCCGGTTTCCCAAAACGAGCACCCGGTTCTGATAAGCGTTTATTATTTGGTAAACAAGATGAGTTGAGCTTGGAGGTCCCTGTGAAATTATTTTACTTCGCAAGGTTGACTTGGGGCTACCGCTATATAAATCAATAAAAGTAATAATTATGACTTTACCTGTAACCGAAGTTGTTTTACTTATAAATTGATGGAAAATTTAGGTAGGTAACTTGGTTTTTTATATTAAATACCTTACTAAAGCCTACTTTTTACCATTAAAACGACGGTCTCAGTAAAAAAAATTAAGAGTGAGGCGAAGATGGAGGAAGGCTTGGAGCTTTATATCAGAACGAACTTACTGAGAATTTGCCAGAAAATCTCGAATTCCCATGTGCACAATTTTAACAGGGTCCAGAGTTAGACTTTTTTGCCGACATTTAACTCACTATATTACTAAACAACGTCCGGTTTGCTTAAAAATCCATTACTAATCTAATTTAGAATAAAACTACCTACCTACATATGACGACAAAGTTTCGATCAAATAACTAATAATCGATTGTAAACCTGATACTCTTACTTTCTCACATTTTCTAACACGTTTAGTGCTTGCGTGATATGGCAAAACAATGGTGGGTGTCATTACTTATTACAGAGAGATCTTTATGATCGTGCTATCTAATGTAATGGATCGATTGACAATCGATCACTACGGTTGAACACCGCCCACAGAATATTATTATGTTATGTATGTCTGTAAGGAGGTGAGATATTTTTTGTTGGTATTAAACATTGTGTTTAGGAACTATAGGTACTATACACCGTGGGCTCGAGTAACCCGAAAGATCTTAACCACGCATTTCTGAGACCAATAGAAGGAAAAAACATTATATGACTAGAGGTCGATTATACCAAAATATTTTTTTTTCAAATTTTTAATGCTTTTTGCACATGAAATGTAAATGTTATTAATAAAATCATCTCCTAATATGAATTGGTAATTTTTTTTCGGTAAAAAAATAGTTTATGCAAAGTGTTTCATGTCACTTTGATATCTGTCAACAAGGATGTGTAAACTATGCCCAATAGTGTCAACAACGCCATGAAAAACGCTTTTTGTACTGAGTTATAATTTTTTTTTTTACTTGGTATGAACTCTGAAACTAGGCGTATTCCAGAAAAGTTTATATGATATTTTAGTCTCTAAATATGATCAGGAATCATCATCAAAATTTAAGAGCATGGCTCTTGTCGGTGGAGTATGCGCCAGTTTTCGCGGTCCTCGGCTAGGCTTTTTAGGTCCCTGTAAGACACGACATTTGCTTTTTCTTTTAGTTCATCATCAGGAATACACAGTCAAAATCTTTCTAGCTATTAGGGCCCACGGGGTACATATGGTGTCGGCAGTGTCGGCACACATACCGATCAGCTTGTCTTATGATGAAAAACATAATGTTTCTTAATTCGGTTTCTACAATATGGTTCCCAAATTCGGCTCTATATCCCTTTAGTTTGTCTATTCGGAGGCATTGCAATACAAATATTAGGGTAAATATGCGAAGTGTATATAGGCTAGCTGAAGCGTCACCCGTTCAGTTCTCAACTCATTATAATTGTCTTGGGCAGATTTGCGTTAAAAACTATTAAAACAATCTGAGATAAAATAGGGGTTCGTACGTTTTATTTCTTTGCACCTACATTATCAAGGCTACTTATGTTAATTTCATGATTATGCACTATCATCTTATAGATAAAAAGCAGCGATTTAATGTTGACAAAAGTACATTGACAGAAGTGTGAGGCATTAATTGGGGTTCTATAGTCTTCTTCTGAGTACGGAACTCTAAAAACAAACGACAACCAATGAATTTAAAAATGCCTACATGGAACCTGTTGCAAACCAAAATTTATGGCCAATCAATGAATTCCAATGTTGACTGCTCAAAATCAGAACGCGTTGAAAAAGTTGAATTTCGTTATTTGCAGAGGCGGCTGCAGCCTGTCGAGGCGGCCAGTCCACAATACCCGGCCTTCGCGGAGCATGGATGTGTAGCTAAGTGAGTATATATGTTATACCTATATCAATATTATTGTTCTGCTTAAAGAGATACAAAAACAAAATGGATATTTTATAGGTACTTATGTGCCTGGGTTCACAAGCACTGATGTACCGTTGAATTGTTTCCAAAATTTCGAATCATTCTACATGCAATGATCAAGGAATTTATATAATTTCCTTTGGAGATCTTTCCTTAATGGAACCTTTATTTTATTTCTTTGGGATTTTCAGAAATTGCCGAGAGCTATTTTAAGTTTTTGCAAACCTGCACAATTACAATAAAATACAAATGCCAATTAGGTACATAGGTAGCAGTGGCGGCTTGCCTAAGTTTCAGGCGCCTGAGCAGTTTTCCTAGAGTTCATGAAGAAATTGTAAGTCAAATTCAGAACCGGTTTGACCGCCACCGATAGGTAGGTACCATTTGTCATCAATAGACAAAAGTTTTCCAGATATTTCGTTTTCGACCCTTCATAGTGGATAATGATCAGTTTCCGCGTATCTCAAACATATCTCTCGAGACTTTCGCAATAAAGCCAAGAAGTGCCTCGTGTGTGTCTGTATCCCGGCTCCCTTTGTTTCCAATTTACCGCCATAACTGTAAAGTGTCCTTATAAGTTGGAGCAAGCAGGCTTTGAAACTTAGTTCAGGTTTCGGTAGAGGATTGTAGCGATTAAAGTTGCCGTGGTCGCGGCAGCCATTGGAAAATGTAGGGCGACCTCTTTACCATTGTTGTAGTTACGCTTCTGTTTTCACGCCGTCTAAGGTTTATTTGCTATTGGGGTTCCTTGTAAGTTTAAACATTATGCACTTTTATTTACTACATAATGTCTATCTGATAGAATAGGTATGCTGTAATAAGTAACCTTATGTATCAATGGGGATAAAAGCTCACTGATGGTAAATGGTTGCTGTAACTGTCTTTTGTTTTCTGGAATCCTAATCACTCGTAGAGACTAGAGACCGACTCACTCGACTTGTCGTCTTACCGTAGACAGATTTGACATGTTTAAAGGATAACCAAGATTTTTATTACAATTGCATCGCCATCTACGCATTGTTCTGGGCCTTTATCTCCATTGTACAAATTTCTACAACTTGAACGCCATTTTCACTTGAATTATGTTGTTGATGTGTACAAATAAACGATGTTCAATATTTAATATCATTAGATTTATACATCAAAGAAATCGCGGTTCACGCACGTGTCTGACATTTTCGTTTATAGCGCTACATTGACACGTGTTTAATAGACGCTCTTTGAACTTGTGCGTAACATCACTTTCGAAACGTACGGCGCCGATAGTTGTTATGCCTATCCAATTTTACTTTAATTTGATGAAGACACTCAGATACTGGCAATCATAGCAAATAAAGAGAAAATGAAGATGATTTCATCAATCATATCTGTACCATAGAGTAACTTATATAATAGAGCAGTACAGTCTAAAAACTTTTTGAAGCTCGTGTCTGAAAGCGCCATCTGCTCGAGAGCCACCTAAAGGTAGCTCGTAAGTAGGAAAAAAGCTAGCTTTACTACGGTACGCTACTCTTTCCTAGATGTCGCTTCGACGCAATATAAAAATAGGAAGGAAAAATTACATTATCTCTGTCTGTACTCTCCTTAGCCTATTCGAAGTGACTCTGCCTACGAAGACCCTGTGTTAGAATGGTTATCGCGAATGTTCCTGAGTTATTTTTCAATGTACATACTTATCAGAGTATTGTCATATTTGTCACCTATTACTCACTCAGATTTGTTTAGTTTTAGGCTAGGCTGGTCTGTATTGAATTGAACCCAAATGTATTCAATTAAAAATTCTACGGAATCCTTTGCTTACTGTCGATTTGCACTTGACGTCTGCTCGAAGCGTGCGGCCCGTGACCAGGGACATAGTTTTATTACTTTTATTTGAAACATCGCTGCTGAAGATGATCAATGCAACCTTTTTGTGTTCCGTTGCATTGAACTGTTATTTCTATAGCCGAATTGACTACTTAGTCGGCATTGTTCTTAAAGTTCCAAAGCAAGACAGAATGCACAGTGTTTTATTTGAGATACTAGATTTATCAAGCACAAAAGCTTAGAAAGTTACGTACTGAGACTACGAGATCGAACATTAAACGCAACGATCGCCGGACCTATAAAAATTAGTTTTAAACGTTTTTTTTTAATAAATACGTATAGCCAAAAGTCGTCTTCAGGCAACAAAACTGAAATAGGTAGGGGGCAGATTAATTATAATCACTGAAACCTTATACGGGGTGTAACAAAAATCTGGTGATCCATTTAAGGGCATAATTGGCATCGTATTGCAAGTAAGAAAAATAGGAGAAAATTTTGTTGGACGAGAAAAAAATGTTTGTATGGGACGCGTCGTCTCAGCTGGGCAACCATACAAATCCATTTTTTTTCTTAGCTTTTAATAATTAGAATACGATACCAACTATGTCCTTAAAAGGATCACCAGTATTTTTGTTACATCTTGTATAGGTACTACATACCTTAAGAATTATAAGAATGATGAAAGTACATAAGTAAAAACTTGGGAATGGTAATTGGTAAAATCCATCTATCCCGCACAATACATAACTATGTAGATCTTGTTTCGTCTTCGTAAGCCGCTATATAACTTATTTATAATTTGTACCTCTTTATTATCTACTTATATTATAAAGAGTTAGAATGTTATGAGATAAAATATTTTGTTAGTTAAGTAGTTAACGATTGATTTTGTAACTATCGATATTTGATTTGAACTTTTTTTTTATCATTACCGTTGAAGTATAAATATAGAATGATTGTGGCTGACTGTACTTACTTGCACCCTATTTGAAGTCAGTAACAAGGATCTCGGCAACAAAGACCCGTGAATGGATCGTCTTTCCGGCTCCGCCATTGTTGTCTCGGCCTTGCCTTTCACTCGTTGGGAAATTAAAACTAAAACACGACTAAATTCATCGAAATGTCTATTTATAGCTATTGTTAATATATTGATCATGAATGGATAATTGGGCGTCGTTGTCGAGTATAATTCAGACATGATCGTTTTGATGCGGGCTCTCACAGGAAGACTCGTAGTCAATATGTTTCATTTATAGGTACTATATATTCTCATTTTACCTATGTGATCTAGTAAATATTATGTTTACTATGGTATATATATTTTTAAATTACAAAATGTTACTCAGGGTCACAAATAAACTTTAAGCATCGTTACAAGTTAAATGCTAATAAATGTCTTACTTTATTTATGAAAATATGATTATCAGTTGGATTTACATGTATCTTCCAATAATTGAATATAATTAAAAAAACGCTAGATGTGTAGAGAGGCAGATAGGCTGTATACAGATACAATCATGTGACATGACATTCTTAATATAAGTTGTGCAAAAAATGGTTGCTACTGTTTCATAAACTGCTAATTATACTTAACGCATTATTCAATACCTTCATGTACTAGACAACCACAGACATTTTCAATTTTATGTCACAGAGAACCTTATCTGCGTTTTTATGTATAAGGTGCGTTGGGGTAAGATAGAAAGGTATTTTTTTAGAGATAAGACAAAAAATCGTCCATATTCCGGAGCATTACAGACTACTTTTTATCTTACCCCTAAAAAAATACCTTTCTATCTTACCCCAACGCACCTTAGTAGGTTTGCTGTGCTTACACTCAACGTCCCTGAGTGTAACAGCTGTATTTGCGTTCACGGTGCTCTAGATACTGAACAGAAAGAACGTTCCAGTAACCCCTTTCCAGAGCTTTCTGATCCGTATATCGTAAATCTTGTGTATGAAATATAACTGGTGTAAGTTTTTGTAGGTTATCCTATCCACCCACATACTCACAGTTTGCTATCTAGGTATTTATTATAAGGCTGGAGAGGGCAGTAATGTCTCGTTACATACAATGTATTTGTATCTATACGAAAAATTACTATTACATACATATAAGGGTCAGTTGTAAATCGCAATAATTATTAGGGTGCCATTATGCAATAATTTTAGCCCGGTCAAATAGGGTATCGGTAGCCCACAGGGCCCACATATAATAACCTATACATATAGGTCTATAAATGATAAATAAATATAATTGAGTAATTCTGTATACATAACCAGAAATGTATATTTATGATGAAGTTAATAATCGAATCCCAACTTATAGCCAATCTGTGTAAGAAAACTAATCGCAGTGATCGTTTCGATAAAAAGGACAATTACATAGCGTATTTTACGTTACTGTTGAGTACGTCATTAGTGTCATTACTGATGACTTGGGCTTCTAACAAAAGAAACAAATGCCTGGCACGATGAGCGAGCAGGAAGCTGTGTCACAAGTCACCTGCTTCGTCCTGCTGATGACATGCTTCGCTTTATGTTTATGATGTCCTGGTACTAAACTTTGAAAGACTCGATAGCCAGATAAAAATTTAAAAAATAGCTTTTATTTTCTAATAAAGCGAATATAAAGGTTTCATAAACAACTATGTAATGTTAAATTGTACATAGAAATCTTCAGATTTCGAGACCAAAAAGAGCCAGCTTTCCGTGTCATATTAACCTAGGTACGGTCAGCTGCAACGAAAAAGGCCCGCGCTGCCATACAAACTTTGTATGCAGGGGGGGGGGTCCTTTTCTCTGCAGCTGACTGTACTAAAACGTAAGTTTACTTCCTTTGCATAGCTTTTCTTATTAATTAATTACCTATTCAATTACATCTCCTTTGTCAGAGATATCACTTACTAGTACAACAATTATGATTTCCGCCCGTCCTTCCAACATGCCTCGCGTTTCTTGCCATGGCAGTCAGTGGACGATTAAGATTTACTTAACGACTTGGACATTCTTCAAAGGGTTGTAGATGTAATGTATGAGTTCTAAGTTAAGTATTACAACACGCATATAAACATGTAGATATGGCATACACGTAATAAATTAATTCCATGTTTTATTACATACCTACTGCTCTAAAAATAATTCTGCTTTGACTATTTCATTTGACAAGAATAGTTACATTTTCACACGCTATAGGTGACAAGTGAGTCGAATATTAGGTATAAATTATAATTTAGCCTAATAATAATAGCTAGGGATACACGCACAAACTGCCCGCTAGATCTATCTGGCGGATATGCCCTGCGGACAGATCCGTCAATATATATATGGCGCTATACAGATCTGCCTGCAAACACATTCGTGACCAATTCCCGTCATATAAAGACGGATCTGTCCGCCTGGCACATCTGCTAGACAGATCCGGCGGATAGGTCTGTGCGTGTATCCTAGGCTAATAATAATAAAACCGTAAATCCAAAGAGCTTGTGGGTTACTGGCGCTTGCAGTAGCGGCAGGAAGCATTAAAGTTTGCTGTTTGTAAAGCTCAGCGAGCATTCGCCTCAAGCAAGCTAGTGGAACAAGTGGATCTTTAATTGTGCCCCTCTGAACCTCTACTCGACATGGCAAAACTGACAGTTGCTAGTGAGACAACTATGATATCAAACCTTTATGGATTCACAAAAGAGTACTATCTACTTACGTCAAAATCAATAAAATACTTTTACGTCACTCTGGGCGGTAAGTGAGATATTACGCCCACGGGCGTAGCGGCAAATCTCACTTCACACCCAGGAGAAGACGTAAAATTGTGTACGCACCACGGGCGGTGATAAAGAAGGCCTCAGATCGCTTGTCTATGGCCCTTACCTTCGGTTCGGGCCACAAATATCCGCGATCTGAGACGTTCTTTATTTTACCGCCCTAGGTGCGTAATGTACTATAGCGAGACCTACTGTAAACTTGGTAAACTTGACATTTACGTGTGGACACGTGTGGACAGATAGATATCACTCTATCCAGTAGCGATTCCACTGTGATACACACGTGTCACAGTTTGTCATGTCAAATAGGGTCCTGATTCAACAATAAATGGTCTATTTTCCTGATAGTTATTTCTACCCCGACATTTAATATTGCCGATTACGTAATTCCTCGCCATTACATTTTTGTACATAATTGGTCAATCAACTTTTGATTGGATGAACTATTTTAGACGTCAATCCGATTTTGTCGCAGGGCATTTACGAAAATAAATAACTTGTCGTCACATTGTATTCTCCACCCCGGTTGTCATATTTTTTTGTGAGGTCTTTATTTACATTTCTGTCTCTTTCATATATATTTACTCGTATAATAGATAGACATACAATAATAAGTATACTAACACCTAGGATTAATAGTAAATTACTAACCATGATATGTGTAAATGTTAACGTATAATTTTATTTTAATGTATTTTTATTTTATTTATGTCAATTGTATTGGGGTAATTCCACGAGACTGTAACGTCAGTTACCAATTATTTCGTGGTTCTTTGATTAATTCAGCAAATGTAAGTTTTTATATATCTTCCCTATGCCTACAGGTAGATAAATTGACATTTAAATTTGCTTAATCAATCAAAGAATACACGAAAGAATTGGAAACTGACGTTACATTCTCGTGGAATTGTTCTATGAAGCCTTATTGTTTTGAAATAAATGTATTTTGATTTGATTTTTGATTGCAAAAAGTCAAGGAGCTAGAGCAGTATACGAGTAAATAGATGTAAAATAATCCACCGACAACAGAATTACTCTTAAGTTGTCGATGATGACTTCTATACTTTTATCCTCCGCTGCTAGATCATCTCATCATGATTACAGATCACAGTTTTCTGGTTTGCTTGTGTTAGACCCTAGCTGGTCTGAGCTGGAGATATAACAACCTGCTCTATATGGGTTCTAACGCCTCCATTACAAAGCTCAAAGCTGCCTCATGTATACAAATTAACGCATGCGTTTGCGCCGGCGGCGCCGTGACGTCACGTACTCGTGACGGATCGGGACCATTAGTATTAGGAAGTGAGTTCAAGGCTCTGTAATTGATTGCTGAAATTATATCCGTACGTTGTGCTGTACCTAAATATTTATAAATAATTTTATTATTTTGCATCATAAGACCTCATAAAATTTATTGGACGTTTTAGACATGAGGGACGCTTTAAATTATAAACCTTTAATTTTGTAGCTGATGGCTATTTGGCGTTGTTCCATGTTGGCCACCTAGATACACTATAAATATTTTTTTAAATTTCGTTTACATTTTTATCGTCCAAGAGTTACACTATTATAGTAATAAATATTGTGCCTGTATAAATCAAATAAAATCCATAATCCATTATTCTGAATTGCTGGTATAAATTATATCTATTATTAGAAATAATCTGAGTAGGTACACTTTTGGGCATTAAATAGAAAGAACTTCGTAGTAAGTACGTACAGAAAGTTAACAAAGTCAGTAATAATAATAATAAAACCCTTAGCAAACGCACCTAAACGTGGCCATATTCCTGTGTCACAGTTTACAATATATTATAACTATCTTTTTATTTATTACCTACTTATGTACGTCGACGTCAAATATATGTTTACACTTTTTCACCTTACGCCTTTGTAATAAGGTGCAAAAGTGTAAACATATCTTTGACGTCGACTGTACTTGCTTGATACTTATTTACTATTGCATTCTATATCTAACGGGCTACCGGCAACGGCTACCGGTACCGGGTACTTGCTAGGCACAATAAAAAACGCAGTGCTCCACTCCAGCCTGCTTAGGGCTTGATCCTGTAACCATCCGTGCTGGTTGTCATATAATAGACTTTCGTCCTGCGCCGGCGCCGGCGCGTCACGATTTGCATCGACTCCTTCCCACGTGCTACAATCGACGACATGCAACTCTCGCCTTTTACACCTTTTATTATTGTTAATGCATTTCTCACAATATCGGGAAAGGACGAAATATAAAATATTATTCTTATAGTGAGAAAATGCAATTCATATGTATTTTTTTCATTGTCTTCCAATGAGTTTCAAACACACTGAAGAGCGAGTTATATAGCATGGCCATTAAATTCTTACGTAAATTGCATAATACATAACTGATAAATGGTTTTTACTTCGATCAATCGTTACAAATAAGTAAGTATTTAAGAAACCATGCCGCCTGCGCCGGTATCGGAATGCTGCGCGCGTTGATGTCTATGTTATCGAAACATGTGGCATGTTTGCTATTTAGCAAAAAGTTAAGTAATTAGTTAACGTTGTTTGATAAGTAGAATTGCAATTGACTGTATTAGTAGGTGTGAGAATTATTTTTATACATAATTGCTGTAGGTAACTAGCTTTTGCATGGTAATGTATTGATGTTTCGAGCACAATAATTAAAATCTGGAAGGTGATTTTGAGAAAAAATTTACGTACTAAATAGATACAAGAAATACAACAACAAGTCTTACAAAGTGCAAGTCTAGTAGTACAAGTCTCGGTAAATAAGGAAAAGTCTACATCTTGTGAAGTGTAGTGTACATGTGTACAACTTAATCTTACTCGTCCACTTTTCTCTAAGAAAACTTGAATACTTAAATATATTTAAGTAAACAACTCGTAAACTTACATAACAGAAAGCATTGTAGACTACGCTTTATAGCATCAAGTGCAAGACAAGTAGCAGCATTGCTGGGTTGTTCCCTTACGGCTCTTAGTTTAAGTAAACCAGCATGAAAGTCACCCTCAATTTCACGAAATTGTTATCGATTAGAGGTTACAGTTACACTGGTCCTGCTCAGTCGAAGGCTCTTTAGGTTTAGAACGCAGGGCTATTACACCGTTAAATATGATATCCGTGGCCGGGAAGTGAGATTACGCGGTTTCTCACGGTGTGTATCTACACGAATCTGGGGAAATTCTGGCCGGAGATGTTATGGACGATTAACTAAAAACAACGCACTTGCTTGGAAAAACAAAACAAGTGAATGCTCGTAACGGATTTTTACATGAGGTAAATTCGACTGATTGTAATGGGAAATCATGACATGACCATTACACAACTAGTTTTGCAAATGACACAGCGAAATCAGTTGTCATGTTTCAAATATAAATAGCTGACAATTAAAGTGAACATACCCAGTCCCAGTTTGTAAGAAAACCGAGACATTACTTAGTAATTTAATAACTCAAACATCACATATTTTTCTTATTTGTTTTTTTTGATTCACAGATGTAGGCGTTGTATGTACATATAGTCGAGTATACAAGCCTAATAATCACGTCTATGTAATATAGGTAACCTGTATATCTAATCACATTTTAGCACATTTTTTACATATGTAAACGACAATATATGTTATAGAGATATTTTACAAACAAAGACAAACATAACAGATTAAAAAAGGTATGGTATATAAAGACATCCGTTTTAACATTTTCGTACTTATCTTATACAACGTAGTCTAACAAATCATCATCATCAATACACTTTTATTTAGCTATAAATACAACATGTCACACTTAATAATAAAACACGATTACAATTTAAGTACACCAACAGTAAGTATACACAGTCACAATACAATTAAAAATTAAGCCTAAGCCCCGTCAAATAAGCCCCCACGAGTTGTCCCGGGCGCAAAGGTGCCCATCACACTTGCCGCGTTACCACGTTGGATGGCGATGGCCAGCCTTTGCACCAGGTAAGAACCCGCGCGAGCCTCAGAGCTCCTCTCTGTAATACGGCGCCCCACTTCCTTTATAAAGGTTAGAGCCTCCGACCCCCAGCACCCTGTTGTCTCAAACGCTAGAGGCACGAAATAATAATTGGACTCAAGGGCACAATACTTGCCCCGCTTTCTAACCGCTGCTAACTCCGCTGCGGCTCCAGCCGTCTGAACCGTCCGACTGAGGTGTGAGGCGGCAAAAGTGCTGACGCACGTGGCGTCCCAAAGGAGGCACTTACCCTTCTGCCATGGCACCAGCGTTAGTCCGTCCGGCCTTTTGCCATCAGTGCGACAGAGGCCCGGTGGTTCCAACACGCACGGGATGTTGGCGGATACTAAGGCCCTTCGAACGATGTCATTCAGAGCGTGGTGGCGAGGAAACCTCCCTGAGCAGCGACAGCAACTCAACGCGTGATGGCCGTTCGCTTCCACCATGGACCCGCAGATGCATTTATGAGGTACACAAACATCGCAGCCAAGGCGGAGAGCTACTGCCACACGCATCGAGCCGCTGTCGAGGAGTGTTCCCAAATGAGGGGCAGGCAACGCCTGCAACCACGCTCCCGCTTCTGCCCTCGACACCGACTTGAGCCTTGCTAAATCCACACCCGAGGCAGTACCCATCAGACGTGCGAGTGTGTTCTTAGCTCCAACATCATCCCAAGCTCTCTGCACCTGCGGAGCCTCGGGTATGGACGCGTTCGGGCAAAGGTTTGTCCATCTTGCCAGCGCATCATCGACACAGGGAATGACAACCATGTCTCCATTAGGATCTAATATTTTAGAGACCAGGCTGCGAACTCCATGTGCCGATGCGAGAAAAGCTGGCAAACCCACGTCCGCCGCGCGTCGTAGCCCCAAGCCCCCGTGACGTATAGGCAAAGATGCCTGACTCCACTGGTCATCAGAGAGGGACACATTCAGAACGAACTCCGTCGTATCCCTTAAAGCGTCATCAAATGAACACACCTCAGCAGGACATAACCATGTCGGGGTGGTTCTTAAGAGGTACGTTATCTTCGGAACCGCGAAACACATCCTGAGCAGAATCAGAGCGACATGGGATCCAACGTTCTCGAGACGCTTTCGGGCGATCAAAAGAAGTCGCCTCCTAGTCTCAATAGCCTCTGGAATGGCCTCAGGGAAAATTGGAGAACCCAAGAGGTAAAACGTGTCTCGCGATAGTTCTTTGAGACCAGGAAGCAAAGAGCTGAAGGAAGACAACACAGAAGAAGAAGAAGAAGACTTGGGTCCACAGCAGTAAAACTCACACTTCGCCGCATTCACCTCCAGTCCCATCGCCTTGAGACGGGGGAGTAAAATAACCAAGTCTTGCTCCACAACCTCAGGCTTTCCCCCTATAGTCCCATCATCCAAGTACCATATATTAAGGGGTGACTTCAAGGACGATATACATTTATGGATAGCGAGACTGAAGGTAAGCGGCCCGAGCGGATCTCCCTGCTGCGCACCCACTTGAGAAGAAATTAGGGAGTTGTTGTAGAAAAGATTGGATGGACAGTGGTAAACCTGATACAGGAAAGGGTACAAAGATGGTATATTCCCTTCGACCTCGGTCAATAAAACATCTCTTTCTACTGTATTGAACGCGTTTTTGACATCCAATTTAATAACGATGCAGTCTGCGTTCCCCGAATCTCCTGCAAACGTTCGTGCGGCATGTATAGCGGCCTCACACCCCCTTGGCGTACCGAATCCTAACTGATGCGGCTGCAGATATCCAGCCATACGGTCCCTAACCGCCCTGCACCCCAGTTTGGCCACCAAGCGCCGAAAAGTGCTACCCACTGCAATTGGCCTTATCCCCCCCTCCTTTTTAGTCAAGGCGCACAGGGACGCACCATACAAATATGGACAAACTTCAAGATTTAGTTGGCCACTAAGCAAAAAGTTACACAACTTAACGAGACTTTCTAGCAATCGTTGTCCGTTATCGCCCGCGGAACTCGAAGTCAACTCTTTCAAATGAGCTGGCCGAATTCCGTCCAAACCCGACGCTGAACCATTATAAAATGTTCCCAGTGCATGGACTACCTCCTCCAAATTAACAATTAACGGTTGGAAAGAGCGATCCGGCTCCCGAGGAAAACTTAGGGGGCGGGAAGGAGGTGGGTGCTTCGTCTGCAAGGAAGCGAGGGTTTCAGGACCCGGAGGTGCTATCGAATCGTCCGACATCAAAACACGAACGGCTCCTCTCACATCCCCCTCGTACACTTTGGACTCAATAGTCTTATACACCGAAGGTAAGCGAGAGGAAGTCCCCGTGACACTCGTGGTCACATCTGCAAGCGAACAAGACAAACACTCAGCCGCAACTATATTCGACTTTACTTTTGCAGTGAGATTACCCGGGCCCTCGACGCCCGGCGTCTTCAGCGCTGAGTACGCAAACGAAAGTAGCGCACACCAATCATCAGTTTCGTTGGTTTCAATGCACCTATTTATAACGTTGCATAACGCACCTGCTGCCAGGTTTCTCGCCCCCTTCGGTATGTGACGAAGCACCCTCACCGATGTTTTAAGAGCACCGAGATTTTTGAGGTTGATACTAGATGGTTGCGAATCCCGTGGCTGTGTAATAGCGCCGTCAGACTGGCCGGCGCGGGGAGCAACCCGAGCAGTCGTAGGCTGGGGGCGCTGTCGAATCACATCCTTGTGAATGTGTCCAATGTGTATTTTCAGCCCATGCGGTGTGAAGCTGCGAGACGAAACAGGGCAATGGGGGCAAGTCACTAACTGGGGCGAAGTGGAACTCATTATAATTATAAAATCAAATGTGATAAATTAACACGAGACTCACTCAGACGTACAAATTAATATAAAAAAAAACACTAAGTAAAAAACACAGTCCCTTAAACACTCAATACCATAAGACAAAACAATCAATAACTAAATTAAAAAACATTTAAATGCATAAATGTCATGTCTACTACTATTTTTCAATTGGAGGACCATAATTGACTTCTCGCATAAGAAAATAATTTGGTAAGGTAACTGTGAGCTTGTACGTTATTTGAATAAATACATTGAAATTGAATTGACAAGAAACACATTAATAACACAATTGACGACTAAAAATAAAATAGTTCCAAACAAAATACAAATTACGGAATTAAAAATAATAAATAACAAGTAGGCTAGGCACAGAACAATTTTAAATATGACTAGAAACAATATAAATTTTCAATTGATTGGTCTTATTACAGATAACAAAAGTTTATTTCATAATAATCATAATTTAAACTATGGATAGTAGAATCCGATCGATGCCGATGCCCTCTTCCGGATAAACGCGTAACTAGGGTGCTATTACTCGTATTTACGAATTCCACACGTGTTAGTTCCTCTCACACGTTTCAGATGGTGTTATATTAAACCATATTAAACTTACACATATCATCGCTGACCGGACATTATCGGTCATCCGTGAAGTCCTTTAAATAAATACAAAAAGACACACTGTTGCTGGGGATCGAACGCGGGTCGTCTGCGTTCTACGGGACCAAAATTATAGCGAGGTTCCACGCGGCCACCGCACCCAGTATCTGAATGACGAATTTAAGCAACTTATTAACTATGCGTTGCTGAGGGATGTCAGTTCGTTAATTGCTTAAAAGCAAATCTACGTTCACCCTCACTATAAAAACTGATAAAAACAATGCACGCACCAACAAAATAAATCAACTTGTAATCTGTATTTTTGCTTCTGGGCTATTGTTATATAGGTACTTGTTTTCTTTATCTTCCTTAAACAACACTGTATTGTCTGTATTACCAAGTTGCTTTATGATTTAACACTGTTTTGCCACCGTATCACTCCTTGTTTTAGATCACGCTTTTTGTGTTTAAACAGATTCCTCGCAGGAGATAACACTTTCACTGAGGATTTAGGAGCTCTTTAATATAATTAACTAGTTTTCAGCTCTCAGTTTGTACATTCACATTTTATAAACATTTATGTTTGCGGAGCCGATGTATTTACGTTGACGGTGGCGCCCTCCCTCCCTCAATCTAACATCTAGTCTAACAAATTAAATAATCTATATAAATCCAATTTTGTTACTTAAATTGATAATTATACACCCACCAAAACGGCGCTTATGATAGAAATAACTGCGATATTTAGTCTATTGTATGTTAATGGCTATATTAAAAACTCAACAAAGCCAGTGGGTGGCTTCAAACCCGTTTCGAGGTTTGTGTTGGTTATTTGTCTGTGACATTAGGTCAACCGCAACAGAAGTCAGTAATGAGTAAGAAACGGTAAAAACGGGTGAGTAATTATATTTTTTTCAATTAGTTTTGTACCTCACCTACGGGTTTCGAAATTTATGAGCACACGGGCGTCTTGTGTGACGTGAGTTATTGCTGTGAGAGGTACTTAGATGTCACAAAAACTGACGATGATATCTCCTCAATAAGTGAGCCGACGATTCTAGCAGTCAAGTTTTAATGTATGTACGGTAATATAAATACCACCTATTCAAACTAAAACAATTCAAACCAAAGCACTATATCAAAAGTAGGTAGAGTCGCCATCAGATATATCGGAGCGGCGAAGGTGGTCACAAATATCTGAACATCGCCTCTGTTGTCAAGGCGATGAAGTGCGCGTTCAGATATATTTGAGTACCCTGGTTGCTCCGATAAATTTTATGGCAACTGTACAATAACTGTGTGTATGTCTGTGATTGCCGTCTCATCTTATATAGTTGTTAATTCGATTGGTAAGGTACATTGCTGTGTTGCTGTTTATCATTCTACTGTGTCTTATACCGAGATGTTAACATTTGATTAATATTTTTTTACAAAAATAATTGTTTACGGTCAGACGGATGGAATGAAAGCATCAAATTAACAGTCGGAATAAAAAAATGTTGTAAGTATTGTTTCAAGGACAAAATTCATTTATAGAATTATAATCAGCCATTAGCTATAATTTCTAAGAATCTTTCCATGCAATTAACTATTGTTTGATCTGAACATAAGTTACAAGTCAGAAGTCGCACGGCATTGGCTGCAATAGACACAAATTGCATCTGATAAAGATAAAAGTGTCGAGTAGTTTACTAAAATCGCTATTATTTATATAAGTACAATATTTCCTAGTTGTCTTAAATCGTGGGATCTTGTAACGTACTTATGAAATTGTGATAGGGTATCTTAATGTTTTCTTATATACCACGTAGGTGGGAACAAGCATATGGCTCGCTTTGATGGTAAGCCGTTACCGCGCGTACTCTATAGATGCCTGCAACTCCAGAGGTGTCACAAAATAGTTTTAATTAAGGATTTTAGTTTTTGTACATCTAAGCGGGGCGGTTTCATACCTATATTGTCGCATCTTCGGTCTCTGCTCCAACCTCTATTATACCATGTGTGGCTTGTGGCCTGTAACACAAGCAAAAAATTAAAACGTAGATTTAAATCCTCAAGCTACACAACGTTTGTTCAGCGACTTTTAAAAATAACTTGGGGTTATATTTTTAGTACACTTTAAAGTTTGTTCGAACACGCAATGTATTGCGAAATCGATTACGTCTGTAGGGTGACAAGACTGACAAGCAATATCAATTAGATGGATTTTAACGTACATTGAAAATACTATTTAGTTTATATGGGAAAGAAATAATTTAATGACTACACATTTTTTAATGTTGTTGAGTAAATGTTTGAGGAGTAGAATCTACGTTTAATTTTTTTGCTCGTGTTACAGGCCACACACGGTTTATATTTATACTGTATATAATGTAAATGCACACCTATCAATATAATTATATTTATTACCAGAACAATCATATGACCTTACAGACTCCACGTCACGGCCAATGCAGCAATCAAATCGGAACTGCAAGATGCCTACAAAAAATGTCACGACACCTATACCCCACTCAATTATTAAGTACAAAGCAGCAACGTGCTTAGTTACTGGTGTATATTTTCTCTTAGTTACGCAAGCCTCATTTTCATTATTTTATCCTTGAAACTTAACGAGGGCGTCACAGCACAGTGTTCCGACTATTTCTTTGGACTTGCGTTACGTCTTGCAAATATTCTGTCTGGTTTGTAATTATAGATCTGAGAAAACTAGGCGAATTTTATGGAGAGCCTACAATCAGTAGAACCTGAGGGAATAGCGGAAAGCAGCAACTTACCTCTACTACTGCTAAGTACTATTGTAGTTTTATATCTGATAGAGAAGATAATTAGATCAAACGCTCTGCCCGCAATTTTAGCAGTGTGCCGATTTTGGAAAACTCCCATTCCCAAATTATCACGATAGTGCAGTACCGTCATTGTCACATTAGGCAAGTAGCTGCATCCGTCCCATTTTTCGCAAAACATATTATTTTGATATCAGCAATTAATAGCGTTAATTCCGTCTAGCCTAGCCTGTTGTTAAACTGTATCACGATCTTGTAAAAACAGGCATTGTGCGCAGTCGCACGGCTCGAACCTTGAATGAACTTTGCGCAACAATAAGTATAATTATTAATTGAATGAGCGGTTAAGTAACGCGCATTATCCAATGCGCCGTGAGAATCATAACGATTCTGTAACTTGGATGATCTGCACGGATTTAATATCCCTTGGGGTTATTATATCCTAGCAAAGTCTAATATATTTTTAGGACGAGTGGAAGAAGTATACACTCTCCTAGAAATAGCATAGGCGTATTATATTCTGAATTTATAATATTTTGGAATAAAAAAATGATTATCTGGTCTTACGATAGGAAAGAAAAGATACTGTGTTTACTAACTGACTTTAATTAGGCTTGATTACTTTTTTAATCGTTTTGAATTGATTGACTATATTTCGTTCCACAGAGTAATCAATCAAGTTGTGATCAAACTGACAATTATTTGCCGCTTTAACTATTTCCACATGAATTGTGAAATATATCCTTGTTGCAGCACTTGACGCAGTCTCATTAAATTTCTCGAATAACAATAAGAAAATAGGTTTCTTTAATATTAAAACAGGCAGGATAGAACTTCTCTGGGTTAAAAGCTAAAGCCGGGAACGTCTCACCTGCGCAATTTGCTCGCATTAAATATTACGGACCTCTGTATTTTTCAGTCGGCTCGGATGAGAGGCGGGAAACTTAAGTATTTGATTTTCATGAGGCTATTCCGACCACGGCATCGTTTCAGTCTTCAAGCATTGGCGTCTTTTCCGGAAGTAGGTAATACTCAAGGTGATGGGTTGACGACTCGAATAAGTAGCGACGTGAGAGATGGCTTCCAAGCACTATATAGTTACATACTTATAATGACTGCGGTACTAAATCCGCACACAGATATTATTAGATGTAGCGCTAACGCTTTACTATGATAATCAAGCTACTGAATTTCTCACAAATATGAAGAAAAAAAACAACCTTGTTGTAGTCCCGTATCCGTATAAAGAGTTGTGGGATAAGCATCTAATAAAAGCGTAACGTAATAACTTCATTTAGACAACAAGATGTTGTCCTAACTCGGAGAGCTCGTTAAATGTCTTAACGACTATAAAACAAGAGTTTTATGACTGGTGGATCATTGAAACGTCCTTCCAACGACTTCAGTCGTCTTGCACGGCATTCCATGTAGTAATAAAATATGTACTTACAGCGTAGAAACAAACATAGATGTATACATGTGACGTAACATAGTATGTTACTAAACAGAACGTATATATAGCTCACCGAAGGAAGCCCACTAACTGCTCGATAGGAGAAATAATTCGTGTATAGCTGAATTTTGGTGAAGTTGTAGATAAAGGTGTCTTACACAACATACTAAAAGTACTCATGGATAGGGGTGCCGCTAACGGGGAGAGGGGGGTGTAAAGGTCCCCTTTTTTGGCTTTTCGTAAATAACTCAGTAGCGGTGGCTCATACGAAAAAATGTTCTTCTACTTAATTAATCCACAAATGATTTTGTACAAAAAAGGTTCTTTACACTTTTTTGCTGAGATCAATGTATAATGAGATTTCGAAGAAATACGATAATCACTTTCAGAAACTTTCGGAGCTTTTATTTACGAAACTATTAGTTTTGTCTAAAAATTGTTTTAGAAAACCCATATTTATATTAAAAGACCTATCCAACGACACCCCACACATAAGGGGGGATTTAAAAAACATAATTTAGCCCCCACTTCATGTGTTCGGGAGGTACCCTAAAAAAAAATATTTTTTTAGATTTTGTTTTAAAACTTTGTCTGCGTGTTCAAAACACATACTCATACGAAGTTTAACTATTCTAGTACTAACCATCACTGCGCAAAGCCGTGAACGGATAGACTGGGACAAACGGACAGCGAAACTATAAGGTTAGGAAATTGATTGCAGGCGTCCATAGGCTATGGGAACTGCTTACGATCAGACGGGTCGTATGCTTGTTTGCCACCGTCGTGGCATAAAAAATAAAAAGTAAAAAAATACCCTCTTCAACCTGCTCAGTGATGGTTAGTACTTGAATAGTTAAACTTCGTATGAGTATGTGTTTTAAACACGCAGACAAAGTTTTAAAACAAAATCTGAAAAAATATTATTTTTTAGGGTACTTCCCGAACACATGAAGTGGGGGGTAAATTCTGTTTTTTAATCCACCCCTAATGTGTGGGGTATCGTTGGATAGGTATTTTAATATAAATATGGGTTTTCTAAAACAATTTTTAGACAAAACTAATAGTTTCGTAAATAATAGCTCCGAAAGTGATTATCGTATTTCCTCGAAATCTCATTATACATTGATCCCAGCAAAAAAGTGTATAGAACCTTTTTTGTAGAAAATTATTTGTGGATTAATTAAGTAGAAGAGCATTTTTTCATATGAGCCACCGCTACTGAGTTATTTACGAAAAGCCAAAAAAGGGGACCTTTACACCCCCCTCTCCCCGTTAGCGGCACCCCTATCCATGAGTACTTTTAGTATGTTGTGTAAGACACCTTTATCTACAACTTCACCAAAATTCAGCTATACACGAATTATTTCCCCTAAGTTTTCCTTCGTTTGGAGGGCTAATAGTTCAAAATATAATGTGACTATGCCGGTGTTTCCTGTAACAGAAGTAATAAATTAAATAGTAGATTTTAGATTCTACTCCTCTAACCAGACAACGTTTTCGGCGACTTTTAAAAATAACTTATGGTATGATTTTTAGGATACTTTAACGCATTCACTGCCAGGGGGTGTGGCCTAGGAACAAACTTGTATGACCGTGAACGCACATGTGCGTTGGGGGCAGTGAATGTGTTAAAGTTAATTCGAAAACCCAATGTAACTATTCCGAAATTGATTATGTCTGTAGGGTGACAAAGCTGACAAGCAATGTCAATTAAGTATACAGATTTTAACGTACATTGAAAATAATATTAAGTTTATATGAAAAAGAGACATCTATAAACTACTACATATTAAAACAAATTGTTGAACAATAGTTTTATTGTTTAAGGTGGACAATCTACAAAAATTTTTTACTCATGTTACAGGCCACACACTGTTTATACTAGGCCAGAAAAGCTACACGCGAAGACGCATTAAAGGCAACAGCTTTGGCTACGTTACCAAGACTTTCAAGTAGCTATACGAGAAACATTGTATTGGTGTTGTTGGTTCATATATTTTTTTTACTTTCATGAATGACTGTATACCTACCACGCATTCGGCGCGCATTTCATATTTATATATGTACAAGTTGCTACTGAGATGTGGTCCTTAATAGTACATTACGTACCTAGGGCGGTAAAATAAAGAAGGGCCCAGATCGCTGGCATTTGTGGCCCGAACCGAAGGTTAGGGCCATAAACAAGCGATCTGAGGCCTACTTTATTACCGCCCGTGGTGCGTACATAATTTTACGTCTTCTCCTGGGTGTGAAGTGAGATTTGCCGCTGCGCCGTAGGGCGGTAAATTTCACTTAGCGCCCAGAGTGACGTAAAATAAATAAGTAGGTACTTTTAAAAAAGCTCTATTTTCGCAAAGGTCACATGTAGTCTCGTCATTTTGATGCGTACATGACAAGCTTCGTAATATTATCAATAGGTACATAAATCAGCAATTAGCATGAGGGGACAAAAAACGAAACAAAAGGTGTTATTAGCACCAATCTAAGTTCAACATGACGGAAATACCGTGACAAGGAGACGTCGTTAGTCGCTGCTGTAGCTCAGCTATTGTCTTTTTTATTTAGTTAAGCTTTTCGAAATAACATATATGTATTTGTAATAAGGAGCATATTGTTAAAACTCCAACCTGAGTAAGTAAATAAATAACAGAAGAAAATACATAGAGAAAGAACATGAAAGAAAAAATAAAACACTGTCTACAGAAATACGCTAGAAGTGACAATAATAATCAGACCTAGGAATCGATGGGGCAAAACTTTTTGACAGGTAGGGAGTTCCCATATCGATAAACTCAATTATCGATGCTTTTTACCATATACTAGTGATCACCCCCAGCATTGTATGTATTATTGTTCTGAAGACGAGTATAATGTTCTAACAAAGCATATTTTAAATTATCGCTAGGTAATAAATACCCTCGTACTATGAAATAGTTAATATTATATCTTTATCAAATCCTTTTTATATAATTAGATGAAGATACCCTTATTATTTTGTTTTTTATATATTATTAATAAAATCATAGTTTGACAAACAAACGCCCAAACTAGACGCCCAGAATCGTGCAAAGTGGAGGAAAGCGAGCAGGAAAGCGGACCCTGGCAATAGCCGGGATAACGCTAGGTAGAAGAAGAAGAAGAGTTTGACAAACAAAACCTGGAGTGGTCACTAGAATATGGAACAAATATCGATACTTAAGTTTATCGATATGGGATCTCCCTACCTGTCAAAAAGTTTTGCCCCATCGATTCCTAGGTCTGATAATAATATATTCAAATAATGTATTCCGTTATTGGTGCGACTTTAATTTGTTATTGGACTTATTAGAAGTGACGTTTTTTCACTAATTCAGATCATCCTTTTATTGTTATCAAAAGGTTATCAAGTTCATGTCAAATATATATCAAAACAAGATTTAAAATCGATACGACACGTCAAACGTCAAAACATTTTAGTTGTCAGAATCACAACTTGTTTGAATGTTACTTTTATGACAAAAAAGATCATATTCATAGCAGATCCATAACAGGTCTGGATTTTACAAAATGAGGATAAAAACCTTCAGATAGTAAACGGTTCCTACTGTCTTTATATTTTGGCACTCTACATATTTTAGAGACTACCATATTGAATGTAGGGACGTCATGTACTTACCTAGACATTTTTTTCATTTGCAGCGCCATCTATGCCTAAGTTTGCGTGTTTATCCTCATTAAAATACCGCTCCCACTACCTCTACTCTCGTGCGTTCCATTTGTGCGTACAGGGCAATATACACTACAATGGTAAATAAAAACGATAGCCGTATCCTGCGGACGTCATTGTCGCTATGGCATTGTGATACAATGGAGTGACGCGTTTTGGATCTTGTATAGTTGACGTCAAATATATGTTTATACATTGGCACTCTTTGAAATTGTCCGTACTACTGGAATGAAAATAAATCACGTTACCGAATTATGTGGAAAACCCACGGACCTAGAAAATATAAGAACGTAATCCCATGAAGACAAAACTGTGATTACATTATAAGATTTATAAGCCGATTTCCTCGTGTTTACGGGCGCACGCACATATGTATACCTATATTTAGTGCTAGGTGTACGCAAAAAAAACCGCAAATCGATGTAACAGTTTAGCCGTTTGGTACCTACACACATACTAGAGGTCAAAACAAAATTTTTGATCCGCAGTTCTTAAGGACATTAAGTATCATTTGTGATATATTGTACAAAAATAAAATCAGCCATATCGTATCTGGAGCAGCCCAAACTTGGTATGTTTTGAAAATTATTAAAGTTTTAATTAAAAAAAATGACTAAAATGTAATGATGTGGTATATTTCTAGAACCGCCTGTAGTGTTGGTTAGTACTTGAATAGTTAAACTTCGTATGAGTATGTGTTTTAAACACGCAGACAAAGTTTTAAAACAAAATCTGAAAAAATATTATTTTTTAGGGTACTTCCCGAACACATGAAGTGGGGGGTAAATTCTGTTTTTTAATCCACCCCTAATGTGTGGGGTATCGTTGGATAGGTATTTTAATATAAATATGGGTTTTCTAAAACAATTTTTAGACAAAACTAATAGTTTCGTAAATAATAGCTCCGAAAGTGATTATCGTATTTCCTCGAAATCTCATTATACATTGATCCCAGCAAAAAAGTGTATAGAACCTTTTTTGTAGAAAATTATTTGTGGATTAATTAAGTAGAAGAGCATTTTTTCATATGAGCCACCGCTACTGAGTTATTTACGAAAAGCCAAAAAAGGGGACCTTTACACCCCCCTCTCCCCGTTAGCGGCACCCCTATCCATGAGTACTTTTAGTATGTTGTGTAAGACACCTTTATCTACAACTTCACCAAAATTCAGCTATACACGAATTATTTCCCCTAAGTTTTCCTTCGTTTGGAGGGCTAATAGTTCAAAATATAATGTGACTATGCCGGTGTTTCCTGTAACAGAAGTAATAAATTAAATAGTAGATTTTAGATTCTACTCCTCTAACCAGACAACGTTTTCGGCGACTTTTAAAAATAACTTATGGTATGATTTTTAGGATACTTTAACGCATTCACTGCCAGGGGGTGTGGCCTAGGAACAAACTTGTATGACCGTGAACGCACATGTGCGTTGGGGGCAGTGAATGTGTTAAAGTTAATTCGAAAACCCAATGTAACTATTCCGAAATTGATTATGTCTGTAGGGTGACAAAGCTGACAAGCAATGTCAATTAAGTATACAGATTTTAACGTACATTGAAAATAATATTAAGTTTATATGAAAAAGAGACATCTATAAACTACTACATATTAAAACAAATTGTTGAACAATAGTTTTATTGTTTAAGGTGGACAATCTACAAAAATTTTTTACTCATGTTACAGGCCACACACTGTTTATACTAGGCCAGAAAAGCTACACGCGAAGACGCATTAAAGGCAACAGCTTTGGCTACGTTACCAAGACTTTCAAGTAGCTATACGAGAAACATTGTATTGGTGTTGTTGGTTCATATATTTTTTTTACTTTCATGAATGACTGTATACCTACCACGCATTCGGCGCGCATTTCATATTTATATATGTACAAGTTGCTACTGAGATGTGGTCCTTAATAGTACATTACGTACCTAGGGCGGTAAAATAAAGAAGGGCCCAGATCGCTGGCATTTGTGGCCCGAACCGAAGGTTAGGGCCATAAACAAGCGATCTGAGGCCTACTTTATTACCGCCCGTGGTGCGTACATAATTTTACGTCTTCTCCTGGGTGTGAAGTGAGATTTGCCGCTGCGCCGTAGGGCGGTAAATTTCACTTAGCGCCCAGAGTGACGTAAAATAAATAAGTAGGTACTTTTAAAAAAGCTCTATTTTCGCAAAGGTCACATGTAGTCTCGTCATTTTGATGCGTACATGACAAGCTTCGTAATATTATCAATAGGTACATAAATCAGCAATTAGCATGAGGGGACAAAAAACGAAACAAAAGGTGTTATTAGCACCAATCTAAGTTCAACATGACGGAAATACCGTGACAAGGAGACGTCGTTAGTCGCTGCTGTAGCTCAGCTATTGTCTTTTTTATTTAGTTAAGCTTTTCGAAATAACATATATGTATTTGTAATAAGGAGCATATTGTTAAAACTCCAACCTGAGTAAGTAAATAAATAACAGAAGAAAATACATAGAGAAAGAACATGAAAGAAAAAATAAAACACTGTCTACAGAAATACGCTAGAAGTGACAATAATAATCAGACCTAGGAATCGATGGGGCAAAACTTTTTGACAGGTAGGGAGTTCCCATATCGATAAACTCAATTATCGATGCTTTTTACCATATACTAGTGATCACCCCCAGCATTGTATGTATTATTGTTCTGAAGACGAGTATAATGTTCTAACAAAGCATATTTTAAATTATCGCTAGGTAATAAATACCCTCGTACTATGAAATAGTTAATATTATATCTTTATCAAATCCTTTTTATATAATTAGATGAAGATACCCTTATTATTTTGTTTTTTATATATTATTAATAAAATCATAGTTTGACAAACAAACGCCCAAACTAGACGCCCAGAATCGTGCAAAGTGGAGGAAAGCGAGCAGGAAAGCGGACCCTGGCAATAGCCGGGATAACGCTAGGTAGAAGAAGAAGAAGAGTTTGACAAACAAAACCTGGAGTGGTCACTAGAATATGGAACAAATATCGATACTTAAGTTTATCGATATGGGATCTCCCTACCTGTCAAAAAGTTTTGCCCCATCGATTCCTAGGTCTGATAATAATATATTCAAATAATGTATTCCGTTATTGGTGCGACTTTAATTTGTTATTGGACTTATTAGAAGTGACGTTTTTTCACTAATTCAGATCATCCTTTTATTGTTATCAAAAGGTTATCAAGTTCATGTCAAATATATATCAAAACAAGATTTAAAATCGATACGACACGTCAAACGTCAAAACATTTTAGTTGTCAGAATCACAACTTGTTTGAATGTTACTTTTATGACAAAAAAGATCATATTCATAGCAGATCCATAACAGGTCTGGATTTTACAAAATGAGGATAAAAACCTTCAGATAGTAAACGGTTCCTACTGTCTTTATATTTTGGCACTCTACATATTTTAGAGACTACCATATTGAATGTAGGGACGTCATGTACTTACCTAGACATTTTTTTCATTTGCAGCGCCATCTATGCCTAAGTTTGCGTGTTTATCCTCATTAAAATACCGCTCCCACTACCTCTACTCTCGTGCGTTCCATTTGTGCGTACAGGGCAATATACACTACAATGGTAAATAAAAACGATAGCCGTATCCTGCGGACGTCATTGTCGCTATGGCATTGTGATACAATGGAGTGACGCGTTTTGGATCTTGTATAGTTGACGTCAAATATATGTTTATACATTGGCACTCTTTGAAATTGTCCGTACTACTGGAATGAAAATAAATCACGTTACCGAATTATGTGGAAAACCCACGGACCTAGAAAATATAAGAACGTAATCCCATGAAGACAAAACTGTGATTACATTATAAGATTTATAAGCCGATTTCCTCGTGTTTACGGGCGCACGCACATATGTATACCTATATTTAGTGCTAGGTGTACGCAAAAAAAACCGCAAATCGATGTAACAGTTTAGCCGTTTGGTACCTACACACATACTAGAGGTCAAAACAAAATTTTTGATCCGCAGTTCTTAAGGACATTAAGTATCATTTGTGATATATTGTACAAAAATAAAATCAGCCATATCGTATCTGGAGCAGCCCAAACTTGGTATGTTTTGAAAATTATTAAAGTTTTAATTAAAAAAAATGACTAAAATGTAATGATGTGGTATATTTCTAGAACCGCCTGTAGGTATTAGCCCTTTCATATGATACCACAACCGATAGGTTTAAAAAAAATCCCATACAAAAAAATCATGAATCAGCACCCCCTCATAAGGGAATTTTTTTAAAGAAAATTGCGGATCAAAAATTTTGTTTTGACCTCTAGTATGCGTGTGCCAAACGGCTAAACTGTACATCGATTTGCGGTATTTCTGTAAAATTTGGCTCGTACCTACATGGTCCACTACTATACAACTCATGGACGAGCGTTTATTGGTTCAAAGTGTTCAAACGCGACCAGTCAGTGTGTGCACGAGACCGCTTATCATACTTTTAATTCCAGTTTTATCTTCGCGTAATTACATCCCTATATTTCTTAGGTTCTAAAGCCTAAAAGAATTACAATCTCAGAATTATGGACAACTAAAGAAACTGTATCAAAGACTTTATATCAGTACTTCTACATTGTGACCAGGAGCAGATTCTGAACTAAAAAAAACTTGCTAAATGTGTGTGCATTGACCTAAATGAAATGCATTGACATTAATATCAAATTAAGATCATATTTTTAAACATCGAATTTCACTTGAGTGAAACTGGGGCAGAATTTAATTTAATTGCAGGTATTTTTTTGGGATTCGCACCGTTTTCATTAAGGTCCTATTCCATAACCTAATTCAATAAACCGTAGCGTTTTGCATGAAAATATGCTAAACTACAGCAAGTTTCACAGCACTAACTGTTCAGATCAGTATTATCTCGTCATTATTTAGCGTTTATGTCATACCGGTACATGCGTGCGAACAATCAGGCCGCGACGAAGCCATCCGCTTTTAATTAGTCTCATTAACATACAGCTGAGCCGTTTATTACCACTATATTCGCATTGCCTGTCGATTATAAAGCTGTTTTACGTGGGAAGATTAATTGTTACTCAGCTTGAGGCGCTAGATGTAAACTGACAGTGTTTCATATTGCTACGTTGTTTTATTATCTACAAACTGTTAATTGTGTAGGTATAACGCTTTCAGTCGAGTGGTGAACACATGTCTTGGAAACTTTGGTTATGTTAAAGGATCAAAGTCAAATGTCGTGTTATTGCGAACTGATTGGCATATGAGTATGAGTTGAAGGTTGATATCTGTAAAATAAACAGAGTTATATAATAATTAGGTATATATGTTTATTTCAGGTTTTAACAGAAGTAGAAAATCATTGCAAAAATGCTGCCAATAGATTTATATGATTGTTATTTACAAGTCGAGTTGTATAAAAAATATGCCTTGAAATTGTTATAGAAAGGAAGGTGACTTTTAGACTGTATTTACCTACTACGCTCAGATCAATGAAAGGGTGTAAACGCCTCAAGCCAATTATTTCACTTTTCTTTTTATTTTACTTTATTGGTGACGTACTTGAGCTGTAGAAACCATTTTAGATAAGACATGCTCAATGTTCCAAATTTTAATGGCTGGGATCGGGAAATTCCCGGTTCTCTAATACAACAGTTGGACCATGTCCCAATTTGGACGAAGAATAGATACAATATAACGATATGGTTGTTAGACATCAAAAGATATCAGCTTAACAACAACACACTAAAAGCTTCGTATGATGCGTTTACACGTCACATGTTTTTATAGACAATTGTTGATACAAGAATAAATTAAGGTTTGTCTGGCACGGATAGACCATTGTACTTACACACTTGTACCAATAACTTGGTAATAAAAGTCTTATTATTCTTTAAAACTTACAAGGCCGGGCCATTGTTTGAGCGGTGCAACGTTTGTCCCAAGTAAATAACACGTTATAACACTATATTGTCTAATTAAATTAATCCTTCACGGTCCGTGCCTGTTCTTTCTAGGTTCTGAAAGGCGATTTCAAAGCAGTTCCAACCAGTTTTCGGCTTCCAGTTTGAGCGAGTAGCACACTTACTTCACTGTTGCAAATCATTAATATATATATAATATATCTAACTACCTTTGCTTGATGCAGGTTTAATATTAGAATAATACTGAATAAATTTAATAGTAAATTGTCGGGTGTTTATCAATCTTATGCAGGGTACAATAGTACAATAGTAATGTTAGTTTTACTAAATAAACGTATTTAAATACGTACGCATCAGAGTTGCTAAAGAATGTGTACAATTTGCATGGTTACATTTTACGACACGATGCATGGGCTGCACCAAATGTGCCTTTCCACGTATAGTATACTTTAGAATTTCTAGTTATTTTCGCTGTATACAACTCAAATGTGTCTATTTCACGAGTAAATATTACTTAAGGAAACGTCTGACTATTTAAATATATAGGAGATAATTCAGGCAAATCCAGTTATTTAATTAGAAGATAATTAGGAAATGTAGATAAGCAAATATAACAATAATAAGGCAAAGCTAGGGATACACGCACAGCTTTGCCAGCCGGATTTGTCCGGCGGATATGCCCGGCGGACAGATCCGTCCATGTATGCTGCTTTCCAGATGTGTCCGCAGACAAATCCGTGTCCAATTCGCGTCATACGTGGACGGATCTGTCCGTCGGGTATATGCGCCAGACAAATCCGGCGGGTAGATCTGTGCGTGTTTCCCTATTGGTTTTGGCATGGTAGAATTATCGTATGCGTTGAGCTGATGCGATTCGTTAAGCCGGCCACCGACTATCAGTCCGCCTGCAGTCCGCCTGACGATCTCGACATGTCAGTTAGAACAATAATTTGCCGGCTCCCAACAACTGACAGGCCGATATCGTCAGGCGGACTGCAGGCGGACTGATAGTCGGTGACCGCCCTTAAGCTTGGCTGTCTTGTAAAGCTTATGGCAAACAGTGTTGGTACGATTGCTCATTAAATAAATAAATAAAATAAAAATCATTTATTTCAGACATACGTCCATCGGTTAGTTACATATAAAAAAGAAGGCTTAATAAATATTATTAGTAAATTTAAAATAAACACTAATTTACAATTACACAAACTTACACGCTAAATAAATAAAATAAAACAAATACATTAATCCCCTTTTAAATTGTGGCACTGGCGCATGTAGTCGGAGCCAATACCTTAACTGAGGACTATCCCACCTCTCTGATACAATGCTCAGGATTCTATTAGGGCTGACCCGTATCCTATCATTATCATAGCTCGGACAAGTCATCGCAAAAACGTTGCAAAACGAATATAACACCGAAATAAAACAATATATATTAAATTTGTATGATTTACAGTATTTTAATAATATATTTCGATATTACATTCATAACCACAACCCAAAAAGTGTCAAAAGTGTGCTACTTATTCCATACAATAGTACATTACACAACTAGGGTGGTAAAACAAAGAAAGGCCGCACAGATAGAAATAATATCTTAATTCAAAACGCAAAACTCTCTTGCACGCGGTTTCTTAAAGAGAGTAATAAATACCTTAGACCAATAAACATGACTTAAGTTAAGAATATCATGATTTTTAAAAGAAGAATTAAAATTATTCAGCTTTAGCTTTACCCATTTTTATAGCGAATAGTAATGATTTGAGTTAAGATAATAATTAATTACGGCAAAAAAGCACCAAAATTTTCCTTTAAGAGTTTTATGTGTTTACGTCAAAAGCGATTAGTTCTTGGTTTGATGTTTTCAATCTACAGCTAAGAGCCAAAGCTAATTCAAAGAAGTAGCGCCAAAAGTTTGATTTGAGATTTTTAAGTTTTTAGGCAAGAGAGATTAATTTTTGCTTTGATGTTTTCAACCTACAATCAAGAGCCACAGCTATTCTAAAGAAGAAGCACATAATTTTTGCTTTGAAACATTCAAGTTTTGGACGTTAGTTACCCTGCGCATCAATAGATGTCTCTGCGTGTAGATGAGAACACGCGAACGTCTGTTCGACGTAACTTCATGACCCTCGGCGCTTTACCCGGGCTTATTTGAGATTCACAATAGCAATCTCAGCTCTAGTTAATACGATTATAAATTGTGAGTATATAAATAATCATAATTTATATTTGTATTATCTACTTTTAGTTAAACTTCCTTTCTTGGGATTAGTCCCGAGAAACACAGTTTCTGCTACTAGCTTTTTAAGTAGTGCACTGAGACAAGGCGATTATCACACTGACGACGGATCCGCATGCGGCGCCGGTGTGCGAGCGAGATAGCGCTATACACATGCAGAGCGCTATCTCGCTCGCGCACCGTTGCCGCATGCGGATCCGCGCCAGTGTGATAACCGCCTTAGAAAATGTTATTGTTTGTTTCAAGTAATCAATTTCATACGCCAAGAAATTTTAGATCTTGGTGTGAAAATATCAAATTTTACATCAAGTAACACATGCTCTTGAACTAATGCGTTTTCTTGTTTCCGTGGAGAAATTCAATTCTGAATTTAAACTATGAGTCTTCATCCAAAAAACAAAGTTTCTTGGCTTAATTTCTTTATGTATTGCACTAAGACACATAAAGTTCAATTTAAAAAAAATACAATGCAAAAACAAAATTCAAACGCTCTTCGTGAGAATATTAAGCTATTTTAAAAAGAAGATTTTTATATCTCGGATAAAGTATTTAATTTATTAGGCTAAGTAATAAACTTTGAAACATTTTATATCTTAAAATAAAGAATTTTATTTTTTCCTTATATGGGAAACTGGATATCTCTTGATTCAAATAGGTTTCTTTGGTTGAAGAATTTTTTTCTATCTGTGCGAAATCGCAGAAGTTGGCGGCCCGAGCTGCAAGCGAGGGACGTAAATATGCGATCGAGGGTTTTCTTTATTACCTCCCGTGTTGTGTACATCATTTTATGACTACATTGGCCAGAGAGCGTCTTTTTCCGTACGCGCAGCGTGCGGAAAAAGCCACTTTATGGCCAGGTGTGACATAAAAATATTTTTTGCAATGATAATGCCTAATGGCACAAACAGTGACAATGTCGTAAAGATTGCCACTGTAAGAATATTATACATACAGAGTGGTAGTAGTTCCGTAGATTGTAGTAATACTACATGTAACGTTAGAGTATACGTTTAACTCTATAATTGACTTAAGGCCATTCCTCGATTCAGACAAGCCACGCCCATCCGTAAGAGACACGTTTATGGCTCCCGTGCACGTAAGAAAGAGATGCAGCGCTCCTAAGGATCAGACTTTTTGACCAAACTACGATAAATAAGCGAATCTATAAAGTTTTGTCTAGTTTTGCTTCTGTGACTTTTTAGATAAACCAGAATACCATATTTTTTACTTAGTTATATTGCTTAAACTCCTATAGTTTACGTAAGCTAAGAAAAATAAGGGGAAAAAGGACCCAACTTCGGATTTTTTTTCTATCGAGGCAACTTTCAGCAATCGTGTTTCGGCTTGTGCCAAAAACAAGAGTATATAGTCTAATAATATATATTCAAAAATAAATTCAGTCCCTTTTCCCGTTTAGTCACTAGAGCGTTTGAAAAAACCTATAATTTTTCAAAGTAGCCCCTTAATATCGTTACCGTAGCCTTGCTACATGGAGTAATGCTAACTTTGCTAACTCAGAGAAGCTTCAGGGCAAGCATTAACTTAAGTGCCTATTAGGTAATTAGCTTTCCAGTTTCATCAAATTCACTTTAAACTTTACGAAAATAACAACACAACGGTTTTTTTACATAATAACCAATGATCGGACACCGGTAGCATATTTCCGACGAAAGTATTACATGGATATGATTTAATTTAATTTTGTACTGAATTTATATCCCTATTAATTTTTTTATCCAATTTTATTATCGAGGTTTTAACATTTCTATTATTGTTATGAATAAAGTATAGGCCACTTATAAATTATCTATCGAACAAATGTGTCTGCGTCAACTCTGGTCTTGCACTTATCTCATTGACGTTCCCATCATTATTTTATCCATCAATTGAACACGTAAAACGGAATAACTGAATTGTTTATTTCATTAGGTATGTATCGGTATAATGTTTGGTGTAACGTAATATATGCCTAACGAATTTACCATTCGTAAATGGTTACAAGATCAACCGGATCTTAAATACGACAAAACGAAAGGTTCAAGATGTTGTACAAAATGTGAACATTTTTTTTTTATAAACGCAAAACAAATACTCAAAAACACCTTAAACAAAGACACATATGGGTGAAAAACGTAGAAAAATAGACCAAGAACAATTTAATTTCTATATATAACATTTTTTGATTCTATGTAATATTCCGTGGGATCGACTGAAAAGAGATGAGACTGATAATTTACTATAACAAATTAAATTCAGTGAATCCATAAAAACATGTGATTTTATTTTGAACAACATAGGCTTATCCATATTAGTTATTACGTTGGACGTCAAAATGACATAAAATGCTACCGCCGGCCGATCATTGATAATAACGCTAATCATTAAATAGGTTGCTTTTGTTTAGGTACAGTCAGTAGCAGAGGTAGCTAGCGGGTAGGGTGTTCAAAATGAACTTGACACGACTTTATTGTTAAGAGTATAAGAGCATGTGTAGGTTATTGTGAACACCCCGCCCGCTTAGCTACTTCTGCTGCTGACTGTACACATGAGCACAATCGTTGTACCTAACTAATTAACAATAATTAGTTTTAAGCACTTCTAATGTACTACAAACATTCTTCAAGTTATTTGTTGTTTTTGTTTACTGTTAGGTGAGTAGATGTTTAATGTTTTATCTCTATTAGTTTATAGGATACAAAAACGTACACACCTTTATAAAGTGCTCGACATGTTCTATTTATACTTAGTATTTTATTTCAGTCACTAGGCAACTGTCGAGAAAGGTACTAATACCCTGAGTTCTTCACTAAAGTGTCAGTGTCAGTGTTTAGAAATTTTAATCTCTTCTTGTGGCATAGTGGTCTCATTTAAAAGTGGCATAATTGATGTCTATGGTTGGTGTCACTGGAGCTAGGACAAATGCGCCAGTTTATCTTATCTGTGCAATTAATGTGGTTAGGCGAGTGCAGGCGCTAAATACAAGGTTAGTGATGATTAACACGAGTTCCATTGTTTTTTTAGGTCCCAGATAGATAAAGACGATGTGAGGTGTGAGGAGTACACAGAAACAATTACTCTAATAGTCACTTTGATAGCATTTTGAGGTATCGTCCTTTTAAATTTTGGAACGATTCAAGTAACCATAAAAAATAAAATTTTAAAAATAGTAAAAAATATAATATATTTTTGGCCAATAATAGTTGCAAGTAATAAATAGTACATTGTTACCTCTACGGTTTGAAATATATATTCCAAAAAAATGACTAGATATAGTAGGTTATAAAAATTATAAATGAGAGCAGGTACATAAGTACTTCAAAAAGTCGTTAAATATGACGTCAATCTTGGACAAGAAAAAACTAGAAGCATGATAATAAAACTTAGTGACATAAGATTTATGATAATAAGCGACCTGAGAGACCTGTCCCACTAGTTTGCAAACAAACAAGATGAAACTAGATTTTTTAATCAAAGCATGACCTTAAATTTAACTTGTATAAAATAACCCTATACTTGTATAATAAGACTATAAAGTATAAACTGTTTTTTTAAGTACCTATATAGTATATATGTTTCGTAACTTAACATATTGTGTAGGTACATTTAAATTTTAACGAAATGTGTGCAATGTAGGTATATTTAGTAGGTAAGGTACTAAAAGGATGAATAGCTTAGGATAAAACATATATCACATTTATTATGGTAGTATGCAAACCATACTTACATTTATTTATTTGCCTAGACGAATGACGTTTCAAAAGTGTTGTGGCGCAGAAAAACAAATAAATATGTTTAGCAGTAGGTAGCGTGATGTTTTCGTCCACATTTGTCAGTTTTATATTCATACCTATTTTCCATCTATAGCTTAAAATTTAAACAATCTACTAAACAATAAACTATAAAAAGAAAATTTATTGTAGTTCGCGCCTTTGGAAGTTTGGATTTGCGTCCAATGGACATACACATCAAATAAACCGAATCCCACTTCCACCGTTTCCACATACGGCATGATGACGTCATGCAAGATGGCCGCCAATCATGCGTGTTAGGTAAAGTGCAGCGACCCCGGTCAATGTTAATGTCAGCTGTTAAACGCGCCAGTATCGGCGGTTTAGGAAGCTTTAGATGGAATCCATCTTAGATTCGTTAGTCCTAACTCTTTATATCAGTAGGTAAGGTAATTGAGCATTTTTCTGTCTTTCAGTGCTACCTTTAACTTTAACTAATGCATTTACCGTAGAACCCGCTTAATACGATTTCTCGCATAATACGCCATTTTATATCAAACCCTCCAAGTTGAGGTCCCATTAAACAGTCCCGCATTTACTTTACTACAACTACTTACTTTACTACTACTACTTACTTTCCCGCTCAAGAAGCGTGTTTGGCTGGATAGTTTCAAAATTGAGTTTTGCTGTAATTATTTTACAGGATTCAGACTATTTAACTACTTACTTCATATAATATAAGCAAACATAAAAGGAAAAATAAAATTCATGAAAATCATGAACAACAATCCAATTTTTACGGAATGCAAGGTTTGTAAAAGAATGGATTAGCAAAAAGACCTTTTAAAGCCGAGCTCTGAAGCCACAGAGACACCATAAATCAAAAAAGATTTAAAATAACCGTCTAAGTGCTAGCCATGAACCAACAGCTGACAACCACCTTTATTGCTTAGGTTTAATGACGACATGTACAGAGACGGTGACGATAACTCGGATGTGTCTGTGTAAACGGTAGCGTCGCGTCTATACTTGCGGTAATCTATTCGAGGAGGGTGTATCCACTCAATAGTCTGGGGCTCGTCTGATGGTTTCCGATCGGCGATGGGTCGGGCAAATAGCATACGAACAACGGTTCACTATATTTGTGTTTCACACTTGTTTCATCGATCTTTTTGTAGTGTCTGGTTAATTTTAGCTTAATCTCAAGTCTGTCTTAGAGTATGAAGATATATATGTTTAAATAAACTGCTTGGGATTGAGTTTAACTATAGTACGATGTAAAAACCGAGTTTTATCTTGACTGGCTTGACAAGTATGGCTTTCATCTTAACACTATCTAGAAGACATTAACATACCTTCTGCTTGACACGCAATTATGATAAGCTATTTTTGTTTATCGTAACTTGGTGTCTGTCGGTCACACTTTTTACCTTAGATATTAAATGTACCTGTACTGATAAGGCTTGTCTATGTCACACTTGTTATGCTACTGATGAACATGTTATAACTTATAAGTAATACCTATGTATCGTGTGGTAGGGTTTTTTTCTCATGTTATCTCTGTCGATCATTTGATATTTACCAGTCGGTTTTCGTTGAAGGAAAACATCGTAAGGAAACCGGACCTAATCCCAAAAAGGCCTAGTTTCCCCTCTGGGTTGTAAGGTCAGATTGCAGTCGCTTTCGTAAAAACTAGTATCTACGCCAATTTATGGGATTAGGTTAGGTTAGGCTAGGGACGCAGCTATGCGTTAGCGGGAGCTAACGATATGGCGATCTCGTTCTCCTGTATTGGCTGTGTGCATGAGTGTGGCGCCATCTCTTGAGCAGGGGGTGAAAGTGTTTTTTTCTTTTTTATTAATGGCATATACTCCTTGCTTATATCAAATGTCAATGGCTGTTTCACTATTTTGACAGTTGATCCTACGGGTGATGTCAAATATTTTGAAATGTGATATTGACAAGAGCCCAATTTCTTGTTACATTGTGCGCTGCGATCGTTCACGTTACCCCCACCATGCACTTCGCACATAGCCAATAGCTGCGTCCCTATGATAGCCCATCATGTAGAGGCAGCCTTTAATCTCCTTTTGCTCAGATGATGTTTAATTTATTTAAGCTTTAGGTATAACTTATTTACACACTTCCACTTTCCAGTACCTAACTGTAAACCGACCATTTGTGAAAGTCATCGTTAGATGCACTTATCTTATGCTCTACCTATGGACTAGCTAACTTTTACATTTATTTGGATAAAAAATCCACTAGAGTCCGACGATGCTTTTCATGCCAAAATCTACGTGAAGTAAGATGGCGTTCCATACATTGGCAGTGCCAACTTGCCTCAATATACCTACCTGAACTCAAAACAGACGCACTCTTTTCTACATCTCGCCTGTCTGTAAGACTTTTGCGAAGACCATTTTGCTATTGTATTTTTTTAATAATGAAACGTCACGGTTCAGATACTTGGCAAAGGACACGATTAAGAAAGCGAGGAAAGCCCAACACATTCGAGAACAATCTATGCATTGTTGTCAAACTGTTATGCAGATCAGAATATGGTTAGCACTCCTTTGTTCGCAGACATACAGGTCTACCAACATGTTTATATTCCTGCATTATAGTCAAAAGAGTCTATTTTTGCTTGATCCGTAAACCAGATAACTTTACCAACCAACTGTGGTTGTTATTCACAAGCAAGCGCATCGCTACTCTGGACACGCAACGATAGACGTTATAAGCATCCCAGTATTAACCACCCTACCCCTAGAGGTCAAAATATACTGGGAGCTAGCTGACAATCTAGAATTAATGTTTTGAATGAGGTAATAGAGATGCAGTCGAGCGCACTTTTCCACAATGCAACTACCGTCGCGTGCGAAAATCTTTGCGGTCACTTTTTTGATAAAACATTTTTGTTTAACGAGCAACTTTTATTGTGCTTTTATTGTATTTTAATGCGGAGGTTTCTAATCAAGACAGAACGTGTTCAGACTGTGATTAAATTGATACATTTAATTGTTGTATGTGATAGTAGGTATAGGTACCTATAACTACCTACCTACTCATAAAACAGTAGTAAATATTGTAATGTTGTTATTGTAATATTAATTTAGGTAAGTAGTTAAAATTCTTCTGTACTTAATTAATCATGCGTATATCTTGAATGGCTAGTTTCTCATTCTCATTTTACGACAGTAGGACCTTACTGGCCTATAATTATATCAAGCCCTGGGGGGTGATTTTTGAGATTCGAGTACTCGAAAGTGACATTTTCAACTTAGAATAAAACGATGAAATTATGTTTTAAAAATAACAGCGATAGAAATTTAAAATCATGAGTATTTTAACTATTAATTTCATGCGAAAAAATTTGCTGTAAGCTTTTGTGTGCGATTATTTGCGAGCTTAAACTTTTTGAATTCGGGCGCTCAAAAAGTCAAAAATTGCCCCCCTGGCCCTTTTACCGAGCGCGTGCGTACCTAGCGCAAATGAAATGCCTCCATTTCAGCTTGGCGTAAAATCCTATCTTGGCTGGATGTTCCAAATAAATTATCATAAAATCGTATAAGCAGATTCGATATTTAAATTGATTTTTAAAAAGTCGATTCAGATTTTAGTTTTTTTTTCAAAGTGGCGTAGATTCAGGAAAAAATGCAGTCAATTTCCAAGACGCACGAGGTCCACAGGTCACACAGCCACCTAGTGTACATCGACTTTTTTTTCTCTTTTAACCTGCATAATGCATTTGATACACATTCATCTACGTCACTTGTGTTCTCGAGCACCAGCCGTCACGGTACGCATACCCCGTTGTTTATAGCCGCTGCATTGTGCGTCAGACGTCAGCGTCTGAGATTCCACATCAGATTAACGTAACCTAAGAATCCTTTCAGATTATCACGATATTGGACACGGATTTCGTCGCGCTGTTACAAGTACATAATGCACGACCCATAATTACGGGCCTGTTAAATGATTGTGATGTTTTTAAGTCAAAACATTTAGAAATAAACTATTACCAACAACAACCGACAATGACGTACCTTTGACTTGAAAATGTCACAATTTTGGAACCTTCCAGAAAATAACTACATAGTATAAAACAAAGTCGCTTCCTGCTCTCTGTCCCTATGTATGCTTAGATCTTTAAAACTACGCAACGGATTTTGATGCGGTTTTTTTTAGTAGGTACAGATACAGATTAAAGAGACGTCAATAAATTGTGCGTGATAGTTTTCTTTTATATGCGTGAAACTACACTCGAGAGCAAAAGTTTCGGGTCATTAGCATTTTCTTGAATATCTTTAAAATTAATATCTTTTGAGATATTCAAGAAAATGCTAGCGACCCGAAACTTTTGTTCTCGAGTGAATAAGTTGAGGTAACTATACCTGAGAAAATTGAGACACTGATATTGTTGAACATTTTATTTCGAGGGGATATTCTGACAGACGGCGCAAAAATATAGGTTGTCTTGTAAACAAAAACCAGTGAGTTAAACTGTCTTCATAATTAATTTGTAATGAGTACCAAAAAATACTAAGTGAATTAATGCGAACCAAAAACTATAATTCTCATAATTATTTATTACAATGTATAGTACTTTAACTTAATTTGACTTATAGCTCAAATGTACGGATTATTTGTAAAGTACCTACCTGTTAGTAGGTAAATTAAGCGAAAGTGTTTTGCATGATGGGATGAGACCGTTTGCAATTTACATTAGTAATTATTTGTAGATTTGTGGGAATAGTTACCTAGAAATCTACTAATAATTACTTATGTATTATAACGGTCTCATCCCATCATCCTAATCCTATTCAAATTTAGAAACACACACACGCACAAACAGACAAATACACGTATTCTGATGCTAGAGGAGCAGAAGAGTCGCGTGCGCGGTAAGACAAGACTTATGATTTATCGTCGTTTCCAACGGGATAGAAATTTTAACGGCCATTGTTATTTTCCACAGCGAGCGTTCTAACAAGTTGTAATAGAAATACTCACACAAAAAACTACCGTTTGCTACATGGCGATAGGGTTTAAAAATAAATAACAAATGGTGGAACCGAAGTCTAAACAATTTGTAGAATTTGCATAAAACGGATTATTTTCTCAAATACCTAGTGTAGATAGGTACAGTCGGCTACAAAGAGATGTATCCACTTTTTAACCTTATTGCAACACAATAAGGCGAAAAAGAGCTAGAGCCTGTATATGTATGTGCCAATTTTCTAAAGTACTTCCCTTCTCAATTCCAGGTCCCACAATGAGGTGTCAGTGATCTAAGCACAAGAGGCGGGTCGCCTACGTAGACAAGATGACGTCAGAGCGCGCCATCCCGCACCTGCGGGACATCTTCGGTCTCAACCAACAATACGATACAAAGAGCTTCGAAGAAGATGACAAAGGCAAGAAGTCCAAGAAAAAGAAGGACGACTACCGCACCTACACGAACGGGGACGTCAAAACCTTAGAACGGCACCTCAGCATGAAGAAGACTATAAGGAAGAAGATCATGCGGGACCTACAGCAGGCGTTCGTTGAAGACCCTAACGAGTTTAAGGTCGAGAATACGAGCCCTGAGAAGTTAAAGGCGGAATTAAGCGCCGAGGCTGTGAAAATCGAGAAGAACGTACGGAAGAATGATCCGACGTTTCTGGATATGCTGCGAGGAGAGACGAGGGGTGAGGAGGCCAGGGAGGAGCAGCCGCCGGCGGAAAAGACGAGCTTCTGGCGGCGGCTCACCATGAAAAATAAGAACAAGAGATAAAGCGTGCATTGCCGATACTCCTTTCTCATCAAGCTAACTGGTCATCTGGAAAAATCATACATAATAAGTTTAGGGAAATATAATTAGCGCCGACTAAGATGTAAATACACGATATGAATATTGGAATCACGGATTTTATGATCGATTACAGAGTTTTGTCATCAAGTGGCCCAATGTTATTATGTTTCACTTTTATCGAATTGAGAACACACGAATAAGTCTGAAAGTTATCCTGAAAATGTAACATATAAGCCTCCAATATTGGACCAGAAAAATATCGAGGGTATCGCCAATCTCAATTTCGATGGCCCAATATTGCAGGCCAATATTGTTCTCGACCAATAAATGGTGCTTGTGCTTGTTTCACAATGATCGTTCTTTTTACAGAAATATATTATCATTTTATAAAGTAGTTGGTGCCACCACCAGTCTCAATCGGTTCGTCATACACTTAAATTAATTTCCTCCTCTTTTGTCCCATTTAAGCACCGCGTGACTTACAAGATAATGTTTAGTGAACTTTTAATCTAAGACTGTATTTTTGATGTTGGCATAGACTATTTAAATAGACCAGTTTTGTACTTATTCTATGTCAATTACTCGGATAATATTTATTTAACTCTATGGTAAGTTTTTGGAATTCTGAAATGTACTGACTATTCAATCGTTTAATTAATAGCTCGAATGTATAAAATAAGAAATTTAAAAGGATATACCTAATACCTACCCTACATATTGAATTCACATAATAATGAAATACTTTATAATTGATACTGGAGTATTTGATTAAATACGAAAGTAAACATATTAATAAATTGTTTTTAAATGGGCCCGATCTCTGCACAAAACATGTGAAAACAGTAGATTAATTATAATTAAATTGAGGTTATTTTTCGCTTAACATATGGAACAGTAGTAAAACAAACCCAATTTAATTCACCGAACTACTGACCCGTTTTTAGCTAACTTTAAAACAGAACTGTTGTGCATTATTTACGTCTGTCACATTCATGTTCGCTAAATTTTATTGTATGAAAATGTTCATAGTACCTAGGTATCTGCTGGTTGTCGCTGATGACTCCGTCAAAAGTTGCAACTAGCCCTTAGTCAAATAAGATCAGTTACATACTATATACTATTTATATCAGTCTTCTACTTCCCTTAGTGGACCGGAGTTTATTTATTAGAAAACTGCTGACTTAATAACGATTGATTTTGTACGAAAGTACTTAATGTAGCATAGTGAAAAAATTCCGAACGCTTTCTACCATTCAGACTTCTTGAAATAAATGTAAATAAGAATGGCAGCTTGTAATACCTGCCTAATTGAAAATTAATATCTGTAATGTGGTAGATCATTTACATTACTTTACCTAAAAATATGAGGATGTGTAAAGTTAACCCTAAGTTTTAATTTTTCGCTTACCAATAGGCGGGCTGTACGCTTGTTTGAAAAGTCCGGTAACGATTTGAAAACGAAAATCGCTAATAATGAAATAACGCACATGAATTGCATGTGATGCTGATGAGATAGTTGGAAGTCTTGGTAAGTATTGCAAATAAATACTTTTGGTCCATATACTATATTAGGATTTAATACCTGAAAACTTAAATCTCGCAGAGCTTGTTTAGTGAGGACGAGTCGCTTGTTTTTTTTATAGTCAAGTTTATTTCTGTATTTTTATTTTTATGAATTGCTTTAGTATAACTATTCCCAAAAATATCACCTAAATATCGGCAATTTTTCTTAAAATAGCTCTAGATACTCTTGCTTAAAAATATATATAAAAAGGAAAAATCTGCTATTTATTCAATTTAAAAAGAAACTATCTTTCAGAATAAGTATGTGTAAAAACTAATAGATTTTTTGTTAGTTACTGCAAAATAGTATTAAAGATAATCAAAATCGAAAAAAAACTTTACCGGACTCTTAAGAAATGAAATATTATAAGAAATAAAACTGTGTTAAAAGACTTTCACCTATATCACAGGCGACTGGGGATTATAAAACGGCTCGAGTTATGTGTAGCTTTCAGATTCCTCACATGTTTAATGTTTCATTTGTTTAACAATCGCATAATATTAAGCAATGCCTTCAGTGGGGCACTATGAACTGTCAAACTGCGTGTTAACTCGTTTGGTGGGAACGGAGCCTCAGCAATGCTCCGCCATTGTTACTTATAAAATATCTCGTTCTACATGTGATGTAACTTAAGTTTAGGTTAGTTTCAACTTGTATGCAGTCAAACATAGCCTAGTTTTAATGTTACGGCGTTTTATGACAAAAATTGAGGATGATATTTGAGGAGTGTGTAAGATTCTTGCCTTTGTTGAGTGAAAAATTTAAATCTTCTGGCTGAAATTATTTTGATGATAATAAATGGTATGGAATGGAAGAGGAACATTCATATACCTATTCAGAAATCCCTACTAAGATATATGAGTGTTATGTATTTACCAAGTCATTCAAAATTATGTAAAGAGAAGATGCAAATATATAGGTAGTAACTCCATGTAAGACAACTGCAATTTTTTTCTCTCTATGGTCTGAGCTAATGACGTGACGAGGGTAAGGTGCTCGATACGCTAATACCCCATAGTTGACACTCTGTTGAATGAAGCTTTATTACTAATGATTTTAAATAGAGCCCAAACAAAACTAATAGAAGCTTTGTTAGTTACTGCAAAATAGTATCAAAAAGTTGAGCGAAATCGAAAAAGAATTTTACCGGACTCTTAAAAACTCTCTTGTGACGATCATATTTTTGACGGGTTCTTCGAACAATTATTAATATTTTAAATTTAGTACAAACTGCCAGTCAAACTGGACTGTCAAATTGTTTAATGATTTTGGGTACAAAATAAACTCAGTTCAGCTATGTTTGACTGTATACTCTTGCGAATTTTTAGACCTAAGTACTCTATCATACGTTGTAAGTGGTAATTGTATATGGTAGGCTCGTGGCAATTCCTAACAGTTTGTTGTGACAATTTTAGGTATTATATTGCAATATAAATAATTTTACAAATTTAATGTTTGTGTAATTTCCTACCTAAACCTGACGCCAAGTCTAGTACGGTTTCTCAGTTTTATCGTTAAACAACTGCTTAGTCAGATAGTTATTTAATAGTCGTTTTGTAGATGTTTATCGATCAACTGCGAAAATACGAAATTCTACTTTCCAAGTATATCTTGTTTTTTAATTGGGGCAATGGGGTTGGCAACTGTCAACGGTTTGGCCAGATGGCGCCAGCATAGCTAGGTCCCTTTCACTAGTATTGTTGTATGGGATTTGGCTTAAAGGCTAGCCCATCCAGGTCAAAAAAAATTAAAAAAAAACGTGATTTTGACACTTTTGTACGACTGACAGGGACCCAGCTATGCTGGCGCCATCTGTAAATACTTTCCACCGGCCAACCCCATTAGGTATTTATTGGGTATTCAAGTTTTATGGAAATATTGCGAATCTCTAAGTAAATAGCTACTCGAATACCTGCTGAAATATCTGTAAGTTCTAAAAGTATTATTATTGAAGTGTGCATGTGCAATGAAAAGCATTGTATAATTTAATGCAATTGTAGGTGAGTATCTAAAAACTATCTAAAAATTTATGGAATGAGCCTTAAGATATAGGTAGGTGTACCCATACCTATGTAGTACCTATTTTCATAGAGTAACTTATATAGTAGAGCAGCACAGCCTTAGAACTTTTTGAAGCTCAAGCCAATTGCGCCTTGCGCCCCCTAAAGATACCCAAAATGTAAGAGGACAGATAGCGCAATTGACTTGAGCTTCAAAAAGTTCTTAGGCTGTGCTGCTCTACTATATAAGTTACTCTATGCTATTGCGTACAAATCATACAATAAACTCTGCTTTTTTTCCTAATAAATAATAAGCTATTCTGTTCACGTACATGTTCCCTAAACTAAACTATACCTACCTTGATTCTGTTCCCTCTATTAACATTTGGCACACTTTAATAAAATAAAGTTAAGCGCAACCTAATAATGTTGAGATACACGGCGTTGCATGGACTCTGGACTATAGGCAAATAGATATAAAATTAATTATTATCACGTTATTATTTATTAATTCTAGAAGAGATATTTTCATTTGATATAATACACAAAAAAATCCAAGAAAAAATGCGCCTCGAAATTGTCAGCTATTATAGATGGCGCTTGGTGGCTCTGGCGTTATACTGGGTGATTCAGGAAACGTGAGCAGGAGCAACTCTACACACTTAGTTAAAGATAATGAATCGGCCACAAACATGTTTACATGAAACAATAGTGAACACCTTTCTTTCTTCTTCGCTTTTTTTACCTTATCGGGTTGATACCGACATCTCTGAAAATCTTCTATAACTTTGGGTTGCGGTATGGCGGAAGACTACACCGTGGTCCGTAAGGCACTGCAACGGCGGATCGGTGACGGTGTGGTTTACCACGGTAAACCCAGCGACCGTTTCCTATCATATATAAGGTTCCATGCATCGCCAAAAGATGGCGCTGTTATCAAGTTTTTGCTTTTTAATAATTTTTAGAGAGCTTATCAGTTTATTTCTTCGTTTGATCAATCCAAAGCTCAGTGGATTATAAATTAGGTGTCGTTAGTGTCAGTAATACCTACTCATACCTATACTTATAATATATTTATGAATTTATAATCTGTTTTAACTTTAATAGTTGCGTTAGTTACCTATTCAAATGTAATATAGTGATTCTACATTTCTGTCCTAAGGAATCAGTCAACAAGAAATTGGCAGCAACCACCAACTCTTTGGAAACAAATGCCTATGACATGTAAAGTCAACAAAATGTACTCTCATGCATAATTTGCCGGTGACTTATTCGCTGACAGGTTGATTAAATTTCTCAAGGCAGCATTGGGCGTTTTGAACTTTTCCCAGCTTAATTAGTTATTTGTTACAGTATTTGTTGTTGAATTGTTATTTTGTTAATTTTGTTTCTTTGTCCGACGGATATGCCCGGCGGATAAATCCATGCGTGTATGGCGCAAATCGGACACGGATTTGTCTGCGGACACATCTGAATAGCGCCATACACGAACGGATCTGTCCGCCGGGCATATCCGTCGGACAAATCCGGCGGACACATCTGTGCGTGTATCGCTAGCTAATAAACTGCGTGTATCTATTTACCTTCATTAACCTTTATTCAGAGAAATACTATCGTTTTAAGCCAGTGATGTTATATTTTTGGACTTCAATTACTAGTCGGGGTGTACCATCTGTTCATAATGGCACACCCAATTTATGAATGAATTCATTGTTAAATTGGGTGTGCTATTAGTAACCCGATGATACAGTGTTCTTTTCAAAACTTCATGAACCACTTCCGCGGTACGCGAACCGAACCACCATTTAAGAACCCCTGCCTCTTCTCTAATGGTTGGCCTAAGTACAGCATCAGTCTCTTACAATCAGGCTCAAAGTTTCTTAAACTACCATGGGTTTTTTTTAGTCAGCAACCTTTTTCTTCAAGGTTGATTTCGTCAATATATTAATTGAAGAAGTTTCTAATAACTGTCAATGGCTTCAATAGATATTATTACTTACCATTTACTATACTTACAAACCTTTTAATTTTTTTTCTAGATTCAGCTCTTGTTTCAGGTGTCAGCTCTCCTCAAGTGTTGAGATTACAGTGTCAATGTGACAGTCTACATAAAAAGGTACCATTTGGTGGAAAGCACCTACATTTTATACTGTACCAATTTAATATTATATTCGAGTAATAAAAGCGCAAGCGCCGGTTTCCAAACGGTACTTTTTGATGTATACAGAATGTCACAAATTTGTATGCAATACTTTTTTATATGTTGCTCTGTATTGATACCATAAACTTGTTTTACTTATTACTATGTTTATTGTATATCTACAAATATATATAAAGATAAAAATAATCCGAATAATGTTTACAAATTACTAAGTTATCATCAGTAAGATAAGTTTGTGGTATTCTTGTACAGTTTAAGCAAAACTAGGTAAATTAAATAAGTTTGCATATTACCCTAATTTACTCTACATATAATTGCTTAATACTGTTGGAGACTTAATCTCCTTGTTTTCAAAACCAGTCAGTAACAAAACGGTAATATTGCTCTATTTTTTTAAATATAATATTTCGTAGGTACAAAGAACGCTAATGCTGAATTCTGAAACCGTTTGTTATTGGCTGTTTATTTAAGGGTAAAAGTGAAGTTAATAAAATATTTAATTATGGGAATATAATATATAACATTAAATACGCATAGCACGTTGAGAGCTGATCCCAAAACATTAAATATTTTATAAACTTCATTTTATGGATTATCGGGAATAAAACGACAGGTAGGTTTAAAATTGCCAATATATTTCAAAAAATATGTCATTTATTTTGATGGCCATCAAATATTTTTATCTTGTTATTTTTTGGGCTTTAGGAGTGAGATTAACTTTAAATACTAATAGAATGAAAGTTCAAATCTGATTGTTGTATGGAATGTTTTGTTTTTGAGAAGAACAAAAACTTTACGCTAAGTTTTTAATTTTTTTTGCATTATCTTCTTTTATATTCTGGTAGGTACCAGTATTTTTTGTTTTGGATTTATTTTTTCCTTTTAGTTTTTATACCTTTTAAATAAAAATATTATACATGTTTTCTATATAAAACGTATTGGATTTTTAAAATCATTTGGTTGATTTGTTGTAGGTACTTTTCTGGTAATTTAATTTTATATGTTGTGTTTACATTTTAATTTTTTTTATTTAGTGGTCATTAAATCATTGAGTAATTGTGGCAACTAAACCTTTTTTCGATTTTTATTGTTTTTACATTTTATTTTAAGATTTTTATTTTTTTTATATTTTGTTGTTTTTTTAGTCTTTAGATTTCTTTTTTGTATTTTGTTTTTTTTACAGATATTTAGTCTTTTTTTATTTTGTTGTTTTTTAAGTTTTTTTTTGTATTTTTTAGATTTCGTCTTTTTTAATGTGTGTGTTTATTTATTTTTTTAACTATGGTACTTTACTCATAGCAGTTTATTAACAATAGAAGTAGATTATTTTTTTATATCCCTAAATATCCTTGTCTGTATATCATTGAAAATATATATACTTAATTATAACGTGGTTCCCATATCAGTACGGACCAAAATGGGAGTGCTATCAGTCTGTCGACTGAGTTACGAGAGTAATATTAATATATTTTAATTTAAATGATCACCATTTATTATTATTATACGGCAGCAACTAACCTCACTAGGATAGTGCTTGAATTGGTCATAGGCTCATAAAATGGGTTGTTCATACGCGAAGCCTACGGCGCCTTCACTTAAAGAAATTCTGTATGACTTACCCCTAAATCAAGTAAAATTATGTCGTAGCACGAATTTAGGCAACGCTACCTATCCGCTATCCGAGTGGCCGTCGCATTAAAAATAACTGTAAAAGATAATTAAAGACACTAGTAAGGTTTCCGAAGAACATATTTATAAATAAATAAATAAATGTAGATACATATTGTATACTCTACCGACTTACGCGTCATTTAGTTAATACCTGTCACTATGTACCCGAGAAGTACACTCTATACGTTTTGTTGAAATACTGTGCGAATTTCCTCCGGCTTAGATACGTTTAATTTTCCCTTATTTGTGTTGGAAATTGCCTCTCGTAAGTGTCCCTCAAATTGTGCCGGACCGCCTCTTAGCTCGATAACTGTGGCCGCCTTCGATTGCATTTCCGCTACCGCCAGTATTAACGACTGCTAAAGCTTACTGGAAGAGATTCAGAATAAGGGAAAACTTATAAACTAAACATTTTTATCAAAAGTTAATAAGGCTTACTAGGTTGGAATGGGTACAAAAGGTATAAGTATTTGTTGAACTAAAACTTGTGTTTATGGATTAAATGTTCATATAATTGCAGAAATACTGCAATGAATGTAAATATTTTTTTTTTATTTATTTAGTCAACTGACCATTAATTTATTTAATCGTACGGTGTATATTGGAGGTAATTAGTAATTACATATATTATAAATTGACATCCTAGTCACACAACTAGTCAATTCAATTATAATAGGTATCAAGTTAGCGTATTTAGAGGTGCTCCAAGACGCCTTACACAACCATTAAAAATATGCGAGCTGTATTTTGCTTTCAAAATCATCAATAAGCGATAATTAGTTAGTTATATACAAGTAACTTCCAAAAATATTTTTTGGTACACACTTTTATTACTGCCTGTACCTATGAGATACTTTTGTCGTGTAGATTACGGTGGTCCATACCAAATTTTAGCTAAACCAGATACCGGGAAGTAAATAAACATACGGCGTCAAGCTAAATAAAAGTGAGTAAAAAAGTGTGCTATTCAATACTACCATTTTTTGTATAAAATTAGCTGTATACTTAACATTAAAAATTGAATTCGAAAGCCTTTTTCGTGGTAGATCACGTTACTTACTGAAATTTACCGGTATTTAAGTTATCCTCTATCTTGACGACATTAGATGTGTACCTGATGTATTACGCACTCTTACGTAAGGTTTCGATGAATCTAATCACAAATGCCTTCTACCTTCCTGCATCCATTATTCTTTCTCCAATCGACACGTTGTTCAAAAAATGTTGTTGTAATGCAAAGCTTTACTGGAAAAGACGGCATTAAGGACAAACTTATGAACTAAACACAATTTTGATTCAAAGGAAACAAAATTGAAATAAGATTGGAAACAAAGATAGAAATCCAATTATAATTGAACTTAACATAATTTTTCAAATAGTCTCTAACGTAAAAAAACAGGAAACTATATCAAAAAAAATGAACTGAATGATTAATTAGCTAACCATAAGACCATAAGTAGGCCTTAGTGGAATGCATAATGTATGTTTAATTCTTTAAATTACATATATTACGGCTTACTAAAATTAATTTGTTTAAAGTTGTTTTACTTTCATCACCAAATAATAGAGTTTCAGTAACTTCAATAGGTAATAAGGCACAAAAAAAGCCTCTTTCATTAAGTTTACCTGACCAAATATTGATTTTTCTCGATGCCTGCGAAACTGAGTGTAGATTATTTAGCCCAGCAACTGTTGTTGGACCCAAATATTCTCCTGATTTCCAATTTGATGACTAATTTTACGCTGTTTCACTGAGTTATACGAGAGTTGACCGCGAACCAAGGTTTACTGAAAGAGATATGCATGAGGACAAACTTACTGACTAAAAATATTTAGGTAAAACTTGCTTTGGTTAAGATATACAGAATGTCAATACAGTTCAGGTCCATATATCGACGTTGAAAAAATGTATATTTTATACATCGTATTCAGATTAACATAATTAAAAAATTTAATACTCTTGTTTTAGTTTAAGTACATTTTACTACTGTTGACGTTACTGTATTAACACAATTACTATACACATAGTTATTAATTACTGGAATCTTCAATCAATGTCAGATTGTAAGCAAATGTTATGAATACGTAACAAAATAGCTTCCTTTATTTATTTAAAAATAAAATGATATATGTAGTAAATGATACCTTAAATGAAACAGATGTTTCTTATTTCTAATTTAGTACAGTAGTATTGTATTGTTTTATTCTGCCACGGATTTAGATTCTCCAAAAAATAACTAAATAATTATTAGGTAGACGTAAGTAACTTAATATAATTATAATTAATCCATTGAAATGTTGTTAATTCACAACTATTATAATAAAAATTGCAAGTTTCAAAATTTCTTCTAGTGCTGTAGCTACATGAATATATAATTGGTAATATTATAAATATAAAATTTTGTTTTGCTGATATGATACCTGTAAGAACATACCTACCTACAAAAGAACCATGAATTTGGTAATGTTAAAATATTTATTCTCTTCATGTTACCTCCCACTTACTGGAATACTTGTATTATTATTATCGGTCGATGGGTAGACTTTTAGACTTGTAGACTTTTATAGATCCAGTATGTTAAAAATCTGTGAATGTTTTACTGAAAAAGATGCTCATACCTGTTAAGCTTACAAACTAAAGATAGAAAATTGTACAATAGTATTCAAAGAAAAAACCGAATTGTTTGAAATCCTTTGTCGATGATTAAAGAAAAAATAAAATTATATATACATACATATATGTATATTGCGAGTAAATAAAAATGTAAAACAACTACTATCGATAAAGTTCTCTGCGCTGTAATAGGATAAAAAACATTGAAAAAATAAAAATTGGTCGTCAAAGTCATCACTCGTTTTTCTTACATAAATGAGGTAATTTGATTTTGCCTGAAGACTTGGTAAATCTTTAAAAAAATGGCGAAGAATTTGTGAAGTTTCCAATTACGTGATAACCTTGTACTAGTCGTACTGGAAGAAATTGTATACAAATTAATAAACTTAAATCTAAAGTGAATGATATTGAAAAACATGCTTTGAAAGGGTTAATTTGCGTTTACATACAAAGTTGCAAAGTTTGCTTTAAAATAGTACTTTTCATCAATATATTTGTTTAATGTAAAATTAATTAATTATACATTTGATTATATTTTTAATTTTATTATATGTATATCAACTAATTTGTCATGACCTATTTTTTGAAGGTCGATAAAGGTTTGTTGTTTTAAAATGACTCTACCAGCGCTTCGAAAATGACCGTCCGCTGAGAAGAAGCGCCAAAGAAACTCAGCAGGAAATCATTTGAATTTGAAAACGTAGTGTTAAAAAATTCCTTAATAAGGGTATAAGAATTTAAACGTCTTTCAAGACGCGTACGTCGTCGTAATTCACTGAGTGAATTTGTAAAACGCAGCAATATTAATTATTGAGAATAGAGAAAAGCAAAGGCATAATTTCATAATGGGTAATTATTTAAAACTATTAAGTATATAATAGCCTTAAATAACCAAGACCTGTTTATATTAACTTAATAATCAGGTCATATTATGTGATAATATATTAGTATCATCTTATATTTACGCATTTCTTCGTAATATCGTATCGTAGTGAAACCTACCTCTGAATTGTTAGCAATACGATAATGTCTTCTACTTACGTAATAACAAAGAATTCATGTTTTTGCCCCATTAAAAATAATTAAAGTGTACGAAGCTGAAAATTCTTGAAGAGGCACCTAAAGAAAAAAAATGGAAACAACCCTAAAAAAGCCTTAGTAGTAATCGATATGAATAAATGTGTAATTAATTGAATTCTCCATATATGCAGTGATAAAAACAATCAGTGATCCCTACTGAAATCACAGTAAAGTTTACTGAATAATCAGTTAAGCTTACTGATTATTCTGTAAACCCTACCATCTCAGTAGGTTTCCTGGTTATTTTTTTCAGTGTGTTATGAAGCACATTACGTAGAAGCCTAAGAAATAACGTATACTATAAAGGTAATACTAGATTTTGCTTAATAGCCGACTGACCGATGTATTACTTAAATCTTAAGTCGAATTAAATTTTTAAATTTATTTTATAACATCAGAATTAAAACTACGAATAGTTATCTTAAAAATAGGTGTCAACCTAAAAACTGTAAATAATTTAACTTTTATCCTCTTATTCCGATAATATATGTATGTATATGTTACTGAATCCTGTCCTATATTATAAATATATTTTAACTGATTACCTTAATTCGAAATAGACCTAACACATCAATTATATCGATATATATGGTTTTTTTTACTTACAATACGATAGGATGATCTCCATTAGCATACACTACCAATAAAACCTTACATATCCCTCTTTGAATAGTGGGTAGGATATGTCTTAGATATTGTTTATTTTTTCATTGCTTATTGTAGTTATTGTTAATTGCGTGTGCATAACACAGGTTGTTTATAAACGACCTAAAAACAGTTATTTGCGCTAATTAGAAAAAAATCATATCCTTACATGCCTTCGTCATCGCCCGGATTTAACTTAAAGTGCTCCTAATAAGTAAACTATTTACCTACATTTTTAGTTTAGTTTTAAATTACTATTTTAATCGGGTACTTTTATTTAATGTCGCATTTCTGTTTTGTAACCTTCAATCTCAGTTATATTCTTCTATACACTAGTAGGAATATTATTTATAAGATTTTTTACCACTTATATCTCTAAATAAACCACTTTCCGTATTCGGTTATATGTACGTTTACTTAACTATTAATAAAAACACCATAAACACTATATTCAACATAATTATCAAAAGATTTTTTTAAATACCTTCGTCAATCAACTCCTTACCTCAACCATTAGGCTCATTTTTGTGAGTAAGATTTTCATGCGTTAGCATCAACGATATTAGATCAGCGGTAAGGATATAAACATACATAAACTCAAAATATCGTACGAAACTAATTATATGATAAAAAATAAATAGATATTCATATACGAGTAATGACTGTTACTCCCTACGATTGCTATTGAATGAAATAAATCAACAATAAGTTTATAACCCTTAATCAGACTTAAACTACCATACGCTTCAAGCATTTTAAGGTAGCCAGTTAGCATTGGGTATTAATCAGACCAATCGAATTATTTACAGAATATTAAATCACCCTGATATTAAATAATAAATAAATACAACCTTGATATGTTTGTTTACGACATCAACGACATGACACGCTTACACATAGGTAGTTAATTAAATGTAAGTGTGTCCCTCCAACATGCTACTGTGTCCTACTTATCCGGTAAATTAGTCGGTAGTAGGTACCTGTTTACATCATACTCCATTAATTTCATACAGTTATTTCCTGTTTACTCTATAATTATGTTAGCAGAAATATGCTTTATTATAGCGTTGTACCTACATTACCATATATCGTTTAAGTAATTTAGTTAAATAATAGTAGCTGGCACAATAACTTTTTGATCCACTTAATGTTATCATACAATAACACAAATATCTCTAACTAGGTTTACAATTTACATAAACGACATACCGTCAATGTTTAATATGAGAGACCTTTGCAACACGTAAAGGTAGAAACATGCTTTTATTAGACACGGTGCATCGTGAATTCATGATAAAGTTTAGATAAACTTAGCTATTAGCCAATCCCAAAATACGCAACCGCATCCAGAGCTAAAAAAAACTTATTAAATCGTGATAATATAAAATTTCCAAACACAAAATTTTACTCAAAATACAATAATTAAATTACCTTTACGTTCCTAATAAAGTAAACATATAGAATTGCGTGAACAGTAACATAATACATGGATTTAAGATGAAATAGTGCACTATAGTCGATATTAGTTAAAAACCACAAAATACGCTTCAATATTTAGTGCCTAAGCTATACTATTATAATAATCATATTTTAAATTCAAGGTATTTTTTTAAATATTTTCAATCAAATGTGTTTTTTATATCGATGTATTTTTATACATTTTTTATCGATAAATTATCTTTTTTTTTTAATATTGATCTAAAATTATATTTACTCAGGGCGGTAGCTATTGGAAAGTTCATCATATCACTAATACAGATTATTTACGTTTTTAATTTAATTTAGCTTAACTTTGTTTAATTCGCCAAAAGATCTCTTCTCATAAAAGTCTAACTTCCTATTTTTAAACTTTCGAAATAAAAGGAACAGCCTCAGCTTGGTACTCGTACACTACCTACTGTAGGTACTTATGTGGTTAAATCTATGTAATCCCTAACAACTTAAGTATCTTATATACCTGAATATTTCATTTGTCTTAAATTATTATCTGGAAATTACTAAAATAACTAGACTGAAGAAAATAAATCTAATTTAACCTCTATCTGAGTCATATACACTAACTTGAAGTACCGTGTTTAGGCTAAATGAATTATTTAAACTTGAATATGATTTCATGAAACAATATATTTCGATAAGAAAAAAAATCTTAGTGATTTTTGATTTCATTGCTATAACGTTTATTTTAGGTCAATTGGACGAATACAACTCCGAGCTACACTTCCACATTACTTATACCGAGTTACACAGTGTGTGATCGGAACTGATACCTCGGAGAGGGTTTACACAGTGTGTGATCGGGACTGATGCGTGCTAAGTAAGGAGTTTGCTTTGCGCTAGAGTGCGTTCGTAACTGACACGACTGATGAATTTGATGGAAATTATTACGCGCCGGTAAGTTGGGTTTGAGTTACAGGACGAATTACACTACGAGCTAAGCTTCCACATTACTTATACCGAGTTACACAGTGTATGATCGGAACTGATACCTTGGAGAGGGTTTACACAGTGTGTGATCGGGACTGATGCGTGCTAAGTAAGGAGGTGGCTTTGCGCTAGAGTGCGTTCGTAACTGACACGACTGATGAGTTTGACGGAAATGATTACGCGCCGTTAAATTTGGTTTGAGTTACAGGACGAATTACACTACGAGCTAAGCTTCCACATTACTTATACCGAGTTACACAGTGTATGATCGGAACTGATACCTTAGAGAGGGTTTACACAGTGTGTGAACGGGACTGATTCGTGCTAAGTAAGGAGGTGGCTTTGCGCTAGAGTGCGTTCGTAACTGACACGACTAATGAGATTGACGGAAATTACGCGCTGGTAAGTTGGGTATGAGTGATATGACGAATTACACTCCCGAGCTAAGCTTCCACATTACTTATACCGAGTTACACAGTGTGTGATCGGAACTGATACCTTGGAGAGGGTTTACACAGTGTGTGATCAGGACTGATGCGTGCTAAGTAAGGAGGCAGCTTTGCGCTAGAGTGCAATCGAAACAGACATCGCTGAAAAGGTTTTTAAAGCGTGATCATTAGGATTTTTTCCGATGCAACAAAGACTTTAGATTGTAAAAGACACAGACAAAGCTAAACAATCTAAAACCAAAATTGATTCATGGATTGATGCGAGTCAATAGCAAGCGAAACGCACTTGAAAGCTTAAGTGCTTTTATGTAATTAGCATACCAGGTCCAAAGAAGCTTATCTTATCACATACCAATGACAATATTTTCCACTGAAGAAATTATTATGTGCGGCACATCTCATTAAAACATTATTAAAATAAACTCTATTCCTTCCTGGGTGTTAGTGATTCTATAAGTAGCACAATACAATAAATGTTAACAAAAAATATACATATAGCGGAGACGCCAAACGATACCATCACTCAACACATTTACAGGCATAGGCAGCTTTCAGTGCTAAAGGAAAAGTTTCAAATCTATTATTAGGACTCTAATAACGAAAAGTGACACCCTAAAATGAATGTAACACAGCTACTGAATACGGATTATACAAATGAAACAATAAATGTCACCATAATTTTTTTTCAGGCTTCTCGGTATTCCGATCAGATTATGTGGTTGTATTTGTTCTATTTATTCTACAATCGTATTGTATAGATGTTTATTTCCGCTATATTCATTAATATTATATTATCATCAAACTTACGAAGTTATCTTTGGAACTGTTAAAATTAGAAAACTAATTTAAACCAGTATAGTTGTATTTTTTCATACACAAGAAAATAAACTAGTCATCAGAAATATTACATAGAAATATAATCATAAAATAAATGCGCTATAAAACAACATTTGATCCGTAACGTGTGATTAATGGTTGAATGTGGGGATGACAAACTTTGTGCTCACTTGTGGTAAAAGGGTACTATCGTGTTGGCATTCAGTTTATATAATCCCATATGCACACTAGCATGCAATTACATACAAATGTATTAATACGTTGTACATGACCTACCCACAATCAATTTTCAAACTGTTTCACTACCTAGATAATGGTGTAAGGGGGTTTATACACGAAAACGTTCAAAAACATTAAAAAGCGCTTAAATTGCCCAAATTTCGAAAACCATACATAACATAAAGCAATAGCCGTTAGCGAAATACATACAAGTATCGTGCTAGTGTAGATTATTTGCCTAGTTATCTAAATAAATATATCAATCAGAGTATGACAAATAAAATGTCATTAGACATTTCAGGTTTCAATTTATTCTTATCGTCTTATTGATCAGCGTCTTACAATATGAATGTCCCTAAATCACTCACTACATATATTGAACATCAATAACCTGATCAAATCAAAAAGCACGAAACTTTATTATTACGACACTAAATCACTGACATGATCACATCACAATACATTATTTATATCACAATGTTATATTTCAATTTTATTTTCTGTATCATGAAACTTCACTGTGTTTTGTTATAGAAGCAAAAATTAACTTCACTTTATTTACAATACTTCTCCAATTATTAAGAATGAATATGACTGGTTGTTTTATTTACTTTTTTATATTTTTTGTATTATTTTTATTTAACTAATTTCACAGGGTTTACGTTAAAAAACTACCACTGATTTAACTTTGAATTAGATACTCAATGTAAGTTACACTTATTATTCAATTATTTTGTTTAGACACTTTCGTAAACTGCCAACGTAATTTCACTTTATACAATATCATGTTATAATTATAAACTGTAATAGCACTTTAAAAAATAACCCCACAAAATTAAATAATATGGCTTGTTCAACTGGTAAAATGCATAACGGTTAAAAATTCCAACCAGCGTATGATATTTTTGTACCTTTTTAGTATTTAAATCAATTTTGTTCTTTGTTTTATTCCTTTTGAAAACGGAAGTAATATGTACCAGTATATCATAAAAAATATATAACGTAATGTAAATGCCCGACTTATTAAGTATTATACGCTTCTTTTTCCTATTTTTCATACTTTGAAATTATTACAAATACATACTTTCACAAAACAAGTCGAGCATAAGGTATGTGGCTCATTTATCACGCTAACCATCCGAGTATATAACCTGGTTTTCAGTCAGTTTCATCTACTTATTTAATACAACGTTTTCCTTACTCGGTGATTTTTCACTAGCCCCTCTATGGCCCGCACCTAACTCTTCTACTCGTACTCTAGCATCATTAATATTCATCGTATTACCTCATATTATAATATGAGCTCTTTGTCTCAACGGCATATACCCTTTGATCTATCACATATTTAAAATAATATAAAACCAGTTTAGACTCTTTGTTACGTTTTTCATCGGTACGGTACCTATTTTTATAAATATGAAATAGTAATTATCGCAAATATTTCACTGTTCTACAGTCCAAAAATGCAGTTTGCTTAATACATTATTTCTCATCTTGAAAACGATATACATTATACATGTCACTATAGTTTACGATATAAATTTTAATATGTTTTATACTATTTGTCGTAGCCTTTGCTTTTTGACGATTAAAGTAACGTATTTTTTTACCCATCTACATGACATTCAAGTGTCAAATATAATGTTTACCTATGTAGGCACTTAATCGTAAAGTGATTTATATTTCGTATAATATTAAAATAAATATTATCCCTTCATTTTATTTCATTTTATGTTTTCGTAAAGTACCTTTACCAAATCCTACTGAATTACTTAAATAATATCTAAATTAAAATTGTTATTTACCTAGTTATTTTTTTTTACTATTACATCATAGGATACCATACAATCGGTATAAAATGTTAATATGCCATGAAATAATCATTTCAGGCCGTCTACGATCCAATCACCTGCCTTGAGACATAGGTAGAGTAAATTATTTTAACAATTAACACATTTTAGTAATAACTCTCAAGTCTCAATATAACAAAACAAATAATTTACAGATAATATAATTTTTAGCTTAGCCCAAAACTTAAATGACAGAGAAAGCTTTTAGGCAATAACTGCGCCTTTTGTATATAAGATTTTTTTTGTGCAATGAAAATAAAATAAAGAAATAAAAACGGTAAAATTTTCTTTATAAAAAAAACAATTGGTAATGCAAATGCTCAACACCTATTGGTTAAATTTCAAGCGCTAATTTCATTAAAGTTTTGACGTAAGTATTTTTATAATTTTAAAATGTAGGTAAAGATCGTTAATTAAAATCTCATTTCTAAATTATGCCTTCATTTATTATCATTTGTTAATTCTTTATAAAATGTTTTATAGTATATACCTAATGTTTTCATCCTTATTGGAAATAATAATAATAAGTTTTTAACCTTTATTTAATTGCCCCTATTTAGGCGTAAAAAGAATTCTCTCATATGTTTACAGTAATTCACAGAAATAATAAATCGAAATATTTACTGACTTCTAAATTAGTACGTTCTAAGTACCTACTTTAGGATTGCTCATAAAAATGTAGTATAGTATTATCTAAACAATAGACACGTTTCTTCGTGAAAATCTTTACCTTACTATTTTTTGGCATTGACATGATGTATTATTCTTACTATTTTGCATATACATTATTTTTATAATATGAGTAGTTAAATTCTAAATAACAGTGTAACTTAATTAATAATGGATCAATATAAAACATGGACCTTCGTACTTGTAAAATTTATTATAATCCTAATTAATTTTTGTAAAATTTATTCGTACTTGTAAAATTTATTATATATCTAATTAATTTTTTGACCTATACGTCACGTCTTATAATTATTTTGAACCCTTAAATATTAAATTTTATTAAACTGTATAGAATTATCATTTTTTTCATGCCTAAATAAACACGGCACAATGACAACCAATTAATTATCTTATCACCTAATGACTAGGAATATTACTAATTTCTAAGCTAAACTTCAGATTCGAATCTCCAGATCCTTTCATAATTTCACCCCACAAGTCTAATAACATTTTATTTTTATTTACTCATTCTTTTATTCCGATAACAAGTCCTTCCCTTTACTTTTTAATTCCATTGAATATTTCCAAATCACTTAATATAAAACCATTAATTACTCTACATATTTCGACTTTCCTGTTTTATAATTTTATTTTTTAACTCTCAGAACGAAGCAATTTTTCATTTGTGTTGATTGTTTGTCGAATGTTTATTTTCTTTTTATTATACCTGAATTTCTTATAGTAGGAAATATATTATTTTATACGCACTGTACATTTCCCCTCTTTCCTTTCTTTCTATTCTTAAACACCTAAATTTCATACAATAATTTGATTATATACTTGAATTTTTATTACCTTTCTACTTACTTATTTTGTATGATATATACCTATGCACTTTGAATTTTCCAGTCCCTTCGAATTACTTAATTTGTATGGCCCCTTAAAAAGCCTTTTGAATACAAAATCCTTTCCATTCGGTTCATTTTATTTTTGTGTCTGTCTTCCCTTTTTTCAAGTTTCAGACTCCTTACATTAGAAACACCTAACTTTAATATTACACTTTGTTGGGTATCCCTTATTCATGCAATTTCACGATCCGATTTATTTTGGCTTAATCATAATTTATTTTCGCCTACCACACCTCCTTTTTATAGTTGAAACCGATTTTCATTCGTCACTTAATAATTATATTACTTCTAATTTACGGTTGAATCCTTAACCACTTATAATGTTATATTTAGCTTCTCTAAATTTTATTGACCCACACATTTTCTCATTTGAATGCCCTCTATATCCCTTCAGATATCAAAACCATTTATGTTTTACGTATATTTACTTTTCATTCATTTTATTTACTTAGCACAAAGATCCTTTAGGATAAACAATACATTTGGACCTGATTAATTTGTTTTCCCTTTTTCCAATTTGTATACTTAAAACCAACACCAATTCTAATTTCATATTTTGTCTGTGTTAATATTATCACTGTTTATTTCATAAAACTTCATATATTACACAGATTTTATTATCTATCCTACTAGTATACCTAAATTTCCTCAGATAACATATCACCAATTGTATTTGTCACTCTAATAAACTTCATATTTTTTCCTATTTGTTTCACTTCTAATTTCTATGATATGTACATCCTTTTGCGTAAAACCAATTATTGATTTGATTCACAGTTTGTCATTTTGTATATCACCTACATCCCTTCGGATATTACTCATTTCCACTTTACTCCTTTCTATTTATTTATTTGCTTAATTCGATCCCTTAAGATCAAACCCGTTTTCATTCTTCCCCTTTTTCAATTTGAAAGATTTCATTTCAGATTTTGCCTATGAATTGCAACTTATTCCTTATTCATTCGTAAATGTATTTTAAAAACATATTCAAATTTTCATTTCCCGCTTAACACACCTAAATTCCTTTGGATAAAACAAATTTTCATTTGACACTCTATGGACTTCGAATTTCCTCCCTATTATTTTTCTTCTTTACGTATTCGTCATTATGAATTTGATTGTCCCTCGAATTATGTCATTTGTATAACACTTAAATCCCTTGGAATACGAAATAATATTAATACTACACATAGGTATATTACCATTCTTTTATTTTATTTTCTTAGTACAAAGATCCCTCAGGATCGTACCCATTTTCATTTGATTTCGTTCAAACCGTGGTTCCTCAATTTTTTTTTCATTTGTATGGCACCTAGATACATTGAGGTATGAAACATTTCATTGTACACACATATTAATTATCTTTTCACTTGGTCAATGTGCGGACCTGTTAGAAACAAACTTTTCATCTGACTTCGTTTAATATTTATCTTATCTACTTTGTGAAATTCCCTTAAACCATTTTTTTTCACATTTTGCCTATAAGCATCATATTTCCTCCCTAGTATTTCATTTATGTGATTCGAAAGGTCTGTCAAATAAATACATATTTTTATAAGAATATTTTCCCTACTCCTCGACCACACTCTATCAGCTTTGTTTGCTTTCTTTTCATTTCACTTATATCAATGTTATAAAGTAATGTAAATGTTCACTGTTATGTTATAATACCTGAATTCCTACTTAAAATAAACCAAGCCCTGAATTAAATGAATTGCCTACCTAGATTCTTTAGGACCAAGCTCCGATAATTTTTCGTATTTGTTCAATTTTCAAGACACATGTGTTTAAGAAGTAACGAAATTTCATTTTAAATTTCCGGTCCATTTATTTGTTGTGCACATATTTTAGGATGAAACCCATTTTATAATCTATGAGCTTCATGCCCACTTATGCATTTATTTCATGTATACCCAAAGTTTATAACTTCAATGTTCTAACCAATTTGTAAGATAACTACGTAACATCCCTTAGGATGATATGATTTTTGTTTTGACTTTCGTGATGGTATTTAAATCCCTTAGGATAACGCCAATTACTAATAATTGACTTCCTGCAAGGTTTTATTTCTATGTATACCTACCTAACCTAAATGCCTCAGGCATTACCAGAGCTGCACTCAAATATCTACACTACAACCGATACAAAAAAAAACAAAACATTCTGTGTTCTCTGGTGTATTTAATTTTCCCTTGAAATTTCTTGTTTTATTACTGTGCATACCTAAATCCTTAAAACATATATCACACTTGCCGATTTAAAAATTAAGTCTCTCGATTTTAGATTTTCCTTCCTAAATAATTTCTAAGTTACCTTTAAATCTTAGGATCTAAACGTTTTCATGTTGATTTCACTTATCTTTTTCAATGTTGTTTGTTATTAAACTCATATTTAAGTACTCGTAATGTAAACTTAAACTTTATAAAATATCATAACTTAATGTTCTGTGATTCCAGGTCGATGTTGTTTTTACTTTTTCATACATATTTGTGAGTATATCAAGTTATCTTTTGATGTATATAAACCGTTGTTTAACTTATAGTAAAACACTAACCAATATGAAGTTATTGGCAATTACCTACAATAAGTAAACATGACATCACTCAATTCGTTTAGGGACGAATAGGTACCTATTACGAATACAAAAATTGTTTCCTATCGAACATAGCCGTAAGTTAACATAACCACACATCAAACAACGCAAAATGATCTTAAACATTTTAGAATTAGTAAGGAAACTAAAAACCGGCCTAAACGTAACTCAAGGTCAGACCTTGCAAATTACTGCGCAGTAACCAAGTGAAACTGCGCAGTTAGCAGAAACTAGATATTCGTTTTAAAAACTTCACCAGCTGTTTGAAAATAATATCTGTATCGAATTATGTTATATACACGTACCTTATATTTCTTATCCTTGTGTAAGGCCCTCCTTATCCAATAATATTATTAAATACCGGGCGATGACGGCACGATGTCGGATACCAAATTCCTCCCTGACTGTTCGACTGCCTATTTCCATATTCCAATATTATTGAAATTATAAAACCTTGCTTACAATTAGCCTATTTATATAACTGTTATTACTTTAAGGTGGTACGACCTCGCTACTACAGTGCTTGATTGTATGTGGCGGGGCGGACGGCCCTCACATCTATTTATACATTATCGGCCACGACGTGGAACATTCTCGATGCAGTACACACGACCAAATTCAGAAGTCGATCCAATACTGTGCACGAACAAATAGAACACAATTCTAAATTTAGCAGAGTACTTATTGCAGTTAACATGTGCTATCCCTTTCAATCTTTATAATATTGCCATTTGTGCCACAGAGACTGACTTAATATTCTAGAAACTTCTTTTGCGCATGCGTGAAATCACGGAGGTAAGGAGTGTGGATGAATATGAGGGAACGAGACAAAGTTATAGCTGTGGAAAATTCTGGATATTATCTCCTGCGGCGGCTGCGGCAATCAATACTGTCTTCAAATTGCAGTGGTTTTTTTACTTTTAACTAATTTAGAATATTTTGTACCTACTGAATACAGCCCCATATTCATAAAATAACAACAACTATCAACTATTTTTTCATTTGTGTACCTACCTATTTATTTCAACATAAATAAAAATAAAACCTATAACGGCATATAAATAACTTAAAAACAAAAGAAATATAGGTACTGTGTGTTGTTAGATACAAAATACTTATTCTTATTAGGTATGAATAATCAATGTCATCATACTCATTGTAAATAAATTCATTAAGTACCATTTTTGCACAGAGAATAAGATTTTAAGTAGGTATCAGTAACCGTAGTTTGGTCATGTAAGTCATATGTGGGCTTAAAAAAAGGAAGTGGAAAAAGTAATAGTAACCGGTACAATGACCGTGAACAATGGTAGATAGTTAGAAATAGGTAGTTAGGGTACCCTATCGTTATTTTATCCACGAGAAGAAAACATTATGTTTTAAGGATACAGGGACAGGGTATGGTACCTACCTATTGTTGAGGTGAATGAACAATGAATTTCTTGGTCAGTTTCTAATATCCTATTTAATAATTTTATCGAAGTATAAAAAACAAATCTAACCTATGAGAAAATCTGTATTAATTAGGTACAACTTGCATGCGCCGCACTGTTGCTGTGTCATGATACTCATGATGCTCTTAGCATACATTTAAGACTTAAGTATTAAAACAATTATGGATTGTGTTATTCGAAATAAAATAAAAATGATTTTGATTTGACTTGAGTACATACACCGAGAGGTCCGAGAGGCGTTACCAAAATAAAAATAAAAACATTGGACGTCATTGCATATATCTACTACAAATTATTATGCTTAAGTAACTTTTACGTCCCTACTTAGATTATTAAGAGTAAAAGTAAACACTTTTGAATTTCATAATGTTGCGAAATTGTAACGTGTGTGATGTCATATTTTACTCGTAGCAAGGAAGGAAAAATACAAGTAGAACCCTGTCGTTTTTATCCACAACTTCAATGACAAATCAAGGCAATTGAAAAAAAACCGACGCTACTCTGAAAAAGTTAGATTAATCACAAATTATCTGATCCATATTGGCTAGGTAGATAATTACTTAAATTTAAAAAAAACTCATGTAGGTTGGTTAATTGCACAATATTGTGTATGTATGTTCCTGATCAAACCATCACGTCATTTATATGACGGGTCATCTTATGATCATAAATTATAATTAAATGTGACCTCATTCATTTTTACCTTGGCGCAATTTGGCGCAACATACAAATTTTAATCACTGGCAACATGAATATAAATTTACGGGTCTTTACGGCAAAATATTCGGTGTCTTTAATTGTATTACTTCCCAGTCTCGACCATCGTCAATCTAAATAAAGACTGGCATAAATAGCAAACGTTGAGAGCATACACACAAATCAAATAACTCCTAGGAACAAAATATAACCTATACTGTATTTTAAATGACGTGATTGTCAACTTTAATAGTTAGAGGCTTAGAGGCCTTTTAGGGAGGCTTCCTACGCCGTGCCGCCGTCATCTAGGTATATTTTCTTAGCGTTTGCTACAGTGTAAGAGGCGTTAAAAATCCATTACTGCATATTTTTTTGAATATATTTGAATTAGTAGGTATTGAATAGATAACATTTAAAAGTGAATCGTTTATTTGTACTTTTATTTGAAATAAGACGGATCTGTGACTAATTAAATAATTCAACTATGTATTGTGTCAAAAATAAATAGTCAATATGTTGAAAAATTAATTTGAGCACTTTGGAGTTTACTTGCTTGCTCTGCTTGTCAGAATGCGACTCATATTGAATTTGAATTGTATTGCTTGTGGCTGAATAACCGCTTTGGCTTATACTTACGTTACCTAAGTATAAATCAAAATTATCATAGTTATTAGTACATATTAGAAGATACTGAGGTATATTTTCTTATTATTAAAAAGTTGAATACTAAAAGTATGAAACAAAAATACCAGCCTGACTTTTTAGGTAGCGTAAAGCTACACGTGACGCATTGCACATACAATATTAGTTTGTTTACTCAGAACGGAGTACAATAATACTGCCCCACCCACCACTGCTTTAATAGCCGTAGATACATTCGGAAACGACTAAATATATATAATTATAAGGTTATTAATTTTATTCAATAAAAGTAAAACTAACAAGACCGAAACGAAACCCAAGAGAACTAAGTAGAAATTCGTCGGAAGAAGGAATTTTCAAGTCGTACTTAATTTAAATAAAAAAGTAAGTCGGCTTTGCATAAAGCGCGCTTTCCTATTTCACAGAAAGAAATGCAATTTGAAAATATAACGTTCGTAATTAATTACAGATACTATTTACTATATCACCGACTGGAAACAAAATATATATAAATTATAGCGCGAGAATACAATAAAAATACGATAAACATAAGTAAGTAGGTAATTATAAGCAATTGTAATTATACTTAGTTAAAAGGTGTTATTGTAAGCTTTACCTAGGTACTTGCTGTACAATGTACCTACATTTGCTGTGCCCTTACGGGGTGCATATTACTTTGCAATATGTGTGCAATAAACGTTTTGAGTTAAAATTCAATGAGTTTTCCATGGTTGTTACGACACTCATCTATACATTATACAGCTACTAAACATGTTTACTCCTTGATTTACCAATGCAAACAAAAATTTAAATAGCCTCAGTAGGAGTCATACCAAATTAGGAATGATGAGAGTATCGTATATAAAAATACTTGTATTACGTATTCGGAACAACCCTCCTACAAACTTGCACCCACACCACAGTAGCTTGTTAGCTAAATAAAGACAACGACAAAGTGGTTGGAGAAGGAGCCCCCCAAGTTTTGACGACTTTTGACTTGATGTTTCTCCGTGTCTCCGATTATTCTATATTTGGTTTTTATTGATTACTCCCAAATATTTAATGATAAACCATACCATTCAATTATAAGATTAAACTCAGACATATAATTAAACTCAGACATATAATAATTAATAATACTTAACAATTACTTTTTAAGCAAGTTATGATACGAGATCTGAGTCGTATTGAAACAAACTTTTATAATATGGTCATACAGAATGATGAGATTTTCTTAGATTAAATATTATGTTTTAATTGTACGTTAAAATATGTTAAAGGTAGAAATGCAATTTAATGTTTTTACCACACTAACTTCTCTTTTCACACTTCATGGTGTATCAAGATAAGTACAAGCCTAAAAAGTCACATTCGTCACGGTTTTTTTTGTATTGAAACAGAAAATTAATCAATTATGTTCTTTAAATTTATTACCTTAAGGACTGACATGTAATTTCTTAAAATTGTAATTATCTTGGCTACAAAAATAACAGTGTACCGTCCCAGTATGGTGAGTTACCAAGGCAATTTCTTACCAACGCTGAGATTTATTTTGTAAGATCACTTGTTTATTTTAAAAGCACGCGTTGTAGATATCTAGATAATTTTCCCTTAAATAGCACGAATACCCACCCCTCTGATTTATTGAAGTAGGTATTGTTAGTAGCGCCAGCTGTCCTATAGAAATTACCCCAATATCAGAACACCTATTGGACCCTGAGTCATGGTTTTGTTACAAAACTTTTGTCCTAGTTCCCTGCCACATCGGGCATGTTGTGCAAATTTTGTTCTTTCAAAATGTGGGAATATTTGTCAAAATACCGCTTGCCCGCTTGGTAAGTATATCTGTACATTGCCTACAATCTTAAATCAAATTACGAGAAGAGAGGAAATTGATCTTACTATAATTTATGATGAAAGTGCTAAAGATTACTATGAAGTAGATATTAGCTAGGGATATACGCACAGATATGCCCGCCGGATTTGTCCGACGGATATGCCCGGCGGACAAATCCGTGCGTGTATGGCGCGAATTGGACACGGATTTGTCTGCGGACACATCTGAATCGCGCCATACACGAACAGATCTGTCCGCCGGGCATATCCGTCGGACAAATCCAGCGGACACATCTGTGCGTGTATCCCTAGCTATTGACGGAAATGGAAACCAAGTCGTTAAAGACGAATAAAATATTCGTCGCTTAATTGCGCTGTCGTGTTTCCTTCTTATAAATCTTGAAGTAAAAACAAATTACAATAAAATACTTAATAATTTATTATAACAAATGGAAGCAATACACACATGAAACCCATTAAAGTCGTTGTTAAGTAAATATAATAGGTTTACACATCTGTCTTGTATTATCCTAAAGGTTTATTATGTGCCTATATTCTACGTAAGTATACATGACGTCAACGCTATTCTTTCTGTCTCTATGACGTTGGTGTTCAGCTCAATCAGCTGGCATTCAGCTGGTCTGACAAAATAAATAATATACATGGTCTAAAGGCAGAGTCGCCTTTTATAGACAGCTAGACGTGATATATAATAGCTGTACGAGTATAATTATGGTTATGCTTGCATAAAAAATGTTGAGCTTGGCCGATTTGTGGTAAATATTCAAATTGACCAAAAAAAGTAAGTAGCTAGCACTCAGCGGTCATGGCAAAAATACGAAAATGCTATCATTGATTTATTATGTATTCTATTGCGATATCAAAAAGACAATTCCAGAATCATATTATGTTAAAAGGTAATCTAAGCCTAGAATAATTAAACTAAGGATTCAAATTACCTAAATTCGATTCAGTACGTTCATTAATTGGATACTGAAATTCATTTTCAAAACTAATCGAAACATGTATTTCTCCACGTGTTAGCTTATCAGAATCGTAAACATTACAGTCATGTACTCGTATTTTTACCTACAATACACGTAGGCATGTAGTAATCGCGAAACATGCTATTCAAATGGAAAAATCCAATACATCCATAACAAAAGCCATTCGATGACGATATCCTTTCTTTCATAAATCGGTTTTGTTATAGGTACGATTAAGCAAACAGTTTTAAATTTCACATGGAAACAATATCTACTGGGTGGAGGGGCTAATAATATTCTCGAATGGAATTAAAATTATTTTTTAAATTGAATTGTGGACATTGGTCTTCCATTGCAGCCACTTAGACAGTGCTCAAATTCAGTATCAATTGCCTCAAAAATCCTGTAAAATTTGGGTTATGGATAATTTTATTGTTTGTTAAACATTTTTGTTTTGCAAATGTTTATGTTGTAAATACAACATAAGTGTGTACCTAATCTAGTTCTGATCTTAAGTAACAAAGTATTAACACTAAAATTTTAAGTTAGAAAAATCTCACGTGAGAAGTGCAGGGTAGGGGAGGGGGGAAAAAATCTCACAAAATCTCACCAGGTGAGTGGGGACTCCCCCCACCCAATGGTTCAAAATCGGAGACGTAATTTCATGAATGCACCCAATGAACGAAAGTGCTTTGGCCTTAAAATATTACTGCAGCAATAAGCGAGTCGTATTTTAAACACATAGCATTTAGTCACAATAATTATTGTACAAAAAATGATATTCATCACCTTCATACTTTAGGAGAGAAAAAATAAAGCAGTTTTAGAGTTTATCAGGTATGTTTAACCCCCAGGGGGTAACAGAGGGATGAAACTTTATGCATGGTAATTACCCCTTCAAAAGGCATCATTATGGTTATAATTTCGAACCAAAAATTTCCAAAGGTTATCCTGCTATAGGTACCTACCCTTTGTCCCATTCCTGTGAAGAGAGTGATTTCATTTCATTATACTCAGTAAGTATATGGTAAGTATTATATGGTACCTATTTAAAAAGCCAGTATAATATGTACATCTCCTACGGTATGGGTATTTCAATGGTACCTAGTTATATATTCTCATTCACAAGAGTTCAATGGCACGATAATGTGAGTGAAGAATGATTGTAATTTAGTAGGTACCTACATAAAGATGAATGCTACTTTGAACTCTGTCAGAGCAACGGTATTAAGTACTCGTACATGATATTTGTAAGTATGTTTTAGGTTTTATAGTAAAGTAAAGTAAAGTAATATTTATTAATCAAACAAAGTTTAACAGATTACCAGGTTGTCTGGTATGTATGTAGTTTTTATTTAAACATGATAAAAACATGATAAACTATTGGTACTTATATCGTATTGTATGGTACGAATACGAATACTATAAAATATGGTCTAAAAGCTGGCCACACATTATTGAATACTACCCTTAGAGCTAGCAAATATCCGGATATTACCCGAATAATATGGCTACTACCCGGATACTTGCGTACAAATTACTATTCGAAATATCCAGACTACAAGCCCTAATCAAGTAATCAACTAATCACTCTGTAACTGTATGGAAATTTAATTTTCTTTTTATTCCCTCCCCTCTTCATGAAACAAAACCGCTTTCATTTAGTCATGTTTTGTGAGTTTTACTATCGTATTTCAATCCTATTAGTTAATATAATAGCAATTTAGAGTGACAGGCCAGCAAAAGAGTTATAAAATCATTTAAAGTGGAATAAAGGAACCTCTTGTATGGAATTTCCAGCTAATTTCTCTTGGACAAAATGAACTAGGTAAGTACTTAACTAGTTTCACTTACCCCACGTGCCCTTATTGTGTGCAATTGTATAGCTAGGAATGCAACCAGGCCCGGACTACCGCTATAGGCCAACAAGGCCCGGGCCTAGGGGCCCTGGCAGGCTAGGGGCCCCCGGTCCCACCTCAAAATCCTGGACTTGACCTTATAAAAAAAGTCAACCATATCAAACATCAAAGTTTTGAAACTATATTCTGTACTTATATTTACATGTTATCTATTACTTAGGTATTTATAAGTTGTTGGTTTTGTCAATCTTCGTTAGTTGAAAAGTCAGAAAAGTTCTTTTAAGATTATTTTCGCGTTGCATCTCGGGATTTGGTAGCTGCCCTCACTGAACCGTTAAAAAATCCACCCTTGAGTTACGATAAACTACCTAGTTTAGAAATGGAATCATACAGCGAGCTTTCTTCTGGGCAAAAGGAACAAAGTCGTCATGATAGTCAATTGCATGCTCAATACTTGGAAGAATAATAAGTAAGGAAGAGTAATCACTAATCACCGCTTAAAACCTGCACCAAAACAGCGGCGCCAAAGGGGCAGGAGCTAATTAATCATCATGGTGCCTAATGTCACGTCAAACGTTTTGAAATTGTCATTTTATGAAAATATAATTATTATCAGTTTTATCTAGGCATGAAATTTCGATTATAAATATTGCCAATAATGCCAATCGATCTTAGGTCAGGTAGGGACCAAGTTTCTTACAGACCAAGCCAGGTTAGTGTGGTTGGGATACTATAAAGTCTACAAATGGAAAGCGCAATCCATACGTTTACCTACTAGTAGGTACAGTCGACGTGAAAGATATGTTTACACTTTTGCACCTTATCACAAAGGAATAAAAGACACAAAAGTGTATCTTTGATGTCGACTGTACTATGGAAAAATAAACTTTAATTTTTTTTTACGGTTTCGTAGAAACCAGGAACTGTCTGTCTGTGGCTTTGCTCAGTGACGGTAAGCACTAGAAAACTAAAATTTGGTATGGTGGTTTTAATCACGCCGACAAAGAGATAAAACAAAACCTGGAAAATATATTATTTTTAGAGTAGGTACCATTTGGATATGTCTTTCAAAAATAATAAGGGTCTTTCAAAACATTGTATTCATTAATCTAGATAATAATTTCGTAAATAATAGCTCCGATGATATAGAAAGCGGATCCTAAGTGAAGTCGGTTCTTTTTTGATTAAAATTATTGAGTTACAACTTAATTAATTGTGTGAAATTTTTTTGAATAAACGCTTTTGATACTGAATAGATCAAATCGATTGACAAAAAAAGTTAGCTATCACGGGATCTGATAAAATCCAAATGCGTAACTATGATGTTTATTATAAAAATAAGGTTGATTGATTTTTTTAGTAATTTAATTTGCTAAATAAAAAATATTTGTTTATTCAATATGGGGGAGGGGGCCCCCAAACGCCTAGGGCCTAGGGGCCCTGTCGCTCTTAGTCCGGCCCTGAATGCAACCCGAGTTTATTTACGAGTATACCTACTAAAATATAAATACAGATTCTTGTTAGTTTCTCGTAAATCATTACTCCTAGTCTAGGCTACACAAGCTGTCAGTGTGTTCAAAATGCAACAATGCTCTTAAAGTTATAAAGGCGAGTTGTCATACTAGTATTGGCTGTGTGCATGAGTGTGGCGCCATCTCTTGAGCAGGGGGTGAAAGGGTTTTTTTCTTCTTTATTAATGGCATATACACCTTGCTTATATGAAATGTCACTGGCTGATTCACTATTTTGACAGTTGACCCTACGGGTGATGCCAAATATTTTGAAATGTGATATTGACAAGAGCCCAATTTCTTGTTACATTGTGCGCTGCGATCGTTCACGTTACCCCCACCATGCACTTCGCACATAGCCAATACCTACACTACAGTACGTAATAAATCTATACTATGGCTACTGGAGGAGAACTACGTTAAATCTTTATAATTAATAGCATACTTCACGTACTTTAAAATGACTTTCTTGTATTTTTATAAAGAAACGAAACAGAAATCAAGGCATTTTGAGAAGTTTACCTTAATGGGGAATCAAACCATCTAAAAAGTAAAAAAATAAACACTCGCTAATTCTACTAATAGTTTAATACAATGTTTTTTACTTTCATATAAACATTTGGTCTAAGGAAAAAAAGGATCACGAAATCTAACATTAATGTTATTTTATTATAAATTCTGATAAATACAAAGGACACGTCATCAAACATAAATAAAAGCTATTAAGTACCCAGCTTGATATTGGTACTTACTTACTTGTTCCTTTTTAAACTTACAACTTTTTGTTACCTACATACACTTTATGGGTGTAGTGTTATAATAAAATTGTAACATATCTTTAACTTGTTGAAAGTAAAAAATTCTAGGTACTTATCTAATGTTGTTGATGATGGATAATTAATGTAAGACCGCCGAGTGTGAGATCTAATATTTCTTTGAGAACTTTTACTTTACTATCGACTAGTAGAAGAAAATAAAGTACTTTCTTTCACTTTCTTGGTGCTTCTCATGACCATCAATTGCGCTCCTTGGGTAATCTGGCCTATAACCGCGAAGCAGTTCGTTCATCGAATCGTCTATTTGCATCACTCTCTTTCGTATATGCAAGAGCGATAGAGACAGGACCACCGTTTTGTCGATTTTCGAACTTCGCGGTAGGCCCTCTGACCCCTTCTATCCCACTTCATCAGACTGGTTTCATCTCAAATTCATTTCATTCATTTGCTATTCAAGTGGCTCGCCTCTGGAACGGTCTTCCCTCCGAAATAAGAAAAGCTCCGTCCCGCTACGCTTTTAAAACGGCTGTGCAGTGTGCGAGCTTTCTTTGCTGGCAGCCTAAATTACAATTTCTGTATCTTTTCCGAAAGTACCTTTTCTTGGTGAGATATATAGTATATAATTATTTATGTGTATATATATTATAAAATAACACGGTTACACTCACGGCACTTTAGTCACGTCTTGCGACATGTTTCGGAGAGCCTAGGTCTCCATCTTCAAGCACTAGGAGTGCTACTTGAACCGGCCCGTGGCGCACTGCTGCGCCTCGCGTCGCCGACTGCCGACTGCTGCTGCTTTTTGTATATATATTATTATATATGTATTAGTTTATTTATATCTGTGTTCTATGTATGTTAGTTTATATTATTTATGTGTATACAGTCAAAGATTGATTTGCATTACCTTTAATTTTGTTAGATGCACTGCCGATAATATTTTCTATTCTAAGGTTGACTGGTAGAAAATGCCTTATGGCATTAAGCAAGCCTTTTGTGCGTTATGTTTTTTTCTTATGTAGTTCAATAAAGATTATATAAAATACTTATTATCACTTTTTGTTTTACTTATTTATTTTTAGTTTGATTCCCGGTTAATCCAGAGAACACAGTTTTATCCCCTTTTTAAAAATTAAATAAAGTTTCCTTAAAGTAAAATAAGATTAACTCAATCCAGTCCAGGGCCAAAGATTTTCTCCATATTAAGCGAAATACAAAACAAAGCAACATGTAATTTTAATTCTGTTCTTTATTCTTTGGCGTGGCTATACGGACAATTACGAGAATAAATACAACGGCCTCTAGATAATAAAAATGAATGGAGGTTACGCTAATTGGTGCAACGCTAATCATCCGTAGCAAATAAACTTTTTGCTTACTATAAAATTCTAACAGTAAAAAAAAAACATTGAATCCAATTTAACAAGATCCCTATCGAATTATGTTATTATGCTGTAATCAAGGTCGGGTTCGCCCTACCTATGTAGTAATGTACTACCTATGTAGTAGTAATGTACAAATTGCAGAAATGTTCTCGGAAATTTCCGAGAAATTACATGAAAGAAACTTAGAAAGTTCTCTGTGAAAATGTTCCCTTGAGAACTTTAACATTTTGTGTAATGTATTTATTACACGCCACATATTAGTAAACCAGGCAGGTATAATATTTAAAATGGCGTGTGTCTACGTGGGTCTTGACACGATAAGATTGTTTATTAAATTTAAGTTCCAGAGAATATTCTCCATAGAAGTTTCGCAACTTATGAAACTTCTCCTCGGGTCATTGCTAGCCCTACAGGTAGTAATAGAAAGCTTTAAAATGTAATCATTATTCGTTAGGGCTACTGGACTTATATACGAACAAAATTGATACACAAAAACAGAGAATGAGGATAATGTGTCTGTCTTTAGTAAATCGGATGCTATTTACATTATTATTAAAGTCTATCTCTTATCCGGCTCGAAGGACCAAAAATCATTTTATGGCTGATTATAGAAAGGGCTACTATTATATGTGCAAATTAAATCATCCTACACGAGTAAATATTATATGAACCCAAGATGCTATACACAGAGCCACCAATCGACAAATAGGTTTGCAATTCAAACAAAACTGAAACCATCGAATCCGCCGTCTTTCACTAAGCGATTGGCAAACCTGAAAGTTTGGACCTATACATTATGTTTTTTGTCCGCTTTCATATTGTCAAGACTGCAAGGTCGAGATCCGAGACATTGCTCCACTGGACCCAAGTCAGTTAGCAAGCTAAATGGTATTTGAATTTAATGTAGATTAGACGCATAACTTAATCAGTGTTGATTCTTAAAGGTATAATGTTAAAAGTGATAGTATTAGCGGTATTTGTGCTGGCAGAAGGCAAAATTCAACAAGATGTCGCGTCACAGCAGATTATTACTTTTAAACAGAAGACAGGGGTGAGTTGACATTTTCGTATAATATTCTTTATTTATATTCGTGAGAGGGGGGTGATTTTTGAGATTCTAGCGCTCGAATATGACATTTAATACTCCGTGTAAAACGATGAAATGGTGTTTTAAAAATAACAGCGATAGGAATTTAAAATCATGATTATTTACACTATTAATTTAATGTGAAAATAATAGCGACAAACTTTTGTGTGCGATTATTTTGGAGTTTAATTTTCTTGAATTCAGGCGCTCGAATCTCAAAAATTGCCCCCCAGGTATTAGGTATTCACATTCTAATAAAAAGACGTAATGAACATCGGTGGCTATAATAGCTTAATAAGCCTACACCTTAGGTATAGTACCTACCTACCCATCATCGCGTTACGTAGGTACTAGACTCCAGTTCCAGCCTATTGAATGGATGGATGCGAGTTATATACCTGAGGCCAGTTTTATAAAGCTACAAGTTACAACAACACATAGGGTTAGAAAGACAGTTCCGCTTGTAAATTGTACCTTGTAGCTTTATAAAACTGGCCTCTGAAGTATCACCTGTCTAGGACGTTTTTAGAGATTTTAGTCTCGCTTAAGTACCAGTTTTTAATCTCTGTATAACACAAAATGGTATATAATATTAATGAGACTTTACTTAGGTATTTGCACTTTTTCATTCAAAAAAAGCCATTTAAACCATATTAAAGTGAATTGCAATTTAGTTACCTAGTTTAAAAACAGCTAGATAGGGCATAGAAAATGTAAGAAAACAACTAATTACCTATTAAATTCGTAAGTATATTTGACTTGAACTTGGTTAGAGATTATCTACATAGATACTTGGACCTACACACTCTACTACGCTTGTTTCCCGCCAATTTACCGACCCAGTTGCTTGATAATGATTAATGATTTAATCTGAAGTATTACTTCTTCTTGATCATCTTAAACGATATGAAGGGAAAATATGTTCAGGTACTTGCAAAAAACCTAGTTAACATGCAGAGATAATACATACGTACTCGTATATATAGATATTATCATGCATGTGTTAGACATTAGACGACTTATAATACCTACACGTTCTTTTAGTTGCACGCATGACGTTTTTTTAGGATAATTTGCATTTTTGTACTCTCTACTTGTACATTTTACTGTACTTGTTCATTTTATTAAAATTAAAATTGGTTAATTTGCAGAAACCCGTAGGAGTAATGACTGCAAGCGCTGGAGCGCCTATAGAATACAAAGAAGCAACGAATACTTTAAACAAACCTTTGCTCTTCAATGAATACTTCATGGACTCTCTCACTCATTTAGTACGTGAGCGGATCCCAGAGCGCCTCGTCCACGCCAAGGCCGGGGGCGCCTTCGGATACTTCGAAGTCACCCATGACATAACGGATATCTGCAAAGCCAAAATGTTTAGCCAGATAGGAAAGAAAACTCCCGTAGCTGTTAGATTTTCTCCAGTAGTTGTTGAACGAGGCGGAATTGACACTTCAAGGGATGCAAGAGGATTTGCCATTAAATTCTACACAGAAGACGGCAATTTCGACATTGCTGGGTTTAACACGCCCATTTACGTTTATAAGGATCCTCTTCTATTCACTGCCTTCGTGCGAACTCAGAAACGTAACCCAGCCACTAACCTAATGGATGTTAACATGCTTTGGGACTACTTGACCCTAAGGCCAGAAGGCTTGTACATGTTTTTGCTAGTTTTCGGAGACCGTGGTATTCCGGACGGATACCGACACATGCCTGGCTTTGGCATACACACATACCAAGTTGTAAATAAGCACGGTGAATCCACATTTGTTAGGTGGCACTTTGTACCTGATGCGGGTATCAAAAATTTACGTTCAGAAGAGGCCAGCAGAATTGCTGCTCAAGACCCTGACTATGCTACGAGAGATTTGTATAATGCGATTGCCAATGGAAACCCTCCCAGTTGGAAAGTCAGCATTCAAGTTTTAACTCTAGAAGACGTTAAAAAAGCAGGCTTTGATGTTTTTGATGTGACCAAAGCTCTTCCTTTAGATGACTATCCTTTGAAACCAGTGGGTAGATTCGTTTTGAACAAAAATCCCATAAATTACTTCGCTGAAATAGAACAACTGGCGTTCAGTCCCACAAACCTGGTACCGGGAATACTGGGCGCCCCAGATAAAGTATTTGAAGCTAGAAGAATGGCTTACAGGGACGCTCAATATTATCGTTTGGGGGCTAACTTTAATAGGATACCCGTAAATTGCCCTATCCAAACGCAAGTTCTGGCTTATAATCGAGATGGTAGACCTCCACTAAAGGAAAATGATCGTGATATTCCCAACTACTACCCAAATACTTTTAACGGTCCTCAACCGTACAAAGATCCGAAGAGGCCACAATTGATAGAAATATATCAAGATCTGCCTAATAATTTTGACCAAGCGACTGAACTGTACACCCAAGAGATGACGAAAGATGAGCGAAGCAGATTGGTGGCAAACATCCTGTTCAGCTTGGGAGGGGCAGCGCAAAATTTACAAGATCGGGCAGTGAAACTCTTTACAATCATACACCCTGATTTAGGTGGGAGAATTCAGAAGGGCTTACTGGCTAATAAAACTCGATATTATGATGATGACGATGATTACTACTAATTCTGGAACAATACTTATAAAATTCTATTAAGGCACAACACACACTTAGCGGAATTCAGCCCAGATCTCAGCGGAATTTAGACGTCCATCTATATATTATAGATCAGCGACTGATTTTTTTAACCAGTATAAAATTCAGCCGATATCTAGGTGGATTTCCCGCTATCCTGCTGATTTTTGTCTATGTTACGCTTGAACGAAGTGTTAATTGATTGTGATTTTTGTTACATAAAGTTTTCTTTATAAATCAAAGAAAGATTAAATAATTACGCTTTTATTTAACTACTTAAGTCCAATATAATAATACAGGTAAAGTAAGGCTACACTATGCCATTTTGGCGGCAAAATATGTACATAGGTACCTACATCAATGAAACGAGGGGTATGGTAAGAGGAAAAATTATTTAAATTAAATTTTAATTTCACGCACGTAACTAATATAGACACATTACCTAATAGAGACTATAGAGATATACACGACCACAGCCTAAGAACTTTTTGAAGCTCAAGTGGATTGCGCCCTCTGTCCGTAAGCCGCCTAAAGATACCGAAATTGTAAGAAGAAATGTCACCTGAGGCCAGTTTTATAAAGCTACAAGTTACAATTTATAAGCGGAAGTCTCTTTCTAACCCTATGTGTTAGAAAGAGACTTCCGCTTGTAAATTGTAACTTGTAGCTTTATAAAACTGGCCTCTGCACTGCTACTCCACCTAGTAGCTACTAGTGTACTACTGTAGTACACTCTAAGGTTTCATTCATAAAGTACCTGTTAAAGCGCCCAATCTGTCAGGTTGGAAGGTGTAATTAGGTAGGGCCCGTAGGGAGCTGAAGGAGGGCTAGGGAGAGGCAGGGTACACAACAGAACAGATTGGGCCCTGCAGGTTGCAATGTCTAATAGCCGTTTTGCACCTTCCTAAATCAGGTCCTAACGACAAGGACGCCACAATATGTTAGACACGTTAAGCAATATCTCCAAAAGTGTCGAACGTATTGCAGCGTCCTTGTCGTTAGGACCCGATTTAGGAAGGTGTACCAGCTATAGTCGTTCAGAAAATTCGAGAGCTGTAAGGGATTAACGTCTTATCTATTGTGTTCGGACTGCCACCGCACGTGCCATGATGAAAAAAATGGTTTGGTTACACGTAAGCGTTGAATGAATTTCTATTATTCATATTGAATCAGAATCCGACCCTGTTTTTACCTGCGAGGTAAGAAACATTCCATTGGCCTCCTAAGAGCTGACTAGCCGGGCGCTCGTAGTACCTGTGCAAGGGCGCTCTCCGCATTACGCATATCTATTTGGGATCTCGATTTCAAGTTACGCTGGTCCCCGAGCGTTTGAGTCGCCTGCGCTGGATGCAACCGTAAAGAACTTAGGGCTTTTTTGTATTAGTTCATATTGAATCTTATTGCGTGGTCTATATAGTAGAAATTCATTCAACGCTTACGTGTAACCAAACCATTTTTTTCATCATGGCACGTGCTGTGGCAGTCCGAACACAATAGATAAGACGTTAATCCCTTACAGCTCTCGAATTTTCTGAACGACTATACTTAAATAGATCATAAGGCCTCTACAAACGTAAGCGACTAGTCACCTGCGATTTTTAATACATTGCGGTTTTTGATCCATTGATTGATTTCGTTACACCTATCTAGACGGTTTTGTGTCAAAAATGTGCTTCTCTGTCGACAGTGTCACACAGTGTCGATATGACCTTGAACTGTTGCGGCGTCGCGTTGGTGCCAAATCGCGCAATGTATGGATACCATTACCTTCGATCCTGGTAACACTGACTAAACGTCACTTCAGTCAAGTTGACGACTCGCACGACTCACCTCAAGAAGTCAAAAATTCATTGACGTGCGATGTGCACATAAGTAATCGTGGTGTTGCGTACGTGATGGAAACTTATTAAAATATAGATGCTGTTTACTAAAAAATAACGTCTTAAATTTTTCTACTGCAACATGGCGCCGAATTTCAGTAAAATAACTAGTAGGACCGATGTTAAAATCGCCCTGGCAGCCTCCGCTGCTATCGGAGCTTGGGCGATTAAAAACTCGCTCCAATCAAGGTGAGATTGACTAAGCGGTGCTAGTTAAGTGATTTTCCATTTACACTTATTGTTGACTACACAATTAATGGTGTCATAAATCTACGTAACTGCGAATAAACAGTTAACAAATGTTATATTTTGCAGTCAAAATAAGCGAGTGAGGCCAGGACGATTATCACCTGAAGAACAAATTCAGTATATGATAAAGGAGCGGCATAAAAAGTCTCCTAAAGCACAGGTGGATGCCAGGTTTTTTGCTGAACTGAAATCATTATGGAAAATTATGGTGCCAGGGTTTTGGTCGAAGGAGAGTGGCTTCATGGCACTCATTGCTTTGTCCCTGATAGCGAGATCCATGTGCGATTTGTGGCTGATCCAGCATACTACTCTAATAGAGGGGTGAGTCATTAAAATATGTTAAATTTGTATTACTTTCATATACAACAATCTAAAGTATTGTAGATAAAAGGGGGTCTTATCACTAAGCTATAATCTCTCAGATAATATTTTTAAAATAATGGAATCACCTTAAAAATTATTTAGAAAATAAGTAGATTAGGCAAAACAGAAATTTGTATCAGAGACAATTAAATATGTTCCGGGTAGTGAAATTGTGAATAAATAGCTAAATTACAGTTGATCATATAAAATTATTCAAAGCATAAATATCATTGTTTAACTCATTTTATTTAAAATATAATTAAAAATAGAAAAGAGGTACAAATGAATATCAGTTTAGTATAAGACTGACATTTATGGGTCAATTGCAGAATTTTTGTAACTTTGTCCCATCCTTTCTTAATTTTCTCAGTTTCGAATATTTTACAGGTCATTTGAATAATAATATGCTTATATGCAGCAAAAGCATTCAAATATTCCAATTTCCATGAAGAGCAATTATTTATCCTAATTTTATATTGTCAATTGTTATCCAAAATTCTATATCAAATCTATCACTACCTAAAATAATCTTGTTCCTTAGTTTTAATCAACATAAAGAGATAAGGGGTGTATTTTAATTTTAATACCAAAGCTTAGTAAGGTATAATTAAATTATATTATTTTGTGTTTTGCAAGCACTTATTGTGCAAAAAATTTTTTATACAATATAATGAGGTACAATTAAATTCAATAGCAATTCACTATTTCTTTCTAAAATGGTGTTAAAAGTAGGTATTTAAGTATAGTATAGTAGTAGGTTTTTAGTTTTTGAGCACTGTTACAGAATCAGGATAAAACTACCCATACAATATAGAGTTATAGACAAGAAGTAGTAAGTATAAGAATTAATATAATAATATAACATTAAGATTTGGTTAACTACTACCTCATAATTAATGGAAGAGCGGAACCTTCTGGCACAAGTATTTGTTTTACTTAAAAGAAGGTTCTTGTTTTGTTACTAGTGAAACCACATTTTGTAACCAATAAATTATTTTCTTTTTCATTTTCATTTTCATTTTCATAGACAGTTAATCAAATTTAAAAAAGTAAGCTAAGTAACAAATTTAAACAAAATCATGCCAGTTAGTATCGGACGGATTGTAACATTTCATTGTAATTCTACTACAACATCATTATTCAAACACAGCTATCAGAGCATAGGTCATTTACATGAATAAAACAAAATGGAATGACGTTGCAAACATACCTGTCATTTAGTTTTGTGTTTTAATAAAATACCCCAAAAATTCAATTTTATAGCATAATAAAAATAGGTACACATGGAATACCACTCATGCCACTTGGCTCTACTTTTCTCAGGGACAAATCTTCCAGTTTTAGACAATAACTAGAAAACAAATAAAAATAACCATGGAAAACTTAATGATAATTATAAAATAAAACATAGGTAGTTATTACATCTATTTTAGTTTAAGTATAATAAATTTATTTATATACTGCGGGCTGCCTGGAGGTATACGAAAATTTGTATGTGACATAGGCCATTGACTTATACTAAAGCGAGAGGACCTCCGCTCCGAGTCATTTCTGGTGCAGAGGCTGTCCGTAGCCATCCAGCGCGGTAATGCCGCTTGAGCACTTTTGTGCCGGAAACAACAACCGACAGTAGCAATGTTTTTAGTTATGTTTGACAAATATATATGTATTTGCTTTTTATAGCTTTATATACATACCACCACACTGGTATCCTTTGAGTAAAATACCTTCCTAATTATTGTATCATATAATATAAGATATGAGTGTATTACTCTATCCAATTGTGTGAAATTAAAAATACAACTTAAGATATATTTATTATAACAATAGTATGGAATTTTTAAGTTTCAAAAGAATGTCTGATTTTGTTCAAAAGAATCAAAAGTCTAATTAAGTAAATATATTTTTGTAATAACTAATTATTATTTGATTTCGTAGGTCAATCATCACAATGAACAAACGAGAGTTTAAGGCGAGACTGCTTCAGTTCTTTGCTGCCATGCCTCTGGTAAGCATTTAATTGGTGTTAGACTTAATACCTTACATATAAATTAAGATAGTCTCTTGCCTTTTCGCCGAAAATTGTATTGCCGAATTTCACTTGCCAACCAACTTTTCACAGAAGTTTCATTTGGCCAAATAACTTTTACAATATAGTTATTTCGCAACCATGAAATGAAAATTACCTACTAGGTTGGGTTAGGTTAGGTTGGATTGGATTATGTAAAGTTGGGAAATGAAATTCGGCCAAATGAGACTTCTGCAAAAAGTTGGTTGGCAAGTGAAATTCGTCAATACAATTTTTGGCGAAAAGCCAGATAACCGTGATTAATAATAATTCGGGGACCTCTTCGGAGAAACCGAAGGTTTTGCCTGTGCAATTGCGGACGAAGTTATCATGACGAATAACTACCGGAGATATATCCTGAAGGACGGTACGGTCGACATTTGTCGGGCATGCCGCCGTCCCGGAGAGTCACTCAGACATATCATCTCCGGTTGTTCTCATCTTGCTAACGGCGAGTACTTGCACAGACATAACCTCGTAGCCAGGATTATACACCAGCAGCTTGCTCTCCTATACAGTCTTGTGGCCCACGAAGTGCCGTACTACAAGTACATACCTGCGCCAGTTCTCGAAAATGATCGTGCCACGCTCTATTGGGATCGATCTATAATCACGGACAGGACTATTGTAGCCAATAAGCCTGATATCGTGGTAATAGATCGACCGCAACGCCGGGCCATGCTCGTCGACATCACCGTCCCATGTGACGTGAACCTCGTGAAGGCTGAGAAGGACAAGTCCAGCAAGTACCTAGACTTAGCTCACGAGGTAACCGCCATGTGGGAGGTTGATTCGGCGATCATTGTGCCGATAGTTGTTTCTGCGAACGGTCTCATAGCGAAGAGTCTCGACCAACATCTTGAGAGACTTTCGCTACGGGGTTGTGGTTGGATCAAGGGTCAGATACAGAGGGCGGTAATTCTGGACACGGCGCGCATAGTCCGAAGGTTCCTCACTCTGCGGCCCTAACCACCGGCAGCCTGGGCCTTGCTCCGTTGCCGGCGGCACCCTAGGATAGGTTTTTTATAATGTTTTTATTGTTTTTGTGTGTTTTTGATGTATTTTTTGTATTTTACTTTTATAAAAATATTGTAAAAAACCTATACTAAGAAAAAAAAATGAATAAAGAGGAAATCACAGTAAATTAAATCAGTTATTATGTTCAAAAAATATTTTGCAGAATTATTTGTAGGTATGTATTGATGTCATAATTTAAGTTGCTTAAATATAACTCAATATAGGGTCAATAAGAAAATAAGGGTAGCTAGAACATCAAAAAAAATTGTTTTATCGAAAAAAGTATGTAATTGGTTTCACTTCATATTCAGAATATTTTTCTAAGTGTTTAGTTATTGCTCTTCTGGCCTTGCTCTCCTGAAAAACCTACTAGTAACCTCCTTGCTGTAAGTTACTCTCTTGTTTATCATTCTAATTTATTTGAAACCTAGTCTATTTTCTTTTTCAGATATCATTGGTTAACAATGTATTGAAATGGAGTATAGGAGAATGCAAATTAAGAATCCGGACAAACCTTTCACTGTATCTATACCAGCAATACATGAAGTAAGTACTCTCTCTTATTAATCTTAAAGTCAGTCAGCAGCAAAAGTAGCTAAGCGGGTAGGGTGTTCAAAATGAGCTGGACACGACTTTATTGTTAAGAGACTAAGAGCCTGTGTAGGTCATTTTGGACATCCTACCCGCTGAGCTACTTCTGCTGCCGACTGTACCTGGATAGTCATTTAACGTGACGAAAATATGTAGCTACGACTCTATTACTAAGGCGTGAAGTCTTGGATACATGTTTTTGTGACATTGTCCACATTGTCAGGCCGTATGCTTGTTTTGTTTGCCGCCGTCGTGGTATAAAAAAAAATTGAATGTAGGTACCCATATTTTCAGAAGTAGCCGTACAGTCGACGTCAAACATAAGATATTATGTTTCCCCTTTTACACCTTACTGCTTTCACATTAAGATTCTGTATATATGTAAATACCTGCAATACGTTAAAATATTTATAATCTCAGTACTTTGCCGTTTGTGGCAAGTAACGTTGTAAATTTTAATGTCTGTGTAGTAGTTGCTCAAAGTGTTATAATAAATAGGTATACATATAAAACCGTCAAATAAAACGCGTTTAATAGTCAGAAGAACGAAACGATCCCATGAAAGAAAGGCAAAAATCTGAACCTGATTTTATTATTTCGTGTTCACCATATTACAAACGTATTTTTATTGATATAAGTAGGTACTTTGATATCCCGTAGACAACTTTCTAATCTTCTAAGGTCAACTCGACGAAGACCGTCAGTCGGCGAAGTTCGGATAGCAAGCAATTACAGCAAATTCTCTGCATAGGTAGGGTTGCCAGGCCCAAAATCACAAAAGCCGGTTATAATAAAATAAACAATTATGAATTAATCAACTAGCCGTAATGTAATAGTTACACCATGTATGCCTGCCCGTTCATCTGTCCGTCTGTCCGTGGCTTAGTTCAGTTATCGTTAGTAATAGAAAGCTGAAATTTGGTATTAGTATATGTGTATTAACCACGCGCACAAAATGGTAAAACGATTTTTTTTTTGGATAGGTATCTCCCCGTTGTTGGATGGTTCTTTTTAGAATAATATGAATTCCAAAACATTTAAGGACTGTTCAATTTACTAAGCGGACATCAAAAAAAGGGTTATTTATGGATTTCTTAGAACAAATATATCTTTATTACGGTGAATACTTATGAACCATTTTAAAATAAAGTAATATATTACACAAGAACAATACATTTAATTAGAACGGTAAAATTTCCGGACTTTAGCGCGGATTCGTCGCATAAGTGTTTGCACATAGCTTTTTGACACTTTTCTACAAGCGGCAGACCACATCCGTTTCAATTCTGCCAATGTACTAGCTTCTCGGCCATCCTTCCGCAAGGTTCTCTTTACAGTGGCCCAGTATCGCTCGATGGGGCGGAGCTCCGGGCAGTTTGGTGGATTGTCGTCTTTTTTAACAAATGTATGTTTTTTGATTTTAGCAGCGTCACTGTCTGACCAGCATAAGTGAGCACTCGCCAGATCAGGCCAAAACAGAGGGGGAATATTGTGCTTTTTATATAGAGGAAAAATAACCGTTTTGTGATGTATTCCTTTCTATAAATTTCGCCACCAATAGTTCCGGTTGCAAAATAAGACGTGCTTTTGAGGCCACAGGTAGATGGCCTGCCATACAAGGACTTTCTTCCCGAATTTATCCATTTTTATGGCTTTATCGGAATCCGGTACATTTTCTCCTACAACTGCATTATAATACTGAGGCCCCGGTAACGTACTGCTGTCATACTTCACGTACGTTTCGTCGTCCATAGGAATGCAACGAGATTTGTGTTGCAGCAAAATATCGTATAAATTGCGGTACCTTTTTTTGGAACGTATTTGCTGGTCGGCACTTCTCCTCGGCATTTTTTGCTTTTTATATGTCCGTATATTATTTCTTTCCTTGATATTTTGTACGGTGCCTACGCTTATACCTTCGTTTTTTGCAATATCACGAACGGACGTGTAATTTTTTTATTTTAACAGCCGCAAGACATTTTCTTCCACATGTGGGTTTGCCGGGCCACTTCTCCGCCGCGATTTTGGTAAATTGGCGAGCGTATGATGCTCCCCAAATTTATTTATGATTTGAAATACGGCTGACTTGGAACATTTAAACCTATTCGCAACTTTCCGCAGAAAAAATTGGCCTGTACACCATTTTTGCAAGATTAATTAGCGATTTACAATATTAATTCCCTCCATCGTGAAAAATTATTTTCCAACTAGAAATAGTTATTTGTTATACAAGGGGTGAAAGTTGTATTTTACGTGCGAGTGTTATTTGAAACACGAGCTAGCGAAAGGATTCTATTATTGACCACGAGCGAAGCGAGTGGTTCAAAAATAGAATCCTGAGCGTAGCGAGTGCTTTAATACACGAGACGTAAAATAACTTTCACCCGTGTATAACACAAAACTTTTCACCTCACTACAGCGAGGAAAATAAGGAAAAGGGTGCATTTTGCTCGGTTTCCCGTAATTCCTCAGGTGTTTAATACTTCTTCATCACTCGAATCACTAATTTTTAACAAAACAATCTAGAAAAACATGCGAATATTTAACGTTGATATGATGGATGAATTGAAATGAAAAGTTTTGACGTAAAAGGTTTTATTAAATGTCAGATGCGTTTTGTTCGTACGTAGACTTATTCGGCTGTCAGAACAATTTATCCGTTTTTACAAAAAGAATGAAGATTAATGTTGAATGCTGATATTTATGAATTAAAATAAAGTTGTAAGACTGTATTAAGTGTTTTTACTCGATGCAATTCATTAATTGCGATGTTAAAAATTCTGCACTTTTAATGTTTTACGTTTTGTTAGCTGTCAAATGTCACTTAAGCCACTTGTCACTTATGTCAAAACTCTTTCACCACATGTGGATAAAAAGCGATTTTCACAATAGATATTAAACAAACAAAAAGGGCTTTCAGAGCTAGTGAGGTGAAAAATATATACAACAGTTGATAGACTTATGTATGTTTATTTTATAACCAGTCATTACATATCAGTCAGTTTTTAGTATAAGGATTAATATTGAATTGAGTATGTCCGCTTAGTAAATTGAACAGTCCTTACTTATTTTTATACATGTTTCGTTCCTTCAATTCCGTTACCACAATAAGAAGTTTTTGGAAAAATGGTAACGGAATGGAAAAAAATGTTTTTTTTCCTAACAAAATCGAAAGAGCTCGTGATTCTGATTCTAAATCACCTTAAATTTTCCAAATAAAAAAAGTGTAATAGACAACTTAAAACAAAATGGCCCAGATAACATAAAAGCTGTCACTTCTTTACTTGCGACCTCGACTTTTGAAGCGTGCCGTTCGCGCGTCTGTCAGACGAAAAGCCTAACAAAAGCCGGACGGGCCGGACGAACAAATATTTGGCCGGACACGTCCGTAAAAAGCCAAACATGTCCGGCTAAAGCCGGACACCTGGCAACCCTATGCATAGGTATAGCTTTTTTTATGATATGGTAAAATTGTCGTAAACACAATTTTTAAGACTTTCGGAGTCATTATTTCTGAATATATCCACTTAATCAAAAAATGTTTAAAGAAACCTCATGAAATGTTATTTTCAAAGACCTATCGTTTGATGTGCATCATGTTAATATTAGGTAAAAAAAATATTTTGACACTTGCATGTATAGAGTGCCCCCCCTAAAATGATTTTTTTCAAAAATTTCACTACATAACTAAGTAGCAGCACACACAATTTATGTAAAAATTTGATAATGATACGTCTTATAGTTTCCGAGTAAAATGGCTGTGACATACGGACGGACAGACAGACATGACGAATCTATAAGGGTTCCGTTTTTTGCCATTTGGCTACGGAACCCTAAAAAGTGATGGCAGGATGACTTGGACGCGACCTGTAAAGAGTGGTCGAAAATGTCAAGCGACAGGGTCGAATGCAGAAAAAGAGGGGAGGCCTTTGCCCAGCAGTGGGAGTCCCACTGTGGAACACTAAATAGGCTATCGTCAAAAAAAGTAGATACAAATCCTTTTCCGTAGCAATTTTTATTTATTGTTTAATAGCTCACGTATTTAGAAATTATAAGGTTCATTGAGCAGTGATACAGTTCCTAGCTATGTTTTGTCATTTATCTACAAGTAATATGGCATTAACGTTTTCATACCATATGTACCTACCTATAAACTCCATTTCGGCCCTAAATTTTCCTAAACATATTGTTAAAATTAAAATCAATGTTGACTCACGTCGCGTCGGCGAGTCATAGTAACCGGTTTTTGCAAGAGCCTAAAATAGCCTAATAATTTGGATTATATTATGCTCTTATATATGGATCCCTGCACTAATACGCACGAGTGCTTTACACGCCCGTTCAAATGTACGGAATTCTATGTCACTGTCACATAGTTGATTTGCGTATCCATAGCGCAATGGGTTGGATACTTGCACAGATCAGTTACGCGCATGCGCGAGCGCAGAGTTCGGTACTCTATGGGTACTTGGGTAGGGCACTCAACAAACGCAAAACGCAAGCAGTCGGTGAGCCGGTGGCATACGCATGTGAAGTTTATTGGCTTAAGACATCTGTTATTGACAAGGGCTGGAATTCTTCATAGCAAAAATCAAACTGTCAGAGGGATTGACCATGATGTTTTATCGACTTGTCGATAAATATTTGTCACTTAACGAAACAAAGCTTAAGTAATGAAATCAGGCTTTTGGATATACAACACAACCAATTTGAATATCGTTTTTCTTTTAGGATTAACCATTTTAGTAACACGGCACGGGAATCAATTATGAAAACTCGAGTGACATATGTGACATTGATATAATTTATTTTAATATGCAGATGCAAGTTGCTTATCAAAGAGGTCAAATGTTACAGAATAATCTTTTAAGATGGTAATGGATACCTAATGCGATATTATTCCGTAACATCGATAAGTCGATAAAACATCATGGTCAATCCCTCTGACAGTTTGATTTTTGCTAAGAAGAATTCCGGTCCTTGGTTATTGACTTACTAATATAGATTGGCCATGGATTGTTTTACTTCTAGCATAGATAGAGAAAATCATACTGCCTCTTTCTTACGCTAGTACCCTTGCTACTAAAAAAGGGACATGTATAATTTATTACTTCCACTGTTACTGCACTTTTTGGCCAGCCAGACTATAAATTCCAATTAACAAACAGTACATATAACTCTATGATATCTGTAATTAGGGTACATATGGATATCTATGAGTGAGTATAGGTAAATTAGGTAACTGAATACTTAGTTACGTACGAGTATAACTAGGTGACATGTTAACTTTTTGAACTTACGATTTGAAAACGCCTTAGTAGAATTGCTAGCTTCCCTAGGGTGTGGTGACCGCTTACCAGCAGGCGAACCTAGCTTTTGTTGCTATCATCATTTAATAAAATAAAAAATTGTCAATGAAGAAGTAGAATAGAGTAGTTTAAATCTTGTTGACTAATGATAATGACCCGCACGGAAGCCAAGCTTATATCAATATTGGACGCGAGGTAGTTATTTCACGATCTACGTCGATCGTAGAGTGGACTTTGGAAGTTGGCATTTTTTTGCCTTATTTTTTGAGCATCCTTTATGGCTTCTAGTATGAATATCTTGCTATTTATATTTTAGGGTTCCGTGCTGAAGTGGTGCAAAAGGAACCCTTATGGTGCGACTCTGGCTGTCTGCCACAGATTTAATTTGCTTTAAAACTACTGAACCGATTGAGCTGAAATTTTGTACACAGATGTAAGTTGGTGACCCAAAAGCGGGTGTGTAACGTTAATGAATTAATTTTAAACATTCGGTCCACTTTTGGAGGTTATAGCTTGACCACAACCGCTGTGCCGCTATAGTTAGAAAATAAAAAAAATATCGCGTGATATATAATGAAAGGGATGTTATGGGGATCTCCAACATTTTTTTTATAATTTTCAAATACATAGTCTTTAAGCTATTAAGAAAAAGAGGAAAATTACCCCCTTCCTCCTGATCGTAGAAATAGGCCTAAAATATCACCTCGTCTGTGGCGAATCCCGCATCGGAATGATCCGTGCAATGAATTATAATTATGAATCATTGAAAATAGTTGTTTACCTAATACTTATATATAGATACAAACATAACATATGTTAAAATTGAGTTATGTACGGTACGGAATCCTCGGAATGCAAGTCTAATTCGCATTCGGCCGGTTTTTTAAACTTGTATATTTACACAAGTTCAAAACAATCTTAGTGCAAAATGCAGACTTAAACCATTTTGCTCTCCTGTTTATTGATTTTCGGTCAATAAACATTTGATTTATTTCACTTAGTTTTATATTTAGCGAATTTTTCGTGTAATGATTACTAATGAAAGCAATCATAACTAAGCACAAGTTCTTAAACATACTTTTTTAAGGTTGAGGAGTTCAAGAATAACAAACAATCATTAACAACAAGTCGAAAAATACCAGTTCCCGATCGGCATCCAATCAATGTCAACTGCATACGAGTATTTAACCTTCAAGTTGATGCATATTCTAAAAACCGTTACGAAAAAGTTAATTGCTGACTAAATGTATATTGTACTTCAAACTTTTTAATGTTTAACACCAAAGACATTCACGCCTTTGACGTTCACAATCTAGGCATGAATTAAAAAAAAAAGATAATGGCTATCATTGATTTGAAAACAATGTAATCCAACAAGTTACACGTATAATATTCGAGCCATTTTAGCTTATATTTCATTGAATTACGGTCCTTAGGAGTTGTTACTTGTGAATCGTGATGTGTCGGTTAATATAATTACGAGCGTAGACGCAGGATCAAGGGTCGTTTCGTTATACATCGACGGACGTTATTTACATGCATTTGTGTTACAAAACCGAATCGAGTGGGTCATTTAAATAATAATACCAATTCTAGAATTAAATAATTGAATTTTTAAAGCGATAATTATATAAATCCACTGAATCCACAATTCCACACCAAAGACCACCAAAGCAATGTTCGTAGTTGGTATTGTCGGTACACAGCATTCTTTTTTGGTTTATCAGGCTTTAGTCATGCCACACGCACTATAACTACCTTAGACTATTCAACCAACCGGACCGCCATGTCTATCATTTTCTATACAAAAAAAACTGCCGATTTTTGCGGGGGAGGGGAAAGTCAAATGTATGCGAAACGTCAAAATAGCCACGTCAGGTAAGCTTCAGTCCATACATGAGTATGACCACTGGTCATATATTTTCGGCAGAGGGTAACGCCTGTTTATAGCCGCTCCGGTTGGTTAAATGCTCTAAGATACCTACCTATAGTCAGCGGCGGAAGTAGTAGTTTTTAAATAGATGTTAACAAGACTACTTTTTAAGAAAGTACATGTTAACCTTTAGTCAGTCTCTGTGCTTCGTTAGGATTCTGCCCACATTTTTCGGTCACTATTGTATTTTTTTTTCTGAAACGTGTTTTTGCTCAATATAGCACGACCGAGGCTTGAACCACGCAGTACATTTCAAAGATTAAGGTCATTTTGATCATCTTAGACTCTAAGTTACTCATAAACGTCTCTCAGGCCTCAATTAGTGAATTTATGTTTTGTCCTTATCTGTCACTTTGACAATTGTGTTTGTTAGAAACAGAGTAAGCTACGTCTGCTGCCTACATACCTGCAGTACTTACTGCAGTGCATAGGACGGGAAGACAACAAAATGTGTATGGAAATGACACCGAATTAAATTCCATCAGTTATATGTATATGCATATATGCTAGAGCTCTGTAATTAACTCTCGTCAAATTTGTCGTGGAGTCAGTGAGGTGATTGAATGATTTGGCAGTTAAGAACTGAATAGTTACCACAACCAGTATAATAATTGTAAAACTGTTAATATTGAAACATTAGTGATATGAAGTATGTTCAAGGTAATAATAGCTATCAATTTTCCCATCGCAGGTATTTTATTGATTGTAATATGCCGTAATCTGAGTAACGAATACACAATGATAGATAAATTACATGCAATTGTTCGATCAAGGGTTAGCTAGCTAACCTATGATCGTGAATTGTGACTGATGAAACGTAGTATCTATCTACGAGTTATAGTCTATTAAGTTGTAGATAGATATTACTTATTTTTTTATATTCGCATTATTCTAAAAATACCTTTGTACCCAAGTTATCCAAATCCAACACTATCTGATTATGATGTAGGTACATATACATATATGTTCGCACATCGTGCAATGTTAATAGAGATTAGATAATATTATAATATATTCCTACACGTAACGGAATAGTTCAATAGTTGTATCATACCTATATCGTAACATATTTTTTACTATTTCTAGCTTAGACTAACGGAATCAAACTATAGACGAGCAAAGTAGCATGGAATTCTGCAATCAATTATGACAAAAATAAATGTGAAGGCGTCTATTAGTGATGCTGATTAAGTGTTCTTGAATATAAATTGAATTAATCTAGATTCCTGAATCTAGACGAATCTAGTATACACGATTCAAGAACACTTAATATCATTGCCTGTCTTGTCTTTTCGACCCCTGAAATAGTTATCAAAAACTTACCAGTGGATTTGTTCACCCTAGAAAACGATGAACCACACAATGATGTGTTCCATAAATATCTAAATCGAGTGTTTTTTTTTGCCTTATTAAATTGACAGCATTGTCTTTCCTACACTTAACGGAACTGCTATTACATTACTCAAGTATAGGTTTTACAAGATCCGTTGATGTTTCGGATCCGGATAGTTCGGATCTTATAATTCTAAGGATTCATGAGACAACTTTGGCAGTTTTTACCTATTTTAGTATTACTTTTTTATGGAAAAATATGCAGGAAATGTCACTATTTAGTAATAGGTAGGGTAGGTTTTAGTAGTAGTGGAGGATTACCTCCACCAATTAATTGCTGCAAGATGCCCGGATCTAGTAATAAGGATAGTAAAACTAACTAATGGGGTTGGCCGGTCGAAAGTATTTACAGATGGCGCCAGCATAGCTGGTACCTGTCAGTCCTACAAATAGTGTCAAAATCTTTTTTTTTCTTCTTTTTTTTTGATCTGGATGGGCTAGCCTTTAAGCCAAATCCCATATAACAATACTAGTGAAAGGGAACCAGCTATGCTGGCCAAACCGTTGACAGTTGCCAACCCCATTGGACGGGTTTCGTTACCCACATTGTGTCTGACGTGGCCAGCTCTAAGTCTACTAGATCTTATTTGTATAGTATTTATTTGTTATAGAAAACTTACTTACAGGTGCAATTATAATGCTTCTGTCAATTAACAATTAGGTACTTATTAACACAAGCATGATGGTTTTCCCAATTTTACTTAGTTGCCCAAATATTGGATAATAAATACCCTTTTGCAATGCCCATTGTGTACCGTTCTTAACTAACAGCGCTACCTAATAAAACTAATTATAATATATTCGGGACTTGAAGGTCATATGAAACACGTTTCTATTAAAATATCTAGTTTTATTGTGTATAGATAAGGATGAAAAGAAAAACATTTTATCACATGAATAGTAAAAAATGTGTAAATAAAATCAAGACCAATAAATCCGAGTAAGGTACTTAGAACGAAAAACATTTAACGGGTATATTTTTCCCTTAATTTCGTTTCGTTAAACGAACTCTGGAAATGCAAATTTCCAGTCCAGCGTTTGTGGATGTATAAAAGCCCTGTTACACTTGTCCTAGTTTAGTTTTAAATTTCTTATTGAAAAAAGTTAGGATTCTAATTAGGATGCTAGTTAGGACACAAAAGTAAAGTGTACCAGGCCTTTAAACTGGAGCCCCGTAGTGTCATAAGGCCAAGGTCTATGACCTGTGCTATTACTATTCCTTACCGAGCAAACCGTGATTCTATAATAAACAGGTTTTAGTTCTAGTTTTTAGTTAACTTACTAAAAACCCGTCGTGAAAAGAACAATTGAAACAGGATCGATATTGTAATTAGGTATTTGCGGTGTCGAGGTTAACAATATGCAAGGTGATTCACAAAAATTCTATGAGGATATTTATTGTCAGACTTGCTAGCTGTATTTGTAGGTCCGTTCGTTTGGAATTCGGCCTGGCATTTCCTCTCAAGCGATAAATTTCGAAAGAAGCTTTTGGTCCATCCCATAGATATTGTTGTTGCTCCTGTTGCTAGGGCTTCCCAAAGGTGAATACGGCCTCAACAAACTCCTTACACAAAATTCGAAATAGGAAACTGAAAAAAATTAAAGAAAAAGAGAAAATACAAAAGGAAAATGATACAAGGAAAGAATGGATTCTATCATATAAATAAATAGTCTAGAAAATTAACATTTTGATATTTAAGTGAGCTATTCAGCTGTTAACCTTGTGCTGCACGTCGTTGCTGATTGCTTCGACGGATTTGTCACGCTAGTCAAGATAATGGTTTTCCTTTGCGGGAAGTTGCCGCAAAAGATAGTTTTACGACGTAAAAGATAGGACGTCACATAGGGTTTTCATACAATATTGTAGCATTGTTGCCGTAGCCCGCCCTGCGCCGTCGCACGCGGTACTCGACTGAAAAGCTCTTAATCATGCCACGATTGTATAAAATACTATAAGATGTGTTTGTTTGCGTGATAGGATTAGTAAAGATGAATTCGGTAGGTATACTAGTATTGAGTATAGATCAGGACTAAATTACTAATTTTCAAATGACGATGCTGTATTAGCGTCATAAATGTCATAATATTAATAATTTAGCAATTTTAATTTCAAGTAGGTATAGTAGATTACGTAAGTTCATGTACAGTCGACGACAAAGAGATGTATCCACTTTTTCACCTTATGGAGTCGTAATAAGGTCCAAAAGTGGATACATCTCTTTGTAGTGGACTGTACACTAATTAGTTTAAGATATTAAAAGGACCTGTTTGTTACAGAGGTTTCACGTACTACCAAGTGACGAACTTGGACAACCGGATATCCAATGCAGACCAGCTACTCACCACAGACATAGACAAGTTCTGCGAAACCGTGGTGGATCTTTACAGCAATATTAGCAAGCCGATTCTGGACATTGGCATCTATCTCTATAGGCTGACCGTTAATTTGGGCGTCAGTGTAAGTATCCATTACTAATGATTTTTTACTGTGGACGAGTTATAATCTAACATAATGAGCACAAAAAATACTTCCAATTCCATAACATCACATTAACAGCAGTGATTATGTTATGTTAATGTATATTCACAATCATGACATCCTTGTCACCCTCATTGTAAAAAAAATACTGTTTCTCTTTCTTAAGCGGGTGACAGGAGCTCATTAGCACGTCCTCATCTCTCGCTTGCCGGTGTGCGACTAGAGACAATTGTTTGAGTTCACTCATTTTAATTGCTTCACTTTTGGTGCGTGCGTTAGCCAATCTGTAATTTTTATATAACATAGCCTTTACTTTTTACTTTCGAGCGAACAACCTAGGATTGTGCCAAGATATATAATACACATAATAGAATACATTAAGTTAGAAGTCACACATGTTACGAACATGTTGTTTAGTGGACCAAGTATGAACTATTGAAATTAGGGACGTTACGGAGGTGGTTTAACGGACCCGGAGTCGGAACCGAAACCGATGTCGGAACCAGAACGGATGGTAATAAACTTTACGTATAGAATAGAGTGTTTTGATCAAAATGATATTTTAAAGACAGGTGTGGGTTTTCCATAGTTAACATATTATATTACTCGCTGTAATAATTAGCGTCTAATCTGCTTCCAAATTGTAACTGCATTGACGTCAGCTTTGTTTGACTATTTAATTAATAGGACAGATCTAATTCACATTAAGTTAAACCCCACTTAAAATGTTTTTTTTTTAACACAAGTAACAAAAATACAAGTCTGTAGTGGTATTATGTTATGCCCCATTCAAATTCTACCGCCATTACCGCCAATGAATTCATATTCCATAAAACAATAAAAGGGTAACCATATTTTTTTATTCTAAACGTTGTAATCGAATACACGGAATCGTAAACTGAAACATTGACATTTATTCATACGTTTCAAAAATATCGTTAATATTCGAAGAATAGTAAGTGATAAATATTAAAAATTATAATATGTATATTTTAAATTTGTTTGGTTTTATTTCAGACTCCTGGCATAATGATGGCATATCTACTCGTATCTGGTGTGTTCCTGACGTATCTCAGAAAACCGACAGGTTAGTTAAATATTCATAATAAAATCTGTGCTAAGAATACCAACGTACTTAGAACAATAGCTCTTTTAATTGTCCTAGTCTACAATAGTATTGTGAAATGGAATGTTAATTTTCCTTTGCAGCTCGTCTCACAGTCCAAGAGCAAAAACTAGAAGGCGAATTTAGATACGTAAACTCCAGACTCATCACAAATTCGGAAGAAATCGCTTTCTACCAGGTAAAACCAAATACCATCAGATATATCGGAGCGGCCAAGGTGGTCACAAATATCTGAACAACGCCTTTACTGTGAAAGCGATAAGATGCTTGTTCAGATATTTTTGAGTACCGTGGCCGCTCCGATAGATGATGGTGACTGTATGGGCTAATACCAGAATTCCGGGATTGCCCATACGACCAATACCGGTTTTGTATGCCCTAGTAAGAGCATCCTGTTGATATAAAATAATGAACCAGGGCTCGGAAACCGGAATTTGCTCCATAGTAAAAAACGGTTTATGTTCGTTTATTCATTACTGTTTCATATTTAATCAAAAATCCTATATTATGAAGTGAAATCCTAAATACAATATTGGGTTTTACATAAAAACCATAAAATAATAAAATATATTGGGTTATTTCGGGCTTTTTTGCTTTAACCGGTTACGAGCCCTGCAATCAACCGTTGCCCTATTTAATCCTTGGTAAAATTTGGGACTCCCATTAGTCAATTACCTACCTCTATTCTTTATCTTATCCTCTACAATGGTGACTTTTAAATCTTTTAATCTTAAGAGTCGCCAGGACGCTCGCGTGAACTCGCGTCCCCATACAAACGTAGTTCAGCTCTCATTTTAAAACGACATGCTTTAGAACCACGAAATTTGGCATGGGCATTCTAGCAGTACAGATCTATGTCGGTAATTCATTTTCGTTGCAAAAAATTGTAATCAAAAGAAAATATAGCAAAAATAAGTTTTGTATGTAAATCTGTATCTGGCCAAATTTCGTGGTTCTAAAGCATGTCGTTTTAAAATGAGAGCTAAACTACGTTTGTATGGTAACGCGAGCGTCCTGGCGATTCTTAAACCGCGTAGGGTAAAATTAAGTACTTATTCTAGTTACTAATTAGTAACTTCATAAACACCTACCTGATCGACCTTGACATTTTTTCTTGGTCAGTGATTCTTTATATATATTTTTTTTCCACAAAATATGTCTCCTATGTTTGACATTGTCAGCATATTTACTTAATTTTACAAAATTATTTTTCATTGTTGCATGTCTAATAATTGATTTGTCAAATGCAAATATATGTTTGACGTAAATCTTAATGAACTTGTAGTACCTATCAGTGATTGGGAATATTTAATTATCATACTGCACTCCAAAGAATGATTTATATAATTATTTACCTTATAGAGTAGGTATTTATGTCAAATGAAACGATACTGACACTGAACATCAGTTTAAAGAATTTAGTAGGTAATAAGTTGTTCTGAGACGCTTACACTTTTAGTCATAGACGCCCTTTTTGACCCCCAATGCAAAAAGAGGGGTGCTATAAGTTTGACCGCTATGTGTCTGTGTATCTGTCTGTGGCACCGTAGCGCTATAACGGTTGAACCGATTTAAATGCGTTTCTTTTATTACTTCAAAGCACGATTTCTAGCGAATGAGTTTAGACTGTTAATCTATTCGGTTCAGCAGATTCGGGGGTTTTCATAAAATTTTAATTTATAACAATGATTTGTCATCGACATACCCAAACTATCACAACTTACGTAGTTTTTGAGTATATACGAGGGGCGTTCAAATAGTTCTCGGTATCGGTATTAAAAATTGGCGATATGTAAATTGTTATATTTTAATTAAAATATGCATACTTTCTTTACTTGTAAATACTTATTAACTTCATTCAATTGTTTTATTTTATAACTCTAATAATAATTTAACTTTTGCTGGTCAAATTGTAACCCTTCACTAAGTCGTCATTAGGTCGTGATTTTTATGTAGTTGTTTTTGAACATTAGAGAATGAGCATTAATACTCAAAAGTTAGGACTAAATAACAGCGGACGCGGTTACCAGTTTTGAACTTTGGTCAAAGAGCAGTACCCTTGTCAATTAGAAGGTTCTGAACCATAATTCCTGCCGCAAATTGGTTATTTTTTTTCTTTACATTTTCTTAAATATCTTTCCATAACTACGATTGAATAATGATACACAACTCTACTAAAATATTTGAGCATAACTGGTAACAGCTAATGTCGCAGTATTTATTTGTACGCCTCAATAATCCTGAAAAAGGCCGAAAAAAGCTCCCTAATTTTGGTCATAGACTTAGAGATTGAAATAAAAACTGCACAGGTAACTGGTTTATTCTTTCAATCATGACGATAAACCAAGGTTTCATTTTCAATAACAATAATTTCGTTTAGTGCATCAGGAGTTTCTCCACACCGCTCCAAATCATTGCAAAACTATCTCTTAATATTACTGTCTGTAAAAATGTTAATACAATTGTTTTTTGTCCAGCTATAGCAGAAAAACAAATGAATAACGAAGATATTTTTTTTCGGTAATTGAATGTTGATTAGAGCTATAGTATAGTCCACATTAATATAATATCATTGATAGGGTGGTTAATACCGGTACCGAGAATATCTTGAACGCCCCTCGTAAGGAACATATTTCTATATTTATAAGAAAAATCTGCGCAGGGCAACCACCGCGAGCAGCTGACAGTACTAGCGAGCTTCTACAAGCTGACGCGGCACCTGCGCAACTTCCTCAACTTCCGCGTCGCTATGGGCTTCATCGACAACATCATCGCCAAGTGTGAGTGACAACTGACATACGCAGCAACCACCGCGACTAGCGAGCAGTACTAGCGAGCTTCTACAAGCTGACGCGGCACCTGCGCAACTTCCTCAACTTCCGCGTCGCTATGGGCTTCATCGACAACATCATCGCCAAGTGTGAGTGATAACTGACAATACTGACATACGCAGCAACCACCGCGAGTAGCGAGCAGTACTAGCGAGGTTCTACAAGCTGACGCGGCACCTGCGCAACTTCTTCAACTTCCGCATCGCTATGGGCTTCATCGACAACATCATCGCCAAGTGTGAGTGATAACTGACAATACTGACATACGCCGCAACCACCGCGAGCAGCTCACAGTACTAGCGAGCTTTTACAAGCTGACGCGGCACTTGCGCAACTCCCTCAACTTCCGCGTCGCTGTGGGCTTCATCGACAACATCACCGCCAAGTGTGAGTGATAACAGACAATACCGACATACGCAGCAACCACCGCGAGTAGCGAGCAGTACTAGCGAACTTCTACTAGCTGGCGCGGCACCTTAGCAACTTCCTCAACTTCCGCGTCGCTATGGGCTTCGTCGACAACATCATCGCCAAATGTGAGTAAAGTTCTAATTTTCTCTACTGCGAGTATCCCTTAAAAATACGATATCGTAACACAAGAGAAACATTAACTGCTCTTACGATATCGAACTTCAAAGGGTTAACACATCTTCACACATTTCATACGCAACTTGAAACTCTATAACTAACCAAAACACCTGCATAGTATAAACTTATATACTATGTTTATATACTTATGTATATTTTGTCGGCAGATATCGCGATTACGGTCGGATTCTACGCTGTGTCGCGACCGTTCTTCGTCACGGACCACAACCTGCTCACCACGGGAACCGAGAACGACAGGTTTAAGGTAATGATTCCAAAATTTTGGAATATATCCATATCTAATAAACAGGGGAAAGCTTAAGAATATAATTTTTCAGTTGATCTTACAAAAAGGTTATACCTTCTAGTAACTTTTTCGACAATTTTGGGCTTTAACATTGAAACTGGAATTAACGTACGAGGCGAAATATCGTACTAAAACCGTGCCTGTTAGCGCCGGTCAAATTGGATAAACAGCGCCTATGATACACGACTGTTGTTCGGTAAAAAAATATTTCGTAATATTGGTACAGGAAAAAAACTAGTTTGATTAAAGTCCAATGTAATTTAAAACGATTGCATACATTTACATATTTAGTTTTCCTATTTTATCCTGACTGTAAACCGTGATTGACATTTCGCAGCACTACTACACGTACGGGCGTATGTTAGTAAAGATGGCAGAAGCTATCGGCCGTCTCGTCCTCTCCGGCCGCGAGCTGAGCAAGCTGGCCGGGCTCACGTCGCGGGTGACGCAGCTGCGCACCGTGCTGGCTGACGTCAACACGGGGAAGTACACCAGGACCATGGTGGGGCAGGTGGAGAACGGGAACGGAGGTGAGTTATTAGGGTTAGTTGTCAAGGAACCCTTATTATAGCTTGATTACACGTACGTATGCTGGCGAAGATGGCAGAAACCATCGCTCATCTCTCTCCGGCGGCGAGCTGAGCAAGCTGGCCGGGCTCACGTCGCGGGTGACGCAGCTGCGCACTGTGCTGGCTGACGTCAACACGGGGAAGTACACCAGAACCATGGTGGGGCAGGTGGAGAACGGGAACGGAGGTGAGTTATTAGGGTTAGTTGTCAAGGAACCCTTATTATAGCTTGATTACACGTACGTATGCTGGCGAAGATGGCAGAAACCATCGCTCATCTCTCTCCAGCGGCGAGCTGAGCAAACTGACCGGGCTCACGTCGCGGGTGATGCAGCTGCGCACTGTGCTGGCTGACGTCAACACGGGGAAATACGCCAGGACCATGGTGGGGCAGGTGGAGAACAGGAATGGAGGTGAGTTGTGCTATAGGATTAGTTAGTCAATAAGGAACGCTTCTAGTAATCGCACTTCAGGATGTAACAAAAATAACATAATAAGCACCGTATTCTGATAGGAACAAGAACAAAAAACAGACAGACAGACGGACAACAAAGTGATCCTATAAGGGTTCCGTTTTTTCCTTTTGAGGTACGGAACCCTAAAAACCATCCAAAAAATCTTCATCCCATCCGACATTGTGTTAGGTTAGGGAAGGATGAAAATTTCCGATAGTTACGCTTACGCCCAAAAGTTGCCGATAGCTAATGGTGATTTTACCCCCAGTAATGCCGATGCTAATGGCCCCGGGCGCGGGCCGCATCATCTACCAGGACAAGCTCATCCGCTTCGACCGCGTGCCGCTCGTCACGCCGAACGGGGACGTGCTCATCAAGGAGCTCTCCTTCGAAGTCAAGTGAGTGACGTTATCGGAGTTATATCCTGTTTTTTTAATGATTTAAATAAAATATCGTATTACATCTCGACGCAAAATATCGCATAAACGCAGGTAAATTTGGAATTAAGAATTTTAAACTAGAAATAGGGCTGTCAGTTTTATCTTCATACACAACTGTTCTGTATATGGCGTAAAGCCCCTGTGACTTACAGAGTTTCGACGAAATGCAGCCTTTATTAGTCAAGTTTCTCAATTTCAATTAGCTCCAGCTTCTTGTCCAGTTACAATGTTTGTGCCGTTTAGCCCTTTGCAAACTTTTTTCACCTCAGCAGCAGGAACGAGGATTCTTTGATACCTAAAAACAGTATAAAGAAAAACTAAATTTTGCTGCGAGCTTAAGACAAAGTGACCTTGAAGTGACCGATTCGCTTGCTCAGGTCACGACTCAAAATTAGCACTCGAAGTAAATATGAACTTTCTTCTCTTGTTGCACAAATATCTGTTTATCCACACTTTCTAAATACAATTTATATTTCTGTAACTGTTTCTGCCAGACACGGAATTGGATGGAATTTCTCACTGTACCGTTTTTCCCAGGTCAGGAATAAACGTGCTAGTATGCGGCCCCAACGGCTGCGGCAAGTCGTCCATGTTCCGCATGCTGGGTGAGCTGTGGCCCATCTTCGGCGGCACCCTGACGAAGCCGCCCAAGGGCAAGCTGTTCTACGTGCCGCAGAGACCTTACATGACCCTGGGAACCCTTAGAGACCAGGTTAGCTTCCAGAATTCTTAGCGCTTTCTCGGTTGCGTCCTAATCGAGCATGACTCGATCTCAAGGAAAAAATATTTTATAGAAATTGTTATCTGAACTTCCTACTCAGGGGGAAACTAGGCCTAAATTAAGATTAGTTCAATCTATTACTTTGTACCTTATCGCAAATAGTAACTGGTCAATAAAGTTCTAATTGAGAAGTTGTGTAATATGAGTTCGAAAAGTCATTGGTACGCAGATTACGATAATCAGTGATTATTCGGTATTCTTATATAAGTATATTATATATTTCTAACATCGTATACCTCTGTTGTCTAGGTGATCTACCCACAAACTCGCGAGGAGATGGTCCGCCGCGGACGCACGGACGCCCAGCTAAACAGGTTTTTATTTATAATTGATCCTTACATCACTTACATTAGTCATTATTTCAGGTGCATTTGACACTGTTATCGTTTAAAAAAACATGCTTTGGGCATGTCAAATCCATACACTAGTTATATTGCGGAGTGTGGACTATGATAGCGTTGGACGGTTTTATAATATTAAAAAAACCGTCCAATAACATAGAGGTGGCGTTCACCAGCCGGGCGCTGGGTCGAGGCTTACACAGGCCCGTCTTTTTCGTCTCGGGCCCCCGGCATGTGGGAGGCCCCCGGGCCCTTCCGGCTCAGTCAGACCCTGACATTGGACACTTCTGAGTAGACTTAATTAACATTTTGGAACTACTAATAATCTGTGGGTGTTGAACCTGATTTGACAGGTTTCTGGAGATCGTGCAGCTGGCGTACCTGACGAGCCGCGAGGGCGGCTGGGACGCCGTCGAGGACTGGATGGACGTACTCTCTGGTGGAGAGAAGCAGCGGATAGCTGTAAGTCCTATCATACTAATTTAGTGACAATTATCGGTTGATAACGGTGCGAAACAAGTATTCCATTTGCAAGTCCTTTGTTATCAACTAATCGCTTCTTAAATCTCTTGTATCTTGGATTATAATAAACGTGCTCGTCTATGCTTAGACAATGTTCTTATCTGTGTAAATATCATTACATAGTATAAAACAAAGTGGCTTCCTGCTGTCCGTCCCTATCCCTATGTATGCTTAGATCTTTAAAACTACGCAACGGATTTTGATGCGGTTTTTTTTAATGGATAAGAGTGATTCAAGAAGAAGGTTTACATGTATTACCCGTGCGAAGCCGGGGCGGGTCGCTAGTATTTTATAATTAGTGAAGTTCACGCGATAATTGTTTTATTGTGTATTTGTCATTAAATGTTCGTAACTGCCGTAAGCGATTAAGTATTATACAGTAAAAAGATATTCTTTGCTTTATGAAAAAAAAACTTAGGTACTACATTGCGTAAGCGTAAGCGTTGGTAGCCTGACGGTAACGACGTCTGACTTTCAATCCGAAGGTCCCGGGTTCAAACCCCGGCTCGTACCAATGAGTTTTACGGAACTTATGTACGAAATATAGTTTGATATTTACCAATCGCTATACAGGGTTGGGCAGAGTAACTGTCCTAGTTTAAAAGTTGTATAAAAGTTTAAAAACAATATAATATGAGATGTTATGTTATTAATTATATTAAACACACTCTATATATTCCACATTAATTGATATGTTTTATTCTCTCTTCCTTAGCTTGTATAATTTTAAGCATTTTGCCATAAAAGGAATTTCACGCGGCACGCAAGTCCTCTTCTGCTTAGTCGTCCCATATTTGACTACCCGACCCTAGAATAAACCCAATAACTAGCCTTATGTCATCTTAATAAAGCTCTGCATATATCCTCATACCGAAATATCGATAGTTAATTAGTTTTCTAAGGATACGTATAGCGTACTTTGTAATGTAAAGAGTCAGCCTCAAATTCCGACTAATGTGGTACATTTCACCATGAAGTTATACCCTGACTGCCTGGCTTTTTGGAATCATCTTATGGCTAATATATCCTCCAGGATATCTCTTAATAAGACACTATACACTCCATTAGTCTGTCGCTTGTCGATCTCCTGTAATTAAAACGTATTTTCTTTGCATAATGGCTGCCGTGCCGCGTGAAATTCCTTTTATGGCAAGATGCTTAAAATTATACAAGCTAAGGAAGAGAGAATAAAACATATCAATTAATGTGGAATATATAGAGTGTGTTAAATATAATTAATAACATAACATCTCATATTATATTGTTTTTAAACTTGTATACAACTTTTAAACTAGGACAGTTACTCTGCCCAACCCTGTACGGTGAAGGAATACATCGTGAGGAAACCTGCATACATCCGCGGAGAAATTCAAAGGAGTATGTGAAGTTCCCAACCCGCTTTGGGCCAGCGTGGGGACTATAGCCTGATCCCTCTCGTGCATGAGAGGAGGCCTGTGCCCAGCAGTGGGACGTATAGAGGCTAACATATTTTTTTATTATTATTTTTAGGTACTACATTAATAACAATAGGCACTACAAAGGTTGGATTGGAATTATGGACGCTATTCATTCGCTTCTTAAGCTCATAACACTCGAATATCTAAACTTCTTAAAAACTCGTTTGTTTAAAGAATCTATATAAGAATATAACTTGTCCCTCATGCTTGTTTACAATAAAAGTAGCGAACCATTTTTTTACCTGTTAAACAGATCCTTCCACAAACACAATAACTTCTAGACTTTTGTTTATGATCAAGTGGTAATAGAGGGTATTGTATGCACTATGATTTTATTGACTCTGAAATGTAAGCTATGTAAATCCTTGTCAAACAATAGACGCTCTCGACTTCATTTTATTACAAAACAAGAGTGATAGTTGGCAACACAGTTAGTAGTATTAGAGCATTTATAATAGGAGACGGCTTCGTCTCATCTTTCCAAACAAAATACTCTGCCAAAAGTTAGCAGTTTGTTTCAAGGACTTTTATCTAAGTCGAAGGAGATTTTCCACACTTGAATGACGAGCATCTTGTCAGTCGAATATGTTTGGCATAGCAATACTGAGTAGATAAATAACATGTAACGTGCCAGACTATGTACTTTACAAGCTTAATTTAAGCGTAGGTAAACACTACGCTTACGCGTCTTATGGGGTTGGCAACTGTCAACGGTTTGGCCAGATGGCGCCATCATAGCTAGGTCCCTTTCACTAGTATTGTTGTATGGGATTTGGCTTAAAGGCTAGCCCATCCAGGTCAATTTTTTTTAAAAAAAAACGTGATTTTGACACTATTTGTAGGACTGACAGGGACCCAGCTATGCTGGCGCCATCTGTAAATACTTTCGACCGGCCAACCCCATTGGATACGCAGGTATTCATTTTGTTACACACAAAAAACTCGACGACCAGTGATTTCAAATAAATAAAAAACAAAAGTTAATACGCATGCAAAAATATGCGCAGATATTTGCGTTGCAATCGCGAATAAACATTTCGTAAATCTCGTTGGTTATGGTTATTGAAATGTCAAATCGTGCATGCTATGGTACAGAGTCCCTAGACCTCAGAAAAACGTCAGAAAGGGTTCGACAATGGCGGTTAAAATGCACCATCTGTGGGTTTTACCCTCATTTTCACTGACCTAACATCACTGAATACGTTTGTTCTAGATGGCCCGTCTGTTCTACCACGAGCCACAGTTCGCCATCCTAGATGAGTGTACCAGCGCCGTGTCCGTGGACGTCGAGGGACAGATGTACCAGTACTGCAGAGAGGTAAGATAGTGGCGGAGCGAGTACAACTCGAATCCCACCGGCTGTAGGGGAAAGGCCGAATCAGTTTCCGGTTACCTAAAAATGATTTTGATGCGCCGTTAATAAATTCGCAATGGCTCTTAAACTAAATGTAATATTGCTACAACTTTTTCGAGAAAATATGGATATCATGGTCTTAATACTGGCGCGCGAGAGAAGTATTCAGTGTATGGTCAAATCGGTACGGTTATCATTGTCAGTCGCCTTAATCGAGCTACCTACGTCAACTTTCCGGTTAGGTAGGTTATACGTCTTCTTTTCAGCAAGTATAATATAATTTGATAAGGGGTTTTTCCTCTCTACAATTACACAAACATATGAAGGGAAAATTGATGACAGTTCCTTTGACCTTTTTGACTGCATTAAAAACCCAATGTAGGTATATTTAGTACAAATGAATAATTAAATTACCCAATGTCCTAAAATTAGTCTCTTAACACCAAAGGACCCATTAAAATATTGTATAATTTTATGTTATATTAATTACCTATTTCGTTTGAGGTAAAACAATTAAAAATTCTAAACAAAAAATAATATTCCTCTAAAATGTTATCGTCTTGGAGCGTTATGTTATGACTACACATGTCTCAAAAACTCGTTTAGATCTATACGTTTTGTTTACGAGACTTACAAAAATACCTTTATAAATGCCAATGTATTTATTTGGTGATGTTGCTCGTCAAAGTTGCAGGGAATTCCTTGGATAACGATAAGTGGTAAATTACCTCAACTATTCAGATGGGTTTTGTCACTTTGATAAGAGATAACCTACTGGGGTTATCCTCAAACTCATGATATACCTACTATTGAAATAAATACTTATGCAATTTACGTTACTAGTACCTCAAACCAATTAAATCTTTATTATAAATAAAAAAACAATGCCGCGCAGTTGCTTCAAGTGGAAACAAGTGTATTTTATTTGTTTTATTAATAAGCATTTCCTGTGGTTACGAGTATTTGACCATTTGTTTATCCCATACAATAAAAATAGATAAGAAATATTTATTCATCAATAATAATAATATTCAGTTCTATCGTATTATATTTCTAATTTTGTCTTTAACTAGATGGGCATATCTCTCTTCACGGTGTCTCACCGCAAATCCCTATGGAAGCATCACGACCACTACCTGCAGATGGACGGCCGTGGCGGCTACGTCTTCGAGGAGATCGACGGCGACACGCAGGAGTTCGGATCGTGAACCTTGTTATGAGGAGGACATGATTTATAATGGCTTGGCATTGAAATAGTGCTTTAGTTGCCGATGATACGGTCATCTACATATCTATCTATTTTCAACCGACTTCAAGATTTCGATAGAGGAGTTTCTCAATTCGTCGGGATCTTTTTACTTGATAGTGTATACTTTATAGTTGGTCCCATTGTCATCAGGTCAGGATCTGATGATGGGATCCTGGAGAAATCGACTGAACTCTTCAACTATTTATTATAGGCACAGCACAACTATAGTGATTTGAGGATTTTAAGCAGCAACTCAGGCATTTGTTCATGGAAAGGTGGAGCCTAAGTGAAATAGGTTCTTTTTTTTTGTTTAAAATTATTTTTTGACTTTTGAATTCATGAAATTCTCGCAGGATTATTCAATCATATACAACAAAATATTTGTATAAAATGTTCGACTTGAACGTACGATCATTGATCAAAACATAATGTTGATGATAAAACTAGTTATTCCTATATAAACATCAGATTTTTGTATTGGAATTTCACAAATTGTAAACTTTAGCACTATTTCGAGGCGAATGTTCGAAGTTCAGAGCTATTTTACAATAGGGACCATAGTGAATGTTTATATTGTTTATGAAACATTGTTGTAGACATCAATGTTGCCAACCTTATAATATATTTTCCAATGACGCTAGATGAATTTAACGCTTTTTGTAAATATAAACTTAATCTTATTATAAGTAAGTAAATTGATAGCAGAATAATAGATTCGTGCAATAAAAAATATAATATTTTTTTTAACGTGTCTAGTTGAACAATTGTCTAACTGGAAAATTGCTTTATTTATTTATATAAACCACAAGATTAAAGTTGAAAGGATAGTAAAACATATTTTTCTAATATAAATTGTTGGCCATACATATTAGGAGCATTTTACCTAATGAAAGGTGGGCAGTTATTGTCTCCATTAAATTACAAAAGGGCAATAAAAATTGCTAAGTAAAATAATATGCTTTTTGTTTGTAAAGTAACGTAATAGACTGTAAAGCCACGAATCCAACCTTAAAAATAAAATTTATCACGAGTAAAAGAGTAGGTAAATATACTTTGTATTTGTACCTGTAAAGCGTAGGCTCCGAGGACTAACCTTTTATATTTGTGATGTTTCATTGTGATCTATTTATTTACACTAATGAAGTGTATTTTCGGTTATTAATTATTACTTATTTAAACTTTTATTCTATTATATTTCAAGAAATTGCTACTTAATCATTTAGGTAATTACAATTATGAAAAAGTAGAAATTTTGATAGTATTTTACGAAAGTTATTCATGACTATTTTTTATTTGAGTTTGGATTGATTTTCGTGTTAACTAATGGCGAATTGGTATTTTACTGCTACTTGCTGATTTTCTATTTGTCTATTTTATTGTGATGAAATAACTGTTCGTTATTTATGGCATATATAATTATATTTACACATATATATTGAGTGTATTTGAGTTTGTATCCACTAGATACGGAATAAATTTATAAAACAATTGTAAATCTAAATCATAAATATTTTGTATTTATAGTGTTACTGTGATCGCCGTTAAGTTTATGTTATTGGTGCTGAAATAAAAGGGTTGAGGATAGATGTTGTTATTATTTGTTAAATATTTCTATGGTTTTGTTCTTGTTCTAGTTACGTCATAAAAGCATCATTTGCCAGAACAATATGCTTCATAATTTCAGGATCATCAAGCAGATATGGTATCTATTAGCAGCTTTGATTATTAAACAAACCGGATGCGAGACGTGCTCTCATTTCTATCGGAAAAAGTCTGCCGTTTTTTGCGGGGAGGGGAACGTCAAATGTATGCGAAACGTCAAAATAGCCACGTGAAATAAACGTCAGTCCATACAACGAGTATGACCACTGGTCATACTCATTCGGCAGAGGGGAACGCCTGTCAATGGCTACTCCGATTGGTTTAAAGCTCTAAGATTAGCAGGCTTTGTGTTAGATATTTTGTACTATAGTCTTCAAAGCAATTTGAATTTCAGATTTCTAAAAATAGTAGTATCCATTACTGGGATACAAAGAATACTATATGTATGCTGGGATATCAAGAGAAAATTAAACGTGTGTAGCCACCCAGAGGCGTATAAAAACTGTATGTTAAATCTTTTTTTTTCTCTTTATTTAAGAGCTTGTCACCGAAGTGAACATGTCGCTCCATAAAAACAACAAAACATGAATATCTTACATCTAACCTTATCTATTAACAACAGCATTTCTAACAAGCTGCAGTAGCGCCGCGGCCGCGTCAGATAAAGGGGCGACCAGAGCGCTATTGCAGCCTCCCACGTGGGAGATAGCATGACAATTCTTGGAATAAGCTAGTTGTACACGGGCAGCTTCATTCCGGACACATGTTAAATCTTAATTCTGAGAGATCCGAATTTCATTTGTGCTGGCATATTTTCTTTGCGGCCAGGAGGCTACCTATGTCATGCGATGCGTTTAGTTAAATTTTGATAAAGCTGGAATAAATTCATATTTCCTACCATAATTTAGAATACATTTAGCGCAATAATATATTTTTAATTTACAATTTTACGCACTGTAACTGTAACTACCGTATCTACCTTACCTACTACACTGTTTTGCTAAATTACTCTCATCTCAACGAACCTGCTAACTTTGATAATGGCTAAAATAAATATTTACTTGTCCTATTAAAAACACAATGATAAACGTGCCATCACCAGGAATTCCCATCCTTTTCAGCTGCTATTTACTTAATTTCAAAACGATGATAAAAGTCAGATAAAAAAGATTAGTCACTTCCGCGGTTACCTGTACTTTGACTCCACAATAAGTCAACTGCGTAGTAACTCTCCTCTCTTTAATTCAATTGATTGATGATAATAAATAAAAGTTTATATGAATCACACTGGAATCCTTTATTACTAACGGGAAATCCCTGATCAGCTCGAGTTGTTTTTTCTTTGAAGAAGAGAACTATGTTTTGAAATTCCCACAAAAAGCCTCGGTAGGCGTCGCGTGACGTCATGATGACGTCAGGCAGGCCGATGACGTCTTTTTTCCGTTTCTAGTATGATACGATTCACCAATGCTTGATAAAGCTATGGATTCCTTTCTTGTTGAATGATAATTATACATTTTGTATACACTCTAACATAAGCTTATCTATTTAATTATCAGAAATTCTAATGTGTCACTTACGTAAGCAATGAACAACCAAATTTGAAATATTGATTTATTTTAATGTGCATAACGGAACGCGCAGGAGGCCCGCTTCGCATCAGCTGTTGTAAAAAAAAAATAACGGGATATCGAAGGCGACTGGTCACACTGTCTACGGCCACATCAAATCTGGGGGTCTGGCGTGTGACCCTGTTATTTCTATCTTGCAATAAAATAGCTGTGTAATCTTAGTTAAGTAGTGCGTCGTTGAAATAGTGAGCGAATTATACATTCTAGTGGACTATATGTGTAAAATATGGAACGTGCTACGGGAACAGAAGTGTACGGGTGTGGCTCCCCGCAATCGACGGACATAACGCTGAACATACAAACGACGACTGGTGGTAATTTCTCAATCAGCTTGAACGATAAAAATACAGTGGAGCACCTGAAGAAACTCGTTTCGAAGAAGTTAAAAGTGTCTAAGGATCGGATATGCTTGTTGCATCGCGAAAGGTGAGCTCTATGGTAGACGCCAAGCTTCTATTGTCAAACATATCACGGAAATAATGTTGCGTCGATGCGATGACGCATCCGCGTCCTTTGACTTGTATCGATATGGAGTTTTGTGTTCGCAGGCAATTGCGAGAGGGAACGCTGGAGGAGAACGGGCTACTGGATGGCTCGCGCGTTATCCTGCTGCCCAGCGTCGAGACGGGCTTGCTGGTACGTGCTCGTCACGTGTTTCACAACACTGACACTAATCAATACACGCTTTATCTACTACACAGCTCTGTCCTTAGCTATTCACTATTAACGTCGTTATCTGTTCACAGAGCCAAAGACCCGAAAACTCCGTGATGCAGGCGCTGGAGTCTCTGAATGACACACAAGTTAACGACTTCCTCACGGGAAAATCGCCACTGAATTTGACCATGAGATTAGGTGACCACATGATGTTGATTCAGCTGCAGCTGTCAACCCTGAATTCAGGTGCGGCCAGCGGTAGCCGGTCCCTCAGAACGTCCACCCCCACAAAGAGCACCTCGGTTCGTACGAAACGAGATGCCAGGGAAACTCCCAGCCCTCAATCCACACCGGAAAAATCTTCACACACTGAAGAAACAGCAGACGCAGAGAAATTAGGTCAGCCGAAACAAACACACACTCTTCAAAAGCAAGACTTGGAAATACTGCAAAATGCCTTCGATTTGTATTTAGCTGAAGAAAATTTAAAAAAGGAAACTTGTGACCCAAAGGATGAATCACTAGACACCACAAATTGCACTCTCTCAGATTTGTCGGACACATCTATAGAGAATGACCAGTCTCCAATTAAATCTTTGTCAAATTTGGTGTCCAGTCCCATAGACGCATCTACCTCTGAAAGCCGAGAAGCTGCTATCGCAAATTCTGTAAAAAGTAGTTTGATAGATTTGTTGTCAAAGAGTAAATTAACCACTGACATGCTCCCTTCCACCAGCAGCTCCTCCCACGCGCCCTGTCCCGCTCTTACCCCTGACAGTTCCCTAAGTGATGACAGTGATAACTTTACTGACCAGAGCTCATTCTTAGCTGAAAGCACCATAGATGAGTACCCAATGGAAAACCTTTTCAACAGTGCAGTTGACAAGGGCTTGTTTGAGGATCAGGACGAGTCTATGATGGACAGAGAGATCTCAAACCTGGCCACAACCAGCCATGGCACTCCGGCAGCCTCCGGTGCATTGCCTTCCTTCCAAAGCATTGAACCCTTAAAAAATAAGCGCTTCCAATATTTACTTCACAAAACATCAAAATTTAAGCATCCTATTGGTCAAAATAAACAAAAAGCCTTCATGCAATCTGTTGTGAATAAACATAAGAAAAGGATGCAAATTCGACAAGATAGTTATCTGGCGCAGCCGTCCACGTCCCGCACTGAACCTTTCATAACCAACTCCAGGAAGCTAATACTACAGCCGAGTGCTCAGAGCGAAGACGCGGACCTCGCCACTCCCTCTACTTCTAAACAAATTCCATTTATAGCTCCCGATGCGCCTAAAAAGCCGCAGCGGGCGTCCCCCACCCCTCCCGTCGACACTAAAGCCCTTATAGAGGCTTCAAAGAACCTCACACAAAAGTTGAAGAAGCTGTCTAAAGAAGTACTGACAAATAAAATAGATCTCAGAACTGCGGAAGAGTCAGTGCGCTCGAAGGTGGGCCCCGGAGCTGTGATAGAGTCCATGAAGCACCATGGCAAGGGAATATATTCGGGAACATTTTCTGGCACACTCAACCCTGCACTACAAGACAGGTAAGCATATCACTCTTATCATTAGCTAAAAAAACCATTATTATCCTAATCATTAATGTAAGGAATGTCTTTTCATAAATTTAACTCACCAAAAATCTAAATATATTTTATTATACCTAATTAATTTTAACTTTAACAGAGACCTTGTAATTGAGTGAAACAGATTTTCTGTATAGTGTTTTGCTTTTTATTACTTTTACATTCTGGCTTTTTAGGGTTCCATTTTTGCCATTTTGGCTACGTTATAGTTTCGCCATGTCCGTCTGTCCGTCCGTCCGTCCGCGGTCTAGCTCAATGACCGTTATCACTAGAAAGCTGAAATTTGGTTTGAATATGTGCATTAAACAAGCCGACAAAATGGTTGAATAAAAACTGGAAAAATATATTTTCTTAGGGTACCTCCCGTACACATGAAGTGGGGGGCGAAATTTTTTTTCGTTCCAACCCAGTTGTGTGGGGTATCGTTGGATAGGTCTTTTAAAAAGAATGAGGGTCTTCTAAAACAGTTTCAGGATAAAACTAATATTTTCGTAAATAATAGCTCAAAAAGTTTAAAACAGGGCGTCCCCCCCATCTTACTTTTGAACCGTGGGTCCAAAAATTTTGAAAAAAAAAAACATGAAAGCTTAATAAGTACCTTCAATGAAAACTATATTGAATTAAATCGGTTTAGCCGTTTTTGAGTTATCACTCAAAAACCCATAGTGAAAGGGCGTAAGCGCCGCCAAATTTCCCGTAAGGGCTCTTACAGACGAGCGACAGTACGCGACTCACCGTCAGCGACAGCTGGCGACAGTCGGTCGCCAGCGACCGTCGCCGACTATCGGCGACGGTCGCGCGACAGTGAGTCGCGTACTGTCGCTCGTCTGTAAGAGCCCTAAGAAACGACCTTTTGAACTAGTGAATTGTAACAGGCCGGCAACTACGGAACCCTGCACTGAGCATGGATGTCGGGCCATGCTCAGTGTAGGCCCGACATCCATGCTCAGGCTCTTGGCCGGTTTTTCGATATAGTTTCCCACGTTAATCAGTTTACAAGTACAATGTACTTGATATTTGTAATACCTACAAAAGATGTGAAAAAAATGAAAACATCTGCATCCCTTTGTGTGTATGACAATGATCAAATTTTACCTGAAGCAGAGCCTCAGGTCGTCGACTCGTAATTTTATTCAAACTACTGTTAACAATTCCAGATATGGCCGACCAAAGAGGGACATTTCCACAATTATTCACATTTTGAACGACTTGCTGTGTGCCGCTCCGCCCATCGCTCTTGTTCAGGTATTTTCTGCTTATACCCATTTTATTCGTATATCTATATACATATAATAAATGCGTGAGGTGAAATCTGTTTGTTCGCGAACTATGCAATAATTACTGCGCAGAATTTCATGACCTTTTGTATAGCAACAGTTTATATCTATTAGCACATTTTAGGGTAGTTTTCCTCCAAAACTCAAGTGTGCGAAACAGCGGGAATTGCTAGTTTTAAATAAACGCATAGGATTGAACTACTATTCATTTGATGTAGTAATATACTCGTTATTTTAGAAGTAAATACCGTCTAATAAAATAGAGTACAACATTAAATTTCATATGTAGGTATCTTCATTCTCAAAAACACGATAATTATTCAATTTTAACACTACTTGTGATTGCGCAATGTGTTGAGTGTAACTTTGGAATTAGCTCAAATAAATGACTTGCATTTTATGCTGCGTTGGTAAATAGCCTGTACTTTTTGTCTTTGCAGCTATTACTAATTGTAATGACATTGTTGCACTGTAGGCAATTTAAGAGCTCACGTAATCTAATCTTGTAGTTAAATCGACAAGGTATATTTAATAATGCCTACTTGGATCACGTTGCTATGCGCCTCAATCTAGGAATAGTGGTCACTAACTTTCTTATTATTTAACGGTTAAAATTTTTATACGTCTAATTATTCCAGTACATTAGGATTTTCAACCAGTTTTTTTACGAATTCGGAATTGTAGGTAGAAATCCCTAGTAAGATTCCGACATCTTGAAAAATCACTACCTTGCATCTTGTCAAATTAACAGTAGAAGTAGCGTAACGCGGTGAGGGGTTCAAAATAAACCTGGCGCGCCTTCATTATTAAACTTTGCGACGCCAACGAATCTAACGAGATGGTTGGGCGTATGACGATGCGTCCTAAAAGGTTAAGAGAACAAGAGCGTGGGTAGATTATTTTGAACGCCTCAACTCACTCAGCTACACTGTGTTGTGGTCTGTACTCACTGGCGTAGCTACCAATGGGCTAGGCGGGGCACTCCCCCGGGGCCCCAAAACCTGATTAGCCAACCTCTTATTGAATATAAAGAGCTGTGTGTGTATAGTTCAGGGGTCCCTGTTTTTTTTGCCCCAGGGCCCTTGGTCGCCTAGCTACGCCACTGACTGTACTATGCAAATTTTATCTAAATCGATTCAGTGCAGTGGTTTAAGTGTGAAGAGGTAACAGTTCGACAGAGAGGCACCCTTCGCTTTTATAATATTACTACACTAGGTACCAGTGAAACTGTAATTTGCTAATTTGCCTCACAAGTATGTAAAGTGGAATGTGGGTACACATTTCGTATTGTATTCAAATTATTGTAATCTACCATTTATTTAGACTATTTAGAGGCTCTGGATAGACGTAACTGGAGAATTTTGGGAGAGGCCTATGCCAAAGGCAACCAGACAAAACGTCTGAGGAAAAAGGCTATCAGTATTCAGTAATCTATAGAAAACATAGTGTCTTCTCCTGGCAACAGTATAGCACTTTAAAATATTAATGAATATAACTTTAAATTCCAGAAGGAGGCAAAACACTCTTGTGCTACCAGCACTCTGGAAGAGACAAAATGCTCGAGCTGCAGCCAGACCTGCTCCACGGCGCAGTGCTCGGCCTCCGCGCCCTGCCACAAGTGCGACACCGCCAAAGCCCTGGCCATAGAGAATTCCAAGACCAAGTGCAAGCTCGAGCAGCTTCGGCTCGTCATGCAACAGAAGAAACAGCGCCGCGAGGCGCGCAAAATGAAGACCTTGCCTTACTCCGGAGTGCCCCCCAAGACCCTCGCTTCACCGGACCAGCCTACCATGACTGAGGAAATAGAGACGGTTGCTTAACACGCGATCATGCTCTAACTATTCCCTGCTCTGACTAGTAGTTAGTATTCTAAGATATGGCTACCGAATCTTCAAAACTTAAGCCGTTGTTACTGATAAAGTCTGATGTTTGTCTTGGCCTTGATTACTTAAGTTTTGAAGGCTCGGCCCGGTCCCGACACCAACTTGTAGTGCTTAGTGACGGCCGCCATTTTGTTAAACCGTTTTGACAGCGCGTTCTTTACACGAGTCTTCCAACTCGATATCTGTATATAGCTCACTTTAAATAGTTTTATGTTGGAATTATTAGAGGACGATAGCGATAGTAGTTTTAATTGAACGACGACGTCACTAAACCCTTGAATATCTGTTGGAAGACGGTCAAGCAAATGTTACATTCGCAGTTTAACTTTTGAACAATGGGTGTCAGTTAGCTTTTGTAATGTCGCTACAATGGTGCTGATTTTCAAAATGCGAATGTATGCAAATCATTGATTGTCTCGAGTTTAAGACTTGTTAAATTGCAAGTACACTTTCACCTGCTCCGTGACAATGAACCGTTTTCTCGCGCGGCGCGAGGCAGTAGCAATCCACCGACTGAGATAAGGACCCCTGTACTCGTGTTGTAGTCATTGGTCACTTCACTTGCGGTCCTCGATAGTTGATTGTTTGGGAGCGAGTGCGGGTTTGGCCCATTATATTCTAAATTACCAACGCTTAGGTTCAGACGTAGACGTAACGTCGATATAAGTGCTATTATACGCATGTACAAATGATACAAGATTGAATAGCGAATCACTAGTTGTAGTTAAAGGGTAACTGATAAGGACCTCCCGTAGAGTTGCCTGGTGCGACGATAAAATTGATTTTTGTTGTTATTTCTTTTAGATTTATATTTTATTTAATTGGTTCAGCAACTGACACTGTACTAGCTTAATTGTATGGAATAACATTAGAATCGTTAGGTTCCATTGGACGTTATTTCTTTGGAAATTGTAGGTCACTCGTGTTTGTTTAAGTTATGTAATTCCTCATATACTTAGTAAATTTCGAACGCGTTTTATTCCATAATTATTGTAGTGAATAATCGGCACTGTTTTTGCTATAGTTATTTTCTTTGTTTTTTCTCCTATCACGGAAATGTTATAACATAATAAATTGTTTTTTTCTTACATATTCTTAATTATTTTATTTTGTTTGATGTGAACGCACGGCTAGACGCTAGGACATGAGACACCAACATGGTAGGCCTCGGTAACGACCCTCTGCAGATGCGAGGACATATACTAAATCTAGCTTTGTACATATAATTATTATGCAGAAATTCTAATAGTGTAATGTGCTTTTTTGACTTATAACCAATTAATTACCCATCATTTTATATAAGGGTCTATAATGACGATCAACTGCCTAGAAAATGCATTAGGTGTAATAACGGAACACTGTGAATATAATATGAACTTTGCCTATTATATGTAAACGGTTGCATATTCTAAAGTAACGATAGTTTAGAATGGAAGTAACAATATTAAGCTATTTACTTCGTATAGCAACATGCGATCACGATTAAGTTACAGAGTTATATCTATAATTTTAGTCTTCCGTAATATGAATGCTTTCTTGGAATGTGATGATTTGATGAATCCCATATTGGTAAGGGGCCAAGATGACAGAATTGTTTTTCCTTAGAATAATACCGAAGCAATAATCCTAAAGATCCACATCGTAAAAGTGCCTGTCGTTTATAAGGTGCGTTGATGTAATGATGTTGTGCCATACGTGTGCCCATTAAGTTTCTTTAATACAAATGTGATGGATTATATGGCACCATTTATTTCACCCCTTTTATATAATGATTGATTTATGTAGTTATTCAATCTCTTACCATACTGGTTCAGTAAAGATCTCAAATATGATATATTTATGAGATTTTTCTCGCTTCAACTTTAGCAGTTTTCAGCCCTGCCCTATTGTTACCAGTTGTAAAATTAGTCAGGATGCGTTTTCGTTATAAGTTATGGAAATTCGTGAGTTGTTTTTGTCCTTGTATTTGCATGTCTAGTGAGGAGAATAAAGTTACATAACAAAATACACAAGTCTGTTACTTTACCTTATCCAGTTATAGGAAAATGCGAGTGAAAGTAAAAAAGCAAATGTGTTCTAAAATATTTTAATACAGCAACTGTCATGTGGTAATGCGTCACTATTGTAAGATATAAACTATCACATCCGATCGGACCAACAGAAACTACGTGTTGTTTAGTGAAATAAAAAACAATATATTCACAACAAAAATACGTCACAATTACCTTAACACTAAGTCTTTTATAATAAATCCAAAACGAACTTAGAGTAAATAAGTTTCGTAAGTGTACGAGTCCGACCCAGAGCTTACCCACTAGAGAACAACAATAGACGTGAGGCGACAAAAACAACGTCTGTACTTCTCGTATTATTTTATTATAAAGTTCATCTCATATAAATAGCACATAACCCACACACGCGTCGCGCACACAGCGCCGGCGGCATCGCCACCGTCCGGCGAGAACGTTGCCGATGTCGTCGACGTCATTACTCTAGAAAGAACTAGAAGAGGAGCGTGCTCATGCCGCCCATCTCGGCCTGCTCCTTGACGAAGATCTCGAAGTACTGGTAGATGATGGTGACGGCCAGCAGGATGCCGGTGCCGGAGCCGATGGCGCCGAGGAAGTCGGCCAGCACGGACAGCGCGCCGATGCAGAGGCCGCCGAAGGCCGCGGCCGTGGGGATGTAGCGGTTGAGCTCGTGGATCATGCTGTTGTCGCGGTGCCCGCGCATCACCATCTGCTGCTCCTTCAGCTGCTTGGCCACCTGTATGTCCACACATACCACCAGATTATTTGTGATGCCAAAAACAGTTTGTAAACAAAGCTTAAAGTAAATTGGTTTCAATTTATTAATTAGTAGGTTGGTTGGTTCCAAATGTTCCTTGACATAAAATTTGATGTTATTTTAATGGTTAATACGTCATCTGTGTGTTTGTTAATTCTTCAGTAATATTAAGCAACAAATGAAAAAAATAGAGGTGTGAACATTAATTCCATTCGGAAAACACGGGACACGTGCATTATCCGTAAATATTTGCAATTTATATAATAACTTATATTGATAATAGAAAGTGTTAAGTATTTATTACTGCAACATGTGCCTTAGACATTTTTATTATAACAATCGTAAGCACAAAGTACATAACTAGTCACGGAGTTAACATGTCATCGATAACACGTTGACAAGGTACTTTAATTATATTTCTAATATCTAATATTTCTGCTGAAACGTAGATTGAATTGTCCCGTTAACGTTTAAAAATGCAAATAGAGAATTCTTGTCAAGATTGGGTGACTAACTAGTACTTACATCTTTAGCCGAGGATCCAGAAACATCGATCCAAGTCTTGGAGAAGAAGGCACAGGAGCCCAGCATGAAGAAGATGTAGAGCACGGCGTGCAGCGGGTCCTGCGCGATGTGCGCGAGCGACTCCGGGGGGCTGAAGTAGTAGCACAGCCCGCCCACCGGGTACGCCCGCGCAGGCCCGCCGCCGCCCACGTCCGCCCACACGCCCAGCAGGTTCACCAGGAAGTTGCCGCTGAACTTCACGGCCAACATCTGCCAAACAATAATAACATTACTTAATCATACATGGTAACATTGAAAAAAAATGGTTTGTTACTAAAGACTGCACACACGAAAACACGCGACCGCCCGCGCGCGCGACTCGCCGCTGTTTTCATAAACGGTTTGAATTTTTTTTATATATTTCTGAACATTTTGATTTCGCGGCTCGCGCCGCCGCTCGTCTCACCCCTGGCAGCGGCGGCCGGTCGCGGGTTTTCGTGTGTGCGGCCAAAGATATCTTCCTACCATTCGGGTATTTTAAAATTCTAACTATTAAGCTCTTAGTGGCGTGGCCCTCGTGGACGCTCGTGGCGGGGCGTGCACGGGGCGGGGCGGGCGGCGTGCATGTACAAAGGACACTCGTACTGGTGTCCCGAGACCACGCTGCAAGCTGCACGCCCCGCCACGAGCGTCCACGAGGGCCGCGCCACTTAGGTTTTTAAACTTTAGACGGGTGACAGACCAGCAAACATACTTGTAATCTCATAGAAAGACTAATTTTTTCGTGTATCCAAGCAGTATTAACGCTACCGATTACATCTGGTTTGCACAGTGCAACCAACCCTTCTCGAATTTTAATAGATACAGTTACGTCTGAAAATACGTTTTTGTCACATTCAATGAATCCATATTTTCAGACGTGACCGTACAAGATGAAAGAAATCGCAATATAGACCACAAATAAAAAAAAATACAGATTCCGAAAATGCAAAATCCAAATGAACGGCCTTTTTGTTCACAAATTAAATTTTGTAAAACATGAAACTTACCTGAGAGATAACGTAGAGGTTAGAAACAAGTGCAGACTGGAGAATGATAGGAATGTTGGAGGTGTAGAAGAGCTTGATGGGGTACGACGAGTACTGGCCGCGGTAGCGAGCAGACTTGATGGGTAGGTCCACACGGAAGCCCTGCGAAAAAAATATCGTTTTTAATAACATGATTTATATGCATTGCATATAGCTATTTCCTAGTCTCGGTTTCTCAAGGCATGCTTGCAAAAAGACTGCCTTAGGCGATTATCACACTGACGCCGCATGCGGAAGCCGCACCAGTGTGATAGCCGCCTAAGACTAAGTGGACTGCACCACGCACAATTAACGGACTCATCAACGTTAAATATGGCGACGGAGCTGTCATCGCCTCGACAACTGTCAAACTTCGCATACAAGATTGTTTTAACGCTGACGTTGACAGACGGTAGTGCAACCGGCCCTAAGACTGCTTTTAATAAATAATAAAGAATGTTAACATATTATATTTGTTAGATTGGAGATACTGTACAGGATTTTTAAAATTTATTATGCTAAAATTATTTATTGTACATAACGGATCTGATAATATCTTGAATAAGAGTTGATAATGATAACTCTAATGATTTATATGCCTTTTATACAGGGTGCTAGACTGCAAGCATTTTTTAAGGAGGGAATCTTATTGACATTAGAATGAGTTCTGCTTTGCAGTTGGCTAAGCACTGTGTTTGATATTTGGTTCTGTAGTAAAAGCATTTAGGCGGCAGACTCGACGCACGCTACCAGCGGCGCAAATTGTGGCCATTGCTGTCGTCCAAAACGAACCTGTCATTTACATCTATACATTTAGATCGTGCCACGTGATCGTGGTCTGCGGCCTTACAATTTATTTGTGTAGTGCAAGGATGGATTGGATACTAAATCGCGTTCCTCCAAAATTTAGGTTATACGACTGTTTTCCATATTAAGTTCCGCAGAGCCATTTCTCTAGACTGGGGTCGAGTTATTCTGTCAGCAGCGTTAATCTCCGAACAAAACATATGACAATGGGACTTAGTGTGTGTGGTGACCGATAGATAACGCTAGTGCGTTAGCTTGAAATACGGGAACGCTATTTTGTATAGACATTGTCAATCCATATCTATATTATCCTTGGTGTAGTGTGTGCAGTGTTAGGGTTCACGAACCTGGAAGTATATGACTATGGCGAAGACGAGCACGGTGGCGAGCAGGTTCATGAGGTTGGGCAGGTTCTGGCGGTAGAAGGCCTCGCGCAGCGCGCGCACCTTGTCGGGGCGCGTGGCCAGCAGGTGGAACAGCGCGATCACGGCGCCCTCGAACTCGGTGCCGCGACCTGCAATACAACACACAGTTAACCCTTCAATCTCTAACTAAACTTTGGTATGCCGCGGCTGCTGGAATTACAACATGGCTGTGTGCCGACGCGGATCCGCGTTTCGGTACAATGGAGTCGTTTGAACGCGGAACCGCGTTCCAGCAGCATAACGGGATTCCGTGGATCCACGTTCCGGCATACCAAAGGTTAAATAGATGTCATATTCAAAAGAAAGAGCAACGTGAAGATCAAAGTGCAACGTCCAGAGTCTGCAGTGGCTGCCCACGAGTATACTTATTTGCCACCGTCGTAGTACAGTCGCTATCAAGTATAACGGAGCAGCCACGGTACTCAAAAATATCTGAACAAGCACATTATCGCCTTGACAATAAAGCCGTTATTCAGATATTTGTGACCACCTTGACCGCACCGATATATCTGACGGCGACTGTATCTTAAAAAATCCTGCGTTCGCAGGTAAATAGCAAAGATTGCTGATAGCTATTTTTATTTTTTATCAGAACCATCATGCGGTTATCAAGTTCAAGTTCACCATTTCGTATTGCGTAAGCTGTCCCAAACATATTCAGCTCAACAAAAACCGAGAATGCCAAAACTTAGTCCTCCTATGGTGACTAAAGTTAATAAGCATGCAGAACTGAATTGTTATAAAAGAAGCCTTTAATTTACATGAAAGTACCATTACAGATAGCCAAGAAATGGCCTGCCTTTACTTCTTTAGCTAACGGTACAGTCGCCATCAGATATATCGGAGCGGCGATATATAAAGGCGATAAGTGCATGTTCAGATATATTTGAGTACTGTGGCTGCTCCGATATACTTGATGGCGACTGTACGACGTTATTGCCTTATTGCACTAACTTCTAAGTATAAATGGGCTGGACTGGTGTTCTTGAACAAGAGTCAAGACATGCTCTGTCAACCAAGCATGTCTTTTATAGTCCACATATATGCTAAGTTTGTATAACCGTAAATTGGATTTGTAATTGAAGTTAATATACTGACCAGTGTTGACGGTAGCAGGTGAGAAGGCCTTCCAGACGATGGTTTCGCAAATGTTGGTGGCGATGAAGAGTGAGATACCGGATCCGAGACCATATCCTGGGGAGAAAAACAAATTACTTATATTACTTTTGTATGCAGCAGAACATTAGCTAATGATACCACAAAGTTTAGAAATAAAGAAAACGGTAAACATTCCATGCTGAAGTGTATTTACTTATATGCTGCATATTGCATATGATATTGAAAAGTCCCTGGTATGTCAATTAAAAGTAATAATTTTACATTCAGACTTGCTCCTAGTCCTCAATGAAAAAATCATTGGAAGATTGGAGAACTTCTGTTAGGCCTAGTTTCTTCTGTGATAGTTGATCTCATATGAATACGTGCGCCAATTCTTGAGATTAGAGTATCATCTTCTTCTTCAAAGTCGAATCCTCATGTCTGAGGGGATTGACCGCCATAAGTCCCTCTATGTTGTACTGCTCTCCATCCTGACCGATTCCATGCCTTCTTAAAGGAACCCTGGAGTCCGACGCGTGTAACTTCCTCAATGGCAGAGTTAGCAAGAATATTATACAAGTGCTACAATGAGAAGACCGCTTACCTTTCTGCAGCAGCTCATCCAGCAGCAGCACAATGAGGCCGGCCACGAACAGCTGGATGATGATGAGCAGGCACACACCGGCGCCGATCTCGCTGGGCTCGCCGTACATGCCAGTCATCACGTACACGATGGCTTGCCCCACCGTGATCACCATGCCGAATACTGGGGAACACATTGTTTTACTTTATTATTTAATTGCATTTTATGTGTAATTTGTTGGGATTAATTACTTTTCCTCAATTACACATTTAATGTCTTTTCTCATTTGTTGCTTTTTTTCAACTTCTTGGAACTTAAATAAAAATTGCAAATCAATAAGAGAGCCTTTTAAATTTAGATTACTGATCACAATCATTTTCGTTCACATACAGTTTTAAGAACAATATTTTTTCAAGGTAAATTGTTGTAAATTAAAAAAGGTTAATTTAATTAAAATTCTAATTTTACAAACTCAAAATAGTTTTCATGTGTAAGTAAGTACTTTCATTCATAGTTTGAAATTAGTTATTTATTTGTATTGTGTAAATATATATTGGCAAGTTGCCCGAGGTGAATGAATTTGGCATTTTGCCTGTAGGTACTGCCTGTGTATTCTGTTTCATATTTGCAAGAAATTCGTTTTCAATTCTTGAATACTACTCTAATATACTCAGTAATACCTGATAAAGATAACTAGTGAAATTATGATCACTAATAATGCTTGAGATTATTTAAAAAGTATGTATTACCTATAATACCATGTGTTATGTTATTTACTGTGAATTTGTAATTTATTATGATATTTTTATATTAATATCACGTTTTTGGTGCCAAAGTGATTATACATAATAGAAGATAAATAGATATGCTTCCGACTTAGAACTTCAGTCACTTACATTTCTGGGCACCGTTGAAGAGTGCTCTGTCCTTAGGAGTGTCACCAACTTCAATGATCTTTGCGCCGGCAAGCAGCTGCATAATAAGACCAGATGTGACGATGGGGGAGATGCCGAGTTCCATGAGGGTGCCTCTGTTAGATGCCAGGATCACACGGATCCAGTAGAAGGGATCCGCACTGTCTGACGACATGATGCCGAATAGGGGAATCTAGAAAGAAAGTAATTTCCTAAATGTAAATTACGACATGTATTAAATAGAGTGCTATGTGTATTGGACTGATATTTTAAAGAAATTAATGTTATTTTAAAATCAAATAGGTGCTGAGCTCCATTTAAAACTTTAACAGGAAAATAGTTTTGTATTTATGGACCCCTGTTTACCTATATCTTTTGCACATATTGAGAATATTCCTAGTCTTCATTATAATTTTAAAATGACTGTATACTCTTGAAGCATAAACAACCACATTATAACAAATGAAAATCGGTTCTGTAATCAAACAGTAACATATATGTATGTGCTCAATTTAGAGCATGCCTTTTTTAAGTTTATTTTTTTGAATTAATTGTTGATGATCTGATTATAAACAGGAAAATAGAAAGTAGTCATGTTTTAAATCTAATTAGAAGATTTTATGTGCATTAGACATAAACTAATTAGGAAATTTACATGTTGGGTTAGGATTTCCCATATATCCAAGTAATTTATTAATGAGGTTCTATCATGGTAACAGTAAACTGAAAATAGGTTAAGCCTTATCAATAGAGGAGATTGTCATCACAAAAGAAGCATATGGAATTGACTATACTGGCTTACCTGACAGCATACTAAGAAAATAAACAGTGTGATTGCCGTCCATAGCACTTTCTCACGGAATTGGATCTGGAAATAACACAAGTTCGATTAGAAATAACCTCTATGACCGTAGGTATAGCGATTTACAGTTACATTTTTTGGGGCGAAGGAACGCCACGAATACGCACTTTCACTTTCATTATCACCCATTTACGAAGTATCTGAATTTGTATATTAGGAATAAATGGATTAATTAGTGGAAGAAGTGAACAAAAAAGCAGGGAAATACCAAAATACAAGCGATTAACTTACCTTTCTCTCCGGTTTTGCAATTTCCGGCAATATACTGCAAAACGGCTTTATAACTTCGAGAAATTTGACTGGAAATGAGAAAAAACACAATATGTTACACGTTTAACACATAACTTACAATTTAAATCCACATTTGCATCCGATATGAAGATAATACGTGTCGGTAGATTAGAATAAAATCACTGGATAATTTTAAAGAAATATGAACGATACTCACTTCCCATTTTGATTTATTGAGATTTAACTATCCTAACTATGATATTAACTGGTGAATTCGACTAAAACCATTCAACTTTTGTTCATTAGTAACACTCCAACTAGACTTTCGTGAAAATGAGCGTGCGCAACGCCGCCAGCGAGCCGTCTACAAATGACACGTCCACAACGTCACGTCACGTGACCTGTGATGTTGGCGTGCGTAATGTTGCCCTAATAAAGAAAAAACAATATTTATTTGAAATGCTACAAAAGCGTAGAAAGTTTAGCAAAGTTGCTTGTTTTCTTATAAGTCCACTCTTAAAACAAGTGAAAGTTGATAACTTGCTTGCAAAACACTCTCCTTGCATTTTTAAACATCGTTTCATTATTATTTTTAAAATTAATGTTTATTTTATTATGTTGAGGCGTTTATAACCGTATACCGAACAGCTACTGCTGCAGTCTATATGGTGTCTATAAATGACGCGATTTGGCGTGAACACTACGTTACGAAATTTCATGAATCAGAAACAAGCAAATTAAAATATGTAATAACAACAATTAAGTAAACAAATTAAAATCATGCCACGCCACGAGCAATTTGACTGATTTGACAACTTTTGATTCGTTCTAACCAGGGGGGTAACATTACGCATACATATACACTGATGAAAGAGATAGTGCTGGAGCCGCGCATACAAGAAATTTATCAAATAAATTACCGTTTTTCTTCCATATAGCGTTGTAGAGCCCGTCTCGGAGATCACGAAAACATAAGTCTTAAAGGTCTTAAATGGCCACAAGTAGGTATGGCGTCAAGTTGAAAATACAATTTTTTGGCCTAAATTTATCAACGAGCCGGACGCTCCAAATTTTGACACATGATTTAGCCCGCATCAAGTAGCCTACATACCAATTTTAAGACCATTCTGGTGGGCGCATAAGATTTTAAGACCAGTTGAAGTTACAATTTTTTGGCCTAAATTTATCAACGAGCCGGACGCTTCAAATTTTGACAGTAGTTAAAGGACCCACTCAACAAACCAAATCCCAATTTTAAGACCATTCTGGTGGGCGCATAAGATTTTAAGACCATTTTAAGAAATAGTCCATTTCATAGAAAAGATATCAAATTATTGTAAATTCGCTTTAAAAATCAATTAACTGTCACAAACACAACTGCATATTCATATTTAAGTGTCTCGTAACTAAAAATGCCGTAAAAGTATACCGCAATAACTCAAAAACTGGAGAAATTCGTCTTAGCAGTACTTTAGTCACGGAGGTCTTAAATCACGAAAAATATTGTTCATTTTAAACTTAATGGCACAAAATATGATTTAAAAAGCCAGACGTAATGCCTATAGGCATTTTCTACTAGTCGCTCATAACTTTAAACTGATAAGCGTCAAGTTAGATGCATTGACAATATATTACTGACAGTAAAAAATACATAAATTTATTTTAAATTCTACCGTTCCAAATGTTGATTAACGGTTTATCCCATTTCAAATAACCTACATACCCATTTTAAGACCAATCCGGTAGGCGCATAAGATTTTAAGACCAGTTGAAGTTACAATTTTTTGGCCTAAATTTATCAACGAGCCGGACGCTTCAAATGTTGACAGTAGTTAAAGGACCCAGTCAACAAACCAAATCCCAATTTTAAGACCATTCTGGTGGGCGCATAAGATTTAAAGACCATTTTAAGAAATAGTCGATTTCATAGAAAAGATATCAAATTATTGTAAATTCGCTTTAAACATTATTTAACTGGCACAAACACAACTGCATATTAATATTTAAGTGTCTCGTAACTAAAATGCCGTAAAAGTATACCGCAATAAGTCGAAAACTGGAGAAATTCGTCATAGCAGTACTTTAGTCACGGGGGTCTTGAATCACTAAAATTATTATTCATTTTAAACTTAATGGCTCATAACATTATTACTAAGCGCACTAGATTTTAAGACCATTTTAAGAAGTGATCGATTCCATACGAAAAATAGCAAATAGCTTCAAATTCGGTTCAAAAATTCATTTAAATGGTTTAACATAACGGCATATTCATATTCAAGGGTCTCATAGTTAGATATGCCGTAAAAGTATACTACATAAGTTTAAAAATTGGAAAATTCGTCATAGCAGTACTTAAGTCAGGGTATTTCGTACTTAAGTCAGGGTGTTTTGAATCACAAAATTCATTTTTTCTTGTTTAACTTAATGGTACAAATCTTGATTCAGAAAATCGGACGTAATGCTTATAGGCGTTTTCTAACAGTCACTCATAACCCATAATGTTTAAAGCGAATTTACAATATTTTTCTATGAAATCGTCTATTTCTTAAAATGGTCTTAAAATCTTATGCGCCCACTAGAATAGTCTTAAAATTGGGATTCGGTTTGTTGAATGGGTTCTTTAACAACTGTAAAAATTAGGAGCGTCCGGCTCGTTGATAAATTTAGGCCATCTAACTTGACGCTTATCAGCATACCCCGGGGTTTTGGGTGCGGGAATGAATGACATAAGCCAAAGAATAGGTATGAATTAAATAACAGAATGTATACTTACCTACTGAATAATTAATTGAATAAAAAAATTAAAAAGAAAACATGCGTTCAATTATTGATTTATTTGAAAATATTTCATTTAACTACGCTTACGAAGCCGCGGATAACATCTAGTATGATATCAAATAAATGCTCAGTAATTTATTATCAACCTCTTCAGTTCAGTTCTTACTCATGTATTTATAAATAATTTAACACTTCAGAGATATCTAACATCAAGATGGATATTTGACATTCAATGTCGGTCATACATACCGTGCCTTTGTCTTATGTAATTTAAATATACACAATAGCATTTTCAAAATACTATACTTACTTACTTACTAAGTTAATACAAACATGCCTTCACGGAAAAAAGCTCGTTACGATTTCGTGTTGTGTTCATTCGTGGATAGAAAATAATCCAGAAATAGAGGTTCGAGATTCAATGTTCTTTTGCACCAAGTGTAATGTTAGTTTCGCCCAAACGAAGTTTGTTGTAACACGACATGTTGCGTCCAATAAACATACGGGTAAGATACATGATTTCAATAGTGAGCTGGTGAAATTTGTTGTGGGTTGTAACATACCGTGGACGCAACTTAACAATCCTATATTTAAAGATTTTATAGAAAAATGTGTATCCGGTAAATTTGAAAAAACTGTAAAAGTTCCTTCAGAATGTCAACTACGGCGGGAATATTTAAGTGTTTTGAATACATTCAGTCCCTCAGAAGGCCAGAGTGTTAGTAAAGCAAAAAGAGCATTTAGGAATGCTAATATTAGAAGCGACTTAAATTTTATAGCAAGTTATTTAATGACTATCCCAAATGCCATTAAAAAAGTACAGAGTGCAGTGTCTATTAACGACAGTCTAAAAATCATTCATAAAACCTATCAAGACATCTCCAAATTAAACTTGAGTGTAAAAGGAAAAAGTATTTTTAATAAACTAAAGTTGGTGTTAAATAAGAATTCTGGCTATAGCACACTAAAAACTATGAATGAATTGTTACAAGGAAAAGAAATAGAATTGCAATCGCAAACACATCGTGCAACAATTGACTTCTTCAAAAAATTTAAACTTGCACCTATTACGACTGCCGACGTAGAAAGATCGTTTAGTTTGTTGAAATGGATATTTACGGCTAGACGCCGAAGCTTAACTGTTCCAAATATAGAAAAAAATATTAATTGTTTATTTTGAAAATCGTGTTATCTACTAATTGACGGCAGGTAATTAATTAACATTATTTTTATTATTATCTCGAAGGGCTTGGTAGAAATGCTAAAGTCCCTGCTACTTAAGTTAAAATTAAATTGTAGTTTGTTTACAATTCGCAGGAAGGTATTTATTCATTAGGCACAATGTGATTATTTGTCAATATAACCTATCTGTTTATCTCTACTCTTTCTCAAGTTATTCCCGCACCCAAAACCCCGGGGTATGCTTATCAGTTTAAAGTTATGAGCGACTGGTAGAAAATGCCTATAGACATTACGTCTGGCTTTTTAAATCATATTTTGTGCCATTAAGTTTAAAATTAACAATATTTTTCGTGATATAAGACCTCCGTGACTAAAGTACTGCTAAGACGAATTTCTCCAGTTTTTGAGTTATTGCAGTATACTTTTACGGCATTTTTAGTTACGAGACACTTAAATATGAATATGCAGTTGTGTTTGTGACAGTTAATTGATTTTTAAAGCGAATTTACAATAATTTGATATCTTTTCTATGAAATGGACTATTTCTTACAATGGTCTTTAAATCTTATGCGCCCACCAGAATGGTCTTAAAATTGGGATTTGGTTTGTTGACTGGGTCCTTTAACTACTGTCAACATTTGAAGCGTCCGGCTCGTTGATAAATTTAGGCCAAAAAATTGTAACTTCAACTGGTCTTAAAATCTTATGCGCCTACCGGATTGGTCTTAAAATGGGTATGTAGGTTATTTGAAATGGGATAAACCGTTAATCAACATTTGGAACGGTAGAATTTAAAATAAATTTATGTATTTTTACTGTCAGTAATATATTGTCAATGCATCTAATTTGACGCTTATCAGTTTAAAGTTATGAGCGACTAGTAGAAAATGCCTATAGGCATTACGTCTGGCTTTTTAAATCATATTTTGTGCCATTAAGTTTAAAATGAACAATATTTTTCGTGATTTAAGACCTCCGTGACTAAAGTACTGCTAAGACGAATTTCTCCAGTTTTTGAGTTATTGCGGTATACTTTTACGGCATTTTTAGTTACGAGACACTTAAATATGAATATGCAGTTGTGTTTGTGACAGTTAATTGATTTTTAAAGCGAATTTACAATAATTTGATATCTTTTCTATGAAATGGACTATTTCTTAAAATGGTCTTAAAATCTTATGCGCCCACCAGAATGGTCTTAAAATTGGGATTTGGTTTGTTGAGTGGGTCCTTTAACTACTGTCAAAATTTGAAGCGTCCGGCTCGTTGATAAATTTAGGCCAAAAAATTGTAACTTCAACTGGTCTTAAAATCTTATGCGCCCACCAGAATGGTCTTAAAATTGGTATGTAGGCTACTTGATGCGGGCTAAATCATGTGTCAAAATTTGGAGCGTCCGGCTCGTTGATAAATTTAGGCCAAAAAATTGTATTTTCAACTTGACGCCATACCTACTTGTGGCCATTTAAGACCTTTAAGACTTATGTTTTCGTGATCTCCGAGACGGGCTCTACAACGCTATATGGAAGAAAAACGGTAATTTTTTTGATAAATTTCTTGTATGCGCGGCTCCAGCACTAAGATGTGCGCATACACAATCGTACGCGTGCAAATGAGATGCAATGACACATTTTCCCTCCCTCATCGCGTATACGGAAATTGTTGTTTGTCACCCTTTGTTTGTCACACTTCTGTCATCGTCACCATGGCAACAGAGATATTTTAGGGTAGCCAGTGACTTAAAAATCTATTTCCCATAAAGCTGGGTAAATATTGACTTACGTAATATGGAAAGTTATGTTTCAAGAGAGGAAAAAATATTACTTCATGAAGATTTTGACAATACGTTCAACAGATATGGCGTTTTATACTAAAATAGCTATTGAATTAGGCAATCTGGGTAGTAAATTAGATATCAATCTTGATTTTAATAAAAATGACATTTGGATTGCGCGGATTAAGATAGATTGTTGTAAATATAGAGCTCATGTTATAATTTGGAGATTTTTTTCAAATATGAAAACTACAGTTATGATAAAACAATGGGGAAATTTCTATACATGTGGTAACTCTAACCCTATCTGTCAAAATATATCTGTCCCTTACCGGGTATACGCTGACCCTCTGTCTATTCTATAGTAGGTCTATGGTTCTAACACAATAGATGACATCTCTAAGAAATTCTTTGTCCCAAAAGTTATAGAGAAAATGACTACAAGTCTTCACTTCACTAGTCTATGAATCGATCACAACTGTCAACCACCAAACACGGCACACAAAATTTGTTCGAGATTCGAGATGTCATATCACATCTAATAGATAATTTTCCGGAAAGAAAAGTGACGTGGTTTACGGCACTATTCTTTCCGGACAGACTCTAGAAATAGAATAAGTTCTAACTATAGTTCCTTCTCACTCTAATCGGTTGACTGGTCGCTCCCGTCTGTAGACACCTAAAGATTGCTCGAGTTACATTTAAACCTGTTGAAAGTTCAAAGCGGGTATGAAACATTCAATGACTTAACACATGACCTAGATAGTTTGAATGCATGAATATGACAGCTGTCATTGTGTCACTGTCAAAGTGTCAAGTTTTGCATGGTACACCGCAGGTTTCGCCATGTGCCGTTGTTATTAGTAAATAATTGATACTTCTGGCGATTTATACTGAAACGACGACAAAAATGCAACAAGCGCATCGTTCTGGAACTCTGAAGCAGAGTAACAAGGTTCATAAGTCTCGCCATCGGTCTAAACGTGGTATTGCCGCTGCGGTTAAAGGTTAGGTTACATGTATACACTTCAGTCTTAGTTTTACTCGATTGTAATAACGAATTCGCCTTTCTACTGATAAAATAAATATTTTAAGGTTAACAAACGAATTTGTATATTTCATTTTAGTTCGTATTCTTTTAATACGCCTTATGAAACCCTCTATACATTGTAGTCGCCATCAGATATATCTGAGCTGTCAGGGTACTCATAAATATCTGAACACGGCTCTATTTTCATAGCATTAGAGTCCATGTTCAGCTATTTATGAGCACCCTGATAGGTCCGATATATATGATGGCGACTGTACCCCTATATTTTCCTTTATAGGCAAAGTAAACGCAAAGGAATTTGTTCGCCGTAACCGTCACATCCTCAAAAAGGATGAACGCCGTCACCAAGCCCTTCAGCTTCGTAGAAACAAGCGCGAAGAAGTGTTGTCGAAAAAACGCGCGTTAGGAGGTACAAGGAATCCACCATTTTTGGTGTGTGTGGTTCCTTTGAACGCTCAACTCGATGTTCAGTCTGCGCTTGCGATATTGAGGACCTGTTCCGAAGGTGCTGTGGTCACGCAGTCTGACAATGGCATCCTGCATATTGGGTAAACATTCCACAACGGAAATTACTAGTAAAAAAAAAACAAATATCTAATTATCTCAGTGATCAAGAAAAATCTTTGTTACTTCCTCCCTTAATTCAATTTACTGTATTTTTACTGAAGTTATTGATACTTATAATTTTTCGACAATTGATTTACAATTATCATTTTTACATAGAAAATTGAGTTTTTTTAGTATCTGTAAGATACATATTAACATTCGTTGCAGCTTGCCAAACTTCAAACAGCGCTTCTCCTTTATCTGTCCAGAAACTGATAATGAATTTGCCCTTCTCGACACTCTCAAAGTGGCGGATACTGTGTTATACCTCAGCTCTGCTCTCGATGAACCCGTTGATGAATGGGGTGAGAAAGTTCTAGCTCTTTCCATGGCACAAGGCATGCCCACCCCTGTGGTAGTAGCCATGGATATTGAAGGAGTAAATCCTAAGAAACGCACCACAGAAAAACAAAACGTTCAAAAGCTTATATCAAAATGGCTGCCAGAAGAAAAAATTATGCAGCTGGATAAGAGCTCAGATGGTTTGAATGTGTTACGAAGGATTGGTAACCAGAAACGTAATATATTACACCACAGGGAGAAGAGGCCGTATATGCTTGCAGAGTCTTATGAGTATGTGCCTGATGCAGAAGGTGATAGTGGTACATTGAGAGTCAGTGGGTATTTGAAAGGGATGCCATTGGATGTGAATGGTTTAGTTCATGTTACTGGGTTAGGAGACTTTCAAATGTCAAGAATTGATGGACATGATGATCCTCATCCACTTATTTTGGGCAAGTAAGTGTCTAAATCTTTCTTTTTTTTTATTAGCCTATAACAGTGTCCCACTGCTGGGCAAAGCCGTCTTCCTTTGATTTCAACAACTCTCAGTCTTGTTGCTTTTTCCTATTTTGAATCAAATGTGTGTATGATCCTTTCCTTTCAATTGATATTTTAATTGTTTAACAGAGAAAACACCAAACCTGATTCAATGGAGGCAGAGGTGGTGAAGGTATCGGTGTTGCAAGTGGCTGACCCAGCTAAACAGGAGAGCCTGGACTCGGAGAATGTGCCGGACCCAATGGATGCTGAACAGACCTGGCCTACAGAGGAGGAGATAGCACAAGCTAATGCCGAAGTAAGCTATAAACAGCATGTTGCTGTAAGGTTTTTTGATCCAGATAAGGCTGAATGTGTAGTTGCAATATACTGAAAATTGTTTTGTTGGTGTTTTGGACAAAATAAATTCGACTCAATTTACATTACAACTAGGTTCTAAATAATCTTACATAGTGGCAGTGGCTTCAGGCAGTTTCACTGTAAGCACATATAAACATGATGTGTGTTTCTGTTGCAAAACTGGATCTTGACAGGTGTCCTCAAACAGCCTTTATTGAAAATTAAAAACTGTGCACTTGTATTGTAACATAGAAATGTTATGACTTATGAATGATTGATAAGAATTTTGTCTTGTAGACAAAGACAAAGAAGGTGAAGAAAGTCCCCAAGGGCTGGTCAAGCTACCAGGCGGCCTGGATCGTTGAGTCCGACGCGGAGGGCGAGGGCTCCGCCGACGACAGCGGAAGCGAGGTAACTACAATCGGTTTCTAATTCCCTTTTTTTACTCAACTGCCAAAATTTATGTTTTTGGAGTTTTCAAGCTCAATGAAAAGCATATCAAATTAAACTTCAGCTATATGTTGAAAAAAGCAATATATGTTAACCTTTTCGACGCCATGTCAAACGCAAAACCTACCACTCAGACGCCACGACATCTAAATGTCAAAAGTGAAGTTAAACTTTATGCGTGTGCGTGTAGGTCTATTTTGCTCTGTGGTCGGTGACCGATATATCGGTCTTTGGCGTTGGACCTGTGGTGCCGATATATACGTCTTTGGCGTGGAAAAGGTTAATAATACTAAGAAATTACATGATGTACAGTTGACGTCAAAGATATGTTTACACTTTTGCACCTTATTACTATGGAGTAAGGTGAAAAAGTGTAAACATATCTTTGACGTCGACTGTACTATCCTACTAGAAATTCACAATGAGTTGTATTAATCCTTGGGTAAAAGTTTGTTGACCAGTGTAAATCATTTGGTTGGTGTGGTAATGCTTATTGGTACTAAAACCTAATTATGATTTTCAGGAAGAAGACGAGGACGACGAGTTTATGTCGTGCGAAGAGTCCAGCTCTGAGAAGGAAGAGGATGCAGATAATGATTTCGAATCTGTTACCGAATCCGAGATGGGGCCTACTGACGACAGGTTAGTTATTGCAACGTTGATTTGTTAACGGTCGTCCGATAAGTTGCTACTACGAAATGCAGCTAATATTTTCCATATTTTTAATTGAGAGCATATTTTAATGTTGTTTTTCTACATTTTTGGTGGCTATCGCTCCTCGGTTTACCAACAGAGCGGCAGCTGATGTTAACGAGGTTTCATGATACATTTCTATAAACCACTTTACTAGTTATCGCCCAAAAAGAACTGCGCTAATTTGATTTGTTCCTGGCCTAGCATTTAATTTAAATTCCTACATGTTTTAACACTGAATACTGCGAACAGGTACGACGCAACCATAGACGCAGAGGAAGAACACGAGTTACTCCAGCGACTAGCGGCCGCCCGACAAGACGCCCAGTTCCCAGACGAGGTCGACACGCCCCAGCACGTGCCGGCGCGGGAGCGCTTCGTGCGCTACCGCGGCCTCGAGTCCTTCAGGTGAGACACAGCACTTAACTATGCAGTTTATAATAATTCTTATTGGCATGGTACCAAAGACGTTGAGAAAGAAAACATCCAGCTTCATGTTCAGTAGTATGTTCATATCAATGAGGGTTTCCGGATACCCAGGTGGCGGCACTGTGACAAGAGGTCTTTTTAACAGCAGCTAACAAAATCTACTAATCAAATAAAAATGTGATTAAACATGATTGGTGGATTCAGGAAACACTCATTGTCCTAAAATAAATAAAGTTAACAATGGCCACAGGTCGTCTCCCTGGGACCCGAAAGAGAACCTGCCGTCGGAGTTCGCGCGCATCTTCCAGTTCGAGAACTACGACCGCACGCGCCGCCGCGTCTACAAGGAGAAGGAAGACAGTCTCGTCAATACGGTGAGACCAGTTCTTTGTCCCATTTTTAAGTATTGAAAAATATGGAGTCGAGTTTTGAAGCAACTCTTGCGTTATAATTTGAATGCATACCGTCAAGTCTGGCGACTTTGCCAAGGGTTACTAACTTTGCCACCAGCAGAGTGCATAAGGTAATCCTTTCATACCACCGACAACGTATATTTTTTAGTGTTGTGCCTACTTTTAGTAGAAAATATGGTTATCAATTGGCAAAATTATTATGAATGAGACAACACCACGGCAACCATTTTCTTACCATTTCAGTTACAAATTCGTCACTCACATAATCATAAAAGTTAGTGCTCAAGAACTTTAAAAAGTTTAGAGTATAAACATCGCATCCAGGTACGTAAATTTTACATATTATGTTATTTAAATGGTAAGGAATGAATTGATTACCTTATAAATGCCGTAGTGTTTGAATTGAGTCCCATAATTGTTTTGGCAAAGTTACCAGACCATGCCGACTAATATGGGCGGGCATCTTTGCCATGTTTTGTAGCGGCCTAGGGTTGGTACACAAGCATAAAATTTAAATTACATTTTTCATAAGATAGATACTTTTTAGGGTTCCGTAGCCAAATGGCAAAAAACGGAACCCTTATAGATTCGTCATGTCTGTCTGTCCGTCCGTATGTCACAGCCATTTTACTCGGAAACTATAAGACGTATCATTATCAAATTTTTACATAAAGTGTATGGTGTGTGCAGCTACTTAGTTTTGTAGAGAAATTGCTAAAAAAATATATTTAGGGGGGCACTCCATATGTGTAAGTAATTATCAAAAAAAATTTTTTTGACAAATATCAACATGATGCACATCAATCGATAGGTCTCTAAAAATAACAATGTTCAAATAACTGAGGTTTCTTTGAACATTTTTTGATTAAGTGAATATTTTCAGAAATAATCGCTCCGAAAGTCATAAAAATTGTGACCCCTCCCCCCTGAAACTTTTGAACCGTAAGTTCAAAAATTATGAAAAAAAATCAAGAAGATACACCTTTTAATATTATTTCAACCAAAATTATTTTGAGCATTATCGGTATAGGCGTTTTTTAGTTATCTCCAAAAAACTACAAACTTAGGCAGATACGACCTTGCGATAATAATTTATTCGATATGGTCTAAGAGCTGGCCACGTCAGATGTGACACAATAATGAGATTTTTGTAACCAGTCCAATCAGATTGCATAACAATCGCTATTGCTAGATCCGGGCATCTGGCAGCTTTTAATGGGTGGAGCACAGAGTGACAGACCAACAAAGTTTTTAAGTTGGAAAAAAGTTATACCGAAGCAGGTAAAAACTGCTGAAGTTGTATCATTTATAGAGAACAGGGCCTATATTTAAACATTAGAATCACAATTATTTGTGATTGGTTTTGTTGTTAACAATTGTATACAGAGTGTATGTTTTGTTTAAGTAAAAAAAACACAAAGTTAACTGTGACATACTTATTTTATTGGTAATAATTACTACATATAAGTGTTTTGTTTCGATAATACTTTTGTTAAGAGGCGACGAGGCAGTTCGTGACGAAGCCCTTTTTTAAATATCTATCGTCAAGTTTAAATAGGTACCTAGGTAATCACAATTATTTACGAGTGGACCTGTGATAGGCCTCTTAAAGAGTTTTCTATGTTTCGTTTCTGATAATATTTTAATTAAGGTGTCTTTTATGTTTTTCCTGAGTACTTATGTAACCTGATTACTCGTATGTAACAAAATAAATAAGTACTTAAATAATTAATATTTTTTCATTTGTTTCAACCCTGACCACATTCACTGACTTTCTATGAAATTTTCTTAAATGGGTGATCAACTTTGCCACTTTTGCTGTATCTTTTTTTGTAATAATATATCATTAAGGATCTAATTCCGAAACTATTGTATCCTAAATACTGAATATTCTTTACTAATATTGTAAATACATCAAAATTACTATACAACGTAAAAATGCAGTTGGCAAAGTTGCCACATGGTATAGGTAACTTTGCCAGTTTTTTTTTTTACTCGTAAAAGCTTATTATCCGTCATTTAATTTATAAACCATCTTATTTATGCACTCGTTGATAAATATATTATGTGTCGCGTCATTCATACTTCAGTGGTTTCATATGAATTCTGGTTAAAAATGTACTATGACTTTTCAACACCTGTGAAAAGTGGCAAAGTTGCCAGACTTGACGGTACCCGTATCTTTCAAAGTGGTATATTTTTTTGTGTTTTCATGTAGATATAAAGTGAATTCATTGTTTAATGCCGATGTTCATTTCGTGGTATGTTATCGGGTTGCACTATTAGCATCGCTTTCCTAAATATTTCAAACGAAAGAGCTTGAGCGGCGCAACGTTATTGCGTATCACAATAACCACAAACTATGTTTACGGCATAACACAACACGCCAAGACAAACACAATACAATATATTCCCAATTTTCAGTACGGAATCTACGCAACGATCCACATATCGAACGTACGCCAAGATCTATGGAACTCCTTCCACTCTGCCAACAAAAACGCACCACTGTCCGTCTTCGGACTCCTGCCACACGAGCACAAGATGTCTCTCATGAATGTGGTGCTCAAGAGGACTGGTGCTAGCGAAGACCCAATTAAGAGCAAGGAGAGATTGATCTTCCAAGTGGGTTACAGGAGGTTTATAGTCAACCCGATCTTCAGTCAGCACACTAATGGCAGTAAGCATAAGGTAAAATTTATAAGCATTTACGATCGGATTAAAAATAAATACAAATTAAAAGCACCAAATTACATTAAACTGAAAATATTTAATTGTCTTTGATTGTCAGTTATATTTTTGAAGTAACCCTGAGTTGCTCCACACAACTTGTCGCTTCCCCTCTCCTTTATTTTTTATTATTTTCCTGCGACTCCATGTTCTATAATGCAATGACGGTACAAACAACCCTGAACTTAATACCCTCGTCCGAAAATGATAGCACCATTTTCTTGGGAGTAGGTACAGATGGGAGTTGGTTTTTCATAGTAATCATTTCCTTTTGTGTGGACATGTCGATACCGCGGGCGATCGAGGCGGGACAATGTATTCAGTTGAGAAGTAGAATGGGAATACACCTTTGTTGGTTGCTGGTGTGTACAGCCAACGCCAAAAGTATGTATACACTGCACCTTACTCCATTGTAATAAGAAAAAGATTCAAAATTGTATACATATTTTCGGATTCACTGTGCAGATAACCTCAAGTATGTTATGTAAACAGATTTGTAATTGTTGATTTGGTTGTTTCAGTATGAAAGGTTCTTCCAGCCGGGTTCAACTTGCGTGGCCACTTTCTACGCGCCCATACAGTTCAGTCCGTCTTCAGTGCTTTGTTTTAAGGTATATTTACACACTTTATACGCTCAAAGCAAGCCTTTTTTTATTTCTTCCCTTTTTTTACATACTTGATCGACTACAAAATGATAAGCTTTTAGATCTCTTTATCCTATATCAATGCACGTAATTATTAATTCCCTCTTGATACAAAGGTATGAGTTACGAACATCATACGGCTTCATAAACTACTTATATTTTTAGGAAAAAAGGAATACAAAGCTGCAATTGGTCGCCTCGGGAGTGCTGCTCTCCTGCAACCCGGACAGACTGATAGTCAAGAGGATTGTGCTATCCGGTCATCCGTACAAGGTACGCACAGTCGCCATCAAATATATCGGGGCTGCTAGGGTACTCATACAATTTATTGATCTTTATAAATCTTTTACAATGAATGTAACATTTTCGACAGGTGAACAAAAGGTCTGCGGTGATCCGATTCCTGTTCTTCAATAGAGAAGATGTGGTATACTTCAAGCCGTGCAAGCTGCGGACCAAGTACGGACGTACTGGTCACATAAAGGAACCTTTAGGTAAGCTAACCATAATTCTCACACTTTCTTAACCTTTTGAACGCCAAGCATCGGACGGAAAAATCGTACCCTCAGTGCCAAAGGCAAACCGGTTATATTTTGGACGTGATATCACGTCCTGGCGCTGACGGCACGACTTTCTGTGCACGTGATATTGCTTTGGCGGTCAAAGGGTTAAGACTGCGTCGACCATCCAGTAGCGATTTAGGCATCAACTGGTCACACCAAAGTTTTGTTCTAACCGGTCATACTGCCGAAACCAATAATATTTGTTTCAACCCGTCACAAGTAAAAAAATATATAGTTCTATTAAGTCACATAGTAATTTTGTAGCTATTGGTCACACTGAAAATATGTTCCTATTCGTCATCCCGTCAATAGTTCTAACTGGTCACAGTGATACAAAGCGATGGCTATGGCATGGCGAAAATCATATCCCTTTACGTTGTTCAGTCAGCAACAAACAGCAGCAGTATGCAAATGAATATAAGTTAGTTACAAGATATTGATATTATGGTCGTGTATATATATTTTTTACTTGTCATGCTCAAAAAATTTGTCGTATTAGGCTTACGTAGGTGGACTAAAGTAGTACATTTAACCCCTAGGGCTAATATGTATACATAATTTCGCTTCTCATAGTTCTTATCGAGCCCGGGCCCGCGGTGATGGGCCGGGCGCCGTCCAGAGCAGACTTTACGAAATTCGGTCAAGTTTAACCAAATTTTCACCTTAGATTAGTGAAGTTCTTATTTCTTTTGACTTTGAATTGAATGTCAAAGCTATAGCTATAAGCTAGTTTTTAACCGACTTCAAAAAAGGAGGAGGTTCTCAATTCAACTGATTTTTTTAATTATTTTTTTGTATGTATGTTACTCGATTTTTTTTTCATCGAACAGGTATAGGTAACCCCTAGATGGTCCCATTGTCACCAAGTCTGGGTCTGATGATGGGATCCTGGAGAAATCGAGGGAACTCTTCAACTATTATAGGCATACCTATAGTGATGTTCCTATTTTTTACAGCAACTCGGCCACTTCCTCTTGAAATAGCGGATCCTAAGTGAAGTCGGTTCTTTTTTGTTAAAAATTATAATACATAACATAGACTGACTGTTATATCCATGAATGAGTTTCAAAAGAAGACTCTATATTCTGTATCCTCCTTGTGACCAGTTAGAACTTATTGACGGGATGACGAATAGGAACATATTTTCAGTGTGACCAATAGCTACAAAATTACTATGTGACTTAATAGAACTATATTTACTTGTGACGGGTTGAAACAAATATTATTGGTTTCGGCAGTATGACCGGTTAGAACAAAACTTTGGTGTGACCAGTTGATGCCTGAATCCCAGTAGGATTCGCCCTCATTGGGCGGGTTGTATTTACTAATAAACGAATCATTTTCTGTATAATCCCTCATGTTAAGTTGTAGTCCTACTAATTCCGCAACTTTTGATCTATGTGATACAATTTTATATTACTTACTTTTGGCTTCATCACCTAAAAAGTGACCACCATTTGCCGTTTAGGTAATGAATGAAGCAAAAAATATGCAAAATGAAACTATGTGATTGTGAGAAAGACCAAAAGTTGCAGAACTAGTAGGACTACAACTTAACATGAGGGATTACACATAAATTGATTCGTTTATTAGGGAATACAATCCGTCCAATGAGGGCACCACCCAGGGCTTGTAACCGGTTAATGCAAAAAAGAATAAGAATAAGAAGAATAAGAAACATTTATTGTCACACAAAATTATCAAGTAAGTAACAAAAGTAGGTACTTATATCATAACTAATCTGTGACAAAAGGAGCGGCCTCAGCATATGTAAAACCCCGAAATGATTCAATATATTTAATTATTTTATGGTTTTTATGTAAAACCCGATGTTTTATTATAGTTTTCACTTCAAATTATAGGATTTTTCGATTGAGTATAAAACAGTAACGAAAAGAACGAAAAAACAAACCGGTTTTTACTATGGATTTCGGTTACGGTTACAAGCCCTGGCGCCACCGGACGGTCGACACAGTCTTAACCCTTTGCCGGACATAACGGTGCCAAAAATTACACCCTGTTACATTACATTAACATTGAAATAATTGTGCGAAATATATGTCTTATAAATTACAAGAAAAACCCAGGGAAATAGGGGAAGTTTTCCTTTTTGGGATGATCTCAGTCAGATTGCGACAGCAGCCACCGAGGAGGAGGAGTTTCTACCAGATTTTACGAATGAGAGGATCGCAGACAATCAAAGACAGCATTCATACTCGCACTCGTAACTTTTGCACCCATAATAAAATATTGTGCATACGGATCAGCGTCCGCCGGGAAGATGTCATTAGGTTTTTTTATAGTCATCATTTCCATTTGTCCCCATCATCGTCACATTACGCGAGACCCAGGCGGGACGGTTACACCATTATTCGTATGTTTTAGGTACCCACGGCCACATGAAGTGCGTATTCGACGGTCAACTCAAGTCTCAAGACACGGTATTGCTGCACCTCTACAAACGAATGTTCCCGAAATGGAACTATGAGGATTGCATCGTCACCGATAAGGACACAGCGACTGATGCCATGGAGGGATAGATTAATAAACCAACTGTACAGTTATGATCGAGTTTTTTTTTATTTCGAACGTTTCATCCTCCTAGCGTTTGCCCCGGCTGCATGGAGCCTGGGGTTCGCTCGTCAACTTAATCCAAGGCATTGGCCTAGGCACTAGTTGTTTTAGTTTTGAACGTTTATCAGGACTTGTTCAACTTGTATAAGATAAACATATAACTGTGTGAGTGTCAGTCAGTGGCATTGTAGCTATCTAACGTTTGAGTGTGTCTTGTGGCTTATGAAAGAGGAAGCGTCAAGGGTCATTTTAACCTTTTGACCGCCAAAGTCGGCTGTGGCCGACATCAGAAAGTCGTGCCATGGACACCAACGACGGCTACAACTGACACTTTTAATAATGCAATAGGGACCTTCCGTTAAGTTCGATTTCGCTTAAACAATGCGCTTGCGTGGCGTTAGTGACGCATCATGTTTGTTCAACGCTTGGCGTTCAAAAGTTTATCTTTAATCTAATATCCAAAAATTAAACTAATAAAAAGCTAGTAAACTGCACATTCCAAAAAAAAACAACCAAGCAAATACATAAAAACCTTACCAGCTTACAACACTTTGCACTTTAAGGGTTACTTTTATTATATCATAGAAATGAAATCAAGAAATAGTTTTCACATCTTTATTGACACATGAAGCGCGAAGTCTACGCACGGTGAACCTAGGGCAGCGATCTACCCTAACGTAACTGTAGTAATCTCTGAAGGCAGTGAAACCATTGACATAATAAGCGCTAGTCCTAGTAGTTCTTCGGTATCACACTAATGGGGTTGGCCGGTCGAAAGTCTACAGATGGCGCCAGCATAGCTTGTACCACATTGTACCTGTCAGTCCTACAAATAGTGTCAATTTTTTTTTAATTTTCTGACTTGGATGGGCTAGCCTTTAAGCCAAATCCCATACAACAATACCAGTGACAGGTACAAGCTATGCTGGCGCCATCGCCATCTGGCCAAACCGTGGATAGTTGCCAACCCCATTGCAACTTATTTTGGTTACAATAAGATTCAAAATTGTATACCGGGTCAAATGACTGAACTACTAAGACTAAAGCGTGCGTTCCCCATTCAATCTCGATGCAAATGGCAGAATAGCAGTTTATTGCCAGTTAAGAATAATTTATTTCTATCGGAAACGCGCTCTCATTTCTATCGGAAAATGTCTGCCGTTTTTTGCGTTGTTGCACAAAGTTGACAGCTTTGCACCGATTTCTCGGCTAGCTCAAGACATTTGTTGTAGCAAATATTATCAAATACTGCTCTAACCGTCCCTAACAACATGCAAAAAAATCTCATTTAGCTCACGCGTTGTAAATTTAATATTTAATTTCACGGGTCTATGAACCCATAAGAAGCTGATGAATTTAAATCGGCAATAAACTGCGTCTATGCTTTTTATTTTAATTATTTATATGGGGAGCGCGAATAACTAAACATCAGTCAAAATCGGAATATTACTACCACTGAATACCTACATGAGAACACTTTTGTCAAAAACTTATTTTGTTATGTTTTGTGTCTAAAAAAAATATGCAACACAAACGTGAATATTAAGTTGTTAAAATACTAATTAAAATTACGAATGCAAAAATTGTACTATTCAGTAACATTTCAAGAGAAAAATAACTATTAATAGCCGCTTCAAACACTTAGCGGAAATCAGCTACCATAGAGAAAAAATAGCCGGAAGATGGATATCTGGCTGAAAATTGTCTGTGATTCCATACCAAAACTCAGCAACCATAGACAAATTTTCTAACTTTTCTATGATGTCTATGAATAGCTGAATTCCGCTCAAATATGTGATGCGCCTTACACAAACTGACTTATTAATTGATTAGTTTTAGATCACTGGACAAGTAACTGATTATTTTACAAAAAAAACAATCGCGGATTACAATTTTGGTGGTAAAAATAGTATATGGGCAATGAAACATAAACAATCAAATCAATTAGTACAGAATCTCTCAATCTCTCACTTGCACATATGCGACTGTATGTATGTCAGAACGATATATAATGTAATAACAATCGACCTTATAAGTAAAACAAAGGAGAGAAAAGAAGGAAAACTTTCAGCACTAATCAGCCCATCTTTAATAACATGTTTTTAATGAGGGTTTCCGGAATTCCAGGTAGCAGCACTGTGACGAGAGAGAGAAAGCAATATGATGAATCGTGATTGGTGAATTATGACAGCTAGACCTCTCACCACGGTGCTGTCACCTCGTGAAAAGATCGATCCCGGAAACCCTCATTGTTAATAATGATAATCTCAAAACAAACAAAATGCCAGAATACACTTTGACCTTTAAAATAATTAACATCAACATATTAAACGGCCTCCTAGCCTAGTTGGTACTGCCTATGAAGCAGGAGGTCCCGGGTTCGAATCCTGGTCAGGGCATTTATTTGTGTGTTTATCACGGATATTTGTTCCTGAGTAATGGATGTTTTCTATGTATTTATGCATGTGCATGTTGTCAAAATAGATACAAAACTGTACATGCACATTTGCACAGATCTTTTATATTATAACAGAATAGTTAAACGTTAATTACTAAAAAAAATGTTTCGGATAAAACAGCAATCTCTTTTCACGTTGATTTGAAAAACACAGTTAATTAACTCAAGAGTTTAGTGATTAAATTTAAGTAAGGCAAGCTACACACTACACGCATTAATATAGATCAATCTACCTAGGAAGTGAGTAATGTGTAGCTGACCTTACGCTTCTATCCTAAGTAGGTACTTTAGCGACATTTAATTACACATATTAATCTCTAATGCTTATTACTTATATCCTTCAAGTGTCACAATTATTTCAAAACTAAGCGAGTTTTATATTTTGTTTAAAAAAATGTATATTTCTTCTATGAAAGGCATTGGGTTCACAGTTACTTTTCTTTTTGCCGAAACGACTGACACGATATAAAAGCTCGTGTATTCGAGGCAAGAATATCTCGCTCCGAACGTACGGTTCTCGAAAATATCATCATTCAAACGTCATTGTAACTCGAAGGGCGAAGACAAATACGAACGTGAAACTTGTCCTTGTGATTGTATCCGAATTTTTATTTCTCATATATGAACGAAACAGCTTCGCGATTATCGCAAAAAAATTTTTTGCTAAAAATCGTACCGTCTACACGACCCTTTAATAGCGGCGTACTTAAGAAGTTATCCTACTTTTAAAATTTGGCGCGTATCAGTCGTTTTGACAGTTGGGAGGTTTGTGTTCGAGGTTTTTTATGGGGCACAGTTTAGTTGCGGAAGCCTCTTAAGCTTTGGGTTTTTTATTGCGTCTCTTCTTGGCGTCGGCGGTTTCCGGCGGGGGCTGCTTGGCGGCAGTGTTCGGAGACACACCAGACTTGCTGTACAGGTTGTTCAGAAACTCTTCCAAGTTTGGATCATGACTGAAAATAAATAAAACATATTGAAATTCAAAGTTAAAATTGTTAAGGAATGTAAACAATATTTTTACGGGTAGCTTTTACATCACTAATATTCCTCCTTTCTTCCGGCAGTCGGAAGATATTGATAAATTTAACGTAGGTGAAATATTTTATTTTATGTATGGTACATTTCTGTAAAGGGCGGAACAGCCCGACTAAAAAGCGAGTGTTGTTGACGAGAAATGTAGACGTGTGATTGGGCTTAAATGATCGTTTACAAAAGTTCATTGGGGCTATAAAGTACAACCGCCATCAAATATATCGAAGCGGCCAAGGTACTTACTCAAAAATATAAATAATACTCAATAGAGGCGTTGTTCGGATATTTGTGACCGATATATGCGATTGCGACTGTACAGTCCGTAATAGTAGTTTATGTAACTGTTACGTAATAGGGGTCCTTAAAACACGAGTGTGGTTTTATGAAACGAACGAAGTGAGTTTGATAATAAGATCACACGAGCGTTTTAAGGCCTAATTACGTACAGTTGCATACACTGCTTTATCTACACATGTATTATAAACCCGAAATGATGATTGAATGACTGCCATTGCACGGATTGCACGCCATCGCCATGGCCAACTCGATTGTGCCGGCGGTCGGGAGGCGCGTGCCGGCGGGCGGGGCCCATCCCGGATTTTCATAATGATATCGAATTTTTGCTTATTATTTGATAATAATAACATCGTTACAGATAAGACATTTGTTCTAACTACTAACGAAACAATCTATTTTTATGGTGGTTATAACGTGCGGTTTTTGAACGCATCATGGAGGGTTTATGATATGGGTGTAGATAAACGTGTTTTTAAGTGTCGTACCCAGTGGAAGGTCTCTGGTTGAGATCAGACGCGGCGGCCGCCTTGTTCCCCAGCACGATGCGGTACTGCACCACGTGGCAGTCGGGCCTTAACTGCTTTAAATTCTTTTTCTGGAACAAAAATAGTTCTAGTCACGTATTTTTATAGACTAGAGATATAACGCCTACAATCCAGTTACAACAAAAACGACAAACAATGCCTTTATGCACATTTTTGATGCATTTAGTAAGTTACACAACATAACAGATATATACTATATTTAATCAAAAAAAGATGTAAAGTACAAAGGCGAATTCATCCCTTTAAGGGATCGCTTCCAAATAACCTTTTTACTTCTCATGCTCGTAAAGTTTCACTTTATGCTGGGTATAGGCGGACTAAAACTCAATTTTATGCACAAGTGCATAAAAAATTGCCATTGTCAAAATAGCCTTAGAAGAAGTCAATTTTTTATGCACTTGTGCATAAAATTGAGTTTTAGTCCGCCTATACCCAGCATAAAGTGAAACTTCTTATGAAAGAAATTCCTATTCTTTTTATTTCCTCACAATCGAAGTAAAAAGTAGAGTGTATAACTCGTCCATAAAACCCATTTTACGCTCGTACTTTATATCCATCCTCGCTCGCAAGCTCGCTCGTATGGATAAACGCCTTGCGTAAAATGGTGCGTTTTATGCACTTGTTGTACAATCTACTATTGAGTGAATGAGAGTGAAAATGAAATATGGTAGACAATTACAGCAACATGTACAACAAGGTACACGATAACAAAACATCGATACAAATACATACACAAATTAACGGAAAAGGATGATTTAGGATGTCTATTATTCACGTAATGGGACACGTATGGTCAGTGACGGCGTGTCCAAAATGTTTCCATTTCGAGGCTAGCTAGAGTTAAACTGCTACACCTTTTGTTTATGGGATAATTGTTTAAGTATCGGTTCAGTTTTTATGCAAACGAATACTGTAATGAAGTGTAATGTAATGATATTTCTACTATGAATAACTCCATGGTTGTAAGTAAACAGTATGTACCTGGCAACTGGCCCACTGCGTGATCTGGTAGACCGCGCCGTCCATACACGCGTAGTACATCACCAGCAGCCCCATCATGCTGGACTCCGCCCAGATGTCACCCTGCAACACAAAGTACATAACAGATGTATAGTGGTCGCGCTGTCACATGACGTGATTAAATTTCGCGTCGAAATCGCAACATGTTCGACCGCGGCAAAGTAACGAATATATGTGACATAAATTAGAGCTTTTAAGCTCATTTAGAGGCTCATAATTAGCTCTACAAGAAACGCATAAATATCCTACTTATAGGTATGAGTCTATGAGCACAGGTCGATTCATAAAAGCTGGCGCGATATTTGTATCGAACTGTCCGCATTTTCATAGACATAGGTGATCTCGTATATTCCGATTAATTTTCGTATATTTGTGGATAGAGAGGTTGTTTATACGAAAGGGCCTTCACTTCACATATCTATTAGACAAGAATCAAAAGACATGAGAAGAGGCATACCTCCTTGGCGGAGTGTCGTATCTTGCACTGCACGCAGTAGCGCGCCGCGTAGCACGGCCGCTCCGTCAGCACGCGCTTGTGCCGCCGCCCGCAGTTCGTGCACCTGTTAACAACATAACAACTCAAACAATGTTTCATTCAGACTAAGTCGTCCGCCTCGAACTGAGAATCGCTTTTAGCCCTTCGAGTTCTATAAGCCCTTGATCGATATTACCTGCTCATATTTTAATCAATAAACTCGTAGTCCGCCTCGAACTGAGAACTCGCAATTTACTTGCAAACAAGTTGACCCATTAACAAGACCCATGTCATGATTTTTTCGCGCCTTCTAGCTCCATAACCGCTCGCCTCTCGTACGCTTCAACTCGTTACCTAATGGTGTTGTCCTGTAGCTCCATCTTGTCCTGCAGCGGCGCCAACAGTTGGCTAAGCTCGCTCCACGCCGCCTCCACGTGCCGGGACTCTAGCGCTCGCCTTTCGTACGCTTCAACACGTTACCTAATGGTGTTGTGCGCGAACTCCATCTTGTCCTGCAACTGCGCCAATAGTTGGCTGAGCTCGCTCCACGCCGCCTCCACGTGCCGGGACTCTAGCGCTCGCCTCTCGTACGCTTCAACACGTTACCTAATGGTGTTGTGCGCGAACTCCATCTTGTCCTGCAGCTGCGCCAATAATTGGCTGAGCTCGCTCCACGCCGCCTCCACGTGCCGGGACTCTAGCGCTCGCCTCTCGTACGCTTCAACACGTTACCTAATGGTGTTGTGCGCGAACTCCATCTTATCCTGCAGCTGCGCCAATAGTTGGCTGAGCTCGCTCCACGCCGCCTCCACGTGCCGGGACTCTAGCGCTCGCCTCTCGTACGCTTCAACACGTTACCTAATGGTGTTGTGCGCGAACTCCATCTTGTCCTGCAACTGCGCCAATAGTTGGCTGAGCTCGCTCCACGCCGCCTCCACGTGCCGGGACTCTAGCGCTCGCCTTTCGTACGCTTCAACACGTTACCTAATGGTGTTGTGCGCGAACTCCATCTTGTCCTGCAACTGCGCCAATAGTTGGCTGAGCTCGCTCCACGCCGCCTCCACGTGCCGGGACTCTAGCGCTCGCCTCTCGTACGCTTCAACACGTTACCTAATGGTGTTGTGCGCGAACTCCATCTTGTCCTGCAGCTGCGCCAATAATTGGCTGAGCTCGCTCCACGCCGCCTCCACGTGCCGGGACTCTAGCGCTCGCCTCTCGTACGCTTCAACACGTTACCTAATGGTGTTGTGCGCGAACTCCATCTTATCCTGCAGCTGCGCCAATAGTTGGCTGAGCTCGCTCCACGCCGCCTCCACGTGCCGGGACTCTAGCGCTCGCCTTTCGTACGCTTCAACACGTTACCTAATGGTGTTGTGCGCGAACTCCATCTTGTCCTGCAACTGCGCCAATAGTTGGCTGAGCTCGCTTCACGCCGCCTCCACGTGCCGGGACTCTAGCGCTCGCCTCTCGTACGCTTCAACACGTTACCTAATGGTGTTGTGCGCGAACTCCATCTTGTCCTGCAGCTGCGCCAATAATTGGCTGAGCTCGCTCCACGCCGCCTCCACGTGCCGGGACTCTAGCGCTCGCCTCTCGTACGCTTCAACACGTTACCTAATGGTGTTGTGCGCAAACTCCATCTTGTCCTGCAGCTGCACCAATAGTTGGCTGAGCTCGCTCCACGCCGCCTCCACGTGCCGGGACTCTAGCGCTCGCCTTTCGTACGCTTCAACACGTTACCTAATGGTGTTGTGCGCGAACTCCATCTTGTCCTGCAACTGCGCCAATAGTTGGCTGAGCTCGCTCCACGCCGCCTCCACGTGCCGGGACTCTAGCGCTCGCCTCTCGTACGCTTCAACACGTTACCTAATGGTGTTGTGCGCGAACTCCATCTTGTCCTGCAACTGCGCCAATAGTTGGCTGAGCTCGCTCCACGCCGCCTCCACGTGCCGGGACTCTAGCGCTCGCCTCTCGTATGCTTCAACACGTTACCTAATGGTGTTGTGCGCGAACTCCATCTTGTCCTGCAGCTGCGCCAACAGTTGGCTGAGCTCGCTCCACGCCGCCTCCACGTGCCGGGACTCTAGCGCTCGCCTCTCGTACGCTTCGCGGCGTTCCTGTAACATAACATAACATAAATATTCTTTGTTACACACCTCAAATTAAAGAAACAGAGTATACACAAGTTACAAACAGAAAAGTAGAGGTAAAACAATTAATATTATATATTATTCGTTTAATAGCTTGGAACGCTTGAACGCAATTTATAACTTTAAAATGTAAAAGAAGTTATACATTTTATTGATATAACAGCATAGTGAGGTGTGAGCCTAGCACCCAGTATGCTTTCTTGCATTCAGGCATTCTTAAGGGAGATCGCGCATTGCTACTTTTTGTAGCGATACAGTCGCGATGTAGTAGCGCAACGGTCGCGCTACTGCATCGCTAGAAAAAGTAGTAATGCGCAATCTCCCTTAGGCAACACAATGATAAAGTAAGCTCACAGGTTCTCCTATAAGGTCGAACGCGTGCTGCAGTATCTTGAAGGCCTCCTCGGCGCCCGGCTGCTGGTTCTTGTCTGGGTGCACTAGGAACGCCTGCCGCCGGTAGTACCGCTTGATCTCCTCGTCTGTGCACGTCACGCTCACACCCAATATGCTGCAGTAAAAATAGTAGTATTATAGAATCTTTCGCTTACTCGGGACTCATAATCAACACTCGCTAGAAAAACCCACTTTCCTCTCTTGTTGCACAAATAACTATTAAATTATTTGCATTGTACATGATTGTTTCTCACTATGTTGATTGCCGTTGCTTGCGGAATGAAACATACTAAATAAATGTGGGTTAATTGAAATCCTTCCGCATTACCAAAGTTAGTAAATTGCATAATTTGTAAATACCATGTATACTATACTGTAGAATGAATAAAGCGTTTATCTATTTATGTTTCTATACATCTATCTAGCAAACCAGTTATCTAACAAACTAATAAGGATTTAAATAAAAAATCTGGCCAAGTCCGAGACGGGACTCGGGACACCACGCGTTTCGTACCCGGAGGTGGACAAATAATCCTCATTCTCTGACCTTAAGAAGGTTTTTTTGTTATAAGTTAGGCGGTTGTATGAAATTAAATAGTGTGTTCGTATAAACTCATATATAAATAACTAGCTGTACCCGCGGCTTCGCACTTTATCACTTTTCGTTTCCCCTAAACAGTCCATTGCTAAAAGTTACCCATTCAACATGTCAAAAAGTCAGTGCAGTAGTTTATCTAAAATCGACTAAGAGCGAAATCCATGATCAAAGCATGGCGCATTTCCAATCTCGACGACCGAAGTGATTCCATAAGTATTTCGTAAACCAAGTTTTGGTACGAAAAACAAAAGAAAAACAATGTAACTTAGCCTCATTCACGTATTTACTGTTAATTTAAGAAAGTCAACGACGGAAACGTATCCAAAAGAACATGGCAGATAACTAAGTACTGATACCGACTACAACAATGGTTGACACCAAAGATACCTTACACTTGTACTTTATTTCATTCAATTAAGACTGTAAATGTGTATATTTTAGGCTTCAACTTTATCAACTGGAGTTGTTTTCACTAATTGTATGAAACAATATGCCGGTCGATAATCCCTGTGGCTACAGATACTGTAAACTTGTATTACTTTAATGTTACAGTTAAAATAAAACTGATTAACATCTATAAGTAAATTTTAGGGCGTTTTCACAAAACGTTGAAAGTTCCAAGTATTTGGTTCCGAGATAGTGACCATAATTTCATTAATCCTGAGTAGGATTAATATTGCTATACTAGCTGACTCGGCGAACTTCGCACCGTCAACATATATATTTACAACACAGGTACAGTCAGCAGGAAAAATAGCTTGAAATGTTCAATATCACTTTCCCGCGCTCTTATTCTTTTGAGTACTCTTGACAACAAAGTTGTTCGACGATCGTTTGAATACATCACCCACCTTAGCGTCTTCTGCTGCTGACTGTACTCATATCAAATTTCTTACCATGGAACTTATACCAGATTGGAAAAAAATTATCGAAATGTATAAAATAATAATTTACACCAATTAAAAAACCTAATGATTTCTGGATGCAGCCTGATCAGATTTTGTAAAATCTGCGATTGCCACATGTCATGATGTCATGAACTAAAGTCATGGCAGAATATGGCAGGTCTCCTGGGACCATTTTCGCGTAGCAACACGGGTTCTGGTAACTGAGCCATCTAGTTAAATAATTCAACCGAATTTTTCTTACACGATACTGTCAAAATATTACTACACGGGACACTTTGAAAATGATCGTGACACCTCTACAAGATACAAAAAATGAGCCTGTTCACTCCGAAATGCAAACAACAACATTCGAGATAGTTTTTCTATCGGCACAATTTCCCGTGAACGAAGTTATCGAGATGTAGTGTAGCAATGCATTACCAAACCCAAGGCTCACCTGTACGGGTCTTTCCCCTTGCACGCCAGCAAGCGTTTCATTGCGTCTTCGCCAGTCGCCGGCAGTGGTATATTGGAGTTCAGCTTGCTCGAGTCGTTGTCTGATTCGGCCTCTGCAAAAAATTGGTGCGTGAGACTATTGAGAGGTATGTGTGAAATGCATTGTTATTGTGGCTCGATCTGTGATCATGACGCTGTTTTATTCGCTCTTATATACTTAATTAAGGGCTAAGAGAGATGTGGAAAGATCTAACTTTGTTTTAGCTTTAATTAAACTGGAGCATTGCATTATACCGTGCGAGATATACGTAATTAGGATCAAAACTCTTTTCTGACTATATTTGAAAAAAATAAATCCGCACCTATGAGAAGCCCTCGACGGAAAAAAGGGAGTTATATATCTGTGTTGTGTGACTGCCTGAAACATCGTAGTTTCGATTTTTAGTCACTAGATGGTGCTATTATAATTGTGTCAGGTTAAAAAAAAATCAAAAACCTTATTTTTTTCCCCGTGAATTTGCCGCGAACTTTTGAAATTAAAAGATAACCGGAATTTAAAAAAAAAATAATTTCAATGGAATTTGTATCTGTAAAAGTTTTTAAATAGGTACCTATAGGGGCTATTATATTTTAAATGGCTTCACACTTATTAAAAAACCACCGCTCATAGGATCGATTCATTCTTTAAATGATTGCTTTTTATGGATCGTGTATAAATTTTTTGGGGCTCGTCGTCCCAAAACTCCCAAATCATACAAATCCATCTTTTATCGCATTTTTTTCTACAGGTTCCTAATCAGAGTACGATGGGTACCAATTATGCCCTTAAACGGATCACCAGTATTTATGTAACAGCTTGTATGCTTGCAAGGTCAATGATTCTCGTCCAAATAATTTGGCACTACAACTTTCCATCGGCCATGTCCTTTTGCACTGGAACTTTCAATTCTCGAAGTGTAACGTTGTGATTTTGATTCACTCAATCTTTAATGCGTTTTGAAAGGTCTCTCAAATAGTTTCGTTTTGATAACTAGCAAGTATGTCTTGAACTGGCAACAATATGAATGACAATTAATTAACCAATCAAAACAAAAAGTAATTAGTGGGGTTGCTAATTAAAAATAAAGTAAATGTTTATAAACTTACATGTATTTAGAATATTGGAATAAAACATTGTTTGTAAATAGCAACAATAGTTAAAATATCAATAGAAAGAGACTTTTGATTTTTATGTCTAATATAAAGATAAATAATTAAATGGTTAATTAGTGTCATAATTAAATTTGGTTGGATGCTGACATCCCCAGCATCAGGTCGTATGGAGGTCATTTCTCTTTTGTCTTCAGCCGATACAGGCTGTTTTGGTATTCCAGTATTTAGCCCATTTCATCGTCACATGAAGTGATTGTTTTTGAGAAAAGGATACCAGGAATCCTAACCGCAGGGGGCGGAATAACTGATGGATTGAATATTTCTCAGTTGATGCTGTAAGTAGAGAATAGTGTTGCTTCAATTCCTTTCATCATTGGTGTCCATAGTACTGTTCTGACCTCATCATTCCTTTCCAGTCTGCTGGTGGGGATTCCTGAGAGCAGGGAGGGAAGCCTGCAGCAATGAATTAGATACACGTTTCGTATCTCCTGCTGCTGGCGGGGTGTATTTTATTTGTATCCATATGGGTCTTCTTTATAAGGCGGCGTCTCTCGCTCGCCTAATGGCCTTAAGCCACTTTAAGTTTCCGGCTGCCGTGTGAGGCAGGGAAGGAGTCCACCGGCTGCAGCCCAGGGTCCTGTGGCGGTGTCGCGGTGAAGGGAAGCTGCCGGTGTTGTCTGGTGCAGGAGCCACGTGTTGGTAGCTCAGTCAATGTCGCCTTGGAAGCTCCCGGGTCCCAGCGGTATGCATGTGATCTGAGGTTGGTGGACTATTTCCTTTCCTGAAACATAGGGCCATAGTTAATTTAGAGAATCTGTGGTATGATGGCATTGAAACGGTAGGGATTAACACCTGATAGGCACTGTGTAAAATTATATGTAACTTCAACGGCCCAACTCTACCATTGAGCTTTAAGCTTTAATGTAAGGTAATTGATATTAATAGTATAAGATTGGTTTTACACAGTAAGCTTGTTGTTGTATACCTAAATAAAATATATGAGTCACAAGAAATACTAACCTTTTATTAATCTCCCAATTTAGACGACCCGAATTTGATGGAATGCTCTCTAGTTAGTACCTTACTTCAGCATTTAGTTTTGTGTAATAATTAAGATATCATTAAGTACTGTAATAGGCATTTCCACGTTTGTCATAGCCGGCCGTGGAAACCGCTTGTTACAGTTGGCGCCCAGGGAATATTTTGTGTTAAAGAGCGAAATCCATCAAACTCAGGGATTAATCAGTGCCATCATACATTTTTAGAGAGAAGCAAAGTTATTGTAGTTACTTACTTTAGTCCTTGTGTGAACAAGAAACAGTCTCAATTCTTGTTATTTTGTAGCACTCAGATTATTTAGCATTAGATTTAGCCTTTATAAAACGACATCAGTCGAATTTTGTGCACTAAAACAGCTAAATTTATGATTAAGAGTTATGTTTTAGTTAGATGTGATTTTCAGTACACTCTGTCTGACATTTCTGGCAGTTTTAAGCTTTCATTCAGTTGTGATATCAGTTTAAGCACTATTTATAGCAGTTTAGAACTTTAGTACCATTAATAAGGCTATAAGTAGATATAATAATAATTTTTGAATTAAATTTGTGTAAAATTGTGCAATTTACAAGTGTGACATTGGTCTTTGTTGAAAATTTGGAAAATTTGAGTGTGCTATTGAGTTCCTGTAGAGATTAGAAAGTTAGAAATGTGTTAGTTGTCAAAGACAAGTGAAAGATTTTGTAATTACAAATAATATCTAGGCAATTTTGTTTACATATTTAGTGTCATAAAAATAACCTCTAATTGAATTACATACATACAATAAAAACATTTTTTTTAACATACACTTTATATGGCTTGAGTCATTGTTAGATACAATAGTAATAGGGGTGTATTTTTGAACGAATTAGGGGTGAACGAACTTTCACTTGTCAAAGAAAAAAAATTTGTCAATAGATTTTCTCAAATCAGTACCTACTTTATTTCAGTTCTAAATTACATTATGATAATTAATTGTGGTTAAAATGAAAATAGTTTCTAACTAGTTTTGTGAGAGTTACTTGCTTAGATACACAAATAAGTATAACTAAGTAGTCAAAACACATTCTTTGCGGGGAAACTTTATTAGCATTGTCACACATTTAGTACATTACAAAAAGCATTGTGATTCATTGCCATTATACACTTTGTATTACATTTTGTATTACTACAGTTCAATTTCATTTTTGTAGCGCAATGAACTGATTTATTATGAAGTAAAAATCCGGTCTGAGACACCGCTTGGTAATGTAGCAGGTTTGAGGAAGCAGTTAAGGAATTTGGTACTTGTGTGTCCGCCAGATGCTATTCAGATACTTTGTTAGCACAGTTGATTGGTGCGGACCAGTCAGGTACCGGATCCGAGGACAGTAGTACTCCGGCCATGTCTTCAGGTTTTCAGTCAACTCTGGGTAGGGAACTGCAGGTCCATTGTTCCGGTGATAAGAATAAATGGGTGATTACATTCAATGGACACACAGACCCGAGGTCATTTTGGAAAGGGTTGAGGAACTTCAGCTTGCTTTTGGAATGTCAGATGTAGTTTTGTTCAGTTCTGCTGCACAGTTGTTTGTTGTTCAGGTTTTGATGTGGAATACAGGCATTAAGAACCAGGTTTCTTCTTGGAATGATTTGAACCATTTTGTTGAGTAAGTTGAGCCTGTAATTATGATTTTTCGACTTAGGTAATAATGCAGCGAGTAACAGGCAGGAATTTCACACCTACACTTAGGTTATTTTGTGCAGTATGTAGTTTTAACTGCAAATTCCCAACAACAGGGTTATATTTTGATACGTAAATCAAATTCTAAATGTTTGGAGGTCGGTGTATTAAAAAGTTTTGACATTAGTGATTTTGACATTTGTGACACTGACGTTTGGTACGTTCCGTTTCACGAGTTGCATAGTCAGACCGAACTGCAACTGTGTTTTTCTGTTGGAAGTTTTGGCATTTAGTTTTGGAGTTGACGTTTAAATATTAGTTACTTCTTTATTTTGATAATTTAAAAGTAAACATTTTTAAAATTTTGCTAGTTTACGCTAAATTTATTTAGAGATTTAAACGTCAACATTTAGCTAAGCAAGACGGGTTGTTCTTGTTAGCTAGGGTCGTACTTAAGATTGGAGATTTGGAGTTAGATTTAGAAGTGCGTAGGTTATTTTGGAAAGCACGGTCTCAAATGATTTGTGGTTTGGAACCGCTACGTGGCACCGTGCATTCGGAGACAACGACCACTTCGCTTAATAAATTTAACGTTTCCTCTCAAGTTGTTCTCGCTGGTAGTGTTAAATAACGTGGTAGTTATTTAATACGAACCTGAAAGAGTCGTGGCGAACAGATACAGCTGTTTTGTCACTTAGTTTGAAAGATGAAGTATGCAACGATTTAGAAAGGGATGAATGTATGGTGCGAAACAATCTTTTTGTCACAAATCGCGGTACGGTCCAAATTTTGTCGTGGTACTTACCATACCCGACTGGCGCTGAGTTGGTGCTATTTTGTGGTTTTTTTTGGCGTGTTGTTTTTTTGGTTTATGAGCACATTCGATGCACACCTAGGAAGTGCAGTGCGGCAACACGGATTTTGGTTTTGGAGTCTTCGCTGGAGGAGGCCCAAACATTTTGGGACCTACTCAACCTACATGGTTGAGTACGTCAAACTGTACTCAACTCAAAACAAAGGTTGAGAGTTGAGACAGTATTTTGAGGTTTTGGTTTGTGAATGGGAAGTTTATACTGAAGGGCTGAGACGATACGGCGTCTTCAATCCGACGGTTTAAGTAGAAGGATTTTTTTGTGAAGGAATGGGTTTTCAGATGGTATTGGTTTGTGAATTGGAAGTTTATACTGAAGGGCTGAGACGATACGGCGTCTTCAATCCGACGGTTTAAGTAGAAGGATTTTTTTGTGAAGGAATGGGTTTTCAGATGGTATTGGTTTGTGAATTGGAAGTTTATACTGAAGGGCTGAGACGATACGGCGTCTTCAATCCGACGGTTTAAGTAGAAGGATTTTTTTGTGAAGGAATGGGTTTTCAGATGGTATTGGTTGTGAATGGGAAGTTTATACTGAAGGGCTGAGACGATACGGCGTCTTCAATCCGACGGTTTAAGGAGAAGGATTTTTTTTTTGTGAAGGAATGGGTCTTTTCAGATGGTTTGGTTTCGTATGTCGATGACCTGAAGGGTAGGACAAGTTTTCCCTTGTCTACACCGGAGGGTAGACAAAAGTTATGGTTTGAATTATATATTGGATGTACCTCTTTCAGTTTATTAAATTAAACGAAGAGTGTTGAATTTTCGAATTTTATGTTGCTCGGTCTAGTAGAGAATATTTGAAGTATGCTGATCATCGGACCTAGCAGTTGGTTTAGCTTTTTCAACACAACTACTTGGTTGTGTTGGGAAAGCTAAGGAATGTTTCGGGATAGTGTTTAGCAAGTGACATTTTTCCGTCAGTCGGCGGTCACATTTTGTGTTGCGTGGGTTCGAGAATACAGGATGTTGTTGTGATATTTATTTTGGTTAGTTATTGTAAAATTTAAAACTTAAGTTGTAGTGTTTGGATAGTTCTCGCTTTTCGGTTATCGGTTGAGTAGTTAGTATCTCGAATTCACTGCAAATATTTTAGTGTTTGTTTTCGGTTCTCCCATACGTGGTATGGTCGAGGTATATATATTTTATTTCTTTGTTTTTTTGTTGTGACTCTACATTTTGGATAAATCGCTGAGGACAGCGAGCAGTTTACCTTTGGTAAACTGCAACAGCGGGAAGAGGGGTATTGTAACGTTGTGATTTTGATTCACTCAATCTTTAATGCGTTTTGAAAGGTCTCTCAAATAGTTTCGTTTTGATAACTAGCAAGTATGTCTTGAACTGGCAACAATATGAATGACAATTAATTAACCAATCAAAACAAAAAGTAATTAGTGGGGTTGCTAATTAAAAATAAAGTAAATGTTTATAAACTTACATGTATTTAGAATATTGGAATAAAACATTGTTTGTAAATAGCAACAATAGTTAAAATATCAATAGAAAGAGACTTTTGATTTTTATGTCTAATATAAAGATAAATAATTAAATGGTTAATTAGTGTCATAATTAAATTTGGTTGGATGCTGACATCCCCAGCATCAGGTCGTATGGAGGTCATTTCTCTTTTGTCTTCAGCCGATACAGGCTGTTTTGGTATTCCAGTATTTAGCCCATTTCATCGTCACATGAAGTGATTGTTTTTGAGAAAAGGATACCAGGAATCCTAACCGCAGGGGGCGGAATAACTGATGGATTGAATATTTCTCAGTTGATGCTGTAAGTAGAGAATAGTGTTGCTTCAATTCCTTTCATCATTGGTGTCCATAGTACTGTTCTGACCTCATCATTCCTTTCCAGTCTGCTGGTGGGGATTCCTGAGAGCAGGGAGGGAAGCCTGCAGCAATGAATTAGATACACGTTTCGTATCTCCTGCTGCTGGCGGGGTGTATTTTATTTGTATCCATATGGGTCTTCTTTATAAGGCGGCGTCTCTCGCTCGCCTAATGGCCTTAAGCCACTTTAAGTTTCCGGCTGCCGTGTGAGGCAGGGAAGGAGTCCACCGGCTGCAGCCCAGGGTCCTGTGGCGGTGTCGCGGTGAAGGGAAGCTGCCGGTGTTGTCTGGTGCAGGAGCCACGTGTTGGTAGCTCAGTCAATGTCGCCTTGGAAGCTCCCGGGTCCCAGCGGTATGCATGTGATCTGAGGTTGGTGGACTATTTCCTTTCCTGAAACATAGGGCCATAGTTAATTTAGAGAATCTGTGGTATGATGGCATTGAAACGGTAGGGATTAACACCTGATAGGCACTGTGTAAAATTATATGTAACTTCAACGGCCCAACTCTACCATTGAGCTTTAAGCTTTAATGTAAGGTAATTGATATTAATAGTATAAGATTGGTTTTACACAGTAAGCTTGTTGTTGTATACCTAAATAAAATATATGAGTCACAAGAAATACTAACCTTTTATTAATCTCCCAATTTAGACGACCCGAATTTGATGGAATGCTCTCTAGTTAGTACCTTACTTCAGCATTTAGTTTTGTGTAATAATTAAGATATCATTAAGTACTGTAATAGGCATTTCCACGTTTGTCATAGCCGGCCGTGGAAACCGCTTGTTACAGAAGGAGGCAAACGCAAAACAAGGTGGAAAGATTTAGTGGGGCATTCCACAAACTGTCCTGTAAACGCGTATTTATTTCTGTTTATTAGAGTTATCTCTGCAATTTTCCATATTCATTTTCTTTTTCATTCCGACCAATATCGTCGCCACCGTCGGGTCAGTCGGGTGACAACCCTAACTCACTAAGTACTGACACAAGTTCATAGCCATAATGAACCATACTGAAAACATAACAAAGTTGATTTTCGTTTATTAGTGAGATTTGGTCGCAGAAACAGCAACTCCAAAACCTTCCAAAAAAATTACATTTGCACGGGACAGTGATGGACTTTGGGAGCGTTCAAGTATTACGTAACACAATTTTTGAAGATTTTTTTACCCCCCACGTAACGCGTTCTTTCCTTTGTCTATAACGCAATTTTTAAAATTTTTTGACCCTCCCTTTTCCGTGGAAGGACATAGTTTAGTGGGTATCTGAATGGGTACCTACTATGTCGAGGAGTATAGGAGAAAAAGTAAAACTGATACTAAGATAGAGGTTGCGCTCCGCTCCTATTTACGTATTTCAACGCAAATTTATTGCGATTCAGCGAGGAAATGCTGCCAGTGTCCTCGGTTTTCGGTACCATGCCATACAGGGGCCGCTTTTAGAGATAGATTGTTTTTCTAGTATTTTTATATAAGCTAATTTTAGTTTGTTTACATAATATATGAGACAAAGTGACAACGTGAATGACACCTTCATAAATTATGACAGAGTTCAAAATTGAAAGTTCAATTTTTGACGTACGGCGGTCAAAAGGTTAAAGTTATTTTATGTGCGCTGTACCGATCTGTTAAATAAATAATTATTAATGTTGTCTAAAAAATAATAAAAATATCAGCACAGTTGAATCGTTCCTCCATATATAAAATATACAGGTTGTTTTTTCAATAACTAGCCATATTGTGCGAGGTGATTTGGTGGGCAATACTAAACAACTTTTACTATAGCGCCAACTCCGAAATTTGGAAATTTTTTTTGGCTGTTTTATACATTTCAGCCGATCAGACGTTGACGTTTTGTATGGGAACGCCAAATATTTTTTTTGGGATTTTGGGGTTGGTCCCATTGAAAAATTTGTTCAGTATGATTTACCTAATCACCTCACACAATATGGCTAGTTATTGAAAAAACACCCTGTATTTATATACGTTCAATTTTGAAGATGTATCCTATACAGATGTAAAATAAAACCTTGAAATAGTTTTATTATACATATAAATCTAGCCCGTATATTTTTTCTTGCTAAATTTTATAGAAATCAGTGTATTCGTTTCGCCGTGAACACAGGCCTAACAAAAAGTACAACAACCCCAAGTACTTGTGCTCCGGATTTCACTATTAGTTCAGTTCAATCGTTTTACGTATGTGCGAATAGGAAATAATTAATAATAGCTAATATTTTTAGTGTAACGGATATATCATGAATATTATGATACTAGTATTATTCACGCAATGAAATCCTACTAATTATCGCTATGCACTAACCGCCACAAATATGTACACACATATTAAAAGCGTTTATTTTGTACGATTTTAATGAATATATCGTTTCTAAGTCTTCTAAAAGTGTAAGAACAAACTACCACTTATTACTATTTGTTTTGAACTAATTAGGCCCTACCGCCCGCGGCGTACTTTTTGTAAATTAGTGCTCTCCCTTATGGGAATATAGTTCAGAGCTGGATACGGTTACCTTCTTTTAGTATGTTGTTGGGTACGACACCAGGACCCTAAAACTGCCGAGAGACGGGGACGTCGATGAATGTCTCTCGAGTAATGACGTCATAAAAATGGCTGCCGCTTCGTTACGAAAAGTGTAAATTTCATCGAAACTGTGCATTGCACCTATACGTGTGTAGTATCAAACGAAAGAAGATTAAATGTGCTATATTGTTGTAATACATTATATACTACTGTATATTACAGTTTGACAGCTATAAACGAAAACCCAAAATCAGGCTAAAAAATAATTCGGATATTTGCATTTTACAACAAAATTATAAGTCCAACTTTAAAGCCGAGTACTACAATAACAAAACAGGCTATTTAAGCTATACATTGCTATAAAAATTATTAAAATCTGGTAATAATTGTGGCAGCTATGTTAAAAAACATGTCGGCAGTGCCGAGCTATTTCCTTAGAGAGAAAAAATAACAATTTTCACAATTTACAGAATATCCGCAGAAGCTTCGAGTATATTGTTGGTCAAATAATTTGGAGCCCTTAAATGTCGGAAAAATATCTCTATATTGATTGAGGTCCAAATAATGACGTTATGAACGTGACCACTACCGAAATTTGTAAAACATAAATTAAAGCTATACGATGACACATACACACATGTGTGTAGCATCGATCGAAAGCTTATTAAATTTAGTATAATACATACATACATTATTTGTGAAAATAATGTATAGTTTAGGAGTTGTTGACAAAATAAAATATTTTTTTAGGAAAATAAAATGTATATGTTAAGTCTGTGGCCAAAGAAAATACAATACACTAATGTTTTGTATAGCATTAAAAACACCAACTATTCAGCTTTAAAACACAGTTTGAATGTATAAAATTTGATAAGAACTATAAAAGTTGTGCTTACAACTCTAAAGCACATTAACTATTTTACCTACAATGCACTCATACTATGAGAAGCTTGGGCCTAATTATTGACTAGATTTTTCTAAATTTTGTAAGGATTTAGGGTTCCTTGTCATTAAAGTAAATAAAAAAATCGGCCAAGTGCGAGTTGACTCGCGCTCCGAGGGTTCCATATACATCACACAATTTTAACAATTTGTATTTTTAAGACCAACTTACGCTTCACCGCAGACTTTTTAGTGTTTTTTTCTTTAATGTACAGGCAAAAAACTATATTAGGTTTTTTTTTCTAAAATGTAGGTTCGTCGGTTTCCGGGGGACGGAGAGCAATGGAAAATTTTCGCCTTATTTCTTAAATAACTTCAAAACTATTAAAATTAAAATTATTAAAGTTATATATTTGTAGTTTTCACATCAAATCCTTTCATTTGATATATAACAAGGTATAGTTTGTAAGTAATTTAAGAAATAAGGCAAAAAATTTCCATTGCTCTCTGTCCCCCGGAAACCGACGAACCTACATTTTAGAAAAAAATACGTAATATAGTTCTTTACCTGTACATTACAGAAAAAAACACTAATAAGTCTGCGGTCAAGCGTAAGTTGGTCTTAAAAATACAAATTGTTAAAATTGTGTGATGTATATGGAGCCCTCGGAGCGCGAGTCAACTCGCACTTGGCCGATTTTTTTTATTTACTTTAATGACAAGGAACCCTAAATCCTTACAAAATTTAGAAAAAACTAGTCAATAATTAGGCCCAAGCTTCTCATAGTATGAGTGCATTGTAGGTAAAATAGTTAGTGTGTTTTTGAGTTGTAAGCACAACTTTTATAGTGCTTATCAAATTTTATAAATTCAAACTGTGTTTTAAAGCTGAATAGTTGGTGTTTTTAATGCTATACAAAACATTCGTGTATTGTATTTTATTTGGCCACAGAATTAACATATACATTTTATTTTCCTAAAAGAATATTTTATTTTGTCAACAACTCCTAAACTATACATTATTTTCACAAATAATGTATGTATGTATTGTAGTAAATTCAATAAGCTTTCGATCGATGCTACACACATGTGTGTATGTGTCATGGTATAGCTTTAATTTATGTTTTACAAATTTCGGTAGCAGTCACGTTCATGACGTCATTATTTGGACCTCAGTCACTATAGAGGTATTTTTCCGACATTTAGGGGCTCCAAATTATTTGACCAACAATATACTCGAAGCTTCTGCGGATATTCTGTAAATTGTGAAAATTGTTATTTTTTCACTCTAAGGAAATAACTCGGCAGTACCGACATGTTTTTTAACAAAGCTGCCACAATTATTACCAGATTTTAATAATTTTTATAGCAATGTATAGCTTAAATAGCCTGTTTTGTTATTGTAGTACTCGGCTTTAAAGTTGGACTTATAATTTTGTTGTAAAATGCAAATATCCGAATTATTTTTTAGCCTGATTTTGGGTTTTCGTTTATAGCTGTCAAACTGTAATATACAGTAGTATATAATGTATTACAACAATATAGCACATTTAATCTTCTTTCGTTTGATACTACACACGTATAGGTGCAATGCACAGTTTGGATGAAACTTACACTTTTCGCAACAAAGCGGCAGCCATTTTGATGACGTCATTACACGGGAGACATTCATCGACGTCCCGGTCTCTCGGCAGTTTTGGGGTCCTAGTGTCGTGCCCAATAACATACTAAAAGTTGGTAACCGTATCCAGATCTGAACTATCACTTAGGCCCTCTCCCATAACGGAGGGGACTAAATTATGTGGTTTTACTTGGACACGGTTTCTGATTTTCGATTTCAAAAGAAATAATATTTAAATATCGTCAGGTTTACAAACAAAAATAATGAATATTGTTATAAATAAATTTTTTTTTTTTAACTTATATAACTGCTTCCTGGTGAAAAATTTTTAGGATTTTCGCATATTATCTATAAATTAAATTCCCATAAGAATGAAAAATAAAAAAATCTGGCTATCATAAATTAATGTTTGACGCAACCGTATATTTACTGGATTATATTGGATTTCAATAAAAAGGCTCGCCAATTGTGATTAGATTCTTTTTGCAAGGGATAAAAGGGTACAGTCGACGTCAAAGATGTGTTTACACTACATTTTTGCACCTTACACCTTTGTAATAAGGTTCAAAAGTGTAGACATATTGACGTCGACTGTACCAATATATTTTACCTAATGTAATCCAAGTTACGCCACGTAAGCTAAATTTCAGTTCAATCGGACATCAGAAACTTAAGGTACAGATGTCGCTGTACTCGCTTTGACTTGTTCACCATTATAATGATAAAACCCGAAACTTGGTTCAAATCTACGTTATTAGGCGTGTTTAAACCTGGCGCACCGCCTCGCGCTCGGCTAGTGTGGTCGTGCCTCGCCCGAGGCATTGCGGCCGCGCGTGCGCTTGTCTCGGCCGAGGCATGTCCACACTAGTGTGTGACTAGCCAAGCTGCCGCAATGGCAATTTCTTCGCGAGGCGGTGCGTCAGGGTGTAAGCACGGCTAATTCCTTAGAATTCGTGGGCAGAGTGGTAGGATTGGCAGTGAAATATGAATCTATACACCGTGTTTTTGACGTGATAACGTCTTATAAATCGATGAACACTGTAAACATGCACGAAAAAATGTCACGTTCCGTTCCGGTCACGTGGATAGATCTCCATGGCAACGTTACGGCCACAAGCCATACGATTGAGAAACATAATGTAAATGTAAAATGACTACCCGGCCTATAACCGCGAAGCACTTCGTTCATCGAATCCTCTATTTGCATCACTCTCTTTCGTAGAGCGATAGAGACGGGGCCATCGTTTTGTCGATTTTCGAACTTCGCGGTAGGCCCTTTGGTCATAGTTATCTGAACAACGCCTCTATTGTCAAGGCGATAAAGTTCATGTTCAGATATTTTTGAGTACCTTGGCCGCTCCGATATATTTGATGGCGACGGTACTGCATTTTATTTATTCTTTTCCTAATAATTCTTTCCTTTCCTTTTAATTCAATTCATAAATAAAAGTATGCAATTTTTCACGCAAAATTCCGTACAAGGCGGGAAGAAGTTGACAAGTCGCGGCGAAAAGTTGATGAAATTTGAACTCAAAAAAAATTCATAATATTCAAATTTCTTCAATTTTATATCTCAAGTTATCAACTTCTTCCCGCCTTGTACGGAATTACCGTCCGTAAACCGATTTTACAGGCAACCAATTTTTTTTAAATTTCCTTTGATTGCAAGGGTACATTTCCTCAGCTTAAATTAAGTATATTTCTCATAGACACCTGTGTCCTAATTAGTTTCAGTTCTGAATTAATCTATAGTTAATTATTATCTTTCTGATTGCGTAAACCTACATTAAATTATTTTTCAACTCTGAGACACTGTAATAAATGATTCACCTGTGTGTTAGGTCACTAAAATAAGCTTCCTTTATATCTCGGAGTAAATGTTGGAAATTACATTGACATGTAATTTTATTTTATTTATATATTTTATATTAGATACATGGAATACCAACAGCATAATGCATTACTATAAACCAGAGTAGAATTATAAAGCCAATTACAGGTTTTCACTTATAAAACCAATCTAGCAGAAAATTAAACACTAATTAATTAATTTTCTTCAATTCTTTGGTTCAGTTAATCGTAATACCCTACCCTAGTTCGTCACCAACAGAACAATTACTATTTTTTTTTATTCTTCAATTTTTTTTTAATTTTGACAATTACGTTTTCTTAATTGTAAATATGCTGAAATTAAAGGAATTCAAAAAAACACGGTGTAGATAAACAAAATACGGATGGAATCTGTTTTGAAAACCAAAGAAATGCTACTCTGTTCCATTTGAAGTGTTAAATTTCTTTGAAGTTAATTTGTAGATAATAGCCACCAATTACCTTTTTTAAACCATTTCATTTTCCTCCAAAAGCCAAATCTGGTGTGTCCGAATTTTCTGTCGATGTAGACGAGGTACTTGTTACCACCCAGTTTGTATAACCACTCTTTACTGCTACGCCATACTGCTTGGGAGCTCACATATGTTTGTGTGAACATTGAGGTGCATCTGTAGAAAGTAATGAAAATATAATGGAAAAGTTAATTTAAAAATTTTGATAATGATACGTCTTATAGTTTCCAAGTAAAATAGCTGTGACATACGGACGGACGGACAGACAGACAGACAGACAGACAGACATGAGGAATCTATAAGGTTCTGTTTTTTGCCATTTGGCTTCGAAACTACTTTACCCTAAAAACTAGAAGTAATTTTTTTACAGTGTGCTTATATTTTAAAGTAGTCTGTTATTGAAATGCACCTGAATACAGATGTGCTAATGGAGATTTTCCAAAATCGTGGAATTTTCCACACGGAAAATTTCGGAAATTTCTCATAATTTTGTATAAGGATTGAAGCTTTCTGTTTCTTCAATTTATTGTTCCTGTGTACAGTCGCCATCAGATATTATATAGAAGCGACCAAGGTGGTCACAAATATCAGAACAATGTCTCTATTATCAAGGCCATAAAGTGCATGTTTAGATTTTTGAGAACCTTGGCGCCGCTCCGATATATTTGATGGCAACTGAACATTTCCAGACATTTTCGAGAACATTTTTAACTTTTTGCGAATTTTACGCTAATTTCACATCAGCATGTCTGAACTTGGATAAATGGATTGAATGATGTCATGCTATTAGTAGATAACATACTCCTATAATACATTTTTTTGGTAAACTCTTTATCTGAATTGCTGAGTATACAATGTTACTTTATTATCAATCGCATTGTCATGTAAATTACGAAAATATAACAAATTTAGTTTCCAGTTTTTTCTTAAAAATAATTATTATATGTTCTATTTCTAAATAACTTCTTAGGCAATTTTTCATGTACACTTTCATTTGTTTACAATCCAAATTACCCTTTTTACAACCGTGGTTACTTGAGCATTGCAATAAGTGAAGAAACTGTATCTAGTAATAAATCTAGATAGAACTTGGGTACTTAATCAGTTGCTTAACTTTCCGTTTTATGCAAGAACCTATACATATTGTTTATGGATTTTACCTACGAGTATTATATGTAATGGAAGAGTATATCTATAAAATAAAACTACACATCCAGTATTTAATTTTAAGCGTAAACCTGGCTTGTACTCGCACAACGGATAGGCATAGTGGTCCAAATAGGGAACACAGCAAGCATTATAGAAACTTGTCCACAAGGGGTCGGACCTCGTGGCCTTAATAGTTTGTGGTCACAGAAATATTTATTTTCATACTTTTCTTTTTATTTGTTTATTGTATGTGAATAAAAGTACAATAGATGCAGATGGATAAACTGCATCAAAAATTAATAAATGAATACTTACAGGTCAAATGACAAGTGAGCACTCATTCTGCATATGTCTGACAGTAGGTAGAAAAACCATACAATTGCCTTCCAAGTGGCTTCTCCCCAATGTTCAAGGTAGTTCTGAGCCACACCTATAAACCCTGGCTTGTTCCTCTTAAACTTTGACTGCGTGGGTTTCTTCTTATCCTGCACTGGTTTTGATATTTTATGGTTGATACGAGCTTCTTTTTTCTTCCGAGCCTTGGCACTGTCATTTTGGTTGTCTTGAAAGACAAACTGGGAATGCTCCTCATCATCAGCTCTAAAATCATCATCCACCACAGCATTCTTATCAGAATTTTTAGCCCTATCAGTAACTTTCCTATCTTTTTTTGGTTTTTCTTGGTTCTCAATGAAAACAAACTGACTTTCACTACCTTCCGTATAGTTGACATCATCTTCGTTTGTGATATCATCAAGAGAGGACCATTTACGGGGCATATTATTACGCTTATTCTTGGATTTCTTGTTGGGTTTTTGACGTTTTTCCATGTCATCATTGTTTATGTCTCCAGACTCACTACCGGAAGAAATGGCCGTTGTTTGCTGTTTTTTCTCTTTTTGTTTAATCTCATCAGTAAGTTTTAGGTTTGATGGTTTATCGGGCTTCAAACTTTTGTTATTGGAAGTTTTAATTTCAACATTATTTTGTGGTTTAGCCTTTGTGGCATCTGGCTGAGAGTTATTCTTGTTTTTAGCTAACACATCGGAGTATGTGGGCCGCATTGGTTTCACCTCGGCTACAATGCGTTTTTTGTTACTTGTGTCAGCTAAAGGACTGTTTTCGTTTCTTTTTGGAGAATTCTCAGGTTTTATTTGAATTATTGGAGATTCCATTGGCCTTTTGGGAAGAACGTTAGGTGGCGCATGAGGATGGGTCAGTGGGCAATTTTGTCCAAAAGGAGAGTAAGTGCCAGAAGAATTACGCTCCAAGTTTCCTAATAGTCCATTTAAGACATTGGAGTTAGACATGTTGGAGGTTTGACTATTGAGGTTTTCTTGTATGTAATTATTATGAGTCATAGTGGTTGGCACTTGCATTTGGATATTGTTGTTTAAGGGATATTCTTGGTTTGGGGTGAACATTGGGGGCTGCTGAGGAGCCTGTAGAGGCATTTCGCGCAGCCCCTGATTGTGGTTGAACTCGTACTGTCCTGAGACAGGTAAGTAAACTTGTTGAGTATTTTCGTCAAAAAAGATTCTGACTGCTTGCCCATTGGCCAATTTAAGCATGGTGGTTCTATAGTTCTGACTGTTAGCATGAGTGACATTAGGCATGTTATTAAGCAACATGTTTTCATCTGGGCTGGGCCCGGTGCCGCCAGTCTGTACATTGTAAGGATGTTTGTTCAAATAAACATCGTTTGTGAAATCTCCGTTGGCGTACATATTGTTATCGTTCATAGTAGGCGCGTTGGATGTAAGTGGCACTTGGTTTCTCTCATTTGATATACCAGGTGCACAGTTTTCAGTTGTTTCCGTACGGTAATTCCAAGCGTTGTGCTGCATGTCATTGTATCGCGGATCATCCTTCGGCGACCTTGTCATTTTTGGTTATACTTCACTGGGCACACGCGCAATAAAAATATAGAATCAATGTAAAATTGTCACACTACACTGGGAGATTTCGCATTTTTAACTGTTCCATAAGCTGAATTAGAAATTATTTAGATATAACGTGGAATATTTATTGACGATTTGACGCTCCTCATTTTTTTTTATTTTGACACAATGTGAGGTGTGTTCATAATATCATAATGTTCAGACTCTTGACCTCAAAACAGCAACAAATTATAAGCGTTCAAGATAAAAAAAATAACAACAACAGCACCAAGGCCCTAAAAATATCTTTCGTTGTTGTAAACTCAAATAATTTTGTAATATAATGCTAGTTTTTCTGGTATGTAATTACAGAAAACATTGATATATAAAAAATACTTTGCGAGTAATGAAACGGTATTTCCGTTTCATTTTACGCAACTTGACACAAACTACATGTAGAAAAACACAATGTGCTGGTTCTAAGCTGGCTGAGTCGCTTTATAAGGTGTCTGAAAGTCTAGCTCTGTAGGTAACTCTAACTTGATAGGTAAATATAATTGGTTTTCAAATAAAACGCAGTAGCACAACCGTTGTTTCAAGATTAAACTCCTCACACAAACTGGCAGTAATAACACAAGGCACACGTACAAGTATCTTAGTTTGCTAGGTAAGAACGTGAGGCGCCGGCCGCGGGTAATTTATTCCATGCCCTGACATGCTTGACATGAATTTATGTCTACGAGTAAGTACCTACGCCACAGATGGCATGCATTACGTATATACTTGTACAGTTGCCATCAAATATATATCGGAGCGGCAAAGGTACTCAAAAATATCTGAATATGCACTTTATTCCGTTGACAATAGAGGCGTTGTTCAGATATTGGGACCATAATACAGGACCCAGGTTAATGTCCCTCCCTACAGCATAAATCGCATAAATTTTGATAGAACTCGGTAGATCCTCATTCCTAGTGTCAAGATAAAGTTATAAAGCAAAGTTTCATGGATCTACTTACATATTTTGCCTCCAAAATATGCTATTTTTTCTGTACTAGGTACCACCTTGGACGCTGCCATATATTTGATTGCAACTGTACCTATAACTCGCAATAGTAATTCTTATCTAAAAGGAACGAACATTTAAATAACGTTGTCGTTGGCGTTGAAAAGGGACCGTGCACGTTGGAGGGATATAAGGATAGTTTCTGGCCTATAACCGCGAAGCACTTCGTTCATCGTATCGTCTATTTGCATCACTCTCTTTCGTATATGCAAGAGCGATAGAGACGGGACCATCGTTTTGTCGATTTTCGAACTTCGCGGTAGGCCCTCTGTTTTCGATTTAGACCAGTGGCAGACCACACAGACCTATAACCGCGAAGCACTTCGTTCATCGAATCGAATATTTCCATCACTCTCTTTCTTATATGCAAGAGCGACAGAGACGGGACCATCGTTTTGTCGATTTTCGAACTTCGCGGTAGGCCCTCTTATCTGGTCTAAATCGAAAACAGAAACTATTCCACGGCAATAGACATTGCTGCCTCTAACATTTGACTCACAAACCCTTACGCGCATAGACCTACTATAGAATAGACAGAGGGTCAGCGTATACCCGGTAAGGGACAGATATATTTTGACAGATAGGGTTAGAGTTACTACATGTATAGAAATTTCCCCATTGTTTTATCATAACTGTAGTTTTCATATTTGAAAAAAATCTCCAAATTATAACATGAGCTCTATATTTACAACAATCTATCTTAATCCGCGCAATCCAAATGTCATTTTTATTAAAATCAAGATTAATATCTAATTTACTACCCAGATTGCCTAATTCAATAGCTATTTTAGTATAAAACGCCATATCTGTTGAACGTATTGTCAAAATCTTCTTGAAACATAACTTTCCATATTACGTAAGTCAATATTTACCCAGCTTTATGGGAAATTGATTTTTAAGTCACTGGCCACCCTAAAATATCTCTGTTGCCATGGTGACGATGACAGAAGTGTGACAAACAAAGGGTGACAAACAACAATTTCCGTATACGCGATGAGGGAGGGAAAATGTGTCATTGCATCTCATTTGCACGCGTACGATTGTGTATGCGCACATCTCTTTCATCAGTGTATATATTATGTGTGCGTAATGTTACCCCCCTCTTACGCGTTATAGGTCCTGCCATCTAGTAGACTAATTTGGCAACTTTAGTCTGACATTTGCTCTTCGCGCCAATAGACAGGGGCATCCTATGCTGCTGCTGCCCTCTTCAGTTTACACGTTCCCTATAGAATTCTTAATTGAGTGCAGTTTCTGACAGGCTTTTACATACATAATTACATGTACAAACAAGCTTTGCACTTATGCCAAGAGCTGTCAGATTACTCCACTCAATTAAAAATTAGGGTTTATCGGCGCTTTGACAAAATGTCAATGCAGTCGTCCATGACTCCATAGAGATAATAAATAATTAAAAACGGGTATCTCATGTTTTTAAGCCGGTTATTCTTTGTCGGTTAGCCGACGTGAATGGCTCATGACAGTCATGACATGAATAAGCTTCTCATTATGAAGCGAAACATGCCGAGCATTTAAAACTCCCTAAGGGATATTTGATTTTTTGGTTTGCCAATCTGACCTGCCACCCATTAAAAGCTGCCAGATGTCCGGATCTAGCTATAAGGATAGTATAGCAATCTAACGAGACTGGTTTTATTACTCTCATCATAGTGTCATATCTGACGTGGCCAGCTCTTATGTCCACTAATTTTATATTTATCTGAAATAAGTATCCAATAAGAAACACTAAGAAAAAACATTTTGTTTCAGGGTGTCATGGTGTTGCTGATTCACCATCCTCATTGATGTTGATCGTGTAGAATTCATGTTAAAAATGTACAAGGGAGCAGGCCTGCTAGGGCTGATAGTCTTGGCTGTAATATTCACTGTCGCTTCTGAACATTTTGAAGATTATGCAGCCCAACAGACAGTTTTGTTTGCAGAAAGGACCGAGGTAAGGATTTACAAGCACCCTCCCACGCATTATTAGGCTCTCTACGGACGTAAGCGACTGCAACCTGCGATTTTAATTCATTGCGGTTTTTGATGCATCGATTGATTTCGTTGCACCTACCCTACCTAGACGGCAACATCTCGAAATCGCGCGCGAGATTTGTGTCAAAATTGCGTCGATTGTAGAGGCCATTTCACCTTTGAAAAGGCATGCAGTTTACCGTATTTTTGCGCAAATACATTCAAAGTTAAACCATATATGGTTTTCGAATGTCAATTTACGGTTGTACACCTGTAGGTATATCTAGATTTCCCGGTCACATGTAGGTACGGTCGCCATCAGATATAATCGAAGTCGTCAAGTAAATAAATAGTTACTAATATCTGAACCCCTACTATTCAATATACTCTGTGATCTGAACAACGCCTCTATGCTCGAGGCAACAAGACAAAGTACCTACATGTGTAGATATTTTTGAATACGTAGGCTAGGCCACTCCGATACATTTGATAGTGACTGTAGAATAGAACATAATAGAATAGAATAGAACTTTATTGCATTCATGTTAGTGTACAGGTCTTACAATGTAGGTAGGTAGGTACCTATTGCGTGTCTCTCCTCCCCGCATTTTAGTAGGTAAAGAAGACCAAAAAGATGCAGATCTGTACCTAATACATACATAACTAATATATTTTTAACCGACTTCAAAAAAAGAGGAGGATGTCAATTCGAGTGATTTTTTTATCATCCTTATTATTTTTTTGTATGTATGTTACTCGATATCTCCGTGAATCGTGAACTGGAGAAATCGAGGGAACTCTTCAACTATGTATTATAGGCACACCTATAGTGATTTCACTATTTTTTACAGCAACTCGGCCACTTCCTCTTGGAATAGCGGATCCTAAGTGAAGTCGGTTCTTTTTTTGTTTAAAATTATTGCAATATCAGCAATATTTAAATGGTCACCACCACCACGAGAGTGTGTTGAAGGGTGCTTTTTTAAATGCAGGAGCAGGTCGACTATTTTAAAATACGACCCAATTTATTTCCTTCCTTGATGATTTTGTAAACCTTTATTTAATCCTTTTAGGGCCCAATAGGCATTCTGACCACTGGAAATGGAGCTCCAGTAGAATATAAGGATGCTAACGTGTCACTTAATCGTCGTATCATTTTCAACGAGTACCTGATGGAATCCATCACGCATCTCAACCGTCAGAAAATTGTGGAGCGGACAGTCCACGCCCAAGGTGCTGGTGGCTTTGGATACTTTGAGGTACCTACTTACTTGTATGTACTTAATTTGAATTTGTCTAGTTTAACATCATTAAAAACATTCCGACATATATAACTTTAAATAATAAAGTATTGCAATATTTTTATACATTTCAGGTCACCCACGACTTGAGACATATTTGCAATGCGAAATTTCTGAATCAAATCGGTAAAAGAACTCCGATAGCCGTGAGGTTTTCTCTAATTGTTCCTAACCTGGGGGCATCGGACACATTTAGAGACGGACGTGGCTTCGCGATCAAATTCTACACAGAAGAAGGGAACTTCGACCTGGTGGGCCTGAACGCTCCTGTATTCCCCTACAAAGACCCCCTCTTCTTCCCAACATTCGCCAACGCTCAGGGTAAAAATCCATCCACCAATTTATTCGATTCGAATATGCTGTGGGATTATATAACTCTACGTCCAGAATCAATACATTTCTTCATGTACAAATTCGGAGACCGTGGTATACCAAACGGCTACAGGCACATGCCAGGATTTAGCATCCATACATATCAAGTTACGAACGATCAAGGCGCATCTCATTTCCTCAGATTCCATATGTTACCTAACCAAGGTGAGGGATTTTTGACTTCAAAAGAAGCTATGAAGATAAGCGGGGTTAACCCAGACGCCTTTAAAAAAGATTTGTATAATGCGATTGCAAATGGCGACTATCCCAGCTGGCAAGTCCTAGTACAGGTGTTGACTTTAGAGGACGTTAGGCACGCTGCTTTCGACGTGTTTGACGTAACGAAGGCGCTGCCTCTAGACAAGTATCCGCTACAACCACTGGGTCGTCTAGTGCTCAACAAAAACCCTGTAAACTCTTTTGCAGAAATCGAACAAATAGCTATGTGTCCCAATAATCTAGTGCCAGGTATTCTTGGCGCTCCGGACAAATTATTTGAATCTCGTCGGTTGGCATACCGCGACGCACAATATTACAGGCTGGGAGCGAATTTCCAGAACATAGAAGTTAATTGTCCTTTACGACAATCTCAAACTTATAACAATGGTGGTCAAGCGCCAGTGAAGATAACCGATAGACCAACCTATTGGCCTAACACATACAACGGTCCTATACCTTATGTGGATCCAAAAAGATCTGAAGTTGCTGAAATAGTGCAGGATACATCTTTAAACTTTGAGCAAGTTTCGCACCTTTACCAATACGAGATGACTGAAGATGCGAGGAAACGTTTGATTAGTAATATTGTACATAGCCTTGCACCTGTTGAGCCAAGGATCAAGGATCGGGCTATTAAATGGTTCAAGGTTATAAATGCAGATTTTGGTATAAGAGTGGAGCGTGGTCTGGCGAATGATAAGAATATAAAATGTAATTATGAATTGGTTTAAATAGTAAGCTATTTATGCGTAATGTGTACATGTATTTTATGTGATACTAACAATTAAAATATTTATATTCAATTATAACCCTCGCGGACTCCTTGTTGACCCCAGAAACTGGAGTGGTGGCAGCCATTGCTGCCATGTTGCCATGTAAGAACTCTTTGAGTACCTAACTAGGTAGTTAGTTTAGTTTTATAGCTACATTTATTTATTAGTGTTTATATTTAGCTTAGTATTTGTGCAGTTATACATACAAGGAGTAACAAAAATTATGGCGATCCTTTTAAGGGCATCGTACGTAGGTAGGTATGCACACTATGTACACACTGTACACAGCCGCACGTACAGAGTCTGTCCGGATAGAGAAGTGTTGTGGTTTATATAGGAACTCCAGGCCAGACTTTACTAAAATTATGTAAAGTAAACTAAAGAAAAAAAATGCTTTTGTATGGAGGATTGGCCGACTGAGACGATAAAAAAATTTCTTGTCCAAAATTTTATTTTCTTCTTTTTCTTACTCGCTATAGGATAGCTATCACCAGTATCTTTATTACACCCTGTAGAGAGCAATTACTAAGCTATTCAGTGAGTTATATTTTAGGTAAGACTTCTTCTCAACCAACTGATAAACGTTTACCGGCAATGTCAATTTAAACTTAAATAATGACTTATATCACGTGACTTTTTGTTCGCATCTGTCATTCTGTAGTAATTTTGATATTTGTTTCACCCTTTCGTTTAGCGTTGTAATTAAAGATTGTCATTTTGGCTTCCGGACTACCTACTGATGTACAAGTTGCGGAAAGTTGGAAAAGTCTCCGGAAATATCCAGATTTTTATTCCCCGTACAAAATTATGAGAAGTTTACGAAATTTCCCAATTTGTAAAATTCCGCAACTTTGGAAAGTTTCCGTCGGCATATCAGTATTCCAGACCCTATAAACAGCGTGTCTATATTTCCCCTCATTAAGTATAACCACTTTATAATTAGATAGTTACAGGAGCACTAGGATTTGATTGTTGTTAGACGTATTATAATTCATACGAGGCGGAGTCGAGTTGCAGTCACATGATACCCTGTGGGAGGCCGCCCGGTGTGAGTCAAATAAAGTAGGTAGTACGAGGTACCTATAGCGCATCCCTATACCTACCAATGGAATATGCATATTCTCCGATGAAAGACGAAACAATTCACCTAAGCTTCGTGGTTTGTCTCCTGATTCTATTGAAGGTACCCCCTACATTGGCTTACAGCATTGTTTGTTTACATTTTTGCACGCAGAATGTGAAATAGACTATAGCACTTATAGGTAATAACTAAAAAAGCCTAGGTTCCACCTTTCCACTTAACGTTGGCAGTTAACAATGTAAACAATAAAGTAATATTACGTCAAAACACATCACTAAACAATAGAAGTCATAAACCAGGAATGTGCTAGACTTGTTTCCAATTTCACGCCATGACTTGGATTTCCACCAAGCTTTTCCTGCTGGCATGACGTCAATTTACCTATAAGTATTAGGAAGGTTTTTTTATTTATTTTTATTTCTTTGTTATCGTCTCAAAAATAAACTTTATTAAAATAACAACATATGATTAATGAAGGTAGGTACTTCTTTTTTATTAACACATAATAATTGACTATGTATTTAATGATGGCCTAACTTGACCATAATAAATAGTACCTTTTAGTAAACAGCAGACTAAAGGAAAAAAACCAAATGTAGGTACCTAGGTACTTGCCTAGAGCAAGACAATATATTTTAAAAACAATGCTTTCTTCATGGTAATTCTAATTACCAAAAAAATATATATATCTGTGGCTCAATAATTGGTAGTATGATATGACATTCTGTAATAAGTTCGGTATTTAATTTTGTTATTATTTTGATACCTTATTGTTTTAATGAATTTTAATCACGTATTGTATATAAGCTGCTTGCTTGCTGTCCGCGCGCTTGCTCTACTTTACATTGAATGCCTATTATATGATAGAACACAAGGATATTACCTATTTCTCTTATGACCAGTTGACCACCAATAGGTACCTTCGTTAATAAATGCTATGTTCTGGCAGTAAAAATATATATATTACTATTTTTAGGCGTTTGTCAGTTTTGTCACTAAGTTATAAGAAAAAGACACGACGTAATTATTTGTACAAACCATCATGTAACCGGTATTGTACATAAAGGAAAGAGATGAAACACTAATGTTTGGGCAAAAAGTTATTTTGTCCTTTTTAATGTTTTACGTACCCATTTAATATAGTACCTACCTACTAGTAATATGTATAGGGAGATCTCTACTCTCCCCGACCAAGTGTCAACAGTCGTTTAACTTATAGTGTCCTCTTTGAAAAGATAAAGACATCGTTTCTCCGTCCATGACATCGTTGGCAATCTCAGACAAGTACTGCCATTAGGTAAACTAGTTGCCTCTCATCAGCTCAGCTTAGCAGAACGGAACGCTATCAGTTACAATTGTCGTCGATTTACTCTTACATTTGCTTGGCACACTTGAAACCTGCTAAGTAGTGAACAAAGTCCTCGTATGGCGCCCCTTAAAAAATGTTAAGATCCTCCTTTAGTCGTGGCCTCTCATACCAGCCAAACACCGGGCGCCCCCTCAGAGCGAGAGCTCGTAACATTTTGCCAGCTCTACCACCTTAGGTTAGTTACGCCACCCGCAGTAGCTTGCAGTTTGCACTTGAGGCCGTTCATCATTCGGTGGTATTATGATAGAAGTAGTTATAGGGAATTCGGATCCCAGTTTACGGAAACTAAAGTCTAAACTGAAACCTAAGTATACCTACTATAGTCGTAGTAGGGAGTTTTAGTGTACTACCTAATTAATACACCCATAATAATAAAAATAGCCTTTTTTGCCCGAATAAAAAGTTGTGAATCCGTACACATTAGGTACTCGACAGTGCAAGGCCAACTTGGTTTTATTCCTACGTCAATCAGAGCGTCTCAACTAATAAATTCAAAAATCATTTTTTCTGGACTGTAAACCCTTACCTATTGCATCTTGACACGCAGATTGCTTGGAGCCGTGAGCAAATGAAGGGCAGATGTATTAACTGGTTCGTTGAAACAATATGGCTCGTATGCTAAGGAATAGTTTAAGCTCGATATTCGATACTGTTAATCTGATCCCACTTTCACGATATGTCAAGATACTTTGCGATGAGAAAACTGTTGCTGGACGATTGAAATTCGAAGCGAGAAAATGTATTGAGTACAAATCTCATGATGACCATTAACCAAACCATGGAGGTTTCATGTTAGGAAATAAACAAAGTCCTGAAATGCATGCTTTAAGTGACAATACGAGTGTGACGGACGCAAAACATGAGCAATACATTGCTTTTCACCATAGTTAATTTTCTGTAAAAAAATATTTACAGTAAACGTTATGACATAAAAAAAAAATTACAGTAGCAAAAAATTGGGAAAAGCGCTAGGCCGATGATTGAAAAAAAAAGTGCTTTAATAGTAAACATTTGTGAGTTTTACTATTTGCTGTCTATAAGTATACTCATAGGTACCCAATAAGATGTTTCTTCATAGTACAGAAAAACCCGAACAGTACCAGGAGTTTACTATCGGGGGAGGTTACTACCGGCATGTGCCTATACTACAATGGATTAAAATAAATAGTCTTAGGTAGAACCCGTACAAAAAGCGACTAAACCCTTTAATCTGCCAAGAAAAATCCCACAAAATTTAATAACACGTTAACTAGTAACGTAACCCACGTAACGCGATTAACTAATACCATAGGAAGTGCAGTGAGCGGTCAGATTCGCGAGTGCGAATGCTAGTCGAGTGGAATAACGCTAAATGACGCTAATGCTAAATGGCTACTGATGTAGAAACGTCAGGTCAGATGCCGATTAGTTTGGCAGCATTGACTTCCTCCCTTAAATTCCGCAATATCAAAGTATACGAAAACTTGCAGTCACTTCTCAGTGCTGCTACTTATCATCATCATCATCATCTCAGCCATAAGACGTCCACTGCTGAACATAGGCCTCCCCTTTGGACCTCCATAAGTATCGGTCGGAAGCGACTTGCATCCTGCGTCTTCCGGCGACCCTTATAAGGACCTTTATGCATTGATAGGTATGTAATATTCTTCATTACAGAGTCTTATGTTACCGGCTACGATTGATCAAGTTTCGTGAAAATAGATATCACCATCTTATATTAAACTGCGAGTGCCACCAGAAATACAGTGATTTTTAACCTTAAGGGTATAAGAATAAAGTTAATAAAGGGTTGTTTTGTTGACAACCATTGATTGTTTTAGGCGCTCGCAGAGGCCCGTTGGTCCGTGGATTACCGGTGACCACTGTAGTAGTACCTACACGGAAAAAAAAGCTTCCGGGATATTCTCAATCTAAGACATTATTATATTATGTTGAAAATATTTCCTCGCGACCAGCATTTATTTCCTTTAACGAAAATAAATTAAAGTTTTAAATATAACGAACCGAATATTTTCTTTCTAGTTTTCTTTAACCTAAGATAATACTTGTTTGATTAAAGTACAATCTCTCTTATTTACTCAATATATTCTTGAAACAATACATTTTTGTATTTCTATTTTAAGAAAACGTGGTTTTATTAAGCGAAGAATCATATTTTTGGTAAAAAAAGTGGAGGAAATATTTCCAAGAAAATAATAATGACTTTGATTGAGAATATCCCGGAAGCTTTTTTCCGTGTATCTATCCTACAAACTTTATAGGTTAACTTACTATTAAAAGACATTTTTACACTTCGAACTTCAGTGTAAAAATAGTAATTATTAGTGTAAGAATGTCAATGGGCGCAACAAAAAACCTCCGAATTTCTCAAGTGGTTGAGCACTCATGCAGTGTCTTAGACTATACGATTGGAGTAGTACTTCGGGGTGCATAGCTAGTATACGTTATAGTTATGATTTACTCCATCTAGTAGGCAACAGATCTGTGTCCCCTGACTTTGATTACGACCGAGAACTGGAAAGCTAATAGCCATTTTACCTATACGATTATACTTTTATCTGCATTTCACGCACAAGCAATCTCGAATGACATAAGCTTCAAATTTGCAAGTTTTCAGTAGTCTTAATTTAAAAGAGTTATAGAAACGTACCTACTGCTAGGTACTTACGCGATCTCACATAACATAACTCTGAACTCTTAAATTATAAAACGCAGTTGGTACGTCATCGGTATAGCCTATATATGTATAAAGTACCTACATAGTTACTTCCCAGTGTAGTGTTTGTTAAGTTATGAAAAACGGTTCTGTTTTTAGGCGCTCTCGCTCATCCATCACTCTCATTCTAGAATAGGCTTGAAGCTAAACACGCAAAGCTCAGTGCAGATGGCGCAGGAGTGAAAAAGTTTCAGTGAAAGGTAAGATTTCACGAATAGGTAGGGGGTTTTTAATTATAAGTAGCAGAGTCTGGTCTAGCAAACCAAAAAAGAAACTGTGTTTGCGTATATATAATTCTTTCTCTGCTTCTTCTAAGTGAGAAACTATAATATGTGCCTAGTTATGCAATAATTTATTACTTTAATATGTAACTTCACATGTAATATTTAATTAATATTTTAATAATTATTAATTAACCATGACTATAATAAACGAACTAATGCTAAGGCTCATAATAATCATACATGCAAAAAAGGAAATTGCCAGTACCTACCTCAAATAAACTCTGCATAATCACTTAGAAATCCTATTATATAAATATTATAATAATGCCAATTGTTTCTGTTTAGTAATTAACTAATCGACTGTCGACTTTATTTCATTGTAATAAGACATGTGTAGTTAATGAGCTCAAAGGAAGTTTAACACGGTTAAGAAGCGGGTTAGCATTATCAGTAGATCTGCATTGTTTCACTCACGTACCGGGTAATAACTGTTAAGAATCGGACCAAGATTACGTTTGATTGATCTGTTATTAAAATAATGTAATAGAAAATTCATTGTGAATTCATCGGGTGTAATAAATTAATTAAAGTCTTGTATTTTGTTTGGTTGGTGTCGGGACTAGTACATAGACATATGATGTTGTAACAAGCGGTTTCCACGGCCGGCTATGACAAACGTGAAAAATGCCTGTCGCAGTACTTAATGATATCTTAATGATTACAAAAGCTAAATTCGAAAGTAAGGTACTAAGAGAGAGAGAGATCCATCAAATTCGGGTATTCTAAATTGGTGCTGAATAAAAAGGTTAGTATTTCTTGTGACTCATATATTTTATTTAGCGAAGGTATACAACAACAAGCTTACTGTGTAAAACCAATCTTATGCTATTAATATTAATTACCTTACATTAAAGCTTAAAGCTCAATGGTAGAGTTGGGTCGTTGAAGTTACATATTATTTTACACAGTGCCTATCAGGTGTTAATCCCTACCGTTTCAATGCCATCATACCACAGATTCTTTAAATTAACTATGGCCCTATGTTTCAGGAAAGGAAATATTCCACCAACCTCCGATCACACGCATACCGCTGGGACCCGGGAGCTTCCAAGGCGACATTGACTGAGCTACCAACACGTGGCTCCTGCACCAGACAACACCGGCAGCTTCCCTTCACCGCGACACCGCCATAGGACCCTGGGCTGCAGCCGGTGGACTCCTTCCCTGCCTCACACGGCAGCCGGAAACTTGAAGTGGCTTAAGGCCATTAGGCAAGCGGGAGACGCTGCCTTATAAAGAAGACCACATGGATACGGATAACGAATATGGATACAAATAAAATACACCCCGCCAGCAGCAGGAGATACGAAACGTGTATCTAATTCATTGCTGCAGGCTTCCCTCCCTGCTCTCAGGAATCCCCACCAGCAGAAGCAATTGAAATTACTAAATATCAATATGGGAGTCGATTTATGGTATGATAAATATAGATATGATATTTTGGGACGCTAATTAAGTACGAAAATGGCATCAATTTCGAAATTTTTGTTAAAGAAATAATTTTACCTCCGGGAAAGGACATAGGGTAGTTTCTATACCGAAAATCAGCCCTTAATGGGGTGAAAAGGGGATTGGAAGGTTGTATAGAGAATTTTTAACCGTTGAACCGATTTAAATGAAACTTGATATAATAGATAGTTTGAATCCCGGGAAACGACTAAGGGTTATTTTCATTGAAAAAATTAACCCGTAAAGGGGTGAAAAGAGGGTTGGTAGTTTATATAGGATTTTTTCACAGCTGAACCGATTTAGATGAAACTTGGTATACAGATAGTTTGAGGCCCGGGGAGGAAAAAAAATAGTTTTTTCGCGAAAACTACCCTTAAAGGTAAAAAAGTTAAGGGCGAAACGGGGGTTGCAGGTTTTTATAGGGAATTTTAAACCGTTGAACCGATTTAGACGAAACTTGGTATATAGTAAGTGTGAAGGAAAAAGGGATTGGAATTTTGATAAGGAAATTTTTAACACCTGGACCGATTTAGATGAAACTTAATGCTAATTAGCATACAGATAGTTTGAGTCCCGAGAAGGAACATAAAATTGTCATATAAATAGTTTTTATTTCGAAAATTAACCCTAAGGTTAAGGGGATGAAATGGCATTGGAGGTTTGAATGGGGAATTTTTAACAGCTGAACCGATTTTGATAAAACTTAGTATGGAGAGTCCCGGGAAGCGAAAAGGATGTTTTTAGGGTTTCGTATAATGGTAGAAAAGGAACCCTTATGGTGCGACTTTGTTTGTAAGTCAGTGACCCAAAGGCAGGCATGTAACGCCAATTTATGAATTTTAAACATTAAGGGGGGGGGGGGGGGGGGGGATTTGTGGGTAGGTACATGAGAAATCAAAAAACAAATAACTTTATTGTGTGGCGTATCAAATAAAAGGGCTTAATGTGAGGATCTCTAATTAGTATCATTTTAACATACATAACTTTGAAGTTATTAAAAAAAGGTGTAAATTAATCAATATCGGAAACTGTTCGACAGAAAAATTTGCAAAAATTACAGATATAATAGTTATTTACGTATAAATTACAGGAAAACTAATAAGAGTCTGACTTAAGACCAAAAAAAAAATCGGGGTACGTGTCCGATTCGCACTCAGCCGCCCTATTAATTCTCATGAAATCATGCTGAAAGCGTCTTTTTTCAAAAATGTAATAAAAAAGTTGTTCGTACGAAACCTTTGAGGCGCAAGTAAGACCCGTAGTTGCGTGTTTTTTTTTAATTTCCTAAAATCGTTACTTAAAGTGGTGAAATGGGGGTTAAAAGTTTGTATGGGGCATTTTTAAATGTTGAACCGATTTAGATGAAACTTGGTATGGAGATAGTTTGGGTCCCGGGAAGGGGCAAAATTGTATTTATCCCGAAAAACAAAGCTTACGGGGGTGCATAGCAAAGGGGTTGGAAGTTTTATAGAGAATTATTTTCAGTTGAACCGATTTAGTTGAAACTTGGTATAGAGATAGTTTGAGTCTCGGAAAACGACATAGGATAGTTTTATCCCGAAAATCAACCCTTTAAGAGGTGAAAAGGGGGTTGAAAGTTTATATGGGGAATTGATAACCGCTGAACCTATTTAGATGATTTGGTATAGAGATAGTTTGAGTTCTGGGGATGGATACATAATAGTTATCCCAGAAGTCATTCCCTAAGAGGGTAAAAAGGGGGATCAATTACTAATTCTACGCAAAGGAAGTCGCGGGGAAAAACTTTTATTCAAGAGTAGAAATCTGCATTAATCATAATGTACGCGGGCGAAGCCGCGGGCAACTGCTAGTATTAGACATAAAAATCAAAAGTCTCTTTCTATTGATATTTTGACTATTGTTGCTATTTATAAACAATGTTTTATTCCAATACTCTAAATACATGTAAGTTTATAAACATTTACTTTTTTTTTATTAGCAACCCCACTAATTACTTTTTGTTTTGATTGGTTAATTAATTGTCATTCATATTGTTGCCAGTACAAGACATACTTGCTAGTTATGAAAACGAAACTATTTGAGAGACCTTTCAAAACGCATTAAAGATTGAGTGATCAAAATCACAACGTTACAATGTGATTAAAGGCGTAGAAACGGCGAATTTGCAAGACAAGACGTGATATTCCGAGGTTATCATTTTACTTTTAAGGTCACTTAAGTCGGATGCGGTATAAACATACTTAAATAGGTAATTAATACTTTAAATTACGAAGCTACCCTTGAATTTTTGAAGAAAACTGGGTATCTAAGGTCAATTCAGCGAAGACCGCCCGCCAGTTGGCGAAGATCGGATAGCAAGCAATTACAGCAAATTCAACATAGTTTTTTTTACGAAATGGTAAAATTATTGTAGAACTGTTCTATAACAGTTTTATCATTTTATCTGATCTTCGCCTAATGACGGTCTTCGCCGAGTTGATGATTATACTCAACCTACAACAACTACCATTGGATTTTAGTATGTTACAATAAAAAATAAAAATAAAAACTACATATAAACGAAACAGTAACAGTATTAACTGTTGTCAAACTACAATGCATAGTATATTTTCGAATCTTTTTAAAATTTTAATTTTCCATCACTTTATTAGTTTTCTGATTTGTTAGAAGCACAGCCTACAATATTTCTGCTTGGCCCTAAGGTTAATTGGTAGAGAATGCCTAATGGCGCAACGTTCGTCTTTGATGTTTTTCTTTTTTTTTATCATTTGAACAATAAGTTTTCTTTTTGCGTAACAAGATTAAATAAATAAATAAAGTACCTACATAAACTACAGTTAGGAAGATGTAATTGATATTTCTGATCTAACAGGAGCTAATAGGCCGGGCCCATTAGTCCGTTTTAATTAGACATCGGCCGAGATGCGATCTGAGGGCGTGAGGGTTACATATAAATCTGTCGTCCAAATGAAACAATAGCGTGAATAAAGCGCGGAGTAGCGTCCGGAAAAAAGTAAAGCAACTCTACTTATAGTTAGTGGTATTAGTTAGTAGTTCACGAACATATATATGATCATGGCGAAACTATAATGGATCCGTTTTTGCCATTTTGGCTACGTACCTACTCTTCCTGAATTTAATCATATAATTATATAGGCTAGCTTTTTGTACAAGTAAGAAGACTCTCTGGTCTGATTCCATTTTATGCTTTGTAGCTCTTCTCCCGTTTTTCGTTAAGGTCCTGAATAATTATATGGATATTTTTTTAAGAACACTGTTTCGCTTGATGTGTATATAAAAAAGGAAATAATCAAATACCATGCATGTGCCTCTGAGACTTGAGGAGTTCCACTTAATTCCTCGTGAACCCTATAGGTATCACAGAAATAAAAACAACTCTTTTCGAAGAAAAAAATGTATTTTATTTTTTGTAATCGGACGAGGAATCTCAGAATGATCTGTGAATAAAAAAATACACATAATATCACGACGGTGGCAAACGAGCATACGGCCCGCCTGATGGTAAGCAGATACCGTAGCCTCTGGAAGGTAAGAGGCGTAGTTTAACGACATACCCGTGTCCGGGCGTAGTTTAAGGACATACCCGGGTCCATAAGTGTCTGGGTCTTCAAGTCGGTTAATAAAGATAATGATAAAATATAAAAATATGAAATAATAATAGTAATATAAATATGATGATAATGATGAATGATATGTACCTAATAATGAAAGAAAGGGATGAAATATCATTGATTAAATTATAGTCTATATTTTTCAACATAAAAGTTTCAACTATACATTATCGATACTCGATTGAATGCAAATGCTGCCTGCGATGCTGTCGCTCCCGTTGTCTTCCGGCGGTTGCACAAGCGGTCGGTTTTCTCTAGAAAGTGGGATCCGATATGTGTAACACTAGATGGAAAACTAACCCTTACAACATTCACTACGCATCATTGGAGATTCTCTATTAGAGCCCGACCACAATAACCTTGCAGGGCATAAAATGATTGATGACATGAATGATGACAGCCACTTAAAAATGTATGACAATGTTTTATATGTCACGGATGTATTGTTGTGAATGTTGTAATGTATTTATTAGTTTTTCAAGTTCAATCCATGGCCACTGCATCCCTGACGAATGATTGTAGCAACGCTGTGTCAAGTCAGGTACGGATAAAACGGCTGATGCGGCTGCGCTTATGGCTATAAGCCTACCGCTGCACGACACTCAATTATTTATTGCTAAAGATACTTTAGGCATACCATATAGATTTATTTATTTTACACTTTCTTGCACAAAACCAAAAAAGAGTACAAAAGGCTTAGATCTAGTTGAAACTTAAAATGTTTAAAACAAATTTTGTGCCCAGCAGCAGTTTTAAACTCCTTAATGCACCAAAGGCATCGGGCTGGTCAAAAAGCGGGTTGAGGTGAGGACTTCACATAAAACTTTTATAGGTATTTCGCAAGTGTTTTCACGGGGATGCATGCAAGTGTTTTCACGATATTGTCCTTAACTGAATAGCGACTTGAATTTATGAAACGATTTTTCGTATACAAGTTTGGAAACTTAAAATCGAATACGAACCGGGATTTAAATTAAACCCGGGGCCATAGGTGCGGACTGCAAGATTTTTTGGGTAGGAAAGTGCCCCCCCCCCCCCCCCACCATGAACCAAATCATGAATCCGCGCCTGGTAGCTACCCATACTCTAGTGTGTATCTATATCTAGCATTATTTAAGATTCGCATTCGGCATTGAATAGCCAGCTTTATTAGGGGGCGTCCATAGGCGTTTCGCACGTAAATCTCGCGCATGGACAACGAAAGTGCGCGTACGCGTAACAAAGGGTTAGGTAACAGGGCATGTTTGTTTGGGAAACGTGGCATGGGATTGTAATTGCATTTTGTGTGCGTACTGAGATGAATAGCCTCATGTTAAGTTACATGTGTACGCGGCTTGTGTGGACGCTGAGGTCAAATTTTCATTGAGTATACGCTTTCTGTATATGTATAAGGCCGGCCTTAATAATCAGACGTATTACATAAGTGGCAGCCCGAAATTAAACGTCTCCGTGATAATACCAGACAGTATAAATAATTATAAAACCCATACGTGACCTAGACGTACTCGGGTCAGAGTCTGGCCTATACCTGCCCGCGAACCGCTTCGTTCGTCGAATCGTTTATACACATCACTCTCTTTCGAATATGCAAGAGCGATTGGGACGGCGACAATGAATTGTCGATTTTCGAACTTCGTGGTAAACCCCCTGGGCTGTATAGTGGGGACATTTTACACATAAGTGACCTGTCCTCAGTTTTATTTCAAGTTAAAGTCAATAGTACTACGATTACTAAAATGTGATACATATGTACCTATAAAATATGCATTTAATCATAAAAAGTATAGTAAGTAAAACCCTGCCTGTATAATTGTCGGTTGACTCTCCCATTGCCCTGTGCTGTTTTTAGCGATTAGAATGTCCACAGCAAAAGTGACCCAGCGCTTGACTCTCAACAGATTTATTGTAGTACTTAGTTACTAGCCTTAATTCAGGAAGGGCTCGTTTTCTTGGTACTACTCTTAATTATTTGCTTACCCTTTACGGTAATTGAGATGAACTAATTGGTGTGGTATTTAACATGGAAGCGTGTACCTTACATACATGTATCGTATATAATATGGATAGGTTTACCTTCTGAGTTGCCTCATTTAACCATTATAACTCTTTGCTGACCATCTTACTTAAACGGAAAACCTTCAAAATCGACCAGTGTTAGTATAATATAGGTACTTTGTTAGATTGTAATTTAACATATGAGGTTATTTTAACCGACCAATTATAATATTGAAAGGTTATTCAAAGATCAGGATTTTATTTTATTGGAATTAAACAAGGACGTTTCTTAGACATGATTTAGCAATATTTATTGGTTCAGCTTCAGCTCTTCCTGCCTTGCGGGTTTACAAAAATAATTTATAAATTTAAAAAATATTGGCATGTACACATACAATTTACTATATCTACTTAATTGATTCTTATAAGAAGCGCAAACGTAATAAAACTAAAAAAAAAACTCGACGAGGATGGGATTCGAACCCACGCGTGCAGAGCACATTGGATTAGCAGTCCAACGCCTTAACCACTCGGCCACCTCGTCGCATGCCTTAAATCTGCTAATTATGGCTATAGTATGTACAATATACATGCTTGTACTTTGCTAACATCACATATTATTTTATGAAGATTATTGGTATTTATGCAACTGTTGTAAAATAAATGAAGTGGCTTGTAATAAGTTAACAGACACTCAGCTGTTTTTAATGGCGATAAAACAAGTGAGCACCGAATTTTATATTATGTTATGTACCTACTATTAATAATGATGTTGTAACATATTGTGTCAATAGCTGTAGCGTCAATCCTAAAATCAACGTTTAAAGAAATATTGGAATAATCACCTATGTACATATAGTATGTATCCGCTTTTACGTAATGTGGTTTTTCATACAACGAGCACTTTCTGACAATTCTGACAAAGCAGGAACTAGTTCATGTCGGATACAATGCAAGTATTTAGGTTAGGTATTATTTTGATGTCTCCGAATTACAGTGGTCGAAAAAACCAGTGTTTATATAGTTAGCCTATTTTCAGCTAGACGAAGGTCTCCTATATTCTATTCAGTCATGTTGGTCGTTTTTCTCCGACACTCCGCGTAGACTAAAATCGTCTAACCATCTCCTTTTGGTATGTCTTTACCGTCGTCGCCATTTGCGGCGTCCCGTAACTATGTTTATTAATATACCGGTTTGGATGTTCGGTAACATTATACACCACACCAAATTACTATGTATGTATTACTATTTTAATTACTTTCAGACCAATAGTGGCTAGATCGATTTTGAATATACCTACCTGTAATGAGAAAGTAAAGGCTCTGGGAGTGATGGCGCGGCGCCAAGCGCACTGTGCAATTTATGCCAACACTGCCGATGTTAAAACGAAACCTATAAAAAAATTACGAGCTATTTCGTTTTCGAGTTGGCTCATAAAGCTTTATAGTAGTTAATTATTTTATGAAACATCTTCTAATTAATTACTTGCACTGCAATAACTAGTTATGAGGGTTTCCTGTATCGATTTTTTCACTAGGTGGTAGCACCGTTGCGAGAGGTCCAGCTGTCATAATCCATCAATCATGTTTAATCTCATTTTTTGATTGGTGGATTTTGACAGCTGCTGTCAAAAATACCTCTCCTCACCCGGAATTCCCGGAAACCCGCATCATACGAACATTTGTACTTAATATAAAAGCATGTTGGTAGGTTATTCTTATTACGCGATAATAAATCAAACCTGCGGTATAGTATGATTTTTTCAAGATATCCGAATTGTAGGTAATAATCTCGAGTAAAAATCGGACATCTTAAAAAATATTAATTAAAATGTTTTTTCATTAAAGTTTTTATGCAATAGATTTAAGATTGATATTTTCCTTGCCTGTAGAAAAACATTTTACGTCACTCTGGGCGGTAAGTGAGATTTTACGCCCACGGGCGCAGCGGCAAATCTCACTTCACACCCAGGAGAAGACGTAAAATTGTGTACGCACCACGGGCGGTAATAAAGAAGGCCTCAGATCGCTTGTCTATGGCCCTTACCTTCGGTTCGGGCCACAAATATCCGCGATCTGAGCCGTTCTTTATTTTACCGCCCTAGGTGCGTAATGTACTATTTCATTATAAGTGTATACTGTGTGTATTTTTCATTAATTTCATTATGTGGATATGTAATAATAAATGAAGTGGCTTTGGAAATAAATATGTAGGATCTACAGTAAGTAAACAGACACTCAGCTATTTTGAATGGCATATATCCACATAATGCTACATTATTTTATTTGCTCAACCAGCAAGGTCGATGGTGGGTAGGTACTACAACTGAAAAGCTTGCACAACTTTCCTTTAGCGTGTTTTTACCACATAACCTTTTAATAGGCGTCCATTCTACTAATAAAATGTACGAAATGCCATTAATTTGAGATTTCAATTAAAGCAAGTTAAGTATCTAATCAATGAGTTATTGAGTAGGTTTATTGAATTTCTTTTCATTTAGTAGGTACTTACATACTTACTTAGACGGTATTTCCGACTTGGAGCTTCAAGATGTTCTTAGACTATGTCGCTCTATTAAACATATAAAGCCTGACCAGAAATATATGACCATTGTCAAGAGGGCGCTTTTTTGCTCATGTGTATGGTGACCGTTCGGTTGAGTATGAAAAATTTAGTTCCAATGAAATTCCGCAACTTCTGGTAAGGCTTTACCTCTTTGCAACTAATAACTAGAGACCATCCACTTCTCATGGCATGTTGAACTATTTAGGTATCTCATCGAATAATGAAACTCAAAACAATGGACAGTTAGGAGATATCCGCATTCCACACCTTTGTTTCCTTATTTACCATTCCTAAGTTTATTATATAGTTATTTCTTTTGTGGTATAGTGTTCAACAGAGATTTGCTAGTATTACAACCTAGTTTTCTCCGTTCAGCATTTTCACAGCAATACTAACAATACGTTGTTTGCATTCCTAGGAGCGTGTTCCGTTATGTAAAATATGATACCAATAGTCATATCTACAATTGTACAAGCATGTATGAAGAAGCTTTTAAATTACCGTGAATGTGAAGGTGAACGTTCATGGTATTCCGTTGTCGTCGACGGTCTTAGAGGATTTAACCAACCGGAGCGGTCATTTACAGGCGTCCCCCCTGCCGAAAATATATGACCAGTGGTTATACTTATTGTATGGACTGACGTTTATCTGACGTGGATATTTTGACGTTACGTATACATTTGACGTTCCCCTATCCCTCAAAAATCGGCAGACTTTTTTTTTTTTTGTAGAGAAAAGACAGGCATGGCCGCTCTGGTTGGGTGAATCCTCTAAGTCGACGGTAAACTAAAAGTCTGCATATAATATAACCCAGGGGCCGAATTCTAACTTTAAGGGTCAAAACACACCTAGCGGAATCATAGCGGAATTAAGCCAATTCATAGACAAAATGCTTAAATTTGTCTATGGTAGCGGAAATTTGCAAATTTGAAGCCATAGACAAATTTCCGCTACCATAGACAAAATTAAGCATTTTGTCTATGAATTGGCTTAATTCCGCGAGGAATTCCGCTAGGTCTGTTTTGACCTTAGGGTAACTTAAAACACCTTTGGTCACGATCCAACTTCAATAATATTCCAATGCAATAACAACGCAACGCAATACAGCTAGCGCCTAAACGTCTAAATCAGAAATATCAGAATTTGCTTAAAATTATCAGATACTACTCCAATACAACTTCAATATTGGATTAGTTGATTGTTTGTTATGTGTTGGGGTCATGTTTGAGATAGATTGTGTTTTTAATGTTTTGTTTATGTGATTTAAAATCAGAATACAGCACTAATCCCGTAGCCAGAGTTGAATAAAAGAGCTTAAGAGTCGCCAGGACGCTCGCGTTTCCATACAAACGTAGTTTAGCTCTCATTTTAAAACGACATGCTTTAGAACCACGAAATTTGGCATGGGCATTCTAGTAGTACAGATCTATGTTGGTAATTCGTTTTCGCTGCTAAAAATTGTAATACAAAGAATAAAATAAAATAAAAAAATACGTTTATTACCAAACACACAGGAATTTACATCAAATATCAATAGTGAAGCGCAATGTATACTATCTTATACTAAGTACCTACTAACGGCGGCGCGTCCAAAACTCTTATCAGTACGGACTACGGACTACGGAGGCAGTCGGTTTATTTTTTCGTGATATGTAGCAAAAGGAGCTTAGGTTTTTGAGAATAATAATGATAAGAGTCTTACGGACGCCTCGCTATCAGTTAAGCAAATTAACTAACTAGCTAACTAAATAGTGCTTGGTAAAAGGTACTATTAGTCTCAACATATGCTAGGAATAATAAATACCCAGCGTTGATTTTCAGACTAGTCCTTTCGACAGGGTTTATCGAAAATACAGCCAGATACAGATTTATATACAAAACTTATTTTTGCTATATTTTCTTTGTATTACAATTTTTAGCAACGAAACGAATTACCGACATAGATCTGTACTGCTAGAATGCCCATGCCAAATTTCGTGGTTCTAAAGCATGTCGTATTAAATTGAGAGCTGAACTACGTTTTTATGGGGACGCGAGTTCACGCGAGCGTCCTGGCGACTCTTAAGACAAGGCAGTTGTAATGTAATTACAGAGGGCGCTTTAATTAATTGCCTTAGCCGATGGTAGGGCAATCGTATTTTAGGGTAGGGCTAATGCTAAGGTAGGGCATAATAGGTCCTCATCTACGGCCCTGATATAACACCATACATTTTGGTGACCTGCTTTACCGTGACAGTACTATAATGTCCACGGAAAACTTTGAAATCCACCATTATCCATTGGCTGTGTATAGATTCAGTGATGCAAATAAGATATGGATAACAGGAGCTCGATTTTTGAATCTCACCGGTGACTTTTTTTGTATGCAGAAATAAGTCACCCGATGAGATTCAAAAATCGAACTCCAGGATGACAGTATGTAATGGACCCATCATGACCTAACATTTCCTCACACCCATAACGTTTTACGGGTCTTCAAATGCCAATCGTTCCATTTTGCATTATCTTCATCTCGGGAAGTAATTTGCCATCGTCGTGTCGTGAGCCGTTAAATTATGCAAGTACTTATCGTTTGTAAGCATTAATCAAAATGCATAAACGACACTTTTAGTATACTCGTACATATGTGTTAATTGTATAGTAGAGACCAGAGAATATAGAGATATAGACCACCATAGCCTAAGAACTTTTTGAAGCTCATGTCGATTGCGCCATCTATGTCAAAGCCCCCTAAAGATACCGAATATGTAAGAGAAATGTCACCTGCACAGCTACTCCACCTAGTAGCTACTAAAGTGTACTACTAGTACGCTATTTGTTACTAGGTGGAGTAGCTGTGCAGGTGACATTTCTCTTACATGTTAATTCTCTGATGTAAGAAGCCAATTCATTTATCTTTATTTAAAGAAAAATAAGCTGAGATTAATTATATATTCTTGTATAATTCCGAACTTATATCAAAATGTACTACTTATTACATAGAGTATATCCGGAAACAGAAGTGTCGTGGTTTATATGGGAGCTTATACATTATACGCCACTTGTCTCTTCGGAGAGATTCTATCTGCACGGGAAAAACAATCAACAAAAAAATTTAAACATTATTAATACATTTATTGAAAATATTATTCTTCTTCGGCCACCAATTGCATGTACATCAGATAGCACCCTTTCATTTCATTGTTGACATAAAATAACAATTCAGCTCTGTAGTCCCCGTATAGCATTTGCTCGTTTAGTTTCTCACTATCTACGTAAAAACCGTCTAGTTCAACATTACCCTAAAATGTAAAATAATTTTATTATACAGGAAATAAAAAACAAGTGATTTCGGCTCTTAACCTTAGTTCCGCAAAGGATTCATGCCTTTTCACCTATAAGCAGTTGCCGTGTTGTGATTGGTCAAAATCAGTCAGACAGTAGATACTCAAAAGAAACTCAAAACAGCTGAAATGCCAATTTGACGTATAATTAATACGCCCAATTTTGACAAGTTAGTAATATAGTTAGGGAGGCGAGGTAGCTAAATGGCGTAATTCAACGGCGCCGTCGAAACCTATCAAAATCGAAAGATAAAATAATTTCGAAAAGAAAAGCTCTTATGGCAAAAACCATTTTAGCGGTGGGTTTGGCGTGTACGGTTTTTCAAAAATGTTAAAAAAAACAGTTACTTGGGCATTCTCGAGCGCGTCAGATATTCATACTACGTATGCCCCGAGTGCCTCTGATAACAACGGTATACTAATCTGCCGGTTTGCGTGGTGGGGGTAGGCATATAAAGTAGTCAAAAATGCAAAAAAAAAAAAATTACTCGAGCGCGTCAGATTTTCGGAAGGGGTGTTAAGTAGGCCCCAAGGAAGCTCCCTTTAAAAAAACTGACGATTTCGGCGTGACGATAAGTTACGATGAATTTTTGAAAATGCAAAAAAAAAAAGTTTTTTTGAAATACTCGAGCGCGTCAGATTTTCATAGGGGAGGTTTATCTCGGTATCCTGAAAGCATATTTTTTTAATCTGACAAAAATGTTGGTGGGTTCTCTTAATCTGACCGGGAGTTTGAGTTTTTATGATGCTTCAAGTCAAAAAGTTTTAACTTTGGACAAAAATGTAGAGAGACCTTTTTTGTGTAAAATAAAATTACCTTTTTTGTTTATTTAAACTTTTTTTTTTGTAAAATGTATCGTTCGCGACTTATATGCCGTAACGCGTTCTTAGGAAGACGAAATGGCTCCTCCACACTTCCGGTCATGCGGAAACCGGCAGATTTTGTATTTTTAGTAAGTTTTAGATTATATTCTTCAAAATAAAAAAATTAAATATCACGCTCGAGAATGCCGGACTAACGTTTTTTTTTTACAAGTTCGCGACCCTATAACTCGGCGGCGTCAAGGACTTATCGTCAGATTAGTTAAATTTAGTCTTTAAACACTAAAATCAACCCCCAATATTTTAATCTGATGCGCTCGAGTATTTCAGACTATCCATTTTTTTTTACTAATCTGATCGTCTATCCTAGGCGCGCGTCACTACATATAGAGCTAAATACTTTACAAGGTTGTTCTATTAGGTCTAAGGTATCTCTCATATCTTAAACTGCCACGCTCGAGTATTGCAGAAAATTCCCCTATTCGCCTCCCTAACTAATAGCAATATCAGAGAGTATTGTCGAAACAAGATCGCAAAGTCGTTTGCTCCCTCTATCACATAGCTGCGTTTCCATGATGGCCCGCATTACAGGAGCCATTGACTTACTGGTATAGGGCAGTCCTCGACTCCTGTGGCATCCACAATTGCATTGAACAGGTCTCCAATAAGTTTTTGCAAAGTCGCGCAGAATGGACCTTTCATGTAGAAGGTTCCGGGTTTGTACCCGCCCTCCTTTTTGGTAGCAGTTTTTATCTCCATCTAAGTAAAAAAACTAGTCGAATTAGTAAGACTAGTTAGAGCATCTATTTCTGATGTAGGTAGATAAACTTTGGATGTTATGTTTATTAAACATAAACAACTTAAATAATATATGGGTAATGTATGAACGTAAACCAATGTGTATGTGGTGTCCTCAAGGCGCTCCCGGGCGTCCATCTCCGCTCCCGCTAATTTGATGGGTGCTGGAAGGTAAGTAGGACGCCGCCATGCGCCAGTGTATTGGTGCAAGTGGCGTCCTACACCAGCAGGTTCGCTATTTGGCGCTATCTTCCATGCCATGGAAATAATGTATGAATTTTACTAAATAAATGAATATTATGATATGATCTTTGACCAATGTACCTGAATATTTTATTTCTTTTGTTACACAATTATAATTATGATTATTAATTGTAATTATTTTTTACTGATCAGTACCGTATCCGCCATCTTGTTTTAATCATAAGCTTTTATTTTTGTCACATCACTACATAGTATAAAACAAAGTCGCGTCCTGCTGTCTGTCCCTATGTATGCTTAGATCTTTAAAACTGAGCAACGGATTTTGATGCGGTTTTTTAATAGACAGAGTGAGTCAAGAGGAAGGTTTATATGTATAATAATTGCATCCGTGCGAAGCCGGGCGGGTCGCTAGTTAATTATAATAAATAATAATTCTTTATTCAGTAGGTAGGTAAATAAATTATACATAATAAGAAAATAAAATAAAAATTAGATAGATTAAAACTAAAATTAAAAATATTACATAACGAACAAATAAAATCAAAATTTAATTACAAACAAAAAATTACAGGCCCTTTTTGAACCCGTACAAGTCGGCTTTGGCACCCGCGGAGGTTGCGAGTCGGCGGTACATGCCGTACGCACCTTCGTAAAGGGTGACTCCTGCGAGGTTCTCCTAAAGTTAGACGTGAAGAACGCTTTTAATTCGGTCAATAGGGACACCCTGCTAAATGAAATAAAAACACATGTTCCCGAAATTTATAACTTCCTTCTCCAGTGTTACCACTGTCCCTCAAAACTAGTACATAAAAGCAATGAAATCCTTTCGGCCGTAGGTTGTCAGCAGGGTGACCCTCTCGGTCCAGCTATATTTAGTTTAGCTATTAATTCGATAATCCACAATCTAAATTCTAAATTAAACGTGTGGTATCTTGACGATGGGACCTTAGGCGGGGATGCGCAGACAGTCCTTGCAGATTTGATTCAAATTAAACAAAAATTCCATAATATTGGGTTAGAATTAAATTTTGACAAGTGCGAATTATACATTGCCGATCAAATAAATACGCACTCTGCATCCCTAATTATCCAAAATTTTAATAATGTCGCTCAGAATATTAAAATAGTCCCTAAAGACAGTCTGTACCTACTCGGCTCTCCCATCTTCGATGAGGCAATTCCCCTTCTTCTAAGTAAATCGACCACAAAATTTAGGAATTATTCGGACCGCCTTGTTAAAATTAGTAGTCATTCCGCTCTATTTATTTTAAAATTCTGTATATTTGTTCCTAAATTTACTTACCTGCTCCGCTGCTGTCCAATCTGGAAATTCCCCCATGTGATCCAACCTATTGATAACCTTATGAAATCCCAAATTGAATCTATTTTAAACATACACTTAAGCGAGCAGGCATGGACCCAAGCCGCTCTACCAATACGGTATGGTGGTTTGGGCACCCGCAAAATTTCAAGTATAGCTTTACCGGCTTTCCTGTCCTCCATCCACAGTACGTCAGAACTGGCAGGTAAAATACTAAAAGCCCCTACGGGCATAAACTGTCAGATCGCGTGCTTGGAGGAGGCCACAAATGCCTGGGTAGCTGGACCGAGTCCAAATTTCCCAAGCAAACCAAAAAGACAAAGGGCCTGGGACTCACTTACCTCCGCCGCGACACTTAAATTACTCACGGATACATCATCAGGCAGGGATATGGCCAGGTTACTAGCAGTGTCCAAGCCAGAATCAGGTCACTGGCTACATGCCTATCCCTCGCCCAACACAGGCACGTTCATAGATCCCGAAACCCTGCGGATAGCTGTCGGTCTCCGGTTAGGAGCTGGCATTTGCACAAGCCACATTTGCGCCTCTTGTGGGGCCCCTGTAGACCAACTCGGCCACCACGGCCTCTCTTGCTCCTCAGGCGCCGGCCGCATCTCTCGCCACGCTGCCCTCAACGATATCCTCCGAAGGGCGCTCGTCAGTGCCAACGTGCCCGCTGCTCTGGAGCCCCAGATTGTGCGGGGCGATGGTAAGCGCCCCGATGGGATGTCGTTGATTCCGTGGAAGATAGGCCGCGCGCTGGTGTGGGACGCCACGTGCACTGATACGCTGGCGGCGTCCTACCTCCCAGCAACCTGCAAACGTGCGGGAGCAGCGGCTGATGCCCGGGAGCGCCTCAAGGTCACCAAATATAGCTGTCTCGGCGCACAATACGAATTCTCACCGTTTGCCGTCGAGACACTCGGACCTTGGGGCAAGGGTGCGCTCGGGCTCCACAAGGAGCTGAGTAAACGATTGAGGGAGGCAACAGGTGACCCTCGCGCGGGCAGCTTTCTCGCACAAAGGATTGCCATTGCAATACAGCGCGGGAATGCTGCCTGCGTGATGGGAACCCTACCGAAGGGCCCCGGTTTAGTGGTAAGTTTTTAGTATTTTATTTTTAAGTTAGGTTTTTAGTTTTAGTTAGTTTATTTTAATAGTAGTTTTAATTTTATACATTATTATGTTATTTAAGTTTTATTATGAATAAATAAAATCTGTACATATTTACAAGTAAAATAAATAATTCTATATTAATTATCTAATTTGACTTGCCTTGTTTAAGCTTACTGCCTATAAAATTGTATTTGCATGCTTTGTTATGTATTTTATTTTAATGCAAATAAATGATTAACTATGACTATGATACACCAACATATCTCAGATATCTCTCCGCGGGATCAGATCCGTCAATATATGTATGGCGGCAATGAGGGTTTCTATTACAATCGTTTTTTTACCAGGTGGCACCACTGTGGCGAGAGGTCTAGCTGTCATAATCCACCAATGTTTAATAAAAAAAAATATTGATGGATTTTCACAAGTGCTGTCAAAAAAGACTTCTCGTCACAGTGCCGCCACCTGGTGTTCTCCTGGCAAATGCGCCAGACAGATCCGGCGGGCAGATCTGTATGTGTATTCAATCCGGATTGAACATTGGACGTGTCTTACTGGCTACTGACAGGTTACATTGGCATAATAGTCATGCCATGTATATGTGCCTTAGGGACCAAAAACACCTGATCTGAATTAAGCAAATTCATAGACAAAGATGCTTAAATTTGTCTATGGGCTCCATACAAATAATGAGCTACCATAGATAAATTTAAGCAACCATAGACAAATTTTAGCATTTTGTCTATGAATTTGCTTAATTCATCTCAGGTAATGGTGTGCCTTAAATTTAGTAAGTACAGTCGCCTCTCATTAATTCGAACACGCGATAATTCGAATATCTCTATAATTTGAAGTTATCATGGGGTCCCCAGAAAATCTCTTAATATTTCGTATTAAAATCAATACATTTTTAAACACTTGGTAATTCGAACAAAAACTCACCATTTCGTAACAAAACCACGCGTTCGAACATCAAACACCCATAATTCGAACTCATTGGCATCAAACACCCGATAATTCGAAGTTTTTACATTGCATAGACCTCTGATAATTTTGAATTGTCGAGTAAGACTATTAATCGTTGCAGGAGCATTTGTTTCTGACACACACGGCCGTAGTTATTTGTTTGTATGTACAGTCGACGTCAAAGATATCGTTACGGACAAAGTTACAAAAATATGTTTACACGACTTTATTGTCTTAGCCATAAAGTCGCGTAAACATATTTTTGTAACTTTGTCCGTAACGATATCTTTGACGTCGACTGTACCTCTAAGCTTTTGATTTTGTTAAAATTATAGCAATGTGATAATTTCGATAATTCGTAATATTTTGAAGGTCCCTTGAGTTTCGAATTAACGAGAGTCGACTGTACTCACTATGATGTCATCACTGAGAGGCCACGGTGTGGTTAATTTAAGATCTAAAACATTAGTCGTCCGGTTATATTTTCTCTGCGTTATCCATAAATCAACTTCTGTTACTGGTGGGTCACAATGCTCAAATGCCATGAATTTAAAGACCCCTGGACCCTGCAAGGCAGAAAATATTAAGTAGGCACTTAGTTTAGTTATCCTTAAACGTACATCTAACTAATACTTAGTACGGGTAGGTAAATATCAACGAAACGCAATGAATCATTTATTGCGGTTTCTCAGAGTACAAAAATAATGTACTTAATGTAGGTTTCCGCAATCAGAAACTTAAAAATTAACCATCGATTATCTCAAAACTGATGCTAATTAGGACGCCGGTGTCTTTGAGAAATATACTTAATTTTAGCTCAGGAATGTGGGTACATTGCAATTAAAAGAAAAAACACGGTGTTTAACACAATTTTGGTCTCATTATAGGAATGGGGAGTAATTTACTAAATCAAAAAAGAATGCTTACAATCATTTTGTCCATTACACCTGAACATAGTGAAAATATGTGGAAGGAAATGACAAACTGGAGCGCTGACTGCAACATTATTATTATCGGAATAGGCAATGTTTATATCTTTCCCGTCATTTTATTAACATGGCTCATAGCGTGACAGTCACAAATTATCATCAAAAATCGACATCTAAATACACAATACACGACAAACCTACTAATAACTTCTACGTAAGAGTAGATAGGTATGTCATGTATAGGTATAGGTAATGATGGAACTTTAATAGAATGTTGGTACATACTGAGTATGTTTATATGTATAAAGTGAATTACCAGTATATTATGTGATACATGCATTTAAGTAGTCGTAAGTCGTATCTATGATATATATATGTGCATGTAGTTAGTACTGAGTAATGTAATGGCATTGGTTGCTTAAAAGTTTCATACAAGTAACATGAATATGCAACTTAATAACAAATCATTTCCATAAATAGGTATTGTGATTTTTGAAGTGAAAACTTATTTAGTCGCGTTGGGCACTTTTTGGTAGGGGAAAATCTTATGGGTTCGCGTCACCGACACCGTCACGAAAACAAAAACACATCACAAGGAAAGCCAGTTGTTGACATTCGGAGCTATGTACCAGGGGCGCATACGTTGCTGTAGGTTGCCTTATCTTGTGTTCTACTTGAACTATTTTATTCAGAGCAATGACGCGTTGTTTTAGTGTCCGCGAGGCAACCAGATGGCTCCCGGTATTTATTCTCGTAGAGAGCTTAAATACCGTACTGTGGAACCACTATGTGCAAACTGAACTGACCTACGTTGGACTTCACTTCACCCCCCCCCCCTATTTTACCACCTATTTATTCACACTACTATTTATATAAATTATATACGTATATAATGTCATATACAAAGGAAAACGTGACCTATGCCTCAGGTGACCAGACCGGACCCCTATTCGACATTGCATAAATGACAGTGTCATGCCATACAAGCACAATACAACTGTGATATCTCACTATTGCATGACTTAAGTGAGATATGTTACTTACGTCAAAATCAACAGCTATCGCTAGAGGATTGCCTCTATGGGCATGGCTGCCATCTTTTTAGTTTTGACGTAGGTGTCAGTAGATGAGGGGAATCCCACCTAGTACATGAAGGTATTATTTTAAACTGAAGCTATCTCAGTTAAAAATATCACTGAGTAAAATGTACTCTATGATAATTAATTTAAGGTTCATTTTCGCTCGACATATGAGAAGGAGTAAAACGAGCTGAGAGAGAGATGCAAACGGGGAGACCTCTGACCCTTTCTAAAAGTTACTATTCCAAAATAATGTCACGGTTTGAATTTGTCATATACAATTTTAACGACATCATCATCTTTCTTTGCTAAATAGATTAATTCACGTAGGGATCCAAATAAATTTTAAAAGTAATATATTTTAGCATCTTCATTTTCACAATAAGGGTCACAACAGACCTAGCGGAATAACTTCATGTTGCCAACATAGTTAAGCCACGAACCAAGAGAGAAAACAGACATTACTTACTCTATTTTCCTAATTAGTAATTATAAGGGTGACAACACACCTATCGGAATTCCTCGCGGAATTAGCGGAAGTAGCGGAAATTTGTCTATGGTAGCGGAAATTTGTCTATGGTAGCAGATTTTTTGTATGGAAGCCATAGACAAATTTCCGCTACCATAGACAAATTTCCGCTAATTCCGCGAGGAATTCCGATAGGTGTGTTGTCACCATTATAATTACTAAATAGGAAAATAGAGTAAGTAATGTCTGTTTTCTGTCTTGGTTCGTGGCTTAACTAGTTGGCAACATGAAGTTATAAAAGCGGTATTAGACATTGCAACCTGCAGGGCCCAATCAGTCAAGTTGGAAGGTGTAATTAAAGGTAGGGCCCGTAGGGAGCTGAAGGAAGGGCAGGGAGAGGCAGGGTACACAACAGATTGGGCCCTGCACGTTGCAATGTCAGGGGGGTACAACTCAAAGTAAATCTGTCAAAAAATTTGAGTTTGACACGACGTATCCGATACGTTTGCATAAGTGCGAAAAAGAACTTGTCATGCGTTAAGAAGGGACAACATGATTCGTGACATTACAGAGGTCTCTCTGTTATACTATTATTTACTCTGTGGCAATGTCTAATAGCCGTTTAAATGATAAAGGGTGACAACACACCTAGCGGAATTCCTCGCGGAATTAGCGGAAGTAGCGGAAATTGTCTAAGGTAGCGGAAATTTGTCTATGATAGCGGAAATTTGTCTATGGTAGCAGATTTTTTTTATGGAAGCCATAGACAAATTTCCGCTACTTCCGCTAATTCCGCGAGGAATTCCGCTACGCTAGGTATGTTGTGACCCAAACTGGAGTATACTCTTCAGTTACAAAGTGAGGCCGAAAGAGAGTTTGATATAGGGGGCTGCGTCTCGTAATGACTAGAGTGCGAGTGAGACACCGCTCTCTATCGGACCGTGTCACCTATGAACGACTGTTTTACTCGGTAATAAAATACAGTAAAAGGACTATCTGGACTCTAATGTCTTTACCTTTTCCTATTCCACAGAAGATGATGACGCTTGTAGAAATATACTTATACTCGTAGGTATATATTAAAGCCCTACCCGAAATATATGAGTATTGTCAGGAGGGCGCTTTAATCTCAATGTATATGGTGACAGCAGGGGGGTCCATCTCCATGAAGTGACAGCTACGGGTTTGGAACGTACCTATCGGATACGTTTTCGGGGTTGTCAAAATCCCCTTCGTTCGTTTGCGGTATGACCATAGATAAGGTAAAGTATTTAAGTAGTGGTGTTTTTCTAAAATAACAGTTAGATTGGATAAATTAGGCAATAAATCTGCCATTTATCCATTTTAATGTTAAAATTATTGATGGATTAGGAAGATTGAGGCAGATTAGGGCAAGTCCTGCGATCAAACTAATCGCGTATTTGTCAACCCTAGACAGTCGAAAGGCAAAATTGTATGGAGACGTCATGTGTCACTGTTTATCTGTCAAAGTTATGTCAAACGCCGATTTTGTAAGGAAGATGAATTTCTGTATGAAATACTATTATATTATTCTGTGGTGACAGTTCAGTTTAGTATGAAAAATTTTGTTCCAATGAAGTTCCGCAATATGGCGCGTGCTCATATATTTCTGGTAGGGCTTTACCTTCGGTCTGCAACATAATAAAAATACGGTACTTCATTGTTTATAATATATTTAAAAAAATACACGTTGACCACAAATGTTTGTTAAGGCTGGAATAAGATACAAAGTTGAGTATCTGATCCGGTTCAAGGCAAGCGTTCGGTGTTGGCGTCAGGTTGGCGGATTCCTTCCCTCCTATTAGAGGAAAGGCCAATTCGTAGGAGCTATCTTATTTTCGATGTTCGTAGGGCCCAAAAGGTTTATACCAACAAGTGGTATCGTTGGAATCAGCATGAGCTACTGATTATGAAAATATCTCTTGTCACTTCATAAAGTGGTGGAATGAGTTTCTATGACGTCACAAAGATGGCGCGCGACTTAGGGTTAGATTTTGTCATAGATATACCACCCATAGATCTGACACGGAACTAATAATACCAAGATAGAACGGGATGGTCTTATTACACTTTCAATAGATACGGCAGAGAGGTGCTATTATCGTTGGTCCTTGTCATAGTTTCTATTACCCTCCACGCGTTACTTCTAGCAGTGGAGGGTAACAAACAGATATAATGCGCGATTTCTTCAAGAATTTTTGTGATTGCTACGAGAAAAGCTGTTAGTTTTCCTAGAAAGTTGTGTCGGCTAAGGAAAAGATTGGTAAATTGTTCTGTTTTATGCTGTAGAAGTGATTATGGGCATCTATATATCTATCCCATACGGGGGTACACGTGTGCGGGCTCTAGTTAATACTTGCTTTGAGGATTTTGTCGATTATTTCAAAAACTATTTAGTCGATTTAAGCAAACAAGGTGTCATATGATTGATATTTTCATGCTTAATAAAATATGTAAATCTATCTTCAACCAAAAAGTTAAATAAAAGCCAAATTTATTTTTATTTACATTTCTAACACGCATTAATTTACATTATTAATTATGTTAAACTTTATTGCACAATAATAAAAAAATAAGTCCAAAAGGCGCACTTAATGCTTTAAGGCTTTCTGTTCCAGTCAACCATAGGGCAAAACAGAAATTTGCTATGGTGTGTGTAGTGAGATAAAAGGATTGTGAAATTATTAGTCTGTCTCACGGCCGTACTATCCTTTTCCCGTAGCCATTCAAGCTATTTTCGACGCCCTCTAATTCTAGTATTCTGGTGTATGGTGGTAGCTAGAAGTCTGAATTTTCAGTAAAAAAGAAGTCATAACACAAGGAAGACATATTCTCAAAATCATTCAATTTAAACTTATGATTTAAGAATTATTGCAAGTCAAAGTTCCTTAGTTTTGTTACTGACTGACTATTATATATATGACAGATCATACGAATTCTATCTCTAGCTAATCCACAAGCTCCAAATTCTGAATACATCTAGTATTAGAGCTATAAAGCCTCTGAAAATCTTAACATACTGCAATGTCAGCCGGGTTGCCTAGTTTTACAAACCTTACAAGTACATTGCAATCCCATATAAAGAACTGCAAAGTTACATGTTGATAGTAAAATAAAGGCAGTTTTAGGTGCCCATTAATACCTTCGGATGTGGGCATGCGTACGGGTTCATGGGTGAGAATAGGTATGGGAATGTGCACGGCAAGATCGTGGAAGGAGAAAAGGGAGCCCTACTTACAAAAAGGAATGAGATCCCATTAAAAACATTACATGTGAAAAAAACACAAGACTGGCAATACTGTTCTTAGACTACAAAAAGTATCGATATCTAAAGAAAACCAAGCAGGTGTCCTTAGAACTCAATCCCCACTGGAGTTTACTAACAACAGTTCATTGTGGCCGTTTCAATATTAGATGTCTAGATGTGCAACTGCGAAATCATTTTATTTGTTATAAAAATAATAAATAATATGATTTCGCAGTTGAACAGGACAATTAAATAGAAACGCAATAAAGTCTATCTAACGATATCGGATTATGTACCCAATTTACCCGACGATATTCATATTTTTAGCTGTGCGAACGCCAGATCATTCTATTACATACAACCTTTGGGTACTCGACATAATGCAAAAGAATAATTCGTTCACTCCGAACTTCTCTGTTTTTATGTTAGTTGTTGGAACTCCTTAAATAAGTTAACCTTGATACTCGCACTAGGCATGCCTATATTGCGGAGACCAATATCACATGTTATGGCAATATATGCTATGCTATAACCGGTTCACAAATTGAAGATTTATTTCTTAAAGTATGATGTTGTCTACAACCAACACAATACATAAGTATACATATTACTTAAGCTAATTTATTATAACTATACTTAAGTAAAAGTGCATCAAATTAACTCTAAGTTTATTTTGCCTATCACGAAGGTCTAACTTTTTCTGATTTGCATAATATCTTCAGTATATTCATAGGTTAAGCTGGCTAGCCATTGCTTTTGCTTTTGTAATGACTTGTTTGGCTTTAAAAACGGGTTTATCTTTAATGTCTAAGTGTCTAGTCACGGAATTATAAACAAAACTAGATATATACGGTTCAAATCGTATTCACGGACGGAACCTGTGTTCGATACACTCTTTGTTTCAAGTATTTGCTTGTGCTTATCAACAACAATTTTGAGTAGGTAAATTGACAAACCGTCAACACTTCGGACTTTTTATATAGTAAAAGTGTGGAATACCGGAAGGGTTTCTTTAACATTGTTTTAAGGACTGCACGCTGTGCTCTTTCGGCCTCGATGATAACTGTTTTACAAGAGCTGCCCCAACAGCGTGAACAGTATGTTAAGAACACACTGTAAAATACACTACTTAATGATAAAATGTATAATGATAAGGCTAAATAAAGGTAAAGATTATTACATATAGGTAAACATATACTACATATACATATATATTAGCTACAAATATTTCTTTACAATGTGTAGAGTTAGAAATTAGGACTTAGGAGTACTAGAATTAGAGGGCGTCGAAAATAGCTTGAATGACTACGGGAAAAGGATAGTACGGCCGTGAGAGAGACTAATAATTTCACAATCCTTTTATCTCACTACACACACCATAGCAAATTTCTGTTTTGCCCTATGGTTAACTGGAACAGAATACCTTAAAGCACTAAGTGCGCCTTTTGGACTTATTTTTTTATTATTGTGCAATAAAGTTTAACATAAGTAATAATGTAAATTAATGCGTGTTAGAAATTGAAATAAAAATAAATTTGGCTTTTATGTAACTTTTTGGTTGAAGGTAGATTTACATATTTTATTAAGCATGAAAATATCAATCATATGACACCTTGTTTGCTTAAATTGACTAAATAGTTTTTGAAATAATCGACAAAATCTAACCCTAAGTCGCGCGCCATCTTTGTGACGTCATAAAAACTCATTCCACCACTTTATGAAGTGACAAGAGATAGTTTAATAATCAGTAGCTTATGCTGATTCCAACGATACCACTTGTTGGTATAAACCTTTTCAGTCCTACGAAGAATTCTCCGCTTCGACTTGGCCACCCCACTATATCGGACGCGGCGGGTTAATTTTGCATTCTTTTAGGTTTCAGGCAAACGCTAGGTTTTTGCGTCAGGTTATCCGATCGGGCGAACTCATTAGGTACAGTGGCACCAAAAAGAGTAGAAATTAAAAAGTGGCAACATCGTAGTGTCGTCCCTTTCAAATCAATCTAAAAAAACGGGACGACACTACGATGTTGCCACTTTTTAATTTTTACTCTTTTTGGTGGCACTGTAACCGTATACGGATGGTATACGGCGACCTGAAATGCAAACCTGATTCGAGTCTAAACAAAGTCTTAACACTCTAAACCTATGATCAGGCATCGGAGTTTTTATCGCATGGTAAGACTAATAGCAAGCTATGGAGTCGACATTTGCCATAAATGTAAACTCATATTCATACTCATACTCATTTATTTAATTTATCTTAAAATGCCTTTAGAGCGGTCGGTCGTGTATATTATCTTAATCGAATTATATAAAAAAATATTTTTCTATTACATTATGAATTCATAACTTCAACTATTTTAACATACAACTATACAAACTACATCGCTGCGAAAGACCTAATGTCATGTAGGTACTGACCGCTGATAAAATTGATTAGTATATTTGTCATCATGTGTCAATCACTGGTGATTGCAAACGTAGTAGTTATTTATATCTGTAAGTGGTAAATACGTCGTGGAATATTCCATAATTAATTATTAGGTATGCCTAACCCAGAAATAGCTGCAATTTTGGCATGGATAGAGCCATACAACGATTTACAATATGACTATGAAAAATCTGCTATGCTGAAACATACATTTATTTTAAAACATATCAACAGTATTCTTCATCAAACGAAATCCACTGGAACTTCAAGCTTTGTACAGAACTGGATAGAAGACCACGAGGAACTAAAATATGATCCCGACCGGTCAGTTATACAATGTACTGTTTGTGATTTTTCTATCACTCAGCTCAAAAAAGGCAATGTCACGAAACATATAAAAAGTGCTCAGTATAAAAAGAAATCTGGAATTGCAAGTGACTTCTATATAGACCTTTGTTTATTTCTAATCAACTGTAACATCCCTTGGAATAGACTCAGTAATCCTAACTTTCGTAAATTTATGGAAAAGCATATTTGCTGTAATTGCTCAAATAAAAAATTACCAGATGAATCTCTGATAAGGTCTTTCGCAGCGATGTAGTTTGTATAGTTGTATGTTAAAATAGTTGAAGTTATGAATTCATAATGTAATAGAAAAATATTTTTTTATATAATTCGATTAAGATAATATACACGACCGACCGCTCTAAAGGCATTTTAAGATAAATTAAATAAATGAGTATGAGTATGAATATGAGTTTACATTTATGGCAAATGTCGACTCCATAGCTTGCTATTAGTCTTACCATGCGATAAAAACTCCGATGCCTGCCTATGATATATGGGGTTATATCACAGAGTAAATAATAGTATAACAGAGAGACCTCTGTAATGTCACGAATCATGTTGTCCCTTCTTAACGCATGACAAGTTCTTTTTCGCACTTATGCAAACGTATCGGATACGTCGTGTCAAACTCAAATTTTTTGACAGATTTACTTTGAGTTGTACCCCCCTGGTTATATGCTTGAACATACATACCTCATTTTTCCTGTATTTTTTTTAAATTCAGTACTTCAAATTCATTCAGCGTTCTTTACATTAAGCGAGGTTTAGACTAGCAAGTATATGCTAGAATGAAATAGTTATAATGATTAATGTCTCATTCTGAACTATAGCTGCGTCCCTACTTGCCGCAAGTAAACTTGATAGTCTACACCTCGCTTTAATCTATGCATTCAGCTGTCAACCGGTTATTGTTTGAAATATGTCATCTATACTTCATTCAGTATAAAAAAAGGAAAGTCGTGTAAATTTGGTAATGTATCTTATAATATATTAATTATTAGGTAGGTAGATTAAACAATGCATGACGGGCTGCGGCTTTTCAATCGCCACAAGCGTTTAAGACTCCACAACCGCGAAGTTTAGCAAGTATAATTGACGTAAACCTGTGGCCCGATAACCACAAGGCTGTATGGAAAAGTAACGAGGTACACCGGTGGTTTTAAAGAGCTCTCCCGCGACCAGATGTAGAACCTGGTCGTTTTCATTGAACTGGTTACGATTCGATTCGGAGACCTCATTGGAGAATCTGAGGGTATTTATTTACACGTGAAATCGCTCTCTCACAGCGAGCTGTACAAACAACAACTACAATAAAAATACGTAAACACATTTTACGTGTTTAGGTCACAAATTTCCTAGCATTTTTCCCAGCTTTGAGCCTGGGGTCCTCTCGGCAGCCCAATCTCGTGAATTAACGTAAGCACTAGTTTTTACAAAAGCACTGCCATCCGGCTTTCCAACCTAGAGAAAAAAAGCTTTATTTTATTAGGATTGAGTTCTGTTTTCAACCGACTTCAAGATTTCGAAGGAGGAGGTTATCAATTCGTTAGGATCTTTGTTATTTTTTTATGTATATGTTCACCGATTATTCGAAGAGGGCTGCACCGATTTGGATAATTCTTTTTTAGTTTGAAAGGGTATACTTCACAGTTGGCCCCATTATCACCAAGTCCAGATTTGATGATGGGATCCTGGAGAAATTGAGGGAAATCTTTAACTATTATATGCACACCTATAATTATTTCACTATTTTTTACAGCAACTCGGCCTCTTCCTCTTGGAATAGCAGAGCCTAAGTGAAGTCGGTTCTTTTTTTAACAGACTTCAATTCCATAGAAGAAGGAGGTTCTGCATTCGGTTTGGTACGCTACCCTGCGTCTCGGACGGAAATCCTCTTTTAAGACTTGTGTTTTTATGAGCTCTTTGACGTGCACTACGACACTATGTAGAAGAAATATATGTATAAGAATATGATTAATTTGGACCCATATGGCCGAGTACCATAAGCGTCTCCCGTTTGTTGGGTAAATGTATAAATAAACTTTGTAAAATCTTGTTTAATTGTTTTATTCCAGAATATTTTTATTTATAGTAAGTACTTAATTCTGTTAAGAATTTTAATTAGTCCTGATAAGAGGTAGATACTCCATATTATTATATATTCATATTGTAGTGATAGTCAAAACAGTCAAATATAACTAATGTTGGCTCCAGTTGATAAATTGCATTTGCAATTGGTAGGTATATTTTGCCACTTACCTGTCACTAAGTATCTATTTGATCTGCATCAAATAAGCAAGCATGAACATAGAGAAATAAGCTTACTAATTTTTCTTTATGTTATGGATGAAGAGTTTCCCTTACCTGCTTGAAAAACTTTGGAACGAATGGAATTGCGGTTTCGTTGCAGCTGATTCTCCAGAATATAGCACAACACCTACTTTCAAGCCAATACAAGTTACAGTTTTCAAGAGAATCATTCTGCAAACATTTTGTTTTGTAAACGTAATTCAAAAATGGCTTGAGTCTGAGTAAATTGTTTTACCTGTTACTATTTTGAACGTTTACAAACGAATATGTAGAGCTATTCAATATGAATGTATGATTTCCAAGCAAATTTAATCTTATTATCATTTGTCAATGAACTGTTAATATCGCACGGTGGGCTGAAAATCTAATAGAAACTGGTTTCTTAATTTGTACCTTGTTTTTTTCGAAATAGATGTATGGATCGTATCACATATATATGGGACTTTCTTCAAAACTAAAAGGTAAACCGTTATATCCTCGCAGATTGTTATAGTACCAGTATTAAAACCTTTAATTAAGCCTGATAAAAAAATGTGGGTATGTCAAAAAGTCAACAGTAATTGCTACAACAACCATCTGCGAGGATCTTTGACTATTCAACCAAGCACTGGTTTAAAGCTCTAAGGCGAGGATATAACGGTTTACCTTTTAATTTTGTAGAAAACCCGATATATCCGATACGATCCATATCTATTTGTAAAAAAAAACTCACTGCTTCTAAGTTTTTGACTCACACAAGTTCAAAATAGTGAGTAAAAACTATTTCCAAAAACAAAACTATTAATTTTTTTATTAATTTCATAAAAAAGTGCACCTGATATAATTTTGAGTATGTTAACAAATAAAGAATAATTTGTTCCATATACATTTGTGAGGATATAACGGTTCACCTTTTATTTTTGAAGAAAGTTCGATTTTTCTCATTCGCTAAATTTTTGAAATTTTTTTTTAATATTTTCCCAACCAAATTACTTCAGAGTTATTTTGGGATATATTAATAACTAGTGAAAGCTTTTTCAAGAAAAAAGGAACAAATTAAGAACTCAGTTGCTATTTCTATAAAAGCTGATTTTCAGCCCTCTGTGTGCCGTAAAATGTAAATTGTAAAATCGCCTTTATTGATAACTAGCGTAGCGACCCGCCCCGCCCCGCCCCGGCTTCGCACGGGTGCAATTGTACATATAAACCTTCCTCTTGAATCACTCTATTTAAAAAAAGCGCATCATAATCCGTTGCGTAGTTTTAAGATATAAGCATACATAGGAACAGACAGCGGGAAGCGACTTTGTTTTATACTTATGCAGTGATTAATAATACAGTCCGTTTTATAAAAAGCAGATAAAAAGACATCATGTAATATAGTTCCACTACTCACCGCTGCGCAAACTTCTGGTAGGTAATGCTAGCCATGGATATGAAGTGGATCTAATTCTTTCCATTTTTCCCTAACCGCAGTGGAACCTTATTACCGAGCTAAACAGTCGTTCATAGGTGTCTTGAAAAAAGGCTTTAAAAACGGTCCGATAGAGAGCATAATATCGTTCGCACTCGTTACAAAATAGTCACATAGATAATATTGACATTCTGATTGTCTGATTACAGAGCCACCAAAAAGAGTAGAAATTAAAAAGTGGCAACATCGTAGTGCCGTCCCTTTCAAATCAATCTAAAAAAAACGGGACGACACTGCGATGTTGCCACTTTTTAATTTCTACTCTTTTTGGTGGCACTGTACCTCCTTAGTCAAAACGAGAAGCGGCCCCTTCTATTTCGCTCTCTTTCGGTCTTATTTTGTTGCTGAAGAGTATACTCCATTTTCAAATAATAGACAAACGCCTCTTCTTTCGTTAACGAGAGAAAGGGACGCAAATACAATCCTTGGATGCGTCCAACTACGAGAGTTTTCCTGTTACACACAAGATGACAGTGACACTAGGTTGATCGCCTTCATGGCAAAAATTATGATTTGATATTGGTTACTTCGTGTAGAAAAATATTGCGTTAATCTGTGTTTGTATTATACAATTTAAAAAAATCGCCTTTTACTCTTTGCCATGGGATTCCCGACGTCCTGTCATAACAAATAAAATGGTGGCCAATAGTCAAAGACAAACCTTCTAGCGATACCTACTGTAAATGTGACAGATAAACACAACAGCAATACCATCGCAATAGAGCCGCAATACAATCGCAATAGAGGTGACATATGTTAGTGTTACACTTAGTCAAGTCGAATAGGGGTCCTGGGAGTTTATAATTTATAATATGGATATGACACAATTTATTAAACATTGCCATTCCGAATGCCCGTCATAAATGGTCGCGCACTGGGACGTGTAAGAGGAATTTTCTCCTGCGGACGCTCCGTAGTGACGCAGAGTGCTCGAACAAACTGTCGTAAATGTGGACACGCTGGGCGGGCGGGCAAAAAAACGCGATAAAATTACGTTTAAGGGTAATTTCTCAGTTTCGTTACACTTTTTTTATGAACGTAACGAATTTTTTTGTATGAAAATTTTGGAACAGTTGGGACATTTTTTTAAATCTATCAGACTCGATAGAGCTCATGATTCTGCATAGGATAGACTCAAAATATATATCAAATAAAAAAAAAGTAAAGGTACCTACATTTTTTCTGCAAATTACCCTTAATATACGAAAGCACTGTTTAGTCATTACTTTATTTTAATTTTTATGAATGTATGTTAAAGTAGCAATAGAAAATAGAAACACAACTTCTGTGAAAATTTGAGCAGTCTAGTTAGTGCTGATACGCAGACAGCCGGAAGAACAGCGGAAGTTTAGGAACAGGGTTCTGTTTGATATCCTTTGGGAACTCGACTCTAAAAAATATCTAGTTGAATTCCTTGACCCCAAATATGTATATTTAGATACTAGCTTGGTGATTCTGCGTTATTTAGAACTCGAGATATTAATAATATACGTATAATTCAAAATGGCCGCCATAAAATTAAAGATGGCCGACGGAGGAGCTGGTTCCTATCAAAAACTTAAAGCTATGGACCTAACACGTACCTGAAAAAAAATTGGTGCTTTTGTCCAGCGTGTCCACATGATCCCCTGAGACTGCCTTACTACCGGCATTGAAATCAGCTATACCGAGGTTTTCTCAAGGACTCAGTAGCTATGAGCTTTGGGTCGAAGTGTATCCTTACGGGCCCCCGAATACAATAAGATAAGATAAGATATACTCGAAAAAAACACGTAGGTTTTTAAAGGGTAGACAATGCGCATGTAGGACCTCCGAGGTTACTTTAGGCTGCGTTGACTTTTTAACATCAGACCAGCTGTATCTTTGCTTCCAACGTGGTATAAAATCACCTAATAAGGAATTTATTTTGTGTCATTTTACATGATTACGCCACAAGAAAGTGGTCCGCGACATCCTGACATCTGACAATCGCTGATCTTTTGACATCCCATAAAGGAAATGTGCAAAGGGAAAATTTAAATGTAGTGGCGGGTTTTGTTCTCATAGACATTTAGAGTCTGTTTAATCTCAATCTTGGTTTATGGTGCTGGTGGTAGTGGATTTACGGTAAGCACACGTAGGATTGACTTTAACATGTAGCGTATGGTACGAGTATACTGTAAGAACTTCACCTAAATTATTTGCTGGGTAATTTGCAGAAAAAATGTACCTTTAATTTTTTTTTTATTTGATATATTTGAGAAGCTAGCGGCCTACCCCACCGGGAGTCGTGCCTTCTGGTCACTTGCCAAAGCTGCCGAGGGAAACTTTTGTCGTTCGTCCTTACCACCACTGCGCACAGCTGATGGTAATCTGGCCCACAGCGCAAAAGAGAAAGCCGATCTTCTGGGTACTCTCTTTTCCTCAAACTCGACTATGAACGATGATGGCAGCACCGCACCTCCTACCACCCCGCGGTGCACATCCTCGATGCCGGAAATTAGTATCAAACAAAATGATGTCCGGCGGGAGCTGCTATCATTAAACGTTCACAAGTCGAGCGGGCCAGACGGCATACCAGCAGTTGTGCTCAAACGGTGTGCTCCTGAGCTATGTCCCGTGCTAACGCGTCTTTTCACACTCTCTTACCTCAAACGGCAAGTGCCGTCTTCATGGAAGACTGCCCTCGTGCACCCTGTGCCTAAAAAGGGCGATAGTTCGGACCCGTCGAATTACAGGCCTATCGCTATAACCTCCCTTCTCTCAAAGGTAATGGAGCGCGTAGTTAATGCGAAGCTCCTGGGATACCTAGAAGAGCACGACTTGATCAGTGATCGTCAGTATGGCTTTCGCCACGGTCGCTCGACTGGTGACCTTCTAGTGTATCTCACTCACCGCTGGGCTTCAGCCATTGAGAGTCAGGGAGAGGCATTGGCAGTCAGCCTTGATATAGCTAAGGCGTTCGATCGGGTCTGGCATCGAGGTCTTCTGTCGAAGTTGCCATCTTACGGACTGCCCGAGGGATTGTGCAGATGGGTTGCCAGCTTTTTGTCCGGCAGAAGCATACGAGCCGTAGTCGACGGTAGTTGCTCGGAAAGCATGGACATAAACGCTGGTGTCCCGCAAGGCTCCGTACTATCCCCAACGCTGTTTTTGCTGCATATCAATGATATGTTGTCTATAGGCGACATTCATTGTTATGCGGACGACAGTACTGGGGATGTATATTACACGGGCCGTGCCAATATCCCTCGATCCGTTGTGGTAGAGAGTCGTGAAAAACTTGTGTCCGATATAGAGAATACTCTTACTGGAGTCTCGGCGTGGGGTCAGGACAACTTAGTCCGATTCAACCCCACCAAGACACAAGTTTGCGCGTTTACCGCTAAGAAAACCCCATTTACTGTGGCCCCTCAGTTCCAAGGCACAACTCTCACAATGTCAGGGAGTATTGGGATCCTCGGTGTCGACATTTCCAGCGACGTCCAATTCCGTAGTCACCTTGAAGGGAAAGCCAGGCTGGCATCCAAAAAGCTCGGTGTGCTCAATAGAGCGAGGAGATACTTCACTCCGGGGCAGAGACTGCTTCTTTATAAGTCGCAAGTCAGACCCCATATGGAGTACTGCTGTCACCTTTGGGCGGGTGCACCTGGGTACCAGCTTGGGCCCTTTGACTCGGTGCAAAGGCGCGCTCTACGGATCATCGACGATCCCAAACTCACGAGCGATATTGAACCTTTGAGTCCAAGGAGGGACTTCGCTTCCTTATGTGTGTTCTATCGCTTGTACAATGGGTTGTGCTCTGAAGAACTGTTTGATATGATGCCCACGGCTACCTTTTATCACCGCACCGCTCGCCGTCGGCAGGGTGTTCATCCTCACACCCTGGAGCCGAAAGGGTCGCGCACTGCACGGTTTAAGAGGAATTTCCTCCCGCGCACGCTCAGACTGTGGAATGAACTCCCTGCCGAGGTTATCCCAGAGGGCTACAGTATGAGGTTCTTCAAAAAAGGAGTGTATAGGTTCTTAAAGGGTAGGCAACGCGCATGTGAATCCTCTGGAGTTGCAGGCGTCCATAGGCTACGGTAACTGCTTACCATCAGGCGGGCCGTATGCTTGTTTGCTGCCGTCGTAGTATAAAAAAAAAATATATATATATTTTGAGTCTATCGCATGCAGAATGATGAGCTCTATCGAGTCTGATAGAGTAAAAAAAATGGCCCAACTGTCCCAAAATTTTCATACAAAAAACTTCGTTACGTTCATAAAAAAAGTGTAACGAAACTGAGAAATTATCAATTTTGGGACAGTTGGGCCATTTTTTTTATTCTATCAGACTCGATAGAGCTCACGATTCTGCATGCGATAGACTCAAAATATATATCAAATTAAAAAAAAAGTGAAGGTACATTTTTTCTGCAAATTACCCTGCTATGAAATCAGCACAATTATTAACATTTATCATATTTCCTTGAGCGGTGAAAAACATCACCAAAAGGTATTCCCCTAAGAAAAAAACTGCATCTTGTAGGTTATACGAGTACATATACAAAAAAAAGGGTGACCTATTGATTCTCCGAAATATTATTCGCCGATTATCGATTCGCAGACAACCATTCCTAGATGGGTTTTTTGGTAAAAACACGATTGGCAGAATTTCATTACGCAGAGTAATCTTTTCGAAGACCAGTCAATGCGCAGATTATTGATTCGCAGATTTTCTTTTCGTAGAATGATCGTTGACACGATAAGCAGACCAACCATTAGTAGTAATTGTCATTTGGTATTAGCTTTTCGAGAACAATTAAAAGATTTCCCTCGTCATGATTGTTCCTTGGGTCCCAAGGATGGATTTGAGAAGTGGAGCCACCAAGATTTTTGATGAAAATAATAATAATTTCTTATTTCACAAGGAAAAAAAGTCATAACTTAAAAAGAACAGATTTCAAAAATTCTTTTTTTGATTGAAGGAGTAGTATACTTCACATTTGGTCCCATTGTAACCAGGTCAGGGTCTGATGATGGGATCCTGGAGAAATCGAGAGAACTCTTCAAATATTATAGGCACACCTAGGAATTTTAATATTTTTTACAGTAACTCTAAGGAGTCTAAGTAAAGTCGGTTATTTTTTGTTTAAAATTATTAATTTATTTTAGTAGTTATTTATTAAACTTGAAATCATGATTAAAATGTAGTTTTAGGGATTTCATTTTAGCGCAGACTTTGCTTGCACGCAGGTGTCGCGCCATATTTGAACCGTGAACGTGTTTGGCCTTGTACGGTTTCCAAAAAACTAATTTTGTAATATTCTAAGCATTCTACTAAAAGTAACTGAATCGAAATGATTACTCTGCCAAACGAATTTTTTCCAATAATAGTTCTGCGAATTGAAACAGATCCGAACTGAACCGGTTGTGAACCGTAGAGCTGCGAAACGTTAGTCAACCAAAAGATACATTTACGAATAGACCATTCTGCGAATCGTTGTTCGGCGAGACGTTGTCTGCGAATCGAAAATTTGCGAGTAATATTTCGGAGAATCATTAGGTAGCCAAAAAAAAGAGATACCGACTAACTTTCAAGAGCGTAGGGAGAAGGAGAAAAGTACAGTCGCCATCAGATATATCGGAGCGGCCAAGGTGGTCACAAATATCTGAACAACGCCTCTATTGTCAAGGCGATAAAGTCCATGTTCAGATATTTTTGAGTACCTTGGCTGCTCTGATATATTTGATGGCGACTGTACCTATTACATTTTTTTAGGTAATGTTCCCGCGTCTTCACTCGTATGCGTTGAGTACAGCTGCAGGTACAAAATAAGAGTAGATATGCCACTTTGGCGGCAAAATATGTACATCAATGAAACTTTGCTTTATAACTTTATCTTGGCACTAGAAATGAGGATCTGCGAGAAACGAGAGTGCCGAGTCCTATTAACAATTTATGCGTCCTACCCCTATCGGGGGGTATGGAAGGGGGAGAGACATTTAAAAAAATGTGTATTTTTTTAAATGTCTAAACTATAGGTAGACGATTGAAGTATCATTTTCTATATATTTTTTTACGCTGAATCGTATGAGATCATATTCATACTTAAGGATCAATATTTTGCGTAAAGTTCGTTCGCGCAATGTGATAAAATAGCTGTCTAAAGACACATCTTCGCACAAAAGCCCTGGATCCACATACATACTTTCTTCTACAACTAACAATCAGTAATGTTTCCTTGTTTTAAAAAGGCAAAGTCGTGAGCGCCATCTATCGGCGCCGTTCGGCATGCGCACACGCACGCCATGCTGATTAATTACTTGATAGCATGTAGTTGTCTCTGACACGACAATGGGTTTGCGATCGCGTAATATTAGGTTTGTAATATATTGAGAGAGAAAGAGACGTGCGGTTGGTTTTAAGCCTACATTTAATTTGAAGCCCAAAAAAAGGCAAAAACCCTCTTGTATCTATCTGTGTAGCTAATTACCAGACCTAGGAATCGATGGGGCAAAATTTTATGACAGGGGTTCCCATATCGATGAACTCAATTATCGATGCTTTTTCCATATACTAGTGATTGCCCCAGCATTGTATGTATTTTTTGTGAGTATTGTTCCGAAGACGAGTATAATGTTCTAACAAAGCATATTTTAAATGATCGCGAGGTAATAAATAACATCGTACTATGAAATAGTTAATATTATGTCTTTATTAAACCCTTTTTATATAATTAGATAAAGATAAGTTACTCTTATTATTTTGTTTAAATTATAATTTTTAATAAATCATATTTTGTCAAACAATACTTGGAGTGGTCACTAGTATGTGGTACAAGTATCGATAATTGAGTTTATCGATATGGGAACTCCCTACCTGTCATAAAATTTTGCCCCATCGATTCCTAGGTCTGCTAATTACAAAAGGGATTGGTAAACGTTGACATTAAGAAAACACAGTGAAACTTGATAAATAGAACTAAATTTAAATACTTGTTTCCTTTATTTATTTATTTCATAATTCAGAAACCGCCATATGACATAAATAGCAGCAAATCATGCACCAGGTTATGTAAGGATTAAAATTTTAACTACGTTCAGGATACCCCGGCGAACCCTGCTGTGCGAACCCTGGCTTGTACCACTCTATGAACTTATTTTTGAAATGTCATTTGATAATTTACTAGTCTCTTTTCGGAAATGAAAAACATGATGTGAAGAATGGGCTCTAACCCCAATAAGGCATAGTTTCGCCTCTGTATGGGAAAATGTCAGATGGCAGTCGATTTCTCAAATTCTAGTGCCCACACTTATGTTTGGGATTATGTTCCTGAGTGGACCCTAGGCCTTTAACTGCCAATAATTTAATTCGTAGAATCTCTATTTGCATCACTCTCTTTCGAATATGCAAAAGCGAAAGAGATGGAGACAACGAAATTTCGATGTTCGACGTTTGCGGTAGGTTAGGTACCATTGAACCGCTTCAGGAAGCCGGAAAAAACGCTAAGAAGACCGGAAATAAATACAAAAAAATGGTAAAATAAGAAAACGCGCCTCGTACACCACCAACCTTACCGGCCATTGTGAAACGTCACGAGCACATCCGATCCTTTCTGGTTCGCCATCAATAATGCGAATGTGTTTGTTCGGAGCTATTCGGGTTAATTACAGTCCAATAGGCCATGTTATTTATTCGTGAGAACTGTGACCCGAACAATCCTTACGTTTGACATCAACGCGCGAGCTCATAAGCCTTCAATCATCGAGGGTTCCGTGTTTGTGTTTTAACTTTTTTGTACTTAAGTAAAACTTAACGTACAAAAGGTGGCCTTTATGTTTTGTGGCATTTTCCACTCGTCAAATATTAGGCAAAGCAGACAAATAAATATGATCTTATGTAAAATTTTAATTTAAAAAAAAATCTAAATTCAAAATATATTTATTTCATGGTGTATTACAGTGGGAGGCAGTACAGTGATCCCCACACTAGACTGAGCCTGTGACGTGGGGATCTTAGCGAAACACAGAGTATGTTTTATTAAATGAATATTAAAGCTAAAATTAAAATTAAAACTAAGAATTTTGATTAAATGGCTGAGTAACTAAATAACTAATTAATAGAATGATTGATGTTTTCTTTAATTTATAACTGTTTTATAGCTTAGTTATCATTATCAACTAGTATTCTTGATAAAATATTGAAAAAAAAACGAATGTGAATGTTAATAAAAAATATTAAGACAATGAAAGATAGAAACGTTTAAGTACTGTGAAAATGCTTTAGAGGTAGGTATTGGTGGCAGCGCGTCCATAGAATACGATTCCCGTCGGTTTGCCTAATTTTTAGGCGTTTGAGCAGTTTTCCTACAGTTCAAATAAAGCTCCGGCTTGCCTAAGAAAATAAATTTCTCACCGCCACTGGTAGGTACATATATTTAAACATATTGTTTGTTAAAAGGAAACCACTGGGAATCAGATATAAAATAGCTATTTTACTACAATAATGCAAGCTTCCGTTGACAGCGATACACGATACCCGAGACTTATTTGAAAGCGCCCAATTTCACAATGAAGACATAATTCATCAGGTCTATTTAACCCGGCTATTAGCAGATATCATCGTATGGGAACAAATTGCGTCAGTAGCAAGTGTGAATGAAACTAAATCCGATTGATACGATCTTGCGCCGGTTATATCATGAGATTTGGAATTTTTGAAACCAAAAAGCCCAAAGTTCAAAGACAAAAACAATCTAAAATCTACCTTGTGATAAATGTTTATAGTCTAAAATTAATCTGGCATTTGCCGTGCAATGGTCATCTTTTAATCTACAAGTACTATATTCAGGGCACGATAAACTGATGAAGTAATTAAATTTTAGGTTTTTTTTTTCGCCGTGACGCGAGATTGGAACTACCTTTACGTAATTTTTATTGGGGACTGAAATGCAATTTGGTAAGTGATATTTCTGGAAAACTGATTAGTTTCAATAATATTTAAAATTAGGTTTACCTTGGAATTATCGCCCTCTCTACGGATCACACGGATGAGATGGTCAAGCTTTTCGGCGTGATATTGACAGTGTCTGTCTCTTTCAATCGTGTTAAAAGCGTTGGTTGCGATGTCACTCGTGCCGCGCTGTGATTATTCTGTCCAAGTATCCATCTTGCGCGTCATGCATACAGCAGCATCAATCAATAGTATCTACCTACACGAAAGCCGCAAAAATATGTGACACGCTCCTATGGCTCTACGAATAAGAGCGTGTCACACATTTTTGCGGTCTTCATGTAGGAAGATACTATTGATACTGGCTGTAGCTGTACATACGAGTATGAAATATCTTATGTATTTCTATTTTTTAATAATGAAATTTCACCGTGCTAATATAAAGTGGGTGGTAATGGAAAAAATCAATAGCTCAGTCGAATATCTCTTTCCCAAATCTTGAAAAGGTAATCTTGTGGGAGTTTTTGCAAACATTAGTCAAGATTCGCTACAACTGGTATTTCGTCACAGTTTTTTTTGCACTGAGAGTAGTTGTGTTAGGCGAGTGATTGATTACTTATCATCTTATCAACTAAATTCTAAAATGAAGCATTCGTTTTGTGACACAATTAATTTTTCACAAAGATTACAAAAACATTACGATTAGAAGCTATTTCGGGTTATCAAAAACATATTTTGGAATTACAAATCAACATATTCATTCTGTGGAAATTACTTTTCTGGAAGAGATCGCTTATTAGCGATAAGATCGTCTATTATTTGCCTCTTTTTATGTCCATCATATATTTATTTTTTATATTTATTAAGTTAAGCAATTTTTTTCAGGCCATGTAATTTTTAACTAAATATTAAGGAATAAATAAAGCACATATACAGTGTGTAGCCCGTAACACGAGCAAAAATTTGAAACGTAATTCTACTCCTCAAACCAAACAACGTTTGTTCAGCGACTTAAAAAAAACTAACGGTTAGATTTTTTGTAGGTACATTTTAAAGTTTACCTGAACACGTAATGTATTGTGAAATTAATTATGTCTGTAGGGTAACAAGACTGACAAGCAGTGTACATTGAAAATAATATTTAGATTGTATGAAAAAGAGACAATCTTAAGGCTACATATTTTTTAAATGTTGTTGAACAATAGTTTTATTGTTTAAGGAATACAATCTACGTTTTAATTTTTTGCTCGTATTACAGGCCACACCCTGTAGATATAGTCTGGCAAACCAAAAAACGCAGTAACAGTCAGAGTAACATGCTATACTCATCCCGTTTTTATTTAGTAGGGAGAGTACTAGCATTAGAAAGAGACAGTATGATTCTATCTGTCTATACTAGTACTTGAAGTAAAACAAACTCTGGCCAAACTATATGTTAATAATCATGTGAATTCAATACAGTTGCACAAACATTGCCGTAGAATAAAATACATGTAAAGTAATGTCATGTAGTCATCTTACATGTTACATAGACTTCCACCTGCAGACTCCGCTTTTTAAATTGTCAACGGAAGCTTCGTCGTATCAAGATTTTGTAAGCTGAAAAGCTGTCGGTTCTCCTTAACATAAATTAAGTAAGTAATAAAATTAAACGCTTTTAGCATTCGTAATTTACATAATTAAAGGCTATAAACTTGGATGCAGCTCAAAAAATAAAACTCGTAAGTATATATTTTTACATTATATCAAAGAGAGGCCATCATATTTGTTAATCAATCTAAAAGCACTCGAATGTTACTGTACTATATCTAAATCTATGTAATAAAAGTAAAAAATACCTGCACCCAAAAATGCGTTATAATATAACAACATGCATCTGAGCTAAATTAGATCAGTAAATCAGCTGTCATATTAAATTTGTATAGCAAGCACAAATCATGTTGTGTGCTGGATACCTCTGAGACTGAGTGCTGTATTGTCCATCTAATAAGCAAGTTATCTGCACACTCACTAGACCGCAGTAAACGACAGCTGTAAAATCCTCTGTCGCATCGTCATATAAAATTTGTTTAGTGAGCACTGACCATGTTGTGCGGTGGAACCCTCTGAAAATCTATCAGCTGTCGCATAATTACATTGAATTTATATAGCGAGCACAAATCATGTTGTGTGGTATACCCCTCTTATGACTAAGTGCTGTATGTTCCATCTAATAGGCAAGTGATCTGCGCATTCACTTGAGCGCAGTAAATGAGGTGTCATTTACTTTATGTATTTCCCAATCAAATCAATTTCTGTGCGTCAAATCTGCTTCGGTGGATGATATTGCGTTGAAACACTCTTGCTTGATTGAGTGACAAGGATATGGTTACATGCATAATTTTGAAATAGGTTAATATTGATTGTGACTAAAAGATAATTAATTTTGTTGCTTAGTTATACTATATATGTTACACTACACTGCACGTCTTAAAAGAAAAGTATTTTACTATTGATCACATCGACAGAAACCATCGTGAAAAAATCGGGCACTATCCCAATAATTCCTAGTTTTTTTCCCTTAGGTTTGAATGACAGATGGCTGACGCTTTTGTAAAAACTAGAGCTTAAGCCAATTCTTAAAATAATGTTACCGAGCGGACCCAAGGATTTATTGAACCATGGCAAAAGGCTAACATGAACGCTAGAAAGATGCAATTATTAATGATGAGCGCTAAAATATTTTTTCAGAGAGTATGTTTTCATATACCTAAGAGTTCTTCAATTAAAATCAAATTAATATGTATCAGCCCACACCGTGTTAAATCGAATATTATTAATCTGATATAAATACATTCGATTACAACCCAATCGAATATATTGCCACATGCATGATTTGAGGCTAGTCAATCATTTTCTCTTCTAAATACCATAAATAAATAATTACTGCTTATCACGACGTCAAATAATAATGAAATATTCGGTTTTTAATTGACTAAATACTTAGTTAAGGTATCGAAACTTCAATTTTATGGAGCCATAAATAACTATTAAATCATTGAAAGTAAAAGTGAGATATTTTTTCATTGATGATGTAGAGGAAAGTAACTTTCGTCTCTATAAACTAATCTTCTCATGATCATAAAGTTCGTATTTATGCACGAAAGTAGGATATAATAATAGATTTTTCACCTCCCTAGCTCGGAAAGGTCTTTTTTATTATTTAAAAACAGATAGCAAAACTGCATTTTATTCACAAGGGAGCAAAGAATATTTGAATTTCGAACGTGTTATTAGTTAGGTTTTTTGGAACGAAGATCCTTATCGGACGGTTGGCGGAGAAGTAAAAAAAGTAAAAAATAAACAAAGTCAAAAAAGTCAAAAAATTTAAAAAAGCCAAAAAGTCAAAAAAGTCGAAAAAGTCAAAAAAGTCAAAAAAAAGTCAAAAAAAGTCAAAAAGTTAAAAAAATACAAAAAAGATGAAAAACTCAAAAGGACAAAAATTTAGTATTTTCCTCGCTTTAGTGAGGTGAAAAGATTTGTGTTACACACGGCTGCAAAGTTATTTTTACGTCTCGTGTGTTGCAACACTCACTACGCTCAGGATTCTATTTTTGAACTACTCGCTTCGCTCAGGATTCTATTTTCGAACCACTCGCTTCGCTCGTGGTTCAACCCTAGAATCCATTCGCTAGCTCTTAGTTCAACCCTAGAATCCATTCGCTAGCTCGTGCTTCAAGTCCACACTCGCGGTTAAAATACAACTTTGCACCTTTGTATAACAAATAACTATTTATTCTCTAGTGCTCATAAGAACAATCAGTGCTCATAGGTAAGTACAGTAAATGACCTTATATAATAACAGCTGTATTGTTTTTCGTTATTGAAGTAAATAATAGTACACTTTACTCTTTAGCATAAGTTCCCAATTCCCATGGTCCGAGCGAAGCAGGAAATTAGGTGCCGTATTTAATTAAAAAAAATACGTTTAAATCACAATTTATCTCAAACATAACACACCCCAACACACAACAAAAAATATTCAACCAATATTGAAGTTCTATTGTAAATGCATCGGAATAATTTTCAAGCTAATTCTGATATTTATTTCTGATTCAGACATTTAGATTGGTAACTGTATTGTGTAGTTATTACATTGGAGTTTTATTGAAGGTGGATCGTATCTAAGTGTGTTTTAAAGTTAGAATATGGCTTGATTTATGCTCTCGTTGTATAGTCAGCAGAAGAAAGCGGCTGAGGTATTCAAAATTACCTTTATATGTTCTTATTCTCTTAAAAATAAAGCAGCGCAAAGATCATTTTGAACACCTCATCATAGCTACTTCTTCGCGGACGCGCGCACGGACGGGTTCCACGCGATCATAAGGAAAAAAATCGCGTCGTTGATGGACCGGGTCAGGAAAAGTCAGAACAGCATTTTGAAGGTGTTAGCGGAGAGGTACAGCTGTCCAATCCTTTGTCACTGGGTGGCACAGATCAGGACATTAGTTAAGTATATTAAATAGTAGTGATCTGTGTCATACCATCTTAACCTGGAAGCTGCTATCTGTTTAATATTAAGGTAGATAAATAAGTTAAACTCCCTACTAACATTGATGTAAGTTCTTTATTTATTTTTACTGTAACTAACCCGATATGGATATTTATCTGAAATAAATATATTTTGATTTGATTTGATTTGACTTCTGCTGCTGACTGTACATTATAGGCTACTTTTAAATGCATTTAATTTACGTTTGAGTACCTTAAACTTTACTAGTTATGAACTTTTACTCATGCGCAGGGTAGGTATTTCTTTACATAATTCTCGGAAAGAAATCCCGTAGTCTGGTTACCGGCCTCCAAGACCGAGCCCAGTCAACGGCCGACAAACATTAACGATGCCATTATCAAATTATTGGCAAGTAACAGTGGCCAAAAAAAGTTTGGCTAGAGATTATTTTGCTCAGATGCGACTGGCTGTAGATAAATTGGTGTTGTATATTAATATAATTGAAGGTATGGTATGAAAATGTGTATGGTAGAACCTGCATAAAGCAATCTTAAAGAATTTCAGCATGCATTCAGGCTTTCAGATGATTTGTGTTAGATGATACCCAGTTAATCTTTTATTAAATAAACACCGAAAAATTACTTAACTACAAGGCGAAAAATAAATAATTAAAAAAACCGTTTATTCAAAGGATAAACTTGTCTTATCTGTTTTTATTTGCAACTCTATCCTTGCCACATCCAATTGATTTCTTGTTAGGCAGTAATTGTTTATTGAATTATATCAGCGAAAGTATGTGTTACGAATGTGCTACAAGTAAAAAAATAATATCCGTGTACATTGTTTATTTTTAAATATTGCCCGTGCTAGGAAAAAGGATAAGAACGTGATCAAAATGTAGGGAACAGCATAAAAGAAACAGCATTTGTGTTACATATATTCAGAAGTTTTTACCGACGTTTTATAGCCGATATTCGGACGCTTACCTACTTGCTATATCAAGGTAGCTTATTGGCCTAGCAAACGAAACGAGCGATAAAGTTTTTGGCTTGGACAAACATTATTTAATCTGTCTAGTGTATAAGCTTTTTCTTAGTACAAATTGACTTCACATTCCACGGTAGCGAGTAATGGAAGATCAAACTTATACTATACTGCCTCAGTTGATGGTCATTGATTTTATTATCTTGTTAGTAACAAATGCTGTGTCCACATGCGTGATATACCGCCTTTTACCTACATATCATAGCGGCATGAAATCGACGCGTTTTCCGCCTCTACCGCTATCCGGGTTAATAGCGACATCTGGCAGAGAAACTGAAACTAATCAGAGCTATTTTCTAATACTAGCACGGAGCTTCAAGGTCATATGGTAATTTTTAGTATGTTTCACTTTCTTCTTTTTCTCCAATAAGCCTAAAATTATGTTTTTATTGGACTAGTATATACGTAGTCGGCAAATACTACGGTGCGTACGGTGCGGTTAAGGTGACAACTTCTAGGTACCTACTACATTTTCCTGCCACATACCACATCCCTAGTCCACAGATGACTAGCATTATTCACAATTAATCACAATCAGCAATGTCAGTTGGTTTGATTATGTGGATATTGTACACCTTATTTTATTTTAATCGTGTATCAAAGGCAGTATCGACAGAAAAACTAAAACGTCTTGCGAAAAACAAGGACCGCAGATCATTAAGTGTTTCAAACCTTATGTAATATAAGCGATATAATATCTGTAGCCTGTTTTTAAGCACTACCATAAAATTAATAGATTGTGTATACCTATTAAAATATTATGATTGCTAATGCGGTTTTACGAAGATAGGATAATTAATATACTACATCATTAAAATTGTTTATGAAAATTCTACATGGTTCAACTAAAACCGTCCATTTTGTTGCTGCGGTAAGGGATTTGGGGACAAAAGTGTGTAGAATTTAGTGACCGATTACCGAAAAACGTCACTCATGGCGGACATCAGCCCTCTTTACCCTTATTATACATTACATCCGGTACCCGGGTAATTCTTATTTATCAATTACCCTATAAGTGTTGCCTTAATATTCAAATTCCGGAGTTTGGAAGGTAGGTAACTTTATTTAGATACTAATTGGAACAATCTTCGGGTGAGGGGTTATTAAGAAATAATAAAAATTAAACATATGTAATTAAATATCGTCTAATCGATCTAACGATTGGTCCATTGTTTAAGCGGAAATAGGTAGAAAGTAACTAACAGCTAATGTGTAATAGATAAGATATACCTACATAGTACGTCGTGTTATGATATCCAGTTACCGTTATCTTGCATCGAGATGTGTTGCTGGTCGAAATTAATTGTTTTCTTTGATTGCTACAGATAACAATTACAATGTGTAGGAACTAACAGGAAAATGGTTTATCAGATCTGTGGTTACGTAACTGGCATACTAACTTATTCGCTTCTTATGTTATGATTTATGAATGACCTAGTACCTATTTTGATAGGACTAACTACTAGTATAGTAATTGAGCTTGCTGTTTCGCTAACTTGCGGCTTGGTCGAGTCATTTTCTTTACCTCCTCTAGGAGATTTAAAAACAAATTTCGTTTACTTACTTATGTAAATTTTTAGAGCTACTTCGAGATAAAATTCGGGTTCAGAAGATTAACGATAAGAATAACTTTTTAGCCTGTTGTTTACCTCTACTCGTAATTAATTTTATACAAATTAAAAGCTCTTCGTTCTGTTCCACGCGGTATATGTATTTTTTTCTGTAAGTACTGGTTTTGTTTTTGAGGTGTTCAATAAAGAGTATTTGTATTGTATTGTATTAACTAAAGTATTAACTAAGTTATTAACTAGGAATAAATTAATAATAAATAGCGTCCGCTCGTGACTACGTTCGCCTGAAGTTAATTAAAACTTTTAATTCAACCCCATTTTGATCTGCATAGAGGTAAGTATAATATTTTTTTTTTATGTACTCGATCAATTAATATTTATTTGTGAATATAATAACAAACGGTAAAATACAGGGATGACAAGAAAAGTACTTAAAAGAGGAGCTTCACGATATTTACACAAAAGTATGTATGTATTCCAAAACTTATATAAAGGAACTATATATGTTCTTGTAGGCATTGATGGCGAATCCATCATGTTTATAATATGAATAAATAACCTATTAATCCATACATTACAATGGCAATTATCATGTCAGTGGTTTCACTCGACAGGGTTCGTCAACAAATTGGCGAGAAAGCGATCCACGAAATTGCAATGACGGCACGCCTACTGGCTCTGTGCGTACGCGCATTTGACATTTTTGGCTCTATTTATCTTAAGGCGCAGGTACTTTTAAGCACTCAGAGAATAAAATGTTAAGTAGGTACCTATAAGACCGTTATCACACTTGCGATTTGGGAGCGAGTTTTGTATGGGAGCGAACACGCCGCGAGTTCGCCGCGTACGAGTTTTGTATAGAAATAGCATTCAAATCGCTTAAATGTGATAAAGCCCTGACTCTGGCATAAACTATAGTCGTTTATATTTTTTTACACTAGTCTAACATTTTACTGATTGAAAAATTATATGCGTGCATATATGTTTGTTTTCCGGAATTGTAACGATGTTTTATATTAAAAACCCTGTTATTTACTGCAAAGTTAATATATATTTAATACATTGAATAATAAAAAAAAAATCTGAGCAAGAAATCTGGAACGGCTGTATGGCAGATCAGACTTATTCTGAAAGTTACTTATTTTCCCGTAGGTAGTGTAATACACGGTAGTTAATAATAAAATCTTTAAATATGTACACTCGACATCATAAATATGTTTACACTTTTGGACCTTATTCCAAAGGAGTAAGGTGCAAAAGCGTAAACATATTTTTGACGTCGACTGTACAAAATAATCAAAGAACAACGATTTGCAATCTCGGTTACTTAATGCTAAAACCAAAGAGCCGCCTCTTAACAATCGGGTATCAATCACGTATGCAGATTATAATGGCGATTTATCGGCCATGTTGTCATTAATAGAAAATGCTTTCTAGCTCCACAAACATATAACTTCATTTCGTAGCAGCGCCACCATATAATGCTAGAGCAAAGCTCGCGTTACCCAACAAATTAGAAATGCTTAAATCTGCTGGTATTCTCTCCTACTAAAGTGAACTTTCAAACTCGATCGGGTATTAAAGCATTGTTAGTTCAGTATTTCGCCGTCCGCAAAATCTATTTTGTGCGTTCATTCTGTAATCTTGTATGTTGGTTTATGCGAATACATTCGCGGATGTATGTAATGGAAAGCAATCGTAGTTAACTATAATAATTGCGATATGATGTTGATGGGTAAGTAAACACAATTAATCAAAATTATTAAAGGTAACTTTCATAATAACATATATTTAATGACTCATGAGTCGCAGCTAGGAAACGAGTTTTAAAGAAAAAATCACGATTTAAATTATTTCTAATTAAGTTTTGTGTGTAAAGTGTACTTTTTGCACGAACTTTTCATTTCGTTGTCATCTACATATTACTTTCTCGAAGAAGATTCCAATAGATTTTGCGATGTTTCTTTCTTTGTCCAACCTTGGTCTTCATCATCAAATCAGCACGACGTCATCATAATATTGAATTATCATCCAACTAAATACAAGTATCCATACCATTTCAAGTCAACCCAACCACTGAAAGTAGGTCAGATTTTACTTGCAAGATATGATGAATCTCCACGGCAATAAAAAAAAAATAGTGAGCTTGTAAAATAGACCGCTCTTATCTTAGTTAACCTTAATTATAAATCAAAAAATATTCGACACATTTTTTGTTCATCATCAGACAAAACCTATAGTGTAGTCAGCTAATATACGGGGAGCTTTCGGTATAGAGGGAGCAGTCCTCAATTGTCCAATAAGTATTTGTACAAAAAATAATGTTGCAATTGATATGATACTGAACCAACAAGTACACCAACATGATTGGCATCAATAAATCTGTTTGTCTGTTTGTTTCCGCCTTGTTAGGCCAAACATTCGTATTGACCGGGTCACGGCAACAAAGCTTAAAGTAGGCGAACGTAACATTCAATTATAAGTAGCGAATTAATAGATGTTAGTCAATAGTGGATACAATGATACGCTAATAAGATCTTCGGTACAGTATTGATGGTAAAAGCGACGTTATAAATGGTTGGCAAATAGATGATATCGTAATTATGAGAATTTCGGTAAAGTATCGAGGATTAGAGTTACCTCAGATGTTGTGTACCCATGTCAATCAGATGGCCTTTGCATCTTGAGTAAAAAAAAAGAGAATTAAAAGGCTTATTTATACCTGTTCTATATTTAATAATAGGGTAAGAATCAACTACACAGCTTCCTTAGTATATTTAATGGCATCCTGTTATTTGGGTAGATACATCACATTGATATTAGTCATATTCGTGTATTAGGTCAGGTACTATGATTCAGACGTAAGCGTAAGCTCTATCTCCCCTTAGAAGGGTCCTGATTCCTCAATGACTCAAACCCTGTTTTTCTGTGATGCACAAGTGACGCATCCGAAAAATCTACGATGCTGGAAAAATACGCCTCAGTTACCTTACCTACTGAAAATTAGATTTGCTTTTTTCTCGAAGTTAACGTAATGTAGCTTTTCTACCTACACATTATTTACACGAATTATACAGTGCAATGAATTTCATCAAATACAAATGCGTTTATTTCATTACTGTTTACAGTTGTTCTTTAAGGTACTAAGCGGGTTAAGTAAATAGGTTAGGTATGGATTCAGTTAACCATATTTAAAAAATAAGTGTTTACTCAAATTGCTAGTACTGGATTTTTCATTCTTCATGTTGGGGGTACAGATTTGTAATTGTATCCCCAGTTATGTTATTTATCTGGTGTATAATATTACAAATGCAATTAGCCAATTCATAACATAGATTGGCGAGAAAGGGTTCCGACAAATCTCGTAACGGCAATATCAATTGAGATTTCATAAATAACTGTCACTTCTCTATATGGATACTAGTTCGGAATGCACTACTACTTCCTCGTTTTGATTTACTAATGGAATGCATGAAATGAAGTAAAAAGATAATTCTTACCGAATATGGCAAATCGTTGTTAACCTGTAATAAATGTGTTGGATTTATTACTAACCGGTTAAATTGTTATGTGTATGAGGTAGTATATTTTCAAGCACATTAATGGGCCGTGTGCACTCTCAGATTCCTAAGCCTCTAAGAGGTTTTTCTTGACACTTAATTTTCAGCCTTATCTCGTAATTTTCTGCGTGTTCTACTTTTGGTTGTGGTTTGTACAACCAGCAGTTCGGTAGATTAGCGGGTAAGGTATATTCATAATGGCTTGCATGCCTTAAAATCCTATGTAAGTGCAATAAAGTGGTGCCAAAATTATCCTCCGCTATGCTACGTGCGTAGAGCTACGCTGTAGCAAATAACATAGGTTTATGTAGAGGCGTCACTTATTTCTGGTCATAATACCAACTAAATGCTAATGAGTCTTTCATGAGCTTGAGGAATAATATTTTTGTAATAAAAATAACTACTTACTACCTATTATCATCTATGAACATTTTATACAACAACTTTTTATATTTTAATCAGGTTACATAAGACCTGTAGCTGTTATCAACAGATCGTGTTGCACTCTATTTGGTTGTTAGTTCGTAGTACTAGCAATCGCCTCGTGTCAGTTTAACGACCTAGGATTACGTTCATAACTAGGTAATGTATGATTAATGACAGACTTGTGCCAATAATTATTATATTTTATCATCCACTTGACTTTAATCATGTTAAATATACGCAGATGTAGCAGTAACACCGAAGTTAACATAATATTGATATGTAAAGTCAACTCGGCGAAGACCGTCAGTCGGCGAAGATTGGATAGCATGCAAATTCAGCATAGCTTTTTTTTTACGAAATGGTAAAACTCAAGAACAGTTGTACAACAATTTGACCATTTCGTAAAAAAAAGCTATGCAGAATTTGCTGTTATTGCTTGCTGTCCGATCTTCGCCGATTTGACCTTAGTACACATGAAAATTACAATGGAATGCATTGACCATTGATGAACACTTCACATTTTTTTATGAAATTGGAAATGAATTGAATAGTCCCTAAAATGACACAAATGTATATTTATGAAAAAATTAAATTCAGATATTTACATTACACATCGGTGTAATATGCGGTTTAAATCAATATATTAATGATCAATTGATAGACGGCCGGCGCGGGCGCAGCGTGGCGGAAGAGCTCTTTCCGACCATTAGCGCAGCGCCCGGTGCCGACTGCCCTACAAACTGGCGTTGTTATGAAGAACCATACATTAAGATGAACATGTCCATATTGTTTACAAAATGCAGTCTTGATCTCGAGATTACATCACGTAGCAGTTTGGTACTCTGGCAAAAATATCTTTTCCTAATCTCTTTTTTCTTAACAGTAGTTTGTCTTTTTAATACAAATATTTATGGATGTCTAATATACAATCTTATATGCCCAGTCCAAATATTAGTTTTGGACACAGACAGATTAGGAAGAAATTGTTAAATAGTTCAAATGAACTTTCATTTCAGTTGATAGAAAAAATAATAAGTAGGCGTAGGTACACTTTTGTGCCACAGGGTCGCGTTATATAAAGCTTCAATTTTAATGTCATCTTTTACCCCTCTTTCTTATGAATATGGTACTTTAAAAGAGTGGTGAACAGTGAAATATAAAATAATATTTTATAAAACCCTATCGTGATAGGTTACGTTTGTATGGTCGCCTGATTCAGTACATGCGCTTAAGGTTATATTGCAACAGTTCGCTGATTGATTATTTTCAGTTAAGTACTGCAGGTTGGTGCTTATTGGATTATGCTGACCCACTGTCCCGATTTACATAACTTATCTCTTATGGAAAATGAAAGTCCATGCTTCGTTATAAATATTTTGACGTGCGATTGAGAAATTGAGGGGTTTTGCGAATGATTAATGTTGCAAAACATTTAATTTTCGATATACGGGTCATTATCACGTACTTCTGTGAGGTTTTATTATATTTATGTTGTCCATGTTTATTAAGTAGGTATTTACTGGTTTCAAGAACATAAACTTATTATTAATTAATTCCAAATTTTTTTGCTTAATTTTGAAATATTTTAACGGACAAGTTTAAGTACCTGGGATCCGTACTGCATGAGTCCGGGTCCATTGACCACGACATCCGAGCCCGAATTAGCGCAGCTTGGTCTAAATGGCGGGAGGTCACAGGAGTGATCTGTGATCGCCGTATTCCGCTACGACTGAAGGGGCTAGTGTACAAGTGCATCATCCGTCCGGTCTTATTATACGGAAGCGAGACGTCGCCGGTTCTTGGAAGGCATATTCAGGAGCTTCGCGTAACAGAGATGAAGATGCTGCGGTGGATGTGCGGCGTTACACGTGCTGATCGCATTCGTAATGAGTACATCCGCGGCAGCCTCGCAGTTCGTGACGTAGCCGAGAAGCTCCAAGAAAGTCGCCTTCGTTGGTTCGGTCACATCTCTCGCAGGCCGCCGGACTACATAGGGAACAAATGCCTTGACCTAGCCCCCCATGGTCCTCGACCCGGTCCCGGAAGACCAAAGAAGCGATGGCTGAATGTCGTGGAGGCCGACATGAGCGAAAACGGGCTCATTAAAGAAGACGCCCAGGATCGTGCAAAGTGGAGGAAAGCGAGCAGGAAAGCGGACCCTGGCAATAGCCGGGATAACGCTAGGTAGAAGAAGAAGAAGAATTTTGAAATATTTTCGGAAGTCAATGTTTGTCACGAAAAATTAAGGGTACTTTTTAAAACAGCTTTTAAGAGGAAAATCGTCTTAACTTTTTGGTCTACTTCGGTAGGTAAGTGTGTCGTATTATATAGATAGTTAGTAAATTACTTAAATAATCTTTCAAATGTATATAGCAAATTCAGCAAATTTGTCAAATCACGCCACAATTGAAACATCGTCAATCATCATGTCGCCTTGCAACTCATTTAGATAAGCCGTAACGAATTTCGTACTCTTTGTAATTTTTTAAAGGTAAGTGTTGATGCTATCTCCGATTAGAACTTGTTACGCGGAGGACTGAAATGATTTTGTTAACTACTGATAAAACACATACCTATATTATATTTGATAAAATGAGTATAAGGAAAAAATTGCTAATCTTTTTACATCACATCTGACGAATCCAATAATCTGTTGATATGACATGATATTTTAACTACACTGCACTACGCTACACTTTTAATAAAATTTCCAAAATAAATTACTCAATAAATTAAAAAAATTGTCCTAGTTCAACAGTCTTTTTGCCTGTTGAAAATGAGACAGTGTGAAAGAAAAATTTAACTGCACAAATGTGACCGAAAAATGCCGAATGTATATTTTTTATGTGCAATATTTCATGAGTTACATACACATCGAAAGTTGTAATCTCCAACCTGGTTTTTATTTACGAGATAAATAAAGTGAGTACCTATACCTAACGGCAACGGAAGATTAGCACTAACCACATACCTTATAAACTTATTGAACCCAAAGAAACATCAAACGCCCCAAACATTTCAAGATTTATCTCGATTTTGCGACTTATCATTTCACCATAATGAGCAAAATGGCATGTCAAATAGTTACCCGCATGTTAGTAATGTAGCCTTTAATTTGCTCAAGTGTAATGTGGCATAATAACACGTAGTGTATTTGAGCTGTGAAAAATGCTTTGCCGATTAAGAACGTTTCCTAGAGCTTAAGGCGCTTTTTGGGTAATTGTCGTATAATCTTATTACGTGAAGCGAAATAACAGTGTTGGATTATGTCTTCACTAAAGGCCAGAAAGGCCTTATGGTTTACGTTGACCTGGCGGAAGTGCATTTTATAAAGTTGGTCAATTTAGATACCTATTAGTTTTATTTTATGGTTTTAATATTTGTCGATTCATTTTCTATGTTTTTTAATAGTTATTGACTGAGGAGCCGAGCGTAGCGAGGCGACGAACATCTCCGTTGGTACTACGACGATTTGGCAAATTGATGTGTGTGCATTGGTTGGTTGGTCAGTGTCGGTCTAGAGGTCGCATTTTTCATCCGATTTTGATGAAACTTGGCATGTACGTTCCTTGATTTATTTGCCAAAAAATGTCGAGCCATTTTTTTGTTTGGGGGGAAAATGAGGGGTAAAGGGGGGAACTTTGCTGTCGCGTTTTTTATGTTCTCCGAAGTCTACGGTTCACAGAACCACTAGTTTACTTATGAAATTACTACTTACATATACTAAATATTCGTTGGGTTTAAGGTTTTAGGACGCTACCAATGCTCCCTAGATGGTTTTGGAACCTGTCAGATCGATTTGATTTTCGGTTGGGATTTTGTATGGTCATTACTCACCGCCGCCGCTCAATGGCCATACAAAAGTCCAAACAACAAATCGATCTGGGAGGTTCCAAAACCATCTGGGGAGGATTGGTAGCGTCCCAAAACCTTACAGCCAACGGGAATACATTTCTTTCTTGGCCATCCTGTAGATATACTTGTTATAAGTAAATTAAAAATGCTGGTTATGTTCAACATTAATAAAAATAATAAATAAATATTATTACTCTTTGGCCGTAAGCTTTTAAAATAAGCTGTTGAGTTTTTCCATCAAGAAGCTTTTTATTAATCTTCATAATAATAATCCAATCATAGACACACAAAAGTACCTACATGATGCAAAAGACATATTATCGTCTCCAAAGTAATTACATGTAATGTAAATTCTTAAATGTTTAATGTACAATTAAGGCCCGGGTCATACCTGCGGCTATTTTACACAATCACTTCATTACTGCACATCTTTTAGCCTGGAGTATTCTTATCGCATTAGAAATAAGGTTCAAAATGAATTATGGATGTACTAACTAACGGTAAAATTAATAGGTGGAATTATAAATATGGTATTAGCTGCGCGTGCCCATGCATCGAGTGTCATTTGTCAAATCATTACTTGTAACACTAAAAGACGTATATACTTCTTAGTTTTTGTGCATATACGCCGTTTTGGACAGGCAGCGCACCGCAACAGTTAGGAATTATGTCATATACGGTGTGATTTGGCAAAATGAAATGTATGATTTAATCACAACAAAATATATCAATTTGATTACACATCAATGATTATATGTTTGTATTAATGTGTTGCTTAATATATTTAAGCGTATTTACATACATAAATACATACATACATATAATCACACCTGTTTCCTAGAGGGGTAGGCAGAGAGAGAGAGACAAGTGTATTTAATGTAGTAATATGTAAGTTTTTATTTAAGTAGGTAATTTTTTACCGACTCCAAGATTACAAAGGAGGAGGTTCTTAAATATTTATAAATTAGCTATAATTTGAAAATACATGTATTTTAACATTACGAGGCGTGTTTAGAAATCGTGAGCTTTTTAATATTTCCACTCGAGCTCGAGACCTTTTCCTAACCTACAAAAGTTTCTTGTGAGTCATGTCTAGCCACAAGAGACAGACCAGCCTGAACTTTGACTCGAGTAATTATTGCTAAACGAGTTGAAACCGAGGCGTAAATCAAATCTAGATTTACAATGGTTTCGACATGATTGGCTTCGCCGTTTATACACTTTATAACGATGGAATGATCGTTTTGTCGGAGTTTGTAGTCACTATTAAGCCAAGTAATATAATTATTGTATAATTTAGTTACGTTTTCTACGAGATTACTTTGTTTGCACTGTAGATAGCTTCTTCTTTTACCTTCCAGATATTTAATTGTTGTATCATAGGAGTATCAGTGAAAACTTTATAAAAAGCTTAATAAACGATGAAAAAATAAACGGCAATGCTCGCATGAAATGGTTAAGTACTTAAAAAACGCATTTAAGATTTGACTCGGCCATTGAAGCGAAACAAGTTTCTTGTTGACATACTGACCAATTAACGTTTTACCGTAAACAAACGTTTGCGCCATCTCCTTCGCACAATTCTTGATAACAATGATTTGTCTCTTTTTGAATTTTAATGAACAGTTATACAAATTACAAATTATAGGGTTCGCATTTGGATGCCTAGGTATATCGGAGTAGTCAAGATGATCTGATATCAAGCACACGAATCTGTTGTTTTAACCCTTAATGGCATACGGTAGATCCAACTTTCAACTCTGTTGAGATGTGTATGAGTTCAAAAAATGTTTTTTTTTAGCTATGCGGTAAGAGATGCGTTGTGTGCCTTACTACTTAAACATACTCCTTGGGTACCTACCTATCCTACGACACCACGGCCGCGAAAAGTGGTTAAGAAAAAAACATAAACAGTAATGGTAATAGATTTACTATACAAAATTTAGATTCATATTAGGACTCTGTTTCCTTGGCACAATTTTTGAAGCGCAGTTTCTTTGGGTGGACCAGCGCATACTCATAAGAAACAGGCTGTAATAAGGTCACAAAGGTATCACAGAATGCAGTAGAAATCAAGTGCATCGATCCAGTATCGATCGTAAGTGCGTGCGCAGTGAAACGGCTGCGCGACGCAGGCGCAAGGCGAACCGCCTGCGCTAGCAAACACGTGGTGTGTCCAGAAATTTAGCTTTTTCTAAATAACTCTAATCATTAATATTATAAAGTCAGTCTCAGCGCGGCCTGGTAGCTTGGCGGTAAGACGTCCGAGGTCTAAACCGACTTCAAACCCCTACTCGTACCACTAAATATCATTAATATCATTTGGTATTTCCTAGTCGCTTTTCGATGAAAGAAGAAATTGTGAGGGACCCGAAATCTCCCAATCCCAATAAGGCCTAGTTTCCTCATAGCAGTCATAGCAAAAAGCCGGAACCAACGCATGGAAAATGAGGAAGGTTAGCGCGGTTTAAAAACACATTAAACACAGGTATGTAGTTTGTAAAATTAAACCAAAAACGCGCAATGGAGTGGTACTGAGAGTAACTGGTAACTGACGATAATATAGTCTAGCTAGTATATTAGAAAATCTGTATGCCTGTTAAGTTTTTTTTTCACGTTGTCAACTTTGAGTGCTTCTTCTAAAATGTCGTGGCAAATAAACTTCGGCGATGTTTATTTGCCACGACATTTTACGTTTCATAGCACATTAGACCTTAGAAGTAACTGACTATAATAATGATTCTTGCCTACTCTTATATGTAGATACTATTCCGTTTTCTTTATAAATTTTATTACTTATCAAGAAAAAAAATGAAATTGATCCCAGAATTGTCCCTGTTAGACGATGGCTTGTGGTGTCAACAGTGCGCGTGCGACAGGTGTAGTGAGACCAGACTTGCCCTTATGCGCGCGCGTCATTACTCTGTTAATGGGCCCACTTATTAGCTAAAACACGGGTTATACTTTCAATGCCAGATTAAGATAAGTAGAGAGTGAAGGTGACTTCTTTTTATATGAGTATAGACAACTTTTTTGACGCCATGATCCTAGTGATTTTAATTGGACTTATTGTATACCAGTGATCGGCGAAAAGGATTCCACGCCGCGGGAATTCAACTAGACATAGTATTATGGATGCGCCGTTTCGCCCGCGATACCAATTAAACTGCTCGAAAATATACGTGTTTGTATTATGTTTAATACAATGAATCAGTGTCGGTAACTAGTAGTCCGCCCCGAACTAAGAACTCGCTCGTTGACCAGTAAAATAATGGTTTGTTATTTTAATTTTATAGAGATGAAAAAAAAACAAGAAATAATATGCGAAATAAATAATTTCATTAAAATACTTAATTACAAATGTTTGTGAAAATTACTGTAATTTTATTTTTCTCTCCCGCAAATGCCGCGGCATATCCATACTAGCATAATGATTGACGTCATTCACCCCGTGTGGAATCCTTTTCGCCGATCACTGTGTATAACTGATGAGAAAAAAAGTAAGATTTTTAATTACCTACAATTAAAAGACTTTTTTAGTTCCTTTTGCTTCCAAATTCGGGCTATACTGTAGTTTGGCAAAATTATCTACATACATTTTATACATTTGGATCCATTAAATGAATGTTTCGATACATAAAATCTGAAACGTAGTAATTAAAATATAAATTATTTAGGTATTTGAAGTTGTACCAGATATTTAGATATTTTTTTTTGTAAAAATACTACTGACTATCCCAGTATTGTATATTATCCATTTGACAGTATCTGGTTAGTAATAATCAGTTGTTATATAATAAGATTATTTTGAAGTCGTAATGTATCCCAATGTTCCGGCAATGTGGGTGGTTTGGTGTTCTAACTTTATGATTATCAAAACGAGCTATCACCCACAGTATCACAGTATATTAGTTCATTGGAGATTACAGCTAGTTTAATTTACTAGTTCAGCACTAGAACTTTACTAGGTAGATACTTATGTTTAAGTTGACAAAGGCCACGACTCGGTCACGACTTGACCCGGACTCATGGGAAAGGTCTATCCTGAATCACGATATTTTAGGCAATACTTCCTTTTTTATGTAAATATAATACACAAAAATCAAAATAGGAACTAAGAGTGATTTTGAACTTGTTTTGGGTTCAACTAGTTTAAGGCACTTGATAGCAAGTAGCGCCACATTAATGAGTTAAAGATAGAGCTTTAGTGTTCGATAGCATTTGTTAAAAATCGAATTAAGAGATATACCGCTAACTTCGATCAAAAATAATTGACGTTTTGCAATATTTTTTCCAATTCGGAGATAAGCATTTAGGGAGTGTCATAATGATTTTAACGGAAAATCGATTAAGAACCCAAAGTAGCTAAAGAAGACTGCAAATTAAGTCGTCAAGTTGATACATGCAGAAACAAAACAATAACGCCAGCTTTCGCTTATTTATCAAACTCTACAATATCGGGCGAGCCGTAACTCAAACAGTATCGCTGTTACATTAGTAAGGCTATCTTGACTGGGCGCGGCACACCTTAGATGAATAGAGACACTAACATTGCCTGCATCTACCTTCTTTAAATGAGCTATAGATGATTACGTCCTGCTTTTATATAATAAAGGTATGTTCTAATTTTGTTTATTCAAGTGTAAGCTTCTGTAAGTAGGTGTCGTCTGTTTATTCCAGCAGATCGCAAAATTTACCGAAAAACGAATAGGTCAAAATTAAATGTAAACTTTACAGATACCAAAAATATGAATACTAAGCCAATAAAATGTCATGTCTAGGTAAATACTCCTAATACACAATTTTGGAATGGTTGCTTTCGAACTGAAACACTGAAGGGCAGAAGATGGCGCTCATAATAGTTACTTGCCTTCTCATATTCCGCTATCAAAATACTTTTTTGATACATATTATTATAATAGTTTTTGAGGTCTGACAAACTTCTTAAATAATAAGTCGTATTTACAAACTTTTTTAAACCAGAATAGGTACTGTCCGGAAATTAATTGCATAAATAGAAATTGATAGAAATATCCATGGTAACATCATAACGATATTTTTTACAAGAAGGGTTGGTTGGTGGTGATAGAAATGATTATATTAATACTGCCTCTCCACGAACACAGAGTTGATACGCCTTTTTTTCGTCCAAGTGATAAATCGTCTAACAGTTTAGCCTGCTAAGTACCTATTTGATATTTACTACTAGTATAATAGAAAAGCTTTATAAAATTTCTGTTCATTGTATATTTTGAACAGTGTCGTATCAGTGTCGTATAAAGGAGCAAATTTTGAGTCTTTGAATACGGAACCGTAAAATGTGTATGATAGCACGGAATCCCGAAGCCCGAGTTAAAATACCTACAAACCTATCAAGCTGCTATTCAAAATGCTAGTGCTGTAAATCTTCTTGATAAACCGTAGTGACAGGACATTTAGCGATTATTTATGTCCATTATGTGAGTTAAATACCACCTTATCAGTGGAAATGTTAATCGTGAGAGCTAGAGAAGGGACCGTGCGAATTGTAGAACGTTTCGACATACCACAGCTAAGATTGCCCAGGTTTTTAGCTGGGCCTGTTTGGACTATTATGCCCATGAACAAATGTTCATTAAATTTAATGTTGCCGTAAGTCGCCTACGGTGCTACGATTCTCTTCTGCGGCTATCTTAGTTCATAGTGATTGCTTTTGTATTAGGAGCTGTGTGTACGTTTTGAGTTATTATCCATAATCTATTGAAAAAAAAAAACATATTGAAATAGGTTATCATCTAGTAAAAGTGAATCAATCTGTATACAGGGTGTCCCAGAAATCGACGTCAAGCCGTGAATGGATGAGAGACCAAGTTATAACAGTTATCAGAAAAATACAAAAAAAAATCTATCACATGTTCTTCCAAAATTATGGTCACTTTAAAAATTTACTAGAAGTTAAGAGACCAGGGCATGAATATTCTGACAGATGGAGCTTAATTTGGCTTCAAATGTATGGAGCTGTAGGAAAACTGCCCAGGTGCCTGAAAATTAGGCAAGCGGAAGTCGTGTCCCGTGGAAAAAATTATCACATAATAAAAGATCGATAAGATCGATAAAATATCCGGTTTTATAAATCTTTCATCACGCAACCAATTATTGACGAAGTACATACCTATACACAATACACATCCGTCGTCCTAAAATAGCCCATGTATGCATTCCTGAACTAGCATTGATTGCATATGTTGCACTATTACTATTATCTATTATCATTGTCGATGGTAGTTGCTAGTACAAGTATTAAGATTATTGTCATGTATCGTACTGAAAGAGTTTCAGTACATGACAGTAAAATTATATTATTTCTTCTCTGCAGGGTTTCATGTTATTTATTAAGTTTGATTTTGATACAGTATTGCGTTATGTAACTTTTGAAACTCAGAATCCATAATATCCATATAATAAGGTGTGCTGAAATTATGACAACGTACTTATTTATGCCAAAGTCAAATTTCGGAACTTAAAATTAATTGGTTTCAAGATTGAATAAAATTTAGCTTAACTAAATAAAATAAAATAACATAGACACATTATTTTATTATTCCTTAAGTATTAAAATGCCTTCCCTTTAATAGCAATTCACAGCACAATATTAATATGATACGTCCCGATTGAAAACGCATTAATGATGATGCACGCTGTAATGTTCCACGTCCTACACTACACTTCCGACACTTATTTTTTTTTGTATAGAAAACATCACGTGACGCCCGGATGTCTCCTGATGTTTTCTGTATGTCAGAGGTGTCGTTGAGGCCGCGGAACGTTAATACAGCAGCATCATTATTTATCTTATTTGATGGATACCGAATGGTCTCAAGGAGTTTCTAACTGCAACAGAACCGTAGCTGTAGAATACGCTACTCAAATATAGTGAAATGCCAAATCCTTGAACTATCTAAGCAAATTAAGAGGCGTTGCTTGCTCTAAATCTGTAATAAATAAGCTAAAGTTCAACTAAAACGGTCAAAACAGTAATATGATTTACCGTGAGAATAGTCCGCCATTTCCCAACGAGCAATGAACACCGCTTGACACGCCTCATGTCGCCGGGTAAGGTAAACTATTATATTATTGCGATTATGAAGTTACCCAACAAACTATTGTGGCCAATTCACTATTGATAGTCATACCAATCTAATCTGCGGGTTAAGAGGGTAAATTGATGTAACGATGTTTGTAGAACGAGATCACTGACAAGGAAGCTTAATAATTTGCCTTAAATAGCCGTAGTAACACATTTGTGTAGGAGTTTACAAGTTGCAATACAACTTTTCAATAATAACGAAATCTTGTATGTATGTACATTATACATACCTATGTACCTAACTGATGGGAACGTAACAAACTAGTACTTAGTTAAATTAAGAACCTAGCTAAGTATGTTAATAAATAAGATGGTGCTAGTCTAATTTGTTATATTATAATGCAATAACAAATTAGGTACCGTTAATATTTTCTTGTTTCGAATGTTTTTTTTTATTTCTTTATTATTCACCATAAGATAGTTACTTATTGCAGAATTCAAAGTCTGTTTACTTCTAGGCCACAGTTTTTCCTTTAGTTTTAAAAACAAAACATACTAAATGTCGAAATACTTTTACATCTCATTTTAATTTAAGTATACCTAAATAACCTAGGTATGTCCTAGTAAAATACTTCCATACATTTTAGCAAATAGATAGGTTATGCAAAACGTGGGAATAAGCCAGACTGTTCTCATAAAGTTTTATTACAGCAAGACACTAATAAAATAAATATAACCAGTTCAGTGCTCCTCGTTCCTTTGAACATGCCTTCAAATCGCTCGTCTTAGGTTTCTTAGGGACCCAGACGATACGAATAAAAAGGCAATTTCATAACACTATGCACCCGCTGGCTCATAACAATAAATGAAGAAAACCTCCAGAACCTGATGCCTCTCCCGGACATACTTTTCACATGTGGCGTGAATATAATGTGATTCCTCGCGCTATCCATTTCGCTACAATGAAGTGTTAGCGCACACAAAATCCGCTGTAAGCAGGCGATGGAAGCAGAAGTTAAACTTGCTCCGCAATGCATCAGCGGTGTTGTGGTAGAGGAATCTGCAAGTCCAGCACTCACACATTGCCGTCTGTCGCGACGAGAAGGCTTCGATTGCACACTTGTTAAAGCAACGTCACGCGCCAGTCCGCACCGGGCCGCCGACCGCGACGCTTCCGTCGCCCGCCGCCGCGACGCCCCGACATCGCGAAAAAAGTTTACACGAAACTTTCATAAAGACTTTCCTTTCAACTAAACTCCCGTTGAATTGAAACTGTCTGCTATTCCCGGAGTATTCCACGCGAGATCTCCTAAAACCGGAATTTGGTGCACTCCGGAACGGGTTTGGTTACCCGTGAGGACGTGAAGTGCTAACTTGATTTTCAGAGTGCTGTGTTCAGTGTCAGTGACTGGGCATTTTATTGTTTCTTCTTAAAGGGATTGAACTGGACTCTATCCCTAGAACAGTTCGTAAAGGGTGGCTGTTAAGCTATCGTGCTGTTAAAAGTTTCAGTAAGTATCTTGTCTATAAAATAAAAAACTATTAAAGGGACATCCCCTTCTTTTTTTTTTTCAATAGAATGCCAACTTTGAATGGTAGGTCCCTACGCCAATTTTATTATTTGCAGATGGACACCCCGCATCTCTCTCTTACTTAATTCAGGATTAACTTCTATTGAAAATACGTAAATAGTGTAGATACTTATTAATCGCATCATTTCCCTTCTTTAACCTGCCTCAACGTAAGTATCTTGTTCAGTCTTTATTTAAAATATTTTTAAAACAAAAAATATGTCGGTCAGTAAGCAAACGGTGGCTGTTTTTATCATTTTAGTATTCGCCAAGAACGTTCATTGCCATGTCTTTACCAAGGTGACAGTTGCTAGTAGCTATGACTAATATATTCACTTAATGAGAGTTTTGAAGACCCAGAAAATTCATTTTATTATAACGCGTATTATGCGGACCTACTGCGGATTAGACACTAACAGTAATACTGAAATTATAGTACCTACATATAGACGTCTAGTTTTTTTTTTTTTGAAGTCTAGTTAGTTACAAATTTACACCGATTTTTCTTCTCATCTTGTGGTACCCATAAACCTATTTTAAGGTTAATTAAACGTTTTCACGAAAAATAGTCGTGATCGAAAAATATATCAGCAAAAAGAAACAAATAAACTATTTTTGTTCAATCGTTGGCATTTGTGGAAAAAAATCATGCAAATTCATTAGAGCCGCAGACCTGACATCCGACCTCAACTTTTTGCACCAAAGGAAAGTCCCATACATACAATCTATTTCCAACCGACAGATGTGCAAAAACCGGACGAAAAACGACTATTGAGTGCTTTGTGCCCACAAAAAAATGCAGCCAAGTTTATTATTTTTTACACCAGCACAAAATTCGCTCTCTACTACTACCATAGTAAGTAATATGGTCTTGTTATTCTATTTGTATTTGGAGTGAAATGACTCGAAGCGCAACTTTACTATTGTCAATGAACTTTGTTTGATTCCAGAGACCTCGACTTTTTACAAATTTCAATTGATTCTGATTGCTACTTAGATAAGAAGTATCCATTTTAGATAGTTTACCGCTATGTGTCGTAATAATTCTTTGTTTGTTAGCAAACGTGGTAATATAATGCTACATTTCAGGTCTTCTATGAAGGCCGCAGAGGTTAAAGTACCTAGCTTCCTTTTTTCCCAAGTACCTATTATGAAATAATTACTAAGGTTTTAATTATTTCGAATTTCTTCTTTCCTAAAAATGTAGTAACTAGGTACTTAAAATTCTAAACCTCGTTTCACACTTAAATTTTGTTTATAGGTAGCTAGGTAAGTTACTTTGCAGATACTGAAATGGTAGTTCGATTATGTCCACGTCCACGTGTTCAGGGACTTTAACAGAGTTTAGTACGCAAAGCATAAACCTAAGCTACGAATGACCGAACATTTGTGGAGCCGTTGTTCATATAATAATATTCCTCGGCCCTTTGCTCCTTCCGGAGAAAAAAATGCTTATGCTTTAGCATTCATGCAATAAATTCGCAAGACTACAAATTACCTATTTACACAGAACATGTGCTCATCTTTTAATTACACGGTATTAATGAGATTTTATGAAAGTTATAACGCCCTGTGTGGACCGAGGGTGCATTGTCTATATAATTTTTTTTGTCAGTAAGTCGAGTATTCCTTGCTTACCCTTAAAGTTTATTGAATTAGACGACTAAAGGAATGTCCGTTGCATAATATGTTATTTACCAGTGCTGAGTTTTTTTGAGTAATTAGCAACAATATTTATAAAAAAAGTGAGCCAACTTGTAATATCAGTCAATCACTTAATAACTGAGCAAACTATTGAGAAAAACTAATATTGGCATTAAAGAGTGATGTAAGATTTACATGTCGGATAGCTAATACATATATAGACCGAAGAACGAATAGGTAGGTATGTAAATATACTTACGTATAAGATGATCAGCAATTGTAGACAATCCAGAACAAGCCAGCCATAACGGTATCGTGTATACATCATGACAAAAACTTATAGTCGACAAAAAATGATTGTTTTAACCTTCAGCGATTGATCAAACTTCATAACAGTCGATTTTCGTGAACAAACATAAAATTGACAAAACAAACTAGGAAGTTGGTTTTGTACCTAGATATTGAATTTACTTAACAAGTAAATATTAGTGAAGGTTATGTGGATGACGAACATGTGCGTTGTAAATTAAGTTTAAAAATAGATTTGTAACTGTGAGTTATATTAAAGTAAAACTTAAAGATTGGCGTCAGTTGTTATTGTTTCATTATGATAATACCTGTACCAAAGAGGAGGAGGAGGAAGATAGATATATAAATAGAGGAGCACAGTTTAAGAATCAAACTTGGAGCCTCAAAAAAAATCTTAGACGGTGCGCCTCTATATTTCTAAATACGTTTTTGCCTATACCTATACATAAATGATTATTACCAACGATTAAAACTAAAAAAGTTGTAAGTAATATTATTTTACTATAATAAAAATGTAAGCTAGCTAAGGTGCTCCAAAATTTCTTTAAAAGACCTGCAGCCGGTGGAAGTAAAGTCTCGTAGAATTATTCACCGCTTATTATTCAAAACACGCATCAGTTTTCATTCATGACATGGTGCGAAATTAAATCAATTTAAAAATTTACACACAATAAGAAAAAGTAAAGAGTTGTGAAACAGTAACGACTACACCAGCTTAAATTCTCATGTGTGACCATGCTATAACTAATACCTCATTTGTAGTGTTAATTTTCTATAGGGTCCAATTTGCCGGCATTGTAGTAATGATGTGAAATTACGACGCAAATGACTAGCATTCAAATTTTACACTGTAATGTGTTGAAAAAGATACGGGTAGATAAACGGTTTAAACAAGTTAATACGCATTAGAGCAAAAGTTTCTAGTTATTCATCCGTGTAGTGTCCCACTGTTTTTTTGGTAGCCATCTGATTTTGCGATAGTGTCGTGTGTTCACGAAATGTCTCGTCCGTTAGTTTTACGCGTAGATTATCTGGAACGATATATACGTGTTATATCATACATACGAGTTGATATATCGGATTAGCATCACGAGCATTGAATTATCTGTCACTTACCTCAGTCAACTCGGTATTTGTTTTATTTACAATTTCAATTTTTTTTCACATTCATTATATTTAAATAAAAGCAATCCAAGCTATCTTTTAATCATTATTTTTTATTTTTCTAATGCAGCAGATCTGACAGCAGAAGCAATTTCCGGTTTTCCATAGTCCAAAATTCGCGTGACAAAATGTACCTACACGGAAAAAAAAGCTTCCGGGATATTCTCAATCTAAGACATTATTTTATTATGTTGAAAATATTTCCTCGTGACAAGTATTTACCTTTAACGAAAATAAAATAAAGTTTTAAATATAACGAAGCGAATATATTCTTACAGATTTTCTAGTTTTCTTTTACCTAAGATAATACTTGATTGATTAAAGTACAATCTCTCTTATTTACTCAATATAAGAGTATATTGAAACAATACATTTTTGTATTTCTATTTTAAGAACACGTGGTTTTATTAAGCGAAGATTAATATTTTTGGTGAAGGAAATAAATACTTGTCACGAGGAAATATTTCCAAGATAATAATAATGTCGTGGATTGAGAATATCCCGGAAGCTTTTTTTTCCGTGTATCCAACACTTTACGCCGTGGTGATAGAGTTGTGGCTACATATTTTTGTCACATTAAATGTATACATATTATCAGACGTGACTCTACCCACCGTGTAGACACTGTAAATTTCTCTAGTTAAGATTAGCGTGTTAGGATGTCACACGACAAGACACTTTCTTTTAGTCTCCAATGCTTAGTTCTTTTACTAGCGTCTATCTATTGATATTTATCTTAATATTATAAACTATCATTGTATTCCAGCTAAATTCAGCAAGTCTAATCTAATCTTATCATTCAGAAGTAAGAATATTGCAAAACATCAATCACATGCACCTGATGCAACATTTGACAAATCGTTTAAGCTTATAACAGTTCGCTTCAAATTATGCACCACAATACCAGATCAAATATTAGCTTCAACCTTGTGCTTATTATATGCCTTGTAAATAGCATGCCTATTGGCTAACGTATGTCAACTTTATAACTACGTATCACATGTAAGAGTATGTGATGTACTTGGTGCCTTGACACACACGTAAGTGTGAACCTTCGAACGTTTATTGGTATGCCTTGACTTTATGCCATCTTCGTGATGGGCAAGCCCATAAAGTGGCAGACAAAGTTTTAAACGTGGGTCATTAAAGTAATCATATTTTTAATTGGAGACAAATCAGATAATGTGCTCGTAAACTAAGTTGCCAATGAAAGTAATAATAATTCCAATGATATTTATGCTTTGGATGGTACTTAAGATGATAAGTAGATAATAAAGGAGTAACTGAACAAAGTTTTATAATTACCACAGGAAGCCATAAAAATTTGGTAAACCATCGCTGTATAGCGCCTTGGTTAAACCCCATATCATCGCAATTTCACGCCAAGCTTGAACATATCGTAAGTACAAAGAATACCAAGGTTTCTCAAAGTCTAGGTCGTCATTAGCGTAAACCATTGTGCTTTGCTTTATTATAATCTCATTGAGCATGCGTGGCCTTCCTGGCGTTTGAATGACGAGCAAATATTGACCGATGGACAGACGGACAGCTGTTTACGGACGAGAACAACTTGAAATGAGTCTTATTATTTGACTTGAAAGAATTGTGTCGAGGTCTTGAGGTACCGGTAACCGCTAACCTAACCTAACAAAAGATATAGTGTACAGAATTATCTACTGCAGGCGGTATTGAGAAGTAGGATTTGGATGAAACTCTGTGGGAATAATTCAATTCAATTCAAATCATTTATTTCAGGCAAAGCCCATACAAGTGTTAGTATTGAAACAAAAACATAAAAGTTACTTATAGAACTAATGTTAATAAATACAAATCATAAGAAAAAACATATGTACAAAACATAGCACCGAGACATAACCGGATGAGCACTAATCTTTTTTAAGTTACTAAATAATATATTTGATAATGGAAAACTCAAAAAGTTTGTTGGTAATGTTACATAATGTCGTTATTTTTTTCCGTTTAACTGTGTCATGTCGAAGGGCTTGCTTTTTCCTTATTAATACTTCATTTAATTACTTATCACGTGATTCCTTGTCACAAGGCAAGGTTATTTAGTAGATACTAAAGATACCTGAAAGACCTAAGACTGTAATTGACCTTTCTATTATAAATCGATGAATGAATCTCACACTTATTCATTCAATTTAGATCAGGGTGAGGTTTAATTTGTTTTAAAATTAACCATGCAGTCTCTAATTGTGAATGCACTTTAGTACTTCGCGTTTACCAAATTAGCTGTGCGTTTATTTTCTATGCACGGTCTTAAAAGCGAAGTGTATTAGTATCTTGGTTGTTTACATTGAGGTCTCCGGTGGGTCCAATTATACTTGGTTTCCCGCTTGGTTAGCACCTCTCTGACCGACTTCGGCAAGAAGGCCGTGAACTAAGGGCCGGGATGCTTTGTTTACAAACCTCTTTAATGGTTTCGTCATTTTTATTCTTCACATCAGCAAGATCAGAGCCAAGCCGCGTCATTCCTTCACCTACTTAATTATTACGTTTTTTTCTATTTCTATTACCTATTCTACTTTTATAAATCTGAATTAATCTCATGTTATACTAATGCTTTATATTTCAGACTAAGATACTCGGCATCTTGTCTTTGTAATGCCATAGAAATGGTATATATTATATATGAGTTCATTGTTTTGTACAGTGTCTACTTAAAATAAAGAAATCAAAATATTTATTAAAAATAATATGATTTGTTCTTCAGTTGTAGGTATTTTTAGTGTTTTATTGACATTACCATTAGCTGAATTCATATATTATGGTTACTTGAAACGGACTTTCTATAGAAGTTATTGCCATACAATCAATGCTAAGCGTGTCAGATAATCAATTGAATTGTTTGTGCGTTCTCTTCGCCTTTGACACGTTCTGTGCGTTGAAAAAAAAAACATAGGTACCGTCAAGTTATATCTTCTAACTCCTTTCCCGATGAAAAACGAAAAAGTAATTTATTGGTTACACAATGTGCTGCTGTATTATTTATCAAACAGCTATTTGCTGACATTGTTTCACACAGGATGCTAATTAATATTACATATATGTAGTGTGTAATATTTGACAACCTTCATTAATTGACACATACTTACGTAATTAAATCAATAATGTAGTCATCCCAATGAACCAAGGTAACCGACAACTATAGGTACGTTATGGATATGGCTAGACCAAACAGTGCTGACGTAGTCATTATAATAGTCGGTAATGCTTGTTACTGACTGGAATAATGATTATGTTTTGATAATAACTTTACATTAATTAATATAGTTATTGCGTAATAATATATTAAAATTAATGACACGTATAATAACATCCTCAAAGTTTATAATATAATTTATATATACATATGTTATATTATTATCTAGGAATGACGTTGCATATTTTTTTAGCAATGTCAATGTTAAAGGAACATTCATACAATAGGTACCTAATTTGTTTTCATTGTATACAATACAGACAGTAGTTTTTTGTTTTTTTATTAACTTGGGGTTTTTGAGTGTTTAATGTGTTTATGACTTAAATACTTGGGACTATATTAGTACTAAAATTTCATATTACAGTTAACTATCCCCAAAATTAAAACTTATTATTATGCCTACATTTAAGTAAATGAATACATATTTTTACCTATGTTTAAAAGCTTTTTACTGAATGGAATATAACTACAACAAAAACATTTTTTCTTGACAAAATAATTAGACACGTATTGGAAAATAAATAAATAAAATGTATTTGTGCTTGAAGTTTAAGTTTGTACAGTCGAGTTCGTTAATATCGACGCGTCCAACTAACCAAAAATATGTGAACACAACCTTATTTGTATGGGTATAAGGTCGTGTTCACATATTTTTGTTCAGTTGGACACGTCGATATTAACGAACTCAACTGTACCTACCATCAAAAGCACTAAACAAGTTTCTTGGAATGCCATGCCATGCTAACTTAAGGCTAATCAACTAAAAACAAACCGAATAGTTTGAATCAGATCGCCGTAACCAAGTGTTGGTTAAGTCACCGTCGAACGTAACAGCCAGTCTAACAGTAAAGAAAAGAAATCTATTTCACTTTCATCTGGGACCGTTTTCAATACCAAGGTCACACCTACACTTATCGTCAGATCTCCCCTGCATGCTCATTAGATTTGGTTATCTTTCTTTCTACATGTCATGCCTATGAAAGTGTGACTAAAAGCATGCCTAACTATCATAATATAGTTGCAACGGACGTAATTGTCTATTATAATGGCTTTTACGGTTACCTATCATTCAGACATAAAGTTCGCGAATCAAGGAAATTGCTAAATAAAGGTCGCACGGGCAAATAATTACTTCATTACAAATTACAAATCAGCTCAAAGAAACAATGAACCGACGAGAATTTATATATTGAATATGTATATTGTACATAATTATTATCATGTACATAACCTTAAATAACCTTCATAAATCATATCAAGCATGTTTGGAAGTGGTCAAAACCATTTTCAACAAGGTTGTCTAACAGATTTGAACCTTAAGACAATGACAGTAAGCATAAAATAGATGTTTTAGGCGAAACTATAAGTATTGAATAAACTTTGTTTTAAATTATTTTCTAAAAAACACGGATGCCAAATAAAATTGTACTCTAAGCAAGCGACATAAAACATATAATAGACGGAAGAACATCGAGTTGTGATCTTTTCATTTTAAGAAAGCTGTAAGCACTTATATTCCGGGAATTCAATTTAAAGAAATTAGGAATTCATTTAATAAGAAATAGATAAAGAGTAGGCCATCACAGAAGTGACACAGTGGGGAAAGGAACGGAAACGAACGTTTGGTTGGTTTTCTCTACTATGCTTTGTTCTGGGTGCGGACATCTGGCAGCTGTGGGGAGATGGAGGTCGGAGAGTGCAAGTGACTTGGGGAGGACGGATTCTGGAGTTCTGGGTTTTGATCCAATATAATGAAATAATTGTGTCATTGATTAGATTAGGTTTCTGATGGGGGAAGTAGTGTCAAATGATGATTAATGTAATTTTTGGTTACTCGCCTGCTGTTTTCTTTCCACTTTAATACGCGATGTTTTTAGTTCTAATGTTAAAGTATAGGCCTTGTTCCCTATAAAAGACACAATTATGGCGGGTTTACCTATTTCGGTAATACTTACTTTTCTTTTTCACTTAAAACCTTTTTTTTTTGATCTGTCGCATCTGACGCAGCCAACTCTTAGACCATGTAAGCAAAATGTAAGCAAAACAGGTTATATATAGGGGCGGAAAAGGACGCGGAGGATCATTATTATTCTGGATTTTATTGGGATTATTTTTTCTTATTCTGGAAGAGGACGCGGACATTCAATTCTATTAGATTTGTGGAGTTTAAAGTAGGCAGTGACAAGTGCGGGTATAATATAACGTTATTAGTGTTTCGAGTGGGGGATTCTTTCAGCCGTGTAGCTCTGAATTAAAGTTTAAAGAATTCTAGATTCGATTTGATTCGGAGCTAGGTCTAGATTTTGCGGACCTAGGATAGCTGTAAAAGGCTATTTTGGAAATGTAAGGTCTGGACTTTGCGGTTATGAAAGTTTCACCTACTTGATATTGTGGATCATTATTCGAATTTTAAATAAAAGAACGGATAAGGGACTGGTTTTGGGGAAACATTTCTTTTATACATGTGAGTGATAACTTCAGGCCTGGGTGGGTTCCGAGCTAGTGTTTTAGTACAGTTTAATTTTGCCTTTAATTTAAAGTTAGGTCTAGATTTTGCGGACCTAGGAGGGTTTTGAGTTAGTGTTTTAGTACATTTAGTTTTGCTAGATTTGGGTTTTGCGGACCTGGGATAACTGTAACAGGTTGTCTTGGAGAAGTGAATCCTAGTTGTCGTGGCCCTGAAGGTTTCATTCACTAGTTAATATAAATTATTTTGGCCTGAGTTGCTGAGGGAGGGAAACTTAAATTAAAGTAAAGTTCTTACGGTTTTCATGTATTTATAAAGCCAGTCTCTATCTAAATCTAAAATATTAGATTATCCAGTGCTATAGACCGACCGAACGGTGATAACAAGGATAGCACTGGAGTTCTAGCCGCGACAGACAATGAAAAGGTCTGGCGTTATCTATGCAACGATTGACATAGATAACGTGCATCATTTAAATGACGCTCCTTGATCACAGTGTCCAACTGAATTCCGTAAACTAGGGCCTCAGCTCGATGTTAAGTTGCTGGCCAGCCTGGATTCAGGACTAGTTGAAAGTTTTCGGCATCTGTTATCTTGTCTTGTTAAATATATGTAAATATTCTTATATACACCGGATAGGGCCCGGACTTACTTTTGCCTCCATAGACAGTCCAGTCGTGCACTGGGCTGATCTGCAAAAGGGGAGTTCACAACACTGATTGAGAGTATTGCAAACCTCGGTTCATCAGCCGAACTTTAGAGTGCTTAGGTGTTAGGGAATACACTTGCGTATTTTCTGGAATATATGGCCTATGGTAAGTACGGCTGATATTCTAGTAATACTAGAGAATTGGGAAATGGGATAGGGTAGAATCACACACTGTGGGAAGTTAGGGACCCTTTGAGTCTTTCATGTTATGAAAGCACCCTTTTCTTCGGCATTAAGGTTATTTTTTGACTATTTTCTTGAGTTTTAACGTCAAGAATCAGATTTCTAATATTTTGCTAAAATTAATAGCTCATTTCTGGGTTTTCTAGAGTAATCAAAGGTATAAATATTAAGGTTCAGTGATTATTAGAGTCATTGTTTAACTCTGAAAGTCAAGTCTTACTGAAATAATTGTATGACTTGGGTCAGTGGCGAGCAAAGCAGTCCATTGTTTTTTATTTCGGAGTTACGTAATGCTTTAATTAGGCCAGTAGGCTGCATATAAACTTTGTAGTCTATCAGGCAGAATTGTACTTCTTTTCGACTCTACTCGTAGGAAAACTCAGATCTAGTGGCTTCGGGTTACAGACTATGGGATATAACGAAGGGATTACGGTTTTAGGTCGCTCTCATAATTATAAATGAGACTAATAGGATGACGATGAAGATTTGATGGATTTCTTCATCACATGGTCTCCTAGGGTTTTCTAATCCATTGCTAGAGTCATTCGCAGAGTATTGCACTCTTTAGGGTTAGGGAGGTAGGATAGGAAGGTCTGCCGATATGAAGGGCAGATATTTAAGTCTTTAATACCCCATCGGGCAGGAATGCAGTACCGTAGCGTTAAAATCACGCTTAGCGTAGCCTATGGACGATACTAGAGGTAAAATTAATAAAAGTAGGTATTAAGTGGACTTACTCCAGGAAGTTTGCTGCATTCCTGTTATCCTAAAGATTAATAGGCCGTAGGGGATCTTTACCAAAAAAAAATATTTTATTTTTAATAAAATTATATTGCTGGCGCAATATAATTTTACCCTTTAAATTTCCGCTCCAAGGGACTTGGTTCCTATGTATATTCATCCTATAACTTATTAATCATGCGTTATCGTTACATATTAAGAGTTGAAATTTATTTAGATTAGAGGATTCTTGGGGTTGGGTAGCTATTTCCTCGGAATCCGAAGAATACAACTGATTTCACGTTAAAAGAAAATGGGTTACTACGACACAACATAGGGTTTCCTTTCCCTAAGACGATCACACGTTTGGCCACTTCGTTAGCGTTTCTTTTGTTTATATTAAATGTACATTAAATTGTTATAATGATAGTTAAATTCAAGTTAGTAGTAAGTATTAAAGGGGTATTAAAAGGGGGGGGGTACAAAAGGAAAAGGAATTCTTCTTTGACATAAATTCTGTCAATGATCAGTAATTTTGAAGGCTTGTGATTTCATGAACGATCACAATCTATGATAAAATCATTATCAGTACTTGATAATTTTGATCTGACTATAAAGTACTTACCTACTATTTAGTAGTTAAACGTGCTCTCCATATGTGTTACAAACTACTATCTAGAAAGCATGCAAATTGTAGACAAAGGTAAGAACGACAAGGTAAAACATCATCATCTTACTGTATAATATTACCTTCTTTCTATTACTACGGAATAACGATCAATATTGGCGCCGGTTGTAAATGTATTTACCTCGCTGGAGAACGGAGGAAAGTATTAACGAAGGCATTGTATCGAAATATCGCCATTAGTTCCACTTAGATTTGCTAGCAGCTACAACCTTTACTGCGGTTCTCTATCGCTTACCTTTCTCCGTAAATATAAAACGTAACGTCATCTATTGCTTGTTCAATTCATTAAATTCTGACAGCTACTGGGATGAAACGGGTAATGTTGCCTTTGTATTTTTTTATTATTCTTCTTTTTTGTTATTGTCGGCTAGGATCATAACCATAACAACAACGTGTCATTATGACCTAGCCTACTATTACCGCACTAGCTTGAATGCAATTGGACCATTTTAAAATGAGCTCAATTTGCATAGTACTTCACATTAAGAAGTGTCTGCAAAATTGGTGGGCACGTAATTGAATGTCGGTGTAAAACTATGAGCTTGCGATAGAATCACTGTGGGTATATACTGTTTACCTTAGGCGCGTAATAGCTGGGATTTTGCTCGATTCCGTTTTATTTGATACTTGGTTGGAGTTGTGTAATGTAGCACCTAATCTAATAAGTAACTAATAAGCTTTGCTAATATTACTTGCCGACCACCTGAATCGTAAGTATCATAAAAGGATAATTTAATTGCGTAAGTATTAATAAAATGCAAATTTATACTAATGTGACTTGAAATGATGCCTTTTAAATAAAATAGTAAGATCTATATAGACGGTATAGTTATTTCTAATGACATTCTCAGAGGGGACATTCAATCAATACAATAGATGGAGTGTGGCATCGATTATTCCGGTGTACCTACCCAGCACAAGACGAGAGTGCATTAGGGGTGACTTTGGGGTGTCTATTAAGGGCTTTTTCCTTAAAATGTCCTCCCTAAAGACTTTTGTTCTATGCGCCCTTCACACAGTATTAAGATGAATGAATATTTATAAGAATAGCAGAGATTCTTTTGACCATCCAGCCGTCAATTACCAATGTGTCAACAAACTATGCACATGAAATTGTATCCTTCTTGGATGGAATTCAGTTTAAATATAACTTTATTTCAACATAACGATTTCAAGCAAGCAAGTAATCTAAAAATCTGCAACGCAGATTTGCATTTATTGCCCATGGCCAAGAAGGCGAAATTAAAGTTTTCTAGGAACTTTTACTATAATCGTAAAAAAAAATCCCAAGTTTTTGTTTAAGATTTGAAAAAAAAAGTGTTGAAGACAATGAACAGGAAATCTAGAGCTCATATTTTCATTACTTCATTCCACATAAAGTAACAAGGTTTAAAACAAATGCGCAAAGTCGTTGATCATTTCTAATCGGCTGGGATAATTGGGATTGTAAAACATATTATATTTATGTACAAAGCAATAGTTTTGCTATAAGCCCTTGCCCTTATTTTATGCCCTTATAACAGAGAAGCGTTTAGTTTTTAATGATTACTCATAGCTGTGATATTAAAATTTCTACAGGGACTTACTATTAAAATTTCCAGCCATTTTCTATTTCATTGTTCTAGAGACAATGCTTCTGTGCGAGCTTTTGTGGCGGGTGATTTTTAATCCGAAAATACTGGTATTTTAGTGCGCAATCACGATTTCTGCCTGAATGGTCAATGACAAAAATGGCACGGCATATTTTTAGCATTTGAAAATAACGTACGGTGTCTTCGTCATATAAATACTAAAATGAAGCGCGTCGCGAAATTTACATTTAAATAAATAATTAGAGTAAATAATCTTATAGTTTACTTTGAAAAACATATAAAACTTAGTGATTTAGCATTTCTGGGTCTACCGAGATTGTATACTTTGATTCATATAATAATAATAAACTTGGTAGAGCAACAAATAAGTCAAACTTTTCTTATTTTTTTATTTATAAGATTAAATAAGCATCATATTTTTTTCTTCAACCGCGCCACTTTCTCGATGGCAAACGAAATTGATTGATCCAAATAAAAGTTTAAAAAGACAAATGAATATAGGCACTGAGTGATTCTGTTGCGCAATGGCTGGTAATTAGAAGAGCATCCATATCCATTCGTCTTATTTTCTAATAACATCTATAGATAGTAACTAGTACAATCTCCTATCTGTTGCATATCATGCATACTAATACTCAACTTTATATTTGTATGGGTAAGGTAGAAATTTGATCTTCACATGAAATGTTTATGTCGAGTTTACGAAAGCTAAACGGTTTCGATTTACTGGAACTACCGTGTATAATTGATTAGTGTTGCTAGACTGCGTAACATGTGTGAAAAATATGGTGGGCTACATGTTATCATATTGTAACTGTGATTTGCTTCGATACTGTACGGTTGTAATTGTAACCTTACTCTGCTTACCTATTTCTCTGTAATGGTAGTGGTTACAACAGTACAGCACCTATAGAAGCAATACATACACAAAAAATGGTCTTAGTAACTATGAAAATGGGCTAGGATAACGATATCTAATGGCTTCTTAGAACAACATACATTATTTTATTACATAGAAAATTTCATTAGGTACTTGAATATCCTATCTACAATATCTTTATATGGTCAGGTGACACGCAAAACTCACTGAGTACTACCATAAGTTCATTTTGTTGATTTTTGTTTAATTATTTTTTTGTAATCAGTGAGTTTTGCTTGTCACCTGACGACATGTGTTTTTTTAAGAGGAAGGATGAAATATCTAACAATCAGCAAAATATTCTTGAAAACATTATGGGTCAGATATAATCGATCAGTATAATAAAACCCGAACATGTAGGTAGTTACTAGAACTAATGTGATGGACCAAAAATATCGAATAAGGATATTGCTCTTAAGGTAGAAGTTGATCGTACTCGTAAAAGGTTGGGTCGGGTTCTTCCCACCCGTTTACCACCAACTTATGACCAATAGTCAGAGTTTCTGCCCTATCTTTTACGACTGCTGCTTCTAAATTCTGCCACTGATACCAACGGTAACAATTTAATTGAATTTACCAAAAAATTTGCGTGAGGTTAATATTTAACCTAATTATTAGAACAATAATTTACTATACTTGAAAGGGAAGTAGTACAGGATTAGCTACCTCCTGTACGTATTAGATTAGCTTACGGAGAGCTCTTGGAAACGAGTTCTCGGCTAGATTATATTACGCCGACGGACCACATAGGCGACGCGACGTGTCATATCTCGTGACCATTTCTCGATTAACTGAGCTATATCCATTACATGTAAATGTATCGCGTCGCGAGATTGTGCTTATAATGTTACTGATGGGTCACGATTTGATAGAATTAATAAGAACAGGCTATTATTTTTTTAAATATCTATCAACATCCTACAACCATGTATATATAGGTAATATATGATGAAGTTGACAAATCCCTAAGAAGTGTTTTATTTCAGAGAAATTACCTCCTCTTCATTTGCCTCATGTCAATTTGTGGTCTAATGTACGGTTAGGAATTTGATTCACAACCTCGTGTTATATTAAGTACATAACAAAAATAAAATGCAACAATACCTGGTGTAGACATTTATGTGATAAAGAGTGCATCATAAGAAACATTAAAAAAACTTCTCTACATTTTTACCACTATAACCCTCTTGCTTGTGCAATTTACTAAAGAGTAAACATATTTATCTAATACACTTAATTATATTCGTCTTTATTTAAGATTCTTACCACTTATATACATATCAGATCTTGTTATACTATTGACAATTATTGTAACTTCACATCGTAAATTATGAAAATGATGTCCTAGTATTTACACGAAAAAAAAATATCTTCAGCCAAGAATACCAATGCGAAAATATTATTGTTTAAACATATTGTAAATATTTTCTTGAACTAATTTTATATCTCTAGGCATAAGATATATTTTACTTCAATAAAGACATTTTACTTGGATAAAGATCACTTTCTAGGCAAATTGTTTTTGTTATATACAAAACAATATTGTTTTGACGAAGAGGATTTGCCTTCGATGAAGATACTTTTTTTCCGTGTACGGAACGTGAACGTTCCACGAACACGGAACACGAAATTTTTTTAATAAATTTGTAAGGCACGTTGAATGGCGTTAAAACTTAATCGTTAGAAAATTTGACGTTATACATATAGCAATAAAATATATACGCATTATTATTAAGATCGTAATAGTTACAACAATGTCGCTAGTGGGAGCATTTATTGATCTTTATAGAGCGGTCCAACCTGCCGGCACTTTCGCTCCTTGTGCGTATTGAACCTTTCTCGATGGTATTTCAATATTTTTTATCGGTATTATTTGGTGTTGGTAAATTTTTGCTAGTACCTTTTTTTTGTAGGTACGTTTTAAATTATTTTTATAACGTAAAAATATCACCAGTTTGTGTACGTCAGTTAACAGAATTATAATACACGGTGTAACAAAAATACTGGTGATCCTTTTAAGGGCATAATTGGAATCGTATACTAATTATGAAGAAGTAAGAAAAAGAAGAGAAGAGAAGTTCGTTTTTCGTAATGTGAACTACTACCTACTGGTACTAGTATAGTAGTAGGTTGCTACTAGGTACGTGAATTTAGTGCTAGATAAGAAAACTTCCAATTTAATCATTTACATATGCCTCTATAACGTTGTCGTTGACTATTACAAGAGCACTAGAATTGGCTTTTAAAGTAAGATGTCCGAATGGTCGAAACTATCTTACTACACCAACTAATCCCAGTTTTTACAAATAAACGTGCTTTTCTAAGTTATGTAATTCTTCAACCTACGCTGCAATACACGTGCAATGTTTACTAATTAGCAATATTCCTAAAAAGTATACCGCTAATGTCAGGTTTTTTGAATTCGATATATTGCGATAAAAAACCGTTACGTGCGCTAGCATAAAAGGAATGAATTGCCCGATATTTTATGCCAACGATACTAAACTTCCTTCTCAGTTTAAATCCTTATTAGACTGTTATAGTACTGCTATTTACAACTGGTCGTGACAAAAACGGAACTTAATCGCGTACACTTGCTTTTATTATTTTCCTGACATCCGTAAAAAAATTAAAGTAAGTGTACGCGATTAAGTTCTGTTTTTGTCAAAATAATGTGCGAAAATCGTGTGAGTTTAAATTAGGGATGTCACGAATATTCGCATTCGTATAATGCGAATATTCGCATCGTTTTTGACATTCGTATCAACATTCGCATTCGCATGAAATGATGCGAATATCTTCCGAATGCGAATGTGGACAGAACCCATCCTGTTTTGACCGCGCTGACCCGGCTTATGGTCATATGCTTGCTCATACACAGGAAGTGAAAACGACGTTATCACTTGTCTCCTTTTGATCAATAATATAGGACTCCTTTACATAATCATGTCCTGTATTTATAAACTATGGAATAATAAAAATTATAAGCCAGATTAACTTTTTGAATCTACTCCGTAACATTCGTATTCGCATTCGCATTCGGACATTCGCATTCGCATTCGCATTCGCATTCGCGAATGTGAGAAAAACAACATTCGTGACATCCCTGGTTTAAATCAGTACCTGTTTGGTCAAATTCAGTCTCCTTCGTCAACCAAACTAGGTAATTCTATCACTCAAATGATTTAGCCAAAATAAAAGTGCACCTACTGTTTTTATATGTGTACGCTTCTAAGACGTAAAGCATATTTTATGACACAGTAAAAGCAATCGGGTTTCCTAATTTCCTTTTCACTTTACCCGATGTAAGTTTTTCTCTCAACGCGCGTGCTTTTGGCTCACATATCGGGTCCAATAATTGTGCAAATATGGCGAGTTTCAAGTGTCGAGTTATGTTTCATAACACTGTTGCCATATGCTGTTTTAATGGGAACGTGGCAATTTTGTGGCATAATAATTAAATCAAAGGCTGTTTTAGGTCTCCGTGATATATTATGTGTTTATTTTGTGTTTGTGATTAAGTGCGACATGATAAAGTAGGTCAGTATATACGAGGTGCTTTTTCAACAACATGAGAGGTGATTGGTCATACTGAAAAACTATTTATATGACACCAACCTCGAAATTCCCAAAAATATTTTGGCGACACCATAGAAAACGTCGTCTTTAATTGAAGACGTAGAAATCGTAAATAAATAATATAGGTATCCCAAAATACGTCCTAACTTGCCAAAAGTGGCGGCGCAAAAAGCCGATAAGGAAGCCCGTTAAATTTCTACACGATTTTACATTAATAAGAGGCTGTCGTACTGTCAGCGTGAAACGAAACGATCTCCACGCCACACACAATATCTGAGTAACAAGAGGCTTTCCTGAGGCACTAGGGGCGATGCAGTGCGGTATGAAGGACGAGAATTAGCGAGATATACGTGATTACTGAACTGATAATAAAAATAACGCATAAAATCATAAAGTATTTAGTAATCAGAAGGTACCAAATATACGTCCAATTTGAACGTATAAATATTTGGTACCTTCTGATTGAAAATCTGATTAAAACTATAAGTATCTAAAACTTATGTCTTATGTAATATTTAGTACGGGATATCATTCTACATCTGCCAGTAAAATTACCTTTGTATTTTACCTACTTAGATTTCCTTATTTGCACTTGCTTATTACTATCTGAATCTTTTGACATTCATGAGAGGTGCGCGGTGGGTCACGTTAAACTGAGAAAAAGATTGGTAATGCTGTTAGTTTTAACATTAACATATACAACCAACCATTTTTGCGTTTAATTTATGTTTTTATTTTGAGCACTGAAAAGCGGCTGCATTAGCAGAAAGTTTGCGCGCAAATCCCGCACTGTATGCGACGCCGACGGGGTCATCAGCCACTGGGCCAAGCGGTCGTGTGCCGGAACACGAAGGGCTACTACGATAGCCTACACGTGTTAAGGCGCACTTCAACGAAAGCATAGAGCTTTCTCAATTGCACCAAGCTCTAGCCCTGATGTGCTGTCCTCTTACTTTCACCGCAGCTTTACTCAGTATCACTCAAATCTCATCTCATTAGAATAGAGCTCCGGGGGACGGCTACACACTGCTTTAATCTCCGCAGATTCTATCTGTTGCTTTATGGAGTAAATATTTGTTTTAATGGTGAAATGTTGTGTAGTTACTAGTTACGTCCTAGAGAGTAGCCCTCTGGTTATAGAATACTGACGGGGTGTACCTCAACTTCGAAAGAGTTATGGTTTACCAGTAGGCAATACGGTGCTCGTAACGGTTGCAGTACTCGCAGTAAATCAAATAATCGTACTTTATGACAGTTCAAGACGTAACGTATCTAGTCATACTTTACAATTTTATAGCTCAGAAGGTGACAAACATTGGTTAAAGTCTGTAGTAAATATGAGCCTATGTTGTCTTCACGAGAGAAATGTTGTTTGCAAAGTTCTTTGCTGCTTTCACATATTATTAAGCTATACTTACAATAACATTTCCTCAACATCCTAATAATCTTCATGTTTATTAGGTATTCAATTGTCACCACTCAAGACACCACATTGGTACTTAGCAAACTTTTTCGAATAGATGGTTACACTGTTTATTATTTAATGTTTTACAATAAACAAAGAGATGAATATGTAGTACTTTCAACTACTTTCTTAACCCGTAACTTTGGTGCTAATGAAAGAGCTTTTACTTTCAAGAAGCTATGTTAATTAATTAAGTACCCACACTCCATTTTGTTTTGAGCCCCTGCACACCGCACATTGCGCAATATTTTGCAGTTGGTCAAATAAACGCTTTTAAATTTTTAATAAGCGATATTTTACAAATACTATTACCACAGATAACCTCATGTGACTATTACAAGGACGTAGTTTGTGAGTGGTATCCTGTTTCAAAAATTGTTATTCTCATTTGTTTGGGTATTTGGGTGTTCGAAGATGGCCTAAGCGCAGTCAAAATGCAAAGACTGGTTTAAGTCTTGTACCTGGGTTGGACGTTGTTTTTATTCTAGAGGCTTTTTAGACATCAACTCCAAAGCCGGCCACCGACTATCAGTTCGCTTGCAGTTCGCCTGACGATCTCGGCCTGTCAGTCAGAACAAAATTTTGCCGGCTCCGAACAACTGACAGGCCGATATCGTCAGGCGGACTGCAGGCGGACTGATAGTCGGTGGCCGCCCTAAGTAAGTGTACCTAATGTAGTATCTACTAAATTAAGAAAATACGTCCAATCTATGAGTAATAACCACATAAAACGAGGAACCCAGTTCACGAGCTACAAAACATGTTTTCTTAAGTAATTTTGGATGCATTTCGCATTTATTCCGCGTAGCGACATGCCATGGCGGTTAGTCTGTCGCAGGCAGTCCTCATAACAAATGCCAGCCATTTAGATAGCATCTGGTAATGTCCTCTTTCGGCCACGCCAAGAATGACCTTAGAACATACGCAGTGCGTATAAACGTGACTGTCATTAGGGGTCACATGTCCGTGACTTTTTTATTGTAAGTTTTCGTAACTTGCCGCGTTTTGTTATGCTATTTGCGACGTTATTATACGCCAAATATTCGTCGTTTATTTCATTCAATTTAGTTTTTTTTTCGTTCTAAGTATGTTCGTTTTGCTAAGTAGCTTAAGGGACTAAAACTTCCTATTCTCGCGAAGTACTTACATAAAGCCGGAGATACGTACACCATTTGTAATTTGATTAGTTTCGTTCACCTTCGATGCGTAAGAAATCAACATATCGAATGTGTTTTAAATGTACCGGAGGCACCGCAAAGGCGACACGCATGGTCAGTGATGCTGGTGAAATCGAAGGTTTATTCGTGTTACCAGGAACAGAGTAACTACACAGATTTAAGTATGAAATGAGGCAGTTCTCGTTTTTTTAGGGTTCCGTATTTTATAAAGCTGTGACGTGTGATGTGGAAAAAAGCTTACTGATAGCGTAACGACAACATCTAAAATAAAATTCTCCCGATGTGGTAGTGACCTACCTCATCATGCTATAGGTAGACTGCAACTACTATAGGTACGATTTTTGGTGAGATTATAGGGTAAAGTCATCATCATCATCATCATCAGTCGTTCCCTCAAAGCTGAGGATCGTGACATCATGTCCTTCTGTTGAAGATCAGGTTCCTCCACAGGCTTCTATCCCTTGCTACACACATGGCTTCGTGCAGTTTTAATTGCATGGGTGCAGTATAGGGTAAAGTATCGCTTTAATAAATGTATCTCATAAAAACGTTCATAAAAAAGAATAAAAATGTTTTTACCAAACATTATTTTGATGATTGTTGATATGATTAGAACGAAGGTTGTGAAAAAGATAACGTCTGCGAAATGTGACGAAAAGTTTACGTCACTATCTTATTATCTCACCCTTTCCGACATTAGGCAGTATTTTACCTTATTCATAACTTACCAAACTTAGAAAGCAGGAGGTCTTAAGAGTCCGGTAGTGTTTTTTTTCGATTTCGCTCAACTTTTTGATGCGATTTTGCAGTAACTAACATAACTTCTATAATTTTGTATACATATTATGAAAGATCGTTTCTTTTTGGATGGAATAAATACAACGATTTTTTAATTTTATGCTTTATTTATAAATAATTCACCCTAATCTAACACCTGTTTCGCGATTTTTGCTTGGAGAGGTGAAAAGAGTAAGGTTTTTATTGATTTAAATTAAGTTATATAAGTACGTAAAATATATAAATACATTGGAAAATGAGTCGCCTGAGGAATAAGTGTAACAGTTTTTTTCATTTTCATATATATTTTTTGAGAGAGAGTGTGTTTTGCTAGAGCAATTTTGCTAAAAATTGCCGAATTTTAGGTGATATTTTTGGAAAGATACTAAAGTATTTTACAAACATAAAAATACAAAAATAAACTTCATTTCATGCTTTATTCAGATAATATAAAACATATTAGGGTCCATAACAAATAATAATTAAAAATCTTACGACAAAATTACACGAATCAACGTCCTCACTAAACATGCTCTGTAAGAATCGAGTTTTAAGGTATTAAATATTAATATATATAGACCTAAAGTACTTTTTTGCAATAACAAGACTTTAAGCTATCGTACCAAATGCAATTCATGTGCATAATGTCATTATTAGCGATTTTCGTTTTCAAATCGTTACCGGACTCTTAACGTGATTGCGGTGTTTCTTGGGAAATTACTCTAATGTATATGCTTTTAAGGTTTAATTCAGAAGCACGTTTAAAATGCGACTCCCAAGTCCCCAAGTTCGTTATCCGCAATATCATTGTCTAGTGCAAGCATTGTCTTAGGTTTGGCAACCGTTGGGCAAGCCTGTGGCAACGGTGGCGTGCTGATAACACCGCAATTCGTGTGTCGGCCGAATTATGGAGTGATAGTTTAGAACTTATCAGTTGCAATATTTGTGGTTTGTGCAAATCTAATTTCATACTCACAGCGTGTTTTTTGTAGCGGTGTTTCGAAGGGAAATAATTGTTGAGTATACCGGGTGTTTCCTGTAATAGAAGCAATAAAATTAAACGTAGATTGTACTCTTCAAACCAGATAACGTTTGTTTAGCGACTTTTAACAACAACTTATGGTTTGATTTTTAGGACACTTTAAATTTTTTTCAGACACGCGATTTATTCCGAAATTGATTATGTCTGTAGGGTGACAAGCAATGTGAAATAGACGGATTTTAACGTACATTGAAAATACTATTTAGTTTGAATGAAAAAGAAGCAAACTACAAAATACACATTTTTAAAAAGTTTTTGAACAAGAGTTTTGTTGTTTCAGGAGTAGAATCTACGTTTTAATTTATTGCTCGTATTACAGGAAACACCCTGTATATGAAGAATAACATTTCGTATATTAATGTTTTCATCTTTCACGTGCACCTAAAATACGTAAAAAAAGAGAGAATTATAAATTTTATTCCTAACTCAATATTCCCCTAATGGGGGAAAAGGGTGCGCTAAAAATCTTTTAAAATCGTTGAATACAGTCTGACGAAGGATTAAAATTTTGATCACTTGAGACACCCTCCAAATGCTAAAGAACTAAATTATGAACATATCGATTTTAACGAAGAAGTAACCTTATTTACTGTTGAAGTAAGGCACTTTTATCATTCGCTTTTTGTAGAAAGCACAGAAATAGAAACTTTTCTATTAACGGCAGGTGTGACTCTACTTTTCACAACGTGTGAGGAAACTTGTTTACTTTTTGTAATGGTTTTTAACTGTGTGTGTATGGCGTTTAATACGCGATAAATACGGGATAAAGGAAGTCTTACCTAAAATCTAACTTTAAAGAAAAATGTGACCAGGAGTGTTGGCAAAATATGCCTGGTAACGGAACGGATTATTATGATTATGATAAGGCTGCGTTTCCACCAGAGCTGTGCGAGGATGCGGAGGAATGTGTTTGTAATGAACCAATAGAAACGTTTCATTTACCTATCCTCACTCAGCACAGCTCTGGTGGAAACACTTACACATTTCCACATCCTCGCTACGCATTCTCGCACCGTTCAGATACCTCGCACATCTCTGGTAGAAATGCAGCCTTAGTATGCCTAAACTTTGAAAAGTCTCCAATAAGCTAGAAATAATCATAGTATGCTATAATGATGTTAATTCTACAATGTAGTGGGAGAAAACTACAGGTTCACTAGCTTGACGGTTGTGCCTTTTCGGCACCAGCTGCTTTTCTAAGCGACGACATGGGCTGCAGCGCAGTAAAGGTGATATCAGACGGTTCACTCGAATGAACGTTCACTGGAATGAATGCTTAATTCTTCTTTCATTCCATGTTCACACGCTAAGACAAAAATGAATATTCACTTGTTATTTCATTCACTATGTCGGGTTGTGCGTCTCGGAATAAGTTTAGTTTGCGATTACTTAATTAAATAATTAATGAAAAGGCAAGAAAAAAAGCGTGAGAAGTGCGAGAGAAAAAAAGAGTAGAAGGTGGTGGGTGAGACCTTGGATTGCCAAGAAGAATAGATATTTATGCCACACCTGGCCATAATATATATATATTGCTGCGCGTACGGAAAAAGACGCTTTCTGGCCAAGTGCAGGCATAAAATGATGTACACTACACGGGAGGTAATAAAGAAAGCCCTCGATCGAATATTTACGATCTCTGCAAACTTCTGCGATCTCGGCCTTTCTTTGTTTTACCAATTTTGCTACAAGTGCAGAAAGCAATTAATTTCCGAACGAGTGGCGGTGTGAAAGCGGCCAGTTGTGCAGAAAAGTACTATGGAAATCCTTTGCCGCAAGTGTGCGGCAAAGAATCGCTTTCTGTACACGACTTTACTCTGAAAAAGAGCACTTTCCGAGTTCATGCATTGTAAATATATTTGGAGCCTCAGATACATTGCTGAGAGAATTATTCTGTCTTTATACTTACTCGTCTAGTTTGCGGTTCCAAAGACACTGGTAATTTTTGAAATTCTCTATTCTGATCGTTTCACTTGAACACCATTTTGATGCGGTTATATTTGTTATATTCGTCTTGATACTACTCACAGGATTCGAGAAAATGGGGCACCAAAGTCACTTTGCCAAAGTAAACGTTCACTTTGGCAAAGTGAACGTTCATTCCGTGTTCAGACTGATCATTTTTGGTTCATTCGGAGTGCGAATGAAAGGTGCCGAATGAAAATATCCAACACTGTTGGATATTTTCATTAATGAATTTATTTTTCATTTTTGTTTCATTTTGTGTTCAGACGTGTCACTTGGAGTGAAAGATGCTAAATGAAACACGAAAATGAACAATAAATGAACCGTCTGATATCACCTTAAACACCGTGCTAGGTGTTGTTTGCGTTAAAATAATATGTTTAAGTAAAAGTGTCACTTTCTTGGCGAAAATGTGGTGTCATATTTGAAACGCTGCGATAAAATTACTATTCAGATTTCAGTTAACATAAATCCTTTTAACCCGTTTCGTACCGATCAGTCCGAAATTTTAGAGTCCGGTCACTCTAAAATTGAAGTAAAAGCTTGGAGATATCAACTCCATTAAATAATTATCTGGGTAGCTACCCTACGTCTCTCTCACACATTTGAAGTTATTGGTACCATTCACCTCAATACGACAAACATACCTACCTACATTCGAGAATAGACAATAGAATATAATTAATTCCCCTCCAGAAACTACGATCCTTACTAGCCGACCTTGACAGCCGGGATCCGCCCCCGTCGGATGACGTTTACAACTTGACGAAACGACTTAAGGCACCGGTCCGACGACCAAAAGTAGCAAAAGCAGAGCTAAAACTAGCAAGACACTAACATTTTTTTTTCTCAATAGATAGACAAAAATCGTTTTGTAATAACAACCGTTCAGCGAGTTTGCATTCGGTGCGCGTCGATAGCACTGCAAGTCAGCTAGAACAATTTTAATGAAGTTGCGTCAACTGCATCACAACAGCTGTCGAACTGCCATTTTGCAGTTTGAAGACTGTCCATCTGTACCGGCCCTAAAATCCGATTTCCCACATCTATTTCGCAATTCATAGGATTTTTTTAAAGTTTGTAGGTAATCGTTCCATTTTCAAAATCCGCACTCTTTCTAAAATTGATAACGCGACGTGTAAAGCCAGCCGGCGTCTGTGTGCGTATTGCAGGGATGCGATCGATACGCCCGTCTGCTGCGGCACTGCGGTGGTCTGACCTTGCACTTGCTATTTTTAGATATGCCTTTTTACTTTTTTCGACCGTTATTATTTTACTTTTGGAATAGTCAGCCAGTGTGTCAAGTTTTGTAACGGTTTTGATAGTTGCGGTTTTATTATGGTCATGGATTTTTAGGTACGCTGCAGGTATTTAAATGAATTTAAAACTCTTTTTTTAGGTGATTTAACACTAAGTTACTATTACATAGGTATACGATAAGTAACACTTATTTAACATGTACTTTGGCATCTAAATCTAAAAGCATTCACATGACGGTAATCGCATTTGGAATAGCTATGTTTTGACCTGTTTTAAGGCCGTATTAATTACAGATGCTATAATTTATTCCATGGACACTATTAGAAGATTGATTTTGGCAAAAAAGTCAGACGTAGAAACACGAAAAACCTGTCTACTTAGTACTTACTCATTATGATAACGCATGGCTATTAGGGATCATCCATTAATTACGTCACACCTCAAGGGGAGGGGAGGGGGTCCACAAAATGTGACATATCGTGACAGGGGAGAGGGAGGAGTTTGTGACCTCACAATCCTCACATACAATTTTTTTACAAAATCTAAGTTTAAAAAAAAACATTTGTTAGCAAACATTGTACTAAACTAATTTTCTACATACTCGGATTCGTTTGAATACTTTCGTTCCCTATAAATTTGATACTATTTTTCTGGCAATCCTCATAAAAAGTTAGTTTCAAAGTGATGAGTACTAAACTAAAAATCTATATGTGACGTCACACTAAGGGGGGAGGGTGCAGTTAATTGTGACGAAGTGTGACATGGGGGGAGGGAGGGGTCAAAAAATCATGAAATTGGTGTGACGTAATTAATGGATGATCCCTTACCAAGGGCAGTTCTAATGACCCCACAATTTACCATAACAATCAATCAATTTCCCACGAATCCCCGAAACCAGGAAAAAATCTAATTACAGCTTTTACCCACCATGACACTATAAATAGGCGAACTAAAAATGACAATGGCGTAAAACAATGGCGTCGCGCGTCGTCGCCTGCAATTTGCCGGCCTTGGCCGTCAATGCTTCCGTCCTCGGCCCGGGTGACTCATGATGTGTACCACTTAATGGTCAGGTGGACAAAAACACTTGCATTTATCTATCAGCTTTGACACAATCAGTAGATTATTGGTGGCGCTATCAACTATTGAGATTTATTGTAAGTATTGTCATATCATATCTGTACCAACTGATCATTTTATCAGTCCTCTGACATGAAAGCCTAATCTGATAAAATCGACTAGAGCAAATTCGGTAATTTCTAGATCCCGGACAGAATCTTTACTATCCAAGACGATCACTGTGCCCAGGATATATATTAATATATTCCAGACTAAATAACACCTTAAATAATAGGCCTACGATTACGATTGCTTTTTAATAGCACTAAGTAACATAAATCTAGGACCAAATCAAATTACTTTTTTTTATTGCAAGTTTTTAAGTAATAAAATAACTCTACAAGTTTAAATTATAAACTGAAATATATAACATTCATTTCAGTTTATAATGAAGTTATTAAACTAACTGAAATAAGTAACTTAAATTAAATAGCAACAATGGCAGTGCGGACTATGCGGAACGCATGACTATAATATAGACCGTTTTAGGTTGTTTGATACTTTCTGGCTTCATTAAATTTGAGACCTAGTTAGCTTTACTTAAGGTGACTCCCTTATTACCAAAGTTAGGTCCATGATTACCCAGCTAGATAATTAGTTGTTAAAATTTACTTGATCTTAAGTGAATACATAGTTAACTATATGTAATTACTGTAACTAGTATGTTAAAAATAAAAAATCGGAAAGTTGTAGAGTTACACTATTTATCCGCTTAAACGTAAGCTAACATCGTGTTCTTAGTAAAATTGAATCTAAATTGTAATGGATCGTATGAATAGCAACCCTGACGGATAGACCGCAACCACAATAATGTCACGTGCGTCGTTATCGTATCGGTTTCCACTTCGGCGGCTGGGGGCTGCCCGGCCGAAGATTTATGAGAACTATGATTTATGATACTGAAGTAAGTATAATTAAATTGGTATACTTAACTAAATTATAGGTACATAACTTATAAGAAAAGTGTTTTTACAAAATTATTACAATACATATCATCACTATAAAAGTTTTCGGTTTCACTCACGTAGGTATACCTACGTATTTAGTCACCGTGCTGTTCACATGATGACCGCTATTTATGGAAACAAGCTACATATGATCGAGATCCTCAGCAGTGTGAGAACGAGATAGAAAAACAGGATTTAGGGCCAGTTGCACCAACCACTTTTGACGGTTTCTGCAGCGTCACCCAGCATAGTATAAAAATTTCCAAACAAAAATACCTATTCAGCAAACGGCGACAGACGGTTTAGTGCAACCGACCCTTAGTCACTACGCCTGACATGTATGACACTTTAGTGCTTGAAGATGGAGACCTAGGCCCTCAAATAAATGTCGCGCGTAGTTTAAATTCAGCAACTTATCCAGCCCTAGAAGTCTATCATTGTATAAAATAGAGTATTAATTGAATCGTTTACGCTATTTTAATCTAAGAAAGTGACACACATATACCTTCATAACACATGTAACTAAAGTGCCCAGGTAAGTAGATAATGAAAAGTTGAATTGTAAAATTACGACTACCTACTTATAAAATTAATACGCACTAAAATGATGTTAAGTATAATGAGTTAATGCAAAGTAATTTACGTACGAGTACGTAATTGAATTTACAAACGTATTATAGGTATTAAATATTTAATGATATTTGAACTTCCCACTTACAGACCCGCGGATCTGACCTTAGCTACAGCTAGGGACATATAAGGTAATCTTAATAGGTGACTCGATATTTCCAGCGCCAAATGAATCACATGCAGTGAGCGCTTGCCCCGACCTTCGTCCGATCCGAGCCGAAGATATACATATAGCTATAATGTTGTCATTATAGGGTAATTGTGCTATTTGTACTAAACATGCATTAAGGTTAGACGACTTCCAGCCTCCCGAACAAGCCGGTTTCCGAAGAGGGTTCAGTACCGTAGACCACATTCATACGCTGCGTCAGGTTATACAGAAGACTGAGGAGTATAACCTGCCCCTCTGTTTAGCGTTTGTGGACTACGAGAAAGCCTTCGATTCGATCGAGACTTGGGCTGTACTACAGGCTCTCCAGAGGTGCCAAGTGGACTACCGTTATATCGAGGTAATGAAGTGTTTGTACGAGAACGCCTCTATGTCAGTCCGACTCCAGGACCAGAACTCGAGATCCATACCGCTGCAGCGGGGAGTCAGGCAAGGAGATGTAATTTCTCCAAAACTGTTCACCGCTGCCCTGGAGGACATTTTCAAGGGTTTGGACTGGGGAAGGCTTGGCATCAACATCAACGGCGAGTACATCACTCATCTTCGATTTGCCGACGATATCGTAGTCCTGGCTGAGACCATGGAGGACTTAAGTACGATGCTCGACGACCTCAGTAAAGGCTCTGAGAGGGTTGGTCTAAGGATGAACATGGATAAGACGAAAGTCATGTCTAACGCCCATGTAGTACCAACCCCTATTACAGTCGGAGACTTTACGCTCGAAGTTGTAGACGATTATGTATACCTCGGACAGACAGTCCAGCTAGGTAGGTCCAATTTCGAGAAAGAGGTCAATCGTCGAATCCGTCTCGGTTGGGCAGCGTTTGGGAAGCTGAAACATATCTTTTCGTCCAATATTCCGCAGTGTCTCAAGACGAAAGTCTTTGACCAGTGTGTGTTGCCAGTGATGACCTATGGCTCTGAAACGTGGTCGCTCACAATGGGCCTCATTAAAAAGCTTAAAGTCACCCAAAGAGCAATGGAGAGGGCTATGTTAGGAGTTTCTTTGCGTGACCGTATCAGAAACGATACTATCCGTAGCAGAACCAAAGTAACCGACATAGCCCGTCGGATCGCTAAACTTAAGTGGCAATGGGCAGGGCACATTGCACGGAGAACCGATGGCCGTTGGGGCACTAAGGTTCTCGAATGGCGACCATACACCGGAAGGCGAAGAGTTGGTAGGCCCCCTACAAGGTGGACTGATGACCTGGTGAAGGTCGCTGGAGTCCGCTGGATGCGGGTGGCACAGGACCGGTCATTGTGGCGTTCAGTGGGGGAGGCCTATGTCCAGCAGTGGACGTCTTTCGGCTGAAATGATGATGATGATGATGCATTAAGGTCATGTTAAGACATTGAAACGTGATTGAGCCAAAGGAAAGAAAGAAAGAAAAGTATTGTACATACATATATATATATATATATATAGATTTAAAATATTAGATAGGGTACTAGTTTTTTAAGAATATTTGTACGCCATGCATTATGGTAAAAAAAAGGTTGGCCCACATATTATAACACCAATTTATACCCTTTTTATACAAATAAACTTTCATTCATTCATTTATTCATTCAAAGAAAACATTTATTCTAAAAAAGTACACATTACAGAACAAAAGAAATAAAAGATTACAAGATACACACACACGAAACAGAACATTAACACAAATATGAAAAAGGAAGGTTAAATAAAAACATAGAAAATTCTGGTTCCACAATGTGCACAGTAAAGAACCGGCCAAAGACTCGGCATAATGTTACAAATTTCAAGTGAGAAATTTGCAACGCGCAAAGGCTCAAATTTAGAATAGGATCATTGTTACTCGATAAAAAAAGTACCTTTTGTGATGGGAACAAACGGTTGAACACTTGCGAACTTATAGATACTGCTGGAACCTTTTTAGGTAGTATAAGTAGTAAAGCATGAAACATTTACATGAATGTAAAAGTTTAATTTGAATCGCTATTAATAGTTTGTTGTAAGTAAGCTTACATCCCCTTCGTCCAAGTGCAGCCTGTCTGTGTCGGTACGAAAACAAACATATATTTAATTCCAAACGGAGTAAGCTATTGTTCCGATAACTTACACTTACGAGTACCACCTCGGCACACGGTCACCGGAACACTTGGAACAATCTCGACACTCCATCTGCATTGTTTCGGAGTAGTTTTACTAAGAAAGTTTCCTTTCTCGCACATTTCAGGTAATTTTTAAGGAATTTTGATGTCGGTTTTTTGTTTTGAACCGTATTTATAGTCGTGGATATATAAGACGTATCATTATTTCGTCAGAATTATTGACAAAGGATGATGTTCCGCTCCCATACAAGCTTGGCACCAGACTCAACAAACTCGAGGGGTGTATAGTTAGGCTCCAAATATGAAATAAAACTCCTGACAATTAACAGAAATTCACGGACACTTCACAGAACAGTGCAAATGCAGAATTTCTTTAAGATTTTGAGGTTAGAACCGCCATAATAGCAGTTAAGTCGGCAAAGATAACTAACACAAGGGCAGAACAAAACGGAACTGATTCAAAAGTCGTATGTCATATGGAACTTGTATGTTATTACGTCATTTTGGTTTTGCAAAAGCACGGATTGACGGAAGTAATGACATTAGTATGTAGCGTTGTACCTGTTAGGTACGCTTTATCGATATCGATAAAATAATTGTTATGATGCATATCATGTGTTCATACTATTGAAAAATCGTCAAAAAGGATTTCAATAAAACAATATTATTTTATTACTTTTTAATTGATTTGCATCTACCTATTCAGCTACACCTTAATAACCAGATCTTTTGTTTATTGCCACTAGATACTTGATAAAATAATCTTCAGTGCGATGATTTCCTTTTTCCAATTTTTTTAATAAATCCGTTCTTAGACGATTGCAGCATCATTGCGATGAAGTGAATCTCGTTCTGTGAAATGAACACACATATAATATCGATAGTAGAAATGTACCTTAGTACAACACTGTTGTTTACAAACTGATTCATTTTCAATTTCATAGATTATCGTTTTTGGAATATTATATTATTATTTTAGTTTTCATGATTAACCCAAGAAATAGGTAGGTAGTTAAATAATCTCGCACTTACCATTCGATATTTAGACATAAAGGCTAGCCATGAACCGCCCGTGGCGCCCGTTCTTCGCCTAAGTAGGTACCTAACTTATTTGACACTGTTCATATTTATTCTTTTTTTGACGTACCCTGGGTCTACTATCTTCAGTTATTAGGTTAAAAAGCACATATATTATTATTTGCTTTAATTTACACTTTATTATTTAGTAAGGAGAATCAAAACAACGTTTATTTACTTTGTCATGACATGTAAGAATTGACAGTTTATGTGGCTAAAGATAAAATAAAGCGTTTGGTTGCTGCATTATCCTATAAATACTGACACTACATTTAAATGATAAATAAATATACAATGCCAGATTAAGTAAATTATTAACAAAAAATCGGTATCTTCCTTTTATATGATTTTATTGGATTGAATATGGAGAACTTTTTAATTATTTGCGTGTAGTTGTTATAAATAGAAGATTGCTAAAATACTGGAATAATAAAACGTACACATAACAACCGGAAGGAAACTGTGTCATTCGCGATAGAAAACAGAGGAAAGACCCAAATCTCGATGTTAGTTCTTTATTTTTGCGTTGAGGAATTAAGAAGTGTCCGTTAGAATTTAATATATGTACGATAAAGCAAAAAATCTGCTATAAATTGTCGTATATATAGCATGCTTGTTGAAGTGTAGGCCAAATTCGGCATCATCCTTTATAAAAAATCGTTTATCAAGCAGCCCAAGCAGGACTGACTACTTTGTATATAAACGTTGCAATATTATTTATGAACACCTACACCTCTCCTCTCCGCATGTATAATCATAAGTACCCGACAATAATTAAGTGCATAAGAAATCAAAGTATCTTCCCACAATTTTGCAATTAAGTGTTTATTTTTATTGCTTGGAACACGCAATGTCTGGCACCTCCTACAGGCGGTTGAAGAAATGTTACAAGTGACCGCTGAGTAGACGAAAAAGATTATTTAGAGCTTCTGAAAAGTTCAATTCAATTCAGTTCAATTTCGTAGTGGTGAAAATATTGGTGGTCATAAAGTTTTTACTGTCGTCAGACAATCGTGTACACTACTTCCACGTAAAAGTAATTTTTGATGTTTCTAATAGCAGGAAATCTTCACGTTTAACATTTTTGTTAATATATTATTATATAATCTATGCATCTTAATCATTTTCTATGTTTAACAAACTAAAGATGATCATAATTTTAGAATCAAATTAAAATGTGTTTAAACTGTTCAGTTATACAAATCTTGAGACATTTGCATAATTGCACATTTTTAAGCAATATTTTTGGCCAACTCAGACTTAATATCATTGAAATAAGGTTCTTCTTTTAAGAGCCAGTGTATCGTGTACTGTACCGTAAACGATGTTTAGGGTACGTTTTCGTTGGCGCTCTTGTCGGGCACTCAGCCGAGGCGACTGTCGACTGTTACTCTCGTCGTCTCAAGAAGTGTTCTTCGCAAACAAAATACTTACCGGAATGCAAAAGCAACGGAATATGGAACGGTTTACTTCGATTTCATTTCAAATCTAGTTAATAGTATGCAGGGACACATAGGTACTTACCTATAAATTTGTACAGTAAGTAAAGACTTCTATTATCAGTACTTAGGAGGTCTCTTATTTTTCTGGACAATAAAATCCTGTCAAACTAATTTTGAACCCCTCACCCGCTTACCTGCTACTGCTGCTAACTATACCTACCTATTGTAATGTTTGAACTAAATTATGTTTTCGGCAAATTGGTTTACATCCATCATTTAAGTTTTCCACAAAGTTGAAATGTCTATTATCTACCCGACAAGCTAACACTCGTAGATAACCGACCTCTATATGTAATTGACTAGTTGAACAGTATTCTATATCAAATCACAAACAAACCGACTGATAGGTGTGAACAATACTATTTCTTCCCACGCCAACACTTTCAACTGATTTAAAATAAATAGAAATATGTTTAAATGGAATCCACTTTTGAACTTAGCTGCCGCGTGCCAAGTTCCATATTGCAAAGAACATCGTTTCCGACTTAGGTATCTTTTTTAACTTTTACACCCATCAACGTTCGTCGAGTCAGAAAATTCGACGCAGTTGTTGTACGTGCTTTATTCCTTTCTTCTAAATTATAACTAAAACATGTGAAATGCTTTAGAAAAGGTCAATGACATTGAATATTATAATGTATGCAAAATCGTAGTCGGAACTTTAATGTAATTGGTGAAACGTAGACACTGGTGGTGTAGCAAGCATTCAAATAGGAATAGTTCAGGAAATTCCAACGTCTTTTAGTGTAGGTAGGTACCTTTTAAAGTTTTTAACTTGTATAATGTATAACCTTTCTTACTTATCTCGTGATATTAAAACGTTTAAAATTTAAGTTGGCACTTAGGTGTTTGCTTGACACAGTGCCTATTATCGATGAAGTTGTAACGTTGACTTAATAAGATGATGTAAGTAATCACAGTAATCTGTCAAAAGTGTCAACAGTGGTAACCCGGTTAAATTGCGATTAAATAATTCATAGATTTTATAGTGACCAAATATCGATATAAATCCCATGGGTTTAACTTTGATATTGGTTGGATCACTTACTTGACCTCCCTTGTATACTTGAAAGTAGAACTCTTAAAGGTTGCATAAACACATAGGTATATTTTTTCAACGGACACATTGTTCTACAGGGTGTAACAAAAATACTGGTGATCTGGTTAAGGGAGTAAGAAAAAGTAGGAGAAAAATGTTTTTTCTTAGTTTTTCGTAATTAAAATACGATACCAATTATGCCCTTAAAAGGATCACTAGCATTTGTTGTTACACCTTGTATAAATAGTATGAACTGATTATTAGTACCTATCTACCAATTTTAAGTACTAGAGTCTGTGCGAATTGGGAAATGAAAAATTTCGTAGAATGTATTAGTTCCCATATACACATAAACGACGATATTAATACTTAAGTAGGTCCCTACTTAAAGATGATGCATGTAAAATGTACTTATTTAGAAAAATTGCAACAACTATCATTACAATATGACTCAGCGACAGCCAACTTACAGAACAGCTCTATTATAAAAGGGCTATAAATTCGGCGTAACAATGTTAAACCCCCTTACGCCAGCGTTTTGTTCTGTAATGAAGCTGTACCAACTTAAACTGGAAATTGGTGTAGATACAATCCGGACTTGGCAGCGTTTTCTTCCGGAGACGTTGTTTATTGACCACCGAGACGGCTCGCCGCTGCGCTGGGAAATGAAATGTACAACAATGTTTAGTTTCTTAATTTTTATTGCAAACAAGTTATGCAGTTGGATCCACATCCAACTATAATACAGTCAGCAGCAGAAGTAGCTAAGCTGGTAGGGTGTTCAAAACGACCTACACACGCCCTTATTCCCTTAATAATAAAGTCGTGTCCAGCTCATTTCGAACACCCTACTCGCTTAGCTACTTTTGCTGCTGACTGTACCACTATTAGCTGCGTGGTGACACTTGTCGAGAAGGAATGATGAAAGACGGATAAAACAGGTTACAGAATGGCCAAGGTCGTCTAAATGTCTCGTGGGGACCAACAACGTGATGATCAGATAATACCTGCTGAATTGAAAGTTGATGAGCAGGACCAAGGAGAGTTTGTTATAAACGAGGCCTATATTCGCAACTGGCTATAATAACTATGTAGATAAATGTTGCAAGCAATATACAAGTGCATGTGCCACCTTGTGCTACGTTATACGAGTAGTTGCAAGTAAAAAGTTTATATTCGTACTAACTGAATCAACAGTTGAAGCGTGAAACGAACGAGAGAGAGACAAGAGTTAATTGATTTGTTTTCTGGGTATCGTCTTTTATATATTGTGTTTCAAAAAAAGTATGTACTATACTATGTACCCGTCTTTTTAATAGGATGAGTAACATATGAAACTGTGGTACCTACTTTTATACTAGGACATAAGATGTTAGTTGTACCTGTTAGACCAAGTTCTCACGATTAAGTTCAAGATACGTTTATAATGCTTGTAACTGTTCAGAATAATTAAAAGGTCAGGCGCAGCTAGATTTAATGGACTTGGATCTAGAAATCTGGTAAGTAATCTGTCCGGCTAACTTGTAGCAATGTCTTAGCAGGATTTATTATCTACATATTTTGTTTCAATTTAAATGTTATAGGTATTAGGTACGTTAACGATCTCTATTGATGTGAGGACTAACCAAGTCGTTATTTTCACAAGTTAATCGGTAACGTTTGAATAGGTACATATTTTTCTTAACCGACTTCAATATTTTCATTTATTTACTACCTTCCAAGTTCCACTAGTATCTACACATGACGTATGTTATAGGCGAGTACTACGCGTAGAAATCGAGAAGTGCCCAATCCTACCGTAGCTCGTTTGACTTCAAAAGTAGTCTATTCCATTATACCTAGCAATGTACAAATTGCAGAAATGTTCTCGGAAATTTCCGAGAAATTACATGAAAGAAACTTAGAAAGTTCTCTGTGAGAATGTTCCCATGAGAACTTTAACATTTTGTGTAATATATAATTATTACACGCCACATCACACATAGTAAAGCAGGCAGGCCTGACACGATAACATTGTTTATTAAATTTAAGTTCCAGAGATTATTCTCCATAGAAGTTTCGCAACTTATGAAACTTCTCCTCGGTGCATTGCTAATTATACCTAGTAAGTAATCTGCACGGCTAAATTTCATCCATTTCCATTCAGCCGTTTCGTATGTAAAAAAGAAACAATTTGGAAATAGTTAAAATATAACGTGTACTTTTGCATTTTTACATACTACATACAATCACGCCTATATCCCAAAAGGGTTAGGCAGAGATCACCGACTTCCACCCGCCACGATCAATGCAGCAAAACGGCTCTCCGTTGCATTTTTAATAGTTTTAATTTTTATTATATTGTCATTCTAAAGGGAACACAATAGTCCACATTGTTATCTGTGGCGCACCGCCAACTGTAGGCACCAAGGGCGGAACTCTCTTGTCAGCGCACGAGCCCCTTAGTTTGGGGTGCGGGAATTTAATAAAAACTGCCCCGTGGAATGTATGGGGCTGCTTGCCATTTACAATGGCGGGTATGGGATTTATGGTGAATCTATGGAAAATCGGAAGCATTTTCTTTACATATGTTTAATTTATTTATTAGGTATATATGTCTTCCCTATAAATTTTAAGAAAAGATGCAGTTTCATGTTTTTCTTGTATCAAGATACAGTTTAAATATGTAACAAAAGAAAATATCAATCTTATCATAATATAACGCTCATTTAATTTTATCACCCATTAAAAGTATCAACTTTCTTAAAAATATTTCAACGTGAGAATTTGTTGACATTTTATTTCCATTTTTTTAAGCGTAGGAGTCACCACACCATCCAACTTTAACGACCAACAAATTGAATCTAAATCGATTATTACAATCTAAATTGAAATCGCACCAAAGGTTGTCAATTGTCATTCTGTATGGGAAGTGTCGCCGGACGCAGCGCCAGTGCGTCCAGGGATTAGCAACCGTTGGTTTAGCCATTATCCACCCGGTTTGGAAAACTGGAACCGTTATTTTATTTCCACATTAGCATAAACGCTACTTGTGTGCGGCCTTCCGTATGTGTATTACTGTCATGTGCATTTCCCATATTTAGCAAGTGTCCTTTTTCATTCTGCAGGTGAATTTTACTAAGGTTAGCCAGTTTATTACGTACTTTTTTTTGGCTTATTAGTATTTACGATATAAGTTATACAATTGTTGTGAAATGTGACGATTTTGCAGTAAGCAAAACTTAATTTGTTTTATGTTCTGATTGACTAGCACTTACTAGGCAATAAAATAAACTAAAATTGAAATAGGACTTTGATTCTAATCTCACATATTAAATAATTAATATTTTTTCTATCCTTCGTAAGTATGTCTTTAAGTCTTTATGCACTAACAGTACATTGTTTAACAACGTACAATCTAAATAAACATACAAACCTTTACCCTAAATTAGCTCTTAATAATAAATACATAAAGATCTTATACGAGTTCAGATAGACAATGTTTGTAAACCACTGTACCTATTCATGCAGTCTCATCACGTGTCACGATAATGTATGTAATATGTAATTATCGTAATTAGATTACAAAGGTTGACCATGACTGGCTGTCGAAGTAGAGTTGAGTTGGAATATTTTGAAAGCTTGATCAAATTATACAGGGAGTTAGATTTATAAATTTATAATTCAAATTTCGTACGCGCATCTAGATTCAAAATTGCATGGACAATTTATGAATGAATTTATTCATAATCTGTTTCATTTGATATTGTAAATTAAATGTATTATTTTCAGAATGTTACCGATAGGTGTAGTGTATTTTAGTAGCAGGCATATGAGTAATTAATGTCACAGTTGGCATTTATTTTACAAAAACACTAAGGAACAAAAACGATCATATCTTTCGTACACTTTTTAAATCTCTAGCTCAGTGGTTCTCAAAATTTTTTGGTGGACCCTTTTGGACAAAGAAATATTTCACGGATACCCAAAATTAAACAATCAATGATATGTGCTAGAGAGATAGGCTTTTCGGAGCCCTAGGGCTCCACGGAGCGTACCTTAAAAATGGCTGCTATAGCTAGTCTAGCTGGTCTAGAGTGCACTTCTAAGTAACGATTAATCATTACAATTCAATATTAATATATAAATTATAGAAAGTAAATTAAATAAGTACGTAGAACAGTTTCAATACCTTCTTCACATACCATCACGACTATGTCAATAGATTACACTCGTAACATAAACCAACTGAACAAATTCTAAAGAAAAGCAGTTTTGTGAATTGGCAATTTGACTATTACCAACGTAACATGACCAGAAAATTCTTAGTATCCCTTAGTGAGTAGGGGCCAAGATTTGTTGGATGCGAGGTGAAAAGCAAACGGATATAAAGACGAATTAGCTGCCATTGGGGCTACGGTAAATCGGCACGATTATATTCTAGTAATGAATGGTACTCCCACTCGAGGTGTGATAGTTCATTCACACACGCACGTAGTATTATTTAATATGTGACATTTGAAGTCCGTTCTCGTTGTTATCCGGTACGACAAACCCGAAAAAAGCGTGTAATTTTTACTACCTAGGTAACTTATAATAAAGTATATCTGTAATATATTCGATAAAACAGTAACAAGATTTAAATACAAATTATACCGACAAATTGCATTGCAATTAATAATCAATGATTTTATATATATTGTCAACATAACAGTCAATACAACAATATTTAATTATGTAAATAAATGTTATATCTTCTTAAAACAAAATACAGTAGTCTTAATACAATATCAATAAACTTTTCCCAAATATCTTGCACATACTTAAGTCATGCGAGGTTTTTTCGCATATCGTAATTATATTCAATTACTTGGGAATTACGAGTAATTTAAGCGAAGAATTACGCACATCGCCTTTCTTAAATATCACTTTACCCGTAGTCAAGTTATAGGTAGCAGTTTAGTCAATGCATCCACCATAGGATTCAGAATGGCCAATTTAACAATGAATTCGTTGATGAATTGGCCATGCAATTCTGAACCCAACAATAAAGTACATGCACCTAATTTACTCAAACTGTAATATTTGCACATCAAAGTAGACTACGACATTACCACTTTTCGGTGGTTAACACTTTCCAAGTGAAAATTAGCAACAACTGCGTCGTAACTACAATGACAAACACATTTGAAACTGCAGTAGGATGACACATTACATCCCAAATACACAAAAAATAAATTTACGTGTAATGCAACTCTGAACAAAGTGCTGAATGTGGTAGGAGAGAACAGATGCCTTCTCAAAACAATTGAAAATAGAAGGGGAAATATGTTAGGACACCTGATACGTCATGATGATTACATAAAAACGATTATTGAAGGGAGAATAGCAAAACGAAGAGGCCGAGGACGACCAAGACGTGCATTTCTAGACCAAGCCAAAGAAAAAGCCAACATTATGACGTATCAAGAGCTAAAAACATTAGCGGAGAACAGGACAGAATGGCAATTACTCCACCGACAAGAGCAAGGCTCTTAAAATTATGATGATGATGCAACTCGTCAATCATGACTTCCTATTTTTAATCGCTCAACCCTTAGGTATCCATATATTTCTTTCACATCATTATCGTCCTCTAAATATTTGTCCCGGCTTTTGCCACAGATCAATTAATGATGATTCTTCCACATGGGGACAATAGAATTTTATACAATCGTGACATAATAAAGAGCTTTTCAGTCGAGTAACGTGTAAGTAAGGTACGAGATTGAAAAGCTTGATTATGCTATTACAGTCTACGAGTATAAAAAGTATCATATTTGATTGTTACTTCCAAAGGTAGTTTGTTAAAGTTACCACTCCAATTTGACACTGATGAAAAGCAATGGAAACAAGCCACTAGTGCCACGATACGGTATCGCATGCTGATGAAAGTGTTGGGGCGCCCACTCGTCTTGTAATGATCTAGTTCAGCCTAATCTGCTTTGGTCAACAAATATGGGCCGTTTTTTGCGAACCATTGTTTTGCGAATCTCGTATGTGTGTTAATTTCATTGTTGGGCTACTTTTTGTGACTACTGATATTAATTAAGTCCATTTTATGGAACATAAATTATTTTCATTTGATTTGTTTTGATCTGGCCAATCTTTCTACTCTCTCTCTGGTAGTCTCCTAGCAAATTAAGAGGATTGTTTCGTTACCGGGTGATCTAGTCTTGGATTGTATGATTTGCTACATTGTATTTTGTCCTGTGTCTTATACAATCCCGCTTTTCTGTTTTTGTGTGCGTTTATCTTAAATCTTTTTAAAATTCTCTTTCACTAAGCTCCTAAAATATTTGCCCCTTTTCAGTTAGGACATTCGGCATAATTGATACTTTGTCCATATTCTCATTATTGTAATTATGTATACAACTATTTTATTCATAGTTCGTAGCATTAGATTGTGCTGGTTTTGTCACCTTCATATTGACCTTTTTTTTCTCATCCAGAATACTCCAGTTGCAGCATTGGGTTTGCTTTCCAGCATTTTCTTCGGCATTATTGGCTTTTCTATCGTAAAACTGTTGCGTATCAACTTCTCATAGCCGCTAGCGTTTTAACTCGATTATAACACCGACTCACGGGAAACCTTTATCAATCCTGAAAACAATAATCCAAATTCGTTCAGCTTAGTTAACAATAAATTGGAGATGACCCCAATGATGATGTAAAGACATTACTCTCGTAATGCATTTGTTACACAACCAGAATTGGCGCTTACACCGTTATTCCCGTAATGGACAATGGTCCAGTGTGGCACGACCTTAATTCTTAAAATGGTGTGGTGCCGCAATTTATAACGAACAACGGACACGCGATTTGCTGAGGAATTTGAAAAAGGAAGTGTTTTTTTATGGTCTACTATATATATTGCCTACATTTTATCTAAACAGCTTGGAAAAACTTAAAAATCTGCGCGCAGAAGTTCATTATATTAAGTTCTCGACATATGATTTCAATGAAATTTGCAATATTAAAAGCACATTACCCTTATAGTATATGGCTCACGATGCGTGACTCGTGCTCGACGATATTAGCGTCCAGCATTATTAAAAATAGAGATCACACTGCAATAGGTAGTATATTAAGACAGTTGTTAACACGGCATAAGAGACCTGGCTTTTTGTCAGGTTTACTAATTTGTGGCCGATAAATGCATGGCAAATTATCACATCCAAAACCATTTTTCCCATAGTTGGTAAACGTTGGTATGCTTACTAAACGTTCCGCGATAAGTTGTTTGGGAAATGAAATTATGACAAATGATTTTCGGACGAAATGGCAGTAGGTACACCTTTTTGTCTAGGTACCTATATTAGGATAGAGTTTGACCCGCGACTTCGACCGCCTAGATGTATATTGTATAGGTATAACTAATTTTACCTCGTAATCTAGGACAGAAGGTTATGTCATCGGATTTAGAGCAAAAAATGTTATGTTAAAACAGTCAATGCTACCATAGATTTAAATATTAGTCCAAGAATGCTACATTATTTTCTAAATAATGCCCAAGTACCTACAAATTGTACGAGTATGATAGAGAAAGAGTAGCGATTGAACTAAAGGCATGTCTTTCAATAATTAGAAATACTAACCATAATTATTATACTAATAATCGACTAAGTATGATAGTTGCCTATCACCTCTTAGACGGATTAAACTATACTGTGTCACCCTATGTAGGACTGTTGTTGCTACGCGGTTGAAAGCTATATACGTCAACAGTGCAACTTACTAAGCAAGTGTAAAAACAATGTGACTTGTATATCATCTGCGACACGGCAATATAAATAGCCAAAGCTATAGTCTACTGTCATTAAACCTAAACGAATGGACACGGTATGTTACAATTTCACAAATGATAACAAAGCTAACATTATATAATATAATGTAAACGCCACTTTGGTCGAGTAATGTTCACAACACTAGTTACTTTACCTACAAATTTATACGTACAAGCGAAACTATCCTTTAAATCCATGGGTTAAGGTAGAAGCATGAGAAAGTGCGTAACGTCACCGATTATGGAAATGAGACTGCGAAAACTAGCTGTATAGTAGAGAAAGACATATTGGGCGATGTTCTCCGTAGATTTACGCCCTTTCGACGTATAACAGAAATACGAACTACCTCCCATAGATTCTGCACTATGAAGAATAAACGACACGAAAATTCGTGTAACGACACCCGCTAGACTAATATGGTCGTGTTTTTATCGCCTGTCACCATAGCTCATAGTCACGTTCTAACAAGTATGTAAGTGCAAAAGTGACGCATGACGCGATAAAACGCCAACCATGGTAGCCGTTCGGAGTTAGTGACATTTTAAAAGTTGAACACAGCTCGACATGTTTTGATCAGTTTCCCCTGAAGAATTGTATTATTAGCCATTTCGCGATACCTTACTGATTAACGACGATTACAGCATTCTCCTACTCATGTGTCGAGAGGGGGGCGAGACACTCGTTTTCATTCCCATCTCCGTCAAATTACAGGGCTGCACACAAAACTTAGTTATTTGTTAAGGCCTGGCACTATAACCTCTGACATTTTTTTACCTACGCGTACAGACTATTAACGTTGGATGTGACTGAAAAAAGCGTTAGAGGTTAAAAATAGGTAGGTAACTTTTAAGGAACATGGCAAAGTAGGAGTTGTTGTCATATGCTCTATCTAGTGATTATGGTAAAGAAGTGATCTGTGAGCAGAAAAGCTATCCCGTAGAAATATGTGCTGGTTTATATAATTAGTCGCCTTCCGCAACGATGTTTATAACCATAACGCCTTGCTTATAATAAACTGTATACAACTGTCCAATGTAAGTCGTGCTAAATATAGCTGGATGTTAAATAACTTTCTTTAAGTAATTGTCACTGTAATTGCCTGCATTTGAAGCATGTAACTATAGTGTCCTCGGTAGTTGAATGTTATTTGCCGAAGTCGCTATGCCATTGTGTTCGAAAAAGCAGGGATCGATACCGGTACATTTGTGTAAAAATAATATCGGTAAGTATACGATCTCCGCGAATGAGACAGTCAATTTGAGGTACTTGAGGAAGTTGAGGATAAGCGCGCTTAGATGACATTCGCAGTCATTTCGCAGCAATTTATCAAATTAGCATTAAAGAGGTAAGCATATCAAGTAAATAATGCCGGGAATGCAGAAGACGCGGGTTCAAATCTCGGCACCAGAAGTCTTGGTCACTTTTTCTTTCACATATGACATTCATTTCAGTTTTTGAATATTTTTTTTCTAGTAATTAAAATATTTATTCACAAGAATTTTACAAAGAAGTCCTTACAACTATGCTGTCTTAATACCCTACCTTATCAACCAAAAAAAGTCGACCCGCATCGCTCCCGGTGCAAATGTGCCCATTACGCTCGCCGCGTTGCCGCGTTGAATCGCAACAGACAGCCTCTGCACCAGGAACGAACCATATTTTTTTCTTCAAATATTTAGACAAAAACCTGTAAAAACAAGAAGGGAAACCGGGAGCATCCATTTTTAGTCACTAATATCTCTATATCAATTAGGTATAGTGTGTGTGATTGTGTTGTGAGACATTTGCAGGTCGAACAAAGAGCTGTCACACGAGATACCTATACCTTGTTTTACCGAGGGGACTGCAAAGTACTCTTGACACCAGTTGGGGGAGTATGACGTGACAGCTGATTGACATATTCTTAGAATTGAAAAGTTATTCTTATTTTTAAGTGCTAATAACCTTATGTGGTTGTATATTATGAAAATGGTAAAGTAGGTGTTCACCTAAGTACTTAATCATTTTGTATGTTAACTTTGTGTAGGTAAGGGTGGGATGCACCACGCTCAATCTCGGTCCACTAATTTTTTTACATTTACAACAAAATTTCAAAAAGATAATATAAACTTTTTAAAAAACACTTGGGCAAATTTACCTAATTAATAAGAGTCCGCATTTGCATAAACTAATTTCCAGCAATTGTCAAACCCGTGAAAGGACACGGTCTCCTTGTTCTCAAACTGTCTGTAATCGCCGGTCAAGGGCCGGCAGTCGTAAATCGTTTGTCTTCACAACTATTGTCTTCGTGAAGGTGGTTACGGCTTTAATTTCAGAAATGACAGTTTATAATGAGATGCGTGCGAGTGCCTTGACTTTAAAGGGGCCTACAAACGTCAACGGTAATCGCATCGACTATTGTCACACATAATTTCTCTGGGATTATCAATTAAAATCTTAATTGTTATATACTTTAAGAAACTCACAGATCACCTATTGAATTCGACCAAGTAAGCACTGAATAATCTTAATAATCGTTTCTAATGAAATACTTCAACAATCAAAGTAACGAACGAAAAATAAATGACATTACGATGTCTAGATTGACAGACGTTTATTTACATGATAAAACAAGTAAGGATGAATTCACTATATATCACAATATTGCGGGATTTTATCAAATAGATCTAATTCGTTGCACCTTAACAGGTTATGCATGTCCTTTGTATACCCCTTTAAAGTAAGTCAAGTAACCAATATAGACTGGGTAGTATCTTAATAAAATAACAGTAATAATACAGAAGCTATTAAACCAATAGGTAATATAGGTATCTTGTTTATAAAATTTAATATTTTACCTAAGAAACGGGTCAAAGTCTAACCCACTTTTAACGGAAAACATAAATACCGCAACGCCAACGGAAGCATAATATCTACAACCTAATCGTAAGATACGGGAATTACGATTTTACTACTTGAATAAAACCGCGTTTGCACTAAATAGGTACAAGTACAGTCGACGTCAAAGATATCTTTATACTTTTGGACCTTATTATAAAGAAGTAAAGTGCAAAATTATAAACATATCTTAAACATCGACCGTACAAGGAAAACCGGCGGTCCGTAGCGACCTACAACCGTATCAAAGTATCCATAAAAAGTTTTCTCCGATAAGTATGCAATAGCCAACTTATCCACATTTCATACTTATTGAATTTCATATTTCAATGTGAGGTCGCAATGGGTCACTTGACAGGTGACTTTGGCGATGGAGAACTTGTGAAAATGCTCTTACAAAACTGAAATTATTTTCTGATACTATATTGATCAATAATCATTGACGGGAAAACTTATGTTTTTTTTTTAAATAAGCTAATGGGTGGGGGGACCAAACCGTCTGTCACCGATAACGTTCGCCAAATATTATAGCATCGGAAGTTTCACATAAACTAAAATTCACAAACCTACGGACTAAATTGACAAATGACTGACAGGTAAAATGATACCAGAAACAGCAAAATAAAAATAGTGAAGGGTATATGTCGATAACAATATATCGACAAGTTGTAAAGCACAAATAACACACTAGTTTAAATCAAAAATATGTATATTAGTTTCAAATAAGAGGTACAAATCTTGGTTTGTTCGATTTTCGAGGTAGTGTATGGATAACATGCGTTTTTACCCACACTAGTTTTAAAGCATAAAAAGGTTTCCGAGCCTGTAGGTAAAAATAAAACTCCTTGTCCGACGATAACTAGTCTTTATTATATAATATTATTCATTCCCAGGCTTCTGAATATACCCACTTTTTTTGTTAAAATGATGTTTTAATATATATTATTTGATAAATAAAATATTATTGGATTACTTGACGTCTTGTTTTTATTTTAATTTTAGCTAGAGGTAATTTCATATTAGATAGCCAGTTCAGCTGAACTATAACTGTTGGCTGAACTCCTTAATCTTAAATGATATATTTTACCATAGAAAACAGTAATGCCAACATAATGTCACAATATGGATTATCTACGTAAAAAAGATGGATTTGTTGGGAATTTGAAAGAACAACAACTTTATTAATTAATTTAATTAAATGTATGTATTCAATAAACTAATTTTAAAATTATTGTTGGTTTGAAATTAAAATTTTATCTCTAATTAGGGGTCTACAGATCTTTTGATCTGTCGAAATCACTGGAAAAAGTTGGTATATAGATTAGCCGATTAAATTGCCAGTTTTATTGTCCCGTCTGGTGGACCTACGATTTAACAATAATTTTAATATCGATGAGAACGACACTGGCCAAACTGTGGCAACACTTGTTCATACTTAGTTGTCAATTTGGTCCGTAGGTTTGTGGATTTTAGTTTACATCTTGCGTCACGTTGATAAGTCCGTCAATTGTTTTTGGCTAATTGATAGTAAATTTAAATATGTTAGTGAAGATTCTTTTAATGGCACTTGTTTTTTACCCAAAAATCTATTTAAATTTCTTATGGCTCAAGACCAAGTCAATCTTTTGCAAGCACCTGCTCTTCCAATTTTGGTCGGCACCGACAACTTTGTGCTATATGAGTGTTAAGATTATGACACTTTATAATTGTGGTATTGTGAGGCGTTGCTACACTAACCAAATATGGACGATGACGGTATCGATAAGAATTTCGTATTATGAAATGTAAATCCAATCGTTTCAAAGTTATCTCAGGGCTTTATGTTGTAAGAAAAAATATTGTGTGCAGGCCGTGGCTTGTCCCACCCAATTGAAAGTTCCAATAGGCGTAGTAAAATTTCCTTGATTTGCAAAAGTGCATGGACATCCATTTATAATGTGTACATTAGTTACCATAGACATATATACCACTCATAGACCTGACACAGAAATAACAATACCAAGATTGAACGGAATGGTCTTATTACACTTTCCATCGATATGATAGAGAAGGCGCTATTATCGTTGGTCCTTATCATAGACTCACCCTTGTGATTATTGCTTACTTCCAAAAGGCCCTAAGTACAATAGAAACGTTTATTACCCTCCACCGCTCTTTGAAGGGAAACAATGAAACCGACTAAATTATGTAGGTTAGTTACGGTATGTTATCAGCCATCTTGAAACGTGTTTTAAAATCAGTCGCGTTGTATGTATTCTGTCCTTTAGGTGTCGCATATGCGGTCTCTAGTTAAATCCTTGCTTTGAGGTACATACAAATTTGCAGATTACAGGATGATTATTGTTTATTACGCCATCACGCCATAAGGTATAAAAATAAAACTCTTGACCTAAATATTCCTGGCAGTTTGCAATTAAGTGATTGAAAAGAAAGCTTAATTAAAACCAGATGCACCTATTTTAATCTATTCAAATGAACATGCACCTGCGGTTGTGAATGCATCCCTCACGTCTGCATTTCGAGTTCTGGTAATATAGATTTAAATAGGTATTGAATAGGGAATTTTAAAACGATAATTGAAAAACTAATTTATTACATTGCGGTATAGGTCAACCCATCGAAATGACGAAAATTGTATAACATAAGGTACATAAATATATTTTAGGAACCATGACATTATGACTTAGGCTCCACTAGTATGGAAACTTCTATGGAATTTACCCCCGTTTTCGTTAATCGGTCCAGACACTGTCAGTAATAATGTCATTAATTCTGTATACGTCCTTTTCTATGTTTATGAAAATTATGAAGAATAATAAGGACGGGTAGAGAAATAGTGTCATTATTACTGACAATGTCTGGTCAGTTTTATACTTGTTGTTACTAATAGTCCGGTCTATCGCGAATAATAGTTATTTACCTTCAGTAACGACTATAACAAGTATCACTGGCCGTTCTCGCGCACAAATGAAAATCTTCGTCGTTGTAGTTTGTCGTCTTTTGTCTGAAAACGTCGGAACTCGAGGAAAATACATTTAGTTTGTCTATTTTAGTCAACATGTGTACAAAACACGAAAGGATTAAAGTTTTCTTGATGTTATTGCTCTAATGTGTTTTATTTTGTGGTCACATATTATTTTCTAAGTTTGACTACCTACATTTGTACCTATTCAATTACCGTTTATAAGTTTCCATCTTCTGACCACCTGACCTTGCTTTTTGTCAACAGAGCATGCCGCTGCCCGCGCCCCCGCCCGCTTAAGGCATGAGCGGCCGCGGAGCGGGCGGGCAACGCTGCCAGCTGATCCTGCAGCGTTGCCTCGCGATCCAGCTCACCAAGCCCGGCAACGCGCCTGAGGACTTCTGGATGTATGACTCAGGGTATCTGCTCTTCCAGGTTAGTGTCTCACTAGTCAATAAGTAGATTAAGTAACGGAACGGGTGGGCAACGCTGCCAGCTGATTCTGCAGTTGTCTGTTGTTGCGAGACCTATATCTACATATCTACATATAGTATACATATCGTCTTCTTGTACCTACCTATATCACAAGCCCTATTGTGCTTACTGTGGGGTTAAACCGATTTGTGTTAGATTGTTGTACCTAATCTCTAATTTTTGCAACTGCCGTAACAAATGTTAACCTCTTACCTCATGACGATTTTTTTAAACTTTGACCCACTAACAATAAAGTTAATAATTATAACTGCCATATCTGGTTTTGTACACCTACACAGTAAAGGACGACTAAATTTGAATCGTCAGAAGGAACCTCGGCGTATCATACCCTCGTAAGGCCCAAGGTCCTACTTGTAGTACTTATATTGTCTTCGATGAAATTTGAATCATCCATTCTATTTCCATAGAGTTGCATTTGTTTTGTAGCGTTCGATTTTGAAACAAAATAAAATCGACTCTGTTTCTTTGCGTTCTTGGTTTAAATTTCAGTGGCAAGTTTTCGATTTTTCATTTGTATGGCTGGGCCGCAGGAGGATATCATCATGTCTACTCTACAGACCTTGACCTTCATCCGGCTCTTTCCATCAACGGAAACAAATGAAAGTACGCGCACTAATTACACATAAATCCATTGATTACCTTCTAGAGCTTTAAGCATACAAGGAAGGGAAACCCGTCTGCTAAGTATCCTAATTTCTTGTCATGCTCACAGGAGGTCTACTTATTACATAATTAATTACAGTTAATGGTTAACTTTTATGGTATTAACCTAAATGAGGTTATAAAAAGATCCATTGCTTCTAGAATCTTAACCATAGCTGACTTCGTGCTATCCAGAAACGTGAACAAGTGCCTGTCTCTTTTTATTTGTGTAGTGCGAAAGAATAGCATTTTACAAAGTGGTTGCTAAAGATTTCCTTTCGCATTTTTTTCTGGGTTTCTAGCGATCTAAATGTATATTAAGCTTTTCCAATCTTCAACTAGCTACCGCGCATACTAAACATACACCAAAACATGACGTCTTAAAACGAATCATTTGATACCTTTTTGTACTATTTATGTATAGTTCGTCCGGCGGCGTAATAGCCAAAAGCCATAAAGATAAGCTAATTAGTCATCTATTGTTAAAAGAGCATAAGTGGTTTCTTACATATATGAAAGGCTAACGTAAACGTTTGCATTAGGGTTCAATATCAAATGGCATGGCTTAAATTGCAAATGCAATAACAAACATCTGGAGGGTAGGGCTGCAACAAACGGGAAAGGTCCATCTAGTGTTCCGTTGGAACTGATTTAACTAGTGATAACGTGTTTATACTATTTAAGCTGTTTTGGTAAAAATGTTTCGTCCGTGGGTAGTTAAAAAGAAAACCAGTACAAGTGCTCGAACACATTTAAACAGCCAAACTAAGCAAATAGTCAAAAATGTGTACAATGGACTTTTTATTGGAATTGGACCTACAGCATTAAAAAAACTGCTTTTTAATAAAGTAAGTAAAGTATTTATGTTGTATTATTTTTACTCCATTCCAATGTTAAGTACATTTTTGACAACCCTATGCAAAAGTGATGATGCCTTTTGTTAAAGAAACATAAAGTGCATTATAAGCTGTAATAGATGTGGTTTGGGTCGAATCTCACTTTGTCGTATTACGACTTCAGACCTTTTGAAATAAAAATGCCATTGTAACAAGTTTTATGGCTTTTGGCTATTACTCCGCCGGACGAACTATAAACAGGGTAGGTAGAACGCGCTTGAGAAGCGAAAGAGATGGCGGGTAAACCACAAATATGTTTTGCAGCAACCCCCAGTTACTCCACTTATTCCATTGTAATCACACACGCAGATGTGCCATTGGTAAATACTCGTTCTTAACTTAGTTAAAATCCAAATACCCCAGTACCTAAATTATTGTAGAAGGATGTCAAACTAAGGCTAAAGAACTTTAAGTATTGACTGGCGTCACATAGCCGAGTCGCGAAAAATATCTGGAAAGTAACACTGTATGCATGCAGCCAGCGATCGCAAACACGTATCGTAAACTACTGCCGCGTGTGGCAGACGTGTTTATTTACCGTACAGCTGACGCCGTCCGTGTGGTCGGGTACAGGGGTGGAGGTATGTCTGATTTAGCTGTTATTGGATTAGATTTCACATTCATTTTCAAGGAATATTCTGAGATGCCTACACTAGCGCGTAGGTAATGAATGTGCATGTTTAAAACACTGAAACCCTTATTCTTACCTACTTAAATATAATACTTAAGGCCGATTTAGAATATTTGTGATCATTACGAAAAAAAATTGCAAATGTGATGAGGTCGAGAAAGTTTTTTTTTTCAAAGTCGTTATCGTGTCTTCTCTCATACGTCATGCATTGGGAATAATTCTGTCCCAAAGTTGGGCAAGCTTCTTCTCTATTTTACACCTTCCATCACGGTTCAGGGCATACTTTCGCCAAAAAGCATGGGCGGCATCATATTCGCTTCAGTTGGTCACCAGTTTGGCATCAATTAACGATGAAACGTGAGGTTCGCTCTAATTTTTCAAACGTTGACCCGTATTTGAATACACATCAATACTTTATAAGAACTAATTTAAAACCACCTCGAAATTACAAACGCGTGCTCCAAATTGTCCAAAGTTCCCAAACAAACATTGTGACTAGCCGCGTAAACAGTATTAACATTAATATTTTACCCAAAAATAAACATCATGTCCTGGGAGCAAGGTTTACAATGGTGTGGCCGATGGTTCGTGTATAGCCGGTGATGGCTCGCGTATGGCCGGTTACGCTTGTTTATGCTTCCTTAACGTTAATTAACGCTTTAAGATGAAATGCTGTTTACTTAATTAGTTACGATAATTATTAGGAAAATGAAAGAGCTAACCCCGGAAAATGTGACACAATACAGGAGCAACGAAACCCCTGTTAACTATCCTTATTACTCGATTGGACATCACCAACAGATAGCCATAATCTTTCTTTCTTCACTCTCCGTCTTTTATTCCTGCAACTAGAGTTAGCATATGTCGCCAGAATTGTTTTTTTGTTTTCATAACGGGTCACTTTGTATTGATAATTCCATACGAACTGATACGTTTTCATCGCCCTTCAGTGCAACTAGGCCGTGAGACCGCGTTTCGAAGTTCGAATCTTCTATACATATAATAAAGCTGAAGAGGGTCGAAAGTCTGTACATGGAAGATATTTGAAAAAAAATTGGCTGGGGATACTTAGAATCGTTAACATAACACGTTCCAACTGTTTTTAGATTTTTTGTCGGTTTATCTGTTTATCTGTTTGTCTGTTTATTTGACCGCACATCACGTAAAAACGGCTGAACGGATTTTGATGAAATTTTGTATAGAGATAATTTGAGTCCCAGGAAAGGATATAGGATAGTTTTTATCCCGAAAATTAACCCGGGAAGGGGTGAAAAGGGGGTTGAAAGTTTCTATGGAGAATTTTATTCCGCTGAAACGATTGATGAAAATTTGTATGGAGATTATTTAAGTCCCGAGAAACGACATAGAATAGTTTTTATCCCGAAAATTAACCCTAGAGAGGGTGAAAAGGGGGTTGTAAGTTTGTATGGGGAATCAATAACCGCTGAACGCTGGAAATAGTTTGAGCTCTGGGGAAGACTATAGAATAATTGATATCCAGAAGTCATTCCTTAAGGGGGATTACTAATTCCACGCAGACGAAGCGCGGGCAAAAGCTAGTCTACAATAAAGAAAATTCGAGCTCAAGACATATAAGCAACTTCATATTTAAACTCTATTAAAACAAACGGTTTACAATACTTACACCTGTAATAAAAATTATTATGATTCAAATACAATAGCCTGTCAGGATTTTACGAGAACTTCATATTGGTTGTGCAAATATTCTACTCAACCAATCCGTAAACGTCCAAACTGATGACTGCCTTAAATTATTTACTGCCCAAGCCGAAGCTGACTGATAACTGGAGCGGCATTCAGATGATCAAATCTATAATTGAGTTGATATAAATTTTTGGTCATACAGAGATTTCGGTTATTCAGTTGAGATGAACATAGCTAAGTTAAAAGATCTTTTTTGGTTGAACTTATTAATTATTCCAAATCGGCTTTAATGGCGTCTCCTCTCCTGTTCGTTGTGTGCGATAATACATGAATTACTTAAATGCGCATTAGGTTGCTAAAAAAATTGTTGTGAGAAATCCCATAAAGTGATAAGTTCGCCTTTGTACAAATTAATCTGTATCGTTTTGTTATTTGAATTTATACATAAACTGATAATCATTGTTTAAATTCAAAACGATTTTTAAGCACTCTCGTTAAAAAAAGTACGACCTAGTTGCAATAAATTCACTTACATTGGGGCTGGTTTTTCTGTAAGATATGATATAAAAATTGGAAATCCTGGCAAAGCATTCAAGAGTCCCAATTTGCAAACCGAAAACTGACAGACGCTGGTGACCACTTCAAACACATTCTAATAGGTAGTCAAGTAGTCATCTCGCATGGGTTTCCACATGTCACAATTTAGCATGTCGATCGAGATCCATTAATACCAAATCATTAACAGATTTTTAAAATCCGAATGCCACTCCTGGTAAAATCCAGTTAGTCCCAATAAATCTCGTGCATTCGGTTGCAGCGGCCATTAGTTGTAATCGAGTAATTAATTCAATCGTGCATTGCCCCCGCCTGCCCGAAATGCATTTAGCTTGTTTGCATTAGTCGGCTTATTGATTTGTAACTTTTATTACTTCGAGCTTCGCTACGGTGCACTTTGTGAACCTTAGCTTATCAATGATTAATTTGGAATTCATATTTACGAAGTGTAATTTTGCATTAAATTATGTCAGTAATCTTTATTATCTATATTTATCTAGTTTTATATTATTTCCAATTTGATATGTGTATATGTCACCGTAAAATTGTCAAAACCGTTAGTTTATAATCTAACTACAGAGATTGTAAACTATCGATAGATTGTAAACCGTGACGTACTGATTACAATTTAACGGATTATTTATCGTTAGATTATAGACTATCGACGAGGAACGAGGAACCGTCATATTGTCAAACGTAAAGCTTCTCGCGCTAATTGGTCGGTCTTACAGTAGGTCGTTAAGTTTTCATAAACTTAGCAATCAAACACAGACCGGTGTCAGTGAGAAACTAAAGTGCCTTTCAGGCGCGGTCCCAGGGGGGGGGGGGGGAGGGGTCACATGAGACATGACCCCCCCAAAATCCTACATTTCTAATTGAAAAAATTTTTTACCGACCCCCTCAAAAATTTGAAAAAAAAAAAATCTACATTAGTGTCCCCCCCCCCCCAAAATTTTTGTCTGCGACCGTGGTGCCTTCTCGCTAGTTAGATTATAAAGTAACGGTATTTACAATTTTACGGTGTCATATATACTGAACCGCGATTAAAATAGGATTAGAACTAACATAATATATCTCAATCGTATTTTCATTGCAGTTCTGTAATATCTGATAATTAGTAGACTTAGGTCGAAAAATAGTACATGCTATGGAATGTATGATATTTACCTATATGAAGCGCTCATGTTATACAGGCTGACCACTAATTCGAGGTAGGTTTTCCTCCAAGTAGTCAGCTACTCTTACTTTTGATCCTCGATTACTGGGACTTATTTGTTAGCTCCTTTAAGATATTCCTCGAATAAGCACGTAAAATGTAAGTAGGTATCAATAGAATATTAAAGATTATTAAAGGAAGCAAGTCATTAATGCACATACATAACTGAATTATCCGGCAGACCGGCAGCACAGAGATCGGACAATGTAATTATAAATTACCGAATGTATAATTATAAATTACAGGACGTCGTACACGAGGTCAGAGGCATAGCGATCTTAGAATAGCCGTTGCATTGTAATCTCGGGATTGGGTTACGTGATCGAGAATGCAGCTTAGTCGGTAGGGATGTGCTTAGATTAGTTGGAGACTAAAAGTTTATAAAAACCGGGTTTCTTAGAAGGTAGTAGGTAGGGTATACGTGAAATGGAAACACAAATACAAAAATAATAGTAACAGGAGTTATAAAAATTATTGAGTATTAATTTAAAAATGTGTATGACAAAACTACACTTAGGAGTACTAAAAAGAATATATAATAGTGGACTGAGGTAGGAAGTAGAGGCATATTATATGAGTTGGTACTGAGGTATAGTTAAAAGATTAGGGTGAAGGAAAAATGAGAGTTGTGTTGTGTCAAAAAGTTACAGCACTGCCAAGTGCCAAATATCTGAGAGGCACCTCTGTCAAGAGATCAGAAATGATTTAAAATGAAGAAACTCAATGTTCGAGTACTAGAGACTGTCCCATTAGTATAGTACTTCAATATTCTAACAACTTAGTTGTTAACAAGAAAGTAATACAATTAAGTGGATACAAAAATTCAGACAATAGTTTAATATTTTTGTTAGAAAACAACGAAGTAAACTAAAAGCCACTTAACTTTCAAGGGTGCATTACCAATGCCTCTTACGAAAAGTATCGCGAGTTCAAGTCAATGGGTTCCATTGACTCGGAACACAGCGGGTACTTCACTAGCTGAATGCTACTGGATAGAAAGTGCACGTACAACCGCCGACTCCTGGGTCAACGCGGTATTTATAAATCAGCTCCGTGCATCATATGAGTTATGGACCATGCTTTACTTACTTCGGCTAGTGGTATTGGATATATGGGCGTTTTCCCATGGTAACGTTACAGCTGCTGTACGAATTATGAGGGTAATAATATGAGGGTATCTATACATATAATCTACAATAATTTTAAACAAAAAAAGAACCAACTTCACTTAGGATCCGCTTTTCCAAGTCGAAATGCCCGAGTTGCTGTAAAAAGTACTGAATTCACTAGGGATTTTCCAAATCGGTCCAGCCGTCTTCGAATAATCGGTTAACATACATAAAAAAATAGCAAAAATAAAAAAAAGATTCCGAGGAATTGAGAACCTCCTTCTGCGAAATCTTGAAGTCGGTTGAAAACAATAAGCGTAAAGGTAAGATACATATATTATTATCCAATACTAACTCAAGAAAAGCGATCCAAACATATGACAAAAGCTCTCAAAGTTTTAATATCCTGAGCGCAGACAGGGATGAAATAAATCGGTCTCAAACAATAAATCTCCCAACGCCTGTTTGTTTGTCTGTTGCGATCTTTCTCCGACACCAGTGAACGATTTCCGCTGCCCCTTACGACAGGAATGCTTTTAGGATTGCTTCTTGGCTTTGTTTCAACGCCATTTATTAAATAAACTTTGGCATTGATGCCTCAATAAATAAAGGATGAGAATAATGTTCGAATGTTGGAAGATTAGTCATCTTTGTATGAACTTAGCCCTAAAACTTATGAATTAATGTGGGTGGGCATAAATCAAAGTTTTTTATCGATCTAGCGGACCGTAAGGGAAGCGAGTTCTTACAAACAACTTCTGGTTACTGAGACGTCTTGGCATTTCGTTGACTTTAAGACTTTGAGAGTTTGTTCGACGATAACTTGAGTACCGTTTTCTGGGTATTTATGAAATTTGTTGACGTTGTAGCAGAGATACATATAATTTGAGAATTCGTATATGAGCTGAATCAATCAAGGGATTATGGAGCTAGAAGGTGCTTCAGGTCAGGTCAGCTTGTTTGCAAGTAAATCGCGAGTTCTCAGTTCGAGGCGGAATACTACTTATAGATAATTCAAAGAAAGATTTTTGTCTTGTTAAATTTAGCAACTTTACTCTTTATAGCTCCATCTCCAATATTTTACTGCAAAACAAATATTCCCCGCACAGATGTGTGTCGAAACAACATGTGTGCCAACTTAAACATTACCTCACTCTCAGCTGAAACGGATGCCATTGTGGGTTTTCTTTTGAAGCCCCTAACAATGAGTGTACTACTTGCCTATGTTATATAAGTCTTTCGTAGATATTCGAATTTACGAGGACTTCAAAGAAAATAGGTCTTGTAGTAATTTACAATTCGTGGAGAGACACGGGTTAACGAGGTTCAACACGTTCGCAATTTATGATTATACCTTAGTACCTACACTTTATTTTGTTACAGTTATTGTAAATTTTTCTAACTAAATAAATTTTTATTAAGGGATTAACAAACTAACTCTGTATTTCTGAATCCTATATTTATGTTCATTACAAAAAACCTAATTTCACTCTAGATTACCTCATTTCGATTACAATGAAGCATTTTCAATCTGATTTTTTATACTTATATGATAAATTCAAGGTTCTGCACGTAACAGAAAGCTTTTCGCAGAAAGAATGAAAGTTAAGAAAAAAAAAATCTTCAAAGGTCATGATAATGCTTATTAATTTCATGCTCACGTAGAATTACCTCAATATTTTAATCGCTAGCACATCGCTTTCCTCGACCAAGGACAAGGTTTTGTTTTAAAATTACATCCGTTTTTATGAGTTGATTGAAATTATACGTTAATGAGAACAAATTGACACGGTCTATGATTGTTTATTGATTATTACAAAATGGCGCGCAAATTGTGACAGTTTTGACGCGTGACGGATAATTTTAATAGTGAAAATTCAAGGTCGACCGCCGTTGCAGATTTAGGTACCTACGGACTCTTGTTATTCTGTTATGTAAGTACTCTATTTACTTTATGGTAAGGAGGATTAAACAACTAATGAAATGCAACGAATTTTAAATGATGCATATATAAATAAATATATTCAAGTTTTGTTATCTTTCATCACGTTTTTAATTTCAGCCTGTGTAAACTTGTATAAACGTCTATAAATGACAATGTTGCCGTAGTTTATATTCAATGTAAATTTTATTTACAATGCGACGTAACTCGAGTTCCTGCATTAAGTTTATGGTCATTAGACAACACGTAAAATCGAGCCAATAGATATTTTATTTTATAATCAGTAATAAAGTAATGTATCAATTATAAAACGATTAACTTGACTGGAAATAGAAAGTAGGAAAGAATGGGATATAAATACAACCACTACTTCTTTATTTGGTCCTGTGGCCTAGAAATCTACAGTTTTTACTTAAACTGTAAAAAGATTATGATTTCTTATATTGGCTATTTGTCATTGATATTGATTTACAAGGTAGTAGGTAAACGTAAAGCGAATCAAAACACAACAAAAGAGAAATGTCCTATTTTTTGTGAAGGAAAGTGTAATTCGAGAACTAGGAATAGTGTGCGAGTGTAGAATAGAACTAGGAATAGCGTTACATGAGGAGGATCTCATGTAACGCTATTCCTAGTTCTATTCTATATGCCCGCGGGGTCTAACTTAACTTAAGCAATCTAAATCTTTATCCAACCTTATCATAAAAATTGGTCCTTGTACAGTCGCCATCAAATATATCGTAGCGGCCAGGGTACTCAAAAACATTTGAACACTTTATCCTCTTGATAATAGCCCTTCTTCATATATTTGTCACCACCTTGGCCGCTCCGATATATCTGATGATTGTATTTGGTAACAAACACACTTTAGGAAACAGTCCGTCATCTTATCATTTAACCTAGAGGGAAAACTATACGTTTATCCCAGTGCATAGATACAACGCATTTTAGCACATAGCTGTTAGAAAGGCATCCTAGAGCAGCATAAAAAGTCCACTTCCGTAATTCCATTTCATTGGCCATCAGATAATAAATGCACTTGTAAAATTGCGTCACTGATGGGATAGTTTGATAAAACTAAAGGTTTGAAATAAACGATAACTGCCGTCGCCTCAAGCACAGGTTGGATGGTTAAGGGCTTGATTGGGCCCAATAAAAGTTACCAAAGTTTTATTATTCTGTTTCTTCCGGCGAACTTTTCTTTATGTGTAATAATAGAAGCGATTGACCTGCGTCACACCTCGTAAATTGTAAGACATGATAATCAATCGGAGTTCTGTAGAGTTTTGTTTATCAACCATAAGATGCAGTGTTACTGCGGTGTTCATCTTATTTGATAAGTCCAGCCTTTATTGCGGTGATTGGATAAGAGCATTTTATTTTATAGGCGCAAAGAAGGTTACGCGTCTGCTCTCTTGCGTCGCTTTCCTATGTCCCTTGTCACAGTCAAAGTTTATTTTAATAATTTTCATCACTTTGGCCATCCTACGTCAAAATAATCAGAGGTCATACCTATTTATCGCAGCAGAATTCTGACTGTCTAATACAACGCCGATTGATTCGTAACAAACAAATCTTTCTTTTTTTTGAGAGCATAATAACATTTCCGATAGATCTGTGCTCTACTTAACGATCGAACAAGCAATCGATTATAAAGCTTACTCCTAATGGACTAATTCTTCAGTACGAGATATTAAAGATAATTAAACAGGTACTAAATCATCGAAAACATTGATCTGTTATCGCTTACGTGATAAAATGGGTTCGCACCGACCATACAGCTCTATCTGACTAGCAACGGTTGAAAGGGTTGCGTCGATTAGGATATCACGTAAATATTTTGATAATGGTAAACTATATCCAACTAAGTGCATGCCGTTCCGCCAAGAACATCGATATATGTATTTATGTAAATTAGTGATCAGGATCGGACGGATCTTTTGTAAATTTTGGATATAAATTGAAAATTGTAGTAGATACATGACACGCGTTGTTTATAATGTTTTGTCTCTGTATTTCACTTTGAAATACAAGTAATAAAACGCATTAATTTTCACTGGTGCGTCATCATAATAAGATAAAGAGTGATTTTTTAGGTTAACTTCCCCCATTTAGCGCATATCCCTTACTATTACTTACCATCGAATTGCTTCTACGAATTTCATATACTTAGGTATGGTTATACTGAAATAAAACAACTTTGAACGGATTATATCGCGTATACTGAATTTTAAATTACATCCCGACGTTTCGAACACTTTACAGCGTTCGTGGTCACGGGTCGACCCGTGACCACGAACGCTGTAAAGTGTTCGAAACGTCGGGATGTAATTTAAAATTCAGTATACGCGATATAATCCGTTCAAAGTTGTTTTATTTCATGAATAACTATCGCGGCAACCGTAGAAGATATTATGGTTATACTATTTAGAACTTAGATAGGTCGGGTTAATAATAGCCGTATAAAAACGCGTCTTGCTCGTTAGCTCGGTAAAACCATGCGGTCGGTGTGTACCCGGCAATTGATTCCTTGTTACACGATTATAAATTGGGCATGCGTGATTTCTACAATGGATTACCACTAGTTGTGTTGCGTAAAGGCCCTTAAACCTTTTCTTTATTGACAAATAAAACTTGAGGTAGGTAACACTAACGGCTACTGTCATTTACCCATGATTTGTGTTTATTCGTTTTGACAGTTACCTAATATCGGTTAACACAGGTGGCAATTATAAGTTATGTTTTTATTGCGTGAGATGGGAATCGTGAAATGCTGAGAAATTCACACGCAGTAGGTATTAGACATTTATTTACTATGCCCTTCGTAACTCAGTCGTGAGTTGGTAGTGACCCGGCCTTCCTGCGAAGCTGGAGGTTCTGGGATAGAACAAATAATCATGATTATAAATTCCCATCACTGTTATTTTTAACCGACTTCAAAAAAGGAGGAGGTTCTCAATTCGACTGAATTTTTTTTATCATTTTTTTTGTATGTTGTATGTTACTCGATATCTCCGTGAATCGTGAACCGATTTTCAATTTTTTTTAAATCGAACTAGTATAACCCCTAGATGGTCCCATTGTCAAAAAAGTCGGGGTCTGATGATGGGATCCTGGAGAAATCGAGGGAACTCTTCAACTATTATAGGCACACCTATAGTGGCACACTATTTTTACAGCAACTCGGCCACTTCCTCTTGGAATAGCGGATCCTAAGTGAAGTCGGTTCTTTTTTTGTTTAAAATGTTTAAAACATCACCATCATACATGTTTCATCGTTTTATTCTGAGTTTTAAATGTCACTCTCGAGTGTTCGAATCTCAAAAATCGCAGGCTACCATCGCGGTCATTTTTTAAATATTTATTTAGTTTATGTTTTAATTCACCTATAATATAACCGCGAATTAAAACTCAATTTAAGCTACAATACATTTTTTTAGCTTACATCATTTGAGATTGACGCTGTAATTCGTTGCTAACCGCACATAATAAGCAATAAGTTGGCAATTAGACTGATAGTGATTGGATAGAAAGGCTTTCTCGGTCACGATTGTGAATTGTTTGATACCGGCGCAATTAAACCTATTGTTGTCGAATCTTTTCTTATCGACGGAGCTTTTGTATCGATAATTATTCGCGACGATTGATCGAATGAAGGTTGATGATGAAAGTGACCATAAGTATTGGGATGAGTTGGAGGAGCGTCTAAAGAACTCAATACCCACAGGCTTTCCTGATATTTAGATGTTTTTTTTCACTCATTTTGAAAAGAAAACGAAAGCTTGCCTGCAAATATTCTTGAAGCCCTGAGCTGTAAGTTACTAGGTATACTTATTATGTACATAAACATATTAATATTTATAAATGATCTCACTTATTTTATGGACATCTTCTTCAAGTTACTTTCTTGAATATGCAATTGCACATTGAACATCCATAATTATTTCACCGAGAAAACGTATTAAATCGTGTAACAAAATCTGAATTCGATAATACACGTACGCTTTAGTAACTGAAAAATATAAATTATATACCAATTGGGTTTTGTTATAGGGGTGAAATTTGAATTGAGGTCAGTGGGTTTGTAGTAGGCTAACTAGTCGTTGCATAATGATAATAAGATGGCTGACAGCCAAATATGAACCTCGATTCCAACGGATTATTATGGAAATAAGAATCGATTAAATACTTTAATTTTTACACGAGTTCATTTATTTCATGTAATTCTGATATTAACTTCGGACAGCGTTATGTTTTCTTCTAAATGATTAATAGTATGTAATGAGTTTCCTTAAAGAAACTTGATTATATTATGCACTTATTCCAGCCTCCGCGATATTGTATATTTTACACACAAATAAAATAAATAAACAGCTAGGATTATTTTTACAGTTTTAAGCGTTGGCAGCCTGGTCTCGGGTTCAAACCCCGGCTCGTACCTATGAGTTTTTCGAAGCTTATGTACGATATATAGTCTGATATTTGAAACCTATCATATACATCTGCGGAGAAATATAAAGGTGTATGTGAAGTTCCCAATCCGCTTTGGGCCAGCGTGGGGACTATAGCCCGATCCCTCTCATGTGTAGCAGTGGGACGTTTATAGGCTAAATTAAATTAATTAAATATTATTATTTTTACAGTCAGGCACCAGTTATTAGGTAGGTATGTTTAAATTGAAAGTAATAAATTCCGGCCTACACTACACTAGTAAGCTAGTTATTAGTAAGTGAATGTCCCATAGAAGGTGGAAACCACTATCCGACAGGTGCAACGGCGGTCTCCGCTTTTCAACAAAAAAGTGACCACCAATGGCGTCAATTTCTATGCTATATCAGTTAAATCACAGAAGATTAATAAACAGATTATTCAAACAAAAAGTAATTTTCGTGGCCGCATATAAATACAACTTATTAAACACATTAAAGTCACTAAACATTAAAATATAGTCTGAAATGATGCATTTATCATTATCATGAACGACATAATGTTGCATGGATAACGTGACAACATGATTGACGTATACATAAAAGTTTGTGTCAAACTATACACACGTGACACGATCACTGATGCCATTGAGCTGCTAGATTAACCATAGGATTATTAGCGACAACAAATTATTTTGTAGACAAATTTCGAAAATAAATTCAGAAATTAATATTTCTTAGTACATGTCTTTAAATATACTCTCTCTCTCTCTCTCTCTGGCTATGCACTTCAATCTATTCCGTAAAAATTCTCAAAAAAATTGTGACACTTTTTTGGAAAGGTACCGTTTGGCGGAACACGCATGTACAGTCGAGTACAAATAGATGTATCCACTTGTTCACCTTATTGCGTTGTAATAAGGTCCAAAAATGGATACATCTCTTTGTAGTTGACTGTACATTGTTCACATTGAATATTGTATTCGAGCAATAAAAGCCGGCCGCCAAATGGTACCTTTCGATCTAGACTATCAGATTTATTATTGTTTATTCGATAACTAAATGAGATTTCAACGGATCATTACGCTATAATTAATATTGCGACTGAGCGCAATGAGTGACGGTTTACTAACAGATTGCCATTTCAACTATCCTTTTACAGGCTTCCTTTGAGTGATTGACAGTATCTAGATTGATTATTAAGACAGTTGTAGATATAATTTAAGAAGCGCACACACCTGTAATGATTAACTTGTAATATCTGAGTGGTTACACATGTAAGTATTTAACGATCTGTGTCAAGATACTGTCCCAAATTTTGATTAAATCCGAAGACCTTAAAATAGAAATAACAAAACGGTTGTCAACTATTGGAACTACGGCGTTTCAATCGAACAGTTATCAATTAAATTATTATACTAGAGCAGAGCTTCACGAATCTCACGAGGCGGAAATGAGCGGCGGATAATGCTATTGGTTGATTTCCGCACATCTCTCATCTCCGCCTCAATGGAAAGGCAGCTAACACGAGATTTTCAGTAAAAAGAATGTTACTTGTGGTTGGTAAAAATTTTCATATTTACATAAATAATGTACGAAAAGACCCCACCCCACTTTGTAGATATGAAGTTATTAATAATGCCTAAAACTACACAATATGCGCTATATAATAAAGTGAAGAATGAAATTAGGCCCTTTCACCAAACTCATCCACTAATGTTTATTTGTAAGTAGCACTCCAAGGTCCGTCCCTACTTACTTACTGCGGATCTTTTGAAGTTTTTTTTGTTCCAAGCCATCTAACCTGTAGGCCACGCTAATTCTTTCTTCAAACAGTCTCATAATATCCTCCCAGTTATTAATCATAATCATTTAGTCTGACATTAGACGGAGAAAGGTGTTATGCAATGAGTAACCGCTCAGTAATTATTACAGTTTTCAATTACAACTTTGTTCTGGCCAAAGGTCAGCTTTTGTGAATGGTGTTGGTGAGTAACTTTAAATAGCTCGTACTTGACTTCTGCGCTAAGAATCTGCGCTTTATTCCTTAGAGTTATGGTTTAAATTGCATTGAAATGTGAGTAGCGCACAGATGCAGCAACCTTGCATTTTGTTTTGTTCATAATATAATCGGAACAGGTTTAAAGTGGAGATGTTAAATTGATTATTTCAATTGAATGCAGATATAAGTCTCCTGAGGTTGTTGACCTTAGTGATTTCTTTTAAATTTAGTAACATAAAAGTTAGACCCCATTTACACATTGATAAGTTTAAGTGCGAGTTCATACATTTTCTACTTGTATTTAGTAACAATAATCAATGTGTAAATGGGGCCTTAAGTATAAGAGTATAATTATTAATAGGCGTCATTGTTTTGGTAAAGGTAACATTTCGAGGCAGGTGCTTACGTTGTGCAGATTCAGTATTGTATTCTGGCAGTAAAAGCGTAAGCTTTACCAAAATAAATACACATATTCTCTAAGAAGCAGGAAACATGCATAGTATTCTACCTATTAGTCACAAGGTTCACATCACAATAACATGGTTTTATTTATGATTATGAACAATAATACATCTCGCGGCATGTAGATTTCGCATTCTCGGGACATGTAATGGGGCCCACCCACTATCAGTCAGCCTGACGATATTAGCCTGTCAGTTGTTCAAAGCTGTCAAATTTTTGTTCTAACTGACGGGCCGATATCGTCAGGCAGACTGATAGTTGGTGGGCCCCCTAAGAAAACAGTAAATCTGTCGCATGTAAAAAAAAACATTTTTATTTATTAATAAATATATCGTAATGCAAGTGCGACTACAAGTGGTTACGTTATCATACATAAGTAACACAATGCCATGACTATAAATTACATAGTCTCCAAAGCATTATATTGTTCATCTCTTATAGAGATGCACCTCCGGCGAAAACTACATAATGTGATGTCACTCGATAATCGATTTTTCGAGTGTGAAGTGAAAGTGCCTTTAATTTGCTTTGCAATAACGTTATAATAAGGTGTTAGTAACAATGAGTCTGCGCTTTGTAACGCTGTTTAGTACATTTTGTTGAGCTATGAATTAGGTTATGTAATTAATAATTATATCACACCTTAGCAAGGGTTTGATTTTCTCGAATGGAATTGTTATTTTGTGGAATTTAATTTTAATTTCCAAGTTGGTTTTGGTTTAATTTCTATTTTCCAAATTGTTGCAACTAATCTATTTATATTTATACGATGGCTAACTAATTTATCTTAGGCACGTTGCGGTTCTAGTTTAGAGAAATAAAATCCAAAGTAAGATTGCTCCACCGACAAGAGCACAGCTCTTAAATATAAAGAAAGAAAGAAAAAGTTTGTGGCTAATTCGTCACGATGTTCACGGACGCAAATAAAACCTATCTACTTTAACTGATTAGCTTCATTAATCAAGCCAGTATTTAAATAGCTGGATCTATAATGGGCTGGAATCTGGACTATTGGCTCCTGTTGATGGAGTATATTATACTGTGTTGAAGGAAGATTACTTTGTATTTGTATCTAATAAATAATATATTTAATATGTAAGGTCAGTTGCAGAGTTAGTGGACCCCCCTGCGTGCTAAAGTTTCCATGCAGAGGGGAGGGGGGTCTAAAGCTATCTACAGCTGAAGTATTATTAAATTAATATTTGTTTCAAAAACTTTAATTTTTTAATACTTTGCAGACAGATAAACAAACATGTGCTGACAAATAAATAAACCGTTATATATTTACTCGCGTTTTTATTGCCGGAGTATACTATCTTCTCAAGGCTTCGATTTACACAAAACTATATTAATAGTGATTTTCAAATCCGGTCTTTAAAATTAAATGAGTAAAAACACTTAGGTATGTTATAACTATAGCTAACCTAGAACCGGAAAAACCGAATTTATATAACTTAGATACTGAGTTTTTTGTAATCTTGTTGAAAGGCTCCCCCTAATCTAAAGTAAAGTCTAGTCTAGTCACTCCACGAAATAACCGTAACGGATGAAAACTTTTTAAGTTTATCGAGTGGATGGTCGATATAACTAGCGCCTTGGAACTTTAACGCAGGCAATCTAAGTTCACGGCACAAACTAGGTTTTAACTCCTCGGGTACTTTGTACTGGCTTTGTTAGTTCCGATGCACTATTAATAAATCTCTAAAACACACATTCGCATCAACTTTGTGAAATGCAAATATGCTTACCAAAGCTATAGTCAGCAGAAGAAGCTGAAATGTTCAAAATTACCTTCTCGCGCTCTTATTCTTTTAACAATAAAGTCGAACCGAAACCATTTTGAACACCTCACTCGTTTAGTTACTTCTGCTGCTGACTATACATATAGATGTAATAAATACACTTGTACAATTACCAGCAAACGTAGCTAAGCGGACAAAGTGGTCCGAGTGATCTTCATACGCTCTGGTCAGTACCCTTAATAATAAAGTAATGCAAATTTCATCTTAGACACCTCATCCGTTTAGAAATTTCTGACTTGACTTGCACGTAAAACTGAAACTACTGAAATATTTAAAGTAACCCAAAAATAGGTATATGTACCTTAACAGATAATTTTCCTCATAAGTAGAATAATTACTATTTATCTAGGAATACTAAAAATATACAGTTAGTTTATCTAGTTATAGTGAATAATAAAGAGTTTCCGATGATTTGTTTTTGTGTGGTACTCACAAAGTCCCTAACTATAACTTTAATTTGAAATCGTAATAAAGTTGGTCCATACGAGTATAAACAGTCGCATGTCTAGCAATAGTTCGGATGCAATTCGCATAGTTGGCGAACCTCCCAATGGCGCTCGTAAATCCGGTGAGGTATCTATTTGACTTTATGTCGATAGTAGGGAGTTAGTAGTCCGACTGTACCTATTTATTTATTGAACAATCTATAAAGTAAACAGGTCTATTTATTTAACATTCTTTTTGTGGTGAACCTTTTTGTGGCGTTTAAGAACGAATATAATTATACGAATACCATGTTATTCATTTAAAGTGATGAATACTGAAAGTACAAATTATTCAATCCACTCCTAAAACTTGGTACCTAGGTAAAAAAAGTTTTTTTAGAAATAACTTGAATTATCAAAAAAAACTGGTAATTATCTCCCTACGTTCCTGACAGTAAAATATACATTATATTGGGTTATAAATAGTTATTACTATTATTAATAGCAATCGGAAGCATTTCCAAGTAATTTAAGCAGAATCAAGTCATACCGCATAAAGTTAACGCATATTTTCGCTCTAATCGCCGGTGTAATATGAGCTTCTGCGTACATTAATAATAACTCCTTCCTATGTGTTGCGTAATTGTTTTACATATTCGCGTACTGGCCGTATCTTCTAACTAGAAACTAATTACGCACTATGTATGTAGTCTGCAGTCTGCAGAGCTTTTCAAACTTTAGGTTTGCGTACTAGTACTCCAGCAAACTCTTGCGTTGTGAACCCAGAGGTTACGCCAGTGATTTAAGGGTTTGCAAAAAATACTGGTAGCTGACTCATGGTGGCAGTAAAAATCTTGAGAGAGAATAGGTTTGACGAACATTTAGATAGATGTAAATCGTGGTCTCCACACAAGACTGATTGAGTTACGGCTGCATCCAGTTTCGTTTAAGGTTACATATAAAATATTTTGACTCACGATCTTCTAAAGCATAAAAGTATTGAATAAATTCTTTGAATAAAAAGAAATTACGTTATATTTACTTATCCGTGTCTTACGCTTTGTATGTCTGCCGGCGCTGCTAACACAAGAGTATTATCAAATGCAATAAAGCTCTCGCTTCCGTCGTGCAAGCGGTTGACTCTTGACCCGAACTCGGCTCGTTTTTACACGCACGTTATTTAACTACGAGTACCAACATTGTTCCGGTTAATTAGGTGCTTATTTATTATCGATCGTTTCACCTTTAAGCTGTGCATAGACAGCGTGCTGCGATCGCGGGGCGCGGAGCATTGCCCTCTGATATTGCGACTTGGAAAAATTCACCATCGAGCCCTGAGCGGATATCGTGCGTACTGTACCGAGTGGTAGGTGCGACCTCTTATCTATTTTGTTCTTTCATTTTTAAGATTACCGACATTACCAAACACTTGTATTAGGTAGTCAGGTTATTGTAGGTAGATTGAGGCTGCGCGGTCCAGGGGGTGATTTTTCAAACTCGAGCGCTCGAATTTGACATTGGGCATCTGCCCCGGTTGTGGCCACTGTGCCAGTTTTGGCCATTTTCAATTTTATTAAGGTATAGACATATTTATAAGTCTATGGTTTACAGTTAATAAAAGAGCGAGTTAGGGCAGTACATATGGCGCTGTCATCTGTCATGTAATGTAATTGTTGTCATTCAGTTGTCAGGAACCATGGAAAAAAGTGGCCAAAACTGGCTCCTGGGCCCTTTTCTGACATATAATTAAAGAGAAAAAATTGATCTAATGTCAGAATCTTAATAGCGAAGATTCATAATATATGAATACAGTAACATATTTTCAATGATTCAGTATATAAAGAGTGTCATAATTCCTTATTGACACAAAATGACGGACGTCTGAATAGACAAACTCTTCTTAAAGTGGCCAAAACCGGGGCATCTGCCCTTTTAAAAGTCTGTCTTAACAGGAATATAAAATTATCATTACTTAAACTGTTAATTCCATGTGATAATAATGGCGACAAAGTATTGTTTGCGATGAATTCGAGCGCTCAAATCTCAAAAATCGGCCGCTGGCGCTTCTGCCAAAGTACTTTTTAACAGTCACAAAAACAATCTTCAAATTTTCAGTACCCTTAGCAGGAAATCCTTAGCACCTCCGCTATGCAGTGCAAATCATCTCTTGCCTTAATTGAAATATCGCTTTGGTGCAGTCTCACTGCCACGGTACTCTAGGTATATGTGCTTAAAGCATTACAATAAGTAAAGTATACTTAGTAAAAAGGTATTGATTTGGTTAGCACTGTCCTGGGGTCGAATCGAACTCATCATGTTACAAATTGTTATTAGATAATGACGGTTATATATTAAAATAATGATTTGTACCGCCCAGTTTAAAGACGTGCAATAATTAACTCCTTAAGCATAAATCATTTAAATTGATTTTATTTGTTTTGTTTTTGGAACCGTTTCTATTCGGTTGCCAAGTTATAATGGTGATGGATGATGTTATTTTTTTCATCTATCATTGAATGATGGGTGTCTTTGGGGTAAACAGAGTAAGTTTCTTGCAAGTTAAGTGGTGCATTTACTTATGTTATATCGTATTTAGGGTACCAAAATTATCTTCAAGTATATAATCGAGACCGATATCAATACAAGTTACGTTGCAAGTACCTGTCGTATATTCATTTTCTTTTAATCCGTTAGAGTCTAGAGTGGTTTCAACTCCTTCCCACATAGAGTTAAATAAATCACTGCAAAAAAACAAGTGAACAACCTAATTAAAACAGAATGGAATTCAAGTTAACGGTTCCATGTTAATGATCGCAGAACCGGCGGATGCCCGGGCGCGGGCGCCGGTCTCGCAAATATTCTTAGTTTTGGCTTTTTGATCATTTGTTCTGAAGATTGTGGAAATGCGGAACGTCGCCTTAGCGCGTGAAAAGCTTAGAAAAGCAGTCCTATGCCTGCACATACCCAAAAAAATCTAAACATGCCGGAAAATTAGTCAAAGCTCAGATTTCTCAGATAATTATTTTAGGGGTTCTTAATCTAAAAAGTTCATACATATTTTATGGCGACGAACAGCAAAATTCCCTTCCTGCCGCTTAAAATATTCCGAGTAGTAACACTTTACGCGTACCTAACAATCTACTAGTATGTAAATAGCTAGGCTAGGCCAATTGATACGATTTATCAATGAAATCGATAAGCATTTACACACTTACGTACATCGTACATGCGCGTGTCTGGCCGCCTTTGCCTTTTATTTTAATGATCAATTTAAAGAGATATGATTAACGGAGATAACACGTGCTTAATGATTAAATCAGAAGTTGTGTAACATGAATCCTATAAAGCAAACAGCGAGAATGGAAATTACTCTAGGTACTTATTATTATGTGAGCATAAGTAATTGCCTACCGATGCACCCTTCCAGCTCAAAACGGGTTAATTATTTTGACTATTTCTAAATAGGCTAGCTATTCCCCCATTTTGTTTTACCACGTTTATATCGCGAAATCTTAAATTAATCTTGCAATATACATTTCCATATACTACGTGTAAAACAGTTCCTTTATTTAGATATTAAAAAAGGCACACTTAACTTATGTTCTAGAGCTCCACTGAAAGGTATTTCTTGAACTTAGACCCTAGGGGACGAAAATAGGCTTTTTATATTTCTGGCAACTTCTATACTGTAGGGTATACATTTTTTTACAAGCTTGTTGTAGGTCCGTAACCATTAAGGAACAACATACCTAAGCATTTGACTCGATGTAATTTTTTAAATGTTAATTGCTTAATTCGCTTAGTGAACTGATGGCTGTAATTAGACTATAACAGAGTTTTATTACACTATTATGTCAGCTTGCCCACTGTTACCGCACAATGACAGCTAGTACCTATTGTTCTAAAGGTCACCCTTAATCGACTCATATGTGAGCAGGTTCATTCTTTTGTAACTGGTAATAAGTACATGCTTTCTTCTTTAATACTGACCTACGGGTCACTTTTGTTTAGTTCGGACAAGTCTAACGCGTTGATAATGTTATCAGATTATGGTACCTAATTTTAATGTTATGGTCACTTTCTCCTCAAGGCTGCATCCTACTTTGAGAAGCCACAAAAATAATTTGTACAGTCGCCATCAGATATATCGGAGCGGCCAAGGTGCTCATAAATATATGAATAACGCCTCTATTGTCGAGGCCATAAAGTGCATGCTCAGATGTTTTTGAGTACCTTGGTTTCTCCGATATATTTCATAGCGACTGTAATACAGTATGTGGTTGATTCTATAAATAAATATAATTTTACTGTATTCAAGGAACTTTGAGTAGGTATATCAAATAAATTAAGGGGAGGACCCCCGCTCCGAGTCGTTCTTGGTACAAAGACTGGCCATAGTAATTCAGTGTGGAAATGCCGCGAGTTTTTTGCATCGGGAACAAACGGGAGCATTTTTAGTAATTTAGTGTTTTTTATATATTTATTTTCCTACTTTATTACTAAATAAAAGTTTACTTTTAAGTTTTATAAATATAATCATATAATGTATTTTCAAAACCTAATTTGCACCGTTAAATAAATTTAAAAATTTTTTACAGGTAAGAAAAAATCATCTCCAATAGACTACTGCCAGAAATTACTTCGATATAACTGAAGTCAGGAAAGAGGTAAGTTAATTACTTAGATCGTTATTAGATTAATTATAAGTAGGTAGGTAAATACATATAAAGTAACAGTAATTAGTAGGATAACCCCTCTTGATACTTGAAAATTTGCTTAACGTACCTAATTAGCAAAATCTACAAATAAACAATAAACATTGGTAAATAATGCAATTGCAACAACTCATAAAATGCATTGAAGGCTGCATTCACTCGAGACATTTCATTATCATTTCAATTTATAATTATCGTGATATCACAAGCCTTGTAACAATCACCTCGGAGCCTTTCAAAATATCATATTTTTGACACCCTGCTGCAATAATATGGCAAAGTGCATTTGCATAACAGTAAGTAGGTAACAATATAAAAGTTTATATCCACAAGCGCAAAGCCAACTATGCTGGTATCTAGGAAGTACGAATTTCCAAATTTTGTGCTCGATATTCGCATTCTTAGTATAATAAAACTACTTTTGAGTGAGTTAAAATTATAGTATAATATCTCTGTGACATCGTACATATAAAGAAGGTATTATAATGACTTAAGTAAACATAAAAATCCTGTTTCAATCAATTAAAATGCATAACTGCAGTTGTAAAACCTAAGAATAACGTGACTATTTAAACGCAGTATTCACAAGTCAAACCATTAAAACAGAACAAATCGTCTAACACATAACACTTACGTGCTAGTCTTTTCTAAATTAAAACCAACAATAAATCACTGTTACCCTTTCACACGGTTATAGCGCTTCTTCCGTTGTCCGAGAGGCTATTATCGTTTGTTTTTTTGATGGATTTAAGTCTTTTGGCTGTGACCCCGTTGCGTTAAGGCTTGCACGCAAATTCAGAAAGGCTGATTGATGAGTGTGGCGTACTGTGCTTATTAGTTCGCTAGTATTAAACCTATATGGTGTAATGAAACAAAATTACTGGCTGTTTTCTGCGGTGATAATCATTAGCCACTGCTTTTATAAGAAAGTGGGTAATTTTCAATTATGGGACGATGTTTGGAGCGTTAGTAAAAGTTTATGAATGGAGGAAAATGAGGGCATGTTGAATTACTAACTGTCAGGCGTTTAACGCAAAACATTAATCGCCTTTTCTAATCTAATTTAACTTAACGATGGGTGCACGATTTCAGTTTGTGATCTCTTTAATTAAGAAAAAGTTAAATAAGTTTAAGCCTGACACTTGGTTCAGTCTTTAAAAAAACATTTATTTACATAACTAAATATACAGAGGTACTACAGTACAAATACTAAACAGTTCAGTCTTAGTTCTTAGTTTTGAGGATCGAATAGGTAGTGTTGCTGAAGTAATCATCCCCATATAAGCCTCGACATTTCTCTCTCCTCTCCATCTCTGTTGCTACGCTGCCTACGCTCATTTACACACATCACCAGATTTCCCCACTTCTATGATTATTCGAGTCTTGGTTTGCTACAGGTCAAAAATGTTTGGCATAATGTAAAATCACGGCATCATGTCATGAGCTATTAACATTCTGGTGGAAAGAAGATGGATGAATTGGATAGGGACCTACTCATTGCTCTCACCTACATTACATACTCGTACCTATGTATACCGACCGACATATGTAACGTCTCAAATACCTTCTTTTTCTTCTGTTCTGTACAATTCACTAAATAGATCCAATTTAACCCATACATGATGAAAGCCGGGTATCCTCTCGAGTTCTCTCGATAGCGATCGCTGTAGAAAACTATTGTTACGTACAGGTGTATGACCATTGTATGGCCCCTCAGTTCCCAGGCAAACCACCTCGTGAGAACACATTGTATGTAAAGAAGTAACAGGACTATAAGTTTTTGTTCAAAGTTTATGACTGTATATATGAATCGGTTACATATGTTAATTTGCACGTAATAACTTTAGGAAGTAGGTTTTTGGACTGTGAGATTAGAGTTTCGCTTTTATTGTGTTTTGTGTCACCTAGTTTTCTAATTTACTTACGATGTTTAAATTATCTTTAAAGCGTCTGTACCACAGATAAAAACGCAACGCAATAATTTCTTACACATAGATGATATTTAATTTTTTTTCCATACATAACTTAAGCAACAAAAGTGATGTAAAATCCACTCATTAAGCAATTGAAAACACCTTGCTCGGCAAAGTTCCTAGGTGCACTGCCGGCAGGACACTTACACTCTCCAATACGCGACCGTCAACTAGTCTTCATATTCCTGATATTCGCGACATCCGTCGCAATTAATTCGCCTGCCTGTATCGTTTATTAATACAATTTTCACCGCCAGCAATAACTCACTGGTAACGAGCCTTCCATGCCTGTCCGTCCTTCGACAAGTTAGCCAGGAGTAATCATGGTGACACACGGGCTGGGAGATTGACTGATCAATTACGGTGACAGATGGAGGTACCACACGCAAGACATAATAGGGAGGTACTCCACAATTTTGGAATACATTGCGTGTTCGGTTAAACTTTAAAGTGTCCTAAAAATCAAACCATATGTTAATTTAAAAGTCGCTAATAATCGTTGTCTGGTTTTAGGAGTATATTCTACGTTTTAATTTATTGCTCCTATTACAGGCAACACCCTTATATTTTTTATTTTGAACAAACATTTGTACGAGTATAAAGGTCTCTCAAAAATACATATGTAATTAATTTATTGTTTAAGAGACTTCGTCAACGATAAAACATGGCTTGTTAATGTCACTCATCACAAGGATCACCAAATAATATGTAGGTACCTACTAACAGCTGTCTCATTTCACATGCAGATTCAGGCATAGGTATATTAATTAGGCACACGAGGTCTCTTGATAGCCAAACATCTCCATTACTATGATGTCTAAGATATTAAAATAATGTAAACATAATTTTAGAATCTCAGCCGTATCGATATCGATAGTATTGTAATTAACGAAAATGTATTATAATTGAATTTTAGAATGAATTTCACAATTAATGCAATGTGTAACGTATGTCTATGTATAAACACAACAGCAGCACGGTGATATATAAATTGTAATCGTGTTAGTCTTGCTATTGCTCGACGTCTGTATAAACTGCACATAAATCTCAATCCGCAGCTTGTCAGTTACATGTGACAATAATTGGCCTGCCTATTTGATCTGAATTGGTATCGGTAATGCTTTGAAAACCAGAGCAAATTTCAATTATGGTATTTAATTAATTATACCTAAGATATTCGTACGATAAAAGAATTATCTACAAACTGTGTTTTGTTTTCTCAGGATTATAATTTACTTCCCTATTTTATCCTGATTTCTTAATAATATTATCAACTGAAAATTCCTGATAAAAAAAAACATTTTTATGGAACACGTTCACATTAAAAATATTTATAACGGATTACTCATGTAATTTTTGTCGATTTATGCTCGACATGTTTCGTGAGGCCGCTCGTGAAAATGATCATCGTAAATTGATCGAAACATGTCGAGCAAAAATCGACAAAAATTACGTGAGTGACCCGTTATAAATATTTTTAATATGTCAGAGTCTCACGAAAGTTTTATCGTTCACGTTGACTGTGTGTCACCATTTTATAATTCCTATAAAGCGGAAACATAGTAATAAATTATTGCTATTGGTTATGCATAAATAATATTTTTCGTGTAGGTACCTAACTATATTGCCTCGTCTTCTATGAAATATTATAGCTAAATATCGTGAACTATTCTAAATTATGCAACTAAGACGAACATGTAACTTCTCATACCAGTAATGTAGTGAGAAAATAGGTAATATAGGTATATCATTATTAAGCTAACTAAATGATCCTATCCTATGGGTCTGTGTGACAACCTGACAACAGGTATTTATAGGTACTCCTGATTTTGTAAAATTTAACATCAACAGGATAATTAAGCCATAATTTCCACCGGACGTGGGATACATTTTGCTGACTGCACCCAATATGCCACCAATCATACTGCTACGTAAGACTTGATCGAGACCGGGGTCGGCGACCGTACGCGCCGCGAAATAAGCGCGACCCACGCATCAAGGACGCGCGCGCACCTTTCTACATAATATTAACGTAAATATAACAATTTGTTGCACCTGTAATACTTGTATGCAAGTCAGTTGTAGGTATTGACCTTATTAAAGTATGATGGGTATCGGAGAAAGCAGGTGGACACTTTGGCGGCTTATTGGATAGTCCAGCCACCGGATTCTTACGTTGCTAATTAGCTAAAGTGCCCATTTATTATATCTGCAAGGTGCATATAGTTCATCTGAAAACAGTTAAGAAACTTGCCTTATTGCGCATAGTTTATTTAAGCCTTTTTAGTTTTGTTTAAATAAAGTTGATGAATCGAATATCTAAGCCTTCTGGAACGGTAAAAGTTGATTGTTATTTAATAACCAATGTCCAATGTAACGTTAACAACGTATTCTGCCTTGACAAACAAATAGTATATCTAAGCCTGTATGTAACATGTATAACTTAATTAATAATCAATTCATCCACACTTTTCATTATCCATTTTCTGAAACGTTTTTCAGTTGTTTGCGCCGGCCGGCTAAAATCCACTCGGAAATTTTCCGCTTTTCTGCGGTGAACTTTGTAAAGCTCACGTATCTTAAGCAACATTTAAGCGTAAATAGCCTTAATCCCGTCTAGTCTAGACTATTTCTAAGTGTTTCAAGCCTGTAGAAAATTGAATGAACGTCTAGTACGTGGTAGCTAATTATATGTTACTTTCAATGCGATCAAATACCAGTTTTGCTGCTAATGCGACGAAGGTGCCAAGATTAGCACGGGTTTAACAGGTCTTCTAGTGTGAAATGAATGATTTAGTATAAACGCCGGTATATTTAATGGATGTAAGTACTTGTATGTCCACTGTGTAAGTAGCGATTCTATAAATCTCCCTTTCGCTCTTATAAAAGTTTTATAGTTTTTGACGCGTGAAGCCATATATGCCCACACACACATGCTTGCATAATGTGGGTATAGGCATGTTAGTAGACATGTGCAGTGCAATATGTGAATGCATGCGGGGGCATGTTTTGCTTTTACGAAGAACTACGACTAATGTGTGATAAAAACATTATTCCGGCGTCAAAACTACGTATCAAAGTTAGGTATAATTTTAGTAGAGTCGAGATCGATCCTGGTATCATTTGCAGACCCACATTCCCAGGTCCACAAACTCCCACAGTCGAGAACAAATGAAGGAAAACCATAATCCACGCTCCGAGATTGCACCGCTTTATGATGTCACAGTTCAGAAGATTGTGTGCAATTATGCAGTGTGTGCAATTTATTGTGTTTCCCTCGTCGTGACTTGCTGCGCTTTCTATCAGCTTGCCTTTTACGACTGCCACAATGCCAGCAGCGAGGCATTACCTCGGTAAACTTAGCTTATAAGTCAATTTACAGTTTACAATTATTTTATAGGCATGATTGAATACTAGTAATCTTGTTCCTCATAACCTAACAAATAAATAAAATTGAGACACGAAGTACGTTTCGTGCAAATATGTAATAATATTTATCAGCTCAATATTGCTAGACCTACTCAATTTATTGTCCGACTTGCGAAAGAAGTTTTAGTTTTTCGAATATTTAAATATTAAGTACCTGATTTCAAGCATAGTCAGTAGATGTGATTATACTTAATATTAATGATATCTTTTGGATTTTTTAGAGGATTTTTTTAGGAGTAGTTAAACTTCTATTAACATCGATTTTACCGGAGTTTACATATTTTAAACAATTCTTGTTTAGTCAATTTGAAGCATAATCAATTGAACGTTACCCCAATTGCATGTCGCCTTCGGTCCTACAGTTCAACCGTGTCTAGGTAGTATAAATGTCTAGATTGTCTAGCCTGCCGTTACACTATAGATAACCCGTGTTCGCTTGCGTCTGCACGCTAACCGTAAAGTTCGTTTACTTGTTTTTTATTGCAGTTTCTAACACTTGTCTGCTAAAGGTTCCTGTTCCTACTACGTTTTACGTTAAGAGGATACGTCGCCTTAGCGATTTTTGAAAAAAAAATTTGAATAAAATCTCTTTGACGCTCATCGGTGTAGGTTTCTAAAAAAGTACATATGTAATTATGTACAGCGTACATAACACCCTTGTTAACAACTGTCCTGTTAACGGTTGTGGAGATCTAGAGGAAAGGCCCTTGCCCAACAGTGGGACACTCAAATAGGCTAGATAAATAAGTAAAATACAGCATTCGATTGTACAGAACTGACAATCGAATGCTGTGTTTTAGATATATTCTTATGAATTTTAGCCAAGTTTTAGGGCCCTACCTGATCCTTGGTAGTATGACACTCAGAAATGCACCTCAGTGACCTCGTATGCTAATAAGTACGTAGTTACTGCAAAATTAAGGAGGTTATTGAGGTCGTACGTGTTACGAGAATTCCCCCAGGATCTTTGTTGTACTGAATTATAATGTTTTAACGATCTCTCTGCAAAACAATGGGTGTAATGAATGCCAGCGCTTGCCGCTGGCGAGATATGGACCACAGGTTCGTGAGTGTACACTAGGGGTCGTAGCAGTTGCTTATAACCTACTTAACGTAATCACTATAATGTCTATAAAACTATACTTATTGAGATTTTCCCAGAGCTTTGTCCAACGAGCTTGATGGTTTTCTTAGTGTACTAGAGGGAAATATCTGAAATATATAAGTAGGTAAATTACTGACGCCTTGATTATTTCAATTCACCGGTTTAGTCAAATAATTTCCCCCTTGGCAAATAAATATAGTAAAAAAATGTATCATAGCATCATAGCTTTTTAATACAGACAACACAAACTTAAGCCACCAAATCACCCAATAAACTAGGTGGATGCTTCATTCGTTTGTAACTCGTAATAACTTCTATTTGTCTGTTTACCTACGATAATTATTAAAGTGTTTTTCGATATTTAGTCGAGGTATATCCAAGGTAGGTCCTTCATTTATCTAGCTGTGATCCTCTTGTACCAACTAGAACAGCTGATGACCTCACAGTGCTCCCATTACGTTAGTTTCATAATTTGATGCACGCTAGCATTTGTTCCGTCCACACGTTACCGTCCCGCCGCAGGCGCGAGTAAAGGTTACGAACGAAAGTTGAGATAATGCTGTCGTTAATTAGTGCTGTGAAAGTGTTATCTGGGCTGGGAATAGCCCTGTTATATGTGCCATTGATTTTACGTCACTCTGGGCGCTAAGTGAGATTTACCGCCCTAGGGCGCAGCGGAAAACCTCACTTCACACCCAGGAGAAGACGTAATAGTACATTACGTACATAGGGCGGTAAAATAAAGAACGGCTCAGATCGCGGACATTTGTGGCCCGAACCGAAGGACCTGAGGCCTGGAGGCTCTGGGCAGTAAGTGAGATTTGCCGCCCACGGGCGCAGCAACAAATCGCACTTCACACCCAGGAGAAGACGTAAAATTGTGTACGCACCATGGGCGGTAATAAGCATACCCCGGGGTTTTCGGTGCGGGAATGATTTCGTGTATTTATAACTTTGTTTATTGTAAAATAATTACCAAACTATGAATTAAACGTAGATAGTAAGGTCCAAATGTGCTTAGAAATGTTAAATTAGTATCGTTTTTTACAGTTTTTACCTGTTATTTGGCTAGTGTATAACATTCCCGCACCGAAAACCCCGGGGTATGGTAATAAGGAAGGCCTCAGATCGCTTGTTTATGGCCCTTACCTTCGGTTCGGGCCACAAATGCCAGCGATCTGAGCCCTTCTTTATTTTACCGCCCTAGGTACGTAATGTACTATTACCCCCTTGTTATCGAAGGAAGTATCACCTGCATTTATTCTGTCAACATTTTTGGCTGAATTCTTTCTTCGGCGTAATAGACCATTTTCTATGTTAGACACCAATGACAGTTCAGTTGGAATATCATTAGTCCATCATTTGGATACCTTATGCTTAGCCAGCTAAATAACACGCGGGTTTGTTGCTAATAGTGTTCCAAGTATAACAGGCATTAAAAACTTAATTGAACCATCAGACGGCGTAATGGCCGCCCACCGCTGCTGTAGGTGGGTAATTATTGCTTATCTACTAACTGCGGAATTTATTTCTTTACTCACCAGACAAGTCTATAAAAGCTCAACATTTAATCTACAATCAAGGGTTTTCTGCGCATATCCTTTGATTTTGCGTTCTTGGATCACGGGAGATCACGTATGTCTGAATTATTGGACCCTGATTCGTGAACCTGTAATCTTTTTAAACCCTGACGTCAATTACTATCACAAGAGACTAGACTCAAAATTTACGAGAAGGTTAGACTTAAGTAATACAGTTATTATGGAATTAACCGACTAACGTTCCTAACACGCCTAATTTAAAGTTAAATTCAATTTAAGTACCTACCCCAGTACCCTGTAGTACTGGGGTACCACTGTTTTTAATGTTAGTATAAAATAATTATACGTATTTACACATCCCTAACCTTATTATTTATACCTAAAAATTAAATGTACCTACTATGTTTTTCACTGTCCGTTAGCCAGACAAAAAATTTAAATACACTTTGCAAATTAACAAAAGTCGCGTGCTAATGCTTCAAGCTTTCTAAAGGGGTGATTTAGGGAGAATTGAATTTAAAGGAATCCTTTTTAACAACTCTACACTCAAAGTCTGCATTCTACCTCAAAGTACAGTTATTAACCTGTCAGATTACGCATGGTATTAATACGGTCACAGACTTTTATTGTTGAGCCATTTAGGGTTCACTTTACACTCGACATTTCACAGCTTGAGCCGTTAAGGGCTGTGAAAAAACGAAACCCGATAAAAACAAAAATTGATACAATGCTTTTTATATGATTTTAGTCTGCCATATTTATATCAGAAATGGTAATCAATGTCCGCGAATCGGGGTGTGGCTGTGGCTAGACATTTCCGAGAATATATTCATTATGCAGAGCGTCGGTCGCTTAAAGTTCGTTAATTATTCACCTACTTTTCAATGTTGCACAATTATTTATAAGCCCGGGAATATGGTATACAATATTGAAAGCATTAAAATCTCGCACTTAGTTTGCATTACGATTCTTATCACACATTAGATACCTACTCAACTTAAGGTACTTTAACAAACTAACGGCAAGATATCGTCAAATTGTTGTACTATTTTCTGGCACCAGCCCTTAGTCTATTATTACTAACACATAGCCAGGTAACACACAAGTAGTGCTGTAAAAATGTTAGCGTCTAGTTCAGGCAAAAGCGTCGTACATAATATCCGGAACCATGAACTTCCCGTGGTTGTAAACATTCTGCTCGTGTCTGAAATTGAAAATTTATTGCTGACTTAATCTATTATGACATAATTCATGTTAGCTGCAGCCTTGCTTTTTTGGATTATTTTAGGAAAACAAATAAAGTTACTAGAACTTTTCTTATTTTGTACAATCGTTGTAGTGATACTATAAGTCGTGATAGAACTTTTCTTAGGTACAATTTTGCAATAATACAAGGTTGCAATAATATGACCGGTGGTTAAATTTTCAGACTTTATCAAAAGTATGTGACGCACATTTGTAGATGTAGAGACATAAGTGCGGGTCACATATGTTTGCTGCCTTCGCTGTGCAAGATATCATTGCAGTTCAAGGTGACTACACTTACGTAAATTTGTATAAACACTTAAAATCACAGAGTTGCTGATTGCCTGTAAATCAATTTTTAATTACATATGGTTGTCCAAACTTATGCATTCTAATTGGTTTTGTTATCGGTTTAATTAAAATCATAACGTACAATTAACAGCGCAGCGGTAGAACATTAAAGTACAAAAAGTGGAAACGTCAGAATTTCCACGTTACGTGATATTTGAAAATAAATAAATTACTTTTAAAACATTCATGAAGTTAAGACTCAGACTCGTATTTAATTATTAGTAGTGTGCTTTACAAGAGTATCGCGTGCCTAAGACCCGTTTGTTATCGCAACTCTAAATGCACTCTATTACGATATTTATTTCACATTTGTTTTTCAGTACAAAGTTTTACGGTTAGTTCGCACTAAATTGGTGGTTTATGCTAGTTTATTCTACCTATTCAAATACCATTGACTTTATAGATGTGATCACAGGAGTACTATGACTCTACTTTTTACTTACATAAAATAGATTCATTCGTTTGCAACAATATACATACATAGTACAACTTCAAAAAAGCTAACATGATTTTGAAACAAGTATGCAGAGTTTACACAATAAATGTGGACGAGTTTAGTGCAAGGGACCACTTTGTCGATTTACAAGGGCACTTTTTTACCTTTCACTAATAGATAGTACAGCTTGCGTAGTTTTAGAAAGTACTAGTAACTCCATATCGACAAAGTGGTCCCTTTGTGCTTACACTGAGACAAATAAGTAATTTTCCTGATATTTTTGTTGTTTATCTAAAATATTTATGAACCATTAACTGTATTTATTTTGTAAAATATACTAGTAAAGAATAAATTTACTATGTAAGTACCTATACATTCAAGTTACACAGTTTTACCTTAAATTACACAAGCCTGTAGGGCTAAGCATGAGTTATATTTGTCAGTTTAACTGGTTTGCATTAAGGACTAAACCTGTATTAGGGAAACCGTAAAAAATAATTTCATAGCACGATGGTAACAATATTCTGTTCTGATGAAGAAGAATAGACTTTCAGTGATACGGACTTATGATAGCTTTTAGAAGCAAACAGAGTACTGACGTAAGGGTTAATTTTGAACGTTGTAGCTAATATCAGGTGGTATTCAATTAGTTTTGCTCCCTCGCGCAGTTGACACTGTCTACCTCACGCTTTGCAATTAAGAATGACTCGAGCAGCTGTCAACTTTAACATTCTTGACGCTGTGTCCTAAGTTACAGGAGAATATTTTTTATACTTTTATCATGCGTTGAATTTTTGTAAGCGGTTTTTATTTTAATAGGTAGGGTAAAACACTCTTATTGGGCAACATAGGGAAGGATAATAAAGGATAAAGAGAGTCTGTATTCTCTTTACGTCAGTCTGGGCGGTAAGTGAGATTTGTCGCGATCTGAGCCTTTCATTATTTTACCGCCCTAGGTACGTAATAGCACATTACACAACTAGGGTGGTAAAACAAAGAACGGCGGAGATCACAGAAGTTTGCGGCCCGAGCTGCAAGCGAGGGATGTAAATATGTGATCGAGGGCTTTCTTTATTACCTCCCGTGTTGTGTACGTCATTTTATGTCTACACTTGGCCAGAAAGCGTCTTGCGCGCAGCGTGCGGAAAAAGCCACTTTATGGCCAGGTGTGGCATAATGTACTATTATGCCTCTGTAGACAAATCGATTCCTTTGATGGAAGTAAAAGATGTTTCATTAATTTTTTTTTACAGACGATAAAATAGAAACTAAGAGACAACTCAAATATAGCTTTTTAAGGACGGTTTTTGGATTGTTACTGTTGCTAATTTCAAAAATGTCGCCGACTGCCTGCCTTTTGCGACCTGAGAATTTATTCCCCTAACGCCCCTCTGACTTGACAGAATCTCTAACCTTTGCAGTGGAAGCAGATTTAGGGTTAACGCCAATCATTAAGTAATTAAAGTATGTTTTTGACGTATGTCAAATGTAAGGGTTATTTGCCGTAATAAGAAATGGGCGATTTATAATTAAAAATATTATTGCATAGATAACTATTATTTTCCTACAAAACGCTATCTAAATTTGAAATAATAGTTATAAAAACATAGGAAGTACTAAAGGTGTTATTAATAATTTCTTAATTAACAATTCATTAACAATTTACCTTCTTACTTACTTTAATTTCTGGACGAATTAAGTAATAATACTAACAAATGACTGAAAATCTCGAATGCTTTATGTTTAAATACTTAAAATGATAGCTATAAAACCCAAAAGTTCTAAAAACTTTAAAAACCTGTGATGCAAGGTTTCATTACATAGCTATTAATGGCGGTGTTTTCGCTCAGTGAATTATTTGAGACGAGGAAGCATTCCTCTCGACGAGCTTTCAGCTTTCATTATACAGCTTTCATGCTGGAACGCTATTGCAGTTTGCTTTCAAGTTGTTATTGATTCCTTACTATTTGTAGTATTTATAGTTCAGTGAAATTAGATATTAAATTTACAACGCGTGATGTAGTTGAGATTTTGTAGTATGTTATGTCGTTAGGGATGGTTTGAGCAGTATTTGATTATATTTACTACAACAACTGTCTTGAGCTAGCCGACAAATTGAAAAGCTGTCAACTTTGTAATATTTCCTGTATAAACTCAAAAACTGTTCATTTATTGATAAATGTTGCTATTAGAGCTTTAAAGAGCATTTAATTATCCATCATTTAAGTGCACATTCAAATATTTATCTTTTATATCTTCTGAGATAGGGGCACTTTATCTATCTATCTATACATATAATAAAGCTGAAGAGGGTCGAAAGTCTGTACATGGAAGATATTCGAAAATAAATTGGCTGGGGATACTTAGAATCGATAACAGAGCACGTTCCCACAGTTTTTAGATTTTTTGTCTGTTTGTCTGTTTATCTGTTTGTCTGTTTATTTGACCGCGCATCACGTGAAAACGGCTGAACGGATTTTGATGACATTTTGTATAAAGATTGTTTGAGTTCCGGGAAAGGACATAGGATAGTTTTCATCCCGAAAATCAACCTTGGAGGGGGTGAAAAGGGGGTTGAAAGTTTATTTAGAGAATTTTTAACCGCTGAAACGATTTCGATGAAAATTAGTATGGAGATTATTTGAGTCCCAAAAAACGACATAGGATAGTTTTCATCCCGAAAATCAACCCTAGAAGGGGTGAAAAGGGGGTTGGAAGTTAGTACGGGGAATCAATAACCGCTGAACGCTGGAAATAGTTTGAGCTCTGGGGAAGGATATAGAATAGTTGATATTCAGAAGTTTTTCCTCAAGGGGGATTACTAATTACACGCAGACGAAGTCGCGGGCAAAAGCTGGTTTATTGATAAAATATAAGAAAATTCTTTATAGTTCATTAAGGTTTACGTTGGTTCCTCGATGCAGGTATTTGAACTAAATTAAACATTTCTAATCACAATTGTTGTAAATTATCTACCGGCAATCACTAAAAACAAATAAACTTGTACTACTTTTTCAAAAGAATGAACTCGTTTTTATTCGATTTGTGTGAACTATTCCCATATCTCCACCTATTTATTTTAAGCAGACTTCAGGTAAGAGTGTCACTACTTATATGCCGTATTCACTTCGAGATTCTAAAGAAAGATCCCGAGGACTTGACAACTTCTTTCGAAATCTTGAAGTCAGTTGATTTTTTTTCCACAATTTCAGATATCTGCAATTCAAATACGTTTAGAGGTACCGTCTGCTTTTAAGAAATAGCGCGAGATTAGATTGTAATATGTGAAACATTTTATAGGCGTTTGCCAGTTTCCTAGCTTGATCTTCAATATCTTCATACGCACTCGTTTATGTATTACAGTTTTTACGAAAACGTATAATACATACTAAATAGTAAATGTGTATAGTATACACGTTACTCTCTTTTACTCTTTATATTTGCAAAATCCCTACTCCAATCGCTTAATCCGAGGGTCCAGTGCATTACTCACTTACAAAGAGTCTGCGTCTGACAGATAGGGTGCACCCCTAGAAACGTCCACCATTACCTGGCCTATCGACGGCTGTCTATGCTTCTCCTTCAATACCGATGATTGAAGATAGCAAAGAGATGAGAGAGCTCATGATAAACTGGTCTGCTTTTGTACTTGAGTGGAGTAGGTGTGAGAGCTATAGTGGATGGGACGTTTTTTGTTTATTGACGGTAATTCACCTGGTATTGAAAAAATCAATCAGCGTTAAATATGGTTTTAATGTCCGGTTTATTTTATATTCGATTTTAATTAAAACTGACGCTAAACCATACGTATACTTTTTTGGAATTATTGTTTTATCTCTAAATGTTCCTACGCCCAATAGGTTTATACTCGTAGGTACTCGTATATAAATAGGGTATTAGAGGCACCGAAAATATAAATGCTTATAAATCATTTTCAATTTTAATCATTGATACAGTCCTTTAAAAGTTTAAATCTCTCTATCTTAATAAACTAGGCTATCTTCCTGTTAACAATAAATCAGTTAAACCTAAACATCAGTCCGCGTAGTGTCTATATTAAAAAGTTAAGTCATAAGTGACAGTGATAAAAATAAAATAAAGAAATATAAAAAAAGGTAAATAAGTAACTAATTTTTTTTGTGATATGCCCCACATACATATACTTGTTATCTTAGTGCATATACTAGTACGGGCGGCGGCGGTAAATACAATCCATTTTTTAATCCGGATGTGGTACTTTTTTGGGGTGCGTCCCATAAGATATAACTACAAAATATATAATTTCATATTAATAACGTTCACAAGATATAATGAACGTTTGCTATAACAACAAAATCAATATTTTTATTAGGAATAACGGTCAATTAATATAATACTCATTTTGTATAATAACTTATCATATAACACTCAAATACACTAAATTTAGTTAATATAACATACATAACGTATATCGATCATAATATATACTATCTTTTAATATAATAATTGTAAAATAGAATAGCGTATGATATACTAAATAGGTTATAACTCCATTCCAACCTTTTTCCCCAAAGTGTAATGTTTTCACGGATATCAAACTAAATCAATAGGTAGGTTAGGTTCGTTAGGTAGCTTCAGATGCCCGAAGGGTAAACCGCCCGGAAATAGGAGCCCCGCTTCCCGTCTAGTTAAGTTGAGGATTCAACATTTTGAGAATTTTAGAATAGCTAATTAGACGAGCTGCTACTTAAAAAATCGTGTAGACCAGTTGCTTTTAGGCGAGTTGATATATGTACACGAGCTGCGATTTAGACAACCCGTTACGAGCATTATGTATTTTGGTGTTAGATGTATTGAATATTATACATTATAAATCTAAGGTATTATGAACGTTATACATTATGACCGTTATATACAACGATATTATACTTAAACAACGTTATACTTAACAAAATTAGATATTTTGATGTTATATCAAACGTTCATTATAGACTTTGAACGGTATACAAAACAAGCTTATGCAATATGAGCGTATAGAATATGAATATTATACAATAAGTGCTTATATCTTTTATTACTCACCCACTTTTTTGTGCTTTCGGCCAATTCTATTTTTTTTTACTTTTTTTCCGGAACTCAGCACCACTTTTATGAACATGTGCCATGGGGCTTATCTTTGTATCACGTCACGTAGCAGATCCTACGGCCGCCGCCCGTACTATACCCAAGATCATCTAGCAGCGAGGTTTGTTAATAGTTTAGTGGTAGGTCCTTAACAAGATTTCGATACAGGCATTTCCCGAAGGTAATAAAGTTAACCGGCTCTTTGGACAGCCCTGACATACGATATTAGCTCCTGTTTCCTATCAATAACCTCGTGGCGTATACAGATTATGGTACGTGGTGACAGGATTAATAGTTTTAGCTTTAAATTTGGCAGGGTTAGTAAATTGTGCTTTTCGGATATAATTTGTAAGCTGTGCATTCTTCAGATTTTTATATAAATCTGTATTTAATTTCCATTATCTGAGCCCGATGTTGCAATAAGCATTTCAATTATATTATTTTATAGATTTTTGCGAATGAACGATTTTACGTATTTGGCAAATAATTTATTTATGTAAATTACTGGTTTCATAATATTTACTGAGATAAATCTTTAATGCATTGTTTTTTTTATCATTTATTGGCCATTAAAGTCTGAAATGTATGATGATCATCAATAAAGGATAAAAAATGGGACCCTGTGGTTCAAGTATGGAAGGCATTTATGTGGCTTCTACAGAGAAGCTAAGCAAACTCTAGATCTCTTTAACATTTGGTCATCTAATTAAATGACATACCTACTTATGACAAAAAGCGTACGTCATATGTTCTTTGTCTATTTCCTATTCGTGTTTTAGATTTCCTCTATTCGTGCTTGTTCTAATCAGTATAAAACCTCCTGGCCGGCAGTAGGTAATCACCCGACCCGGACGATTGCCTTTTTGTCGCAAGGCAGTTACGTCGAGAAAATGCTCTCTTGTCGTTTGATCAATAGTTCCGACATCGGGATTAGAGATATTGCCGAAGAGACCGATATATAGGTATAATAGTATGTAAGCGAATAGAGCAATTTGGGTTTCAAATCCATTGAATGTTTCTAAAAAGGTTAAATCGGTACACGTACGGTAACGTTTTGGGAATAGAATATTGACCATAGTCATAAAAGGTAACACACATACTTACTTTACCAAGTTCGTAACAGCATCTAATAAGTTATAAGTAGTAGTATATCAAATGAATAGAAGGTGTTAATATATTTATCTAAATGTTATTTTAATTGAAGTTTTAGATTTTAATAATATTTTTATCAACGACATCGCCAATCAAGAATCTTATCTAGACAAGTTACAGATGCCGAGGATTCGATCGTGTGGCTGGGTCATTCACCCCCGGGTAACAGCCTAGCTAGAGATGTGACATATCGTACATCTTCGTTACGAAGTCATTACCGATGATACAATAACGGTTGCAATGATTCTGCTCCACTTTTGAGTCAATTCGATCAAAGAAACCGCCTAAAGTATTACCGCCTAATTTCCATTGAATAGATAAAACTGAACGTCTTCAAAGCTGTCTTGCGTTAATATTCTCGAAAATTGGTTGATTTCTACGCTCCTGTCTCTCCCTATCTGCCTGCAAAAAATATATTTCAATAAGTCTCTCATGTCTCATGCCACAACGTATGTTGGTCTTAACAATCTTAAATTCGGTCACATTATAACAGATGAAATAAAATTGATTGCCATTACTTACGTTAAAATTACATCGACACATACATATGTAAATATAACATACATTTAATCAATAGCTCTTAAATCGGTCTTAGCATTATCATAACTGACTAAATAAAACATTTCAACACGTGCCACAAATCGGCTTGTTAAACATATATTTACAACAAATGCAATCAATCAAGCATCTATCTTTATATCTTACCGTTGTATAACCATTCATTATACAATCCGTCCTTTGACCTATCGTTTACAATAAGTATCAATTATATCGGGAGGAAATACAAACAGCATTATGGTAATAGTCGATTGTAAAGATAAAGTCTACTGTTTGTAATATAGTTTTCAGATACCGTGACATTTGGCCTTGGTTTATGCATTAAGTTTCTTCTGAGAGATTCAAATTAGATCATTTTACTAGAGTACCATTTTATGTAAAATATTAATTGATATGTATACATATATTTACTTTTTATTTAATCACTTCAGTGTCATTGGAAGCTTGCTTGCTGGCTGAAGAGTACGAACTTTAACAATAGTACAAAATGTTGCTTGTAAAAGAGGGTTTTCAGTTAGCCGTATCAAGGGAGGTTACCAAAGCGCTAATCAGGAGTTTCCCATCCGTAATGGAAATGTGTATTGCCGCAAATTACGTAACTATTTTTGAAAAATAAATCTGACTACAAAAAGAATCGAAGGCCACAGTATTATGTCCGAGGATGCCCGAAGCAAAAAAGCTTGGGAAACTCAGGTTACAGCGTCTGATAGGCCTCCACATGGCCGGAGTCCCATGACCCCGCTAACAATCAGGCTGATTACGATTTACGATAGTTGCGCCCGCGCCGTACGCAACGTCCACCATTACCCGCCCGTACTTTATTGTAATGCCAATAACTGTGACCCTTGCTCAATTAAGATTTGTATTGTTCGCTTAAATGAATTATTGATGTTGATGTTTGTTTATCTGATTTAATGGTGATAATGTTGGAACGATTGCAGCTGTCAGTTGAAAATGCAGCAAGACATGCCATGTTAAGAATAATACAATGTTTTTACTGAGAAGAAGTAGAATTAATTGTAAGTCGAAAGTGAATGAAAACTATGAATGGTCACGCGAACCTGCACAAACAGCTCGGCCATAATGTATTAAAGGGCAACATTCTTGTCAGTAGGTGCTCTCGAGCGGTCGGAAACGGTTTCACCTCTTATATGGCCAGGTCAGGAATGAATGAATGGGAGTCGATATGTATCGTTCACCTTAGGGTCCGGCGAGTCGTAAGAAATGCACTAGAATCGCTGTTGGAAGTAGAGGGCGGTGTCCCCTTATGAGTCAGAAGTGTAAACTTATAACGCTATGGTCAGGTTGGGTTGCTAATAAAAAAAGAGCATCTAGATCATAAACCTTAGATTCAGGTCTAGTGGTGTGGAATAGAAACTGGAAATCATTAAAGGATTAAGGTCTTCCATGACTTTTGGTTTTCTACTTTACTGAGCTTATTCGAAAGATTATTATTGCAAGGGCGTATGTAGTATAGTCTGCGTCTACCAACCTTGCTTTTTAATTGTAATTACTTCTAACTGTACATTACAACAGAACTCGGAGAATTTCTAGCCAAGGAAAATAAAATACATGTAAAGCCTTGAATTCTCGGTAACAGTCACGATCTGTACCTTAGCCACATTTAAAACAAGTTTTGAATCCCACTAGCTTTGCGCAAAAAATGCCGTTAACACTGACATCATACATTTTCTCATACTCTTATGCAAACTTATTTCTTCCTTATAGATAGCGTGGTTCAGTGCCTCCTTGGTATGTTAACATAACGTCAATGTCGTTTTCCACTTTGAACAACTGAATAAATAACTTTGCTTATTTTGTGCTTAGGCATGTCGTTGACAGGTAAATCACTAGATGACATCAAGTGTTCGCGAACCGAGGAATGATGTCACTAGAGTTGCATCATGATTAGTGCTTGACTTTTAGGAGTGGCTGCGGTATAGGATACTTTAAGTAAACGATGTGGTCGGAACAACCAACAGTAATTGCGGGTCAACAAACTTCAGGAACGAGGAGTCTGCATTAACAATTTAATAATTTTTACTCAATTTGTATTATGCGGTTTGTATTGTACAGAAACCGCTCATACGTCATGCTTAGTGGCTAACATGTGGCTACTCATAGAATAAAAAGCATAAAAGATGTCGTTATTATTATTAAGTTACCGGAATGTTTGTCCGATTGTTTGTACCAGTTTCATCAAACTCTTAGAAACTTATAGTCTAAAACTGGGTAACTAGCATATACGTTTGTTTTGCTTCGAGAGGTGGCCAAAATACTTGGCTATGCACGTACTTAATTAAAGGACGTTCCTTGGTGCGGAATTCTGTAAGGATGGAGACAATTAGTCCGAAGCCCATATAGTGTGGATTCTAATTTATCCAATATTTTGTTTGGCAAACCTAGTTAAAAACTATTTCGCGCTTGATATTCGTAATGTAAAATTAATTCAACTAAACTAAGCTTATGGAAATTTTGTTATTAATAGGCTTAAGAGTTAAGCAGATTAGCGTCAAATCAAGTAGTCATTAGCTGATAGGAAACATCGAGAGTGATTTAACACAAGGTTACACATGCGGTCACTTTGATGACTTGATGATGTGACTTTGAAAATAAATTAATCGAACGCTTGGAAATGTTATTCAGTCGAAAATTGTTGGTTGATATAAAAGGAAGATCACAGATACAAATGGTTCATCTTCTTTTTTAAGAACTCTTTTTATTGAGTTCTAGAAATGATAGTCTATTACCATTATAATAATATGGTATATTATACTGTATGAATTGGACACAATAACAAATGTATTTTTTGTGCAATTACGGTATTCCTTATTGTTTGAATTGAGAGGGATAAAATGGTCTAGGGGTAATGTTGTGAAAGTTGCGAAACTTGTACAGTTACGTCCAAAGATCTAGGATGTACCTATCGGCATTATGTGTCAAGCTTTATCAAATATTTTTTATCCAAAAAACGGTTAACAAAACTATTTTAAAGTAATTATGAAAAATGAAAATGAAAATGAAAAACGTTTATTTTCAGGCAACTAGTGGCCCATAGATAAATACCTTAAAGACTAGCATACATATTACATTATAAATTAAAACTATTATTTTGATGACACGACGGTTTTCTGTTGTGCCACCTGCTCTGGTGTAATATTTGGCAGCGTTCCCCGGAACCGCCGAAACACTACACCCTTCGGCCAGAAGCCTGCTCTCTCGATTGTCTCCAGCAGCGGCCGCGGCACGCGCACCACAAACGAGCTGAAGTGCACGTAGTGGCGCGATCGCAGCTGGAACACCCTTAACTCGTAGCCAGTCTTCTTCAAAACGTAATCCACCACATCTGCTGCCGTGGCGGAAAAATGCAGGCGCGACACGTATAGCGCCTTATTCGGTGTGGCAACCCGCAGACCCGGGGTAGCACCCGGTTCCGCAGTACCACACTGGCTTTTACGAGGCGCCTTGCGCGCCCCATTTTTCTTCGACACCGGTGTGAGACCGTCGTCGTCGCGGGGAAGCTTCTTATCATTAGAAGCGTCAGAATCGGGCACCTTTGAAGGCACCTTGCTCCGCTTTGCAGCAGCAGCAGCGTAGTCGCGACGAGGTGTCGAAGACATACCCACTGGAGCAGCTGACGGGACGGCGATACTCGAAGTGCGGGTTGCGGGGGGCGGGCCATCGCGAACGGCGTTAGTGACTGTCGTCATATCGCTCGTTGCTGACCCAGCACTGCACGTACTCGCACGCGCATCGCTACACGCGCCAAAGTCAGTGGCCTCGCGTGACCTACATACCGAAACTGTGTCACGTAGTGTGACTACCTCGGTACGAAGATCACTAATGGTGTTATTAGCCACCTCCAACTTCGACTGCACCTCTGCCAGACTTGTCTTCAGGAATGTTATGTCCTTCAGCAGCCTGGTGACGTCGACGTGATCGAAGGAAACCGGCGGCAACCGGTCCAATCGCTTCGCAACGAATGCTGGCACGTCGTCTGGATCTGTCTCATGGAACAGGTTGATTATGTCCTGGAGACTCTTCACACCCCCATCCCTCCGCCGGGATACCATCTGGTCAGCTTTACCGAGCGTCTGGAAGAGCAGCGCCTTGCCACTGCAAATGTCGTCTTCACTAAAACTTGATTTGCAGATCTGCTTGATGCTGGTTTGGTCCAGGTTGCCGATGGCATTCTGTATAAACGCCAGTAACTCATTCGCTATGAGTTGTTGCGAACCCATTGCAAATAAATACGGGCAGCGACCTAAGTCGCGCCGATCGCGAATAATTATGTTATTCGATAATATGCAGTGAGTCGCGTCCGTTTCCGAGCGCGCATTGCACTGCACTCATTATGGTCATCGAGTTTGGTATGTAGTTACAACTAAAACTCTCAAACAACGTCAGTTATTTCGCATGTAACTGTGACGAATTCTCGATTACTTAATGAAACTAATATGTAGTAAAGATACATACTAGGTATGTAGTTAAGTAATTATAATTTTAAAATATGATAATTTTATGCTTTACATTACAATCGTAAGCTAACCAGACATTACATTTTACCCAAGAAAGCTGCACCTTTTTCTGCTTTTCCGCGTTAAAAAAACTTACGTTACAATAGCAACAATGGTAAAAAATCTGCAAGACGCCGGCGCAGGGACCTAGCACTCACACGGGAATCGCCGCCGGAGCGTGACACTGCGCACTCACAGTACACAGAACTTACAGTAGCCCTATGAGTATACACGTAAGACATATCCTAAGGACAGTTGTAAATTGGAGGCTGAATAATAAGAGGAAACTTATTAGTTACAATATCTGTAGAGATATCTTAGGTTTGAATGAATGTATAGATAATGAATCATCATCATCATCATCTTCACATATTGAATATATGAATGTATGATAACGAACGAATATATAGAATGAACTTAACTAACAATGAACGCTTTTTTGTTCATGGATGGTTTTTTCTCCTCGCCGATTTTAGCGAGGTAAATTCTGCCAATGTCGGGATGTAGACTTTTGACTTTTTCCCCGACTGCGCGACGCAAAAGAGGGGATAGTGTTTAACAGTCTATATATGTATGTTTGTTCCTTTGTGGCACTCTAGAAGCAAAACGAGTGGGCCGATTTAGATGATTCGTACGTCAATCGATTCGTCTTGATTGCGCGAGTGCCACTAAAGACAACATAGCAATCCAAATTCAATATGACGGCAGTCAGACGTCATATTGTAAAAAAATCAAAAATGAAAATTGACGTACTATGCCGAGTGGGGTATCATTGTTTAGAACTTTGAAAAGTATTATGAGGTCTCATTCATCATTTTTTATTTTGAATGACCGTTTAGGAATTATTATAAATTTAAATTGTTTAGCAACCATCTTACTTACATTTCCATTTTATTAGGTACTAGCGACCCGCCCCGGTTTTGCACGGGTGCTATTATACATATAAACCTTCCTCTTGAATCACTCTATCTATTAAAAAAACCGCATCAAAATCCGTTGCGTAGTTTTAAAGATCTAAGCATACATAGGGACAGACAGCAGGAAGCGACTTTCTTTTAAACTATGTAGTGATTTAGTTGTAACAAGAATACGACGAACATATTATAAAGGTTGTTATTATTAACGTGAACATAATAATATGTGAATTTCAAGTAAAAGGTACGGTCGACATCAAAAATATGTTTACACTTTTGCACCTTACTCCTTTCTAATAAGGTCCAAAAGTATAAAAATTTTATGTGAATTTCAAGTAATAGGTACGGTCGACGTCAAAAATATGTTTACACTTTTGCATTTTACTCCTTTCTAATAAGGTCCAAAAGTGTAAACATGTTTTTGACGTCGACTGTACATCAAGTTAATATATTATTTTGTTCAACTAAGAGTGAAGGAGCTGGTATGTATCCTCTGATATGGAGACTATGACTTGTCGATGATTAATCAATGACGTGCGTCAGAAAATTGTCATATCTATACATATATATAATAAAGGTGAAGAGGGTCAAAAATCTGTACATTGGAGATATTAGTAAAAAAAAGAGTTAGTAGCTCTTAGAATCGATAACAGAACACGTTTCGACGATTTTTAGAATTTTTGTCTGTTTGTCTGTTTGGATGGGGAGAGTTGGCGTCAAAACGCCTGAACCGATTTCGATAAAAACTTCACTAGCCGGTTCAACAGACCTCTGGTCAGGACATAGGCTATAAAAATTACGAACTTTTTGGATTTAAGGGGGTTTAAACTTTGTATGGGAAATAAATACTTATGCCTTTGTATTTCCACTATATAATTTTATACCACGGCGGTGGCAAACATTCATACAACGCGCCTGATGGTAAGCAGTTAGGGTTAGCCAATGGACGCCTGTAATTCCAGAGGTTTCACATGCGCGTTGCCTCCCTATAAGAATCTTTTTTTTTTATTTTAACTATAGTGCACGAAATACAAAAAAAAAACACTCCATACTATTGCTAATTATACCAAAAATTGTTACGTGGAATACCAAAAATTTTTAGGTCGGACATTTAAGATGGGAGAAGAAGAGTTTTGATAGAGCTTACCACGTTATGGGCGGCAGAGAAAGGGGGCTAAGGGGGCGGAGCCCCCCGCAATAAATAAAAACACACCGTACTTTTGCTTATTATACCAAAAATGTTTAGGTTGGACATTTAAGATGGGAGAAAAAGAGGTTTGAAAGAGTCTAGCATGTAATGGACGGTAAAAAAAGGGGGGCTCGGGGGGCGGAGCCCCCCGCATAAAGAAACAACACACCGAACTATTGCTAATTATACCAAAAATTGTTACGTAGAATACCAAAATTTTTTAGGTCGGACATTTAAGATGGGAGAAAAAGAGTTTTGATAGAGCTTACCACGTTATGGGCGGCAGAGAAAGGGGGGCTAAGGGGGCGGAGCCCCCCGCAATAAGAAAAAAACACACCGTACTATTGCTTATTATACTAAAAAAATTTTAGGTTGGACATTAAAGATGGGAGAAAAAGAGGTTTGAAAGAGTCTAGCACGTAATGGTCGGTAAAGAAATAACACACGGTACTATTGCTAATTATACCAAAAATTGTGAAGTGAAACATTCAAGATGGGAGAAAAAGAGTTTTGATAGAGTTTACCAAATGATGGGCGGGAAAAAAGAGAGGCTCGGGGGGCGGAGCCCCCCGCAAAAAAAAAACACTCCGTACTATTGCTAATTAAACCAAAAATTGTTACGTGGAATACCAAAAATTTTTAGGTTGGATATTTAAGATGGGAGAAAAAGAGGTTTGATAGAGTCTATCACGTAATGGACGGTAAAAAAAGGGGGCTCGGGGGGCGGAGCCCCCCGCATAAAGAAATAACACACCGTACTATTGCTAATTATACCAAAAATTGTTACGTGGAATACCAAAAATTTTTAGGTCGGACATTTAAGATGGGAGAAGAAGAGTTTTGATAGAGCTTACCACGTTATGGGCGGCAGAGAAAGGGGGCTAAGGGGGCGGAGCCCCCCGCAATAAATAAAAACACACCGTACTTTTGCTTATTATACCAAAAATGTTTAGGTTGGACATTTAAGATGGGAGAAAAAGAGGTTTGAAAGAGTCTAGCATGTAATGGACGGTAAAAAAAGGGGGGCTCGGGGGGCGGAGCCCCCCGCATAAAGAAACAACACACCGAACTATTGCTAATTATACCAAAAATTGTTACGTAGAATACCAAAATTTTTTAGGTCGGACATTTAAGATGGGAGAAAAAGAGTTTTGATAGAGCTTACCACGTTATGGGCGGCAGAGAAAGGGGGGCTAAGGGGGCGGAGCCCCCCGCAATAAGAAAAAAACACACCGTACTATTGCTTATTATACTAAAAAAATTTTAGGTTGGACATTAAAGATGGGAGAAAAAGAGGTTTGAAAGAGTCTAGCACGTAATGGTCGGTAAAAAAGGGGGGCTCGGGGGGCGGAGCCCCCCGCATAAAGAAATAACACACGGTACTATTGCTAATTATACCAAAAATTGTGAAGTGAAACATTCAAGATGGGAGAAAAAGAGTTTTGATAGAGTTTACCAAATGATGGGCGGGAAAAAAGAGAGGCTCGGGGGGCGGAGCCCCCCGCAAAAAAAAAACACTCCGTACTATTGCTAATTAAACCAAAAATTGTTACGTGGAATACCAAAAATTTTTAGGTTGGATATTTAAGATGGGAGAAAAAGAGGTTTGATAGAGTCTATCACGTAATGGACGGTAAAAAAAGGGGGCTCGGGGGGCGGAGCCCCCCGCATAAAGAAATAACACACCGTACTATTGCTAATTATACCAAAAATTGTGAAGTGGAACATTCAAGATGCGAGAAAAAGAGTTCTGATAGAGTTTACCAAATGATGGGCGGCAAAAAAGGGGGGCTCGGGGGGCGGAGCCAGGCAAAAAGAAAAAACACTCCGTACTATTGCTAATTATACTAAAAATTGTTACGTGGAATACCAAAAATTTTTAGGTTGGACATTTAAGATGGGAGAAAAAGAGGTTTGATAGAGTTTAACACGTGATGGACGGCGAAATAAGGGGGGCTCGGGGGGCGGAGCCCCCCGCATAAAGAAAAGACATACCGTACTTTTGCTAATTATACCAAACATTGTTACGTTGAACATTTACGATGGGAGAAAAAGAGTTTTGATAGAGCTTACCACGTGATGGGCGGCAGAGAAAGGGGGCTCGGGGGGCGGAGCTCCCCGCAAAAAGAATTACATGTAGGTACTTTTCATGATACTAAAAAGTAGGAAATAAAAAATAAATTAAAAAATTAAAAAAACCCGCCTGCGTAAAATACTAAAAGGCCGTAAACAAGGCCAATATACGTTACGAATTTGTTATGTAGTATTGAAAAGCATAAGATACATATTACATTCTAATGTGGAACATAGCGGCATTAAACAGTCGGGACCCATTTTAGGGAAGGATTGCGCCAATTAGATTTCAAATGGGTCCCGACTGTTTAATGTCGCTATGTTCCACATTAGAATTTAATATGTATCTTATGCTTTTCAATACTACATAACAAATTCGTAACGTATATTGGCCTTGTTTACGGCCTTTTAGTATTTTACGCAGGCGGGTTTTTTTAATTTTTTAATTTATTTTTTATTATTAAAGAGAATGTTCTGTTTAATGAATACACGAATGATTATTGACAGTTCTATTAAGAGTTGTCAACAGTCATTATTATGTATAGGGCGCTTTGCCCATTTAGATTTTAATTTTGGATAAGAAACAATAACTTATTGCAATATTTTTAATACGTAGTAAGGTACTGGTATTGTCGTAGTGACTGTGGCAAAACGTTATGTAGGTACATACATGTTTGTACGTTGCGAACTTCATAATGGAGATAGTCGGTTTCTCACATTAAATAAAGCTTCCCATTCTGACGCGTAATTAAGTTACAATATTGAAATGAGCTGCGACAAATTACATAAGGACAAGTCTCAATTATAATGTAAACGGAACTCACATGTGCACGCTGTATAACCCGTGGTTAATGCCAAATAATGTGAAAGTATGAAAAAATATTGTTATAGGTAATTATTGTAAAGGGTTTTTTTTTCAACAATTAGCCATGTTCTACGAGGCGATTAGATAGGTCATACAAAACAACTTTTTCTATGGACCTTATGCCAAAAATGATCTTGGCTCCCCGTAGAAAACGTCGACATCGGATCGGCCAAAATGAAAATGTATTTTTTCGTATCCTATTAATAGTAATTTTAATGCGTTATAAAAAAATTAGGAATTCGAGGCAATGCTATTAGTAAAAAAAACATTTATTCCCTAGTAAGTTCTCTGCTACCCCAATAAACGTCGCGTAGCTGCACCTCACACGTGCCACTTAAACAGTTTTCCGTGTACTTTTTTTAGTTTTAACGTACCACTTTTAAAAGTTTTAATGGCTCTTCAGATTTACGAGGTGTTCCCATCGCGTATAAACGTCAGGAGCGGAAGTAATCGTGGGTGTAACTATGTGTTTAGATGAGCTTTGAAAAGCGGTATTTTATGACTTTTCATATTTAGATACAGAGATGATACCGACCAATATAGGTAACCGGTAGGTAGGTAACTTATACAACAATAATATTATATGTATCATCGTCTACACTGTAAATCGGCAATTCTTAAACCTTATCAGTATAAGGTGTTACGAATGATCGATCATAGTACAGTATCAATTTTATTCTGCATACAGTGATTTTTCGCTGAGTAAACTTTAATGACTCCTCTGTATGAAGGGCGTAATGATATTGCGATCTCGTTCCGTTGTATGGCTGCGTCCCTATGATGGCTTATCATGTAGAGCAGCCGTGGGATATTAAAAAACCCATCCACTCTTCACTAGATATACTCGTAGTAGTGCTAGTAGTGTATAAAAGCCTATATAAGTTAAAACCGTCTTTACAAGAAATACGTTTGAGTCTAGATAAGCTCAGGATAAAATAACCTGCTAACTAGGCAGCATCTTCTGTGACAAGAGCGCAACGTCATGAACATGACCAATTAAAGATTAGCCATATACCGCGTGTATATTTGATATTACCACAAAAGGAAACCAGAAACAGGTTTTGATGTTTTAAATCGACATTGCAATAAATATTTAGTTAATTGTTAATTAACACCGAGTAATTCATTTTTTAATTTATTTCACTCAGCAATGTACTGCGTATACAGTACAATGTGACACATATCAATTGTGACGTTTTAAAGGCAAAGTAATCAGGTAGGAGCAATACATTGCGTGCTGAAATATTTTATATGGAAAAATAAAAGTCGTAAATTTTTTATAAAACATATGGAAGTATGTTTATTATAGTCCTCTCCGTTATGGGAGAGGGCCTAAGTGATAGTTCAGATCTGGATACGGTTTCCAACTTTTAGTATGTTGTTGGGCAAGACACTAGGACCCCAAAACTACCGAGAGACGGGGACGTAGGTGAATGTCTCCCGAGTAATGACGTCATCAAAATGGTTGCCGCTTCGTTGCAAAAAGTGCAAATATCAACCAAACTGTGCACTGCACGTACACGTGTGTGGTATCAAACGAAAGAAGATTAAATGTGCTATATTGTTGTAATACATTATATACTACTGTATATTACAGTTTAACAGCTATAAACGAAAACCCAAAGTCAGGCTAAAAAATTATTCGGATATTTGCATTTTACAACAAAATTATAAGTCGAACTTTAAAGCAATGTACTACAATAACAAAACAGGCTAGTTAAGCTGTACATTGCTATAAAAATTATTAAAATCTGGCTATAATTGTGGCAGTTATGGTAAAAAACATGTCGGCACTGCCGAACAGGGTAAAGAACTATATTATGTTATTTCTTTTTTTAATGTAGGTTCATCGGTTTCCGAGAGACGGAGGGGAATGGTCAATTTTCGCCTTGATTCTTGAATAACTTCTAAACTATTTATCTTAAAATTATAAAAGTTATATTTTTTTAGTTTTCACATCAAACCCTTTCATTTGATATATAACAAGGTATAGTTTGTAAGTAATTTAAGTAAAAAGGCGAAATTTTTTAGTTTAAATTTCGCCTTTTTACTTAAATTACTTACAAACTATACCTTGTTATATATCAAATGAAAGGGTTTGATGTGAAAACTAAAAAAATATAACTTTTATAATTTTAAGATAAATAGTTTTGAAGTTATTCAAGAATCAAGGCAAAAATTGACCATTCCCCTCCGTCACTCGGAAACTGATGAACCTAAATTTTAGAAAAAAATACATAATATAGTTCTTTACCTGTACATTACAGAAAAAAACTCAAAAAAGTCTGTGGTCAAGCATAAGTCGGTCTTAAAAATACAAATTGTCAAAATTGTGGGATGTATATGGAACCCTCGGAGCGCGAGTCAAACTTACACTTGCCCGGTTTTTATATTTACTATAATGGTAATCCTTACTAAATGGATATAAAACTAGTAAATAATTAGGCTCATGCCTCTCATAGTATGAGCGGATTGTAGGTAAAATAGTTAGTGTGCTTTAGAGTTTAAAGCACAACTTTTATAGTTGTTATCAAAATTTATGAATTCAAACTATGTTGTAAAGCTGAATAGTTGGTGTTTTTAATGCTATACAAAACATTAGTGTATTGTGTTTCCTTTGGCTACAGAATTAACATATACATTTTATTTTCCTAAAAAAAATCTTAATTTGTCAACAATTTCTAAACTATACATTATTTTCACAAATAATGTATATATGTATTGTAGCAAATTTAATGAGCTTTCGATCGATGCTACGCACATGTATGTATGTGTCATGGTATAGCTTTAATTTACGTTTTACAAATTTCGGTAATGGTCACGTTCATGACGTCATTATTCGGACCTCAGGCACTATAGAGATGTTTTTTTGCCATTTAGGGGCTCCAAATTATTTGACAAATAATATAATCGAAGCTCCTGTGGATATTCTGTAAATTGAGAAAATTGTTATTTCTTCACTCTAAGGGAATAGTTCGGCAGTGCCGACATGTTTTTTACCATAACTGCCACAATTATAGCCAGATTTTTATAATTTTATATAGCAATGTATAGCTTAACTAGCCTGTTTTGTTATTGTAGTACATTGCTTTAAAGTTCGACTTATAATTTTGTTGTAAATTGCAAATATCCGAATTCTTTTTTAGCCTGACTTTGGGTTTTCGTTTATAGCTGTTAAACTGTAATATACAGTAGTATATAATGTATTACAACAATATAGCACATTTAATCTTCTTTCGTTTGATACCACACACGTGTAGGTGCAGTGCACAGTTTGGTTGATATTTGCACTTTTTGCAACGAAGCGGCAACCATTTTGATGACGTCATTACTCGGGAGACATTCACCTACGTCCCCGTCTCTCGGCAGTTTTGGGGTTCTGGTGTCGTGCCCAACAACATACTTAAAGTTGGTAACCGTATCCAGATCTGAACTATATTCCCATAAGGGAGAGGACTATTAGGCTCTATACTAACTACCCATAGCTTATGTGATAAATTGATAATATCAAAAATACACGCTGTATGTTTAACGCTGCTAATAATAGAAGATATTTATTTCTGATTACTGATTATAAAAATCGAGGTAAACTTCATATTAATATCCAGCACTTAGTCTATCTCGTGCATAATAATTTAATGCGACGTTAATACAATAAAGCCCACTTGTAATAATCCCTTTACTCGTAACTCATATACTGATTTCTAATCCTGATCAAAACATATTAGATTTTCTTGGACTTGAGAACTTACCCAGACCCAGTAGGCTGTCCCCCCTCTCCAATTCACAGTTGGTCGTATATCACTTCGTATACTAGCATTTCTTTGTTACAAAGCATCAAAATTTTAATTTTTGTACTTATTATGAAGATGACTGATAAAGATAAGTATAATTACACCAATTTCTTCCCAGGGTCAATCGGCTAATACCACCTTTCTTTCAATCAAAACACTGTAGGTGCTAAGCAATTTTAACTATAAAACTCTCGTGAGACTCTTAACATATTCAAAAATATTTATAACGGGTCACTCATGTAATTTTGGTCGATTATTTCTCGAAATGTTTCGATCAATTTACGATGATCAGTCTTTTTTCTAGGCAAGTGCAGAGATGTATGAAACGCCCGCGCTAACGACGTCACACTCAGAACACATTACCAACCTAAACCCTACAATTACCCGACATCGCAGACAAGCCGGCAACTCAGCACAAACGATAATTTACAACACTTTAAATCGAGCCTTCAGTAAAACAGCAAAATGCAGGAGAAAACCTGTCGACGCCGTAAAGAGTAAATTGCTGTACCTAAACTATTATGTAGATTGGAATTTTCCTTAGTGTGAAATGTCCCTACCGTGAAAGTTAAGCCTCCGGATACTTTATATCAGAAGAAGCTATAATTACTAAGTGCTGATACGGTTAATATAATGGTGTCATAAACTGTAATTACTTACCGACAAATGAAAATTAAACGGTGTTTACAAACGGCCTTCATATTTATCTCGGCGATCTAAGAAGAGTTGATAAAGTAATTGTATCGTTTTTTAAATACTTGAAGAATGTTACATAGTTATTTATTATGAGTCTTCGTAAACTTATAGCCAACCGACTGTACAGGTAGATATGCAAATTACGAGAAATTTATAAAAAAAAGTATTTGGCTTATACGGGGATGGATTTTTAATTCTCTGTACTTATAATACTTATATCTTTAAAGAAGGTAGAGGTACCTAACCGTTAGGTGATCATATTAGATATATTAGGTCCTAACAGATGGAGTGTGTGTACTACAAATTTGAATCATTATATGATACACACAAATCAAAACATGCTGTAAGCTAATAATACTGAAGCATTGAAAATAGGTAAGCTAGTATTAGCATCGAACTAGTAGCTATAGTAAATCATAGTAGTAGTAAGTATGAAAGTAAATAAATAAAGTTTGATAGATCAGCACCAGCCAGCCGTCACATTAAAGCAGCTAAGCTGATAACAGTGATAACTTTCGCAACGTTAATACTATTAACTAAATTCATGTAATCCCTAGTGAGTCTGGCCCAACCCGTTTGCTGGTCCTTGACCCTTACGGCTGACATTTCATTTTACAGTTACAAATTGAATTTTGCAACGTTGCACTTGCACTAACTGTAAGGTTACCGGGGCAGGGTTAAAATTGAGAACATTTAATAACGTTTTGTATTTTTTGACATTGGAAAAGTCGAAATTAATTCTTATCGGTAATCAAAGGGTAGTCAATAGGTCAACAGTTTTCAATATTAAAATTTTGTTACAATTAACTAGGTACTTTTGTAAGAAATTGTAATTCCGACCTACAATGATAATGACGCTACACGACCGTCATATATTCCACGTGTGATATTTAGTACGACTCTACCCACAAATAAAGCAAAAAACACTTAATGAAACTTAATAACCTTTTACGATAACCTACAAAACTACATGTTTATTAAATGCACTACTATTAAACTGTGAAGTCATTTCCCCAGTAATGCTTATCAAGACGATTATGGGTTAACAGGAAAAGGAAATGGGTAACACAAAGTAACCTCATTAGAAGCTATATCGACGTTTACCTTAAGTAAATAAATGTTCTTGATAGATTAATTAAGGTAGGTATCGTCTGCTCTATATAGGTTTGCGATGAATATTTATGCAGGTATAAAACTTAGGTTTATAATTTTCCGGGCATTTGAAATATGTAACAGCAGTTGCTTAGCCATATAATGAAATCATTTGGCTGCATAATAATATTTTAGAGTCAACAAATTATACACCGCACCTTACCTATCGGCTATCATAAGTATTATATAGAATCAACACTAAAATCAAGTTAACCACAATTAAACAAAATATTCAAAAATATAGACAGGTTTCTAAAATAATGACTTTGTTGTAAAAAAAAATGGAGATGCTTGGCTAAAGTGGCTAAACATGCTAATAACTTACGTACATGTAGGCGTATATTACATTTATCTCACTATTGCGTGGCTGTAAGATGTTATATTCATTAATAAACATGAGTAACTACTCATGTTAAGCAAATAATGTGCCTTGAGGAACTCCTCAAGGCACATTATTTGCTTCAGCTTATTAATTACCGTATCTTTGTTCCAGAGTTTCCTAGCAGCGAACGCGAAATGTTGGTGGGCGGGTGCGCTAGCGGCGGCGACGGCAGAGCTGCGCTACGCGGGCTACGTGTGCCCGGGGGTGCTGCTGGTGGGGGGCGCCCCGCGTGCGCTCGAGACCGTGCGCGGGGCCTACTCGAGATCCGTCCTCAAGCCTCCCCCCACCTACCTCATATGTGGGCTCGGTTAGTACCTAAATCTAAGGCTAATTTCATAAATCCTAACTTAAGCTCATAACGACCGTATGAGAAGACATCTGTTGCTGTTACATTACGAAAAAGCTTGCCAATTCAAGTCGTAAAGTTCATATCCCTTAAAGAAATAGTTTACTTATGTACTTATGCATTGGGTGATTTTTTTATTGTGATAAGGCTGTTTTACTGTCTTAGGTCCACAGTGCACACGAACAAATCTTGTTTACCAAATTTTACACATAATGAAACCACTTCAAAATTAATTTATGTACGTATTTAATAATTATGTAGGTACATATGTAACAAGGAATCAGTAAATCCTATAAAATGAATACTCTTACTGAAGATTATGTTCAGTTACATCACATCAAAATGTAATTTGAATTCTGAAAAAGGCGGTTTCCCTTCTAATAACTCATTTAGCCTCGATAACTGCATTAACATTGATAGCAATATTAGCAATTATAGTTCCGCCGCTTCCTTAACCGTCACAAGCAATGGCTCTTTGATCGCAGCAGGTGCCATTATTCAAGCGCCCACTTAGCATACCGATCCCTTTACACAGGCGCTAATGTATAATGTATCTGTACAGTACGGTGTTCCCACGGAACAGACGCATGCGCATCTCCTACGCACGCCCTCGCGGCCTTGCAAGGACGACTGGTATAAACGGATAGCTTGAGGTTACAAGTGCAATACTTGCATGATACGGGTCAAGACCGGCCGAATAATACCTACATAGCCAGCTGACTGTACTCGCATGACTACTTTATAAATCCAATAAAACATTATTACTTTTGCATAGTCCAAATGAGTACCTAAGCTGAACAGGGAAGAAGTATATATGTAATTAATTTATCTTGATACGATTTAATTTTGTAAAGAACGAGCTTGTGCAAGATCATTTTCAACAGCTCGCTTGGCTAATTCTGCCGCTGACTGTATTATTGACAACTGTTTGAATTTTTACACTTAGAGGAACTGCCTTTACTGAGTCTACCAAATATATTTCTACGAATAATTTAACCAAAATGTGCAGTAAAATGTTTTGAAGACGCCCAAATGTTGTGAAAGTTTCTAAAGTAGCATTCGGACTTATGATCTAAAAGCCTACCAGCAGCAGAGTACAAAAAATAAATAAAATTAAGAAATGGCAGAAAGGAAATTTTGCGCTAGCGCGGGTGACAAGTTTTAATCGAAAACGTCGCCGTTTCATGTTCCAAGAAAGTTGTGTAAAAACTTTCAATAGAGATCCCGGAACTAGCCGCGGTTGACTTTTTGCAGTCGGCACATCAAGTTTAATTTAACAATTGTTGTTATTAATAGTGACTAGAAAATAACGTTAACTGCTTATACTTATAACATAACACTAACAGAGAGCATGTTGGGAAATGTTGATATAAAGAAAAGTTACTTCTTTAGATATTCTGTTTCAAAAGGTCTAATTAAAAGAACTGTATTTTTACTGCAACGTAAATGAAAAAAACGATACCAATGGTCATAAAAGATGGATTGATTGGGTAATAATATTTCAAACTAATTAACAATGGCATTTCAAGAATAAACAGAAGGTACTAAGGGTACAGAGCAGATAAAAACTGATAAAAAGTAATTGGTATTTAAAAACAGGTTATCATAAAGTATATTACCACGATCTTAAGCCTACAATGTATACTGCAGTAACTTTTCACATTGGTGCAGTCTAGAAATTTCTCTAAAGGTCACACTACCATTATTAACATAATATTGCGGCAAATGTGTTCGCGTAAAATGTTAATGAAATCTCATGTTGTTGCAATTTATATGTTAAATATTTAATTTCATGTTATAGGTTGTGTCACCATTTCGACGAAAATTATTATCTTATGAATAGGTTATAAATATTTAATATAGTATAACTAGCAGTAACGATGTCTAAACTGGAAAGTAAACAAAGTAAACGTATCACGTCTGATAATTTGGATACATTTAATGTGACAAAAATATGTAGCCACGACTTCTAAATATTAACAACGCGTAAAGTTTTGGATACATGTTGTTTGGGTACATTTGCAGACGTGACGTTTACCTACGTACCTATTTTGTCTAATCAGAATTATTCAGCATGATGCATTTGTAACCGCGCTGATAATATAGGTAATGTCATAACTCGAGAATATTAGGTTAGTTGATGAGGCGTACTTATATATGACATGACATAAATGTATAATTTTTGACCGTCAACTACTTACTTACTCGTATATAATTTGTATATTCTCTCTAAAAGTATAAAATTAAGCCGTTATGCCTATATCGAGCACCTCCACTCCACGGAGGTGCATATAATAACCGCAATTATGCCGTGTGCACTGTTACATATTCCTTATCAACCTGACGGGCCGGTTTGATTTTGGTAGTTTTGCAATACGGCTATTTTGATTTTCGATGAAGTCATTTTATCAGTTGATCGCGTGATCACCTCTTATTATGAAAACTTTCCCTTATATTCAGTTGTCCTACGTTACACAACATCATTTTCATATTTTACATCATTAACGCAATCGCTAAACTAAACAAAGATTTTGATCGCCGCCGCGCCACATAATCTAATTACACGCGCTATTCAAAACCCTAAAATTATGCTGAAAGATGTCTTCATTAAATTATATCCAGGTTGCCTCTGTAACCAACGTCAAGACTTTAAAGGACTGATAAAACAGCTGATAGGCTATACCGGGTGTTTCCTGTAGTAGGAGCAATAAATTACAACGTAGATTCTACTCTTCAAACCAGACAACGTTTGTTCAGTGACTTTTGAAAATAACTTATGTAGGTATTCCAAAATTGATTATGTCTGTAGGGTGACAAGCAATGTCAAATAGACGGATTTTAACGTACATTGAAAATACTATTTAGTTTGTATGAAAAAGAAGCAAACTAAAAAATATATATTTTTAAAAAGTTGTTGAACAAAAGTTTTGTGGTTTGCGGAGTAGAATCTACTTTTTAATTTATTGTTAGTATTACAGGCAACACTCTGTATTAGATTAAGCAAATATGACAGCTGTTTTTTGATGTTCATTTTACGGATACGAATACTCGGTTTCCAGTGTACATATTAAAAGAATACTTACCTAAATTTGGATCTCTTAAGATCAGTTTTTTTAAATAAAATATTAAAAAGGGTTTAAAAATAAGTTTTCTGTATTTCCATTATAATTTTCTAAACATAGTCATTTTTGCAATAACATTCAGTAAAAATTAAATCCTTACCCTACCCGTTTTGATTGCTCTTGATTATCCTTTCTCCGCAATGCGTAAATATGGCTTTTGTACGGTTTCCGATCTCACGCGTCGCTACCGCAATCATCATTCGTTCATTTTCCAGTTGTTCGACAGGTGTAATTTATTTTTATTTGAACAGGTTGTGAACTGAACTTTTACTTTCTTAGCCCTTCGAATATTAAGACAGTTGTAAACTTAATTGACTTTTACCAATTGAGATTGAGTTGTATTAGAACTGAGATTTATGATCTTACGTGGGATTTCTAATATATGACTTTGTTCCGACACGTGTTTTTGATTGCTTGTCTTACATTAATTGTGTTGGCATAATAAATTTACACATGTATGTACGTATTATAAATGTTTATAATACGTAGGTATTTTGTAAACCGTTAAAAGAATTTATTGTAAAGTTAGGTCAGAACTCTTACGTTTAAATTTTTTACTATTTATCGGACAATTACAGTCTGTACAATGGTTCATGCACACTAGTTTTAATGTATGGAAAAGGAGAGAAAGTAAAGTGTATTGGCAAATGCTACTAACACCCTGCATTTGAGACAGTAAAAATAAATACTGCCATTCCGCGACTTGTAAATAGAAATCCAGTGCGTGTCAAATTTTAATTTACGATATTGGATTTGTAAGGCATCAATATGCATAACGCAGCGGGCGACAGAAGCCTGGAACAGGTACTTTAATGTAGTTTATTTCCTATTACTGGCACCCCGATCACGCCTAGCACCTAGTACTTCTAAACTATTTATTATTTATGAATGGAAATATCGAGTTTCACCGCTTGTTATCTGAAATTGAGCGACGCCTTAGTGAGCAAAGCTGAGCATTTATTTATACGTTTGATTCATACAAGTATTTATTCCATTGGACGCATAATTCAAGTAAGATTGACACTAGTGTATTGCAAATTAATATATTTTTCACATACATCTTTCATGAAAATGCGCCTCTTTGAATTTAACTGGTAGGTAGGTACCTATAACCCACGCTTCTCTTTTCCACTGGGATTATTCTTATTTTTACACTACTGCCCAAAAATATTAATATACTGCTTTTATTTAGAGATTAAATCCGTACAATACTCTAAATTATAACATTCTGTTATTAAAAAGGAAGTAGGCATTAGTTATATTTAAGACTGCTTCCCTTAGTTAGCTATAAGTTAAGATTATATTTTTGTTGGAAATCAAATATTTATACCTGTTTGACTTTTTTTTTCTCTTTTGCTTTTCACTTCCTTTATTCCCAGTATTATATTATATGTATATAATCACAACACCTAGATATATGTACATGATCTAAGAACTATTGTATCGCAAGATCATAATCCTAAAAATCTTTTAAATTGTACACCTACTTTAGGTATTGTAATTCAGAAATGCTTTTTCTTCACGGGACAGGCAATTTTTACTATAGAAGTCGGTATAAACTGTACCTTTCATATACATAAACACAACATCCAAATCAATATAGTGTATAGGTTTATAAAAATCTTTTAAAATTGTATTGTCAATTCTGTCCGTGGCACAACTAGTTTTTAAACAGAGAAATCTCAACTACGAGAAATACGTAATTGGTAGTGCCATGTCGAGTTCCGGTGTATGCTAATGTCGATACAACTCCATCTGGATGTACTAGACAATAAATAGTATGCAACTAGTCTTGCAAGCCTCTGGAATAGGAAGGAATTTTCAGTTAAGTATTTATTTAATCGAATGACTAAATACATTATTCCTATATACTTATAAGTACATTTATAATCGCTCTGAAAATACAATTATAAAAGAATAAGAGAGCGATCAGTGTAGATAACTAGTAAGTAATTATTTATTGATTTTTCAACTACCTACCTGAATGTGTAAAGTTTAAATACTGCCTTTGGTAACAATGAAATTAGGTAAGAACTAAGGTAAGTTTAATTAAAATAGCCGTTATCTTTTTTGCTGTTAGCCTTTTATCCAGACGAATGCTTTCGATGGAAACCACAAAAAAAAACAATTGTATGAAAGTATATAAAATATGGTTAGCTATTTTTTTTTCAAATGATTTATTTAACGTAAAATAGTGTTACAATTTTAATTAATCATTAGCCAACAACAAGAACGTGGCATTAGTGCAGGGCAGAGGTAACAGACGGGCTGGGTAGGGCAGCACCGTCGATGAAACTGAAGAAATGTTGGGTGGATTTGAATCTGTGCTATTTTACCCCTTACTCGTTGCATGAAACCCCACAAGTTACGTTCGACCTATTTACTTTTATCGGATTTGTGCAATTTTGCACACTAGCAGTAAAATCCTAGATATTTGTTAGCTGAAGTGTAAAAAATTGGCAATAAAGTAGAATTTTTAAACGAGTGAAGACATTTGACAGCACCATATAATGACATTTCAAACCACTTTGTAAGGCAAGAACTGTCAGATTGTTTCGCTCAATAAAAAAATCGACTTTAGGTACAGAAGCTGCTAGGTAGCCTACACATGTATACAATTCCTCAACCAATTTACGTAAGTATTTATTTTATTTAATATGAAAGTAGGTGGGATATCTTCCTGTTTTCTTGATAAATATCTACATGCATATGTATGATTTATGGATTTTCTATATAAATTACTTTGTCATGAAGCCGTCAACGTTCCCATTAAATCAATGCATCGAACAGAGCACCGCGTCCGTCTTTCCTCCGGAGTCTCCGGACACATTAATCAAACCGTATGGAAACAGTTTCTAAAAGGCCAATCGTTGCGTAAAATCGCTCTGCGGAAATCGCATGTGGACATTTCTGATGTTAAAAAGTCCCATCGATATTGGAAAGCTCGATGCTCATACGTCTTTATCGATCTGAATGGGTGTTATTCGTAAAGGGAGAAATTTAATGACAATAGTAGCCGAAAGTGATTGTCTTGTCGAAGATGCGTCGAGTGACAATTTGTTTTGTTTGCCAATTTTTAATCGAACTTTTAGTTCAGTGTACCTCGTTTTAATGATTGAAGCAACGTGTATGTGTACAGTTTCAAAATATCGTTAGGTATTCTGTATTTTTTTAATGTTATTTAATATATATAGCGTCCTGAGTAAGCGTCCATCAAATGATCATTTATTTATTTATGTTTATTCAATCTTACATTACACTTGTGAACGAAAAAAAAAACATAAATATACAACTTATAACGCTAACCTAACCTAACCTAACCTGACCTAACTTAAAAACTATTGTTACCTAAACTATATGCACAGATGTAAGTACTTACCTATATTAAACCATATAGGTAGCATCATCATTAGTTTGGTTCTAACCTAACTATTATGAATAATTTTATTTAAGTGGCACAAAAAATATATTACACCGTCAAATAAATAAACACATCAAAATAAAGACGCATGTCAAATTCCATACTGGTTAAGGGGCTACTTTGAAAAATTATAGGTTTTTTCAAACGCTCTATTGACTAAACGGGAAAAGGGACTGAATTTATTTTCGAATCTATATTATTAGACTATATACTCTTCTTTTTGGCACAAGCCGAAACACGATTGCTGAAAGTTGCCTCGATAGAAAAAAAATCCGAAGTTGGGTCTTTCTTCCCCTTATTTTTCTTAGCTTACGTAAACTATAAGAGACTAAGCAATATAACTAAGTAAAAAATATGGTATTCTGGTTTATCTAAAAAGTCACAGAAACAAAATTACACAAAACTTTATAGATTCGCTTATTTATCGTATTTTAGTCAAAAAGTCTGATCCTTAAGAGCGCTGCATCTCTTTCTTTCGTGCACGGGAGCCATAAACGTGTCTCTAACGGATGGGCGTGGCTTGTCCGAATCGAGGAACGGCCTTAAGCTACGCAGGCAGGACTATGCATAACATCATGTTACAAAACTTACAAAATACCTGCCTGTGCGCCTGCGCATGGCCTTCACGCCTCACCCGAAATCTCTTCAGCGTCGCACAATATACCCTTGACGTACGCTTTAACATGCACTTAAGAGTACTTGGGGAATCGTTGCAAAGTTTAAGTGCTCATTGAATTTGTAGTTGTGTAAATGGCGTACTTAGGAGTACAAGAGGTATGAACACTTATTTAATCAATGAGATAATTCTTGAATTACCTTTTGGGATATTGATGTAGAAAATCATAATTATTAGATAAATTTATTTGTTATAAATGGACCCTTCATTTTAATTATCAAGTTACGTAATGCTTTACCAAATTACTAATACTTAACCTAGTAGCATTATTATTCTGAAGTTAAACATGTAAGAACAAACGGCGAAGGTCACTCAACCTTAGTACAGTCAGCAGCAGAAGTAGCTAAGCGGATGAGGTGTCCAAAATGACTTACACGCGCTCTTATTCTCTTAACAATAAAGCCGTGGTCAATTTCAACACCTCACCCGCTTAGCTACTTCTGCTGCTGACTGTACCTACCTACTTAAATACACGTCCTCTGACCAAACAGCGAAACAAACTAAAAGTGACAGCGTAATGACGAACATCTCCATAACATATCAAACGCAGCGCGAGCGACATCAGCTTAGAGACAAATGAAGACGGATCACTCCGTAACTTCAGCGATTAATAACAATAGAAAGTAACGCCATATGTCGTGTCTTGCATATATTATGAGAGGCATAATGCCGACGTTTATGGCTTGGCTTGAAAGACAACTGCAGTTTAAATATCAACGAGAATGAGCCGTTGTTGACCCTTTGCTTGCATCAGATTTCTACTGGTTTTTATATTTTTTTATTGCTTACAGTGCTGTTCTCAATTTTCAGATCTTTTCTAATTCTTATTGTACTTAAGTACATGTCATGTATCAATATAAATGCAATTCAGCTAATAAATTATGCATTTACTATAAATTCAGAATGCTGCATAAAATTATATAGTTCACTAACAGCAATATATCAACGGACAAGGCAATTTCGTCTTGCAGCGTCGACAAAGTCGCGGGCTAGACCTAGTAATAAATAATGTTTATTTGTCGTAACTTACGCCATAAAGGTCATAGGTGGGACGACACAGCGTTGTAAAACAAACTACCTTTCACCCGCCTATAAAAGGAAACGATTTTAGGAAAATCGGAACAGATCAGAGAAAGTCCGCACCGAATAATGGCACATTGATTTATTATAGATTTATCATGGTTCGGGTCAGAGCGTGATCCGACGGCGCTTAGTGTGAAAGGTTGACCAAATAAATGGGCAAATGATTGCTCCCTTTGGACAAAAGGTGCTTTAACTAAGTACCCATGGGCTCGTTTATAGAGCTGCTAATAGCAAAAATTTGTTGCCTCTGTCGATAGAAGTATGTCTAAACGTCAATTAAGGTGCGTTGGGGTAAGATAGAAAGGTATTTTTTTAGGGGTAAGATAAAGAGTAGTCTGTAATGCTCCGGAATATGATGATGCTAAAAAAATACCTTTCTATCTTACCCCAACGCACCTTACGTTGACATTGCTAACTTTTTTCGGCTATTTAAGTGTGAATATGGTATAACTATGATAGATATTGAAATAAAGAAGAATCTAGGTTTATGATAGAAGAAGAAATATAACAGTTAGGTTTCTATGAGAATTAAGTACAATAAAATTGGTGGATCTACCGCACCCCCTACAAATTAAATGATATTTTCCTCTAAAGCTCCAGTAACACTGGATAGTATATATTACACAGTATGATATAATAAATAATAATGATGATGTCGTACTGTAATAACAATCAATCGCACGCGCATTATTATTTGAGTAAACAGCTCATCAATCATATTTAAATCCTTGACAGAAAGCTCTACAAAAGAAATAAATCGAACGAATTGAATCTCTATTAGACAAATAATACAGTTTATTTTTAGATTGGACCACATAATACCGGTAAAAGGAAACACTTCAAACGATAGCAATCCGCAACGGTAGAAGATCGCACGTCAATTTTCTTGTACCAAAGATAGCATCGAATCGTGACTTCTGCGCCGAACAACAGTTCCTTTGATCCGCAGTCCGATCGACTATTATTTGAATTTATATGACGTGTGTCTAAGTGATTAGTCCAGGCTAAATTAACAATCCGAGTCGGAATGAGACTATTGAACTCAGATTTTCTGGAATAGAACAAAGTGAAACAAATGTTATTAATTCATGCAAACTTATACTGGTTTCTAGTTCCATACGGATTTCGAAATATTAATTTGCGCGCAGGAAATTACAGCTGATTGAGCAGACACCGTGTGAACTTGTTTACATTGAGCCAGTTGCAATCTCGGTGCCGATAAAAGAACGGGTATCGCACGTCAGAGAGCGAAAGTAGGTATTCTTAATGAGTTGCACCTCGGGCGACTGCCATACACCATCAAATCGTCTATACACTAGGAAGCAGCTAAACGTAGCACAACCTGAAATAAAGTTTATCTTAATGATCATCAACGCCCAATTTCGATTGCTGCCAATTTGAAAAACCGTTTCGGAAATCACAAACGAGCCGCGTTTAATTCAAACTTGTATTTTCCACTCCCAATAGTGTCTTTAAGTCCTAAGCAGTAAGGTACAAGTTAGTTTGTGTGTTATACGATATTGCAACGCAGATCATTTTGATTATTTTGCACTGACAAGCAAATTAGACGACGCTTTTGTCTAGTCGCGGCGTATTAGTGTGATAGATGATTGAAACGGTCCCGATAAGGACCTGATGTGGTGTTCAATTAAGCAGTTCATTTAGTTTAGTATGAATGGAATTACACGATATGACGAGGCTGTTACCCAATGTGAGTTAGAGAGAGCCTCTTTGATACAGTGGAACATTGTGCGAGCACAAAGAGTGTTTACGATTACTTTCTCGCTTCACAAATAAACAAAAGGTCATCGGATTACAGGTACTAGTTAAGGGCCGGGCCTTCTACGTTACCTAAGCGAGGTATTAGAAAGATGAAAATTGAACTTCGATGCTCATTATCATAACATTCCTGACGTGTCTCGGATGATACATACAATGGTTATATCAGAACTGCATGTAAAATAAAATTGAGTATACTATAGGGCATCTATTGTAAGACTTGAATTAAAGAACTCACTCTCACACTCATTTGAAGAAAAGCAACGTTACTAAAAATTCCCAATTTACCAAATAACGGTTTTACACAATTCGCCCTGTGACCTTGACCACTAAGTAACTAAATGCTGAAGGTAAAACAGTAAATTTAATTATCCCGTAAATCCTTTTTTAATATTTCTTAATTTATTATCACTTGCCAGATAAAATTAGGGTCAAACGTAAACCTCCTTTTATTAAATGTATTTTGCAAATTACGAAGTTTATAATCACAGCCCGCCTACATATGGCCTCGTTCCGAACTGGCCCGATCACAAGAGGCGTTTAGCCTGGATTCCATATTATTGTAAACAATAACCAGCCTTAAGGAGACCATCACAGCGGTGCAGTTCTGCATTCCTTGCGTTATTTAAATTTTAATAACTGTAGAATGAAATTTTTAATAAAACCAGCCAGTTACTTAGAGCCAAACGTTAAAAGATTTATGTTAGAGTTGTGCCATTACTGAGAATTCTCAAGAACGTTACCCATTTTGTATGGAATTCTTGATACATTTGGCTTCTTCGTATGTATCCATGTATTTACATATGTCATAATTTAGTGACAGTTTAGATCAAGAGACGTTGTAGAACAATGTATCTGAGCAATTACTTATTACCAATTATGTCGATTGGGAAACTTGGGAACCACTGCAACCAATTATTTTAACTGCCGCAAAAGTAAGAGTCTCTACATAGCTATGTTTTGAAGCAATTCCTCCTACGATAGAAATCCAAATAGCCCCAGAAGTACCTAACTGTAACATGGCGGTACTTTTTCCTTTGAAGAGATGATATCAAGACACGTGTAACTACCAGATATTGGTCGTTTGCGTTGCGCGACAAACCCTCTAGGGCTAACGCGGATCGTCACGACGCGCACACATGACCCCGGCTATCGAAAGCGAACCAGCTAGAAAGCTGTAATTGTACATTACTGCCTATGATACCGACGAAGAATCTGATAATTGTGGGAAAATTAAACATCGCATTTGAGCTTTGCACCTACGTAAATCAAACAAGGAACAGTTTCATTAGATTTATGTAATTAGAAACGTTGTAAAACGATGCTTGTTCCTAATGTTCCTGCAAAACGGAAACAAAATTACAGAGAAAATATATTTTTTAATCCAATACATACCTACGTATCATTACTACTTACCTACATGTGCGTAACTGTTCAAGATGTGACAATGAACGGATTGCCAACAGCAAGCGGTGTGATTGTAAAAGCGCCCCTGGATAGTTAAATACCTGTAAGTAGCAACTAGTTAAATTCTTATTTATAAGTACTAATTTAACGCAAATACACATTTATAATTGACTAGAATGCTCCTTTTGGTCACAACGATATAACTAAATGCAACAAAGTATAATTCGAAACGTTTCAACTTGCAATAATATCACGTATTGAAACGTCACTCGTAACTTTCCCTATATCAGTTAGGCTTTTCCTGCCCAAGCTAGTAAGTATTTAAATGTGCTGGATGCAAATCGCGAAAACATGTTCCCGTAGATTTTCACTAGTCAACGATTGTCACGGTGGCGACAGTATTGTGACATGCTGAGCACATGTGCACAAACTTGCTCGTGCGTTTTGTAAAACAAATCCCAATTTAATTTCAACTCTATTAGCATCACAATAAAAACAAGAGAACAATTTAATTGAGAAGAGATAACGCGGTCCAATATTTGACGAGCAACCGTCTAAATGATCTTGATAGTATCGCTAGCTCTTGATCGATATTGACGAAAGTGAATGTGAAATTTGAGAAGCTGTTTGAATGAAAGCAAAAGCGGACTAAGCGCGATGCACTATTGTGGACTGTTGACGTGTGTATGTCTCTGTATAGAATAATGGTGATACTTAAGAATGGGCCTTGTCAGTCAAAAACTTACTACAATGCCGAATTATGCGATGTCAACCATGATATGTCCTGTCAAGTTAATAGATAAAGATAATAACGACCACAATGACGTAACTAAAGCAAAAATAAGTGCAGTGTTCTAATTTGTATTAACTATATTACCCTATTGATTATATTGTAACAGTGTAAGTAACCTCTAACAAGGTTGTTGTCAAGGTTGTCAATGAGCGTCAGACGTGTCTCGGCTACCGACCAGCATAAGCTTTCTAGCGGTACTCGATGCAAATCGCAGCGGCGACATTTTCTTATCTGCCACGGAATGTCAGCTTCCCTCGAAATGTATGTCATAAAGAATAATATTAATATTATCGGGGTCTGTCATCAGCTGTTGTGTTATGTGTATTCATTTGGACGGGTTTCGCGGAACACCGTTAGTTGCGGAATCATTGACCCGAGATTTTTCTTCATACGTGGCTATTAAAAAGAAACAATTGTATCTAATTTTCTATCTTGCTCGGATTAGCTCTGGGAAGATATTCTATTGCAATGGACTAATTGTGAGATGATTTTTGTAAGCTCCAATCACAGTCTATTATTTCATTCAGCTTTTGAATCTATGGAACTTAACTATGATATCAAGAAAAACCTAGCAAGTTTTCCAGGCTTATCATTTTCACCGATGATTTCACTAAACGACGGCTGTGGATAATCTTTCAGAATAAATTCAAAATTGAAATGAAAGGAGATATTAAGATTTTTCTGCGTTCTGTGCTCATTGAAAAAGTAACTAGTTCAGTCAGATTATTCATAACACTTAATAGCCAGGGTAATTGAATCAACAATAGCAACAGGAACAGGAAAGAAGTTGCAAAAATTGAAATTATACCAATCTTTACTAGAGCGCGTTCTATCCATTGAGAACATGAAGACAAGCAGCGGAGCAAGACCTGTCATTCCTTTGTTTAGGACAATAGGTATTCAGTGTACCGTTTTCACCACAGTGTAATAGCCAATTTTGATTACCTTGGCAATGGATTCAATTGCCCCGATACCTAGTTCCCAGGCTTAATTGGCCGGCTTCCGTAGTAAGGTCGTTAATTAGTGCGTCCCTTCAAGTTCTGGTTTATTTCGAAGGGAGAGCCTTTATTATAGTAACAGATTTATTGCAATTGCTTTGAACTCTGCTATCAGTGGCATTCCTCCCTTCTCATCCTTTTAGTTCAGAGACTATTTAATTTCATTTTATGAAGATAGTTGTAGTTTCCGCTATTTGGAACCCACTATGTTATCACTTATTGTTTACCTAGCCACAAAAGGATATAATCAAAATAGTTAGAAATGTTTATTCCATTTAACATATAAATCGTGCTCATAGTCACTGATCCTTTTTTGTAGCTTATGATATTACAAATCTTCTGACCATTTCCAGCACTAATTACCATATTGCCGCTGCCAGTTTTCACAATGTGACTGGTGTGGTTTTCATATGTTATGCAAACAAACCGATTTTCAGCGATTGAATCCGATATGTTACTGTTTTTTTAAGACACGAAGTATATTTTTAAACGAAGTTTCTTTTAAACTAAGTTTCTAAGCGGACGAAAGGAGATAACGCACTGACAATAGTGGATCAGCGTTGCTCTAGTTCTCACAGAGCCGTTTCTAATCCTGAACTCTACTCTACAGCAGTTGCCATATTCACTTCACACACGGGCTCTGTTACTTATACATATTGCAAATACATTACACGAAGAAATACTTAAGAAGGCATTATACATAGATTCAGTGCAGGACGTTATGGGAGAGGTTTTTAATTGTGCAATAAAAATTGGCTTTTTTTTACCAAAATTACAGTTTGAAACAAAAAATACATGAGGATAGAAGCACCTTCCTATATCTATAACTAATATGTTAAAAAGGTTAAAGCATATCATAACAATACATGCATCATAGTAGTGTATCAAAATGTCGGCATTTACTCTTAGGTAACCGTAAGCCAGGCATTTTCCATTTTACTTGTGGCAATAAACTCGAAAAATGCCTCAAATGTGCCACAAAATGAGAATCTGCTGGGCCGCTGTATCCTGTTTCTACGGACTACTAAATGGAGCAGGAATAAAAGCTTGAACGTTATTTTTTGTCGTTGCGTACACCTGTATGTTACAATACTTATAGTTTTAAAGTTACTCTCAGTCGTTCAGTCGCTTTTGTGAGCTGTACCTATACGGTGCAGCTAAACTAGTTAAGTGCCGTGATTCCCTCGTCTTCACCAGTTTCCTTAAATTTATTTTCTTTTCACGCATACCTTTCCAACTAGTGTCTTTTTTCAAAGCCCTTTCCCAGGTCACGGCAGCGCATCACGAAGCTTCGACGTCTCACAATCCAAAGGACTTAAGTACAACCGTTTATATTGACAAATACGACATTTTTTCAGTAACATGGCGTAGCTCGCTGCGTCACGTTGCGATCTCCCGCGCAGATTGTAGATCGCATTCAAATTGCGCTGGCGCAAAGGTCATCGATCAAGGACCCAATTGGGTGTCATCTTTGCGTAATGCATTTCTCTTTTGCAAATGATTATGATATACATTATCGTGATCATTCTAAATGTCTAAGATGGGAGGAAGTTCATTTTAAATTCACGGATTTGCCCATAAGGTTGAAAATAAAATGAAAAAAATTGTCCTGTAGTAGGTAAATTAAGAAAAAAATAAAATAAATTACAGATCTTCATACAAATATGATATCACGGACATGTTAACTTTTACTGTCTTTTTTACGAGGTATCAAATGCTAAATAAAATCGTCGAGTGGTTAAGACAAAACAAATTTAAAGAAAACCAAGAAAACCACCGCAATAAATGCTAATTGATAGATAAGTAGTGATTATAAATGAATGCAGCGTGCTTAGGTACTAATTGGAATGCTCGCATCAAATTCTTTCTTTTACAAGGTAGGCGGGGCACTTCCACTTGTTACGGAACTACCTGACATTTCACTCACTTTATATCGAAAACAATACAACCCACGCCGCACAATAAACCGCGCATCTCACCGTCTGTCTAATGAGCTTAGTTATTGAATCAATTTCTCTAGCCTTTATACAACAGTGTTAGAACCACTGTAACTGGCTCGGCGCTTGAATATGGCTCTTAATTGCTTATGTTAAGATATACATGAATTATTCGGTGTATAGTATAGTGTGTTAACAGGGTAAACAGCTTCAGGCAATAAAAGGTGCAATTGCGAAAACTTTCTAGTAAGAGTATTTGTGGGTAGAGGCATTGAAACTATCTTAACTCCCGCTGAAAAGAAGTTACATCATTGTGACCTTTGGCAGGATCCGCTTGTGGTTGTGGAACAACCTACTGGCTAATAATGGACTTTTGTTACTTTATGTCTGTAGACTCAGCAGCAAAAGTAGGTAAGCGGGTAGGGTGTTCAAAATGAGCTGGACACGACTTTATCGTTAAGAGAATAAGAGCGTGTGTAGGTCATTTTGAACACTCTACCAGCTTAGCTACTTTTGCTGCTGACTGTACGCTAAGTCTTACGAAGTGTGGCAAAGTCGTACTTTGTCAGTACCCGTCGACGAAAATTAAAACAGTCGGAATCGATAAAATTTCAGGACAGATTTATAATAAGTATTCTGAACTAAGAAATTACATAACTACAGGATTTTTTAATATAAGTTTTGCAGAACAAATAACTAAAGAAGGACAAACTAATCATTGAACATTACTTGGGATGAGATGACCTGATGTTCTGACAAGTACAAGTCTACAAGTAGGTAAACAATTAATATAAACAACGTTCCTAATTCCCACATCTGCTTTGTGATTGTTTGTGATTGCAGGATGAGGGTAATCTTTGTGCTTTATGTGCACGGCCGTGTAACTGAATTGTAATTAATGTTACTTATAGGTACTGGTAGCCAGTATAGACTTGGAATAACTGCCACGTCATCAATTCTACAACAAGGAGTTTCTAAGCATACCACAGCAGAAAGTACCCGTGAGAGTCAACATAGGTACTAAAATACTTATATGGTCACGTCTAAAAATATATATACATTTAATGGTATAAAAACATGTATCCAAGACTTTTTATTATTATTATTTAAGCTATTGTCTCACACGATACTGTTTTTAGGGTTTGTTCGTTTTCAATATTTGTTTTGTGTGATCCCCTGAGGGTAAAAGCCTCCTCCATCTTTTTCCACTTTTGTTTGTGCTATATCAGTCCAGTTTTCTCCTGCAGTTTTCATTATGTCATCCACCCATCTTTTTCTCTGTCTTCCTGAGTTCCTTTTACCAGGTGGGCCTCGCCACTTGGTTGCTTGTATAGTCCACCTCTTGTCCTTATACCCTGCTAAATGTCCAGCCCATCTCCATTTTTGCCTGAGACTAAATTGTAAAGCGTCGGTCAGTTTTGTTTTCTTACGGATGTCTGCGTTTCTTACTTTGTCTATTCTTCTTAATTTCAGAATGCTTCTGTCCATCGCATGTTGACAGGACAAGATTTTTTCTTTGACTCGTTCAGTGTAAATCCAAGACTTTACGCTTTGGTAACAAGGGTCGTGGCTACATATTTATTTATGTCCCGTTTAATGTACAGTCAGCAGCAGAAGTAGCTAAGCGGGTGACGTGTTCAAAATAACCTACACACGCTCTTATTATCTTAACAATAAAGTCGTGTCAAGCTCATTTTGAACACCCTACCTGCTTAGCTACTTCAGCTGCTGACTGTACATTAAAAGCTAATAAGGTTCAAGAGACCCACAAACGCCTCATAGAGACACGTTTAAGTTAACTGTGAGAGAGTTTCTCACGGAAATCGCTATTGCATGATGATAGTGAAGATAAAGATAAGATGATATTATACATTCATATCTACTTTACCAGTCACAACAGTAGATAGTGTAGGATGTTACGAGTATATGGAAGAACATAATGTCGTACGCGGTAGTTACGTTGTAGGGAAAACTATTTCTAACATTTATATTCAAATGTACGGAAAGGAAACCCTGTTAAATTGTCCTCGTGACCTGCTACAAATTACTTTTTCCTGATTGCTACCAGTTTACTCATATTACGTCCAACTTTAGTTTAGGTAGGTACTACAGAGCACTCAACAGGCTTCTTAGGAGTAGAACCTATACGCTAACCCAATGTTGATAGCGTGTTTGTTTTTCTGTAAAATTGGCTAGTACCTAGTAAAAAAATTACGTCATTTAGTATCAACATTTGCGGTTCTCTTCCCCAGTGGAAATCCCCAGAAACTCATTGGTTGACAAGGAGTTAAATACACCTCCGGTTTTGAAATCGCATCTCTTATTGCTATTTACATCTCTTCCACCTTATGAGAAAATTATAAATGGTTCCATTGTAAGTAAGATCATAAATGCTTCAATTTTTTAATTAAATTATATGCATGTTATCCAATAGCGGTGCTTTTAATTACAAGTTATGAGTGTTTGTTCCTTACTTTCTTCGATAATAACAGCAGAAGTTGGGAAAATCGGAGAGATTCCTCTATTGTTTCGTCTGCTTTCTTTGTCACGATCTTGGGCATAATTTTCTTCATCGTTAACAGATTGCACATCTTACTATACATATATACTAGGTACCTAACTAATAATCTAAGTGAGGTAAGTATCGCAGTCGGAGGACCTACTATTTAACCATAGTCCCACATAATAGTTATATATATTATACCAAGGAACGAATAAGTTGTTGTTTAACCTCTCGCACTTATCCCGACTCATCGAAAGATTCCAAAATTGAATCATGAGCTTATAGTGTGGTCAGCGAATGATTCTAACTGAAAAAGTTGAAAGCAGAAATTTTGACTTTGGAACTTTGTTAAGACTAGTTAGGAACTAAAGGAAGACTAACTACCTAGTCTTAACAAAGTTCCAAAGTCAAAATTTCTGTTTTGACTTTTCCAGCTAGACCCCTTTTTGAGCATTCATTTACCAGGCTATTTAGTTTAAAATGGTGTGGTGAAAATTCTTAAACATTTTCAACCTCAATCTAAAAGTAATCCGAAATGTCATCCTTTTCTCTTGATTATCTATGGCCAGCGCGGTAACCAAAAGCTTTTTTATTAAAACAGTTGGTACGTGACCATAGAGTCGTAATAGATTTCATTTGTGTCAAAATGTCCCATTTAATTGTAAGTGTCGCTTTTTGGTATCAAACAATTTGACGAACGATTTTACACTTCAAACGTCAAACTAAGATTATAACAATCGTCTTTGCTCTCAATTTACTGAAGCACTGACTATTAACTGGCAGCGGTTTGCATGACATTGAAATCTCGAAGAGTCTTAAGATATTTTGATTTGATAATAAGGTACTGAATTTGTAAGAATCTGGTACATTTTAGCTGTCACGAAATAAATTACGATTTTTTATTAGATTAAGTTCGTAATATTGTCCGATACTTATGCACGTGCTCTTACCGGTTTACCCGCGGCATATAGAACTCAATATCAACCGGCTTACCAAATCTCATGACATGTGGGCACTTTGTCTACTGCTTGTGAAGGAAAGAACCAAATTAGCTTGACTTGCCTACGAATATTGTTTACGCCCTGCCACAAGTATTTAGTTACATTACTTATTTCGTTTTATATTGTTTTATTTCCGTACGTGTGTGCGAAATAATGCAAAACAGTTGCAACTTTCTTACCAGTTTTGTGCCTACCTCGCTCGGTAACAAATGCTAATCGCTTTAATTTTCAAGCCTCGCGTGCAACTTAACTGACTTTTAACGATATGTATGAACATTTAACAATTAAACTTGCCTAGTACTACTACAAAAACATATTGCATAGAAATGTTCGTAGTTATTTGGTACATAGTTTATGTTGAACTAAATTTAAAAGCTGTTTTATATTCTAGTTGCTTCTTTCATTTTCTATAGTATTTTTGCTTAAAACTGCGTGGTCGGTTTGATATATTTTTACCTAGAAATATACTGCATTTTTGCTGTTAATCTGATTATCTTCTTGAATTGTTGATCTGATCAATTCCGCCATGTGTCATCAATCATCAATATCATCATCATGCTTACGGTACTACGATGAGGTATATTAAAAATATATGTAAATAAAACTCCTTTCTATCTTCGTAAATAAAAATAAACCCCACTGCTTCAAGACCTTAGTAATTTTGCCTTGACGATCAGCAGATGAATACGATAAACGCCCAGGCAATGTCAAATTCACAATTCACACGCTTGTAAACAAATGAGCATCACCCACATACTCTAACTGCGATCGATTACTATTATTCTACCATCTGCTAACAATAATAGTATCTTAAGTTAACAAGAAAATTATAGAGTTTTAGACAAATTGTAATGAATACGCAATCTTATAGCAAGTAACGTTGAAACAAGGAAATTTAAATTAAGCTACTGCTTTTACATTATAAATAGTAAAGTACCTATAGTAAATATTTATTAAAATCCTTCAAACCGCTAGTCCTTTAGTTTATGCTATATCTAAATAATACCTACACATGAACAATATCCTTTACCTTTCCTTAATCTTGTATTAAGGACTAATTTCCTCAAATGGTCATCATTCTAATAACAAGAATTCATTGTAATGGGCAAGACAAGACTACTAGCGCTTAACTTTTGCGCATTATGTTATTCACTTATGCAAGTTATATAATTTTATTGTTATATTATGCAAGTGGGTTAGTTTAGTGTACAGGAACCGCGTAGTGAGACCTAATGTTAATGTGCTAGTAATTGATACACTTTTTTGTACATATTATTACGGCGAATATCTACATATTTAATATAATCTCTCATTAATAAAAATATTATGTCGTGACGGTTGGAAGGAATGACAAGGTATAACTCTAATTTGTAAATTTATTTCAATAGTTTTAAATGGAACGGAGAATGTGTACTGTGTTACAGCGTTTTTTTGGTGGTGGTATTTGTAATTTATTTTATTAGTTATAAATAAATAATTTATACCTACGCGTAAGTAGTATGTAGTTACTACACATGTATTGTAAAAATTCTACTACTACTGTGTAATAATCTAATAATGATTCTAAATAACTGAGCACAATAGTCTATTCTACATGAAATGCAAACTGCTCCAATAATCCATATATTATAATCAAGGTTAGAATCATATATCAAATTAGACTATTATGAACCAGTGGCATCAATACCATTCATTCAATGTAAATCAATAACTGATTCTTTGCAAACACTAATTACACATTAGTTCAAGAAATATGTATCGCTATTTATAAACAAATCATCGCGATCATTAATGAAACCTTGGCCTGGGATTTTGCAAGTTAATGATAAAATTGATAAATTAATTTAATGATTATTTCATTACCATAATAGTATATGGTATTGCTTTCGTTACTTAGGCAGGTAGGTTAATCAATGAATTAATTAAAACTATAATACTATTAATAACATTCATGTACGCATGTGGATTGTTTCTTAAAGCTTTTACAACGGGTTGCGCTTCTAAATAAATTAATGTCAGTCGGGACAAATGAGGCTATGGGACAAGTGCGCCTACCCTAGATATGATTGTAATTATAAATAAAGATTTAGAAACCCAATCCATTTTTTGGTACACATTTTTATTATTGCTGACTATAGGTACCTATTAGATAGCATTGTCATGTAGATTATGGAAGTATGCCCAGTTGAATCAGATCAGAAACTGGGAAGTGGTTGAAATTTAACTTACAAGATTTGAAGCACATAAATATGGGGTCAGGCTAAATAGTAACAATTTACGAAAGAAAAAATAAATAAATGTTAAAGACTAAAATATACAGTGTGTAAATTTAATACGGGCGATAAATTAAACCAGACATAGAACTCATTAGTGTAAGCATTCATTAAGATGTTTTTTTTTTTAAATTATACTTAACTGTGACTCAATAATAATTACGAGCGTTTAACGCGAGTGTATTTGCATTACATTGCAATTGTAATGCAATTGTATGGATACAATTTTAATTGCAATTCTAAGTAAAAGTTATCTACTTAATTACACTTCTTATGTCCTATACTAATCACCGTTAAGAGATTCGCCCGTATTAGATTTACACACTGTATAATTATGTTCTTTTGTAACATTGCATAGAACAAGTACCTACGCCTGCTAGCATTTCGTTACGTCCTGGTAAGATACGCTTTTAAAGCCAACCACACGAAAGCATCTACCTACAGAGAATGGCAGATAAAAATCGCTTTTTATTTTGTAAAACGCCTTGTGAATTGTGAAGTTTATGGTGCGTGCAATCAGTACAACCTACATGTAAAAATAAAAGGATAACATTACCCTCAACTACAATTTTAACTGGCTAAAGTACTCTTTAAAGTTGTAAAAGGAAAAATGCCACCACTGAAAAGTTCACTCCGCCCTCGCACGGCACGGCTAAAGCGAGTAACTTCTGTTAAACAGGAGACTTCAGAACAGACCATTTCTCACGAACTTAACGATAGTGGAACAAAGTGTAAAATATAAGAGTTTACGATTACCTACCGTGCAATGACGAGGTTTTGCAAGAATGTTGTAAACAAAGATAGATAATACGTGTTGGTATTTAGCTAGCGATACATTGACACAATGCCATTAGCACATTGTGACACATTCTGGCATTTTAGCCAGTGCTGTCAAACTCGATTGCGAGAGCTATTTGCATTTGAGAGGAGATAGCTTTGAATTAAGGATTTACCTTCCTTAATCGATACCCACTTTCTTAATTAACATGAGAGACACGTAAACATACAAGACTGGCAATCCTTACATACAAGCAATAGATTCCTTGCTCATAATTGTAGATGGCGCCACAACCAACCATTAAGCGACATATTTTATTATTATAAAACAAGTCGCATATTATATTTTATTATTATAAAACACTTTGGTATCAACTTGCCATCTTAAAAGAATGTAATATACCAATTATAATTGATGTTGCTCCAGTGTTAATTTAAGCAGAGGCAAAGAGCCTTGATTAAATATGAAAGAATTGAAGTTAAATTAGTTAAAATCCATGTAGTAAACTTATAAGGAATGTAATTTTGAATAGAGACTACCAGTTTATGGGAATCAAGTTATTTACATAGATATTTCGGAAGTGCAGTCTATTTATATTTTTTATTGGTCACCTTAACACTATAATTAAAAACACACACACTATAATTATATTCTATTTAAAATGCCCAAGTACGAGACGTGGAAGATCGGCGCAAACACACGATAATGGTTTGACAAACATTAGCGAGCAATTTAGGGCTCGTTAGGCCTCCATTTGCACTTGCATTCCTCGCGTTGCGCCCACGAGGCGCACGCGCAACTCAGGCGCAAGGTGGTCGGCTGGCGCATTACACCCACATGGTTTCGACGTCAGAGATATGTTCACACCTTTGAACCTTATTACAAAGGAGTAAGGTTCAAACGTGTAAACATATCTTTGATGTCGACTGTACGGTCGTTATCGTTATCGCTTGTCGAATGTATTGTTTAAGTGATTTGATGGGCGCTTATTGATATTTTTTCAGTTATTCTAACGAGGTTATTTATTGAAAATCGTATGTGTAATGACGTTATTAAGTTTGCCTAATTATTAGGTAAAACTTAATAAAACAGAAAAGCGATAAAAACAAACGAATTTTTGACCGGCTAAGTAAAGTAAATCTTCGAAGTTCGTGAGATTGTTCGTTGATTTAAAAAATCCTACTTAATAAAATAACAGACAAATAATGATAGCAAAATATAATTGGCATTACATATAGAGCTATTTTAAGCTCTTAACTCTAAAAACTACAGGAGAGCTTTTACCGAAGACTAGTTAAAATGCTCTCAGTATTAGATACTCCTCCTATCTACAGCCTTAGTCCAGGTCCCAGTCCCACTTGACCCCTTGCTTCGGGCTAGGCTAGTTTATGTAGCCCCACCTATTTATTTCACAAGTTCAAGTAAATAAGTTATTCACAGACATAGAAGTTTTTATGGCAAAAATATCAATGAACTAAAGACTTCCTTCCAATATCAAATTTATCGATAAATAAAGGACAGTCATAATAATTGCGTAACCATTGCGATTGCGTAGGAATGAGAAAAACCAAGACCAACAGTTACTTGGCATTTCATTATGATATTAATAAATATGAAATCAAAAGTTTAGTTCTAATGCAGGACTTATGAACGTAAACCACGGTTGATTTCTGTCCACAAGGGCTTAACCAACAATTATTTTTTCAATAACTGAAAACTGTGCCTACCGGTGGCGGTGCGTCCATAGAACACAATTTCCGTCGGCTTGCCTAAGTTTCAAACGCCTGACCAATTTTCCTACAGCTCATGGAGAAATTTAAAACCAAATTTAGCACCGGCTCGCCTAAGAAATTTTTTGACCCGCGGCCACTGGTGCCTACTCAAGATTTTTATAGTCCCTAAAGGGTAATAGGTTACTTTATTAAGAGTAATTAACTGAATATCTTAACAATGCTTATGTAATTTGTGCTGGTATTTATTGAAAATACTTATCCAAAACCCGTATGGCAAAATGCCAAATACTAGTAATGCTCCCAAAAATTGAAAAATTAATTGACCTCTTTATTTACCAATTCTCAACTTTATTTGAGCTTACTTTGTTCTCTCTGGGCCGCAGTCCGCGCCAACGAAGTTTCAATTTAGGTTAGCACACGTCGAGAGCCTTTTGTTAACGAGCTTTAGGCTTGTTTGTTTTTTACGTGTCTACTCAGCATCTTTAAGCTCGATGAAGCACGTTGACTTGACAAGTATTCTGCTCTGTTTTCAGGTCATTTTCATGGAAAGAGCAGTACTTAAATCGAGAAATCAGCGGTACTAAAAGACGTTGACATTAACGCAGCATTTTATAACAATTGAGCTCGAAAATGGTTATTCCTTAAAATTAACTTTTTTTATAAGTATACAGGTGAAGAAAATTATAGGTAGAATATACTTAACTAAATTAAGATGCCCCCTTAGATAAGTATATCTCACTGAAAACATTGATATTGGTATTAGTTTGTTATTCTAGTTATGTATTTACATTAATGAATCCATCCTAGCTAAATACAAAGTCTTGTCGAATCATTTTGTGTCATGAACAACGTCGGCATATCAACATATCAAAAACAGATAGGTAAAATATATACCTACCTAGTGTTTATTTATAAATGCTTTCTAGAAAGTATCCTTTCTCGGTAATTTAAATCAAAATATATAAATTAGCCAATTAAGATTGCCCTTTTCTCAGTTCCCTAAAAGTAAATGTAGGTTAACTAAATTAATTCGAATGACGTTTTTGTTAATTAATCGTGAAAAAATGGCATTTGACCAGACAAGTAGAATTATTTAAAGTTTAAACTTACATTGTGACAGCACAGAAACTAATGATTAGTGTCCATATTGGGCACCGGAGAAAGCTCTGTGCCCCGTATGGAGATAAAACCATTACTTTCAATAGTTCGCCGTAGTTGGATAAAATGTTATTAAATAAGGAAATGAGGTGGATTATCTCATAGTAACGGAAGTTGCTTTGTCGCCATGAGAAGTGATTGCATGGCGTTATTATAAAATAACCATGACGGTTACAGTACGGGGGTGCTATTGCGATCGCTTTGCGAGCTGAAGCGAGCCAACTTTTCAGTAAATATAACCAGTATACATGCTCCCCAAGAAAAGCGAAAAAGCGTACAGTTTTTATGTGATCCTTCAAAAATCAAATCAATTATTATAAAATAAGAAAAGAAAAAAAACAAGAAAATAATATGACTGTATTAAATTCCAATTTCTACAATGTTGGGTCTTAGACAGTCATGGTTTTCCTCTGACCTACGCTTGGTAAGCAATTTGAATACACAAGTAAGTGTGACTTTCGCTGGGAGTCGTGAGCTTACGTTCTTTGTTGTAGTTGTAGGCATTATAAGAACATAATGCAACTAGGCTCACTTCGGGATACAAGGGAACATTTTGCTTGGCTAAATTAAGTTTGATTAACTCGTGTCATGAAGGCCTTAGTTTTCGAAGTTAAGTTTGATTACATTTAGTTGAATAGTGATAATACGAGATTTACAATCTTTAACTGGGATGCTACTCTGACTTCCACTGATGAACAACTGTCAAACGATCAAGTAACTATGCTCTCAGAACTGCATTTGTTTCAAACATAATACACATAAATTAAAATAATCGGTGTGCGTTTTGGGGTGCTGTAATTAAGCAACTAAGCCAAACATTCGATTAGGTACTTGTGCCAAATGAACACTATTCTTCTCATCTTAACACTTTCCCAGATGTATCTTGAGTGGTCCAGAAACCGCTTAACTAGTTATACTTTATCATACCGACTAACTGATCTGATCTTCCAACCAGTGGTTCAGTTCAACTAGGCCTTGTTGATTCGATTCGATCATAATCCACTTAGCGTTTGTCCCGGATCAATGAAGCCTGATTTTTCTGATAGGTTCCGCTTCGCAACCTAATTCCCGGAATTGGTGTAGGCACTAGTTTATACGAAAGCGCCTGCCATCTTATTGTTTTACTTCTATACATAAAATAAATTAATTAAAGGTATTTATTTCGGACATAAAAATCCATTTACGTTTACGTTACATCGAAATTAAGTATCATTACAATATCGACTCTATTTCATCAAAAAATGGAAGAACTAGGTACGCAATACCGCTATTTACCGGGAAATATTTTCATTCGTACCAGAAATGTATTCCCAATATTAACGACTCGCTCATTGAGCACCAGGTCAACTATTTGCTCGCTCAATTTGCTAGACCCAGCACACAGCAAACACTGGATGTCGGCAAACATTGGCGTACGCTAGAAATTTACCGACCATGTGAGCGCGTTTCCATAATCACCCGCTATCCGTCATTGTACATGTGCAACTTTTCGGAAAGTGTCCAGATTTAAAAAAAATCGGATTTCCTAACAAACTTTTACGGGAAATATTGATAATATTTAAGAAACGGTATAATTTTTAATTCCCATAAAAAGTTGTATAAAGTTTCCGAAATTGTCCTATGCGAAAACTTCCGCTGTTTTGGTAGATAAGTTTTCGTCGGCACATCAGTATCCGTCATTGTTGTGCAAACTATCGGCTATCTATCTATCTTGCCTGTTGATCATATTTAACAATGGTGAAGGCACCTGTTCTATTTCTGACCATCGTCTAGAGTGCTATCTACGATTACCTACTCCATAGGAAGGCCATAGGAATTTGATGCAATCATTTTACGATATTTCAAAAAATATAAATTAACATTGTTACCTCTTTTACCTTACCTGTTATTCCGGTGTCATTGTCACCCACACGTGAGGCACTTCTATCACTTTGTATGGCACACATGTAATCCCAGGCCATGTTAAGTTGTTATTCTTATTTTCTTCTCTCAAAGCTTCCACACCAGCGTGATAGTCGGACTATCGTGTCGTATATCGTGCTACATTGAACACAGTTCCCAGACCATTAGCCCCCGAGTAAGGTTCCTCCCCCTCATTGCCATGCACTAAGCACAGGTTCTTGCCATTAACATTCCAGAGTATTATTACAGGATAACTGTCCGGATCTAGAAAATGTAAGGGAATACAGTCAAGCTTTTTTGTATAAATATTTCGGATATGCCCAGGGGACTGATCTGTTCATGCGTGGCGCTATTTAGATGTGTCCGCGGACAAATCCGCGTCCAATACGCGCCATACATGGACGGATCTGTGCGCCGGGCATATCCGCCAGACAGATCCGGCGGGCAGATCTGTGCGTGTATCCCTAGCTATTGCCATAAGGCCGAAAGTTTCTTTACTCTAAATGATAGTGCCATCATTTCAATGCAATAATAAAATGGCAAGTTAATTCCAATGGCCAAAATTGTGATGAGGCCTAAAGTAACCCTGCTTCAAAAACCCCGGCCATATATTTCTACCTGGGTTGGATGTGTCTGAAATCTCTAGGTAATATTTTTATATCACATGGCCTTATATCATACATATCATATTCAATTGTTTTGCTAAACATTCAATAATTACTCATAGTTACTTATTTTAAAGATAGGTACTTTTCTTAGCACTTTTGACTAAATGGTAATATAATTTTCAATGATGTAGGTTACAGCTCATTTATTAGTTATATTAATTTACATATAGTAGGTACATACGAGTATTAGTTCAATGCAGGCCAATGTGCAATGTCTGCGGTTTCGATCATAACTGTACACAAAGTGGTTTGTTAACTGGCTATTGGATTGCTAGTACATTTATGAGCACGCTGTGTGGTTAATTTAATTACGAACTAATGCATTGACTAGTATAAACACTTTTATGTCCCTACTAAGATATTCGTTCCTTATTTGTAAGTACATATAAACACGCGATATTTTATTTATGATTTATGAATATAACATTGGATAACCAGCAGCTATTATAAAATAGTATAACGACCATATCATTTCATTGAATTAATTTAGAAAATAAGTTGACCACAATTTACGTCCTATCACAAACTGAACAGAATAAAAATATATGACAATACAGTTCTGACTTCTGATTGTTCAAAATTTTTGTTTAATCACCTGCAATAAATGCAATAATATCTTACACAATGAAGGCCGCAAAAATATGTGACACGATCTTATACAATCGAGAGAAAAAGTTTCGGGTCACTAGCATTTGAATATCTCAAAAGATATTAATTTTGAAGATATTAAAGTTTATGTTACTGACCCGAAATGTTTGCTCTCGAGTGTAGCTCTACAAATATGATTCTGTCAGATATTTTAGCATTCTTTATACTGTAAAATTTTAGGTGAATGTGCATTTTTAAAACCTAGTTCTCAATATAAAAGATAAACTTTTTTTTGTCGTAGGTGACATCGAAGACTGCATAGTGACACCCGCGTACCAGGGGCAGTTCACGCCGCTCCCCGAAGCCTTGTGCGACTGCATTATGGACCTCACGTCACAGGTAAGAAGGCTCATAATCCGTAGCGACGTCAATGCAATGCAGTGATACTGCAGATAGTTTTAAATTTAGGATCTATGCAGTAGCTAGTTGGGCCCGTTTGGTTTTGCGGACTTTAAAAACATTTTGGCGGGCTTCAAAAAGTGCGACTAATAATTATTTTTTAATGATACTCAAACGTGAACTATAATAAAAGTATACATGCCACTAGCCTATAGCTTTTGGTAATTTAGAAAATAGAAAGCCACTTAACAGTGACTTAGCATAATTACCCACTTTGATACAATTTTAATACAAATTGACCTCAATTTGATTCTTGTTCGTTTTAAATTGTCTCGAAGTATCTGGAAAACAAAGATGTGAATCGGGGCAAATAGAATTGATTGCTAATATATTTATTTGTATTTGACTTTCTCCGTAATCACAGGTTGTTTGAAGACAATAATGCCCATAGCTGAAGACTTATTGCGAACCATTTCTAATAATCTAATTTCCTTGCGTATTTGTTGTTGACCTCTATTATACTTACCTAAGTACTTATGTATATTATTTAGAGAGACGAATATTATATAGTAGTAGTATACCTAGTCGTTTTTGCTGTTTAAGGTTTGTGTCTAACACTCTGCAGTAGTAATTATGACAGCGGGCAAAAAAGTTAGCAATGTTCCAAAACTTACATTGATTTAAGGTTTTTACCAGATTACGGTCATTGAAAAGCCAAGTTCGACTCGCCGAGTTGACATAGCTACTACACCCAAGTTGCTAGATGGAAGTCGCGTCACCGCCTGTTATGTGACGGTCAAATAGGCCCCTTGAACAAAGTTTGTATAAAATGATTAAATCCATCAAGATTCTTAAGATCGCCATTTAGCTTCTTTTCTCTGATACATTCACAGATAAACTTGTAAAAATTCAATAAAACGAAACTTTAAATGTTCCTCATTTCACTTTACACTCGTAGACTTTTTCACCGACATTCTCGCAGCTCGTTATATGAAATAACTTACAAATTACCTCCAAATATTTGAAAGTTATGGAATAGAAGAGTAAAATTGGTCGGTCGTGTTCGCTCAGTTAGGCTATATGGTTTTGGCAAATAACTGAACGATTTTGTTGCGCACGATTGGACTGGTTTTCTTTTTAAATGACATTTAGAAAAGTTATAATTTAGTATTGATAAAACCCGTTTTGGTCGTAATATTTATCTATATATTATATTCTTAGTATTTTGTGTGTATTTTTGTGTAATTTTATTACCTCCTTTTTTGTTTACAATGTATTTAATTTATTATTCTCATATTTTTCTCTGCACCTTTTTGACATGTCTCTGTTTAGCCCAATGGTTGACTGGTAGAGAATGCCTTTAAGCATTAAGTCCGCCATGTGTATATTTTAATGCAAACATTAAATAACTCTCCTACGTAAAAAAATCTCGATTTTCCCTTCCATGATTTGAACTCTTAAACACTGCTGGGTACAGGCCTTCTCCCATACACGAGAGTTTTCTTTATAAATAAAATTTCGAAAGCACGTGAATAAAGTTGATAAATGGATATGTTACCATTTTGTGGCGAGATCATGTTTCGGTATAGCTAGATGGAGTGGCGAGATCCTAGGTACACAGATGTTCAGAGAGTGAACCTAACACATACCTACCTAGAATACAAGTTTTCTTATCTAGTTACTAAACTTAACATGTTTTTATTTAGACAGCTGACAAGTTTTATTTTTAATAATCGCATCGCAAATGCTCACAACGCCAAATGTAAGGTACGTGTGGATAAGGCATTTGAAAGCAGACGATGTCTGCATACTAAGTCCATACCCGGCTACCAATAACGAAATCAATATTTGAGCGGATATGTCATGTCACCCTATAGAATACAATACTAAATCTTTTTGTACTCCTCAAATAACAACTCATACAAATTAAACGAAAAATAGAGTCTAAACAACCGGCGATTTAATCCCTAGAGCGGTTTATCAAACAAAATTTGGGTAGTGGAGATAAGAAAATAACAAACCTTGTACTAGAAGAAGAAGGTATAATTCTGAAAATAACATGGAGCATAATCATAATACATTAATATTACATTGAAAGCACCAAAGCGCAATTTCCCGTGCCTAAGTACATATTTCTATTTTTCATACCGTACCTTCAGTGTGTGAGGTGAGGTCCTTAGCACTTGTGAGTTGACTTGTCTCATCTCAGAATAAAACAGTTAGCAAAGACTCGCTTGTAGTAAAACCAGTACCTATAGGCACACCCTTTCCTCGAACGTTTAAATATTCAAATCGCATTAGCAAAGCTCGTGTCAAGAGCGTCATTACGTAAACCGCTAGGCTAAGCAGACGCTAAACTTGACCGTGAACACGAATTTACGCCCGACTGAACCTGTTCCGACGAGATTTTTTAATGTTTGGGCCAAGTCAATAAAGAAAATAAATCTTTACTGAAAAAAATTGTTGTTACCAGCAACCAAACTTCGTCTACTAGTAATTTAAGTTTTGGGAGTTGCAAACTAAGGCTTATTACTTACCAACGTGTTTTGTTCTTTACACTGTATAAGTAAACTTTGAGTTATAAGCAAACAAACTTTTTTAACTCCTAACCGAATTTTGGTTATTAATAAAATAGCCGAAGCAGTTCGCTTGTCCTTTTTTTTCAGTGTTCCAGCGGGTATAAATATATGACGGACGAATGATTTGATAAAGCGTCCCTTTTTTTGCTATGAAGCGGCATCGAAGAGCGACTTTTGCTCTAAATGTCCTGTTGTTGACGATGTCATGTCAACTAAATAATTATAATTAACTATAATAAAATATGCTTGTGTAGGTACATAGATACAGTGATTGACCTACCTAGTTAGTTAATAAGTTAGTTTTACTGGGCGCTTTTCCGCAAGTCGACATCCAGTGTGCCTATTTTGTGTGAAACGGGGGTAGCACTATTCCAACCACCCCAGCTCCTCGACGAAGCCCAGCAGAGCTTTCAGGTTGCCTGCCGCCTCGCGCAAGGTGCCTGGGGTTCCTAGGTGTTTGGTCCTATATACTTCTACCTGTTTAAAATCCAGCAGAATGTGTTTTGTCGTTTCCTCCGCCTCCATGCATGCTCTGCACATGGGACTGTCTGCTTGACCTACCTAATTAAATAAGAAACAACAGGGTAAATAAATCAAACCTTAAAATTTGTCTAAAATACATCCTGTCCGCTCATATATATTTGGGGCTGAAATCGGTTATAAATATATCGGAATAATTGTACCTATAATTGAGACTTATGTATTGGTAAAAACATAAAAAAAACTCCAGCTTCTTTTTACCGCATCCGCTTTTCCTTTGCACCACAGAACCTCGGCTTCATCTTTTTGCTAATGCATCCCCCCATAGCAATCCCATGAAGTCATCGCTCCGCCATCATCTCAATCACTATCAGTTCTTTTTTTGATCACCATAAATCCGGCGGTGTGATATCATTTCTCAAATAAAACATAACAGTGGAATTACAGGTTGTGCTAGTTTAAAGGTCAAATTATTCAAAATGTCTAATTTAAAACCTGATTTTATTCTTTATAAGTTTATTAGCAATCACATATTATTTTTATTGCTTTATACTAAATTGTATTTCCTGGGCTCGTAACACTGTGTTTCTCGAAACTTATATTATGTAGGTAGGAAATGTCATTTGATAAGTATTTACCACTCCCTTCTCTTCATATAATATTTTTTTTTGTAATTACTTTAACAAAAAAAAATACAGTCTACACACAAAGCCAAGTTTACGATCGTTATGGGTTGAATGGTCAAATGGCAGTCACTTTCGTAATAGCTCATGCTTACCGGCTTACCCTAATTCTCGAGTTTAAATTGCATAGCGGACCCCAGACTCAATGCGCGAACTGTGGCTCAAAGCCCGGACATACGTTTGGGAAATGGTGATGATGCAAGAATTTATGGCTAGTAGAAACAGTGTGAAAACCTACAAATGAGGATCTAAACTGTATTACGCAACAAATCTGTAATACCAGGAAAGTCATTAAATATACCATAAAGCACCTCTGTTACGCTTGCGTAGCCCGACAATATACCAATATACATCGCGACTATCGCGAGGCGTTACATTTGTCAAAGTTACGCAAATGTTCCTATGGGTAGGCCTATTTGCTAGTCTTTGTGCCGAACTGGTATTGACCGATGTGGGTTGAACACTTGAACTGGTTTAATTAATTATTGGAAATGAGACATTAACTTATGGCGATTTGTGAAGAAATAAAACTCAAAGGAGTCAAAATTTACGATGTTTTAATTAACTTTAAATGCAGTTATTAAATCCAATACAGGCGAATCTTTAAATTGTGGTTAGTATAGGACGTAAGAACTGTATTTAGATAAGCTTACTTCGAATAAATAATATCAATATTCATCTGTACTGCGAACTTTGCAAAAATGAAACAATACATACCCTGAATACATACCTACCCTGTAGCCGCAGAACTACATACATACGAACCCCAATAACAGCTTCTAAATGAACAAGCATTTATCGTGGTAAAAGCAATTGCGGTATCGATGAATATTCATCGGGTCGATCAGCCTAAGCTTGCAGGCTTTGAGTAAATAACGACTGGTTGGGCAGGTGCTTGACAACTCACACTTATTACTTAGACCATGTACATAGGGACAGGTTGATAGAGTTTGAAACACGGTTGGTAAAGTTATTGCTATCACGGCATTGGTCGTGGTAAAAGAAAATCGAAGACAGGTTTCTGTTGCATCTTCGATAAGGTTCTATTTTAGAAGATTTTTACGACAAATACTTCATTAAATTAAATAGTTGTCATCTACAAATGAAAAAGTGACCAATCGCTCCGGTGCCCACGGCAGAAATCGAACCTGCGTCTTCTGCATGCTTTGGAGACGCCCTGATTCCTAGGCTACCCGGGTCACAGCGGCACCCCTCAAAATTTCCCGTCTATGAATTTGTAAATGGTAAAGCTAAGGCGCATTTTGGCCAATTATCTGAACAGTATGTACTCGTACCTCGTATCCTATAATACTTTATTGGTAAATAAAATATTTACCTACGTAGTTTAGACTTAACTGTTCTTTGCGTAAGTTCTGTTAGATCTTGGCACAAATACTAATGTAATAGCTGATAATCGTCTGCCACAGCCATTCAGTCACAACCACGCACTTAGAAGAAAAGCATTAAAATCTGCATAATAAACCTCTTCATATCCTAATCGCATCAATGAAAAGGCAATAGTAGTAAATATACACGTAATCTGAGCCGAAATGCCTGAACAATATGAAATGCGCATTAATATATTACACAATCGCAATGTGGACCGGATTCCTGGTCCTGAAGGTCGGTTGTTGCCAAACTAGCTCAAGAATAGTACAACACCCTCGGTAGAAAAAAGTCCTATACGGTTATGACAGCCTTAGTGCCATACACTTTTATATTATCGAGAGATTACTATGCAGATCAAAAGGATTGTCTGTCGGGAGACCATTGAATGCGACATGTCATACAACCAACGGGTGATATCATCAAAGGCGGGGATCTCGTAATACCATCTCAATGGCAACACTTGTCGTGTCAAATGATCTGGTGAAATTTGTATGGCCGCGAAATATAATTTGAATACTCGTTTGTCTTATTTAGGTGCCTACTGCGTTTCCAGATTGCGTACACCGATGTAATAATGATAACATTTATCTATTTTATCTTGTACAATAAGAACTTACGGCGCGCTGTGTATCGTCTTAGATTTGATTCAAGTCTAGCTAGATACATGTGTAGCTTACGAGAGCTTTCCTAATTTCTTGTAAATCTGATCACTAAAACAGATATTTAAGATAATTTACTTTCAATGCAAGCAGCTTGCTAACAAATATTTAGGGCAATGTATGTCAGTCCTGTACATACTCGTAAACATAAATTTTGTTCTCATAAATTGATCTCTTGTATTCATTCCAATAACCAGTTTAAAAAAGAATGTATATTAACCTTGTTTTTAGCGCAATTCGCAAATAAAACCTGAATGGCATCTGCATTAAAGACTTCATTTAATTCCACAATTCGAGAGAGACATCCTGTTAGATACGAATCTTAAAGGTCAAAATATTTATAAACTGCGACGTGTGAGCACAGGTTTCATTGGATGCAGTTTAATGTAAGTTGACAGTGGCGTCAGTGGCGCATAAATAAATGAGCTACATATTCAGACGGTCTGAATCAGACCGTTAATAGTCCCAAGTGATTAGTCTTGGTTTGATTGGGGTAAAACAGACACAATTTAAATACAATGTGTAAATCTAATACGGGCGAACTTTTTAACGGTGGTTTACATAGGTCATACTGAACAACTTTCACTATGGAGCCTACCCCGAAATCGCGGTTTTTTTTGCCAGACTCATACATTTTGTCGCATGGGTGGCGACAATTTGTATGAGGAAGCCAATTTTTTTTGAGATTTTGGGGTTACCTCCATAGTGAAACTTGTTCAGTATGACCTATGTAAACCACCGTTAAAAGGTTCGACCGTATTAGATTATTTATATAAGCCCTTAGGATTGGTAGTAGCAGATTTGTTATTTAATAATATATTTAACAAATAAATTTAAAATAAAAGAAAATTTAGTACACTCTTTCCAACACACCAGTTTTTGCGCCATAAATACTACACTGCATCTGCATCTTGCATCGGGTTGCACCAGTTAATCCAACATTGGTAGGTACCTATAGTTAAGTGTCTATTTTTACACATCATTAATTTGCCCATACATGTGCTTAAATTTTCGTAAGGTAAACAAGTGCAGTGTTCGAAGAGTCAAAAGGGAAGTATATAAAGTATCAAGTAAGATTTTAGACATTTTGAAGGTTGACTAGCTAATAATTTATAAGGTCAACATAAGTAAGGAGGGTATAGTTATGGCCAATGATTTATTTAACCTATTCTTAGTGACAAAGAAACATTAAATTGATTCTTACAGTAGGCAAGTTCCAAAGTATATTTATAACAAGATCTTATCGTCAAATTGAAATTCTTCATTGCCATTATGTCACATTGTATCAATTGAAGGTCGTGTCAGTATGGCACATCCTGCTTTATGTTGAGTTGTCTTGATGGATGATAATATATTGATCATTCATGTATATTTTATGAACTTTAAAACATGATTTCTGCGTGAGAATAAATTTGAAACGTGATCTCCAATCGCATATTTACGTTTGTCAGTAGTTGTACCAAGGTAATAATGATAATTAAGATTATTTCAATTTCTGTACTTACTTGGTGCTTTTTTATAAAATCTATAAATAATACATTTTCATTTTCTCACAACGAGTAATTACGTAATAACATAGATTTTAATACTGTCTTATGAAAAAAATGTTGTTCAATATTTAAATAACTTCTAATGAATCCTAAAGAATTAGTAAATTCCTACGAAAGTCATTTTTGCTGCCCTCCCTGACCAATTTAGAAAATCTAGGTTACGTGGATTAGCAAGTAGCGTATCTGCCGTAGCCAGCTCTTAATTACCTCTACGTTTACCCAGTTGCCTAAAAGGGTAAACCCTCATTTGAAGCTCTGATCTATAAAAAATATATCCACCTAACATTGTTTCATGCTACACGCAAATACTGACTGGATATTTTCCTCAGGGCCAGTCAGCGACGCTGGAGAGCATACGAACTTCTCTGTCATCCAAGTTCCCTGTGATGCAGACTCCGTCGCAGGAGGTGGTCTACGACACTCTCGCGCAGCTCATGCAGGACCGCAAGATCTACCAAACCTCGAGGGGCTTCTTCATCGTCACCCCTGAGTAAGTACAATTCACTTGTTGATTTTAGAGAAGATATTTATTTTATATTCATATGAAATACAAAGCTCTTAATAAGTTGTTAACATTACGAGTATCTGCAGGTTCCTAACCCCCTATTTATACTCGATCTCTATATACTTCATACATATTCTTAACCGTGTTACCGTAATACAAGCCATTAACGCAAAACATGACAGAACGCTTCTCAAACAAGTTCGAATCGGACTATAAAAGCGGTACCTTACCATAAATATAATTTAATTGTCCTCTTGAAATTTCATGCATTAAATTTCACAGCAATCAACACGCTCGAGCCCTTAAACAAGTTGAATCGTTAAAATATTTATTAAATCTCTCGATGCATGACTCACGTCTCCAATTCTAGACATTGAATTGCGCAAAGTGGAACGCACCCTGCCTCTCGATGAGTAAACGCGCCAATTTTGGCGCCAAACTTGACATTGCGCACCATTTATAAAATGGCCGGCTTAGCTGTCAGAGTAGAACACCGAGTTGCACTGATGCATACAAATGAATGACTAACCGCTCCAGATTCGTCTGAACTGAAACGAACGCATACATTTTTAGAAAAAGCGTCACTATAGTTATTTGGAAAACTATAGATTCCTGTCTAACTATACCTAGTACCTATCTATAGTGTGTAAATCTAAAACTGGCGAATCTTAACGGTGATTAGTATAGGACACAAGAAATGTAATGTAACTTTTACTTAGAATTGCAATAAAAATTTGGCCACTACAAAATAATTCGGCCCGCAATGTAATGCAAACACACTCGCGTTAAAGGCTCGTTGACAGTTACTTTCAATACATGGTACAGACTACAGTACATTGCTGCTGATAAAATTTTCAAAAATTAATTAGTGGGTCACAGGTAAGTATAACTTAAAAAAACATCTTAATTAATGATTACATTAATGAGTTATATGTCTGTTTTAATACCTTATTTATGCAATGGAAGTCGTCTAATATATTCGTACCCACATTACTTTTACGCTCTTACTTAGCAAGGATTTTCACAGATTTTTACAAAAAATATATATATTTAATTATTTTATGGTAACTCAATATTGTATTTAGGTATTGCCTTGATGTAATTAAATTGCCTGGTTAAATATGAAACAGGAAACGAAAGAACAAAAACGAAAAGAAAATACCGGGGAATTCCTTGCAACCTGAAATGCCTAGGCCTAATGTTAATATCCAGTTAAGAGTCCGGTAAACTTTTTTTTCGATTTTGGTCAACTTTTTGACGCTATTTTGCAGTAACTAACATGACCTCTATAATTTTGTATACATATTATGAAATATCGTTTCTTTTTGAATGGAATAAATACAACGATTTTTTAATTTTATGCTTCGTTTATAAATAATTCACCCTAATATAACACCAGTTTCGCGATTTTTGCTTGGAGAGGTGAAAAGAGTAAGGTTTTTATTGATTAAAATTAAGTTATACAAGTACGTCAAATATATAAATACATTGGAAAATAAGTCGCCTGAGGAATAAATGTAACAGTTTTTTTCATTTTCATATATATTTTTTAAGAGAGAGTATGTTTTGCTAGAGCAATTTTGCTAAAAATTGCCGAAGTTTAGGTGATATTTTTGGGAAGATATTAAAGTATTTTACAAATATAACAATACAAAAATAAACTTCGCTTCATGCTTTATTTAGATAATATAAAACATATTAGGGTCCATAACAAATAATAATTAAAAATCACATGACAAAATTGCATGAGTCAACGTCCTCACTAAACAAGCTCTGTATGAATCGAGTTTTAAGGTATTAAACATTAATATTTTAAGACCTAAAGTACTTTTTTGCGATAACAAGACCTCAAGCTATCTTACCAAATGCAATTCATGTGCATAATATCATTATTAGCGATTTTCGTTTTCAAATCGTTACCGGACTCTTAACCCTATTTAAGGACTTAGACATTCCGCACTTAGCAAGACCGTAGGCGTATTAAGTTCTGACGACGAGAAGTAAGAAATCTGACGTGATTTACGTTTGTCCTTCCAATATTTCGAAAAGTTATTTTTCCTCCATTCACTACCTACTTTGCTGTAGGAGTGAATGATTTCGAAATGACCGAATGGATTAATAATGGTCTGTATCTTTTATCTGCGGATTCATTTATCATTTGCACTGAGACTAGATTAGAAGCCAAGGGCGTATATATTTGAAATATCTTATTTGTTGCGAATAAAGTGATGCAATGTTTTCTATTTGGTAGTGCTTTTATAGTAGTGTGTAAACACTTACATAGTTATTTGGTATAGTTATGAAATTGCTGATAAAATACCTATTTTACATTTAATTTATTTAGGTACACACATATTTGTTTCACTTTCTCATATATACCACAAATTGGGCACAGATGTCCATTACAATGAAAAAATGAACTGTAAAGAACTCTGGAACATCATCATTATTTGTCATATAAGTATAATTAGGTATTATCCGCTTGGAAGTTGCATATTTTTTTTACCATATTTTTAAACTCATGTGGATAAAATTTCACAAAATCATTCTCAAATGTTTCAGAACCTCACTACTTTTAGTCTAATTGAGGAATGATCAAATATATAGGATAGGAACCTATCCTATCTATTTAATTTACAATAATTCCAACTTTAAATTATCTACCTTTGTAAATGCAAATCCAAAGGCATTAATTACGTTGTAGTAAACACCATTGATTGGTCACTGACAAGCGGAACGAACAAAAAAGATCACGGATTTTTTTACCATAGTAAAAACCTATGGGTGTCATTTAACACTGTTGAAATGCGATTATAATGGTGACGCTCAAATTTCATGGGCGCTTCCTTGTTCTTGTCAAACTGGCACTATAATAGTGACGATTATAGCAAAAGGTACCTTGCTACATAATATATATAAAACCTTGACTTATTTTCAGTCTACTGCGTAATCTACGTAATACTCATGCTATTTACATTTGTCTCATCTCAAAGTAGCGATCCATTTAATACACAATGTGACATCAGCAATAGATACCAGGATATCGTTATATAGGTACCTACTTATTTTATGCCTAGCTGAGATAGGAATAAGATAAAAAAAGCAGTTTGGTGAAGTAAACCATGTTTTTCAAGCCAGGCAAAGTTGTGCATCGTAGGCAAAGTTATAGAAATTGATAAATTTTGTGAATTTAATAAACGTATTTTACGAAGTTAATAAATTTTGGTATTATTGAGCGTTCTGTATTTCTGTGATGAAAGATGCTAGACGCATGTTTGCTAAAAGCGGTCTGAACATGACTCGTCAATCTATATTTTAATACAAGTCTTACAACACATGCAATAGAGATCGAGCTTTAATTTCATAGACATCAAATACTTACTTTAAAAACTTACCTGAGGTCAAGGCTTCCTTGATTATTGACGTGAACTTGGATTAAGAGGTATGAAAGTAATTACTGAAGACGTTAATCGATTAAGCAAACGCGTTTCAAAATTAAAGCAATTTTGACGTACAGTAGACGTTAAGCTATCTTAGATATTTCTCATTTGTCCAAATGTGGACCTTATTCCTTTATAACAAGAATGTAATACACGTGTTTACTATTTAGAATCATGTAATGAAAAAGGTATGGGTACAGCTTGCTGGATTTAAGTTGTATCAGCCCTTTAAGTGTTGATATTGCTTTTATAGAGACACCTAGTATCAGTGGCGTAGCTAGGTGACCAAGGGCCCTGGGCACATGGTCCCTGGGGTGTATTCAATAAGAGGTTTTCTAAACGTGTTTACTTATGTATTTTACGATGACTGTACACCGGTGTAATTAAGTTGTGGCTTCTTGGTTCATTGCGAAGTTTAAGTGCAAGGAGCAACCGTGCAATAGGATCAGCATTGCACCTGAATTGATAATAACATTTAGGTAGCTCTCTGAACATAATCATATTAAGTATGTTGAAACACGTTGCCGCTATATTCCCAGTGTTGATGTTTGCAATAACCTGTAACACGCTTGGTAAAAAAGCCACAAATGGCCAAATTACATAAGTGGCGAGGGTAACAGTGCGATAGTTCTAGTTCTAGACCGTAGAGACAAATCAGCGGAGCCTCAGTAACAAAGGCCAGACCAAAGAAGAAGATGCTTTGTATTCCTACGAAGCACAATATGGCATGGCATTTTTGAAAATGAACCTACTGTTTCAGACGCCGCCGCTCCCGATCGCGCTCGTCGTCCCGCCACCACGACGACGAGTGCCCGTCCCCGAGGACGCTGCTCATGTCGGACCAGGAGGCGCTGCACCAGCTCTACGGCGAGATAACCACCGTCCGCGATGGCGCCATCACGCACCAGTGCGTGCAGACCAACCTCGCTGACGTCATCTGTGGGGGTGAGTACGAGTGTCCCCGCGGACGCTGCTCATGTAGGACCAGGAAGCCTGTACCATCTCTACGGCAAGCAGCTATTGAGGCTTATTTGAATATATTTGCGCTAAAATATTAATACACAGCCAGTTTATATTATTATATGCCTCAGAAAAGATGCCGTCTCATATTTTAGATGCCCGAAAAATTATAAGCCAAACTAATGGTATTTTATATAAAACAGTAGACATATTGCAGCCACAATTATACAAACAAGACGGAAAGCGTGGCATGCAGATAATAGGATCCCGTTGACGCTAGAAACAAATGGAATGTAGGGCGCCTGCAGTGCCCTGATTGTAGGCCACACGGAATTCAGCTGGCTCAGCGCAATTTGCAAGTTAACTCACTTTTAGGAAACTATCGACGTTTGCTCGCAAATATGCGGGAAATGGACATTGAACGCCGATTTATTCGTGTTTTCGACGTTAGTTGACCATCGAGCTAACTGTTCAAATGGTAGAAAGCTTTCTATAAGATCAACCCCGAAATCCCAAAAATAAATGTTGACTTCCCCATAGAAAACGTTGACATGTGGTCGGCAAAAATGTTTACTTATTCCTCCAACGTATTTTATACTTATATTACTTATTCAACACATCATTTATACAAGATTTTCAACTTCTTGTTCTCTTTGCCAAAACATGTGCCAAGTTTCAAGACAAAGAATTAGGGCGAGCCGGGAGTATAATGTTACAAACAAACCAGCAAAAATAAACAGTTAATTTATTTGTTCAAAATCTCGGTCAGCAGTACGAAATAGACCGCTTTATGATTTCCTTCTTGGGATTCTGAATAAATTGTCAAAGTAACATGGCTATCAATCGGAGATTGTTATCTACACTATAACGTCTTTATGTCTTACGCAGAAGGTCGAAAATGTTTTATTGTGAACCAAAAAAACTGACCTGGAAAAGGTCACGACAGTCACAAGGGACGTGAGGACGTGACATTGCCAATTTGTTGAGGGAACAGTTGCAGCGGTCGAACGGTAAAGATTGTGAAATGTTCTGACAACGGCATTATAATCAATAAAATTCTATATTTGACCGATTACGCACGGTGCCAACGAACGCGCGTAAACTTGTGAACTTGATTCTTATTTAAATATTGTAACCCGTTGCGGGTTTGATAACAGTAGCGCTTTTCAAGAAGGTAGTAGCGAACTTTGTTACGGTATCGTTCATTCTTCTTATGCGTTTCCATGAAATAAAGTCATGCCATATGATGATGACTACTGATAATACGAGTAAAAGAACTAGGTAACGAGGGCACAATAATATAGATACATATGTTTGCAGTTGTCCTGGTTTGCTTTTAACACTCTTAAATCTTATCATAGCTGAAAAACTTCACAACATACTCACCTATCAATCCGTCTGATCTGATACCAATACACATAATTCAATGCTGCCATTTCTCTCGTTCTAGAGCAGGTAGGAAAACTGCACTAATAACAACCTTATGCCTTCGACTTAAGAGTATGTAAACTGGAGGGAACCAGTGAAATGACCGGATACGAGAATCGATCTTGCGCTGACGCGCTAAGTATAGTGCTTTTTTAAAGGAGAAATGCAGTAGGATGTATGAAACTTATACACAGTTACAGCCTTCTCTCTTTAGACAGTTGAATAGTGTTGTAAAAAGTGTTTATACGGCATTAGACGCACCTAATAGAGTGACGTGCTGATTTATTTAATATATTCACTGCTTATATTCCCGCCGCTTAAATAGGGCATCTTTTTAGACAAACCAGTTTAACGTAATCACTGATTTCGTGTAGTTGTTACTGATTTCAAAGTTATATATGCTGGCCCGCTTGCAGTTCTGCGCTCCATGAGCTAAGTGAATATCTGTTCAGTAAATGTACCTATACTGCATTGATAAGTATTTTGGTACGTAAGTACTTAGCGTAAATTCTTCACGACATTTTATTTAAATATAGAACACAGTCTCACACCCAGATAATAGACGGAGAGCTGGTCACGTCAGATATGACACAATAATGAGAGCAACGAAACCCCTCTAGTCAGTTTGCTATACTATGCTTATTTCTAGATCCGGACATCTGGCAGCTGTAAGGTGGTGGAGGTCAAAGAATGCAAATAACTTGAAGAAAACAAATTCTAGAGTTCTGGGTTTGATCCAATATTATGAAAAATTATGTCATTAATTAGTTAATATAATATCCAAAAGTTTCAACCTGAGGGAAGTAGTACGAAATGATGGATAATGTAATTTTTGGTTACTCGCCTACTGCTTTTGTTTCCGCAATAATACACAATGTTTTGTGTTTTATTGGTAAAATATACGCCCTGTTCTCTATAAATGACACAACTTCAGCAGTTTTTGCCTATTTCGGTATTACTTTTTTACAACTTAAAAACTTTGTTGGTCTGTCACTCTGTGCTCCACCCATTAAAAGCTGCCAGATGCCCGGATCTAGGAATAGGGATAGTTATGCAATCTAACTGGAATGGTTACAAAACTCTCATTCTTGTGTCACATCTGACGTGGCCAGCTCTTAGACCATAAAATGAGCAGAATCCTTTCGATATAAAATAATATAGGCACCCTTTTCAAGATCAAAAAGCTTTCTACCCCAATAGATCTAAATTAGCATTAGCACTCAATACAAGCTACTGATCATTTCTCACATTAAATACTCATTACAACTAAAAATCAACAGTGAACCCATAATCAATTCCCATTCACGTGAGAACAAAACTATTCACAACGCTAACCGATGGCTTCAGCTCAATCGAACCAATCTAGTCTAACCTTCTAGTAAACACAATTGTTTTATATCCAGAGCCTAGACTTACACTGGTTTGTCTGAAGTGCGGTAGAAATAGATGGACTGACCGCATGCTAATGGTCGGTCATTACTGTCAAATTAAACTTGTCAGCGCAAGAAAGTGCCATCCGAGTTCTTTCCTGCCTACAATGTACTTTCCTTTAAGAGAAAATACACTATCTCAGACACGTGCAGGAATAGTTAGTTAATAACTTAATGTACTTTGAAGCTTCTGTAGCTGAGCAGTTTTAGTAAAATAAAAGGTTGTACGTTGTTTTATAGACTATATTTTCGCAGAATATTGGTTCATAGAAAATGTTTCCCATATTTTCATTTCATAGAATGATCATTTTTCTGAGCTCTTAAATTATAGAATCTGGTTTTGTAATATCTTTTATTGTTCAGATAAGTAGTTCTTAGAATTTCAGTTCGTAACGTTTTTAAACAAATATTATTAATCCGTATAATATTTAGTTTGTATAACACTTGTTTCAATGTCTGCATATTCATAGAATGTTCACATAACCCAGAAAGTGGTTGTGCCTTGCGAATGTCCGATGTATTTTAGCTTATCTTGGCTGGTAACGTTCAAAGTGTAATCGATCATAGCTGGAACGTCGTAGTAGCCGATCTCGTGCCATGAGAAATCCCAAAATTTGTCTTGAGATGGATTAAGTTGGACGTGCCGTAAGGAAGGTTTGGTGCCGCGCGCATTACCAAGCCACACATCGTAGCCGTCTTTTGCTAGCAAATAAGCTATGCCACTGTCCGGTCCTGCTACTACAAAGTCGTCAGCACTTCCACTTAACCCATGCATCAGGAACACAACTGGGCCGTCACTGGGTATTCTCAACAGTGTGAGAACAAATCCGTCGGCAGTGACAGTTTCATGAGTTTCCACTGGGTATCCATACTTTTTAATGTATTGAACGCTGCTGAGTCGCCAGTCTTCGTTGTCGAGGCCAACATTATAGTCTCTTACAAAGCTGGCGCGTTTAGTGGCTATAAAGTTGTCGATCAGAAGATTTGGGATGTTTCTGTCCGTGTTGAGGGTCCATGCCACAGTCAGAGTAACACTACTGAGAAACCTGATGATTTTTGCGAAGAGTTCTCCATTGATAATATTGTTGAGAGCCAACTCAGGACTGATTAAATTATCAATTGAACTTGTAAATGAATTGAACGACTCAGGCATAAACAGCTGTAGGAGTTGTCCGTAAACCGAAGCAGTCGAAAATATAACGATGCAAATTAATAATTTCGGGATCATTATGGCGATCGACGCGCTTGCTTCGAAGCCTATACCAGACTGATATTTTGCAATGGTAATAAACCTTGTTTGTCAAAAAATATTGAACCGCTAAATATGTATGTGTGCGCATATATTACAGTTCAACCAACCACGCCTATGATGTCCAAAGATAAGGCTTAAGTAAACTCTTCCGCTTGTCTGACCTTGGTACAGGTCGCGAATATATGATAATTGTTAACAAGTTTTTTCAGGAAGTTGCCTACCTAGTGTACCTACATAATACAGGGTTGGGCAGAGTAACTGTCCTAGTTTAAAAGTTGTATAAAAGTTTAAAAACAATATAATATGAGATGTTATGTTATTAATTATATTTAACACACTTTATATATTCCACATTAATTGATATGTTTTATTCTCTCTTCCTTAGTAGACAGGGCACAAAATTTCAAAATCGCTCTCCTTTTCGATGCGACAGGCAAACGATATTACTTTTGGGCAACCGGGCTTTTTACCTGGTTTAGACTTAGCTGTATCCGAATTGCCGGTTGCCTTCAAAGAAAATTTGACCGGAAGTGAGATATTCAAGATGGCGGCACAAAAAAATACCCATTTTTTACTGTTTCTTAAATAAATCGTAAACCGTGACGCCTACCAAAAAATGTTCTTCTACTTAAGTAATCCACATAAAATTTTCTATTAAAAAGGTTCTATACAGTTTTTTGCTGGGATCAAAGTTTAATGAGATATCGAGGGTATAAGACAGCCATTAAACATATAGACTAATTAGCTTTTTCCCGCGACTTTGTCTGCGTGGGATTAACATTCGCCATAATAAATTTATGAGACACCTTAGTGAAATCTTATAGCAAATATAAATTTAACGTATATACTTTTTTACGTCTACAGTGAGCAACAATTGCATACAAAGTTTCACCCCCCTTTTCACCCCTTCAAAAGATGATTTCAGGGATAAAAACTATTTTATGTCCTTTTCCATAACTCAAACTATCATCATACCAAAGGATCATGTCGAATTTGGCCTACACTTCAACAAGCGTGCTATATATACGACAATTTATAGCAATTTTTTTGCTTAATCGTCCATATAATAAATTCTAACGGACACTTCTTAATTACTCAAAGCAAAAATAAAGAACTTAAATCGAGATATGGGTCTTTCCTCTATTTTCTCTATTTTCTATTACGAATGACACATTTTCCTTCCGGTTGTTATGGGTGCGTTTTATTTTTCCAGTATTTTAGCAATCTATTTATAACGACTACACGCAAATAATTAAAAAGTACTCCATATTCAATCCAATTAAATCATATAAAAGGAAGAGACTTATTTTTTTGTTAATAATTTACTTAATCTGGCATTGTATAGTTATTTTATCGTTTAAATGTAGTGTCAGTATTTATAGGATAATGCAGCAACCAAACGCTTATTTTATCTTTTGCCACATGAACTGAACTGTCAATTATTACATGTTATTGACAATGTAAATAAACGTTGTTTTGATTTTCCTTACTAAAGAATAAAGTGTGAAAAAAGCAAATAATAATAATGTGCTTTTAACCAAGAAAATCTATAAACCTCAAAAGTATCTTCACCTGATTAGACCCAGGGTACGTCAAAAAGAAGCATAAGTACGAGCAGTTTCAAATAAGTTAGCTCAAAGAACGGACGGGACGTTTCATTCATGGCTGGCTCTCATGTCTAAATATCGAAATGGTAAGTGCGAGATTATTTAGCTACCTACATATTTCCTGGGGCTGGTTGTACGTTGTTTCATAGACTACATTTTCGCAGAATATTGGTTCATAGAAAATGTTTCTCATATTTTCATTTCATAGATTGATCATTTTTCAGATCTCTTACATTGTAGAATCTGGTTTTGTATATTTTTTATTGTTCAGATAATTACTTTTTCGAATTTCAGTTCATAACGTTTTTAAATCAAATATTATTAATCTGTATAGTATTTAGTTTGTATAACACTTGTTTCAAAGCCTGCATGTCCATAGTATGTTGTTTCTCATTTTATCAAACTTAATATTTTCGTTTCATAGAAGACTCAGTAACTCAATACTTATTGTAATATACATTCCATCCTATATGTTTTTGTTCAAAGATAATTGAACTAGCACCTATCATATAATTTTCATGCAGATCATTTTAGAGCCTAATGATAAATAGCCACAATAACCCTATTCTTCCTTTTTCTGGGAGCAGTTTCGTTTTTAAAAAATAGCCCTAACCTACCTATCTCTGGGAGAAGTTTCGTTTTTAGGGTCATCAAAAAAAAAATAACCCTAACCTACCTATCTCTGGGAGAAGTTTCGTTTTTAGGGTCATCAAAAAAAAATAACCCTAACCTACCTATCTCTGGGAGAAGTTTCGTTTTTAGGGTCATCAAAAAAAATAACCCTAACCTACCTATCTCTGGGAGAAGTTTCGTTTTTAGGGTCATCAAAAAAAATAACCCTAACCTACCTATCTCTGGGAGAAGTTTCGTTTTTAGGGTCATCAAAAAAAAATAACCCTAACCTACCTATCTCTGGGAGAAGTTTCGTTTTTAGGGTCATCAAAAAAAATAACCCTAACCTACCTATCTCTGGGAGAAGTTTCGTTTTTAGGGTCATCAAAAAAAAAACCCTAACCTACCTATCTCTGGGAGAAGTTTCGTTTTTAGGGTCGTCAAAAAAATCACCCTAACCTACCTATCTCTGGGAGAAGTTTCGGTTTTAGGGCCATCAAAAAAAAAATAACCCTAACCTACCTATTTCTGGGAGCAGTTACGTTTTTAGGGTCATCAAAAAGAGTATGCGAAAAGTGTTATGTAAATCGAAAATATGACAATAGTTTGTATTCCACCAGATACGACCCCTAAAATAATAATATCGGAAAAGAAAACAGTGGAACTAAATATTATATAAAACAATAACTATGAAACAACAATCTATGAAATCTGTGCCTACGAAACAAAAATACATGAAATATGATTCTAGTGTTTGATCACTCTGTAAATTAAAAAAGTTTGATAGCAATATACATGGAAATGAAAGTCTGTGAAATATGTTTTTACCAATTGAATAGTCTATGAAACAACAATATTGGAACAGAAAGTACATGAACCAAATAATCTATGAAATAATTTCTGGGAAACGAAATTCTATGAAATTTCTGTCTATGAAAGAGTGTGACACCCCTGGGGTTGTACGTTGTTTTATAGACTACATTTTCGCAGAATATTGGTTCATAGAAAATGTTTCCCATATTTTCATTTCATAGAATGATCATTTTTCTGAGCTCTTAAATTATAGAATCTGGTTTTGTAATATCTTTTATTGTTCAGATAAGTAGTTCTTAGAATTTCAGTTCGTAACGTTTTTAAACAAATATTATTAATCCGTATAATATTTAGTTTGTATAACACTTGTTTCAATGTCTGCATATTCATAGAATGTTGTTTCTCATTTTATAAAACTTAATATTTTCGCTTAACAGTTTGTTTCAGTGGAGGTTCATAGTTCTAACCTAACCTAACCTACTTCCTGGCAGCCGTTTTATTTTGTAGAGGGTCATAGTTCTAACCTAACCTACTTTCTAGCAGCCGTTTTATTTTGTAGAGGGTCACAGTTCTAACCTACCCTTAGCTACTTTCTGGCAGCCGTTTTATTTTGTAGAGGTTCATAGTTCTAACCTAACCTAACCTACTTTCTGGCAGCCGTTGCATTTTATAGAGAATCATAGTTCTAACCTAACCTAACCAACTTTTCCGGCAACCGTTTGTTTCTATAGGGGTCGCAGTTCTAACCTAACCTAACCAAATTTTCGGCAACAGTTTGTTTCTGTGGGGGTCGCAGTTCCAACCTAACCTAACCAACTTTTCTGGCAACAATTTATTACTGGGGGTTTGCAGTTCCAACCCAACCAACGATGCATAAATACTAAAATAATAGTATTGGAAAAGAAAATAGTAGAACTAAATATTATATAAAACCGTAACTATGGAACAACAATCTATGAAATCTGTGTCTACGAAACAAAAATACATGAAATATGATTCTAGAGTTTTGATAACTCTGTAAATTAAAAAGGTTTGATAGCAATATACATGGAAATGAATGTCTGTGAAATATGTTTTAACCAATTGAATAGTCTATGAAACAATAATATTGGAACAGAAAGTACATGAACTAAATAATCTATGAAATAATTTCTGGGAAACGAAATTCTATGAAATTTCTGTCTATGAAAGAGGGTGACACCAAAATAAAAATAATCTGATTTGATTATGGGCTGTTATGGTCTACTTATTAATATTACTTAAAAAGGTTGGTCATAATTTGTGTTTCCGGTCACTTTTACATTTCTTAGAAATAAAGGAAAACTGGAAAAATCCACAGCTTCGAGGGAGACTCAAACTCACGACGCCAGGAAACCTGCTTAACACAACAAAAATTGGCATTTTTAATTCGTTTTCTCGTCTTTTAAAACCCTATTTCGCTCGGCAGGAACTAAGAAATATCTTTAAGTCAATTTAAATCGCTTTTATCGAAAAATAATATTGTTGTATTTAATAAATTATGAAATACTTTGCAAGTATTAGGCTAATATTTAATAGAAGGTTAAATTAATATAAGGCATCGTTCATACAGCTTTAATTATACAGGTATTTATGTACATATGGTCAATAAATAACACGCGGAGTACGAGCATTTGTTGCTTCTATCCAAATAATGCATTTCAAATAAATAAATCAATAAAAAAATATCTTACTTTATTTTAGATGCATTCATCGTTGAATTAGATAAATATGAGAACGGCTTTTAATATTGGACCGAACGGAACTAAAGATTCAAACGCAATACTAATGTTGTTAAATATATAAATGTTTTTGACGCGTCTCGCTTATAGGACATGCTAAGTATTTATGCAACGCTTCGCTTCTCCCTTTTGAAACTTTCCACGCCACTCTAAAGCCAACATTTACTTAGCCAACACTCACTGCCACTGCTGGGTTTTTACCCACTGCGAGCTCGCCCTGCGGTTTTTCTTGGAGACCTGGCTATTACAATTTATAGTCCACAAAACGTCTTTATTGAATGCGGTAGACCGCATTCCTACTTTGTAAGCTGTTTTGTGTCACAGAAAACACGATGAAACTTTGTTAACAACCAACTGAAATTGGCATAGGTACCGTAGTAGTCTGCACACCTACCAAGTTTATCTTCATCCCGGTTACTAGTATTTTATGTCGAAAATAAAGAATTCGTAAAAACAATCGTGCTAGCAAGGCAGAATATCCTAGCAAATGCTTTAAAGTCAAACTTCTGTTTTTAACAATGTCTGTGATATTTTTACAGTCGAGACATGTTTGCTATCAGAAATATGCCGTTTTAAATGATTCGTCAAGTTTTACAACGGTAATATTTTTGTTCCATGATACATTTTTTAAACAAATTTCAGCAACCTTATTTTTAAACTAAGTAACTAAACAGATTAACTGCATGGGCACCAACCACTTTTGACGGACTCATCAGCGTCAACCGGCAGATTACTATGGAAATTTCCATACAATAAAATTTAGCGTACGTTTTAACGGTGACAGACAGTTTGGTACGCTAAATTTTATTATATGGAAATTTTCGTAGTAATCTGCCGGTTGACGCTGATGAGTCCGTCAAAAATGGTTGGTGCAACTGGCCCTTATAATGATTTCCAGCTTTTTACTCGTACTAGTTGTAATGCCTTAGTTAATCTAGACTTAGGTTAAGTATCATTTTCCTGTCTACTAGGGTGTCCCTTATATTGCGATTTTGAGAAATTAATAACGCATACCCCCTAAATATATCATTTACCCCAAAATACTATACAAAATAGTTTCAGGCCATTCCTGTAACTGTAACCCGTGCCGACTTTTATCCGATTTTCCGATACAATGTATGAAAATGACCAAAAATTTTTTATTTTACTTTAGTAATTTTTTCATGTCATCAGTGCATCCTACTCCTATATGAATGTTTTTTATGAAAAATATCTCGTTGCGAATCGAAAACCGATATAAAAGTAGCAACTTATGTTCTCCCTAAATTTCTTCATAGTAATTTGTATGGGGAAGCTGGAAGTGACGACGCAAGTCGGCACGGGTTAGAGTTACAGGATTGGCATGATTTTTTTTGTAGACTATTTTGGGCTTAAACAAATACATTTGGGGGGTATGCGTTATTAATTTCTCAAAATCGCAATATTAGGGACTAGGGTGCTAGTGTCTACACTATAAATACTAACTGATTTGTCGATCAGGAAACCAGTTTAGCACCGTCGTATGTAAATTTTTATTCGTGCAATAAAGCACCCCATGGAAACTAGGTCTAGCCGGAACCTTTAAGCCTGGGGTTGTGGAGCTAGCGCCAAAACTTGAATACTATTAGCCTAGTTTTAGGCAATCAATATTAGCTACTAGTTTTCGCAGGCTATGTCCACTGCTTTGAGCGCTTTCAATCTTGCAAATTAAAGATACTAGAAATCTTTTCATGGTAGATTAGAAAACTGGGTTCAGAAATTTTGAGAATCGTCACCAGTGGCGGCACGTCCATAAAACACGTGTTCCGTCGGCTTGCCAAATTTTCAGGCACCCGAGCAGTTTTCCTACAGCTCATGAAGAAAGTTGAAACTAATAAAAAATAAGCTTCGACTTACCTAAGAAAAAGTTTGACCCTACGCCTCTGATCGTCACATCCGCAAATCAAAGCCAGCCAAGTTGTTTTACCTATTACCACTACATTGTTAACTAAACTTGTATTCAGTATTCACTGTGTAATAGTCATCCTCTTTCAAACAGTTCTTATTTCCTAATGGCAGCGTTAATTCTTTTGAAAATTTGTCAGATTATAGTTTTTATGCTCATCATCATCTATCTCATCATCATGATCTCAGCCATAAGACGTCCACTGCTGAACATAGGCCTCCCCTTTAAGGGGGGGTTTGCCATACGCGCCACGCTTGGCAGGTGGGTTGGCGCGCGCGCGTTTTTTTTTTTTGTTTTTGTTTATTTTTGTTTAGGCTCTCGGAAGATGCTGATCTCCCGGTATATTTCCTTAGCAGACTCCTACTGCAACCACGGGACGATATGGTGGGGGACAATTCTAAGGCCGGGCATCCCACGGTACTTTTTGTTATAGTTATGCTCCTACAAACATTAAAATTCGTCAGCTGGCTGTATCGAGGTGGAAATACCGTCAGCTGGTGCCCTAAAGACCGTATGTTCACATGACCAGCTCACGCTCTTTTCAGTGCGATAAGGCCGACGGATGATTTGTAATATTTATCGAACTCGCGGAGCGTAAGTGAAGTGAGTTCTTACAAACAACTCCAGACCGAACCGAACTGTCACCTGGCTACTGGGACATCTCGGCATTTGGATGGCTTTTTAATTTCGATAGTTTGTCTGACGATAACTTTAGTAAAGTTTTTCTGATCTTTATGAAATTTCTTGGGGCTGTAGCAGAGGTACATAAAATGTGTAAGTTCGTATATGAGCAGGATCGATCAAGTGGTTATGGAGCTAGAAGGAGAAAAAAATCCTCCTTGGGGTCTTGTTATATTGGTCAACTCATTTGCAAGTTAATCGCGAGTTCTCAGTTCGAGGCGGACTACTAGTAATAGGATAGAAACTATCATTTAACAAAGTTTTAATCAGGACGCGAAGGCCATTTTTTTTAAATTGATTATAGTAGTGGTTAACCACTTCACAAGTTATGGCCTGGGACGCGATGACTAACGAAATTTGTTCCTGGCTTACGATCTATAAAAAGCTGAGCAGGATATACAACTCTAACTCGTGTCCCACCAGCTTACTTAATTTTTAAAGAAGAGGATAGCCAAATTAGGTCCGGCCCGGCTTACCTATGGATATTTTTATTACGCCGCCACTGTGAACCTTTGCCACTTATTGATATTACAAGGTTGACTACACCTGCTAAATACTGAAACAAATTTGGTAATGAGTAACTACCCAAAGAAAATTATTTAAAATAGATAACATTGTGTTTAATGTGTAATAAGTAGGTACACATATCCTGAAGTTCTAATTTCTTATTAACACCCATAGCTAATGGATATATCTACTACTCCAATGCTAAAATGATTCGCACATTATTTCGTAACATATATAAAACCTTCAATATTTAACTCTTACGACCTATTAATAAAGTTTAAAATTGTATGTCGTAAGGTAAAGAGTCATTTTCTTGCCATACCTCAACTTGAGGTGATGATTTCTCAATTCGTTTAATTAAATTCCAAAGCATCAGTTTTTGCTCGTAGGGTTTTTTGCACAGTATGAAATCCCATCAAATTCACATCGACGCTACTACCGTAGTTACAACACTACTAAGTTGGCTTAAATTGAAAAGGTTCATGAACGCAATCAATCCGTTAAGAGGCTGACAACACCCGATGACCCTCAAATTGACTTTACTTAAACAGTCATATAGCTATAACTACTTGTTTTGGAAAAGTAAAAAAAAAATATGTTAATATTCATTATATTTCAAAGAACTTCGTTAATTCCAATACACGATTGGACGAAATCGGCTAGATAGAAAATAATTCCAAAGTTACATCTTAAAATTAGCTTTAAACAATTGCACGTCTTTAGTTTCTTGACTTATATGTCTGTAATTAAGGACAAAATTCCACCACACTAATACTAAAAACTTCGTTGCCTTATATTTCTCAATTAATGCATAGTTTTTTTTTTAATTCATCATTTTGCAAAATTTGCAATGAGCTCCCATAATAATCGTAACGCAGTGTTTCTCTTTCACTCGCGCTGAAAAAGATCGGGAGGGAATTTAGCTCTTATCATCCTCTTAACTGATTATATTGAGTAAACAAAAGTATATAAAGTAGATTATAAATCGTTTTGTAGGGGAGAGTGGGGTAGGACGGCATAGCTATCCGAGCTTTTTGCGCGGTCATACAAATGTATGTCCTTTCGAAGACAATAACGGGTCACTTTATAAGGAAAATTATATACAACGTTGGCAGTTTTCATTGTCTTGTCCTTGAATATACTTAAGTAGTGTATTAAACTTTCTCAAAAACATCCTTTATAGTTACGATACGGCATAAATATTTTCCTGTGTTAACATATATTTACCATTTTCACTTCTAGTAATCGAGTATGTAGTAGATACGAAGATTACCTAAATGTCCTTTGCATATTTGATATTAGTTATTACACTTACTTTTAAATAGGTACCTATCTACTTACAGCGCGTAAAAGAAATATTATCACGTGTAAATAACATAACAAGTGTAGTGTAGGAAGTACTTATCTAAATGATGGCTCGCCGGCCAGAGTTTTAGTAGCGTTTCTGTTAAAAGATGGTTGCTCCATGTTGTCCATTAACCCGTCTTTACCTACTCTCCCCTATGTGTAGCAAACTGAAAGTTCGTTTCTATGTATTTACTTACTGTTTATTATTTTTTCCCATGTGTTTCATTACAGACTCAATGAATCTCGCGACTACATCCGAGAATTGAAATTACAACTCTATTTACTAAGATGTAAAAGTTGTTATTGCAGTTGCGGTTTACAACTGACCTCCATCATTCATAAAAACACGAAGTCATCGACGTAAATTGTTAAATAGTTGTTTGTTCACTTTCCAGTTATCCACTTTCGTCTTCTAGAGCAAGTAGGTATGCATTAAATTCATTTTTATTAGATTCGTGGAGCAGTTGCCAAAGTTATTAGTTAGTTGGTTATAGTAGGTTATTTTGTACAGACAGTGAGACAGTAGAAGTAGCTAAGCAGGCAAAGTGTTCAAAATGAGCTAGACACGGCATTATAAGGACTATCGCGTGAGAATTTTCCGCTAGGGGTGCTAGCGTAGACGAAGGTCTTCGAAATGTCAAATGCCGTAGTAATTAAGTGGGATTCACGGAATCACTACATAGTATAAAACCAAGTCGCTTCCGCTGTCTGTCTGTATGTATGCTTATAACTTTAAAACCACACAACGGATTTTGGTGCGGTTCTTTTTAATAGATAGAGTGATTCAAGAGGAAGGTTTATATGTATAATAATTGCACCCTAGCGTAGCCGGGGCGGGCCGCTAGTAATTTATAATTTAACAATGTGAATTTTTGCCATAACAGGATTATGACAAATACGAGTTACTAATCATTAAATGTGAATTTAATGCTTTAAAAGCGAAACTAAGAAAATCCTCCTTTTTCCAAATAAATCGGAACTGCGCAACACTGCAGCGTCGTAGATATTGTTACAATACGGTCTATTGTATTAAATATTACTTAAACGTAAATTTGGTTTTCACAAACGTAATAAAATAAATACAGCCGTATTTCAGCACCTCCGTCTACAGTAGGGATGTTACGGAGGTGGTTTTATCGGAACCGAAGCCGAAACCGGAGTTTTTAAATTTGTTTTAACGAAACCGAAAGCGAATCCGAAACCGAAAGCGAACCCAAAAACGAAACCGAAAGCGAAACCGAATCTGAAACCGAACCCAAAAGCGAAACCGAATCCGACACCGGAGCCGGAGGTGAAGGTGGAGGTGGAGGGAGACTAATGTGAACCTAATCTATTTATATATTTTATGTTAAAGCGGAGTCAGGCAATATGTGTCACTGTCACACTAACTAACACTAACACTTTGAAAAAACACACTGCAGGCCGTGAACCAAAACAATAAACGAATGAGTAAACAATCGTCGTAAAACAGGTGGGGTGATTCCCGGGGAGACAAGTCAAAACCTGTTTGTACTCCTAGGCACGTAGGCACACGCCGCGCGCCGCGGCTGCTGACTTTCGGCTCCGTTAAAACCTCCGCTTCAAATTAGACGAAACCGAAGCCGAAGCCGGAGGTGCAAATTCAGCCGAAAGTTTCGGTATATCGGAGCCGAAGCCGAACCTCCGTAACATCCCTAGTCTACAGTGGCGCCAACTGATGAGAAAAAAACGGTAGCCCTCATTAGCAAGACGGCGTTCCTATCCTTCTATTGTCTCTAAGACACCTAATTTAATTTATTTTGTAGTTACATATATACAGTGATATCGACCTCTCCATTTTTTTTTCTTGTAGGTAGGTAGTTTAAATAATCATCGCTAAAGACAACAATTGACGACAGTTCTTTCTCAACAGTCCTTCGAGTTGTACCTATAGTGCGAAACGCTTTGCGTAACCTTTGCACTGTGCTGTGAATCTTTCTTCACCACCTATTAGACTACTGTTTTGACCCTTGGCAATGTGCAATTGTACAGTAGGCCAATTATTGCCTATGCTCAATTGCTCATGCACTGACGTAGCTACCAAACGGCTAGGCGGGGCACTGCTCCGGGGTCCCCAAGCTTGGGGGGCCCCAAAACCTGATTAGTAAACCTCTTATTGCGTATGTGTGTGTATATATAGTTTAGGGGTCCCAGTTTTTTTGCCCCAGGGCCCTTGGTCACCTAGCTACGCCACTGCCTATGCTTATTATTTAGAAGGCTTTAGGGTCTGAAATAAAAACTGCGGTTTTTCAGTTGAGGTCTACCTTCGGAAATAAAGGAATAAACAAGTTTAGAGTGGTCAAATTTAGAGCTCTTTTTACAACTGGTCGTATGTCTCCTCTTATCATTGATCTATGCTGCCAAAAGTAGAAACTGCGTTCAAAACAGCCGCAAATAGTTTGCTCTTGATTTTAACGACCTTAGCCTCCAAATCGGTCAACGACCATAAACGTAACATAATTATGCCAAAACCTAATACTAAAGGCAAACATTACACGACATTGGTTTAACCACAAATTACTTCATTATCATTACGTTCCGCCATTTACTCGTGATGATATTTTTTTGAACAACCGCAGACCAAATTTAGGAAGTGTTGAGGGTCGCTGAAAAACTATCGGATAATTTGACAAATCTTATGGTCTATTGCCAAGGTTGTGGTACCCGGAAACGAGATGATACTTATCGGGAAATACGTCAAGTTATACCTACGTCATTTCAAACAAACTGTTATTATTTTGCTCGTTAAGTTAAATGTAAACAAACTTAATGAGATAGAGTAGACATAAGTATGGGTTTAAAATTGCTTACACATTAGATATTATTAAAGGTTTCGGTCAGACAAAAATGGATAACTTATACATATTTATATTGTTTAAGTAGTCTGTTAAATAAAAAACTCAATCTTCTTATCTAGGTAAATACCCATAAGTTAATTATAGACACATAGATTTCATTTGATTCATCAATTTCCTGAATTACTTTCATATGAAGCCAAACATTTTATGTTACCATATGTTCTTTGAGAATAAATATTTTCATTCATTCATTCATTCAATAAGTAAGAAACCATAGCGCCATTCCCATTAGTGCCAGGCTGCCAGCATAAAACTTGTCAAAGAATTTGACTGATCTTCAACTAAACCAATTATCTTACTTATATAACTACATTATAATGGTTAATATGGTTCAGTTGCAAGTCGAGCGAGATCAAAGAACAGGAAGACACCAATCCCGGTTTCCTTTCATAATACCGAAGACAAAATTGTAACTATTCTCAAATTATTCCGGAATAGATATAATGCGATGTCAACTTTACCTCCTTGAGATAAGGCACGTTGTTACCTGTCAAAAATTGAGGATACCAAAGTGACGTTTGGTTTCATAACTATCCAGGACATCGATATATTATGTTGGATTAATGAATTGACGGTCTGTAACAGAATTTTAGATGTATCAACGCTTTTACAATGCAATTCGGTGGCTCTAGTGAAAAAGGGTACAAGTCAAGTGCCGTACATTTTATATGACTCGTGTGCTTATTCGCTTATTTTGACTTGTACCCTTTTTCATTAGGGCCACAAAATTGCATCTTCATCTAACTCCTGATTAGGTACCCAACCTTTATTGTTAAGTACTTAATATAAACGTTTAATATTGTACAATATTTAAACGGATCACTCATGTAATGTTGGTCGAACTCGTTTTGCGATTATTCGGAATGTCTAAATTAATCCAATTGATCACCGTAAATTGATCCGAAATATCTCGAGAGAAATTCGACCAAAATTTAATGATTGACCTATATGAATACTTACCCCAAGGCAGGGCCGTAGCTAGGGGGGGGGCATTTGGGGGCAATGCCCTACCTTAAAATACTAATGCCCTACCTTTAAAACTACAATCGGGTGAAAAATGTATGAACATAAAGTTATTGCCCTACCTTAAAATTCGCTATGCCTTACCTTAAATTAGCACTGCCTAGGGCTGCCATCCGTCCGAGTTTCCCCGGATTTGTCCTAGTTTGGAGGTCGTCCGGGGTGCGTCCGGGGGGAGGTTTTCAATAAGTGTACGGGGAAAACCCGGACACTCTTTATGTGAGGAAACAACCCATTGAATTTAATTTTTTTGGTGCCATTTGGTCACGTCCGGGGAAAAAGTGCATTTTACGCCAAATGTCCGGGTTTTTTAAATTATTGTCCGGGTTCGGCGAATTTAGAGATGACAGCCCTAGCACTGCCCTATCTTAACAATTGCAATTCTGGCTACGGCCCTGCCCCAAGGATTCATAAACGCCTTCACTTAATTAATTACCTATATGTTTTGTCTGTTTCTATATAGGTAATTCTAATAAACACGAAGACTGTCAAAGTGACAAATTATTAGTTAAGTAAGTGAGGCTTCACTGAAAGAAAGGACAAGCTAACTACTTCGACTATTTCGGTAAGGAGTTAATAAAGTTTATTTGCGTACGGATAGAGAACAAAACATTTTCATAAGTAATAAACCTTAGTTTTGAAGTCCCAAAACTTAAGTTATATGTACTTATTCTGCTGGAAGTTGAGCTTGTTCGGATTATCTATTCACTATTGTATTCAAAATCTCAAGCCGGGAAGTTGCCATAAAAAAGATTCATTTCAGCAGAATAAGTATACTAGCAGACGAAGTTTGGTGGCTGACATCAAATATTTTTTTGTGTAAGACGTTTATGAATATGAGGGTTTTTGTTTAATATGCGAATCTCACGAGAGAAACGAGAAACACACACAAAAATATAAAGTTAAAAAGCCGTTGGTACATACGTAGGTACAGTATTTAATCCAAAAACAGCAGGTATTTTTTATACTTAGGTACGTAGGTACTTAAATGAATTAATGCAATTCCGATCGACTGACTCATCCACTAATCTCCACATTGCCGTTGCATTTTTAACCATCTCGATATAACTGTAAGGTTAAATATTGAATGGTCCAAACTCCAAATGTTTCGATGAAAGCAATATAAATTTTAGTTTTTTATCCTTCCGACACTCGCAGATCCGATTCCATGCAGCCAACATGCAGCTTGGTATGTTTTATTTTTAGCGGCTAAATCTTAGAGCATTGAACGTTGAAATTTCTTTTGCATAATGCGTTTGACTGCAGGTTCAATCGTGACTGCAATACGCGCATGTTGTGCCTTTTTCGGGTGAAACGTTTAATTATTTGACGCCCAGTTAACTTAAGAAGCTAGCGATCCTATCCTAGGTCCTAATTATAGGTTCATGTGACACTATATGTAGGTAGGTATATAGGTATCTACTTTCTTAAATTTAGGTATATTTATTAACAGCACATTATAATTCGTTTCTTAGAATTACAGTTTCGTAACTAAGTATGCTTATAAATATAATAGCTATAATAGATATTGCCTATCCATGAAGGAAGTAGGTAATAGGTATTTGGTTTAAATTATAGATTTGTTTTCTTTTTGTGTATTTTTGCACTAAATAAAAAAATTACTCAACCCAATTATTAAGTATAGGTTAAGTAAGTGTCTCCCTCTCTTTATTTTTGGTCAAATCGCACAAAGAAAGTCTCACAAATGGTATCACCATCTGAAAAAAGATTACATATATATAATAATGTAGACAGGTGTCTACATTATTATATATATGATATTTATATATATTATATATATATACGTTGACGTTACGAAAAATTTAACTTTATAGCAATGTATCCCTAGCCGGCCCTAATTAATACTAAAATGTTTTGCTTTCATCATCTACATAAAAAAATGAAATTGCCTGTGCATTTGACTCAGAACTCAGATAAGAGTCATATTTTAAGAAGGTATATCATTTTTACTTCCGTGTCCACTTTTAAGACACATCTACTTGACCCCGATAAAAAGTATTATCTTTAATTAAGAGAGAAGAGCTTTTTAGAGAAACTGCACTCGACATGTAATGTAGGTCAGAATCGCATCTGGTTATTTTTAGATACTCAACGGTGGAGAAAATAAAATTAAAATATTGCATGCGACCACCCACAGGGTACAATCACGATGCATTATAAATTTTGTATGTAGCAGCAGAAGGAGCTTAGCGGATAAGTTGATATAAATTACCTTCACACGCTCTTATTTTCAAAACAATAAAGTCTCGCCAAGACTATGTCATTTTGTGTCCGTCATCCGTTTAGTTACTTATGCTGCTAACTGTATAATACAGTGGTTCTTAACCAGTGGTCCGCGAAACACAGGTAATCCCTGGAATTGGTCTGCAAATTTATGAAAAGAGAACTTCTTTAATGACTTTATTCTTCATAAATATTTGCTCCAAACAGTTAGTGGTCCCTGCAGAAATAAAAGAAAATGTTGAGTGATCCTTCAGCATCTCAGAGAAATAAGCCAAATTCAGCATTGACACGTTAAGAAAACCACTGGCCTATGCATGTAAAAATACTTAGTTACAGGTAATAAACTTTGCTCAGGGAAAAAGTACCTACTTAGCTATCATAAAATAATATGATTCTTCAAGTCACCATCTAAAAATGACATTTCACTTACCACTTGCCACAGACGCCAAGCGAGACAAATAAAGTATGATGCCATCTTGTACAAAACATCGCAAATTATCTCCGGTTGTGATATAGGTAAGCTTTATCTACAAAAAGTAACAGTAAAAAACCTTAATTTAGTTTTGCATACCTAAAGGCGTTGCTGATTTCTTGCTTTTTCGTAATGTCAACTTGGGTAGAGATTAATTAAAATGTCTATTCTGGTACCTTACCTAAATATGGTACATTTACAGAGATTTTTCCTATGTACGTGTAAATAGAAGGTAGAAGATTCTATAGACAAAAAATAGTTCGTAGTTCGGGTCCTTATCTTAAAATCCTGTCCTATCCAAAAAAAACAAGAAACTTTGCATACCTGAAAGTGAAAACTTATTTCATTCATATATACAGGTTATATCAAAACCGGTTACTCCATATAGAAAATTAATTATATACTATATATACACTGTGATCCCTTTTCACTGTCCTTGAGTGTATTTTAACCGGAAGACTCATACAACTTGTTTTGTATGATATGATCGGGCAGACGACAGAATGTTGCGCTTGATGATAGGACGCATCTGTGGATCGTAAATATCGACGATGCACAAGGCGTTACTAAAATAGGATACAGCCGTTGCACTTGATTAGTTTCCATGTCAGAGAAATGCATGCCATGCAGGTATAAAAATAACTTTTGTAATTAAAGCGCCAGGGAAAATCATTTCGTAAAATAGTAAATATGTAGGAAATTGTTACTTTAGATATTACAGTAAGTACCTGATAAGTAAGTAAAGGACTGCGTAATTTAGGTGTTCACCGGCAATAGTATCTTCCTACATGAAGGCCGCAAAAATATGTGACACGCTCTTATCTGTAGGGGCCATAAGTCGCGTCACATGTTTTTCCGGCCTTCGTGTAGGAAGATATTATTGCTGGTGACTGATGTACTCACCTTTTTTTACTGTTTTCGACAATCGTATATATACTTATATAAATAAATCATATTTACTTATATCATTTTTGGTCATACTCGTACATCAATCGCCATTTTGCCGTTAGTACATTTATTTTGAGTACCTCTACCTGCACCTAGCTCCATTAATATTATTACCTATCTAGGTACTTACGATTACTTACTGATACTTACATACATTTAATATTTAGCATCCAGACGTTGCATTTGCATATTCACTGTAAAAAGGATGTAAAAAATAAACCGATATCATCTGATATTTACATTATTAAACGTTGCACTTCGGCTTAAAAGATAATCATAACAGAGAGTGTTCGGCCTCCTCGCCGCGGTATCATTTCATGTGCTTATCTCAACTGGCGATCACAAAATTACTTTATGCCTATACCTGCACTGAAAATAAAGCAAAAATGCAAAATGCATCTTAATATCTTAGTGGCAAACTATCAAATGCTTTGATAATGGCTGCGATGATGGCAAAGCTAATTTTGCTGAGAGCATCAGTACACTTGCGCATGTAAATGTGGCAGCATTCCGCGCAACTTAGTTGGTCGTGCTCGTGCCTCGCTTTCTTTGGCAGGACTAGTCTTTAGCACTGATCGAGATAGGCAGGCACTTAGGATAGCTAAGAACTAGAAATATGCTTAAGGATCATTGGGATGGTAAGTGACTTTGATTGATTCAGTTAACGTTCTTCAACCAGCATATTTAAGGGAGAACGTCTTCTTCCAACCGGCTTAAGCTAAGGAGATGTCATCCGATCAATCTTTTCATGACAACATTCTTTAACATGCTCTGCCTATGATGGTCTGGTCCGTCTAATAAGCAAACTTCTCATCACGACCATTTTGGTGTTTACTGATCAAGTTTTTCTTTTGATTTCTGATGGACACATTAGAAATTTGCAATTTATAAATAATTAATTCAAACATCTGAAGGATGCATGGTGTGCTTGTTGTGTGATGATATTTAATCTTCATGCCCTAGGAATAGTTTTTTTACACAGTTCCAGAGTTAATATCCTAAAATAACCGTTTTAAGGCTCAAAATTTAACTCCTTATTATTATCTTACAAACATGTAATTAACTACACCCTGAACGAATTCACGAAAAACATTCACTGACGAATTAAGTCAACTAGTTTTTTAGATAGGCTAAAATTTTAATCTTAATTTTGCAGGTTTGGCAGTAATATTGCTAAAATTCAATAGGTAGGTATAAATAAGTAGGTAGGTACCTAATATTCGTGCAAGCAAGTGACGCACAAAGAAAGCGCATTTGTGGAGATAAATCAGATGCGCTGACACCGAACAAGACCGACACGATGCGATGTTTCAATTGCATTTTCATTTGCACTCATGCATAACGGCCGAATACTACCGAACCTACTGTGTTATACAGAAATAGCAAGATACTAAAATTATACACCTGATCTAAGTAGGTAGAACAAATCGATACATTTTAACAGGATTTCTTTTAGTAAGATGAGGTAGCTAATGTAGCTATATCAGAAAGTTAAGGGGCTACTTTGAAAAATTATAGGTTTTTTCAAACGCTCTATTGACTAAACGGGAAAAGGGACTGAATTTATTTTCGAATATATATTATTAGACTATATACTCTTGACTTTGGCACAAGCCGAAACACGATTGCTGAAAGTTGCCTCGATAGAAAAATAATCCGAAGTTGGGTCCTTTTTCCCCTTATTTTTCTTAGCTTACGTAAACTATAAGATATTAAGCAATATAACTAAGTAAACAATATGGTATTCTGGTTTATCTAAAAAGTCACAGAAACAAAATTAGACAAAACTTTATAGATTCGCTTATTTATCGTAGTTTAGTCAAAAAGTCTGATCCTTAAGAGCGCTGCATCTCTTTCTTTCGTGCACGGGAGCCATAAACGTGTCTCTAACGGATGGGCGTGGCTTGTCCGAATCGAGGAACGGCCTTAAGCACTGATCCTTCTGGCCAGGCCTGGATCCAGGATTTTTCAGGGGGGGCACTTCCTTCACAAAAAATCTTGCGGTCCGCCCGTATGCCCCCATAGTATGCAAAACTTGCGTATCAGGGGGGGGCAATTGCCCCTGTTGCCCCCCCCCCCCCCCTGGATCCGCCCCTGCTTCTGGCCTGGCCACAAAGAGGAAAACCGAATACTTACCTAAAACATTTTTAACTCGACGCTATTGATACCTAACTACGTAGGTACCTACTGCAAATTAAACTTACCAGAGATTTATCACGAGAAATTTCCCGAGATGGCGCACGTTACCCCAGTTTAGAAATAACCTGGCATGTGGCACGTCATTATAACAGTTGGCGGAATGCGAATATGAGATCTTCGCCATCCCTGGTTCCGGGGAAAGAAAAAAATCACGCCTGGAAAGGAATTGTCCAACAAAGTTATATGTGCCGATGCTGCTGGCGCTACCATCGGACGGTCGACGCTAACTTGCAATACAGCCCTGTTAGTTCCTTTTTTGGCCGCCGGCTGGAGTCACCTTATTTATGGTGTAAGTAGGTGGTCTCGTTGGGTTGCCAGGAATCCGTAAGAAAACAAAAAGGGAGGTTTGACGTTAATGAGTCTCCCGTATAGTGAGTACCTAATTCGATTGGTTTTTAACGAATCGTATTTTTTGTTGTTTAACTACAAGTAGGTAACCTACCCATTGTGGTGGAAACGAAATATATCTACCTACTTAAAGAACTACCTAACCTGTAAGGTACATGGGTGCAATCTCGACTAAGTCGCATTTGGTAACTTACGTGTTGTATATAAATAACCATAGTGACATTTATAGAGCGAAAAAGTAGCTTTTCCGCTATCCGGATATAGATGGAAATATACATAACTATACTGTATAACACGTAAGCTATTGCGACTTAGTTGAAATTGCCCCCTAGGTGAAGTTGTCCCCCTGTACCTTATATTTATATACAACCGTCGTTACCAGCCGTTTTAGAGCTTATATACAACCGTCGTTACCAGCCGTTTTAGAAGCATCAGCAACAGAAGAAGATAGAGATCTATACGTCATTATTCCAACGCAATAAGTAGCTAAAATAAATAACCTTTGAATATATGTTGTACTTACTACCTACTTAACACACATTCAAGACACACTATTTAAATATTATTAGCAGATGTCCTGTGATACTCTTATGTAGTTTTATTGACAGGACGATTACGATAGAGATTATACTGTTCGCTTTACGACCGTTTAAATCGACAGATGGTTTTCCTGTCTCTTAAACAATTGGAAATACAGGCCATAAGTAGTAACTTTACGATGTGATACATTTCAGCCGTGTTATACAATGTTGTCTTTCTCAAAACTAGATCTAATCGATGTTATTCTCACTTTTCGCTAAGAGTAAACATATCCTTGTGACACTAGGGCATATTAAGTTGTCTAATGAATGGTGCAACCTCCTACTAAGTGTTGGGTGTCATAATAAAATGTGCTGTTTATAGTGACATCCGCAATTGTTTATTGGTACAGTGATTTTATGTAACGCAGCTGTTAGCTAAATAGCTTTCTCGAAGTCTTTGCTACATATCGAAGGAAATAATGATAGCAGCGTATAATTTTATTATTTGCCGTCAGATTGAGCAAGTCGCGACAGACGGTAACATTAGACACGGGAAATGTGCTGCCCCAATTAATTAAATGTACATTTACAATATTCGAAACTGAACATAGATACCAGTCTATCCGGTCTGGGCATACCGGTCAATCTTTCAAGTACGAGTACTTATAGCTATAGTAGTTCATATCCTAATGTCTTTAGTGCTGTGGCCCTGTATCCTCATTTACCCTATTTGACTGTACAGTACCTACACGTTTAACTCTCCACTTACCACGAAATTGCTTCATCTCAATTTCTTTATTACCTATAGCTTAAAATTTATTATAATTTTGTTTTTCCAGGAAACCCCAACGACAAGATCCTCTACGGGCGTCCAAACAAGCGTCGCAGCGCGTCATTCCCAGCGCCGCGCTCCCTCGACCGTCGCCACTCGCTCCGCATCTTCGGCTCGTCCAGCAAGTACTTGCAGCGCTGCGCGTCCACACGCAGTCTGCACCACAAGCACAACAACACGACCGACAGCTCCTCGTCCACCGACTACCCTCCTAGCGTTGAATCAGCGTCGCCTAGTAAGATTTGCAGGCCTGTTGCCCCGTCAACATATACCGTAACATTGATGTGTATCTAATCGATCAATGTAGCCCCAAACTGAGTAAAGCTTTTAAAATGGTTACGATAGGTGACGATATTAATAGGTGCTTATTTACTTAGATAAATACTGTAGGTACCTAATAAAGTTCTACGATCAAAATCGCGTAAGTAAAAGTGATCCGACGAGGCCGTTTGCAAACTGATCTGAAAAGTAATAAGTTGTTGCCTAAATATGATCAATAAACTACCGTAATTGGAATTTTAATCTAACATGAATTTTATTATATTATCTTTTTTACTATACCACTAACGCGGTTGTTTCAGAAAAAGCGTCCCTGCTGTCCCGCTTATTCAGACGAAGCGGCCGCAGCAAGCAGGCGCGGGCGATGAGCACCTTCTCTGCTCAGTTCCCCCCCACCGAGTGGTTCAACTCCAAGGCGGTGCACCTGCACTGTGTGGCTACACAGACCAACTCTAAGGTACCTACAGTACCTACTACCTACCCCTAAGCCTACCTTCTATTCTACAACCACCTACTTCATCCTTGTTTATTGTATTTAAATTCACTGTTTATTTCCCGACATCAACAGCATTATAAAGTAGATACGTATTTTGGAAGAAACGACGAAGCGCCTTGAGAAAAGGTACATACAACTGAATATTGTAGGTACATTAGACACCTTTTTGACTTTTAGCTAATGATTAGGTACCCAGAAACATAAGAATGTATAAGAAATTTAACATGCAACGATTAATCGAATATGAAACATTTAAGTAATGCATTGATTTGTATTTCCAGGAGTCACTGCAGAGCCAAACATCATACGTGTCATCATACTATGATGGTTCAGAGATCAGCAATCGGTCGTCCACGCTCCCGCGCCGCCACAAGCGGCACCTCTCTACCGAGTCCGGCCTCGCGGGCTCCGTTCACTACGATCACTCCCCGGTGCGCCACTCCAGCCCCAGCTCCGGCAGCCTGCCCCGCTCCACTCTCAGCAGGAGCTCCACCAACAAAACTATGCTAGATCACTTCGGATCCCCGCAACGGAACAGCGACCCTAAGCTTAGGGACAGTCCAAGCGGCAGTTTGAGAAGAGTCGACTACGCGCATTCAGACCACATCATGTCCACAAGCGGGCCCTCAAGCCTTGAAAGCACTACCACACATCGAACCCCAAGAAAAGAATCCAAGAACGGATCAGAACAGAATTCACCCATGAAAAGAAACTATCACACGAGTGGCAGCAGCGGTCACTCTAGTTTAGAATCCCACATATCAGACCGCACGCTGAAACCGTCCCCTGGTCACAGCAACGCGCCGGGCCTGAGTAGAGCGCAGTCGCTTGTCAAAGTTCAAAGTCTGCAAAGCTCGCCCAAGAGCCTGCACAAGTACAGAAACAAACCACCGATGGTTGGCGGCGAAACAAAAAATGGTAAAATCTCTCCCAGAACTTCTCCAAAAAACTGCCCGAGTACCCCCAAGAAAACGGCCACGCCGCTGCACAACAAAGCTTTAGGTCCAAAGGCAGAGAGCCCCTCTCCCACCATGATGTCGTCCGCTAACGCCAACAACTCTATTACGCTTAAGGTTACCACGAACACGATTTCTCAAAACGGTGGAACTAACACCAAGGTTTACGTGCAAAATTCACCTGTAAGATCCGTGATCACGTTCGAAAACGGAAAAGTTACTGAAACAAGCAACGGCAGCAATATTTACATCATCAATGATGATAGGCAAGTTGTTTCTGTGTCGCAAAACGGTGTCGGGAACCAGACGGCAAAAAACCCAACTGAAACCTCATTCGAAACTTGTGTTGAGAAAAACAATCAGCTCTATCAAGATACAGAACCCATTAAAGTTCAAGAAAATAAGTTCAACAAAAATTCAATGAACGACACTGGTATGAACAATAACCGCAAGTTGTCCTTGCAAATTGGAGCCACAAATAACAACAGTTTTATATACAAAAACCAACTGAACAATTCGAATGAGGTCGCTTCAAACCCTGCATCCCCAGCTATTCATAACAACATAAACAACCTAGACAACACCACTAACAGCAACCCTTCCACTCCTACTAAGAGCTACGATAATATTATAGGATCTTTGGGAAGCCTGAGGTATCAAAAAAATTCTCTGACATCGGCTAATGGCGGACTACAAACCAATATAAATTCAAACAGCGAGTTGAAAAGCGTCGATTTGCTGAAGAAAGCTGCAGCGTTACAAATGCTGAACGGACTTCCGAACGTAAACAACAGGATGAGCTCCGACTCAATTGCCAATCTTCTTTCTAAAGGCGTTGAGAAACCAACCGTGTTAGGCTCCGAACCCAACTTGGCTTTAAAAAACCAAGACACGATTAAGGATATCAACACGTCGACGGAGAAGATAAATAGTTTGGAGAATAAACAGAAGAGATACAGCCTAAGCCAGGAAAGTAAGAAAGATAAACAGGATTTCTATAACTTCCCTAGCTTAAGTGACTTGAGCTTTAATTTTACTAGTTTAGCGGCACAAAAGATATTAAAAGGGGTCAGTATAAACAGTGTGGATACGCTGGTGGAGCTGAACATGGCTGCCACGACAGAAAAGCAGAATAATCGCGACGTCGCGGCCGTGTGCACCGATTTTGGTCTTGTATAGTAGATGTAACACTTGTTCATTTTGTTAAAATGTAAAATAGTAGCCTTTAACATTATACATAAGTTAGTGATGTAACTTATTCATACTACTTTATAACAAGCTTTAGATACGCACTACACGTAATATTTAGTTCAAACCTGTACTCATTTTAAGAATTTGTACTCCTCAACATTTTTGAACTATCTTTTACTGTATCCTACTAAAAAAGATTTTGAAACTACTAACTCGTCAACAAAGCGTAGACGTTATTGTAACAATATTCATACGAAACGTGTATTATCTTTAAACATAATCAGTAAACTCTTAGTTTGTAGCTCACTTTAAAGTAATGGGACAATAAAATTTTCACCATGTGAGTGAAGGTGGCCTATATCAGCAATATTTCACAGAAAACTAGTGCCTATATTGTAGTAATAAGATTGATTTTTCCGCACACCGTAACTTTCATTCTCCAACGTCTTGCACCTAATATTTATCACACCTATCCTATAATAAGCCTACAATTCCCTGCAAAGCACTTGTAATTGTGCCATCACAGAATCCAGTGTGAAAGATGAGTACAAACTAGAATACCTGTCACCATTCAGTGAACCAGAGTCCATCCACCATTGGGAATTTATAAGAGTTTAATTAAACAAATGTCATGTTTAAGTGCCATAAATAAAATCATAGTAGAATGCATGATGTAGTTGAGCTGGTAAAAGATTGGTGTTGAAAATTGGTATCTGTAACATTAGATCTGCATGTGCCATCTGATTTACAAAACCATGGATCTATTTAACCTTATAATTTTAGACAAGGTTTATTTTCTTATACCAAGATAAATAATTAAAACCCAAAGTAAATAATAATGTACGTAGGTACCTAAGTATCTATAGTTTTCTGTTCTTTCAATATCAAGCCTCTAAAAGAGTTAAAAGAATAATGAAAGAAAAAAATTCAGAAGTCACTATACTTCAATCAAAGTTTATGTTCAAAGTCAGTTTGCAATTGACTGATGAATTGATGATTTTTAAATATATACATTTGAATTTCTACCTTGTTATGGTTATCACAAAAACACATTATTACAAGAATCACAGCATTTCGTGGCGTATTTTGAATATTGACTTTATTTTGATTGAGTTAAGGTAGAATATCAAATTGATAAATATACAGTGTGTCAATTCCGTCAAGTTTAAATTCATCATACTGAACTTGACATTATTAAACACTTTATGAAGTGTACTAAAAATCTTTGATTTTGTGAACCACATTGTACATGCAGAAACATAAAGGGTAATATTTATTAATTAGGGAATGTAATCGGAAGTCAATGCATAGATCCTAGAATAAGTGTTCCATAACGCCATTTGTAAAAATGTATTAACAATAAAAGTTGATGCTTTTACAGTTTTGTTTGATTTTTATGCTTAATGCTCCTTTGGGGTTTAAGATAGGGTGTACCTATTGGGGTAATATTGGGGTAATTCCGATAGCAAAAAAGTGGCGGGTAATTCCGAAAGTTGACTCTTTTTACAGTAGGATACGAGAGATAATTGAATGATTTTCGTAATTACCCGCCTTTCGAAATTACCCCAATACACCCCAGTTGTTGGCTCTAGTGAAAAGATGTGGGTGAATCAACTTTTAGGACACCAATTATCTCTTTTACGATATTAAAACTTAGCAGACTACTTTAGTTTAGGATGATACCTACTATAATTAAGAACGTTATAATTAGACTGCCAAATTATCCGATAACACCTATTAAACACATCAAATGTGCCTAGACTATATATAAAACCGGTAACGCAGGAGAAAATGCACATTTTTTTCATACAAAACCTGAGGAGAACGTGCTCTCCTGCTCCTGCGTTACCATTCATAAAAAAAATCTAAACTTTTTTAAAATAACTACTATAAACTTTTTTAACACTTTCGCAACCGCGTAGCGCTACGCTCGTGGTCCGTAGCCAGGTATTCCTCGTATGTAGCGCGTAATAGCTACGAACAGAGAACCCGACTGTCGGGTTCTCGGTGCTGAATGTGTTAATAATTTCTTGGTTAATAAAATAATTAACGGGGTCGTGAGTCAAAAGGTTTTGATTTGACATAGTATCACAGATAGTCTAGTTCCATTTTTCAAAAAATCCATGTCGAGAAGCAAACGATATTACTTTTGGGCAACCGGGCTTTTTACCTGATTTAGACCCTGCTGTATCCGAATCGCCGGTTGCCTTCAAAGAAAATTTGTCCGGAAGTGAGATATTCAAGATGGCGGCCAAAAAAATTACCCATTTTTTACTTTTTCTTAAATAACTCGTAAACCGTGTCCCCTACCAAAATATGTTCTTTTACTTAAATAATTCACATAAAATTCTCTATAAAAAAGGTTCTATACAGTTTATTGCTGGGATCAAAGTTTAATGAGATATCGAGGGTATAAGATAGACCTTAAATATATAGACTAATTACCCTTTTCCCGCGACTTCGTCTGCGTGGGATTAACATTCGCTATAATACATTTATGAAACACCTTAGTGAAATATTGTAGCAAATATAAATTTAACGTACATAACGTTCCATACAAAGTTTCACCCCCCTTTTCACCCTTTCAAAAGATGATTTCTGAGATAAAAAAAAAAAAAAAAAAGATAAAAGATATTTATTCTTCAATTTAGGCACATTACAATGCACTTATGAACGTCAGAGAGAAAAGAAACTACCACCGGTTCTAACCCTACACCTCTGACCCGAGAAGTATTACTTATTACCGGCAAGAAACTCGGCGGGACTTATTTTTTCAAAACAGTACTACAAATACATTAAAGATACTATATACAATAATGCGTAGTTCATCAAGAAGGCATATCAAAACAGCTTGAGAGACAGACATGTACCTGCCTATTGTGTAATTAAAATGAAAAATAAAAATAAAATCCAAATCTGACTGCTTCGCAATACGTTTGATATTCTTTCTTACTTGAACTGTGTCCTCTAAATGTTAGATGATTTTATAGATTCTGGTTTGGGCCATGCATATATGTCTGTCATATAGTCCTCGACCCTGTAGTAACCCTTTGACATTAAAGTTTTTTTCAAATATTTCTTAAGAGCGGGAAATGATAGATTCAAAACATCGACGGGTAACTTGTTATAAATATGAATACCCTGGCCAAAAAATGACTTATATGCTTTGCTTTGATAAAAACTATTTCATGTCCTTTTCCATAACTCAAACTATCATCATGCCAAATTTAAACTAATTCGGTTCAGCGGTTTATGCGTGAAGAGGTAACAGACACACTAACTGTTTAAAGATAAATTATATTTTAAATACTCTGGTTGAGGCTGCTAGGGGTTGTGTGGTATCATTTCCGTATAAAACAGACATGCACAATTCATTTTTGATAGAAAAATAATATAAATCTATATTTAAAAAAAGTTCTGCGAAGAGGATCACATCAGAGGGGATTTTGACGTGAACGTCCAAAAATTTTACGGACCTCCAACAGTAAAAAATATTCATCGTGGGGCACTCTATCCATGGTCAAAAATTTAAAACTTTTTCTCAATGCGCACAATTTTTAACCGACTTCAATTCCATTGAGGAAGGAGGTTCTGCATTCGGTTTGGTGTTTTTTTTTTCATACTAATATTATAAATGCGAAAGTGTGTCTGTTACCTCTTCATGCTTAAACCGCTGAACCGATTTAGATGAAATTTGGTATGATGATAGTTTGAGTTATGGAAAAGGACATAAAATAGTTTTTATCCCTGAAATCATCTTTTGAAGGGGTGAAAAGGGGGGTGAAACTTTGTATGCAATTGTTGCTCACTGTAGACGTAAAAAAGTATATACGTTAAATTTATATTTGCTATAAGATTTCACTAAGGTGTTTCATAAATTTATTATGGCGAATGTTAATCCCACGCAGACAAAGTCGCGGGAAAAAGCTAATTAGTCTATATGTTTAATGGCTGTCTTATACCCTTGATATCTCATTAAACTTTGATCCCAGCAAAAAACTGTATAGAACCTTTTTAATAGAAAATTTTATGTGGATTACTTAAGTAGAAGAACATTTTTTGGTAGGCGTCACGGTTTACGATTTATTTAAGAAACAGTAAAAAATGGGTATTTTTTTGGCCGCCATCTTGAATATCTCACTTCCGGTCAAATTTTCTTTGAAGGCAACCGGCAATTCGGATACAGCTAAGTCTAAACCAGGTAAAAAGCCCGGTTGCCCAAAAGTAATATCGTTTGCCACTAATAGCCACAAACAAAAAAAAAATGTTTTAACCTTAGTTTTAACTGTCAATACATAATAATATTTGATTATATTGATGACAAATAGATTTAGACAAGTCACAAAAATATTGCATGAACAAAGTGGCAGTAATTCAGTAAAAAATTGATTTGAAACAATGGTAAATTGTGATTCCACAGATGTTAAGGGTAACTATAAGCACCATAAATGATAGCTTCACATACATCACCATGCAAATCACCATAGAAGTAATTAAATTCTTTAAAACAGGTAGATGGATAACCTTAAATACTGGAAACCTAAATATGGTATGCTCTCGGTACTAATTTTCTATACAATTCAGTACAGGGGGTACTGGGCTTTCCTGGTTCTCATTATACAAAACCAGAACCCGGAGCATACCCTAATTGTAAACAACAATTAGTTAATACTAGCTGATCCGGCGTACTTCGTACCACCGACTATTTTTCTAAATTTCTCCAATATTTTAATAGTTATTCTGCTATTCGGGATGGAGGAAAATCCAAAAATCTGTTAAGCCGTTCTTGGTTTATAAATGGTGTAACTGACAAGACTTTGTTTTAAATTATTATTTAGGTTAATGATTGTAACATTAACTATATATGAAAAAAAAGAAAATAGTTTATTGCGTAAAAATATAAAACTTTATTAAAATCTATTAGTAACAATACTTAAGTAAATTCACTGAATAATATATATTTATTATCTAAGAGCATGTTATTGTGCTGTGCTCCATAACGTCACTTACTTGTGAAGGCTCGGTCTCAGTTTGGCTCTTAATAGAATTCAACCAATCATCTGTAGGATCTATCTTAACAACTTCAGGATCTGAACTGTCACTTTTTTCGTCTTCTGTAACGTTCTCACTGATTATTTCTTTATTATCTACGCAATCAGGCTCTAGCGGTGGCTTAACTGAATCAGGTTCAATGTTAACTTCTCTAAACTGTTTGGAAACTTCCTCTGTTCTTATATTCACGTAACATACACAGTTCTCAGTGCTCGTCAACTGCTTCAGAGCTGCCTCTTCTATAGCTAAATCTTCATCCTTTTCTTTACTCAAATCTTCGATAGTCTTATAAGAGTACATGTGGTCATCATTCGGACTTACATACTCTTCTAGAGTAAATATACTATTATCAAAATTAAGCTTTTCTAAATCGATTAAACCGTATTTACTTACATTTTCTAGCAGTGTGGACTCATTGTCATAAGATATATGGATATTTTGAACACAGTTTCGCTTCCGATCTACGTCGTTTTGGCATTGTTTACGTATAGCGTCGAGCTGCCTCAGCGTCTTCAGTTCTCTTGCCTTTAGAGAAGCGTAAATGCGGGCGAATGACTGTTTTACTGTAGCTTTTAACTGAAATGAAAGATACATTCTCTTGAAAATGTTATACAGTAGGAAACTAACAAGATATTTGTGTTAAATTACTTACGTTTTCAATATTTTGATCAAAATCATCTGGGTCACTCGCCATGTTTACTTTTGTATTGTTTTTTTTAACGGTGTTGCTATCATCAGTTACCATTTTCTTCTATTGAATTGATATCTACTATTATTTTCAAACTCGAAGCAAAAATTTACAGTGCCACCAAAAAGAGTAGAAATTAAAAAGTGGCAACATCGTAGTGTCGTCCCGTTTTTTTAAAGCGGTATTACACATTGCAACCTGCAGGGCCCAATCTGTCATGTTGGAAGGTGTAATTAAAGGTAGGGCCTGTAGGGAGCTGAAGGAGGGTAGGGAGAGGCAGGGTACACAACAGATTGGGCCCTGCAGGTTGCAATGTGTAATACCGCTTTTAGATTGATTTGAAAGGGACGACACTACGATGTTGCCACTTTTTAATTTCTACTCTTTTTGGTGGCACTGTAGCTGTAACTAGAGAACGCATATAATACGCGACCCACCCTAAGGCTCAAAACACACCTAGCGGAATGGAGGCAGTAATGTATGGAGGCCATAGACAAATTTAAGCTACCATCGACAAACCTCCATACATTACTGCAAATAATGCTTAAATTTGTCTATGGTAGCGGAGCTTTGTCGATGGTAGCTTAAATTTGTCTATGGCCTCCATACATTACTGCCTCCATTCCGCTAGGAGTGTTTTGAGCCTTAGGCATGCGAGTTTCAAAGCGGTATTAGACATTGCAACCTGCAGGGCCCAATCTGTCAGGTGGGAATATGTAATTATAGGTAGGGCCCGTAGGGAGCTGAAGGAGGGAAGGGAGAGGCAGGGGACACAACAGATTGGGCCCTGCAGGTTGCAATGTCTAATACCGCTTTCAGTTCGAGGTGGACTACTAATATGATACAGTCATGTATTACAACTAACATTTTTATGGACATTCATGTCTGAAATAAACAATTTTTATTTTTTATTTTTATTTTATTATTACCCACTTATCTCCCAAACAGAAATATGTTACAATCCTTGCAACACTACTGAAAAAAAAGTAGTATTGATTTTTCGTTTGACAAGTCGGCGGAAAACATCGCCTGTTTTCTAATCGTAAATGGATTAAAATAATTCGCGTTCTTTAAGAATTTTGTGTAGTGTGCTCTGAATTGTGTCTGAATATCAACATGAGTGAATTAAGACATCGAACAGGCGGCGAAGGTGACAGAAACGACAAAGCGGACACTGCTGGAGAATCTGACCATGTAACTATGAATTCTTGTTTCTTTCCAAATACGAAACCAGTTTTAGTTACAGCGTTTATTATGTTACTGTTGTTTATTAGGTCGATTCGGAGGAAGAAAAGGTGTTAGAAGAGAAATATGTGGACGATATGGCGAAGAACCTGCCTCAGGGCACGGATAAGACCCCTGAAATTCTGGATTCTGCTCTTTCCGGACTATCTTCGAGGTAGGCTAGTGGTTTTATTATATGAATGATATGTTTATATTATTATCATTGTAACAACGATAAAATATTATGTTAAAAATAATTCAAAGCCTAAAATGTCTAAAGTAATGTCATAATTAATTAAAAATTTAAATGATACCACAATAGGTCCCTCATTCCAAGTTTACGTTTTAGATAACAATAGATGTATAAGCATCATTGCCGTCCAAAATCAAGTAGTGGTACCTACTTCTTTTTTTTAAATTAGATTATCATTACCCTGTACAAACCATATTTATAATGTAAGAGTTAAGTTATAAAACATGTAATGCCATACATAAATTAGTTATAAACTTAATTAATGTTCTCTGAGGCTGAACTAGGTCCAGTTGCATAATAAGTTACAAGGCTGTTTTGCCTATAATTGTTATGTTTGTGAGTTTTTACCTTTGCACCTATATTTATTTTTTCGTCTAAAATTAATACATAAATTGTGTAATTAGTAGCAAGGTCCCCTCAACAGCAATAGTAGCTAAGCAGGTAGGGTATTGAAAATGAGCTGGAAACGCTTTAGTGTTAAGAGAATAAGAGTGTGTGTTGGCTATTTTCAACACCCTACCCTAGCTACCTAATCTAACAAAAATAATTGATTAAAACTATTAAAAGCCAGCGAGGATACAAATATTTGAAATAAATGTCTAAAAAAATGTTGTAAATAATTTATTATCTTTCATTACCATATAAAAGGGATAACAAACACATCAAATTAAAATTATTATGCTTTCAATTACAATTATTTTTTATTATTTATTTTTTATTATTAATCAAACAACAAAGATTACATCTTACTCATAATCCTCGCAAAACTATTTGACAGTTTGTCTGCAGGAAAAATTTAAAAACATAAGTAATGCTGATAGCTGCAAGCATTTAATATTAATAGATAATAATTATAGTTTTTCAAAGCTGAAGCTTTCATAATGTATGCTTGTTTGCCACCATCATATTTAAAAAAAGGAAGTACCAAATTAGGTACCAACATTTAAAACAAACTGTTCCAAGTTAGACCCAATGGATCTATTGTAATGACAACTTTTCTTGTAATTTATTTACAAAAATTACTTGTGTGACAGTCAAAGGAAGAGTTGGAAGTTGTTGATGGAAAAACTGTAAACCTCAATAATAAAGGCTATTTTATTTTATTTTATACTTGTGTGACAAATACTCAACCAGGATTGGATATAGGTATAGGCCTAACACTTAAATCAGAAATTAATAAATCTGGTAAATTCTATTAACTATAATTAAATCAGATGGTTGTTAAGTAGCCGTGTTGACACTTGAGGCACCGCCTCGCGAGGTGCACCAGGTGTAGACACGGCTAGTGAGTAATTTTGGATGTGTTTTTATTTTAATAGTTCCTGCCAAAACCTGTTACTTCTAACAATAACGTTACCTAAGTGCTTATGTATTATTAGTTTTTCCTACAAATTGTGTCACAATATTTCATGTAACACTATACAATATTTCATGCAAATACATACTATATACAATTGACTCTCATGTTCAGCAGTCAGGTAGAAAATTGAGCAGCCTTTAAATAAACCTTGTAAACTATAACAAAATGTTATTGTATTTTCTGTAGATGGCGGAACTGGGTCATCCGAGGTATCTTCACTTGGCTGATGATCGGAGCCTTCTGCCTTCTCATCTATGGAGGTCCTCTTGCCTTGATGATTACGGTAAGTACATTGAAAAACTACTATTAACTCAAAGCCTCGAAGTAACAGCAAAAAGTGTACAAATGGTGCTACCAGTTAATCCCCTAACAAAAAGAGTTTAAAAGTAATAGGTGCATGAAATTTTTACACTATGAGGAAATTCAGATTTACATAGTTTACATATATATAGTATAGTAATTGACTGAGGAGCCGAGCGTAGCGAGGCGACGAACGTCTCCGTTTTAACTCACAAGGAGAGGTCGCACGGGCGCGCGGGTGCGTGTTGGGTCTGGGGTCTCTCACTGGTACGACGATTTGGCAGATTGATGTGTGTATTGGTTGGTTGGTTGGTCAGTGTCGGTCTAGAGGTCGCATTTTTCATCAGATTTCGATGAAACTTGGCATGTACGTTCCTTGATTTATTTGCCAAAAATTGTGGAGCCATTTTTTGATTGGGAGGAAAATGAGGGGGAAAGTTTGCTGTCGCGTCATTAATGGATGGATTTCAATAATTTTCGGGTAAAAGGGGGAGGAGGAAAGGGGGGAAAAGGTGTGTGGGGGGGAGGGGAATGCTCCGAAGTCTACGGTTCACAGAACAACTAGTTTATCTGTTCTTAAACGCCACAGTCGGATATTTAAGAGAACATTTTGAAAGAACTAAATTTTTTGCTACTGTTTGGCAGAATGAGATCGATGCATAATTCTTCCATCATCATTATCAGGTGATAACTGTATCCATGTGCCACCCACTGACAATATCCTGTTAGCTGATATAATCGTGCTTAACGTAGTAACAATGAACTAGACCAGATTGTTAAACTCGGCCGTAGAATCTATTTATAGGTTGAGTGTTTACTCTTTGTTAATTCCAAAGAGTACAGGATAGATATCATGCTTTTCCGTCGTGAATCGGTTAGTATTAATCGAATACAATACAAATAAAAACGTAAAAATAGAAGAATATCAAGGTCATTGTGGGTATTTGAGTAAGATCTCGATAAAAATCGGAGCACAAGACGCCAAACCAAGGTGCGAAAACTGCGCGGTTCAACTCCACGTTTCAGAAAACAAAGAGAAAACTTCGCGTTTGCGTCTACACGCCTGGTTCCCGCACTATAATGTGGCGCAACCTTCGCTGCCAAACTGCCCCTCAATGTGATATACTTTTTTTTTAAATATGACGTGTTTCCCCCAGGTCCTCTGCGTGCAAGTGAAATGCTTCGAGGAGATCATCAACATCGGCTACGCGGTGTACCGCGTGCACGGTCTGCCATGGTTCCGCTCGCTCTCCTGGTACTTTCTGCTGACGTCAAACTACTTCTTCTATGGGGAGAACCTCATTGACTACTTTGGGGTTGTAATCAATAGGACGGTGAGTTTTTAATATATACTCATATCACAAGTCGTCATCTGCGGGTAAGGCTACCCCCACACTAACGTCCTGGTGAGACGCCAACGCTCGGGCCACTTCGACGCTCGGAAGACGCTAGTGTGGGGTTAGCCTAAAAAATACATTTTTAACTTACTTAGTAATAACTTATTTATCCTTTAAAACATAGTGTTCTTCGTGGTCACTTAAATTTATTAGAACAATGTACGTAATTTATTCACAATATAGACAAAAAGAAGCGAAACATCTCTTACCTGGTTCTGGTTTGTCCCTTAACCGATTTTATTCAGTATAGCAGAGGCTAAGATTGTTATAAAAAAGCTAGCGCGTGAATATTTAAACTGAAAATATTAATATGACTAAATATAAAATTAAATAGTTTACAAATGTGAAGTAAGGTATTATTTTAATCACAATATTAAAAATATGTTTGCGATGATACAGTGAAAAAAAATAATAATCGGGGTATCTAAACTAAAGCCTTTCTGAATAAAACAACAATAACTACCTAGTGAACAGGTCAACAAAGTCAAACTTGCTCCTGTAGGTCTTTAATGTCACGGCTATTATGGCTCATAAAACAGTCTTCTTTACACTGTTTTGAATATTTTTGTAATAATCGCATGTAAATGATATTCAGAATATGGTACTCCAATGGCAAACGATCAGTTTAATAAAGACCGCCGTGGAATAAGTGCAGTCGATCATATACATCACCGTAATGATCTTAAAGACACTTATTTGCTCTGGTTTATTTACGATAGCTACGATCCATGGGCAGCTTATTGATATATTGCTGCCCCAGACAGTGAATTCAATCGCAGATTCGGGTGTGAACGGGACCCTAAAAGTTGACGATCTCGGTGATTTCTTTGATGGAGAATTCAGTACAAAAGTCGTCCGATTATTAGGCAGTGCAACAAAGAGACTAGCCGGAGCACTTGGATCCGACGAAAACGTTCTCAACCTTTTGGATAAAAACATCCTAACATCTACACGTAGAAGCTTCGTGAAAGACTACGACACCGGCCGTCGCAACGAAGACTGTCGCCTGAACAGCGTTCAACTCATCGCAAAGTATGGATACGCAGTGGAGACCCACGAAACTGTGACTGAAGACGGATATATCCTTACCCTCTTGAGGATACCCGGTAATGGCCCCGTTGTGTTCTTGATGCATGGAGTGTTCGGAAGTGCTGACGACTTTTTGATATTGGGACCGAATAATAGCCTCGCATATTTCCTGGCGAGAGAAGGCTATGATGTGTGGCTGGGCAATGCACGCGGCACCAAACATTCTCGAGGACATCAGTACCTAAAGTCGTCCTCAACCAAATTCTGGGATTTTTCATGGCACGAGATCGGATACTACGACCTTCCAGCGATGATCGATTACACTTTGAACAAAACGGGTCAAACGAAGTTAAGATACATTGGGTTTTCGCAAGGTACCACGTGCTTCTGGGTGATGGCTTCTGAGCGGCCGGAATACAATAACAAAGTATCTCTTATGATTGCATTAGCGCCGATAGGTTTCTTAAACAACCTAAAGTCCCCTTTTGGCCGATTATTACAATACATTCCGATAACTTTAAACATGTTCTCTTCGAGTGACGGTAGCAAACTTTACATGCGACGAATGTGTGGTGGTGAGGGGATGATGGAGTCTTTAATCTGCCGCTACGTCGTGATGTTTGTTGCTGGGTTTAACTTGGAGCACTTGAACACAACGTCTCTGCCGGTAGTTCTCAGCCACTCGCCGACCAGTTCATCAGCAAAACAATGTGTACATTACTCACAAGGAATCGTGTCGGGAAAATTTAGGAGATTTGATTACGGCGTTACTGGGAACATGCAACGATATGGATCGCGTTACCCGCCGGATTACGAAGTTTCACGTATAACCGCGCCGGTCGCTATATTTTATAGTGACGGTGACTGGCTTTCAGACGACCGAGATGTCGACAAATTACTGAGAAAATTGCCGAAAATGGTCAAAGCTTACAAAATTGAACGCCAAAACTTCACACATCTTGATTATGTGTTTGCGAAAAATCAGAAAAATTTGGTTCACAAGCGAATAAGGAAGTTGTTAATCTCGGTATGAATAACTTTAATAACGTCATTTGCAAACTTGAAATATGAAATAAAAACAATTATCCGCTTTGTAGTGCTAAAGTTATTTATTTCTAGGCTACCTTAGTCTACCTTACTCGTTAACTGGTGATTAAGTTCTAGATAACTACGTGACGTCTACACAGTAGGCATTTAAATCGCGTCACAGTAGGTATGTTACTGCCCTTGACATTGATACCGTACATTTACACGTGGTCTGAGGTCGTAAATCAACAATTTAGTATATTAAAAGTCGTACATTACAAGGTCGATTGGAAAGATATGGCTATAAACTTAAATAAAATACCTATGCCTAAAATAGTATTCACCACCATCATATCGTCCCGTGGTTGCAGTAGGAGTCTGCTAAGGGAATATACCGGGAGATGGGCAGCAGCATCTTCCGAAAGCCTACAAACAATAAACTGCGCGCGCCAACCCGCCTGCCAAGCGTGGCGCGTATGGCAAACCCCCCCTTAAAGGGGAGGCCTATGTTCAGCAGTGGACGTCTTATGGCTGAGATGATGATGATGATGAAAATAGTATTAGAATTTTTGACAAGGGTCTAAAGTAAGCTATATTACCACGAGATGGTTATTTTCCCGAACGAAGTGAGGTGAGTGGTAACATGGCTTTTATTTAAATCAGAGTCATATGTACTATTTTTCATTTCGATTGCGAGAAAAAAATGTATTTACGCACAATGACTAATCTAAGGTGAAAATATGATTTAACTTGATGGTCTTTTTATTTTTTAACTTCTTTGACACATACAAAATATAATCATACAAAGCATAAATATGTCACAGACGACGGTATCGGTATAATTAGCGCTTTAAAGCGTTTCCAAATGGCTTTCAAATAAGATTTTATCTTTATTTAATAAAAGATAAGATAAAAGATAAAATATATTTATTCTTCAATTTAGGCACATTACAATGCACTTATGAACGTCAGAGAGAAAAAGAAACTACCACCGGATCTAACCCTACACCTCTGACCCGAGAAGTATTACTTTTAATGATTTTGAAATAGGAACTAAAAAAAAACAGCTCAATGTTTATATGAATTGCGTATTCTGGTTGGTTGATACTGAATGTGAATACAATGTTTTTTTAAAGTACTTAAATTATTTAAACAGTATACGCACTTAAAAAGAAACAAACGTTCCGATTATAGTAGTTTATGTAACTGTTACGTAATAGGGGTCCTTAAAACACGAGTGTGGTTTTATGAAACGAACGAAGTCCTTGATGATTGTCCGTCTGGTGTTCTATCTTTATACGTATGTTTTTCTGCCTAACCCGTTTACTAAAAACAAGTAAACGTTTACTAAAAACAAGTAACGTTTACTTAAGCACTAAGAATGCATGTTACTTTAATCGGTCCGTGGCTCACTACGCTACTTCGGTACCGGCCGGGGGCAGGTAAACACTTTGCAGGCCTAGGGTAGTATTTAATTATTTTGATAATTTAATCTCGCCTCACAAACGAAACATAGCCTTTAGAAAATTTTGTTTGGTAGATTAATATTCTCCAGCTCCAGCATTAATATTTCTCAGCTTTCAGACAAGTAACTTGTTTTATCAAACTTGCTTAATTCGAAAAGGACATAAGCGTTGTAATTATTGTTTCCGCCCAATGGTCTCATTAGGGTTATTAAGTAGAAAAACATAAAAAAATCTTACAGTCTAGCAAAATTTAAAAATAATGCAGTTATAGCATGAGTCATAGATTATTTAGGACTAGTCACGAAAAATCCATTTTGATATTTTCATGTAGAAAAAAATATTGCATGGTGGCTGCCGCAAATGAACTTGAATCGCTTCGCTTGACGGGTTAAATAAAGACGCGATAATTTAGATTGAGATCAATTTCTTAACTATATTTTATACTGGGTTTAAGGTCTAACAATTTATATTCTTTAAATTAAAAAAAAGAGAATGTGCAAAAATTTCTGCCAAAAAATAAAATCGGGTCGGGCTTTTTTTTAGGCACATTGAAATCTTTTTTTTTGCGTTATTGAAATACGGCGTGCTAAAACTATCCAGTGCATTTTGCTGTGAAAATACTATATTCTAAAGGAAAAATATTAATTTTAAGCTATTATTTCACCAAATGCTGCAAATGCTGTGTTAAACGATTGGATTTCATTGATAATATCTGTCATTATGATTCAAAAATTTAAGTTAACGTATTTACCACAGACACCCAAATCGATTAGGTATGATTTCCTGGAGACTATCGATAGTCGAAAAATTATATGCGAGATTAGTTAGCCCTGTCACTAAATTTCTGAAATGACATGTTTGCCACGCACTATCCTATTTGAAATAAATTATAGGTACGCAACTTCTTGCAAAACTTGATAACAATTATCATAGATTATAAGTATAGTGACCTGTACCAAGGTCAGACACGCGGAAGTGGTAGGCCATATATTTGGACCTCATAGGCGCGGTTGGTTGAACTGTAATATATGCGTAACATATTTAGCAGTTCAATATTTTTTGCCAAACAAGGTTTTTTAAAATGGCAAAAGATCAGTCCGGTGTAGGCCTCGGAGGCAAGCGCGCCGAACGCCATAATGATCCCGAAATTATTAATTTGCATCGTTATATTTTCAACTGCTTCGGTTTACGGTCAACTTGAACAGTTGTTATTGCCGCAGTCGTTCAACTCACTTTCAAGTTCAATTGGTAACCTTATCAGTCCTGAGGTAACTCTCAACGATATTATCAATGGAGATCTCTTCGCAAAAATCATCAGGTTTCTCAGTAGTGTTACTCTGACTGTGGCATGGACCCTCAACACGGACAGAAATGTCCCAAATCTTCTGATCGACAACATTATAGCCACTAAACGCGCCAGCTTTGTAAGAGACTATAATGTTGGCCTCGACAACGAAGACTGGCGACTCAGCAGCGTTCAATACATTAAAAAGTATGGATACCCAGTGGAAACTCATGAAACTGTCACTGCCGACGGATTTATTCTCACACTGTATAGAATACCCAGTGACGGTCCAGTTGTGTTCCTGATGCATGGGTTAAGTGGAAGTGCTGACGACTTTGTAGTAGCAGGACCGGACAGTGGCATAGCTTATTTGCTAGCAAAAGACGGCTTCGATGTGTGGCTTGGCAATGCGCGCGGCACCAAACATTGCTTACGGCACGTCCAGCTTAAACCATCTCAAGCTGAATTTTGGGATTTCTCCTGGCACGAGATCGGCTACTACGACGTTCCAGCTATGATCGATTACACTTTGAACGTAACCAGCCAAGATAAGTTAAAATATATCGGACATTCGCAAGGCACAACCAGTTTCTGGGCTATGTGCTCCGAAAAACCGGAGTACAGTGACAAAGTATCTCTTATGATCGCATTAGCACCGGTGGCTTTCCTGTATAACGCACAGTCATCTATTCTTCGTGGACTTTTGTACGTGCCTGGACTACTGGAAAGGTTATCAACGAAAGAAGGAAGTAAGATGTACGAGGGTTGATCATTAAGTACCCGTGTTAAGAATGAAGACGCATTCTTTTTTGATTTTTTTTATTTTATTTTTCAAGATAATCCCCTTGAAGGTCTTTACACTTTTGCCAACGTTCCGGCCACTTTTTTAACCCTTCCAAAAAATTCATTTTCTCAAACTCTTCGAAATACGCTTCTGTCTCGGTGATAATCTCTTCGTTCGAGCTGATTTTTTTTCCCCGAGCCAAGTTTTCATGTTGGGGAAGTGAAAAAAGTCGCAGGGGGCCAGATCAGGTGAATATGGTGGGTGCAGTAACTATTTGTAGCAAAGTTTCTCCAATAACTTTACAGCGACAATTCTGGATGAATGTGCTGGTGCGTTGACGTGAGGATACAACACTTTTTTCCTTGCCAAATGGGGCCGTGTTTCCTTCAATTTGTAATCGAATCGGTATAATAATTCACTATAATACTGGCCTGTGATCGTTCTTCCTTTCTGCAAGAAGTCAATGAGGATTATTCCCTTCGAATCCCAAAAAATCGTGGCCATGACTTTTCCGGCCGATGGCACCGTTTTTAACTTCTTGGAGTAGATTCGTAAGGAAAAATCCATTGTTTGGACTGTCGCTTGGTATCTGGTGTATAAAAATACATCGAGGTTTCGTCAACGGTGAAAACTCGACGCATAAACTCCTTCGGGTTTCGCTTAAAGAGATCCAAACATTGCTTCGACATTGACATTCGAATCCGCTTGTTTTCATCCGTTAGCAAACGCGGCACCCATCGGGCAGACACCTTTTTCATGTGTAGCTTATTATGCAATATAATGATAACCGATCCGTACGACACGCCTACAGTCTCAGCTAATTCGCGGATTTTAGTTCGTCGATCAGCGAGAAAATTGTCATGGACCTTTTTAATGACGTCCTCGGTAACCACATCCACCGGGCGGCCTGGCCGCTCTTCATCAAAAACACTTGTGCGATCCCATTTGAATTAATTGAACCAGTATCTTACGGTTGTCATAGACGGTGAAAGACCCCCGTAGACAGCATCTAACTTCACTTTTATTTCATCGCATGTTTTTCCATCAAAATATAAAAACCTAATTACGAAACGATATTGTTCTTTTTCCATTATATCGAAATATACCAAACACGTGTGATAAAACCAGCTACTAAATATAACGTGACGCATTATTTTTTTCAATATATATATGTTTTTATTCGTAAAAGCATTAAGCACACGGCGGTAATGCCAACCTATCTCATCAGCGCCACCTGTTTCCAAAACCGGGTACTTAGTGATCGACCCTCGTACATGAGAGAATCTTGTGGTGGTACTGGTAACGAGCCGTTACACAAATTATTTTGCGTTAGTGTTCTTCTACTATTTACCGCTGGGTTTAATTTGAACACGATGAACGTATCAGTTTTACCATTTCTCCTAGACCATACGGCGGCTGGGTCTTCGGTTAAACAAAGTATCCATTTTGCACAACTAATGCAATCTGGTAAATTTAGAAGATTCGACTATGGTGTTCCTGAAAACGTCAAACGATATGGGTCTCCGGAACCGCCAAGTTATGAACTAAGTCATGTGAGAACGCCTGTGGCTCTAATTTATAGTGTTGAGGACTGGCTGTCGGATTACCGTGACGTCGAAAAGCTGTCGAAACATTTGCCTAACGTAGTAGATAAATATAAAATAGAGCAGCAACAGTTTACTCATCTCGACTATGTATTAGGAAACAATCTGAAAGATACGGTTTACAAACGAATAAGAAAATTGTTATCTTAGTTATGTATATTTTAGTTTCAAATCTATGCTTAAAGTACCTACTTAATTTTCGTATTCATAAAGACTACATCCTGATCAGCTATTTTCATTTGCTTGTTCATTTATTGTATATTCATAATAATAATCTGCCGGAAATAAAATTGGATACCGTTTTATTAGGCAGGCGTCCGGTTCTTCATCCAATAGCCCATTAATCATTCCATACTTTTCACCCAATAGCCTAGTACATTTAAGACTCCATTAATTCTCAATAGTCCTTAAACCATGGCGGGTGCTGTCTCTGCGTGCGTCCCATGACACGGGCAGGGGCAGCATCCGCTTAGTGTACCGCTCACTTTTCATTAAATTGTCGAAAGGGCCTCTGCGCATTGGCTTCGGCTCCGCATACACCTCCCGAAGGTCCGGAACACCATTGTTCCGTGGTCGGGAAAAACATACAAATCATAATATTTATTTGCAGAAAAAGGATTATGTTTCTCAGCTGGGTTTAACAGCATGCAAATATATTTAGTGAATGAAATATGTTAATAAGAAACTGATTTATGATTGTACTCTGCTCTGACTTTTTAATAAATTATATACATTTAAGAACGAGAATTATAATAAAAGACACATAAGTATAATGTTTAAAATTTGTATGAATATAAATATTAAATTTCTCATTACATGGTGCACAACACACATTTTTTTTTCACGCCACTGTTCGGAAATGTGACCAGAGATGGCCAACATCCAAGCTGGAAAGTAAGCATTTGCTGTAGCACCTGAACCACCACTACTACAATGTTATTGTAGCAATGAAATGTCATTAATTGGCGAGAGCCACTTAGTGAAATTCGATCAATCGTAGCGTAGAAAGTTAATTGTCCAGTTATGCCATTGCATTCGACCTACCAATGAGTATCAAAGGTAAAATCGGCTTAAGGGTGAACCTTTAGTCGCTTTTATCTTTTTAACCGTTTGTGGTTTTCTATCAAAAACGCCTCTAAGTAGTGAGTCGGTTTGAAGCAAACGACAAAAAACCGCTTAAAAGTGAAAAAAAAAGTAAAAAAGGTGGACCGAGAAAAATACATATTGAATTGGATAATACCTAGTCTAGCCATAAGTTCTGTTACAAACAAAAACGTAAATAATTTTCAATGTAATGTAATTTGATTACAATAATCATATATTTATGAATAGGTAATAAAATAAAGCTCTTAAGTAATATATCCTTTGTCCGAAACTTCCAATGTTGGTTTTAATACAAGCCTTTAATCATCAGCTTTTCAATGGTAAAATTCACGCACCGTTTTTATGGAGGAATTTACTACAGTTGCCTTTAAATATTTTAAATGTCATACAGCAATACAACAAACGAAATATATAAGTGTAAGCACACAACACTCGAGAAGCTTAAACTATAGTATACACGCTTCAGCAACGTCATTATCCAGCATAGCTCATGATTTAGTAAGATGCGTCATATCAAGGTGTCTCTAAAATCCATTTTTCCGTACAGGCTTGTTTAGCGACTGAAAATTTCAGTCAAACTGTATCAAAATGAGCTTTAAAATACTATGGTAAAACCTGTTAACAGGACAATATACAAAAATATGCTTTAGGCTTTTCAGGAGAATTCGGCCTCACTTCAAATAGCTCACTCCACCCAGTCTTACCTGAAAAGTAATTTTCTTTGTTCTTCTCAGTATGCTGATTGGCCCCTTTCCAGCACTTACCTAAATTCCCTGGACAATTAATTGTGGTCGGTGTTAGAGGACATGGTCTGTTCTAAACACCACATAAATATTGATTCTCTAAAAACAACCTTGACGGCAGGGTAGATTTTTTTCCAATAAAGAAGGTGCGTGAATTAACAGGTACGAAACAAATCGTTAAAAAGCAAATGTTAAAGCTATGTGTGGACATTTCCAGATAAAAATATATCATTTAAAAACTAAATTAATTTATCTATAAATAGATATACCATTTTTGTAAATTAGTTGAACCGTCAAAGAAATATGATTATTTTCACAAGTAACAGAACTTATGGCTAGACTAGGTATTTGACTGAAAAATAAGAAAGTTGTATTTATGCAGTAAAAATTAGTTCAGATAGTGTAGAAAGTTTTTTTTATATTATTATTATTATAGTGTAGAAAATGGTATTGATACGCTGGCACCCACCGAAATTCAAGAAACGGCACAGGCGGTCGCTGTAAATTTGTTACCAGTGAAATCGTGTCCTAAATATAAGTAGAAATATAAGTAGTAGTAGCATATGTAATATAATAATGAAGACTTTACCAAGTATCTTCATCAGTCTGATAATAATGGGTAAAACGAGATTTAAATAATTGATTGTATACGCATTACGTTGTAATTGTTAGTATCAAATAAGATAAGTTATCAATCGTACGATGCTTTTCTCTATTGTGACTAAGTGTGACGCTAGTTTACGTTAAGACGATTACACTTTCATCGTGCAATGTCATCATCGTTGACTGGGCCTCTAAAATCGCATGTTTATGAAGATAATCGAACGAGCGGAGCGTCATGAGTTCTTACAAAGAACTCGCTACTGGGACGTCTCGGTATTTCGATGGCTTTTTGATTTTGAGAGATTGGTCGACGATAACTTTAATACCTAACGTTTTTCTGATCTGTATGAAATTTGTTGGGGTTGTAGCAGAAACACATAAAATTTGAGAGTTAGTTTATGAGCTGGATCAATCTGGTGTGCTAGTAAATTGCGAGTTCTCAGTTCGAGGCGGACTACTGGTTATTATGCTATGATGATGTAAGTATTGCTGGTATCATATCGTTATAAGTACTTATATCTTCGTGCCTAACAAGTTCTTTTTGTGGGTAACTAGCAGTGGCGTTGGGTCAAATATCTTCATAGGCATGCCGGTGCTAAATTTTGCTTAAAATATCATCATGAGTTGCAGGAAAACTGCTCAAGCGCCTGAAACTTAGGCAATCCGACGGGAATCGTGTTCGTACGGCTGGACGCGCTGCCACTGGTAGTTAGGTAGTGGGGCAAGCCTAAACTACTTTTCGGAGTAGCGATTTCGATCGCCCATCCAGATAAAGTATTTACCCAAAAAAAAAGGAATCGAAGGTTTTTGTAATTTTTCTGTCTTGGCCGACCCGCCAGGGGAGGCCCTCGAAGATACGAGTCCACCTATAGCGCTTTCGGCCGAGACATTACATAGTGCTTTTCACGACTACTGTGAGGAAATAAAATAAAAAATTAATTAGCATAACAATACAAACACTTTCATAGATACTATATATAGACCGGACTCTCAGTGGAGTCCCGTTTGCAAAAATTGCGGACCTCATTCTGACTTCTGATATATATTGTATGGATCCCAGACATCCAATTAACAGATGTTGCCAGCCAGTTTTGTGGTCCCCCCTCTCCTCCCCACCCTCACAAATTTTATTAGTAAATTACAAAGATTTTTGGTTTTAATTATGGAATTTCATTAGCAAATTAGTACGTATGGGTGTCTGTATGTGTTATAAATAAAATACAAGTCATTACACCAATAGATAACTTTTATTTTGATGAAATATTACGAAAAAAAAATTCTTCACAAAAAATCTTGTGGGCCGCACCTATACTATGGCCCCCGTAGTATGCAAAACTTTCGTGTCGGGGAGAGGGGGGATACCCCTGTTGCCCCCTCCCCCCCCCCCCCCACCCTCCTCTGTATACGCGCCTCACTGACATGGTACAAACATTGAAGAAGAGCGCGGAGAGCATTGAGGGTAGCGTTGAGGAAGGACGACTCTCAAAGCTGGGATGCATATAGAGAAATTAGAAATAAGTACACACAAAACTGAGAGAGAAATCTAGCTGGGAGGGCTGTAAAAAGTTTACGGAGGAAATTACAGCTATTTGGAGGGAGCACAAGTTGTAAAACTGCTGGCTGGGAAACAAACGTGTCAACTGGGTAGTCTGAGAGTGGGGGCGGCTCTTTCCATTCTTGACAGCGCCTCTCTTTGTATGAGTGCATGTCTTTAATCCAAGCAGCTCCCTCTCCATTCTTTGCTTTTATTCTGTACCACTGCTCCGTGGCTCTCTCCTCAACCTCAATATGAAGTGATTTCATGTCCAGCATTACCTCCATTGCATGTGTTGGAGTCGTTATCATTGCCCCATTGCCCCCGTTATCATCGATCAGGCATGGCAGTCCCTGTACCTTCATTAGGTCTTTGGTATTCTTTAACATGGGTTCTGTGCCACCAAACTATCGCCCCATATAGTACTGTGGGTAGTATTATAAAAGCAGCCCAATGCATATTGCTTCGTCTCCAAAGCTCTCTTTACCCTATCGAAGAGCTGGCAACGTCACAAGCGCGCGCAGCGAGTCTTGAGCAGCGGTAAAGGGGCGGGGGTGGACTGAATGACAAAGGACCATGAGCGCGCGTGGCAACATGGCTTTTTATAATGTCGAGGGTAGCAGATAGACGAATCACAAAACATTTCGCGGTCCGCTATTTTTGCAAACGAACATCTCATTGGAGCCTGCTCTAATAGGTATATTCAAGGTTCATATGCTTTTCGCAAGCACGATAAAGTAAACGAGCATGTAACTTTCTGCAAATAAATGCTTCTTTTCGCCATCCTTCCATAATATGAATTGTTCGTCGGATATTATATTGTATACAAAATATCACTGTTCATGGGCCTTCTTATTTAGGACGCGATTTCACTGGTAACAAATTTCTACGCCTGTGCAGTTTCTTGAATTTCGGTGGGCGCCAGCGTATTAATAACATTTTCTACACTTATTGAACTCATTTTTACTGCATAAATACAACTTTCTTGTTTTTCAGTCAAACATTATCCAATTCAATATGTATTTTTCTCGCTCCACCTTTATTACTTTTTTTTTCACTTTTAAGAAGCGTTTTACGATGTTTGCTTCAATCCGACTCAAACGGCTATTAGACATTGCAACCTGCAGGGCCCAATCTGTCAGGTTGGTAGGTATAATTAAAGGTAGGGCCCGTAGGGAGCTGAAGGAGGGCGAGAGAGAGGCAGGGTACACAACAGATTGGGCCCTGCAAGTTGCCATGTCTAATAGCCGGTTCACTCCTTACCCACTTTTTGATAGAAAACCACAAACGGTTAAAAAGGTAAAAACGCCTTAAATCTGAATGATTTTGACGTTTCTTTTTTTTTAAACAAGTAAATTGGTTCGATAAACAACCTTATTTTATTTTAGAATGAAATTTGGTGCCAAAAAAAGACCTTTTTAATGTTTTTAATGATTCTCATTGGCGGGTCCAATGCAATGACATCTGGATTTTACTTTTCTACTATGACATTTCATTGCTGCAAAATAGCAATTCTTGTAGTGGTTGTTCAGATGCTACAGCAATTGCTTACTTTCCAGCTTGGATTTTGAAATTCTTTTGCCACATTTCCGAGCAGGTGGCGTGAAAAGTATTATGTAGGTACACTAGGTATAGGTAGGCGACTTCCTGCAAAATCTTGTTAACAATTATCATATATTCGCGACCTGTACCAAGGTCAGACAAGCGGAAGAGTTAGCCTTATCTTTGGACATCATAGGCGTGGTTGGTTGAATTGTAATATATGCGCACATATACATATTTAGCGGTTCAATATTTTTTGACAAACAAGGTTTATTACCATTGCAAAATATCAGTCTGGTATAGGCTTCGAAGCAAGCGCGTCGATCGCCATGATGATCCCGAAATTATTAATTTGCATCGTTATATTTTCGACTGCTTCGGTTTACGGACAACTCCTACAGCTGTTTGTGCCTGAGTCGTTCAATTCATTTACAAGTTCAATTGATAATTTAATCAATCCTGAGTTGGCTCTCAACAATATTATCAATGGAGAACTCTTCGCAAAAATTATCAGGTTTCTCAGTAGTGTTACTCTGACTGTGGCATGGACCCTCAACACGGACAGAAACATCCCAAATCTTCTGATCGACAACATTATAGCCACTAAACGCGCCAGCTTTGTAAGAGACTATAATGTTGGCCTCGACAACGAAGACTGGCGACTCAGCAGCGTTCAATACATTAAAAAGTATGGATACCCAGTGGAAACTCATGAAACTGTCACTGCCGACGGATTTGTTCTCACACTGTTGAGAATACCCAGTGACGGCCCAGTTGTGTTCCTGATGCATGGGTTAAGTGGAAGTGCTGACGACTTTGTAGTAGCAGGACCGGACAGTGGCATAGCTTATTTGTTAGCAAAAGACGGCTACGATGTGTGGCTTGGTAATGCGCGCGGCACCAAACCTTCCTTACGGCACGTCCAACTTAATCCATCTCAAGACAAATTTTGGGATTTCTCATGGCACGAAATCGGCTACTACGACGTTCCAGCTATGATCGATTACACTTTGAACGTTACCAGCCAAGATAAGCTAAAATACATCGGACATTCGCAAGGCACAACCACTTTCTGGGTTATGTGCTCCGAAAGACCAGAGTATAGTGTCAAAGTATCTCTTATGATCGCATTAGCACCGGTGGCTTTCCTGTATAACACACAGTCACCTATGCTTCGTGGACTTTTGTACGTGCCTGGACTACAGGAAAGATTATCAACGAAAGAAGGAAGTAAGATGTACATGAAAGAATCTTGTGGTGGCACTGGTAACGGGCCGTTACAAAAATTATTTTGCGTTAGTTTTCTACTATTTACCGCTGGGTTTAATTTGAACACGATGAACGTATCAGTTTTACCATTTCTCCTGGGCCATACGGAGGCTGGTGCATCGGTCAAACAAAGTGTCCATTTTGGACAACTAATGCAATCTGGTAAATTTAGAAGATTCGACTACGGTGTTCCTGAAAATGTCAAACGGTATGGGTCTCCGGAACCGCCGAGTTATGAACTAAGTCACGTGAGAACGCCTGTAGCGCTCATTTATAGTGTTGCGGACTGGGTGTCGGATTACCGCGATGTCAAAAAGCTATCGAAACATTTGCCTAACGTAGTAGATAAATATAAAATAGAGCAGCAACAGTTTACTCATCTCGACTACGTGTTAGGAAACAATCTGAAAGATACGATTTACAAACGAATAAGAAAATTGTTATCTTAGTTAGGTAATAGGTATATTTTAGTTTAAAATCTATGCTCAAAGTACCTACTTAACTGTCGTATTCATAAAGACTCTACATCCTGATCAACTATAATAATCATAATGTTTATATGCAGAAAAAGGGTTATGGTTTAACTTTAGGTTAGTGATTCCGCAGGTAAAAGTACCTTATGGCGGTTTGCGTTTACGCTATTATTATAACGACGCTGCAATACTAATGCGATGCTTCGCAACATAAGCGCCGCTCACTATAAGGTACTTTTACCTGTGGAACGTCACATATGCATTAGGTACATAAAATAGATATGAATATCATTACATGATTACTAAACATCGGTATCAACGTTCAAATTTCGTGGCAATGTACGGTTGGCAGAAAAATAAATACAAACAAATCACTTAGTATTTTTAACCTTTATTTTGTATATGTAAATAAAAAAGCCCCTAAATAGTACATTTCCTAATTAGGGTGGTAAAACAAAGAAAGGCCGCGCAATCGCAATTGTTGCGGCCCAAGCTGCAAGCGAGGGACGTAATTATGCGATCGAGGGCTTTCTTTATTACCTCCCGTGTTGGAAAAATATGTGCACATTTGGCCAGAAAGCGGCTCTATCCGTACGCGTAGCGTGCGGAAAAAGCCACTTTATGTCCAGGTGTGGCATACAATATTTTACGAGTTAGAATAGATCACTAAAATTTGTTCCATAGATTTTGCTGTCAATCTTTGACGTCTGTAAGAATATATCCATTTTAAATGACTAAAAGATCTTTCCACGCTGACTGAGGTAATAGGAAGGTATGTCAAGCATTGAAAATTTTGCACACAGTTTTTATTTACACTTTCTGGTATTTCAGCCTCGTTGTTTTTAGATAGTTGGTTAATTATTTGTACAGTCTTATAACCAGGATTTTTCTTTAATACACTTTTTAATTTAAAATAAACTTTTCTGGCATTTTGATGTAACCTTAACGTTGATATTTTTTTTTGCAAACCATGAACATTGTTTAATGATTAGGCTGAAATACCAGAAAGTGTAAATAAAAACTGTGTGCAAAATTTTCAATGCTTGACATACCTTCCTATTACCTCAGTCACCGTGGAAAGATCTTTTAGTCATTTAAAATGGATATATTCTTACAGACGTCAAAGATTGACAGCAAAATCTATGGAACAAATTTTAGTGATCTATTCTAACTCGTAAAATATTGTATGCCACACCTGGACATAAAGTGGCTTTTTCCGCACGCTACGCGTACGGATAGAGCCGCTTTCTGGCCAAATGTGCACATATTTTTCCAACACGGGAAGTAATAAAGAAAGCCCTCGATCGCATAATTACGTCCCTCGCTTGCAGCTTGGGCCGCAACAATTGCGATTGCGCGGCCTTTCTTTGTTTTACCACCCTAATTAGGAAATGTACTATTTAGGGGCTTTTTTATTTACATATACAAAATAAAGGTTAAAAATACTAAGTGTTTTGTTTGTATTTATTTTTCTGCCAACCGTACATTGCCACGAAATTTGAACGTTGATACCGATGTTTAATGATTACCTGTCATGTTATCGTAATCAGTTTTTTGTCCGCAGCTGTGATTCATTGTATAATCAGAATCACAATATGACGAAAACGATTATAAAAATGACAATAAAAGTATGTGGTCTTACTTTAAGTGGTTGTTTTTTTTTGCATCCAAAATGATGCATACTTACCTAAAGCTATGTTTATGTTTAACTTTATGTTTCCACGTTTTACGTGATTTGGTTTATTATGTGCAAATTAAAAACCTGTTTTGATAAATTTTAAAGTTAAACACATATGACGGCCTCCTAGCCTAGTTGGTAGTGACCCTGCCTATGAAGCAGGTGGTCCCGGGTTCGAATCCTGGTCAGGGCAGTTATTTGTGTATTTATCACAGATATTTGTTCCTGAGTTATGGATGTTTTCTATGTATTTAAGTATTTATCTATATCTATCTATTATATATATCGTCGCCTAGTACCCGCAACACAAGCCTTATTGAGCTTACTGTGGGACTAGGTTGATTTGTGTAAGATTGTCCTAATATTTATTATTATTATGTTTGTATCTCCTTTGAGAATCACGGGCCTTTACATCCCGGTCTTTTGGTAGGCTTACGTGGGGATACAGATCCAACACGCAGAGGCCCTTTGGAGAAATTTGCTATGTATTACACCTGCTAGAACCCATTCACGGGTACATCAATAGATACCCGTGAACCGGTCCCAGCAGGCGTTGGAGCTATTGCAAATAAATGGAAAGAGTTCTGGGCTATAGTATTGAAGTTTGGTTGGTCAAAGATTGGGCTATTGAAAAGAAGTCCGGACACCTGCCATAACAATGTTGAAACACGTTATCGAGGCAGGCGGTGACTCGCCGCCGACTAGATGGGCCCCTGAAACTGCCGTCGCAACGACGGCCAGGAGCAAAATCGGTGTGAGCGGCTCAGGGTGTGGAGAGGTGTGCACCGCTTTCTGCCAGTGACTGTACGCTGCCCAGCCAACTGTACCAATTCGCGACTTATGCATATTTCACATCCACCCTGCGAGCATATAGCTCTGACGGCCAATTAAGGCAAGCCAGAGCCGAGAGTCCTGCGGGTCCCCTTGGGGTCCACTCCGACCGACGAAGACACGCCGGAGACGGAGACCCTGACCGACTCTCTGGAGCACTCGGGTCCGCGGGGTCGTCACTCCCCGACAGCTCGCCACAAGCTGCCCTGCGGGCTTATTATTATGCTCTTTATTCATTTTTTGTCTTAGTGGTAGGTTTTTTACAATAATTTTATAAAAGTAAAATACAAAAATTCATCAAAAACATACAAAAACAATAAAAACATTATAAAAAACCTATCCTAGGGTGCCGCCGGCAACGGAGCAAGGCCCAGGCTGCCGTGTTATTATTATTATTATTTATATTTCCTGCAGTTTGATGAATGACAAAAAGTGTTATGATTTTGCCACGCGTGTAGATTAACCCTTTGAACGCTATACGTCATTTCAAAATTGACACGCACCCAATAATAAACCTTATTTAACGCCATAACCCTTCTAAGTATTAGGTATGTACTATACTATGTAGTGTTCGTGGTCGTTTGTGGCGCTGGGAGAAGAACAGCTCGTGATGCATTTAAGCGTCCTTAACATTGAAAAGGTTAAAAAATCCTTTTAGTTCTAGGTTGATTTTTGCTTTATAGTATGCTTTCTATTGTTCCAAATTACATTGTGGCTTTTTCCATTACGCGTAACCTAAAATGCGTTACCCGAGGGACGGCACTTGCTCGTTTAAAAGCAATTTACTAGATTGGATAGATATCATTTTGTGGCCTACTTAATTTGTTCGTTTTCAAGTATCGATCTTTTTACAAACCGTATAAATAACTTTAATTTAGATTTATTTTCCTTTAACCCTTTTAGGCGTGATTCCCGTGATACTGTTAATGCACGACAATTTCCAGGTATTTAAGGTTGTACTTACGACTTTTTGTAACAAATCGCCTTAGAAATTAATAGTAAGTAGGCGATTTACTATATACACCGAACGCACGTACAGTCGCCATCAAATATATCGAAGTGGCCAAGGAATTCAAAAATATCTGAATATGCACTTTAACGTCTTAACAATAGAAGCGTTGTTCAGATATTTGTGACCACCTTGGCGGCTCCGATATATCTGATGGCGACTGATGTACTACGTCCTACATCCAATAGACCTATTTGGAACGATGAAAGGAATATAGTGTCTGAACCGCTAACGACAGGCTTACTGGGCCATATTCAACGCCAGGGGAGTCAAGCCGTGAAGGGATGACTGTCAGGGCCGCCATATTTGTACTGAAGGCTTCGTCCATATCTTTATTTCGTCGAAGCTATTACAGGATAATGCAATGTCTGCGTTGTCCACAGGACTACCTCCACTTCCTGGTGACGTACCACCGCTTCATCTCGTTCAGCCTGTACTGCGTCGGCTTCGTGTGGTTCGTGCTGTCTCTGGTCAAACGTTACTACATGAGGCAGTTCAGCCTGTTCGCTTGGACCCACGTGGCGCTGCTCATCGTGGTCACGCAGAGCTACCTCATCATACAGAACATATTTGAAGGTCAGTTATTTCATTAATCATTGTTGTTCAGCTTGTGCTGCGTTCGTGTGGTTCGCGCTGTGGTCAAACATTACTACATGCGGCAGTTCAGCCTGTTCGCTTGGACCCACGTGGCGCTGCTCATCGTGGTCACGCAGAGCTACCTCATCATACAGAACATATTTGAAGGTCAGTTATTTCAATAATCATTGTTGTTCAGCTTGTGCTGCGTTCGTGTGGTTCGCGCTGTGGTCAAACATTACTACATGCGGCAGTTCAGCCTGTTCGCTTGGACCCACGTGGCGCTACAGAACATATTTGAAGGTCAGTTCTTTCAATAATCAGTCTTGTTTATTAACCTGTGGATATTGATGTAAGTAGTACGTCGACGTCAAAGATATAGGTATTTACACTTTGCACCTTAATAAATAATAAATATAACAGGACAACCTATAGACCTAGTCCCACAGTAAGCTCGATAAGGCTTGTGTTGTGGGTAATGTGGGTGATAGGCGATGGAATATATAATAGATGGGAATATAGAAAACACACATAACTCAGTTACAAATATCCATGTTAAACACATAAATAAATGCCACCTGCTTTGTAGGCAGGGTGACCCGACTAGGCTGTGAGGCCGTTAATTTTTGTACAGTGAACGTTATGTAGGTATCTTAGTACTAAACTCTTATTCCAAAATACACGGAAATAATGTACTTAAACGAACTTGACACAAGTACTTTGAATTGTGACTTTATAATTTGACAGTAAGGGTATTTCAAAGTAAAACTTGTGTTAAGTTTGATGTTTACATGCGTGATTTGAAATACGAATTTATATATTATGTATTCTGTGTTATGCTTGACACAGCGCTGAATCTAGATTAGGATCTAGTGATATGTTATCGTCTAGAACCTTAGACTAGAAGAACATTACTTGCACAATGTACTATTAAGACGACGTCACACTCACGTACCGCGTCGCCTCAACGTAACCCACAACTTAGCATGCAAAGCGATTGTGTTATATGCGTGAATAATGCTTAATTATTTGTCATCCAGGCACAAGGTCCAGTTTACAGATAACGGGTTTGGACTCACCAAATATTTCAAGTTGTATGACCATACTGAACCTCTCATTCCCATTTTCTTGTTAGAGCAGCCATGTCTTGGCTGTTTTCTACGAAAACAGGTAGTCCTACCGTACCTAATATTATAAGGTATAGACGTTATTCTTACGAACATATAAATGTTATGTCTTACTACGAGATTAAGAGCTTGTGTCCTTTAGTCATGTAGAATTCTAGATATAAATCTACTTTTTACTTCTCATGCTCGTAAAGTTTCACTTTATGCTGGGTATAGGCGGACTAAAACTCAATTTTATGCACAAGTGCATAAACAATTGCCATTGTCCAAATAGCCCTAGAAGAAGTAAATTTTTTATGCACTTGTGCATAAAATTGAGTTTTAGTCCGCCTATACCCAGCATAAAGTGAAACTTCTTATGAAAGAAATTCCTATTCTTTTTATTTCCTCACAATCGAAGTAAAAAGTAGAGTGTATAACTCGTCCATAAAACCCATTTTACGCTCGTACTTTATATCCATCCTCGCTCGTAAGCTCGCTCGTATGGATAAACGCCTCGCGTAAAATGGTGCGTTTTATGCACTTGTTGTACAATCTACTATTTGATCGCACTTCTGGCAATTTAATTTTATTGGCTCCTAAATGGCCACTTACAAACTGTCTCGTATCGCACATTGTCATCAAATATATTTGAATTAAGTACAATCAAAGTCGCGAACACAATGCATTACCGTACAATAGGTCATCTTGTTGATACTGTTTAACCTGTCCGAATGACTCATTTCGGCCGCTAATTATACCTACGTTGATTATGCTATCGGCCAATGAACTCTTATAGTATCGTAAATGATGATTAAAGGTGTCGTAATTTTCTGTGGTTAGTCTACATTGCTTAAAGACGTGATTTTCGTGAGATTTTGGTCATGTCAGGGTCGCCTACCATGGTTTTTACAGGGCCGGATGTGAGGGTCACCCATGCACGTAATAGTATAACTAGTAGCCAACGCCAAAAAAATATATACACTTTTGCACCTTACTCCATTGTAATGAGGTTTAAAAGTGTATACATAGTTTTGGCGTTTACTGTATATTCTTAGCCATTTATGTACCTGCAGCGAATCTATAGTTACGGTTACAAGTACTTAATGCTTACCTATCAAAGAATATAAAAAATATAAAAGTTTTGGAACTGTTTTTTTTTTATTATCGCTAGGCTCTCAAATAGTGGCATACGAGCTTTCGCCGTGTGAAAACTCTATTTTAAGCAATACTTCCCTTACATTAAATCCAACGGGCCACCAGTACCCCAAACAACCTAATATGAACACAACCTAATTTTGAACCCCTTGCGCATCGGTTACTTCAGTCCAAAGTTATGGGTTATTTTAACAGCTCTTTACTACGAATTTTACCTAATGTTCTATAGTAGACGTGTCAGATGTGTTGTTTCATTTTTCTCAAGAATCATTATTTACATAACTGGATTCTTTCGATTGCCATTCTATGGATACCACCATAAATTCTATAGCGGCTTATTATTATCTTATCAAAAAGCACTTAATAGCTATCTCGATTGATAATGGCATTTGCCGCCGCTTGGCTGCAAAGGGCTAAGTTTTGATGGATGGCAGGTATTATGACATTGTTATACATAGCTTATGTTTGGTTTGCAAGCCGAGATTAAATATATGATGATGAACCAATATTGTTGTCAAATGCGGTTGCAAAATCTATTTTTTATATTAGAATGACCTCAGAAGTACAATAGTCCATTCAAGTCATCACTTCACACAGGCTTCTACAGAGCTGTCTAAACGTCCCGATGCGGAGATAAACAAACGTCGCGTCGGCATTGTCACGGCCGCGAAGCCTTTCAACGTATGTAGGGCGGGCTGAGGCGGATGTAGGGCGGGCTAAATTTGTCAATAATGTACGGACTTCGCGTGAATGTTTCATTCTGGTACTCGTGTGAGATTTGCTGGAGATTTTCTTTAATTTTGTTGAAAGAGATTGCTTTATTCTAAATTTGCTTAAAAACTGGCTGAGTGACGGCCAAAATCGTATACAATTTTGCTTTTGTTTGTATAAAAGTTATAGTGTTTCATGTTTAAAACAAAGATCTTTTACATGAAAAATTAACCACTAATTAATAATAATATAATATTCTTTATTGTGCACCATCAAGTAAAAATAAGCAAACAATAATGAAAATAAAAATTAAAACTAGGTAATAACAGGCGGTCTTATCGCTTAAAGGCTATCTCTTCCAGGCAACCTTCGGGTAGCTGGAGACTAAGAACATAAAAATCATGAACGGCGCGGCGGGTAGTGCCTATATACACGGTGCTCGTGAGCATTGCGAGAGATTTTAACCACGGATTACTGAGGTCATAAGGAGTAAAAAATGTTATATAAAGTTAGGTCGATTACGCAAAAAAAATTTTTTTTTTGCTTTTTTTTCGATTTTTATAATGCTTTGGAACATAAAAAAATTAATGTTATTGATAAAACTAACGACTAAAATAAATTGGTACATTTTTATTCGTAAAAAATGGTTCACGAAAAGTATTCCTTGGCATTTTGACATCTGTCAATAAGGATGTCTAGACTAGACCCCATAAAGAGTGAAATCTTTATCAAAAAAGCGTTATTCACTGAGTTACAATAATCAATGTTTTTTTATTTAATTGGTAATAACTCTGAAACTAGGCAAATTCCAGGGAACTTTGTACGACATTTTAGTCTCTAATTGCGATCAGGAATACGCTGTTAAAATCTCTCGCAATGCTCACGAGCACCGTGTATAACAATTATCAATTCCAATAAAAATAAATAAACACATATACATACTAATATTATATAAATAGATACATAAATATATATCACAAATGACATAAATATATAAATAAAGGCAAATAAGCGACAGGTAATGAGACTTCAGAAGATTCTAATTGATATCTATATTATTTAATTTTTCAAGTATCGTATAGGATTAACGAATCCTATCAATAGGTAAAACAACAATTTTGCGAAGCCTTTTAGTGTATGTAGGGCAGGCTTAGGCGGATGTAGGGCAGCTAACTTGCTCAATAATCTAGGCTCCGCGCGAGGGTTTAATTTTAGCACGTGGGTGAGATTTCTTAGAGATTTTGTTCTTGAATTTTGCTGCTTTATTCTTAAATAGCTTGAGCCTACAGTGACATAGGAGTTATAATGCCAAATAGAAAGGGGTAGGTAGACTAGGTAGGTACCTAATAGAGATGTAAAAACATTTTCCTTTGACCGTATTTTTTTTAATAATTTGTTCATTAGGTATTTCGTATTAGGTACCGACCTAGTAACTGCCAAAAGCAAGCGGTACCAACTATGTATATAGTATTTTAATTTAATACTGAGTACCGGAGTGCACTGAACACAATCATGGACAGCTACGATGGTCGGTTCATAAAAGAGTACCTACTATGAATATATACACACACACACACACTACACACTTAATATGTTGATTTTGCCGGTCACCTGTAAAGAAGACTGTGATTACAATTAAAACAATACAATACCAAAGAGAATTAAGTACCTAGAGTGTTCTTTCCATACATGGCTAAATGCGTATATGTAATAAGTTTTAAGCGAGCTTTGCTAAAAGTTATTATTCAAAAGATTACAGCTTAATACGTATTACGATTTAAGTGTGCTTAAAACTTAGCATAAATGAGTTAAACCATACCTCCCATACGACTTATTATTTAATTAGTAGTTTTGCTATGTATGGAGTTAGCAATCTATCTACTCATTTATCTATGACAATACATAAAAGTAGAATGCACACTTCAAACAAAAAACTTATAAAGTACCTAATTAAACAAGGTTGCACCTCAGTAAAGGTTAAACAACATAATTGATTATATTGAAATAGTCTAGTGTTGTTTTCTCGACAAATCCTATAAATCTACAAGAAAAAACTGATAAAATCCGACCACAGACTACGGCAGTTAATTTGGTTTATATCTTAGTTGAAATTAGTGTAACATTTAAAGCATACAATGAACTTCATTGCTATAAAATACTGCCAGTCTTTAAGACTGTTATTTGATTTAAATTTAACGTTTTACAGGGACTGCCCCAACGCGCGAACAATGCGTAGTAAAACTATATTTTCAAGAACACGGAGTATTTTTAGCACATAGAGCATGTAATCCTCTAATATGCGCTATTGTTACGGATTCCATACGGAACAGTATTAATATCTCATGGAGGAATGTTTACTTTAAACGGAGGTTTACGTAAAATCCAATACACTTTGGGACAGCGTAGCGAGTATAGCCCGATCCGAATCGTAATACAAGAGAGGAGACTCGTGCCTAGCAGTAGGACGTAAATAGGTTAGCATGATATCGTCAGGTGACATACAACTCAATTATTGCTAAAGGTTAAACGAAAATGAGACTATTTTGTACAGTCGCCATTATCAGATATTTGTGACCACCTTGGCCGCTCCGATAGGCGCGACAAATATCCGAACAACGCCTCTATTGTCAAGGTGATAAAGTCCATGTTCAGATATTTTTGAGTACCCTGGCCGCTCCGATATATTTGATGGCGACTGTACCATTTTGTTACTAGTACGGCTATGTAAATACAGCTGAACTGTATAGCTATGAACTTGTGGTAGTAATTAGTTTTGGTTGTCACCAGACGATATTTTTGTTAATTTTACGGATTAAATATAAATGAAATATACCAGTACCGAAGTATTCGTAAATAGACGCAAAACCGCTCAGTTACCTAGTAACAAGAATATACCGGGTGTACAATCCAAATGGGTCAGTATGGAGAAGTCGGAAACTATGAGAGATAGCGAGATCTGTTCTTAGGAACCATGACGTCGATTTTAGATTTAATAATAATTACATTCAAACTTTTTTATTAACTGTCATACATAACCGGGAATCGAACCTGGTCAAAATCAATGTGTCTAAATTCTGCAAGTCAAATGGCTGCAAGTCAATTTTGAACATTTTCAGAAATAAAATAATTATCTTATTGGTGGGTTTTTCTTTCAATTATTTAAACAAGATTCCATTAGTGTTGTGCTTCTTGCGACTTGCAGAATTTATACACATTAATTTTGACCAGGTTCGATTCCCGGTTATGTATGAGAGTTAATAAAAAAGTTTGAATGTAATTATTTTTAAATCTAAAATCGACGTCACGGTTCCTAAGAACAGATCTCGCTATCTCTCATAGTTTCCGACTTCTCCATACTGACCCATTTGGATTGAACACCCGGTATATAGGTTAACGCTCGGCAAAGCGATTCAAATTGATTGCTTGATGTGCGTCGGATTCGGACAGGTTAATCATTACAAGGCGACCATTGCTCGTTAACGCATAATGGAGTAGCCAGAAGCATTGCCGTTTAGGCCACCTAACGTTATATCATTTGCATCATATGAAGTTTTTGTTATTCACATCTTGGCCAACTGAACTGAGTTAACTCACAATTTTACACTGATCTTATCGATTTGCATAAAATTGTCCTATAATATTTTATTTACCTATTATTAATATAGACTTATATGTAGAGCCATAAAATGTATATCATATATTTTGACAGGACTCGATTTAAAAGACTGCAATGGGCAATGTGTCACTAAGTTTGCCATCAAGCCATCCGTGGTCGACGGCTTATTATCTGATTTGTGCGGCATACCTTTTGGCCTTGATATTCCACTGTTTCTAATGACTGGCGGTCAAATTTAGTATATTTTTAACTTTGCAATACGATTGAAGGTTATCTAAACTGGTTAGCAATAATAACAATATTAATGATCAAAACGCAGGCGATTAACTGCGAAAGGAGCCGGAGACATACTGCATACCTACGCATTACGCATGTGTGGCCTGCCTTGGTACCGTGCGAATCGAATCTAGCAATTTCGTTATCTGTGTCCCTTTTTCGAATCTGCAAGTGCGATAGAGTGGGAGATAGTCTCGGTTCTCGATATTCTAGGTGGCGCCACTGAGCGCATACTGCGAACATCGAAATTAAAAATTGATTATCTGCCTCTCTATTGATCTTGCAGTTTCGAGCGATAGAAATGCATTTTAATGCATATAACGAAATATTGCGACGTTCGCGACAGGCACTCTGACAATGCCGATTTCAGTATTCATCACGTATTTGTCGTGTTTTTATTCAGGCCGTTTGACAAGTGACAAGCAAGTTACCTACTGTTTAATATTTGCTAAACTTTATTTTGTCTCTCCGCAGGACTAATCTGGTTCATAGTGCCGGTATCCATGATCATCTGCAACGACGTGATGGCGTACGTGTTCGGCTTCTTCTTCGGCAAGACGCCGCTCATCAAGCTGAGCCCGAAGAAGACGTGGGAGGGCTTCATCGGAGGCGGGTTCTCCACTGTTGTCTTTGGACTTGTGGTGAGTACCTGCCTGTCTCCCCGCATGTCTACTCTGGTTCATAGTGCCGGTGTCCATGATCATCTGCAACGACGTGATGGCGGACGTTATCGGTTTCTTCTTCGGCAAGACGCCGCTCATCAAGCTTAGCCCGAAGAAGACGTGGGAGGGCTTCATTGGAGGCGGGTTCTCCACTGTTGTCTTTGGACTTGTGGTGAGTAGGAATTTAAAAAATCGTAAATAAATATTACTTACGCAAGTACGTTAGATATGTGGCTATCTGAAAGATATAGCTTATAGAGATGAAATGGCATGTTGTATACTTATTACTATTATTTCTATGATTGTTTCTGTATTGATTTTTCATTTTGTGGTGCGATAAAGAATATGAATACAAACGCACCACACACATATCACATTTACGTACTTAATCAAACAACAATTCCACAATACCACATAGAGTATTAGCGTAACCACCACAAGAGAAGAGACATGTATAATTTTAAATATAGTTATTTTTAAAATGATTGACAATTTAGACTGCTTTGCTGTCCACCCAAAATGACACAAAATGATATTACTCGGTTCAAAAACCGATTTGACTCGGAGGCCAACGTGCAAAAGCATAAAAACGACGATAACAATGCTTATTGTTTCTTCTATTGAAATTTGCATACCGACTATTCCTTTCGCTCTTGCTATTATTATAATGTCAAGTCTACCTGATAGAGAACGATCGCTTGTAAGTATGTCGGGTGTGAGAGAGCCTTGTTTTCCAGTAAGCAATAGCAATGAATACTTAAGTAAGGTCCACTATACAGGCATTAGAAAAATACAACACGAAGGTGTTTTATAAATATATTGACTAGTATTATTTCTCATATATATCTTGGCGAGAATAAACAAGGCGATTAAACAAGTTTCAGTGAGATAGGTACAATCGCCATCAAAAATATCGGTACTCTGGGTACCCAAAAATATCTGTACATGCACTTTATCGCCTTGACAATAGGTTGACAATAGAGGCGTTCTTCAGATGTTTGTGACCACCTTGGCCGCTCCGATATATCTGTTGGCAAAGTTATTGGACACAACATAGTAATGAATTTTTAAACAACGATACGTTATTAACGTTTTAGATTACGTTCGCTATTTACGTGATGATGTTTAATGACCAGACTGACCCTGCACTTGACTCTGTACATTTCAATAACTTAATAAGTGCCTGCGTATTTATCGTATTGCAGTTCCACGCTGGTTGACAAACAATTATTTATATCAGTGCTTATAAATAACTATAGGTATTTATAGCGTATAAGACAGTTTCTTTTGTATTATTCTTAGCATATTCAGTGTATTTATATACATTATATACAGTTTTTTTATACACGAGAAACTTCGTTGGGTGCCAGTTATTGACCAGGGACGCTGGTTCGATTCCAGCTCTTGGCACTTGATGCTTTTGTCTTTTTTTCTTCATATATGACATTTATTTCAAGTTATACAAGGTGTAACAAAAATAATAGGCATCATATTCTAATTATGAAAATGTAAGAAAAAAAAATGGTTTTATATGGTAGTGGCCGGCTGAAACGTGATCCAAAAACAATATTCTTTCGCGCCAAAAATTTTTTCTCATGCTTTTTCTTACTCGCAATACGATACCAATTATGCCCTTAAAAGGATCACCAGTATTTTTGTTACACCCTGCATAACACACTTGTCTATGTAATTTAATAACAAGTCAAAAAACTACTTTTTAAATGGTTGCAAAATATGTAATTTATAGTTTAGGTATACTAATCGTAAACATTGTGTTCCAGCTATCGTACATGATGTCGCAGTACCCGTACCTGGTCTGCCCGATCGAGTACTCGGACACGCTGGGCCGCATGACGATGGACTGCGAGCCCTCGCCGCTGTTCCGGCTGCAGGAGTACACGCCGCCGCAGTTCGTGCAGCCTCTCATGAAGATCGTGAGTAGTGTGCGTGTACACGATGCAGTGCCTGGTGTGTGATCGAGTACTCGGACTCGCTGGGCCGCATGACGATTAACTGCGAGCCCTCGCCGCTGTTCCGGCTGCAGGAGTACACGCCGCCGCAGTTCGTGCAGCCTCTCATGAAGATCGTGAGTAGTGTGAGTGTACACGATGCAGTGCCTGGTGTGTGATCGAGTACTCGAACTCGCTGGGCCGCATGACGATGGACTGCGAGCCCTCGCCGCTGTTCCGGCTGCAGGAGTACACGCCGCCGCAGTTCGTGCAGCCTCTCATGAAGATCGTGAGTAGTGTGCGTCTATAAACAAGGCAAGAAAACATGTGTCTGTTGTATGTGAGCCTCCTTAAATATTTATTTTATTCTGTTTTTAGTATTTGTTATTATAGCGATAGCGGCTACAGAAATACACCTTCTGTGAAAATTTTAGTGTGTACTGTTACGGTTCATGAGACAGCCTGGTGACATCAGACAGCGGAGTTTTAATAACACGGTCCCGTTTTTCCCCTTTAGGTACGGAACCCTAAAAATGGTCATAATCCGCAGTCATGGTGATGAAGTAACGACGAATAAGAGTATTCTTTTCCTTCGCAGATCGGCATGGAGAAGTTCAACATGTACCCCTTCATGATCCACTCTCTCGCCCTGAGTATATTCAGCTCTGTCATTGGACCTTTTGGAGGCTTCTTCGCATCTGGCTTCAAGCGGGCTTTCAAGATTAAGGTTTGTTTTATACAGGTGGATTTTCTTTTTGGATCAGTGAGGGCAGCTACCAGATCCCGTGCTGCTACGTGAAAATGGTCTTAAAAGACCTTCCCTCTATTTCAAATTAATGAAGGATCGCATTTACAGATTTTGTATAAAACATACAGGGTGGGAGGAAAAGGTCATTTTTGATAAACTTTTTTTTTTGATGCCATTTGATCCCATTCCTATCCAGGGTCAAAAGCTGCTATGGGACCAAAAAAAATTCCGGCTAGAAAAGTCACAAATCAAGGAAACGTTTTCCCATACATTGTTAATTTATGTTAAACATGTTTAAAACATTTCAGGACTTTGGCGACGTGATCCCCGGGCACGGCGGCATCATGGACCGCTTCGACTGCCAGTTCCTCATGGCCACCTTCGTCAACGTGTACATCACCAGCTTCATCCGCACCGCCACACCGCAGAAACTGCTGCAGCAGGTACTGATCCCCCTCGTGGAGACACTCCAGGACTTGTCGACGTGATCCCCGGGCACGGCGGCATCATGGACCGCGTCGACTGCCAGTTCCTGATGGCCACCTTCGTCAACGTGTACAGTCAAGGAATTTGATTCGCGTACCGTCTTAAGTCTAAATTACTGATGACAATTAATAGTACTAAGGGCTATGTTTCTTCGCTTGCTTAAAGAAATATAAGCCTTATGATATTCTGACATTTCAAGCAATAAATCAACGAAACGGTACGCGAATCAAATTCCTTGACTGTACATCACCAGCTTCATCCGCACCGCCACGCCGCAGAAACTTCTGCAGCAGGTACAGTCGTTATCAGATGCATCGAAGCGGCCAAGGTGGTCACAAATGTCTGAACAACGTCTCTATTTTAAACTGAAATAGATGTCATATACTTTAGAAAAAGTGACCAAGTCCTCCGGTGTCCGAGGCCAGATACTTAACTGGCTGGCGTCTTCAGCTATCGCGGCTGACGCGCTGACCACTACAGTGTACCCAGTCACGGCGGAACCGGTCGAATTTTCTCAAGTATATGCAAATTACTGAATTTGAAACGGCTAGGCGCCGTTCTGGCCTCGGACACCGGAGGACTTGATCACTTTTTCTAAAGTATGTGACATCTATTTCAGTTTAAAATGCATATAGTAGTGTTACTACTTAAAAATAGCAAATCAAAAAATATTCAACAAAATAATTTGATTCACTTTAAGATTCAATGCCTCTATTGTCAAGGCTATAAAGTGCATGTTTAGATAATGTTTGAGTATCTTGACCGCTCCGACATATTTGATGGCGACTGTACAGGTCTTAGTACTTCCCCGGTTGCATCCTAAAGGAACCTGGAGTCTTAACCACCCTGTTCCTCATATGTGGATTTTCTAAATGAGTTCTTGAGTCTACGAAATCCTATGGTGCGACGCAAAAATAGTTCTTCTGTAACTTTTTAATTAACGACGATTGACATTTGCAAATTAAGAAAAAATAAACGGTTGAGTCGAATGAAACATATTAATATATCCAAAAAAATAGGTACAATTGATGTTTCTAACAGCCTCGATAGTACAGTTTTAAGTTTATACATTTGTAGGTAATGTAATGTAATGTAATGTAAATTACTCAATTTAATGTATTTTTGACGTGATAACGTTTTATAAATCGATGGAGAACCGACCGCATGTTCAAACAAATGTAGCGTTCCGCTGGGACCACGTGGTCAAAAATTTTATATTTCGATTGTAATAGGGCATAATGAATACATAGGAGTAGGTGTAAGACCGTAAATCCGCTTGACATCTAATCTAATTTCGTCGAGTCGATCGTTTCAATATAACCAGTATAAAATAATCTACGATTACGCATACTTGTTACGAATCTAGGGGTCTCTGCAATAATGGTTTGTAAAAGAGACGCGCTTGGTAAGCGACGGTGATTACTGAGGTCCTGGTACTTTAATTTCCATCGCCTAACAAGCGCGCAACTAAAATATACCAATGTAAAGGTGACCTCTGATTATACTGGTATGAAAGTTTCGCTTATACTGGACAGCTTGTAAGTGTCGGGAATCAGTTAGCCAAAACCTACGATCGTCATTGCCGAGTAGTCGGTCGATTAATCGGCAATTTGAAAACCGATTAGTCGGCCGATTGTGTAGTCGGCAAAAACCCTAGTCGGCCCATCTCTAGTTTTCTTATTACGTTATCACGCAAAATTATAGTCCGTAAACCGCCTTTACAGACAACCACTTTTTTTTTCTAGGTGTACAACTTAAAACCTGAGCAACAGCTGCAGCTATTCTACGCCCTAAAAGAGTCGCTGGAGAACCGCAACATCCTGAACATGGTGCCGTAAGATCGACAAGGTATCAAAAACATTACAATATGCTTATAAAGACAGCGCATGTTGAATAACTCCGTGGTTTTGAAAGGCGTTCGAAGGTTTTTTTTTTTGTTTAAAGACGAAGATGTAATTCGAACTTATGTTTTTTTTATAGTAGCCTTGCAACGTATTCTTCCAATATACATTTTTTATGGCACGTAGGTGCTTTATGATTTATTCAAATTATATTTTTGATAGTTGAAGACCGCGATTGTTTTTCAACCAGTGCAAAACTGCTTGGAAAGGAACATATCCTGCTATGTACCTCGAGAGGAAAAAAAAACATTTTGTTCTAGTCTAATAATTGTACAATCATTTGCCTTGAATTACAAATACATTACGTAAAATTGTTGACCAAAATCGTATTTACGGAAGGCCAAGGCAAAGAATGATTACAATTAGTTAAATAAAAGTATATAATATTGGCTCTCCTAAAATATATGATAAATAAATGAAAATGATAAAAAAATATTAGAAATAATTCTAGATGTAATAGATAATATAACTGTTAATTAAGTCTTTAGACACTACTCTTATTTAACTTGTGTAAACCAGCTTTGAAGCGGTGACACATGGCCCCACTGATTATTATAAAATATGTTTTGTGTTCTGTTACAACACCAAATGTTAGTTTTGTAACGCTACAGTATTATCACGGTAAAACTTATTCTACAACTTAACTGATGCATTATCTGAATCCTTGTCATGGATGTCACGAAGAATAGTAAATTATAAATGTAATATGAAGATATTTTGATGATTACTGCAATTAGTAAAAAAAAAATTGCGATGCAATCAACGTAAAAACTTGATCCTTGCTTGATTCTATTCCTATACATAAGTACGGTAAATCACTAGTAGTTGGCCACCTCATAATAATAATGAACTCTGTTCGCCTATAAACAGAATTCATTTTAGTACAAGGTTTTAACTACAGTAGTTTGAAGGGTGACCAGTTACTGTACTACTTAATACTTGGCTAAAAATGAATTCTGTTTGTAGATAGAATTCGTTATTAGTATGAGGTGGCCAATTTAATAGCGATTTACCATAGACTAAAGAATTACTTATTTGTGAGGCTAAAGGCCCAGAATAGCTGACACTAACATACTAGCATATGATGGCGCCTTGGATTAGAATATATTTGTTACTCTCAATATTATATCAGTAACATTTCTATTCGTACCCAGCATCCGTTTTATTGGGGTCAGAAAGGAATTACCGTTACGTGTTGTCTCGAAATATTAATTTAAGATATATTGGTAAAAATAAATAGGCAAATTATAATAAATATGTTTATCATAGTTATTTTATTTTAATTATTCTACTGTATTCAAGATATAGTTGCTAAGTTTGTTTTATAAAAGGAGCATAGCGAGAGATGAGTTGAAGAGGTTTTCGATGCAATCAAAACATAATTGTTAGCAGATTTTGTTCACGATTGATATATTATTTAATTAGTTCCTCATATTTTTCGTGATTGGATAAGACAGGGAAGCTTTGCATTTCTTTTTTCGCTGACTGATATTTGATATGACTGCGAATGTGCTAAAGTTTTTGAACCTTTACCTATAAATAGTTAGCATACTAATTTTAACACTAGGTTGAGTTTCTTTCTAACACTCGAATTCTCTGAAAATATATTGGTTGTTCAGTCTAATTACCACGATTATGTGGACTAAAATGAATGCTGGTAATTATAAGTATTATAACTTAGGCGTTACTGATAATAATAGAAATAAGTCATCGTATGTTAATATTTAGTATGCTAACTTCTTTCTTTGACTAAATTTACATAACAAAATTTCTGAATTATATTTATCTTGATCGGTGTCGGAATTAGATTATGGGTGGTATATTTAGTGACATATTGTAAGTAAATTATTTTCGTTTTTCCTAGAACTTTTTCGTGTTATAAATAATTTACACTCATTTTTCTCAAATAGATCGTTAAGTCTTAAAATGTATTTACGTTTAATGCAATCCTATAATACTATTCTAAAAACTAAATAATCATGTCTCAAAAGAGTACTGATGTCATACTATGTATATGAAACTGTCCGTTATCCGATTTTTAGTTATAATGATTTCAATAGGGAACTTTGCTGAAGTAATGGTGAAATTGTTGTTTTTCCATATAATTAGTGAAAATTTTCGACAATAAGTTGTCATTGTCACATTTTTGTACTTTTAATGGTGTTAGAAATGCCTACACCAAGGGTCTCCATAAAGGGTTATAAAGTAAATTAATGATTATGCCAGAATTAATCCGCAGGGACACTGGTAATGACAGCATACGATCATATTTAGCTAGTAGTGTACAGTAAAAAGACGATTCGGAGTAAATTTTGACAGCTGTCATAATATTTAATTTTATAACCTTAAAAAAACTATGTTGTAATATGTGTTGAAATATAATATGGGAACTTTCTCCTTCTGAATTGGTTTAAATACAGGGATGATTTAATCCTCTGTTTACTGTTTCTGGATGTTGATTAAATATGTTTATGTCACATTCAAAGTCTCCTAATGAGACTATTTCTACATTTTACGTGTAGTCGCTGTTAATAAATTGTAGAAATATTTGCTTAAAAAAGCAGTTTTGAGTAATAGTTGAAGTGTGCTTTAGTAAATTAGCTAGAGAATTGTTTTTTTCTCGCCGGGTAGACTGTTAAGTTTGGTGATGTTTTGTGATTCTACGTTATGTTGAGTTTTGCTTAATTTCGCTAGTTTAGATTTATGTATTTGTGTATGTGATGCTAACCTTTGAAGAACATTAAAGTGAAGGTACTTAGGTACAATCTTGAATTCTTTACATATTGCATAATATTTTAAGTTTTCTAAAACCTTATTTAAAAATTATTATGCTCCATAGCTTCACTAATATCGTGCAAATTGAAATAAGGGCTAAGCAATATTAATGTACCTTTGTGTATATTATTTGTGTCGCTTAACTTCAAACTCGGATAAATCTATTCGACCCTCTCAGCAAATAGGGCAGATGCCCCGGTTTTGACCACTTTAAGGAGAGTTTGCCTGTTCAGACGTAGATCATTTTGTGTCAATAAGGAATTATGACACCCTTTTTGCACTAAGTCAGTGAAAATACATTACTATATTTGTATGAATCTACGCTTGTAAGATTCTGACATTAGATCTCATTTTTTTCTTTAACGAAATGTTAGAAAGGGGTCCAGGAGCCAGTTTTGGCCACTTTTTTCCATGGCCCCTATTAGCTAAATGACAACTTATACATGACAGATGACAGTGCTACCTGTACTGCCATATTTTACTCTTATATTAACCATAAACAATAGACTCGTAAATTTGTCTATACCTTTATAAAACTGAAAATGGCCAAAACCGGCACAATGGCCACAACCGCGGCATCTGCCATATCTACCCCTGTTACCTTTTCTTAATACCAAAATCGCATAATCTGACAGATGGATTTATCCGAGTTTGAAGTTAAGCAACACATTTAAAATTAAAAGAAAGTGTTTTTAATTACTTTTGTCTTGGATGCATTAGTCATTCATTTATTATTCTGTAAAGAGGCTAAAGCAGTGTTTGTCAAACATGTTAAGATTTTTTATTGTTACATAAATTGACCTTTTAATTTTTTTGTAACGAAAATGGAACGGACTCTTGTGACGTTTAAAGTACCCTAGATGTAAGGTAGATAAGATGGTGTATTGCTACTGTACCTAGTAGGAAATACAAATTTTATTTGTCTCAAATATAAAATAGATTTTACTCACAACTGCGAATATTTTTTGTTTATTGAATACTTACCTGTTCTAGTGTATTCAAAAATATGAATATGGTAGTCGTGGTGTGCTTAGATTTAGATCTTATGTTGGGTTGATTAAGATGTATCTGTTAAGCGATGGGTGCCTCCATACGGGTTCAGAGTATTTATAGTATTTGTCGAAATATCTCGTTATGTAAATGGTATATTATTTGTCTGAATATATTAAATATCTTTCACATATTTTATCTAGGTTATGATTATGACTAAATAATTGTCGTAGCTATAAGAGTATTCATTCGCTACCAAAAATAAAATAGATTATGTAACGAAAAATTCAAACAATTGACGTCCAACTTAATAGCTTGATGAAGGGTCGGTTGTATCAAACCGCCTGTTAACGTCAACGTAAAAATCTTGTACGAAAAGTTTGATAGTTTTCTATGGGATGACAGCTCCGTCGCCATATTTAACGTTGATGAGTCCGTTAATTGTGCGTGGTGCAATCCACCTTAACACCTGGAGGCGATTTTTGAGATTCGAGCACTCGAAAGTGATGAATTTAAAATCATGATTACTACTGAACTATTCATTTGATGCGTAAAAATTGGAGACATTTTTGTGTGCGATATTTTTTGAGCTGAAATTCTTTGAATTCGAGCGCTCGAAAGTCAGAAATGGGCCCCTGACAGTGTTCAGGGTTTTGAATGCCTATAACCACTCACTATTAATATTTTTATTTGAACTCTATTATCTTTGTAATAAGGGTGACGGCAGGTACCTAACTAGTGCTACCAAAACCAACTGACTGAGTTTGCGTTTCCTGACTTTCACACAATAGTTTGAACGCTACAGTAAGTTTCTTATATAAAAGCTTTAAAAAAAGCAGTAAGGAAATCATAATGTGCACTAAACGTTTAAAAAAGATGCTATAAAAATGCTATTATCCAATAACCGGGCACGTTAATTTGAATTATTAACAGTTAAATCTCAAACGAATTAATCGGAATTAGAATAATAAGTAAATTCTATGAAATGTTATAAGGTCACTGATTGTAAGTCTATTATAACTTATTATACTGATGTAATTGGTGTCTGTCTGTGTAGTTTAGGCATTAAATTATTTATTGTTTATCTTTATTGTATTGCGATGAAGCAAATAAATGGATTCCTTAAAGATGGGTTTGTTTAAATAATTACCCTCTTTAATTACCTACAAAATATGTTTACATATTACATACAACAATAAATACATTTTAAACTTTTATTTCAATAATTCGACATGAGTAAAAATGGTGACCGGCACGGTTTGATTTTTCACACAAGAGGTCAGACTCTAACTTTTCAAACTTGTCTTCATAACAAATGCGCGGGAAAAGTCCATAGAGTATAATTGTACTTCCGTGCCGGGCTCTCTGGTCAATCTTGACATGTGGCTTGGCGTGGCGTGGCAGGCAGTCAAGTTCGGACTGTTCGGAGACATGGCACGCTCTTAACTTAACTTAACTTGGCAGGCTGGCAACACTGAGGCTCCAGTGTTTGAAGCTGGCGTGCTTCAGGCTCGGCCAATATAATACATCAAATTACATCAAAGTTAACAAACAACAGCGGTTTAGGTTACAAAACAAAGAAAATGGGTTAGTTAAAGTAGTTGCCCCAGTGAAAAGGTAAGATATATAGATAAGTTCCATACAATTTCTATAACACTTTTCAAAACCACTTTGGGGGCATTCCACGGACTATCCCGTACAAACGCACGTTAATGTCTATTATTAGAGTTATCTTTGCAATTTTAATTGGAAGATTTATAACTGATCATAATTTGACTCTGGTCGTAGAAAAAGGATCTCCAAAACCTACCAATTTTCAGAAAATTCGTGTTCGTATGGGACATCGGTGGACTTTTCCGTGGAATGCTCCTCCTGTGTCGGTCCTTTGTGACTAGCACTTTCCTTCGGCCTGCGCGACTTAATTTATTGTGCCACTTTTTCTCTGCTGATTGAGTTCCTCTATTCTGGTAGATAGCGTCACAAACGAGAGAAAAAAATATGTTTTGCTCGACTTGGCGGAGGTACCTACCGGGCCCCCAGATTTGAGATAATGACTATTAGGCTCATATTTTTTCAAGACATTCCATTTGCCTTAACTCGAGTCCAGCAATTCGTCAACAATTACTTACGTTACTTGTGACGCTTAACTTCAAACTCGGGTAAATCCATTGGACCCTTTCAGCAAATATGTACCCTATTACCTTTTCTTAATACCAAAATCGCATAATCTGACAGATACATGGATTTACCCAAGTTTGAAGTTAAGAGTCCGCCGGTAACGATTTGAAAACGAAAATCGCTAATAATGACATTATGCACATAAATTTAATTTGGTAAGATAGCTTGAAATCTTGTTATTGCAAAAACGTATTTTAGGTCTATATATATTAATATTTAATAACTTAAAACTCAATTCTTACAGAGCTTGTTTAGTGAGGACGTTGATTAGTGCGATTTTGTCGTATGATTTTTAATTATTATTTGTTACGGGCCCTAATATGTTTTGTACTATCTGATTAAAACATGAACTGAAGTTTATTTTTGTATTTTTATATTTGTAAAATACTTTAATATCTTCCCAAAAATATCACCTAAACTTCGGCAATTTTTAGCAAAATTACTCTAGCAGAACACACTCTCCCTTAAAAAATATATATGAAAATGAAAAAAACTGTCACACTTATTCCTCAGACGACTCATTTTCCAATGTATTTATATATTTTACGTACTTGTATAACTTAATTTTAATCAATAAAAACCTTACTCTTTTCACCTCTCCAAGCAAAAATCGCGAAACAGGTGTTAGATTAGGGTGAATTATTTATAAATGAAGCATAAAATTTTAAAATCCTTGTATTTATTCCATTCAAAAAAAACGATCTTTCATAATATGTATACAAAATTATAGAAGTTATGTTAGTATGTACTGCAAAATAGCATCAAAAAGTTGAGCCAAATAAATAAAAGTTTACCGGACTCTTAAGCTATTTCACTTACAGTTGTAAAGTGCGAGTCACTGTTACGGGGCAATTCATAATGAGTTCGCTTACACCAATGACAGTGGATTATCCCAAACTCAGTAGGTGCAATATAGTGAAAAAAAAAACAGACGACGGAACTAGACTTTAGCTCAAGAATGGCCGAAAGGTCAATTCCTTTCTTGGAAACAAAGAACTTCCTCAATGATGCGACGAATCGTAAGGTTGGTTAGATACGCGCTTTTAAATGCTCATCAGAGTGCGTTGCTAATTTCATTCGACTACTTACCCACAGGGTCATGTATTTACTTTGTAGGTAAGTATATCTTAATTTTCTTAACCCTACCTCAGAGCAGAATTTGGCTTACGTCGAGCAATACACGGATGGAAAATGCTCCAAGTTTCTTTGCATCTCTAATGCTCTGGCTACCAAGTACTATTAAAATACATAACTTATCACCGTGCATTGCCCTACATACATAACCCGATTTCTGATGCTACTCGATGAGGCAGGGTTGCCTATGGCCTACTCTTGATCTAAAGGGCTTTATTAACCATAAATATTTAGATTTTTTCTTTAGTTGAAATTTTCTGACAGTTTTGAATTACCTAGTCACAATGCCCAAAATGGGACTCACCTTTTTGAAAACTTTGTAATGTGATTCACCTAACTACCTACAAGACAGGAGTCATAGGTACTACCTAGCCGCAATGGTGGATTCTTGTTTTTTTTTCTAATGTAATTAGTACCTAGTATCAATTCCAGATGGGACGGTCAAAGTCGCCCATGAACATAAGCAACATCAAGGGAGCCGACTAGATATGCGTTGCCAACCTTTCAAAGCCCTTTACGCCCGCTTCTTGGAGAAGCCCCATGCCAAAGCGCAATGGAAACACCTCCTGAGGCAGCTCATTCCACATTCCGCACGTCGCAGCGAGACGCCCGTTTATTTTTTATATAAGTTAGGAAATGAGGATGAGCTGCGTCCTTTGGCGACCGGTGCGGTGGTAGAAACGTGACGATATCACCAGAGGGCCTACCGTGAAGTTCGAAAATCGACAAAAAGTTGGCCCCGTGTCTATCGCTCTTGCATATACGAAATAGAGTGATGCAAATAGACGATTCGATTCGAATGGACGAAGTGATTCGTGGTTATAGGCCACTTCAAAAAGTTCTTCAGAACGTTCCCCGTTGTACAGACGGTAGACGGTAGAAGGCACATAGAGAGCCAACATCGAAGCCGTCAGTAAGTTCGTTCGTCAGTGTTTGTAAGAATCATAATTTGTTGACTTTGACGATAAAAAAGTATCATTTTGATAATAATTCGGTAACAACTAACAAATCGCAATTGTCAAGTTAGATAACTGCTCCACGACACCAATCAACCGCAGACTCATAATTAAAGTACGCACCCTACAATTGACATGTAACGTCGGAAGAGTCGGAAGCGAGTTCCGTTAGTTTTTGCACGCGCGATCTAGGAGCGTGCGCGGGCGTTCCCACGGAGCTTGCGCAATGACGATCTCGATTGAAATCACTGCGCGTGCCCATTGCGAATGTAGACGTTAAAAAAGTTGTTATAAGAAGAAACATATATATAGACCCAATACATTAAGTTCACTAAATGTAGATTATAATACGCATACCCGAGATAAAATACTAATTTTACTTATTAGGTACATAACCGGGCCGGCAGTATCCAATGAAGATTACCTCCACCTCTGCCAAAAAGAGGTAGTAGGTACTAGGTATACTAGGTATGATACTAAGATAGGTACTAGGTAGAAATCTAGTAACTATCTAAGATTCTGACATTTAAAAAAATACCCTATATAGTTCTGTGTTGTAATTTTTGAGGTGTGCAATAAAGCATTTATTCATTCATTCATTCATAGTTCTACCCTATAACTATATAGGTAGCAGTTATTTGTTTATTTGTTATTTGTTTATTCCTCAAATCAACACTTACAGTCTAGCTACACGTGTTAACACCGGACAGATAAATACGAGAGAATATTGTTACAAATTATTTAAAATCTTATTACGTACTAAACAATTTTAACATATCCTAAATAACTAAGTATTAATGTAGCTTCGAACAGAAATGGATTCCAAATATCGGTTGCTAGTGGCAAGAAATCTAGTTTCATTCGTAAAAAATATATCTAAAGCCGTGGCGGCGCGTCCACAGAAAACGATTTCCATCGGCTTGCCTAAGTTTCAATCGCCAGAGCCGTTTTTGTACAGCTCATGAAAAAAAATTTAAGCCAAATTCAGCACCGGTTTGCCTAAGAAAAATTTTGACCCACCGCCACTGATAGGTAGGATATACCTATTTCGTATTAGGTAGGTATCTATAGTTATTTACACAATACACTGCATCTACCTAAACAATACTATTCAAAACAATGAAAAGAACTCACAGATTTTACTGGAATACGTTACATTGTCTTCGGGAAAAGCCCAAAATGTGTTACGTAATTTTTCAGAATACTTTAAGTTTTAGGTATATGTAAGTAATTTATTTTCCACGTACGCATACTAACCACTCGAACAAGCCGCCCTTTTTTCCTAGTGTAAAATTGCCCATCACGATTGCTGCATTTTACCGCATTGAACTGCCATTTGTGACTTTTCTTATGTTGCTTAGAGCAGTTACGTTATAAATACGTATCTCTCTTGTCTAAAATATTATAATGTGATATCACATAGGTATTGTAAAGTCGGCAGCAGTAGTATCTTTCTATACGAAGGAAAAATATGTGACACGCACTTATTTACAGCGTAGAATAAGGGCCGGTTGCACCAAACTGTTTGTGATCGTAAACGTAATCGTAAAAAAATCTTGTATGAAAAGTCTAACAGTTTTCTATGGGATGACAGCTCCGTCGCCATATTTAACGTTGATGAGTCTGTTAATTGTGCGTGGTGCAACCCACCCTAAGAGCGTGATATTTTTGTGGCCTTTGTGTAGGAAGATACCTACTACTTGTCGGAGCGCAAGCGAAGCGAGTTCTTATTCTTACAAACAACTTCTGGCTACTGGGACATCTCGGCATTTCGATGGCTTTTTGATTTTTAGAGTTTGATGATAACTTTAGTAACGTTTTTCTAATCTTTATGAAATTTGTTGGGGTTGTAGCAGAGATAAGTATAATTTGAGAGTTCGTTTAATCGATGGATCGTTCAAGAGGAAGGACATAGAAGGCGAATAAAAATCTGCATATGGGTCTTGTTATATTGGTCAACTCGTTAGCAAGTAGATCGCGAGTTTTCAGTTCGAGGCGGGCTACTAGTTAAAATACAAATTCGTCATTGGTTTCAAACTATTCCGGCTTCCAATTGCCGTTAACAGACCACATACAATGCAAGAATCAGTTCGCAAAGATAACCAGCTAGTATGGAAACGCACACCACCGAGATATTGCAAAGATGATATTTATTCACGTCGCGACGCGAACGTATGCAGAGTATCTAAAAAGGGAAAGCAATTTGATTCCCCCAAACACTTGATACAGGATAAAAGAAATCACGAGATTGTGCAACGGCTTCAAGGCAGAATAACTAAGTGATTAATATGTCTGTTATGTTGTCTACTGTCTAGTCGGTGATTCACTAGGTTTGTTGAAATGTGACCTTCCATTATGAAGAAATGGAGCGTAAGTTAGATGTTTTAGCCGAGCATATTTTTAACCTTGGTCTGGTTTTTAAATAACCTGAGTTTAGACTTGTGTTTTTTTAATCCTTATATATTTAATTCATTATACAGTGTGTAAATCTAATACGGGCGATAAATTAAACCAGACATAGAACTCATTAGTGTAATCATTAATTAAGATGTTTTTTTAAGTTACACTTAACTGTAACCCAATCATATTCATTTCAATCTCAATCAATCATAAAATCATCAGCAATGTACTGAAAGTAACTATCAACGAGCGTTTAATTAACGCGAGTGTGTTTGCATTACATTGCGGGCCGAATTATTTTGTATGGATAAAATTTTAATCGCATTTCTAAGTAAAAGTTATCTAATTGCATTTCTTATGTCCTATACTAATCACCGTTAAGAGATTCGCTCGTATTAGATTTACACACTGTATATAATTTAGCGTCACTTATCCTTATCTAAAAACCATCTATGTAAATTCAAAATACCTAATAAAAATAGGATAGCGGTTACTTGTTCGGTAAGAAGGACCTAATTTGTAAACACAATTGATACATAATATTAATATGTATAACACTCCCATCAGGTTCGAAGGACCACAAACTACATGATAGTTGTAAGTAAGTACTTATAACTTTAAACAAAAAAGAACCGACTTCACTTAGGATCCGCTATTCCAAGAGCAAGCGGCCGAGTTGCTGTAAAAAATAGTGAAATCGTTGAAGAGTTCCCTCGATTTCTCCAGGATCCCATCATCAGACCCCGACTTGGTGGCAATGCGACCATCTAGGGGCTATACCCGTTCGAAAAAAAAATTGAAAATCGGTTCACAATTCACGCAGATATCGAGTAACATACATACAAAATAATAATAATTTAAAAATAAACAGTCGAATTGAGAACCTCCTCCTTTTTTGAAGTCGGTTTTAAAAAGTAAATTCCGTAATCGATAAAAGTAAAACCAGATCTCCAAACTGGCCATATTACCTACGTACCCCAAAATCAGGTTCCTAAAATAAACTCAATGATAAATCAAACACCGTCCGTATATGTCAATCCTTGCGAAATTAAACAAAGCTTGTGGTTGTGTCTTCACTTCACAGTTTTAGCTTACTCTGGTGGACACATCTTATTTAAATCAATTCACTTGAAATTTAACTTTATTGCAATAGAATTAAGTTTATTTCGGCTTGGCGACTGTATCTGTCTTGCTAACCTATGATGCCAATATGCCGATCATCGGACGATTTATTAGACGATTACCGAAAAGCTGACCACATTTCTCTGCTACCTAATGTCTTTCTCTCACTCACCAACCAGTTCAGGCCGTTGTGTGAAAAGGACAGCACAAGGACAGGCCACGTTGGGTACAACAATATGACGCGTAGTATTGCTTTCTTTGAGTGGTAAGTAGGTTGCTTCGGTTATGTCAGGTGCAGGCATGAGTTGAGCGGTCAGTAGTGTGACTGGTGAAATTTTGGTGTGACAATTGTTTTATTTAACATTGCACCATTGCAATATTGGCACCTACGACTATAATATCAATTCTAAACTAGGTTAACATTAAGTATCTTAGCTACGGTTAGTTTACAGGTATTGTATCGTAAGCATTACCTACGTGATTTTATTTATTTCACCAACAAAGCAAGTTCTTTTTTAAGCCAAAAGCGTTTATAATACCCGGTGTCATAATAATGGCATGTAATTTTTTTATACCACGACGGCGGCATACAAGCATACGGCCCGCCTGATGGTAAGCAGTTACCGTAGCCTATGGACGCCTGCAACCCCAGATGATTCACATGCGCGTTGCCTACTCTTTAAGAACCTATACACTCCTTTTTTGAAGAACCTCATACTAAACTAAAAACCATAATTAGGTGGACTAAATTGACATGAGGGTTCATACATCTGACAGTTGTTTGACAAGTTTTCTATGAAATCTCCTGTCAATTTAGTTCACCTAATTATGGTTTTTAGTGTAGCCACTGTAGCCCTCTGGGATAACCTCGGCAGGGAGTTTATACTAACAAAGAAAACAATAAAATGACAAAAACTATATAAATAGGTACTTAATATGTTCAAATTTCGCAAATACTTAGAAACTTATCAAGAAGGCTGTTGACCGCTTTATCCCTTATATATTATAATTATGTTAAGCCATTTGATTATGTAAGTACCTATACTAATAATGAGCGTTCCATGTTGTCTAATTGGTAGAAATGTCGACTAGTTGTCAGTGTCGTATAGTTTCAAGGGTTAGGAATCCCAGTTAATGCACACACTACTTCCTTATTCTTAAAAGTTTCTGATGCTTCAATTAGTTAATTTATGTTTTGTCCTTATCTGTCTCTTTGACAGTTGCGTTTGATAGAAACAGACATAACATGATAACACACATTAACTAATTTAGGCTTGAGAGACGTTTATGAATAAGGGGGTACGTATCTATAGGTACATTATCAATTTTGGAATAAATCAATCAGATTCCTCCATACCCTGTATTAGTGACTTATATCAGTACATAGACAAATCTAATTGATAGCTCCATATACTTCCTCTCATTTGATTATGCGTGTTGCGCGAGTAGCACACATTGGACCGGCCAAAAGGCAGTGCCGATACAGCTGTTGGGCCGAACGCACAGCCTTCGAACGCGACCAAAGCGTTAGAAAAGCGCGCGAACCGGCGATGAACGAACGAGAACCAAAAAACAGTGACAGTGTGTGATTTGAATTTCGAACAGTTTCTAGTTTTTTTTTGTTGGCAGTTGTGTTTTCTAATTTAAAGGTAAGAACTTTCCTACAATAACGTGGGTAGGTTTTAAGTATAAACGTATTGCTAACTTGATTTAGTTATTTTTTTTGACTGAAGCTTTTACTTTAAAGTTAATTATTAATATTAATTAACTGTCGGTACTTAATTAAATGTAGTGACATTGTTTATAAACACCAAATAATTCATGGAAAACCATGCGTCTTTTAATGAGGATACATACGCAAAGGTTACAATAGTAAATTAAAACAATTTGGTTATAGTTAGGAAATGAGATTTATTAGAATGAGCCAAAAAACTATGGTGTGAAGTTTTTTGGCTCATTCTAAAACAACAACAAACAAGCTATATTAATTTCCCATCGTAGGTAAAATCGTTTCTTTTCTAATAATGTGGACGAATAGGTACGTGTGTACTTCTTATGAGATTCTCATTTTTTCAGGCCGTTTTATAGAATACTCCAACGGCCTCCATAGCCCAGTTGGTAGTGACCCTGCCTACGAAGCTGGAGGTCCCGGGTTCGAATCCTGGTAAGGGCATTCATTTGTGTGCTAATCTCAAATATTTGTTCCTGAGTTATGGATGTTTTTATGTATATAAGTATGTATCTATCTATATAAGTATGTATATCGTCGCCTAGCACCCATAGTACAAGCTTTGCTTAGTTTGGGGTTAGGTTGATTTGTGTAAGATTGTCCCCAAATATTTGGGGACAATCTTACACAAATCCTTTAGTGAACTGAAAACCTACTAAATGTGACATATAGAACAATTTTTTTAGGGGTGTCATCTCTTGTAACTTAAGGTGAACACTGGTAAAAGTGTAGGTATCCTACAAATGCATCTTCTCAGCTTAACTAATGATAATTAAAAGTGGGTTTGACTGTGACATTAGTGACTAACACAAAAACAATGTTGACAAAGATCACCTATCTACCTATCAGGCATTTTTATGTAATGGGAGCCGTGCAAAACTTTTTGATCCCGAGGTCCTCAAAAAGAGCGTCTTAGGACCGGTTGCATCAAATCGTCTGATAACGTCAACATCATCGTTAAAAAATCTTGTATGAAAAGTTTGACAGTTTTCTATGGGACGACAGCTCCGTCGCCATATTTATCGTGGATCAGGAGGGTGATTTTTGAAATTCGAGCACTCGAAAGTGACATTTACAACTCAGAATAAAACGATGAAATTACGTTTTAAAAATAACAGCAATAGGAATTTAAAATCATGAGTATTTAAACTATTAATTTCATGCAAAAAAAATTGCGGTAAGCTTTTGTGTGCGATCATTTTCGAGCTTAAACTTTTAGAATTCGGGCGCTCGAAAGTAAAAAATTGGCCCCCAGTTCGTTAGTTATGCGTGGTGCAATCCACCCTACCTGAAAATCGAAGTGCCGTAGAATGTACGAGTATAAGCTGCAGTATAAACTGAGACATCTCCTCTTTGCGGACAAACTCTAGTAGATAAACTAAACAGTAAAGTCTCAAACTTAAACGGCGGCCTCCTTAGCCTGGTTGGTTGTAACTCTGCTTGCTCTAAATTTCCGTATAACAACTAAAAAAACTGTTTCTTTGCATTGACTATTCCGAATTATGCACCAACCTATTTATTGGGGGACCAATGTTACTATGCGTCCATAGGAAACACCTTAGACAACCATACACTACACGTGATCACTGGGTGGTGCTATAAGAGTAACAAAGTTGGCAGCTGCACTGTGCCCACTGGACCTCGCAGCACTCACTGGATTTTCTTCACCATCTACTTTCTCACTACTATTACCAATTGAGAGAAGAAATGCCTATCTATATCCAATGATGTGTAGCCATACGATAAATAAAACCAGAGACTATAGTAACAAATAGCGTACTAGTAGTACACTAGTAGCTACTAGGTGGAGTAGCAGTGCAGGTGACATTTCTCTTACAATTTCGGTATCTTTAGGGGTCTTTGACATAGATGGCGCAACTGACTTGAGCTTCAAAAAGTTCTTAGGCTGTGGCCGTCTATATCTCTATAGTCTCTGATAAAACCAACCTATTGCTGTACCAAATCCATGTAGCGATGAAGCAAGCAAGCTATTACAGACGCAGATTTCATAAGGTGCAACAAACGATGCATCGATCACTGCATTAATGGAATGCTAGTGACAGTTTCACAGCTTGCTATTAACCAACAGCTAGACGCTTGCCCATTGGCAAAAGTACAGTACCTATAAAATATCTGCACGGTTTATGAAACTGACAATTTGTAGGGTTGTTATGTTAGTTTTCGTTCACTTCTCGATTTTGACAGTTTGTGATGCAAACATAATATTTTCTAGGGCCATTATTTAGAAATGATGTATTTTCATTCTTCAGCTAATATAGTTTAGTTTAGGTTAATATTATGCGACCATAAATAATATTTGCGGGCTTTTTTTTATAAAGATTTTTAAAATAAAACCCCAATAAAATCTACTTATGAATAGAATATTTTACCTTAAAAAGCTTTCCCATTTATTAGTACCAGTTTAGTCAGGTGGACGGCAAACTGAACGACGGGAAATCGGCATACCACCTTATGCAGTGTGTTGTATTGTATTATTATTTGTATTCAAGTTGGTATGTTGTAATGTTATGGCTGCTCTACATGATGGGCCATCATAGGGACGCAGGTATACGACGGAACGAGATCGCAATATTGTTAGCTCCCTCTAACGTATAGCTGCGTCCCTGTGGTGGCCCATCATGTACCTAGAGGAGCCATTAAAAAAACAAGAGCATTCGAACCAAGACGAGTTCGATCAAATTCTGATTTGTGAAAGCCAGAAGACGAATAAACTATAATGTGATACGTTAACACGTAATACTTGACACCCTACTAATTATCTTTATTACTGCTAACTTGTAAATGAAGACGTATATGGGCATGACAAGCAGTCTGACTTTTACCTAACGTTATAAGAAATGATTAGCTAACTGATTTGACATTATATTGCTTATGTACCTAATCTCTATTGATTGCGAAAAAGAACTAAAATGTCTCTGCAGGTTTTAAATATGATTAAAATGTCCGTATACCTATTACTAAAGAACTTTTGCACACCTCTCGTGTGATACTCCGGGTATTATATTTCATTCTGCAGCACATAGTCTGCGTAGTTTAAATTACATGATTAAAAATCTTACTTGCGGGATTTTTATCTAAATATTTTTGCAATTTTGGGGTATATATGCGTCTATACTTATTTATATTCAAGTTTTTTTTTCTAAAATAAAAACTACAATTTAAAAGAATTCTTCAAAAATAATCTATAAATTGCACATTTGACTTAAAAAGTTTTTTTAATAGGTAGGTTAGTCAGATGGACGACAAACTAAACCTGGACGGAAAACAGATAAACTACCCTACGGTCACGGTATTTTGTAGGGTACCATTGGGATATCACAAAATTATGACTACCTATCAGTCCTCATTAAATTAATTTCATAACATATTTAGATAAGTCCAACTAGTCTAAACCGTCCAAGCGCATCGCGACTGCGTCGACCGTCCAGTGGGACCCTCATTAGGGGATTGTGTTTCCTAATTAACGAATCAATTTCTATACCGGGTGTTTCCTGTAATAGGAGCAATAAATTAAAAAGTAGATTCTACTCCTCAAACCAGATAACGGTTGTTCAGCGACTTCTAAAAATAATTAACTTATGGTTTGATTTTTAGGACATTTTAAAGTTTTTCCGAACACGCAATGTATTCCTAAATTGATTATGTCTGTAGGGTGACAAGCAATGTCAAATAGACGGATTTTAACGTACATTGAAAATACAATTTAGTTTGTATGAAAAAGAGGCAATCTACAAAATACATATTTTTAATAAGTTGTTGAATAAAAGTGTTGTTGTTTGAGGAGTAGAATCTACGTTTTAATTTATTCCTCGTGTTACAGGAAACACTCTGTATAATCCCCCATGTTAAGCTGTAGTGCTACTAATTCCGCTACTTATGAGCTATATGATACAGTTTTACATTACTTACTTTTGGCTTCATCACCTTAACGGAAAAAAGTGGCCACCATTTGCCGTTTAGATATATAATGAAGCAAAAAAATACGCAAAATGAAAATATGTGACAAAGACCACAAGTTGCGGAATTTGTAGAACTACAACTTAACATGAGAAAACTTAGTATAGAATTTGTTTCTTTTGTTAGGAAATACAATCTCCCTATGAGGGCACTACTGGACGGTCAACACAGTTTTAACCATAACATAATTTTCCGCGCTTATATGAGTCAATGATTCCGGCAGATAACAATCATAATATGTTCAATTTCTTTTGTGGTTTCGGGTTTTTACAACATATACCGATCTCACGGTAATTAAACGAAGAATTTGAATTTTGCATCCGTGTCTCAAATACGTGTATTAAATAATCTACTCAGCGCGGTGGAATTAACTATTTATTGGGGGTCGTATTGCTATACATCAGCTTTAAGCACGGTTCACTTGGCCTACATTCGACAGATAACAATGCAATTTACCTATTTAATACATAACTCACGTTCTTAGATAAATCTATTGCTTACAAGGCTTCATGGGGAAGATTGTTATGTACAATCTTCTCCATGATGCCTTGTATATTCATATGTATACATGTAATCGCACAATTAGGTAATGATTAAGTGAGGATTATTTAATTACAAAGGGCGGCCTCAGCACCACGAGGTTATTTATTTAAATGGTACATTCTGCCTTAGGTACAGTCACCGGCAATAGTATCTTCCTACGCGAGGGCCCCAAAAATATGTGACACGCTCTTATTTGTAGGATCATAAGAGCGTGTCACATATTTTAGCGGCTTCGCGTAGGAAGATACTATTGCCGGTGACTGTACATCAAATCACGCATGACTGATTTTTTATGGGCTTACGACGTCGAAATTACACCGGGTTAAATTCATGATTAACAAAAAAAAACGATTCATTTTTTTGTTTCTAACATTTTTCTCCATAAAACACGTACCTATGTTACAAAAAAGTCCCTAATGACACCTAACAATCACCATTTCTATGAATTAAGGCCCCAGATAAAATAAAATAAAAAACTATACGAATAAATTAGTTGTGCAATTTCGAAACAAAACATTTAGTCATTTTTGCGAAAATAAATACATACCACAATGGTACGGTATGGTACGTACAGTGGGCCAAGAAAGTGGTCTACCAGTTTTGACAAAAGTTTCTGCGAGATCTAACGATCTCTAAGGTTGACTATTCTAACGGAGTTTAAAACATGCTCGACTTTGTTGTCTCATGACGTTCAAGCGAACCTCAACCGTAGGGTGGTAGACCACATTTGGCCGACTGTACATATGGTGCGAACATGCGAACCATACAAATTTAGCTTTTCTAAGGAGCAATGTTGGAGATGTCACTGTGACAGTTGCTTTCCAAATTCCAAACACAAAACAAAGATACATAAAATAACTATTCGTATCCTACAAATGTGATGATAATCTTTATATTCTAAGTAACATATAATTGTGTTAGCGCTAGCTGTTAGCTTTTATGGAGAATAATAAATAAAGAATAAAGAATACAGAATAACGACTAAAATGAACACACAAATGAAGCCACGAATTGTTCAGTCACTTTTGTCTTCAATACTGACTCGGAATAATACCGTAAAAGGGATTTATTAGTTGTTAAACCAGCCACGTCTCGCTAAAGAATAGGTAAAGAATAGGTGCTATATCGTTTTGCATCAATTGGGACCAATTACCAAGGGGTCTTAAGTAAATACCAACGGCAGGCGGAAATGTGAAAGATCAAAGGGTCGCACGCGGCGAGAATGGCAAGGATCGTGAGTGGCATTCCTGCTTTAAAAAATCCATCTTGTTTTGATATTCTTCTGATGTCAGTGATGTAACTATCAGTGATTAGATAGGGATACACGCACAGATGTGTCCGCCGGATTTGTCCGACGGATATGCCTGGCGGACAGATCCGTCCGTGTATGACGCGAATTGGACACGGATTTGTCTGCGGACCCATCTACATAGCGCCATACACGGACGGATCTCTCCGCCGGGTATCTCTGTAGGACAAATCCAGCGGATCTGTGCGTGTATCCCTAACTTTTTCCATTCCCGCTTATCTATTGGTGCAAGCAAGATGCACTGCAAAAGTAATGTCAAATGGTGATAAAAAATTTAAGTCCTTAATCTGCGCCGCGGCTTTTTAGCTCTTTACTTCGTTACTTAAAGTCTAAATTGTACTACTTCTACTTTATAATCTCATCAAGTCATCGCCATCAGTTCTTGCTTGAAAGCAGTGCCGTCTAGCGTAGTGTAGTTGTATTAGCGTATTCTAACTTTAAAGTAGGTACATAAACAATACATTAGGAACAGAATCTATCCCAATCTTAGAGGATTCAACTAACGGGAGCGGCCATTGACAGGCGTTCTCCTCTGCCGAAAATATGTGACCAGAGGTCATACTTATTGTATGGACTGACGTTAATCTGACGTTCCCCTCCCCGCAAAAATCGACAGACTTTTTATGTATAAAAAATGACAGCCATGGCCACTCCGTTTGGTTGAATCCTCTAAAATCCCAATACAACTCCAACACAACAAATAATTAAATCAACCAATATTGGAGTTGTATTCGGGTTGCATCGGAATAACGTTCAAGCGAATTCTGATATTTCTGATTCAGGCATTTAGGCGTTAGCTTTATTGCGTAGTTAATGCATTGGAATTGGATCGTGTTTTAAGAATACGGCCCACGGTATTCTTTTCATAAGGTTTTAATACTTTTCATGTTTGTTAGTGGTTCTTCAAACGATATTGTTGCGATACCGAAACGACTTAATGGAGTTTACTAGTAGTGAGACATTTGTATCTAGTCTATAATTTTAAATAGACCTATTAAGAACGCAACTCGGTATACATCATACCGGGTGTTTCCTGTAATAGGAGCAATAAATTAAAACGTAGATTCTACTCCTTAAACCAGACAACGTTTGTTCAGCAACTTTTAAAAATAACTTATGGTTTGATTTTTATTTCACTTTTAAGATTATTCGAACACGCAATGTATTCCGAAATTGATTATGTCTGTAGGGTGACCAGGCTGACTAGCAATGTCAATTGGACGGATTTTAACGTACATTGACAATACTATTTAGTTTGTATTAAAAAGAGACAATCTAAAACATGCATATTTTTTAAAATTTGTTGAAGAAAAGTTTTATTGTTTGAGGAGTAGAATCTACGTTTTAATTTATTGCTCGTGTTACAGGAAATATATAAAGTTATATACTTAACACCTATAAGGGTACAAGTATACACTTTTACACCTTACTCCATTGTAATAAGGTTGAAAGGTGTATACATATTTCTTGCGTTGACTGTACAGCGAGAAGGTAAAGTCGCGGTCATCTGCCGTGAGAATTGTTGGCTTTATGACTGTAAACGCCGGTTTACAACCGAGACACTGGACAACAGCGATAATTAACCTTGTTAATGAGTATTAAGGTCGAATTTGGATTTAAGTTTAAGCCAATTCTGAAAATGCGTTATGGATATGGTGTAATATACGAGTATATACAAGTGTAACAAAAATCCTGGTGAACCGTTTAAGAGCATAATTGGTATCGTATTGGTGGAAAAAAAATGGTTTTTCGCGTCCAAATATATATTTTTTTTGGTCCTACTTTTTCGTACTCTTAATACGATACCAATTAGGCCCTTAACCCTTTGACCGCCAAAGCCGTCATATCGCATGCACGGAAAGTCGTGCTGTCAGCGCCAGGACGTGATATCACGTCCAAAATATAACCAGTTTGTCTTGCGCGCTAGCGCTGAGGGCACGATTTTTCCGTCCGGCGGTCCTTGGCGTTCAAAAGGTTAAACGGATTACCAGTATTTTGTTACAACCTGTATAGGGCAGATGCCCCGGTTTTGACCACTTTAAGGAGAGTTTGTCTATTCAGACAGTAAGTGAGAAGGGTCAATAAGGAATTTTGTTACTCTTTATTTACTGAGTAATTGAAAATATATCACTATATGTATATGAATCTCCGCTGCATGAACCATAGAGTAAAGGACCGCCATCTCATATAGGAGAACGGTCGAAAAAGTGTCCAGCTGTAAATAGTAAATAATGGTTCCAAATATATCCGAGTGGCGCTTGTATAGCTACACAAACTTAGCAATTATTGACGGAGTGAAGTGCGCTGCATATGCGCTACCATATATTCTATAGCTATTGTGGCACCACAAATTTAACGCCTTTTGACGGACACTTCTGTAACATAGAGACTTTCATCCTTATACATTCTACCATCCATACTCGGCTGTTAAAATTCTGACATTAGATCTTATTTTTTCTTTAACGAAATGTCAGAAAGTGGCCCAGGAGCCAGTTTTGGCCACCGTTAAACTCCTGAAAATTAAACGACAACTGATACATGACAGATGATAATACTATTATATTAACTATAAGTAAACCATAGATTTGTAAACTTGTCTATACCTTAATAAAGTAGAAAATTGGCAAAATGGGCATAATGGCCACAACCGGGGTATCTGCCCTAGCTTTACACCACTCAGTACTCTTTCCTTAAACTATCCACATCTTAACGCAAAAGGTGAAGGTTGCAGCGATTTCCTTTCTTTGTTTTTAATCTGGAAGTAAAGAAGGTTGTAGAGAAAGGTCCTTTTAAGGGCTTCCCACGATCATTTGGTAATTTTGGATATGATTGAAAGGAATTCCCTTCCTGGTGCTTTATTACTTTTAATTAACTTTTTGACTCATGATCATTACATTTACCAATGAGTTCATATGAATGAAAGTAAGTTAATGGGTAATTTAAATAAATTATTTTAATAACAGGATTATTATTTTATATCATTACTTACTTCTTGTGGTAAAACTATGCAAATACATAATTATTTCCTTTTCAAACTGCTATATACAACGTGTTACACGACCCACTAATAACCTGAGATACCCCAATTAGTTTATATTATTTATAATTGATTTTGTGTATTTATTCTTTAATCCGTTAATTATTGCGAAAAATATTCGCATGTTAAATTTTCGTTGCAATTCTATTCGATTAGTAACTCTACGTTCGTTATATTAAATGTATTCAACCACCTCGAAAATCTCAGTACTGGAAAGAAATAACATTACTTTGACAATGTCAACCTGCATGACACTTCGTAGTAAAAAAATAAATTTGTCAAAGATGCCAGCCATTATTAAATTCAACATTTATCTCCTAACCTCTCGATAATTGTAAATTGTAGCATTAGAAACTTGTAGACTGGACACGTTAAAAAATGAAAAATTAGAAAAAATATAACCCATGTTAAGATATACAGCAATCGATTCTGCTCTCGATTCTGAACAAACTGTTTTCTGGTTTTTAGTGGGTCGGGTAAAACGTTATATAACAGCGATACAAAAGACATCAACGAGCAACTGAATAAATAAGGACATTTACTATAAAATATACATACTAGCTTTTGCCCGGGACTCTCGTGTGGATTACTAGTAAAAAAAAACTATACAGTGTGTTTCTGTAATAGAAGCAATAAATTAAAACATAGATTCTACTCCTCAAACTACAAAACTTTTGTTCGACAACTTTAAAAAAATATGTATTTTGTAGATTGTCTCTTTTTCATACAAACTAAATAGTATTTTCAATGAACGTTAAAATCCGTCTAATTGACATTGCTTGTCACCCTACAGACATAGTCAATTTCGGAATACATTGCGCGTTCGAAAAAACTTTAAAGTGTCCTAAAAATCAAACCATACGTTATTTTTAAAAGTCGCTGAACTAACGTTTCCTGGTTTGAGGAGTAGAATCTACGTTTTAATTTATTGCTCCTATTAGAGAAACACACTGTATATGCAGTTTTTCTTGCCCCTAAAGTCGATGACGTGGTTCTTAAGAACATATCTTTGTATGTCTCATAGTTACACACATACCCATACTGATCGATCTAAATGTACCATCCTGTATATGTAGGTTAGGTTAGCGGTATTTATCTTAGATTTGTGCACTGTATTGGTATTATACTACATGCGCCCGCGCAACATGGCGGAGGCGCTCAGGCGTATTCATATTTTATTTATGGAATACGTAACAATGTTATCAGTGCATCGCACACCAATATAGAAATATTTATGTCATAAAATTGGATAACAGTAACTATGAAGCTTCATGGACTGTTTTAAATCACTGATTTGTTATATATAATGCTTAGAAATAAAGGAAAAGTAGAATCGAACTCGCGACTCTGGGAAACATGCCTACACGGAAAAAAAAGCTTCCGGGATATTCTCAATCCAAGACATTATTATTTTCTTGAAAATATTTCCTCGTGATAAGTATTTATTTCCTTTACCAAAAACATGATTCTTCGCTTAATAAAACCACGTTTTCTTAAAATAGAAATACAAAAATGTATTGTCTCAAGAGTATATTGAGTAAATAAGAGAGATTGTACTTTAATCAAACAAGTATTATCTTAGGTAAAAGAAAACTAGAAAATCTGTAAGAATATATTCGCTTCGTTATATTTAAAACTTTAATTTATTTTCGTTAAAGGAAATAAATGCTTGTCACGAGTAAATATTTTCAACGTAATATAATAATGTCTTAGATTGAGAATATCCCCGAAGCTTTTTTTCCGTGTATCGCTCTGACCAACTGAGCTACTGAGACTTACCTGGTGCCGTATTCTAATTTTAAAATGTACAAACAATACATTAACAACACAATCTGTCTTAAACACAACTCCAACACTCAACCAATAATCAACTAATATTGAAGTCGTATTGTATTTGCATCGCATCAGTAACTTTCAAGCAAATTCCGACATTTTTGATTCAGACGTGCAGGCGTTAGCTGTATTGTGTTGTTATTGCATTGAAGTTGGATCGTGTCTGTGCGTGTTTTAAAGTTAGAATATGGCCCCTGATGATTACGAATTTATCTACCATATCCTTTATTTATATATGCGAAAAACCACCATTACCATGTCCTTTATTATATATAATCAGTTTCTTTCTTAAGAATCAGGTCAGGTCATCTTCTGTTACTCAATGTTTTAAATTCATAATTCATAATCTCAATCAATAGTCACGTCTCTGTCGATTTGCTTTATTGATATTATCAACCCGACCATTGACGCTATAGGTAAATCCGAAGCGTCATGGAGTGACCTATGACGCTTGGGGTAATGTTTCTATACGGAAAAAATGAGCTTTAGAAAAGTACCAATTTGCGACCATACAACCAAGACATATTTAAAACACGGAATAAAGCTTTGTTAATGACAAACAAGCAATTATTGCTACACGTTCTTGGTTATTTTAACAAAGCACTAATTCGACTCCAAATAAGCATCCTAGTAAATATAACCCTTACCTGATTCCCTTAATTATTTTTAACAAATTTAATGGTATAGTTAGGGAAGCCAAGTTGACTTTTTAAAGTGAAACTTTTTCATTTTAGCAACGAAGTTAGTCACTCGGTTGTAAATAGCAAAAACTTATTTATTTCTAGCTGTGTCATTTTTTCAGTATATGATAATTTATCATTGATAAAGTTTCTGATAGTAGATAAATACCGTCAGCCCCGCCAGAAAATTCAAAGACATAATGACCAATGAAGGTCAGTAAAGAGTTTCATTGTTGAGAAGAAGTGTCGTAAGATTCATTATCCCATAATAAGTAGATACTGCAGTAGAATATTATGGTCGTAGAAGGAAAAAGCTCTGATAGCCCGGCGACAAGACACCCGACTTTCAATCCGGAGCGGAGGTCTCGGGTTCAAACCCCGGCTCGTACCGTACCACTGAGTTTTTCGTAACTTATGTACAAAATATTATTCGATATTTACCACTCGCTTTTCGGTGAAGGAAAACGTCGCGAGGAAACCGGATCTAACCTAGTTTCCCCTCTGGGTTGGAAGGTCAGATGGCAGTCACTTTCCTAGCGGACCCCAGGCTCAATTGAGCCGTGGCAAAAGCCGGAACAAACGCTTGGATGATGATTATCGCCGTAGTAGACTACGGCATTCAAATTCCGCACACAATCTAGTACAGTCAGTACCAGAAGTAGCTAAGCGGTTGAGGTATTCAATTTGGTCTTGGAACGACCTTATTGTTAAGAAAATAAGAGCGTGAGAAAGTCATTCTGAACTCCCGTTCAGCCACTTTCGCTGCTGACTGTACGTACAATGTCATGGTGACGGTGCGAAAAAACTTTTTGCGTCCTTTACGGCTACCATGAGTTTGACATTGACATTTTTCGTTAACGAGTAATGAATTTTCTATCTATGCATCTCGTTTACACTAATATGTTAAGTCTAGACAGAACACTCGATACTCGTTCTCGAAAACGTCAATGTCAACTCATGGTTGCGTCCTTATCTAATAGTAGGGTTTTGTCTCAGTACAAATGCGAAAAAAATTGTGCGCATCGAGAAAAAGTTGTGAATTTTTGACCATAGATAGAGTGAGCAAAGATGAATATTTTTTTGTATTGGCGGTCTGTAAAATTTTTGGACCTTCACGTCAAAATCAGGGGTCCCGTGCAATATGTTATTACTCTCTAGTTAAGACTGCTAGGGGTTGTTTGGTATCGTTTCCGTGTAAAACAGACATGCAGAATTCATTTCTGATGTTAAAAATGTAAAATTTCGTATTAAAAAAAAAGTTGTGCCGCGAGGAAAAACACAATTTTATTTTTATTTTTTTAGGACGTCATATAACTAATATATATCCTTTATTTCAAATAATAAAAAATATTATAAAGAAGCATATTTAATATAGATTATAGAAACATATACATTTTATACACCTTTAATACAAAAAACTTCTGGGTTTTTTTTTTACTTAAGTTGAGTAACGGAAAACAGACGTCGCATCGTTTGAATTGTGACGGTTTATGTTAAAGTTAAGGAGGAAAAATATGTTTTTATTTATTGTATTTTTTTATTTCTGCATTTTGTGAAGTTATTATGAATACAATTTACTAATAACAAGCAATACATGCATTTTAAGGTCAATACGCTACGGATGTTCACGTTCACATTGAATATCGATACGAGGGTGACACTGAAATTTTTTAGAAAATCAAAAACAGAACAAACTAGCAAGTTATTAGTATTATTATATCTTTTCAAAATAGTCTCCCTCTACATCAATACATCGCTGCATCCGATAGAACCACTGAGAAAAGCACTTTGCCCACTCCTCCTTAGGGGTCTCTTCGACGGCCTTTTGAAACGCAGCCACTGCTTCCTCGGCGTCCATAAAACGTTTTCCTCTGAGTTTTTCTTTAATTTTTGGGAATAAATAAAAATCACAAGGTGCGAGGTCGGGGCTATAAGGCGGGTGACCTATTGGTTCCACGTCTGCCTTGGCCAAATAGTCGATCGTTTGCTTGGCGGTGTGCGACGAGGCGTTGTCGTGGTGAAGGAGGATCCTACTTCGAGGTCGTTTCTCCCGAACTTTTTCCAAGACAAGTGGCAAACAATTGTTAGTATACCACTTTGCAGTAACTGTTTTTTGATCCTCTAAAACAATTGTTGCGTAATGACCTGCCCTTCCGAAGAACGAGGCGACCATCTTTTTCCCCACACTTCGACCTCTCTTTACTTTAGTAGGCAACTCCTCGGAAGGAAACACCCACTCCGCAGACTGTCTTTTAGTTTCAGGATCGTAACAGTAAATCCAGCTTTCGTCACCCGTAACTATGTCGAACACAGCATTTGAGTCGCCTCCGTTAAATCTTCGAGCCATTTCATGGCACCAATCAACACGACGGATTTTTTGGGCCTTTGTCAAATTATGAGGTATCCACCGGGCACAAAGCTTCCTCACCGCTAAATGTTCATGGAGGATTTTATGGACTTGACTCATACCGATGCCTAAGCTTGTACGAATCTGCTGATAGGTCACTCTTTTGTCAGACTCTATCATACGCCGCACAACACTGATATTATCTTCAGTCGTCGCCGTAGAAGGCCGTCCCTCACGCAAATCATCGGTGAGATTAGTGCGACCACGTTTAAATTCATTAAACCAGTTGTAAACAGTAGCACGAGATGGGGCTTCATCGTGAAAGGCCAATCGAAGTCTATCATAACTTTCTTGCTGACTTAAATGACATCGAAAGTCATAAAAAATCATTGCACGAAAATTTTCTCGCGTTAAATTCATGCCAACGTAACACAGACAATTTTCAATTAGCCGCCAAATCGTAAAACAGATGACAAATGAATGAAATAAAAACACAATAATATTAACAAAGAGTTCCATTTTCAAATTTTAAATTTGTTTTTTTATTTTATAGTTTACAAGTGGCCAGTTCTAATAATTTTCAGTGTCGCCATCGTACTTACTATGGAGAAAACATACACACCACGAAGCAAACATTTTTTTTCGCGTAGTTTTTGTATACTATAAGCCTAAAAATTGTATATATTTAGAAACTACATTAAATATGCTCCTATATAATATTTTTTATTATTAGAAAAAAAATTATATATATTAGTTATATGACGTCCTAAAAAAAAATAAAAAATTGTGTTTTTCCTCGCCACACAACTTTTTTTTTAATAAGAAATTTTACATTTTTAATATCACAAATGAATTCCGCATGTCTGTTTTACACGGAAATGATACCACACAACCCCTAGCAGCCTTAACCATAGAGTAATAACGTATTTCACAGGACCCCTGATTTTGACGTGAAGGTCCAAAAATTTTACGGACCTCCAATACTAAAAAATATTTATCGTGGGCCATTCTATCCATGGTCAAAAATTCACAACTTTTTCTCGATGCGCACAATTTTTACAAATTCGAGCTCTGCTATAAGCGTCACTACACTATCAGCGTCAAACGAAATGTGTTCATTTCGGAGCAGTTTTTCATAACTAAAGTGTGTCTAAGCCTGGAAACGTAGCATTTTTGGAGAAGTGAGCGTCACCTTGTGTACAATTTAAGATCGCTAATACTTTGCACAATACCGTGTATATCTTTGATATAACCATAAAAGGATGCAGGTCATGAAGTTATAAGTCGATATCGCAATAATTATTTATTTAACTGTTTTTTTTTAATCGTATGGCGTATTTAATAACATTGTAGGATTAATACTATTATAAATCGATATCCAGGTTGCACATTTAACTGTTAATCAACAGAGAGTTTTTTTTTCGAGCAGCAATGTACTTGTATATATTATTATCGGTTTTTTTGACGCATATGTGATGTTTTAAAAGCAAAGTAATCATGTAGATAGCGATAAATTCCGTACTGAAATATTTTCTACGGAAAAAAATATGTCAAACAAATGAAAGTATGTTTATTATAGTCTACAAGGTGTAACAAAAATGCTGGTGATCCTGTTAAGGGCATAATTGGTATCGTGTTCTTATTGTGAAAAACTAAGCGAAAAAAACTAAAAAAAAAAACTAACTTCTCGCGAAAAAAATTATTGAGTTTGTATGGAGGGTTGGCCAGCTGGGACTAGACGTGTGCGCCGCCGCGCCGCGCCGCCGCCGCCGGCCATTTTTACCCACGCCGCCGCCGCCGGCCGATGATCGGCGTGAAATCGGCGTGACATAACATGCTAACTCACACTTGTTATTTACATATCCCATTCTCATTGGGTCAATTTTTATGTATCCTTGAGAAATCGAAGGAACTTTTTAAAAGTTCCGGTTACATCTACTGTAAATTGTAATTTGGTTGTATTTTATAAGTTCGCACGTTTCAGCTCTCCGCAGTGATATTGTAAAGTGCATGGGCTGTAGATAATTACTACGAAATGATGTCAACTTAAACTATTTTGTTTTAATGGTTTAATTTTAAAAGTAACCCTTTTTACACACTTTTATTTAGTTTCACTCCGTAGATTTATATGCATATAATCTTGTACGTAAATTTCAACCACTTCCTGGTTTTAAATGACAATGATATCTAATAAGTAAAATCGTCAATAAGAGTGTGTACTAAAATAAATCTTTTTTGAGTGTTACATTTTTTATCGGCTATCTAAATTATTAACATAAAATGTGCAAATTATGCGAGCACCCGTGCGTTTTCAAAGAGTTGGGGTGTTTTATTTAAGCTGTTTATACATTATTAACGCTGGCGCATTCTTATCCTCACTTCTATCCTGGTCCAGCTGAGGATCTGGACGCCCTGACATCAGACGTAGTTGCCTGGCTTGACAAACTCAAAGCTGTACTCTGATTGCCTAATTTTAAGCACGTCATACGGTTTTAAAAAAATCTCATCACATGATTTAAAGCATATTAATGTTTTGGATGGTCCAATAAATACTCAGCGGGCTACAATTTAGAGGGTTTGTTTCCAAACTCCTTAGTAATATTGAAATATATACCACGTCGAGGTCACGCCGATAACGCCGATTACGCCGCCGCCGCCGGTCAAAAAATGATCAAACGCCGCCGCCGATGATTTTGCCATCGGCGCACACCTCTAGCTGGGACGACTCGCCCCATACAAAAAAAATTTTTTTCGCGTCCAAAAAATTTTTCTCCCACTTTTTCCTACTCGCAATGCAATACCTATTATGCCCTTAAACGGATCACCAGTATTTTTGTTACAACCTGTATACTAACTAGAACTGGGTCATTCCTAAAGAGCGCGATTTTTAGGCGTCGGGTAGAATATCTTAATATTTATGAATATTGTTGACATACTAATATTTTTAAGAGGTAGTATTACATTAATACTACCTGTAACACTTTCGTTTTGCATGATACACAGTTAAGAACTATTTAATAAAAAATATTGAAACCTGTTCTTATCATGCTCCGTTAAGCGTACAAGCACCAAAATTAGGAACAAAACCATTTTTCTTTTCATTACAACTACTGCTACCTAAATTTGAGCATTTAATTATTGTAGCCGACTTATTACTTTACATAATTATTATAATAATTATTGTGAAAAGGTTTTGTTTGAAGAAATATGATTATTTTCCCGCGCGTACAAATTCGTACCTCATTTCCGTCATCGGTAGCAAAGTGAAAGTACATCACTATTTTGTAGGTTTACGCACAACACTATTGCATTGACCGTTAGAGGTCAGTCTTGTCTGAGATGTCGTGCGTGTCGGGTGTGCGTCTCGCATCGGTGGACTAAATTACGAACGTAAATATCTCAACTCCGTTTTTTGGCACTCGCATTTTCTCAACTCCGTTTAGCGGTTTGTTTTTTTATTGGCGTAATTAATGACCTTGGCTATTAAATATAATGTAGTTTACTGTTATATCTCCCTTATTTGTATGTTAGTATTTCAGAGAAAAGGGTATTGATGACATTAAAAATATAAAATGTCTATCTCCCTCAGCTCCGTCAAATAAACTCCGTCAAATTTTAGTCGGAGTTGAGAAAAAATTTAAATCTATGTTTAAATATACGTATAATTCGCATGATTCATTGTAATATAATTTTATAACATGTCTAAACTATACGTGTATACTGTACTTTACCATGTTTTTGGGACAAAGTAGTCTCTCAACTCCATCTATAAATTTCTAAACTCCGTCTTACATTTCCCAACTCCGTCGTAATTTTCTAAACTCCGTCTTGGTGAAAAAAATCAATGGCTAATAATACGTCAACCAACTGACATATTTATGGGACAAAGTCAGGAAAATGATGTGCAAGGCTCAATCATTCACTTTCTACGCATAATACAGCAATAAACGTACTATATAAAATCGAGACGGAGTTGAGGCTGAGAACAACTTTTTCTGCGAATGACCCAACTACCCTTAGCGTACCGTAAAATGGTGTTACTTTGCCTCGTTCAGAAAAATCCAGAGCTGTAAGGGATTAAGGTCTTATCTATTGTGTGCGAACTGCCACCGCACGTGCCATAATGAAAAAAATGGTTTGGTTACACGTTAGCGTTGATTGAATTTCTACTATATAGACCACGCAATAAGATTCAATATGAACGAATACAAAAAAGCCCTAAGTTCTTTACGGTTGCATCCCGCGCAGGCGACTAAAACGCTCTGGGACCAGCCTAACTTGAAATCGAGATCCCAAACAGATATGCGTAATGCGGAGAGCGCCCTTGCACAGGTACTACGAGCGCCCGGCTAGTCAGCTCTTAGGAGGCCAATGGAATTTTTCCCAACTCAGGTATAAACAGGGTCGGATTCTGATTGAAACATTTGAATTGATGTACGCTTTACTTTTCTTTATTAAGAAAATAATAAACATGATTTAAATAAAACATTGGGTAAGTATAATTACAATAATAATCAGTCTTATAAATAAATAATCAACAATAAAAATATCCTTATTTTTATACCTTTGACATACATACCAAATTGCGTTCTAATTATAACGAAATTCAAATAATAATCATATGATGCTCAATTAAAGCCTAATAAATCATTAACGTTTTTAAATTACAATATTTTTTGTTCATATATTAGAGTATACAAGTTTAAAGTGTATGTATAACAACATTCAGTAAAACGTCTATATATTTTTTTAACAAAATCAAATAAAGTATTTTTGGAGTAGTTTTAAAGACAAAAAATCAACTTCGATATACTTAAAACAATAATTAACATAGAATAAACATGCATTGGATATAAAATTAACATGCACATCATTTATTTATTTAACTAGTTTTAACGACAAAAAATCAACTTCGATATACTTTAAACAATAATTAACATAGAATAAACATGTATTGGATGTTTTATATTAAATTGACATGCACATCATTTATTTGTTTAACTACGAATCTTCCTCATCACTGGAATTCTCGGTGACATTAATAATGACAGAAGGATGTCCAAAGTTTCGAATCATTTTTTTTTCTAAATCTACAACATGCCTGCAGCAATTTTTCCAGTGGCAGCCTGTCCTATTGACTATTTCTCTAATATGATTTAGCACCGCCTCACTAAACTTAGGATCTGTATTTATTTTCCTTACATTTGTTTTGAGGTTACTCCACATTAACTCAATGGGGTTAAGTGTGCAGTAATATGGGGGTAACCTCAACACTTTGCAACCTTTTTCTTTTGCTTTTTCGTCCACGTAGTACACTTTGTCGAATGTATGCTGTCGCAAAATAGCTAATAAGCCTTTTTTTGTAATTTTTGTTGGGTAGCTAATACCATGTTTCGTTAGGAATGATTGAATTATGGCCTTTTTTGTATTTGTGCATGGCACTAATTATTTTTGTCGCGAATGGTAAGACGCATTGTCCATTATTATGACACTGCCCATTGGGATGTTTGGTAGAAGTTGCTCCTCAAACCACGTTTCGAATAGACTTGCTGTCATATCTTCGTGATAGTCTGCGCTGCAATTTGCTATATTTTTGGCGGAAAGTAACAACGCTCCGTCCACCCAGCCACTTTCAGAGCCCGCATGTAGAATTATTATGCGCTTGCCCCTCGACGCCGGCACGTTTAATGTGCATGTAGTATTTTCTTTCGTCCAACCTTTTTTTACAACATCGTGTGTGTCGTACCACGTCTCGTCCAAATAAAAAATAGGTTTTCCCAGACGTCTGTAGTCTGTAACTTTTTTTAAATAATCGTCTCGAAGGTTTATTAGTCTCGGGGAGTCCATCAACTGTTTCCTCATATCCAGTTTCGTGTAGCGATAGCCCATGTCCTTCAGGATTTCATACAAATATGGAATTTTGTATGGAAAGGTCCCACCATCCTTTGTCAGTTGTTCATATATCATCGGAATCGTCGGTGAAATGTTGTTTTCGTAAAATTTTTGAATTATTCTTTCGATGAAGTCCTTTACAAACCCGTCGATTCTTTTAAAATTTGGTTGTGTCTTTCGAGGGTTCTTTTGTTGACCGCGTTTAGCAATTACACGCTTCACACTGCTTACACTGGTATTTGTAAGAAACGAGGTTCGTGACACTGAACCACGTAGTCCAATTTCACCACGTACTCTATCGTAGACCTCAATAATAGTTCGTCGATGTCCAGCATCCAACGGCCGTGATCCTTTTATTTTTTCCTTTTCACCAACGATATTAGCGCCTCCGCATGGTTGCAACGCGACGTTGCGAGTATTATTGACGCCTTTCAATGGCCGGAACAAAACACTGGTATGGGCATCTTCCCATGGTCGAAACATTACACTTGTAGCGGCTTCTTCCCATGGTCGGAACATATTTACATACAAAACATCCGATCGGAAGTCCAGTAAAACAAAGCCAGGGGTCACATAAAACTTAGTACATTGTAGTCCAAACAGTAGCAAGCAAAATCCAAAAAAACGTAGCCAGGTCGTCATAAAAAGGGTGGTATAGAATAAAGAGCACGTGTACTTGAAGCGGGAACTTGCAAGACACTGAAAAAAAAAACCATTTTAATCCAGCTTAGCCATTCCACACTCCCCTACCCCAACCTGATAGTGCGTAGGTAAGCGCAATAAGCGCATTCCTTAATAATGAGTCATTTCAACACTAACCAAATGTGCGTTGCGGTGACTTATCATTTTTGTGATGAGTTTTATACCTTTTACTTGATTTAAAACGGATATTTATGTTTTAAATGTAAAAATACGTTCCGACTATTAGAAGACGCTAATACAACGTCATGTCATATTTCATGTCGTATGTTTTACTGACTGTTGAAATATACCTACCAACTGTAAACTTCTTTCATAACTCTAGTACATTAACAAACAAAATATTCCAGAAGTTATTTTAAATAACGTTAATGTTTCATTAGGCTTTAATGCAGCACAATATTTTTATTATTAGCATTTCGTTATCATTGGTACCAATTTGCTACATGTTTAAGGTGTAAAATTAAGGAAAAACTAGAAAAGAATAGAAAACATTATTCGTGACAAATTACAGCGCTGGTAGCCTGGCGGTAAGAGCCAAACGGACCCCAGGCTCAATTGAGTCATGGCAAAAGTCGGAATAGCTTCAGGATGATCATTCGTGACAAATTAGACAAATGCTTAATCTAAGAATAAAACTAAAACTGGAGCAGCGTTGCCACGAAATGTTTTAATAGTTGACTTATTATTATTGTAATTATTTTTTAGATATATTTGACACAGGTATATTTTATACTTAAAAAGAGACACCAACCTGATTTTGTAGAATAATTTGTGCTACTGAATAAAACCATTTTTATTTTATTTTATTTATTTTATTATATTTACCCAATGTTTTATTTAAATCATGTTTATTATTTTCTTAATAAAGAAAAGTAAAGCGTACATCAATTCAAATGTTTCAATCAGAATCCGACCCTGTTTATACCTGAGTTGGGAAAAATTCCATTGGCCTCCTAAGAGCTGACTAGCCGGGCGCTCGTAGTACCTGTGCAAGGGCGCTCTCCGCATTAGGCATATCTGTTTGGGATCTCGATTTCAAGTTAGGCTGGTCCCAGAGCGTTTTAGTCGCCTGCGCGGGATGCAACCGTAAAGAACTTAGGGCTTTTTTGTATTAGTTCATATTGAATCTTATTGCGTGGTCTATATAGTAGAAATTCAATCAACACTAACGTGTAACCAAACCATTTTTTTCATCATGGCACGTGCGGTGGCAGTTCGCCCACAATAGATAAGACGTTAATCCCTTATAGCTCTGGATTTTTCTGAACAAGTATAATACGACAACAAAACGGTCCTATTGAATACCATTTTTTACAAGGGTATTATATATATATGTATGTATGTTACTTTATTGCACATAACCAGGTTTAACAATTTACAACAGTACAAAAAAATATATATGGATGGTCTATTAGACCAGTAACCCAACTACAAATAGTTTTAAACAAAAAAAGAACTGACTTCACTTAGGATCCGCTATTCCAAGAGGAAGTGGCCGAGTTGCTGTAAAAATTAGTGAAATCACTATAGGTGTGCCTATAATAGTTGAAGAGTTCCCTCGATTTCTCCAGGATCCCATTCATCAGACCCCGACTTGGTGACAATGGGACCATCTAGGGGTTATACCAGCTTGATAAAAAAAAATTGTAAATCGGTTCACGATTCATGGAGATATCGAGTAACACACATACAAAAAAATTTTAAAAAAAATCAGTCGAATTGTGAACCTCCTCCTTTTTTGACGCCGGTTAACAAATAAACAATCACGTTCGCAATTAAAACTTCGGACGCAGGGCTGTACCAAGCATGTTTCGGGCAACGGTGGTACCGCAGTAGCACGCCCCTTATTTCGTCATGTCTAATCATATCTATTTCGGTCGCGTCACTCGCGTCGTCAGTTGTTTTTTATGCCCGCGGCGCGCTCAGTTAATTGTTCGAAGTTGGACTACTCGTTGTAAATAGTGTACTCTGGTATAATGTAGAGCTGTAGACAACTGTTTTGCTAATTAAAATTGAACGCTATAGCTTTGGGGTCTGACTGAAGATGGAACCTAGAAAAATAATCAAAAGTTTTTATCTTGAGTCTCCGCCCCATGTTGACTTTTTGGTCAACTCGTAGTCATTTGAAATATCACTCACATCGTTTTTTTTTACGGTAATGAGCTAGATGAATTACATAGTACTTATAATCCTTCAGACACTTGAAAACATAATTAAAAACATACATAAAAAAAAAACATCAAACCGAATGCAGAACCTCCTTCTTCCATGGAATTGAAGTCGGTTAAAAAACTGAATCACTTTATGATACTTAATTTTTGTTACAGAATTCATTGCAGGAGCAAAATGAAGAGGCTGAAACTACATATACGGATATTTTTCGTGGTAAGTATTAACCATAACATGTGACGTTATCCATGAAAAGGGGCCTTATCGTCGATGGCGCTTACACCATTGTTCACGACAAGTACGACAACGCAATACGTTTACGACGCCATCGACAATCGGTCCGGACAATTAACGGTCCCTTTTCATAGATAATGCCACAAATAAGGGTAAAGTAATATTAGTAGTAGTAGTAGTAGGGTTGTTACTAACCTTATTTATAATAAAGAGTTTACTTATAATGTTTTTTTTTTAATATTTTACAGGGCTAGAATAAGAGATGGTTTATTATTTCGTGTGAATAAATTAGGCAGCTTTATTCTTTGTGAAATTAAGTCAATAAATTATATGCGCTACCTATTTTTCTGCCGTTAAAAGACAAGAGGGAGTTAAAAAAACAGTTTATACTCCAAAATACTGTTTCTGTAAGTCTCTTAGTAATAATTATTTTATATCGCGTTTACCAAAAGTAAAGACGCTTTCTGGCCAAGTGTAGCCATAAAATGATGTACAGTCAGCGTCAGAGATACGTGACCCCCCTAGGTGTAAAACTGGAACTCTCGTTCGACACGAGAATCGGCATTTACCACACTGTCATTTAATTCTTTCAAAAATGAAATATCTCAAATCTGCTTGTCAGCTAAGCTGGGATCGATCCTGGGGCCTCGGCTCACACTCATTCGCTTCACTGATACATTAGTCCGGCTTTTTTCCGCTGGGCTATCGTAACACATGGACTACACAACAAAAATATGAACCAGTTCCGACCAGCAATAGAGAACTATGACAAAATCTATAAAAATGGACTTTATTGTCAATGGCGCTTACGCCGCATCGGGTTGCGCATCGTTGTATTTTTATTGGAGCATCGCTGATAATGGCGTAAGCGCCATCGACATCGAGGTCCCTTAACATAGATATTCTGTTCCAACTATTACTTATATCTATACTCATCCCTGTTTTGCAAGCTTGTCTTGGATCATATTAGTAATGTCTTTGGTTTATCAATATTTTCCTACCCTCATTTTTATTCATTTTATTTCCACAGACGACTAACAACGACTTTTACCAATTACATTTTAAGGTTTAATTTACTGGAGTAAATGCGTCTAGTTATTTCGTGCAGAAAATTTGTCTGAGGGTAAGTCATAATTTGCGTGTGCGAATCATACCTGTGTCGCAACGCAATTACGATCTCTCGACAATCCTTTTGCATTTCAAGCAATTGAATAACTGCCCCCGTCCGTTTTTTTGTGTTTCAATGACAATATGGTTCGATAAAATTGTGGTTCTTTGGGAAGAGAACAAAAGTATTAAACAAATAGCACACGAGTACTGAATATAACGGTAAGTTTGTAACCTGTGACTCCATTGGGACATTTATTCTTTAGTAAAAAAAGTAAAATGATATCAATAAGTTAAGCCACCAGATTTTGTTTGTGAGGATTTACTGTCGTGTGTTTACCTATATATGGGATAAGATAGAAAAATATATTTAACGGAAAAGTCTTTTAATCGACAGCTTTTTTATGTGAAGTAATAGGTATAGTCTTAGAGCCATGTTTATTTTTAAAGCTATTTGAGTTTTTTTAAGTTTTATCATCATAAACGAGCTTTAATACTATTTTTACTTGCAGAGAAATACGATTCGCAGATGGGTGAGATTCGTTATATCGTATTTACTGACGAGAAATATTTTAAGTCAGACAAAGATGGAAGAAAAATATTGTGGCGCAGAAGTGGAGAGCGATTTGACCCCAAAAATATGCTAGACCTTAGAACAAGCGGAAGGATATCATTAGGTGGGTATATTATATTAAGTATACAATTTTCATTACCTGCACTTTAAAAAAAAACTGTGATTTCAGTTTTACGTTTTTCAAGTTATGGTATGCTCATGATATTTTTTTTTAGCGTATTGGGGCTGGATGTCATCTATGGGGCCCGAGCAGCTCGTTGAAGTTGGAGGCCGAATGAACAGCGAGCGATACCTCGAAGTGTTACGTGACGTCATGTTGCCTTCCGTTCGCGTCGCCTATCCCGAAGTTTTGAAAATTTATTTAGTGCAAGACATAAATCATTGGTGCATGACAATAGTGCAGTGCATCGTTCCCGTATAGTGAAAGAGTGGTTAGCCTTACAAACAGACATCACTGTATTAGATTGGCCTTCTAAAAGCCCTGACCTTAATCCTATTGAGAATTTATGGTGCTTAACTGGGACCCTACACAAGTCAAATCAAGACAAAACTTAGACGAAGAAGTTTATAGAAAGTGGGAATTGATGAGGAACACCAATATATGTTCAAACATGGTTTCAAGCATGAAAAGCCGGCTAAAACAGGTAGAAGATAAAAAAGGTTTTCCTCTATGTTATTAGTAAAAATTGTAAAAAAAAATGTGTTGTTGGTATTTCTCCATTATTGGGCAAATATTTACTCCATGCAAGTTTTAAAATAATGAGTAGGTATAATGCTATTGTATAAGTAGTTTCTAACAAATTATATTGTTTTTTTGCAAATAACAAGATAGTGCTTAAACAAGTAGGCTTTTCCAAGAGGTAACTCGTTAATTTCTACCTTTAAAACCATACATATTGTTAGTAGGGAATGCAAACCGGTTATTTTTTGTATGAAAATAACCGGTTAACCGGTTAATAACCGGTTATTTTCATACAAAAAATAACCGGTTTGCATTCCCTAATTGTTAGCCATTTAATGTAGTTTTTTTAAGAATAGAATAGAATAGAAGAACTTTATTCAGAAACGCTTAATTAACACTTAACTAATAACACTGACATTAATTGTATTTTATAAAGCATGACTGAAAAGGTCTCCACTCAGCTTCATGCCAAGGGACCCTTGAGGACCCTGGCGCTGGTCTTCCGCAACATGGATTCTTCTTCATTAGTATTATTTCAAGTCAATTTGATGTGACATGACTGAATAAAGTGTTTCTGTTAATAGGAAATTTCAATGTAACTTTAATGGGAGCTGTTTGAATTCGACCTAATTAGTGGAGAAATACCCTATGCTTACTAAGATTGTGGTAAGGTTGCATTGCATTGGTAACGGGCTAAGAGATGAATTATTGTTATCTTTGATAACATGTCGTTTCTCTTTGCAACGTTAAATAGCTGGTTTAGATTACGTATTACATATTGATAATGGCATACAGACTAATAGGGCGAGGGGCGGTCTAACCTATACTCATTTTTGAAATTGTTTTTTGAATAGCCCATTTTATACTTAAAAGCCTCTTCCCGCAATTTCCACAACTCCCACCGCTGTGTCCCGCCATCTCTGTCTAAAGTATAACTGAAAAATTGTGTTAAATGCAATAAGAATATTAATTTATAATCAAAGAAAAGGGAAACTATACATTTCACTTTTAACCGAGTAGTTTGGTATTACTTATAAAAAAAGTTATGACCCGACTTGTTTTTACGGTTCTACTCAATGAAGTAAAATGTAGGTATAATCTAAAGTAAACAACCAAAGTGTAATGCCTTATAAAGTTTAACAGCATGCAGACCACCAATACCACAATTTTAAACAGTAAGAGTTAAGCTAAAGGTATTTTACTTGTTAACTTTAAGTTTCACTGATGTATAATTGACTACACATTATAATTTAACTAGTAAATATTTAGCTGTAAAATATATAGTAATCAGTTTACAGAACACGCATAATATATCTACTGTCATCATATATATATTACCCCCATTATTCAGTTAGTAAACAATATTTAATATAATAGTATTTAAATACCTACTTTTTAGTTAATAAAAAGTTACCAGTGACTATGGAATTTTCATTATTAGTCCTTAAAAAAAAGATTTTAACTTCTATTTTAATTAAACTTACTATATTAAATAGGATGTTAATAAATTATTAATAAAAAAGAACAAGTATAAAAATACAAAAAGTATCCTCTACGTAGATTCGAACCGCGAACCTAGTGTTTACTAGTCTGTTACACTATCCATGACGCTGCACGGACTCTTGTGAAGTTAACGAAATTATTGTTCTAGTTAAAAATTGATTAAAAGGGTAATTTTAATGTTCCGAGTTAATAACTGAGTAGGTAATAAGGAATAACAAAACGTATAAAATAAATATTTGTGGTAATGTAAAAAAATATTAAAACCAGGATTATAAAACAAAAGTAAAAAAAAAGCAAAAAGTGTGATTCTTATGCTGGGGTTCGAACTAGCGACCACATTTGTCTATTGCTGGAGGGGGTCACATATCTCTGACGCTTACTGTACACAACACGGGAGGTAATAAAGTAAGTAAGTAAATATTCTTTATTGCACCAAAATACAAGAGTAAAGAAAGCAAACGAAAGAAAAAAAAACCGGCCAAGAGCATGTCGGGCCATGCTCAGTGTAGGGTTCCGTAAACTGAAACCATTAATTCAAAAGGTCGTTTCTTACGGGAAATTTGGCGGGCCTTTACTAGGGATTGCAATCCGGATTATTCGAACTTCGAAAATCCGGATAATCCGCCAATTTTTCAATCCGTTTCTAAATCCGGATTTTTAAACCCAAATCCGAATTTTCGGATTTTTTGTTAAGCTATTATACAATTGCCTATTGCACCGTTAAAATGTTCTGATTACTGAAAATACGCGTCAAGCGGGTAGAGGGGGGCTTGTCTGGCCATGCTGCCCCGGCTGCCCGTGCGCTGGCTCACTGGCCTTGGGCCTTAACCCCTCCGTGCCCTCTGATTGTTGTCATCAACTGTTATGTCATGTTTCGCGACGAAATACATAATACATATGTAACGGGGTACTACGATATAGTTTTCGCGCCTTCCGCAGCGGAGATGTGCTAAAACCTTCAATTAATTTTGATCTCATCATCTGTTGTGACACTTGTGACTTTTTTTTATACCACGACGGCAGCAAACAAGCATACGGCCCGCCTGGTGGTATGGCCTGGTGGCCTATGGACGCCTGCAACTCCAGAGGATTCACATGCGCGTTGCCTACCCTTTAAGAACCTATACACTCCTTTTTTGAAGAACCTCATACTTGTAGCCCTCTGGGAAAACCTCGGCAGGGAGTTTATTCCACAGTCGGAGCGTTCGCGGGAGGAAATTCCTCTTAAACCGAGCAGTGCGCGACCCTTTCGGATCCAGGGTGTGAGGATGAACACCCTGCCGACGGCGAGCGGTGCACTGATAAAAAGTTGTCGTGGGCATCATATCAAACAGTTCTTCAGAGCACAAACCATTGTACAAGCGATAGAACACACATAAGGAGGCGAAGTCCCTCCTTAGACTCAAAGATTCAATATCGCTCGTGAGTTTGGGATCGCCGACGATACGCACAGTGCGCCTTTGCACCGAGTCAAAGGGCCCAGGCTGGTACCCAGGTGCTCCAGCTCAAAGGTGAAAGCAGTACTCCATATGGGGTCTGGCGTGCGACTTGTAAAGAAGCAGTCTCTGCCCCGCAGTGAAGTATCTCCTCGCTATATTGAGAACACCTAGCTTTTTGGATGCCAGCTTGGCCTTCCCTTCAAGGTGACTACGGAATTGGACGTCACTGGAAATGTCGACACCGAGGATCCCAATACTCCCTGATATTGTGAGAGTTGTGCCTTGAACTGAGGGGCCACAGTAAATGGGGTTTTCTTAGCGGTAAACGCGCAAACTTATGTCTTTGTGGGGTTGAATCGGACTAAGTTATCCTGACCCCACGAAGAGACTCCAGTAAGAGTATTACGGACACAAGTTTTTCACGGCTCTCTACCACAACGGATCGAGGGATATTGGCACGGCCCTTAAATTGTAACATGCATCCCCAGTACTGTCGTCCGCATAACAATAAATGTCACCTATAGCAAATAGACAACATAATCATTGATATGCAGCAAGAACAGCGTTGGGGATAGTACAGAGCCTTGCGGACACCTGCGTTCATGTCCATGCTTTCAGAGCAACTACCGTCGACTATGGCTTGTATGCTTCTGCCGGACAAAAAGCTGGCAACCCATCTACACAATCCCGGGCAGTCCGTAAGATGGCAACTTCGACAGAAGACTTCGATGCCAGACCCAATCGAACGCCTTAGCTATATCAAGGCTGACTGCCAGTGACTGTAGGATTCTTAATTAAAATTATTAAAGATATATCTTTTGCTTCCAAGTTGCTTTTGTTATTGATATAATATAACTGTGTAATTAATATAACTTTAGATATGATCATAAGACTATCACAGTGAATAAAAAGACTAATTTCTTATTAAAAAGTCGTTTTTTTTTCAATTTATTCCTAGTAATTCCCTAAATCCGGATTTTATTCGAAGTTCGGATTTCGGCGCGAAAATTATCCGAAAATCCGGATTTTGTAAAATAGATTCGGATTTGCAATCCCTAGCCTTTACGTCATTTTTACTTACGTCCTTTCACTATGGGTTTTTAAATGATAACTCAAAAACGGCTCAACCGATTTATTTTAATATAGTTTTCATTGAAGGTCGGAATTTATTTTAATATAGTTTTCATTAGGCCTCAGTTTCATGATTTTTTTCAAAATTTTAGGACCCACGTTTCAAAAGTTAGATGGAGGGACGCCCTGTTTTAAACTTTCGGAGCTATTATTTCCGAAAGTATTAGTTTTATCCAAAAACTGTTTTAGAAGACCCTAATTCTTTTTAAAAGACCTATCCAACGATATCCCACACAATTTAGTTGGAACGAAAAAAAAATTCGACCCCCTAGTGAGGTACCCTAATAAAATATATTTTTCGCGTTTTTATTCTACCGTTTTGTCGGCTTGGTTAAGACGAGGACTCAAAAGAACATGTACCTCGATTTGGGCGGAGCAATCATCGCGTAGCCCCACCTCCTTGCGAACTCGGTCACTACGCACTTCGCTCAGATAGAGGTTCGCAGAAAGTTCACTCGGAACAAATTAGACCTCGATATTTTTTGCAGTAGGAGAATCTGCTTTGCGAGACGGTAATTTTTAAACTGAATTTGATTTAGTTTTTGTGAACGATGTTACTTTTTATTGTAAATTACGTACAGTCGACATCAGATATATTATATGGGAGCGGCCAAGGTGGTCAGAAATATATGTACAACGTCTGTATTGTCAAGGCGATAAAGTGCATGTACAAATATTTTTGAGTACACTGGCCGCTTCTATACATTTGATGGCGACTGTACCTCCTAAGTGAAAGGTACAAATGAGCACATTTTATAATCATAACATGTCGAGCCATGCTCAATGTAAATAAAGGTTCCATAATAACCGGTCCATCACAAAACTCACAAAATACCCAATCAAAAGGTCGTTTTATATATGATATTTTGCGGCACTTAAGTCCTTTTAACATGAGTTTTTGAGCTAGAATTCAAAAACGGCTTAACCGATTTTATGCAATATAACTATACTTTATATCCGAACATGTACTTTATCGCCTTTAATTTTGAGGTCTTGTTCAGATATTAGTGACTACCTTGGCCGATTTCATATATTTGATGGCGACTGTACTATTCAAGTAATATGCAATGAATGCGTAAGCGCCGACCGCCAAATGGTACCTTTGCCAAAATAATGTCAGAATTATAGTACTAATCGAACGAGCGGAGCGCAAGCGAAGCGAGTTCTTACAAACCACTTCTAGCTACTTATACTGGGACGTCTCGGCATTTTTGATTTTGAGAGTTTGTTCGACGATGACTAGTACCATTTTTCTGATCTTCATGAAATTTGATGGGGTTGTAGCAGAGATACACATAATTTGAGAGTTAAGTAATGGACATTGGCTTGGCATAGCTTGCACACCGTCGCCGCATGTGGTTCCCTCCCTTTATCTATCTACCCACTAATTACTCAAAAGCAAGTAGGTATCTCTAGTTAAAACTCGCTTTTGCCCAGAGGCCCCAGAGACAGACAACACGCAACGCGACTAATTTTAAAATAATTATGTTCTAAAATGGTAGGCACTAGACAGCCAGTGATCGGAATAGGTAGCGTATATTATTTACCTATTCATACATTTTGGGGCCGTCCAGAAATCATGTGATCGTATTTAGCCTATTATTGACCACCATCTATAATTTCTTTGTTTTTCATCCGTTCGTGTTGAAAATCGATATCCGAGAATCTTAAAGGCCTCTCAATACAAAACTGAAGTTAGAATTGAAAACAATGGACGCCATCTTGAATTTTTTCATTTTTTATCCGATCGGTTTGAAATTCGACATCTAAGGATATTTAGGGACCTTTATTACGAATCTGAAGTAAAAATTCCAGAAATTGGGCGCCATCTTGAATTTGTTTATTTTTATCCAATCATGTTGAAAATCGATATCTAAGGATCCGCCAGGCCCCTTAATATGAATCTGAAGTCAAAATTTCAAAAAATGGGCGCCATCTTGATTTTCTTCATTTTTTATCCGATCAATTTGAAACTCGATAGCAGAGGATCTTTCTTTAAAGCCCCTTACGAATCTGAAGTCAAAATTGCCTAAACTAGCCGCCATATTAAGTTTCATTATTTTCGATCTGTTCGTGATGAAAATCGATATCTGAGGATCTTAAAGGACTTTCAATATAAGACTGAAGTCGAAATTGCAAAAATGGCCATCTTGCTTTTTTTTTTCATTTAAATAAATAAATATTTGGGGACAATCTTACACAAATCAATCAAGCTAAGCTTGTACTATAGGTACTAGGCGACGATATACCTACTTATATAGATAAATATACACGGTGCTCGTGAGGATTGCGAGAGATTTTAACAGTGTATTCTTGATCGTAATTGGAGACTAAAATGTCGTACAAACTTTTCTAGAATTCGCCTAGTTTCAGAGTTATTACCAACTAAATAAAAAAACCATTTTTTATTGTAACTCAGTGCAAAAAGTTTTTTTGATGGTGATTTCTCTCTTTATGGGGTCTAGTCTAGACATTCATATTGTCAGATATCAAAATGCCAAAGAATAGTTTGCGTAAACCATTTTTTACGGATAAAAATGCACCAATTTATTTTAGTCAATAGTTTTACCAATAACATTTTTTTTTATGTTCAAAAGCATTCAAAAAATCTAAAAAAAAGCACAAAAAAAATTTTTTTTTACGAACTCGACATAAGTTCATATAACATTTATTACTTCTTATGACCTCAGGAATACGCTGGCAAAATTATGCGGTTTCCTCGCGAGCACCCTGTATACTTAGATACATAGAAAACACCCATAACTCAGGAACAAATATTCGTGATAAACACACAAATAAATGCCCTTACCAGGATTCGAACCCGGGATCTCCTGCTTCGTAGGCAGGGTCACTACCAACTGGGCTAGGAGGCTATTAAATATTATTATTTTTATCCGATCGGTTTAAAACTCGATATATGAGGATCTATAAGGCCCCTTGACACGAAACAGAAGTAAAAATATGAAAATAGGCGCCATTTTAAATTTATTTATTCTTGATGCGATCAAGCTTGAATCCAATATCTGAGGATTCGCCAGGCCCCGTAATACGAATCTGAAAAAACTGGCAGCCATCTTGAATTTATTTCTTTTCGATCCGTTCTTGTTGGAACTTGATATCTGAGGATCTTTAGGGCCCCTTTTCTTCATTTTATTGATTTTTTGCCTGATCGGTTTTAAACTCGATATTTGAGAATCTTTAAGGCCCCTTAATATAAACTGAAGTCATAATAAGAAAAAACGGTTGCCATCTTGAATTTCTTTATTTTTGATCAGATCAAGTTATAAATCGATATCTGAGGATCCGCCAGGCCCTTTAATACGAAACTTCGTATTAAGAGGCCTATTATAGATCCTCAGACATCGAGTTTCAAATCGATCGGATCAAAAATGAATAAACTCAAGATGGCGCCCAATTAAAAAAAAAATATTTCAGATTCGTAATAAGAGGCCCTAAATGTCCTCAAGTATTGGGTTTCAAGTTTCAAACTTTCAAACCGATCCGATAAAAAGTGAAGAAAGTCCAGATGGCGCCTTTTTTTAGAATTTTGACTTCAGATTCATATTAAGGGGCCTGGCGGATCCTTAGATATCGATTTTCAACTTGATCGGATCAAAAATGAACAAACTCAAGATCGCGCCCGATTCTTAATTTTTTTACTTCAGATTCGTAATAAGAGGCCCTAAATATCCTCAAGTATCGGGTTTCAATTCTAGATGGTGGTCAAAAATAGGCCAAATACGATCACATGATTTCTGGACGACCCCAAAGTTTAGGTAAATAATATACGCTACCTATTCCGATCACTGACTGGAACGTATTTTAAAATTAGTCGCGTTGCGTGTTGTCTGTGTCTGGGCAAATACGAGTTTCAATTATACCTACCTACTTGCTTTGAGTAACTAGTGGGTAGATAGAGGAAGAGAACCGCCTGCGGCTACGGTGTGCAAGCGTGACAGCTTGTTAGGTATAATTGTTCCTACTTACCTATAGAAACTTAACTCGCGTCAAAAAAGTTGTCCATTACGCAAATAATCATCTTGTAATTAATACTATTTCTGACATTATTTTGGCAAAGGTACAGTCGACGTCAAAAATATGTTTACACTTTTGCACCTTAGGTACTCCTTTGTAATAAAGTTCAAAAGTGTAAACATATTTTTAACGTCGACTGTACCATTAGGCGGTCGGCGCTTATTACGCATTCATTGCATTATTGCTTGAATACAATATTAAATCGGTACAAGATATACGACGTAAGCACTGACCGCCAAATGGTACCTATTTGATTAGTACCTACAAAACTGGCGTGTCTCGCCGTGTGCGCAAGTATAGTGGAAGTGAACTTACTGATGTTTACTCTGTTGTTGAAACGACTAGTCTATAACTAAAATAAATATTACACGAGTATTTTTGTATGGAGGTACAAGCTCGATGAACGCAAAACACATTTTTGTAACCAGATCTACAAATAGAGTGTAATAAAACTAAAAAATAATTAAAGGCACCTTATTTTCGTAAAAATAAGCGCTGACGCCGACAAACAAGAACCCGTCGTTGGCAGTGGCCGCTGACAGACTGATCAAATGTAGTAAAGGATAGCGCTAAGCTAATTCGTGTCGCCGGGAAGGAGCGCGAGCTAGTCTGGAAGCGCGTTTATGAAATGTCGTAAGCGTCATTTCACATTATGCCATCTCGAGGTAAAAGTAAGCAACGAATTAAATTGTCAATCTACAATTCCCTAAAACTAGTTAATGGCTTTATCATACTCCAATTATATCCTTATATTCTTTATAATTGAGCAACAACATCAGTTTTAGGGTAAAAGAAGACGTGACTTTGAAAAATAAAACTATCGAGGAAATTGTAACCAATCGTGTTGTCCTTCTACAAATCCCTCGGCCATATAGTCGTAAATCATTCTTGAAAGTATCAAACTCGTAAATCAAATATGCTTCGAGAAAATTTACATCTGCTGAACACAACTTTAGTTTTGTATCACCTTAATGCACATATTCAAACCAAAGTTCAGCTCTCTAGTGCTAACGGTCACTGAGCTAGACCGCGGACGGACGGACGGACGGACATGGCGAAACTATAAGGGTTCCGTTTTTGCCATTTTGGCTACGGAACCCTAAAAAAGAAAAAAGCCCTCGATCGCATATTTACGTCCCTCGCTTGCAGCTCGGGCCGCAAACTTCTGCGATCTCGGCCTTTCTTTGTTTTACCACCCTAGTTGTGTAATGTACTATTGTGTACCTATCTACTATCCTTAAAACAATTTGTGCGTCCAAAAAATCAAACAGGATGTCAAAATCAAATATATGTAATTGAACGTACTTAGTAACATTTCGATAGTAGGCGCGGGTCTTTGACCGCAGCAGCTCGTGTGTGGCCAATCGATTAGTTCCCAATTGCTATGTTTAATGATTATTAATAAAATTATCATACAATTAACGGCCACTTAGTCTAGTTCAGGGGCCTCTAAACTTTGTGACCCGAGGGCCAGGGTCATGTAATGCAAACCTAACCTTCGCTTCCTTTTCGCGGACCCGGGAGTTAAGCAGGCCACTGACGAGCCTTCCAATCGGACGCTGTTACAATTGATTAATCCAAATGGACGGCGTCCAATTATTTAGCACACTGACGATCGATCCATTTCATACTTTAGTATTTAGATGGTCTTGCTTCACTAGCTCTTAATTCAAATTTCGCGCCATCCCAAATCCTCACTTCGGCGCCAAATTCTTACTGTTATAATATGGTACTAAAATAGATTTAAATGATTCATTGTATAAATACCAAAAAATAATGATATTTATAAGTAAATCTTAATTGCGTGGTTTGTGTGAATTCTGCAATTCGGCGCCGAATCCTACCACTTCTATTAACCTAAGCAGGTAACTAAGAGTACTTAATATACTAAAAACATACTTACCTTATTATATTCTTTTTTTAAACAGTTTCTCATTGAAGAAATTTTCTTTTTTACTGTGTCTAGATTGGCTTTTTGGTCTTTTGCCTTGAATAATAACAATAACTTCAATAATAAGCTTCATTTCTTTTATCTTTGTTGTGGTAATCATCGTTTGTGACCTGCCATAAACATGGATGATTTCAATACTCCTCTATTCTATTACCGATAAAACGAAGTCTCGGCCTGACATTTTTGCGAATAAGATCGTTTACCTGTGTCGCATCGTTGCTCGGTGGCAGCGCCATGCAGACTAAATAAAATTGGACGTAGTTTTGCACATTCACGGAGCGTTCGGATCGAGTGCGTCCAAATGGCATGGCGCACGTCCGGTGTGCGTTTCTAGCATTGACGGTCACTCCAAAGTCGCCACGCCGCTACGTCCAAATGGAGTGGCGTGATGGATTTCCATCCGAATGGAAATCCACGATCAGGATGCCGTCTAAAAAACTTATACGTTTTTGACATTCACGGACCGATTTTGGAACGCAGCCACGCCATTTGGACTGTTGGAAGGATCGTCAGTGGCCACCTTCAAAATAATTTTTTAATTAATATTTTGATTTGTTTATTTTAAGTAGTCACACTACTATATGTATAAACGCGTGTTGGTTAACGCGTCTGCCGCGAATGCAGAAGACGCTGGTTCGAATCCAGCCTTGGGCACCGGAGGCGTTGGTCACTTTTTCCTTTGTATATGACATCTATACAAGTTTATAATTTATTCTTTTGAATTTTTAAAATAAAGGTATTAAAAGATGTTTCTATAATTCTACAATACAACCGACTAGGTCCTAACAATCGTAACAACTTTTATACTAATAAGGTAACCACTATTTTCAATTAATTTGACAGCAGGGTGTCAACTATTAAGCATAAGCGTGTCGAGGACTATGACGTTTACCTCACTATACTCTAAGATCATAATATGAAATAGACAAACACTTTTGGAATATATGGCGGATGATCTCGGCTGCAATTCTGCGCGTGCGATCTTTCCCCACGCGACAGTTGCAACACGCAACTTGACTTGCGCTATTGACACGTGGCCCAACGGACGTGATGATTTGTCGTGTCAAGTGTATGTCTGGTACCTATTAAGAGTCCGGTAGTGTTTTTTTTCGATTTCGCTCAACTTTTTGATGCGATTTTGCAGTAACTAACATAACTTCTATAATTTTGTATACATATTATGAAAGATCGTTTCTTTTTGGATGGAATAAATACAACGATTTTTTAATTTTATGCTTTATTTATAAATAATTCACCCTAGTCTAACACCTGTTTCGCGATTTTTGCTTGGAGAGGTGAAAAGAGTAAGGTCTTTATTGATTTAAATTAAGTTATATAAGTACGTAAAATATATAAATACATTGGAAAATGAGTCGCCTGAGGAATAAGTGTAACAGTTTTTTTCATTTTCATATATATTTTTTGAGAGAGAGTGTGTTTTGCTAGAGCAATTTTGCTAAAAATTGCCGAATTTTAGGTGATATTTTTGGAAAGATACTAAAGTATTTTACAAACATAAAAATACAAAAATAAACTTCATTTCATGCTTTATTCAGATAATATAAAACATATTAGGGTCCATAACAAATAATAATTAAAAATCTTACGACAAAATTACACGAATCAACGTCCTCACTAAACATGCTCTGTAAGAATCCAGTTTTAAGGTATTAAATATTAATATATATAGACCTAAAGTACTTTTTTGCAATAACAAGACTTCAAGCTATCGTACCAAATGCAATTCATGTGCATAATCTCATTATTAGCGATTTTCGTTTTCAAATCGTTACCGGACTCTTAACACTTTGACCGAATACCCCTGTGTATTCTTACTTTAAAATATGTACATATACGATATATAAACACAATCTATCTCAAACATAACTCCAACACACAACAAATAATCAACCAATATTACGAGTTTGCGGCGCTCACATTTGAGTCACTGGGTCCCCGGTCGACCGACATGGAGGCGTTTGTGAGGACACTGTCGGCTCGGCTGGTCGGCACTACGGAGTAGACATGTGCGCCGCGCCGCCGCGCCGCCGCCGCCGACAATTTTCCCACGCCGCCGCCGCCGATGATTTTGACCGGCGTAAAATCGGCGTGGTAAATTTTAAGTCTTATCTTGTTTTAATGCCCAGACATAATAAATAACTAATGAACAAGGATCGGAAAAACGCCCGTCATTTCAAAAATATAACCCTGTTATGTAAACCGATACTTGCATAGAACGTTATCTACTTATTATTTATGTATTAAAACGTTGACCCAAATTATTAAGAACATGTTGGTTTACCTACATATCAATGAAATTCCATCTTTCAGACCAAATGACGGGCGTTTTTCCGATCCTTGCTAATGAATTGCCATAATACTACGAGTTTTTTAAAAGATACTTTTGCTTCTTGACCTATTCTTTGCCGGTTACATTAACTGACGTCATTTCGATGTCATCGTAAGATTTACATCGCCGACGACATATACGACGGTCATTTACGACGTTGAGTTTTTGGATTACAGGCGTTTATTTCTATTTCCCTTATCTATTCTTCATTTATTTTCCTCTCGTCTTAGGTTAGGACTTAGGTTATTTTATTTACAATAGTTTTATAAGAATAAAATACAAAAATACATCATATATAAAAACAATATAAATATTATAAAAAATCTAACTAAGGGAGCCGCAACGTAACCGGTAACGAATCTAGGTCCAGGCTGCCGTTTGTCAAGGTCATAAAGAGAGAGAGGGACGTTCGGGCTATGCACGCCGTGACCAGGATTACCGCCTTCGGAATTTGACCCTTGATCCAACCACAACCCCGTACCTAGCAAGTCTCTCAAGATGATAGTCGAGACTCATCGCAGCTATGAGACCATTCACAGAAACAACTATCGCCGAATCAATCGCCCACGTGAACATGGCGGTTACCTCTTGAGACAAGTCTAGGTACTTGCTGGATTTGTCCTTCTTGGCCCTCGGACTTCACGAGGCTCTCGTCAGATGGGACGGTGATGCCGACGAGCAATGCCTGGCGCTGCCTTCGATCTATTTAGCACGATATCAGGATTATTGGCAACAATAGTAGTGATCCATGCAAATAGATCGTGGTAGGACCATTTTCGAGGACTAGCGCAGGTGTCTATTTGTAGTACAGCACTTCTCGGTCCATAAAACCGTACGTAAAAGTAAGCTGCTGGCGTGTAATCCTGGCTAGGTACGAGATTATGTTTGTGCAAGTACTACTCACAGTTACCAAGATGATAATAACCGGAGATGATATGCTTGAGTGACTCTCCAGGGCGGTGGCATGGCTGACATATAGCGACCGTACCGTCCTTCCTGATATATCTATAATTTATTTTTTAACTGGCCAAAAAAGCTGGTGGTTCTCATTTGTTGTTTTTTTAATGTTTGTTCGTTCCATGATTTTACGAAGATGGCTGAATCAGTTTGCTTCTTTTTTGTTTAAATAGCCCATTCTCATTGAGGCAAGTTTGATGTTGGGACTTGGGGTCCTTGATAAATCGAGGGAATTATTTAAGGCTGCTTCCTGACTTGTGGATACGGTATCGGTGCAGTAAAGGATGCTCGGTATTATGTTGCATCTTCTTCATGACATCTTTGTCGTTTAGAACTTAGAATAAACACAATTTTCTCTCACAAATTACAAATGCGATATTAGTTAGGTCTGCACTTATTAACTCCGGAACTTTTTGTGTTATCCTATTGTGGTGTAGCCAGTCCTACACAGATAAAACGATTACCCTATATGAACCACAACTAGTCTATCGTTTGTAAAATTCTCTAAAACCATGTCTTGTATTTAAAATGTGCAATGTTTGGCAATCATAAATTTTTAAAAATTTGGGGAGTTTTATTTACGCGGTTTTTACTTATATATACTCAGTAGGCTTAAATTTAAAAGGTATTTTTGTTAGTTTCCCCAATAATATTTAAAATATATACCACGCCGATTTCAAACCGATCACGCCGCCGCCGCCGGTCAAAAAACGATCGGACGCCGCCGCCGATGATTTTGGCATCGGCGCACACCTCTTCCGCATCAAGCCATGGAACATCTTGCTGTTTCTAGCCAATAATAATCCAGGTTAATGCAGGAAATCTACCTGGAGCCTAAATTCTCGGCGATGTTTGGTCTAACGTCGTAGACATGGTTGGGATGGTTTCCTGCAATGGTAGTGAGTTCTATTGAAGCTCTCTTGCAGATCTTTTGAATGTTATGCAACTAGTGCTAGACGTACTGGTATTTGTTTCACTTTTGTTTATAGTAGGTACTTAGAAGAGCCCATGACACTGAACCTAGTTCGATAAGTCTCCCAGGTGATATAATTAGAATTAGTCACGTCTTGAATAGGGGAACACGAAATGCCTATGCTGCAATGCAAAAAAGTGGCGGCATAATTTTTTTTTAAAGAATAAAAAAACGGTTTCTAGTACGATAAGGCTCCTTTATTACTCTAAGGTTTCCTTTATTCCTCGAAGCAGAGGAGAGTTAGGACTATACGACAATGCGGTGCCGCAAGCCCCCGTGAGAGGCCTTGTCAGTTGCTGCATTATAAGGGATCGGTTTTTTTAGGTATCTAGTACGATCGGTCTCGTCTAGAAACCAATGCTCATCTGAACATGGCTGGTTTTTTTTATTACATTTTTCCATTTTTTTTCTATACTTGATAAAATTGCTATTAGTGGATCATTCCTAGCAACTATGGAAATATTCCCTTAAGCAAAGGGAATATTCCTGGGAACATTTGCAAAAAACTCAGGGAATATTGGGTATTTTCTCGGAAATATTAAGAGTTTACTTTTCCGGTAGAGTTGCTGTGCTTGATGTCCTGACAAAGAGTTTTGTGGCCTTTGTTTTTACCAATTCCTCGAAAATACAATATTGTGTCCATACAATATTTTCAAAATCACCCAATATTCCCTCGAGGTGGGAATATTCCTGGGAACGGCACATCACTAGTTACCATTTAATTTAAACAAACATCTTTTTATTCTGAAAGGTAAATTTAATTTTCATCCATACAGATTTTAAAGAGTTCTGCTCAGTAATGGCCAATCATTCATTTTTTTCACTGTATGGCGGGGTACCTGAAACATCAAAGGCCCGGGTTTCTTAAAGGTTTCTAGAGTTAATATTAAAATTATGTCGATAGTAACCACTTGGTTGTTGCATTTGATAGTTGGACCTATTTTATCATTGTCCCAATTCAACGGAAGTGTATTAATCCTATGCTTGGGAGGAGAATATGACAATAAAAATCAAACTCAATCAATGGTACAATATTATTGAGAAAAGTTACATGTTTACGTCTTCCTGAGACTCATGTTTCGGAGGGGGCTGTCCGAGCGCGCCTTGAACAGCATTCTGGGCCCAATCATGAAGAGCATCCCACGTACGTAAAAGAGGAGCTTCGTTTCCAGAGTTACCACGAGTAGGTGGTGGGATGTAAACCACTTGTTGTGCTGGATAGCTTGAATAGACTGGTAGTCCGTATTGGTCAACGTATGCGACTACGCTATTTGATTGGTATTGTGGCATCTGTTGAGAGTATCCTTGTGGCAACGGACTCGCAGAAACAAATCCATCCTTCGTAAACCCTGCAGAAGATACAACGATATTTAATACTTTAGCATATTTAGAAATGACATATGCAACAACAACTAAGTCAAAGCAATTGTATGTGTAAGTACATTAGAATTTATTAGTACATTAGATAGTAGGTATGTGAAGTTAAATTACATTATACAGTGTGTAAATCTAATACGGGCGAATCTCTTAACGGTGACTAGTATAAGACATAAGAAATGTAATTAGATCTTTTACTTAGAATTGCAATTCAAATTTTATCCATACAAAATAATTCAACCCGTAATGTAATGCGAATATACTCGCGTTAAACGCTCGTTAACAGTTACTTTCAATACCATTATTTTTTGCTTGAAAACGTCACATTATTTGTTCACATGTTCACATCTGCTGACATTAAGGAATTCGAGTCGAGATTTAGATTTAATCATGTCTAAACAATGTATCCGATTATACAGTGTGTCTAATAAGGGCGATAAATTAAACCAGACATCGAACTCATTAGTGTAATCAATAATTAAGATGTTTTTTTACGTTACAATTAACAGTGACTCAATAATTATTTTTGAGAATTTAATCAGGAGTAATATACTGTAAACATGGTATTGAAAGTAACTGTCAACGAGTTTAACGCGTGTGTGTTTGCAATATATTGCGGGCTGATTTATTTTGTATGGATAAAATTGTAAATGAAAATTCTAAGTAAAAGTTATCTTATTACATTTTTTATGTCCTATACTAATCACCGTTAAGAGATTCGCCTGTTTTCGACTTACACACTGTATACAATAAACAAATTAAAATATATGTACTTACATGATGTCCCCAAGATGGCGACTAGAAGGACCATAGACACTTTGCTCAGAAACATGTTTGCTCTTTAGTTGCTGAATTCAACTATGCTCAGAAATGGCTCGGGTCGCTCTTATACTCGGGTCCAGCTTATCAATCACGTGTCGTATGTGAAACCCAGGCGGATGACAAGATAAGCTGTCTTCGTCTTCAGAGCACTATTCTTGGTTATGTAGAAAATCTATCTTGAATCTACTTTCGAACAGGTGGGATTTGATAGCTCCAAAATAAATTACGTTTTAACAACTCAGGTTTGACATACTGTACACCAATTTTAATTGAATGTAACATAAGTTACTTAACATATTTATTTAGTTCTTACGAGTACGTATTATATTAGGATTCTAGCAAAAGATCGTTGAACTTCACTTGGCTACACCACCTTTCCTCAATTTCATCAAAATCAGTTCAGACAAACGCGAGATAATCTAAACCTCCTTTTTTATAAGTCGCTTAAAAACATGACCCATTAATGCAAATTGCGCTTTTTTGACATTCATTGTAAACCTATTTTTTGTCTAATAATGAACAGCTTGACAGGTTGACAGGCCATTGTTTGTTTTATCGTTATCCGGGTGTCAACATGTTAATAAGACAGGAGTGACGAGGTGGACTTATTGATTCGTAATTGTTTTTATACAAGATCGATATCAATATTTATTAGTAACCACGCCTTTGTTATTGTCACGGCAGTTGGTACTGTTGAACCAAATGGTTGTTAATATAATATGTACTTGAACCATATTATTATAAATTAACGTAAGTATCTTTAGTTATTATTTATGGAACGAGCGCAGCGTAAGCCAAGCGAGTTCTTACAAACAACTTCTGGCTACTGAGAAGTCTCGGCATTTCGATGGCTTTTTGATTTTGAGAGTTTGTTCAACGATAACTTGAGGAACGTTTTCTTGATCTTTATGAAATTTGTTGGGGTTGTAGCAGAGATACATAAAATTTGAGAGTTCGTTTATGAGCTGAATCGATCAAGGGGTTATGGAGCTAGAAGGCGCGAAAAAATCAAGACATGGGTCTTGTTATATTGGTCAGCTTGTTTGCAAGTAAATCGCGAGTTCTCAGTTCGAGGCGGTCAGTTTATACATATTTGCTACTACTACTATATTTATACCTTAAGACGATGATAAGAGCTAAATTCCCTCCCTATCCTTTTCAGCGCGAGTGAAAGAGAAACACTGCGTTACGATTAGTATGGGAGCTGATTGCATATTTTGCAAAATGATGAATTAAAAAAAACTATGCATTCATTGATAAATCTAAGGCAACGAAGCATTAGAGTGGTGGAATTTTGTCCTTAATTACAGACATATAAGCCAAGAAACTAAAGACGTGCAATAGGCTAGATGAATTTTATTCAAGCGTGGTATCATTCGATTCGTTTTGTTGTCAGGATCAAATGTCTTTATGGGGCCAATTGCCTTATATCAACATAAAAGAGACTTAAAGTCTGTTTTTTGCTTTTGTTTCTCAAAACGCTCCTAACGAAATGATATAAAGCCGTGACGTCATGGCTTCATAGTTGCCCTGTTTAAAGTATGGAAAAATTAAGAAATTGCTATTTTTACAGTGAAATATTACGTTTATGTATATGGTTGCTATACAATTTATTTCACAGTAATGTTTGAAATCGAATAGTATCATTGGTTTTTTTAAATTTTGTACTTTCAAAATTCGAAAAAAATTGAAAATTTGAAGCCTCTTTGCACCATTTCAATCGATTTTTTTAATGTTTACTTTATTTGTATATTTTGATCATTTTGCATCCTATCAACTAAATTTCATTGCCTTATTCAACATGTGTCATCATCCCTATTGTTTAAAGCTAATTTTAAGATGTAACTTTAGAATTATTTTCTATCGAGCCGATTTCGCCGAATCGTGTATTGGAATTAACGAAGTTCTTTACATATAATGAATATTAACACATTTTTTTTTTACTTTTCCAAAATAAGTAGTTATAGCTAGGTATATGACTGTTTAAGTAAAGTCAATTTGAAGGTCATCGGGTGCTGTCAGCCTCTAAAACTGCACAAAACACTTGATTATCTCTTTTTGGCTTAGTAAGAAAACAGAGGCAGGACACATTGGGCAGATGACATACGGAAAATAACATAACAGGGGAGAATTGGATGCGGCTATGAAAGGACAGGAATCGTTGGAAGGAGATGGAGGAGGTCTACACCCAATAAGGGATACAAATTGCAAATTTAATTTGAAGTTGTACGTGTAAATAACGTTGTAAATCTTATTTTCTTCCTGCTAGCGTTTTTTTCCGGCTTGGGGTCGGCTTGATAAACTAATCCCATGAATTGGCTTAGGCACTAGTTTTTACGAAAGCGACTGCTGACCTTCCAACCTAGAGGTGAAACTAGGTCTTATCAGGATTAGGTCCGGTTTCCTTACGATGTTTTCTTTCATTGAAAAGCGACTGGTAAATATCAAATGATATTCCGTACGTACATAAGTTCCGAAAAACTATATCTTTGAATGGCTACAACTCCGGACGGTATGTGGTACAGATATATATATATATATATATATATATATATATATAGAGATACCATCACGGTAAATGTTGATCTTTCGAGACGTACGATCAGTTAATTGTTGATCCAAAAACAAATGTTGATCCGGAGGCCTTATGTTGATCTATTACGCTTTTTCTCATACTGATGTGGCTCTGATCGGATCAACATTTGGCACTTTAGTCACATGACCTGGCTGAAAATAACGCTTGTCAAATGTGGCTCCAATATACAAATCCGCTCCGATAAATGTTGATCCGATTCAAACGGACCAATCAGGATGAAGCACTTTATGACTTCTTCTGTGATTGGCCGATGGAAGTCAATGCAACGTTGCCGTTCTGCTTACTAGAGTTGTTGATCCATTGAGAATCAAAAATCAAACTTTTTTACTTATATTAATATAAGAATGCATTGGTTTGAATTGAGTTTAATAAAATGCGGTCATTAATTGGATGGGGGGGATTCGGCGGAACGAGTGATTGGATGGTTGGTTGTTTGGTATGGGTTGTATGGTTGGTTGGGATAGGTTTCCACATCTTTTTGGAGTCGAAGTAAAGGCTCAGATGAAATATCTGGGCCTCATGCTAGACATCAGGTGGCGCTTCAGCCCGCATTTAAGCGGACTGTCGGCGCGCCTGCTGAAGGCCGCGGACGCTTTCTCCTGGCTCCTCCCGAATCTGGGGAGCATGGCCCTTTATGGGGTCCCAATCTGGGCGGACTCCCTCCATAGGAAGGAAAATGCTATCAGCCGTCCCCAAAGGGCCATTGCACAGCGGGTGGCGAGGGCTTACCGTTCGGTAAGTTTCACGGCCGCGTGTGCTCTGGTCGGGACCCCGCCTTGGTAGCTCGAGGCGTGGGTGCTCGCCAGAGTATACGAGTGAACGGCGGCACGGAGAGCGCTCGGGAGTGCCCGGCCCCGGAAGAGCGGGAGGCCGTTGGGTAGGAGGCTGGGAACGCATTCATCCGATACTGGGTGGATGACCTCACTTCCGCTACTTTCGGCCGCCGGACATGTGGCGCTGGGGCCAGTCCTACAAGGTTGGCTCGAGCGGTCACACGAGCGGTAATCAAAGAAACGTACGTTCTTCATAAAAAATATCACAAAAATCCTTCCTATTCCTTGCTTACGTTATAAATTATGTCTACTGTGAAAATTTTAAGTCTCTTAGTTTAGTAGTTTCGGGTCACGGGATGAACTTTACAAAACACTGAAAATGTATGTCTTAGTTTTTAACTAAGAGTCTTAACACAAAATATCACATCCCATGCCAAAACAAACGCATGTTTTCCATACAAAAGATCACAAAAATCCTTCTTTATTCCTTGCCTACGTTGTAAATAAAGTCTACTGTGAAAAATTCAAGTCTGTACGTTTAGTAGTATCGGGTCTGCATTGATGTGTCAGTCAGTCAGTCAGTTTGAGTTTAATATATTAGAATCTTAAACTGTAAAAAGATATTTAAAATAAATGATAAGAAGGCGAATCTTATTTATTTGGAACTAACTGAACCTGCCAGAAGGGACAGCAATTGTTGATCCGATCGGAGCTGTATGCAAAGTCATACATTAGATCCACAAAAACTCGCGGATCAACAATAGTTGGCAAATAGCGAACGGATCAACAATTAACTCACGCCACAACCCATCTGATCAACATTTGTAGGGCATTTGTTGGGGCCGGCGGATGGCGGCGGCATTTTGCCTCCTATGGAAGGAGTCCGCTCGGATTGCGACCACGTAAAGGGCCATGCTCCCCATATTCGGGAGGAGCCAGGAGAAAGCGTCCACGGCCTTCAGCAAGCGCGCCGGCAGTCCGCTAAAATGCGGGCCGAAGCTCCACCTGCTGTCCGGTATGAGGCCCAGATACTATACTAGTAATCCGCCTCGAACTAAGAACTTGCTCGTTGACGTTTGGGGTCTTATGGCTTCACAACCCCTCGATTGATCCTGCTCAGATTTTAATGATGAAATTTTGTGCGCCCCAGCTGTAACCCTACCAAATTATGTAAAGATTGGAAAAATAATACTCACCTCCGCTACTTTCTACCGCCGAACCCTGGACGCGCTCGGGTTAGTCTTACAAGGTAGGCTCGAGCGGTCACACGAGCGGTAACTTAAAGAAACGCACGTTCCCCATACAAATTTTAGCCCCTGTTTAACCCTTTGACGGGATGAATTTTCCAAAACGCTGAAAATTTAATTCTTAGTTTTTAAATAAGAGCCTACCCACAAAATACCACATCGTTTGCTCATAGAAACGCACGTTCCACATACAAAAGATCACAAAAACCCTTCCTTTTCTTTGTTTACGTAAGTTAGGTCATCATTTATAATGTCTACTGTGAATATTAGAGTCTCTAGGTTTAGAAGTTTCGTGTCCGCATTGATGTGTCAGTCAGTCTGTCAGGGCTTTTCCTTTTATATGTATATAGATGATCATCATCCAACCTGGACAAGTTCAATGGCCTCACCGAGAAATATAATTTGACTCGACAAATGTTGATCCGATGGGTTGTGGTATGCGTTAATTGTTGATCCGTTGGCTATTGCCAACTATTGTTGATCCGAACAGTTTTAGTCGATCTTATGTATGAGTCTGCATACAGACAGATGTTGCTCCGATCGGATCAACAATAGGGGTGATGACACATGTTGAATTATGCAATGAAATTTAGTTGAAAGGATGCAAAATGATCAAAATATCCAAATAAAGTAAACATTAAAAAAAATATTGAAATGGTTCAAAGATGTCGGGCTTCAAAGTTTCAAATTTTTTCGATTTTTGAAAGTACGAACGAAATTTAAAAAACCAATGATACCATTCGATTTCTAACATTTTATTGTGAAATAAATTGTATAGCAACCATATACATAAACTCAACATTTCACTGTAAAAATAGCAATTTCATAATTTTTCCATACTTTAAACAGGGCAAATATGAAGCCGTGACGTCAAGGCTTTATATCATTTTGTTAGGAGCGTTTTGAGAAACAAATGCAAATCTCAGACTTTAAGTCTTTTTCCTGCCTTTTATGTTGATTTAAGGCAATTGGCCCCATATAGACATTTGATCCTCATATCAAAACGAATCGATTGATACCATGCATGAAAAACATTCATCTAGCCTAGGTTAAATTAGGTCCAAATAAATAAGATTCCCCTTTTTGTTCTAATAATTTATCGAACGAGCTGAGCGTAAGCAAAGTGAGTTCTTACAAATGACTTCAGACCTAACTGTCACCTGGCTACTGGGACGTCTCGGCATTTGGATGGCTTTTTGATTTCGATAGTTTGTCTGACGATAACTTTAGTAACGTTTTTCTGATCTTTATGAAATTTCTTGGGGCTGTAGCAGAGATACATAAAATTTGTAAGTTCGTACATGAGCAGGATCGATCAAGTGTTTATGGAGCTAGGAGAAAAAAATCCTCCTTAGGGTCTTGTTATATTGGTCAACTCGTTTGCAAGTAAATCGCGAGTTCTCAGTTCGAGGCGGACTACTAGTTTATTTGGAACTAATTGAACCTGCCAGAAGGGACAGCAATTGTTGATCCGATAGGACCTGTTTGCAAAGTCATACATTAGATCTAGGGAATGCAAACTGGTTATTTTTTGTATGAAAATAACCGGTTATTAACCGGTTAACCGGTTATTTTCATACAAAAAATAACCGGTTTGCATTCCCTAATTAGATCCACAAAAACTCGCGGATCAACAATAGTTGGCAAATAGAGAATGGATCAACAATTAACTCTCGCCACAACCGATCTGATCAACATTTGTTGAGTGAAATTATATTTGACCGATCATCTATCTATACATGTACTATAGATGGCATGCTGACATTTATATCCTCTTAACAGTATATGTATAAATATTCTATATCTATCTAATGGTATTCAATGATTTTTCTTTCAAGTATTCTGTGGCCTCGGGTGCCGTTTCGAGTTTATTGGGTCCTCATAAATTTCACAAAGATCATAAAAACGTTACTAAAGTTGTCATCAGACAAACTATCGAAATCAAAAAGCCATCCAAATGCCGGGACGTCCCAGTAGCCAGGTGACAGTCCGGTCTAGAGTTGTTTGTAAGAACTCAATTCGCTTACGCTCCGCGAGTTCGAAAAGGAAAGGTCCTGTCCTGACTGAGTGACTGACTGAAACATCAACGCAGACCCGAAACTACTTAACTTAGAGACTTGAAATTTTCACAGTAGACATTATTTATAAATATTGAAATAAATAATAATGAAATGAAAAACTTTTATTTTTAGGCAACTAGTGGCCAATAACAAAAATCCGTCCTTTTTGCTTGCCTACGTTATAATGTAAGCAAGGAAAAAGGAAGGAATTCTAGAATCTTTATTATATTATAGTTAAAAAAGTATTTAAATCATAGTTTCAGTTTATAATGTAATATGTATGCTAGTCTTTTAGGTATTTATCTATGGGCCACTAGTTGCCTAAAAATAAAAGTTTTTCATTTCATTATTATTTATTTCAATATTTATAAATAATGTCTACTGTGAAAATTCCAAGTCTCTAAGTTAAGTACAGTCGAGGGTATAAATATGTGTACACTTTTTTACCTACTCGAATGCGGTCGCTAACAATTTGTATGCAAACGCATTCGACTAGGTAAAAAAGTGTATACATATTTATGTCCTCGACTGTAGTTTCAGTCAGTCAGTCACTCAGTCAGGACAGGACCTTTCCTTGTCGAACTCGCGGAGCGTAAGCGAAGTGAGTTTTTACAAACAACTCTAGACCGAACTGTCACCTGGCTACTGGGACGTCCCGGCATTTGGATGGCTTTTCGATTTCAATGGTTTGTCTGATGATAACTTTAGTAACGTTTTTCTAATCTTTATGAAATTTATGAGGACCCAATAAACTCGAAACGGCACCCGAGGCCACAGAACACTTGAAAGGAAAATCATTGAATACCATTAGATAGATATAGAATATTTATAGATATACTGTTAAGAGGATATAAATGTCAGCACATCATGTATAGTATATGTATAGATAGATGATCGGTGAAATATAATTTCACTCAACAAATGTTGATCAGATCGATGGTGACGAGAGTTAATTGTTGATCCGTTCTCTATTTGCCAACTATTGTTGATCCGCGAGTTTTTGTGGATCGAATGTATGACTTTGCAAACAGGTCCTATCGGATCAACAATTGCTGTCCCTTCTGGCAGGTTCAATTAGTTCCAAATAAACTAGTAGTCCGCCTCGAACTGAGAACTCGCGATTTACTTGCAAACGAGTTGACCAATATAACAAGACCCTAAGGAGGATTTATTTTCTCCTAGCTCCATAACCATTGATCGATCCTGCTCATATACGAACTTACAAATTTCATGTATCTCTGCTACAGCCCCAAGAAATTTCATAAAGATCAGAGAAACGTTACTAAAGTTATCGTCAGACAAACTATCGAAATCAAAAAGCCATCCAAATGCCGAGACGTCCCAGTAGCCAGGTGACAGTTGGGTCTGAAGTCATTTGTAAGAACTCACTTCGCTTACGCTCAGCTCGTTCGATAAATTATAAGAACAAAAAGGGGAATCTTATTTATTTGGACCTAATTTAACCTATCCGAAGGGACAGCAATTGTTGATCCGATCAACATCTGTCTGTATGCAGATTCATACATAAGATCGACTAAAAGTGTTCGAATCAACAATAGTTGGCAATAGCCAACGGATCAACAATTAACGCATACCACAACCCATCGGATCAACATTTGTCGAGTCAAATTATATTTCTCGGTGAGGCCATTGAACTTGTCCAGGCTGGATGATGATCATCTATATACATATAAAAGGAAAAGCCCTGACAGACTGACTGACACATCAATGCGGACACGAAACTTCTAAACCTAGAGACTCTAATATTCACAGTAGACATTATAAATTATGACCTAACTTACGTAAACAAAGAAAAGAAAGGATTTTTGTGATCTTTTGTATGTTGAACGTGCGTTTCTATGAGCAAACGATGTGGTATTTTGTGGGTAGGCTCTTATTTAAAAACTAAGAATTAAATTTTCAGCGTTTTGGAAAATTGATCCCGTCAAAGGGTTAAACAGGGGCTAAATTTTGTTTCTTTAAGTTACCGCTCGTGTGACCGCTCGAGCCAACCTTGTAAGACTAACCCGAGCGCGTCCAGGGTCGGCGGTAGAAAGTAGCGGAGGTGAGTATTATTTTGCCAATCTTTACATAATTTGGTAGGGTTACAGCCGGGGCGCACAAAATTTCATCCTTAAAATCTGAGCAGGATCAATCGAGGGGTTGTGAAGCCATAAGACCCCAAACGTCAACGAGCAAGTTCTTAGTTCGAGGCGGATTACTAGTATAGTATCTGGGCCTCATACCGGACAGCAGGTGGAGCTTCGGCCCGCATTTTAGCGGACTGCCGGCGCGCCTGCTGAAGGCCGTGGACGCTTTCTCCTGGCTCCTCCCGAATATGGGGAGCATGGCCCTTTACGGGGTCGCAATCCGAGCGGACTCCTTCCATAGGAGGCAAAATGCCGCCGCCATCCGCCGGCCCCAACAAATGCCCTACAAATGTTGATCAGATGGGTTGTGGCGTGAGTTAATTGTTGATCCGTTCGCTATTTGCCAACTATTGTTGATCCGCGAGTTTTTGTGGATCTAATGTATGACTTTGCATACAGCTCCGATCGGATCAACAATTGCTGTCCCTTCTGGCAGGTTCAGTTAGTTCCAAATAAATAAGATTCGCCTTCTTATCATTTATTTTAAATATCTTTTTACAGTTTAAGATTCTAATATATTAAAGATCATTTATTTAACTAAGTTTTAATGTAAGCAAGGGAAAAGGAAGGAATTCTAGAATCTTTTGTATGAGTAAATTTGAGCAAGCGATGTGGTATTTTGAGTGTAGGCTTTGAGGTAATTTAACCCTTGAAGTTTACCTTATCGAGAAATATAATTTCAATTAACAAATATTGATCAAATGGGTTGTGGCGTGAGTTAATTTTTGATCCGTTCGCTATTTGCCAACTATTATTGATGAATGTAAAACTGCATAAATACAATTTAAAATAAATTATAAAGAGGTGAATCTTATTTATATGGACCTTTTTTAGGGGGGAAATGCGTTACGCATACCATTGTTAGCTATTGCCAACGATCGGATCAACAATTGCTGTCCCTTCTGCTAGGTTAAATTAGGTCTAAATAAACGAGATTCGCCTTTATATCATTTATTTAAACAGGTATTTTTACAGTTTGACATTAAAATAAATTAAAGATCTTTGGACGAGTGCGCGGCAGCAAACGAAGTTCTTTAATTCAACTTTTAGCAAGCCAGTGGGACGGCCGTGCATTTCGATAACATTATCATTTCGATAGTTTCTTTATAGATGATCACTCATCCAACCTGTACAAGTTCAATGGACTCACAGATAAATATAATGTCACTCAACAAATGTTGATCCTATGGGTTGTGGTATGCGTTAATTGTTGATCCGTTAGCTGTTACCAACTATTGTTGATCCGAACCGTTTTAGTTCATCTAATGTATGACTCTGCATACAGACAGATGTTGCCCCGTTAGACGATAACTTGAGAATCATTTTTCTAATCTTTACAAAATTTGGTAAGATAGACAGCTGTGACAGCTGTGTGTGTGTGTGTGTGTGTGTGTGTGTGTGTGTGTGACAGCTGAGGCGCACAAAATTTCATGACTAAAATCTGAGCAGGATCAATCAAGGGGTTGTGAAGCCAGACGACCCCAAACGTCAACGAGCAAGTTCTTAGTTCGAGGCGGACTACTAGTATAGTATCTGGGCCTCATACCGAACAGCAGGTAGCGCATCGGCCCACATTTCAGCGGACTGCCGGCGCGCCTGCTGAAGGCCACGGACGCTTTCTCCTGGCTCCTCCCGAATCTGGGGAGCATGGTCCTTTACGGGCCCCTAATCTAGGCGGACTCCCTCCATAGGAGGCAAAATGCCGCCGTCATCCGCCAGCCCCAAAGGGCCATCTTTAGAGCCACCAAATATAAACTTTGCATCTTTCTTCATCAAATCAGTTTACGGTTCTGATCCTGACGCTCTCCGCAAAGATGTGGAAATCTATCCCAACCAACCTTACACCCATGCCCATACCAAACAACCACCCATCTAATAACTGACCACATTTCATTAAATATCCGCCTGACAAATCCTGGTCTTGGTTAAATATATGATCTTTAATATATTAGAATCTTAAACTGTAAGAGACAGCAATTGTTGATCCGATCGGAGCTGTATGCGAAGATTGCGAAGTCATACATTAGATCCACAAAAAGTTGCGGATCAACAATAGTTGGCAAATAGCGAACGGATCAACAATTAACTCACGCCACAACCCATCTGATCAATATTTGTTGAGTGAAATTATATTTCTCGGTGAGATGAACCTCAAGGGTTCAATGACATCAAAGCCTTCCCTCAAAATATCACATCACTTGCGCAAAGTAACGCACGTTACTCATACAAAAGATTCTAAAAATCCTCCATTTTTCCTTGCCAAGGTTACAAATGAGAATAGCTAACGGATCAACAATTAACGCATACAACAACCCATCGGATCAACATTTGTTGAGTGAAAATATATTTCTCGGTGGGGCCATTGAACTTGTACAGGTTAGATGAGTGATAAATAATATATATATATAAAAGGAAAAACCCTGACTGACTGACTGACTGACACATCAATGCAGACTTGAAACTTCTAAACCCAGAGACTCGAATTTTCACATTAGCACCGAGGCGGCAAACAGAGCGGTTTTTAAAAAAAGGTCCATATAAATAAGATTCATCTCTTTATCATCGAACTCGCGGAACGTTAGCGAAGTGAGTTCTTACAAACAACTTTAGACCGAACTGTCATCTGGCTACTGCGACGTCTCGGCATTTGGATGGCTTTTTGATTTCGATATTTTGTCCGACGATATTGATTGTCTTTATGCAATTTCTTGGGGCTATAGCAGAGATACATAAAATTTGTAAGTTCGTATATGAGCAAGATCGATCAAGGGGTTATGGAGCTAAAAGGAGAAAACACGTCCTCCTTATGGTCTTGTTATATTGGTCAACTCGTATGCAAGTAAATCCCGAGTTCTCAGTTCGAGGCGGACTACTAGTTAATTCAAGTTTAAGCAAGCCAGTGGGACGGTCGAGCATTTCGATGGCATTTCAATTTTGCTGAAAATTCGAGTCTCTAGGTTTAGAAGTTCTGAGAGGTCATTGAACCTTTGAGGTTCACCCTCACCGAGAAATATAATTTCACATAACAAATGTTGATCCGATGGGTGTTGGTATGCGTTAATTGTTGATCCGTTAGCTATTGCCAACGATCGGATCAACAATTGCTGTCTCTTCTGGTAGGTTAAATTAGGTCCAAATAAATAAGATTCGCCTTTTTATCATTTATTTAAAATGGTATTTTTACAGTTTGACATAAAAATTATATAAGTTTATTGGACGAGTGCGCGGTAGCGAACGAAGTTCTTTAATTTAACTTTTAGCGTACCAGTGGGACGGCCGTGCATTTCGATGGCATTTCCATTTAGCTAGTTTGTTAGACGATAACTTGAGTACCATTTTTCCAATCTTTACAAAATTTAATAGGATTACAGCTAAAGCGCACAAAATTTCACCATTAAAATGTGAGGAAGATCAAACAAGGCGTTCTGAAGCTAAAATACCCCAAACGTCAACGAGCAAGTTCTTAGTTCGAGGCGAATTATATGTAAGTATGGTATCTGGGCCTCATAATAGACAGCAGGTGGCACTTCGGCCCACATTTTAGCGGGCTGTCGGCGCGCCTGCTGAAGGCTGCGGCCGGTGTCTCCTGACTCCTCCCGAATGGGGGAGATGACCCTTTACGGGGTCCCAATCTGGGCAAACTCCCTCCAAGAGGAGGCAAAATGCCACCGCCATCCGTCGGCCTCATAGGGCCATCTTCAGAGCCACCAAATATAAATTTTGCATCTTTCTTCATCAAATCAGTTTACGGTTCTGATCCTGACGCTCTCCGCAAAGATGTGGAAATCTATCCCAATTACCCATACACCCATACCAAACAACCACCCATCCAATAACTCGTTTCGCAAAATGCCACCCATCCCACAACTGACCGCATTTCATTAAACATCCGCCTGACAAATCCTGCTCTTAGTTAAATAAATGATCTGTAATATATTATAATTGTTGATCCGATCGGAGCTGTTTGCAAAGTTATACATTAGATCCACAAAAACTCGCGTTTCAACAATTAGTTTGCAAATAGCGAACGGATCAACAATTAACTATTACTAGCCTATATTATTTATTATTATTAGCATTTTGTTTGCCGACTCGGTGCTAATGGGCGGGTTTGCGAGAGCTACCAGGCACACTACCGCAACTCCTTCAGCGGTTGTTCCCACAGCGGACTCTTCTGTGCGAGCATTTTCTCCCTATTTCCGCTCTAAGATACGAACCGAGAGACTTAATCGTTCGCCTTCCAGCACAGGGGCCCATGTGTAGGCAGCAAACGTCCCCGAGTCTGCCGCCCACAATCACCGTTAGGTTGGCAGTCTGCGATCGTAAGCCAGCCGTCGCCGCCCCACATGCTTGCGACGCATTGGGTGGGAGGCCGGATCTGCCTCCCTTACACGCTCCGCTGTCTCCGTCTGAGCCATCATATCCTCGCTGAAGAAGACCACCGCTTTCCAGGCGCTGTTGATCATGGCTTGCACCACGGCAGGCAGGGAGAGGTAACGTCCCACAACCACCACGAGTGCGGCCTGCTGCTAAGCCCACGTCGGGCACACAGCCAGCGTATGTAGTGCCGTGTCTTCGGCGTCGTCGCACCCGTGGCATTCCGCCGTTTGTTGCCATCCCGCCACCCTTTCACAGGTATTTGCCGAAGTAGCCATGCTCTGAAAGAATCTGTGTGAGGTGGAAGGAGAGAAACTAATCACGTCTTTCGACCCATTTCTCCAGAAGATTTGCTCCGATGGTCCAATGGCCAGCACTGGCCTCCTTGAACCTCCTCTTTCATTTTTCTAGGAGTACTCGACGAGAGTCTAGCCTCCACCGTCTGACCTCTGACCTCTTTTAGAAGGAGGAAATTTTCTACCGCCCGCGCCTCGGTGACACGCCAATAAATATTGACCAGAAACGTGGCGTCCAGGTCCCAGGGAGGGGTTCCCGCCAGTACGCACGCTGCCTCGTAGGAGACGATTCAGTATGCCCTCGCCATCCTGACCGCGATGACCCGTTGCGGCCTCCGTAATTGGGCCTGGTTTAGGGCGGTCAGGAACCCGGCCCATATGGGCGCCCCGTACAGGGCCATCGACCGTACCACCCCTGCGTACAGTCTCCGACATCCGATGTTCATACTTAATCAGTGTAATGTCGTTAGTCTTATTATGTAATGTTGTTATTATTACACTTTTAAATATATTTAGTTACGCGGCGCATTGGTGCACCTATAATGCCGAGTCAACATATTGTTGTTGATAAATAAATAGAAAAATAAATGTTCGGCCCAGCGACATTTGGCTAAAGACGGCTAATAGCCACCGCTGCCCCGATCAATTTAGTAACGTGCGTTACTTTGAGCAAGCGATGTGATATTTTGAGTGTCGGCTTTGCGGTCATTGAACCTTTGAGGTCATTGAACCTGTACAAGTTCAATGGCCTCACCGAGAAATATAATTTAACTCGACAAATGTTAATCCGATGGGTTGTGGTATGCGTCAATTGTTGATCCGTTGGCTATTGCCAACTATTGTTGATCCGAACAGTTTTAGTTAATCTAATGTATGACTCTGCATACAGACAGATGTTGTTCCAATCGGATCAACAATTGCTGTTCCTTCTTATAGGTTAAATTAGGTCCAAATAAATAAGATTTGCCTTTTTAGCATTTATTTAAAATGATTTTTTTACAGTTTCACAGAAAATAAATTAAAAATCATTGGAAGAAAATCCGCCTCGGGTAGCGAACGAAGTTCTATAATTCTAATTTTAGCGAGCCAGTGGAACTGCCGTGCATTTTGATGGCATTTCATTTCTATAGTATGTAAGACGATAACTGGAGTATCATTTTTCCAATCTTTACCAAATTTGGTTGAGTTACAGCTGTGGCGTACAAAATTTCACCATTAAAATCTGAGCAGGATCAATCAAGGGGTTGTGAAGCCAGAAGACCCCAAACGTCAACGAGCAAGTACTTAGTTCGAGGCGAATTATAAGTATAGTACCTGGGCCTCATAATAGACAGCAGGTGGCACTTCGGCCTGCATTTTAGCGAGCTGTCGGCGCGCCTGCTGAAGGCCGCGGCCGGTGTCTCCTGACTCCTCCCGAATCTGGGGAGCATGACCCTTTACTCTATAGGAGGCAAAATGCCGCCGTCATCCGCCGGGTCCAAAGGGCCATCTTCAGAGCCAAATATAAACTTTGCATCTTTCTTCATCAAATCAGTTAACGGTTCTGATCCTGACGCTCTCCGCATAGATGTGGAAATCTATCCCAAGCAACCATACACCCATACCAAACAACCACCCATCCTATAACTCGTTTCGTAAAATCCCTCCCATACAATAACTGACCGCATTTCATTAAATATCCGCCTGACAAATCCTGCTCTGATATAATAAATGATCTTTAATGTATTAGAATCTTAAACAGTAATGTACAGCAATTGTTGATCGGATCGGTGCTGTATGCAAAGTCATACATTACATCCACAAAATCTAGTGGATCAACAATAGTTGGCAAATAGCAAACGGATCAACAATTAACTTACACCACAACCCATCTGATCAACATTTGTTGAGTGAAATTATATTTCTTGATGAGGTACCGGACAAAGCCTACATTGAAAATATCACATCGCTTACTCAAAGTAACGCACGTTACTCATACAAAAGATTCTAACAATCCTTCCTTTTTCCTTGCCTACGTTATAATATCTACTGTGAAAATTTTAAGTCTCTAGGTTAAGTAGTTTCGGGTCTGCGTTGATGTTTCAGTCAGTCAGGACAGGACGTTTTCTTTTATATGTATTGATATAGTTTTTAGTTTTAGGTATCTTTATTTTCTTTGTAGTTATACTTTTGTTGTTATAATAAATAAATAAAACCTGTATAGATAGATGATCGGTGAAATATAATTTCACTCAACTCAACAAATGTTGATCAGATGGCTTGTGGCAAGAGTTAATTGTTGATCCGTTCGCTATTTGCCAACTATTGTTGATCCGCGTCCGCGAGTTTTTGTGGATCTAATGTATGACAGTACAGCTCCGATCGGATCAACAATTGCTGTCCCTTCTGGCAGGTTCAGTTCAGTTAGGTCCAAATAAATAAGATTAGTCTTTTTATCATTTATTTTCCATCTATTTTTACAGTTTAAATTTCTAATATAACTAAGAGCAGGATTTGTCAGGCGGATATTTAATTTACCCACTAAAAACCCCTACACTTTCCGCCTCGGTGCTAATGGGCGGGGTCGCGACAACGTCCCCGAGTCTGTCGCCCACAGACGCCGTTAGGGTACGTGGCAGTCGGCGGTCAGACGTCAGCCGTTGCCGCCCCATACGCTACCGAAGCATTGGGTGGGTGGCCGGATCTTCTTCCCTTACATAAACCACTGTCTCTTTCTGAACCATTACATCCTCGCAGAAGGAGACCACCGCTTTCCAGGCCTTGTCGCTATCGACCAAGGCTTGCATCATAGCAGGCAGGAAGAGGTAACGTCCTACAATCACCACGAGTGCGGCCCGCTGCTCCACCCACGTCGGGGACACAGCCAGCGGCACTACAATTAGTGCCGTGTCTTCGACGTCGTTGCACCCGTGGCATTCCGCCGTTGGTTCCCATCCCGCCACGCTACACAGGTATTTGCCGAAGCAGTCATGCCCAGAAAGGATCTGTGTGAGGTGGAAGGAGAGAAACTTATCACGTCTTTCGAATCATTTCTCCAGAACAATTTGCTCTGATGGTCCAATGGCCAGCACTGGGCTCCTCCAACCTCCTGTTTCATTTTTCTAGGAGCACTCGACGAGAGTACAGCCTCCACCGTCTGGCATCTTCTAGAAGGGGGAAATTTCCTCCCGCCCGCGCCTCGGTGACACACCAATAAATATCGGCCAGAACCGCGGCGTCCAGGTCCCAGGGCGGGGTTCCCGCCATAACGCACGCTGCCTCGTAGGAGACGGTTCGGTATGCCCTCGCCATCCTGACCGCGATGTTGACCCGTTGCGGCCTCCGTAATTGGGCCTGGTTTTGGGCGGTTAGGGACCCGGCCCATATGGGCGCCCGTATAGGGCCATCGACCATACCACTCCTGCGTAGTCTCCGATATCCGATGTTCGGCCTAGCGACACTTGGGAGAAGACGGCTAAGAGCCAACGCTGCCCTGATTAATTTAGGCGCCATGGCATTTAAAATGCTCACGAAACATCCAACGACTGTCAAGGACTGCCCAGGTACCTTATAGTCGACAGTATACACGATAGGTGTTGTCTCACTTTAACTTGAAGTAGGAACGTATGTTTGTTTCATTTGCACAATAGCGCGACGTTGCCGTACTTACCCTTCATACTCAGCTCCGGAGCCACATTTACCACTAAGTCGGATATAAATCGGAGCCACATTATGCGCTTACGTATAATTTTTTTGACCGTTAATGGATCAACGAAAACCTTAAAATTTTATGACAAGTTTTTCGAAAATGGCTAAATGCACATCCACTGACGTCACACGCTGATTTCATATATTCGAGCTATACAACCGTATCTCTATCCGGAGCGGAATGTACGCACAAAACAGGTGGATCAACATTTGTTCTAAAACAGTACTGGATCAACATTTACCGTGATGGGTTGATTATATATATATATATATATATATATATCATGTCAACGAATAACTTTAAAAAGTAGCTACACCCAAATATTCCTTTCACTCCTTTTTAAGACAGTTTCCCCCTTTTTATACTTATACTTAATTAATGATAATAAATTAAAACCGACAACATACCTGCCTACCTAAAAGGTTTAATAAAATCAGAATCAACATGTCGGACCTTAAACCAGTCCAAAGTCTCGACAATTTGACATGTTACGTATTAAGGGCCATTGACCCGGACTTCTGTCGGTCAATTCCATACATCATCAAGGAGGTTTTAGCTTATCTCTGCCCCATAAAATACTGAAATTATACGTTATTTTATATGAAAATCACCCATGTCGACATGTTTGAAAAATAATGGTCTTACCCATCAAATATCTGTGCAAATAGCATATATGTTAGTAGATCGATAATTTTACAGACATTTTAATGTTTTTTTTTTGTAATAATCATCAGGATTAATCAGCAGCAATATTACACAAACGGTAACAATAACCAAGTTTTTGGGATTCTACTGCTAATCCGTTTATATAAAACTGTTCATTTAAACAGAAACTGACAATCAACCTTCAGAACAAAAACTTAAAAATTAAAAAGGACCTGAAAGTATGGCATGCGTTTCATAGATCTCGTCTCTGAATCGTACAATGCCATATTCTTATGCCGTCAACCATTGCGTTACATCACTATTGCCCACATTATATATATATTTTTAACAATCCTAAATATTATTTCTTTTATTCAATTGTGGTTCTAAATAATATATACAACTCAAAATGTTGTTTTTAACCCATTTTATGAGAATGTTTACCGTGCAAAGCTCAAATTGAGACTAACGGTGACGGATTGCAAAGCGCACATACAGCGTATCTATTATCTAGTCCTAACGCTCATAGGTACATGACTTTTCTAGTCTGTGTTTATCCCTGTCTCCGTAATTTTCGTCGTCGTGTTGTGAAATTAGATTTGCTATATTTGTTTTTAATGTTGTTGTATGTTTTAAAATAGATACAAATGTCCTATTTCACCTATAGATTGCATATTCTTGACCCCGAGTCACAATGATAAAAGTTTTATAAAACAAACAAAACAAACTTATCACTCGCGTTTATGCACGTGGGGCTTTCCAGTTTGTAATAACGTGTTGTCATTTTTATTCTCTTCAATAGATAACAAATAAAAACAATTCGTTTTCCTGTTTTCATTTAACGTTTGGTAGATAGTTTTATTCTTTTTATGATTCGCTCTCTATCATCAGACCAGCTCCGTGGTACTTACAAAAAATCGCCATCCAAGTTATATATATACGTATAGGTCTGCATAAAATCAGCTCTTTCGAATATCGAGAACTGACTCAAACCGTGCCTTCTAATAAAGATTGCTTAATCTTAATAAATATACGTGTTTAGTCTAAAAAAACGAAACGTTGGGAGCCCAGATCCATCATATTGCGATAAAAACTAACTATTATATGGGTTAATGATGACTTCATGAAGACTTCTACACTCTAGCGATCATTTTTTCGGAACCTCACGGTACAACAGTGGAACGCATACTCGTATAAACTAATCGTGACATTCGCTAATAGTACTAAACTATTATAAGTTATTGAACGTTATTATGATATGATAATTTGTTAAAATGCATTAGGTATAAGCGTTTCAGGTTTTGTCCTATATTGCAACTGAAGTTCGACTGTTGACTATCTATCTGGCAAACCGCGTTAACATTATCGTCAATATCGTCGTCACGGTACGTGTTAAATCCACCGACGGCCGGTTTTTAAATAAAATAGGAAAATATACTAATTCTGTAAACGCCTGCAACAAAACAATAGCAATGACACAATAACCCACTTTTTTAAAACATCTTACAAACCTAATTTCTAGTTTAGCTAAATAATTGAAAACCTGTAAGTGCAATTCACAATTGTTTCTACATCGATAGCTTCGCCATCATTATAATTAAGGCGCTCTATAAGCATAATAATTTAATTGATAACAATAACAGATAGGGCATAATAAAATTGTGACATGACAAGTAGGAAATCCGCGTAACCAATGTCGTTAGACATAGCCGGAGTCGGACTTCTATAAATACTACCGAAACTAAAAATAACTATGAAACATTTGATTCATACAATTTTTTACTAGACTACAGTGTTTACAGCTAACCATTATAGATAGTAAACAATAAGGACTAGTCTCGAATTTTGTATGAGTTTAAAGAAAGTATTTATTTGACCATCCGTATTTTACTTACAAACAACATGTCATTTAGAAGTTTGTACGCTACATTAAGGGGATGACAACATCTAATTTAAATCATTTTAAGCGCGAGTCAAAAAGACACACTGAGCTACGATTAGTGTGGGTCCTCATTGCAAACTGCAAAATGATGAATTTAAAAAAAACGCATATTTTTTTAGTATTAGGGTGGTTAACAGACTAATCAATGTTAACGGCAATGGCAACGGCGCTTTCATCCCACAGAAATCTATCAAACTTTTCATACAAGATTTTTTTTACGATTACGTTTACGTTCACAGATTTTTTGGTGCAACCGGGCCTTAGTGTGCTGGAATTTGGTTCTTAATTACAGACGTATAAGTCAAGAAAGGACTTAAAAACGTTTAAAGTTAATATTAAGACTTAACTTCGAAATTATTTTCTATCGAGCCGATTTCGTCGTAATAAAGTTCTTAAAAATTGTATATAAATTCTACTCCTCAAACAATAAAACTTTTGATCAGCAACTTATAATTTTTTTTTAGATTTTCGCTTTTTCATACAATAGTATTTTCAATGTACGTTAAAATCCATCTAATTGACTATGCTTCTCAGTCTTGCCACCCTCAAGACATAAACAATTTCGGAATACATTGCGAGTTCGAATAAACTTTAAAGTGTACTAAAATCAAACCATAACTTATTTTTAAAAGTCTCTGAACAAACGTTGTCTGGAGGAGTAGAATCTACGTTTTAATGTATGGAAACACCCGGTATAATAAGATCACGGGAATGCGACCAATCGACTTTTATCTCGTACCTACTGATCATCGTATATATGTTAATTTCTGCGAGAACTCTTTCCATCGTGACCCAAGTGACACAACCTTGAGTCTTGAATTGTGACCTTGATATTGTTCGTTTTAACGAGTACCTACCTCATTTATCGTGCTCTGTCGAACTAATTCCGTTTAATTATCTGCGCCTGCGTGAGAGTTCTTACAATTCTTTTGTAAAGTAGCATCACTTTTTTTTTAACGGCTAATTTATATTTTTTTAAGCGTGTTATTATTATTATTATTCACTTAAATCTAAAATTTCATACAAATTGACAATTTGAAACCAATATGTATTGTACTAACTTTAGTATCTTTCACCTTCAGACAAGTGAAATGTATGAAAAGCTCGATATCAGATCTATGGATATTATATAACCGTTCTAAGAGTGAACAATAGTACATTACGTACCTAGGGCGGTAAAGTAAAGAACGCCTCAGATCGCGGGCATTTGTGGCCCGTACCGAAAGTAAGGGCCATAATCAAGCGATCTGAGGACTTCTTTATTACCGCCCGTGGTGCGTACACAATTTTACGTCTTCTCCTGGGTGTGAAGTGGGATTGGCCGCTGCGACCGTGTGCGGCAAATCTCACTTACCGCCCAGAGTGACGTAAAAAGTCTTTAATTACTTAATAGCATATTTTAACATAAAACTTAAATATTAAAACATCAAATATGTTATTTTATTTTTTTCTTGTAGCATTGACCACGGGCCTTTTGTAAAATTTTGCGTAAAGGTCAGATACACTAACGACCTTCCCCCACTAACCTTGACCCTTTGTACCCCAACAGGAGCATCTCCCGCCCTTGCGACCAACTCTATTGTTTCGAAAGGTCACCTCACTTAGAAATTGCACAGTCTTACGTTTACTATTTAAATATATGTGTAAGTTACAGGAAAATTGCTTTTGCCAAAGTTATTACGCATTGTGATATTTGCAATGGGAGTTGGTACCTATGTCCTTGCAGACCGTGCTTGGCGGTGGCATCTGTGCTGATAAAGTTTTGATGTCTATATTAATCTCCAGAACTGTTTGCTCTGAGAGCGATCATCAGCAGTGATCGTAGATTTTCCAGCATTTTTGGTGCAGTACTAGGATTGTTGTTTTATGGCTATTCAATTGTTAAACCAACCAAGTATCAAATAAAATTAAAGCCATTTAGAAGTAAGTACTATTGTAGAGATGGTTGATAGCATCATTGATGGTAAGAAAAGGTTTTGCTGTAAAATGTACGATCACTGATCTTTAGATACCTACCAGTGATATTCCCAAGACTTTTAAAATTATTTGAAGATATCTTTATTTACCTATCTAATGAGCTTCTAAAATATATATGACATGGTTAATGGCCAAGTGCGCTGTATTCTTAATGGAATTACTTTCAAGCTATTATTGGTGTCAGTTAGGGAACCATCCTCTGGTGCGCTTAATTAACAAAAAGACTCGACTCGGCTATGTTGCTAAAGATTTAAAAGTTTATTTATTAACCTTTGTAATTCGAAGAGTTGGAAGTTGAATTAAAGCCATTTATGCAGAACTATCAGATCTGAACGAGCGTACTTCATGCATATTAAGCTCAACATCAAAACCCCGCCGGGTTTTCTCGTATAATGAACACCAAATGCTGCATTTTAACAACTAAAACTGGTATGCGCTGATTAGACGCGCGTGGCTCGGAATTTCGCGTACGGGAAAGTTATGAATATGTGATCAAAATTAATTTGATGGAATACGTCGATTATACAATTTATGTCAGTAATTAATCAACAGTGTTACTGGGCTTGGAAATGAAAGTTTACAACTTGGATAATGTTCAAATCAAATACATGATAGAATAATGGGTACAATACAAATACGCTTGTAATGGATTTAATCTATACGAGATAATTTATATTATATAAGTAATAACATGAGCTGTAGGTATTAAAGCTTTGCTATGAATAAGAAGTACCTAATAGGTACGTTGTCTTGCAAATATTTTATTACTATTCGACTTATTTTTAAATACCTTACTTAAAATTTTGTAAAGGTATAAAATAAATGAACGAATTTTAAAAAATGTAACTGTCGACTAATTTAATATCTCTCAACATAATTTTCGTTGTACGTATATATTTCATTGATGTTTTCTTGAACCCAACTTCAAAGTAAAACGAGACATATTTATATAAAGTAATATATGAAACCACAAATAAATAAACAGAAACATACGATGTAAATATAAATAGAAATTAACTGGGCCGTAAATCGAAGCATACACTCGAGAGCAAAAGTTTCGGGTCACTAGCATTTTCTTGAATATCTCAAAATATATTAATTTTAAAGATATTAAAGTTTATGTTACTGACCGGAAATTTTTGCTCTCGAGTGTAGTATAACATCAACATAAACTCTACAGACTTCGATACGCAAATGATAGTAACCGCAGTCCAAACATTGTTTTTGAACCCTCTTGAGTAAAACCTTGGGATGGCTACGAAAGTAATATTTATTCAAGACAGTTGGGCAATGCCAGGGGTCACACTACTGAAATACGAGTGCATAGAGTGACACTTGAATAATTTGCGGTTTGGCAAGTAAGTACCTACTAATTTATAATATAGGTCATTGCTCTCAGTACTAAAGTGATAGGGTAATACATTCAATAACACAACATTTTGCATTGCTATCCAATTAACACATACGTGTGTGTTCATTAGATATATGTTATGTACAGTTAGCGTCAAATATATTGTAACAGCCAAAGTGATCAAATAGTTCGTCACACCATATATTTTGTATGGTGTGACGAACTATTTGGCTACTCTAGCTGCTACAATATATTTGACGATTCATTGATACATTGGGTATCCAATTATGACCCCGATGGTATATTTCTTATCCACAACAAATAAACAATATTGAAGTAATACATAGGGCCACTTGCACCAACCACTTTTGACGGACTCATTAGCGTCAACCGGCAGATTACTACTAGTATGAAAATTTCCATACAATAAAATTTAGCGTACGTTTTAACGGTGACAGACAGTTTGGTGCAACCGAGCCATAGTATTACAAAGTCATTTTAATTCACAAAGATATAGTATTTATGGCAATAAATACTATATTTTTGAATACCATTTTAGTGTCCAACCTACCTTGAGAAAATATAATGATAGTTCTGCAAATAATTAGTACTAGTAAAAACTATTTATACCTCTCAATATTAGATGAATTAAACAACTCCTAAATCTTTTAAAGCATTCCTAAAACTCACTTTTAACTTACGTAAACAAAAAGTAACCTCGAAATGAACTCTTTGTTATGGTAACAAGGTGCAAATTGCAATTGTTAAAAATGGGCTGGCTCGTACTGTGCATACATTAGCATAATAGCCGATAACTGTGTGTGTACATACGAGTGGACATATGTGCTGTAGGTATGTCAAGTTGACGAAAAGAAAGCTGCCTGCAAGGTCATGGTCGCAAGGAAATAACCGTTCTAAATAAGGCGCAAATTGAAGGTAAGGTTCATATAATGCGTAATTTTAATAAATTTCATTGCTTTTATATAAGTATATATCTTTTACATTAACAGAGATATCTTAAATTAGCCAGAACTATTTAACAGATGAAAGTCTTAATATGAGTCGCCTTAATATTGGGTGGGAGTTGGTGCATGTTGGGAGGTAGAGGGGTAGTTCGGCTTAGCGCGCTGTTTGTTTTCAGTTCATCTAACAAGCGAGGAGGACCTCGCTTCGCTCGTTGTCGCAATCTTGATTGACTCTGTCAAATGGTAGTATTCCGTGAAATTATAAATTTTCTTATTACCTCGCGCTGCATCAGTTATCCAAAAAAAAGGCGCCTCGTTTTTAGAGTCTTTTGAGTTATCACTCAAAAACGCATAACGTAAGGTCGTTTGTCGGCACATAGTAAAATGATGTAAGCGCCGCCAAGTATCCCTTAATAAACGACCTTTTTAAACGGATGTATTGTAACAGGCCGGCAACTACGGAACTCTACACTAAGCATGGCCCTACATGCTCTTGGCCGGTTTTTTTTAAATATACAATGAATATAAAACAACAGTTCGATCAGCGACGTCAGGACACGTAATGCGTTGTGTAATGTAGACGATTTAGACGTGCAATGGGCGCCGCTTATGGTCGCGGATGCGTCTGCGCCGGTATTTGGGACGGCATTTTTAACGATTAAGGATGATCGATTCTAGTTTTATAAGTTTATGATTTAGGCGCCGCGCTGACGACCTCTTTGTGTCTCTGTAGATAGATTAGTGTCGCCGACCGATGGCGACCGTTCACCTGTCTACAACTTCTAGGCGAAATATCATAACTGGCACGCAGTTTTGCAACATATTTATTAGTTTAGTGTTTAAGACGATACCTATGACTCTGGTTTTTCTAAAACTAGTCTTAATGTTTGCAAAATGTGTGTAAACGACATTCTAATTTTTAGGGCTCCGTAGCTAAATGGTAAAAACGTAACCCATCCGTCCGTATGTTACAGCCATTTTACTCGGAAACTATAAAACGTATCATAATACAATTTTGGCATACGGTGTGTTTAGATACTTTAATGGTTACCTAATTAATAATTATTAATACAATTAATGCACAACATATTCAATCTAAAATTAACTTTAAAAATTAAAACTACACTAACAAGCACTACAATTAAGAACTATAAGTAGAAAATTTACCCAGGTGTATTTTGTATGCCGCTATTTATTTATGTAGTTAATTTTTTTTTTCAATGGTTGTAGTTAAATTGCAAAAAAAGTATTTTTAGGGGGGCTCCACACAAGTGACTAAATTTAAAAAAAAAAACGTTTTACCAAATATGTATCAATATGTTGCACATTAATCGATAAGTCTCTAAAAATAACATTAAGTTTTCATTGAACATTTTGTGATTAAGTGAATATTTTCAGAAGTTATAGCCCCCCCGACTCTAACTTTTGACAGGAAAAGAAAAAATTGAGAAAATGCTTATTATCAGTATCACATAGGTACTTTCTACGGACATTATGCGTTCAGCATTTAAGCATTTTTGATTTATCTCCAAAAACTTATTCCATAGGAATCAGATACGACCTTTTGGTACTTATTCCATTCCATTAAACGCACGGAACCCTCCGTGTGTTTTGTGTGGTCCGACACGCACTTGGCCGGTTTTTATAAGAAGTTTAAAGTTACCTATACGGCTACCATGAGTTTGACATTGTCATTTTTCGTTAACGAGTAACGAATTTTCTATCTGTACTGTACATCTCGTTTACACTAATATGTTACAAGCAAGATGCACAGATAGAACACTCGATACTCGTTCTCGAAAACGTCTATGTCATAAGTCATGGTAAGTGCACTATACGTAGAAAAGTACCTACTCAATTAGGAACATATATTTTAAACCATATGTTTTAAAATGAAACATAAGTTAATTACTGAAGGAAAGGCTGCTAGGGATCCAGAGACATAATGTGAGCACGTAAAGGTGCTCTGTACCTCTGGGGTACCACAAGACAAATAACAATAAACCTACACTGTACCGCTAAGGCGATACGTTGAGAGAAATATGGGTCCTCCGTACTATTGCGAGTAGGAAAAAGTAGGAGAAAAAATTTTTGGACACGAAAAAAAATTTTTTTTTGTATGGGGCGAGTCGTCCCGGCTGGCCAACCCTCCATACAAAAACAAAAATTTTTTTCACGAGAAAATTATTTTTTCTTAGTTTTTCACAATAAGAATACGATACCAATTATGCCCTTAAAAGGATCACCCAGTATTTTTGTTACACCTCGTATAGAGGGCGGCTTATCTTGTTATTGTCCCCTCTCGCCTGGACCCTCAAACTCGTCACTCGATAGATAAGCTGGACCCAAAGTATAAAAGCGAAACCGAAGCATCCCAGAGTACAATCGAATTCAAGAACAAGAGAGCAAACATGCTCCTGAATAAACACTTCGTAGTTCTCGTCGCTATCTTGGGGACCTCGTGTAAGTACAAATATTTTACTTTTAATAATTAAATTAATATTTGTTGTAAGTACATTTTTCATAATGAAAGTTTTAATGTTATTTCTTTAGTAGTTTTTTTTTAAATACTTTAGTAATAAATACTTTATATGTCATTATTTATCGAAAAATGTTGGATTTAGTTTAGCGACACAATGAGTAAAAACCTACCTTTGGGTGGTAGACTTGGACTCTTATTCCTTATTCATTAGTGCTTTTATACAAGAGTGATATCTTAATACAATTTCAGATTGAAAAATACATATGTCAATTTGATTGATATATATAATAATGACCGGGTGATATATATATATAATAATAATATAATAGTGGACCGAACAAATCGGCCGGGGCAGAGGCAGACCAAAAAGGAGATGGCGGGACGACCGACGCATTTTGTAGCGAGTGGCGAGAGTATGCACTATATTTCGTTTTTTTTGAGATTAGAAATTCAGTAAACATAGAAACAGAAGTTGCCAACCTGTTCTAACCTGTTCTGTTTGAATGTTCAATTTAAACACACTGCAAGCACACCAACAAACGATTAGTTAAAATGATGAAGAGTTCACATTTGTAAATAAATAATGACAATTTGCAGATTATAATCCATAACAGCAATAAAAACACAATTTCGTTTTGATTATCACGTTAGAGGCACATGACAATTGAAAAACTGACAGTGACACACGTATACGTTATAAATCGAAAACCATATGTTTCGAACCTCCTTTTCTCCAGGTTTTTTATTGTGCAACATTCACTAAAACATTAACAATGATAAGAATAAATTATTTCGTAATAATGACTACTATTACAATACTGTAAAATAATTAACATTATTCAATTTAACATTTACAAATACCTACGCATGGGTTTATTATAAATACAAATATATTTAAATATTTTTTATTGGCCGCATTGACACTTTGACACTTGTGATATGTATCATGCCGTATCGTGCCTGATAAAGAACCCTGTACATGCGCTTTTCAACTTTTTCCTAATCTAAAAAAAACGAACTATAGGCCGTGACGAGTGGCGGAAGCGAGGGGAGGCCTTTGCCCAGCAGTGGGACACAGTATAGGCTACGGAAAAAAAAATACAATTTGTCCTTGAGCCATCTTTGATGTCGCTTTTTATGGGGGCCCATCTTGCGGAGGGTGAGTCACCGTCTGCCGGAAATAAAATTGGATACCGTTTTATTAGCCAGGCGTCCGGTTCTTCATCCAATAGCCCATTCATCAGTTCAGCCCAATAGCCTAGTACATTTTAGACTCCATTCATTCTCAATAGTCCTTACACCATGGCGGGTGCTGTCGCTGCGTGCGTCCCATGACACGGGCAGGGGCAGCATCCGCTTAGTGTACCCCTCACTTTTCATTAAATTGTCGAAAGGGCCTCTGCGCGTTGGCTTCGGCTCCGCATACGCCTCCCAAAGGTCCGGAACACGATTGTTCCGTGGTCGGGAAAGAAATACAATTTCAACGATATACTTATTCAAAATTAATTTGTGATACAAGTAGCCTGTGATTAAGTTTTCAGTTTTGAAGTTTTAGAACAAATGAAACAGTATCGTTTAAATATCAAATTTAGATTTTTTTTTAAGTCCCTTCTCAATAAAATACTTTTTCCCTACAAATGTATTCATTAAGAGTATTTGCTATAGGTACAAAAATATAAATTATAAGTTTACGTTGTTTTCTATTGATTGCAATTTTTGTTCGATGTTTTTTTAGAAGAGTTTATAACAATGAAGCTAAACATTGTGCTTAGTCTTAAACTTTTTGACGGTAGTGTATGTTTGACCGCTTACTAGACGGCGTGCCGCTGCGTCGACACTTGATTTGCTTTTATTTCTTCAAGTTTAAATATAATTAATTATATGGTAATTATTTAATTTCAGGGCTTAAGGACTAATGTTGTTTTTTCTGCAGGGCTGACGGAGATTCCATTCGTCTCTGCGGGTACGTTACCACTAAGATACAACCAACAGATGATAAAGGGAAACAGTCAGCAGATACCACAAGGAGAAGAGGAACAAATGCCGCAGGAATCCAACCAACAAAACCCGCGTGGAGATAATCAGCAGATGCCACAGGGATACAATCAGCAAATGCCACACGGATACAATCGGTCGGTGCCGCAAGGATACAACCAGCAGGTGCCACAGGGAAACAACCAACAGATGCCACAGGCAGACAACCAGCAAGTGCCACAGGGATACAACCAACAGATGCCACAGGGAGATAACCAACCAATGCCACAGCGATACAACCAACCGATGCCACAAGGATACAACCAGCAGACACCACAGGGATACAACCAGCAGATTCCACAGGGATACAACCAGCAGATGCCCCAGGGATACAACCAGCAGATGCCACAGGGATACAATCAGAAGATGCCACAGGAAGATAACCAACCAATGCCACAGCGATACAACCAACCGATGCCACAAGGATACAACCAGCAGACACCACAGGGATACAACCAGCAGATTCCACAGGGATACAACCAGCAGATGCCACAGGGATACAACCAACCGATTCCACAGGGATACAACCAGCAGATGCCACAGGGATACAATCAGCAGATGCCACAGGGATACAACCAGCAGATGCCACATGGATACAACCAGCAGATGCCACAGGGATACAACCAGCAGATTCCACTGGGATACAACCAACCGATGCCACAATACCAGTCACTACCGGTAGCTCCCATCTACCAACCACCACCTCGAGTAATTTACGTTTCCGCACGTTCTAGTGATAGGTCTAAAACTCGTCCTCCTCCTCTCTTAAAGACATGGGATGGGATTCATGATTGGGCTCAGAATGCGTTTCAAGGTGTGATTGGACAAAACCCTCCTACTCGTAAAGACAGGCGTTGAAGAATAAATTTCCTTATATTATTTTGGGCACCGGAGGCCTGTGTCACTTTTTCCTTTTTGTGTGACATCTATATAAGTTTATAATAAATTTCCTTAATAAAAGGACGATAAATAAATAATCGTTCTTATTGTTTTCCTATTCCTCCGATACACAGACATGATTTTTTTGCCGTTTTTATAGATAATGGTACGGAACCCTTCGTGCACGAGTCTAACTCACACGTGGCCGGTTTTTGTGTTTTTATCAACAATTCAAGCATTTTCTTTGAAATGAATGAATTAAATTAATGCTGTGTTTGTTAAGCAAGAGATTTCATTGTACAGTCAGCGTCAAATATATTATAACAGCCAAAGTGATCAAATAGTTCGTCACACCATATATTTTGTATGGTGATTAAATAGATCACCGCTGCGTTCTCACGAGCAGTAGGAATGTTGATTTCAATTATAGTAGCCCTCAACCAATGTGACGACCGGGGCCATAAAAGTCCACAAAGCAACACAATGGATAACTGATAACGCGAGCTCAAGGGTTTTATGGCCCCGGTCGTCACATTGGTTGAGGGCTACTATAGCTGATGCGTTATATGTGACGATGACTGTACGGAATCTAAGAGTGCACCTACAATATTTTTTCACCGGCCTCCCCATTCAAGTCGTTATTTTCTTTAAACATCATTATTTTAAGATTGCTGCATGGCCCCGGCTTTAGAATAGTGCCACCCCGTCGTAAGAGGCGACTAAGGGATAAGGGATAAGGAAACCTCTGATTCCTACTGCTCGTGAGAACGCAGTGGTGATCTATTTAATTAATAGTCATCCGCATGGCGGCGATGCGGTTCGCCACCCATCACGTCTCGTTCTTCACGGGGGCGAGAGTGGCTCACGGAGAGCCGTTCTGCTGCATTGATCGTACCAAATGGAAATCCGTGATTTCTGCCTAGCCCTTTTGGGATATAGGCGTGATTGTATGTATGTATGTATGTATTTTAAGGTATTATTATAGACTCATGACCGAGTAGCCTACCCTAGACATGTTTCAATTATTTCAGCTCACTGGTTTTCCACGCAACCACATCACACCACAACAGACAAAAAAATATTATGCGCTAGATTGTATCCGGTAAGAGAAGTGTAAAGTTGAAGCTGAAAGGAAGCCAGGAAAGCCAAGAATAGCGTACATGGATCAAGTCAAGGAAAAAATAAACGTCGTTTCGTATCAGGCCATCAAGGAGAAGGCAAATGATAGATATACATGGAAAATGCTCCACCGACAAGAGCCGAGCTCTTAAATAATTGATGATGAAGAGAGCTGTCGTAGAATGTATGAGTTCCCATATAAAGCACTACACTTCTCTTTCTGGACAGACACTGACAATACAATAGGAAATATTATTCCGCATATTAATATTCACTTGTAAAGCAAAAAATCTGATTGCACAGTAAAGCGAAGTTTTGATGTGAATGAATTAAGTTTTTTTTAATTTGCAAGTTAGTATACTCGTAATAGTTAGGTTATGGCTATTTTTAACCGACTTCAAAAAAGGAGGAAGTTCTCAATTCGACTGAATTTTATTTATTATTTTTTTGTATGTATGTTACTCGATATCTCCGTTAATCGTAAACCGACTTTCAAAAAAAATTTTTATCGAACGGGTATAACCCCTAGATAGTGCCATTGTCACCAAGTCGGGGTTTGATGATGGGATCCTGGAGAAATCGAGGGAACTCTTCAACTATTATAGGCACACCTACACGGAAAAAAAAGCTTCCGGGATATTCTCAATCTAAGACATCTAGTGATTTAACTATTTTTTACAGCAACTCGGCCACTTCCTCTTGGAATAGCGGATCCTAAGTGAAGTCAGTTATTTTTTTTGTTTAAAGTTATAGTTATTTGTTGTGCCTTTAAATACCTACTAGTCTAATTAATACAAACATGTCAATCAATATGTCCAATATATTCATGTTCATGTTGTGTTTTATTGCGCTCTAATTGGTTACGCAAGTATCAAAATATGAATAACTAATGAAATGGACTTAATTATGCTTTTATTAACTTGGTACCTACTTGATGGTCATTAAACGGTGTGGGTGGACTTGGTTCCTATTCGTGCAACAACTCTAATGTTTAGTACCTATCAGTGACAGAACGTCCATAGAACTCGACTCCCACCGGTTTATGTTAAACGTTTAAGAACTATTGGTACGACTCACGGAGAAAAGGAGAGCGAAAATAGCTCCGGTGTACCTACAAATATTTATAACTCGCTGCTACTGGCACAGTCAATGCCTAAAAATCCTAAAATATGCATACACTTTTGCACCTTACTCCTTTTAAGGTAATTAAAATTATAATAAATATTTCTGGCGTTGACTGTACTTGTCTATTGATGGATGCATTTTTGATATACAAACAGCCCTTCTCTCTAGGTACTAAGTGTAAGTTATAAATAATTTGCGGACTCAGGCCTCGCTCTCGCTTGTACAGTCAGCAGCTGAAATAGCTAAACGGACGAAATATTCAAATCTTTATACTCCGTGGACATTAATGCCGTGTCGCGATAATAATGATGCCCCAAGCGCTCTGCTGCTGCTACCTGCTACGGTTGTACAGTCAGCATCAGAAGTAGCTAAGCGGGTGGGTGTTCAAAATGATCGTGACACGACTTTATTGTTAAACGAATAAGAGCTTATGAAGATAATTATGAACACCTAAACCGCTTAGCTACTTCTGCTGCTGTACACTTTTGGAACTGTGGTATTAAACTCTGGTAGGTATATCAACATAATTGTCAAATGGTTTTGGCACGTGTCTACATTAGTAAATAAAAACCACAAATTGGAAACACATATACATATACAATATAATTTAAAAAATCAACCATGGAGAACATTGGGGCCTGACAGGATTCGAACCTGAGACCTTCGGATTGCCGGTCCGATGTGCTTCCAATTGCACCACAGTCTTCCCAGTTCAACACGGCGATTGTATCATTATAATGGTGAACAAGTCACAGCGACATCTGTATCTTAAGTTTAGAAGGTTTAGAATCTTCAAGCCAGCTCTGAATAGTAAATAAAGAAAATAACCGTCGTAAAAGCGTTTAAAAAGCAACAAAAGGATCGCAGGCGTTGCGAATATTGTCGCGCTGTTCAAACAATTAATATTACGACAATAGTAATGGATGCAAGTGGGGCGAGGCTGCGGCTGCGCACTTGCTTAATCCCGTTTGGATCATAAACGACTAATAGTCGAGGCATGCGGATCCGGTGAGACATGCGAAGCCTTCAAATAATAAGTTTCGTTTTAGCATATAAAATAGTACAAAAACCATACAAAGTAACCTTCATTTTGAACCCCGAGAGCCTATTTATGACTATGCATTGAGAACACTGTGCCGTTTTCTAATTTTAAAAGACGTAGACAGTACATTAAGAATACAATTTTTCTTAAACATAACTCCACCAACTCTCAACAAATAATCAACATTTTAATTGCATTGGAACAATTTTCAGAAGTTTAGGCGCTAGCTGTATTGCGTAGTTAATACATTGGAGTTGTATTGAAGTTGGGTCGTTTCTGAATGTGTTTTAAAGTTAGGATATAGCCCACTGGATTTAGTTTTATTCACCGTGATTTTAATAAAATAAATAAATAATGCTGAGTACAGAGCTTTGATGCACGACAGGGATCGGATTCTTTTAACTAATTATAGGAAACATTTCAAAATAAAACGTTCTTACCCTTATATCAAAATTGCTCCTCTTCTAATTTAACCCATTACTAACTAGGCTAAGAAGCTAAATAAGTGCAACGTACGTGTTATCCAACTTACAATACGTGTTTTGTAAACATTAGGTGTTAGCACACACTTAACCCCTAACCTCGGCGGAAGTCACCGGTGACACAAGCCACGCAAGAAACAATGAGGTGTGAAACATCCCGGCACAAGTTGAGAAAGTTAATGATGACACAAGGGCAGAATATACGGACATTACGAACGGACCAGATAGGCTCATTTGCTATAATTTTTTATCCTTTCACCATCAGGATGTAATTCGGTTGTCAGCACTGAGCAGTCAACAGAAAATTTTCGTTATAACTTTATGTTAATTGACTGTGTGAGTCGGCCACAACCAAACCAAATAACACTAGCTAAATCCTACTTATAGTATTTTGTTCCTGCTGGTGAGTTATTTCGCCAGAGTGTTCAAAGAGGAGGCAGTGTCTTAAAAAAAGAGGGACCTTGTTGTGCCTTTACGTAGTTTAGGTCGAACAAGGATATTTCAGTAACTACTTAATTGAAGTACCCATTTTCCGTGTCGTCAGTGTAACGACCGTTTTTACCGCATTAGCATCACAAACTTGTCTCTAACCTAATGTCTCTGAACGTAACGCAAACGTGCGCAGTATCCTTACGTATATTTACATGCAAGGATACACTTGTTATTCAGAAGATAACATGATGTTATCTTGATAACTTTCTAGGAATTCGAGTTTAGAAGCAGCCTAGCCAGCTGAGATAGCCTACTTTATTTATGTAATTTAGTAGTTTGTAGTAATAGCGAGCTATTAAAATTCTTGAGGTTTATCGTTTTACTTTCTGGTAATACGGGATTGCTAGAAAATTATAAGATGTAGTTTTATGTAATACAGCGATTTGTAGCGATATCGCGATTGTAGGCATGCTTAACGGTAATAATTAAACAATTATTTGACGTTTTTATCAACATAAAAAAACACATCCAGCCCCTTATTTTTCTAACAAACACAAATGCCATAATGACGGGCAGGGCCAGTATTTTATAAATAATAACAAGAAGTTACTAAATAACTTTAGTTTTGTTTTTAAACAGTATTGCTTTATTACAATTCTGGGAACAGATATGAAAGTTTATTATAGTTTAATACCTAAATTAAGTAGCCAATCACTTGCTTCCGGTGTTAGTGTTAATAAGTAGTAGTAGTAGTAAAACACTTTATTGTACATGAAAACATAACGAGAGATTTATAACACAGCAAATACGTACAAAGGCGAACTTTTCCCTTTAAGGCATTTCTTCCAGTTAACCTTTGAGCAATTGAGAGAGAATTGAAAGTGCTAGGCAGACTTAAAGTCTAAGTCTAAGGATTAGTCTTACAGGCCTCTTGCAAGACGTCTTCTGGGGCACATTTCTACGATGTGTTGTACAGTCAGCTTCAAATATATTGTAACAGCCAAAGTGATCAAATAGTTCGTCACACCATATATTTTGTATGGTGTGACGAACTATTTGGCTACTTTAGCTGTTACAATATATTTGACGCTGACTGTACAGTTTGTATGTATTGGCTCCCCACAGTCGCATTCTAATAGTAACAATATCTAAGTGGGTTATACATACAGCTTAGTCGATACTAAATTCGACAGATGTGTCACCAATTTACCAAAAATGTACTGTCGAAACTAGGCTTAATCTGAGTCATTGCAGGTGCAACGTGTACCGTGGCATTGACATTTCAATTACTTTGCTCTAACATCGACGTATCACGTTTTTGTTAGAACTTTTTGAAGCTCAAAGCTGAAGAGCCATTTGCACGAAAGCAACCTAAAGATATAAAAAACCGGCCAAAAGCATGTCGGACTATGCTCAGTGTAGGGTTCCGTAGTTGCCGGCCTGTTACAATTCATTAATTCAAAAGGTCGTTTCTAACGGGAAATTTGGCGGCGCTTAAGTCATTTTTACTCACGTCCTTTCACTATGGGTTTTTGAGTGATAACTCAAAAACGGCTCAACCAATTTATTTCAATATAGTTTTCATTGAAGGTACTTATGAGACCTCGAAGTAATATTTGTTTTTTAATACATTTAATTACAAACTTTAAAATGGTACATATAACGACTTAAAAATATCACTAAAAATATAACTAAACTACATACTTATAAAATAAACCCTACAATAAAATAATCTAAAACTAAAAATCTAAATCTAAAGTTGGCCCCTGTGGTATGGTGCCGAGGATGCTGGCAGCATTTCCTCGCTGGATCGCAACACTTATGCGTTGGGCGAGGAAGCTGCCAGCTCGTTTATCCCCGGTTACGTCGACCAGCCGTTTAGCCAACTCTCGATACAACATGAGACCTTAGTTTCATGATTTTTTTCAAAACTTTTGGACCCACGGTTCAAAAGTTAGATGGGGGGGGGACGCCCGTCGGGGGGAGTCGGCTTAGTTAATGCACATATTCGTACAAAATTTCAGCTTTCTAGTACTAACGCTAACACTGAGCTAGACTAGACCGCGGACGGACGGACAGACGGACATGGCGAAACTATAAGGGTTCCGTTTTTGCCATTTTGGCTACGGAACCCTAAAAATGGTTCAAAAACGACATTCCGTCCTAGCGACATCAAGCGTTACTACGGTACGCTACTCGATACTAGACGCATTTTTTCCTACTATTTTTATATCTTTAGGTTGCTCTCGTACAGATGGCGCTTCAGACTTCAGCTTCAAAAAGTTTTTAGACTGTGGCTGTCTAATAATCTCTGTCAGTAGAAGGTTGGCCGAAATATTTTTGTAGTAACTACTTTTAACTATCATGTAAAATAAAATAAATTATAACAATACTAGGTAGGTACTTATTCAGTAGGCATGGAGTACTACGTTTCTATGGGTTTAAGTTAGCTAGTTCCCGAGGATGCTGTGTCAGACCTTATCGAACTAACACAGTGACATCGATAGATGTCGACTACGAGCTCATGACACCGCACATCTCTTGGGTTTCATACCCCCCTCCCATAGCTTACGGTGTCGGCTTACCATTACATTACATAATTAAATACTCTATATTGCACACCTCCAATTGAATTCAGAAACAAAGTATACATAAGTTGTAAAACAGAAAAGTAGAGGTAAAACAACTGGCGGTCATATCGCTAAAAAGCGATCTCTTCCAGGCAACCTTTTCCATCAATCACACCGCTAGCTTTCTTGCCAACGAGGTGTTATAAAAAAAAATCAAGCGAGCGAAAAACACGTCATTAAGCTAACCAAACAATTAGTTTCCCAGATAATTGCAATGACGACGCAATAAAAGTTATGTCACCTTGCCGCAACATCTCATACTTCCGACGCAGATCTAGGTCTCGTAATGAGAATTCTTCCTATTTTTTACCAAACTTTACCTTAAGCAAACTTTCTAAGTTTCATAATGTCATTGTTCATTGTTTTTTTTTAAATTTTGCATATAGAGATAACATTTTACGATTAGAATATTACAACTGTAGTTATATTTATATATTTTCTAGGCCTTATTTTAGTGCTACTCAGTAAATTATTGGGTGAGCTGGGTGAACGGAATAATATTAGGTTATAGATGTGAAAAACTACCAACTGAATTCTGACTACAACTGTGGTGTAGGTACACATCAGTGCCGAAAAGATACCAGCGCCAGAAACTCGGCGATACATTTTTTTTTTAAACTTGATAATTCAGTTCTAACAACGGATTCTCTGGTCTTGGCTATGACCACGTTAAACGCTTGTCAAAATGGTTGTTTGATGAGGCCTGAAGCTTCCAGGTATGCCAATATAGACATACCAGCCTTTTCACTCAGGTGTTTAAGTACCTATAAAGTAATATTTAATACTACTTCAAATCCAATACATATTTTATGTTTATTGTAACTTTAGTATTATCCTCAACTAATCCGTTATTGTTTCTTAACCATTCTGGTCACACAGTTGAAAGTGATCGCGGACTTACGTGTGCAGAATATCTGTGCTAATACTTGTGTATTTTACATATGGGTGTTAGCGCCTTGCCGATACGTAAGGAAAACCCCAAGGAAGCGATTTATTTACTCAAGTGAGTCTAGTTTTCACCAGGAAAATGCTGAAGTGTTTCGCAAGTCCAAATAACAGCGTTCGTATCTTTTCTATAGATAGGTATGACTTTATTCCCTTGAAGTCATAATATCATGGTAATTGATATTTAGGACTTACTGCTAATGTTTCTCGTAAATTGAGTCTCCCTTTTCCATACGTACATAATTGCAGACATTTTTTCTAATGATATTTTGATAATTTAACGTTACTTTCGCTAACGTAGGTATTTACGTCGCCTCTATTAGGTAAAGGTACAATTTCTAAAAATAGTTTTTTATATATGTGTGTAGACTGTATTTAATTACCTAATAGAGTTAAAAAAGAATTAGGTAGGTAGAGGTTGAAAATATTTATCCGTTGCTATGTAGTTCTTATAAAAGTACAACAAGTGTTACGCAATCAAGTAAAATTCCCAGTTGTCGTAAAAACCCAGATCACAGTTCAAATGTGGAACTGGTGATAAGGTATGAGACATAAAAATAAAATTGCAAAGATACACTAATAAAGACACTTCGTTCTTGTTTGCTGCCCCCACCTTAAACCTACATCTACTAGTAACGAGTTCAATTTGGTACGGCTCTAGATCTTAACACTCAATTATGAAAATGTCAACGCCTCAACAGTCAACCTTCTGTCACAATGGTGGCATAATTGACACATTAGCTATCGGTCTACGGATCGAGGGCAGACGGTAGATGACAGTGACAACAGTTCGGATCATGTGTGAAGGAGATACTATTACAGTTTCGTGTCAAGATCTTCAGACAAGGTTGAATAAAAGGTTACTACTTGCCATTAATTTTATGGGATGTTCATTTATCTGCCTTGGTTTACAATGTTAATATATATCTTAAATAAATATTGCCAGGTACTTTAGCGACACGGTATCGCTTTAACGATCTTAAAATGTTTAAATTATAAAATTGCAAAGTATGCATTCCTGGTATCTGATGATAATGGCAATTGTCGAGTTATTAGGTAGGTACTTATTATCTTTCCTAACAATAACATAATGAGGACTGCTTAAATGTCGAATTAATGGTTCCTACATGTCTACCTGATTGCCTATAATTGTTATGAAAACACTTAGCAGCTAATCTTTTTGTGATATATATATTTACACGAGCTTTTCCATTTATTTTACCACTAGAAATCTATAGGTCTAAACCAAAATTCTTAATTTATATTGCAATCTATTTCGTTTTAAATTTCAATATACTCGTATAATTATATGCTCTGTCTTGTGTTTATTTGAAAATATGTAGAGTATCGAATAGCAGTGATATTTTCGGTATCACGTTATACGTGATTCAGTTAATACAATGGTTATCAGCAGTTGTTCATCATTTCATTAAGTGTAACAAATAACTTTACTGTTCTTTCCAGATAGCCTGGCTATCCCGCGGCGACGGCTACAGTTGCCCCTATGGACAGAACTGCGCCAACTCCTTCGAACCTGCTCCTCCCGGCCGAGCACCACCATGCGCGCAGCCAGGACTCACCTACTGCGTACATCCCGACCCTTACCCTGAGTAAGTATGATAACCTGGCTATCCCGCGGCGACGGCTACAGCTCCCCCTACGGACAGAACTGCGCCAACTCCTTCGAACCTGCTCCTCCCGGTTGAACAAAACCATGGGTGCAGCCAGGATTCACCTACTGCGTACATCCAGACCCTTACCCTGAGTAAGTATAATAATCTGGCTATCCCGCGGCGACGGCTACAGCTGCCTCTACGGACAGAACTGCGCCAACTCCTTCGAACCTGCTCCTCCCGGCCGACAAAACCATGGGTGCAGCCAGGACTCACCTACTGCGTATAGTGCGTATACCCAGATCCTTATCCTGAGTAAGTTTTTCTTCCTACGCGTGGGGCACGTGATGTTACCTTAGGGTGACTTCGTTTTTTTTTTTTTTTCATTTCGCTCTAGTTCGAGTCTTTAGATGCTTATGATGAGGATACGCTCCTTAGTAAGCCTTTAAGGGTAGAACTTGTTGGCGCAGCAATTATTATGCTTGTTAATTTGATAAACATCCCTACTCTACAGGAACAATTGCACTGCCCATGTTCAAACTCTGCTTGAAACACACAAGTGTTAAAACATTTTCCCTCTCTTTGAACGAGCTTCATCTCTTCATCATAAACAAATCTTTCCTTAGTTTAAAATAGCCCCTCCATAATTTTCCAGGCAAATAATCCGCCGGCTAATCGAAGCGGGACAGTACGATATCTCCACGCTGCTCTCGGACGAGACACGGGACGATTTCAACACAAACAAGAAGGTGGACTACGGATACGGCTACGGCCCCAACTCTCTGCCCAACGTCGATCAGATTTCCATTGTCAACGAGCCAAAAAACTACAACACCAAGTTCCATTCTAGGTTCAATCATGGTAAGGATTCAATCTTGTAGATCCCCTAATTTGTTCCAATCTTTTTTAATAAGAATTAATGATGATATAAATATGGAGCCATTTTCCCGCCATCAGGAAAACTCAGTTTAAGATGTGCACAGTTGCAAAATTATTTACTGGTAGTATCTAGTATCTTCCCACCTACCTATAGATCTGTAGGTACTGAAAGTGTCTTTTTAAGTCAAGGGTGTAAATAAATATACCTATAACAGATAGCTGAAGTCCATATCCACAATACTGTGGCTATAATCAAACCCACAAGCAATCTGTTAGCATTGACAAATCCCAAAGGAATAACTAGGAACTCATACAGCGTTATTGATTATTACATAGGTAATCTTATAACATTAACTACTGTTTTTTCCAGAAATATTCTCACAAAAAACGCCACTCCAGCCACCATCTCCTGTGGACCCTTCGCCCTACAACATCAACGCCTTCCAATCATCAAACTTCTCCAAGTTCGGTTACCAGAACCCTAACTACTGGGCGCCCAGCTTTGACTACGAGAACAAGATTAACCGGCCCAACGTTTATAATCAGTTTTATAACACGCCCTTTAGTCAATATGATTCCGCGGATTGGTTCAGACAAGCGGCAAGTGGAGTGACGCAGTATAATCCTAATGAGTGGTGGAAGTAAGTCAAAAAATGAATCACTTTAGATTATTTATTCCTCAGTTCGAGGCATATTTAGTTTATTATATATTTTGCTTTTTTTTGTTAAATTGCCTTCATTTTAAATAACAATTTAGTTCTTAATAGTTAATCGACCTTGAGTGCCATAAGGGCCTTATCACACTTGAGCGATTTGCAAGCGATTTCTATACATAACTCGTACGCAGCTAACTACTCGCTGCGTGTTCGCTCCAATATAAAAGTCGCTCGCAAATTGAAAGTGTTATAACGCTCTAACCGAAAAGCAAATATAAGTATCTAAACTAGCTAGTGTAGAAGCGAATAATTGCCTGTAACAGTCCTGTCATACGTAATGCCTTAAACAAGATTGCTAAATTCATGTAATTTCCTTTCCTTTAGATACCCGTCCCGCGCTGAAGTAACCGTCCAACGTTCCGTGACGTTCCCGACGCGGTCTTCACAGCACCGACGGCGGCGCAACGCGGCTCTGGTGCGGGCTTCCGAGCAAAGGCAGCTCACAGGCACCGAGGCGTTAAGGATAGCCTTGGGGCTGGCCAGGTAAGCCCAACACTAGTTGACTGAGCATTGATAGGGCAGCAAACTGTGGAGTCCTTTTCGGCAAGGCTACACGTTGCTGGTGCGGGCTTCCGAGCAAAGGCAGCTCACGGGCTCCGAGGCGTTGAGGATAGCCTTGGGGCTGGCCAGGTAAGGCCAACACTAGTTGGCTGAGCATTGAAAGGGCAGCGCTCTGTGGGGTTTTTGATGGCAAGGCTACACGTCGTTGGTGCAGGCGTAACAAATAACAGAGGCAGCTCACGGGCGCCGAAGCGCTGAGGATAGCCTTGGGGCTAGCCAGGTAAGACCAACCCTAGCCAAGTTAACGTCCAGTGATAGGGCAGCGACCACACACGTTCTTGTTGGCAAGGCTAGACGGCGCTGATGTGGACGTCGGAGCAATGGCAAATCACTGGCACCTAAATAGCTAGGCGCCGAGCAACTGAGCATAGCCTTGGGGCAGGCTATAATAGGTAGGGCAATATATACTAACAACCAAAGAATAGCCCTGGGTTTTGAAAAGAAAGGACCTCTCAATGATATTGACGTACAACAACTTGTATAGGTACAAATATCCAACTTTACAACTGCTATTAAAAAGATGTAGTTATAGTTGTAATGTTATGACCTTGTTAACTTAAAATCGTAAATATCCAACTAATTTTAAAAGCCAACCAAGCAGACTAACGTACTGTTAGTATACTTTTGTTCACAAACAAATAGCAAAGATTCTAATCTACATCAAACTTCCAGCGCAGAGACTTCAGCGGAGCGTCCTCGACGGCAAGCACCCGGCACGCAAGAGCTGTGTCGAGTGCGTACGGACTACATCACACCGCGAGCGGCGCTCAACAACAAGGGCGCCTGGCGCTACGTCGTCAACATGCCCAACAACATGACGCAGCTGGTGCGCGCCGAGATATGCACGTGAGTATAGTTTAATGGCGACGCGTCCATAGAACTCGATTCCCGCCGGGTTGCCTAATTTTCGGACACCTGAGCAGTTTTTCTATAGTTCATCAAGAAAATTAAAGCCATATTAAGCTCCGGCTTGCCTAAACATGACACACACGAACATTCGAAATGCCCGGGGATATAAAATATACTTAGTAATTTTCCAGCTACTTATTATAACCAATAGTTAACCTTGTGAAGTCTAAGAACTTGGTGACTGTTTTCTTAGACTGTAACATTCCACATTATTTATTTATAGTATCTGATATAACTAATTATATAGATAAAAATCGTTCGTTACTGATTAATTTAATGCAACACATTTAATGCTACCTATCGGATACTCTAAAGGACAAGTATGGTTTAGTTATGAATTACGCCCTCTATGATGCAGTAGTAGCATCAAAAGAAATGTGTAACAAGAGTTTTTACTGTTATTCGCTGTGTGCATGATTGTGGCGCCATCTCTTGGGCAGGCGTTCAATCACTTTATTTTCTTTTTTATAAATAGGTTGTATTCCTTGCTTATATGAAATGTCACTGGCTAATTCACTATTTTGACAGCTAACAGGGGCTTTTTCAGTTTCAATTCTTGTCACGATCGTTCTCGTTACCCCCACCATGCACTTCGCACCTAGCGAATAAAATTACTCAAAATAAAATGTATTTAGAAACATAGGTACATTATTTTATTTATAAATACTTTAATTATAATCTTAATTTATTGTTATACAGGTCAAGTCAATGCAGCAATTTGTGCACCGTGCCCGTCGGTTACAGTTCCCGTTGCGAGCAGAAATACATTCAAAAACGATTGGTGGCCCTGGAGTCTAGTGGTCAGAGCTTATACACGGATGTTTTCTGGATACCTAGTTGTTGTCAGTGTACTATAATAGCCAACAATACTTAAATCTTAATCGAAATTATAACAAATTTTACACAACGTCCATTAGTTCTAAATATTTGTCACATCTACTCGACGCTAGATGGCGCGGAAATCAAAGTTAAAGCATTTTATTAACAATCACTGCCCCTACAGTTTTAAGTATGATTTAAATAATGATTATATGGCTATCGATTTAAAATCATGATATTGAGTAAATATAGGTTTATTTTGTTTCTTGTTTTCTTTCACAAACTACTTTTTGAGGTCTCTGCCTAGATGACACTGCTATTCTTTTAAACGGCCACAAGATAACAAGAATGTTTGTTTTTCTAAATATATAATATGTACTTTGCCGTTTTTATATATTATATATCTTTATTTATGACACAGGCTGTGCTGTTAACGTAACTGTCATTTTAGGAATCAAAATCGGGCGGCAAGAACATCGATATACGCTCAGACTCGAAGCAAATAAAGTGTTTTGCTTTTCGGAAGTGAGACTTGTGAAAAAATCAATCACACCTATCACGGACATTCTCTGATTTTATTGTCTCAGATTTTGAGATTGTACACAGTCGCTTTTACATATTACTTTACCATAGAAGTATGACGATATTGTCACGGTAAAGCAGGGGCGCCCGGATGTAAGTATGTAGTCGATGGTAACGGAATACTGTGGACTGGACGTAATTTGGTCCAGTGCTTTAAGGGCTATTGTCATAGACTTAAATATATGATAGACGGCGATAGTCGAATAACTTTTTGAGGCTCCAAGTCTTTAGCGCCATCTAGTCCAGATCGACCTAAAGATAGCCAAAATGTAAGAGGAAATGTCACCTGCTCTAGTACGCTAGTCGTTACTAGATGGAGTAACAGAGCAGGTGACATTTCTTCTTACATTTTGGCTATCTTTAAGTCGCTCTGGACTAGATGGCACTAAAGACTTGGAGCCTAAAAAGTTCTTAGACTATGGCCGTCTATTATATCTTTTAGTCTATGCTATTGTGATGGTTAAACGTGACGAGTATATTTAATAGTCTTCGTACTTGAAATCGACTAGGTATTGTATTCATCCCGTACATAACTCCATACAATATGTTTTTACGAGTAGTAGTTTTAAAGTTATCTACGATTAAGGTTATTTAGTGTGTTTATCACTTTTGTCCTACAGACAAGTATTATATATTTAATCAAGTATTAATTAATTAGTTAAGTAAGTGAAGTGTTTGTAAATATTAGTTCCATTTAAATAAATTAAACGAATTTCATTTCGTGTTGTGCTTTTAGTCTCTTTATATAAATTTAATTATAGCGGATCACAAAATGCTTCCAAAAAATTTGATATCATTGGAGTATCTATACAAAATGAATGATACTTATATAAATTATAGTATTATTTGTGCTAATATTGCTGATTAAGGGATTATGGTGGCCAATATCAATTTAATGAAAAGTAAACTTAAGTGAATCATAAATTATTATTTATTTAAGTTTGGTGGATAATAATGTGTACAGTTTTCATTGTATTTGTAATGCTTACTTAATCATACATTTGTAGAAAACGTTAATAAATAAGTATACGATTTAGCGAACGATAGCCGAATTCCGAATTTACTTTTACTACCGTACAACGATTCCTACTGTCGTTTGTTAACCTGGGGGATGATTTTTGAAATTCGAGTACTCAATAAAAAGATAAAAGTCAAAAATTGGCCCTCTGGGGGTCAATTTTTGACTTTCGAGCGCCCGAATTCAAAAAGTTCAAGCTCGAAAATAATCGCACACAAAAGCTTACCGCCAGTTTTTTCTCACGATATTAATAGTTTAAATACTCATGATTTTAAATTCCTATCGCTGTTATTTTTAAAACATAATTTCATCGTTTTATTCTGAGTTGTAAATGTCACTTTCGAGTACTCGAATCTCAAAAAATAAAAGCGATAGAAATTTAAAATGATGATTATTTAAACTATTAATTCCATGCGAAAAAATTGGCGACAAACTTTTGTGTGCGATTATTTTCGAGCTTGAATTGTTTGAATTCGAGCGTCCGGCTGTCAAAAATCGGCCCCCTGTAGTCTATTCTATTAAGTCCTACTTAGTCGTTTTAAAGCACAGAGTACCGGTTAATATAAGACAGTAGGTACCAATGTATGTTGAATGGTTTCATTAGTTTAATTACTTTTAACTTTAACGTTAATAAATGAAATAGTTCTTCGATGGGTTTAGCCGGTTTAGGCTTAGGATCTGTTTGAATTTTGTACTTTTTTTTCATTTCTTCTAATAAATACCGATATAAAATACAAACGGTTATTTTCCTTAATACCTGTTATTTTGGTCTCTACCTCTACTTTATACCGTTATGAAAGTTGTTTTCATCTACTTATCGATCGACTTTTCCTGCTTTGTGAAGCAAAAAATATCTTGAAGTACCTTTACTTAATTGTATTACTTATATATCATTGTTTAGGTACCTTATATGTCTAGTTGAAGTTAATATTAGACGATAAGAAATATAATTTGCAGGCTTTATTACAAAAAATATGTTTTGCAATCTTTAAGTTTTTCCCTTATATTTGTACCAAGTTAGTAAAGTGGACGGAAAACTGAAGCCGGACGGGAAATAGGCATAAATACCCCTACGTAATATAAGATACAATCATATATTGAAGCTTGCAAATCTTGCAATCACCCAACAGTATGTAGTGCGTAGGTACCTGCTTTCGTGGTGGAGGTACCTAATTATTAAATTTTTAATTGAATAGTGTCGAATTTAAAGCAACACTTCCTGATGAAAATTACTCTTGTCCACATAGCGGCCGACTATCTTTTTTTTGGATGAGCATCGTTGGACAATGTATTAGGTAGTCCGCAAAATTGACAAAACCTAAATGAGAACCGAATTTGTCAATTAGTGCGATAAATAAACAAAGCAACAGCACAACGTCGTTAAAATAAAAGGATTATAAAATATCAAAAACAAATCAAAATTCAAATTGACCCATCAGTCACCTTATAAATATTTTAGATAGTATCCCCGCCTCAAGACAACATATTTTCCGTCTATAGAGTTAACGAGGGGCACATCTGGGGCTGGAACCCTTGGCTCACCCTTGGGGCTGAGCCTACCTTAACAAATTTTCCCTTAAGCTGTAAACATGTTCTGTATTTCCCGATTCAGTAGCTCTGCTTTGAAGTTGTTTGGATACCCAGGAATTCTTTAAAAGATGGAAATTTCTATTGGAAATGTGGTTGTAAGAATAAAAATCAATGCATAACATAATTTTCTCTTCGCTTTACTAAATTTCAGATATTTTAATTCTGAAATAGCCATATAAACATTCAAAATTACTCTAGCAAGCAAAATACGGCGAATGAAGCTTTACATAAATTATCAAAACCACTGCTAGAGCTCGAGCTTTCAAAAGTTTAAGCAAAACGTCGCTACGCATAAAAGTAAAAGAGGAAGGGAAAAAATCAATGCTTGCATTTTATGTTCTGTGCGTGTGACAGATCGGTTGTCATGACTACCGCGACGGGGGAAACGCGTGGCGCGAAATAAAATGACGTAAGTAACGTAAGGAACCGACAAAATGGGGCCTGCTTTTCCCGCGTAAAGTCGTCGCTTAACGCTGCGTTCACAGTTACGACGTTTTGAGCTTGGTATTTAGGAGTGTGCGTTGAAGAAGAAAGAGACGGAAGATGGGGTAAGGGAGCCGGTAATCGATATTACGCACTTTTGTAGCAATGAAATTGGCGCTCCGCGGTGCAAGAAAGGTCTGCACGTTGCAATCTTATTTTAAAATGTACTTAGATAATTAAGTCAATCTATGATAAACTTAAACATTATCTCTACTACACTAGATTAAAATACAGCACATTACTATCCACTTTATAATCATTTCTTGCATAAGTAGTTTATTTTGCCTTATGTTATGTTACTTATTTTCAGAAAAGATTTTTGTTTTAGATTTGTATATATGTATAGCACAATATATTAAAGACAAGCGTACATTTAAATAGCATGCACGTATAATTAATCATAAGAGTCGAAGGGTTGCACCAGATATTAATTATCGCGTATAATTGTAGCAGAAGCTTATAAAAAGTATAATTAATGTGGCTACCAACAGATGGCGCGGTGATGATTTCAACAACGCGAGGAAATGATACAGTGGAGCGGCAGCGGGTAGAATTCGTGAGTCATCCTTTAGGGGTGTGATGGTCAGTCACGAATAATTACTCATTTTGTAGAATTCGCTCTAGTAGGTACGAATGACTATTATTTGATTCATATTTCTGTCTATTTACACGTTAGTAATAATTTAATGAAAAGTTAAATTTAGATCCAGTAAACCACGACTTTTTTGTAGGTACACACAGCAACACCCGTAACTAACTATTTGTAATCCCTATTGCAACGGCATAAGGTCTACCGATGGTTAGTTACGGGTGGTGCTGTTGGTATGTATGTGTCTATGTTGGCCCGCGATAATCCACCTCATACAAAAAAAAATGAACTCTATTCACCTACAAACAGAATTCATTTTAGTATAACGCCGCCAGTTATTGAAGGGTGGCCAGTAATTAAAATCTCATGCTAAATATGTGAATGGAGCTCATTTTTAGTTTGAGGTGGCCAGTTACTGGCGATTTACCCTACTAAAAAAAGTTATTGAAAAAGGTTCGTGAGTACTTGTCCACAATTTAGGTCAGCTTTCGACTAACGAGGATCCTCATTCCTCACTTTTATAATTAATGTACCAAATTTTTGCGTATAATTTTAAGTATTCCTAACTATTAATTATGTTCATTCTGGTGTTTTTGACTTAGTTTTCTAGTTCTATAGGTACTAACGATTTTTACAACTGTGTAACGAATATTGTCTGTATTCAGATTGGCCTAGATGATATGCTCGATCTACATATAGGTATGTATTATATTTTAACCTCACCTTGATAACAATATTTTCCCTTGATTTTCTCAGTATACCAAACAGGCGCCACACGTCACTTTCCGCCCATAAATTATCAATATGTAAATGTTCAACGACGGGGCTGCTAGTTATTTCTCATGAAGCTGTAACAAACAGTAGGTACTTACCTAATAATTCTGAATAAATTCTATCGTACAAAAGATTTTTTCTCGCAGAATACTGAATAATTAAATTGATAATATTAAAAAAGATAAATAAAGAAGATATGATATTAATAATAATGACACTAGGATTGTATATAGTTTTGCATGCTAGTATAATTAGATACATATAGCAGAATAAGCCACAAATGTCTATAAGTACTACACCTGCTGACACTACCTCTGTACTTATTCTATGCAAATAAAGATTATGATTATGATTATGATAAATAAAGTATTACTTTCGGCCATAGAGCATACTTATTTCTCCATGTTATCGAATGTCTTTTTCTGGGAATTTTAAATTCTAGCCCTAACAAAACTTGCAGCATTTAGATATAGGTATCGCCATCAGAGTTGAAGTCATGCACGCAAAAACATGTCATGTAATGATAGGTACGGTCGCGGTATTGTTGGGTTTAGGACTCGATTGACATTGGACATGTCATCACGAGAATCACTCTTCAAAAAATTCAAGCGCTTCAAGTCAGCCGGCCCTCTAAAAAGGAACAGCTTGAGTAAAGTGCTTGAACAGGACGAAATAAATTGTTAGGTATAAAAAACTTAAACTAAGTACTTACATCTTGTGCCACTACAGTTGTCTTGTCCCTTGCGAATAGTAAATTATTTATGTCATAAATTTATTTTTTCTAATATAATTTGGCGAGGAGCGATTGGGCGCTGGCGTGGTTCGGAAGTGTCATTTTTCATCTCCAGGCGGGTGCGGGTGACAACTACACTTCCACTTAGTTGATGCAATATTTGATGCACGCTATATAGACGGTCAACTTGAGAACCAACGGATTTGTACTTCGGATATGTCCGCCAGAGAGATCTGACTATTTAGCTATTGTCATTTCTCAAATCAACAAGAGGAATTAACTGCTAAGTAAGTAATTATATATTTTCCATATCTTAACGCGATCTTTATAATTCAATATTCAATGTTTTGTACAGTCAGCGTGAAATATATTGTAACAGCTGCAGCTAGAGTAGCCAAATAGTTCGTCACACCATACAAAATATATGGTGTGACGAACTATTTGATCACAAAATGCTAACCTACTTCAGGTAGGTACGTCACCGGAAAAAGTGAGCTCGACAATCGGCGCCTATAAATTTTCACCATTTAATTATGATTACATTGATTACCTTAATTAAAACATAACCTCTCACTCAGAATAGCTACAGGTGTGCGATATGTATTATAGGTAAGTATTTCGTTTTTAATCTTACCGTCCACCTGGTTAAACGGTTTTACTAATACATATGTGTATGGGAAAAACTTTCCGTGATCAACAAATTTCCTATACCTAAGTGGTTTATTTTTTAGCAGGTTTTTATAATTTTAAGCTTTTATTTTGGTAAAAACTAGAATTAAACGTATGTGGATGAAAACTCGAAAAAATACCTAATGATAGGTACCTCCATTTTCTATTTAAAGTAGAATTTTTAATTGAGTGACGTAATCTGACAGCTTCTGGTAGTCCATCATCTAAAATGGTTTGCAAATTAATAGAAAGTGCTGTCAAATTACTACACTCGATTAAAAATTCTACTTTAGATAGGTAATATTATAATAATCCATTTAGGCGTTAGACTTTAGATATTGGGATGTTTAATTTTTTCTACTTCTAAGATTGAAATAGCATGGATATGCCAATGGCGCTATGTAAAGGTTGCAAAGAAAAAAAAATGTACCTTTATTTAATCAGTCCTTAATTTTCTCAGTTTCGTTAAGAAAATTAGCCATACATTTTTATGGCTAATTATCGTAAAGAAAATAAGAAAATGAAGACAAGATAAGATTAATGTTTTCTTCCTTTTTTAAATTTTCTACACGAAAATTAATAACTTGTGAATATTTTGTTTATAGATTTAATTTTTTATTATTTACTTTACATGAGTACTTTATTTAATTCTTTATCTACGTTCCTTTTTCAACTGTTTACTTTTTTTACAATCACCAATACGTATTTAATTTGTTCGTCTGTAAATGTGTATGTTAAGGTGTACGTCATGAATAAATATCTTGAATTTTGAAAACAAGCTCTTAATCGTCGCTTACTCTGCCCCTATTTAAAACAAAATATTATATCACCTAATTCTCAAAAAAAAAACTAACTTGAATCTGTAGACTGTAGGTTGTATAGTTATTAAGTTAATGTATATTTTCTGTGCCTACGTGTACCGATTAAGTTAGCATTTTATCTACATGTGTGGTTAGCTGTAAGTTGTAAATAGTAACTGGGTTTCAATGAAAGCTCTATGAAAGCTTTATTAAATTAATAATACTTATATATGAATATGTACCTACTTACCTAACTGTTAGAAAATAGTCGACATGTAGGCAACTAATAAGGCTCTCGGTATAGGTTTCAAGAAAATGAATAGCTAGTTTTTATTTGTCATACTGCTAAGGGGTAAGTAAGACTAAGTTTAATAAATATCCTGCATTTTTCGATGTGTACGTGCTTACTTAATTATCTTCTACTCATCCCTTTTCACAATAAATAACCCTTGTAACAAGTATAGGAAGAAACGGTTTCTCGCCTTATCATACCAGCAAAGTTCAAGGAAGGTGTGAAGAGGGGACCAGCCCACCTGTGCAGACCTAAATACGGTGTGTATCAATTATTACCGTTTGTCAAGTGGTCCACCTCTGGCTCCTCAGATACGAGGGGGACGCACTGGGCTGGGGTTCACCAATCACCCTCCTCGCACCTTACATCCTGAACGCAAAACAATCGGAAACATCAACCTGTCGCGAATAGGGATGAATGTCGCACCCTCTCCGCTAAAATTGCAGAATAATTTTATTATACACCAACCCTTTTTTAGGTTAAGGAAAATAAGGACCTTCCGCCGGTAAACACGGCGCGTTTAATTTGTAAAATCGCGTGGATCGATAGAGACGCGAAAGCTTTTCGTAAACAGATCGAAGCTGGTCACCGAATCGAATCCCGCCAAATGCAACGACAGCTGTGCGTAGCTCGTAGCGCGTAGCTGTAGCGGCGCCTATTATTATTATTTGTAAACAAGCGTGCGCGGCGCGGGGTGCGTGTTGCGTCACGTGACCGCCCGCCATTGGCCGCCGCGGCAGCTGCGGCGCCCTCCCCGGCCCGCCAGCGCCGCGCGCGCCAGTCCGCCGCCGACCCGCGCCGCGCTTACACGCGCATACATTCCCGCGCGAAGCCACACACGCGCAACTGACGCGATCGCGAACTCCGATTCCCTTTTTGTTTATTTTTCGCGTCCTTCGAACCGTTTTGTGTTACCGAAGCGGCGAAAGAAGACGGCGCATGGGTCGAGCCACGAGAGAAGGTACCGCCGAATTGAAAAGTTTTGTGCGAGCTTTCGAGTTGTGGAAGTGTAGATTCCGAGGAAGCTTCTGGTTTTTTGTGCGTTTTAGTTGGAGCCAGCTTGTCGGCGGTGGAGCGTGAAGCGCGCCGTGCGCGTTCGCGTGCTTCCGCTGGAGCTTTCGTTGTGTGCTTTCGCGAATCGATAGCGATGAAGCAGTCATGGCATGACGCATCGGCTGGTGCCGCTGCTGCATGATGTCACATCATTTAAGCCCTTAATTGACACCAGTTTATAGTGGGAAGAATGCCGATTTTTATCGATGCGCCTGTAGATTTCACTACCTTTAGTTGAATTGTGCAGGTCTCTCTTGTTTTACCAATTCCTCCTGTCTGGTATACCATACGAATAACTCAGCACATCCGTATCTATTTACTCTTCTTCCTACAAGTCAGTAGAGTTCCGCTTGTTCTACGTTTAGTTGCCCATTTTCTCTATTGTTTTATGCCTATCTAAACTTTTATCTCATACCTACCTAGACCATGTCTATGAGATAAAACTGCCGACACTTGAGAGGTCTATCGCGGTTTGTTCTGTCTTGGGTTGTAATTGATTTTAGGACAGGTACCTACTACCGGATGTTCGTGAGAACCAAGATTAGCAACTCCTTTACGGTTTCTACCAAAACTACTTACCTACTTATTGATTTAATTTCGAACTGTAGTACACATGCGTTTTTGTTTAATTTAAGGCATCAACTACTTGCTTAAGTGTTAATTGTTGCCGTGTCAACTAAAGGGTAGATTACCCATAGGCACAAATGCAAAGAAGCGTAATAGAAATTAAAGTCCGAAATATTAAAAAGGTCTATGTCCACTAAATAGATTGTCCACTTAGGTAAGGCAATTACTGCTTAAGAAAAAGCCCGAAATGAAAAAGAGTAATTTTGGGTTCAATACCATTACCGTTGCATTAAATTCCCTTAAAGATTATTCAGAACAACGGTTCTAATAAGTTTTAAACAAAAAAAAAGAAGAGTTCCCTCAATTTCTCCAGGATCCCATCATCAGATCTGGACCTGGTGAGGCTGGTGACAATGGGGTCAACTGTGAAGTATACTCTTTCAAACAAAAAAAGAATTTTCCAAATCGGTCCAGCCGTCTTCGAATAATCGGTGAACATGCATAAAAAAATCCCGACGAATTGATAACCTCCTCCTTGGAAATCTTGAAGTCGGTTGAAAAAGACCAGGTAGTAGTTGTAGGTATCTATTAAGAATCTTAATCAGTCAGTGTAGATCAGCTAGAATTGTTTCAATGCCTGTAACTTCTGTTTAAAGACACGTTAAGTATGCATAAGTAAAGTACGTTAAACATATTCGATATGCCCTAGAACGTTACGCACAATTTACTCGAAACCCCAAGTTAAAGTCAGCTTAAGTAGATACCTATTCCAGAGATTCAGTTTTATCCCTGTACATATCTACACTAGCTTTCTTGAAAGCCAAATTGAATCCACTAGTTTCGCACCAGCGAACAACGTAGGTAGGCAGAAGTTGTCGAAACTTTTGTGGACTAGAGATTCGGGAACAGGCTTGAACCAAGATAAATTGGAAAGGAAGAGGCATCAAGGAAAATAAGAGCTTTGCACAAACCTTCCCGAAATGAATATTTATCGATTAAGCGAAAAGGAAAAGGCGACTGGTGTTTTTTGAATAGATCGGTTAGGTATTGTACTTTTTGGCCGTTAGACTCGCAAATTATTTAAGGTTCCAACAACTAGGTATACAAAGATTCGTCTATTTTAGGCTGGCTCTACATGATGGGCCATCATAGGGACGCAGCTATACAACGGAACGAGAAGGCTATATCGTTAGCTCCTTCTAACGCATAGCTGCGTCCCTATGATGGCCCATCATGTAGAGGAGCCATTACACAGATTTAGCAAAACTCGATGAGGTTTAGTAATGTAACGATAATTCCGAATTTGAAAAGGATCAAAGCTCTTCTGATCAGCAGAAACTAGCACGATTCTTCAAAATAAGCAATCCAAGCATGTTTGCCCATGCCAAGTCTACTTTGCCGTCAAAGATTGGACTTGAAGTTGCAAAGACCCGGTCCCACGGAATAATCGAATAAATAATACGCCTTCCTCCCGTGAATGCGATAATGGGGAGTCAAGTTCAGTGAGGCCAATGAAAACAAATAAACAAATTGGCCAATTTCGCCCGAGCTAACTGTTGGTACATCGGCGGCTGGATTGTGCAATGCCACATGCTTCCTTTTTAGTTGAACAAGCGAGTTATGTTTCCGACGGCGATCTAGTTTCGGAAATTTTTCATTGTTAATGATTTCCTTGCTTCGTGGAAAAATCTGAGGAAGATGTCCGGATATAAATTGTCTTAGATGAAAAACAGACAGCATGATACGAGTTGTTGGAAATGTTTGTTGGACGTGTTACAGATGGAAACATGTTATTTAAACTACATAATTTGAAATTATATCAATATAATCACTTACGTTTATTAGAAAGTATTTATAGGAATAGGGACTATATCTACAGTGTGAATTCATTATTATAACGATATAATATACAACTAAAAGGGTTTATTTTAATAATCAAAACAATTCAGTTTTCGGAGTTCTTTAAGTATATGTTCCGTTTCTTTTTACATAAGATCAATTCGGAATTCAGGTGGAATAAGCGTTGTAACTTAAAATGATGTTGTGCTAAAGTCTTAAGCGTCTTTCATTCTATCCCGAATTCTATATCGCCACAAATATCTTAAGTTAATTCATACTTTCTTGAAGGATAATCCCCCTCTTATTGCTTGAGAGCAAACTGAAAAGACGCTTTCAGTTTTCATAACGTCCGCAATGTACACGCTGAAAGTTCTATGCTGCTCTAATCTAAAGGTATATATTCTCCCTCTATACTTTTGCTTTTCGTCTAGGGAAAGTTCAAACAGCGCTGCTGGAAAAAGTTTTGGTAGAAATGTAATTGTGGGGAATATTTTAGCGAGAGGGGGAGACGCGCCGGTGAATGCTCTTGTTCTGCCACCGGACTTTTGGCAAATATAAGACAGAGATACATACCTATGGCAAATAAATTTGTCGGTACTGATGCTAGAAAGATTTAAAGTTACATACTAATCCAGACATAGATAGGGCTTTATAAATCCCTAAGGGACCAGATAGAGGACTACACAGATTTGGTTTTTGTGCCACCCGTATTCGCGGGTAGCATATAAAGTACTGTCAGTGACGGTCAATCGACCAGGATCAATTTCATTTTGACCAAGAGACAGAACTTCCGACCCCGGATGGCCGGCCTGATGGCGTCAGTTTTTCAGTTATTTGAGTGGATACTTACTCAAGTAACTGAAAAACTTCTTCGCTAAACGAGAAACGCTTCTTGGCTAAACTGAACCGCAATGATTTTATTAGGTAGGCATTGCAAACTTTTCCCTTTAATATGAGTATAATTTATAATAAAGGATGTGAGTGATGAGATGACGGGTTACAGAGAGGTGTGGAAAAAAGACTTGCTGCGCCGAACCAAGAGGCAAGAGAATGATGATGATGAGTATAATTTATATAGTAATAAAGAATGATAGTGATTCTTGTGCATACATTTTAACATATCATAACATCTTAGTTTTGTTACTTAATCGAAACATCATTCTTAATGGAAACCAATAGACTCTATAGATATGAAGTCGTCCCTGTTACAGTTTTGAAAGGAAACAATACTAAATCATACAGTGACTGTAATATGCGACTTCCTTCAAACAATTCCATCTCATAGGTGTAAGTACAAAAAATGCTCAATTTCCGATGTCGCATCCGATAGCACAGACAGACGTGAGCACAAAAAATGTTTACAAAAGTGCGTTTCGCTTACTTTATTCTACTGTTCAATCTGAAGTGCGAAGCTCGTGTGTTTAAGTGTTTATGGGTGGAAGTCGCTTAGCATCGAGTTGGGGAGCTACGGAGTATGTGTGCTATAGTTTTGAGGCATCAGAAAAAGTGGTAGTGTGGGAAAGATGGTTGTGAAAAAACGCCACATCTGCGGCGCTATTCAACCGGCTGAATGGGATGGGACGTAACTCTATATCGAGAAATCGCGCCTTATCAAATTGTGGATTAATCTTCATGTTCGTCTTTTGTTCCTATTGTTTTTCGCCCTGATTTCGCTTTTTGATCATTTTGCGCTGGTTATTTATGACAATCGTTGCATTTAGAAATCAATATAAGGAATACAAAGAACGTAACAAAAACCGGCTTCAGAGTTTGGTATCGTTGTTAATTTCACCCATGATGATGCCGCTAATCGTGGTTTTGATTTATACCCGTACTGATCGGTCGGATGAAGCTGCTTAGCGTTTGTAGCATTGTCAATAAAATTATAACACATTACCGTCGTTGGTGCTGGGAAAGTGTACCAAGCCAACTATTTTATACCTCGTGTCCTTTAGTTGTCATATGCCGTTCTGCAAATAACACCCATCGAGAACCGAATCGGCACCGGCACGGCAATCAGGCTGATGTGCGTATCCTGTGTGATTACACTAGAATATACGCCGCGGTGAGAAAGTTTCCTTTGCATGGATATGGCGAAGTTATAATAATCATTGTTAACGAACAAGTCTTGGATCTGAGAAGTTTGAACTGACATGTATTGTTGTAAAGAATATTCGTCGAGTTTATTGTCAGATCGTTTAGCTCTACCACTCAAGTATTTTTTACGGCTAGAGAGTTTCATGTAGGATGTTAGCCTACAATGCGTCAATGCCTGTATGTTATGACAGTCTGTACTGGTCGAGGAGCTTTCAAAGGAAGATGACGATTCTTCTGTTCTTCTATATGTTCTTGCATTGCTAGTTTTAGAACAGATGTAGGTACTTACAACAGTTTTACCATTTCGTAAAAAAAGCTATGCAGAATTTGCTGTAATTGCTTGCTATCCGGTCTTCGCCGTCTGACGGTCTTCGCCGAGTTGACCTTATTACTAAATTCCCTAATTTAGATTCACCTGTATTGCGAATAAATGCTGAGTTAGCTGCAGGCAATTTCAGATACAAATATTCAATTGTTATTCAAAATTTTTGGAACTTCTTACATGAAGAGTAATAATTTGAAGAATCTTCCTCCAAAGGACATTGCATAAAGTTTTGTAAATGACCTGATACGCGTAAAACTCTTATGAATATACTTATCAGTGATTATCAGCTATGATCAGCGGATATATATCAATAAGTATCCGGTGCGCACAGGAAATGTCGCTTTGTGGAGATTGATCAAATAGTGCCAACCTGATAAATTATTTAGAAGTTAAATCACTTGAGCTGAAGGTCGGAAGAGATTGAATGAATACACAACGACCAAATATACGCTGAATGTCTTAAACTAGTTTAATTGTGAGAAAACATTTGTAATTAATTTAAATATAGACGCGATGACCAGAAACTAAAAACTTCAAGAGCGTACGTTTTCAATACTGACCACTAAAAATAGCAAAATTTGGGTGAAAAGCATTATTGTTAACGTATTAAAGACGCATTTCATGCAGGCTGTTCATTGTTAAACATACAGTTATCGAAGTTCAAACGTTATTACTTTTATATTCTACACTTTTTCGCTACTAGAGTCCTATTTTTCACCATATAACTACATACGTATATTAACTTTGTTAAATTATTTTGTCGTTTCCACAGGATCAAATTGTGTTCACATACGAAATAAATTAGAAAAAGTAGTCGCTCTAACATCGAGAAAACTAAACCGTATCGATCTGTTCTCCCCCTCTCACCAAATGCATTGTGTTGTGTTGCGTGCGCTTGAGTACAAGTCTTTTGACGTGAGCTCCTAAGTTTGCGTTGGGGTTTAGTTCACAATATACATGCCATATTGTGATGACAGTTCATCGTCAAGTTTACCAATGAAAATGTCCTTTACGTATTTTATAGAGTTCTTAGCAAAGTAGCACAGCAACTTGACTACAAAACAAAGTTACTTCATTATATTTTCAAAGTCAACAGACTGAAACGACTCGGAAACAGTCCCGCAGTGTTTGTTTCACGGAGAGTTTTATGCGTATTTGAAATTCGAATTAGGCCATAAACTGAAATCAAGGGCGCGATTTCAAGTTTACAGCCGAGGATGGCCGAACATCTAAACAGCGCTGCGCCGAGCGTTGCACAAAAAAGCGACAACATCCGATGCTAAAAATAAGCCGTGTAATTACAACGCAAAGCTGAAAGCGCAACGCTTTCGCTGCAAGCGGTTGTACGGTCGCCCTTGACAACCGAGACCCAGATACTATCGTGTTCCGCGCACACACCCTCGCGAAACACTCACATGGAAGGATCAGACGAATCCCTATGCACACATACGCATTTCACCAAGTAAGCACACGCTCACACATGGGCTTAGAGCTGCGTTCCGTTTGGTTTGGAGTGAGCTTTTAATCTTTTTTTCTCGTTCACTCTTTGTGCGCATCTACAAAGAGTTCTGCCTTGTGATTACTAGCAGAGTTGACGGCGCAATCACTCGCTGAATATTTCCTTGAACTTGAGTTTGGAATTATTTTGATTCCATTTAGAATTGGCTGCTGGGAATTTGCATAAAAAAGACGACTCGTTTAAATAAAACCTTCTAAAAGCGAATGCGATATTTTATCGAAGATCAGATATTTTATTGATTTTATTTAGGAATGAAACAAGTGTGTTGGTTTGTTCTAGGTACCTAATTTAAATTGCTAAATCTTTGCTAGCACAGTTTCCCAGGGTGTTTCCCTCAGACCAACGTTTATTTAGTAAAGGGAAATTCAAGCATGCCGCATTTTACCTTCATAAACCCAGGAGTGCATTAGAATATATAAAATATACGATTTATATATATGGGACGATATTTATAAATAAATAGGAATCTGTTTACGTACGAAATGTCAACGACAGGCTATCGATGAAAGCATTCCGCGTTTAAATTTAGAAAAACGTGAATAGATCTGATTGGCTGAAAATAACCGATGGATTTTCATTTCCAATAATAGAGTATTTAAATTTAGAACTTCGTTTTATTGAAAGAAGCCAAAGAAGGGTTAAATTTAGAATCAATTTCATTAGCATGTTTAGCCTGTATTTGAAATAAGTTAGTTAGCTTAGCTAGGTTGCTTTTTAAAAGCTTTTTTTACATGTTATATTTAAAAGTTAAGGAACTTAGAACTATTTCTAATTTGAGTTACATGGCTAAAAAATATTTAAATCGTAGTTATATTAGTTACGTCAAATTAAACTCAACTGACCTAGCTACGAAATTCGACTTACACAGTTTTAAACCATCAAAAATAGTTCCCTTAAAATAGTGTAGCCGAAATAGTGACGCTTTACTATGGAGTAACTCTATTTATAGTTTGTTTACACTGTGTTACCCGGTCGAATTCAGTATCCTTGGAATGTGCGGTATTCTGTCATAACGAGGGTTCCCGAAATTCGCAGCGTTGGCCACACGCGTCTGCTTGTTAGCAAATTTCATTAACTAGCTCGTGAATTTAATATAGCTGTAATCTAGTTAGCTTTACGTACTTGATATTAATTAATGGATGGAATTGTTTATTTTTGTATAAGTCTTTAACGACTTTCTATTTGTTTTAAATACAAGTTGGAGCAGCATTAGGACTCAGTATCAAAACTGTCGAAATAGGATAATTTGTTTAGTTATGATTTTTTAAACAGATTTTAGAACACATGCGCGATAATAAGTATCATGTTTAAACGGTATGGAACGGTCTTGATAACTCTTGTACCTAAGTATCTTTTGTAATTCATATAAAATATACGATTTTATAAAATATGAATTACATTTGAATAAATAAAATGACATACCTACGTTGAAGCATTAATAACTAAAGCAGTATTTAGGAACAAAATCTTAATGCGGCGCGCAGACGTTCATTCGTTCAAGCTTCTTTCGGTGGTACTATTAAACAAGTACCTATTTATTCGCACTTTAAATTCATTATTCTAGTAAGTACTTTTAAAAGCTCCAAGATGCCCTATTTTGGCAACAGTATTTCCTACATTGGTAGCAATGGCGGAACGTTTGAAAAAACTCGACTTCCCTCAGCTTTCCTTAGTAGCCACCGTACTCTTACCGTCCCGTCCACTTCTTTCTTTCTAAGATATGATCACAACCGCTAGGGATCCGATGCGAGGTGGTTATTTAGAGAAAAATACTTAAGAGGAAGATACCCCGTAGCATTATCATCGGCACACCTTACCAGGATAACATGCACGGCGTATCACAAATGCTCCCCGTCATTACTAGATAAGGGTGACGTCACGGGGTGACCTCGATGCGTGCCTTAGCGCTAACGATTTTCCGTCTAAGGCTTTTGCAGCGGCTTTCAAAAACATAGAAAAAGGGTGGTTGTGTGTTGGAGTATTTTTTGTGGCGATTAGGCATTTGCGTAATTGATAATCAAAGTGTCAGTTGTTGGAATTTGTAGAGTAATTCATACTTAAACTTAAAGATTAAAATAATCAAGTAGATTGAGTAGCACCAGCCGCATTAAATAAAATAAAAAACAGATCAACACTTTTGTGGTATAATCGATCTAGTATAGAGATGACGTATGTGGGCACCTCGCATTGCTATTTTTTTATTGCTTTCGTAACATCCGCCTCAAAAACAAAGATTACAATTATTTCACTTAATCGTCGCAATTGACGAAGACAATAGAAATTCGTAATAACAATCGGAAATTCGGTCATCATTCCATCGATTGCGCGCCTCAAAACACGGCTGCGCGCGTGCGCGCCTCCTGCCAGTAAACATGTCCGCGCCAACCCATAACTTGCGAATTTCCTTGCAATTCCTTTCTTATTTCAAATTAAGAACGCGGCGCGCAAAATAACGGCTTCCTCACTACTTCGTAACAGAGCTTGAATTCTATTGGATATTAATACTCTGGAGTCTGTAGCATAAAGTTGTTTTTGGTACCAAGATCTTGGTTTAGGAAAGACGTTGTGAAAGAAACAGTTGACGAGCTTAAATTATTTTCTTTTCCTTACATTTATAATCGCTAGGCTTTTGGGTTTTTCCTAATGGAATTGAAATTTGATTTCTTGTATCGATATTTTTTGTGGCAATACTTTTATAAAAAACCGTTTTTTTAACGCTTATTTTTTAAAACCAAAATTAAGTACTTTATTGTCATTATAAGAATCTGTTGCATGCATATGGCGATTATCACACCGGCGGCGCATGCGGATCCGTCGCCAGTGTGATAATCGCCTATAAGTTTATGTTGCCTTTGAAGTAAATATAATCAATAATCATCGATAAGTCATGCATCCGATTAGCTATCTAGGGTATCTGTTTCTGCGTGTCATTTAAGATGTGGGCAGCCTAGTGATGTGGAGCGAGTCGATTAATGTTCGACTGATTTAATGGTTGGTTATTTTTATATGTAGATTCATTTTTTTATACAATTAAGTAAACAACTGCTGCTGCTGTATCTTCCCAGAATACTATCTAATGACGTACTTATTTGTTTGTTGCAGACTGGTGCAGGCCGCCCGGCTAGCCGCCGCTCCACCCACCAAAAGACGACTCACAAACCAAAGCCTCCAGTCATATCTTTCGTTTAAAATCTAAATATAAGCACTATTTTTTAAACCTTTTAACGATAAACCGTAAATAGTATACGCTAACTCCCAAACAGTACAAATTAATTTAAGTCTGAAGTGATCGGTATTTACAATAAGAAGAACGAACGAGCGAAAGAAAAATCTATCAACGACCAGTATTTAAACGTTCCAAAATAATAGAATATCGTTAAACGAGTGCACAAAATATTTATCGATCGTTAACGCAGTCGACGCATTTTTCTAAAAATCAGCCAAAGATTTTATAAAACCGTAGTTAAGACTCGTGTGTAAACTGCCTCTCGGGGATTTTTATATTTATTTGTTAGTGATTAACGAAATTGTGATTAGTGTAGTGTAAACCAGTGTGCCGTATAACCGTAAATTAAGTGCTACTCGTATTTAGACAGACTTTAACCAATTAACTTTAGCCAGTCAAAGTACAAATATCAAGTTCCAGTGCAGCGAGTGTTCATAGCGAGATAGACTTAGTAGAGCTTATTTTTGTAAAACTTTACGTGTTGAGCGTTTGTGTTTGCGATGAGGATGAGGATCCGCTTCCATCGCGGAAGGGCGCCATGAGCGAGGCGCTGCGGAGCGAAGCAGGCGCGGAGGCGCACCTGCCGCCCTTCTCGACCTTCGTCGGAGACATGGCCGAGAACGAGCAGCGCATCCTGGCGGCCGACGCGCGCCTGCTCGACCCCGGCTGGGAGTACTACGAGCGCGGCGACGGCGTCTCCGTCATAGCTAGCCAGGCGCAGTACCGCCCCTGGGAATCCATGCCCATCACCGTCGGCGCCAAGGATGCCATCCTACGCGCCGGCTTCTCATCCCCCCTCGACTACCAGTCCGTCACGCTGCAGCCCATCAACAAGCTGCCGTCCTTCCAAAGCCAGTTCCAAACGTTCCCAGAGACGACAGTCATACCTGAGACGGGGCTGCCGAGCGTGACGCCGGTACCGGTCACGGCCAGCCCCACTCCCAGTGCGAGCCCTAGTCAGCTGACGCAGCTCACGCAACTGACCACGCCGTCGTCTCCGGCGCATCTCACAACCCTGGCGCAAGTCACGCCACTCTCCACGACCCTGACCACGCTATCACCCGTTAACGCTACAACATTCCATACACTCACGGCAGTGAACGCCAGGAGTTACCCCATAGTCCCGGCGCCACTCCAAGCTCGGGAGCTCGCGCCCGCCGGACAAGCTTACATTGACGACCGGCACATACAGCTATACCAACCAAATATCGCTACTATTAATGCTTTTCCCACTCAAAATGGTATATTACACCAAAACGGGACAATCCTCCATCAAAATGGAAGCTTACTACAGAACATTCAAAGTCCAACCGTAGTTCACGTGTTAAAAAACGAACCGTTCGATATGAAATCACTCCAAGAGAAATACACGCCGAACGGTCTCCATCACAGTAATTTCCAGAACCCGATGTTGATAGACAGCGGGTATGAGAAGAAGAACGGTTTCGGGAACGGGTCGTCGCCCACGAGATCGGATTTCCGAAAGAAAGAGAGGCGGAAAATGCGAGCGAACAGCTCGGAGTCTGACGGGTCAAACATGGAGATGGGGTCCGAGAGCAGCGGGCAGGTGGCCGCCGTGTCCTCCACCGCCGGCTTCAAGTCGCCGCTTCACGGGGCTCCGCCCATGAGCACAGGGCCCATGGACCTAGACGACATCTCATCGGAGAAACAGGTAAAGGAATAAGGCGTTTTTTGTATTGTATGCATGAATAGTATTAGTGTTCAAACTTTGATCGACAAAATACATATATATTACAAAATTACCTCCAAATCTTTATATACCTACTTAATTTTCACTATGAGACGGTAGGTAAGAAGACTTAAAGATACATTATATCCGCACTGGGAAAAATCAAGAACGACAACTAATGTCTCTTTCCGCGAATTGGCGAATTGCGTAAACAAGTCGCCGGGGAACGCAAAAAGCCGACTGAATATTCGACGAAAGATATTAGAATTCTCAGAATTTCATCCGACTACACGGCGTTGAAAGTGGATATTCGAGAGATCCCGAAAAAGAGAAAGTTTCGCCGTAATTCCACCTTTTATTATTCGGGGAGCAGTTTTTATTCTCGGTTCCGAGTTTCGGAATGGCCGAACTCTCTGTCTTCGCGGCTATAAATTTAATAGTTAGCCGATTCGGCTGCTCCGCCAATAAATTAACTTCTTCTCTCGTTTAAAACACAAATTAAAGTGGGGCGATTTACGCGTGTCCTGCTTAGAAAATTTTATGAGTCCCATCCCATTCACAGCGAGTGCAATTAGGCAGTTTGAGGGCCCGTGCCCGGCGCGGCTTTAATTATATTACCGCGCGAATATATTAGCGGCTCTTATCTCGAATATTCTGCCGTACTTCTGTGTCAAAGAAAAATGAAACGACAATCTTTCCTACTATGTATATTCAAAAGAAAGCTTAGGGTGGTTATCTTTCAATTGTAATACGGCTTATTTGAATGAGATTAAATATGATTGTACCGAATCATATAAAAATGATTGAGCACTGGTAAAGCAATTTGACTTGTCTTTAGTAGTCTTTACTTATTTTGAAGGATCTGTAGCCAAGTAAGCAACCTTCATATATATAGGTATTTAGTTGATCACCAGATAGACAGCTTAATTTATAATTAATTATTGTATCGTGGTAATTAACACGAATTTCATCATTAAAGTGGTTACTTACATTTATCTCAAAGTTGATCATAAGGCCGAGAAAAAAGCTCAGGATGTCTAAGTACTAGCTTCGTACTTATTATAAACGCTCTGTCACCCTAGTCGACCCAACATAATAAGATACCCGCTTGTATATGTGTATTGCTGATCCAGAGGTCACATTTATGCTGGTCCAGTGCTAGTGCCTGGAACTGACCTGTCCTGTAGAGACGGCATTCCGCACAAATGTCAGCATTTCCTAGTCTAATAACGAACACCTTGAGCCAGCTGCCTTATACAATAGGCACTAATTATCATTGCCTATGGTTTTTGCTTCACTCTATTTCAGATGTTAGGTTAAATGGTAGTGAACTTACTCAACTGTAGCGGGTATTTGACATATGAATATGAGAGATGACATTCCATTAGGTCTATTCTGGACTATGCTATTCATGCTATTGACATACTGAAATTAGAAACACGTTGATTGCCTATGGCTAGTAAGTCTTAAAAGTGCGGGATCAACTGATAAGATGTTCATAACAATTGAAAAATGGAGGCGCATGTTAAGGATATCCTGGACCGCCCGTCGCACCAACAAGTCAATCCTTTCGCAGCTAAAAATCAAAACCCGACTATCCACGATTTGTCAGCAGCGAATTCTGGCCTATTTCGGCCATATAGTGAGAAAGGGAGATGAGAGCCTCGAAAAACTAATAGTAGTTGGAAACACGGAGGGACACCGAAGATACAAATCTCCTAATAGATGGACAGATTAAGTAAAGGACTCATCGTCCTCAAAACATTACGCTGTTGTACAGAACGCCATGGACAGAAGCCGATGGAGACGTTTCATACACACGAAGTACAGATCATCCGGTGATGATCACGATCCTCAGTCATGAGGGAATGACCGAAGAGAGAGATAATTGAAAAATAATCTGAGAAGTGAATCTTAATTTTCAACAACATTTGGAATCAGTGACCATTTATATCGGTAATAGACATATTATGCTAAGAAGTAAATTCAAAGTGTCATGATGGTTGTGCTTTAAAAGTGCGTGATTGGAAAGCAATGTAGGTAAATTGTTTTTTTTTTTTAATTATTTTACTTTTCTATTAACCCTGAATTTATTTCTGCTGCTGACTGCTCTTTGTATTAAATATGTAATTAATCAAAAAATGAATATAGTGAGTCTCTAGCTATCTCACGTAACTAGGGATGTCACGAATATTCGCATTCGCATTCGTATAATGCGAATATTCGCATCATTTTTGACATACGTATCAACATTCGCATTCGCATAAAATGATGCGAATATTTTTCGAATGCGAATGTTGGTAGAGCACATCCTGTTTTCACAGCACTGGCCCGGCCCATGGTCATATGCTTGCTCATACACAGGAAGTGAAAACGACGGTATCACTTGACTCCTTTTGATCATTAATATAGGACTCTATCACATGTCATGTTCTCTATTTTTGAACTATGGAAGCATAAAAATGATAAGCAAGATTAAGTTTTTTGAATCTACTCCGTAACATTCGTATTCGCATTCGCATTCGGACATTCGCATCCTGAATATTCGCATTCGCATTCGCATTCGCGAATGTGAGAAAAACGACATTCGTGACATCCCTGCACGTAACATCACACTCAGTTGCACTCAAACGCACTTAATAAGCTAGATTATGAATGACAGTCGAAGTGAGTTTTAAGTTGAATGCCAGTCATATTGGTATTGCAGTATCAGAGTTATTAAATGTCATGACTTGTATAACGGTGGCATGAGGGGTAGAAATTACTAATAACTTTAAATAATCATTTTATTCCCGGTGCAGACATGTCTTTTGGATTTTTTAAATCTGAAATGCCCTAAATTCTAAGGAAATTTAAGAACGTAATTTTTTTTTCATTTTAGTATAATTGGAGAATGTTGGTAGAACCAACGTTTATTTCACTTTTATAAGCAGTAATTATCGAAGTAAAAAAATATAATTAAATTATTTACCAGCGTGCCTAATTGAAGTCTTAATCTCATGTGAAATAGCTAACTACTAATATTCATATCAAAAACCAAACGAAATAATACTAAACACGTTTAAAATACTTAAAATACATATTAATCATTGCGTGAGTGCAAGTTTTGACAGTTGTATATGAACTCATTACTAGCACGCCATTTCTGAAAAGTCAAATTGTTTTAATAAAACTCTTAGTCATGCAACATCAGTCGGTGCAATTATTATATTTTAAAAGCTTTTAATCAAGCCAATTTGGCTAACATGGTAATTAGGAGCTTTTAAAAGCTTCGTGTCTCCAGCGAAATATAATCATTAACAAATCGGCCGGTCGAGCTTTTGCGGCCTTTTTCATGTCTCGTTAAAAGTTCGCAAGATTATGTATCATATCCTCAGCATGCTTAAAGACACATAGGAAAGGAGATAATTCTTCAGTCTGACTTTTATATCCTTAGCGGGGCTCTATTTGAAGAATATGAGTTCAAATAACAATGTTCTAATCTAAAGAAAATTTGTAAGTCTTGTAATTTTCTTATTTCAATTTTAACTAAGTCGGTTTAAGCGTAAAGAAGTAACAGAGAGACAGAGTTTTTCATATTTATAATTACTTAATAGCAAAATAATATGGCAGCCATATTGATGTGCCACAATTTGTCAAAAAAAAACTGGCGTCCCCATTTTCCTTCTTGTAAGTATGTGTTTCTTCATAAAAGGGTTAAAAGTGCGGTAGAAACTCACACGCGTCTATTTAATCGCGGCGCCGCCCCCGCGTTTCACACCGGATGAATAAGCGGGAAAACCCTGTTTCTTGAGGCTGAACATTTACGTGCTCTCCTTTCGTTTTATTGCAAATATTCCAATTGAATTATATTTTACATACTAGCTTTTGTCCGCGACTTCGTACGCGGCTACATAAAATGTAATGTCGAACATTCAATAAAAAAGGTAAACAATAATTTTGTCGTAATCGTTTCAGTCGTTGAGTCTGAGGAGGTCACAGACAGACATGGTTTCTTGGGCATTTATACATTGTATAATATTATAGTAGGGTAGTATTTATTCATAATAATACGCAACTGAGTAAATCTGAAATTAATTGGAGGCGCCACACCTATTGCTAATTCAACCAATACGTACTTAAATAGTTTAAATTCAGCTCACTACGATTAAAAAAAAAATGTATGTCATATTATTCATATATGCATTACTTTCAGATACTTTTAAATGTTTCGATGCATTTCTAGGACAATATTTTATAGCTTGCCTTGCCGGTGACATCACGTAAAACTTCATGTAGTCATTCATATTCACAATTGTATGGATAGTTAAGAAAATCAAACTGTATATGCATTTAGTAATTATTTTTCAAATTTAAAACAAACGGTATTTGATCGTCAGCTGTTCGGCGGTACGATCTGCCCCGATTGCGCCCGAAGATAACCGACTCATTTGGAATGAAATTGTGCAAAATGGCGGCGCGCGCTCCACAGCTGTTGCGGGTTTTTTATGATACTTGAATTAATTTGATCATTACGTGACGTTACATATGTAATTTATATAGGATGCCACCCAAAGTTTCTTTAAGCTGTTAGTTATTTTTGGAGTAAGACCACGTGCAGTTACTCGTACATTAAAAAAAGCAAAAACAAAGATCCCGACGAATTGAGAACCTCCTCCTTCGAAATCTTGAAGTCGGTTGAAAATACAGTCAGGTTATTGATTGTTGTCTGACGATACTATTACTATTACTATTTCTAATTGTATGTAATTATGATCAACCAATCATATTAGGTATTAAACATCAGTTATATTCATCATTACTACGCCAGCGCAAGGAGGCCTGTGTGACATACATTGAAGAAGGCATTTCCTTGAACCATTCTTTCAAAATCAGCGTTTTTGTGGGGTTAGTGAGTAGGATAATGCACATATAGGTACGCCACATAAAGAACCTTTTTTACATTAAGTTGAGATACGAGTTAAATAATTGTGTACCTAGCTACGAAACATTTTGTCGATCAGAGTTCGTGTAACAATCTTTACATTTATTATATCATCTTATGTCTCTTATCTATGTTATTGTGTTTTTACTGGTGATAATAACTAAGTATTTTGTTGTTGCATAACCAGTAACGTATGAACTTTGAAATATGAAACTTTATCTATGTATTTAGGGCCCAAAAATTACGGTGACACAGTGACACCCTTACGGTACACACTCAGCGGCCGCTCGAACCGTAGCAGCGACGGCAGGCAAACAAATACAACCATAAGGCTGTGGCCTCTGCTCAAATCCCATGAAAGGTCGCTCACCAATGAGGCCGTAAGCTTAATGTTTCATAAATCCACTAGACATTACATAAACGTTGACCTATCCACAGACAAAGAAGAAGCGCAAGCGATGCGGCGAGTGCATAGGCTGCCAGCGCAAAGACAACTGCGGAGACTGTGCGCCCTGCCGCAACGACAAGAGCCACCAGATATGCAAGCAGAGGCGCTGCGAGAAACTCACCGAGAAGAAGGTTAGTCACTTCACTTCTTCATTTAATTGATCAATTTAGAAAAACCTGGGCTAAAAGACTCTAGATTTGCGCCTGAGTCTGAGGTCTGAGGTCCATCTATTTGTACCACATTTATGAAAAATTAAAGTTAAACTTTAACGTAAATCTGACCGCATTTGTGAATGGCATGCGAGGAAGTTGTTATGGCATTTTCGTTCCCTTAGAGGCTGTGTGGAAAAAGAAGTCCCGTAGAATATACGAGTTCCTTTCCCATACAAACCACGAGACCACTTTCTGCACAAACACATGATTTGTTAACTTATATTCTCTCTTCTGTTCTCTGTACAATTTAATCTGGCCAAATCGCTGTCGACCGCGTGGACAAGCAACGAAACGATCATGTAATACTTATGCAAAGACCTTGGCACTTGAAATTAATTCACAGGTTACGATATTTTTCCGGCCGATCATGTTTCATTCAATGGAAATCTTGAATAAAACCTGATGACGCAAGTGCTGTATGACTTATTCAACGTTAGATTTGCATTTGTTTTTTCTTGTAAAAAATAAAGTTAGTCTGCAGGAAGTATACAATTGTTTGAAAGTTTTTCAGTATGATCATGATAAGTCTTTGTGATAAACTTACTGATATCCTTTTCATGATTTTTCTACTGAAAGGCTCTGAATGCCCAGGTAATGAGGATAAACGCGCAAAAATGTGCGCAATTGGCGTCGCAATCTCTTTGGTTATACTTTGAAAATTGTCAGTTTAGAGTAGATATTAGACCAAAACTTCAACGTCAGTAATGTTTCCACAATGGCGGCTGAAAAGGACCATTTATAATCTGTGGATTTTTATCCTTATTATGACTTCGTTCTGTGCCAATTATATTTATTTTTAGGTAGGTACATAAATTGACAACGTTCAATACCCAATTTTGCAGTCCATCAAACTTATTGCGAAGCCTTACCATTTATTTAACTTGCCTTATTTCTAATGGATCGGGAAGAGATTGGCAAACAGTCCTATGGCATCTTACTTTTAAATTAACTGCTTTATGTACTTTATAAGTTAGACTAATATTGAAAACATATATACACGTAGTCCCATTTTTCTACCCAGCATAATATGTCGAGTCGAAGTTACTTGCTAAGGTCAAAGTATAAATAATCACGCAACAATCATCATCAACATGATCTCAGCCATGTAAGTCCACTGCTGAACATAGGCCTCCCCCTTATGGGGGGGGTTTGCCATACGCGCCACGCTTGGCAGGCGGGTTGGCGCGCGCAGTTTTTTTGTTTATTGTTTGTAGGCTTTCGGAAGATGCTGTTGCCCATCTCCCGGTATATTCCCTTAGCAGACTCCTACTGCAACCACGGGACGATATGGTGGGGGACAATTCTAAGGCCGGGCACCCCACGCAATATCTACCTGCAACTAAATTATTTCATAATCAGCCGTATACATTTGCCACAACGCCGCATCAACATTTTATTTTTCCTCAGGAAGTAGCCGAATGTCGTCAGCTGTAATAAATACAAAATCGAAATTCAAAACAAAGACACTCGTTACCATAAAATTGTAATAAAAAACATAACCGCTGAGTTAATAGCCCGTGAAAAGATCGTTCGTGCTGCTCTTTCAAACCTACTCCATTATCTGTCTCTTTTAATGTTTTTTGGTAAAAAAATGTTCATCTGTATAGCTATAGGCACCTAGCGACTCATAACAGCAAAGAGAGAATGTGATTCTTTTTTCAAATCCCAAACTTTTCTTTTTCACAATTCAAACGCCCGAAAAAACCGGCCAGTATTTCGTCGAGAAGTTTCCTTCGAAGAAAAAGCGTCGGTACTCCACTTAATTTACGATTATAACTTAACGGCTACGAAGGAAGTTCAGCAAATTAGTTTTAAAACAAGCACCGTAAAGCTTACAGGGAGGCAACCCCCTCCGTAACACCTTTACTTAGCTCACCTAATTACAAATCATCTTGCGAACGAGAATTGTATTAAGTTAATCCGAAAATGTGGAGGTAATTGATAAAGGGCTAAGTGGATTTTAAGACGAGCTCAATCAGAAAGACCGCAGAGTACACATAATCCTAAATGGATTGCAAAATAGACTGTAAGAGCATAGGTAGGTACTTTTTATGCACATCGTTATAGTAGATTTTGTTTTGTCATCCTGTACTATTATTAAACGAACAATATGATATTTTTTATATAACTGTATAATAATTGAAACAAATCTGTAAAATTACGATATATTATCTTTTGCAATACTAAGTAGGTAATTCCACATAAAGGCGAAAAATCTATCTAGCGTAGGAAAATTCGCAGGTAGTAACTTATTATAGTTAATGATGTACAAATCCTTATTTCCACTTCAGTACAATTAATTTATTTTAGAAACAAAAAAAAGATAAAACCTTTCCTGCCCTGGATACTGGCCTTTTAATCCATTTCTCAAAGGCCGGGTGCGGCCATTAAGTCTATGATCTTTGACACCTGGTGTTTATCTTTCGTTATCTGTGAATACATTCATTACTCTACTCAAATACGAATGTTCGCCCAATATTTGAGCCAACGTTGAATCAAAATTGGATTTAAATCACGTGTACCAAAAAACTAAATTGCTTACGTATCTAATATACAGGTTACTTAACTATAATGAAATATACGATATGACATATTATGTTCAAAATATTGATAGCTTAGCAAAATATAATATATAAGTAGGCCAGGCTGCAACTTTAGGTACTTCTATTTTGAAGCGTGGTGCAAAATATCCCAACGTTTAAAGCGACAGCTGAAATGTCAAAATGAATTTCACTGATAATAGACACATGCTTCTGATTTTTTTAGTTACATTGTGTCTATTTATCACATGTCGCCCTCATCGGCGCACGCGTCGCACAACAGTTGTCGATGACTCTACAAACTCTACATACGATATGGATTCGTAATTCTACAGTTTTTTTACAAAAGATGTTTATTCCGGCATGTTTAAAACCTGTTACAAAAATGGTAAAATTAGCAACACTTTTTTTGTTATATAATTACTTTAAAAATAGAATAGATGTTTAGTTTTATAGATTCAATGTCAGATAGTTCAGTTTAAGAATTATATTTCCTTGTGACATTTCGCTAAGGTTAACGACAGCTGTACTATCGCTCAAGTCTTACAACATAATAGACACATGCTCAATACTGATAAAAAATCTTTTTTTTTCTACATTGTACCTATCACATGTCGGCCACGGCGGCGCGTGCGCAGCAGCTGCCCCGTCCTCCAATCAGAACGCTCCCCGCACCAACGGACCGCCTTTAGGATTTTTATCGATCGCTACCTACCTATTGTTGGGTAAAGGTGTTTTTCGGTTGATTAAGATTAAATAATAAGTTTTGATAGCGGTGCAGTAGTTGGTTGAGATGTTAAATTGTGTGATTATAAAGATGTACATTTTGGTTAAGATACGATTAATGAAGGAGTTTAAATCAGAAAAAGGTTTCTAAATGTGTCATCAATCTAATACTCAAAAGAAAGCACCTAAGAGGATTTTAATGATGTAGTTTTTTTTTGAAATATTATAAATTCGACTAAAATACTAACAATAGACTATAAGTTCCAGACAACTAAAAACATCTTTTGTTTTGAGAAAAACATAGTACCTATCTATTTGTCTGTAAGTTTATTTAGTCTCATACATATTTATATAATTACATATATACATGTATTATTTTTGAAATAGTGTTTCTTTTATGTGATTTATTTATGTTTAAACCTCTACTCACTCTCCTTGGCCTAAAATTTTGACTGATAGAGAATACCTTTGAGCATTTTGTAGGACACTTAAATTGTTCTTTTATTTTGCATTATGCAATAAGGTTCAAATAAATAAGAAACTACATTGCAATTTGGTAAAATCCAGCCTTTACAGTGAGACAAGATTCACAAAGATGAGTCACTAAATAGAAATAGAACACTGATTCACTAGAAAGATGAATCATCTTTACTGAAATCTAGCTGAAATCGTGATTTACTTCACCCCACAAAATTTAATGGCCTTCAAATAAAATAGCTTTTAGAAGTTCTAACTAAAACGTTAGGTATTTCTGTGAAATGTTGCCGACTTTTAAACTAGGATTTAGGAACAAGTTCTCAACAGTGGCTTTTGGAAAATTACCTACTTAGTGCGATTTTTATTTTTCGTGTTTCCGTCTGTGTAAAAATTTTTTGTATTAATTTTTGTGATTATATTAAATAAGGAAAGCTTTAGATGTCATTAGTTCTGCTATATATAGTACAGAGTGACCAAAAAAGAACTAGATTTCCGTTGGTTGTAAGGTTTTGGGGCGCAAACCATCCTCCCTAGATGGTTTTAAAACCTCTCAGATCGATTTGATTTTTGGATTTTCGTATGGCCATTGGGCGGGCGCGGTGGTCGAGTAAGCGGTTCATGTAGGAATTATTGATAGTGTCTCAAATACCTTACAGCCAACGGGAATTTAGTTCTTTTTTGGCCACCCTGTATATCTCGTTTTGTTATCTGTCTCGCATCAAGCAATTAACACATTCACAGCTATGCTACGCGCGTAGCGCTACGCCGTAGCCGGTAACATGGGTTTTCCACTATGCAGCGAAAATGCTTCGTGGAGCCGTGACGACAACGTGTCGTCATGGGCACTGAATGGGTTAAATCGGTGATAAATCTAAACACACATTATACCTAAATGTTTTCGGTTACATTTCACCTTGTTCGTTCTTTTATGTTCCTTTAATTCTCTTAAGTAAATAATAACAAACCATGTACAGAAATGGGCGAGCGCCAAAAAGTGTCTCGCGAAAGAATAACGCTTTCCTCCGCCGTGCAAACAGTCTAGCAATAAACATTACTAACAAACTTGTACATAAATCTCCGTTTATCGTCCATTTTAATTGCTTTTTTGTTTTCTCGAATATTCCGCGTACCTACTGTTTAATCGACATTCTTTTTCGGCACCGATTTATGACACAGAAACATGTCGCCATCTTGAAATTAAAACGAATTTATTGTTGTGATTGCAATTTGATTATGGTTTACGACTTTTATTATTCCATTTTCAGCGCTGTAATTTTGTTGAGACAATATCTTGGGAGTAGTTTATTATTTGTTTAACTTATTTTATAGTTGTGAGCTGCACATAATTTTGACTTTATAAGCACGTTGTCTTTGACTTCCAAAATAATAGCATTAAAATTTAGCACTTAGCGCACTTTACTAAAAAAACAAGTGATTGAAATTCATTGACAAGTTCATTGTTTAAGTGTCAATTCAAAATTCAAAATCGCAACCCTCTAAATTGAGTGACAAACATTTGGAAAAAGGAATTAAGAGCTGGCCGGTTGGCCGATATATCACTGTCAGGCAAAAAATTCGAACGTGGAACCACGTGAGTCCACCCAGTGGGCCGCGCGATTATAACGGTCGGTGGGAGTTTACACTTTTGATTTTTTCTTTTTTCCCGCACGTGCCGCCGATTCAGCCGGCAGATGTTACCGGTTCGTGCCGGTTTTTGTGCTATCAGCTGATGTAACGTAACGGGTAGGTCATTAATGATGCATCTTGCATGCATGACTACCAACTATTACGTGTAACAAGAATTTTGGAATAGATTTTTTGTTTCTGTTCTGAAGCATTACGTGAGACTTTTTCTACATGTTTTGTACATAAATAACTAGCTTGCATTGCATTTAAGTTTTATTATTATAACTTATTACTATAAAAATTTCGTGTACACAAAAAACACTCTTTATTGTTTTTATCAAAATGCGTTTAAAAAAACTAGACGCACGCGAGTCCGATATCTTTTGTTTTGTAGTATGTAATTATTGATTATTTAGTAAATGTAAGAATAAATAAAACGTATAACGTATATAAAAAAAGGTATAACGTAAAATCCTAGTACATATTTACTGAATTATTTTAAATTTACGTTTTACCGCGATGTTACGTAAAGTTACCCAGATAAAAAAAAATAACTACTTTCTCATCTGTAATTCAGACAAAAACATGTTTTTTCCCCAATGTCATGATACTAAAAGGCTTATGCATTTGCACAAAGCTTTGAGTCGTGCTCGTGCATTAGATGTTTATTTTTGCACCACATATTATTTAGAATTTAGTAGTTTTCCCGCATTTTGTTGTGCATTTACTCACTGTGTAGTTAGTTTAGTTTGTGTTTCTAAATGGCTTTTTGCTTTTAACGGTAAAAGGTAAATTTACATTGTTTAGAGACTGCACATTTCAGTTCAACGAGAGGTAATAGACATTCATACATATAATAAAGAAGTTAAAATTTTTTTTTACAGGTAATTGAATTTGTAATGTAAATTTGCAATTAAGTTTGGCTCTCGGAGGCCCGTATCCAGCAGTGGGGCATATATAGGCTAATATATTATATTATAAGTAAATAGACTTCTTAAAGGTAACTATTATTAACATAATATCATTTGATGTACCTTAATAAGCATATCTTAATAATTTAATCGTAACGATAACGTAGTTTACTGCTCCTACTCATCAGTTAAAATTCAACCGTCATCATCAAATAATTATCTACCAAAAATAATTTTAAATAAGGTATCTACGAAAAGTAAGAAATAATAGTTAAACTTTTTTCACACCGGATTAGGTCGCGACGGCAGCTGCGTGGACTTTTTTCTTACTCATTTCTTGACGCAAAGTGGAAGTACTTCCACTCAGTAAAAAACAGATTCAAATGATAAATAACAAAACAAATAGTTTTAAAATGAAAAAATAATATATTCAACGTAAGCACAGCATACCTGTTTTAAAAAGCATGACCGCGATATGCCTGCATCAAAAGGACCATTGTCGGTGGATAATAAAAATTTAAATAGAGAATTAAAGCTGTGTTCGTTATAAAACCGTTCACAAAGACCGGTTCTTAGCATCTGCATTAATTTAAACGTTCCTATTTCAAAATCTGTCAGTGTATTTTTTTAAACGTCTGAATATTCATCTTTCCGGCTAGTTGCAAACTCCGAGCGGGCGAGCGACAAATCAATACTTTTTCTGAGCAAAGACTACCCCAATGCACGCAACTAATTCATACAGCCTAGAACACGATATAAATAACTCTATCTACACACAATACCGACCTCTTTTCTACATTTACACACACATGCGCAGACAGGTCGACCAATGGCGTCCCAGTTTTATAGTGCATGTGAAGTGCCTGTCCAAGTGTGGGTAAGTGCGTAAGGGGTGCGTTGGTGCACCCCTTACTATGACGATACGAAATCGAAGGCGATGCATTTTATTTTCCAGCTTTCGCGCCCACGATTTTAGTATATTATTTTGCACCCCTATAATCTTAGAATAATTTATGGTTTGCAATAAACTCATTGGAAATAACCACATTTTATTCTAGGCAAAATAAATCTTTAGATTTATAACTCAAAAAGGACTCTTTATACTGTTTTATACAAGTTTCAGGGCATTAACAATGGGTACAATAATTGTGCCGTGAGCTTTAAGCTATTTCAGCAATATCTACGTGAGTATCTTAAGTATCTATTACTAAACCTGAATTACAATATCAATTTCTTACTCTTAATTAAAATACATAATCGGAAATCCTGTTCAATATTTTTCTCTTTGCACTATTAAATAGAAAATCCTAGGTAAACAAATCGACAGAGAAATCTTTCTCTATGCACGTACAACCATTAGGTTTCAAGCTGTGTGCGTGCTAGGGGTGCGTTCAGAAGCGGTGCGGCGGTAAAATCGAGCGTGCCCACGCATTCACTTCCGAGCCCCGAGCGCTTAACGCATCTCTAATTACTGCCTTCAAGAGTTTTTAACACATTTTTTTTTCTAAAGGTGCGTATGCCTAGGATTTGCTAAGCTGCCAGTGTTTATGAAGGGATTCAGGGTTCAATAAAAATAGAGTTTGTCTGAAAAGAAAAGCATCGTGGTTTATATGGGAACTCATTTTTAAGAAACTTCTTTCAGGACAGGCTATACCGTAATGTAAATACGAACGAAACTAATGCATAGATACATGTAGTACCTACATGCTCCACATAAATATGTAGGTATCTTAAAAAGGGTTATAAAAAGCGTTAAACAATGTTATGTAATATGATTTACATTTCTTATATCAAAACAATTATCAAATGAAAATGCTTAGTAACAACATTACAATAATGACATTGCATTTCACATTACGACTCATCATAAATTACTTTTACAGCTCCCTGGACAATACCCTATTTCCCAGAGAATTCCCTGGCGAAATAGATTGATGGGCAAACGCAATGGCAGGTGGACCGCCACCCTATGCAACTGCTTAAAAAAATTAAACCAACCTGCATATAGCGTTGTTACATTATGTTTTAGTACTTAATTGACAAAATCGCAAAATATTTTAAGATTCTCATTAATTTTCCGAAAACAAAGCGTCACTGCTTCTACTACAGATAGCTCATGAAAGCTGGAGCGAAATTTGTATCAAATTGCCAACATTTTCATAAACAGGCGGTCTGTGAAGGCTTGTGTTGTGCATCTACGTATACCTACCTATCAGCGGCGGCACATCCATAGACTACGATTCCCGTCGGCTTGCCTAATTTTCTGTCATTTGAGCAGTTTTCCTTATCAAGAAATTTTAAGCTAAATAAAGCTTCGGCTTGCCTAAGAAACATTTTTACCCACCGGCACTGCTACCGGTATATACTCGTAGTATATGTACGTGTAAGTACAAATATAGCCTTCTATTTTGTAACACACTACTATATAGGCAGTGTGAGTTTTGTGCCCTAATTTTTAAACAATTAGGTTTACTAACACCGACGCGCTAAGTGACCAACTATTCCAATTACACGCCCTCACCTCACCTACTAGAACCCCCCTAAAAATCTAAACCTAACCTAAATTAATCGCTCCAATAGTTCCCACACAGCCGAGTTGCCAGGAAACAAAATAGGTTTTGAAAGTAAATCATCTAGAAATGCGTGGCTCAGTAGCCCTCTATAAATGGCCGTGCCTACGCAACTAGCAGTTCAGAACATGCGCTTCATTACGCTCGCCGGCGCAGCGTAAGTTCTCATTCTGCATGTTTGAACATGATATATTTTTTAAGGTTACAAGTAAATCTAACAGAAAAAAATGCATGAATGGAGGGTAACACATTCTGGAAACGAGATGGCAACCCTTAAAACTAGATAAAAAATTAGTAATGTGCTGTACAATTTTTTTAATGTTAGATTAAGAGGCAGTAAAATTAGAATTCTTGAAAATCTTAATCTCCGTTACATTTACATTTAATATTTATTCTATTGCATGAGAATTGTAGATACTTTATGCTGCAAATACTAAAAATAGCCGATGGTTTTCACTTGTTTTGTTTTTTATATTTACATATAAAAAACAAAAGAGTTTGGTAAGTAGTACGCAATAGTTTTAAAGTCCCAAAACTTAAGTTACTAGTAGACGAAGTTTAGTTGCTGGTAACAATTTTTTTTCAGTGTGTACAAAAGCAAAACCTAACCCCACGCAGGACGCAGTCCACGCACAGCCTTTCTTATGTCTTCTACCTTATTTACCTAGCTCAATTAGCAGCACATGCCTATGTATTCCACCCCGTGTGTGCACAACTTAAGTGCCTGTAGGGAGCACGCGTAACCTACAAATCTGCTGTAGGCCATTGTGACGTGTACGACCTGCTTTTTAAAAAGAATAAAAATTATCTATGGAATCTATCTTTTTAATTCAGGAATTGACGGGGGATTTTTATATGATTTCTTTGTAATGTTTGCGGTGAGGTCGTAGTTTACGTGCGAGCTTTGTATTTGTATTACGTACCTATATGTATGTATGCCTTTATTTCTCTTGTTTTACTGATTCTTCGACACAAAGAATATTTACATAGACAATCAGTAATCCTAAAGGAAACTAAATAAAACATGGAATATAGACACAAAGGAAGCTGCTTATTTGCTGTGTTGAGAAAAGACGTGTACTCGTACCTATTTTCTTTAAGAAAGTTTGTGAAACAGTCTCTGCAAACAATGCCATCCTATACCCAATTTGTTTATTGTTTTTCTCGTTGGCTCATGTACTCATGTAGCATAGACTTAAAACATAAAATGAAGGTTATTATCCGTTCAAGTAGGCATCAGTTGATTCCGATAGAATTTCCGTACAATATTCCCGTTTATTTTCATACACAAGTGAGTGATTGCGGCTCTCATCGAACAATCAAAGCCAGGCTAACGACCTCCAGGCCACCCCCTGCGGCCAGTTTCAGCAGACCCCTGGATCAAACTCGGGCCTGGAATGGCGTTAGTGCGTTACTGATATTCGCACATTTTTTGACGTTCGCGGTTCGGTACCTAGTTTCTATATATTTATACAGATTTTTTTAATTTTCTGCATGTTTGCCAATCAATTTACTGTATTGAAACGACTCCATCAAGTTCTTAGTAACGTTCACAGCAACAGTACAGCGGGAATTGCGTTTGTGTGCCATTTTATGTAATCGTTCCTCGTAGACATAAACGTGACCATGAGTTAAAAAAAAATATTGAGAAAGGTGTTTTTTTTAGAAGATTTGCTGTTATATAAATATTATTACTTCTCCGAAACATATCGGCTTTATTCGAAACCTATTTAACTATAGTCTCGCTAGAGTGCTTCTCACATAAAGCATAGGCAGAATGATCTATTGTCTTTACACCTTACGCTAGTACTACTATCAGTACTCCGAAAAATATTATAAGTATATTTTTTCTTCTAATGCTACTAACAAAAATGTAAACCCAGTTTTTCATAAACAGCATGCTACGCCTGATCTTGTGCTTTTAGTAGGGGTTGCAGCGAAGGCCAAGCTGCACTGGGAGGGGTCGCAAGTTGGTTATTGTGTGACCCACGCACTGATAGGTAAATTGCAGTTTTTTATGCACCGAAGTAGGCTACGAGGGAGATACGGTAAACGAGGTAAATAGAGATGCGTCAGCTTTAGATGCGTGCAATTAGTGCTTCGAGAAAATAGGGTTTAATGGTGGATAAATAAGGGATTAAATGGGTATAGAAAGGCGTATATATATGTGATATTCCATATTGAAAGGGACCTTATGGTGGTCAGCGTTTACGCCTTTATTTATTGAAAGTTGTATTGAATCTGTACACAATCTACCGAGTAGGTACTTATATAAGTTGTCTCGGTATAATAAGAAGAAGATAGATTTAAATGACTAATAAAATTCCAAATTCAATTAAGCCCCGGTACGCAGTATTTAAACGAAAGCTGGAGAATTTATTAATTGATAAGTGTTATTACTCAGTTATGGAATTTCTTGATGACGATAGTTTATAATTTGTAAATAATTATTAATAAAAAAAATTTTGTTGTTTATACATTCATATATATAATGATAATTGTTTAGTTTTAGATAACGTTGTATGCCCTGACAGGGCGTCACGTCATGGTCTGACTTATAATAATGTAACATCTCAATCCTATGTACTTACAAATACAAATAAGTAAATATATACAAAAAGCAATGTTTTTTAGACGACCTATTCTTTCAGTTTCTTCATTTTGTAAACCTTACTTATTCAAGAAAGTGTAACTTTAAAACAACGATGTCAACATAAAAGAAGTCTTGCTTGTTTTATCGAATGAGAAAGTTGTGATTACAGAGAATTGCTACAAGTTTACAAAGCGATATTGTCGCCGTGACTCGCTATCGCAAAATATTTCAAAGTTAACGCAAAGTTATACTTAGTACTTTCTTACTAAAGTTATGTTACACGTTAAAATAATTACGGCTTTGCGATGGAATGTGAAACGTAACTTTATACATTTTTTAGCGAATTTAATTAGATCTTGAATAAATATTTTAAAATAAAAACACTTTCTTACATTATTTAATAGTGACAATACTTTAGTATTATGAATAATTTTGCATTGCATTGACCCGGGCAATTGTATATTTCTATTTTCGATCACCATAATAAATAAATAAATAAATAAATATTTGGGGACAATCTTACACAAATCAACCTAACCCCAAACAAAAGCTTGCACTATGGGTGCTTGTACTATGGGGGCTTGTACTATGGGTGCTAGGTGACGAAATACATACTTAAATATGTAAATACAGATAGAAAACATCCATAACTCAGGAACAAATATTTGAGATTAGCACACAAATAAATGCCCTTACCAGGATTCGAACCCGGGACCCCCAGCTTCATAGGCAGGGTCACTACCAACTAGGCTATGGAGGGCGGAGGGCGTATAACACCTCAGGTAGCTCCCGATTCATGAATAGGTACACTGGAAAGTGACACACCTAAAAAAAATCTAAAACATTTTAGAATATCAATCTAATATTTCTAATTCTAACTCAATTCAGTCAGCTGCACGCAATCTATAAACCGATATTCTCACGGTAATCGTAATTAAGTGACAACAGTAACGCGAGCCCGGCGGGAACGGTAAATCATAATTTACGGTTCGGCACCGGTTTTCGAACGTCGCCCGCTTCCGTCGACTACTGCGGATACACCTTTATTTGATTTACGCGCCGCTTTTTATTGAACGAATGTTACTGGCTGAAAATAATGTTTTTTTTTTAAGAAAAAATACGCTGTCTACATACGCTTATAAATTATAAAGATTCACCGAGCATATTTTCAACTATTTAACGACACATTCAACACCAATTTTTATTTATAGTCTGGGTAGCCAAAAAATGCAGTGACAGAAGAAGTAATAAGCTATACTCATCCCTTTTTTAGTCGTGAGCGTACCAGCGTAAGAAAAAGACAGTATAATACTCTCTGTCTATGCCAGAGACCACTATGCATTTTCGTCTAAATATCCACACATAGCATAATAAAATTATCGTTACATTCGAAATTTTTGAAGCAGTTTTTACTATCCACAGTAAAGTTTTACATGGCAGTAATTTGACACACATCTGTCGCGTCATTATTGTCTACGCGTCATCTGCGCGCGCAATGCATCCTGTAGCGTTCAGCTGCGCTACGAACACATATGCGACTAAATTGTAGTACCTCAATAATATCTACTAAATATTCGCTTCGTGTTACATAATACAATACGTATGTTGGCTAATATTTATTATGTTTTTTTTTATGGAAACAGTTGCCATTTTGTCTCCGATCGCATCATGATCACTTTCGCACTTACGAGTCTTACGACACTTACGTACTTACTTAACGTGACAGGTATGGTGATACTCGATAAAAATCTGACCATTTTAAGCTAAGCAGGACGCCTATCATTGTTGTCATTTTATCGCTTATCGCGTCATGCGTCACTTTTGCACTTACGTTAGAACGTGACAGTTATGGTGACAGGCGACAAAAACCCGACCATATTAGGCTAGCAGGTTCCATTTATATGGTAAAACTTTGGTAAAAACTAAACACTTTCTACACAATTTTAAATAGTAGCTTTTTCTTCACTTATTATAATTACAGTCTACACAGTAGAAATTATTGTTCATGTTGATCGAAAGGGATAATTCGTTGTACATCAAAGCGCCGATTCAATCTACAGACATTGCATAAAATTAACTTGAACCCATTCAATTAACGCCAACCGGCACTATCATAAATTTACATCATACTTATTTTATCAATTACTGAAATTCTTTTTCAATCAAACTGATATGATTTATAACCAGCCAGTTGCATACAAAATGAACAGCCAAGTAAATCGTTCTCAATGCACGATCCATCACTGGAACTGGCTTGCATTTATTAATTTTTGACATTAAAATGTCGGCCATCTTGAATTGGAGCAGCTGTTGGGGTTGTTGACCTCTTTTTTATGGCACGCTCAGGTAGAGCTCGACCCATAGAAATTGGATGTCTTTTTGTGCGTATGTGTATTTTGTGTGAATAAAAGGTTTAAAAATAAATTCAAGTCTTTAATTCTGCTTGCACTACGTATCAAAATATTTTTTTTTTTAAATATTTAGTAATGTATTCAGTAAACTGTTTTATAAATTTTAATATATATATGAACGCCTGCAATAGGTGCAAAATGAGCATTATATCAGACAGAATTAAGTTACAGTTCTCTCAAAATGTCAGCAGTCTGTCAAAGGTTAGTAAACGGGACTCGCTTAGGTCGGCAAGCCAGTCTCCATTCCTGCAAGAACAGGAATACTTCGTAATTTAGCATACATTACATCATTTTAAACAAAAAAAGAACAGATAAACTTCACATTTTAAATAGTTCGCTATATAATAGTCGAAGAGTTCCCTCGATTCTTCCAGGATTAGACCATCAGATCTGGACCTGGTGACCATGGGACCAACTGTGAAAAATACTTTTTCAAAGAATTTTCCAAATCGGTCCAGCCGTGTTCGAATAATCGGTGAACATAGATAAAAAAAACCTCCTCCTTCGAAATCTTGAAGTCGGTTGAAAAACTTTTGGAATACATATTATACACACTAGACTAATGTGATGCTTTGTAAGTTTGTATGGTAATAGTGTAACTTTTAGCAAATAAAATCGCACGTCTCTACCTACAGTAGGTACCTACTCGCTCTATTTACCCTATTCAATGACGTTGTTATTTTAAATGTTACTTTTTATTCGTTTATGCACCAATACCATGTGTTATTCAACAACTTAATAACCTTTCCGAGTAAACGATACTTACACTTACATAAATCGATTAAGTGCAACAGCAGTTGGACGGTATGAAATTATAAAAAAAGTTCATGCACAAGTTGCTGTAGAATGTCTTGATAGGTCAGAGCTTTGCAACTTTATAAAAACCGAGATACATAGTATTTTGTTAATTATAAGCAATTTTACGGCCTCTATAGCCTAGTTGGTAGTGACCCTGCCTATACGAAGCTGGAGGTCCCGGGTTCGAATCCTGGTAAGGGCATTTATTTGTGTGCTAATCTCAAATATTTGTTCCTGAGTTATGGATGTTTTCTATGTATATAAGTATGTATTTATATATCTAAGTATGTATATCGTCGCCTAGCACTCATATTACAAGCTTTGCTTAGTTTGGGGTTAGGTTGATTTGTGTAAGATTGTCCCCAAATATTTATTTATTTATTATTTATTAATTTTGTTTAAGTGTCAGAGTTCATTTAATTAAATAACCAACCTCATGCAAGAAATGTTATGCAATTACATTTTCATACGTCATTGCATTGTATAGCATTGAACAGGTCTATAAACTCTACAATAAACCTAGTATTACTAAACTATGTACAGTCAGAATGAGTTTGACATGACTTTATTGTTAAGAGAATAAGTTCACTTAGAACATCTCTCCCGCTTAGCTACTTTTGCTGGTGACTGTACTAATACAGCCTTTAAATATAAATTCTAATCATTAAGTAAAAACATAATTGCTATATCCCAATTAATGTAACGTACTGTTTTTTTTATATATAACTCGTAGGTAGTTATTTTTAATACTTTATACCATAAATAGTCACTTTAATTAGTCATTTTGTCATTTAAATAACATTGTTATGAACGCTCATTACAACCTGGCATCTGATATATTCCTAAAACGTTAGATCGTAAAAAAAGTTGAGCTATGACAAGTTTTTGCGAGTAGCCTTGCGAGGCTATAGATAATATTTTTTTAACAAGCTTCCAGTTGGCAACACATTAGCGACACGTGTCTATGGGCGGGCTGACCACTTACCGTTACAGGAGGGGAGCTTGCCATCGTAAAAAAACAAAACAAATTGACGATGACACCGTAAAGAATTTCCATTTTGTCCGTGCAGTACATTTTTTAAGAATTTATTAGCTCGTCAGTTTGTATTGTACTATTAGGTGCTACCTTTTCTGAATTGATCTTGCTTATTTGCTTTTCTTGTATGTATCTTTACACGTCCTTAATTTACGGCATTGTTTGGGGAGGTCTTTTTGATTTCATTGGCAGTTTAAATATTTCTTTAGTATTTATACCATCACGCACTGGTGTTTTTTCATAGGAGCATACATATAAATATAAGGCTAAGAATTATCCGTAATCTATGTTACGACCAGAACCGATTTTTTCCAGTGACGTAACGAGCCGTTTGACCTCACCTAACGCGTCTCTCAGCGCAACCTTTTATCAGCGCGCAGCTGCGCAGGTACACATGCTGTAGTGACAGCTGCCGACGGATTTACGGCATTCTTCCATTATACCCGATTAATGACGTACAACGTTAAAAAATATTTCCCTTTTGTTTATTGGAGGTTGTCAGATACGCGGTTTTTGAAGAAAGGCCTTAGTTTCAACGGACTCATGATTCTCTTGAAAATCATTGAATACTCCCAGTTGTGCCATGAAACATGCATGTTTACTTATGCTTATAAGAACTATATTTCTCAAGCAATTTGGAACCTTCAGTATTTTTGAGCTGGTGGTATCCATATTTATGGCTCCTCTACATAATGGGCCATCATAGGGACGCCGCTATGCGTTAGAGGGAGCTAACGATATCGCGATCTCGTTTTGTTGTATAGCTGCGTCCCTATGATGGCCCATCATATAGAGGCAGCCTTAGAGTGTACAGTTGTAACAGAACATGACGGTTAAAATTATCTGACTGCAACTGTATGTAGGTACAGTGCAGTCATGAAAGGTGTGTCAAGTTTAATAAAAAGCGACTTCTTATTAATGCTGCTTATTATTAATGGTTCTCTGCTTTTTCGCCGAATATTGTATTGCCGAATTTCACTTGCCAACCAACTTTTCGCAGAAGTTTCATTTGATTTCGCAGAATCTTGTTGGCAGAAAAGTTGGTTGGCAAGTGAAATTCGCCAATGCAATTTTCGGCGAAAAGGCAGGATACCGACTTACAGTCGCCATCAAACATATCGGAGCGGCCAAGGTAGGTACTCAAAACATTCTAAACATGCACTTTATCGCCTTGACAATAGAGGCGTTGATTGGTGGTCACAAACACCTTGGCCGCTGTGATATATCTTATCTGATGGCGACTGTACCTATAAACACAAGATTTAGACATGAATGGGATCTTTCAATTACATTTTCTTTTAAACCAACCAAATATTATGGAATCGTGCCATTGTCACTAGTTTGAAACTACATAAATAATACCTTAAATTCCCGAGTTTTGCCCCCGTATGAAACGTAACCGTGTCATCTGGCCTATAACCACGAACAACTTCGTTCATCGAATCGTCTGTTTGCATCACTCTCTTTCGCATATGCAAGAGCGATAGAGACGAGGCCAACGTTTTGTCGATTTTTGAACTTTGCGGTATTCAGATTTGAATTATTGCGTATCGGAAACTGGGGGTGGACGTGGCGACACGAAGAGGCCAACCCGCTGAAGCCACGCGATCGTGCGCCCGATTTCTCAATTTCAATCAAGGAACGTGTTCACGAAATTATTATGTCAGTGGTCGGAAACCGCTTTTTGTATAAAAACCGGTAGTTGTTCCTTCCTTATGCTATGATCTGTCCTTTACCCATTTAATTTACTCGGACTATCTAAAAATTAAGAAGTCTAACTAATTCAAAATACCTGTGTTGGGAATTCCTGTTTTTTTTTGCGCAAACCGGCTACGATTTAATGAGATTATTTCCATTGAGCATCGGTGCAATGAAATGATTCCAGGATCAGAGGAGATTTAATCAATTTTAATGTCAAGTTACTAACGAATACCTACAACTCTTACAAGTGCACTAATTTATGGAGAAAACAATTTGAAGCTTAAGATTACATCTGTCATCAAATTGCACTTGGTCACGAGAGATATATGAGATAAAGTCTAGAAATAATATAGATATCATTTAAAATGGACTTCCTTATTATATAATTACCTTTTTTGTTCCAGGTAAGCAACTAGTCATTTTATTCCAGAACCCACAGACATGCAGGATGGCGACCAACAAAAGAGGTAACATAGCTAGAAAACAGATTAGTTCCGTTACTTTTCATTTGCAATTCAACTTTTGTTTAATTACAAACCCGACAAAAACCAATTTCATTTAATTGTACCTTATTTGTTTTAATTGTATCTTAAACATGGCGCAGTACGAACGAATTCAAACATTGTCTTAATTATTTGGTTTAATCACGTTATTTTCTATACTAAAATCAGTCTTAACTCCATGCAATGCGATTTATAATTGAAGACAGCGACGCGTCTGTATGTAAAAGGCCGAATGAGTCATCGACGAGAAAAGTCGAGGGTGAAAATGCGATGTTGCATTTTCTTTGACGTGCAAGCGAAAATGACCTTTGTGACGATCGTAAATGCAATTATAGTTTACTGTAGTAGGTATTTTAGTTAGGCATTCGTTTCTTTCAGAAGCTTCTTGGCATTTAGACGTTTGTTAAAGGAAATAAAAGTACCTTTAGGCCTCAGTTTACTTTTAAAACTTTAAATTCCTAAGCCATTTTTTTATATTTAGGCGTCTGTAAAATATATATAGCACATACGAATTATATTAATTGAGATAAATAAAAACCGCTTTCCCAGCGGATCAAAGATGTACCTAAACAATATAGGTAGATAGTTTTAATTGTATACATTTTGTGCTGGCAATATCACTTAACACAAATTATATCAACTTGACATGACGTAGAGACCGAAATCTACCAACTTTATAATTATAATCGTTGAGCCGGACGGGCAAGACGACTAAGTTCTTAGATAGGTATTGTTTTTTGTATCAGATACCTTACGTGTAGTAAGTAGATACCTATAGCTCGGTTTTAAGTTACGATGCCACTAACTTGACCAATCTTTATCCCATCGCACATCGCCAGGTGCGATCTTCGCAAATTAGCGAATAATTTATCAGCTATTGTGCGCAAACGCAACGAAATCGCACCTTTGTTGCGCAAAACTCATGCGCACAAAGGACTTTTACCTGGTCCTTTTATAGTTTTTTGTTTATACAAGATCTTATTCACTACCTGAATCGCTGTCAAATGTCACTTTGATAAAGTTTATTTCAAGCTACAATGTGTTCTGTTATACTCGTTATAGAGTTTCTATTTCTACGTTCGATTGTTGTAAATGTTGAGCAATGGTGCAGATAAGAATTATTACTCGGCGCGAAGCTGAGAAAATTTATCATGTCGCGAGAATAATAATACGAAATTACAGATCGACGCTGGCTTTGGCGTCGGCTAAAAGGAAACGAAAATTACGCTTTTATTTGTAAAAGAAGTATTATTTTATTATTATACCTAATATATAGTTACTAATTAGCAAAAACACGTATCTGGATTTTCATGATTATATGACAAATTTTCATTACCCACGTTTCTATAAGTACCACTATTGCGTTACACTATCATAATAACATTAACATTTGAACTTACTTGTGTATTTGTTACTTATAGAAATCTTTATAAATTATTATATATCTCTGGTAATTCCAATAATTATGCGGGTCATCAATAGCGCCAATAATGATAGTTAAAAAATTTATTAATATTTTACGCAACCTGAATTCATACCAGAAGATAAGTACCTAACCTATTTGCGAATAAGTACTTTAATAAAAATAAACCAAAGATCGATCGACTATTTCCATAAAATATATCTTGCGGTGTAATTATCGCGACTCCATCCATACCATAATAGGCATGTATTTAAGGAGTGCTATTGCAATCATATTTTGTAATAAGCTGGATTCTCACTTGTCAAGTAAGTAGGTACTACGGGAATAGATTTTACTACATAGTGTCAACTCTTACAAACAACATTACATGGAGTTTTTTCTCAAATGATTCAAAAAAATACGAAAGCTTAAACATACATTATAAATACTTAGTTGTTCTGTACTCTTCATCAAAGCGTAGCAAAAGCAAGATGGCGGGCGTCCGGTGCCGCTTCCGCGCCCACATCCGCCGACACCGGACTCCGGCGCAGCCTGCACAGCCTTGCCCGATCGATTACACGCGCACCACACTTTGATCACTTTACATATAGAAAAAAATATGTGCGCGTATTCTACAATCAATGTTCTATACAGACTTCGCTTGATCGATAACACTACGCTTTGATAACCTCTAAGAAAAAAAAATCAACGATCTTAAAAACAAATGAAGGATAGCTATGCACAAGCCTATTTGTGTAATTTTTGACTCGATTTTCTATAGATAAAACTTGATCTGGTGATTATTTCGTTAATAAGTTCAAGCAAAAGTCAAGGTGAAATCTTCTAACTACCACTCTACTACTACTAAAAACACAGCTCAGCTAAGAGACAATGGGATGGGACGTTATTAAATCATATTTAATTCGCTAGCTTCAGGCCTAATAAATTGTATTTAGTCCTGCGTTGAAATAACTAAGTTTTCTCTGAAAGCGGCCGAGCACCTTTAAGTAACCTCGGTTCTAGATCGATGCCCGATTCAGAATTTATTGAATCGGAATCGTCAGATTTAATAATAATATTGTATGATTCATTTATTAATTCCAATCCGGTACACGTAACTGCTTTTGAACTTAGTTGACACAAAATTTGTGATCGATATGAGTTTGATATGCACATTTCTTTCAAACCGTATCTCCGATTGTAATATTAAATATGGTAAAAGAAACCGATAAACTACTAATCGACATGAGAACAACTAAAATCCTCGTCAACGTTCCGTGAGCTGAATCTTTAAAGCTTCATAATAGAACAACTTAATAAATCACTTTCCGTATCACGGATTAAATTACATTTCACGAGTAGAATTTTTTAAATTGTACGTAAAGTATTCGACTCGCGTCCCATTCAGTCGATAGTGCAGAGCGAGAGACCTGGCAGTCCGTCCCTCTCCGATGACACTTCCAAGAATTGTCCGAGCTTAAAGTCCCCACACATAGTACCGTTACTTTACGAGTCGCTTTTGGTTTTTTGTCTTTTGTTAGTATACAACCCCTCTTTAAATCCACGCGAATTTGCAAAAAAAAAACAATAGGAAGTTAGTGAAGTTACCTCATATTGCGTTTCTGAAATAATAGACAAGATAGTTCAAAGTTCGCTCTCAATAGAATATTAAGGATTTGGATTTCCGACTGGATTTTTTTTGTTTACTTTTATTTGTATTCTATTTAATATGTAAGTTAAAATGCTTTTTAGTATTAGGATAGTGGCGACATTGTAACTCGCGGTGCCAACATTAAAAATGAAAATGTCGGGTTCGGAACTCACTAGCCACGCCACCCCCTTTCAAATGTCGACGAACGGGGAGGTGCGACGTTGCCAAAACGGAAAGTGAAATTTCGTCACACTCTCCCTCTCATTCACACACACCAACACATGCGCAGTCTGTGCGTTCCAGTTGTCGTGTGGATGTATTTCGGCAGACAGTTTTCGGGTGTGTGCGTTTGTTTTGATGGAAATAAAAGGTTGGTGTGGGTGAGAGGAATTTGTAAAGCGTTGCAATGTATAGGTACGTTTGCTTCCGCGTTCGATCGAGTTCGCAGACGGCGACGGCCGCGTCGCGGCGGACAATTAAAGTTATTAAGCGAAGCGAGGCGGTTCTTTTGCTATATTCCAACTATGAATCAACTTCGCCATTTTGTCATTTTGTAGAAATAAAAGCTTTTTGCTGAGTGCCTCGGCAAAACTGAGAAATTGTATTGAAAGTCTCATTACCGTGACTTTACATGAAATGTATTTAAAAAGTAGCAGCTAATAGACGCAAGCTTCCAAATTTTGACGCGCGTTTTTAAAACATGATATATATAAAAAAATACCTTCTTTTAGACAAAATATTAATTATAAAGCACCCATAGTATTAAATTCTACATACGTTCTATGACACAAGTCATCCCAGGCCTAAGGGAGTCAAGTGCCTTCCTGAAACGCCCCTTTTTCGAACGAGGCTCTTTAGAAAGCTCAAAAAGGGGGCCCCGCTAATTTGTGTAATTGCCTAGTACTTAGACATGATAACATGCTCAAACCTTTCTGCCTTTGATTATTCTACGATTCGTGGTTATTGTCTGGTGCATGCATGACATAAAAGATATATCAGTTTTAGTGAGGGTTACGTAAAAAGAAGGATTTGTACTATATGAAAAGATAAGAGGGGCGATACGAATAATGTGAATCTTACTTCAATGATGAGGTATAATGGCCACCCTCTAAAACTATGAAAATTGGATGATGATCGATATTGCACAGAAATTGGATGTCTTTATAATAAGCATACTACCCTACAATAATTCGTTTTTTTTTTAGTTATTTCGAGTCAGCGCTCGTAACCGATTAAAGCAAAAAAAAACCCTGAAATAACCCAATATTTATTTTATGGTTTTTATTTAAAAGCCAATATTGTATTTAAGTTTTCACTTCATATTATAGGATTTCTCAATTAAATATGAGACGGTAACGAAAGAACGAAAAAAAACGGTTTTTACTATGGAGCAAATTCCGGTTATATTCCGAGTAAGTCCTAAAACATTTTTTTAAATTAGACCATAACATGCAACGAAGTAAACTAAGTAGATATTTTATAGAAAATAAAATAATACTTTTTTGTATACCAAAAACAATTTCTCGTAAGAAAGCAAATACTCGATTATAGGCTAGACGCTGGCAATTTGTCGACTTGGCGTAATTTGGGCGGGAAATTGATTTTTTATGCCATTAAAGGGAGGTGCGAGGGAGAGAGAAGTTCGCCTCGGGGTATACGAATATTGCAATTTGCGATTGTAATAGTATGGCAAAGACGTACTCGTAGTTGGATGGGACAGGGTTAAATGAGGTGAGATTTGGGAATAACCTCAGGTTAAAAGTTTTGTCGATAACAGTGTATAAGAAATTAGAAACCCAAAGGTGTTGATGACTTTAGGTTTAATTTCGAAGGTATAATAATATTTTATTGGCAAATAAATAATTCAGCGTATGTATTTTGGTTTATTAATGCAATAAGCATACAGGTACAAAACTGTAGGTGCAACTTAACTAAACATATTAATTAGGTCTTGTTGCTGAAAATTTGCTTAATTTTTTATTACATGTTATATTTTTTTAACACATTCACTGCTATGCTACGCACGTAGCGCTACGCCATAACATGGGTTTCCCGCTATGTAGCGAAAATGCTCCGTAGAGCCGTGACGACAACGTGTCGTCATTAGCAATGGGTTAAACAATTATTTAATTGAATTAACAGTGGCTATTCGATTATTATTTTACCTCAAATTAATTACCATTAATAATTCGACCGCGTGCACATGCGTTCTTAAATTTTATCAAAATTCTCATCCATGCCTAGCTCCCCAATCGGCCGATACTCGTACACCAATAGCACTAGACAGCACACTACCCCTGCACTGCAATGTCCGCGTGACCTTGGCGCGAGGGTGAAAGTCCCCTCCCCTCCCCCCCACCGTACACGTGCCTTCCGCTATTTGGAGCCCTTGCCCGCCATTTCCATTTCATGACGCGTTCCAAATTTGAAAATTGGAATCGGGTTTTTAACGTTCGCTCTTTGTCGCCAGTGTTCGATTGTGACCGCCGTTATAACAGAATAATTATGGAAAACCGCAAATTTTCATTTAGCAGTTGAAAATTTTAAATTACAAAAGTTTTTGTTGCAACTTTAGATACTAATATTTTCAACTTGTCGCCTTTGGCCTTTGTGAATGTTCATCTTAATTATTTTATATCTAATCTCACCAAGTTATCCGACAACTTATGGATAGGATTTTATATTATAAATGCTCTTGATATAATGAGTATTATACTTATTTAAAGTATCAAAATATTTCCACTTACCTAAATCGGCAGCAATAGGTCTAAAGACCCTAAAGATGTATTTAAATGTCCTAGTTGCATGTTAGTTTAAAATACGTCACGTACGCCAAAAATTATGCCTCTACTAAACCCCCATAAAGTCTCCCCTTTCGCAAAAGTTACCATAAAATTTTCCTAAAGTTTCATAAACACCTGAAGCGCTACGAGTAATAGAAGAGTGCTACGGCGTAGGCCGTAGCGGCGCTACGTGCTCTATTCACAAGTAGTTTTAGCTACGTAATATAATTAGAGATACTTAAAAGTCTATAATACGGATTATTTTATAGATAGAGAATAGCAAATTTTATTAATTGAGCAAGGACTGTGTCTCGATGTCGATTCTAAATTATACACTATGTGCAGGTTAACTAAAAGGCATAAGGCATATTTTTATTTTTGCTGAATGTAGACTTAAAATACAAGATTTGTACATATAATATAACTGTACTTTTAGGTCATGTTAGATCGAAATTTCAATATAAAATATATCATCCAATAATTTTCTGGTGATATCTATGTCGACCATAAATACGTTAAACTATCCTGTTCTAAACCTTGTAGTTATCTGTCGTCATATTAATAACTTTTACAACTTAAACTAACACGAACATTGTACTACTGTACTACTACTTCAGTACGTACTACGTAGTAAATTGCTACTTCGCAATTAGGGTAAAATCTGCGTGTATAATTTGCGCACTTTATCCGCGTCTACTTTCGCTTCCAACCGAACTCTCCTTTCACGTTCCTTTTCGCCGAAGTTGAAACCTGATCCCTCCAAAAACACCGTGTCCTGCTGAAAACATAACCAAAATTCAAATTCAGAGCAGGGCTTGACCTTGCCGGCACAATACACGCGCAGATAAGGCATTAATCTCGATAACCGGCAGACGCGCGGCAGACGGGCCCCTCCGGATCAGAGGGATGACGACGTCATTTGGGGGCGAAACCCGTGTTTTGGTGCTCAATTTGTGTAAATAAAACACGTGGAAAGGGAATTAGAATGTTTGATAAATTACTAAAGACGAGCGTAATACGAAATTAGCATGAATCGGTCTTACACAGTAAGTATTCGAGGTGTTATACCTAGCCACCCAGCATTCCAAACTAAGTCAACGCAATTTATTATGGCGTTGCGCGTAGCCTAAGTAGGGTGTTTGTGCTAGTTTTCCGTCCAGACTTATTTATATATTTAAATTCCAGGCTTTTCAAAACTAGGGCTTAAAATTTAAAAATCTAGGTTGAATATAAACTATAAATAGGTTGAAATTAAAAATACTTTGCTATATATTATATATTTGTAGCAGTTTAATCAGGTGGACGGTAAAGTGGCACTGGACGGGAAACTAGCACAATCATCACATATAATTATACAACTTGAAAGAATGTAACACGTGCTTGATTAACAGTAGATATATACATCTAATTTCGTCATAATTACTTGCAAGTGGCAAAGTGATCTCAGCTTCACTTATGCTCAACGTGTCTTTATTTAGTTTAGTCTGAAGCTGTCGTTTTTTTTGTTTTTATTTAAATTGTCCCTTGTTGTAAAATCACTGTCATAAATTTAACCAACCCATGTTTAACCGTGAATCGTTATGTTTCCCGGACCTTGGAAACAATTTGACCCACACGTCTGGCCCCCGTCTGCGCTGGGATTACGGGTCAGGCCGGGACCAGCCGTTTGTAATGGGACAATTGCCGATTCAAGGGACTTTCAGGGTTTTTCCTCGTAGTTACGGAACGGGCTAGTTGTCGTTTTATGTGAGACATATTCAGAAACAAAATATACTGTTTTTTTATAATCCGTGAGTTGCCGTTGTTTATAAGGGTTTCCTGAATCGATTTTTTCACTACGTGGCAACACTGTGGCGTGATTCAGCTGTCATAATCCACCGATCATATTTGATCAAATTTTTTTTATTGGTGAATTTTGACAGTTGCTGTCAAAAAGACCTCTCGTGACAGTGCCGCCATCTGGAGTCCCGGAAATCCTCATTACTTTAAAACAAAGTTTCTAAATATACAGAGGGCCATTACCAAACCTTACATGACTAAATAGTGCTGCGAGTGGTCTACCATATGTCGTCCTAGTGTTTTTGTTTTCTGCACGGCTAGCACAAATGTGCCGTGACAGTATTTTGCGGGCCAGATAGACACCTATCATCAGAAATGTATTCATCAGAAAGGGACAGGTCTATCTTGCCCGCGAGATACTGCCGCTGTTAACCGTGCTGGCAGTATTACTTAATGAAGCATAAAAAAATCTGTTGCTCATATTGTAGACCCACCATGTATGTTTACTTCAAATTATTTCATAACTATACGCAACTAATATAGTACTATACAGAGAGGTCTCACTGCGACGTCACGTATCACGTTGTCCATTCTTAATACATGACAAGTTCTCTTTCTCACTTATGCAAAAGTACCGGGAACTATGTTGTCAAAATCATTTTTCCCTTGGTACACTCAGCAGCAGAAGTAGTTAAGCGGGTAGGGTGTTCAAAATGACCTACAGACGCTCTTATTCTCATAACAGCCGTCAGCCGTGTCCAGCTCATTTTGAATATCCTACCCGCTTAGCCACTTTTGTTGCTGACTGTACTGTTTCTTCAAACACCGAAACTCGCATAAATTACTATGTCTTTAGCTCCTGTCTGCTCCCAATAAAAGAAAGTGGAGCGCGTTCGGCGTGGGGTGGGGAAAGTGTCAATCGCTGTCGCCTCGGGCGTCGGGCGTCGGGCGTCAGGTTGACGCGCAATCGGCGCGGCGTACTAAATGTTGCCTTTATTAAACGGGGCGTTTGATTTCGCTTTGACACTGATTACTGCATACAATGTTAGGAGTTTTAAGGATATGAATGATAATCATGCATTTGTTTGAAGGCATAGTAAGGAGGTGATGTTTTTTGAGTCTGTAGAAAGGTATGTCTATTGTGGCACAAAATGCAGAATCGATTGATAATAGCGTATGAAGGCTCAATAGAGGGTGAAATTTTAATCACCAGTTATATTGATCGAGGTGATTAGGTAAGCTGACCAAGTTTACTATGCGACCAACTCCGAAATCACAAAAAAAAATTTGACTGTTAAATACATTTCGGCCGATCAGGTGTTGTCGTTTTATATGGGAAAGCCACACATACATAATATATTTGGAATTTCGAGCTTGTTCCCTATTCAGTTACAAGTATATTTGACGTTTATATCCAAATTAGTTACTTACTAAAATTTCTTCCGTCTAACCTTAATTATCATCTGGCGAACACAAATTATCTAGCTTATTACTTGCAAAGTACATTCTTAAATATTTTTCGGATTTATTTTTAAAAGAAAATGTTAATCTCTCGAAACAAAGCTCTAATGAAAATTACAACCTCACAAAAAACAACTACGATCTGACTTTTCCGACTAAGGAAAAATATTTGGTCCCTCTTTCCCGGAGTGCTTTTAACTATTATTCACACTTACTATTCCTCGTTTGTTTTGCTGTTGTAGAGACGTTGTTCTGCTTGCTTACCGAAAAAAGCGAGATTAAGGTTCTGTACTGCAGACATCGAAATCTGAAATCTGTCTATGCCCATTTCTATCTATTAATTTAAGGACAGAGATGGACATATCTGAATTCTGTGGTTCAAACTAAGTTTCAGTACGCGGTCTCTGATTACGTAATAAATCCGTTCCGGATCTCAAAGATTTCATGACATTTTTTCAACTACATTATGGGTTTCTTTAGTTTTTAAAGGGTCTGCAACGCGTATATCGTACTGCTTTAGCAATCTTCCACATGCTACAGTAACCGCTTACTAGTCAGTCGGCTTATCCATCGGAGTAACAAAAAATACACTGGCCCAAAAACTCAGTTAACCCGCGCTCGCATTTGCATTCAGAATTCGCGGCCAAAATATTTCGTGTTCCAATATGGCGGCATCTTAATCATGCGTCGTCGCGAGTTTCGGTGATTAAAACAAAAATATTGCACTGTTTTTGTTTTAGAATCTTGTGTGTGGTACAAGTTTTTGTGTGGTTATTTAAAGATATACCTATTATGATTAGAGAAAAAAATATTTAAAAAAATATTTTTTTACTCTGTCCTTTCATTGTGCCCATTAAACATAGGATAGGTATGTCATTTTATGCAATAAAATTCCATTATTTAACAAATCGCCGTTGACATCTCCAAAGTTATGGTCAATAAAGCAAGGATAACGTACGAATCATAATAAAATCCGTAGCTCATCAAGTGTCCGTATATCTTTATGTAAATCCAATCCCTTTGGCCGTGAAACCTTTCCAGAGGTCTTAGAGCCCGAGGGACCGGGGTCAGGGCGGGCCTTGAACTCCGGCGTGTGTTTGTTTACGTTCTCGTGGACGTATTTACTGAATATTTACGTTTCGGTTCGACGTGGACATTCTGAATTTGATTTGTGTTTTGAAGTTAGAAAGCGCACTTAAGTTAGTCATGGAAATCGGCCACCGTAGCGCATAGGCGCATGTAGTCTCAGAAGTATCATATATGCATCGCTGACCCTTTGAAAAGAGGATTCACTGTGTTGACGGCGAAAGAGAAAAGACAACGCAAAAATGTTTTTTTAAATATTAGTTAAAACATGAAAAAAAATGAAGATGTCACTGTCCAACTTCGTACTACCTTTTGTGTGGTACAAATGTATCCCAATTCAATTGACCTAAGGTGTAAAAGCTGCACGATTGCGACTTAATATGGAACATCCTGATACATAATTGACCCTGGCGCCGTTTTGCTCATTGTTCCATAATAACAACGATAATTTTATTGTTCATCGCGATACAACATAATAATTACTTTGGTAGGTAACTATACCAAACTCCTATCTATTACCTCCAAGTACATTTCAACGATACCGAAAGCGTCCTTCTTCCTCGAAATAAGGTTTTAAATGGGAAAAACTAATTTTTCATAATTTTGCGTGATTTGCGGCTACAAAAGCAATTGTAACTTTTACAAGCAATTTTTTTATGTTTAATGAAATCAAACCTTAATATAAGCTTTTAGAGTCTAAATTTGCACAGAAATGTGAAAACGTGATACGAGTTTGCTGAAGTTAAACAAAAATCGAACGCAATATGAGTCAGAGCTGGAGTTAGGACAATGAATGAGTCACCGATCGGCTTTTCACACGAATTCCAAATTTAAATAATTTGAACGCTGTGATTGACGTTTCTTTGTATTATGTTTTATTGTGACAATGTCAGAGATTCAGGTCACGGTTTTTTATTTTCAAATTGCAAAGTGTTTTTCACAAAGAAGAGCACAGCGCATTCTTTTGTCCACTTAAATTATAATATCCGGATAATTTAAATCGATTTACCTACTTTTATTCCTTCTATTCAGTACTAAGGACGATGTCGTTATATTTTGCATGAGTTAATAGGTACCCTCGTAAAATTGCTTTAACTTTATTTATCGACTATTACTGAATGACTCTTTAAAATATAATTGTAACCTATCGTAGATTAAATTATTATACCTAAATAACGCATCACATCACATATCGAATTGGCAATCACGTGGGCACGTTCGAATTACCGCCTTAACATCGATCAGGTTAACCAGACCCTCGAAGGGTTGATGGTGATCAAATTGCCCTGAAAGCATCATTATTAGGGGTTAAGGTGAAGTCGCAAGTTCTAGGGATATTTAGGAAGCGAGTCTTTTTAACAATTAACTCAGGGGGTCGTTTTTGAAGTATACCTGTCTGGCTGTACTGGATACATTCTAGTAGTACTAGAATGTACACATTCTAGTAGTCTAATGTTTTGCCTATTGACTTTACAGTGTTCTTGATAAGGGCAAAAATCTGTTGCAGAGCATGTATTAAGCACTTTTAACGTTTGCTGCTACAAACTAAAAGGTTAAACTATACCTCGTTTTCTTTCAGATTAGAAAAATAACGGTCGATTTCGACACTATCTTTATTTTTTTCAGCTAATATCTGAGCAAAATTTAAATAAGACAACTTTTTTCCACTATTAGTGATACGCTTAATCCGATAAGATGCAAAATGACAAATTTCAAAATCGCACGTTTTTTCTAATCTGAAAAAAACAAAGTATAAAATCTAGTCAACTTCTAATATAAGAAAAATAACGAAATAACAATGTACCTAACATTAAATAAATATATCCGTCAAACGCTCTTATTATTTTATTGAGCGGGCAATCAAACTCGTCGAACGAAAGTGTACCGGCTGTCTATTGTTTAATGCGTCGAGGACATTTTTATCCAACGACGGAAGCTCAATTCAGCGCAATCACTACACACACTTGTTGAGCAGCGCCTCTAGCGGCGAGTAGCGGTACTATACAGGATACAATGTTAGAAAAGGTCGTGTAGATTTCAAACATCTTTTCCTGTATTAATTCCAAACCGATACGGCGAAAATTAGAAACAATTTGTACTTATGCGATAAAAAATTATAAGTAATCTATTAACAAAATATGTTGCCATGTGAAATATTACGTAGTTACGTATCGATGTGGAGATCTGTAACTAGGCATTGTTGGCAGTTAGGGCAATGTAGTTCTGCTGCGTCATTGCCATTAAAAGGGTTAATTAAAACATAAAAAACTCTGTCTCCCCTTTGTGTTCATCTTAACCGGTATTGTCTAATTTTGACAGAATTACACAGTATTTTTTCGTAAATATCAACAAGGGATATTTTAACATAAGGTTACCTTATATCGGAAAGTGGTAGAGTAAAATCTGGTCCACATAACGTTTTCAGTGCAAGTGAATCTGTGCATCGCGCGCTTAATTCAACAAATTGATCGCCTTCCGCTGTCGGCGGATACGCCGCGTGACGCACAGGCGCAATTGCGGCAAAAACAAAGCGTGTATGTGGGTTATACATGAATGGAGATGATAGGAATACCTGGGTCGCCTTATACATCCTTATAATTGACCCTAACGAGCGATGCAATAAAAGTACAGGGTTCAACTTTTAGAGATTTTAGTCAGTTCGATTACCGGGAGCGGCAAGCGAATTTTTAAAAATCTTTGAATGCAGTTTTCTTTCTTTAAAAAAATAAAGGAATGTTTTTTTGAGTAAAATTTTCTATCTACAATATTAAGAGTACTTCCCCTTCAGGTGGCATTACAAAATTCCACCCGTATAATCACAAAGTTTAGAAAAATCAAACATCGGGCGAGACTTAAACTCGCCGTTCCGGGAGCCGATCGGTCTACCTTTCCATGTTTCCTTTATTACTACACGTTGTAGGTTCGTTAGGATTATACTCGTACATTAATGGAGAAGATAGAAAATACACGCGTCGTAATTTATAAAGCCACAAATTGCAACGTGAAGAAAAAACATGACCTCAAGTGAAACTCGAACTCGCGGCTCCGGAACTTGGGATTTCAAGAGTATAAGCTTTATAAACAAAACTATAGATAAATATGTACCCAGTGTACCCCATGTGTTAGAAAGAGACTACCGCTTGTAAATTGTCAATTGTAGCTTTATTAAATAGGCCACATAAAGTTATTTGTTTATTTAGGATTACCAAGAGACAGATAACACATCTTATATGTTCTTAAATCTACGTTAAAATTGAGTTCGATACTTATCTAAATGTAGGTAACCACAACTTAAGTCTTTACGAACACGCAGAACATAAAATTTAAGTTTAGATACGATTAAAAGTTACAACGACATGTTATTTTATTATTCGTCTTCTGTGCATTAATATAGGTACATTACGTATTATTAATAGATATCTTACTCGTGACATGACATTTTACCCTCGTGAACCTATTAAAGTTCATCGTGTCAAGGGCTAGCGATGAATATTATGCTGCTTAAGGTCCATTGTCTATTTACAACAAGTAGTTAGTATAATATGTATACCAACCTTCTGAACTACCAAAGTGCCGTACATTTAGAGCTACCTACTTTACTTACTACATCATCATCTTCCTAGCGTTTAACCTTGTTGGATTTACTAGTAGGTCTGCTTTCTTCACGCTGTTTTCCTTTTACTTAGACCTATGATCTTTTAAGATGTTCGAATGTTCGTGAAGAGTTGTTTTTACCAATCGGATTCCTTTGAAAATCCACCTATCTATGTAGAGATGTCAATTAGTTTGTGATTTCAGATGTTATACATATGTAAAACATACTGTAACGTACCAGCTTGGAACCTTTGACTCGGCGCAAAGGCGCGCTGTGCGAATCGTCTACGATACCAAACTCACGAGCGATATTGAACCTATGAGTATCGCTTGTACAATGGGTTGTGGTCTGAAGAAATGTTCGATATGATGCCCACGGCAGCTTTTTATCACCGCACCGCTTGCCGTCAGCAGGGTGTTCATCCTCACACCCTGGAGCCTAAAGGGTCGCGCACTGTACGGTTTAACAGGAATATCCTCCCACGAACGCTACGTCTGTGGAATGTACTCCCTGCCGTGGTTCTCCCAGCGGGCTACAGTATGTGGTTCTTAAAAAAAGTAGTGTCTAGGTTCTTACAGGGTAGGCAACGCGCATAGACCACGATAACTGCTAACCATCAGGCGGATCATATGCTTGTTTGCCACCGTCGTGGTATAAAAATAAACTGAAATAGTTAAGAAACAATAAGGAGAGTCCTAATAACGAACAATTTACCTTTTCAAGAAAACGGAATTTAAAGAACATTTCTAACTAAATGTTCCTGGAAGTTTCAAGCTTTAATTCCCTCCCGAAAGTTAAAATAAAGCTAGCGAAGTTTGTCTGATACAATATCCACAATATTTACCCTGTTCACGAACCTGGGAATCCTGGGATCAAGTTTGGCTATAAATTACCTGGGGCCGGTAATTTCACGACTGGATACACTTAATCAACGCCAGATTTGATGATGCAATGATTAACAGCAGCAGGTCCTGAACTTATATCGGTCGAAGTTCTATAACTTTTAAATTATATGAGAGAAAATTCAATTGTTTAAGAACTAGATACGTCAAAATACTTAATGTTTGATGTGGTGGCTCGTCACCTCTCATACTATGAGCTGCAATAAATACTATCTGTTCCATTCCTTGTTTTCATTGCTCTCCAGTGTAGTAAAATACTTGTAGGTGCAAATAAACACATTATTTCGTTGCTTATATTTTTAATGCGAACGTACTCGTATTCTATTATTTCTGTTATCGCATAGCACAGAGAGAGACCTCACCACTCACCTCACCCCGAATTACTCGTACCACATACGCAACATGAAAAACGACTTCAGTTATACGCGTATTTTACAAGGAAGGTAAAATGTTAACTGGTTTTTGCAAGGCTAACCCCACACTAGCGTCTTTCGAGCGTCGACGCCGCGTTGCCGCTGCGTGGGCGCTCGGGCGACGAAGACGCTCGGAAGAAGCTAGTGTGGGGTAGTCATAGAAAGCCAACCCTTTAAACGCGGTATTGCAACTTGAGTCGTATTGATACAAACTTCGAGAGAGCTGCAAACATGCTGCGCGTTATTGAGGTGTAGCATATGACTTAGCGAATTTGAAGATGATTTTCGTAGGTATGTGCCAAAAGTTAACACTTTATGTATCATCGGTTTCGAACTAAGTATGTATGGAGCAGTTTTTTTTAAAACTTTATTGCACAGTAATAACCAAAAATTAAAAAACCGGACTAGTACTAGTAGCGGTAGCGTTAATGTATTTGAGTGTTTTCAAGATACTTAGTTGAGATCAAGACATTTTATTATATTATAACTTTTAACCCTTTTTGCAACAAAACCATACTATCGGGAACCTGTAATTAAAACTAAATTTAAAACGGCTCCCTGTGCTTTGAGATGCACTATGCAGGATGCAATATAATGAGCTGAAGCAAGAGAGATTACCGCACTTTTTAAATTGACAATTCCTTATTCCTTATATGAAGAGAAATTCCCTCATATCAAAGGTACTAGAGCCCCTATGCCTAAAATTGTTATTCGCTTGGTTTCCCGAGTGCCGCGTCAAATCGCATTTTCGTCGCAACCGCTGACTCGATAGTCTCACCGCCCAATTGCTTTTCACACACGACTACCTACCAACCTACGAATTACTTGTGCAACGTCGTACCTATTGTATATACCTAATACGTATTTTAATTGTGTAGGTACCTAAATTGCATCGACGGAAGTTGGGAAGTTACATGTATGTTACATAAAAGTGTAACTATTCTTTTTTTGCTACTAGATAATTCTCGACTAGTTAGTACTGAACAATTAAAATTTTTCTAATACGAAACATTTATTACGCACAGGCTGGCCTCTGAAACTGGAAATTGCCAAAAACTTAAATTATTATGAATTTTCTTGTTTATAAAAATTATAAAATAAGTTTAAACAGCAATTTGACATTTTGTACTGCAGTCGTGACTAAAAGATTTAGCCAAGTAAGGTAAACGTCTAAAGTTAAGTAAGAATTACATATTTATAACTGTCACCGGCGACATGCATACCGTACAATTAAGAAATGGATACCACTAAATTACTGCGTGCGTACTATTCAAACACAATGCAACCGTAGTTCCGCAAATTACGCCGCGCGCCATCTGTTGTCGGATAGCGGCACTAAACGTTCGCTGCAATTTATCAACGGCAAAAAACCGCGCGGCCAGAAACAAAATGTCCAATTAACCCCGATATTTTCACTGTACAGATTAACGGTCGAGATTATCTTGCGTTTATTATCTTGTGCACCTGCCTTAACCGATTTAAACTGCCATTAACATCCATCATGTACGTATTTTAGCGATGGATGTCGAATGCTTCAGCCTACGAGTAGGAAGGTAAGCTGTAAAAATAAGGTTAATGATTTTTAAATCACCAGCGCGGCAGCGTATCATGCATTTTTATTTACATATTATATTCTTGACGTGGACTCTTCAATATTACCTATACCAGCAGACTTACTGAACTCGTAATTCCGGTAATCTAAACACAAATGTATCTTAAGTACTATTTATTTCTGTTTAAAGCACTAGCAATTTTTACTGCAATTAACTACATTTAAATATTTGTCAGTTGTTGAAATATATAAAAATATAGTACGCGGTAACAATCTTGATTATTGTTCGTTAATGAATAAGTCACTATCACATAGGTACCTACCTGCCTACTCGTCGTGTAAGGGACGTAGATCAATTTCATTACCGTAAATGTATGTATGGAATGTGTGAAGAAAGTCGTAGAACCGTCGCGTGCGCGACCTGCCCCAACCCGCACCCACGCTGCGTGGGTTGTGTGAAAATAATTGCCCGTAAAATAGTTTTATGGAATCACAGCTTTCTGAGACTGTATGGCGTGTCTTCTAGGAATATGAACTCTAATATTACAGCAAAATGATATAATTTTGTGTGCTAAAAGTGTTCAGGTAGATTATTAATTCGTGTTACATTCATGAATTGTACTTAGTGGGTAACCAACGCATTACCGCGAAAATATTGGAATCACAAATGCTGCTAAAAACAAAGTAAATCATATAATTTCATTCCAAAAGCTCCTAATTATGATCCTAAAATTACTTTAATTGTCTTTATTAACGTGTGACGTATAACTAAGATATTCGTGATAGATAGTCCACATGAAAAGGTACCACTTGGCGTGTACGTCGTATATTATATGTATTCGAGTAATAAGAGCGTAAGCGTAGGCCGCCAAATGGCAGCTTTTGATGTGGACTATCACATTAGGCGATTATCACACTCGCGACGGATCCGCATCGGGCGCCGGTGCGCGAGCGAGATAGCGCTTTACACATGCAGAGCGCTGTCTCGCTCGCGCACCGGCGCCGCATGCGGATCCGCAGCAGTGTGATAACCACCTTAAATGCAATTTTAATACAAGATATGCAAAATAATTTTATGAATTAAAGAAAAATATACAAAATTAAGAAGCACATTGGTATAGATTAGATACCAGTGACGGCGCATCCATAGAACTTGACCGACTTACCTAATTTTCAAACAGTTGAGTACAGTTTTTGACGCAAGAAAATGTTTGATGCACTGCTACTGTTAGTATAAAAAAATACGAGTATTGAAATTATTAACCATAGTAATAGGTAAGTAAGTACTTACTAAAAATACTCAAAAAACTTTTACCGATTCGATAATCATCATTATAATTTAGAGAAAGTTAGACTAAACTGAATATAAACAAAACCTAGCTAGCTTAGGTAATTCGGAACTAAATTGGACACAAAACTCCTAATTAAATGAACTAACGAACAAGGTCCGGACAAAAGTCAATGCCATAATTGAGTATCAAGTTGCTAAAGTTTTGCTAGGTAGTTGTAATAAGTAATTCCTTGGACTAACAGAGTAGGGCCATAAATACCCGATTCAGTTACAATTTCAAAAATAGGTAGGTACGTACTAAATAACCTGACGTAGTTACAAAAAACAATTATAAAACCATTTAGGTATTTCTTTTTTTAACCTATATTTTTTTGTTTTTTAAAACAATTATAAATACGCTAAGGGAGGGGGGGATTGGTAAACCTCACAAGCAAAAGAATACAAATTACTCGGTAATCTCGATCTCGGTATATCGGCCAACTCTTTAATGAGATTATAAAACTTGCGAATGAATAAGAATAGGTAGACAAGAACAACACTATGTTAGAATGAGTCGACAATAGAACAAATGTCGCGTTCTAACACAAAAACAGGAACGAAACGCCAGGTGTGCGGACCATGTGCCGTAACAGCAACTATATTTATTCGTTTACATCTCTCCAATTTAATTAGTGGCTAGGAAATGCTCGTTAGGTTGCTGAACTCTGACGCAATGACAGCTGTCAATGGGATTGACAGTTGACTAAAAGTGTAACCTACGGAAAGTACGGAATATGCGATGTCACAAAATTGTATTTATTTTTAACTTCTAGCCACTCATGTTGATAACAGAATTGGTTATATCTTAAATCAACATGTAAACAGATTATTTTTAAATTACTCACATAAGTATGTCATACTTTTAAAGTCTTAGGGCCGGTTGGACCAAACTGTCTGTGAACGTAACAGTAATCGTAAAAAAAATCTTGTATGAAAAGTTTAACAGTTTTCTATGGGATGACAGCTCCGTCGCCATATTTAACGTTGATGAGTCTGTTAATTGTGCGTAGTGCAACCCACCCTTATTTTCTAGTTACTCCATTAATAAAAAAAAAGAAATGAATACATAAAACCTTCAAATCTCTGTACGTTCATGTTAACGCCACCTAGCGGCGAGTAGCTTAACTACTACGCCTCGCGTAAGAGTTAGGTGGCAATACGCTTACAGATCCTTCGTGGCTGAAGTTCCTGCGTACTCTCATAGATGGCGCAACGAACTCTAAATACAAACTAATTATTACATATTTGTAACACGATTTCAGAATAAAAAAACTGTAAGTTTTATTAATGTATAATAATAATTTCTTAGGATATTCGACAATAACCTTATTTTATTCATGTTTCCCCTCATAAACTACACAAACAATCATTAAACAAAAAACATTTACTTACTAAAAAAACTAATCTGTCGCCATCTAACCCTTATCCATCGCATGTCTGTTCATTTCTTTTGTGTTCTTTATCTTTATTTTGCTTTATGTTAAGTCTGTGGTGTGTATGTTGTTTTAGCTTATTTTGGGGCCGGACGGGACGCTGCAGACGGTCAAGAGCGAGTCGCGCCGAGGTCGAGGCCGCGGCAGAACCGTCACGACGCCTGTGAGTATTTCTTTCTTTTGTTTTCTTACTTTTCCCGCTGTTTCATTTTCATTTGACTAATTTACTAATCATTAACATGTATGTGCTCGTGTTATCTTAAATCATGTATATTTACTAAGTACACATTTAAATACAGAGATACGTTTTCATTTCAATATCTCTGTACTTATTCTATGCAAATAAAAATTATGATTATGAAAGTACCTACATCATTGTCAGTGTCAGGAGTTCGATTTTTGAATCTCACCGGTGACTTATTTCGTAGTAAATAGTCATCGGCTGCATACAAAAAAAGTCACCGGTGAGATTCAAAAATCGAACTCCAGGTGTCAATAGGCGTTACTGCCATAAAATTTCATTTACTCATAAACTCTGTCAACAACCGACAATTATGTACCTTCGGCTTGAAAACGTCAGCGTCACCATTAATTCCGTAATGTAGGTACATGTCGGCGGCCGATCGTAAGATAATAAGATATCGTGAAACGGGTAAATCTTTGACTCGTTCCCTGGGTCGACGGAGCCCCGCTTCGCGGGGTTCCTATTTCTGGGCAGTTTGCCCTTCGGGCATCTGAAGTAACCTAACGAACCTTACCTACCTATACATTGGTTTAATGGGACTATCGTTAAAACATTACACAGGAACATTACGATCTGCCTGATTTTACGATCGGCCGCCTACATACGTACGAATAAAAATGGTTAATATCATCGTCATATGTTTAGATGAAAAATAACAACTAGATTGACATACATTAAAAGGTGGACATCATTTAGGTAGGTACTCATTGTTATCACGGTTATGTAACTATGTTACTTATGTTGCATTTTCCCTATGACTTGTCCAAAGTAAGAGAAATCTATCTACCGACCGAGATACGAATGAATTTCAGTTCCATATAACCTTAATTAGAGTAAATCAAACAATCACGCCTGGCACTGTTTACGAGCGGCAATTGAACGTAAAAACAACCTTCGAACTTGTATTGTGAAGTAATTATGAGCGACTGAATGAACGCGCGGCGCGGCGCGGCGACTTTTGTTTATAGTACCGCATACATTACGTGTTTTGTCAAAGTTAGTACGCTTGCGACAGTATCTCGCGCGGGAGATAGACTTGCTGCGTCTTTCTAATTAATATGTAGTAACACTGTGGCGGCACACTCGTCCTAACCGTCGTTCACTTGACGCGTTAGGCTGGCTCTACATGATGGGCCATCATAGGGACGCAACTATACGACGGAACGAGATAGCAATATCGTTAGCTCCTTCTAACGCATAGCTGCGTCCCTATGATGGCCCATCATGTAGAGGAGCCATTAAATAGCTATTTAAAAAAGATCAGTACGGCTAACATGAGTGGTAATGGACATTTTCCGTTAACGAGTGACGAATTTTCTAGCTGTGCATCTCGTTTACTAATATGTTACAAGCAGGATGCACAGATAGATCATTCGATACTCGTTCTCGAAAACGTCAATGTCATAACGCATGGTACGCGTACAGGTCTTGCAGTGAAATAAATATATGTGGCAAAACCACTATAAAACATCACATTATCATAGAATCGTAATGGTAAATGTCGTGGTGTTGGCAAATATTTAATTGCCGAGATTCTTCTATTTCAATCCGTTCTTTTCAAAATCAGGCGGATATTTTTATAACAACTATAATACTTTATGTCCTAGGACTTCTCTAAGAAGTACAAAACAAGATTCGCGGATCTTATGATTATAAAAAAAAATATGTATGGATACCTACATATTTTCACAATCGACCTAAACCTTGAATAGGTTATAGATATATTCAGTACAAAAACTGAGGCTTTATACTAAATCTAAACACAAAATGCTTGATAAGACGTATCACTAGGTACAATTACAATTAAAAACCCCTATAATCAGCCAGCAATGTACACCGTCCGCGGAATCGTCTGTATTTGTTAATCCGCGAATGTCCGCTCTCTTTGTCCGCATTCGGCCTGAAACCGAAAGTGACCTATTTGTTCGTTTTCGTTTGACACGTCATTGAGTAATAAATTGCTATGAGCTTGGCACCTATGTATCTATGTGATATTGTGTCAATGCCTGTGCATCTCTGATTTACGGTAAGCGTGGAGTTAGGAAGTTAGTACATAAATTAATTTAATGTGCATCCAATTTTACGCGTTAGTAATTCAGTGTGGCTGTAGATAATATGAAATGTGGTGTACTAGTGTTATTATAGGTATTATAGGGAAATGTATTATAGGGAACATTTTCTGTAACACTTGTAGGTACCTGGCGATCCGAGTTGAACGGGTGCGCTGTAATTGCACACTTATTATATTTTTTAAATATGAGATCGAAGATATCGTGGGTTCGAATCCTCGTTCGTGCTAACTAATTAGTATGTTTTTTCTATAAAGAAGATCATACTATTAAGTATATAATGTAGTAGGTTGTAAACTTCGCGCGTTAAACCTTGCTACGGCGTAGACATCGTAGCATTCGTAGCATTAGCCTCGATAATGGAGCTTTGTGTTTAAGATTTAATTACCATTATGTAATGTATGTTTCTCATGTTAATTGTGACAGACAGTAACGGTAGTAATAAATTATCTTGACCACAAAATATCGCCATCTAGTAAATAAGTTTAAAACTATCCAGACACGCACGGCTCCTAACCTCTACGTTAAGATGGTCGTATCTGACTAAATCCCAGCAAACCTTAACTAAAAGTAAACCTTATTCCGAAGAGATATGAGCGAAGATCTAGTAAATATGTCCCAAAGGAGACCCACGGGACAGATCCCGTACTGACCCCGGCCACCCGTCTCAGCCAACTTGGGTCAGTATTTCATACGTATATGGGTATTAGGGGTAAAGAGTACACATTTTTCCTCTACACACAAAGTGTAGACTGTCAGTGTCAATGGAAAAGTAAAATATGGTAAACAAATATGGCTCACTGAACTGATTTTCTATGGAAAATGGCATTTGACACATGCCAAATTATTATTAGTAAAGAAATCGGTTTTTACCATAGATATACCACCCATAGATCTGACACGGAACTAATAATACCAAGATAGAACGGGATGGTCTTATTACACTTTCAATAGATACGGCAGAGAGGTGCTATTATCGTTGGTCCTTGTCATAGTTTCTATTACCCTCCACGCGTTACTTCTAGCAGTGGAGGGTAACAAACAGATATAATGCGCGATTTCTTCAAGAATTTCTGTGATTGCTACGAGAAAAGCTGTTAGTTTTCCTAGAAAGTTGTGTCGGCTAAGGAAAAGATTGGTAAATTGTTCTGTTTTATGCTGTAGAAGTGATTATGGGCATCTATATATCTATCCCATACGGGGGTACACGTGTGCGGTCTCTAGTTAATGCTTGCTTTGAGGTTTTTACTGAAATATAAGGAATTAACGGATATTTTTTACTAAAAATTTGTGTAAAATGTCAATGAAATCATGGTTGTTCTTTAAAAGTACATGAGTGCGAAGCAACGGAAATTAATGGGTTTGATTGCATTATTTTACTTTTAGATTGACACAGACCTTACACTCCTTACATAAAAATCGAAAGGAGTGTTTGAAGCTCATGTGATGAGCATTGAGTTATAATATAATAGAGGCGCAGACACAAACAAGATTTTCCGAAAATATAGCACAATAAAATGTGTAGCCGGCCAGTGCGAATTATTTAACATCGTTAAGGTTGTATTACAAATTAGAAGAAAGATATGATAAAATGTCACCTGTCATTCATCTGGCGTTCAAAAATCACATGGCACATAAGAGCAATGGAGTCGCTCTTGGATCAATTACTTTATTATGTATACTTAATTTGTTTATTATGTATACTTAATTGTGACCCCCTAACCTTTTTAATTCTTTTTGGGGTTCTGTAGACAACTAGGGACATAGTTCCAACAGGTTGAGTTTTAAACCGTTTTTGGTGTATTGTGTATTGTGACGGGCCGGCAAATACGGAACCCAACATTGAGGAGGGCCCGACATGCTCTCGGACGGATTTTCTACCTAAGTTTGTGAGGCGAATATTAAAAGTTGTAGGCAAACGTCAGGTACCCAGATCGGTTGCCTGATTCGACTCCAGAATGGAATGAAAACTGCACACGGTCGGTTATGTTTACTTGTTTGCGTTCTGACCTAACGTATTCCTGACGGTGTAAACCGTACGGGCACAATGGGTGGCGGGTGAGGGTTATTGAGTTTTTCGGCCGCCGAGCGAGCAGAAAGGGAAGCAGGCATGCGGCCCATGCGGGGGCGAAGTACATGCTCAAGACAAATTTAGAATCAAAAGAAACACAATAGCTCGGTAAGCATAGTATTTCATGCTTTCTTTTTAAATCTTTAATTCAAAAATTGACAGATCACACTTTGAAATAATGAAAAAATAATAAACGAAAATATTTACATAATTGCTTTCTTGGGATTAGATATGAGGATATTACGGTATCATTTGAGGTATATTTTACAAAAACCGGCTAAAGTTCGTGTCGGACCACGCATAACAGAGAGTTATTTAAAAAAATCACAAGTTATATCACAAGGTCGTATCTGCCTATGTACGTAGTTTTTTGGAGATCACTCAAAAACTCCTTAACCGATAATGTTCAAATATTTTTTTTAGCAATTTCACTAGTGGCGCCTTGTGTTAAAATACACCTTGTGTTAAAATGTTATAAGGATACGTCTCAAAATGTCTGTGGCATACTTACGGAAGGACGGACGGACGGACAGACGGACATGACGAAACTATAAGGGTTCCGTTTTTGCCAATTTAGCCACGGAACCATAAAAAATGATTCAACATTATAAAATATAATATAATAATACAATTTACTAAATAAGTTTGAATAATTTTCTGAGTTTCGTAATTAAAAAAAAACAACAACTACTCCACTAGCCTTATGCCTCAATGCTGTGCTGTCAGTTCGGTTTAAATTTACGAAACCTTTACTTCCTATCGCCGATTGTGCCTATAGTTCGTTGACCTTCATGCTGTAGCATTTAAGCTTAATCCCTAGTCTCACTTACACTGGTAATATTTTAACGAAACGTTTGTTAGTCCTTTGTAAATATACTCGTCGGAACGATCGGGCTTCGCTCGGCTCGGGCTCGGCTCTCTTCGGCAAAATTAGTTGCGTTGCACCAGCTTTTACTGTGCCACATTTGGAGTGCTGATTTCTTATCTAGTATATATAAAATCATTGGTGATGAGGGATGAATTAATAAATAGGCTTATTTGTATTTACTAAAATGAAAACAGCCTGATTCATATATGAGACCGCTGAGAAAATTTGGATGTTTTGAATGAGAGCCAATTATTTCTCACGATTTTGGTATTGATCTCATAGTATTACATAGTTGTCGAATATTCAGTATATATTTACATTAAGACTCAACTTAAAAAAAACTTGTACATAATAGTACATATAACGTCGAGCGAGTGTTAGTAGGAACTTGAAGTATAGCCCTCCAAACGAAGGAAAACTTAGGGGAAATAATTCGTGTATAGCTGAATTTTGGTATAGTTGTAGACAAAGGTGTCTTACACAACATACCAAAAGTACTCATGGATAGGGGTGCTGCTAACAGGGAGAGGGGGGTGTAAAAGTCCCCTTTTTTGGCTTTTCGTAAATAACTCAGTAGCGGTGGCTCATACGAAAAAATGTTCTTCTACTTAATTAATCCACAAATAATTTTCTACAAAAAAGGTTCTTTACACTTTTTTGCTGGGATCAATGTATAATGAGATTTCGAGGAAATACGATAATCACTTTTTGAAACTTTCGGAGCTATTCTTTACGAAACTATTAGTTTTCTCTAAAAATTGTTTTAGAAAACCCATATTTATATTAAAATACCTATCCAACGACACCCCAAACACTAGGGGTGGAGTAAAAAAATAATTTACCTCCCACTTCATGTGTTCGGGAGGTACCCCAAAAAATAATATTTTTAAAATTTTGTTTTAAAACTTTGTCTGCGTGTTCAAAACACATACTCATACGAAGTTTAACTATTCAAGTACTAACCATCACTGAGCAGGTTGAAGAGGGTATTTTTTTACTTTTTATTTTTTATGCCACGACGGTAGCAAACAAGCATACGACCCGTCTGATGGTAAGCAGTTCCCATAGCCTATGGACGCCTGCAATCAACTTCCTAACCTTATAGTTTCGCTGTCCGTTTGTCCCAGTCTGTCCGTTCACGGCTTTGCGCAGTGATGGTTAGTACTAGAATAGTTAAACTTCGTATGAGTATGTGTTTTGAACACGCAGACAAAGTTTTAAAACAAAATCTGAAAAAATATTATTTTTTAGGGTAACTCCCGAACACATGAAGTGGGGGGTAAATTATGTTTTTTAATTCACCCCTAATCTGTGGGGTGTCATTGGATAGGTCTTTTAATATAAATATGGGTTTTCTAAAACAATTTTTAGACAAAACTAATAGTTTCGTAAATAAAAGCTCCGAAAGTTTCTAAAAGTGATTATCGTATTTCCTCGAAATCTCATTATACATTGATCTCAGCAAAAAAGTGTAAAGAACCTTTTTTGTACAACATCATTTGTGGATTAATTAAGTAGAAGAACATTTTTTCGTATGAGCCACCGCTACTGAGTTATTTACGAAAAGCCAAAAAAGGGGACCTTTACACCCCCCTCTCCCCGTTAGCGGCACCCCTATCCATGGGTACTTTTAGTATGTTGTGTAAGACACCTTTATCTACAACTTCACCAAAATTCAGCTATACACGAATTATTTCTCCTATCGAGCAGTTAGTGGGCTTCCATCGGTGAGCTAGTAGAAAGCAATGCTTTAACGAGTGTAACTATCGGCTATCGGTATCCAATATCAAAGTCGTCTGAAAAATGGAATGCCATATCTGAACCCGTCAAATAACGAACAGAGTCCAAGTTAGTGTGATTCCCTTTGACTATACGGCCATTCCATTTGCTTGAATATGGAAAAATAATTCCAATGTATCCATTTACCTACTGGTTTGGTTTGGTTCTTTTTACGTTGATGGGAATATCTACGGTCTCGGAAAATTTTAATTGAGTTTATATTAGATTGTATAAAATAGAGACCGCAATTTTAGTTTAGCTAAAATATGCGTAGCTATAGTTGAAATCAGGGATCGTTACCCGTATTACTTAAAATCAAAATAGCGCCCGGCTTTTGCAATGTTTACGTGATAGTATGAAATGTAATTTAGGTAAACGTAATAAATGATTAGATTATGCGAATAATATTCATTGACCACGGACTAGCAAGCGCAGCGTAGGACGCCCACTCACAAGATGAACATACATTACAGACAACCTTATAAAGGTCGCCGGAAGACGCTGGATGCAAGTCGCTTCCGACCGATACTTATGGAGGTCCAATGGGGAGGCCTATGTTCAGCAGTGGACGTCTTGTGGCTGAGATGATGATGATGATGAACAACCGAGATACCGAAATTGAATACCGGTTAATTTATCTGAAAATCACAGCGGTATCCCTGATTTAAATAGCCTTATTTAATTGCGCTGCTGCTGCTGTTTCAAATTGCAGTTGCATATTTTTTTTACTTTTGACATTCGTGTTACGTATATAGGAAAGAAGCTATCCAAAGCATACCTTAGACTGCTGGCCTTAGATAACCTTTGGTTTGTCTACGTTTAACGTATTTATATTATTTCAGTATTGTATACTTCAGTAGACAAACTATCTGGCCCTCGCCCACTTAATATGCGTCGGCAGAAACCCTCTGTTCATATCGCTCCCACACTCCCAGTTGAACCAGTATATTTATGAACCGAGATCCATAAGTGTTATGCTTAATTCAGGGTCAAGCTTATGCTGGTGTATCGTTTAGCTGAGGTTCAGACGGGTAGCGTCACGTGCTGTCCTAGTTAGAATATAAATTGCACCCCTTCTAATTGCTTTCACCTAGGTTTAGTTTGGAGTTATTGCATCCATGATACATGTTCCTCAATATAAGCCACTGTACTATAATATAAGTATGTCCTGTCAAGCCAGTAACGGTATTGTAGTTAGTCTTAGGCCTATGTTTCACCGTGTCCACTTGGTTGCGCTGCGCAACCTTAGGGAGGGTGTCCACTTGGTTGCGCAACCGTGCGGACACCAAGTGAGAAAACCTTCATAGAGTTGTATACATTTTTTTAGTCGCGGCGACCTGGTTACGCCGCCATGGTTCACCGTGGTCACTAGACGGTGAATCAATAGGCTATATTATATAGTAGGTTGGAATTCAATCTAACTTGTAACTTTGACGTCTGTACCTTATAGGTAGGTATGTTAGTTTTCGTCCAATTGATTTTGCCAGTTTTGTGATGCAACTGATGCAAAAATAATATCGCTAAGTATCCTTGATGATGATGATGTTATCCTGTTATCCCTCATCAGGGACATAGGGCTCTCACAAGGGATTTCCATTGATCACGGTCGTGTGCGGCCTCCTCCAGCTCCGTCCAACCAAGGCCAGATTGATGCAGCCAGTATCCTTACTTAGATTTATTATATTACTTGTCATGTCGGTTAATATTACGCGAAACTACTTGCAGGCTTTTTTTTTTTGTTGCAAAAATGGAGAAAGTCGGTTTTCCGTTCATACATTTATATTCAAATTTTTCCTTATATATTTTGCCAGTAGGTATAAGGTGGACGTCATAACCTATCATAATCAGTCATAACTATCCTACAATATAAATTAAACATAGTCACCCTTTTCGTACTTTAGAGTATAGTTCCAATTATATTCATCGCAGGCAATATTTCATCAGTTACCTATGAATTAATTAGATAGTTGGATACCTACTTAAGATAAGGTAAAACGCAATTGAAGGCATCGTGTTCCGCCCAGAGTCGCGCCGAGATGTATCACCTACTAAAAGTAAAAATAATAAATATAATTATCAGTAACTTATCTATACGTATGTAGCAAACTGAAAGCACTCACTATAAATGCAAAACTGCTATCTAACGCTAGTTTGGGCATAAATTGAAACCAGCCATAATGAAGACGCATAAAGCTGCAGACGGACTAATCGCGGCCATCTTGCGGTTGCCATGGCAACAGACTACCTACCCCCCTCCCCCCGATGCACTTCCTAGCAGTGGGGGTGCACTGATTAGCAGTTTCGGTGGAATTATTGTAGAAATGGCGGTTATAGAAAAAGTTTAGAGCGCGCTTTAGAATGTGTTTAACGAGTTCGAAATATTTATTTTGATAATTAGATTTGGAACAGAAGTAAGATTTCGGTTTTTTATAATCGAGTAATGTAATGCGAATGTAATTCCGATATAAGTATTTATAATAAATGTTATACATAGACCTACCTAATGATCAAAGTCGCAATTTTTATTCAAAATTCAACAGTGTCGTCATTCAAATACCGTTTAACTGAAAATAACACCGCAATTTACATTTATTTACTTACCCACGCCTTCTTAACGTAACGAGCATAAAAACGGAGAATATTCGAAAATGGCGCTAACTTAAATTTATTTTCAAATATGGCGGTCTGCCGGCAGGCGAAACTCGCCCGTCCGCCCTCCGAATTATACCAGCTCGGGCGAAATTTCCACAGCGCACTTTGTAATTGCAAATTTTGCCGATTCACGCATGCGCTCTGCACCGATCAATACCAACTTTATTATTGTTTTTTTTACTCACAAAAATCAGTTTGCGCGCCAAAATATGAAAGCGCACGTTCGAAAATCTGCAATTAAAAGTTTTCTTACGCGAAGAAATTGGATGGCAGGAACTAATTTAATTTTAGAGCACAGTATTAAGGGGGTGGTGGGTGGCACTGGCACCCGCTGCTATTGGATAGTTACTCTAAACTATTACTTCGAACTTATATTAATGCATTATACTGCTTCCCCTATGCACGGAATTGGTTCGGTTTAATCATTTCCAAAATAACTACTAAATAAGAACGATATTAATGTTTACAGGGTTCGTACGTAAGTCGTAATTTTCTGAAGATGTTTGAAAATTCATAACTTTTCTCAATGTTGGTATCTTTAAATATTTTATTTGTAATACAAGAGGGGATCTTCCTATTACTGGAACAAACGAAAGCCTTCAATTGGTTCGTAAATATGAAATTGCGTAAAATAGGAAGGTATACTTATAAATACGGTCGCAGCCAAGTACAATTCTTATTCGTAAGTTCCCACATATTGAGGATAGGGACTAGATATAAATAATGGGTAAAAGTTTAATACGAAATTTTGATTTTTAGAAATTAATCCTTAACTCATTTCGGGAAAAAGGATATTTAGTAAATAATAATAGAATATAACTCTAAACTTTTTCAGAAATCTTATAACAGAAAAGCAATTTTACCAAATTAAAAAAGCTGAAAAGCGGAAGGAAAACTTTCCGAAGTCGCCTTAACTCAAGGCTGCCAATATACAAGACTCAAAAAAGTACTTCACGACAATGGTGTATTGTGCCCGCTGTCTGGCACTCACACATTCACAGACCCTCCCTTATCTGAGCTTGTACAATACATGCATATGTTTTCGTGCATTCTCAACTAACTAGCCAATATGCAGATGCGGCCAGACTCTGGCTATCCAAAGACCTTTGAATCGGAAAAACCCGAAGGAACAAGCTATTACACTTTTATACCAGACGCAATTTTCAAGGAGAGGAATTTGCTTTGCAATTTGCTGAGAGAGATTGGCAAATTTGAGCGGTACTCGTTCGGAATGTGGGGTTTTTCTTTTTAATTAATGGCAGTTTATCACGTTAGAGCGTCACGTGGCTGGTGCACATTAGAAAACGCGGATGTGGTTAACATCGCTAATTTTAAAGCGGTTTATATTGAAATTAGCGGTAATTGGAAAATTAATCTCTATAGTTAGGTCATGTCTAAGTTTAATTTAGAACATGGTGATATAACAAACACAAAACCTTAATAGTGAAAGCCATTATTTGTATCACACAATCATAATCCAAAACAATTATGCGCATTCCAACGATATCTAATTCAATGTTACTTAACCCTCTGATCGCCAAAGACATCAAATCACGCGTACGGAAAGTGCCCTCAGCGTCAGCACGTGATATCACGTCCAAAATATAAAGCGCTGGCGCTGAGGGCACAATTTTTCCGTCCGATGCTTGGCGGTCAGAGGGTTAAAAATACATAGTAAAGTCATAAAGCAGCGTGGAATGCAGCGTTTCCTAATGAAAATTCCTGCTACTAGTTTGTGCCGTGGAAATGTCAAATAAGACCTTTAGAATAGCACACATTGTGGAATTTATTGAGCGTAACTGTAGAACGAGGTATGTAAAATATATATATATATATATATGTAAGTTTATTGTTATATTTATATGTGTAAGTTTATGAACATAGCTTAGTATGTATCTACTGTTTGTTTGTTTTTTCTCTGTCACCTTTTATAGACCCTGCACCTAATTAATCTTTTTGTTTTTCCCATTGGTTGACTGGTAGAGAATGCTTTAAGGCGTTAAGTCCGCCATTTGTACCTTCTTATATTGTGCAATAAAGTTTAAATAAATAAATAAATAAACGTTGCCACGTCCTTCAAATTTAATGTCATGTAAAATTTGGATTTATGCAAATCCTATTAAGTGGATTATATTGATGCCAAGGATGCCATTATACAGATGGCCTGATGAAAAGTTAGGAAATGTAATTTGGCTGCTGATATTATAAAGTCGCTACCGATTTTTTTTCTTAGTTATCATAAACTGTATCTGTTTTTAGACAACGACTAGGTACCTACACGGAAAAAAAAGCTTCCGGGATATTCTCAATCTAAGACATTATTATATTATGTTGAAAATATTTCCTCGTGACAAGCATTTATTTCCTTTAACGAAAATAAATTAAAAGTTTAAATATAACGAAGCGAATATATTCTTACAGATTTTCTAGTTTTTTTTTACCTAAGATAATACTTGTTTGATTAAAGTACAATCTCTCTTATTTACTCAATATAAGAGTATAATAAATTAAAGGTTTAAATATAACGAAGCGAATATATTCTTACAGATTTTCTAGTTTTCTTTTACATAAGATAATACTTGTTTGATTAAAGTACAATATCTCTTATTTACTCAATATACTCTTGAAACGATACATTGTTGTATTTCTATTTTAAGAAAACGTGGTTTTATTAAGCGAAGAATCATATTTTTGGTAAAGGAAATAAATACTTGTCACGAGGAAATATTTTCAAGAAAATAATAATGTCTTGGATTGAGAATATCCCGGAAGCTTTTTTTTCCGTGTATATTAGAATCTATTTTAGCTCTCATTTTATGACAGTGCTTTTTCAGAAAAAAATTAAAAAGTAAACACTATCGGCGAAGGTACATAAATTGTCAATTTGCTACCATAGATCTTAAAATCGTTTTGTTTGCCGCGGATCTCATGGATTTCAATTCAGTCCTCGCCTCTCAAAATCAGCTTATTATCCTTAAAAAGATCAAGCGTAATTATGCAATCAGTGGCCGTCTCCTCAAATCAGACAAGCACCCTCGGGCGAGCTGCAGGGTGCAACAAGTGAATCCAAGTGTCGCCCGCTAATAGACGATTAAAGCCTACGGGAGATAAGCGGTTATTTCCTGCCGTGATCGTGAAATGTCTTCCTTAATCGGTCTTCTCCCTTTTTATTTTGTGCTTGTCCATGTAGTGGGGTTTTAGAATATGCTTGGAAACGCTACATAACGTTTTACATTGGGAAGATAAAGGCAAGCGCCGAAAGGAATTTTTGACGCTCGTTTTATAGGGACATTAGGGACTAATCTGAACATCTGAAGAAAGGAGAACTGCACATCTTAATTGATCGTACCAGTAACGGAACGTCCATTGATTTCCACCAGTATGCCTACTATTCAAACAGAAAATTTTTCCTTCAGAGACCGGGAAGCCAAATTATCGCTAGCTAGCCTCTTTTTAACGGGCCGTTACTGTTAGGTACAAAGTTACCTACTCATACCAACTCGTAGTTCTTATACCAGTCACTGAAAATTTCTCAGTCTTTATACAAGTATAAATAGCTCAACACTCAATATTGCGAAGTAGGTACACCTATAATACCTATATCCAACGCGAATCATTATTTTTGATTGAAGACAGACCTTACTTTTAATCAAAATCAGTAAAATGTCGAAACGTCGACGCGACTGTAAATTTTCCGTCACTCGTTTGCACAAAGCTAAACCTGGGTCTAGGCATAGGCAATGGCATTGAAATTGGCACATGCCTATCGCTGCCGAGCCTCAAACACTGTCAAGTTAAAAATAATCCGGCAGCAGGCAAAGCAACAAGTGTGCGGTCACACGTCCATCACACTACAGGCGAGCGGAACAGCGGGATCTTTGTTGTACTATTTGTTAATAAATCCTCAGTTCAGAAATTCTTTCGAAAAAGAGTGCTCTGGCGTACCGTTTACACATAAACTTCGGATTCGCGATTCCACTTTGTGATTTTCTTCTCCAAAATGAAGCCTAAATATAATATAGGCTCTATCTGCAAAATTGGCCATCTACGCAACTACATAAAATATCAGTTGTTCTAAATGGGTATACCACTGCTGACCCACGTGCGTCAGTGAGAGATACCAACAACAATGTTTTTGGCAAGCATGATCGATTGGTTTAAATTTCGATTCATGATCCTATATTACGTTAATTGTCCGCTCCATCTATCGTCATAACTTTCAGGCGCAGGGATGTTCATTTCGCTATAAGTTTCATAAATTAGACGCATAAACATAACCTCTATCCAGCAGACCTTGGCCCTTAACCACACCAGCTAGCTTAGGGGTCTTTATTAAACCTTTCCTCCTATAAATCCTTCGATGCGCTGCAAAAAAGTGAGCTATCTTCATCCGCTGCCGCCGGTCGGTATCGCGACATGTTCTGCTCTAACACGGGTCCGGTGAATTTTCACACGAATCTCTTTGACAACCACTCTGTTTGCGCCTGCTGTGAAAAAAATACAGGCACCATTTGTTTTTTAGCATTCCAGTACTACAGGAACGTGATATCGGTACCAGCTTTAGAATTTAGAATTTTTAGGTTTTTCACGTAAGTACAGTCGCCATCAAATATATCGGAGCGGCCAAGGTACTCAAAAATATCTGAACATGCACTTTATCGCCTTGACAATAGAGGCGTTGTTCAGATATTTGTGACCACCTTGGCCGCTCCGATATATCTGATGGCGACTGTACTAGACTAGACAATTTAATATGTATAAAATGAAAAAGTATATTCTTAAAAGTGGTAAAATAACAATCAAAAAGGTATCTGTATAAAGGGAAACGCTTAACAAAGGTTAGCTGGCAGCACACAAGCAGATGCTTGTGTTCGTAAAACACACCTCGCAATTAAATTTAAAGAATCAGAGAAGTAACTTTAAATAAAGTTAAAACGAAATTAATCAAAGATCTGTGCTGCATCTTGGTCCTTTGTCATCAATAATAATTTTAACGAAAAAAGAACCGACTTCATTTAGGATCCGCTATTCCAAGAGGAAGTGGCCGAGTTGCTGTAAAAAAATGTGAATAGGCAGATAGTCTCTGCTATAGGTGTGCCTATATATAATAGTTGAAGAGTTCCCTCGATTTCTCCAGGATCCCATCATCAGATCTGGACCTGGTGACAATGGGACCAACTATGAAGACTCTTTCAAAGAAAAAAGAATTTTCCAAATCGGTGTAGCCGTTTTCGAATAATCGGTGAACATACATTAAAAAAAAAACAAGCAAAAAAACAAAGATGCCGACGAATTGGTAACCTCCTCCATCGAAATCTTGAAGTCGGTTGAAAACAACAGATATGTAATTATCAAGATTCAAGGTTCGTATAATCCATAAACTATCCAAGTACCAAGGCTCGGATTATTCAATTACTTTCCACTGCATGTAATAACGGAAGTCTTAAAATGCACGAAAGAGATTAAAAGAGCTCATGAAAGGTATCTCGCAGGAAAGTATTACAATGTTGAAGGGGAAGATGTAACTGCATTTGCTTTGCTAACAAAATTACACGGGCCATTAAAGTTGACGTATTTTGACAACGTTATAGCAAACAAGTATAAGCTGTGCTAGATATGGTGGCCATAGGCGATATGTTATGGGGCCCTCCCACTCCGCCTGACGATATTGGCCTGTCAGTTGTTCGGAGCTGTCAAATTTTTGTTCTAACTGACAGGCCGATATCGTCAGGCGGACTGACAGTCGGTGGGCCCCCTGAAGGAGTGTAAAACGCTTTTCTTTTACCCGGTTGATGAAGAGTTCATTCACCCCATCCCAGATTAGTGTTTTGTCCCTGTGTCATTGAAAATAGCATTGTAACGATAACGTTAGATAGCTATTGAACTAATATAATGAGAATCACTTGTAAAACGTAAGGAATTCCAACGAGACGTCATAAAATTATCGCATTCCGCACTTCAATTTTTTTTCTAGATGAAAACACTGTTGTTGAAGCTACGTGAAATAACCAAAACCTATGTAGCACTTAACATGAGGATCTGTTGTTAAAATCTGTTCAGACGATGAATATAAAATGAAAAACATCCTAGTATATATTGCATAAACATGGGCACATAAAATGGTTATGCCTACAATGTAGGCCGACATGAATTATGCATGCCAATGTCAATTTCAAGAAACTTTTACGACACCATTTACATATTATCTACTGTGTTACGAAAAAGTTATTTTAATGCCCTGCGACTTGTGCCATTATTTTGTACTTTAAAACTATTTAAATTAAAATTACTGTACCAAGTTTCTTTAGCGGTTAACGGTGAAAAACTTTCTTTGAGGCAATAATGCCATCAAAAACACCACCGTAGTACTAATTCATATTTCTAAAATCATTCGAACTATTGAAAGGGCATTGACGGAATTATCTTAGGTCACTGTAAGTTGATTTCCACAATAAATGATCCGTCAGGGTTCTCTGCCTTTTCGCCGAAAATCATATTGCCAAATTTCACTTGCCAACCAACTTTTCGCAGAAGTTTCATTTGGCCGAATTTCATTTCCCAACTTTACATAATCCAACCTAACCTAGCCCAACCCAGTAGGCAATTTTCATTTCCCAACTATGGGGTTGGGAAATGAAATGGTTGCGAAATAATTATTTGGTAAATGTTATTCGGCCAAATGAAATTTCTGCGAAAAGTTGGTTGGCAAATGAAATTCGGAAATACAATTTTCGGCGAAAAGTCAGGACACCGATCCGTCAGACCAATATTACTAAGTCGGGTAAATTAAGCCATTCGTGTTAACCTCTCATATACAGATAATCACTATTACTATTTTTCAGCTTTATTCCCTGAATTAAATGCCAAAATTAAGTACAAACTCAGTACGTACTTACATATATTGTAAAGGCATAAAACCCGTGACCTGAAGGATCTGTTGCGAAATTTCAGCACAATTTGGCAACATAAATATTGGAAGAGCAATAAAACGGTTGGAGGATTTTATGCCAGGCGCAAGGAAGTAATCCTCCCATAAAACAGATTTCAGAGCGGCGGGTAATCCGAGATATATTAAAAGTCGACTGCTAAGCCTCTTAAGCGTACACGTTGTGTTATGTGCCTTAATAGGCGTGCAATTAGTAACCAGGTGCCGTATTCTAATTTTAAAATACATATACTTAAACAATACACTAAAAACACAATCTATCCCCAACCACAGAATAATGAATAGTACAAGTACAGAAGGTTCTCCGTCCTGAATTTGACGTTTAGCTACAGAGATGAAAATGTTATCTGTGCAAAAAATAAAATAGGGTTGTCAACGTGCTTCATTCCGTGCACGTGGTATCTACAGATAAAAAGAAGTTTGATATGTGAACGCAGACGATGTATTTCATATAAATCAAGGGGTCTACAGATGTAAGCGTCTAGTCAATCTGCCTCAATCTACCTAATCTATCAGTAAATTTAATACAAAACTTGATAAATATCAGATTTATGACCTTATTTGCCCAATCTAATTATTAATTTAGTACAAAACTACTACTATAAACTATTATTTTCGTACGCACCCATAAGATAATAAGCGATGTGCCAACCTGCCCTCATTAAGCCGCCAGCACGGGGCCCTAAATTTAAAAAACAGGTACAATGGAGAGAGACATTGTGAAACCCCCCTAAAACATAAAATTAAACACACAACAAATACTGAATTGGTATTGGAATTGCATATTCTGAATTTAAAACGCGTTTAGACAACAATCCAATTTCAATGTTCAGAATCCAATTTCAATACAACTCCTAATAGGTTAGGTTAGCAATATAGATAACGGCTAAACGACTGAAACAGAAATATCAAAATTTGCTTGAGAATTACTCCGATGCAATTCCAATACAACTTCAATATTGGTGGGTCATTTGTTGTGTGTTGGAGTTATGTTGGAGATAGATTCTGTTTTTTAATGTATTGTTTATGTATTTCAAAATTAGAATACGGCTCCAGGTATTTGGTGGAAATTAGTGTTAGCCGACTGGTGATAGCTGACAACCATGCTGCATGGCGATAGTAAAAACGAGATAGAGCAGTTTGCTTTGTCGCAACTTGCGGCCCATGGTGTTCCAACAGTGACCATCATCTAAACAAAATAAAAGTAATAAATTTGTACATGATATTAATTTTTTAATGACCAATATCATTCTAAATACGGTTAATTCTCAAGACAAAATATCGTAGCAAAGCATCCCTGCACGTCTTACGCGATTTAACTTTTTCCGGGTGAGCGGGAAATTTAATTTTCTTTATAAATTGGTATCCCGGAGCACGTCGATGCAGCAATGAATCGAGTTAGCTCATAGAACTCCTATAAATACCTATTTGTTGCGCTCTGAGGAAATGGTAATGCGATATTGCTTCAACTATGAGAAGTAAAGCTTTTGTGAGATAATGTTTCTGCTCAATCTATGCTATAGAACTATAAGATAACTTTATATTTTAATGTCACTTTATTGTGCTCAATCTTTACGACATAATGATATTATGTAAATCTATATTTATTTACGTCAACCAACAGTCTAAAATATTCTGGCTGAAATTGATAGACGTAATATATATTTATTTTTAATTTGTTATAGCAATCACAATTCTATTACGTTCTATTTAATCCCGTTTAATATAAATAAATAAATATTATGGGACAATCTTACACAAATCAACCTTCAGTCCCACAGTAAGCTCAATAAGGCTTGTGTTGTACTAGGCGACGATATATATAATAGATAACTACTTAAATACATAGAAAACATCCATAACTCAAACATCCATATGAATAAATACTTCTATAACTAGACTGGTACCCCGCAATGTCATTATCAATAGCAAATAAATTCAACATTCTCGTAAATCAGAGTGGTATCTAAAACAAACAGAACTGATAAATTTGCCTTGAACCGGCAATTATAGATTCCTCACTAAATCACTTAAAGATATTTTAATTAAACATCCTCAATATATCAGCCAGATAGCGGGGGTGGCGAAATTAATTTAAACTTGATAATATATTACGAGCCAATAATAGAATTATGTAGCGATTGGCATTCGTCCTCAGTGTTTTGCATACCTGCTCAAAATCGACTAAGCGGCAGTTTTAGCGGCTAAATTAATTGTATTAATAATATATACTTAATTGGACGGCCCTCAAGCTAACTCGTTTAACTATAGCATGCTTTTCGGCCTTTGTATCAATGTACTATGATCGCAGAACAGAACGCTGCGAATAGGAATATTTAACAAAGTACCAGTTCTATCGGTAACCAATATAATACCGTACATAATACTATCAACTCAATATTCCAGTAGATTCTCTATCAAAGCGTCTACATAATCCGAATATACCTTCTAAAACAATCGATAATTGAGGACGATATTCAGTATGCAATTCGGACCGTAGCAGGCTATCTGCGGACCTAATGCGTTTCCTAGGCCTAGATATTTCAGACTGGCTAGATTGCCCCCCACCAGGGGTTTGTCTACCCCCCTTGCCACCCCATAGCGCTTAATTTCCGCATAGCATCATTAATTGTAAGACGATATTTGGCAGGTTTGGTACAATGTGCAGCGTTGTATGCACGTGATTAAAGCATGATTAAAGTTTAAAATTTAATAGCTTTAAAGATATATATTAATTATTCTGTGTGGTAATGTTATTAATTCATTTATTTAAATAACATCGTGTTCCTGAATACGTACGAAATACCCGAGAAGAATATATAACCCTTTTAATAGATTTAGGTACTGTAACTAATACGTAGTAATGGTATACATTGATAAGAGAATACGCGGTTGTCATATAAACAAATAAGCTGTAAACGCTTAAAACGCAACTGGAATTGCATTCTGCAGTCTTTGTCCGAGAAAATGGACCTGATTGAACCACTTTCTTGATTAAGTCTCTTCGCGTATTTTTTATACTAATTTTATTTTAAAATGTGCAGCATTATAACGCTTCAAAACCAAGAATTGCGCGAATCATAAGTAAGCTGGTTACAGAAAGTGCCACAAAACAAACGACAAGAGATATCCGTACTCCAGATTTAAATATAGATTGATCCGCTCTATATGAAGTACCTACCCATAAACCAAAACCTGGATTTAAAAAAAAAACATATTTAATTCCAAATCCAACTTTTCTTATCTATTAAAAGAATCTAGTAAAGTTCTATACAGCCCAGTGCATGCGATGTTACAAATTTTACCTAATATTTTTGCTTGACGACTATAGGCCAAGAAAATAAGATCAATAAAAAGTGTATTGAGGAATTAATTTCCAGCAGACTGGAAATCGTTTTAATACCTGCATGTGGTCCTAAAGGCATGTCATCCGAGTTTGCACAGTTCCAGGAGGTGTGCATAACTTTTGGCAGCAAAATAACTGTTTGCTCTTTTTTGAGTTGTTTGCTTGTAGCTCAACACGATTTACACGATAGGTCTATCGGAATAAGTCACTCCATTCAATGTTAAGGAGGGTTAAATTCGGCTGCAATTGTTAGGGGTAAAGAGACCAAATTGAAAGTCGGCTTTATGAGGAATTTCGAGAATATCTCGGGCCAGATTTTCTCCAAGGAGGTCATTGAGCTTAGGTGAATATAAGGCTGCCAGGAATTACCGACATGATGAAATGAGCAAAAATTTCCCAAAAATATTGCACACCTCCTGGGATCGGGCAAACTCGAAATACACCAATTTAGGACCAAAATGAATGTATTAGAACAATTTCCAGCCTGCTGGGAATAAATTCTTCGAAAAAGTCTAATTTTATTGGCCTAACTAGGCGTTATTTCTAAATCATAAACTTGGCATAATCGTAGATAACTTCAAAATGCGAGCAAAACAGTGCATCGGTCGCCAGGCGGCGGCATGCACGCCCGAGAACGCCGAGAAGTTGTTAATAGGAAGTTTGGCCCTTTTTGTGCCACAAAGCGGAACTTTTAATTACAACCATTGTGGAAAAACTCGCAACAGAGAACTTTTTCTAATGAAACTTCGCGTCGCCATTACTTGCGTAAGTTGTAAATTGTCTGCGCTTCTTAATAATCGTTATTGTGTTACTAAAAGGATTAGAAAAGATGTATGTAGTGCAATTCCTTTAAAAAAAACTACAGTGCTTAGTATATAAATATTAGAATAGAATGATGTTGAAAAAAAAAAACAAAATTTGAGTAGATTAAGCAACATGCATAGAGTGAAAATTTATCACACTTAATTTCCATTAAAATTTGATTAATGAGGACAGTAGTTTATACTAATAAACGAAACAATATCGTTATACCTATATGGCAACGTGTCCAAGAAATAAGCTAGTTTGCTGTGTAGATTGTGTACAAAAAAACGCAAGATGTTTTATTCTTAACAATATTTTAAAGCTAAACTGAAATAGGCAATAATGTTATTACTTTGCTACTAAAAATATTATTTCTTCAACCAAAACAGTCGCTATGCGCCACGCCCGGCTTCACTCGCGATATTTACTCAGAAAACTGAGACGCCGCCCTGCATAAATTGCAAAGCTCCACATAATTAAAAATCAACATTTACATTCAATTCGATCTCATTTAGCCGTATATTACCTTATCTTATGTTTTCTTTAAGCTGCTTGGAAATTTGGGCGAGAGATAATGTTTTTCTTTAATTACAATATGACTTTATAGTTAGTCTTCTCTGTTAATTGTCTATGTTCCTTCTTTTAGTTAAATAGTAGTTAATGTGAAGTAAAAAAAACACTTAGCATTTTTTTACATTATACACATGTATCAAATGTTAAAGATGCTAAATCTATAAGTACAGTAATTAATTTATATACAGGCCTACCTAAACTATTTAAATGCAGTTAATTAAGTATTCTTCTTTAATACGTAAAGTCCTATGCCGTTACGGTATTTAAATTCGTACAAGTAAACAATTTCATCCATCATTTCCTTCCAAATAGTAGACCTAGAGGTTTTTTTCCTTGTTTTGTGCCTATCTATTTATTTTATTTTTTCTACGTTGCGGTCAAGGCTGCATCCCGCCAGCCGCGAGCGAGAGTGACTGTTACATTATTAATAACGAATAGAAAAGTAAACTGCATTCTACATTTGAATTGTAAATTTAAGCCTCACCGACCGTTTCGTAGTTTACTTTGTGTGACATATACTCCACCACTCGTACCATTGCCTACCATTATATTATATTAAACCAAGATGTACGATAAGACGTAGGAAATAGAAACGTAACTTAACACTTTCCAAGAACAAACATTATTTCCAAGCGATAAAATACAAAACTCCTAACTTAACAAATCTATTTGAAGCAAAAGAAACTAACAAAGCAATAAAAGCGAAATAATAGTTATGGAAATAGTCTTTCATTTTCCACGAAAGAAAACTTCGCGAAACTACCGACAATATGAATGAAACTATAATATTAGAAAAGTTTCGTCCGGGAAAATGAGAAAACGTTGTACGAACTCGTTCGTCTAATACACGTAGTTATAAACTTGTTCAATAAATATCGAGTGGTGGAAGATGGCTGTCTCGCTCGCGCGCCCTGAAACTGCCCTCATTTAATTGCATATTCAGTTGTATAATGTTGCCCACGGCCACATACCCGTCTACCGTCTGCCAGACGTAACGGCACATAGCTGCCACATTTCGTATTAATGCATCCACAGGCACACTCAACTTCAATCTTGCCCTTGAAATTAAACTCGTTGGCCACTACAGACAGAAAAGAAAAAGTTGAAATCGTAAATTCAAAATAGGAACGTTTTGTTTTTAAAGGATCGGTACGTTCGGTCACGCTCTACCGCGAGGCGAGCGTATAGTGCCATCCCGCATCGGTGCATCGAGCCGTCCGTCAGTTGCATAATCGATAACAGAACCGATCTATTTGCCTAATATGCGGGGCAGACTTGTCAAAAAGAAAAAAATCTTGTTGCGATTGAAGATGTTGTATTGGCCCTGGGGGGTGATTTTTGATATTCGAGCACTCGAAAGTGACATTTAAAACTCTGAATAAAACGATGAAATTATGTTTTAAAAATAACAGCGATGGAAATCTGAAATCATAATTATTTAAACTATTAATTCCATGCAAAAAAATGGCGACAAACTTTTGTGTGCGTTTATTTTCGAGCTTAAACTTTTTTATTCGAGTGTTCGGCTGCCAAAAATGCCCCCCTGTTCGCTCTTGGTCGGATATTCTTGTATTTTTTGTATAGTATGGTTGTAGTTATTAGATATGTAAAATAGTTAATGTCATATACCTACCTAAAGATAAACTAAAATGCATAAGCAAGCCGATATATTTATTATATGTTAGCACTGACTTAACTATACTTCGTTTTTTTTTTTCAGATTAGAAAAATCGTGCGATTGTCGTCATGCGATTTTTGGGAAAACGATTTTAAAATTTGTTATTTTGCATCGTATTGGCTTAAGCGTATCACTAATAGTGGAAAAAAGTAGTTTCATTTATATTTTGTCCAGATGTGGCTGAAAAAAATACAGCTAAAGTGTCGAAATCGACCGTTATTTTTCTAATCTGAAAAAAAACGAGGTATAGTGTCCTAAAACGTCAGGTTATTGAACGTTCCCGACCTACGTGCACTAGGTACACTCTTGCAGCTTAATACATAATGTACCACTTCGTACATAACATAAGCGATTGTTATGATAATACAGGCTGCAATAGACGTAGGAGCGATGAAATATTTGCCTGTTTTGCATAAGTACCATCTCGCAGCGCCGCCGCGAGTTCCGTGGCCGGATCTCATGGAAATTTAATTGCTCATTACCGGAAATGGTACAGAAAACAAACTTACTAAACGTCAAAGAGTGGGAGATATTGTAAGTTTTAGCTAAAATTGAAATTTTGTTTTAATTATAATTAGCTCCTTTAATTATACCAGCGCCTGGTAGCTTGGCACTCTTGGCAGACGCCAAGAACCTAACAACTTTTTAAATGATATCGATATGGTATTGGGCATAAATAATACCTATATTGGAATTATAAACTTCAACGTCTTTGTAAACTAACAAGACTATATGTAGAGTATATGCACATTTATACTAGTGGACTCGACAGCACACTCGTCTCGAGGTTGAGAATGTTGAGAACTAGCATCGCTTCATTTAGAATGCACGGGTATTCTTCATAGGTTGAGATGTGTTAAATCTATCATCAATATCATCATGCAATAAATAAGTTCAGTACAATAGGTACTTACCTATTGTACATATGCATAGACATAAATATATAGTAGATGGCCATAGCCTAAGAACTTTTCGAGGCTCCGAGTATTTAGCGCCATCTAGTTCAGAGCCAATATGCATGAGATAAAATCAGCGCCACCTAGTAACGACTAGTGTACTAGAAGTACGTTATTCGTTACTAGGTGGCGCTGATTTTATCTCATTCATATTGGCTCTGTTTAGGTGCCTCTGAACTAGATGGAGCTAAATACTCGGAGCCTCAAAAAGTTCTTAGGCTATGGCCGTCGACTATATATTTAAGTCTATGACATATGTAATACATATTTACATAGTAGGTGCATAGTAATTCTTCTTTTAAAAGGCCTTGTTTTTACAAGCTTTTATTGAACTCACAGTGTTTGTTAGTTTGTTCTTTAGGTAGAGTCTTGCAAGCCAGATTTGAACCTGTTCCTCAGGTTCCTGATATCTGATTGAGCTGAAGTTGAGCATGCCTACCAGCATGGTACCATCGACCTGGTCTTATGATGGATACCGAATTACCGAATATAGTCGTAGGAACTTTAGGATAAAAGAATAGAAGCTGCTTGAGTTTATTAGAATCACTTCGTCGAGAAGATGGTTTTTGAAAGAAATTTACTTTAAAAGCTTTTATAAAAAAAATTACAAAACCTTATTCAAATTAGTAGTACCTAAGTACTCTCAACAGCACGTCAACGTGTTCAATTTTCAAATACATATTTGACTTTAGGTATCATCAAGTCTAAAAAAAAATTCAGCCTTATTAAGTTAAAAAATAATACAAACAACGTAAATACCCGTACTTAGCGGCCATTTATATCGTTTGGTCGCGTGTCAGTCGCCTGTTTGCTAATTCTCCAGCAAAATTTGAATAATGCCTCATATTTAATAGTACTTAGCTGTTAGGAAACAACGGTAGTTACATTATTTACCTTCCGTTTTTCTTTATTTTTAAAGTTGACTTTGATTTACGTGTTTTTTTATGGCGACATTGTTAGCACGCCGTAGCGCGTAGCACGCGAGAGTAGTCCTTATAAAAATTTGCGTAGCGCCATCTCGCGGTCATCTTGTGATCTGTAAAGATTTCAGTGTCGCATTTCAATAATTAATTAGTACCTAAAAAGTTTTTGTACACCTAGCCAAAAATCAGATGCAACTGGGTTTCTACACATTCTACGTATCTGTGTTGTTAGATCTTATAATTTTGTATCTTCTTCGATCGATCGATCTTATAAGTCATAGTTTGATATAGAACGCCGTTCGTATAAAACAATAATTACTTAAAAAAGTATTCAGAAAAGTGTAAAGGTTATTTATTATTTAGATACTTTAAGAGGCTTTATAAAGAGTGTTTGGATATTAAAAAACTTTACTCCTTCACAATAAAAAATAAACTGTAAAGAACTCTGTAACAAACGTGTTTATACGCTACAAAAGACTTAAGAAAACCTATTAAAGCTCTCACGGTAGCTATCTAAAATTTGTAATTTGTTTATCAAGTGTGTTATACGTACGCCTTGTAGCGTATCTATGGTTAGGGGGCGCGGGACGCGGAGACGCGGCGCGGCGCGCTCCGGCACATCGCCAGTCTTCAGTCACGTGCGACGCCGCTGCCACAACGCGCTTACGTAACATATCGATTCGACTGCAACTATCGATCGTCACTCGCAAATCGCGTTTGCCGCGCAAATTGTCCAACTTTTAAACAAAGTTTCCGAACGCGTGTGCTGTGATAAATTTTTCAGTGACTATTAAGTTGGATTTTGCTCGTCAGCTGTGTTGAAGGTTTGTTTTCTTTTTGGTTTTATGGGAAAATGGGACCGGTTTGGTGCTAAATCGCGTCTCTAGGCAAGTCAAAAGGTCAATACTCCGCGAGGCACGCGATAATATCGATGGATGTAGAGCATTCCACGTGCTGGTTGCAGACGACTAGCGTGCAGTGCAGTTTACGAGAAAAAAACTAACGTAAAAGTTTGGAAACTATATAATTCCAAGTCTAAAAATTACACTCACTTATGTATAGCTACATTTATTTACCTATTTGCATTTGTCATCATGGAAATTATTGTGCAATTGTGTACTTTTTCAATTTAAGATGCTTAACAATAGAGGACTTGTCTTACGAATAGCTATCATGATTATGATCATGCCATAACCTATAAAGTTAATAAGCAAACTCTTTGTAGGTTAATTGAAATTAGGCTCATGATAGTCATGATTACGTAGTCATGATATTCTGAAAAATAAGGCACTATATCAATATATCGAAAATTGGCTCTCGTTTTACGTAGGTACTAGACTTACTAGAGACTTAGTCGACCTTAGGTATCAACTAGTATCAAGTTATTATCAAAAGGAAATCATTTTGACATCAACAGTACGAGAGTTCGAATAGATGCCTCTATGAAACAGTCACACTTTTATATTACACCAACTAGCTTTTTTCCGCGGCTTCGTCTGGGTGGAATTAGTAATCCACCCCTTTTTTATGCTCTTAAGGGATAATTTCTAGGAGAAAGAATACTTTTATCCTTTACCAGAATTTAAACTATCTCCATACCAAATAAATTGGTTCAGCAATTGTTGTTTCGCCATACAAACTAGTCGCCCCTTAAGGAATGATTTCAGGGACAAAAAATAATCCATGTACCTATATCCTTCCCCAGAACTCAAACAATCTCCCTACCAAATTTGATCGAGATAAATTGGTTCTGCAGTATTGATTCCACATATAACATTAGAAACTTTAACCTCAGAAGCGATGATTTCAGGGATATAGGTAGGTACCTCAACTATGTTTTATACTTCCTCTTCATATCAAATGTCATCTCCTTCAATTCAGCGGTTATTAATTCCCCGCACAAACTTTTACCCCCTTTTCACCCTCTTCCTCTTCTTAATCTTAAGAGATGATTTTGGAAAAAAAACCCTAGAACTCAAACTATCTCCATATCATTCATCTGAAATCGGTTCAGCCTTTATCGGTTAGCCATACTTTTCATCCCCTTTTCACGTCACATTTATGTGTTAAAAATTATCCTAAGTCCTGCCGTGGGACTCATATCGTAGGATTTATACATATTAAGAGTCGCCAGGACGCTCGCGTTCCCATACAAACGTAGTTTAGCTCTCATTTTAAAACGACATGCTTTAGAACCACGAAATTTGGCATGGGCATTCTAGTAGTACAGATCTATGTCGGTAATTCGTTTTGGTTGCTAAAAATTGTAATACCAAGAAAATACAGCCAGATACAGATTTACATACAAAACTTATTTTTGCTATATTTTCTTTGTATTACAATTTTTAGCAACGAAAACGAATTACCGACATAGATATGTACTGCTAGAATGCCCATGCCAAATTTCGTGGTTCTAAAGCATGTCGTTTTAAAATGAGAGCTGAACTACGTTTGTATGGGGACGCGAGTTCACGCGATCGTCCTGGCGACTCTTAAGTATTTCCTATTAGTTACCCAGACCCATAGATATACCACCCATAGATCTGACACGGAACTAATAATACCAAGATAGAACGGGATGGTCTTATTACACTTTCAATAGATACGGCAGAGAGGTGCTATTATCGTTGGTCCTTGTCATAGTTTCTATTACCCTCCACGCGTTACTTCTAGCAGTGGAGGGTAACAAACAGATATATTTCGCGATTTCTTCAAGAATTTCTGTGATTGCTACGAGAAAAGCTGTTAGTTTTCCTAGAAAGTTGTGTCGGCTAAGGAAAAGATTGGTAAATTGTTCTGTTTTATGCTGTAGAAGTGATTATGGGCATCTATATATCTATCCCATACGGGGGTACACGTGTGCGGTCTCTAGTTAATGCTTGCTTTGAGCCCAGACCAGAGTTCAAACAAGTGTACCAAAAATTAAAAAAAAAAACATTCCACTTCTGATTCATACTTCTTTCCCACTCCTTATCGCTAGAGTAAACAAAGATATGACTACGACCACAGATAATTCTTATCTGACGTCCTCGTTTTTAAATCGATTTGTTTTTAATTTTTAAAACGGTATCGCTCTCCGAACGTCGACCTTCGTCAGTTGCTAGTTATTAGAGAGGCCTTGACTATATTTACGGAGCGATGAGGAAACCTTTTTGGAAGCTAAATTTAAGTATTTCCTTGTTTAAATAATTAAGAAACAACTTATCTTAATTATTGTTTGCTTAGTTATTTATTTTGTATTAATGTAGAGCTTCCTTGTATTTTTTGCATAATAATCGCATCAGTTACATCAAATTAAACCCTACCGCTGCAAATACGTGGGTAAAAATCACCCACAAGTTATTACCTAGCTTGCAAATTGGTGAAGGCAATATAGACAGTATATATATTCCTCGTTTCTTACTGATTTACATTCCAGATTGAATACCTCAACAACTCCTTAAACTATAATTTTTTTTTAATAGAAATCGTATGGGGTATTAGTTTCGCTTATCGAGCTGTGCCGGCCGGCGTGCGTACAAAAATTTAGGTCAGGCAGTTTCATTCAGTGGCCGATTGCGTTGGCTTGATAGTAGTGTAAATAAACACGTGGCGATGCGGTCGTTTCACGCTACTTTTGTTACCTTTATTAGTAAATTTTTACAAAGTTTCAAATTGTCACCACCATCACTTTAAAATGATCTTGGAACAAACTCAGTTATAAAGAAATTTATCCTTGCTCCTACTAGTAGTAACAAAATAGTTAAGGTTTTTTCAAAATGCATACTAGGTGTGTTAAAACGGTCAAAAGATATCTCCCAAATAAACGTAGGTAATGCACATTTTTTTTCGGTCAGATCTGTTGGAAGGCCACACACTCAGGTGGTTTTTTCCACTTTTCTTTATGAAATTCTGGAGATCTCAAGTTACATTCAGGGATGAGAGCGGCACATGTTCGTATGTCTCTAGATATTCAACGAATTTTCTCTCATCAACAAAGGCTATTGAAAAATAGGACTGGGTAAAATGTCCCCACTGTCCCCAGTGTCCCGGATGGCGCTCAATCGCCGCCGTCACGAAACGCCAAATTTTTGCTGTGAAACGATGTAATTGGGTTTTCTTAAACGTTTACGCCCAAGGCCATTGTCGTTTCCGTACGCTGTAACAAAAGTTGTCAAAATACTCCTAAATTATGTTAGGTTAACCTCGTAAACCTTAACGAGATTTAGGCCCTGCCTACCTCGAGTTTCGATTTCGTGCCGTCTCTGTTCTTCCCACGTCTTCAGATTGCCTGTCTCGCCTCAGCGTCTACATGAATACGGTCATTCTATGCAGTTAGGTAGAGAAGGATTGGAGTCTCTTGCTTTTTGTTTGCACCCATAAAATAAGGTTTGCGGTTATTGAACCTGGCAAAACTTTTGGAAAACGTCATAATGGCATCTGCACAAACATATATTTTTTTCGACAAAAGTCAAAAACACATTCTGTATTTTTAAACCAAAACTTATGTGGTATTTAGGTTTATATTAGATATAGTTTACAGTTACATATGAATTTATTATAGTAGTATATAGTTTTGTACATTTTTCTACATAATATAGAATTAATAAAAAAAAATACCTACACTAGATTGATATACCTAATCAAGACATTACTTTCCGAAATGGAAACTTCAATAATACGAAATTGTACCAAGAATGCACTAACGAACTGTCGACGAAAGCCAATTTACATCCTAATCGAATCAAGCTTTCAAAGAACTAAAGCGATTAAGTTAAAAGCTATAACAAAAGAAATGACTCTCTTTGCCACTAACTTTACAGCCTCAGACAACGTCGCAATAATGTTGTTTTATTTTTAAAAAACAGTTTAAAGTCCGCCGTCAAAAGTTATTGGCAGTATCGGCGAGCCATGAATTCACGTCGGAATTTTTAATGTAAGCCCCCAGTAAACCCGTCTGCTGCAAAAAGCGAAAATCAATATGGCCACCGAGTCCCGTAATTGGAAAATGTACGATGAAAGCTATAAATTTTCACTTTCCGTGTATGCCTTTTCTCGTTGCATTTACGAGTAAATACAGCTATTTTGTTTTACGCAATTCATAATGGCATTTGTCATTTTAGGAAACATATGTTTTGCTTTATTGCATGAGATTATTAAATAGCTATTATATTATATCATGCTTACATGCAATGTATACTGGGTTTATTTACCTAGTTTGTCGCCACGTTTATTGCTTTTAAATGTAAACGCGAACATCATTTATGCCGGCGGCAGTAATGTAAAATTAACTTTAAAATACTATAGCAAAAAGCTTTGTTTTATTTTATCACCAATAAACGTAATAACAGTAACGATTCAAGGAGAACACTGCCTACTTTGAATTGAACGCACAACTTTAACCGTAACGTATGGTCCCTTTTGATGGAAAATAAAAGCTTACAATATACTTTTTGGACAATCACCAGCTACCACAATGAACACACATCAGATGATACCAGCGTTTTCAATTCGCTAAGTAGCCACATAATGCTATCACACAGTGAATTCATTCAGTTCTGCGTAATTGACACAACGAGCTCACATCAACCCGAATTAGTGCCATACTGCGGTTTAACTAACTTGTTTTTAACACTAAACTCGTTTTAAAGTTGCAAAATGTACTCGAAAACCACGTTAAAAAGTTATTTCGAACTTGTGAGATTATCTCGCCATGGCAAACTAAGAGAGAGATAAGGATATTTCGTTTCAGTTTTCTGAAATGTTGATGGGGCTAGGCTAAAAAATGTAGAAATATGTTTACATCAGTTTAATAAAGAACTCAGTTAAGAAGAACATCTCCGTTATTTAAAAAGCTCTCAAGAAAATTTATTGAAGAACAAGTACACCTACATAATTCATATAACTTCTATGCAACTCCATGATTATGACAAATGGCTGCTTTGCATTCTAAATGTGGGTAATAAATCACGTAAAAGAAGTCATTTCTGAAGGCATTCATCGCTCAAATAGTCTGACACACATAAGGGCATAGGTACTTACGAGTACAAGTAGGTCGAAGTTCCCGTACTTTCACCGCTTTCTAACGCGTGCGTTGAAGTTTTAACCGGGACAATATTTGTTTAATTCAGTTAGGATTGAAGAGGACGTTAACATGGGTATGAGAAACTAGTATGTGGGCAAGTTACTTACGGGATGCAATTTTTCTGCTTAGTTTTTTTACCCGACTGCGTGTTGAAAACGATGGAATTCGTTTGTGGGGTAAAAATACCCTATCTCTAAATTCTCATTAAGACATCGAATTATTACCCATGTCTTTTAAGGCTTAATTTAGCAATGGTATTTATTGTTTGGAACTTACCATTTTGTGCAATTTGAAATGGTTTAGGCTTCGGCATACAACAATTCCCGAAAAATATATCCAAGCACCGCCGCCCGATGATTCCCTTTCCACCACGTAAGTTTTCCCATATTAAACTCGTTCGCGAAAAGGACGGCTAATTTCCAAGTATTTAATTATTCAGCATATTTTTGTGAGATAGACTCAGCGTAGAATAGTAAACAAATGCAATTCGCACGTGGTATAAATGTGAATGGAATGGAAAATACGGAGGCGGCGGCCGCGCCGTCTGCGGGCTGCGACACCCGTCATGGCATGCCCCTGTCACTGCGAGGCCACCGATGGAGCGTATATTCATGGAACGTGTCTGTTACGGTCGTTTATATTCCTGCTGTTTGATAGGATAGGGAAACCGAGGACTAGTATGAAATATATGTAATTGTAGCTGATAATATCCTTGGATATTTCATCAGTGACCCAAAGATACAATGTTTTAATTAAGAATCATGCTCGCCGTGTTTGGTGCCGTGTAATATATGATTAAACACTAAATGGAACATAACTTACACAGTTGCAGGAGTGATTGGCTAGGACATAAATCCTATAGAATCATAAAACAATCGTTAAAAATATCGAAATGACAGTCATTATAAAAGTTCAGTTAATTTCGTTACATATCGGATTATATACTTTGTAAGGTTTCCCTAGCTTCGCAGTGAATATTCTCAAAGCACCTATTAAATAAGCATAACAATATTATGTCTATAATACAATTTGTTAAAATGTTAATACCGGAATGGGAATTCATAGAATATATAGAGATTTAGAATCCAGAAAACATTTCAGATCTGGGGGGTGATTTTTGAAATCCGAGTACTCGAAAGTGACATTTAAAACTCTGAATAAAACGCTGAAATTATGTTTTAAAAATAATAGCGATGGAAATTTAAAATCATGGTTATTTAAACTATTATTTTTCATGTGAAAAAGTTGGCGACAAACTTTTGTGTGCGATTATTTTCGAGCATGAATTTTTTGGATTCGAGCGTTCGGCTGCCAAAAATCGCCCCCATGGAGTGGAGCGCATTAGTTATTCCGGGCCAAATCTGCCCCAGTCCGTTCTGAAAACCGCATTAACGATAGCGGGCCAAATCGAACGTTCACCTCCATGTTGTCCATGTTTACAAACAGTTTATTCGCAGCTTCATTGGTGTATGGAGCGTGATCCCTGCACAGATCACAGTCACATCATACATCAACGCGATTTTCATTTATCATCATCATTGATCTACCACTGCTCACGGTGGTTCCGAGAGAGTTTGTCGTATCCGAATCCGGGCCAACAGAAAGCCGAGCTGTGACGCCAAAACGATAGTTTTCGTTTTATATAATTTTTACTTCCCTGTATTTACGTATGATGGTTCAAGACATTTAACTATGGGCCCCTAGTCGCCTGATAATAAAGTTATGAACTCAATCCATGTTTTAAAACGTCACATTTGCACCTGACTTGTCCCATTCCTTTTGGTAGTTCTTTATTAGCCTTTACGGGCAACTCGACCATTCACCTCATTGTTTGCAAACAGTTCATTCACGGCTCATATTCCCCGGGGCAAGGCGCCCTTGAACCATCACGCGCAGGACTACCTTGATCAATGCTCCCCAGTCCCGTCTTGGGATCATACCCAATTCCCAGAAATTTAACTCGGAAAAGGACGGTTATTTTCTCGAACCATGGATCTAATAGTAATACTTTATCTATTCTTAAGTACTACTTGACATGACGATAAATATTTCAGATGCATCATACACCTATATACGCATAAATATAAAAGTTCTGCTTCGTGTGAGACTTTGATCTATATGTCCCCGAATATTAATGTATCTACTTAGTAGGCAATAATTAGCTCATCACAACAACTTAATTTTTCGTCCCTTTTATGCTGGGGCATCGTAATATCTCGTGTCATGTGGGGTCATTTTTACCCATTGATAACATACCTAATTACTAGTAGCAAATATTACTTACGTAATTTTAAATGCATGCCATTGTTGTTTGTTCCATTTGTAAACTAGTGTAAATTATAAATGTAGCTACTGCAATCAGTAAAGATACTTACATTTCTGAATTGAAATTTTCGTCTCCGAAGAGAATCATCCACCAACGCCCACCTCGTCACCTGTACCCGTCACCTGTTGTGGTAGCATTCGCCCCGTGGGGTCGATTGTGTGTAATCGTGTTTTTAAATCGGGGACTTTCTCCTGTTTACACGTCCGCACGGGGCGTCGTGGCGAAGTGAAATATGCCATGGGACACGCGTGTAGCTAGGGTTGACCACTAAATTTATTTTTTAGATTATAGATACAACATTAAATGGCCCATGTAAATGTTAATATTTAAATGCGCAACAATTGATCTGCTTTAATATATAAAACAACACAATGAAAAGGTTAACGCCGTTAATCCAGTGGCAACACTGGCAACCCTACGTTGGCAGACAGACACCAGACGGTATTTGAACCAGCAGCGTGTAACAGCGTGCAAAAGGACTATTTGTCATAGAGCGTTTCAGTAGTCAACGCCACGCCACTAGAGATTACATAATTCTAAAATGTATACGATGATAAAATATGAATAAATTATTCACGAAAAAGGAAAACACGAAATATGAAATACTGCGGATTGTGCTTTCATGGCGTTTTGTAAACTAACGTATTAATTTAGTAAAATTCAGCAACAGCAGGAATCCGAGGACGTGCATAAGAGTTAGGAGTGATTTGTATACCAATTGTACTCAGGATAATCTTAATTTTAATGTGACTAGGTGATCAAGACATTATGCTGTACAATAAATAAAATTTGTAGCCAGTTAAAATGTGAACTGGAGAAAGATTGCACTAGCTGATGTCAGTTCGAATATAAAACAAATGATATTTACCTGTCGTAAGAATATACAAAATACTTTCATAGACGAACACATTACCATTATTACTTTAAGTGACAACCCTATCTCAGCAGACAGGGCCCAGACGGCCCTTGAACTAGCATACCGCGTGTGAAAGGGCCGTTCGCGATGCGTGCCCCGAGATCGCGATCTTTGCATCGGGTTAAGGCACTTGTCTTACGAACGTACTTACACGTACAAAGAGTTGCTTGACTTGGGTTTCATTTTCTTCGTGTAAACAATGTCAGGATTACAATCGAAATCTATAAGATGTTTTTATGTTGACAATGACAAGTCCTTCTAGTTTCATTCAGTGAAGTAAGCGTTTCTCCTGACATTATCAGAATTGTAAGCAGTACCAACTCAGTACTTTTACGTTGCCTTTTTAAGAATATCTTTAATCGAGTTTCCTCATTGTCCTAGCCGTTTTCATTCCGCTTTTTCATTATCTAGTTGATTGGATTTCTGGTGAGTTGGCTTTCTTGAAATTCTACTGGAGAATTAGTTTCTTTGTCAGATTGAACCTTGATTTCGGTGTTCGCTTAAGTAGGTACTTACTACCTAGTATAGGCATAAATTAATTTATGTACAGGAACTAGTGCCAAATGTTTTTGAAATTTATAACAGATCCTGTAGGCACAAATTGTGCCAATGCCAAATTTCTCAGCTTTTACCTCGCAGGACGAACAACTTATCTCTAGAAACGAGAATAAAGTAAAGCGGTGATAATAGTAAGAAATCTGTTCAGGCACCCTACAAATGTATTGTTGTTCTGAATACAGCTTTCCTTTACCGCGGTAAAGCCCTTGTAAGCCGCCGATCTCTGTGATACCTCGAAAGTAAAAGCTCCTTTAAAGCTTTTCCAGAAACAATATTGAGGAGACTTTGAAAGTTTCATGTTACACTGTGTTATTTTGATAACGTGTAAAGGATGATGCACGGTATGCCGTACCGTGTCCAATTCTACACTTCCGACACTTCATTCTATATAGATAGAGTCACGTGGTCCTCGGGGTCCTTAATACGTATGTACATATATGTAAAATGATAACAACACAACTTTTTTAAATAAAAACACTGACTTTCTCACTAATCTGTGAACTTAAAAAATTACCATAACCATTCGATTTTCTCTTAAAACGACCACGGACCACCCAGCTCCGATTTCCTTGTAAATCGTTCATGAAGTTATTAAGGCAATCGAACGTAATCCGTGACGGGTAGTAAACATCCCTGACCTACCGCTACCCGGCTTGCCCGGGTGCTGCCCGCTCGGGTCGCCCGGGGCGATGACCTCCCACGCCATCACTTTTCTCGAGATCGCCCGGTTTTCCGGATATTTTTCCGCCGCTTTCTGATTGGGACGGTCGATTGTCATTGCTTTTTCCGGGTTTATTTCTGGATGCTTGATTGGCGCAGTTGAATTTTGCCAGTTTCTGCGAAGTCTTTTTAGCCAGACACTTATGTACTTAATTGTTACGTATTTATGTTTTTTGGAAGTGCAAACATAAACACCAAAGTAATTCTATTGTGTGTGTGTTTTTTTTCATATTTCAATATTGTTTGAGAACCTTATGTAATATTGAATAGAAGTACCGACAGAGCAACGATTACATCTGGCCTTGCTATCTCTTATCTTATTTACACATGCCCGTTTTTTCGTTTACGTAAGGCTTTAAAATTTATGATATTATTGCTTAGTCAGGAAACACTTTTATTGTAATGATGACTCGTATATTCATGAGAGTGTAATTAATACAAAATATTTTCTCCTATATCATTCTTGATTTCATCATCATCATCATCTTCAGCCCTTTATCGCCCACTGCTGAGCATAGGCCTCTCTTCGTGTACGCCACTTGTCCCGGTCCTGTGCCAATTTCATCCAAAAGTGACCAGCAACCTTCCGAATGTCGTCTACCCAACGAGCCAACCCCATTCTTGATTTACTTATTTAAAACAGTTTATTGAAACAGGATTACTATACCCACGTTCACATTTTTAACGACATTATCATCATCATATTTTGCTGCAGTGATTTTATACTGTAGAATAGCAGAGCAATATTACTATCGTTAATGACTTTTAATGATTGAAAATAACGTTTAATGATTGAATATAATCAATTAATGATTGAAAATAACGTTTTAATGTGTCATTCACGGTTTTGGAAAATATTGAGCTGTTTTAGGAATTTGCATTGATACTAAGTACTTAGATGTTACAGATATGTTACCAAGCAGATATATTGCCCAGGATATTTTGATTGCTACATAATGAGACTACGAACTTTTAAAAGTTCGTTCAACTCTAAATATTTCAGTACATTTAAATTTTCCTGGTCACATTTCACCACAATTAGCGTACCTAAATATTATCTTTGCTAAAATACGATATGTACAGTTCGTGAGCTTTAAGAAGAACATCGGGAATCGGCGATGATACACGAAGGTAATATTGCTGTTCTGCTTTTTCACGTGTCACTGTTGATTGATACCCGACGTCTCTAAAACCTGAAGGTTCTTCTGAGAGCTCACGGACTGTATATGTTCAACTGTGTTCCAACGCTAATGTTTGTTTAATTCTTGGTTCCAGGTCTTGCAAGACATCAAGGTAAATATGGTCTGTTCTCGCCTCTTCGCTATTCTTCTACTTCTTCTGTGTTCTTGCACATTTTCCTGTTTATTTCGTTCTTTTGAGTTTCTTTAAGTTTTTAATCAAAACAATGGTTGTGCTGTTTTCTTAATAGTTTTGTTTTTCTTCTCTTTGCTTTATTGTAAAATGTGGCAGTTCTACTGTGTGTGTAAGGTAAGTGCTTAGTTTAAGCTGATTTTTCATTTAGTAGTTTGTAACTAACAGTACCTAGTTTGAATGTATGCTCATAAGTAATTAGTGTAGCATCGTAATCAATTAATCATAGCGCTTGTAAATATATTTCTGTCGCATCTAATTTAGAGATAATAAAGACATAGAGATAAATTGAGTTTTATGTACGATGTTTAGATTATACCTTGTGCAATCTAAGAAGCGGTTTTTGACACCTGTCATTTCGGTACATTTTATAGCCTAAAATCGATTTTAGGTTATAAAATGTATTGAGATGACAGGTGTCAAAAACCGCTTCTTAGATTGCACAAGGTATAGAGAGTATTTTTATGGTCCGGTGGTTTGTAGTTTAATTGCTAACCTATACAAATGATAACTTAATAGGAAACTGCATCAAGGCCAGTGAGAGAACTGACAGTGTGTTTAAATTTAAATTTCAACAAAACAATTCTTATTCGTCACGTGGTAGAGAGTTAACACCTATTATGAGAGAGGGTAAAAACTATATGCATACACTGAGGAGCGTATAAGTAGATTAACTAGGTAGTTATATAGTAACTGTATAAGTATATGCTATTGCCGTGTATTTAATAACTACCTTAATTTTAAAAGAAAAAATGTATCTCTTTCAAAATTCAATCGATATTATCGAAAGACCTTAGTTACCTCAATATATATTTTATACAAAATATAAGTCCGGCTATATATCTCAAGTACATAGAGCTATGTTCTTACGTCCACGAAGGTTCGATACGTAGGGCGGGGGCGCGGTCGATGAGGCAACGACCCCGCCCAAACCACCCCCACTTATTTATTTATTAAATTCCCTATTGTTCCGTATTAATTATTTGTCTGGAAACTTTAATAGCGCTATAAAGGAAGGTTACGAGATTAAATTCATTTTAGTATAACTTTATGTAATTTTGCATGTCTACAGTACATTGATATTTGTCTGTTCGATGTAACTTAATGTCGCAAATCGTTAGAAGTCCTTGAAAAAGGATCAATTGTAACGTTATGTAACAAATTGACGGACTGATCATTTGCTCAACGTTACTCAGCAGCAGATATTACTTAAATAAACAAAAAAAATAGGTCTCAAAATACTTTTACAATATCCAGGCTGCCAATCATCCAAGTGTCTCTTCCACAAGTGATTACATTTTGTTCCATCATCATCCTAGCGTTTATCCCGGTTTGGGGTCCGCTTGACAACCTAATCCCATGAATTGGCGTAGACACTAGTTTTTACGAAAGCGACTGCCATCTGACCTTCCAACCCAGAGGGAAAACTAGGCCTTTTTGGGATTAGATCCGGTTTCCTTACGATGTTTTCCTTCACCGAAAAGCGACTGGTAAATATCAAATGATATTCCGTACATAAGTTCCGAAAAACTCAGTGGTACGAGCCGGGGTTTGAACCCGAGGCCTCCGGATTGAAAGTCGGACGTCTTACCGCAAGGCTACCAGCGCTCTTGATTACATTTTGTTCCATGGTAAAAAAAGAATATGCAATTTATGTGCATAAATTATGCAGGCACCGGATTTCTATGAAACTTCCCATGTAGGTACAATGAAATTTTGCGAACTTAAAATTTTTGGTTTGGTGTAAAGTAACTGACCATATAACCTCTTAACCTCCTGAGGTTCAAAGTGCTAATATTAGTACAAAATATCTTCAATGAAAATTCGATTATATTTTAATTGATACAGTTACTTTTGTTTTGTTTCGTTCGATTTCAAAACATAAGAAATTCAATTCTATTTTCTAACGCTTTTGATTCTTTCACTACCAATCTCTCTTGTATGGTGGGCCGCTAGAGGTTAAAGGATCCTGAATTTTAGTGCCAACTTTAGTTCGCTCTCTCGTTGATTAAAATGGACTAAACTGGACAGTGTAGTAAAAGAGAATAGGATATTAGTATATTACCTATGTATGTATTCCTGATTGAATACATTCAATGTTCCTTTTGCCTTTACATTCAATGTTTTTTGGTAATTTAACGTACGCTTAATTAAGTTATATGAGAGCTTTATGCTTCTAAAATCGTCACTAACCACTAAACCACCAATACAACACCTAATAATAATACCACACAGTTTAGCTACAAAATATGAACCGTTATTCCACCACAAATAGCGTAGTAATAAACCTAATATCGGAAATCATTCAACATAACAACATAGGTACGAATTATGCTCCAAAATCTGTAATTCAAGGACGTAGAGTTCAATTTAACTATGGTTTCTAGTTCTTCCCTCCTTTTCGAGCTTATGCTTCCTCGCTCACACAACAATCGCCAACGGAGATTCTATTTACAAAACATTCGAGGCGACGTTGCCACATTGCGCAGGAGTGTATGACGTCACACATGCCGTCCCTCTTTGCACCTCTCTGTCTCGGCAGAGGTCGTTTTCCAGACTTCGTTTTGTAACGAAGGACGACATACGAAGATGTGTTTCAAATGTAAATTAGTTCAAGTTTGGAATTGGTTTGTGTAACATTTTTAACGAGTTTAATAAAGACCTAGATTTTTAGGGGTGAAAGGGCAAGCAAAAATACTAACTTTTTTAGAACCTATCTCAAAATGGAAATAAAGATAGACGGCATATATTAAAATACCTTTAGAAATGTGATTATATTATACCAATCATTTAAAGCGCCTATAAATTATAGCTATCAATAATTAAAAAAATCACTTGCTTTTCCCACTTAACGCTCAGGAACCTTCATCAAACACCCAGATTGACCTTTACGGGTTGATGTTGAAGACGCTAAAATAACATTTTGTCCAAGAGTAGAGCCGATATTTCTACCGCGCGACTACCAGTTAAACCATAATACTGCATTTCTCGCAAAACCTGTAGTCTATGCTTTAGGAAAGTTTTCTTTGTGACTCATTAGCAGGTCATCTGTCATAATTAATCGAAATGACGTCACGATGTTTGGACACCACAACGGATGTTTAAGAAATATCCCGGCGAATTATTAGCAACTGTTGCCGCAGTGCCAGCTATTTAATAAACATTTAGTTCTATTGTCATTGTATAACATAACATAACAATATAATATACGGTAGGAAAGTAGTCCAGAATAGTCTAAGCTAGTTGTGTCTACGGCAGACATATCTTTATACTCGTAGTTGTGAAATATAGTACCTAAATTGACAGGGCAGAGTAACCTATGTCACAAGTGCATGTCCAGGTTAAAGTTATCTATTTCCATTTCCACCATGGGTGTAGGTACATTTTCTAATTGAGAAAGGCAAGTTCTTCGTAGTAGAGAACTTGAAACACGTGGTAGAGTAATATTGACCAATTAGTATTGAAGCGATCAGGTAAAATTATATGTACCAGTAAATTATTATTGTTTAACAAAACCTTATCCATCAAAACTAAAGACACAGAAGGAAACTTATCTTTTTGCCTAACCAACATGGTCACTCAGCAGATCACGCACAATTTTGTTAACCTAAGATCATACTTTTGACACCTGTCATCTCAGTACAAAAATCCGATTTTAGGTTATAAAATGTACTGAGATGACAGGTGGCAAAAATGGGTTTTTAGGTTAACACAATTATAATAACTCAACAAGGTGATGTTTAGTCCCATCTCCGTCCACCTGACGACATAAGTTTGTGGCTGTAACTTGCGGAAACAATCAATTCAAATAGATCAAACTAGGAAGGCAAAGGTCCCCAGTTATTCGACCACAATGGTCGGCCTTCGCCTCAAACGATATAGCTGTGCCTAAGCGATTGAATCTTGAGAGTCTATGGTCAACTTATATTTGTCCTGGATCCTTATGGTATGACCCGAAAGCAATGCCAATGACAGTTAAGTACTTGTATTAACTATGTAGTATTTTTTTATCAGGGTTTTACTAGGGATATACATTCAGCCCAAAATAATGTTTAAGTATAAGATCAAACTTGTCAAGCGGACATGTTGTATAAAATCCAAGGACTATATAATCTTAAGCGTTTATTTTAGTTTTCAGGCAAACATTAAAATTAATATTACACAGCGCAGAACCAAGTGTATGAGTACGAGCTATTATTTTGTCTTCTAAAAACGTATCAATACATTTAGCCTTGAAAAAAGCGTAATATATTTGGCTCTTGTCATTATAAAAAACAAAATTGAACAATAAATTGTCCGCTCGCTGCTCGAAGCTGACATGATCGTGCGTCAAAGTAAATTGTGATTTTTGCCCTTGAGTTATGGATCGAAATGGATTGCAAGGTTCTCCGTATGTCAGTTAAATTGACAACAATTTATCTTGTATTCAAGATATTTTTTCTATTAGGGTTACAAAGATAGCGTTCAATGTAATGGTAGTCATTAGGAGTTGCGGGTTAAATCTAGACTGTTACGGACTTTTAAAACGACTGCATGCATTTACGATGACGTTTACTGCTTATGGTCGTCGAGGAAGTCGTTGACTTTTTAATAGTTTAATGTTCAAGTAAAACTCGACGCGAACTTTTTGAAAGCAAGTTTATTTTTTGTCTGGTTTTACATGGACAAGGTTTTCAGATAATTAGTCTGTCTACACTTGGAAAATATTTGTGATCAGAAAGCAAAGTAAACAGTTGTCACGTTGCCTTGCTTGTTGCTAGGAGCGCCTCCCGCCATGTCCCGGAATAGACTAGGATCCACGCAACGCACGTAAAAAAGAGAAGTTCTCCTTTTGGGTATGTAGCATGGGTACACTTTACAATGCGTTATTTTTTATGAAATTTGCACAGTATTTTTCAGCTAAGTACATGTAACTGTATTGGTCAAGAGAAAAATTGTGGGAAAGCCACGGTGATTTAAACAACATCCTAATGTATGCTATTCCACTTAAACAGCGATTTACGAAATAAATTGCAGCTTTAACCTACATCGATGCTGAACCAGTCTTTCACCTTGAATAAAATAAAATCACAGAACAAAGTTCTGCTGAAAATACAGAATAACATCTCTCTTATCCAAATTATTGCACGAAAATGATAAATATTCGCGATACAAAATCACTATTTCCGAACAACGGAGCAACGGCTGAACAATATTTTCATAATGATTGTTCGGCCGGCTGGTATTTTCCTTTAAATATGCCCAATCTCTTCATTTGCATAGCCCTGCCAGTTTTATAGAGACCCATTTTATTGCCGATTTCAGCGACTGCGATTTGATATCTTGCTTGATTTGAAGAAAAAGAGATCTTGTAAACGTGTAATGTAGAAAGAAAACCTGCCAGCTAGGAAAATGGAATGGACATGTGACTCAAATTTCCTTATAATTGTGGCAATAAAAGGTTCTGTTTTCTTTTATTGAGGTGTACAATATCGAAGCATGGTGCAAATTACGAAGGTTAGATAGGATCCGAACAATTTTTGCGGAGAGCCGTTTTGCTGCATTGATCGTAGCAAATGGAAATCCGTGATCTCTGCCTACCCCTTTTGGGATATAGGCGTGATTATATGTATGTATGTAAATAAAACACGGGTTACTCACGTCTTTTAACCCGTGTTTTATTTAATATGTCTGATTCTCACGGAAGTATTGTATTTAAAATTAACTTAAATTCTTTTTATTCTTTAACACTGCTTATTATTCAGGTAGTAAATCTTAGCATAGATAAAAAGCTTGTAAACCATAGGTCACATTAACCTCCTCGGTTATTTTATCGCGTCCTATTTCTGCGTGATTAATTGTAGCGCCCGATAACATCGCGAAACGAGGCCTCACTTTCTTACCTGGTTAATTTATTTTTAACCTAGGGAAATGAGTACATGCATACTGACGGCTATTATTATTACGTTTTAATTAACGGTCTCATGTTATTTGTAAGTTAATCGCATTGTAATTTGCCATGGGCCATCATAGGGACGCAGCTATACAACAGAACGAGATCGCAATATCGTTAGCTCCCTCTAACGCATAGCTGCGTCTCTGTGATGGCCCATCATGTAGAGGAGCCATATAAGGCATCGTCCTAATAGAACGCGAATCATCGTAAGTTCGCGCGAGTTTTACTCGTATGAACGCACGATCAAACATATTGAACTCGAACAGGTGTCCTAACTGACAATCGCGCGAATCGACGATACCTTAGGTATCAGAGACAGAACAACATAAGAAGTGTTATGACGCTCTTCATAAACATCTGCTAAATCCAAAATTCCGCTGCTAATCATTTGTTCCTAATAAAAGAGACAAAAAGACGTTTGTTATGTTTTATGAATAAAGGGATTAATTTCCATACACACGCATGTGCCACATCATTCTTGTAAATAATTGAGATGATACAGGTACTTATTCCTTATTTTTGCATTTTTACCATGTACGAATAAATCAGTCATCGAACTTGCTTAATATGTTTTTGATGCAATCTTAATTTGTCATTAAAATTACAAGTACGGATTGCCCGGAAAGAAAAGTATCGTGGTTTATATAGGAGCTCATACGTTCTACGACACTTCTCTTTCCGGACAGACCATCATTTAATAGTTTTAAACAACCAATGAAATAATTTGAAATTCCGGAACAAATGAATTTAGCAAATAGCTGTTGTTATTGTTGGTGGCCCATAAATAATGCGAAACGTTAGCTCCCGTCAGAATTATCGCCGTTAAATGTTTTAATAGCAGTTCTGGCTTGTTTGGTGAACGAAATTAACGCTTTAGAAACAGAAAAATGGGATTAAGTGTTATTGTTGTTTACTTATTGCATAAAATAGTGTTCCTACAGATATCTTTTGTATGAAGGAAAATAAGAGTATATAATAGTTCTTCGAGTATATTTGAACGCATCTATAGATGGCCATATTTATTTTTGTTAAACAAGTTAAAATTGATAAAAAAAAATGACATAGGTAGGTTTCTTGTAGGAAACAATGTAACAATTCCTTATGGGGCCCACCAGTCGGCCTGACGATATTGGCCTGTCAGTTGCTCAGAGCTGTCAAATTTTTGTGCTAACTGACAGAACGATATCGTCAGGCGGACTGATAGTCGGTGGGCCCCCTTAATCAGTTAAGAATAAAAAAATTATACTTTCATCATCTTTTGTTGTGATTCAAATGAGCTCGCGGGTTAACTATTTTCATAATCAACTAATTGATGGCAAAGCATCTATCTAGTGTCAAATTTAATATAACTAACAAAGCTCACCACAAACAAACCTACACATGTTTTATGTTCGAGTTCCACAAATTGCGATAATTTACGATTTGACGTTGAGCCAGAAAGATCAAAGATACCGCGGCCTTGGCCTGACTGGTCTACAAACCGAATGTCCGATTACGTGTAGATAGAGATTAGCTATTGCTATGCATTGATGCTGATAAACTTTGTGTACCTACTGGTAAAATTTGATGATGCACAAAAACCAATGACGTTTTACTAGGTAATATTAGGAGCACTGCTGGGAATGCCTCCCCCAATTTTTATTAACTGATGGTTTTTGTACTGTGTTTGGTCGGCCACTCCTCCATTTCTTCCTGGCATCGCCGTCTGGGACTGTCAGGGCAGGATTTGAGTGATTGGGTTTATTGCCGTTTAACTTACCGATTTTCTTTTAATTTAATGTTACATTACTGCCGTAATGGGTATGATTTTCAGTCTGACTAGAAATAGGCAACCGAATTTTCAAGTTAGGTTTAGTTGACAAGATAATCTGCAATCTAAATTGTACTAAGGTACATTTGGTACGCTCTTAAGTTTTTAGGCCTATTGCCTAGGCCCTAGGCGAGAATAAATATTGATACACAAAGAGTGTATCAATCTTTATATTCGTTTACTTTTCATGATAACCACTTAGGGCGGCCACCGACTATCAGTCCGCCTGCAGTCCGCCTGACGATATCGGCCTGTCAGTTGTTCGGAGCCGGCAAATTTTTGTTCAAACTGACGGACCGAGATCGTCAGGCGGACTTCAGGCGGACTGATAGTCGGTGGCCGGCTTTTGTGATCCATAACCGTCACGATAGAACTCCAGTTGTTTCAACACTTGACCGGGATAAGCCTTGAAATCTTGGGCACATATACATACATATGTATACCTATAATTATCTACTGACTCAGCGGAGCTTCGTAGCTAGAGAAAATTATGAATAATGCCAGATCGAAACCCGCTGATGCTTAGTTTACTACTACCTATCACCATTTTGCTATGATACCGAGTTACAAAACTACTACAATAATACTACAAGTAATTTTACACCACGTGACGCAAATCATGCGTACACGACGTCATACTTACATACGTGGCTTCTTATCAGGATTTTTTTATGTTACTCGCATCGTTTCGTACGGCAATTGTTGATCTTTAAGAAAATAGACAACGATCGTACGGATATTATAGACGGATCGTATGACAATTTAGAAAACAGTAGTTCTAATGAGATAAGGAGGGGTAATATCTCATAGTGTGAAGTTTTGATCAAGAAATTATTCGCTGCAATGAGTTAAGTTCGCTTTTTTACTTTTCTAATCTCTAATCTATTCTAATGTAAGTACATTTTTATGCAATTAAGTATTTTTAACCTGCTTATTATTGACACAACTTACACTTAATAATGATCTTCCTTAAGAATCCTGAAGAGAATCTGAAAAGGAAAGCATGCTTCTCTTTGGACTGGTAATCAACCTGGTACTTGTATTAAACAAAGACAAATTTTATATAACCAATGTCGGACATCTGAAGATGGCTATTCAAAAAACATTCCGTTTGTTTTTGTTCTCCTTTTTCCAGCTCAAAATATGTTTTAGGTATTTAACGGCAAATGAATAAAGGTTTATTATAACGGTAATTCCCTCTGTGCGCTGTAAATTAGAAGTTTTGGAGTAATTTGTAGCGCCTGTTGTGCGGGAACAAAGCCGCCGGATGCAGGACGCCTTTGTGGGCGAATTACCGCTCTGCCCGATCCTGACTTATTGTCCGGCCGGGAATGGATGGTGCAAGTTTGACGTGACCTGCAATTTAAATTATATTAAAAAAGATATCTGCCATAAAAACTTACTGGCACGCAAAAATATATGACACGGTCTGAACTGAAGCGTGACATCTTGCGCTTAAGATTTATAAAGGTGCAAACTGAGTGGCCGATCGAGCGGCGTCGACCGGCGGTCCGGTTTAAGTATAACAAACAGATGGAAACGCATGGAAGTGGCCTCAGTGAATGCTCCTCAAATCCCTTGGAAACATGGCGCAACGCTGATCAGGCCGCCGGACTCCGGAAGCCGTACACGTGAGATGTCTTAAGCCCGCTGTACACATTGGGCCAACGTCGGTCAATCTAAGGGACGCTGCTATACGGCAGAACGAGATCGCGATATCTCTTGCTCCCTCTATCGCATAGCTGCGTCCTTTAGTTGGGCCAACGTTGGCCCAATGTCTAAGTACAGCGGGCTTTATGGTGCTGGCACACTGGTGTTTAAAATGTTATATATCAAAGTGTAACAAGGGTGCCGCTATAATGTCATAATAACGGCATACTTGTTACACGGTGTTATTTTATAACATCAGTGTAGCAGCCCCCTCCCCTATAGGTATGGACCGTAAGATTTTTTGTGTAGGAAAGTGCCCCCCCTGAACGTAATCCTAGATCCGCGCCTGGTTTAAAAACGTGCATTGGTGGTCCAATGTAAGAAATCTGATATCCAATTTCTACAATAAAATATTACTTCCACATCTGCTACGGGTGAAATTTAATGAACCGTAAAATCCTTAGAAACATCACTGTATTTCTAATAAAAGTTGTATTTACTGCATTTCGGATTTACCTGAGATTCAATACTCTCTTGAAGTGCAGTTAAGCGTATAAGTTTTATAATTGGATGTAGCGTACTTAAAACAGCAATGTGTATTTTTTTGGTATTACGTTGAGTAATTTTACCTACCCTACCTACTTTCCATCTGGAATTTTAAATAACAACTATAATAATGAATCAATTATGGACAGAGATTAATAAAATGGCACGTAAGTTTCTTCAGATTAGAATTGTGATTAACTGTTACAATACTTTGGGTTTATTTCTCCTTCACACCAATGAGTGTTATACGGTGTTGAAGTAGAGTTAATTAAATAGAATTTAGCCGACACGAGAGGCATCCAGCCGCAAATAATGAGCTCACGGTGGCTGAGCAATGAGCACCGCACACTTCCTTCATGCGCCCTATCAATTCATACGTACATTTATCTCGTTTTCATCTATTAGTTGGAAAAGATAATTATAGAACATTGTGCCGTCTAAAAAAGATTGGTTAAACCTTAATTTTTTTTTTGTTCATTCCGTTAGCCTTTACCATCCATTTGCACCAAAATATCCATTAATAAAACGAATTAGGGAGCCTAAATATATTTATGACTAAGGAGATGTCTATAATTTAATTAATAAAACTTAAGTTGTACTCTTTTATAAGTTGGTAAAAAGAGTTGGAACGCGATGGAAGCTTTTGTAAATAAATGTTTTCCGCAGATGTGAGATGATTGTACTGGAAACTATTGCTACTCCCTGGATTATTAATAAAACTGTTCACAGATGGCAATTTTAAGAGGCTGAGAAGACCCGATGACCTTCAAATCGACTTTACTTAAACAGTCATATAGCTATAACTAATTTTTTTGGAAAAGTAAAAAAAATATGTGTTAATATTCATTATATTTAAAAGAACTTGGTTAATTCCAATACACAATTGGACGAAATCGGCTCGATAGAAAATAATTCCAAAGTTACATCTAAAATTAGCTTAAAACAATTGCACGTCTTTAGTTTCTTGGCTTATATGTCTGTAATTAAGGACAACATTCCACCACACTAATACTAAAAATTTCGTTGCCTTAAATTTCTCAATTAATGCATAGTTTTTTTTTAATCCATCAATTTGCAAAATTTGCAATGAGCTCCCATACTAATCGTAACGCAGTGTTTCTCTTTCACTCGCGCTGAAAACGATAGGGAGGGAATTTAGCTCTTATCATCCTCTTAATACCGTTAAAATGCTTCCATTTTCAATTTCAAATTAGGATGAGTAGAGTACCGGCTGGTTGAAGTCGAAGCCACCAATCAGAGCGCTCCATTCATAAAAGGAAGAGTCCATTGAGATAGATAAGTCGTGTTACCATTAATACAAAATGGCCCGATATTGCCGGTTTGCGACGTGTCTTTATTCCATAAAACATATATTACTGTAAAATGTAGGTAATATCGTGATGCTTTTTAATCACGGGATATGTATTAGTTGCTACTTGATTACAGCAATAACGTTGTTATATCCTCGCATTTTGCTACAACCGATTGAGGGTTTCTTAATAAGTACCATAATGATATTAATGATAATGGCATGTTGAATCACTGTGTATCGCTTAATAAAGCTATTGCATGTAATATTTAGGTTTTATTTTGTACAAAGATTTTTATTAAGTAACACAAATCAATCGAAAAATTAAATAGTCGAGTCAACCTCAAAGACTCCCATTTTATCGATTCGCAATACCATTGACCTTACCAGCACTTCAACTCCCAACAATATGCAAAAATGTGGCAAAAATAAATAAGCTCTTTGTCGTTGTCCACAGAGCTTCCGAGGTCGGAAGCCTCTGGGTGCCACCACAGGCGTCCCCGGTCCTCCAGGCTCCGTGCCGGGCCTGAGCCCCGGCGTGCCCGCAGCAGCGTCGCCGAGCCCTGCCCCGCAGGCGCCGGCAGCCCCTAGCCCCGCGCCCGCCACCACGCCAGGCATGAAGCAGGAACACCCTAGTCAACCTATGGTGAGTTAGCTTCTCTTGGGGCCGGTGTAGATGGACTGCGACCAAACTGCAACTTGTATTGGAACTGCTTGCCAGCAGTACAATAACTGCACGACGACTACACAGCTTCTATACGAGTTGCAGTTTGGTCTCAATCCGTCTGTATCGGCCCTTAGATGTCAGTGGCGAGCGTGGACGCCTCGGTGCCGTATTCTAATTTAAAAATACATAAACAATACATTAAACACACAATCTATCTCAAACATAACTCCAACACACAACAAATAATCAACCTATATTGAAGTTGCATCGGAATATTTTTCAAACAAATTCTGACATTTCTGATTCAGACATGGATGATCGTGGATAGCTTTATAGCGTGGTTAATGTATTGTAGTTGGATCGTGTCGAAACGTGTTTTAAAGTTAGAATACGGCCCCCGTTCAGCGTTGCGTCTAGCTTCCGAGCGATTTGAGTAGCTTTTCCTGAGGCCCATCCCATACGTCTTCTTTTGTTCACAATAAACTCGTGGCTGCCACCTATGAAGCAGGACAAGCTAGCCAACGCAAATGATTAAAAATTAGGTACCTACGTTTAAACTTAACTCATATCATTATCAACACAAGAAAAATTCAATAAAACATAAATTCAATAAAACATAAATTAAATTAATGACATCCAACGAGCAAAGGAACCAGTTAAAACAACATGCTAATAGCCTACCATTACGTTACGTTTATGTTAATTCCTCAATTATGCTAATCACACCGCAATTATTCCTCATTTGTAATTTACCACTAATTGTAACGTGGATGTCGTCTTTAATTTAATCGGTTATTGTTTTGAACTTTGAATGTCAAATAAAGGTTTTTTACGGCGAGAAGCGTTAGTTATGTTATAGGTTGGTACTGCTCATGCAAAAGGGGCCTTTTTGACGGATAATGTTTTGAACTGACCTGTCCCATTTAGGTACGTATCTTCTGAATCAACATTCAGTATATGCCGTATAGTGAGTTTATAACCAGCTAATACCTATGCATTTACTTCACTAACGTTATATTAATACTTTAACAAAATAAATAATTTAGGTGGCCATACTTGCGCGAATGCTAGGGACATTTGAAATACCAGACATAAAATTGTTACCCCTAAAAATATTTCGGTTTTAATATCGGCCCAAGTTTAAACATAGACATCATATTTCTATGCTATCTATAACCTATATCTTAAACAGCTAATTAATAGATTACACAGGCAGTTTCCCCGACTCAGATGAGTTATGTGAGCCGCTATCTCTTACGCTTGATTTGGCATTTGTTTCATGGTTGTGCGAAATTAACTCGTGGGGGAAGTGGGACGATCTCGCGTACGCTACAACGCTCCCGTGAAAACAATTATAAGCGGATATGAGAAGAGTTGACATAATGAATCTGTGCTGACACAAAAAAATACCTACACCTATTATCGTATCTCTATATACATAGAGAAATTCATCAACATCAGTTGTTGTTTCAAAGCTAAAAATCAGGACCAAGACCAAGTAAATATCACCATAGGCTCCCGCCCCTCACCAAGCGCATGAACTCGTGTAGCTTTCATACGGGAAGGTTATGGAGGAAGCGCATGGTATTATTATGATAACAAAATAGTTCCGGAAAAAACCATTTATGAAAACTTTACACATTTTATGCAGTTAAAAATAGTAACTAAACCCCAAAATAGTCGTAAAGCACACATCGTTTGGGCGGACATTAACACTAAAATTGCAAATTACCCCCGCGAGAAGTGGAATAAGTTGGGAATTTTTAATTCGCGCTCTCAACTTCGTCAATTTGCGAGCGTACGCGTACGTTAACTCCGTTAAAAGTTCAGCTTTTAAAGTAAGCATACACTAACAACTTGATATTTATTTTATTTCCACGCGTGTTCTAATAATTTTCCTCCAAGCCTATAAGGCGTATAGGAGTTATAGGCCTTACGATTTAGAGAGATGCCGCACATAATCGACATAATCGTTAAGCATTCGTGTATCTATAGGCATGCAACTGCTAGCGTCATTTTCAATTTGGAATTCTTATCTCCATATAAGTTTCACCTGTCATTGAGATTTCCTTTATCTCTCTCTAAATGGAGTACAAACAATATCAAAGTTGTTACATTGGGAGTCTTTTTGGTTCGTTGGTAATGACAACAGCGAACACTGGTTGCGAGTGAGCTTTGGACTTTTTTAGTTTCGTTTTTTACGCGGAGTACCAAAATAAAGCTTGTTTTCAAACTACCGTCCGAAATGCCACGAAGTTGTTGACAAGCAAATGGCATGCACGACGGTAAATTTCTACCTATGATTTATGGTGAATACCTATGCATTTTCGTACGTACGCACTACGTACGATACGTGTATTTTAGACTGGTGGCAGTGGTGGCTCTTCTTTGCCTAAATAGATAAAAATTACAAATGTCGTCTAACTTTAACTGCCATCGAAAATTGTTTAAGGTTTTTGTGCACCTATCATAAATTGCAAAATTAATTACATATTAGTTATGGTTGCTTACTTAAATTTAGTTTCTTCGTTAACTCTAATTACTATGTTTTTAAAATTTCTCTACTTTATCAATTTTATCACTGCAGCCTTTAATTATTACAGTAGGTAGAAGTGCGTTATGTTCAAACATTTTAAAATACAAAATCAGGACACGTAGCCCGGTTCTCTTCATTACCAACCATAAACAACCCATTGTTATCGCAACCTCGTTGCTAACTTTTAATTACGACCGCACATTTATAAATTAACCGACGCGTTCTTCATTTAAAATATTTCGAACTTGGAACGAAGTTACGGGGATAACGTACTTACGCGTAATTTGTTACGAACACGTCAGGCGTTGAGTAACTATTGAGAACCCTGCGTTTGTACTTTTGTTTACTTAATAATGATGTTTGCGTACATATCGTAAGGTCGAGAATGTAATAACTTCTTACACTAAATACGCTTTTTTGAAAGTTATATCTCAACATGCGTTCAAGTTTAGTAATTTAATATCGCCGTGAGTTTTATTGAAATTAATTTCTTACCTGGCTTTACCATAGAGCCCGGTTGGAGCGTAAGTTCTTTCAAATTATGCTTTTATGTTAGAAGCAGTCCGTATTTTTTACATCGTTATGAAATAATAAGTATGATTGACGTAGTAAGTATACCTACTACTAGTATAGTACATAAGCTTTTATTTATAGAAATGTGAATAAACTACCTCGCTCTTTTACTCTCTCTTAAAAAGCGCAAGGTTCTTTTAATGAAATGAAGAGGTACAGTTGCTTATGTCCCAACTAAGCAACAGACTCAGAAAATGTTATAAAATAATGCTATTATTAAAGTTAAGTAACATTTTACTTACTTGAGCCGTGGGGTGCCCGGCCTTAGAATTGTCCCCCACCATATCGTCCCGTGGTTGCAGTAGGAGTCTGCTAAGGGAATATACCGGGAGATGGGCAGCAGCATTTTCCGAAAGCCTACAAACAATAAACAAAAAAACTGCGCGCGCCAACCCGCCTGCCGAGCGTGGCGCGTATGGCAAACCCCCCTTAAAGGGGAGGCCTATGTTCAGCAGTGGACGTCTTATAGCTGAGATGATGATGATGATGAACATTTTACTAAATGAACATTGTAAATATGTAAGTTTCGTGTATAACAGTCTAGGCAACCTTACCTACCTAAATGGCACACACATAGGGTACACTATTCAGCGACCTCTTTAACGGATAATTACTGCATATTAAATAAACAATAAAGTAACTTCAGGTTATTTAATAAAATCATACATTTGCATGCATTATTACCTAAACTGGTAACCTCGCGGAGTATTCACACGCTGAACGTGAACAATGTGCGAGGTCCTTAGCCAGCCTCGGCCGCTTTACTGTAAGTGTACTCGGGTAGGTCAAGAGCGGAAGATTTTCATGCATTTTCCAAATGCAGGAGTTGTCCAGTTTTTTAATATATGTATTGTGTTACGTTCTTGGTCCCTAGTATTGTGACTATATTCCAATTACTTAAATGAAATAATACTTATTGACACAGAATCTGGAAGTGAAATATTTTAATAGTGAGAAATACGAAGCTTAGTGCTTGAAGATGGAGACCTAAGCTCTCCGAAACATGTCGCGCGAAGTGACGTGAGTGTACCTACCGGTAGTTTATAGTGTTTATAGTGAAATACGAGTTTCAAATTAAGCACTAGCGATAGACTTTAACTAAACTTGAACAACGTGTAAAAACATGTATACTAAATTCCAGTTAAACGCTCGATATTCCGTGAAAATAGGAACGTTTTGTTTCAACATCCACTAAAGTAGGACACCTCAATGTTGCGGGTCTCCCCGACGTGTTACGACATAACCTATAAATAACTAGACAAAACGACTCGTCGCACAAAACCACACCAACCAAGGTTTTCGCAGAAAATAATTAAGTACCTAATGCCTAATGTACTTAATGTTACGTTAGTTATGATGTCTCAAAAATTTCTAAACACCAAGTTTTAGTGGAATCGTGTTTCAGGGGCCCACTAGCTCGAAAATGGATGCCTGTTGGTCTTTTTATTTTTTACCCTATTTGAAGGTAACAGATTCATGCAGATATGTAACTTGAAAATAAGCATAGGTACATATACTTAATATTTCTGTATTGCCTGTTTTATTTATTATCATACACAAATTAACTAATAAATAACTCCTCGATGAACGGATCGTGCGGGAACGGAAGTTTCGTTGTTATTCAAATATTTGAAGTAATAAATTTTGTGACACTTGACTTTACGCACACACTCTACAAATCATTAAATTATATCTAATTTTGAACGACGGATTTACTAAAAGGCCTTTAGTACTTGTACCAGTGTAAACACACAAACCATAAAAGAAACCGCACAGATATTTACATGGAAACGATTTCGACACGTGCGTGTATTTGTTCAAGAGTTCGCAATAGTCATTGAGCATTGTTTGTCCGCAGGCCCCGATGCCTTTCTACGCCGGCGACCCCAACAGGTTCCCGACGACCTGGCAAACCGACCCGTCACAAGGTAATTAAACATACACAATCATATAAACATTACAGAAATTCTTTCTATGTGCAATTAACCCTTTGAAATGATCGCTAAGGTCTTGCACGTTTTCAACTCATAAGTATAAATATGAGCTTTTCTTTTTTGTATTTAAGTTTTCAGACATGCCAAATATTTTATTTTATTAATAATCTTTTTTCTGTATTTAACCAACAGTATTCGTCTCTCCAGGTTGGCAGAACCAGTTCATCCAACAGCTTCCAACGCAAACTGGGCAGACCACCCTCGACTACCAGGGCAACCACACAGCGTACGCCACGTCGCCGCACTATCAGGCCAATACCACTTACACCGTCCAGAACGTTGCTACCACCTTTGATGTGAGCAACAACACATACTACCAGACCGGCGTACAAGCCGTGCCGGCCCAGCGACCGCCTTCCAGTCGGGCGTACACCCCAGTGCCCTCACCCCGAGCTCCGCACTACCCAGAGTACCAACAACAGTATGCCCAACAAGCAGCTACTCCAGGAGTCACCGGCGGCAATGACTCCAGACCCGCCTCCGCCGCCTCATACCAAAGCGCCGTCCCAACTACCTCCGCGCCCGTCTACACCGTCAGCCAACAAACCTACGAGCGCACCGACTATCAAGAACACTCAGAAGAATACAACGGTGAGAATGGCACCGGAGAATCTAGCAACGATACGGAGAGGCAAGAGAATACCCCGAATGGGCAGCATTCGGGAAACGCCGAGCCTGGGTACCTGCAGGGGAGCAGCGGTCCGCGAGCTTCACTAGATTGTAGCGGGTACCCGGGCGGCTATAATGGCGGACACCAATACAGGGAGAACGGACAGACCCAACAACAACAGCAGCAACAACAGCAGCAGCAACAACAACAGCAGCAGCAGCAACAACAACAACAACAGCAGCAGCAACAACAACAGCAGCAGCAGCAGCAGCAGCAACAAGACTGGCAACAGCGCCAGTGGCAGCACAACCAAAGAATAAACCAACAGATGCAAAACCAGCAACTACAGAACCAACAAATACAAAATCAACAGTTACAAAGCCAACAAATGCAAAACCAACAATTACAGAACCAGCAACAGATTCAGAATCAACAGCATATGCAGAACCAGCAGCAAATGCAAAATCAACAGAATCAGCATATGCAACAACAGCGCGAAGACGCAGAACAGCAGCTATTTTCGCAATCCGACCGCGTTAACCTCAACTCTCGACTGAAAACCATGATTCTCAATAAGCAAAGTCATTCACGGGATGGCTCAGGGACGCCGCCCGACAAGGGCGACCCTGGAGAGGGGCCACCGAGACCTGTAGACGAGAGAAAAGGCGGTGCCATCGCCGTCAACGATGACAGAAATACTACCGGTCATTTTTTATCGTATAGCCACCATCTCCGAGATAATTACCGCTTAGGCGAGCAGTATCCTGCCGCTGGTAATTATTCACAAAACGCTCACGCCTATGGTGCGAGCGAGTTCGGAGGTGGTGGCCACCACGTATGGGAGGGGGGCACGGAAGTGCCGAGAGGTTACGATAAACATGCTAAGAACGCGAAGCCTCAGAAGCTGCCGTCCTACGCAGACGTGCGAGGACAGTACGGTTATCCACCTGTACCGTACGAAGCGCAGAAGTATGCAGAAATGTATGGTAGTGATAGTTTAAGTTACAATCAAACGGATAGTAAAGATTTCCAGTCGAAAATGGTTGTAGGGCCAGTATCGGAAATGAATCAGCTGAATTGCGCGCCGGCGCGCGATACCAACGCACAAACGAGGAACTACGATCACAGGGAGTACGACGCTAAATTCAGACACCCATCAGCACCTCTTATACCTAAACTGGAAACGCCAGACACGTATCAATATCCTAAAGACGACCGACTGAAGGACCAGTCCAGACTTCCACAAAACGTAAACCCTAGTTACTGCAAAAGCAAGGACATCAGTAATCCTTACAGGGAATATCCTAACGGCGTAGCCCGATCGCAGAGTACAGCGCTGCCGCCTATTTCGACTATAAAGCAAGAAAATTTTGGTCCAAAGGCGCAAAATTACCAGAATTTTCAGAATTACCCGTACGAGAGACGACAAGAGGCTGAAGTGTATCCACGATTACAAAAAAACATGGGGTTTCAGAAGTACAATCGGAATTATATTGAGCAACAAAAACAAGCTAAGGAGTTGGAGAATCGAGCTAACCTTGAGCGAGCACCGGAGCCAAAACCACCTTATTATATAGAGCAAATAAAATCGGAGCATTCTCCTCCGGGACATAAGATATACAAGAATTTAAGCTACAATGTTCCTAAAAGCCATGAGCCATATATGTATCCTGGGGACGGCGGGCCAGTGTCCATTAACAACGAGATAGGCTACTCCTGCTGTCGGCAGGGTTCCACCAAGAAGCCACCTCCTGAGCACTTACGAGACGGCGCCTGCCCTGGCCTTCAAACCAAGGACGAGATCCTCGAAGACGAGCCTGAAGAAAAAGACGCCAAAAAACCACCAACTCCAGTCCCAGATATTAAAGTTAAAGAGAACCAGTTTAACTACTCGAAGGAATACTTGGATAATCTGGAGCGGTTAAGAAATAATTCGAGGACGGAAGTGCCTGACTGCAATTGCTTTCCCGCTGACAAGAATCCTCCGGAACCTGGCAGCTATTATACTCATTTAGGTAAAACATTTTAATTATTTATCATAGATACCTACCAAAAGATGGCCTTTGACATGAAATGTCCAGTTTCCAGACATTACGTAAATTATCTCGATTCCTTTTGATGACCGTCTTGACATAAGAACATACAAACACAAAAAAAAACTATTAACAACATAAAAGTCTATTTACACGCCTTCTTTGATTTAAATATATAATTATTTTAATACAAAATTCAATTATAAATTTCAGGAGCAGCGGCAACCCTAGCAGAGCTACGCAAGGAGCTTGAAGCGCGCACAGGCTTGTCAGGCAAAGAGTTGCGCATCGAGAAAGTGTGCTACACTGGCAAGGAAGGGAAGTCGGCCCAGGGCTGCCCCATGGCCAAGTGGGTGAGTGTATGGATCCCAACCACTATTATACTACAATACCTTTTTGATACTGACGCAAATTTTTGTGTAAAAAAAATGCTACAGTTAAATCGATTTTTCTGGAGTATGTACATTGTACAATTATGTTATGAATTTTCGATCCTCAAGTGTTTTCAACAACTTAATCACCGCATAATAAATGGGATCATGCAACGTAAACTACTTTCTCTATTCAACAACAGATGGCGGCACTAAAATGGAATGCCTTCAAAGAATACTGAATATTACCTCTACTCGGTAACAGATGTCGCCACACGTCTTTTCGTCTAACATCGGCGCTTAACCAAACCCATATTTTCCAGGTGATCCGTCGCTCAAGCTACACCGAGAAAGTTCTGGTCGTGGTGAAATGCCGCGCGGGCCACAAATGCCCGACCACGTGGATCGTAGTGTGTCTGGTGGCTTGGGAGGGAATACCGCAGTCTGAGGCCGATTTGGACTACACGCTGCTTTCGCATAAGCTGAACCGCTACGGCTTGCCTACTACCAGGCGATGCGCTACGAATGAGAACAGAACATGCGCTTGTCAAGGTAATTTTACATTGCTTTTAACATTTTTCTTGTGGCGCTAGTAGTTTCATTATGATTAGGTACTAAAATGAATAAATTCTTACGCTATGTAAAATGCAAGCTTGATGAAATATATTCATATTCATATTCTTTATTTGTATTAATCATACATTGTCACAGGACACATTGTCATTGGACAGGATTGTTGTAGGAGGTTCTATTCTCCAATGTGAAATACTTTGTGGGCTTTTTCACAAAAAGTTGTTAATTTTCATATTTTTGAAATTTTAAGAATTTTTTGCATATTCCTACTCAGAATCGTGAGTACTATCAACTCCACTATGAAATTAAAAGTGTCCTGTTCCTCTTACGCTACTTTTCTATGGGCACTTATATGAAAGTAGCGTAATGGAAAATAAAAATTGTATGAAAATTTTGGGACACTTTTCATTTCTTAGCAGAATGAATAGTACTCTCGATTCTAAGGAGGAATATCCAAAAAATTCTTAAAATTTCAAAAACACGAAAATCAACAACGTTTTGTGAAAACGCCCTTGTGACAATTAATCTGACTACTAATGAATCCTGTCTTATTTCCAGGCTTAGACCCTGAATCCTGCGGCGCTTCCTACAGCTTCGGCTGCTCGTGGTCAATGTATTACAACGGCTGCAAATACGCTCGTTCAAAAACCGTCCGGAAATTCCGGCTCTCCGTCAAAACCGAGGAATCTGAGATAGAGGAGAGAATGCATGTCCTGGCGACATTGTTGAGCCCCCTGTATATGAACTTGGCTCCGAAAAGCTTTGAGAACCAGTGCCAGTTTGAGAAGGAGGCGTCGGATTGTAGATTGGGGTTTAAGCCGGGACGGCCGTTTTCTGGTAAGTATTTATCACCGTATTTTCTTTGGGGGTACTTATTTTAGCTATCAGTCCCTTATTATTTTATTTTATTATATTAATCAAAGTTAGATGAGGACAAAAAAGCAATATTACTCAAAGACTTAATTTAACTTCAGCACTTTAGATTCCTTCATTCTCATTTATTAAATAATTTAATAATTAAAACTAGAACTAGAGGAAGAAGAGGTAGATGAGCACTAGGAAGCCTTAAAATCTCTCAAGAAAATAGTAGCATTACGTAAACGGCACTCTGGAGGAATACTTATTTAATTTTCAGTTAAATCACTCGGTAGTGCATCTATTTAGACTCAAATAATCTCATTACACACCCCCCACTTTCCAGGCGTGACAGCGTGCATCGACTTCTGCGCGCACGCGCACCGCGACCTGCACAACATGAACAACGGCTGCACGGCCGTCGTCACGCTCGCGCGCCACCGCGCGCTCTCCAAGCCCGGCGACGAGCAGCTGCACGTGCTGCCGCTGTACGTGCTCGACACCACGGACGAGTTCGGCTCGAGAGACGCGCAGGAGGAGAAGATCAAGAGCGGCGCGCTCGAGGTGTTGGATAAGTGAGTGGTGATGTAACTGTCATATACTTTGTAGCGGTGTTGTAGCCAAAAAATATCGTATATCCTGGGAGTGATTCTAAACTAATTTTTTTATAATTTTGTAAAGAAAGTTAAGCCGTCCATTTCATAATCAAAGCCATTAAGATATGGACTTCGAGTGACTTAAGTGCAAAATTCTGTCGTAATACTCTATTTAATTGACAAATTCTGCTAGAGCAATTCAGATAACAGCTAATTTTAAATATAGGGGCTACCTATTAGTGTTAATTAAATACTTACTAAGTATTTTTATTGATTGCAGATATCCCATGGAAGTCCGCGTGCGCTCAGTCCCACTGCAACCCTGCCGAAGACACGGAAAGAAACGGAAAGACGAAGAAGCGGCCGACGCCAACAACTCCAACGGCAATCAGCCCAGCCCCAACAGCCAGAAGAAACCTGTCAATCCTCCCGCACCACGGACCCCACAACCGGACCCCAGGAACAACCCGAGCCCGAGAAGTCAGAACAGCGCCTCCCCTAGAGCACTCACTCCTTCGCTAAACCAGACCAACACTTCAACCTTCAACAACTCTTTCAACTCCGCCTTCAACCCCATGCACAACTCGACGAGCCTCATGAACCCAAATCTAAGCAATCCCGCCCTTCTCGACATGGCCACTATGATAGACAACTTCACCGATGCCCAGCTGCAGAGCAACCAAATATCCAGCACCGTTCTGGACTCGCCGTATAATTCCTACGAGCAGAACTACAATCTGCACCACCAGAACGCACTGTACCCGAACCACGTCAATAATCCCCCACTGGTCGAGGGCTGTCAGAATCCTAATCCTAATCAGCTTCCCAGTTTTGCTTCCGGTCTACAAAAGAGGGAACAATTCCCTAATCCACCGAATGGTGTTCAGATGAATCCCTCACAGAACCAGTGGCCGGATTTCGCCAACGCAGAAATGTTCAGCAACGTCGTCAAAGAGGACCCAGATTCGACGACGGCGCATCTCAACGTGCCTCCGAATAATTACAGTCCGGACTCCAATAGAAGCGAAACGAACTCCGATCCGATGTCCCAAAAGAATCCCGCGGAAACGGACAAAAACTCCCTCATAGTAGATCTAGCGCAGAAGCTTCCAGACTTTGATATGCCAAGCTCTCCGAGACTAACTGAGATTTCCCAGAAATCGCAGAGCACCCCGGCCTCGCCGGTCCCTTCACAAGTTCCCGAATTAAAGTCTCCAAATAACAGTACTGAATTAAATATTTCCTTAGAAACGCGTAAGAGTGTGTGGAAATCACCAGAATCCAAGAATTGGGATCCTTCCAAAACCAAAGAACCTTTGACTCCAGAAAATGAAAACTCCCTGTTTAGAGTTCCAAAGGCGCGCCCTCCGTCGCGATCGCAGCACGTCAATCCGGCCGAAGGGATGGAAAACACCACTTTTTTGAAACCGTATCCGCCCTCCGAGAGGCCAGCACTGGTTCAGGGATACGAACACAGAAGTCCATACGACAATAGATCACCGAACAACACTGTCCCGCAAGCTGCCGCATCCCAGGTTAATTACACTATCAGCCACGATGATAATCAGAACATGACACCGGCCAACAAGCCGACCGAATTCTCCGGCAGCAACTTCCAAGCTGTCAATCAACAATCTTACGGAACCCAAGCTCCGATGCAAGGCTACGGCAACTATTCTCAAGTCGCCAACGCCTACTCCTTCTCGCCAAATCCTTACGGACATTTCAATCCGTACGAAAACACGTACAACGACTACAACAGCTTGGCGTACTACAACGCCGAGAAGTACAAACGAGAGGAGCTGCTGAGAAACCCCCACTGCTACAACTCGTACGGGTATCAATATAATCCTAATTTTGCGCCAAATTTCTATCAAAATCCAAGCCCGAACTGGTGCCAGTCGTCCTCGAACTGGTGCCTCTACCCGCCCTTCTCCATCCCCTACCCGCCCGAGCCGCCCAAGGCCGAGCCCATCGGCGAGGTCACCGAGCTCACCGACAACCTCGACTGCTTCAAGGACGCGCAGATGGGCGGCGTCGCCATCGCGCTCGGCCACGGCAGCGTGCTCTTCGAGTGCGCCAAACACGAGATGCACTCCACGACGTCCGTGAAGACCCCGAACCGGATGAACCCGACGCGGATATCTCTAGTGTTCTACCAGCACCGCAACCTCAACCGTCCGAAGCACGGCCTCGAGGAGTGGGAGGAGAAGATGAGACTAAAGAAGCTGGGCCTGAATCCGACGCCGAGCGCGCCCGGCTCCAACCACGTGTCGCCCGCCAGCACGCCGGGGCCGGAGACCAGCTCCCCGCCCGACAAGTGGAAGCCCAGCGTCGCCATCCCCGGCGGCTACAGCTCGCTGGCGGCGCTGGTGGAGGCCACGGCGGCGGCGCGGAACAGCGGCCAGGTGCTGCTGCGCGCCGCCACGGCCACCACGACGTCGTGGACCACGCTGTTCCCCATGCACGGCTGCACGGTCACGGGCCCCTACCAGGAGTCCGGCACCTGACGGCCCGCGCGCCGCCCGGTACGACCCGAGCTGAAGTGAGCGAGTTGCCTTTCCATAGGGATGGGATAAGACAATCGATTCAAGAAAAAAATATAGTAACTTGATTTTATAAATCAATTTGCATTGCTCCTATCAATGTCTTTGCGGCAGGCACTTATCCCATCAAATATTAAGAAATCGATTCGTACGTCAGAAGTCCCATCCCTACCTTTCCATTAGTAGACTCTAGAGACGAGTGCTTTCCGACTTTTGTAGTTCCTCGATTTATAAATTTTAAATGTAAGTCCGGTCGGGGCCGTTTAGGCCCTAGTGACCCGAGTGAGTTTCCGATCAAAGATGTAATTTTAAGTTATATTTTTTAATAGTGTTTATCGCATTTCAGCTAGTCTTACGTTACTATGTTAGTATCGAATCGTATATCGTCGAAGTGACCGTTATCATGTAGAATTGTTTTTTGTATATTCTTGTCGTATTTTAGTTCTCCGAAATCGATTTGTGGCCCTTTTGGATGTAGTTTTTATTTAACATTCTACGTTTTATAGAATGGTTAGTATTTTGTCTGCATATTTGTGGGTGTTTTCTAATACGACGCATGCGTGTGCATCGCAATGATCTCAACTACTAACCTGTGACTAGCTTACGAGACAGAGTACAAACGTCAGACGATACTCGCGCCGCCTACGCCGCGGAAACGCTATCGGCGAGCGTGTGTATTCATATTTTTGTACCTTTGTTTTATGTATTTAAGTTGTTTTAATTGTATTTTAATTACCATTCCTCTGTATTGCTAATAATTTTTAGGCGTATTTATTATTATTAAATCAAACTGTGGCGCTCGAGCGACACGGTTGGTACCACAAAGATATGAGTGCTTTTCTATTAGGTTAGGATGTGTGTATTTTTAACTTTTTAGAGTATTTAACTTATTTATATTGTATTACGTGAACCATTGTCTGAATCAATTCCTTTGTAACGGTTTAGTGTTACTGTAGACTTTAATATATTTCCTTTACGTCATCACATTAAATTATTGCAGTTGTTTTTAGCATGTTCAAGTAGCCTTCTTTACTTTTCACTAGTGCCTGCATGTTCGGCCGCAGACAGACACGTCTGTAGACATTCGATATTAACTAAATCATTGCCTTGTTCGTTTGATCAAGTGACGCGTCTACCGACTTAATCATTTACGTAGTCGTAGACGATAAAATTTTATAAATTAGGTACATACAATAAAAGATGAATAATAAATTACATACATTTATATAAGATAGAATATTTGCAGAAAAAAAAAACAATTGTCAGGCGCTTGGAAAGATTATAAAGTAGGCGTATTATTGAAAATGAATGAAAACATACTGATTAATAGTTATTAATATATAATTAGCGTAAGAAAAAGTTTGTTTTAAAGATTAAACTATTGATATAGTTTATATTTTTTACGTGTACGTATTTATTGAATGGTAAATTTATTGGGACGAACGTGAAATTATTTATAGGTTAAAAGTTTTGGTGAACAAAACTTATAAAAATTAAGCAATAATAGACATGGGAGTCTATGTAAATTGTAAGGTAGGAGTGAAATTAAAATTAACGAATGGTGCGAATTGTCGTCGATCTTATGGAAATGCTTAACGTTTCAAAACTTACCAAAATTTGCCTAAAATTGTATTTGGATATTATTTGTGTAGATGTTGTAGGATGTCTTGCCATTGCCAGTTGCCAACGGTCGTGACCCGCTCTAGTCCTGCCAGGGCTGCACATATCAAACCAATTGCAATATATAATGTAAATTACGCGTCTCAAACCTCATATACCCAACTTCCACAACCACGTTACAATCAATATGTCTTTTTGGTGTGTTTTTGTCACTCGTCAATTTTACGTATACCGACATTTGATCGTTCTGTGGTACTAGCATTAAAACCGAAGTTTATAATTTTATACACGTTTTGCTCGGGCAAAATTTTGACACCAAAATTGTAAAGATAAAATTAGTAGCGTAAAGGAATCATGTATCATCGGTCTTTTATAAGCGTTGTATCAGTTAGGTCTTTAGAAACCTGTGATATACCCATTAACTTGCGAGTGCTTGGACTGCTTGTAACGTGTATTCTCCAGTGTGCATGAGATGATGCAGTTTTTTCATCAAATTCTAAACTCAAAACCAAAAACGACCAGTATTGTCATAATATTGTAACCAAAAAGCATGATTTTTGTATTGATTAATTTCGCCTGATTGCAGGTGTTTTGAATGTGGATTATTACCACGTGGTTTTTACAATTAAGGTTACTTTACGCCCTGTGCGTTAATTTAAGTTACGACAAACCTATTGTGTAACAATATTTTTATTGTCTTCTGCCAAACAAAAGAGTAATCGAATGTGTCATGTAAATAGACCTACCATTATTTATTAATACAATAATTTAAAAAGATTTTGTTGTTTCCTTTCCTACTTCCCTTTTGATGTCAAGTTAAAGGTTTTCCTGACAAAGTATGTTTTTATCTATCATATAGGTTTTCAGTAGTTCAATTTCAACAAAGGTTCAAATTACATTGGACTATCTGGAATATTTGGGAAAGCCTTCCAAGATTTTTGCGGCCCGGATAGTGGTTTCCTATTCGATCAAAAGGAACCCTGGTTTAGATGGCGCTTAATGTATGGCGCCGTACAACGCAATCTAGTAAAGATATCAAACATGCGATGCGAGCACAAAAAATTCTAAGACTATGCCTCTGTATTTAAACATTAATACTATGTCGACCGTCCAGTAGCGCACTAATTGGTTAGCTCATAAATGAATCAATTTCTGAACTGTACCTATAATAGGATTAGGTACAACTAAAGTTGCGGAATTAACAGGACTACAACTTAACATGAGGGATTATACAGAAATTGATTCGTTAATCAGAAAACACAATCCCCCAATGAGGGTGCTACTGGACGGTCGACACAGTCTTAAGGTTAAGGGAATGAGAATATAACCCACAGATCATAAATGGTGTTTTTTTAGCAGCATTTACTATGACTAAGTACTTAGACTTTTTACGATAGACTGGATATGGATTTGACATTTATGTATATTCGCTATGTGCGAAGTGCATGGTGGGTGTAACGAGAACAATCGCAGTGCACAATGTGACAAGAAATGAAACTGCAAAAGCCCCTGTCCGGTGTGAAAATAGTGAATCAGCCAGTGACATTTCATTGCAAGTGCAAGTAATACAACCTATTTATAAAAAAGAAAAAAAAAAGAGATTGAACACCTGCCCAAGAGATGGCGCCACAATCATGCACACAGCGAATAAACCATAAATAACATGATATATTTTGTGCGGTTGCGCCGCCATTTGCGCAAAGCTTTGCGCTTTTATCCTCATGCTATGAATTTAAAATGAACCAGAAATTCACAATGATGTGATACTGTTGAATTATAGGTATTAGGCACCTACCTAAGTAGGTAGGCTATAAACTGGAACAGGAGAAAATGTAAAGGGTATATAAGTAAGGGCTCATATTCGCTGTGTGCATGAGTGTGGCGCCATCTATTGAGCAGGGAGTTAAAAGATTTTTTTTTATTAATGGCATTTACTCCTTGCTTATATGAAATGTCTCTGGCTGACTCACCATTTTGACAGTTGACCCTATAGGTGACGTCAAATGTTTTGAAATGTGATATTGACAAGAGCCCAATTTCTTGTTACATTGCGCGCCGCGATCGTTCACGTTACCCCCACTATGCACTTCGCACATAGCGAGCAAAATGCTAAAACATTTACCTAGTAGGCAAGCGTTAACTTTTTCACATGGTTGTGACAAGCTGTGTTAAGATTAGCCTAAAACAAAAGCAAAAATACAATTTAAAAAAAAACGACGTTAGTAAAAAATATTTATTACAAAAATACAAGAAATGTACTTCATTTTTTTATGGAATGCAATTTTGAGTAAGTAAAAATGTAAGTATAAAATTATAAAATACCCTGAGTGACCAAAGATAGCTGAGTAACCTAACTCTAATCGAAATATTGTACGAATACGAACACTTACTTAGGCTCGGTTGCACCAAACTGTCTGTCACCGTTAAAACGTACGCTAAATTTTATTATATGGAAATTTTCATAGTAATCTGCCGGTTAACGCTGATGAGTCCGTCAAAAGTGGTTGGTGCAACTGGCCCTTACTGCATTAAATTAGGTAAGTATTTTTGAGCCAGTATCAGTTTTTTTATATAAGCACAAAATAGATTTTATGTACTTCTATGACATTTTGAATATGGTAACTTACACGTTGGTAACATTAGAAATAATCTAATTATATTTCAAATATTCTCCAATAAACTCTTCGAGTAAAAAATATATGTGCAGCCTCATATATCTAAGTACTTAAGAATCTAACAAATACTTACAATAATGCAAAAGGGTTTTTAGTAAATATTATCTTTTCTATAAGCACTTGGTTACTTAGTATATTAGATTTTTTTAATCAAATGACTGTCAACGATATTCCTGATAACCATATATGTCTCTGCATCAGGCTAGGTTGTTACAGTTACGGGGCGGTCATTAATTATGCCTTTGACCGATTTTTCGACCTCTAGTGAGCCCACCCTTCCCTAATCACCTTACGTAAATAATGGACACCCCTTATTGTGATCTCGCACTTCATCCATATTTAATTTTGTGATATTAGCGAGCAAAGTCTGTCATCAAAACTGATTTTTTTAAAGTCAAATATAGTTTATACCTAGTGCAGCTTTAATTGCTTTGGTTATATTTTTAATTGCATTATACAATAATAATCTAATGCCGCCACATGACCTGGTATTCTTGTATCATGTCTATAACACAGTGTATGCTAACAATAAAAAAAAATATGCAACTAAAGTACGATTTACATCAAACAACTGCAACCGGCGCGCGTCTTTCTAGGGTCTAAGGAAATTAATCCTTTCACATTAGTAGTCACATTCTATGTTTGAATGACAGCGCAGCGCAACTTTCCATCAAATATAAAAGAAAACTTCGGTAAATAAGGCTCAAATTCCTTTGGCGACAGTAAAACGCGCGCCGACTACAGTCGTTTGATGTGAATCGTACATTAGATGCATGGTAGAAAAAAACAATGTATCATCAACACTACGTCACAATCACCGCTTTCATTTTAAACTTTAAATCTTGGGGTTATTTTACCTACATCAGTGAATGTGGTTATCTCTGCAACTCATGGTGAAGCTAAAACTCCTGGCCTCAAGGTGGCCACGTCCACTAAGTTATTTAAACTGACCCCAAAATTTTAAGTCTGAGACTCAGAGTGGTGTTTGTGACGCAGTGATGGCGACACTTTGTTTTCTTCTACCATGATTCGATGGTTCTTAGCTCTAGAGGTGATCGTGGTGCATGGCAACTATGATGTTGGTAAGGGCGGTCCTAGCGTCGCAGTTGGGGAAACTGTCGAGCACCTCGCAAGCGGTGGCGATATGTTCCCGCTGGAGTTGCTTGGTCTTTTCAATGCCGTCGCCTTCCAGTACCGCTTTGTATAGCTGTAGAAAAAAAGTAGGTGAAGAAAAGCTTTCGAGGATTTGATACGTTATGGTAAACAAATGAAAACGTATGTGAGTGAACGCTGCTCATAATATAACGGGTGTTTCCTGTAATAGGAGCAATAAATTAAAACGTAGGTTCTACTCGTCAAACAATTAAACTTTTGTTCAACAACTTTTAAAAAATATGTATTTTGACGATTGTCAATTTTTCATACAAACTAAATAGTATTATCAATGTACGCTAAACTCCGTCTAATTGACTTGGATTGTCAGTCTTGTCACCCTACAGAAATAATCAATTTCGGAATACATTGCGTTTTCGAATAAACTTTAAAGTGTTCTAAAAATCGAACCATAGGTAAGTTATTTTTAAAAGTCGCTGAATAAACTTTATGTAGTTTGAGGAGTAGAATCTTCGTTTTAATTTATTGCTCCTATTACAGGAAACACACGGTATGCCTTCTAAGTTTAATACCACTGAGGCTGTAAGTACTTTACAATCTATCTAAAAAAGGCACAATACAAGAATCGAGCTCCCAAATGTATGATGATGATAGACCAACATACAGGTAGGTGTCTATTACATTACCTACTAAAAGTCACCAAGATACTAGAGTATAACCAAGCTAACTTTGTATAACCTTTGCAGCGGCAAAAAGTGGAACTGCCAGAAACGTAATTTTTTTCGTATATTTTTGACGTTTATGTCTATCCACACTTTGTCACTTGCAATAAAGCCTCTTACAGACATCCTGAATTAAATAGTAGGGTTGAAACTTTATTCCGGTTAAACTACATAACGAGCTGTTTCAATAGTGTGGTCACCCTACCATTATTTTGACAAGGTACCCACGTGTCCCATAGTTTCTGGAACCTTGTATGAACTCACCGCACGGTAGTCAACATCATGGACACTCTTCTTTCCAGCTTCGATGTATTCATACAACTCTGGTCGCGCTTGCAGAGTGAAGGCCAGGGGGGCTCCGACTAAGGAGAAGCGAGACGGTTCAGGGCCTGAGAATGGTTCCAGGTCCAGGAACGCTTGCCAAGCTAAGGCGAGATGGCAGCCGAATAGGTAGCCCTGAAAATAAAATGGCTTAGTGAGCAATTTATTTCTGACATAGTATATTTTTATACGGTAGTTCTTTCTAGGTATTCCTAATACAAAATAAATAGAATAACGAATAATTTCGCACTATGGATAAACGAGTGAATTTAATTGAATTGTCACTGAACTGTCATTCACCATTCTTTAGTTAAGGCATTGGGTCTTTGGTCTCCGGTTCACGTCTTAGTGGCATATATGTTTGACTGGGAGAGCAGCGATGCGTCGTAATAGTCAACCTAAGACTAAGACGCCTCTACAGTCCATTTCCTACCTGCGTCTGCAGTTTAGGCTGGTGTCCGGCTAGCTTGAGCGCGGCGGAGCAGCTCTTGCCCAGCAAGGCGCCGGCTGCCAGCACGTGCCGCGCCGCCCACTCGTGCCGCGCGCGTCCCATCACGCCGGCTATTGGTAGGGGATCGATCACGCAATCCCATTCTGTGAATGAAAGAATAGAGTATTTTAAACCATATTTCTTATTCGGCAGTTAATAATTAAATTAGTGACATACAGTTCCCACTATCCTTATTGTGTGGACACAGCGAAACTGATGTTCAAAAATAAACAATTAAATTACTTATAAATGACTGAATCTAGAGCGGAGTAGCGACATTAAAGTGTTGTTTCATTATTAATCTGACCTAGTCACCCTACACCCCCAGAGATAAATTCAATAAGCAATAGAAAATAATTTTTAATAACAATAAAATGTTGTGATAAATGTCTAGACAGTAAACTGTGCCAAAGTTAGATACACCTACCAACCTGCTGGTGCCTGCTTAACATACTTAGTTTAAGATCACCGTAACTATCGTAAGCACGAAGTTAGTAAGAGTAAAAGCGTTAAGTTCAAGAGAAATTGTATGCGAACAAGAGAAATCTAAAGTCTAAACACGATTAGCCTACATGACAATGTTCACTACGCTCAATACTACGGTGCCCTGACTTGCGGAACCTAACCGATTTCGATTCGTGGTGTCCCGACAGAAACTAAACCCGTAGGAAAATATGTACTTACCTACATATACTAGTACATATAAACTGTTAACCTTTCAATTACCTACCCATTAAAATTCTGCTAATATGACAAATTAATTAATTTAAAATTTTGATATTATTCGAATGATTGTAGAGTTGGATGAGATAAAATTAGTGCTTATTCATTTTGCCGTAGGCTTATACAAAAATGCCAGTCAGCTGCAGAGTAAAGGACCCCTCCCTCCCCTACATACAAAGTTTGTATGCAGCGGGGGCCTTTTTCGTTGCAGATTTTTAAATACCAAGACTTGGTTGATGACAAAAATCCTCGTGACCATAATGATACCTAGGTATAGTATCTTAGCCTACAGGCCTTTGCTAATACATACGTCCCACTGCTGATGGGCATAGCCTCCTCTCATGCCACGTGAGGGATATCTAAGTATAAGAAACTAGTAAAATTAGAACTTGTAAATTAGCACCAACTACTTCGTTTGATATCGTAGATCACAGAACTGTGCATATTAAGGTGTCCAATATCAACTTGATACCGCGGCATGCTATTTGTGGAGAAAATTCCACTTGAATGTATTTAGTATTCAGTACACGGCGATTCTCGCATTCAGGCCGCATGCGAACCTTAAGGCCGCTCCTTGTGAATTCTAACACATCAAATAGAATACCAAGCTTTTTGCTTTATTATTTATTTACCTACTTACTGTGTCCGCGGCTACGCTGGCTACATATTGGTCCGGGTATAAACTGGTAAAATTTCATGAAATTCTGTGATATTATTTACATAGACACTAATATACTCTTCTGACTAGGTAAATAAATTAATTCGATTGCCGAAAGCCTTAAAGTTTTATGGACAGATGAAGTAGGTTAGCGCAGGAGTGTATGCTTTACCGCCACATAATGCACTGTTTCACATATTTTACCTCCTGAAAGGATGTAATACATTGATGCTTATCTACCTACGTATTAATGATTTCCTATATCGTAACGTAATCAATGGGCAGATCACATGCGAACCGTAGCGGAAGGTGCGTTATAGTTGCGACGTGATATTTGTCTAGAAAACACGTTACGCATACCAATGTGCAGCCAACCTTGAATGACAAATACAAAATATACTTAATTTTTACGATAAAGTTCTTAACAAAGCCGGGATAAAATGAAAAACATGGTCAATTAGGCGTTATACTCGTATTTACAATCCTAGGTTTACTTATTTGGTTTCGTTATGTTGACAGATGCTTCACTTGTCTGCGATACAGCGCATTCTAAGGAACCCCATTGATTGTATTCTTAACTCACCACGGTATGCCCCTAGTAAGGACACGGCAGTAGGTAAGGACTTTTCATCAATTTAAGCTCAAGTAAAATGAAAAGCCACTTCAATAGAAATCTCTATACGGCCCGACGATTAAGTGACCTATTTTCAAGGTCACTTTGAGTTCAGTTGGGCTACTTCGTTTGAGTCAGAAGAAATGCCAAAGTGCTGTGGTTGCACTCCGTTCAAAATTACTGGGTATAGATAATAATTAATAAATAATTAATAGAGACTAGCAAGCACAATTGCTAGTTTCTATTATTATCGTATACGGTAAAATACGGTATTCACCCAGGCTCTAGGCATCCATACAGACAACGATAGATCCAAAATATGACTTGGTTTTAACAATGCGCTGTGCTATTTCCTCATATTCTGTACCCACATGGAATTGTTTGCACTCTTATTTAGCAACAATTCGACGGAGTGGCGGATGCGTTCAAGGCTAGCCACTTTGCCCTTTCGAAAACTTGTTGCACCGCAAACGCGTCGCTTCTTCTATTCTTGTGCATGCATATATTTGCAGGGTATGTGATGTATGCTGCTTTTTAATACAAGTAAAACGCAAGCGATGCGAATATCGTGGAGGTAGATTGTGCCAATTGAGGTAGGGTGCCAACTGGGTGGTCGCTCGAGTAGCGGTGACCGTCGGCAAGTTTGGCGTTAAGAGCTTTTCAATGTGTCGACTAGCGCCACTCGTAAATAATTGTGATTATTGAAATTTAACGATAGATATTTACAAGTAATGTACAAATCTTTGTATACCATGTCTGACAAATTTCTCTCCGTTGCTTAAAGGTTAGCTGGAAGAAATCCCTTAAAGGGATAAGTTCGCCTTTATCTCATTATATTTTTGTTAGTCATGTACTTGTTTTGTGCAATAAAGTGTTTTACTACTACAAGTACTACTCAAAAAAGGGAGCCTTTTTTAGCCTAGCCTTAGAGCGCTGGTAGCCTTGCGGTAAGACGTCCGACTTTCAATCCGGATGTCTCAGGTTCAAACCCCGGTTCGTACCACTGAGTTTTTCGGAACTTATGTAGGGAATATCATTTGATATTTACCAGTCGCTTTTCGGTGAAGGAAAACATCGTAAGGAAACCGGATCTAATCCCAAAAAGGCCTAGTTTCCCCTCTGGGTTGGAAGGTCAGATGGCAGTCGCTTCCGTAAAAACTAGTGTCTACGCTAATTCATGGGATTAGGTTGTCAAGCGGACCCCAAACCGGGATAAACGCTAGGATGATGATGATGATGATGATAAATTTAAATAATCACAATTATTTATGAGTGGCGCTAGTGGACATGTTAAAGGTTGGTTAAGGGCTCTTAAGTCCACGGCAAACAAATGCAATCGTAACATGGGAATCGGAATGGCCTTCGTGAATACTGCCCAAATTACTTGACAGCTCAACTCAATGCTGGTACGCGCTCACCACTGCAGAGGCCAGAGTTCAGTGTAGGGCAACAGCCTACATTAATATACCAAATGCCATATAGGTAGGTACATTTAAGCATAACGGAATAGGCCAAAAAGAACTTGACCTTCTTTATTCGGTCGAACGTGGGCCATATGCGGATGTATGAGTTTGCTCATTATTACGTACGCAAATACGTCGAACCGAGAAACTTGGGGAATATTGGTTGTGTATTCAATAAATAGACTAAGTGCGAGTCGCACATAATTAACTACCACCAACTTAGTTTTAGCAATACGGGGGCGCTGACGTCGACGTTCAATAGACAGTTTGGTAGGAATGTATATATGCTGAAGATTAGTTCCTTATTTGGCCACTGGCATAATTCACTTTGCTATGACGATTTAGCGGTAAACTTTAGCGTGGTGTGCGTATGTTTAACTGTTGGATTTCTATAACGCGATTAATACTAACTACTAGTAGTATAAGCAGGTAAGGTAAACTTCCTAGTGTTCGTCACTGCCCGAGTACATTTCATCTGTAAAATTAAGTCATCAGTAAAGATGACAGCAGCATTTTATCTATTGGGTATAAACATGTTGAGAACTAATAAACGTTCCTTCCATTTACTATAGGAATTCTCGAACAAATATGTTTTCCATACAAAACGGTGACCGAACTATCGAATAAGACCCATACTCTATGTGATGGTGTTTTTTGTTAATGAGTGACATATAGGAGATAAAACCTTACCTGTATGTGGCTCTCCGTCTCCAGCCACCGGCCGTGAAGGCAGCGGGTTGTTCTGCTCGTCCCTCTCACCCAGGAACTCGGCTTCGGCCAAGTCTCGTACGGCTGAGGACATCAGCTCCACAAGCTCCTGGTTCCTGAAGAAAAGAAGGAGAATATTCATCATCATTTGCTTGCCCATTGCCATTTGTATTATTCCTCCTCAACTCTCTGACGCCTGAAAAGGAAAAAAACTACTTACTTATTATTTAGTGTTTAATATCTATAAAATTTGTCCTAAAGCTTTTCGAGAGACATAGTGAATGGTTCTATAGATAACCTAACCGGAATCTATCTAGGAATAACCAACTAACCCAAAATGAGGCGGTCTCGAACGTTTTAGTTCTCGTTAGTTTGTCTCGACTCGATACCACGCTATCTCCATCTCCCGCCAATCATCGACTTGGAGATCGCCTTATTTTAAATAAAGATTGATCAAAACGAACTCCATTAAGGTCTAATACGTAATGCCCTGCCCCGTATTCATAATCTACCGCATATTCATTTATTGCATAATGCGCAAGCGCGCTCTATGATCTAGCGTGAAAGCGTTTTTGACACAAATTCCACAAATGACCCGGCTCCGATTGAATGTTACCAACATGAATGATATGATGCAAAGTTACTGGTTTTCGTTTTGCATTGCTGATTAGGACGTAGAATAAACAGGTGCAAATCGTGGCAATGCAGACGAGCGTTTACATTAAACTTTACAAGTATATTCAACTTGACAAACTTCGATAAACCTCCGGGTAGAACTAAGCGCATAAGTGGCCTCTAGGGGAAGATGGGGAGGCTTCGGCTACACTTTTTTTTCGGAGCCTTGTAAAACAAAAAATAACAGATATTTTACAATGAAAATGATATAAAGCAACTTGGCCAAGCTATAACGATTTTTCCAAAAAATGGGAACTGTACGAATTCACCCCACCACGCGGGGTAGCTCCGTACACTATTCGTTTCTCCCCGGGATTCATGATTTTACCAGCTATTTCGCCAGTTTCAATCACTTTTTAAACATATCTTACTGATCTGTTTTTGCAATTATGTTATTCTTGGTTTTAACTTACATGGGGTGCATTCGTACAGTATGAAATTACGTACATTTTAGTGTACGAAGGTACCCCAATCCAACGGACCAGAAAAAATCAAAATAAAAAAAATATCGTTAATATAATCCCAAAAGTATTGTTTAAAGAACAATATTTAGCATATATTTACAAACAATACTAAATAAAGCATTTGTTCTAAGTCCATCCAAACTTTTTGGAAACAAACGCATTCAAAGGAGAACTCAAAATTACTTGCGAGTGGCGAAAACACATATCATCTCTTTCTGGCGAAATCTTGTACCGCACTGCCATTACTTTTGGAAGGTAGCCTATGCATGTAATGTAAGTAGCTGTGTTGCATACAAATATGAACGCTTCAGCGTGTTGGATAGCCGAGATATGACCACTGTACGAAGGCTCCCAGTGTACGAATCTACCCTGTCTTCCCCTATATGGATTTCTTATAACCAATAATGTCCCTTCGATAACTCCTAAAAAGATGTGTGAATACTTCATGCGTCAGCTACCTCTACGTTTGTGGTTTGAGAGACGGTAAGGCACCCAAACACACGATTCCTCCTGGAGTCTAAAAAAACGAATATCCTTTTGCTAACTCCATAGTGTCAGCAAATGCGTATACTGTCGTTGGAATGGGGATGCCGCAAGCTTTCTATTTGGATGTTCCTTGAACAGAACGCTCAATTCACACAATGCGCCCACTTTCGCTACTTTCTAGCAGGAAGCAAGATTTGTGCGCACAACAAGTACCACGGCAAGTATGGTTTGCTTTATAGTCGGTTCTAAGGACAATCCTTATCAGTTGATTAATCCTTAGCGCTGTATGAATGAATATGAGTTGTAACTTAATTAAAATTTCCAACTAGATCCTAGAAACCAATACTTAATAAATTAACGTCAGACGTTATCTTATCTTATCCAAGCCAACTCCTTTTGATTTCCTATTTTTGTCGACTGGTATTTCATGAATGTCACATTTCACCCACCTACACCCTCAAGTCAAGGTAGAATTCATAATTGAGTGGATTAATTTGACAGCTCTGCACTCCTGACATACAAGACGGTGGTCATATGTATGTAAAGATGCATCTCTAGAATAGCAAGTCATGTTCTGGTAAATTGCCATATGTTATTTTATGATCCTTTCCTTTTCTTCAAATACTCCCACAGCGGCATAACAAACTGTAAAATCTAGCGACGCAGCTTAATGACTTGCACTTTCTTCTAAAGCTTCGTGCAAAGTTTAGGTACAACAGGCCATACGCTCGTCTTCTGATGTTATAACTAATAGGAGGTACATACAGACAGTTACGAGTATGATTAGATACAGTTACAATCCACACTTAAAACTTTATAGTGTTCCACAAATTGGATACAGAAATCCATTGTAGGCACCTAAGGAAAAAATGAACTATGGACTTGAACCCAAAACCGACTATTGCCGATACAGCGTTTAAGTAGGTAGTGTATTTGTGGTATGTTCCACAATATAAAAAGGTAATTTCCCACTTAAACATATACGAGACAGTCGAGAGTGTCGAGACAGGCGTCGCTTTTAAGCGATTCGAGTGTGTTTTTTTGTTAAAGTTTGACACTTCATGTACCGACCTATATTATATTACTCAGGTGCATTCTTTGCCATGGGAAGAAAGACAAAAATATACATACCTAGGTCTGTATGTAACCAATATGTGCAGTAATAGTAGAATCAATAAGCTGTACTCATTTCTTTTTAGTGGTGATGGTATTAGCGTAAGAAAAAGACAGTATGATTTTCTGTCTAATGCTCGGCTGAAGACTGAAGAATGAAGTGAGAAAATCTCTGACCAAAATATACTTGCTTCGAATATTATTTAAATAAGATTTTAACTTTATAGTTAAATTGATAAATAAATCGTAAGAAACCCTTTAAATAGCTATAACTTATAGGTAGGTACCTATACGTCAATCGCATAAGGGAATTTACAACTCACATATTTAGGTGTGTAAATTAAAAACTGAAAAGTTTGCTTTAAAATAAATAATGACTTAAAAATACATTGATAATTTTACCTTTGAGTGCAACGCTGATATTGTTAATCATACAAAATATAGGTAGTTAATAGTTAGTAGTATTTAGTACATACTTACTTTATGTCATATCTACTTAATATAAAGTAAGTATATAAGTATTTACTATTGTTGTACGTGCCGTACAGAGCACAGCCTCTTGAATAATGCACACCTTTCAATACTTAAAATATAATTGGCACAAAAGCCGGTTTTTGAAAGTTTTGTTTATTGTAGATATTTCAACGTGAAACTTGTTCTCCCATATTGTCTTGGCACCTGGGTCAGAGCAATGCGGTAGTGTATCTTAATCCCTACATTCTTTAATGCGACTCAAGCCATCGATAATCAAATTATGAATTATTTATGGAACTTACAGTACCTAAATTACAAGCTATTCTTTAGTATCAAATTGCTAATGAAACGTACCTAATTTAGTTAATTAATAAGGGTTGTTAACCGTCCAAAACACTTTGAATTTAAAAGCACGTTTAAGGTGCTACTCTGCCACTAACTATGTACTCGTACCTATTTATATGATAACATTGCTAATCATGTTACCTTTATCAAAAAGGAACTAGATGCGTACACACACAGTTACGTTATAATAATTAATAAGTATGATTTGATACCGTTCTCGTCCACACTTAACTAACACATTAATGTTTTCAAACTATCTAATTAAGTTTTTTATAACCAATTCTACTCTAACTAACGACAAAATGTTTATTACAGGTATATACCTACTCACATACTGGGTACTGGCAGTAGGACAGTTAAAATGAAAATGAAGCCTATCACTAAATGCAAATACAGTAAATTGGACGTTGTTTAAGCAATTAAAATTGTTGAAGAGTATAATTTGAAGTTGTTGAATAGGATTGTTCGTTTAATTTTGTTGGTATTCTTACTTTTGTTGACTTACACAAACACATATCTGCACTGGTGAGATACGGGGCGACCTATAGATGGAAAGTGGTCATTGACCTTTAGGTCATTCGTCTTTCTACTTTGAAATACAACCTATCAGTTACGTTACGTATGACTTTTACTTGAATAAGAACTCTACCTTGTTCAATTTGAGCCCTAGTATACCAACAATAATGGCTAATTGAAGACAATCTTATATTGGACGCCTATGGTTGTCGGTACCGGTATAAGTTGATAATAAGGTCAGGGGCCCAATTTGACTCGAGAAATTGACAAGTGTCTTCTCTTCTTAGTTACCTACCATATATCACGGTCAAACTGCCAACTTGCCGTCTAATAATAACGTCATATTAAAAGTTTTACTGCTTGACTGTAATTAGCGCCACGAATCATGATACTAGTCTTATGTTATGTAAATATTTTTTCAAGTCAAATGAAGCTCCAGATTTATTTGGTTGAGCACAGCACATATAATATTAGTTACCTATTACTAGTGACCATAAAATAAGACTCAACAGACTCACTCTGACAACTGATAGACATTATGAATGGGTATAAGGTGTTATTAAAAGTCATTATTACAGTAGGTACTTACCTACGTACGCAAATAACAGATTTCTCTCTTATGAGGCCGAGGTCGAGCCTCGTGATGCATTAAATAGCATACTATGTTAGTACAATCAATCAACCAGCAATTTGCTTAAACTTAATATAATTCAACATGTCCTTTAACGATTGCTTATCGATCGAAAGTAAATGCCCAAAGTTGTGATTTAAGAGTTTAAAAGGGTGTGTTAAACAGGGTGGCCAAAAAAAAAATTGGTTTCTCCCACCCAGGGGTGTCAGAATATACCCAATATGGTACCCATATGTTAACCAATTTTTGGTAGTTTTGAAATGAACTAAGTTTTTCTTTTTTTTAATTTTGTTTTCTTTCAATAACCTCCGAATTAGATGTAAATGTGTGGACCACCCGGTATGTAGAAGGAGAAGTCGACACACGTCACAAAAGCTTGATTTGGACTGGCAACAGCTATATGAGTAAGGGTCAAAACACACCTAGCGGAATCACAGCGGACTTAAGCCAATTCATAGACAAAATGCTTAGATTTGTCTATGGTAGCGGAAATTTGTCTATGGTAGCTGATTTTTTGTATGGAAGCCATAGACAAATTTCCGCTACCATAGACAAAATTAAGCATGTTGTCTATGAATTGGCTTAATTCCGCGAGGAATTCCGCTAGGTCTGTTTTGACCCTAATACGAGTAATAGTAATACTTATGTAAGTATAATTACAAGATCGTATATAAAACACTACACCTACAGAGTATTGCAATAACCTACATAAAGAAGTTCATTGGCCGCTTTGGCATACTTATTGTAGTATCAGTGTCCTAAAAAGTATTTAAATGTTGACTCCGCCTTGATTCGCGACTATAGATTTGTAACGGTATAAAACTAGTCCTTCATACTTTTTTTAAAAAGGAGACATAACAAAACGGCCTGTGGAATTAACATTTTGAAATCGGTCAAGTTGGATATACTTATATTTTTTAAGCTACAGATTTTGAATTCATTCTAAATTTTATAATTTTTGTATTTAATAAACATCTGCAATGACAATTGTCAGTTTTACAAAAATATCTCAATCTCGAGGTCTCACTTTGCCATAAACTACTAGTTTTCATAGTTTTATTTAACAAAGATGAATTCAGTAGGTAAGTTAATGCTCCTGTGTTGTCAACACTCGGGCACGGTGACTTGGAGTTCAGCTGTCGGCTAGATACCCAGCGCTTTGTAGACCATAGCATCAATACAAACTTATGTAGAGCTTAATATAGAGACAGAAGAAACTTATCTTTTAGCGAGTTCTGAACAAGAATGAGCGAGGAGGAAGCTAGTCGCCGCTGAGCAACACGATTTCTTTGCTGAAGGTCGAGTCCGGTTCGGCCACGGTAGCTGTTGCATGTTTATGTTGACAAGAGCCTTGTGGGCCATAGTGTCATTACAGTTTTATGAAGAGATCCATGTAGAAACGAAATAAACTTACCTTAAGTTATCGAGCTCCGAGTCGTAGTCGCCGCTGAGCAACGTCATTTTGTTGCAAAAGGTCGAATCGTCCGGGTCGGCTACAGTCAGCTCAGCTGTCACGTGTTAATGTTGAGAAGCGCATTGTGGACCATAGTATCATTACAGTTTTATGAAGAGATCAATGTAGAAACAAAATAAACTTGCCGAGCTCCGAGCAAGAATTAGCGAGGAGGTAGTTGAGTTGAAAGGTAGTCGCCTCTCAGCAACGCGATTTTGTTGCCGAAGGTCGAGTGGGGTACGGTCACAGTCAACTGTCGCATAGTTATGTTGACAAGCGCCTTGTGGATCATAGTATCACTACAGTTGTACGAAGATATTCAATATGGAAACAAATGACACTAACCTTAAGTTAGCGAGCTCCGAACAAGAATTAGCGAGGAGGTAGTCACCGCTGAGCAACGCGATTTTGTTGCCGAAGGTCGAGTCGTCCGGGTCAGCTACAGTCAACTGTCGCGTGTTCATGTTCACCAACGCCTTGTGGACCAGGTGGGATGTTCGGATCATCTCCGTCACTTCTGCTAGGGCGCGTTGGCTGTTGACGGAAGAATGTTTTAAGAATAAACTGAAGCTAAGATATTCATAATTCAGTGGAGAAAGACAGCTCCTGGCATTAAAAGCGGTTGTCATGGAAAGTTGAAGTGAAAATAGGTAAAATAAGAAAACCAACCTACAAACTAGATTAAAATGGACAGGCTAATTAGAACGCCTTACTTGTAAAAGCATGACTGTCCAAAATGTTCAGACATATAAATGCAGAACGGGACACATTATTTCAGCACCAGGATAATTAGATTTAAAACTTGGTAGGCGCAGCTTCGCAGGCATGTGATGGTATCCATTCAGAAACCAATTGAGAGATGTGATTTATTTGTAACTACCTCAGTGAGCCCATGATCGTAGTGGCTGCGGTGCGTTGAAATTAACAAAAACCGACTCCACCGTGAGACCGTGACGCTCATCGTCGTCATTATCATTATAGATTTCGGAACACACTTCGAAAGGCGGCTATACCATTTGGAAATTGGTCACGTCGCCGCGTAGATGGAGCATGATGTTTCAATATCATTATAACACTTATTTACTATTCTTACGACTTTTTGATATTTAAATAAGTTGTTTTTTTTTTACTTTCGTGAGACATATTAACACTATTAGCACTGCGTGCGGCCACTCACTTGTGCTTGCACTCTTAGTGCTTGAGGAAGGAGATAAGCCCTCCGAAACATGTCGCGCGTATTGACTATCACAAGTGTTTTTTTGTCCTTATATTTTTAGCCTTTATTCACCGATCATTTAACTCGATGCTTTTATATATATAATTCAAGTCACCGGGGGATTTGGCCATCCGTGACTTTTCAGAAAATGATATCATTGCATGTGGTCGATAAAAGGTCCCGTTTCCCCAATTGCTTGAGCCGGTGTGTATATCAGATCAGAACAGTTGTACCGTTGATAACAGTACCATGATAAAAAAACCTATCTAGATATATAATGTAATTAATGTATCATGAATATTCTCGGAACACAAAGCCATTCTCAAAGAGTGCTCCGCGGAGCCCTAGGGCTCCGCAAAGCTTCTGTAGGGGCTGCGAGATTAATATTAAGAAAAAAATCATAAATCAACTCCTCTATCTGTCTAGCACATATAATTTATTTTATAATTTTGGGGCTCCGTCAAATATTTCGCTTTCCAAAAGGGTTCCGGGTATAAAGATATTTTGAATACATTTTTGATGAGGAGAGTTTAATCTTTCTGATGGCTGACAATATCAGCACAAACAAAGAATATATAGTTTTTTGGTTAGTATGTTTTATGACCTTATTATCATAGTCAATAATAAACTAGAAATACACACGTACAACATCGCGTGACCATCACGTGATGTACCACTATAAAGAACACGAAATATTGCGCTGCGCACGAGTTGCCTTCAGGTTTCACTGTTGTTTTGTTTTGTTTGACTACATTGTTTACGGCGGAAATATTTGGGTCGTTATATTGGTTGAAATAGCAATGACACAACATGAGGTTTCAAGTGCGTGCATCTTTAATAACGATTTAGAGATTACCATTGTTACGAAAAAGATCGTACCTATGTTACCTAATTCCATTCCTTATTTTACTCGCTTTTTGTAAGTTGGATAATTTGCGACATCACGAATATACAAGGTGTAACAAAAATATTGGTGATCCTTTTAAGGGCATTAATAGGCTAGATGAATTTTTTTCATGCGTAGTATCATTCGATTCGTTTTGTTGTGAGGATCAAATGTCTATATGGGGCCAATTGCCTTAAATCAACATAAAAGACGGAAAAGAGACTTAAAGTCTGTGATTTGCTTTTGTTTCCCAAAACGCTCCTAACAAAATGATATAAAGCCGTGACGTCATGGCTTCATAGATGCCCTGTTTAAAGTATGGAAAAATTATGAAATTGCTATTTTTACAGTGAAATATTGCGTTTATGTATATGGTTGCCATACAATTTATTTCACAGTTAAATGTTAGAAATCGAATGGTATCATTGGTTTTTTTTAAATTTTGTACTTTAAAATTCGAAAAAAATTGAAATTTTGAAGCCTGCACCATTTCAATAGATTTTTTTAATGTTTACGTTATTTGTATATTTTGATCATTTTGCATCCTATCAACTAAATTTCATTGCCTAATTCAACATGTGTCATCATCCCTATTGGTATCGCATTCTTATTATGAAAAACTATAAATTATTTTTTTCGCAAAAAAAAATGATTTTGTATGGAGGGTTGGCCGGCCGAGACAACGTGTCCCATACAAAAAAAAATTTCGCGTCTATAAAATGTTCTACTTTTTCTTACTCGCAATACGATACCAATAATGCCCTTAAACGGATCACCAGTATTTTTGTTACACCCTGTATAGAATTATAAACCGATTTTTTTCCGTTGAACTGTACATCACAGATAAAAATAAATTCTAATTGAATTAACCAACCAAAACCGCATTCAGTTAAACAACGTCGGCTAAAATAAAGACAATGTAGGCAACCTACTAGCCCAGCGCCGCGAAGGGGCCCCGTGGCCTACTGACCTGCCAAGCCTACCCCAAGATAGATGTTATATGACTAGAGCTTTACCTTACCTACCTAGGTCTCTAGTATACTCGAGATCTCTGGTTTATTTACTTATTATCAAAATCGCAAAATACGCTCAAAATTAGTATGAAACCCAAATGATAATAAATGGTTATTTTTCTTTTTTAAGCACCATTTACTTGACGTTAGAGACTCATAGACTATGAATTTGACATATCCAACAAATAAAACGATTTTTTGCGATTGCGGTGTCATCTGTGCAAAGTTTTGCGCGTTTATCCTCAATTATTTCAACACTTCACGAATATAACTATATTATAATTAAATTAAAAGGGGGTAAAGTTGATGTTTAACCTCTCGTGCTTTATTGGGATCCGAGCTAGCGAAAGATTCCAAAATTGAGCCATGAGAGAGCATTGAGAGAGTAGCGAGCGGTTCAAAAAATGGAATATTGAGCGTACGAGTATAATACAAACATTTTCACCACACCACCAAAGGAAAGATATAACCTCTTCTTCTTCTTCTTCTTCTTCTTCTTCCTAGCGTTTATCCCGGCTTGGGGTCCGCTTGACAACCTAATCCCATGAATTGGCATTGACACTAGTTTTTACGAAAGCGACTGCCATCAGACCTTCCAACCCAGAGGGGAAACTAGGCCTTTTTGGGATTAGGTCCGGTTTCCTTACGATGTTTTCCTTCACCGAAAAGCGACTGGTAAATATCAAATGATATTCCGTACATAAGTTCCGAAAAACTCAGTGGTACGAGCCGGGGTTTGAACCTGAGACCTCCGGATTGAAAGTCGGGACGTCTTACCGCAAGGCTACCAGCGCTTTTTTTTGAAGCCCTGCAATGAATGCTTTCAAAAAGATAGAATACCGCCAGATAACGCAGATAACGTGAAAGTCAAAACTTGTACCAAATTGCTTTCCACCCATGTAAATAAAATGCGTTCCTCCTCACCGCTTTTAAGGGATAAAGAGCGCGTTTCCGAGGTGGAGTGGTGAAAAGCAATTTAAATAGTTGCACAGGGTTAAAACAAACACCGGGTAATGTTTCTCGTCGATTTTACCTGTGTAACACACCAGCTGCTTTGTCCTGCTCCATGTCTGGTATCTCTGGGCTGTGGCCGGCCGCCTTTGAAACCAGTAGCACGATGAGCCCCCACGCCTGCATGTTGTTCTTGCCATTGTAGATCAAGTTTCTGCGGTCATTGCAAAATTTAAGGGAATCGAAGGATATTATTATCTTTCATTTATTTCTTATTTACCTAAGGATACGTCCTGACTTAGTTTATTAAAAGGATCCAACTATCCCAACTCACTAAAAATCTGTCAATTAATCTACATTTGTGTTTCAAATAATTACTATATCAAACGTCGTCGTATCGTCAATTATTTCGTTTTCATTTCAAATTGATCATAATGGGAAATATTGTTTTTTCCGAAGTATAACTAATAGCAAACTACCAGGAGTTCGATTTTTGAAACTCACCAAGTGACTTATTTCGTACTAAATAGTCATCGGCTGCATACAAAAAAGTCACCGGTGAGATTCAAAAATCGAACTCCAGGAGTTCGATTTTTGAATCTCACCGGTGACTTTTTTTGTATGCAGCCGATGACTATTTAGTATGAAATAAGTCACCCGATGAGATTCAAAAATCGAACTCCAGAGCAGAGATGGATCCTTTTCGCTAAACTACATCCATTGATGAATGCAACCCGTAGAAGAAAAGTACATTCTGACTATTACGGACATTGAAAAGCAGAGCTTTTTGCCAAAGCTGAAGTTGATTGGCTCATCCTGGGCTCATCACATTCGCTCGGTAAACTAAGTGAATTCGCATAGCATAATATTAAAATTCTAGGAATATTTAATTACAATTTTTGTCAGTGTTGAGTCGTACCACTGATCAGGTTTCCGGAACTAATAGAGGATGTTTTATCCATAACTAGCCATATTGTTCGAGATGATTAGGTAAGTCATACTGAATAACTTTTTCGGGGCCAACTCCTAAATCCCAAAAATAACATTTGGGATCCCCATAGAAAACGTCAATCGGCCGAAATCTATGAAACAGTCAAAATTTTTTTGAAATTTCGGAGTTGGCTCCATAGTAAAAGTTGTTTAGGATGGCCTCATCAAAAAAATCACCTCGCACAATATGGCTAGTTATTGAAAAAACACCCAGTATAGGTAGGTACGAAATACTTATTATTCGATATTTCAGTCGCTTTTCGGTGAGGGCAAACATCGTGAGCAAGTTAGATCTAATACCAATAAGGCCTAGTTCCCCCTGTAAGTTGGTCTATGTCTGGTGGTAAAAGTAGTGTTACCTACGCCAATTCATGGGATCAGCGGGACACTACCGCCAAGTTCGAAAATCGACATTTCGTTATCTCCGTCTCTAATATCGCTCTTGTATATTCGAAAGAGAGTGACGTAGTTAGATGCTGGTTCGCGGTCATAGGCCAAGTTGCCAAGCGGAATTTCATGGGATCCTGGTTCAATTGAGCCGTGGCAAAAAGCCAGGACATATGGTATAGGAGTATGATGATTCTCTTTTGTCTCTTTCTTCGGCGCATAATCAAGTAACTAATAATCGGATACCTATTAACTGCGTGTTGCAAATCGTTGCAATTACGAAACTTAGCACGAATGCGCGCTGCGATTGAATAGGTACCTAATTAATTTGGGATATTATTTACTAATGTGCGTATTTACCTGCCGATTATGGCGGAAACAGAAAAAATTGTAATTAGTTATGGTCACTTTCGTAGCAATGATCGTCATTTTATTAATAACATTTTCGCGCGTTATTTTTCTGCAAATAGTTAACGATTTAATAGGATTAGGTATTTTGTTTAAAACCAAAACAATTTATTTGACGAATTAGACTATTATAAGTGTGTACAGTCGCCATCAGATGAGCGGCGGTCACAAATATCTGAACAACACCTCTACCTATAGTCAAGGTGATAAAGTGCATGTCCAGATATTTTTGAGTACCTTGCCGCTCCGATATTTCATGATGGTGACTGTATATGTTATGGTAATACGTCGGGTTGCTTATTCCCAATACTCACTTGGCAGTCTTTAGTAGAGGGTGATTGCTTCCAACTAATTTACGCAAGTGCAAAGCGACATTCGCAATTTCATCACTCATCACCCATCGTAGACTAAGGAAAGAGGTTGGGTATCCCACAATTTTCTCAGCTTCGCTAACCGCGCGGTTCCAATCTGGCTTTGATGTGTGTTGAGCAATCGTGACGCGCTGGGCCTCTGATGTGCTCAAGTCCCTAACCGAGCAAGGTCCCCGTAATTTCGACACCAATGCGCTTGTAGAAGAAACTTTCACCAAGTCGGCCCTAACGACATTTCGTAAACGACTCAAACTCATTTTTGGTGATTTGTAAACACACCTAAAACTTTTAAAAACTTTTCAAATCTTCAGTATAAAACAGCACTAAACACTGAACAATCACTTAGAGAGATTTAACACGTTACACAATTTTTTGCACTGAAGTATTCTAGAGTTTATGCAAGCATTGCATAAACCAGAATATATTTCGTAAATAAAATAATGAGCGAAGTAGCTGCGCAGGAGTCGCCCTTCACTTTCGCGCGAAAATAACTAACTGACACTGACAGTTTGTCTGACCGGAACTCAAAGTTGGGTTGAATGAATGAATGAGTCGAGAGAAACGAATGTAATGCAACTTGGCTAAATTAAAGTTGGTAGGTGGGCGCGTTGGCGTGAAGTGGAAACTGGATAAAAGCTATAGACGGGGCATGGTAATAGTAATACCACGATAGAACGGGGCGGTCTTATTACACTTTCAATAGGTACGGCAGAGAGGTGCTATTATCGTTGATCCTTGTCATCAGGGGGGTAACATTACGCACACATATACACTGATGAAAGAGATGTGCGCATACACAATCGTACGCGTGCAAATGAGATGCAATGACACATTTTCCCTCCCTCATCGCGTATACGGAAATTGTTGTTTGTCACCCTTTGTTTGTCACACTTCTGTCATCGTCACCATGACAACAGAGATATTTTAGGGTGGCCAGTGACTTAAAAATCAATTTCCCATAAAGCTGGGTAAATATTGACTTACGTAATATGGAAAGTTATGTTTCAAGAGAGGAAAAAATATTACTTCATGAAGATTTTGACAATACGTTCAACAGACATGGCGTTTTATACTAAAATAGCTATTGAATTAGGCAATCTGGGTAGTAAATTAGATATTAATCTTGATTTTAATAAAAATGACATTTGGATTGCGCGGATTAAGATAGATTGTTGTAAATATAGAGCTCATGTTATAATTTGGAGATTTTTTTCAAATATGAAAACTACAGTTATGATAAAACAATGGGGAAATTTCTATAAATGTGGTAACTCTAACCCTATCTGTCAAAATATATCTGTCCCTTACCGGGTATACGCTGACCCTCTGTCTATTCTATAGTAGGTCTATGCTTGTCATAGTTCAAATTACTCTCCACGCGTTACTTCTAGCAGTGGAGGGTGACAAACAGATATAATTCGCGATTTCTTCAAGAATATCTGTGATTGCTAAGATAAAAGCTGTTATTTTTCCTAGAAAGTTGTGTTGGCTAAGGAAAACAATGGTAAATTGTTCTGTTTTGAGCTGTATATGTGATTATGGGCATCTATACATATATCCATCTCTTACGGGGGTACACGTGTGCGGTGCGGGCTCTAGTTAATGCTTGCTTTGAGTTTCACGTAGACAGTAGCGCGCACAGAAAAAGCTTCTAAAATTTTATCGTTAAAAGTACGGGAGTTAGAGCTGTTAAGCAGTTTGCACACAGCACGGGCTTTAAAGTATGGTATGTAGTGAGACAAGTAAGGATGAATTCAATATTAATATACATATTTACCTTTTGTCAGAAATAGAGAATATACGTAGAAACTTAATTATCGCGTGAAACGTAACCACTTAATGATGTCTCGTTTAAATTGCCGATCTTTTCTGCACGTCAATCGCTTTCCACGATTTTATTCAAGACACTACCTATTTTTATGGGCAAAGGAGCTAGGGTGGTACCAACTCTTTTTCAATAACATAAATGAGACACATTGCTCAATTAAATAATTAAGGAATAGGAAGCGAAATAAGGACGGGATAACTATCTACCTACATCTTTTTTCATAATTGTAACGATTCTGAGTTTCATCAAATTCGCTTTTATTTAATAAACTTCATAAATACTTGTAAAAAGTTGAAAAAATGTAAGCAGGTAAAGGTATCCCAGACGCTGTACCATTCAATAAGTAATAGGTATAGTAAGTTTCCAAAAGTCACAAAAAATGCTGCCGCTTGAGATACACGGACTACACGGTGTTACTTGTTAATAATGAAAAGTCAGCCTGGCTAGCTAAAGCCATTTAAAAAATAAATTTTAATAGTTATCTTCGATACCCGAGCGTTTAGTGTAAACACTCCTTTACTTGAAGCGGAAATTACGTAAACGACCGAATGAGAGAACGGAATAGAATGACGTTTAAAACAATGTTGCCATGTATAATAGATTCATGTATTATAGTAGTTTTTCTAGTTTCATAGTTTGTTATGGTTACTTAGTTTACGTTTTAACGTTGTAGACGATTTGGTACTTATTGTAAGCCCATTAATGTAATTAATAAATAAAATATAAATAAATATTATAGGTTAAGTTCATTGTCCCATTCTAAGGTGTGCAATAAAGGCGTTTTTACTTTTACTTTACTTTATATTTGTGTGATTTGCATGAAAGATACATTTGGTTTGTGTAAGATTGTCCTACTTATATTATTTATTTATTTGTTTAAAAATGTACCACAGGATTTTTTATTTAGGTACCTATATTAAATTATAAATAGGAATTTTGAAAATAATTTTAATCAATATTTAGATAAATGATTTATTTAAACCAATTCACTACTTTACATATACATTGTAAACTTATATAAATGTCATATAAAACGCAAAAAGTGGCCAAGGCATAGACTCTCTTTCTAACCCTATGTTTTGGAAAGAGACTTCCGCTTGTAAATTGTAACTTGTAGCTTTATAAAACTGGCCTCAGGTATAGACGGGGTAAGGTAATAATAGCAAGACTGAACGGGATAGTCTTATAGAACATTCAATAGGTATGACAGAAAAGGTGCTACTATCGTTGATCCTTGTCATTTCTTTTTTTTTTCAATTTCAATTTATTTATTCTCCTGGATTAGTAAAACGATTTATAGAGAAACAGCATAGTATGTATAAGACTAGGCAAGGATTCCCCCGTAGTAGTAAAAACTGTATGGCGGCAGGAAGCAACACCTCTCCCGGAATATAAGCTATCATAAGCCTAACTAAGGTCTTTGTCATATCATAGTCTCACATCATGTGCTTACTACTTAAAGGCCCTACTTACAATATAAATACATATTAACGTTTGTTGCCTTCCACCGCTTTTTGAAGGGCAACAAAGAAACCGACTAAATTATGTAGGCAAGTTACGTTGTGGTATCAGACATCTTGAAACGTGTTTTAAAATTTGGTCGCGTTGCGTATATTCTGTCCTTCTTGGATGAACGCGTGTTTCATTCAACTCTAGAGATACTTACTTTAAGGACATAGGCCTCCATTCAAGAGTATGTTTTCATAAAATATTCACGTTTTAGCCGGCTTAGCTACATATTTAGCTTGGAGAATCGACGCAAAGCAATCGTGGTCGCATTCTACGTCTTTTTACCAAAAAGCAAAAATGTATGAAGGTACTTATAAAACCTCTTAAATATTTTGAGTAAACGAGCTTAATTTGGTTTTAGCTTTTTTTTAGATTCTGGGTCAGAAATGTAAAAGTGACGGATCCCTTTGATTATCAAACCAATCGGATGCGAGACGCGCTCTCATTTCTATCGGAAAAAGTCTGCCTCTTTTTGCGGGGGAGGAAAACGTCAAATGTATGCGATGCGAAACGTCAAAAAAGCCACGTCAAATAAACGTCAGTCCATACAATGAGTATGACCACTGGTCATACTCATTCGGCAGAGGGGAACGCCTGTCAATGGCTACTCCGCTTGGTTTAAAGCTCTAAGATGGATCCTGACAAAATATCAGTAAGAAAACTACTATTTTCAGTTAACAATAGTAGTTTTCTCACTTTGATGCTGGTAACATTTCACAATCCGTTCAGCCAATAGCAAGCGTTGCTAATTCTGACATTTCGTCTTTTTTTCAGTCAATCGCGCTCCACCGGCCGTCGTAGTCGACAATAGAAAGGTCACTACGCATCGCCGGCTTTCAGTGTTCCAATTGAAAATATAAACTATATATTATTTCCTTTGTGATTTGATCATACTTGTCAGTGAAATAGTGAACGTTGAGACGTGATTTCATTGCACAGAGTCTTTCAGCTTTTTTTCGTTTACTCTAAGGTGAGATTTCGGATTTTTGTGTGGGTAATAAATAGTCTGAACGTTTCTGGGCTGTCTGGTAGCCACGTGTAGTGCATACGTGTTACAGGGGTGAAGTGCAGCTAGCAGTTATCAGTATCACTTACCGTATTGTTCTCTCCCGGTTTCATCCACTGACCAATTTTACTTATGATTACGACGCAAGCAGACGTTTGGTTCACTTCCCTATAAGAAGTTATTCGTGATATTTTAACTAATTTGTTATTTATATATTATTGTTTCATTGCCACTTTTTCTATTCCAGTATTTAGTAATAGATTTACAAGAACACTTTATTTTAGTAATTTATTCTGCAGCCTAAATGTACCATTGGGTTCATAATTGCATACCCAATTTATGAAAAAAATCATGGATAAATTGGGTATGTAATTATGAACCCGATGGTACCTACATCACAGATGATTTTACAAACACCATTGTAATCTTCATAATAGTTTTTGTACCAAATAAAAATATAATTCTTTGAAGAATCTCTAAGCTATGAATGAATTAAATGTCTCTGAACGGTTTACATCCGATAATATGAGACAGTTAAATCAATAAAAAAATCCAAGCTTAATACCTGTGACATATTCAAGGTTGTTACAGTTGCCATCAAATATATTGAAGCGGCCAGGGTACTCAAAAATATCTGATTATAGACTTTATCGCCTTGAAAATAGAGGTGTTGTGTTGTTCAGATATTTGTGACCATCTTGGCCGTTTCGATATATCTGATGGGGACTGTAGGTACCTACATACATTTCAAAGTCTGAAATTTAATCAAGTTCCGTAGCAAAGGGAAATCTGCTAAGCAAAAAGAATTTGATTTATGGATTGATAATCTAAGGAATTCTGTGTGAAAAAAACATTGTTAACCATAAAGAAAACTTCAGATAAATGGAAATGAAAACCTTAATTGGACTTACTGAATAAGCTGGATGCTAGATTAGATCAAAGGTTTTATAATATTTGATAACATATTGATATTGACATTCCAAAGTGACTTAAAAAGTCTTGAGCAATAATTAGCATCAATAGATAATGGGCCGCTGAATTAATATGAGTTTTGAATATATTATTATTATTTCCTTTATTAATCTTTTGTCTTAGGTTCGGTTACTTACAATATTTTTATTAAAGTAAAATTAAATAAATTTAAATAAAAAAGAACCGACTTCACTTAGGATCCGCTATTCCAAGAGGAAGTGGCCGAGTTGCTGTAAAAAATAGTGAAATCACTATAGGTGTGCCTATAATATTGAAGAGTTCCCTCGATTTCTCCGGGATCCCATCATCAGACCCCGACTTGGTGACAATGGGACCATCTAGGGGTTATACCTGTTCGATTAATAAAAAAAAATTAAAAATCGGTTCACGATTCACAGACATATCGAGTAACATACATACAAAAAAATAAAAAATAATACAATAATAATTTAAAAAAAAAACTGTTGAATTGAGAACCTCCTCCTTTTTTGAAGTCGGTTAAAAATACCAAATCTCCCAAGGTATACATTTTATAAAAGATTTTGTTTAAGGTCCTTAACTTAAGGTTGAAGTTGCGTATGTGGTTTGCAATCCGGATCCAAAATATCTGAAATGTATGAAATCTGGATCCGATTCCATGGATTTTCCCATACATTTCGGATCCATTGGGCCATCAAGCCATCATGGAAACCCTACCCGTGGCCCATTTTTTGACTCTTGTTCTCTGGCTATTAATCTGTCCTAGATCTTCTGGAATATATCAAATTTCTGTAACAGTTGAAGAAAAAAACTCTCACATATGTCTACCTCACTCTATACTCACATATGTAACAGATAACAAGTAACACCCAAAAATTGTTTTGGTACACAGTTTTATTGCTGACTGTACCTAGCATTGTCATGTAAACTACAGAAGTATACCAAATTTCAACTCAAACAGACACCGGGACGTGGTTGAAATTTAACTTACAAGATTTGATGCGTATAATGACACAAACAAATAAAGAAATATATGGGGTCAAGCTAAATAAAACTGTGTAATAATCACAAGAAAAATTTGGCTTGATGCAGTGCCTGCATCTGTCAACATAATTTGTTGTTGTTGACAGTTAGTTCGTGATTGCATGTTGTTGACAGTTAGTTCGTGATTACAGGCACATTATCATACAACGCATGTTGAGAGACAATGAATAGACTCTTAACATATTAAAAATATATATCATGGGTTACTCACGTAATTAAATTTACTTTAATCATTAATAATATCATAAGCCCCATCCCGCGGAGCCAGCTAGAAAGTACTTCTTATTTTTAAAACAAATTCGTTCTTACTCTTTTGTAATTACTGTAATTAAATGAAAGAGTGTGTAAAGTGTGTAACATATGTACAGTCAATGCCAAAAATATGTTTATTATTTATAAATATTATAAATAAATAAATAATATTTTTTTTTTAATCATGAAATTGTAATTAAATTAATTATGGACATTATTGTAATCTTACACACGTGTGCGAAATTAATTCTTATATATATTTTTGACGTTGACTGTAGGAACATGTATGTACGTAAATTCAACATAAAAGTAAACAATTTTGAGATAGAAGTAAAACAACTACTACATATAGTAAGTAGTTGTTTTTCTTCCATCTCAAAGTCGTTTATTTTTATCAGAGTCAGAGCTAATTATGTATCCAATTGTGCAATGTTTATCTTTAGTTGTCATTGAACTTCTGATAAATAGTGTTTGTAGGTCAATGGTCAGCACTAGGAAGGAATCATCGACATACATGTCATAGAATTTTAAGAAACACAAAAAAAAAAACAACAGTTAGCAATACACATACATATTACCTACACACACGCACGCACGCACGCACGCACGCACGCTATACGAACTCTCAAATTTATTTTACTATTTATTTATTTATTTTAGTAATCAAATATACATATCACTTACAGACTAGTCCAACACATGATATATAGATCTCTGCTACATTACATAATTGTATAGATCTCTGCTACAACCCCAAAATATTTCATTCAGTTAAGAAAAGCTTTACTAAAGTAATCGCGGAACAACTACTCAAAAGCAAAAAGCCATCGAAATGTTTCGTTATGTCTGAAGTTGTCTGTAAGAACTCACTTCGCTTACGCTCCGCTCGTTTGAAAACCGCAGATACGTAATATTCCGAAGTTACTTGTGATTTTTTTTAAAACCTAGATATAGATTTTTTACTAAGTGGATTATAGACTAAATGAAATATATTTAAATAAACAAAGCACCAAAAAGTTTTTATTACGATAGCAGTCACATCCACGTAGTACGGTAGGTACGTATTTCATCATTACTTTTGTATTTCAGGTATGGAGTGGGAAGGGCCACCCAAGCAAGGCTTGTACGATCCTCAGAACGAGCACGAGGCCTGTGGCGTCGGATTTGTGGTTGCTATCGACGGGAAACGGACCCATAAAGTGAGTTTATGGTTATGGCACTAACAAATGTTACTGCAGTACTGTAGCGCTTACTACCCTTTACTAGACCTACTAGAGTGAAGGTTTGGGAGACGTTTTGTTAATTTACGTCACTCTGGGCGCTAAGTGAGTTTTACCGCCCTAGGGCGCAGCGGAAAATCTCCTTTCACACCAAAAGAAACGTCATAAGACGTAAAATTATGTACGCACCACGGGTGCTAATAAGGAAGGCCTCAGATCGCTTGTTTATGGCCCTTACCTTCGGTTCGGGCCACAAATTCCAGCGATCTGAGCCCTTCTTTATTTTACCGCCCTAGGTACGTAATGTACTATTATGAGATTCGTAAGACCTCTATTTTTATGACAGACTATTTAAATATTTGTTCATATCACTTCATAAGGTCAGGTCATTCTTAAGGACACATCGCCTTTTTTAAAAGCGATACACATACACTGCACACGAGTCTGACGCAGCTTGTAGACCTTTGCACACCAAAATTTTTATGTGTAAAACAATTAGGTAGGTAAGTAGATGTTTCATGGCACTTTATTGATAAAATCAAACTAATAAAATTGCTGAGGCCAACTAAATCTAACGACGACGATATACGCATTAACGATGTCATTTTATGCAATGTGTACTCTGTCCCGGAGAAATTAACAGAATTAAGGCGATTATTCAAAAATATTTTAAAAATATTTATTTCAGACCATTCGGTCCATTTTGTTAGTAGGTATACAATTATAGTTGCTTAAAAGTAAAAAACATAAACTAAGTTGTTAGTAAGTAAAAATACCAACGACATTAACGTACTTAAAGTAAAATAAAACATTTAAAACTTATATTCTAAATTGGACTTTACCAGCTTGATCAACCCAAGGACTATCGGGCAATCAAATCTACCGGCAATCATCCTCAGAATGTTGTTGCTGCTGCCGCGCAGTCTGCCCAATATAGGCCGATACTGGAACGTTAAATTTGGCCTTAAAAAATTATAACTCACAAGTCCGATTTTATTTTATTATCAGTAAGAGTACAATGAGCACTAACAGCGAAAATTTTTTTCTAACTGTTTTCGAGGATGCTGTAGGTATAATATAGGTATTTGTTTGCGACACTCGTAAATTCAAGATAAGATAATTCGAGTGGTATTTCTTTTCATTCGACTATCGGATTTAACTATATGAATGTACCCTGACATTTACTAACAGATTTACCAATGGCCGTATTTATTTAAATTTAAAACAAATAAAAAAAATATACTTCCTCCAAAAGATAATTTAAGTGGTATATGTTAACTGAAATATATTAAAAGCTATCGAAGGCGAGTAATAGATTTGATTTATAACACATTATTCAATAGATTATTTTTTAATGAACAATTGAATTTTTAAAGCGTTCTAATAGCTATATAAGAAATCTCCGAAATTTTCAAGTGGGCGCATTCTGTTCATTATCTTTATACTAAAACTTGCATCAAAATTCTAACGATTTTATCAATCGCTCGAAGTTTTCTGAACTTATCAGTTCTAAACATAATCCAAACGCGCGGAGATTAAAGCGGGAGTCTATCGCGTCATGGCATGGCGCTAGCGGCGGGGCCAATCACGACGCGCCGCGCGCTGTTGCCTGACCGCTGCGCGCCGTTGCCTGTCTGCTGTTTCCATGGTAACCCAGTAGGCACGCGTATATTGTATCTTTACGTTTGGTCCACAGAGTGAATAATATGACTGCCTAATGCGAAGCTTGGTTTGATAATGATTACTATAAAGTGCGATGTTTTTTTTTGTTGAGAGCATGCCCCTCTATGGTGCGAATGAATGAAAAAGCTACTTTTTCACTTCTCATGGTCTAAAAGTCTGTCGTACATTTAAGCTCTAGTGCTAATATGTATACATAATTTCACTTCTCATTGTTATGTCCTTTAAGTCTAATTTCGTAAAGTCTGTATAGTATGTATGACTATGGTCTAAAACCCATATTACCACAAGAACAATTTTTCCTCACTTGGTTCGGGAAAATAACCTACTAGTGGTAATATGGCTTACTGCTTTTAGACCCTTGTCAAACAATCTACTATTTTCCGAAAAATGTATTTTTTTAATGAAATGAAATGTTTATTTGTGTAACACAGATGGTACAAATAGGGTCTTAATTTACAAAGGTGCTCTGTGTTTTGCCTATTGGCATACAAAATTATTGTTGTATTGTTCCATATTCGGTAGGAAATAGTATACCCTGGAGGCAATCGGCCTGTTTGGAGAAAAGTCGTCGACATCTCTTCTAAATACCTAAAACTGGTATACATGTGTTCCCCGTGGTCTTCAGAATACGAATTGACTGGTTTTAGTTTATGGAGGGGGATACGAAAAAAGTGAGGGAAAGATGGCGGACGACCATCATCGAAATTTGTTCACAACTCGAATCATATCGGACCGATCGATTTGTGTGAGATGTCATCTGAAAGACCATTAAAGTACTATAGTTGTTTCTAAATAGAGGCAGTCATCACATTAGTCGTTTACGAAATATTTGAAAAAATATGAATTTTTTACCGTGCCTGTTTAGATAATAGTACATTACGCACCTAGGGCGGTAAAATAAAGAACGGCTCAAATCGCGGGTATTTGTGGCCCGAACCGAAGGTAAGGGCCATAGACAAGCGATCTGAAGCCTTCTTTATTACCGCCCGTGGTGCGTACACAATTTTACGTCTTCTCCTGGGTGTGAAGTGAGATTTGCCGCTACGCCCGTGGGTGTAATATCTCACTTACCGCCCAGAGTGACGTAAAGTAGTGATAAAACATGCTTAAATAACTCAATAAATAAAGTATGTATTATTATAAAGTAGACGGGAAAATGTATGAGCTTTCAAAAAACTAGCGTGTGGTGGTCGATCGACGTCGTATTTTCATTAGGGAACGTACCCAAACTACGTGACCCATTTTTTTCAGTTTTTGACCCCCCCCCCCCCCCTCGGTGACCATCCGTAGTAATTGCCAAGACCCCCTCCCCCCCCTAGTTGTCACGTAGTAAAACTCACACATATGGTTTAGAGTGAAATTTTGGAGATAGAAAGCAAAAAAACATAATTTTACATACTTATTGCCCTTTTTTAACACGACACTGGCCGCGTGACGCCAAAAGTGCGTGGAAACCTATAATTAGAAGCGCGAGATTTGAGCATAATTATTGACTACGTGACAGAACCTAAGACCCCCCCCCCCCCTCCCCCCTGTGACCTAGAGTAGTTTTTTGACGACCCCCCTCCCCCTCCCCCTAAACGGGTCACGTAGTTTGGGTACGTTCCCTTATTGCTCGGAATTTATTTTATGGATCAAATCCTGATGAGTATCATTTGAATGCATTTTAAATTTACTATAATAGGTTAATTGAGGTCTGAGATGTAAAATTAACAGTTTTTAGATTTTTTTGAAAACGTAACTGTTTTACCTAATAGACTGGTGGAAACAGGCTTGTTTGCAGAAAAGTCGTCGATATCTCTTCCAAATACCTAAAACGGGTATGGATATGGTCCTCCTTGTCTCCAGAATATGAATAATTGATCAAATTTATTTTAAGAGGAGGGGACGAGTCGAAAAAAGGAGGGGGGAAAGATGGTGGCCGACCGTCATCGAAATTTATTTACATCTCGAGTCCTATGGAACCGAAAGATTCGTGTGTAAATATTATTTAATGTACTATAATTGGTTATAAATAACCGTAGTCATCAATGTAGTCGTTTACAAAACAAAACATTTGAAAATAACATTAATTGCGGTAAAGTTACAATTTATTGAGCTATAAGCATGTATTATCAGTACTTAGTCTTACGCCAACATGCACGGTAAAAAATCATACTTTTTCAAATATTTTGTATAGGGCTAAAGTGATGACTACAATTATTCAAAAACAATTATAGTACGTTTAATAATCTTTAAAATTGCATCTCAAACGAATACATCGGTCCCATAGACCGAAATGTGAACATATTTCAATGACGATCGGACACATCTTTACCGCGTCCGGTTATTGACTCCCCCCCCCCCCCTCTATAAAATAAAACTGGTCAATTCATGTACATCCATCACAATGAGGAATATATCCATACCAGTTTTAGGTATTTGGAAGAAATGTCGGTGATGACTTTTCTTCAAATATGCCCGTTTCTTCCAGTGTATTAGAGTAAATACATATGTTACAATCCTAAAAAATGGTTAATTTTGCAACTTAGACTTCAAAGAACTGATTATTTCAGTAAATTTAAAATAATTTCAAATGACACAAATCACGAATTGATCCGTTAAATAGATTCTGAGAAATAATGAAAATACGACTACGGTCGGCTGCCATTGTAAGACGAAACGTAGTGACCCATTCTGAACAAAATTCATCAGTACTCCGTTATATAGTATTACATAGGGTAGCCAATCATTTGGCAAACAACATTTCATAAAATATTCATTTCACAAACAAAATAAAATATTCATTTCACAATGATTCCTATAAATAATTTTATATATTATTGTTTCACAAATAGTTCAAAAGACAAATTATTTTCTTGCAAAAACACTATATTACAAAACATTATTTGGCAAATTATTCATTTGCTATTCAGGGCAATTAACAAAATAACGCATGGTAAAACGTTAGTAAAATGCATTATTTGGTACCTAAATTCTTCGTTTAATAATCTCATGGTGTGTATGCCATTTATACGTGTATTATCTACGAGTACAACATTTTAAAAATATATTTTGTACTTTAAAAGTTAAGTTTGTTTTTGTTGAATATTATCACGGACAACTATGATTTGAGAGAGCCCAGATAGATGCGACGACGAGCAAAGCGAGGAGGAGCGTGGTAGATTAACTGCGACCTTACAGTTCTAGTAACTTACATATGTCGGGGTTAATAGAAATGTAAAATACCCGTTATGTCAACATACCCATTTATCTTAATTGCTTCGCTACCACTTATTTTTAAAAAACAGTCACGGCTTTATTGTCAATTTTTACACATAAAATTACCATTTTCATTTAGTTTTAGTAAAAATATCCATGAATTACTTATATTTCAGTGAAAACGAAATTATTTTTTGCTTATCTGCTATTTTTGCTTAGAAATACAGTTGTCAGTCAGCCATTCTTGTTTATCTTATTTTACTATTGTCCCTAAATTTATCCGGAACCGACTTATTAACCGACTTCAATTAAGGGAGGGAGTTCTCAATTAGTTTGCATTTATTTATTGTACTTATTATATTCAGTAAAAAACAATAATTTATCTATTGACATTTTGCAAAATAACGGATTTTAAAAACGATTTATTCACGAAATGAACGTTGATTAAATAATAATTTGTCTTACAATATGTTTATAAAGCGTCTAAGTTACTAAATGTATATTTGTCTAATATTGATTTATAAAAATGAACATATTTAGCAATGACTTGCTGAAACGAATTGTTGTTTGTTCAGTGATTATTTGCGAAATGTTATTTATCAAATGAAACGAAAGCTCATAGTTTTCCCGTATATTTTGTCATAACATTAATTGTGGTAAAGTTATAATTTATTGAGTTATAAGCATGTTTTGTCAGTATTATTTTTAGATTTATAGATAAAAAAAACATATTTTTGTTAAATAAGTATTTTGTAAAAGACTAAAGTGATGACTACGGTTATTTATAAACAATTGTAGTACATTTAACAATCTTTCGAATGACATCTCATACGAATCGTTCGGTCTCATAGGACTCCAGAAGTAAAAATAATCGATGACGTTCGGCCGCCATCTGCCCTCCTCCCCCTTTTTACCGACTTGCCCCCCCCCCCCCCCTCCATAAACTAAAACCCGTCAATTCGTAGTCAGGAGACTACGAGGAACACATCCATACCAGTTTTAGGCATTTAGAAGAGATGTCTACGAAAATAGTGAAGGAGACGACTTTTGTTTAATTTGCCTCTAGACTATTATAGCAGGCTTATGAAACTCTCCCGCGCGGCCTCGGTTAAATACCTATGCGCCGGAGCCTGCCACGACCCGCCGGCGGGACGGTTAGTCAGTGAACCGAAAAGTCTATGCCAATAAGCCCACTCATGCTTTAAAAGAGGAAATTCGACGCTGCATTGGAGAAATTCAGCCGCATCTATGCAAAATCGTCATAGACAATTTTGACAAAAGAGTGCGTATGTGCCAGCAAAGCCTAGGAGGACATTTGCCTGACGTATTATTCCACAAATAACCTTATTTTATGTATTTCAAGATTTTATATACAAATATATTATAACGATAACGAAAAAAAATGTGTTATTCATCAATTTCAAATCTTGCGTCCTTTTTGGGACACTCTTTATAACCTTGTTTCATTCGATCAAACCTAACTTTAAATAAAGTATTTCCAGATTTCCCCACATTGACCTTAGATTATTACTATGAATAGTATGAATAAACTGTTGTAGTACAATAAATACTAAAATTAAATAAAGATTTTAATATACATTTGGTTATGAATGAAATTTTAATTCAACGGTTAAGTTCACGAGCCACAGCCATAAATAGCTCTGTACTTACTTTTACATTAGTTTAAGTATTTCAATGATTGCACAATGAAAATAAAAGTAAACCAAGAAAAATAAAATTTTATTTCAATACTGTGGGCTACCGCAATTCGTATTCAAAAGTAAAAACATTGCCTGGCCCGGTTAAGGGTTAATCATAATGTTGTATGAAAGGTGAATGACAAGCTACGGCGCGTCGTGATTGGTGGAACCGCTCCTGCTGACCGCGCCTTAGACTGCCGCGCAAATCTCCTTGCGTTCAAATGACGAATTGAACTGATAAGCTCGTGCACTGTTCAGCTATTGATGAATTCGTTAGTTTTTGTGTATATACATTACTATAACGATAATAAACTAAACACGCTGACTTGGAAATTTTCTAAATTTCTTTTATGGTCAAGACAACGCTTTTTAAAATTCAAATGCTTAAATAAAATCGATCTATTGATGAATCTATTATAAATTAAACTGATAGTTATCTTTGATAGCTTTCAATACATTTCAGTAATCATAAAACACTTTAGTAATCTTTTTGTGAAAAAAATTTTTTTTTTCAGCATTTTATATTATCCTGAAACAAACTCTTGACAAATGCGTTAGTAAATGACAGTTGATGTTCAAACAGTTAAATAGGATTATATCATGAAGAAACTTACCGCTTGTATAATCTTACCTTGAATTAATAAGGCCTGCTAACAAATACCTACTTTATACCTAAATCTACGTCAAGATCCGATATATTTTTTTATAAGGAGTAGTTCTCAGAGTATTCTAACAGACTACAAAAAATAGCGCACTTGTGAGTTATAAAAGTTAATTCTGTATTTGTACGCCACTAAATAAGCATGCAGCTTTCTTACGTAGGATGGCGTGAAACCCATCCACTCGGGCTTCAGCAAACATTTTTGAAGCGCTACAGAAGCGCGGCAGCCCCAACAGCATCCTAAACCCATTATTAAATTGGACCCGCAGAGCATTGTAAGCCTTTTGACTATATTTGACCCATAGTCTACCCGTGTACATAGACGTACAGTACGCTTTAAATAACGTTATTTTAACTTCGTCCGAACACTTGGCAAACCTACGAGCCAACATATTAGCCCTAACTGCCAATGCTCTGCGCTCCCTCTCCATATCGGCATCATCCCTCAGATCCTCTGTAACGTGATTATCACACTGGCGCCGCATGCGGATCCGTCGCCAGTGTGTTAATCGCCTAAGTAATAAATTGCATCGCAGGGGCTATAGATAAGATTATTACGTATGGCTTTATTTCACTGCTATCTTCGTTATATTTCGACTGTGAGATTTTTGTAATGATAAACAGATAAACTATCACCGAGCTTTACACCGAGTAGGTACCTAAGTACTTACTTCAACTCTTCTTCAAGGTAACTGCAGAAAAGACATTTTCAAAAATAGTCCCCAAAAATCTTAAATTTATATGGCGGGAAGTAGTTATTATTCTCGAAAATGACTCAAGTGTTTCGTCTCGATTTGCTCCGAAATGCGAATCGCCGGTTTCTGGACCCCAGTCCAGAAACCGGCGATTAGGAAAAGGAAGAGAGAAGATGTGACAGAAATAAATAAGTGGACAGAAGAGTCCACGGGTATTCCCCATTATAACTTGGTATAAGCCTCTCCAATTCTGTTCAAGCTAAACTGATAAGCTGGCTTTAAAGAGGAAATCATTTTAAGACAGCCTTAGCTGCTAGAAAACATGTTTCTAACGGATAACAAGACTAGAACTGTAACTGCCCCAGTCTACTATAGTTTTCCCTGATTGGTTGTAACGTCTATATCAGACAGTGTGAGCATAAAAGCCTTTGCGTGAGTTTCAACAAAATTTTTGACTATTGTGGGACCTAAAGTGCCGATTGAGTCCTTAGCCGTCTCGCTCGCTCTCACTGTCTTCTTAGCGATTCGCGGCGCAGCGCTCTTGCTTTATTTTTTATTACCGGCACGTTGGTTTTGACTCTACAATAACAAGTTTTTCCCGTCACAGATCGTCCGAGATGCCGAAACGCTCGCCAAGCGCATGGAGCACCGCGGCGCGTGCGCCTGCGACAACGACACCGGCGACGGCGCCGGAGTGCTCGTCGCCATACCGCACCATTACTACTGCGCGCAGCTGAGGTGAGTGACTCATTCGGATGGAACTATAGTATCCGCAGAATTAAGTGGCGACTGAGTTCATAACCCTGTCTCCTTCTCTCTTGCCGTGGCGTTGCAAGTGTGAAAGAGAAATTTTATTTATGACCTCAGTCGCCACTTAATTCTGCGGATACTATACAGATAACAGGGTTTCTATATTTTTTGGAAGCCTAACTTACGTTAAGATTAGGGACTTTACCATACAGGATTTGACATCTCATGTTTAGACAATTTGATGTATTTTAAGCCACTGTAGTGCCATTTATGCGTTACTTTGCGCGGATGATCGCTTGCAAATATCGTGTTTAAGAACGTTTGGCTGCTAATATCATAAAATTCTTCATTTAGGTTTACCGTCATCCCAGACAGACAAAAGCCATTCAAACACTTGTCTCCCGGCAGTTCTGGGATTTAAGTAGCGTGCCTCAAACTGCTCAATTACTGACAAATGAACAGCCGGTCCCACGCCAATTCTGATTACTTAAAATAAAAAATTGTTTCATTTGAGAGAGAACACGGGTATTACGAATAAGCTCTTTAGTTTATGCAACTATAATCGTCATTGCAGAGTTTTAGCTGCAATAATTATATTCGTTGATCAGAGTAGAATATCAAATTCCAAAATATTATTTATCGTACATTTTTTATGCGGGAGCGCCTACTTTCTATCTCGGAGGAAAACTAACAAGACTCGGTTAGCAACCAGCTGTGCCCTCAACTGTGATACCACTTCTATGAAGAAATCAAATATCAATCCATCACGGCAGTCTTTACACAAGGCTTGGGTTGGTCCAAGGGTGTGAGTGTGACGTTGTACAGTCGCTAACGCTATCAAATATATCGGAGCGACCAAGGTGGTCACAATGATGACAATATCTGTAAACTTCAAGTTCAGATATTTTTGAGTACCCTGGCCGCTCCGATCTACTTGATGGCGACTGTACATTGAAATTAGTAATCTGTATCTTTCTCGTGCGCAATTCCTATCCTAGTTTGGAAAAATGCTAGTGAAAAATTAAAATACAAAGTGTTTATTAATTTGTTATTTATTAATTGAAGTTTGTACACTCACATTGAGAAGAATCGAAGAATGAGGCAAATGGTAAAATCTATCATTTTTTAGAACAGAGCGTGCCAAAGAACTATAAATTGAAACACTTGTCAAGTCATCACCCTCTTTCTAGGACAGCAAAATGTACATGAAGCTGTGTATAATAGTATATAGCTGCTGGATCTATAATAGATTTTGATGTTCCTTTGAAGATATTTTACATGATCGCTTTTCCAATAACGATATGATAACGGATTCCAAACATAATGGAAGAAAATTCTGTACGCGTTTGACATAATATTTTAATTTGTAATATATTCTCTTATCACGGATTTTAATATTTTATCGAGCACATCTTATATATTAGGATATAATGTAAATAGGGACCTATCCTTTAAGAGCTTGTTAGCGTAGCGAATATAAATCGATATTTAGTCTCAAGAACAACGGAAAATTACGTGAAATATGATTTATACGAATTTGACGACGTGACTCGAGTTTGTGTATTTATAACTAAATTCAATTCATATGTTGTGCTCTCAGGCAAAACGTACCACTTTGTCGTATCGTAAGTGCTATGCTCTCTCTAAGTGGGATTAGAAATCGGCTTATTCTACTGGTACTTCTTTTCTGGTTCAGCTTAGTCCTTGATTTTTAGGAATAGCTTTCGGTACCAAATTACGATCCGATATTCGTAGTATGTACTTTCTTTCACAACACGTAAAATAGATACTGGACCGTAGACATATCTGAAATTAAAATAATATGTGTATTTATATACAGCAGTTCGATGCTCTAGATTTTTTGCTCCTCAAACGTACCGCTTTTCCAGCCGCGTAACAATGGCCAAAAAACTGCCGACACGATTTCCGAAACAGCAATAACTGTACGCGAGACTGATGTAAAGTCGAGCTTTAAGACCTATTTTACAGTTGTCGTGCCAGTAGGCAAGTTGCCAGATCCTCGACAATCGAACGTAACCTTACACTTGGCAACTTGCCAGGGCTTTATGAAAAATCGATGCCGGTACTGGAACGATATGGGAAATTCGGCAAGGGCAAGGTATTTTAAAATCGAAATTAGAAGCTATTAATTAACCTTGAGTTGGCCGCTGCATATTTCGCGTGATACAACGATTTCAACGATTACAACGTAATGGTGTAATCAAATATGGAATTTCACTCATAAATATACCTGCATATGAATGCATGCACACTTACAGGGGTATTCACAAAAAAAGGATGCCTTCAGCCAAGAATCCCTATGCGAGAATATTATTGTTTCAACATAAGTAAATATTGTCGTGGACTAATTATATATCTTTAGCCCAAGATATATTTTATCAAGACTACTTTCTAGGCAAATTCTTTATATTATATCTATATAAGAAACAATAATGTCTTGACCCAGAGGATTTGTCTTTGATGAAGATACTTTTTTTCTGTGAATTGGACTTCTTCTGCTTATATTATAAATATTATAATATAAGTTTGTATTAGTGGCTTTGCATGTTTTATGTACATATATAAAATTAAGTCCAACTGCCATATAATCCTATGAAACCACGACAGCACAAATCGTTAAAGCAGTTTTCAAAGTTACTCGATCGTTACACAATCAAAAGGACGACGGACGCCTTACATTAAAACTTACTTCCATCAATTTCTTGTCCCAGTCACTGCATGTAATCGGGCAATATTCCATTTATATCCTAAACCAGTTTGATAACCCTACCCCAACTAGAGCTGGGTCAAGAGCACACATAATAAATAATGGTATCCTCGCCGTATAGGTGCACATACCTACTGCGTCTCGCGTCGCGAACTACGCAGTAACTCTGAATTAATGCTCTAGAGAATTGTATATTGTATTGGTTATCGCTGAGCGATGTCATTTATACATATTCTCCATAGATCTTTGCATACTTATCGTGCCGCTAGAGGTTGTGAATCCTTTTAAAAAGAGCAATAACTTTACTTTGGTAAATTATTCAACCGATAAATTTATATTCAGAGTATTCAGACGTCTCTTTTACAATAAATTCAGTCTTAGCAAATTCGTATCTCAAATATTTTCTAATGCCTTAAATACTTGGGTGTCGATAATTTTGGACACTGCGTATGCTGACTGTCAGACATCATTAGACATATCAAGAGAATGTCATTAGGGTTCTTTGAACAGTCAGACATTGATTCGACCTTCATCTATTCACGGCCTGTCGCCACAACGAGGGAGGCATGCGATGGGACAAATAACATAATCACGAGTATGGTAATTTTATTAACAAGTACAACGTATGCTCAAACAAACAAGTGTAATGCATAGTATCATGCAAGCTGTATCAACAGGATTACATTATTGTTGGATTGTGCATGCTATGGTTCGTACCATAGCATACGGTATTCGTATACCGTGCCGTGCAGTAACTGGATTATATTTACATTAATCGTAACTCCTAATAGAATTTGAGTGTGATTTCCAGGATTCCACAGTAGTAGTAGTTCCATAATTCAATGAATAGTTAAGTTTAACGATTTTATCAAACCTGTTTCGTCAATGATCATGTAGCTGGGATGTGGTAACAGGAAGATAGGAACTCTTAATTACGCCAATACTATAGAATTTACATCCATCAGCAAAACGGTTTCAGGTATTCTTAGGACCAAAACAAAATAACAGAGATAATGATCTCTGTTATTTTTTTTTGGTACCCACTCGTCAATCTCAGAATCGAAACATGACTCTATCTAAATAATATAATCGTGGCCTGAGTATTCACTTAGGTAGAAACAATGCACATCGGCAAACAGACATTTGATTCAGCGTTCAATACCCACGCCTCTTCAGGGCTGCTATTCACTAAACCTACTCTACTGCCACACTGTAGGTATACTGATATAAGAGTTATTTTCTATTATACAAGGGCAAGGGAAACGGAGCACTTTGTATATTAATAATTCTAGAGGGCTGGGCGCCAGCCGCGAAAGCTGACGACGCCGGTTCAAATTGGGACTCGGACACAAGAGGACTTCGTTACTTTTTTCTGAAGTGTACCGAATCTGATGTTTTCCTTCCTATTCATATTAAAATTTTATAAAAAGTGGCCCGTTTTTATTTTCTCGGAAACCTTAATCTGAAACTTTTTCTGAAAACATCCATTAGTTTTAAAATTCTTGTAAAATTGGGATCAGAATATACTAGATTTTAGCTCACGCATGAGTATAAATTGAATTGTGAATTGTCCAGTCAAGGGTATCAAATAAAGTGCTCGAGCTCTCCAATAAACATTCCTGATTCCTGAAATGGAAATTAAATTTAAATTAGGTACCTACACATTAGATTTCTACACGACACCTGTATTTCATTAGATAAATATACAAGGTGTAACAAAAATGCTGGTGATCCTTTTAAGGGAATAATTGGTATCGTACCTAATCTAATTAGGAAATTAAATATATTTTTTTACGTAAAAAAGAAGTTTGGTTTCGTATGGAGGGTCGGCCGGCTGAGACCATCTGTCTCGTACAAAAAAATATTTTTTTCGCGTCCAAAAATGTTTTTTCCTCCTTTTACCATATTTATTAGCTGATTTCGTCGTTTAGTGGAAAACAGATTGGTGTGTGGTGAAGGTGAACGACGATAAGTCCCCGACAGATTTCTTTATCACCGTCTGCAATCAGTCTCGGCTAAAAATGCAACGTTATCTTCAAAAGTTATACGCAGTAGCGTTGATTGATAGTTATTTTAGGATGTGCTTTTTGCTATTTTCAAGGTTATGTGTTGTTTTTGTTTAAACAGTATTCTAGCTTAAATATACTCTAGTAAATTCTTCATAATATTATGTTTTGGATTTTGTTATTTTTGTTAATTAATCAGAAGTTCTCTTTAAATTCCATATATCCTTATCTGTTACTTAACATTTCTAATCCTATTTTATTCGTACGACTTGTTCTCATCATTCTAAAGGTAATTTAACTTTTCCTTGAATCTCGGTGGAACTTTAGCAGATCTAAAGATTCCAAATTATTTTCGATCTCCATTTTCAATGGAAAGAAACCTCTTCGTCTGGTTGTAACCCGATATGATCGGACTGAATTGCGCGAATCTATTAGGCGTCTCGTTGCTACGTAGCACTGATTATCACTTGCTGAGGTCGGGCTATTTAGTTACATTGTTGTACACGATAACGAGCTGAAATGATGTTGTCGGTACTTAAGTATGGAAGATTCCCTGCCAAATAAACCGATGTTTAAAAAGAAAATAGTCATTTGTTCTATTAGTGGGGTGGCCAAGTTGAAGCGGAGAATTCTTCGTAGGACTGAAAAGGTTTATACCAACAAGTGGTATCGTTGGAATCAGCATAAGCTACTGATTATTAAACTATCTCTTGTCACTTCATAAAGTAGTGGAATGAGTTTTTATGACGTCACAAAGATGGCGCGCGACTTAGGGTTAGATTTTGTCGATTATTTCAAAAAATATTTAGTCAATTTAAGCAAACAAGGTGTCATATGATTGATATTTTCATGCTTAATAAAATATTATTTTTATTTATTTATTTAACATAAAAAGATACAACTTAAACTAATATGGAGTCCCACAAAACAGTTTTCACGGTTTGACAGTGGGATCGTGAAGTCTCTACTCTCTAAAAAATAAAAAATCTAAAAATCTATCTTCAACCAAAAAGTTAAATAAAAGCCAAATTTATTTTTATTTAAATTTCTAACACGCATTAATTTACATTATTAATTATGTTAGACTTTATTGCACAATAATAAAAAAATAAGTCCAAAAGGCGCACTTAATGCTTTAAGGCATTCTGTTCCAGTCAACCATAGGGCAAAACAGAAATTTTCTATGGTGTGTGCAGTGAGATAAAAGGATTGTGTAATTATTAGTCTCATATTTAAGTCCTAATTTCTAACTCTACACATTGTAAAGAAATATTTGTAGCTAATATATATGTATATGTAGTATATGTGTACCTATATGTAATAATCTTTACCTTTATTTAGCCTTATCATTATACATTTTATCAATAAGTAGTGTATTTTACAGTGTGTTTTTAACATTTGTTTACGCTGTTGGGGCAGCTCTTGTAAAACAGTTATCATCGAGGCCGAAAGAGCACAGCGTGCTGTCCTTAAAACAATGTTAAAGAAACCCTTCCGGTATTCCACACTTTTACTATATACAAGTCCGAAGTGTTGACGGTTCGTCAATTTACCTACTCAAAATTGTTGTTGATAAGCACAAGCAAATACTTGAAACGAAGAGTGTATCGAACACAGGTTCCGTCCGTGAATAATGCCCTTGCAAAACGATTTGAACCGAATATATCTAGTTTTGTTTATAATTCCGTGACTAGACACTTAGACATTAAAGATAAATCCGTTTTTAAAGCCAAACAAGTCATTACAAAAGCAAAAGCAATGGCTAGCCACCTTAACCTATGAATATACTGAAGATATTATCCAAATCAGAAAAAGTTAGACCTTCATGATAGTCAAAATAAGCTTAGAGTTAATTTGATGCACTTTTACTTAAGTATAGTTATAATAAATTAGCTTAAGTAATATGAATACTTATGTATTGTGTTGATTGTGGACAACATCATACTTTAAAAAATAAATCTTTAATTTGTCAACCGGTTATAGCATATATTGTCATAACATGTGATATTGGTCTCCGCGATATAGGCATGCCTAGTGCGAGTATCCAGGTTAACTTATTTATTTATTTAAATTTAAGGAGTTCCAACAACTAATATACAAACAGAGAAGTTCGGAGTGAACGAATTATTCTTTTGCATTACATATGTCGAGCACCCAAAGGTTGTATGGAATAGAATGATCTGGCGTTCGCACAGCTAAAAATATGTATATCGTCAGGTAAATTAGGTACATAATCCGATATCGTTAGATAGTCTTTATTGCGTTTCTATATAATTGTCCTGTGCAACTGCGAAATCATTTTATGTATTATAAAAATAAAGACTTCTAATATTGGAACGGCCACAATGAACTGTTGTAAGTAAACTCCAGTGGGGATTGAGTTCTAAGGACACCGGCTTGGTTTTCTTTAGATATCAATACTTTTTGTGGTCTAAGAACAGTATTGCCAGTCTTGTGTTTTTTTCTCTCTCATTACTTTTTGTAAATAAGTAGGGCTCCCTTTTCTCCTCCCACGATCTTGCCGTGCACATTCCCATACCTAGTCTCACCCATGAACCCGTACGCATGCCCACATCCGAAGGTATTAATACGCACCTAAAACTGCCTTTATTTTACTATCAACTACTATGGTCAAAAAAAGATCAAAATTTTATCAACTGAAAATGTAACTTTGCAGTTCTTTATAAGGGATTGCAATGTACTTGAAAGGTTTGTAAAACTAGGCAACCCGGCTGACATTGCAGTATGTTAAGATTTTCAGAGGCTTTATAGCTCTAGTACTAGATGTATTCATAATTTGGAGCTTGTGGATTAGCTAGAGTTAGAATTCAAATGATCTGTCATATAATGGTCATATAATAGTCAGTCAGTAACAAAAGTAAGGAACTTTGACTTGCAATAATTCTTAAATTATAAGTTAAAATTAAATGATTTTGAGAATATGTCTTCCTTGTGTTATGACATCTTTTTCACTGAAAATTAAGACTTCTAGCTACCACCAAACACCAGAATACTAGAATTAGAGGGCGTCGAAAATAGCTTGAATGGCTACGGGAAAAGGATAGTACGGCCGTGAAAGAGACTAATAATTTCACAATCCTTTTATCTCACTGCACACACCATAGCAAATTTCTGTTTTGCCCTATGGTTGACTGGAACAGCATGCCTTAAAGCATTAAGTGCGCCTTTTGGACTTATTTTTTTATTATTGTGCAATAAAGTTTAACATAATTAATAATGTAAATTAATGCGTAATAGAAATTTAAATAAAAATAAATTTGGCTTTTATTTAACTTTTTGGTTGAAGATAGATTTACATATTTTATCAAGCATGAAAATATCAATCATATGACACCTTGTTTGCTTAAATCGACTAAATAGTTTTTGAAATAATCGACAAAATCTAACCCTAAGTCGCGCGCCATCTTTGTGACGTCATAAAAACTCATTCCACCACTTTATGAAGTGACAAGAGATATTTTCATAATCAGTAGCTCATGCTGATTCCAACGATACCACTTGTTGGTATAAACCTTTTGGGTCCTACGAACATCGAAAATAAGATAGCTCCTACGAATTGGCCTTTCCTCTATATAAGATTTTTTTAAGTCCCAAAGTTAGTAAAGGGAAGTACTTAGACCATCTTTAAATCCAACAATACGAGAGTATAGAGATCTCGCAAATAGAAAATAATAGTCGCAGGAATGTACTAGATTCTTTGTGAAAAGATGCAGCTGTGACAATGCGTTTGCGTATTTCGCTATAGAAAACAACCGTTACCGGGTTTCGTAATTAAGTATACCCATTATTGTTATCAATATTGTTCGTCGACAAATGACTTTAAAACGTGGAAATGGTAAATCATACATATTTGACAAATTTAGCAAACAGAAATCTTGCATCCGCGGAATTTTACTGAACGGAACTTTTTCTGAGATAGCCTGCTATATATTGCATTATAATCGCATGTGCTTGACTATTGCTTTATCTGATAAGTATTCACTACGCGTAATAAGTTTATCCATCGTCATCTCTCGTTATCAGTAGGTAACTATAGTGGTGATTATCTTAAAGTTATCTATTTTAAAATATTATGCACATTCGTTTTTTTTAAGATTTTGAAAATTTGATAACGTCTATATGAATCTTATGGCATATTAGATTTAGTGTAGTACGAAGCCTGTCTAAGATTCTTGAAGTCCAAACAAAAGTATCTTCGTTAGTAAACTAATGAGTCTAAAGCAATGGCAAATGGGTCACAATGTAGCGAACATACCTACATACCAGGTAACCATTCAATTATTGATTGACCATGTCAAAAGAATTAGCATACTAAAGAAAACGAGCCCGGCAGGCTGACACTAGGTGTAATATTAGTGTTCATTAGTATTGCAAAACATCCAAAGTTATACTACCTTAACTAACTGCTGAATTATTAGATAGCCTTGTGGAACTCTCCTATAGAGCTAAACAATTACACGAGCAGCAGTATTATTTTGTATAGATCCCAGTGGCGGTGGGTAAAAAATTGTCTTCTTAGGCAAGCCGGAGCTTCTTTTGGCTTTAAATTCCTTCTTGAGCTGAAGGAAAAATGTTCAAATGCCAGAAAATTACGCAAACCGACGGGAATCGTATTCTATGGACGCGCCGCCACTGATTATGATATAACTATCAATATTGATAAAATGAAATATATGGAAGAAAAATATGCCCGTTAGGAAACCTTGCTAAATAATCGTACTAGAATGTTAAATTTTCTGCTAAATTAATTAAAGCCAATGGAATTTAAGAATCTATCAGAGCATGCCGAATTGCTAGTGAATGCCTAAGTGGTTTTCGAACTGCGCAGTAAATCACGGCCTTTACACATAAACATGTATGCGCAGTCTGCTAAATGTCACATCTCACATCACATCATCATCACAAGTTAACCTGCAATTGACTGGTTTATATACGCCTCATCACTACATAGTATAAAGCAAAGTCGCTTCCTGCTGTCTGTCCCTATGTATGCTTAGATCTTTAAAACTACGCAACGGATTTTGATGCGGTTTTTTTTAATAGATAGAGTGATTTAAGAGGAAGGTTTATATGTGTAATTGCACCCGTGCGAAGCTGGGGCGGGTCGCTAGTTTACTATAAATACGAAGACTTATTAGATTATACAATTGTTGGAAGCGGTACAAAAGGTGCGGTACGCCGTGACGTCAAAATTTCGGCGATTCGGCAATTTTTATCGCCCGTGCAAGAGCACCTTAACGGCCATATCAAGCAAATTCAAGCAATTTGATTAGTGTTCAATATGGAGCATTCATTGCTCCAGGATGGCGCCATTCAATTGCTCTAATGCAGCAACTCGGGAAACTAGGCTAATTGCCCAAAAATCGCCCGTGTAAGAGCACCTGAGTGGAGCACTTAACATTAGGCACCAAAATTAGGCACCATGTTTGTTTTACGTATAAAATGAGGCCATTTCCGAGCATGTTGAGAAAATAATATTTTATTTTATTTGGGATGCATACTGCCTAATATTAATAGACATATCAACTAGCTGCAAATTACAAGCTTCCAAGGTAAACGTTATACCGATAAAAACGCGTAAGAAAATCTAATTGTAGATGTTTACCACACTCGTAATGCTAAGAAATTGTTGTTGGTGCATCGTGATTGTTCGACGCGACACGGTCAATAAGAAGAAATGATTATTTCTAGAAATCAGAAGGCAAACCGTAAACATCATTTATAAACTGAATAACTATTAATATACATTTTGCCTGAATATACTAAATATATATTTTTGCGTATCCTGAAAGAAAGTACCTAAGATGTGATGTGACGTGACACATACAGGCTGTTTTTATAATAACTACCCATATTGTGCGAGGTGATTTGGTAGGTCATACTAAACAACTTTTTATATGGGGCCAACTTAAAAATCTCAAAGAATTTTTGGCTCTTTTATACATTTCGGCCGATCAGACGTGGACTTTTTCTATGAGGAGGCCAAACATTTTTTTGCGATTTCGGGGTTGGTCCCATAGAAAAAATTTGATGACTTACCTAATCACCACTTACTTGGTTGGCTGGAAGAGATCCCTTTTAGGGATAAGCTCGCCTGCATATCTTTTTGTATTTTACTAATGTTTTAATGTTATACTTGTTTATGTGCAATAAAGTGATACATACAAACATACCACTTACAATATGGCTAGGTATAAAAAAAACATGTATTTGTATACCATAGACTTAAATATATAGTAGACGGCCATAGCCTAAGAACTTTTTGAGGCTCCGAGTATTTAGCGCCATCTAGTTCAGAGCCACCTAAACAGAGCCAATATGTATGTGATAAAATCAGCGCCACCTAGTAACGACTAGTGTACTACTAGTACGTTACTATATATTTAAGTCTATGATGTATACAAAACGATTTTACAACAAATTGGTGCAGTTTAGAAGGTCACCTACTAAGATCGCTTGTAAAATAATTCACATGAGATATCAGAGATTATTTATTTTTAGCGGTATTATCAAAGTCCAATGACCCTCTTTGCGCACATCGCTTTAACACAATATGGCGCAATGATTGATAAAAGTGATTGGAAGATTTTGGCATTATATTTTTGGCCATAAACTCATAGAACTATTAGTGGAGGACCATTATAATTTAAAAAACAGTTGGCGACGTAGAAAATATAATAAAATTGACTTTCCCCTTTCAAAGTATAATTTTTAATTTAAGACAGTAATCTGACAGCACCTGCTATAACATTTAAAACCACTTTGTATGGCAAGAGCCGTCAGATTATTGCCTTAATAAAAAAAATTGTACATTAGTGTCTCCCGTTTTTTTTTTGTTTTAATATACCTATTAGCATCATGCCAAACAGTCGTGGTTGATTACATTGACGCCATAAGGAATGATAGCGATTACAAAACAATAAAACGTGTATTATGCTCGTGTGTACAATAAAAACAATAATTCCTGTATTACTGTAATCCTATTATTAAGCTATCGAATCATGTAATTAGTTATTGATATTTATTGAATAATAATATTATTAATTTAAGTGATACTGGTTTGTTTTCTTGACTGTTTATTTATTCGCGACAAGGTTGAATGGGTGGAAAATTTGAAATATATATATTTTTTGTAAAATGTAAGCGTATCATTTACGGATAAGTACATGCTAATGTGGTACAAAATATGCACAGCATTTAATCGTAATAGCTTTTAATTTATATTAAGTTTTTTTTTATTATTGTACCTAGTTTTAACGCTTATATTTACCATCGTAATTATATTATTATATCGACGTCATGTTATATACTTTGAATCACTACGAATTTTGTAAATGAATTTTAGTCGTGCTCACTTTGTAAAAAAAAAGCAAAGAGTATTTTTACAAAGTGACCCTGACTGTAATAATTTATAAATATGTAATGTTTATTTATTTCTTTAAAGATTGATATTCACAAATATCTGAACAAAACCTCTGTAGCAAAGGCATAAAGTGCATGATCAGATATTTTTGAATACCCTGGCCGCTCCGATATATTTCATGGCGACGGTACCTACCACATGTAGGTATAAGATTGTTGAGTTGAGATATAAAATGTCTTATTTAGAGTAGGTAGTTGGTTTGGGCCGGCACTCAAGGTCTTCCCTAAACTAGGTCAAGGCGTACAGTCAACCGCTATTTTGTATATTATTTATACATATTAAGATTTTATTTACTTCCTACTTGAATGTGTTAAATGGACTTTAATATTCAAATTCTAAAAATAATACTATTTAATATGTGACTAAAACAAATATAAAGCCATGGATAACTCCTGGATTAATAAGATGTTTAAGGAACCGTGACAAACTTCACCATAAACTCAAGAAAGAACCTAATAACCAAATCGTCTCTATTACCTACAAAAGATACCGTAACACGTGTAACAATATACTAAAAAAACTAAAAAGAGCTTATCACAGATCTCAAATTAATGCACATAAAAATTACTTAAAAGAACAATGGAGACTTGTAAAGCAGATATGTAACCTTAAGACTAGCTCTGACACACAAAATGATGTTTTTTCACTTAAATCAACCCCACAGGAGTCACTTGATTATGCTAACAAATATTTCACAAGTATAGGGAGACAGTTAGCTTGCAATATAATAAATAAATCTAATCTATCAGAAAATCAACGTGTAAAAATAATGGCATCAAATTTGTCCCCTGTCAATTCTATGGTGATGTTGGACACAGATGAGCTTGAAGTAAAACGCACCATAAAAAACCTAAAAAATAGCTCATCCACGGGATGGGATGGCATATCGTCATCTTTTCTAAAAGTGGCCGCAGATAGCTTAGCGCTGCCTATAACTATTATATGTAACCTTTGCTTTAAAACTGGAATATTTCCAGACGCGCTTAAGAAATCTGTAGTTGTCCCTATATTCAAATCTGGAGAGAGAAACTGTATCTCAAATTACAGACCGATATCTCTATTACCTACCTTAGCGAAAGTGTTAGAGAAAATTATTAATACAAGACTAAAAAACTACCTTGAATCTAATAACTTACTAAGTACAAATCAACATGGTTTTAGAGAACGCAAGTCTACGGAAGATGCGGTACTACAACTAACTAACTATATTGTTGACAAACTTGATCATAATAAAAAAGCTATCGGAATCTTCTTAGACATTCAAAAAGCATTTGATACAGTTTCTGCCTCACTTCTCATTAAGAAGATGGAAAATATGGGTATACGGGGCACACCTCTGCAACTACTTAGTAATTATCTGGAAAATAGAAAACAATCAGTAAGAGTTGGTGATCTGTATAGTAATGAAGAAAATATTGAATATGGCGTGCCACAGGGCAGCGTACTAGGCCCAACCCTATTTCTTATCTATATAGATGAACTATGTCGTCTTAATTTAGGTAATGCTGAAATAATATCATTTGCTGATGATACTGCTATTTTGTATTACGGTGATACTTGGGAGGAAGTAAATACGATGGCACAAAATGGTTTTGATCAGGTACATGCGTGGCTCTCCTATAATCTGCTTACACTAAATTACACTAAAACGAAATACATACCATTTAGCATTAAAAATAATAAACAATCACTATGCAAAAACATATCAATTAAAATACATTCTTGCAATGGCGATAGTGGTTGTGCATGCGAATCTATATCTGAAACATCATCTATCAGATATCTGGGAGTCCTAGTAGACAAAAATCTCTCTTGGCGCGAACATATCTCTAGTATTGCTAGCAAAATTAGAAAACTGATATATATATTCAAAAATCTTAGACACGTGTGCGATTACAAGTTATTAAAATCTATTTACTACGCCCTATGCCAATCAGTGACTACCTACTGCATTACAGCCTGGGGAGGAGCATCCAAGACTGTAATACTTACTCTCGAAAGAGCCCAACGTTCAGTACTTAAAGTTATGACTTTCAAAAAATTTCGGTACCCAACCACCACACTCTACCAGGACACCCTGGTTCTGACCGTAAGACAACTTTTTATCAAACAGCTTTTAATAAAACAACATAAGTCTACTCCAAATTATTCTGCCCTGAGAAGAAGGAATGACATCGTCTATTCTATCCCACACCATAACACAAAATACGCAAAAAAATTCATTAATGTACTTAGTCCAACCCTATATAATAAAATAAGTAAAGAAATCCAACTGCGAACACTTAATTTATACTCTTGTAAAAAGTCACTGGAAGGTTATTTACAAAAACTTAATTACGAAAATACTGAACAGTTGCTAAAAATCGTGGTGTAGCGCACAAACACACACACACACACACTCACACACATACATACTCACACAAGTACACATATAAACTTCATAAATAGCTATAGGTATTATATACTAGCCCCGATGCATATGTTTTCGTCTACTCAGACCATTTTCTTAAGTTTTCCCATTTGTACAGAAAAGTAGTTTTAGACAAATATTCAACACCGTTTTATAATAAAATGATAATATTTAGATTATTCATGAAAATATCCTACACAAATGCAATTAAAGTACACGTAATACCATTCAGAAAAACGCAAAAAAAAACAGATTTTTGTATTCCAAATATTTTTATTACAAAAACATATGGTGAGACTAGGGTCATTCCTAGGGAAAGCAACGTGGCATAGCTATATATTGACCGTTTAATTATGAGTCTACAAAATCAAATGTGCAAGAGGAGAGCCCAACTTTATTTGGGCAATGGTTTTGGAAAATCCATTTTTTCAGCAACAAAAGTCTCTTAGTGTTTTCATTATACAATTAAAATAAACTACATTAAACACTACTATTATTGGCCCCAATCATTATTCATCAGAAGTATCCGTGTAAGAATTATTCCGATAAATGTAAAAAATTCTTCGTACTAGACGAATTCCATTGCATCGGGGCTAGTATGATAATAAATGTAAAAATAATAATCTTAGTATAATTTGACAGTCTGATGTAAAAAACTTATCTTAAATCTTGCATATACTACTTGTTTACTCTAAGCCGGGCAAGTAACCGGCCGTAGACCAGATGTTACGCTATTGTTCACCTTAGTTCTTTGTTTACTCTGTTGTTATGTTTTATACCCACTTAGTTTAAATTTTGTTATCTTGTAATCTGTTTCAAATAAATGCAATTATTAAATGCACTACATGATACGAGGATGCGTGTTAAAAGTGTTAAAACTTGTGCTAAGGACGGTGAATCCTGACCCACCGTGATACAGTTTATACTAGTACGGGGGTCAGAAGACACTTACTTACCTTTGGTTTTTACCATGTACCGCAACAAAACACGTATGTAGCAATAAGCACTTATTTTTACTCAATAAACTATTTTTTATTTTATTTATTTTTTTATATGCAATTGATAAAAAAGCCAAATACATGTCGTACCACGCATTATAGAGGGTTCCGGATTCTTATGATACAAAAAACCACATGCCCTAAAGGGTGTATCCTCACGGCACTTACGTCCTTTTATCAAGAATGAGAGAATTTCACAAAATCTACCATGTCCAATCCAGGCTTATAACCGCGAAGCACTTCGTTCATCGAATCGTCTATTTCCATCACTCTCTTTCCTATATGCAAGAGCGATAGAGACGGGACCATCGTTTTGTCGATTTTCGAACTTTGCGGTAGGCCCTCAGATATACTAACTATAGTAAGGAACTAAATCTTGTTCTGCACTTTGTTAGGGACGTTTGAGTGTTAGCTCTTTTTCATATATTTCATCAACTTGATAGGACTTGACTACCACAAATTCTCCCTTTAAGTTTTAAACCCCGCTGCAAACTAAAGTATGCCTTCTAATTCTAAATAAACAATCATTATTCATGTCTAAGGAAGACCAATAGAAGTCGTTACGTGGGTTAAAAAACAATTATCAGCCCTGCCAACTACGCCTGGCGCTTTGCTAGTTTCCAGCATTCCATTCGCGTACCTTACGCAGGTTAACCACCATGTATTGTATTCTCCAACCACACATGCTGTTCACGGCTGTCGAGGTCTTTATTACACTGGTTCTAGTGATATGATAGTTGTGTAAGCGATGTTAATGATAGTCCTGAATGAATGGAATAAATCAACGCATGACCGGCCGGACAACTGCAAATTACAAATAAACACTTTATTTATGGCCAGAGGGATCACTGCTTGTGCTTGTGAACTCATAAGGCAAAAATCATACTTTAAGAAATAGTTTTTTTTTTCGTTGATGTGATTGTGAACAAGGAACGAGGGCGGCTATGTCATTTTGGCCTTATGGTACCTAAATGTTTCTAGCCTAAATTTATCTAACTGGTAACTTCAAAACTGTATCGTATATATTAGTCTCGAAAAACTAGGTAGGTAGGTACTTTAGTCCGTAGTCAAAATAAATAAAGCAAATAATCTTTATAATTTTCATTAGACTGTATAAGATAACAGTAATACGGATGGCACAGTAAATCGTTACCTAATCATTTAAATCTGGTATTTAGTGGATTACAAATGTCAATTCGGTGTGCAAATGTTATCACTTATCAGCCTATCGTAAACGATCTCGCTACTACGATCACACCGTGCGCTGATGATAATCATCAAAATATTCCGTAAGGACACGTGAATTATAGTTTATCGTTATCGGCTTCGAGGGATACCAGGCACTAGGGGGGTTACCGCAAACATCGAAAGTTGAGGATCGTCTATCTGCATCTCTATCGCTCTTGTTCTTTATATGGCGATGGAAATCGATCTTCGAATTTCGAAGTTTGCAGTTGTTTTTCCGCCACCTTTTCAATCTTGCACCATCCGATTAGTCGCGAAGTACAATTTTGTAAAGAGACACAGATAAAAGAAAGGACGAGCTTCACGGTGCACGTGACGGCACGATGATACCGCATCAAGGTCTGCAACTTAATCCTCTATATCCATACCAAAGTCCGTTTTCGACTCGTTATACAAGTATCTAAATACCATTTTATATAGCTACTTTGGTACGCTTTCACTGCTGATATAATAGGGGTCGGACTGGCCGATCAAATTAGTTTTTTCTTTCGAAAATAAATTATCGAGGTCCCAGTATGAAGTTAGGACTTAAGACTTAAGTCCCAGGTGTATCAGAAGGAATTGGCTATGATAGATTGACGGACAAACACATGATTGATCCTATAAAGGTTTCTTAAGTATTACGCATTGTCATCCATCACAACTAAACGGTGTATCGGATGTATCGCAGAAATGCTGGTTGTTGCGTGTGGAAGATAGCGCGACGTCAGTATCATAATGTAAAATCTGTATTTTTTCATTTTGGATAGATTAGGATGTCACAAAGCTTCATATTTCCTTTTGTAAAGAGGTCTTATGTCTGATCAAACTAATCTGAATTTAGTCGTGTTAGCGGTGATCCTTAGTCCTTAACAACTTTAGTATTTTCCGTTGTTTCTTTATTAATAAACGAGTTCATAATCCTTATCGTAAAAGTGATCATTGTAGTAAACAAACAATACATTACACATAATTAAGATAAAATGATTATGTATTATAATGGTGCTTGAAATTTCAATTGCTTTATTATTACCTCCTGCTATTATCTAGATATTCTAGATAATAATTGCAAACATCACAATTATGATATTTCAATTACTGTTAAAATTAAATAGGTTGATAAACAATGTGAAGACTTGAAACTATTGGGTATTGTATTTTTATCATAACTGTTTATTTATTCCTACTTATTGATACTTTTAATTGTCATTAACTTAATTGCAGAAATTATATTTCTTCTAAAACAATAACACAAATTTAATTGAGTTCAAAGGGGAGTTATATGGGCGCGGTAGAAATGTTCCAAGTTAATTGAACTTATTACCGAGAAAATGTATTGGCACATATCCCGTAATTACACAAGGTATTGTAATTGATAAATACATATAAGATAAGGGAGCTTTTTATTAAAAAAATCTAATACAAGGATTCGTGAAAAAATCGAAATCGGTATCTAATAAAAATTATCAAATGTAGCAAAACAAACATACTAAAGGTGTATCAGGTTGTGCGGCATGTATCTGCGCTAACTTCAACTATTACCTAATTAAGTATGTCCTAAAACGAAGCACTGTTTAACGCCGGCCGGTCAACGTCTTCTAATAAAGACCATTGTATTGATTACATTCCACTATTTGGGTCAATCGAGCGCTGTAGCATACTGTACATGCAAGCCGACATTTGTATCTATCACGGGCAATCATTAAAATCTAGTCACCGGTGAAATCAGTTGTAATGAACAGGTAGTATTGCGGAACGTTTTCAAAGTTCTGTAAAAGATCACATAAAGTAGAGGAAATTTCCATTTAGAATATCGAAAGCTTAAATTGCCGTACAAAAATGTGATAAGTTTCCTAACTGTATTATGCAGAAAATGCGCAAATTTGAAAATTTTTCCTCGGCACATCAGCACACAGTTATTGTCCACTAATAGCTAAGTACATAGTTAAGTATATCTCGTCATGGTATCTCAGAGGAAATATTTTTATGCTTCGAGATATCGACTGATTGTTTTATTTATCAAAACACCATATCTTCATTCATTACATAACGTGTCGAACTCGGCAATTGACCTCGATCTTTGTCGAATAATGACGCATTTGCTTTTAAGATTGATATTCCTTAGGTACCTACTGAAATGGACAATGTCATGATCGTAAATTTAAATAATATTTTTTTATACAAAAAAATATAAACCGACTTCAAAAAGGATAAAATGAACATTATATTACGAAATGCAAGAAGTTGGAACTGATATGTTTGAAGTCGAATTCAAAGTCGAATGCATTCCTGAGTTATGGATATTTCCTATATATTTAAGTATATATCTATCTATCTATTATGTATGTCGTCGCCTAGTACCCACAACACAAGCCTTATTGTGATTACACTGATTACTGGGTTCATTTTTGTAAGATTGTCCCATAATATTTACTTATTTTATACGTCATTTGAAATCCGTTTCGCGATTTGACTCGAATGACGTATCAAGAGCTTTTAACATAAGCGGGGAAAATATGGAATGGCAAAAAGAAAATAGTTAAGCAAATTATGATGATGATTGATGAAAATTTAGCCTCGCAAAAATATCTTAATAAAACTCTTGGATCTACATAATATATGATAAGATCTACTATAAATCTAACAGACATCTCTTTTCGACTTAACGAAATTTAGCTCAATGAAGCGCCTTTTGTTGGAAGTTTAAAATAAATATGTGACCTCAGCTCTTGTAGTAGGTTCCCTGTATGTGCGCAGTGATCAGATCAATAACAGGATGCAGCTACGCACTGCCATAATATGCAGGGCTATTTTCACTACTTCCCACGTCTATAGTCCAATTATATCTGTCAACGCGGGTGGTGACAACGCAAACTAAATACCTAATAAGTGATTTCTATATTGATCACTAGTTTACTATTGAGGTTTAAGAGACAACCAAAATATCGCATAAATTCCAATCGCATGGATACTATATATGTATAATATTTTATAGGTACTAAAGTTTTTATTTATAACTGACTTATCATCTTAAAAATATAAATCCTGGATGTTTGTAGTAACATTTTATTTTCAATTCCCTTTAAAAAGTACGAAGTCTTATATCACTTCAGGTAATGTATTGACCTGGCCTGGCGTAAAATAAAAACAAGAGTCCGGTAAACTTTTTTTTCGATTTCGCTCAACTTTTTGATGCTATTTTGAAGTAACTAACATAACTTCTATAATTTTGTATACATATTATGAAATATCGTTTCTTTTTGAATGGAATAAAGATTTTTTAATTTTATGCTTCTTTTATAAATAATTCACCCTAATCTAACACCTGTTTCGCGATTTTTGCTTGGAGAGGTGAAAAGAGTAAGGTTTTTATTGATTAAAATTAAGTTATACAAGTACGTAAAATATATAAATACATTGGAAAATGAGTCGCCTGAGGAATAAATGTAACAGTTTTTTTCATTTTCATATATATTTTTTAAGGGACAGTATGTTTTGCTAGAGCAATTTTGCTAAAAATTGCCGAAGTTTAGGTGTTATTTTTGGGAACATATTAAAGTATTTTACAAATATACAAATGCAAAAATAAACTTCACTTTATGTTTTATTCAGTCAAATAATAATTAAAAATCATACGACAAAATTGCATGAATCAACGACCTCACTAAACAAGCTCTGTAAGATTTGAGTTTTAAGGTATTAAATATTAATATATATCGACCTAAAGTACTTTTTTGCATTAACAAGACTTCGAGCTATCTTACCAAATGCAATTTATGTGCATAATGTCATTATTAGCGATTTTCGTTTTCAAATCGTTACCGGGCTCTTAAACGTGGTAAGAATTTCTAACGAGAAAAATGCTCTCAGCGATTGCCAACTACGTACCTAGTAACAACGCCCGCATTTCTAAGAGAGAACGTCACTCCCGTATCCTCATTAAATTCGTCCAACTGCACACAGAAACGTCCTTTCATCTCCCACCATGTCAACTAAGCTGAACCTAAGTTGCGGTGAATGTATACGTCTGGCGCGCGTCCAGAACGGCCGTGCCATGCATACCGCGTCTGTTTTAGTCCGGTGTCTCCGGAGTCCGGCGTCGTTGCCCCGCCGATCACGCCATGTGCTTCACGCTTGTGATACATACAACGGGAAAACAAATTGTAAATAGTAAGATGGATGTGGAAATAAACGGCATATCAGTTGTAATGGAGGCCACCCACTATAAGTCGGCCTGCCTGACAATATTGGCCTGTCAGTTGTTCAGAGCTGTCAAATTTTTGTTCTAATTGACAGGCCCAATCGTCAGGCGGACTGATAGTCGGTGGGCCCCCTCAGAGTATGAAATCTCCAGAAGGATATAATACATTGTACGTTTTTATACACAATTATTTTATTTTATATTAGAGACTTTCTCAAGAAAATAAACTACTATAAAGAGATATAACACTAAAAGACATAATATTTTTCAGTACATTCAGCTTTTACATTTTGGGCAATAATAAATTATTTGAATTAAGGACAGGCAAACCTTAAAGTCCGCTTTCAACAAATTCCCGAAATGGACATGGCTGGAGTTTCTATGTGACAATTCATTGACCGGTTTTACTTGTAGGTACATTTATACAAACCGGTCAATTATTGAATTCACGTTAGCAGATAAAATGAAAGGATACCGTTGGTTGGCAATATTTATTATGTAGGTAAGTAATGTAAAAAAAAAAACACGCAAGTGTGCTTTGAATACATAGCGTGGACTGGATACTCGAAACCCGCTATTGAAACTGCGGTCTAATATGAGAAGAAGAATAATTTAAGATTTAGGTCCAGTTAGACCAAAAAAAATCGTTGTCCTGACTGGACCTAAATCTTAAATTATTATTCTTCTTTCATGTCGAGGCCCCTCGTGATTAATTTATTAGCATACCATGAAAATCAGCGCCTTGAGCGCTTTTGCAGCCGTATTTAGCGACTCTCTTTGTAGATTAAATTTCAATTATCTGGTCTGAGTTCATATCAGCCTGCTTAAGAAATTTATTTCAAACATCTTTAATCTGACTTAATTTAAGTTTGTTTCTTTTTAGTTTTGTATTGCGAAAGCTAGCAAGAATGTAGCGAAATCTGTATCATTGAACGGGGATTAAATAGTCTGCTTCTTACCTAATGCAGTAATGCGGATCTACCGTTGCATTCCCATATGGACTACGGTGTTATCAAAAGTTACATATGTATTGGTTTACCCAGCAGCGTATTTACCTATCAAACAAACTCTCTCGAAGTCTGAAATTTGCATCAGCTGCGGACGTCGTATCGTATCCAAGGCGCATCCAATATCCTAAGTCGCCAAATATTGATATTGTTTGTAGACAAACCCCTAGCGATAATTTGATTTTTCGTTCACCGTTTGATATATATGAATCATGTCATAATGATGGTTGAAATGGAAATCAGACGAAGAATCTTTCATCTTTTTCATTGTGTCAAGATTACATCTTCTAGACATAACAGAAAAGAAAACCTAAACAAGTTAAGTAACAGAAAGATAACAGTCGATTATTTCTGTGGTTGCTACTCAAGGAAATATTAACTCAAGTAGAATAGCATATAGCAACTACGTTTATACATTGACATGTAATTCATAGATAACCACTAGAGATAACGATTTAAAGTGCATCGAGATTTCCTTGATTGTATTACTTTATTTCTCGATTGTCATGTAGAAATAGGGTACAGCCGACGTCAAAGATGTTTACACTTTTGCACCTGACGCGTTTGTAATAAGGTGCAAAAGTATAAACCACTGTGCAAACATATCTATGTATAAAGTCGCCTGTACTTATGTACATAGACTGGGTAAAAATAATATGGATAAGTAAAAATTGTTTTGGACAGGTTAGGTACATTTTAAACTGCTACAAAACCTTAGTAACATTACTACAGTTTTAGTATGACGAAGACGATAGTCGCTATTCTTAGATAATTTCTAGGCATAATGAATACTTATATACCTATTGAAAGCTACAAGACATGTCGTGACAATAAACGTTTAGAGATCCCATCAAATTCCTACCGATTTCCAATAACCGCAGGCCCGGCAGGCCCCGTAGCAGTCTCTTATACGTAAGATACCTACTGGAGTGTTATTTTATTTTATTTTGGACAAATTCAATACCGTTTTTTTACTAATCGAAAATAACCATCACTTTATACCGAACATTATATTTTCTACTAGTAATAAAAGATACAAACAGTGAACTACCTAATTTTTGCCTATTCTACGAAAGCATTCACGAGTCTAACTTTTCACGTCACGTTATCTTAAACTATAACATCCTGGAAAGCCGTCTCTGGCTTCCGAGCCGCGGAGCTTCAGGATTATGAATTCCGTTACATAAGAACGTGACCAAATCCAATCCCTATCCGTAAAAAGTTTTACCTTTCTCAATATATAGGACAAACTAACCCAGCCGTCCCAGCTGTTCAATTATTCTGACTCTCTATCGTGCGTGCTCGGCGACCGTAATTTAACGTCTAGACGTTGTTCGAAGGCCGTGTTTCTATCAATACAGCCAGCATCGTTTAAATAAAATATTACAACAGAAAACACTCCCTCTCTGCGGCAAATTTTTGAAAGAATTTTACCAGCATTACCTATAAATGAGACTGATCAGAATATTGTCAACCCTGGCAGTGTCCACTCTGCGTTGATGTAACCGTAACTAGGTAATATCTCGAACCCCAGTTTGGTCAATAGCCAAGGAGTGTGACGTCACAGTTTGCGCAGGCGCGCTCGGCATCGCCGTCTGACCTTTACAATCGTGTTTACTGCCCGATTACAGCCTGAAACGTCATATGCTTCAGCGGTTACGCTAAGATTTTATCACGTATGCGTGCATGAGAGTTGCTTTAATACCGGCATAAAAGATTATTGTTACGCAATTTGAATATATAGCTTCTTAATTTAAATATACGCTGGGTTATCAGAACAATAAAATTTTGGATTTACGACAGGCCAAGACAGGCCTTGTTTACGTATGTTTAATAAGAAAGGAGAGAAAAGGCTTAGAGAAGTATATAGTTTCTCTGAAAACTCTGAATAAGTTAATTTCAAATCAATAACAACAATATCACTTTTTACTCATGAATCGTACTCAACTTCTTAAGTTGTTAATGTTTAATCAATGATAAAGCCGGTTTTTTTCCCTCGGGAGTTATTTGGTCCTAATCAGCAATGCAAAAATAGGTACTATCATCGTCTCAGGAATCTGACCTATTGCAAAGAACTTACCTTGATGCTAAAGTGTCCAAATAGTATCCAAATCAAAAGGGCCCTTATGGCGGCGTAATCAGCTGTCGCCTTATGGCTCTTTTGATTTTTTTGATTATTACTTTTTCACTAATCGTATACCAGGGGCCTATTTAATAAAGCTACAAGCGACAATTTACAAGCTGAAGTCTCTTTCTAACCCTATGTATTAGAAAAAGACTACCGCTTGTAATTTGTCAATTGTAGTTTTATTAATTAGGCCTCAGCAAGGTTTATTTATCAAAACCTATATTTAACAATCACACTTATAATAACCTTGAAATCTTCATTTTTCCAGAGACACACACCAGCTCGACTTGCCGCCGTTCGGCAAATACGCTACCGGCATATTCTTCCTCGACAAGCTTCACCACCAGGACATAGAGAAGAAGTTCACTGAGCTGGCCGAGGGGCTCGGCCTCCAGGTGCTGTGCTGGAGAACTGTGCCCACAAACAACTCGACTATCGGTTAGTGATTACTTTATTTGTGTTATAAGATAAAGACGGAAGCTCACCATTAGTAACGCACGTTTAAATTGGTATTGAAACAAAGATCGTCAGTCTCACAGCAAAAAGTTCAAGTATTAATTAAGACATTAAAAAACGATTTATCCACGTTAATCGAGCTATATAAATCACAATTCGTTCTGTGTAAATTGTTTACTTTTGAGGAAGTTTACTTAATTGTTCACACTACGCGCGTTTCAACGTCGCGAGCTTCCGTCTTTAATGTTTCACATTTGTCAAGATTGTTGTGAAAATTTAGTTTGAATGGTCGATTGGAAAGAATCGTTTGAAATAATGTCTTAATTCGTGTATTGGAGGGATATTATTATGGCTAGTATTTAACCTTTTCCACGCCAAAGACGTATATATCGGCACCACAGGTGCAACGCCAAAGACCGATATATCGGTCACCGACCACAGAGCAAAATAGACCTACATGCACACACATAAAGTTTAACTTCATTTTTGACATTTCGATGTCGTGGCGTCCGAGTGGTAGGTTTTGCGTTTGACATGGCGTCGAAAAGGTTAAAGGCACAATAAATAAAGCATAACCTAAGTAATATACGGACTTACGTAGCAAAATAAATGTAAATTCGCATCAAAACATCGCTTTGATGTACATTTTTTGATATGCGTAATAATATTTCCCTATTTTTATTAAGTAACAATGTTATCGTTGAGTCAATTTTATCGAGCAGTATTAGACTTATGGAAATATTGAAGTTTCTGCTCGACGCAATATATTTCTGTTTAAAAAGACATTTGATTATGTCATCTAAGCGGCCTTCATTTACACAGCGATAGTTACTAATGAAAACTACTAACATAAAATGTATTGGGAAAGAACATGGCTAGTTTCAATACAGTTCTTTAATAGGTATTTACACTGTAGCTGAAAATGTTAGTAAAAATCCGTTGCAAAAGTGAGACAGTTATGTTCTTCCAGATACGTTTTACGACATTCTTCTTTGCTAATTTAAGAATTTTCCATGACTTTATTCTGCAAATATAGGAACAAGACACATTATATGTAAACGTTTCATTCGATTCATTGCTTTTATAATAAGTTATTTAGACTCTTAAAGCGCATGTTATAAAAAATCTGAACAAGTCAGATTCATTATGCTGATATCCTATGGTGTCTCACATTTTGTTTATGTCGGAGTACCTTTGATTAGCACGATCTCGGTTTATAGTGAAAAAGACAGCGCTTCGATTTTTGTTGTAAACTTAAAATATATATATATATATATATATATATATATATATATATTCTATACCGTCAAGTGCTACAACTTTGCCTGCAATGCACAACTTTGCCTGGCTTGAAAAACATGGTTTTCTTGACCAAACACCTATTTATATCTTATTTCTGAGATGGCCGCCTTCCTCCCATCTCAGAAAACTATGGATTTCAAGCCAGGCAAAGTACTGCAACGTACGCTAAGTTGCAGCACTTGCCGGTAACTATTTTTAATACCTAAACTGAAACAAGCGTAATCTTCTGAAACATGTTCGCTTAACATCTTATTGAGCTAACATTCATATTCCTTATTAACTAATCAATAGTACTCCCCCTCCTTGCCTTGTATTGTGGAACCTCCCCTAACATGGCGTCTTTTAGAACAGGTGTTGCGATTTTTTTGCGATCATTTCAGGTCGTACCGTACCGTAGTAAACAGAATGGGTACTGCTGACGGGTCATGCGTTGCTTGACCATCTGGTTTGTTACGTTTTAACATTACACTTTATCACTGTGACGATATACGCTTTTGGTGCATTCCACGGAATCGTTTACCGTGTGTCCCGTAAAAATGCGGTTTTAGGAGCTAACTCTTTGTGTGTGCGTTTACGAAAATGGTTCCAACTGTCAGAAGAATATTTTTCGATGTAGGATGCCGTGAACTGCTACAACTTTGCCTACGATGCTCTACTTTGCCTGGCTTTAAAAACATGGCTTTCTTCACCAAACAGCTATTTATATCTTATTCTCCCATCTCAGGAATAAGATATACACAGCTGTTTGGTGAAGAGAACCATGTTTATCAAGCCAGGTAAAGTTAAGCATCGTAGGCAAAGTTGTAGCACGGTACATAAAAACTCCAATAGACCAATAACAGGCGTTTGTACGGGGCATTTCGAACCGACCCATGGAATGCTAATATTAATAACTTAAGTTTCGATTTTACCTTGTGTTATATGACTTTGCATTTCCGCTAGTTATCGCTTTATATGATACACTTTAGTGACTTCTAAACTATTGCATTACAATATTCAAGGTATTACGTCACGGTTTTACAGTGTGTACGAATTTTGTGAACATAACGTACTTAATGAGTTCATTTCGCTATATTCATGATCACATGACGAAAAGTTTTTTGACATATCGATTTTGTAATCATGTTATCATTATTGTCCATATGGGTAGGTATACTTTTGATTTTGGCAACACCATCGATACAGTTAAGAAAGTTAAAAATACAACCACACCAATTTACCACGAAATTAAACGATTTTAGTACATTTCTACTTTAATTTAATGATACTCATACTTATACCATTGATTGTTTGAATTGTCTGGGAAATATGTTATAATTTATAATCGATGTTGTCGTTATCGATACTTAGATTTGAATACCTCATTACATTATTTATTATGAATGTGTTAAGATTTGTATCGCTCGACTGGTGAATGATGTATGCCTGTCGCGGTTAACCACATTACTGTTGATATGCATAAGCAATAAACTGTGTGTGTGTAGTTGGTTTTCCTTTATCATATAATTAATATATGACAGCTACAGTACTTATGTTTCATTACCAGGGTTATAGAAAACACCAAGTCGCACGATACAAACTGAATTTTAGTAGACTGTGAATTATTTTATTACCAAACATCGAAGGCTCGTGGCATCTCGGTAGCATTTGACGTTTATCACAGACTAGTGATGTAGCCAAGTCGATAAAGGACCCAAATTAAAAAAAGATTGTTTTCAATTCAACCATTTAATATGTGACATTCGTGATACACAATTAATATATGTTCTAAATTGTAAGAAGTTATTCTACGTCTTCTATCTGTAAAAATCCACTTGGTGTACGAAAATGATCTCTCAACTTCGACTGACGTAATGGGTAAGAAAACATTCTTCTGTAATGTTGCAGTTTTGTTAATGTTTTCCTTGATTTCAACTTCTTTGTTTTGTAACAAGTTATTGATATGTTTTATTGTTCGATATCCTGGATTTTTTGATAACACCATTTTTAGTTTTTAGTAAACCAGCTTACCTTTTGGGTGCAGTCTAAGTAACGAAAATAATTTTTCAATTTTAAAAATGATTTCCAAAGACTCGTTTAGCTTACTCATTGGTTATTTTATCGTATCGAAAATACCGCATGAAAAACGTTGTGTCGCATCACTATGCTACCTGAGATGCCACGAGCCTTCGATGTTTGTTTATTACAATGCTGAGATCAATTAATAAACCTGGGCTTAAACATGTTTCTTAACGAATATACCTCGTGTGTTCATAAGTTTTGAGACGAATGTAAACTCAAACAGTTCAGTTACTAAAATGTAATACGATTATATAAATATTTCAAATTAACAACCATGCTATAAGTAGTTAAAATATATTGAATTTATTTAAAATGGCCTTCTGTGTTTATCATTCTAGTCGTTTAATACTTTGGCATTTAGGGGGTGAAGGCACGACGCCTAAAATTTTACGTTTAGTAGAGAGAAAGCAACGGAAGTATAATAAAACTGTAATGGATGAAATATTAAATTATACACCAAAATATTGAGAAATAAATCGAGTTCTATGCTGAATAACCAATATTCTATTACCATGCCTGTATTGCGTTAGGGAGGATATTTTCATACGAAGGTAATTTTTTTCCTCATTTTCGAGGAAAGGTGCCCAACTGCCCAATTCCAAGTGTAAAACTGTCGGACAGACTATTTGTAGAAGTTATGGGCATTTCTTTGATCAATAATATGAAGCAAAATAAGAAGAAAAATAATATGAAGCAATTCGATAATTATTTATTGAATTTTCATTACTTGACTTTATCGTCGTCTCAAAACTTATGAACACACGAGGTATTTTGTTAAGAAACTAGTAATACTTTAATTATTAAAAATGTGTGAATTTTCATAAAGGCTTATGTAGTGGTACCAATTCCGGTACAGTATTCATCGAAGTAAGCTTCGAAAACGAAAGCATTTATTATTCAACCCACAAGTACTTGTAGCGTCATTAAAGTTAAACCATCCATATCAAAATATATCACCATCGCATCGAAGTAAATGTAACTTTAAGTTCAGTGTCGTATAGTCCAGTTTCCTACAACCACGGGTAAAATTAGTAATGGCCCATTTTGACTGGCTTTCAGGTCAGGTGGCCCGTAACTCGGAGCCATTTATGCGACAAGTGTTTGTTACCGGCGATATCGAAGACGAGACCCAACTCGCCAGGCAGGTAAGATCTTACCATGCGGAGACCATTACGGCTAAAAAATAACAAAGAGTATGAATTCGTAATAAGCCGTTACGAATTCAAACTCGATTAGTTAGATTTAGAAGGCTTAGGCAAGGAACTCTTGGAGGATTTTTTTCAGATCACCGTGTCCTGAGGCCGGCCGGACCGGGGACAGTCTACATGCGAACGTAAATTTACACACCCTATAGATTTCCCTTGTCTAGTTTGTGTCGGACGTGTTCGGAATTGTTCGTGTGTGTTCGCAGATCTTCGTGCTTCGCAAGCGCGCGTCGCATGAGCTCGGAGTGCCTGGCGCGAGGTTCTATATATGCAGCTTGTCGTTGAGGACTGTCGTCTACAAGGGATTGCTGACTTCCAATCAACTATGGGTATGTCAAACTTGTCATCTTGAGTGCAAAAATATCCATGGAATAAGGATTCTAAAAGTACATGTCCTACATGTTGTTTGTGTATTGTAGGAGTACTTCAAGGATCTGACGAACCCCGCGTTCACGACATATTTGGCGTTGGTGCATACACGTTTCTCCACCAACACCTTCCCCAGTTGGGAGCGAGCCCATCCCTTGAGGTTAGTAATTTTCTTTCATTACTAGCGATATATTTGATGGCGACTATACAGCCAAGTCAGTACAACGCCTCTGTTGTCAAGGCGATAAAGTGCCATGTTCAGATATGTTTGAGTACCGTTGCCACTCTGATATACTCGTATTTGATGACGACTGTACCCTATGAATGTAAGAACTTTTTTACTTGAATAGTTCGTTCGTTTGTTCACTTTCGTGGAGACATCTTTGTAGAAGCGGTTAGCAGATTTTGAGGGTCATTCCGTCCAGCTGATATTTGTCTGGTGAAAATCAAGGCCTCTATCAAGTTACTGAAATAGTTGCCAACACCTGCAGCAAATTTGTGAAAGATGGGTCCGACCGCGAAAGTGAGGCAGTTGATAATCTCGAACATTTAACTATAATCTACGTACATATTCTTTACAATTTTTTTCTACGTTTTAGGGTCCTCGCCCACAACGGAGAAATCAATACGCTGCGTGGCAACGTAAACTTGATGAAGGCTCGCGAGGGAGTGATGAAGAGCGATGTATTTGGAGATGGTACGTTTTCAACCATAATCCTATAGACCTTTTAAACATCTTGTCTTGTGTTGTTTGTTTGAAAAACGACTTCTCTTCTAGAACATTGTCACACTTCAACTCATTATTGACAAGATTGCCACTACCATTATCTTCAGTGTTGAACCTGTTCTAACATAAAATACTTACAACATTTTCCTTTACAGGCCTGAAGAAACTGTACCCAGTCGTAGAACCCAATCTCTCCGACTCCGGATCAGCCGATTGCGTCCTCGAGTTCCTCTTACACTGCGGCAACCGATCTCTACCCGAAGCCGTGATGACCATGGTGCCAGAAGCGTGGCAGAATGACCCTACCATGCCTAAGGAGAAGAGGGATTATTACCAGTGGGCTTCTTGTGCTATGGAACCTTGGGACGGACCGGCGCTCGTATCTTTCACCGATGGACGCTACATTGGTAAGTAAAACGATTTTGGTCCAACTCGCACTGTGATACCGCATATTCCCGAAGCGGTCATGACCATGGTGCCAGAAGGGTGGCAGAATGACCTTACCATAGCTAAGTATCACCAATGGGCCTCTTGTTGTTATGCTATGAAGTCTTGTGATGAATCCGAGCTAGTTTCTGTTGTGAATAGATGCTCTAGTGAAAGATAGATGATAGTGAAGATAGATGCTCTACATTGAGGTATGGTAAAAATAAGGCTCTTAGGGTGAACAATTCCCCGTTTTTGTAAAAGCTCTTCGTTCTGTTCTACGCGGTATAATGTGCCGTTCACACTCATGCTCCTGACGCAGCCGCGGATCGATCAACGGTAGTGACTGTTTCCACTTTGCTCATGCTACTGATTCTGCGCGTTTGATCATGCATGTACTGATATAATATAAAAAAAACAGAATTTCGTGAAAAAAAACTAATAATGTATTTTTAGGTGCGATTTTGGACAGGAATGGACTGCGACCCTCTCGCTTCTACGTGACCAGTGAGAACATACTGGTTATGGCATCCGAAGTCGGAGTGTACGATGTTGACCCGGAGAAAGTTATTCATAAGGTAATCAGAAAGTATCTCTAACGCTACGAAAATTTTGTATAATTGATCCACTTATAGAAATCTTCATTTCCTTTTTTCTGTGGGATGTTCTTTTCTTTTGTCGATTGTTTTAATTAATTCAACTTAAGGTGTTCCCTATAGCTAAGTATGTAAAGTCATAGTTAAAGGTGTATAAGTCATTTTTAATACGAGATTTATTATACCTCGATTTAATTTAATTTCAGAGCCGCTTGAAGCCTGGTCGCATGTTGTTAGTAGACACACACGAGAAGAAAATAATCCAAGACGTCGAACTGAAGATGGAAATCGCTTCCAGCCGCCCACACTCCCAGTGGCTTAGTGAACAGGTGACACTTTCCCCAAATGTAATAATTAGGGCACATAATTCATGGCATCAAAACCTAATATGCTGTAGGTATAAATCTTTGTAAACTGCGCAACCTATAACGTCCTTCCATATCTCTCGAAACGCCACTTGCTTAATACGCTACCCTTCCTTAAATACTCAAATAGCGCATGTGGCGTATTCAAACAAATGCGCAGTCAAGTGGATGCAACGGATTTTGTAAAGCAAAGTAGAGCTAGATTATTTTTAAATCTTGGAATGTTTGGGAAGAGCGCTTTAGTGACATTTGGCAATGTTTAAGAAATCTTACGTACCACCTTTGCCACACTGGATAACACAATTCAACAGTTCATTCAATTTGACCTGACCGCAGATCGCAGAACGCATCCAGCGTGGCAAATCCCTTAACCTTATTTCAACGAAATAAGATCTACATTTACCAATCACTTCTATTATGAAAACGTGGTACTGTGTCATATTTGCCTGGCGCTAATGCATTTTCTTGTATCACTTCTCATAAATCTCATAATGCATCTTTTCACTCGCTTTATGTCGGATACATTGTATCATAAGATGGCATGTGATTCGTGAGCATATAGAACTGTCCAATGTTACCGCGCTTTACGAAAGTACTTAATAAAACAACATTTGAAAAATCATTTAAGTAAGTGTAAGTGCTTACTTTTTGAGTCAATTATATAATTAAATGATTTCTCGAATGGTGTTATTGCGAATGTAGCTGGCACGGCAGTAGGCCTAATTGTGTTGTAAAATGGTGTCGCATTTCATATTAACAAATGGGAAGCTTGATAAAATACATTGTTTCATGAATCATGATTAACATTATAAATAGGTACATTAATAGTAAACAATAAATATAAACAAAAACTAATCTTAAATAAATAATATATACTAAAATAACCCATCCCCCGCGGCATGGTGCCGTAGATGCTGGCAGCAATTCCTGTGTGGGCCAGGAAGCTGCCAACTCTACGGTCACCGGTCCATTCCCCCGCGGCATGGTGCCGTAGATGCTGGCAGCAATTCCTGTGTGGGCCAGGAAGCTGCCAACTCTACGGTCACCGGTCCATCCCCCCGCGGCATGGTGCCGTAGATGCTGGCAGCAATTCCTGTGTGGGCCAGGAAGCTGCCAACTCTACGGTCACCGGTCCATCCCCCCGCGGCATGGTGCCGTAGATGCTGGCAGCAATTCCTGTGTGGGCCAGGAAGCTGCCAACTCTACGGTCACCGGTCCATCCTCCCGCGGCATGGTGCCGTAGATGCTGGCAGCATTCCCTCTGGGCCAGGAAGCTGCCAGCTCTACGGTCACCGGTGGAATCCTCTAGCGTCTTTGAAGTCTCTTTGAAGAGGGCATCGGCACTATAAGGATATATCTCATATATCATTATAGGATCCCACGGGCCGATGGTCTCGACGCCCAATGGAACGAAGTTATAGTTATATTCAGTGATCGGCACGACCCGTGCCACACCGCGGGACTCCAAAGAGATATATTTTTTTTAATTATAGACATGAACAGTCTATTTTTCAATTGAATATTTTTTTGGGACAGGGTTGCGGAATAAAATGTTAATAATCACGTCCGTATAAAAAAATATAACCAAAATTCAGCGCTGTGGCACGAGTCGTGCCGATCACTGGTTAGATTTTCTACCTTATACAGGGTGTCCCAGAAATCGACGTCAAGCCGTGAATGGATGATAGACCAAGTTATAACAGTTATCAGAAAAATACAAAAAAAAATCTATCACATGTTCTTCAAAAATTATGGTCACTTTAAAAATTTACTAGAATATTCACGCCCTGGTCTCTTAACTTCTAGTAATTTTTTAAAGTGACCATAATTTTTTAAGAACATGTGATAGATTTTATTTTGTATTTTTCTGATAACTGTTATAACTTGGTCTATCATCCATTCACGGCTTGACGTCGATTTCTGGGACACCCTGTCTAAGGTAGAAAATCTATCATCACAAGTATCATCACCATATTATTTCATCGTTTGCTGTACTCTCTGGTAAAATGAAACATTTCATCTGAAAGATCATCAAACATCATCATTAAAATTGGGTAACAATGTTTTCTGTTCTCTGTGCTGCTCATTGGCGATGGGATTATATTTTAAATATATATCAGATGGTGAGTTCTTGGTGTTGGACGTTAGCTTGGGTGTCGACATTGCTTTTTTTTCTAAAACTAGACGTTCGCGCTACGCGCATGAAAATTATAGGGTTTCGGTTGTAAAGTTTGTGGTGTCTTATTGCTGTTGTAAATTCGGCTTATGTGTTTTGGTTTGTTAGCTCTAAGTTTAATTTAGGTAGGAAAAAAATGGTTGCAAGTAAATTAAAAAGGAAAAATGCTGCGTTTTTCTGATGAAAAAAAATATTGCATCACATTTATATAGTGTGTCTTAACTTTTGTAACTCACTATTTAATTAGACGCTTTTTTACGTATTATTATTATTTTCAGTTACCCGTCTCTGGTAATAGCCATTTACGTATGTTGGATATCTATTATGATTTGTTGTATAACTTCAGATAACACTTGAAGACATCCACAAATCGGTAGCAGCCGAGGCCGTATCCAACGGCGTCAGTGACGTCATCACGGGCCTCACCGACCGCCGCCTCAGCCTGTACGGCTACACCATCGAGACCATTAACATGCTGCTGCTGCCCATGCTGCAGAACAAGTGAGTGCATTGTGTTTGCTGAATGGTAGAGGACGTGCACAAGTCGGGACGGCCGTGTCGGTACCCAACGGAGCCTGTGACGTTATCACGGGCCTCACCGACTGCCGACTCAGCCTGTACGGCTACACCATCGAGAGAACGTTCACTTCCAAATGAACCCGGCAGCTAATTTCCAAGGTAGTGTTAAGTAATTTATTCTGTTGAATTTGACAATGTACTTTTTTTTACAGGAAAGAAGCCCTCGGCAGTATGGGCAATGACGCTCCTCTTGCCTGCTTGTCTCAGTTCCAACCCCTACCGTACGAGTACTTCAAACAGCTGTTCGCACAAGTCACGAACCCGCCTATTGATCCCTTCAGGTATAATTTGTAATATAATTTAGTATCATTTTTGTTCAAATGGTGAATATAACCTTCTCACATTATAAAACCATTTTATTTTCAGGGAGAAGATAGTAATGTCCCTACTGTGTCCCATTGGCCCTGTGGCCAATATCCTGTCCCCGAGCGCAGAGTTCACGCACCGCCTGTTCCTGCCGCAGCCCATACTGTCGCTGCCCGACCTCTACGCGCTCAAGCATAGTACGCACCGCGGCTGGAAGGTGAATGTTGTAGATAATGTCCCTGCTATGTCCCATTGGCCCTGTGGCCAATATCCTGTCCCCGAGCGCGGCGTTCACGCACCGCCTGTTCCTGCCGCAGCCATATACTGTCGCTGCCCGACCTCTATGCGCTCAAGCATAGCACGCGCCGTGGCTGGAAGGTGAATATCGTAGATAATGTGCCTGCTGTGTCCCATTGGCCCTGTGGCCAATATCCTGTCCCCGAGCGCGGCGTTCACGCACCGCCTGTTCCTGCCGCAGCCCATACTGTCGCTGCCCGACCTCTATGCGCTCAAGCATACCACGCACCGCGTTCCGCGATAACTTTAGTAATGTTTTTCTGATCTTAATGAAATTGGTTGCGGTTCTAGCAGAGATATCTATAACTTGAGAGTTCGTATATGAGCAGGCTCGATCAAGACGTTATGGAACTAGAAGGCGAAAAACAGTCTTATTGTATTTATTTGGTCAATTCGTCGCACCAACATTGCGTCGAGGCTGCGCCTACGCCGCGTCGCCGCGTCGCCGTGGAACGGGCGCTCGCGTGACGTCGTCCCTCGAAAGACGCTAGTGTGTGGTGAGCCTAACATATGAATGGTTATTTTTTCAGACGAAAGTAATCGACTGCACGTTTGACTACCGGCTCGGCGAGACCGCGCTGGAGCCGGCGCTGACGGAGATCGCGGCGCAGGCGGAGGCGGCGGCGCGCGCCGGCCACCAGCTGCTCGTGCTGTCCGACCGCGCCGCCGGGCCCGCGCGCGTGCCCGTCAGCTCGCTGCTGGCGCTGGGTGAGTACTGACTACCGCCTCGTGAGACCGCGCCGGCCACCAGCTGCTCGTGCTGTCCGACCGCGCCGCCGGGCCCGCGCGCGTGCCCGTCAGCTCGCTGCTGGCGCTGGGTGAGTACTGACTACCGCCTCGTGAGACCGCGCCGGCCACCAGCTGCTCGTGCTGTCCGACCGCGCCGCCGGGCCCGCGCGCGTGCCCGTCAGCTCGCTGCTGGCGCTGGGTGAGTACTGACTACCGCCTCGTGAGACCGCGCCGGCCACCAGCTGCTCGTGCTGTCCGACCGCGCCGCCGGGCCCGCGCGCGTGCCCGTCAGCTCGCTGCTGGCGCTGGGTGAGTACTGACTACCGCCTCGTGAGACCGCGCCGGCCACCAGCTGCTCGTGCTGTCCGACCGCGCCGCCGGGCCCGCGCGCGTGCCCGTCAGCTCGCTGCTGGCGCTGGGTGAGTACTGACTACCGCCTCGTGAGACCGCGCCGGCCACCAGCTGCTCGTGCTGTCCGACCGCGCCGCCGGGCCCGCGCGCGTGCCCGTCAGCTCGCTGCTGGCGCTGGGTGAGTACTGACTACCGCCTCGTGAGACCGCGCCGGCCACCAGCTGCTCGTGCTGTCCGACCGCGCCGCCGGGCCCGCGCGCGTGCCCGTCAGCTCGCTGCTGGCGCTGGGTGAGTACTGACTACCGCCTCGTGAGACCGCGCCGGCCACCAGCTGCTCGTGCTGTCCGACCGCGCCGCCGGGCCCGCGCGCGTGCCCGTCAGCTCGCTGCTGGCGCTGGGTGAGTACTGACTACCGCCTCGTGAGACCGCGCCGGCCACCAGCTGCTCGTGCTGTCCGACCGCGCCGCCGGGCCCGCGCGCGTGCCCGTCAGCTCGCTGCTGGCGCTGGGTGAGTACTGACTACCGCCTCGTGAGACCGCGCCGGCCACCAGCTGCTCGTGCTGTCCGACCGCGCCGCCGGGCCCGCGCGCGTGCCCGTCAGCTCGCTGCTGGCGCTGGGTGAGTACTGACTACCGCCTCGTGAGACCGCGCCGGCCACCAGCTGCTCGTGCTGTCCGACCGCGCCGCCGGGCCCGCGCGCGTGCCCGTCAGCTCGCTGCTGGCGCTGGGTGAGTACTGACTACCGCCTCGTGAGACCGCGCCGGCCACCAGCTGCTCGTGCTGTCCGACCGCGCCGCCGGGCCCGCGCGCGTGCCCGTCAGCTCGCTGCTGGCGCTGGGTGAGTACTGACTACCGCCTCGTGAGACCGCGCCGGCCACCAGCTGCTCGTGCTGTCCGACCGCGCCGCCGGGCCCGCGCGCGTGCCCGTCAGCTCGCTGCTGGCGCTGGGTGAGTACTGACTACCGCCTCGTGAGACCGCGCCGGCCACCAGCTGCTCGTGCTGTCCGACCGCGCCGCCGGGCCCGCGCGCGTGCCCGTCAGCTCGCTGCTGGCGCTGGGTGAGTACTGACTACCGCCTCGTGAGACCGCGCCGGCCACCAGCTGCTCGTGCTGTCCGACCGCGCCGCCGGGCCCGCGCGCGTGCCCGTCAGCTCGCTGCTGGCGCTGGGTGAGTACTGACTACCGCCTCGTGAGACCGCGCCGGCCACCAGCTGCTCGTGCTGTCCGACCGCGCCGCCGGGCCCGCGCGCGTGCCCGTCAGCTCGCTGCTGGCGCTGGGTGAGTACTGACTACCGCCTCGTGAGACCGCGCCGGCCACCAGCTGCTCGTGCTGTCCGACCGCGCCGCCGGGCCCGCGCGCGTGCCCGTCAGCTCGCTGCTGGCGCTGGGTGAGTACTGACTACCGCCTCGTGAGACCGCGCCGGCCACCAGCTGCTCGTGCTGTCCGACCGCGCCGCCGGGCCCGCGCGCGTGCCCGTCAGCTCGCTGCTGGCGCTGGGTGAGTACTGACTACCGCCTCGTGAGACCGCGCCGGCCACCAGCTGCTCGTGCTGTCCGACCGCGCCGCCGGGCCCGCGCGCGTGCCCGTCAGCTCGCTGCTGGCGCTGGGTGAGTACTGACTACCGCCTCGTGAGACCGCGCCGGCCACCAGCTGCTCGTGCTGTCCGACCGCGCCGCCGGGCCCGCGCGCGTGCCCGTCAGCTCGCTGCTGGCGCTGGGTGAGTACTGACTACCGCCTCGTGAGACCGCGCCGGCCACCAGCTGCTCGTGCTGTCCGACCGCGCCGCCGGGCCCGCGCGCGTGCCCGTCAGCTCGCTGCTGGCGCTGGGTGAGTACTGACTACCGCCTCGTGAGACCGCGCCGGCCACCAGCTGCTCGTGCTGTCCGACCGCGCCGCCGGGCCCGCGCGCGTGCCCGTCAGCTCGCTGCTGGCGCTGGGTGAGTACTGACTACCGCCTCGTGAGACCGCGCCGGCCACCAGCTGCTCGTGCTGTCCGACCGCGCCGCCGGGCCCGCGCGCGTGCCCGTCAGCTCGCTGCTGGCGCTGGGTGAGTACTGACTACCGCCTCGTGAGACCGCGCCGGCCACCAGCTGCTCGTGCTGTCCGACCGCGCCGCCGGGCCCGCGCGCGTGCCCGTCAGCTCGCTGCTGGCGCTGGGTGAGTACTGACTACCGCCTCGTGAGACCGCGCCGGCCACCAGCTGCTCGTGCTGTCCGACCGCGCCGCCGGGCCCGCGCGCGTGCCCGTCAGCTCGCTGCTGGCGCTGGGTGAGTACTGACTACCGACCGTACAGATGTAAGCTTACAGTGCGCAATTTTCAACCGACTTCAAGATTTCAAAGGAGGTGATCAATTCGTCGGGATCTTTGTCCCATTGTCACCAAGTCCAAATCTGGTGATGGGATCCTGGAGAAATCAAGGGAACTCTACAACTATTATAGGCACACCTATAGTGATTTCACTTTTTTTTACAGCAACCCGGCCACTTCCTCTTGGAATAGCGGATTCAAAGTGAAGTCGGTTCTCTTTTTGTTTAGATTATTCTAACTGGTTATTCGCTCGAAAACTTGACATGACGAAGGCATGACTACTTTAAGCCGACTAAGGTAGAAGCGGGCAGGGGGCATGAATACCAAATTTTGTCGACTCTTATCGACAATTCCGTCACTAAACCCAGAAAAGTTACCTTCTGTCTCTCACACGCAATTTCACAGAAAAATTATGAAAACTCGAAAATTTCTGAGACGAATTTTAGTCTTCGATTAACACTGTATCCTTCATATGGCATCATTTTCTAAAGTATACTGCCATCTTCTGTGACACTACACAATAAACTAGGACAACTGGAGACAAAACTTGTCGGGTCCTAAAATAGTAAAAATGTTAACATCACCAATACCACCATGTGACGGTCTTATTGTTTTTTTAGGGGCTGTCCACCACCACTTGATCGAGACCCGCATGCGTATGAAAGTGGGCATTATTGTGGAGACCGCCGAGGCACGAGAAGTACACCATATGTGTGTTTTGTTGGGTAAGTGAATCGTCTACACTAGTCTCTGTATACCTCGCGAGCATAGCTGAAACTGAATAGATGAATGGCTTCATATGTATATTATACATTTTCCAAAAACAGAACTACAAAAAATGCACTTAACCCTTTACCGCATACATATAAAAAAATTATCAAATTTGAACTCTGATCCATGCCAATAGAGTTGAAAGTAATAACGCCATATATGGCTTCGTATGCGGTAAAGGGTTAACTCAGGTAGAATTCATAAATCAGTGGGCTAATTTGGCACACAAAGCTTTTGTCAAATGTATGTAGAGTGCTGTTAATTTACTCCACAGGAATATAAACTGGTAACCACTGTAACCGAAAACAATCAAAACCGAAGTTAGATGGTCGATTACGCATTTACTGCTGCAGTATTATAGTTAGGTTAAGGTTATTTTTTATTTTACAGTTTAATATTAGCCATCTAAAAATGCTCCATTTATCTACAGGCTACGGCGCCGACGCGATCTGCCCATACCTGTCCTTCGAACTGGCCTTCGCTCTCCGAAACGACCACATCATCGACCCAGCCATCACCGACGAAAGCATCTACAAAGCCTACCAGTCCGCCATCGAAACCGGCTTAGCCAAAGTCATGGCGAAGATGGGCATTAGTACGCTGCAGTCGTATAAGAGTGCGCAGATCTTTGAGGCGGTTGGCCTAAATGAGGATGTCATCGATAAGTGCTTTAGAGGCACTCAGTCTAGAATCGGTGAGTGTTCTTTTATAGCTATACAGTTTATAAAGCCTACCAGTCTGCCATCGAAACCGGCTTAGCGAAATTCATGGCGAAGATGGGCATTAGTACGCTGCAGTCGTATAAGAGTGCGCAGATCTTTGAGGCGGTTGGCCTGAATGAGGACGTCATCGATAAGTGCTTTAGAGGTACTCAGTCTAGAATCGGTAAGTACACTTTAAGACCTATACAGTCTATAAGGTAGCGCAGTCCGCCATCGAATCCGACAACTTTACAAAAGTCATAGCGAAGATGGGCATGAGTACACTGCAGTCGTATAAGAGTGCGCGGATCTGTGAGGCCTTACAAGGGATTTGGCTTATGGATACTCAAATTACTTACAAGGGGAATAGCCCACTTTGTCGGTTTACAAGGACACTTCCGTCTTTCACCAATAGATAGCGTTTAATGTGTAGTTTTAGGAAGTAGGTACTAATAACTCCATAATGAAAATGTGGGATGTTTTTCCCTGCACTGACACATATGTTCTTGTAAAACACTCTGCATTTACATTATGACTCTATAAGTATCAATCAGTTAGCAATCAGTCTTTTTCGACGCCATAACAAATGGCGCAAGAATGAATGCATTGATGCATCCATTCTTGCGCCAAACCAATAAAGATGACTTTAAAGTAAAACTTATGACGGATATATCCGTCTTTGTCGTCGAAGTGTATATTTTAAACGGCGCGTAGCGTATTTTAAAGTGATGATTGCTACATTTAACAATACTTTTATTTACAGGTGGTGTAAACTTCGAAATTCTCTCGAAGGAAATATTCGAGAGGCATGAATTGGCTTATGGTACATGCAAAGATGCCCTTGTTCTTAGGTAAGTTAACAACTATAAGGATTGGTTTACCAGATCTATTTGAATATTTTGTTGTGATTTAGTGGTAGTTGTCTTTTGGAGTCATGGATCAGACAATACATAATTATATGCACTAGAATATATCAGTCTGTGACAAGCAAAAGTCACTCAATTACAAAAAAAAAACAAAAATCAACCTTGTTATGTTGCAAGTATGGTTCATTATGGCTATGAACTTGTGGTAGTACTTAGTGAGTTTTGGTTGTCTCATGACGATATAAGACGGATGTTTTACAAATTATTATAATTAAAAAATAACTAACCATATAATAATAAAATGTTTTCCAGGAATCCCGGACACTACCACTGGCGCGCGGGGGGCGAGAAGCACATCAACGACCCCATGTCCGTCGCCAACCTGCAGGAGGCCGTCGCCAACAAGAGCTCGTCGGCCTACGACAAGTTCAGGTTAGAACACTAATTGCATTTTCTCAAACATACTCCGACATATATGCGTTAATGTCATGAAATGAAGACATGAAGTTGCTAATTTATGGCTCCTTACATTATTTAGTAATGTAGGGAGTTAGTATGAAACGTACAACGTATTGTTACCATATTTAACGCAATTGAGAAACTTATCTACTTTATATTCGAACGAGCGGAGCGAGTTCTTACAAACAACTCGCTACTGGGACGTCTCGGCATTTCGATGGCTTTTTGATTTCGAGAGTTTGTTCGACGATAATTTTAGTAATGTTAATCTGATCTTTAAGGAATTTGTTGGGATTGTAGCAGAGACACATACAATTTGAGAGTTCCTTTATGAGCTAGATCGATCAAGCGGTTTGTGGACTTAGAAGGTGAAAAAAATCTTCATATGGGTCTTGTTATATTGGTCAACTCGTTTGCAAGTAAATCGCGAGTTCTCAGTTCGAGGCGGACTATTAGTTTACTTTATATTTGTATATTTAATGGCTTTGATATATTATTTCACGCAAGGACATCATTCCTGTTACAAGTTTAGTATAGTCAGCTGCAGAGTTAGTTTGAGCCCCTCTGAATACGAAACGTGTATAAGTGAATATAGTATTTTATGCAATAGTTGTATAAGAGGGTTCAAAAAAGGTGAGTGGCGTGTGTAACAATTTGAGGCGAAGCCGAAAATTGTTAATAAAGACGCCATGAGCCTTTTTTGAACTACTTATACAACGTTGCATACATTACTTTTTCTACGACTAGGGTTTAAATAAAATACAAAATTAAACGCAGTTTGCTTTAAGAAAGAGCGAGAAGTTGAAAAGTGGTGGCAAATGACAGCTTTTTTCCTTATGTTGGCAGCAATTATTTTAGTTTTGTTATTGTTCCAAACCATATGAATTCAGTCGTTTGTTAAGTTGGCAGTTTTGATTTACGTTGTAAATTTAGTGTTGTTTTTCTTTTTTATCTGTTGGGTTCACAGGGCACCACTGTTAAACGGCTATTAGACATTGCACCTGCAGGACCCAATCTGTTGTGTACCCTGCCTCTCCCTAACCCTCCTTCAGCTCCCTAAGGGCCCTACCTTTAATTACACCTTCCAACCTGACAAATTGGGCCCTGCAGGTTGCAATGTCTAATACCGCTTTTAGCAGTTGCTTTTTATCACATAATAATCCTAGGGTCTTTATGAAGAATAGACAAGATAGACTTTTTTGAAATGTCATAAGACAATCTTTTATATTCGTTGGCGGGACCATATAATTGACAGATAAAAGTACCGGAGTAGAAAAAGATAATAATGTAGTATACCATGTGGCATGGCAGGGAGAGCACGCTGGAGTCGGTGCGCGCGTGCACGCTGCGCGGGCAGCTGGAGCTCGTCAAGCTGGACGAGCCCATCCCGCTCGCCGACGTCGAGCCCGCCGCAGAGATCGTCAAGCGCTTCGCCACAGGTCACTCACCTTTACAGTTGTGCCATTCTCCAAAATTCTCGAGAACGTTTCCCGTTTTTTATGGAAAACGTTCTCACTCAGAAATCTTTCTCGTAGTAAATGGAGAACTTTCTCAAGAACGGCACATCTCTACTCACCTTCACAGCGCCCGTACAGGCCAGTCACGCCACTACATGTCGGCCCACTGACGCCGTCGACGTCAATAGCCGTCCGGTCAAAAACTATGAAATACCACTCCTAGAACCCTTTTATGATGCTTGGCATAATTACTACTTACTTTTTTTTGCTCTGACGTCAGGAGTACGGCGTATATTGTACAGTCGACGTCAAAGATATGTTTGCACTTTTGCACCTTATTACTAAGTAAGGTGGTGCAAAAGTGTAAGTAAAGATTTCTTTGATCTCAACTGTACTTCGCCACAAAGGTCTTAAGAATATTATGTTGTTGAACATCAATGAACTCATATAATACGCATAATTACAGTCAGCACGCCAAAGTGGCTCAAAAAAATTAATATTACTCATACTCATTTATTCGTAATATCTCAAAATATTACATGTCAAAAAGAAACACGAGATGAGAAGATGTTATTGTTAATACTACGAGTAGGCATAACAAAGTATTACGTGTTTCCAGGTGCGATGTCATTCGGGTCCATATCGCTGGAGGCGCACACGACGCTAGCTATCGCCATGAACCGCATCGGCGGCAAGTCCAACACCGGCGAGGGCGGCGAGAACGCCGACCGCTACCTCAACCAGGTGAAACATTCAACCCTTGACCGCCAAAGCCGTCAAATCACGGAAAGTCGTGCCCTCGGCGCCAGGACGTGTTATCACGTCAAAAATATAACCGGCTGAGGGCACGATTATTCCGTCCGATGCTTGGCGTTCAAAAGGTCAACGCGACTCATTGGTCGCTTTCATAGTTCGCCTTGTACAGTCACCGGCAATAGTATCTTCCTACATGAAGGCCGTAAAAATATGTGACACGCTCTTATCTGTAGGGCCGTAAGAGCGTGTCACATGTTTTTGCAGCCTTCGTGTACTACTTCTACGTTCTACTTCGTGTACGTGTACATACTATTGCCGGTGTCTGTACCTTAACGATAACGACACGATATAATGGTAGTATCGCTGAATAAGATTAAAATTAGAAGATTGTGCAAACACAAATGCTTGATATTTTATATCCGTGACTCCAATGATGTTGGCGTCCTCCAATGTAGCATACCATTGTAATATTATTGTTGTTTTCAGGACCCCGAATTCAACAGACGGTCAGCCATCAAGCAGGTGGCGTCGGGTCGCTTCGGCGTGACGGCGTCGTACTTGGCACACGCCGACGACCTGCAGATCAAGATGGCGCAGGGCGCCAAGCCGGGCGAGGGCGGCGAGCTGCCGGGTAAGCGCTTGGCCAGAAAATGTAGATAAATGCGGCATTCCTATATCAACCGTTACTTTAAGACAAAGGCATAAGGTATATTTTAGTATATAAAAACTTAAAATTGACCTATTTCTGTTGATTTAATAATGACCTTAGATAATCTAGCAAGAAAGGTGCAATGCTTAAAATGCCTTTACCAGTTGTTAACTCGGGACGTTCGAGTCCCGCGGTTTCCAAAATCGTTAATTTTTTCATTGCATTGGACATCTGCATCTATTCTGATTTGTGGTAATTTCCCAGGTTACAAAGTGACGGAGGACATCGCGAAGACCCGCTGCTCAGTAGCCGGCGTGGGTCTGATCTCGCCGCCGCCGCACCACGACATCTACTCCATCGAGGACCTGGCCGAGCTCATCTACGACCTGAAGTGCGCCAACCCGCGCGCGCGCATCTCCGTCAAGCTCGTGTCCGAGGTCGGCGTCGGAGTGGTCGCCTCCGGAGTCGCTAAGGTCACTATTATACATTCTTAAGACGTACCATTCAAAAGGAATTTGAAATTAATAGTACACTAGTAGTCCGCCTCGAACTGAGAACTCGACGATTTGACCAATATAACAAGGCCCATATGAAGATTTTTTTACGTTACTAATGTTATCGTCGAACAAACTCTCAAAATCAAAAAGCCATCGAAATGCCCAGACGTCCCACTAACCAGAAGTTGTTTGTAAGAACGAGCTTCGCTTACGCTCCGCTCGTTCGATAAATTTGAATGTCTTGTTTCAAAATCGAGGTAAACAAAAAAAACAAGTTATTCCAATTGTACATGGTTTAATTGTCATTGAAAAAGTATTAAATAAATAGGACCGTGGACCTTATAATGATGCTAAGCTTTAACGCTTAGGTAACTGATGTCTTAGACCTTGGAATGTGCATCATGTATTTCTTTGTCATTGTAAAGTCAAAACGACGAGCGCTCCTTCGCTGATTCAGAGTAAATAAATGGAGTACGCAATAAAGAAACAATTTTCGTTGTTATAACGGTATTTTATTGTGCAGGGCAAAGCGGAACATATCGTAATATCCGGCCACGACGGTGGAACCGGTGCTAGCTCCTGGACTGGGATCAAGAGCGCCGGTCTGCCTTGGGAGCTCGGCGTCGCCGAAACCCATCAAGTTCTTGTGCTCAACGATCTTCGCTCGCGGTAAGGAGACTATTATTTTCTTCTATTAAATTATGTTATGTCTGACTTAATCCTTTACCTGCCAAAGACGTCAAAAAATTACGCGCACGGAAAGTCGTGCCATCAGCGCCGTGATATCACGTCCAAAATATATGCGAGTGCTGGCGCTAAAGGTGCTCTTAAGGTGCTCTTATACGGGCGATAGAAATTGCCGAATTGCCGCAATTTTGACGTCACGGCCATATCGAGCAATTTCAAGCAATTCGAAATATTGCTCAATATGGGGCAATTATTGCTCCAGTATGGCGCCATTCTGGCTCCATTCGAATTGCCCCATATAGCAGCAACTCGGGAAACTAGGCAATACGTTCATACACGAGAAATACAGTGGAGCAATACGACCGCGCCGTTTCCCCTCCCCTTGCACTGTACCAACTGGTCGCTTCACCCACGCCCGACCGGCGATCGCGCCGTTTCCCCTCCCCCTACGCCCGGACCGCGCTCGCCCTACTAGAAAAAGAATGGGACATGCATATATGTGCGTACGGGATAGAAATACAAATTGCCTTGAATTTTCCAATCGTCTGGATATACCGGCAATTGTAGTCGGCAATATAGAGCAACACGGAAATGAATGGAGCAATACGGGAAATGATTGCCGAAATAATTGCCGCAATATCTAGAAATTGCCTCGTATTGCTCAATTAATTGCTCCATATTGCTCCATTAGTTTCGGCAACGTATCGCCGGGCAATAATTGCCCGAAAAATCGCCCGTGTAAAGGTGCTCTTACACGGGCGATTTTTCGGGCAATTATTGCCCGGCGATACGTTGCCGAAAGTACTGGAGCAATGTGGAGCAATTAATTGAGCAATACGAGGCAATTTCTAGATATTGCGGCAATTATTTCGGCAATCATTTCCCGTATTGCTCCATTCATTTCCGTGTTGCTCTATATTGCCGACTACAATTGCCGGTATATCCAGACGATTGGAAAATTCAAGGCAATTTGTATTTCTATCCCGTACGCACATATATGCATGTCCCATTCTTTTTCTAGTAGGGCGAGCGCGGTCCGGGCTTAGGGGGAGGGGAAACGGCGCGATCGCCGGTCGGGCGTGGGTGAAGCGACCAGTTGGTACAGTGCAAGGGGAGGGGAAACGGCGCGGTCGTATTGCTCCACTGTATTTCTCGTGTATGAACGTATTGCCTAGTTTCCCGAGTTGCTGCTATATGGGGCAATTCGAATGGAGCCAGAATGGCGCCATACTGGAGCAATAATTGCCCCATATTGAGCAATATTTCGAATTGCTTGAAATTGCTCGAAATGGCCGTGACGTCAAAATTGCGGCAATTCGGCAATTTTTATCGCCCGTATAAGAGCACCTTAAGAGCACCTTTACACGGGCGATTTTTCGGGCAATTATTGCCCGGCGATACGATGCCGAAACTAATGGAGCAATATGGAGCAATACGAGGCAATTTCTAGATATTGCGGCAATTATTTCGGCAATCATTTCCCGTATTGCTCCATACATTTCCGTATTGCTCTGTATTGCCGACTACAATTGCCGGTATATCCAGACGATTGGAAAATTCAAGGCAATTTGTATTTCTATCCCGTACACATATGCATGTCCCATTCTTTTTCTAGTAGGGCGAGCGCGGTCCAGGTGTAGGGGGAGGGGAAACGGCCTGTTACAATAAATCTGTTCAAAAGGTCGTTTATTAAGGAATATTTTGCGGCGCTTACGTCATTTTACTATGTGTTTTTGACTTATAACTCAAAAACGGCTCAACCGATTCTATTCAAAATGGTTTTCATTGAAAGTACTAATTAAGCCTCACATTCGTGAATTTTACGGATTTTTTGAACCCACGGTTCAAAAGTTAGATGGGGGGGGGGGAGGGGGGACGCCCTGTTTTAAACTTTAATTAAACCCTAAGAACTTGATATCCATTTGGGCTTTATACTTGTATTTCCACTGAATCCAGAAATTTCAGCTATTAATCTCTAACCATTCACGAGATATTGACCTCCGAAAATCACTATTTTTACCACTGACTGACTGGCTCACTGATCCACTGACTCATCATCAAAACTATTGACTACATCCAGATGACCTAGAAAGTTGTGGCATCCAGTTAGGCATTCGTGTCATTCGTGTGTAAACAACAGGAAGAATCTACAAACTTGTTTCTGAAAATTAGTTCTCTTCCTGCAAGATATGAACGCATCTATTTCTCTTTTTTTAAGTCATTATTTTAAATGCACTGCAAGCTTCCTCAGCTAGAATTACCTCGTCCATAGTTCAGAGAGATTCTGATTTTGGGGCGAGTGCGGCGCGGTGTGAGTGCAAGGGGGGGAAACGACGCGGTCGTATTGCTCCACTGTATTTCTCGTGTATGAACGTATTGCCTAGTTTCCCGAGTTGCTGCTATATGGGGCAATTCGAATGGAGCCAGAATGGCGCCATACTGGAGCAATAATTGCCCCATATTGAGCAATATTTCGAATTGCTTGAAATTGCTCGATATGGCCGTGACGTCAAAATTGCGGCAATTCGGCAATTTTTATCGCCCGTATAAGAGCACCTTAATGGCACGATTTTTCCGTCCGATGCTTGGCGGTCAAAGGGTTACGTATGCAAGTTATAATACAGTTTTTGTGTCTTTAAGCCCCGCTTGCGCAGGGCATCAAAAAATTTTTATAGACTCATTTGAGTGTTCCCCTCCACGGAAATCTTTAGTAAAAGGCGAAAGATTTATTCGTTTTGAAGGGAAACCAGAGTAACGACAACATTGTTGGCCGCATCACGGCATGATGTGGAGAAAAATCTTAACACCGCGTTGTACGATATCTTGCGGACGTAACAGCGACATCTATCGGGTATTTGGGAAACTAAACTACAATGCCATGACATGATACGCGACATGTGAATACCTACCTACTACGGTAGGTGGCGATGGCACACAAGGGGTCGCATTATTAAATTGAATTAAAATAATAACAGTTATCATCTTTTAATGAGCAAAATTGCAAAAGTATTAAATATTCATACATTAATAATTGAATCTCTTTCCAGTGTTGTAGTACAGGCGGACGGACAGATTCGCACGGGATTTGACGTGATGGTGGCTGCTTTGCTCGGGGCTGACGAGTTCGGATTCAGTACTGCGCCGCTCATCGCACTTGGTTAGTACTGCTACTCGGAAATCAAATTCATAGATAAATAAGTATCAAAAATTATAACCAAGGTTTGAAAAAGGTTTATAGAATAACGGTAAATACCGGTTTATTTGGGGTTTACTCCGAACTATCAAAAGTACGTGAACGCTTTAAGCGGTGTGCCGCAGTGTGAACGAAGACACTTAGGCATCGTGCGCCGGAATAAACCGGTTAATCAGACAACTTTATGGAAATATTCCAATAAAAACCTCTTTCACGAGGGAAACCAACATGAAAAGGTTGATACCGCGACTCGCGAGCCTTCCGGTTGCCTTACGGACACTGAAACTACGCGTCATTGCTCTGAATTAACGGTTTGGACAGTTAACCGGTACCCATCCTTGATCATACAAGTATACTTTTTCCCCCAGGTTGCACAATGATGCGTAAGTGCCACCTCAACACGTGCCCCGTGGGTATCGCCACACAGGACCCGGTACTGAGGAAAAAATTCGCCGGCAAGCCTGAGCACGTCATCAACTACCTCTTCATGTTGGCTGAAGAGGTAAATATGTGATTAATTTTCTGATTGGCCCTCTTTCATTTTAAATTAGTATCGGGTTGGCCGGTCGAAAGTCTTTACAGATGGCGCCAGCATAGCTTGTACCTGTCAGTCCTACAAATAGTGTCAAAAACTTGTTTTTTTTTTAATTTTCTGACCTGGATGGGCTAGACTTTAAGCCAAATCCCATACAACAATACTAGTGACAGGTACAAGCTATAGTGGCGCCATCTGGCCAAACCGTTGACAGTTGCCAACCCCATTGTAGAGGACTTAATTAATTTTAGTTAATTTTATTTTTAATATTATTTAACTGAAAATAGTACAATGTTGTTTATTTCCAGCAGACCTTTTTGAGGCTCCTTGGAGACTTGTTTGAAATGCCATCTGAACGAGATCAAACCAAAGTTACCGCACGGGAACTCTACTCGTTACTAGATGGCGCTGCACGGTTTTTTTACATTATGTAGTAGCTTTAGTTTGCTCTCGGTCAGATGGCGCTACAGACCTGGAGCCTCAAAAAGTTCTTTACTCCTTATTCATAAACGTGTCGCAGGCCTCAATTAGTTAATTTATATTTTGTCCTTATCCGTCTCTTTGACAGTTGTGTTTGTTAGAAAAATGCATAACATAAAATTAACTAATTGACAATTCGTTTTTAGGTGCTTTTTTCCTTTGTTCCAGTCCTAAATAAATTGAACACTTTCAGTTTTGATATTTCACACATTTTTGGGTTCATAATACTAGTGTAATACAAAGACAGTATGATTATCTCTAATAGGGTATATTACTGCAATATTCTGCCACCAGAGTGCAGCACTAGCACACCGGTAAACCATAGAGTTTTTAATACATACTAGGCCTTAAACAGCTTTTTACAAGTTTTCATAGATAATTTATAACGAATAAATATGTCATTTGCGCACCAAGGCGGTTTGTTTACAAAGGGCCTATCGTGAAACGAGAAAATCGAAACTTTGACATGTGCCTCTCTATCGCTCGAATATGAAAGAGTGACAGAGAACCAGGTAACGAAATTCCTATTTTCGTGTTTCGTGGTAGGCCCTCTGGATGTGCTAGTGCCGCCCCCTACGCATGGTTTTGCGTAATATTCCCTATTCCAAACTATATTTTACCAGGTTCGTCAACACATGGCCGATGTCGGCGTGCGCAGGTTCCAAGACCTCATCGGGCGCACGGATCTGCTTAAAGTACGCGAGAATAACGAGAACCCTAAGGCTCGACTATTAAACTTGAGCCTTATTCTGAAGAACGCTTTACACATGCGCCCCGGCGTCAATATTATTGGAGGGTCCAAGTCGCAGGTTAGTTTAAATTTTTAGTTTTTTTTTAAATCGGACAAATGCAATGCATGCACACCGCGTATCGTGCTACGTAATATACCCGAGCCGATAGCCTGTGTCATATAGTAATAAGATGTAGAACCACAAAAGCGTATATTTTTTACGGCATGCGTTTTCAATACTTCGCACCCTTGGTAAAATAATGCAACATGTGACTATATGTCAAAAGTGCTTTTATTGCGGAAATAGTCTTAAAACGGTGCGTTCTACATCGCACAAAAATAATTTTATTTTTAACATTGTTAGTTTCTGAGATAATTTAAGCGGAAAACGACGCAAGTAATCAGTGGACGTAAAACAATGCAACAAATGCGTATGCTTCGTTCTTTTACGGCGTTCCCGCGAGCGCAGTCCGGCGCGCGCGCCGTCGTAAAGTCAGTTGCGTCAGTGTTCCCGGACTATAAAAATTTGTCGCACACTGGATCAAAATTGCCAAAAATAGATGCCGAAATCAAAATAACAATGGTTAGTATTTTTAAAATAATAAAAATATAGTTTTGTACAAGAAAGTTACATGTGAACATACGGCTGATAAAATTTTCAATGTTGCAATAAAATTGCCAGTCGCATGATCACATACGATATTTTTTGTTGATTTTTAACGTAAAAATAAAAATACTCTACTAATCTGTTAATGATATTATCTTAATGTTCTACTACGAATTTGAAGTATTTTTATGGTTTCTCAAATTGATGGTCGTATGTTAACTTACAACTATGTTGCACGAACTATTCAATGCCGTATGTCAATATGTTGCGTTATTTGACGTATACGGTAGGTACTATATGTGCACATGCTTCGTTTTTTTAGGTAGTAATCTGAGATACGTCGTTATCAGAAAGTTTAAATCCACTAATATTTTATGTACCAATGCCTTAATTCTTTATTTATATGATATATATCATCATACATTTACGTATTAAAATATTATATTACACTGAATTTATTTGTTTACGTTTGTTTTTATCAGTATCAGACATAGTACGAATTAAACTTAGTTTAGCAAAAAACGTGGTCGATAAAACTTTTAACGATAATTTACTCTTAAAATATATTTTTTCATGGCCTGATACTCAGGGATAAATGGCTAATTTTATTTCTTAATCGTTCTTAGGTACAGTTTCATGTATACGTGGATTTTTGGGGCAGGTATATCAACTGATGAGGTAATTTTCGGTAAAACCAACTCGGAGAAAGAACCTATTCTTATAGGAAGTTATATATACCGTTCAGCCAGATGTAATGAATGCTGCTGCTACACTGATGTTACCAAATGTTATACGACACAGAAGGATGCCGTTGCCGCTATGCCTAATGTCACAGTGCTTTTTTTACGTTATATAACAACAGTGTAATAGCAGCATAAGAAATAACATTCAGAAGCTTCAGGTCAATTCTACCGTACCAACCAGATAAAAGAAATAGTAGTCCCTGTACCAGGTTAAGGTCAGTTCTACCATGCCAGCCAGATGAAAGAAATAAAGTTCCTGTATCAATTTAAGTTCTATCGTGCCAGCCAGGTGAAAAAATAGTCTTTGTAGTAGTATAGGTTCAGACAGCACTCCCTTAAATGTCGAACCAGGTTCCAGCTTTGACTGCTCTTCGGCTACGTCTATTGCAAACTTTCTACAAGACAAAGTTAACACTCTACTCCAATGCCATCTTCTGTCTATCGCCGTTGTGGAGTATAATAGTAAGTAATGGAGTTTAGAACATGACCAGCAGACTTTTGATACAACGCCTGTTTTTTTAAAACGTTTTGAGACTAGAAACAACTCAGATTAATCTAAAACGAAGATGCGTCAGAAACGTTGTGAGTACATTTGTTCAGGTTCATCAACGTCCCACACCACTATCAGAAAATGTCCCCAACCTCATTTGAGTAATCTGTTACCCCAATTAATGCCTTGTACAGATCAAGAAAATGATTTTTTAGTCTTTGCTGTTGTAAATAAACCTAACCAAATTGTGCTCTTTCTCTACGACACTTCTCGAAGTTGGGCATGCGGCATGCCGATATTGAAGATGACAGTGTGCATTCGGTAATCGAAAGAGCCTCGTCATTGACGATTATTTATACCGTGTAGAGTAGAAAAACAACTTCTCAGGTGGTGGCCCACCTGACCATGACCCATACCAATTTGTTGAACAATATGACTCCAGATCGAATTGATGATTGTCTTTGGCAGAGGAATATTCAGGGTGAAAACATAAGCCGGTTGAATTGAATGTCAAAGAAATTTAGTAGCTGTTAAACCAAAACTGATACCTTTGGACTGAAATTTAATTGGAAATTACAAAAGTATTATAGAACAAGACAAGACTACAAATAGCGCCTATAGTTTTAGCAAAAGCCTACAGTAATAAACCCTTGCCTGGGGGGCGATTTGATATTCTAGCACTCGACTCTGACACTTAAAACTCAGTTTAAAATGATATAATGGTGTTTCAAAAATATCAGCTATAGGAATTTAAGATCATGGTTGGTGTAATTTAGCTATATTACCTATTGATTTCATGCCAAAATAAGTATGACAAACTTATGTGTGTGCGAGTATACTTGAGCTTAATTTATTTGATTTCTAGCACTCGAAAGTCATAAATCGGCCTGTAGCGTTAAGCACAGTCGACGTCAAACATATGTTTGACTTTTACACATTATTACAAAAGAGTAAGGTATAATATTTATGTGCCGTTTTATGAAGAACTGTACCCAAATAACGATATTGGTAATATTTCCGCTCAAGACCTGGACCCAAACTCTACTGATGAATATGACAGCGAACGAGGCGCCAAAATTAATTGTTGCAAGTAATATTCTCTGATTAATTGATCGAGATTATTTTTTTTGGATAATGCATCCTGTGATATTTGTTACCTTTTTACAACAAAAAAATATCTCCATTTGATAATGTATCAGACAGAGAACTGTTGTTTTCTGGACATGTTAAAATTATTATAATTGTATGTTTTTTTTATTTCTTTTGAATAACATAATTGTTTATAGGTATTTATGTTTATCGTCAACCTTCGTCAACGTTAAAATGATTGTATTGTCAATATAATAGAGTAAGTATTTTCTGATTTGTATACTGATATTGATTTAAAAATTATTGTTTTATTATATTATTGTAGCTATTATTTAATAATTTAAAGAAATCTATAATTTTATTCAAATACAACCTCATAATATTGAAGTTTTTTTGTCAAATAACGACATTTATGCACATGTTTCATATAGTTCTTCATAAAACAAAGACACATGTGCACATACTACACGCAGTCTTTCGTGAAATAACGACGGATCTGCAGATACGTCGGCTGATGCTTGGTAAAACAAAGCCGTAAGTGCACATCCGTCGTACTATTTTCAAAAATAATGAATTAAATAAGATCGGATATAACGCATTCAATTAGTTGCACATATATAGATAAACATGTTAAATTTAAAGACAATTCCTTTGAAAGTTAAAAAGTTATCAGTGAAATTCACTCACGCAATCTTAAAACCTCTCTCCTGTAAAGTAGACATTTTGCAGATGTGGCTTTGTTTTACCAAGGGTACGACTTTTAGTTTAAAAATTTACTGACCAAGTTTCCATATCTTTATTACCGAAATTACCAAATTGAACACGACCACATGTAAAATTACTTAATATTTTTTTCTCACTTTACCGAGATTATACTCTGATTTGTAAATAAATTCCAAAAATATAACTTTTCTTCTTCACCGGTTTTGTGTAATTTATACGTTGTTTTTTTTTAAGAAATACCACTGATATAATGTAATACCTAATGGCAATTTTAATCCTCTGATGTAAAAAAGTAATATCCGTGGCCCTTATTCAGAGAATTAAAAGCTAAAAGTAAGCGAGGTTATATTTTCCGAATCTAATTACGAATCATAGTTTAATTACTCGTTTTAAAAAATAGCCACACTAAATATAAGCCCTCCTTCTTGAAATATATGTCCGTTCATAACTAAAGTTAAAACGGTTTACTTGATTTAGCAAACGTTCCGAAATAACTCGACACTATTTACGCAGGATTTCCAACTAGAGAAACGATTGGACAATCAACTGATCGAGCAATGCGCCGGCATCCTCGACGGCAGCAAGAAACACGTGGACATCGCCATGAAGATCACCAACGAGGACCGGACGTTCACGTCCACGCTCTCGTACCACATTGCCATGTAAGTTTCATACTACGACTAGCCTGCTATCACCTGCTATCCACATACCAACTGGCGACTGAATAACGCTATCTCGTTTATACTTGGTAAGTCCATGCAACAGTGAAGGAGATAGCGTTATTACCTCAGTCGCCAGAGGTCAGTTTTATAAAGCTACGTGTTACAATTTACAAGCGGAAGTCTCTTTCTAACACATAGGGTTAGAAAGAGAGTTCCGCTTGTAAATTGTAACTTGTAACTTTATAAAACTGGCCTCAGGTGGTTTTGCGGATGTATACGACTAGACTGCTATTACAAAACATTTCTCTCGGCATTTGAGTTCTAGTTTTTAAGTTAGACCTCCACTGACAACTACGGACGATTACGCAGCCAAATATACCACATATACTCGATACACTTATGGCCAAATATAAGGCGTCCATTTGAATGAAATCTTAAGTTTTCAATGGGTTATTTTACTGTTGAGTAAAATCTTTTACTACTTATGAAACGTCGAAACGATATTTAGAGGATACTATTATTTATGTTGTGGCTATGCTATGAAAAAGAAATAATTTAAGTATGTTGCTGCTTTATGATATTAATACTTGTATTATATGCAAATTGTTATACCCCGGAGTAACTAGATAATAGGGGTTAAATAGTATATAGGTAATAGGGGTTAGCGAGGGATAGAAGCCTATGGAGGAACCTGATCTTCAACAGAAGGACATGATGTCACGATCCTCAGCTCTGAGGGAACGACTAATGATGATGAGTATATAAGTTACTTTACTGCGGCTTACCTTTTTGTTTTTGCGATAAAAAAAAAGGAAAATACTTAGATATGTTAGATACACATGTCTAAATATAGACGGCTATTTTTTACGAACTGCTAGCATTAAATAGAACTGCGATTATTTATGTTTTTTTTTATAACAGCATAGACAAAGAAACAAAATAATATAGTAGAAAGAAATGGTATATTATTTTCTTTAGTGTCAAAGTAAGTGACAACTGTAATTATTTACAGGAAATACGGTGATAATGGGCTTCCAGACGACACTAGCATTAATATTTCGCTGATTGGTTCTGCTGGGCAGAGCTTCTGCGCCTTCCTATCGAAAGGCATCACTGTTACTTTGGAGGGTGACGCCAACGACTATGTCGGTAGGTATATTACGGTGGTAAATACTTCCACTTGTAAATTGTAACTTGTAGTTTTGTTACATGGGCATCAATGTTACTCTGCGTCCGTAGGAAACACCTTAAAGAACACTATATGTGATCCCTGGGTGGTGCTAAAAGAGTAACAAACTTGGCAGCTGCACTGTCCCATCTGGTTTTAAGCTAACATGGTCATAAACATTACAAAAACTATTTAAAACGGGATATTTACCATGTGAGTTTTTAATTGTGAGCTTCCGATATTTCGGCACAGTTGCATGCGCCATTATCACGGAGTAACTTACTACTAGTACTAGTGTTAGTATGTTAGTGTTAGTGTTACTCCGTGATAATGGCGCATGCAACTGTGCCGAAATATCGGAAGCTCACCATAAAAAACTCACATGGTAAATATCCCGTTTTAAATAGTTTTTGTAATGTCCCATCTGGACCTCGCCGCACTCACTGGCTTTTCTTCACCATCTACTTTTCCACTATAACTAATACCATCTAAGAGAAGAAATGCCTATGCCTATACGATAATAAAAAAATAAAAAAATTACATAGGCCATTAGGGCCCACTTCTGAAACTGTATTAGACTAATATTATGAGTGTGTTGTTAAGGAAATCCATTATAATTTGCCGGTTCGTGGACTAATAATATTGGTCTAAAATCTTTCGAGAAATAAGCCCAACTGGCCAACTTTGCGGCTAGCGTTGGTTATAACGTAAATAAAATATCGGAACGCAATGTCACTCTCTCGCTCTTTATTCATGGCCTCCGCTGCGCTAAGTCATGGCTGATACCCACACATCTGACATCACACAGTAATAAGAAGCAACGAACACATATGACACTAGCAACGACTTGCATCTACGCCACTCTGTAGAAAGTTATTTAGATCAATTTGTTTGGCAAGTCAATATCTACTTTACACCTCGTTTGCTGGCTTGCCGCTCTGACTTCCACAAATAAACGACTGCCAGGTGCTGCCTGCCATCGAACCAAACAATTAAGATATTATGGCATACTATACATATACCAAAAGCGATAATATCATGGTTGCTATGTATTTTTTGTAATTAATTTATTTGATTACAGGCAAAGGATTATCTGGCGGCAAAGTGATAATTTTCCCACCCAAGATTTCTCCGTTCGAGTCTCATCTCAACGTTATCGTCGGAAACGTATGTCTGTACGGAGCTACCTCCGGAAGGGCCTACTTTAGGTACTTAACTTTACAATATATCTATCTATAGTAGCTTTTCAGTGCCCCTATTCGGAATAAGGGTTTCCTGAATCCCAGGTGGCGCCACTGCGACGAGAGGTCTTTTGCAGCAGTCAAAATCCACCAATCAAAAAAAATTTACATGATTGGTGGATTATGGCAGCTAGACCTCTCGCCACGGTGCTACCACCGGGGGAAAAAATCGATTCAGGAAACCATCATTATTTTTATTCTTCCATGCTTTTCGAATGTCCATGTATATTTTTATCAAAGTAGTTTTTTATTTTGATTTTATTTAGAGCTGATGTGTATACAAATACCCCTATAGCCACTGACAAAGGAATATAATTCAGACATCTGTGGGTATAGCCAAAGAGAATTAAGTACCTAGAGTGTTCTCTCCATACATGGCTAAATGCGTATATATAATAAGTTTTAAGCGAGCTTTGCTAAAAGTTGTTATTCAAAAGATTACAGCTTAACACGTATTACGATTTAAGTGTGCTTAAAACTTAGTAAAAATGAGTTTAACCATACCTCCCATACGACTAATTATTTAATTAGTAGTTTTGCTATGTATGGAGTTAGCAATCTATCTACTCATTTATCTATGGTATAGCGTAAAATAAATAAAAACATCGATTATATGATCCTTAGTTGCTTAGATCTAGGGCCCGTTTCTCAAAAGCTTGTAACTTGTAATACATGCGGATGTCACTTTTAGACATCTATTGCTAGAAAAGGACTTACGCTTGTATTAAAAGCTACAAGATTTTGACAAATGGGCACCTAGTCCACGTGATCTGTTTGCTGATTGGTCGTATGACCTATCTTAAATTGTGAATTTAAATTTTGTTTAATATAATAATATAATCCACTCGCTTTGACCTAAACTACGATACACATGTATAGGTACTATCTCTTGCTTGTGTTCGCGTACGTGTGTTACGTTAAATTATCTTCATATGGACTGATTATTCCACAGAGGTATCGCATCTGAGCGGTTCTGCGTGCGTAACTCTGGCTGTACTGCGGTGGTGGAGGGCGTGGGCGACCACGGCTGCGAGTACATGACGGGCGGCACCGTGCTCATCCTCGGGCTCACGGGCCGCAACTTTGCCGCCGGCATGAGCGGTAAGCGGCAATATCAGAATACGGTCAGCGGCAATAGTATCTTCTAAACTCTGATTCGTAATTAAATTCCATAAATATAACCTCACTTCTTCACCGGTGTCGTGTATTTATACGTTCTTTTTTAGGGTTCCGTACCTCAAAAGGAAAAAAAACGGAACCCTTATAGGATCACTTTGTTGTCCGTCTGTCTGTCTGTCTGTCTGTCTGTCTGTCTGTCTGTCTGTCAAGACCATTTTTCTCAGGAACGCGTGGAGGTATCAAGCTGAAATTTATACCAAATACTTAGGTCTATTGTCCCTTGAAGCTGTGAAAAAATCAAACTTAAAAGCCAACGCAATCAAAAGATACAGTCGTTTATGCTGCAAATTTTAGAGTTTTCGGCACTCGCAAAACCTACTATTGAAATTGAAATTTGGCACGAAGCAACGTCATATAGCACAGACAAAGGAAAAATTATAAAAAGTAGACATTTTTAGTAAAATCATACAAAAATATATATTTAAATTTTTTAACTTACTACCTTTTTCCTCGTAAACGCGTGAAGTTATTAAGTTGAAATTCATGTCAAATACTCAGGGCTATAGGACTTTTCAGATGTAGCAAAACCAAACTTTTATGTCAACGCAATCAAAAGAAATAGCAATTTAAGTTGCATATTTTGAAACTGAGTACTAGCAAGAAACTCAAAACCTAAAGGGTACTTCTCGTAAACTCAGAAACTTGAAACTTGGCACGAAGAAACTTCATGTAACACAGACAAAGGAAAAATTACGAAAAGTAGTTTTTATTTTGTAAAATCATACAAAAAAATTTATTTTAAATTTTAAACTTACTACCTTCTTCTTCGTAAACGCGTAAAGGTATTAAATTGAAATTCATATCAAATACTCAGGTCTATTATACCTTTCAGCTGTGGCAAAAACAAACTTTCATGTCAACGCAATCAAAAGACAGCAATTTAAGTTGCATATTTTGGAGATGAGTACTCGCAAGAAACTCAAAACCTAAAGGGTACTTCCCTTCCCGTAAACTCAGAAACTTGAAACTTGGCACGAAGAAACTTCATATAGCAAAGACAAAGGAAAAATTACGAAAAGTAGACATTTTTAGCAAAATAGTACTTAAAATATTTTTTTTAATTTTAAACTTACTACATGTTTCCTCGTAAACGCGTAGAGGTATCGAATTGAAATTCATATCATATACTCAGCTCTATAATATCTTTCTGCAGTAGCAAAACGAAACTTTCATGTCCACGCAATCATAAGAAATATCAATTGTTTTAGGTTTTTACGGAACCCTCGGTGCGTGAGTCCGACTCGCACTTGGCCGGTTTTTTTTTTAAAAGAAATACCACTGATAGAATGTAATAATGGTAATTTTAATCCTCTGATGTAAAAAATAATTTCAGTTGCCCTTATTCAGAGAAATAAAAGCGAAAAGTAAGCGAGTGAGGTTATGTTTTTGGAATCTAATAAAAATAATATGTGACACGTTCTTATGGTCATACTAATAATAGCGTGTCAAGTATTTTGGCAGCCCTCGTGTCGGAGGATACTATTGCCAGTGACTGTACACCCATTTTCAACGAGTGGTCAAACGTATAGCAAAAATAAATAAGACGTACAGTCGCCATAAGATATATCGGAGCTTCCAAGGTGGTCAATATCTGAAAAACGCCTCTGTTGTCCAGGCGATAAAAACATGTTCACATATTTTTGAGTACCCTGGCCGCTCAGATATATTTCATGGCTACATTGGCTACTGTATGCATAAACACGTGACGGCGGGTCTAAAGGATTTTCGTTGTCTTCGCCTTTTGTCAGACCGTCTCATCGCAATACCTCAGCCTAATACTTATTTTAAGTCTTCTTTTAACCCTTTAACCGCCAAAGCCATCATATCACGCGCACGGAATGTCGTGCCGTCAGCGCCATGACGCGATATCACGTCCAAAATATAACCGGTTTGGCTGGCGCTGAGGGTACGATTTTTCCGTCCGATGCTTGGCGTTCAAAAGGTTAATATCATAGCCAGTTAAATTGAAAGGCAGGAATACTTAAATTTGGACATTATCTGTGACAGGTGGTATCGCATATGTGTATGACATCGACGGCTCATTCAAACGCGGCAAGTGCAACCCCGAAATGGTGGAACTTCTGCCATTGGAGATGGAAGATGACTTGCAAGTCGTTAAGACTCTGCTTCAAGAATTTGTTGAGTACACTGGGTGAGTCACATGTCTTATTACACCGTCATTACGATTATTAAAGTACTAAACAGTAACCTTTCGAGAAAGCTGCGTTTCGCTGCAATTGAGTACGTTCTGAATATGTCTAGAAACTATAGTCTAGTAAACCAAAATAAAATTGGCAGTAGCAGTAGAAGGAAAAACTATACCCATCCCGTTTTGTGAAGAGAATACTAGTGTTCAAAAAAAGAAAGAAACGTTTTATCTGAGCTCCCTGACTAAACAGTATACGAAATATTTTATTTATTTGTGTACTTAACTCAAGTCATTTCCATTTATAGCGCGCATAGTTCTGTATTATTTTATTGTAATATTCTGCAATTCGTTTTTCAATCTTTCCTCCTTTACAGGTCTTTAATAGCAAAACATCTGCTAGAAACTTGGCCAGCCCCAGCCAAGGAGTTCGTGAAGGTGTTCCCCTACGAGTACCAGCGCGCGCTCAAGCAGCTCGCCATACAGCAAGCGCCCAAGGTCGAGGCCAACGGCAAGGAGGAGAACGGCATCGCTGATATCGAGGAGGCGGTGCGCGACGTGGAGCTGGATAAGAAGAATTTGGAGAAGATTCTTGATAGGACCAGGTATGGTAATTAAATACATTGAAGATGAACCGGTTTTTGGTAATTAATGTCAAGTTTTTTTTTCTTCTGTTAGCATACAATTGGTTTTTATACAGTAAACTGAGTGTGACCAGGGCGTCGCTTGCGTATAATTCGACCGCTTTAGTGAGTCCTCTCTTGTGCGGTGCGCGGGCGCAGGGGTACGAAGACAAGGTGAGTTGGCGAACGCGAGCGGTCGGGTTATAGGATTAGTTCTTGGTCACTGTCTTATAATTTTCTTCCCTCTCAAATTACAAAGTTTTAGTAAATTAAGTAGGCTATGTCATTGATCATCTCCGTGTTTGAATCTATTTTTATGGTAAGCGGATAGTAATCCATAGACAGAGTGTAACGTAACATTGGTCTGCAGGGGCTTCATAAAGTACCCGCGCGAGACCTCCATCTACCGGCCCGCTGAGAAGCGGCTCCGCGACTGGGACGAGATCTACAACTTCAACCACGTGCGGCGCGGCCTGCGCGTGCAGGCAGCACGCTGCATGGAGTGCGGCGTGCCCTTCTGCCAGTCCGGCCACGGCTGCCCGCTCGGCAACATCATCCCCAAGTGGAACGAGCTCGTGTTCCGCGGCGACTGGAGGCAGGCACTCAAGCAGCTCATGCAGACCAACAACTTCCCCGGTAAGTTGTCCTACCAGTCCGGCCACGGCTGCCCGCTCGGCAACATCGTCCCCAAGTGGAACGAGCTCGTGTTCCGCGGCGACTGGAGGCAGGCGCTCAAGCAGCTCATGCAGACCAACAACTTCCCCGGTAAGTTGTCCTACCAGTCCGGCCACGGCTGCCCGCTCGGCAACATCGTCCCCAAGTGGAACGAGCTCGTGTTCCGCGGCGACTGGAGGCAGGCGCTCAAGCAGCTCATGCAGACCAACAACTTCCCCGGTAAGTTGTCCTGCCAGTCCGGCCACGGCTGCCCGCTCTAACCTAACTGATATTGTGACTATAGCCAAAGTCTATGCCCACACGCATAGACTTTGGCTTCATCATATTAGTTTGCTGCTACTGCAACGATATGACAGCAGGGTTGAATACGCGAGTTATCCGTGAGAATTGAACGCGACGCGAACCGAAAGATATTTTCACCTACTGATTCTATCGATTGATGAATTATAGCTGTAGATATAATTTTATGAATTTAGTCAAAGATTTTAATGTAGTAAATCAACTTACGCAATGAGTATGCCTGCTAATTTATATGTTATGTTACAGAGTTCACCGGTCGCGTGTGCCCTGCTCCCTGTGAGGGAGCGTGTGTGCTGGGCATCTCAGAACCGCCAGTCACCATCAAAAACATCGAGTGCGCTATTATCGACAACGCCTTTGAAAACGGATGGATTCTTCCAGAGGTAAACTATATTATATTTGTTACTTAAAAGTATTCAAAATATTTTTGACAAACGAAACTATCTTTTTTCGGTCATTGAATCAGTAATACATTTTTTAATGTTTTAAATGATTCTCATTGGCGGGTCCAATGCAATGACATCTGGATTTTACTTTTCTATTATGACATTTCATTGCTGCAAAATAGCAATTCTTGTAGTGGTTGTTCAAATGCTACAGCAATTGCTTACTTTCCAGCTTGGATTTTGATCTTCTTTTGCCACATTTCCGAGCAGGTGGCGTGAAAAGGTCTTTTTTTGGCACCACTTTTTCATTCTAAAATAAAATAAGGTTGTTTATCGAACCAATTTACTTGTTTAAAAAAAAGAAACGTCAAAATCATTCAGATCACCCTTAAGGCGTTTTTACCTTTTTAACCGTTTGTGGTTTTCTATCAAAAAGTGGGTAAGGAGTGAACCGGCTATTAGACATGGCAACTTGCAGGGCCCAATCTGTTGTGTACCCTGCCTCTCCCTCTCCCTCCTTCAGCTCCCTACGGGCCCTACCTTTAATACCTACCAACCTGACAGATTGGGCCCTGCAGGTTGCAATGTCTAATAGCCGTTTGAGTCGGATTGAAGCAAACATCGTAAAACGCTTCTTAAAAGTGAAAAAAAAAAGTAATAAAGGTGGAGCGAGAAAAATACATATCATATTGAATTGGATAATGTTTGACTGAAAAACAAGAAAGTTGTATTTATGCAGTAAAAATGAGTTCAATAAGTGTAGAAAATGTTATTAATACGCTGGCGCCCACCGAAATTCAAGAAACTGCACAGGCGTAGAAATTTGTTACCAGTGAAATCGCGTCCTAAATAAGATGAACAGTGATATTTTGTATACAATATAATATCCGACGAACAATTCATATTATGGAAGGATGGCGAAAAGAAGCATTTATTTGCAGAAAGTTACATGCTCGTTTACTTTATCGTGCTTGTGAAAAGCATATGAACCGTCAATATACCTATAAATAGTATCTATTAAAGTGTTTGTATTTGCCAATTATTTTTTTATTTTATTTCCTCACAGTAGTCGTGAAAAGCACTATGTAATGTCTCGGCCGAAAGCGCTATAGGTGGACTCGTATCTTCGAGGGCCCTCGAACTAACTCGATCCACCTATAGCTTACTTTCCAGCCTCTACAACAATGTACTATTATGAGTTATATAAGTACAAAAGATAAGCATCTGCGGTGAAATACAGCTATTTATTTTTTCATGCAGATTCCAGAACATCGCAATGGCAAAACAGTAGCAGTAGTTGGATCCGGGCCCGCTGGCCTAGCGTGCGCGCATCAACTAAACAAGGTAAATGATCTTTCTAACACTTGAACACAATTGCAGTGAAGTAGAGCAAAATAGAATCTTCTAAAGTATTACACTAGGGCAGGGGGGTTTCACTGTGTCTCTCTCCATTGCACCTGTTTTTTAAATTTCGCGCCCCGTGCCGGCGGCTTAATGAGGGCAGGGTTGGCACATCGCTTATTATCTTATGGGTGCGTTCGAGAATAATAGTTTATAGTAGTAGTTTTTTACTCAAATAATAATTAGATTGGGCAAATAAGGTAATAAATCTGATATTTATCTAGTTTTGTATTAAATTTACTGATAGATTAGGTAGATTGAGGCAGATTGACTAGTCACTTTTTATCTGTAGATACCACGTGCACGGAATGAAGCACGTTGACAACCCTATTTTATTTTTTGCACAGATAACATTTTCATCTCTGTAGCTAAATTTCAAATTCAGGAAGGAGAACCTTCTGTACTTGTTCATTATTCTGTGACGAGGGTGTCGCATTTATTATAACTTTCGACTTGCACAGGCTGGCTACTTGGTAACGGTGTTCGAGCGAAACGATCGAGCCGGAGGTCTGCTGCAGTACGGCATTCCCACGATGAAGCTCAGCAAGGAGGTGGTGCAGCGGCGCGTACAACTACTCCAGGCCGAAGGCGTCGTGTTCAAGTGCAACGTCGACGTGGGCAAGGACATCAGCGCCAACGACCTGGCCAACGAGTGAGTATAGCAGGGGACAGCGTCGGGGCAGGATGGTCGAGCCGAATAACTGTTACAGTATCCCCTCCTAGAGTTTAATTTCAGCGAGGTGAAACAGTGATGCATACAGCTGATGCAGGTATACGACAGTCATAACATAATGTTTCTTTAAAAAAGTCTTCCGTTCTTACATTATTTGATTTATATATCTTCATAAGATTAACCAATAAACATTTCCACCAGATACAATGCCCTAGTGCTCTGCATGGGCGCGACGTGGCCGCGCGACCTGCCGCTCAAGGGCCGGCAGCTGAACGGCATCCACTACGCCATGGAGTTCCTCGAGTCCTGGCAGAAGAAGCAGATGGGCCCTGCGCTGCACCACGGCAAGGAGCTGCCTGAACTTAACGCCAAGGACAAGAATGTGCTGGTTATTGGAGGAGGCGATACCGGGTGAGTTTTCTTAAGATACAGGTCTTTAAAGCTCAAGTGACCTGCTTAAGGATGGTAGCTGAACGCCACTACGCCATGGAGTTCTTCGAGTCCTGGCAAAAGAAGCAGATGGGCCCTGCGCTGCACCACGGCAAGGATCTGCCTGAACTTAACGCCAAGGACAACAATGTGCTGGTTATTGGAGGAGAGGATACTGGGTGAGTTTTCTTGTTGGAAGAACCCTTTAGTCTTGTCAAATCTCGTTTAACGTATTGTACTTTAATATTAGTTTAACACATTGCACAACTTGTGGATTATCTACACCGAGATACAAACTCGAGTACGCTCCCGCTTACTTACGCCATGCTTAGTAACTTTTTAACCCTCGACGCAAAAAGAGGGGTGTTATAAGATCGACCATTATGTGTCTGTCTGTGTATCCGTCGCTAAAACGTTTGTACCGATTTGAATGCCTTTTTTTTTTGTCAGTAGGATTTCTAGCGAGTGATGTTTGACATGTTTTATCAAAATCGATTCATCCGTTTGGGGGGTTTCCCAAAATTTTTGATTTATTATAGACACCTGTACAAGTGGCATACAGCATGGAGTTTACTAAGTTTTCCTTATTCCGCAGATGCGACTGCATAGCGACTTCCCTACGACAAGGTGCCAAGTCCATAACGACATTCGAAATTCTGCCAGAGCCAAAGCCTACCCGCGGCCAGGACAACCCGTGGCCGCAATGGCCGAGAGTCTTCAGGTAATGTCGCTTATCACGGTTTCAATATGAAACTCATTGTAACCAAGAATAGACAAGATGCAATGTTTTTATTTATGCTTTCATCGCACGTAGAATAGACCACGAGTGTGTTAAAAAATGGAAATACTATACTTTATAGTCAAGAAATGCTGTAACAAACTGACAATTTAAATTTTCGCGCCTAAACGGGTCTACAGTTTCTGTGACGTCACTTATGTATGTGTCACTCGCCATATTTGTTCGTTCTTGGTTCATCCCTGTCAAACCTGCCAACAGTGTCAAAAGTGTCAAATTCTGTTTTTTTTTTACCCGGAAGCCCTAAGCCAAATCCTATAGGACAAAACTAGTGACAATTGCCAACCCAATTAGTTGTCATACAGGTGTGACGTCACCAGACGCTGATTGGTGGATTAAAACACGTTTCGTTTAACTTGACTTCAAATCGTAATTATTGTTTGAAATTAGTATAAACTAAAGTAAAAACGTTACAATAGGTACTATTACAATACGTTATTTTACGTTTTTTCAACATTTTGATCACAAAATAATGGTAAATATTATAGCGCTGCATCTTCCCTATTGCAGTCGGCATTCGCCCGGGTCTTTTTCGGCAAAAGGGGTCTTATTAGGTCCCCTTATTCTGTGCCACTTTTGCGTGCCGACGGTAATAGGGCTGATGAGTATGATCATAAATGTTAAATTTTGCAACAATATTTAGTTAAATGGATACAGAATGAGCAATAATATCTTAATAAAGTAAAAAATTAAAAAAAAGTGTCACGGCTACCAGTGGCTGAGGGTATTTCAAAACGATCCCATCGCTTGTTAGCAATAAGTTCGCCTGTTGTTACCAATATGTAATTTTCGTGAAAAAATATTCGTTATTTTTGTTAACCCCAAATCGTTGGTAAGGTTTAAAAACACAACCTATGCATTATAAACTTGTATAGATGTCATATACAAAGGAAAAAGTGACCAAGGCTGGGATCGAACCAGCGTCTTCTGCATTCGCGGCAGATATTCATTAAAAATAATTTGATTTGTTCTTTCAGTTTTACAACCTGTGCATGTTTAAAAAAGTATGGAGAGAAATCTAAAATGTGGTAAATTTGCAGGGTGGACTATGGTCATGAGGAAGTCAAAGTGAAGTTTGGAAATGACCCGAGGAAGTTCTCTACGCTAACCAAAGAATTCCTGGACGATGGTAAGTTTAAGTACAATACATTTGTATTTTGCTGATGTTATAGCATAGCAAGTAAGAACTTTAAAACGTTGACGGACTTATTGGTAGGTAAGTAGAGAACAGAAGTTATGGCCAATCATCAAAATTAGTCTATAAAAATCAAATAAAAATTAAAAATATATATTCTATCATAAAACAAAAATATATATGTACATAAATCCTATAGTTACAAATTTAATTTATCAAACTTGCCATCCCAATTTAGTCTAATGTTAGTCCATTCTATATTCAATAAAAACATTGTATTTAAAAACCACGTAACAAAAAATTTCCTTTAATTTTTTAGGGTTCCGTAGCCAAATGGCAAAAAACGGAACCCTTATAGATTCGTCATGTCTGTCTGTCTGTCCTTCCGTGTCACAGCCATTTTACTCGGAAACTATTAGACGTATCATTATCAAATTTTTACATAAAGTGTATTGTGTGTGCCGCTACTTAGTTTTGTAGAGAAAATGCAAAAAAAAAATTTTTAGGGGGGGCACTCCATACATGTGAAATTTTTTTTTTTTTGCCAAATATAAACAAGATGCACATCAATTGATAGGTCTCTAAAAAAATATAGAGGTTTCTTTGAAAATTTTTTGATTAAGTGGATATTTTCAGAAATAAGTCCAAAAACTACGCACTTACGCAGATACGACCTTGCGATAATAATTTATTCGATAGTAGCTACTACGGCTGGTTTTTATAAATAATGGTACGGAACCCTTCATGCGCGAGTCCGACTCGCACTTGGCCGGTTTTTTTTATACTAGCCTATTTGAGTGTCCCACTACTGAGCAAAGGCCTAAAAACATAAATTGATAAAATCATAACCCATTTTCTTGCTTTGCCGCGGAAAGAAACACAATGTCAATAATAAAGCTTCGTGATGCTTCGTCGCTTGCGCATGCATTAAGTTACAGAACTACGTCACGACAATGACGTATGTATGTACAAATGTTTCACACCAAAAACATGTTACAACACTGATATACTTGCAATAAACATGTTTCTTATTAAGTTTATTTAATTCGTGCGTGTATGTTTCATGTTTAGGGTTTTTACAAGGTTTTGTTTTGTTCGACGTGTCGCACACTTGAACTTGACATAACATAACCCATACCTTATTTATGACGTTATTGTCCCATTGTCTATACCGGAGACAATTCTAAATAATATAACACGTGCATGTTAATGAGACGTGATTATTTTCCATTTAACGAAACATCAGATAAGATCACATTTAAATAAATTACTGGCTCAGTGACCGTAACGTGACCTTGGGCATAGGTATAAGACCTCTTAATTTATGCACAGAGCATTCTTCTTATCGGCAAATCTCTAAGGGATCAAATAATCAAATCACGCAGGATGTTAAAATGGAGAATCCATATCATCATTTCCCTAGAAAATTCAGTCATTTCACCAAATCACTGACTCTGTTTAGTGAAAAGACAAAATCGGCCAATAAACGCGACACGCTTTTTCATTTCACTAGATTTGTTTAGGAATTTGGCAAAATGCCTAACCAAGACATTAAGTTGATGAAAAGAACTCAAAAAGACAACTAGTTTTATCATTTCGCCAAACAAGTTTAGTGAAATGATAAAGTTTCAACTGGAAGATCGAAGTATATGGTGATTTGATTAAATCTCTGAACTGGTTTAGTGAAATGACGAAAGCAAAGGAGGATCATCGCCAGTATAGGCGAAAACAGCGGTTGAGGAAAACTTAGGGCCGACGCGTGTTGTCATTAGTGAGCTTCCACGTCTCACATCCGTACAGCAATACGGTTTTCACATTGGACCGGAATATCTTGAGCTAAACTAAAGTAAAATGTTGTATTCGGTACTTGCTTTCGTGCCTTTTCCCCTGCAATGCACATGATAAAGAGTCATACTATGTAAATTTTTCTGGTGGACAGGTTACGGTAACGTGACGGGAGTGTCGGCGGTGGAGGTGGAGTGGACGCGCGCCGCGGGCGGGCGCTGGGAGATGAAGGAGGTGCCCGGCACCGAGAAGGTGTACAAGGCCGAGCTCGTGCTGCTGGCCATGGGCTTCCTGGGCCCCGAGAGATACGTGGCCAATCAGCTGGGTAAGTGGAGTGGTCGCGGACCGCAGTAACTACAATGAAGATACTAACTTACTGTAGTGGCGCAGCGACACGAAGTGGATCTTGGCCTCCGACACCAAACACCGCCAGGCTTCTCTTTTCAACACCGTTTCTGTCCAGTCGACGGCACCTAGCGCAATGAGGTCTTTCAAGCGATACTAGGTCGCCCAATAGGGTAAACGCGCAAAATATGCGCATGGCGTCGTATCTCGTTGGTAATAGACCTAAACGTCAACGTCAGAATAGGTGCCAGTATAGTTAAAAAACACCATTTATAATCTGTGGGGTTTTATCCTCATTTCATTACAGAATACTAAGGGATCACAAGTAAGGAATGAAGACGGTAAAAGTGCTTAAAATTTGCAAAAATTCTTACACAAAATATATACCGGTTGCATTCACTAACAACTAAAGTTTTATTATTGAAATCTTAAATGTTAACTTTGATAATTAGTACCCTTGGTGAAACTACGCAGAATCTGAAGAGGACTTTTATTACAAATACTGATTAACCTCTGATTCCTACTGCTCGTGGGAACGCTGTGCTGATTCATTTAATAATCATCGCATGGCGGCGATGTGGTACGCCACCCATCACGTCTCGTTCTTCACGGGGGCGAGAAGCGGCTCACGGAGAGCCGTTCTGCTACGTTGATCGTAGCAAATGGAAATCCGTGATCTCTGCCTACCCCTTTTGGGATATAGGCGTGATTGTATGCATGTATGTATGTAATAGTATGTATGTACTGATTAATTTTACCGACAAAATATAAAAAGATGCGTACCTATGTGTGTCAACTCCAAACATAAGTATACAATTTTTAACCTTAGTGACCTTATTATAACTGGAGTAAGGTGCAATAATGTATAAATATTTTTGTCGTTTGGCTGTGTACGAGTATTGTATGAGGTTTTACAAGAGTTGTGTTAATTTCAGACTTACCTTTGGACGCGCGTAGCAACGTGGAGACCGAGAAGAAAAACATTTATCATACACCCGTCAACAACGTGTTCGCTGCCGGAGGTAAGTTCATTAATAGCCATTTGCGTAGTACCATTAACCCTTTGAACGCCGTACGTTATTTACAGTCGCCATCAAATATATCGGAGCGACCAAGGTACTCAAAAACATCTGAACATGCACTCTACAATAGAGGCGTCGTTCAGACGTTTGTCTGAAGATCTCGGACTACAGAACAAATATCAAGCTAGGCTAGAAGTATTTTAATGAAAATAAAATAATGTAGGGTGATTCTGCTAGTTTCCCGGCCAGGTCCTGTTTACCGTCCACCTGATTAAACTGCTACAAATATATGAAAAAACTTTAAAGGTCACCAAATTTTCTATTTATCATTTATTCGTTAGTACTTAGATTTTTTAAATTTAAATTGTTTTTAAATTTATTTTAAATTGTTCAATGTCATGCGGTCGTGAACTTTTGATCTGATTCGTCTGAGATGAGACGTTTCTAGACGTAGACGTTACATAATATATTCGTTCATGCGAGTGTTTTCTGTTTGTGTTTTTTAAGAAGAAGGCAACGAAATAAATTATATTTATATTAACAATTGTATGTTTTATACAAGGTTTTACGTCGACTGTAATTTTTTTCAACAGTTCGACATGACATAATTAAATAATCCTAAAAATCTATAAGGCTACACCATTTTCTCACATTTTCTAAGACCACTACGTATTCATTATCAGATCAGCTATTGTAATTTAAATTTTGACCTATACGTACAGTCAGCAGCAGAAGTAGCTAATCGGTTGAGGTGTTCTAAATGAGCTCGACCCACCTTTATTGTTAAGAGAATAAGAGCGCGCGGGCTTCATTTTGAACAGCCCAACCGCGTAGCATCTTTAGCTGCGAACTGTACTAACACGGCAGATCTCTCTATTAAAAAACTATTAAGCTACAATGAAAGTATGAAATCGTAAAAAGAAGAGGTCTTTACTCAGCAATGATGAACGTACAGTCCGTGAGCTTGAAGAAGAATCTTCGGGAATCGGCGATGACACACGAAGGTAATGTCTGCTTTTTTCATGTATACGCGACGTCTCTTTCTAAATCCCGAAGGTTCTATTTAGACCTCACGGACTGTATACTGGCTGAATAGATGGAGATGTAGATGACATTTCAATTCACGATTTAAAATTTTCCTTTTACTAGATTGTCGCCGCGGCCAGTCTCTAGTGGTGTGGGCCATCTCCGAGGGTCGGCAGGCGGCCCGCGCCGTGGACGTGTACCTCTCCGGCAAGTCCGCGCTCCCGGGGCCCGGCGGCGTTATCGGAGCCTACTGAACCAGCCAATCGAAGCTTCACACTTCAGTAGTAAGCAAGCTAACACTGGCCCGCTGACGTAAGCAAGCCAAACATGTACGGTTAGCAGCACAAGTGTGACAGATATTGTTGCTGGCTTGTGGTAACTGTACTGAGAATTTCTCCATTCTTCAGCGTTGACGTAGTAAGGCTATTGTTATGGTGACATTCGTTTATTGTGTAAGTCAATTTTTGATAGCTTTGATCCCCTGTAAGAAAAATCATAGACGTTTATAGACGTACGAACTAGGTTCGGGACTTATGGTATCACTTTAATAACTTTATGATACAGCACACTCTAGTGTCATATAAGCTATAATCTTACCGTAGCACATTTTTGTGATCTTACGTAAAAACAATCCAGATTACCCAACCCCATATAAGTAAAAATACGTAGTGCTCCAATAAGTCTTACGTAACAAATGAATGGCACCTATTTAGATGTTTTAGATCTAATTGCGATTATACTTTCATATTGACGCAATAGCCTATGACGATACCCATGATGATGATGAATCAATTTTTTTGAAATTTTAGATTGTTGAATTTGATAGTAGTATTCTGCGTTTACTGAAGCTTTTAGCGAGTTTTAAATATTGTAATAAATGAAATGTTTTGCAGTAGAAGCGAGGCCAAAATGTACAGCAAGTTCACATGAGATTTATATGATTTCGAATATATTTTAATGTATATGTTTTAAGTGTAGTTTTAAGGACATTCCGTTTGTACGGTCACGTCTGAAAAATATGGATACATTTAATGTGACAAAAACATGTATCCATGACTTTACACGCCTCGGTAATAGAGTTGTGGCTACATATTTTTGTCACATTACATGTATCCATATTTACACTCGTGACTACCGTAAATGCTGATTTGTATCGCATAAACAAATGAATCCTGACCAAATTGTTTGCACTGTGATCTCTTTCCAAGTGTCATAAAACGTTAATTTTCGTTGTGTAAATTTGGCTGTTTTTAATTTTATTACAATCGTTTCTATAGTTATACTTTTTAAATTATTGAGCGATATAAATTATCGTTTTTTGAAAATCTCTGCATGAGGTGCCAAGCATTATATTAATATTTATTTTAACGACGAAATTATAATCATAGTATCTGATTATTTATCTGATTATACCTACAATATATTATATAATATAGGTTAGTTTAAGTTAACTTTTTATTTCTGTTTGCGCACAAAATGCGCAGTCCGAGTATTTAAACGTTTACTGTGATGTAAGTTTTTATAAGAAATATGTTACAGTCAATTTTATTTGTCAGATAGTTAACAAAGTTCCTAATTATTAAAAAAAACAACTGAAATCACATATTATCTCTTTAGTTTTCCAGTCATATTTCTGATTTATGAAGCATGTTTTCGGATAGTTCTGAGTGTAACCCGACTACAACTTTAAACTTTATAATATATTTTGTTTGTCTTTTGTGTGTTAAATACTCATGTAACCACAAATGTGGCGTTTTCAAGTCAAAGGTACAATTTACACATACTTTTATAGGCTGCTAAAATTGTGTCCCTTCCTTTTACAGCTGTTTTAGTCGGGTTTAAAAATCGTAAATTCATTTTATGTATGATTGTTTTACATTATTATTTACTAGTTAACTAGTTATCCACATCGTAGATGGCTGTTGACTGAAGAGATACTAGTTCAATAAGTTGCAGTGTAGTTTAGTAAGTATAAGTAATTATAAAATGTATAGATCTTGTCTCACTAGATCTTGCACTTGTATTATTTTAAACTTGTGTCATAACCAGAACGCTATAATCTACAATAGTATGTGATGTAAAAAGTCGTTTTTTAATTGATTTTTTAGTAACGAATTTTGTTAATAGTTTATTTTATTTATTATTATTAAACGTATTCGAATTTTATTTGTTTTTTTTTCTATCGTTTTGCTTAGTTCCTAACCTTTTAAATAAATTTTACATACTCTTGTATTGTGTTAATGTACAATAACAAACTGATATTTTGTTTCTGTAAAGTCATTTTAGTACATATAGTTAGGATATAAAACTGTCAATTAATGAACCTTACAATTATACCTACATTCTTTTAACATCTTTTTCCTATAAACCTATATAAAACATTTCTATTATATAAACTAAACAGAATGTACATTGCACAATGACCTCAGTAACTTCAATGGCATGACTATTAAAAAAATATATAGCTCAATTTTGGCCATAGGGTAATACAGTCGCCATCAAATATATCGGAGCGGCCAGGGTACTCTCTAAACATGCACTTTATCGCCGTGACAATAGAGGCGTTGTTCAGATATTTGTGAGCTCTTTGGCCGCTCCGATGTATCTGATGGCGACTTTACATTAACCTTTTCGACGCCGTCATACGCCACGCCATCTAAATGTCAGAACTGAAGTTAAACTTTATGCGTGTGCATGTAGTTCTATTTTGCTCTGTAGTCGTGGCCGATATATCGGTCTTTGGCGTTGGACCTGCGGTGCCGATATATATACGTCTTTGGCGTGGAAAAGGTTAATAATCATGACCTTAACCGAAGTAATAAGTTAACAGGAAGACACTTTCCATATGTCTACTTATAATTTTTATTAATGTGTGACGTATTTGTCTGTCGTACTTATAATTTCCTAATTAAATACCCTTACCAAGATTCGAACGCGGGACCTTCTGTTTCCTACGCAGGGTCACTACCGAGCAGGGCAGGAATCGAGAAGGAACATTTTTTTTGTAATTTCGGTTCTTTTCATATCCCGCACCAACAATAATTCTCTGATTGGCTTGTAGGTTGATTGGTAGGGAATGCCTCTTGGCATTAAGTCCACCTAGAGTATATTTTACTGTGCAAATGTTGGACTATTCACCCTATATCACTCTTGATTGTTTCCAACTATGTAGTATTGCGTAGCCTGCGTATATAGGAATACCCTGAATCTAAGGAACATACACAAAAAAAAAGATATCTTAATCCAAGATATTCATTCTTGTATATAAGGAAAATCGATAATTTCTTGAACCAAGTATGATTTTGTTGAACCAAGTATGATTTTGTTGATCCAAGATAGAACTTACTTGGTTCAAGATATTTTTTACTTAATTTAAGAAATTATCTATTTTCCTTATACAAGAATGAATATCTTGGATTAAGATATCCTTTTATCTTATATGGCTAGGATAGGCTTTAGCGGGTGGCCTCAAAGCAAGAATGTAAGAGTCCGCATACGCGACCCTCTCTAAAGAACAGAATACACGAAACGCGACTGATTTTAAAACACGTTTCAAGATGGCTGATAATATACCGTAACTAACCTACATAATTTAGTCGTTTTCTTTTTATCCTTCAAAGAGCGGTGAAGGGAAAAAACGTTTCTATAGTACTAAGGGCCTTATGGAAGTAAGCAATAATCACAAGGGTGAGTCTATGATAAGGACCAACGATAATGGCGCCTTCTCTGTAATATCTATGGAAAGTGTAATAAGACCATCCCGTTAAATCTTGGTCCAGGTCTATGGGGGTAGCAAACCGGGCAGTCGCCCGGGGCCTCGCGCTTGCAAGGACCTCGCGACAACCCGGGCAAATTCTCACAAGGGCCTCGCGGAGGCTAAGGCTGCCCCTGCTAAGGAATCTCTCAGTTTATAACGCGTCGTCTAGAGGAGGTATATTTTTAATGCTTAATTCCCAAAAAAAGATTGTAAACCTTTCTTACATGTTCCACGCTTCACATTGAGAATCTATTAGGTACCGCATAAATGTAGGTAATCAAATTTTGGAAATTTGCAAGTTGCCTGATGGCGCTGGCACGATTTATCAAATTATCATGGCTCGACTGGAGTATCCGGTTGAATAGTCATTATTATAGTAAAAAAGATATGTCAAAAATATAGTAAAAAATATCTAGTCTTGTAGCTAGTTGTTTCCTTCTTTGATCGCCGCGTCCATCTTTTTTTTCGAGAGCGCTCAGTGAATGCAAAATTCTGGGGATTGACACTGTTACTCGCATGGAATTTGAAATTATTTTTCTGTCAGTTTGTCCGTCAGAACTGCAGAATTTTTCACTTGATTTTCCATCTTGAAATGAGTATCTAGGAAACTTATGAAATACTTATCCGTCATTTTAACATTTTCTTAGCGGACAAAGGTTAGGACTAATGAGTTACCTACCTTACTACCTATTGGGAATTACCAATTCTATCATATATTATGTTGTTTTACGGCGGTCAAAATGGATCTTGTTGAAGTTATGAATGTTTCTAAATTATATCATTGACAATAATTAAATGTCTGTTCTTAGTGGAATTATATATCAAATTGTAATATTTAAGAATTAAATATTTCAGCACATAATTCAGCTTTTCTTTTTTACACTCGACCAAAAAAATTGGCGTGTACTTTGCCTATTATAATAAAGATTACCTTGTGTATAGTCGCAATCAGATATATCGGAGCGGCCAAGCTATGCATAAATATCTGAACAACTCCTCTCAATTGTCAAGGCGATAAAGTTCATTTGGAGTAGACTGGCCGCTTCGATATATTTGATGGCGACTGTACAGGTGAACTTCTTGAACATTGAGGCGAGGTGGTGGAGGAAAGTTTTCGTATCTAACTCCTACATGAAAAGAAGGGATGGCAATTGGTAATAATTGTTCAAGTAGTTTCCAAACGAATGAAACTTTCATTCATCACAGTCATTTCAACCGACTTCAAGATTTCGAAGGAAGAGGTTCTAAAATCATCGGGATATCTGTTGTTTTTGTTGTTGCTTTTTTTGCAAATTTTTAGGGTTCCGTAGTCAAAACGCCAAAAACCGAACCCTTACAGTTCCGTCCGTCTGTCCGTCCGGCCGTATGTTACAGCCATTTTATTCGGAAACTATCCTAATACAATTTTAACACAAAAGATAAAAGATATATTCTTCAATTTAGGCACATTACAATGCACTTATGAACGTCAGAGAGAAAAAGAAACTACCACCGGTTCTAACCCTACACCTCTGCCCCGAGAAGTATTACTTAATACCGGCAAGAAACTCGGCGGGACTTATTTTTTCAAAACAGTAATACTAATACATTAAAGATACTATAAGTATACAATAATGTGTAGTTCTTAAAGAAGGCATATCAAAACAGCTTGAGAGACAGACAAGTACCTGCCTATTGTGTAATTAAAATGAAAAATAAAAATAAAATCCAAATCTGACAAGGTGTATTTTGTATGCCCTTACTTAATTAGTTTTGTGGTAAAATTGGTGAAACAATATTTTTAGGGGGGGGGGGAGGCCACTCCACATGTACCTATGTATCGAATTGTATGATATGTGTAAGCAATATATATATATATATTATTCGAGCAATACAAGCATCTATCTATCATGCTAATTGGAATTTTAAAGAAAGCCGAAACGCAAAGCTGCCGCGCACGGCAATAGACTACACTAGGAGAAGATTAACGACTTCTGGGGTAGATAATTTAAAACAAAACAAGGACCGACTCCACTTAGGATCCGCTATTCCAAGGGGAAATGATCAAGTTGCTGTAAAAAATAGTGAAATCACTATAGGTGTGTGTGCCTATAAAAGTTGAAGAGTTCCCTCGATTTCTCCAGGATCCCATCATCAGATCCGGACCTGGTGACAATGGGACCAACAAGTATATACTCTTTCAAACAAAAAAATAATTTTCCAAATCGGTCCAGCCGTCTTCTTTTTTTTTCAATTTTCCAAAGCGGTTGAAAACATACTTAAGTTATGAGTTAATAATTAAGACTGAGTCCTGGGGGGTGATTTTTGAGATTCGAGCACTCGAAACTGACATTTAAAACTCTATAAAACGATGAAATTATGTTTTAAAATTAACAGTGATAGAAATTTAAAATCATGATCATTTAAATTATTAACTCCATGCCAAAAAATTGGCGACAAACTTTTGTGTGCGATTATTTTCGACCTTAAATTATTTGAATTCGAGCGTCCGGCTGTCAAAAATCGGCCCCCTGAGTGCAGTGAGGGATAATTTTGTACACCTACAACTTTTATAAATATTGGTAAGCAATATATCAGGCCCATAATATAATGCCTATTCCATGCCACGTTCAACTTCGAAAAATATTTTCATTTCTTTTTAAGTTTAGTAATACTTATGCAAATTATAATATGTGAATTCCCTCGTTACGTAAATCATGTTCGGCGCCCACCTATCAGCAGAGGAGACAAATGTCACCCTTAAGTTAAGAGTGTAATGAACTGGAAATTAGTCATCGCACACGTGCCTGAACATCCCCTTTCCATAATTAAATAGACACATGAGTTCCACTGAATTTAATAAAACAATATATTCCTTACCTGGGGCGTCCCCGAGAGAAATTATCTAGTCTTGTCTCGGGTATTAAACGAAACACACAGAAAATAAAGTCAGTCCTAAAATGAAGTTTAAGGAGACGTTGATTACTTTGTACGAGGCTATTGATTGGAAATTTAAAGAGCAATTTGGATTTAAGATTCAAGAGACATCGTTTACGAAAGTCGTCAATTATTTGCACGCACCAAAGGATGCGTCCAGTTTGGCTGTCACCAGAATTTTATTTGGTAAGTTACGTTATCTAAGTACAAAACTGAACATAACAATTATGATATCTACTTGGATGTATCCCACGTATGTTTCGCTGGAAGGAGAGTTAACAGTGGCGTAACTACGCTAAGTGAGGCCCGTGGCAAATTCATCACATAGGGCCCCTTTTACAGAAAATGCCTTTAGTTGTAGCTTACCAGACTGGGGGCCCGTCGGGCCGGAGGCCCGTGGCATTTTGCCAGCTCTGCCACCCTATAGTTAGGTACGCCACTGAGAGTTAACCAGAATAAACCTACATAAATAGTAGGCCGTCCAATCCACTATGTCCAAAACTTCTGCAATTGAACTAGGTAAGTAATACATACCTATTACCTAATATATACCTACACACACACTACTACATATCAGTTGGTACCTATTTAAGGCACTGCACGGAAGATCTTACTTTTTATCATGTTTTCATATTTAAAACGTGCCATCAATCGACCAGAAGTGGGATTTTTATTCCTCAAATAAATAAAGCTGATTCCAATTGTCACTAAATAATAAAGTTTTGGGTGGGTAATTGTTTGAAATAAAGAAAATACCATTAGTATTTTAGATATTTATACATTTCGTCATTACTTATCTTATTTCTCAGGTGTAGCGATGCTATTCGACATACCGGATGAGCGCGGCGGTGCTCACATGTACAAAAGATGGGGAGATCCTAAAATGTGTCACTTCCCACTGCTCGACTTTGTTCAGGGCGTCAGGATGCCCTACATGGCTGTTGTCTACACTGCATTGTGGATAGGTGAACTACTTTTCAATTCATTTATTTAATCCTTTAGGTTGTCTTAGTTTCTATGCCTACCTGCAGTGGTGAAGTGAAGCGCCCTGCTACAACTTTACTTATTTTCTCGAATTTTAATAAAATATGATAAGAGCCCAGCCCAGTTTTTTTTGAAATGCCGACCCACTCACACTCATACCATAAACTTTCATAAACTTTATGTTTAATTACCAAACAATACGTCTACCTCTAGCATAGGCTTTCTTATGTTCGGTAGGCTCCCAGATTAGTAACCACATTGCGTAAACAAGGACTAGTGTGATGTCAAAATAAGATAAATATTTATAGTATGAATGCCGCTCTTTGTCAGCTTACTGCTGCGCAATCTTGGTTAATTTGGAAAAGTAGTTTTCTTCCTTACGTAGGTATTTAATATTATGTATTTATTTTTAATTTTGTTTTAGGTGCACTGGGCATAATGCTTGGTTACAAATATCACACCTCAGCGGGACTTTTTACGATTTTCTATTGGTACTTATTCCTGATTGAAAAAAGTTACTGGAACAATCATAGTTACTTGTTTGGTTTAGTTGGTTTTCTTCTTACTTTTACCAATGCCAATTGCTACTGGTAAGTATAATGGAAACAAAATTATTAATCGTATTTATATAACGAGTCGGTAATTCTTGAAATTGGTTATTTATTTTATTCATATTTCAGGTCGTTAGATGCTGTAATAGAACCAGAAAAGTTCAGCAATACAGTGCCGTACTGGAATTATTTTATTTTAAAATATCAATTTTTCATTCTTTATTTTATGGCTGGAGTGAAAAAGGGTACAGCGGAGTGGCTAACTGGATACTCTGTACCGAATCTTAGTACTCATTGGGTTTTCACCCCTTTTACGTAAGTTATAAAAAACACTTAACATTATTGAAATAGTTTAAATGCAAATAAAGATCTATGGTGTAGTATTTATTAGTTTTTTCCTTACTATATTGATTTGAATTCCATTCGCTATCATATACTACAGGTTCAGGTTCTGGGTCGTGATCACGAACCACTGACTCAACATTCATATCATAGTCACCCTACAACTTTTGACATACTCTGTATCAGCTGACCGGGAAAAAAGTCACATTGATTGAGTAGGGTGACCAAATTGTATTCGAAAATGTATTCTTCCACTTATCATCTAAAAATAAATATTTCAATGTTAGCGATAAAAAAAATACCAACATTAGTTTCATCTTAAAATTTTGTGTCACTTGCTCAAGACTCAAGGTATTGGTACCCATACTTACCTAATTAACGTTAAATCCTAATATTAATATGTTAACATTTCCTTACCCAAACCACAAATTGTATATCCAGGTTGTTTTTAACGACTGAGCAGACCGACTACCTCATCGTGCACTGGTTCATTTTCGTGTTCGATCTGACCGTGGCTTTCTGGATGATGTGGTCTCGCACCCGGCACGTGGCTATGGTATTCTGCGCCTTATTCCATCTCATGAATTCCAGGCTGTTTACTATAGGTAAGCTCTTTTAATTCTTCTCAAGTATATCTAAGTACAGGAATTGCGTAGCGTATGGCGTACGTATAATTCAAAAAAATCCTTACTATTATATTATAACTCTTCTATACGTGTATACACACTGTGCATATGTGTACCTTAAACGCAGTACCTTAACTACCTACCTAATAAGTCCCAAAAATAATCAAGATTTTTTCAGGTATGTTTCCATGGGTGTGTTTGGCTACAATGCCACTGTTTTATCCCTTCAATTGGCCAAAACTAGTTAGTGATTTTGTCAAATTACGCGCCGTGGCTTCAGCGACAGAAATATGCAAAATAATACAAACGACAGTGCCAAAGCAGTTCAATGAAAAAAATACTGATAATAATGCTAAGGGTCAAGATGATAAAAACAACATTGAAAAAGAAGACGTTCCGATTGAATTCAAGGAGGAGGAAAAAGAGAAAAATCACGACAAACTTGGTGAAATCAATCCATCAGAAGATTTAAAACATTCTAAAATAGATACAATGAAATCTTTCAAAATACAAAGCGAAACAACACTTGATAAACATGTAGAATCACAACAAGGCACATGTAAAGAAGAAAATAATTTAGACAATCACATGGTAGTAACGCGGAGTAAAAAAATTACTACTGTATTTATTATTATTTATATGACAATGCAAGGTTTTCTGCCGTTTTCCCACTTCATCACTAAGGTAAAATACCTACCTACTTCAAGTCAAGTCTTAACTAAATACCTCTTACCTACGTCGCTTTTGTGTAGCGTTAGTGCATTACGTCTGTATAACATTCAATAGGTACCTACTGGCAAAAAGAAGCAAAAAAAGGGTTTTGTGGTTTATCAGAACCACATCAGACCTCATCAGTATGTGGTAGAAATTTGTAGAATGGCAAAAAATTCCACGCTAACTACTTAAGTTACGTATAGGTACCTAACCTATACCTATTCTTTTTTTAGACAATAGATATGGTTAATACCTAACGTTTATAAAAAAATATCACGCATGTTCAGAATAAGTACCTACCTAACTGGTTATACATACAAGTAAATTGCATTTGATTCATATTTTCTGAGACACATATATATTATTTTTATATCGCGACGGTGGCAAACTAACATTTGGCCCGCCTGATGGTATGCAGATACCGCAGTCTGCAATTCCAGAGGTGTCACATGTGAGTTGCCGACTCATTAATACAAAGATTTACTGCGTTGACGGCTAAAGGAACAGGAGTCAATACAATACAATTTACACATTGCATAAACTCTATGAGCTCTCTGGCAACCAAATCTCTAGTTAATAATATATACAATATAATAATAAACAATTTAAGGGCAGGATTTCCCACTTTGCTAAGCCTATGTTAATTGGACTGTTATTTACAGGGCTACAATAACTGGACAAGCGGCCTCTACGGATACTCCTGGGATATGATGGTCCACACATGGGACCTTGAATCCGTGTCCGTGAAAGTAGTTGATAACGAAAAGAATAATCTTTTCTACGTCGACCCTCATGTATTTAGCCCAAACGATCGTTGGAATAAACATGGAGACATGGTACATCAATACGCCATGTGTTTGAATAACACATTGATTAAAGAATCGGAAAAATTGCAGAAGCAACATGGAATGCTTTCGAAAAATATATCGATTTTTATTGACGTGTGGTGTGCCATGAATGGCAGATTTGTTCAACGAATGTTTGATCCCAATGTCGATTTATTGGAAGTTTCTTGGAGCACATTTCGGAAGATTCCGTTTTTGATGCCTCTTTTGGATGAAGCATCAGAGTGGAGACCCGTTTTGAGTCAAATAAGGAGTGAGGTACACTCTTGGGGTCCGTTCAGCGATGTCATATTTTTTGCTGACTTTCCAGGTTGGTATAACTTACATAATGCCGCTAATTCATTTTGTTTACTTATTGCGTTTTTTATACTTTTCAGTGGACTCTATTGCCAAGGTAATAAGCAGTGATCGGCACGACCCGTGCCACACCGCGGGGCTCCAGAGAGATAATTTTTTTTATTATTATAGACATGAACAGTCTATTAAATTTCAATTGAATATTTTTTTGGGACAGGGTTGCGGAATAAAATGTTCATAATCACGTCCGTATAAAAAAATATAACCAAAATTCAGCGTTGTGGCACGGGTCGTGCCGATCACTGCTTACGGTGATGGCTGGTAGCCAGAGCTACCCAAAGCAACCGAGTCGTTAGCGCTCTTTGGCCAAACATTTGCAATATAAGGAAAGAAATACATAATACCTACTATTTAATGTTTGACCAAAGAGCGCTAAGGAAGCAAGAAATAAATGACGGCATTAGAAACGAGTGCCTAATAATAATGACGGTCAGAATAACAGACAACACTTTCCAATTTATTTCCTTTACGATATATTTTGCAGATTATGTTTTGGACAAATACATTCCACCGGAACTAAGCAACGTGACCCTAACAATTTTAGAAGGAGAGATAGCCGTGGAACCAGAGTTCACTAGTCTTCAAAGCCAATCTTTCCTGTTAAAGACCGGGCAATACACACACTTGGGCTCTGGGATGTTTCATCGAGTTCTGAATATTGGCAAAAAACCGGCATTTTACATGTTCACATTTTACAATCGAACCGAAGCGGAAACATACGTTGAGAATAAATTCAGGGAATCGTCATTTAAATTACCAATTGTAACGGAATTGAAAAATAGATTAAGTAGCATGTTGGTGTTTGGTGATATTTTGTTTAATGCATATTATGAATTGTTTTTTCGGTTGCCCATGTTTATAGTTTCAACCTTTTCTGTGTGGACTTAAATGCTATTGTCAGTATTTAATGTGCATATTTTCATTATGTTATATCTTTGACTAATATAATATTTAGTTAGTAGGTATATGTAATGTATAACCACTAATGAAAGGATTAATAAGCTATTAATAAGTGACTATTTTTTATATTTTTGAGTTTTTACCTCAGCTTAACAAATATACTAAATGTTACCTACGGCTGTCATACTGTATATGGTTAATTTTGTTTGATAAAATTAATTGTGGAAGTGATAATCATAATGATAAACTAATTTCAACCTGTTTATATACTTTTTTATTTCACTACCTACGTTATCTAACAAAATGTGTACTAAAAATAGGGTCACTGGTTACTATTACAAGATAAATCATCAGGTTGATTAAGTTTAGATGAATTATGGAACAGCGACATCTAGCGTGATATTTGATAACTAACAATGTAGGGTCATTCATTAACTCATAAAAAATCTGGCATGATTCAGGATATAGGAACAGCGCCATCGAACATGCAATTTATTAACTAAACAAAAATTATAAAATGCCCTGTAAAATGTATGTGATAATCTTAATTTTCGGAAAAAACAGTCGGCTGTAACCTAATCATCTAATCAATGTGAAAATATTGATATACAAGGTGTAACAAAAATACTGGTGATCCTTTTAAGGGCATAATTGGTATCGTATTCTTATTGTGAAAAACTAGGCAAAAAAGAAAAATTCTCGCGAAAAAAAAATTTGGTTTTGTATATTTTTTTACGACGTGTCCCATACAAAAACAAAAAATTTTTTGCGTCCAAAATTTTTTCTCCTACTTTTTCTTACTCGCAATACCGATACCATTGATGCCCTTAAAAGCGGTATTAAAGCGGTATTACACATTGCAACCTGCAGGGCCCAATCTGTTGTGTACCCTGCCTCTTCCTACCCCTCCTTCAGCTCCTTACGGGCCCTACCTTCAATTACACCTTCCAACCTGACAGATTGGGCCCTGCAGGTTGCAATGTGTAATACCGCTTTTAGACATTGCAACCTGCAGGGCCCAATCTGTCAGTTTGGAAGGTGTAATTAAGGGTCACCACACACCTAGCGGTTTTCCTCGCGGAATTTGCGGAAGTAGCGGAAATTCATAGACAAAATGCTTAATTTGTCTATGGTAGCCGAAATTTGTCTGTGGCTTCCATACAAAAAATCTGCTACCATAGACAAATTTCCGCTACCATAGACAAATTTCCGCTACTTCCGCTAATTCCGCGAGGAAAACCGCTAGGTGTGTGGTGACCCTTAAAGGTGCTCTTATACGGGCGATAAAAATTGCCGAATTGCCGCAATTTTGACGTCACGGCCATATCGAGCAATTTCAAGCAATTCGAAATATTGCTCAATATGGGGCAATTATTGCTCCAGTATGGCGCCATTCTGGCTCCATTCGAATTGCCCCATATAGCAGCAACTCGGGAAACTAGGCAATACGTTCATACACGAGAAATACAGTGGAGCAATACGACCGCGTCGTTTCCCCCCCTTGCACTCAGACCGCTCCGCACTCGCCCCAAAATCAGAATCTCTCTGAACTATGGACGAGGTAATTCTAGCTGAGGAAGCTTGCAGTGCATTTAAAATAATGACTTAAAAAAAGAGAAATAGATGCGTTCATATCTTGCAGGAAGAGAACTAATTTTCAGAAACAAGTTTGCAGATTCTTCCTGTTGTTTACACACGAATGACACGAATGCCTAACTGGATGCCACAACTTTCTAGGTCATCTGGATGTAGTCAATAGTTTTGATGATGAGTCAGTGGATCAGTGAGCCAGTCAGTCAGTGGTAAAAATAGTGATTTTCGGAGGTCAATATCTCGTGAATGGTTAGAGATTAATAGCTGAAATTTCTGGATTCAGTGGAAATATAAGTATAAAGCCCAAATGGGTATCAAGTTCTTAGGGTTTAATTAAAGTTTAAAACAGGGCGTCCCCCCTCCCCCCCCCCCATCTAACTTTTGAACCGTGGGTTCAAAAAATCCGTAAAATTCACGAATGTGAGGCTTAATTAGTACTTTCAATGAAAACTATTTTGAATAGAATCGGTTGAGCCGTTTTTGAGTTATAAGTCAAAAACACATAGTAAAATGACGTAAGCGCCGCAAAATATTCCTTAATAAACGACCTTTTGAACAGATTTATTGTAACAGGCCGTTTCCCCTCCCCCTACACCTGGACCGCGCTCGCCCTACTAGAAAAAGAATGGGACATGCATATATGTGCGTACGGGATAGAAATACAAATTGCCTTGAATTTTCCAATCGTCTGGATATACCGGCAATTGTAGTCGGCAATACAGAGCAACACGGAAATGTATGGAGCAATACGGGAAATGATTGCCGAAATAATTGCCGCAATATCTAGAAATTGCCTCGTATTGCTCAATTAATTGCTCCATATTGCTCCATTAGTTTCGGCAACGTATCGCCGGGCAATAATTGCCCGAAAAATCGCCCGTGTAAGAGCACCTTAAGGCCCGTAGGGGGCTGAAGGAGGGGGAGGGAGAGGCAGGGTACACAACAGATTGGGCCCTGCAGGTTGCAATGTGTAATAGCCGTTTAAACGGATCACCAGTATTTTTGTTACACCCTGTATTTGTGATATGATAATTCAAAGAAACGAGTGTGTTAATAATATCTTTTTTTTATTAGCTACGAAGTAACATTAGGGCGCGGTCTGAGATCAGATAAAACGAAATCAATAATCTTGAATCTGCATTTAATCTGAGTTTTGAATTTAGAGCAAGTGTGTAAAAAGATAAAAAAAAAAAAAAGATAAAAGATATTTATTCTTCAATTTAGGCACATTACAATGCACTAACAATACTATGACACAACACACACACAACAACACACAATACTATGACACATTACAATGCACATTACTATGTGTTGGGCCCCTAATGCAACATCGGTGTAGACAAAGCATTAAAAAATCCATAGAGCTAACGTCGGCTGACACCTGACAGTTCCTCCTCCATAAACTTTTGTCAATTATTCTGTGGCAGTGGCACTGGCAGCCCGCGGTGGTCATGGCAGTAGGCGCGGCGTGAGACGAGTTCATTCATCTTCTTTCCTTGACGCGGCACTGACTACGAATAAGTCTGCCTCGTCCGCGTCTCACCGCGAATAAATAAATAGTCAACGTGTTATTAGCTGGCGCTCATTACTGATGTCAGTGTCATAAAGGCAACACGCCTTCGCTCGAAACATTGACATTAGTCATCTGTGATATAACGATTAATAAATACCACTTAGGTTATATTAATCGGAAACCGGCGAGGTGATGATAAGTGTAGCGACTGTAGCGTGAGGCAGACGACAGTGCTCAGTGACCTATAAACTTTCGAAATGGAGTCTGTAAAATGGAAGTACAATCTGGACACTACTCCGAATTACTCGTACATTTTCGATTTTGAAAGCGAGTTTATTCACCAGAATTCAAGGAAATGGATGACGGAGAACTGGACAGTGGCGTTTTACTACGTGGGAGTGTACATGGCCATGATATTCTTCGGCCATCGCTACATGCAGACTCGTCCCAGGTAATCTTTTTTACTCACACAGTAGATGTACTTACTAGTTTATATCACCATTACCAACCACATAAACTTTCTAGTAACAATGTGTATGAACATAGTTTTATGATGGTTTTCACAGTGCCTCATACATAGTGTTATAAGAGTTTACAAAGGAGAAGCTATTATTAAGTAATTTATAATTAATATTAATAGTCACAATTGTTATGAATCTATAAAAGTAACATAATAAATATTTTCTACTTTGCTTTAGGTAAAATTCACAAGTTTCATAGAACCCTTTTTATTCAGTTATTGTATTTAAAGTATTCAAATGGTTGCGGCCAGCTAAATATAAAAAATATTATTTTATTCAATTTTATTCACTAACAACTGTGTACAAATATGATGTTTGAAATTTGATGAAAATAATGTAGTTTAAAACTAAGATAATATAAAATAAATGAAACTAAATTAATACTAAACACAACTTAAAAAATATATATATTATAATTAAATACTACCTGAAATTAAAGCTTACCTGAAATCTTTGTCACAAAAAAAAACACCTGTTCTAAGAGGTCCGACTATGGGATGGAACCCGTAAGGAACCGATAACCATATTTGTTGTACTTAATTTGATATAGTTAATTTAAAGCTTCTGGAAAATTTGTACTTTAAAAAATACAGACAAGTCAAATAAACACTTTTTATAAGTTCATTTCAAACTTTAATTTAATGAAGAACGAGCGGAAAAATAATATTGTTCTGACTTACGGGCCACAATCTATATGTACATACAAAAATATATAATGAAGAAAAACTTAAAATGCATTTAAAATTCCTAATTCTATACATGAATATAACTTTTTAAATACAAATGGATAAATCAACCAAGTAAAATATTAAAATAATACCTATTCTGGGAAAGAAACTTACTCATAAGGAAAAACCCTTTTCATGTGATATAAGACATACATACATTTTAATCACAAACTTCCTTAAGGAGATGAAAGGGGAGAAATTAACTAAGGAAATGCTAATCCTATGTAGGGAATGCTCCCATTCTGAATTTGTAAGTTGAGAGCCGGTTCCCGGTTCAGGTTTTATATAGAAATCAAGTACCAGCAGCAAACCCTAATTCTGCACAAAAAAAGTCACAGGTAGCAGCTACTTTGAAATATGTGTATCTATAGCGGTCTTTACAGCAAGCGTCTTCGGAAAAAGGCCTCCTCTCCACACTTCCACGCTTCTCAATTCAATGCCATTTACATCCAATTTGAAATCAATAGTTGTGATAATCATTATGATAATCATTATTCTGTTATAATCAGTGATCGGATTTTAGGGTGCAACACGGTTTTTATTACCTCAAAAATTATGCTTAAATAGATACGGGATTTTAGGACCCACATTGTTTATTTTAGTTACATCAAATAAATTTCAACATTTTACTGTTTTATCGTTAAACATACAAGTCACTTATTTTGCGATTATAATCATAGATATTCGCAAAATAAGTAATATTCCGCTGTGTTGCATCCTAAAATCCGATCACACATGATTACTGGTTAAAATCATGAGGATAAAGTCAAATGTCAGGTGTAAGAAGTCGTTGTTTATAAAGTAATATCAATCAGCTGATGAGGTTATCATGTTATCAAGTGTTATCACTTTAATTACATAACAATGTTAATAGGTTATCAACTCATTATTCATCATGTCTTGTCCATCACATTGTATTCTATAACTGAATTAGTATGGGTAATGATTGTTTGAACTACGTAACATTTTATCAGCGGATAACACCTATTTATGAGGGATTATTAATTATTTAACTCTTTATCTATTGACTGATAAATGGAAGGAAATTTATTGTTTCCTTTGCGAAATTGGTAAAACTAATAACAAGTGTAATTATGATTAAGGTGATTAGTAAACTATAGATATAATACCTAAGCTCCCACTTCCTCAGCCACCGAATACACAAACTTTTTGTTAAAGTCCTACTTAAAAGTTATATTTGAGAAGGATTACATGCATATTTTATTTAAAATTTAAAGCATTTAAATTAAAATAGTACATTACGTACCTAGGGCGGTAAAATAAAGTTTATGGCTCTTAGACCCGAAGGGTTCGGGCCACAAATGCCAGCGATCTGAGCCCTTTCTTATTACTGCCCGTGGTGCGTACATAATTTTACGTATTCTCCTCTGGGTGTGAAGTGAGATTTTCCGCTGCGCCCTAGGGCGGTAAATCTCACTTAGCGCCCAGAGTGAGATAAATGAATATAAACACTGTTGCTGTGTGCGTTACATAAAGTATACAGCATGTCCCAAGACTATGGGACATCAAGGGAAAGTACCTTAAATATCGTAGATGGGATATTTTGCTGAAAGAAGACTTTGTTTTTTTTTAAAGTTAGTAATTCTGCATTTAAAGATTTTCTAAGGATTACTTGCTTCGTCTGGGAATCTGTTTGTTATTAATTTTTATTAGAAAATGTCAAAATATTTATTTGACCTTATACTTTAAATATCTTGAAATTACGCAATTTCTTTCATAGTTGCCGTCGGATCGGATATGATAATGATACTGGCAGCTGGCAGTAAACGACGAGTGCTCCAGTCCAGCCTTGTCCCAGTGCCCCTGACGATGTTACGGCATCATTAATAACATAACTTACCTAGCTCAGGCACGGTTAATAAGAGAAACCCAACAACCAGTGGAATTAGGATCTATGACGTCTTAGTAAATCGGAGAGGACATTTACGGCGTTATTCATAAATGTTAATTGTTATTGCAGACTGCCTAAGTTTTTTTGTAATGCTTAAACAAAACATTTGCCCTACAGTGTCGCAGAGAGTTGCAGTTGTAGCCGTTGTAGGTGTTGTTTGTTGAGAGTGTTAGTAAGTCCGTCAGCTAGAATCGGAGACCGGACAAGTTGGTATTGTATTGACATAAGTTACAGAATTGCGAAAATGTCATACAATGACGTCCATCTGGTTAGAATAGATCATATCAAAAAATACTGTATATGTATTTTTTCTTTTTTCAATTAAAAAAAAACAATTAAGATTTTAGCCCGTTAAAAGTCCGCGTGATGTCGAACCGTGCGACACTTTTCAGAACATGATGTCATGCCCATGACCCCTGACACATCTTTTCACCTGTCACGTTTTTTGCACCTTGTAATTTTTTGTTAATATACCTACGTACATACTTGTTGTTAATATACTAACAGAACAGACTACCATACGTTACCTATCTACGACCATATTGTTTGTTCTTATCCGTAATTTTTATCATTGTGTTTAATAGAGAGGGACACAATTTCACAGAGGTTTTATGAATACTATTTACTGGATTGCTTGTGACTCGTTGAGCGACTGTAACAGCACCCAGGCAACCGTCAGAAAACCAGTTTTGTAGGCCATTTCCTTGCTATTTCGCTAATGATTGGAACTGCCGTAAAGACGGTAATAAAATGTCAATTTTAAGAAACCCTTCATACAAATGCTTCCTGTTACTCGTAAAAATATGAAACCGATTGTATTAAAAAAATCGTTATTAATAAAGTGTGTATCTACGTCATTGTGTATGTAATCATAAGCCTTTTGATACACATAGTGATACACACATCCCATAACTATAGGTAGGTACCTACTACCTACTGAAATGGGGAGAGGTATTTGGTTATAGGTACTTACCTTTGCGGAAAATAACATCAAATTTAAGCAATATAATAATGGTTATTATTTCTTCTAAATACTTATTCTGTAAGAAAGAACTTTGACCATACTTAAATAATCTTAGAAATTATTAAAAACCATAATATTAATGAAGCGTAAAACGAGATAAGTATTTATGATACTTATTTTATTTTACAAAGTTAATGAATGTATAAAATTACCTGTAGTAAGCGATCTTCAACCTATGGAATAATTCTTTCAATAATATATAATCTTTTGCGGAAAATTACATTTAATTTAAATAATAATGGTTATATTTCTTCTAAATATTTTGTGAAAGCAAACTTTGACGGTACCTACGTAATAACCTTCGAGAATATTTAAAACATTAATATTAAGCGTGAATTGTAGCGTCAGAATTTCTCTTAAACTTATTTAAGGTAGGTACATTTAGGAATATATAATTACTCGTAGCAAGCGACCTTCCACCTATTGAATGTTCTTTCAGTAATAATGTATGTAGTAGTTGATTTACATAATTTTAAACATGTTTCGAAACCAGAAAGAAAATTGATAATCAGGATTAGGTAGGTATGTATTATTGCTTTTGACACGAGTTATTGATAAACAGCTTAAGTATAAAACCTAGCCTAAAAGTATAACACCTACTGGGGGGTGATTTTTGAGATTTGAGTACTCGAAAGTGACATTTACAACTCAGAATAAAACGATGAAATTATGTTTTAAAAATAACAACGATAGGAATTTGTAATCATGAGTATTTAAACTATTCATTTCATGCGAAAAAATTGGCGGTAAGCTTTTGTGTGCGATTATTTTCGAGCTTAAACTTTTTGAATTCGGGCGCTCGTAAGTCAAAAATTGGCCCCTGGAAACACTTAAGTGACATCTGATGTAAAGGATATTAATGATAGACTTGCGACTATAACTTTCATTGTTTTTACCCACAGAAGGGAACTTTTAAGAAACGTGTTTGTCCTGGCCTATAAGACCATCAGGCACTGTCAGTAATAATGTCATTATTACTGACAGTGTCTGGTGGCCTACATGATATGGCGGCCTATATGACTCTAAATTGTTAAAAAGGAAGTGTAAACAGGCCTTCTCTAAAACGTAGCCCCGCATTTGCTCTGCAATGTTACATAAGTTAAGCTCGAGCACGTTTGGCACGCTTCCTTGCTTCCGAAGGGGTATGCTGGCACAGTGAGGTCGAGCCGAGTGTCCAGAACTACAGAATCTAATCTGATCTCTGATCTGAGGAATCAATAGTCTAGTGAAGATAATATATGTTAGCCTAAGATACATCGTCCAGCTGGGCACAGTTTGGGCATTCACGAGTTTGGGTTAAGTAGGTACCTACGATTCTATGCTGTCCCAAATCTAATTAGACACTTCAAATTTCTTTGCTCAAGGGGGGTCAACCAGCATCTCTGAAGTTAACGGTATACTGGTGAGTCTGGTGACTTCTAAAACGTAATACAAGATAATCAAACCTAAATCTATTCATGACTTTGAACAACTGTTACTATGGGCTCAACTTTGTAAATATACAATAAAAAAACTTTCTCACATATTTTCGTCTTCCTATCCTTGACCTTTTCTACGGAACAGCAAATTTTTTTTATTTACGAAGTTGCTCCTATAGTAAAAGTTGTTCAAAATCATGAGAAGATTGAAGTTTTATTATCTCGTATTACGTTTTACAAGTGACCCTATATAGACAGGAGTCAAGAATCGAATCGAATTATTACGGCTTAGTCCAGTAAACGTAGATGTAGACATTTCGTACTAAATAAGTGGACTGGAGAGCTAAAAAGCTATTGTAAATTGTTGATGTTTAAAACATAAAATAATAATTCAGGCGTATATTTTTTGTAGGCCGATAAAAAGACTATTCACACCGACGATATTGGTTAACATTTAGATACCTACCTCAATCATCTATCAATTTTATCTGTAAATTTCCTACTAGATGTTAATGGACCATACATCCTTGATCATAACTGGATCGTAGCAGCGTAATCTAACCGGTTTAGCTGCATTATTTAACTAGAAAAACAACATATCTAATAACTCAATAATATTTTAAATATATAAAAACTAGAAAATCCGATTGATTTCGTGTATTGCAGTTATACAGTATATCTTGCCGCATATCAACCTATACCAACAGCGTATAGCTCAAATACATTACATGAATATATATAGCTGTTTTTGAGTAATAGTTGGCACTAACGTAGGAAACAACGGAGCTAATTAGCAGTATATGGATGCTTTCAAATAATTTTAGTAAAAAGGTTGTATGGGCTAAAGGGCCAGTTGTACAAACCACAATCGGTTGACTGATTAACGTATAATACCAGACAGTTATAAAACTGCATAAAATTTTAGCGAACGTACGAGTAAATACAGTAATTTACAGACGTTTTAGCGCAACCGGTCCTTGCCACGATATTCTTCTTATTTGACACTTGAATAATTAGCATTGCGGGTATTTTCCGCTTTAGTAATTACTAGTGCTGATGAGCACTTTCGTTTCCTAGCTATTTAGGCTTAATGTAATGAGCGGGGAGCAGACACCGTCACGGACACGGAGCGACGCTGTCTGTTTACGTAACCGTATCAATGGACGACGCGCGATGCGACGTTACGTTCTCCGCGATGTTATACAGGACTGATAATTTCCGTACCCAAAGGGTGAAAACCGGCCAAGAGCATGTCGGGCCATGCTCAGTGTAGGGTTCCGTAAACTGAGACCATTAATTCAAAAGGTCGTTTCTTACGGGAAATTTGGCGGCGCCTACGTCATTTTTACTTACGTCCTTTCACTATGGGTTTTTGAATGATAACTCAAAAACGGCTCAACCGATTTATTTCAATATAGTTTTCATTGAAGGTACTCATTAGGCCTCAGTTTCATGATTTTTTTCAAAATTTTAGGACCCACGATTCAAAAGTTATATGGGGGGGACGCCCTGTTTTAAACTTTCGGAGCTATTATTTCCGAAAGTATTAGTTTTATCCAAAAACTGTTTTAGAACACCCTAATTCTTTTAAAAAAGAACCTATCCAACGATACCCCACACAACTTGGTTGGAAGGAAAAAAAAATTTGCCCCCCACTTCACGTGTACGGGAGGTACCCTAACAAAAAATATTTTTCGCGTTTTTATTCTACCGTTTTGTCGGCTTGGTTAATGCACATATTCAAACCAAATTTCAGCTTTCTAGTGCTAACGGTCACTGAGCTAGACCGCGGACGGACGGACGGACATGGCGAAATTATAAGGGTTCCGTTTTTGCCATTTTGGCTACGGAACCCTAAAAATGGGACAATATTAATAAGACTCTGCTGTCCGTCTGTCCGTCTCTCCGTTTGGCACCAAAAAATTTAGTTTGGTGCGGAACTCGAGGCCCATTTGCAAAAAAACTGTTTATTTTTTTCGTAAATTCGAGTAAGACGCTGGGACGTTAGGGACAAATGCAACCGGTTATTACGTATTGTCTGCAATGCAACCTATATGATGGTATTGATTGTATAACTTGCACCGTACTGAGACATCTATGGAATATTACTAATACTACCACCATTACATTGTTGAAGTCAAGAGTCGTCGATGACATAATTTGCCATTAATTATGTCGGCATGTTGATTTTCGACCGGTTTACTAGCATTGTTAAGTTTTGGTTAGAAATGTCGTGTAGGTAATATTGCTTTGTAGAGAAAATATTTTTCGCAGTAACTATCATTCCCGCCATTGACTTATTCAGATCATGGTTGGAAAGATTTAGCTTTTTTATTTGAACTCTCAAGTGAGGCCGATATAATTAAATAATACTAGGTAATACAGGGAAAATCTCGCGTCAAATTCCGATTTACGAGGATAAAGAGGCATTTTACGCTGCCAATGAGTTGGGATGACCGCGGAATAATATTATAATAGTATTTCATACAGAAGTTTATCTTCCCTACTAAATCAGCCACAGTGTGTGTTTGACAGAACTTTGACAGATGAACGGTGACACATGACGTCTCCATACAAATTTGCCTTTCGATTGTATAGGGTTAACAAATACCCGATTAATTTGATTGCTGGACCTGCCCCGATCTGACTCAATCTAGCTAATCCATCAGTGATTTCAACACAAAACTAGATAAATGGCCGATTTATTACCTTATTTGCCCAATCTAACTGTTATTAGACTTATTAGATTAGAAAAAAACTACTACTCAAATATTTTATCTTATCGATGGTCATGCCGCAAATAAAAGAAGGGTATTTTACAACCATGAAAACGTATCCGATACGTTCCAAGGCTGTAGATGTCGCTTCGTAGAGAGGGACACCCTTGGTATGTCAAACACTTGCAGTGCAATATTTTAACTATTCTCTCTAATCTTACCTATAAAGAAAAACGTGCACTCAACAAGTCTTTGTTACTTATAAACTAATTTCAGTTCCGAATTTTATGTAGGTATTAAATACATATTGCTTTGACAGTTTTTTTTAGGAAAAAATAACGATTATTAGCTTTTAAGAAATAGTAAAACAACATTCCAGTCTAGCCTAACTAAAGTCGAAAGAAGTTGTCCCGTAACACTACTCTTTATGGCGGTAACAGCGTTGCAAACCACTTTTACTCTCTGAACAGTGAACACATCGTTGAGATATCTAGAAAATTTGTTTTGACATTGTTGATAATAAATTGAAAGTAAGTCATACAATGGGCACTATTGGTTTGTTCATAATCATTACCGGGATTTGCAAAACTTTCATACTAATGGTCTGCGGACCGGTCAAATACAATGCTCATTGACCCATCATGACTAGGGATGTCACGAATATTCGCATTATCAGCATTCGCATTCGCATGAAATGATGCGAATATTTTCCGAATGCGAATGTGGGCAGTACACATCCTGTTTTGACCGCGCTGACCCGGCCGATGGTCATATTCATATGCTTGCTCATACACAGGAATTGAAAACGACGGTATCACTTGACTCCTTTTGATCATTAATATAGGACTCCATCACATGTCATGTTCTGTATTTTTGAACTATGGAAGCATAAAAATGATAAGCAAGATTAAGTTTTTTGAATCTACTCCGTAACATTCGTATTCGCATTCGGACATTCGCATCCTGAATATTCGCATTCGCGTTCGCGAATGTGACAAAAACGACATTCGTGACATCCCTGGTCATGACCCATGCCTACGTAAATATACTTATTGTTAAGATTAACTCGCTGAATTTTCACGTCTATTTGATTGAATGAATGGTGACGGGCTCAGTTAACCGCGCGTAAGGCAACTCGCGTATATTTTGGACGTGATATCACGGGATCGCGCTGAGGGCACGCACGACTTTCCTTGCGCGTGATTTGACGTCTTTGGCGGTCAAAGGGTTTAGTAGATAACCTCTATATCGAATAAATTAAGCAACGGCCGATAATATATAATTTAAATTAATAAGTCAGTTGCAACCACAGAGTTTCATCTTTCCACGTACCTACCGTGTTCACCTTCATTGATTAAACTGGTACCTATAATTAGTGTAATCGAATAATTTCTCGAATATTCGACAGCCCAGTATAAGTGACAGACTGAATATTAATAAGATTCAATGAAAGTGTTACACAGTTGATTATAAGCCCGTGTGGTTGTGTGGATATACAATAATATTGAAAAAGGTAGGTACATAAACAAAACTAGATACAACTAAATAGCAGAATATTGCAACTTTATCAATTAGAGAGAGATTCAGAGAACCTGAAATCTTAAAAGAGAAAATCTTTTTTCGTCTGTCTAATGGCAACTATAGTGTACATACTGACGTGCAATTTTTCTATGTCAAAAATTCCACAATTTTGGAAAGGTTCCGTCGGCATATCACTATCAGTAGAGTACTGTACAGTCACCGTCACCGGCAATGCAATGGTATCTTCCTACACGACGGCAGCAAAAATATGTGACACGCTCTTATTTGTAGGACCATAAGAGCGTGTCACATATTTTTGCGGCCTTCATGCAAGATACTATTGCCGGTGACCGTAGTGAAGCCTAGTGTTAGTGTTGTAGCTGAAATTCGTGGTTAGGGGTCAACGGCCTACGCACGTAATGACAGCCTAGCCTAACCCCCCGGTTTCAGGTTACAGGGCGTTGACTTCGAGTAAGTACGGTTCCCACCCCCCCATATAACAATAGCCATTCTAATGGCAGCATTTACGGAAATTATATACTTATGAACTACCACTAACATGGAATTTTGAAGACACCAAAAAATGAGTATTTGTATGAATAACATATGGTATTGTATTAAATTCCGGTTTTCACATCCTACTCGTACAATGCGTTAACATTTCAATTCAAAGAACCGCGGCCTTGAACGTTAACGCCGAAACACAAGTTTTTTTTTATATTAAATTAATCTAATGCGCGCAAAATAAATGTGATAAAAATACTCTGTTAAAACCAAGCCCTTTTTCCCCTGTACCTAATAGCCACAAATATGTATTTTTTTTTCACAGTAACCTTTTTATACTAATAATGAATGTTGGGTCCGCTACTCCTGAAGCTGACCTGAAGCTGAACATTAGTGGCAAAGTTAAGCCGATTAGTACTGAACAATTCAAACCGAATGCTTAGCCATCGTCACACCAACATCTGACTGTTTAATCAAATGATTAGATAATGTCAATCCTCTTTCGTTACTTCTAAAGGTAATAAACTTCAAGATATAAAATTACGGCATTGCTAAATTTTTAGAGTTCAACGAAAAGCTTTACTTTTTATGTTATATTTATTCTACTTCCTATTTCTTTCGTTTACGACACGCTATTAACTGACAAACTTTACGATATAAGGGTGCCACATTTATGATGCTGACATAACATAATAGTAGGTAATAGTATTTCGAAATAACTAGTTAGATTTATAACTATATTGTAAACAAGCTACGTAGGAGCAGCAAATACAGAGTTTTGCCTGTATTTATTTATTGTATTTATGGACGTTGTTTAAACTGATAATGATTACTTGATTATCTAGTCATACTCTTACAATTTGCTAAAATTTTCGGTAGGGATCAGACACATGGGTGTCTAGTATCCGACATACATTTAGAGATTGGGCCGCAAGACACGATAGGGGGGGTGATTTTTGAGATTCGAGTACTCGAAAGTGACATTTACAACTCAGAATAAAACGATGAAATTATGTTTTAAAAATAACAGCGATGGGAATTTGAAATCATGAGTATTTAAACTATTAATTTCATACAAAAAAATTGGCGGTAAGCTTTTGTATGCGATTATTTTCGAGCTTAAACTTTTTGAATTCCGGAGCTCGAAAGTCAAAAATTGGCCCCCTGACGAGGAAAAATTTCCGCGATTTACCCACAAAATATACGACTCATGTACCTAAATATTACGAGTTGGCTTTTTTATAAATTTTTAGTTCTAACACCTGACAGATACATATTGCGATAAGATATCAACCGCTGATAAGTGATATCAAATCTTGTTTCAGGAAATGTTGAGTTTTCTTACAAGATATTTATTTATAAGAATACAAACCATTTTCTGCGTCAAGATACTTCCTCTGGCTAGGATTCGTTTAACTGGCCGAATCGCTCTTCCACCGAGAGACCATAATAAATTTACCCATCTTTTAACACTTAATGCGGATATTTCTCGGTATTAAAAATAACAGAAGGTTATTTTGACCTCTTAAGAACCAGTTGTTTTGGTTTGAATTTGGAATCCTTAGCAATACATTAAAAGTTTCGATATATCAAAAAATATGCGTAAAAGTATTAATAAACTCAGGTCTTATTATAACCACCATTTGAATTATTAAATAATTTGAATTCCAAACTACGTGTATCGCTAAACTGAAAAGAATGCTAAAAACAAATTAAATATACGAACTTACGACCCAGACTGACGTAAATCGTTTAAAGTTGCCATTATGTCACGGGTGACTCGCATGATGGATTCGGGCCGGGTACCTGGGTAGGTACCTTACAGATACACAGCATTTTTAAAGAATTTTGGATTGTCTTATCTTTCTCATATTAATGCTACTAAATCGAGACTTGGGTTTTAGGATACGGCTCTCAATCATTTATAAAAAGGCACACAAGCTCAAAAAACCATAACTCCGAGTTATTAAAACATCCCACAGTTTCAAACTGGATTACTACGAGAGATTCGTTAACCAAAACATGTTCTATCAACAGATTCGAGCTTACGCGAACGCTGATAGTGTGGAACAGCGCGCTCGCAGCGTTTAGCATCATGGGCGCGTGCCGGACCCTCCCGGAGTTCATCCACGTGCTACGGAACTACGGGATCTACCACTCCGTGTGTGTTCCCAGGTGAGTGACGTCAACAACATGTTGACAACAACATATTCCCATTCGGGCCCAGGTGGCCTACCGCGAAGTCCGCGAAAATAGACAAAACGTTGGCCCCGTCTCTATCGCTATTGCATATACGAAAGCGAGTGATGTGAATAGATGATTCGATGAACGAAGTGGCTCGCGGTTATAGGCCAGGTTCGATAGTTCGCCGTATAGCGATGACAGATGTAATGATTTTTATTTAAAAAGAAACCTATTTGTCCCGTTTGTGTTATTAGTACATTCGTCACATGTATTCGTTGAATGCCGATTTTAAATTTGGGTCCTTTTTACGTTACAAAAACAACATCGCAAGTGAAGTTCAAATTGAAGTTGTGGTCGGATTGGTGACGTCTTCGCCATTTTTTTTTTCTTTTTGACGTAATATCTCGAGCAGTCTCGTTTATCCATGCGTTCGTATTCGTGCTTAGCATGAACCTAAGGGCAAGTAAAGGGGCCGAGATATTTTTGTTACTTTCGTGCTTCTCACTATTTGACAGTATATTTCTGGAGCATCTCAATAATTAATAACCGGGAGCGCATAATTCGTATTAAGCTTAGTCGATCAGCCGTAGTGTGCTCTCCGTTTACGCTGTCTGATGTCGAGGTTACAATTACTGTGGTTCTAAGCTTTAGTCTTGCCTCGGCTCATCGGTGTCGGTGGAGCAATTTCCATGCCTGTCTGTCATTTGCCTTCTCCTTTACAGCCTAATACCTACGACACGACGTTTATGTTTTCGTTTACTTGATCCATGTATGCTCTCCTTGGCTTTCCTGGCTTCGTTCCTTGCCTCGGCTACGCATTGTAAATGCCCTGAGATTCTGCCTGTCACGTATGACGGTATGTATGTAAGTATTCCACACCACACTCGCCTATCTAATGTTATTCTGGCGGCGTAGCGCGAAAGTGCCGACCGAGTGTCTGGCGTAATTTTTGTTACATTATATTTAATTAAATGTTACTTTCATTTAAACTGGGTGTAATAATAATATTAATGATGAACCCTAGTATTAATTGCATTGTAAACTTGAATCGTCGCTGCTGTTTTGCAGGAAGATGACTATTCCATGTCTGCGCCTCAAAGATATCAAAACTAGAGATTGGCCGACTAGGGTTTTTGCCGACTACACAATCGGCCGACTAATCGGTTTTCAAATTGCCGATTAATCGGCCGACTAGTCGGCAATGCCGATCGTAGGTTTTAGCTAAGTTCGGGTGCAATCGGAAACGCTCATTTCGCTTCGTCCGCCGTGCCATTGTCTATCACGCGTTCATGACCAGCGCTAACGCTGGCGTATTTGAAGGCAAAAAGAAAACAAACACTATAATAAAATTTAGATATTCATAACTAAGAAAAGGGTTAAACTTCTGTCAAGTTCTTATTTTCCTGTAGATATTAAAGTGCCGAATATTCGGCATTTTTTGCCGACTAGTCGCCGACTAATCGCCGACTACAAATGATGCCGAATAGTCGGCTTTCCCGACTAGTCGGCGACTAGTCGGCCCATCTCTAATCAAAACCCTATCTAATCTAAGAAAGGAAATAAATAAAGAGAAAAATATAAATATTTAGTTAAATGTTTTGTATGGTATGTGGTTCTGTAATACACTCGTTACCTATTCTAGAACATAATAGTCAACTTTGTTTAAATCTGACGAGGAAGTAATATTCCACGTGCTATGCAGCCCATGAACTTTGACAACGTATTATTATATTATAATATTTTTCCGGTAGCTATGTTTTCCTAAAATTTGCTGAAAGGTGTATTGTTTTTAAGTAGATACATGGAAACATTTTACAAGTACGTACGAATGCCGCACAAGGTACGTTTGGAAATTCGTACGTGTATTAAAATGCTTCCTACTTTACTGACTAAGGGATCGTTAAAAAATCGTGTATGAAAAGTTTAACAGTTTACTATGGGATGACAGCTCCGTTGCCATATTTAACATTGATGAGTCCGTCAATTGTGCATGGTGCAACCCACCCTTACATGCAAGTTTCGCAGGTCGTGTACCTACTACAACTACTACAAGTTTTATCTATGAAGTGACAAACAAGGATTCATTAAATTTCCTACAATTTTGCTGATTTTCCCATTATCATAAAAGTAATATTAACTATCGAAATGACTGCGAAATTACAACTTTGTACTTCGAGCCCTAAACAAGTTGAGCGCAAGTTATTTAAAATTCATGTTTAATCTAGAATCTGCTGTTTGGCATTTCGTGCAAACGTCTAAAAATGTATTTGAAGTGTCATTGAATTCTATTACAAGACATGTTGTAGGATATTGCCCAACGCCTCGTTCAATCTTACCTTAAGTACAGTCACCATCAAATATATCGGAGCGGCCAGGGTACTCAAAAATATCTGAACATGCATTTTATCGCCTTGACAATAGAGGCGTTGTTCCGATACTTGTGTCCACCTTGGCCGCTCCGATATATTTGATGGCGACTGTACCTACCTATGTTTATCTACCTGTTCCGTGCCTCGACTAGGGGTCCAAATAATAATCTCTTTTTAGCGACTTTCAGCCTTGCGCTATTGTGACCTTAAAGTTATTAACTCTTTTGTACTCAGACTTTTTACTCCTGCGACCTTTTATTGAATACGGCACGACGCGACCCACAGATAGGAAAACACTATACATAAGTGCCATGACGCTAATACATTTTTTACAGCGGCCTTTTTTTCTACACCGCACCATACGTTTTGTAGGATTGAATTATGTTCATATATTTGTTGGCTTGGCTAAATGCTAACTATGAAACAGGTTTACAATGTTTACATAGGCCCTCATCCGGTTTCTGAAATAGTAGCGTCACGTACATATACAAATACGTACATTCATAACAAATATAAGTACTTGTTAGGTATTTAAATACAGTACAAAGTTTCAAGCACCTTGTGAATAAGTAAATTGGTCCCATAAACAATACATGACAAATGTAATAATTGAGTTCATAGGATTCTAATCTTAAACAATGACAAACAATATTGGCGTAGAACCAAAAATAGGCAGAATTTCGTTGCTAGGCTAAATAACCTTTGTTTTAACTCGAGTTTTGTCTTGTATAAATATGTCAATTCAATGTTAAACATTGGAATCAATGTGCAATGAATTTTGGTTATACAGTTGATCTAAAATGTCATGTTTTATGTTAATTGGTATTCTGCATATTGAAATATGTTTAAAATTTTGTTTTGCATTGAATACAATACAATGCTGTATTTTAGGTTGTGAATTCGGAATGTTTGACAAGGAATTTAAATTAACGCTGCATTTCTCACAAGTTTAACAGATTCATGCGAACCAGTACGATTCAAATGTCATCGCAATATGCCATCAGCGCATGCGAGAGTTGGCCCTTGGCGCATTGATTCACTTGCACCCCCATTCAGGCTGGGCTGGGTCATTCACGAGCTCCGTAACCCCTCCCTCACCCCCAGAAACGGGAGGGGGGACTACAACGTTGCTTTTTGGCAGTAGCTTGGAAAGTTCTCTATATTCATTGAACTTGTGAGATGAATGTTAATACGCATTTATCGTCGCACTATGTTTTTAGAAAAGCGTAACTTTTAGATATAGATTTAGACTGAATTTACTAAATGTCACACATATCAATGTATAATGTATCAGGATTCGTCTTCGACTTCGTCGACAAACGAGCAGCGATTTGTCTGCTCGTTTGTCTCCTATCTCATAAAAAATTGTTTATCAGTTTTTGACAGCACAAGCGTTCAAGCGCTATTCTTGAGATTTGGTTGCCAAATTTGCTCTAAGCCCCATTAAGCTCTGGCAAAAAGTCGGCACAAATAAAAAAAGTACATGAAATGTACCTAAATGTGTTTTAATTTTAGTTTAAGTATTTTATTTAAATGTTCAGTTATCTCAAGTAGCTACCTACCTACCACCTACGTAGCTAGTTTCTTGTATAAATATCTAGCTAAAACGGAAGGTAAATTCATTGTGATAGTGTGCCAAAGATCAGATAATCAACACTCGGTGTTATGGAACTCTGTGCGGAAATTATACGTCTAGCGCTCAGCCTGTTTCTATTACTCATTTAGCTAAATGAAATTAATTGGTATGATGAACTGACGACTCGACCTGTCGAGGTCGCTATTGGATGATATCAGGCATAAGCAAATTAAAATTATGTTTGCTTAAACATATATATTATATAGGCACTCGCACCTACAAAATGTTCTTATTATTAGTGTCAATTTTATTGACCTACAGTGTCTCGCCAATGGGCAAATGTCTTTCTTTTTCCACTTTTCCGATAAAATCCAATCTTGGCAGTCTTTATCAAAGGCGTCAACGTCGTCTTGCCACTTCCGCTCAACTTCCATTGACGTGCACTGAGCTTTATGTCATCTTCAATTTTGTGGGACTCAAAGAAGGAACATCTATATGTATTTAAGATGTGTTTATATCATTTTGGTAATATGGCTTAGAGGATCCATTCCTCTTTTTATATAATATACAGCTGGCTGTCAGCCAAATCAGGCACTGCTTAAGTTCGCTCCATTTCATCCTCCGAGGATTTAGCGAAAAAGGATTCACGGATTAGGTAAATAAAGACTGTATCGTCTGTTATAAATACAACTTACCACTGGCACCAATAGCATAACTGATGTTGAAAAAATATTTTAATACGTGAAAATTACTTGACGTTTCTCACAGAACCGATAACAGTAATTTTTCCTTGCCCATATTGTTACAATAAAAAAATGCGGGGTCTTACGCCACAAAAGCGAAAATCTATTGTGGACAAATGGTGTTCGGTTAAAGGTATTACTTACAGAAAGCTTGCTCAAATGGAAGGTGTTAGTGTAGGAGCCGTCCAAACTGCAATCCGTAAGTACGGTAACGAATATACCTTTAATGACCGACAACGACCAGGTCAAAAACCAGGTCCTTCGAACCCAAAATTGGACCAAAAGATCGTAAAGCAGCATTTATCTCTAACAAAAAGTTGTCTGTGGGAGATATTGCGAAAAAATGGGTACGAGTATGGGGATGGTGCAACGTGCAAAGAAAAGAAACAATTTGAAGGCATTTAAAAAACAGAAACAGCCGAAACGAAGTGAAAAACAAATAGAATCTGTTAAGAAACGAGTCCAAAAGTTGTCCGACTTGGTTTTGTCTAAAAAAGGCACCTGTGTAATAATAGCCGACGAAACCTATGTGAAACTGGACTACAAGTCTTTACCAGGTCCCCAGTATTATACGGTGCGTGATGGAACAGAGGTTATACAACGTGAAAAATCTATTTGCTTTGAGAAATTCGGCAAGAAAGTTATGGTGTGGCAGGCAATTTGCGAGTGTGGAATGAAGTCGACTGCATTTTTCACTACCTCTTCAATGAAAGCCGATATTTACATGAAGGAGTGCCTTCAGAAACGAGTATTGCCAATGATCAAAAAGCATAAGTCTGAAACTATATTTTGGCCCGACTTAGCGTCTTGCTATTACTCAGCTAAGGTGGTAAAATGGTGTAATGACAAAAATGTAATTTTTTTGACCAAAGAATTAAATCCGCCAAATTGTCCAGAACTTCGCCCGATTTAACACTTTTGAGCTATAATGAAGGCTAGATTACGGAAAACAGGCCGTACTGCCGACACAGACCAATAGCTTCGTTTGGATTGGAACAAGGTGGCTCGTACTTTTGACAAAGCTGTTGTCCGATCATTAATGGGCACTATGAGACAAAGAGTCAGGAAACTAGCCAGAAATGAATAGTTTGGGGTTTTCTGGCCATGTTTAGGTTTTCTGTATTATTTTGTTTTTAGTTTAGTATGATTTGTATGTTTAAATATAAATCATTTAAAAAGATATAGAACATTTTTCTTGTATTTATAACAGACGATACAGTCTTTAGGTGCTTATATTCCGAAAAGAAAATTGTGACATTAATAAAGAGGAGCCTAGAACAGATAAAACCAGAAGAATTTGATCAGTTTTATATGTAGCCTAGGTAGGTTTTATAGCTTCTTATGTCCATTTTACATTGTTATCTTGGCAGTATTGTTAAATTAGTGTGAAAAGACTCTCTAGGTATTCAAGAGTAATAAAATAACCCGTTACTTTGGACAGTATCTATACCTACTATAAGTAACAATTAGACTTTAGTTTCACTTTCGCTATCTCAAATCAGGTTTTGTCATCGTCATTGTCGGTCAAGACATAATGGAACTAGAGCTAGGTTCAAAATTAATTATTAATTTTTAAATTAGCATTCACTACTCGTATTGATACCTATTTACAAACTTGTGTTGTGCTAGTGAAAGTATTTAAAAAGGAAAATATGGTCTTGACAGACAGACAGACAGACGGACAACAAAGTGATCCTATAAGGGTTCCGTTTTTTCCTTTCGAGGTACGGAACCCTAAATAGAAAATTATTTATTAAGGTAGATACAGTTTTTAAGCTAATGATTTTCACAGGATTTACAAACTGTGCTACGAAAGACAGAATAAGCAATAATATGTAGATCGAAACAGGTATTTCGTGGTACTTCCTGTTAAGTACTACATTTTCATGACGTAAATGTTACACTTTTAAAAATGCACATTAATAACTATGACTAGTTTTGCTTGACCACTGTACACCTTATTTCATCTGATCTGAATTAAGCATGTACTCTAATTCTTTGTTGTAATCAATTTGTGTTTCGTCAGCGGAAGTTGGATCCGGCCCAGTGAGCAAAAACTGAAAAAAAAGATACATTCACGCTTTTGGCATTTAGCCAATGCTATCGTGCAATATAGTTTATTAAATCTAGATTTTATCAATAGACGATATTCATTTTCTACCTTAAACAAGTTTTATCCAAATATGAAAAAATTGTAGGCATTTTGAAAATTTTAGGTACATGCACTTAGCTGCAATAATTTAGCCATTTAAAAATTATCTTTATTTTTATTAAATTAGTACAATTACCTGTTATACTATCGTAAAACGTAAAAAAAATATTTAGTGTTCACATATTTTTGTCCCAATTTCTGAAACCAAATGTGAAAAAGACTCGAAAACTGTTTACTAATTGTTGCTAATTAGTAATCGGTCATGAATGATTTATTAGCTTAACACAACTACCCAGCCCGTCTGTCCCTTAACCATTAATTGTATTAGGCACTCCACTTCGCAAATTAACATTGACGTAGGTATTCATGAAACCAACAAGGTGCGGTTTCGAAGGGTACGCACAATATTTGTACTGTGCGATCGTCAATATACAGTACCCACTTTAATAGACTTATTTATTTATTTAAACATTGCACAATACAAATATAAAGTACAAATGGCGGACTTAATGTCTAAAGGCATAGTCTAAGCTACCAGTCGAACATTTAACCAAATATTTACGTTATTTATTACTTATTTACGTACTTTAAAAAGATGGGTTTGAATTGAATACCTCGCCTGACTAATTTGCAATGATTGACGTACAGTCGACCAAAAATGTGGTTCGTTTGAACGTCATGAGACAACAAGGTCGTGCATGTTTTAAACTCCATTAGAAATGTCAACCTTAGCGATCGTTAGATCTCGCGGAAACTTTTGTTAGAACTGGTAGACCACTTTCTTGGTCGACTGTACCTTTGAAAAATATGTCCGTGTTGTGCTCTGGCCTATAACCGCGAACCACTTCGTTCATCGAATCGTCTATTTGCATCACTCTCTTTCTTATATGCAAGAGCGATAAGAGACGTGACCATCGTTTTGTCGATTTTCGAACTTCGCGGTAGGCCCTCGAGTGGTTGTGCTGTACAGTTGGCATGTCTTTTTGACAAATATTTAAATCATGTATTACTTTGAGTTTGTCATTTTACTGTCTATAGATATTGTCAGGTAACGAGAATTTGTAGCGAATATTTTAGAATAAATTACGATAATAGTAGTATACAAACAATGAAATATTAGATTAAATATCTGACACATTTGCTGGCTGTATATATTTTGCATATGTAAATAACACATTTTTAGTAGCTGTAACTAAAAATGTGTTATTTACACCGACGATCGTACTGTGTTAATTATAATTCATAGGAATATTACGAATAGGGCGTAAACATTGCGCAGATTCTGTGTCAATAATATGTGTGTGTAAATAGCAAATAGCACATGTCCGTGTTTTACCTCATTGCCAGTGGGCAGAGTAAAGTACAAACAATCTTTCATTTCCGAAGAGGATCCTTCAGTGCTAGTTTAGATAATGACCTCAGATACACTCACTCAACTCACTGGTCGATATTAATTTACTAATTTACGTCAATGTGATATCGTTTTGTTATTATTGGCAAGTGCGTTTTGCCCCTATTTATTTATTGGTGCGAGTGAGGCGAAAATATATCAAATTGAAACCAAATCGCCATCAATATGACTGATAATTAATTATTAGTTTGTAGTATCGTCGGCATCTAGCTAGACCACGTCATCTTACGATTGTGCGATCATGGAGATTAAATATCTTTCTTATCGTTCACCTAGCGAACAGCCTATAGCGAGCATCTATGATTTGATAAGTCCATGCGTACACGATTCCCATCGGCTTCCCTGTTTTTCAGGCACTTTTTCTTTTTTTTAGATAGAAAAAGAACAATAAGTCATAATTTCATTCATCATCATTCTTATGATCAATGCTCTCTGGAAGGGACAGCCTCAACAGCCTCACCCACGTTGCGTTGCAACCAATTATCTGTGCGTCAATTGAATTCATTTCTCTATCTGTTCATAAAGTAATTTAATATTTCTGTCTGGTCGTACACTATACTAGTCGTATCGCTTCAAGGCAATAAAACACTAGAATGGAATTAATAAATATGTGGTAATTTCATTGTGGTATTTCCCTGTTTATTAATGATTTATGAAAGTTTAATTGCTGCTAATGAATGGGGTTATCAGATAAAAGTTGAATACCAATAAGTTTTACGAGATTTTACGGGATTTTACGAGAATAGTTATAAATAAATAATAAATAAATATTAGGACAATCTTACACAAATCAACCTAGTCCCACAGTAAGCTCAATAAGGCTTGTGTTGTGGGTACTAGGCGACGATATATATATAATAGATAGATATAGATAAATACTTAAATACATAGAAAACATCCATAACTCAGGAACAAATATCCGTGATAAACACACAAATAAATGCCCTGACCAGGATTCGAACCCGGGACCTCCTGCTTCATAGGCAGGGTCACTACCAACTAGGCTAGGAGGCCGTCAACAATATAAGAAACAGTAGGTATATAAGAGTAGAAAGACCAACCGTCATTTCCGGTCGATATTAATAGACGGATTCGTTATCTTATCACTATCGCACGTTTTACTTGTGCTAATGATAATCTTTAGTATCGCTGTCAAAGCCATAGTGTTAGTTATAATGTTAGTACGTCTAACGAAAGTTTAAATATAGCTATTGAAATTATTACCTACCTTCAAATGCGATTATTTTAGACCTTAATTTCTTTGATTTCGAGCGTTAGAATGTCAAAAATCGGCTCCCTGACTTTAGCGATCTCATGATCTGAATTTGACGCAAAGGTCGGCTCGCCAGGCGGTATCGATTCGCAGTTCTGCAGACGAAGTCGGATGCGGTCACGGTCAATGTCGCCCGTCAGATTTGGAACGACGGCGACGAAAACGCACGATTATGCTGATTATGTCTGTATTCACTTTTTTACTTTTCTATTGTAATCACCATGGTCATTTACGGAAAGATTATAAATGTCTCGGTAAATCTGTTTTAGGCGATACGATACATACATAATATAATCACATAAAACTGAATAATTTTGTGATACATACAAATCATCAAGGATTTTTTTAAATAATTTTGATGTCTTAGGGTATATTTTGAACAGACTACTGGAAATAAGTTGTATTAAAATATATGATGCACAATTTCTCGTTAAAATAGCGGTTTCCGTAGACGAAATACTTTCATGACAGAGAGAGAGGCATGCAAATAATGATGCATGCAATTCCAATCACAGCCTCAGACCGGGTAAAGGAAATGTAAACTCCATAGGTGTTAATCTGTTTGTTTCTCATCAAATCGGTTCATATCCGCCACCACCGATCAATATAGGGATGCACAATCAGCCCAAAATTTACCCTATGAAAGTGCTGTAAGAACGACGTACAGCACTTTCTCTGACAGTCTTATTACGGTATAAGACTGGCCGGTTACAAATTTTCATGAGCCATGTTTTCAGTAAATCTTGTTCGAGTCTGTACCTCCTTTGTGTTGTTTCTCGAAGTCCGCCACACACGATTCTCGGAACGTGTCACCGGCAGACAACTGCATGCCGTCACGTGCGAATGCGTGTGGATTCACCGTTTTTGTCGTTGTCACGTCACACACGTCATTATCGCAGATAACATGATACTAGCCCCGATGCATATGTTTTCGTCTACTCAGACCATTTTCTTAAGTTTTCCCATTTGTACAGAAAAGTAGTTTTAGACAAATATTCAATACCGTTTTATAATAAAATGATAACATTTAGATTATTCATGAAAATATCCTACACAAATGCAATTAAAGTACACGTAATACCATTCTGAAAAACGCAAAAAAAAACTGATTTTTGTATGCCAAATATTTTTATTACAAAAACATATGGTGAGACTAGGGTCATTCCTAGGGAAAGCAACATGGCATAGCTATATATTGACCGGTTTATTATGAGTCTACAAAATGAAATGTGCGAGAGGAGAGCTCAACTTTATTTGGGCAATGGTTTAGGAAAATCCATTTTTTCAGCAACAAAAGTCTCTTTGTGTTTTCATTATACAATTAAATTAAACTACATTAAACACTACTATTATTGGCCCCATTCATTATTCATCAGAAGTATCCGTGTGAGAATTATTCCGATAAATGTAAAAAATTCTTCGTACTAGACGAATTCCATTGCATCGGGGCTAGTATAACATGATACTCTTGCGAGTATTGTTCTGTGCGATTTATGAGACTGCTGACTGAGCTTGGCAGGCTATCTAAAAATAGCAATTTATTACGTAATTCTAATGTCAATCATGTCATGTCATACAAAAAAGAGGAGATGTCATATACTTCATGGATATGGTTGTTGTTAAGGCGTGTTAGGTCGGAAACTCTTTTCTAACATAAGTGTTTCATCACTATTTACATATAAAAAGATCATCTATACCTGATTTGATGTAAGGTAAAATGTAGCACATTAATGGATCAATACTTTGCGTTTTTATTCTATTCATATCTAAATGTAGGTAATTAATGTTTTTTTATGACTCGTGCGAAAAGTAAAAAAAAGCATAACGTTCATTCCCAAACACTTGAAAAAAATGTACTTACACTATATCAACAAGCATCACAGTAATTTGCGTAAATGCTCGTAGTACCTTAAGTTGCCTCTTCAAACAACATGACGGTGACGACAGCATGTGGATTTTTCCTTGGCAATAGCACTTAAGGCTGCTTGTGTCATGGTTTTATAACAAATAATAATTTTTGGTTGCAATTCTGATACTTTTTCTGACACATCATATAATCGTTTGTAAAAATATTCGAAAATGTTTTTATGTAAATATTTTAGATTTTTTTTAAATTTTTTGGTTGAAATAGGTGTGTTTTCTGACAACAAACCGCTATTTATTCTGTTTCGGTGCGATAGCATTAGCACGTATTTTTCCAAATGTGCAAACTTTAAGTAAGTCTGCACATTTGGAAAAATACGTGTTAATGCATAGAGTTAACAAAGCTGTGAATTATTTAAGTAAATGTATTTTAATGACGTAAAAAAACATTTCCATACGTGTGCGTAATGCTGTGCGCAGGTTATTGTGCTAATTCATTTAACAATCTGATTACTTCATGTTGTATTACATTACTTTCAAAATATCTTTACCGACTAATGAAGTTTTTTTAGTTACTGCAAAATAGTATCAAAAACTCTGATTTAGACTTTCACGGTTTTTACTTATAACTATTTGAAAAAAACGGGACTTAACCGCGTATATCATTTTTAAATTACCTTCGACGTTTCGAGGACGACATTGCCCCCGTGGTCGCGTGGCCAGTCTTTCTTCGCGACCACGGGGACAATGTCGTCCTCGAAACGTCGAAGGTAATTTAAAAATTATAGACGCGGTTAAGTCCCGTTTTTTTTAAATAGTCATAGTATCAAAAAGTTGAGCGAAATCGAAAAAAATGTTACCGAACTCTTAATATCTACTCCGCCTAACCCAACGTGTCTGGCAACAATAAAATAAAGATATTTCGTAATCTCTTCGCACTTCCTCGTACATAATTGGCGGTATTTAATTTTGAGTCACTGTTATTGTGTGCGGAATGTGCTTTTCAATTATTCCGGTTTCTAGTAAATTGACTTACTTTTTTCCAAAACATAATTTATAATGATTATTAAACTTCTTGCCATCAACTACTATTTTTCCACTCATTTATTGATTTAGCAGCTCCAAGCCATCTAATATACATTAATATTCTCATTAAATGCACATTAACTACGTAAATATTGACGTCGCCCGATGAAAACTGCCCGGACTTGAATTTACTGGTTCTTTCGATAACTGTAAGATGGTAATTTGTAGAATATTAAAGAAATGTATGTCATTTTCCAAGCGGCTGTCTATAGTCAAGAACAATACAAATACGTATGATTATTTTAACAATATGTATAGTATATATTTTTTCACTGTTTATGAATGTGTATTAAATTATTAAACTACTTACACCTTATTCATTCTTACGTGTTTTATTATGTAAAGAAACACTTCTTAACGTTACATATTTATTACACTTTTGTCTGGTATTATCACTTAAAATGTTGTTAAATACTTAAAGAATCTCATCTAGTATAGAATTCAATCAAGTAACACCTGAATAATATCATTTCTAATAAAATTTTCCTCAATAATCGAAATAACGAACGAAACAAATAAATGAAATTTCGGCTTCTAGATTGACAGATGCTTATTTACATGATAAAACAAGTAAAGATGGATACGGTATAGTTCTATGGATGACATCTTAAATATAGCTTACGTAAAGTATAGCGCGTCCAGACTTTTCATGTCACTGCCAAATCGCTGCAAAGTTAGCGTGGCCCTATATAAGACTATAGTTACGTTAGGTTGTCACGGTTTATGGATGCATATTCTTTAGGCTTTATATAACTCTCCCACGGCATTTGATTCGCTAACTACGAAGGCATACATTTACATTTTCCGTATTCATTTATACAAAGTGTTTGACAAGAGAGGCCGGAGACGAGAAACTCCCATCAATGAAAAAGTTTCAAAGCCCTTTGATGTCGTAAACACGAACACTGGCGGAATGTTCTCGTGAAAAGGTTTTTAATCTGGTTGACAGGTCAATTACGAGACAAAATCGGTCTTTCATATCCGTACTAGGAATTATTAAAAATATGATGAACTCCAAAATAGATACCATTCGTACTTTAAATACTTCCCCGCTTATACATAAACGTCTTACAAGCCTATTTTAGTTAATTTGTTATGTTTGTCTCAGAATAGTCACAACTGTCAAAGTGACAGATAAGGACAAACGATAATTAGTAAATATCAAGAAACTTGTGATTTTAGAAAAAGGATCAGTTAGCAGAATTAGGTGTGCTGATGCCTTTTAAGAATTCATATTGCGGTGCTAAACAAATCGTAAATCTTTACAATACTCGTTATTTTACATTGCAATTTGTATGTTGCTAATTTGTTTGCATACAAAGCAACTAAGTAGATATGTATAATTATTAGTCTCTATGCCACACCATTATGTTACTCGTCAAAGACTTAAGAAGATCAAATGAATATTAAAATATATGTTTATTGCATATTTTTGCCATTACTTCTATCTTCTTCTACCTGTCGTTGGGAATTGATTTATTTGGTTAGGAAGTTTAGTTTGAGCATCTTTGAACAGGTTTTTCTTGTTGAGACTTACGTCACAATCAAAATGTTTAAAACATTGTTTTTTGGGACACTTTTTCTTTTGGGATGGAAAGAGCTCGTGATCCTGAGTAAATATATCGTAAAACTTACAGAAAATTCTGCAGTTTCCAAAATTGGCATTTTTTTAAGAAACTCTCATTTATAAAAGAAAATTAGGTTGACTCAACCCAAATGAATATTATAAAGCAAAAATTATACTTGTCACGGTGTAGGATTCTGTAGACTGCCCCGGAACCAACATGACTGCCCTAGTGCATGATACACCTGTTTCAAGATCAACCGTATTAGACATAACACCACTATAATTAGACGATCAAATGCCACAATTGCTCGCCATAACGACTAATAAGCATAATAAGCAGTAATATGATAGCATCCCGCGATCCCGCGCCACGCGGCTTGTGCAACACCAACACCACTTTCTAACTGACAGTCGGTCACTTGGCCACCGGTGACGTAATGTTTACACGTGTGTTACTTAACTTTATTTGGTAAAAGCTTACATTGCATCGAAACCCTGTTTCGGAAGCGAGGGGTTATCCATATGTCATACATAAAAGTGGAAATCCCGGAAATGCAGGTCAAAATACCTAAGGATATTGGCCAATTGTATCTTTCCTCGCTACCTCTATTATTATGATAATATGACCAATTGGCGAAGTTATGACCGTTCTTAATACTACTTGATAAAACTAGGTCAAAGGCTGAGGTGCACAGGATGTTCCGAGTCTGTAATTTTTTTGAGTTCACCCTCGTACAGCTCGAAAGTTGTAGGCAGATTTTACGAATAGAAAAAAAATGTACTTTACACTTTTGGCGTTCTACCAGCCAATAGATATAGCAAATATTTTTATTCTAGTATATCAAATTAAAAACCATTCTTCTAATAGGCACTATTTTATTGGCCCGTAGTCTTAGAGTCAGTGGTAGTTTCTTTTGACGTTCGTAAATGTATTAATTTTTAATGAGAAAAAAAATACCACTTGTATTCCTTTTTTTCTATTTGATAGTTATGTGGCAACACTGGCGATACTGCACAAATTCTATAATAATTTTAAACAAAAAAGAACAGACTTCACTTAGGATCCGCTATTCCAAGAGGAAGTGGCCAAGTTGCTGTAAAAAATAGTGAAATCACTATAGGTGTGCCTATAATAGTTGAAGAGTTCCCTCGATTTCTCCAGGATCCCATGATCAGACCCCGACTTGGTGCCAACGGGACCATCTGGGGGTTATACCCGTTCGATTAAAAAAAAATTGAAAATCGATTCACGATTCACGGAGATATCGAGTAACATACATACAAAAAAATAATGATAAAAACAGTCGAATTGAGAACCTCCTCCTTTTTTGAAGTCGGTTAAAAAATGCAACGCATGCGTCAATTCGCTGATAAGATAACATCTTCTTTGAATTTTGATATAAGTCGTGTCGTAGAATTAATTTAAAATTTAATCAAATAGGTATATGTGTTTCTGTTTAATCAGGAAGGTTGTCTAACCATCCCGAGAATGCTATCACTGTTATCATATATGCTCACGGTCACGTTCCCAGACCAGTCAAGCGCGAACCGACTGCGTTACACGCCATCGCATGTTGACAAAGAAACATTCTTACGCTAACACGCAAGCCATTATGAGTATTATGATATGTACTAAACGGAGATTTGAGCACGAGGTATGGATAATCTAAGCACATGATCGACAATGTTTTTGAATTATTCCATAAAAATATACAATGTTTTATAATTTTTTTTTTACAGATATTGACTAAAAAAATTCTACCTAAAGTAATTTTGTTTCAATATAGTAATCTGACAGGTCAGTGCCATATATTGTAAAACACTTTGTATGGTAACAACTGTCAGAATTAAAAATACTACTTTAGTAATAGTATTTCATATGTAGTTAAGATCTCCGCCTCTAATATTACTAAGACCTATGGGGACATTAGGGACAGTTCACACTTTGAGTAACGTCCGGCGCGCCGGGCTGCTTATATCCTTTTCGTTTTACCAAGGAGGCGGATGTATGCAGCCCCTCCTCGGACATGCATGACCCGGTGTGTAAACCGTCCATTAGAATTTCAAGAAACGCCGCGAGGTTGATCTAATATTTAAGCTAGCTTGAAAATTGCCTTTATACCCTCTAAAATTTGTTTTCTCGAGGGCTACGTCGCAGCAAGCTAAAATCATTTTAGGTAATATTATCGGCTAAGAAATACCGTCTAGATTTTGCACAAAATATTAGTTGTTGATACATTAAAATACACCTGCTTTCCACTCAGCTCGGATGCGGTCGCCTGTCGATTTCACGCTCCGGTACCGGTAATGGGTTCTCGCGGTTTCTACGAATGCTCCAACTAAATTGATACGACCACGCCAGCCGCGTGCAATACCCCAACGCTTAAGAAAGTCAACGTTCCATAACGTACCTTACCAAAAACTTTTTAATCCGTTCTCGAATAGTTGTTATATTTCAGAACTTTCCCTCTCACAACGTTTTAAATACTGAGCATAATACAAGGTAAGTACCTACAGTCTACACAGATCCCCAGTATCAATTGGATTTTCCAGCAGATACGTCTAACCTATTCTTCACGTTAAATATTAGTAAAGTAATACACGTACAGGCTAAATACACCTACACATTTTAGCAATAAAAATAACTAATTTCGGCTTTTATGTCATATAAAAGTCCGGAAGAGGTATTTGAGCCGGAGTTTACAACCATAAAGCCGCATCCGCTGCGCCGGTATTTAGTCGCGTAGGTGGTTATTGCCCAGTTATGAGATAATAGCCGTTCTTTGGCAATTGCTGCATTATGGCATAAAACACGAGTATTAATATTGTCATACGCGAAAAACATTAGTTATTTGTTATACAAGGGAGCAAAGTTGTATTTTAACCGCAAGTGTGGATTTGAAACACGAGCTAGCGAATGGATTCTAGGGTTGAACTACGGCTAGCGAATTGATTTTATGGTTGAAAGTAGAATGCTGAGCGAAGAGAGTAGTTGAAAAAATAGAATCCTGAAGTAACTAATAACACGTTCAAATTTCAAATACTCTTTGCACTCTTGTGAATAAAATGCAGTTATGTTATCTGTTTTTAAATAATGAAAAAGGCCTTTCCAAGCTAGGGAGGTGAAATTTTTTGTATGAGTTATAAAAGTTATCTACGTTTTATGTATTTTAATTAAAGCTATTGTGCATAGCTTATCTTGTAACGTCGTGTATACTGGTAAAAGAGAGAAGCGAAAATCTCACAAAACTGTATGTTTAGGACCGGAGGACATTGCAAAGGAATACCTACCTTTAGCTTAATTAAACAAATTAGGAACTCGAATGGAGCCCCGTCCGAAGCGATAAAAGAACGAATTCTCTCGAGGGCTCGCCGATTTCCACTTGTGATGTTTGCCTTAGCCTTCGAGAAGTTTGATGAAGCTGACTTCGATTGTTCGATGTAAATATTGTTGGGAGATGAGAAAAACAGTTCTGTTTTTGTTACCGTCAGTCCGAATGTAATACGATGAAAACAAATAATTAAACTATAAAGTAGAATAAAATCATAGCAGCTTTCTCCGACTTCTAGAGTTGTAGACAATAACTTTTTGTTGCTTTAGCACGTAAGCAACTTTTCCACAAAGGGTTATCCGAGATAGTTTGTCTATGATTAGTATAAACGTAAACAAACTTATGTGATTCATTGTTTTTCGTGTGTGTAAGTGGATTGTGTAGTTCATGTCATATACTTAATACTAATCTTCGTGCGAGGAGCTTTTGAATTCATGATTAAATACAATTAAGACTGTTTAGGATCTTATTTGAGTAAGTTGCCTATGCATATAGTCAAGTGATAATGTATCCATTAGCAGTGAACTAATCGGCATAGTACTCTTAATTACTAGGTCGTTAATTCGATTATAACCGCGTTAAATCATTCTAACAACTTAATTATGATTGTAGGGATAATAGGTGATATCTAACTTGAATAGATAAACGATAAATGTATATGTATAACAACTGGCCAATTGCAGACTGGACTGGCACCGTAAGAGTTTCGTACCATCAGGTATTTTTTCCTCACAACTCTTACAAGCGACTCACACTTAACCAGTTTTTATTATTTGCTATTTAACTATTACAATTAAAACAGGGAACAAGACGTTTCTTCGATGGGGCTGAATTTTTAGGTACTTGTTATTTATTGGTAACTCAAATTGAAACACTTTCTGTGTAAATATTGATCTCCAACCTAGTACGGTTGGAGATACAGCCCGCTGACTGACAGACAGACCGATAGCCAATGCTTCTACTCGTAATTCGGGTTCCGTTGGTCCCTAGAGTGAATTATTAAAAAAATCCTAACAGTGATTTTTTAATCAGATCATATTCTTCAAAGTCATAACTAAGTAGTAAACTCTGAGGTTACCAAACAAATTAGCATACACGTGGTCGTAATTATAGGGTCAGGAACCTATAACCTGCACGGGTTGTTATGCTAATTGTTCTCATAAATATGCAAATTATGTCACAAATCTTTATACATATGTATATCAATAATAATAAGTTTATATTCGACTTTAAATTTAAGTCGTCCTTGATTTCTGTGTAGTTGTAACTCTAGTTCAATAATCAATGTCGTAAATATCCTAAGCAATGTCGTAAATAGCTAAGATCCCTTAAATCTATGTAATTGCTGTATTATCTCGATGCCTCTTTATTATAGGTAATCAATCAGTATTCAAAGGTTTTTTTTCCCGTTGTCATAAATTATTCACATCAACAAAAAATAAAATAAAAACTCCGCTCGCATTAATTGAATTAAAACTACTGAGACATGAAACTGTGATGCAATTTCACAGATAAATGTTGCATTTCACGGACACTCGGAACCGATTATGAAAGTTCCGAGTCGGCAACTCGGCATCGCGCGAACTGTTATGCATTTTCGTGCCCTCGTTCCGCCTATCGTTGCTATTCTTAGATTCTTGTACAAGTTCTAAGATTGGTTTGTGGTCGGGGATTTTACAAGGTAATATTTATGAATGTCTACCTATTTGTACTACATTTATTTATAAATATTGCTTTGTAAAATTACCGACCACAAACCAATCTCAGAACTTGTGAAAAATAGCCCCGTTTATTTAGGAACGAGTTCATTAATAGTTCATATAAGTACGTATATTTAGGTAACAAATATATTGTGAATTTTGTGATATTGATTTGATATTAATCTCAGTCTCAGCGCACGGGCGAGATGAATTAGTAGGTATCCACCTGTATAAATAAACTTGAGATCATGTACAATAAAGCGTTAACACCGCAATTTATGAAGCTATTCAGTAGGTACGCGGAGCGAGGGATTTACTTATTTTTTATTTTATCTGACGTTATTTATTTCTCACTTACCTCATTATCTCCTCCTCATCCACAAAAAAAGTAAGGTGTTAAACATTGTGTAAGTTTTCTTGTGATGATGATGCGTCGAAGAGAAATAATATTCTGACCCAATAATTTAACATATAACCTACCCTACCACCTACGAGTGGGACTAAAATGAAATAGTCAATTTTATCAAACTGCGATGACAATACTTACCTACATTAAAATGTTTCTAATCATAAATCGCGCTACATGAGTAAAATTGAATAAACAATGTGGATAAACTAATACTCCCACGAAATGTAAACAAATATCATACGATAAATTGTATGAATCTACGGTGACGCACCTCGTGTGATTGCAGATTATGCGGCTCCATAACTATTTACTTTAAATATAAAATTGTGGTCATCCATATAATGCATGCTGACCTCCTATCTCCATTATCGAGCATTTGCACCACCATTAAATGCATACAATCTAATGATCATGTCATCTCTAGGATAAGGAAGTGCGTAAACATAACAGGCCAAGTACTTAGTCACTATAATGTCGTATCAGGCCATCAAGGAGAAGGCAAAGGACAGATATACATGGAAAATGCTCCACCGACAAGAGCCCAGCTCTTAAATAATTGATGATGATGATGATGATGAGTCACTATAATACTTTATTGTAGTATAAATGCAATGAAATAGGTACCAACAATAACTGATCGAACACGAAATATAATTATTATGCCGTATAAAACATTAGCCTCTATTTCTTTATAGGTAAGTAGTAATTGCGTAGTGTTTGGACGGTGACGGTACAAGAATCTATACATATAATAAAGCTGAAGAGGCTCGAAAGTCTGTACATGGAAGATATTAGAAAAAAAGTTGGCTGGGGATACTTAGAATCGATAATAGAACACGTTCCAAAAGTTTTTAGAATTTTTGTCTGTTTATCTGTTTGTCTGTTTATTTGACCGCGCATCACGTGAAAACGGCTGAACGGATTTTGATGAAATTTTGTACAGAGATAGTTTGAATCCCGGGAAAGGACATAGGATAGTTTTTATCCCGAAAATCAACTCCGGAGGGGGTGAAAAGGGGTTGAAAGTTTGTATGGAGAATTTTTAACTGCTGAACCAATTTAGATGAAAATTAGTATGGAGATAATTTGAGTCCCGGAAAATGACATAGGATAGTTTTCATCCCAAAAATCAACCCTACAGGGGGTGAATAGGGGGTTGAAAGTTTGTATGGGGAATCAATAAGCGTTGAACGCTGGAGATAGTTTGAGCTCTGGGAAAGGATATACTAGCCCCGATGCAATGGAATTCGTCTAGCACGAAGAATTTTTTACATTTATCGGAATAATTCTTACACGGATGCTTCTGATGATTAATTAATGGGGCCAATAATAGTAGTGTTTAATGTAGTTTATTTTAATTGTATCATGAAAACACTAAGAGACTTTTGTTGCTGAAAAAATGGATTTTCCAAAGCCATTGCCCAAATAAAGTTGGTCTCTCCTCTTGCACATTTGATTTGGTAGACTCATAATTAAACGGTCAATATATAGCTATGCGACGTTGCTTTCCCTAGGAATGACCCTAGTCTCACCATATGTTTTTGTAATAAAAATATTTGGCATACAAAAATCAGTTTTTTTTTGCGTTTTTCAGAATGATATTACTTGTACTTTAATTGCATTTGTGTAGGATATTTCCATGAATAATCTAAATATTATCATTTTATTATAAAACGGTGTCGAATATTGGTCTAAAACTACTTTTCTGTACAAACGGGAAAACTTAAGAAAATGGTCTGTGTAGACGAAAACATATGCATCGGGGCTAGTAGAATAGTTGATATCCAGAATTGATTCCTTTACGGGGGATTACTAATTCCACGCAGACGAAGTCGCGGGCAAAAGCTAGTTTATTAATATATAAGCATGAAAAAAAAAACAAGAACATCATCTGTACAGAAAGCTATATGTGTATGTGTATGTGCTATATGTGTTTTTCTTTATAGACAACAATGGGTAGCAATATATTATTCCGAAATTGATAGATATAACATTAAGTACATTACGACCTGTTTAATCAAGTTAGTTGGTAGTGACCCTGTTTGATTATGTCACGAGGCTGACTGTCCTAAGTTTGAACGAAACTTGCCTTGAGCGTCACGGAAAGTTTCTTGTTATAAAAACCACGTTAAACGTTAAAAAATAATAAAGGAAAGATAATTCCAATTAAACAATAAACAATTGTATTATTTTCGAAACGCCCTTTTGCTTAATATAATTTCGAATGATCGTATCCTATTTGACATTGTATGACTTTATTTAACTTGTGTTAACATTAGCAGTGTTAATGTTAACTTCATGGAACATGATCTCGTGATATTCGTGATTATTTTGGTATAAACCAACTTACAAGATTAATAGCACAAACACGGCGGAGTCAGGAGAAGGTGACACTTGTTCGTCAATTCTTCGATGCCTTAAATCAATTTTAAATGTCGGTTACACCCTTTTTAAATGTGTGTATAACTTCAAATAACTACCCATCTCAAATGCCAGCAACACATTGTGACCCCTCTGGTTTTGCGGGTGTCCATGGGCCGCGGTAATTGCTGCCCATAAGGTAATTCGTCTACTTGTTTGCCTCATATCGTCCTATGTCATAAAAAATAGTCTCTACTAAACTTTGACATTGATGAGCTTCATCCTACATTAGGGTGAACAGATGTCCCGTATTTTTCACTAACCAATACGGGACAGTACATTGTCCCTGTCCCGTATATTAAGCTCAAATCCCGTATTTTCAACGCAGTTGTCCCGTAAAATCGGAAATCAGATCTGGAGTTCGATTTTTGAATCTCACCGGGTGACTTATTTCGTACTAAATAGTCATCGGCTGCATACAAAAAAAGGCACCGGTGAGATTCAAAAATCGAACTCCTGGTCACCCTATCCTGCACGTAGTTTTTACTTATGTCACCAACGTAATCTGACGAATATATTTCCTTCCTTCCAGTTTCATCGAGGCCGACAAAGTGTCCGGTTTCTGGACGTACATGTTCGTGCTCTCCAAAGTGCCTGAGCTGGGCGACACGGTGTTCATAATCCTCCGCAAGAAGCCGCTGATCTTCCTCCACTGGTACCACCACATCACGGTGCTGCTCTACTCGTGGTTCTCGTTCACCGAGTACACGTCTTCGGCGCGCTGGTTCGTCGTTATGAACTATTGCGTGCACAGGTTAGTAACGCATCTAGTTATTTTTTATTTTCGCTTAATATTTTGTAGACCGAAATACAAGCGCATACTTTTCGATTGAGCTTCCGACAGACCTTTAGAATTTCACACATACACATATTTTTTCAATGCCTCGGTGTAATTAGAAGTATTATCACATCTTAACCTTAACGCATTGTTCTTTTATAATTTCGCTTTTCAACCGACACGATACGTTATATTATATATACGTGTCAACAGACACGATACGTCTATTTTTCTACTCCTGCAAGTCATGCATTCTAACTTTTCAATAAGATGACTGACAGGTATATTCAAAACGTTGCCATAAGATGATTGCTAAAGGATGTTCTGTTCTTGGGGATTTTCATATTTACAATATAATAAAATAATGTTTAGAAATAAAGGAAAAGTAGAAAAATACAAAAAAAAAATTAAGCCCTCGTAGTAAAATTATTGTATACAATATGGTGACATAATTAAGCTTTTCAATCTCGTACCTTACTTAGGCCATGTATTAATACTATTATATTTACATTTGTAAAAAATAGATCCACTGAAACAAGAAGCTTGACAGATAAAGATTATATGTTTATTGCAGTTGCATTTATCATTGTATAATTAATGAAAATAAATAGGTTATCATTATCAATAGTAGTATATCGGATGATGCCCTGGCAATATATTATTGGACGAGTCCGATAACTTTCATCTGTCAACTTCGTGATACGTGAACCGAAAATTTAACATATCACCCGTCCTTGACATTGTTTATAAACAAATACTGTACCTACGTTCGAAATATTAACTTGATTCTCAATTAGCCAGATAAGGCGATTAGTATCACGCTGGCGCCGCAACCGCATGCGACGACGGTGTGCAAGCGTGACAGCGCTATACACATGCAGAGCGCTATCTTGCTCGTGCACCGGCACCGCATGCGGAAACCGCAGCAGTGTGAAACCCGCCAAGTCTGATTAAATTACATGAATTGTTTACTACTTCAAAAGGGCGGTTTAAGTACCATTTGACTTAAATAATCTTCTTTTCTATTACCTATATTTGTATGATATTTATATTATATTTACGTATTTTAATCTACATAAAAATGGTGATCCTATACTGGTATATTATAAAACGCAGCGCAACAAGGAAACCGCTAATATAATTATAACTTTAAAGAACCGGAACCACCATAAAAAACCGGCCAAGTACGAGTCGAATTCGCGGCATGTGGCTTTCCTATGTCACACAATTTTATGAATCACTGAACATAGCTGTAACGAAAAGAATAAAAATACGAAGGAACAAACTTGGCGTTGAATAACTGTTGTCTCCGCACATTGACATAGGGTAAATCGCCAGTAACTAGCCACTGTTCAGTAACTGGCCACCTCATACTAAAATGAACTCTATTTACCTACAGACAGAATTCATTTTAGTATTACTTGGCCTGTTGTTGAAAGGTGACAAGTAATTAAAACCTTATACTAAAGTGAATTATGTTTATAGGTGCACAGAGTTCATAATCAGTATGAATGAGGTGGCCAGTTACTAGCGATTTACCCTAGGTCGCGATTAGTTTACCAACTGGAAATAAGTTTGTTCTAATTTTTTTGTGATTTAACAACAAATTTACGATTTTTCCTTAACTTGTGCTGTAATGCCTCCTCTACATGATGGGCCATCATAGGGACGCAGCTATGGGTTAGAAAGAGCTAATGATATTGCGATCTCGTTCCGTCGTATAGCTGCGTCCCTATGATGGCCCATCATGTAGAGCCAGCCTAAGACCTTCCTTCTTGCCAAATCGGACTATGGGAAGTACTTAAACCTAGTCTGGTTTTGATTCCCTGCGAAGTGTTAGAAAACAATGTTCAAATAGCCATATATCTTTTGATTAAATTGACTTAAAAGCTTGATTTTTTTTACAGCTTCAAGGTACCGCAGACGTAATTGTAATTTCAACATTGAACTTAATAGGGAGAGAAACAGGGTCTTGACAGACGGACGGACAGTGCTATATTATAAGTGTTCCGTTTTTTCCTTTTGCGGTACAGAACCCTAAAAATAATTGCTATAGATAAATGTCCTATAATACTCGTATCGTATTACGTTTATTCTTGTAGTTATTTGCACACGCCTCAATTCGAGGTCAGTTCGTTTAGATGCTATTATTATGGAGTAATAGGAAAATCATAATTATAGTGCTTATCAAGACAATAGAATAGATGAATAAAAAAAGAAAGTAAAAGTAATATAATAGGAATGCATTGAAACGATTCACGTTATCGAAGTCGATTCGCGAATCAAGCTACTTGGTTCAGTACACAATTAAACTTCAATGCTTTTAATATTTCATCGTTCAGAACTGGAGCGCAAAAATAACCATTTACCGCTCTTATCGTGTGCCTTGATTACCTTTAGAACTGGACGTTTATACACAAAGGTTTCAATAAATATTCTCGCGCGAAACTAAAATGATTTTGCCTTATTATTACTGCATAACTAACGATTATTTGATATGTATAAAATGTACAGAACGTTTAGAACCACTATAAACAGAAGAAAACAGTGGTCCCATATTTAAAACCAAACATATTTTTATAGAACTTTTTGTTTCATAAGTATACTTACATGACTACATACGTGTTAGTACTTAAATACGCATTCGTACTCATAATTAAAGTGTGCATAAGTAACTTTTATATCCTTTTTTTCCAGTGTGATGTACTCTTACTACGCGCTGGTGAGCATGGGCAAGTACCCGCCCAAGGCCCTCGCCATGACTATCACGGTCCTCCAGCTGACGCAGATGATCGTGGGCTGCGCCATCAACGTGTGGGCGCACAACTACATCACCAGCTCCACCGGCGCCTGCGGCATCAGCCAGTTCAACATCAAACTCTCCATGGCCATGTATTTCTCCTACTTCGTCCTCTTCGCCCGCTTCTTTTACAAAGCCTACCTCTCCCCCAAACCGGGGAAGAAAGCCAAATCTGAACCAGTAGAGAGTCAAGCTCCCAGCGCCAAGAAGAACTACAACGAGTACCCCCGACAACGGAACGGAGTCGTCGGCGTCGCCCACTAGTCGTAGCGAGTTGTGATATGTGCTAGGTTATTGTACAGTTCCCGTATGGCTGTAAAGGGTACCGAACGGATTGGACGGGCCGGCTCGACCGCAACATTCGTTGAGAGCGTGATCATTCTTTTGGAATTCCATTAATTTCGAAACAAACAACTTTCAAATGACGCTGACTAAACGTCAAACGCATACTGTACTGTGAATATTTTAATAGGTGATTAGGTTGAATAATGCTTCTCATTATTTGCTCATTTTGGTGTTAGTTAATTTGTTATAGATTAATTGAAAGGCTTCGTACGCATGCGGTCAATTTACAATCGATAGCTAATCCTCGTAATAGTACCACATGACCATATCACCGCGTGACGAGTCACAAGACCCGTAGCGGTTGAAATACAAGCAATACGTGTAAAAGCATTTCAATTAAAATTATATATGGATCAATATATTACGTAGGCAAAATATAGGACGTTTTTGAAGCTTGGTTGTTGCGGCGCGGCCGGCCGTCGAGCGATACATTCCGCTAGTTGTACAGCGAAACCGAAATGACTTCGTCGGTAAATCTAAATTCTAGCAGGAAAAATAAACCTAATAAATACTAGTAGTCAAACATTTATTAGGTAACCAATGCTAATTTCATCAGAAATCAATATTGCACGAAATAAGATTTGCAATGGAATCAAACGAAACAAAAGAAATTTATTTCTCTTCAAATTGATAATGATGAAAATTTTATTAATAAGTTTGATACTTATCAACATCACAATATTGCGTCGTTTTCAAGAAAGAATTTAGTGTAACATTTTCTCGCCTAACAGAATTAACGTACCTCCAGTCATATTTATGGGCCATTGTGGATTGTTCTGTTGATACCTACTAGATCAGGTAGGGTTACCGACGGTGTCATATTGGTTTGTTGCCTTTAGTGTACGCTTCTGTGAGTAGTGACGCCCTCCCAGAGTGAACTGATGCTTTTAAATGGGTTCTTTTCTTTATAATCTTGTAGTTACTTTTTTTTCGACGCTTTTATACTTGTATTAGATCTTACCCTTGTATTAGGGCTACCGAATGCAACGGTGATTTTTTTCAACGTAAGGGTCGCCACACACCTAGCGGTTTTCCTCGCGGAATTACCGGAAGTAGCGGAAATTCATAGACAAATTAAGCATTTTGTCTATGAATTTCCTCTACTTCCGGTAATTTGTCTATGGCTTCCATACAAAAAATCTGCTACCATAGACAAATTTCCGCTACCATAGACAAATTTCCGCTACTTCCGGTAATTCCGCGAGGAAAACCGCTAGGTGTGTGGCGACCCTTATAGTGGCATTAAACTAATGTCTGCCGCTCTGATAAACTTTATAGCAACTTTACTCCAGATTGTACGGTCTGCTGCTTTCCGACCCATATAAAAGCAGTAGTTTTTTGTTGTTGTTTATCGTATTTATTACTTAAAGAAAACTGAGTGATTTAAAGGTAATTTATTTGTAAATGGGTTATATACCTCTACATTTAGTAAGGTTATGGTTTCGCCGTGTGCCCGTTGTTGTCTAGGTTAGATAACTTTGAAACGCTTGTCAAACAAGCGCACAAAGTGCAAGATTACAATTCCTGTTAGGGGGATAAGCAATATTAATGTTTGGTGAAATTGACAGTGCTTTAGTGGAGGCCTATGAATAAGATGGCCCAGGTCTATAAGAGTGTAAATCATGTCTGAAAATTCAAGCGAATTTATTATAAAATCGGGTGATTTGATTATTAAACTTTTAGAGTTGGAACATGACGTAATCGTATGCTAGCTTTGATTATTAAACCAACCGGATCCGAGACGCGCTCTCATTTCTATGGGAAAAAGTCTGCCGTTTTTTGCGGGGGAGGGGAACGTCAAATGTATGCGAAACGTCAAAATAGCCACGTCAAATAAACGTCAGTCCATACAATGAGTATGACCACTGGTCATACTCATTCGGCAGAAGGGAACGTCTGTCAATGGCTATTCCAGTTGGTTTAAAGCTCTAAGTATGCTAGCCACGAATTCCTATTAAAAAAGAACTTCAAATGTCTTTTGGCTTTAAAGATTAAAAAAAAAGATAAAAGATATTTATTCTTCAATTTAGGCACATTACAATGCACTTATGAACGTCAGAGAGAAAAATAAACTACAAACTTGACTCTCTCTTTGACTTGGTAGTACGGTAAACGTCATTTAATTTGTGCCATGGGATGGTAGTAAGTAGCTAGTATATGCAGCACAACGAGAGATGTTAATCGGTGTCGCTATCTGGTCGAACACATTACCAAATAAGTATAACACGGAACAATGCATCGTTTTAAGCTATCGCAATTAGTGTGTCTAATTCCGATTTCGTCCTAAAGAATAAAGTAAAGTGCAAGTTATGTAGGAATAGAACTGAATCAGTTATATGTACAGTCGTCATCATCTATATCGGAACGGCCAAATATCTGAACAACGCATCTATTGTCTAGGCGATAAAGTGCACGTTCAGATATTTTTGAGTACCTTGGCCGCTCGGATATATTTGATGGCTACTATAGTCTATAGTAACAGAGGACGTGAGCTGATGACTCCTTAGCCGCATCGTTATATCTGCTGTCGATCACGTAATTGGGACTTTTTGACGCAAGACATTTGATAGTTGTTCTTAATAGCCAAGACGATTACATTTAAAAACGGATTTCATATGGTTACTAATGTCAAGATAATGGAATTAGGGATATTGTTGGTAGATATGCTAATATAAATCAATGCCAATGCTAAGTTAGGGGTAAAAAAAGTACAACACGGCATTTTTGTGATCGACGAGATTTTCTACTACTATCTCGTGACGGCGGTTTAGCTTTTTACGGTTATTGAAAAACGCTTGGCTTGGAATAGGAAAATATAGCGTTCTAAAGGGTGGTGCTGTGTCGCCCCCTGTGCGTATCGATTTTATAAACTAAGGTTAGGTTAGCAAGATGTGATGCTAACTTAGACGCACACAAATTAGTTCTTTAAGCGTTACTAAAGTCCAAAATAGTTAGTCATTTTATTATTAGTGTTGGGAATTATAATAACTACGTACTTACATTTGGTCAGACATCATGCCTTAATGCCCCATGATATAGTGCTTTTCTAGTAGGTAAACCTGATGAGTGCAAAATATCATAGTGTTAAACATGCCTAGGGTCCGAAACTTTATGCCAAGAGCATTTGATTGATAACTTTTTTAAGGGAGTGATAAATCTGATACAGATTGGAAACAACGTAGGCAATCTGTATATTACTTGAGACGGTACTAAACTGCCAGCTATCAGGCAGTTAGACCAAATGTAAGGAATCATACCATAGACCCCGTGTCAGTGATATAAATATAATGTTCGCGTTGAGTACCTACATAGTAATGAAAATGAAAAATAGCATTTGAAATTTAGATAAACTATGTTGATATTTTCCTTGACATCTTACAGTTTTAGACAAGTTTAAAAGGGACTGGATCGTTGCCAAAGAGAAGGAAGACCAGAAATTTGACCTCTAAATGGAATCCGATATGGGTATCTCTTTTTTGGCCACAAAAACACGAGATAAACAGAATATGCAAAACTTAGATGTAAGAGTTTTTCGCCTTCAGCTTCTCATTGAGCGGATCCAGTAGTACAATAATTTTAGATTAGTAAATGTATTCCCTAAAATGACTTAAAATATGGTTGGCCAGTGGACAACCATTTTAATGTTAGGCCAGGTCAATTTCGTCTAGTTCCACTATAGAAGTCACAATTGTAAGCTAAGTTCTTAAATGTTTATAAATAATTTATATTTTACAGATAGGCTGTTATTTTCCATTGTCCAGTCCATTGTTTTATTTATGGATAGGTGGGTTTAGAAATTAGATTAATTATTTAATAAGCGGATTTTGTATTTGTTATCTATTTTGTTTTTTACAAATCATGATATTCATACACAAACCTTTATTTTTTTGTTTATTTTCATTGCAATAGGTAATGGATTTTATGATGCTTTATTTTCTTAATGACAGTGTTTTTATTTCGGTCTTGAATTTTTACTAGAATGTAGATATTTTCAACCCCGTCTTTGCTTTCGCGTGGCTGGTTGAAAAACATCATGTTATTCGTAATCATAAAGTGATCAAAGCAATATGCTATACATGAAAATGTTATGTGGCGTACAGTTTTGGAATTAAAGGTATTTAGGTACTTAGATTATATTTCGGTTTTATATATTTACATTCTGAAACCAATATTGGTTCCAACAATGAAAAACCTGGTGAGGTGCAAATTTCAACTAACCTTGATATTTGGACGTATTTTTTAAGTACCAATGAATTAGTACAAAACACAATCTATTCGGGTTGGAGTTGTAAAGCCTTTACTTTAAATACTGTCACATTCAGCACGCTATTCATTGGCAATTTTATTGTTTAAACCTAGCCATGATATAGGTGAGAATTTCATAACCAAACGTAGTGGTTTAATATTTATTTAGATTTTTTTTCTATGTACCTACATACACTGCTACCGTGTAAAAATACATGATTTTAGATAATACTATAAATTAAACATTGATCGAAACATCGTTCCAGTACCTAAGTAACCGAATATTTCACGTTGTATACTTAATAAATAAACAATTTTCTATGAATACATTGTCATAAACAGTTAGCATTTATTTATTTTATTTATATTTATGCGTATTTTTCTCGTATTTACAAAAAAAACTGTTGTTGTTATGCCTAGAATGGACTAGCGTTTACAGTTCCATAGTATTCGATAAAAATATATTTTTGTGAAAGTTTTGTGGTTACAATTCTTGAGAACAAATTGTCAAATGTCCATCGTATAATGAAGAATATGGAATTATTCTTACAATCATTCATTTGTATTTTCTGGGCGAATAAAGCGTTAGTGCGTATATCATTAAGATTGTTTCACTTTTTATTCTACCTACTTAAAATACTTCTACAATGGAAATTTTAGAGTTAACACCTAGTAATCAAATAAAAGGGCCTGCGGGCTGCTTGCAGCGTACAGTCACGGGCTTTATTGTTGAGCCAATAAGGGTTCACTTTATGTATATTGGTCAGTTTATATAGTAAGTACTAAAACCGTATGGAAAGTGCTGTTAAATTACTCCACTTTTTAAATTAATTGATGAATTTATTAAATTCTACAGAGTTTCGTTGCTTTCATATTATTGTGTAATATTTTACGAGGCTAACTCAGCAAAAACTAGTATTACCAATAACTATTTTAATGTATTCTATATAAATAGAACTTTAATAGAAGAATCGACATCAACCATGTGTTGTGCCAATTAGGGATGATCCCTAATTAACTAGACTACACTACAGGTATAACGTTGGTGTGGAGCGAGCATAATTTTGAGTGCGTTCTAGGCACACATTGAATTCTCGGTTGTATACGTGTTTGTTTTATATACGGCTTATATTTATCAACATAAAATTAGCTAATATTCATTAGATTGATAATACATAATATATATAGTCAATTTTACCTTGAGAATTCTTCCCTTGTATATCCCGTGGATAAAAAGGTCTGTTTTATAAGTGACTCAAACGCAACTGAATGTCAGCAATGTCACTTTTGACATTGACAATGACAATTGTTTAGATTTTTATTTCGTGTGTTGTGTTATTGCGAATTGCTCGTGTTATTTTATTGTAAACCTACCTTAAATGGATTTGTTAAGCAATGAAATTCGACCATGGGACACCAACGACGTTAAAGAACAGTTTGGAGACAGTCTCATGCTACTGCCCTCCAATGATAACACCAAAGAGCTGCAGAGTATTTTACGTGACAAGTAAGTGAGGTTACGTTCATATCGCGTGACGAGTCTGTGTATTTTTAACAGTTGCAGAGTTTCTATTAGTTTAAATAGTTTGGAACTAACCATAACAATACCTACAAAGGGTAACATATAATTTGATACTCTGTAAAATATGACATTAAAATTTCACAGAAATACATCGAGAAGTGATTTCAAGTTTTATGCAGACCGTTTGATACGGCTGGTAATCGAAGAGAGCTTGAACAGGCTACCATTCACAGACTGTGAGGTGGTAACCCCTACTGGAGCGTTGTATAAGGGGCTGAAGTATGGAGCTGGGAATTGTGGTGTTTCCATCGTGCGGTCAGGAGAGGCTATGGAACAAGTGAGTCCCTTTATTTAGTATTTAAGGATAGTTCAAGATCATAGCGTAAAATAATATTAGATGAGAGTCAACCAAACATTTTCTACGAAACATTATGAAGATGTCTCTGGGGTAATGGGGATGTGATAAACAATATTAAAAGTTGATACACCCATGAACGAGAATAGATAATTTTCAAAGTATGTACTTAATCTATTATTAAATAAAATAAAATCTTCCGAGGTTTCTCTCTCCTTAGGTCCCAAGGATGAGATAGGAAGGATAGATATAAAGGCGTCATTAATTTATTACGTAAGACAATAAGCTGGGAGGGGAGTGAACCATGTCTTATATTTTCTTATATGGGTGAGGGGTGTAGTAGAGTAACAGGTCCCTTTATCTTGGCTTAAAAAAGTGGTCTTAGTTTTCTGAGTATAAATTTATTTTTTATTTTTTAGGGTCTCCGAGACTGCTGTCGTTCCATCCGCATCGGCAAGATCCTCGTGGAGAGTGACACAGACACACACGAGGCACATGTTGTCTATGCCAAGTTCCCCGAGGATATAGCTCGGAGACAGGTGCTGCTTATGTACCCGATCATGTCTACAGGAAATACTGTCAAACAGGTGTGTTCAAGAATGGTGATAAATTTCGTTCATACTTTTTTGCTTTAGAGTGAAATGATTTTCGCTTATGAAATCCCTATAAAGGGAGAATGGGATGGACAATGCCAGCAATCGTATCTGGTTTAAAAAAAAACCGAAATAATATAAATATTTTTTTCTACTCCTGCATTCTAATTTGCCAATAAAATGACTGACACTTATATTCAAAGCGTATACTTTATGAAAGTTGTCATAAGATGACTCAAAAGTCGATTCTTAGGGATATAATGGTTCTGTTGTCGGGGCAGGCATCGCACCGCTGCCACCCGCCGCTATGCCCGCCCCTGTAGACAAGGGGGGCGCCGGCACAATCCGCCAGGAGATTGAAGACAATTGTATAGAGGCAGCAGGTCATTCGTCGAACTCAATGCTTACCGGCTTGCCTAGCACTCGTAGAAAAACTATTGTGTGCAACAGTACATAATTAGGTCTTAAAATTCTCGGGTCTGTTATTACAAAATTCGGCTTCGCCTCATTTTGTAACTTCGACCCTCGAATCTTAAGAACCCTTATTATGTAACTGTTGCACAAAATACTATTTTGGGCTTTATGCAGAACTCAATGTTGTAGGTACTTAGTTATTGCCTTGGTGTTATAAGACTAGACGTGTGCGCCGCGCCGGCGTGGCGTAGCCGCGCCGTGAGACCCACGCCGCCGCCGCCGCCGCGGATTTCAAAACCCACGCCGTTAGTCAAAATTTCAGGATTCTGAAAAAAATTGCCAACTCCAATGTCCGATCAAGGAACATTTTAACGTCTTGTATTGATGAATTAAACCATAAAAACATCTACAGATTGAAATAGTTAGGATTTGGCTAGTTATTTCTCTTACGGGAGAGACGATCAAGCAGGCTTCCACCCAGGTCACTCCTGCACAGACCACACCAATACCCTACGCATCCTCATTGAATGAACAGTGTGTCCTATGGCAGTCAGAGCTTTTCCTGGCATTAGTAGACTTTGAAAAAAACACCTTCGACACCGTGAAGTAGAGCGCGCTGTGGTCCAGCCTATCACAGTGCAACCCAAGTGCGTCATCTGCAATATTCGCTCCTTCTACGAAGGGAGTACAGGCAGGGTGCAGGGTGATCCATGAAAAAGTAAAGGGAACGCCTATAAAGATAACTGCCGGTGTAAAGCAAGGATGCCTCCTATCACCGGCATCACCACTGTTATTAGTAATTTTTCTCGATGATGTGATGAGAAAAGTGATCGGAACACCAAAGGACATTAACTGGGACTATGGAGCTGAAAGATCTTGATTACGCCGATGACATCGTGCTGATTTTGCCATCTCTAGTCCATCTTAAAGCTAATCTCGAGAGCCTTCAAGAGGAAGAAGATGTGATGGACCTGCGAATCGACCGACGTAAAACTGTTGACATGCGAGTAAAGTTAGATTGCACGGAACCTTTGTTGCTCATAAACGATCGATTGGAATCAGATTGTAAATTTGTGTATCTCGAAAGTACAATAACATGTCGAGGAGGTGCAGACGAAGACATTGAGAGATTAAGAAGATTAAGAAGGCAAAAGTTGAATTAGCTCAACTCAAGCTTATTTAAGATGCCAACGTGCTTACTCGGCACATTAAAATCTCCCTCTTCGAATCCATTATCAAGTCCGCGTGCTGCTCTTCGGCTGTGAAACCTGGAGAGTGACAAAGGGGCTGACACACAAGCTACAAGTGTTTGTCAATAAGTCCCTTCGGTCGATCCTCCGCATCTTCTGGTCGAAGACTATAAGAAATAAGGATTAGTGGAGTATGGGTCATCAGTCTCCTATCGCGCAGGAAGTAGCGCTACGGAAGTAGATCGGACATACCCTTTGAAGAGATGCATTGAACAATGCCAGTATCGCTTTTGAGCAGCGACGTCAAGATAGAATGCGTGCCAGCGGACGCCCCGTACACACGTCGCGGAGGAGTGTAGAGACTGAGCTGCGACCCATAGGACTGAGCTGGAGACAGGCCAAGACGGTTGCTCAACATAGAAAGGCGTGGATGGATCTTGTGGAGGTTTTAACTGGTTACCTCCCTACCTAACTAAAATACTGTCACCAACACCAAAACCAGAATTGTATCACCAACAAAATTAGCCAGAGTACAAGAGTGTTTTCGGTGTCAGGATTGACCCTTAATGCTGAAGTGGATGTTTGGACTTACTGCGAGTCAAAAAAGGATCTTAATTTATCACAATTATGAAAAACATGAACATAAATGCGATTTCCGTGAAGAAAACAAGCCTGTGGTGTACTAGAAAATTACCCTTAAATATTTTTTTTTATATGAACCATCACGGAGCAAAAATCGGCCTTGACGCCAAAAATTACCGGCGCGCCGCCGCCGCGGATTTTTATGGCGGCGCACACGTCTATATAAGACTTTAGTATGGAGCAAATACCAGATGATACCAATTTCCAATCCCTGGATGCACACACTTATGTTCATTCAAGTCCCAAAGCTTGATCAATATATATTTGAGAAATAACTTGGGAGCTTTTGCACACAACCACAAATCAAAACATCATAAAGGGTGAGAGGGTTTGATGGAGAGCATTAAAATAGGGGGGTCATACTTGCACTTGTGACTTTATGATATTGACGTATTATGTATTGTTTTATTGTTTCATCTCAAAGGTTGATAGACATGCCTGATTTAACCCTTTGACCGTCAAATACGTCAAATCACGCGCACTGAAAATCGGGCTCTCAGCGCCAGCGCGTGATATCACATCCAAAATATAACAAAGTGTACTCTCGCAAGTTTTGTACTTGCGGCAGTGGCGGAATTTTTCTGTCCGATGCTTGGCAGTCAAATATATATTTTACGGGTACCGCATTACTGTTATAATAGAGTAACTTATATAGTAGAGTAACAAATAGCGTACTAGTAAGGCACTGGTAGCTACTAGGTGGAGTAGCAGTGCAGGTGACATTTCCTCTTACATTTTCGGTATCTTTAGGGGGCTTTCGGACAGAGGGCGCAATTGACTTGAGCTTCAAATAGTTCTTAGGATGTGGCCGTCTATATATCTATAGTCTCTGCTGTTATTAACTTGACATATATCAATTTCAGGCCGTGAATGTGCTGACACAGCACGGCGTGAAGGAGGAACGCATCATTCTCTCCAACCTGTTCTGCACACCCGCCGCCGTCCAGGCCGTGGTCGACTATGTGCCCAAGATGAAGATACTCACCTCCGAGCTCCATCCTGTAGCGCCTAACCACTTTGGCCAGAAGTACTTCGGTACTGACTGAGTCAAGGGGTAATAAGGATAAACGCGAGCTATGCGCAGATGGCGTCGTAATCGCAAAAAATACCCATGTTGTATGGTTTGGAAATGTCATATCCATACAGTCTTTAGACCAAGTTTATGATGCTTTTAACAAAAAGGCATCATTTGTAATATGTGAGTTTTTATTCTTATTTGCTTGCTAACTCAGGAGAGAGAAATACAGCAGCTTCCTTCCTTCATACAGAAGGTACATTCATTACTTAAATAAACGATACGAGTATCTGAAAGGAAAATAACGTGAGTGAACCTCTAATACAAGAAAAAATTTAGAACAGTTTTACTATTTCGTAACAAAAACGCTTTGTAGAATTTGCTGTAATTGCTTACTATCCGATCTTCGCCGACTGGCGGTCTTCGCCGAGTTGACCTTAATTTACAATTACATGCTTGTTTTATTAATCCTAGGTAGGTATTTTTATTGAAGAAAACAACATGATTTTATTTTAAGAAACATGGAATTTATAGCAGATTATAAATGTAAGTGATCAATGTATTTACCGAAAATGCATGATATGTATTCAATTTTAAATTATTATTCTTCTCATAAAATTATTTATTAGAAATGTAAGCTAAAAACGACTGGACTATTTACAAAATTTACCCTGACCGGAATTTATGCACTTTTTTGTTGTACGCTTTTGTTTAGTCCAGTTTTTGGTACCGGATCTTTTAAACTGGTCAGGACTTTGTTTGAAAAATGTATTATACTGAATTATAGTCATTAGGATTAAATGTGAATAAATTTGTGTATTTATAAAGAAACTTGAAAATTATTTGAAGTTTGAGCTTTATTTCAAAGTGATATAGTTCGATTTTGCGTAATTATGGACACCCTTATACCATTTATGGTATACAGTCCGTGAGCTTTAAGAAGAACCTTCGGGAATCGGCGATGACACACGAAGGTAATATTAATATTGCTGTTCTGCTTTTTCATGTGTAACTGTTGATTGATACGTCTTTTTCAACCCGAACGTTCTTTTTAGAACTCACGGACTGTACATGTTGCTCAAAAAAAAAAACTGAACATTATATGTACATACATTGACAGTACCGTCGTCAAGTCATCATTAGATTAAAGGATTATTTTCTGAAATGTAGGAATTGAATTGGTGGCTTAGGAGTGAAACAAACAATAATAATTTTAATGGTTTATTCAGTTTCGTAGTTTATACAATCTATGAGTAGATAGATACAAAGATTTAAATTAGATCAGATCACACAGCTAAACAGTTTAAAAGTGTACACATTAATATAAATTTATATTTTCAACATTCTAATAATTTATCCTTTAACAAGTACCCATAAGTGATCCCTGATCGTGGTCTCATTCAACACAGATGTTACCCTACTTTATATATTACCTTGTAAAAATAGCGATAACATTCAATTATATTATTGTAACACGAGTAATTCTAATTCGAGAACAAAAATATTTTATTATTTTTTTATTAGTAAAAACTATGACGAGACGTCATCCAAGTGTTAGGAAGCGCCCTCTTAATAAGTGCGTACCTACTCCCGTATAGGTAAATAAATACTTAATAAATATAACACATATCATTAAAATGTCAATTCTTACCCTATGTTACGAGTTTTAAACAATAACAAGCACTTATCACTCCACATCGATGACGGGTTGAGAGCTATTGGAAACGAAAATTATACTTTCAGAGATGTTTCTGTAGTATTTCTACAATAGCTTTCAAGTGACGTCATAGCAATATGGCGACCTATACAGATTAACCGCAAATTTATCTTTGCTGTTGGCTAAACTGAAGTCACTGCGAACTTATTTGAATGCAGCATTTCTAGTATCAGCAAAGATATGTTTGCACTTCTCCTACCTAGATAGACGTCCGGGTATTCCGGACTTTATCATGTTGTAAATTATATCGTCGAAATACATGTACAACACAAATTATATATACCCTCGAAATTGACTTAGATATGTTATTAAGGCATCGCGTGAATCGCACTAGGTAAATTGACAATAAAATCTAAAGGACTAATACAACAGCTAAAGCAAAATTGTATGGCAATTAGCATTTAGATACATATGTATAACATAATAGGCGTGGATGGATCACTGGATTAGTGACAACTGAAGCTTACAGCCAAAATATATAAACACCTTAAACAAAACCAGTAGAAAAGCGAAATTAAATACTCATACATTTGTGCATCCACTTTTGATTTTTTTTTTTAGTTTTATATCGTGTTTTTGTATAAAAATATCAACGCTTCGGTCAGACTATTTGCCCTTCCGGAAGTTGGTAATGTTGACCAGGTCGAAGAGGTTTCTCGGCGGGTCGCGTCCCTCCGACTCGACCCAGTCTCTCGCGCTAGCAACTACCGGCAGTACGGTTTTTTCGCTGCATCACAAATTAAAAGTATTAAAACACGAATCAGTTGTGTTGAACTAAAATCGTGCTGTTAGAAAAAGCTGTTGCGAACCAAAATGTGTTGTTATCAAGCGCGTTTATATCCAAAGATGATCCAAAGCAAACGTTAACGTTCTAATTTTGAAATTTGCATAGGCAAAAACCGCCGCTGCTCCTTTTTTTTATTTTTTTTGCGACGCAGGCGTTCGTTAGTCGACTTGGCGTTGGTTAGGTGTTTACATGAGCTTCTGCTTGGCGCACTCGGGGCAGATGATGTCGGCGGCGTCGGTGATGAAGCCCTTGCCGACCAGCGAGGTCTTGCACTGCGCGCAGATGAAGCAGTCGTTGTGCCAGTGGCGGTCCTCGAACGAGATGAAGCGGGTGCCGCCGATGCCTGAAAATTAACGTTACGTTTTATTTTTTGCTATAATAATGATCAAACGTGAATTTATCCAGTAAGGTTATGCGTCAACGTCAACAACTAAACGTGGACTTGGAAAGTTACTGCATTCGTAATGACGCCAGGGGGCCTACCGCGAAGTTCGAAAATCGAGAAAACCTCTATCGCTCTTGCATACAAAAGAGAGTGATGCCAATAGACGATTCAATGAACGAAGTGCTTCGCGGTTATAGGCTTGTATACTAGCGCCATCTATCAACGAGTAGAAAGACTAAGCTCTTCTCTCTAGCTACTTCTCGGCGAGTTAGCGTTGTCAATTCTGCCCTGCTAACATGACTTACGTGGTCGCGCGATATAAAGCGAAAGGGTTTAAAAGTTATGTTATGAGGATCAACGCGCAAAACTCTACGTAGATGGGGTCGCAATTGTAAAAAACATCTTGATGGTTATGGTTTGTATATTGTTTGATGGTGCCATACATCCAAACCCATACCTATAGTCTATGGTACCTACAGTATAGTCGGGTACGGACTTTAGACCTCAAGCACGCTCTTTTCTCCGGACGCACGAAGCGTTCAAGATGCAATTGTTCCTGTGCGTTACGTGACTATTAATACTGACCGGTGATGGGCTTGGTGCACGACGTGCAGCGCTTGGCAAACAGCTCGCCGAAGCACTCGGCGCAATACGGCTTCTCGTCGCGCGACGTGAACCGCTGGCCCGCCAGCGACGTGTTGCAGTTGGTGCACGTGAAGCACTCGCGGTGCCACGGCTCGTTCTTGTACGTCACGCCGCCTTGCGTGATGATCTGGGAATGGGAAAAAAACACATTTGAACCTTAATTTTTGGTATATGCCAAATAAAAATTTCTTTATCTTTATCTTTAATTTTCTTATACTCACTTGTGGCAAGAGACTTGTACATAATTGTATTTAAGGACCAGTAAGTATTAGTAAAAAAAAATAAGCTTAATTAGGTAGCGCTACAAACAATTGATAGAACATTTATGCTAGCTCGACAATATTGCTATCAATATATCCTGGGCCCCATTTCTCGAAACTATTAGTTTATTAGTTACTAGTCGAAATTTTACAAGTCCTAATATTTTCTATTTCTCAAAAAAAAATATTAGACTGGTAACTAATACTGATAAACTAATAAAAAATATTAGTCTGGCTTGGCTGAATGCACCCATTACCTATGCCCTTTTTATCTTTAAAAAAAAGCGGGAATAGTTCCCGCCATTTTTTATTAGGTAGTAGTATTACTTGGCGGTAAAAGCGGATTGTGCGTTTAATTTAGTTATTACTTATTTAAATAATGGTCCTCCGAAACATTTTAAAGGCTAAAGACATTTTATTTTATTTTATTTTACACTAATAGTTTCCACTAATATTTTTTACCAACCTTCCGAGACTAGTAGCTTTATTAGTGGATTTTACAAGTGTATTCGTTTTTCTTTTTATTTGTGAAACCAAAACCCATTTAGCACTAATAATATTAGCTAATATTTATTCGTTGGTAACTAATAACTAATATTTTATTAGAATAGCTTTGAGAAACGCACTCTAGTAAACTTGTAAAAAATATTGGTTCATGGACTAATATTATTAGTCTAATAAGTTTCGAGAAATGGGCCCCTGTTGGTAGACATCTCAGGGTCTGCTTGTGTGATAAAGAGCATTAGGTGCAAAAAAACCCACAAGCAATAAAAAACATTGGAACGAGCCGGGATTTGAACACGCTTATCCAATATAAATAATATATTTTCCTATTAACCCCTTGACCGCTAAAGACGTCAAATCACACGCACGGAAAGTCGTGCCCTCATCGCCAGCACGTGATATCACGTCCAAAATATAACCTAGTACGCTCGCGTGCTCTGGTGTCAGTGGCACGATTTTTCTGCCCGATGCTTGGATGTCAAAGGTCTTATGATCTCATCTTTTTAAGTAATTTGTTAGCCTCACCTTGTTGCACTTGACACAGCGGGTAGCGAACTTGTCCTCATAGCAGCCAGCGCAGTAGATCTCCTGCTCGCGCGGGATGAAGCTCTTCGTGCCGATGGGGTTCTTGCAGACCACGCAGCAGAAGCACTTCTCGTGCCACTGCCGGGTCTTGTACTCCATCTTCTTGGTTCCTGGGAAAGGAATAAAGGTATGTTAGTTATTGACGACTTTAGGCAGTCTCTGGTGCAGCTTTCGTAAAGATTAAGATAATATATGGTTGTATAGACGCATGTTTCAAAAATCAGAACTCCTCAACCGTCAATACGTAGTCGAGATTAAAAAGTTTTGGATTAACACACGAAGACTTTAACATAATTTATACATATCTTGTAAAATAGCTATAGGTATCACATAATTTACAAGCTCTAACTGATTTGTAATTTATTATGGAGTTTAACCGTAACAGTTGGCCTTAACAACCGGTATTTGATGTATTGACTGATTATTATTTTTATTGTATCTTTATTTGGATGTTTACAACGCCTTTATTAATAAGATTTGATATTTAATTGGTGTGTAAATTTTATTGCTTGAATATTTAATGTAATGTTTTGGGCTGGGTCAAGGACTTTAATTACTACTAAACTACTAAGCCTCAATTAAAAACCTAGTGACTAGGTATTTGAAACTAACACTTTGAAATAAGTATTTAGTAGACAGGATGACGACGATTCGATGAGAAATACAAGAGCAAACAAGCTTAGACTTGAGAGATAGTGTTAATTGCGAGCCTCAAAGGCTTAAGCCGCAAAGTTGTCGAGTAAGTTTTGAGTTGTAAAATTTAGTTTAACTTTAGGTATACTTGACGACATGACGAAGACGGGAACCTAAAGCTCAAAACTTAAACTTACATCGCTAATTTAACCAAGCGACTTCTAAAGGTAACCGATAACAATTTTTTACAAAGGAACTTTCAAAACAACGGTCTCATGCATACTATCTCTTATACACGTGTATTCAAACCTTCCCGTTCGTGTTTATGACATCATAACAATCGGTTGCGTGTCTCCGCTACATCAGATTGGTATGGAGATTTGTCCTTGAAGCTTGCAGGCGGCAGTCGATATTTTGGGCCGTGATATTTGAATGCACGCGATGCATCGTTCAAGGTTCATCGAACTATATACGAAGATATTAAATTAGATATCGATTCTACATAAAATAAGTAGTTTAACTTGTAGGTACAAATTGCAAATCTGAAAGACTTTACCTTATCATATATTATAAGAACCGAACAGTACCTAGGTTCTTACGTTACTTTATTTTCTGTCAATTGATTAGAGTCTGAATTTTAGTACCTACAGAACGCTTAAGAGAGATCTTTTTGATCTTGTTCAAGCAAAATAGGAAGGCATTAATATTATTAGCAGAGTCTTTTCGGAAAGACAAGTGTCGTGGTTTGTAGAGGAGCTCATACGTTCTACGACACTTTTTTTCCGGACTGACTCTACCTACGGCACGTTTTATAGCTCGGTTGACGGGGTAGAAACAGACTTTGCATGTACTCAAAATGTCAAAATCAGCAATGTATTGATGCGATATCGCGTTTTGTGATTTTTTTACTTTTCGCCTTTAGAGACGTTCTCATATCTTTGGTTTTTGGAATGGCACGCGGCTAAACCAAAGTTTTCGATGCAACAAAAAGGTTCGCGTGCCGAACACATGGATATAACCTGAGCAACTTTATGTGAAGGTTGTAGGTATTTTATTTCCATTATTTAAAGGTTCTATCGCCGTATATTCGCTGTGGATCTAAAAAAAACCGTCATGAGTCTAAAAACCACCTTAGTCTCTTTTTCACAAGACATAGTTCTGTACGTACTTTAAAAAGGTTTATATGTGCCTACTTCTGTTTGATATCTCTGTTTGAATTGTCTCTTCCGGTACGACTGTCACTTGTCTATCGATTTTTTGATATACTCAAAATCAGTTTTACTTCCGATTTTTCAAATAGACAAACGGTTTATAAGCGTGACTTTATACAACCTGAGTTTGCATTCGAATTCCAACATGGCGGGTTGATCTTGGGGATAGTTCTTTGTTTTTTGCTCACTAAAGTTGTTCAGTGTGTAATATTGATAGCGTATTGTGCAGTGATCTATCGAATAAGTGGTGCAGATAATGAACAACTAGTCTCAAAACGTGTCTTTCCATGTTTTGATCATCGAATGTTAACTCCGTGGTTGATCGCCACGTGCTCTTTGTAAAATACAGCTATCACTTTACAAAAAGCTGTTTCACCGTACAAAGTCAAGCTTTAAAAGCTTTTATAACTTTTAATCGACCGTACATTTATCACCACCACTTTGATATTGGCTAAATTGCCCCAATGGGCAGAGCCATTTATTTTCACAAAATAACTAACTTATACAACCTGTGGATACCCCTTTAGTAAAATCATTTAAGAAATAACCCATAGTAAAAAATTACATAAAAATCGACCTACTGGTCGATATTTAATTAATCATCACTATTGACTCATCTCTACTCTGATCCAGTTCAACCTGGAATAATTTCAATAACCGTTCATGACGCCATTGTTCTCGAGTGAAAGGTCCGCGGCTGACAACTTTTGCCATCCCACGGGCAGCGTATTGATTTTAATTGCTAATCATTAGGGCTGCTGTCCATTGACCTACAATATATTATCGCTGAGAAAAGACAGTTGCGAATGTAATGCCCGTTTTGCATTAACGTGAAAGCGAGTAATAATTATATTAGAAATCGATGGATTAAATGAAAGGTTATGTTATGAGTGGGAGGATTGCTAATAGATCAAGGTAATTAATCCCTATGTAGCTAAGCTGCTGAGATGGTTGACCCCTAACCCTGCAGCTTATTTGAGTTAGTGTAACAAAAGTTGAATAAGCTTTAACTTGTATCGGTGCAAGTATTATTATCATACAACATATTTGTTAAATCCTCAGCTTGGATAGCCATGACATGTGTTCCCGTTGAATAATGGTCGTCGTTTAATTTAAGTGGCGTATGCACGGCAATAGAACGCTTGAAGCTTAAATACATAGGCGTGCAACACAATTCCACGCTAAACGTTCGTCTGACACGACTTGCAATTTGCATTTTGAGATCTAGAATTAAGTTCAGTTCACGCATACATAAGCTAGTACATATAGATTAGTGTCCGGGATGGGACATTAATAAGAAAATAGTGCTTCAAACTTATAAAAACTTTTAATTAGAATAATAAAATATACAAAATTCGTATAGCACGCAAAGTGTCCGTTATTCGGTCTTGTAGAGTATGACAGTTAGACGATGATGTGGTGGTATTTTTGACATGTATCCGTGACGTAGCTCTATTCGTTCCGTTTCGCGTGAACAATTAGGATTGTGTAATACCTAACTATTTGTAGATATTAAACTAGAGACCAATTGAAAAAAAAATCAAAACAATTGAGGAATATCTTCAATGTTAAAGCAATTATTGTTTGTAGTAACAAACTCTTTTGCAATGTCGTGTATTTTTTGATATTTTGTATTTCGTGTCGTACTCAAGTTTGGTGGTGAGTTCGTTAAAACTGTAGCTTTACTTAAAAAGTAGATTGTGGAATGGACTGGCATCCTTACATCGAGTCCGTGACTAAGTGGGTATTGGCACGTGGGAGGCAATAACGGTGCCACTTGTAATTGGACAGCTTGTGCTGACAATTTTGCATTAAAATCGTATGAAGGTGACAGTGGCTCTATATGATTATAACGGGGGACATGCAATTTAAAGAATACAAGCTAGATCCCATTTTTTTGCGTAAAAGCTTTTAAAAAGAGCTACACTCTTGTTACAGCACTATTTTGCAGTTAGAGTTACATCACAATTCGCTTGTTATCAATTTGAGAAGGCGGTAAAAACTGTTTAAAAAGACGCATGTAATGCAATAAGGCATTCTTTACTAGCCAACCTTAGCCAAAGTAAGGAACTAAGAAAAATTATATGACACAAATAGTAAATCCACATACACGAATAAAAAAAGTATGTCATATTATAAATTGTTGGTTTTAAAAATAGCCCCAAGCGCTAAACACTTACTAGGTCAGCCGGTCTAATATTAAAACCATAAACCTTGACTTTTTGTTTTAAAAATAAAAATGGGAGCATTATAGATATGTTATTTATATTTTTGTGTCGCAACGACTCGTGTGGGTAAACCGCAGGACAGGACACCGAATACCGAGTCTGCGGTTAACTTAACGAAGAAACTAAGGCTACTGTTACATATGCTCTAGAATAGCATGCTAAAAAACATGCCTGAAAATAGACGGACCGTCGATTTTCGAGCAAACTCGAAACGAGCATGCTTATGTTTAGGCCTACACACATGCTACTGTGTAGCAAATTGATCAATAGTGGCATGCTTTCGTGCTAGTTATCAGCATGTGTAAGTACTTAGCTTAAGGCTCAAAGCTCAGACGGTTGGGATATTGATACTTTTGACGTTTGTAGTGCTTCTAGGATTTAGTTTCTTATAGATAAATTAAGTATGTTATAAATAACAACGTACATTGTTATGGAGTCCAGGCACTCTAACTCTGAGTGAACTTTGTAGCTGCGAAATGTGAACTTGTCAGTTCTCCTATAAATTTCAAGTCGATGCAAAGTTAGTGTGAACTGACTATAGCTAGTCAGCTATAGTCAGTTCACACTAACTTTGCATTGCTCTGTGTAGTCACACGGTATAACGCACAATTATGAATGTACCTAATATAAAAAATACATATCACATAACTTGATATACCTCAAGTAAATTAGATAGTAGATCAGGGCATATCTAGACATCCGAGCTTTTTGCTATTTCTTTATGCTAGTGTTTAGTGATAAAATATGTTACTAATTATACATAAACAGTTATGTTGTGTACAAATAATAAATGGAGCAACTGTAACAAGCAGCTGCGCGGAGCAGGGACCTACGACTGCTACGCCGTAGCATAGCAGGTACCTACAGTAATCCAATGGGCTCACAACTTCAATCCTCGATTAGTTAGAGGACCTGGTAGTTTATTTATATATATTTATGTAAGCCTTATTTTACAAACATTGATCACGTTTTCAGTTTGTTTATTTTATTTTTTTATTTTTCCATATCTTATGTTTGTAGGGTCCTAGACCTAGGCCTCTTCCGAATCTCCTTCTAAATTTATGTATTTATATAACATCTTCTTCCATTTTTGTCTGTCTGTTGCTATTTCTCTCCAGTCCTTTCCTATTGTTTCTATTAGAATAGAATAGAATAGAAATAGTTCATTCGTAAACACATACATATAACAGAAATACAAGGAAAGAAGACATAAAACGAGAAAGTGCCACGAAATGGACACGCTCCCATCTAGTTTTTGGTTCCAACTTTTCTTATCCCAATTGTTGGTTTCCAACTTGTCTTGTAGTTTAGCCAGACATTATTTTGTAGCGGAAAATCAGTTTTGAGCCTAAGATAAGTGTTTTTGTATAATAACCAGGCACTCCGGTCCATTCGTGTTATTTTAAGTAGAATAAGTATATAAATTATGAGATGAAATACGAGTATATGTCATAAGTAGGTGAAACTATAAAAAAAAACAGAGCGGTTAAAAGACGCCTTAGCCAACTAAATTTTGCATACATTTGGCAAAGCAAAAGCATTTGGTAAAGTTGGCAAATTTCACGTATACTTATGGGATACAGGACTTTTGCTTGTATACTTTGTACAGGTAACATGTCGCATTAACGAAGTGGCGTATCTATCCGATAGTTTTGGCCACGTGAGGCCAATATTTGCTCAATTACCGTACCAGTCGTATTTGCCGTATAGAGTGACGGCAAACAGAGGATCCCACGTCGCCATGACATCACCGGCCTTCGCGCAGGCATTGATTCATGAGGTTTTGGACAACTTTTAAATATAGTATACATTGTATTTTAAATGGTAACGTAATAATGTATAATTAGATATGATTCTATCGAAATTATTGAAAGTAAGGTATGTACATTGATGATCCCGTCAATCAGCGATTGTTTGATACTCTGGGCAAAGAGTTTGGAATTTGCCATTCGTTTCGGCTCTATTGTATTGTAATGTCTAATACTTACTTACAGTATTTAATTACAAAAACGTTACGATATTCACATTACCTACGTTTAAAAAAAGTTTTAAACGTGTTAGGCACAATGGTGGAAAAAAAAGTTAATTTCATGTAGATAATTTTTTTATACTACGACGGTGGCAAACAAGCATACGGCCCGCCTGATGGTAAGTAGCTACCGTTGCCTATGGACGCCAGCAACTTCAGGGGTGTCACATGCGCGTTGCCGACCTTTTACAAAAAGGAGGATTCACTGTGTTGACGGCTAAAGGAACGAGAGGATCCCTCGTCGTCAACACACTGGGTGTCGACAAATATTTGCTGATTGATCTGTAGTACTTAAACTAGTTTAGATCTGTTTTTATGGAAAATTTATGTGTCGTTGTTGCGTTTAAGCGTGTTAAATTAACGCTATTAAAACACAGAGGAGCAAATATTTTCTGTAACTTGTGAGAACTCAGTTCAACAGTTGGATGCCAAAAGTCAAGGATAAACAGATAGAGTACTCGTAGAGAAATACTATCATCGTGTACTAGCTACTGTCAAGTGTGAGACATATGATGTCATCACTCACTACTAGATCAATACAACTATTGATCCTAAAGAAACCTTTGTACATAAAAGAAACGTTTGTACATGAAATAAATGCAAGAGCACATTCCAAAACCCGAACTATGTCATTACAAAGTTATCTCAATGTAAGAATAATAATTAGAATTGACTTTATAACACACCCAGTTCTATAATAGTTCAACTTACTGATACGCAAATTTAAGTTTGTCTTATAAGATTTCATAGATTACGTCATTACACATATGGCAAGGTCAATGTTAAGGCTCATCAGTGATCGTTTTTTATCATTCGGTTGGAAAAACTCATGCCGTTGTACTTTCGACCCTGTGTAATGGTATTTAGTTTCTCGTATGGTTATTGAGGCGTATGTAATTAAATTAGTTTCGGTTTGAATGATTTGTTTAGTAAAACTAACACCGATATGATTAGCAAGCTGAAGTGGCAATGGGCAGGCCACATTGCACGCAGAGCAGATGGCCGATGGGGTCGAAAAGTGCTCGAGTGGAGACCACGGACTAGCAAGCGCAGCGTAGGACGTCCACTCGCAAGATGCACAGACGACCTTATAAAGGTCGCCGAGGACGCTGGATGCAAGTCGCTTCCGACCGATACTTATGGAGGTGCAAAGGGGAGGCCTATGTTCAGCAGTGGACGTCTTATGGCTGAGATGATGATGAACACCGATATTGTGCACACTCGGCTACAAAAAGTTAATGTTCTTAATTAAGTTTGGTGTGCAAGATAACAACTTTTTACAACTCAACGTGGTTAAAAAAAATACAATGAAACTATTAAAATGAATAGTGTGAAGTTTAAAAGCTCTTCTTCTTTGTCTAACGACATGTATTATAGCCGATGAAACACCTAGCAAGAGATACTTTCAATGGCACATAGGTATATCCAAAAGTAAAACATTAATATCTATTGAAAACATAAAATTGTACTAGACACAGCAATCATTTCTTTGGACCTCTTACTATTGGAAATATAGAGGTACCTAAATGGAATACTGTACCTACCTGTAGATAAATTAACCAGGAAATACGTTGTAAACATGTAATTTTGTTGTAAGTATATGGTGGTAGCTGTTTTTCTGTAACTATTTCCACTCTACGTCTAGTTTTTATAGGACAAGTTAACAACTTGCTCGACCTCTAAAGAGGCATTATATGACTAATGCCAAAGAGTTAAACAGGGCATTGTTTAGTTTCCCATATTTGCACTCCATCTATTGGCTATTGAATTGATTGCATTGTTGTTTTACTGACTTGGTTTCTAGACGTGTTTAAAAGGGGAAACTATATGTTAGAAACGGTATGGGTGAAATTTTATATTCAAGGAATAATGATGGGCTTTTTAAGGGCCTTAAAATTACGTACTCGCAGTAGAGTTGCGTTGATGCTAAGTTCTACATGTTGGTCATCATCAGTTTATCGCAGTTTTGTCTCCCGCTCCGCTCCCCAGCAACCTAATACCAAGAATAGCAAGAATACATTATACCTATATGTTATCTAAAGTCTCAGTTCTCAGTCTTTGGAGTCTTTACTTACAGCATCACATTTCTTAAAATATAGGATATTCTTTGACCGCAATCAAACCAAGTCGTAATGTCACTTTTTGTAAAGTAAAGCGTATTTTTTTAATTTTCTAATGGCACATTTATAAAAATGCTTATCGAAATCATTTAGAACGGTTGTTATTCATTTGATAAGTTAATTGCAAACGCAGAAACACCATAGTGAAATTGTAGCATAAATAAAGAGTTAGGATGTAGATGTATTTATCTATAATGTAATAGAACAAGTTTCTAGATACGAGGTCATGAAATACACTAATGGAAATGTTTGAAGAAAAACACGCGAATGTTCCCAAAGTAATTTGTACGTTAAATAGTTGTTTTCTGTAAGCTAAAAGTACGATTGGATTTGAAATGAAAAATTCCCACGCGAAGTTTACTCTTTTCCGATCTAACTTTTGGTTTTATTACTGGCCATTAACGTAGTTCAACCTCTTTGATAAAACGATGTTTAATGGAACTATTTTACGTTGCAGACATTCAAATTATTGTAACGTGTAGGTTATAGATTTAAGTATCTATCTTAACGCGAACATTTCAGTCCAGCTTTGGGTTTTGAACAAACCAATTTTTTATGTAAGTAAACAAACGAAATTACCTACTGTTCTTTAATTTCAAACGTTGAATGCGTTAATCTCACGCCAATCGAGAAGAAATTTTATCGGGCACGTTTCTCTGCACGCAGTTCGCTCACCTGACACGTGTTGCGCTTGATAAGAATTGGCAATGCATTGTTTTCATACACGTTCAAGGATACTGATTTGTTTCTGCGACTAATGAACACGTAACAATATAAATACTTGTCTGTATTACTTTATTACATAGCATAACTTTCCAAAATGCCACTACGTGTTGTGTCTACGAATTTATCTCCACGCAAGCCTATCACAGGACCAGTATGTGCCCGGGAATCCCAAAAGCAGAAAAAATACTTTCTTTCTTAGCCTTGTTGTACCATCGGAATCTCAGTTCGACGTCCTATCATATGACCCTTTTTAGGATTCCGTAGTTAACTAGGAACCCTTGTAGTTTTTCCATGTTTTTAATTTGATATATCAATCGAACTTTTGGTCAAGATCTTGCACATATTCATTGACATGTGTTTTCCTCGTCGGAGGGTGGCTGAGGTTATCTGCCGCGTTGCGGCCGCGGTCAAGGCGAGCGGCCCGCCATCTGTCTCTTATAGGACGGCAATGTTTCTTACTGGCCGGCAACCTTCCGCCGGAAGTTTTTCTCGGCGTGAGTGATAGCAGACAGACAATGTCGTTATGATTGATTGGAAGGAAAAGATACAAATGACGTAAAGTATTGTTGAGCCTTAGTTTTCCTATATTATTTAGAAGATATACCTAAGACTAAAGCTTCGGGAACTAATTAATTTGAATCAGTGAAAGTGAAAAAATCTGGTATATTGTTTATGTATTTAGTTGTAAATATTCGAGCCAACCACAAACAATTCGATTTGAACTGACTATCTTATATTTAAGGTTCATGTGAATGTGAGTTAAAATATATAAAATTTTGAATATTTACCTAATCAATTCTATAAGGTGAATGAAAATTAATTTGTATATATAGGTAGTAATTAATCAAAATGAGTCAGAATGTGAATTTGCGTCAATGTAAAATACTAAATAAAAACTTATTTAAACAGAAAGAAATATCAACGAGTCCGCCCACTTGTACAATTAATTAATACCAGAGACAGTTCCAACAAATTGCATAATTAACGTGCTATGAACACCATATTAGTATAATTTACGTGACATATAAAAATATTTTTCTTCGAAAGTAACAACCTCAGTTTGTTAAGTTTGTTTATATACTTTATATGTAGGTAATAGCCTTATATTTAAAGTTAAATTACACCACCTTTTTAAAGCCAGAGGTGAAGGAATCGATATTTAATTAAATTGCCTGTGTTTTATGTTACGTGAATCAATGTTAAACACTTCAATATGTATTTAGGATTGAATTAAAATTAATTCTTACATTAGTGATTTGTACAAATTATGTTGTTTGATTTTCGCGTATTACAATAGGTATTATTTTTTATTCATAATTTCACGTCAAAGTATTGACTGTATGCGGAATTCAAAATTAGTCTACCAATGTCTGCCAAAACACCTAAATATATGCAAATATGATTCATTTCACCGACACGTCGTAAACAACTTTTTTTTAAAAGGGAGCGAAGGTAATGTAGCGGCAAGGCGCAAAACAGCCAGAGACGTTTCTGAACGGATATTACGGTATTACACAGATTTGTAAGCATTTCCGAGCTGTTTAACTTTATGTCGAGTTTCACTGCGATATTTTGTTTTTAATTGCGTTCGTGCGTAATGGTTTTGAATATGTATTTTAATCTATGTAAGTTTTTTGTTATATAAATAAATATGTGATGGAAATAAAACATTATATATAGTAATAAATATTACTTAAATTAATACTTAGTTGCGTATACATCGCATAGCTACGTCGGTACTCGATATTTGTATCGTCAAGCAGACGCAATCCAATTTAAGTTCCAAATGGGTTGTGTTAAACTTAAACGATCTATCCATCACAGACAGTTTTCCCTTTTAAGGCACAATGAATTGTTTCACTGAGTTTTTATAAATTTGTTTGTGTAATGGGCATAATGGTGTAACTATCTGGCGGACTGTTCCAATCCAACCCGCCCAGCTTGTATGGTCATAAAATCTATAAAAAGTTCTTCAGATCTTTACGACTGGGGTTTACGTCTTTGGATCAATAGATATGTCTAAAAAAAGCTCCGTGGGTTAATTAAAGCTTTTAACTATTATGAAGCTTCTCTAATTGTTAATAACATCTGTAGATCATGGGTATAGCGTACTTAATTGTTGGTATAGCAAAAATAAGAACCGTTCATCACGATTAGACATTTTTTTGTAGTAGTTATTGAGCTATTTAATGTATGACTGAATTGAATTGATGAAATTTAAAATATGAATCCTGTTAAATTGTGTGTACTTAAATTATTGACACAAGTGTATCATAAATTGGGTAGTTCCCGTGTCCTAAAACGTGTAGGTACCTACATATATGAATGTGTTAGTTCATCAAAGGTATTTGCGAGACGGGTCGTGAAATTGGGTTACAATCAGTTGGGACCCGTCAAATCAGCTTATGTCTGGACATAGCTTCATCTCCCTAAAATCTATTATGGTTTTACTATGCCTGTCGATAGGGATAGTAACGGTAGAAGGGATCGTTAACTTAGTCTATTTAGGGCGATCAATTATAAGATAAATACTATCGTGTGTTTAGTTTTAAATGTTTTTATTACCCATGCGATAAACTAAATATGATACGGTGTTACCGTCAAGTGCTACAACTTTGCCTACGGCGCACAACTTTGCCCGACTTGAAAAATATGCTTTTGGAGATGGGAGAAAGGCAGCCATCTCAAAAATAAGATACAAATCCATCCATCGTAGGCAACGTAGCACTTGACGATAGTATAATTTTTCATTTTGATTAAATACACATTTTTCGCATACAATTTCTGGTAATTTTTCAGAAATTAAGTAATAACTAGGTAACAAATCCGACACGTCTTCATTAGTAGGTGTGGATAAATATTGACAATACCATATTTACATAAATCCATCTAAATATTTCCACCGTACCTAATCTGTCGACTCTATTTGTAAAGGTATAGTCTCACTATGGAACGCCTTACAAACCTTTCAGTGCTGTTGTAACTCACGCTTTGTAGTTATTTGAAATGAGAGAAAAGTTTAACAAGACTGCAAGTGAATGAATACTATTGTTAACCGTTGGCGCCTTGTTCAGCCAGATATTTCGTTATCTATTGACATTTTTCTTCTGATTCAGAATATTAACGTAAAACAGTAGGTACCTATATGTGTGTCTAAAGGGAGGTTAATTAAAATCTAAACAAAGAGTATAATGTTTTTGTTTTTTAAAACAATAATTGTCGAAATTTTTCTGAACTAAAATTTACTGCCTACTTTTAAGACTATTCGATCAGATTAATAATATACCGTTTCCAAATTAAGAATGAATATATGTTTTTTAGTTAAGTAAGCATAAGTACTTTGTTTGAATTATAATATTATTAAAATATTACAACTCATTGCATAAAAACATTTGTTTTGCTTAAACATCTGCATACGTGTTTGTAATACTAATAATAAAATTAAAGACGGCCTTCATTCATTGAATGACAAGATTAATTGAATGAAAGGTTAGACGACATAGTCGTTCATTCAATTACGAGTGAACGAATTAATGGAGCGGCTTAGAATTAACGGGTGACTAATGTAAAGTTACTTGACGCCTGTTTTATTACGAGTTTTAGTCGTGTGAAATCAGAGTGTATTTTGAAGTCTCGTGGACTGAACTTAACTTTTATTTGAAAATGGCATAAGTATCCTCGTGCTTTACGTTGAGCGAAAAAAAAAACTCGAACGAACATAAGTACCTATTTTACACAAACTGCATTTTTAATTAATTGGTATTTGTACGAAATATAAATTTAAAACTGACAGTCTATAGTTCTGAATTATTTCAAATAATTTAACAATCAACATTGGGTCCTGGTTAAATTCAGACAAATAGGATTTGACATTGCGAATGCAATTCTATTCAAATCAATAGGTACTTATACTTACCTATTGATTTGAATAGAATTCAGATAAACTCAACGCATCAGAGATCGTAAGTCAGAGGTTGTTTATAAATAAACAGTAATGTGTGTCTCCTCTCCACTCCACTTAATATGATGTTAGATGGATCACGGCGACAAAATTAAGTAAGTAACTGTACTGTCACACTAATTAGTAAGCTTGTTCGACAGGTAGATAAAATTCATCGCATCGTGAAAGTTAAAAAAGTATTTTTAATTAAAACTGGTTTTAATTTCTAGCCGGAAAGGATCGCCCCAACTTTGGTGACACAATTTAAAAATAGCGGATTCAGAATTCGAGCGGCAAGGGCAAGCGAATGAATGATTTAATATTTATTTTGAATGAATGACGTCTGCGACAACGTTTCGGTGCATTTACATGGCATAGCATGATTAATGGCTGGCAATCAATCATTCGGATATGTATTTTTTTTACCTAGGTAATGTTTCCTTAGATCAACTATAACTAGGACTAAGTCGGATAGTTGATTTTTTGAGGAATAATACTTTGTTTTCACGATTGCTGTTCAATATTCCACACAACCACGCATCCAGATATATGATATGATATTGTGCTAGTGCATCCGTACTGTATGCCTAAATACAGATATTTTATAAACAATAATATTGACACAGCTGTACAACAATGTTTGCAAATTGATAATGATCTCAATCTGTTGTCAGGGGTTACAATTTTCTAATATGTGTAATATAATAAAACAACCTGCGGTAGTTTTCCTTGGGTCTCCAAGCAAGCACTGGTCTCTCATGGCGCAGCAAAACTTTTTGTTTTCCCTTTCAGCTGTGGCGTTAGGCAGGAACATAGACAATATGGCGACATCCTCGTTATTCTCCCTCGCCCTTCGTATTCTATCCTGTCCTACTGTTTTCGTCGTCAAATGCAGACGAGATTTCAAATCATCACTCAACACATCCGCCGACATATTTACTCAAGTCTTTTCAAATTAAAAAATATAAAAAAGTTACGTTGAAAATGACGTTCGAGATTTAAAAGTTAAAAGCGCGGCAAAGCCGATTGTTTCTTTTTAACACGAGCGTAGTGTAGGCTTCTCGGCGGCCAGTACGTTACTGGCTGGTTGGTGCGATGTCGGAGGGAGGCGTAGGCACGGTGTAGGCTGTGCGCTGTGGATCCACCGCGATAACTTACTGCAGAGATGCTCGTAATGAGGAAACCATTCATTCTCAATCATGATAATTGTCGTGTCATAGATCAACAGATGTGGATCTTGACTTCCAAATTAGTGTATGGGCTTAAAAAGATAAAAGTATAGACGGAGTTGAATAATACGAAGTTTATATGAAGATATGATAACATAACATGAACACTACCTACTTTCAAAAATAAAAATATATTAAAGAAGCATAAGTTAAGTAGGTTCAAGTGTGGTTCTAATTAAATTAGTTATTTTACTCTTTGTTTTAGAGTTACCACACACTCAAGTTTTTTTTACTTAACTGTCATAACGAACTAAGTATATCATTAATTTCTTCAACTATGGTCAATATAATGACATAATCATAATCCCTATAAAAAGCGACATGGCTATCGTTAGTTTTTTGTTTAATTTGCATTTGATATTTTCCAAGTCGATTCTTAAGATTTTTTTTCTGTATGACGAGGTTTACGTTCAGACGATAAACAGCCGATAACGTTAACCTAACACGTGTGTTGGTTAACCTTTAATAGCACGTACCTACACGTATACGTTATATACGTATAGTTTAATGTTATAAAAAAGACACGTATCAAAGCATTAAACATAAAACCATTAACAAGTTTTCATGGATCCTTTCACTCTGGCGATCAATAATAGCCTTTAATGGATAAAACATATTCCAATTCTGACATAATCTCATGATAAATGGATTTCAGTCACATTAATAGCTACTAATACAATAAAATTTCAATCCAATCGCGATACGTAATTAGCGGATTCAAGAAGTAACGCTTTGTTCAAAAGGGGACATTTGTCGTACATACAGGATGTTTTTTCAATAACTAGCCATGTCGTGCGAGGTTATTAGGTAAGTCATACTAAACAATATATGCATACTGTGAAAATATTGAGAGAACTATTTATTTAATGCATCATTATGCCAAAAACGCACATCGCGGTGTGCATTTTGCACATTTGACAGAGTATGTCAGTAGAACAAGGTGGTAAACGAAGAGTCCTTTACGCTTGTGGGTGTATGTGGGCCGACGATGATTGATGGGACCAGATAACCTAGAAATATGTTTACATTCAAACTCAGTGCATATGTATTGCAAATGCATTGGAAGTAAACATCGATAAACTACAAACAATACAGCATACAAACACAAACTGAATGTGTTCATGTATTTATTGTAATGGCTCTACTCTATTGTTTTAAATATTATTTATATTTATAATTGCATATTATCCGGGCGAATGGCATCTCTGTCACCGTCCAGTTTTGGGTTCTACTTAAGCAATGATTATGGCATCATCGAGGCGTGCCTTTATAAATTTGTTTATATCAATTCAAGTTATCATCTCATCTACATAAATTTAGTGTGGGCCTTATTGTTACTCGATTTATTCCCTAAGTTTTTTTATAAAAGTCCATTCCATAAAATAAATTGGTTGTTTACTTGTAAAAAAAACCCCTGTAATCATTGTTTAAGTGGACAGTTCATGTATATTTTGGTGTTCTAAAACGTTTTAATTTATTGCTTTGTTTTATTCATTTATTTATTTATTGCACCCTGTATACACACCCTTGATTGTGGGACATAAGAGGTCGTAATATTGTCTTATCTGAATCAGGTGTCATTACATCGACGTTCAGCCTGATGGGCACTAAATTAATAGTATAGATGCACTTGAGATGCAGGTCAGTGTCATCTCATCTTTATGTCATTGCATTAAGTGCATTTATTACTTTTTGGACTTGCTAATGAAAAGTGGTCAATATAATGGTCCCTATACTAAATTTCTTACACATTATGAAATTGTAAAGTTGCAAAAAAAATCTAATTTCATGCCTTACCTACTAACTGAAAAACTCTACTTTATTGTAATATTTATGGTCATTGGTCATATATTACCTACTACTTATAGGTACCAAATAATTCAGGAACTATAACACATCAATCGTATAAAAATGAAAGGGCATAGAATGTATTCGGATTGCAGGACGCATCAGCTGCCATCTGTCCATGTGTTAAAATATGTAAAGCGAACAGGGGGCCGATTTTTGATAGCCGGACAATCGAATTCAAAAAATTCAAGCTCGAAAATAATCGCAGACAAAAGTTTGTTGCCAATTTTTTCACATGGAATTAATAGTTTAAATAATCATGATTTGAAATTTCTATCACTGTTATTTTTAAAACATAATTTCATCGTTTTATTCAGAGTTTCAAATGTCACTTTCGAGTGCTCGATTCTCAAAAATCACCCCCCAGGTACGGCACTGTGAGTTTGGATTACGAGTACATTGCTGGATTTGCCGGTACATCCCTACAGTAGGGTTTTTTTTTAATTTTGGTCAGTTTTTGAGGAGTAGAGGATCAATTTAAATATTTTGCAACTAATCGGCTCGGGATCTCAGGAACAACGAATATGCTTTTTGGAAATAGCTATCTGATCTATTTCTTCTAAATCGCCCTTTTTAGATCCCTCAAGCAATAAACTAAAGTAGCTACGAGTAGCTTAACTAATCCCTTCCACGCAACCAATATATGGGCATTGAGCGTTTTCTCCAAAATCAAACATTCATTAATATAATATTAATGTGACAATATTAACGCGATTATTACACGGAGAGTATAATTCATCACCAGCTGATTTAATCACAGGACCAATGAATAACTTAAAACAAACCGCTGTCTGTTCCACAAATCCAATAATACAAATTTATCGGAGATTGCGGACAAACTTGGAACTAATTGATTTCATACAAGTTATGTGGTTTTGCTTCGACAGGTAGCGACACTTTTTTTAGCACTCGCATATTGGTAAAACTTAGATAATCGAAAAACACATAAACATTCGAATTACGACCTTACAACTCTAAAAATACGGACATATGTGGTTTTCTCGATGCGTGCTGTATTGGTTATACTAATGGTGTGCCCACGCCTTTATTTCCAAGTGGGTATAATTTTGTTTTTGTATGGAAATCAGGGGAAGACGCCGTGCGCGTGATTTATCGATATTGCGAGTGTATTTTTCCACGAGAATTTTAGAATTGTTTTAAATTGCGTTGAAAATACGTGACTAAGTTAATATTTATTAAAATAAGAGTATGTTCAGGTACTTCAGTCAACATTGCGTCATTTTCTTATAGTTGGATAACAAAATGCAATTTAGATAGACAAATTGCCCCCACTTTGCTTCTATCTTGAATCTTTATGACAAAACTTTGATCACCAGATCACTATCTCACAACAAACTAATACTTTACTGTCATTAACTCCTAACCTAGTTTCCTAAATTTGTATGGGATTTATCGAACGAGCGGAGCGTAAGCGAAGATCGTTCTTACAAACAACAACTGTCACCTGGCTACTGGGACGTCTCGGCATTTGGATGGCTTTTTGATTTAAATAGTTTGTCCGACGATAACTTTAGTAACGATTTTCCAATCTTAATGAAATTTGTTGGGGTTGTAGCAGAGACCAACAAAATTTGCGAGTTCGTATATGAGCTGGATTGAGACGGGAGTTCTGAAATTAGAAGGCCTAAAAAGGTTTTGTAAAGGGGTCCTGTTACATTGGCCATCTTATTTGCTACTTTTACGAGCAAGTACGGTTGAGTTTGGTATCAAACGAAAGGTATTGATTAACACTCCCGTCAAATCCTTATTAACTGCTTACTGTTTCATAACAATTAGCAACATAAAATTGATTTCAAAAATATTTTCAATTATATTTTGATTTTGGTGTAAATATTTTGACAACTGACTTTTTTTTAATTTATTAGAGCTTTGGCTGCTAGGGCCATCAGCATACTGACATTAACACATTAGCAGGGGGGTACAACTCAAAGTAAATCTGTCAAAAAATTTGAGTTTGACACGACGTATCCGATACGTTTGCATAAGTGCGAAAAAGAACTTGTCATGCGTTAAGAAGGGACAGCATGATTCGTGACGTTATGTGACATTTCAGTGGTCTCTCTGTATTATACTATTATTTACTCTGTGACATTAGTCAGAGAGAGTTACCATAGACGCATAATGATGGTGACCGAAACCACAGAGTAAATAATAGTATAACAGAGAGACCTCTGTAATGTCACGTAACGTCACGAATCATGTTGTCCCTTCTTAACGCATGACAAGTTCTTTTTCGCACTTATGCAAACGTAGCGGATACGTCGTGTCAAACTCAAATTTTTTGACAGATTTACTTTGAGTTGTACCCCCCTGCCGAAACCTATATAGGTGGTCCACAGATGAGAACGAAATGTCAAAGCAACAGAGTGAGAGGCATGTAAGATGTCGATTTAAATTTAGATGAGACAAAAACTGTCAAATCTGAAACGATTTCGTCGCGGTTAAATTTTGCGCATCAACCGCACAATTTAATATGGACGTTTAGTTTCACCGTGATGGTTAGTTGAGAAAAAATACCCGATACCTATTTTTGGTATTTGTAGTAATTCTACTATTGCACATTTATGGCAAAACACAAGATTCGCGAGTTCACAGTTCGGGGCGAACTACTAGTTAGAACCTAATCTCAAGGTCGATCGGCATCCGGCATATTATAACATGTTATTAATCGTAAATTTACGGCATTATAGAGATTATAGAACCTGCTGGCTATTGCGGCCCACGCATGGTGATTCACTATGTGACACTATGACACTTGACAAATAGTAATGAACATAAGTTGTGTCTTGTTTATGAAGACGTTTTGCATTATTGGGATAAGACAATGTTTGTATACTCTACGACAGAGTAAGTAAAAAAGAGGTACTTAAATAAACGGAAAAATAGGGTAGTGTCAGCATTCTTTAAGAGGACACCATTGTTAACGTTCTGCTGTAAGATTTTTTACTTTCCTGCCTTTCTTAAGTTCTGCTGCACTTATAGTTTAAAATGATGATCGATGATGCAAAACTTTGGATAAGCTCCAGTTAATCTTTACCGTTGCAAAAGACTAACAAGGAGAAATTAAAAGAACATAAAGCTCGCATACAATCCTGAAATTTAATCACAATAAGTAAAGCTCGTTATTTATCCAGAAGAAGTATCTTTAATGTTCATGTATTTCGTTAAGATCCCCACTACACAGGCTCAGCCTAGAGTGGGGATCACTGTATTGCCATTGTAAAACCAATATAATATGAAATAAATATATTTTGAATTTGAATTTTTTGAATATATATAGACTGGTTATCGCAAGACAGAGAAGTCAACATGTTTCTAACATCACTGACTTCCACAAATGTCAAGGATCCAAAGGTCGACTGTCTGAATCCAACAATGCTTTAATCTGTGACTATTTGAGCTTATGCTACTTATACGACTGTACCGTAAAATGCCATACCGGACGTCAGATATATTTATTTTCAAATCATCCTTATAACGGTGTTAGTATTTATCTAAAACAGTTACAACGGCTCTTTTAGCGGTGCTAAGTCTCTCTTGATAGAGAGAGAGAGAGAGTTGCACAAGTGACGAGACGAGGCACAAGGATTGAAGTGAGACGACAAATATTCGAATGCCCCGTTTACCTATGAGAATTCGAAGTTGGTGTTAAAATTACAATAATCGATGTAATTACATGAGTCATTGCGTCGCTTCCGCGATTTGGTTGGATCATCGTTCGAACGTGGGAGTCATTGAAAAGACATTGGGCGCGAGATTCGCAAAAACGAAGTTATTGTTGTAGTTTAAACCGTAGTAAATACTTTAGTTCAATTGGTATTTCTTAGAACTTTTAATTAAGCAATTCAATCTGCCAAATCCAGGTACAAAAACAAAAAAGATAGTCTTAGCTTAAGCTATAGGTAAATGGCATAAGCGGAAATAAATAATCACCTTGAATCTAAAAGTGCATTAGAGCTTTATATTTTTTGCTATAACTACTACCGTAGGTAGTGATGTCACCCAAAATAGAACGTCAATACAAAAGCAAGAAACAGGATCAAACTTTGCTCATTTGTTCCAGTATTGACAGGGCAAGGGTTGACTTTGTTATCAAATACAAAACTAAATCGATACAGATTTCCAATTAACTCGATAAAGAAGCCACGCGGGGTCAACGCAGATGTGATTCAATAGGCTTCCAATTGAACCCAAACAACTGACATCATCTATCAATAAGGAACAAGGGATTCATTCTCAAATGCACATTGTCGTATAAGAATTATATCAAACAAAGAGTTTGGATGCGTGCTCATAGCTATCTTAGATTGTAGCTTGTATCGCATTTGCGCGAGTTCAGCACCTTAATATGAATATTATTGAAACTTGATTGCGCATAAAATACACAAATGGCGGACTTAATGCCTTAAGGCATTCTCTACCACTTCTACCAGTCAACCGCTGGACTATAATGAGGTATGAAGGTAAATTGGTCTTCAGTTTTCGTTTTTAAATGAGTCCCAGTACTGCCTTCTTAGAAACTAATGGCTGGGAAACCCATATAGTCTTCAATAGCACATTTAATGTTCTGGTGTTCGGATCACTAGTATCAACACCACTGATTTTAAGTGTAGACACTGTAGGATATATATCATATCTTATGAGAGATTGCGAAATATAACGCCAAGAAGAATTACATTTAAAATATGTTGTAAAAGTCAAGAAAATATATAACTATGTAAAGTACCAACGTTTTAAATGATGAAAGACTGACTATAGTCAATTAACAATTTGGGCATATGAAGTAATCCTTCTGCATCATTTTATCTAATTTACTCGCATTTTTTCTAGTGATATTTACCAAGCTGTATTTATTTTAAAATACATTTACGTAATCGATGCCCGTCTAAAATCTATTCCAGCAGGATTATGGATATGTTTTTCTATACACAGTCAAACGCACTAAAATATCCGGGTGTATCATCGCCCTCATCAGTATTCCTAAAATATCGACGAAAGCAAACACCGGGGTATCATGTACCGCGGATCAAATTAGCTTCTGGCTCTTTCACTTTGTTAAGCTTTAACAAAAACAGATAAAATGTAATACATTTACAGGATTCGGAGTATACCTACTAGAACCAACTGTACTTATACAGAATAAAAAAACAGCAAAGATTATTTCTTTGACGTCACGTTTCATTTCATTCTCTAACGTGACGAAGCACTTTACTGTTATACCGCGAGACGCTTTTATTTCACTTACATATACATATATGCATAAGATATAAGCACATGAAGCACCTATATCCACATAGAGACCAGAGACAAACAATTCTCTTCAATCCATTAGTGATGTTCCAATTCCAATTACAGAGGCCATGTAAGTGCACAGCGACACCGCACCGACCAGTTTGCGCTCATTTGGCGCCGTTTCGCTCGCGATTTACGACTGATTTGCTTATTTCGCTCGTTTCGTCCGCTTTGCGAGTTAATTTGCGATTAGATAGCTCTTTTGGGCATATTATGTCAGAGCTGTAATTCAATTTGGATTTGCATCTAGTTGTATGGAATGTTTAATACAATTGAAGTTAATTTACGAGCTTTTCAGGGGTTTTATAGATACACGGCATCCGTGACACCGAATCGCTCAACTCGCAAAAAGGTAGTAAAATGACTCACTAAAACTCAATCAAAACTGTATGCGGCCAGTGCAAGTCCATAAAGGGGTTTAAAAGTAAAACGGTCGAGGCTATGGCATTGGCATTGGTTGTTTTCTTTGAATGGCGGCCTTAGGGCCTCCTTGTTGAGCTACTGGCTGGAGATACGTCCTTATATGGGTTGTACACACCCGGCAGCTTGTATTGGACAGGTCACGCTAAAATAGGTGCTGTGTCACAGAGATAAGGCCGTTGACATGTCACTGAGAAGCCGGTGGGCTAGACACGGATGTGATTGATTGAGTTATTTCATAAAGTTAAAATCGTTAAATGACAACATTAATTTTACGCACAATTCTGGAATCGTGTAGCACTTAGAAGGGTACCTAATTTAATTATTTACTTTAAATTAAATTATCCAGCAAAATATTCATTTTCTAAAGCACTAAATACAGTAACGTAAACTTTAATTTACAGTAATTACCTAAATTTAAATAGAACCTTTCTTTCCAAATTTGTCTAGCCTGCGAGTACAACCATTTATTACCGTTTTAGTTCGGAATAAGTTATAGGGTGATTGTGCTAGTTTTCGTCTAGGTACATATGTCAGTTTTCCGTCCCCGAAAAAAAGGTTATAATTAAAAAAATCTACTAAAGATTTTTTTTTATATACTACGACGGCAGCAAACAAGCATACGGCCCGCCTGATGGTAAGTAGTTACCGTAGCCCATGGACGCCTGCAACTCCAGAGGATTCACATGCGCTTTTCCTACCCTTTAAGAACCTATACACTCCCTTTTTGAAGAATAAACTATAAATGGAGATTTGTTGACCTTATAAAGTTTTCCCCATATAGGTATTTGTAGCCATTTAATCAAGTGGACGGGAAACTAGCACAATCACCCTAGCACATTAATGATATCTATATTTAACACAAGGGCACCATTCGATGTTTTCTTAAGGCGCAAGCTCGTGATATGGCCGAGTTATCATCAACCAAATTTGTAATTTTGTTGGTCAACTCGCCACTACTACCACTATAACTTTCATAATAAAATATCGAATTGAAGCCCTTATTGATGCAGTACTCACCAGCACGGAACACCTCCCCGCAGCCATCGCAGCGGCTGGCGAACTGCGCGTCGTAGCAGTTGCCGCAGTAGATCTTGTCGAGCTTGGAGCCGAACTGCTTGTCCACCAGCGACACGCGGCACTTGGCGCACAGGAAGCACGCCTCGTGCCAGTGCTTGTCCTTGTACGACAGGTCCTGGAAATATGACCATCGTTGAGATGCTATGGCAATATTGTTGAGAAGTGATCTTCAAGCACTTGTCGCCTTGTTTGTAAAATAGGACTGACCAGCCAATTTGATCGTAGCTTATATCGTCATACAATGAAATGGACGCGCAAGTTATAAGCTTTTTACCGTCAAGATTCGTTCGCCAATTAGATCGATATATTATTTATTTTGTATAAGTCAATTTTGAATGATAGGTACCCACAGAAGATGATGTAAAAACCCAGGGTTTTCTAGGCTAGACAAAATCGAATCCTACTGTATCTAACTGTAATATAATTTTGAACAATATTATTTTAATTAATCATTAGCTAACAACAAGAACGTGGCATTAGTGCAGGGCAGAGGTAGACGGGCTGGGTAGGGCAGCACCGTCGATGAAACTGAAGAAATGTTGGGTGGATTTGAATCTGTGCCGTGTCCCACGGATACACATGCTGGTGGCTCGGATTATCGAAATTATAATTTTGGATCTTAGCCAGCCCAATACAATACTAAGGGGTCTCTGCCACCGGTCAGCGATGGCTTCACCGAGATGTTTGATAAAGTTGGACATTTGCGGAGCGAAGACATAATATAATTATTGCATGCATTTTAGAGTCAACTGACCTATACCTATATTTAAGGATTAAACATTGAAAGCTTTAAAAAAATGTTATCATGGACATTTTAAAAAATAATGTTCGCGAAATAAATAGCCTTCGTTATCACTAACCACATCATAATTATGGAAATTTTCTAATGGCGTATTCGTGTATGTCATTTATCATTAGATGGGACTAATTTAGCAGAATATCATTTGAATTTGTCAGCACTTTGTTTAACATAATTTGAGTCGCTCATCATTAATACTGTGTGTTATCAATGTGATCACCAGTTCATAATATATCATACTCGTATAGTCATATAATAATTTTGATTTCTCAAACGTATGTTTCATAGAAATCTTCTATAGAAAGTGTAGATGGCTATTACCTATCTTTACCTACGACTCGAAGGCGCTTAAATAAAATCACAACACATAATTATAATCTGTAAGAAACTAGAAAGAATATAAAAAAAAAACTTTTTTATGTAAGGTGGTTCCTAGAAAGAATGATGTTTAGTTGTGTCGAAATAGGAATAAGTAGGTATCGCACTGACAGACAAGGTATAATTAACATCTCCAACTGACACGATACTAAATTAACAAATAGGTTAGACAAAAAACTAGTCAAGGGTAAGTTGAACTTGCTGTAGGTATTCGGAACGACTTTATTAATAATTCAGTATAACAGAGTAAATACATTCAGTCCAACTTAAAAATAATTTGTTTGTCACAATTTTATGAAAACAGACGCAATTGAATTACAATATATTTTTCTGGCGAAATGTAGTTTTTTGTACTATAATTTTAGTTACAGAAACGGTCTGTGGTAGAAACCACATTATTTAGGTATTAAATATAGCTTATTTATATTAAAATACTTAATTATATACAGAATTTTGATAACCTAAACATCAATATTTTCACCAAGTGAAAAAATAGCCTGAATAGTTAATACGACCCATTACATTTATAGTGGACATACATATGTGGCAGTGTCAGCTATACGGATGCCAGTCGGGCCATATTATTTATCCTTTGGAAGGGCATAACAAACTAAAACACGATCATAAGCACTAGGTGACATAAATATGTCAGTTGGATATGATACACTAAATATTCATGTAGGTTTTTCCTTTTTGTATAGAGCTCTTGTGAATCCTAATACTGGTGGGCGATAATTACTGCGCTTCAATTTGATTGAGAACCGTTCGCAACGCTGTATATGGTTTGTCTTGCAGTAATTAATATTTTAGAGGACATAACTCATCGAAACGATTCGTAATGACTTAATATGTTTTGATTGCTATTTTTTTGGTTTAAAAGGTAAGTGTTTCTGCTTTTCTATTTAATTTTAGGTATTAAAGCCATTATATGTTATGTTATTGTGCAACAAGCCCGTGGTTATTACATTTAGAACTTGATTAAAGAAGACAATTAGTAACAAAAACATTACGTTTTGGGAATTACGTCTGGACATGTAGTGCTACTTAACGGAAAATAATTTATTTTCATCAGGTCTAGCCAATTTAAACCATATTTTTTCTTTAAATCTTTCGTTATTTATTACGGTAGTAGGTAGGTATCTTATAGTTTCTATTTTCACCTTACAGAGCACTTTTTGATAGCTTGAGCAAGTTTTGCAAGTAAGTTTTATCTCGACTCATCCTAGTTTATCCTACGTTTCATGCTAAGATCATTCATAAATTTCATAATCTACAGCGTACATTAATTTTGCGTCTTATATCAGACGCAAATTGATACGGCTCAGACGTCATAACTACAATCTCGAGTTATTTCCAGTCTGTGATTCACAACGTTTCAAGACAAACGTTCTTACCATCAAATTCTATTAGGGGCTTACATCAATAAACAGTTCACTGACCAAATAATGAGTTTAATGCAATATCAAGCGAAACTATCAGCGACAACTATAGTATTTGATATTTTAACAGGGCGTAAGAACATCAGAAGAATTCAAATAAATCACACGGCGGTTGACGAATACTTCACTGTTCACGTTCAGGTTTCAAAATAAAGCGCCCCTCATTCCAGATCTATTCCTGCTCGGCTCTCAGCGCGCGTTCAAACTCGCGTGTCGTAATGTCAATAAAATATGAAAGTTTATTTTTACCGATTACGAAATACTTAGCGGGGTGTCTAGTATAAATCTCGAAAGAATTACTGACAGATCCGACGATAGCTCAAGGTCGGCATTAAAGCTGTATCCAGCTCGGAAATAGAATCAGCAGGCGTTTATTCGCGCCGCTCGCCAATTTGTTAAAGTCAAAACAAGAGTGCAAAATAATGCTAATAATATTTCCATGATTTATTTCGCTGTTCGTAAACAAAACTCCAGCTTTTATTTCAGCGTTATTTGTAGCTGTTGCTGCTTCACAAGCTGCTGCTAAGCCAGAATTGCACGGTCTTAAGTTTCATTGTAAACAACGATTACTTCAGCAGTTTGAACATGGACACTGGCACGAATGATACTTCGATTATTACCTACAATAAAAACTACGTGCAATAAATCTTTTAAAGGTCAAAACTGGCGAGCATATAGGGCAACTTAAACACCATAATGAGCTGGGCAGCTTGGCCTCCGTCTATCCCAACAGGGAAAGTGATCAATGGAATGTCTAGGAACTTATTCATTATTTTAAGGATTGAGTAAACAGCGACAAGTTGCAGCTGTTATTCGGACAGGAAAAGTCATTCGTCGGCGGTGGAGATAAATGTGTAGTGTTTGGCGTGGCGTGCCCACGTTGGCTTGGCACGGGCGCTGGGGCCGTGTGCAGAGGTACGCCTGAGGAATCTGGGCCGGCTGGAGTGACATAACTAAATTTGATCGGGCGTAACAAAACTACAAAATGCCAGGGATTCTTATTTCAATACATATCCTATTGCTCTTTCTACTATCGCTTTAACATGATTAATTTGGGTTATATTTCATAACCACTGGAGGAACCTAAAAAGCATATTGGGACAATTGCATTAATATAGGGAATAACATTCGGCTAGACAATTGAATCAATAATCAGCTCGTATTATTGCGGACGCAATGTCTATTTATCAACTTAAAAACTTGCCTTTTGGCTTGGCGAACGATTTGCAAACTATCAACACATGGTCTCGGTGCAACGAGCCAACTGTTTTTCAGACTGACATAATATTCTATTACTAAACTTCAGTAACTCCCACTGTCATACATGTCAGCAAAAAGTATTTGTAAATGTATTTTTTTTCTACTAAACGAAAGTAAAAGCAATGAATGCATTGCCAAGGTTCATCAACTTAGGACACGTTAATGATTAAGCTTCTATGCCAGTTTTTGTCCCTTAGGGTCAAGCTCGGTTTAAACCTGCGGTTTAGCCTTGAAGAAAGATCAGATACTCGAAATATGGTAATCATCGATCTGATAGCCTGAGATGGTCGGCTTATCACGTTCTTACCAGGAACCTTCATAAGAGCGAAACGCATTCTGCGATAAGCAATAAAATGACAGTTTATTTCTCCCCTTTCTGGTTACCTTGGAGTCGATGCCGATGGTCTTGTTGCACTCCTCGCACCCGTTGGCGAACACGCTCTCGTAGCACTTGATGCAGTAGGGGTGCTCGTCGCGCAGCACGTACCGCTGGCCGGTCAGCGACTCGTCGCATTGCCAGCAACAGAAGTGACCGCTGTGCCAGTCCTTGTTCATCGCCTTGGTGTATTCGCCACTGAAAATTAGCTGTGGACAAGAGAAATGTCATATGAGGATTGAGGCAATTTGATATCCAAGGTATTCTTTTTTTTCCAAACAGAAGCCGTATGGCGGTTGTCTCGTAAATCGTAAACCAAATGTAAATTTAGAACGACAATTAGTGATATTCATAAAATGATTGGCGAAAAATCATTAGTTATGATTGCCACGATACTTTTCCTAGGCTAAAAGGGATTAAGTGCGTAGTGGTTCATGACTTTGATCTATATGAATATTGAATTCTACGAATAATATTTCCTCTATAATGCAACACGTTCCAGGTCTCTAATACGATTTTAGTGTAGCATATCATATTTCATGTTTACATTGTTTTTTAATCACATTTTGATCTATCAGGATTAGTGTCCATAAAATTGTATAATGCCTATAAATACCTTAGATTAGGTCGGGTATGTGAGGGTGGCCAACAGCGAACCTACGAATGTAAACATCATGTACATGTCACTAAAGGTCGAACGCGGTAATCGACACTTGGCTGCACAGACACTGCCGCATCACTGAGGGTCAAGGGAGTTTGGCCACCGCACACATACCCATCGTCGTTGGTGTTGGTCGTGGAGGTCTGCTCGATCTCCGTCACTGTGACCTCGCCATCCTTAGACTCCCTACGCTTCGAGGATTTCTTGACCTTCCTGGTCTTCCTCTCGGTGGTGGTGTATTGGACTTGAACGTCAACGTCGGCCATGGCAGCAGTCGGTCTGCCTGATTACAAAAAGCGATACGACGCGGTCGCGACCCGAATTCGAATGGCGAGCACCGGTATAGGATAGCGGGAATTATTCCAGAATGTTTAGCGTCGTCGGTGGGGGGAGTTTGGGATTTAAATTTGGAAGAGTGACGGAGAGGGCAGGTGCGCGGGCGGCTCCCGAGCGAAGCGACCCGAGAATCGAGTGTTTCCCGGAGTAACCCAGTCGCCAGGACTTGTGCTGTGACAACTATCCGGCGCTTGGCTTAACCACTTTAGGAGATAATTGGTTTTGTATATGTTGCCAAATATTTCCATTTTTAGCATTCTCTCATAAGTACTTTGGCAAGGCTACTTGGCGTGTAGAAGCGATTTTGACGTCACTAATATTAGTAGTACGATCAGTCGTTTTCGAAACAGTTCATTATTGCTGAATATATTATGTAGTTTAGCTTATTAGTATTCCACAAGTGATGAAGTAGTATTATTTTTATTTTTACGTGTTTTTAAAGTGGTGCATTCCACTCAAACAATAGTTTGTTATTAAATCAAATACAAACTTTGAAAACATTGAAAAAATAATCAACCCAGTGGGACAACGGCTAACGGCTGCTGTAAAGCCGAAAGTAAATAAATACAAAAAGATGTTTGAAGGCATTGAAAATTTCGTCAACTTAGTAACTGAACCCATAGCTTAATTGGTAAAGCGATCGAGCCCCGGCAAGGCGTATCGATGTAGGGTTCGAGTCCCACTGGGTTGATTATTTTTTCAATGTTTTCAAAGTTTGTATTTGATTTAATAACAAACTGATGAAGTGATTTCAGTAATTAATTTAGATTTTAATATATTTGACATATTAATTAAGAGAAAACGAAACCGATGTCAGGCATAGCAAACTATAGGCACCATTTCAATCGCAAGCTTTGGTTTAGTTAAATTTGAATCTGTGTCAGTTACTGATATTTGCGCATCAGAGCACTCGAAACTGCTCTCAATATTTGGGTCAGTCGACATGAGTGCTACAAGAAACTTACGCCGCCCTATTATTGGTTAACAATTACGGGTTTATGTAAGGTCAATTAAAACTGCTGCTGCATTTCCAAATGAGCTTTAGGTTCTAAAGCATTATCGTTTCTGTGGCCAGATACAACAAAGTACCTAGTACTAAAATTTGCAATCGTTACAGTATTTACTACTAATAATCGATCACTTTGGATAACCCCCTTGCAAATGTTAGGAGGTGTACTCACTTACTACTTTCACTGTTCATATGATTGCACTTGCAGTAAAATTAAGTATCTTGGAAATGCTTAACTTCGATTTTGTTTACAACAATACATTTTGGTAGTACATCGTTGAGAAGCAAAGAAACATGGCTATTAAATATTTCAGGTCATAATATATGTTTCATACCTCTTAATGTGCTAATTATTGGATTGATAGGAGTCATATAACTCATACTCGTACGAAAAATGGGTATAAATACTCCTTTTACACGCTAATCTTGTTGCAAACGCAGAGATAAATTGGCAGTTTCATGTTTAGTAGCAACTACCAGCGATTTTGTTCCCCAAGACTGCGAATAACATGAAAATATAAAATGAGGGCGAACACCATCTACGCAATTGAAGTGCTTACTTCCTGCCCTTAACAAGAGGGATGTCAACATTTTGCTTTTTTACTCGTTATTAGAGGGGTTAGAGGGGAAGTTTCGCAAAGGGCAATCTGTTCCCATTCATTCGTGACAGTCCCTCACTTGATATAAGTTGGCTCAGAGTTTGTTTTTTGAAAAGAGTTTAATGTTTATAAAAGTAAGTATTATTTTAACTGAGATGTGTCCTAAGAGCAAGTACGTACTTATATTCGAACATAAAGTATTAACAAAAAAAATCCTGTAAAGAATCAATTCTTTGAGGTTGTGCCAGACGGAAACGGTTACGTAACCGATGCAAAAGTGCAAATAGTAGCGCAAATAAACAGACATCAAGAGTTGAGTCTGACCAGGTGGTCCCTTAGTAATCCAGCGTGTAGGAGGGTCGGATGAATGAAAGCGCTTAGGCGAGTTGTTTGCGTGCTGTGAGGGGGCTAGTGGACACAAAGTTACGTTTGTCTTTTATTTAAAGTTTATATTGTATGTATACTGTAAGTTATTATTGCATATGAATAATACTTATTTTATGATGATGACGTATATATACGTATAAAAAATATTCATGACTACATGTATAGTACCTACACAATACACATGTCACAGTATGTGCAGTACTCATGGTTCGCCTTGAATATTTTTTTTAACTTTACCTATTCTATCCTATCAAAGTTTCTTGGCATTAATTTTTATCTAGAACGTAAAATACCAACGAAATAGACATCGATAACGACTTGCTAAAAGTTTTTCGATAAAAAATAACATGTGTCTTCTCCCATCACAAAACTTTACATGAGAGTCAACTAATACGTATAAAAACTTTACTGTAACTTTCGATAACACGGGGTTTGGAAGAACTCACGTAATTTGAACTTTAACTGTAGGGAATAAGGTGGTTATTTTAATTGCCAGAGTTACTGAGATACATAGTTCTCAAACATATTACTAGATGGTTTAATATCTTGGCAAGTTTTCCTCATTATCGTGGAACAGTAGGTAGCGTCAGTTAAAATAGAAAGTCCGAGGAACTTTGGTTACCAACAAGAAAATAAAATGGTTGCGGTCATTCATTTATAAAGGACAATTATGTAATGTTAAATTAAATGTGTGTGTATGTGTCCTATTGTAAATCTTACCTACTAACAGCTAACTGCTACTACCTAGTAGCAGTTAGCTGTTAGTAGGTAAGATTTACACGATTTACAAGAATAGTCTTAAAATAAAGTATACTGACAGTGTTTCTGGTTAAGCCGTTTATATCCTGACGTTTTTCTAAAGTTTTGAGTTTATGTATATCTACATCTAATTATGTATAAAACGCGCGTGTTACGTAGAGGCTGACACTACTGACAGACAAATTACTTGTTTCCATGTAGTTCACCAAGATCCCCTTGTCAGATCCTCCAGGGGACCCTTCTGAACTCATGAGTTCACCAGGATCCCCCTAAGTGTTTCTTTTCCAAAAACATTTCCTTCGCAACCTGTTTCTGGGCGATTTGCCCTTCGGTCATCTGAAGCTACCTAACGAACCTAACTTATGTACCTACCTATGCTTTCCCTTAGGGGGCTCCTGGTGAACTCATGAGTTCAGCAGGATCCCCTAGGGTATCCTGGTGGACTACACCACTTCTGCTTGGTTTATGTTTCAGTCGGCCTTATCACTGTGAAATTTGTGATATCTGATAAATTAGTATGATTTTAATACCCAGAGATTATTACAACAGGTTTTTGTTTTAAACCCGTTCTCAACTACCGCAACTATGGGAGAAAGGCTATCTCAGGAATAAGCTATAAATAGCTGTTTTGTGAAGAAAATCGTGTCTGGTTTGAAGCCAGGCAAAGTTGTGCATCGTAGGCAAAGTTGTCGCAGTTGACGGTACAGACATTTTTTGGTCTATGCTGTATGTATTTGACTTATTCAAAGAGAACATTATTTGTTACGTTTTTTGACAGCGGCGATGGCAAACAAGCATACGGTTCGCCAGATGGTAAGCTACCGCAGCCTATGAACGCCTACAACTCCAACTGCTTTCTAATTTCATCCCAACGATGTGTCGCGGATTACCCCTGAAATTATTAGTAGAATAAAATAAAAATAGCGCTGACCGAGACCTTGCCGGTACATCGAGACATCGACCGCTGAAGGCTGTTTCAAAGTCGGGGATCTCTTTCTGGGAGTGTCAACTGTCACACGCGTAAATAAATATTTATTTGAAAATAAATAATTATAATTCTAAAAACAGTCTAAACTGCAATAAGGAACACAAAAAACACTTTAAAAGGTGGTTTAAAAGTGGGCAATAGTTATTTGCGACAGAAACCTCGATTTTAGTGCAAAACAGTGAAGTGACGAAATCTGTTTTCTTTACTGTCATCCATTTTCTTACAATGGCTAATACAAAACTTCCAGCGCTACATACCGATGTAGTTGGCATGAAAAGCTTCGCTGATATTATTGGAAAATTAACACGATGCATAAACACAGCCTTGTCCGACGGCAGAACGGTAAGCGCTCTAAGTAAACGCCTAATCAAAACGGCCACAGATGAAATCCAGAAAGCGACCGAGTCCTTGCTAGCGCTCCAACCTGCGGAACCAGAAGTGACACGTACCACCCCCGAGCTGAATAATGTAATGGAAAAGTTGAAAACGGACTTGATTAATGAACTTAAAACCGAACTGGAAATTACTAGACAAAACACTAACTCGATCAAAGACCTTATTAAGGCCACCCTTGGAGAAGAAAATACTAAGACCAAAAGAAAATCTTACGCCGAGGCTGCTTCTACTCCCATCGATCGCTCCACTATCACCCCACCAAAAACAAAGTACACTATTCTATTAGAATCAACTGATCCAATGCAGCATGGAGAAGATTTTATTAAAGAAATAAAAACTTCAGTCGACGTAGTAGATATGGGAATAGGCATCGCGAGCATGCGCACTACAAAGAATAATAAAATTGCGATTACCTGCGACACCAATCAGGAGCGAGACAAACTCAGCGAAGCCCTCAAACAGAACTCTAACAAAATCACAGTGTCACTCCCAACAATAAGGAACCCACAGGTGCGCTTCTTAGGAATCACTCCCGATCTGACCAATGAGAAAATAGTAGAAGCTGTCTTTAAACAGAATACATGCCTAACAGATAATATACCCAAACAGGATCAAACATTGAAACCTATCCGCAGCACGAAAGGGCGTACTAATGCTACAAGAAACGTCATAATGGAGACTAGCCCACTTCTATGGAGCACACTAGTTAACAAAAAAATAAAGATCGGATTCCTTCAAGTTCCAGTCGTCGATCAATCTCCAATATACCAATGTTTCAAATGCCTAGGTTTCGGTCACAAAGCGACAAATTGCCCCAATATGACCAACTGCGGATTTTGCGCAGAGAATCACGACTCCCGAAACTGCCCAAACAGAAAAAATGCTCCACGGTGCATAAATTGCTGCCATAAGGAAGTAACAGAAACATGCCACCCTGCTTACAGCCAGATGTGCCCCGAATGGAGAAAGGCAGATAGACTGGCTAGAACATCGGTGCGATATTGTTAAGGGCTCCTCCCAACAGACCGCAGCCAGGCAAACCCAACTCAAATTTCTACAGGTTAACTTAGGACGAGGATACGCGGCTACACACGAATTTAAGCAATACTTTACTACAAACAATTACGACATAATACTTATCACAGAACCATACGTCGGGAAAAAGAACACGCTCAACTCTATAAATGGATATACCACTTACCAAACATCGACAAACGGCAATAGAGTTAAAGCCTGCATCTCAATTAAGAACAATCTCGGCGCATATCTCGGAATTACGCAACATTCTAATCCCAACCTCTGCACTATTCAACTAAAACTAGACAAGTCCACAATATTAATATCCAGTGTATACATAGAACCCGACGATGATGCTTCCAATACACTGAACCAACTGGAATTATTTCTTCAATCTAAACCAAATGCGAAACATATTGTCTGCGGTGACTTCAACGGCTGGCACTCAGCCTGGGGCTCTAGCAAAAACAATCAAAGAGGAACGGATGTGCTTGATCTCATTATATCCCACGACTTAAACGTGTGCAATACCGGATCTGATCCCACCTTTGAAAATATCGCACAAGGTCAAACAAGATCATCAATCATAGACCTCACGCTAGCTTCTGGAAACATAAAACCTTTCATTCAAAACTGGAAGATTAACTACGAGGCCGCACCGTCCTCCGACCACCATGCGATCTCTTTTACATACATTCTGAAAAACGAAAAGCCCTTAAAAAATAATACAAAAACAACCTACAAATATAACACTGACAACGCAAACTGGGAAGACATTACCTCTAAAATAACACAAGAAATGCAAACAGCAGGCCTAGAAGATCCAGACATCGATAATTTCGACACCTATGACATAGACCAATACATCAATAACTTCTGCAATGCTATTATCAAAGCATGTGACGCCGCACTCCGAAGGAAAACTCCTTGCACTCGCGCAGTCTGGTGGAACGAAGAACTCACCAACCTAAAAAAACGAGTCATACACCTACATCACCGCACACAAGATCTAAAAAGAGGCAATAAAAACATACAACACATAATTATAGAACAAAGAGAAGCGCGACAAGAATACGTCAACGCCATTCAAAAAGCATCATCAGACCATTTCAGAGACTTCTGCACAAATCAAAATCCAGAACACGTATGGACTATCACAAATAAATTGCTCAAGAACCTTCCTCATCCACAACCTCCGACAACGCTACGAATATCTTCGACCCAACATACAAATTCCAGCCAAGAATCAGCAGAGGCACTCATGAACAAATTTTTCCCAGATGACAATACCGAAAACGATAACAATCAACAACATAATCTCAGAACGTCAATCCACTGCTATACGAACAGTAACAACGAGTGTGACTTTACTTCAGAAGAAATTACTGAAATCAGCAAGTCAATGTATAGCAAAAAAGCACCCGGAATAGATCACCTTACCCCCGATATATGCCACCACTTCATTAAGACCTATCCATCACTGTTCACTCGACTCCTAAACCGATGTCTACATCTACGTTATTTTCCTACATACTGGAAAATCGCTTTTATCAAAACTATACCAAAACCTAATAAAAAGGACTACACTGATATATCTTCATATAGGCCCATAGGTTTGCTAAACGTATTCGGGAAAATATACGAAAAAGCAATAGCCAATAGATTAGTCTACCACATGCACCTCAACAACACAGCGAACTCTAGACAATATGGATTTAAGGAACAAACAACTACTACCGACGCAATCATAAACGCAATAGACATCATGAAACACGCAAAAGCCCAAAAACAGCTGGTCGCCGCCATCTCACTTGATATACAAGGAGCCTTTGATCATGCGTGGTGGCCTGCCTTATTCAAAAGACTGCAACACATCAATTGTCCAAAGAACATATACGACGTCATCCAAAGTTACACCCAAGATCGTACAATACAACTAAATTTCGCAGATGCCACTGCCACCAAGACACAAAACCGAGGCTGCGTACAAGGTTCAGTCTTAGGCCCAATTATGTGGAATCTAATCATGGATAGCCTCTTAGACACAAAATTACCCGAAGGCAACTACATCCAAGCATACGCAGACGACATCTTCTTAATCTGCACCGCTCAAAACAACGACCAACTAGAAACAAATGCCAACCATATCCTACAGTCTATCTCCAACTGGGGCAGTCATAACTATCTCAAATTTGGTCCAGAGAAAACGCAACTTTCGACCTGCACTCCAAAAGCTAAAACCTGCAACATAATCATGGAAAATACCCCACTCAAATTCTCTGACACCATAAAACTTCTCGGTGTTGTAATTGATGAAAACTTTAAGTTTATTAACCACTGTGAATACGTCATTGAAAAAGCCCTAAAAATCTACGCCAAAATATGTCTAATTATTCGCCCAACCTGGGGAATTCACGCAGCAAACGTATCAATAATTTACAAACAAGTAATCGAACCAACCGTAACCTACGCTGCCGAAGTATGGAACAACGCAACAAAATATAAAAAAGTGACCCAAGCTCTCCTCAGCCTTCAGAGAAGATTCGCCATAAAGATCGTCCGAGGTTTCCGCACGCTACCAACCACCGCTTCTATAGCCCTAGCTGACCTCACACCCCTCCACCACAAGCTAAACGAAGTTGCTGAAATACAGAACACCAAACGAACTGGGCTTAGCAAACATTTGCCGGCAGACTTCACCTTAGACACCCGAATACCCCCAGCCAAGCTACTCCACCCTGCCAACAGGATAACCATAGAAATAAATAAAATTTACAATGCAACAGACTTCGAACCATACAACACCGCAAATATGCACCGAATTTACACCGACGGGAGTAAGCACGACGGAGGGGTCGGAGCAGCGTTTGTAATACACCATCCAGACGGCCGACGTACATCAAAACGCAAAAAACTTCACAAATTCTGCTCTGTATTCCAAGCAGAATGCATTGCTATAGACGCCGCCTGCGAAACATGCATTCACCTCGGAATAAAAGAATCCACCATCTTCTCCGACTCTTTCTCAGCACTACAGGAGATCGCCAATAGAAATAGTACAAATAAAACTGTTAACAACATTCATCACAACATCCACCGAATCAAACAAGATGGCACGATACAGTTCTGCTGGATAAAAGCTCATGTGGGACTTCATGGAAACGAGGAAGCCGACCAAGAAGCGAAGATAGCTGCCACTCTACACCGAGCACCCGACTTTGCCCACTTTCCAATTTCCTACATCAAGCACCTCTGCAGAAATGAAACGCGCAACAAACACAGCAACGATTACATCTCCTCCCCTACCGGAATGCACCTAAAGAACTGGCTACCCACACTTAACCACATTTCCGAACTACGAAAAAAGACTACCATCTCCTTTCACCTAACTCAAATACTTACTGGGCATGGCTACCATAAAGTCTATCTCAAACGATTCAAAATTACCACCGACGACTTCTGCCCGTGCGACAACACAATCCCACAAACCATTGACCATCTTCTTCGATCATGCCCAAAATTCACTAACCCTAGATTCAATCATGAAATCACCTGTCACAATCTTCATATACAACCATTCAACATCCAAGATCTTATCACCAAAGAAAGCACCTTGACCTCATTCTGCAAACTAATTAGCACTATAATTAATAGTTTAAAAAAGTTCAACAACACATAACATTGTCATTCATATAGCTTCATCCACCCTCCAGCACATTCCACTCATAATCACCAATATTATAAAAACAATATCATAATAACAGACCAATCATTTCATCATAGTAAAAAAAAAAAAAAAAAAAAAAAAACAGGCACTACGGATCCAGCCGCCCGTACACTTCGCGGGGACTGGACCGAACAAAAAAGTACTGAAAAAAAAAAAAAAAAAAAAAAAAAATGTTTCAAAGTCGGATGCAAACGAGACTTGCGGCCGGAACTCGATGCCAGCTTCTTTAGGGGCATCTGTTCACTGGTTTGCTTCAAGCTAATTGACATATAAATAGCAGAAAAATATGATGTGATTTACTTACTATAATAAGTAGCTATAGCTTCGGCACCTACTTGTTTAATATAATATGATCTGCAGATTTTCTTGCGCTATCTTTTCGGGGCTAAGGTTTTTTTACGAGCCGCTAGTTTTGTCAATTATAAGTGCGTTATAATATTCCTTAAGTACGAATGAATAATTTTACTTGACTTATATATTCTTTAATCAACTAAATTGCTCTTATCTATATAGGTAGGTACCACGCTTTGTTTTATAGGTAAGTAGTCTAAAACGTTTTCAAATTTACCTACTTTACGCTAACGCGCCCTACTGAAACGTATAGTAGCCAGCTTCGAATCGGGATTATTTTTCCCATTACGTAATCTGGCTACGAGATGGGACTAAAGGAAAATGTCAACACGGAATGAAAAAAATTACAACTATACTACCAGAACGATTAGTAAAATAGATTTTTGTAACCTATACTACAATCTTGTAAGGAAAACTACTCTATTTTTACGTTTGCTATATCTTGAATTCAATAGAACTATTCAAACATAAATATGCGCATTGGTTTAGTTATTTATACACGGAAAAAAAAGTATCTTCACGTCTTCTTCATGGAAGACAAATCCCTTTCGACATAACAATATTTTTTTGTTAATAACAAAAACAATTTGCCTAGAAAGTGATCTTTATTCAAGTCAAATGTCTTGTCTTATTGTCTTGTCTTATTGGATTTATTTAGTTTTAAAATAGTTTATTTTTAAGTTAGTTTACATAAGTTTATTTAAGTTTGTTTATTAATAAATATTTCCAATGTCTTTATTGAAGTAAAATATATATTATTTTTTATTTTTGGGCTAAAGATATAAAATTAGTTCAAGAAAATATTTACTTACGTTTAAACAATAATATTTTCGCATTGGTATTCTTGGCTGAAGATATCCTTTTTTTCCGTGTACTATGTGAACAATTGTCCCAGAATTTAAACGATTTTTCTCGTTCAGATTACAGTGTTTTGGAATCACTGGAGCCTTTTTTCGCAGTGAAGCTTTAACTCATGTACTGTATGATGTCGTAGCCTGTAAAATAATTTTCCCATATGTATCGAAAATGCTTCGTAGAGGCGTGAACGATAATTTGTCACGATTAGATAGTACTAGTTTAACTAACGTACTTATTCTCATGAATGCTGATTTTAATTTTCAATATTGAATATATTATATGAAAAGTAATAATACTAGGAAAGAAATGTGTATTTTCCTAAAAATTAAGCTAATAAACATGCCACTTCTGAAGCATCAATAAACACTTACGCATTTTTCTTCTGGGATCGTGTAAATTTTCCGTTGACGACTTTCTTTTGCTTGGAAAAAATGTTTTGTCTTTGAAATGTCGTTTGTGTTTTGTTAAGGAAATTGTCGTTGATGATTGTACCTAATCAGAATGTTATTATCATTATCCAATCATCGGTTCTGTATTCTCAGGTACATTATTGGTAATTATCAGGGATGTTACAGAGCTTCCGATTGGTTTTAAACATCCGGTTCTGTTACTTCCAAAACAGATGTTATATCGGATGTCATAGCAACGCAGCGGGAGGAAATGAGCGGCGTACATAAAAAACAAACAGGTTTATATCCATTTATACTTATATATTTATATGGTATGAAAAGCAGTATGTGTCACATAGGAGCAAAACTATTTTCAGCTTGGGCATTAGCACTTGAATCTTTCACTACGCTCAGGAGTCTTTATAATCCCTCGCTCGGGATTTTACTCCATCTCTCCGTTTGGGATTCAATGTACACCCTCACCGTAAATATTTCATTTTGCTCCCTTGTTACACAATCCACTATTTAAAGGATTGAAATACTAATGTAGCTATATTACATGTAATAGGTACCTCGACCCACCTATCCGTTAAGACATAAAGCCCCGAGAGGTTAATATGTATTTTTCAGCATTTCCTTTTATCGTTGCTTTGGTTAAATAATTTGTTACGAAAATATAAATTTAGGACGAGATAAGTGATTCCTCACGATAGTTTCTTTGTGACCTTTAAATTCTTAAACTGAAAATGCATAAACTGAGCTCAAGAGTCAAAGCGGCCAGTCTAAGGGCCAGTCCCACCAATCAGGATCGATCGACGTAAGGTAACTACTACTACAACTAAAACATTCTGTAAAGCTTTTCCTCCTAGTACAGGTACATTCATCTACAAACGTAACGTGTTGCATGATTAGGAAAGCATAATCTAACTTGTTTACATTCGCGGGTGGAGTCATGGTCACTGAATCCTAATAAAAACTAGGCGGCTCGTGTGCAAAGCTTCTCTTTGTTATCTATACGGTCGACATTTATAACTACTGTAGAGTAATCTTCTAAAATATACGTGTTGATCACTCAATTTGATGGGCGGGTTCATAAAAAAATATAGCAATTCACAGCAATTAATTAATTTTTCACATTCTTAAAATTATGCTCGCAGAAATATAGTTATGAAGGTAGGTATTCATCAACTAAGCGTAATAATGTTCCCCTTTTAAGTTTGTAGCTTGAATAGCCGTAGTTTTCGTATAAAGTAGACTCTATAATCAATTTGTGGTAGAAAAGAAACATTAATTATACAATTTAATAAGTAGTTTTATTTGTGTTACTTTTAAGAAAAAATACTAGTGTGTAGCTTTTTGAGAAATGTGCCGTCTTTTTACGTTATTATGACGTTATATTGTTATCTATGTTTTCTTTATGCTTTTGTCTATTTATTTAATATCTAGGTAAGTACATACACTACTTATATCAACTACGATATGAAAAAGAGACAAATTATTTCAGTAAGTATATAGATTTCATGATTTGTGGTAGGGTGGGACTGTAGCCAATCCACAAGTCTTGACATTCAAAAAAATTGCTGGCGTGCAACAGAAAAATCAGTTTGAGCTACTTAATTGTAGTGTCTCTTCCCAACGATTCCCGTCCGCATTTACCTCACTATTGAGTTTGGCTCGGCAACGCTCAGGGCTAATTTTACTTGACCGCTTCCCGGTGGAAATAGAAATGAAAGGAGTATGCTCTGATTTATAGTTGTTATGTGAGGTGGAAGTGTCGTGTTAGCAACACCTTTCAATCAGTGTTTTTGTGACTACAAATACGTACCTACTTTTAAAAATATTATTAGAATAATTATAACTTTACTTCTTACAAAAACATATTTACATACTACAAACGCAGGTTTCATCAGGTAAAGATGAAAATTTCAAAATTGGTTTTTTCATTCATAACATAACCTATAGGTATAGGTTACAAATCACTTGGTCTGCCTGGGCACACCCTGGAGTTCGATTTTTGAATCTCACCGGTGCCTTTTTTTGTATGCAGCCGATGACTATTTAGTACGAAATAAGTCACCCGGTGAGATTCAAAAATCGAACTCCAGGAGTTCGATTTTTGAATCTCACCGGTGACTTTTTTGTATGCAGCCGATGACTATTTAGTACGAAATAAGTCACTTGGTGAGATTCAAAAATCGAACTCCTGGTCAGAGCTGCACAGTGACTTGTCAAAGTGTATATCTACTATGTTTTAGAACTGTTTGTTAGTATAAAATAAGTAATAGTGTATATGAATAATATTCTCTGGACATGCGAACTATGACCAGATATTAGGCTTGACAAGACATAGGTAACAATTCTACAGGAGGAATATATACCTATTTACATTATCTATGTCTACTCTTGATTCATTATAGATACAAATTTTATATAACATTTATTTACATAACTAAATATACAAAGGCACTACAGTACAAATACTAAACTAAATTAATAACTAGCTCAAATCTACACTAGGCCCTTGCGGCATTGTACCAATACATACAAATTATATCTTTAAGCCGTATATAAGTCGTTCATATCGTGCATACGTTTCAAGTTAATAATCAGACACAGCAATATTTTACACATTACTTTTGTCTATCAGACTAAAATGAATGAGGTTTTGATTAAGTGCATATCTAACAGAAAAGCAATGATTTCCTTCTCGTTTACATTGCAACAAAATTAATTTACACCTACGCTTCAGGACAGTGAAAATGGATCGCCTACCTACTATAAAAAATGCAACACAGTCACCCGTTTTCAGCCACAGCGAAAGCACGAGTAATTATATCGCATTTATTACTCCTTCTGTAAATGATACCCTGCGGTTCTGTTGTTGTAAGTGTTGTAACATTATTGTGCCGCCAACAATAGCTACCGCCACCGCAACGCGGTAAACAGAAACGGTTTCTTGTGTTCTTTAGATCTGTTTTGTTGCATAGGAGACTACAGTGCATTTTCCTACTTGAATCTGACAGGACAATTTAGTGTTAATGCTGACCATTTAATTTTGTTGTATTAAATGGTCAATACAATCTAAGTGTAAATCTATAAGTCTTGAATTTGGGCTAAGATGACCAAAAAAACGAATCTTAATTAAAAAACACATGTATTTGTCCGGGAGTGCTACTAATAGTATTCATTGGTATTATTTAGTAAGTATACTGGATATAATATCAATGTAATAAATGCAAATATACGATCTTTTAAATATTTAAATTACACTGAAGGTACGTTATCAAACATTTTGTTATAATTCCTGAGGGCCGTCTGCCATTCTGACTTACTCTCACGTTTTTTTCGTCATGTACGGTTTTTTAGTAGTCATATAATCCTGTTAAAAATCAAGTAATTGTTGTTTTCTCCAACGTGCTCGGAAATGTTCACCATACTGTAGCAAAATGAGTACGTGAAGTTCTTATTTTTTTATCAAAACGAATAAAAAAAATAAAAATGCTTATTGTCCTATTTTAGCGGACGCGAAGTAATTTGTCAGCGCCATAAATATGTGTACACTTTTGCACCTTACTCCATTGTAATAAGGTTCAAAAGTGTATACATATTTTAGGCGTTGACTAGTAAAATCCATTACTGTATTGTTTTTTACCTTTTAAACTTTTCATCCGACTAAGAAATATCATTTCAAACAGCCAGCGACACCGACTACACCGTCTGAATGGCAATCCCTTCAAACTGTACGATGAAGCGAGATAGTAAGATCAAAACCCTTGGTTGTCTCGTTCTTTGTCATAGCACCGCGTCTGATCGTGCGAATGAGGCTTAACTTAATGCAATCATAGACAAAACAACTTTTTTTAAGGTTTAATCTTTTACGGTTGTATGAAAGGAGCATATTTATGCCTTAAATAGCTTTTGACGATAATTTATTTTTAAATATTATTAGAATGAAAATTGGCAGTATACATAGTGCTTTATCCTTAAAAAATATGTTATAGAGGGAAGGTAATTCATGACATAGAACGCTAATAACGTAGCCAAAATCTGTAATTTATTTCATTTACTTTACTTTATTTCCTCGCATATTTGGAGAAAAGCACTATATATGCCTCGGCGGGAATACAAATTCGTGGACTCGTCTTATTTTTTCGGACTCAGCTGCGCTTCGTCCTCTCCTCTCGTCCACGAATTTCCCTTTCCCGTCCTCTGCAATAGTGTACTATTAACTTCTTCTAATTATATTGAGACCCGAGCCAGTAAAAGATTACAAAATTGAACTCCGAGCGCCATTATGTAAAAATCTTCCACGTTTCAAAGATTCTGCAACAACCCTTATTTCACTTGAACAATCAAGTGAAATAAGGGTTGCTGCTATATACTAACCACAGATAAGGAGGTCCTCTGTGATACTAACGAAGCCAAATATTACCCCTCGCTCGATGAAAGAGCGTCATTTCTACTTTGCAGCTGACAATTTGTATAAGGTAATTTGCTACATTGTCGGGCTTCTACTTGATTTATACGTTTTCATCTCCTTTGGTAAATCGGTGTCCTTTGTCGTTTTAATGTAACTGCATACATTACGTTCATCATGTTGATTATGTATGCTTTAAGAGTTTATGAGTAGTTTACGTATGTACTACTTTTTATCTATTTAGTAAATAATATTACATTTTTATTCATTTTTAAATTATCCTTCATTGTCGTTCTGACCTTTTTAACTGACTTCAAAAAAGGAGGAGGTTCTCAATTCGACTGTTTTTTTTATCATTATTATGTTTTTTTTTTGTATGTATGTTACTCCATATCTCCGTGAATCGTGAACCGATTTTCAAAATTTTTTTTTAATCGAACAGGTATAACCCCTAGATGGTCCCATTGTCACCAAGTCAGGGTCTGATGATGGGATCCTGGAGAAAGCGAGGGAACTCTTCAACTATTATAGGCACACCTATAGTGATTTCACTATTTTTTACAGCAACTCGGCCACTTCCTCTTGGAATAGCGGATCCTAAGTGAAGTCGGTTCTTTTTTTGTTTTAAATTATTAATATGATTTAATGTAACTTCATACATTACGTTTATCATTTTGATTATGTATGTTTTTAAGAATCTAGTCTAGGTATCTATGTACAGTGACCGGCAATAGTATCTTCCTACATGAAGGCCGCATTATATCTTACAAATAAGAGCGTGTTACATATTTTTGCGTTTTTAGGGTTCCGTAGCCAAAATGGCAAAAACGGAACCCTTATAGTTTCGCCATGTCCGTCCGTCCGTCCGTCCGTCCGTCCGCGGTCTAGCTCAGTGACCGTTAGCACTAGAAAGCTGAAATTTGGTTTGAATATGTGCATTAACCAAGCCGACAAAACAGTAGAATAAAAACGCGAAAAATATATTTTGTTAGGGTACCTTCCGTACACGTGAAGTGGGGGGCGAAATTTTTTTTCGTTCCAACCAAGTTGTATGGGGTATCGTTGGATAGGTCTTTTAAAAAGAATTAGGGTCTTCTAAAACAGTTTTTGGATAAAACTAATACTTTCGGAAATAATAGCTCCGAAAGTTTAAAACAGGGCGTCCCCCCCCCCCCCATCTAACTTTTGAATCGTGGGTCCTAAAATTTTGAAAAAAATCATGAAACTGAGGCTCAATGAGTACCTTCAATGAAAACTATATTGAAATAAATCGGTTGAGCCATTTTTGAGTTATCATTCAAAAACCCATAGTGAAAGGACGTAAGTAAAAATGACGTAAGCGCCGCCAAATTTCCCGTAAGAAACGACCTTTTGAATTAATGGTCTCAATTTACGGAACCCTACACTGAGCATGGTCCGACATGCTCTTGGCCGGTTTTTTTTTATCTATTAAGTAAACTTATGTTTTAATATAAAAATATGCCATGAACAGACAAACTCCTCTAATACAATATGTACCATACATTGGTTGAAAATCTGCACCGATTTTAGAAGTGTAGTTAGAAGTGTAAAAATGTGCTTTACTAGGTAAATGTGTGCAGTACCTATTTACCAGTAAAATTTGAGAATTCGGTACTTAAGGAAGAAGTCGTGAGTTGATCGTTAAATAAAGATCAGTGAAAGTACAGACAATTAAAATTTAAGTTCAACTGCCTAGAAAATTAGCTCAAACAATTGTTGTGTTACGACTGCATTGAAATTTGCCCGAGAAACACTATTCACGACATCTGTCAAGACAAGCGCCAAATTTTGAGTGCCACACTTCGAAACTGGTTTCTGTCCAACGTACAACAAGTAGCATTAAATAAAGGCAAGCGTCCACGCTGCGTCTGCCGTCCGCAGACACATCTGGGTCGAGGTCCTCCCTGCGCCGACTATTTTCGGCACTTCGACGGTTATGATATCAACAAAGTTCACGTTAAACTACCAAGTACCAATCAGTGTAGGAACTGCCTCTACGAAGCCAAACATTAAAGCTTAATCGGGTCCTGTTCAAAAGGGTTCCTATGTTAAATATGACGAGCCAAAATAAATATTGCAGCGTTATCGTACAAAAATACTACAATACAGGCATGACCTTCTGTTATTTACGTTACTTATAACAAGGATCCAGATAAATATAACGTAGTTATTTGTCATCATGACTTATTTTGGCGCGACACAATAACATTTTGGCAAAGAGAAACACACAAGGGGAATCATAAAGTTTAATTTCCAAATTCAGTCATGCTCATCGAAGCTTGTTACAGCGTGCGGCGTTTTAGTCCTCTAATCCCCAGACCCCCAAAAATCGTCTACCTCCTCCTCTTCCGCGTTTACCTCTTTCTCTTTCTCCTCTTTCTCTTCGAAGGAGCCGAGTTTGGGAAGGTCTCTCAGCTTTGGCTTGAGCAGTGGCTCATCCTCGGCCAGCACGCTGTCTAACGGGGCTTGGGTAGATTGATCCTTAGTGCTAGTGCTCTCCCTCGAGCGACTTCTGGAATGAGAACCTAGATTAGGAGAGCCCTGCTCGCGCTCAAGTGTCATGCGTTCAAACTCAGCTTCCTCGAGTGACGTGAACATCTTTAGTTCCTCCTCGCGCGACGCACGCGAATCGCGCGACGAGGTCGACGACGAAGAGTGACGCTTTTTGAAACTTCTGCGCCTGCCACTCGGGTCGCTTCGTTGCAACGGTCGGAGCTTTATTCCGTCAAGTGATCTTAAACAAATTTACAATATATGAGTAGGTTTATTGTACAGGTGGACCCATGAACGGATTTAGCTTGCTACTCGTGCGTGGTATGGCGATGAATGACGGCTAGGTGACGGCGGATCGGGGTGTAAGCGACACTACGCAATATACGTGCTCTGTCCAAACAATAAATATTAACCTTAAAAAATCTTCGCTGTAGGCTTCGTTGCTTTTGATCTCTTCGTCGACTGAAGAATGGAACTGTATGTCGGGCAGGTTTTGTGGGGTGGGGCTCTTAGGGCGGTAATGCCAAGTGAGTTTCTCTTTGGCCTCTGATCTCTCTGTGGAGCGTCCGTCACGCCCGGAAGAATTTCCCAAAAAATGATTTGGATCTGAAATATTTTCACAAGACGCTGGTGATCTGTTTCTGTTTCCCACACTGAAAGATTCTGACGCGTTAGTAATGATAGTTTTCGTCCGCGTCGGTGTATACCTTTCAGTCCTGTAGTCACCGTTGGCGTGGGAGTTGTTGCTTTCGATCGACTCCTGGCCGAAGCTCGAGATTTTTGTTGAGAAAAGAATGGCTGTGGAGTCAGGTTGTCCGTCATAGTACTTGACGGCTGCTCGTGTTAGTTTTCCGTTATCATCTTGTGTGAGGCAGAGGTAGCCCTGTCCGCATCGCGTCGTCCAGTCGCTGCTGTTAGCAGTTTTGGTCGCCTTCTGGAGTAGGTCGGTGTAATATTCCACTAGGTCCTGGAAGTCGGGCTCAGAGTCGGGCAGCACGCCGGCCATGATGTGTCGTAGACACTCGATGGCCTCGTGCACTCCAGCATACGAGATGATGGCGGACAGCACTATCCCCATATTCACTCACTCACTATTTTCGGTATTTTCAGGACAGGATGGGGCGGGTTCCTTTGAAGTTAAAGGTGACAGGGAGCAGGATGGATGCAGCGATATAACGCCGGGACTAGATTTGAACAACTGAAATTAAAATGATATTAGTTGCCAAAGTATTGTATCCAATTTTAGAATAGGGTTTGGCTGAGCCAAGCTCGAGCGCTAAGTCTGTAGCTAGCAAGGCCGGCTCCGTTTACGCCGACAACAACACTGATTTATCTTTTGATCGAATATCTTTATTTACTGCAGCCTCATTAAAAACTGATTTATTTAAGAGCTATAGAATAAAGCGAAATGACGTTAATGGAGGAATGCACGAGGAAATAATTTAGTTTATTGTTGTTAAAACTGTAATAGGTCCAATAGCATGTTTTATTGGGATTAAATAGCTGATTGTTACTTCGCGCAATGAGTAAGACATTGACATTAATAATATGAAAATGTCTCCACATGTGTTTACATAACACGACTATAACAAAAAATACTCTGCTTATATCCTTTAGGCCGATTTTTATGTGCAACTTAGCAACATTACCGTACATGTAATGAGTCATTATTAAAATATTGTTAACCTAAACTTTAAACGTGAATAATTTTTTGTACACTCTATATCAAAATAACGTCCTGGGAAGTCTAGGAAAACCTAATTTAGAACACCTACAAAAAGTTGGCTTGTCAGAAAGATAGATGAAATTGCCTATGAGATAATAATAGTATGTTGATATTATTTTATGTGTCTTTTCGATTATAGAACGATGGTCATTACAAGTATCACGATTCTGAAATCGATCGAGATCGTATCGACCGGCCTCGGCCGGGATATTTCCTTTATAGTTCCATTACGACGTCGTAAAGGGAGTGTGCTTTTAGATGTGATTCGTATTTATTAGGTCACACAATAAAATGTATTCGCCTTTATTGATAATCCAATAGTAATCAATAAACTGCTACAGTCTCGTGAGAATAGGACGTATTACGTTATATTTACTTATAGGTAATCGGGTAGGGAATTGTGGACGGTGCTCTTGTAGATCCTTGAGACGGATCGAATTATGGCGAGCGACTTTCGACCTAAATTGCGTGAGTAATCTATTATAGATATTATACATTTTAATTGTTTAACAGCTTAAAGATACTTAAACAGTGTCTAGTAAATCTCTTTCGTATTTAAGTACATTTACAGTAGCAAACATAAAAATCTAAGGGAATGTTGCCTCTATACTGTTTAAATTTCTCTCTCTTACTCTCTTAATCTCTTACTTTTTTTTTGCACCTTTTTCTCATGTATCTGTTTAGCCCAATGGTTGACTGGTAGAGAATGCCTCTAGGCATTAAGTCCGTCATTTGTACATTTTTTTTGTTATGTGCAATAAAGTTTAAATAAATAAATAATAAATAAATTTGCCTAGTTCTTCTACCACAATTTGGTTTGCTAATTAAGGTATTTTAATGGATAGGTACATTTCTTTATGAATTCCAAAACATTGCTGTATCGGATCATTTGACCAAATTGCCCTTGGGCATATCTTAATATTCCGTAGCAGTTGGAGAACTGGGAGACAAAGCTAGCTTTTACTGGTCTATAAAAATATCACATTTTTATTACGTGCATGAGTCATTGACATCTTTGTTTAAAAAGGAACTGGCTGTTTACATCACTAACGTGATGATGAACGTTGCATCTTGAAAAAACACGTAGAAAATATTCTCCTTTGACATAAAGCCAAATTGTTTTATTAGATCAGATCAATGCGCAAAAGTGACAATAATGAATATGACTATAAAATATTACTCTTTGTTCGTAACGCGTTATTTTAAAGGTGACTTTTTCCTATGAAATTTGGCAAGAAAAATACCGAGTGATTAAAAAAAATCAATGTAATACAATATCACTTGGTTAAATAGTCGATTGGGGAGCTAAGAATACTCTTCTGGCTTTGTAAATACTGAAAAGCTAGATACTAAACGGAGACTATAAAATATGTAGGGTTTCTAAACTTAACCTGATTTAATGGCGGCTTGGTTACAGCTTATTGTTTTCCATTTGTTGATGAGCAGTCGTGTAATAAACCGAAACGGAATAAAGTTCATTTAGTGGAAGCTTCCATTTCGGCCAGGACCAACGGTTTTCTGCGATCTCAATGTCGCCTAAACTTACACTGAGAGAAATTTGCTTTGTGAGTCCAACAAATTCGACTTGTTGCGTGTTTATTAGTTTGAAACCAGAGTTGGGCACTCATGATTGAAATCGGTGATTTGATTACAAATCCACTTGATTAAATAATCGCTGATTAAATCATAACACAAAACAATCAAGTAAATTCGCCAAGAGTAAATCATTAACGCCGCGCGCTGAGTGAAACTAAAGTAACGCTACTCAACTAACGCCAATCATGAGTTGTTTAATATGAGTGACGGAAATATGATTGTAGTATTTTTAAAGCTGTTTTCCATTATTACAAGGATGAGTTTTTTTTAATACTGAATTTCACATATTGAACGAGATGTGAAAGAATTAGTTTTTTATGCACTGACTGTTTGATGTTTAATTTATTAATGTTTAATTGTGAACAAATAACAACGCGCCGAGCTTTGTTCGATGTTGACATAATAAATAATAGCCGTTAATCGATATATTTACTATAACATGTACTTTTAAAAAACCGGCCAAGAGCATGTCGGGCCATGCTCAGTGTCGGGTTCCGTAGTTGCCGGCCTGTTACTAAAAAATCCGTTCAAAAAGGTCATTTGTTAAGGGATACTTGGCGGCGCTTACGTCATTTCACTCATGACCTTTCGCTATGCGTTTTTGAGTGATAACTCAAAAACGGCTCAACCGATTTTATTCAATATATATCCGTCCTTATCTTTTCTATTGTCGTTAAATAGCGCACGTGTATAAGTTAAATGTCTAAGACCGAGCTGTGCGCTACGTTCACTCTTTTGTTCCCACGCCGACGCGGTCTAATCCTTATTAAATAGGTCTTTAAGTTATGCCGACATGGACAATCTTATCAAAGTGTACTTTTAACTTTTTATCCTACTTTGTGGAAAATTAGAGTTCTTACCTGCCAGTTGGTGATCGTGGGATTTGTTATTGTTTCTAGAACTTAGCAACATGTGGTGTCAGTACTTGTTTTATATTGTACATTGTTTTGTTTTATATTCAAAGGTAAATGGGAGCATTTGTACACACATACAAAAAAACCAACGAACGTGCTGATATTTTATTAAATGTCCCATTTTGTACCAAAAAACCAACAAACAAATGTTTCGGTATATTGATAATGATACCATTTGGCCGCTGCTGGCACAATTACGCTTTTATTGCTCTAAAACAATTTTTAATCAGTAGGTACAATACAACTTATGCAGTAAGGGCCAACCGCCCAAATGATACCTTTACGAAAATATTGTCACAAATAGCCAAGTATCCTTAATTTATATACTCGTACTTATCTAGGTTCCGTCAGGAAAAAAATGATGAACCTAGTTGCTAAGCAAAAGCTAATTATAGTCAAACTATGATTAAATCAACTAAATCGTTAGTTTAACTAAGCATCTGTCTTACTAATGTAATCACTTCAGCTACTCATGATTCAAACTAAAAATCGACATGATTTACTCATGTCGGTGCTCACTCAGATTGGAAAGCTCTTGAGTAAATCCGTAATCATGTTCAAATGATTAAGAGTGACGTTCTCATTTTTAACTTTAGTTTCACTCACACTAATTTTTGCCCAACTCTGTTTGAAACTAAAGTATTTTAGTAAACGGAATCGATCACCAATATTGATAATACAAGTCGAATTTGTACGAACAACAAGGTTAAACTTGTTAAAAGATTAGGATTGAATCAGCCAAATATATGTTTAAAACAATATGTGCCATGTTGGTTTTATATAATCGAGTTGTTGATTTAAATAACACTTAAACTAAAATGACAAGTAACTTGTAGAATGAACTAATTAAACTTAACAAAATCGAACTTGTAGTTTTAACCAAAGAGCTTGTAGGCGCTATTTTAAAATGAGAGTTTGGTTGAACGAACGTGAATTCTGGTTGTTTTTTCTCTCAGTGTAGTAGGTATACCTATACAGTCCTTGAGCTCTAAAAAGAACCTTCGGGTTTTAGAAAGAGACGTCGGGTATCAATCAACAGTGACACATGAAAAAGCAGAACAGCATAACCTTCATCGCCGTTTCCCGAAGATTCTTCTTAAAGCTCACGGACGGTACCATGTTGTACCTATTACCTCTACACTAAAAAACCGAAGACTTCGTAGGTGACGTAATTGGTTTAAAACCTTATAACATATTTATTTTAAATTGTTGCCTACTGTAAATACTGATTATTCAGCCGAGTCTGCCTGCGACCACGAGCGTTACGACACGCTCGAAACGTGAGGAAAATAGCAAAAGTAAGTGTAGGCAATTAAGTCCCGTTTTTGTCAAAATAATGACTAGTTATTCAAATCGTTAAATTACTTGATCCTAGTGAAGTGATATTGTTTTGCGTTGCTTTATTTTCTTATTAGCTTCTGCCCGAGCCTTTCCTGTGTAGAATTTGTCTTACATAGTAAATTCCTCCCCCTTTTACCCCCTTAAGGATTTAATTCAGCGATAAAAACTGTCACAAGTCCTTGCCCGTCTTGAACTCATACCAAATATCGTGTGAAAAGACAGTGTTATTTTCGGTTTTATAGAATTATTAGAGATATCAAGATAGATTAGATCTTTCTATGACCTTATTACATCAAAGTATAATATACGAGTATGCCACATTTCTAAACTAAGACACTTACACACGTTCAGAATGAAATGAATGAATCAGTTCCGATTTAAAACGCCATCAATACTATTTTTCGCGGTTCTAATTGCAGCAATGTGACGTCACGGGCACGTCAGCGGGTCGTGTGGAAAGCATTCCAGGATTACACGGTTTACATACGTAAATCACTGGACTTGGTAACTAGCGTAGCTACTACAAGGGAGATTGGCGTAACTCTATCGAATACGCGTATAGGTATATGCCCGCCACGCCTGGAGAAATGCCCCCACAAAATTATAGGAGCCATGCCTGGAGAAATCCCCTAACAAAATTATAGGAGCGCTATCTAGCGAGTTAAAATATATCTAAGTGTATCACCTAAACTTTGTCAAAAATCGCAACCACGACTTACGTTTTACAGCCGTTACATGGGAACATTAGTTTTTATGCAGAATCTCACAAAATAAATAATAGTCTCTCACCCTAAATGCATGCCTATACCGTCTCCGTTCCGTTGGGGGTAAAATAAGAGAAACTAGAAGATACTTCTTAGATTACAAATTATAGCCTTACATAAACTAATCAAGTTTTTTTATTTTATTTTATTAATACCCACATGGGTCGGTAGGTTTTTTAAACAACTAAACAGAAAATACATGCATGCACTTGGGCAGGACTAAACCCACAGAATAGGTGCTTTTAGTCGCCATCGTGGAACCATTTCTGATGTTTTTTTGAGGTCTATGGATTCGACATTTCTAAGCCCCAACCAACGAGATGTTTTTTTCTGCGAGAACGACACCATCTTCGCATATTATTGAGCTTTATCCTCATTGCTAGTTCCCGTTCCTGATGCATTTCCTGTAATTTTATACAAGATAAAAATGTCTTCTTGGACTTAGGTATTTTTTAACGTAAGAAAATTACATCAGATGTCGTTTTAATAAATTATTATTATAAGAATTACTTTGGCCTCCCTGGAAACCTTGAATATGTCAATGTTGTGTAAATATTACCGAACATCCAGACTGCGCACCAACCTTCAGACATCGAGCTTAAGGCCAAGGTTTATCTCAACTTGTTTACATTCGAGCAAATCCCTTAAACCGTGAAGGAATATATTTTAGCGTTATTTCACACCTGTTAGTGAGACATAGCGTTAACTAGCGTCTTACATCTCTTTCGCACAGTAGGAATTAGAGAGAGGTGGCTAAAGTGGATAAAGTCGCGAGTGTAGTTATCCTAGGTACATATTGGTGTTGTGTAAACCGTTCAACTTTTTTAAATAAAAATAAAAACGGTATTTTTTTCGTTAAATAAAATCAATCTGCATTAATGGATAAAGACAACATTCGTATCTTTTACAATACCTTAAAAAAAAAAATAATAATATGTTAGCCTCTATACGTCCCACTGCTGGGCACAGGCCTCCTCTCATGCACGAGAGGGATCAGGCTATAGTCCCCACGCTGGCCCAATGCGGGTTGGGAACTTCACATACACCTTTGAATTTCTCCGCGGATGTATGCAGGTTTCCTCACGATGTTTTCCTTCACCGTATAATACTTCGGTCTTCCAGGTCGCAACCTTATTACAATACCTTATTAGAGCTTAATGGACATTGAATACCTAACTGATGCTATGCTTCTAGATAACAGAAAAATATCAAAATTTGAATCGTAGAAATTTTACCGTGTTTATGATTGCAAAATTAATAAGTTTCTCTAACAGCATATTATTATTGTCATTAAAGAAAGTTTTAGTTCTCAACGAATTTGTTTCTGTCTATTTGCATGCCTACTTCATTAACTTTCTACCCCCTTTTTTAGTGAACATACGCGACATTTGTATAAAATACCTAATCACCTGTACTTAATTTCTAGGTCGTACTTTCAACGAATTCCTATATGTAAAGCGACTGGTTTCTTTTTAAATATATTTAGATGACCTTTCAGGGTGACTAGATGTCAGTCGCTTACAAATATTTATTTGCAGAAGAGCCAACGCGATTTGCTTTCAATTAGTATAGGTTTGGATGAATTGGATGTAACTATATGTTCATGTGCGACGTTGACGGCTTCCCATGAGGCGGGCTCGTTTGCTACTACTTAGTTTTATAAAAAAGTATGTATGTATTGTACAAAAATAGCATAAAACAAACCGCACTCCAAAAGCAATATATAAAATTTGTGACTAGTCAGTTTTTCCGCGGCCATCCCGATTTCCTTCAGTCCGCTATCCCTGTCCGTAAATAACCTAAAATCAAGGTCAATGCGAGTGAAAGCGCGTGCGCAACCCGACACCTCGTGACGTCACGCGGGCCGTGCGCAAGGACCGCTGCGCTCAGGAAGGAGCCATTGCGCACGACAATCTGATCCAGATATCTCCATAGTATTTATTTTATCGTTTATTACAAAATTATCATGTGCCTAATTTTTATTATTAATACAAAGTAATTAACACTAAGGATAAACTAAAGAATACAATTAACTATCAGATAACACTATAGACTATGTATTTATTAGATATTATGCTTATAAAACCAAATAAAATGTTAAATGTAATTTAAAAACAATATGACGGATATTAACTGTTACTATATGTTAAATCATATAACTTATATGTGATATATGTAGGAGTTTATAATGTAATATGTATTACAATGTATACTGTTGTCATCTGAAGCTTCAACATTCACGAGTTGTTTTAAAATTAATTTCATGAATGTTTTATTCCAAATGCGGTACCTACCTAATCACCGTAATGTTTGGAGCACTTGAGTATATAGGTTCATAAAAGGAAAGTGTTCCTGTACTAATTCATTAGAAACTATTCGATACAAAAGTATATTATAGGTATGTATAACTTTATAAGTCACTGACTTCGATAGATAACAACTCGTTATATAGGAGATCATCAAAATAAACGTTTAATAGCTTTATTCTAAGTACTTTAAAATATAGGTAACGGCAATATTAGAGGCTGCCAATTTTTTACGCTACACTTCGTATGAATGAATACGCTTTACGCCCGGCCTACACCGATTACGACGACAGAAATATAGTTCAGTGTTTACTGTTTAAATATACGCTGACCTTGTATCAGAATCGAGCATGAATTCCGGTGCAATTAGGATTATTTAGATTTTTCCTAATGCTTTAAATAAAAATTGTGTCTTATGGCATAAAACTGTTCGTTTTCTTACTGGCCAGTGATTCTAATTCAGCCATTTTAATCCTTACGCTCGTTACATCACTAATTTACGTGTCATTTTTTCGTGAACACGTCATTCTTGACGTTCAGGAAAAAAACATGTTTTTGTGGAGTTGTTACAGCCAGTTGCGTGAGTGTAAGCTGAATGCAACTTTAATAGAATGAGAGAAGATGGAACAATGTTCGGCTTTGCTATTTGTGCCGAACTTCTGACAATTACATTTTTATTTGGCAAATTGATAGACGCCTATTTGTTCCAGTATTCAAATAAGAAAATAATTCACCATCTAGTAATATTAATTATCACTTCACTTTTTCAATACTACAAGGATGCTGAATACTGAAATAAATAGATGTTTGACTGTAGATGGGATTTAGATTAATAACTAAACGTGGGCTGAACGACCTGCATGCAGATGAAACGGACAACGCAGCTTATGGATGCTGTTAATGCGAGCGTACACCCGACGAGTTACAGCAGTGACCTATAGGGAAGCCGATTCTACTCCCAACATAACATTATTTGAAAGTATGTATACACCTTTTTACTTGCTTGCACCGTTGTTCCCGCGGAAAAGCTACATTACATCATTTACACCCCCGTCGGGGTAATGACCTCCAAGTTAGACCCTACTGCTTTTGATTATGGGTACCTATATTATAATTCGCCGTTCTGTACTCTATTTTCATTGTGATATCCTGTTTGCCAAATGCGGGTCAATAATTCCAGTTACTGAAACTTCCTCATGTACCTACCTAATAGTACTCTTAACAGTTACATATGTATAAGTGGTCCAAAAATGACTAGCCGGAGTTCTGTCAAACTGTCTGTTAATGTTGACAGTCCTCTAGTACCTCTCTCTATCACTTTACCATATTAATACGACAGCGACAGTTGCGTTTCGTTCGCTACGGAGCGTTAACGATTGGCTCGTTGGCCACGCACCCGGAAATTGCTTAAGTCTTGTTAAGCAGGATTGAAAATATACTAGCATGGCTATAAGAGGAGAGGCAAACTAGGGAAAAGATGAATGGACTACATTAACTTAGCTCAGTTTTAGCACTTAGTCCGATACCTACTGTTTATTATTTTAAAGTAAAGAGTGGTAGTTGATGACGTGCTAGTGGGTTTTAGCAGATAATTGTTTTAGTTTAGTTTTAGTTTTGTTTAATAGAGCAGCACAGTATAAGAACTTTTTAAAGCTCCAATTCTGAAGAGCTGCAGCGCTATTTAGTAACGTAACGAATAGCGTACCATAGTAACACTACTCGTTACGAGATGGCATTGCAGCGTAATTTCATTTTCTCCTACTATTTTTGAATCTTTAGGTTGCTCTCGTCCAGATGGCACTTCAAACTTGAGCCTCAAAAAGTTCTTAGACCGTGGTTGTCTATATCATTTATAGTCTCTGGTTTTAGGGTGGTCGAACGTGAATTAGATTGAAGCTGAGCCAATCACATCACATCATGGTTCAACACAATGATCGATTAAAATATAAAAATAAAAATAAAATATATATGAAATCTACGATTTATTTATAAATTAATTACTGTGCATTTCGAATATAAATAGTTACACAAACTTTATTCATTACATTTAGTAAGTAACCTAACAGTTATATTTTTTAAAGTAAGTAAAAAACATAATGTAAATAACACCCTAGGAGTGATATTTTTAAGCCTCAAAATTTTTGTATCGTAACAATTATGTACATTTTCAATTAATAAAAGTTAAAGTAATAAAACGAACACATCTCGTCTACTAACAATACGTAAAGGTATTTATGGAGCGCAGCGCCACCTAGTGTTGAGTAGCGGAACTACAATGAGGCCAAGAGTGGCTACTGAAAGCGAGTAGGTAGGTATGCAATGCACTGATTTAATTTTTACTTAAAAATATATATAAATTAGTTATTGACTCCAGTTTCTTGCTTTCACGATTGCATTAGCTTCGTTTAAAAAGAGCTAAAATATTTGTATTACTTTGGCATATTTGTATTACTTTAACATAACTGCATTGTACCTCTTTTAGTCTAAATGTCTCATTGCGTGCAATATAACGATAAATTATATTTTTTATAACATATGCACCTGTTAGCTGATTTTTTAAAACTAATAATAACTAAACATGAGCAATTTTAGAAATCTTAATAACTAACTGCATCCCAATTTAGATCTCGCTCTGATGTTAATTCACTTTTTAAATAAAATTTTAATGAAATTGCATGGTTTCAAACTGACTTCTATATATTTCAACAACAGTCGGTAATAGCTTATATAACTTGTGCAATATTAATATTTGCAATCAGTTAAAATTATTTATCGATTTTTTCAGCACGGGTTGACACATTTAAGTGTAGTTCTATAATTGTTACCAAACTTTTGTGAATAACGTACTTAGTATGTTTATTAACAGTACAAATTAAGTTAATTAAATAAAATCGCTACTAGTAATTGATGAGTAATAAAAAACAGAGAAGTAGGTTATCATGAAAATAAATTACAATGGTAATCTATATTAAAAAAAAACTAAATACAAAATTAAACTCACTCAAAGCTTGAAAATTTCTAATTTCCGAACGCACACAAAATCCACAGCCGTTCGCGCGCGAATTCAAATACCGAACTCCATATTATAGACGCGTTCACTTTTTAATTAATTATTTTTTCTTTTTTAAACCTGAAAGACACGACCACGGTAACTGTCGAATGAGGATTGAAGTAGGCGTCGCCTCGCCGGTAGTGTTAGTGTCGTGTGCGTGCGTCAATTATATTTATTACATCGAAGTAGCTATAAACAAACTAACACGACGGGACTTCAAAGAGATCGATCGCTATTTGGGAGATCGATGAACGCTTTCTATGAAATGTCATGGCGTGAAGCTTTTTCTAGAAGAAGTTAAAGTTACTAACAAAAACCAAACTCTGGAAATCACGGTTTCCTAAGTGCAAATTAATTAGCATTCAATTAACTGGAGTGCCAATTAGATTAGCATTGCGTGATACGTACAGATAATGTGAGAAAAGCTTACATATCGTATTTATGGCGTAGGCACAAAGTTTAATATAACCTGATCTGTAGGAGAGGTTAACCTACTGAATATAGGAAACTAGTCATCTACGTTACCTAGAAAATACACTAACTTAGTACCAGTAAGCTAAGCTATGGGGTATCTAGCCGAAAAAACTTAAATACCTAACCGTACAGGCGTACATATCTTAGAGATACGAAAAAGATTTTAAACAAATAATTGTTAAATATGAATAGACGAAATAGTCTAGACATACCATTGGTAATAGCAGTCAACGTGTCAAACGCTCTATCGCCCATGAAACTAGGATCGTATTTTATACGATTATTGAGCAACGCAAGTTGTCTTGAGCTGAATTATACATTAAGAGGTATCGTCGTCCGAGGCAATAACTGCACTAAATAAAATTAAAAGTGTAGGTAACGTTACTGTGTCAATGTCAATGCACAGCAACACTAAATTAAGTAATGTAAAAACCCTTACAGTTTACCGCCACCAAATAATACCTACATGCTGTTTTGGAGGTAGGTAATTGAGAACATTCACATATTGCATAAGTAGGTACCGCAAAATGTATCGTACCGTATCTGATCCAAAATACGAATTTACTAACACAATATAACATAATGAATTTTATTCGAAAAAAGTCAGGTCCGCGAATATTTGGTTATAACTTATATTTATTATTTTGGGAACTCAGATATAAACCACGACACTTTGCTTTCCGGACTAACTCTAGTCTTTGATTAGGCAGTAATCTCTACCGCCGGAATTAATAATTGTTTTGGTAGGTCACGTCCGCATTTTTCCATTAGTTTGATAGTTTTATATGTAAATTTATATAAATACTTTACCTAATTTGATTACATGTCATATTATTTGAGGTTTTCAAACGTCCCAAATAAATATAACATGACACTGCGGCAATACGACCGCCGATCCGCATTTCGTATAGTAGTTTTAGAAATATGGGTCAGGAGCGGCTCTTCACGTGAATGATAATTATTACCTACCTGCATGCAGGAATAAATTCAACATGTTTATGTTCAACGAATCATTTCAATTTGACAGTGCGCTTTTTATTTATTGCCATTTTTACCGATACAACGGAGACTTAGATCCTACATCATATCATAATATATACCTACATACTACGTACATAAGAGTACGTATATAGTTGGTGTCAATATATATAGGTGAAAACCACAAGTAGGAGTGCAATATATGGGTAGTAATTTTTACGATATATTTATTGTTATTTTAGTAAGATCTCCAGTGACTCCAGAGTCTCACCAGCCAAGTCAACCCCTATTTGGCAATTAACTCCATATTTTTGTGAAAATATTAAGTTTATAGTGATGTTGTCACACTTGCTGCAAAATCAGTGTGGAGGTAGCTTAGAGTTCTAAAAAGCATTTAGGTAAGTAAAAAAAACTAGAATTCTCACCTCAAACACGCACTGGCTACAGTGGCTACGCACAAAATTAAATTTAAAAAGTTACGAAAAATACTTCGTTCGTCAAGTTTCGTGCATACGTTCAAATAAGCCGAAGCGGCTATCACAACTGCTAAGAGGTGTTACCGGTTAACCGTTTATTTTTGCACCGTATACAGTAAACACATACCGAACGTATTATTCATTTGGCAGCAAGCGATTGAAACAGCGGAGCTACTGTTGCTACGTACCTGTGGAAGTTTGGGGGTTAAAAATAGACACAAATGGGCCATTTTTTTGTACCCTCAACTTTTTATTTTATTTGGAAAGTTTTAGATGATTTCGACTCAGAATTACGAGCTCTTTCGATCTGAGTAGGACCATAGAGTAACTTATATGAACTATAGATTTATAGAGATTTAAGAATTTAGTTATAAAATAGGTGCCCAAAGGTCCCACAGGTCCAGGTAAACCAAATGTCTTATAGTGCTGATGCCGAGGTAGAGATGTGCTATCCATCTTTATCACTCTTTAACATTTCGTCTTAACATTGAGTACACGGAAAAAAAAGCTTCCGGGATATTCTCAATCCAATACATTATTATTTTCTTGAAAATATTTCCTCATGACAAGTATTTATTTCCTTTACCAAAAATATGATTCTTCGCTTAATAAAAACCACGTTTTCTTAAAATAGAAATACAAAAATGTATTGTTTCAAGAGTATATTGAGTAAATAAGAGAGATTGTACTTTAATCAAACAAATATTATCTTAGGTAAAAGAAAACTAGAAAATCTGTAAGAATATATTCGCTTCGTTATATTTAAAACTTTAATTTATTTTTGTTAAAGGAAATAAATGCTTGTCACGAGGAAATATTTTCAACCTAATATAATAATGTCTTAGATTGAGAATATCCCGGAAGCTTTTTTTTTCGTGTAGGTATATCTAATACTGCTGAACGTTTTACGGTTATATCGGTATCAGTGGCGGTGGGTCAGATTCCCGTGCCTTATTTTCAGGCACCCGAGTAGTTTCTCCACCTACAGCTCATAAAGAAATTTTAAGCCAAATTAAGGTCCGGCTTGCCTAAGAAAATGTTCGACCCGCCGCCACTGATCGGTATTTAGAAATGTAGGTTAGAATGATTGTACCCTGCCCTACCACAAGTTTAATTATTTATTAGCTAGTTGATACGTAGATGCCAGTCAGGAAATATTTATATAAGCCAACGCTAATGCACTTTGCATGAATGAACGAGCGCAGTTGCGCCTCGTAATTCATATTGTCAGTTGAAATCTTCCACGTGCCTATTCTGATTGTTAAATTACGTCAAAGCTGCAATTGACGACTGACCGATATTGCTATTAAGAGTCGAGGAAGGCGAGACGAAATAGTCAGCAAAAAAACATAGGAATTTAGTCACCAGAAAAATTTGATGGTCGGCACGTTAAGTTAGACTTTTGCTGACAGCTTCTGCTGGTGCAGCAGGCGGTGTTGGTTGTGAATGTTCGCATCACGCGATCCCGTGTCACCATCACCAACGCTGCACGATGGGCATACCATGGATAGTTTAGTTGGTAGTGTCGCCCCTTGCCCACGAGTAGAACATACCCATCCTACCATCCTAGTTCCCTGGCTATGCTGAATGCCTAAATACATGATCCACGTAAAAAAGGTAAGATTCTCCCGTTAGTTACTTTGTAGTTGCGATATCGCTGCAGCGGCTTAAAATAAGAACCGGTTATTATTACTTGGCATAGTTTAGTTAGTCAGACTTATTGAAAAGTTAAATTATATTTAGAACAATATTTGTGGTTGGAGTTGGACTACTTGGACTGGAAATATAAGTAGGCTGCAATATGGGCAATATTTGCGGGTTGATTACTTATATATGAGGCTTAGTGTTATAGCGGGTAGGGTAGTCCCATTTTTACCCGACTACTGCCGAAAGAAAGGAGGGTTATTTTTCGAGAGTTTGAATGTATGTACTTATGTATGTCCATTTCTTTGACACGCCCCACAGTCTACAGCGCTTGATGGATTTCAACGCATATGTCATTAGGTTTGTCTGAATTGTGGGAGTGACATGGGGTAAGTACATTGTTTTCAGGAATTCACGGTTACGGGAATTTTGGGGAAAATGCCAAGACAGTTGATTTAAAGCAGATGTAGATTCGATCTTACTATAGCCCACCCAACGAAGGAAACCTTAGAAGAAATAATTCATGTAGGTATAGCCGAATTTTGGTGCACTGGTAAACAAAGGTGTCTTACATAACATACTATAATTTTAAAGAAAAAAAGAACCCGACTTCACATAAATAGGATCCGCTTTTCCAAGAGGAAATGCCCGGGTTGCAGTAAAAAATACTAAAATCACTATAGGTGGCTATAATAGATGAAGAGATCCCTCGATTTCTCCAGGATCCCATCATCAGATCCGGACATGGTGATAATGAGACCAACTGTGAAGTATACTCTTACAAACAAAAAAAAAAGAATTTTCCAAATCGGTCCTGGAGTTCGATTTTTGAATCTCACCGGGTGACTTATTTCATACTAAATAGTCATCGGCTGCATACAAAAAAAGTCACCGGTGAGATTCAAAAATCGAACTCCAGCAGTCTTCGAATAATCGATGAACATACATACAAAAATAGCAAAAAAAAAAAACAAAGATCCTGACGAATTGATAACCTCCTCCTTCGAAATTTTGAAGTCGGTTGAATAGTACCTACCGGTGGATGAGGGCGCCGCTAACGGGGTGAGGGGGTGTAAAGGCCCCTTTTTTGGTTTTTCGTAAAAACTCAGTAACGATGAAAAAATGTTCTTCTACTGAATTCATTCACATACAATTTTCTACAAAAAAGATTCTTTACACGTTTTTGCTGGGATCAATGTTTAATGAGATATCGAGGAACACTTTTTTTTAACCTTTCTGGTCTATTAAATATTTACGAAAGTATTAGTTTTATCCAATAATTGTTTTAGAATAATCGTATTTTTTTAGAAACTACCTAACGACACCCCACACATTAGGATTGTAGTAAAAATAATAATTTACCCCTCACTTCATGTGTACAGAAGGTAGGAGGGGCAGGGAGGAGGCAGTAATACTCCATAAATCCTGGCTATCGGCGACGGATTTTGAAACTGTTAGCCATAGACTAATTTTCATTCAATCCATATTAGTCCACATCCATACTAGTCCACATCCATACTAGTAAAGTAATAAATGCGAAAATGTGTCTGTGATTACCTCTTCACTCTTAAACCGCTGTACATACCGTACCGATTTAGATTAAATTTGGTATGGAGATACTTTAACCTATTATTCTATTTATGTCCTTACATAGGATAGTTTTAACGAGGAAATCATTCCTTAATGGTGTAAAAAGGGGGAAGAAATTACTATAGAATTGGTGATCTCTGGTCCCTCAACGGACAGTAACAAGCAGTAAAGGACATTTTGCAGATTACATTCGGAGCAATTTACTAGGGGCGCATAGGTTGGCGTAGGTTTCCTTGTCTTGAACTATTTGTTAATTTTTGGTTTAGTTGTGTGTGAGATCTGTGAGACTTACCAGGGGCGCATGGATTTAAGAACTAATGGGGAATATGGATACGTGCTATTAACAGGACCGAATATTTTATCTAGGTAGGAACTAGGGCGCCATCGTCATATGAGAGATGGTTTGTACCAGAATTACTGTATGGCGTTTTGTACAGTTTTCATCAGATATATCGAGCGGCCAAGGTGGTCACAAATATCTTAATAACGCCTCTATTGTCAAGGCGATAAAATGCATGTTCACTTGTTCAGATATTTTGAGTACCCTCGCCGCTTCCATATATTTGATGGCGACTGTACTAGCTGATAAGCTGAGTAAATGAGGTATTGGGTATCAGCATATTAGAAAAAACTACTAGGGGTGCATACGTCTGCGATGATTATTTTCTCGTGAGTTTTATTTCATTTTTATTTCTGTAAATTGTCTATAAAGCCTACCAGGGGCGCAGAAATTTACAAGAGAAAGATGGATTTTGAAAAACTTGATATAACAAACCAAAACATCACTGAAAATTTATTGGGATACTAGGATAGTCCTATTGGGATACTGGGATACTAGATCCATAGTCGTATGAGAGGAGGGTTGATATTCCGCTTAATGTGTGGTTTCATTTGATTCGTACTGCCCGTTGCGAGTAACTTCTGTATCAGGTGTTGGAGGCTCCGCCATACTTCAGCTTACTTCGCGCCACTCATGTATGTACCTAGGTATTAGGTGCCGTCATACTCTAGCTCGGGCAAAGCCCAACGTACGGTCCTGTTATATTATGCAGGTACTTTTATGTGTAAGTATTACATTTTGATATTAAACTCCAGTGTTTACTAAATTTTCGTCGCAATGTACGGTCACCTCCAATGTCTATCTTCTTCAACGTAGACCGCAAAAATACCTGCCTCAATCTTATTTAGGTATAGCCATAACAGCGTGTCATATATTTTTATATGACCCGCTATTAAGTCTCTACAAATAAGGTTGGGCCAGGGGGCCAAATTTTGACTTTCGAGCGCCCGAATTCAATAAGTTTTAGTTTGAAAATAATCGCACACAAAAGCTTACCGCCAATTTTTTCGCATGAAATTATATACTCGTGATAGTTTATATACTCATGATTTTAAATTCCTATCGCTCTTATTTTTAAAACATAATTTCATCGTTTTATTCTGAGTTGTAATGTCACTTTCGAGTACTTAAATCTCAAAAATCACCCCCTAGATATTTTTGCTACGCTTTACTCGAATTTCTTCCGCAACGCCAGACTGTCCAAATTGAAGGTATTCCAAACAAAACGCGACGGCGCGCTATTCCTGGCCACCTGACATTTGCCAGCACACTTCCCATTCTGGGCCTACATTCTCCTAGTCTATTATAAATATAATTTCAATTCAATTTACCTATGAGTGTGTAGACATTCTTACACAGTTTAATATTAAGGATGAGAGTGCGCTAAATCAATGTAAATTAAATCTAATTCGCTTGTAAAATTATTTCCAGTTAGTATAATAAAACTCTGCTCGTGGGTCGTTCCGTTAAGCTTTGTGGTATATTAGGTAGTTAAGTATATAAGTTTGACAAGCTATTTTTCCACTTTCATATTTTATTAAACCCTAGTAAACCTATGGCCAAGCGTAATAGCCAATTTGAATATGAATTTGGAAACCCTGTTTGAATTTGAAATTTGATGCGCGATAATTCGGGTAGAGTCAATTCGCGATTTCCTAATTCACCTCACACGATATTATGGATAATGCTAACGAGCGCCTTAACCTATTGTCTATCATGATGATTTGGAACTAAGGTCAGCGCCGTGGATACACTGTGGATAGCTAGGCAGGCGCCTTGATTAATACTATTGACAGTAAACATAATTACTAACCTCGTCGCAAGCATGGCACCTCGGCTTCAGCCGCTCCGCGTAATGCCTGACGCAGAACAGCCGGCCGTCCAGCGCGCAGTACGCCAGCTCTACCAGCAGCTCGTCGCATTCCGAGCAGGAGAAGCATGCTGGGTGGAACAACGCCTGAAACATCATCAAACACATTTAAAATGCAGATTGATATTCATGCCATCTAGCGGCGAGTAGCGGAACTATTACAAACCTACATCAGTCTCATATATGTTTCAGTTTACATGAATAGGCAGTAAACAGATGAGTAGATAATGTTTACTCGTACCTCTTGACCTAACCGCGGCGCGCAAATGGAGATGCTTCCACTACGAATAGGCTTATCACAGCCTAAACAGCCAACCGGTGCGTTAAGATGCTGACCAGCAACACCTGTGAACAGAACTTTAGTTTGACTACTCGACAACAGAGAGCGCCAGTATTAAGTTTTGACCGTTACTAAACGTACCAATGTCTAGAGCTATTTCATTCCTAGCAGCAACGAAGTCTTCAAACTGCTTGCGGTGGACCTCGTCAATGTGTCGGCAGTGTGAGAGAGACAGGTCTTGCTTCGGCAACTGTGTGGCCAGCGCTCTTGTTCGCCAGGCGCGCCACGCTGCCGCCCCAGTGGCGCCACCTACGTTGTTTGGTGCGCGTTCCGCTAACGATGCCCAGTACAGCTCCGTCTGGAAGCGAACGCATTGATAAGAATGGTATTTGCTGTTATTCAGAGTTGTTATCAAACAGTTTTCCTTCCTAGAGCAACTACTTACATGAAACACTGATCACTGTTTTTTTTCCTTGTAATGTAAATAAATGTATGTGTGGTTTAAGAACGTTAGGATTAGGACAGAGTCATTTAACTAAAACCTTTACCTTGCACCTTTTGATAGTTCATACAAATACGATACGATACGACGATCTTACGACTGATACATATAACAGCAATTTGGAAGTGATTCAAGAAGAGGCGCAACATGTTTTACTCATAAGATTTAATTTTTATACAGGTATAAGTATGTGACTACATATCTTGATCAAAATACCTTTACAATGCATATGCTCAGAAAGTGCTCTTTTGTATAGGTTCACACATGCATAGAAAGTTCCGCACACGTGCGGAAAAGTAGCTTTTTAATTTTCCATTTATCGAGTCCAACCCGAGTTATTGATTCCTAACGAAATATTAGTCCTCTACGTTGCTACCTTAATTTAAAACATTTAATTAAGTAGATCTTAGATAAAGGAAACATGTCCTGAAATAATTGTTATTTGTATTAAACCAGAATGAATTATGTATTTCCCGGAAAGTTATAAACAAAAATTTTGTTATAAATTTTTATCTCAAGTATGTCTCAGGTGTAATTAGGACTATTTAGGACCGCTCGCTACCGTCCAACGCGCATGTCCGCGCTCCGCTTGTTGGGTCTGCACGTCTGGTCCAAACTAATGTTTAAAAAATAATATCGGGGTATTTGTATTTTTTTTGCATCAATTCATTTAAAAATGATTTTGTATTATTTTATTTGAAATATGATTAAAATACAATATTAGTAATAATAATAAAACATATTTTATCTTACGTAAGTTTTCCTTGTTCAATTCGGACCGTTGGACATGAACATTTATTTTTAAATTTAAAAAGTTTTATCTTATGTTTTATACTTACTGATTTTAATTGCAATAATCATTGCTTTGCTTTTTAGTTTATGATATTTAAATCTACTACCTAAATCTATTTTATTACGTTAATGTTTTGACCCAAGATTTGGCTGACCGCGGGAAATATTTTCTTTACATGAACTTGTTAATGAGTTACATGTTACGTTGCATGAATTTTATTAAAAATTGTAAATAAAATAATTCGTGAGACGCTCAATTATACGATCTTGTGCAGTTTAGGATTCAATAAGTGATAAATTGAAGTGCCGTGATGTAAATGCTTAACGCAAACGGAGATTTTACAACAACCAGCACCAAAAGCAACAAACCGCCTCTTTCTTGCACAGGTATTTTAGGTCTTTTATTTCCTCGCATAATGCATTGTAAAATGTTGTATGCTAAATTTGTATAAAACAAGTAATTGCGACTCGTGTCGGTGTTAAAACACTCCCTTCGGTCGTGTTTTAATTCACACCGCCACTCGTTCGGCAATTACTTGTTTTCTGCACTTGTAGCATAAATAACTATAGCAAACGACGAATACAGCTCGATGAGCTCGACGCGTGTCTTATGCCGTCTACGGTCCACCGCAGCAACCGCCTGCGGTGTTACCGCACGCGTCGCGCGCGGATCGTCCTCGCCCATCGCCTATCAGGCCTATAACTGCGAAGCACTTCGTTCATCGAATCGTCTATTTGCATCACTCTCTTTCGTATATGCAAGAGCGATAGAGACGGGACCATCGTTTAGTCGATTTTCGAACTTCGCGGTAACCCACCAGTCGCGTGTGGAGTCCTTGCCTGCAAGCTGCATGTAGATACCTGCTTGTGAATGAGTCCGGGAGTCCAGCCCGAGGCCTATCTGATTCTGTCGCTCGAAATCCTCGCGTGCAAGCTCCATGTACCATCGGGTTCATAATTGCATGGCAAATTTATCAATGAATTCATTCATAAATTGCCCATGAATTTTTGAACCCGATGGTACCTGCTTGTGAGTGAGTCCAGGCGGCGAGTCCAGCCCAAACCCAATCTGATTGCGTCGCTCGAAATCCTCGCCTGCAAGCTGCATGTACCTGCTTGTGAGTGAGTCCGGGCGGCGAGTCAAGCCCGAGGCCTATCTGAGGCCGATCCCGGAGGCCGAGTCGGTCCCGCACGGAGTCCAGCTCCTCGTGGTACACGGAGTGCTGCAGACGATCACAGCCGCATGACTTGCAGGTTTTTCTGAAAAGATGGACGATAAACTTTAATATTTTCGGTGACTTAAGTTGACAAAAGTTTATATTTATAAAAATACTTCATTATTTCTCTCTTTTGTTTATAATTATAACTATCTACATACAGTCATACATAATATGACCGACAACACAAAGATACAATGAAAAACTGACAGTCAGGGGGGGGCGATTTTTGGCAGCCGAACGCTCGAATTAAAAAAAATTAAGTTTGTCGCCAATTTTTTTGCATAGAATTAATATTTTAAATAATTCAGAGTTTTGAATGTCACTTTCGAGTGCTCGAATCTCAAAAATCACCCCCCTGACACCATTACGGTGTTTCTTATAATAGGTAGGTAGGTAGGTGGGTGTATTAAGTTTAATTCAATAACGATTATTCTTTTTCTTATTTCATATAATATGCAAGAATCAAACCTTCGTGAACAACAAATATATTTATATATTTGTAATTTGTATAAAAAAAAACAAAGAAAGCACGTAACCCAGCGTAGGATGATGTAAACTACATAAATAAACATTGTAATAAAACATGATATATACCTACAAGTAAATATCTCTAGTCAGTAAGAGCATAGTTTATATTTTAATGTTTATTCTGGTATGTATTAGCACTGACAACCTACTGAAGCTTTCTATTACGCCAAGTATTAATAAAAGCATGCATGAATAAATTATACACAGAGAATTATTATGCTAAACGGCTCTGTTCAACACCATTGACAATACACTTTAGTTTTACTACTATCGTTAACATTTATGCTAATGTCTTTTGCAATGTTTGTATGAAAATAAAGGTCAAAATTTGGATTATCATATATACCTACTCGTATGTGATTTTTTTTATGCTGTCATATTTCCCCTCATTTTGCATATATAAAATAAAAAGTCGGTTAAAAAGGTAGACTTTTGAAACATTGTTCGGTTATTTACCGTTAACCGATACCCAAACAAAAACCGTGTTTTTGTTTTTAAAACAATGATCAGGTAATGCAAAATACTTAGTCGGTATAACGGAACACGACTACATTGTGTGTGTAGTTCTTGCGATTTGTATGCTTAAACAGCATCATGTAAAAATACCTACTGTTATTAAAAACGTCGCGTTTCAGATCGCTCGTCAACTATTCATTTTTCAATTTGTAGGAAAGTACGTTTAAGTAGAAATGGGTTTGGCTATTCTACGACATTTACATGTTAAGTTATTTAACGCTTTTTGTTAACATTTATAAAATAATAATAAAATACAATAGAACAAAAGGCATACTAAATGCTAGAACGTATTATTCTCTACCACTCAACCTTCGCTCGGTTCTACGTAATTATATGCTTGTATCAAGATGAGCATGTCCAAGGAAAGCCAAGGTTCCGTATATTTGTATAAAGAATATAAAGATGACACAGATTCAGATAACAGTTTTTTGTGTTACAATTCAAACCTGTTTTAGCCGCACGATTCTTGCTTATCCCTTATTCTAAATTATTCGTAACATCACGTGTATTCAATCAATGCTTGCTTGAAAATGAGCAATATGCCCAAGGGAAGGCCAGTTTGCGTATGACGTATAAAAACGCGCTGTGGCGTTTCAGAATACGCTTTTTTAGGTTTCAGGCTTGTTTTAACCGCGCGTTTCTCCACTGCAGTGCGTTGTTGATCTATAAATAGCTAGTCGTGACAAAGCGTCGCTTATCCCTAACAAGACAATGATCTCGCGAGGGTACAGGGTATACGTGTACGATATACGTGTCGGATCAATCACGTCCATGCACTATCCGGTCATATTTTTATAAACATAAATATGAATAATGACGTCTCGCTTGTTTCCGTGAAATTTAATGCATTAATCTGAAGAGTAACGGATGAGTCAATAACAGACTGGATCATTTATTAATGATAACAACCATTATAAGCAGACAATAGATAAAGAATGAAAGTTTACGATAAGTCCATTCATACTTGTGATTATATTATCATTTCTCGGTATTCCATATAAATCGAAAGATTTTTGTTTTAATCAAGTAATGTTTTCATATGTAAATTAAATCATAAATCGATTGGCTTGTCACGTACATAAACATGTATTTAATTACACACTAATACAATATTCGTAAGTATTGGAATTGTTTTTTAATTTAATTCGATACCTAGTTTGAATTTGATGATAGACAAAGTTTATGAAAACACACCAAATAAGAACGGAAGATGTGAGCCTTAGAACTCGTGATTCACCAAATATAGCTACTCCATTATCAATAATCATATGACGTCCAGCCTTCATATCCCATGTCGAATCCAATGTCGAGAATGTAATGATCCACGTCTTATTGATATGCAGTCGACGCACTTCCAAAATGGCACAACTATGATCGACGTCCTTCGGAGACGAGCCATTTTACGCATAGAACCGTTCTCTACCAATAATATAGAAAGGATACAAGTCCATTTGAGATGGAGATGAACATAGGACCTTTTAGCTCAGCTTCGTATTAGTATTGTGATCATATTGAAATGCTAAGTGAGGTACAAAGGCAGTGGAAGATGGCCGCCAGATACGATTGTATTCGTTATAAGTGATTTGCAATAATTGCAATACGGCGAGGGGCAGAGCTTAGAAAATGGCAAATTCACCGTGAGCGGCATGACATTTCGTCTCGGTAATTGTTAAACAATGTATAGTATAGACACCATTCTTAGATTCATACCATGACAGAACGGCACGTAAAAGGGTTTACTAGATGCTTAAGAAACAAACATATGCTATAACAAACGGACAGACATGCAAGAAAGGAAATTGATTTCACAAGCACTTCGTTTGGCCAAATATTAATACGGGGCAAAAGACCTATCTGGGTACGGTTCGAATCATATTGGTATGGTATGCTTTTTCGAAATGATTGCTTCTCGTTTTAACATTAAGTTATTTTGATGCTACAACGAAAAAAAAAGGAAATTGAAGGACATAATTTTTGTTAAAATCTGCCTGAAAGTCAGCTAAAAAAGGTATTGTTAGCTGGATAGGTCGGCTTAAGAAGATAGGTATGTATTTTGGGATAATGGTAAAACACAAAACATGAATATTCTTAACATTTGACCCTCTTAGCTTTACGACTACGAACGCAGATAAAACGCGCAGGCGATCACTTCCTACCTCAACTCTGCATTTGTTTTTACATCGGCCACAAGTGGTTTATTTCATTACCGTTTGATTGTCTTTTTATTGCAGCCTTTTAGTGTGAAAATAAGCATGCGGAGATATTTGTATGAGGGTGACTAGATATATGATATAAACTTTAAAGTTGATTTTGCGAGACAAACTTTATTTGAAATTAAGAGGCTGAGAAGACCCGATGACCTTCAAATTGACTTTACTTAAACAGTCATATAGCTCTAACTACTTGTTTTGGAAAAGTAAAAAAAATATATGTTAATATTTATTATATTTAAAAGAACTTGGTTAATTCCAATACACAATTGGATGAAATCGGCTCGATAGAAAATAATTCCAAAGTTATATCTAAAATTAGCTTAAAACAATTGCACGTCTCAAGTTTCTTGGCTTATATGTCTGTAATTAAGGACAACATTCCACCACACTAATACTAAAAACTTCGTTGCCTTAAATTTCTCAATTAATGCATAGTTTTTTTTTAATCCATCAATTTGCAAAATTTGCAATGAGCTCCCATACTAATCGTAACGCAGTGTTTCTCTTTCACTCGCGCTGAAAACGATAGGGAGGGAATTTAGCTCTTATCATCCTCTTAAACTAGAAGTTTAGGCGTTCCTGACTTAGATGATAATTTTGAGTGTCTATAGATGTGTTACAGTCCTATAATATTGCCCTAATCGCATCTTTCATTTCTTATAGGTACGAAAAATTGCTGAAAGTAGGAATCTATATATTTTAGGCCCTATAACTGCAGCAATTGACAAACAATGAAGTAATTACTTGAATACAGCTCAAATATTTTAGGTACATCTTTTGATATAGATATGTGAAAATACAATAGTTTATGAGCTCAGTCCCACATTTTGTTATTGCTGAGTCTACGCAGAGTTACCATTACCATGGTGGACTCTAATCCCAAAACCACAAGAGTATGACACGCAGTCTATACTCTATACTATTACAAGTGGCAATATCTGGTCGATGTCAGTGTTTCCAATAAGATAGAGTGGCCTTAACCCTGGCCAGAGACAAATGTGTTCTATATTTAGGTGGCTAGAAGGTTCGTGTTACCTTCATTTGATTTTTTCCTAACTGTACATAATATAATTTCTGTGTAGTTATTGGCACTGAAAAAAAGGACAAGCTATTTCATTAATAACCGAAATTCGGTAAGGAGTTAATAAAGTTTATTTGCTTATAGATTAAAGTGTACTTATAAAGAACAAACCATTTTGGTAAGTATAAGCCTTAGTTTGCAAGTCCGAAGTGACCCGTCAAAACGATTTCAATTTGATAAGTGTTCTCTTAATACATATTGTACCAGTATGTCGTCTTGCTACTGTTACTGTTGTAACATAAATGGTATGATAACCGCAATAACCGCTTATTTATTATAAATATTACTTATTTTTAGCTTGTTAAGGCGATTATCACTCTGACGACGGATGCGCATGCAGAGCCGGTGCGCGAGCGAGATAGCGCTATACACATGCAGAGCGCTATCTCGCTCGCGCACCGGCTCCGCATGCGGATCCGTCGCCAGTGTGATAATCGCCTAAGTATATGTAGACTGAAAATGAACACCATTCGTAGGTAATAACCGTGATAGATGTATATATAATTAAGAGTTCTCCTTCTCAGTGCCCTTATAAGAGCTCGCAGCCCAAAACCACGGAACAGTCTAGTTTACCTCAACACAACATCTACTCGTATAAGACAATAAGGACCTTGGATAAGCGTAAACAGCCAATCTAATTACCGTGCCGTAAATCAAACGAAAATATATTTTACGAGAATGACTGAATGCATAAAATGGCTGGCGTGGGAAAGTTGTAACCGATCCAATAAAAACAAACTGATCGACATGTATAACTTAATTATTTTACGTCACTCTGGGCGCTAAGTGAGATTTACCGCCCTAGGGCGCAGCGGCAAATCACACTTCACACCCAGGAGAAGACGTAAAATTATGTACGCACCACGGGCGGTAATAAAGAAGGCCTCAGATCGCTTGTTTATGGCCCTTACCTTCGGTTCGGGCCACAAATGCCAGCGATCTGAGCCCTTCTTTATTTTACCGCCCTAGGTACGTAATGTACTATTATTATCAATGTATTTTTGTATTTATAAAAAAGCTTTGATTACGGGCTTCTCTTATTGGTTTTTCCACTTTGCTCGGTTTTTTGTAAGTCGTTTGTTGGTTAATATTGTTAATAGAGTATTATTTCCATGCGAAAATCATCAAAAAAAAATCAAAATCAAAATCATGGTGATATACTTTTATGTGCGATGAATTTTTAGCTTTTCTTGGATTTCGAGCGCTCAAAAGTAAAAAGTCGGCTTCCTCGTAATTTACATTAAGTACCTTTTAGTAAAATTCAAACTTGTTCTTTTTTTTTATTAAGGTTAAAAACCCAAGTTTTAGAAGTTCAACTATAAGATCTCTATATATAAGTACCATAGTTCTCTTTATTTTGGTATTAACGTGTCCATTTGTTTTCCAATTTGTCAAAAAGACACTAGGACAGGATTAAGTGAATATGTAAACAATGCGGGTCGACGATCTCCGTGACGCGCGCGCATACCAATTAAGCAGATCCTTGGAGTCATGGGAAATGTTAAGTGAGGTAATTACTACTAGTAGCATACCATTGCATAAGCAAGCATAATGTAAACGTGTACAGAGCGCTTTGACATTATCTTCTGCAGAAGTGAATTTCGGACAAAGATGTGCCGTGGGATGCCGGTTAGAATTGTCCCCCACCATATCGTCCCGTGGTTGCAGTAGGAGTCTGCTAAGGGAATATACCGGGAGATGGGCAGCAGCATCTTCCGAAAGCCTAAACAACAATAAAAAAACTGCGCGCGCCAACCCGCCTGCCAAGCGTGGCGCGTATGGCAAACGCCCTCCCCCCCCTCTTTAATGATCACTTATGGAGGTCTAAAGGGGAGGCCTATGTTCAGCAGTGGACGTCTTATGACTGAGATGATGATGTGCTAGACTTTCTAGGTTGGTACAGAAGTGGTTTCATGCTTTTTACGTATACGATTTTAATGTATGTTACGTAGAACTATACGTTTTTAATGTATGCCGTTAGAGAGATTATGAATTTAAATAAGATTTATTACAGCCGTAACTCTTCTGTGTGCCAGTATAAAATAATAATTTATATTTCTTTCATATTTATAATGGATTCGTTCGCGAATTGCCTGGAATGATTCCAATATTCGCGATTATGAAAATAAATATGTCGGCCAAGGACAAAATAATTATGAATGAATCTAGCAGTTTTATTTCTGCCTGACGTGAAGCATTTTTATGGGATACAATTTTTTTAACTTAGGATCTCTGGTGTTACTGGTAAAATATGTATGATCTTCTGAACTTAATCCATCTTATGCACCACATTTAATGCAAAATAAATAGGTAAACTTCATATGTGACATTTTTTGCATTATTATATGTAAATAAATCAATTAATAAGTATTAGAAAGTGTTCGTTTAGTTGGTCAAGTAAAAATTAGTTCAATCCTTGGGTAACGTATCTTAAACGCAACAAAAAGTTCAAAACCGTGTTGAAAAAACGTTAAACTTTAGTTGTCATTTTTACAATTCACAATATTAAAACGATATCTAATTAAATACCTAAGTATTGTGCAATTAAATGGATAATGGATACCACAGTTAAAGTAATCCATACCATGCAATCTGGATCTATTCCAAAACAATTGAATGGAAAATGTCGAAATCGGATGTTAATGTCAAACAAACACCAACGTATGTCAAGAATTAAATCAAAATCATCCACACCATGTTGATCTAAGCGAGAATAGTGTCATAATGTTTTGCATCTATTAACGATAACAGTAGATTGTTTGGTAAACATTTCATTTTTTCTTTGTCTAGGTATTTGTGTTAGGTAGGTACTAATTACACTAGTAATATGTAGGTAGGTTATACTGTCTATTGTCTAGATTTAGTTAAGCTTGCTTAATATGCTGTTTGTTTTGAATAAAAAAATATATAATCAACGAGGGTGATACCTATATTTTCCGGGTAGTTAACTTATTTGACTATCAATGACTTAAAAATTATAATATTCAACCGTACAGAAAATGATCAATAAATCACTGCGTTTAAATTTGACTGAAAATAGCAAAGGTTAAATATTTATGTATAAAAATCAGTGTCCTTTTAAAAAATATAATAATAGTTCACAGAATGTCAGTTACAACGGATCTACCTAGTGGGTGGCTAATTTTAGAAGTTCCGAAATAAATGTGCCAACATCGGTATTTTAAACTACTCTGTGGATTATTAATGATATTTAAAAAAATACTGCGTGTGCTCACAACCTATCCAGTGTTTTTAGATCACGTCAATAGTCCAGATCCGTATCATAATTCTTATAATTATAACATCAAAGACATATTCTTGGCACGGGATTGACAGAGTGAAGGCCGATCAGACGTCACACGCTTCCAGATCGACAGAAATTGACATTTTGGCAAGGATGGAGCCTGGAATTTACCTGATTTGACGTCAATTAATTCCCATCAACCTTGAATATCGGATTTTCAGTTATTAATGCCATCTTATTGCATTTTTCTATAAATGCTCTCGTTTGTGCCATGTTCCTTCCTCTTTCCGCCAACTCTAAAATTAGGTACCTACTAAAACAGAAAGTGGACGTCGTGTCGTATCAGGCTGTCAAGGAGAAAGCTAGCGAAAGGAGTACATGGAGATTGCTTCACTGACCAGAGCCCAGCTCTTAAGTTTATGATGACGATGATGATGATAAAACAGATGCAAGGTGTTCTAAGGAAACTTTTGAAATATATGGGTTCTAAACTTTTAGCAATGTTAGGCATAAATTGACTGCCTCGTCCTGATTATGAAGTATTGAGATTGGATAGAAATAAATAATAAAACTTATTGGCTTTAATCCTAGTCACCCACATTTTTAGCGTTCCGTACCTCAAAAGGAAAAAACGGAACCCTTATAGGATCACTCGTTTATCTGTCCGTCCGTCTGTCACATCCAATTTATTTTTATCTTAGAGCAACTAGTTAATCTTAAATTATATTTCGTATGTATGTAATAACTTTGCATAAAATACTTTGGTACGGCACTTGCTGGTATGAACCCACGACCTCAGGTTTGAAATATTTGGTTTGGTTCGCTCCAGGGCGAATGGACCACATTCCTAGTAAAATAAATCCCCAACTAATTGTTCTAAGATGCGGATCTATGGTGGGTGTCAATGTGGGTTTTATTTAGTAGTCGAAAGGCATTTAATGGAGTGGTGACGTACAACATTACTTTACCATGACTTTTGATGAAAAAAATACACAGTGTTGAAAAACAAAAGACGCCGACATGACAAAATTAAACATATCACCGCTTTTATTACAGCGCAAAGCTTTGTTTAACAATGTTTTATAAGCTGTTTCTCTGGACTGGTGAAATGAGTAATTGGTAGTGGGTGGTGAACAATGTAATGTCTGACGCGATTTTATGAAGTATAAAATATTAGTTACTGCATAAAAAGTTGGACAGCGATGACAGCTGTTGGTAAATCTTGTACGTGTAAGAGATGTTTTGCAAAACTTCTGAAAGCCACAGAACTACGTGAAATTAGAATAAAAAACGTAAGTCACTACTCCATAGCAGCGGACGGAAGGGCTTGTGGTCGCCTTGGTTAAAATCAACCAGGATTCGTGATTCGTGAGTGACGGTGGCGCTGCCCTCGCGGGTATGGAATACACTAGACATCTAACAGTTGACGTCTGTGAAGATTCTATCGTTCCCACGCCGTGCACTACATCGTTTGCACTTTTTTGTTACGTAGTTGTTACGCACTTTGCACAAATGTAGTGGCTAAGAAACACCAGATCTAATACCACATTCAATTAACAAAATCGCGGGCGCTAACCCCACCCAGGTGACCCAGGCAAGGCACAAGATAATGTTTGCCTGCAGCTGATTGCGAAGTAAATGGAAGTGTGGGCTTGGTTCCATTAGTGGGGCGCGTGCCAAAGGTCGCGGTCGAGGCTACAAACTCTGGATATAAACGTTTGGATTTTGGAAGACTAATCTTTTACTTAAAGTTTGAGCAGTTTAAATTAATTAATTCTTTATCAGCTGCCGAAATAATCAGCGTAATTTGCTTAAAGCTTGCCTAAGTACTCAACACTATCGCGTCGTATTTTGGCTCGCTGCATAAGCTGCATTCGTCTCGGTGAGCAGTTTTAGGGTTTGCATAAAGAATGCAATTGAATGAAAAACTGTAACTCGCCGATAAGGGTGCGATGTCTGTAGGAAATATGCGAACGTAATTTTAGCATAAAATAATGTGTGAGCATAACCAAGTTCTTTTAAGTATGTATGCTCAAAATTATTTCTAAAATTTATTTATTATTGAGTACTAGAAATCGAATTTTGCTTAAGCTGCTCTTAGCTTTGTCGTATGCATCAAAACTTTTAAACAATATCATGGCATCATTATCAATCCGACTTTAATATTTCGAAGGACGAGGTTCTCAATTCGTCGTGTTCTATGATATATTTAATCGTCCATTTATTTATTAAATTTTTGCATTAGCTGTTTATACGAATCCACAAACCGCGCTATCGCCGATTCCATCCGATTGGCCTAACCGACTAAACGATAGGACATAAAGTGTGAATGGTGAGCATCGGCGGCCGTAAAGCTTTAACGACGGTGCTAATGAGCCGCGTGGCCTTTATTTCGGGGGTTACAGGATATTACCGTTATTTCAAATGCGTTAAACATTTTGTTACTTACATATAAATAATTTGGAAATAAATAAACGTTTAGCTTTACAGTCGCTTATTTTTCTGTTTGGTTGCGGTTGAACTATCAGTATCAGAGAATTCAGAGAATCTCGAAGTCGTCGAGGACTCCTATACTAGGACGGAGGAGAATTTTGTAGGTCGTCAAGTCAAGGAATCGTCCCAGGGGCATTCCTCTAAGATCATCTTTAGGGCAAGAACACTTACCTAATAACCATGTTTATAATATCCTCCTGCTCAAAAGCCTTGCAGTAGAGATGCAGCATTTTGAGACAGACACACTGGAGCCCCATCCATAGCACATTAACAGCCTTCAGGGTTACGTCCCAGGGGCAGTTCACTAAGATCATCTTAAGGGCAAGAACACTTACCTAATAACCAAGTCGATAATATCTTCCTACTCAAAAACCTTGCAGTAGAGATGCAGCACTTTAAGGCAGGCATACTGCAGCCACATCCATAGCACATTAACAGCCTTCAGGGTTACGTCCCAGGGGCAGTTCTCTAAGATCATCTTAAGGGCAAGAACACTTACCTAATAACCATGTCTATAATATCATCCTGCTCAAAAGCCTTGCAGTAGAGATGCAGCATTTTGAGACAGGCACACTGCAGCCCCATCCATAGCACATTAACAGACTTCAGGGTTACGTCCCAGGGGCAGTTCTCTAAGATCATATTAAGGGCAAGAACACTTACCTAATAACCAAGTCGATAATATCTTCCTGCTCAAAAACCTTGCAGTAGAGATGCAGCACTTTGAGGCAGGCATACTGCAGTCCCGTCCATAGCACATCAACAGCCTTCAGGGTTACGTCCCAGGGGCAGTTCTCTAAGATCATCTTAAGGGCAAGAACACTTACCTAATAACCATGTCTATAATATCTTCCTGCTCAAAAGCCTTGCAGTAGAGGTGCAGCACTTTGAGGCAGGCATACTGCAGTCCCGTCCACGGCACATCAGCAGCCTTCAGGGCCTCGTCCCAGGGGCAGTTCTCGTGTCTCGAGAGACACAACATGCCGGTCTCGGTCTCCGTTGGAGGCATTAGGTTTCACTTTTCATTCCACTTTGTCTTTAACTGTTTGCACTTATAGGCACTCGAGGCAGTCTTAGTAACTTTGCTAAGAACCACGTTTTAATAGGGTCTTGTCGAATTCATACCTATATGTATAAAATGTATGTACTAGTATAACAATTTTAGTGTGTGCTACTGAAAATGATTTTCAGCGTTGCTGATGGTGGAAATCATTTTGAGGATGATGAGGAAAAGTAATAAAGTAGCAGTCACTTGGCAATAAGAAACTAACACTTAAATACTTAAGTAAGTATTTCAATGAAACATATTAGACCCCAAAGGTGTAAGTGTAAACAAACATTCGCAAACAAAACGGTAACTCATCATTAATGTGATGAGTTACCGATTAAACTTTAAAATGAGAAGAAAACGTTTTGTTCTATGTTCTAACACATCATTTTATAAATGAATCACCTTGCTACTTATTCTCAGTAATTAAGGAGGTCAAACAAGTTTTCATTTATTGTGTACAGGAAATAGTTAAACAAAACTATTGTTTAGTTTTGTTTTGAAGTCTTTAACAAACAAACAATTGAGAACACTAGGACAATTCGCAAGAACTTTGCCCTTTCCAGGGAGCCCAGCAGGATAATGTATATTTTTCAATTACGAAAATGATTCAGAGTAAATTAGGTATGAACTCGCTTGTCAAGACACGCGTAAAACGTCTGGGGGCCGATTTTTGACAGCAGGACGCTCGAATTCAAAAAATTCAAGCTCGAAAATAATCGCACACAAAAGTTTGTCGCCAATTTTTTCGTATGGAATTAATAGTTTAAATATCATTATTTTAAATTTCTATCGCTTTTATTTTTAACACATAATTTCATCGTTTTATTCAGAGTTTTAAATGTCACTTTCGAGTGCTCGAATCTCAAAAATCACCCCCCTGATATGTGTTCACTATGTGTTCACGAAGGAGCCGACGATAGTTATGTCATGGTTGATGGATGTAAACCTATGATGGTGTTTTACTAAGTGTATTTTCAAATCAGTGACACCCACTTTCGGCGATGTATGTTCAGTCCAGTCCAGTAAAGAAATGACGTCAAGGTAACACACAAGACGCTACGAAAATAACATAGGGTAGGCTAGGTAATGACATAATAATGACTAGCCTTTGGCAAATACCTACTAGTGAAAAAAAACTTGACTTTTTTCCTGCTTTATATGTTTAAGTCATGTTAAATACGCACAGATTTGCATATTTAAGTATTGATTTGTGTGACTGTCGTTAAATTGTATCCAATACCATACAAAAGAAACTTATGATTTATGTAACCTTCTTTAATCATTACAGTTACACCTCCACATTCGATTTTTTTTACTACTTTTGTGCTAAAGGTTTGGTGGAAGACATCGCATTCTAGCGATAAAACCACAAATAAATAAATAACATTTTTATTAAAGTAAGGACACAACAATAAGACAATTAAAAAAAACTGCGCGCGCCAACCCGCCTGCCAAGCGTGGCGCGTTAGGCAAGCCCCACCTTTAATGATCAAAGGGGAGGCCTATGTTCAGCAGTGGACGTCTTATGGCTGAGATGATGATGATGAAGGATAAATATTAGTAACGTAGACAATACAAGCAAGCGATGCCAGTCGTACTGTGACACAATAAGCCAAATAAGGAATGCCAGTTGAAGTTGACTGAGGAAGTGGCAATTTAAACAATTCAGCCGCTATTGTTTGGGTTCGCTTAGTGCACGCTTATCACTGAAAGACTTGTATACACGCTAGACGTAAACTGCGTGGTTAATTAGGTCATTGACATGTGTTTCACATAGGGAACTTTATCGGTACATGGTTACACGGGCCATATTCATTTGAGAATGGCGAGAAATTGTGCAACGATCGACATGTGTACCAGGGAATTCAACCTGTTTTTATTTTGTTTGAAAAATAGCCGGTTAGCCGGTGAAAAATCTGACATTTTCATAGAAAATAAAACGTGGTCCACGAAACTCGGCAAATAGTACAATGACCAAGGCTTATTTGTCATGTTAAAGATGTTCTTATGATAGCGACAATTCTCGTACAAGGTTTTTTTTGCCGTCGAAATCTCTTCCTCAATTTCAAGTCATGCATTCGGTGTTTGGTACTTCTCAACATCACAATCACCTTGTAGGGTACGTGGGGTCCGTACGTCTATAAGTATTATATCATATGATTTATGAACTCTTGGACTTTTACAAAGTAGGAGTCACCATAAAAATAAATTAACTCAATCAACATTCCGCAATTCTGGGTTTCGTTTTTAAATTGCTACCTTTGCCGGTGACATAGATTGTAGATATAAGGATTAAATAAGAAATGTCCGAGAGTGGCCAAGTAGATACTCGTAGTTTCCATATATGAGTCCTCGGTGAATATCTCTAGATAGGTACCTACTGATCGAGTAGATAACCGAAGTCTAAAAGGAGCATACCATGTGTCCCTTACAAAGTTATGTTTTTTCGTCTACTAGTTATACCTCGATGAGTGCATATCTGCCAAAGAATCTCCTAAAACGTACCTTATCCGTCATATATTATGAGGACAGAAAACAGCACAATTAATAAATCGTTATAACAACTCCCGTTCCTACCTGCTGCTAATTTGGTAGATATTTTGCACAGGTAATTATAATTACGAGGTCTTTAATTTTAAACTTGTCGAATCTATGGAAAGCGTATTTACTTTTGACGCGATCATGGCTTCTTCCATTCAGCCAAAGCACATCTCTAGTTGAATTAAATCAAATCGCAGTACACACTAAAATGGAATATAAGCTCCTTATTTGGATTTAATTAATTTAAGTGATTCTTTACCTAAAAGGTTTAAGTCGGAATAAGGCATAGGTAAATTAAATGGGGGTCACAGGAAACGTTTATGGAATCAGTTTGGAATGGCGCGAGGTCTTACTAATTGGAATGTAAATACATGTTATGTAGAGGTAACTATTGGACCGTTCCAATCCACCAACATCTATATACACCTATAGTCACTAGCGATAATAATATATCATACAACGAAGGACCAAAAAATATCTGAAATAATTTTTTATTTGTTTTGGATATAGACCATTATTCTACCAAACTAATTTTATCCAAAAAGTATAAATAATCACTTAATCAGTGATCAATGTCACCACATAGGAGTAGCTTGGATGGCTAGAGAGATTAACTGCTTACCTACTCCATAATGGGCTAGATAAAATTCTATTAGCGATAGTGTTAGATAAAAAAAGTATTTACTCAAGCTATTAATGGTAACGGACAACAGAATTAGGTAACGTAATCCTTCATAAATATATCAGTTATATAAAATAAAAATAAAACTTTTTTTTATCAATAAGGTACTTGCTATATTTAAGTACAGTAAAAATCGCTAAAAGCCAAAAACGCGTCTTAAGCGGGAAAGTGTATTATGAGGGACTGTCCTACAGCAACTGAAAAAGTATCCTCAATCCTAAGTATGCCCTTTTTTAGTTATAGTCAATCTGAGTGCAAAATTACACCCAAATCCGTTTAGTTGTTTTTGCGAACAAACATCCAAACATCTAAATATTCAAACTTTAACCTTTAAAATTAAATTAGTAAGGTCTTCCCATTTGACCTTTCAGTAAGGAACGAACTATGAGTATTATTTTGCTAAATCATTATGTACGTCATCGCAGTTGTCTACATTCATCCAAATGCATAATTAGATTATGACAGTCACAATGCCAACACGCGTGTAAAAGGTACATAACTTTCAAGCATTAAGATTTACAGGGCCAGTCTGTTTGGATATGAATTTATTGACGCCGTTATTTCAATGTCTAGTTTGAATTATTTCGCACGTTGTATCCAAATCCATGTGAGTTTTGGCAGGACGTTACAATTGTAAAAATGTAGTATTTTATGTTTCTAGTAAAACTTAAAGAAATAGGCCTTACAGAATTTCTTATGAGTAAGTTGTAAATGACACATAATAAGGATAGATCAAAGTATAGATACTGACTCCCTAAAACAACGCACTGTTTCATTTCGCCATGGAAATTATATATGTTAGAAAAATGTTTGGAAATTCCTATCAGACTTCGCTCAGTGTGATAACCGCCTTAGTGTACGGACTAAGTCACTTGTCAATACATAATACAATATAATTAATATATTTATCTGTTTTCAGTTAATCCTGGTTTAAGTTTCTCGCTATGAATAATAACGTATGCTAACCATTAGACGTATATTTAACGTGTTAAATCTTTCGTCAGCATTTCGTGGAACAGAATGATGGATGCCGGGATAACTCGGCGAAATACCTCCGCATAAGTACTAGAGATGTAGGTAACGAACGATAGTTGTTTTTTTAACACTCGCGAATGCGAATATTTGCCGCTAATATTCGCGAATGCGAATAAAGGTCCAATATCATTGGCACAGGGAAAATTGTGGTACTTATAGTTGAATGATTCAGTTGTGATATTCTCTAACCAAATGTTACCGCGAATACGATCAAACTTATAGAAGTTCCCTTTAACAGAACCTATGTTCTATATTTTCGAAATAATGAAAAAACTAAAATATATAATTCATGAAGATACTTATAAGACACATTTGCCATGATTGTAAGTTCCCCTTCAATATTATTTCTTAGATAAACGCACTAAAATATTCGCATTGCATTTTGCGAATGCGAATATTTTAAACATGCGAATGTTCGCGAATGCAAATACGAATATTCGTTACATCCCTAATAAGTGCTAATGTTAGATACTTGGCAATACTACAACGTCTGCATTATTAATCCGTAACAATAATATGTACGTAAGTGTAGTCTTAACTTATGACTATAGTAGATGAAACAATCAATATGTAGGTATTTCTATTATCTTGCCTTTGAATGTAAGATCTAGAGATCTAGACAATTCAATCATTGTTATGAATTGATGATGACATCAGCTAAAAGCTAGCACAATTGCAATAAAATGTTCTTTGTTATTGTTAGCAATCTACAAAGTGCCAGTTTTTGACTAAGTAATCTTCTACATATTGAAAATTAAAATATGCACCCGGCAAGCCTTTTTTTGGGAAAGTAGATGTCATACCTATTAAACCTATAAACCACAATCTAATACTTAATTTTATTTAAAAAGGCATTTTTACACCGTTTCATGGTCTATAAACTTCAGTTGACCGATGTATGGTCAGCTGCAGAGAAAATGCCAACGCTGCATACAAACTTTGTATGCACCTACTCGACCTACTCGTTTATATGTACGAGTAGAAGTACCTACATGCAGTTCAAAGAACCCTAATTGAAATGCGAAATATCGACAAAACATTTCAAACGCCTGGTTACAAGCTTCCCCTACAGGACTTGCTTTCCTGAACTTATTAGCACACTTTCATACAAAAGAACCTTTTTACGGTAATAGGGCCATTTGGCATCTCTTTCAGTAGAGAACTTGGGTTCTCCATCGCGCATACTGTGACCTTTGCAATTGCAAGCGCCCAAAAGCTTATTAAGCCCGTTGTGGTAATTATTTACTTAATTGCCAATTTAACTTATTAATTATATTGCTTGATCGCAGTCAAAAGTGCTAAGAAAGCTAACTGCATTTCAAGTTCAGGTAACTTATACTTTTCCATTAAATTTGGAATTCGCCTGCCAAATGTCCAAAAATCTCAATACCTACCAAAATGTCCTCCACTTTTTTTTATTAAGTCTTATGGGCTAAGTATATCGCTTAAACTGGACAGGTTTCTCACATCTTTGATCTCGAAAATTTTAAATATGATCTGACTAAGATCGCTGCGTTACCTCATGTCGGAATTCATAAATATGTCAATACCTGTCTATTTCATAATATAATATTGTCTTTGATCGTACTCTTAAAATAAGAAATTACTTCCATGACTTTTCACAACGTAAAGTTTTTTGGGAGAGGTTTAGGAATAGCTACTTAACTCCATTTTTAGGGTTCCGTACCCAAAAGGTAAAAACGAGACCCTATTACGAAGACTCTGCTGTCCGTCTGTCACCAGGCTGTACTTATATCATGAACCGTGATACAAGAGTTGAAATTTTCATACATGATATATTTCTATTGCCACTGTAAAAACAAATACTAAAAAACAGAAAAAAATTGACATTTAAGGGGGCTACGATGGGGGTTGCAATGACCGGAACGTGGAGTGATTTAGGACCCAAATAAATACTGTGAACAAAATTATCGCGACGCATAAAAACAACAAACATTTTAAAATTCTTGAGTGTCAGCGACAGCAGTTAAAAGTGTACATTACTCTTGAATACCTAATTTATAAATATGTCAGCTCATGCCACTTTGCATATGTTTTTTTTTATAATTTTACAATTGGTCACACGACTATCTTGTACTCATGAATCTCATGATAGAAATGTTATAGGTACTTCTTCTGGGTATCTTATAATTTAAATGCGCTATATTATTCGTAAATTTCGTAATCAGGTAGCCAATAAAAACTCTTTAAGTTTCGTGACAATCCACTATCTTATTCCACTGACGTTTCTAGTTGCATCCAAATCGAAAGGATGCTTGGTGCTTCTTGGTGCAACGAACGCCTCAACGCCATAATTTACGATTTTACTTGGACGTCTTGGAACTACCAACAAACAGGACAACTTATTTTCGTTTTACTTAGTCGAGTCACTAGGAAACTTGAACTTACCCCTTATAAATTCTCACGTTAAATTTCAAGTGCTCAATAAGATCAGCAGTATCAAACAATAATGCCTTCAGAAGCACGGAAGCGTCCAGTTTAGTAAGAACTGGAGGCGCTCATCTATATACAAAATGAGACCGCGAGAAACGTTGCCTTTGTGTCACAAAGTTAAATATGAGTCCTTGGATACATTTTCAAATAAGTACAGGTGGAGTACAGATATTCTAAATATGTAGTACTCATTTATGGTAATAAAATGCCTACTGATTGATAAGAGTACACTAAACTAATGTCAACCTCTCGCCTGGATTCCTGGCGACGCAAATCGAGGTCACTGGGCTCCTCGCGCTAAGCTGCTAAGTGAGTATGTACTTCATTACTAGATACCTACGTGTGATGTAACCACTACTACCACTAGGTCAGCGGCTAAGACCATCCGTGATGTAAGGTTTCCAATCGGGTAAACAGGCCATAGGTACGTGCGGAGAGAACAGATTTTAAGGACATTCTTGAGAAGGAAACTATTTTTCTTCTTGCCAGCAAAACTTTAACCCTATTTGCTGGTGTATTCGCGTTTCATTTCTTACATTTATATCGAAAATGAAAGGAACCACGGGTTTCATATTTTGAATTCGAAGTGCTCCTACCCACTTCGAGTAAGTAAGGTTTTAGGTTAGGATGTGGTTAGGATTCATCCATTTGTGACTCCATGTTGATTCGATTTGGCAAATGCAATTCGCATAAGTGGAGCACCATCGATTGACGAGACTAACTTGAAACGAATTACGCATTTCATCGGCACAATATCGCAATATCCATTTATTAGTATTTAACTATTTATACAATTTTATGATTTTAAGCTAACATGGTCATTTACATTACAAAAACTATTTAAAACAGGATATTTACCATGTGAGTTTTTTATTTTGAGCTTCCATGGTAAATACCCCGTGGTGGTCTCACATGGTAAATATCCCGTTTTAAATAGTTTTTGTAATATACAATTTTAGATTTAATAAGGAAAAGATATACCGAGTGAATGGGAAACGGGAAGTCGGGTTATTTTAATAAGTATATATTATTGAAATAACTAAACTTCCCGTCTATATATTATATATTATTAGTTCTTTTACATTAGGGGCGACTATGTAAAATAATATCAAAGGATTGTAGAAGAATATACGAATGTTATCAGAAGAGTAGGTATGATAGACATTTTGGTCTGGTCCCATTATGTAAATTACTTCCATCCATGGAAGATGGAATCACATAATTCTTTAACCACACTACTACGATAAATACATTGAAAAAATCAATAAAGTATATAAATGCGTATTTTGGGTACGTTTTATTGTTTATTTTACGCAGGATGTAAAACAATATTTGAAGAAAAAAGCAATATCATACAACATTCCACAACCATGAACTTTTTTGAGACAACAACTTTAAAGGTACCAACATACACGCAGAATAAAACTAATTTAATCACGTTACGACTCTTACGAGTATGCAGTTACATTTCACTTTATTAAATTTAGATAAAAGCCAATATAATAAAGCGGACAGGAAGTGCAGAATAGATAATGTTATACTCAGGATGTTTTTCAGACGCTTACTTAGGTAGATACTGAAGTTTACCAACAGGACGATTTTGGATCCTTAATTAATATTTATTTAAATTGACTAGGTAATCCTATTGGAACTAGATAGTCTTTAAAACATTAGTTTAAATTAAACTGTAATAATACTGCCTTTTATTCCAAAACAAGGAAAATTTGCCTTTTTTAACATTAGCCAAAGTTAATTTTACATTTAATAATAGGTAATATCTGAAACTATTAATGGCATTTTTCTGGGTTATCATAAACCAAATGCAGTGAGCGTTATCTTTTTATCTCTACCGACATTCACCTTCAAGGAGCCAAATATAGGCTACTTATGTTATGTAGACCGTGGCATACATCTATTAACTTGCGACGGAACCGCCAAAAAATTAGGACGAGGAATAATATATAGTAATATCGAGTCTCCCAAGTGAAGTGGTTTTACAAGTTTGCATTGAAATGCGATTAAGAAATTACGAATATTGCGCTCGCGCCGGCTAAAGGCTCAATGAATCTTTACCATTAAAATCGCTATATAGAAACGCACCATGAGTTTTCCAAACGAGTACGTTATTGTTGATATAAGTACTTATATACTTGATATATCTATATAGCCATTCAAGATTGCTCCGTCCACCTTGCCCTGACGTCAACTTGCGCCGGAGTCTAAAACGATCTTTACGAGTTCAAATGGGCAATAAATAGCAACAATTGGCCACGGATAAAACTCCACTGTATAGTTTATTTACGACTTGTTTGGCGAGGGCTGGAAACCTGTAAAAGTTTGTAATTACGTCTCTGAAATACTTTACAGCGTTGTCAAAATTTACATCTGCGTAAAATTAATTTGCGAGCTGGTATTTGACCTAAAAGAGCTAAACTGTATTAGTCTGATACAAACTACCGACGACGAAACGTTTTAGACTAAGATTAGGTGGTAGTGCACCCTACCTAATCGGGTAGCAAGATTCGGCATATATAGGGGGTAGCACCTTAAAAAGTTATGACTTTTTGTATGGGACACTATGAGCCAAACCTGGAGCGTTCGGAATGCAGCCAACTTTTCGGTACCAAAAAAAAGTCAGAAAATACCTCATCGGGTAGCAAGATTCGTCATATACAGGAGGTAGTACCTTAAAAAGTTATGACTTTTTATATGGGACACTATGAGCCAAACCCGGAGCATTCGGAATGCAGCCTGATTTTAGGGTGCCAGAAAATATCAAAAAATACCTGATCGGGTAGCAAAATGAAACTAATGCCAAATGAAAGTACCAATCACCTGTTAATAAAAAAAATTGGTACTCGGTCCTAAACCTGGAGCATTCCAAATGCAGCCAACTTTTGTGATCGAACAAAAAACTCATCTGATACCACGTAGAAATGGCCCCAGAAGATGGTTCAAAAGACATAAACAAGCTTAATTTGGTGGAATTTATCAAAAAGTGCCAAAATATATTAGGTTTACGTACCCAAACTTATCACTTTCGTGATTTGGCTTAATTTTAGGGTACCTGAAGATTAAAAAAAATACCTTATTGAGTAGCACGATAAGATGTATGCCAAATGAAAGGACTTATCATCCTGTTAATTAAAAAAAATAGCAGCGAGTTCTAAACCTGAAACATTCCAAACGCAGCCACCTTTTGTGATCGAACAAAAAACTCATCTGATACCATTAAAACGTAGAAATGGCCCCAGAAGACGGTTCAAAAGACATATACAAGCGTAATTTTATAGAATTTATCAAAAAGTGCCAAATGGTTATTACTTTCGTGATTTGGCTTAATTTTAGGGTACCTGAAGATTTAAAAAAATACTTTATTGAGTAGCACGATAAGATGTATGCCAAATGAAAGGACTTATCATCTTGTTATTTAAATAAAAATAGCATCGGGTCCTAAACCTGGAACGTTCCAAATGCAGCCAACTTTTGTGATCACAAAAGTTGGCTGCATTTGGAATGCTCCAGGTTTAGGACCCGCTGCTATTTTTTTAAATTAACAGGATGATAAGTCCTTTCATTCGGCATACATCTCATCGTGTTACTCAATAAGGTATTTTTGTAAATCTTCAGGTACCCTAAAATTAAGCCAAATCACGAAAGTAATAAGTTTGGGTGAGTAAACCTAATATATTTGGCACTTTTTGATAAATTCTATCAAATTAAGCTTGTTTATGTCTTTTGAACCATCGTCTGGGGCCACTTATACGTTGTAATGGTACCAGTTGAGTTTTTTGTTTGATCACAAAAGTTGGCTGCATTGACTTTTTTGGTACCCGAAAAGTTGGCTGCATTCCCATACAAAAAGTCATAACTTTTTAAGGTGCTACCCCCTATATATGCCGAATCTTGCTACCCGATTAGGTAGGGTGCACTACCACCTAATCTTAGTCTATTTACTTTGTTAATGTGTTCTTATTCGTAAAATAAATAAATAAATATTGTTTTATTTCAGGCCACTTTACAGACTTACATTATTAGAGTAAAGGATAAAAGTTGTGTGCTCTATATCTACGAGTACCTAGTTAGGTACCTACCTACATTGGTTATATAGTTATATCGAAAGAGATGGCCTTTTAAAGGATTGCATTACAGCGTCATCAGCAAGTTTTATCCTAATTAACTATTTATCTAAAAGCAAAGTCCTTGTTTCTACATAGGTATTAATTTGTCGATTTTAATTACATATGCGAGTTTACCGGCGTGCCAATAACCAGTGAATATTCAATTCCCCAGTCACTTGACCTTCGTGTTGTTTAGCAGCCGAAACAATCGCAATACAAATGCCTTATTAGAAAATAATTCGTAGTTCAAAACTCTTAAATGCACATACAAAATTTAAATGTGAAGGAAAAACCTGCTGGTTTTTCAGCAGGTCAGCAATTGATATTTTATGAAATTATTAATAATAATTTATTTATAGTGTCAACCATGCTATTTAATATCATTTTCAATATTTTCATGCCGTAGAATGTTTACGCGAAAAAGGTGAAAGAAAACCGACTTGTTTAGTCAACAAGAAATAAAGTAATTTCATAGAGGAATTAGAAAGTCATTATGTTGTTAAATGCAGTACCTATCCTTTTTCCTAGCCTCAAGTCTGCTGATTGATTTAACTTACTGACATACTGTATAATATAGAGTTATTTTTTAATGTAATGTAATTGTTCCTCATGTAATTCTAATTACATGAGGAACCGATGGGGGCTTAATAATCTGTAGGAGAGAGAAGTGAAAAGCGTTTACTCTGCTGAGAGAGAAACGGAGAATTTTGATAAAGTTTACATTTAATTTCATATTATATTTAGTTTCCTAAAAGCAAATCTGACATTGTATTCGTGCCTACGTCACGCAACGTGTCACCCATTTGATTTCATTACACTAACGAACCTTAAAATGTGTGACTGAAATATATTTTATTGCGAGGCGCGGCCTAGTCCGCGAATGGCTCTATTGTGGTTTATGTGCTATCAGTGCTATCACATAATTTCATTACAACTAATGCTGAATAAAGAATAGGGATTGTTACTTAGGGCGAATTTAATATTGTAGGCAAGTATAAATGCAAAAAACTAGCAAGTAATGATAAAGTCGAGAAAAAAAAACAAAGGTTTTTGAGTATTAGAAGTTTAAAAGTTTATCCTCTGAAGTGATAATGTATTCTACGAGTATCTTGCCTTTCTTACATTTTAAGTTTTGTGGCAATGACATCATGCAAGTACAAACTACAAACGCTACTGAATACTTGACTAGTTAGGATTTAAGTAAATATAACTGTACTTATTATCTTCTATGATATCCAGTGTGCAGTTGTGTTGTAGCTTGTAGCGTAAAAATGACGTCACTTGGACGATATATCATTTTCAGTTAGAGTTCTGAGGGGTGATTTTTGAGATTCGAGCACTCGATAGTGACATTTAAAACTCTGAATAAAACGATGAAATTATGTTTTAAAAATAAAAGCGATAGAAATTTAAAAAAAAGATTATTTAAACTATTAATTCCATGAAAAAAAATTGGCTACAAACTTTTGTGTGCGATTATTTTCGAGCTTGAATTTTTTGAATTCGATCGTCCGGCTGTCAAAAATCGTCCCCCAGGAGGTTGGGTTTGCACAGTAATTTTACCCTTACAAAAATTAAGATCAGTTGACATGTGGTTGACATTGACAGTGACACTGACGCAGGCCAAAGAACAATATTTGGTCTGTCTCGGTGGACGTTAGGTACGAGTATTACGACTAAAATAGTAATGATGCGAATTGTCCCGCTTAAAATAGTTAGTACTCCGTAAAATATTACACTGACGAGCACCATTTTTTATAACATAAATAACATAATATTATTCCGCTTGGCACCTGCTTTCGTCAATTATTAGTTTATTATATGTATAATAGATAGAATAGTACAATGAGGGTTTCCGCAATCGTGATTTCCACTAGATGGCAGCAAAATGGCAAATTCAGTTTTTCAATATAATACGTATACTTTACGATACGTAATGCATTGAAAAACTCATTCATTTGTTTACGGTATTATCAAACTACCTGTAATAGTCCTCGTATTCCATTGGAATAATTCCAATGTCACATGTATGTGGTTTTTTATGCATGGCGGGGAAGATTTACTAACTTGTTATAACATTTTCTTGAATACTTTGGTCTGTTCTATTTATAAATCAGAATATAAATAATCTCCGCTTTTATCTAAGACAGGTACGAGAGAAAATTCATCCTACTGTCTATTATTTTATCGTGTAAATATTTTGAGCACGCTTCAAAATTTGTAAACATAACGCATTATGTTGCTGCTGGTCTATTACGAATTGTATATAGAGAGATTATACAAACTCAGTCTCTACCTACTACCCTGGCAGATTGAAGATAGATTATATTATATGTATACACTACCTAAATACATACATTCTTCATACACTAGCTAGGACATCACATCACTCTTCACTTCTGGTTTTGCCGGTCGGTATATTTGCAAACAAATGCATATCGTCAAGTGGAGCCATTAAGAGCTATTTAAGTCTATGTCCCTATTAGCAGTGGCAGTGGGTCCAAAGTTTTCTTAAGCCGGTGCTGAATTTAGCTTAAAATTTCTTCATGAGCTATAGAAAAACTGCCCGGGCACCTGAAATTTAGGCAAACCGACGGGATGTGTGTTCTGCGCATGCGCCGCCACTGGTCCCTAATCCCTACTTACGTTAGTAACACTTCCAAATGTAAAATCTGGCGTAATACAATTTAACAATTTATTTTATTTTATTTAAACCACTTCTTTATTTATCAATGAATTAATTCATAAATTGGGTTTGCAATTATGAACCACAATGTTCAGCTCTTTCAATTCTTGAAAATAAATTGCAACTATGTATGCGAATGGAAACCCATCTGCAACACGCCATTTGCAGCATTTGCACTATTTATTTGTTCTACAAATGAAAACGATGCACTCTGGGTGATTAGTTGCATTCCGAATGGATATTTATAGGGTAATGTGTAATGGCGTTATTCATAAACGTCTGTCAAATCTGAAATACTGGAAATAATAGTTTTCTCAAACATGAAATGAATTATTGTCTTCACGTTATAGGTTCGGATTCGGAAGTAGGTACGTATTCCGTTTGGGGCTTACAACAATACAACTTTTCAGGCCTAGGCCTGCAAATTAACCTAGACGTCTAAGAGGGCGGCAGGTTTTACGAACAAATGATTAGATTTTTGAGGTCGTATTTACTTGATGTATGTGTAGGTATATTCTCTTGGTAAGCACAATTAGCTACTTAGGTAGTTGTCGATCTAACGACACATATACCTACATTACCTACATTACCTACATTACCTACATTACTTTATCAGTGAAACTGACTCAAAATGCGGGTTGTAACGGTGTAAAAGAAACTGCCGTACACAGACAAGACACATTATATTACAAATAGCTGCAAGCATTCGTCGAAACTGGAATTATACATGACTTCGGTTAACAAAACACAACTTGAGTCACGAGAAAGTATGACTCAACTCTCTTAACTCGGTTATTTTCAACTCAAATGCAATAAAAAGAAAACTCAGAGACCTAGTCTACGTTTCTGGGGGGTTACCATGAAAATCGAAATTCGATAATGGTGTATTTGTCTTTCAGCACTTGCATATACGAGCGATAGAGAGGGACATAGTTAAACGAACGATCGAAGTAGATAGATACTTCGTGGTCCTAAGCGTGAAAGAGTCTGTGCGGAAAGAAAAGTGCCGTAGAACTACTTAAATTAAATAGTTCCCAATATTCCCATACAAACCACGACACTTCTCTTTCCGCGCAAATTCTATCTATAACATAATGACGTGTCATTATTTTGTTTAATTATGCCCTTGATAACTTAATTAGTTGAAAGATGAAAATAATGTTACACAGACCACCTACAATTTCAGTTCTAGGTCTAGGAATTCAATAACTTAATGAAAACGTCAAGTAGTGACTTAGTTTGAACAAATACGATTTACGGCCTCCTAGCCTAGTCAGTACTGTCAGTAGTCTGCCTATGAAACAGGATGTCCCGGGTTCGAATTCTTTTCAGGACATTTATTCGTGTGTTTATCACGGACATTAGTTTCTGAGTAATAATTGTTTTTTTATGTATTTAACACACATTAACCACAACATAAGACAACGTGGGAGTGGGAGTTGGTTGATTTGTGTAAGATTGTCCCATAATATTTAACTTACAATACCGCGTCGCTGTGGCCTACACAATTAGCGGAATACATGTTGTATTACGTCCTTATTTTAAAAATATATCGTACGATATATTTTACGTACCTACTATTTGATAGACTCCACACACGGAGCTATAATATATATTATAGCTCGATATATTACGATATATTTTGGGTATATTGCCTTCCTTCTCTAGCGTGCCGTACAACCGATATTATCATTCTCTCTTTTGATATCTTTGCCGTGTGTGGTGCCGAGCTATACGATAATATCGGTATCTTACGGTATATTAATATATATTATAGCTCTGTCTGTGACGGGCTTTAATTATACCAAAAGTAGCTATCTACCTTTTTTCCTGTCTCTACCTTTGAAAAAAATTGGCGTTATTTAACGTTATAGAACACGGTGTAACACAGACGATGTATAGTGGTTTCGTCGTTACACTGTGTTATATGTATAATATTTTTATAACATCATTGTAGCCAGTACCATAAGTATTTCGTGCTAAAAGTAGAGTGAAGGGGTTCCGCGTTAGCAATGTACCTTCTCAGACCGAAACGTGACATTTGTTGCTTTGACAATCTGTCACGCCTTTCATTCGTAATTTCCATTAAAAAGCCGTTTTGGTTTATTAGCTCGCTGTTATCTAATAAACATTGATCTAATAATCAAGGAGCGGAAATGTCGTAGCGAAAATCAAAGTATGAGATCGAACAAAATGTTTAATCGACTTTTCCAGCGACCCAAAAAATTTTTTGTATGTAAAAATTTGACCTCATTCATTAGTGAATTACGTGGCCATTTTAAAATACCTCTACGATTATTCTATTGATTTTCGCTATAAAGATTCCGCTCCTTGCTAATAAATAATAATATAGGTAAGTAGTTAGGTATGTAGGTTTTGTGACAATCCAGACAAAATTAACCTAAAAATAACTTTTGCTAAAGTGAGAAATATTAGAATACTTAGTTTCTTACTTCTCATTCAGAGTAGGTTAGTAAATAACCAAAGAAGGTTTATTTTTTATTGAAATTAATATTTCTAGTTAGCTAGGTACAATGTACCGTACATACTTATCTAAAGAACTCGCGCCTACCAGATTTATGCCTGATAGGTGAAATACTTATTATCTTATGTAGGTAGAGTAGGTATAGGTACCTACCTACGTCTGTTCATTCAGCAATATAGGTAGGTATGCAATTGTAAATGTAAACCACCAAATTAGTTAGCTTGCTAAGAAAATTGTCACTAAGGCCACGTTTCAATGGCAGCGTTTACAAATAGAAACGTTTTTGTATTTATTTTGACAAACTTTATCCTGTATAGTACAAGTATATGTGTAAAGTAAACCCGTGGATATATTTATACGTTTTATCAAACTATGTTGTATTTATTTAATATAGTGGGGGAAGCGGGAGGTAGGTATGTTTTAATTTTCGTCAATCTATCGATTTTGCCAACTGAGTGTGCAAAAATAATATCTTAATCTGACTTAAAGTACCTAATAATATCTGAAAGTAAAATAATAGCTTATAGAGTCTAGTTACGGTTAATTACGTGATAACAAATTATAACTCCGGGCTTTTGTAACTTGTAAGTATTTTTTTTGCAAAAGTGGGGTATCTACCTACCTATTTTTAAGTTTTCTGTCCGTACTTTTATAGTCAAATGTGGGCGAGAATTTTTATCCGGAAGGGAAACAGGCATACTCTTACTAGGTACGTAATACTTGAACGCTCCCTTATAGTTACTTCCGTTTTTTATTCAAATTAAAAAAATAACGGTGGCTTCGGTTCGTCAACGTTACCTCTTAATTTGTTTCAGCCATATCAGGGAAAAATTTAAATGAAATCACTTTTTTCCATTATTAGTAATAGGTACGCTTAAGCCAATAATAACATGCAAATTAGCGAATTTTAAATCGTTTTCCCAGAAATCGCACTACGACAATCCCACGATTTTTTTTGAAAAAAAAAAAACGAAGAATAGGTAGGAATTCCTTGTGATTTGTGAATCACTCGTTTTGTATTTGTTATCGGTTATCGCTCGGCGCCCGCTCTGTTGAACAAGTGACGTGTCCTATTGGCTCAGCAAAACTCCTTTTAGTTCCGGTTGCGATCTCTATGCTCCGTAGAGCGTATGCATTCTCACTTTTTACTGTACTCTAACAATTTTATTTTAACTTCAACGTTAAGCTTGAGCAACAAAGTTCATTTTAACTTAATACAATTGTATTCAATTACCAGAGTAAGTACTTACTGATTCTTTTTCAGAAAATCTTTAAATTCTGCTTTAAATTGCTTTATATAAAGATCATTTTTATTTGAATTTATTATATCAATTAAAGATTTTAGGTTTAAGCTGTAGAGTTTGTCTGGAAAGAGAAGTGTCGTGGTTTAGATGGGAGCTCATACATTCTACGACACTTCTCTTTCCGAACAGACTCTAACAGACGTAACGAAAGTACCTAACTATTTAGACATGCACCCATTTAACTTGAATGTCGTAGATTACGTGTTATTTTATTTGCAATGTGAAAATTGTGCTAACTGGCCCCCCCCCCCCCCCCCCCAAATTTCAAGTAAACTAGAAAAATCGGCGTATGGTGGAAATCACATAGTTTTGTACCAGCAGCACGGTATCTATAATAATTTCACCCTACATCCATGTATTTCACTTAGTCTGCAATCAATATCAATTTAGCATAAGACGTTGTAGGTATAGCTACGAGTTAACAAACTCATTAATCGATTAATTAATCTTAACATCCATTTGATTATCGTGGGATTGGAAATAAAGGAAACAATGGTTATTCTTTGATCATTGAGACGGGACAAAAACAATAGTTTATCATATACCTATATGATTTACCTACGTAGATATAAATACGTACTACGTAAATAATGCGACAAGTAATCTGTGGGTCACAGAGGTCAAATATTAGATTTTGCACATTTTGGTCCCTAAAAAATTATCAAAATCCAGCAACAGTTGTTTTCTAATAATTTACACAATATACCTAGGTAACCAGAGGGCCTACCGCGAAGTTCGAAAATCGAACTAGGTAAGTAATAAAATAAGCCTACCTGGTCCAATATAATGCAGGCGAGGAAGTGAAAATACCTACTTCCTTACCATCTAGGTACTACCTCGGTACATATGCCTCGGTATATGAACTTGGTAAATATACAGTAGATCATTTATTTTATACCTAAACCTACATATACTGTAAATAAAAATAACCCCTATTATCTAGGTGCCTACTGCCTAGGTATTGTATTATCTAGACTGGGTCTAACTAGGTAAGTATATTAACGTGTCATAGCCAGTTGAACGTGCCGATTCAAAAATCTAATTGCTCGTCCGTAAATAACTATGTTTGAAAATACGTACGTTTTGTGTATGAAGGTAAAATTACCATTCACATGCTAACTATGTCGTAAGGAAGCTTTGGCTTACAAACAATCATTCGCAGTTATCGGTCAATTGCCGATGCTTCCTTCGTGAACGCACGATAAATAATCAAAGAAAACCCGCGAATAAATTTGCACAACTAAAAAAAACCTTGTAATATCACTGCAGCACTGGCCTTATAAAAAAACAAAACAGTAAACACTTCACAACAGTCACAGAGTTCGCGAAAAATAACAAACGTTCCGTTTTCAAAAGTTGACAGCGACGTTTCGTTCGCAAGGCGCGCGGCACGGCTGCGTTCCGAATGACAAATGCGCGTCAACGGGTTGCCGGCGTTTTGTTTACCTCGCGGTTTCGCGCCAAGTTCAAGGGATTAGGGCTGAGGCGTGCGGAACTACTAGTGATGTACGCACGGAAGTCAGACATTACATTAAATGTAATCATGTATTCATAAATTTTTAAGCATTTAACATGAATACAGTACAGACACTCCAGGTCTGGTACAATTTAACATGAATACAGTACAGACACTCCAGGTCTGGTACAAATTTCTTCTCTTTCTTTCGGATTGGCAAGTGCCATAGAGCGAGATATAACGAAATTCGATTTTCGTCGTTTGCAATAGTCTTGTCAGCAATAGTATTATTTTTTAAATATCTATAAACGCGTTCAGGCTTTTGGTCATGACTTATTGACTCATAATTTAATAGGTAGAGTTTGTCCGGAAGAGAAGTGTCGTGGTTTATAGATTCTACGATACTTCTCTTACTGGACAAACTCTAGCTTCTTTAAGAGAAATATATGTCCTAATTAGTCTTACGATAGCGATACATTAATATTAAATATTTATTAAGTAAATATCTAATTGATATTTGTTCCTCTATTATTATAGAAAATGAACAACGAGAACTGATAAGAAAATTACACGCTTTGTAATTTGTAATAATGACAATTATTCATCGTGTTTGTTGAAACTGTTAGTATCCATCCGAATATGTTGACTTATCATTTGTAGATACAGGTCAATACATGTAATCTGGCACTGGCAAGTTCTTTGGAATATGCTCTCTTCCCATCACTAGGCGGGACCAATCACATGCGACCCCGGCCCATAAACAAATTAAATCATCTAACCCTTTGCGCGCGTTTCTTTAAACTTATTTTTTACTTTACTTACTTAGTAGAGCGAAAATTAGTATTTTCAGCCGACTTCAAGATATCGTAGGAGGAGGATCTCAATTCATCGTCTTCTTTGTTTTTTTTAATTGAGTGAAGTAGTGTGACTGCTCCTGCTATACAAAGTTAAACCACTTAACTTCACTTTAGTTAATTCTCCATTAAAAATACTACTTTAGGACCACCGACAAATTTACTTTCTTCCAGATCGAACTCGTCGAACTCGCGGAGCGTAAGCGAAGTGAGTTCTTACAAACAACTCCAGACCGAACTGTCACCTGGCTACTGGGACGTCTCGGCATTTGGATGGCTTTTTGATTGACGATAACTTTAGTAACGTTTTGCTGATCTTTATGAAATTTCTTGGGGCTGTAGCAGAGATACATAAAATTTGTAAGTTCGTATATGAGCAGGATCGATCAAGTGGTTATGGAGCTAGAAGGAGAAAAAAATCCTCCTTGGGGTCTTGTTATATTGGCCAAGTCGTTTGCAAGTAAATCGCGAGTTCTCAGTTCGCGGCGGACTACTAGTTAATATTACATTTCCAAGCTATGCTGTTGTTCCGTCCATGCAGTAACAAGCAATTAAATTTATGCCATATGGTAAATTAATAAACTAGTAGTCCGCCCCGAACTGAGAACTCGCTCGCGATTTCCTTGCAATCGAGATGACCAATATAACAAGACCCATATTATTATGATGATTTTTTCGCGCCTTCTAGCTCCATGACCCCTTGATCGATCCTGCCATATATGAACTCTCAAATTATATCTATCCCTGAACCCTTAGCTTAGTGTAATCATTTCACTAACGTAACGTAACGATTGCGTTTGCGTTAGGTCTTAATTTTTATGGGTTTCTTACACAGCACACCAAGGGGAACGTATCGAAAACTAAACACCCAGCAGGTATCTATGAAGTATCTTCACTCGTCGTAGCCAGGAGTTGTTTGTAAGAACTCGCTTCGCTTACGCTCCGCTCGTTCGATTAAATTGAAACTCTATCTCAGGAATGCAATTATTGAATTCTAAGTGCTAGACTTTAGTCACTTTTAACTCTGAAGTGATAAAATGGTAGTTTTGAGGACGAGACGAGCATTACTATATAACATGCACTGTACATGGTGCACATATTTGGTTACGATTATTTTCGACGTTTGTTTATTTGATAGAAGATAGAGCCTGTGGAGTCATCCCACACAAGTAACTATACGCCTAAGGTGAATATCACATTGGCGCCGCAACCGCATGCGGCGACGGTTTTAAGCGGGGCAGCGCTATAAGCGGTCCAGACACTGTCAGTAATAATGTCATTATTTCTGTACCCATCCTTCTCTTCTTCATATACATAGAAAAGGACGGGTACAGAAATAATGACATTATTACTGACAGTGTCTGGACCGCTATACACACGCAGAGCGCTATGTCGCTCGCGCACCGGCGCCGCATGCGGAAGCCGCACCAGTGTGATAGTCGCCTAAGTGCGACCGAGCACGTAGTACCAACCAACCAATGTTTTCACTTCACTTTCATTTCAATGTGCCAGCTAAAGCGATAAGGTCTAGGACCACCGATAAGTCGTGACTACGTAAAATGCTCGTCTAAAAAGTAGACTCGACGCAGCGCCTAATGGGTGATGTCATTTGTTTTGATAATGCTACTGATAACAAGGCAATGTTACCTAAACAGTAGGATGTTTGGAGCGGCATTCTTTTTTAAACAATCACGTTTCCTACGGCTAGGTGACCGCAGTCACGAAGGTTATAAAAATACATATATGGGTAGGGAATGTCATGTTAAATGTGATGACGTGAAGTCTGAATTCTCGTGAATTTTGGTATTTGGGGACTGAGCGGTCAACCACATAACTATAGATAATTTTTCATTGTAATTAATAAAAGTAATCTGACAGCTCCGGGCGTACAAGACTGTTTGCTTTATGGATGTAAAGTGCTGTCAATTTACTCCACTCAAAAGAGTTATAGTACTATTAGTTAGGCGGCTTTCTCACTGCTGCGGTTTCCGCATGCGGCGCCGGTGCGCGAGCGAGATAGCTGTCTGCATTTCATGTGTATAGCGCTGTCACGCTTGCACACCGTCGCCGCATGCAGTCGATTTCAGAGGTGCAAATGTATCTTTCGCGTCGACTGCAATGATCTTAGAGCTTTAAACCAAGCGGAGCAGCCATTGACAGGCGTTCCCCTCTGCCGAAAATGTATGACCAGTGGTCATACTCATTGTATAGACTGACGTTTATTTGACGTGGCTATTTTGACGTTTCGCATACATTTGACGTTCCCCTCCCCCGCAAAAATCCATAGAAATTGCCAGACGTGGCCAGTCCGGTTGGTTGAATAGTCAAAGGCAATGATTGATACGTCCAAAAATTGACTGTTTATTGAAACCATTCGAAGAAAAGATTAGGGTCATAGTCGCAATTGTAAATGTGTAAAATGATATCTTATCTTAGTTATCTTGGACATAAGATATCATGGTATCATTTACTGGTTGATAAAAATACAAACATTTAAACCCTGATATTGCCACTTAGTTATCTGAAGTATATGAAGAGCTGAGGATAATATCGTATTCCCCCCCCCCCCTGTAACGCGTAATTTCCTTTATCTGTAACGCTTTTTTTGAAATTATTTGACCCCCCTCCCCCCTGAATGCGTAACGTAATACTCGAACCCCCCAGAGATACAACAATAAGACAGTTTCAAAGCGCTCGAAATCAATGAATTTAAGCTCGATAATAAACGCACACAAAAGTTTTGTGACATTATTTTCGTACGAAATTAATAGCTTTAATTACCATGATTTTAAATCCCTAATGCTGCTATTTTTACACCCAGTTTCATTATCGTTTTAGACAGAGTTTTAAATGTCACATTCGAGCACTCGAAACTCAAAAATGACGCCGCAGAAAAATAATTTATATAAATATAAGAATGTTTTTTTTCGCACATACACGTCAGTTTAGTCTATAGTAGTTTTCGAATTTAGTAAATCTAAAAAAAAACTGAGAATGGTGAGATTGTCTTATAACGCCATCTAGAGAATATGGCTAGCAAAGGTCAATAAACGGTAGCGTATAGGAGATTGGCCAAGGAGATCCGCTACTCGCCACAAGATGGCGTTAACGTCAACATAAGGTTATTGACCTTAGTGATGTAATTATGTAGTTGTTTACATCTCTTTGCAACAGAATAATTAAAAATAGCATTGATTTATTTATATTCAGTATGAAAATTGCAGAAATTTAACTAAATAATCGTTTGTCTTTAAGTATCTGTTACTTTTGACATCTGAATTTGTCAGAAACCGACAAAACTTTCACTAAATGAGGCTTGTAAGACGTTTAGTCGTTTATGAAAAATGTAGTCACTTATTTAAACAATCCATAATGTGAAAGGTGCTTAGCTTAGGGTATACCTAAGAAGCGGTTTTTGACACTGGCCATCTTAGTACACACAACGCCTTACTAGGTATACACTTTTGAACGTTATTACAGCGGAATAAGGTTTAAAAGTGTATACCTAGTGAGGCGTCGTGTGTACATTTTATAGCTTAAAATCGATTTTAGGTTATAAAATGTACTGAGATGACAGGTGTCAAAAACCGCTTCTTAGATTGCACAAGGTGTAGTCATACCTACTGAACAACTTTTTCTATGGGACCAACCCCGAAATCCCAAAACAAAAAAATTGCCCCCCCCCCCCCCCCCCACACACAATTGTCGGTGTCTGATCGGCCGAAATGTATGAAATAGTCAAAACTTTGTGATTTCGGAGTTGAGCCCATAGTAAAAGAATTGTTTAGTATGGCCTATCTATACTACTTATACACCCACGATCCTTCCAAGCCTCCCATTTTAAATTAGATACTTAATTACTTAAAAAAAACAGTTAAGCACTAGGATTTAGTTTCACCTTGTATTCAAATTAGCACTTACTTTTATTTAACTACCATGTTATAAAATGTTTAAAAATAGCATTTGCACTCTGAATGTTCGTGTGTAAGCAATTATCGTTGCGATAATGCTGTCGTACCTACGAGTACCTATGTACGATACGCTTAAGCTATGTAGGTACGCCCATGTGCAGTTCAGAATTTAAACATTGCGACTGTTTTTATTTTGAACTTACAATATGGTAACGTTCTTGGAAAAAAAAACATTAGAATAAGAATTACATCCACGTTTTTACAATCATTTTTTAATGCGCAATATTTGACGTCCTTGAAAGCTTTCAAAGAGATTGAAGTTTTTCGGAAATTTGAGGAGTGAATTACTTACCACTTTGACTACTGGAACTTTTCCTTGAATACACGGTACCTAACCATGATCTCGCGACATAAAAATTAAAAAAATCAGTCGATATAACATACTTTTTATAAAAATTATCCCATAACAAAAATGACCAACTGGTTAAAATAAGACATACCTAGTACCTACATGTTATAATATCTGTCACTTTGCATGACCGAGAAATAAATGGGCATTTTATTATTATTTCAGACATACATGTAAGTGTAATTTCCTAAATCTAATATGACTTCGAATAATACACATTATTGTAAATGTCAGTTTATCGAATCGATATAGAAAAATCCAGACCAGTGTGTAGTAGTCAATATGCTTATGTTATTGAAAGATGACTGTAATATGTTATGTTGTTGATACCAGAAACATAATATCCGTTTCTTATCAAAGCACAAGACGTGTTTTGAGATAGTGTATCAACAATAAATATTGTTGACATCAATAATGTACGTCAATAAGCGAACATTAACGTTTAATGATATATTGTTTCAGTAATAAAAAATGGGAATATCGCATACGCTTACTTTTTAACCGACTTCAAAAAAGGAGGAGGTTCTCAATTCGACTGATTTTTTTTTTTTTTTATCATCATTATGTTTTTTTTTTGTATGTATGTTACTCCATATCTCCGTGAATCGTGAACCGATTTTCAAATATTTTTTTTTAATCGAACAGGTATAACCTCTAGATGGTCCCATTGTCACCAAGTCAGGGTCTGATGATGGGATCCTGGAGAAATCGAGGGCACTCTTCAACTATTATAGGCACACCTATAGTGATTTCACTATTTTTTACAGCAACTCGGCCACTTCCTCTTGGAATAGCAGATGAGTGAAGTCGGTTCTTTTTTTGTTTTAAATCGAAGATGATAAGATTTAATAACCAATATATTCTTGTCACAAATTATAAATACAAATTACTTAATTAACATAATAAAGAAATCAAAAATACAATCAATTACTCCACAATACACACACACATGTCAAAACTTAATCTAACTTACACAAAACAAAAATACTTAGTATAAAAAAAAATAATAATAATCTAAGCTACTTACTCCTAACTAAAACTAAAACTAAAACTGTTTTAAATTATATAATATAATGATTTCGGCGGAAGCGGAGGTTTCGAACGTTACATTATACATATGCCGCATTCGATTAGGCGTGGATCGTTTCGTGAATGTTTTAAACTCCGTTAGAAATGTCAACCTTAGCGATCGTTAGATCTCGCAGAAACTTTTATCAAAACTGGTAGACCACATTCTTGGTCGACTGTACTTGTAACTTAGGAGTAAGTTGAAATTGAAAACTAGAATCAATCGATTAAATAAAATACCCATTATTAATTAGTTTCTGATTCCGTACTCAGGACATTAATTATCAGGTGCTTACCTACTAATAGTACAGTCGACGTTAAAGATATATTTACACTATTGCACCCCATTCCCTTGTTACAAGGTGCAAAAGTGTAAACATATCTTTGACACCGACTGTACATAGAAATAAAACAAAATGTATGGGAGGGGTGAAATTAAATCGAAAAAAAAACAATTTAAGAATTTACTCTGTTATATCAGGGCGTTTTTTTTTTGGCGGCCAAAAACATATTTCGCAAGAGTAGATTTTCCTCGATTTTTAGTTTTATCTATGTAACACCACTAAGGCTTTTAAGAAAGCAAAAACCGTCTTTTCGGGAATGAATTTCACCCCCACTTCTATTTCTACTATTCGCTGTGTGCATGATTGTGGCACCATCTCTTGGGCAGGTGGTCAACCTCTTTTTTTCCTTTTTTATAAATAGGTTGTATTCCTTGCTTATAATAATAATAATACATATTCTTTATTGTACACCACGTGATAAGAAACAAAAACAATAGCGATACCAATAAACAAACTAGGTAACAACAAGCGGTCTTATCGCTAAGAAGCGATCTCTACCAGACAACCTTTAGGTAGGTAGTGGGAAAATATTAACTTATAACAATTAACGGGTAGTGCCGATATGAGTCTAGTAACTTATAAAACTAATACATGAAAACATACATAATAAGTAAATACATACATAAATACAAAATATACAAATACATATATACATAAACACATACATAAACTAAGGTAGCTTAAGGCAACGAAAGGTAATGTGATTTCAAAAGATTTTTGAAGATAGGAAGAGATTTAGCACATCTAATATTCGACGGCAAAGCATTCCACAGCCGAACAGCCCGAAAAGTGAAGGAGTCATTATAAAATTTTGATGAGGAAGAGGGAGCAGCAAGGAGACGTTTCTCCGCACACCGAACAGAAGAAAGATACTTAAAACGCTCTTTAAGATACGGAGGGGTGGTGGGATTGAAAAGGGTATTATAGAGAAGGGCGAGAATATGAGAGTTGCGGCGATGACGTATTGGGAGCCACTTGAGCTGGGTACGAAACTCCGAGACGTGGTCATACTTACGCAAGCCAAATATAAACCTTATGCAGGCATTTTGTAGCCGCTCAAGTTTGTTTAACTGATCCTCCGAAAGATCGAGAAAGGCAATATCGGCATAGTCCAAGATAGGAAGAAGAAGCGATTGGGCAAGCGCAATTCTGGTGGAAAGCGACAAAAAGTTACAAAACTTACGAAGTGACCCTATAGCAGCGAATAACCTTCTACTTATCTCACTAATCTGCGGTACCCAAGAAAGTGTACGGTCCATCAGAATGCCCAGATTTTTCACTTGACTCGAATATGGAACCTGGACGCCATCAAACACAATGGCTGTTAAGTTCTGAAAGTCAATCCGAGACGTGAGTTGAGGAGGACTTGCTTATATGAAATGTAACTGGCTGATTCACTATTTTGACAGCAGACAGGGGATTCGCAGTTTCATTTCTTGTCACATTGAGCACTGCGATCGTTGTCGTTACCCCCACCATGCACTTCGCACATAGCTAATAGTGAATTCATATTCACTATAGTAGAAATAGAAGTGGGGGTGAGTAATGAGTAAGTATGTACAGTCAGCAGCAAAAGTAGCTAATCGGGTAGGCTGTTCAAAATGAGCTGGACACGACTTTATTGTTAAGAGGATAAGCGCGTGCGTGTGTAAGTTATTTTTCACCTCACTAGCTCGGAAAGCCCTTTTTGTTTGTTTAATATCTATTGTGAAAATCGCTTTTTATCCACATGTGGTGAAAGAGTTTTGACATAAGTGACAAGTGGCTTAAGTGACATTTGACAGCTAACAAAACGTAAAACGTTAAAAGTGCAGAATTTTTAACATCGCAATTAATGAATTGCATCGAGTAAAAACACTTAATACAGTCTTACAACTTTATTTTAATTCATAAATATCAGCATTCAACATTAATCTTCATTCTTTTTGTAAAAACGGATAAATTGTTCTGACAGCCGAATAAGTCTACGTACGAACAAAACGCATCTGACATTTAATAAAACCTTTTACGTCAAAACTTTTCATTTCAATTCATCCATCATATCAACGTTAAATATTCGCATGTTTTTCTAGGTTGTTTTGTTAAAAATTAGTGATTCGAGTGATGAAGAAGTAATAAACACCTGAGGAATTACGGGAAACCGAGCAAAATGCACCCTTTTTCTTATTTTCCTCGCTGTAGTGAGGTGAAAAGTTTTGTGTTATACACGGGTGAAAGTTATTTTACGTCTCGTGTATTAAAGAACTCGCTACGCTCAGGATTCTATTTTTGAATAATAGAATCCTTTCGCTAGCTCGTGTTTCAAATAACACTCGCACGTAAAATACAACTTTCACCCCTTGTATAACAAATAACTATTGGACACCTTACCCGCTTCGCTTAGCAGAAGTGCTCCAGACTGTACACGTTCCTGTTCGGGTTATTATTAGAATTTATAGAGTCATCAGTTCTAATCATCTCAATCTATATTAACCAGGCGAGCAGTATAAATACACAAACGAAGTTGGCAACATGATCCTAGATGGTTGGTCATTGTACGCCGAGTCGCTACTTTGAAACGGGCCTGGGCCGGCTGGGCTGGAGGACATGTATGGCGTTGAGATGAAGGGAGATGGGAAAACGCGTCTTAACACGGAGACCTTGTTCCAAAACACCGCATCACAGAATTTCAAGACCTAGAGGACGATATTAAAAAGATTGCAAAAAAGGAGAAGTGAAACAGCAAACCGAGACATGGAAAAAAAGGAGAGGAATACCCAACAGTAGGCGTTTACACACTGAAGAAAAAGAAAACATGATCCATAACTATTTAAGCCACTCGTTTTCAAATCTATATGGCTTTAACCTGCAGGCTTGTATGACAATTTATACGATACTTATACAATAAACTACTCTCTCCTCTTCTTCTACCTAGCGTTATCCTGGCTATTGCCATGCAGGGTCCGCTTTCCTGCTCGCTTTCCTCCACTTTGCACGATCCTGGGCTTTATACAATAAACTACTAAATAAAAAAAATGTGATTCGATCGGATTCAAAACGTTATAGTACCTATTGAATAACAAGTAAGGATTGCCCTAGGCACATCGATAGTGGTAGCCAAGCCAACTAACTACTGGTGGTGATTCTGCCTACGAAACTTGAGGTCTAACATGCCTAGTTACCTACCGCGAATGTAGAAAATCGGAATTTCGTTACCATCTCTATCGCTCTTGTATATTCGAAAGAGAGTGATGTACTTAAATAATAGACGAAGAAACGAAGTGGTTCGCGGTTTATAGGCCTGGGTTAGAATCCTAGTAAGGGAAATACCTAATTTGTATGTTGAATTTAACTGAGAATATTTCTGTCGTATCCTACTGACTGACTACTCGTTATCTTAACTGCTGCTGAATATGCACTCGAAAGGTATTAGTATTACGGATATTATAGGACTGTCCTCAAAGGAAAAGTCACGTAATCTCCTCAGATTGCAACTATATATACTCAAACACGATGAAAACGATTAATTTCGTATTGAAATTTTCATACAATACTAATGGCGGCGCGTTAAACATATGCCCAGGAACGCCTGAGCTAATTTGGCTTTTCCTATATCCTAAAGAAATACTGGCTGACAAAAAGGAAAGCCGGTGGGAATTTAGTTCTTATGGACGCTTCGTCACTGACATTCCTGGTTATGTTTGCTCCATATTTAAATAAGCCTAATAAGCTCATTACACTAATTGGGTCCAAACGCCATCGGTGTCGGCCCGTTTATGGACTCCTAATGACCCCTTTACGGACCCTCGCCGGCGACAGATTTAGGGGTTCCTAATAACGGCGCAATTTATAGCTTTGCCTAGAAAAGGGTGGGATAATTGCCTCCTACATTAATAGTATTGGTTCTTAGGTTAGTACATACAAAACGTAGGTATCTGACCGATGATATCTTATTATACAGGACAAAATATAAAAACGTCTGAATTTGAATCTAAACTTGCTTAAGATTTTCAGGAGCGAAAAAGTAAATAGCGTTTTGATATTGACTTACTAAACTATCTGGCCATAGGTAGATATTGTAGGTACTGGATATTTCAGAGATTCTTATGATACAATAACTTATAAAGCAATATTTTACCAGTCGGTAGCCATTGGTACTAAGTATCTGCCACTCTAACCCAGTCCTGGTGCCGCAAACTATATTTCTTTATATTTGTAACAAAAATACTGGTGATCCGTTTAAGGGCATAATTGGTATCGTATTGCGAGTAAGAAAAAGTAGAAGAAAAAAAATTTGGAACCTAATTTTTTTTTGTATGGGACAGGGCGTCCCACCCGGTCAACCGTCCTACAAAACCAATTTTTTGTTTTTAGTTTTTCACAATACGAATATGATACCAGTATTTTTGTTACACCTTGTAAACATTTCTATACCCATTTCGTTAGTCCGTCCGTCTATTTTGCCTCTTTGACTCTCGAATATGAAAGTAACGTCATCGAGAGGCAGATCGATATTTAGTTTACATTTCTCATATCGATTTACGTAGTGACTAACAAAACAGTACTTTGTTAATCGCACATATTTTAGTAATGACGATTAATTATCAGTGCATAGCTCTCTAATTGAAAGGCAATACATGTAATCAGCGCAATAGCACAAGGTTGTATCAATACTCACATTGCTGTCTGCAAATCCTTTTATCATTTGATCCTAGTCTAATTTTACCTTTATTTAAAATTCTGCAAGTCGATTTTAACATAATTCTTGTTAGAATATGATACGGTATCCATGCCTATACAATCAATTGTCAATTTTCAAGTATACCTATACATAGGACATATAGTCGTCACGTCCCTTAGTCACGAGGACACGATAAAGAAGAAAAATTATCTATAGAAGACAATACTATACTTTGGTACCATACGAGTAGAGCTCTCAAATTATTCTTTTTCACAAGTGTAATTCATTGAGTATAACGGTAATACATAAGTTTCGATTTAAAATAACTTTTTTTTATTACACTTGTTCAGTAGAGTGTTGTTTTAAATTGGCAATTAGTCAATATAATTTCCAATGGAGTTTATAGTTCGAATTATTTTATTTACTTTATATTTTCGATGCCAAACAATTATTCGACTCTCTTTAACAAGTTTTTGCCATTTTTTTATATTCAATAAAGGATCCCCGCTCCGAGTCGTTCTTGGTGCAAAGGCTGTCCATAGTAATCCAGCGTGGAAGTGCGGCAAGCATTATGGGCACCTTTGCACCGGGAACGGCAGCTCCAGCCGTTTGTTTGTTTCAATTATTTGTATACTGTATATTTCTTTTCTATTCCTGTTTTTGTTGTGTATTTAAAAGTAAATGTTATTAATAATATTACATAAATTTATTATACCACCAACAAAATTATATTACAGACAGAGACCCTGCAAACCTATCTCAATAGGAGGATATCTTCAAGGAGTTAAAACTAAACAGACTAATATACTTAGGTCTACACAGCCCCTCTTTCTCTTACTATTGTTTTAATTCGTCTACAGAGCTTCTATCCCAGACAGAAACACTGGGTTTTGAGCCAGAGCGAGAAAACACCACGAAATGCCTTCTCACTGCTGTACAACAAGTGATAAGCGAAACCTGATACATTCAACACAGCCATACAGAACATTGCAATAGCGAGAGTGACTGAATACCTCAGTCGTTTGTTAGCACGACATGCTTTCCAACGCATCGCAATCTTATTCAGCAAAAACGTTAATTACTTGATGTGATGTGATGTCGGTACTGGCTCGTGCCCGATGCTTAGAAATCGGCATTAGAAGTACCGATACCGGCGTACAAAAAAATATGTTGACACGACTTTGTTATTTCGAAAACAAGCGTATCAAGATTATTTTGAACACAGTGGCCTATTGAATCAAGCTTATACATGTGACTTGTCAATCGTCACTTGTAGCTTTATTAAATTAGGCCACAGGCAAACTACTGACTGTAATTTCCGTAATAATTAATAATAAGTGCGTGATGTAAGTGCAATGTATGTCATTCTCGTATAAATATCTCTCATTGTATGGACTTCAACCATCCTTTAAAATTGATAAATTGGGATGTTCCTGTTCCGTTTTAAGTAAGTTACTTATAAGGTTCCCCTATCTTTGGCATATTTTTTTTTGTTATAATTATGTGTTGCATAACAACGTTAAGCATAAATTGCTGTTAGCATAAACTCTTTTGGCATAGCCAAGTTCCGCATATGTACTCTACGCATAATTTTCATCACACGAAGTAACGTTTGGCATAAAGTTAATGTACGAATTGACGCATGGCATTCTTTTTATTTCGCATAATCTTCTTTGTAATAATTCAACATTGCATAAATTACTACAAGCATATAATTTTATGGCATAATGAAGTTTTGCATACTTCTATTACGCAAATATATTTAGGCCGAATAATCTATAAGTACATTAAAAAAAAGACGCACGGGTTGGTTGTTTAGGGTCACAGTATGGTCACAGTTCTAACCTAATCCAACCCACTTTTTTGCAGTCGTTTGGGTTGGTTGAGGGTCACAGTTTTAACCTAACCTACCTAACCCACTTTTTAAGCAGCCATTTGATTTGGTTAAGGGTCACAGTTCTAACCTAACCTAACCCACTTTTTTGCAGGTGTTTGGGTTGGTTGAGGATCACAGTTCTAACCTAACCTAACCCACTTTTTGAGCAGCCGTTTGATTTGGTTAAGGATCACAGTTCTAACCTAACCTAACCCACTTTTTTGCAGCCGTTTGGGTTGGTTGAAGGTCACAGTTTTAACCTAACCTACCTAACCCACTTTTTAAGCAGCCATTTGATATGGTTAAGGGTCACAGTTCTAACCTAACCTAACCTAACCCACTTTTTTGCAGCCGTTTGGGTTGGTTGAGGGTCACCGTTCTAACATAACCTAACCCACTTTTTGTGCAGTCGTTTGATTTGGTTAAAGGTCACAGTTCTAACCAAAGCTAACCCATTTTTTACAGCAGAACCAATAAATCTGCTAATTGTAATTTATGCATAATTTGTTTTCTGCAAAGTAAACATTCGTCTAAAGCCTATTATGCTAAACAGATTATGCTGGTTATTATTTTCGGACAGTTGAATATAATGCAAAACAAAATTATTCTTATCAAGAAGCGGCCGTGTGAATATTAGCCGATTTCAAATTCGGATTCGCAAACATTTAGCCAATTGTATATTATGCGAACTGATGATTTCTGCAATGTTAATATTCTTCGAAAAACAATTATGCCAAATATGTTATGCCAGATGCGTTTCTGGCCACATAGTAGGGTTTTGTCTCAGTACAAATGCGAAAAAAATTGTGCGCATCGAGAAAAAGTTGTGAATTTTTGACCATAGATAGAGTGAGCAAAGATGAATATTTTTTAGTATTGGCGGTCTGTAAAATTTTTGGACCTTCACGTCAAAATCAGGGGTCCCGTGCAATATGTTATTACTCTCTGGTTAAGAATGCTAGGGGTTGTTTGGTATCGTTTCCGTGTAAAACAGACATGCAGAATTCATTTCTGATATTAAAAATGTAAAATTTCTAATTAAAAAAAAAATTGTGCCGCGAGGAAAAACACAATTTTATTTTCATTTTTTTAGAACGTCATATAACTAACATATATCCTTTATTTCAAATAATAAAAAATATTATAAAGAAGCATATTTAATATAGATTATAGAAACATATACATTTTATGCACCTTTAATACAAAAAACTTCTGGTTTTTTTTTTACTTAAGTTGAGTAACGGAAAACAGACGTCGCGTAGTTTGAATTGTGACGGTTTATGTTAAAGTTAAGGAGGAAAAATATGTTTTTATTTATTGTATTTTTTATTTCTGCATTTTGTGAAGTTATTATGAATAAAATTTACTAATAACAAGCAATACATGCATTTTAAGGTCAATACGCTACGGATGTTCACGTTCACATTGAGTATCGATACTTACTATGGAGAAAACATATACACCACGAAGCAAATATTTTTTTTCGCGTAGTTTTTGTATACTATAAGCCTAAAAATTGTATATATTTAGAAACTACATTAAATATGCTCCTTTATAATATTTTTTATTATTAGAAAAAAAAATGATATATATTAGTTATATGACGTTCTAAAAAAAAATAAAAAATTGTGTTTTTCCTCGCCACACAACTTTTTTTTTAATAAGAAATTTTACATTTTTAATATCACAAATGAATTCCACATGTCTGTTTTACACGGAAATGATACCACACAACCCCTAGCAGCCTTAACCATAGAGTAATAACGTATTTCACAGGACCCCTGATTTTGACGTGAAGGTCCAAAAATTTTACGGACCTCCAATACTAAAAAATATTTATCGTGGGCCATTCTATCCATGGTCAAAAATTCACAACTTTTTCTCGATGCGCGCAATTTTTACAAATTCGAGCTCTGCTAACAGAAGTTATGCCACATGGATGGAACCCACTTATAATTGGGGACGTAATTGGTTTTATTAGATTCGTCTCCCTCCGTTTTCCATCCATCTTGGCCACTGTTATACTAGAGAGTATATAGTTTAATAGAGCAGCAGGGTCTAAGAACTTTTTGAAGCTCAAGTCTGAAGCGTCATCTGCACGCGAGCAACCTAAAGATACATGGCGCTTCAGACTTGAACTTCAAAAACTTCTTAGACTATGGGTGTCTATATTATTTATAGTCTCTGGTTATACTTAGGTACCTACTGCTTACCTGTGAAATGAGATATATTCAGAATATTGTTCTGCCGATAAATGTTACACCTATTTCTTTAAACCCGATAATGAATTTACATTTAGCGAAACCAACTGACATATTTTTGAATACTTCCACATCTACAGCTTACTCTGATTTTGGATGATAGCATAAAATAAAACTGCTTCATTGTATCACAATATTTTTTTAAAACTTCATTTCATTTTGACATTGTGGTATGAATTAATTAATACCTACTCAGTCCTAATTATCAAAGAAATTACAAATTATTAACTTTAATTTAATTACAGTTATCTAATAATATTGACATGAAATTGTTAACGTTAAACAGTCTTAATATACATTTTGCAAGTTGATAACAAATGAAAAACCGGCCAGATCTCGATACCGGTTTTTAAAACCAGTCAATGTTATTATTTAAATACATCCTCACTATATTTATTCCTACGAGCGAATGTTTTTTTGTTTTAATACAATAATGTTAGGTACATTGAACTGAGAAGTCTTCAGGTTCAGTTCAACAAGTTGTCATAGTTTGTCGTCCAATAACTCAAAATTTTACGTAACAAAGCCACGTCACGAACACAATAAAACAATCTACTGATGTATCGATTAAAATCCATGAGCAATAATATCACTGATTAACTACATAGCGTCATACCCGTGTTTGTAATTCCACGTTTGTCATTATCACTTCAATTTTTTCACCCATTTCCACTTCCGCGGATCACCTACTGTTTTCTCGTTCGGCAACCCTCGCACAATCCTCGCAGTGCTCGTGAAACCTCGTGTTGTTATTGTTCGTCCTTTTTCTTCTTACGGCGAAATTTCTTTCCCTAGAAGGGAATTTCTGGAACTTCTTTGTAGTCGGCTCTTTCTCGCCCAATATGCGGCGGCATACTTCGGCCCACTCTAATTGCTTCAATGAGAGACACATGTTTATAAAGTGCACTTAGTTGCAGGCGCCTCGTTGCAGTTTCGACCTTGTTGTATTACAATTAGATCTGTAATTGTTTGTTTAGGGCCGGACGTGTTTCTGTGTTGTGTCGAATGTTGTTATCAACGCGTGCGTCGCCTGCGCAGGCTGGTGTGACAGTGGTGAATAAATTTCGTCGAGCGCCTGAGTTGATTGTGACCTTACGCCTCTTCGCCACACAAGGCTGATTATTTTCCTCGTGTTTATCGATTTCAAACATGTATCCTATGTATAGCACAAACATTATCTGAAATGGACTGCACGACGCTAAGACTGTATAACTAATGTTCTAGTATGCAGTGAGTCATACATAGTTCTTATTTCCGCCTGCGGAAAATGCACCCTATTGTCAATGGACATTTTCTTTTATTGATAAAACAGTATAAGCTTAATTTCTTTTTGACCTATCGATCAGTAGACGTCGGCGCACTCTACTGAATTATAAAATGGATATAGTATCTATTAGACGCGCTAAACTTGACGTGCAGACTTAGGATAGACGCACTCTTAAGTAACAAGTATGTGTATAAGTGGGCTCAGAAAACGAAAGTCTGATAAGTTATCGTGTTGACCCGGTCAGTCTGGGCGATAACGAAATGAGTCCTGATTGACAAACGTTAAATGCATGAACAGAATATTTAAAGCAAACACCATTTGAATTAGCCTATGCGTTGTTTGGATGTGTGAATAATACAGTGAGTGTCATTGAATATTATTTACGTAACTGAACGTATATATTTATATACAGTTTTTTGTACAGTCAACGCCTCACTAGGTATCCACTTTTGAACCTTATTCCGCTGTAATAACGTTCAAAAGTGTATACCTAGTGAGGCGTTGTGTGTACGAGTAATTTTAAAAAGTTAGGAAGTAAGATACGCTAGACGCTACCCACAATCCTCGATTTCCTTCAACGATAAGTTCCTAACACAATCCTTAATTTATATTCTCTTGTATTAATACCCCCGTGTCCTATTTAAATTTTATAAGGTGGTGTGAACGAAAACTATTTCTTAGCTATTGACAAACCTATTTACTGAGTACCTACTGATAAAACTAAATCATTATTTAGTTACAGCGATGTAACGCCCCGTTACGCCCCCCGTTTGTAAAAGTACTTCAATGTCGCTATTAGAGCTAAAAAAAAGAGATGCTCATTACAAAAACAATTTATTATTTCTTACATGGTCTTATGACTTGCAATACAAGTTTTATTTAAAAGTGTATTTTAAAATAAATAAAAAGACAGGGAAGTATTTTTAGCCCGCACTACAGGTTCTAATTCAAACAAAGTATAATAAGACTGATGTTCTAACAATTCTACTTACCTATACTGTTTACAACGACGCACAACTGAGGTTATTTACCAATCATGCTCAAGCAATTTGTATGCATAGGTCACTTTGACAATAAGAACGGACATAGTTTACTTCCTTTTAAAAACAAGAAGGTAGGAGCAAAGACAATCTTTACATCTGTGATATCCAAATACAGTAAAACACTCTTAAGACGATTTTGAACGAAACCAGAAAAACGTATTAGGATTTTTTTTGCGTTACTAATTGCATGGACTGATATAAAATGGCGTATTATAGAAATCATATGAAATGTGATCGTATTAAGCGTGTTCTACGTAATGTCACGTAAAAAAGTACATACCTCCAAGAATGAGGAATAAATCCCGGGCACATCTCCGGGCAGTTGTCGCAGGGCCGTCCCTCCGACACCTCCTTTATCCGAACGCCCTGTGGACAAAGAAATCTAATTTTATCCAGTGCATTTACAAATAATAATAGCTTTGTTAATCTTAACAAACCTCATTGTCTCTCAGATTTAGAGTACTCAAACTGTTAGTCATATCGTTGGTAAATACGTCGTTCTTTGTCCCAGAACCTCTGACGTCTTCATTTGATTCGCATTCACTGTAGCTATCCGACGTTGAAATCTCACTGTCCCTTCTAAAAAGTTTGAAAATGCCCGTTTTTTCACACCACGACTCTCCATCTCTTTTAATCTGACTGTTGCGCTTCTTTCTATGGATCCTAAAAGGCACTTGTTTCAGTCGCGGCTGTATCACGTAAGAGGGCTTTAAAATAGTTTTCTTGTAAAGCTTTTCGTAGTCTTCTTCTGTCACTCCGCAGTGATAGAGAAGGAAATCTTTTCTAATCTGTTCTTTTCCTTCCGGATCTCTCCAGAAAGTCTCTTTCGTGCTCACTCCAAGATAGTAGTCTAAATCTCTTTCGCCAAAGTCCTTCTCGTCGATTGTTTCTTGTTTGTTTTGATTGTGGTCTATTACCTTTTGGCCGACGCCATCCTGTGTTTTGTTCAACAACCGATACCTTCTGTTTGACATTTTGCGCATTAGGAATCCTGTGTTTGTTGATAGAAATTTGGTAGTTTTCCTATAAACTAATGCGACTGATTCTCTTCGCCTCTTCATATTGTTTCTTTTTGTGATGTACCTTTTGACTCTATAAGCGAATTTTAAAAATGCGCTTCTCCAGTTCATTGCATTTTTATTGAAATTGCATAGTTTTAACAATCATGTTGATCAGTCAGGTGAAACATGGCGTGTGGCTATCAAAAGAAGTCCTTCCTTCTGTAAAAATATACATCGTATTTCATTTACAAAGACTTGCTAGCTTATGTGTCTGTTCTGAACAAAGTCTGTTTAATTCTGAACAAAGTAAATAAAACTCTGACCAAACGAGAGTTCTCCTCCGGGTTCTATGGCGGAATAGAACCACATACCTAGAACTTTAACGATTCAATCGAGAGAGTGGTCACCTGCCAATAGGTACAGAGATGTATAGCCACTGGAACCAGATCCCTCGGAATCTCAAATCATACTCTATCGCTTTAGTTGCGAGAGTCGAATGGAAGCCTAGAGAGGTCTAGATAAGCTGGTTATTTGGCAGGGTGGTAATGGGCAGAGCTGAGGGTGTGGACGTTTACGTCGTTTATGGTCGAACAAACAGACGTGTGTACTGTGTAAATGTTAAATGGTGTGTCAAATTGTACGGGGTTGCTTGTTACGGCGTTTTATTTGATTGCGGGTTTGTCAACGCTCGGTTATTCCGCTTATTAAATGTTTGCTTTTTTGTGTAAACGAGATCCTGGCTGGAGACTGGAAATATAAAACATACACAGACCAATATAATCAACAAGATTGTGAATGCGCAGCTAATGAGCTTCGCTTCGTGAAAATGCACCAAGGGAGTTGGATTTACATACTACTACAGAAAACCTATAACAGTAATAGCTAGATATTCTTCGTAATTAAAGCAGATTCTTTGTCATTTACTGCGGTACACAGCTGCAAATTGCGATTAATTATTTTATTATTCTCTATTATTCTATTAAAAACCATCCTTTGAACAAAGGTATTTTTAGTTTTCCTCTTCCTACTCCATCTAGTAAGCCAGAGTGTAGTATTGTTTTCCAAGTAAGTGTCGAGTTTTCCCACTAGATAACGCTATGCTTCAAGTAGAAACGTACCTAACAACAATCGTAACATGTTGGTACTAGCAGCGCCACCTGTCGCCGAGTAGCAGAACTAATAAGAGTAAGTTTACTGTTTTAGCCGCCGAGTTCAACACGGTTTATCTAATTAATATTCCCATGTTTTAAAGAATAGTAACCGGGGGTGCAATACCTCAATGAAATAGTCAACGAGATACATTCTATCTGTCCTAAAAGAGTAACGAAAAGTTTCAAGATTTTCCTTAGAGATACGGTAAAATCCGACGGGAAGGAAAAAAACTTACCAATAACAACAAAGAGTGTGTATCTATATAGTAACGAGTAACGTACTTTTTATATCTTTAGGGTTACAGTAGGTGGTGAAAAATTTACAACTTTTTCTAGATGCGCACAATTTTTCATTCTTGTATAGTCAGCAGCAAAAGTAGCTAAGCGGGTAGGGTGTTGAGCTGGAATCGACTTTATTGTTAAGAGAATAAGAGCGTGTGTAGGTCATTTTGAACACCCTAACCGCTTAGCTACTTCTGCTGCTGAGTGTACTAAGGGAAAACCATACTATAAACATATTTTGACGTCTACTTACAGCACACCCCAAAACAGACAATTGCGCTATCAATATCCACCTGAATGGGCAATGACGAAGCGACAGGCGCTGATATCGACACTAAATGGAAATACTGTTTTAAATTAAAAGACACCTACCTCGCTGTTAATTAAATGCAAAAATCATCAATTTATTGGCGCGTGAAAATCGACGCAAAATTTATTGTTACACGTGTTCTGTTTGGAATTATGATTAAATTCATAAAATGTTTTAGGCGTTGGTTTTTAAAAATTCTGTACCTACTGAATTTTTCCTTATTTGCTACGTAACTATGATACAAATTTTAATTGTAGGTTCCAGGTTTGTGTTTTTTTGTAGAACCGTAGAGGAAAAGTGTAACATGTAGGGTATTGAGTAGGTGAGTAATTTAAAACACAAAATTTTCGTTTCGTATATATTTCAGACGTAAAGAGTAATTAATTTTCATGCTATGCTCTAACTGATAGTCCTAATTCCTTTGCTAAACTATTTATAACATCACATTATTAAGTACACCTACATCATCATAAGTATCATTTTTATCTACTCCGGATCAGATTATAACCATCTAAGTAAGTATACGCCCAAAAACTATTTTGAATGGTAAATATTGACTATTAAAGTTCCCATAGTGAAGTAAACCTACCTATAACCTAGTGGGTACCTCAGCGTGGGTGGACGTCGTCCTATACTTATATATTATTACATCATCGGCTTTTATTTGGCAAACAAAGCTGTCAAGTAACGTGATCTTGTGACTAATCGATGTCCAGATAGGTCTTTTTCAGGAACTTATGCGATTTGTGCGTTAATTGAGCAATTTATATATACTTAATTTATATAGATTTATTTTAAGAGAAAAGACTCTAAAGCAAAATTTTTATATTCTTAAATCTCGTTTTGTTAAAATATAATATACGCCAGTGGCAGCAGAGCAGTTTGTCGCGGGATAACGTGATATAAAATGACGGTTTGGCGGCAACTGTAATTTTATATCACGCTATCCCGCGACAGCTTGCTGCCTTCACATCATAGGTCTGCAGATCTTGATGGCTAGTGTACCTACACGAAACGAGTGTGTCGCCGTGAGAAAGAAAACCGAATACGAGAAGCGATCGAATGTATGACGATTGTCGTGTGACTTGATCGAGTGCAAGATTTTATTTCTCGTACGAATGTAAACGTGTTTATTTAATTATTCTCTCCGGCTGTGGAATGAGCTGAGGACTAACAGTAGGTATGGAGGTTTTCATAAAACAAATGTATCTAACACCCCCGGAGTCGGAGTAGTCCATAGGAGACAGTGACCGCTTACTACCACTCGGGATGTATGCTTGCCTCGCGATTAAATGATCGCTTACGATGCAATGTAATTTTTCAAAGGTTTTCAGAACTCGTGTCGTGACAAGACACACTTAATCTGATACACATAATTCTAAAAGAACGAGAAGTGACTACCGAACACATCGAGTGACGTATCTCCATCGAACCTGAACGATCAGTAAACATCACATCACTCCTCGAAATACGCCTTACGTAACTGCGGTGACCGTGAATGCCTAATATGGACCAGGATTGGTGCAATACATAAGCGCGATATCATATCAACATCATATTATACAGTGTGATCCTTTTGCAAAGATGTTTAATTTAAAGGAGGTTATTGTTTATGTTAGATAATTTAAAAATGTATAAAATGGGTGTATTTCATTCGCCAACAAACTGTTTAACAGTTCGACGAAGATTTGTAGATTTTATAGTGGTTTTAAATATTTTTATTTCTTAATAATAAATAAAAAATGGAGTTTTACGACACGTCTGTTTTGTTTTTAGCATATGAGAAAGATAACTTCTCAAGCGTTAAGAAGGGTATAATGATTTGTGACGTCACAGTGAGTAAGTACACTCTATAATATAATTAGTATATTAATTACTCTGAGATACAAGTAACAAAAGACACTAACTATGTCTATTACGAGTATCAGTGACAATATACATAAAAACAATAAACAATTCGGTCCGTCGAATGTTGGTATGTACAAATATCCAAGGTATTACTATTATTGCTTACAATGCTTACCCTAATGTAACCAGAACATCGCAAATGCACGTACATTATTTACAGATTAACTATATATTGAAAAAACCCATGTCAAATTTAAATCTTCCTAACAACAAATATAGCAGAAATGCACCATTAGAAGTTAATAATATTAACATTGCTAACCTTTTTGTTCCTTTTCTAATCAGGCATAATTATCTGCCTAAAGTATCTTAAAGATATGAATCATCATCATCATGGATATGAATAGTTCGAAAAAACTTTGATTGCTAAGATAAAATCAACTACCATTTAATAGTCACTCGAAAAACCTATTGGTGTACTTAATGACTAAAGATTAATCATAGGTTTTATAATAGAGCTATCTAGATGTCTGTAGGTGTGATTAATGTCCTGTCAATTTATTTGTTTTGAGAAGTTACTATGAATGACATCATGTTTTGTATTCTTCAGCCAACGTGAATGTATATTTCTCGTCAAATAAAATTGTTGTGACTAAAGTAACATATGTTTATCAGAAAGGTTTTTATATAATTATGTTATAGTGTCTATCTTAAGGCCGTTCCTCGATTCGGGCAAGCCACGCCCATCCGTTAGAGACACATTTATGGATCCCGTGCACGAAAGAAAGAGATGCAGCGCTCTTAAGGATCAGACTTTTTGACCAAACTACGATAAATAAGCGAATCTATAAAGTTTTGTCTAATTTTGCTTCTGTGACTTTTTAGATAAACCGGAATACCATATTTTTTACCTAGTTATATTGCTTAATCTCTTATAGTTTACGTAAGCTAAGAAAAATAAGGGGGAAAAGGACCCAACTTCGGATTTTTTTTCTATCGAGGCAACTTTCAGCAATCGTGTTTCGGCTTGTGCGAAAAACAAGAGTATATAGTCTAACCCTTTTCCTCCTTTTCTCGAAACCCTTTTCCCGTTTAGTCACTAGAGCGTTTGAAAAAAACTATAATATTTCAAAGTAGCCCCTTAATAATGGTAAAGGATTGAAAAGAGGGTCTATATACCTTGGTTTTCACTTGTTTCCCTATTAGCTGCGGCTTGCCTACAAATCTTTCAGACGCATCGTCAATTTATCTTAATAACAAGTTACTGTTTGCTAATTATAACTGGTAGGTGTTACTAACTAACGTAAAATATGTAATACTCATCATAAAATATAAATTCCGAGGACCAAATAAAATAACGTATCTCCGATGAAGCAGATCTTCCTCGCTATCTCCCATCCTTTGTTCCATTAGACAATAGGTACACACATAGTAATTATCTTTCGATTAACAAAAGGTGAATAAGAACATATGTTTCATGTTTGCTATGAAATTTTATAACCTCACTAGACAGTGGACGGTGTGAATATTGTGAATCATTCATGTGTTTGTGGACCGACATATGTCGGTATATCGAGTGACTCGCTGAGGTTAAGCATTATGTTACGCTTCAGAGGCATGCTATTTAATCTTGCTAGCTCATTGGCTTCGTGTGAAGTGTTTAGTGTAGGAAAGGCAAGTAGGTAATAATAACGAACGGTGCGGAAAAAGTTAAGTTTCATGCAGATGAGTAGGTATTTCTTAAAAAATGCACTTTGGATGTGTGTGTTTAATTTTTTTCCACTAAGAATTATAAGCTGCTTCGATACTAGTAGATTCAAAAAATACCTATTCACCAAAGTATTTTCAATCATAAATTCCGAAAAAGTACTCACTGGTATTTAGGGTCACATTTATTTCCTCTTTGGATACTTACTGGATATTTTTATTGTAATTATAATTTATTTTACATGGTGCACTTATCATAAGTTTACTCATACTGACAGTGAGTTAAGAGATGCTTAAATTCATCATGCATTTTGCACATGGTTGGCCAAGACTGAATTTTAATTGCGGGGTTTACGCTATTTCTAACGACGCTGCAATACTAATGCGATGCTTCGCAACGTAAGCGCCAACCGCCATAAGGTACTTTCACCCGTGGGACGTCACATATATCTAAATTAAACGAAAAGCCTTGTAAGAAGACGCATGTCTTGTCTCTTGTGGTAAACTGGTCTAGGTTAGACAGCACTTAGTGGCAGCGTCTAATGAGACTCGTGTTCCGCTGTTGTGCCTAAGTAGCCGTAACGCGAGTGCAAGTAGTCTGTGTAGGCTTTCTTTTTAGCTTAAGATTTTTGCCATACCCGCGCGGAAATGCTCTCTTTCATTGAAAATAGCGGGAAGACTCGCTTTTCATCCTCAATTTGATACAAGTTTCACTTGTTTCTTTTAATTGTTTAGCTGGTAGACTGAGGATGGAGTTTGAAGTTTGAAGCGGTGATTTTAAATATGATAAAAAATTGGCATGGATTTTTAGGTACGGTCGACGTCAAAAATATGTTTAGGTCCCTACACTTTCACTCCTTTGTAATGAAGTCCAAAAGTGGAAATATATTTTTAACGTCGACTGTACATATTTGATTTGTTCTATTTTATAATCATAGTATTAACCTCGCACGTGTGCTCACCGGGGTAAGATTTGTAAGAAATTCTTTGTCTTTCTTTTTCCCCAAGTTTTCATACATATATCTACTTACATAGACTTGACCACCACGATTCACTTTTACGTCCGAGTAGCAACTGCAGCGATTTTGCAATTTTTAACGAAGAACCTTTTTCGCAAAATTCTCGTTCTTTAATTTTTCTTATTCGGTAGCCGTTAGTTACTAATGATAGTATTGATTGATACAAGAGAATGTCCCAATTTGTTGGTTTGGAACGTCACGTTTTGCCATGAGCATTTTAGTTACCTAGTTTTGTATCGCTTAGAAGTTTTTGGTAAGTATATTTTTCGATTAACCAAATGATGGTGTAGCCCGATGATGTTAGTAACACCCGTGTTGTCAACCCTTTCTGTATATAGGACTGTTTTAATACGTTAATGAACAAAACATGTCCCTTCGCATCCAACACATTGCATTCTTGAAAGCTCTGGAAACTGCAGTTCACTTCCAGGCAACACAGCACTATAGGTACTTACTTATACATAGAGTATTATGACTACAACTTCTGTCTGTAAGGTTAGGACTTCCCAAGTTGAACTACTGGACTCACCTGGATATTTTTTTTAAATTGGTACATCTGCTGTTTAGGAAAGTAGGAAATATTTCCTTTATTATTAAGCCTCTTTCAGCTCGACCATTTTAGAATTTAGGCTTCTTAGCGTAGCGTGGCCGTAAATATATTAGATAGGTAGCTTATCTACTAAATTTTTGAATAACATCCTGGCATTGAAGATTATTTTGACCTTTACTAATGTGCATGGATGTGTAGTTCCGACTGTAACACACGTGGCCTTCAATCAGTTCCAGCTGACGCGTTGCAACGGAACTAATGAATGCACTACTTGTTTATGCCCGGTCGCAATGTGTAGGCACCGCCTGAATGGCCTGGCGTGACATACTGTGTACAGTCGACCAAGAAAGTGGTCTACCAGTTTTGACAAAAGTTTCTGCGAGATCTAACGATCGCTAAGGTTGACATTTCTAACGGAGTTTAAAACATGCACAACCTTGTTGTCTCATGACGTTCAAACGAACCTCAACCGTAGGGTGGTAAACCACATTTTTGGTCAACTGTACCTACTATGTTTGTGTATTGTAAGCATAGAAAGACTAGGAAGACCATCTCTTTCTCTCTAATTAATACAGTTACCGTCAAGCATAGGAGTTCGTTACCCCATAGTGTTGTTCTTAATATTTGCCCTTATAATTGTATTTGTTAATAGACATAGTTATCTTAAAAACTACATTCAAGGACAACGAAAACGAGGCATCTTATATGTAAATTGTTCATATCCTTTAGCATACTTCTTTTATACCATTTTGCAATAGCATAAAAAATAAATAAAATGTTTCTAAACTCTAGTTCAAGTAATATGGGAGGTAAACTAACCAATTGTGAGAACTGAATTGAATAACCAATTTAATAGTTTTAAGATTTTTGATGGATTCTTCAGAATTAAAATATAACTTTATTACATAGACTGTCAATCAATATTTATCTATTTTAAAATCTATTTCAAAATTGCATTAGTTTTTTTAAAACGATTCCAAGTAGCTACTAGTTCTACTACATACTTTATATTTAGACTCTTATCTATTTATATAGGTAAAATACGAAGGTGACCGAAACCCAATAGAACCTCCGCGTTAATGCATCCGTCTTTAGAAATTACGATACCTTGTCTCATGGCAAATTAAATTAGTTCCGCTACTCGCGGCTAGATGTCGCCGACGTCGCCACCGATTATGCTGAAGCGCCCGTTAGCACTAGTCCCTTAAGTTATCAGTAACATGAAAAACGAATTTCCGTGCTCAGCGGGATTAGCCGCACCTAGAATACAAATTAGCGAAGCGACTCACGCAAAAGCAACCGTTAAACCTCAAAACATTTACAAGGTTATTTAAATGGACATATTTTTTGCGTGAAATGAGCGTGAAATGACCACGAATTTCAAAATTATTTACGCTATAGGTAAGTGTCTTGAATCAAAATATAGATAGTGTACCTATCCACTTTCATTGTTATTGAATAGGCATACAAACCAAAAAAATTATATATGATATGAACTTGTCTATAGGTAGGTACCTAGTATACCTATCAAAAAAACATAAGAAATGCAAATCAAAAGTAAGATAATGTCCCAGAAGAAATAGACCATAAATGTTATATTATAAATCTAACCCAATTTATTTTATTTCCTTCATCCCGTTTACAACTTGCCGCATATCTGTTATACCTATTATAATAAAGATCTACTAGTTATTTCTATGTTGCAACATCCTCCAAGTTTTGCTCAGTATGCGAATAGTGCGGTGGAAAACACTCGGCATTCGCCAATTCCATGTCGATAAGTATGGGGGGATTACAAAAGACGCCATGGACAGAAGATTGTTTTTAATTGCGAAATCTCACGTCTACTGAATTACTTACCCTGTATTGGTGATTTTCGTAGCGAGGACAATCGTAAAGGCTTTACAAAAGAAAGATAAGTAAATCAATATTATAATTTTGATATCGAAATCGATTCATGATTACAGTTTTTTATTAATTTATTAAATAAAAACTGAACTATTGTTTCATCACTTTCATATACATTTCTCTTTGGTATATCAGAGTCAATAAATTTGGTCATCTATATTTTCAGCGTAGCTCCGAGACCTCTGATTAGGTTTTGATGAAGGCACTATCTTTTTTATGTTATCACTATAAACGTACCTAAAACATTCAGTTCATGCTCAATTGAATTCATAAATGAACATAATATGATAGATAAAGACGAGATAGGTACCTATTGATAATCATATGTCTTTTATTCTCAGAAAAAAAGAGGGGGTGTTCTGAATTAGACGCGTATCCGGGTGTGGTAGTGGCATCGGAACTCATTACCTGTAACAAAAAAAATATCATTAAAGTAATACGTGGAATGACAAGTGATTTGATTTCATTGAAGGTGCAGTATATTTAAGAAGAAAACATAACATTTACGCAATACTTGGGATCACAAGTAGGAACATAAGTCGGTACGTATGTGCCTACGGATTGCCAACTTAATCATAATCATAATCTTTTATTTCTTCCAACCATAGCATTGTAAAAGATGTTCTTGAAGTTTAACCAGTAACAGACATAGACCTTATAGATCGTAGCAAGATTTTATACTCATACCTAATTACTAATTAACTATAAACTAAACTACATACCTAGACAACTACTAGGCTGTTGCTAGGATAAGTAGGTACAGTCGAGTTCGTTAATATCGACTCGTCTAACTTAACAAAGATATGTGAACACAACCTTATTTGTATAGGTATAAGGTCATGTTCACATATTTTTGTTCAGTTGGACGCGTCGATATTAACGAACTCGACTGTACCTATTTGATATCAGTTAAAAGCTCAACGATATTTAGGCTTATAGAAATTATATATTGTACATAATATAACGTTTTCACTCACGTCGATTTAGTCACTACGCGCGATATGTTTCGGAGAGCTTAAGTAGTTCTCCATTTTCAAGTTAAGTAAATATTTTACTGAGTTTGGTGTATCTCATAATAGTTTAAATCGAATAACTACTGAATCTGTTATTCAAAATTTGCAAATTTAAGGAACACAAGCAAGAGAGCCGCAGAATGTAAATGCACTATTTTTTTATTACAAATAAATTGAGGTTATTTTTCAAGTCAGCTTTTCTCTCTCGCTGTAAGACCGTCTGTTGTTGCGTTGGTTTATTATCATATTATTTTTCATTATGTTTTCTCTAAGAATATTTACAAGATATTTCTTGACAGAATTATGAATGTGTAGCATAATGATTTTTATAAATAGGAGAGACGGAAGGGCAAGTAATCACTGCCATGACCATGATGCATGCTTTGGCGAAATATATAGTAAATCACAAAGTAGTTGTAATAAAAAATATATTAAGATTTGCAAAATAAAGTTACCTAAATGATACCTAAATAATTTACCTAATTTGTAAATAAATATCAGCGCGATATGACCCGCATTCATTGTAACTACTAGAGAGTTAGAGGTGGCAATTAAGACAGGCAAAAATAATTTAAGATCCTTCGTATAGACGACCATCTATGTCAAAGCCACCTAAAGATACCGAATATGTAAGAGAAATGTCACCTGCACTGCTACTCCACCTAGTAACAAATTAGCGTACTGGTAGTCCACTAGTAGCTACTAGGTGGAGTAGCAGTGCAGGTGACATTTCTATAGTCTTTGTTCATACGAAAAGAAGAAGAATGCAACTCATCAAGCAGTAAGTTTACAGAAATTTAAGGATCCTATAAATTAAAACAAAAAATCCTAATATAATAATGATCGTCCAAAAGTCATAGTCAATAACATTTTTTTTCTTTCCTTTTGGGGTCTTCAGAAAGAAGCAAATTGGGCCTAGGAAAAAAAGTGCAGATGACAGTTGTCAGTTCAATTCAATATCTGTCAGAAAGTAACAACTGTCAACCACGTCCTTGGATTTTTTTGTATGGGACGCGTCGTCACAGCTGGACAACCCTCCATAAAAAATCAATTTTTTTTCGCGAATTTTTTTTTCTCTTACTTTTTCATAATTGGAATACGATACCAATAATGCCATTAAAAGGATCACCAGTATTTTTGTTGCAGCGTTGGTCAATTAAAGCAGTACTGGTATTAATTATTGCAGTTCAAACAACATAGCGCCGCGGGACCAACAAATTGTTTAATTCGGGGTATTCGTGTAAACACAATAAATCATGATCCTCGTTATTGTACCTCGAATATTGCGCCTGTTATTTATATACCTCGATTGAATTTGATAACTGAACGAACGTACAGTGCGTAAATAAAATTTTGTATATAATAGATCGATAGTACTCGTAATAGTGTTAACACTTTCCATGCCGCCGTGCTATACCTACGCGCTACGCTAGTAAATGATCCCCGCGTTTTCCCGCTTTCTAGAGGAAAGTGTCTACGAACAGAGAGCCCACCTAGCGGGTTCCTGTTAAAATGTTTTTAACAAAACTAGAAAAAAATTAGGTGGTGGGATAATAGAGTTACCCTTAAGCCAAAACATGCTGCCATTAAGTTCTGTTCAATGAAACAGGGTTTTTAAAGGACACTTGAGTGTTTATTTTATTATCCATAAACTTATAAATAGATTGGACCCAAATCGTTTTAGTCACCCAGAAAACTCAATAAGACTGGTGTTGTGGGTGGGTACTGAGCGGCGGCGGTGATTAATGGCCATGCAAAAGTCCAAAAATCTATTCCATCTGAGAGGTTCAAAAAACCATCTACGGAAGACTGGTAGCGTCCCAAAACCTTCCAGCCAACGGGAATTTAGTTTGTTTTTTGGCCTGTATATAATAAATAAATACTTAAATACATAGAAAACATCCATAACTCAAACAAAAATACTAACAAATAATCTTTTTTGTTTTAAATGTTAAGTACCTAATAGCGTGCGGGGCTTAAGATTTCAAACTAAAACTTTTTAATTGTAACGCGATCACGTTTGTAAAGTCGCCGCCTTAAACTACCTCGCCCTCGTCGACTTTTAACGATGTAATGTAATCCGTGTTGACAGCAATTATTCTCTTTAAGTAATATTTAAGTTTTTAACACTTTCGCAACCGCGCTACGCTCGTAGCGTGTAGCCAGGTATTCCTCGTATGTAGCGCGTAGTAGCTACGAACAGAGAACCCGACTATCGGGTTCTCGGTGCTGAATGTGTTCAAAAATAGTTTTATGTATTAATCTTATCTTTAAAAAGCAAATACGTAGGTACTTACCTACAATTACTGTCATTTTAAATGCCTTCTGAAGTTCATATGAAACGTTCCAGTTTACGCATGAATGAACAATATTTTTTATAAGCTTAGCCTACTCGAGAAAAAATAGGCACCATTCAAATTTAAGGCGGTCCAGACTACATTACATTACCAGAGACTATAAATAATATAGACAGCCACAGTTTAAGAACTTTTTGAAGCTAGTGTGAAGCGCCATCTGAATGAAAATTAAGGGATGTTAAGGGTTGAACACTGAAAAGCAGGTAGAGCCGCCGCCATAAAAATCTATTAGTAGGGATTTCAAACTGCAATTGGGATAGGACAAGATTTGGCAACGTCTAAAAATGTTGTAGCTTTATATTGCCATATTTCATAATAGAGCCTTGCGATTTCATAGTTCCAAAACATAAATTAACAAATTGGTCATCCAGAAAGTCAAGTGTAAAAATTTGGTAAACAAGGTACAATAGTTGCTTATATAGGTATGTTATAGGACGTTGTAAAATATGATGAAATATCAACAACAACATCAATGTTAATAATTAACATCCTCTCCACTTCCAATGGGAAATGGGTACCTAACAGGTAGTTTTCTAGTTTTCTACTAATGTGCAGATTGCATCCGGTAACAGGAGATAAGAATGGCATATTGAAACGAGTATTTCAACAGATAAAAGGCTTATAAGACAAAGCTTTACGAATATCAACAACCATGATTAGGTGTCATTACTAAATAAAAAATAAATATTTTTTTTGGGAAGAAAAAAAAACACGGGGAACTACAAATTGATATAAGTATGTACAATGGTACATAATTTATGTAGATAAAATATACATATAGATAATTTGTACTTTATTTCATGCCCGACATAACAAAAGAGGAGTGTAAGGAGTATTTATGTTCGGGTGTGTGTATATTTTAAATATAAATTTCACCGATATTTCACAGCTAATTCATAAAAAAACACAGAATTTTATTCAATATGATAAAAAAAGTAATTTAAAAATAATATTTATCAAAGAGGCCACAACCAAAAAGTGGACACAACCGCCGACTGGCAGCATCCTCACCTCACATATTGCTATTGCAATCCTCCTCCTTGACTCGTATTCCTCAGTACTGAGGGTCGTGACCATCCTTTTGCATCACTTTCTCTCGTGTGATCTTTCTCCATCTGTTTCTATCTCTGGCGGTGTGGAGGGCGTTGTGAAAAGTAGAGTCAAGGGCAGCGCGGATCTGGTCAGACCAACGTAGAGGGCTGTGTCCACGAGGTCTTTTCCCATCTACTTTGCCGGTCACGATGAGTCTCTCCGCAGGTTGCCACCATCTTTCCTAGCAACGTGTCCGAAGTATTCTAGGACTCTGCGTAGACACTCGGATGATAGCTGCGAGGAGATTTTAAGTTCTATTGCAATACAGCGGGGAAATGCTGCCGGCATCTACGGCACCATGCCGCGGGGGCTTACTTTATTAAAATGTTATTTAAAATTAGGTTTTACTTTAGATATACCTAGTTATTTTATAAATTGTATTTGTTTTATGTGATTTTTTTTAAATAATACCAAAGGGTTTTGCCATACGTGCCGATGCCGGTCGTGTATGGCTATATGCATTATGCAAGGCCTTACGTTAACATATACATACACAATACGCATAGTATGCAGCTGACATTCGCGCTTCGAACCATTGGCTCCATAATGGGCCGATTTGTCAAATGGCTCGTTCTATACGGCCGTAAACTATGACCTTCCGGGCAAATGCAACACACACAGAGTGTGCTTCACTGCGAACTATCATGTTGACGTGTGTTCTTCCTGTCTTACGATACTATTGAAAAGCTGTGTTAAAAATTAACATAATAAGGGTAATCACACTAGCGCCGCTACCGCATGCGGAAACCGCAGCAGTGTGAAACCCGCCTAAATGCAAGAACATACTTTCAAGTGGGGCTATCCGATGGTCGAAATACACATAAATACTCGTAGGGTACTATCCAGTACCTACATAAACATAATTATTTCGTTGCGTTCATAAAATCAAAATTTCCAAAATGCACGGGAAAATCCAGGTGTAACATGTGTTTGCGCTTTAAATGATTTTATACTGTTTACAACTTTTATAAAGGAGATGTATTCATCATATATATTCTGACGTCACGATATTTGCCTCCCGTATAAATAAACTTCATATAACAAATCGTTTTGACGACTTAACTTCATATGACAAATATTATTTAGAATTTAACTGTAGGAAACTAAATTTATTTCATTTTATTACAAACTAAATTAATATTTAACGGTTTGTAATAGTAACTAGCTTACTCCGACATATTTATAGTCAACAGCAGAAATAATTAAGCGGGCAAGTTCTTGAAAATAATCTTGTCACGCTCTCGTTGTTTTTAATAAGATTGTGCGTAAATAATTCTGACTACCGTACCCGATTAGCGACTCGGGTTACCAATGTTAATTATAGGCTACTTTCCTATGAAGTAAAATCAGCTACTCTTTAGTAAGTATAAACGTCAAAACGATTTGTTATATGAAGTTTATTTATACGGGAGGCTAATATTGTGATGTCAGAATACTATATGATGAATAGAAGTTGTAACCATTATAAAATCATCACATGTTACACCTGGATTTTCCCGTGTATTTTTGAAATTTTGATTTTATGAATGCAACGAAACAATTATGTTTATGTAGGTACTGGATAGTACCCTATTATATTGATAGTAAAGTACCTAACTTTGAATCATGTTTCGCTTTTTATATTCAACGAGGCCTAAGTTTGTTTATACCTACGTAAAGTAAAATCAGACAGTTTTATTACCGTCACGTGCTACAACTTTGCCTGGCTTGAACAACATGGTTTCCTTCACCAACCGCTATTTACTTATATCTTATTTCTGAGATGGGAGAAAGGCGGCCATCTCAGCAATAAAGATATAAAATAGCTGTTTGTTGAAGAAAACCATGTTTAAAAGCCTGGCAAAGTTGTGCATCGTAGGCAAAGTTATAGCACGTGACGGTACTTTAATTACTTTAAGTGACTTGTAGAGGTAGATTACTATTCGTATAGTTACCAATTTCGTTAATCCAAACCCTGAAATGCCGTGACACATTCCACTTACCCAGTATAATCGGTCAGGTTACATAGCAGGGTTTAATTACATTTACTTGATCACCCTGTATACTAATATACATGTCCTATGTTGTGTGGGCCAATCAACTTTTTGACCGACAGTTTTGAGTGTCTCTTGCGTTACTCAAAATGTCTCTGGAGTTACCATAAAATCGGGTTTCTGATAGACGTAGATTCTGTTTATTAGGTTTAATAGGTGGGGGCTCAAATGTTTCAACATACACCATAAAGAGAAATACAGAAATGTCAATATTTCAAGGCGAAATTTCAAAATGAAATTTAAAAGTTGAGGACAAATTTGTGTCGGTCAAAATGTTGATTGGCCCGTGTATGATTTCGGTTAGGCTGAACTCAGAGCGATGACATAAAAAAGAAATGGACATACATGTACACATACATAATACAGATTACAGACATACAAACTCTCGAAAAACATAACCCTCTTTTCTATCGGCAGTCGGGTAATAATGAATATCCCCCTTATTAATAAAACCTTGGTTTTGACTCTTTCTAAGAAGCACAAATGTCAAAATGAAGGACAGAGACAAACGATTTTGAATAGCACATTGATAGACGGTTAATAATAGCTTGGCCGTGGGGTGCCCGGCCTTAGAATTGTCCCCCACTATATCGTCCCGTGGTTGCAGTAGGAGTCTGCTAAGGGAATATACCGGGAAATGGGCAGCAGCATCTTCCGAAAGCCTAAACAACAATAAACAAAAGAAAAACTGCGCGCGCCAACCCGCCTGCCAAGCGTGGCGTTCAGCAGTGGACGTCTTATGGCTGAGATAATGATGATGATTATGATGATGAATAGCTTGGCCATTAGGACGGATTAGGCGATTATCAATCACACTGGCGCGCTGGCGCCGCAACCCCTTGCGGAGACGGTGTGCAAGCGTGAAAGCCCTATACACATGCAGAGCCCTATCTTGTTCGCGCACCGGCGTCGCATGCGGAATCCGCAGCAATGTGAATGACGCCTTAGACGATTGTCACACTGGCGCCGCACCTGCATGCGTCGACGGTGTGCAAGCGTGACAGCGCTATACACACGCAGAGCGCTATCTCGCTAGCGCACCGGCACCGCATGCGGAAACCGCAGCAGTGTGAAAGACGCCTTATACAGGTTGACCCCTATTTCTGCAGTTTATTTGCAAACAAATAAAATAAGTCTCCATTAACCTGGGGTTAAAAATAGCTGGTCATCGAGATATAAATTATTCTTCTTCCTCATAGCGTTTGTCCCGGCTTCGGGTCCGCTTGGTAACCTAATCCCATGAATTGACGTAGGCGCTACTTTTTACGAAAGCGACTTCCTAACGTGTTGCAAACATGTGGTAAAAAAAAATCTTTAAATCACATGATATACAAAACTATGAGAAAAAACAAACTTTCTTTTAGTAGATACTTTAACGGAGACTCTCCGCTGAAATGTAGACGTTTTCATTGCCCGTAATGTTATTTGTAAGTCGGTGGTTCACATTCTCTTAGAACTATTTAATTAACTTAACTACCAGACTTGTTCTTGCTTTTAATGTCGACGTTAACAGTTAAAAACGGTCCTGTTCCAGTCATTTATTCGCTAAGCCCAAGGACCATAATCGAATGCATTTAGGTATCTATTTTTAATAACATAATCTTAAACATTAGTCGTGAAAAAAAGAACTTAAAATCCGCTTTTCCAAGTGGAAATGCCCAAGTTGCTGTAAAAAATACTGAAATCACTATAGGTGTACTTATAATAATTGAGAAGAGTTCCTTCGATTTCTCCGGGATCCCATCATCAGATCCAGACCTGGTGACAATGGGACCAACTGTGAAGTACTCTTTCAAACAAAAAAGAATTTCCCTAATCGTTCCAGCCATCTTCGAATAATCGGTGAACATACATAAAAAGAATAGCAAAAATAACAAGCAAAGATCCCGACGTATTGAGAACCTCCTCCTTCGAAATCTTGAAGTCGGTTGAAAAGGCGTTCCCTTATGTCAGGCAATCGCATCGCACTAACGTCACCAATTCGCTATCTATCGCGCTACTAACGCAGCAATGTTTCATTTCCATACTTTCTTTGTTTTTTAACACTGTGTCGAAATAGCTCAACTAACCTCCCATCAATAGATGGCGCTGCACTGCACCTGATACCGAAATCAGAGGCTATGAAAAGTAAGAAACATTTTCCAGCTGCGATGGGGTCATAAGTATTATGTGCAATTCAGCACGTCGGTGCGCCGGTGTGCGTGCTGAGGCCGCTCTGGTGCCAGACCATCGAGAGCACGGACTTCTGGACGAACGCTTCTGGCGGTTTTGGGGGACTTCGCTGAATAATAACTTCACCGGAGCAGGTGGCGCAGCAGAAAAACGTAGTGTCACCAAAATGATAGTTTTTGGATTATACATATAACGGAATGTAATAAAGTACCTAGTCTATAGTCTTAAGCTACCTATTTATTTTACATACCTGATAATAAGGTTATTTCACTTTCTTGCTTTGCATTTCGGGAGAATGCGCTTTACATAGACATTTTTAGCCCATAGACTATATCGTCGGTATACTCCCAAAACATGATAAGTGACAAAGGGGTCAAATTTGAGTTAGATATACAATTTTATTACGTTTTTGTTACTCTACCGGTGAGTGTTACAATTTTTTGTATATTGCTTCTAATTTCAAAGATCTGACGTGTAAAAACATACTGAATGGTCAAAATCGTTAATTTCTAATCTGCTAAAGAATTATAGCGTTACTTATTACATTTTACGTGTGCTCACTTCAATCAGCCAGACCAAAATGACCACTAATAAGTGCATTTAACTGGTTTTGCTTGCAGACATTTTATGAATATGGGGGCGTAATTTTCTATTTTTGTGTTACCAAATTTTAATTTCGTCATTTATTGATATTTTTAATACCCAAAATTTCAATTCCGTGCGCTTAAACTAGCAAAAAACGGTTTACTCTTGACACAATGACATATCTTCTTCCTCCTAGCGTTTATCCCGGCTTGGGGTCCGCTTGACAACCTAATCCCATGAATTGGCGTATACACTAGTTTTTACGAAAGCGACTGCCATCTGACCTTCCAACCCCGAGGGGAAACTAGGTCTTTTTGGGATTAGGTCCGGTTTCCTTACGATGTTTTCCTTCACCGAAAAGCGACTGGTAAATATCAAATGATATTCCGTACATAAGTTCCGAAAAACTCAGTGGTACGAGCCGGGGTTTGAACCCGAGACCTCCGGATTGAAAGTCGGACGTCTTACCGCAAGTCTACCAGCGCTTCTTTTACGTTTAGGTTATTTTAATAATCTTGCATATTTTCCTTCATTTAAGTTTTTATAATATTGATTTAATATTTTTCCATTAAAAGCGAGAACTAATTACCCGAGATGGTATGCGCGAGCTTTTCTTGTGAAAGGTTCTAATTTATAATCAGGTTGCCGTTGCTAACGTAATAATATAATGTAATTCACATATTCTAGTCATGCCCTCATGCCATTATGACTACACAGCGGTCGCTAAACAATTACATATATGTATGCCCAGATAAAAATACCCTTCATAACTTCTCAGTGAGGTAGAAAGACGATCTACAATTGTTAAAATTTGCGTGTACACCGCAATCCAGTTCCACAAGCTACAGTTGTCTTTACCAAACATGGTGTTCGGAAAGTCAATGCAGGCGACATTCCGGGCTCACTCCATTCCATACCCAACTGCGAGATTCGTGTTATATAATTTATTGAGTGGTTGACCGAGCTTGAAGTCCACCGAAGATCTTTTAGCCATGGCAGAACTACGATTTTTTTTGCGCAAGACTTGAGCGGAATTCGGAATTTTGTCTGTTCCGCTCAAATGTGTTTTGCGCATATGTGTTAAAAATAAGTCCAGCCAAGTTTCTTGCTGGTCATATCGGGTCAGGGATTTTTTAAATGTTCGTGAGCATTTTAGTAGTAAGTGCATAAAGGAATCCCGACGAGTGACATTGTAATGCCTAATTTAAGAATATGCTTATGCCTTGGTTCTAGGTAGGTAGATCTTTTTTTTATCATGTCGAATGTGTCATGTATTTGGAGATTCCACAACTCCCTTCTGTGAATAGAGTCACATAAGTTGTATTGTATAATTATAAACGGCTTCGTAAAACAAGTAGGTAATTAAACTACACTAACAATCCATATCCGCAGGCATATTTTTCTAACCTTTGTTACCCAATCGTCTTAGTAATACTTCTTACTAGTATATGAAAACAAAAAATATAGAAATGTTTAGGTTACCTAAACAATAGCAGTCGCCTGGCACAACGTCAAAGGACTGTTCAAATGTCTGCCAAAACCTGTCTAGGTTTGAACATAGGAAACACGTTGACAACAGAGATAGCGAACGGGACCAGAGCAGTAAACGGTCCACGTCGGATTTACGACGACGTTGAAACGTAGCGTACTGACTACGCCTACGTGGACCAGAATACGATTTATCATCATCTCAGCCATAAGACGTCCACTGCTGAAGGCCTCCCATTTGGACCTCTATAAGTATCGGTCGGAAGCGACTTGCATCCAGCGTCTTCGGCGACCTTTATTAGGTCGTCTGTCCATCTTGTGAGTGGACGTCCTACGCTGCGCTTGCTAGTCCGTGGTCTCCACTCGAGCACTTTTCGACCCCATCGGCCATCTGCGGAATACGATTACGTATGTGAAATTAAATTTCATTTGTTGTTTGCATAATTTGAACAATACTTTCCACTTTATGTCACAAAAGGATCGACGCGTACCTATTGAATTGTGCTTTCAAATTAAAATAACTACACATGAAATTAGTGTCATATTTTCAGAATCTTAATGTACCTCAAATTCCATACGATTATTTAATAAATATCGGTAAACTGAAGTTTAAAAGAATATTCAAGAAATAACTGCAGCCATGATAAATTAATTATTTCGTATACATATATAGAGACTACATTACATACACAGAATACCTCTTATCAGCTATTATTATGGCACTTAAGTGATATATTATAATAATAAAACTAGTGCATACATAAGATTTGTTTATCAAACATTATCAATTATCAGTTGCCTACAAAGATAGCGCAATCGGTTCCCTCAAAACTTGTTCGTAACAAACTATGTTATGTACTTAAGTATTAGTACATACCTACCCTCGTCGCCACTTTACAATTACCAGTTTTATACTTTATCCTAATGACAATGACATCCCAAATAATGTTGATCCTTGAGTCCCTTCTCCCAACCCTTTACTATTTATCTGTGCCTAAATCTACATACTTAGGTATAATAGCGAGAAGCTCTTTGGTTTTCGCAGATGAGCAGACTTAACACATCCGTATTTCCAATAAGTCCAACAACATTAATACTGTAACACTGTTTGGCTAAAGCTGAGCAAACATTATTGCATTCAACAATCAACACGAATTGATATGTAATAATATGATATGTCAAGGAACTGAATAACGCAGTATCGCAAAAACTACATTTAATTTATAATGCTCATAATATAATACTTATGATTTGGGGCTTCTATAGGTACATTTATTTTACATATTTATAATTAGTTTGTTATTATAGTTTTTTTTTTAAATCTAACTTTAGTTTTATCTCTTAGTTCATTAATGTAATAAATAACTAGTGTAATAATGATGATATAAGAGTTTTAGAAGAATAATTAAGAAGAACATTGCATTTCCATATGCCATACAACTTAATTAATTTCACAAATTGGAAACAGAAGTTACAATGAAAAAATTTACTATAAAAAAAGATACGGGTTTTGAACCCACCTGTGTATTGTGATGTGAGTCCAATCTGCTTCCAATTACACCAAGCGTCCTTCCATCACAGCGAATTTTAAGCTCTAGCGGCCCAAATACCTATAAAAACGCCTCACATTCCATTGTATTTTAAATCTTAATTTTGACATATCAAAATTCCATTTGTCTTGGCCATTTTTCTTCGAGGTGCGGCAGGAGGATCTATTGATATTTCCTTCCTAAGGATATTTCCTTAATATTGTTTATTATATTAATTAACACCGTTCCATTCACTTAGCCAAAGCCAATACCGAATATAAGTTTCGTAAAAAACTAGTAAGTACCGATAACTCCTGAAACTACTGAAACGTTAGATCAACTTCGGGCTTCTAATTAAAATGTTGGCTTCAATACTTTTTAGAATGCAGTCGAAGTTAGAGCTTTGTGAGGATTATAAATCATGAATCCAGGTTAGGGGAAGTTTTCTAGGATGGGAAAAAAGTTCATGTTCCATGTGTGTTAATTTTTGGCCACTGCAATGCCAGCAGACAGATTTTTTTGTTTATTAAGGTACATGTAATTCTCATTTATGCTTACAGTTTAGCTACTTAGTAGTTATACATCTAAAATATGATAACATTGATAATGATAACAAATCAAAAGTATAGAATATATCACACTGGTACTCTATGCAGAAACGCAGAATATATTTACCTATGCATCAATACATACTTAGTTACTAAATACATATTTCTTTTGAGTGTTCAGAACAAGATACAATTTTTTTCCAAAGTAGTGACAAAATGTTAGCAACAAACCAATTTATTTTAATGAGTATTAAAAAAGAAATCTACATTTTATAAATTTATTATTTCACTTATGTATTTAAAGTATAGAAAAGTAAACAAAGTATTATGCATTTTTGTCTATTCCGGTATCTAAAGCATTCTTGTTGAACTTGCTTTAACAGCTAATCATGCCCAAATTTGAGTCGATAACAAATCCCAAGTGGGTCCGTATCTTGGCCACTCAAAGTGAGAATGACCAACAGTGATCAATTTCCTCAAAGTATAGAATGGTCGAGACAAAGTTTCATTAACTGCAGTTCGGTTCTAGTTTCAGTTCCGTGAATCTGTAGTCTACAACCACAAGCCAAGAGAATCTGACTTTAGCACGTAATCTCAAGACTGTGTCGACCGCCCAGTGGCGCCCTCATTAGGGGATTGTATTACCTAATAAACCACCTTTTCCATTTAGGTGATGAAGCCAGAAGTAATATAAAACTGTATCACATAGATCATAAGTTGCGGAATTAGTAGGACTGCAACTTAACATGATGGACTATACAGAAATTCATTAGTTTATTAGGAAACATAATCCCGCTTAATTTCTTCCTTATTTAACAAGAAACGGTGTAAATTAATGTTGATCTAAATTTTCCTTTTTGTGCAAAAAAGTATTTAAATTTCTTTAATTCTCACAGTACGATTTTTAATTATCTTTTTCATTTTCTCCGTCTACACCGCTAAAGGTTGAGGTAGTAGCTAGCATTAGGTTAAATTTAAAACACTAAAATATATAGGTTAGGTACTCATATATCAGTATCAACAATATCAGCGTTTCAATAGAACCTTGCTAGGAACAACCTGGAACCTGAATGCAGCAATTTTCGCTAGCGTAAAACGCCTGCGCCACTAGAGATTTGTAAGCGATCGGGTGACTGGATAGACTGCGTTGTTCGTAGGGTTGACTTCTATTCCTTTTACACTGATTTTACGGTTTTATACTGACGAGGGAGGTTTGTTTTTCTAGCGTAGGTACCTAATACTACCCTCATATATAAAGATTTTTACTTTATTTAATTTTTAAATCTCTAAAATATAGTGTGTGTCCGCAGTACATTTAAAACGCATACTACAAGTTGTTTATTAAATGTCTTCAGATGCAACATTTCATATAATAACGGTCAAACTTCACTTCAGGTAAGTTTGTTTAACCATTAATTATTATGTATGTGTGTATGTTATAGCTTCACCGTTTGGCGAATTTTAACACGTGAACATGTCACATCATTCATTAGATGTTTCAGATGTGGGAGTGACTTAACCTCATGAGGCCCAGTCGCGTCATCTTTTGCAGGCTTTCATCTTTAGTATTAAGCCAGTACATTTAGACAGGATGGAGTACCTTATTTTTAAAATAAAATAAAATTCAAAATGGTTTTTTTTGTACCAAATAATCCGGTTTTCTTGTCGGAAGAGAAAATGACGAACTTAATTCAGCTCGAACGGAGGCACTGGCAGACTGGCACCTATTGGGAGCTCTGCTATGCAAACTTCTACCCCTCTTTTTATAGGTTTTGTAGGTGAGGTCACCTAACATATTTAATTTATTTGGGGCCGATTTCTCAAAAGCTTGTAACTTGTAATACAAGCGGAAGTGCCTTTCTTGCAAAAGGTGTCGAAAAGTGACATCCGCTTGTATTAAAAGTTAGAAGCTTTTGTAAAACGGGCCCCAGGGCGTACTTTTGACTTGGATCAAACAAATAAAGTACAAACATAATCGTCTACGAAAGTTTTGTGATCGTATACTTACCAAAGATTTTAAGTCTCTATGATGTATATTTGTAAGTAAAATTCCATTTAAGAATTTCTAACAGTGTTTTAAGTAACATATTTGTGCGCTCTAAATTCAAAACTAACCCCTGTACCTGTACTAGTATGTATTTTAAAAAAGCCAAGAGTTGCAGCCCTAACCTCTCACGTAGCGTAAACGTCACAACGTGATCTGGGATGTCATCGGGTCTGGAGTGCATTCGGAATATTCGGATGACAGTGAAATCCTACACGACCGTTAACAGCGATTAGTTACTATTATGAGGACAGTATGAATTAACGCATCCAATTCTCCCATTTTTAATTGAATTGTGAATGTGACTGATATACAATATTTTCAACATGCAAGTCGATTTTTTTTACCTGAGACCATAGAAGAATTTACGATGGTGTCAAGTGGTAGACGGTGGATGGAATGCGTAGGCGGGTCACTAACGACTAGGCTAGGACGACTAAGGCAAACAGACGGCCCTTATCTTATCCTATCTCTATGAAGGTTGAGAAGGACGACTAGAGAAATAAAATAATTATTACTGACAGAGTCTGGTGGCCTATCTATCCCTGACGGGACTTGGATCTCAAACAAATGTTAGTCGCGGCAAACTCACGATTCCACCAAGATAACTAAATTCCATCTAATTCGGATAGTACTTTAAATCTGGACCAGCAACGTTCTTTGAGCGAATTTGCAAATGCTTTTGAACGCAACGTAGCTGGCTCCTTGCAACGTAGCTGGCTCAGATCATACGTAATAAAACTACGAAGGAATGATATCAAATAAAAAAATAATTGTGATCAACTTTTACAGTTTGAATGTTGCATTGCATGATCCAGATAGTAGAAGTAGCAGTAAAACACTTTATTGCACAAAACAAGTACATGATATGATAGTTACGGTACCGGTTCAAAATACATCTAACATTGTGAGAAAAGTCTATTTGGCATGTGATGGGAACTGGATTAACACCGGCTTATTTAATGTTCAGCCTGTTGATTACATTTTCTACGGATCTTGAAGAAAACAACAACCGTATTAGAAGACTTAAAGTAGGTAATATTGAATTAAAGTTAACATTTTAAAACACCTCAATCCTCATGACACGACACGGGGGCCGATTTTTGACAGTCGGACGCTCGAATTCAAAAAATTCAAGCTCGAAAATAATCGCACACAAAAGTTTGTCGCCAATTTTTTCGCGTGGAATTAATAGTTTAAATACGAGTAATCATTATTTTAAATTTCTATCGCTTTTATTTTTAAAACATAATTTCATCGTTTTATTCAGAGTTTTAAATGTCACTTTCGATTGCTCGAATCTCAAAAATCACCCCCACGATCCGACTCCAATGCATTAACTATTTGTATGCATGCGATACAGCTCGTTAGTTACCTAGGCGTTCCAACGTGTGATTCAGAGATTGCTTGAAAACTATACCGATGCAACTTCAATATACCACTTCAATATTGGTTGATTATTCGTGTTTCGGAGTTGTGTCGTAGATAGATTGTGTTTTAAACGTATCGATTATGTATTTTAATATTAAAAGCCACTAAGTTAACGAATACGTTTGACGCGCCAAAACTGAAGTCTACACATGTATATCCCAATCCATGCATTACCGTGTAATAGAAAGTACGTATGTACCTAACCAATGTATATTGTAATTTACAATACTTACCCATCTCTATTACGTCTTAATTTCAACAAAAACATGTAAACAAAAACAAGGTGTGGGCAGTATTGATACATTTGATCCTCTACACTCGAAGGCCGAGATCTTATCGTATTATGAAAGCTATTAATATAAACATCTATACATTTTATTGACATTAACGTTGTTGATGTTTTGATATATCGACGTTATTATTTACTTTGTTTATAAGATACCTACTTTGAGGTTATTAACCGTTTATATGTTAAACTTAACTTGTACCATTTTGTAAATAACTATTTTTGGAAAACATATTTTTAATTTAGGTACCACTACTTAAATATGGTATAAAATACCAATAAAATAAAAATAAAAAATAAATAAATAAAATACGTTTAGAAAATGGGCAATTTTCGGAATGAAAAAAAAAACTGCAGTAGTCTGATACCGTAAAGTCGGGGTTCTTTAGCCCTGGGGGGTAACTTTGGCTTTTGAATTTTACTGGCCTCAGGTTTCATAAATGAATTGAATTAATGGTACATTGCCATGAGGTTGATTAAAACTACCCATTTACGTTTTTATCTTTTTCATTAGACCCATTTATATGCGATTTTTATATGGGGCAAAGTAACCCGAATTTGGTCAAAGTACCCCGACTTTACGGTAGTCAAGAAATATAACTAAGTACCTACCAGTTAAACAGGCAATTTGTTTGTATCTCACAGCATTGAGTAACATACGCATTACATACATTAAGTAACATAAAATAATATACATATAGTAGAATACATAAAAAATAATAAATCAATGTTTTACAGGACCTTTGTTGTTTGCACCCATTTTCGATCTTCAACGCATGGGAACCCAAAATGTTGTACGTTTATTTTATTCAGTACACAATTGTTTAAAAAAACATCAACCTATCAGTTCTGATACACCGTTTCTAACAATAATTTCAAATTATCATAATGATATCAATTCCATATTGTACTACATAAAAGGTACCGTTCATAAAAGGCATCACATTGGCGTCGAAGTAAGCATCATTGTTTGGCATACTTGCGAGAATTTCGTGACATATTTAAATCGAATGCAAATTAAATTAGGATTCATTTCCAATTCCGATGTTTGGTCACCAGTCACCACACAGATCACACGGTCACCATGAACCACTGACCGTTTAGAATTGATCATCCTGTATAATGAATATGTATGTACTCAGGAAATTATGTACAGGGTGGAAAAAATCAATGGGCCCTGGAGGGAAACTACCTTAAAACGTTGAGACAGCTCAATTCACCGAAAGAAACATTATTTTTATTTTTAAAAAGGGGCATAACTGAATTTAAGAATTTTCGGAAAAATTTACAGTTTGTCACGTTACGTGCTCTTCCAAGCACGCAACTAATGAGGTTGAGGAGGTGGAATAAAAATGGGAGATACGGTTATTCGGGTTCAGTATTAAAAAAAATTCAAGTGTATGAGGTACAATCACTATAATATGGCCGTTCGATAACAAATAATTTAAGTCAGTGGTAGTAGCCGGAGGTTCTTCGAGATGAATTCGCCCTCTATGGGTACCTGGAGTGGTTGGCTCGCACTCAGTAGGTGATCAGGAGAGGAGACTCTCCTTCAGTAGGGGACCAAGGGGCGACTTTTGACGAATTCAAGGAAATTAGGCTCTAAAATAATCGCACACAATAGTTTGTCGCCATTTTTTTCATATGAAGTTAATAGTTTAAATGATGATGATTTTAAATTTAAAACACCATTTCATAGTTTAAGACAAAGTTTTAAATGTCAGATTGTCAGCAGTGGAAGACGACCCTCAGTAGGCGATCGGCAGTAGAGGACCGCCCTCAGAAGGCGATCAGCAGTGGAGGACTCCCCTTAGTAGGCGATCAGTCAGGATGAACTATGAAGTAAGTATCTCGTTCACCGTATTTATTTACCCGTATTAATTCGGTTTTTGTACTTTGATCCAAATTAAAACATACATAATCCGAAGACGAGATTTTGTTTCTTAATCATAACGTTGTGTACCTATATGTATTTATGAAACAGAAACAGTTCATCCGATCTTTCAGTTCTTAGAATTAAGGAAAACAATAAATACCTAAATAAATTTGCAAGCAACTGAAAACTACATTGATATGGTCTTGACTCATTAAGAAACTTAAAAAGAGGCTAAAAAAACTTAAATCGGGCGGAATAAGGTTTAATTTTAAATGCTCCACATTATTGAGGATATAAAACGCCGCTGGACACATGAGCCACATTAATCACATTACTTACTATTAAATTCTTTAAATAACAAATGACATACAGCCCAAGATTCTGTATATGTACTAACCAAGGTACCTATACTTAATGGTACACGGAAAAAAAACTTCCGGGATATTCTCAATCCAAAACAATATTATTTTCTTGAAAAAATTTCCTCGTGACAAGTATTTATTTCCTTTACCAAAAATATGATTCTTCGCTTAATAAAACCACGTTTTCTTAAAATAGAAATACAAAAATGTATTGTTTCAAGAGTATAATGAGTAAATAAGAGAGATTGTACTTTAATCAAACAAGTATTGTCTTAGCTAAAAGAAAACTAGAAAATCTGTAAGAATATATTCGCTTCGTTATAGTTAAAACTTTAATTTATTTTCGTTAAAGGAAATAAATGCTTGTCACGAGGAAATATTTTCAACATAATATAATAATGTCTTAGATTGAAAATATCCCGGAAGCTAATGAATTTTGAAATATATTCGTGTTTTTAAACTATACACATGGTGTAACAAAAATACTGGTGATCCGTTTAAGGTCCTTACCTTCGCCTCTCGCCTTAGTCGCTATACGATACCTAATATACCCTTGTATAATATTAGGGATCGTATAGCGACTAAGAAAGTAGGAGAAAATGTTTTTGGACGCGAATATTTTTTTGGATGGGGCAGGCTGGTCGTCCCGGCCCATCCTCCATACATTTTTTTTGCGTCCAAACTTTTTCTTCTATTATACCTAATATACCCTTCAGCGTATCACCAGTATTTTTGTTACACCCTGTAGTAATCCTTTTAGAAGAGAAATAAACAAAAAAGTGTTACATACTTTGCAAACTTGATGACCGACGTTCTCCAAAGATAAACGAGCTTAAATCTTGCGTTTGTCTTCGTTTTCAGTGTAGCTTTACAGTATCCTTAGTTCTATATTTATTAGAAATAAATAAATATAAATTTACTTGGCAGTCATCGACAGTAACCAGACATATGATAAGTTAACACTTTAGGGTAGGGTGTTTACTTTCCGTGTTTGTGTATTTTGTGTAACGAAAACTACTATTAAAAAAACTGAACCACTCAGAACAAAATTTTCAGTGTTTTAAACCAACACATACGTTTAATAATTAGTTCTCTTTTCAATTACAAGAGAGGTTGGAAGAAACTACGTTTAAAAACGAGGCCCGAGCCTATATTCTAGGATCTAGGTTGTAAATAGGTACGGTGTCGCAATGACAGTTGCCCATGCCCGTGAATACGTGTAATAGTACATTACGTACCTAGGGCGGTAAAATAAAGAACGGCTCAGATTGTGGGCATTTGTGGCCCGAACCGAAGGTAAGGGCCATAAATAAGCGATCTGAGGCCTTCTTATTACCGCCCGTGGTGCGTTTGCGTACACAATTTTACATCTTCTCCCGGGTATGAAGTGAGATTTGCTGCTACGCCCGTGGGCGGCAAATCTCACTTACCGCCCAGAGTGACGTAAACGTATATTGTGTCCTAGTACTAAACTAGCTATTATGACAAGGTTCTAGAGTGGCCTTGGCCTAGGAATAACAATTGGTTGACTGTAACATTTTTAAGGATTTTGAATAGATATTCTGATTAAAAAACTTTCAGCCAAAATATACTTTAATTGGCAATTATACTTTACAGAGACTGTCTTGTTTAGCTGTGATACAGAGTTAGTTCATCATTATGCTCTAAGTATTTGTCGCAACGACCCAAAACTAGTCTTGGCCTCCGACACAAGAGCACGCTAATTTGCACGGTCCTGCGCTATTTCACGCCAGGTTTCACCGGCACCGAGCTCATGAAGATCAGCTCCTACCCTGTCTGACCAGCGATACTTCAGGACGGCGTTAAGTCGGTCGACCGTAAATATGCTCTTTTTACTGAGCGATCTTCTTCCATCCTCTCGAGGTGGCCGAGCCAGTGTGCCTTTGTCTCACCAATTAATATTAGGTTCGGCCACTACTTCTTGGATTTCGGCACTTTTGCGGATCCTCCAGCTAATAAAATAATATTGTAATAATATTTTCGGTGATCACCTTGTTGTTTTTGTTTATATGTACAATCAACCGTAATAAGAATAAAAATAAATAAAGAAAACATAACTGAAAAAATATCACCAAATTCCAATTAGATTCTTTTCTTGGACGCTATTCATTCAAATATTCTCTCATCTCTCTTACAAAATTAATCAACTCAAACGACACCGGACAAACAGATCGAATTTAACTTGCAAGATTTGTTTAAGACGGATAAAATTAAAACTTCTGTAAAAGGTTACGGAATGTAACTACAGGATGATTTCTGGGTCTGGAAACACTTTTTTTTACTTTGTAACTGAGCAACATGATTGTACGGTACTTAGTATATTTTCTGAAAACAGAATGCATTTTTTTTTCAAGTAAATTTAATCTTGTTATTATTTATTATGAGTGTCCCACCTCTCTAATTTAATCATAATTTAAGTCAATCAGGGTCTCCTTATGACTTATGAAATACGCTGTGTGGGGAACGACACGACGTCACATTGAGTAGGGTGACCAAATCGTATGCAACAATGTAATTTTTCTACTTACTAGAAATAATTATGAATAATGGCAAAAAAAAGAATGACCACCATCATTAGGTTCAGCATTAAATTCAGTATTATGCCTTGCCTTGCTTTCTTGCTCCACGACCCCAAAATCACGCTGTATATCAAAGGATAACTCAGTCAACTGTTTACTCGCATCAGTTAGCAATTCTGTTAAGGTCGAGAAAGCAGGCATGCGACCGGTTTAATGTCAAGCCCGTACCGTTACTGCATCGCAAATGCAATTTCTAAAGACCTCAGTTCCGAAAGGGCTCTGAAGATAGTCCTAGCTTGGAGCTAGTATATATCGATGGTAAATAACATATTTTACAAATATATTTTAATGTTTTTTTGTTCATATTATTATTAAGCTCAAATGGAATTGGGCAGGACATTTTGCCAGGCTGGGTGACGGCAGGTGGACTAAAATGATGATGGATTGGCTGCTACTTTCGGATGAAAGGAGTCCTTACTCCTTGGCGTCCGTTAGCTCATTGGAAGGATGACATTCGGAAGATTGTGGGTCACTTCTGGATGGGATTAGCTCAGGACCGGGACTAATGGCGTACTTGAAAAGAGCCTATGCTCAACAGTGGGCGACAGATAGTTTAAAATAAAAAATATTGCAAAATCTTTTACAAAAAATCCTGCACCGTAACGGTCGACAAATCGATTATTCAGAACGTTTAAATTTGATGTTGGTATGTTATTAAGAATAAACACTGAACATTAATTAATTTTGTACAAAATATATTCCTTCGGTCTGGTTCGGTTATCACCTAAATGAAGAGTAGGTAGGTACTATAGGTAGGCTATTAATACAGGTCCTCGTGACAATTAGATATCGATTATTGATTGACCCAATTACTCGTACGTTATCTTATGGCTGCATTTATGTTAATAAACATATAAATCGCAAGTGTCAGAACTCTACAATGTCCCTAGAGTGTGAGTTAACACGTATGAAGTTAAATTGCTATCGTTAGATCTCAGAGATTATAAAGCTATGCTAATTCTCCCAATGCACTTCGCTCAAATTAGTATTACATTCTAATAGCGAGGGCTCAGATTTCAATTTGTAAAAAATGCTATATATCTGTATGTATCAGTAGTAGAACGTCCATAAAGCTCCATTCCCAACTGCTTGCCTGATATTTAGGCAGCTGAGTACTTTAACTACGGATATAGGATAGGTTAAAAAAGATAGTCAAGCCGCGTAAGCTGAAGATGCCACTTTTTCTGAAATATTTATCTATTTCATCTTTTTCAGTAACTTTCAAGGGTAGTCAAATTATTTCCGGCTTGTCTGTGATTATAAGTCTGATATGTTTGACGTACCGCTATAGAGAGGTATATGTATATATGGTATGGTATGAAAAGTATGAATACTTACTTAGAGCGACCGAAAGCACAGCAAATTGTAAAACGTAGTGTAAACCACAATTGAAATTCGGCGTTCATTTTCGAATCGGATTTCCTGCAGCAGTAACCAGCGGATAAAATGGGGGATAAGTAAAACTTTTTGGACGCGAAAACAATATTTTTGTATTAGACACGTGGTCCCAACCGGCCAACCCTCCATACAAAACCAATTTATTTTCGCGCGGAAATGTTTTTTTCTTAGTTTTTTCATAAAAACCAACAATTTTGTTACACCTTGTAGGTATGTATAGTAAGATTATTTTAAGATGTCCGAATTATAGGAACAATCTCTAGTAAGATTCGGACATCTTAAAAATTACTCCCATAATTGAAGTTTAATAAAAGAACTGTGTAAAAGAAGTTAATTTATTAAAACTTACAAAACTTTCACTAATTTTTAATTAATCGCGTAAACTTTATTTTCTTATAAATACTTTAGTGGGTGTGTTAGTTATAGTTACCCATAGTACTATGTTACTCATAGATTTAATTGTAGTCGGTACCTATTGTTGAGCTCTTTATGATATCTACGCATAGGTACGAAGTCGTGGGCGAAGAATAGTTTCGAAAAATTCACAAATCGACACAACCAAGTTTGTATGAATTTCTTAGTAGCAATTCTAGGAAACATACTATGTATAGTATCTGTACACATTAAGAAATTTGGCGCATTTGAAAAAAAAACTTTTTTTTCCAAAAAAAAAATCGCTTCTGTACTTCTTACACACCATATACACAGAAATCCTTATAGAATCTGTGCAAGCTGCATATTGCTTCATAGAGTTCCGGATTGAAAGCACTATAGAGTTTGCCAAAGTTGAGTAGAATTTCATATTGATTGAGTTCATCACGGTAGCTGCTCCATTATATTGCATTGTTAACTTGAAGTCCAACAATAACTTTTTCATTTCTCATGCTTTGAGTGTGAGTTGTTGTTTATGAGTACAGTCATTTATTTTTTAAAGTTTAAATTTTATTTTTTACGTTTTCAATGATAATTTGGCTAAAATGGTGAAAATAGATATTTATATATGATTTTAATACTGAAATTTTATATTGATTTCATAAATGATGAAATATATTGTTTTTAATTAGGTACAAGTCAATTTTAGTAAGGTTTATATTCGATTTTTTTTAGAATACAAGTACACATGTACCTACCTACATATTGCATTTTTATTATTTTGTTTAAGTATATATAAATACTATGTCTTTTATGCTGATAAAAGATACATAGGTATGCATAGTTAGGGGAATGCCTAGGTCCTTTTTTTGAAGAAGAAGAAATTTTATAATAGGTACCTACTTATGTATTTAACTAGGTATATAGGTATAGACTATACCTGGAGTTACGCTAAAATTTGAAACATACTTACACAAGGCGTGGCTAATAGAACAGGGTGAAACGTTAAGCATGTTGTTAGCTAATTATAGTGTGGTGAACGAGTTAGGTATATAGTAAGTTCATGAGAGTTGTAGAGAATTTTATCAGATACTACAACAAAATTGTCTATGATGCATGGTTTTAAAGATATAAGCAAAAAACGAAAAAACAGGACCTTCTTTGCCTCCCCCCTCCACGGGCTCACCTCCGGGGGCTGGGGACTTTTAGTATGTTAGTCTCCTAACTAGTCTTAACAATGTTCCAAAGTCAAAATTTCTGCTTTCGACGTTTCCAGCTAGACCCGTTTTAGAGCATTCATTTACCAGGCTATTAGCAATTCAAATGGTTTAAGTATATTTTATCTAGCGTTAACTCGACTTTGTCTAGGCATCCTTGTTTTTATTACTAACATTATTAGAAAAATAAACCGTAAATCTTTGTTACAGAATTCTATTCATAAAGCCAAAATAAAGTACATTCTGTATCGGTACTTACCTACTTACTTATCCATTTTTGCGAATTGTATATAATATTTGTGCTGGAGGAATTTAATGCCACGACCCCGGTTTACGGGGCATGTGCTACAATATAAAACCACACTAATATATCTAATAAGTGCTTAGAAAATGCAATTCGAGCCAATTGTGCGGGTCGCACAGACGCGACGAAACCACACATTTGCTGCAGCCTGCAACTGGATTTGTATTCACAATGGTTTTAAACTCGGTCTATTCAGAATCTTAATCCAGCAAGCCTATGAAATGAAATGAATTAATACATGTCTTTATTATAAACTCGCGACCCGCCCCGGCTTCGCACGGGTGCAATTTTACATATAAATCTTCCTCTTGAATCTTGAATCACTATCTATTAAAAAAATCGCATCAAAATCCGTTGCGTAGTTTTAAAAATCTAAGCATACATAGGGACAGACAGCAGGAAGCGACTTTGTTTTATACTATATAGTGATAAAGAGGTACCTACATCCATATATATTATATAAAATAAACTAAAACTTATATATTTGGCGACGCTACGGTTTCCCGTTGCGCCATCTGCTCCGGAGTAGGATTCGGCAGAGCCTCCGGAAGCACCGAAACACCACACCTTTGAGGTGGCCTCCACTCTCCAGCAGAGGCCGTGGCACGCGCACCACAAATTACCTCGAGAGCTCGCAATGACGTGATCGCAGCTTGAACATCCTCGGCTCGTAGCTGTTGGCTGCAGGTTGTCACGGTAAGTATAGCATCATATAAAAGGACAGTTTGGCGATATATTTCATTTAGTATCACACTATCCCACGACAAACTGCTGCCATCGTAGGTCTGCAGATTTATCAGCCCGACATCGTGGTTACAGAACACTTATAATTATAATTTATAAGTATTTATAACCTAGTTTGTCTAAGCGATAAAATCACGCGAGCTTAGCAAGCTATTGAAGTTATTGAAATTACACCCCTCTGTCCCATGCCCAGCTGTGTATCTCGGTGTCGCCACATCCGCAGACAATATCATTAACTGAGAACTTACCTACATAAATGTCACGTATACAAAAAAAAACCGGCCAAGTGCGAGTCGGACTCGCGCACCGAGGGTTCCGTAAAAACCTGAAACAATTGCTATTTCTTATGATTGCGTGGACATGAAAGTTTCGTTTTGCTACAGCAGAAAAATATTATAGAGCTGAGTATATGATATGAATTTCAATTTAATACCTCTACGCGTTTACGAGGAAACAGGTAGTAAGTTTAAAATTAAAAAAAATATTTTAAGTACTATTTTACTAAAAATGTCTACTTTTCGTAATTTTTCCTTTGTCTTTGCTATATGAAGTTTCTTCGTGCCAAGTTTCAAGTTTCTGAGTTTACGGGAAGTACCCTTTAGGTTTTGGGTTTCTTGCGAGTACTCATCTCCAAAATATGCAACTTAAATTGCTATTTCTTTTGATTGCGTTGACATGAAAGTTTGTTTTTGCCACAGCTGAAAGATATAATAGACCTGAGTATTTGATATGAATTTCAATTCAATACCTTTACGCGTTTACGAGGAAGAAGGTAGTAAGTTTAAAATTAAATTTTTTTTTTTATGATTCTACTAAAAATGTCTACTTTTTATAATTCTTCCTTTGTCTGTGCTATATGACGTTGCTTCGTGCCAAGTTTAAAGATTCTGAGCTTGCGGGAAGTACCCTTTAGGTTTTGAGTTTCTCGCGAGTACTCAGTTTCCAAATATGCAACTTAAATTGCTATTCCTTTTGATTGCGTTGACTTAAAGATTTGGTTTTGCTCCATCTGAAAGGTACTATAGCCCTGAGTATTTGACATGAATTTCAATTTAATAACTTCACGCGTTTACGAGGAAAAAGGTAGTACGTTTAAAATTTTAAATATATATTTTTGTATGATTTTACTAAAAATGTCTACTTTTTATAATTTTTCCTTTGTCTATGCTATATGACGTTGCTTCGTGCCAAATTTCAAGTTTCTGAGTTCATGGGAAGTACCCCGTAGGTTTTGCGAGTGCCGAAAACTCTAAAATTTGCAGCATAAACGACTGTATCTTTTGATTGCGTTGGCTTTTAAGTTTGATTTTTTCACAGCTTCAAGGGACAATAAACCTAAGTATTTGGTATAAATTTCAGCTTGATACCTCCACGCGTTCCTGAGAAAAATGGTCTTGACAGACAGACAGACAGACAGACAGACAGACAGACAGACAGACAGACAGACAGACAGACAGACAGACAGACGGACAACAAAGTGATCCTATAAGGGTTCCGTTTTTTTTCCTTTTGAGGTACGGAACCCTAAAAAGGAATAAAAGTAATTTTCTTTTGATATGTACCGGTTATTTAGACAAATTTGTAATTTTGTGAATTCGTACCTTCGTGTATTTCGTTACTACTGACCATTGAGTAACAGGAGATGACATCCCTAAAAAATTATTTGTCCCAAAGGTTGTAGTGAAAATCATTATAGCTATACTACTCTTGGATTCAGTCACAAATGTCAAACCCCAAACATGGCGCATAAAATTTGTTCTAGATCTCACATCTAGTGTGATACAGATCCTACTGACAGGATACTTTTTTTCATCATATTTAATTTGTTTAACAACCACCTTACAAGTAATTTATTTTTTTGACATTAATATTTGATAACTGTCATTCAGGCTCCAGATTCTCCAGGATACAATTGCATTTCTAGGTTATATACTACCTACAATTCATTTATTCAAAACATCATATTCATTACTCATGCGTGCTGAATTAGGAGTGATTATTTTTTCTTCTTAACAAAAAGTCCAGGAAAGTACCTACATTAAGAAACGTTTGACATGTTTTCTCATTAAGGAAAATATGTTAAATTATATTAGAATTTCTCAAAGTGGACATCTTATGAGTTATTTACGTTGATGACTACCTAAATGAAAACATAATTAATCATAAAGCATAATTTATGAGAAGTATTTGTGTTATACAATTACTTATGATTTCATTTATTACTTATAGCCTAATAGGTATTTGAATTAATATCTGTATAGGTAATATTTGAAAATAAGTGTAAAACTCGATTATAATTACAGTTTTTAACTAAATATAAATAACACTAAATGCAAAATAAACTATTTCAGTTTAAAATAAAATTATGTATAACCGTAAAACCTCTAAGCAAAGTCCAGATATTATACTAAAATTAAATATGTATGTATATCTTATTCCATTTCTATCCCTATATTGATTATCAAGTACCTATTCTTTCTCTTTCTTGCTAACAGGGGGGTGATTTTTGAGATTCGAGTACTCGAAAGTGACATTTACAACTCAGAATAAAACGATGAAATTATGTTTTAAAAATAACAGCGATAGGAATGTAAAATTATGAGTATTTAAAGGATTAATTTCATGCGAAAAAAAAGGCGGTAAGCTTTTGTGTGCGATTATTTTCGAGCTTAAACTTTTTGAATTCGGGCGCTCGAAAGTCAAAAATTGGACCCCTGTAATATTTAAATTATACACCAAAAACTTAAAGTAAACTTTGAACCACATTTACATCAGATTTTTTGACTTTGGGAAGCCACGTCGGATGGATGTTATCGTTCTTCTATTCCCGACCGAAAAAGATTATTTTTAGCATCGTACAGCCACAGTTCATTATTTACTTTTAGTTTAGTTTCATTTTAATTATCATTTGTGATAATCCATATTGAAAAGGCCCTTAGGGCGGCCGGCGCTTACGCCTTTATTGCTTGAAAATGAGATTGAATCTGTACAAGGACTACAAGCGCCTACTGACATAAAGGCCCTTTTAATATGGATTATCACATTTATGTATTTTCAATTTAATTTGTAATTTATATTAGGTTTGGCTTGTTTTTTGCTTCTACAGTTAAATGACAATTTATAGCTGCATTTTATCAAATCCAATTTATAACAAAACGTGGATGGATAACCAAATAATCAGTAAGATCGCGAATAAAATAAACTAAATGAATGACATCAATCACAGTGTTACGCGAGTGCTGTCCTGTCCTGTACATTAGATACAAATAAGTTGTATTCGGAGCAATCCTTCTATCCCACGTGATTCCATCCTACTTCTACGTGATGATTTGATATAAAAGCTTCCATAAATCTGATGCTTCATATTTACAGGGTATACAGGGTGGAAAATATCAATGAGCTCAGGAAAACTACCTTAAATCTTTATATATATTTATATAAAAATTGTCTTAAATCTTTAAGCCAACTTATTTTACACTAGTAGTTCGCCTCGAACTGTGAACTCGCGATAAGTACTTGCAATCGAATTGATCAATATAATAATGAAGATTGTTTTTCGCCTTCTAGCTCCATAACCCCTTGATCGATCGTGCTCATATATAAATTCTCAAATGATATGTATCTTTGCTACAACCCCAAATAAATTCATAAAGCACTGCAAAGCAACTGGTATAGAAGCTGTGCAGTTAGTGTGCAGCTAGCGAGCATTTCCAATACAAGTTGCAGTTTGGTTGCAGTTTGGTTGCAGTCAGTCGGTATCGGCCCTTATACCCGAGAGGATGCTGTCCTTGAGTGCATCTCATCTAATAACACAAGCACTATCAGCAACAATTGTCTTAGTCTTTGTTGTAAATATCTGTAGGTAATTTAATAAATCTGATATCTGTTAGATACTTTTAATCGGGCCTAAAAGAATGGAAATGGGCTATGACTAATGTGCTAAAATACTAAAATATTCGATACGTTATAATTGTTATAAATGAATTACATACCTATATAAAATTACCAAGACTTACATGATTCTTTCATGCAGCCCTGCCTTTCAAATAACATTTTTAACACGTGTATAAAAAAATATTATAAAAACTTCTCCAGAGTCCCACCGTTTTTTTGCCGCTTATTCTGGGGTAAAAGAACCCGGTCGTGTTAGAACCGGTGTAGTTTTTTCTGTCTCTTACCTCATAAATGCAGATTTCTGAATGTACCTACTCAATTCTGTTTACGCACTTTTTGCCACCAGTTATTTTAATAGGCTGTTATAAGAATTATAATTAAGGTTCCAATCGGTCCTGTTTCTCGTAAGTCATCGACCTGCGCGCGCGCCTTGTATCGCCTTATTAACTAATTTGCAAGCCTGTATTACTTGGCCTCCAGGTTCAGAACTACTGTGTGTGGTCTCGGCTTAGTGTTAAACTGGTTTCAATATACGACAACTCTGAATTGCAGCTCTGGTTTCACCGGTCTGCCCACTGCTGGGATCATAATACCTATATTGTCTAGACGTTTGAAGTTATGTCTGGATAGCTAGCAAGGTACCTAACAGTCCCAATAACTTGATTGTCTTCATGTGTTACATTTTTAACTGACTTTAAAACAAGTTTTACTACCTTATGTCATGTTCTACTTACACAACATATGTACAATATACCACCAATAACACCTAATTGTCGACAATTTGGATGCGAGAAAATGCTGGGACCTCATAAATTTTATCCCCTTATCAATTACTTGAAATAAAAAACGGAACAGCAATATTTTTTGTATTATTAATTGGTCATTTTGCCCAGTAAACTTTTAAACCCCCGGGATTAAATAAATACAGTGGATTTGTGCGCTACCGCGAATGAAAATTGTCATATGTAGTTCTATTTTTAAAGCAGATTAAGTTAAAATTATATATTTTTTCAGTATAGGTAAATGATTTAACCAATTTAACCAATTTGGTTACTCGGCTTCTAATCTAATAATGTTAGAATAGAATTGTCGTCAACATGTGTTGACCATTTTATTTAAAATTGTGGATACCTACCATTTTATGTGATTTTTACTCAGAATCACGAGGTTTTTCGATCCTGGAAAGAGAAAATGTATATCAAGTTTTTTTTCCATTTCGTTACCATTTTCAAAGACTGAACGAAATGGAAGTAATGAAATGTATATGGAAATCGGAGACAGTTTTTACTCCTACTTGAAAGAAAGAGGTTGTGAAACTAAGTATAAACCACATAAAAAAATCCACCATCACTATAAATTCAATGGTCAATAACATGTAGAAGGTTGATGACTTCCGTTAGCTCGGTTCCTGAGTAAAAGCAGCTAAAAATTGTCAGTTGGTAGTTGGTTGGTTAAAATAGAGGGTGTAACAAAAATACTGGTGATCCCTAGGGCATAATTGGTATCATATTACGACCAAGAAAACATAGGTGAAATTTTTTTTACCAAACAAAACAAATTCTATGGGACTCGTCGTCCTAGCCGGACAAACACTCCATACAAAACCATTTTTTTTCGCGAGAAAAAAGTTTTTTCCTACTTTTTCGTAATTAGAACAAGATAGCCACGATATTTTTCGTAATTAGAACAAGTAGGCCCGGATTAAACGGATCACCAACATTTTTGTTACATCTTGTATACATATTAAACGATACTATGTACCTACCCAGACATTAGTGTTCGCGTCCAACCAAGTGTCAAGATAGAAAATATACTCTAATCAATCAAAGGTTGTTGAACCCACGTTATCTACTCTTGAACTTGATAAAATTCTTCTTTTACGAGTTTCGGTCACGTGTCTAAGTCAAGGCCATTCTTGGCCTAAATAGTTATATAAGCCATGTTATCTTATTGACCTTATTAAAGAGTGAGCGTATAGGTAGGTAAGGAGTTTTTAATGGCATAATGAGTCTGCTATAATACTTACTCTATATAAGAAGTCAAAAAATGTATTGTTAAAGTAGATCTTAATTTAAATTCTACTTTAGGACGGTTAGAATTTAGATATTCCCACGCTGTGATGTCATCATGTGATTTGAGTAAATTATTTGAGTTTTTGCTCAATTAAAAATCTTTAAGTGCAAAAAATGTTGTTCCATTTTTCCTTAGATTTTGATTATTTAACAATAGGCAACCAGCACTTGCAAGCCTCGTCAAGATCTTTCAAGAGTTTCTTATATGGGGGCACGGTAGTGCCCCCGCCAAGTCGAGCAAAACAAACAACAAAACAAAGGCACGGCCCTACCTTCCTTTTCCCAAAGCCATTCAGGCTATTTTCGGTCCGAAACACCATTGTTCCGTGGTCGGGAAAGACATACAAATATTAATAATAATGCTAATAGTGTATTTTAGACCCTAGGCTATAAATGTGCACTTTACCTCTCGTCTTTTATTTAAGCGTTCTCGTAAATGTCAATTAAACCCCGGCCCAGTGCGTTTTCATACGAACGCGCTTAGACCGCTCATTATCTTTGGTTCACCACATATATTGATTTAACGATAAGGTCAGCAGCACTGCACTGCAATTCTCTATAATTTCACTTAACCGATTCTGCCCATGTTGAGATTAAAATTGCTGAGAATCGCTTGTTTATTCAAATAACAGTGAGTTAAACCATATTTTCGCATTAACAACAAAGATACCGATTTGCATACTAAAATTATCTAAAATATACAAAAACATATGAAAATTAAAATGAAATACTTACTTAAATAAAATGTAACCTTAAAGTAGGGCAATAAATAATCTAAAGCCAACTGTGCCCTGCGTTGGTATAGTAAGATTTTTTTAAAGATTGTAGGAAGAAATCTCTAGTAGGTACCTAAGAGTGGAACGTGTGAAACCAATCAGACTACCTAGATGTAACGTAAGGGCGGACGGATAAATAGACGGACAGTCAAAACTACCAGGGTTAACCCTTTCACTTAACTGCTAGACTCATAATAAAACGCGTATAGTACAGCTTAAAATGCGCTTTTATTCCATTAGGCAAGTGTTATTCTGGCAAGTGTCATTAAGATCGATATTCCATCGGCTATCGATTGAATCCCGCTAATTTAAAAACCGACTGCAGGCTTTTGTTTTGACAACATCATTTTCAATCCCATTGCTGTTTATTTAATTAACTGTTAATTAATAACCGTTTCGCCGTGCGACAATTAATAATGTCTAATGTTAAACTGGTTATTTGTCGCGACTAATAGAAATTGATGTCATTTGGAATTTCCTTACCGAGAACTGAGAGTTATAATTAATTAATTTGAAGTGCCTGAGCTATGGTAGGCTGGTATATTTACGTATGTGTCGGTATTTCGGTAAAGGTACCAGGCGGCTGTCCCTTATGCTTGTATTGCTCGAATATAATGTTGAATCTGGATAATGTATGATGTAAGCGCCACCACCAAATCGTACCATTACCAAAATAATGTCACATACCTACGTTTGTCTTTAGCGTATATGTAATATTACTAATATTGTGTAAGTAGATATTGGTCCTTTAAAGTATTTCTTACTGACATACAATGAAAGGCATGCCATCACGTCGCTGACTTGCTTGAATTCCTTAAAGTGAGAATCGATAGGTAGATATTCTGAAAAGTATATTGTATCTGTACAACGATTACAACGTAAGCGGCGTAAACGCCGGTCACCATGTGGGGCCCTTTCGGTATGAATTGTCACATTTAAACTTATCAATGTAAAGGCGTAGTACGTAGACGATAACATATCCAAAAGTCCCAAAAGATTTTTTTTTCACAAAATTTTCCTAAATTTTCAAAAGTCACGGATATTTATGTTTTTACCTTCTTATGGCCTCATGGATCGTTGTTAAATATTTTGGGGCCATCGCGAGCACAACTTACTAACAAATAAAAATAAAATAAAATCCATTATAGTCTTGTTACTGAGGGTCATTACAGAAATTTAGATTCGCGTATTTCCTGTAGACATAGAAACAGAATATTTTTGTAGGACTCAGAAACTCAATACATAAATCCGAGATCCGAGAACCGAGAAACAGATGAGTTTTGTATGTCCATTCTGCGTGAGCCTAAAATGAATTAAAAAAAATCATACCAGAGGTAGGAAATGTGATTAATTGTAGTGGCTAACAGTATTAGGTACTGCAGTAGTGGTCGCATGGATATCATCAAATATTCCGAAGGTTAAAGTGGCTGTCCCATGCCAGGGTCAAAGGTGAATCCGTGTTATTAAATAAACAAGTTTGAGGGCTTTCAAGAGATTTACTAAATGCTTAATGTGCTTGTTGATCTATATTATACATTTTATTTCTATTTATGGCGGGTCTGGCATGTATACATTACAACTACTTACCATATTTCAATACCCACAATATATTTTTTATTGAACCCCAAAGGGGTTGAAAATGCACTTAGACGAAGTAGCAGGCGGAAAGTAATGACTTAATATTTTATTTTTAATCATTAAATTTAAACTTTCGTTAGACATACTAACATTATAAAATAAAACGGTTACAGTCACAGCACTTTAGTCACTTCGTGCTTCGCGCGCATACCTATTTCGAAGAGCCTAGGTCTCCATCTTCAAGCACTAGGAGTGCTATTTGAACCGGCCCGTAGCGCACTCGTAGTCGCGTTGCCGACTGCCTACCGAAAAATCATATACGCATTATATGATTTTTACTAATTAAACGGTTTTGACTACCCGGGGGGTGATTTTTGAGATTCGAGCACTCGAAAGTGACATTAAAAAAATCTGAATAAAACGATGAAATTATGTTTTAAAAATAAAAGCGACAGAAATTTAAAATAATGATTATTTAAACTATTAATTCCATGCGAAAAAATTGGCTACAAACTTTTGTGTGCGATTATTTTCGAGCTTGAATTTTTTGAATTCGATCGTCCGGCTGTCAAAAATCGGCCCCCAGATCGCTCAATGGTTTCACCAGTGCAATCAGTCAACGCAGGGCATTTTGGGGGGGTTTTGCGTTCTCGAGGGTAGACGTTGGCAAGTTGGCTATATTTTTAAAGTCCAGTGACATCCCTCTACCCCGAGCCCCCGCAATGGTGTTGCCCTTGAGCCATCTTTGACGCTTTTTATGGGTGCCCATCTTGAGGGGCCGAGTCACCGTCTGCCGGAAATAAAATTCGATACTATTTCATTAGGCAGGCGTCCAATCCTCCATCCAATAGCCCAGTAGATACTTAGTCCACACTTTTCACCCTAGTACATTTTGGACTCCATTAACAATTACATCATGGCGGGTGCTGCCTCTGCGTGCGTCCCATGACACGGGCAGGGGCAGCATCCGCGTAGTGTACCCCTCACTTGTTATTAAATTGTCGAGACGGCCTCTGCGCGTTGGCTTCCTCCGCCTCCCAAAAGTCCGGAACACATTGTTCCGTGGTCGGGAAAGACATAAAAACAGTAATATAACTGTATAGGTAGTAGGTACCTACCTATAGTGTTCTATTTATTTTAGAAAGGTACTAACATGTGTATGTACAGTCGACGTCAAAGATAAATAAATATTTATAAAATAAATATTTTTTATAAATATAAATAAATATTTTGGGGACAATCTTACACAAGTCAACCTAACCCCAAACTAAGCAAAGCTTGTACTATGGGTGCTAGGCGACGATATACATACTTAGATAGATAAATAGTAAGTAAGTAAGTAAGTTTTTATTTGTAAATATAGGTAATTACAATGGTGGTAAATTTATACATCGTTTCACTATATTTTGCCATGAGGCGTACAAAAAAAGTTGATCTTAAATCTAAACAATAAAGGTACCTACTTATATATCCTATCATGCACAGACTATACAAAATGTAATATTAAGGCTACAGCAGTTCAACATTGCACCAAATATATGAACACAAATTAAAAATATGTCAAGGCAAAAAAATTATATATGTCATAATAATTAAAAAATATAGTTAACTTCTTAATTGTCATATATCATTCTAAATTATCTTTAAAATAATCTGCAAGGGAATAATAGCATTTATTGATTAATAATGTCATTAACTTATTTCTTAATTCTGACACATTTAAGGACTTAAGGTTATTCGGCAATTTGTTATATATTTTACTAGCTAAGTAATACACACTCTTCTTCTTCAGTGCTGTATTGGCAGAGGCTGAGCAGATATTATGGACATATTGCGTTCTTACATTTCTACGAGAAACATCTCTTTGTTTTCTGAACAGGCTTGCATTGTTTTTCAGATACATAATTGCTTCGAAAATGAAAAGCGAGGGCATCGTCAAAATTTTCAAATTCTTAAAATAGGATACAACACTGTCAGCTGTTTTTAGGCCACACATTGATCTAATGCAATTTTTTTGTGCCTTGAAGACGAATTTTTTATTTGTGGAGTTGCCCCAAAAAATAATGCCATACCTCAATTTTGAAGCCACAAAACCATGATATGCCATTAAAACTGCGTGAGGACTGGCTTGTTTGGCTAGTTTATGTAAAGCGTAGGCATATTGGCTCAGCTTTTTTGATATTTCTTCCGCATGAGCCTTCCAAGATAAATGCTCATCTATCTGTACACCCAAAAACCTAGTATCAGTGACAGAGTCTATATTTTTTCCATCAAATTTGCAGCAAATTGGAGGAGATATTTTACGTTGCCTGAAGTGAATTATCTTAGTTTTTTCCAGGTTTATCAATAAATTATTTAGTCTAAGCCATTTAATTATGTCAGCAATTGTATTATTAATTTCAAATTCATAACGATTAATGTCCTTACACTCAATTACAACAGTACTATCGTCAGCAAATAGGACCATGGGGTATTTTATATGTCGTGGTAGGTCATTAATATAAAGTAAAAACAGCAGAGGGCCGAGAACACTCCCTTGCGGCACGCCGTATCTTATTTTACGTTGTGCGGATCGAAATGTTTGTTGTTTTTTAGTACGCAAACAGACTTGAGTGAGCTCTGTACATTGATATCTGTTACTTAAATACGATTTAAACAAGTCCAACATATTGCCCCGTATGCCATATGCACTAAGTTTTTTTAGGAGTATTGTATGGTCTACAAAGTCAAAGGCCTTGGTCATATCCATAAAAATTGCGCAAATATGATTACTTCTGTCCATACTATCTATAATGGGTTGTAAAAGATCATATATAGCCATATTAATAGTTTTCTGTTTTCGGAAACCTTTTTGTTCTTTTGTGAACAGGCTGTTTTTCTCTAAGTAAGTGTAAAGTGCCTCGTATAAAACCTTCTCAAAAATTTTTGAAAAAATTGTTGCCAGTGCAATCGGCCTGTAATTTCTCATACTAGTCTTGTCACCTTTTTTAAACAATGGTTTTACAATAACAGGTTTTAATTTATCGGGATACACTCCACTTATGATACTTAAATTAATAATATGACTAAGGGGGGTAGCGATTATATGCGCTGCTTCCTTTACAACTTTAGTGCAAATGTCATCGTATCCAACACTATTCGTGTTTTTCAAGTTTTTGATAATTTTGTGGATGTCGTGAGGGATAGTTGGTTTCATATACATAGATTTAATGCAGTTTACATTTATGTCATAACTTTGCCTAGTACTTTCGGAAGGGACTTGATCAACAAAAAAGTTGTTGAACATATTCGCTATATCTGTCGGATCTGTAACAATAGTAGCTGCATCTTCTCTAACAATGTTTTTAATTGGTTCCTTGGGAAACTGCTGTCTGGTTTTATTTATCACTTGCCACGTTGCTTTGGACTTATTATTCGCAGATCTGATAAAGTGGTCATTTTGTGAACGTTGCGTAAGGTTCAGAATTTTCTTAAATTTGGTATTATACATTTTAAATTTATCTCTATTTAGTATAGTGGGGCATAAACGATACTTCCACAACAAAGACCTTCTCTTTTTGCTACACACCTTAATACCATGTGATATCCACTTCGGTTTTGTTGTAGATTTAACTTTTATACTCATAATTGGGAAGCAGAGGTTGTAAAAACATGAAAAAGTATCTAGAAACGAGTCAAATGCTACGTTAGCATCACTCAATTCCATCACCTCAGAAAAAGAAAGGTTACTAAGACATTTTTTAAAGAGTTCTAAATTTTCTGTACTGTAATCACGTTTGAGGATAGGTACGCCAAGAGTTGATGCAGCAAGTTTTCTTTACTGGACATTTTAGTAACTGAGCCGTATGATCCGACAGACCAAGGTCTGCAACTTCTCCCTTACATCCTTTAATATTGTGTGCGAAATTGTCTAGGCACGTATTACTACATATTCTAGTTGGCTCCCTAATTTCTAAATGAAGGTTATAATTTAACAAGAGATTTTCAAGTTCCAAAGAGTTATTATTACGACATAGAATATTAATATTTAAATCCCCACATAATATCACTTTTTTATTCGTATTATAACATATTTTTCTGAGCAGTTTCTCAAAGTGTTCAAAGAAATCAGTAAGATTTGACTGCGGAGGTCTATACATGCATATAACAATAAGCAGCAATAAATACTTATATACATAGAAAACATCCATAACTCAGGAACAAATATTTGAGATTAGCACACAAATAAATGCCCTTACCAGGATTCGAACCCGGGACCTCCAGCTTCGTAGGCAGGGTTACTACCAACTGGGCTATGGAGGCCGAGACATGTTAACACTTTTGCACCTTATCTCAAAGGAATAAGGTGCAAAAGTGTAAATATATCTTTGACGTCGACTGTACCACGGAACCCTCGGACCGCAAATTACAATCACTGCGTAAGGCGACTATCACACTGGCGCTGCAACCGCATGCGCATGCGGCGACGGTGTGCAAGCGTGACAGCGCTATACACACGCAGAGTGCTATCTCGCACGCACCGGCGCCGCATGCGGAAACCGCAGCAATGTGAAAGACGCCTAAGTCAGATTCGCACTTGCCCGGTTTTTACCTATACATATACGTGATACGAATACCTCCTAAAGCTACCTCGAGTAGGTAGCGATATTAGGTATGCAAACTACCTTCACCAATGTCACAAAACAGGTTTTAGACACCTTAATCTGATATGATAAATCAAAGTCGAATTAAAAATATCTATAGAGTTATTGAATATACATATAACTTATGCATATTAAATGTGTCGATGCAGTGAAAAACGGTCCATCTTTGTCGATATGGAGTTATTAACAGTACTTCCTAAAATGTGAAAGTGAAAATCTTTAATGAAATAATGAAATCTCTATGTATAGGGACAAAGTGGGAGCTTTCACTTATCTCGTCCACAAATACCTACATATTTGCATAAATTCGATTTTGATAGGGTAGGGTTCCTAAACCTATTAATGTTCTAACTATAAATACCTATAAAATTGATAAGATAACAGTTTGATACACATACAATACCATACCAGTACACCAAACCTGTACTAATAATAAACAGCAACCTCGTAAATAATGTCTATGGATGTATAGATACTTTTACAATTAATGACTACGTATCGTATCACATTTATCATGTTAATATAATCCTTGTCATAAAAGGGATATCAATATTGTCAATGTAAACAAATCTGTATCGAGCGAGAATCCAATGCACATGGCAGGGTATTAGCCAAGTTCAGAAAAATGGAGTGAACCTATCCAACGGATAGCTCAAAATTATCAAATGTTTTTTTAAGCAGCCGAATCGCCTGATGGCAAGCAATCATCATCAAGCTATCTTGTGCTCTTGTAATTTTTTTATTGTCCTAATATTTTTTTTATGATTTTAAAGTAAATATAAAATAATAACTGTTTAAATTAAACGTCAGCTCGTTAAAACTTAGTTGTTTTACTTATTCTACGGACTTAATCTTCAGTCATTAAAACTTTAATTATAAGTTCACGGTTTACTGTATCGCATTGCATCGATAGCCAATTCAAAAGTACAAGTCATCTCAATAAGCCAATTTAAACTATTTACAGTTGCATTCTCGACGTTTACTGTCCCGCTCTAATGCGTGGAGCAGCCCCAGCGCTCTCTCTCCACTCTTTCACTTTGCCAATGGTCAGCTTCTAAAAAACCAAAGGATCTATATTAAAAAACACTTACCATTTCGGAGAAGGCGCTCTTAGGTCGTCTCGCCGGGGCACCATTCATGATTAACTCCACAAGTTCACTACACTTCACAAAAACTTGTCAAACTTCACTACACTTTTGCTAAAGTTGTTACAGCCGGGCATCGAAGTCGATTTATTCGATGAAGTCATGCATTTATTTATTGATAAGTTATCGGGTGTCGCGGAACTTCTGACGGCGCGAGACGTGGATCCCGCGGCGAGGCAGGTTTGTGACTGCCGAGACTCCAAGAGCCGGGCGTGGAATTGTTCGGAACCGGCCAGGCCATTCCTTCGCGGCTGGCGGTTTTTTACCGGTCAACAGACCATTTAGGAGGTTATGTTTTGTACGGGCTCTTGTCCCCCTAGCTGTTCACGTTTGTAGACAGTTGATTGTTACGATTTCAATGCCATACTGTTTACACATTACAGCTGAACGCATGATTCACTTAAGTGATGTTTACATTTTCTGTTTTATAGGCCACCAGCACAGAGAGACTTTTGCTATCTGCTTATTTAAGTTTGTATTAAACATATAAGAAAATCATTTTGTAATTAATTAGTTACCGACAAGTCCAATGTAACTGATCACCGCGTCTTAACTTTGTTCAAATAAAATTACTTACCTACTTAAAATAATCAATTTACTAGCTTCCTTAAAAAAAAAACTTAAGTATCTGAAACGTTACAGTATTTGCCGTAGAACATGCAGCCCACAAGTATTCTATCAATCGTGGATGCGTCACTAGAGGCAGTCGCAAGTTAATCTTAGGCTGCGCATACGGCGGGGGTGACGTCACCGGCATGTTTCTATGCGACACTGTGGCTAGTACTAGCGGTACGCCTTAAACATGCTGCAAATGGTGTTAAAAGCATGAAAATTGGAACGATTGATCTTTAGGCCAAATTAATCGATTTGGCCCGAAGCAGTAAAAAAAAAAAAAAAACAGAGTGCAGTTATGACGTCATCTTTTTTTTGTATGGAAAAAAAATAAATTTTGTTCTGAAACCTATCGTGTGTGGTATCAAATGAAAGGGCTTTTTGAGCCTATTCTAAAAATATATCATATCATTATATTTATGTCACTTGTTTCAAATGAAAATAAAAATAATTTTCAAAACATACCAAGTTTGGGCTCCTACAAATACGATACGGTTGAATATTTTTTTGTAAAACATACCATAAATGATACCTGATATCCTCATTTCAAACCCCAAGAAAGCAATTTTGAAAATAATTTCACTAAGTATTTTTTTTTAATTTTTCATTATTACGAATGTGGGATCTAATAATTCTCGGAGTAATGAAACTCTGTTTACACGTTCTTTTGATATAACGTGATAGGTGAGCTCGAGGAACCCGGGTTGCACATATCAGGATTTTTCTTACTTAAAGCGAATTAAGTTTATCCCATTTTTTGCGAACTTGAGGGTGGGTAAAGTAATATCGAGTTTTACCCAACATTGCTCAAGTCGATTTGCGCTTAAATAATGCGATTATAGTATTGAAACAAGAATTACAGCAAATCTCTAGGGTAATCCTATCATTCCCTTTAAATAGTTCAGCGATAAGTACGTGAACTTTTGTACAAATTAGGTGGGCAATGATAGGTACGCGTTTTTGATCTTTACGGTACAAGGTGCATACAAGCATTCCAAAGTACAAGGGTTGTCTCATTTGACTTAATTTTTTAATTTAGTCATGTTTTTATTTTTCAGGCATTAGTATGTATATTAAACAAAACATAAATAAATGAGTTATATTTCATTATTTATAATAGAAACAAATCATAACGAACCTATCTTAGTAATGTTTACAAATAAATCGGCAGACCAAGGAAAATTATGTATATATTGAATACTATGGTTTCACATTAACAATTACATTAAAAAAATAAAGAAACAGTTCCAAAACGTCATATATATATTTCAAAAACAATAATCACCTTTTTTTGTGCCGAGTGGTTAATACAAAAAGCCGATAGCCCTAAGATTTTTTTTTGTCTTGGGCAAAGTTGGCCATCACTAGTTGTTACATTACAACGTAACATTGCCCACATCAAGACTTCTTCATTCATTACCCTTTTGAAATCGAATTACGATATAAACAATCTAGAGTAATGGCAACTGTCACAATACTCTAAAATGAAAATGCTGAAGCAAAAAGGTATAGGGAAACAATTGCATAAGAAAAGCCTTTTAACTGTACATAGTTCCCGTACATTGTTAAGGACCATTCATCTTTTGTTTCTTTTCCTCATTGTATGGAATCTAAAAGAGCACCCTCTACAATAAGGTTTCACTGGCTTTCCCCATTGCCTTATTATATACAGGTATAAGTATAAGTATGGGTTTTACTCACCATGCTTTCCCATTTTGTGAGATTCACATCAACACTTGCCCGCACCAGAATACTATACTATGGGTTGGCTGGAAGAGATCCCTTTTAGGGATAAGCTCGCCTTTGTGCATATCTTTTTTATTTTTTATTTTACTGTTGTAATATTGTTAAACTTGTTTATGTGCAATAAAGTACATACATACATACATACTATAAAATTACGTAAATTAATGAATTTGTTCAAAATGTTGGGCAAAGTTTCGCCTGGGGGCAAAGTTGGAGGATATTACGGTACTCGTACTCGTATTGAGTAAAACGACGCACTTTGTAAACATTAAAAATCAGAAAAAAATACTAAATGTAATTATTTTCAAAATTGCATTCTTGGGGTTAAATATGAGGATATTAGGTATCATTTGAGATATATTTTACAAAAAAATATTGCTTGGTGTCGTATCTCGAGGAGCCCAAACTTGGTATGTTTTGAAAATGTTTTTTATGTTTATTTCAAACATGTGACTGAAATGTAATGATGTGACATATTTTTGGAATTAGCTCAGAAAGCCCTTTCATTTGATACCACACACGATAGGTTTCAGAACAAAAAAAATTTTTTTTCCATACAAAAAAAAGATGACGTCATAACTGCACTCTGTTTTTTTTTTTTTTTTTACTGCTACGGGCCGAATCGATTCATTTGGCCTAAAGATCAATCGGTCCGATTTTTATGCTTTTAACACCATTTGCAGCATTATACTGAATTTCGGCGTGTACCGCTAGCACTAGGCATTCTGTAGCTACATTCACGAAACGTATACCGATTGGGAATCCGTCTTGCCCACCCCAACTTAACTTCTAAGCCTAACAAGTACTAGTAAATATCTGTGCTGACCCGACGAGATGAGATGCTCAAAACGTCAGAAAATGAACTTCACCGTGTCTGAAATACCTTTAGTTTAATTATAATAATTACATATGTACCTTAAAACTTAAACCTAATACCTCTCCAATTACCTGACCAAGGGCGGATTTAAATCCAGCAAGCTGTATCCGCACCTTTTTCATTACACAACCTAAAATTGTTACATAAATTTTGTTAAATACTTACCTAACTATGTATGCCTAAAATGGACTTTTTTTACCTACCTACATATATACCTACCTAAGAAAAAATGTATTAAAGTAATGAAATAAACGTATTTGTATTTGTATAAATACCTTACTTTACCCTATAGATAATACATCGTCTTATCATTAAAGCCAAGCCAATATCCTTTTAACACCTCATCCGCTCCTATCTTTGCTGTGAACGACACCAACTCGAAGGTCAATTTTATACTGGTCTTAATATACCAGTTCCCCTGATCGCCCGATATGCTATGCTGAATCACCCAGGCGAATGCATGTGACCGTAGTGTAATGTTCTTCCACAAACGTGAACGACCTTGATGCGTTATACATTTCACAATGCCTATGCCTAATCATTAGCGTTAAACGCTCATGGGCATGTGAATCACTTCATTCCAAAATGCCATTAGCTAGGAAAACAGGCACAGATGTACCCGCCAGATTTGTCCGCGTACACATCTGAATAGCGTCATACACGAACGGATCTGTCCGCCAGGCATATCCGTAGGACAAATCCGGTGGGCACATCTGTGCGTGTATCCCTAGCTATCGAACAGCAGCTAACATTGGGTTTCACCTTACCAAACTTTTATCCATATACCTAACGTTTTTATTTCATTTTATTTAATATGTAAATTGGACATCAATTGATAATGTTTACGTTTTAGCACCTTTATAAAGGAGTAATATATAGCCTTTATAAGGTGCCAAAATGTAAACATATCTTTGACTTTGACTGCACGTGGTTAACATAAACAAAGGAAAACCAGGAGTGTCACTTGTCAAAATGTAACCTGTACCAAAATTCTAAATTCTTTAATGTCCTGAATATATGATTAACGTGTTCTGATCAACTGGACCTCTGATTTTAGCAAATCTATCTGTTTAATACATATGCCTTCTATAATGTTAGGATATATAACCGTAGGAGCGATGATATCAGAGTACAAACAGCCAAACTCATCCATGAGAAAACGCATATCAATTGAACTTATAACATTTTATTTTGCTGATAAAGTTAGCTTTCAAAAGTTAACTGGTATGTTTACGATAACAAATTTCTTTGCATCAAAGCTGTCTTGCTGTGTGGCCTGTAATTGGAGCATGCCAGCTATCCATGTAATGCGGACCGTTACGCGCCAAGCGTGAAGATCTCGCCTGATCGCTAGATTGCATTCTGTTTGGAGATCGTGTGCGCGAATATTTACGCCGTTTACAAGTTCAATATGATGAAACTCCTAGAAGACTTTGGGATGTGGTGTTGGAGGCGTGTAAAGAGTCTTCTGCGTCTGCTGGATGAAAGAAAATGGCACACACAAAGAATATAATATTTTAAAATTTTCGAGCTAAAGAATCCTACAATAGGGACATCCAAAAAAAATCCAACTATAAAATCCTTACCTGTTTTAACATTTTTGAAAATTGAAGAGACGGGAAATACCAGGAAACAAGATTGTTTGGGTCTCAAGAAAGCGATACACGGATAATGCCCCACCCACAAGAGCATAGATTTAATAAGTAAGTTAGTAAAAACAAAAATACTAACATGTTTAATTTGTGGCTATTAATAGGATATAAGATTTTATTAATACTTACAGAGCATAAATAATACATCATATTGAAACAACCAACAATATTTACGTTCTTACGGTGTATATTAAAATTTCGGAGCAAAATCTTCATATCTATATGGAGATTCGTTCTTTTTCGAATATCAATTTCAATTCTTACAAGTCACGTCACATTCGACTGGAGACAGACACTTGCCTACTCCGTAATAGGGAATTCATGTCAGTTTATTGAGATTAGCTCAAAAATTATGGTCGATTTATCATAACATAACATATATTCTTTATTGCACACCTCAAATTATAGAAACAGGATATACACAAGTTGCAAACAGAAAAGTACTTGCAAACAGAAGAGGTCAAACAAATTGGCGGTCTTATCGCTAAAAGCGATTTATTGTCAGCAATGAGCCTTTTACAAAGCTACAAGTTACACTTTCGATTTTTCCTCTTTCTAACAGCCATATTATTAGCTTTCTGAAATTAAACTAGCAGCGTAATACGCGACTTCGGTAAGCAAATATTAAGACTGTATGATGTAAGAGTGTAATAGTACATTACGCACCTAGGGCGGTAAAATAAAGAACGGCTCAGATCGCGGATATTTGTGGCCCGAACCGAAGGTAAGGGCCATAGACAAGCGATCTGAGGCCTTCTTTACCGCCCGTGGTGCGTACACAATTTTACGTCTTCTCCTGGGTGTGAAGTGAGATTTGCCGCTACGCCCGTGGGCGTAATATCTCACTTACCGCCCAGAGTGACGTAAATTAAATTAACTTACATAATTAAATTATTTAGTTCTAAAGATAATTAAATTGATATATTTGAATTTATAGAGACAAGTCGAAACCGAACAGTCATGAGTATAACCACAGATGTATAACTTAGGAGTAACGAGACTATTGTTTTAGAAATATATGGATCATTCTCATAATAATGCGCCTCAGTCCCATGATTAGTATTATGTGATGCGGACACGTCTTATCTAAAATCTATTTAGTATACACCGTGTTTTTTTCCTTTAATTGCAAATTGCAAGGTACATTCTTGAGCTTCAATTAAGTATATTCCTGAAAGACAGCAGTGTCCTAATTAGCTGCAGTTTTAAGATAATCGATAATTATTTTTTATCTTTCTAATTACGTAAACCTACATTAATTTATTTTTGTACTCTGAGCCACTGCAATAAATGGTGCACCTGTGTGTTACAGCAATAAAATAAGCTTTCTATGTATCTCGGAGTTTCGTAATGTTCGAAATTATTTGGTTGAGTTATTCATAACACCTTTGTAACATTAGTAACCGATATAAGAAAGAAAAAAATATACGGACATTATAAGGAAAAAGAATTACATATACATACCTAACTATATAATGATAATGAAATTAAAGGAAATAAAATAAATACGGTGTATACGCGGCTAGCCACGGATATTTAGGGTTCTAAGTACTCTTATGTAAAACAAACGAATGCATAGTTTATTTATAAAGAGTATACGTAATTTGCGGGGTGGGTCTATTTAATAATAGTAGTTTATGTAACTGTTACGTAATGGGGGTCCTTAAAACACGAGTGTGGTTTTATGAAACGAACGAAGTGAGTTTCATAATAAGATCACACGAGAGTTTTAAGGCCTAATTACGTACAGTTGCATAGTTGCATACACTGCTTTATCTACACACATATTATAAACCCGAAATGATGATTGAATGACTGCCATTGCACGGATTGCACCGCCATCGCCATGGCCAACTCGATTGTGCCGGCGGGCGGGGCCCACCCGGATTTTCATAATGACATCGAATTTTTGATTATTATTTGATAATAATAACATCGTTACAGATAAAACATTTGTTCTAACTACTAACGAAACAATCTATTTTTATGGTGGTTATAACAACGGTTTTTGAACGCATCATGGAGGGTTTATGATATGGGTGTAGATAAAGACATTAAAATAACAAAGTTCTCGTAGTTAATCCAAGGATTCAATATTATTCTAAAGCAAAGTGCATAAACTCGAATGCAATGACGCATTATTTATAATGTTCCAATACACCGACAAATGAAGTCAAGGAAATTTATAATTGGCATTCCTGTGAAATAAATATATAATAAGAAAATGAATACATAGGTATTTTAAGTAGCTCATTAAAGATTTCAACGGGGTTTCATTTTCTACTTACGTGACCCTAGAAATATTTTATTCAAAAGCAGTAGTTTGTATCAGAAATATCAATTTATTTTAATAGCGCACGATTGAAAAGGAAATTGTACAAAAAGCCTTTACTTTGAAAATCGTTAGGAAATCGTGACCGCGAGTTTATTTTCCGCTTCATGACATGAGTACCTAAATACTTGGAAATCTTCGAATATATCTTGATACTTAAAGTTAGAGAGTACCAACCCATTTTTAATGTCCACGGAATTAAGTAATTAGTTTAGTTATTATATAATAAGATGATCATGTTTTTTTGTTTTTTTTTTAGATGTACAACCGGAAAGACCTTTGGCCACGAATCTAAGGGGGCCCACCCACTATCAGTCCGATGGACGATATTGGCCTGACAGAATAAAAAAAATGACAGTTACGGCAGGCCGATATCGTCCGGCGGACTAATAGTCGGTGGCTGCCCTAATAGGCGTTTTTTGGCCGGCGGTGCTCCATACCCACTATATAGCATATAACTTATTATAACACTAGACCCAGTTAGCTATCAAATAGCTAAGTAAGCTAGCATGGTAGAATATAGCACACCCGTCACTGCGCCAAACGAGTTTCGCGGTGAAAGTCGGGGATAGCTTTCGAAAACTAAGACTTGCTTGTGCACTAAGAAGATAGTAAAAATACACACGATATTTCAAAAATAGAATAGATTTAAGCACATAATAAATAGTAGTACCTACTACGTACCGAAGTCTTCGCTGTGTTGACGACTAAAAAGATAAAAAAGACTCGCTACCCTCTTCCCCGCTCCGCCATCAACACACTACATTGCATCCTCTTTGAGCTGTCTAGTAGGGAATGCAACCCGGGTTTTTTTAGTATGAAAATACCCGGGTATTACCCGGAAACCCGGGTTTTTTCATACTAAAAAACCCGGGTTGCCATCTCTAGTCTCTAGTGACCTTACTGGTGAGTTAGGTCACCAAAGAAAGCTCAAAGAGTATGCAATGCATCTTAGCAGGAACACAACAATATGTATGAGTCTAGTGCTATTTGGTATTGGTTTTCTGTAAGGCTGAGGACTTCGAGGTACTTGAGGTACTTCCCTATTCCCCAGTCGGGTTCTACGCTAGATTTGAGCCATATGACATTCGCTGAGTTGTGCCCGACCACACAAAGCGAGATGACATTCATTTCCATTTGGGCGGAGTTTAAGGACGTATTAAGTACATTATATTGTATTTCAGCGTTGGTCTAGAAATAAAATGGCATCGTTTATGTAGGTTCATATTTCATGGGTGTAATTGCTGTTCAACATGTCATTGCATTACGTCAAATTCGTTGTAAAACATAAAATAATACTTGATATTTTCTAAAAATATCTACGGTTTTGTATGGTTCCGTAGTCGAACCCTTATAGTTTTGCCTTGTCCGCCTGTCTGTCCGTGTCCGTGGCTTAGCTCAGTGGTCGATAACACTAGACCCCAAATATACCATTTCATTTAAACTTTATCATTGTTAAAAATATTATACTCGCGCTGGTCCCATGCAAATTTTAATACATAAAGCTTTGCTCGCACATTGCTCTCACTATGTCACGATTTGACATTTTACCTAAACACAGCGGGAACCGTGGTCCTTTCAGAAATACGAATACATTCGGATTGATTGATAGTTTTCCAAATCAGTGACTACGTGGGCACGTGCCATTTCTCGTTTTGGAAACAAACCAGTGTAAACACTAAACGTGTGATTTGACTGATCGTGTCGAACAGTAATTTATTTATGTTTTTTTTCCTTAATTTTGCTATAGCTTTGAAATCCTCGCAATGCTCAAGATAAAGTTTTAGCATACCTACTTTTAAGTTACGGCATACAGTCTTGCATTACTATCTTTAATTCATATAGTTATGTATCATAGTACATACGCGTTCACGTGTTCAAAAATATAACAACTGAGCAAAGTTTCCAGTAAATATCTTAAGTACCAACAAAATATCATACGCTTCTTGATCGGAATCATTCGAAGTTTCAATCAAGGCGAAACACAATAGTATAAGTTTAATAGTGGTTCATAAATTCAATACCTCTACGAAAGTGTACCTCAGGATTCAAAAATGTTACTCGACGACTTATGAATCTTATGAAGTACTGAATCAACAAGACTAAAAATTGCTTTTAATAATCGTGTATGTACGGTCGACGGCAAAAATATGTTTACACTTTTGGACCTTATTGCAAAGGAGTAAGGTGCAAAAGTGTAAACATATTTTTGACGTCGACTGTACCTATAACCTCGTCCTACCCAGGTTTTAAATTATATATATATTTTGTGATTTCAAAAGGACAATGGGTAGGACGAGGATAGAAGGTTATTTATTTACTTACAAATAAAAATACATACTACATAGGTTAGTACATAAGTACTATACTATGTAACCAATATTAAATATTATGGAGATGATAATTAATCATTTGGTTGGGCTTGAAGGTAAAAGGCATATTTGAACTTGGGTACCTACCCTACCTACTTATTTGATGTCAAATGATATCATCTTTTACGCCTGCACGCCCAATTCTAACCACAAGGATTGAAAAAATATGTATTTGCATATTGATTGTGCAGTCGCCATCAGATATATCGAAGTAGCGAAGGTGGTCACAAATATCTGATCAAGGCTCCTATTTTCAAGGCGATAAGTGCATGCACAGATATTTTTGAGTACCTATGTCTTATATATGTTTTATTGTTTCCCTGGTACGTAAATAAACGCAGTTTATTAGCGTGACTCGAACGGCGTCAACGACTGTAAACACATTAATTGGTCCAACGAACATCGGATTAATTTAGCCAATAAGGTAAAACGGGGCCAAGTGTACCTAATGTGTCATATTGCGGTACTTCATAATGCTTCTTGGTGACTTAATTTCAGAGGAAATACAACATGAGGATTTTTAAACAACTTGACGCTCTACACAGAACAGATCATATTGTTTTGATACTATACGTAGCATTTTAGCCCGTATCCTATACCCTATATCCTACACCATATACCCTATACCCATACTCTTACTCATACTGATACTCATCATCATCATCATACTCATGCTCATAAGGAGCTTCAGCTGTTCGTAACACCTGCCGCCAACTTTGACGCTGTGTGAATGACGTTGGACATTGAAATTAAAAAAGTTACTTTGCAGGCCTATAGTGCCCCTTGTATACAAAAAGAAACCGCAAATCGATGTACAGTTTAGCCGTTTGGTACACACATACTAGAGGTCAAAACAAAATTTTTCATCCGCAGTTCTTAAAAAAATTTCCCTTAGGGTGCTGATTCATCATTTTTTTTTGTATGGGAAAAAAAAATATTTTTTCAAAAACCTATCGTGTGTGGTATCATATGAAAGGGCTAATAGAGGCGGTTCTAATAATATACCACATCATTATATTTCAGCCATTTTTTAAAAATTAAAACAAAAATAATTTTCAAAACATACCAAGTTTGGGCTCCCCCAGATACGACATGGCTGGTTTTTTTTTGGTACTGTATATCAAAAATGATACTAGATATGCTCATATCTAACACCAAGAAAGCAATTTTGAAAATAATTTCATTTAGTATTTTTTTTAATTTTTCAATAAATTTTTCAAAATTATTAATCAGCACTCCTCTCCTAAGGGAATTTTTTTTAAGAACTGCGGATGAAAAATTTTGTTTTGACCTCTAGTATGCGTGTGACTAATGGCTAAACTGTACATCGATTTGCGGTATTACTGTAAAATTAGACTCGTGCAGCGTGGACTACTAGGCCTGAAAAGTTGTATAAAATCCCTTTTCAGGCCGAATCAAGTCGCTGCGCCCGAAAAAGGATACTTCCGATTCAATTATAAGGAACATAAAGAGAATATTTCATTGCAAGTTTGAGAAAACACTTTAATGCAATAAGCAACGTGACGATGGATTGTATACCTACGTAGCCTCCTACAAAGGTCAAGCTATTTTGCAAGCCCAATAAAATGTGTCGTGCCACGTGACGCCCGATCAGACAATCATGAATGCTTTCTATCCTATCTCGGCCCGGCACATCAAAATTTTACAGTTGTCAAACAAAATCCGACTGTATGCCAACGCCGTAAGGAACTTGGTGATATCACCGCATAATCCGACGTAGTTTGTCTACCTCCTACGCATGAAAGTAAAAGTAGGCATTGCCCTTAGATATTTCAGAAATATTTAAGGCGCAACATGCGAAAGTAATTTTACTAGTATTTAATGTTAATTCGACACTATTTTTAAATACACAAGTCCTTAGGTAATATGTATGCGCTCTCAAGCTTAGTACAAATAGAAAGATAAATTAATAAAAAAACGTTGAGGTGTATTTTAACCGACTTCAATTCCATTGAGGAAGGAGGTTCTGCATTCGGTTTGGTGTTTTTTTTTTTATGTATGTTCACCGATTACTCCGAAACCCGTGGTTCGATTTGGGTAATTCTTTTTTTGTTTGGGAGGATCTACATCCAAGGTGGTCCCATATTAATCTGGTGCTGTTTTGATGATGGGATCCATGAGGAATTGAGGGAACTCCTCAATTTTTAAAGGCACATGTATGGTGATTTGGGTGTTTTCTTAAGCTACTGAAGCATTTTCTCACGAAAACCACCAATTTGATGGAGTGGACCTGATGATGATGATTGTTTTGATGATAATGATGTAGATTTTTTTAAATGTAGGATGTTCAGCGATTACTCCAAGACCCGTGGTCCGATTCGAATGATTCTTTTTTTGTTTAGAAGGAACTACACGAAGATGTTCCCACAATAATCTGGTGCTGTTCTGATGATGGGATCGATGAGCAACTGAGGGAACTCCTCAATTTTTAAAGGCACATGTATGGTGATTCGGGTGTTTTCTAAAGTTACTCAAGCATTTTTTCACGAGAACCACCAATTTGATGGAGTGGACCTGATGATGATGATTGTTTTGATGATAATGATGATGTAGGATGTTCAGCGATTACGCCAAGACCCGTGGTCCGATTCGAGTAATTCTTTTTTTGTTTGGAATAAACTATTTCGAAGATGGTCCCACATTAATCTGGTGCTGTTCTGATGATGGGATCGATGAGCAACTGAGGGAACTCCTCAATGCTTAAAGGCACGTGTATGGTGATTTGGGTGTTTTCTTAAGCTACTCAAGCATTTTCTCACGAGAACCACCAATTTGATGGAGTGGACCTGATAATAATGATTGTTTTGATGATAATGATGAAGAATTTTTTAAATGTAGGATGTTCAGCGGTTACTCCAAGACCCCTGGTCCGAATAGAATAATACTTTTTTTGTTCAAAAGGATCTACCTCGAAGATAGTCCCACATTACTCTGGTGTTGTTCTGATGATGGGACCCATCATCAGCAAGCAAGCAACTGAGGGAACTGCTCAATTTTTAAAGGCACGTGTATTTATTTCCTCTCGAAAACCACCAATTTGATGGAGTGGACTTAATGATGAAGTCCACATGTGATACGTGGAACTTTCCTTAGATTGAATGGATGTGTTACGAACTTTTTGATATATCTTTAGCGATTTTTCCAAGACTCGTTGTTCGATTTTTATAAATGATAGACCACTAAAAATTGAAAAATAAAAACTTTTCACAAAAAAAAGATAAACCGACTTCAAAAAGGATAAAATGAATCATTATATTATTTATATGCGTTACCAACTGATATGTTTGAAGTCGGTGCCAAGCCAAAAATTTAAATCAGCTTCAAGTATGAACATCACAAAACATCGGTAGGTACTTACAAATAGGTACATAATGCATAGGTGAATGTGATTCTATCTGTTACATTTTCATGTTTAAACAACTAATCCAATTTTGATGAAATGTGGTACCTATGTATATATACATATATACTCTAATACACGTTTACTTTGTCAATAATCAGAAAAGGCGGCAAATAGAAAAAAATATGTACATAGACGCTTAAGATTGACCTTCCATAGAAAATTCGAATATCGTGCCTTTTTCTACTGACACGGTGGATGTACTGGGTATATCTGAGTATAGAAAAATTAACCTAGCCATTGAATTTCTGTATACTTCGAATTAAACCTTAGATGAAGAAGGATGAATAATTCAAACGAACCACGGGCTTCGTTCGAGATACCGATAGTCCGAACAGTGTCCTAACAAACATAAGACGCATGGCTATACTTTCTGTACCTACTTGCTTAACAGTTAACGGTCGAAACGAATGTACCTATACCTAAGTGCAATCCATATCGTATTAGATTAGTTATATAGTAAGACTAACAACTCACTGAACACATCGCCTCGTGCGTATTAACTCTTCCAAATTTGGCTTGGCACCGACTTCAAACATATCAGTTGGTAACGCATATAAATAATATAATGATTCATTTTATCCTTTTTGAAGTCGGTTTATCTTTTTTTTTGTGAAAAGTTTTTTTTATATTATATTAAGGCATTTATTTTGCTAATTTTGAATCCATTTAGCCATACTTTGTTATAAAATTCAACAACTGAAAATCTATAAAAACCTACCTATCATAATTTTATAAACTACTATTGCGATAGATTAATTGAGAAGATAACACTTAATGTAGCGTACAGTCAGCTGCAGAAGTAACTAAGCGGGTAGGGTGTTCATGACCTGCACACGCTCTTATTCTCTTAACAATAAAGTCGTGTCCAGCACATTTTGAGCACTCTACCCGCTTAGCTGTTTTTGCTGCTGACTGTACGCAAAAATTATCATGAGTAGGTAGGTATCTCTATTAAAATATGATGCCTTACACTGCGTCGGACGTTGGTTTAATTACTACGGTCCGCTGCGGTGTTTGGTATTTCATGCCGCACAATATTTTATTAGTTCGCTTTTAATTAAAAAACTGTAATGGTCTATGCGGTATTATTATATTTTTTAAACGCATAGCATGTCGATTGTTTACTTGCAGGATATTGTGTCACAGATTTATTAAGCACAATCAAATCGAAAGTTACCTACTAAGTACTTATGTCGCACTTAAAAATGACTATGACATGAAAGTCATCATTACAATAACTTTGCTCAACTTTGCCTGGCTCGAAAAACATAGAAGAACATAACAGGCCTTTACGAAACAGCTGTTTATATCTTATTCCTGAGATGACCGCCTTTCTCCCAACTCAGGAATAAAAAATATAAATAGCTGTTTGGTGAAGAAACCATGTTTTTACCAGGCAAAGTTGAGCATCGTAGGCAAAGTTGTAGCAGTTTATAAGAATATAATTAATTTAAAACAAGACATAAATGGCATGTAATTAAACATAAAACCTATTTGAAATGATAACCTGACTACATAAATTTAATGGTACCAGAATTACACAAATGCTCAAAAAATAATTAAGTGGGCAAGTACCTAACTAGTTTTTTGTATTATTAGGTAAATTCTTCAATATTATATATTTTTGTACGTATTGGCATTTTTAGGTATGTAGATATCATCGTTACAGTTCCCTGCTATATGGGACCGAACATCGAAACGTGTAAACCATAGAGAACCTTCTAATCTGTGATGTAAAAGCAATACAATCACAATAAGAGGGTAATGGTGCATGTCAAATACAGAGATCCTTTTATAGCCTTCGAATGCGCACTAAGCATTTCTAGTTCGTAACTACTTTTGTGTTTGAAAACCAGCCGCGCACATTGCTTATATTGTTTCACGCTTTTATCCTATTTCGTAGTTTAAATTTTAAAAGTAATAGTTAGGGAGGCGAGGTAGCTAAATGGCGTAATTCAACGGCGCCGTCGAGACCTATCAAAATCGAAAGATAAAATAATTTCGAAAAGAAAAGCTCGTATGGCAAAAACCATTTTAGCGGTGGGTTTGGCGTATACGGTTTTTCAAAAATGTTAAAAAAAACAGTTACTTGGGCATTCTCGAGCGCGTCAGATATTCATACTACGTATGCCCCGAGTGCCTCTGATAACAACGGTATACTAATCTGCCGGTTTGCGTGGTGGGGGTAGGCATATAAAGTAGTCAAAAATGCAAAAAAAAAAAATTTACTCGAGCGCGTCAGATTTTCGGAAGGGGTGTTAAGTAGGCCCCAAGGAAGCTCCCTTTAAAAAAACTGACGATTTCGGCGTGACGATAAGTTACGATGAATTTTTGAAAATGCAAAAAAAAAAGGTTTTTTTGAAATACTCGAGCGCGTCAGATTTTCATAGGGGAGGTTTATCTCGGTATCCTGAAAGCATATTTTTTTAATCTGACAAAAATGTTGGTGGGTTCTCTTAATCTGACCGAAAAAGGTTTAACTTTCAAGTCAAAAAGTTTTAACTTTGGACAAAAATGTAAAGACACATTTTTTGTGTAAAATAAAATTACCTTTTTTGTTTATTTAAACTTTTTTTTGTAAAATGTATCGTTCGCGACTTATATGCCGTAACGCGTTCTTAGGAAGACGAAATGGCTCCTCCACACTTCCGGTCATGCGGAAACCGGCAGATTTTGTATTTTTAGTAAGTTTTAGATTATATTCTTCAAAACAAAATAAAAAAAAATCGCGCTCGAGAATGCCGGATTAACGTTTTTTTTTTACAAGTTCGCGACCCTATAACTCGGCGGCGTCAAGGACTTATCGTCAGATTAGTTAAATTTAGTCTTTAAACACTAAAATCAACCCCCAATATCTTAAACTGACGCGCTGGAGTATTTCAGACTATCCATTTTTTTTTACTAATCTGATCGTCTATCCTAGGCGCGCGTCACTACATATAGAGCTAAATACTTTACAAGGTTGTTCTATTAGGTCTAAGGTATCTCTCATATCTTAAACTGCCACGCTCGAGTATTGCAGAAAATTCCCCTATTCGCCTCCCTAACTATAAGTATCGGCGAATAAAATAAGGGTAGAAATATCGAGGAAAGTTATAGTAGGTACCAATTTATCTATTATTATATATATTAATGCATCGATGGCGTTGTGATCGTAAATAACATTTTATTGGTACTTATTAATGGTAATGTCGAATCCATATAGACAATAGTATTAAAATCGTATTTGGAATTGACGAAAAATAAAAGGGAATAATTTACTATATGTGTCAGTTTTCTATCCTCAGTACCTAGTCGCATCTTCATCACGTTGACGTTTGGGGACCTCATGAGAGTCATAAGTCAGCGTTGATATTATAGTTACGTATTCAATGTACTAGTTAAAAATCCTTTATTGGCATCATTACAGCTTTGATACATTCGTGGGAGAGTTTGAATCGAAACAGTTTCCTTTGCCGAAATTAATGTTTTTTTTTGTAGCAAACATCAATCATAAACAAATATGTATTAGCTTCCCTTTGTAACGTAACCTTAAAAAGCAAGCAATTGTACGTTTTTAATAGTTTTTATACTCATTTTCCTGTTGTTTAACACCTCTATATGCAGTTGAAGAGGTTATTGTTAACCGAGTTCGTCCTAATATGTGACTCACTTGTTCTTCCACTCCACAGACAGAGGAAGCGCGCCTGCGCAAACATAATCATGTAACACAAAACGTTAAACGCGATAGATTTAGTTTTAGAGGGTTCTTTTTAATTTTAGGTATTCTATAATAAGTAAGTTAGTTTTATTCAATAAGTAGATGCCTGCAGACTACGGATAATATTCGTATTCCGTTTACGTCTTAAGCCGTATTGTTACCAAAAAACGGATATAACTTCAACATTTTAGGGCGGCCACCCACTATCAGTCCGCCGGACGATATCGGCCTGTCAGTTGTTCGGAACTGTCAAATTTTTGTTCTAACTGGGTGGCCACCTTTATTGACAGACAAACGCGTGAAACAGAATTGGTTTGTATATGATTTTGATGCAAATAACTTCAATGTTGTTATTGCACATATGCATTAGAGGTATGTTGGCGTTATATCATGTCATGTCTTAAACGTAATTTAAATACACCTTATCTTACCTGGCGTTACCGTAAAAACATACGATTATTCTCTGTGTATTAGGTATAATCAAATTAAGTAACCCTGACTGGAACCTATGAATCGTTTATTTTTGTAGTGCTGCGGTGGCAGAACAGGACACATGCCAGCTCGCACGACCGACACTTCGCGATTTCAAATATAGACAATAACTTGGGTAGCATCGAATGGATTCTGAAAAATAACTCGTATTTTTCATTCGCTCGTTTTTCTTTTATAAACCTGATTGCGATAGAAATTGAGTTTTGTATGTGCCGTATTTAATTACTGAAAAATTGTACTCTTTTTAACAGTGATATGAGAGGAGGATTTTAAAATCCTTAGACATACATCAGTACTAAATTAAACCAGACATAGAACTCATTACTTACTGTTATCAATAATTAAGATGTTTTTTTAAGTTACACTTAACTGTGACCCAATAATAATTTTTTGAAAATTTTATCAGCCGCAATGTACTGTTAACATGGTATTGAAAGAAACTGTCAACGAGCGTTTATCGCGAGTGTGTTTACATTACATTGCGGGCCGAAATAATTTGTATGGACAAAAATTTTATATTGAATATATAGTTATTTTGTATTAAGCAGAAAGTCTGCTAATGAGTCTTACCTGAAGGAGAGGAATTTTCTACTTTTCCTTTATTTCTAAAACATTGTTAAAAAATAATTGCTTGTCAACTGACTATAATGATGACGCACCAGGACTTTGTCTAAAAAGGTATTTAGGAGATTATTTTGGTTCGGTAGTCAAAATTATGTATGCAAGCCGGTCTGGTGGCACCATCAGACGGGCCTGCATACATAATTTTGACAGGGTGCACAGAGTTTACTACATTTACATGGTCCTTCAACATACTTGGGAATGCGTGATTTCTGTATTTTGTTACCAACTTCAGTAATACAGGCTGACCGCTGATTCCCAATGATAAATAAATCCCCGTCGACTCGGGTTAGAAAAAACTTTTTGCGAGATATTGTAAACTTCTCTCTAATTTTCCGATAAAAAAAACTTTAAGTACAAGCAATGCGTTTGAGTAAAATATTGTATTTTTAAATTAAAATTGTAGCTTTTATGACTGAACGCTTTCAACGGGCAAAACATCTATTAAGGGAAAAATTACGATTTGACGATATTTCCTACTACTAGTACGATATAAATCCTTATTTGACCGTTGTAAGGATCAAATTTAAAGTTATTTCTACTATATAAAGTTCTCACATATTAGAAAATATATCGAATCAATATTTTCACTGATGATGTACAAGTATATCAAGTTCCAAATATCTGCCGACACCGGTTGCTTTTCTTACTTTGGTCATGTTATGCGTCGAGGTAATGAAAGCTTGAGAAAAGCGATTTTGGTCGGAAAAGGCGAAAGACCTAAAGGCCCCCCACCAACTAGATGGTCTGACCAAGTTAAAAAAGCCACCTTAGCCAAACTCCATCAAGCGGTGATGGCTACGAGAGATCGAGACCGATGGAGACATATCACCAAAGCTGCTAATCCAAGTGGTCACGATCCTCAGTAATGAGGGATCGACATGAAGAGAGAGACTTCCAAATATGTTCCAAAAAGCTCTGTGTGCCTCTACGCTTCTAATATAGAGTCGGACTCGTACCTATTAGTACCTAATATCAGGAATTCGCAGTGCCGGGCACGTTTCGTCATATTATCCCCTACCCTAGCTTGTTAGCATGGCGTGGCAACGCACCCACAAGGTCGGTCGTTGATCTGGGAGCTTGAGTGACGTCATGGCGTGCTTTAAGCGTTGGTTTAATTATGCAATTCGATTCGACTAGAATCGAGCTCCGAATAATGGCGTTTTGGGCTAAAATAGACGTTAACTACTTATCTTTTTTTTGTTTTTGTGAATAATAAAATAATGTCTACACATTCAATAGGTACCTAGATGGTTAGGTACACCTTGGTAGATGAACAATCGACGTATATTAATACCTACATACCTCTTCATATGTCTGCGTAAGCAATATTTTAACTAACTGCTTATTATTAGTCAATTCTTCTCAGAATGCCTGCTACAAAATGGAAAAAAAGAATCAAGAAACACATATTTCCTTACTAACTTAATTATTCATCGTTAGAATAGGAACAAATGTACTTTTAATTCTTTTTTTTCTGATTTCTGCAATTTGTAGAAGGTATTCTGAGAAAAAAATTATTATTAATAAGCAATACATATATTTTAAGGTCAATACACTACGGATGTTCACGTGTCACATTGATTTTCAACACTTATTTAGGTACTATGGAGAAAACATAATAATATACACCACGACGCGAATGATTGACTTTTTTCGCTTATTTTTTTATTATAAAAGCTTTAAATTGTATATATTTAAAAACTGCATTAAATACGCTTTCTCATGATAATTTTGTTTTGACAAGTAAATTATATTTATTTGTTATATAACGTTCTAGAAAATAAGTGATTTTCCTCTCCGCAGAACTTTTTTTTATTATATGGATTTTTACTTTTTTAATATAAAAAAAATGAATTCTGCATGTCTGTTTTATATAGAAATGACACCACGCAACCCCTAGTAGCCTTAACCAGAGAGTCATAAAATATTGCATGGGACCCCTGATTTTGACGTGAACTTCTGTCCATGGTCAAAAATTCACAACTTTTTCTCGACACGCACAATTTTTTTCACTTTAGTACTGAGAGAAAACTATACTACCTAATCGCATTGAGTGGCTGCCTCGGATGACTTTCAATCTTCATTATTGATAACTCTATTACTACTAGCAAGCTCTGGCGGCGAGTAGCGGAACTTATGTAACAGCGCCCTCTATGGTAGAGTAGTCGTATTTATTAGTTCTTGTGCATACCGCGAGATGGCAAAAACATACATCGCTTACAAATAATATTAATTGAAAATACCTAAGTATCCTTACCTCTTTACGCTCTCTCCTACTTTTGAATTAATGTAAGCCATTTTGAGTTATTGAATGCCTACATTTTTACACTACTGGGTGAAATCAAACACGTGATATTATATATTCAAACCTGAATCTACTCATGATTTTGAGGTGACCTCACTTTGTAAATACAAAAAAAACTTAGTCATAGATTTTCGTCTATCCTTGACCATTTGTATGGAATAACTATATTTTTTTTTTTCAATTTACAAAGTTGCCTTGCCCCATACCACACTACAATTTGTTCAATCTCATTAATGCCGGCGACTTCGAGCTTCAAATCTGTAACTATTTATTGAGTGGATCCTGATTTGTGGAACTCAACTTCTACAATTTCTCCTTATCCGTCAAATCGACTAAGTAACAAGGTACCTACTCATAAAAATCACACAATGAAACCTAATGGGGCTCACCCACTATCAGTCGACCTGACGATATTGGCCTGTCAGTTGTTCGGAGCTGTCAAATTTTTGTTCTAACTGACAGGCTGATATCGTCCGGCGGACTGATAGTCGGTACCGTCCAGTGGCGCTCTCATTTGGCGGATTGTATTTCTTAATAAACGAATTTCTGTAATATCCCTCATGTTAAGTTGTACTAATTACGCAACTTTTGGTTTTTGTTACAAGTTTCATTATTGGTATTTTTTGCTTCATTATCTAAACGGAAAATGGTGGCCACTTTTTTCCGTTTAGGCTAGTCAAAAGTAGGTAATATAAAACTGTATCACATAAATCATAATTCATAAGTTGCGAAATTAGTAGGACTACAATTTAACATGAGGGATTATACAGATATTGATTCGTTTATTAGGAAATAAAATCCCCCTAATGAGGGCGCCACTGGATGGTCGTCGCAGTCTTAAGTTCAAATTCAGATACGTAACACTTACAAAAAATTAGAAAGATTTTACTAAACCGAAAACTCTCGACGGTATTGTAGACCTTATTGCTATATCATAAAGTTCTATATAACACATTACAAACTAACCTGTGTAGGGGCCCTTTCGTATATCTTGTTATCACTATTATCTACAGAGTGTTTGCCTAATGATCCGCTTACACAACATTGTATGGAAATGTTAGTGTAATTTCTGTGAATATAGGATGGATACGGTTAATACTGTATCAAATATACATGGTCTACTATTAGAATGTATTTACTAATTTCTTTTACGTCACTCTGGGCGGTACGTAAGTGAGATTTGCCGTCCACGGGCGCAACGGTAAATCTCACTTCACACACCCAGGAGAAGACGTAAAATTGTGTACGCACCTCGGGCGGTAATAAAGAAGGCCTCAGATAGCTTGTTTATTAGCCTTTACCTTCGGTTCGGGCCACAAATACCCGCGATCTGAGCCGTTCTTTATTTTGCCGCCCTAGGTGCGTAATGTACTATTATATTATCATGTAGGTTGATGTTAGTAAGTAAGCAATTATCAGAGATCGGAGGTCCTGGCGTCATTTTATAGGTAGGCATAAGTAATAAAATATCGAAAACTCATACAACGACGCCCATTCATCTAATTTCAGCCTGTCTATTAGCTACCATTTCTGTTGTATGAAGATTACGCATTAGTTCCGTTAATTTTTTTGCTGAAATATATGATAATATCGGTCATAACAAACACAAAACATACATTGAAAAAAATATTTCAGTTTTTTTTTAAATAAAAAACTTAACAGTTTGGACTGGAATATTCCTCAGTCTATTTTATTTCAAACGAAATATTTTCATCACTTTATAGATGCTGTAAAAAGTTCCAAAAAAGAACGTAACAAAAAAACGTCACTTTTATTAATGTTTATAAGGAATAAGTATCAGGTTCAGAAAATTTCTCAGTCAAGTTGGTTACAGTGGGTATTATGTTATGTATATCCTATTTTAACATCATATTTATAATTAAAAAAAAATCTTTAAAAATAATAAGCTGATATGTATTTCCAAAAAGTTTGATAATGAAATTTTTGGATTTTTTTGTCATAAATAGAAAACATCAATTTAATTTAATATCCATTCATAAAAAAAACGACTGAGACTTTTTCTGATATTGAATATTATGCTATGATTTTTTTGGAAACTTTTAACATTGATCGCACACTTCATGTAAATATTTCTGGTAAAATAAAATTTGACTGAACATTTATCCAAACAAAAATCTAGACGAAAAACATATTTAGGTGAAAAAAACCAAACCAGGACAATTTCTTTTTTGTTTGGAAAAAAAATACTTTTCACGCCACCTGCTCGGAAATGTGGCAAAAGAAGATCAAAATCCAAGCTGGAAAGTAAGCAATTGCTGTAGCATCTGAACAACCACTACAAGAATTGCTATTTTGCAGCAATGAAATGTCATAGTAGAAAAGTAAAATCCAGATGTCATTGCATTGGACCCGCCAATGAGAATCATTTAAAACATTAAAAAGGTCTTTTTTTGGCACCACTTTTTCATTCTATAATAAAATAAGGTTGTTTATCGAACCAATTTACTTGTTTAAAAAAAAGAAACGTCACAATCATTCAGATCACCCTTAAGGCGTTATTACTAGAGCTCCCGCTACACGTGTAACACGCGGAAACGAATACCCGTGTACTTAAGACCGGCGGTGCTAAGGAACCGGTTTACACGAACCCGCCAAGATTCGGAAACGTGTCCGGGAAACGTTTCCAGGAGACGTTTCTCAGACACGTTTCCCCGGTTACACGGGTACTTAATACCGGCCCGAACGGTTCCGAAGCTCCGAAGCAGTTAGAGCTGATTCAAATAAGGTTTACTATTGAATGCTCTAATTGTGAACTGCATTATTATGCACCACACACTTGAGCGAAATTCAGCGCGGAATTCAGGCAAAAAAGCTGAATGCCGCTCAAATGTGTGGCGCTCCTTATTATATGAGGTTGAATGGATTCGTATCATATAGATTTACTTTAAAATAAAAATTCTTTACCCAACTCCACAAAAACCATAATTGTTTTGGAGTCCTTTATTACATACCTACAAGGATAATAATTATTATATAATTATATTGAATATTTTCGTATGTTAAATAAAATAATATTAAAATTAATTACCATGCATATATTATATAACGAAGTTCACAATCTTACTAAGTACGGCGAAAATGTTGTTGTAATTAGTACCATAGTGCACACATTTAAAGTCTAAATTCAAACAACATTTTCGCCGTAATTAGTACGATCGTGAACTTGGGTATCGATATTACAGGTAGGATTAGGTTAGGACGCGTCCAACTGAACAAAAATATGTGAACACTACCTTATACCCATACGAATAAGGTTGTGTTCACATATTAACGGATATTAATGGACTCGACTGTACATTGCCGGAAAGGAGGCAATAATTGCCTCCCGACTTTCTTATTAAAACTTTACACAGTGATAACAGCAAATCAATATAAAATATATATTATACACTGATGTAGGTAATGTAAAAGTACCTATCTGAATTCATAGCTGTAGAGACATAATGCAATAACTAGGTATTAATTATAATATTGATATTCTCTTATTTTTATCTCTTTCTTTGTTTAACCGAGCATAAAGAACACGCGCGACGGCTCCTACAAAAATAGTAACTAGGTACGAATTTAAGTGAACGATAATATGACTTATTGGGATAAGCTTAGATCATAAAATGGGAAATCCTTTATTTTTACTTGAGTGACTTTCACGCTAACGTCCCGGCGGTCCAGGTAATAAAATTAAATGTGTCATTTTATGACATATTTTGTGCGCTATTTTGACCAAAACGTTTTGTTTTCAAATCTTAAATGTAATAATAGTAATAAAGCTTAAAATAGGTAGATACCTATTTTAAGCTTTATGTCGATGTTATAAAGTCAACACGTCTGTAAAAAAACGTTAAAAACATTAAAATTCCCACAAATGTAATAGTTTCGCTGTGGTAATTTAAGAGCACCCTCTACAATACAACTAGAATAAATAAAAATAAATATTCCTAAGAATTTTTCGAATTTTCCTAAGCATCTTGTTAATTTAAAACCCGCAATCAAAGAGGTATATTATAGAGGTATGCCCGGGCTTAAAACTAGGTAATTATCATTGAATTAAAAATAATAGAAGACGGAAATAACCAAAATATCACCATATTTAAATATTATATGAGGATTCTGGTTATTAAAAAAGTTTTGTTAAATAAATTCAACACGTCTAATAAATGTTTAACTACATAATACATATCAAACTAATACAAAATTAATTTGATAGCTAAGTTTTATTTACGATGTTAAACTTCAATGTTTTTGCTCTAGTTAGTGATCTATTTGTGCAAAATTTACCTGCTATTCTATTACCATCATAAAAAGGCACACCCACAGTAACCATTTATTAAATTTCTACTCTACGGACCTCACAATAAGATTCAAAATCACCAAACTCCCCAAATGTATCATATATTCATTCGTACCGTTTGAACGACTCGATCCGTTCGACTCTTACCGCCAAGGACGTTTCCAGATCCGCGTGTATTTAAGACACGGTTTTTTCGACTACATGTTTAACCGTGGACACGGATCTTAATTACACGTTTCTTAATTACACGTGCGAAACGGGCCAGAAAACCGTGTAGCGTGTTATTCGGACACGGGTATTCGAAACGGTTACACGAGACCCGGAAACGACCGCGAGCCCTAGACTTTTTACCTTTTTAACCGTTTGTGGTTTTCTATCAAAAAGTGGGTAAGGAGTGAACCGGCTATTAGACATGGCAACTTGCAGGGCCCAATCTGTTGTGTACCCTGCCTCTCCCTCTCCCTCCTTCAGCTCCCTACGGGCCCTACCTTTAATTATACCTACCAACCTGACAGATTGGGCCCTGCAGGTTGCAATGTCTAATAGCCGTTTGAGTCGGATTGAAGCAAACATCGGAAAACGCTTCTTAAAAGTGAAAAAAAAGTAATAAAGGTGGAGCGAGAAAAATACATATTGAATTGGATAATGTTTGACTGAAAAACAAGAAAGTTGTATTTATGCAGTAAAAATGAGTTCAATAAGTGTAGAAAATGTTATTAATACGCTGGCGCCCACCGAAATTCAAGAAACTGCACAGGCGTAGAAATTTGTTACCAGTGAAATCGCGTCCTAAATAAGAAGGCCCATGAACAGTGATATTTTGAATACAATATAATATCCGACGAACAATTCATATTATGGAAGGATGGCGAAAAGAAGCATTTATTTGCAGAAAGTTACATGCTCGTTTACTTTATCGTGCTTGTGAAAAGCATATGAACCGTCAATATACCTATAAATAGTATCTATTAAAGTGTTTGTATATGCCAATTAATTTTTTATTTTATTTCCTCACAGTAGTCGTGAAAAGCACTATGTAATGTCTCGGCCGAAAGCGCTATAGGTGGACTCGTATCTTCGAGGGCCTCCCCTGGCGGGTCGGCCCTCGAACTAACTCGATCCACCTGTAGCTTACTTTCCAGCCTCTACAACAATGTACTATTATCTAGTCGCGATACTTTAAAACACTGGAAAAATCGTTTTGACTGAGGAATTAAACCGAGGTCTACCTCCTTATTGCCCGGCATAACTAATATTATCCTGCAACATGTAATCATAAAGCCAGAAAGTGTCGCAAAAAGCACGCCTGGCTGTGCATAGTGGAGTGTTAGTACCTACACTTATGTATGGTAGTGAAAGTTGGGTGTGGCAGAAAAACCATCAAAGTCAAGTGAATGCAGTGGAAGAGCTCTAAGAAGCATGTGTGGTGTCAGGTTGAGAGATAGGATTAGAAACAGCGTGATAAGAGAGAAGTGCGGAGTGGATGTAGATGTAGTGACAAAATTGAGATGGGTATGTTAAGATGGTTTGGGCATGTAGAGAGGATGGATGAAAGAAGATTAACGAAGAGGGTGTATGACAAAAGAGTGGAAGGATCAGTTGGAAGCGGAAGACCTAGGCGAACTTTCCTCGACCAAATCGGGGAAATATTACAAAAAGGCCGGGTCAGAAGTACCCTAAACCGACGAGCATGTATGAAGAACGTTATGAGAGTGAGTGAAGCGAAAGTCGTCTGTCAGGATCGTAGCAAATAAAAATCCGTGATCTCTGCCTACCCCTCGTGGAAACAGGCGTGATTATATGTAAGTATGTATGTATGTAATCATATACATTTGTGCTTACCAGAATTTCACCTATATTTAACGTAAACCCTTTATTTTTCCCCGACTGCGCGACGCAAAAGAGGGGATAGTGTTTAACAGTCTATATATGTATGTTTGTTCCTTTGTGGCACTCTAGAAGCAAAACGAGTGGGCCGATTTAGATGATTCGTACGTCAATCGATTCGTCTTGATTGCGCGAGTGCCACTAAAGACAAAATAGCAATCCAAATTCAATATGACGGCAGTCAGACGTCATATTGTAAAAAATTCAAAAATGAAAATTGATTTAGAACTTTGAAAAGTATTATGAGGTCTCATTCATCATTTTTGATTTTGAATGACCGTTTAGGAATTATTATAATTTAAAATTGTTTAGCAACCATCTTACTTACATTTCCATTTTATTAGGTATTTAGTTATAACAAAAATACGACGAACATATTATAAAGGTTGTTATTATTAACGTGAACATAATAATATGTGAATTTCAAGTAAAAGGTACGGTCGACATCAAAAATATGTTTACACTTTTGCACCTTACTCCTTTCTAATAAGGTCCAAAAGTATAAACATTTTATGTGAATTTCAAGTAATAGGCACGGTCGACGTCAAAAATATGTTTACACTTTTGCATTTTACTCCTTTCTAATAAGGTCCAAAAGTGTAAACATTTTTTTGACGTCGACTGTACATCAAGTTAATATTTTGTTCAACTAAGAGTGAAGGAGCTGGTATGTATCCTCTGATATGGAGACTATGACTTGTCGATGATTAATCAATGACGTGCGTCAGAAAATTGTCATATCTATACATATAATAAAGGTGAAGAGGGTCAAAAATCTGAACATTAGAGATATTAGTAAAAAAAAGAGTTAGTAGCTCTTAGAATCGATAACAGAACACGTTTCGACGATTTTTAGAATTTCTGTCTGTTTGTCTGTTTGGATGGGGAGAGTTGGCGTCAAAACGCCTGAACCGATTTCGATAAAAACTTCACTAGCCGGTTCAACAGACCTCTGGTCAGGACATAGGCTATAAAAATTACGAACTTTTTGGATTTAAGGGGGTTTAAGGGGGGTTTAAACTTTGTATGGGAAATAAATACTTATGCCTTTGTATTTCCACTATATAATTTTATACCACGGCGGTGGCAAACATTCATACAACGCGCCTGATGGTAAGCAGTTAGGGTTAGCCAATGGACGCCTGTAATTCCAGAGGTTTCACATGCGCTTTGCCTCCCTATAAGAATCTTTTTTTTTATTTCAACTATAGTGCACGAAATACAAAACTGTGAGACCTAATGGTGGACATCATATCAAATGGTATTTTCTATCAGTCAACCATGGGGCCTATACAAAAAACATGTACAAAAGCAAAAGGTGCAAAAATAAAACACACCGTACTATTGCTAATTATATCAAAAACTGTTACGTTGAAAGGGGGGCTCGGGGGGCGGAGACCCACGCAATAAGAAATAACACACCGTACTATTGCTTATTATACCAAAAAATTTTAGGTTGGACATTTAAGATGGGAGAAAAAGATGGGGTAATGGACGGTAAAAAGGGGGGCTCGGGGGGCGGAGCCCCCCGCATAAAGAAAAAACACACCGTACTATTGCTAATTATACCAAAAATTGTGAAGTGGAACATTCAAGATGGGAGAAAAAGAGTTTTGATAGAGTTTACCAAATGACGGACGGGAAAAAAAGGGGGCTCGGGGGGCGGAGCCCCCCGCAAAAAGAAAAAACACTCCGTACTATTGCTAATTATACCAAAAATTGTTACGTGGAATACCAAAAATTTTTAGGTGGCACATTTACGATGGGAGAAAAAGAGTTTTGATAGAGCTTACCACGTGAAGGGCGGCAGAGAAAGGGGGCTCGGGGGGCGGAGCTCCCCGCAAAAAGAATTACATGTAGGTACTTTTCATGATACTAAAAAGTAGGAAATAAAAAATAAATTAAAAAATTTAAAAAGCCCGCCTGCGTAAAATACTAAAAGGCCGTAAACAAGGCCAATATACGTAACGAATTTGTTATGTAATATTGAAAAGCATAAGATACATATTAAATTCTAATGTGGAACATAGCGGCATTAAACAGTCGGGACCCGTTTTAGGGAAGGTTTGCGCCAACTAGATTTCAAATGGGTCCCGACTGTTTAATGTCGCTATGTTTCACATTAGAATTTAATATGTATCTTATGCTTTTCAATACTACATAACAAATTCGTAACGTATATTGGCCTTGTTTACGGCCTTTTAGTATTTTACGCAGGCGGGCTTTTTACATTTTTTAATTTATTTTTTATTTAATGTTACTTTTAGTTAGTGATTACCTGGCACTAGGCCGGGAACACGCTAAGCCGAAGAAGGAGAAGGACTTTTAGTAAGTGATTACTTCTCGATAACGTTGGTTTGTATGTATGTACTATCGGGTTCAGAATTGCATTACCAAGTTATGAATGAATTCACTAATAAATTGGCCATGCAATTCTGAACCCGATAGTACCTTATACATCAGTATGATACTCGCACTGTACTAGTTATCTGACAAATAAAACTCTGTCTGAAACGATGTAAGGGTGATTTAAAAATAAAACCGGCCAAGAGCATGTCGGGCCATGGTCAGTGTAGGGTTCCGTAAACTGAGACCATTAATTCAAAAGGTCGTTTCTTACGAGAAATTTGGCGGCGCTTACGTCATTTTTACTTACGTCCTTTCACTATGGGTTTTTTAGTGATGACTCAAAAAGGGCTCAACCAATTGAATTCAATATAGTTTTCATTGAAGGTACTCATTAGGCCTCAGTTTCATGATTTTTTCAAAATTTTAGGACCAATTAGGATTCAAAAGTTAGATGGAGGGGGGGGGGGGGGCACCCTGTTTTAAACTTTTGGAGCTATTATCTCCGAAAGTATTAGCTTTATCCCAAAACTGTGTTTTTAAGACACAAATTCTTTTTAAAAGACCTATCCAACGATACCCCACACAACTTGGTTGGAACGAAAAAAAATTTCGCTCCTCCACTTCACGTGTACGGGAGGTACCCTAGAAAAATATATTTTTCGCGTTTTTATTCTACCGTTTTGTCGGCTTGGTTAATGCACATATTCAAACCAAATTTCAGCTTTCTAGTGCTAACGGTCACTGAGCTAGACCGCGGACGGACGGACGGACGGACATGGCGAAACTACAAGGGTTCCGTTTTTGCCATTTTGGCTACGGAACCCTAAAAAGGGATAATAATGTATAGACTAATCAATTCATGTGAAAATAATGACTGCAAAATTTTGTGTGCGGTTATTTTAGTGCTTAATTTCTTTGATTTCAAGCGGAGCGGTTTTTCCGGTTCCCAATTTTATGAGTTAGTACCTACCTACATCGGTTACAGTAATTCTCCCACGGATTTCCTAATTTCGTATTCGGTTCCATAATTAAGTGACTCAGAGCTAAGTCCGTCATGTTGTTGCCCTTTGACTGACTTTGTACTTACTAATGAATTCAATTATCTGGTTCGAAATGTTTTTTTTTACGTTTAATTATTTTTATTGCTCAGAGCATGTGAAAAGGGACAAATACATTAAAAATAAAATCTAAAACGAAAAGTAATTAAAAACTAATCTTAAAATAATTAATATTAAATAAAAATAGAGCTAAAACTAGAATATTTTCAGATACCTACTATACATTGTAATATTTTCAGATACTAACTAACAGTAGATAGAGATTTTATATTTTACCTAAGTTTAGATATATTTATTTAACGTAAGATTGACTCTTCTTATCTTCTACTTATCACATTTGGTGGTTTGATCTCCCATCGCATATTCGAACAATATGCTATAACTTCATGGCTATTCCCATTTCAGGATCGCTTGAGAAAGCCATGAAAATGTTTCATTAATTCGTTCACCATCGCGTAGCAAGAAGATCGTGTCACTAAGCCAGCATTGGCAGTACCTTACTCGCTTTTGCAGCAAGCGCACGCTTCTCGCTCCTCTGCTCTGCGCACATGTCGGCTCGTAAAAGTTGAATAAAAAATACAAATTCTAACCTCAAAAACATTTCTGAAACTTTTTTTTTAATAGTCTACAAGTGCCAAGTGTTTTTCAGCCAGTGTTTGATTTTGTCCACGTGATAAAAGGTAAATATGCCGGTGAAAATTGGTTGTTTGCATATGTACTGAATTGCTCCTGACTGAACAATTTAAGCGATAGTTTTTTTATATACCACGACGGTGGCAAACAAGCATCGGGCTCGCCTGATGGTAAGCAGTTACCGTAGCCTATAGGACGCCTGCAATCCCGAGGATTCACATACGCGTTGCCTACCCTTTAAGAACCTATACACTCATTTTTTGAAGAACCTCATACTGTATCCTGCTGGAAAAACCATGGCAGTTGTGTTTGATTATGATTACTTTAAATTCAACTCTTTAACAGGTTTTAATATTTATGTAATAAACCTATACAAGGTGTAACAAAAATGCTTGTGATCCTTTTAAGGGCATAATTGGTATCGTATTATAATTACGAAAAAGTAAGAAATAAATTATTTCGTGTGAAAAAAAAATTTGGTTTTGTATGGAGGGTCGGCCGGCTGGGACCACCTGTCCCATAGAAAAAAAATTGTTTTATCGCGCCAAAATTTTTTTTTTTCTTCTACTTTTTCTTAGTCGTAACACGATACCAATTATGCCCTTAAACGGATCACCAGTATTTTTGTTACACCCTGTATGTAGAAAACAACAAAAAACAAAAATTCTACATCCACTTTCCAATATTACTTCGAACTGTACCTACTTTTTGGTTTATTTTGTAAAAGAGGTAAGTAGCAGTGGCGGTGCGTTCATAGAACACGATTCCTATCGGCTTTCCTAACTTTTCTTTTCTTCCGGCTTTTCAGGCACCTGAGCAGTCCCACAACTCATGTAGAAATTTCAAACCAAATTAAGCTTCGGCTTGCCTAAGAAAATTTTTGACCCACCGCCACTGGTAAATAGTTCCTAATTTAATAGGTATGATTAAAAAGAAAAAATGACACAATTTTTTTTTTACGCATCCTGAATAAACAATTCGGGGTAAAATATTCTACGTCCGTTTTCTGGTTACAATCTACCTGTGTGCGTTAAGAGCGTGTCATTGAGTAGAAAGCAGTTTTCGCGTTTTCTTACATTAAATAAATCGATTCCACATGGAAATTTTTACAGTTTATGGAATACTAGCAGTTGCCCGCGGCTTCGCCCGCGTACATTATGATTAATGCAGATTTCTACTCTTGAATAAAAGTTTTTCCCCGCGACTTCCTTTGCGTAGAATTAGTAATTGACCCCCCTTTTTACCCTCCTAGGGAATGACTTCTGGGATAACTACTATGTATCCATCGCCAGAACTCAAACTATCTCTATACAAACTTTCATCTAAATCGTTCACGTTTAAAAATTCCCCATGCAATCTTGCAACCCCCGTTTCACACTTAACCTTTAGGGCTGATTTTCGAGATAAAAACTATTTTATGTTCCTTCTCGGGACTCAAACTATCTGTATGCTAATAAGCATTAAGTTTCATCTAAATCGGTCCAGATGTTAAAAATTTCCTAATCAAAATTCCAACCCCTTTTTCACTCCTTCAAGGGATGATTTTCGGAATGAAAACAACCCTTAGTCATTTGCAGGGATTCACACTTACTATATCCCAATTTTCGTCTAAATCGGTTCGACCGTTTAAAATTCCCTATACAAACCTGCAACCCCCGTTTCACCCTTAACTTTTTTACCTTTAAGGGTAGTTTTCGCGAAAAAAACTATTTTTTGTTCCTCCCCGGGCCTCAAACTATCTGTATACCAAGTTTCATCTAAATCGGTTCAACTGTGAAAAAATCCTATACAAACTACCAACCCTCCTTTCATCCCTTTACAGGTTAATTTTTTAAATGAAAATAACCCTTGGTCGTTTCCCGGGGTTCAAACTATCTATTATATCATGTTTCATTTAAATCGGTTCAACGGTTAAAAATTCTCTATACAACCTTCCAATCCCCTTTTCACCCCCTTAAGGGTTGATTTTCGGTATAGAAACTACCCTATCTCCTTTCCCGGAATTAAAATTATTTCTTTACCAAAATTTCGAAATTGATGCCATTTTTGTTCTTAATTAACGTCCCAAAATACCATAAATCGACTCCCATATTGATATTTAGTCATTTCAACCCTATCGCACCCGAACAGGGGGATGATATTTCACACCCGCCACGTTGTATCAAAAAATCATTGGTGTTTTCATAATCAGCGACCCGATAAACCATAGAAACGATACCCATGTTGATTTTCAGACTTTGTCACCCCCATTTCCCCCGTTATGGGGTTGAATTTTCAAAAAACCTGAAACACGTGTTTACTCATTTATTATTAGGAATACTCCTGTGAAGTTTCAAATAAAACAGTCTAACTAACCTTGTTTCCCTATACAAACTTTGGACCCCCATTTCACCCCCTGGGGGATGATATTTTACACCTGCCACGTTGTATAATAAAATGGTTGTTGTTTTCGTAATCAGCGACCCGATAAACCATAGAAACGATACCCATATTGATTTTCAGACTTTTTCACCCCCATTTCCCCCTTTGAGGAGTTGAATTTTCAAAAAAGCTGAAACACGTGTTTACTCATTTAATGTTAGAAATACTCCGGTGAAGTTTCAAATAAAATAGTCTAACTAATCTTGTTTCCCTATACAAACTTTGGACCCCCATTTCACCCCCTTACGGGGTGAATTTTGAAAATTCCTTTCTTAGTGCACCCCTAGACCTTATAAGGGACCTGCGTGCCAAATTTTGAAACTCTAGACCCAGCGGTTTAGGCTGTGCGTTGATATGTCAGTCAGTCAGTCAGTCAGTCAGTCAGTCAGTCAGTTTCTTCTTTTATATATTTAGATTGTTTACATACTATTTTTAATAAGCAGCAATAGTTCAGTTGCTTTTATAAAGACATTCAAAATAATTATTATCCATTTTGTAGAGGCCAAACCACGGTTCCAAAATCTTCTGAAACATGTCATTTTATTTTGCGAGATATTTTTAAACTGTTCAAAATTTGAGATAGGTTGGTACACACAAGTTGGAAAAAAAGGGTTCAAGGCGTTTTCTATGATAGTTTATTTACATTTAATTATAAAAAATATTATGTGCTATCATTCGACATCTTGTGGCCATTTTGTAGATAGTGATATTATCCTATTGCTTGGTATAGAATGTCGCAGATTTCTGCTCAAAAAACTGCGACAAATTATTTTGGCGGTCCTTTCGTGATGTTAACACTATCTAAACAATTCTGAAGAGATCAAACCCGATGAAAATCTGAAGGTGCAAGGTTGGGGCATAAGGGATAATTACATATTGTGACAAGCTGGCGAAATATGTGTGTGGCCTGGCGATAGTACTTAGAGGATTCCTTAGGTTTCTTTTGTGACACGGCACCCAATGACGAGCTTTTTTGGATACCTACACAGAATTATAAAATGGGTCACCATTGTCACCACTGTTTTGTGGTCAAAAACTCTCCAGCATCATAAGATCTTATACATTTATAATAAGTATTTCATCGCATGCCTAATTGTCTACTACTTTATCGCCGTGATATCCACAGATAAAAAAATATTTTTATAGGCCATCAATAAAGATAAGTGATGTCACCAGTGTTCGTCATCCTAGTCAAACAGTATCTAAATGTTAGTGTAGGTGCATTTGATGACTGCCTTGACCCAGTGGAGTCTTGTTTAAGAAGAATCGGGAGCCGGTCATTCATCACGGTCATAAAAGCTAGTGTCAACCCACTTCATCATAGTTTAAAAATAGTTTCGCGATCTTTTCTACTTTGAAATTGTCAAGTCGTGACATCGCAAATCTTGAGATAGTTCTGGAATGGCTATAAAAACTGCCACGATAACAACATAGACATTTGGCATTTGATAATTTGCCGGAGACTTTGTTTTTTTACAAAAGTGGCCATGTTGTGGCCAAGTCACAAACGGTAATAAAGACAAGTCAAATTATGCTCAGTTAAACAGAAACTTTGACTCTGTAGACTAGGTACCTAAAAAAACTTTTTTTACTTGTTTTTTCTGATTAAAGTATAAGGAGCTTACAACCTAACTAAAAAGTTTAATAAAAATTAGAAACTAAAAACTAATAGGTATAATATTTAGACTATCGCTAGGTCGTGTTTCTAATCGGAAATATAATGTAAGAACAATGACCTCAAGTGGCTTGGCTAAATTAAGAGGTGACTTGATAATGTTATCGTACTTATCGTACAAAGTAGTTGTACGTAAGTGATTAAACATAGCAAATAATATGTATTATCAGACCGGTAGCTTAAGAAAATCATCTAAGTGGAATGGAATGTTTTTACAAATATTTTTGGCTATGTTCAGATCTTTAGTCGGTACCACGATTAAAAAGGAATACAACTACAGCAGCAAAATATTTTTCTTTCAAAGCCCCTTAATTGCAAATTTCATCTTATTCGCTAGAGCCGTTATCGGAAATGCAGTTAGGTATATAAAAATGTTGCTAATTTAATACTATATAGGCAAAATAAAAGAGTTGTATTATTTTCCATAAAACTTCCGTTATATATAAAATATAAATATATATCCGGGATATACAAAAATGCAGGTTCGGCATCAATATAATAATCGTCGATAAGGCGACGTAAATGGAAAATTAATTAAAAATTGCCTATCTCAAATATAATCATATCATAAGTCACTCTTAAAACTCTGTCTAAAACGATGAAATACCAAGTGTTTTTAAAATATCAGCGAAAGTATTTTCAAATCATGTTCATTTAAACTATTAATTTCATGAGAAGATAAAACTTTTGTATGTGTTTTTTAGAGCTTTTGAATGCGCTCGAAAGTCTAAAATCGGCCCCCTGGTTCGACCTAGGGATTGCAACCCGGGTTTTTTTAGTATGAAAAAACCCGGGTAGTACCCGAAAACCCGGGATTCTTCATACTTCATTCTCTAGTACTACGAATGTCGAAAGTCAAAATTTCGTTATCACCCTCTCTATCACACTTGCGTACTCGAAATAAAGAGACATGGATAACGAAATTTACAATTTCGATTTTCGCGGTACCAGATTTGGACCGACTTTTAGGACGCCGTTGCGTGACTCAGCTGTCACTTCCTTTTTTGGGGTTCGACTATCACCATCAGCAATTAAGCTCCATTTGTATAATCTTGAATACACGAATAGGGAATGAAAATGGAGACAGGACATTTCTGTACAGATAATTGTAGTTTTCTGTCCTTCAATTAAGCGGACGATTACCGTATGTATAATACCAGCTTTACGAAAATCTCCAAATATTGTAAAAATATTCAAGAACGTCTTAATGCATACTTTTAGAATGAAGGTAGTTTATAGTCCGGGAGAGGTGGTGCTTCCTGCCGTCATACAGTTTTTACTAGTATGGGGGAATCCTTGCCTACTCTTAGATACAATTCTGTTTTCTTTATAAATTGTATTACTTATCAAGGAAATAAATAAATTGAAATTGAATTGAAATTTAACGAAAATTAAATTGAATATTTTTGTGTTAGCCATTATTTAGTTATCTCCAAAAACTTGAAAATTATTTAGGTGCTTGGCCGGTTATTGTGTTAGTTACATCAATGTTAACATTCAATGATATTATATTTATGTCAGGGGTCATAAATATAATATCATTCATTCTTAATGAACTTGTTCTAAGTCAAAACAAAAGCGATAAAAAAACATGCCAAACAGTTATATAATTAATTATTAACAGTAGAAACGAGCAGTATCACATTTCTTATGATTGTAGATTATAATTATTATGGATGTATTATTACAAAACTGTTTTTTCACAGTTGTGGAATATAGCTATACTAATCATATCAAATTACGCTTTTTTTAAATACCACGACGGTGGCAAACAAGCATACGGCTCACCTGATGGTAAGCAGCTACCGTAGCCTATGGGCGCCTGCAACTCCAGATGTGTAACATACGCGTTGCCGATTACGCTAACCCCAAAACTTAAATGAATTAATTATGAATCACATAAAGTATGTTTTTACCAATATTCGCAGCAGCATTCCTCATTAGTGACTACCAAAAGCTCTTCCGAATACATTTAATACATAAAATACCGGTTTATTGCTTGATAATGGGCCTTCCTCGCCCACGACGAAGGATACGTTTCTAGAATAATGTGGATTTATCATTCATGTATGAAATATAAAAATAAAAAGCAGCGTCAATAAAAAGTTGGAACTACTTAATTTAAAAAAAAATGTTTTATTTTTAACAATACTCTAATTAATTGACATTAATCTAGTATTAAAAAAATACCAATATAACATGTAATTTTATTTTATTAATTTAATTTGAAAAGACAAATCTAGGTGTAAAAGTATGTACTAGTAAAAATTTAACTTACTTAATAGTATTGTGTAAAACTAAAATCCTATAAACACAGGTTCCGTAGCTAGATACCTTCGAAAAAATTTACATCATAAGGTATCTGCCCATATACGTATATAGTTTAGGAAAGATACCTAGCTCAAAAACATCTTAACCGATAATGTTCAAAATAAGTTAAATAATTCATGGAGAAAGTATTCAAAGATGTATCTCCTACTATTTGATTTAAAAAAATGATAATTGGTTTCATGTAAGTATTGGAGTGCCCCCCCCCCCCCTAAAATGCATCTTATGTTCAAATTTGATAAAGATACGTCTTATAGTTTCCGAGGAAGATGGCTATGAGATACGGACGGACGGACGGACGAACGGACGGATGGACGGATGGACGGATGGACAGACGGACATGACGAAACTATAAGGGTTCCGTATTTGCCATTTTGGCTACGGGACCCTAAAAACATCACGGATCGAATAGGGAACTGAATTATTGTAATAAAGTTTGACTACTCGTAATAAACAGGCCAGCTCAATTATCGCCAAACTTTCTGTATTGATAACATCATATCGAAGTATCGGAGCCGGTTCTTAGACGAATTGAACACTATCAGAGACCGACCTTTTAACTTAAAAGTACAAGAGATTTCAATATCTAATCAATTCCTAAAACCGAACACAGAAACACTTGCAACACAGGACTTTAGAATAATAGATACCGGACAGTTAGATGTAAACACGGGTTGTGCTACATTTGTAGACCAAAATCTACTATTTGAGTCATTGATTTGATATACAACAGCATCACACGAAAATACTTATGCGGAGCGATATAGGACGTGCACAAACATTTTTATAAGATAATACCACAAGTTATTACAAAAATTCACAACACTTTTTTACAAAAACATTATAGAGTTAAGATATAGATAGATAAGACTACAGGTAAGTATATACTTACTATAGGTTTTGTTGATATACCTAAAAAAATATCTTTCATGCAACCAAAATCATTAACAAACGATATCACTTTATTCACTTGCAATGAAATAATAAATAATACACTACAGTCGTTTAGATTAATTGAATAAATAAATGAGTAGTCATTAATAAATAGTAGACGTGCTACAACTTTGCCTAAGATGCACAACTTAACCTAGATTGATAAACATGGGAGTAAGGTGGCCATTTAAAAAATAAAAAATCTAGTTTGATTGTAGTGAGAGTCGGGGCATTAAATTGTTGTTTGTTTGTAGAGTTCGAAAAACATATTTCGATTCACGACTTAAAATTCACCCTGTATAGTAGACCTTAGCTAAACCGGATCCCGGAATCAACGGATTTATATATTTCATGGAGGTTAGAACTATGAAGGATCTACTGTATGTATATACGTACGCATTTAGAGCACACCATTACCATGTTAAAATATAAAAATTATATATATAAATATAATAAAACATTTTTTACAGGTAAGGATATTTAAGATCCACGGTGAACATGGTGGTCACTCTATGCTATAGCGATACAAGGTCAGTTTTTCACATAGCTTATTGAACGGCAATTATTATAGCGATAAATAATTCTTATTCTAACTATGTTTAAAGACGAGTGATTGGACTGATTGTGCTGTGAATAAAGTTAACTTCATCAAATATACATACTTTTAGCTACATGCTTTTGGTTCTGTTTTGATACAGTGCAGCGCTTTATTAGGAGATATAAATGACATTCGTCCTTCGCTTAGCGCCCCAATTTTAGTGAAGGGGCTAGTTAATATAAAAAAAACGATTATCGATAAAGTGTGCAAGGAAATCGTAATTGGACAAAGGTAGAGTAAAGATTAAAATTGACAGTTGACGCGAGTGATGCGATCTTTTGAAATCGATTATGTTGAGTCTGTCACTGGCAAGCAGTATTGACGTTTCATTCCACATGTGGGGTGCATGAAATGTAAAATTTTCATCTGTCCCACCCACAATATGCTACGGGAAATGCACTATGGCATGAGTGTGCCCGGCTGTATCTCGTGTGAAAAATAGTTTTTTAATACAGTTGCTCAAAAAAGTGCTTTTCTTGTAGTGGTTTAGCGTGCGGAAAGTTTGATATCGCGCACTAGTGCTTTTTACTTTTCCAGCCAATCACAGCTAATGACAGTGACAGACAGCCAATCATAGCGCCGCACCGCACCGCGCGGAGCGTTCGGATATATATTATGTACTAAAGTAACCTCAAAGTGAATAATTGACAATTTTATAATTTTTTCGCAACTGTATTAAAAAACGTCGTTCGATACTCGTGCGTAAATGTCATTCTTCACTCGTCCCGACTCTTACCACTCGCCTACGGCTCGTGGCAAGATATCTCGGTACTCGAGAAGTAATGACATACTTTCCGCACTAATATCGAAATGTACTATATCAGTTTTTATCTCGAGCGCGAAATGAAATGCGTGAAATTAGTCACGACAAATTAAAAATCTTAGTAGATGCCTAAATTCACAACACAGGAGTTGTCTAAAGTTTACAAAGAGTATCCGTGTCAAACTTCGTCCCAAACAAATGCCATAACATCTTTTTCCGTACACAGCTTAACAAACCCAAAACACACTACTTAATACAGTCATAATCACTTCAATTTCTTACAAACGCTGTTACATCGCTAATTGATTTTTGCACCTCGACGGAAATTAGTACCATACCTACTACTATTTATACTACTTACTATTAGTGGAATTATGGACATACACTCGTCAGTTGTCCAGCTGTGTGCCTATTATTCTTCCGCGCTGTAAAGGCATTGTTAGCTTCATCTCTTCCTTAAACATCGAAATCGAAAGAGACACAAGCTAGAAAGTCCGGCCGTAGGTCAACACAGTAAATCAATTATTGTGACATCTATATTAAGGGTACTTCAACATTTTGAGCAGCTATTGTCGTAACAATAAACAGTTATTGGTGTCATCCTGTGACAAACACAACCTAGCATCTCAAAATGTCAAATAACATTTGAATAGAGAATATAACATTTCTTGATGTCGGCAACACCCCAAGTGTCAATCATAGTTTTCCAAACAATCGTGGTGTAGGTATTTCTGTTTCTAATATCGGAAACGAAAGTGTACCTAGCTAAATGTGTTGCGAATAATATGCACAGCTGAATATACTTATTCATATACAGTTAAAATATTACAAACTTGACAAAGGATGACAAAATAGAGTAAAAGCGCCGTGTTGCATTTCATGTTTAAATACTACAAATATTATTACAGTGAATGAATTATCTCTCTAATTTACGAGTTGCAAGCATCTGTCCTGTCCCTCGCGTAGGTGCGGCAATGGCGCAAATTTGCACAGTTTATTACTATTGTCAATGTTTAGGGTGTATGTTAGCACGGTCGACGTCAAATACATGTATACATCTTTGCACCTATTTCTATTGGAATAGGGTGATAACTTAATACATGTATTTGACGTCGACCCTACATACTATAGTGCCGTTTTGTGCAAAGTATCGGGTTACAGACCTATAGTTTGTCATTGATAAAGGACGTGACAAAAGGCAGTAAATCCGTGCGAGATCAAAATGAGAATGTGAACAAAATGATCATTTGTTAATATACGATTTTAATGGACATGGTCACAAATAAATATTAAAAGTAACTACGTATTGTAAGTGATTCTGGACGCTAGTAGTAGTGACGACACTGAGAATGGATGCAGAAAGCGAGCTCGAAAGATCGAGATCGCTATGGTGTACGGAACCACAACCAACACAGCAGTAACTTCAGAGTTACCGCATAATGTACGGGGATCGTAGGTACAGCGCCATCCAGTAAAGCTATCAAATTTGGAACACAACCAATGCTTAGTTTGTGGCCCTCTATTTATATATTCTCTTTGCTCCGTATCAATGGCGCATGTAACTGTGACTAAATAATACTAATAAACTCGAAAATACAAATACCCTGTCTTTAAGAAGGTATTAGATTCGTTATTATTCTTCCAAGTACATTAGACAACGTCCACACTACTGACTGTCTAAAATTACCATAACCACACGGTCCACGACAAAAGATTTATGCTTAGTTTCCCATGTTTCTTAGCCGCCATGTTTATAATTCATAACATTTACCAAAGACATCATAAAACCTACCACTATTATGCGAGACACGTAAAAACGGACAAAATTGTCAAAAATAGTACGAACCAAGATAAGTGTGGTCACGCCAGACCATTGTTTCCGTCATAAAACTTCAAAAGGCTACAGTTACAAACCAAGCCGAACATTTGAGGCTCGAGAATACTTCCTTTGGTTAAGAAAAAATATTTGCCTATGGTAAAGATATCACATACAATCCAAACTAGGTAGGATGAAGTGCTAGTTTGTTTAGTAAATTTTATTTATTTATTATTAGCCTGTAGTGTCCCACTGCTGGGCAAAGGCCTCCCTCTCTTTCTTCCATGTGTCTCTGTCTATGGCAATATGAGCTCAATCGCCACGAAAGACGTCAAGATCGTCCCGCGCCATATCCGCCTAGGTTTGCCACGCCGCCGTTTCCTGTTTAGTAAAGAATATACCAAATTTTTGTACATTATTATTTCATACGGATTTACGTACTAGGTGTAACATAAATACTGGTGATCCTTTTAAGGGCATAATTGGTATCGTATTCTAATTATAAAAAAGTAAGAAAAAAACATTTTTTCGCAAAAAAAAATTTTGGTTTTGTATAGAGGCTGGGAAAAAGTGTCCCATACAACAAAAAAAATTTTTTTCGCTCCCAATTTTTTTTTCTCCTACTTTTTCTTACTCGCAATACGATACCAAATATGCCCTTAAACGGATCCCCAGTATTTTTGTTACACCCTGTATGTACCTACATCTACAATGTTAGCTATAGTAGTAAAAAATCTGTGGATTTATTACATCAATTACATATTACAACGAGTGAAACCGCCATAATCCTCTTAGCCTTGTTGGCCTTCCGGATTAATTTCGCTTTCTACTGACTCTTTTTATCAAGAGGATCTAGATCAAATTAACATCGTGGTTGAACTTACCTCAGAGATATCTCCTTACCATAATTTAACTTTACAATTAGGTTACATAATACTCTACCTTACTTTAGAAGCTAAATAGAGATAGATCTATCTCTCTATTGGTAATTTTAAATTTATACTCGTAATAGCTAGAGGTTACCAAGCACTTTTACCAATTTCTCGATTAGCTGGAATAAAAGTACTATATTAACTGGCCAATATTTTGGCTAATCGGTGGGAATCGACTTCTAAGGACACTCCACCGCTGCTATATGTATACATTAGGTACGCATATTTATAATTTGGAAACCTATAAGACCTTATTGGGATTGAGTTCTTAGGTACTCGGTCCTAACCTATTTTTAGTAGTTTATTTCGAAACAATATGTATTTCGCCGGTTATTTTGTGAGGATGTGCGCCGATTTTCTTTTAATAGCCTAAAAATTGAGCGAAAACCAACAATAAGATTTTTTGTAATTGCTTCTTCAAAGATGAATCAGTAGTTTATCCCTAGGGACCATCTAGACGTCTATATTGATCGTAAACACAATCAAACAATTTATTTGATACTAAGCAAAAACGTGTCTAATCCTAGACTTTTGCTTGAAATGCTTCAACTAAATTGTGCATCCTGGGGCGTATAGGAACATTATAACGGTAAACTTGCATTTACCTCAATATCCCATGCGTTCACAAAGATCATAGTAGGGTCATTGTGCCGGTAGCGCGGACAGTGCCGGTAGCCGGACAAATGGCCGACAACTTCTCTTAAAATGCAAAAAATAAGATTCCTCCTGTTCTTTGTAATAAAATGAATTTGTTTGGTGATACTCAGATAGTTATGCAATAATAATATATTCACTTCAAAACAATTGATGCATCCTTTAGCCAGAAAAAAAATGTTTATATACGCTCCTCCTCAGTAGTGACCAAAATGGTCGATATCTTATGAATAAATTAAGAACAAGGCGCGCGGATTAACGTAAGTTTCTTCTTTTGTATTCGTGTTACATTTGTGTTAGGCATTTAGTTCGGTTAATTATGAACCAATGTACGTTATTTACAGAGATTTTCTCATGATCCTTCTAAAGTTATAAAAATATTGACTGTCCGCGCAACCGGTATACAAATTTGATAGGTATGCCGGTTGGCGGACACGTGTCCGCTTACTGGCATCTTATGCCGATTTTTGATTTTCACTTCGTGTGACACATAATTAAAAATACTACTTAAATACTTATAATATGTTAATATTAGTTGCCGAACTACTTATTTTTTAGTTTGCGACCACTTAATTCGTTTAAAATCGATAGTAAAATTAATTTTAAAACCGTCTTGTCCGGTCAACCGCCACTACGTAAAATCTGATTTCAGTATGCGGACACGTGGGATTTTTAGGAAAGTAAATTAATAGTTATGTAGTTTGTACGCTCATTTGCCTTCTCTGTGTGATAAAACACTTATCTCTTGTTTAGACATCCAGTCCAGACACAAATGTGCACAGAAAGTAAAGTACCTATGCGTTGCTTTTGCGGCGTGTTTGGTGTTCTCTAATTGTTAAGGTAGTTCATCATTATCACCATCATTACATTTGCTAAACGACGCCCACTGCTAGACATAGGTCTCTCATAAACTTCTAAGGATCTCAACAATGATAGGTCGTGCTGTGCCCTCACCCAACGGTTCCTTACGATCTTGACCAGATCTTCAGTAATCCTTGTTGAGGTACTTAGGTACGCAGTTCACTCGAGAACCTTTCTATCCCGGTGGACATGAGTTAAAATTGTCAAAATTTATAATGCTGGACCGACGCAACCAGCGGCGCAAAAAACGTATGGGAGTGTTGTGGGACGCCCCCCTATCATGGAAGAATCAAAGATAGTAGAATAGGTAGACATTTAGACAACCTATCCGAAGCAGTGTATTAAAATTTAATATTATTTAAAAATCCGTACATGGCAGGAAGAAGTTGACAAGTCAGGACGAAAACTTGAATAAATTTGAACTTGAAAAAAATCATAAGGTTCAAATTACTTCAATTTTTATATCGTGAGTTAATATGTAAGTTTCCAGTCTTTTTACTTTTGCCTTGGCGAATGGCAATGACTGGCAAGGGCCAGCGATGCTAAAAGATTATATTTCTTCGTAAATATGTATAGCAGTCATCTATAATTAACCGTTTCCTTAAAGAGCGTTACTAAGTCCGCATCTCTCATGTAATTTCTAAGATTGACCAATATGAGGTATACCATTCCATAGGTCTTTTTATATAGTTCCCAACGATGCAGTATGTAGGTTGTGAGCGGTCTATATTTGTCCCGTAATCTATCTAAACAACATCCTTGTTATTTTACTGGAAGGCAACGTGCTTCTTGTTACTCAACTGGAGTTATAAGCGTCCATAGACTATGATAGCGGCTTACCATTAGACAAGCTGCACGCTTATTTTTTATCGTCATAGTATAAAACAAGCTTCGACGTTGCTAACAGTTTTTTATGATAAAGTTATTAGTTTCAAAAATAATAGGTTTGTGTATCTAATTTCATTACCCCCCTCCCCCTACTTTTGAACTCACCGTCGATAAAGTATGGAAAAAACAAAGAAGAACAAGTTTAATCAACGCTTTTAACGCAAATTACTTTGGATATAGTCAGTTAAACGACGTTTTTTTCAAACAAACAATCCTACTTTTTAAAGGTCGTAAGGACCGCGAAGAGACTATATTTTGATAAAAACCGTGTTCATATAGTACCATTGATATTAAAGCCTAATGTAAACAGATAAAACTTGGTTCAGTTGCAATTTTATTGGATGAAACTGCATGTCCGCCAACTAGCACTTAGTGTCTGCATACTGAAAAAACTGTCCGCAAACCGGCATTTCGGGTATTTTTTCACTTATCGCTAATTTTATCAAAACTTACATGCAAAGCAGCCAGTATTCATATTTGTTTTACAAATAGACTATATTTCTAACGTATTGGTATACAAATTAGCATATTTTATCGTAAATTACTATTTTTTAAGGGGTTTGAAGTCAGCAACTTCCTTAACTGTCCGCCAATCGGCATAGCGACCCTATATTCGCGATTTCTAGGCTATAATGCCCTTTGGCATTAAAGTGATTTAATCCTACATCGGTTCCGGGTTGAAATGTATACCCAATGTCTTGACAGCAGCTGGGAACTGTACGCCGACAGAGAACGATGGTATCTCGGACTGGGGGAATGTTATGGCATTTGTTTATGATGCTTGAGTTATAAGCGACGACAGTATATCCGCTAACCATCATTTGTAGGAAAGTAATAAGAGGCTTAAATTTTGTCCTAAGCAGGACTGGGCGATTCTAAACCATAACCCGTTTTGTAGACTTCTAAAACCAAAATAAATACAATACTCGCGTTTATTCATATAAAGGTTAGTTTTTACGTAAATTATTACAAAAGCAAAGGTTCACATATATACACTACATTATAAAGTCAGTGATAACTAATTACTATTTAGTAATATACTATATATTATAGTAAAGCAGTTTTGAATCTATTTATTTACTATTTAATCGCCAGTAAAACAATTCACACGAAAGCTAATTTTAATGCAAAGTAGGTAGCCCGGGAAAGATCGCTCCTTACCGATAAAACCTGCTCTGCTCCCAACCTCTACCTCAATAGTTGTGTTTCCTGTAACTGATTTATTTAGCTATTTTGTAGTTTTACAAATGTTTTTATAGTACAATCTCTCCTTTAATTCCCACCCTAATTGTAGTGCACCAAACATCAAACACAGATGCGACAAGAAAGCACGTGCCATTCATTTGAATTGAATTGAATTTGAGTCCATTGTGCTTTCGGCACAATTCGTGCCAATTGTGACAGATGCGGTATTGATGGTCACAATTTGTCACGAACAGCTGGCGAATCTATTTCACAGTTTTCTCTAGGAACATTAATGTTTACCCGTAGAGTGATTTATCTTTCTCGGGTAGAGGTTTAAAGACTTATTATGACCGGGTTCGAAATTGAAAAAGAGTTAGTATAGTGTATAAAGTTTTGACTGAAAGTGGTATTAATGAGGTGTCGCTCTTTTCTCGATAAACAAAAAATCAAGTCGAAGTCCCCGTTAATTTTCATTTAAATAGTGTTTTGGTTAAAAAAAACTTCATGGGCCTCATCATCGTCTTGTGAAACTCTTCTAGAAGGGTGCGGTCCACTATAACTTCTAAAGAACGATATTACATTAAGGCCTGATTTACACTTGTAAGTTTTGCTTACGTAAGTAGGGACGCAGCTATGGGTTAGAATGAGATACGAATATCTCCATCTCATTCTCGCCAATAGCTTCGTCCCTACTTACGTAAGTAAAACTTACAAGTGTAAATCCAGCCTAACTGAATATATGAAAACTAAACTACAAACTGCAAATTGCGATTTTCAAAGTCCATTACATTAATAATTAATATAATTACAGTCTGGAGTTCGATTTTTGAATCTCACCGGTGCCTTTTTTGTATGCAGCTGATGACTATTTAGTACGAAATAAGTCACCCGGTGAGATTCAAAAATCGAACTCCTGGAGAGAAAATTTAATAGACTAGCGAGATTCTTAATAGTCCCGGGAGACCAAACGTCAACCGGTCATCTGGCCTTGTAGGTGTATTCTTACTTATTGGTTGCGCGAGCGCATGCACATTAAGTTCTCAAAAGAACCGCTTAAGGGGCTACTTTGAAAAATTATAGGTTTTTTCAAACGCTCTAGTGACTAAACGGGAAAAGGGATTGAATTTATTTTCGAATATATATTATTAGACTATATACTCTTGTTTTTGGCACAAGCCGAAACACGATTTCTGAAAGTTGCCTCGATAGAATAAAAATCCGAAGTTGGGTCCTTTTTCCCCTTATTTTTCTCAGCTTACGTAAACTATAAGAGATTAAGCAATATAACTAAGTAAAAAAGATGGTATTCTGGTTTATCTAAAAAGTCACAGAAACAAAATTAAACAAAACTTTATAGATTCGCTTATTTATCGTAGTTTGGGCAAAAAGTCAGATCCTTAAGAGCGCTGCATCTCTTTCTTTCGTGCACGGGACCCATAAACGTGTCTCTAACGGATGGGCGTGGCTTGTCCGAATCGAGGAACGGCCTTAAATGTGACCTCGAGATCCGTCACACCTATGCGTAATCGAAACATGCACTTACACTGGTTAGCGTGTGTTAGCGACTCGCTCGTGTTTAAGAAGCAATTAGAATGACACCGCTATCGCGCAGGTATTTAAACACCTCCCGCGCACAACAGGAAACGGATGCCGCTGTCACTTTGACGCTAATCTAATGAAAATAATGCCAAAGACACGGGATTTTGAAAATTATCATGTCTGTATTAATCCTGGCTTTGTATTTTTGAAGAACATTTAAATGTCACGTGATAATAAATCTAAAGTTTGCGCAAGCTCGCAAATATCAGAAATAGTGAAGTAGCAACTAAAGATAAAGATAAACGACGAATTTATAATTACAAATGGAGGCCACCGGAACCATAATAACTCAATCTTTATTGATACGCGCCGCTCTTTGATCTTCAATATGGAATAGTTTTTATACCTAATTTGTTTAAAATAAAACAATAAATTAGTATTTTTATCGCCTACATTGACCTTACATCCTTCCTACAAAACCGAGTAAGGCTACATCAAATTATTTTGATTAGGTAAGTATTCAATTTACCTACATTTTTTAGTATAACACTCTAAATTCCCTTTATTATTTGGGTGATGATATGAAACCAAAGGAAATTAAGAGACTAGGGGTGATAGAGTTTTGTGGACGAAAAAATATAATGCGCTGCCCCAAGTAAGTTTAGTTCAGTATATAGGATAAGGGCACGCTGCGAATATTATAATGAAAGTTTTATTCAGTAAAGACGGTTGCGTCATAAATTGTCCTAAAATATTTTACATAAGTGACATCTCAATTACTCGGCCCTTAATCTTAAAACCGTCCACTGCCAGCTAAACAAAATTTTCAATACTAATTAATTTTAATGATACAATAAACAATACAATATATAAATAACTCTCTTCTAAATGCAATAAAACGATACACAAATAAGTTGAACTAATTATAATATTAATATTTCGATATAACGATGGATCTTTTTATAGCTTCAGCTAATGGCTCCATTACACTTAGGTAAACAGATGTCGATCTCGTCCATCACACACATGGATAGCTCTAAAGATGCAACAGGGTATTATTGAAACGTTATCTATAGAGTAAAATTCAGTTGTTAGGTTTTCGGAAAGATGTTTTCATTATTGGTTCTGACATTACAAAGTCAAATATTGTTGGACTCAACAAAATGAGAGGTTGTAACATAGAGATCATGATCATGGTCAAGGCAAGAAGGTGTTTCGCACATAAACGCTAAATAACTAGGTACCCTACATCAACTGATCAGTCCACACTAATATCTGACAGTTACTACATTTCCAACTGTGATTTGCAAATGCCTGCATAGGTTTGCACGAAAGTAGTTGAGCTTTCGTTTGAAAGCAGAGAAAGTGCAGTAAAATTGCTTTAAATACGTTTTACTGTCTTCACCATGTTTTTCTGAGGTACTCACGGCTTCTGAGCCGCAGCGGCTACCGCTGCAGTGTATGCAGTGAGGTTTTGTAAGCAACAAATCGATTTGTTTTATTTCTAGAAGCATTTTAGAAAAATGCTATTTACCTAAGTATGCAATATGAATGAATAGTCCAATAAAACTAAATACCTAGGTCAATTATAGACTATTAAAAAAAAAACGTTTATAACTTAAAATTCTGGATTATGTATCCTATATATAGCAAGATACTACAGTCCAATACAGGTGGTCTCGGTGGTTACAAATTTACGACAATCGCGACCAAAATGGCGGACAGCGCATACGCCGCTTGCATCCCCAAGGCCGGTGATGTCATCCCGCGAAATGTCGCGAAAGTTGACGGTGCCAGCCCAGAAACGAATTAACGACCGTTTCAATAGGCAGCCTAACTAGGCGAAAGAAAACGTCGAATGAATCATGTGTAATAAATAAAAAGAAAGTTTTATAGGTATCAGGTAGTAGGCACTAAACAATTCCAGTAAGTAATTGATTATAAAACTCTCGTGAGACTCTAACATATTAAAATAAAAATATTTATAACGGGTCACTCACGTAATTTTGCTCGATTTTTGCTCGACATGTTCACATCACATGTTGTGACATTTTGTAAATTGATCGAAACATGTCGAGCAAAAATCGACCAAAATTACGTGAGTGACCCATTATAAATATTTTTAATAAGTAATTGACCTTAATTATAATAAGAATTCGAAATTGATCGAATTGATTCGAGCTTGCAAAATACTATAAATTAAAACGGTTACACTCACGGCACTTTAGTCACTTCGCGCGACATGTTTCGGAGAGCCTAGGTCTCCATCTTCAGGCACTAGGAGTGCTACTTGAACCGGCCCGTAGCGCACTGCTGCACGACATTATAGTGTTATTAATGTTATTATGTCTCACGAAAGTTTAAATTTAATAGCTTGCAAAACATCTATCAATAAATACACCCGCTGTAAATTCATTTAAAGTAAATGAACCTTAGTTTATTCTATATTTCTTCCATTTCACGGTACAACTTATCATACTGGGGGGTGATTTTAGAAATTCGAGTACTCGAAAGTGACATTTTGCAACTCAGAATAAAAGGATGAAATTATGTTTTAAAAATAACACCGATAGCAATTTAAAATCATGAGTATTTAAACTATTAATTTCATGTGAATAATGTGGCGGTAAGCTTTTGTGTGCGATTATTTTCAAGCTTAAACTTTTTGAATTCAGGCGCTCGAAAGTCAAAAATTGGCCCCGTCTATTTTTCGTCTGATAAATGGATCCAATATCACTCATTGGATTTACTCAACTGATCTCTCTCCTCTGATTTTACATAAGAGGGATGTTTACACGAGCAATAGGTTTGATCAGTGATGTCATCTAGTAGATATGCGGGACTTAGGTTTAGCCTTGCGGATGCTATTGTCCAGAAGAGAACCAGCAGCAATATAGGTACCACTTGTGAATGTAAAATTATTTCATTGCAAAAATAAAATGTTTCAAGAAGGACAGAGAACTTCTTAGATTTTTTTTTATTTGAGATTATCATGGTTCAAAAATAACATGTTAAAAAATCCGTGAATTGAACCATTCTACGAAACAGTTGATTTTCAAATTGAAGTCTAAGCACAGTTTACTGTAATTTCCATTCATGCCGTATTACTTGTAGTATCACAACACACGTCGCTCAAACAAACACCAAAACAACACCAAATTGAATATATCTTTCAGGGAGACCATACTGTTGACACAGATGCGCCACTCCTCTTTGTTATAAGTTAAATAACTCTTTTACGGTCCCACTCGCCTCTCGACAAAGCTCCATTTCAATATTCATTAGGTTTCCGTGAACCGTTTAGAATTTGGAATTTACTTCTTAGGACACAGAAGAGTATTTTTGTTGGTTCAGTCAGACTCGTTAGTGGATAACTGTTTTTTATTTTACGGTTAATTTAAGGGTTATACCATACCCATGTCAATTGTTTGTAGTGCACAGTGCCTTGGTTGTATAACTGTAATGCTGTGTAACTTATTTGATTAATAAAATAAATAAATAATATATAAATACCCAAACATATCCCAGATCATCTGTTTTAAATAATCTTAGCCTTATGTAAATGTTATTAGAATTGTTTTAGTTTAAATATTTTTACGTCTTAAGTATAAAAAAAGATTACTTAGTCGTACTTACATAATTACCGTCTCCGCCGAGACGCTTACTTACTTAATAATAAAGGCACAAAGTATCTGTCAATTTACTTGTTTTGAGAATTAATAATGCCAATCAAACATTTATCTAATCCCACACCAAAAACGTCTGTTATGCTCACTTATGCCTACTCCGCCTACAAACAAACACTAATTCACACATACCTACCAAGGATATTCGTGTCCAGTCCTCGCAAAGGCTATAAAACCAAGTTAACTTTACAGTTCATCCAACTTTGTCAACATAATTTTGTCTATCAATATGTAGCATTCATCTGTTTTCTTCTTATTTATAGAACAGCAAAGTTAAGATTGCTTGAATTAGATCATAGTGAAGTAGCGACCTAGTGCGGTTTTGACACAACAATGTCAACTGTCAAATTGACGCAATGCTTGTCATCATTTAATTGGACGTCAACGCTAATATTGGATTGGATGTGATGTCTTGATTTGTATGATAACGGTTTTATTGACTTCATATTAGTAGGTAGGAGAATTTATTAAATAAAGTACCTATCTAAGTAGGTGTTAAAGTATATTTAACATTTTATGACGTTTTCTACTACAAAAAAATAGGTATACAGCTACCGACTGCGTGCATATTATTTCATTTTTTGTGTCATCATTATCATTACCCATCTCTTAAGGTCATAGTGGATGGACATAAATTATGCCATTTTCTCTTGAAATAGCAATAAATTTCATTCGATTTATGGGTACTAACATTCAGCTATTATTTATTAATATTTCCGAGACTACTTAAGCACCTATAGTTTCACCTTACATAAAACTTCGTCAATATATTAACTAATACATAAAACACCAACACAGTCTTTCTACAATATTTCAACTCTAAGTAGGTATATAAATTGTCTAAAATTAGTATTATTTCACTCGTTATATACTATAAGTAAGTAGTTTAATTTTTCTTTTTACATTGCTTCTCTGGCACTGCTAAGTACTTTATCATGTCAAAGTCACACAAGCACTCCTAAAGAAAATACAAAAGCCTATCATTCACTAATTATTGAACCCAAACAGGTAGCTTTCATTGAGCTGTTTACTTTTGCTAGTCGCCTAAAACAATATTTTAACAAATTGCTACCTACTTACAAAAACAATCTTTCTATCGTCAAATTAGCCCATAAACTCGTAATTTTCACGTCGTCAACTCATCACCCGACGTCACTGACATTGACAATATGTCAAGACGTCGGCCTGTCAAGCTGACTAATTGAATGTGCATGGAGCCACGTGCATGGCTGCGACACACTTTGTATGTGAAATGGGAAAACATTTACCTACTAACTTTTTCAAAAGAATCTTGTTTATTCTAGACGACTTCCTTATCTTTTTGATGCGTAATCCGTATACCTATTTGTCGCATAAAATGGTTATTGTACAATACATGGTTATCCTGTTAAAAGACATAGTGGTATACTTATGCGATAACTCAGCAAGCAGGCATATAGGCATGTAGAAAAAAATCGTTTCATTTTTACTCGAAAATTATACCTTTCCAGATTGTTTCACACTTTTTAGATTTATTAATTGCACAACGATAGCATTGTAGCACCGGAAATAAGTTTTCTCAAACATGCAATGAAATATCTTCGTTATGTGCGTCATAATAGGCTTCAAAATATCACGTTTAGGGCGGATCAACTCCAGATAGTGCCCCTTGTATACAAAATAAAGCCGCAAATCGATGTACAGTTTAGCCGTTTGGCACACACATACTAGAGGTCAAAACAAAATTTTTGATCCGCAGTTCTTTAAAAAATTTCCCTTAGGAGGGGGGTGCTGATTCATCATTTTTTTTTGTATGAGAAAAAAAAATTTTTTTTTCAAAAACCTATCGTGTGTGGTATCATATGAAAGGGCTAACAGAGGCGGTTCCAAAAATATACCACATCATTACATTTCAGCCATTTTTTTTAAATTAAAACAAAAAGAATTTTCGAAACATACCAAGATTGGGCTCCTCCAGATACGATATGGCAGAATTTTTTTTTGTACAATATATCACAAATGATACTTGATACCCTCATATCTAACACCAAGAAAGCATTTTTGAAAATAATTTCATTAAGTATTTATTTTTTATTTTTCAATATTACAAAACAACACGGTACAAAATGTACTGAAGTAGAGTTCTACTAGAGTCCTACTCCAGTACATTTTGTACTGCGTTACTTGATAATTTTGAAAAATTAAAAAAAAAACTAAATGAAGTTATTTTCAAAATTGCTTTCTTGGGGTTAGACATGAGGGTATCAAGTATCATTTGTGATATAATGTACATAAAAATAATCAGCCATGTCGTATCTGGAGGAGCCCAAACTTGGTATGTTTTGAAAATCATTTTTGTTTTAATTAAAAAAAAATGGCTGAAATGTAATGATGTGGTATATTTTTAGAACCGCCTCTATTAGCCCTTTTATATGATACCACACACGATAGGTTTTTGAAAAAAAAAATTTTTTTTCTCATACAAAAAAAATGATGAATCAGCACCCCCCTCCTAAGGGAATTTATTTTAAGAACTGCGGATCAAAAATTTTGTTTTGACCTCTAGTATGCGTGTGCCAAATAGCTAAACTGTACATCGATTTGCGGTATCTCTGTAAAATTAGACTCGTGCAGGGTCGGCTAAGAGAACAGGTAACGATTTTCATATAAAATTGAAGGCCTAGGCCGGGAAGTAATTTTTTTTTAATTTCCATTCCACATGTTTGTGGCACAGGATCATGGCATTCAGCCATTTAAGGTTATAAGCGATATTTACTTTTTGGTTCATTTGCCATTCTGCCACTATTTATGCATATTAAAAAAAACAATAATCATCATTATCATTATCTTTTTTTTTGTTTTTGTTTTTGTTTTTGCTTTTGCTTTTGCTGTTGCTTTTGCTTTTACTTTTGCTTTTGCTTTTGCTTTAGCTTTAGCTTTAGCTTTAGCGTTAGCGTAGCGTTAGCGTTAGCTAGCGTTAGCGTAGCGTCAGCGTTAGCGTTAGCGTTAGCGTTAGCGTCAGCGTTAGCGTCAGCGTTAGCGTCAGCGTTAGCGTCAGCGTTAGCGTAAGCGTTAGCGTTAGCGTTAGCGTTAGCGTTAGCGTTAGCGTTAGCGTTAGCGTTAGCGTTAGCGTTAGCGTCAGCGTAAGCGTTAGCGTTAGCGTCAGCGTAAGCGTTAGCGTTAGCGTCAGCGTAGCGTTAGCTTTAGCTTTAGCGTTAGCTTTAGCGTTAGCGTTAGCGTTAGCGTCAGCGTTAGCGTTAGCGTCAGCGTAGCGTTAGCTTTAGCTTTAGCGTTAGCGTTAGCGTTAGCGTCAGCGTTAGCGTCAGCGTTAGCGTCAGCGTTAGCGTCAGCGTTAGCGTCAGCGTTAGCGTCAGCGTTAGCGTAAGCGTTAGCGTTAGCGTTAGCGTTAGCGTTAGCGTTAGCGTTAGCGTTAGCGTTAGCGTCAGCGTTAGCGTCAGCGTAAGCGTTAGCGTTAGCGTCAGCGTAAGCGTTAGCGTTAGCGTCAGCGTAGCGTTAGCTTTAGCTTTAGCGTTAGCTTTAGCGTTAGCGTTAGCGTTAGCGTTAGCGTTAGCGTTAGCCTTAGCCTTAGCCTTAGTCTTAGTTTTAGTCTTAGTCATTGTTTTTGTTTTTGTTTTAGTTTTCGTTTTTGTTGTTGTTGTTGTTGTTTTTGTTGTTGTTGTTGTTGTTGTTTTAATTTTTATTTTATTTATTGAAAATTTGTTTGTAACGTTCTGAAATTATTCAGTCACCATATACATTATTAATACAAGTTTACGAGTAGACTTTTGCCTTACGTATATCGGAAAAAATTTGATAATTTTCATATTTATTTCATTGCATGTTTGAGAAAAGCACTATACATACCTCGGCGTGAAAAGGGGTTGCCAGCCTCGTAACTATCCGGCCTCGCTACGCTCGGCCGTCTATATGACTCAGCCGGCAACCCCCTACTTCCCGGCCTCTGTAGTAATGTACTATTACTGCTGGAAAACCCCGTTACTTTACCAACTTTTGAAGATACCTATGCAAGATGAGGCTTTTTAGCGTTAGTGTTTTTGCTACATACCCGCTGAGTTCATATCACTCACATGTACCTACTTCATTTTCATTGCTCCAAGAGGTCGGATTTCGTAATTATTTTTCACAACAAAATTTCTATCAGGAGACGAGTAAAATACTGTTATTATTAATAATAATATATACGAATTTATAAATTTATTCATACTGTTTTCTGTTGCGGTACGTTGTTTCTCGCTCCAATGAATTTAGATGTCTATTGAAAATCTACCTTTCGTCCTTCCGCATCACGTGCCAGCACAGCTACGCGGTTTCCTTTGAAATTTTCGCGTATGGGATATACGTGACTGTCACGAATGTACTCGTTACTGGCTTAATCAATCCTCCCTGACCACCTAAGCATTTTCATTTCCGCTGTGTGGTTTGTGGGTGGCCGTTACATCACTATATTCTGCTGTTTAAGCAAGGCTGATATAGGTAACGGCCATAAAGTAGACCTTTCCTTAAGTGCGACTAGGTATGTGAGTACTGCACAAGTGCACATGTGCATACTATGTATTTATATAACAATTCATTAATATTGCAGTTGGACAGAACAGTAAGACGCCCTACCTACGCCAGCCATGACCCAGTAAGGGTGACGTCATTTAAGGCTTAAGCGTGACTAAAATGTAACACACAGTTGCGTAGAATGGTCAGATTTAAAACAATTTTTTCTAATAGCGATTAATTGCTTGTCAGATGGGCTATACAATCGGTTTATACTGCATGTCTGGCATGGTGGCTGGTGTCCTCACGTGCCCTCAGTGTGCACAGGGGTTCACCTCGCAGATCGGCTACGTCAGCCATCTTCGGGCGCACGAGCGCTGAACTATTAAGTAGGAGTTGAAGTGGTCGCCTTGGTCGAAATCGGCCGGAAGGATCATCATCATGATGGTTCTAGTCAAATTAAGTACATGATTAAAATATGTCCTATCGCTCTAACACTGATATAAGAAGGCCGTTGGATATACGAAACAATGGTTTTGATACCTACTTATTTTTTCGCTTAAACTTTACTATCTCTCTCTCTTCCAAGCTATGTCAGGTCAGCTTTCTGTGGTGTATGCGACCTATTTAGAATATATACGTTGTGAGCAGTTACACCTTATGTCAATGTAAATAAGAATGTCAGTCTGTCAATAAAATAGATTACTCTAAGCTGCACGTTTTCTATATAATTATCCCTGAAATACCCCAGGACACCACACTTTCCACACTTTTTGTCTCCACTTCGCCCTATCCTCGACGTATCAATATTTTGCGTATAGTTTTAACAATTAATTTCATAATATTATAGATGCTAACCTAAACACTGCAACCTTGTACAAAGATCGTAATTTCACAAACCCGTATCCATCCATCGTTCAAAGACTTAAAAGTAAGAGCACGCTTGATATACGGTGTGCGTATCTCTTAAACGTTTTATCGTATCTACTCGTAGGTAATTGTATCACAAAAGACTTGAATACACGCGGCCGCGGCGTGTGCTTGGAATATATATCACCAGTACATTAAAAGCTGTGACCAAATTCACAATTAACCTGTACATTTACAAAATTTGGTTTAGATTTTAGACAGCATTGCCAATTTTAACGGCAAAAATAAGTTTGTAAGTAATACAGCTAAATGACGTAAGGTCTAGGAAGTTAGGTTTCGCAGATCTAATTAAAATTTCGTTTACGTTCGAATGGTTCTAGAGTAGACCGCTACGAACATGTTCTGTATACTAACTAAATCGTTCTTGATCGCAATTTTCTTAACGCAAGAGCTTGTATGAATAAAATATCGCAAAGCTTCATAGCAAAATGATTAGGTAAAATATATTTTCAACCTACAAGCAAGGGGTAGAAAACGAGGTTGATGGAACCAACTTCGCGGATGAAGTAGTAGAGTTGGTGGTGGTATAAGTTATATAACTTACTATAAGTTACGCGTAGATACATTTCTATTAAAAAGCTCGCACAAAAACTATGAACATCTTAAATTGACAATACTTATTACAAGTATAAGCATAACAAGTCAATAGCACCTTGAATAAATACGTTTCTATACAATATCGGCCTTTTTGTATCTAATATGAGAACGTAGCGAATGATTTATAGAGATAACTAGACGGTTGCACCCACAATATAATATTAAACGTCCGTAAATTATTGCCTTTATAAGAAGTCACGACCTCAACCTGATAAAAGATTGTCAAAACACGTGCACGTGAAAAAATGCCCAACCAACCAAGGAACTACGACGAATAAAAAATGGCAAACGCGATTGGTAAAATGATGAAATGAATGAAATGCCAGACTGCCAGTCTCGCATCGCAGTAGTACTGCAATAAGTATTGAGATCTAATAGCCCTCCAAACGAAGGAAAACTTAGGGGAAATAATTGTGGGTGTTTTGAACACGCCGAAAAAGTTTTAAAACAAAATCTGAAAAAATATTATTTTTTAGGGTAACTCCCGAACGCATGAAGTGGGGGGTAAATTATGTTTTTTAATTCACCCCTAATGTGTGGGGTGTCGTTGGATAGGTCTTTTAATATAAATATGGGTTTTCTAAAACAATTTTTAGACAAAACTAATAGTTTTGTAAATAAAAGCTCCGAAAGTTTCTAAAAGTGATTATCGTATTTCCTCGAAATCTCATTATACATTGATCTCAGCAAAAAAGTGTAAAGAACCTTTTTTGTACAAAATCATTTGTGGATTAATTAAGTAGAAGAACATTTTTTCGTATGAGCCACCGCTACTGAGTTATTTACGAAAAGCCAAAAAAGGGGACCTTTACACCCCCCTCTCCCCGTTAGCGGCACCCCTATCCATGGGTACATTTAGTATGTTGTGTAAGACACCTTTATCTACAACTTCACCAAAATTCAGCTATACACGAATTATTTCTCCTATCGAGCAGTTAGTGGGCTTCCTTCGGTGAGCTATAATGTAAAATCAAGCCGGTACCCACATAACCCACTGGGATTTACCAACGTCATTTGTCATTATGATCCTTTGAATGAGTATGGGTATGGGTATCGCACTACTAGTAAATATACCTATGTAAAGCGCTATCTATTGGTCCATATTGCATTAGCATTACATAATCTTATTAGATGATTTCTTGTCAAGTACTAACAACGAACACTCTTGTTACATCTATTTATTTAAAATCTTTGGCATGATCCTTTTTTCCCCAAAACGACTTGTGCGCGCGCACAGGGTAGGGATCCATTCGCGTAAATCAGATGGCAGATAACAAAGGACTTTTTATAATGTTACGTGTCAACGAAAACGATCGTGTAAAAAAAGATTAAGAATGAGTCAGTACTGAGACTGAGATAGATATACATATTTTATTAATCGATTCATTTTCCTAAGGTGCTTGAACTATTGCTATTGGTGCTTTGCTTGGTTGCTATCGCTTATAGTGGAGTACAACAACGCCTTTTTAACCTATAAAAATGACAAAACTCACAAGTCCTATTTTATATTGTGCCCCGTTAGAATACGTTAAGTACTAATAATGACAAATATTTTCTAACAATTGTGAGCATTGCGCTAGGTATAATACACGTTTTTGTTTGCTACATAAAGAAAAGATTATGCAAGTTTTATTTTTCTCTCCCAGACTATCGCTTTTTATTATTGCTACATAACTTCACATTTTATAACGGTTTTGTCAATAGCATTCGTCGTCTTAGCCATTTGTCGTTCGTTTAGAATTCAAGGTCACGCATATTTTTACAAATTGTTTACCAATATGCTTACATAATCTATTGACCAAACTGTTATAAAATGACAGATGATATTGAAATAGTTGAATGCAATAGTGTGGTAAAGAAAAATGTAATTTGGATAATCTTTTCTTTGTGTTATTAACAAATATCTATATAATACCTAGCGCATCGTCAATAACTGTTAGAAAAGATTTTTTACTATGACTAATCATATTATATTCTCTAACTAAAAATGAAAATCGCACTTGTGAATTATAAAAGTTCAAAACTGTTCCAGTACCGTACTATTAGCCTAGCATTCGTTGTCTTCAACGTTTTTTATAATGTTTATTTTTTGTGATTTATTAGAACCTTAAAATTATATCGTAAAATATAACTTTTGAAATATAATTTTATATCGTAAATATAAATATAATATTAAATCATGAAAACACATAACAAATTAATTAAGATGTTCCATATTGGTAACCGTGTTTTTCTCATTAGATTCCTAGCTTATGTTCCTTATGTTGTTATTGTAATTTTATTGTTTTATTTTCATTCATTTCATTATTTTACTGCTTGTAATCCATCTTCAAAGATGATTATATTATGTAAACGTGTACTTACAGGTAGTTTCGTTGTAAACTTATTGTGATTAAACATTTTTATTACTTGCAATTCTGGTTATGCCATAAGCAGAAAATGGCACTAGAGGAAATACTTCTTGTTCTATACAAATGCATAATCGTCATTCATTGTGCAAATTTCAGTGCAAAACGCCTTAGTAATGGCAATGTCGCCGCTATGGGGCCTAGTCTACACGTCTTTATTGAGAGATAACAAAATGTCAAGGACCACTACGAATAGACTACTTTTTACGAAGAAGTTAAAAAAATGTTTTTTTTTGACGGAATTGACCTAAACTTGTATAAAGTTTATTCCTTCTTATGTATGAGTGGTTAATTGGTTCCGTTTCGTCGCGGGCACCTTAATAAAAAAGGTAATAATAGATATAAACATAGAATAAAACGGTAGAAAGATGTTATGATACTTATGATTAAAGATTTTTATTATAACCCATAAACAGTACAGAACCAAATCTCTTTAGTGGTAACTATTTTATAATGATTGCCTAATAAATAAATAAAAATTAAATTCGTTTAATTCAGACCGTTAGGATCCATAATTTTGTTAGTTACAATATTCTTATTCTAATGGTCTTTAACTAAATCATATATTCCATAGCAAAGAAAATTGGTGAATCATGAGATACATCTACATTGGGATGACTTACAGCTAATTCGTTCATCATCATTGGCCACAACATCTTGACAGATGATTGTTGCAGTGTGTGGATTGGATCAGTTGGTGGTGCCGGTACATCGTCTTCTGTTTAGTAGTCCTATGGCAGCCCGACATCTCTTGCCACATCTGTCACAAGTGAAACGTGAGTCAGGAGGAGCAGCGGTGCTGCGAAGCCTTTTCTGTCTTAGGTTGTCGAGCCAGGCTTTGTCATGCTTCGACACTCCGTCAGATATGTCACGGCGCCACTCTGGTCTCATACAGGCGCGTACTTCCCAACTGTCTGGGTTTATATGAAAGGATTCCATATCCCGCTCACAAGAATTCGTTCAAGAGTGAAAGTAATGTGGCCTGTAATATCTTTATATTGTCTTTTAAACAGAATAATTTGTCTTGAGACCTATTTATTTTCTAGGAACACGAAGTCATTGTGTGTTCATTTAGTCATCTAGTTTGTTGTAACTGTAAACATAGTTGGCGGTTACTCATTCTGTAATCTTAGTTAATTGCTGTGACATTATGGTTCGTCTACTAGCTTGTGGTACTTATATAGTTAAGCCTATGCAAGTTTGTAAGTTGAGTTTTAATTTAATAACTTACCATAACCTGCCAATATAAGAACTGCTTTTCAATATTGGAACAAATTAGGTAGAAGGAAATACCTACCCTAGAAATATAAAAAATAAACATTCATAAGAAAACTAGAGATTAGATCATTCATATATAATTATTTTTACCCTTGCAAGCTCCTATTTGATGCCTTTTTTAAATAATTCTGCTTTTATGAGACCAATTTAATGTCATATACCCACAGGGTTACGAGAAAGGACAATTATCTTCATAATAAATATAATTTCATACGGATAGTCTAGTTATGTTGAAGACTAACAAGCCGACCTTAGAGCATTTTACCAACCGGAGCGGCCCACTGTCACTACAGGCGTTCCCCTCTGCCGAAAATATATGACCAGTGGTCATACTTATTTTATTGACTGGCGTTTATCTGACGTGGCTATTTTGACGCTACGTATGCATTTGACTTTCCCCTCCCCGCAAGAATCGGTAGAATTTTTTGTATAGAAAATGTCAGACATGGCCTGTCCAGTTGGTTGAATAGTCTAAGGAGCCGACAGATGATTCCGAATTACGTGAAATGTAAACGAAGTAAATGGGAAATCCACTTGAGTCTCTGTCACAGTTCATTTGGTATTCATCTCACCGCTTACCAAGATCCGTATAGTACACATTCTATAGTCTGAGTCAACGACTCACGTAAGAACCGCTTAGATAAGTACCGTGCCCTTTCGGTTGTTGACTAATTTCCATCTTTATTTAATCATATTATGTTCAATCAATTAACTTCTAATCAGCAGTTGCTGGGCCTGACCTATAATTAGGTTTTTTAGGTTAGACACCTTCAAGTACTAGTATACTCGAACTTTACAACTGTAGATTAGGTACTCAAAATAAAAACGGATGGTTGGTTCTATACGTTAAGCACAACCGCTTAATTACGGGCCTCTGTTTTTTAACGATATACCACAATAGCTATACTCATACTTAACGAAATTTACTGAACATCGCTTCGATATTTCGCTTATATTCGCTTACATAGGCTTACTCTACCAGCTTATCGGTATAAACTAATAAAACGACAACCTCATCTTTCTTAAGTACCACATATTTCAGTTACAGCAGCATTATAGCCACTTATACCATCTACGGGTACTCTCTCGCACCTGCGATGAACTTTAAATCCTGCAGTTATGCAATTAAGGCTTATTTTGTAAAAGCTGTCGCGATTTATAAATAATCGCAGTGGCCTAGTTGTTGTATGGTTCATTGTGATGCAACGGCTGCAGGAGTGCAGTTAGGTCTGGACGATAGATTTTAACTCATCAGTACATACCTATTTCCTATGCAAGTCGTGCATACAAAACCACCAGTAAGTAGCGAAGTGAAATCTTTGCCTCCCTATTGTTCTAAAAATTCGCAGTGCCTTCGAGTAATAAATAGAATGATAATTTGCCTTTCCTATAAGTATCCTTCCTGAAATTGAGATCATGGATCCATTGAGAACAAAATGACGGCTTTTCCTCAAAGTTTACAATTAAAAATTGTGACCCAATGCCTGACTTTCGAATACTTACTGACACTAGTTTTTTTAGAATAGTGTGCAATTTTGTTTTTCGTCGTAAAAATATCCTTTTGAAAATACGACCTCTGATGTCCAAAATCATTTGTACCCAATACACATGTATTATAGTAAGTATAGGCACCTATTAAATAAACCTTAAATAGTAACATTATGCAGCTCGTTAAAAATAGACGTTATGCTATTTGCGCGTCTAGCATACGGCCCTGAAAAGTTGCCGGGCGCAATTCGTTTTTATAAATTATATTTAAAATTTGAAATATTATAAGATTTATAAGTTAAAAATGATCACTTATTCCTTTGACCGCATTTTATGATAATTAAATCTAAATAGTACCCAAGTAATTCAATACACTATATGGTACATAGGTTTATATTTCAAAAATCTTCCTTAGTGTCATTGTGGTAAATTTTCATTTTTTGCGATCACACAAAAGTTTGTCGCCAATTTTTTCGCATGGAATTAATAGTTTAAATAAACATTATTTTAAATTTCTATCGCTTTTATTTTTAACACATATTATCATCGTTTTATTCAGAGTTTTAAATGTCACTTTCGAGTGCTCGAATCTCAAAAATCACCCCCCAGTACGTGTCTATAACACGGTGTGTGTACGATTTTGCAATTCATAGAGAGCATATTTTTCATAAGATATAAACTAAAAATGGAAATGCAATCCCAGTTAAAAAATAATGTATCATGAATAAACGACGCCATTTTATTTATGAACGGCGACACTTAACAGTTCAGATGTCATGAAATGGTTCACTGATGATGATTTATCACAGCATTGATAAATTCTCATTATATTTTATGTTTATTGACTGTTATACCTATTACTCAACTTTAATTGTTAAAATAGGACTCGGATGGGTGGCATTTTATATTAGTATTGAGTATATCAATATAAACCTAGTATTGTTTTATGTATACAAATAAATATAAAAAGACCCTAAACTCACATAGGTACGCCTTTCTCACTGATACATTTAATAGTTTCGTAGCAATCGTGGAATTTAATTTACAAAATAACGTGGTAAAAACCAGGTTAAACATTTTTTTGCCCATCTATGATTTTAGAATAGGCAATACGGTTAACGCCTGTAAAGAGGCGAGTTATAACCATATAATAATATATTATAGCCACGTCACAGTTTATGACTCCCATTCATTGTTATCGTATAGTATTTAACTTATCGTTTTAACGTTTAATAAAGAGTAGCTGATTTGACTTGTTAAGAAAGTAGGCAATTACTAAATGAGTCATGCGGAAATATGCAATAAATCACGCATTAGTGATGCATGTGGTCACAGATTGGTCATTATTACACGACACGCCAACAGTGAATGGACTCCCGCGATATGTATCAATTATCTCAGGTCAATATACGCGAAATTAGGAACGTGCATAAATGTTCACATTAGTACTCGCAGAGGGAACTATGAGGAAAATCGGTAAAGAATCGTGTAAGGTTTAACGTACATGGGCACTGCACCTTACGATGACTGAGACCAGTGGTGCCATGATTACTCAAGTGTATGCTGAGATAGGCTGAACGAGCGAGCAGCATACACAGTAGGAGTTCAACTTGAATAGAGAGTCCGGTAAAAATTAACCGTGTTTCCTGATACTTCATAAGAATCGGATTAATGTGTCTCATAAAGTTACCTAGGCAGCGCCACCATTAAAGTCATATTTTCGTATAAAGTCATATATGGTGTGAAACCAATAAGCCTAATAGATGGACTCAAAACCCCCTGCTCCGTCAGTCGAATCAGAAGTATAAAGGTTTTTTAAATTGAACTAACTCAACATGCTTCATTAAATGCATATTTAGAAGCTTAAATATTTGGTATATACTTATAGTTGTTTATGTAAAGGAATGTGTGTTAGTATCCTATTGTTAAACCTTAGACAGCACGGCTCGTGCGGTGTCTTCAGTCATGATAAGCTGACAGTGTAAACTGGAACAATGAACAACTTTGAGCTCAGAATCTGAAGGCTGATTGATAAACTGGCATGTCATATGAAATGTTAAATAGACCACCAAAAAGTGGGCTAATCTCCTTTTCAAATTGTTAATATGGTTAACTGGTGGATGCACTATCTCGCAGACTAAGGGTGGGTTGCACCACTCACAATCACAATTAACGCATACGTGATCACTAAACATAATAGATTGTTCTATCTAATAAATTAAGTTTCACTTACCCCTTCCTTCAAATAAAGCCTCAGGAACCTTAGAAATCGTCACAAATTATACTAACGGTTAGCGCCGAAAACACACTAAGCAACTTTCTTGTTCATGTTCTGTCAATTTTGACATCTGTCAGGTGACGGTTGTGTGGGTCAATGTTGCAAGCCTAAAATATAGATTTGTACCAATATTGCACGAGAAATAAATGTTTAAACGCATTTGTTCTAAACTGCCTCCATGCCCCCCTCTCCCCTACCTATCTAAAATAATAAAATGTCAAATCAAACATTTTTTTAATATTTTATTTAGTGCACTTTAAATTATAATACTCGACTCAAAGGTCCCCATTGTATCCGCCGCATTTCCCCCCCAAGCGAGGATCGCAGCCCCACTCTCGCAAACGACGCCCTAACTCCCTAAAAAACTGAGCGTCTTTGCCACAGATAACCTCAACACTAGATAGATCATAAGTACAACTCGGGGTCACCACGCATCAGTGCTCCCGTACTAATTTTGTATGAGAGCGCGACCGCGTATTTCAATGGGGTTGGCAACTGTCAAAGTGACATCTTCAAAATTGGTCCCTAGAAAAGCTAAATTTGTATGGCGCGAAGTAGTATTTATTTATTTTCGCGAAAATGACTCAATGTTTTGTCTCGAATTGCTCCGAAATTGAAATCCATCTGTTTTTGGAATACACTAAAATTAAAATGATGTAGATTAACGCCATAAGGAAGGATTTTGCCTAAGAAAAGCTTTATGCCTGCATACAAGTTAGGGACCATTCATCGTCTGTTTCTTTCTATCATTGTTTGTATCTCTTTCTCTTATTGTATGGAATCTGGAACAGCGCCCTCTGCAAAAGTTTTCACCGGCCAACCCCATTGAGGTAACGTTTTTGATCATTACTCATGTGGATTAAAAATATCCACAAAAATCAAATTACAGGGGTGAACCTGGATTGTTATACTACAAATTGGTGTATAATACTATTGATATTTGCTGTTCGGATCGTAGAAATTTACGAATAAAATTGCACTGATGTGTGGTGACCTCGTGCTCCCTGTAAAAGTTTAATGATGAGGTGTCTGTGTAGTCTGTGGTCTTTGCCCTCCAGGGTCCGGCTGTCTCAATAGCCACCGGTACAAAGTCATAGATGGATTCGAAAGCGGCGTATAAAAGGCATTACTTAGAGTGCTTTAACTTAATTAAATATTGTATTTGAAATATTTTAATATGTATTTATTATTTAAATTTGCCAATTGGTATGCGCTATTTTAAGAACCTTTCAAAATTCAAAACCATTTAATTAACGTACCTAAACTATTAAAATGTTAAATACTAAAAGCCTACTTCAATTTACTTTATGGTGTAAGTATATTCAACGCTGTATATGTACTATATATTACCTACTACAAATTTAAATTCCACTTGATAATCCGCACGAATCTACTACAACAAAATGTTAAGATTATATTATTTATTTAGGAACATACAAAGACTACCAACTACAAACTTAGATATAAAAATAAAACTAAATAAACTAACTAAAATAAACTTAAATATAAACTTACAATAAACTTATATATAAAACTAAAATAAACTTATATTTAAATGTTAAGTGATGTTATTCATTAAAAATCAATTGAAAATATAAAGCGTAAGTCTGAAGGGCCATTAAAATCTGGTTTGGAGGAACTAGAGAGATTAACGAACTCCAAGCAATATGGGTCAAGCAGGGCCGGTATTCTTATTGGATACTAGGCTCCAAATTCATCGCATAGAAAATAAACTAGTTTATTATGGTCTCCGTTTATGTATAGAGGGCTGCTCGGTAAGTGAGTGAAATTAGTAAAAGCTTGACTCATTACCGGTGCCATGAAGTACTGAAATTTAGAGTAAGTACTCTATACATATACTGCTTCATTAGTTAGCATTATTATTTTATTATCTCCAAAAACTATCTCCATGTGTCACTAAGACACCGTAATTAAAATTAAAATAAATTAACATTTTTTTAATAATCTTATTGTTAGCAGGGTCGTTCACTATCAAAGTTCTTCATATCTAAGTACCTACATTTAAAACACCAACGTGTCGTAAAAAAAGTCTATTAAATCAGTATTAATTAACCGCAGTCCTAATTTGTTCAAACAGTAAGTAAGAGGTAAGAGGATTTCATTTTATCACACTCAATTCCATTACAATAATCAAAAACAATTTAATGGAAATATTGAAGTGAAAGTGTGAAATTGAGTCAATTACAAACTCTTTAATCTGTGTGTCCATCTCTGAAACCCAGAAAATATATATCCTTGACCCCCTCACTCTCATGTTGCAACGGTAAAGAACGAGAAAGACGATAACATCGCACTTTTCAATTTAAACTTGGCTACAAGCTTACCTTCAAGGACCTCATTAAGGCACGCTCGCTTTAACCCAGTTCGGCACTTTCTTTGTAAAGCAAAGTTCACAAAGAACACTCAATTTTAAAACGCATTTAACATATAAGTTTTTTAATGAATAAGACAATTGATTTTCACTTACAGATTAATCACTCTCAGAGTTTTTACTAGTCATTTATAAAAGTTTTCGACGGATTGGTTCGCATGTTTTTATTAGGTATAAAAAATGCGATTTGCGATTCGTGTAAAGTTTAACTATGTACATGCATTTTTTTAAATTTTGGTTTAAATACCTCGTAATAACCATACCTCTATTCCTCATCCATTCCTTACGTTTTTGAAATACAACTAAGAAAATATTCTCTAAAACATAAATAATTAAAACGATTAGGGACGCCACACGCTTTTTAAGATGAAGATTTAAAAAATATTCAGCGAAAAGAAAAAAAAATCAGCAGTGTAGTGAAATTGTCTAGAGCTTCAAACAAAAGATCACCCATAGACAAATTTTAATCTGTATTAGTAAAGTAACGTTAAGTAAAATAAGTATTAGTAAAATAGTTTATTTCCGTGCACTTCTTCCACTGTGCACAATCCCTGTAGCAGTCGAATACCGCTGTCACCGATTTAAATTTAACGAAGCCGCCCTTTATTGCATTAAGCCGGGCATTAAATAAGTTTGATTGATAATGTTCCACTTATCTTATCTCGTCCACTTGACTCGCGCCGTGCGAGTGCAAGTGTATGCAAGCGTGCAAGATTAATTGGGAACTAAAAATAACATATCATCTACATAAGATATGTAATGTGCTATTTTATCTGCGTATGGTAGAGGTTCAATGTCAGATCTTTATTTTAAGTAGACGAAGCAATAAAAAAACGGTCGAATTGAGAACCTCCTCCTTTTTTGAAGTCGGTTAAAAATGGTTAATGTTCTGATTTAAATTCACTTTTTGCCTATTTATAGAAATTTAAAAAGGTGTCTCTAATTATTTTTATAATAAAAGTAAGTGTACGCTATTGAGGGTAAAAATCATCATCATCATCATTAGGGTAAAAATGGTAACATTATCTCGGTGGTATACATAAATGTATTGAATTCTGATTTAAACTAACACGATTTTCACTCATCTCAGTATTGGGTGTTGTATTTAAATGATCAATTGTATGTTAATAATGATAAACTAATAAGTAATATCATTTTTAATTTTATAATATAATAATAGCGTTTACTTAGTTAATAATAGATTTAATGTGAACTAGATATTTTGATCAAAACATAAATGCGTGTAGTGTTCTTGTACTTACCTAATAATAATAAAAAAGATCAGATAATGAATAAACAGTAGCATGTCAAATCCGAATAGGAACCTACACGCAGATAGTAAGTATGGCATTTCCGAGATTACGACCATGAAGTTACGCATGTAATGTTACCTAATTTACGAGACAAGTGACTGACTGGCTATTGTCCTGTCAACGAAGATATTCTGGAGGCTTAAAGCTTTGGTGATGAAATGTATCTGATACTTCTGTGATATTGATATTATTAACTACACTATAGCGAGAGTCTATGCTAACGGCAGGCCACTTCTTTCTATCCTATTACCTTCTGTTAGGGTGGATAGAATCATGTTCCTTGTTTTAATAAAGTTATTTTCATTTCATTTCGGAGTACACTGTAGTTGTTTACAATTTAATTTTTCAACAACAAGCCCCTTAACATTTTGAGGTCCAAGACAACTTCCAAGACATTTCATTTATTTTTAATGCCACTTTAGTTTTACGACTGCGCAATACTGCAAAAATTTTCTTTGGTTTAGCTTATACCTACATAACCTCCCTAGAAACCAATAAGGACGAGTCATCGATTATACATGCGACAAGTTATTTATCGCTTTTATAAATTCTCTTCGCCTCTCCACATGGCACTGTGCGAAACACATTTTCTAATTACAACTAGTTATCTAGCCAATTTGTGTCCAGCTAACATGGTACAGGCAACACCAGAAGCAATAGAGTTGACATGGTGACATAAAAAAATGTATGCTGTGCTGTATCCTATTGAGTAAGTGATGCGCCTTCAGATGCCCTGATTCGATAACTGTATCTAGAAAACTTGTGCTTTCAGCCTAATAAAGTCAGTCACTAAAGATTCAAAATATTTATTACAAAATATTTGAGCCAATACTCATTGTATTCGGCACGCTTTGCCCTCTCTAATGTGAGATACAATATTTATTTTAAAGTAGCGGAAATAAATGTGACCTCTACGCCGTTGACTGTACGTAATCGAGGCTGTACTATGTAAGAGCCCAATTAATTTCCATGGGCTATTCCTCAAGATCAGTATAGCGGTACTTCAGGATGAGAAGGAACGCGGAAAGGGAGGTACTGGACAGGTTACGAGATAGTTGTATATAATGATGCTACACGATGTAAGGATACTATCAATGTAGTTGGTACGCCTCTTTTACAACGAAGCTAAGCCTTAGATATAATTATCGTGATAATAATGTGCCTCAATGCAAGCGCAGCAACTGTGAGGTATATGTATAATTATTATTAGACAATCAGCAGTAGAAGTAGCTAAGCGAATTTTGCAAAATTCACCCGCTAAGCTCCTTAATTTTGGTGGTGAATGTTACCTATGTAACCTAAAATCATCACGATAAATGTTCTTATGAGAATTAGATACTGCTCGGTCATTGAAATGTACTTAAATATTCTGTACTTATTTATTTATTAAATGGTGTCATCACTGATCAGTTCAGAAATAAAATAATGATATTATTCATAGTATTAAGATGGGTATGTATACTTTACTAAGCAATGGAGCATTCCACGGAAAGGTAAAGGTCCACCGTTGTCCCGTACAAACACGAATTTTCAGGAAACTGGTAGGTCTTGGAGTTCCTTTTTCTGCGACAATAGAGTTAAATTATGGTCAGAATTACAATATTCCAATTAAAATTGCAAAGATAACTCTAATGACAGAGATACAGACGCGTTTGTACGGGACAGCTCGTGGAATGCCCCAATTATGCATGTCGTATTCCAATAATTTGACTTTGCTCGGCTTCTAATTGCATTATTAGTCTATTCTATTTTATTAGCTCAGCGCCAAGGAATTTAGTTTTTTACACTTTTGTGGATTTAGTTTTTGCAATCTTTTGTAGATTAAGCTTTTAACGTACACTTCAGGGCAAAGACACCCATTAGCACACAGGCGTGTTGTCAGGTTTTTGCACGTTACGGGTCGTTAATTGTGTTTTGCTTATGACTCATTTGAAATTTTAATAGAAGTAGGTAATTTTTATACTCGTAATTGTTTTACTTCCGACTGTTGGCTGTGGTAAAAAAATTTGGATAAATCTGGTAAAAATATTTTTATGATTTAAATGTTTGTTTAAAGAACTCGCGATTTACTTGCAAATGAGCTGACCAATATAACGAAAGACCCTTGTGAAAAATGATTTTCGCCTTCTAGGTCCATAACCCCTTGATCGATCCTGCTCATATACGAACTCTCAAATTATATGTATCTTTGCTGCAACTTCAACAAATTTCATAAAGATCAGAAAAATGTTACTCAAGTTATCGCGAAACAAAACTCTCAAAATCAAAAAGCCATCGAAATGCCGAGACGTCCTAGTAGCCAGAGGTTGTTTGTAAGAACTCGCTTCGAGCTCCGCTCGTTCGATAATTATATTAATTATAATTGTGTACTTAAGTGATAACTTTATACCTACGCTGCACCATCACCCATATATTTATACAGGGTGGTAACCAATAAATCAAATGCGAACTATCAAATCTGGTTATTGGCAAAAATTTCCTAACTTACAAAAACACATGTGATTTTTTTATGACAGGATACTAAAAAACCTAGTGTCGTTACTGAAATTTGCATATAAATATTTTATACATGTGTCTTGTAAGCTGTGCCCTTAATCACTATTTCAAATTTAAGTCCATTACCATCATAATAGTAGTACTTTATGTACGTACTACAACAATAGGCTCGCGTGATCACAGAACACCCTAACCGACCTTTAAATAGTGCACCACAACTACAAGCAATTAAGTGCCGACTAGCTTGAATACCATCCTCGTTCCTCATACTTCGGCATCTGTCATCTTGGCACCTAGCTTTAATTAAAATCATTTAAATTCGTTAGTGGTTGGAGATTCGTTTAGCTTTTGAATAGAAGTACAAATTTTACACATGATGAAAAATTTGCACTTTAGCTGCGTAGATTTTGTTTGCACACTGTAAATTTAGCTGCTGATATAGCTAAGTAAGATTAAATAATAATAATACATGTGTAGTTACATACAGAGTTTTCAACTGTGCACGGAAATAAAAGTATCTTCATACAAATATTCTTCGTCAAAACAATATTGTTTTGTATATAACGAAAACAATTTGCCTAGAAAGTGATCTTTATTCAAGTAAAATATATCTTGGGCTAAAGATATAAAATTAGTCCAAGGAAATATTTACTTATGCTTAAACAATAATTTATTTTCGCATTGGAATTCTTGGCTGAAGATATCCTTTTTTTTTCTTGTGTCCATTTTATTACTCCGTATTTTTATGAATTAAAAATACGCCCCCCCCTCTCCTTCCCATTCGATTCTATTAACATTGATAACAAAAACAAACAGGATTACGAATAACAGTGGTACCTATAAGTAAATGTCATTAATATTATTGGTTAATGGCCTTTTTTTACATGACTTATTATTAATATATTTATTTTTGTTACAGGTAAAATTTATGAGGAGTAATCGGATGATACGTGAATTATATTATGTATGATATATTCACTGTACTGTAAGTTTTCGCCAAAAAAACCATTGTGATAAGTGCAGTAACTTCATCTCGCTTGACTGTCGTAGCCTGTTTAAACCAAGGATATATCAGCTACTTACCCTAAACTTTAAATAAATTACATATACAAAGGAAACCACGGAACCCTAAAACCGACCAAGAGCAGAGCAGAGTGCCCGGGGATGGAATCGGACCAGCGTGCCACTGCGTTGCATTCGCGGCAGCATTTCTGCATTAAGTATCTTATTTGTGTAAGACATCTACTTTCATTTATAATTTATATAGTAGTATGTCTGGTTATAATAAACAAATCAAAATATTTGTTAAAACAATTTAAATTGTTCTCTAGTTCTTAAGTTAAATGTGTTGTCCTCGTTCAGTTACCTGTGCCCGGTTAGGTAGGTATGTACCTACTATTCGTGAGACGTTATCTCTCCCTGTAACTAGGCCACACCGTCCTGGCTTTACATTCAAATTGATACTAAGCACTGACGAGCATTCGACTCAAACAAAACCAGTAAAATTGTGAACCTTAACAACTATACGATACGCTACCAAAGATCGCACGTAGACTGGTTTGTCTCTGGCGCCTATGAAAAAATAGGAAATAGGAATAACTGTTTTGGACACGGACGTGACTTGAATAAGTACAGCTAATTATCTTAATTTTACGTTACACCACAAACAAGCGACGTTATATGCTTATTTTTTTAAATTGTTATTATGTTATTCAGAGTAGTGAACACAATTAGTTCCTTATCTTTATGGTATAAGGATTAAACGTTACCACCTCACCGCTAGGCTACACCAGACTTTCAGTTCGAAGGGTACGAGTTCAAACCCAGGTTTGTACCATTCAATTTCACAAAAACATAAAGGAATACGAAATATCATTTGCCACTTACCCGTTGCTTTTGAGTAAAGGAAATCATCGTGAGAAAACCGGACCACACAATATGGTCTAGTTTCCTCTCTGGGTTGTAAGATCACATGGCAGTCGCTTTCGTGAAAATTATACCTACGCCTTAACTTTGTATTCAGTTGCCAATCGAACCCTAACTTCATTCCTGGGTATATTGAATTGCATAAGGCATATTTTTGTGTTCATACAACTTTGATCATGACTGTACCTATCTAAATCGTTTTGTTATACATTTTTGTCGCGTCACGTTTATGTTTTTGTGCAGCCAAACCGACAGATTATCAAAAGACGTTGTTGCATCAAATACATTTCATGCATCTTCTATTCTTATTTCTATTTCAATCAAACCTATTCGGATCGCATTTTCCAGTTACGACACGTCACATTTTTTCTGAATGTCACTGCCACGTACTCTATTGAATTAGCTGCGTAAAAAAGGAACTAAAAAAATATCTGGTGGGCCTTTAAGACGTAATCGTTTGGAAGTAGTCTTTCCATAGCCTCTTTAATTATAAACTAAAAAATTAATACTTACACAATGCCCAGACAATGACTGGCACGAAAAAACTGAATGTAGAACACAGTACAGGCAGACTATTTTTTTATACAATTTTATCGGATCAACACATCAGCTCATAGAAGATTATTGTAATCGGTCGTACACATTCGACATATAAATCTGTCAAATTGTGATAATAACCTAAACAAAGACCTATCAGTGTCGCTGTGTAACATGTTTAATTACTTCAGGCTTTCCACTTTTGTACAAATTATCGAGAAGGCAAACATATTTTTAATACTACTTAGGTATTTTTAACCACATGCAAATATTTACGATACTTATCTACATAGGAGTTATTATTTCATACTAATTAGTATACAGTATCTCCGGACTTCTAGACATTAATTCAATTTTATCACTGAAGAAGTTCCTCTTCCAGAAAGATATGTATAAGCTTATTACCTACTTATGTATAAGATTTAGATAGATTAAAGACAGCTATTCCGTCTTCTAACTTGCAAATAATGCTCTATTGGTCAACAATTTATACAAAATGTGTCATTGTTTTGATAAAGATACCATTTAGTGGTAGGTTCTTACGTCGTACGTTGTGAAGATTCAATATTTTATTCAAGCAATAAAAGCGTAAGCGCCGATTACACATATTAATTTAAGTCAAATAAAATAAAATAAACATATTTTATTTATATTCCGCTGATTTTCTTTGAACTAATTTACGTAATACTTAGAGGTTAGATGGCTCATTTGCTTTGCCGTTCCTTTGATAACAAATATGGTGTTTTCAAGTCATGTCGGTTGTCGAAAAGGCGTCACTGCCACAAAAAAAATTATTTAAAAATAAACTCTATTAACAACCCACAAGTATGTACCTTGACTTGAAAACGTAACAAATAACTACTATCGGTAATATAATAACACTCGTTCCAGCTTTAGCCGTACCTACTCAGTACCAGTCCTTTGATAGCCTACTTAACAAGATTACCGGACACATTGTAATCTAAAGGTATTTCATTATTACACAATGTGCCATGCTGCCATGTGACGAATCTCGGGAGGCGAACGTATAATGTTTATAAGTATGGTATTCATGTACGGCACTGATAACAGGTTATCAGCTCTACTAGATAACCGAGCTTGTATACTAGGAAATGTTGTGCTAATCTTGGTGAAGATATGAATGATAAAACATGCAAATTTTTATCACATGTATTGTACTTTAGGTGTCGTTATTTCTATTTGGGTTATGCATTTTAGTATAAAGATAAGAAAACTTATATTTTGTATGTATTCGTTTATGTCTATCAGTAGGTACCTAGGTAATTTTTTAACTATGTAGGTACTTATTGAAACTTTTAATTAAATAATAAGTTTTATACCAATAATCGGCTGCTAGATTAAAATTAATTAAGTTGATTATTAACAGTATTTATGACCCAAGCGGACTGATGTATGGTGCATAGTCCAGATCCCATTTTCAGATAAAGACAATTTCACGTATCGATTGTTTTTTTTTTTAAATAGAATAGTATTCAAACATTGATTCTATCGAACAGACGTGTTTTCGATGGCAAATATTTGTTTACAAAAAGTAAATATTGATGTGGAGCTTGGAACGCCGAACCATCCCGCATTGTTAAAGCTTTTGCGTTTGTGAGGGTTTGGCCTAAATAATAACACGGAGCTATGTCATTTGCTCCCTGCATAGTCAGGTCAGACATTTTAGACTAATCATGACGGTACCTACCTACTTATTTACCTCAGTTATATCTATACATATAATAAAGCGTAAGGAGAAAAAAAATGTACATTGAAGATATTTGTGAAAATCTAATTTAGGGGGCCTTAGAAACGTTGACTGAATACATTTTGGTGATTTTTGGAATTCTTGTCTGTCTGTCTGTGAGTTTGTTCGCGATGTACGCAAAAACTACTGCACAGAATTTCATGAAATTTTGTATTATAGTAGTTTATACCCCGGGGTAACATATAGGGTAGTTTTTATCCCGCTTATTTAAAAACATTTTTTGCAATTCAAACAAGTCTGTTTGGAAAGAGAAGTGTCGTGGTTTATATGGAAGCTCATACATTCTACGACACTTCTCTTTCCGAACGAGTCAATTTCGTTGTGAAAGTTGAAAGTAACCGGAAATATAATTGTCGTCAACTAAAGGATGATGCACGGTGTTCCGGACCGTCTCCGACACGACAATTCCGAGACTTCATTTTGTACATAGAAAAGCGTCACGTGATCCTAGGAGGTCCTGTATGTGTGGTGAAGTGTCGTGTCGGATATTTTATTTGTGGGATATTTTATTCTATAAATTAAATGATAAAATGATCTATCTGGTTCATTCCTAGCCATGTGCAGCGGAGGCCTAGGCCACTTTTTCCTTTGTATATGAAATCTATATAAGGTTATAATTTATAATTGTAGTGTGTCAACATAAAATAAACAATTTATTGTTCATTCTTGACCGTTGAGTTTTGTCCGGTCCCGTCCACGCTGCTGAAGAAATTCTCGCTACGATGTTTCGTGGCTGAGCCCTATGCGGTACTTGGCATTTGGCCTTCGCATACATTACCAAGACAATTAAGAATTAAGTTTTGTCCGGTCCCCTTCATGCTGCTGCTGTACCAGTTCTCGCTGCGACGTTCCGTGCTTGGGCCCTATACGGTACTTGGCATTTGGCCTTCCCATAGATTACATTACCAAGACACATGACCATTGAGTATATACCCGGCCCTGTCATTCTGCTGATGGAGAAATTCTCGCTGTGATGTTCCGGGCCTGGGCTCTGTACTTCCTCTGGGGATAAAATAATTGCATTTTTGTGGGTTTACCATTGAATTGTCGACAGACATTTAATCGAATATTATTTCAAAGACAACGTTTCAAGTATTTTCATTTCATCGACAAGTCATTGCGTCGAGGACTCGTTACTAGGTAATTTGAATCGAGGTCTTTTAATTGGTAGTTGTCTTATTTCAATAAAATTCATGTCATTGCTTTTCATTTCGGGTTTTTTTAATTCATTTTTTTTACATGTAATTATATTTACATATTCCGCATAAAATTATTTCAATTGGTTATATTTCGTTATCGAAACTAAACGCAATCACGTCAGTCGGCTCACTCTGCACGATTATAGCTATGTGGGTAGTTTCAGATATGAAATCGTTTTTCTGATCAAATGGTTGATCGTCTGAAGTGATTTAATTACCTGTGTATATTATTGTATTGTGAAAAATGAGTGATACAGAGGAGACACTTGTTTGCGAAGTATTTAAATCAAATAGAGGAGCATTAAAGCTGTCTGTTTTCTTGGGGATCGCAGTTTTAACCTAACCTAACCCACTTTTGGCAACAATTCGTTTTCTTGGGGGACGCAGTTCTAACCTAACCTAACCCACTTCTGGCAACAGTTTATTTTCTTGGGGGACGCAGTTCTAACCTAACCTAACCCACTTCTGGCAACAGTTCGTTTTCGTGGGGGTCGCAGTTCTAACCTAACCTAACCCACTTCTGGCAACAGTTCGTTTTCTTGCGGGACGTAGGAACATATATTATAAAATTGTATTAAAGTAATACTTCGAAGAAATGAATTGCAATGCAATAATTTGAAACAAATCAGCGATTAAGTAATATTCGTTGAATAGTATTTCTACGTAGTAAGATAAATTTAAATAAATAGTAGTTGAAATAAAATAATGCCAAACAATATTACTAGTACTAAAGTTTCGATGAATCGTTGTCGATGAAATAATATTCGATGAAAAGGTTGTCGACAAAACAAGGGTACACCATTTTTGTGCCTTAACCTGTTTTTCTTAAGTTTCTCATTTTCGTCTATTTAAAAAATATTAGATGTAGGTACAAAAACCTGCAATCGACCCTTTACTTCTTAGTGTCAAATGAAAACATTAAATATTGTGTTAATTCCATCCACTTAATGCATGCAGAAATATAGAACATTATTTATTTTATATAAGCACAAGCAGATTATATCCTAAAAAAATTGTAAGTTTGAATATCAGGCATAAATAATCAATAAATAAAGAAGTTGCCGGCCTTGCAAATATTAGGTATATTACCGATAAATATATTAAATTAATATAAAACATGTGTCTAATACAGTAACCGCCTACTAGTATAACATGATATGCATAATCTGGACGTAATAACAAAAACGTAACCTTATGCAAAAATTACGTAATGTTTTCATACAAAAAGAAGTCCAATGTCTTTATTTATGTTGAGACATATCGATATATTTACATACATTAGGCACCTAAACACTACAAATTGAATGACAGCGGGACTGTCACAACGAATTCAGAATTATTTAAATACAACCACCTACTTACTCATTAAAGATTATCTATCACCGTATCAGGTTTTAACATAAGTTAATAGCAGTCGAGATTTGCAAACTTTAAGGTTTATATTTTTCATCCGTACCCTAATCAATGTCTGAAATATCAGTTTAGTATTATATCTTATCTTAATCTCCTCCCTTGATTCGTGTTCCTCAGTACTGAGGGTCGTGACCTCCCTTCTGCATCACTCTCTCGTGCGATCTTTCTCCATCTGTTCCTGTCTCTGGCGGTGTGTAGAGCGTTGTGAAAAGTAGAGTCAAGAACGGTGCGGATCTGGTCAGACCAACGTATATTTAGTGCTGCGTCCATGAGGTCTTTTCCCATCTACTTTGCCGGTCACGATGAGTCTCTCCAGGTTTCCATCTTTCCTAGCAACGTGACCGAAGTATTCAAGGACTTTTAATCTACCATATGGTATTATCTGACATTTGATATTCAGGGCTTGATAAGCTTTCTTTTCAATGGCTCAAGTTAGCTTATATGAATAACCGTCGAATCAAACGTTTTACGAAGGTAATACGTACGAGTATGACACGCCTTATTTCAATTATTAAGTAGGTATAATATACAGGGCGGTCCAAAGCTTGACGTTCAAAAATTTTTTTTAGATTCTCCACATCAAGGACTATCAGAATATACCCCATGTATGTTAGCCGATTTTTTATAGTTCAGGAGCTATGATTTTTTTTTGTCAAAAATTCTGGTATGATGCTTTTTATTTATAAAAAAAAAACTAATCGTATTCTTCAAGAGATTTCTTTTGTAACATTAAGCTTGCCTAAGGAGCAGCCGTCAGTAAAAAAACCATCATCATCATCAGCCGAAATAAGTTGCGAAATTGATAAGTAAATAAATAAAATGTATTCTAATGCTAAAATGAGATGCAATAACCTTGTTTTTTTTTTATTAATTTCTTTTGTAACAACAATTAAAGTCTGTAACTGTACCAAATATACCTATTTTCTGTAGCAGCAGCTTGAGAGCCAAGAGGCAAAAATTGTTATTCATTATAGGTTCTATACAGTAAGGAAATAGGTTTTGAAATGTTTATGAACGCCGATACAGTAACAGAATTTCTAATATAACAGGGGTAAGGATCCCACGTCACGAAACGAAAAGCACAATCTCTGCCAGAGTTCCAATGGTGTCGGATCACCAGGCATCAAATTCCGTATTATTGGCGTGCGAAACAATGCTTACAAACTTTACAGCAGCAACTATTTACTTTTATACCTTATGTCGTTGTTCACAGGGATTATTTTAAAATAATTTTAGTGCAAAAACAACTTGGTTTATTTACAATAACCCATTATACACAACCTGACTAGAATTTCGCGTAGACGTATTTTCTTAAAACGAAACTGTTCGTAGAAATGCTTGGACAAATATTTATGACCCATTTCAAAGAAGACGTTTGGATCCAATTTTTATAGTATAGCATAAATTTAATATGTAAATTTATGAACAAACATGGTATTCATTAAAAAATAACTCTACTTACATCCCACCCGGTGGATGTACAACAGTTGTTACAAAAAACTGTTCAAAGAAAAAATATAAATCAGACAAATTTTATTATAAAATCCAGGCATTTCTAAATTAGGTTATAATTATGTTGGCATGCACATTATTTAAACTCAAACAAAACAGACCCTATGGACGAATAGATGACAGCAAATGACAGTAATACGAGTGGTTCTGAATTCTGAATATTAATGCCAAATAATTTTTTCTTATCAAGAATTTGCATGCTTACTTAAATGCTTATTAAGTATACAGTACTCATTCTAACTGAATGCTCAAAGGAGTTTCGTTGAAGTTCTTTATCAGTGCAAATTACTGTTATTCATTTTATCTTAATATTGCAATAAATGTTATCATTTTCATTGTTTTTATTGCTGTTAAAATTATGATTTAGATAAGAAATCAAATTTACAGAATTAGCAATCCCATGTGTATTTGTTTATGTATTATTTAGTTACGTTATATGTCGTTCTTGTTCTTATTTTAAATATTTATCAATACCTATTATACCAATCAGTGGTTCTTTATTGGTAAATTAATTCATTTACAGGTCTATACATTCATAATAAGCATACAATTTTAATCATGGTTATATTCGAGAAAAATGGTTAACAAAATTAAAAACAACTTAAAAATAAATTAAAACTAATCTAAACTAAAATACATCTAAATAAGGCCCCCGCGGCATCGTGCCAAAGATGCTGGCAGCATTCCCTCGCTGAATGGCAATGCTGATGCGCTGCGAGAGAAAGCTGCCAGCTCTCTGGTCACCGGTGGTCTCTAGCAGCTTTTTGGCTACCTCTTTAAAAAGGGTACGCGCACTTGGACCCCACGGCCCGAGGGTCTCGACACCAAACGCCACGAAGTGGTACCTATGTGGGGCCGAGACCCCGATATTTGAGGGCCTTTTTGGCTTCTGCCGTCTCGCTGCCGCACCAGCCCTGGCTGAGGTTCTAGGAAGATGGGACGGAGCTAGCGTATCGACGCATGTAGCGTCCCAGACCAGCACCCGTCCCATCTTCATCCACGGGACCAGGGTCATACCATCCGGTCTCCTGCCATCGTCTCTCAAAACGCCGTTTGGTTCGAGAATAGCCGGCGCGTTGACGGTGGCAAGAGACCGGCGGATGATATCATTTAGGGCAGCGTGTCTAGAGAGGCGGCCGGCGCTCATTTGGCAGGAGAGGCCGTGGTGTCCAAGTTCATCTACGAGTACGCCGCAGGGGCATTTGTGGGGGGCGCAGACCTTAATCCCTAATCTTAAACTCACGGCTAATCTTAAGGTGTCGGGCTCTAAATATGTACCAATCAGTTGTGGTTGTCATCGACATTGACAACAAATATTCAAAAAAATATTAAAAGCTCTCTAAATCCCGGACAATATTTATTAGTATATTAAGAATAAAATCTGTAGTTACGATGAAAATCTTATTGGTCCAGAAATATCTGGTTCATGGTAATATACGAGTGCCTACTTTAACCATATACAAAGTGTAACAAAAATACTGGTGATCCTTTTATGGGCATGTTTGGTATTGTATTCTAGTTAATCATGAAAAAGTAAGGAAAAAAAATTTCTCGCGAAAAAGACATGTTTTGTATAGAGCGTTTGCCAGCTGTGACGATGTGTCCCATACAAAAAAAAATTTCGCGTCCAATAAATTTTTCGCCTTATTCTTACTCGATATTGACAGTGTACATACATGTCTAAATAGCTGCTGTACTTGAATACCTATTATGTATAAAGATAAGTATAAGACAGGAGAAAGGTACTTACCCAGTAATGAGAAGGCGAACTTGCCAGATATATCTGAGTAAACATTGTATGCAGTTACATTTCCAATTTGGAAAATACGGCTTTAATTCAATAACGTTTCCGTCGTACTTTTAGTTTTTTCGTATCGGTTGTTTGATACAAAATACCGGCTTAATGAATTTATAGATTATTCTGAAATCATAACTACGCAACATGTTTTCGGTTAAAAAACGGTTAGCATTTCCTAATTAGTACTTCCCGGCTCCCTGCCTCATTCACAGAAAAGGAGACGTATGTCGCCGTAGATATCACATCGATCTGCTAATTTTTGAACCAATAATTACTTATCTAAGTACCTATGACAAAAAAAGTAGCTAAGTGTAAGCCATATACAGGATGTAACAAAAATACTGGTGATCCGGTTAAGGGCATTATTGGTATAGTACTGCGAGTAAGAAAACGTAGGAGAAAACATATTTGGATGCGAAATAAAAATCATGTATGGGACACGTCGTCCCAGCCTGCTAATCCTCCAGACACAGTACATTGTACATACTAGTTCATACAAAACCAAAAAAAAATTCGCAAAAAAAAATATTTTTCAATTTTTTATAATTAGAATACGATAACAACAATGCCCTTAATAGGACCACCACTACCACCAGTATTTTTGTTACAACATATATACCACCGTTTGCAAATGGCGTCCCGTGTGATTCCTTGGTGGTTACGAGTAGCAATGTATCGTGCTATCTCATATCAGCTGTGCACTGTATGCAAAACGGACCTTTTGCCCTTCACCAGTGGTACACATTCTGGAGAGTTCGTGCACAAATGTTACCAGGGCAATGCCCTGTGGACATATACATAACGTACATAGAACGTAGGTCGAAGATTAAAATGTGATTTTTGTCTGCAATCCTGTTATAAACAATTGATTTTGAGCATCATCCGAAACGTCAAGTTGTAAATATAATATGAATTGAAAATATCCTTGAACGATGTTCTAGTGGAGTGCGGAGGTCAAGATAAATCAAACTCTGCGTTCGATCCAATAAATTTGGGTTAAGTTCTGAATACTGAGATGATTCATAAAAGTTTCTACTTCCAAGCTTGTTTTTAGCATAGTTATTCATACGCTAATTGGATTCAGGATTATTTTTAAGAATTTAATCTATTTACATTTACAATTTCAAATATCTTACCATGAAACTCTGTGTTTACGAATATATTTTTATTGACATACGAGTATTAGTGTCATTTAGAGATACACTTTTGCAAGAAAAAAAATATTCCTGGACATACTCTCTGACTCATACATAAAGGGTGTAAGTAACAAAAATCGTATACGACAAAAAAAGTAAGAGATTTTTTTATGGACGCGAAAATATACTTTTTTTTGTATGGGAAACGTTAGTTTTTCATAATTAATAAAAGATACGAATTATACTATTAAACGGCTCACCAGCATTTTTGTTACACCTTGCATAGGTAGTCGTTTCATAATTTCAACCTCACACTTCCTTCTAAGATCCCAACAACAAAACCGTAAGTATAAGGGCCCCCACTCTCTATCAGACCGACTTCGGTCTGTCAGTTATTCGGAGCTGTCAAATTTTTGTTCTAACTGACAGACCGATATCGTCCGACGGACTGATAGTGGGTGGGGGGGCCCTACACACATCGATTGATGATGAACGAAAGTTTCGCAGTGGAATAATCGTTTACGTGCCCGATTCATGGGCCCATAACGGCCCACGCTTTACTCTACTAGACTATTACGACGTCAACGCCGGAATAACGCAAGTCTATCTGGGTATTTCTATAGACCTTACAGTGTAATCCTAAGCTTAACATTGCTATTTGTATGCATAATTTAGCATGTTCACACTTATTATGTATAAGCAAAACATTAATGGGTCAAATACATTTATTTGTATCCTAATTCTTAAGTCTTTTCTGTATACAGCGCAAAGATCGGAAAATTTTGAAGTATTTTTTTAGCACTTGAGATTCAAATAAGTAAAACGATATAGTTAATGTAATCGACATCCATTAAACATCGACTAAAAAAAACTTTTAAGATAATGTGTTTGATCCGAATTCAATAATAACAAAAGTCTGTAAAATTACCCATTACTTGGACTCTTAAGCCCTTTTAGTTTGCATTTTATACCGGTATTGGCATTCATTCATGAGGCAAGTTTCCGGTCAAAATGGAACTGCAAAGGTGTAAAATGTCAACCAGTTGAGTTGCTCAACCGACATAATACTTTATGACAGTAAACACCGGTGAACAAAACGAGTATTTCAATAGTTGTAGCGGCACAGTAGCTGGGTTGTGTGGGGGTCTGGGAGTGGAGTTAAACTTAAGGAAACAACTTAATTTGCCATCTGAAATAATCGTACGGCTATACCTAGTAAGTTATAATAGAAATAGCGATATAAAGTTGGGATATATGGACAGTTTACAGGGCTATATACTTCGCATAAAATTACATATCCACTAGTGTAACAAGACGGATCAATGAGACTAGAGTTTATTTATTTAATCTCTATTGCACACAAACAAAACTTATCGTACCAAAGGCTACTTACTCGTAATGCCATAAGTAAGACATTCTCTACCAGACAACTTTAGGGCAAAACAGAAAAGATATAAGTTATATTAATCCTGATGTTATTTAATTGAATTCAATTACCTATTTTAATATTACTAAAAGAGAAAGTATACGCGAATTCATACAATACATATAAGATTAAAATTAAACCAAAGGTTTCATTGACAAATATATCTTTTACATAACGATAACGCTTCGTCAGTGTCATAAGGAGTAATAACGGTTAATTATTTTCCTGGAATATTATGCGAACAGGGTTAAGTTCATAGCCGCATTTAAAACGGCACTTGCGCAATAAATATATCAAAGGCGACACGACATTTCACTTCTCGAATACGAGAATATATCCAGCAGCTAAGACACTTTCATAAGAATTTCAGTAAAGATAAACAATTTGGTTGGCTATATCGGTCAACCAATAAAAAGAGAGATGATTCAATATTCTTCGCACGTAAGTCCTCAAAATATCTAATACAGTTCGCAAGACAAAACGTAAAACATTAGTGTGCTCTTATGTCTTAGGAATATAGCATCATTTCGAATACTAGTTTTTTTGGGATACTCAAATTGCATATTTAAATAGTCTTTACATAATTATCGGTGACCGTGACGCAAGTGCTCAGCGCGAATGAGCCAGTATTGCACTATGTATTTTCTAGTGCACATCTTTACATGACTAAAATTAGACCAATGTCTATTGTTTGTACCTAACCTACAGCTGACATAATAACACTGTTTGAGTATTTTTGTGTCTGGTAAAATGGTACCATTTTTTTATATAAATTAGAGTCATGCAATTGAAGGGATGTTTACAAAAACAACATAACTGACTACACTGGTTGACACCTGAAACGATTAACAATGTTCTTAAAAAAGTGTCAACCGCTCTAAGCAGTTATGTTGTTTTTGTAAACATCCCTTCAATTATATGCCACATGTGCTTGCACGTTGGTTCCCTACTGAGGTACTGAATTGTGGTTTTATTACAATTATGATAAATAATTATTTTGTCCATAATATGCCTGATTACAATAATTAATTAGGTATTATTTTTATTTAAAAAAAATCACATTTACGAGTACAATTTTCGTATTATCCAACTCGGTCGAACATATCGCGTTGCGCTTCAATTTGGCTCAAAAGCTGCGCTCGCGCCGCCGGTAAGACGACGCGCGTCCATTACCAACAACCAAATACACCTTTCATTCAAAATCAAAGTATTTCGAACCTTCAAATCATTCATATAAAGTTCATTTTGTTATACAAGTCTCTATATTGTACGGTAATCTCGATGGGATTGGCTTACTTCCTGGAAGGTAATTGAAGAGTTTACAGAAGTAATGCATTGGATAATGAATAAGGTAAGGAAGAGAAACTGATATGTTAACCAACTAGTAAACACGCTCTTAAATCGTCGGCTTCTGTATATAACTGTACCTATAAACAATAGCTTTCTATTTATTATGGTTCGTAAGCATTTCTTAAAAGCTTCACCAGGGTGTTCTTAGTAAAAAAACAGTGGAATTTACACAAATTTTTGAATATTAGCTTCGAATTAAATAAATGTTACTGCACGTAACCTCTTTTCGATTCACCAGATATTCCCAAAATATTAAAGTATAAAACCAGACTGTCGACACACAGGTGCAAGCAAACCTGAAAAACTGTTTTGCAAAATACAATCTTACCCTTTAGTAACATAGTTTACAATCGGTTGAATTATATATCTTATTAAAGGTTACTTGGGTTGCTTAAGTTACATAATAACTATAATGTGTTTCGATTTGTAAACTCGATTCTCAATGATTATGGCATTTTTCTCAGCCTGATTATTTCATATAATTTTTTTTAATTAAAAAAAATCATGCCCGTATGCCGGTTCTATGCCTTTCTCAACATTAGATACCTACGTTAAATCTTCTTCGCATAAAGAAAATCATTGAGAGAAACATGGGCGGCATCAAAATTATAAACTCGTTAATAATCTTCACTGTACTTAATAATTGTACATTTGCAGCAACTTTATTGACCAGCAATCCTCAGTTCATCTCTTCTCCCATCATCTTTTAAACTAAGCGTTGAATTTAGTTTTTTTTTAAATATATACATACCTATTTAAAACGTATATACTAGTATATCGCCACACGGCAACGTTTTATAAAAAATAAAAAAAATGATTTATTTCAGATCAAATGATCCATAATATGTTAGTATTTATACACTAGACTTATTAGCTATGTTAGTTTGAGCATACAAATAGGTAGTTACATATAAGAAAAAGAACAAAAAAAGACTAAAACGTCACCTATTTACTATTTGGCCCTTCCGATGGCAACTTCGACCCAGTATTTTGTTAACGGGCAGTCTAGGCTTTCCGACAATATCCTGAGGCGGCTATTTCCACTGCAACGCACTCGCCTAAGTAGAGATCCAACACGCTTGCGTCTGATTGCGAAAAAGTCATCACTTCGCGCTTCCGCAAACATGCTGGACGCACTACAGCGCTTCGGCAATCGCAACAGCATCCTCAAGATATTGTTATACTGGACTCTCAGTGTGTTGTATGCTCTTTGTGTAAAATTTACCCACAGACTGCAGGTGTAGAACGTCTGACAGTATGCTTTAAAAAGCGTCAATTTGACTTGTTCGTTACACCTTGCAAATCTGCGGGCAAGCATGTTACCACGCACCGCCATCGACCTTCTCTCCCTCTCTAGATCTAGGTCATCCTTTAAATCTTCTGTCAGGATATGCCCCAGGTATTTGAACCTCTCCACTCTCTTCAGGGGCACGCCGCCAAGCATGATCTCAGGCATAGTCGTTGGGTTGTATTTCTTGGCTTTAAAGAGGACGAGCTCGCTCTTGCTAGTGTTATACCTAAGACCATGCTCCCCAGCATACACCTCGCATATAGCGATGAGTTTTCGTAACGAGTCGCTCGACGGACCCAGCAACACCATATCGTCTGCATAGCTGATGTTGTTTAAACACGTTCTATCTATATGACATCCGACATGTGTGTTGCTGAGCGCCTCGATCAACCCATTAACGTAGAGGTTGAACAGAACGGGTGATGTTAGTCCACCCTGACGAACCCCACATTTTAGGCTATACTCGTCTGAGTCTTCGCCCGCCCATCTCACGCAGTTGCAACCAGCAGCAGTTATAACCAGAGGTCGGCGGGGGTGAGCTGTTTTCATAGTAATTTGACGTATGTCGTGTCAAATTAATATGAAAACAGCTCACCCCCGCCGACCATTGGTTATAACCACGTACCTAATATTATATTTATGGTCTTTGTAGAAATCCAGCACCGCCCACTTCAACGCCAATCTAAAAGAACGTCGTATAACATTAGAAATGTATGCACACACGAGTCGTTTTCAACGTTATTCGTTCACGATGTATGAGTTTGGGTTGAAATTAGCCTAATCGGGTTTTGTCATTTAAATTCAAAGACAACGTAAACAGATAATCCGCACATACCTATTAGAAACGGGGCATCGTAAAACCACAAGTTTCAAGGTCACTGTTTGAGTCACAAGCGAAATAAAGTTGAAAAGTATAGTGTAGTAACATGTTAAAAATTATAGTATTTATGCATACCTGGAGGTAGGTACCTTTCGAAGAAACAGGTTACCAAAGGACAACAGATGTATACAAAATTTATTTATTTATAAACTTTATAGTGCAAAATACGATATAAATTCCCTATGTACAGTCGTCAGATATATCGGAGCGGCAAAGATGGTCACAAATATCTGAAAAACGCCTCTATTGTCAAGGCGGTAAAGTGCTTGTTCAGATATTTTTGAGTACCCTGAATGGCTGCTCAGATGTATTTGATGGCAACTGTACAAATAATGCCTCAATGCATTCTCAACGGCCACCACAAGGCTAAACTGAGAAAAGTAAATGGGTGCAAAAACAAAATAGAAAGAAATAATATAAATAAATACATATTATATGAAAAGTAAAGCCTCCGGAATATGATTCCTTTGAATACTAAGCCTAAAACTTACATCGCGATAGCTCGCAGCTTGCCCCACAGCTCACCAAATATCGACGTGCAATAAATTAGCATAATAGAAGCTGTTCGGGGTCCTTTGAACAGTTCATTTTATTATTATTTTATTTGCTGTTAGGAATACTTATTAGTAAACCTAAATATATGTAAAAATAGTTTCGCAACCAGTGCGATATCAAGGCTTTGTACAACACGATTTTTTTACATGGTGTTATTTTAAGTAAAAACATAATAATATATTTATGCCACACCTGGCCATAAAGTGGCTTTTTCCGCACGCTTCGATACGGAAAAAGACGCTTTCTGGCCAAGTATAGACATAAAATGATGTACATAACACGGGAGGTAATAAAGAAAGCCCTCGATCGCATATTTACGTCCCTCGCTTGCAGCTCGGGCCGCAAACTTCTGCGATCTCGGCCTTTTTTTGTTTTACCACCCTAGTTGTGTAATGTACCATGTGTATGTATCCGAAAATATTAGACATGTAATTTACTTTTGTCGGTCAACCGAAAATACATAACATAGATAAGGCGCCAATGACATCACAAGGTGTTAAAAAGTGTAACACGGCGTAACATTAATATTTTTGACTAACTGTTCCCGTGGCTTTGCTCACGTGCATTTTGGAGGAAAAAATACTCTAAATGTTTCTCCGGGTATATTTACTATACAAAATTTCATGAAATAGAGTGCAGTAGTTTTGACCATGTTTTGACGTGGTCCGCGAACAAACAGATTTACACGTGTTTATCTACTATTGATAATCTACTAACGGATTACCTATGTTTTTAGGACAAAAGCGTATTAGACACCAGTGGCAGCGCGTTCATAGAACACGATTCTCGTCGGCTTGTGTAAGTTTCAGGCACGTGAGCAGTTTTTCTACAGCCAGTTTTTAAGCCAAAATCAGCACCGACTTGCCTAAGAAAAATGTTTACCCACCGCCACTGAGACACCCTAAAAAAATTACTAATGTCAGCTCGGTAACTACTCCGACCGATCGTCATACTTACGCGATATCATGGGAAAGTAGAGCGCGGTTTGCAAATTTCGTTTTTATTGATTCTTTTGTTTAACGTGTACTGAATTTTATTGTTGCTGGGTAATTTACAGAAGGTTAGTAAATTAGTTTGCAAGTTTGTAACAGTACTAGAAATAGTGTTGCTATACATAAGTATTGCGTCAAGATTGCCCCAATTAATATTCATTGGTTTCTGAACCTGAAAATTAAGGCGAATGAATTATTATTGCATCAGTAGGTATAATGATATTAATGATAATGATATACAGTGCAGATTAACAAGGAACAACACGGAATCAATAGGTAATAAACGCCCATAAAAATTCTAAATTATTACACTGACAGCATAATCCGTACATAATTTCTGATATTGATATATTTGAACCTAGTTTCAAATTCCACCGATGACTGCGTCTAAACTAAATCTAACATTTTGATCAACTAATTGTTAACATCGCGTCATATTTGCGGTCGTAAATGTGGTAAAATTAGATTTTACGATCATTTTATTCATCCTGTGTTACTAGCGTAGGGCGATCGGTATTATTTATTTTAATTTTAACTTTGTTATTTTAATTTAATACATTCGTGGTTCTTTTTTACATATACAGGAGACCGATTGCGGAAATAAAATTTTCAAGGCTGAATTCTAATAGGCTACATTTTCAGCAGGTAACTGGCATGTATATAGATACATGCCAGTTACCTGCTGAAAATGTAGCCTATAATTGTATCTAGAGTTTTCCTTTTGACTGTCATTTACAAGTTGTCAATATTATTATCAACTAATCATCAGTTCAGAAAACTAAACATTACAATCATTCTATTCTATTACGTTTCCCAAAAATTTTCTACGAAAATCCAGCTTTAAAATGGCCACAGCTTCAATAGTTAATGATCAGAGAATGATTTTATTTTTGTACAGTTATTTTGTCAGTTTGAGGTCAAGTCAATGAAATTAATTATTTATATTTATTGAAATAAGCTTTCTACCCCGTTATTACTAAGCTTTTAAAGTTATCCTAATATTTGCATTTCAATAAATTTCGATAAATGAAGATCAGCAAGCAAGCAAGCTACATTGCTCACGAGCTAAAATAATTCATGAATATTTTTAGCATTTTCATTGACTGAACAAGTCGAGTTATGACATCACGCGACCCAGACTACTGACCTTTCTCTTAATATACACACCCAGGTCATTAAAGTATACATGATCGGGTAATAAGTCTGACTTTGACATTTCGATCTGTCAAATTATAAAGTTCGCAGTCCTTGTAACGGTCTGCGTAAAAAAATTCTTTGAGCTTAACGCCGTTTTATATCTTTATTTCTATGACAATTCATAGAAACTATATTTAAAAAGATTTCGTTATGCTACAAAAGTAGGAACATTATAAACGGATGTTTTTAGTTTAAACATTCCATTTTGTAATACAATATGATTGTTTTATTTCTGTTTATGTTTATTTCAAGTGTTTTATTTAAAAAAGAATAAATAATGGTAATTTCTCGGGAAAAAAATTCGTAGAGCTGTGATTTTTATGAGATATCAGGCATTGCATGACATTACGTAATTATTTTAATTAAAATGCACCTTTCTACCCTAACAGTTACCTACAGTTTTAATTAATACGATGTAGCACTGTCAAGATAAATTAAAGCCTGTATCGGAATATTTTTGAGAAACGGCTGTTGCAAAACCACTTAGGTATACATCCATATTATATTAGTATTCTGTAGCTGATTTGCATTCTCTCCCTTACCACTGTTAGGCACTGGTCCCACCGCGAGCTAGTAAGCTATGAGCTATCGGCTATAAACACGAACAAAAGATAAGCACTCCCGTGTAAATAAAAGAGACACGGCGACATTTATAGTTACTCGCCCAGCGGTGAGTTATAAATATCGCCGTGTCTCTTTTATTTACACGGGAGTGCTTATCTTTTGTTCGTGTTTATAGCCGATAGCTCATAGCTTACTAGCTCGCGGTGGGACCAGTGCCTTAGATAGTTGAATCGTTTTGCTTTCGAAGAAAAACATACACGTAGGGATAGCAAGGTCGGGCGACGTTTTAGCTGTCTGTTTTGCAATACCTAAAAATATTTAAATTTTATTATGTTGGTTCTGACTAATAAAATGCCTTACTCTATAAGAATACTTATCTCTGATACCGAGTCTCTGATAGTCAGAGTGACTATAGGTAGTCACTTGGAACTAAAACTCAGCGAAATAAATTGTGTGGATGTTTTGATTACTTTTAACAAAACTAATGATTTTCTGTAATTTTATTAACACTTGTTAGTTATTGTTTCCTGTAGTGTACTATACCACTTCAAAGTCGATATATAGGAACTGAAATTGTTTTAACTTGATCACAAATGAACACTATAATACAAGAATGTACACGGCAAATAAATAAAAATGCACGATGTATTTTTGTAGGTGAAACTACTTACTTATTTAAGTCCTTATTGTAAATATAATAAAATATGGAACCAAAACGGTTTAAAAAGCTTTTCGATTTCGACGAACGATAAAAGAAAGCAATTGAAGTATAAAAAATATATTTTACGACTCGTTTAGCATAAAATGTGGAATAAAAACGTCAACTCAACATATAAAACTCTCACTAACGACGTATCTGCGTAGGTAACAAAAAGGTTCTTAAAAATAGGTCAAAAACCACATAATGTTAATTATTTAACCCAAAAATTTGTTAAAAAGTAATTTAAACATTCATTACATAGTTACACTAATTCAGCTTTTGAACATCCGCTATAACTAGAACCCCAGTCATTATTGAAATTGTAGGAATAATTCGAAACAATCGAAACAAAATTTGTATTCTACTTCCTGCATCTTATAGACCTTGATATACTGGTTCAGTTAGCAAAATTTTCTTCAAGGTCGCTATTCGGACTATTTTCACACTAATTGAAACAAACAAGTGCTGTCGGTATATTACTGTAGTACTGTGTCCAAGTCGATAAGCAAGAAAATAGGACAGTCTCAGGTCTCGGCAAAACTTTTTTGACCCCCCTCCCCCTCCCCTCGGCGACCATCCGTAGTAATTGCCAAGACCCCCCCCCCCCCCCTCCCCCTAGTTGTCACGTAGTAAAACTGGCACATATAGTTTAGAGTGATGTTTTGGACATAGAAAGCAAAAAACATAATTTTGCCTACTTATTGCCTTTTATTTACTCGACACTGGCCGCGTGACGCCAAAAGTACATGGAAACCTATAATTAGAAGGGCGATATTTGAGCATAATTATTGACTACGTGACAGAACCTAAGACTACCCCCCCCCTCCCTGTGACCTAGAGTAGTATTTTGACGACCCCCTCCCCCCCCTCCTCCCTGTGACCTAGAGTAGTATTTTGACGACCCTTTCCCCCCCCCCCCCCCCCCCCCCCTAAACTGGTGACGTAGTTTGGGTACGTTCCCTAGGTACTAGTAGAGGCCTAGAGGGTGAACGTATCAAAGTGATTGTCACTGTAGTGTAATACCATGAAAGCTTGTAGCTCCATGCAGAGGGCGGCCCGTTTGGCCGTTGATGACATGGAGGGACATTACAATTGGACACAATCCTCAGTCATGGGGAACGACAAAAAAAGAAATTAAGATACAAGTAGGTACCTTTTTTACAAAATTAAAAAGATTTTATTTAATGTACTGTAAAGGTAGCAAATCTAAGGTAAGGGGCCGCCTACACTTACAAACACAACGTTCTATCCTAATCTGCCCTGACTAAGAGTCTCCCTACCTATGCTTGGGACCCACGTTTTACAGTACCTAAATTACAAATTTATTTCTTAATAGAAAACGTCGCTAAATTTATTGAATAAACTGTAATAAGAATAGTCATGATTAATAGTAATGAAGCGAATGTGAAAATGATGAGGACAAATGCGTTTTCTGCCTGCAATTAAATAAATTTACACTGTGTCAAGGCTTAATTTATGTCAACGACATTTAACTGAAATAGTGTTAGTAAGTATTTTAATAACATTTATTAAAAGCATTTTAAAGTAATTAGGTCGTACTTTATACTATTGTTAATTCATTATTACTAAGTATTCAACATTTAATCTCTGTTTCTTTAATTTGAGGTGTGCAAAAGAATATTTATGTTATGTCATGTTATGTTATGTTAATCTGTATGACTGCTACGTAGTACAGTCTTAAGATTTACAACCGCAAGTTACCCCATCTTCGACTCTTGGTTTAGAAAGAAAACATAAATCAGATAGAGTGACAGATCAAGTGTAACAACATTATTTCGCATAGCTGTCGGTTCATTGTAGATAGTAGACCCAGAATGTCGCTTTTTGTATCAACTGCAGACGCATGATAGACGACATACCTTCAGACCTAGCATAATCGCAATATATTTATTATACCTAATGATAAAGATTGTATAATACAAATACTATATATTTACTTATCTTCGGCCAAATAATTAAACTGTGTATTGTATGGGATTTCAAATTTACATACGAGGGTCTACCCTAATTACTTAAGTACCTACTAACTAAAAGCTCTAATAATGTCTTATGTTCATCATTATCATACCTGCTGTAGGTTATCAAATTAATAAAGGTCTATTTAAACCAAAAAAATAATATGCCATTAGCTCTACTTGGCTCTAGTACTAGTAGTCCGCCTCGAACTGAGAACTCGCGATTTCCTTGTAAACGAGTTGACCAATATAACAAGTCACTTTCAATGATTTTATTCACGCCTTCTAGCTCCACAACCACTTCATAGATCTTTATCATATACGAACTCTTAAAATATATGTATCTCTGCTACAATCCCAACAAATTTCATTAAGATCAGAAAAACGTTACTAAAGTTATCGTCGAACATACTCTCAAAATCAAAAAGCCATCGAAATGCCGAGACGTCCCAGTAGCGAGTTGTTTGTAAGAACTCGCTTCGCTTACGCTCCGCTCGTTCGATAATAGTTTTGTTACCTACCTAATTTGTACCAAAAAAAAAAACTATTGGTATAGATGGAGCTACACTGTGTTTTATATTTATAACATGTCATATTATAACACCAGTGTGGCAGTGGAAGTAATTAGGCTAATCAGCATGCTATGCCAGCCGCTCCATACAAGGTGAACAATATAGCAGCCACATGTCTTCAGGTGGTTACGCGATTGTCACGTTTTTGTCACAAAAAAAGTTGCCAGCACCTTCTGACTTAATTACTAGACTTAAGTACTATAGGTACCAACCTATTACTTTTTTTAAAGTATCTAGGATATTCTTTTTTAATCTATTTACTTTCAATTAACATAGACCTTGGATTTTATAAGGATATTTTAGTTGACTACTGTATATGTATGATTTTCATCCTCCAAGAAAAAAACCTACCTACCTACTTAACGGAAATCAAACTGAAATGATGTGGAGAATTTATAACTATTTCTTGTAGGAAACTAACCTTGTTTCTCAATAGCAATCGGAATACCGATCAAAAATATCATTTAGGCGGAACAGTATAGCAAAATAATTAATTAATTTGAATCTATCAGTCCTTTCAAGATCGGGACATTCCTCCTCAAGGATGGTCACAATAGTTCTACGGCATCGGTACGATCCCGGCGCCAATTTGGCGTACGAAAGATAATCTTATTTATTGTCCAATGGCCTATATATCGGTTCACCATATTTAAAAGAGCATAAGGCAGAGGGACCACTTTGCACTTGCGTCACTGTTGTGTGGAAAGCCAATATATTTCGGCGAATGGGCTAATCGCTCGATTTGCATTGTGGGTGGGCCAATATAGATGTTTAACTAAATGTGAATTATCGTGATATAAATTTGGTTAGATCTTCTTAATGTATGATAATAAGCATTTATCTACTTTGGATTAGCGTCCCCCATGAATTTTATACGAGTTTATAACATGAATAAACCCAATATAGACGAGCTCAAAATTGCAGCAAGTTCTTAATATGTTACTGTAATAATTGGTATCATCGTTAAATATAATACCAATTACAGTTCACCATTGTATAAACGGTATCGTATTGCGAATAAGAAAAAGTAGAAGAAATTTTTTTTGAAGCAAAAAAAATTGTTTTCACGCCACCTGCTCGGAAATGTGGCAAAAGAAGATCAAAATCCAAGCTGGAAAGTAAGCAATTGCTGTAGCATCTGAACAACCACTACAAGAATTGCTATTTTGCAGCAATGAAATGTCATAGTAGAAAAGTAAAATCCAGATGTCATTGCATTGGACCCGCCAATGAGAATCATTTAAAACATTAAAAAGGTCTTTTTTTGGCACCACTTTTTCATTCTAAAATAAAATAAGGTTGTTTATCGAACCAATTTACTTGTTTAAAAAAAAGAAACGTCAAAATCATTCAGATCACCCTTAAGGCGTTTTTACCTTTTTAACCGTTTGTGGTTTTCTATCAAAAAGTGGGTAAGGAGTGAACCGGCTATTAGACATGGCAACTTGCAGGGCCCAATCTGTTGTGTACCGGGTAATTCCACGAGACTGTAACGTCAGTTACCAATTCTTTCGTGTGTTCTTTGATTAATTCAGCAAATGTAATTTTTTATATATCTTCCCTATGCCTACAGGTAGATAAATTGACATTTAAATTTGCTTAATCAATCAAAGAATACACGAAAGAATTGGTAACTGACGTTACAGTCTCGTGGAATTACCCTACCCTGCCTCTCCCTCTCCCTCCTTCAGCTCCCTACGGGCCCTACCTTTAATTATACCTACCAACCTGACAGATTGGGCCCTGCAGGTTGCAATGTCTAATAGCCGTTTGAGTCGGATTGAAGCAAACATCGTAAAACGCTTCTTAAAAGTGAAAAAAAAGTAATAAAGGTGGAGCGAGAAAAATACATATTGAATTGGATAATGTTTGACTGAAAAACAAGAAAGTTGTATTTATGCAGTAAAAATGAGTTCAATTAGTGTAGAAAATGTTATTAATACGCTGGCGCCCACCGAAATTCAAGAAACTGCACAGGCGTAGTGTTACCAGTGAAATCGCGTCCTAAATAAAAAGGCCCATGAACAGTGATATTTTGTATACAATATAATATCCGACGAACAATTCATATTATGGAAGGATGGCGAAAAGAAGCATTTATTGGCAGAAAGTTACATGCTCGTTTACTTTATCGTGCTTGTGAAAAACATATGAACCGTCAATATACCTATAAATAGTATCTATTAAAGTGTTTGTATATGCCAATTATTTTTTTATTTTATTTCCTCACAGTAGTCGTGAAAAGCACTATGTAATGTCTCGGCCGAAAGCGCTATAGGTGGACTCGTATCTTCGAGGGCCTCCCCTGGCGGGTCGGCCCTCGAACTAACTCGATCCACCTATAGCTTACTTTCTAGCCTCTACAACAATGTACTATTTTTATGGGACATGTCTCAACCGGCCAATACCTCAAAAAATTTAAGTGTTTGAAATAAGAATACGATATTAATAATGCCCTTAAAAGGATCACCAGTATTTTTGTTACACCTTGTATAAGTAGCGTTCGCATTCACACAAAAACTTGAATGTAAGTGCTAAGTGCTACAAAATTTGTATCGTATAAATCGTTAAACATAGGTTATTATTTGTGTATAATTTTTGCCCAAATTGTAAGTAGTATTGTTTTTTTTATGAAGGGTTATCAATACATTATTGTATCGTTAAACTTAATCCCCAATATTTTATTCTGAATTTCAATCTTATTTGAAGCAAATTAGACTCCACCATTATGAATATCATAATAAGTATTTGTGTGACAGACAGCGGTTCCTTTTAAAGACGCTACTAGTTAATTGTGTGTCTAACACAATAAGTTAGTACACACATCAATTACAAGCCGTCTATTTAAGGATTATATAACCTTGGCTGGCCAACATGAATGTATATTTTACAGAAAATTTGCACCTGCTGTTGATTAATGAAAAGAACATTCATTTTAATTACAATAATACGTCGCGCGGAACTACTTAGGTGCTTATTTGGATTCCAGGGCCGTAAGATTTTTAAATAAATGCATTACTTAGTTGGAAAAAATGTTCCTACTGTAAAACATACCATATTTAGAGACATATGCAATGCCTAGTCCCAGGCGCGCTGGCACTGCTGGCTGGTACCAAACATTTTGATTTCAGTTTTATAAGTACACTTAACTGAGACTTAGGCACATTCAGAAGTATCCTGTAATTAAACATTCGATTGCTTTAAAAACTTGAGTTTTCAAAGTCATCTAGCTAACTAGCTATTCAAGCAACTTATAATAATATTTTATGAAATCGCGTACATGTTTCAATAAATTATAGAAATCCGAGCTGATCTCGATTTCATGCAGAATAGCCCAGGAACTATTAAACTTGAGCCTAAATTAACTCTGCTAATGTTTTGGCAGAACAACGTTACATTACAATTCAACGTTTCGTTGTTGCTAAGTTATTTAAGACGAGGACTCAAAAGAACATGTACCTCGATTTGGGCGGAGCAATCATCGCGTAGCCCCACCTCCTTGCGAACTCGGTCACTACGCACTTCGCTCAGATAGAGGTTCGCAGAAAGTTCACTCGGAACAAATTAGACCTCGATATTTTTTGCAGTAGGAGAATCTGCTTTGCGAGACGGTAATTTTTAAACTGAATTTGATTTAGTTTTTGTGAACGATGTTACTTTTTATTGTAAATTACGTACAGTCGACATCAGATATATTATATGGGAGCGGCCAAGGTGGTCAGAAATATATGTACAATGTCTGTATTGTCAAGGCGATAAAGTGCATGTACAAATATTTTTGAGTACACTGGCCGCTTCTATACATTTGATGGCGACTGTACCTCCTAAGTGAAAGGTACAAATGAGCACATTTTATAATCATAACATGTCGAGCCATGCTCAATGTAAATAAAGGTTCCATAATAACCGGTCCATCACAAAACTCACAAAATACCCAATCAAAAGGTCGTTTTATATATGATATTTTGCGGCACTTAAGTCCTTTTAACATGAGTTTTTGAGCTAGAATTCAAAAACGGCTTAACCGATTTTATGCAATATAACTATACTTTATATCCGAACATGTACTTTATCGCCTTTAATTTTGAGGTCTTGTTCAGATATTAGTGACTACCTTGGCCGATTTCATATATTTGATGGCGACTGTACTATTCAAGTAATATGCAATGAATGCGTAAGCGCCGACCGCCAAATGGTACCTTTGCCAAAATAATGTCAGAATTATAGTACTAATCGAACGAGCGGAGCGCAAGCGAAGCGAGTTCTTACAAACCACTTCTAGCTACTTATACTGGGACGTCTCGGCATTTTTGATTTTGAGAGTTTGTTCGACGATGACTAGTACCATTTTTCTGATCTTCATGAAATTTGATGGGGTTGTAGCAGAGATACACATAATTTGAGAGTTAAGTAATGGACATTGGCTTGGCATAGCTTGCACACCGTCGCCGCATGTGGTTCCCTCCCTTTATCTATCTACCCACTAATTACTCAAAAGCAAGTAGGTATCTCTAGTTAAAACTCGCTTTTGCCCAGAGGCCCCAGAGACAGACAACACGCAACGCGACTAATTTTAAAATAATTATGTTCTAAAATGGTAGGCACTAGACAGCCAGTGATCGGAATAGGTAGCGTATATTATTTACCTATTCATACATTTTGGGGCCGTCCAGAAATCATGTGATCGTATTTAGCCTATTATTGACCACCATCTATAATTTCTTTGTTTTTCATCCGTTCGTGTTGAAAATCGATATCCGAGAATCTTAAAGGCCTCTCAATACAAAACTGAAGTTAGAATTGAAAACAATGGACGCCATCTTGAATTTTTTCATTTTTTATCCGATCGGTTTGAAATTCGACATCTAAGGATATTTAGGGACCTTTATTACGAATCTGAAGTAAAAATTCCAGAAATTGGGCGCCATCTTGAATTTGTTTATTTTTATCCAATCATGTTGAAAATCGATATCTAAGGATCCGCCAGGCCCCTTAATATGAATCTGAAGTCAAAATTTCAAAAAATGGGCGCCATCTTGATTTTCTTCATTTTTTATCCGATCAATTTGAAACTCGATAGCAGAGGATCTTTCTTTAAAGCCCCTTACGAATCTGAAGTCAAAATTGCAAAAACTAGCCGCCATATTAAGTTTCATTATTTTCGATCTGTTCGTGATGAAAATCGATATCTGAGGATCTTAAAGGACTTTCAATATAAGACTGAAGTCGAAATTGCAAAAATGGCCATCTTGCTTTTTTTTTCATTTAAATAAATAAATATTTGGGGACAATCTTACACAAATCAATCAAGCTAAGCTTGTACTATAGGTACTAGGCGACGATATACCTACTTATATAGATAAATATACACGGTGCTCGTGAGGATTGCGAGAGATTTTAACAGTGTATTCTTTATCGTAATTGGAGACTAAAATGTCGTACAAACTTTTCTAGAATTCGCCTAGTTTCAGAGTTATTACCAACTAAATAAAAAAACCATTTTTTATTGTAACTCAGTGCAAAAAGTTTTTTTGATGGTGATTTCTCTCTTTATGGGGTCTAGTCTAGACATTCATATTGTCAGATATCAAAATGCCAAAGAATAGTTTGCGTAAACCATTTTTTACGGATAAAAATGCACCAATTTATTTTAGTCAATAGTTTTACCAATAACATTTTTTTTTATGTTCAAAAGCATTCAAAAAATCTAAAAAAAAGCACAAAAAAAATTTTTTTTTACGAATTCGACATAAGTTCATATAACATTTATTACTTCTTATGACCTCAGGAATACGCTGGCAAAATTATGCGGTTTCCTCGCGAGCACCCTGTATACTTAGATACATAGAAAACACCCATAACTCAGGAACAAATATTCGTGATAAACACACAAATAAATGCCCTTACCAGGATTCGAACCCGGGATCTCCTGCTTCGTAGGCAGGGTCACTACCAACTGGGCTAGGAGGCTATTAAATATTATTATTTTTATCCGATCGGTTTAAAACTCGATATATGAGGATCTATAAGGCCCCTTGACACGAAACAGAAGTAAAAATATGAAAATAGGCGCCATTTTAAATTTATTTATTCTTGATGCGATCAAGCTTGAATCCAATATCTGAGGATTCGCCAGGCCCCGTAATACGAATCTGAAAAAACTGGCAGCCATCTTGAATTTATTTCTTTTCGATCCGTTCTTGTTGGAACTTGATATCTGAGGATCTTTAGGGCCCCTTTTCTTCATTTTATTGATTTTTTGCCTGATCGGTTTTAAACTCGATATTTGAGAATCTTTAAGGCCCCTTAATATAAACTGAAGTCAAAATAAGAAAAAACGGTTGCCATCTTGAATTTCTTTATTTTTGATCAGATCAAGTTATAAATCGATATCTGAGGATCCGCCAGGCCCTTTAATACGAAACTTCGTATTAAGAGGCCTATTATAGATCCTCAGACATCGAGTTTCAAATCGATCGGATCAAAAATGAATAAACTCAAGATGGCGCCCAATTAAAAAAAAAATATTTCAGATTCGTAATAAGAGGCCCTAAATGTCCTCAAGTATTGGGTTTCAACTTTCAAACTTTCAAACCGATCCGATAAAAAGTGAAGAAAGTCCAGATGGCGCCTTTTTTTAGAATTTTGACTTCAGATTCATATTAAGGGGCCTGGCGGATCCTTAGATATCGATTTTCAACTTGATCGGATCAAAAATGAACAAACTCAAGATCGCGCCCGATTCTTAATTTTTTTACTTCAGATTCGTAATAAGAGGCCCTAAATATCCTCAAGTATCGGGTTTCAATTCTAGATGGTGGTCAAAAATAGGCCAAATACGATCACATGATTTCTGGACGACCCCAAAGTTTAGGTAAATAATATACGCTACCTATTCCGATCACTGACTGGAACGTATTTTAAAATTAGTCGCGTTGCGTGTTGTCTGTGTCTGGGCAAATACGAGTTTCAATTATACCTACCTACTTGCTTTGAGTAACTAGTGGGTAGATAGAGGAAGAGAACCGCCTGCGGCTACGGTGTGCAAGCGTGACAGCTTGTTAGGTATAATTGTACCTACTTACCTATAGAAACTTAACTCGCGTCAAAAAAGTTGTCCATTACGCAAATAATCATCTTGTAATTAATACTATTTCTGACATTATTTTGGCAAAGGTACAGTCGACGTCAAAAATATGTTTACACTTTTGCACCTTAGGTACTCCTTTGTAATAAAGTTCAAAAGTGTAAACATATTTTTAACGTCGACTGTACCATTAGGCGGTCGGCGCTTATTACGCATTCATTGCATTATTGCTTGAATACAATATTAAATCGGTACAAGATATACGACGTAAGCACTGACCGCCAAAGGGTACCTATTTGATTAGTACCTACAAAACTGGCGTGTCTCGCCGTGTGCGCAAGTATAGTGGAAGTGAACTTACTGATGTTTACTCTGTTGTTGAAACGACTAGTCTATAACTAAAATAAATATTACACGAGTATTTTTGTATGGAGGTACAAGCTCGATGAACGCAAAACACATTTTTGTAACCAGATCTACAAATAGAGTGTAATAAAACTAAAAAATAATTAAAGGCACCTTATTTTCGTAAAAATAAGCGCTGACGCCGACAAACAAGAACCCGTCGTTGGCAGTGGCCGCTGACAGACTGATCAAATGTAGTAAAGGATAGCGCTAAGCTAATTCGTGTCGCCGGGAAGGAGCGCGAGCTAGTCTGGAAGCGCGTTTATGAAATGTCGTAAGCGTCATTTCACATTATGCCATCTCGAGGTAAAAGTAAGCAACGAATTAAATTGTCAATCTACAATTCCCTAAAACTAGTTAATGGCTTTATCATACTCCAATTATATCCTTATATTCTTTATAATTGAGCAACAACATCAGTTTTAGGGTAAAAGAAGACGTGACTTTGAAAAATAAAACTATCGAGGAAATTGTAACCAATCGTGTTGTCCTTCTACAAATCCCTCGGCCATATAGTCGTAAATCATTCTTGAAAGTATCAAACTCGTAAATCAAATATGCTTCGAGAAAATTTACATCTGCTGAACACAACTTTAGTTTTGTATCACCTTAAGGTACAGCAAGGTCAGGGATTCCAGTAAATTTGCTCAAAGCATTCCAAAATATCTGTGTTGACATTGAATTGTTTGACATTATTAACGCGAATTCTTGGAAAGTACCTACGAACAGGGTACCAGAATGCAAATAATTTGCCTGCTATTTGAATTGTGTAATTAGGCTTGACTTATTTGGCGTTGTAGGTATTACCAGTTTACCTATTAAAACGTACAAGAAGCCATATTCTTATTTTAAATCATGATTTGTTATGATTTTGTTATCTAAATGATCTTCTGTCATCATCATCACATTGAAATCTAAATGATTTCAAATTCAGAATTTACATAGACACACAACAACCATACTAAAACGTTTGAAGTACCGTATTCACGTTAAGCTTTCTGTGATATCTACTTGACATGGACCTGATAACCAATTTATAACAAAAAAACTGAAAATGTCAAGCGTCACTGTTTATGGCTCCAATGCCTCCAATCCCGTTTAATACCTATCAGATTGTATTCAGACCACAACGTAATGTTATGTACAACCGCAAAGTAACCAATAGCTGATTTATTAAATATTTGGCTTGGCTCGTTGGGTGGGTGACAATCGGAAGATTGCGGGTCACTTCTGGATGAGATTAGCTCAGGACTGGGTCAAATGGCGTCCTCGAAGAGTCCCCCTTAGCAGTGGTCGACAAATGGCTAAAATGATGATGATGATGAATGATGATTTATTAAAATAGTTATATTACATGTAATAATCCACATAACAAATCTTGTCCTCTAATTTTCTAGGAAAACTAAAAAGTATTTTATGTTACAAGTAGTAGGTATGTCGCCAAATAGGTTGATGTAAGGAACAAAACATCGAAGCTACTAATTACGAGCCTCCCAAATTATACGTTCGCCATCCTATTGTGCAAATGAAACCAATATGTCAGGCGGTGGGCGGTCAAATTTCTCCAGACTTTGCTTACATACCAATGAGATTGGAGCTTTATTCATTCCTTTAGACGCAATACACACTTAGCGGAACTCAGACAACCATAGGCAATATTGAGCGGACCATTGTCTGTGGACAAAACCATTCAAAAAACCACACGAAAAAAAAACATTTCTGTCAACAACAAAAAATAGTAATAATTACAATTTTTTTGTAATTGCAAGAAGTTCATTTGTAGAAATTAAGTCATATTAAATATATCTACCCAAGTGTTGTTAAATATAGCTAGCACCTGTAATGACAACTAAACTTCAGTCAGTGTTAATGACAAAAAAATTTAGTTGTCATGCCGTTTACAAACATTTGAAATTTATAGAAAAAAAAATCTGTGCTTTAGACAATTTTCCGCTTTCCGGCTGAATATTGTTCATGGTTGACTAAATCCCGCTGAGATCTGAGCTGAATTCAGCTGTACTTTGCGCCTTTAGATGTCACATCAGAAGTTGTGCTGATCATGTCGTTTAAGTGCGAAGGCTTAGGTAACATTTAAATAACCATTATGTTGATTTTGACCTTAATAGATTTATCTACACATTACTCAGGCATTGACTCATGTCAATTGTGGAAATAAACTAAACCTTCAATTTCTTCTCATGTCACGAACGCCAATCACTTTCTTACGGTACTAGACATTCGCATTCCCATAATTTAGGTATGTACGACTATGGTTGTGTCTTATTTTAGGTTTATAATATATAATATAGTAAACAAGCATAAAAGGCCTTAAGCGATATTGCCCTCTATTCTAGAAACCTGCATACTCATTTATTAAAAAATTCCATACTCTCCGCTTAAGTCCCTCGAGAAAATCGTGGCACGAAACTCATTCCACAGTCATAGCTTTCACGTATTAATAATTTGGAAGCACAAAATAACACGAGAAGAATATTGTGTATAAAATATTGGAACAAGGTATTGTACTATGTACTACTAGTATGACTAACATTGTGAATTTACGATGCGTTTTGTTACACGTCACATCTTGGTAACAAATGTTTCAATATTATATGAATAACGAATTGTGGAATATACCCAAAGTATAGTTTCCTATTTTTTTTACCAATAAGTAACTAACGTAGGTAACTTTTCTTGGGTAGTTTCAATTGACAAATTGGTCATGTATGTATATGTGACATTCCACGAGAAAAGGTACCTTATGGCGGTTGGGGCTTACGCTATTTCTAACGACGCTGCAATACTAATGCGATGCTTCGCAACGTAAGCGCCAACCGCCATAAGGTACTTTCACCCGTGGGACGTCACATATGTGTATGTGGTCAACAGCTAACGACCTATATGCAAATGTTTATGTACTTATCGCATAGATTTATGCATGAGGTCTTAATTTTACCTATGTCCACAGAAGCGACGCTAACCTAAATCTCTGTATGACCCATATATATATGGAGATTATAATTCATCTTTATTGATTTAAAATCATGACAGCTTAGTTGTGGTAATTTTGTTTGTGTACCAATATAGACTGGATATTAGACGGAATTTGTAATTTATAGGTCAATGTACTTTTTCTTTGAGTAAGTTATACGGCAGTTCGCTAAAATCATCCCCCTTTTCAAGCCCTTCCCTTCAAGCTTTTCCCTTAACTTATATGTTATGCTGTGAGCTTTCAAATAAAAAAGTGCCTTTGAGGAGTAATAAATTTTCCAAAACTTTGTTTTAAATTCAGCTCATACCAGTTTACACAACATTAGTCTCCATTAGCATAATAAGAAGTGGCGCTTAATGCCCGTTAGCATTCTCTTCCAGAAGACCATTAAAAGCGACTGCTGCAACAGTTGCAAGGCTTTTAGAGACGAGTGCTCGGAAGTGCAGGCTTGCATGCGAATGAGTAATTGTTTCCATATACCCACGTGTTTATACCCGACTGTCGAAGATAGGAGGATAATGATTTGTGAAAAATAAAAATAGAGTGATGGATGAGTTAGGTTCTCTGCATGTGCGGCGACATAGCGATAAGTATCATTTATTTAAGAAGAAACGAAAAACATTTTTTTTATTATATTTCATCTTCATGACGATGGTAAAATGGTACAAGAATATAAAGTTACATATTTAAAAATATAATATATTTACTAATAAATCTGCTAATAAATTAAAATATATACATATATCAACAATTGGCCGGGCCGGCATAGGTAGCATTTCTCCGCTTTATCGCAACACTAGGTTGTGCGAGGAATCTTTTGCCGAGGTGTTTAGAGCTAATCGGCGCTGGAGCCCCACATGCTAAGAATCTCGACTCCAAAATATATATTATAAATCTCTAAATTTGTGACTATCGTTTGACTCATACTCAAAAGACTCATTTAGATTGTTAGGGTATATATGTTTATAATGTTTTTATTTAATTTACTTTTAAATATAACGAAGCGAATATTGTATTCTTACAGAAAAAAAAAAAGACTCATATGACCTATTTAATATAAGTATCAAATTATTCGTGTACCAAGAACAACAAGACACATCTATAGATACATGGTCGTTTATATTATAAAATTATATATTACATAATACATTTATTTACATAACTAAATATACAGATGCACTACAGTACAAATACTAAAGTAAATTAATAACTAGCTCAAATCTAAACTAGGCCCTTGCGGCATTGTACCAAGGATGCTGGCGGCATTTCCTCGTTGTATCGTATATTACATAATTATGTAATTTAAAATTTCAAATTAGCGATATAAGTTTCTATAAACGGAATGGCCCTGACATAACATCCACATATGGAAATGCCTGCAGACGTGTGTAGGATGTAGGAGATGTGTGACTCAGGGAAAGAAACACCGCCGATATTCAACAGGTGCCGCGACTATGAATATTTTATCTTGTGTTATTTTCTTTTGGGAAAACTAGTTTGCACTTTTTTCCGTGATATAAATTTATAAAAAGTAAAATTTTACATTAGCCGCTTTAAAATGCTTTTAAAATTTAAAATCATCTTAAAATAATTATACTTACCTAATACCACATGTATGAGACGACTCACCTCACAGTGCATCTCGCGTGAGCCAATAAGAGGAAATGAGGTGAGGTACAAGTTACCAAAAGTTTAAATGGGTGGACCTACCGCGCGAATTACCAAGTGATCGTTTTAAAATAATAAGATATATCATAACATATGGAGATAATTATTTAAATCTGGATAACGATCCCAATCAGTTTAGATTAAGGAACTTTCTAAATTGGCGCCTGCATTTTCATATGGAAGCTGCTGCTCCGTCGACATCAAAAACATGTTTACACTTTTGCACCTTACTCCTTTGTAATAAGACCAAAAAGTGTAAACATATTTTTGACGTCGACTGTACCACACAATGAACGCGTGAACGTTAAGAATTATTTCTTATCTCGTGACAATGAAAACAGTTTCAGTTACCGTCTAACGTCATAAGCAATATGACGTATGTGTACCTAAGACTCGTATGGATATAAGATTTTGTTACTACATCTACAGCAGTGTGTGTTGGCAATGCCATTGTCGCAGTAATTACCCTTGACGAGCGCATTACCGCCTGTTTGCCTGCACTCCACTCCAGACGAGGCTTGAGTGCGGCTCAAGTTTCTAGGAAATCTAGGAGGTCTATAATTTTTATTGAAACTTTTTGTAAGAATGTGGAAGCCACACAACACAAACAATAAATAGAATTAAATTAAATATTTGCGAAGAATCCGTAGTCCGTAGTGTCCGTACCCGTGAGATTTTATAGTGCAGCATTTTCATAACAGCATCATTAAATAAAGCTGCAGCTGCAGTATTTACATAATCGTAATATTATAACATCTCATATGCAACTAGTTCAGCGTTGCAATCAAATGAAGTTGCTCCAATTGACCAACCTTTTACAAACATACCATAAACCCTGTGTTTACCTTAACATACCACACGAAACCATAATAACTAAAAAAAATGCGTTTGATTTTAAACCTTACACCTTTCATATCAAAGCTTTTAATTTTATATGGATTGTTGATTGGTGTAGTGTAATAATGACACAGTGTTCTGAATAAGCAGTAACCCAAACATCCGATGGCAGTGGATGGTTATTGTTTATTATACTCGGTCACTATTTAAAATTAAATATTTGTGTCTATGAAATGTCGGTCATACATTTTAAGGCACATTAAAAATATTATGAGGTTAAACACTTACTTAAAATGTGCAATTTCAGCATACACAACATAATAATTTAATCAAATTACATGAAACAATAGATAACTTATTGGGAAGCAGAAATAATATGAGCTCCATAAATTGCATCTTATTTTACAAGAATGGATATATTATGCATACATCATTGGGCACAGCATTTGCAGATGATAGTTACAGCATCTAGGAGGTATGTTGAGGAGGTAGTTTACAGCCTATATCGACTGCGATGGCTATATAGACCGATGAATGATCAGCATTTCTTGCCGCATCAATCACAGACATGTGTTGACTCGTGGTGTGACCAAGCAGCTCTGCGAAGTTTGCTATGCTGCTATACTTATGTTACTTACTTATGTTAGATAAGTTCAATCACCAAAAATCGAATAGGTTTAAAAACGTTTAAACCTTGTGTGGTAGTTAGGTATGCCGGTTTCTCGTTCAAGTTCAGTTTGCCGTCCACCTGTCTAAGATACCTGACCTGTGTAGAAGAAGATACGAGAACAACTTGAATATAAATTTAAAAATAATTATGGACCGAAAACCGATACATAATATCAACCTAAACTAGACAATATAAGCTGTAGAATAAAATAATTATATTATATTTACTTAAATGTATATGCGGATATATTATTTTGGGTAACAAAGCTGGCAAAATCTATAAATGAAAAAAAACTAGCATTAATAACCCAATGAATTCTCGAGATATGTTTTTTTTTTCCAAAATGTGATCTGCAAACACATATTGGTACAAGCAACATTCCAATTGGCGCGACAGATTATAGATAAACCTACGTATTTTCCGACCAGTATTTTCAGTAATCGACAAACTAGGCACTGACGTAATTCAATGTTTTACGATGTCGCTAAACTGGTAACATGATTCCTTGCTGCCCTAAGGTCACAGAGTAATTACAAGGTTTGATGTACGTGGTTCTGGGAATAGATGGACTGAAATAGCGATTAACGATAACTTTGTGGATAAAGTTTCAGTGACGAGTTGACGTGGGACCATAAAATGGTCATGATGAAAAGAATCGATGACGGCACTGGGCAATTTTAGCAAAAATCAGTGTGTTCTATGAAGCCGGTAACATTTCTGTCTGCTTGTTGAAGCATCGCTATTGGTGTTCTTTAATAGTACAAATTGAAGTAGAGCAGCTAAGTAAATAGGTACGTTTGAGTAGGGCCTTAAAAGATTCAGTCTGATGTTTTATGTGAAGATTTGAGGTTATCAACTTATCGGCATAAAACTACGTTATCAGTATATTTATCCAAACATTCATGTTGCATCTTTATCCCCTGCCAACATGTATAGCAAAAGTAATACAAGCAAACTACGCAGTTTCGTCGGCACACGAGATTTAATATAAGGCGCGGAACGAGTTTAAAAAAATTGTGCTTAAAATTATAAGTAGACACTTTATATTAGAGTCTAAGATGTCCGGCAATCCTATCCAGTTTATATAATTTGATCTGTTATATACAGTGTGGGTTCCACGCTGTCTGCTTCTTAGTTTGTCTAATAAATCTACAGCAAATCTCAAACCCAGTTCCACTAACTTGAACGCATATACACACGCATGCATTCCGAAACAGTCATGCATTAATATTTCGTCGGTCGGCGCCGTTTGAGACCCACAAGTGCTCTCGAGTACTTACACTCGAGTGAGTTGCAGTCGAGAGCCGGTGGTATACCATCAGACAATAGGACAATAACCACTATACCGTGGGTGGTTAGATTTAGAATAGAGTGACGTTGATTGCATTGTTTATGTTTACATTTTTTAAGTTGAGGCTATGGTTGTCTCATGTGTGCTCTGCTAGACCTAAAACGTATGCAAGGCGTTGTTAGCGTTAACTGTGGATTTTGTTTACGTACTTGTAAGATGTTATCACATCAGCAGATATGTGACAAAAAAGTTGGTTCTTACATTTGGGTGACATCATCCTCTTTTTCCTAGCGGTGACCCCCCTTCGCGCTACGGCTCACTAAAGGGCTCTAGGTTTCGCTTGGTAACCTGGCACTTCTAAATTTTTTTGTATTTGATCTAATTTCGAAGACACTAGGTTAAGCAAAATATCCTATGGCTGTGGGTAGTTCGGTAGCTACTAATACTTATGTTTATTTGAAGAAGATGTCACAATACTTCCTCCTGTATTTGATAATGGTAATTGCCACTAACACCTGGTAAATTCAAAAGCATAATTTCCAACGCAACGATATGAAATGCTGCACTCGACAAAAAAAAGCTTTTAATAAAAACGTGTGTGTGGTCACATATGGAAACTTTAACCACGTTTAACTACTAGACTCTCCGTCTATTTAATTCTTTTTGTTACCATCTCAGTAAACACGGACGATGATACCCATCTTTTAGGTTGATAATATCTATTTTAAAAAAAAGAGGCAACTCGTAAAGCAATCGCCAAGTGAGTAAATAAATGAGATTTAAATAATACAAGCTTTATGAATTGAACAAAATATAAAATAAAATATATTTATTATCAGGCACCTAAGTTGCGAAAAACACATATATATTATATCATTGTTTTAATGATGATTTAAAACCCAAAGAAACAGACCATAGTATCACAGACACGTCTGTTACAATTATGTAACAGCCCACTATGCCCGCAATAAAGCGTCTTTCTGAACTTGGCCCTGTCACTCCATGCACGGTGCACCGAGTATGCCTGCGGTGCACGATCTGTGCATTGGATATCATGTTACGATGAAGCGGCTTGGTGCTAGACAACATGAGTTAAGAACTTGAGATTATAGTTTTTTTGTATGTAGATTTATTAATTATATACTTAGAGTAGAGGTTCATACAGAAATTATGTGATCATATTTTGCATACTTTTTGACTTTCCCTCCCCCAGGCACGTATCCAGAGGGGGGATAGTTGGGATTTATCTCCCCCCCCCCCCCCCCCCCCCCGAAATTCCCGTAAACGTTATTAGCCGTCTATTTATAACACACAGTATCTTCCTCTTGGACTCACAGATGAACAGAAAAAAAAAATACACACCCGTTTGTCCCAGATGCGTCATTTTCGTTTCCGGCAAGTAGCTTTGGAAAGAGGAAACTTGATTTTGAAGAGAATGGATGGGATCATGGGAATGGTTAACATATTCGCCGAGGAGCCTATTTTTATACCGTGCTTGGACGATTTGATATCTGGCATGAATGATAGATTTGCGAATCAAAGAGAGCTGCTTTCTTCTTTAGAAATTATTCTTCTAAAAAATGTGGACGAGAGGAAGATAAGTGAATTAGAAAATATGAAAAATGATTGGGAAGAAAGTGTTAGAGAATCAGTAATAAAAGTAGAGTACAGTATGTGGTGTGTCAAGTGGAAAAACACAGATTAGAAACCAGTTAAAATTATGGAAATTTTAGACACAGTCATGTGACAAAAAATTTTTTCCTACCATTAATAGGCTAATACATATTCTGGCCACCCTTCCGCTTTCATGCCTAAAAAGAATAAAATCCTTTCTGAGGAATAGTCGCTCTATTGTCTATTCATTCCGCTTTGGCGCCAGATCCTGATATGGTTACAATGGCTGCCATAGGGAACAGAAAAATACTTACATGTATAATACTTATATAAAATACTTAATATAAAATAATTATAAGTGTGTAACTAAACTACGGATGGTACTTTAAGACAGGGACTGCATTACCGGAATACCGGGTCTTTCTGGTAGTGCGGGTCTGGGTCAGACGTTCGTTTTGTTGCTGGGTGTTGTAATGCAAAGAAAATACAGCCAGTTACAGATTTACATACAAATCTTATTCTTGCTGTATTTTCTGTGTATTAAAATTTTTGGCGGCGGGAATGAGTGTCCGACCTGGATCTGTGCTGCTCGGGTGGCCATGCCGGGTTTCGTGATTCTCAAGCTTGTCGTTTTTGAATGGGGGCTGAGCTGCGTTTGTGTGGGGACGCGTTGTTGATGAAACTTCCTGCATGTACGTTCCTTGATCTATTTGCCAAAAATTGTCGAGCCATTTTTTTGATTGGGGGGAAAATGAGGGGGGAAAGGGGGAAAGTTTGCTGTCGCGTTATTTATGTTATCCGAAGTCTACGGTTCACAGAACCACTAGTTATTATGCAGTTGAATAACCACTGTCTTACCTTACCATGCTCCTGATATAGCATATACGCTAGGCCGACTGAAATAGTTAATGAATAATAGCGCACCTTTAATTACCTGGAAGTAATTCGTCATCTTTATTTCAGTTTTAATGGCGGTTGACTGATTTAGAGTTATCCGGACCACAGGCGTAATAAATACAACGTGTCCCGGTTACGAGTTACCGTTTACGACAACGCACAGTTTTAGACCGAGTTTACTGCTAAAACACGCATAAATGGATTCAGTGGGCTCACTCCATAAACCGCTGAAAACAAGCAATTTCACCTGAAATCGATGAATTGTATTTGCACTTTACTGACCTAAGTTTCCAAACTACTGGATCCATCCGGTCCTTGAACCTGGAAATACGACTCGTGGAAGGGGCTACATTTCGTACAATCGGACCCACAAAACGAGTCTTAAAAATCTATTCCTTTAAAATCACAAAGCTCGTATTGTTTAGTCGCTAACTGTCTAATCTACCTATTTATGCTATAGATATCTGTCTAATTTCCAGATTCATAAATATTTTATGAACGTTTAACTATCTTAAAGCTTAACTGCCTTGCCTGCAACTTTGTAACACTTTCCAAGTCACTTGCTTAATTACGACGTATCCAGCTATTACCTAGGCATCTGTATACTGAGTGTAGCCTGCATGGTTTTCATTATAAACCATAAACTGGTCTGTACTTTATGGCTTGTATTTTTGGTACTAGAATTACTACAATATTATTAGGTTATCTTGAGCAACCCACCTAAAAATGGTATCAAATGGTGCGTGCGTGCAAATTATTAGGCAAGTTTCTAAAGTTAAATAGGTATCCTAGTGCAGAACACATAAAGCTAGTAATTTACCCATGAAATTCGATTCAAATGAACCTCGTTATTATACTGATGGGCGGCAACTTCTAACGTTTAGTAATTGCATTCCAGAGAACACTCCTCTAGAATCTAATTGTATGTAATCTAAAACGTAAAGTTTACGCGTGAACATGATTGTGTAAGGTCTCTTAATATACATTAAGTTTGCCTGAGAACATTAATTCAATTTAATGTGTCTGTGTTGCCCAATCATTTATATTTTTAAGACCGTTTATAGAAATTAATGATCATAGCACTATGGATTCTTTCATCATTTTGATATTGACCTATAAATTAAGGTAGCCATCATTCACACAAACTTAAAACTGTCAACACCACAGTAACAATTCTCATTTTTTTCTGCTCTAGATACTAAAAGGACAGCTTGATCTCCCTCAATTTACCCAAACCAAGAACCAGATAGAGTAGATAGATTTACTACCTAATCCAACTAGGTATGTATTTAGTTTTAGTACAAATCTAGATACATATATTTAAAAGGTTTAATTTGTAAATAGAGTGGTCGGATTCGCATTTCAGTATGTATTAACAACAATTAGAGAATAATTATAATTTTATATGCAGGCGGATGGGTAATATTTATGCCGTATTTTAACGAAACAGGCACTACCATTATTTTCATCATTGATAAATACTTTACCCATTACCAAAATCGCCATTCAAATCTAAATTTACCTCTAAAGCCCTATAATCGTATCGTGACAATTACAATAACTCGTGCCCAATTAGGTCGCCGTAGAAAGTCTAGCCAGGAGAAATCTAGATTCACAACGGATTAATAGCGTCGTAAACACCGTCATAGTTTGAGCCTTAATGTAGATTTATAGAGCATTGTTTAAATAGATAGTAGAAATTATAAGCAGTACACCTTGACCATTACCGCCTATTCACAGCAAGCCTTCTGCATTATTATACACCATATATGTACCTTCCTATATTTAATATGAATATGAATGACGTTTATATGAAAATTATACTCTTTACTCAAACGTTACTTATAATCATTTGACACCCTTTAGCCGGCACAAGGGTGTCAGAAATTATACGAAATGAACCCTATTTTGAAAGAAAGTTCAAATAATGGTGGGACATACATTTCATCTGCCTTATAAAGGATTAGTATAACTAGAGTTAAATTATACAGCCTTGGCCAGAAGTGTTGAGCACCAATGCGATTTTCATACAAAACTGGAAAGTTTATTCCATCGTTTCCATCTTTGTTTAAGTTATTTTGTCAATTAATTTAGACTAATAGGCATGTTTTGTTGAAGTTAGTAGTAACTGCATAGAATATTTGCAATATGTCGCACCGACTTTTTACATTTTTGGTACCTTCTATTTTCATATTTTTTAAGTACCTTGAATGTGTTATTAAGTGAAGTTTTCTATATTTATAAATAAAATATAACATTTACCGTTACCGTACATTGTTAGGATAGGGAAATAATGCTTAACATCAAAATTGTAAACAAAAAACACCTATGCTCAACACTTCTGGCCAAGGCTGTATAATAATAATATATTTGTTTCAAATCCAGAAAGGTTTCGTATTAATAAAAATTTCAGAATTGAGCCACAGATACTCGTAGAAAAGAAAAAGCGTTTCTAACAGAACGATGTTTATCGCAACTTATCATTATTTTAGCCCTCAGATAACATACATATCTTTCATGTAAATTAAAATTGTTCTTTTGTTTGTTTCAGGTGTTCAAGACCACTCGAAATGACCTAAATACTCACGTAAAGTCTAAACATGTGTACCAGTACATCCCAGTGTCTGTGAGTTTAGTGTTAATTAGTGCGAACCGTCGTTGTTAGTGAAACTTTGAAAATGGAAGCGTTGGAAAGGAGAGGGAAAGTGTTGGCGATCGCTGCCATACTGTTCATCGTGTTTTGGTCACAATGTAAGTATTTATGGTAAAATTCTTCCATATACTAGATAAAGTCAGCAAAACCAAATTTATTATTAGAACATTATAGAAAGAAGAAAAAACTATAATCATCCCTTTTTGATGATTATAGTTTTTCACAATTATGGTCTGGCAAACCCAAATTCGCACTAACAGGAGAAGTAATAAGCTATAGGTACCCATCCCTTTCCCACTTCTACCACCCCAGAGAAGATATGCCTGTCTATATCCAGTGTCATGTAGCCATACGAGAAATAAATTATGGTGATGATGGTACTGATGGTGCTAGCATACGAAAAAGACTATAGTGGACGGTGTACCAGTCCCATTAAAAAAAAAACCGCAAATCGATGTAGAAGCCCTCGCCTAACTACCTATAAGATTAACTTTAATTTATTTTCGATGTAAACCTATGAAACGATAAACGTCAATTGACTATGCCGATCTGCAATTTCACATAAAAATACCATTTAATAACTTGTTTGAATATGCTTTAAATGTCACCGATCGATAAATAAATGTTAACATTGTATAGTACGAGTATAATCTGCGCTACAGACTAATATACGTTTTCCGCATTATTACAATGGAATAAGATGCAAAAATGTAAATTTAATATAATTTTACGACGACTGTACCGGTATCCAGCTTCCATTCCGGTTAGATTATGTTGATGTTGATACTAAGAGCGCTTTAAATTCGATAAAACTACGTAAACAACTACTTAGTTACATTTGGCTATTCGTATTCCTACACTAACTTCAATATATTCGCTCCGTGGTTAACTGTGGCGCCGCCCTGGCGCACATTAACTATCTGATAGTCTGTCAAATAGTATGAATATTTTGTCCCATGAAAACTCAAAATGTTCACACCGCATACCACAAAATTATTTGACAAACTTTGTAGCTCGTGCCGAGGTTTTCCCATTTTATTAAAGAAGCAGCATTAGGTAATAAACAAACATAATTTATGACTCAAATTACAAAACGATTAAGATGTTATGCCATAAACAACTCTGTCACTAGCTTCTTATTAGAATTAGCATCATAATAATCGATATTAATTTTTAACAATTTTCATCAACTCTTTAATTTGATTTGATCAGATTTCTGAGCGTCATCTGTTTTAATTTATTTGTAAATTCAAACTAAGCGACTTTACGGGTCAGATGCCAATGCCACAGGTAACCCAAGTAAATTCATCTCTTTATTTAATTTTAATTTAATTTAAAAACATATATTTCCAATTCAAATGATAGTTGATGAACCTTGGAGGAAACGACATTAGTCATACAACATTGTGATTTTCTTAAACACGCATGTTTGAACAGGCAAAGGCGTGGAAGGGTACAACACCACGAAGAAGGTGGTCACATGTCCGGACCAGTTCATCCGGCTGGGGCACAGCTGCTACTACTTCAGCGAGACCAAGGCGACGTGGCAGAACGCGCTCTTTGCCTGCAAGGTGAGTGCTAACAGATCTTAAAAACATCTATTTTGGTCATTGAACTCATGTAATGCAGAAAATCACAGCACGCAAAAAGTGGGACAGAAAGGAGGTCCTTATATGGGCCCTTTTGCTGAACAGAGTTGAGCGGGCATAGTCTTAAGACAAAGATATCGAAGACGATGAGATGCGCAGGCTGCAATAGTATCACAAATAATATATTTGTAACACAGGGGTGTCATGTTTAAAATTATGGAAGTAATTCATGTTTCTTAGCTTCAATTTAAGTTCATTGAGTAGATTTTATACTTTAATTCTTTTATATGTCGGATAACGCACTTTTTTGATGATAACGCCATGCTTGCATGCCTATTTATACCTTCTACCCCTACTACCCCTACATACTTGCATTGATAAAAGTGTCCACGGGTGGTCAGTTCCGTGGCGCTTTATCGATTGCGATCTCTATTCAGAACACGTCTTCCTACTTAGACACTATCAGTTCAGTTCTGCGGCATCAGTACATACTGGCAATTTATAGCAGCAATAAACTAAAATATACGCATTTCTAAAACTTGCACCAATCTATCCTCGTAAGACCCGGGGAAAAGCCTAGCGTTTTTGAATTTGGAACCTACTTTTATTTCTATAAGAGTTCAAAACTCGATCTTGAATTTGTACTTATACAAGTACGCGAGGACTTACGAGGATAGGAACTTGGTAACTATTTAGAGCTTTAGACTAACCCAATCACTGACGGCGAGCGCTGATTGAACGACAGATCAAAGCGAATCCGGGAGCATTTTTTCTGCTTCGCCCGTCGAATGTTATTTCGGTGTCCAATAAAATAATACTCATTCTAATTGCCCGTGACGATACTAATTCACTTAAACACAAGGCTATTAAAACTTCATTCGAATTTATGGCGAGCCGTAAAACTAAAGTGGTACGGCCTCGCGATCCTGAATTGACTTGTCATATCTCATCATGTCATATTTATCACTTGCACAAAACATTAGTACTTGAAGTTTTATGGCAGTTACGAAACCGAAGGGAGGCAATAGACAAAGGTCACGGAGACAACCATTAGGCATTGTTTGTTTCAGTCACGAAACATACTGTTATTTTTCAGCGGTGTTGGTATTGAAATAACAGGCAGACCTGGCGAACGCTTGTTTTTTCACGCAAACTTCAAAACCGTCAAGCAACTTCTATACGTATAGTCGTAAATCTCATAAAAGTAAGTAAATTCGAGAGACGTAGTGATTTCCCGCAAATGACAATCAATTCAGCATTGAAACAGTTCCTCCGTAGTGTAGCAATAAATTACCATACAAACGTCTCGGAAATAGATCTCGACAAACGCTGTGACTACGACGACGCGATCGCAATGGCAACGCGATGCTAATATCTCATTTTACGCTTCTGGGAACCGGTGGTGTGAGACGCCGACGTGTGCATAATGCGACTGACAGGGGATCAGTTGTTTTTTAAGCACGTATAGATAAGAACGATGGTTTTATTGGTATATTTACTTCGTATGCAAATAGAATGCTGTCATCACGAAATTTTTCTTCAGGTTAGAAATAACGTGTCTGAGATTTACTTGTTAAAAATGGATTAAATTTTGTCCAACTTTCTTACGTAATTCTTATTTAAATCGAAATCATTAAAGCAAATAGTAGATAAAGGTCGTTTATAAATAGATATACAAAAGTATTTATTTGTAGGATTACATTTTAGTTGTTAGGCACAGCACAGTGCATGTGTCTAATCGTGTTAAATACAAATATTTATAGGTTGAATTTCATTATTAAATAAATTAGATTAGGTTGAAATTCATTATTAAATAGCATATCATTAGAAAATGTACCATCGGGTTCATAATTGCATGGCCAATTTATCAATGAATTCATTCATAAATTGCCCATGCATTTTTGAACCCGATGTTACAGGCATCGAAGCACTGGATAACAGGGTAATGTTGTCATAACGGTTTTAAGTATAAGTAAGTAGTATTTTTGAACCCAACACATAAAATAGATCAATTAATTACTGTCACAGCTTCTATCCATAAGTAAACAGTTACCAGATTGTTTTGTATCACCATAACAATGTTATTTTGGAATTCTGAACACACACGATAAAATACGAGTATGCTCACAATCTAAATTTGTATTTCACTGCGGCTCGATTTATATTCATATTTCGGGCAGTTATTATTTTTATACAGGTTGACCCACTGCCCTCTCTTCATGTCTAATAGGCGTCTAGTCTAGTTCTCTGCATAACAACAATGTTATCATTCACATATGTTCTTGAGTTATGTTCCATTCATACACACTGCATACGCGAAATATTTTTAAATTTCTTTTCTGGTATCTTAATAGACGCTTACGGCCAACGCACAATCTTTCATCGTAAAACAACGGAATTTTCTTTAATCTAAACCGACAAGTTCAAATTTCAAAGGAAAGTGCGACCCGAATCCCTCTTTCGTAGAAGCATTTCTCCCGTTAGAGACAAATATTCTGCAATGGGATTACGCTCTATTTCCCGATCCAGTTATAGCGCCTGTCAGTTCCGCCGGTTCCATTTCTGTTCCTATGCGGATATTTGGATTTCGTACACATGTTTTGATGTCAAATTGGTACCTATACATACATGTTCATTTATTTGAGAAAAAGATTTAAAAAGAAATGTAGTAAAAATAAATCAGTGGTGAATCAATATTAATCCGAAAACTGCCAAATATTTCATCTGGAACTGAAACCCGCGTTTTGAACAAGAAGATACATGATAAAATAACAATATGGCATTACAGAATAATACTTACGCGCCCTCTTTTTGTCAAAAATAGAATCAAATAAATACGGGACCACCGACGGCGTGCGTGGGCACCTAGTGTTTACCCACTGCTATGATACACGTGTTCTATATTCAATGTGACGGCAACTGACTACAAGTTACAACAATACAATATCGAAAGGTTCACACATTTTGTACGATTCTTAAGTTACATAAATTCAGAGTTAACTATGAATTGATGAAGTTTTAGTAGGTATTTCCGTTCAATTTAAGTAGGTATGGAGCCGACTGGAAGAAAGCATAAAATATGGCGTTAGAGGTATGGCACAGTTGAGAGAAGACAGAGAAGCTAAATATAAAACTTACAGTGTCATTCAAAATCCTTATTTCCATAAACTTGTGTGTAGTGTGTGTGGGTCATTTTGGGTTATCAATCGCTTTTCGCCTAGCTAAGCTAACGAATTATTTATGCCCATTAAACTAGTTTAATATACAGATAGCCCATATACTATAAACAGGTAAATAGACTAAGGTTATGGCCAATTGTCCTGATACAATTACAATGACATTATATCCTGAATATCCTGATCATACTTGCAAAGTGGTCTCGTATGGATGTTCGAACTATTGCAGTCTCTTAGTTTTTGGATATTTGAACATTTAAATTAAATGATTAAACCATTTTTTGTTACACCTTTAATTATAGGAGTAAGAATACATCGCAATAATCTACAGACATCTGTATTATTACTATTATTCTGTATTGACATAATGTTCTAACAATAGACGTCCTGCATTAGACTTAGTAGTGATCTTTTAATCAGTTCATATAAAATAAATAGAAGTATCAATTACTAAGGTTATGCAAAATAGAAGATGACTTCATCTAAGCTCGTATGGCAATTGTAAGTCTAATAGGTGTTGCGTAAACAGTCAGGCTTGACGATGATGTCAATTCAATGGTCAACTACTCATTGATGTTGGTGTCACAGCTTTGGAACGCTACTAAAACGAGTGTCGAGTTGATACAGATAGGTTCCAGTAGCTATAGCGCCATTATCACTGGTGCTTTTAACCCTTTTTCGTTCACTATTACTATAGGGTGTTTCTACTCATGCAGAGGCACTTTATTCTTCCTTGATCAAGTTAGATAATTGGCATTCTAGAAGAAAAAATATTTTCCGTAGCTAAGGGTTTGATAATTGTGAACTGCCAGATATCAAACAAACAATTCTCGGAAATTTCAAGTTATCCAATTTTCCAACACGAGTATTAATTTTTTTCCAATGAGAACATTCCATACGGGAATAACCAAAAAAATATTAGTATCTTTCTTAATTTTCTCTCTTAGTTTAGGCTTTTTACAATATTAATATAAAATTAAAATAAAATATACCATACAAAACAAAAACAATAAAAAACATAAACACATTATAAAAAACCTAACCTAGAGTGCCGCCGGCAGCAGGGCAAGGCCCAGGCTGCCGGTGGCCAGGGCCGCAGAGAGAGGAACCTTCGGACTATACGCGCCGTGGCCAGGATTACCGCATTCTGAATCTGACCCTTGATCCAACCACAACCCCGTAGCGAAAGTCTCTCAAGATGTTGGTCGAGGCTCTTCGCTATGAGACCGTTCGCAGAAATAACTATCGGCACAATAATCCCCGAATCAACCTCCCACATGGCGGTCACCTCGTGAGCTAAGTCTAGGTACTTGCTGGACTTGTCCTTCTCAGCCTTCACGAGGTTATCGTCACATGGGACGGTGATGTCGATTATTTTTATAAACTCGTAAATGAGACAGTCAGTTAAAATATGTGTATTGTGTGTATTGATAAAGGCGGTGTCCATCCAGCGACTTCCTGAATATTTTTTATTGTTCGCAAGATTTAAGTTCTAAGAACATTCACTGAGAAAATGAAACGGCTAGAAATAAATAAGTTTTTGCTATTTACAACCGAGTGACTCGCTTCGCATGGAGCCTGCAAAGTTCGTTGCTTAAATCAAAGAAGTCAACTTGGCTAACTTACGTATGTGAAACTACACCATTAAATTAGTTAAAAATAAATAAGGGAATCAGGGAAGGGTTATATTTACTAGGACACTTATTTGGATTTAAATAAGTGCTTGGTAAAAATAACCAAGAATAGTTAGCAATAATTGCTTGTTTGTAATTAACAAAGCTTAATTGCGTGATTTAAATAAGACTTGGTTGTATATAACCAAAAATATTTTAACCGAGCCAAATTGGTACTTTGCTAACACACTATTTTTTCCGTGTTCCGTATGGAAAATTTCACAACTTTGGAAACTTCTCCTTGGTGCATTGCTAAGCTTTACGTCTTCCGTGTTCACAAATAGACATGCATATTTGAGTATATTGGTTATAGCACTGCACTCATATCGATTTTCTGTCAGGGACCAATCTATATATTAGAATATTTGGAGAGGTTTGAGTGGTTATTGAGGAAGGATAATGTATGTGTCGGTTGAAATAGGCGCCGTTCCGACGCGAATCCCCTTTTCGTGCATATTTCGGGTTTTACGACCTTGGAGATAACGTCGTAATCGAGTTACGGCTTATCAAACGTTACATCATCACCACATTCCTTACTTACCAACATAGACTTAAAGATATAATAGACGGCCATAGTCTAAGAACTTCTTGAGGCATCCAGTCTTTAGCGCCATCTAGTCGAGAGCGACCTAAAGACATGTCACCTCGCTAGTCGTTACTAGATGGAGTAGCAGAGCAGGTGACATTTCCTCTTACATTTTGGCTATCTTTATTTAGGTCGCTCTGGACTATATGGAGCCAAAGACTTGGAGCCTCAAAAAGTTCTTAGACTATGGCCGGCTATTTATTTATATCTTTAAGTCTAAGCTACCAATAAACTCTTGTAGACAGAAATGTCGCGTACTTTACATACTTCAAGTACCTGCCTAGTAGGAACCAATTCCTATCATACCTACTATTAGCAGCGTTGAGCTCAGAGCTCCATTTACTTGCCAGTCCTAAGCTTAGTCCAGTAAATCTAAATCTTTAAGGATTAATGACCATCATCATCACCCAAAATTAATCCGATTGCACAATATTGGATAATTTTCGCATAGGTGAGTCAGATCCAACAAAAATTCGCAAGATGGAATTGTTGGATTATATGTGTCTTTATGCTTATGTGCATGCTGCTTGCAAACTTTCTTACTTGCTGTCCACTATAAGAAAGGTTGGAATCGGCAATTTCTCGAGTCACACTTACAAATACTTCGATCTAAGTTAGTAACAGATGCGTAATAACTATATAGGTACATATTGTTTATTTGTTTATTTGTTTATTTTGGTCAGCACTAACAGCTAAACTAAAGTAGGCGTTAGCCCTTTTATTATAACATACAAACACCTAGGTACCTAAGCAAGTCAAGCGCAGTCACTCGTATTACCTACCTACAGAACGTGCTAGATATTATGGTACAGTCGCCATATCGGAGCGGCCAAGGTGGTCACAAATATCTGAACAACGTCTCTATTGTCAAGGCGATAAAGTGCATGGTCAGATATTTTTGAGTACTCTGGCCGCTCTGATATATTTGGTGGCGAGTGTGGCGACTGTACCAACTTAATACCTAAGTAGAACTTATGATAGTTGATCCGGTCTTGAATATACCTTGAGATATGAGATTGTCCTCGAAACGTTATCGGGCTTTGGTCCTTATTTTACAAAATCTGATAAAAACGAACGACAGCTTGTGCACAATTCTCAATTCATACAAGTTTATCGACCTCATGCATGTTAGCTTGACAAATGGCTCGTCTCGCCTGCAAAATTGCCCGACAGGTTAAACTTGTTATTATCAAGCGGCACTTATATGTACCTAATAAATAGTATGGCACGTGGATTAAAGAGATAAATTCCTTCGGATTTAAATTCACACGATTTTCACTCATTATTTATTCCGCGATTAAGTCCCGCTTTTGTGAAAATAATAAATTCCGTCCACCACTTTGTCTAGTTTCTTTTAATATGTCTGGCTCTTAGGACCTCTGTGGCAATCAATAATAGAACCCACGGAAACTAAGTGGTAACCGTAGCCAATGAACTTCGTTCATCCACGATGCCGACCCTTTGAAAACCTTTACATTCCTACTAACTGATAACGGTCTGGAATATTATATTTCGATATTTAAACACAAATCACATTTTTGAATAGCTATTATTCTGCATCTGCGTGTATGTACTATGTAGGAAAATCAACGATAGGTAAACCTAGTGCTCGACACACTAAAGCCCAATAGTTGGCACCCGACTGTCACCTTTATTACTAATGACTTATTTTGGCACCTTTAAACCAAGATGGCGGCCAAAGCTCCCCCCCCCCCTTTCAAAGTCGAAAATCTAGATTCTTAATAACTACCCTGTAGCCTACCAATATCCGTTAACAAAAAAACTACACCACCTATTGTAAGGCAATGTATGGAGAGGATTCCCTGATGATTGGATTATTAAGTTTATAGGTAGATGACAAGTACTGGGACAGTGGGCAATCGGGCAAACGCCCGACGCGCGCGAGAAGAAATTGCCTATCTTACATGTAATAATGGAATTATATTCGTACTTGGTCCATGGTAGATTTGTAGTACCCTTAGTTCTGCCTAGAACGACGCGTTTTTCAAAGACTAAAAAAAAAAAATTCAAAATCCTGGCAACATAAATACCAATTGTCAGTCTTTAGTTTCGCGCCGTCACGAACGTAACGCGAAATCCGAAAATATCAGTTTTTTAGTGAATTTCAGGAATTTAGACCAGGAATTATGTCTAAAATAATAAATGGAAGCTCCTTGATTTATTTCGAAAAGAATACGTATCATGAAAATCGAAAAACAATGAAATGTTTATGTGATTCTACGACGTGCTTGTGTCATCAAAACAAAGTGCATATCACATACTTAAATTACTATTTCTCGTATAATATTATTGCGTCCCATTATATACTGCGCTTTCGATAGAAAAACAAACGTTACCTAGATAACAGGGACTTAAAAGGTGATGAATAAGATTTTTTTTTTTATCATAACCTCACTAAACCTGCGTTGCAGTACTTTGCAGTTTTAAACACTGTCACTTACGATCTAGTATGTTATACTGGTCAGCCTTCCCGTTGGAAAGGCAATATTTGTTTTAAACACTGTCACTTACGATCTAGTATGTTATACTGGTCAGCCTTCCCGTTGGAAAGGCAATATTTACGAGAAAATAACCCAAAAATTTTCAATATTACGAAGATTAGCATTATCACATATTTATGTGTCGTAATGGGTTATGGTGAGACACATCTCATCTTTTTCCCGTTGGGAACTACCCGTTTGTGTGAAACTATAACACAATTTCTAAAAGTGTAATTGTATAACATAATATGTTATATTATGTTTTTCCTCCCGTTGGGAGAGAATGAAGGGTTTCCACATATTACCTATAAATTATTATCGAGAAAGCTTCACCCAAGCAAGCAAGAAATTGGCCACACAGCCCTCAGTCATGAGGATTCGACTTAGAAGAAGGAAATTATCACTACAGGGGTACCTATATATTACCTTTTCATCACTTGTTTTTTGACTTCCTCCCGTTGGGCAAGGATACTTATATTTCAACACATATGTTTAAATCAAGGTGATACCATGGCAACAATTTTAATATTGTTGTTGAAACTCTAAACAGTTGGGTTGGAATGAACACTCATATTTGGAGGATCCCGGATTACCTTACTTTTCACTAATGTGAATAAATTTGATTTTCAAAATTACTTATTATGATCTGAAATGAACTTCAGACTTATAAGTGCATAAGAAAGTTTACTCCAGAAGAACACGCAGAAGAGAATGGAAGAGGAAGAAATAAGGAGGCCCGAATAACAGATTACCTAGACTCTTTTACACTATGTGTAACATATATTTATATTTAATCCAAGAAGACAGTCAGGTAAGCATAGCCTATATTGACTTGGAATTATAATGAGCCTTTTTGAAGTATTTACCACAACAGGAAGTTCCACAGATAAACTTTACCGTCCCTCATATGAGTAGTTTTTATATTTTTTATACTCTTGGATATTGAGGTCAATGACCTTGAACAGGTACTTAATGTTCTTGTATGAACTACAGTATATACCCTATTGTGAACTACAAGTAAAATGAATGCTCAAGAGAGTTAAAAGATCTCTTGTTTTTAAACATTCCTAATATTATTCAAATATGGACTGATGTAAGTGGTTTATACAATAAATGGAATAGTACATTCTTTTGGTAAGTACTTACTTGGTTTTTAAATGGTCTTGACCCATTTGGTGGTGCAAATCTATCACGACCTAGCCTATGGACGCTAGCGGAACCAACTTCAGTGAAGTCACAAAAGTTTTGCAATACATGCATACATTCATATTATCTTTATAATCATATCATCATAAATAAATCCATACATGTTTATACTATTTAGTAGTCAATAATAATAAGTCAAATGGAGATTACTCCTGTTCTGGCCTTTTTTATTTAAAAATGCTGACTTCTGATGCGCTTCTTCTACCAAGATTAGTTTAGAACTAATTGTTTCACCACTTTTTAAAGAAAGTTAGGCGAAATATTAAAACAAGCTCTTGTAACAATTTCACATGAATAATACATTCCGAAGCAGTCGCAGAACAGGTGAAATATGTGGTAGTTTTTAATGCAAACAAGATTGATGACTGATCAACTTGAAGTAATCACAGAACTACATTTTAATAACAATTTTATAATATGTGTACCTGTACCTACTTGCTAAAATTACATAATTATGGTGGTCAATACTCCAATAGTCATCAAAAAATGATAGATCCAATATATTTATTTAGTTACACTGATTTTAGAGATTTGTATGGATTGAGGATCTAAAAGCTTTATCAACTTTTATGGTATAAATTATATCCATAGGTGGGTATACACAGGTATCCAAAAATATATACAACCATAATGACTGACAAGTGGGTAAATTAAAAAATGTTTATCTTTTATTGTTGCAAGACACAGAAATATCCATTTGATGTACTTTATCAGTTCATTTTTAATCGACATTGTACCAAAAAATTTTGTGTTCATTATTTTTTATGTAACAGAAACATTTTTAAATATATGTGTAAATATCATACATATTTAGATGCTAAGGAAATTTTAAGTCATCAAGCTTTTTTCTAAGAGAGGTGTTGTGTGGATATAATACCTAGTGTAGGTACCTATCAATAGTGTGTATTCACTATTTATTTATTTTTATCATGTTACACGAGTAAGAGGATTGAAACCTTATAACTGTCCTAGTAAAAGAATCTTAGAATTCCTAAATAATCTCACTCCCTTACAGCGAGGGGTCGGGTCCCAGATGATAAGGCCAGTTAAAATTTAGATTCAGTAATTGACATAAGAAGTATCTTGCTTAACTCAAAAATAAAATACCTATACCTACCTTATGAAAGGACAATGAATTGCTGATGGAGGGCAAGTTACTTATGAACTTCACTATCTATTTTTTTCATAAATATATTATGAATGAGTGTCATATTATCATTACCTGTTGTCAAAATGGCTTGAGAAAAGTACCTACTTAACATTAATGATCTAGGTACCTGCACAATCATGAGCAGGTTGTATTAAGTTGATATATCAACAATATAACAAACTGGAAAAATATAATAAACCTTAATCTGACTAAAACCTCTACATACTGTCTGGATTTTAAAATTGTCATTAAAATAACATGGATATAAAAATGAAAAAATGGTAAAATAATAAGCAGATGATATGATGATAGATATTTTACATATGTCAAATGTAAAAATGACCTTATAGACAGTGAGAACATGGTTCTTTTCTTTGAATATACTCTCTCATTTTAAAATAGATGCACTCAAGCCTGATCATATTATAAATATGGTCAACAAAATCATCGCTGATCTGACCGAAATTCAAAATCGAAAATCCATCACTCTGATTGGTTTAGACTTTCGTCTCTTCTTTAAGGATAGTTGTTAAACTGGTAAACATTTAGTAGTAGCGGTAACCACCTGGAGAGTGAATATGAATAATCATTAAAGATTGATAGAAGGTTTTTTAAATATATATATATATATTTTTTATGATAAATGGATATATACTTTCATAACTCATAACTATAGGTATCATTAAAATAATATACCAACTAGGATGAAGGTATACTGTAAAAGAAAGTGGCCATACCTATAAGTATCATAATTTCATTTCTTTACTTATTTATCGTTTTTAATGATGTCCATATATTAAGAATTGAATATAAAGTATATCAAAATAAATATATGTTGTATATTGACTGATCTATTTATAGGTAGGTTAGATAAGCTAATAGTCGAACCTGACTCTAGCTTAAATAATATATTTTTACCATACACATAACAACTTGTAGGTACCTACTGTGCTAGTAGCATTTCGCAGGGTAGTGCCACCGCCAAGACGGACAAAATTTACTTATACCGGTATTGCGTCTAACGCAGCTTAACCCTTTACCGAATACGAAACGAAATCATATATGGCCGTTATTATTTTCAACTCTATCGACATGTATCAGAGTTCAAATTTGAAAGAATCTTTTTAATATTCATGCGGTAAAGGGCTAAGAGTTATTTATTCAACGGTTCTGTCACATCTACGCATCCAAATTATTGATATACTTGTAACAAAATTAATGAGCGGCTATCGCATAGTGTATGATATTTACAGTTCAAATTGAAGCAATTTTAGTAAATAATAAATATATTTAGATTTTCTTAGATGTAAGGCTACCATACCATAATAATAAGAATTATTTCTAAGAAACTTGTGACACCAAAATATTGACTTTTTTAAAAGTAAAAGCATAGTTTTTAGCTCACAAGTCATATAATAAATATAAAGACTCAATTGAGCACCAAAAAATAATCATAGGTACCGACCACCTACTTCATTTATTAAAAGGTCTTACCTATGACGTACCTTACTAATGATATAGGACATATAGGTAAATCAACTATTCCAGAACTCTTTTACCTTCTCTTAGCGTGTACAAACAGATTAGGATTTATGCACATCATGCTAATTGCCTGATTAAGTACCTACTATAATACTATACTAAACATATAACCTACTCATTATCTACTTGGCCTATCAAACAACATAAGTCTGATTTAGGAAGGTGCCTAGAGCATAAAGAAGCCATATTATTATAAGAATGATATATTAAATATTGGTTATCTTATTTATAATACAAAAATCAGTCTATTGTCAATTTTAGTCAATCATAAGCCCGCATTTGAATCGTCTATTTCCAATGTGAATATTATTAACTTATATTCATTTTTGAAGATGAAAGCCATTAAATGTTTGCCAAGAATACGGGTCACAACTGTTACAAATCTGTGACTATGGGCTAAACTTTACATACTTACAAGTTTCTCATGGAGGTAAATTAAAAAGGATAGTTAGTGTTTTTTGATGTTGATCTCTCTAAACATCTACAAATCTACCATGGACCAAGTACGAATATAATTACAGGATTAAACGAACTTACCTGAAGTGAAGTTCTATCCTGATTATATGAAGTACTTGGTCCATGGTAGGAGCTTCCCTCCCTCCCAAGTTAACATTAATAGTAATAATTTATTATTGTTAACTTCTTCCCCTATTACTTGTTTTATTTAGCTCTAAACTTACTGACAATTGGTATTTATGTTGCCAGGATTTTGAATTTTTTTTTTTTAGTCTTTGAAAAACGCGTCGTTCTAGGCAGAACTAAGGGTACTACAAATCTACCATGGACCAAGTACTTCATATAATCAGGATAGAACTTCACTTCAGGTAAGTTCGTTTAATCCTGTAATTATTCTAATGACGCCTTCAAGTTACTTTTGTTTTTAAACGGTAGGCAGTTAAAGTTTATTATTAATTAAACCAAATTTTTGCCAAATTATATGTTCATTCAATTTGCAAACTAAACGGAAACTTGAGACTATTAATACAATTTTAAAGACCGGTCTATCAACGATAGTGATTATCACGTGCCGTGTTTACACAGATGTGTCCAACTCAAACAGCGTCCCACTTACGCGACATTGGTAGTATCGAGTGATCACACCTTACGGATTAAGTATGGATGACATTGGCCAAAGGTTAGTTTTCAATTACATGTTGACATATCTGTGAATGATGTAATAAGGGATTTGACTTTAATCGGTGCGTTGGTTTCCCAATTGAGCTGTTTGTCACGGTTATTAATAACTACTTATTTAACATCAGGAAAGTTTGAAAACCAAGTGGCTTAAGGGGCATTTATGAATGATGGATTGATGATTACCGCTTCCTTATTCGGTGTTGATAAAGATAACTTTTGTTGTCATTTCTTTTAAAAAACAATTCTCCTAACGAAGTCCCGCCGTCCTCAATCAGTTTACCCCTTCCTGGCATCTCATTGACCTCCCGGAATGTCCAAACCCACCCATCTCGTGATCGATGGCATTAATTGTCGATTATTTTCGTCCAACGTCTTGATGAGGTCAAACGCCCCTTCATTGGTTAACATAACAATCGTTCGATGGACTGATATCTATTTTAGATATTCGGCGGTTACTAAGTGGCTAGGTTTGTTTATATAAAATGAGTTAATTGAGTTATGTTATTCTTTGAGTTCATTGAGTTATGTTTTTTTTTTATAATATGTATACTGCTCCAGAGAGGTTATTTCGTTGGCAATATATTTCCTTCGAACGTTCAGGCTTTATAAAGAAAATTTTAGAGGGAGATATACAGTCAGCAACAAAAGTAGCTAAGCGGGTAGGGTGCTCAAAATGAGCTGGACACGACTTTATTGTTAAGAGAATAAGAACGTGTGTAGGTCATTTTGAACACCTTACCAGCTTAGCTATTTCTGCTGCTGTCTTTACCTTAAAAAAATCATGTCTAATTCGAGATAATTACTTAGTTAATATTAAGATAACATTTTGCATGTTAGGAATATTTTGCATAGTAACAAGTTACAATGTGATACTGATCAGAAACAAAACCAATACAAAGTTCAAGATACATATCCGTACTAGGTCTAATGAGCCAAACCCGTACTAGTTGAAACTAAACATTTCTGCGTTTGTTTTCTTTGCGTCTGCGCAGCCAACAATAGATGCGTCTATCGATCTGACGACTCCATTCCATTAGGTGTGGTCTACTTGTCATTAGGATAACATTCTAATTAAGATGGGATTAAAGATCTGTATTTATCTATGATTTCCCTAAATTTTACGAAAAATGGCGGACATGATACCTGACATTTTAATTTAATGCAAGTAAGAAAAAACACTATCTAATCTACAGCGGATATAGAATGTTTACGGTGTTTACGTTTGTATGTAATAATGTCATCATCATCAATTGTTCTTTCACGCCAGGTTTCTCCATAAGGTACTGACTACAGTGACTACTGTCCCTCGCTTTGTGAAGTGCCATACCTCTGTGTCGAGTCGGCCACGCTACGCCACATGAAATTGAGATTGCATGGATCTAGTGATTTTAGTGATCCATCTTGAGTGTGACTCCAAGGCCTGGCTCACAATTTTGGTATTCTCAAAGCTGTGAACTCCTGAACACTCCCAACCGACAGGGATATTGGGTACATATACGCAACTATACGGCGCCCGCAACATGTGCGGCCCTGAAATCACAAATTGAATTAAATTTCGCCAAGTGGAACAATTGAGCTTCGTATGGCCTAGAATTGGACAATCCTACCAATACTGTTGAAGATTCCTACTCTCGGCTTACATTGCGAATGATCTTCAGTGCTGTTATTCATATAACCTTCTGAGCGTGTCCTCACAGACAACCAATGTAAGCGATGTCTTAGATTACATATGTTTGTTACGAATATCCAGGCCAAACTTTTTGGTGTTACTGAGGCGGTAGGTACTCTCGGTTGGCGATATAAATTACAAAGCAGGGCACAGCCCAAACTCGACGGAAAACATAAGTTTGTCACGTTATATATAAGAGGCTTTATATCGGCAGACAGTCGACGGCGACGATACGACTGGTGTCCTTTCTGGAGGTTATTTTCATTGCCGAAGTCTTTCTTCATAATTAATTTAATGGGCTACGTCATGCGTCCAATATTATTGATAACGACATTACGTGATTCAGCTCTGTGTGTGTTGTCGCCAGAATTATCTGATGACACGGCGAGAAGTCGTTGGGGGTCATCCTGCTAAACACCTACTCCTCTTACACCAATCCAGAAACAAGCAAGTTAACTTGTTGTTTCTGTATAACTTAAATAAATAATGAATTCTAAATATAATAAATTCTGGATAACTGAATTATCAATTAAATGGTACATAGCTATGCAATTATGATTTTCTATCAATTAAAGTATTCAAGAGAATTGTTATCCATATCCCTCTTTCTCCTAATTCTTTCTCCTTTAACTAATTGCTTAGGTACATGGAATTTTAGTTAGCTATCTATAGTGATAGATTTTAACATTGCTAAGTGTCCCTATAAATCAAATCGTACAATCCTGTTAAGCAGGCCTACGACGGCAGCAGGTTGTCGCGGAATATCATGATATAAAATGACTTAGCCGTTCAAATGTCATTTTATATCACGCTATCTCGCGTTAGCCTGCTATTATAATAGTTGTTAAATAATTGCACCATCTTGTTGATTAAAAAGATCTACGACAATGCCATCCTAACTATTAGTTGTTTGACCCACAGTAATATACATCTTCTCCGAACTCGATTACAATTCAGTAAATCAGTCGAAAGTGGGTCAGCAGTATGTATTAATTGACACAATAATACACTGGCGTCAATTTTTCACACTTTAAAGTTCGTTACTCAATCGCAATAATGCATTGCAAGGGCCAAGTCATGAGCGAAGTAATTGATATTGCAATAATTTATGACCCTTCTAAATATGAGCCGGTTTCAAATACATACCTTTCGAAATGTTTCCCATGTCATGCTATATGAATTACGAGGGTTGTATCACTTGTCATTGACTTTTCTAGTTCACCTACGTATTTATACTTTTAAGGTTAGCTGGAACAGATCCCTTAAAGGGATAAGTTCGCCTTAGTACACATTTACTATATTTTTGTTGGTCATGTACTTGTTTTGTGCAATAAAGTGTTTTACTACTACTACTACTACTACTACCTATGGTAAATTTAGAGAAGACCAAGCAGAACTCTTTATGTAAAAGTGTTCTTCTATAACATTGGATATAGATCGCAATGTCATGAAACTTATTTGAATTATAATGAAGCGAATGATTAAGCAGGTACTTTATGACTGAAAGAACAAATCAAATTATTTTTAATGAATATTAAAAACGACATATGTATACACATCACACGTATATGACATCTATATACGTTTATAATTATAACAGGTACTTAATATTTATATTTACTGTTTTCTTATTTTAATTATTGAATTGAATTGAATTGAATTGAATAATTATGACGAAAACTGCGGTGGAGGCGGTTTTTTGTGGATGAACGATACCCGTCTTTCTCGTGTGATGTTTATTTTTCCACTATACTTAGGTACATATATATTTTTCCGCGCTCTCCTTCTTCTTGCGCCGCGCTTCATTCCACGAAGCGCGTCGCGCGCTGCCAGCATTCCTCGCGATGGTCAACAGAGCGCATGCGCTCGCCGCATTTCACACCACCAGCGCGCAATGCCGCGCGCGCGTCGCATGCCCGCTCTCGCCTACATATCGGCTCTTTGACCCAGTTCGATCTAGGATTCCTGGGGTTTTATTGATGGAGATTGCACAGATTTGGATTTAAAAAAAGAAGCAATTGTTTTACCCCCATTCTCTGGTAAACACACGAACCTTCAGGAATAGAACAACATTCGCGAATGCATGCGCGAATGTTTAGTGACATTCGTGCTTTTCCATGATGGTTCGCTGCCAAAAACACTGATTTAATTCCAGATGAATAATTCAATATTTTTCCATATATTTACACTTTGTCAGGATTAAAATAGCGCCCCACCTTTGTCAACTTTATCAAATGAATATTTATTTATCAGGCGATTATGCGAATCATAATTAAATATCAGTTTGTTAAATAATGTCTTACTATATGTCAACATTTCTTAAAAAAGAATGCAAATTTTAACGTTCTATTTACTAACGGGCACTGTCTGCAAAATTCGTCATAATCACGTCGAACTAATTAACACAGATATCTGATTCTAGACCACCCTCTGTCGTTCCAAACAATGATTTACAACCAACGACCTCGTAAATTAGACCATAACTCTCAGCGCGGAAGCCAACGCCATTACTCCAACATTATTATTGTTAATTACCAGCATCTATATTCATTTCGTTTCATTTTAGGCTAGCTGGTTTGTTTAGGTTAATGCCGATTGATTGTCTACAAAAAGCCGAGGAAAGTTCTTTCGTCATTTTCAGGAAATTGCTTGTAAACCTTGACATTTAGGTATCACGACGATCCCTAAATATGCTGATATTTAAAGACCGGAAGAGAGCGGTCTTCTGCTGGCATCATTTTTGTTCGTTAATTAAATACGTATACTGGATTATTAAGGCCTCTGCTACAATGCGCGGGCACACTCTCGCGGGTACAGTACAACACAAATCAAGGAATAATCCGTCGCACGCGCCCGCGCCATTTATCGCTGGTCCATTGCCCAACATACAACTTCATAGTATTTTACTTTACCCGGTTTCTACCCGTTCTGTGCAACCGAGCAAAACAGCCAAGGCCCTTAAAGATTGTTTATTGCCAGTTCCTGTAAACTCAAGAGATTTCCTATGAATGCGTAAAAAAATTAACAATAAATTAATACTTAAATTTAGTTTCTATTGTATGGTATGTTTAATGGAACAAGGTATTATAATTATAATTAGTCGATATATACATACATCGTGCTACATATTTTACTCTATAATAAATAATACAAGTGATGTACTTAATATATTTACTATTTTGACCATGTACATTCATAAATCATTAATTCTCGAGGAATAAAAAATAATTTAACTACTTAACAGGAGGCGCTGCAGTTAATTAGAAGTTAATTAATTTAATGTTAACAGGCATATTAATGAAACCATGATTCTTAATTACAATTGAGTATAACGTAACCGGCGCTGTTACAAGAAATGAATTATTTGTTAGATGATTTGCGTACGCCTTTGATGGGAATGTAATACCTATAGTTCAGGCATTACAAGACAAGCAATAGAATGCCTAATCATTTTTTTCTAGCACGATGACATCAGAATTTATATAACGTCTTAATTAAAGCAAATACCTTACTAATGCAGTTAATTAAGTCACGTATGTCACTCATCTAATGAAAGCGTGATCCTGTCATCTACTACGTAATCGACGGACCAAGATCAAGGCCAACGATTCATCGAGTCAAGAATCATCGTAAGAATAAGGGCCCCAGCCCAGCTCAATGTATATAGACTATAGAGTAACTGATTGTATGGGTTGTATGAATAACAGTGGCGGCTAAAAAGGATTTAAATGGTTTGCATAAATAATAAAATAATTCAAGTAGATAGGCAATCTGGCTTTTTTAATTGGGCTTGGGCATGCACAAAAAATATGACTGTTCTGTTTTTTAAAATTCAAGGACCTAAGAAATTCTATCTAGTTTACTAATAAGAACTTTAACATCTATCACCTATTCATTTACATTATGAAATGAAATATTGCTAGTCCAAAGACAATCAAATGGATAGCAAATCCCAAATGGATACCTTCTGTACCTACACACTCGGAAACGAAACTCATAAAAGTATGTTCTCGTATTTTTATTAGTCAATATACAGGGTATCGGCCCCAACTCCACACCTTGTTCAAGACCATGAACTCGCACACACAACTCCTGGCTCGCAAGACACACCTCTCAATGATTACAATCATACATTTGGGAGGACGTCAGCATGGTTATTACCATAATTTTTACGAGCATCGATCTCATTAGCAACATGTCAATTTGTACTCACGTCAAGAATGAGCATTGTATTGTCTAACAGACCTATCACTGTCAAAAGTGTCAAACCGTGGGAGCACATTTAAACTGAACTGAAGCATCAGTACTTCTTAGTATTTTTATAAACTACCAAACCAAGCTATTTGAAAAAATACTTCTAGAATTAACAAAAACGGAAGGACTGATATTTTTTTAATTAAAATTAGAAATTTAATATATTTATTTTATCTTACTGTAGCTAGTTAAATAGTTGCGTATTATAGAACGAGACACTGATAGGTAGTAACAATTACTCAATCGAACTTATCTTAATCTAACATATAACCTTCTGGCCGCCCACTCACTCCATTATTAAATTAATAGTCACAAAATAATTCAAAATCAGATGTCACAGTGGAATGAAAACAATTAACATCAATCTGTCAAGACCTCGTCAATCATTTATCATTTCACGCGACCGACCGCTGAAACGGTTGCTGACAACTCACTCGACACTGATCTTAACTAGTATACCAATCAAGGCATAATGAACCTTCTGTCTATGGATCTAGCGATTCCATGGATCGTACTCAAGCTATGGTGCGGAAACAGTGAGACGTATCACCGTCATGCTAAGAAATACCAGACTGAGAAAATATAAATTAGAAAAGCCGAAGTTACAAGCAGTGTTGGATTCACGCGGATGATACTTATACATCGTTATATTTTCTTTTTGAAATTTGATTTTTACCCATTTTGCGGTCCGTTGTTTTAAATTCATTAGTTGCTGCGTCGATTTTACTTTTTTAGGACTTTGTCAACACATTAATTTCAAATTTAATTTATGTTGAAACCATATCAAGGAAATATGATTTGTATCGTATAAGCACGTTACCAAACTGGCAAAAAAGGCAACAATTGCAAACACAGCAATTAAGGTAATTTTTATTACCTACTTAGCTATTATTCGATCAACGCCTGAGTGATCTAAGACACCTGGGGGCCGATTTATGACTTTCGAGCGGTCGAATTCAAAGAATTTAAGCTCGAATATAATTGCACACAAAAGTTTTTTGCCATTATTTACGCATGAAATTAATAGTATAAATAATGATGGTTTTTATATTGCTATCTCTGTTATTTTTAAAACATCATTTCTTCGTTTTATTCAGAGTTTTAAATGTCAGATTTGAGCGCTCGAATCTCATTAATCACCCCCCTGTTCACTGGGTGCGGACCATGATCTGTTTTAGATATATGAACTCGTTACTTTTATATAGCGAATAATGTAGAAGCCAATTAAATAACTGTTCATAGAGAGCGAACTTTTTGTTGCGAGGAACCGGCTACTTCGGCTAGTCTGGTTCGAATTCTCGAAATTAGAATACGAAAATATTTATTGAATCTAGATTCAATCTCTTATTAAATAAAGAATCGGAACATTTTAATTTTCAATAAAAACTGCGCATTTGTCAAAAACATTCTTTTTTTATTTATAAATATGGATTTTTACAATTCTGCATGTCTGTTTTATATGGAAATGATACCACATGCCCCCTTCCAAAGGGGAGGCCTATGTTTAGCAGTGGACGTCTTATGGCTGCCACATAACCCCTAGCAGCCTTAACCAGAAAGTAATAACATATTGCACGTGACCCCTAATTTTGACGTGAAGGTCCAAAAATTTTACGGACCTCTAAAACTAAAAATACCTAATAATGGTGGGGCACTCTAAACATGGTCAAAAATTCACAACTTTTCCTCAACGCGCACATTTTTTTTCAATTTCAAGCTCTCTCCCATACTCCCATATAACTCCTACACAAGTCATACATACACCTTCGTTTATTTTATTTACGTAAGCACGTGGGTACTACGAAGTCGTGATGAACTTGAACAACTCCTGCTAATCAGAAGTATTCGTTTCGTAAACTTATATTATGTAAGTAAGTCAATAATACAATTGTAAAAGTAACCTTACTCCACACCTTTAAAATTTTAAACACAGACCAATCATCGTCAAATGAGTTTGTTAAAAAAATATCGCTATCAGTTGTTTCGTTTAAAATATCTACTTCAATAAAATAAATTAAATATTATTCTTTAAAAAAGTCACACCATCATTTCGTGAATACGAGTATATTTGTTTGTGTATTTATTCCGTTGGAAATTTCCCAAAATTGGAAAATTCTCTGCATGGTAAAATATTCCAGACATCTCATAGTTTTGTAAAATTACATATTTTAAGCTCTGCTTACAATTAACAAAATTATTCAGTACCGATTCATAGAAATTTCTAGATTCCATCAAAAGTGGGCAAGTAAAAAATAGCCTTATTTTAATTTGCATAAAAAAAACTATGCAAAGAAAGGACTTTTTTTGGAATTAAAAAACGCATTACTCGAGAATTCATCATAACTCGGTTTAAGTTCATTATTAATATGTAAACGTATTTAGATTCAATTATGTACGTAAAATATTTTTAACAATGACATCACTTACGAGATATATTACATATACATTTTATTATAGTCCCACGGCCATGTCAGCCTTACAGCTCAATGAATCCATTGTACACATTATGTCAAGGAATATTGTGGGGCCATTCATAAGTGGAAGCGTAAATTATAACCATAGCCTTGATATGACATTTCTCATTCTTACATACAAATAAATAAGGTAAAAGTTATTTAAAATTGAATTGGAAAGAGATTTGAAAATAATATTGGCATAAATTAGTTTTTTTTATTGCATAATAAATAATCGTCTTGTTGATTGTAAGTGATGATACCCTGATTTAAATTATGATCATTTTTTAATTTATAGAAATAGGGTAAATTTGATCATACCGTTATACATACGACGGAGGTCCTATTACGCACTAGGCGTTGCTCCCGGTTCTTATTTTCTATACAAATAATCCCTAAAATCCCGTCGTACGTACCTACCTACCTACCTACCTACCTACCTATCCTACCTACGTATCTGAAGTCTGGACAAGGAACTCGTAATTACCCCTTTCCAGAATAAGGCCTCGTCGTCGGTTGTCAAAATTGTTACCCAAAAGCAGCTAAAGATTTCCCCGTTAGGGAATGTGCATACATACTGGTTTATGCACATTCCCTAACGGGGAAATCTTTTAAGCTTGATATTTTTTGACGTACGCTTTGACGACAAATAATTTTCCTGATCACCCCTGAAATCCTATCTATTGAACATCTAACCTACATTGTCACCCGGCGCCTTGGTTGATGGTTGACGCCATCGTTTGTAACAAACGACTGGTGATAACTAGCGTAATAGGTCGAGTCGCGAACAGACGGGTCTACACCGACGGTACTGTATAGTAACAACGCGTTCCATTTAGTAACGCGCGGTGTAAGAACCTAATATAACTTCAAACCTGTTTAAATATACTATTCTGAAAACGTGTTATGTGCTCTGATTTATTTATGTATTTCCTTTACACATCCGTATTTGGGTTACCGGCTTACATATTGGTACCAATTTTCAATTTAATCGGTGTAGTAGGTATTTCCGGGGCAAATCAACTATGACAGACTGACAGACGGACACAGGGCACAGAGTCCTAAAAGTACCTAAATTTAAACTTATTTATTATGAGATTAAATTACATACCTATCTTAATACTTTCTTGAAATTCAATTTTTTTTTGTACATAACTGAAACCTGAAACTCACTCAGCAATGCATAAAGCATCATCATGTATAAAATGCTTCACGCTCTGATGTGTCAGTTAGCGTTTTTTGGAAGCCAGACAGCGGTAGAAAAACGCGCGTAGCAGCATAATTATTAGGCGTCGACCCGACAATCTACGATATAATTGCCCGCCCAGACTGTTAATATGATGTATGCAAAGGTGAACCAATTGAAAAAATTAACACTGCTGCTATCATATGAAGGAAATAAATCTTCATTTCTATTGTTCAGTTGGTTCTCACGACTGTACTGGTAATTGTCTAGGTACGTCATCGTCTCTGTAGGTATCCTATAGATTATTGTCCGTGGTACTGTCGCTATCAAATATATCGGAACGGCCAGGGTACTCGTAAATATCTGAACATGCACTATATCGCCTTGACAATAAAGGCGTTGTACAGATATTTGTGACCACCTTGGTCGCGCCGATATATCTGATGGCGACTGCACCTATATATTAATAAGATAAGCACCTATATATTTATAAGATAGTTATATAAGTTAACCATAGTTATAAGTTTAATTTTTAAGTTATTGTTACTAACAAAATATGGACAGCTTTAGTCTGAAATAAATGCATTTTTTTTATTTTTATTTATTAATAAAAATCTGTAATTTAGAACTTGATTAGTGCTCTGCAGTGAATCTGCAGTAAGGAAACAAAGTACCTACATAAGTACAATTATATGAAAATAGTAAAGTGTACCTACGAAAACTTTTTATACCAGTATAAGTGAAACCTCCGAATAGATACGCGCCGCGTAGGCGGTATTTAATTCGTAGGTAGTACAGTCGCTGCGGGTCTTGCAGTATTTATACTGGTTAACTTAGATGTTCTATGTTCGGTAAGCGTTTGAGAATAACAGGCCCAAGATCAAAGTGAGTATGAAACTATGAATCTGTCGTCTCGCCCGGCACGGAATGGCTTTAATGCTCCTACTAAGCTCCTGGGACACGCCTCGAAGTTTATGTTTACCGCGAGATTCGAATACTCTTGAAGTACTCTTCCAATTATCGAGACACGGAAATCCTCGATTATTGTCGCGTGTTACTTGGAAGACATAGGTATTCACCGTTCATTTAACATTATCGTCACTAAGATAGTATTGCAATAAAATTCTCATTTATATTTTGTGGAAGTGAATCACTGTTCTTAGACTCGTATGAAGCTGGTGGCAAGTGATACTTTCCTACAAAATCCCCACGGAATTTCACTTATCAAGTGAGTACATGTATGTGCTTTTTCATTTTCAAGATTTATTGTTTGATATAAATCTCCTGATTCAATGAATGTAATTATTGTTTTCCCTAAAATGTTAAATGAATGTATGTTACTTACTCCTAAAATATTATGCATTATTTTAGTATAAAATACATATGTAATATTTATTCACCTTTGGGAGTAAATGACATTCTTCCCTTGGTTTATGAGTACAATCTACTTTTTATTTGTAAAAAAATGCCAGGGGTGCTTAAAATGTCCCAAAGTCAGGTATCCTAATTTAAAAAATATAATTTTGCTCCTTCATCATTTGAAATGATGTTCACGTTTTTATTGGTGCTTTTCTTAAGTTATAACGTGCAAATTATTTATTTCGCTTGATAATTTCGTATGTAAAGGAGCTTTACATCAACATTAAATTTAACGCCTAAGGTGTGCTCGCAACTGCCATTTAATTATGATTAAACTGAACCGTAGAAGTAGTTGCACCTCCACTTATAGTATACTTATATTAAATTGGTGAAACTACCTACCTTGATTGTAGACATACAATTAATTTAATTATATGAATGGTTAATTAAAATAAAATTTCACTACACAACTATTAACCATTATATAAATCTGTGCGTGACTTGTTTCATGTAATTTATATACACAATGCAATGAGAAGGGCCTACTAATGGTGCGTGTCTTTATAGTACCTACATAAAATAATTATTAGTTCATGATTGTATGATTAATCCACATGAGTATTATAGCATCACGATTAACATTGACACAGTTTATTTGTGATTGAAAACCCTGCTAATAGTTTGGCAATAATCATAATGCGAGCAAAAACAATATCTATTTCCCCATCTGGATTCCGTTTGAGCCCACGGGACCTTGCGTATAACCCAGTTGGCGCGTCCGTCTGTGATGTCATAGTTTTTACGAGTGTTTCCCACGCCCGCCTGTCCAAGTAAACATGCGAATTATTCTGCAAAGTGTCCCACAGTTGTATAAAAAATAAGACAATTAAATAGATATACGCTCTCACACTTCCGACTATTGAGTAGCTCCTCTGGGAGTGTTGACTCCAATACTACTTCAAATTAATCAATTTTACCTCTGAAAATAATATTCTAAATATCTAAATATCTTGGGATACTTATTGACCTAAGTAGATATGTATTTGGAATGCATTTATGTATCGATTTCGATTTGTTTCACTACCGCGAAGTTCGAAAATCGACAATTCGTTGGCCCCGTCTCTATTGCTCTTGCATATTCGAAAGATAATGAATACATATGTATAATGATGCAAATAGACGATTCCTCGAACGAAGTGGTACAGGTGGTTATAGGCCTGGTCTACATATCCTATTTACGTCATATAATAATTTAATAATAATAAATAAATATTACGACAATCCTACACAAATCAACCTAGTCCCATAGTAAGCTCAATAAGGCTTGTGTTGTAGACCAGGTACTAGCCAACGATATGTATAATAGATAGATATAGATAAATACTTAAATACATACAAAAAAATCCATAACTCAAGAACAAATACTTAAAGAACTTGTGATAAACACACAAATAAATAATAAATGCCCTAACCAGGATTCAAACCCAGGACCTCCTGCTTGATAGGCAGGGTCACTACTGACTAGGCTAGGAGGCCGTTTGTACGAATATGCTGTTTGGGTGACCCGTAAGTTTAGAATTTTATAGTAGAGTTAAATGATCTTCTTTATTCTCCATGATCATTATTAACCTTGAATTTCTCATTTTGGCTGACAGTGGCATTGTAAAACCGAGAGTTCTATAAGAGTTCGAGTGAAAGTGCTCATATATTATCATGCTCATATCGCAAATCAGTTTGAAGTTCGCCAGATTCTAGCTCTGGACCAGGGCCAATTTCACGGCCCAGTATAGTCTTGTAGATATTTATCACTTGTGAACATTAAACCAGCCGTACGTGAAGGAATTCGTACGAACCTGAACTGGGATGGAAAGCGGAAAAATTATCATATTAGCAAAGTGATTAGAGACTCGATATATTCTTCAAATTAAGTATTATACTATTAAGTAACTACACTTGTTGGCGCGCATATATGAAATAAGAAAGTCTAACAAATTATTTGCTACAAGAACAATAATAATTGTCAATCTAAAAGCTCAATTAGCAGCTACTATACCAGGCTACCATCAGATGCTCTGGTTTCTTACCAGATATCTACATTTCCAATATCATCCTGAAAATGATTGCGGATAAGCCTGATTGTCCGATGATGCTACACTGTGCGAGATTACACTCCCCTACCCATTTTATACAGTGGTAGCGATGATTGTGATGATGAATGTGTTTTAATGATGACATTTAATTTAATTTAATTATTAGGTACTAACCCTTATTGTAATTTTAATAACTATTGTTTGTTTACTAACATAAGATATATAATATGTGTCAAAGTTACACGAAATAAACGATTTTGAATTTGAATTTTGAATTTGAATTATAATTCCTTATTATGCATCTGCATCTTAACCCTTTGACGGGCAAGACTGAAAATATCCTCGATTCTAGCCTCATCGCCAATCTATAGTCCTAAAAATTCTGTACAAGAAAAAAATACAAAAAGATGATGTTACAGGTGGTCTTTTTTGAGACCGTTGCTCTATAAAGGGTTGGATTATACTAAAATTGTATTGGGGTCCAAAGACTCCAAAGTAATATCATTATTTACTTCACCCTATTCTTTAACACCTAAAATGTTAATAATAAAAAATACCACTTTTAGGGAGCCAATTTGCAATGCGATAATATTTCTGTTACAAAGGGTTTTGGGTTTCATATTATCAGTCGGTTGTTAGAGTTTTATTATAATAGTAATTTGAATTTATAGTCACAACATTCTGGGATTAATTAAAACACATTAATATATTTAAATATCCGACTAACCATTCAAAAGAATAAAACGATCATAATTAACAAGCTTAGCAATAAACAACAGAAGTCATTAGAGGATTCCGACAACAGATCTCAAAAGCTAGGGAGACCGGGTCGCCATAAATAATGTGCGACAAAGGGTGATGAACAGTTATGGCCGTCGCAAATATAGCGGTGACCATCAAAACATGGGGACACCTACCGGATTAGTTCAAAATATTTATGGGCCTATTATTGGAACTAGTATTATTATAATCTGGTTTGAAATTTGTTCGGAAGCACAATCTCACGTTGTAGACAGTATGTGATATCGCGGGTTCTCAATTGTGCGACTGGGACATCAAATTAAGCGTGCGTGTAACGCATACGGTGTGAAAAATTGTACAGATCATTAAATGTAAGACTCATAATCGTAACAAAACTCACTTCATGGCTGCTTTTAATTTTACGAAATGTCTAAGAATTCGATCCCCAATTCTGTAACCCAAAAATGACGATCGTCTGTTTACTTTTTCAAACATCTTATATTGATTTAAAAAAAAGTGTAAATCGCAATGTAATCAGCCAGCATGCCAACGGTTATTTCTATTGTTTTCTCATCCTCTCTGCTCTTTATGACTAGTTTTCGAAATTATATTCTGTCTTAAGAAATACAAGGTTTATTTTGCATTAAACAGCTTTAAAGACTAAGTGCGGATTTGAAAATAAACGCTTCCAGCCTGTGCGGTTAGCAACAGGTGGGCGCCATCAGCATCGCGATGAGCGCTGCCTAAGATCTAGACATTACGATATCCTGAAGATGAATTGTACGAAATAGATGTGACTTCAATCAATCTTTTTATTTATGATTTTTCTAAATTCGGCATTAATAATATTTACGTGCATAATTTAGCATGATGAAAACTACGTCAAAATTAAGTAATAAGGGTACGTGACAAGGGCTGCTTATTTATTTTACTCAAAACACGGCTCAAATGATAAAAACGAATTTTAAACGGTTAGCTAATCTTATGACTTGGGTACTTTAGGTATATAATCAACACACATTTTGAGCCCGTCTTCCAAAAAGTGTCAAACACCCTGTAGAACCATAATAGAGACGAAGATAATTATTGTACGAGTCTAAGATTCATATTTAGATACAATACCTATTTCAGATGTTTTATTTTACCCCGTATCCATAACTGTTCTCCATCTACCAGATTCGCTTTGTTTTATTTAATTGTATAACCACTTGGTTTTATTTCTCAGTTTGCGCATTCTCGCTATTCTGGTTGCGCCCTTGACTTTGACGAGAGATCCTTTCAAATACAAAACAAAATATGTACGAATTCCAACCTACTTTTATTTTGGCTAAATTAATTGCCAGTCGTAAATTATAGGGTTGTTATTCTTAGTTCTCGTTTTGAAACTAAGATTGAAGACAAGAAGAAGTTGTGAATCAAACTGAGTTGCGATTTGTTGTGAAAGAATTGGGGAGACAAACGTATGCCAATAATATAACGTGGTTTGGGAGAAAACATTATAACTAGTCGTATTATTACAGAAAATCGCAAAGTTGACCTACTTCTAAATTCAGAAATTGTTACAAATCTTGCTAATTTATGCAGTTCTAATAATACTGGTACTACAGTGAATCAGATATCATGCGGAATAATGAAAGAGATTTTATATATTAGATATAGTTCGTCATGGCGAAGATTTAGTGACAAGTCGGAGAAAATGACAAGTTAAAACTCTTCAGTTTTAATTAATCCTACGTAGCTACATGTTTAGGTAGTTAATAATACTTTATCGGCTTATAAGTAAATAAATAAAGAAAGCAAACTTTTAATTCTAAAAAGTTTGTATAGAATATCCTTGTAAAGTGTGCCCGCGTAAAATACACGTTCCTTAAATAATTAAAAAACATGTAATTTAAAACGCTAACATTATTGGCCAGATGGTAGCATCTGTTTACTTAAGTAAACATAATTATATTCATTTTCTCCTACAAACCCTGAGCCCCCTGTTAGGGCCCACGCCGCCTGATAACGTTCGGCACACAATTTCACCGCAAGATTTATCACCTCTCCGAAGGTGTGGGCAGTTGTTGATAAAACTGGGTAATGGCTCTCGTAATCAATACAGGCGCATTCATTATAACCAGTGATCGGCGAAAAGGATTCCACACGGGGTGAATGACGTCAATCATTATGCTAGTATGGATATGCCGCGGCATTTGCGGGATAGCAGCTAACAGCAGATATAAAAAACTACTTTAGCACTATGTGCCAGTAAATACATAGACATTTCAAAAAAGGTTGCATAATCCTACACTTTATCGAGCCGAAGTACGTATGTCTAATACTTATTTCAATTCAATCTCTTGCCGTCTCTTTTTCACCCGATTAAACCAATGACGAAAAATTAGGAAAAAACACTAAGTAATATTTAGAAGATGACAAACTGTCCTAGGTATATATATCCTCTTTCATCAACACAATTATTCTTATTTATATAATCGAACGAGTGCGTGACACGAACGAGTTCTTACATTAACTTTTAGCGCGCCATTGGGACGGCCGTGCATTTCGATGGCATTTCAATTTTGATAGTTTGTTAGACGATAACTTGAGTTTAGTTTTTAGGGTTCCGTACCTCAAAAGGAAAAAACGGAACCCTTATAGAATCACTTTGTTGTCCGTCTGTCTGTCTGTCTGTCTGTCAAGACCATTTTTCTCAGGAACGCGTGGAGGTATCAAGCTGAAATTTATATCAAATACTCAGGTCTATTGTCCCTTGAAGCTGTGAAAAAATCTAACTTAAAAGCCAACGCAATCAAAAGATACAGTCGTTTATGCTCCAAATTTTAGAGTTTTCGGCACTCGCAAAACCTACGGGGTACTTCCCGTGAACTCAGAAACTTGAAATTTGGCACAAAGCAACGTCATATAGCATAGACAAAGGAAAAATTATAAAAAAATAGACATATTTAGTAAAATCATACAAAAAAATATATTTAAAATTTTAAACTTACTACCTTTTTCCTCGTAAACGCGTGAAGTTATTAAGTTGAAATTTATGTCAAATACTCAGGGCTATAGGACCTTTCAGATGTAGTAAAACCAAACTTTTATGTTAACGCAATCAGAATAAATAGCAATTTAAGTAGCATATTTTGAAATTGAGTACTCGCAAGAAACTCAAAACCTAAAGGGTACTTCCCGTAAACTCAGAAACTTGAAACTTGGCACGAGGAAACTTCATATAGCACAGACAAAGGTAAAATTACGAAAAGTAGATTTTTTGAGTAAAATCATACAAAAAAATATATTTTAAATTTTAAACTTACTACCATTTTCCTCCTAAACGCGTGAAGTTATTAAATTGAAATTCATGTCAAATACTCAGGGTTATAGTACCTTGCAGAACAGATGTAGCAAAACCAAATCTTTATGTCAACGCAATCAAAAGAAATTGCAATTTAAGTTGCATATTTTGAAGCTGAGTACTCGCGAGAAACTCAAAACCTAAAGGGTACTTCCCGTTAGCTCAGAATCTCGAAACTTGGCACGAAGCAACTTCATATAGCACAGACAAAGGAAAAATTATAAAAAGTTGACATTTTTAGTAGAATCATACAAATATTTTTTATTTTATTTTAAACTTACTACCTTTTTCCTCGTAAACGCGTAAAGGTATTAAATTGAAATTCATATCAAATACTCAGGTCTGTTATACCTTTCAGCTGTAGCAAAACCAAGCTTTTATGGCAACGCAATCAAATGAAATTGCAATTTAAGTTGCATATTTTGAAACTGAGTACTCGCGAGAAACTCAAAACCTAAAGGGTACTTCCCGTTAGCTCAGAATCTTGAAACTTGGCACGAAGCAACGTCATATAGCACAGACAAAGGAAAAATTATAAAAAGTTGACATTTTTAGTAGAATCATACAAATATTTTTTATTTTATTTTAAACTTACTACCTTTTTCCTCGTAAACGCGTAAAGGTATTAAATTGAAATTCATATCAAATACTCAGGTCTGTAATACCTTTCAGCTGTAGCAAAACCAAGCTTTTATGTCAACGCAATCCATAGAGAACCTCCTATAGAGTTGTAATGTTGCTCATTTTGTTCGCGCCACGAGTCACGAACACTTGAGGGAGGCGTGCGGGGCGGGTGGGTGATAGCGGCGCTGCGGTTGGTCGATTCAAAATTCGCGCGCTGGCGCATGCTTGCGTAGTGATGGGACACGCGTAGTACAAGTAACTGGTACTGTACCGTACCGTAACGTATTTTACTGTTGCTATTGTAGGTATTTACTGTTTACTAAATTAGTTACGGTAGGTTATTAAAATATATATCTACCTAGTTTATAAAGTTACTAAGTGGCTTATATTATAGAAGCAACGCTTATGTCACTATGTGACACCCATTTAAAGTGTCGTATAAAAACAAAGCTCATATCGCACCTATTAAAAGTTGCTTAAAGCCACTCTCATGTGACACCCATTGAAAGTGTCATAGAACAACGCTCATGTGATATCTTTAAAAAGTTCCTTAAAGCAACTTTTATGTGACACCCATTGAAAGCGTCTTATGGAAGCAACGCTAATGTGACACCTATTAAATACATCGTATAGAAGCAACGCTCGTGTGGCACCCATTAAAAGTTTCATACAGCAACTCCCATTGAACGGTCATGTGAGACCCATTGAAATTACCATACAGAAGCAACCCTCATGTGCCACCCATTGAAAATATCGTATAGAATCAACACTCGTGTGGTACCTATTAACCTACACTACACATACCTACTTACTATGAAAGTATGAAAAAACTGCCAACTGAATAAATCAATAAATTGTCTACTCAAAACTTAAATTAAATTAAATTTACTACATAGTAGGTACATACTATATTTCGTAAATGCGGTACTGCGAAAGCACGTGGTGCCAGTAAGTCTGGTACAATCATCGGCACATCACTATTGTACACGTGCTTGCGTAAGAAAGGAATAGCACATTGAATTTTTTACTTAACGAAAAGAGACGGGCACACTATACTACTTCTCTATGTCCAGTTTAAATGAACTCCGCTGTAGGAAACAAATTATCAGTCAAAATATGATTTTAACTTACAAGTGGAATGTAATTCCACGTTTTTCGATTCTCAACGTTTAGGAACATTTAATACACCACCCTACATTAAAATAAGCCATGATTTGAATAGTTTTTATGTACGTATGCAATTTTTTTGCTTGCATACACGCACACTACGCGCAGGTCTAAAACATGGACGCAACTGAGCGGCCGGCGGCCGACCGCGCAATTTATAAGCCCAATAGCACCAACGAGTGGTGACCTCCAGTCGCCTTATAAGGCTTATCTAGTGGTTGTCTTATCTGTGACGCAATCAAAAGAAATTGCAATTTAAGTTGCATATTTTGAAACTGAGTACTCGCGAGAAACTCAAAACCTAAAGGGTACTTCCCGTTAGCTCAGAATCTTGAAACTTGGCACGAAGCAACGTCATATAGCACAGACAAAGGAAAAATTATAAAAAGTTGTCATTTTTAGTAGAATCATACTAAAAATATTTTTTTTTAATTTTAAACTTACTACCTTTTTCCTCGTAAACGCGTAGAGGTAATAAATTGAAATTCATATCATATACTCAGCTCTATAATATCTTTCTGCTGTAGCAAAACGAAACTTTCATGTCCACGCAATCATAAGATATAGCAATTGTTATCGGTTTTTACGGAACCCTCGGTGCGCGAGTTCGATTCGCACTTGGCCGGTTTTTTACTAATGGTAAGATTAAAGCTGAGGCGCACCAATTTTCATGATTAAAATCTGAGCAGGATCAATCAAGGTGTTGTGGAGCCAGAAGACCCCAAAGAATTGAAAAGAGTTCAAGTTATACTGGTCAACGAGCGAGTTCTTAGTTCTAGGGGCGGACTACTAGTTATTACAAGTCGTAACCGACACTGATTCATTGTATTAAACATAATACAAACACGTATATTTTCGAGCAGTTTAATTGGTATCGCGGGCGAAACGGCACATCCATAATACTATGTCTAGTTGAATTCCCGCGGTGTGGCATCCTTTTCGCCGATCACTGATTATAACCCTGCGATAGTGTAGTTCAATTATCAATTATATTATAGAGCAATAATATTTTTTTCACACCACCCATTCGTATACGGGCCTTTTCTTCCCTCCTAGGAGGGAACAAAGTGGCACTTTTCTGTTCTAGGACATTACTTTTTTTTTCCAGCCAGTCCGCCATGGCAACAAAATGTCTTATTATATTAATCGATTACACTTTCATTATAATCGATTATGTGTATACATTTTTTTATATTTATTACTATTTTTATACGTTATAAAATTCTGTTTTACTCATATTTATCATAAATATACTTCAATTCAGTAGGTGCGTTACTATAATGAATGATTAAAAATAGTTAGCATCATTATATTATTTTTCCAAATCGATTTTTTAATTAATAACGAATAGACGTAGCAATCGATTCGATCTAAGTATACGTTGTCTGTGGTGTGGTCTGATATTTATTCTCTGTTTCTGAAAAAATAAAATGTATTCGATCGATAATTAAGACATGAAAACATGACGCCGGAATTTATAGAATGAAAAGAAACGCAACATTGGTGCGTAATATGGCCAATTTGTTGCCATCAAATCAAGACAGAAGAATCTAGAAGCACACAAAAGGAATACGAAAAGTCGTTATATTTGAGGTTACCTAGAGATATAAAAATTGTTCTCGGAATCGGTATTTGTGATTTAATTGCAAGGATTTGCTACCTTCCAAGTTCTACCCTGAAGCATGTAGGTACTCCATGTCAAAAATAATGATAATTAAACAAAACAAAACTAACAACATTTCTGAAATGAATTTCTGAAGGCCACCAAACGAAGAAGTCTCAAGTTTTGATTGCAAATAATATCAAAACATTCAAACACAGCATTTGATTTCAGTTTCTCTGCCTATGAATGTAAGTAAATTGACTAATTTTATGCTTACAATGCCTGTTCTTGATTTTTTTAACTTAAGATAACTCTAACTGTTAGAGTCTAATGACATCAATAACTAATTGTAATTTCATAACCTAGCAATGATTTTGTTATGTTTATCTATGTTTGCAATAGTCTTGGGGACTCGCCAGTGTGTCCACAACACTCGGTTTAAGCAACTTTGCACATTTTAAATGGTTCACTTTCGGAACGCTAATAAGGTTATTTTAACTAATAACTATAACTAGGTAGTATAGTTATTAGTTATTAACATTGTGATCAGCCCCAACAGTGCAATCAATTAACATATATTTTGTTTTGTTTTAGGTTGTTCTTATCTCATGAGCTCAGCGGTGTTTGTCGAGTAAATGGAGTCTGGACTTACTAACTTCTTCCGATAATGCCAAACACCACCTTCACCTTTACCAGGATATTCTACTGATGAAAAATTAAGACTAACTTCAGTTTTGCTATGATTTTTTTTATAGAACTAAGACTGCCTTAACCCGTGCCGACATTATCCTACTGATACAATACCAAGCATGGCTCCTCCTATATCAGGAAGCATACTAAGCACAAATGTATAAAGTGAAAGTAAATATGATTCAACAATAACGTCTTTTATTTTCGTCTAAGGGGGTGTGAAAAGCAGTATGTGTCACATAGGAGCAAAATTATTTTCACCTTGGGCGTTAACACTTGAATCCCTCACTACGCTCAGGAGTCTATAATAGAATCCCTCGCTGCGCTCGGGATTCTATTATAGACTCCGTCGCTTCGTTTGGGATTCAATGTGCGCCCTCGCCGTAAATATTTCATTTTGCTCCCTTGTTACACAATCTACTAATAGTTATAGAATAACATGACAGATTACCTTTAAGTGAAAAAATATTCCAAATTTGTTTTTGTGTTCTTAATAGTCAAACAGCACATTTATGCTTTTTCTCAGAGCTCCAGTCATTAAGAAACCGATGTCGATTTTTTTGATAACGGAGCTAGAAATCCTTGAACAGTTCCATTTTTATCAGAATTCGACGAGCGATTATAATAAAAGGAATGTCGTACGTTTTAATTAAGTACGTGTATAATATTTTTTTTAATGTCCAAATACTAAATAACTCTTCTTTCTTATACCTACTCGTAAATCGTAATTGGAACAACAGTTTAAGCTTACTTATTTCTCCATGATTACAATTGTATCGAACTACTTTATATTACTTTTGCAGCAGCAACTGGCCCTGTTACCTATTTACTTAATGCATAGTGATTGGTTCAATCTTATATCTAATCTATATGTATGGTTATTAATAACCAGATACGCAGATGACTGCTTTTTACGCCTATCGGGTCAGGCGTCTAATTAAGCTAAACTTTTTCTGTCGTTAAGCATCTTGGTATTGGGGACTGATTTCTATGTAATGGTCTAGTTTAAAAGTTCCGATTCTAACTATCGATAGGTATTCCATTCAATCGATTTAAAAATCTGTAACAATCGCACACTAGTTAATTGTATTTCTGTACAGTCTTAATTGTAAATATAAACGGATTCCTATAGATACGATCCACGTCATAGATATTTCCCAAGCGTATCAAAATCGATTGAAGCTATTATTGAAGCGATTATCGGTTCAAAATTAAGCCCTTGAGATGCCAGTGTTCGCTATGGGCCATTTGTGCCGTCTGGTATGTGGTAAAAAACGTAGACATGTGCAAAATCGCTAATATCTTGTCGTAACCGCAACCGACTGTATTCGCTTCTCTCTCATAAAACGCAATAAAATTTGCGCTAATATAGGTCTCAAGAAGTACGATTTGCAGAAGTTTTTCGTAATTTGTTTATACACCTACTTACCTACTTTAATGTCGTATCTGTAATCACGTGCTCTCGGTACTGATTTTGAATAAAATAACAGGAAATATCCCGGTTCGGAACTTAAAGAATCGGAACTGGAAGCATGCCTGTATGATTTAACACTAATTTAACTAGTAGTTCGCCCCGAACTGTGAACTCGCGAATCTTGTGTTTCGCCATAAATGTGCAATAGTAGAATTACTACAAATACCAAAAATAGGTATCGGGTATTTTTTTCTCAACTAACCATCGCGGTGAAACTAAACGTCCATATTAAATTGTGCGGTTGATGCGCAAAATTTTACCGCGACGAAATCGCTTCAGATTTGACAGTTTTTGTCTCATCTAAATTTAAATCCACCTCTCACATGCCTCTCACTCTGTTGCTTTGACATGTCGTTCTTATCTGTGGACCACCTATATAGGTTTCGGTCACCATCATTATGCGTCTATGGTAACTCTCTCTAACTAATGTGTTAATGTCAGTATGCTGATGGCCCTAGTACCCAAAACTCTAATAAATTAAAAAAAAGTCAATTGTCAAAATATTTACACCAAAATCAAAATATAATGGAAAATATTTCTGAAATCAATTTTATGTTGCTAATTGTTATAAAACAGTAAGCAGTTAATAAGGATTTCACGAGAGTGTTAATCAATACCTTTCGTTTGATACCAAACTCAACCATACTTGCTCGTAAAAGTAGCAAATAAGATGACCAATGTAACAGGATCCCTTTACAAAACCTTTTTTGGCCTTCTAATTTCAGAAGCCCCGTCTCAATCCAGCTCATATACGAACTCGCAAATTTTGTTGGTCTTTGCTACAACCCCAACAAATTTCATAAAGATCGGAAAATCGTTACTAAAGTTATCGTCGGACAAACTATCTAAATCAAAAAGCCATCCAAATGCCGAGACGTCCCAGTAGCCAGGTGACAGTTGTTGTTTGTAAGAACGATCTTCGCTTACGCTCCGCTCGTTCGATAAGACGCCTATAGAAAAACTGCCTAAATAGCATTTTAGAGATATTTAATTCATCCGCTTTAAATTTTAAATGAGGTCTACATTTAATGGCCTTTTGATTAGTTTTACATTCGTAAATATCGTTGATGTATTTTGCTTCTCTCAAAGGTCAGCCCAAGATATAATTTATCGGAATCACATAATCAATCCCCACATTGTAAAAAAATAAACATACCTACAGCTGAATCGAGAAAGTCCTGCTTTTGAAATTTTGGAGTATATAATTTTGGTACTGATATATTAAAGTTTCTAAAATTGATTACATATACAGGTGGGTACCCAACACACATACCCGATACAAACTTAAACGAGCTTTCTCTATGCTAAGAAAAATGGTGCCGGGTCTCCAAGCAAACCTTCGTGTGTATCTAAAACTTTGCAAACAAGACAACTTCCCAGCAAACAAAAAGTCGTCTCGTGTGAAAAAACCTTGAGACAATCGACATGCGCAAACAATCTAAATAATCTGATTCTAACAAAAATAAACATATGAGATAGTTCATACAATTTACTATAGTTGCATAAATTTAATTTTGTTCCAAGTAAAGTAATAAGTACGAATTGAAGGATAATTTAAGTAGTTTGCATACTTTAATAGGGTTGCCATGAAAGAATTAAATATTCAAATGGAGTGTTAGGCATATACAGCTTCGTCTTGTTACTAATGAGTTAATGACCTTCAAGTAAGGGTAGCACACTTTTATTTTATAGCGAATATACAACATAAAAATTAAAAGGAATTTACCTATATTGTTATTCTTTTCAAAGAAACAAAATAAATGGTTAAATTGTATTAACCCTTTGGTTGAAAAGACTCGCACATATAATTAGCAATAAATAGAGGAGTGGGATTCCCAATGTGCGCTCCTAAAAAGTCAAAACGCGCTCTCACTCTTGCCAACAGTTCTCAGCTTACCTGTGTACTGTAGATATTTTGAACACTTCTCCAAAGTAATTACTTCTGCTGCTATAATCTTTCCTATAAGTACATATACCTATCTAACTATTTAACTATAAAAAGTACTTACCATGCGATCTGAGCATTCCATTTCCGTGGCTCAAAATGTAGTGTCGCTTACTTGTTGTAAAAGTATTTTCAGAAAATTTTAATTACCATGTCGTCCACTATTGCCATTCCATTGCAGTTACTCATTCCGCCAATATATTAGCCAATTTCTCAAATAGTTCCAAGCAATCGTTAAATACAATGTAATATACACAAGAAACGTTTGTGACAAAAATATCTGATTTACTACTTTCAGAAATACACCGGCCGCGCGTTCGTCAACTGAAATCATAAAATTTTGTCATTTCAAGGATTTCTGAACCAAACAAATTACAAGTTGATTAATGTATTGGAATTTATTCTTGTATAAATCGTGTTTATACAGAGAAATAACATGCAACTGAAAATTTTGTATGCCAATTATTGTGTAACTCACGCTGACTGCACAATTATTTTGAGATCCTCCGCTATTCGGCCTTCTATCTTGTTTCATTTTTAGCTAAATCAGTATAATACGGTATAATACGGTTAATTTTCATTATCATTTTTTCTTCGGTTCTTTCGTGAATATCATTCGATCTAATTACGAGTATGATTAGAGTATTAAGTCAATCAGTCAGTCAGTCATTGTTCATAGTTTACAATATTTGTTCGTATTATGAGTACATATTATGACATGGTTTGTTTGTTTCAGGACCGTGAAAGCAACCTGACGGTTCCGGCCCGATGGGAGGATCGCAACTTGCGAAACTACCTCAACAAACCAGGCATTGGTAAGCTCTCTTATAAACCAAACTACACTCGAGAGCAAAAATTTTGGGTCAGTAACATAAACTTTAATACATATCTTTAAAATTAATATCTTGTGAGATATTCAAGAAAATGCTAGTGACCCGAAACTTTTGCTCTCGAGTGTATGTTATTTGACCACTGTTGTTTACATACATTTTTTTTGCTATAAAAATAATAAGTGTAGAATATTGTTTTAGTTCTAGTTCATTTAATAACGTTAGTATCGTGAAACAACCAATTCTAAAGTGTTCGACGGTAATGTGAAGGGGGCCACTCAGGCATTGATCCCAAATGAATTGATAGCACCTGGGTACGGCCCAGTAGACTCGCTTCTTCGTAGAGCTAGGAAACGCCGTCTTCATTCTACTTACATCATCATCAGTCGTTCCCTCAAAGCTGAGGATCGTGACATCATGTCCTTCTGTTGAAGATCAGGTTCCTCCACAGGCTTCTATCCCTTGCTACGCACATGGCTCACATACAGGCTACTCTACTAGGGTTGCCAGGTGTCCGGCTTTAGCCGGACATGTTTGGCTTTTTACGGGTGTGTCCGGCCAAATATTTGCTCGTCCGGCCTGTCCGGCTTTTGTTAGGCTTTTCGTCTGACTGACACGCGAGTGGTACGAGTCGAAAGTCGACCGTAAGTAAAGAAGCAACTGCTCCGAGGGCTGTGCACAAGTTGATAAAATTAACAAATAAGTGTATTAAAATAGTTATAATTTGCCAAAAGGCAGAACTCTTTAATTTTAAGTAAAAAGGGGTATTAGTTTTTGTCCAATATTGATATTCATGGTGTTTATTCACAAAGTAGACCCTTGATAGCTAGAATTTGTATAGTTCCTTTCTCAGAAAAAATTTAATGACACTTTATCGGGAATAGGTTTGATATATACATTTATGAATAAGGGCTACAGTTTAATATGTCATTAAAAAGAGATTATTTGATCCTTTTTTTATATCTAGATTTTGTGTGGCTACAGAAAACTTAACTGTGTAATGGAATTCACTTATTTGTTTCTTTTTTTCGTAATTTTTAAGATCCGCGGTTTATAAATTTGAGACTTGTATTATGTATAAGAGAACTATCCAACAACGGATGCACCATAAACAAATTTTGATTTTATTTTTTAGTTTTGGTTTCACCATTTTGTCGGCGTGGTTAATTACACATACTCACTAATACTACATTTCAATTTTCTAGTAGGTAGAGTTGACGTGAAAGATATGTTTATACTTTTGCACCTTATTACAAACGAGTAAGATGAAAAGGTGTAAAGATATATTTGACGTTAACTGTACTAACGATCACTGAACTAAGCCGCGGACAGAAGGACCAGGCGAAACTGTAAGGGTTCCTGATTGACTAAATAACCCTAAAAATAAATAAGTAATGGTTTATTTTATTATAAAATGTTGTCCGGCTTTTCGAACAACTGTCCGGCTTTATAAAAGGCTAAATTAGCTATCAAAAAAGTTATGTCCGGCTTTCAGGGTAAAATGTCCGGCTAAATCAAGCGCGAAGTCCGGCTTTTGTGTTTTTGGGCCTGGCAACCCTATACTCTACTTACATACAGGCTGATTTCTCGGTCGTGATCCAGAACCACTCTTTTCTGACTCTGTACGGAATCGGATCTGAGTTACTAACACCATTATGTTCATCTTTAAATTCTGTGTCATGCCTTGCTCTCTAGCTACACGACCCAAAATCAGTCTTGTTTTAGGTTATTTAGCGCCATCTAGTTGAGAGCGACCTAAAGATAGCCAAAACGTAAGAGGAAATATGAACTCCATCTAGTAACGACTAGCATATATACTAGTTGTACGCTACACAGTTTTTGTTGTAGATTGTGTGGAGGTCACATTTCATTTTGGGTACCTTTAAGTGGCTCTCGGATAGATGGCGTGAGTTCTTAGGCTGTGCTGCTCTATTACATAAGTTACTATATGGTATAGGTGTCCTTAGAAATCATAAAACAAATACAACATAAGTAGTTTTTACCAAATGGCCAACACGGCATTTCCAGAGAAAGTGAGCCGTTGGATCGGCGGGATCTACGACTACGCCGCGCGCGCATGGAAGTGGGGCGGCGAGCTGCGCCCCATGCGGTACCAGTCCTTCTCCAAGATGAAGAAGCTCAAGCCCGAGGAGCTGCAGTGGAACTGCATCGCCATGGAGCCGGAGCTTCTCTACAGGCAAGTTTTATTGTGTCCCTATCAGCGTATGCCTCGCTATCGTTAAGCACGCCAAGGAGCTCTTGCTATTACTTGCTTACGAGGTTTATTCAAAGTTTACTCAGAGCTCAGAGTCAATAACTTGAAAATTAAAATTATAAATGGAAGCTTGTAAAATACGGTTCGACCACATTTACAACTTGTATACTTGCGTCACTTAAAACAAAATGAAAATTCAATCAGATCTCATACTTTTAAATTATTATCATTAATTTAGACATCGGTAGGTACACCATATAAATGTTTTCTTTATAAATTATATTATATTTGCTCTGAAGCTTAAGATAATTGTATTTGTAATTGAAGATTTGAAAATGGTTGTTGCTAGGCTTACTTGAATATAGGCTAGATAGGATCATACTAAACTGGGTAGGTTAATAGCAATAATAACAAAATTAGACTGCAAAGTAAAAACCAATATGAAATATGTCTCCATAGTTTTTCTTGCCTTTATTAAATCATAGAGTAACAAACAAAGAACGTCCATTTCTTACCTTTTCTTAAAGTAACATAAGTAAAGGTACAGTGGGGCAATCTGTACTTATTTCTATGTTTTTTGCCATAAAGACTGTAAATTATTACCCGTAAAAACTGGTTAGACTAAACAGTTCATACGAAACAGGACGACCCGTATAGAAATAAATGAGAATGAGGGTAGCTTGTGCGTCGGTTATAACGTCCCATTTGGCTTTATTTTATTTGGCGGCTGTAGGAGGTTCTTTGTTCCTAATACCTATCGGTTTTTTGCGAACGTGTGGGCCAGTTTCTAAATCTAGTGTGGGATCAAAGTCTGGGTTGTTTATATTATTCCTACTTTTATTATTATTTGTGTAGGTGAATGACTTTCTACAGCTTTGAACATTTATTTATTTTATCTTTGATTTGTGAATCTTATTAGAATATAGGTATCTACCTGTATAAAGAACATAACACAAGATGAACAGAGAGGGCAACTAGTGGACCTGAAAATAAAGAAACAACGAAGGATCATAAATAAACAAAAACGATCCACTATGACACTCATACAGGGTGTAACAAAAATACTGGTGATCCGTTTAAAGGCATATTTAGTATTCTATTGCGAGTAGGATAAAGAAGGAAAAAAAATTTTGACGCGAAAAATATTTGTATTTGTATGGGACACGTCGTCCCAGCCGGCCAACCCTCCATACAAAACCAAAAAAAAATGTCGCGAAAATTTTTATTTTCTTATTTTTTCATAATTAGAATACGATATCAATTATGCCCTTAAAAGGATCACCAGTATTTTTGTTACACCTTGTATAGATAAAGAATAAATGGCGATCCTTACGATACGAATCATATCATTACAATGAACAAAATATCACATTAAGCCTGAATGCTTCACATATTCGCGTATCTACATAACGCAGTGTTCCCGATATCGAAATGGCGTGTTCGTGACAAAAATAAACGATCTCAAGGGCACAGGGACGGTGGGCCCTTTTGTTGCAATCGCCCTCAAACCGCTAACGATTTAATGCGATTAGTATTGGTGACGAACTGAGAGCGTTTTTACGTTTAATATGGTATTTATAAATACGTAGGTTCAAAGACAAAGACTATAGAATGCGCAAGCTTACAGTAAAGTTCCACAGCAAAAAGTGTAGGTAGGTATTCTCCCCTGCGCACGCACGGGCATATAAGAATTTTCAAATAAGCATACATTTTATTTCTTTACCCTGTGTGCAAAACAATAGAAATCGTCATCTAATTATCTGAAAAATACACGGCTTATTTACAAATTCATTGTAATGTATCTCATAAGTCTCCATTTTAGGTACACTCTAATGTATTTTTATTAGAATGATTATTTTGGTTATTTTATGTACGAATTCCGCTACCGCTTGTAACTTATACCCAACGCCTGGACAATGCCAATCCCCCGATACCGCGAAAAGCAATAGGTATAATGTTTACTAACGCAATGATGCAATATTGCCATTGTGCAGTTAAAACCCTTATTGTACCAGCAGACGGCGTCTCGTCTCGTGATCCATAAAACTTTTACGATTACGATTATTACTCAGCTTAATTTTGATTACAATGATTCCAATAATTTTCGTTCAAAAATACTAGCGGGAAAGTATGGGATAGTTTAACAACTTCTACAGAAGAAGTCTTGTATAGTGCCTTTACATAATCGTTTATCAATCAGACGGTTTTACATCATGTGCTCTACACAGATAGAAAAAATCTCTTCAACCAAAGAAACCTATTTGAATCAAGAGATATCCAGTTTCCCATATAAGGAAAAAATAAAATTCTTTATTTTAAGATATAAAATGTTTCAAAGTTTATTACTTAACCTAATAAATTAAATACTTTATCCGAGATATAAATATCTTCTTTTTAAAATAGCTTAATATTCTCACGAAGAGCGTTTGAATTTCGTTTTTGTATTGTATTTTTTTTTAAATTGAACTTTATGTGTCTTAGTGCAATACATAAATAAATTAAGCCAAGAAACTTTGTTTCTTGGATGAAGACTCATAGTTTATATTGAGAATTGAATTTCTCCACGGAAACAAGAAAACGCATTAGTTCAAGAGCATGTGTTACTTGATGTAAAATTTGATATTTTCACACCAAGATCTAAAATTTCTTGGCGTATGAAATCGATTACTTGAAACAAACAATAACATTTTCTAACGCGGTTATCACACTGGCGCGGATCCGCATGCGGCACCGGTGCGCGAGCGAGATAGCGCTCTGCATGTGTATAGCGCTATCTCGCTCGCACACCGGCGCCGCATGCGGATCCGTCGTCAGTGTGATAATCTCCTTAGTGTCTCAGTGCACTACTTAAAAAGCTAGTAGCAGAAACTGTGTTTCTCGGGACTAATCCCAAGAAAGGAAGTTTAACTAAAAGTAGATAATACAAATATAAATTATGATTATTTATATACTCACTTTATTTATAATCGTATTAACTAGAGCTGAGATTGCTATTGTGAATCTCAAATAAGCCCGGGTAAAGCGCCGAGGGTCATGAAGTTACGTCGAACAGACGTTCGCGTGTTCTAACCTACACGCAGAGACATCTATTGATGCGCAGGGTAACTAACGTCCAAAACTTGAATGTTTCAAAGCAAAAATTATGTGCTTCTTCTTTGGAATAGCTGTGGCTCTTGATTGTAGGTTGAAAACATCAAAGCAAAAATTAATCTCTCTTGCCTAAAAACTTAAAAATCTCAAATCAAACTTTTGGCGCTACTTCTTTGAATTAGCTTTGGCTCTTAGCTGTAGATTGAAAACATCAAACCAAGAACTAATCGCTTTTGACGTAAACACATAAAACTCTTAAAGGAAAATTTTGGTGCTTTTTTGCCGTAAATAATTATTATCTTAACTCAAATCATTACTATTCGCTATAAAAATGGGTAAAGCTAAAGCTGAATAATTTTAAATCTTCTTTTAAAAATCATGATATTTTTAACTCAAGTTATGTTTATTGGTCTAAGGTATTTATTACTCTCTTTAAGAAACCGCGTGCAAGAGAGTTTTGCGTTTTGAATTAAGACATTATTTCTATCTGTGTAAGCAGATTTAACAAATTAAAAACATATCACTTTCTTCGGAGTAATATTTAGCCCTAGTTCTTAACTAGAACTAAAGCTCGCCAATTAAATTCGAACCGACTTTTTCCAGATGGGCGCCCGCAAGCTGCTACGAAAGCCGCCAGTACATCTGCAAAACCAAGCTAAAATACCACCGGCAACGCAACATCAGTCGCGAACGAAACGATCCTCGAACCAACGACGTCGTGACGGCCAATCCGCTGCTGAACCCGCTCAAGTCGTACGACCTGCGCCCGAGTGCGCTTCGAGCTGTGCCGAAGCCGCGACGAAACACGAAGCCGCACGACTACCGGCCGGATGGCGGGAAGAAACGAGGGTCGCAGCGGCCGAGTAGGAAACTTACACGACCTTTCCCTGGGTAAGCTTCAAGTTCAATAATCCTTTATATATTTTTAGTTTAGCACTGTAAAATTTTCACGCGTTGCATAAAGTCGAAGCAAATTCTGAATTCAACTGTTCCTTTTCCCTACTAGTTAGCCTGAAGTTTGGCACCCAATTATATCTTATACCTGTGGCTGTGTGCATGAGTGTGGCGCCATCTCTTGAGCGGGGGGTTAAATGTTTTTTTTCTTTTTTATTAATGGCATGTACTCCTTGCTTTTATCAAATGTCACTGGCTGATTCACTATTTTGACAGTTGACCCTACGGGCGATGTCAAATATTTTGAAATGGGATATTGACAAGAGCCCAATTTATTGTTGCATTGTGCGCTGCGATCGTTCACGTTACCCCCACCATGCACTTCGCACATAGCCAATAACTTCAAAATATGAAAGAAAAGTGCGAAATGACTGTCAAAAACATTTTAGCCATCAATTCGTGTAAAGTGGGTAATAAAGAACGATATTTGTTTTGCTAGTAAGTGGATACCAGCGTGTTAACTGCCCATCTGATGTGGTCCAGTTTAGGGTAACGATGGTTTTAATGGCCAATAAATCTTTAGGACCTACTTGCTTCATGTGGCTAATGCGAGTTTTACAGATTTGTGGGAATTAGGCGTGTTTTACAGTTGGCTGAAAATAACTTGATTGTATACTTACTGTGGCGACGCAACATAGCCTTCAAGTGGAAGGATTATTTTGTTTTTATTAAAAATAGAACCACGAGGAAGAAGCATTTCACTCATTTGGTGATCCTCAGCCTTATTCCTTACAATCCTCGTCAGGGCTTGAAACAATTTAAGCACCTACTTACAATATGGTTTAAGTTATCTAACTTCATACCATAGGTATAGTAGGACTACGAGAAAGTGAGGAAACGTCATTGCTTACGTTTTATTTTAATACAAAATTGTTTACACCAACTATAAATAAGAAAATATAATTTTCAGGTACCAATGGAACCGCCGGGACCCCGAAGGCTCGTTCCAACGGAACGCCGAGCTCCTCAGCTCCGGCCGGACTGGTCTAAGCCCCCAACAAGTCAACACTCATCTAGCCCGGCTTAAGCACCTACGAGACAAGCAGCTCAGGAAGAAGAAACTACGTAACCGAGGCGACTGGCTCATCAACGAACCGAAGCAGGACATGGCGCACACGCATGCGAGGACGTACACTGTGGATAACAACATCAGCGCGTTGCATCCAAAGACAATTGTAGAGGAGTTCGATATGATGCCGCCACCAGCTCCCATCGAAGTGCGGCCGGCGCGACAAATAAGTTACGATTAATTCCATTTTTACTTCCATCTCGGCATTTCAAAATTGGTTAAATCTTAACGCTTTTTTGAAATTTAGGTCAGTTTAAAGAATGAATGAGTTTATTTTTTTAAAGACCTGTTTTGCTTAATGTATGTTCCTTGTAAATGCACTCTTCTTTTCGCCACTTCGAACTCCTTAGTTCGGATCTGCTATGTACTCAGTAAGTTTTTATAATAAGCACAGGTTGTTAGCTTATTTATTTGCGTTTGTAATGTGATCGCTTAGTCATAGATATTTGTAGAGTTGTAGTGTTCTTCTTCTCTTCTCGTAGAGTAGACAGAACGTGACGATAAATATTCGAAGAAATAAAAATAGACTTTCTTACTAGCCAACAGACGATACTTAAAACTTCCATGGAGCATTCCACTCTTCTTTTCCTTATGCTGCGACAGCCACTCTAAAATAAGGAATGAGTCAAAGTTTTCTACTAGGTGAACTGAAAAGGTTGGCTGGTCAAACTTTAGTTTGTAACTACCTGATTTAGGATTAATGACTACAACCACCAGACACAGTAATAATATATCATGTTGAAATAATTAAGTAAGTATACCTACAGATTGTTTGTAAACCATCTCATATCGAGTATTAATATATAACTTCAACGTTAAGTTCATGTTTCAGTTTAGGCAAAGAGGTATATACTTATTTAATAGAGCGACACAGTCTAATAACTTTTTGAAGCTCCAAGTCTGAAGCGACATCTGGACGAGAGCACCCTAAAGTTACTGTAAATGTAGAGCAGATAGTACAGCGCCATCTAGTAATTGATTCCGTTACTATTACGGTATTACTAGGATAGCTTTGGGTTGCTCTCGTCCAAGTGGCGCTTCAGACTTGGAGCTCCAAAAAGTTCTTAGAATGTGTCGCTCTATTAAATATATAGGTCTTTGGTTTAGGTTAAGATAGTTCTACATATACAGGGTGTAACAAAAATACTGGTGATCCGTTTAAGGGCATCATTGGTATCGTATTACGACTAAGAAAAAGTAGGAGAAAAATTTTTTGGACGCAAAAAAAAATTTTTTTTCTATGGGACAGGTGGTCCCAGCCGGCCGACCCTCCATGATGATGATGATGATGGTATCCTGTTATCCCTCATCAGGGACATAGGGCTCTCAGAAGGGATTTCCATTGTTCTCGGTCCTGTGCGGCCTCCTCCAACTCCGTCCAGCCGAGGCCAGTTGATGCAGCCTCCGTTTCAACTGTGCGCCTCCAGGTGGTAGGAGGGCGACCTTTACCCCTTTTTCCAGGTGCTTGCCAAGTCAGCCCTTGCTTGGGTAGGTGGTTATTCGGCCTTCGTAAAACATGTCCTATCCAGCGCCACTTCCGCAAAAGTATCTCCTTGGCTAAAGGGTTTTGGCCGGTCAACTCCCATAGTCTTGTGTTCGAGATGGTCTGTGGCCAGTAGACTCCTACGATTCGCCGCAAACATTTGTTTACAAACACCTGGAGTCTATTGGTTATCTCTTGTTTGACAGGCCATGTTTCGCACCCATACAGGAGGACCGACTTAACATTAGAGCTGAACACCCTTAGCTTGGTGCGGCGAGTGATGACTGTGGAGGTCCATACGGGTTTCAACTGCGCATATGCGGCGCGGGCTTTATTGATGCGAGCTTCAACATCCGCTTCTGCACCTCCCTGTGGATCCATAACGCTTCCCAGGTATGTGAATTTTGTCACATGTTCAACTGGCTCCCCGTTTACTAGGATTGGCGCTGCATCCATGGTGTTTAGGCGCATGGGCCGACCCTCCATACTAAATCAAAAAAAAAATCTCACTTTTTCGTAATAAGAATACGATACCAATTATGCCCTTAAAAGGATCACCAGTATTTTTGTTACACCTTGTATGTAGATATTCGATATAAAACGGAATAGTGATCAAGTAGATTACTTCACTACTACTGCTACCTTGGATTGAGCCTTTTAATTATATCATCTTAAAAAGTAATAATTGATTATATTTTTGTATTTAAAAACAACTAGTCAGTAAGTGTGTTTATTTTATAGTTCTAAATATTTAAGTATTGCTTATTCGTGTACAAACCTACATTTCTTATCAAGTGACACTTTAGTAAAAATATGCGAATTCACTGTAGATTCCACAAAATCTTAATGTCTAATAAAATATAATGTTATATATATATATATATATATATACCTACCTAATTTATATTAGGACTGATACGATTAGAAGCCGCACGTAGCGCAATCACTAGCATAAAGTTACCTCTAACCTACAAAGTATTCATTAGTTTTAAAAGAACTGTGTCGTACTTTACATTGGCATTTGAAAATTTTCTTAGTTTTTAAATATTTAGGGACATTAGTGCTTGTCTCCCGGATATGACATTTAAAAGTCATTTTCATTTATTAAGTTCGTTCGTAAACGAGTGAGTTCATTATGCGTAAACTATGTTTTCTTTTTTCGCTGAAAGTAAACTTTTTCTTTTAATTTCTGCATCATTATGTGTCCAAGTTCACAACATAGACACTGCATAGACATGTTTGTCTGACACACTTACTATCTATTTGGCTTCCTAAACGCACATACAGTTATTAAATAATTCCGAATTTAGTGGCGGAACGTCAATAATATTCGTAGGCAATCCTGAGCTGATTTGGTTTTTCTCTTCCTCGTGACTTGTAAGAAATCTTCCTGAAAATAGGCAAACCAGCGGGAGTCAAGCTATAGCCGCTACGCCACTATTTCAATATTACAATAAAATATCAGAACACATTAACTGTATTTTCGTTATTGAAGGAATAACCGTATTTTAAGTGTAACTGAGGGTTTCTTAAAAAAACTGACACTTTTTTAAATTATAAATTCTATGTTTTTTTTTTCTACTTAGAATCACGAGTTCTTTCAATTTTATTACGATCAAAAAATGTCCTAAAGTTTTTTCCCTATTTTGTTACCATTTCCCATATACATTGTATGGCATGGCGGTAATACAAAGGAAAATCTCAAAAATGCTTGGAATTTTCAGGACACTTTTTTTTTTGGGATGGAAAGAGCTTGATGATTCTGAGTAAAAAATATCATACAATTTGCAGAAAATTATGAAATTTTCAAACGTGGCAACTTTTTATAGAAACGCCTGACTAATTCATATGTTTTATAAAATTAAAACACTAATTGATAAACATAATTATGTAGTCTTGTTTACTGCCAATAGTTTAAATCCTCGCATTTATGTTAAGGATATTTAAATACGTTTATTTAAAACCAATCTTTTTTTAAACCGCTAGGAAAGTCTAATGATTTGGATTTTGGATCTAATTTACTAATTATTATTTCAGTTACAACAGTCTTTTAGTTATTAAAATGACAAATACAAAATAACACACCAATAATTAAATTATTTTCCGTACACTACACTTTTTCTTAGTTTACACTGTAGATCGGTATAACATTTTAAATGGTGATACACTCAAGGGAAATAATATCGGCTCATTTTGTATGGATTTTTTTTATAAAAAATGAAATTGCAATTGTCCTTGAGTATATTTTGCATTAAATGCTTTATTTAAAATCTGTAATTAATAGGTACAGCCAGCTGCAAAGAAAAGGACCCCCTGCGTACAAAGTTTGTATGGCAGCGGGGGCCTTTTTCGTTGCAGCTGACCGTACATACCATACCATGCGTAGATTTATCAAAACTTAACCCTGCTCTTACTGACGCGTTGCAGGGTTAAATGCCATATAATGCTTGGGCAATTTAGTCTTGTGCATTTCATTATTTAATTTGTATATTTATAATTATAAGTTTTAGTAGATATTAATTAAACGTAATGTTGATGGTTGATTAATCCCAGTTCTACATTATCTATTAATCAAACTACCAAGACAAGAAATAAAGAAAAGTATAGGATTTTTTTTTGTTTAATTTGTAATTATTGCAATAGAAACTATAAGCCGTGTTTATAATATGAATGGGTACATTGGGTACAGTCAGGATCAAAAAGATAGAGACAATCAAGGTGACCAAATATATTGCAACAAACATGCCTTTGTTATCAATTTCAATTAACATAAGAATAAAGATGTGTTGTGACTGGTGTGATATATTTGGGCTCATTGGCTGTTGCCCACTACCTATTTGAATCTGACAGTACTGAAATCAAACACTTATTGTAAATTATAAGAATAAAAAGTACCAACAGTCATTATAATTGATATTGTGTACAGAGATTACAGAAATATATTGATTAGTACTATTAGTAGGTATATAAACAGAAAATGTAGTAGATAACATATTTTTAACGAAGCTTAAAAATTAAATAAAAATAAAAATAGACATTAAATCATGTTCGTTTTACACAATATTATAATTTAACAAAATTCTGTGAATTCATTCAGTATCTAGGTTAAGCAAACTAAAGTGAGTAATTTCTTATTGTATCAATGTCTAAATTAATAAAGGAATCTGAGAGAAAACTTTTTTCTTTAACCCTTCTTTAGCCCGTATTTACTAAGTATGATTCTGTGGCTCTTGTATAAAGGGGCCCCATATAGCTTGTAGGAAACTTATATCCTTAATATCACCACAGCTACCAATATATCAGCCAAATAATATCGATATCGCAGTGTTCGAGGACAGGAGGGTGATTTTTGAGCCGCGGGCGCTCGAATCTGATAATTTAAACTCTGAATAAAACGAAGAAACGATGTTTTAAAAATAACAGCGATAGTAATTTAGAATCATCAATATTTATCGTATTCATTACATGCGTAAATAATGGTGACAAACTTAAGTGTGCGATTATATTCAAGCTTAAATTATTTGAATTCGAGCGCTCGAAAGTCAAAAATCGGCCCCCAGGTCACTACACTGATTTATTTTTAATTGAACTCGGCGGGCAGCGCCATCTCGTGTTGAGTAGTAAAACTAATGAAAACAATTACTTGCGCTATTCTATACTCTTCCAGAGTGCAAGTGGAGTGCAAATTATGTTAAGTCCTGAAAATTACAATAATGTGTGATAAATGTAAGTGTCCTTGAAAAGACGTTTTAGCACCGGTACCGTAGACAAAACAACCCTTATTGAGTTACGCTACGTGTATAAAACTTTTATTTCCCATACAAATCCAATAATCCAGCAGCTCCAACAAACTGGCGTAAGGGTAAAATTTTAGGTGCCAGATAACCGAGCGCCTACTTCACTAATCTATATTTACTTATATTAAGGTCATTATCGACCCTATTAAAAAACTTGCTTGCGGGAAAACGATTCACTTCAACGACGCTTCGTGTGCCGACTTCTTTGAACATGAACATATAGGTATCGCTCTCGTCTTACGCGCGTATTACGATACGCTGACGCTACGACGCCGTGTGCAAAGGGCCTAAATGGGATTTAGGTGAATCTGTCACGTTAAGACACCGGGGTTATAAATGGCCCATTTTACATACAAGCTTTTTGTTTCATTTTAGAGTCTATTATTTATTTTAGTACCTAAATATGATGCTATTTGGAATGTTACCTTATCTGTAAAAATCTATACATCGGACTTATTTAAGGAAACTTGAGAGACAGTAAGACAGTGAAAAAATGCACATATTGCACTTATTTATGTATATTAAATTATATTAGACACACTGAGTATTTTAAACTAAATACATTAATAACCTGCATATTTAACTTTTTTTTCCTCAATGATTGAATTTATTAAAGTAATTGGTTGTAAATTACTATATGTTAAGTACTCTATTATAATATTTATAATGCGGTCTTAAATCGGCCGAAGCTAACCAAGGAGCGTTGACCTAATACAAGTATTGCCAACATGCAAAGCTGGCGAGATGTGGCGATAGTGTTGCCATGGATACCGTGTACAAACAACACCCGGGAATTACTTTTAATAACCAACGCTAGATTTTATTTCGATCTAAGTTTTAGCACATAATTGACATCTATTTGGAACTGAAAGTATAGGTATTAACTTATACCTATCTATGTAGAAACAAATAAAGAGGGTTAACATTCTAAGTCATAGAAATACTATTTTTCACACATGGGCCATGAATAATTGAATAATATGGAAACTTACACAAAGTATAACATAAACATGCTGGTGATCTGTTTAACGTCGTCTTCTAATTATGAAAAAAGCTAGAAACCTATTTTTTGCAAAAAAAAATGTACGGGGGTTGGCCAGCTAGTAAGGAACGTGCCCCATAAAAAATATTTTTTTTCGTGTCCAAAAAACTGTTTTCCTACTTTTTCTTAGTCGCAATACGATACCTATTATTATCTTAAACGGACCAGTAGTTTTGTTACACACTGTATACTTAGGTATTAAATAGGAACCTAATAATATTGCACTGTCCATTTTGTCTAGATGCATAAATTAATTTGAAATTGAGCAAATATCCAAAATAAGAATACAACAAATTTAAATTTCACACCCATTAGGCCATTAAAATACAATGACAGTTAACCTACTAAAATATCAGATAATTTTAATTATCAATTATCATCTAATAACTATAATACAGTTTTTTAAACTCTGTAAGTAGTACTTTACTTTGTTTGAACGTCTGGAACACTAAACTACAGGATGTAACAAAAATACTGGCGATCCGTTTAAGGGCATAATTGGTATCGTATTTCAAGTAAGAAAAAGTAGGAGAAAAATGTGTTGAACACGAACGCGAGAAAACATTTTTTTCTTACTTTTTCATAATAAGAATACCATACTAATAATGCCCTTAACTAACTAAACTACTACTAACTAACACTACTAAGCCTACTAGCGAGTTTTACATAGGTACCTCCTACTTATGTGCAATAGTAGATTTGCATTAACCCAACCAGTTTATATCACTCGGGTATTTACCGTATCCTGCCTCTGTTCACGAACTGCTAAAATGGAATTGAAATTATACCAGAATTGTATTCGAAAATATGCTCTCACTTCCTCTTAAGAATACTTAAATGTGTAAGAGCGAGTAGTAGCTATAATTTTAGGTTGAATATTATTTATTATTTACCGCAGAATAAGTCCCAGTCCCAATGCTTTTAATATACCCAGTATCATTTATAGATTAACAGGAACCGCTAGCTTGTTGCGAGTGATATTTATTTGTGCTTTGCTTAATGTAGGTAAGTGAAGAGCTTGTTAAATTTTACAAACAAATTACGTAGAACAACCACATAATAAGTAGCAGCTTAATACTGTAACATGTAAGTGCCGTCAACTGCTACTACTTTGCTTACGAATCTTACGATGCTCAACTTTGCCTAGTTTGAAAAACATGGTTTTATTCAGCAAACCGCTATTTATACAATCTTATTCCTGAGATGGGAGAAGGGCGGCCATCAGGGGCCCGTTTCTCAAAAGCTTGTATCTTGTAATACAAGCGGATGTCACTTTTTGACATCTTTTGCTAGAAAAGGGACTTCCACTTGTATTTCAAGTTACAAGCTTTTGAGAAATGGGCCCCTGGCCTTTCAGGCATTAGGAATAAGATATTTAGCTGTTTGGTGAAGAAAACCACATTTTTCAAGACAGCTAAAGTTGGGCATCGTAGGCAAAGTTGTAGTAGTTGACGGTAAGCAAAGTAATAAAAAAATTGGCATACCGTTAGTCCATGGATAGGACTTTTGTAAGACTTAACGTAACGTAACTTAAGTATTTGCAAAAACATCTTAAACTCAATTTGTCAATAAGGTAAATGTAAGTTTGTATATTATCCTTATAATAAATTCTATTTAATGTTTCAGACATGGCGGCTCTAAATGTAGCAAATCACTTTGCACTGCTGCTCTACATCTTTAAAAATGTCCAGGCAGCTCTAAACTGCACTCATGGCTTCGATGCCACGGGACCCAACATCGTTTGTACTGCGGGAGCCGAAGATTATGTTCTAAGAAAAGGTCTTGTCTCGGATAATGATCGTACAACATCCATAGTACTAAAAAGTTGTCGAATTACCAGTATTCAAGAAGATGCTTTCAACGCTCTACCTGCTTTAGAAGATATCGATTTATCTCATAACTCCTTGCGAACTCTAACCGGACTGTTTGACCGAACACCTAATTTGCGTGGCCTTAATTTAAGTAACAATAGAATAGAAGACTTACCGTTTAATATTTTCGACTCACTGACAAAGTTACAGTCTCTAGATTTATCAAATAATGTAATTTTGGGGCGAAATGTAGACGCTAGAATATTCAAAGAATTACACCGTGTCGAGTTTCTAGATTTTTCTGGAAACTTTATGACTGGCACTCATGAAAATTTGCTTCAAGCGTTACTAACTATTAAAACTTTGAAATTATTTAGGTGCAATTTGGACGAAGTGCCTAGATTCGCCATGCACCCTAATTTGAACTCTATGACACGACTAACTTTGTCATCAAACCAAATTACAAGACTTCACGACAAAACGTTTATGAATTTTGAAAAACTTGAGTCTATCGAGCTCGATGATAACCTCATAGATGTTATACAAGAGGATGTTTTTAAACCATTAAAAAACATTAAAAGTATTTCACTTCAACATAACAAAATAAAAGATCTCTCCGAAAGCCTTTTTACAGGCTTACCTAAGCTGGGGAACATTAATTTATCGCATAATCTTATAGAACACGTGCCCGTAAACGCTTTTCGACATTCTGGTCTAAAAAATTTAAACCTGGCTGATAATAAATTCACTTATCTTCAAGATAACTTCTGTTTGGAATTACGTAACTCTGGTGTGCGATTGAAGAAGTTCTACTTTAACCAGAACCCTTGGCAATGTGCCTGTTTAAATGATATTCTCATTGAAGTGAAGAAGATGGGTATACAATATAACGGAGTAAAATATATGGGACAGGAGCAGGTGTGCGTGACCGCTAAAGAATTTATTTGTAAGAGGCAACCAAGCTTCAATGTAGAATATATGGATTTGTACAATAATATCATTGGTTAAATAAATTAATATTTTTCTGGCAAACTGTTTTTCACGTCAATTAATAAAATAGCCCCAATATTGTTATAAATCAGATATAATTCCTAGAGAAATAAATCACAAACTTAAAGTATTACATCGCATAAATTACACCTGGACATAATGCCAAGTGACCTGAAATACCAATCAGCCAGTCCTACGGTTTTAAGAAGACATTAGCTAGGGATACACGCACAGATGTGTCCGCCGGATTTGTCCATCGGATATGCCCGGCGGATACATCCGTCCGTGTATGGCGCGAATTGGACAACTCATCCGTCGGGCATATCCGTCGGACAAATCCGGCGGACACATCTGTGCGTGTATCCCTAGCTATTCGTAGTAATACCTTTTTCGTCACATGACTTATTCTTAATTTCAGGTCACTTGGCATTATGTCCAGGTGTAATTTATGCGATATAATACTTTAAGTTTGTGATTTACTTCTCTAGGAATTATATCTGATTTATAACAATATTGGGGCTATTTTATTAATTGACGTGAAATGCCGCGCCGTCCCCAAATAAATTGTATCAAAAGAATTTGTTGTTAAAGTCATGTTGATAACCGTTCATTAAATATCAATATTAAAATTTTGATCGAATAGGTATTTATGTAGCAATTAATATACATTTCACTACCTTCATCTATTATTTGGCTTTTCAACTCTAAGTTATAGATTAGATAAGGTAGTAAATTTATTATTTGGAACGGAACCTACCTATCCAAAATCCTCCTTTGTATATGTTTGTCATGAATAAATGTTTCTTTCTTCTTTCTTTCAAAATGTCAAGATTTTCATATTATTCATAAAGGTAAAATTAAATGATGAAAACGTCTAATAAACGATATTACTCGGTATCAAACGGACCACAATAGCCAGTCACAATACATATAATGTTGCAGTATACAGGGTGTAACAAAAATACTGGTGATCCGTTTAAGGGCATAATTGGTATCGTATTACGACTAAGAAAAAGTAGGAGAAAAAATTTTTGGACGCGAAAAAAAATTTTTTTTTCTATTGGTCAGGTGGTCCCAGCCGGCCGACCCTCCATACTAAACCAAAATTTTTTTTCGCGCTAAAATTTTGTTTTCTTACTTTTTCGTAATTAGAATACGATACTAATCATGCCCTTAAATGGATCACCAGTATTTTTGTTACACCTTGTATTAACGTCCCGCATGTCCCAAGACCGCGTCGCGAAACGCATCTTCTACAGCGAACTGCAAACTGGTAAGCGAAAGCAAGGCGGCCAGTTTCTGCGGTTCAAAGATGTGTTGAATTGAAGCGGCATACGAAGAGAGCTCGGTTACTATAGTAGCCCTCAACCAATGTGACGACCGGGGCCATAAAAGTCCACAATGCAACACAATGGATAACTGATAACGCGAGCTCAAGGGTTTTATGGCCCCGGTCGTCACATTGGTTGAGGGCTACTATAGTAAAACTTCTCATAATTATAAACAAATTAAATTACTGTTAGGTAGTTAAGGAATTCATCATCATCTCAGCCATAAGACGTCCACTGCTGAACATAGGCCTCCCCTTGAGGAATTGTCAATACTTTAATGATGGAACTTGGAATGCAAAAATTGATCATTCTGAATTTCATATGATTTCCCTTTTTTGTCAATAGTCTCTAAATAAAATAAAAAAATTATAATCATTCAGAATTTAAGAATTAAAGGAAGAATATAAAAAATGCTTGCCTCGTGCGAGACTCGTACTCACGAATCTGAAATACCGGCCCGCTCTGCTCTACCTACTGAGTAAAACAGTGATTTTTATTTTTTTGTATGGTGGTGTATCGTAAGCAGACCGTTTATTTACTGTAAAACCTGACAGTGACAATGTATGAAAGCAGTTGGCGTAGAAATTGGCATGAAAGCACTAAGAATTGTAAGTTAGGCTTCTGTTTGATCGTGTCTTGTGCCAACGTCAAAATCTTTTCCGATATCAGTTCGTTGGCATTTGAACGCTCCACGCAATTCTCTCTTTAAATATGTATAGGGGTTTACCAGACATTAGCCTCGAATTTATTAAGAAAACGCTCACTCAAGTCGTTTACCTATGTTAATGAACTAGAACTAGGGTTTACGAACTCTTTAATCAATTGTTTTAGTTCTAAAAACGATTGTGCGGTAGTCAAGAAAATTTGGATATTTTTAACACATTTACTGCTATGCTACGCGCGTAGCGCTACGCCGTAGCCGATAACATGGGTTTCCAGCTAGCGAAAATGCTTCGTAGAACCATAACGACAACGTGTCATTAGCAGTGAATGGGTTAAGTGGTTATGAAATAAAACATCCTAACGATATCTGCATCTACCCATATGTACCTCTTAGCCAGGTGAGCTCACGCTTTTTTGAAAGCTATGCTAAGCTATTAAGCTTCATTTATTTTTATTAGGCCGAAATACTCTGGCTATTAATAGAATTCACTCCTCGTGAAGGTTTTCTAGGGAACCGTTAAAACCAAGTAGACACGTGTATAAGATCAATTTACAAAATTACTGAGACAGGTAACTCAAATATCTAAAAATATCCATAATACTAATGGTAAATGGTGCATATTTGAAAACTAATTGAGGGACGTAAGTTCCATAACTTCCATAAGCTGTGGAAACGCAATAATCAATTTTTTGTCAAGGTTGTTGAAAGTATTGAATGAGATGCATGCTTTTAACACTTATTGCCCATTAGTCAGTTTACTGAGCTAACCTTGATCAGACCTGGCCATGACAAATGAATAATGAACCTATTGTAAGGCCGAGTGTTAAGCACTAGAAGGCGACTAAACCTACTTTTTTTGTACAAGTAATACCAAAATTTAATATGATGAATAAAATTGGTGAGGTTTGAGTTGATTGGTTGGTTATTTCTGGTAATTCCGAAAATAACTCATATTCTGCCATAATAAGTGCTCATTTACGGAATTATTGGCCATTTTCCTTTCGAAATTGTTCGAATACCTTCACCTTACTTTTTAGGCAGTTTAGGATGTAAACAAGTCCGCTAGAGTTGCTGATGGTGTATTAGCTTGTAGGAGTTGTAGGTATTGTTTATAGAAATAGCTGCTATCAGGCTCACAAACAAGAATATTCAGGATCACATTAAAGAGCCAAAAAACGTATCTATTACTCATCACCAGTAAAATATTTTGAAAAATAACCGCCATCGCCACCCCAAAATGACATTATTTACTCGTAGGTATTATCATTGGTGCTATTTTCTTACACGAGACCAAAGCATACAGGCCTCTTGATATGTAAGTATAAAGCAAGCTTTACACTCATTTGACTCATTTCGAAAGGGGGAAAGAGTCATTCAAAATTGGTTACTACATATTTTCACAACAGTCATAATTTTGTCGAAGAAATAAAGTATATTGAACAGGCTTATCATATCAAGATACTTAGTTACGCAATTGACAAATGGGCCAATTTCTCGAATGACTTTAACAATACTTATTTGTTAGCTATAGGTACTTAAGGCAATTTTCAAATTGATTAACCTAAATACGCATAAGCTTTATTTTTACAGTTATGAAAAATAGCTAGAGTCTGTTCAGAACGAGAAGTGTGTCGGGATTTATATGGGAGCTACATACTTACATTCTTCAACACAAGGTACTTTTTCCGAACAGTCTCTACCAGTATATTAATATTAAGGGATCTCTGACATCGAGCATAATAATAGATTGAAATATCAAACCACACATTTTCCAGTGAAACTATTTCCGTGTGCAAAACAGTGGTGGTTAAAAGCAGGGGTGGCACGTGGCGGCCAGCGGTCAGTCGTCACCCCGCGGTCGACCGGTCGATCCGCCATGGACTCGCACTGAACGCTCAACACGACGCCATGACCGATGACATACCAGGTGAATTGTGTTCCATTTTCAATTGAAATGGGCGATTTAGGCGCGAAATTAATTATTCATACACAAATTTTCATTGTGTTATTTTTTATTGTTTTTATAAGTGGTTTGTTTGTCGAAAACCGGTGAATCCGAAAGAAAATATTCGTCGGTTTTTTTATTGACAACGAAGCCTCTGTATGAGTACGTAAACGCCAAGTATTGACAAATGAATGTAGGATATTAACTTTCAGTAATAGAAACTAGTTATTGGAAGCGTGTTTCGTGACATGAAATTATTAACTGCTGCACGTAATGATACGTACGCTTAATTGCCCCAGTTTACCTTTTTATACCTAATCATAAATATATTTTATTGTATAATAACAGTGCGACACCTAACATATTGAGTTTTGAATACCTTTTCAATTCTTTTCAATACATTTCGTACATTTATACATTTGTTTGTAAATAAGTTGTCATTTCAAAAAGGTCTCTAACGATTATGATAAGTATTTTAAATTAACTCCGTCAATATTAACTTCGCTTCTAGTGTCTACGTCGTAGCTTGTAGTAAAGTTTTCTAAATAACACATTTGCTACGTAGTCATCTCATTATTTGCCTACTGATGAAAATATATACGATCTTCAAATACCCCATGTTCGAAATATATCAATCAAAATTAAATGTGACCTATTACATGTACAGTTCAAGTCATAGGTTCCCAAAGTGGTACATACCACCCGGAGCGGCGCTGGTGGCATCCAGGGGGGCGGCAAAGCCCATACAATAAATTGGAGGGCGCTGAAATTGCCTAAGGGAGCGCTGAATTATTTATTCATAAAAATAAATAATACTATATAAGTTATTGAAACAACTATTAAATTGCTACTGTGCACATGAACAATGTATTTTGGCTCCTAGTGGTAACAATATGCGAAATTCAAAGTCACGATCGAACATTTGTTTATTTTTAACCTTAGTTTCGTAATTTTTAACTGTGTGAAATACTAAATTTCTTTGCCTATAGATTACAGGAAAACTTACGACAAGTTAACAGTTAAGCGTGAGTCGAGCTTAAGAAAAAATACACATTGTTCTGATTATCATAAATAGATACAGAAACCTTTGGGCGCGAGTGCGGCTCGCACTTGCGTGGTTTTTTTTTATATTGGGGGCACTACAATTTTTCTTCCTGCCAATGAGGGCGGTCGGTCAAAAAAGTTTGGGAATCTATGGTTTAAGTCAGTAGTATGGTCAGTAGAAATTTACATGTCACCGCATAAATATTTACCTCTCACAGTAATGTTAAGTATTTTTATTATGCCAGTAAGAATATTATTCACACCAACTTATGGTAATGTTTGATTCGCATGCCACCGCTCCGCCCTCCATGGCGGACAACCACGTCGTTACACGACTATAGATTACAGAAAATAAATAACTACTTGTTATTCTTAGTTCATAATCGCAGTTTGTCGAGGTATACATATCACTAGTATAGTACCGGGCTTAAACTGTAGCTTTCTACAAGATAGGTGAAGAAAAGAAGAATTATTTTTCGGATCTTTTTAGTGTTTTATGATACGATTTCGGTAGGTTTCGCCTAAAAACAGCTGAAACTAAACCAGAATTCGTAATTTCTTCAGTCCTTTTTCATCGGTTTACTAAGTTTTAAGGGTAATTTAAGGTAGGGCCAACGTAATAAATAGTTTCAAAAGTCTCAACGTTTGAGTTTGGTTTCGGTTTTGACCAATACTTGGTTTTCGGTTGGATACTACTCAGTTATTATATTTTAATCGTAGCTTGATAGTTATGAGAGGAATGGTCAATAGTAGCCATCTCAGTGCAGCCAGCTCGTAGTCAATATCAAATCATAGTGGCAGGAGATGGTGTCGCTAGACTATTTACAATACTACTTAGTACTTAATTAGAAAGGTGGGTGAGGAATCTCGACCGCGATTCGAATCGTACTAAGAAGTGCTGGAGAGCCAGTAGGTATAAAAAAGTACGTAGCGTAATCTTTTAGTAGACTGTAAACAGTAATTATAGAAATAAAACTATCAGCACCAACAACTTGGCTATTTTTGCGTCATAACTTTATTTTTGGCTTGGTTCCAACATTAGGTCCATTGCTTGGTATTCAAACGATATTAAATTATCATAAAAAAACGTTTATTATAAGTGGTCTTAACATATTTAAGTGATTTCATAAACCTGGACGAGTCGCGTAAATAGTTAATTTGCTAGATTTTATTGCCGTACAATCCGAGCACGGAATCTCTATATAGAATCTGCAGCGCCAAATTTTGGAACTGTCGTCATAATAGCACATTTTATCACAGTTCAGGAAAACGGGGATTACCGAGGACAAGATACTTTCGAACCTATAATTATATACCTAATGAGAAAGTAAGGAACGTAACGAAATCGGTAATATTACATTGTATGTTTGAAAAAACTTTATTTTTCAATAATTTACGGTTATGCTTCCTCTACACGTTAACAATTGCTATGTTGGAGCAAAGAAAAAGTTATAGTGGTTTGACGTCTGGTTGTATGAACGTTTGCGCAAATTTACTAAAAGTTGGCGTGTCTAATGAGATCGATTGATAACTAATTGCGTTTTCCTTATCCCAAGGAACTTTATAAGTGACTTGTCTAGTTTATTTTATGTAAACTCAAAGGCTAGGCGCCAGGCGCCCTCTCCGTTCGTAGCCGCTGAGCTCTACAAAGGGGAAAAACGCTAGCATCATCTACGAGCGTAGCTACATGCGTCTACGGCGCTATGAGCGTAAGTGCCATCTTAGAAAGAGGTGTATTCAGAAATAAAAATAAGTACGATAAAAAAAATCTTTGCAGTCGTTATAATGTCTAAACATAACCCCCGTATAGCACGGGCCTATTTTGTTAATCTAGTTACCTACTCTATTAGTAAGTTTAGAAAAAATAATGTTCATTACATATTTATAAACTTTGGTGGATAGAGACAATTTCTCCTTTTTGTGAGCGCAATATCAGTTATTACAAAAGACAGGGGGCCAATTTTTGACTTCCGAGCGCCCGAATTCTAAAAGTTTAAGCTCGAAAATAATCGCACACAAAATCTTACCGCTAATTTTTTCGTGTGAAATTAATAGTTTAAATACTCATGATTTAAAATTACTATTGCTGTTATTTTTAAAACATAATTTCATCGTTTTATTCTGAGTTGTAAATGTCACTTTCGAGTGCTCGAATCTCAAAAATCACCCCCCTGGCATGTTGTACTTACGCTTACAAATTTGTTACTTAACCTTCTAGATATGTGAAACGCGTCCGAGTTGTCCCGCCATCGCCATTTTGGCCCACCTGTCCGCTGTCACGATTCCAATTAAAACTCAAAAAACTTTATTTACCTACCTACTTCTATGCATAAAAAATACCTACATGACCTACTCACTTAAGTCTAGTTTTCTTGGTATTGGCTAAGGACCGCTCATGTCTAACCTACCCTATTACTCATCAAAATGTAAATACAATACAAATGTTAATTTACATCAAGAATTTTCCACTTAAACTGCCAGTCTATGGTGCCATAACGCTATTATTAACTTTTAAGGCTCCTTTAAGTTAATATTCATCGCCGAAAATGACGTCAGTGGCGAGTGAGAATTCTTTTTGGAACAAAGTGCTCTTTTTGTTCGTGAGCCATAATTTCCGGCGACCTTGCCGGGTTACGCTGTAATCTGATCAGATTACTATCATCCAGGATTTACCGGCGGCCATTTTTGGCCTTTTCAAGGCTAAGAATAGCAGGCAAAGTGAAATGTTAATTAATTTTACACCTGTTTCTCGCATCGCTTGTGGGAAGTAGTCAGAAACCCGTTATTCAACGAGAACCTATAGCAAATTGTGCCTGAACTGATTTGAAGATGAAAATCAATGTTTTTGATAAAAATTGCCTGTATAAGAAAACTTTTATTTTTATGTTGTTGTTTTAAGTGAAATAATTGAAATGAGTAAGTAAGTAAGTAACACTTTTACCTTATGAAAAAATTAGCAATAGAACGCAAATATTAAACACTGAATAAGTAGCAATGTCCCAGCGCACACAAGTTTTCTGCAGATATCGCAAAGCGTCTGGTTGATGTAACTGGTGACCGAAGAGCTGGCGGTTTCCTCGCACAGCGTATCAGCATTGCGATACAACGAGGAAATGCCGCCAGCATCCTTGGTACAATGCCGCAAGGGCCTAGTTTAGATTTGAGCTAGTTATTAATTTAGTTTAGTATTTGTACTGTAGTACCTCTGTATATTTAGTTATGTAAATAAATGATTTTTTCCAGTAGCAATGTTTTTACTTTTAATTTATTTGACATGTTATTTATTGAAAAGAATACTCAAACTAAACGTGTGTAAAAGTATAAAAGACCTTGTAAAACTGCGCTTATCTATAGAAAGAAAGGTTGGTAATGAAATTCAAGGCGCTATAGGTCATAGACAAAAATAGCTAGGTAGGAATCCGCCCTAATTGTAGATTGTGTGCTCGTAACATAGATCAAACTGCTCGGAATGTTTGCTGAAAGCTACTAGGCGTGTACCTACTTTAATTGTTCTATCTTTTAGCTTGGATGAAGGACCTGAAGAAATTGGTCGAATATTAAGTCCAAGTTAACTCTAACTGTCTCAATAAAACATAAACTATCACAGAAAAATTGGCTAATCGTCAAGAGACTATACCTATTAACTGTTGTGCCCGAAATGTGTGCTCTGAGAATTTACCTATTCGTAGCTTAAACAGTGAAACTATGTATACATTTATGTACATAGATACAAGCACATTGTGTAAATTTAGGTAAGGTTTTTTCGACTATATATAGAACTGCGGAAACGGTTCATACGTTTCTTTTTTTTAATACTGTTCACTTTTCTTCAGATACGGGCGCCGTATTCACGTTCGGCAAGTCCCACTTTGCCGACAACGAGCCGAGCCACTTCTTCATTAAGAATGATCCCATCGTCGCTATTTCTTGCGGTGACGAGCACAGCGCCGTCATATGTCGTAAGTAATATGACTCATTTCATACAATGAAAACATCCACATTCTCGATTAATATTTGAGGAGATTTATATATATCTATATATTTACACTCACGGCACTTTAGTCACGTCTTGCGACATGTTTCGGAGAGCCTAGGTCTCCATCTTCAAGCACTAGGAGTGCTACTTGAACCGGCCCGTGGCGCACTGCTGCGCCTCGCGTCGTTTAAATTTAATAAAACGAAGGTATCTGAACTGTAATATCCATCCATTCTCGACCTTTATCCTGAATTCAAATAAGTTTCCGGCGTTATATAGCGCAGTTACATTTCTCTATATCTGCATTTCTATTTTCATCAACCTTTGGACATAAAGAGTGTTGACGTCACCGTCACTACGTTGACGGTTGATGGCGTAAACAGATTAAGTTATCAAAATAACTCTAACAAATTATTTTCTTCAGAAAATGGACGAGTATTCGTGTTCGGCGGAAACGCATGGGGGCAACTGGGGCTCGGGCACAAGGATGAGGTGACGCGGCCGTCATGCGTCAAGTGGCTGAAGCCACATCGCGCTATGTTCGTGGCTTGTGGCCGCGCGCATACTGTCTTCGTCACAGGTTGGGTATTTCAAGAACTCTTTTTCAGATAATGGGCGGGCAACTGGGGCTAGGGTAAAGGACTGGTAAAGTACCACTATCAGTACACCCCATTCCGGCATGGTCGTAACCTGCAGCAGCGGCGTTGTCTTCGTTACTAATAAGCTTCACATGTTGTTAGGACAGTCGGGCAAAGGATACGATATTCCTAGCATTGGTATGTATGCAGAAACTAATTCCAGAAAATATATCCACTCTTTCTCCCTTTCTCTTTTTCAGCTTGCGATGCTGATGGTACCATCAAGTCCTAATTTAATACTTCCATTTGAAAAGCTTAGAATAAAATTAATGTTAGACACTGTTTCGCAGACACTAACTCCATATACTCCGTGGGCTGCAACGACGAGGGTCAGCTTGGCACTGGTGACCTGGAACACCACACGGTACCGCAGTACGTGGAGATAGACGACCAGCCTAACATCAGACAGGTGTCAGCCGGGAGCAACCACACCGCGATACTCACTGGTATGAGTCAACACATGCTCGTTACTTTACTACTCGATACTTTATGTATTAAATATTTATGAAGACAATCAAATGGACAAGTGAAGTAGAAGGCGACATTGCCTGACATTCTCTCTGCAGCAAAATATACAAAAATATGTCGAACATTACGGAAAAATTAAAGAAACAGCTGAGCATAGCAGGAATGCGATCGGAAAAGACTGTTCACCTCACCCGTTACACCCGTTGCAATCAACCAGATAAAGAGTGTTTATTTAATAGATAGGTACACAATAACATTACTACTTATTCAGTGTATTAGTCATTTGAATATCATAATATTGATGCCTTGTTAAGTATCCGCTTACACATGCAAACGGTTACATTATAATGATTAATGAGCTTTATTCCTAAAGGTTATGGGCACAGTAAATTGATTTTAAGCGTGTTTAATATTGTTATCCAGACGACGGCAGAGTGTTCGTATGTGGCTCGAACACCGAAGGCCAGCTCGGCCTCGGCGAAGACACGAGATCGACCACCAAGTTCACCGAACTCAAGTTCATGGAGAAAATCGCTTTCGTCGAGTGCGGATACTACCACACGGTTTTTATTACAAGTAAGTACCAAAAGTGGAGTAAAATTTTATACACTAAATCCAGTCCACTAAGAACTAATCTGTGTGTCTTCTTAAACTATTTCCAAATATTTTCCAAAATAGATCGAGGATTAAAGTCGACTTTTTTACACAGTTTTTTATTAGTAGGTGTATTTTGTTTTATGAACCAGTTTCAAGCTTTTGAGGGGGAGGTTCTCAATTTATCGGAATATTTTTTTTGCAATTTTTTTTATGTCTGTTCACTGATTATTCGATGACGGCTGGACCGATTTGGAAAACTCTTTTTTGTTTGAAAGAATATACTTCACAGTTGGTCCCACCCATTGTCACCAAGTCCGGATCCGGTGACGGAATCCTGGAGAATACGAGGGAACTCTTCAACTATTATAGGCACATCTATAGTGATTTGAGTATTGTTTACAGAAGCTAGGGTTTACTTTTGGAAAGGTGGAGGCTAAGTGAAGTCGGTTCTTTTATATTTAAAACTATCATATACTTAATTCATATAGGTATCCCTATCTATGTAAGCTCCATTACAATATGTTTATGGCTACACAGTAGGTCAAGAAGGGTCCCGCATAAATTGGGTCAGATCGATGAATGGCGTTGGTTATTCCAAGGTCATTCAAGTTTGACCAAACAGTTTGTACCATCATTTTCATTTTATATCTAATTCGGATCTAAATTTTAGCCCAAGGCGCAGTCTTCGTGACGGGCGATAACGAAAACCAAAAACTCGGCATCCCAAACACAGCGACCACCGTATACGTGCCCGAAGTTCTGCCGCTCGACATCCCCATCAAAAGCGCATGTTGCGGGGCTTCCCACACTTTCCTCTTGTCTATGGACGAGACCAAGATCCTAGCGTTCGGATCGAATGAGAGAGGGCAGCTAGCGATGCCGCAGGAAGTTGAGTTTGTGGCAGAACCAACGGAGATTGATATGGAGAAAATGTTTGAAGGGTATCAGTTGAAGTTGGTGGCGTGTGGAGCTATGCATACGGCGTTTGTTACGGGTAAGTTTTGTTTACTAACGAACTATATTTTTATGAATTCATACTACCGATTTGAAGTGGCGCAGAAGGGGAGAGTGGCGTTCTCTTGTATCACAGGCGAAGATCTGTTCTGGGTCACTGAGCCAGTGAAGTAAGTATACTACCGACATAGTATTTGTAAAGGAATAAGGGTGACAGATACCAAAAGCGAGCCTAGATAGCTATAAAATAAAAAGCTCAATAATAATCTAAAGACAAGGCAACAAATTGGCAGTACCTACAGCAGTGAAAGCGAATCAAATAAAATTAAATTCGTGGTTACACCCCTAATAACAAACCAATCAAATCATTTCAATGTGACGTCACGTCTATTCCATTAAAGCAACGAGCACTTAAACATACACCTTGGCAAGGACATCACAGCCGTGTACATGCCTACGTCTATTTTTGTATTCGATTCCATCAAATGATACCTGGCCATTAGGCACTCCACCCGTCAAGGGTAACAAATTGATAGCCAGTATTGACGACTGCTTTGTGAACAGTGGACATATTTTTGTGGTGAAAAATTTACATTGTTTTCTAAAAAGTTGGGAAAAGGGAGTTCTTATGTGTAGTTTATTGAACTCTAGTTTGTATGTGTTACGAGTGTAATAACGGTGAGACCCGAGACCTAAACGAACGGTGAGCCTTCTAAGGTATTAAGTATATAAGGTACAGCTACCCACAAAAACAATCTAAATAGGTAAAATTCTTTCTTGGGTAGTTAGGTACATAGGTACCTAAGTATTAATTGCTTCAGCCTTTGAATTATACAAACAGTTACAATAATAAATTGAAAATGGAAATATAGACGTACCTATAAGTACCTGAAGCATAAAAATATTTAAAAATATATACCTACGTAGGTTTCGAACCCGTTTCAATAGTTAACGATGTTATCAAGTAAATACAAAAGTTGCGCCGTGAATGTAGGTCATGACACATTTAATAGGTAACGGCAGCAACGGAAAGTTATTGGGCTTGATTGGAACTTTTCCTATCCATATCCATACCACTCTAGTTCACTTTTTTTATATACGGTGTAGGTTACAGTCACATAATATTAAAATGAGTAATTATACCTTACCTAAATAATAGGTATCAATACCAATTAAGCAGGTAGTATTTAAGTAACGAAGTACAAAAACCACTGGCTAAATAATTTATCCACCACAACCAACTATATAAGCCTACCACTATATGTGTAAGTTTAGTACAGTCAACATCAATATATTGTAACAGCTAGAGTAGCCAAATAGTTCGTCACACCACTCACACCATACAAAATATATGGTGTGAAGAACTATTTGATCACTTTGGCTGTTACAATATATTTGTTGCTGACTGTACCTAATACTCTTAGTTAATATATTTAAAAGTAGTACGTTAGGTACAGTCGACTAGAAAAAGATGTATCCACCTTTTCACCTTATTGCGTCGTAATAAGGTCCTAATGGGATACATCTCTTTGTAGTCGACTGTACCTACGTAAGGGAACGGTAGGGCTAGGCACGATAGCCACGACGGCCTCTCAGTGAGCGAAGCGCCGCTGGCATACCTATTCCCACCTGGTGTGCGCCTGCGATTTTTACGAATGGTGTTACTGCTTACATACGTAACACTATTTATTTTTCAGATAACGGCCTTCTTTACACCTGCGGCGAGTCCAGACACAACAAGTTGTGCCTAGAAGACAATGACGGCAATTCAAACGAGTCCAATCAATACTCGCCGAAGCGGGTCACCGCCATGAATGGCTTCATTGTCGACAACGTGGCCTGCGGCGGCTGCCACACTCTACTCACCGCCACTAAGGGCTCCAACGCCGACTTCACTAACAACGATTTTAACGTAGTCAGCGAAGACACCAGGCTCATATCCCTGACGGAATTACCACCCCTAAAAGTACCCATGAACAAAGGAGACGAACTACACACCATGGAGGACATTACCAACTCTAATGTCGACGTAAACACTGATAACATCAATGGAAATGTCGATGAAACCGGTTCGATCGATTCGCTAGAAGCTAATGTGAGCGGATCGCATATTGTAAACATAAACGACCTTGAAAATGACAATGGAAGTACTCATGGTATTGAAGATATTAAAGACGAGTTGGAATCCACTACGTCCGCTCTTAAAGCTGAAGCTATGAGTGCCATGGAGACTATGGATACTATGCTGGATAACGCAGTCGAAAATGTAAAAGAACAAGCTAAAGAAACCACAAAAAATATTAAAGACGCCGCTAACGATGCGTTCAAAGCAGGATCAGATAAAGCTCATGAGAAAATGGAGGTCGTTGAAGATGTTATAAAGAAAACCGAAGCAAAAATAAGCCCCAAAATAGACGAGATGAAAAAGGTATTGCAAATACCAGACAAGATCGTTGAAGTAGCGAACTCGCCCCCACCCAAATCGCCTCTTTTACAAGAATTGCTTCATATACCGGATTTATCTCAAATGAGTCCGAATTTGAGCAAAAATAGCGACGATGGCCAGAAAAGCGAGACTGGTCAATCAGAGAATGAAACAATTCCTTGTGGATCCGACAAATCTAGCCCACAGGCGGGAAAAGGAGCTAAGACACAAGCAGTCCTACCCATATTGAGGAGTGAAGACCATATAGATAACGACGACGTAGGACAAAACGAGGAGAGCGATGTAGTGGTTAATAAAATGGAAGAGAAAGGAAGATTTGCTCGCATATTTCAGAACATAAGAGACAAGGAGAATTCTTGCATGGGCAAGGGGAAAGTTATAGAAGAAAATGTTGTAGGTACGTAAACACTGCATATTCTCTTACTTCCATAGCCCTTTTTGGTTAGGTATCTCTAATCTAATTTAAACAAACCGATTATTGCGCGGTCCATGAAAAAGAGCGTTACATTTTCTGTTGAAGCAAACTGAAGTTCAGTCTGCTTCAACAGAGCAAATCCCTCCCTTTATTTGATCTGTGTATGTGATCCCTCTACACTGAATCACAACCTTATGGAATAACTGTCCCGAATTTGGAACCTCTGCGATTCTCTGCTTTAAAACCGGCCAAGAGCATGTCGGACCATGCTCAGTGTAGGGTTCCGTAGTTACCGGCCTGTTACAATTCATTAATTCAAAAGGTCGTTTCTTACAGGAAATTTGGCGGCGCTTAAGTCATTTTTACCTACGTCATTTCACTATGGGTTTTTGAGTGATAACTCAAAAACGGCTCAAACGATTTATTTCAATATAGTTTTCATTGAAGGTACTTATGAGGCCTTAGTTTCATGATTTTTTTCAAAATTTTTGGACCCACGGTTCAAAAGTTAGATGGGGGGGACGCCCTGTTTTAAACTTTCGGAGCTATTATTTACGAAAGTATTAGTTTTATCCAAAGACCCTTGTTCTTTTTGAGAGACCTATCCAACAATACCCCACACAACTGGGTTGAAAAGAAAAAAAAATTCGCCCCCCCACTTCAAGTGTACGGGAGACGGGAGGCACCCTAATAAAATATATTTTTCCAATTTTTATTCAACCGTTTTGTCGGCTTAGTTAATGCACATATTCGTACAAAATTTTAGCTTTCTAGTACTAACGGTCACTGAGCTAGACCGCGGACGGACGGACGGACGGACGGACGGACGGACGAACGGACGGACATGGCGAAACTATAAGGGTTCCGTTTTTGCCATTTTGGCTACGGAACCCTAAAAATGTATGGTCTCGCCGGAAGATCAGCGCTGGCTTTCGGGTCAGCATTATGCTGAGGCGAGCCCATTTCGTAGTAAACTCTATTTTATGTTTAAAATGTTTTTTCTGGATATATTTTTAATACTTTTGTATCCACTAAGTTTACTTCGAATAAAACTTTTGATTATGGTTATGAAAAAAATCATAAACAAATTTATTTTCAGAAAACATTCACAAGGGCCTCGACACCGCCGAGCAGTCCGTGCACAAGGTAGAGGAGACCGTCGAGACCGAGATCAGGAATCAGACGAACTCCAGGACATGCACTATATTATAATTATTATAAACAAGTTTCCGTCTTCTAAATGTTTAGCTGTTATAAATAAAGTTTTTATTATTATATTAATTCATGACATTGGTGATTTTATTTTCCGGTCCCCGATCCAATAAAATGTTTGATAGGGATAAACGGTTCGACTCATATTCAGTCGCCATCAGATATATCTGAGCGACCAAGGTAGTCACAAATATCTGAACAACGCCTCCATTGTCAAAGCGATAAAGTGCATGTTCAGATAATTTTGAGTACCCTGGCTGCTCCGATATATTTGATGGCGATTGTTCTCTATGGCATTTAGATCGATAATCGATTCATTGCAGAATCACAGAATTGCAGGTGCCACCAACCAGAAAATGCACCGTATTTAGTGGGCTAGTTCGGAAACTTATGCCTGAAATTAGCATTTCGCGCCCAAAAAGAGGGATGGAGGTTGTTGCCCTTTAAACATCACGCACTTCCCCTATTATTGATTCTTTGTCAATATGATGTATGTATTTACATTACACCCAAATTACTCAAAGGGATTTCGGTACAAGAAAGACAGTAGTTAATTTATACTTTATTTAAAATATTTATGCCAAAACATTACTTAGGAATACCAAATTTAAACAACACATTACTGGAGCTAGTATACGTAATAGTACATTAGACTCATAGGTGCCGGTCGACTATGGGTTTGCAATGTGACAGTGTTAACTTTTAAATTAAATATTTTTGTTTAGTTCTTGTTCTAGAACTTGAGTAAATACAGACTTACGACTATGTGATCGTACCACAAACATACTCGAGCATTTCATATAAAAATCAGACTTACAGTTCAACAGCAAAGTGTTTATTGACACCAGAGACTATAAATAATATAGTATAGACAGCCACAGTCTAAGAACTTTTGGAGGTTTGTGGCTGTCTATTTTATTTATAGTCTCTTATTGACACTAAATAACCTTTTCGAGTGATACTAACCTATCAAACCATCTAGATTGCTTTTGCCATGCTTCACTATAATTTACTATACAATATGTATGTATACAAAAACATGGCAGCCTCTAAGACACAGTCATTGTTAGATAAGTTATTACGACAAACATATATAAAAACATTTTAATTCACATCAGTTAATTAGTCCATAAACTACTTCAATATCACTTTGCTAGATGTTATAAAGCTCTGAATACGAAACAAACGATCAAACATCAACCTAAAACACGACTTCTGTTAAATAAAATAAACTATTTGATGAAACATTATGAGATAACTCTATGCTCTAGCTTGTCTATATCAGATTCTAAATGATACAAATGCTACAGTACTCCTGTAACTTAGTCATCATACAGACTTATAGTCCAATTATTAATTTGATATATCAAATATCATCACTTAATCAATGTAATGTAATGTAGACAGTGTACCCACTTGCCATACGATAAATAAAAATCAATAAGTTTCACAACTGGACCAACCATTGAAAAAACATTAATACTCACACACAGTGCGAGTAATAACTTATTATTTAGTTCACAACATAGTAATAACAAGGTATAGAAGCGTGGCTTAAAGCAGTACCGTTTAACTCTGCCGCAAATCTCAACTTTAACATGCTGTGATTAGAGTTTAAAACTATAACTGCTATATATGGCTTCATATGTGTGGTCCACTTTTATACCCTGTTATTAATTTTAACGAGTTATCCCATACATGTACCAAATAATTCAGACTAAACAGTATACAGATTCTTAGTGACAGAGCTGTGTTTGACCATGGTGTCTCTATGGACCTGGAAGCCGATTTTCCCATGGATTCCAAGCTGCTCCTTCAATTTTTTGCCAATCTCTATGGTAGCATGCTGTTTGGAAGCATCAGCTGTCCACACACCTAAAAAAAAACAAAATCTCTTGAGACAGGTTCACTTAACACTTCATTATTTATCATTGTTATCAATTTCATAAAATAAATAAAATTAAATGCATGAATATAACATGCATACTGTTATACTGTTATTTAATGCAATATAGGTTAAATTATTTTCGTGTATCAAAAAGTTTTGACACTGATATTATCGAACTCGCGGAGCGTAAGCCAAGTGAGTTCTTACAAACAACTCCAGACCGAACTGTCATCTGGCTACTGGGATGTCTCCGCATTTGGATGGCTTTTTGATTTCGATAGTTTGTCGGACGATAACTTTAGTAACGTTTTTCTGATCTTTATGAAATTTCTTGGGGCTGTAGCAGAGATACATAAAATTTGTAAGTTTATATATGAGCAGGATCGATCAAGTAGTTATGGAGCTAAAAGGAGAAAAAAAATACTCCTTAGGGTCTTGTTATATTGGTCAACTCGTTTGCAAGGAAAACGCGAGTTCTCAGTTCGAGGCGGACTACTAGTTATGATCTTATGATGATCACAAAAATTAGGATCCCAGAATCACTTACCTATTTTATCAAGTTTAGGCCTAACATTCACAACTGCGCCACAAATTTCATCAGCATTTTCGAAATTCTCCCCAATCAGTAAAAGAACCTAGAAATAGATGAAATTAAATTTTTTATAAAATTATACATACTTATGCACAAAAAGAATACAAACTTTAGTCAATACATAAAATAATAAAAAAATTAAATTTCAAAATTAATCATATTACTTGTAAAATTATTATTTAAATACCTAGTAAAAATGTTATTTTCTAAAGTTAAATAATCTGGCTTGAGGACCTTGTGGCAAAAACACATACACCAAGAATATGAGGTCATTATTTAAAGTTCTCAGACAGAAACTATAACTATCTCAAGATAAGCTTAGGTGTTAGTACACTGCAAACAATACAATAAATAAACTATTAAAATAAATTGATTGCTTACCACATCTAGCCAAAACCGATCCAAGTCAGAGTTGCGTTGTTTCTTCTCAAGACTGATAAGCCACCGGCCTCCCATCTTGTTGGCATCATCCTCCCACATGGGACGGATGCCCTGTTTGAACACAGCATAGTCATGGCCTTGGCGCAGCTCCGACGGTAGCTTTATGTGGTGGTACAATCTAGGGAATATTATTATATTAATATTGTGAAAAAAGCAGATTTGCAGTTAAATATATCGAAGTGGTCAAGGTGGTCGCAAACTACTGTGAATGGGATAAAGTGCATGTTCAGATGTTTTTGAGTACCCTGGCTGCTCCAATATATTTAATGAATTCATTAATTAATTGGGTATGTAATTATGAACCCGATAGTACATTCATTGCAAAAGTTAGCTATGCAAGTCAGAAGAGCACACCTACAGAGCCCATGATATCAGCAGTAGTCTCCATGGCTATATCGGCTAAGAAGATGATGATGATGATTGTTTTATTAGATATAGCTTAAAGTGGTAACTAAAATAGAACATATTGAAACATCTAAGCAAGCCAGATAAATTGGGGAAAACAGAATAAATTTGTCTTGTTTTTTTTTTGCAACTTTATGGAAATCAAATTTAATGGACAACTAACCACTGCATTAACTTGAAATTCGGTTCAGCTATTTAATTGCATTGTATGTACATATTAACTTTGTTTATTTTAAATATTATGTGATCAAAAATGGTTTAGATAGATGGAAATCAAATTTAATGGACAACTAACCACTGCATTAACTTGAAATTCGGTTCAGCTATTTAATTGCATTGTATGTACATATTAACTTTGTTTATTTTAAATATTATGTGATCAAAAATGGTTCAGATAGATGGAAATCAAATTTAATGGACAACTAACCACTGCATTAACTTGAAATTCGGTTCAGCTATTTAATTGCATTGTATGTACATATTAACTTTGTTTTTTTTAAATATTATGTGATCAAAAATGGTTTAGCAAGAATGTTAGAAATATGCGAAATGGAAATGTGGCATGATGTTTGGAATTACGAATGAGGTTAAACAAATTCCTTAAATAAACAATCTTACAATGTTTGAATAAAAACCCTATAAAGTTAAGCAGAATATTTACAACAAAACAAATAGTACTAGTTTATATAAGTTTTAAACATGCCTTATGATAGTCATGTTTTCATTATGAATATTCACATAATTTATCATCATCAAAAAGTTTGTTGAATTTTTTTATTTCTTTTGCCAACAAGAATTATAAAGGTTTTTTTAGTTTAGGTTTGTGAAATTCTGCATAGAAGGAAACAGTTATATTTGTTTTCACACAAGGTTTATGACCAATGCTATTAAACCTTATGTAACATTAAAAAAGTATATTTAATATAAAACAGAATTAAGTTAAAACAATCTTATGCCTAAGAAAACCTTAACAATGTAAGATATACCAGCTAAGGTTACAAACTATTTAATAGACTTTAATTTATTATTGGCACATCATCAGGTAGGTACACATTAATCAGCATTTTTGATGGATTACCTATATGCAACTAATTCTTAGTCTGACTCATTTAATCAAGGTTTTACGAATGTGCTAACGGAACCGGAATAAACCAGATAATAAAGTTACTTCGCCAACTTACCTCCAAAAGTCTTCGACTGTATCAAATGTGGTGAGTTCTATCAGGTTCTCTTCCCAAGTCTTGTTTCTGTCATTGTCGTAAAACCAAAGGCTCCAAGTGTTCTGTAGAGGGTGCTTAATGAGGAACTCTGGCGGTACCTCCGTCGCACTGTTGGTCTTCACATCGGTGGTCGCAGACCCCTTGAACATACAGGTCATTTTTTCTGATAATTCTAACCTCCAATAATTTCGTATTAATTATCAAAACGTAATACAAAGGTCAGTTTTAAGCCTTCTACGGTGATAAAACCAGGGAGTAGCAAGCAGGAAGTTATAAAATGATTATAAATCCGGTGAACACGAAACAAATGCTACAGTGAAAGTTAGTTCAGCCACATCACCAGAACTCTCAATAAGTAAGGGGAATGCGATGAGATATTCGTTAAATACGGGTAGAAGCCTTATTTCTTATCCTATGTGATGTTATCCTACCCACCTCTACTTCTTCAGTATTATTTCCGGCCATATCACACGAATCTCACGATCCCAGTTTTCACCAAAAGAAGGACCACAGACTACAAAGAGACAGTTAACGGAATGTTGCTAGGTCACTAGAAAAAGCATATACAAAGCAGATTTCAGCGTCATTATCTTGTTATCAGTAACTAGTTTTTTTTAGCCAGATCCATATAAAATTTAATATAATAATACATATGAAGAATAATGTGATAAACGATCAAGAATTTTTCGAATTTTACACGTCAAGGACCGAATCATGCAACAATAAAATGAACTCTGCACTGATATACTGCAGATATTTTTACAATAAGCAACCCTTTTAATAAATGTCAAGTAAATCTTCCCTTCAATCAAAAATACAGCAAGTATCACTTTAATCTTCCTCAATTCCCGGTCCCGTCCAATTATTACTCCATTTAATAATAGTACAATCTCTGTTCAAACTAAATAATGGCGGTGCAAACATTATTATTGGATTTTTCCATCGACCCCGCCCGTTTAGGCGACGAAAGCGGACAAAAAGCAGTTTTTAGTCAACTGGAAACTGTGTTAAAAGATTATGTGCCGAATCTTATTTTAGCTGCTGAAGTGGCCGTGGATGGCGGGTCCTTGAAACTATTAACAGGGAAGAAAGGTACGACGGTATCAGTGAGACTGTTCGATCGTGGGCTGATAACTGTAAATATTGAATATTACAAGGAAGACTCTGAAGAACCATTAATAAGTTTCAAGGTAAGAACATGTCCTGTACCACCTATTACAGTGTCATAAAATCTCCTTGTACTCAGACCGTAATATGTAATTGACATTCTTCGCAATTCACTCAATTCAGTCCTAGTCAGTGAGGTGATTTTGTTTGTTGGGTAGAGATATAAGATGATGATGGTTACACTTTCATAACATCATAATACAAGCAAGTATTTCCAATTTCTTATGTCATAATTTGGAATAAATTGGCGGCCCTCCAACTGAGGGGCTTTGAAATGATTGCCAAAATGTCTAACACATACAAACTGGTCACCTCCATGATTTTGTTTAGTCAGTTTTATTGCAGTAAATTCAACAACCACCATTAAGTCCAAAAGACCTCATAAGTAAAAAAATATGTATTAAAAATTACTCCACTGGATATAAATAATTCCACAGTACCGATTGCTATTCAAAATTCATGATTATTTAATATTATCTCCATTTTAGACTGCAACATTACTGAAAGACACTGTAAAGTCAGTATTGGATGTGGGAAGAATCAAACTTTTTCCATTTATCAAGCGTGGTCATAGTATTGATGTTTACAATTCTAGTTCAGGTTGGACACACATATTTTACAATCTCATTTGTTGAGTTTTTCTACAGTTCTCTAACCTGACTAATAACTTATAAAAAACTTGAACTTGGTGCATCCAGTATGACCACTTTCTTATGTATAATTCTTCTGACTTTACTGAGAGGATAACAAATCAAATACTTTTAGACAAACTACTGTTTCCCCTGGATAATATCTTTATATTATATTATTACTAACTTAGATTACATGCTCAATCCAAACACTACCAATGTCGGCCAAAATAAAGAAAACAAATGTGTTAAACAGCAAGCAATTGCTATCTCATTCAGCTGTATAGCTACATCCCTTAGATTGGCAGATGTTGGCCCGGTGTGTGCATCGAGCAACTGACACCATCCTAAATCATTGTGACTCTTATTTTAGACAAATTTGTCAACTATAGCCTTTATTTGTTGGTTTCTACTACTATTTGCGATTGCAGTAAAATCTATGTCATCTGATAAATTCATAGAAAACCCATAAAACTAACCGGCTAGCGATAAGGTTGAGCGTGTTTTATTTTCTAGAACACTAAACTACTGGAAGGTTCTGTCAGAATGTTATTGGAGTGCGAAAGAGTTAAATTGTTACCAACAATTAAAAGGGGCTATAAGTTTGATGTTTACCTAACTAGCTCAGGTTAGATGGCACCCCCTTTTTGGTATTTACCCCATACTTTTTACCTATGAATGGCACCAATGTCTTATTCTACTATCTAACACTATATTTATTGTTGGTATACTAGCTATATCATTTTTTTATTTATTATGTACAATTTAGTATGCTTATTTGGCTATATTATTGTTTATTGTACCATGGTAAAGTTAATTTTATTTTTCCTCACTGCCCCATTTTGATTGCCCACCCTGTATTTATATCATAAGTATTTTTCATAATTCACGAATTACCTAGTTTCTGCTAGTAGGTATTTAGATTTACTTATTTTTACCGTAAATACTATATAATATTTGTACTTAAGTATTTAATTGTATTTTAATAGTATTCTAAAAATGGTTGAGTAGTCAGCCATAGATTACGGTAGGCAGACTTTAAGACGGAAAACACACTTAGCGAAATTCAGCCATCACAGACAAAATTCAGAAGGCAAAACAAATTTAATCTATGGGCCCCATACAAAAATTCAGTCACCATAGACAAACTTCTGTCTTCCGCCTGATTTTTGTCTATAGTAGGTATATGTCTGAATTCCGCTATATATACGTGTGTTTTACGCATAATGCTCTGTGCTCTGTTGCCGACTGTGCGATTGCCGGCATGTTCCTCTACCCTTTTAATGTTCCAATGATATTAACAGATTTAAATTTAAACTCCAGTACAAAACGCTCAACCTTAAATCCTGGATAAGATATTGTTATATGCATGTTAGCCCGCATACTTATTCTGTTTGTTCTTTTTTCCTATTATCATTTTTTCAATAGTCCGCGCGAGTATTGGAGAGTCAGCTGAAAAAATACATCAGTGTGATAAAATCCCAAGCTTACGCACCGATAAAAAGATGCCTGTTCGGCAAGTATTACCCCACGTCAGGTGAGTTCTTTGCCCTTTCTATAATTTCTTTAATAAGTTAAAACCCTGTAGGTATAGTTACAGAGTTTCTCAAACCGAGGAATAGGGTTCGCCGAAAGACAATAACTATAGGTAGGTATGACCAAAAACAAAAAACTCGAAATTGTCTACGAAAAATAGTAGAGTCTAAGCTTGGTTTGAGAAACTCTGACTTAGAAAGAGACTTCACAGCCATTATATATAACTTGATAGATATGAGAGGAATGGATGGCTCCTAGAGGCTAAGCGTCTTAAAACACAGTCACCGGTTTACTTTAGTTTAGATTATGTAGCTCTGGTATAGTGATACTGATAGAGAATGCCTAGAGGCATTAAGTCTGCCCTTTGTACTTGTATTATATGCAATAAAGTTTCAATAAATACTTATCCAAAAAATAACCACCCACCACTAATGCCTTTAACGCAAGCAAGAGCATGTGGTCCTATTTTTATTGCTATTATGAACCTTATATCGCTGTACTACTTCACATTTAAAAGTCGAACTGGCCTGAACGACTTGGCGGAATTTTAATATGAACCGGCGAACACTTTCCGAGGAGGCAATTTATAAAATTTAGTAAGGTAGACATTGCGTTGGGTGCCATAAATGTGCCATTACGCAATTCCGGTGATCATAAATCATCCATTAAGCAATGATAGTTCAGTCAACGGATACAAGAAAATTATCTATTCAATGGTCATAAATTATCTATTCAATGGTCATATTTCTGTTTCAAACTCCATCCGGTAAAAATCCAATCTAAACATGTTTCGAATTAAGTTTTTTTTTTTCGAAATATTCTAACGTCACTTCATGACTATCGTTGGAACTTCAGCGTATGCAGATTTGCTATTCAGTAATGGTAAGGTCCTCATAAGAAATCCTTTATTCTTTTGAGTAATGATCCAATTTTGCTGAGAGTCTAAATCAAAATAAAAGGTACATATTAATTTTACATGCAAGTTCTATACAACGACATAAACTTACATCGATAACGAATTTCATGATAAGTAAGTACCTATGTTGTTTTGCTTATAAAACATTCAACACTGAGACCGAAATAGAGCTATAGGTACTAGAACTGGCTGTAAATAGTATAGTTACTAAACCTTATACAATACCTGTGTGACTGAAGTGAATCTGTGTTATACACATAGTAACTAGCGGGACTGATAAGCTTTTTGCCTTTGTTAAGTAATGCTGATGTCGAGAGATAATGTAATCTCTTAGAAGTTATCTCATAATGTCTTCGGAACATGTAAAATACTGTAATTAAATTGCGATAAGAGAAACACTGTAGATACTAATGATAGTGCCCCAGTGCAAGCTAGTTTGTTTACACCACCGGGTCGCGTTTTATAAAGCTACTAGTTACAGTTTGCCTGTCTTTCTGACTAATATATGATTCAATAGAAGGGCACAAGCACAACAGTGTAGCTTCATAAGACGCAACCCACCCGCACCCAATACATTGGGCCGCTATAAAAAAATATTTAATTTACTAATTAACACGCCATTCCTGCACGCCTAAACACATGACTGATGCGACAGTATCTCGCGCGCGAGATACTGACGTGTCACTCATGTGCTAGGCGTGCTGTACCATAAAATCAACCACTGCAACTATGGTCTACAAGTTCAAGAGTATTATATATCAATCGGTATGTTCTTTTTAGTTTATGTCCAAGTTTATTATATCGAACGCGCGAGCGCAGCGAAGCGAAGTTTTTACAGATAACTTTGGAGACAACGGAACTGTCCGCTGGCTACAGGGACGTCCGAGCATTTCGATGGCATTTTGATTTTGAACGTTTGTTCCGCGATAACTTTATTATAGTTTTCATGAAATTTGTTGGGGTTGTAGCATATATATATGGTTTTGAGAATAGAATAGGATCGGCCAAGGACTTATGGAGCTAGAAAGCCAAATATCTTCATACGGGTCTTGTTGTATTGATCAACTCGTTTGCAAGTAAATCGCGAGTTCTCAGTTCGAGGTGGATTACTACTATACTAGTTGATTTAGTAACATATTTGTCTTACTGCGTTATTTAGATAAAAGTCCCACATGAACGAAGTCCAGTTAGTGTTGGACCATAGGAGCTTTTAGACCATAGTTGCGTTGCGTTGTTTCACGGTACGTATGTTGCTACTCTAATACTCTAATATTGTGTTACTCATGCGCTAGAGAGTTATCCTGAAAGATGGGACTGATAAACTCATTATATTTTCAGACGAAAGACTTCTAGAGTACGATATCGACAATGTTGTGTTCGACGAACAGTCGCCGTTCCAGAGGGTGCAGATAGTGCACTCCAAGTCCCTTGGCAACATGTTGGTGCTAGATGACTTGCAAAGTGAGTAAAATTGTATTTATACAAAATGTATTGTAGTAGTGGTAGCAGTAGTAAAACACTTTATTTCACTAAAACATTGTACACTAAACAATTATGAAACATATAATTTGTACAAAGGCGAACTTATCCCTGTAGGGATATATTTATAAAAAAAGGCTTTCACTTATACAATTAAAGAAGAAACTTGCTTTCAAAATATATATACAAACATGATACAAACTAATGGAAGTTTTGTGAGTTACTGCAAAGTAATAGGTAGTATCAAAAAGGTGTGCGAAGTAAAAGAATTTTACCGGACTCGTAATATAATTACAAAAAAAACTATCGTACACTTAACATAATGCCATTCAACATAAAATCAAATAGGTAGTATAGTATATTGTATAGAGCTATTGAGTAGTATATTCTGCTTTGCTATAATAATAAAATAATATAGGTATACTATTACACGATTTTTTATATAACTCGTACTCTTCTGCGAGCCCTATGCGATGCGCCTAGCGAGGGATAACAGGAAGAAATCATCAAATCGTACTCGGTATCGTCGAAGGGTCGCATTCACCTCGCCACTTGTACACAACACATAACATTATTCTATTTATAAATTATACGAAACGACGGCATGTCATACTATCATAATGTGTATAAAATGGAATGCAGTCTAAAATCTGTGCCACACGGATTTTTTTTTTAAATTAATAAGTGATATCTAAAAGACGAGAATATCAATCTATATTCATAAAAAAAAATCCGGGCAGTAGTAAATTATACTATGTAATTTCAAGGAAGTTTTATTAATTCTATAGTATAGGAAATACTAAACGTTTATAACCACTAGTATGTTCTCCTCTTGTCCTGGGATTCACTAAAGTTTACTATTAATATTTTTTACTTGTACAGTCACCGGCAATAGTATCTTCCTACACAAAGGTCGCAAAAATATGTGATCCGCTCTTATGAGCGTAAAAATAAGAGCGTGTCACATATTTTTGCGGCCTTCGTGTAGGAAGATACTATTGCCGGTGACTGTACGGACCACCGTATTTATGTACCGACAGCCGGCTAATAGATATACGTGCCGGTAGCGAAATGAATAGTGTTGTATTTTTCTTGCTAGCACAGGATAAGTAAGATAGGGTCACCGGCAATAGTATCTTCCTACACGCAGGCTGCAAAAATATGTGACACGCTGTTATTTGTAGGACCATCACGCGTGTCACATATTTTTGCGGCCTTCGTGGAAATGTCGGTGACTGAGATACCAGGCGGCTTAGCATGACATGCGTTGTCGCGCGCGATTCCATACCACGAGTCGCGCCTAAAGTATGGAGAGTCGCGCCGCAACGTAAGCACAGAATAATATAATAGTATTTCATACAGAAAGTCATCTCCCCTACAAAATCAGTGTTTGACAGAACTTTAACAGATGAAAGTTGACAGATGACGTTCCCATACAATATTCCCTTTTGAACCACTAAGGTTGGCAAGTACGCGATTAGTATTATTGCTGGACCTGCCCCAATCTGCCTCAATCTTCTTAATCTATCAGTAATTTTAGTACAAAACTAGATAAATGTCAAATTTATTACCTTATTTGCCCAATCTAATTATTATTTTATTACAAAACTTCTACTATAAACTACTTAAATATTTTATCTTGCCTGTGGTCATGCCGCAAATAAACAAAAGGAATTTTGACAACCCCGAAAACGTATCCGATATGTTCCGAGGTGGTAACTGTCACTTCGTGGAGATCATAGATATACCACCCATAGATCTGACACGGAACTAATAATACCAAGATAGAACGGGATGGTCTTATTACACTTTCAATAGATACGGCAGAGAGGTGCTATTATCGTTGGTCCTTGTCATAGTTTCTATTACCCTCCACGCGTTACTTCTAGCAGTGGAGGGTAACAAACAGATATAATGCGCGATTTCTTCAAGAATTTCTGTGATTGCTACGAGAAAAGCTGTTAGTTTTCCTAGAAAGTTGTGTCGGCTAAGGAAAAGATTGGTAAATTGTTCTGTTTTATGCTGTAGAAGTGATTATGGGCATCTATATATCTATCCCATACGGGGGTACACGTGTGCGGTCTCTAGTTAATGCTTGCTTTGAGGTGGAGATGAACCCCCCTGACGTAAGTCATGCTAGACGTACTGATAGTATTTCCACAGAGTAAATAATAGTATAACAGAGAGACCTCTGTAATGTCACGTAACGTCACGAATCATGTTGTCCCTTCTTAAGGGTCGCCACATACCTAGCGGTTTTCCTCGCGGAATTACCGGAAGTAGCGGAAATTTGTCTATGGTAGCAGATTTTTTGTATGGAAGCCATAGACAAATTTCCGCTACCATAGACAAATTAAGCATTTTGTCTATGAATTTCCGCTACTTCCGGTAATTCCGCGAGGAAAACCGCTAGGTATGTGGCGACCCTAACGCATGACAAGTTCTTTTTCGCACTTTGCTTTGAGACTTATGCAAACGTATCGGATACGTCGTGTCAAACTCAAATTTTTTGACAGATTTACTTTGAGTTGTACCCCCCTGGTATTTCATAGTATTTAATCTATGTAGGTTTAGCTAGCAGCCCAATTTGTAACCTATTTGCAGCTAATGGCAGCTGGCTATTAAAGATAAAACCATGATAAAACAAAACAATCCTATGTTTATGATTTGCAGAATTTTGAATTTTTAGAACCCTCTTTTATACCAAAAGTCCATGTCATTTTGACGGCAAGAATTTTCATACGGAATTACAAGAATTTGTGTAATATTTTTATGTGTAAAATGGACACTGATTCTCATAATAGTATAGAGATAGAATCCCAAAATCTAGACGCGGACATAAAATCGATTTTAAATAAATTAGAGAGTTTTACCAGTATCGATGCTAATGCCGAACAGGCTACTGAATCTAACCATGACATTCAGTCAGTTCAGTCTCAATCCGGAACTTCCATGGAGCAGTCCAATATCAAAAAAGAACAGAGAAGAATATTTACTTTACCAGAGCGTAGTATTCTGCTACGGGAGGCTAAGATACGAGCGCTAGCACAAATTTCCGAAGTTAAGATTTTTAAAGGAAAGACATTTGGAAAGATCAAGAAAAAACGCGTGAAAACCAGGAAATAACTATTCGTTGGCGATTATCGACAATGTGATCAACGATAGTACCGAACCACCATTATGAGAGATTACATACCCTAATATTTTATATTCCATTTGTTATTTCTTTGTTAGTGATAATTTACCATAATAATTAATAATTTTCCTTATAAGATATACTATTAAAAATGATTTTCCATGATACTTATGGTTTCATTTTATTTTAGCGTATTTCTAAGCCGATAATTCAGGTCAGGTCATTAAAACAGCTTTATTTAGTATTCTTCACACGACGTCAAATTAAATTCCATCAAGCCATTTGAGATATTGATACTTGGATAGGCATCTAGAAGTTGAAAACATTGTATCTCGCTTATTATAGTATGGGATATTCGTCATTAATGTCATTATCTTATATCCTGATGCCCATAAACCAACTGCAAACTGACTCCTTCATTGCAACCTCCATAGTCCAGAACCCCTCGGGGAGATAAAGCTAAGAATTCCTGGTGGTCTGAATACCTTATCATTTAACAAGGCTTTAACAAGATTTTGCAAAGTAATATTTTAATGAAGTTTGTACACCGCTTTTCATTGCTTTCGTGTTGCTTACAGATATTTCAGAGGCTGATCTCGTATACACAGAAACTTTGATGCAGCGAGGCAAGGAAAGCTATGAAGGAAAGGAAATCGTAATTTTAGGTGAGAAATCTATCATGTATATATCTTATTACAATGGAGTAAGATACAAATATTTGGCGTTACCGTAAGTAGGTACTTATACGTAAGCCTACCTTAATGACCGATATACCCACTAGCTGTTAACTGTCAGTTACAGCGGTTATTTATTACACGGCTAAATTACGAGCAATGGCACGTGGCTCAACAATCCGGGTCCGTAACATTAGGAAGGGTACAAAGGTACCAAATTAAGCTTATTTCCAGAAGTGTGGCCAGTATGCTTTGCTAAAGAACAGTACTGATTTCCACATGGTATTACCATCCCCACACCATTCTTTGCTTTCGTAGAAGTAGCGTAACATAACGACATTAACTACTGTGTGTACTTGCCGTCGCACGATCTTAAAACCCGGCAGATCATAAAATTCCCAGGCCTATGAAGCGACGCCATTTCCTGATATGCCTCAATGTTTAAATGATTGAACGATATTTGAATGAAAACACATGATTATTTATAGTTGACTTATATTTATTAGAAACCAATTTAAAGTTACCTACCTTTGGTATTTTTCCCCGACTGCGCGACGCAAAAGAACGCAAAAGAAAGAGAGAAAGAAGAAAGAAGGGGATAGTGTTTAACAGTCTATATATGTATGTTTGTTCCTTTGTGGCACTCTAGAAGCAAAACGAGTGGGCCGATTTAGATGATTCGTACGTCAATCGATTCGTCTTGATTGCTCGAGTGTCACTAAAGACAAAATAGCAATCCAAATTCAATATGACGGCAGTCAGACGTCATATTGTAAAAAATTAAAAAATGAAAATTGACGTACTATGCCGAGTAGGGTATCATTGTTTAGAACTTTGAAAACATTTTGAAAAGTATTATGAGGTCTTATTCATCATTTTTGATTTTGAATAACCGTTTAGGCATTATTATAATTTAAAATTGTTTAGCAACCATCTTACGTACATTTCCATTTTATTAGGTATTTAGTTATACCAAAAAAAAGGACGAACATATTATTTCTTTAAACTATTATGACTTATGAGATTTATGAGACGTCAACAGTTTTTGATATTAGTTCTCCCGCCACGTACTTCGGCTAATCTATCTTTACATATAATAAAGCTGAAGAGGGTCGAAAATCTGTACATTGGAGATATTAGTAAAAAAATTAGTTAGTAGCTCTTAGAATCAATAACAGAACACGTTTCGACGATTTTTAGAATTTTTGTCTGTTTGTCTGTTTAGATGGGGAGAGTTGGCGTCAAAACGCCTGAACCGATTTCGATAAAAACTTTAGCCGACACACTAGCCGGTTTAACAGACCTCGGAGAAAAATAATTTTGATAGAGTTTACCACGTGAAGGGCGGCAAAGAAAGGGGGGCTCGAACAAAAAACACACTGTACTATTGCTAATTTGCTATGGCTGACACAGTCAAATCTCAGACGCTTTCAGTCGATCTTTTGGGATGTCGAAGTTATATGCAAGAAGTCAATTTTAGCTAAACTGCTAAACTTACTGTATCAAATTTGACATGTAGAAAGCGATTAGCAATGGACTGTTGAGGGTAACGAAAAGTAGTCTGGTTTTTTTTTTCAAGAAATCGTTGTCGAGAAGCAAACGATATTACTTTTGGGCAACCGGGCTTTTTACCTGGTTTAGACCCTGCTGTATCTGAATTGCCGGTTGCCATCAAAGAAACTACAACCAGAAGTGAGATACGGCCAAAAAAAGGACCCGTTTTTTAGCTTTTCTTAAATAACTCGAAAACAGTAGCACGTACCAAATAATAATCTTCCACTTAAGTAATCTACATAAAATTCTCTATAAAAAAGGTTCTATACAGTTTTTTGCTGGGATCAATGTTTAATGAGATATTAAGGGACTAAGATAGACAATAAACATATATACTAATTAGCTTTTTCCCGCGAGTTTGTCTACGTGGGATTAACATTCGCTATAATAAATTAATGAAATGCCGTAGTTTAATCTGACAGCAAAAATAAATTTAACGTATAAGCTTTTTTACGTCTACAGTAAGCAACAATTCCATACCAACTTCAACCCCCCGTTTCATCCCTTTAAAAGATGATTACTGGGATAAAAACTATCTTATATCCTTCCCCACAACTCAAACTATCATCACACCAAATTTCATCTAAATTGGTTCAGCAGTTTAAGCGTGAAGAGGTAAGAGACCCACTGACTAGTCCAAAATTATTAAACTCTCTCTCCTTCTCGATGCGACAGGCAAAGCATATTACTTTTTGTTTACACGGATTTGTACCCTATTTGGACCCTTCTGAGTTCGAAATTTAAATAATTTTTTTACCGGAAGTGGAATATTTAAGATGGCGGCCAGTATAAACCTAAGCGACGAAAAATCTATGTTCCTCGTATGGATACCCCCATTGATTATACTTTATTTTTAACGATTGTTATTTTTGGGAATAACAGTTGTAATGACACGTATTTTAAAAAAAAAGATTACCTATTTGCAATGGTTCCAAATATACTGGTCTTTAAAGTTAGAAATCGCCGTCAACACTGTATTCCACCACGCGCTTTGTGGACGGGGTTTTGGGAACACGTCTGCAGACCTCCGGTACCCCGTCGTCGTTGCTCTTACGGGCCCATTGTAATTCTGCTCGTGCAATCTCCTCCGCTGACGGCACCTCGGAATACTTGAGGGCCTTCTAGCTCGGAACCTTTCAGGCGAATGATGGAGCTGTTGTAAAGGTGTAAAGAGTGGGTGTAAAACATGTAAAGGCGGCAGCATCGCCGCATGCCTGGTCTTCTGCAGGAGTGAGTTTACGTCATGTTCGCGCATATACTCCGCAGCCTCCTTTTGGGTCAAGGAGGACTGAGTATTGTAATCTAAGACTCCCTAAGTCGAAACTTCCATATAAGATGTGTATTATTACTACTACCCTTTCAACTAATTTTGCTCACTACAATAATATAAAAAAACGAGAGATTTCCGTCCAAAAAAAGAATAGTACATTTTTGAAGCCTTGCTGGACCTGGACACCATCTTCTATATCTTACTTCCGGTCTAACATTATTTGATGGCAATTGCAAAATATTATAATTACAACTGTTATTCCCAAAAATAACAATCTTTAAAAATAAAGCATAATGAATTTATCCATACGAGGAACATAGATTTTTCGACGCTTAGGTTTATACTGGCCGCCACCTTAAATATTTCACTTCCGGTAAAAAAATATTTTAAATTTCGAACTCAGAAGGGTCCAAATAGATTTTTACTCTATTTGGACCCTTCTGTAAACAAAAAGTAATATGCTTTGCCTGTCGCATCGAGAAGGAGAGAGAGTTTAATAATTTTGGACTAGTCAGTGGGTCTCTTACCTCTTCACGCTTAAACCGCTGAACCAATTTAGATGAAATTTGGTGTGATGATAGTTTGAGTTGTGGGGAAGGATATAAGATAGTTTTTATCCCAGTAATCATCTTTTAAAGGGATGAAACGGGGGGTTGAAGTTGGTATGGAATTGTTGCTTACTGTAGACGTAAAAAAGCTTATACGTTAAATTTATTTTTGCTGTAAGATTATACTACGGCATTTCATTAATTTATTATAGCGAATGTTAATCCCACGCAGACAAACTCGCGGGAAAAAGCTAATTAGTATATATGTTTATTGTCTATCTTAGTCCCTTAATATCTCATTAAACATTGATCCCAGCAAAAAACTGTATAGAACCTTTTTTATAGAGAATTTTATGTAGATTACTTAAGTGGAAGAACATTTTTTGGTAGGTGCTACTGTTTTAGAGTTATTTAAGAAAAGCTAAAAAACGGGTCCTTTTTTTGGCCGTATCTCACTTCTGGTTGTAGTTTCTTTGATGGCAACCGGCGATTCGGATACAGCAGGGTCTAAACCACGTAAAAAGCCCGGTTGCCCAAAAGTAATATCATTTGCCTGTCGCATGGAGAAGGAGAGCGAATTTGAGATTTTGCTCCCAGTCTAAAGTGAGAGAACCTATATTTCGTTTTTTTTTGAGATTAGAAATTCAGTAAACATAGAAACAGAAGTTGCCAACCTGTTCTAACCTGTTCTGTTTGAATGTTCAATTTAAACACACTGCAAGCACACCAACCAACGATTAGTTAACATGATGAAGAGTTCACATTTATAAATAAATAATGACAATTTGCATATTATAATCCATAGCAGCAATAAAACACAATTTCGTTTTGATTACCACGTTACAGACACATGACAATTGAAAAACTGACAGTGACACACGCATACGTTATAAATCGAAAACCATATGTTTCGAACCTCCTTTTCTCCAGGTTTTTTATTGTGCAACATTCACTAAAACATTAACAATGATAAGAATAAATTATTTCGTAATAATGACTACTATTACAATACTGTAAAATAATTAATATTATTCAATTTAACATTTACAAAAACACCTACGCATTGTCTTTATTATAAATACAAATATATTTAAATATTTTTTATTGGCCGCATTGGCACTTTGACACTTGTGACATGTATCATGCCGTATCGTGCCTGATAAAGAACCCTGTACATGCGCCTTTCAACTTTTTTCTAATCTACAAAAAAACGAGGTATACTGCAACGCACGCGAGCGAAGCCGCGGGGGTACCCCAACGCACCCTACATGTAGGTACTTTTCATGATACTAAAAAGTAGCAAATAAAAAATAAATTAAAAAATTAAAATAAGCCGCCTGCGTAAATTACTAAAAGGCCGTAAACAAGGCCAATATACGTTACGAATTTGTTATGTAGTATTGAAAAGCATAAGATACATATTAAATTCTAATGTGAAACATAGCGACATTAAAGAGTCGGGACCCATTTGAAATCTAAGTAGTTGGCGCAAACCTACCCAAAAATTTTTTAATTTATTTTTTATTGCCAATAGCAGTCTAAATAAAGTACTTTTTTTTCTATACACCGTGGGCAGATTAAACCCGACAGGTTTTAACCACGTATTCCCGAGGCCAAAAGAAGCAAAAAACGTCATACGACTTTTGGCCAATTTTGCCAAAACAAAAATTTTTTTTTCGTTTTTTTTGAATTTTTTATAATGTTTTAAACATAAAAAGTAAATTTTATTACTAAAAATATCACTTACAATTATTATTTTACATTTTTTTCCTAATAACTAGTTAATGAAAAAAGTTTTTTGTTACATTGACATCTGTCAATAAAGATCTCATCAGACTAGTCTTCATAGTGGTGACATCGTCATCAAAACTGGCATTTTTCGCTCAGATACAATAGTGTTTGAATTTTTTTTTTATTGGCAAATACTCTGGAACTAAGGCGAAATCGACCTAGAGTCATACAATGTTTTTGCCTTCTTTTGGCTTCGGGAATACATGGTTAGAATCCGTCGGGTTTAATCTGCCCACGGTGTATAAAACTAATATATTTACGTAAATAATACACAAATATAATACGTAGCTTATTTGAAACACAAAAGCATTGATATCAAAGCCGTTTCGTGTGGTACATTATTAAAATCATCACGCAACGACACATTTGAAGGGTCGTAGGTACCTACTCCTATATAATTAATCGTTCGTCATTCGTCAGTCACGAACCACCTTACAGACAGAAAAGCTTTTACGTGGCATGGAAACTTTCCTCGAGCATTCATGTAAGGTTCCATTTCGCGTATTCTGTGAAAGAATATATGATACATTAGATTTGTGCCCGCTTAGAAATGCTCTCCTGAACATAAACTATTGGCCCTTTGAATAGTTTTCATTATATAGATAGTCAGATTCAGAACTAACTGAATGAAACGAAATATGCATTTATTTCTTGTTTCATCATACGCCTTTGCTTTATTGTTTTAACTTCTGCCCACTGTCCACTCTTCACTGCATTTTTTACATTATTTTAACTGTCCACTCACATTTGAATCGATCGCAGGCGGTGGAGATGGTGCGCTACTATACGAACTTCTGAAGGAAAAGCCCAAATTCGTATGGATGTTAGAGATCGACGAGGTGGTGATGAGCGCCTGCAACAAGCACCTGCGCTCCATCTGCGGCGACGTGCTGGAGAGACGGAAGGGGCCTAACTATGAAGTGAGTAGTCTGTTATATTATATCTAGACCTGCGAACATTCGTGTGGATGCTAGATCGACGAGGTGGTGATGAGCGCCTGCAACAAGCACCTGCGCTCCATCTGCGACGACGTGCTGAGATCTGAGATCTGAGAGACGGAAGGGGCTTAACCTTTTCCACGCCAAAGACGTATATATCGGCACCACAGGTCCAACGCCAAAGGCCGATATATCGGTCACCGACCACAGAGCAGAATAGACCTACATGCACACGCATAAAGTTTAACTTCATTTTTGACATTTAGATGTCGTGGCGTCTGAGTGGTAAACGCCAAAGACCGATATATCGGTCACCGACCACAGAGCAAAATAGACCTACATGCACACGCATAAAGTTTAACTTCATTTTTGACATTTAGATGTCGTGGCGTCTGAGTGGTAGGTTTTGCGTTTGACATGGCGTCGAAAAGGTTAACTATGAAGTGAGTGGTCTATTATATCTAGACCTGTGAACATTCGCAGACTCGACGCACGCAATGATAAAGTTTATTAAAATCTATACATTTTCACCGAGTCGACCCGCCACGTTCCGACCAGCATGATTCAAATGTATAAATTTGTTTAAATCTGTTTTGGACGACAGCGGTGGCCTTCGCCGCACCATTCGTACCGGTTGCGTACATCGAGTCTTCGGTCTAATAGTCTTATACACAATACTCGTAGTGTACCTTGCCGTCCGAGAAATGTGTCCATTCCCATTACAAAATTAACAAAAACATCCATTACTTAAAAGAAAATTGATTCCATTACAGATAATCGTAGAAGACTGCATGTTGACCGTAAACAAATTCATCAAGGAAGGCAAGAAGGTGGACTATATATTCGGCGACCTCACCGACATCCCCATCTCGGACTCGGCCTGCGGCGAGCTCTGGGAGTTCATGATCACCATACTCAACTCCTCCTTCAAGATTCTCAAACCGAATGGAAAGTTCATGACACATGTAAGTACTAAGTACTGTTATGTGAAATACACTTTATTATCTTACCATTAGGTTCATACCTATTCCCTGGTTCCTCTTTCAAGATTCTCAAACCGAATGGAAAATGTATGACACATGTAAGTAGGTCCCCGGAAAAGTGAAATACAGCTATCAGCTTACTATTAGGTTCATATTCCCTGGTAAGTTCTGAGATTTCATGATTACCAACCTAAACCCCTTTACTTGTAAATGACATGCTCAGAGGCAGATCAGAGGAATCCAGCAGTGATGGTTATCTTGAAATTATTGCATTCATGTACTTGAAATAGTACCTATGTGTAGGTACCCTTTTCTTCTGGGACGCCACCAGATGGCGAAGAAATACGCAGTGCCACTGCAGCCATAAATACTCGTATTATAGTAGTTCAGTAGCTCATATTTGGTAAGTAGGCCAAAACATCACAAAAAGTGGTATTTCAGTTTTTTAAACGGACGTCAATTGGTTGCATCAATGGCGACCTGCCGAAATGCGCAAAAATATGTGACACGCTCTTATTTGTAGGGCCATAAGAGTGTGTCACATATTCTTGCGGGCTTCGTGTAGGAAGATTATACTATTGCCGGTGACTGTACCTAGCCTATAAGCGCGAACAACGTCGTTCATCGAATTGTCTATTTGCATCACTCTTTCGAATATGCAAGAGCGATAGAGACGGTATCAACGAATTGTCGATTTTCGAAGTTCGCGGTAGGCCCCCTGATCCATAGTTAATGTATACATTGTCTACCAACAGGGCAACGGCGCCACCAGCTCCGAGTCCCTCGAGCTGTACGAGCAAGAGCTGGCCAAGCTGAAGCCCGCCGTCAAGTTCTCCAAGAGCCGCGCCTTCGTGCCCTCCTTCCTCGAGGACTGGATCTTCTACCAGATATGCTTCTCGGCCAACGGCGCCTAACAACCGACCAAAGAAAGTTCCTTATTCTCACTAAGTCATATTGCCATTTATGTAGTTATTATTAATAAGACACGGATAGTATTCAAGAGAGTATTTGACGATTTTTGCATTTGCAGTTTAGTTTGTAAGCGTAAAACACTATTTGAAGCTATATTGTTGCTATTGATTTATGCTTGTTTTGATTGTTTTATGATAAATAAAAGTATTTTATCACGAATTTGGTTTTATTTGCCTTTAAACTTTTTTCCAACTGCTTAAAGCAAAACAACAAACATCATCCGTCTGGTTCCGGTTAAATGAAAGTCCTTCGTAACCTCATCACAGTATAATAATATTATAAAAGCTATGATACAAAACAGATAAAACGTTATTCTTCATTAAACTTACTTTTACAAGCTTCATTAAAAAAATAAACTACATTTTTCAGATAGTACAGTCGCCATCAAATATATCGGACCGGCCAAGGTTCTCATGCACTCTATCGCCTTGACAATAGAGGCGATCATCAGATATTTGTGACCACCTTGGCCGCTCCGATATACACATCTGGTACGGGAAAGTAGCATCTTTGTAACTTAAAACTTGACAATTAGACAAAGATTTATATAAAGTAAAATTGATAAATGCCAATCAATGTAGAAAAACAAAAAGCTAGGAATTTGTAGGTACACATTTGTTTGATATGAAAAGAAACTGATTCAATGACTTAACATTAAGAACCTCTAATGCACACTGCGTTTCTTAACGCGTCTTTTTCACGAAGCAGTTTGCCTCACCGACGCGTTTGTATCGATACAAACACGCGTCTCGTGTACTGACGAGTACGTGTACTGTGGAGGTGCGTGCGCGGAGATATAAATGCGTGTTGACGGCGCGCTTTAAAAACGCGGTGTGCATAAGCCCAAAGTAATGACACTTAAAAAATGTAGGGTAAATGACCTTAGTATTGGCGCTGAATAGTACCAGCATTGGTGGCCTATTGTTGGATAGTCACCCCTACTTCAAATAGGGTTGAAGGTGACCATTGCTAAGGTGCTGAGGATAGGATAATTTACCTTACATGCATTCAAAATCCATGGAACAATACATTTATGACACATTTTCATGAAATTACCTTTACAGAGTGCCTAGTCTCAAATGTCGCAATACAAACACAAAACGTTGATTGCGTTGCTACTTAAAATTGCTTTATACAAATCTAATTCGACCTTACAATCATAGATACCAATCATACTAGCACAATCGCGTTTACATCCAATTCTGGTATTTTACTTGATCTTATTTGCGCAAATGCCATTTGGCATCTCTTGTACAGTCACCGGCAATAGTATCTTCCTACACGAAGGCCGCGAAAATATGTGCCACGCTCTTATTTGTGGGGCCATAAGAGCGTCTCACATATTATTGCGGCCTTCGTGTAGGAATACACTATTGCCGGTGACTGTACACACAAGAAATTGCCTCCTAACGTTTGCCACGGCTCATCAGATGCCCGCTTTTGGGTAATCCCATGAATTGGCGTAAGCACAAATTTTTAAGAAATCAACTGTCATCTAACGTTCTAATTAACTTATAGGGGAAATTAAGCCTTATTTCATTGGAATAAGGTCCGGTTTCCACACGGTGTTTTCCTTCACGGAAATGCGACTGGTAAATATCTAATAACATTTCGTACTTAAGTTCCGATAAACTCAAGAGATGAGCCGGGGTTTTAACAAAGACCTCCGCATTGAAAGTCTAACGCCTTACCGTCAGGCGAGCATGGCTTCTCACTAAGCAAAGATATATGCAACTGTTACGTACGTGAGCTGGCTGGATGATGGAAATATTTGGGCAAATAAGCTGAAGTGAAATTACACCTTATCATTAAACATTCGCCCTGAACAGGGACGACTAATGTCGCACATAACGATCGCGATACTGGTCTATATGTGAATAATCTCTGACGTTACTCGGCTTGCCGCAACCTCGCGAGTCTCTGCGTGAGTTCGTCCTGCTCCTGCGAGACCACTGTAGCGGTCCCCACTGACGTACTTGGGATTCCGGACGGTAGCTCCATGTTGAGTTCCAGGCTGAAATAAACGCGTGGTTTTATATTAGTCAGGGTATTTGAGTTTGAAATATCGCTATCGGTCATCCCGCAGGTAGTTGTCATTAGGGTACCTGGGACGGGAATTCTCGGGAACATGAGACATTCACCAACCAGGAAATGATGACCCCAGGAATGGTGGAAAACATACCCGGGTACCCATGAAAGCTAAAAACCCGGGAATTACGAAACACAGGTCATCACGGGAGTGCGAGTGAGATATGTTTTACAGTGGACCAATTCCGATGTAACAAAGTGGATTTACCAAAGGCTTTCACGTGAGAAGGACGTGAGATACTAAAGAACGGTGTTTGTTTCAAATTTGTGTGTTTGAAATCACTGAAAAAACTTATAACTACATTCTTGCTGATATAGGTCCCAAGGTTTCTCAATATAATGTAGTCATACACACAACTGTTTTATTGAATGTAATTAAATTTGTTACTAGCCGAATTACAAAGGGACCAAGGTCAATTTACTAAAATAGTAGCTCAGCAAATGATAAAACGCAAAGATGTGAAGTTCTTACAGACAACTGAGACAACTTCAGACTTGAATCAACGGAACTGTCAGCTGGCTACTGCGATGTTCGTGCTTTTTGATTTAGATTGTTTGGTCTACAATAACTTTAGTAAGATTTTTCTTATCTTTATGATATGATTGGGGTTGTAACAGACGTAAATATAATTGGAGAGTTATTATATGAGCAGTATCAATCTTTAAGTCGCAAAAGCGACCTTAAGGATTTTGTTATTTTGGTCAACACATTTGCAAGTAAACCGCGAGTTCTCAATTCAAGGCAGACTACAAATAAAATAATTATCTCAATCAATACATACCCAGCCTCATCAGCTACCTGCTGCAACAGATTGTCCACATCACCCTGGGGCACCGTGGTGGTAGTGGTCTGCGACATGGCATTCTCCATGTACGATGACTGCACGTCCAGATCTTCAAACTGACTCTCGAACTTATCCATGAGTGTGGAGATCTTCTCAAGATTCATGGATTTCATTGCTGCATCCATAGCTTTTACCACTCCTGCCATGGAATTTGTGACCTGAAATATACAAAAATGATTGAAAAATTATGCAATATGTAACAATCATGCTGGTGATCCTTATAAGGGCATAATTGGTATCATATCATATTCTAATTATGAAAAATTTTGCATTTGACCACCGGGTTACAGGGTTACATAGTTACTATGACCAGTTTTAACTGCAGTAAAGCTTACCTAGCATATTATAGTATATTATGTTATGTTACATAATGAAAACTGAAAATAAAAACCTTTCTTGTAGTAAGTGCTGTCTGAACTCTGCTTGACACAGCATCTACTCTTGCAGACATCCTGAGGTAGTTTAATGCTTGATTTTTCTGTCGTATTGCATTTTCTGCATGGATCCGAGCACCTTCCATGTTGCCTTTCTGGATCGCCTTTTTAGCTTTTTCTTTCTCTAATTTTTCCTCCTTCTCACATTTTTTCGAGTTTCTTTCAAGCTCTTTCACGGCAAATTTTAAATTAAACAGATGTTCTGAACTGGTGAGTTAAGGAGTTTAACTTGATACATGAAATAGCTCGCCTAAATTTAATTATTACCAAAGGAGCATTAAAAAAAGAACTGGTAGCCTGGTGGTAAGAAGTCACGGGTTCAAACCACAGCTCGTACCACTAAGTCATTCAGAACTTATGTAGTTGCTTTTCGGTGAAGGAAACATTGTGAGGAAACCAGACATAAACTTAATAAAGCGTAGCGAGTGCCAGTTATCCCACAATCAAAAAACACACCACACCCCAACTACACTCAACTTGCACACTTATCCACACCATTAGACTCTACACACGTGGGGGAGGTTTTAGTCCATAGGCGACTGGGATAAATTCCCAGACGATTCGGGCATGCAGCCAAGTACGGGCCTGGACGTATACATCCTCCACCGTCAAAAAAAAATAAAAAAAACCTAAAAAGGCGTAGTATCCCCTCTGGGTTGGAAGGTCCGAGTAGACTTCTGTAAAGACTAGTACAGTAGACGAGTAGACATTTGATGATGTTTCTATGCTAGTTCATGGGATTATGTTGCAAGCAGACCCCCGGCTCAATTGAGCCATGGCAAATGATAGGAGGATGATATGACCAAGGGAGCATTATAAATTTGACCTTAAGTTGTAAATTAAAAACTTGAAAAGTGACAAAATAGATAAAAATTATATCAAAATTGTGTTTTTTTATAAACGGGCACAAAACAAAATAAACCTCTAAAAATTAATGTTGTATGACAATAGGCATTACAGTAATTGAAAAATATAGTTCTATGACAAAAGTTAAAAATACACACGAAAATTAAGATTGCGCCATTCGACCAGAACTTAATCTTCTTACTGTTGACTCACCTTGAATTTAGTGTTAATATAAAATGGGTAGGTACTAAGTTGTTTTAAAAAATTAGTTATAATCTGGCATGAATATATTACAAATAATGACATTAAAAGACTCAATACCATGACTCCAACACAAAAACAACATTGAAAAGGATACTTTCCATTGCAGACGAAGACATTTCGTTACCCATTTATAAAAAAAAATGTTAATGTTTTCCTTTGATAACTGCTTGCTTGATGGGTTTACTGGCCTGTAACGTAATTGCTTTAAAACTTAAAACAGTTTGAACACATATAGGCAATTTTTTTAAGATTTCCCCAGAAAGAGGGATGACTCAGAATATCACAACAATTTCGCGAGCTGTCAAACGTCAGTTTCTATGACGTCATACCATAGAGAACAAGAATAGTGTGAACGAATACACAGTAGAATTGTAGGGTCACAACAGACCTAGCGGAATTCTTCGCGGAAGTAGCGGAAATTTGTCTATGGCTTCCATACAAATCTGCTACCATAGACAAATTTCCGCTAATTCCGCAAGGAATTCCGCTAGGTGTGTTGTGACCCTTAGGCCGGCTCTACATGATGGGCCATCATAGGGACGCAGCTATACGACGGAACGAGATGGCAATATCGTTAGCTCTCTCTAACTGCTCTAAGGGTCACCACACACCTAGCGGTTTCCCTCGCGGAATTAGCGGAAGTAGCGGAAATTTGTCTATGGTAGCGGAAATATGTCTATGGTAGCAGATTTTTTGTATGGAAGCCATAGACAAATTTCCGCTACCATAGACAAATTAAGCATTTTGTCTATGAATTTTCTATGGCTTCCATACAAAAAATCTGCTACCATAGACAAATTTCCGCTAATTCTGCGAGGAATTCCGCTAGGTGTGTTGTGACCCTAAAATACCTTTCTCTATGGTCATTTATTTTCTGTATGTTGGTACTCCCTGGAAATTTCAATAACAAAATTGAGTTGAGTAAAAAAAGTACCGCTGCTAGAATTTTGGTGGTCAGTGTCGTGAAATCTTTAATTTTCGGAAAAATCCTTAAAATTTATTTAACAAAAGTAATTCTATTTGAATTATAGTGTTAGTATACGTTTAATAATAATATTATTTTTGATATCGTGTTGCTTAGTGAAATTGGTTGAAATCCTAAACCAGTTGTATTGTGTAAAGGACGTTCGTTGGGCGTAAAAAGAAAATGGCGTGTGCTACACTGAAAAGAAATTTGGATTGGGAGGCTCAGTTGCCTGCAAAAAGAAGAAGATGTGCTCCGTTTGCTGCAAGCTCCAGCACAAGTCCTGGGATTAGAGTGTCAGAAAATAGACCTTCATCATTTGGAGAATCAGTCAGTGCACCTGCTAAGTTGACCCCAGGTTTGTTCCCTCATCACAAAAAGATCACTGGCATATCAATTACTGTATTGATTTAACATTTTTATGTATAAATACTGTGAGATTACCTTTTTAGGCATTGAATATAAACCTACACATCAAAATATATAATCAGCTGGAATTTTTATCGCCATTGTTTTTGCGCTATCATGAATATTTTTATAGTGTTGGAGTGAGACGGACTATGCATTAAAACCGTTGGGCGGATTTATTTCTTTTGTTTTTACATGACCAAGATGAATTCCTGAGATTGACAATTTAATGTGTAATGTACGCTTAAATCAGTCATATCTATTTCTATTGTAATGACGAAGCTAATCAAAAATAGTTATACGCTAGTTTCCTTTTTGTAATGGCTGGTTATCTGGCGTCAGATTGCACGCTCTCTCTCGAAAAATGGACTCACAAAAAACTCTTTGTTGCTTTATACCTGCTTGGTTTGGAAACCGACCTTTCGCGTGGGTTTTTTTTTATAAAACCAAATGTTTTTTGCTAAAAGCAATGGCCATTATTGAATGACTGAGCTATGATGCACCAGTGTAACAATTTGGTTAAATAGTTACATGGTATTAGTCTACTAGTTCCTACGTAAAAATTTACATGATATCGAGGTACAGTACAAGGTCTATACCTTCCATTGTTTATTGTTTAACATTTTCCTTCTTTGTTGTTGCATCAACTACTGGTAATGCATTTACAGCTGTTGAAAATGTATGTTTACTCAGCTTTTTTTTCCAATCGTTTTAGAACTAGAAGTCTTCAATCGATTAACATTCAGTTATAGATTTGTCAAATGAAATGGGTTTTTTGTAAATAAAGCTCAATAAACAAGCTTTATTAAAATGTTGTCCAAATTGCGCTAGCATATTACTTATTCTGTGGCGCTCTAGAATAAATAATCACAAAGAATTAGACATCAATTAAATATGGTTATCGGCTTACCAGTCAGCTAGATTTTATAGAAAATTGTTAACCTGTTCACTGCCCACCAAAAATATCAGAAATTAAGATAGATACGAGTTTCAGTCCTCGAATATTCTAAATTAACATGTTTTGTACACACAAATCTCAATAGAAAACTTACTCTTTAAAACTTGGCTACCAAAGACTATCTACCTACTTGCTACTTTTTTGCAAAATTTGGCATGTGTCAACATGCAGTTTTTGTTACTGTAACAAAATGTTTTTTTTTTGTTAATATCAACATGTTCCACATCAATCAGATTTTCAAAATCAAAAAGTTAGAATTTTAAGCCCAAGATTTCAAATAAAATATTACATTGAAAGTACAGAACCTTCCATTATGCATGGCCCAACATGCACTTTGCCAGATTTTACAATCATTACTATTAATAATAAGGAAAATAGTAGTGTTAAGAAAAATGCTTCAATCTATGGCTAAACATCACCAGGTGCATACAATCATTGGGTACATAAATAAATTATTCATTCAATTTTATACCTATTAAATAACACTACTAGTGAACATAAAACACAATAGCACCATGCTTTTCTTTGGCAATTTGGCACGCTATACAGCCTACACAGTTTGACAGATTACAACCTGTGAGGTGCAGAGTGCCTTTCTCGGTTATGGGAGTAACATAAGGCCTTAAGAGTCGCCAGCACGCTCGCGTGAACTCGCGTCCCCATACAAACGTAGTTCAGCTCTCATTTTAAAACAACATGCTTTAGAACCACGAAATTTGGTATTGGCATTCTAGTAGTACAGATCTAGTTCTGAAATTTGTTTTTGTTGCTAAAAATTGTAATACAAAGAAAATATAGCAAAAACAAGTTTTAATAAAATTGAAAAAAAAAAACATGATTTATTAGGTCCCCAAACATGCATTTCGCACAGTCAATTTTAAGGTAGGTACGCAAAAGAAGCTTCCCTTTTACATAGAACAGCAGATTACATGCAGTAAAATTGTTAACTTTTCCTGGCGTAGTATGACTTAAAACCACATCCATGCCAATTTAATTTCAATCATTGGATTTCATTAGCATTTGGATAGTTTCAAATTAGGTTGGACTATCTCAAAATTTAACTCTCCTCTAAATGAATTACCAAAATTTATCAATTTTGAAGATATTTGGGATTCTTGTAAGGATCTTCTACAGTTCTGGTGAGGCCTGGTAAAGGTTCAAAACATCAGGTCCATGTTTATTAACATAACATTGGTGAATGGTCTACAGAGCGCATGGCCCAGGAGATCTGCGACGAGATCAAGCGCCTGCAGCGTCGCCGGCAGCTGCGCGTGGCGTCGGGCGTGCCGTCGTGCTCGTCGTCCAGCGGTTCCGAAGGTGACGCCTCGCCGCCGCACCGCTCCACGCACACACAACAGCCGAAGGTCACCAATCGCGCGCTCTTCACATTTAAGCAGGTAAAGACTATGAAAACAACTGTGTAGTTTTAAGAAGTACTAATAACTTCATGTCATTGTCATGTGTGACCTTTTTACACTGACGCATATATGTCTGTAAGGAAAGTTTTATTTACATCAAAGGTCTCCAAACTTTTTTCCCGAGGACCACATTGGGCCGCTTCATGGGGTGGATTGTATGGAATAAGCTCTTTATATCTGGCCCCATTCACAGGCACTTATAGCCTATCTATCGAGACAGCATATTCTGAGGAGCTCAATGTTCATACCATCACAAAATGCCAGTCATAAACTAGGTATCTACCAGAGCCTAAATAGTAGTTACTTATTTTGCCACTTTAGCTAAAGCTAACTTTATTAAGTATGTTGTGTACTCTAGGTTTTTAAATGCCAGAATTATATTGAATTTAATAAATTTCTCTATTGTGACTAGGATGATTCACATTGACTTATAGTGCTCTCCCTTATGGGAATATAGTTCAGAGCTGGATACGGTTACCTTCTTTTAGTATGTTGTTGGGCACGACACTAGGACCCCAAAACTGCCCAGAGACCGGGACGTCGATGAATGTCTCTCGAGTAATGACGTCATAAAAATGGCTGCCGCTTCGTTACGAAAAGTGTAAATTTCATCCAAACTGTGCATTGCACCTATACGTGTGTAGTATCAAACGAAAGAAGATTAAATGTGCTATATTGTTGTAGTACATTATATACTACTGTATATTACAGTTTGACAGCTATAAACGAAAACCCAAAATCAGGCTAAAAAATAATTCGGATATTTGCATTTTACAACAAAATTATAAATCCAACTTTAAAGCCGAGTACTACAATAACAAAACAGGCTATTTAAGCTATACATTGCTATAAAAATTATTAAAATCTGGTAATAATTGTGGCAGCTATGTTAAAAAACATGTCGGCACTGCCGAGCTATTTCCTTAGACAGAAAAAATAACAATTTTCACAATTTACAGAATATCCGCAGAAGCTTCGAGTATATTGTTGGTCAAATAATTTGGAGCCCTTAAATGTCGGAAAAATATCTCTATAGTGATTGAGGTCCAAATAATGACGTTATGAACGTGACCACTACCGAAATTTGTAAAACATAAATTAAAGCTATACCATGACACATACACACATGTGTGTAGCATCGATCGAAAGCTTATTGAATTTACTATAATACATACATACATTATTTGTGAAAATAATGTACAGTTTAGGAGTTGTTGACAAAGTAAAATATTTTTTTAGGAAAATAAAATGTATATGTTAATTCTGTGGCCAAAGAAAATACAATACACGAATGTTTTATATAGCATTAAAAACACCAACTATTCAGCTTTAAAACACAGTTTGAATGTATAAAATTTGATAAGAACTATAAAAGTTGTGCTTACAACTCTAAAGCACACTAACTATTTTACCTACAATGCACTCATACTATGAGAAGCTTGGGCCTAATTATTGACTAGTTTTTTTTAAATTTTGTAAGGCTTTAGGGTTCCTTGTCATTAAAGTAAATAAAAAAATCGGCCAAGTGCGAGTTGACTCGCGCTCCGAGGGTTCCATATACATCACACAATTTTAACAATTTGTATTTTTAAGACCAACTTACGCTTGACCGCAGACTTTTTAGTGTTTTTTTCTTTAATGTACAGGCAAAAAACTATATTAGGTTTTTTTTTCTAAAATGTAGGTTCGTCGGTTTCCGGGGGACGGAGAGCAATGGAAAATTTTCGCCTTATTTCTTAAATAACTTCAAAACTATTAAAATTTAAATTATAAAACTTATATATTTGTAGTTTTCACATCAAATCCTTTCATTTGATATATAACAAGGTATAGTTTGTAAGTAATTTAAGAGTTAAGGCAAAAAATTTCCATTGCTCTCTGTCCCCCGGAAACCGACGAACCTACATTTTAGAAAAAAATACGTAATATAGTTCTTTACCTGTACATTACAGAAAAAAACACTAATAAGTCTGCGGTCAAGCGTAAGTTGGTCTTAAAAATACAAATTGTTAAAATTGTGTGATGTATATGGAACCCTCGGAGCGCGAGTCAACTCGCACTTGGCCGATTTTTTTATTTACTTTAATGACAAGGAACCCTAAATCCTTACAAAATTTAGAAAAAACTAGTCAATAATTAGGCCCAAGCTTCTCATAGTATGAGTGCATTGTAGGTAAAATAGTTAGTGTGCTTTAGAGTTGTAAGCACAACTTTTATAGTTCTTATCAAATTTTATAAATTCAAACTGTGTTTTAAAGCTGAATAGTTGGTGTTTTTAATGCTATACAAAACATTAGTGTATTGTGTTTTATTTGGCCACAGAATTAACATATACATTTTATTTTCCTAAAAGAATATTTTATTTTGTCAACAACTCCTAAACTATACATTATTTTCACAAATAATGTATGTATGTATTGTAGTAAATTCAATAAGCTTTCGATTGATGCTACACACATGTGTGTATGCGTCATGGTATAGCTTTAATTTATGTTTTACAAATTTCGGTAGCGGTCACGTTCATGACGTCATTATTTGGACCTCAGTCACTATAGAGATATTTTTCCGACATTTAAGGGCTCCAAATTATTTGACCAACAATATACTCGAAGCTTTTGCGGATATTCTGTAAATTGTGAAAATTGTTATTTTTTCACTCTAAGGAAATAACTCGGCAGTGCCGACATGTTTTTTAACATAGCTGCCACAATTATTACCAGATTTTAATAATTTTTATAGCAATGTATAGCTTAAATAGCCTGTTTTGTTATTGTAGTACTCGGCTTTAAAGTTGGATTTATAATTTTGTTGTAAAATGCAAATATCCGAATTATTTTTTAGCCTGATTTTGGGTTTTCGTTTATAGCTGTCAAACTGTAATATACAGTAGTATATAATGTACTACAACAATATAGCACATTTAATCTTCTTTCGTTTGATACTAAACACGTATAGGTGCAATGCACAGTTTGGATGAAATTTACACTTTTCGCAACAAAGCGGCAGCCATTTTGATGACGTCATTACACGGGAGACATTCATCGACGTCCCCGTCTCTCGGCAGTTTTGGGGTCCTAGTGTCGTGCCCAACAACATACTAAAAGTTGGTAACCGTATCCAGATCTGAACTATCACTTAGGCCCTCTCCCATAACGGAGGGGACTATTAGGTCACCTTAGATTCCGCCTACATAATCTTGTGTAAAAACGTCGTCAGTAGCAAAAAAGAATAGCTGTTATGTCTTCAAAAATGCAAATTAAACAAATAATATTGATGACATTAATGTGTCATGTACTAGTTTATGAAGTAATTAGTTTCACAGTTAAAGTAAGCTAATAGTTACTCAGCATTATTCAAATGATTGCACAATTATGTTTGTAATTATGAGTATGGTATGACATATGGTGATGTTAAATAAACTACCATTTTCTCCTATGGTTGCATGTATAACAAGGCTATCTTTCCTTCTTGGAAGATTTAAGAATATTTTGAACAGATGTATGGTTGCATAACGATCGAACTATGTTTGTTAAGAACAAGCCTCTTGTTTGCAAGTACAGTGGATATTTTATCATACACATATTAATATAACCTTTTGCCAGGTCCGCATGATTTGCGAGCGCATGCTGCGCGATCAGGAGGCGGCTCTACGCGCAGAATACGAGACGGCTCTTAGCAGCAAGCTTGCCGAACAATACGAAGCTTTCGTGCGCTTCAATCTTGACCAGGTAATATACATCTAGGATTACTGCGTTATCTTCTTCACACACAGGTGCCATTTCAGCGGGACGCATGTCTGCGTCGCCCTGCCTCTTGCGCCTCTTACGCTTGTGCGAGCGAAACAAAAATCCTTCACCCTCCTGCTGCTGAGTAGCAAAGGCTTTGAGTATCTATTTTAAGGCCTACTCTAAATAAAATCACGCATCCATTGAGCAAAAGTTAAGAAGTACAGCAAAATCAGCTCATCCTCCTAGCGTTTTATATGGCTCTTTGCCACAGCTCAATTGAACCGAGAGTCTGCTTGGCAATCTAATCCCATAAATTGGCGTAGGCACTAGTTTTTTTCATTCCATTTAGCCTTCCAATCCAGAGAGGAAACTAGGCCTTATTGCGATTAGATCAGGTTTTCTCACGTTTGTCTTCACTGAAAAGCGACTGCTAAATATAGTTCCGAAAATAGAAGCTGGGATCTGAACCTGAAACCTATAGATTGTTAGTCTAATGTCTTACGGCCAGGCTACCAAGGCACTTCAGCAATATGTGAAGCTTACAGAAATATATTCCATTCTGCTTTCAGGCAGCAGCAGACAGGTTAGTTTATCTTTCTGGAAGGTAGTGCTGGTCATTTCTAATCTACTTTTAACCTTTTGAACGCCAAGCATCGGGCGGAAAAATCGTGCCCTCAGCGCCAGAGGCAATCCGGTTATATTTTGGACGTGACATCACGTCCTGGCGCTGAAGCACGACTTTCCGTGCGCGTGGTATGACGGCTTTGGGGGTCAAAAGCAAAAGTCTATTGTTGTAAAGTTAAATTACAGTAAAAAAAAGTCTACGCAAAAGGATCATTTATGCTTTGGCTTAGGAGTATTATTAAGTAAATGAAATTGGTTTTGTGTTGCAGGTCCAACGTCGACCCCCGCCCCACACATGCATGCCACTGGGCATGGATGCCGAACACCACATGCATCAGGATCTAGTACCAAGCTGTAAGTATATTCTTTTTCATTATATTTTTTTATCTATGAAAAGGTTGCACAAATAATAGATGGCTAGAATGCTGACTGTGACAATGACGCCCAAGTTGCACCTAGTACTAGTTATTCTTTGTGAAAATAACTGAAACAAGCAGGTTATTTACAATTAACTTTGGATAAAGAATATAAAGATAAACTATGCAGTCCGCTGGAACCATACCATATGGCTATGATTACTTTTCTTATGAATAGTGAGTGATCATTTTTTACTTTGTTCTGAATATGTTATCATTAAATATGAAAATTTCAGCAGGGTTTGATTTCATGAGAAATTATATTACTGAAGAATTAATTAATTATTATGGTTCCCATGTGGCGGAAGGCGCTTACGGCGTGTGTTGTACAGATTCAATATTCTATTAGGCGTGTTTACACCTGGCGCGCCGCCTCGCGAGGAAATCGTCGCGCGCGGCAGCTCGGCTAGTGTGGACGTGCCTCGCCCGAGGCATTGCGGCCGCGCGTGCGTTTGCCTCGTCCGAGGCACGTCCACACTCGCGAGGCGGTGCGCCAGGTGTACACGCCTATTGAAGCATAAAAAGCGCATGCGCCGATCGCCAAATATTTGCGTTCAATTACCAGGCGTCCATCAAATATTATTGTCTAGAATGTCTACACTACGAATCAATATGCAATTACCGTCAGGTCATATTGACGTCACGAGTTGTGTATTCAGGACGAAGCATACTCGTTACATTACTTATGCTTCATTTGCTTATTTGTTTCAGATCTGTCCTAATAACGATGGTGTCGACAATGCGGTATTTAACTGCAAATATATCAAGACAAACATATATGTGAATAATTATACGCAAGGATATGTCCTTATTAAACAAGACATTGTGATCGCTGGTGGAATTTTACTGCCATTAATATTGTGAAATGCATTTTGCTGGCCAACTATAGTTATACAGTATTAAGAATTATATACAAACTTGTGCCCCACCTTATAATGATTATAAATTAACTCACAACAACGTAATATTAATGTTTCACAATATTGACAGGGTTTGATTCCACATGTTTGTTCATGCCACATACACATAAATTAGCTTGTAACGCTTTAGGTAAGGTTTGCTGGATAATTGTGTTCATAGACTGAGGATGGGTTGAGCCGGGACTAGATGCTGTTCAGTTTCCAGCACTCAAAATGTGACTTGAGCCAACGGTATTTTGTATATTTTCTAATCGTGGAACTATTAGGAACCTAGTACTAACACGAGTAATAAATTCACGCAGAGTGCCTGTTAAGATATCATTGTCCTCAGTTTTGTTAGCCATAATTTTGATTGGTATTTTGATTGTACTTTTGTCGAATTATAGTTGTATTTGATTGGGCGCGTAAGTAGCCGTTTATTAGTGATCTAATTATTATATTTATATAACGACGATGAGCGTCAAGTGGTAATCTTGGAACGGGTGTTGATTATTGAAGTGGAAAGTGCTGGTGTGATTAGATCGTAATAAACTGACCATTTTGACGCTCAACACGCCTTATCATGAGAATGATAACTAGCTTTATAATTAAGTTATTTTCTCGATAATGTAGAAGACTTCTCGACTGCCGTTTCGGATATCGAAACGCAAATTTAACAATATTCTTGCAGGTAAGCATTATTGGGAAATTGTTTTATATTATGTAGTTAGCACTTTTTATTGAATACAAAAAGGATATGATTTGTTACCAAGCATTATTCAATAAAAAAACTAGGATAGTCTTTTTTTTTTAATTGTATTATCAGCTCATTATTAGTAAGTCGGCGTTTAAGAACTGAAAATAAATTAGCTAATTACCCGTAAACTGTTCATATTTTTATCCTAACCCTTCATGTCCTAAATATATTTTTCACCTCAGCAGTTCGAACAAGCGTACTTTCGTCACTCCCTGGTGTGACGAAAGTGCGACTCTCATTACAATCATTACTCCAGGGAGTGAAATTTTGTTTCTAGAAGGTTTTCGTCATAATGATGACGCCTATCATTCGGGAATGTAAATAAATGTGTTTTTTTAACTTTAATATGTTCTCACTACTGAGGTGAAAAGTTGTATGTGTCACACGAGAGGATTTTTTTTTACATCTCGTGTTCTTGAGAACTTTCCTCTCTTGTTGCACAAATAACTATAGTCTGGCAAACCAAAAGCGCAGTAACAGTCAGAGTAACATGCTATACCCATCCCTTTTTTAGTAGTGAGAGTACTAGCATTAGAAAAAGACAGTATGATTCTCCCTGTCTATGCTTGAAGTGGAACAAACTCTGGCCAAACTATATTGGATTGTATCACTCCAAGACAAGGGCCTGACACGCTTTTATTTGACATTGAAAGAGAAAGATAGCCTAATTGCGATTCCTACAAGAGGAAATAGAAAAGAGTATCATGTGTTGTCCATTTTGGCAGTAATGTATGGAGCTTTGTCGATGGTAGCTTAAATTTGTCTATGGCCTCCATACATTACTGCCAAAATTCCGCTAGGTGTGTTTTGAGCCTTAATGAGTTTAGTATTTTATTATCTGTAGCACATATAACCTGTCACTGTCAAGTGTCATTTTTGTCGTAGCATCCAACAATAGTAATCACTCCGAAGAAACTGTAAATAATTCACTAATTGATCCCTTTATTCAATCATTTCAAAGGTATAATTCCACGATGAGCTTCGATCAATCCTCAAATAGTAACAGCACAAACGACAAGGCGGATAGGAAGGTGCCAGACCGCAGCAAAACTGACGACTTGCAAATTTCGCGAACAGACATGAACATGTTGATTATGAATTATTTAGTCACAGGTTTGTGTATTTCAAATCTATTTTCAACCTCTACCGTTTATATTAGTCATATGGACACAAAACAATGATGCTTTTATCATGAAATCAGTAAAATATGGTCTGATATGTGCTATTTTAAATATAATCTTTTGTGGTGAGGATGACCTTACTCTACTCTAAACACGTAGTAATTTGGAAATATTCTCATTAAATCAGTCAGTAAACATGATATCCATTCTAGCAGTTTGCAGATTACCTAGTTTGAATGTAATCTTATGTCCTCTACTGATGGTTACAAGATTTCCTTTATTTTCATTCAATTCCTCAAATTTACTTCTGCATAGCCTGCTTTGATGTGTTTGGAAAATTTCATAACACTTTGTACGGTCACATCTGAGAATATGTATACATTTAATGTGACAAAAACATGTATCCAAGACTTTACGCCTTCGTAATAGCTACATATTATTGTCACATTGAATACATATTTTCAGACGTGACTGTACAGTTGCCATCAAATATATTGGAGCAGCCATTCCAATATATCTGATAGCGACTGCAATTTTTTCTTATTTGTACTTTTACTGTTGGTTATAATAAAATTAAAAATTCTAGAGGGCTTCAAGGAGGCTGCATTAAAGTTCCAACAAGAGGCTGGACTGCAGGAACCTGCGCTCTGCAGCTCCCTGGATGAGCGCATCATGATTCGCGAGGCAGTGCAGAGTGGCCGCATCCCTGATGCCATAGCTATGGTCAACTCGCTTCACCCGGAGCTCTTGGACAATGATAGATACTTGTACTTCCATTTGCAGGTTTGTATTTACTGATGTCTTTTACCAGCCTGGTGACCTTCAAACTGACATGGTCAACGTTATGGATAAATTGAAAACCTATTGAAAAAAATTACCATAATGGTTAACTGCAGAACAAGAATAATTGAAGGAATGTTTACAAAAACAACGTAACTGCTTAGAGCGGTTGACACCTTTTTAAGAACATTGTTAATGGTTTCAGGTGTCAACCAGTGTAGTCAGTTATGTTGTTTTTGTAAACATCCCTTCAATTGCCATGCCATGTGGCTTCTCATTTTTACTATGTTTTTTTTAGATGAAAAGTGAAATGAAACACTCTTTTTGCATTTTGCTGCCACCCAGTGCAGATTGCAATAAAAAGTGATCAAAAAATCCATATAAAAAATAACCAAGTGCACGCCAAAGCTATACGACAACCGATTTTAGTATGCAAAATTATGACTGTGGCGATTATGTAATTATCAGGCAACTAACAGCTTTATGTGAATCGTTTTGAGGCTTCAGTGAGATTTTATACTTATTGACACTTTTATTATGACAGCAACTGCAACTGCTAGAACTAATCCGTGCCGGGCGCGCTGAGGAGGCTCTATCATTTGCGTCAGCAACACTGGCAGAGGCAGGCGCCAACGACCGCACGGCCCTCACGGAGCTGGAGCGCTCGCTCGCGCTGCTTGCATTCCCTGACCCACACGCCTCGCCCTTTGCTGATCTGCTGCTGCCGTCCCACAGCCAAAAGGTAGGTTGATAAATGAACATCTGACCTGTTGCCTATTTAATAAAGCTGCAAGACAAGTGACAATATATTTAGTGGTAATCTCTTTACAACCTTGTTTTAGAAAAGAGGCTACCACTTGTAAATTGTCACGTGTAACTTTAGCTTTTTATTCATACATATATGTCTTGCATGCCACATTTTGTCTGTTTTTAACAAACGCAACTGTCAAAGTGACAGATAAGGACAAACAATTATTTAGTTAAATAGTCGTGTTTACACCTGACGCACCACCTAGCGAGGAAATAGGCGATGCATCAGGTGTGGACGTGGTCACAGCCAAAAATGTTGGAATTCACTAATACAGAGATGAATTTTTGAAGGGGTCAGTAACATCTCTTTTTTAATAAATTGTAATCTCTCTTTATTAGTAATCTCTCTCAGATTTCAAACACTATTCTTCTAAAACAACTTAGATTTTAATTAACTAGTAGGCCGCCTCAAACTGAGAACTCGCGTTTTCCTTGCAAACAAGTTGACCAATATAACAAGACCCTAAGGAGGATTTTTTTTCTCCTAGCTCCATAACTACTTGATCGATCCTGCTCATATACGGACTTACAAATTTTACGTATCTCTGCTACAGCCCCAAGAAATTTCAATGATCAGAAAAACGTTACTAAAGTTATCGTCGGACAAACTATCGAAATCAAAAAGCCATCCAAATGCCGAGACGTCCCAGTAGCCAGGTGACAGTTCGGTATGGAGTTGTTTGTAAGAACTCACTTCGCTAGCAGATTGTCCTTGTACCCCCACAGATCGCCAGTGAGCTGAATGCGGCCATACTGAAGATGGAAAACCAAGAATACACCAACCCCAAGCTGTGCAGTCTCCTGCGCATGATCCTGTGGTCCCAGAGCGAACTAGACAAGCACAATATCAAATACCCAAAGATGACCGACCTAGCCAATGCCACTATAGAGAACCCAAGTTTTAAGTAGGGCTAGGAGTTGTTTATTTATAAACATCTTTGTTTTATTACCATTGTAATTTTGTTTCATGGTTTACTCGTTTACAACTGACAGTTATACTCAGTAAAAAAAAACTTCACTTAGGCTACCCCACTTTGCCCGAGCTCCAATCGCCATCAGATATATCGGAGCGGCCAAGGCGGTCACAAATATCTGAACAACGCCTCTATTGTCAAGGCGATCAAGTGCATGTTCAGATATTTTTGTAAAAAAATCACTGTAGGTGTACCCGTTTGTGTGTAGCCATCTTCGAATAATTGGTGAAAAAATTATAAAAAACCGGCCAAGAGCATGTCGGACCATGCTCAGTGTAGGGTTCCGTAAACTGAGATCATTAATTCAAAAGGTCGTTTCTTACGGGAAATTTGGCGGCGCTTACGTCTTTTTTACTTACGTCCTTTCACTATGGGTTTTTGAATGATAACTCAAAAACGGCTCAACCGATTTATTTCAATATAGTTTCATTGAAGGTACTCATTAGGCCTCAGTTTCATGATTTTTTTCAAAATTTTAGTACCCACGATTCAAAAGTAAGATGAGGGGGGACGCCCTATTTTAAACTTTCGGAGCTATTATTTCCGAAAGTATTCGTTTTATCCAAAAACTGTGTTAGAAGACCTATCCAACGATACCCCACACAACTTGGTTGAAACGAAAAAAAAATTCGCCCCCCACTTCACGTGTACGGGAGGTACCCTAACAAAATATATTTTTCGCGTTTTTATTCTACCGTTTTGTCGGCTTGGTTAATGCACATATTCAAACCAAATTTCAGCTTTCTAGTGCTAACGGTCACTGAGCTAGACCGCGGACGGACGGACGGACGGACGGATGGACGGACGGACGGACGGACATGGCGAAACTATAAGGGTTCCGTTTTTGCCATTTTGGCTACGGAACCCTAAAAAGAACTATAAGATCCAGACAAATTGGGAACCTTCTTCGAAATCTTGAAGTCTGTTGAAAACTACCTGGGTTTAGATAACACTTTATATCTTACTAATAAGTAATAACTTACAATGAACGTAATGGATAGAGGTAAGTAACTAGAGCTTAAACCTGCTCCAAAAATACTGTGCCGAGCCAGCACAGGCATTGGACAAATATACTTCTAGTGTTTAACATGTACTTGTATAAAGTAATTATGACCATTGAAAAAAAAAGTACACCCTTTTCCAGGCCATACAAATCCAGTAGATCTTTTCAAAAATCCCAAATATCTTCAAAATAATTACGTTCTGGTAATTCATTTCAAGGCGAGCAAAATTTTGCGAGAGTCCTATCTAATTTGAACCTTAACACCTAAAGTTTAAGGTTTAATTTCAATTGCCACAGATGTGGTAAATATACGTACAGTCAGCAGCAAAAGTACCTAAGCGGGTAGGGTGTTCAAAATGAGCTGGACACGACTTTATTGTTAAGAGAATAAGAGCGTGTGTAGGTCATTTTGAACGGGTGCGTCCCATAAGATATAACTACAAAATATATAATTTCATATTAATAACGTTCACAAGATATAATGAACGTTTGCTATAACAACAAAATCTATATTTTTATTAGGAATAACGGTCAATTAATATAATACTCATTTTGTATAATAACTTATCATATAACACTCAAATACCCTAAATTTGTTTAATATAACGTACATAACGTATATCGATCATAATATATACTATCTTTTAATATAATAATTATAAAATATAATAGCGTATAATATACTAAATAGGTTATAACTCCATTCCAACCTTTTTCCCCAAAGTGTAATGTTTTCACGGATATCAAACTAAATCAATAGGTAGGTTAGGTTCGTTAGGTAGCTTCAGATGCCCGAAGGACAAACCGCCCGGAAATAGGAGCCCCGCGAAGCGGGGCTCCGTCTAGTTAAGTTGAGGATTCAACATTTTGAGAATTTTAGAATAGCTAATTAGACGAGCTGCTACTTAAAAAATCGTGTAGACCAGTTGCTTTTAGGCGAGTTGATATGTACACGAGCTGCGATTTAGACAACCCGTTATTCTATACGAGCATTATGTATTTTGGTGTTAGATGTATTGAATATTATACATTATAAATCTAAGGTATTATGAACGTTATACATTATGACCGTTATATACAACGATATTATACTTAAACAACGTTATACTTAACAAAATTAGATATTTTGATGTTATATCAAACGTTCATTATACACTTTGAACGGTATACAAAACAAGCTTATGCAATATGAGCGTATAGAATATGAATATTATACAATAAGTTCTTATATCTTTTATTGGTTGTACGTTGTTTTATAGACTACATTTTCGCAGAATATTAGTTCATAGAAAATGTTTCTCATATTTTCATTTCATAGAATGATCATTTTTCAGAGCTCTTACATTGTAGAATCTGGTTTTGTATATTTTTGATTGTTCAGATAATTAGTTTTTCGAATTTCAGTTCATAACGTTTTAATTCAAATATTATTAATCCGTGTAGTATTTAGTTTGTATAACACTTGTTTCAAAGCCTGCATATTCATAGAATGTTGTTTCTCATTTTATCAAACTTAATATTTTCGTTTCATAGAAGACCTAACCTAACCTATCCCTGGGAGAAGTTTCGTTTTTAGGGTCATAAAAAAATAACCCTAACCTACCTATCTCTAGGAGAAGTGTCGTTTTTAGGGTCATCAAAAAAAATAACCCTAACCTACCTATCTCTGGGAGAAGTTTAGTTTTTAGGGTCATCAAAAAAATAACCCTAACCTACCTGTCCCTGGGAGCAGTAACGTTTTTAGGGTCATCGAAAAAAAAATAACCCTAACCTACCTATCTCTGGGAGAAGTTTCGTTTTTAAGGTCATCAAAAAAAATAACCCTAACCTACCTATCTCTGGGAGAAGTTTCGTTTTTAGGGTCATCAAAAAAAATAACCCTAACCTACCTATCTCTGGGACCAGTTACGTTTTTAGGGTCATCAAAATAAAACCCTAACCTACCTATCTCTGGAAGAAGTTTCGTTTTTAGGGTCATCAAAAAAAAATAACCCTAACCTACCTATCCCTGGGAGCAGTTACGTTTTTAGGGTCATCAAAAAGGGTATGCGAAAAGTGTTATGTGAATCGAAAATATGACAATAGTTTGTATTCCACCAGATACGACCCCTAGAATAATAATATCGGAAAAGAAAAGAGTGGAACTAAATATTATATAAAATAATAACTTTGAAACAACAATCTGTGAAATCTGTGTCTACGAAACAAAAATACATGAAATATGATTCTAGTGTTTGATCACTCTGTAAATTAAAAAAGTTCGATAGCAATATACATGGAAATGAATGTCTGTGAAATTCGTTTTTACCAATTGAATAGTCTATGAAACAATAATATTGGAACAGAAAGTATATGAACCAAATAATCTATGAAATAATTTCTGGGAAACGAAATTCTATGAAATTTCTGTCTATGAAAGAGGGTGACACCTTTTATTACTTACCCTTTTGAACACCCTACCCGCTTAGCTACTTCAGCTGCTGACTGTACTATGCATGGAAAAGGGTTAAAACAGAGGGCCTACCGCGAAGTTCGAAAATCGACCAAACGATGGTCCCGTCTCTATCGCTCTTGCATATACGAAAGAGAGTGATGGAAATAGACGATTCGATGAACGAAGTGCTTCGCGATTATAGGCCTGGGGTAGGGTTTGTCTGGGCCTGGGCTGTCTTCCAACAGTTCCAAAATTGTTTGGCATACTGGAATTGATTATTTTTCATACATTTAACAATATCAAATATGAGAATTATGAAGCTAAACCTTACAATAGTAATAAAATAAGGCATTAACATATATGTCGCTGTAGGTAATCTTTTGGTAATGAAATAGTACATTTCGATATTAGTGCGGAAAGTATGTCATTACTTCACGAGTACCGAGATATGGCAAGACTCGGGACGAGTGAAGAATGACATTTACGCACGAGTATCGAACGACGTTTTTTAATACAGTTGCGAAAAAATTATAAAATTGCGAAATAATTAAAAAATTGCGAATCAATTATTCACTTTGAGGTTACTTTAGTACATGTATCCGAACGCTCCGCGCGGTGCGGTGCGGCGCCGTGATTGGCTGTCTGTCACTGTCATTAGCTGTGATTGGCTGGAAAAGTAAAAAGCACTAGTGCGCGATATCAAAGTTTCCGCACGCTAAACCACTACAAGAAAAGCACTTTTTTGAGCAACTGTATTAAAAAATAATTATCCAGTCATTACCATGCTATAGCATAGATTTGTTCCATCTTTATAGCCAAAATAGTCTTTCACATGTGCTGATAGAAATATATTTTAAACAATTCTAATTTGTATAAAGAATATGAATTATAGATTGTGATGAAATAATCGAAGTTGGTTATTATATTATGAAGTTTTACACTTTTATTGATCAATAATCAATATGATCATACCCTACCTACAGGCCGTGAGCTCTAAAAAATTCAGTCGAATTGAGAAACTCCTCCTTTTTTGAAGTCGGTTAAAAAGAACCTTCGGGTGTTAGAAAGAGACGTTGGGTATCAATCAACAGTGACATATGAAAAAGCAGAACAGCAATATTACCTTCGAGTGTCATCGCCGATTCCCGAAGGTTCTTCTACTCACGGACTGTACCTAATTTTATCACTCGAGACTGGGAACTTACTTATACGTGGAGAGCAAGGGACATTGAAACTAATGAGGGTAAACGCCAGTGGCGGCGCGTCCATAGAACACGATTCCCGTCGGGTTGCCCGTTGAGTTTCAGGCACCTGAGCAGTTTTTCTATAGCTGAAGAAGTTTTAAGCCAAAATCAGCCCTGCTTGCCTAAGAAAAATGTTGACCCGCCACTGGTAAACGCACTTTAAGTATTGCGTAGATGGTAATCGTAGATTGAGTCAAATCCGTATAGTTTATATGTAGTCTTTTCACATAAATTTGAATGCCAATAAAAATTGGCACTACAGTCCACTTACTACCTGGGTTTATATCCTCTTTGACTACTACCATGTATGTGTGGCCGAAAGGCAAAAGTTGCTTAGCAGTATACATTACATTTAATATTTGAATAATACATAGGAATCTGGCAGCCGGCAAGCTTTCTCTTATTGCAAAAGAACCTTCGCTTTGTGATATTTCATAAAATATTTTTTGTTTACAAGTACAGTTCATAATGTTTTTTTCCGATGGAAGTTTTCATCTAATGTTGTAATAAATGTTAAATTAAAGAGCTAGGACGTTAACCTTAGAATACCTCAAGCCTCAAAGTAATCAATTGGACTAGATTAAGAAAATCTATTAATTATTAATCTTCACTTTAAAATGTATTTAAAACTAAGGTTTTTGTATGTAATGTTTAGAAATAAAGTATAAATAATTTGAGAAACTAATTGTTTTATTTTATTTATAAAAACAACTGATCATTGACTTATATATAATAATAATGGATTTTATCTAATTAGCTAATTATAATTAGTTAATTACAATGAAATAATTATTTACAAGAAAATATAGGACATGTTGCTATTGAAGGGATACCGTCTTTAAATCCCCGACAGCTCTTTTCATGTCCATTATATAAAAGTATGGCAGTAAAATTAACCCTTTGAACGCCAAGGACGCCTAAAATCGTCGTGAGTTTTCGTCATATCTCAACGCCCAAACACTGTACCAAAATACAAATGAAGTACAAGTGTTGTTTTTTTTTGGGCACCAGAGGCCTACATGTATATCTTTTTTCTTTGTACAGTCGCCATCAAATATATCGGAGTGGCCACGGTACTCAAAAATATCTGAACAAGCACCTTATCGCCTTCACAATAAAGGCGTTGTTCAGATATTTGTGACCACCTTGGCCGCTCCGATATATCTGATGGCGACTGTATATGACATCTATATAAGTTAACTGTACCAAAATGTACAGCCTTGGCCAGAAGTGTTGAGCACCAATGCGATTTTCATACAAAACTGGAAAGTTTAGTCCATCGTTTCCATCTTTGTTTAAGTTATTTTGTCAATTAATTTTAAATTTAAACTAATAGGCATGTTTTGTTGAAGTTAGTAGTAACTGCATAGAATATTTGCAATATGTCGCACCGACTTAAATTTACATTTTTGGTACCTTCTGTTTACATATTTTTTAAGTACCTTGAAAGTGTTATTAAGTGAAGTTTTCTATATTTATAAATAAAATATAACATTTACCGTTACTGTACATTGTTAGGATAGGGAAATAATGCTTAACATCAAAATTGTAAACAAAAACACCTATGCTCAACACTTCTGGCCAAGGCTGTAGTTATGGTTATTGCAGTCAAAGGGTTAAATAAATTGTCATAATTATTATTTCGTGCTCAAAACTATATTATCACTTATGAGGTCAGTTACTTGATGATGACATCTATATGACCTTTGTTCCTAGAGTAAATTATTTCATTCCATGCTATATTTTATCGACCAAAAACTAAACATTATAGTTTTGCATCCAATACCTAATTATGATTGTTATGACTGAGATATTTAATGATTTTATTATTTACATTATAGTACCCTTTAATTGATACGATAGTTGAAAGCAGTCTTCAAATTATTATTATTATTTGAGTAAATCTGGTCGTAACTGTCGTAAATACATTTTTTCATGCAGGAAAAACCAAGTTTTTGTGATGAAACTTTGGACTCAGTTTACAAATACATTTTTTTATACCACGACGGCAGCAAACAAGCATACGGCCCGCCTGATGGTAAGCAGTTACCGTAGCCTATGGACGCATGCAACATATTATATACTAGTTGTAGTAGTTGTTCCCTCAGCATCGCCCGCGAGCGTTTTGGAGGAAAAAGCTACTCTAAATGTTGCTCCGTAGTTAAAAACCGTGTCGGGCCACGCATAATGTAGGGTTCCGTACCTATTATCGAAAAAAATTATATCGCAAGGTTTTATCTGCCTATGTGCCCTATATACCCAATTTTTTTGACAAAAACTCAAAAACGCCTTAACCGATAATGGTCAAAATAATTTTCGTGGAAAGAATATTCACAGATTATTTTCTAGAATTTTTTCATAATTTTTGGACTTACAGTTCAAAAGTTACAGGGAGAGAGACACAATTTTTTAGACTCTCGGCTTGATTATTTCTGATAATACTCGTATTTGCGGCCGCGCGCCGTTGGTCTCGGCCGAGGCACGTCCCCACTAGCCGAGCTGCCGCGCGAGGCCGTACGCCAAGTGGTGCCCCCCTAAAAATATTTTTTTTCAGCAATTTCACTACAAAACTAAGTGGCACTCAAAATACACCTTATGTTAAAATTTGATAAAGATACGTCTTATAGTTTCCGAGTTAAATGGGTGTGACATACGGACGGACGGACAGACGGACATGACGAAACTATAGTTCCGTTTTTGCCATTTTGGCTATGGATCCTTATGAAAAATATGCGCAGTAGTTTTTGCGTAGTTCGGATTTCTCCTTACGCGCTTATTATATGTATAATCAACGTTTTTACAGTAGATTGCCTTAGTTTACACAACCATTTATAGGACTACGCTTCTTACCATGGTAGATCAAACCAATTTGAATTTTAGACTGGCTCTACGCTAAATGTCAATAATGTTAAGTCCACAGTTCATAGTCTATCATAAGGGACAGTCGTCTGACAGCGTTTAGGCGATGTCACCAGCCCAGCACGTAGTCGAGGGCCTTCGAGATGAGTCCGTTGGAGCGCTGCGGCACCGGAGCGGACGGTACGGGCGTCGGACATAGGGAACGAGCGCCTTGAGTTTGTCTGAAAAAAAAAAACAATATGCAATATTTTAATTTTTGCTTAATATGGAAGATCTACAGTTCCTGTGACGTCACTCATGTGTGTCATAGTCACTCGCCAGTCGCCATATTTGTTCACTATATGAGATAGTCATCCTTTACTATACCATCCATAGTCATAACAGAAGTGACGTCACCAGACGGTAATTGGTGGGTTAAAATACGTTCCGTTTCACATTACTTCAAATAGTAAGTAATAATAGTTAGAAATTGATATAAACTAAAGTAAAAACGTTTTAATAGCTATTATTATTATGTTTTTTCAACATTTTGATCACAAAATAATGGTTAATATTATAGCTCCTGCATCTTCCCTTATGATTGCTTAACCTGCGTTGCCAATAAAGAAAACATAGCTTTCAGAGTATTTTTATTTTTTACCCTGACAATATTTAAAGATTTTAAAGATGCTTGCGTCGCAGAGTTCTATATCCTATGTCGTCCTCACCTGGTGACGCTAGCGCTGGTGGAGTGTCGCGGCGACTCGCGGAACTCGACTACTCCCATCATGACGCCGGGCAGCACCTGGCGCCCGCTCAGCGTCATGGCGCATTCCTCGGCTCGCGTCGCAGCCTGAACTACTAGCTCTATAACCTGTGTCGTCCTCACCTGGTGACGCTAGGGCTGGTGGGGTGTCGCGGCGGCTCGCGGCACTCGACTACACCCACCATAACGCCGGGCAGCACCTGGCGCCCGCTCAGCGACATGGCGCGCTCCTTCTCAGCTCGCGTCGCGTAGCGCACATGGGCCCAGTTGCCTTGTGTTGGGTATTGCTTGTCTGTAAACATTGTCAGGTTTTATAATATCTCTGCATCATTAACTAAGCATAAGTCTGCTTCCATCCAGGCGCCGATCCACACAAAGAGCAATTTCCCACACAAAAATCATTGGGTCAGGCCCCGTAATATACAAAACTCGCATGTCAGGAGGGTGAGGAAGGGGGGGGGGCTATAAATTCCAGCTTTACACAATCAGGTTAGGTTGGATATAGATACAAAGCTTTTACAAACATAAATAAATATAATGGAAAGGCGAGTCCACAGAAACTGAGCAGCTGTCACAATTTCCGCGGCAATTTGCTCGCCGCTCAGCCTTTATGGTAGAGATGCACCGAATATCCGGTTACTATCCGGTATCCGGCCCTTATTTTAGTATCTGGCCGGATACCGGATATCTTCGTACTATCCGGCCGGATACCGGATGTAGTCAGAGTCGCCCACTAGTCATACAAAAAAATTTTTTTACACAAAAATACGCGAGCGCGTTTGTACTTTTGAAAGAAGTTACTCCGTACTGACATAATAAAATTAGTTTGGTTGCCTAGAATTCCTAAGAATGTATCCGCGCGAACGTTCACTACGACACAGGTTGAAACCTGCACGACGCGCACCTGCGAAACTCAAATTGTAGGTATAGTACCGCCGGCCGAATATTCGGCGGCTGGATACCGAATATCCGGTATCCGGCCAAACCACTATTCGTTGCATCTCTACTTTATGGTCTCCGTTTCTTGTAAACAAGAAAAAATTGCCTCACCTAAAATAGCACCACAGTTGCTAAACCTTGCTAGTACTGTATTTGCAGCATTAGGGGGGAACCCAAACACTGTCACCCAGTACTCTTCCTGCTCCTGGCTCCCGTCCCACGCCACCGGGTTCATATTAGACCCATTCATATTGTTCATATAAGAATTTTGCAACACAGAATTATTGTAGAAACTCGGCTCTTGGAATAGTGATTTATTTACAGATGGTTCATTACTTTTAATTGTATCAAATAAATCCTCTATGGGTGGACCTGTAGTTTTACTATTGTTATAAGACATGTTTGGTGGATTGTATGACATGTTTGGGTTGTATGATGAGTTTGGTGATGCTGGGTTGGTGAACATGTTTTGCTGGTTGTACAGGGCCTGCTGATGCATGGAGAGGTTTTGACGGTAATGTTTCTGGTCTGGAGTTGATGTTTGGGTTGGGCTTGTTGGTGAACCTGGAATAGAAATATTTTACAATGTACATTTATTAAAATACAAACAAAAGGACAAACAACAGTGTATAGAAAACTTAGACTAATTAATACTACCTAGCCATTCAGCGAGGTAACGCAGCCAGCCTTATGGGCACCTTACCTAATAGCGGTGACATAGGGGACATTTGTACATATAGTTTAAACCACGTAGGCTAGGTAGTATCAATATTTTACATAAAATCATTTAAAAAAATGCATTTTTTAAATAACATGACAGTGGCAAACAATCATAAAGCCCGCCTGATGGCACACAGTTACCAAGACAAGGCCTATGGGCGCCTGCAACTCTGAAGGGGTCACATGCGCGTTGCCGACCCTTTGATTTAAAGGATTCAGTTCACTTATTCAATGAAGGTAGTGGTGGTTAACTAGCTGACTAACTTTAATGTTACACCAGGCAAAAGCATTGATTTATCCAAAGACCAGAAATATTTGAAATTCACTTCCAAACAATATTAATTAGGCTATAAAAATTAACAAAGCTTCTGAGGTGTAAGTTTGGCAATTGCCGCCTTATCTACTTAAGTGTTCTATATTACTGTGAACCACGGATAAGTTTATTTTGAAATACATCATCAATGACTGCATTGCAGTAAAGCTCTCAGTATTAATGTTACTCAGACTTTGTACTTACCAAACGCAAGGTTCCGGCCCTTCGTCGGAGACAGGCTGTTGGTTCTGGGTGTAGTAGGAGGGTTTATTTCCCCTAAAAGGAAAGGCGGCAGGTATCCCACATTCGGACTCCCTGATGGCGAATGTGTCGGACTGCCAAGCGTCATCGGCTCCATTTTAAGGACTTGATAGAATGACAAACTTGTATATGATTGAACTGCGCTGGCTATTTACAGTTTCATGAATTTTTCACAAGAAACAATCGTGGCGGTTATAGAAATGCGATTTAGACAGTCCACATTTTGACAGGCAGGAAAAACGAAAACGAGCCCTCCAATTGACGTCCCAATAAATGTTACTACAGTAGGGTCGCCACACACCTAGCGGTTTTCCTCGCGGAATTACCGGAAGTAGCGGAAATTTGTCTATGGTAGCGGAAATTTGTCTATGGTAGCAGATTTTTTGTATGGAAGCCATAGACAAATTACCGGAAGTAGAGGAATTTCATAGACAAAATGCTTAATTTGTCTATGAATTTCCGCTACTTCCGGTAATTCCGCGAGGAAAACCGCTAGGTGTGAGGCGACCCGTAATGAAAATTCTTTTAAAATAGTAGATTATGATTGTATATCTTCGCGACGTTTAATTAAATTATATCTTTATAAATTAGTTTATCTTCTACCACGCCATTCAGCCCCAATCCACACATTAAACCAACGTTGGCTAATCCAAGTGACGCAGTTAGGGTCGCCACACACCTAGCGGTTTTCCTCGCGGAATTACCGGAAGTAGCGGAAATTTGTCTATGGTAGCGGAAATTTGTCTATGGTAGCAGATTTTTTGTATGGAAGCCATAGACAAATTACCGGAAGTAGCGGAAATTCATAGACAAAATGCTTAATTTGTCTATGAATTTCCGCTACTTCCGGTAATTCCGCGAGGAAAACCGCTAGGTGTGTGGCGACCCTTATGCAGCGGAAAGCAGATAGTATGGATGGCTACTGCACTTTATTTAGTTTATTTAAATCACATATAGTAGTAATCCATTTACTAAACTGGCAACATTATTATGTCGGTTGAATTTCGAACAATGACGAGTGTTTACGGAGGTCGTCTTAGTTATTGAGATTTCTTTCTATTGCAAGACAACTTCGGGTAACATTACTTGTATGATGGCTATATAATCGTAATTTATTCTAATATTAAATATTAATAAACTACCAAATGAAGGATTTTGTATTGTTATTTGTCATTAATAAAAGTCTAGTATATACATATTTGGCAACATTGTATGTGCTAAAAGAATTGTCAAAATTTCAGTCAATCAAACAAACATGGATTCTTCTCCGTGTGAGGAATTAGAAAAATCTCTGCATAATGAGAATGATAAGACGAATAATTACATGACTGTTCCAAAAACAATGTCAGGACTTAGTAATAATATCGTTCATAAGCTTTTTAACAGGGAGGTAAGTCTAAATTGGATTAAACTATGGTTGTTTACACGATTGAACGCTTGTATTTTTTTTGCATTGCTATTGAGACTCAATTTTACCTGGCGACGTCTCTTTGTAATGTATGGATGTGACCTTAAGCAAAAGATGGAGATTATGTATGGTGGATTGGCGCCTTCTTGTTACACTTGGGACTGTTATTCACATTATTTAATGTTATATAAATTGTTGATAATATACTTGATATTATAAGTATTATGTTGACTGTGACGACCAGTATACTTAAGCGATACATGATTGTTGAAAAATAACTATGTATGCATATAATTGGCCAAACATGACCCAACATTGGCTGAAACCAATACCATTTATTAGCAAGCCTAGGATTTTTCATTGCATGGTAAGATGAATGAAAACTATGGAGTCAATATTAAAATTTTACTCATATTCATACTCATACTCACTTATTTTCTTAGAACTAAAATGAATTTTGTAGTAGTGCTAGGTATGCCTTTAGCTTGGGAAAGGGTTACATTTATAATGTAACTATATTAACTTAGTTACATATCTAGTTAATTATACATACTATTTTCTTGCGGTAGACGTAATGTTATTTTTTTTTTAATGCAGTTATTTTTTTAATTTAATATATAATTTAATTCAATTCAAATTATTTATTTCATTTATAATTTAGTTTCGGTATTAATTAAATGAATGAGTATGAGTATGTATATGAGTAAAATTTTAGTTTTAATATCGACTCCATAGTTTTCATTCATCTTACCATGCAATGAAAAATCCTAGGCTTGGTTATTAGCGATTAAAATAGGTATATTTTTATTCCATAAATAACTTATTTGATATACAAATAATCCTGAGGCCAATTTATGAAATACAAGTTCTTACTCTATTTATGTTTGAAATAATGTTCAAGTTCTGAATGTTTGATGCCTTTATGTATGATTTTTATATAATTACACTATCTTCAATAACCATACAGTGCCTTTGTAGATATTTTGAAGACTACAATCAAACTTGTTTGCCTTTAGGTTATGATTGATTATGCATTATTATATATATTTTGTAAAAATTGTCTTAAGTCTGATGAAGCGAATATTACGTTACGTGACTTCAACTCTGGTGGCGATACCTATACCCTATACCTAGTGTTTCTTAATTATCGGCTTTATTTTTGAGTTAAGATAGAAATCAATAGATTAAAACTGTCTGTCAATGTTATGAACTGACATCAATAATAGAAAATAGAGTAAACAAACACATTCAATTTTTTCTACTGACACCAAATATATTTTCAGATGTTCGAATTACCTTCACGGTAAAGGTAATTTTCAGGTAGATTTCAGGCAAAGGGGCAGGTGCATTAATTTGTTCAGGATTTTTTATTATACTAATCTAATACTTGTGGCAGAAATAATAATATTCTTGAAAATGACCAATTGTCACGCCATATATGTGAATTTTTTGAGTCTCTTGGTAGATTAGTTTTTTTTTGTTTACGTCATATCTGCTCCTAATTCTAAGTTTAAAGGTGTCATTTCTTACACAGACTCTAGGCTGCACATCGCGTCGGTATAATGACCGGGGCCGCAAAATATTCGAGAGGATCCCGCCCAGGCTGCGGTTCTGCCTCATGGACATCGTGCCCATGTCCTACTTCAGCAATCATGTGTTCATGGGCTTCTCGCAGTGCGGACAGTACCTGCTTAGCTTCACGTATAGCAACGGGTCACAAGTTTATTTTAGGGAAAATGCTAAGTTTACGTAAGTGTGAGATTTTGGTATTTTTTTTTTTATATATCAGAAGTGTAAAAATTTTGCACCCCTGGCCGCAAATCTGCTGTTACTAAGGGGTAGCCAGCGGTCGTAACGCTCGTGGTTGTGGTTTTTGACAAAATAATTTGAAAATCGTGTGTTTAAATCAGTACACACTTGTACAGTCGCCATTCCATTAGATATATTGGAGAGGCCAAGGTCACAAATATCGGGACAACTCTCTATGATAAGGCGATAAAGTGCATTCTCCTATATATTTGAAGGCAAGTGTAACTTGTATGGGTAAAGGCTCGTCTCCACCATGGGCCATCAAGCCATCATGAGGAGGCAGCATGTTGTAAAGCTGTGTCACTTATGACACTTATACTAGGCAATAATGGCACATGGTGGAGAGCAGCCTTGGTATAGGTATTATAGGTGTGTATTTCGTACGTGTACTGTTGTGTGATTGTTGGCGCCATAGGTTATAATACTTATAATAAATATCATTTGCAGTCTACACTTCTTATCCTGGGTGCCCGGGCGTGTGGTCCGCTCGGTGCACCGGGTGCCGTTGTTTGGCGGGGACGCCGTCGATAGTCGGCTGACCATCTCCATGGCTCAGTGGAAACACAACCCTGGTGTGCTGGTGGTCTATGGTTTACCGTGAGTATCTCATTCATATATTGATTTTATTTTATGTTATTTAGCCTTATCTATTATGAATGTAGGATGATGATTGATTATTGATAATCTTTAAGAATTGATAAATAAATTCAACTGTGAAATATGTGTTTTACCTACTGTTTATATATTAGTCCAAGTTTCTGAACTGCTCATACTAACTATATGAACTCAAAAACCATTAATTATGAACGAAAATACGTTTGCAATGCGACTGACCTTTGCTGCTGTCTTTACAAAGCTTCGTGCATGAGATATATAAATAATTTCTTGCGTTTGGGATACAGTACTCTGTACCTTACTTTTTTTACAGGGATTCATGTACTGAAAGATCTCACCTCAGTGTCATTGGAGTGCCTCGGTTAGGATGTAGAAAATGTGCAGCTATGGCGAAAGAAGAAGGTAAATAAATACACATGCTGTTGTAATAGATTTTAGAACATTTTTTTATTTGTACCTACAACCGAAAAAAATATTTCAGATGGGCAAAATTGGGGCCAAAGATGTCTGGAACACAACTTCGCTATTCACACGAAGTTCTTCTGCACATCCGACTCCAGCGTGTACGAACCGGTCGTCCAACTAGCTTACACCAATCAAATCATCATCTACACAGACTTCATACACATCCTAGAAATAGACTTAGTCAAACCCGACCAAGATAAACCTATGGAAATTGATGACTGCAAATCGGCATCAGAGCGAGATGAAACAAATTCTATCTACACCAATCCAAGCACTCCAGCGTCGGACGTGTCCGCTGTTTTCCATTCCCCTAAATATCAAAACACAGTTGTGCAAAACATTTTAGAGGACTTCTCCGATTTGGACGCAGAGCCTTTTCAAATGTCGAAACCGGTGCAGTTACCTGACGTGATGGGACAAGAGCTGTGCATTCAAGCGTCTTCGATATCATACAATTTAGTTGAAGAATGGGAGGGCCCTTCACCATCCATTAGGACTTTAATATCACCGCCCCTCAGGTCCCCCAGGAGAAGGCCCGCGGAAAGCATGTCTAGGTTTAACGAAACGCATAGAATCAAGGCGGACAAAGCGTACGAATTTGTAGAGGAAGCTGAAACGAAATGCGAAAAACTGAGCATTTTCAGAAAACGAAGGCTAGCTGACAAAAAATACGAGTTTTCTGAAGACAATAATGAAAATATAGTCCCGTTTCGAGTATTAAGGAGTAATAGGAAATACTTTACTGGTTGCACCAGCAAAATGCGAAGGCCAAAATCCCCACCAGTCGAGGTTCTAAGAGCACATAACCAAATAAGTAGACCTCCGTCGCCGACTCCGAGTGAAAAAGAAGGTTTATCTTGCTTAGAATCTGATGATAAAAGCGAATCTGAATATAGAGTAATGGAAATGCTTGACGACGGCTCTCTGAAGACGGTGGCAGTACATGACAACACTTCGAAAACGTTGTCGGAGTGTCCTGTGAACGCGCATGACCCGTATTTAGTGCATTCGGAAAATTCGCAGTGTAGCAAGTTCTTCACGAGGTATTTTGTGGAAAGCGATGACGAAATTACGTCTATTGTCACGGATTCTGAAGGTGAGCTCATTTTTTTTACTTATAATTTCAATACCACGCATCTTTTTTCCTAGCAATATCGTCATGGAAGTAATTTTCCAGGAAAACCGGGCAACTATTGATTGTTTATTTCGTGATTTGACCTTTTTGGTCTTTCGCTATTAACATGTAACATTTTATATGAATTCGCCCTTTTGTACGGTTTCAAATACAAATGCATAAGGTTGACAATAATGAAATACTCGTTGTTTAAAATCGAAGTTGTATACAAGTGTGGTATTTTCAGACGACTGCATATCAGGATACCACGTAGCACTCCACCTGACCGCGCACGGGGCGGGCTACGCGCCGCTGCAGGGCGTGGGCGCCGGCGCGTGGGCGCGCATCGCGAGCGCCCCGCAGCCGCCGCTCACGCTGCGCGCGCAGCAGCGGAGCCTCGACACCGAGCTGCTGTGTAACGAGGTAAGCTAGAACGTTTTGACACGCGATATTCTTATGTACAGTCTTACATATCGCGGCGGCCAAGGTGGTCATAAATATCTGAACAACGCCTCTATTTTCAAGGCGATAAAATGCATGTTCCGATATTTTTGAGCAATTTAGGCGCTTCGATATATTTGATGTCGACTGTACTATCGTATCGTGTCTTTGATCCATCTGAATGATCTACTGATAGATTTAAATTTAAAATAACTGTTTTTAGGTTTGCGGACGACTGTGTAAGCTGAATGGAAAGAAATTTATCTACTGTTTCGACTGGGGCTGTCATGTCATCGACGTGTGTCAGAGCAGTGGTTGCCTGTCGGGGGTGAGTATCTACGTTCAATCTATTCACTCGACTTGCGCTTGCCTTTAGCAAACATCGAAGTTGTTGATACCTCTCGTTACTTCACGCTTAAACCAGGAATAAAATAATTATATATATATATATATATATATCTACTCTTTGACGTTACCTGGCGATATGCAATCTGGAAAACTAATAGAGAACCATTCGAGACAAATTGCGAATTAGGGCAGGACAACATGATTCGTGTGACGTCTGCTGCCGAAATTGGTTTGGTAGGCAGTAAAATTTCTGTACAAAGTTCTGTGGCGTAGTCCAAAATTACATGGCGAAATTTTTCTGTTTTGAATCGCTTTTGTCTTTGTGGCTGGATATAGAGTAATATTTCTGTATCCATAGCATTTCTCATATTAATAAATAATTGTGAGTGCAGCTGTGCGCGATGTGGCTGTGGGCGAGCGACGACGCGGGCGCGTGCGAGCCGTGCCGCGCCATCAGCGCCGGCTGCCCCGCGCACCGCCTGCAGTACGCCGCCGAGGTGAGGTCACCCACACCGGGAACTATGATACCTATTTTGAGTCTTTTTCGATTAAACACTCCATCAGACTCGCACGATTTGTGAGAGCCCTCGCAGACAGAGTAACATATACATTTTCTTTTTGGGTCAGTAAGGGCTGCTACCAGATCCCGTGCTGCTACGCGAAAATGGTCTTAGAAGACCTTCCCTCAATTTCAAATCAATGAAGATGAAGATATTGAAGATGGAAAAAATGTACGGATGCGAGAAAAATTTCATTTTTGACAAACTTTTATACCAAACGATCCCATTTCTAACTAGGACCAAAAGCTTGAAAATTCCGGCTAAATAACTCACAAATCGAGGAAAACTTTTCCCATACAATTTGTATTTAAAATGAATGCTTTTATTTTTCAGATACTATTTTTGTATGCCAATCGATTTAATCAATTCAATAGTTTCCTAGGGGTCAAGTTACGGTAACGGTAGCCAGTCTCAAAGTGTGGACTAGGCCCATGGCTAGGGAGAAAATGCTCATTATCATCATAGTTGTTTAAAGTCTGTGTAAAATAGTAAGTGTTTTTTTTTTCAGTGCCTATTTGTCTGGGATTTAGTGAGCGGCGTTTATAGAACAGAAAAAGTTACAATGACTGAAGACGCCAGTCAAGAAGGCTCCAGAGGTAAAGACAACTACCGTATATTTGGGTCTATATTGGAACGCATAAATTCATCTTGACTATTTTTACTTAGCATAACAACCATTGGCATAACAACGTTTGGCATAACTATTGATCCGAATAGATCGATTGTCCTAATGGTTATACGCATAAGCTTGTAAATCCTAAGAGTTCTCCGTCCTATTGGTTAAATGTCATAAAATCCCCATATCGAATCCATCCATACGCATAACTCAAAAAGCCTAAATCTGAATATCCTAAAACTTACACGACTAATAAAATATGACATAATACTTACTTTTCTAAAGTAGTCTAATTCATAATCTCCACTACGCATAATCCGAAAAGCCTAAATCTGTTGTTTCATTTCGGGTTTTTTTAATTCATTTTTTTTACATGTAATAATATTTATTCCGCATAAAATTATTTCAATTGGTTATATTTCGTTATCGAAACTAAACGCAATCACGTCAGTCGGCTCACAGAGGAGACACTTGTATGCGAAGAATTCAAATCAAATAGAGGAGCATTAAACCTGTCTGTTTTCTTGGGGATCGCAGTTCTAACCTAACCTAACCCACTTTTGGCAACAGTTCGTTTTTTCGGGGGACGCAGTTCTAACCTAACCTAACCCACTTCTGGCCACAGTTCGTTTTCTTGGGGTTTGCAGTTCTAACCTAACCTAACCCACTTCTGGCAACAGTTTATTTTCTTGGGGGGCGCAGTTCTAACCTAACCTAACCCACTTCTGGCAACAGTTCGTTTTTTTGGGGGTCGCAGTTCTAACCTAACCTAACCCACTTCTGGCAACAGTTTATTTTCTTGAGGGACGCAGTTCTAACCTAACCTAACCCACTTCTGGCAACAGTTCGTTTTCTTGGGAGTCGTAGTTCTAACCTAACCTAACCCACTTCTGGCAACAGTTCGTTTTCTTGCGGGACGCAGGGACATATATTATAAAATTGTATTAAAGTAATACGTCGAAGAAATGAATTGCAATGTTTTGTAGTTGTGCCAATTAACATAATTTGAAACAAATGAGTGATTAAGTAATATTCGTTGAATAGTATTTCTACGTAGTAAGATAAATTTAAATAAATAGTAAGTAGTTGAAATAAGATAACGCCAAACAATATTACTATTAGTACTAAAGTTTCGATGAATCGTTGTCGATGAAATAATATTCGATGAAAAGGTTGTCGACAAAACAAGGGTACACCCTTTTCATGAAAATCTCTACCAAGGCTCCCTTTGCTTCCGCCTTAGACTTTTAACCTAACCAATCGCTTCTAACTTTTACAGTTTGGTTTTTGAGGTTTCGCAGTTCTAACCTAACCTAAACCTACTTTCTGACGCAATTCGGTTGTGTTATCACAGTTCTAACCTTATCTAAACCTACTTTTCTGTAAACAGTATGTTTTTATAAGGTTCAGTATAAGGTTGTTAGGAGTTAGGAACATATGTATATGTACGAGTATGTCCGACTTAGTATATGTTATGTTCATATAGGATGTTCGGATTTTCTGTTATTAGGAATATATTTTCGACTTAAGTAGTGCACTAGGATGTTAGGATTTTCTAAACTAGTAGGAATAAAAGTTCGACTTAGTATATTTTATGCACTAGGATGTTATGATTTTCTAAATTAGTAGGATAAGATGTTCGAGTTAGTATAAGTTATGCACATTGAAATTAGGCGAACTGAATTTTATTCTTCTTCATGTTATACCAGAACATTTTATGCTCATATAACGTTATGAAAATTACTTATTAGGCGAATATATGCATTATTATAGTGACTTTTATGTGAAATGGCATTATGCCAATCGTGTTATGCCATGTGCAAATATGACATTTTATGCGAAAAAGAGGGCACCCCGTATATTTACATGTATATCATAAATATTAAAATGCGAGATCTATGCATATTAATGAGCTTTAAATTTTTCAGTATCTGGAGCGGACCGCGCGCGTGAGCTCGCGAAAAAGCTAGGCCCAATAAACATGCCGTCCGGGTGCGAGACGAGGTTACTCACAACTCTTACAGGTAACTTACATTCGTTGCTTACGCCAGAGGGCATGCGGCGAACATCGAAATTTCCTTAACTGCGTCTCTATCGATCGAATTAGCGAGTGCGATAGAGTGGGAGATAACGAAATTTCAATTTCGAGTTTCTCGGTAGGCCCTCAGCTTTAGACTTTTGCGATGCAACTATTTGTTTAGCTACTATCCTTACTAAAACTGACAAATATTAGATCAGTCGCATATGGAATATGAAATTTCCCCGCACGCACGATCGCGACCTATAATGTTTGTAGTTTAGAAAATGGAAGCTCGCTTATCAAATGCGAATTAATATTACGTGTTTCTACATTCGGCATCAGATATATCGGACCAGCCAAGGTGGTCACAAATATCTGAACAGAACAACGCCTCTATTATCAAGGCGATAAAGTGCATGTTCAGCTATTTTTGAGTACCTTGGCTGCTCCGAAGTATTTGATGGCGACTGTACGGTAGTTTCGACATCCGAATCAAGCTCGACTGGAATTTCCTTGTTTTAGAAATTCACCTTACTGAAAATCCTACCTACACACTAACTGTTCTGTCATGTCATCTCATACCATATTCTAAAACAACAGTGCTCAATCCCATTATAATCTCGGTTTAAAAAAATAGTAGCCCTGGAAACAGAATTTTACGTCTTTCTATATCCTTAATTCCATCAACAGGGCGATCTTTAAAGAGACTGACGGACGTGGACAACTGCATCGAGATCACAAAGAACCACCCGGACAGCTCCGAATCCGAGTCTGAACCCGAGGAGGAGGACTCAGACTGAACGGCATTCCGTCCATTTTGTACATATTTCCGACTGGGGTAACCTATTGCCACTTATTGTCACATTGATATTTAGGGAAAACACACATTTGAGCACTGAAAATTCAGCTGGGAGCATTCCAAGGAAAAGTCCACCGTTGTCCAGTCAACATCAAATATTAACAGCTAGAGTAGCCAAATAGTTCGTCACACCATACAAAATATATGGTGTGAAGAACTATTTGATCACTTTGGCTGTTACAATATATTTGATGCTGACTGTCCCATACGAACATTACGAACACGATTTTCTGAAAACTGGCAAGTTTTACACTCTGATTGGTGGATTAAAACACGTTCCGTTTCACGTGACTTCAAATCGTAATTATATTTCAAATTTGCATAAACTAAAGTAAAAACGTTACAGTACCTATTATTTTATGTTTTTTCAACGTTTTGATCACAAAATAATGGTAAATATTATAGCTGCATCTTCCCTATTATAATATTCCAATTCAAATTGCAAAGATTATTAATGACAGAGATACATACGTGTTTGTATGGGACAGCTCATGGAATGCCCTGTGCTGAAACTTGACTATAGATTACGGTTTTTTTGATATTTCAATTCAGTATTCATAGTGCTGATGTTTCATCGGTACTTGAATTCAGCTCAAGTGTGTGGCGTCCTTTAAATCTGTGATGTTCTTTCTATAAGACACCAAACTGTAGCTATTATGAAATTTAAAATAAAATGCCAATTTTAAGGACACTGGGTAGTTTCACTTGGTCTTAACCTTTTGAACGCCAAGCATCGGACGAAAGAGTCGTGCCCTCCGCGCAAGGCAAACCGGTTATATTTTGGACGTGATATCGCGTCCTGGCGCTGACGGCACGACTTTCTGTGCGCATGATATGACGGCTTTGGCGGTCAAAGGGTTAAGTATGTATAGGGGTATGCGAAATTACGGCGGCAGCTTGTTTTAAAAAAATTGGAAAAGAGTACGGGTGTACAGTGACTTGCAAAATTGCATGGACATATATATGGATGAATTATTTCATAAACTGTACATTCAATTTTGCAGCTGGGTGTAATGTACAGTTAACACCAAAAATGTGTAAACAATTTTGAACCTTATTACAATGCAGTAAGGTACAGTTGCCATCAGATAACGATATATCTGAGCGGCCAAGGTGGTCACAAATATCTGAACAACGCCTCTATTGTTAAGGCGATGAAGTACATTTTGAGTAGGTACCTTGACCGCTCTGATATATTTGATGGCGACTGTACAAAAGTGTACACGTATTTTTGGACAACTGCACTGATTTTTTTCTGAATAGTGTCTGATTTCTACGATATTTAGCTAGTAATTTTTGATAGGCATACAAGCCTTACCAGCAACTCATGTTTCTATAATCAGTCTGACCAAAAGTGACAGGTTTACGGTAAGAGTGAGTAGGAATATTGTCATTGCGTCCTTCTTGGTCAGTTAAACTAAAAGAATCTAAAGTGTTAGTAAAACTAATAAGCACGTTGCACAAACGTTAATCAGGTATAATTGTAGGTACACTTTTAAAATAGGTCACTAGGTAGTGAGAATCATGGATTTTTAAAGGATTTTCAACCTTATTTCAGGGCAATATTATATTATACTATAATAGTCGGTAATCAAACATATAAAATGGTATGGCAATAACTGAGCGAAATTTAATGTGACGCTATATATTAAGTAAGTTGTCTAAAGTGTAAATAATTAGTGAGTAAGCTAATTCATCAATTAGTCTTTATTTTCTACAATAATTTTAAATAATTACAATAGTATTATTGTAACACAAAACCTATTTAAGTTTTTTACATGGGGTGCTTATGTTTTATTTTCTAGTAATGTAGTTGGAAGTTTGAAAAAGCTCAATCGTAATTAATTTATAAAAGATGTGCTCTCAAACATATTTTTTTTAAAGTCAACCCTTTCATGTAAGTGTTAGTGATTTAAGGTCCATCCTAACTATGCTATACCTTGTGCAATCTAAGAAGCGGTTTTTGACACCTGTCATCTCAGTACATTTTATAACCTAAAATCGATTTTAGGCTATAAAATGTACTGAGATGACAAGTGTCAAAAACCGCTTCTTAGATTGCACAAGGTATAAGTGCATGATGTGAAAATATTGCATATTTCTAAGTCATAATGTAACAATATCGGTATTTTTATTGATTTGTATGAGAGCTTACATTGGTAAATTCACCGCTATGGGCGCTAGTGCAACGTAATTGCAAACGTTTGACCGTTGAATGAAATCATCATTGTAGTACAGTTTCTTACATTAAAATATGGTCACTAGAAGCAAAAAATAAAAGGATCATTGTGAACTTTCTTCCGGGGACCATAGGATATTTTTTGAGGTAAGGAACTGTACCATTGGCACATTCGCTTTGTTCAAAGCGAAAACTGCTTAAACAAGCGTCCTAAAGTGCCAACAACTCTTATAAGTTCATGCTGAAATTTACGCAAGCATTTGATCCTTAATGCTTACGAGTAAGGTTGATATTTGAATAAGTTACAATAGCTTATGCCGGTATTACAGCTCCCTATATCGCGCACTAATGACAAGGGCGCCGCAATTCGTTAGACATATACAATATCTTCAAACCTGTCTAACGTATTGCAGCGTCCTTGTCGTTAGGGTTAGGACCCGATTTAGAGCATTAGGTATCTAAAATAATTTTAAATGTGTCCTACTCTATTATATTATACATGCATTTATTTTCCTCATTAAGACTACTAAGTATGGAGATAGCATTTTAAGAAAATTACGTGTAATAATCAACGACTTATGAAGTAATCGTAATAATAAGGGCTCATTCATTAACTTCGACGAATTCGAGCGCATTATCGTGTCATTTAATAATCACTTTTAACTTTGTTTTTTAAACTTAAAAGCGTAAGATAAGGCCAAGAAAAACGCAGTCGCAAGCGCAAGCGAGTCGTGTCGCGGCAAGCCATGTAGGTGGCGCCATCTGCGACCATGATCAAGAAGAGCATTTTACAAAGATTGGCAGTATTTAATATTTACTTGTACAGATACAAGAAACTCAGAACTTGTCTTTCGTTTCGCTGTTGACAACCCTAAGGGTGGAAACTGAGTGGCCGCTTGAGCCTCGTAAACCAATGCAGCCGTATGGGAGTGCACGAGTGGCCTGACTGAACGCTGCTCTAACCATAGGAAGCTCGACACAGCGCCGGTCGTGTCGCCAGAAGATCTTCGAAAAAATAAAAATTCACGTTCATAATTAACATTTCTGACGCAGGGCTGTACCAAGCATGTTTCGGGCAACGGTAGCACCGCAGTCGCCCCCTTATTTCGTCATGTCTAATTCGGTCGCGTGTGGTCGCGTTTATGCGCGTCGTCAGTTGTTTTTGCCCGCGGCCCGCTCAGTTTTCTTGTTCGAAGTTGGACTACTCGTTGTAAATGGGTGTACTCTGGCGTCGCTGAGGCCGTACAGTCACGAACCCCGATTGTCGAGCCACTTGCCATTGTTCGTAATTTAGCCGTGTTATGAATGACCGATGTTACCGACTAGCTGTCAATTGGCAGGTTACAGCTGGAAACAAATTATGGGACGCGGCAGACGGATGCGGCTCACAGCCGAAACTTATAGGTATCTAGATAATGAATATACACTGAACTGTGCAAACTATCGGAGGTAAGCCGTGGACGTAACCTTGTGCTGACCTTGAGCGTTCGGACGTCCGACAGAAATCTGGCGCGCTGGATGTTTTTGACTGTGCACAGTTATCAGCCGCGGCTGTGAGCCGCGTCCGTCTGCCGCGTCCCATAGTTTGTGTCCAGCTTAAATTACGAACAATGGCAAGTGGCTCAATAAGCGTTCGTGACTGGATATTAAGAACCATTGTATCATTTCTAATGACGCACTGCGCTCGTATACGTCTTTATAGTGGTTTGGAGGTGAATCTAAGCTCATAGTAAGGTTGTGATCGTTTGACTGTTAGTTGTGTTTAAATGAAGTGCCTCACACATGTTATGTCATGTTTAGTTTATTTGTACTACAGTCTGCACTGCCTATTCTGCCAAAATACCGTTCAGAAATAAATCCTCAAAGGACAGAAATAAAAAAAATGTTTTAAAAACACATTCAATATAAACGTGTGATCTCTCTGTTTAACTATCAATGTAAGCCGTTGTGTAATTATGTAGATTTATTCTAATACTTCGTCTGTTCAATTTCCGAACATTTTTTGGTAGAGTTTGTCCGGAAAGAATTCTACATTCTACGACCCTTTTCTTTTCGGACAGACTCTATGTATGTAGGTATATATATATAAGGAATAGGTAGGTATGTACGAGGATACGTAAATTTAGATAAACTTTTTTTTAATGTCGTCATAAATGAGACGAATGCTTATTGCAAGAAATTGCTAATCAGCCATACTGACACATTAACAAATCCATGTGTCCGTGTAAGCCGGGAGGTTCGCGTGGATCTTGCCTTCAACTGCCAAGACTATTACATGTGACTCGCAAAAGTAGACCTTATCCGAAGGAATTAAGACGCATTTTAAGCTGTAAGCTTTGTCACTTATAGCAGTCGTTGGCGGTGATAGTAATTTTTTTCAAGGTCTCGAAAAAATATCTACTATTAGTATCTGCAAAACTAAGTGGCGACTGAGGTAACAGGAACATAAAACTTCCCTTTTACACTTGCACGGCTGCAGCAAGAGTGAAGGAGACAGCGTTATGATCTGAGTCGCCAGTTAGTTTTGCGGCTAGTATAGGTGCCGAAAACTTCTTGAACATTTATGAGCAATTGCCATCCCTTTCTTGCACGTAGGAGTTAGATACCCCCACCACCTCACCTCAATGTTTAAGAAGTTTGCCGGCACCTGTAGTCTAATATAATTTGAACATGTCAAATATATGTAATGTAACAGCTACTAAGTATAACTTGATTTTGTGCAGCTGTTTTTTTTTTGTTTTAATTGCCTAATTTATAAAAAATATAACTGTTACAAAGAATTTTCACGCGAACTTACCAATTTATTATACGTAGATACTGTACATATTTTGCAATAATAAGGCACTGGGTATGATTTACTTGCCATGAAACTGTACTTTGAAGTATAAAAATGATAAATAAATTAATCAAATTATAAGGGTTTTATTTAATCAATCATGCCTGTTATACCTACGTACTGATTAACATTAGGGTAATTGTGCTAGTTTTCGTAAGATGCGTTGGGGTAAGATAGAAAGGTATTTTTTTAGGGGTAAGACAAAAAATCGTCCATATTCCGGAGCATTACAGACTACTTTTTATCTTACCCCTAAAAAAAATACCTTTCTATCTTACCCCAACGCACCTTACACATATGTCTGTTTTCCGTCCATATTCATTTATGTAATTTTTTTATAAAAGTTTTTACCAAAATAAAATCTTTAAAAAATAAAAATCTACTAAATAATAAATTAAACATAGAAAGATTGTTGATCTTAAAAAGTTTTCCAATATATTTGTATCAGTTTAACCAGGTGGACGGTAAACTGGACTGACCGGAACTAGCATTAGCATAATCACCCTACATACAGTATTCTAATGTAATCTCAGACTAAGGCTATAGCAATCTATAGCCTTAGTCTGAGATTCCTTCTCTGAGTCTGCCTTTAAAGTAGGTGTATGGCAGTCCATACACCTACTTTAAAGGCAGTTTGCGATTGACAGATAGGTTTTATACACTTGAATCTCCATTTTGTTGTCATAATCATAAAGTCAACTTTACAAGCATCACACCATTTAGTGCCGTGTTTTGAACATGGACTTTATTTCTTTTACGTTAAGGTAGAATATCCAATGGATGAATATTATCTGTCAAGTCCAAACTTACTTGGAACGTATTGTAGTTATTATACCGGGTGTTTCCTGTAATAGGAGCAATAAATTAAAACGTAGATTCTACTCCTCAAACCAGACAACGTTTGTTCAGCGACTTTTAAAAATAACTTATGGATTGTTTTTTGTTACACTTAGTTTAATCGAGCAGGCAATGTATTCCGAATTTGATTATATCTGCAGGGTGACAAGACTGACAAGCAATGTCAGTTAGACGGATTTTAGCGTACCTACATTGAAAATACTATTTAGTTTGTATGAAAAAGAGACAATCTAAAAAAAACATATTTTTAAAAAGTTGTTGAACAAAAGTTTTATTGTTTGAGGAGTAGAATCTACGTTTTAATTTATTGCTCATATTACAGGAAACACCTTGTATGACTTTCGATTCTAGAAGGATACTAAAACAACTATGGGATGGGACATTGGACAAATACTTATACTGTCACAATTTTATTTTATTTACAGTCTGGTTTATTACAATTTAAGGTCACAACAAGCTTGTTGACACTACTTAATACAAGTTAAATTTTGCAAATTAAATTTTCAAGCAAACACCCAGAGCGATATTGTCAATGAGTAATAAAATATTTTTTGTGATATTAACTTTTCCTTTCAATATCTACAACCGAATGATCAAAACTTATTTAATAAAAGAAAATACATTTATTACAGTCTATACAAATAATAGAGTAAATCACAACACTAAATTACATTTTATTTGCAGTTTCCATACAAACTTTGTTAATTGGGCCAATCAACTTTTTTACCGACAGTTTTGAGTATCTCTTGCATTACTCAAAATGTCTCTGGAGTTGCCAAGAAATCGGGCTTTTAATATGCATAGTTACTGTTTATTATGTTTAACATATGCCATAAACATGGAGGTCCAAAGGGGAGGCCTATGTTCAGCAGTGGACGTTTTATGGCTGAGATGATGATGATGATAAACAGAAACACAGAAAAGCCATTGTTTATAGATAAAATTTCACAACGAAATTTAAAAGTTGAGGACAGATTTTTGGTCAAAAAGTAAATTCGCTCAATCTGCTTACACATAATTTTTTCCTATTTATAATATAAAAAAACATAGAATGATTTAATTTGATACTGTATAACCATATGTTTTAACACTTTAGTGCTAGCTCCATGTTCTATAAAAATGTGAACACACCTAGTGGGTTCTTAGCAGCACAAGTGTGAAATAGTTTTATTAATAGCAATGAAAGGGCTATCAAGTTGTATGGAAACTGTCTAGTCACTTGTCACCACTCACTCAGGATCAACACCATATCTACGTCTTCTAGCTACACATCAATTAAAAGAGTAACCGGGCTTAAATTGTCAAATTTCAACATTGGTAATCGGGATTATTTTGTTAACTTTTGTAAGTATTATACATTTCATTGATGGGACCAACAATATCATACCATATTGCTGAAATAAAGCCCAGCGTGATTGGTTCTTTTCTACCAATAAGAAGTTAAGGCTGCGTTTTCACCAGAGATGAGTGAGGATTCGTGGCGAGAAATAGAGCTGCGCTGTGTGAGAATTAGGTTCTATAGGTTCTTAACAAAATCTTTGCAATGCATCTTTTCTCATCTCTGGTGGAAATGCAGCATAGGGAATATAGGCAATGATGGAACAATTAATTATACATGGGAAACCAGTTAATAAGATAATTTTACTTTTGTTTTAAGCATAAGTAAGGTGCACAAGTCTTTAAATTGGCAAAAGAAGTAAATTGCAGAAAATCTCAGGTATTTAGTAAAATATACAGTTTATATTACAATTAAAAATTAAATGAATTATTGAAATTCTAAAGTTATTTGATTTGTCTATCTATAAAATTTAAAAAAGTAAGATAAAATTACTTCTGCATTTCAAAAAGCATCAGATATTTATAGATGAGCCCTTATGAATATTACATAAAGAATAGACATTAAAAAAAAATACAATTTAGCTTATGAACATTGTTAAATTTACACTTTTTGGAGAATGTACTTTAATTAATATTAATGAAGTCTTTCTATACCTATGACCCCTAAAACATTTGATTTAATATGTAAATCAAGTCACTCCTAAAGGGTCACAAACCATACATGTCTTCATTTTCCGGCTCATTCTCAACGACTGGCCGGCTTTGACCACACTCCTCTAACAGACAATCCATAGACAACCGGTCAATATCATCCCAAGATAACTTATTAAACTTATCCTCTACAATTTTCAGCAATTTATTAGCTGCATTAGTGGCTTCTTTATCTGGCATTCCTAACTTTTTAAAATATTTCATAGATGATTCAAATAAACCATCAGGCTTTTTCACAACAAGGTTGAGTTTGGTGCCATCTTTTATAGAGGGGTATGACTCTATGGTCTGTTCATCTGCCAGGGTGCGTCCGAGTAAGAGAAGCTTTTGTTCTTCAATGGGTATGGCTAGTTTTCCGGCTACTTCACGTTTTATTTCGAATATAGATGTCGTTGGTAACACCTGTAAACAGAAATAATTCATCTCTAAAAGTGACTTTTTAAGCGAATATTATTATTAGTCTAAACAAATAAGAAAAATATTTAGGAGGGAAATATCTAGACATATTGCGTTGAAGAAATGCAGTAATAAGACTAAACCATGTGGACCTTGTCCAACAACATTTTGAAACAATGATTCAATACGTATACAAATTTTACATAAAATAAAACTGATAAATTCTATAAACCCTTACCTCCACACAACACTCTCCGCCTTGCAACTTCTTGACTGTTAATTTCATTATAACTTACGATTTATCTGAAGTTAAAAAGGAATATTATAGAAGCATGAGCAACCACAAGAAACAATTTATTTTTTTGATAATAAAATTATTGATTCCATTCCAGCCCACGGCGACAGATAGGTGAGGTGACAAGTGGGCAAAATGACATGACATGACAGTGACAGATGAAGTGATGTCCAAAAGTAACTTAAGTTCGTTTTAAGTATCTTCACTCAACACGCTGTAGAGTGAGTGCTATAGTCTGGCAAACCAAAAGCGCAGTAACAGTCAGAGTAACATGCTATACCCATCCCTTTTTTAGTAGTGAGAGTACTAGCATTAGAAAAAGACAGTATGTATGTAAGACAGTATGATTCTCTCTGTCTATGCTTGAAGTGGAACAAACTCTGGCCAAACTATAATAGTGCTATAGGTGTGCTATAGGCATTTAAGACAATTAAAATAAATATTCACATTACATTGCCAGGAAATCTTAAATACGTTATCCTTTAACTTACAAATTAAAGAAACACAATTCTTCGTCTTGGCATTTGTACCGCTTGAGGTCCGCTTGACAATCTAATCACGTGAATTAGCGTAGGCACTAGCTTTTACGAAAGCGACTGCTATCTGACCTTCCAACTCGGGAGGAAAACTTGGCCTAATAGGGATTAGGGCCGGTTTTCTTACGATGTTTTCCTTCACCGAAAAGCGAAAATTAAATAAACACAATTACCACATAAATAAACCTTTTTTGTTATAACTAGCATTTAAGAAATGTTAAGTGTATTGTGTATTCTTTAAACGGCTATTAGACATTGCAACCTGCAGGGCCCAATCTGTTGTATACCCTGCGTCTCCCTGCCCCTCCTTCAGCTCCCTACGGGCCCTACCTTTAATTACACCTTCCAACCTGACAGATTGGGCCCTGCAGGTTGCAATGTCTAATACCGCTTTTAATATGTTCTCAGATATTTCTTTATTTTCTTTATAACATTTAAGGGTCACCACACACCTAGCGGTTTTCCTCGCGGAATTAGCGGAAGTAGCGGAAATTCATAGACAAAATGCTTAATTTGTCTATGGTAGCGGAAATTTGTCTATGGCTTCCATACAAAAAATCTGCTACCATAGACAAATTTCCGCTACCATAGACAAATTTCCGCTACTTCCGCTAATTCCGCGAGGAAAACCGCTAGGTGTGTGGTGACCCTAAGATGTGAGTTATTATAAAAAATGTCTTTAGTCCTTAGACCTTTAGGGACACCCCACACCTGATCTGAATTCAACAAATTCATAGACATAATGATTAAATTTGTCTATGGTTGCTTAAATTTGTCTGTGGCCTCCATACAAATAATCATCTACCATAGACAAATTTAAGCATTTTGTCTATGAATACGCTGAATTCAGAACAGGTGTGTGGTGTCCCTTCTAGTACAGGAACCCGCCTTACTGTTAATTAAATTCACTCAGGGTCAAAACAGACCAATCGGAATTCCTCGCGGAATTAAGCCAATTCATAGACAAAATGCTTAAATTTGTCTATGGTAGCGGAAATTTGTCTATGATAGTGGAAATTTGTCTATGGCTTCCATAGAAAAAATCAGCTACCATAGACAAATTTCCGCTACCATAGACAAATTTAAGCGTTTTGTCTATGAATTGGCTTAATTCCGCTAGGTGTGTTTTGACCCTAAATTTATCAAATTTCGTACAGTTGTAGAGCCCATGCCGGAGATCATGAAAACATATAAGTCTTAAAGGTCTTAAATGGGCGCTAATATGCATGGCGTCAAGTTGAAAGTACGAAAAAATTACCTACGTTAATTTATTCAACGAGCTTGCTGCTCCAAATTTGGACACACGGTAAAGCCCACCTCAAATAACCTACATACCAAATTTACGACCATTCTGGTGGGGGCACTACAGCTTAAGACCAGTTGAAAATAAAAATCTGGTACGGAACCCTAAAAAGGGCAATTTTTTTGGTATCTCTTTATGGACAAGCCTAGCGCAGTGTCATAAGTAAAATGTTGCCATCTATGAATGACATGAAGTCTGCTGGCATTCAAAAATCAAAATCTAGTAATTTTCTTTAAATAATAATTTTCAATGTGCGAAATTATTTCAATTAAGTTAATACTTGCATTACGGTAGTTTAATTTCAAGGTTAAATCACTTTATTCGGATTGCATTTCACATCTACTACTCTCTGCATGGCCATCTAGAGATTAAACAAAAATGACATAAAATTCTATAAAAATACAACATACAAGCATAATGTCATGTTCATGTTACTTCAAGAATATTAACTGTCGTTAATAAACAAAAATTACCAAGGAGAGGATATAAACAATTACCTTGGAGATATTTGAAAAGTTGCCGCTTCTTCTTTCGCAATGGATTATAAAACTTTTATGAAGTTCAAAAAAATTAATTTGAAAAGCATGGATGCTTCTGAGAGTGACGCGTATGAGGACCCAAATGCTTGTTCAGTGTACATATTTGAAGAAGGTGAATTAGAAGGTACTTAATTATGATTACACTATATGTTTTTCCATTATTGTAGACGTAAAAAATAGTTAGATACTTCAAATGCTAAACGGATTTTAAAAGCACCCGTTACATACAGGATGTTTAGAAGTTAGTGAATTAAAAATAATGTTATATGTAGCTACCCATAGACGCATAGATAAGCATATGCTATTCGGGGCTGAGTTATGAATGTTTATAAGAGTAGGTATACATATTAATTTTCTTTATACCGTACCGATTATACCTACAATTGTATAATTTTTGGGTATATACTAGTGTCTCCTAATAATTAGTCGAGCTAGTTTTGATTAGTTTGGGGTTGGTTCGGATGTCCTTATCCTATTCTCTTAGTGATCTTGACAAAATGTATTTCTTGACAAGGACTACTCGTATTGGCCTTAATAGGGTAAAGTGCCTATTACTGGTACTGGAGTGGCCTATAAATTTTAACTACCTACGTTACACTTACATGGATAAACAATGCCGTCTTTGCAAAAGGGCACACGGGGCCCGTGCCCAGGACCCCCATGCTCAGGGGGGCCCCGAAAGATCGTAGACGACGTTTTTTTACAGTCAACGTTGTCCCTAATTAAGCACCTGAGGGCCCCTGATTTCCAAGTATCGCAGGGCCCCATATTCTTAAGTGCCCTAGGGCCCCATGACATATCAAGACGGCCTTATGGAAGTTATGGATAAGAACTACACATGTGACACTATTTTGGAAAAGGTACCATTTGGCGGAAGGTGCCTCCGAAGTAGCACAAAACCGAATTGTACCATTTGTACCATTCCACAAAGGTTCACGTCAGTTATCTTATCTAAGCATTTTAAATGACTTATAATGGTTTACGTGATCTGCAGTTGCTGTATAATTAAATAAAGAAATACAATATAATGCTCTACTTTATACTGTGATTCTATTAAGAGTCCGGTAACGATTTGAAAACGGAAATTGCTAATAATGAAATAAACGTACTTACATGAATTGCATATTATAAGATAGTTTGAAGTCTTGGTATTGCAAAATAGTTATTTGTTATACAAGGGGTGAAAGTTGTATTTTACGTGCGAGTGTTATTTGAAACACGAGCTAGCGAAAGGATTCTATTATTGACCACGAGCGAAGCGAGTGGTTCAAAAATAGAATCCTGAGCGTAGCGAGTGCTTTAATACACGAGACGTAAAATAACTTTCACCCGTGTATAACACAAAACTTTTCACCTCACTACAGCGAGGAAAATAAGAAAAAGGGTGCATTTTGCTCGGTTTCCCGTAATTCCTCAGGTGTTTAATACTTCTTCATCACTCGAATCACTAATTTTTAACAAAACAACCTAGAAAAACATGCGAATATTTAACGTTGATATGATGGATGAATTGAAATGAAAAGTTTTGACGTAAAAGGTTTTATTAAATGTCAGATGCGTTTTGTTCGTACGTAGACTTATTCGGCTGTCAGAACAATTTATCCGTTTTTACAAAAAGAATGAAGATTAATGTTGAATGCTGATATTTATGAATTAAAATAAAGTTGTAAGACTGTATTAAGTGTTTTTACTCGATGCAATTCATTAATTGCGATGTTAAAAATTCTGCACTTTTAACGTTTTACGTTTTGTTAGCTGTCAAATGTCACTTAAGCCACTTGTCACTTATGTCAAAACTCTTTCACCACATGTGGATAAAAAGCGATTTTCACAATAGATATTAAACAAACAAAAAGGGCTTTCCGAGCTAGTGAGGTGAAAAATACTTTTACTGCTGTACGCTATGTGCTGCAAGAGTGTCTTTTCGTAGACATAAATAGTGCAACCCTCTGAATAAAAGTCTACAAGTGCTCTCTTAACTCACTTGCATTTTTATAGAGAATATATAAATACTTCAATAATGCATGCAGTTACAAGGTGAAGTCCATTAAAAAATATATAATTCTCTATGCTTCTTAAGCATACACTTTTTAGAATATAAGACTTTATTCAGAAACACTTATACAATATAGTTTTAACCATATTATTATTCAAAGAAAATACATAGACAGCATATTATTGTTACGCAATTACTCAGGTGTGGTCTATACTTGCATATTAGCATTAATATAAACCATAATACTACTCAATATGAACTTTTATGCAGTTACATCGCAGCAAACTGAAACTGAAAATAAAAAGTGTAGGTACTACGAGGAATAAAAATTCCTTTGTACATTGGAATAATGCCTACGTTACATGGCGAGGAAATTTGAGGTCATACAGTAATCAAAATAAACAGGGCCATTTATTGGCGATTTACCCTATCTACTTATGAAGGATAAAAGCCATTGAAAGCGTATCAAAGGGTTCTGTTTACGTTCTCGAGCCGCTTTAATAGGTGGTTCCTGGGACCTCCAGTGGTTCGCGGTCCACCGGTTAAGATAAGAACTACTGGGTTAGACGGTCGGTGAAAAATTGTCCCCAAAATTTATTAATCGTCATAAATATACTAGCAGAGCTGGGCAAAAATAATTAAATAGTTACTTTTGCTAATCCGTTGATAATAAAATTAATTTTAATTTTTTTAATCGTTAAAGCAATTTTGGAGAGTTTAACGGAAGTTAAGCGATTGTCGTTAATTCGTTAACACGCGATAGATATTGTATTAAGATTGTCAACATTAAAAAAGTTGATCTACTAAAGTAAACTTTTGAAGTAATAGCCAGGCGCGGTCACATGAGATCAAATTGAAAAAAAAAACTGACCCCCTCAAAAATTTGAAAAATAATTTCTGCGACATTACTGTCCCCCCCTAAAATTTTAGGGTGCGACCGCGTCTGCTAATAGCTCGTTCATTTTATGTGTTGATATTTGCTGTGAATTTGATTGTGTCTATGTCTATTTGATCCCTATAAGGTACCTAAGTCAAGTTAAAAAGTTTACATGGAAAGATATTATTATTATGTTTGTATTTAAATAAAGTAAGTAGCTAATATCTATGCACGTACTCAAGTACATAAAACGCGTAGGAAGCTTTGTGTGGACCGCTTACGCATGCGTATAACTTGTTTTCCCGGGCCTTTGTCGTCTGGGAATTTAATTCGATAAGCATCTATAAATAAAATACCTGTAGCTAGAACGGAAGAGCAAGGTCTAACACTTATAGGTAATTCCTTACAGACTCTTGATGAATCTTTAATGTATGGGAACTGCATGCGCTGCGCTTCGGATATATGATATACGTACTCGTAACTAAGCTAGGTACAGTAGGTACTTTTAAGGTAAATATTTAACAAAGAACGACTCAGTATTCAATGTAATCCTCATTTTAATACAGAACCCTGTGGTAATAATACCTACAGCGATTTCTACCAGCCAAACTTCTGTCTTATCAGTTCGGGACTATGTATTCGAATCGAACTGCTGCTTGAAAAAAGTAATCAAAATCAGACTTTTGCAAGCGCAAATATCTCTAATACAAACATGAAATATTTATATTTTATTCACTCTTTTACTTAACTAGGACATGGATAGGTACGCACAAGAACACAGATAGCGACATGGACATGAACAGGTACCCGCATGACATGAACAACATGTAAACTTATTTTAGACATTCATAGAGGACTTACTTTATATCTATTTCTATTGTGTAACTGTAAAATATGCTCTCACTCGCTTTTCGCACATTGTAGGTACCTTATAGTAGAGTCCCTCGTTTCGCTCAAGATTCTAAGTTGCTCCTAAAATAGGATTACTAGGTAGTTAAAGTAGTTTAAAGCTTGGGCGGTCTCATCAGGAGAACCGAGTGCTCATAATGGACTCCTTGAGAATTTTAATGTGATATAGGTATTTATTTTATTTAGCACAAATAAGTCCAGTTTCTTCAATTTCAATTCTTGGATGAGGCGTGTAACTTTAAGATAAATCTTTGTACAGTGTAGGTATAACTTAATTAGTTAATTACCATAGAAAAAATCCAGTACTTATACAAAATATAACTTTACATTATACTTCATGTCGAGTAACTATAATACGGGAACTGAGATGAAATAGAACTCCTGGAACGCCCTGTATAATAGTTAGTTATTATAATTTAGTTTCATTTGGAACTGTTTCTCTGCGCCTAGATCATCTGTGGGCTGTGCGACACCAGCGCCATCTTTGCTTGTCACACGACCGATGGATGTCTGCCTGGAATCCGTAGCCTAGGAAACGGGTGTAGCTACAATACAACAACTTTGCCGAGTGATTAAAACCTTGTTATATAAATTAGATCTCTAAAATACCAGTACATATTTCTATGTGACAGTTAAAGTACGTAAAAGGGATTTTTTCCTAAGTTATTTATACGATTGAAGTGTCGGAAGCTATGATGATTTTGACAGTTAAATGTATGGCTGGCAGGTGGGTAAGGTATATTTTTGTAATTTTTACTAATTGTAAAACCGAGCTTAATAATAGTTTATTACTAGTTTTAATACGATGCCAGAGCGGTGTGCGTGGCGCCGGAGGGCGAGAGACGTCGGGAGTGAGGTCCCCTTGTTCGCGCTCTGGTTACGTATCTATAGTGCTCGGAGAGCGGGAGGGCCGCGACAGCGTCGCCAGGCACGGCACGCGCCTCATCACTTCCCTGCATTAAAAACCGTAACATCAACATGTAAATTTGAAACGTAAAGGTAGCAAGTGTACTACTTTGCTCGGTAACTCTGAACTTTGGATGCTAGGTCCCTATTGTTTGTAAATATGTCATAAGCGGTTTTACAAGCATAAAACACATAATCTAGTTAAATAACTGGAGATTCACAACCTGATCAACATAGAAAGAAAATAATATTAATACTTTTCTAGCTGAAAAACAATTTTTTAACATTTTGCACATTTTAAGGAACATTAACATAAAACTTAAGATCAAACTGAATATTGTACATAAATAATGCACCGTTACATTATCACTAATAATGGGGTAATATTGTCCACCCATGCATTACAGGGCAGGTGGGGTCACCCAAGCACAACAATATAGCACCTGCATGCCCCCTCCACCCCACACTATCAATATCACACACAGTTCACAAGCTTGCACTGAAAAACACCTAAAAACACGAGAGAAGCAAGGTCTTTTATCAGACAAGCATAGCAACGCTTGTTTGATCAATACAAGATACTTTTATCAGCCAGTGTCATGTCATAATAATGTGTTTGTGTTCAGTGACTGCTTTGTTCTTAATTTGAAATTGGAGTTTTATTATAAAATGTCCGAGATGGGTTTCGAGAATGTGTTTTACCTGGAGAGTGAGTGTTTTGTACAATTGTTTTGTCGAGAGGGCCAGCGGGAAGGAGAGGTGTTGCCTGGTAACACTCCGTGAATCCTCCACCCTGCCCGCCAGATCAATAACATCTCCATCACCCGGGACGGTGTTATGCAATTGTTTTGCAAACATAACTGCTTTCATTATTTTGATTGAATTTTTCCTGTTTTTATATTTAAATATGGTTATATTCATAATGATATAATTTTTTTTTAATCTTAATGTAGACTTATAAATTCTAATCTTCAATTAAATGTTTTTTTTAATTTACTTAGTTTATTTTCGATAATTATTTTATTTTGATTCAAATTATACAGTAAAAAATTTCCCTTCTTATAATGATAAGAAACTTATTAATAATTTATTTGGCTTTTAAATTCACATATATATAATTTTAATCATTTTTCTTATTTTTCTAATTATATAATATTTGGTATATATAATCGCCATAATTGTAAAAAAGTTGAAATATATATGTACATATATATGCACATTCATTTTAAATATATAGGTACCTACTCAAATTTACCCACCAATAATTACCTACGCATCCTTTTTATTATAACTTTGTATTGAAAGTAATCAGGTGTAGTAATAAGTACCTGTTTTATTCCCCAATATTGATATCTAATCTCTCAGTGCAGGTAGCTTTACAGAAGGGGTGATACCCTTGCACTAATTAATTGGTAGAGGGGGCATTAAGTTAAGCTGTACTATTGTTGTTCATGTTTTAGGCAAATTACTATGAGTTTTATTTTTGAAAGTACATAACAGTCCTTTCTATGGTTGTTATTTCCATTGTTTATTAGTAGGTATTCTAGAACTAGGAGTTGATTAATGTATTTTTTATTGATTTTATCATTTGATTGTGAGTCGGCATTATGCAATGACTAGACTAAAATAGAATGTATGTCTTTATGTAATGACCTTTGGGGTTTTTAGATATCTTTAGGTTAGCTGGTAGAAAATGCCTGAAATACCTCTTGGCATTAAGCACCTTTTATAACTATATATTAGTGTGCAATAAAGTTTAAATAAATTAAATAAATATAACTCACTCGGCTGTGATATATACAATTTACAAATAATTCTTGTATACAGCCTGCTAAACAGCCCACAATTAATTTTTGTTAGTACAGTCAGCAGCAGAAGTAGCTAAGCGGGTGAAGTATTCAAAATGAGCTTGACACGACTTTATTGTTAAGACTATGGATGGTAGAAGAAGATGACAATCTCTCTGTTACAAAAGTGTCCACCAAAAGGCGTGGAATTGGTGGCGCCACTTTAGCTTTAGTAGTCCGGATTCATACACGAAAGCAATACTAGCGCTACGATGGCGCTATGTGGAGAGATTTACAACATTTAGTTGCTGTTTCCCGCCGCAGCACACTTTTTAGACGGTTCTCATATAAGAGATTGTCATCCTTACATTCTACTATCCATAGTTAAGACAATAAGAGTGTGTGGAGGTAATTTTGAACACCCACAACCCTTAGCAACTTTTGCTGCTAACTAGATGTTAAATCCTTTATTGTACAAAACACAAGTTAAATGCTATTTACATTAGGAAAAAGTAGGGATGACTTTCAGTTAGCCTGATTTGATGACGGAGTTTTAGTTTTTTCCTTATCTAGGTAGGTATAAAAAGCTGAAATGCTGCACAATCATGCACATTGCTCATCATATAATTAGCCTTCAATTATCGCCCTTGTGTGCAATTAGTGTTGTGACACTAATTCTAATGACATAATCAATAACCATATCATAATCATTATTTAGCACTTTATAAATAGGTAGTCAAGTAGATTAGACATATGGGCTTATTTCAATAATGGTGGAGTGTAGATTGAGCAGTTGTCGCTTTCTGATACATATCTCTGTAACTGTTAACTTCAATTACTAAATAAAAGGTTTTTAAATGCTCCTCGTAATGCCCACACTTCTGAATTCGAATAATTGTTTGACTAAATATTCTAGCGTCTAGAATCTAGACTATTCTAGGCTTTTTAGTCCGTGCTAGTACAGTCGACGTCAAAGATATGTTTACACTTTTGAACCTTATTACAATGGAGTAAGGTCCAAAAGTGTAAACATATCTTTGACGTCGACTGTACAAGCAGCCGTTAAGTTCGAACCCGAATAGCTATGACCACCCACACACACCCAGGATCTGTCGGGTGGGTATTACTTATAATAATGTAATGATTACGTCTCTGTAAGTTTCCTTTTCGGGCCGTAATAATTTATTTTGGATGCGTTTTTTTAGCGGCCAATATGATCGTTATTATAAAAGCGTATAGGTAAGCCGGATATATTCTGCGCCGTACGCTTCGCACGATCGCGTGCCATGTGGATACAACCCTTTCATGCGTGACATGGCGTGTGCTACTGTTCTTGGCCGTGCCCACGGTGGATGGTTGGGGGATTTTCTTTTATCATGCTCGTGCCTACTGTGCAGGCTACGGTCTGATGAATTGGTAATCGAAGGCGCAACGCTGCGTTATTCAGCTGTTGGTATAGCCTGTATACAATTTGCATTTCTTCGTATACTTACGGAGCCGGCCGTCGCAACGATTTGCGTTTGATCACCCGGCTGCGATTTTATATGACTCCGCTACTGTACGGCGTCTCTTACCATTTAGTCCAACAGCATAATAAACATCTAAGTTAGAAAACTCTTGCCAACATTCAAATTTAAAAGAAGAACCTGCGGTGCGGATGCTTCGCAGTACATGGCTTAACCTTTTGACCGCCAAGCATCTGACCGAAAAATCGTGCCACTACCCAGAGCAAAATTTGCGCGAGCGGACTCTGTTAAATTTTGGACGTTATATCACGCGCTGGCGCTGAGGGCACGACATTCCGTGCGCGTGTTTTGATGTCTTTGGCGCCATCTATAGTTTGTACCTACTGTGTTTCACAGTTACATAACATCAGTGTCTACTACTGTAGTTGACAGCCTGTTATTGGAGGTACTGATAAATGATTGTATTTGGAATGTTCCAGACTTTGAGTGCTGTGGCGACGAGGTGCTAGTGGAGTCGTCGCCGCCCGCCTCGCCGGTCATGGCGGCGCGGCTCGCTCAGCCTGCGCAGGTAATAACTTAGCATTTTAAGACGACTGATAAGTTCGAAGCCGAAGTACCAAGTCATTTTTAGGGTTGAAGCGAAATGTTTAATCACAAGAGGAACTTCTACAGTTAGAACACAATAAGCGTGTGCCGAGTATGCTGTGGTTGGGTATCTGGCGTGAAGACTAGGGCCCGACTACAATCCTAATGTTGTTACATTGCGATCATGAAATTTGACATTACGTGTGTCTATTTGTTCGAACTCCTTTTATATAGACTGGCTAATTAAAAACCGCAGTACCAGTAGAAGTAATAGGTAAGTACTATAAGGTAGTAGGTAAGTAGTATAGGATATACTCATCCCATTTTTAGTATTGAGTACGCTAGTACCGCGTAAGAAAAATACAGTATGATTCTCTCTTGCTATCCAAGAAGTGAGACAGTCCCTGGCCAAACTTATAGTTAGTACTTGTTTACTTATTAGCATTATTTGCATTATAGGGAGCGGGCGCGGGCGGCGGCGCGTCGCCGAGCGCCGTGCGGGAGCTCATCGTCATACCGGAGATCTCTAACACCATCAGCCTGCAGCAGGCCATACAACAGGTCGGTATACTGTCGAGTCCAGACATTCTAAAGAAGTCTCTAGAAGGAAGAGAATATCTAGTAGCAGTGCTCGGTTTTTACCCTCAAGTAAGTTAAGGGCTGCGGTACCCCTAGCTGTGCGGTGTTGGACAAGTACTGCCAACTGCCTGCAGATCCAAGTTTATTTTTTTAAACTTTACAGCACTAATTAATAAGTGTACGAGCTGCTTACGGTTTTTTTCCTTCCCTACCAGTCAACCTCCCACATCTCCAATGGGTTACTCAGTTGGTTATTATGTATTACCTCTAACACTTAACAATGCGTATTGTTGGTTGTTGTTTGTTTATTTGTTTGCGTCATGTCGTAAGGCATGGTTTCTCTACCTCGTACACTTTTGGTGAAAATCGTCATCATGTGCCTGTACAAAATATGCATAATCGTTTGTCTTTGTTTGTCACTTTGACAGTTGTGTTTGTTACAAAGAGACATCAGACAACATAGATCAACTAAATGAGGCATATGGAGATGTTATGACTAAGGGGGAAATACACTTTCTCCGGTAGCTGTGCAAACCAATTAGAACATGACTGGCAAGCTTGTGCGGTTTTGATCTGCACTTTTGAACCATACTAGGGAGCTTCTTCTTCAAATATGGAACGTAACTCCTTACATGAAAGGTTCAATTTCCTTTGGTTCTAGTAAGAAACTCGTCAATTCCAGGCGTTTGATGTGAAACGTATTTAATTTAAGTTCAAGGTCGCTTACAATATTAGTGAAATTAACTTAATGGTAATATAACTTTATATCTAGGTATTTCACCCAACGGGCTGCGTTCACATCAGAGGAGAACGAGTCCAGAGTGTCCCCGGCGTATTTCCTCTTTGGGCAATTGTATATAATGTGGTGAACGGATTGAACGGGTGCTCCGCATGAATTTACATAATTAATAACGCAACATGTTCTCGTCCACAGGTGTCCAGTACGGTTGTAGAAGTGAACGGTGACAGCTCCGGGCACTCGAGCCCTACCACCGAGGCCCAGCATACGTACATCACTGTAGCCAGTAAGTACATTGTTCACTACAATTTTGTGGCATTGAATGTACAGAATACGAGGTAGGCTTTCAAGACGACAATTTGGTAGTATTTATTATGTTTACTTTTTGTACTTAAGCAGACAGTTTCTCGGTCATTTAATCAAAATTCTTAGTTTTAATTTTAGCTTTCATATTAATTTATTAAAACATACTGTATTTCGCTAAGATCCCCACGTCACAGGCCCAGCCTAGTGTGTGGGGATCACTGTACTGCCTCGCACTGTAATAAAAATTTATGTAATAAATAAATATATTTTGAATTTAGAATTTAAGCACTGTAAGTGGAATTCTTATTTTTATCATACATACTTTGTCTAACCAAGGCAGGGAAAACTTTAAACGAAGAATATCATAATCTGAACTGTCTGAATCCATTCTGCGTCAGAAGATGCGCCTTATAAGAATAGTAGTTCTAGCAGTCCTTATTGATACTCTGATAGCATAAGGATCTGGTTGGATTTTTAGTGACTCCATGCATTAATTACCTACTCGTACCTTAGTTTGTTATTTCTATGAATTATTCAATAAAGCATTTATTATTTGGTTTTAGATAAAGCTTTGGTTGATTCCAGTTTAGTTACAGATATTTTTTGATAGAGTAATGTCTAAATAAATCCACTGTCACCTACATGACAAGGTTATAAGGTCCACATTTTATATCTTGTTAATATTATATATTTTGCATAAAAAATAATGGGTATTTTGCCCTATAAGTTTTATTTTATCAGCATGTAACCGCCTATATCTGCACTAAAATCATCTGTTCTTTGAAACGATAGCACTTGTGCCGCGTGTACAAAGTCTATTCACCGAACAAGCTAGAGTGCTCACTGGTTATTAGTCAGAAAGCTTGACATTATGAAGGCTAGACGACTAAGGGGACTGAGGGAGCAGCGGGCGGGGGGTTTAAATAGAGCGCCCGTTGTAAAACTTGGTGTTTACGCCTCTTGCCCGCTCTTCCCTCAGTACCTTCGTCTAGCCTTCATAATGTCAAGCTTTCGGGCTAATAATCACTTGTATGTACGCACTCTAATGACAGAACAGATTATTTTGAGTCGGGTATATAGTTATTTGTTGTTTATTTGCAGTTTATTTTTATTTTGTGCGTGTCTACGGCACAGTGCAGGACGAATGGCAGACCGGGGTCGGCCAGTTGCCCGTGAAGGCCGAGATCCACAGTGACCAAGAAAGCAAGTGTTCTAGCTACTATGTCTGGTTATGGTGCACGTGCTTGGTTGTCAGAATAAAAAGAGGCTTTTTCGTATTGGTTTCATAGTTTTAACACTTTTAACAGTTGTACGCTAATAGAATAGACGTTTAACCTAGTTAACCCAGAGATGTCATTTCATGTTGACGGAAAGTAATCTATACGCCATCTCCTACGTTTATCCAGAATTATGTAAGCTTTAAATGTTAATATTTTTTAATCGTGTGTGTATACGTCGTTTGTGTGTGTAGCACTTTAATAGTACATTTCGGTACTAGGTCGGAAAGGATGTCATTATTCAACGAGTTCCGAGACATTTGGTCACGAGCCGCAGGCGAGTGGCAAAACTCGGGACGAGTGAAAAATGACATTCCGTCCGTGTATCGAACGACGTTTTTTAATAAAGTTGCGAAAAAATTATAAAAATGGACAATATGTCACTTTGAGGTTACTTCATCCGAACACTCGCGCCGTGCGATGCGGGGCGGTGATCATGAATCCTGAGCTGTGATTGGCTGGAAAAGTAAAACGCGCTAGTGCGAGAAATCCAACTTCTCGCATTATAAACTACTACTAGATTTGAGCAACTGTGTTAAAAATATGTTAGGCTTAGGCTAAAATGATGCCAATCAATTTGTGTGTTCTATGCTTGCTGCTCAAGCGGTTGAAATCGACTTCTAATACAGAGAAAATACTATAATATTTACAATTAGAGTCTGAAATAGGTATAACTCTCCATTTTAACGTCCTATACCTACGTTTGAACATCAAACTCTCACAAATGGTTCCGCCGGAAGATCAGCGCTGGCTTCCGGGTCAGCATTATGCTGAGGCGGGCCCATTTCGTGGTAAACTCAGGATTGTTCTGAATTTATACTGTTTTTCTTTATACTTTTGTATGTAATTTAGGTTTATCACGAATAAAACAATTGATTCTGATTCTGATTCTGAAACGTCGTTTACGTATGAAAATACGATGCAGTCGATGCGCGTTTCTCAAACGTCACTACCCGATTTTGTGTCAAGAATGAGGATGACCGCGCAAAACTGCGCGCAGACGGATGCCAGATCTACAACCACATACCATTGTAATATTTTGGTTGGTAATTCGATTAGCAAGGCAATACAGTTAGCAGCAGAAGTGGCTAAGCACAGTATTCAAAATATTTGATCAAGAAACGCTCTTGTTTTCTTGATAATAAAGTCGTGCCAAACCCATTTTCAGCACCTTGCTTGCTTAATTACTTCTGCTGCAGACTGTACTATCAGCTGCAGAATGCCTACCCAGTTTATGAATGAATTCATTCATAATGTGGGTATGCAATTTTGCAGCGCGCTGTACATAGCGTACTAACAACATTACTCCAACTGCATGTAGACTTTATCTGGTTACAATAAGGTTCAAGGCGGTTAAGTTTGACCCACCAACGGACTCCTTTTATTCTGACAGCCTCTGCCTTACCCTATTCATTGTAATAAACACCAGAAACGTCTTATTTCCTGGCTAACATGTCTTATACAACAATTACCTATATTAACTAGTTTGGAAAAGTGACTAAAATATAGAGTTAAGATCAGCGATAGAGCATCCGTCTTTTTCTATGAAATGATATTAGAAAGAGACGAGTACTTTATCTCCCGTCTCTCATAACGGGTTGTCTTACTCTTTCTGAAAATTTACATTCAGGAAAATCCAAATTTCATGATTTGTATGTATAACATAATCTTGAAGTGGCGGACTAATATCATAGCTCAATAACTTTGGTTCTTGTGGGTTACGTCTGCTGTTCTCATACTGTCATCTTGTTTCTAAGTTAATAATTTGATCTAACAGCAATCTCCTGCGCATTCATATCCATTTTATGCTTTTACTAAAAAATCGGTTACAGCAAGCTTCGTTGTGGTTCATAATTAATTTGTACTAAATAGACTAAACGTTTTGCTTTATCTTTAATAAGTATTTTTATATTCTTTTTTCTCTTTCTGCTTGATTTAAGCTCTTTGAGATCATTTTGGTCACAATATCTTTCAAAACATTTATAATAATAAATCCAGCGCACATTTAATTTCTCAGGAAACCTTTGATGCGCCAAACAGACTCAATCTGATTATCCGTACCCGTCAAACAGATACCTTATTAAACGCAAGCAATTAAAAATAAAATGTACCCTAACCAGCGTATATAAAGTTTACAATTGCGTGTTAATAGATTAGTAGGGGTGTATTATAAAAAAAAATAGTAGTAGATAATTGTCGATGCCCCTTCAGATTATCTACCTGGGTGCAAATCGTGAATGCGTTCAACGAGGGGTCCATCTCGTTGTCATGTTACACCTGCTGGTTACCTTTGATATGACGCGTGCCGTCTCAATTTGTACGGACGCTTATTGAACATTTGATGTCGTATTTTATTACATGATATTGCTATGATATAGTGTGTTTGGTTTTATGGTATGAATTATTATTATCTGCGTTCTTGCGTAAATGAAAAAAGTGGTGTTCAATAATTGTGGTCTCGGCTACCTCACCAAAAAATGTATTAGGTATTTTTCTGAGCTCCACAGATTTATCCTACTTTGGTTCTCCCTTGGTGTGGCAGGCGGTCGGTTGCCGACCGTCATGTCATTTAAATTTGAATTTTGATTCATTGAAATTAAATCAAAATTCCAACAACTTATAAATGACTTATGCCACTTGAAGAGCTAGTTATTTTTATTACCGAGTTTATTGAAATTTTTCCTTTATGTTCCATTGGCATCTTGTATTGTTACCATCCTCCGTCTCAAATTACTTTGATTCCAATAAAGTGCGCGCGCGCTTAAAAACATTATTGCGAAAAAGTTATACTTAGGTTTATTTCAATTTACCTTTCGGAGTACGGTATGGTAGGTATATAGATACATTCTTGATTAGCAGACTGGAAAAAATGTTAAAGAGAGGCTTTCAAGTAAATTTTTAGTCAAAAATAGCCAGAAGTAGGTATGTCAAGGATAATCTCGTGTAAAGATTAATTTAAACCTTATATAAAATTTGGTGATGATCAACCTGTAGCATAACCAGCATCCTACCTCATGAGGGTTTACTTCGCAATAATACAGCCGAAACAGGTGGGGTGAGTCGCCACCACCGCCTCACCTTATACGCCAGAGCGAGACGGCTGCGTGTAAGCGGGACGGCTTATCGGATATTCTTCTGGGAAGCCTGAGTTGCCTGGGAGACCTCTCGCGGCATGGAGGTGCGGTACCGCTCGTACTACCCCTGTGAGTGCCACCCTGGACCGTGGTTTTCGGTTTCAGTGTAATTTGGAACGGTCCCGGGTTCGGTTCCATTTTTGGAATTACGTTTTTGGAAAATTATACTTTTTTGAAATTTCGGCTAAAGTTAACCTAGGGTAATATTAGGGGTTTTGCTCAAATTCTTATTTGCTCTTGTACAAATGAGCGGGGATTTACCTGGTTAGGTTGTTTTTATACTATAAAGGTGAGGTGCAAAACTGCGTAGTCAGGGGTGTGTTTAGCAGTGGGTGTTAGCGGCGGTGGGTCAGAATTTTTCTTAGGCAAGCTGGTGCTGATTTTGGCTTAAAATTTCTTCATGATCTGTAGGAAAACTGCTCAGGCGCCTGAAACTTAGGCAAGCCGATGGGAATTGTGTTCTATGGACGCGCCGCCACTGGTGTTTAGTCACGAGTTTATTAGTGAACAAAACTTCTAAACACTGGTGAACAAAACCTTTAAACTTATTCATAGTTAAGCTACTACGCATTAAATAATCCAATTTGAATCAAGTTAGAGACCAGTGCAGTTTACACATTCAACAGGTTGCTTGGCTGTTAGAACTAAGAGAAACTAAGTTAGTACAGTTTACATTTAGTTTGGCATATTTGTGAGGTGACTTATTATTATAAAAACACGTTTTTACTTACTAAATTAGTAATTGTTTAACTATTTGTGCTTCTAATCTAACTTAAGCTCTAACTTTTTCTAACTTCCGTCGGGTATTGGGGGTGCCTACTTGTGCTTCACTTAACCCATCTGTTATCAGCATATACCTTCATATTAAGGCTGCGTTTCCACCAGAGATGAGCGAGGATGCGTGGTGAGGAGTGTTTGTTAACACATTCAGCACCGAGAACCCGACTGTCGGGTTCTCTGTTCGTAGCTACTACGCGCTACATACGAGGAATACCTGGCTACGCGCTACGAGCGTAGCGCATAAGGGGCTACTTTGAAAAATTATAGGTTTTTTCAAACGCTCTAGTGACTAAACGGGAAAAGGGATTGAATTTATTTTCGAATATATATTATTAGACTATATACTCTTGTTTTTGGCACAAGCCGAAACTCGATTGCTGAAACTTGCCTCGATAGAATAAAAATCCGAAGTTGGGTCCTTTTTCCCCTTATTTTTCTCAGCTTACGTAAACTATAAGAGATTAAGCAATATAACTTAGTAAAAAAGATGGTATTCTGGTTTATCTGAAAAGTCACAGAAACAAAATTAAACAAAACTTTATAGATTCGCTTATTTATCGTAGTTTGGGCAAAAAGTCTGATCCTTAAGAGCGCTGCATCTCTTTCTTTCGTGCACGGGACCCATAAACGTGTCTCTAACGGATGGGCGTGGCTTGTCCGAATCGAGGAACGGCCTTAAGAACCAATAGAAACATCTCAAAGATTGGTTCTTAGCAAAGACATTTCTCGCAACGCATCCTAGCTCATCTCTGGTTCTAGCTTAGGTTGTGCATTACACAACGGATTATTGCGATGCGTAAAATTGTGCAGAATATTATAACCGCAAATTTAGCTCTTGAACTCAATGTAGCTGTATAGATTCGAACAATATGCGGTAACTAGGTTGTTAAGCCCTTACGTTTGACAATTCAGTTTTCGCTACTACATTTTGTACTACGTAACTTACGCGCGTAGTAATCATTTGTCATGCCGTCACCCTAGTTTTGAAACAAAAAACTTATTTCTTCAAATGAACAAGGGTGAAAGTTTCTGTTGTTATAACCTTCTATTTCATAATACTTACTTTATGCTACTATTTCATAGCGGTTCAGATAGGAGCATTTCATTGTATCGACGCTTAATATTGACATTTTTGAAATACAATAAGCTGGCCATTGGTGACCCTTATCTTGGTTGCAACAAGGCTTGCGAACGTTTGAACATTGTTGACAACGATACAGTCGGCAGCAGAAGTCTGAGCAAGTGAGGTGTTCAAAATGGTCTCGGCACGAGTTTATTGCTCAAAGAATAAGAGCGTGTGAAATGTATTTTGAACACTTCACCCTCTTAGCTACCTATGTTGCTGACTGTATATTTCTAATAAACAGAAGTCGCCTAATATCAGTTCTACAAAAATTATTTTATTTGAACCTTCAAGCTTTTGTTACTTCCAAATTAACCTTTCCTCGGCGAAACATCGAAAGCTCATGTTGTCCTTATACAATAGATTGAAAACATTATACGTTAGATAAAGATAGCACGACTTCGACTTCGCCGTGTACATATGGGCGGGCTTTATCATTTTCGGGGCGTTGCTTAAAGATGTTTTAAAATACCTACACGATATAAATTTGTCGTTTGTTCTGACAGGCGAGGGGAGTAATGGGGTCAACTATCACGTGCAATATGTGGAGCCTCAAGAGATCTACACCCAGGGCCATGAGACCCATATGTAAGTATAATATTAGGTAGTACAAGTACAGGTACCCTAATTCATACATACACACATACATACATACAATCACGCCTATATCCCAAAAAGGGGTAGGCAGAGATCACGGATTTCCATTTGCTGCGATCCTCCGTAAGCCGCTTCACGCCCTAACCCCCCCCCCCCCCCCCCCCGACCCCTACCCCCCTACTCCCTAAACCATTTCAATAATAATAAATCAAGCGTTTCTTTACAAGAGTGTACCTAACACTCCTCAGTAAGGAAATGAAAAAGAAAACGTACCTACTTAGATACCTTTTATTATCCGACTTAACAAATAATTAAATGAAATGTAGACGATACATACGTATAATTACGTGTATAGTCAACACCAAACATCACCTTACTCCATTGTATAAAATAAGGTTCAATATTCTATACATATTTTAGTCATTCACTGTACACGATACCAGTGACGCCATATTTGTTTCGTAACACCTTACAGAGTCCTGGTGGATTGATTTTAATTGGCGAAAACTTACAAATGTATCCCCTATTTCTTAAATGTAACCGAAGTTTTCTTTTTTGTTTGTTTATATTGTATTGACGTAAATTATAACTTTAGGAAAGTTTCCTGTAATTATTTTTAACTCTTTATAATTACTTTCAGTACAACGCGCCTGCTAAGATTTCTCGCATAACACGCCTTATTATATCAGTCCCTGCAACTTGGGGTCCGGCAGGACCGCATAATACCTTTTCCTTCAAAATCGTCTGAAGCGAGTTTTACTGTATTAATTACAGACTGTGATTTGCTTTAGTAAGCAATGTCAAATAATGATTGGCTTTTAGGGACCCGTTCGAAGAGTTACCATTACCCATTATGAGACCTACTCATATCTAAAACTAAGATTTTTTTGACCCAAAAGTTGTAGCGAAAATCACTACTCTTTGATTCTGTCACAAAATTTGTTCTAGATGTCATATCTAATGCCTACTTATCATACTAGGGAAACTCTACGCTCGTACCCCGTGTACGGCGTCGCCACGGTCAACGCGGCCGAGCAGCCCACCGAGTCGTGGAGCGCCGACGAGTTCTCGTACAGCGTGGTGGCCGGCGCCGACGAGGCCGCGTCCCCCGCCCCCGCGCCCGCCACGCCGCCGCAGCCGCGCATGCCGCCCGCCACCGTGCAGTGGCTGCTCGACAACTACGAGACCGCCGACGGTGAGTGTCTACCCCTGTAGCGCTAGTTCTCGTACAGCGTGGCCGACGCAACTACAACACTGTCGAATGATGGTTGACTGCATGTTAGGTTTCAGCCATGATGCCCACGACTTGGCGCGGCAGTGGCACCAGAATTTTCGTTCTCACCTAAGGCCGCCACTCGCCGGTGCCGCTAACGGACGAAGTCATTTTTATTGAAAAATAAAACGAGAGTTTTCATTGGTACACAATTTATGTTCTATCTATTGTCTCTATTTCACATTATTATTTTTTTGTGTCTAAATACAATTGCTTGGGTCCAAAACTTGCATTTAAATAGGCACCATATTCAACAATTTTAACATTAAGGATATAATACTTAGAAATAAAGGAAAAGTAGAAAAATCCACTGCCTCAGGCGATATCGTGTGCAGGTGGTATCGTGTAGGTGTGGTATCGTTAGCAGACGTTCTGCTTAATACAAAAATAAATTAAGGATATACAACATTTAGTCTACCATCAATTTTACGTTTGTGCGTCATTTCTAGTACAAATACCATCAACGAAAAAGCTGTACCAATAGCGAGAATGTAGTAGGGTATAGCAAGATCCTCAAGTTTTATAGGAGTTTTTACTAAAATTTCCAAAGCATTCGCCCCGTCCGATTGTGAGTCACTCGGGATACGGTGGTAGTCTATAGTTGCGCGCACGAACCCGTACTCGGGCAGGCGCAACATTATAGCGTTGAAGCACTCGAGCAGCGGAAACCCGCGCTTGAAAAACAACCCATACAGATTATTATACACACTCTGCTTCATAAGATGTACTCGCTCGTTATCCTTCATATTACTCCGCAACCAGTAAAGATACTGAAAATACACTGTCACTGTGTATGTATCTTCGGTCTTTGCTACTTCTTCCAAAGCCATGTCAGCTGTCTCACAATTTGTCGTCTTCATATTTTCTTCGTTTATAATCGGCACTTTACCAGAATTTATCAAAAATGACGTCACATCGTGTGGAATACATGGAGTAAAATTGTAGTTATAGAGAGAAAAATACTCATTTAATTGCGGCTTATATAAGCGATATATAGTAAAACTTGTAAGCCTTGTCTGATAAAAACAGCCTATCAAAAAAATAAACCACAGCCAATGTAAAATTAGCAAATTTTTGAAAAGTTTCACTCTCAAACCTAACATTATATTCTGAGTAGCATTTCCAAAGAGATTTAGAAGCTCCTTTACTGTGACATGTGTGAAATGAATTATCCATGAGTGTCCAAAATCAGAAAGCATTACTGCACAAAAGACCATTGTGAAGAGTAACAGTATCCAAACGTTGGCATGAAACATCATATAAACTAACCTCCATCTTTCAATCAGAGCCGATCTGTGCGTAATGGTAACGTACTTATCTTCAAATGGCAAATGAGCACACAGGAAATCGAAGAAAACTGCTCGTCTATTGTTCAAACTTAATCCACCAAACAGCAAGTCGACCTCGCTCTCGTAAAGTTTATTTAAAATGCCAGTGACTGTAAAATTGTCGGAAATAGTCCCAGTATCCTCTGTTTCTAGCAAACACTTGTATTTCAAGGATATATTTTTCCTTCCCAATACAATTTCAATGAGGAATTGTTCGATACCACGTAGTGTATTCTTCCCCAGATCAGGACCGCAAAAGGCCAAAGGAGGAAAATGGCGAGTTGCGACATGTAATATGCAGTTGTCTAGAACAGGCTTATCGTATTCGCGTAGTTTGCTAACTACGTCCACTTCTCTAACTCTTTTACAATCACAGATCGTGTCAATAGTAGTGAAGTCTCGACCACACCGGCCTTCTGCATAAGGGAAAAATGTGTAAACAGATGCATCATTTTCCAGGTCCTTAACTATTACAAGTACATGTATGAAATGATACTCCCATAATAATTTAAATATTTCTGCGAGATTATATTTATCCTTCAGAATCACGATAAATAGAGCTTCAGGATGCCGATTCCAATCTCTGTCTAGGTGTTCAATAATGTCCTCAAATTCGATATTATTCTTCGCATGTATTAAATATATTGTAGGCCTCACTCCGATGGACACATTGTAGTCTTTAACACAAACATTGACATTATCACTTGAATGAACTTGCTGAAGCAATCTGTTTGATACGGCGTCACTGTTAACCACTGTTACTATTGAGCCAAATTGAGTTTTAGATGTTAAGATGTCTATGATACACTTCTCTAATAAAGTCTCTGATGTTTCGTTAACATCAATATATGAACTTAGCACAATACAGATTTGTGTTGTAATACTAAGTAAAATGATTCCACTAAGTCTAGCCATTGGCTAACGACTCTTCAACTTCTTTGATTGCTTGACGCATATAAATCATATCATACAATGTGTAAATTTAATACGGGCGAACCTTTTAACGGTAGTTTATATAGGTCATACTGAACAAGTTTCACTATGGAGCCTACCCCGAAATCGCGGTTTTTTTTGCCAGACTCATACATTTTGTCGCATGGGTGTTGACATTTTGTATGAAGAAGCCAAATTTTTTTTGAGATTTTGGGGTTACCTTTATAGTGAAACTTGTTCTATGTAAACCACCGTTAAAAGGTTCGCCCGTATTAGATTTACACACTATAACACCAATCTTAAAACTTCAACGGTATTCTTTGTGATATCTAAATAATGACTTGAGTTTGATAACTTTATGTACCAGATTATGTTGTTAGATAAAACACATTTTTGACACTTTCTAAACATTCATTTTCCAAGAAAAATATTTTTGTATTTGTCTACGAGCAATTACATGCATGATAAAACTCATAAAGTTTGAAATGAACTGAGCTCTTGTTTTATATTCCTCATAATGACATTCGAGATAAATAAATCAAATGTCACACACGTATCAGACATTTACTTAAAGCCGATAAAAGTCGAAAATTCCAAATGAACATCAGGAATAATAAAACTCATTAAGTTCCAAACGAACCGAGCTCTTTGTTCTATTTTCGTTATGATGGCAGTCAAGATAAACAAATCAACTGTCACACACACATCAGACACATACCCATTGCCGTGAACTAATGACAAAAATTTATGGGTTGTAAAATTGATTGAACATCAGTACACGCAACGCAGTCGACGGCGCATTTAAACCGACAAGACAAAAATACCATAGCAAATATAAACACTTACAAAGTACTGGACGAATCGCCTGATGGTAAGCTATTACCGCCGCCCATGGACGCCCGCAATACCAGGGGGGTCACAAGTGCGTTGCCGGCCTTTAAGATGGGAGTAGACTCTTTTCTTGAAGGTGGCCGGAAATACCGCAGGCGACAGTTCATTCCACAGTTTGGCTGTGCGAGGCAGGAAGATTTTGGAGAAACGTACAGTTGAGTACTGCCAGCCATCTCAGTACTTAGTAAGGATGGAAATGTTGTCGCGTAGGACGTAGCTTATAGTGCTCACTCGCATACATTTATAACTTTACTTGTGTTAATAATAAGCTCGCACAAAACGTGAGACCTATTAAGCTATTAAGCTTAGATCTAGTTATAGTAATTATTTATGAGCCTATTATAGTCCTAAAGCCCATGCCGAGTATACCTACGTAACATAACATCACTTTAAAATGTATAGCAACATAATGGAAAAGTTGTGCTGAGTCAGGATCAGCAGATAATTGCATGCAAAATTGGCCGGAACTACAAAAAAAGCTCATTTCCGGTTTCAAAATGTATGGGGGAAAACTTACGTCATATGTCATAGCAAAATCCATAAATGGCATTGAGCATTGTGAGCCCTCTAAGTTTACTTATTTCTTCACGCTTTGGGCCACTATTAGAAGTCCTATAATAATTATCGGATATTTGTCATTGGCGCTCTATCGATTTTAATATCAAGGAAGTGGGCTAGCCTAAGCATATGTATGTTTGCAGAGCCGATACTAAAGAAGCTAATTGTATTGTATTGTACAGTCACCATCAAATATATCGGAGCGGTCACGGTACACAAAAATATCTGAACAAAGCACCTTATCGCCTTGACAATAAAGGCTTTGTTGATATATTTGTGACCACCTTGGCCGCTCCGATATATCTGATGGAGAATGTACAAGTATTTCATATTACTAGAGGGTTTAATTGGATCCCTAATAGTAGGGGAGCCCATGATGCTTTTGCAGTCACTCGGGTGTCTTCAGTGGTTTGTTTGGTTTTTATTTGAATCACTTCAAAGTCTTGTTGTTTTTTCTATATTTGTATTGCATTATTGTGTGCAGGCGTGTCTCTGCCCCGGTCGACACTGTACGCGCACTACCTCCGACACTGCGCGGCGCACCGCCTGGACCCCGTGAACGCGGCGTCGTTCGGCAAGCTCATTCGTTCCGTGTTTGTTGGACTGCGGACGAGGAGACTGGGCACGCGGGGAAACTCCAAGTATCACTACTACGGCATCAGGTAAGGAAGGCCGGTGAAAACTTTTTGTAGAGGGCGCTGTTCCAGATTCCATACAGTAAGAGAAAGAGATACATACAATTTATTTGTCGTAGTATAGCTACACGTCACTGGCTATACAATGAGAGGAAAAGGCGGAAGACGAATGGTCCTTAACTAGTATGCAGTCAAAAAGCTTTTCTTAGGGCAAAAACCTTCTACGTGGCGTTAATCTACAGCATTTTAATTTTAGTGTATTGACAAATTGGTGGATTTCAATTTCGGAGCAAACATTCAGTCATATTCGTGAAAATAAATAAAAAAAACTTGGCGCTATACAAATTTAGCTTTTCTAAGGACCAATGTTGGAGATGACACTTTTACAGTTGCCTTCCCCATTATAGGTGCACTCTAAGGCTGTGTTAGACCACGCACAATTAACGGACTGATCTAATACTTTCACTTTTGAATAACATAGAGATACACTGTCATCAATACTGGACCTTATCTGGTTGTAATACGGTTTACATGAGGTGTACTTGTAGCTTATAAGCTAGGTGTAATTGGCCTAGTGACGAGACAGCTCATCACATGTCGCAATCACATACATAACTATTGCGATAATAAACTACCTTACTTCATTGGAATAACGTACAAAATAGCTTATCAAATACCTACTTATTTTGTTCTTGTTCTAGAGCAAAATCCAGCGTGCCCACCTCGCCACCGCCCGATCCTAACGATGACAAGGCTGATGTCCAAGATATGCAGGTTAGTTGCTGTTCAACTCGAGAATTAGGCATTTTATGAACGTTACAGGATGTTCAAGAATTTCAATTAATTTATTTGTATCAAATAAGTATTAAAATACTTCGTTAAAATTATATTACAAGTTAAAAATATTCAAAAAAATAATTTGATTTGAAGATTTGTAAATGACAGCAACATCTCTCTCGCTATACCAGAATCCTGTAAATGATTCGGATAGTATGTGCAAGCAAGTACATATTGTATGCCCTTCTCGAACGAGCGGAGCGTAAGCGAAGCGAGTTCTTACACACAACTTCTGGCTACTGGAACGTCTCGGCATTTAGATGGCTTTTTGACATTGAGAGTTTGTACGACGTTAACTTGAGGAGCGTTTTCTTGATCTTTATGAAATTTGTGGAGGTTGTAGCAGAGATACATAAAATTTCAAAGTTCGTTTATGTGCATGATCCATCAAGGGGTTGTGGACTTAGAAGGCGAAAAAATAATCTTCATATGGGTCTTGTTATTGCATTGGTCAATTCGTTTGCAAGTAAATCGTGAGTTCTCAGTTCGAGGCGGACGGTGCTAGTATTAGAAGGTTTTCAGTGTAATAAAATATGTCCAGGAGCGGTCGCGCTCGGCCGAGCCGCTGGCGCCGGGCGGCGGCGGCGGCGTGGCGGGGCTGGCGCACCGGCAGTACCTGGGCGACGTGCTGCCCGCCTCGCCGCCCGCGCCGCCCGCGCTGCCCGCCGCCGCCGCGCACGACCTGCCGCCCACCGCGCTCACCGCGCTGCAGGAACACCACCGGTGAATATGCATACTTTTAGTGCTCCTGCTCTCGTCCTACACTAATATATTTGGAGTGAAACGCGAAGTATAAATATGATAAGTATAATATTTGATCGCGGCAGAGAATTCGGTGAGAAGCGTCAGACGTTGACGTGCCAGTCAAAGGGATGTGGGCAGCCTGTAGAGATGCGCGATACTCTTTTGACGTCTTGACGACTGGTGTCGTTCAATTTCATAATAAATTTGTCAAAATTAAAATTAAGCTAGTTTATTTTTAGATCTAGTCCACGGGAGGTTAATTAAAGGCATTAAGGCGTTGGCGTTCCAATACTATGTGTTTGTTAAAAAGATATGTCACCTCACGAGAGGAAGTCTCGGTCTGGGTCTTTTCTCATGCGGAAGGTGTTCGTTGCGGTTAAACGTGGCAACACAACTAGTGAAATAGGAACCTTTTAGTCTGAAGACACACGGGCGGTTTTATGAATGAGGGTTTCTTCGATCGATTTTTTTGATCAGGTGGCAGCACCATGGCGAGAGGCCTTTTTGACAGTGGCTGTCAAAATACATAAAAAAAATTAAACATGATTGATGTATTATGACAGCTCTTGGCATGGTGCTGCCACCGGCTGAGAAAAATCGAACGGAGAAGCTCTCATTAGGCCTTATTTTGATATCTTTAAGTATGAGTTGAAATTTTTAACTATTACCTATCTTTAACTATAAAACTTTCGTGAGACTCTAACATATTAAAAATATCAAAAAAAATCGACAAAAATTACGTGAGTAACCCGTTATAAATATTTTAAATATTACCTATCTTTGTCGCTAGCGAGCACGGCGTGGAATTCCTTGAAGCCGTGGCGGCGTTAGACATCGCCGCCGTCGAGCGCTCCCGCCGTAACTTCTGGCGGAGGCCTCCGCCCGCTCTGTGCCGCCGCGTGCTGTGCCGGCTAGCTGCACGCAAGGTAACATACTAAATAACGGCTCTAATAAGTTATTGTTGAAAGCCACAAGTATTTTGCCAATTAAATTTAGGCGAAGAAGGTAAAATTCAGTGCATTAATTCAGCGAAAAAAAGCTTATTAGTGGCGGAGCGCGGTTGTCAATTATGGCAAGACATAACAAATTGTTAATGTCTGTTTGACGAGGAGACTGCCAGGATTTTACGCCGCGTTCACAAGAAAACGCTCTAATTTGGTGCTCAGTGAACGTGAGAAATGATACGTTTGTTTCTCAAGGTCACCGCCGACAGCGTCTAAACTCGATTTTTTTTCGTGAATCGGGCTTAAAAGATTTGCGTTGTTATTGATCCCCATTTTCCCCCCTCGTGTGTTTTGATCTTATACTGAAATAATTGTTTCACAAAGGATGTGGCCGCTTGGTTGCGCCGGGCCGACCTCGAGCTCTACCAGCGCGCTGTGGAGTTGCTCCTGCCTGACGTGCTGCGGCCTATTCCGCCGCAGCTGACACAGGTATGTTACTGTTAGGAGTTAACTATATACATAAAATAAATAGTGGTTAAATGGTGTTGCAGTCGTAAGAAATATGTACCATCTACGTTTCCAAAAACCAAAAAAAAAATAGTTGGGACCATTTATTATCAGGCGATCCGCAACTTCGCGAAGAGCTTGGAGTCGGCGCTAGCAGCGGGGTCGGGGTGCGCGCCGGCGGCGGCGAGCCGCGCGCAGGCGTCGGCGGCGGCGGCGCTGGCGGCCGCGCTACGCCGCTACACCTCGCTCAACCACCTCGCGCAGGCTGCGCGCGCTGTGCTCGCCAACCAGCACCAGATCCAGCAGGTATAACCTACTGTTTTTTCCGACTTCGGTTAGTGTTTTTGATTGACGATTGTTTCAAATACATAGAGACCAAATTAAAAAAAAAAAAAAAACTTTGTTCTTACAGATGCTGTCGGACCTAAACCGCGTGGACTTCCGCGTGGTGCGCGAGCAGGCGGCCTGGGCGTGTTCTTGTGGCAGCGCCGCCACCGCGCACCGCCTCGAGGCCGACTTCAAGGTGGGTACGCTTAGCTCTTGGTCTATATCGGAACGTTTCAGATGCTGGTAGTGGTTTGGAATTACCAGTAAGCTATTACTGGATGGTCCTGGATGGATCATATTGCATTACTGACAAACTTAATGCAACAAAGAATGGATATATTATTCAAACGAGCTGAGCGTAAGCGAAGCGAGTTCTTACAAACAACTTCAGACCCAACTGTCACCAGGCTACTGGGACGTCTCGGCGTTTGTATAGCTTTTTGATTTATATAGTTTCTCCGACGATAACTTTAGTAACGTTTTTCTGATTTTTATGAAATTTCTTGGGGCTGTAGCAGAAATACATAAAATTTGTAAGTTCGTATATGAGCAGGATCAATCAAGTGGTTATAGAGCTAGAAGGAGAAAAAAAATCCTCGTAAATCAAGTGAATCGTGAGTTCTCAGTTGGAGGCGGACTACTAGTTAATATTCGTAGTCTTCCTTCCAGGCGACACTGGGGCGCGGCGCCACGCTAGAGCAGTGGGCGGCGTGGCTGGAGGGCTGCGTGCGCGGCGCGCTGGCGGCCCACGAGCGCCGGCCCGACTACACGGCTCGCGCGCGCCGCTTGCTGCTCGACTGGTCGTTCTACTCGTCGCTGGTCATTCGCGAACTCACGCTGCGGTAAGTACATAGTTCGATAGTTACATACACATAGTCTGCATTTTAGAAAACAGTATGAGAGCGGTGCAGCGCTCGAACAATGGGCGGCGTGGCTAGAAGGGTGCATTCATGGCGCTCGAAAGCCGTCAACACGTCTTGAGCGCGTCGATTGTTCCTTGACTGGTAGTTCTACTCATCGCTGGTCATTCACAAACTCACGCTGCGGTTCGTATAGTCACCGGCAATAGTATCTTCCGACACGTCATAACGTGCTTCAATCCCGCATGAGGTTTGTAATTGTAACTTTGGGTTATCATATCTAATGGGAATTTTAATAATTTTAAACAAAAGAAGAATTGACTTCACTTAGGATCCGCTATTCCAAGAGGAAGTGGCCGAGTTGCTGTAAAAAATAGTGAAATCACTATAGGTGTGCCTATAATAGTTGAAGAGTTCCCTCGATTTCTCCAGGATCCCATCACCAGACCCTGACTTGGTGACAATGGGACCATCTAGGAGTTGTACCCGTTTGATCAAAAAAAAATAATTGAAAATCGGTTCACGATTCACGGATATATCGAGTAACATACATACAAAAAAATAATAATAATAAGAAAAATAAAAATGATAAAAAAAATCAGTCGAATTGAGAACCTCCTCCTTTTTTGAAGTCGGTTAAAAACTGCCACTTAAACATGTTCAATCACTCGTAGTGTTTGAAAGGTTATGTTCGATGACCGGTATATTTGCGTGGTCAGGTCGGCGGCGTCGTTCGGCTCGTTCCACCTGATCCGGCTGCTGTACGACGAGTACGTGTCGTACCTGATCGAGCGGCGAGTCGCGCAGCACCACCGCGCGCCGCCCATCGCCGTCATGCAGCGCGCGCCGGTAAGTTATTCATCTATTTGGCAAGAATCATCCCAGAGAGTACAGTCAGCAGCAAAAGTAGCTAAGCGGGCAGGATGTTCAAAATGAGCTGTATTTTTTAGAGAATAAGAGCGTGCATAGGTGATATTGAACACCCTACCAGCTTAGCTACTTTTGCGGCTGACTGTGCCAACCGCGATTTTTTCATAGGTTGATTCATGAAAGCATTTTTATCAAACTGACAACGTTTTCGTAGACATCCGCCGTCAGCTCTTGTGAATTTACCTAAGTCTAGAATAAAAATACCAATAATAGTCTCATAGAAATTACTTCGTAACTTATCGATATTTCCCATACGAAATATGTCATGGTTGCATTCCCTTTCCACTGGAAAAAGGCCTTACCATTTCTTATCCATTTTTGTATCGCGCTAATAAACGGAACGCAAACAAATTCAGCACACGTATAACTTTGCTTAGGTGTAACTGTGCCCGCTGGGGACAGAATAGATGGGAGTAGGTTTTTCACTGTCATAATTTTTATGATGTTATCTATTGAAAGGGACCTTATTGTCGATGGCGCTTACGCCATTGTTAACGACAATGCAATACGATTACGACGCCGCGCAACATAAGTGCCATTGGCAATAAGGTCCGTTTTCAGAGATAATGCCACATTTGTCTCCTCCATCGCCATGCCAACCGAAACGGCGACAGATGAGAACTGCTTTGCTCATACTGTAACATTGCAGGAGGAAGAGGAAGACGTAGCCGAGGAACCGCCACGGGAAGACGAGGAGGAAGGCGAAGGAGACTGGGACTGGGGCGACGATGACGAGGACGAGGATGACCCACTCCCCTGCAAGAAGGCCAAGCTTCCCGAATAAATCGTGGGTAGTCTAGAGGGATGTAACGAGTATTCGCATTCGCGTTCGCGAATATTCGTATGTTTTGCATATTCGCATTCGCAAAATTCAATGCGAATATTTTAGTGCATTGTATCTAAGAAAAATTATTGAAAGGGAACTTACAATCATGGCAAATGTGTCTTTAGGTATCTTCATGAATTATATATTTTTGTTGTTTCATGATTTCGAAAATATTCCGGTTAACAGAACATAGAAGTTTGATGGTACCTAATAAATATCGTTTTCTTAACATTTTGTAGGAAAATATGACAGCTGAATCATTCAACTATACCACAACTTTCCTTGTGCTAAGGTTATTGGCCATATTCGCATTCGCATTCGCGAATATTAGCGGCAAACATTCGCATTCGCGAATGTACAAAAGACAACATTCGTTACATCTCTCAGTCTATGCTTCAGGGGCATTCCATGAGCTGCCCCGTACAAACTACAAACGCATGTTTATTTCGTTTAGAGAAGTTATTTCTGCGTTTTATGTTGATGATTATTTTTCGCTATCAAATATATCGGAGCGGCCAAGGTACTCAAAAATAATATCTGAACATGCACTTTATCGCCTTGACAATAGAGGCGTTGATCAGGTATTTGTGACCGCATTGAGCGCTCCGATATAGTTGATGGCGACTGTACGTTTTGTAGGGAGGGACTAAGGGTTTTCGGGTATGTTTTCCCGTTTTGATTCGTTTGTAATATAAAAAATAACTTACCAATTTTCAAAAAAAAATTGCGTTTGCACGGGACCTCGCGAAATGCCCCTTCAGGGCCAAAAACTCTCCTCAACGCTACGAGAACCTTAATTGTTTCTACAAAATTAAAACAAATGCTGCTGGACAGTAATAGGTAATACTATTAATGCTAGTTTATCCTGGAATTAATTCCCTGTAATTATGGTTCAAAGTACGGAAAGACTAAGCGAAAAGGGGGTTGGCAATTTTACATTATCAATGCGCAGTTGAAAATTAGTTCTTATCTTGTTCCAGTAAGGCTCAAGAATGGTTTCTGTCTGCGAGTTTGTATTAGGTAATGCAAACCACTTATTTTCGATTTTCGGTTATAAACCGGCAAATTTTATATTAAAAGTAACCGGTTTTCATTCCCTAGTTTGTATGCTAAGTTCTTATCAGAGACTATAGAGAGATAGACGGCCACACCCTAAAGGTGCTCTTATACGGGCGATAGAAATTGCCGAATTGCCGCAATTTTGACGTCACGGCCATATCGAGCAATTTCAAGCAATTCGAAATATTGCTCAATATGGGGCAATTATTGCTCCAGTATGGCGCCATTCTGGCTCCATTCGAATTGCCCCATATAGCAGCAACTCGGGAAACTAGGCAATACGTTCATACACGAGAAATACAGTGGAGCAATACGACCGCGCCGTTTCCCCTCCCCTTGCACTGTACCAACTGGTCGCTTCACCCACGCCCGACCGGCGATCGCGCCGTTTCCCCTCCCCCTACGCCCGGACCGCGCTCGCCCTACTAGAAAAAGAATGGGACATGCATATATGTGCGTACGGGATAGAAATACAAATTGCCTTGAATTTTCCAATCGTCTGGATATACCGGCAATTGTAGTCGGCAATATAGAGCAACACGGAAATGAATGGAGCAATACGGGAAATGATTGCCGAAATAATTGCCGCAATATCTAGAAATTGCCTCGTATTGCTCAATTAATTGCTCCATATTGCTCCACTACTTTCGGCAACGTATCGCCGGGCAATAATTGCCCGAAAAATCGCCCGTGTAAGAGCACCTTAAGAACTTATTGAAGCTCAAGGTGCAGGTGACATTTCCTCTTAAATTTTCGGTATCTTTAGGCGGCTTTCGGACAGAGGGCGCAATTGACTTGAGCTTCAAAAAGTTCTTAGGCTGTGGCCATCTATATCTCTATAGTCTCTGGTTCTTATAATACGACAAACTGCATTCTCAATTTGTAAGGGAAGGAGTACTCTTGTACAGTATGGAGTTATAAGACTTAAATGTTATTATTAAGTAAACTGTACATCTATGAATGCCCTCACGAGTCGTCCAACACAAACTGTATATACTAGTACGTACGAGCCTTGGTGTGTTATATGTGTACACGATAAGTAGGTGTATATGTACCTATACCTATTTACCATCTAGTGAATTCTCAGCGAGTTCACTTGTAGGTGGGTTTGTAGCAGGGCTTTAAATACCGTTAAAAAGTTGGTATCGTTACAGCTGTCAAACAGATTTAACGTTAAGTAGTTATTAACGTTAAACCATTTACCGTTACTTCTACTACTTTTTACCGGTAAAAAAATTGTAACGTTACCAGCTAATGCATAGAGCTAACGTTAACTCAAAGGTATCGTTAAATAATTTTAACGTTATTATTTAACGTTAGTAGCATAGCAGCTTATTTAGATACACTGATGGATACCATCGTTAGATATCGAACGAGTGTTCATTCACGTACGACGCCGCCGCGCCGGCGTCCTAGTGAGTGATTAAACCAAATTGAGTTATTAAAAATCGGCCAAGAGCATGTCGGGCCATGTTCAATTGTTCAGTGTAGGGTTCCGTTCCGCTGCCGCTCGTGATGTTTTCTTTTACTTGCGTCGATATTATTATGGTACGGAGATGTAAGATGGTGTTGTAAAATTGTTAGGTATTTCTTTTTTAGGCAAGTATTATATTTTTTTGCTTTTTGGCAATGTATTATTTAATGGTTCAGTTGCGCTATTTTTTTTGTAAAAATCGTCGTGGTATGGTAGTAGTTTTTGACTAATTCGGGTGTGTAGATTTAGAAAATAATGTCTGTTTTAAAATCCAAGATGGCGGCCATCGACCTTTTTCGTAAAAATCGTCATGGTAGTCGTTTTCGACTAATTCGGGTGTGCAGATTTCGAAAATAATGTCAGTTTAAAATCCAAGATGGCGGCCATATACTTTTTTCTTAAAAATCGTCATGGTAGTAGTTTTCGACTAACTTGGGTATGCAGATTTCGAAAATAATGTCTGTTTTAAAATCCAAGATGGAGGCCATATACTTTTTTCTTAAAAATCTTATGGTAGTCATTTTCGACTAATTCGGGTGTGCAGATTTCGAAAATAATGTCAGTTTTAAAATCCAAGATGGCGGCCATATACTTTTTTCTTAAAAATCGTCATGGTAGTAGTTTTCGACTAACTTGGGTGTGCAGATTTCGAAAATAATGACTGTTTTAAAATCCAAGATGGCGGTCATCCAAATTTTTGTAAAAATCGTCATGGTAGTCGTTTTCGACTAATTCGGGTGTGCAGATTTCGAAAATAATGTCAGTTTTAAAATCCAAGCTGGCGGCCATATACTTTTTTCTTAAAAATCGTCATGGTAGTAGTTTTCGACTAACTTGGGTGTGCAGATTTCGAAAATAATGTCTGTTTTAAAATCCAAGATGGAGGCCATATACTTTTTTCTTAAAAATCTTATGGTAGTCATTTTCGACTAATTCGGGTGTGCAGATTTCGAAAATAATGTCAGTTTTTACATCCAAGATGGCGGCCATCCACCTTTTTGGTAAAAATCGTCATGGTAGTCGTTTTCGACTAATTCGAGTGAACAGATTTCGAAAATAATGTCTGTTTTAAAATCCAAGATGGCGGCCATATACTTTTTTCTTAAAAATCTTATGGTAGTCATTTTCGACTAATTCGGGTGTGCAGATTTCGAAAATAATGTCAGTTTTTACATCCAAGATGGCGGCCATCCACCTTTTTGGTAAAAATCGTCATGGTACTTTCGACTAATTCGAGTGAACAGATTTCGAAAATAATGTCTGTTTTAAAATCCAAGATGGCGGCCATATATTTTTTCTTAAAAATCGTCATGGTAGTAGTTTTCGACTAACTTGGGTGTGCAGATTTCGAAAATAATGTCTGTTTTAAAATCCAAGATGGAGGCCATATACTTTTTTCTTAAAAATCTTATGGTAGTCATTTTCGACTAATTCGGGTGTGCAGATTTCGAAAATAATGTCAGTTTTAAAATCCAAGATGGCGGCCATATACTTTTTTCTTAAAAATCGTCATGGTAGTAGTTTTCGACTAACTTGGGTGTGCAGATTTCGAAAATAATGACTGTTTTAAAATCCAAGATGGCGGTCATCCAAATTTTTGTAAAAATCGTCATGGTAGTCGTTTTCGACTAATTCGGGTGTGCAGATTTCGAAAATAATGTCAGTTTTAAAATCCAAGCTGGCGGCCATATACTTTTTTCTTAAAAATCGTCATGGTAGTAGTTTTCGACTAACTTGGGTGTGCAGATTTCGAAAATAATGTCTGTTTTAAAATCCAAGATGGAGGCCATATACTTTTTTCTTAAAAATCTTATGGTAGTCATTTTCGACTAATTCGGGTGTGCAGATTTCGAAAATAATGTCAGTTTTTACATCCAAGATGGCGGCCATCCACCTTTTTGGTAAAAATCGTCATGGTAGTCGTTTTCGACTAATTCGAGTGAACAGATTTCGAAAATAATGTCTGTTTTAAAATCCAAGATGGCGGCCATATACTTTTTTCTTAAAAATCTTATGGTAGTCATTTTCGACTAATTCGGGTGTGCAGATTTCGAAAATAATGTCAGTTTTTACATCCAAGATGGCGGCCATCCACCTTTTTGGTAAAAATCGTCATGGTACTTTCGACTAATTCGAGTGAACAGATTTCGAAAATAATGTCTGTTTTAAAATCCAAGATGGCGGCCATATACTTTTTTCTTAATAATCGTCATGGTAGTCGTTCTCGACTAATTCGGGTGTGCAGATTACGAAAATAATGACTGGTTTAAAATCCAAGATGGCGGTCATCCAACTTTTTGTAAAAATCGTCATGGTAATCGTTTTCGACTAATTCGGGTGAGCAGATTTCGAAAATAATGTCTGTTTTAAAATTCAACTTCCAAGATGGCGGCCATGTACTTTTTTCGTGAAAATCGTCATGGTAGCCGTTTTCGACTGATTCGGGAGTGTAGATTTCGAAAATAATGTTTGTTTTAAAATCCATGGCGTTCATGCACTTTTTCTTAAAAATCGTTATGGGTATTCTCGATTAATTCGGGGATTATGAAAATAAGAACCGTTTCAAAATCTTAGATGGCGAAAATATACAATTTTGTCATAATCATCATGATAAAAAATGAAATGTATAGCCGCCATCTTGGATTTCAATACTACATTATTTCCGAAATCTAAACACCCGAATTAGCCCAAAATGACTACCATGATGATTTTGACAAAATAGTATTTTCCATTTCGGATTTTCAAACGGTCCTTATTTTCGAAATCTATATCCACGAATAAACAGAAAACGACACCCATAACGTGTTTAAAGAAAAAGTGCATGGCCGCCATCTTGGATTTTAAAACAGACTTTATTTTCGAAATCTACACACCCGAATTAGTCGAAATCGAGTACCATAACGATTTTTACGAAAAAATGTATGACAGCCAACTTGGATTTCAAAACCGATATTATTTTCGAAATCTACACCCCTGAATTAATCGAAAACGACTACCATGTCGATTTTTTTGAAAAATGTATCCGCTATCTTGGATTTCAGAACAGACATTAATTTTCGAAATCTACACACCCGAATTAGGCCAAAATGACTACCATGATGATTTTGACAAAATTGTTTATTTCCGCCATCTTGGATTTTAAAACGGTCCCTGTTTTGGAAATCTACATACCCGAATTAATCCAAAAGACCCCTAACGATTTCTAAGAAAAGTGCATGAACGCCATGGATTTTAAAACACACATTATTTTCGAAATCTGCACACCCGAATTATTCGAAAAGGACTACCATGACGATTTATAGTAAAAAAGTATATGGCGGCCACCTTGGATTTTAAAACTGACATTATTTTCGAAATCTGCACACCCCACACCCGAATTAGTCGAAAAGACTACCATGACGATTTTTACAAAAAGTATATGGCCGCCATCTTGGATTTCAAAACAAACATTATTTTCGAAATCAGCACACCCGAATTAGTCGAAAACGACTACAATGACGATTTTTACGAAAATGGTCGATGGCCGCCATCTTGGATTTTAAAACAGACATTATTTTCGTAATTTGCACACCCGAATTAGTCGAAAACGACTACCATGATGATTTTCACGAAAAAGTATATGCCCGCCATCTTGGAAGTTGGATTTTAAAACAGACATTATTTACGAAATCTGCACACCCGAATTAGTCGAAAACGACTACCATGATGATTTTTAAGAAAAAAGTATATGGCCGCTATCTTGGATTTTAAAACTGACATTATTTTTGAAATCTGCACATCCGAATTAGTCGAAGACGACTACCATGACGATTTATACGAAAAAGGTCAATGGCCGCCATCTTGGATTTTAAAACAGACATTATTTTCGTAATCTGCACACCCGAATTATTCGAAAGCGACTACCATGATGATTTTTAAGAAAAAAGTATATGGCTGCCATCTTGGATTTTAAAACTAACATTAAATTTTCTCCTACTTTTTCTTACTGGCAATACGATACCAATTAAGCCCTTAAGCGGATCACCAGTATTTTTCTTACACCCTATATTAATCACAGCCAAGTCACAAACTGTTACCAACCAACAGTCAACACAAAACGTCGCGCAATACCCACCCGCATTCGACTCGAGCGAAATGTGTAGGGTTCAAGACTCTCGGCAACGTGTCACGGAGGCCAGTGCACGAAGTGGCAACAATGCGAATCAACTAGCGCAGCGCGGCGCGCGCGTTTCTGGTAGGGCGGTGTGGCAACGTAGCATTACTGATCAAAATAGTGTTACTTAGTTAACGTTATTATAATGTGAATTGGGTAACGTTAGCCAGCCCTGCAATGTAAAGTAAATTTACCGATAAAAAGTAACGTTAATTGGGTAACGTTACCATAAAGTTATGTTATTAAGTAACGTTACATTTTTACTACCGGTACTAAGGTATTTTTATGGTTTTACCGTTACCTAACGTTATTTTATAATGTGAATTGGTAACGTTTTAAAGCCCTGGTTTGTAGTATACTTCACGATAAAATTTGTGTATGGAATTTAAACATTCACTCATCTCCGAAGTTAACGAAGGGTTACTGTAAAAATCTTGCCTTAGAAAACGTTTAAGTTTAGGGATTATACTTTTAATGAGACGAGTTGAGTGTTATCTAGGGTCCCAAAATAATTTAATAACGTTTTCACTGTCAAATCTCTAATGTATTGTTACGAGCCGTAGGGTTCGTTGGATAGAAAATAGCTGTTAGGTAACGTTAAAGAAATTTATTGAACAAAAAGGAATCACTTAGGAACACTATTGACTTAAACAATAAACACTATGTAACCGACTAAACACTATTCGCTTTTAAACAACTTGGGTTCACTCTTAATCTCTCCGATGTTTATCGCTCTGTATCACAATGGAAACTGACTGCGTCCGCTACCGGTCTCCTTTTATATACGTGCGATAGTTTTTCCAGAACATTCACAGTAGGTACCTATACGGTTGGTAAACAGCAGGTATCGAGATCATTCCGGGCCGCACTCGAACATGGTTCTCTCTGTCTAACGCGCGTATAGCGAATATCGATGCTTCTCACACATTTCTCGATTGTTCCAGAGACATGATCGATTAGTGTCGTCGCCTCCGCGCGTATAGGCCGTCCCTTTCACTCCCTTCTGGAAGATTCCAGGAACACGTTCGAGTCTGTTCGGTTATAATCGTATCTCTCGCTTCCTCGTACAGGCTATCCTGCTCGCACACCTTCTGGAATGTTCCGGAGACAAGAGGGGTGTAACTAGGCCTGAAACGGCCTGAAAACAGGTTTTCAGGAAGTAGTGCCATATGAGTGTTAGTGGCCTGAAACGGCCTGAAAGCATGTTTCAGGCGCCTGAAAACGATGGTAACCGCGAGCAATTTCCGAATCTCTGGTATGTGTTAGGGCTTCCTCTGAAACGGCCTGAAAACGTGTTTCAGCTGCCTGAAAACGGTGGTAACTGGGAGTAATCTCCGATTCTCTGATATGTGTTAGGCCTTCCCCTGAAACGGCCTGAAAATGGATTTCAGCCGCCTGAAAACGCCTGTAACCCGTTAAAAATAAAAAAAACGTTCCTTCCATGTCGTCTTTACCCCGTCTCCGTAACACTGCCTCCTCCTTAGACATGCTCGTCCCGAGCATTATTAGATCCATTGTATCGTGCCAATCGATTCACATGCACAATCTTAGGCAGGTTCCTCGCACTTCCCATCTTCTTTATGCGATAAGTCACGTCATTAATTTTCGTAATTACTGTGTAGGGACCCTCCCAATCAGCTTGAAGTTTTGGGGATTTTCCTTTACGTCTTATCGGATTATGAAGCCAGACGAGTGAGCCTTCTTCAAAGTCCACGTGATGCATCTTCCTGTCATATCGTGTTTTCGTTTTGTCACTGATTTTACTTTCAGATGTTCTAACATGTTCGTGGATCTCATGTAATTTTTCCCGTAATTCCGCGGCATAATCTGTTATACTCACTGGTGGATCTGGGGGCCCACCAGTGATCATATCTGCTGGCAATCGAAGTTGCCTACCGTACATGGCCAGGGCCGGTGTTACATTCGAGCTCTCGTGTACCGCAGATCGGTATGACAGTAGAAATAATGGGATATACTTGTCCCAGTCCTTTTGGTGACTATCCACTAACTTAGCCAGGTGTCTTTCCAAAGTTTGATTAAACCGTTCGACCATTCCATCTGACTGTGGGTGGTAAGGCGTAGTCCTCGTTTTATGAATTCCCATTATTCGGCACATTTCTTGAAAGAGTTGGGACTCGAAGTTTCTTCCTTGATCACTGTGTATCTCTAAGGGTACCCCAACTCTACAGAATACCTCGTTCACCAGTACTTCGGCAACTGTAATTGCCTCCTGATTAGGAATGGCGAATACTTCTGGCCACTTGGTGAAATAGTCCATTACCACCATTATGTACTTGTTTCCTCTTTCTGATAGCGGAAAAGGTCCAGCTACATCGACTGCAATCCTTTCCCATGGAGCACCGACGTTATATTGCTTCATTCCGGCTCTACTTCTGGTCTGCGGTCCTTTCACAGCTGCACACGCTGTGCATTTCCGGCACCAATCTTCTACATCCTCGCGGCAGTGTATCCAATAAAATCTTTCTTTGATTTTCATCAGGGTTCTTTTTACCCCCAAATGTCCACCTGATGAACCATCATGAAACATTTCCAATACATCACGGATCTTGGATCTTGGTACAACTAACTGTAAATGGGATTCGTCACCACGAGCATTTTCCCATTTCCGGCACAACACTTCGTTGTGCAGAACTAAACTGTCCCATTGAGCCCAATAACTCTTGGTTGTGGTGCTTGTGGAGGCGATATCACTCCACCGTGGCTTAGTACCCGACGATCTCATCCAATCAAGAATGGGCTTGATGTCGCTATCTTGTTGTTGTGCTTCTTGAATCGCTTTCCCACACCAATCTGGACTAATAGTGTCTGTCCGAAGTAACCTCACGTGAACGAGTTCTTTTTCTTCATGCCTCACGCAATATTTGCACTAACATGCTGTCAACCAGAGATGGTGAGGATAAATAAGCCTTTCTGACGAGTTTTTCTATTTCTAAGCTCCACTGTTGCAGGCTCTCACCACCCCGCTGCACTCGATCCTTCAACTGAGCTCTGTAAACGTGCTCCAGGTGTGAGTCACCATAACGCGACTCTAGGGCATTCTTGAGCCGTTCCAAAGTCACCTCTCCCGCCATGGTGTCTAAAACGGTCAAGGCTTGATCCCGCAGCCCTAACATAAGAGCAGTTACTGCCTGCTCCTCGGTCCAACCGTTTGCTTTTGATACGGTCTCAAACTGAAGTTTATATGCCCCCCAGGAGGAAGTACCGTCGAATGGAGGCAACTTCAGCTTACCCGCTGGCGCACCAGATGTCACCACTCCATTCGTTTTCAAATATTTTATTTCTTTTTCTATTCCCAGTATTTGTTTTTCTTGCTTTAAAAATCTATCATCCACTTCTATTTCCAACTTCTCTATTTTTTTCTTGAATTGTCCGCCTATCACTTTCAAGCTTTCCTCTTGGCGGCGAGCTTGTTCCTCCAACAGAGCACGCGTTTGCTCTTCTTGGCGGCGAGCCTGTTCTTCTTGACGGCGAGCCTGTTCCTCTTGACGGCGAGCTTGTTCCTCCAACAGAACACGCATTTTCTCGTCTTGGCGGCGAGCTTGTTCTTCCTGACGGCGAGCCTGTTCCTCAAACATGCGTTGCATAGCCAGTAATAGACTGGAAGGCTCCTGATCTTCGTCGATACTGCGGTTAGCGTCAAAACTTTGACGACGAGCGGCGACACGTGCTGCTTGTGCTCGCGTCTGGACTCCCGCTGTATCTCCTCCAGACTCCTCCTGTTCCTTCTTTGGTGTTAAAGGCATCTCTCTATCCCACTTCTGACACCAAAATGTTACGAGCCGTAGGGTTCGTTGGATAGAAAATAGCTGTTAGGTAACGTTAAAGAAATTTATTGAACAAAAAGGAATCACTTAGGAACACTATTGACTTAAACAATAAACACTATGTAACCGACTAAACACTATTCGCTTTTAAACAACTTGGGTTCACTCTTAATCTCTCCGATGTTTATCGCTCTGTATCACAATGGAAACTGACTGCGTCCGCTACCGGTCTCCTTTTATATACGTGCGATAGTTTTTCCAGAACATTCACAGTAGGTACCTATACGGTTGGTAAACAGCAGGTATCGAGATCATTCCGGGCCGCACTCGAACATGGTTCTCTCTGTCTAACGCGCGTATAGCGAATATCGATGCTTCTCACACATTTCTCGATTGTTCCAGAGACATGATCGATTAGTGTCGTCGCCTCCGCGCGTATAGGCCGTCCCTTTCACTCCCTTCTGGAAGATTCCAGGAACACGTTCGAGTCTGTTCGGTTATAATCGTATCTCTCGCTTCCTCGTACAGGCTATCCTGCTCGCACACCTTCTGGAATGTTCCGGAGACAAGAGGGGTGTAACTAGGCCTGAAACGGCCTGAAAACAGGTTTTCAGGAAGTAGTGCCATATGAGTGTTAGTGGCCTGAAACGGCCTGAAAGCATGTTTCAGGCGCCTGAAAACGATGGTAACCGCGAGCAATTTCCGAATCTCTGGTATGTGTTAGGGCTTCCTCTGAAACGGCCTGAAAACGTGTTTCAGCTGCCTGAAAACGGTGGTAACTGGGAGTAATCTCCGATTCTCTGATATGTGTTAGGCCTTCCCCTGAAACGGCCTGAAAATGGATTTCAGCCGCCTGAAAACGCCTGTAACCCGTTAAAAATAAAAAAAACGTTCCTTCCATGTCGTCTTTACCCCGTCTCCGTAACAGTATTTTTTAGATGTCACTAATGCCTATTGAATTGATTTAGTGAAATCGTTAGTAAATATATTTGAAATTGAAATACGTATTCGTGCTGGCGCACAAAAGGTTGTGTATATACTTTTAAGGCTTCAATATATCACGGGGGCTTGAAGCATACAAATACGCATTGGCTTGACCCAATGTTTGACCAAACTGTACAAACGTTTTCATTAAGTTCCGCCGTACTTTAACTGATACTAACTTGTAAATAGTAAAGAATTGTATTGTATATAAGCACAGTAGCGTTTGTAGTGTGCACGAGTTAATATATTTTTTGATTGCCAAAGAATTTCCGCGACCATTGCTCATTATTTTAGTCATTTATCATTAAACCTGTTTAGGTAGAACTCTTAGATTTTAGATCCAATCAACAAAAAACTTATTTTTCCTTTGTTACCAGAATCCTTCGTAATAAAATAATAATTAATGAAAGGAGTCGAGGTTTCATTGTTGTGAAGAATTTTAGTAAGTATTTGTTATCATCTCTTTCGGATGCTTTTCTGGTTGGATTATTTCTTTTGGTGGTTATTGCTTTCATGGGATTATTTGCAATTTGATCATACTTATATATTACGTTATAATAATTAGTTTTATAGATACCCATACGAGAAATTGAAGGAAATAAAGTACATAATTTTATGTTATGAAAGGAGGGAAATGTATAGCTATTCTTATTATATAAAGTGCATGCTAATACTACTGAAACAACAAACAACTTGGGCAGATATTTTTAAGAGACTTTATTTAAAGCCACCGACCTTCTCGTGTTTAAATACTTTAGTGTCTGAAATTTATATTGAGTCGGGAAAATAACAGTAAATCAGAATTCGATTTTTAATAATGATAAATAAACCAATAGATTCGCGCAATGTCTGAACAACGCCTCTATGGTCAGGGCGATAAAGTTTATATTCAGACATTTTTGAGTACGTTGGCCGTTGAGATTTGATGGCGACTGTACAATGTACATGATTTTTACCGAAGAACTTCAGTTTATTATACACGGTTATTTTGTTTCATCGAAGCTATGTACATATGTATACCTATTTCGACTTATGAGTATGTTGCTTCTTGTAAAGATACGCCATCAAATAAAGTTCATCGCGGATAGAAAACAGTCCCCATTTCTACACCATATATCTAGAAAAATTCACGTCTAAAATAGTGTACTTTCTGTCAAACTGTAGAACCCATTTTTTAACAAAGTATGGCACATATTTTTATAAATCGAGTATGAGACGACAGATAGCCTTTACAGATGCCTTAAACACCTTACCTCGTATCGAGAAAATATCGGACACGGGTTGTGTGTGAAAGCAATTAATTTCAAAAGTTGTGATTTATTTTCTATTGATAATAAATTTACTGTCCATTTTTGTGCGTTACATTAGTTAGTATATAATTATTGAGTATCAATTCATATACGGGAAAAGTGTTCAGTGTCAAAACATGTTTTTGGACATTATTTCCGCTTAGATACTAACTGTTAATAATATAGTCAACTATAATTAATCATAATTGACAATAGCCGCGTGATCGGAGTTTAAATTGATAACTGTATTAAAAGAGGAAAAAAAGATTGTTCTATTTCACGGAAATGTCCTAGAATGGGCTTGCCAGTGCCTACAAATTAACGTATTAATAAAATCGTGAAAGCCTTTACTTATTAGGAATCGCACTAAGAATTATTTTTATTTATTAATCTATAGGTATGTTTACTGATAGAAACTAAATTTACATGTATATAATTCGCTACTTGTAGTAACTAGTGGTTAATAAATTTCATTATTATCATTAATGTTCTTCAATGGAAGTCTTATAGTTCTTGAGACCATTCTTAATTAAAATTAACTTGGTATACTTAGTAATTAAAATAATGTAATAGGTGTCTTATTCGTTTAGACCGACTGTAGCTAAAAGTATACTTTCTGTAAATTCTTCAATGTTGTGCGCACGAAAACCTAGGATTTTTGGGTTGAGGAAGCGAGAGGGTGAACGCTGTGGCAATAGGGGATATTACTGCAATGTTCTGCCGCCAGAGTGCAGCACTAGCACATCGGTAAACCATAGAGTTCTTAATACATACTAGGCCGTAAACAGTTTTTTACAAGTTTTCATAGATAATTTATAACGAATAAATATGTCATTTCTGCACCAAGGCGGTTTGTTTACAGAGGGCCTATCGTGAAACGAGAAAATCTAAATATTGGCATCTGCCTCTCTATCGCTCGAATATGTAAGAGTGACAGAGAAACAGGTAACGAAATTTTTATTTTCGTGTTTCGCGGTAGGCCCTTCGTTTGTGCTAGTGCCGCCCCCTACGCAGAGTTTTGCGTAATATTCCCTATTCTGTGATTACTGACTAACGAAGTAGGAGCAATCAATTTTGCATCCTCGGTTATCGTGCTTAAACTATACTTACTTAATTTTGACCATAAATGAATGAACTGTACGGTCACCATCATATATATTGGAGCGGCCAAGATACTAAAAAATATCTGAACATGCACTTTATCGTCTGGAAATAGTTGTTCAGAAATTTATGACCACCTTGGCTGTTCCGATATATCTGATGGGGATTGTACTTACGGATTAAATTATCAACTACAGATTATGATGTTGTACCATTTCAATCCCGTTAAACCACTTACACTTGTTTGTGCAAGTGGTTTAAGGGTTTGGTGTTGTGGTAGTGGTGAATTGGTATAGAATTTTTAGTTATTTTTAAATGGGTCTTTGTGAACAGACAAATGGTACTCGCCATTAAACATATCGGAGCGGCCAGGTTCCTCAAAAATATCTGAACATGCACTTTATCGCCTTGACAATAGACTTTGTTCAGATATTTGTGACTATCTTGGCTGCTCCGATATATCTGATGGTGACTGTACGAGCGCTTAGCGTACAGTCGCCATCAAATATATCGTACCGGCCACGGTACTCAAAAATATCTGAACATGCATTTTATCGCCTTGACAATAGAGGCGTTGTTCAGATATTTGTGACCCCCATGACCGCTCCGTTATATCTGACGGCGGCTGTACAAGTATAAGTGCTTATCGGCCACACTTTTTGGTTGGTTTCAAGTTGTGTTGAATCTTCATACCAATGCATCCTATGGCACATACAGTTAGTTTCGATATTATTTAGCTACAGTACTGGGTCTGATACATGAGCTTAAACTTGTACCAAGTAGGTAAGTGTATATTTGTTCCGATGTCAGATGTTTAACTGAGCAACGAATTGGACTGCATTCCTGTGTATTTAAAAAATGATTATTTTTATATCATTACTGAAAACTTTAAAACATGTATGTAATGAGCTCAGGAATAGGTAGTCAATTTCGCACACTTCTTTTTTATAGTAACGCATGCGACGCATGGCTACATTCAGTGCCATGCAGTTCATTTGCACTACTTTGACCGTTTGACTTTGACCTTTGTAGCAATAACATTACTTACAAATTTCTGTCTAAAGGAACCAATGATATTTAGTTTTATAAATACTTAAGTGTGGACTCTGTGTGGTCAATACAAGCGTGCTCAGAATCTACACGCTCTATATAACCATAAACTAAGATGATATAACTTACTTTTAATTAATGGGGTTGGCAACTGTCAACGGTTTGGCCAGATGGCGCCAGCATAGCTAGGTCCCTTTCACTAGTATTGTTGTATGGGATTTGGCTTAAAGGCTAGCCCATCCAGGTCAAAAAAAAAAGAAAAAAAACGTGATTTTGACACTATTTGTAGGACTGACAGGGACCCAGCTATGCTGGCGCCATCTGTAAATACTTTCGACCGGCCAACCCAATTAAATAAATAGTTTTCGTAAAAAAACGAACTGAAAATATTGATTTTCCTTTTTATTACGTTGGTTTGTTTCATGTTACTTGTTTGTTTCTGTTTAGATTCTACGGCAGCAATTATAAATCTAGTCATATCCGGGCAGGAATGCGGTCCATAACCGCGGGTGACGCGTAGAGTAAGTGACATGTTTAAGTGTTGTAAATGATATGAGCGAAAACTATGTTTTGTATGCAGGGAGACGATGTACTATGTCTGAGAATAAAGCTAGTCATGTGTTTATGCTGTTTTTTTTTACTAACGGACCCCACCTACAGTACAGTCTCCAGCAGACGTAGCTTTTAGCTGACACACATGCTTGTCCGGAAAGAGGAGTCCCGTAGAATGTATGAGCTCCCATATAAACCACGACACTTCTCTTTCCGGACAAACTTAAATTAATTTTGAACAACTCTTACCATAAATACGCCGCACTACACTTCGTTATAACATCACTGTTATGGCTCCTCTACATGATGGGCCATCACAGAGACGCAGCTATGCGTTAGAGGGAGCTAACGATGTTGCGATCTCGTTCTGTTGTATAGCTGCGTCCCTATGATGGCCCATCATGTAGAGGCAGCCTTAGAATAGAGCGCGACCAGGAGTAGAATCTGCGAAAATATACTACTTATAACAAACCCAATTGAAATATTTATAATCAATTTGACGTCAATGGCACTAAGAGATTTGATAGTAGTAGTGTCTAACCGCAAGCTATCGCAATTTACAGGGTTTCTTCTTTTAGATACTGTTTTTAACAGAAGTACCGAAGTCATTCCTGTTCCTGAAAATCAATTCCATTCTTTAAACAACTGCCCGCAATCTTGGTACGGCATCCTGTCCATCTCGCTGCGAAGAGATCGATTAGTTTCTTGCTCGAGAAACGCTTGGATTTAGGTAGGTCCTTTATAAATACTTCATACCTATACAAGTCGCAGACGCAAGCGAGCAATTTTAAACCTTTCTTTAAAGGGTTAAAGTTGCTTTGACAGCGAACGTCATAATTTTTTTAATACAGTTGCTCAAAAAAGTGCTTTTCACCTCACTAGCTCGGAAAGCCCTTTTTGTTTGTTTAATATCTATTGTGAAAATCGCTTTTTATCCACATGTGGTGAAAGAGTTTTGACATAAGTGACAAGTGGCTTAAGTGACATTTGACAGCTAACAAAACGTAAAACGTTAAAAGTGCAGAATTTTTAACATCGCAATTAATGAATTGCATCGAGTAAAAACACTTAATACAGTCTTACAACTTTATTTTAATTCATAAATATCAGCATTCAACATTAATCTTCATTCTTTTTGTAAAAACGGATACATTGTTCTGACAGCCGAATAAGTCTACGTACGAACAAAACGCATCTGACATTTAATAAAACCTTTTACGTCAAAACTTTTCATTTCAATTCATCCATCATATCAACGTTAAATATTCGCATGTTTTTCTAGGTTGTTTTGTTAAAAATTAGTGATTCGAGTGATGAAGAAGTATTAAACACCTGAGGAATTACGGGAAACCGAGCAAAATGCACCCTTTTTCTTATTTTCCTCGCTGTAGTGAGGTGAAAAGTTTTGTGTTATACACGGGTGAAAGTTATTTTACGTCTCGTGTATTAAAGCACTCGCTACGCTCAGGATTCTATTTTTGAACCACTCGCTTCGCTCGTGGTCAATAATAGAATCCTTTCGCTAGCTCGTGTTTCAAATAACACTTGCACGTAAAATACAACTTTCACCCCTTGTATAACAAATAACTATTTCTTGTAGTGGTTTAGCGTGCGGAATGTTTGATATCGCGCTCTAGTGCTTTTTACTTTTCCAGCCAATCACAGCTAATGACAGTGACAGACAGCCAACCACAGCGCCGCACCGCACCGCGCGGAGCGTTCGGATACATGTACTAAAGTAACCTCAAAGTGAATAATTGACAATTTTATATTTTTTTCGCAACTGTATTAAAAAACGTCGTTCGATACTCGTGCGTAAATGTCATTCTTCACTCGTCCCGGATATCTCGGTACTCGTGAAGTAATGTAATGACATACTTTCCGCACTAATATCGAAATGTACTATTTTCGGTGTTTTTGGCGCTGTGGGTAGGTTTTCAAAAGGTCAGTGACCCGGATAACTAGGAGAGGATCAGGGAATATCAAGGGGCAATAAAAACATGTTTGTCCTGCATAAATATTATTTTAATTTACTACAGACCACCGATCAAAATAATATTTACAGAGAATGTTTATATACTTGCACTATACTATTTGATAATTTATCACTCGTGCAATGCACTGTACAAGTCGTAAATAATAATTACATTGTGAACTTTAAAAATAAAATGGGTATTATTCAGCTTGTTAATTGCCGTGAGGTATTTTAACATTTCTTATTTCATCGTTAAAACGTTACATTATGATTCTTAATGATCATTCCACGCCTAAGGTTCTTCCGATTCATATCCCAAACTTATTTTACCACGAGTCTATTAAAAAGCTGAATAACGCTCCTTACTCCACAACTTGACGTTTACACTCGATTAAAAGCATTTCATATAATGTTAAAATTGGCTATTTTATACATATTACTGTTAATAACAAATCAAAATCCTAAACTATGATAAAAAATAATGTATATAATTAGAGTACGTAACGTATCCCGCTAAATATTGCAACATTTGGCAGTCAAGCTTGTCAGGGCCAGCGCACACTGGCGTAAGGCACGACAGAGCTGTGCGCCGTCACCGTCATCCAGTCTGCGCTGGCCTTTAGCACGGCCTCAAGTCGAGGAGTAAGCAATGCAAATTATAATACAAAATGATATGATCCATGACAACACCTTAATGCAACTCATTATGTTAAAAACAAGTTTATTTTAATCAAGATCTAAAACCTAATGGATGATGGCTAAAGACAAATATACAATAGAGAATAACAACAAAACAATTAATAAATAAGTGACAAATGTCGATGTTGTTTCAAAATGCTGATAGTAATCTGATATGATGCAAGGTCCAGAGCGAGTGATCGAGTCAACTACGGATATAATTACCAGTGTAACACTTTCATTACAATAATCAATGACAAGGTCGCCAGCACCTGCCATAACAGACGTTGCACGTAGGTTCCAACATTTTTATCTTTTCATATAAAAACCCAATACGACAAATTTCTTTGGTTCTACACTAAAGCACTACTCTAGCGTTATTTTAACAAAACAAGACTGATTTTTTTAGCAGTTGGAACCTAAAATAAGCAAGAAATAACTATGTATAATTATCCCGATCTTAACTGGGATAAGTAAAATATACCGAGTGGTAAATGGGTTACACGTTAACACTAATCTTTTAACTACAAAAATTGATTTTCCTTCTTAATATACCAAACAACAAAATTCAATATCAAATCAACAAATGTAATTTAACATTTTAATCACAGTACTTTCAAAATGAAAAATAACCACAATAATCTAATTCTATCTTAATAACAAATCGACAATTTGAGAGACAATTATATATAGCACTCGGTATAAGCGGTTACATTAGCGCCTTATCGACTATGTGTACTATTACACAAAAGTTAAACCCGAATGCTCGTCCTTTAGGACTCCTCCGGCTTTTTAGTGTACGGCTTAAAGTATACGAAAATACGAAATAAAACGCACGATATTACAATATAAAAACAAAAATAGCGGTATAACAATATGTCCACAGTCGGATCGTGTAACCCATCAGATATCTGTGCGTGCGGTGCGTGCCGCCGGCGGGTCGGGCGCTGCGGGTCGGGTGACCCGGGGCCGCGGTCGGGTCGCCCGGCGCGACGGTCGCGTGGCCCGGCGTCGTGGTCGCGTGGCCCGGCGTCGTGGTCGGGTGGCCCGGCGTCGTGGTCGCGTGGCCCGGCGTCGTGGTCGCGTGGCCCGGGATGAGGGTCGGGTCGCGTGTTGTGTCGGTTTCAAATGGCCAGTGCCGCCGAGCGCTTGTCGCGGTTCTTGCCGCGTGCCACTGTTCGCGCTTTGTCTGCGGCGTTGTTCGCAAGATGCTGAAATAGAGATGGGATATTTTTAAATTATAACTTATTTATGACTTTATTTGTAACTTTTGATCCTTATTAATCTATTCGATTTTTTTTTTTAAAGTGTGACTTAATTTTTCCTAAATCTGTGATTGACAATCGTCGTTAATAGGGACTCCTAAGACCACTTTGTGCATAGCATCACAGGATGTTATAGTTGCCCTCACTGACCCATTTAGAAAATGCACCTGTATAAAATAGTCACGGTGATTACAGGTAAAAAAAAAGTACCGCAAGAAACGAAAAAACGTAATACATCGTGGTAGTCTGGCTCGGGACTGTCTCACTCCAAGGATAGACAGGAAGGAGAATTATACTGTCCTTTTCTTTGTACACACTACCTCATTAAAAAAAGGACCATTAAAAAGGGTCGAGTCTATACACTCCTTGCAGATTATTACTTGCATTGTTACTGCGGTCTCTAGTTATCCAGACTAGAGTGTAGTGTGAGAGGGAGAGTAATGTTTACCCGGTGCAGCTTGTTGAGCTTGAGCTTGGGCAGCGGAGCGGCGGGCGTGTCGGGCAGGCCGAGCGCGCCGCGCAGGGTGCTGAGGTGCGGCGCCAGCGCCTGCAGCCCCGCGCCCAGCGTGCCCGCCAGCGCGCCGTACGCCGCGCGCGCCCACCACGTGCTCATCTCCACCTTCTCCACGCCCACGCGCACGCTCAGGCAAGGCACGGTGTCCTCCTGCAATGTCCAACGGATACATTCACATTCTGTCACATGTAAACGTAGTAGTCGTAGATAGTCAACACCCATTGTACTCGCCTCGAAGTACTTGAGTATATCCCTGAAGGTGGCGCGCTGCAGCTTGCGCTCCTTCTTGGCGCGGTACTTGTGCGAGTCGCGCGCCAGCTCGTCCAGGCGCGGCAGCAGGCTCTCTATGTAGTCGGAGGCCTCGTCGCCGGCGTCCGTCTCTGAGATGCATTCGAAGGCGATCGCGAGTGCCCCGCCAGCTGCCATGCGGACCTGGAAAATCACGCCTTAAGTATGTAATAACATTATAATACGGTTAAATCTCACGGACAATTACAGAAATAACAACTTTAACAAGTAGCGCGCAAAGCAGCGGAGGATGAACGTAAATGTTTTTTCATCAACTGTTCTGAATCTACCGATAAACTAAGTGGATATTAGTAAATGTACAAAGTTCTTTTCGCGTAAGCACGGTTACTTAAGAATCTTTATTCAGAGATTTCAGTTACAAGATCCATTCGATAACATCAGTCTGTATGACTTTTTATCGGTCTCCTAAACTGAACGGTTTTTACTATTTACTCTTACAACTTTCTTTGACGTTGTCTGTATGAAGCGATTTTATTTTAACAATTTTTTATAAATGAGGAAACACTGTGCGAGTTTGCCGCTTGTTTACGCGTAGCATAAATTTTCCGTTCCGTTGCGATCGTAGTTCCGTATCCATAACATTCTAACTCCGTCTAAAAACCTTGATGATCTAAAAAGGTAAAACTAGACTTGATGGCATTTCTATATACGCCCGCGGCCGGTTAAGCTCCGCCGTTAAAGGCGTTCATGTGCTTGAGTGTGACACCTTCACGGACCCGTCGCCCTGTTGGACGTGATCCTATAACCTACCTCCAGACTGGCGGCGGCCAGCAGGTCGGCGAGGCGCGCCAGGCCGGGCGGCGAGGTCCTCAGCAGCGCGGCCACGTGCTCAGCAGGCGGCAGCGACAGCAGCAGCGCCCAGCCGTCCAGCGCCGCCGCGTGCAGCGCGCCCTGCTCCACGGCCAGCCCCGACACCTTCACGGACCCGCCGCCCTGTTGGACGTGATCCTATAACCTACCTCCAGACTGGCGGCGGCCAGCAGGTCGGCGAGGCGCGCCAGGCCGGGCGGCGAGGTCCTCAGCAGCGCGGCCACGTGCTCAGCAGGCGGCAGCGACAGCAGCAGCGCCCAGCCGTCCAGCGCCGCCGCGTGCAGCGCGCCCTGCTCCACGGCCAGCCCCGACACCTTCACGGACCCGCCGCCCTGTTGGACGTGATCCTATAACCTACCTCCAGACTGGCGGCGGCCAGCAGGTCGGCGAGGCGCGCCAGGCCGGGCGGCGAGGTCCTCAGCAGCGCGGCCACGTGCTCAGCAGGCGGCAGCGACAGCAGCAGCGCCCAGCCGTCCAGCGCCGCCGCGTGCAGCGCGCCCTGCTCCACGGCCAGCCCCGACACCTTCACGGACCCGTCGCCCTGTAGAAAGTGATACTCTTCTATAGTTAGACCGGGAACTATCTCACTTGAAGCATAGACAGAATTATACTGTCTTTTTCTTACGATAGCTGCTAAGCTAGTACAGTCGGCCAAACATGTGGTCTACCACCCTACGGTTGAGGTTTGTTTGAACGTCATGAGACAACAAGGTCGTGCATGTTCTAAACTCCGTTAGAAAAGTCAACCTTAGCGATCGTTAGATCTCGCAGAAACATTTAACCTAGTGATCTGTACCTATAAGGTATTATTTAAACAAAATGAAGTTAGCAGATGAACCATTATGATGTCCTCAAGGTAGGATTTCTTAGTAAAGATGAAAATAAAATCAACCATGGGCAAAGTCACTAGAAAAATTACACCAGCTTAAGTCATGATCAATATACTTGGTAGGTAAGTATAAGCTGTTTTGTACCTTCAGATAGCTGCCACTGAAGATAGTTTCGTACATCCGCATGACGTCGAGAATTTCGGATATGTCTTCCTCCAACAGGTAACATATCACCGACAGGGACAGGCAACACTGAAATATAGTTAACATGTTAAGGTATACTGTGTTTAGATTTGTATTGCCGAAATTGACGATATTTTACCCTTTGTACGTCGTGGGCCATATGCAAAAATGTCACTCACATGCCAAGATCACGGACGCAAGTAAACCAACATAAACCTTCTTGGAAAGTTTGAATGTTACTTTGACAGAAAATGCCATAAAACTTAGTGTTTTTGGCGCTGTGGCCACGACTTTTCATTGTGTTCCTGGTATTCAAACGGTTAAGCGCGTTAGGATTTCGATGTCTGTCTTGCTCTGACTAACTAAATTCTAGAGCATTAGTGACAAGCGTAGGTAGTAGGTTTACATAATCACTTTATTCTTTCACTAACAGATAGGGGATACTGTGTAGTTTTATCCTTATCGACAAAGGGGAATCTTTTCCCCAGCATTGAGACATATTATTTCAGTAAATTAACCTCACGGCTCACATTCAACCTTTTACCTTGAAGGCCATAAGTGACTTAGCTAGAGTAAATAACCAACCTCTGTTCGTGTCTCGATGGAGGCAGTCTTATCCACGGCGCAAGCGACCAAAGCGGGCCGCACCTCTTTCATGAATTCCTCTGTGCCGTCTTCACCGATCTGTTAATTAATAATTCATTTATATAACTGTCAAGACGTTGGTTTTGTTTTTTCATCAGTAACATTATAATTTATAACAATGTCAATCAGACAGTCACTAACCTGTAGCGCCAGCAACGGTGCCAGAGATGCAGCTGCCTTTCTCTCCCCATCCCTGCCTCGCCGGATGGCCTTGGTGAGATGGTCCGCCAGCGTGGCCCGGTGGTTGGTCAGCAAGGGCGCCAGATACCGCCGCTGGAGCGCCGCCCGCAGCGACACGAACGCGGCTGCGCGAGCGGCGTTGGCCCGGGCGCCTAGCCCGTCGATGGTCTCCATCACTTTCTCCTCGAACTTCTCTTGGAGTTCTGCGTCTGCAATGATAGAAAAGGTTAAACTATAAATACTTTTAAACAAAAAATAACCGATTTCACCTAGGCAAGAGTAAACGCCCGAGATTCACTTAAAAATACTGAAATTACTATAGCCGCCTTTAATATTTGAAGTGTTCTCTCGATTTCTCCATTATCGTATTCGTCTTTTATAATAGCGTGGTGTTAGACAGTAACTTTTACTCTATATCACGTGGATAACCCACTCCTTCATACGTCCGCTGGTAGTGGTGGTTTAATTTAACCATTAAAATGACTACAAGGAACATAATAAAAACAGAAGGTCGACAGAAATAGCAAATAATGTAATTAAATAAATGCATTTCTAGGCAAATAAAGCTGACACATGACACGATATTATAAAATAATAAATAGATTCGTATCACTGAAATATAATTAATTAACGGATATTTTTACTCATATTAATATAAGTATCATGCTTACGTATATAAATTGTCGACCATCGACAATTCATACGTAAGCATGGCCGCATGGTGGTCCTAAAGGTGCGTAATTGCGACGCAATGAAGGTACATTGGTCTGTTTACATTATTTGTCATTTCAATTGACCGTTGGCACTCCTTAAAAATCTAACACAAAAAATGCCAATCGAAGATTTATTTATTATTTTCAAGGAAGGTGAATGAATCTTCCTATCTGCTTTCAAGATCATCTAAATATAGATTCGCTAAACTTTGGCAATGTTGGCAAAGTAATGGCGCACGGACACCGCTCCGCTTAGACACTAATTATTTGCCATTCAGTTTTTGCAGCATTGTTTGCCTTAAAAAAGGCAGAACGTGTTCATAATTACACGGATGCCGACAATACGTGGGTTCTAGCCTATCACATTAAGGTGTGATGACTCACACGATTTAAACTTATCTACGAACAACTGGCGTCTTCGTCTGATTAAGTGCAGTTAAATGACTGACCTCTCGTACGCATTTAATTGAGCCAAATAATTGAAAAAGATACAGCTCTCTTTTAATACATCCAAGGTATACTGTTACTAGTCCGGTGTTTGGCATGTCCCCTGGCTAGAGCTTTATATTTTGAACGTCGTGCATTCCTTGACAAATACGTACTTAAGTCGTGACTCATATCATAAGTACTCCACCTTTTTTGTTGTCATATTAAAATTGTTGTCAACAATATGTAACTCTTTCGGAGAACAATGTCGGAGAGACGCTTATTAGGTACTATTTGCATGCGTTAAGTGACAATACAGAATTTAGTACATTTACCAATTAGCATACCACAAAATATGGACTAAATATAATTAAAATAACACCATGTAACGTCAATGCTAGCCAACTAAATACTTATGAATACTATTGAAGTATGTGAGTATTGTGAGTAGACATCGTTATACGAAGATAGCTAAATGTTCTGATTGGCAAAACAATCCGTGTTTCTCTTATCGTAAGATATTTTCGTGCTAATGTTACGTAATTAATCAGTCAGGAAACTGCATTGAACTATTATTGATTAACGCGAGCCTATGATTAAAAACCTATTAATTAGCTAACTACCCATTAGAACTAATCTTCATAGGTAGACAATGAGTTATCGGTTCATCGCTAGAAATACAAGTCAAGGGGCATTGAATCGAGGATTCCTATGTTATTAAGTGCAATGCATGTCAAACCTGGTACTTTGGTTTTGAAATAGAAATCGAAATCGAGATTTGCAACGAGTAGTTTCAACTATTCGGTGCAGTTGGCTAAATAAGTTATTTTAGTGTTCTATACCCGAAATACGTGCACGTATTTTATTATATACCTAATTAACAAATAATTAAAAAATGTACCTACGAGTTTTTAACAGTTATAAAAGTACGCTGGCAAAGACGAGGTTAATAATAAAGTTTGCAGTAATGGCTCCGAAATTATTTAATTAATGAAAATATGTCAGAATTTTAATCTTGATGCTTAGGCAGTAAAGGCGATATTTAAACCCCACAAATGGGCGTTCCATATAGTTTTTCTTTATTATGATACAGGTATTATATCATCATACACTTATTTGGTGTCAGTGCGTATAATAAGTCTCGGAATATTCGCCAAGGTCGCTGTAACCTTAACCTTAAATGAAACCAGCTTATCATTAAAACAACCTTGATGACGCTAATCTAGCCTTTATCTTCTTGATGCGGCCAATATTAACTATCATTTATTACGGGGAGATTGTGTATTGCCTAGTTACACTTTTTGCAGGCGTCCGATTATAGCATCACAACGTTTGGATTATAGGTAGTTTGTGACTCATGAATCTCATGATGAGCGATTATTAGTTACACTTGAAAATTATCGCTTGAAAAGCCTGGTGTGAACTTACTTTACGTCATTGCTCTTTCCATAGTTTAAATAAAAAAAATTGTAAGTTATACATATAAAATACACTAGGTAAACAAAAATCATGAAATACCCAATCAAAGAGAATTAAGTACCTAAAGTGTTCTCTCCATACATGGCTAAATGCGTATATATAATAAGTTTTAAGCGAGCTTTGCTATAAGTTATTATTCAAAAGATTATAGCTTAATACGTATTACGATTTAAGTGTGCTTAAAACTTACCTCCCATACGACTTATTATTTAATTAGTAGTTTTGCTATGTATGGAGTTAGCAATCTATCTACTCATTTATCTATGACCCAATGTATTAAGTCGCGCGTTGTCTCTACTTGGATTCATCAGTGATGAGAAGATTTGGTTCAAAGTTCAAAGACGGAGTATCTGCACACTTTCGAATCTAATCATATCTAATCGAACGTAATAATATCAAATTCTATTATTTATTGAAGATCATTTCTGGAAATATATTGTTGTGGTTGACCACAACAAGCATAACAGTTTTTGCCAAGTGTAAGTGTGTTTATTTATGTATACACACACGCACACATATTCTACTTCCTTAATTATCTTTATTTATGGTTGAATCAGTCAAACTATTTTGATGCTTATCTTTTCTATGTACGGAGTTCTATAGCGTTATTATATTATAATAATGGGTAAATGTATAACGTGGGTATTTTTATAAACCAGCGCCGACAGAAACATGTCTGGTGAAGACACAACAATAGAATCGCTTCATTCATAACTTCTTGAGCCACCTGAACAAATGTGGCGGCGGGGATATTGGTATGACGACTATTCTGCATAATTGTATGGCTTTATCAGTTGATAGCTTTCCTAATGACATTTATTAAAATCTGAAGTTAAACTAATTTATTGAGTTAACTGCGTTATTGTACTTATTTTTATGTTGTAAGGTAAGGAAAGGGGGGTGGAGTTGTTCGCGTCCGTAGGAAGATTGCCCTTTGTTACCCTACACGTGTCCCCCGGGTGGCGCCAAACGAACAACAACGCCGAGCAACGGGCGGCGGTTAATTAGCCTGTCACCTAGCTGTGAAACAGCTGGAAGAGGCCATTGGAGGCCTGGAGGGTATAAATGCCCTTTAAAATACCAATAAGAGAAGGAACTCTGAAATAAAACCAAGTGTGGCGGTACACTTTGAGGCAGCAGCCCTGCTGACCGTCTAGGGTACTATGGGCTAATAACCTGTATATCCGAAACTTACAAATTATTACTGAAACTCAAGGAAGGAATATACGGACTGATATAAACAAACTGACCTTTGGCGCGAAAATAAGGACTCTGATTGGCTGTTGGAATGTTCGCACGATGCGGGAGGAAAGTAGAGTGCACCAGGTTGTCAAATATATGCGAGACTACCAGTTAGAGATACTTGGCATTTCGGAAACAAGATGGAAGGATTTTGGTGAACAACAGATTGAAGACCACACTCTACTGTACTCTGGACAGAAAGAAAAGCATGAGTATGGTGTGGGAATTCTGCTTACCAAGAATGCCCGCTCTAGTCTGCTTGATTGGAAACCTGTGTCAGACAGAATCATCACAGCTCGCTTCAAGTCTAAAGTGAGAAATATCACTTTAATACAATGCTACGCTCCGACCAACTCAGCGAGCTTGATTCAGAAAGAGGCATTCTATAGCCAGCTCGGTACAGCAATGGAAAATATTCCAAAGGGCGACATTGTGATCTGTTTGGGTGACTACAATGCTCAGATAGGAAATAGTAATCGAAGCATTGAACCGTGGATAGGGAAACACGCATTGGGGACGAGAACCGAAAACGGTAACATGCTTGTAGACTTCTGTTGTGAACATGATCTAGTGCTTGGAGGGTCAATGTTCCCGCATAAAAATTGCCACAAAGTATCTTGGATCTCCCCAGACAGAAGGACGGAGAATCAAATAGATCACGTGATGATTAGTAGAAAGTGGAGACACTCACTATTGGATGTGCGCAACAGAAGAGGAGCAGACGTCAACAGCGACCATCATCTTATTGTAGCCAAAATACGCTTGAAGATAGCAAAGGTTCGAAACAAAACAACCACATCATCTCGGCGGTTTGATGTTTCAAAGCTGCAAGATGCGGTCACTAGACATAATTTTAGCACGGAGGTTCACAACCAGTACAACTCTAAGAAGGATGAAGGCATGACAGTCGAAGATCATTGGCAATTACTAAAAAATACATTTCAAGAATCCTGTGCTAAGTTTCTAGGACTCCAGAGCCTCGAAAAAAAGGAATGGATTTCTGCGGAGACCTGGGAAAAAATTAAAAACCGTAAATCCATCAAAGACAGGCTAAACGCTGCCAATGATCTAAGTACGAAAGAAACCTTAGCCTACGAGTATTTCCTTTGTGAGAGCGACATAAAACGTAGTGCTAAAAGAGACAAGCGTAGAAGAGCAGCATCTATTGCCCGAAGAGCGGAGCTGGCAGCACATAGTGGGAATACTAAGGAACTTTACCGGGCCGGCAGGGAGCTGTGCAATAGAAAAGTAGCGGCACGACCCATAGTAGATCACGCAGGGAAGATGCTCGTAACGCTTGGAGAGCAAATGTGTAGGTGGCACGAGCATTTCACTGAGGTCTTCCATACTCTGGGTGATGAGCTTGAAGAGGGAGAACCAGTTGATACAGAGGAAGTCTTGGATATAAAAATCGAACCTCCAGACATCAATGAAATCTCCCGTGCTATAAAAAGCTTGAAAAGTGGTAAGGCCCCAGGAAATGACTGCATCCCAGTTGAAGCACTGAAAACCAACCCGGCGGCAATGGCTAGTGTGTTACATCCCCTATTTGCCGACATCTGGGAAACGGGACAAGTACCCGAATGTTGGAAGGAGGGGATAATCATCAAGTTGCCCAAGAAAGGAGACCTGTCCCAGTGCTCCAACTGGCGCGGAATAAACTTGCTGCCTGTCTGCTCCAAGGTTTTGTGTAAGGTTCTGCTGAACAGAATGTCGACTGCTGTCGATTGCAGGCTCAGGGATGAGCAAAGCGGATTCAGAGCAGGACGATCGTGTACGGATCAGATTAACGTCCTGCGAATGATCTTAGAACAATGCCATGAGATGAATAGCGAGCTTCATGTTCTGTTTGTGGACTTCGAAAAGGCTTTCGACAGGGTGAAATGGACAAGTATATGGCGAATACTTAAGCAAAGAGGAATACCAGTCAAGGTCATAGAAATCATTAAGTGCCTTTATGAGGGATCCACTTGCCGAGTAATGCACAAGGGTCAACTGTCAGATCCGATACCCGTCACTGCTGGAGTTAAACAGGGTTGCTTGCTGTCGCCATTGCTATTCCTGATTGTCTTGGACGACGTGATGCGCAGGGTTACCAGTCAAGAGGTAAGGGGGCTCCCTTGGGTCAATGGGAAAACCCTTGAAGATATTGACTTCGCTGACGACCTGTGCTTACTCGCCACGACACGAGACCATCTGCAATTGAAGACCGATGACCTGGTTGCTTCCGCAGCAAGAGAAGGATTACGTATCAACTGTGCTAAAACGAAAGCCATGCGCCTAAACACCATGGATGCAGCGCCAATCCTAGTAAACGGGGAGCCAGTTGAACATGTGACAAAATTCACATACCTGGGAAGCGTTATGGATCCACAGGGAGGTGCAGAAGCGGATGTTGAAGCTCGCATCAATAAAGCCCGCGCCGCATATGCGCAGTTGAAACCCGTATGGACCTCCACAGTCATCACTCGCCGCACCAAGCTAAGGGTGTTCAGCTCTAATGTTAAGTCGGTCCTCCTGTATGGGTGCGAAACATGGCCTGTCAAACAAGAGATAACCAATAGACTCCAGGTGTTTGTAAACAAATGTTTGCGGCGAATCGTAGGAGTCTACTGGCCACAGACCATCTCGAACACAAGACTATGGGAGTTGACCGGCCAAAACCCTTTAGCCAAGGAGATACTTTTGCGGAAGTGGCGCTGGATAGGACATGTTTTACGAAGGCCGAATAACCACCTATAGGCGCGTTAAGTTACCCGTATTTTCCGTGATAAGTTTCGACAATTTTAAAGTTTGATTTGACATCATATATGTATAGGGGACCTATTTTGGAGCATATTTGTATATGACGGCAATTATGTAGCTAGGCTGCTTTAGGTATAAGGTAGGTATTTATGTTTTTTAGGTACAAAACTTTGAATATAGAATTAAAGTTTGAAATTTTACTTTCACTGTGTTTGAAATGTTAAGCGCTACATTTTATTAAATTTGTAGTCATTTTTCGAACGGGATAAACGGTTAAATTAAAATTCGCCCTTCAATCTGTTAATATTGAATTAAAGTTTGTAAAATACTCGATAATAAATCCTAGTCTCTATGCCAATATATATATCAAAAATGTAGAGCATCCTGAAATGTGCTTCAAGAGATATATGCTTTTATTTGTGCAGTAGCGTCAATATTGAATTAAAGTTTGTAAAGATAAGTTTACATCATCGTAAGATGAAATGTAACCAAATTCCAAAAATATAGAAAATTTAATTTATGGGTTTCACGTATAAATGGAAAATACTAGAAAATACTTCAATCCTAAAATCTAAAAATAACAACACGTACCGCGTTCATGTCGGCGCACGGTCGTGACCTTGAGCGCCTCTAGCAAGAGCTAAGTTATCACGAGTGCAAGCGAGAAGTGAAATCGTGGCATTTCACACTACGCTTACCTAGTTGCATTTTCACAGTTGACGCAGTTCGTGTGTTTGTATCCGAAGGCACAGTAGTACCGCCGCCAAATCGAGCAAAAACAATATTTGTGGTAGAAGTAATAAGCTGCAATTATTTATTTATTTCATTTCATCTGTATTATATTTAATAAATAGGATTTATTTGTTTTTCGGGTAAATTTAAAGGCAGATATGAATAGCTAACTAAGTCTCTGGCTTATAATATAAAATAGGTTAGTTTTAACTTATGATATGATAAAGATAAAAACTGATATAAACAACGAGATGTATCTTTTTTTTACAGTAAACACATGTCATAAAATATTTTAACCTATTAATATAAATAAATAGCTACATATATCGGCCATAGACAGTTATTTTTTTATTAAATAAAGTCTGGATTTAATCGCCTTTACTTTGATTGTTATCTTGACGCTTCAAACGTGCCGTAAGATCAGGAATAAAGTATACGCGATTAAAGAGGTGTAGTAAGGTCATTGCTGGCTGAGTTTTATGATTTAGATTTAGATTTATTTATTTCATAATAATAAATTATAGTACAAATGGTCTTAGCCTAATTTATACAAATTTATATTATGATCGTCAAAGTAGTGTAAATAAACATATTTTGTAGATTGCTTACATTTAAATTTCGCAAAATTTCAGATTGAAAAATACATATGTCAATTAGAGATATAATAATAATAAATATATGTTTTTAATACAAAGTTATAATTTAATAAGAAACCAGCAATAGCCCTCCGTGCTTAGACAACTATAGTGCTTTTTTCAAGAATGATGCAAAACAGCCAAATAACAGCACCTTGAGGATATTATTATTCAAGTATGTCCACAACAACAAACAATATTAACATAGATAATGTACGGTTTACATCAAAAATATGTTTACAGTTTTGCGCCTTACTCCTTTGTAATAAGGTCCAAAAGTGGAATTTTTTTTTGATGTCTACTGTAACTCGGGATAACCTCAAGTAGGCTAACCACGAGAGATGGGCAATAATTTATTTGAATACGAATTAGAATAAATGACTTTATTCGCAAATGACTGAAATAATACTATTTTTTAGAGTACCTCGCGTACACATATATTATCGCGTGGAGTGTCGTTGGATAGGTCGAAAAAAAAAGGTTTTTTTAAAACAAGTTTTAGATAACAATAATACTTTCGTAAAAATAGCTCCGAAAGTTTAAAGAACGTCCCCCTCCCCTTTAACTTTTAAACCATGAGTTCAGAAAAAATCATGAAAGTGAAGTCAGATAATTAATCTGAACGCTAACTCTTTTGTATAAAATCGGTTAAGACATTTAAGAGCTATAACTCAAAAATATCTAGTAACATGCTCAGTGTAGGGTTCCGTAGTTGCCGACCTATTACCATACATCCGTTCAAAAAGGTCATTTGTTAAGGGATACTTGGCGGCGCTTACGTCATTTCACTTACGACCTTTCGCTATGCGTTTTTGAGCGATAACTCAAAAACGGCTCAACCGATGTTATTCAATATAGTTTTCGTTGAAAGTACTATTAAGCCCCACTTTCATGATTTTTTTTTTCAAATTTTTTGGACCCACGGTTCAAAAGTTAGATGGGGAGGACAGGACGCCCCATTTTGAACTTTCAGTGCTATTATTTACGAAACTATTCGGTTTATCCAAAAAGTGTTTTACAACACCTCTACTATTTTTAAAAGACCTATCCAACGATACCCCACGCGACAGGGATGGAGCGAAAAAAAATTCACCCCCTACGCATGTGTAGGGGAGGTACCCTAATAAAAATATTTTTCCAGTTTTTATTCTATCATTTTGTTGGCGTGATTAACGCACACTCATACCAAATTTCAGCTTTCTAGTGCTAACAGTCACTGAGCTAGACCGCGGACGGACGGACGGACGGACAGACGGACGGACATGGTGAAACTATAAGGGTTCTTAGTTGACTACGGAACCCTAAAAAGGACGTAAGTGCCGCATAGTAAAATGTGTAAGGGCCGCAAAATATCATATTAAAAACAACTTATTGAGTGGGTGCGTAGTGACACTAGTGACGGACTGGTAAGTATGGAACCCTACGCAATAAATATGTAAATTGAATACCATTTTCATAATGAACTGTATTTAAAAAAAACCGGCCAAGAGCATGTCGGGCCATGCTCAGTGTAGGGTTCCGTAGTTGCCGGCCTGTTACAATTCATTGATTTAAAAGGTCGGTTCTTACGGAAAATTTGGCGGCGCTTACGTCATTTCACTTACGTCCTTTCACTATGGGTTTCTGAGTGATAACTCAAAAACGGCTCAACCGATTTAATTCAATATAGTGTTAAGTACCGACAGATATCTTGTACCAAAATTCAAGGGCCATATATGATATAGAAAATAATATTATGAAAGGTGCCTAAACACGAAGTGAAAAACCGAATTTATCTAGGGATGTAAGCGGACACGTCACACGTGCTAATTTAGAAATCAAACCAAGAGGTTTGTTACTTACCTATGAGGACGAAACACTCCTTTTTTGGGGTCCGTAGTCAACTAGGAACCCTTATAGTTTCGCCATGTCCGTCTGTCTGTCCGTCAGTCTGTCCGCAGCTTAGCTCAGTGATCGTTAGCACTAGAAAACTCAAATTTTGTATGAGTATGTGAACTAATTACGCGGAAAAAGTGGTAGAATAAAAACTAGAAAAATATTTTTTATTAGAGTACCTCCCTCACGTACACATGAAGTGGGGGGTGATTTTTTTTTCGCTCCAACTCTATCATGTGGGGATACCCCATGGATTGGATAGGTCTTTACGTAACTAAAACCTAGGACAAATGTAACACGAATACAAATGAGAAAATGTAAGTAGTATGTAAAACTTCAGGTCAATCGGTCTAGCGATTTTGGAGCAAATAGTAATTGTGACTAAACAGAAAAGCACAGTGTTCCTTTTTTGGAATTTTGGTAGGGATCTCTAAAATAATTCCATATTTCTGAAATTTACTGCTCCCGTAATTAAAATGATACCTGCAAATTATATACAAAATGGTTAATTAGGCAAAAACAAATAGCTGGCAACGAATCTTTAAAACAATCCGGCTTTGAATAATAGTTGCCAGGTTAATATTTTTGTTGCCAACCTATTATTTCAATATTATTGCTGCCGTTTTTCAATATTATGATGCCACATGTTTGAGGTTTATTTAAATTTATTGTCGCTTAAATATTAATACACAGCCAATTTATATTATTACAAGATTTACAAGCCTTAGAAAAGCTGCCGATTCATATTTTAGTTGCCCGAAAAATTATAAGCCTTTTTTAATTTCTGTTTGGCGAAACAAGGTACCCCCGAAATAAAAACCAGTGTAGGGTTCCGTAGTTGACGGCCAGTTATAATACAACATTTAAGGCCATTCCTCGATTCGGACAAGCCACGCCCATCCGTAACATACACGTTTATGGCTCCCGTGCACGAAAGAAAGAGATGCAGCGCTCTTAAGGATGAGACTTTTTGACCAAACTACGATAAATAAGCGAATCTATAAAGTTTTGTCTAATTTTGCTTCTGTGACTTTTTAGATAAACCAGAATACCATATTTTTTACTTAGTTATATTGCTCAATCTCTTATAGTTTACGTAAGCTAAGAAAAATAAGGGGAAAAAGGCCCCAACTTCGGATTTTTTTCTATCGAGGCAACTTTCAGCAATCGTGTTTCAACTTGTGCCAAAAACAAGAGTAAATATATAGTCTAGTAATATATTATCGAAAATAAATTCAGCCTTTTTCCCGTTTAGTAACTAGAGCGTTTGAAAAAACCTATAATTTTTATTTTATTTCAGGTTACTACTATTTATTTATTTCAGGCTCTAGGCCCATAAGCATGATAGTGATACAGTAATACCTTATTTCTAGTTGTTAGTGTTATTATCTAACTCACACAGAAAAATTAAGTTTATACTCAACAATAACTTTAGATAAATTAAATTAAATTATAAAATCAAATAAATAAATTTATTTAAACAAATAAGTTAAACAACTTAACAAATGAAAAAAAAGAATAACTTAGAATTCGATACCTACGTAAGTAATTAATATTCAAAATAACAGGCCTGAACTGAACCTTATTCCAGTGCCTCACAATTGGACAGTCGTACTTGTTCAGCACGGCATTCAGGAGGCTGTTGGTACTGTCTCTCACTCTAAACAAGACTGAGGCAACACGTTTTCGCAATATAGTTTTAAAGCCATCCGTGTTCGCCTCAAGAAACATGACCGAGGCACTGCACCAGCGAGGCAGCCCCAACAGCACCCTAAAAGCAGCTAAAAGGTAATTTATTAAGGGATATTTGGCGGCGCTTACATCATTTTACTATCCAGCACTCGTTCTTTCACTACGCGTTTTGAGTGATAATTCAAAACCGGCTCAATCGATTTTTTCAATATAGTTTTCATTGAAAGTTCTTATCAGGCCTCACTTCCGTGTTTTTTTTTAAAGGCAAGATGAAATATTTTCATTTAGGTTTTCATTTGAAAGAATTGCACGTAGAATAGACCACGAATGTTTAAAAAAATGAAAATACTATAATTTGTAGTCAAAAAATTACATTACAAACTGACAATTTAAATTTTCGCGCCGAAATGGATCTACAGTTCCTGTGACGTCAATCATGTTTGTCACTAGCCATATTTGTTCGTCCTTGGTTCGTCCCTGTTAAACCTGCTAACAGTGTCAAATTCTGTTTTTTTTTTTCCTTTAAACCAAATCCCATAGAACAAAACTAGTGACAGTTGCCAACCCCTTTAGTTTTCACAACAGGAGTGACTTAACCAGACGCTGATTGGTGGATTAAAACACGTTCCGTTTCACAAACTTCAAATCGTAATTATTGTTTGAAATTAGTATAAACTAAAGTAAAAACATTACAATAGCTATTAAATGTACCTTTTAGTTTTTTGATATAATTTTTTTGTAAATCGTATATCCAGCCAAATGTTTTAATCAGAATCCAACCCTGTGATTACCCGCCCCATTGGGAAAATTACAATTGCCTCCTAGGCGCTAACTAGCCATGCGCTCGGAGTACCAATGCTAGCGCGACCTCTAATTACGCATTATGTTTCGGATCACGGTGTCGAGTTACGCTGGTTCTAGAGCGTTTGAGTCGCTTGTCCTGGGCGCAACCGTAGAGAACAAAGCTTTTTTGTATTAGTTCATATTGAATCTTATTCCGTGGTGTTAATAGTAAAAATTCAATAAACGCTTACATGTGGCCACACCATTTTTTCATATTGGCACGTGCGCTTGCGGTTTTCCAACAAAAGATAAGACACTAAGTGGATGAGGTCAGTTCAAATTATTCAGAGTATACTGAGCTAGACCGCGAACGGACGGACGGACTGACAAGGCGAAACTATAAGGGCTCCTAGTTAACTACGGAATCCTCAAAAACGCTAAAATTTATAAAAATTTTAGCGTTTTTACTCTCAAATGCTTTGTATGAATAAGTGATGAAATTCAATCAGTATGAAATTCTATGAACATTTCAGTGGCCTTTTTTTATTTAAAATATTTATTTCAAAAACGGTCAGTAATAACATCCTAGTAAAATAATAAAGAAAAATTCTAAAAATCATCGGTTTATGACCAACAAGATGCTAAAGGTATTAGTAACAATCAGATTTTTCATTTTAATAAGCAACATACACATTGCAAAAATTTTTCAGAATTACTGGTATGATTATACTATACGAATAATTAAATGCATGTTTAGTAACTTGTAAAGGTATTATCGGATAAAAGTATGACATTAATTAGCTCCAAGAAGAAGCTAATTAAAATAACAGTGCCTTTGGTAAATCAACTTAAGCGCAGAAATGTATTTATCATATAAATTTAAAAAAAATACGGTGTTCACACATTAGTTGAACTAGTTGCGTAATTACGTTATCAAGCTACATACTGTGACACTATTCATTTATCAAACTCGGACGAACGCACTACCGTGCCTACATATTGCCCCCGCACTGCGCGGCCTTGTCGTCGCCCCGTGATATGCGACGCGCCGCGCGGTAAAGTATAATGGAACAGGTACTTACATGCAATACTTGCATATACCTAGTATTTTAGTGTTCCATTTATTTTATAGTTCTACATTTGTGCATGAAGGTTTAATTTATTACTATAAACATTCATTATGATTCTTTTGAACTTTAATTCAATATTGACTTAGATAAATGACAAAAAGTTAATATCTGAAGAAGCACGTAGCCCAGGTTTCTAACTTTTTTCCACCACACTAAGCAGTTGATTTTCAGTTTTGTTTTCTTGATAAAATAAACTTTAATTCAATATTCGAATAATAATTAGCATTTTTTTATTTTGGCTGGTTCCAGGTGTTCCAGGAGGCTACAAAGTACAAATTAAAAAGATATTTACATCTCTTACGATATGCCACAGAATTTTTATACTTTAATTCTATATTGAATGATTTGTCAGCAAAAGATTCAAATACCTAAATATTTTTCAAAGCACAATTTTAAAATTTCTACATTTTTAGATAATTGCTCTAGAGCATGAGTTACACAAGATATCAAATAATATCAAACTTTAATAATATCGAAACCTAATATCGTACCATTACCTGACTACTACCCAAGCAAGGGCTGACTTGGCAAGCACCTGGAAAAAGGGGTAAAGGTCGCCCTCGTACCACCTGGAGGCGCACAGTTGAAACGGAGGCTGCATCAACTGGCCTCGGCTGGACGGAGTTGGAGGAGGCCGCACAGGACCGAGAACAATGGAAATCCCTTCTGAGAGCCCTATGTCCCTGATGAGGGATAACAGGATACCATCAAGGTAAGGAAAGGACATGACTAAGTAGCTATTAAAACTAGATTGCCGTGTGTTGCAGTGGCGGTGGGAGTTGGGACAAACATTTTCACAGGCATGCCAGCACTGAATTTGGCTTAAAATTTCTTCATGAGCTATAGGAAAACTGCTCAGGCGCCTGAAACTTAGACATGCCGACGGTAATGGTGTTCTATGGACGCGACGCCACTGATGTGTGCTAATATGAATAGTCACGAAGCAAAAATTCCAAGCTTTTTGAGCCAAGCTGCGGTAGCAACAATTAACCAACTTGTCACTAATAGTTCTTTTCTTGGTCATCTTTAATTAATAATTGGTAAAGAAAAGGATCAATGTAGGACAGGTGTACCATCGCGAACCGGGATTGTTGAGCCACTTGCCATTGTTCGTAATGTAGTCGTGTAATGAACGACCGACGTCACAAACTAGCTGGCAGCTAACATACAGCAGGTAAAAATTAAATTCAAACTAGAATCCAAACCAAACATCGATCTTCTATTAAATACCACAAAGCAACTACCCCAATAACCAAATGAAGTGGTAATAGTAGTGGTCTTCTGCTGCTGACTGTACTGCTGTTGCTGTGGTTATTAAGCTTAACAGATTTCCGAAAGCCAAAAAGTGGAATATATTTTGATCATATTACACTGGAATACCTACCTGTAAGTGATTTGTTTAATGATTTTCGGGATTATCCGTATTCATGAATTACCGGAACACACCATACATAGAATCTACATATATACTACACATAATATAAACGTAGTGGTACTCCACATACCTGCTTCATCGTGTATACTCCTCAGGTCCGACTGACCAGAGGTCTCGGACATGTTGTCGATGGTCATGTCGATGCCAGCGTCCTCGTCTGATGAGTAGCCTTGCTCTGTCCTCTTGTGCTCTGGAAGAAAAAATGCAAAACAATGTTAGTTGACTTGCAAAAAGCTTTAAAAACTGTACCCGGACTATGGAAGAAAACATGTTGTAGAAGTTGGTTGGTCCTTGCCGCAACCAGATGGGTGAACGAGACCGCGCTATTTCGCTCGCACTCCGTCGGTGCATGCGGAAACCGCAGCAGTGTGATTGCCACCCCATTAGCTGTAAACTGAATTCATCTCAAGTGTGTGATGTGCCTTCATCAGTCTCACTGGTAGATTGAAGACAGATACTCTTATTCTCTTAACAATAAATTTGTGCCAAGATCATTTTGCACACCTGAAATGCCCTGCTACTTCTGCTGCTGACTGTACTGCTGTTGCTGTGGTTATTAAGCTTAACAGATTTCCGAAAGCCAAAAAGTGGAATATACTTTGATCATATTACACTGGAATACCTACCTATAAGTGAGTTGTTTAATGATTTTCGGGATTATCTGTATTCATGAATTACCCGAACACACCATATGTACATAGAATCTACATATATACACATAATATAAACGCGTAAGGAGAAATGTGTTCGCTAACTACGTAAAAACTACTTCATGAAATTTTGTATAGTAACAGTTTATACGCCAGACCAACATTTAGGGTAGTTGTATCCTCCAACTTTTATCAAATATAATCGCATTATTAACAGTAACAGCATGTAATTAAAAGTAACAGTAGCAAACAATACCCCAGCATATACCAGAAAGCTAGAATGGGCAAATAATCAATACATCAACCGTGCACACAGTCTAATAGACGGAGAGCTGGCCACGTCAGATATGACACAATAATGAGAGCAACGAAACCCCTCCAGTTAGTTTGCTATACTATGCTTATTTCTAGATCCGGACATCTGGCAGCTGTAAAGTGGTGGAGGTCAAAGAATGCAAATAACTTGAAGAAAACAAATTCTAGAGTTCTGGATTTGATCGAATATTATGAAAAATTATGTCATTCATTAGATTATATAATATCCAAAAGTTTCGGTTGGGGGAAGTGGTGCCAAATGATGTATAATGTCATTTTTGGTTACTCGCCTACTGTTTTTGTTTCCGCAATAATACACAATGTTTTTTGTTCTAATATTAAAATATAGGCCCTGTTCTCTATAAATGACACAACTTCAGCAGTTTTTACCTACTTGGGGATTACTTTTTTGCAACTTAAAAACTTTGTTGGTTGGTATTCAGTCTGATCTCCACCCATTAAAAGCTGCCAGATGCCCGGATCTAGCAATAGGGATGGTTATGCAATCTAACTGGAATGGTTACAAAACTCTCATTATTGTGTCACATCTGACGTGGCCAGCTCTTAGACCATAACTGCAGTGAAGGCTGTTTTATAGTTATAGGATTTATATTTAACACTTTCTCCTAGCGTTTGTCCAGGCTTTGGCTATGGCTCAATTGAACCTCGGGTCTGCTTGGTAACTCACACGGTCAATTATTCAATGGATTAAGTCATAAATTGGTAATGCAATTCTGAACCCCACTAATAATGACTGAATTAAAAACCATTATGGGGTAATTCCACGAGACTGTAACGTCAGTTACCAATTCTTTTGTGTGTTCTTTGATTAATTCAGCAAATGTAAGTTTTTATATATCTTCCCTATGCCTACAGGTAGATAAATTGACATTTAAATTTGCTTAATCAATCAAAGAATACACGAAAGAATTGGTAACTGACGTTACTGCCACACTCACCCACGCTCCAGGGAAAACCCAGCCCCTTGAGCAATGTTGTGCAACATGCAACCACATATTTATTACTTTAGTGTTGCAAAGGTAAGTAGATTACTAACAAATTTTGAACATAATAAAATGTAAGAAGAAACCACACAGTTTATGAGAACATTTTATAAAGTCCACTCCTACTAAATACTCAACACAAGTGTGTCATATTTAATTGTCTTGTGATTGGTTTGTCTACCATTGTCCAAAACATATGTAAATTGTGACAAGAGTCAAAACTTACAGTCATGCATAGAACAATAATCAGTGACGTAAAATGCAGCAATAAACTTCCATAAACGAAATAAACATGTGATTGTAAGGGCGTGGAACGCTTCTCTATTCACAGACTACACAGACACCTCATTATTAAGCTTTTACAGGGAGCACGAGATCACCACACATCAGTGCAATTTTATTCGTAAATTTCTACGATTCAAACAGCACATCTCAATAGTATTCTACACCAATTTGCAGTATCACAATCCAGGTTCACCCTTGTAACATGATTTTTGTGGTTATTTTTAATTCACATGAGTAATGATCAAAAACGTTAACTCAATTGAAATAAGCAGTTGCACTCTCATACAAAATTAGTACGGGAGCACAGATGCATGGCGACCCCGAATTTAACTTATGATTGATCTAGTGGGAGGTTATCTGTGGCTTCTTTATTTCTTTTACTATCTATTGGCATCCTACTGTTACTCACACTAACACACGTTTTTTGGCAGAACACTACCTACTAACACATGCCAAATGGCAAAAAAGGTTCTTTAAAAAAGCCAATGACTAAAGCTCATGAATAACTACATGTAACATACTACCCTGGTTTTTTTCACTTTGCAGGTGTGATAAAGTAGCCAGGCACTGATACTACGGCATGCAATACTGGTATTTTTTGTACCGATACAGTTAACATCCCAGATATGTTTAAATTTTAGCACCTTACTCCGTTGTAATAAGGTGCAGAAGTGTAAACATATCTTTGATGTAGATTGTGCAGGAATTCTGGTATTGCATACCCTAACTGACACACATACACACTAACAATAAAGAAGGTTCCACTTTCTAAGTTAGGACAATAATGTGTTAATATTACAGTAACGCCATACTCATAGCCTAAAGTTGTGGCTTTTTCATGGTATATTTCCATCATACCTGTTTAGTAATTTCATTCTAAAAATTATGATTATAATTTTTACATGTATATAGGTTACCAATGTAATGAGTTAGTTATCTTAAAGAATGTAAACATTTACTGCTAGCAGTTGCGTTACAAGCATTAAACTTATCATTTCAAATTACATAATTGATGTTTTTAGACTACAAGGTCAATAGATTTGGTAGAAAAAATAAACCCGACTAGAAATTGTTTCTGTTGTTTGTATTGAGATTGTTGTTTAGATCAGATCACAATGAACGTGAGAATAAAAACATTGAGATTGGCACATGTTATGAAATCGTGAAAGTAATTCTAGCGCCAAGTGCTCGACGCAGGTACTTTGCTTGCGAAATGTGGGGCTTTTGGTAGTGCCAAGCTTTTGTGGCGGCGTAACATATGCTACCTGAGCACAAGGTAATGCCTCAACTATAACGAGCGAAGTCAAATACGTGGACGCGGGTACGGAAAGTCCGCGAGCACAAGGTCACCGCGTGATTGCATTCCCGTGGTAATTTCCCGTTCTACATAAGATTTTAATCGTAAGCTTCTAAATACTTGAAAAACTGATTAGACTCACCGTATTTTCCTTTTTTCTTTCCTTTCGGCATGGTGTAGTTGTTGCACAAAGCTGTTGTCTGACTTACAATGAAAACTAAAATATATTCACTAAATAAATTTTCTAACTTTCCCACTTAATCAAGACGGAGAAAAGTTCAATATATCAGTTCTTATAGAATGATTGGGGCACCGAATGCAACATAAAACTAAAATTTCAGAAAAACTTTTTAACATGTTTAACTGTGTAACATGCACACTCAACTCCACTGCTTTGCGCAATGCGCTGTCTGGTTGGCTAGCTGTCATTTAAAGCCGCCATTTTGATTTTTAATGTTGCCATAACATAAAGTTGAAATCGGTTCAATACTTTTTATAATTAGTTTGAATACATAACAGTTCTTTAAAAAAAAGTGATTGCATCTCTTTTATCGATTCAATAAAAATGTACTAGGAATAAAAATACATATTTTACACATACTGGTCTGTAGAACCTTCCATGAGACAAGGAAAAAAATCCTGCTTATTTGGATAATATTTTGTACTTGGCCACATTTACTTAGAATCGCCAGCCAGTGACTTCCTTCGATTTCGAATTCTCAATTAAATAATAACGTGGTGAAATAGTTTTGAAACAATGGTAAATAAAATAGCTACATTGATATCAAGGAAAAAATACTACATATTAAGAAAGATAATTTTTTTAGGGTTTCCCTAGCCGTGTTTATACAGTGTGTGGCCCATAACCCGAGCGAAAAATTTAAACGTAGATTGTACTCCTTAAACAGTAACCCGCTTATTCATAAACGTACTTCAAACCTCATTTAACTAAATCATCGTTTGCCCTTATCTGTCACTTTGACAGTTGTGTTTGTTAGAAACAGACAAAATATAATCACAGATCTAAGCGCCATTATATCTCTATGAACATAATTTAACTAAATGAGGTTTGAAACATGTTTATGAATAAGCGGGTAAGTTCAACAACTTTTAAAAAATATGTAAGTAGTTTTTAGTTTGTCTCTTTTTCATACAAACTAAATATTACTTTCAGTGTACGTTAAAATCCGTCTAATTGACATATTGCTTGTCAGTCTTGTCACCCTATGGCTCCTCTACATGATGGGCCATCATAGGGACGCAGCTATGCGTTAGAGAGAGCTAACGATATTGCGATCTCGTTCCGTCGTATAGCTGCGTCCCTCATGTCCCTATGATGGCCCATCATGTACAGACATAATAAATTTCGCAATACATTGCATGTTCAGGTAAACTTTATAATATACTAAAAATCAAACCGTAAGTTATTTTTAAAAGTCGCTGAACAAACGTTGTTTAGTTTGAAGAGTAGAATCTACGTTTTAATTTTTCGCTCGGGTTATGGGCTTTGATTATTAAAGCTCTAAGGTTATGGACCACACACTGTATAATATAATCCTCCTTATCAACACCGTTTTGCGGTCTTCAAAAAGTTTAAGTAGTAGGCATGTTTGCTATGAGTACCTACATTTCTTATAAGTCCATGAAAATCAAATGATAAATTAGTTTTGTTTGCTGTCTAGTTATAGTAACTCATATTGTATCATAGATATTTCATAACAAAAATAAAGTTATTTACAAATGGTATCAAAACATCATGTAGAAATAAAAGACTACTTAAATTAGTAATTACTCAAACAAATAATCTTATTTTAAACAAATATTATAAAACATACGAAAAAATGCTGAAAAAAACAGTGTACGCTTCAAAAAAGAATGAAAATATTAAGAGAATGAGGAAATCCGACAATGTCGTCAAATCTATGTGGAAAATAGTAAACGAACAAAGAAAAAAAGTAAAAAATAATAATTATATAAATAACATTAAACTCAAAATAAGTAATATGACAATAGAAGATCCTGAAATAGTTGCACGATACGATACGATACGATACGATACGAGTGGTAACTCCAGCCAGAAGTACTTCTGCAAGGACTCGGAAGAGGAGACTGCGAGAGGGAGGGGGTGTTGGGACAAAAAGGCATTAGGGGCTCGGTTTACCCTCCTGGTTCAGCATAAGTGATAGAGAGCCGGCAGAGTGCGTTAGTATCATACCACCCCGACTAAACCACAAATGCTAAATAGGACCGGGTACTCTGAACCCCCATCCAGTAAAGCACCAACTTCTGCCGCCCTACCGCATGCACCATCGACCTGCCCAAGACACCGGAGCACCGAGTAGATAGGACTGGAGTGTAGGTTTGCAGTCGGGATGATAGGAGAGACAGGAGGTTGGAGCCGACCCGAATACAAGCATCGTGAAGCCAGCATGGGGAAGATAGATACTATAATTGGTGTGTAATAGATACTAGGACTAGGGCGTGACTGCTTTAAGGACCCTTTCCCCTTAGATTCCCTCCCGTTCTTGTCCTTTGCATTTTTAGCTATCAGTTTTGGCGCTCTAGCAGATACTGCTCTCTTCTTATTTCGTTTCTCGCTCAAATTTGTCTAAGCTTCGAGTGATGGCATTGCGTTGTCGTCTCCTCTAGCTCTGATTCGGTGTATGTTTCCGAATGTTTATATAGTTTTTCCCGCTTACCTATTTCTTTAGGCGTCTCTGTTCGCGGATAGCTGTTCCCAGTAAATACACGATCTGTTGGTATAACGAATCTCATGATGGAGTTCTTCCAAGTGTATGTAGTGTAAGATCTGGCAGACTTTCATAATTTTCGTTATTTTCTTTCCCTGTAAATATTTTCCGTTTTTAGCGGACAGCACTGATATGTTCACACATAACACCACTTGACACTTTTAATTATTTTAACACAACAAAAAAAAACACTAATTCTTTATAACTGTTTACATTTGCATATTGATATACATTCGCACTCAACACTTAATTAATATCACCTATTAAACAAACACCAGCACACAACACGGAATGCACTTATTAATTTTTGAGTTGAAAATTGACGCACCATGTATTGCACGTAATCATAACTTCTAGCAATAGGACTAAGTAGATTCAACCTAACAACTTATTAAAATATGTAGGAAGTAAACACCAAACTGATAATCTCAAGTATACTTAGATTTTCCTAATGCAGATCCATTTCTTGGTATCTAGGCATGACCGGCTCCACGTTGTTTATTCGAATACAGGTGTAAATTCATTTTCATAAATACTTAAGTTAATTTCCATGTCTTCATTTTGCCGCAGTTTGTTTTTGCTAAATTCTGGCAGTGGGCATTGTTTTTGTGCCATCTTTATGGCCGGCCTGGTCAAAGACAATAGGCGGGCGGCAGACCGATGGATAAAACGCCTAACGGACCTTGCATCAATTGCCCGCTCGTATTCAGTGTTTCATAACTTATTGGTTATTAGCTAGCAGATGTGCAGATCCTTTGAATAGCGTTCGGGATTCTTTTTTTCCTATACCTGCTTCCAGGAGAAGAGGCCGATGGTTGCATTACTTGTACCAAATTCATTAAATATTCCTCTTTAAGTTTATGGTTTGTCAGATATTTTTGTTTTGTGTGGGACAAAAATCTGTGAATCTGTTCTTGCCGGCTTGTTTTTGAGCCCTTTTTGGATGGCAGCTTTTTGTTTTCTATTAATTGCAAAGTAGCGTACGCAGCAATACTCTTATACCTCATATGATCTCTAGATTTAGACAGGTGTGAAATAGGTATATATCTACATACCCTTTAGTTAGTCCCAAACAGTAGTCTATATATATGTGAGCTATAGATGCTTCAATTACCTAGTGGTTTAGGATATGAGTGTGCACTTAGAACTTGTGCACGCTTGTCAATATGGTAACAAAATCTCGTTACCGTTACTTTTAATCGCATCACCGTGCGCACGCGCATAATACCTTTATTTCATATGATTCACGTCCACATAGTTTCGCTTATTAAATTCTGAGTCCTAGTGTGTGTAGTAATAGTACTACTGCTAAGCTACTTGTTGTACTATTACAACAAGTAGCCTGGACCCGATGGTCCAGGCAATGGTTCTTGCAGTTGCGTTAAATGAAAAATGACCTTTGCTTAATCCACTGGTCTGGTCTTGAAAGAAAAGGCCTAGTACCTATAGAACTTAACTATGGAAAGATCTCACCCGGGTCGACGTGTGGTAACGCATGGCGTTATCTTCTCAAGTCATATGGCAGTGGGCAGGCGTGGAACAGTCGAGCGGAGTCATCCGTACACTCACTTAAATTCACTTGCACGTAATAATAATAATTGTATAGACGCGTCACGTTGCACTGCTTTATGGATTATACTACTTATCGCGAAATTACGAAAACAAAAATGAACATATACCACGCATACTACGAGTATACTATCTATATTCTATACTATAAGAACCGACTTTCACAAAGGCTACCCCACCGCAGCGCAGCGCAGCGGACAACTCAAAAGCGCGAACACGTGGTAAGGACCCGCTATTGTTTTCTGAGTTTTGGGACATTTATGAACGTTAATAAAGAGCCGCTCGAAGGGACAACCGACCCGGACCGTGTCTCAAACGAGACTCCAGAAGATCCTGAAATAGTTGCACAAGAATTTAATAAATATTTCCTATCTGTCGGCGACATTTCAAACTCCGCGCAACTAAAGGGCCGCCCAGTCCAAACTCTTATACAGAACTCAATATATCTACACCCAGTTTCACCGACGGAAATCTTAAAAATAATTAAGAAATTAAAAAACAAACGTAGTTACGGTTTTGACGAAATTCCCCCATTGCTAATAAAGAAATGCGCTGAGGAATTGTCTCTACCTTTAGCAATCCTCATCAACCTCTCTTTCTCCGAAGGAATTGTCCCGGATCTGTTAAAGGTATCTATCATAAAACCTTTGTATAAAAAGGATGATAAACTTAACACAAATAATTATCGGCCTATTGCTCTCTTACCTTCTACAGCTAAAGTATTTGAAACCGCCATGGCATCTCGGCTATATTCATTTTGTGAGAAATTTCATATTCTACACGATGCACAAAATGGCTTTAGAAAAAACCGATCAACAACTCTGGCAGTCTATAAGTATGTTCATTATATTCTCAATATCATCAATAAAAAACAATATGCTATAGGACTCTTATTGGACATGAGCAAAGCCTACGACCGAGTTTTATATAATATTTTACTAAAAAAACTACATGGCATAGGTATCCGAGGCACAGCGTACGATTGGTTTTTGTCTTACTTATCCAACCGCAAACAAATTGTGGAAATTGAACACTACAACCATAGTACAGGTAGAATGCAAAGAATTAAGTCGCAAGAAATGGCCGTAACAAACTCTATTCCTCAAGGCAGTGTCCTTGGCTGTTTACTGTTTTTAATTTACATAAACGATCTGCCGAAAAATATAAACTGTCCATGTTCTCTGTTTGCAGACGATATCTCTTTAGTACTCCCATGCCAGGACGAAGTAGAACTAAAAAGCAAACTGGATTGTACCCTTTCGCTTTTACTCTCCTGGCTGGATGAGCATAACTTAAAAATATATTTTGATAAGACTAAGATCATGCAGTTTAAACCTTATCAAAAACAAAGTTTAGAAATTAACTATACTTTTGGAAATACCTCTATAGACTGCGCATATACTCATACACTTTTGGGTATTGACATTGATCCAACTTTGAATTGGAGAGATCATATAGAAAAAGTCATCAAGTTCTTTTTCATATGCTCTAGGTGAACTCAAAAGATGCACGGATTTAAAAACTGCCAAATGCGCATACTACGCGTTCGCTCATTCCTGGCTATCATATGGTATAGTTATATGGGGAAATAGCTACCACGCAATTCATTTATTTAAGTTGCAAAAATACTGCATCCGAACACTGGTTAATATAAAGATACCGGCGAGCTGCGTGCCGCATTTCATACAGCAAAAAATACTTACATTAGCCTCTATATACATCTTGGAAACAGGCGTATTTGTAAAAAATAACTTTCACATGTATCCACAATATTCTCGTCCTTTGAATCTTCGCCCTCAAAACAGACTAGCTCGACCAGACTCAAAGATGGAAATGATTCATTCGGGTCCATTTGCTATGTCCATAAAAATATATAATAAACTACCGAAATCCATCACAAAAGAAAATAATTTAAAAAAATTTAAAGCCTCATTAAAGGATTTCTTGATAGAAAAGTGTTATTACTCTGTGGACAATTTTCTAGATGATCCGACATTAGATTAAAGTGTAAGTCCCGTTTAAAAAAATAATTATGTCAAAATTAAGTTTATTTTTGTAAATAAGTACCTAGTAGTAAGTTAAATGTATTTAGGCCATGTTCACAAAAGCTGGCCCGAGATTAATAGATGACTATAAAATTAACATTTCCATCATAAAAAATCATGCCAGCTCTTGTACAAACTAGCTATAAGTATATAGTTAAGTACCTATATATTTAATTTTGCGATGCCCTTGCAGGGTTCATGTGTCACTTCAATGAATGTAACATCTTATCTACCATGAGTGCAATAAATAAATGAATATGAATATTTATTATCGTTGGGTTGTTTTGTTGACGAAGCCTAATCGTGAGTCATCAGCGTAGATTGCTATTTCTTGTGCAATTCCTTGTAAAAATACTGCGTGCGCAGGTTAGACTGTAAAGCCAATAGGGGTTGGATGGTCGAACGTTTTCTTTCACAGATGGCGCAAGCATAGTTTGTACCTCTGTTAGGCTTGCTCTACATGATGGGCCATCATAGGGACGCAGCTATACGACGTAACGAGATCGCAATAATCGTTAGCTCCTCTAACGCATAGCTGCGTCCCTATGATGGCCCATCATGTAGAGGAGCCATCAGTCGTACCACTAGTGTTTTATACCACGGGCGGTGGAAAACGAACATACGGCCCGCCTGATGGTAAGCAGCTACCGTAGCCTGCAACCTGGGAAAACTTTACTCACCGGCAGGAACACAGAAGTAGGTACGTTTTTTTTAAATGTTCAGGCGTGGATTCTGTGTTTTAAGCCCAATCCCTGTTATGCCATAGAACAATATATACTAGTGAAAGGTGTTCAACCTACAGTGTCGCCATCTCGCCATAGCTTTAACTTTTGCCTTTCCCATGTATACCGAGGGTAGAGGCATAGACTTAAAGATATAATTGACGGCCATAGTTGTAGAACTTTTTGAGCTCCAAGTCTTTAACGCCATCTAGTCCAGAGCGATCTAAAGATGGCCTGAGTTGGAGCCTCAAAAAGTTCTTAGACTGCATTAATCTCTGCAATCTCTGCATGGATGGTAATTGGTAATACACTTTTACGCCATATTTAAGTTATGTTATGACAAATACTATTTCGATCATAATAAAATTAAAAAAATAATGATTTTGATACCTATTCTCTTTATTTAAAATAATTACGAGGAACATTGTTTTTGGCACAAAATATTTTAGTTGATTTAAATTATATTTTATAATTAATATACTTATTACAGTTATAACTTAATATTCAGTGAATTTAGAAAATAACAGTACTATAGTCAGAACAGTAATATTTTGATTAACGTATGAAGCGCTATTTCTTTGTTCTAAAGGTTTTAGATCTTGGTGGGCAGATGTCCTCCAGCGAGCTTTTACTTCTTTAGAGCCGAGCAGTTTCCCGTGACGGAACTCTGCGCACTGCACTGTCACTGTCGGTGGCACTCCAGAAAATATCAGTCTTGAGCTGGTCTTCCTTAAAGTTTGTGATCCTTTCATCTCCTCCACCTCTCGACCGTTAATGTACCAACGAAATTCTGAACCTCTTGCACCTCTGCAATAAGCTAGAATCTCATCTCCTTCGGCAAATTCTTCAGCTAGACCTTCTAGCAAAGGTCTTTTGTGCTGGTGACCATGGACCTCCATGTAAGCTGATCGTGTTTCAAACAAGTACGGCGGTGAACTCCGCTCGATATCACATCTATATAAACCTGACGCGTCTTCGGTTAAGGCGCCAAGCTTGAGACTGCAGGCTGTTGGTCCGCAGGAAATTAAATCCACTTTACCAACTCCGAGGATGGGAAATGACATGGTGCTTGGCGTTTTGCCTGGTTTGTAGCGAAAAAATTCAGTCGGGCCTTTAAACCAGCTGAGCATGGTAAAATTGGCGTCGTATCGGCATTCGATAATAACTTCGTCTTGACCTGGTGGGACGTCGTGTGGTACGATGAAATGAGTGATGTTGAAAGGCTGCGCCTTTGCGGCCGCGATCGTAAGCACCGCAAGCGCAAGCGTGAGCATGGTGACTGGACGCGCGCGATCATCACACTGCGCCCTCGTCGGGCCCAACGCTCTCTTAATTAAATCGTTTATTAGGCTAACACTCAACTGCCGTATCCCTTCGAGTATCAGGATATTTTTTGTCGTTTTCAATGGATAGACAAAATTTAAATTGGTTGTTGGAAATTACTGGGGTGGTTATTAATAAGTAGCATGTGCGGCGGATGATAATTATAGTTATTTGTCTAATTAAACTAATGGACTAGGGTAGGTGGACTCCTATTTTTTTCAATTATGTTCCACTTTATTTTTTGGAATTTTAATGAAACTCTCTTAACAGGATTGAATAATTTTTAGCGCTCAATGCTACAAAAATAATCGTTCGCTTTTTAATTCAAATCCGATGCATTCAATGCTGTATTTAAGTACTTGTACCTGTCTATTATTGTTAACTGTTTTAGCTTTGTGTGCTTATTTACAGCCTTGGCCAGAAGTGTTGAGCACCAATGCGATTTTCATACGAAACTGGAAAGTTTACTCCATCGTTTCCATCTTTGTTTAAGTTATTTTGTCAATTAATTTAAACTAATAGGCATGTTTTGTTGAAGATAGTAGTAACTGCATAGAATATTTGCAATATGTCGCACCGACTTAAATTTACATTTTTGGTACCTTCCGTTTTCATATTTTTTAAGTACCTTGAAAGTGTTATTAAGTGAAGTTTTCTATATTTATAAATAAAATATAACATTTACAGTTACCGTACATTGTTAGGATAGGGAAATAATGCTTAACATCAAAATTGTAAACAAAAAACACCTATGCTCAATACTTCTGGCCAAGGCTGTATATTGACCCAGAACAGCGATAGGGTTAAAGGTAGGTATATAAGTTGTCATCAGATCAGACTAACGCTTTCAATGTGTCACCCGGACAAGACAAGTACTTGCCGGTTACATGGTTACACCGTTACATGTCAAGTAGGACTTTTAAACAAGTCACAGCTATTATGCGAAACCATTTAAGTAGCAGTAGTAGTAATGTTGACAATAAAGAATATTACATCTGTTTACTCATCGGTGTGAAACAACAATCGTAGGTAGTAGTTTTCTGGATGCGTCTGTTCACTACTGAGAATCACAAAACAGAAGTTTTTTCCTACTTTGTCAAGTTTGGAACTTTATATGATTATGTTATTTTTAATACCAAAGCGCAGAATAATAATAGATACCTACATAGCTACTTGATTAGTTCATACTTGCCAAGTTGCCATTAGTTTATTTTTGTACTTTGCTCGGTCCAGTCCTCGCGACGTTTACGGGCGGCTGGATCCGTAGGATCTGTGTTTTTTACTATAATGAAATGAGTGATCTGTTATACTTATGTTGCCAATAGAATACAGTGATGATGATTAAATAGAAGACAAAGTGACCCTATACACTATTTTTTAGGTATTATCTACTAAAATATAATAAGGGCGGCCACCGGCTATCAGTCCGCCTGCAGTCCGCCTGACGATATCGGCCTGTCAGTTGTTCGGAGCCGGCAAATTTTTGTTCAAACTGACAGGCCGCGATCGCCAGGCGGACTGCAGGCGGACTGATAGTCGGTGGCCGCCATAAGACTTTTTTACAGGGCCGTAGCTGGAGGGTTAATTATTCTGGCTGCCAAAATTTTCACTTTCAGTTACATAACTACTACAACAATTGTAGGATAATTAAGCTGTGTATAAATATTTAAAAAAACAGCACTAACATTGAAAACATACTCTTATTTTAAAAATGTCTGTTAAGTGCAACTTCAGCTTGGTTGAAGTTGGAGTCATACCGGTCATTTCTCGAGTGCCCACGCGCTGCGCTGTCTCGGAAACAAGACATTAGGTACAATATTGAAGTAATCATCTTAAGTGATATCAGTGTAATTGAATAATGCATCAGCGTAGTAACTGGATTAAGGTTTATGTAGATCAGCGGACATCTTATATATGTACTATAGTTTGATTCTGATAAATTTAGCGGAATTTTGCTACTTATCATAGACAAAAGTCAACCCAAAGGCAGAAATTCGCCTATGTATGGGTCAGAATTGGGTTCCGGCCTGAATTACGCTTAAGCTTGTGTCGTGCCTATATTTATTTTATTTTAAACGTTTAATGGATTTATTTAGATAAGTAAAACTACAGACAAAATAAAATTAACCTAAAACTAAAAACTTACAAATAAAAAATCTGACCTAGGTCTCGGTCGTGGGGTAGGGTGCCCAGAAGGCTGGCCGCATTTCCGCGCTGGATAGCTATGCTTATCCGCTGCGCGAAATAGTGACCAGCCCTCTGGTCACCGGAAGCCTCAATAAGGCGCGCCGATATCTCCTTGTGGAGTCCACGCGCACTTGGCCCCCACGGCCCCAGGGTTTCAACCCCAAACGCCGCAAACAGGTAGCTGCTACCGAGGGCAGCATATTTGCGACGCTTGCGGTCTTCGGCTGAAGATGCAGCCGCACCAGCATCAACCTTGGTGCCCGGAATGTGGGACGGCGCCAGGGTATCTACGCAAGTAGCATCCCAGACAAGGGGCCGACCCATACTCCAAGGCACCAATGTCAACGTTTAATTAATCGAATTTTAACGTGATTTTCATTAACAGATTATTAGGTACATGCTACTTAATATACAAAACTAAACTTACCCATGTTTTATATCACGAGAATCCTGTCTTTGTACCGACTGAAGAAACAGAAAATGGTATTGATGAATTAGTGTAGATTTAATCCTAATTCCTTGAGTTTTCTCCAAGTTGACCACACGTTGTGTAGGTAAATGCTTACCTAATTGTAATTGTTGTAATATTCATAACGACTTGATATCATTATAATTAAATTCACACTTTTGTAACTTTTTATGATTTTAACACATTATTGACTGATTAGATTTTCGGATGTATTTAACGATACCCGTGTTTACAAGTATACTTGAATATTACTGCACTGTTAAAATATATAAGTATATGCCGGTATTTATATATTTTAACAGCAAGTATTTCAAACTACCCACATTTTTATAACTTGAAAACTTGGATTGCGTTTCAGTAGGTTTGATACAACCATTTTTATACTATTGCATCAAAATTTTACACCGCTTCGCTTTCCTTTACCTGGAGAAAATGAGCTTTGTATCCTTTACTCCACCTGACCCTATGATGATGATGGTATCGTGTTGCCCTCATCAAGGACACAGGGCTCCCAGAAGGGATTTCCATTGATCATGGTTCTGTGCGTCCTCCTCCAGCTCCGTCCAGCAAGGCCAGTTGATGCAGCCTCCTTTTCAACTGTGCGCCTCCAGGTGGTACGAGGGCGACATTTACCCCTTTTCCAGGGACTTGCCAAGTCAGCTCTTGCTTGGGTAGGTGGTTATTTCGCCTTCGTAAAACATGTCCTATCAAACAACACTTCCGCACTTCTCTTTGGCTAACAGTGGTGGTGGGTCAAAATTAATTGGTTAAACATTTCTTTATAAGCTGTAGGAAAACTGTTGAGGTGTGTGAAAATTAGGCAAGCTTGCGGGGATCGTGTTCTATAGATGGCGCCTCTGTTGGCTAAAGAGTTTTGGCCGGTCAATTCCCATAGGTAGTCATGTCATGTTTTCGAGATGGTCTGTGGCTAGGGCTACCATCCGTCCGGGTTTCCCCGGATTTGTCCTAGTTTGGAGGCCGTCCGAGGTGCGTCCGGGGGGTTTTCAATAAGTGTCCGGGGAAAACCAGGACACTTTTTATGTGAGGAAACAACCCATTCAATTTAATTGTTTAGTGCCATTATTTATTGATTTGGACACGTCCGGGGAAAAAATGCGATTTACGCCAAATGTCCGGGTTTTTTTAATTATTGTCCGGGTTCGGCGAATTTAGAGATGGCAGCCCTATCTGTGGCCAATAGACTCCTACGATTCGGCGCAAACATTTCATCCATGTTTTGCACCTATACAGGAGGACCGACTTAATTAAAACTGAAATTTGAAAACCCTTAGTTTAGCACCTGACCTTATACATACTTATTAATAATTGTATTGAAACACATCCTACCATACCCTACCTTATTTTAGGATCGAAGTTTAGTTCGATCTGTTCAGCAAAGGTACAGCAGGTACCAAACTGCTTCCACACCAAGAAGGCTTTTTAAGTAGATTGACTTTTTTGGTAATTATATACCTAGTTATAAATATTCGATATCCATATTATATATAATATCTCTCATTCTTCATTCTTTTGTATATATATTTAAGCAAAATCGACATGACGCTGGCTAATGTCCTAAAAAAGCCATAAAAAAATATTTCTCTCTCTCTCTACCTACGGTATTCTATCGGTATCTAAATTAAATTGTACATGGTAATGGCACTGAAGATCAATATGACCGTAGCTTTTAGATTGAATAAGTCCTCGAATCAAATTGGGTAAGTAACTCTTTAAACAAATTGATTTTGATGATACGTAATAGTAGGTATAGGTAAGTACCTATTATTACTTTATGTGCTTGAGGCTTGAGTCCCTTGAGCCATAAGGCCATAAGTATTTAAAAAGTTGTGTCATATGGTGTTAATCTATTTTCGGTTATTTAGATTTAAAAAAAAACTTATGACATCACACGAAGTAGGTATACCTAAGCTAAGCTATTTAAAATAAAAAATAAAATTGATGTTGTTGGCTCTTAATGGCGTGACAATGAATTGACTTAAGTACCTATATTTAAAACCAATGATTTGTTAGAGCAATAAATGATATAAGTAGGTAAGTCATGTTTTAATTAGAATACCTTATTATATTATATGCTCACCAGGAACAACGGGTAGGTACGTGTGTTGTAGGACTTGTAGGTATTTCAAAATTTTATTACTGTGATAAAATAACGGAAAAGTCCAATTTGTTCACTGTGCGGGAAGCGATCATTATCTATTAAGCCATCTTAATTAAATTCATTGTGATTTGTCACGCAGAGTTACCGAAAATTGAATTAAATTGCCCTGTTGTTATTAGAGCTAATTTTACGATTACATTCATTGAGTCTAGCGCCACCTATTACAAACCTTACAAACTATGTTAATTGTTACGACTTACGACCGTTGAAGGCAGCTGTCTATGCCAGCTGGCCATGTCGTTGTTTCATAAAATTCACATAGATGGCGCAAATATTAAAAAAATCTTTTTTATGAAAACAGAAAGGTGATACAATTTTGAATCATTTAAGTACTTTTATTTTTTATTTATAGATTAAAATATATACTTGAGTACTTCAATTATCTATTATATTTTGCAAGATAGCATTCGACCTTTAATAAGGTCTAAGTAGTTTAGAACAGTTATTCTATTGTGTAAGGTTCTTTCTATTACAAAAGTTAGCAAAGTCCATTACGTCGTCATTTTTGCTTCCATTTTCGCAGTTGCAATGTTTCTTAGCAAAATGTACTAAAGCTTAAATTCGCATGAAGCTTACGAAACTGCATTCATTGTTTCCAAAACTAGTGACAACTTTCCTCGTTAAAACTTAAGGTGGTGGGGAGTTCTCAAACAATAAACATAATTTATATTTTCAGGGGATTACAGATTTTGGTCTAGCAAGTCGAAATAAAATGTTATTAACATTTTAATTGGCTCTTTTAATTGCTTGTTAGTTGATAATCGAGAATAGTAGAGGTAATCACAAAATTCTTTGTTATTTTATGAAGCTTACCTATGTTAGCTAACACGGTTAGATAAACGATTGATTTTTAAGTTTATACTGGTATGAAAATACTTATATATAAATTTATAGGTAAGTATAGGGTAGGTACCTACCTATTATTAAGGTACCTAGGTCCACTCCACAACGCAAGCTTGTATTCTATTTACAACGGAAATGCCGGCCGCCAACGCAAATGATACCTTTATCAAAGACGTCTATATTTAATAGAGCGACACAGTCTAAGAACTTTCCGAAGAACCAAGTCTAAAGCGCCATCTGGACGAGGGCAACCTAAGGTTAATTTAAATGTAAAGCATATAGTACAGCGCCGTCTAGTAATTGATTCCGTTACTATTTTTACGGTATTATTACTACGATAACTATGGGTTGCTCTCGTTCAGGTGGCGCTTCAGACTTGAAGCTTCAAAAAGTTCTTAGACTGTGTCCTCAAAGCAAGAATTTAACTAGAGGCCGTACACGTGTACCTACTCCCGTAAGCGATAGAGACACATGACGATAATTACATCTACAGCACAAAACAGAACAATTCAAACTTTCTAAGAAAGATATCAGGTTTTCTCGTAGCAAACACAAAAATTCTTGTCTGTTTGTGACCCTCCACTGCTAGAAGTAATGGCGAGGAGGGTAATAAAGATTCTCTTTCGTACCTATTGAAAATGTAATAAGACCACCCCGTTCGATCTTGGTATTATTATTACCAAGCCCCGTCTATATCTTTTATCCATAATCATAATACTCATAATATCGTTTATTGCACCATGGTAAAATACAAGCTATGTCTATGACTGTCCCTCTGTGTACAGTCAGCTGCAAAAATAGCTAAGACGGCAGGGTGTTCAAAAGACGGCAGGGTGTTGAGCTGGACACGACCTTATTGTTAAGAGAATAAGAGCGTGCGTAGGTCGTTTTGAATTCCCTATACCCGCTTAGCTACTTCTGCTGCTGACTGTACTTCTTTGCCTTTACCAAATACGGGTACAAATATGTATAACGCCATTCAAACTTACTAGACGATCGAAACCGATATGTATTCGCAATCGCGGAATGCTGGCGAATATCAATAATGGTCTTGTTTTGCGGGTAAGTTGCCAACTCCCGTTAACGGCCGGATTCACATAGTTTTGGCGAATTTGTATGAATAATTGGAATAATTTACCAGGTTATAGCTGTATTAAGCTGTCTAATTTAAAGTGAAACGTTTGGTATCAACGGTTAGTTGGTGTTCGTTCAGATCAGAGGGAAGTCGTAAAATGTACGATTTGACTTTACTTTGCAAAATACAATAGTTAGGGAGGCGAATAGGGGAATTTTCTGCAATACTCGAGCGTGGCAGTTTAAGATATGAGAGATACCTTAGACCTAATAGAACAACCTTGTAAAGTATTTAGCTCTATATGTAGTGACGCGCGCCTAGGATAGACGATCAGATTAGTAAAAAAAAATGGATAGTCTGAAATACTCGAGCGCATCAGATTAAGATATTGGGGGTTGATTTTAGTGTTTAAAGACTAAATTTAACTAATCTGACGATAAGTCCTTGACGCCGCCGAGTTATAGGGTCGCGAACTTGTAAAAAAAAAACGTTAATCCGGCATTCTCGAGCGCGATATTTTATTTTTTCATTTTGAAGTATATAATCTAAAACTTACTAAAAATACAAAATCTGCCGGTTTCCGCATGACCGGAAGTGTGGAGGAGCCAATTCGTCTTCCTAAGAACGCGTTACGGCATATAAGTCGCGAACGATACATTTTACAAAAAAAAAAGTTTAAATAAACAAAAAAGGTAATTTTATTTTACACAAAAAAGGTCTCTTTACATTTTTGTCCAAAGTTAAAACTTTTTGACTTGAAGCATCATAAAAACTCAAACTCCCGGTCAGATTAAGAGAACCCACCAACATTTTTGTCAGATTAAAAAAATATGCTTTCAGGATACCGAGATAAACCTCCCCTATGAAAATCTGACACGCTCGAGTATTTCAAAAGAACTTTTTTTTTTGCATTTTCAAAAATTCATCGTAACTTATCGTCACGCCGAAATCGTCAGTTTTTTTAAAGGGAGCTTCCTTGGGGCCTTCTTAACACCCCTTCCGAAAATCTGACGCGCTCGAGTAATTTTTTTTTTTTTGCATTTTTGACTACTTTATATGCCTACCCCCACCACGCAAACCGGCAGATTAGTATACCGTTGTTATCAGAGGCACTCGGGGCATACGTAGTATGAATATCTGACGCGCTCGAGAATGCCCAAGTAACTGTTTTTTTTAACATTTTTGAAAAACCGTACACGCCAAACCCACCGCTAAAATGGTTTTTGCCATAAGAGCTTTTCTTTTCGAAATTATTTTATCTTTCGATTTTGATAGGTCTCGACGGCGCCGTTGAATTACGCCATTTAGCTACCTCGCCTCCCTAACTACAAGGACAATTTCAGCGTTTAGGTACCTACTTGCGAAAAGTTTCGTTTACAAAATATCCTTCCGTTGTTCGCGCTTTACGGATAACTTCATAACGGCGAAGACTAGCATTATCACCAAGCACTCTTGGTATCAATTTAAAATGCCGTAAAAACGTATTGTTAATTATACACATAAGACGTTTCTAAGATAGTTCGATACGTGTCTGGCTCGCGTGCGGCACGCTATGCCGTGTCCGTATGAAAAATGGGGGGTTATGCGTTTGATTGTATCGGGCTGTCTTCGGGTTAGATTGGTAGATCTGTTGCGAATTGGGTCTGTTTTTGTTCAAATGAAAGTGTTTACGGGTCATTGTGACCAAGCATTTAAAATAGCAATGAGACAGCTCTAATAATTTTCCCGTCATTTACGTACCGATGTGTGATTTTTCGAATTCAACGTCGATATGTTTCGGACAACAATTGACAGAAGGAAGACTCTACAGTGTCCACCATAATAAATATTACAATAAAAAATATTAGATACTTAGTCTACTTTTCTAATATTATAAGCAAACAAAGATGCAAGGCCATGTCGTGTTCCTTTTTTGATAATCACGTATAAAATTTCCAATTCCTGTCAGAAACACAAACATGGAGCGAACAAAAGCAGTTCTTGCTAAAAATATCCTCTACAAATGAATAGCCTCATGGGTGTATGTCACTTAATCGCTTTTAAATTTCCACTCAAGCTAGCCGAGTGAAAAGGCCAATGCATTTCCCGCAGAGTGCAGACTATCTAAACGAGCCAACTTCGCGACTACAATCAGTGCGGGAAGATTGAAAAAACACGCGATAAAAACGAAATTCCTCCTCATTACCATTTATATGGGAAAACTTGTGATCTCCAACAACTTAGACTCTAAATAGTTGGCAAAGGATTGAGAACTTATACAATTTACATAGGGAATTATGTGCATAGCTTACGGACTCGGAACAAAATGTTTTTCTTCAGCTGGAGGTTGCAATTTTTCAAAGAATTTCTTTCTCTGCGAGGCTTTACATATTCCGATTTGTGTTCGTTTTAAATGGAGTTTAACTTCACGGGATACTTAGCGAGTTTGTTTACCCGATTACGGTGAAAAAAGTTGGGATTATTCGTATTTATTTACCTACTTAAAAATCGTAAATGACAAGATGATTTTTTTGTAAATCTAATTGTTATCCTGTGGTGCACGGTAGGGTAGACACCAAGAACGGAAATAAAATGATCTTTTTTATTCTGTCCCCTATTGCTTAGTTTCTGAATGTATGGAAAAAATAATAACAAAAATCAATGATTAAAAAATAAATAAATATAAAATCATTTATTTCGAGCATCTAGTAGACTCATATTTATGGTTAGTATGTACTTCTAGAAACATGCATATCATCACAATGCCTCAAATATGGGCAGTCAAACCTCTCGGCTATCGAGCGCAGGATGGGGTTGGGGCTGGCCCGCACCCGGCGCACCAGGGATGTGCATCGCTTGCGCATAGTCGCATAAAAACAATCTATGCGCGCTTCAGCAAACATTCCCGATGCGCTACAGCAGCGGGGCAGCCCCACCAACACCCGGAACGCGTTGTTATATTGGACCCGAAGGGCCCCATAGCTATAGGCCCGCTGCGTGTAGTATGTCCATAAGCTGCACGTATACAGGGAAGTGCAATATGCTCTGAAAAGAGTTAATTTCTCCTCCTCAAGTACAGCGCGCAAACTTACGTGCAATCATGTGCATTAAAATATTAGATTGTTAGGTAACGATGTTCATTATAGTATAGGGCTCCGAACGCTACATGTCTAAGCCACATAAATCATAACCTGGCTTATCAGACGTCGTGTACAGGGTTATTAAAATCGCAGCGCGCTCTTTCCTACCTGAGTGTTATTATAAAGCTAGAGCAAGACGGCTGTGGTCATCACCAAGATGGAAGTGGACATGAGTTATGAGGTGTGGGTTCGCAGTGTTCGCACTGCAGCGCATTTACTGGATTAAAGTGGACGTATTTTATACCATAACATGTTTATATTGTTTGCAAGCTTTATAGTAGGGACCTGCAAGCATATTATAGTGAAGAAAATTGATCGCAACACTGCCGATTTTACAGGTTCCATGCCTTGAATATCAATAATACCTGAAGTCATATGTAAGTATAATCAATACTGTCTTGTAACGTTTATCTATCATTGGCTTCCACGCCTATAATCTTGACCTAATTATGAAAACTAAATGTACGCTGGAATTGCGATGTCTCCCTTATAGCCAGCTTTTAATTTTTATTTTATTTTGTATAAGCCAAGAGACAGGCGCGGGCTGAAAAACAGCGCTGTGCAGCCGACCAAGCTCGCAGCAAATGCTGAGCTCCGAGCCTATTGTCGCGAAACTATTAGTACCTAATCTCTAAACTGGAATTCAAGGCCAAAAAATCTACGATAGATACGTCAGTGTCATAACCATCATTGTCGCTTATGTCACTGTCAAGTAATCTTTTCAGGTTTCGCCAACCTTTTTATAATATGCTGCTTTATATTGGCCAACATTATCATATTATTTATTCTGTGACATTATCTAAAGAGTGGAGCGTAAGCGAAGTGAAGTACTTACAGACGTACGGATACAACGGAATTGTCAGCTGGCTACCTAGACGTCTCTGCATTTCGATAGATTTTTGATTTTAAATAATTGTTCCACGATAACTTTATAAAATTTCTTGGGGATGCAGCATAGATAAATAATATAATTTGAGTATTCAAATATGACCAGATTGATCAAGGCGTTATGGAGCTTAGAAGGCGCGAAAAAATCATCATAAAGTGTCTTGTTATATTGGTCCACTCGTTTGCATGTAAATCACGAGTTCTCGGTTCGAAGCGGGCTACTAGTTAAAATAAGGTTTTTGTAAAAAAAAGGTAGGTATGAACTTTTGTCGCCGATTGTACTCTACTTTCAACAGTAAACTAACACGGAGACAATTCTAACGAACATATTAAACACGATAAGGTTTCGTTTTTGACTTGATGTAGTTCTTAACTTAGTCGTAAATTATTGTACCAAATGTTATGAATACCCGAAGTAATACAAGTGCAATACCAGCTTTGCAACCAAAAATCACGGATGTTTAACTTTTTATTAGGGCGTCTTTTATTTATGTAAAATAAGTAAATACAATTACTTCTTTAAATTATAGGATTGAAATTACCAACAAATAAATTATCTTAGCGTGTTTTTAATAAAAAAGGGAATATTATACCATTGTACAAACATTTTACTGCAGTGGCAACATTGTAGTAACTTTTTTGGCCTCGAATTACAGTTTCGAGATTAGTTTAATAGTTCTTAAGTTGTTTGTTTGCTGTTTTTTTTTTCTTTCCCTTCTTGTGTATTGTTTTTTTCTGTTTACTTCTAGTGTATGTTACCTGCCTTTTTTTGTGTCTATTTTTTGCGACAATAAATGATTTTTTATTTTTTTATTTTTTTATAATATGCGTGTTTTCTATAAGGAAAAATATATTCCGTAGAATCATATGTATAAAAATTGGGTACCTAAGCTATTTACAAAATAGATACAATAACTGAACATCAGATCATTCAAATTATGTTTGTATTTCCCGGAAGCGACTCTAGAGACACAGTACGAGGTACCTACCTACCTATTTCTGCAGCGTTTCGTTTCGCCCCATTGGGCTAATACGCCGTGAATGCGCCGTGTTTCCACCATTGTTTTCACATACTCGCCTCTAAATCGCGAAACTTCATGTGCGAAGTACTACAAAATGCAGAGACGAAGATGTAGATGCCTGGAAGAGTCCGAATTAATCTTGTACTCGATATAAATAAATGTCTAACTCTACAGTCGCGAGAATTTAATCAGACATTTCACACAACGTACCGAGAAATTGAGCACTATTTACGAGATACCTCGTAGTAAAATACCTACGTGTTATCAGTGGCGGTGAATCAAAGATTTTATTAAGCATCCGGTGCTGAATTTGGTTTATAATTCCTCCAGTTGTAGGAAAATTGCTCAGGCGCCTGAAGCTTAGGCTAGCCGACGGGAATCGTATTCTATGAATGCGCCGCTACTGGTGTTTATGAAAATCTGGACGTAAGCTTGTGGAGTCGAAGCACATAGTAATATAAGAACATCGTCTCAACAACAACAACCTTTAACCAGGCATAAAAGGCGAGAAGACGACTTATCATATGACTCTTAACTTCCCAATTATATTATCAAATAAATAGGTAAACAATAAAACCAGTAAAAAAAGCCAAGTAATCTTTACACAAGCTTTTACCAAACGGAGTGACACTTGTCGAGGGGCGCCGATAGCGTTGACAGGTGATAAGCGGAGCCAAGTGATTTCATTAACATTATCGTCCATAGCTCACTGGCTCAGAAGAGATTGTCGGCTAATGGTTGTTTGGCTTTCGTTTATTGTGAATTTAGGATAATTTTTAATGGGGTTTATTTGATAATTGTACTACTTATATTTATCTATTGTTAAATAACGTTGGCTCGATAACAAAACGAATCGAAAATACCACAAGTTGGCCTGCGTACTCCCTACAAGACTATAAGAATTTATTGTAGCTCTGTACTAATAATAAATCAAAATCAATTCCCTCAAAATTAAATTAAATACAAAATAAAATGTTATGAAATTAGACGGCGATAAAAGAGAAAATTCGTTCTGGCCGTTAACTTTGATCGTGTCTACAAGTACTTAGCCGATGTCCCGCTGTGCGGCCAATTGACTTCGACGCTCTCAGAGAAATAAGATCTAATACCTAAGAACGTTTGAACGGTCCAACAGATGACACATTTTCCTTTCGGAAAACTAACTTGTACATTGTATTGCAGTATTGCCCGTATGATTAACACCCGTTTAGCGTGAAAAAGCTGTTAAAATATTAGGTGTTCGCGATATGCGATATCTCACTCCCCAAGGGGTCATCCTAGCACCAGCCTTAAGTTGTTGGCGAATCAAGGCTACTTTTTGAGCATTGTTGCCGTAACCCATAGCTATGACTACTCCTGCTAATTAAGCCTGGTTTAATATCGCTCTGCTATTCTAATATGGGTGGGGTTTTTATCGCCTGTCACCATAGCTATCTCAGCTCAGTGTTCTAACAAGTCTGTAAGTGCAAAAGTGACGCATGACGCGATAGGCGACAAAATGATATCCATGGAGTGGATGGCCTTCTGGGTTACTTTGCCTCGGTCTAGGGCTGCCATCCGTCCGGGTTTCCCCGGATTTGTCCTAGTTTGGAGGCCGTCCGGGGTGCGTCCGGGGGGGTTTTCAATAAGTGTCCGGGGAAAGGGGACACTTTTTATGTGAGGAAACAACCCATTGAATTTAATTATTTAGTGCTGATTTGGACACGTCCGGGGAAAAAATGCGATTTACGCCAAATGTTCGGGTTTTTTAAATTTTTGTGCGGGTTCGGCAATTTTAGAGATGGCAGCCCTACCTCGGTCACTTCTTTTACCGCGCTACTGAGACAGACTTTTCTCGTGTTTACGCGCGACACGCACACAGTCGCTGTATGGTGAATTGTGTATATGAGGCAGGTGTTGAAATAACACGTTAGGTATATCATAAATTCATAATCAAGTCACTTCAAGCTACGACAGCCCTAGATCCCCGGCACCCCACACGCAGAACAAGGATGAGTTTTGTAAAACTTCTCGGACTGTTTGTAATTTTAAAGTAGAGTTGCAGTTGATACGAGCGGGAGCTGCCAGCCGGACGATAATTATGACGAATGGAACTTTAGGAGTTAGGATTCGCGTTTCGAATTTTACAGACAGAAACATGATGGGTAGGTCATTTAAATTTGTAAGTATGATAACCTAAAAACAACTTGTGAACGTAAAGCTGCGACGACATCATGTTATGTAGGTATTTACTGAATTTCAACGTACCTATTGATTATTACGTAACGTATGACACTAAGAAGGGACGAAATATCTACTTTATTCATTTTTTTTATGGTTCAATAACAGCTTTGATGTAATTCTGTCGTATGTATGTAAATATTTGCGAAACTTTCAAGGGTAAAGTTAGTCCCATAATTCTTGTCATCTTTTGAGAATTCGATATCGTATTTTCTTATTCCTCTTATTTTATTATAGAATTGATACCATTTGATAAGTTGGCAGGCCGTCCGCCATTTGTGCTTTATTTTCACAATAAAGTTTAAATAATTAAATCTCTTGAACGTCACGTTTTAAAGTTCGTCACGGACGTCACGCTTCTATTTCCGCATGTCAGACTGTTGTTAGAGAGGCGATGGGGGACTTCCATTATCCCCTGACGCGAAAAGCGGGGTGTTACGAGTTTGACGCCCATGTCTGCTGTCTGTACCTCGTACTTTCGAAATGGATGGCTTGCTTTGAACGCAGTTTTAAGTAGAGCTCCCGCTACCCGTGTAACACGCGGAAACGAATACCCGTGTACTTAAGACCGGCGGTGCTAAGGAACCGGTTTACACGAACCCGCCAAGATTCGGAAACGTGTCCGGGAAACGTTTCCAGGAGACGTTTCTCAGACACGTTTCCCCGGTTACACGGGTACTTAATACCGGCCCGAACGGTTCCGAAGCTCCGAAGCAGTTAGAGCTGATTCAAATAAGGTTTACTATTGAATGCTCTAATTGTGAACTGCATTATTAATTACTAGCTGTACCCGCGCGGCTTCGCTCGCGTGCGTTGCAGTAGGTTCTGTCACTTTTCGTTACCCTCAACAGTCCATTGCTAAACGCTTTCTACATGTCATATTTCATACAGTATGTTAAGCAGTTTAGCTAAAATTTACTTCTTGCATATAACTTCGACATCCCAAAAGATCGACTGAAAGCGTCTGAGATTTGACTGTGTCAGCCATGGCAAATTAGCAATTGTACAGTGTGTTTTTTGTTTATGCGGGGGGCTCCGCCCCCCGAGCCCCCCGTTTTTTGCCGCCCATCACGTGATTAACTCTATCAAAACTCTTCTTCTCCCATTTCAAATATTCACCGTAACAATTTTTGGTATAATTAGCAATAGTACAGTGTGTTTTTTGTTTATGCGGGGGGCTCTGCCCCCCGAGCGTCCCTTTCTTTATAGCCCATCACGTGGTAAACTCTATCAAAACTCTTTTTCTCCCATCTCAAATGTTCAACGTATCAGTTTTTGGTATAATTTGCAGTATTTTAATTGCCCCCCGTTCTTTACCGCCCATCACGTAGTAAACTCTCTCAAAACTCTTCTTCTCCCATCTCAAATGTCCAACCTAGAAATTTTTGGTATGATAAGCAATATTGCGGTGTGTTTTTTCTTTCTTGGCCCCCCTTTCTATCCCGCCCATCACATGGTAATCTTTATCAAAACTCTTTTTCTCCCATCTCAAATGTCTAATCTAACAATTTTTGGTATAATAAGCAATAGTACGGTGTGTTTCTTCTGTATGCGGGGGGAGGAACCCCCTGAGCCCCCTACTTTTTGCCGCCCATAACGTGGTTAACTCTATCAAAACTCTTTTTCTCCCATTTCAAATGTTCAACTTAACCATTTTTGGTATAATAAGCAATAGTACAGTGTGTTTTTTGTTTATGCGGGGGGCTCCGCCCCCCGAGCCCCCCTTTCTTTGCGGCTCAACACGTAGTAAACTCTATCAAAACTCTTTTTCTCCCATCTCAAATGTTCGACGTAACAATTTTTGGTATAATAAGCAATAGTACGGTGTGTTTCTTCTTTATGCGGGGGGCTCCGCCCCCCGAGCCCCCCTTTCTTTGCAGCCCGTCACGCGGCAAACTCTATCAAAACTCTTTTTCTCCCATCTCAAATGTTCGATGTAACAATTTTTGGTATAATAAGCAATAGTACGGTGTGTTTTTTCTTTATGCGGGGGGCTCCGCCCCCCGAGCCCCACTTTTTTTGCCGCCCATCAGGTGATTAACTCTATCTAAACTCTTCTTCTCCCATCTCAAATATTCAACGTAAAAATTATTGGTATCCCATCTTAAATGTTCGACGTAACAATTTTTGGTATAATAAGCAATTGTACGGTGTGTTTTTTCTTTATGCGGGGGGCTCCGCCCCCCGAGCCCCCCTTTCTTTACAGCCCGTCACGCGGCAAACTCTATCAAAACTCTTTTTCTCCCATCTCAAATGTTCGACGAAACAATTTTTGGTATAATAAGCAAAAGTACGGTGTATTTTTTCTTTATGCGGGGGGCTCCGCCCCCCGAGCCCCCCTTTCTTTGCGGCTCATCACGTAGTAACCTCTATCAAAACTCTTTTTCTCCCATCTCAAATGTTCGAAGTAACAATTTTTGGTATAATAAGCTATAGTACGGTATGTTTCTTCTTTATGCGGGGGGCTCCGCCCCCCGAGCCCCCCTTTCTTTGCAGCCCGTCACGCGGTAAACTCTATCAAAACTCTTTTTCTCCCATCTCAAATGTTCGACGCAACAATTTTTGGTATAATAAGCAATAGTACGGTGTGTTTTTTCTTTATGCGGGGGGCTCCGCCCCCCGAGCCCCTGTTTTTTTGCCGCCCATCAGGTGATTAACTCTATCTAAACTCTTCTTCTCCCATCTCAAATATTCAACGTAAAAATTATTGGTATCCCATCTTAAATGTTCGACGTAACAATTTTTGGTATAATAAGCAATTGTACGGTGTGTTTTTTCTTTATGCGGGGGGCTCCGCCCCCCGAGCCCCCCTTTCTTGGCAGCCCCTTACGCGGCAAACTCTATCAAAACTCTTTTTCTCCCATCTCAAATGTTCGACGTAACAATTTTTGGTATAATAAGCAATAGTACGTTGTGTTTGTTCTTTATGCGGGGGGCTCCGCCCCCCGAGCCCCCCTTTCTTTGCAGCCCGTCACGCGGCAAACTCTATCAAAACTCCTTTTCTCCCATCTCAAATGTTCGACGTAACAATTTCTTTGTATAATAAGCAATAGTACGGTGTGTTTTTTCTTTATGCGGGGGGCTCCGCCCCCCGAGCCCCCCTTTCTTTACGGCCCATCACGCAGTAAACTCTATCAAAACTCTTTTTCTCCCATCTCAAATGTTCAACGTAGTAGTTTTTGGTATAATTGCAATATCACCGTTTTTTTAATTGCGGGGGGCCCCGCCCCCCGAGTCCCCCGTTATTTACCGCCCGTCACGTAGTGAACTCTATCAAAACTCTTCTTCTCCCATCTCAAATGTTCAACGTAACAATTTTCGGTATATTTAGCTATAGTGTGGTGTCTTTTTTTCTTTTTGCGCCCCCCTCTCTTTGACGCGCATCACGCGGTGAACTCTATCTAAACTCTTTTTCGGTAGGGTGTGCCGGTACTTTTCGATTTCCGTGTTTCACTATGTTCCGTTTGTTTTTTTATAGTTAGTTAATTTAACTTTTATTCTTGCACCTTACATGTCTGTTGTATAGGCCCAATGGTTGACTGGTGGAAAATACCATTTGATATGATGTCCGCCGTTTGGTCTCACAGTTTTGTATTTCGTGCAATATAGTGTAAATAAAAAAAGATTCTTATAGGGAGGCAACGCGCACATAAAACCTCTGGATTTACAGGCGTCCATTGGCTACCCTAAGTGCTTACCATCAGGCGGGTCGTATGATAGTTTGCCATCGCCGTGGTTTAAAAAAAATATAGTTGAAATACAAAGGCATAAGTATTTATTTACCATATAAAGGCATTTCCCATACAAAGTTTAAACCCCCCTTAAACCCCCTTAAATCCAAAAAGTTCGTATTTTTTATAGCCTATGTCCTGACCAGAGGTCGGTAGAACCTGCTAGTGAAGTTTTTATCGAAATCGGTTCAGGCGTTTTGACGCCAACTCTCCCCATCCAAACAGACAAACAGACAAACAGACAAACAGACAAAAATTCTAAAAATCGCAGAAACGTGTTCTGTTATCGATTCTAAGAGCTACTAACTCATTTTTTTGCTAATATCTCCAATGTACAGATTTTTGACCCTCTTCACCTTTATTATATGTATAGATGTATAGATTATGCACCACATACTTGAGCGAAATTCAGCGCGGAATTCAGGCAAAAAAGCTGAATGCCGCTCAAATGTGTGGCGCTCCTTATTATATGAGGTTGAATGGATTCATATCATATAGATTTACTTTAAAATAAAAATTCTTTACCCAACTCCACAAAAACCATAATTGTTTTGGAGTTCTTTATTACATACCTACAAGGATAATTATTATTATATAATTATATTGAATATTTACGTATGTTAAATAAAATAATATTAAAATTAATTACCATGCATATATTATATAACAAAGTTCACTATCTTACTAATTACGGCAAAAATGTTGTTGTAATTAGTACCATAGTGCACACATTAACAAAAATATGTGAACACGACCTTATACCCATACGAATAAGGTTGTGTTCACATATTAACGGATATTAATGGACTCGACTGTACATTGCCGGAAAGGAGGCAATAATTGCCTCCCGACTTTCTTATTAAAACTTTACACAGTGATAACAGCAAATCAATATAAAATATATATTATACACTGATGTAGGTAATGTGAAAGTACCTATCTGAATTCATAGCTGTAGAGACATAATGCAATAACTAGGTATTAATTATAATATTGATATTCTCTTATTTTTATCTCTTTCTTTGTTTAACCGAGCATAAAGAACACGCGCGACGGCTCCTACAAAAATAGTAACTAGGTACGAATTTAAGTGAACGATAATATGACTTATTGGGATAAGCTTAGATCATAAAATGGGAAATCCTTTATTTTTACTTGAGTGACTTTCACGCTAACGTCCCGGCGGTCCAGGTAATAAAATTAAATGTGTCATTTTAGGACATCTTTTTGTGCGCTATTTTGACCAAAACGTTTTGTTTTCAAATCTTAAATGTAATAATAGTAATAAAGCTTAAAATAGGTAGATACCTATTTTAAGCTTTATATCGATGTTATAAAGTCAACACGTCTGTAAAAAAACGTTAAAAACATTAAAATTCCCACAAATGTAATAGTTTCGCTGTGGTAATTTAAGAGCACCCTCTACAATACAACTAGAATAAATAAAAATAAATATTCCTAAGAATTTTTCGAATTTTCCTAAGCATCTTGTTATTTTAAAACCCGCAATCAAAGAGGTGTATTATAGAGGTATGCCCGGGCTTAAAACTAGGTAATTATCATTGAATTAAAAATAATAGAAGACGGAAATAACCAAAATATCACCATATTTAAATATGATATGAGGATTCTGGTTATTAAAAAAGTTTTGTTTGATAAATTCAACACGTCTAATAAATGTTTAACTACATAATACATATCAAACTAATACAAAATTAATTTGATAGCTAAGTTTTATTTACGATGTTAAACTTCAATGTTTTTGCTCTAGTTAGTGATCTATTTGTGCAAAATTTACCTGCTATTCTATTACCATCATAAAAAGGCACACCCACAGTAACCATTTATTAAATTTCTACTCTACGGACCTCACAATAAGATTCAAATTCACCAAACTCCCCAAATGTATCATATATTCATTCGTACCGTTTGAACGACTCGATCCGTTCGACTCTTACCGCCAAGGACGTTTCCAGATCCGCGTGTATTTAAGACACGGTTTTTTCGACTACACGTTTAACCGTAGACACGGATCTTAATTACACGTTTCTTAATTACACGTGCGAAACGGGCCAGAAAACCGTGTAGCGTGTTATTCGGACACGGGTATTCGAAACGGTTACACGAGACCCGGAAACGACCGCGAGCCCTAGTTTTAAGGCTTTTTAGGCAAAATCCTAAAATTGAACACTTAATTGAATTTTAAAGCCGCCGTTTGACGGAATAACTTATTCGGAATTTTTATATTGACGTTATTATAAATAGTGCTTAGTTTGGTACGATGTTGTGACTAATTATGATGTGTCAGTTACTCGATTAGTTTAAATTTATATGCACACCTGAAACAGGCTAACATTTTTGGTAAATAATTATAATTTCTTCGGCGTTAAAGACCGAATATTCAATTTAAGCGATCAATGCCTGTCAATTGGAACATCACAAGTTTATAATTAATTGACCGTTGGACAACTAAATAACATGCGGAGTAGGTATGAACATATGTGCCTTCTTTGAAAATACATTAAGCTAGACTAAGTTCAATGTATTTTCTGTGCATAAATCATATTTTGATTCAGAAAAGCCAGTTCTTTGATGAAAATGGTTTTGTATTTGTTAGAGGATCAGCCTGCTAGAACGACGTGTAAGTATTTTATTTGTTTTAGTGTCAATCGATATTTTTCTCCTACTTTATTCAGAATGCGAAACTAATTATGGCCCTATGCGGTCACCAGTATATTTTTGTCAACTGAAGAACAAATCAAAAACAATTTTTTTTAACATAGACCTAGCCTTGCGTAGGTCACTTTTTCCTTAGTATATGACAATATATAAGTCCTTGATATAAGGTTTACGGGCACCGAAGCATATGTTTGTTTATCACCAGGCCTCTCAGCTGACGGACATCCGGCGTGTCCCGTCGACGGCGCATCCGGCGTTTCCGGCCGTGACGTCACAATTAATCTTGCGCCCATCTTCCGGTTGCGGTTTTTTTCAGTTAGGAGACGCGGGTACGCTACAGCAAAGTTATAAATGTAGTTACTATTTTTTAGTAGATAAGGTTTGAAACACCTGGCACTTCCAATGTAGATATAGGTAGATAATGGGAGAATGGATCTAATATCAAGTAAAACTGAAATTGGTTTGACAGATTGCATTACTTAGTTTTTTAATAGTTTACTTACATTTACCTACTCGTACATTAAGTAGGTACCTGAACTAGAGATGTAACGGATATCGTATTTTGAATATTTGCGAAAACGAATACTTATTCATTACATCCCTAATGCGTAGGTACCTTCTTGAAACTCCGTCTGAAAATGAACTGTAAAATTATACTACAGAGACACGCAGGCAAAGTTTCCCTGCTTTATAATTTTGTTCGGTTTAAATGTCCGCAACTACCATCTAGTAATCTTATAGTTAGCACTTACAGATACCTACCAACTTTTGGTCTATTTTGTAGACCCCTTTGTGGTATCAGCGTCTATTATCTGTAACTCCCAAGATAAGGCTACTTAATAAACCTGTTCATATGCTTCAGCATGGTGGTGATATGCTGTTTGTGCTAGAACTGTAACCCGTAAGTTACAAGGACGTTATGGCATTTCGCTAACTTTGCTACAATGCAACCGAGTGCCGTGCGTGTGCTGTGCGGTGATGTAGTTTTAATGTAACAATGATTTAACGGACTTACAATAGTTAGAACTAAGTAGTTCAAAATATAGGAAAGTAAAGTAGCTTTTAAGGAGCTTTGTAACTTTATACTTAAGTATTTTTTTTATACCACACTGTGTAATCCGCACTGGAAAATTCCAGGTCAATAAGTCACTATTGTCCATTTCCTCTACCTTAGTTTAGTCCAGTCTAGTCCATGAAAAGATAACTATGCCGTACCTGGCAGTGGTCGATAGGTGATAGATGCGAATATGTACAACATCAACAGTTACATAGTTGAACATACTAGTACAACTCATCTGCTTTACCTACCTTACTTTCGGTGGAGAATGCTTTGCAACATTAAGTCTGCTTGTTGTAAGATTGTATTTTTCTTTTGTGGATTAGTTTAAAAAAAAAAGTTACATTAGCTCACAGTTTCTTGTGTTTAACTTGTATTCTTAATCGTCTACCTACATCCACCGAATTTCCAAAGTAATTAATAACGATAACCTACTTTAACATCTTTCAAAGAAAAATTGAATGCAACCTTTAAAACTCGGAAAAAATTCGGTTCTATTTTACCCGCCTCGCTTATCCACTGAATTTAGTATCAATATTACCCGCGCCTCCCCGGGCCCGAGACTGATCACTTTTCCTTATCTCCCCGATTTCCCATCATTAATTTTTTGCCCGGCCTCCCCCCGGATTGATTGTGACCAATCAGGCCCGACAGCTTTCATTTATATGCTGTTCCCAATAATAGTTTTTGCTGTAATGATTCACCTTTCTTTCTAATTTTCTATTAGGAGTGAACATGACTGACTGTGGATTCTTGCAGTGAGGTAAATAGCTGAGATTGAAGGGTGGAATAGCAATTATTACAGTTAATTTGGGTTTTATTAATGGATTGTCACAGTAACCTACTAAAAATATTTTAACTGGGTTGTTAAAAGTAGAAAAATTTGGTAGGCTAATAATGTCTTATTTAGTTATGAATTTCATGCCATTAATGAGGTTATTAGAATTCAAATGGAGTTTACAAGCCTCTGCATAAAATCGGAAATAACCTAGGCTTAGATATACTAGGGTATACCCTAATTCTCGTATTCGTGCCTAGTGTCATATAATTATTACATGTTGCTGCTGATATATACGATGAGGTCACTAAGTATAAAACCCCTCCTCACTTCCCATGAAGTATTTTAGTAAATTTTTAAACTATCCTTAATTGGAAAAAATCTATTGTAAATACAATCAAATGACTTTGGAAATGGAAATAGAGCTAGCAAATGGTAGCTCCAAGCGTTGACGTTCCTATAAATATTGAGGGAGCTGTCAACAAGTAGCTAACGAGACACGCGAGCCGGCGGCGCTACGGAAGCCGTGGCCATACCAGATCCACTTATATTGGCTGCTATTTATAAACTAATATTTTATAGCAACATATAATTCTTTTCACTTTTTGCTTTTTGGTAAATATCTGAAATGCCCAATTAATGATAAGCAGTGGCATGCTACACTACAACAGACCGATAAATATTGGGTGCTTTATGAGTAATTATGAGGGAATCTTAAAAGAATCAGTATGGAAAGAGAAGTGTCGTAAAATTCATTTCATTCTCATGTAAACCCCACACTTCTCTTTCCACACAAACTCTAGCAATGAGGATTCTGATTCCGGATTTTTCCGGGTTGCACTGATAAAAAGGACAAGCGAACTACTAAACTTCGGCTATTTCATAAACTAGTAGTCCGCCTCGAACTGAAAACTCGCGATTTACCAACTTGCAAACGAGTTGACCAATATAACAAGACCCTTCGGAGAATTTTTTTTCTCCTTCTAGCTCCATAACCACTTGATCGATCCTGCTCATATACGAACTTACAAATTTTATGTATCTCTGCTACAGCCCCAAGAAATTTCATAAAGATCAGAAAAACGTTACTAAACTTATCGTCGGACAAACTATCGAAATCAAAAAGCCATCCAAATGCCGAGACGTCCCAGTAGCCAGATGACAGTTTGGTCTGGAGTTGTTTATAAGAACTCGCTTCGCTTACGCTCCGCGAGTTCGATAACCAAAGTGTATTTGATTATAACTCAAAGTTTACGTATAAATAACAAAACATATTGATAAGTAATAAGCCTTAGTTCTAGGGATTGCAACCCGGGTTTCTTTAGTATGAAGAAACCCGGGTTTCCGGCTAATACCCAGGTATTTTCATACTAAAAAAACCCGGAAGGCATTCCCTTTAGTTCTGAAGTCCCAAAACTTAAGTTACTAGTAGACGAAGTTTGGTTGCTGGTAACAAAAAAAAAATTGTGTGGTGCTTGAACTAGTAAGTAGGAGTAAGTTCGGGATCAAATACCCATGCATGTTTTAATTAGAGAGACTTGGGAACGCACCTATTGATGCAAGATTGCACAGTCAGATAGAAAATACACTGTAAATAAAGGAGGAAAATATCACATTAGCTCGCACATGCAATTAGCTGTAGGATAGAACTGCAATCGCCTCACCCTGCTGCTGTTTGCAATCGATTTGCAAATAAACGTACCTACGCACAGCTTATCGTAAGTTACTTACAAACACGCATCTCTTGAGTACCTATTGCAAATCGCTGAAGCCTAGCATGTTAGGTATTGTAAGATAAGAATAGGCATAGTTAAGAAATCTCCAGAATCTACATTCTCCAGAATGTTGAATATCATTTCTAGATAGGTCTTTATTTAAAAAGCACGTACGAATAAATGAATACTGTGTAACAAGCTACATAGCTCTGTAACATTCATACATATAAATACACGGTGTGTTGTATGATGTGTTAACTCTTTAAACACCAACAACGCCCTAAAGTCGCGAATGGTGTGGTAAGACCGCAGCCCCGCACAATATTCAATACCTCTTGTACGTATATATATACACATACATGTTACAACACGCAGAGGACTGTGCATGGATACTGTCAGCTTATATCTACGGTCTGATAATGATGCAATGGGTTCAAGTTTTCTTATCTCTGTAAACAGAAAGTGCTCATTCAATTCTTAAAAATACAAATATATTAGAAAAGTTTAACTTATTGAATTCCCGAAAAGTTACTGTGTAAGGGAAATGCAGTCTGATAAAAACAGGGTCAACACATTTAACAAAAATCCCTCTTATCATTAAACACTGTAATATTCACGCTCTCAAAAATCCGTGCCAGCCCGCTACGTGCGTTAAGCTACTTTGGTATTTCTACCGTAAAGCAGAACGCCTCGCGTGTCCCCGACGAATAAAATACCTCCTGGATGTTTTCCTGCTGCACTGGCAACAGGAAGTGTAATAGATAAATGCGGGCTTTTCCGCCAGTCGAATCTGTAGCAAATCATTGGTCTAGGGCTAACCGAAATTGTTTTAGCCGAAAATACGAAACACATTTTGGGATTTGTTTAATAAATTTTCCTACTTGCCAAGAATCATCTACTTACATTAGAAAACCAACTACTTCATTGAGTTTTTTATTTATATATGTATACTGCCCTAGTGCGCTTTCACATTATACGATCCGATATCGGATGTAGGCCCGATAAATAAATTAATGTCGGACGACATCCTACATCCGACACCCTGCATCCGATAAATAATGTCGGACGACACGGAGGTCCTATAGACGTTACAATTTATCAGGCCTCTACAGACGACAGCGATATGACGAGGCAACAAAGTGAGATGGAACTATAATAAAGGTACGAGTAGAATGAGACAAAAGTTCTCAAACAATTTGCCTCTCATAATGTCATAATATGTGGTGGGTGGTAAATTTATGCTCAGTTTTATCAAATTATTAAAAGTACTTTTAGTTCAACATTACTTCAATACTTTTTACTAGTACAGTCAGCTGCAGTAAAAGGACCCCCCTGCATACAAAGTTTGTATGGCAGTGGGGGCCTTTTTCATTGCTACTGACCGTCCCTATGTAAAGCCAGTTTGGCGTGAAAACTCTTTGTAAGTATACAGGTGGATTTTCTTTTTGGGTCAGTAAGGGCAGTTACCAGATACCGTGCTGCTACGTGAAAATGGTCTTAGAAGACCTTTCCTCGATTTCAAATTAATGATTCGCGTTTACAAATTTTGGAAAAATCATATACAAGTTGCGAGAAAAAAAGTTTTTGACAAACTTTTTTTGATGCCGTTCGATCCCATTCCTATCCACGATCAAAACTTAGAGCTTTAACCCAATCGGAGTAGCCATTGACAGGCGTTCCCCTCTGCCGAATGAATATGACCAGTGGTCATATTCGTTGTATGGACTGACGTTTATTTGACGTCGCTATTTTGACGTTTCGCATACATTTGACGTTCCCCTCCCCCGCAAAAAACGGCAGATTTTTTCCGATACAAATGAGAGCGCGTCTCGCATCCGGTTGGTTTAATAATCAAAGGATCAAAAGCTTGTATGAGACCAAAAAAAATTATAAAAGTGAGACCTGGGTCGCGTTTTATAAAGTTACAATTTACGATTTCGCTGTTTGCCTCTCTTTCTAGCACACATATTGGATAGAAAGAGAGGCAAACGCGACCCTGGTACCTTCAATAAAAACTATATTGAATAAAATGACGGTTAAAAGCAAAATGAAAGGACGTAAGTGCCGGCGAGTAAAATTACTTACGCAAAATATTCCGTAATTATCGACCTTTTGAACGAATTTATTGTACCGGCCGGCAACTACGGAACCCTACACTGAGCATGGTCCGACATGCTCTTGGCCGGTTTTTTGATATTTTAAATGCTTTTACTGTAATGTCCTCATACAGTATTATGGACCTTAAACGTAACAGAACTGATTGGCGCGATAAATAAATATAAATCAAATTACTGTAGAAAAAGTATTCTTTAATATGTCGCTTTTTAGTACTCTACCGTAAGTTGACCTCTAGGAAACTATATAGAAATGGGATCGATAAGCAAAAAAAATAAAATGTAAAAATAAAAGTTTTAATTTTCATACAAAATTTATGAGAAAAGTTTTCTAGCCAGATTTTTTTTTGGTCCTATATAAGCTTTTGATCCTGAATAGGAATAGGGTCGACTAGCATTAAAAAATAAAGTTTGTCAAATATTATATAATAACATATTTCTCGCATAATGTATGTTTTGAAAAAAATACCGTAAACGCAAATCTTCATTAATTTGAAATCGAGGGAAGGTCTTCTAAGACCATTTTGCACGGGTCTGGTAGCTGCCCTTACTGACCCAAAAAGAAAATCCATCCTGTATATGCGAAGACAATTATATACTATATTCATGTATGTTATTATTCTTGAACTACCTACACCTACGTTGTTTATTTCTACCGAATTATGTTTACTTCCTTGGCCGTTTGTGTATTAAATACATTAAAAAAAAAACGTTAAAGAATTTGGAGTTCAATTGTTTCGAGCATTCGAAATTTAAAATCCGCGCTAGCGTCGTCACGCACACTACAGCAAAACTGTACCTACACATGCACGCACAAAAACAAAGTTTATCGTCCGACAGCCATCGGGGCTCCGACATGTTATATCTCTATAGGAAGTGCGTCGCCGATATCGGATGTCGGAAGGCCCCAAGTAGAAAGGTAGCTATTAGAGAGTACCTTGTGGCGCAAAGTCCGCCTTTTTTGCGTGAACGCATTATTTTAGTAATAGAGATTAGTTAAATGAATGAAAAAATACAAAAGTACGCATATTTACTTCAGTATAGACCCTTCCGACATCCGATATCGGGTAGGATAATGTGAAAACGATCTTATATGAAATATATTTTTAAATTGATGTGCCATTAAACCGATGCTTCTAAAGAAAATAATAGAGGGAAAATTCCGTGTTTCATCAGGATGTTGACATGACTGCACACTTGAACTTTTTCAAGTCCAAGTGTGCAGTCATGTCAAGCTTTCGTATCCATTAGTAAATTTACAAGAACGAAATTGCTAACCCTATATCGGCGATTCAAACTAGTCGGCGAAATTTTCGTCAAACAAGGGGGCACAAGCTCTAGCTGGTGTTCCGCCATCGAAAATAAATTCCTACGACGAAACCACGTGACCACTAACGCCGTGAAACTGAATCTACGTGCTTGGCACTTGTCTCTGCCTCTGCCAAAACAATACGAATCTGATTATTAACCTTAAGACATGGTTGATAAAGCACAAGTTCGCTAAAATATATAAGTTGGCTACGTATTGAGCTAAAATCTTTTGGGCTTCCAAAGACAGTGTGAAGGAAAATACTACTTATGGCGAAGGTAATAGAACTATACGCCATGTCGTACAAGATGGAAAATCAGTGCTATAAAGTTTGAGCTTTTATTTTTACAAAATCATTTAAATTACAGCAGTGCTTTTTTGAAAGAAAAATTAATATCCTTTAGAGAAGACAATACATGTTGATTGGGCATTAGGTACTTACGTTAAAATCAAGTTGGAAAAAAAGTTTGTGATTGGATTTCATGACGATATTTATAATATATATTTTTGGAGTTGAACCAACTAGAAACTTTCATCAGCCCGCACCGCACACCATTACCGCAGGCACGTCACACACATATGTATAGCCAAAACCATTACGAAACCTAACCTAACACCTCAGACGCTTCCGACATGGAAGTTTGCAGGAAAATGCTCCAGCTCAAAATTCCATCACAATTTGAAGTGTATCCGACTAGAGTCAGTTGAGTGGGGGTGGAGGTAGAAAAATATCGGCTGCAACGAGAAGCTGTCACGCGCAGGTACGTGCTCCCGAGCGGGAGGACACACGGTCGCGATTTGTTGGCCAACTTGTTGGCGAGCTTTTCTTGGTCATGGATCTTGGTGGAGTATCTTCCAGCAGTTCCAGACATCTATATCCTGAGATATTTGGTTTCACAAACCTACCACCGTATATTTGACATTTGTATTCAACGGATAACAACTTCGGTTAAAAAATTATATAAAAGCATTGTCAAGGGTACTCTGGTAAGTTAAAGGATGCATAATACCGTGAGAAACCCTAGGTACATTTGAGATATTTATGAAGTTCCTAATCCAGTTTGGGCTAGCCTGTGGGGACTGTATCTCAAACCTCCTCGTGAAATAGCTAATGCTCAGCAGTAAGCAGCGGAATATATGATAATAAAAAATGCTACTTAATTTCTAATTGCTATTTCACAATTTTTACCCTTCTAAGCTTCTGGGTCCTACATGCTTATCAGATTGCTGGATGTTCCATGTGCTTCTCTGTGAGTGCCGTCCGGCAGACAGTTTGACAAGCGCGTTGCTCACAGCACGCGGTGCACTTTGTTACATATTTCAAGCCCCCACCTGCCGGCTATGGTTAGTTTTTGTCCGAAAACGTCATAACAATGTTTTACTGAAAAAAGTGACGGCTTTTTCGGTGCCCCAAGAGTAATTGTTTTCGCTTACCTTTAATTTCTTGGAATTTTGCTAAAATATCTAATAATAAAAAACTGCCTGGAACCAAATACTCGTACTTACTCGTTTTTGTATGCATAATTTCCTACGCAACAATAACGCGACACAACTACTTACAATATTTCTGTGTGTTGTGACTTAGTATGCTTTACTTTCCTCCGTCCCTTTGTCACACAGATATGGTAACCAATCTCTAGAGGTTCTCTGTGGTTAGAATATTCTCACAGCTAGTAAGTACATAGCTTTTGCAATAAAAATCGGTACCAAAAGTCTGAATCAAATGATTGTTGTAAATTAAAAAATAAAATTTTTGAAAGATATTTTTTATGAGTAATGGTTTGGTCTGTAGGTTGTCGTCACATGTCAAGCTGATTGGTCACGGCTTTCTTGGCGCTGAAATATTTCAAATCGTTATTACATTTCACATTTTTAATGTTCGAATGTTTGCTCGTCGAACATTTATTCGCGAATACCTAGCGAAAGTGCATTCGATAATGCGTATTGATTTTGAATTTGTAGGAACGTGAAATGTACGTTGAAATCCGACACGACGACGTGGAAATAGACTAATAATTGAATTGTTTAAATACTTATCCCCTTATTCATAAACGGTCACTAAACTTAAGACATCGCTGATAATCGTTTGTCCCTTTCCCTCATATAGGTTGGACGGAAAGGGACAAACGATATCAGAGGCCTTAACTTTAGTAGACGTTTATAATTTATGAATAAGGTGGGTAGTGTCTGCTACATGTTTAATGTTTTTGTTTCATGTTTAATGTGTTTTTTTAAATTAAATAATTACTACTTAACTATGTATAAATGTATTAGCATATAAATGATTTGGTTTTAGCACCGTAAACTTGTATATTACTTATTTAATAAAAAAATTGAAATTAAGGTTGTAGCCATGCCGGTTTTTTGAGGCATTGCGAAGAACGTTGAAGAACGATTCAAATCTGATGGAGATTGTATATATTAATCGTCGACTGGACCTCATAATTCTTATAAGCGAGGAAATACGGACGCGTAAAACAAGTCGATCATTTAAATAAACCTCCTGGTTTAGGAGTAAAACAAAACGATAGAAGATTTATTACGTTCCTGAAGTCGAAAACTCGCGGCGAACAGGTGCCTGAGCGCGAATCCTCACAACATTAAAGTTGCTGCTAACTTGTTCACGCCGAGCGTCACAACTGGGGTTACCAAGCGATTTGATAATATCGGACAGATTTCATCTACTATAACTTTCGTTAAAAGAAATATTTAGTGCACAATATTTAGATATGATGTCAATAATACATACAATAATACGTTATAATCGTTATATGGTGGCAGATCAGATCAGAGGTCATTTAGTCTTCATTTACTACATTAGCTACTTAGTTAATCACCTCTAAGTAGCATGTCGGAGGATATTTTTTTAAGTGAGCATTATTTTTAGTAAGTGAGGCACAACCACGTTTTAATATTCTGAGCATCTGAACCATCTTGTTTGCAATCCTTAATACATAAGACCACTTGTAGAAGTACGAATTTGAAGATTTCTTGAGCATTCTTCTTGTCCAACTTCTTCTAAATAAGCTGTTTTCCATGGTATAGATGTAGGCCTCCGATATTTTTTCATACTCGTGTTTTTTTGTACTCATTCTGCTCCAGCAGTTTTTTTAATATCGTCAAACCTACGCATTTCTGGCTTCTCTGCTGAACGTTACTTTCACCAAAGTCTCCACTCGATCAGCCTCGCACTTTATGGTTTACTATTGGCCGGTAAAACGAAGCATATCAAAACTGGGAAATTTGCACTAAGTCCGTGTAAAATCAAAATGCTGGAGACTCCAGTGACACTCGCTGCCGCAACAGAACTCTGCTCAATTCGAGTACATTCTACAACTCGGATGACGTCTCGCACACTTCCAGTGAAACACTTCTCGAGTTTAGCATAATGTGTGTTTGAATTTCTTCAATTACTTTATGTTATTAGGTAACTTGCGACTGATTGTTGTTGTTGGTCCTTAAGCTGGTATTTATCTACTTATTTCTTAATAGTCGCTGGTGTAGGCATAAAAATACGGCTTTTCGTGAACATTTCCCTAGTCATGATTGTTCCTTAGGACCCAAGGATGGATTTGAGAAGTGGAGCCACCAAGATTTTTGATTTAATTTGGGGGCTCTCAACTTTACGTCAGTTAAGCTACTAGGCCAAGTTTGGTATCGTTTTCATATAAATCGGGGATGCCGAATTCATTTAAGGTATCATTTTGACATAATTCCGAAACAAAAACATGTAAAATAAAAAATTCGGATTTTTTATTTCAAAAGGGAAAAAAACATAACTTAAAAATAACTATGAATCATGAAGAAATAAAAAATGTTTTAGAGAGCCGTATATTTGTTCATTTAATAAAAATTTAATGTAGGTACTGTATAATGTAGTCGCCTGCAATAATAATTCATAGCACATAAAAATATCTGACACGATTTTATTTGTAGAACCACAAGAGCGTGTTGCATATTTTTGCGGTCTTCGTTTTGCAAAACATGATTAGGTACATGTATTTTTCTCTAATCGGCCCGTGACAGTCGTCAATAATACTATACATATGTACGTATGTATGTATGTATGTATGTATGTATGAACACGTTAATCTGCAAACGCAGTCCATCCCAACGGCAAACAATACTACTTTAGGCAGGGTCCCCTTGTTTGCACTACTAATTGAATTCATTGTAACTGCTTAAATGATGTTCGAAGTGTTCATTATGCTTTTTAAGTCCCCTGATTGGATGCCGAAATTTTAATTGAGTTTTTGCGACGTTTTTGTATTTTGTTTTGAAGCATGTGAAAATATCGTTTTAATTGAAAATGCGAATGGTATTACGGAGTGATATACTTACATTTTCCCAAAGTAGGCAATATTTACATTACCTTGCCACTCTTGCCAGCCAATCGTGTCATTAAAATAAAATTAAACAAGATTAAAATATAAATTACGTAGGTAGTTCATGTACAAAAGAATATATAATAAAGCACTAACCTAACGTATTTAATCAAAACTTATATTTTTTTTAGTTTTTCGTCTTAATATTCCTATATTCATACAAATAATAATAATTTTTTTAAGAACAAACGGAAACTGCATATTCTTAATGTTTTACATCTATTGCGACATCTATTTTCAGTTAATTCTCATTTATGACATGAGTAAATTTTCTTTTTTAACAAGAGTTATATCATTTTAATTTCACTAACTCAAAGTTCCAAAAGGAAATATAAAAGTATCAGCAGTCTTCAGTCCCCCTAGTTCAGAAGACACAATAGGGTAAACGCCCGCATATTGACCCAGTTGCCTGAATTTCCGCCATTTTTAAAATAAACTTTTTTGTTTATGGTTCTGTGTCTAAGTGGAGAACCTTTTTAGCGAGGGCAAAGTGAAAAAAGTATTGGTAAAAATCACAATGCAGAGGCGGGAAAGAAAATTTTCATGTTGATTAGAACAACAGATATTTCGTTTTTTTTCTTAGCTTGCTTGATTCCACATGAAGACGGTATATAGGTAAATGTATGATGAGCTGTTTGTTACTTTGTCTGTTTTTTTGTGTGTTTTTGTGTTACGACAAAAGCATGTTTCCATTCCCATTTATTTACGTATCTTTAGAACGGATTGTCCGATTCGGTTGCGGTTTCCAGCAAAGGTTAGGTCAGGTAATACACCACTCTTAATATTTTTGCTGGTAATTAGAGCTACCAAACCAAGATATATTTTTATTTGGTCTTTCATTTAGAGACGTTTCCTTCTCACACTGTCGTCGCGATTGACAAATGTGGTCGGGAACTGATAGCCAGTCGCAAGTCGCAAACAAATTATTAACATTGCTTAAATTAATTAAAATTTTATTATAAATATTGATTTATTTGTTAAAATATATTAGGTTGATTATTTATGTAATATTTTGTTTATCTATTTATTTATAAAATATTAAAAGTTAACATGGAGCTATGACTAACAATGTTTATTTAATATAAATATTCTGAAATAATTTTTATTTTTTTAAAAACGTACGGAACTCGTGTTTGTAAGGAGACTCATTCTTAGCCTCAGCTAGATGAGGGAAGTTATGGTTTTATCGAGCGCGGTAATGGCCGCCGCCGTAAAGAGGCTAATTCTACTGTCTTCGCTTATTCGTCGCCAGATCTGAATAACAACAATGAGCACACAGAGAAAACATTTGTTTTTATTCCGATGTAAAAAGAGGGGAGTTATAAGTTTGACCGCTATGTGTGTGTGTGTGTGTCTGTCTGTGTAATACATAGTGTGTATGTATCTATGGCACCGTAGCGCTGAATGAATTGAACCGAATGTTTTATAAAAATCGGCCGTGTCATCATTTTTAACATATCAATAATTACATCATTTTTAACATCTCTGATAAACACAGCTGATTCTCATTACAGTCGCCATAAAATGTATCGGAGCGACCAAGGTACTCAAAAATATCTGAACATGCACTTTATCGCCTTGAGAATGGAGACGTTGTTCAGACATTTGTGACCACCTTGGCCGCTCCGATATATCTGATGGCGACTGCACAAACAAAAATAAATATAGGGTTTTATGATCCTGAAAAATGTCTTATTAAACTCCAGTTTGTTTAAGAAGGCTTAGTTTTATCTCGGGATGTTAATCTCTTCGTAGTTTTGGTCTGTATTTTACAGTAGTAGGTAAAATAAATGATAAAATCCATCTTTTAGGCATGTTAGTAGGTTCATTCATGAGATAAAACAAGTTAACATCAGTATCATTTCTATATCAGTATCATTTCTATATCAGTATCATTTCTATATCAGTATCATTTCTATATCAGTATCATCTTAACTATAAACTGTTCCTTTTACCCAGTTCAGTACGAGTATAGCTATGTAGCTATAGCTCGCCAGTGTATAGCTCTCAAGACCCAAGAATCCTTTTACACGACTACACTTGAGGACATCATCAAATATACATTTTGGGATATTAAGTCGGTACGCACGACACTATATACGGAAAGGACTTGTCCTTGAATATGTATGAAATTAGGATTTACGCTGCAATGGATACGGCATAATTTTTATGTGACGTAAAAATGCAAGTGATGTTAGTTAATTATAACAAAGCTGTTCACTGTTTATATTGGGTTCCATACATAACCGTTGCACTCACTTAACTAGATTATTCACCGTACAACACTTTTTCATTTCAGTTGATAGATCGACAAAATGTTTAAATTTTCTCTGCATCTGACTGCACATGCATTTTTATTCGAATACAAAAAAACATCATTCACTTAGGTTTTCAATTTCATGTAGAGGTATCGTGGATCTACCTACCTACTTGTTAGTTTTGTACCCTATTTAGTTCATAGTTTGGTAAATCATCCATATTAAAAGTTCGGCAACGCGCATGTGACACCTCTGGAGTTGCAGTCGTTTGCCACCGTCGTGGTATAAAAAAACCGGCCAAGAGCATGTCGGACCATGCTCAGTGTAGGGTTCCGTAAACTGAGACCATTAATTCAAAACGTCGTTTCTTACGGGAAATTTGGCGGCGCTTACGTCTTTTTTACTTACGTCCTTTCACTATGGGTTTTTGAATGATAACTCAAAAACGGCTCAACCGATTTATTTCAATATAGTTTTCATTGAAGGTACTCAGTAGGCCTCAGTTTCACGATTTTTTTCAAAATTTTAGGACCCACGATTCAAAAGTTAGATGGGGGGGGGGGACGCCCTATTTTAAACTTTCGGAGCTATTATTTCCGAAAGTATTAGTTTTATCCAAAAACTGTTTAAGAAGACCCTAATTCTTTTTAAAAGATCTATCCAACGATACCCCACACAACTTGGTCGAAACGAAAAAAAAAATCGCCCCCCACTTCACGTGTACGGGAGGTAACCTAACAAAATATATTTTTCGCGTTTTTATTCTACCGTTTTGTCGGCTTGGTTAATGCACATATTCAAACCAAATTTCAGCTTTCTAGTGCTAACGGTCACTGAGCTAGACCGCGGACGGACGGACGGACGGACGGACATGGCGAAACTATAAGGGTTCCGTTTTTGCCATTTTGGCTACGGAACCCTAAAAACAGCAGCAGCGCAGCGACGCCAACCAACCACCTAATAGGTAGATACGTACTTTAAGCATATGCCACATCCAATAAGTTAGAAGTAACTCTAGATAACTGTAGGGTTGGCAAGATGCTCGTTTTTCCCGAACACCGTAGACATCAATGATGCAAATGAGAGATGCCAACCCTAATCGAATTGTAATTTTATACGGAGCGCAATCAACGCAAATAGTTCTGCTGGTAAATAAATCAGAATACATTTGTATTTGCATTTAAACTAAGTATTTCTTGCCGTTGATTAATCTTACTAAACTTACTTAATAATATTTCGATATTAACAAGTTATAGTGTTGAATACATAGTGGCTTTATCTCGTTAAACATCTTACACAACAAACAGTAAACATTATAGTTGTGTTATTTAGTATTTATTATTTAATCGTATGGCGTATATACATAAACATTTCAAGAGCGTACGGAAAAAGAAACTCGCACTCAAAATATTTATTTGCTATTAAATGATGATGATGATGATTTCTTCCTGTTATCCCTCATTAGGGACATAGGGCTCGCAGAAGAGTTTTCCATTTGTCGCGATCTTGAGCGGCTACTTCCAGCTCTTTCCAGTCGAGACCAATTGAGCCAGCCTCCGTCTCAACTGATCGCCTCCATGTAGTAAGGGGGCGTCCCGACCTTCTACTGCCAGTAGCTTGCCAGCGGAGACTCTGCTTGGGCAAGTGGTTGTCCGGTCTACGGAGTGCGTGTCCGATCCATCGCCATTTCCTCTCCAGGATTTCCTGCCTTATGGGCTTCTGGTCAGTCATCTCCCACAGCCTCACGTTTGAGATGGTTCGCGGCCAGTATATACCCAGGATACGCCGCAGGCACTTGTTGATAAACACCTGCAGCCGATTGGTGATATCTTGTCTTACTAGCCACGTCTCGCATCCGTACAGTAGGACTGACTTGACGTTGGAGTTGAACACTCTGATTTTTGTACGCCGCGTGATCACACTGGACGTCCAGACAGGTTTCAATTGCGCGTACGCTGCTCGTGCCTTGTTGATGCGCGCCTCTACATCGCTGTCTGCACCCCCTGTCGGATCGACCACACTTCCCAGGTACGTGAATCGCTCGACTTGTTCGACTGCCTCCCCGTTGACATATATCGACGCCGTGTCCGAAGTGTTAAGACGCATGTCCTTCGTCTTCGAGCAATTTATGCGCAGGCCTTCTTCTGCAGCGAACTTAGAGAGGTCCTGCGTCTTGGACTGAAGATGCTCGCGTGACGTTGCAAACAGACAGAGATCGTCGGCGAAGTCAATGTCTTCAAGGTTTCCTCCGTTTACCCATGGCAGCCCTCTGGTCTCATGTCTTGTCACTCTGCGCATCACGTCGTCCAGGACTATCAGGAACAAAAGCGGCGATAGCAAACAACCCTGTTTCACACCAGCCGTGACAGGTATAGGGTCAGACAGCTGTCCTTTATGCATAACTCTGCAAGAGGAACCCAAATAAAGAATTTGAATAATTTTTATTATCTTTTCCGGTATGCCTCTTTTCTTCAGTATGCGCCATATACCTGTCCACTTGACCCTGTCGAACGCCTTCTCGAAGTCCACAAACAGAGTAAAGAGCTCACTACGCATTTCGTTGCATTGTTCCAAAATCATGCGTAAAACATTTATTTGGTCAACACAAGACCGTCCCGCTCTAAATCCACTCTGTTCGTCCCTTAATGTGCAGTCGACAGCACTCATCATTCTGTGTAGCAGAATCTTGCATAAAACTTTGGAACACACAGGTAGGAGGTTTATCCCTCTCCAGTTCGAACATTGGGACAAGTTTCCCTTCTTCGGCAACTTTACTAGTAGGCCTTCTTTCCATTCTTCAGGCACTTGTTCAGCTTCCCAAATGGCCGACATCAAGGGGAACATTAGGTCAGCTACAACTTCTGCGTTTGTTTTTAAAGCTTCCACAGGGATTCCATCATTACCTGGCGCTTTACCACTTCCAAGAGCTCTTATTGCCTGCGATATCTCTGCTTTACTTGGAGGCTCGACACTGATGTCCAGATCACCAGATTCATCCTCTTCAGCTGAGACCTCACTGCCCTCATCGACTGCTGAGTGGAAAACTTCAGAGAAGTGTTCATGCCACCTATGCATTTGGTCTTCCTGTGTAGTCAGAAGCTTTCCCGCTTTATCCTCTATGGGTCGGTTTGACGGCGGTTTGTTACATAGCTCCTTGCCAGCACGATAGAGCTCCCTCGTGTTCCCGGTGGATGCTGCATTCTCTGCTCGTCGGGCTATCTCTGCGGCTCTTATACGACGGTCCCTTCTTGCACTGCGCTTCACACTACTTTCGCAGACAAAATATTGGTATGCAAGGGTTTCCTTTGAGCTTTGGTCCTTTGTGCAGTTAAGCTTGTCTTTAAGGGTTTTCCGGTGCACAATTTTATCCCAAGTGTCCGTAGAAATCCAATCTTTGCGATCTTTACTTTTGTAGCCCAGCAGGTTGGTACAACATGTTTGGAATGAGTCCTTTATGACGCTCCACTCCTCTTCGACGGAGCCCCCGTGGAAGCGCGTGGGAGTCCGTGCGTGTGAGTAGTATAGCTTATGTAGTTCAGTGCTAAAGTCCTTTCTAATGTCGTTGTTTCGTAGCCTTGAGACATCAAACCGTCGAGATAATGTGGTTGTCGTCTTTTGAACCTTTGCCATCTTCAGACTGATTTTAGCTACAATAAGGTGGTGGTCGCTGTTAACGTCGGCTCCTCTTTTATTTCGCACATCTAGCAGTGAATGTCTCCATTTCCTGCTGATCATGATGTGGTCGATTTGGTTTTCGGTGCGTCTATTTGGCGATACCCAAGATACTTTGTGGCATTTTTTGTGTGGGAATATTGAGCCACCGATTACCAAGTCTTGTTCACAGCAGAAGTCGATTAGCAAGTTGCCATTCTCGCTACGATTACCCAACGCATGCTTTCCCACCCATGGTTCTATTCCTTGGTTGTTACTTCCGACTTGTGCGTTATAGTCACCCATACAAATAACTATATCTCCCTTTTGCGTACCTCCCAGTGTGCTCGTTAGTTGATTGTAGAAGGCTACCTTCACGTCCATGTTTGCCGCATTAGTGGGTGCGTAGCACTGCACTATTGTGACATTTCTAACTTTGGACTTGAAACGAGCTGTTATTATTCTGTCAGACACTGGTTTCCATTCGAGGAGGCAGCTAAAAGCTCTTTTGCTAACCAGGATTCCCACGCCATACTCGTGCCTTGCGGTCTGCCCAGAATACAGTAGGGTGTGATCCTCAATAAGTTTTTCGCCAAAGTTTGCTATTAAATATTTATATTTATTCATTTGAAAAACACGTACCTATACATACTTATAGAAATTTATACAACTCCCAAAACTTATCAATACGAGTACAATCAGCTACGCAATTTAGAATCCCGGGGTCCATTACAGTAATAATAATAAACTAATGATATATAACCATTTCTATTGACATATCCCACGTAAGTAATTAATTATACCATTGATATATTATTGATGACACCGTCTATTGACGCCTCAAGGCTTACCCTCAATGCAACATATTTTACTGCTGCATGGCTTGCTTTTCTACTAGTATTTAAAGAGAGGGATTATGACTAAACTTGTCAACGAAAAAAATCCCCACATTTATATACCAGAGCCAGTCAGCTATCTTCCGTAATAAAGGCGTAGTTTAACCATGTTCAAACGAAAAACAAGTCTTGCAAATAAAACACTGTCTCAGTGATTTGTGTGAAAATCCTGAACTCATAACAATGTTCCTCCAAATGTATTGTCACAATTTCCAACAGCAAAGTTTTACGATTAACGTAGGTATCTCGCTCAAACAGAAGGAAAGACGATCAATTGCCCAACTTTCCGCTTTCTATAATTTCAAGGCTTCTATTGGAGTCTAGGGCAGCTGGGATAGTTGTGCTGCCGCTGGAGAAAAGTAGATTTCTTTACGTACGTTGTAATAATAAAATTGTTTATTTTAGAGATTTGAGTTACATCGGGAGTGAGTTGGACTTTGTTGGGGGTAATATGAATTTATCCAATAGCAAAGTAAATTCAGAGCAGCAAAATGCATTATGACATTTCATTTTTAGTGTTAAACCCAGATTGATTGATATCATTATTATGATGATTATTGATTAAAGACTACATTCATAGTTTTCTTTTTAAATCATACATCATATATTAATAAAAATTTTAATAAATAAATACTTACCTATATATATATATTTATCAAGTTAACTTTTTTTATACAACGACGGTGGCAAACAAGTATACGGCCCACCTGATGGTAACCAGCTACCGTAGCCTATGGACGGCTGCAACTCCAGAGGTGTCACATGCGCGTTGCTGGCCCTTTAAAAACAGGAGAATTCACTGTGTTGCAAAGGAACAAGAGAGGTCCCTCGTCGTCAACACATTGGGTCCTCTTTGAACTGTTTATATCTGTCTATCCTTTTCGACTTTAAAGTTTCCTTTTCAGATGAAGCTACATGCTAGATTCAAAGTTATTATTAAGCTTACAAAAAAAAAACATTTATCAATTATGCACTGTATGTAGTATTAATAAAAACAAAAGAACGGAAAACCACAACATCTAATCAAACTTGGACCACTGAATGCCTTTTCTGGGAATTACTATAAGAGGCAGTGAAGGTAGACCGGGGTTACGACCGATTTCATGGCCCAACTTTGTTAGTGCGGCCATTTTTGTCTTGTTATTGCTGTTGTTTAATTATTCCCGTAATAGGTTTGTTATTTGGTTTGATTATTATAATAGTAGGGTGGCCAAGTTGAAGGAGAGAATTCTTCGTAGGACTGAAAAGGTTTATACCAACAAGTGGTATCGTTGGAATCAGCATAAGCTAGTGATTATTAAACTATCTCTTGTCACTTCATAAAGTGGTGGAATGAGTTTTTATGACGTCACAAAGATGGCGCGCGACCTAGGGTTAGATTTTGTCGATTATTTAAAAAACTATTTAGTCAATTTAAGCAAACAAGGTGTCATACGATTGATATTTTCATGCTTAATAAAATATGTAAGTCTACTTTCAACCAAAAAGTTAAATAAAAGCCAAATTTATTTTTATTTAAATTTTTAACACGCATTAGTTTACATTATTAATTATGTTAAACTTTATTGCACAATAATAAAAAAATAAGTCCAAAAGGCGCACTTAATGCTTTAAGGCATTCTGTTCCAGTCAACCATAGGGCAAAACAGAAATTTGCTATGGTGTGTGCAGTGAGATAAAAGGATTGTGTAATTATTAGTCTCATATTTAAGTCCTAATTTCTAACTCTACACATTGTAAAGAAATATTTGTAGCTAATATATGTTATATATGTAGTATATGTGTACCTATATGTAATAATCTTTACCTTTATTTAGCTTTATTATTATACCTTTAATCATTAAGTAGTGTATTTTACAGTGTGTTTTTAACATACTGTTTAGCCTAGGGAGCCTAGGTTTTACCTAGGGAGGCATGTACTGCAACCCGAGGAGGTACAACACATTACAGCCCAAAGAATCTGGAAGTTTCTAGACTCAACGGGAATTAGTAATGAATTATAAAGGGCTGCCAAAATAGATCAAATCTGGTCGAAGCGGCACACTGATAGCCCTACAAGAAGAATAATAGAATAATAACATACTGTTTACGCTGTTGGGGCAGGTCTTGTAAAACAGTTATTATCGAGGCCGACAGAACACAGCATGCTGTCCTTAAAACAATGTTAAAGAAACCCTTCCTGTATTCCACACTTTTACTATATAAAAAGTCCGAAGTGTTGACGGTTCGTCAATTTACCTACTCAAAATTGTTGTTGATAAGCACAAGCAAATACCAACCACAGGTTCCGTCCGTGAATACTGCCCTTGCAAAACGATTAGAACCGTATATATCTGGTTTTGTTTATAATTCCGTGACTAAACACTTAAACATTAAAGATAATTAAAGCCCAATAAGTCACTACAAAAGCAAAAGCAATGGCTAGCCAGCTTAACCTATGAATATACTGAAGATATTATCCAAATTTGGAAAAAAATTGTCCTTCGTGATAGTCAAAATAAGCTTAGAGTTAATTTGATGCACTTTTACTTAAGTATAGTTATAATAAATTAGCTTAAGTAATATGTAAACTTATGTATTGTGTTGGTTGTAGACAACATCATACTTTAAAAAATAAATCTTTAATTTGTCAACCGGTTATAGCATATATTGTCATAACATGTGATATTGGTCTCCGCGATATAGGCATGCCTAGTGCGAGTATCAAGGTTAACTTATTTAAGGAGTTCCAACAACTAACATACAAACAGAGAAGTTCGGAGTGAACGAATTATTATTTTGCATTATGTCGAGCACCCAAAGGTTGTATGGAATATAATAATCTGGCGTTCGCACAGCTAAAAATATGTATATCTTCGGGTAAATTAGGTACATAATCCGATATCGTTAGATAGACTTTATTGCGTTTCTATTTAATTGTCCTATGCAACTGCGAAATCATTTTATTTATTATAAAAATATAGACATCTAATATTGAAACGGCCACAACGAACTGTTGTTAGTAAACTCCAGTGGGGATTGAGTTCTAAGGACACCTGCTTGGTTTTCTTTAGATACTTTTTGCGGTCTAAGAACAGTATTGCCAGTCTTGTGTTTTTTTCACATGTAATGTTTTTAATGGGATCTCATTCCTTTTTGTAAGTAGGGCTCCTTTTTTTCCTCCCACGATCTTGCCATGCACATTCCCATACCTATTCTCACCCATGAACCCGTACGCATGCCCACATCCAAAGGTATTAATGGGCACCTAAAATTGCCTTTATATTACTATCAACTACTATGGTCAAAAAAAGATCAAAATGTTATCAACTGAAAATGTAACTTTGCAGTTCTTTATATGGGATTGCAATGTACTTGTAAGGTTTGTAAAACTAGGCAACCCGGCTGACATTGCAGTATGTTAAAATTTTCAGAGGCTTTATAGCTCTTATACTAGATGTATTCAAAATTTGGAGCTTGTGGATTAGCTAGAGTTAGAATTCGTATGATCTGTCATATAATAGTCAGTCAGTAACAAAATTAAGGAACTTTGACTTGCAATAATTCTTAAATTATAAGTTAAATGATTTTGAGAGTATGTCTTCCTTGTGTTATGACTTCTTTTTCACTGAAAATTTAGACTTCTAGCTACCACCAAACACCAGAATACTAGAATTAGAGGGCGTCGAAAATAGCTTGAACGGCTACGGGGAAAGGATAGTACGGCCGTGAGAGAGACTAATAATTTCACAATCCTTTTATCTCACTGCACACATCATAGCAAAATGTTGTTTTGCCCTATGGTTGACTGGAACAGAATGCCTCAAAGCATTAAGTGCGCCTTTTGGACTTATTTTTTTATTATTGTGCAATAAAGTTTAACATAATTAATTATGTAAATTAATGCGTGTTAGAAATGTAAATAAAAATAAATTTGGCTTTTATTTAACTTGTTGGTTGAAGATAGATTTACATATTTTATTAAGCATGAAAATATCAATCATATGACACTTTGTTTGCTTAAATCGACTAAATAGTTTTTGAAATAATCGACAAAATCTAACCCTAGGTCGCGCGCCATCTTTGTGACGTCATAAAAACTCATTCCACCACTTTATGAAGTGACAAGAGATATTTTCATAATCAGTAGCTCATGCTGATTCCAACGATACCACTTGTTGGTATAAACCTTTTGGGTCCTACGAACATTGAAAATAAGATAGCTCCTACGAATTGGCCTTTCCTCTATAAGTACGAGTAGCTAATAATATCGATAGACAAGCATTTTGAATTAGTAGGTAATCTGACAGTTTCTGCATCACTTCATTTTCGTTAAAGTCTCTCTTGCCAGTCCTATAAATCTTTGAGAGAGCTAATGCCCAACTAGGACTTGCGGCCATCTTGTCGAACAAGGTGGTTTGGTTTCGGGAAAAACTTCTTATTTTATGTTCATTTTCGTGATTCAATGTGTAATATATAGCTTATTCTGCAGTGATTCAACGAACTAGTGAGCAACTAATGAAGAATTAGTCTCGAAACATGTGTAACCCCTGTTTGAGTTAGATATCCGTTAGTCCACGTGCTTTTTGTAGGGATTAGCTATCTCCTTATAAAAAGCCTAACCTCACCGTACAACGTCCAGCTCTTGGAGCGAAATTTTAATTAATGAACCGTACACTTGTCGTATCTACTTCGATATTGGCAAAATTGTCCCAATATTGTGGACAGAATGCCATATTTTAAAAATTGATTGAATGCCCAACTATAATAGCATAAATTAAAATATTACCTAGGTCGTCGTCATAAAAATGGTCAATTCCGTTTCATTCTCTTACAACAGCTTACGCTACCTATGCGTTCTGTCAGTTAAAAATTACTTATTTAGATGCGAGCGACCGTTTCATAACTTAATTTTTTTAGACAAGAGACTATACAATAAATAACGATTGTACATATCAAATGTATCATACCAGATTTTTACAAATGATTGCACGGATCTATGAGGCTAGATGAATGTTTTTCATGCATGGTATCAATCGATTCGTTTTGTTGTGAGGATCAAATGTCTATATGGGGCCAATAAAAGACAGGAAAAAGACTTAAAGTCTGAGATTTGCATTTGTTTCTCAAAACGCTCCTAACAAAATGATATAAAGCCTTGCCGTCACGGCTTCATATTTGCCCTGTTTAAAGGATGGAAAAATTATGAAATTGCTATTTTTACAGTGAAATGTTGCGTTTATGTATATGGTTGCCATACAATTTACTTCACAATAAAATGTTAGAAATCGAATGGTATCATTGGTTTTTTAAATTTCGTACTTTCAAAAATCTAAAAAATTTGAATCTTTGACCCATTTCAATAGACTTTTTAATGTTTACTTCATTTGGATATTTTGATCATTTTGCATCCTATCAACTAAATTTCATTGCATAATTCAACATGTGTCATCACCCCTATTCTCGTCTAGCCAAGCGCTAAAAACTTAAGACAGCGGCGAATCTCAGTCGTTTTCCACACGGACCGCAAAAGAAACTTGAATTATTGTTTTCCTCCGCCAGAAGTTCTTTTATTCGAGAAAAGAATAATTATGTCGCTTAATTTCATTGATGAGTCCATTGTGGCTCGACTTGGGGCTTATTTGATTTGAAACGAATATAATTCATTTAGAACTCGCCCTGGTGGAAAAATGGTGAGATTACAGGAATTTTTTCACAATTATTTTCAACGAAAGGTTTTTGTCTTTTGTATTTCTTACTTGGTTTGACCTATTTATGACATTCGTCCACGTGTTAGTCATGTCAATTATATTGAATATTTACCAAACGTTTTGTTGATTGATGAGTGAATACGAAGCAGTAGATGCTGAAGATTTCGACGGGCACCAAAAATGTTTTACGAAATTTGTAACTTCTTTTAAATGTGGGTTACGTAAGTACAGTGTCTTACTTAGTTTTATAGTATAGTAATAAGTTTTTAATTTAGTCGCTTTATTTGATCCAAATAGGAAACATTCTTCAACGCGAGCCTGCCACATTACCGGGCAGGTTATATGCAAATCCAGCATCGCCTCCTGTTCTCGGCCGTCTTTGTTTCTGGCGCGGATGGACGTGTGAATGCGCGTCGCTCGCATTGTTCGCCCCAATTACAGCGCCGAGTGAAGAAACGTCAGGGTATTCAATACATAACATTGTATGGGAAGGCTTTATTATTATTATCAGATGTAAAAGTACATACATAAGTTTTATTTTTGATATACTATGATATTTTTTTTATGATTTATACTTATGTATATCTTCTTATGTTTTGGATTTTTGTTTAAGACTATGTCGACCGTGTGGCGCCTTCGTTGGGCGGATTGTATTTCCTAATAAACGAATAGATTTCATTATAATCCCTCATGTAAAGTTGTAATCCTACAAATTTCGCAACTTTTGGTTTTTGGCCACATATATTTATTTTGCGAATTTCTTGCTTCAGAAATACAATCCCATTGAGGGCGTTACTTGACGGTCGACACAGTCTTAATACGGTTTACAGAAATACTTTTAATACAGACATAATATAGTATTCTTAGAAGGTTTTAAATATTTTTGCAATGTTATTGTATTACTTAGATGCATATAGATAATAAATGAATTTATAATTTATTCAATAATAGTTACTCAGTCCACAAATTTTCAAATCCGCATCGCAGGCTTCGTCAGGAGGATACAAAAATAGCTTCGTCACACAACAACCAATATTTACAAGCATAAATCCGCCACAGGATAATAAATTAATTATATAAATAATGAAATAACGCTTTTTCTTTAAATATTTTTGTAGGTGAAGTCAGCAGCAGAAGTAGCTAAGAGGGTAGGTTGTTCAAAATGGCGGTTCCTTTCCTACCAATTTAGTATGAAAATACTATCATTCTATCACCACAAATGCCTAATATTTGCCGTTGTCCACTTAGTCGCATCTCGTAATACATCCGCCTAAACCAGGGGGCGGAGTTCAGCCCTAATATTGTTTGCAAAATCCGGAAAGGGTCCCTCGTGAAAAATTATAACGCGAAAGCGCGTTTTGCTTAAAAAATATGTTTCCCTTTGTGTTTGAGTCGCGATATTTTACCGTCACCCGCTTTTGAGTGAAACGGAATATTTATGTTTTTTTTCATATGATCGACTGTAATTGATGTGGTGTGATTTATACTTAGGAAAGTATTTGCACAGGGACATCGGCAGGTGTCCCTGCCGAGTCACTATTGCTTTGATGTTACATTACACGAAACGTTCCACCCTTACTATAATCTCCTGACTCCTGACGACCGTGTTTAGAATTTGCCAGTTTTTATGTTTAACTTTTAGGCGATTATCAGTATTATCACGCATGCGACGGCGGTGTGTAAGCATGACAGTGCTATACACATGCATAGCGCTATCTCGCTCGCGCACCGGCGATGCATGCGGAAACCGCAGCAGTGTGAAAGGCGTCTTACGGCCTCCTAACCTAGGAGTAACCCTGCCTATAAAGCAGGAGGTCCCGGGTTCGAATCCTGGTTAGAGCGTTTATTTGTGTGTTTAGCACAGATATTTGTTCTTGATTTATGCATGTTTTCTATGTATTTGAGTATGTATCTATAGCTATTTATTAAATACATATATTTTCGTCTGTGAGACTAGGTCGATTTGTATAAGATTGTCCAAATTGACAAAGAGTCTAAACTAATTGAGGTCTATGCACAATGTGTAGGACGCTGGCCGTAGGCTAATTATAGATGCGAGAATTTATTGATCTAACTGAATGTTAGCCATTCCATTATACTTTATTTAAAGGAGATTTATAAAAAAATAAGCTACTAATAAATTTAAAAGGGAGGCCTATGTTCAGCAGTGGACGTCTTATGGCTGAGATGATGATGATGATGAAGCTACTAATTCTATGCAGACAATTCGCAAGTAGAAGCTAGTCTTAAACAATATCAGATTTAAAACTCAATATTCGGCTCAACAAAAGCAATCTATCCGACGATAAAGATATGAAAACTCCGAGTCCCGCGGCATTCCGTTGTTAGGGCTGTCGTCCACTGGGCGCATTGTTGCATATTACTCGTAGCAGTCGTCGTTTGTATGCGAGAAATATTGCACGGCTTGCAGTTTCACTAAACTACGCTTACTAAGTTTGAGTTGTGTAGAAAGTGTTTCGTATTCTGTTGGATTTCTAGCGAGATATAAATCTTAGCATAATTTAGAATAATATTTTACATATTTTAGATACTATGTCGTACTTTATGGTTTAAAAATAAATGAAAAGCCTTGTATATTTTAAAATTCTGAAGTAAATATATAGTTTTAGCGTCAAGTGTTACAAGGCAGGTGACCAGATTTTAATTACCTTATACTATTATTTGTGGGGGTGTGGTGTTCCATAGAAAATGTTATTGTAGGAATATAGATAACTATTTTCAACCTTTGCGTACTACGATAAGTACACAGGTTATTTAATTGAATTATGTGATTCACTCATGGTTAAGTTACAAAAGCGTTCTCTTGAAGGAAGTCTGGTTATAATATTATTATTATTATTTATTTAATAAGCACATATTTAACTTAAAAACTAGTACATTGCCCCACAAAACTATGATATTAGTTTGACTGTGGGATCGCAGTCTCATTATATAACATCTTAGTATGTATAGACAAGCTATTACGCTAAGTCTAAATAATATTTTTTTAATCTTTTCTTAAATATAGTGTACTCTTTCTCGCATCGAATGGCTTTCGGTAAACTATTGAGAAGGTTAGTAAGGAAACATTCTCAATTTTAAATGAATATTTATTAATCCGTACCTCGTGACCGACAGCCCTAACAGCGATCCATTTATCGCCCGGAATCCTATCGGTTATGTCGGCAAGTTGGGCAATTAGACAACTTCGTACAACATCTGTTTTGCCACAATCAATTTCGGCTTTGGCATTAAATTGAGAAATCGGGCTTGTTTTTGTTACTTTTGCCAATCATTTTACAGAGTTTGATTGAATTTGTTCGAGTAATATTCATGGCCGATTACTGATGTTAAACTCGCTATTGTACACGGAAAAATATGCTTCCGGGATATTCTCAATCTAAGACATTATTTTATTATGTTGAAAATATTTTCTCGTGACAAGTATAATTCCTTTAACGAAAATAAAATAAAGTTTTAAATATAACGAAGCAAATATATTCTTACAGATTTTCTAGTTTTATTTTACCTATGATAATACTTGTTTGATTAAAGTATAATCTCTCTTATTTACTCAATATACTCTTAAAACAATACATTTTTGTATTTCTATTTTAAGAAAACGTGGTTTTATTAAGCGAATAATCATATTTTTGGTAAAGGAAATAAATACTTGTCACGTGGAAATATTTCCAAGATAATAATAATAACTTGGATAGAGAATATCCCGGAGGCTTTTTTTCCGTGTGAGAATAGAAATATTTATTCAACATGCTTTTATGCAACAATGCTGTGAACATTACAATCCATTCAGTTAAGAGTTTCTTGGATGTTTAGTTGTTTACTGGTCTGATAATGTCCCCCATGATGCGATTAGGTAAGAAATACCGCGCTAAGTGACATTCGGACATTTAGGTTGTACTTAATTCCTGCCAACTAAAAGTAGATTGTTGACTGAAGCCAATGGTAAAAGTTAATAATGGATCGAATGGCAACAATTCCAGTTGAAGTATTTTGACACTCGATGGAAGTTTAATTCTATTCGACCCTTGAAGACACCTTTGGTCATATGTCTCTTGATACACAATGATGTGCTAAAACAATCATGCCAAATAAATAGCTAGGGATACACGCACAGATGTGTCCGCCAGATTTGCCCGACGGATATGCCCGGCGGACAGATCCGTCCGTGTATGGCGCTATTTAGATGTGTCCGCAGCCAAATCCGTGCCCAATCCGCGCCATACACGGAAGGATCTATCCGCCGGGCATATCCGTCGGACAAATCTATTAGCGGACATCCCTAGTGCCGTGCTGATCTGTGCGTGTATCCCTAGCTAATGCCGCGAATTTCACATGATTTGCACTTGCGTATACATCGAGCATCCAATCCGTGACCACCCAGGAGCCTCGCGTGATGCGCTGGCTATCTGAACCATCTCTCTGTTAATTGGACACCACCGCGATTCCTTTTGTTTCCCCATTAACGAAAGATTTATTTTAATTGCTGTACAGTTTTAATGGCCTGAAGATATAAAATTATCTTGAGAATTTAGAATTCCTCCTCTAATTATTTCCTGAAAACTTGGCTTTTCGCTGGTTTTAATAAAATAACAATATAATTAGTAAGTTAAGAGTAGGCAGATACAAGTACTAACTAAGAAGTGGAGTTGCTGAGACGTTTACTGTAAAAAAAAAGTCAAAATTGAAATGTGAAATGTACAGTCAACTTCAGATATATCGGAGCGGCAAAGGCGCTCACAAATATTTGAACAACGCCTCTATTGTCTCGGCGATAAAGTTCATGTTCAGATATTTTTGAGTACCTTGGCCGCACTGATATAGTCGATGGACAATTATGTCAGTAATAGTAGATAAACAAAACTTTATAAGTCATTCCTTTTGTGGGATGGTAACATTATTATATTCCTCCAGATCCTGATAACCCGATGACAATGGGACTAGCTATCACCCTTTCAAACAAAAAAAATCTAAGTCCATCCAGCCGTCTTAGACATAGTACTCAGCTGCAGAGAAAAAGACCCAAGTATAAGTAAAATATGACCCTAAATCGATATAAAAACTTCTAAACTTGAGAAATGAAATCACCTCGCAATATCAATTCCTCGTGCAACTTCAAATACATTTTTGAACATATTCCATCCGAAACACTATGAAATAGAGCCATCACGCGGAGTGCGGAAGGGAGCAAATTGCCCCCTTGAACATACTGAGCGGGTGGGCGGTGACTGATGACGTCACATCACGTCACGTGCGAGCACCGTTATCTAGGAAGTGGGTTATGGGTGCGAACTTGTATGTACGCTTCGCTTATATCGGCGTTATTTTTTCTTAGGAAAATTAATATCCATTATGTAGATAGAAGAGGCCGAGCAGAAAATATGTATTGCATTAACCGGAGTAGGTCGGCCTGCATTTTATTTCAAGACCTATAGAATACATATCCCCGTTAACTCAAACGACCGGCCGTTGATAATTATTACGTATAAATAACAGTGCCTAATTTAATCGAAGTACTTATGGGTACATTAGGTACAGTGACGTCTAAAAATATGGTTATGTAACCACGACTCTATTACAAAGGCGTATAAAGTCTTTGATACATGTTTTTGTTACATATTGTGTATCCATATTTTCAGACGTAACTTCGTATTCATATCTTAGCACCAGGCAGTACGAGTAACGCTATATGTAAACCATATTTAAAAATAATCCTTAATAAAGTTGGAGATGTTGTCATATGTAAATTGCAAGTTTCTGTATGTCTACATATTTAGAGCATATTTATTTCCTGAATTATAAATCCACAGCGCAGATTTCGTTATGAAGGGGGGGAGGGGGGAAGCATTGGTACCTCGGTAAAAATACGTAGATAAAAATGCTATAATAAGAAATTATATAACTAGCGATATTCTTCTCATCATTATCCTAATAGCAAGGGATACACGCACAGGTGTGCCCGCCGGATTTGTCCGACGGATATGCCCGGCGGACAGATCCGTTCGTGTATGGCGCTATTCAGATGTGTCCGCAGACAAATCCGTGTCCAATTCGCGTCATACGCGCACGGATTTGTCCGCCGGGCACATCCGTCGGACACATCTGGAGGGCACATCTGTGCGTGTATCCCTAGCTAATGTCACTAAATCAGCCGAGTTTGTAGAAGTAGTATCGTAAAGACGTGATACGAGTAAACTGTACGGCATCGCCATCATAATCCGGCTAAATCTCTACAACTTATGTACACAAAAAACCCACGTAGTTGACATTTAGAACCCGTTATTGGACGTTCGACAGAGTATTAGGGGGCCCACCGAGTATCAGTCTACCTGACGATATCGGCCTGTCAGTTAGAACAAAAATTTGACAGCCCCGAACAACTGACAGGCCAATATTGTCTGGCCGACTGATAGTGGGTGGGCCCCATTAGCCTGACGTGGTAAGTTGGTAACGTCTGACTTTCAATCAGGAAGGGTTTTAACTCAGTCTCGCTCTCGTACCATTGAGTTTTACGGAACTTATGGATGAAGTGCCGCTATTCGGTGAAAGAGATAATTGTGAGAAAACCGGACCTAATCCCAATAAGGCCTAGTTTGAAAGTTAGATGTCAGTCGCTTTCGTAAAAACTGGCGCCTACGCTCCAGCACGGAAAAAAAAGGATATCTTCAGCCAAGAATATCAATGCGTAAATATTACTGTATAAACATAAGTAAATATTTTCTTGGACTAATTTTATATCTTTAGCCCAAGATATTATTTTACTTCAACACAATATTGTTTTGACGAAGAGGATTTGTCTTCGACGAAGAAGACATAAAGATACTTTTTTTTTCACGAGGGATTGGATTGCCGCGCGGATCCCAAACTCAATGAAGCCGTGGCAAAATTGTGGGAGTATTTACCAAAGCTAGTATTCAAGCGCCGGCCAGAGTTAATAAGGTGGACTTTATTAAGCTGTTAAGACGTGCAATGCGGGTAAGCGATGGCGCGAATTACTGAGCTGCATACTGAACGGCAGGGGTCGCCAACTTTAGGATTAATGCATTTTTTATATAAATAAAAAATACGACGGGCCGTGGATCGATTCGCTTAGCACTCTTAGTGCTTGAGGATGGAGACTTTAGCTCTTCGACGCATGTCGCGCGTAGTGACTAAACACAAGTGAGTACAGCCGCGTTTATTGATAATGGTAAATAAAAATAGTCTTAAGTTAAATGTCACACCTAACAACGCTTAGTTCGTTATTACCTACTTAAAACCTTTTGGGAAACTTATTCTGTCAAGCTGGTCTAATTTGGCAGACATTCAGATGTACTCTTTGAGTAATACAATTGAAACTAATCTGTAGTTCTGTACCTACAACCAAATACAAAAATAACGCCGGCTCATAATCTTAGTAATGGGACTTAATCTAGTGTTTTATTTTATGTATTTTATTATTCAAATAAGTTACACACATTACAGTTATACAACCAAGGTACTGTGAATAACCAACAATTAACATTACAGAAATCGTTTTAGATTTAGGCGACGTAACTGCTGTATTTTACTTACCATAATACCGTAACATTCAAACATTCAAACAGTCACAGTTAGTTAATAATAACTTCATACTTACCGCCCCAGTAAAGTTGTAGAGTAAAACTATAGTTGGTGTGTGTTCTGTTGTTACTTTACTATTTTTATTATATTACTATGTATTACCATAAATACTATTAATGTTTTTATAATAAAATACATATGCAACAGTTTCATATTGAGCAACCACGCCGTCTCGTTAAAAATAAGAGCAATTAAATAAACAATAAAACCAGTCGCCAAATGTTGTCGATCCATCCAGTTAGTGCAGCCAGCACAATTCACGGCGGACGTAGATAGACCTCATGCATCAGTTTAATGCCCGATACTTTAGATCGAAAATGGCGTGACAACTCGGCAAGTTAACGCATTCACTTTGTACCGTCGACGCTGACATATTGACAGGCGATTATGACCGCTACGGACTTGTTACGTGTTGTTTAATTTATTTGTGAACGTTTGTTGGATACAGTTACTAATGAAGGTTCTGATTAAAATTACATATATGGTTATCTGTAGGATATCTTAATCAAATTAATCTTGAATTTGTAATGAAACGTTTTATCTTAGAAAGCTCTGTGGAGGAGGATTATTGTAGCGAATGTAGCGTTTTGATTTAAAAGTGCAGGGGGGGGGATGCAGCAAGCCTTCCAGAAGAGCAGAGCTAATAGCCACAATTTACTGCTCGGGCCCTCCCCGTGAGTAGCGGCCCACCAGCCGTGAAACCGATTGCTGCACACCGAAGGTGATCAAGTTACCATATGCTAATGCCATATGCTATCAAAAATGCCACATATGCTATCAAGAAAAAGGCTCTTCTCAGAGCCAAGCATGACAATGATATCCATCAACATAGAAGGAATTTCAGCTCAGAAAGAATTCATCCTTTCAAACATGTGCATGATAAATAAGTGCGACATCCTCTGCGTACAAGAGACCCATAGAGGACCTGACAATTGCCGCCCTGCCATCGAGGGGATGATACTCATAGCGGAGATCCAACACCGCCAGTACGGAAGTGCACTGTTTGGAAGGCCAGGACTGGACATCAGATCTGTACATATAACCAGCACGAACAACATCGAGATTATCACTGCAGAGCTTAACAATTGTACTGTCACATCTGTATACAAACCACCTAACGAAGTATTCCAAGTTGAACAACCCCTGAACTTCGACTCGCAGCCTATAAAGTTCATACTAGGAGACTTCAACAGCCATAGCGAGAGCTGGGGTTACAGGACGGCAGACGAAAATGGAAACCTAGTAGAGGAATGGGCCGACTCGTATGGAATCTCACTGATCCATGACCCTAAACTGCCATCGTCTTTCAACAGCGGTAGATGGAAAAGAGGTTACAACCCTGATCTTATTTTCGCTAGCGAAAGCATATCGAAACAGTGCAGAAAGTCAGTATGCGAAGCATCCCTAAGACTCAACACCGGACAATAGTTTGCAGGACATACGGAGCAGTCCAACCACGCACAATTCCATTCAGGAGAAGATACAACTTCGTAAAAGCGGATTGGGAATGCTATTCAAAAGAGCTAGACCACCTCGTGTCACACCTTCCACCTACTCCCGATAGTTACGAGGAGTTCATTGGATTGGTGAAGCTGGCGTCAAGACGACATATACCACGTGGATGTAGAACCCAGTATATTCCAGGGATGTCTGACAACCTCAAGGACCACGCTAATTCGTACTATAACGCATATACGTCTGACCCTTTTTCCCAGGAAACTATTCTGCTGGGTAATAAATTCATGGATGAAATATCGGAAACCCAAAGGAAAAAGTGGAACGACCTTGTGGAAAGTGTCGATATGACCCACAATAGTAAAAAAGCGTGGAGCTTTATAAACAAGCTTAGCAGTGACAACAAAGAGCCCAGGCATATAGCTAACATAACAGCCGACCAGATAGCCCACCAACTTTTACTGAACGGAAAAACGACATGTCAGTGCAAGCCACTAAAACTTGTACGGCTCCCTCCCGAGAATGAAAAAGACCACCTAAGTAAACCTTTCTCGGTATCAGAACTGGAAGCGGGTATCAAAAAACTTAAGGCAGGGAAAGCCGCCGGGATCGATGATATAAGAGTCGAACAAATAAAACACTTTGGGCCTGTAACTAAACTGTGGCTCCTGGAACTATTCAATGCTTGTGTGGAGACAACATCTATCCCGAAAATATGGAGGAAATCCCACGTTACTGCCATCCTTAAACCTGGTAAAGACCCTTCCGAAGTTAAAAATTACAGACCGATCTCTCTTCTCTGCCATACTTTCAAACTATTTGAACGCCTCTTACTGGAACGCATGGCTACAACCCTGGAGGACACGTTCATAGCCCAACAGGCGGGTTTTAGGGCAGGAAAATCGTGTACCTCACAGGTCGTCAACCTGACACAACACATCGAGGATGGGTTCGAAAGGGGCATGGTGACAGGCGCAGTCTTCGTTGACCTCACAGCTGCATATGATACCATAAACCATAGGAGACTAGTTACTAAACTGTATCAGACTACAAAAGACTATAGACTCACGCAAGTTATATCTGAACTGCTCTCCAATAGAAGGTTCTATGTATCGTTCCAAGGGAAGAAAAGTAGATGGAGGTCCCTCAGTAACGGTCTTCCCCAGGGTAGCGTACTGGCACCAGCATTATTTAATATCTACACGAACGACCAACCGATAAAAGATAACTTACAACACTTCCTTTTTGCTGATGACCTTGCACTCACATCCCAAGGAAAGCCATTCGAGGTAGTAGAGAACCAACTCGTGGAAGGTTTGGCGACCCTATCACTGTACTACAAAGATAACCAGCTTAAACCGAACCCGGCAAAAACACAGGTTTGTGCCTTCCACCTAAGAAATAGCCACGCCACTCGGCAGCTGAACATTGTCTGGGAGGGCGGTCGGCTAGAACATACTTTCACCCCCAAATACTTAGGAGTAACGTTGGACCGATCCCTGACCTACAAAAATCACTGCCTCAACACCAAACAGAAAGTGGCGGCAAGGAACAACCTGCTGCGACGCATCACTGGTACAACTTGGGGGGCAACCCCACATACCCTACGCACAACGGCTCTTGCACTCAGCTTCTCCGCTGCGGAATATGCATGCCAAGTCTGGAAGAACTCTGCACACGCTGCCCAGGTTGACATAGCTCTGAACGAATCCTGCCGCCTAATAACCGGATGCCTAAAACCCACCAAACGTGACTACCTGTATCAACTGAGTGGAATTGCACCGCCGGATATACGTAGAGACGTAGCCGCGGCTGTCGAACGTGGAAAACAACTGCGCGACCCACGTCACCCCCTGCACCATCATAAACCAGTTACTGCAAGGCTAAAGTCTCGGAAGAGTTTCGCTACAAACCAGGCTCTCCAAAACCAAACCCCCCAAGAGGCTCGTCTCAATGCATGGAACTTTAAACTTGACGACATATCGTTACGAATAAAACCTGCGGAACACCTGCCCCCAGGGGGAAAGGAAAAATGGGCAATATGGAAATCTCTCAACAGACTTAGGACGGGAGTTGGTCGGTCAAAAGATAACCTCCTAAAATGGGGAATTGGACCACAAGATAACGCTTTCTGCGAGTGTGGTATCCTCCAAACGATGATACATATGAGACAGTGCTCTCTGTGCCCAACGACGTGCACTGAGGAAGATCTCCTGAGAGCTACACCCCGAGGAATAGAAGTGGCAAAATATTGGCAAGCAAAAGTTTAACCTTAAGAAATCTGATCCCTTTACACTAATAAGAAGAAGATTTAAAAGTTTTATTAACTGTACTGATTAAAAGAGACACAAGAAGACTACAATACCAGTTATTACAAAATTCGACATTACGATACTAATAAATTTTTAAGAGGCGTTTTAACGTTTCCTAACAATAAAGTACCTATTATTTTCTTCCGAATAAAAAGTGAATCGAATATAAGGCGATTATCACACTGGCACCGAACCGCATCCGGCGACGGTGTGCATTCGTAACAGAGATACACATGCAGAGCGCTATCCCGCTCACACGCCGGCGCTGCATGCGGAAACCGCAGTTGTGTGAAAGCCGCTTGATGGACCCTTCCCATTTTTATGGATTAAAATAGTATGGCACAAACCGAAATCACCGAAATGCTTTTTAAAACCCTATATTTACCCGATCGGATCAATTTATTTCCCAAGTTATTTTCCTGATTGCCTTCTACGCAACTTACTGGTTTCAGTCGAGCCTTTAATATTTACCTTTTACCTGCCATAGAAAAGTTACCAAAAGATCCTATTTTTATGGTTGATTTTTGTCTGTTGCTTCGGCATTTACAGAGTAGCAGGCCTGTGTCACTGCAAAAAAAACTTTATTAGCTATGTTGGTAGGGTTGAAATTTAGTAGTTTCTAGAGTGTTCATAGAAAAAGCTTGTGATATGAAAATATCGGTGTTTCGCATGTAAACAGGCAGGTGCGAGATAGGGGAAATGAGCCGGCGAGCGTGCGGGTTCCGCGCGATAATGGGTTCGCACGGGTTTCGGAACCCGAAAAAAGGTTGGCGATCAATGTGCTCATACAACTATGTTAGTGTTTTTGAAGGAAGTAATTTAGTTTTTGGGTCGTAGGTCGTAGAGTGATGGAGAAAAGTGAAGAAAAAAATCGACCAAAATGTGGGGTTCGCGATCTAAGGGTTCTACACCATCACGTTCCACGTTTATTTAAATGTAACTTTTCACGAGAAATGTTATGATAATACTATGTTGCAAGTTTAGTCATATACTGTCCATACGTGTTTCTGTTTCTTTTGGGCTTTCATCTCCATTTTGCGTGGGTGCTTCTTTTTTTTAATTAAAATAAATGGCAGCCTCTAGGGCTTCTGCCAGATTTCAGTAGGTAAATTATAGGATGCGTCTCTTACGACCTTGTGCCCTTATGGCTGTGGTTTGATCAGCGTATATTTTTAATTATACCTCAAGTCGAGGGACATATTATATTACGTAATAATTTCAAGGAAATGCCTAGTATCTTTTCTTAAGTCACTTTACGGCACACTATTAGGATTTCAATATCGTTTACCAAACACAACATAATATATTATATTACATGTCAACATTATTTGTTATTTTGAGTTTTTAAGTTTCGTCACAGGTAGCCAATACGGTACCTAACCTACATGTTGGCCGGCCAGCAATGTTGCCAGTAGCAGCTTAGAGCAATCAAATCAGCTTATATTGCCGAGTGATCAGGCTTACCGGCCGCGGCCATGTCGCTACGGTGTTGCCACTCTCACGAAATACACACAGTTTTAGGGATTACTTTACGATACGTCGATATTGAAATTTAGGTTGTGTTTTTGCATTATTAGGTAGAGTACATAGTTGAACATAAAACCCATTTAGGAATATGTATCGGACGGTTGATAATAATTATTTGTATAGCTACGTTCTATGCTGGATCGTGCCTATTTATGGTGGGGTGGGTCACTAGAATTTGTGATGTCTTTCCCTACCAATATTCTTATAAAGTTATGTCGAGTAGTTAAAACAAGTTTTGTATCTGTATAAATATTTTGCTGTAACTTTAGTATATCGCTCTCGTTGCTACCGTTGAATCTAAAGATATAAATATCTTAAATCTAAATATCTTAAATATAAATATCTTAAAAGCCTTATTCATATTTATATAATATTCATTCATATTTATATGTATATAAATACTTTTTTGATTAAAAAAATAAAATAAAGTTAGAGTTACGTTTAATTTTTAAGATCTACATATTTGTATCTAGTTGTAAGGACTTCTTTGTAAACTTCTTTGTTGTGATTACCTATAATAACTAGATTAGGTATATCATTTAATGTATCTTTTGAATTTGTCTTCATACTAGCAACACCACACCAGGCCAATGTCGAGATGAAATAATAAAACGTACGCCGTATACGTAACGATGATGGAAGTTTTACGGAGTCCATGATAAATGTATTTTCCGGAAAGATTGGACGGAGCTTTGCCGTTACGCCCTACGGATTATCGCGTTACTTTGGCTAACTCGTATGTTATTTGAACATGATAATATGGAAAAAAAATGCAATTTATTAAGTCTGTTCGAATACTTCGAATTATTGTGAATACTAGAAAACAAAAACACGACTTATCTTTTGAAAGAGAACTTCAAAATATCCTAAGTAGGTAAGTAAGTACCGTTAACTATAATTACAAACAGTGATTTCTATAGGTATTTCTATTGCGGCAAGGTTGCGGAATTTGAAGTTTCCTAGTTAAAACGAATCTCGAAAATCGACACTTTAGATTTCTTTTTTACACAATTAACAATCTGATCAATTTTCACTATGAGAATAACCTGAAATGTTTAATAAACTAAAGATGAACTTTAGCAATTTGTCACCTGCGATTGCTTAATTAAAATGATTACAATAAAGAGCGATTTAATTTAATATTAACATACCTTTTTAAAGATAAGTCTCTCACAGCATGGTGACCCTAGAAATTATGCAATAAGTGACTTGCTTCTGGTGAAATATCCAAAAAAATTTACCTGTTTGTCTCCAGAATATTCCCCTAGCGTCTCACTCAGGCGCACAAAAACAAATTAAACATTTTTTCCCAATCTACCCCCAGAAACTGCTTAGAAAAAAACCTCCTTTCGTTAAGCGGAGGACATGGCATGCGTTCGGCTTAGTAAGCGGATATTTATGCTAATAAGGGGGGCCGGTGGGATCAATTGTATCAATTTATGGGGGGGTACTGAGATTTCGGATCGCAGGGAGTCTGGTTAAGAGTTTGGTAATAGTTACTGGGTTTTTAATGGACTTATTTAGACAGCTAGCGTCTGGTTTGGCTTAAGTAATTAGGAAGATAAATGTAGGGAATAGCTAATGAATGAAATTAACTACCTACATTGGGACTTATTTGTGAACGCTGAGTAGGTAACTACACAGCTATATTTTATTTATTTATTCCTCTCTTCGTGTGGACATTAAGAATAAGATAATTTGAATTTGGTTAATTATTTATTGCATAAAGTTAAATAACAACTTTCGTGTGTTTTATCTTGAATGTCTTTTTTATCAAATGAATTTAAAGTCAATTCAATCTCCTCCGAGCGAGCAGCAACTCTTTAGTAAAACGACTTCTTAATCAAGTGGCAGGCTTATCTTAACGCAGTTATCGTTAAAGAGCATCTCTTATAGACTATGTGGTTCAAAATAGGCACATTATAGGTTATTACATGTTTATTTCCTTTCAGTTTGAGCAGTAGAATCAATACTTGCGTTACAACAGGCTAAAAAGTTTCTTGGCGCTGGCGTGGGCTTAAAATCTGTTTGAACTAGCCACCAAAAATGATTCTGTCTTGAGAATAGATCCAGCTAACGATATTCCTGACAGCAAGTAGAACAAGAGCAAAGCATTTTAATTGGCTATTCGGGTGTGCTCCGGTCTGGCTCTCGATGTGTATTGGCCGTCACCTTTTGCTAATTGGTTCGCCCCTAGGACCCTCGTCGGGAGTGCAATTCACGGGCGTAATTGGGAAAACACCATGTTTAGGCGATGTCATTGTGATATTGAAGAGTTTGAAGGTGCCGTTTTTCATTAAAAAAGCATAAACATAAGGCAGGTCTGTTTTAGAAAACTCCTAGGGATGTTTTGGAGACTCGTATCAATTTGTAAAACGGAGAAACGTAAATACTGCATAGCTAGTTGAGGTGGGGTACGTAGCAGGAAGGTCAAAAAGAATTAAGGTTTTGCGCGTCTTGATTATCGGTTTTCTACCGGTTTTTACATTGAGCGATCGTGTAGTGGACGCTACTAGTTACTTAGACAGTAATGTTGTCACATTACTTTATATTTTTTGTTTTATTAGCTAAGTGACTTGGCTACAATATAAAAAAAAAACACAAGTTTTTTAACCAATAAGGTAACCGTTCAGACTTGAATGAACATTCTATTCATATTAAATAAATATTTATTTTTCGCCTTAGTCAATAGAACGGAAAACATTCCCGAAAGCTCTATTTTCCCTCTTCAGCGCTACGTCAAATGCAACAGCACTCTATTGTGTGCCCCAACAATGCCACCTGTCCAAAAAACGTATTTCCAAAAACCTTCAGAGATAACTACAAAGAACACTTCAACGTTAAAACGATTGCGGACGCGAAAATCTTAACACTCGCTAAGGGAGGGTCTACGAAAAAACGGGACCTCCTGCCCTGACTAATGCAACAAGCCCCTTCACAACACCACCAGAAGGTGTCACTGAAGTTCATTTTATCTTGGTGCCCGCCCCAGGTCCTTGAAGATCATTATTCTAATTGCTTTTCATACAGAACCCAAACGGTTTACTCTTTCAAGTACCATCCACTCACAAGAGTGAAAACGCGAAAATTAATTTAATCCCCTTGGGAAGATTAATATCAGATAATGGCCGCTTTTCTTATTGTTGAATTTCACCTCATAATTTGAACTTTCATTAAATTTTATATTTTATTTCTGGAACCGCTCTTGTAACTCATCAAAAGCTTTCAAATTAAATTAGAACGAAATAATTATATTATAATTTGGAGCGTCGAAGCTGTCTAACTGTCTATATAAGTTGTTAAGATTCATCCATTTGGAAAGGAATTAAATTTAAACACCTTTACTAGAGTTTTAATAATAATATTTGAAACCGGAGCATTATTTTCTGAAAATAAGAAGGTATTAAAGAACTTTAGGATTGTTTCTGCTACACGATAGCAATGAATTCTTACGTGAATTAGGTTTTACTAGCTACCAGTAGTGGCGCGTCAGAATTTTTCATAGAGGAGCTGGAGTTAATTGTTTTAACTTTTTCCTAATGAGCTGTAGTAAATTTACCGGCTACTGCTAGCCATCTAGCTACATACGTACATACATGAACATACAATGTAATGTATTTATGTGCCTAGCTACGTTTATAGACTTGAGACTATATAAACAGTTTCATTATAATGTCATAAGTATGTTTGACTGAGAATGACTACTGGTTAAGCTAGCTAGAATGCAATGTACTCGTACTGTACGAGTCGTACATATTTCTAGTCTTGGATTTAGCTGCATAAACCATCATAATTCCACATTGTGAAATAATGACCATAAACACCGTCAAACAGTAAGTTTGTTTATGAACGATTAAGTTTATGGTCAAACAGTAAGTTTGTTTATGAAGGATTATGTTTATGGTCAAACAGTAAGTTAGTTTGACAGATGTTTACGGTGTATCCCACTGGGTGGGGCCGCGCAATCCTATTGATCTTATCGTGGTCAAGTGATTTAAAGCTAAGACGAAGACAGGAGAGCCAAAGTACTAGAATAAAGGTAGATACTTATACACCTACTCGAATTTACTTTTTAAAGAAGTAAAGTCTAATTAAGTTTACGAACCGTACACGGAAAAAAAAGCTTCCGGGATATTCTCAATCCAAGACATTATTATTTTCTTGAAAATATTACCTCGTGACAAGTATTTATTTCCTTTACCAAAAATATGATTCTTCGCTTAATAAAACTACGTTTTCTTAAAATAAAAATACAAAAATGTATTGTTTCAAGAGTATATTGAGTAAATAAGAGAGATTGTACTTTAATCAAACAAGTATTATCTTAGGTAAAAGAAAACTAGAAAATCTGTAAGAATATATTCGCTTCGTTATATTTAAAACTTTAATTTATTTTCGTTAAAGGAAATAAATGCTTGTCACGAGGAAATAGTTATTCTCAACATAATATAATAATGTCTTAGATTGAGAATATCCCGGAAGCTTTTATTTCCGTGTACTTGGTTACATGTATGATGGAGTATGAATTGTAATTATCTTTATTCTGTAAAATGAATCTTATATAATTTAAGAAACTACTAGGTAACTATTATTGGAATTTTAATATTTAGTCATATTTTACCTTGAAAATATTTGTTTTCCTACATGTTGGCTTGGATATTGGGCGCAAATATTTTTAGTGTAGTTGAGATAGTTTTCTTTGTGTACCAACTTTTTACTTATTCTTATAACAAATAAATTAAAATTGTCTATCCTACCATTCCTACCTACCGCCACCGTTGTCAAGAAAACAAAAGCCTGTCAATGTCTTGACCACCTCGGCCTACTGTACCTACTTATACGCAAATTTGGTCGCCATCCGACATATCCTCATAATAATCATAATATTTACATAGGCTGCTGCTTAAACATAGGCATATATAAGCACATCTCCGTCCACTTGGACCGGTCTGCAATCGAATTACTCGAACATTCGCTCTAACATAAAGTCCGCTAATGTCGACTATTAAATTATAGTCCCCCATGCCGCGCGATTTATGCTGCGTGTAGAGGGGATACTCATCAGTACTCGGTTAAGGTTTCGGGCATAGTGGGTCTGGTCGAGGTCGCTTCCTGAGCTTAGACGCAACTCAAAAAGCGAAATATAAAATGTCTATATATGAATACGGATAACCTAAATAGCTGCGTTTGCACACGACATAAAAATTCAAATTAAGTATTTTTTTATTTTACGTGTTTTTGCTTTGGAACGGTGTCAAAATGATACTTTAAATAAATTAAGTGCGAGCCCCCCCCTTCCCTAAAATTTACACCAAAAATCTTGGTGGCTCCACTTTTATAATTCATCCTTGGGTCCTAAGGAATACTCATGCTGAGGGAAATCTTTCGTTCACGAAACGCCGTATTTTTATTGCTACACCACACCAGCCACTAAAAGGCTGCGATGCATTTTTGTACGTAAGTTAAGTAGTTCCGTTCTTTCTTATGGGGAGGAATTGATTATTATTATTATTGCAGAGAATTTATGGCATTCTAAAAAGCTCTACAATTTCATATAGGATTCGACTACAGTTGCCGGCTTGTAAAATTGTAACTGTGAGTACTATTGTGCCATCTTTTTCCAAATTTCTGAGGTAAGTAAATAATTTAACTCCTTCATGTAATTCATAATACGAGTTATAATAACTGACAATATTGTCTTCCCTTTGCCGTGCAATTTTATTTCCTGATAAATTAAGTGAGCAATTATTTACTTAAAGAAGTAATAGAGTAAAGAATAAAGAATTTGATTAAAGAATCAAAAAGATCTATTTTTCTAAACGGCTGTACTTTTACTAGGTATTAAATTCCTACAGTGTATAATACATACCACAGACCAACCACTTAATCATACGCTTCCTTAGCCTCAGTGTGCACGCACCCTTAAACAACTTGATGATTTGTTATGATCACCTCGAATGCGCTCAGCGGGCGGCCAAAAACTGCATTTAACTTTAAACTCCCGCCACCGAACCAAAACAAACTTAACTCCTCATTATACAAGACTCAAACTCCACTAACCGCTAACGGCCCGAAATCGCAAAACAAATGAAACATTACTGGCTGTAATAATTAAGGAGAGAATAATTAATTGAAGTGCGCAGTCTCAAGTGTGTTTTAGTAGTATGTCTCAAGGTAGTTTTTCGCCTGCTTCCTGTCGTGTGGATTAAATGTTTTCTAGTAACGACTCAGTCCGGTCATATTTTCGAAGTCAAGACAAGTGTAAATAATTTATTCTATTTTAAGGGTGAAGATGTAAAGACTCTGATAGGTTGTGGAATGAAAAAAGTTTTAAAGAGGGTAAGATAAAATGATTCACGATTTAGGCTGACCACGGAGAAAAAAAATACAGTTGAATGTTGATTGTTTTTTTAGGTTTCTGCATGCTCTCGCAGTAAGCTTAAGCTCAATACTCGCACGAGACTAATATATGTAATACCTAAATTATAGCGTTGATGTTAAAATGTTGTAGTCGAGTTCATAAAGTTAATTTTTAGTTCCTTACAACAGAGCTTGGGGCAGTTTCGTCTTCAGCTATAAATAAATAAAAGCGGGGTTAAAGGCTTTGGTAGTCAGCAGTTCGTACTCTTTGCCACCACAGTGTTCAAGAAAAAAGTACTTAGTGTTAGAATACTATTATTTATTATTTGGTATGATGTTCAAAACCTATGCCGCCACCAAATACAAAACACCAACTTTCAAAACTCGGTAATAAAATTAATCCTCACCTGCAATTAAGCCATAAAGCTCGGATTAGAAGTTTAACTGCGATCGCACCTCGTTTTATTGTTACACCTTTTAGCGGGACGTAAATTTTATATTTGTACATCAACCAATGGTATCGCTGCATTGACAAAGAGTAGATGTGTTAACCAGAACCACCATTATGCACTACAATGTATTTCTAAAATTTGATATGTTACTGTTTTGAAAATATAAGTCCCGCCGAGTTTCTTGCCTATAAATAATAATTCTCTCGGGACTGCGATGAGAGGTTAGAATCTAGAAAATTGAAGAATAAATATATTTCACCTTTTTCTTCCCAAGTTCTACAACAGCTTTAATCTAACTAGCGGAGCGTAAGCGAAGCGAGATCTTACAAACAACTTCAGACCCAATTATCACCTGGCTACTGGGACGTCTCGACATTTGGATGGCTTTTTGATTTAGATAGTTTGTTCGACGATAACTTTAGTAACGTTTTCCTGATCTTTATGAAAATTGTTAGAGCTTTAGCAGAGATACATAAAATTTGAGAGTTCGTATAGAGAAGGAGAAAAAAATTCTCCTTAGGGCCTTGTTATATTGGTCAATTCGTTTGCAAGTAAATCGCAAGTTTGCAGTTCGAGGCGGACTACTAGTAATAATTCCAACTTGGCCATGCGTGACTTGAGCTTTCGTGACTGCCTCCGTTTGTAAGAATGGGAGGATCAATCTTCTGCGGATTTAATATGGTAAATATATCAGGTCCATCTTAGTACCCACGATTTGTTTAAGTACATAATTTAACATCATTGGTATTTCCTTAATTCCACATCGATGATCAATTGATCATGCATCCGAGTGCTAAATAAACCTAATGATACTTAGTAAGAGAACTTAGTTGGGTTGTGTACCTACAACTTTGTTCTAATTAGAACCTATCATGTCTATCCTACTAAACAATACTTAGTGGTCTTAACTAGCCTTGTCGGTAAGTGACTCTGGCTACAAAGTTGGAGGTCTTATCTAAAGGTTTAGAGTAATTATTTAGTATGTTGATTGTTGACTAGGTATCCACAACACAAACTTTATTTTAAGTAGGTATACGATTTTATTATACTTATTTTAATTCTCATTGTCACTCTGTGCTATTATTCTGTCTACCCGATGTTGAGTTCCCTTCGGTGTCATCGTAAATTCTGTCGTTATACGTCCGATCAACGACAGAAGTCGTAATATTAATGCGTCTGCGAGGCTCCGAGGCCTACGGATTATACGATGGCTATAGGAGGTGAATTCTATAATGGACTGCTGTTGTTCTTGTTTTGTAATTGAATACATTTCAGGCTAAAAAAATGTGGTAGACGTCTGGTCTATTAGATTTTTTTGTGTAAGTGTTAATTATGTGGTCAAGTGTAACTTTTGCGGTCTTATTATCATTTTAACGCAGTCTCTTTCTAATCCTAGTCGCATCCTAGCCTATTTATAGATTTCAATTTTGGGAACTTTTCTCACTCATTTTACCATTTTGCCCGACCTCCAGTGCCCCTGTAATGTCTAGCAATATCGTCAACAAATACGGTCCAAACTGCTAAAGATATACGAGAAAAAATACGTATAAACAAAAGATTACCCATAATCCTGGAGGCATCGCTGGGCTTACCAGCCTCTCCAGACGGCAATAAAAGTCATCTCCACGCGTGGGCTTATGATTTATGTGGTCGCGAGCAACGCCGCGGCGAGGTACTATAGTCATTAATGAGTTTAGGAAGGGTGGAAATTTAATAAGACGCTGTGGTGCGTAGTTATGCAAATTTTATTGGAGGCAAAGCCTTAAGGAGATGTACGGGAAGGCTCTGTGGTGGCAATCGCTTGTTGCGCCGTAACACGCCGCAAACAATCCATTTTAACATGTTTCCGCTGCTTACGCTGCCTTTATCTATACATATAATAAACGCGTAAGGAGAAAAAAAATGTACATTGAAGATATTTGAGAAAATCTAATTTAGGGGGTCTCAGAAACGTTGACTGAATACATTTTAGTGATTTTTGGAATTTTTGTCTGTCTGTCTGTGAGTTTGTTCGCGATGTACGCCAAAACTACTGCACAGAATTTCATGAAATTTTGTATTATAGTAGTTTATACCCCGAGGTAACATATAGGGTAGTTTTTATTCCGCTTATTTAAAAACATTTTTTTCCAATTCAAGCAAGTCTGTTTGGAAAGAGAAGTGCCGTGGTTTATATGGAAGCTCATACATTCTACGACACTTCTCTTTTCGAACAAGTCAATTTCGTTGTGAATGTTGAAAGTAACCGGAAATATAATTGTCATCGAATAAAGGATGATGCACGGCGGTGTTCCAGACCGTCTCCGACACGACAATTCCGAGACTTCGTTTTGTATAGAAAAGCGTCACATGATCCTAGGAGGTCACCTGTATGTGTAGTTAAGTGTCGGAAGTGTCGTGTCGGAAGTGTCGTGTCGGAGACGGTCCGGAACACCGTGCATAATCTATACATATAATAAACGCGTAAGGAGAAAAAAAATGTACATTGAAGATATTTGAGAAAATCTAATTTAGGGGGTCTTAGAAACGTTGACTGAATACATTTTAGTGATTTTTGGAATTTTTGTCTGTCTGTCTGTGAGTTTGTTCGCGATGTACGCCAAAACTACTGCACGGAATTTCATGAAATTTTGTATTATAGTAGTTTATACCCCGAGGTAACATATAGGGTAGTTTTTATTCCGCTTATTTAAAAACATTTTTTTCCAATTCAAGCAAGTCTGTTTGAAAAGAGAAGTGCCGTGGTTTATATGGAAGCTCATACATTCTACGACACTTCTTTTTTCGAACAAGTCAATTTCGTTGTGAATGTTGAAAGTAACCGGAAATATAATTGTCATCGAATAAAGGATGATGCACGGTGTTCCAGACCGTCTCCGACACGACAATTCCGAGACTTCGTTTTGTATAGAAAAGCGTCACATTATCCTAGGAGGTCACCTGTATGTGTAGTTAAGTGTCGGAAGTGTCGTGTCGGAGACGGTCCGGAACACCGTGCATAATTCTTAATATGTACCTTCAATTTGTGAAATATTTTATTCTATAAATTAAATTATCTACTTTTCTGGTTCATTCCTAGCCCTGGGCAGCGGAGGCCTAGGCCACTTTTTTCTTTATATATGACATCTATATAAGATCAATAAATTCATAATTTATCATTGTAGTGTGGCAACATAAAATAAACAATTTATTCTTCATTCTTGACCGTTGAGTTTTGTCCGGTCCCGTCCATGCTGCTGAAGAAATTCTCGCTACGATGTTCCGTGCCTGAGCCCTATGCTGTACCTACCTGGCATTAGGCACTCGCATACATTGACAAGACACTTAAAGAATTAAGTTTTGTCCAGTCCCTTTCATGCTGCTGCTGAACCAGTTCTCGCTGCGACTTTCCGTGCCTGAGCCTTATACGAACTTAATTGGCATTTGGCCTTCCCATGGTGTACTGCCTTTTTGCCGAATAATGTTTCGTCAAACTTCATTTAGCAACCAACTTTTCATCGAAGTTTAATTTCGCAAACCAATCCTTGGCATAATTTTACTTCGTAATTTTTTTATTTCGCTAAATTTTTATATTGCAAAATTTTATTACTTACGTCAAATTTTATATGGTAAATAATAATTAATAATAATTGTGTCGCAAATGATTTTCTAAGGCAAATAACATATTGTCAAAGTTTATGTGGTAAATAATTGTGTAGCAATTAGTGCTGTTAGAGATAGGTAGGTTAGGGTTTTTTATGACCCTATAAACAAAACTGCTCCCAGAGATAGGTAGGTTAGGGTTATTTTTTTTTGATGACTCTAAAAACAAAACTGCTCCCAGAGATAGGTAGGTTAGGGTTATTTTTTTTGATGACCCTAAAAACAAAACTGCTCCCAGAGATAGGTAGGTTAGGGTTATTTTTTTTGATGACCCTAAAAACAAAACTGCTCTCAGAGACAGGTAGGTTAGGGTTATTTTTTTTATGACCCTATAAACAAAACTGCTCCCAGAGATAGGTAGGTTAGGGTTATTTTTTTTGATGACCCTATAAACAAAACTGCTCTCAGAGATAGGTAGGTTAGGGTATTTTTTTTTGATGACCCTAAAAACAAAACTGCTCCCAGAGATAGGTAGGTTAGGGTTTTTTTTTGATGACCCTAAAAACAAAACTGCTCCCAGAGATAGGTAGGTTAGGGTTATTTTTTTATGACCTTAAAAACAAAACTGCTCCCAGAGATAGGTAGGTTAGGGTTATTTTTTTTTGATGACCCTAAAAACAAAACTGCTCCCAGAGATAGGTAGGTTAGGGTTATTTTTTTTGATGACCCTAAAAACAAAACTGCTCCCAGAGATAGGTAGGTTAGGGTAATTTTTTTAATGACTCTAAAAACAAAACTGCTCCCAGAGATAGGTAGGTTAGGGTTATTTTTTATGGCCCTAAAAACGAACCTGCTCACAGAGATAGGTCGGTTAGGGTTATTTTTTTATGACCCTAAAAACAGATGGAGCATGATTATTTTGGCATGTTTTATTGGATACATTAATAAAAATTAAAAGGAAATTCTTATCCGTAGATAATTTGGCTGAGATGAAAATAATGTATGCCAATCAATACGTTTGACGAAAACATAATTGACATCTTTAAAAAATCAGAAATGATCAATGCGAAACGTTGAGTTGGGAAATAATAATTTGACCAAATAAAAATATGGGATATGTAGTTCGGGGAGTTAAGAATTTGCTAAATAATTTTCGTCGAAATATTAGTAAACCCTTTTATACATTATATTACCAATACACTTGAGTTTATATCCGGCTCTGTCATGCTGCTGCTGAAAAAAATCCCGCTTCGACGTTCCGTGCATGGACACTATAATGCGGTGCTTGATGGCATTTGGCTGCTGCTTGCTTTGGCTGCATCAGCTGCTTTTCTACTACTACTATCCGAGAGTATAAATACCTATCTATATCCAGTGACATGTAGCCATACGATAAATAAATAATTAGCAACAAAATGTGATATTTAACGTGCAGAAAGCATAAGTTTTAGAGTATTGGGCTGGAAATAGTGAAATTACCAAACCGCCTAAACACACGCGGGCGAAGCCGCAGGCACAGCTAGTAGGTAATAAAACTCTTAATTTATCAAAGTTAAAATTAAATATTACTAGAGTAATAACTGACTAATTAAACATCGCAAAATTTACGGCTGTCTATGTAGAAATGTTATTATTAGGAACTAAATAAGTACCTTTCCCAATAAGCATACGACCGAGCAAAATAAAAGAGTCTTTATTCAGGTAAAGAAAAATGAGAACCGTCAAATGGTGTAAAATGCGACTTATGGGTTAACTAAAGACAAGGAATTAAGCCCCATTTCAAGAGTGCTGAATTTCTAACCATCTCTATTATCTAGTTCAGCTGTACAAGCCTAAATAAAAGAAAATACTCCTTACTAATTAAATTAATTCCGAAAATAGTTTATTAATCATACTCCATAGTAATTTTCTGACTTACCCACTCCTTTTTTCCTTTTCTGTGTATTCTTCATACAACTTTTCGCTTGCAAGTTGCTTTACGTCTATGGATTTAGGATTGTAATATTTCCCCCTTTGTAACGCAAGCTGCACGCACAATACGCTCGAGTGGTAACGGCAAGCGTTTCTACACCACTCCGTTATTGCCCCACGCTTCCTGCGGTGTTACGGTTACGGTATTAGAGGATTCTGGCTCTTGTGCGGAATGTGCGGTAACGAGCCACTGGATTTTATACAAGCGCCATTACGCATCTTAACGCGGTCTTAGCTGAAATCGTTAAAAGTTCGGAGTTGACATGAAACCGCTTTAAATAACAGCACTTATACGTTACCTGTTATTTTTAAAGATAAGTGGGTTTAATTGCTAATTATTTACTATTATAGAAAATATTTTATTTGTTTACTAATACTAACACAGTGGAAAATAGGTGCAGGCCTAGTAAGTAGAAACGCTAGAGATCAACAAGTACCGCAGTAGTGTTTATAGTGTACTTACAGACAATAATAAGTGTATTCAGTAATTTGAAAACATAATGTTAAAATATTTGTTTATATATCTCACAACCTTCGTAATGTTATCCTACTTAAATGAATGAGCAAAACATAATTAACCATTTTCTGAATATTCAGCATTTATCGTCTCCATTATATACAATCAGTAGATGGACACATTTAATAAACGAAGCAGAAAGCCGTGTTTACAGTTTACAGTGCACGTTTTAATTTCAATTGGTTAAGTCATCATCAGCTAGGGTTGTCACGTTACGTCCCGGAAAATTGGGAAATTTTCCGGTTGACTGCCAGTGCGATAATCGTGAACGTGTAGACTCATTTAAATATTAGCTATTTTTAAATGAGATTATAAAAAAGGTGGATAGCATGAGTCGACTAAAAAGTTACTGAAAATGATTCTCAAATATTTAAGTTAGTTAACTTTTTAATCGGATTTCAATAAAGTTTCATAAATCATTAACTAAATTATGTTAATGTGGAGACAGCCCTACTTAATTGCAAGCAGACATCGATAATGACCCGCCAGACATGAATTCATACGTATCTGGTTTCTGGTTACGGTCCCTGCATCATTGTCATTCGTTAGTCGACGCTGATTCAATCACCACGCCATGCGAGTGCTCATATTGTCCGCCATTCTCGCGCTGACGTCATCAGCCAAAGTAACATGGCGGCCGAACACGAGCTTCAACATCCCTTCAAATTTCGCTGATGGAAAATTGCCTTGCTCCAAAGAAACTGTCATATTTCCTGAAACTATACAAGGCTCGGTGCGTATTCAAGGTGACACTGCTGCTCAGGAGTTTATACTTCCGGAAACCGGAGACATAACGCTAGACGGGACACTGTTCATTGGTGCAGACAACGCCGATCAATGTTCTGAAGGGAATAAATACTTTATTGATAAAACCGTGTCATCATGGGCTGATCCTGATGTGTGGTCGTCACCGCTCTTCAACGAGGCTACTCCGGACGCAGAGAGAGTTCCTTGCATAGGTGATACTGTCGAGTTTCTAGCAAACACAACGTTCGCAATACGCCTTCCGGATCTATCACAAACTGTTAAAAAAGTAACAGTAGGTGGCGTTCAATACAGATTATATTCTTTCGTTCGTCACATTATGAACCAAGAAGATACACAGGAGTTCTATCTAAATTCCCACGGGGGCATTGGAATTAGAATAGAAGAAGATGGGTGTCGCTCCGGGATTAAAGGTTGCCCTTGCCAAGAATTCCCATTGAAGATTAACTGTGACTTGAAATTTTGCCCTGTGCTTCAATGCTTATATCCTATCAAGCCAGTCGGATTTTGCTGTAAAATATGTGGTGGCGCGATTACCTTCGAAAGAGAACAAAATTTTAACTACATGGAATTTAAAAATTTAGTTGAAAAGATCACTGCTTCATATGGCAATGACAATTTAAGGTATCATATAGGAATTCTCGAAGATAATAAGGTACAATTGGTTGTCACGGAAGAGGGAGAGTATAACGGCCAGAGCGCAATGGTGGCGCATGATGTAAATGGCCAAATACCCAACGGCTGGTCCGTGGGAGCGCAAGCAGTGACTCTTAGCGGTGGCCCTCTCTCTGATGCTAACTACGGCTGGAAGATTGCGTTTTCAATGTTATTTGTAGTTGTTGCAGTATTTGGTGTGCTTTACGCTTATTATTATAAAATACCAACGCCTAGAATGCATCTACCAGCACTATCTTCCTTCGGACGTGGGTCTACAGCGGGTCTACTTTCCAGGTTCGATAGGCGCACTGAGAGCATAGTTTCCTTGACAAGGAGGGATTCGACATCCACAGTCGCCTCAGTGGGTGTGGGAACAGCTTTTAGAAATCCTTTATACAGTTCGAAAAGGGGGCGTGTAGATGTCGTTGAGTCAGAAGTTGACAATGATATGTGAATTATAATAACATCATTAAAAATAACTCTGGTTCTGTTTAATTTTTATGATATGACATAATTATTATCTTTGGTAATGCATATGTTAAACAAGATTGTGTAAGTCCAAATTTATCAGAATGTCTTGTTTGGGAAATAAAAGCTTGCTCTAAATGGAAAATTTTAAAGTATTTTCATTTCAAATAAGGTGCAGTAGAACTTATATTTTCACTAAAGTTACATGCACTCGCCAACTTTTATCTCAGTTTAGGTGCAGAAATTCGAGCTAAGTTTGAGCACGGGATGGAACTAGTGCATAATAAACTGGCAATGAATCACCACACAGGACCGCCTATCCGCCACTAGGACATGTCCGCCGGTATAAATCAACTTAGTCCTCCGTACAATGATGCCCCGATTGTACAAAACGTCGTATCTCATATAAAACTGTTGATCACTTACATCCTTTTGCGTTGAAACGTAAGAGATCTGATTTATACACGCTATTATTAAAATAACCTTGCGCAGGAATTTGTCGCTTTTAAATTCAAATAGGGATTTAAATTGCGAAGCAGCGTAAGCCGTCCCAGCTGTGAGTTTCTCTAAGGTAGACAACGTTGTACATTGCATCCTTGTTTGCGCCGCGTCTGTAATGTACACAGTCAGTAGCGAAGTAACTTAGCGGGTGAAATGTTCAAAATTACTTTCACGCCCTATTTTATTTCATTAAATTCTGCTTATACCAGACCACTATGAATACCTCACCAGCTTAGCTACCTATGTCATTAGCTCAACTGGAGAGAACGCCGCGGTCTTAAGGAAAACTATTTAAGCCATCGCAGTACCATCAAAATTTTCCAATTCTTTCGAGGTAGATTCTTGTTTATTTTCAAATTCTTAGATTAACGCAGAATATGGGTGATAAAAAGTAGATAGAGCTGGAAAATTTATTTGACAAAAAAAAAACCTAGCGTAGCCTTTTTTAATCGACAATTTTAATATCATTTTTGAAGAAACATTTCTGGTTTTAAGTTTTGTTGTTTTCGTTTAATGAATATTCCGGGTTTAAAATCTAATTTTCTTTAAATAGCGCTGCTATAAAGGGTGGAACCCGATCAGAGCTTTTGTTTACTACAGACGGCATCAATAGGGTTTGGTTTCACCGGGCTCCGGCTGTCATGGATTCGTTAATCATATTTCCTTTACAGTTGATTCGATAAGGTAAGGTGCAACGAAATGATTATCAAGACAAAAGGATAACTAGTTTTGATTGAAATACTAACCTAAAGTTGTAACTAAAGACATTTTGGAAAACAATTTTAACAAGTTTTAAAGAAGTGGCAAACACGCGTTTGCTAGCGTAGCGTGGCTCTAGAACTAGTTTTTAAAGCGGTATTAACTACTATTTGGAACATTTTTATGGCAGAAAATATTTTGTGTAGTCATAGTCATAGTCATAGTCATTTATTTATAATATTTTAAATTCAGCATGCAAGAAAAACGTATTTACAACACGTTTACATAAATAGTATATTTAAGTAATCCTAAATATTACTGGAATGCTATTAACATTGATCTAAGAGTATTGTAAGTAGGTAAGCTGTTACAAAATGTAACAAACAACAAAACAAACTGGTGGACTGTTTCAAAGCGAACGGCCTTTACCGTCAAAGTTCAGTGGTACCACAAAATCTCGAACAAAGCGACTCACTCTATTGTCACTCCCATTGTTTTTATCTGGAAGATGATTTATGTGCTCTAACCGTGTTACGCCTACAAATGTCAATGACAATCCCGTGGTTCCAATCCGCGACAGTTTCTCTTGACTAGCTAAAACGAAATTATATTCTATGTTCATTGCATTAGAGTTGGTAGTAATTAAGTATTGTCTTTAATCTCTATACGCGACAGCTTCTTGGGGCCCAAAGCTTGATTTTAAACTCTATAGTTTTGTTTCAAGTCTCAGAAAGCTAGTCGTTTTGCAGGTATTTTTCTTGGTTTGGAGATAAACGATTCGAAGCCTAATTCCCCTGAGCTAAAGATCATTTTTCATTTATGTTGACATTTTGTGACTGTTCTACGTGGTCAGAAGTATAGAATTTTAGCCTCTGTGTCCTATTGTTAAAGTCCAGAGGTGGATTGATTGATGGGTATGTTTGAGGTTTAGATAAGCGTTTGACGTGTACTCGAAATGGGATGACAGGAATGACAGACGCAGTTTGAAATGTTGAAAGTATTTAGTTCGATGATGAGCGTTTATGATGTCGGTTAAGTAGATGTTTAAGTTTTTTATTTATAAGAACAAATAGTAGGTTGGAAGGCATATATTTGCTTGCGTAAGTTAAATGCACGTGTGTCTGCAAAAATAGTGCATGATAAAAAAAATACTGTTTGGCTATGACCCTTACCATACACATATACGTATACGCAAGACAAAGTCAAAGGCACCTACACCAATGGGACAAATACTGTGATATGTAGTTCTACTAATTGACAAGTCTTATAATATAGGTATAGCAGTGGCGGCGCGTCCATAAAACACGATTCTCGTCAGCTTGCCTAAGTTTCAGGCAGCTGAGTAATTTTTCTACAGTTCATGAAGAAATTTTAAGCCTAATTCAGCACCGGCTTGCCTAAGAAAAAATTTGTCCCACCGCCACTGAGGTATAGTCATATTTCCGGTTCCAATAAGCTTTACTAATTAGTTAATTAAGTTAAAGCTGTGGTAAATAGGTACTTATCTCGGTATTGTCTAGAAACATCTAAATGCATAAAAGCTACATTAAAGTCACTTTAAAATTAAATTTATTGTCGTATAGGTTAATGAGAGAAGGAAACCCTTCTTTGGACGTACTTAATTCGTTGCATAGTGTAGGCAACATGGTCTTTAACATTCTTGAGAAATCCCTAAAAGACAACTCTTTTTCACCTATCTTACTTCCTTTTTAGCTGGGACATGTTTTTTTTAACGCGGAACTTACAAACTTTACTAAACCTCTTGTCATATTCGTCTTAGAATAAGTTAAATGGGGAAAAAGACCATTAAGTCCGTAATTTCAAAATGAAATGACGCTTTATTTCTAAATTCTTCCCCGCACAGTGACATGAGCGTCGTTAACATGCTCTTGCTCAAAATAAAACACTTAAGATATTCATATTTCTTAGTACACGTAGACGAGACGCGGTCATGTTGATGGGTGATATGTAAACGTACATTGCTGCTACTAAAACATTGTAATATTTTTACACAGTTATATTTTAATCTTTGAGCATCCAATTGATTATACAAGTGCTATAACTATCTTAAACATATTTACTTGATGTTACTTTCACAGCTCAATACCATACAAATAACATCGTTTTTTGGGCTATGGACGTGACAACGCAGTCGTTTACGTAAGACTAATGCCTACGTCAATCATTGAAATTAGGTTGTCGAGTAGACACCAGAATCTATAAGCAGACCGTTAAAAATTCCTTTGGTTTGTAATTCTCGAAACTTACAACGGAGATCTCTAAAATGTCAAAATGTAACACGTAGCACGCACGCTTTTTCTTCTTACTAAAAATAAACCATTTATGGGTAAGATACTTAAAAAAAGGCAATGTCAACCATCCCTCCCAGAAAATATGACGGCAACCTTACATCAAAATAGCTCGAAAGTCAGGCACCGCACTGGTCTGAGCTCGAGCACTATAAATCTAAAGCCGAGCACATTTGTCACAGGCACTGGCCTGAAATGTCGACTTGCACTTTTTACGACACTGTAAAGTGATGTACGACGCGTCTATGATGCTTTAAAACGGGTTTATATCTGCTATAAACCATTTGATAAAAATAGATACAAATTGTGTAGACGGTTTATTGGGTTGTGGTCGATGAGTGCTCATTTGGACCGAATGTTTATTCGGTTACTTCCATTAATATTTAACGAACTTTATGAAAATTTCACGAGTAGATATTTGGAAATATTCCGATATTATTTTTCGATTTCTGTTTAAAGCACCTTTGTTCCCTCTCACCTAGCTAATACGACGCGTGCAGCAGGTGGTGCTGCTGACGCCGCCGCCAAACTCAAGCACGCTAAGTATAGCAATTTGCAGCCAGTGTATGAGTTCGTCCCGAATGTCCCGATAGCCGTAGAGACCGGTGGGCCCTGGTGTGCTGAGGCCAAAGCGTTTGTTGCGGCCCTATCCCGACGTTTAAGAGACCGAGGAGCCAATCCCCGTTCTGGTGAGTACTTGGCGCAAAGAATATCGTGGTAACTCCGCCAGCATACTAGGGACCTTTGCCCCGGGCACTCTCCGGAACGAGTTCAGTTTTTAATTTAGTCAGTATTTTTGTAGTATGTTACATATATTTTTGTTTTAAATAAATATATTGATTATTTTTTCTTCCTACCACATATTTTGGATTAATTTTTTCATGGTAAGAGAACTTGATTTCTATATGAACCACTTTACGTCCTTTTCTTTTGCCAGTGTTCTGTACAGTGGAGAATTTATGCCTTAAACTTTTGTCTTAAGTATTTGCAATCTAGAGATCACTCCTAGGAGAAAAATGCATACGTTTCATGTAGCTACGCTGATTAAGTATGTCTATATTAGGTAGATGAGCGTCAAACTGATTATCACGTAGACAAATGGATATTACAATGTGGGAACAATTCAAATATCAATTTGGCTCAAACTATCACTGGGGTCCTAATTCGATCACGCGTCTCATTTCGTTCGAGATACGAGCGAGTTTCAAGAGCGTCTCGAATAGGGCCCGAATTAAGATGGATGCGAGGGGCGTTAAGTACTTTTAAACCGATTTTAAAGCAGGCTCGCTACGACCCATGTGTTTGCTTAATAAAGACTTAAGTGTTTATATAGATTAAAATGGTTCATAGAATTAATAACAAGACGTTGGAAATTGGGAAACTCTTCAGACTCAAATTGAATCGTAGTTTTTTACTTTGGTGAACAATATACTTTTAAATAAAATGATACGAAGTAGTTATGGAACGTTACTGAAAAGGAATGACAATAGGTCACTGTATGTAATTTTTGTACAAAGTAACCTCCTTTGATTGTTCTTAACTGCAGTATTTCGAACTCGATATTACGAACTTAGTTTGCTATGAGATTGTTTATTTATTTGTTGATTTGATATGAATCGACTCTTTTGTAGGTAAATTGTGCCGCGGTTTATCAAAGCTACCAATATAAACCAGAATTTGCTATTGCACAGGAAGTAATAAACGCTCATGGCGTTCAATTTGAGGGTATCCTCACTTTACATTTCAAAATTGGAAACTGTCCAAACGTGTTCGAACATAAATTCAAATTTGTCCATAAAAATAAATTGTATCCGACGACTAATGGCTGAAATACTCAGTTTTTAAATAAGTAATAGCAGGTGCCAGGTACGGATACAGTAGAAGTAAAATGTGATGTTTGTTCTCAAATTCATACGTTTACACACATTGTGTACAGATTTCACATTGATCAGACATTGTTTCGACGCCCTCGTCGAAAAAAATAGGAGGATTCACTGTATTGACGGCTATAGTAACAAGATAGGTCCCTACCTATCTTGTTACTATAGCCGTCAATACAGTGAATCCTCCTATTTTTAAAGGGTCGGCAACGCGCTTGTGACACCTCTGGAGTTACAGGCGTCCATAGGCTACGGTAGCCGTTTACCATCAGGTGGGCTGTATGCTTGTTTGTACACCATCGGCATCGTTGTATAAAAAAAAAAGATACCGTATTCAGGGATTTGTTCATATTTGAACGTTCTTCTCTTGAGATAGTAGAAATCTTATAGGTATTGATATTAATTTTAAATGGAGCTGGGGATCCTAGTTTTGACGATAAACGACTGGTAAATTTCAATATAAAATGATACTCCGTGCATAAGTTCCGAGAAACTCAGTGCTATGAGTCGTGGTTTAAACCCAGGTTTGGATTGAATGTCGGACTTCCTATCCGAAGGCTGCGGAAAACAAACAATATTTGCTTTAGTCAACGTATGGCGGTCCACGGGAGCGCTGAGCGATATCGTTTAGAACGTTTTTTCGTGGCCAAGGCGTTAACGCTAGGCGAACCGCGGTTTAAAAATAAAGCTAATGAGCTTTAAAACTGGCAGTAATAGTAATGCGTTAGTAAAAAATGCAAGAAAAGCAATCCGATTCACACTTCGAGCAGCGTTGTAGCAATGGAGGCTGTACCTACTATGTGAAGCTCGCATTAACCTTTCACAAGTGACGCGTGACTGCCGCATTACAGCCTAATGGCAGAAACCATCCGCTTAGGTGGTTCGTTCCAATCAGTTGTTCGCAGGCTATTAAACAGTATAACAGTGGTCTCCGAATAGGTATAGTTGCTACGGCTGATGAAGTCACGTTATTCTGGTTTCTCAGAGAAGGCACTGGGAATATACATGCTGCAGATGAACTGAGCGTGTGAACCAGCGGTCTGGGACCAAAGCTTTGCTAAGTAGTAGTTTAACACTTAATGATAATCATATTTTCGTTGTCACTAAGTTAAGCTTAACTGCTTTTTAACAATCCGTCACTTCTCATAATTCTTAGAGAACAGATGAGATTTTTTTGCACTTATAACTAATGGTTTGCTTAAAACTGTCGTTCGAGATTGCTTGATTTTATTTTATTCCATCCATTTTGTACTGACACCGTTATTGTAGGTACCCATCGGAGTAAGCTTCACAGATACCTTTCGCATCCTGGGCATTCAGTATTCAATAATTTGGTTATAAACACGGCTCCTTGGCAAGCCATTGGTTTGATGCGGTTAATGATATGGGAAACACATGCGAGCATCATTCAAACGAGACGTATTCACGCGCCTGGCGTGATAGGGGTTGTACTTGTTTGGTTAAAATAAATAGACACACTAGACGGTTGGAACGATAATCTTGACGAGATCTTAGGTTAGGAACCTTTAGAGACAAGTGGCGCAGGACTGGTCCTTGTAGTTACTCTTCGAAGAGGTTTTCGGTAACAGTGGTCATTATTCAGTATAAATTATGAAAGATTATGAAGAAGATTATTAATGAACAATAATTAGCGCATATGAGGTAACATATTATCTTAAAACTTCAATCTATCTTAACAAGTGGAGGACTAGGAGGGATGACAACTTTAGTTTGAGATAATATTGAATGCTACAGTTGTGTCCACCACCGTAGCATTCAATATTACCACCGTCACGTACGTATGTACGGGCATGTCAATACGTCGATATGTCGATAATATATCGATTAAGATTTGGCGTTCGCATGGCGGGCAGAAGTTATATACAATAATTTTGTTTTTGGGTGTTTTTCAATTTTGTAATGCGCAGATGTAAAAATAAAATCCCTGCCGCAATTTTTCACCGCATTACCAACCGGTACCTAGATATAGGTAAGTGCTTTTACCTCACGCACATTTCAAGTTCGCAGAATCAAACTCGAAAAAAGTTACACTTGACAAGTCCTCAATCCGCATTTAAACTAAGCCCCCCGTGCGACAGATGTTCGAGGACCCTCGTGTGGAGCACGCTTAGCGGCCACACTATGCGAACTTTCGTCATTACGCGCGCTTGTGTGAACGGAACCTGCGTTTGCGGCACATTGTAAATATGTGACGATTTAAAATAGGAAGTTTCTTACTTTAATGCCATCGTTACATTCTTGTATTTGTGGCTTTGTGGTTGTGGCTATATATAATGCCGCCGTTCCGTTGGCAAAGGTAGACACATATGTTACATGTGTACATACCTACCTACATATGTTATATTTGTGTGTCTGACCATGGCTTAAAATTTTATTGACAATAATATCGCATTTTCATGGGCCTAAACTAAAATTAAATTATGTTATAGTGAATTCACCCTTTCTTGTCTTTTCGTGTAAACAAACACTTTTCACTTTTCTTTGGGATTACCTACCGCTTAAAATGTTGTTATGTACTTATGTTAAGTTAAAAAAACTCATAAAGTATTGAATTTAATTTAACCAAGTAATCATAGAAAAATATTATTTAATCATAATAAAATTTTCTTCCATAGTCGAAGTAACGGACGAAAACCCTGAAAAATACTGACATTACGATGTTTAGACATCACATCAATCTAGATTGACACGCATTTATTTACATGTTAAGATTGATAAGCCAAGAAAGGGTGAAATCACTATAGGTACAAGTACGCGAGGCTCACGGAAAAAAATGATATCTTCAGTCAAGAATACCAATGCAAGAATATATGAATAGAATATATAAGAATTGTCTTGAACTAATTATACTTAAATATATCTTTAGCCCAAGATATATTTTACTTCAATAAAGACATGTTACTTGAATCAAGAGCATTTTCTAGGTAATTGTTTCCACCTATATACGAAACAATATTGTCTTGACCAAGAGGATTTGTCTTCGATGAAGAAAATTTGTTTTCCGTGCTCCCGTGAAAAAATACCCAATTAAAGCTCGCAATGACTAAAACCTATTTAACTATTCAAGTTGAGTTCATATCTTATTCGCATGGCAACCTCTACCTACCTACTTACAATTAAGGCTTATATCCTATCAAGGAAAACCCGTGTATATTCACCCGATTCACTTACCCCTTATTTATCGGACCGGCCACAGGTTAGCGCGGTACAAATAAATCCACGGCGGTTTTACTAACGGTAATAAAAATAAATTACCACTGCAAGAGTGCTTAGAATTAATGAAAGCGCATGTTGCTTGCGTTTTTACGGTTTCCTACGGAACCATATTGATTTTTGCTCCTTTAGTAGGTTAAAGTGGGTGTATGGCCGTTTTTACGATCTGAAAATTGGAATGGTTCGAGGAAACGACTTAGTGGATTTTTTATGCGTTTAATCTTATGGCATGGTCTTTGCTCATTAAAAAAGTCAAACAAAACGAAGTCACCTGTTGTCATTGATCTTGAGTAAAGTTAAAAATACCTATGTACCTACTTAATAAATATAATAAATAAATTTAAATAAAAAACTTTTAAAAACAAGCTTTTATGTGAATGCTCTAAAAAGAGAAAATAAGCTTTTGAGTCAATCAAACTTTTTCTATAGGAATTTTGTACAATTTTATGACATAAAAGCTTGTCGCGAGACTTTCCCGTGTAAAAGAGATTGCACATTTATATCGAGGAAACCTTATGTAAATATTGAATATTATAACAAAATCATTGGTTTCATTCAGTCCGATGTTGAGTACTTATTCTTTGAGTACATTTAATTATTGTCATTAAAAATAATTTGATTTACAATTTTATAATCCACGCCGCAGGCTTCGTCAGACAGATACAACAGTAGGTCAACAGGCTTCGACACATACCAATATATTGTCATATAACTCGTTATTGACTTCAAAATTCACTTCGTGATTTGTTATTGCATTGCAAATTTGTGTCGCTTTCGTTTGACATATTAAAAAGATGCAACTAGCGTAACAAAAACAACTCATTAACTCAATGACAAATGACAAACCGCCAGGTAGCACTATCTTATATGTACTATATATACTACATCCAAAACACGTAAATAACACTTGACGTGAATTTGTTTTTTAAGAAATACATTGATAATTACAATTTTAATTCATGAATAATGGGCTGGGCACATTACATATTTTAATTAATTTTACACTACCGTCATAGGATTACTTGGCTACATGGTTTCACCTAAAATATGTGCAATCTCTTTTACACGGGAAAGTCTCGCGACAAGCTTTTATGTCATAAAATTGTACAAAATTCCTATAGAAAAAGTTTGATTGACTCAAAAGCTTATTTTCTCTTTTTAGAGCATTCACATAAAAGCTTGTTTTTAAAAGTTTTTTATTTAAATTTATTTTTATGTTTTTAGTTTTTAAGAGACATGTTCCGTAGCCTGTATATTTCGACTAACACATCGTTTCGCTGTGTTTCTTATTGCTTGTTAATTTTAGCTAATAGAAATGGTCATTGGGTGTGTTACCTGATATCAAAGTAGGCAATATAGGCATCAAGGTAGGCATGCTGAGTTTTTTTATCATAATAGTGATGAAACACTTATGGGTATGCTATTTCTGACCGCTAAACTATATCAGGTAATTTAAAAATTCTTGAAAAACAAACATTTTTGTTATATTTCAAAAAGAACATTATGTTACGGAAAAATCCCTAATGACACATTAAAGTTGCAAAACAATAAGCCTAATTAAGTTAACATAGACCTCATAATTTTGAGAAACAGCTACTAAAAACCCAAACTGACAGTTGTGTCCGAGGTTGAATGATAGAACTTCGCGTCGCTGCACTCGCTCGTTCGATAATAGTTATGCACGTATAATTTTCTTTTGACAATCATATACTATTTATTTAGACGGTTCTATTCTAATCTAACAGAACTGGTGGTCCGCCTCGAATTAAGAACTTGCGATTATAATAAAACCCCTCAACAAAACTGTTTTAGGCCTTCTGATTCCAGAACCCCCTGGTCATTCCAGCTCATTGAAGTCTCTTATTATATACCACCGATACAACCTCAACAAATTTCATGAAGACCAGAAAAACGTTACTAAAATATTCGCGAAACGAACATTCAAAATTATAAACCCATCGGATGTCACAGTAGGCCCAAACAGCATGAACCTATGTTGTCCTAAACTAGGGATCCAGTAGGTACCCCCAGGGTTAAGCATGAGCTATATTTTCTGATACCGGTCCCGACTACTCATCAGTACAAGTCAAATAAGCTCAAACAGCATGACTCTATGTTGCCCCAAACCCGAGATCCAGTAGGTGCCCCCAGGGTTCAGCATGAACTCCATCTTGTGATACCAGTCCCAACTGCTCATCAGTACAAGTCGAATGAGTCCAAACGGCATAAGTCTATGTTGCCCCAAACCTGAGATCCAGTAGGTGCCCCCAGGGTTCAGCATGAACTCCATCTTGTGATACCAGTCCCAACTGCTCATCAGTACAAGTCGAATGAGTCCAAACGGCATAAGTCTATGTTGCCCCAAACCTGAGATCCAGTAGGTGCCCCCAGGGTTCAGCATGAACTCCATCTTGTGATACCAGTCCCAACTCCTTGTCAGTAGGTACAAGTCGAATGAGCTCAAACAGCATGAGTCTATGCTGCCCCAAACCTGAGATCCAGTAGGTGCCCCCAGGGTTCAGCATGAAGTCCATCTTGTGATACCGGTCCCAACTCCTCGTCAGTAGGTACAAGTCGAATGAGCTCAAACAGCATGAGTCTATGTTGCCCCAAACCTGAGATCCAGTAGGTGCCCCCAGGGTTCAGCATGAAGTCCATCTTGTGATACCGGTCCCAACTCCTCGTCAGTACAAGTCGAATGAGTCCAAACAGCATAAGTCTATGTTGCCCCAAACCTGAGATCCAGTAGGTGCCCCCAGGGTTCAGCATGAACTCCATCTTGTGATACCAGTCCCAACTCCTCGTCAGTACAAGTCGAATGAGCTCAAACAGCATGAGTCTATGCTGCCCCAAACCTGAGATCCAGTGGGTGCCCCTAGGGTTCAGCATGAACTCCATCTTGTGATACCAGTCCCAACTCCTCGTCAGTACAAGTCGAATGAGCTCAAACAGCATAAGTCTATGTTGCCCCAAACCTGAGATCCAGTAGGTGCCCCCAGGGTTCAGCATGAAGTCCATCTTGTGATACCAGTTCCAACTCCTCGTCAGTACAAGTCGAATGAGTCCAAACAGCATAAGTCTATGTTGCCCCAAACCTGAGATCCAGTAGGTGCCCCCAGGGTTCAGCATGAACTCCATCTTGTGATACCAGTCCCAACTCCTCGTCAGTACAAGTCGAATGAGCTCAAACAGCATGAGTCTATGCTGCCCCGAACCTGAGATCCAGTAGGTGCACCCAGGGTTCAGCATGACCACCATCTTGTGATACCGGTCTAAACTCCTCGTCAGTACAAGTCGAATGAGCTCAAACAGCATGAGTCTAGTTATGTTGCCCCAAACCTGAGATCCAGTAGGTGCCCCCAGGGTTCAGCATGAAGTCCATCTTGTGATACCAGTCCCAACTCCTCGTCAGTACAAGTCGAATGAGTCCAAACAGCATAAGTCTATGTTGCCCCAAACCTGAGATCCAGTAGGTGCCCCCAGGGTTCAGCATGAACTCCATCTTGTGATACCAGTCCCAACTCCTCGTCAGTACAAGTCGAATGAGCTCAAACAGCATAAGTCTATGTTGCCCCAAACCTGAGATCCAGTAGGTGCCCCCAGGGTTCAGCATGAACTCCATCTTGTGATACCAGTCCCAACTCCTCGTCAGTACAAGTCGAATGAGCTCAAACAGCATGAGTCTATGCTGCCCCGAACCTGAGATCCAGTAGGTGCACCCAGGGTTCAGCATGACCACCATCTTGTGATACCGGTCTAAACTCCTCGTCAGTACAAGTCGAATGAGCTCAAACAGCATGAGTCTAGTTATGTTGCCCCAAACCTGAGATCCAGTAGGTGCCCCCAGGGTTCAGCATGAAGTCCATCTTGTGATACCGGTCCCAACTCCTCGTCAGTACAAGTCGAATGAGCTCAAACAGCATGAGTCTATGTTGCCCCAAACCTGAGATCCAGTAGGTGCCCCCAGGGTTCAGCATGAGCTCCATCTTGTGATATCGGTCCCAACTCCTTACCAGTACAAGTCAAATGAGCCCAAACAGCGACTTATTAAGACGATTCTAATTCTAGTATCGGTTAGGAGAAATAGGTACCAAATCAGCTTCTGATGTTGTGGCTGACTGTACTTTTCTTTAGAAAATCAAGGAATACTCATCGAGGCGTTTCTAACAAACCTAAACTCAACCTGGTTGAGGTATTTTATGGCAGAGTTCTTATGGCCACCTCCTGTCTCCATCATCAGACCAGCCCGATGGTATCAAAATATTGTATTGTCATCCAAGTTACGCAGGTATGCAAAATTTTAGCTCAATCGGACATCAGGAACTGGTTCAAATCTGGCTCGCAAGATTCTACCTAAACATCTAACACACATACTGACAAACACTGTGAGTTAAATAAAAGCTTGTAAAAAAAATACAGGGTGTTTTTACAGTAACTAGCCATAAGGTGGTTAGGGAGGCCATACTCAACAACCTCTCAATGGGACCAAAACCGAGATCACAAAAAAATTGTCTGCTACATTTGACAGATCAGATGTCGACGCAATTTTTTTTTGCGAATTTGGGGTTGGTCCCTTAGAAAAAGTTGACCGACCTAATCACCTCTCATAACACCTATCTCTTTAGCACAATCTAGATAAGTGTAACTGTCTGCCACTAAGCTTTCATAATTAAAAGGATAAGTTCGCCTTTGTACTATTTTTGTTTTTTCGGTTGTTTTACGTTTTTGTACAATAAAGAGTTCATACATTCATACATACATTATTAGTTCATTACATCGCAAATATGCTACTCCATAGCTTTTTGGACATACATACCGAATTCACTTAATTTCCGCCGTCCCGCGAAACCGTTGTAATTATGTTCTAATAAGCATCAGTTAGCGTAACCGGCCGCACCGCAAAAGAGCAGTTATGGCGGCGATTAGTAATGTGAACCCGTGGTTGTTAGGTTTATAATTGGGGAATCGGAGATGGGTCGCGTTTGTTAAGATAATTAAGATTAGAGGAGAAAATAATATAAGTGCTAAAATTTCGGTGAAGCAAGGTTAATACTAACTGCTTTAGTTACCATTGCAACATGTAGGTACTATGTTGTTATGTATATGTTATGGACCAAGTGATTAATGCGGGCATTATTTATAATGCCCGGGCATTATGAATAATGCCCAGACGTATCAGGCCAAGTGATTAATTATTATCTAAATTTCATTATTTATCACATTGTCTGGTCATTATGAATAATGCTACGTGACCATTGGGCAATTTGATAATATACTTGGGAAGTTTAGACATTTGAGTCTGTACTTTTGTCTCAGGCGACACCGCTTGGCACAATTGTTTGTTAGGACAAACAAAGCTGATTAAACCCCCTAGCCGCGAGATCAAGCGGTGGCTACCCCCAAAAAGAAGGGGGTAATGGTCGGCTTCCGAGGTCCAGGTTGAGCTGTATTTTTGGCGACCATTAGCTGCTAGGTCGAGTTTGTTTGATATCATCTTCGTATAATTTCGGTGCAAGGAATCTATTTTTGAATTTTTTTTTTAATTTTTTCCTCGTACAAAATAAAGAACCCGTGCGTGAAAAATTAAAACTGACCTTAAAATTTTGTCACTATTTTGCCCTCGAGAATCGTAATTTGGCGAGACGAATTAGACTCCTTTTTAAAGGAATGGCCGGACGCTGCACAGAATCGGGAGGATTGGAAAAACCGGGGGGAGGCCTTTGCCCAGCAGTGGGACATTACTGGCTCCTAATAATAATAATAAAAAATATAAGTATTTAGCCCATTTTTTATCTGTCCTATACAAATAATGGAATCATGGTCGGAGGAGAATGGTATTTTTTATCCAAATATTGAATAAATGGCAGTCTAAATACATGGATGTAATGTTATACTTTTAATTTCATGCGCTGACTTTTCCTGTTCCTGGTTCAAATTTGTTTTTATTTTTGCTTTCATATAACAAAATGATGTCCGGCGGGAGCTGTTATCATCAAACGCCAGCAGTTGTACTCAAACGGTATGCTCCTGAGTTATGTCCCGTGCTAACGCGCCTTTTCGAACTCTCGTACCACAAACGGCAAGTAGGATAATAGCATAATAGGTGACCGCCAGTATGGCTTTCGCCACGTTTGCTCGACTGGTGATCTTCTAGTGTATCTCACTAACCGCTGGGCTTCAGCCATTGCGAGTCAGGGAGAGGCATTGGTAGTCAGCCTTGATATAGCTAAGGCTTTCGATCGAGTCTGGCATCGAGGTCTTCTGTCGAATTTGCCAGCTTACGGACTGCCTGAGGGATTGTGCAGATGGGTTGCCAGCTTTTTGTCCGGCAGAAGCATACGAGCCGTAGTCAGCGGAAGTTGATCTGAAATCATGGACATTAAACGCTGGTGTTCCGCAAGGCTGGGTGCTATCCCCAACGCAATTTTTGCTGCATATAAATGATATGTATGTTGTCTATCGGCGACATTTATTGTTATGCTACACGGACCGTGCCAATATCCCTCGTTCCGTTGTGGTAGAGAGTCACGAAAACCTTGTGTCCGATATCGAGAACACTCTTTCTGGAGTCTCGGCGTGGGGTAAGGACAACTTGGTCCGATTCAACCCCACAAAGACACAAGTTTGCGCGTTTACTGCTAAGAAAACCCCATTTGCTGTGGCCCCTCAGTTCCAAGACGCAACTCTTACGATGTCATTGAGTATTGGGATTCTCGATGTCGACATTTCCAGTGACGTCCAATTCCGTAGTCACCTTGAAGGGAAGGCCAAGCTGGCATCCAAAAAGCTCGATGTGCTCAATAGAGCAAGGAGATACTTCACTCCGGAGCAGAAACTGCTTCTGTACAAGTCGCAGTACAAGTTGGGCGGAAGCACCTATATACCAGCTTGGGCCCTTTAACTCGGTACAAAGGCGCGCTATGCGAATAGTCGACGATCCCAAAGTCACGAGCAATATTGAACCTCTAAGTCGAAGGAGAAACTCTCCTTATGTGTGTTCTATCGCTTGTAAAATGGGTTGTGCTCTTAAGGCTGCACGCACGAAAACATGCGACCGGCCGCCGCTACTAGCGGCGAGACGAGCGGTGGCACAAGCGGCGAGATAGAAATGTTCAGGAATGTATGTCAAACCGTTTCCTAAAACAGCGGTGAGCCGCGAGCGTGGCCGCCGCCGTGAATGATGCCCACGGCTGCTTTTTATCACCGCACCGCTCGCCGTCGGCAGGGTATTCATCCTCACACCCTTATGGAGCCTTATGGGTCGCGCACTGTACGATTAAAGAGAAATTTGCTCCCGCGAACGCTCCGGCTGTTGAATGAACTCCCTGCCCAGGTTTTCCCAGAGGGCTACAGTATGAGATTCTTCAAAAAAGGAGTACATAGGTTCTTAAAGGGTAGGTAACGCGGTGAATCCTCTGGAGTTACAGGCGTCCATAGGCTACGGTAGGTGCTTACCATCAGGCGGACTATATGTTTGTTTGCCACCGTCGTGGTACCTATATAAAAAAAATATCACTATTTTCACGACCTTGTAGTTGATTTTGTGAATTTTTTATGTTTTTTATTACTTTGCCCATAGCTGATGGACATTATGTATAAAGCCCGGACAAATTAATTGTTTGAATAGTTATTATTGAAGGTTTATTACCCTGCCAAATAGGTGATGGGCATTATTCATAATGCCCGGGCAATTTAATTATTTGAATAGTTATGACCAAATTGCCTACTCATATTGGGCATTATTCATAATGCCCGGGCATTATGTATACTGACCAATTTATCACTTGGTCCATAACATATACATATATGAGCCAGATATTTCTTGGAAAGAAAAAAATATATTTCAAAATGAGTATACTTGTGTGAGAAAAGTGTGACTGGCTATACATATATTTCAAGAACATCAGTTCTTTATATGTGACTGATACAATATTGTACTTTTTATTTACAAAGAGAAAGCGTAACCTTGGGAGTATTTCGGTATACAAAATCAAGTATTCGTTACGGGCACATTCAATACGAATGTCTACGAATCAATACTGATCGCACCAAATTAGGACTACCAATCTCGTGTCTATGTTACGGGAACGTGGGATTATGGGATTTTTAAACTCAACTAGACTAGGTAGGTGAGGTGCGTTGGGGTAAGATAGAAAGGTATTTTTTTTGGGGTAAGATAAAAAGTAGTCTGTAGTGCTCCGGAATATGGACGATTTTTTGTCTTATCCCTAAAAAAATACCTTTCTATCTTACCCCAACGCACCCTACAATAACTCTTAGTCGTATTGCACAAGGTAAATCATATTTTCAGGCACTACAAACAATATAGGTAAGCAAAAACTTTGAAACATAAAGCGGTTAAAACATTATATATTTTCAATGTCATATTATGTTTTAACAAACAAGTATCATAAAGGAATAATTCAGTTCCAACTTAGGACTTACTTATCAAGGAACTACAGTTTTGTTTGAACGGCCCAGTATCAGTATTTTTTTTCATAAATCTATGGTTGTAGTCACCGATCAAATTATAATACAAGGGATACATAACCAGATCAAAATCTATAAGACTCAAAAAAGCTTAGATATTATTATACCATATAGGGTTCCCTCTATTTGGCATACTTTTATTTGTCCGAAACGCTTTTTGCATAACAGACCTGGCATAATCGGTTTTAGACGAATGATAATGTAGCAGAAACCTTATTTCGTATAATTCACAACATGGCGAATATCTTTTTGCCCGCAAATGATTTAGCATACCACTGTTGTAGCCGAATGTTATTATGCATAAACTTGCTAAGGATAATTGTATTTGGCATAATTTTCACTATCCGAAAGTTTTTTAGCGTACACCGACGCAACCAAAACGCTGCGAACAAAGTGGGTTAGGTCAGGTTAAAATCGTGATCTCAACGGGAATGCACTTCTGCGTTTGGGTTAGGTTAGGTTAGAACTGCGACCTCAACAAAAAAAACTGCTACGAAAAAGTGGGTTAGGTTAGGTTAGAACTGTGACCTCAACACAAAAGTACTTCTGCGTTTGGGTGATCTTAGATTAGAACTGCGACCTCTACAAATAAAAACTGCTACGAAAAAGTGGGTTAGGTTGGGTTAGAACTGTGATATCATCAGAAACGCACTGTTACGAAAAACTGGGAGTGACATTTGAATGATGCAATTCCAAACAAAGTTCTGCAACATAATTTTCGTCAAATAAATTTTATGCTCTTACACTTTATGCCTAAATACGATTCGGAATAATGACTTTATGAACCAGTAATATTAGGACCAATAGCAATCTGCCAAAGTCAATTATGCTCAACATAAGTATGCGAAAACAGTTTGTGGGTAAAGCTAATTATGATCATGTCGATTATGCAAAATATAAATATGACTACAATTATTATGCGAAAACAGGGTGAACCTTCTATAGTATAGCCATTACTTAAACGTACTCTCTTTAAAAGTTTACACGTAACAATATAGAAAGTCGATTCCTTTTACGGCAAGCTAGCCTTTCTCGGCCGTAATTCGGATCATAATGGCGGGTAAGAGGATCAAATTATCAGTGCCAGTTTGATTGGTCGCTGAACCGGTACCGAATGTAGTTTTAGATGGACCCTATTTGGAAAGAGGAATGTGTTTTAGATGATGTTGCAGTAACTTTGAAAATACAGAAGGGATATAATGTTTAAAAGATATCATTGATATGTAATATAATTAAGTATTATAGTTTTCAATAATTCATCATATTTAAATGTGAGACATGAAATCGAATTTTAACGGGTCTTCCTCTTATATAGAATACTAATAAGGCAAGTAATACTGTCAAAGTGTTGATTGTTACTTAAGCATTAATTTCACCACACTCGCTAGGAAAGGCACTGTTTTCAGGTACATAGAAAGTGTGTAAAGTAGAATTTTTTCCACATGTCTTCTTCGCAGTTTAAAAGATATTATTGATATGTAATATAATTAAGTATTATAGTTTTCAATAATTCATCATATTTAAATGTGAGACATGAAATCGAATTTTAACGGGTCTTCCTCTTATATGGAATACTAATAAGGCAAGTAATTCTGTCAGTGTTGATTGTTACTTAAGCATTAATTTCACCACACTCGCTAGGAAAGGCACTGTTTTCAGGTACATAGAAAGTGTGTAAAGTAGAATTTTTTCCACATGTCTTCTTCGCAGTCGGTCACTCTTGGTAGAGCGGTCGTGGTTATGGCAATTGTTCCCCATTATTGTGGTCGTCTTCGTCCTTTCCCGCCATAGGCACTCTGCTGTCCGCGGGACGGATGCACTCCACATAGTCCACTGTAAAAAGACGGTAAAATTAACTTTAACTAATTTGTATTCGATTTGTATTGACATTTATATTAGCTGACAATTTTCTTACGATGATGATGTGATGAAAACATGTTGTAAGGATTATACTTGGCAGAAAGGTTCCTACACTTCTTATGCCTAGAAATTCTCGCTATTGAAAGGAAATAATATATGTAGTTATTTCACCTATATTGTATTTTAGACAGTATTAAAATCTTTTAATGCTTGTGAATTAGAAAGTGGAACAATGTAACACACTTTGGCATTCAACTTTTACAAACTAACCACCACTGAATGTTACAAATCTATGCCTTAAAACAAGGTAAAAAGCGTTACTTTAGTTTGGCTTGAATTAATATATCTAGCGGGGATACCATTTGTAGACGAATCCCTATTTAGGAGGAGGAATGTGATTGATTTTTTGTCGATGAGAGTAATGATATGGTTTGCTTGGATTATACGTGTCGAAAGATTCAAATTGTATCCATTTAAGACTCGTCTGTCTTTATAGTGTTTTTAACCGACTTCAAAAAAGGAGGAGGTTCTCAATTCGACTGTTTTTTTTAACTTTTTAATTCAACCGTCAAGGAGAGTTCTTTTTCGTTTCGAAATCGTTGTATCTATTTTGAATGTTTTATATTTCGTTAGTAGCTGCATTTAATAGGTCAATAATAATCAGTATTAAACCTGACTTTATTTGATTGGATTAAATAGTTTATGAAATATGTAGCCTGGTGCCTGAAGTTATTTTATGTTGCTGTTTTATTTATTGTTATTGTAATTGTAATCTTTAGAAAAAAATATCTGCTTCAACTGCTATAATAAGATTAAATAATCGAGTAACTTTAAAATTTGGTTCCTTAGATTTTTTCAGCTAAGATGTTTTTTAAGGTGAAATGAAAGCTTAAAATTGAATTCTACTTTAAAATATTATTTTTCCCTTCATCAGGCATTATATAGTTTAGCAACCTTCCAGACAATAAAATAACCCACACGGCTATGTATGAAAGACGTTACATAGCCCCGTGATTCCAGTTATGATGGATAAAGTATCAATAAAACATTCATGAGCCACTCAATAATAGCACTTACTGATACGGTCGCAGAGGTGATAATTGCAGCGCAGTCGCTAGAACTCGAAAAAGCTCAGTGCGTTATAGTAGGTCAAGCATTTATAGTGCCTTTATAAAACCTTTTAACATTAGTGTTTGTAAAGCGCTATAAAAGTACCTATCGTGATAATGTAATCGTATTTTACTCTGACCAAATGCTTCTATCAACTTTTATGGCCTACCGACCGTACCACCTATGGTATGCATTAAAACAAATCATAGTGAAAGTTAATCACCATCACCAATATCACCATTCTACAGTGGTTTAGTTACTTATAGGCTACATATTTTATGCACTTTATCCATCCCTATTAGAAATACTGTTTAAGACATAATATTCTTTTATATTGAAAAGTTATTAAAATTAGCGTTTATTTATGAGACTGACTGCGTTGTTCTAAGTTATGTCACCCGAAAGCTGTAAATCGGTTATTGCGTAGACAATATTCAGTCACGACGGTTTGCTTCAGTGTTTGATATTTAATGGACACGTAAACTGTTACTCCCTAATGGCAAATATTGGTATTTTGTAGTGTACTTAGTGTGGTTGTACCGGTGACTCCGGAAAGAGACATTCGTACATACAATTTGTAGTGTCTACTTAAGTAGGAGTTGGAGAGATTTTCTTATGAGTGCAATAAACATTAAGATGTATTTTGCTTGATACTGATTAAGAATATTTAGAGGTGGTTAAATCTATAAGTACCGTAATAAAATAACCATTGGGTCAGTGAAAATGATAATTGAGAAATGAATTGCCGGTTCCAATAAAGTAAAGTGATAATATAGTTGCTTTTAGAATTAAGTGGTAAATAATACTTAACGTGAATAGTTGCTATGACATATGACAAATTTAGTGTGCTATTAAGTGAAATTATATCTGGAGGCACCCTTAGACGAACATTGTAAATGAGGTATTATTACCAATAATTTGAGCGGTAATAATATAATTAATAGGCTTAGGTACAGTTGTAAATACATTCAGCACTCATTTTATAATGAAAAAATTATGTAAAATCGCGTCTAGACTTAAGGTAGTTTATAGTCCGGGAGAGGTGGTGTTTCCTGCCGTCATACAGTTTTTACCAGTACGGGGGAATCCTTGCCTACTCTTAGATACAATGCTGTTTTTCTTTATAAATTGTATTACTTATCAAGGAAATAAAAAAATTGAAATTGAAAAAATTTAAAATTTTCACCCTGTAAATGAGGCGGAGTTGAGCGGAGATGAGCGGAAACATGCGTAAATTAACCTGAGGATGGCCAGCAGATGATGCTATAGGTTTATTCCCGCACGTCTCTTCTTATCTCCGCTCAACTCCGCCTCAGTGGAAAGTCAGTCTAATCGTTGGAACTCATCATTATAACACCATAAATATTATCATGCTCGCACGCCTTCTCGTGTTATGATTATGACATAGCACTTAAAGCTCGTTCAATCTTTGACACAACGAGGCGCTACCTAACAAAACAAGATACCCTTGTGCCAACTTAACAAATTAATTCTCTCGCCCGTAATCCTGTAACAAAATAGCAACCTCAATTTCCGAACGAAATCATTCAACTTTTTCAAACTTAATCTATATCGGCAACAAGCTGTTCAGAAATTCAATTTATAAACAAGTTAGCATCTCGTTAAAATTCTTCGGATGTAATAAGGCAAGTTGGCTCCTTTGGCAGGCATTTGTTGAATTTAGATCTTCAGTCAGCGAACTCGCAACATTCTTGCGAAAGTTGGATAATAACCCTCGTTTTTGGTATCGCTTATAGGTTTTTGAGCTATTCGCGAGCGTTGGTTAAGTTTGACTTCTGATGTATGGGGAACTTTGTATTGGTACGATCAAGGTTTCCAGAGAATGAACATATACGAAACGAAGTTTGCTCGTGTAAAGTTTCAAGAACACTTAAGTAAACTTTATAAGTGCTGCGCGATTAATACATCCACAATGTTGCATATTAACAAGTATTTTATGTTGTTTCATTATGATGTAAGTAAGCATATATGTGGTTGGCGAAGCGTTACTTGTACTTGCGATGTGTAGTTTAGGCGACAATGAAGGATTAAATAGCGTGTGATGTGTCGTAATTTACGTGCCGTGGAAAATTACACGCACGTAGTGAGTAAGGCAACGGTTTTAAATGTAGCGACTTTCTACAAGTGCAAAAAAGATATTTATTAATAAAAAAACCACGAAAGAAGTTTTAAATGTAAAATGTATCTATGGTTTTGTTAAGACGAATTTAAAAAAAACTGCACAAAATTATTCTTTCGAATAGCAAATGCACGAGTTTCATTGTCAAATACCGAAACTGATATAGGTGTGCCTATTAGAGCATAATTAGTATTGTATTGTAATTATGAAATCGGTATCGAATTCTAATTACGAAAAACTAAGAAAAACATCCATTTTCGTAAAAAATTGGTTTTCGCGCCCAAAAAAAAATTCTCCTACTTTTTTTACTCGCAACACGAATAACACGATACCAATAATGCCCTTAAACGGATCACCAGTATTTTTGTTACATCCTGTATTTGACCAGCTTCCTCGATTTCTCAAGGATCCTATAGTCAGATCCCGACTTGATGACAGTGACAATAATATAATTATTTCAAATAAATAAGAAATTTATTATCACTGCATGCGGCTGTACTCACTTGTGTTTAGTCACTACGCGCGACATGTTTCGGAGAGCTTAGGTCCATCCTCAAGCAATAAGACTGCTAGGCGAACTGATTCACGATCGACGTTACGGCGGGTTATGCAGTGATAATAGTGTTAATATGTCTCACGAAAGTTTAAATTCAATAAAATAAGAAATTTGTTAAGAATTCAGCTTCAGTCACCTTCAAGACATCGGTGAATATTTAAAAATAAGAGTTACGTGACCTTAGTTGGGTATGAACATCCTTCACAATTAAAATTTGTATTTTGAGAAATATTATTCTCCTGTTACTGGAATTTGGCACTTTTTTATACTGATTTCCTCCTATAACATTACGTTTCCTTCACGTAAACATGTTTCCAGCTAAATACAGCTATGTTACCAGCTAGAGTGTATATTTAGAAATTTTTTATTGGATCTAACCTCGTCGTAACATAATATATCATCAAGTGAAATTGCTGTCTATTGCCTGATTATTTTCAAGAAAAATTAAAAAAATCCAGTTTGTTTCTAGTAATGTTTGTTGGAAACAATGAAATCGACTGCAGCCTTACATTGTACCACTAAATTATGATTTACCGGCGGTATTAGGTGGAGTTATGTAAATGAGCTCATCTCCAATTCCCACGGCTTTGAGTTACGGCGGTAGCATTGATTTATTGTAATTGACCATCATTGGTCATTTATTCAATATTTATTAGCTATAACTTTCTAAACATGCAAATGCATAGGTAATGCTACTTGTGGGAAAAGCTCGATTTTTTGGCCAGTGCCGGTATTAAAATACAATTAATGTAAGAATGCGTATGTCAAAGCTCTTATGGCGATGGTATAAAGTTTAATTTTGTGTGGTCCGTGCAAGTTTTATTGATGTTAGCTTTTCCTTGAACCTACAATGGAATTTTGGTATTGGTTTGTTATATTTATATGCGTATTGATTTTACGGTGGGAGAGTGAGAACATTAATGAATGCATGTAAAAAATACGCAAGTAAGTAACGGGTTGGCAGTGTAAGCACTAATCGACTAGCAAGTTATCAAATAGCGGAAAAGCAAAGTGTATTATTGTTTATTGTCGTTATAATACACTTCCGCAAAGTAAAGCCTGATTCAATGAATCACAGACTACACTATTCCTATAACACACACATACACTTCTTTGACGGGAAATCTGATGTGATCGACACAAGCCAGGAATCATCCCTTAAGGGGGTGAAAATGGAGTGATAATTTACAATATACTTTCAAACCCGGCATAAATAAAATTTGATAAGTGGGTGAATTTCACTAGCATTTCAACCGTCGACTCATTTGTGTTATAAATGTATAACATAAAATTTGCTAATCATTTATAAAAGAGCACAAATATTATTCGATAATTGTGTGTTGTCTATATCATAAATATGTATGTTACAAATTACGAGCAACTATTATGTCATAAATTCGTAACACAATTGAACCAGTGGTTGAAATGCTTGTGAAAGTCACCCAGGTTTCCATTCCTTTGTACAGTGTTTCCTACTCAAATACTCAAGTTAGGACATGCAATATCGGGATTGGTTGTATGGGCAATCCCGTAATTCCGGTATTGTGTGCCCCAGATACCGGAATTCCGGGATTGCCCATACAACCAATACCGGTATTGCATGTCCTAACTTATACTAAGATTCTCACATGTTGTTTTCTCACGTTATCTATGTTTACCTGACTTAACTTCTTTACTTCGCCGCGAAGCCAGGCAACTAGCGAGTCATTACACATCTATCTGGCCCGCCCCATTAACCCGCCATTTATCAAAACGTCATTAATCTCCGCAAAGAAGTGCAGCGGTGATTAAGACTTCTTGCGGGATCCGGCGTACACTTGCGGACATTTTAAGCGTAAACTTAGAAAATAATTAACTCCTAAAATTCCCGTGCTAATTGTATGGGCGAAATAAAAGAAATGATGATAAGGTTCATACCTAATAGAATAAGGATATTACAGCTACAGTTATGAGCATTTGCTACTCCTGTGTTAGGTACCTTTTTTGTGTCAAAGTGCAGTTCAAAAAGTATAGTTTTCCTGCATTCCACAGTCCCTGTTTGCAAAGGTACCTAGGTATACATATGTACTTATACAGTAATAAGAAACAAACTTAGGATTAATATATATTTACGAAAAACTACACCGAAAACTAATCCATGTAAGTACATTATGATAAAATAAATAGATAAATAGTGTACTATAAATGAACTACAGTGTAATAATACTCGTTCCTTTAATTTTTAGTGAAGGCGAGGCGAGGTCGCAGTACCTTAGGGTTGTATTGTATCTCGGGTTATTTGAGGCTAGGGTTGATATTCATTAATCAATTTATTTATGCTTCCTAATTCTGTTGTTAGTGTACCGATACACCAAATTTTATTAAGAGCTTGGGGAGAAAATAATTAATTTAAAAAGCTTTGGCGAATTTTGGACTATATATTTTTAAGTATGACAGGCCTTATGTTAGTCGAAGGATCGATACCTATCTATATATTTGGTTACCTTTAAATGTAGCTTAAAGTTCTTTGGTCCGGACCCTAAAAACTTTAGCTTGGTTCTGAAACACAGTGTTCTGATTATTTTTATTAAGTTGTAATATGGGAACATAATATCTTCTACGGTTGCCGCGATAGTTATTCATGAAATAAAACAACTTTGAACGGATTATATCGCGTATACTGAATTTTAAATTACATCCCGACGTTTCGAACACTTTACAGCGTTCGTGGTCACGGGTCGACTGAGGAAAACATATTTACCCACATCTAAAATTACAATGTACTAAAGACTACCCACATGTATAACATTAAATGCAAACAAATAAAGCTAGTTCTACAATAGCTAATTATCGATCTACTACAAACTTTAATTAATTAATTTAAAAGGTAGCAAACAAACTGTTAAATTTAGAAATTAATAGGTCTACATTATTTTACAAAATAGAGCAATACATGTTAACACTATCCAACGCTATGGCCTCACAGTCGTGTGTCCTGCTTGCTCTTTGATCAAATGAACCACTGGATCCCAAGCCGGTGGTAAAGAAAAGCCCTCCTCTCTGTTGAAGTTTGGATCCAAACTTCAACAGGGAGGAGGGCTTTTGTAATATGGGAGTTATACATATGTTAGTGTCTAATAATTATTTAATTATCTGAATATATTCCTTTGATATACTCTTGAAATTCTTTTAACATACTTATATTAAGAAACCACACAAAATTAATATGAAGAAACAGTTATTAAACAAACATTAAACTTATACTTAAAGTTCTACACATGACGTTAAATATTTTATCTCCAAATTGTCAGTATACATAAGACTCAGACTTAATATAAGTGACATGGGCATAGCAGATCGTGTCTTTGATGATAATTTTTTTAGGTAGGTAGGGGAAGACAGGGTAGATTCGTACACTGGGAGCCTTCGTACAGTGGTCATATCTCGGCTATCCAACACGCTGAAGCGTTCATATTTGTATGCAACACGGCTACTTACATGCAAAGGCTACCTTCCAAAAGTAATGGCAGTGCGGTACAAGATTTCGCCAGAAAGAGCTGATATGTGTTTTCGGCACTCGCAAGTAATTTTGAGTTCTCCTTTGAATGCGTTTGTTTCCAAAAAGTTTGGATGGACTTAGAAAAAATGCTTTAGTATTGTTTGTAAATATATGCTAAATATTGTTATTTAAACAATACTTTTGGGATTATATTAACGATATATTTTTTATTTTGATTTTTTTCAGGTCCGTTGGATTGGGGTACCTTCGTACACTAAAAATGTATGTAATTTCATACTGTACGAATGCACCCCATGTAAGTTAAAATCAAGAATAACATAATTGCAAAAACAGATCAGTAAGATATGTTTAAAAAGTGATTGAAACTGGCGAAATAGCTGGTAAAATCATGAATCCCGGGGAGAAACGAATAGTGTACGGAGCTACCCCGCGTGGTGGGGTGAATTCGTACAGTTCCCATTTTTTGGAAAAATCGTTATAGCTTGGCCAAGTTGCTTTATATCAAGCCAGAAATGCGCTATTATTATAGGCAGATAAATGGACAATAACATAGCACTCGTTTCATTGTAAAATATCTGTTACATTTTGTTTTACAAGGCTCCGAAAAAAAAGTGTACGAAGCCTCCCCATCTTCCCCTACCTATTTTAAAATAAAAAAGTGTATTTTAAAATCATATTCCGGAAGGGACTATACAGGCTGGATTTTTTTGGTTCAGTGAGGGCACCTACCAGATCTCGTGCTGCTACGCGAAAATGGTCTTAGAGGACCTTCACTCGATTTAAAATTAATGAAGATTGGCGAATTTTTATACACATTGTATGAGAAGAGTTTTCCACGATTTGTGGCTTTTCAAGCTGGATTATTTTTGATCCCATACAAGGTTTTGATTCTGAATAGGAATGGGATCTATTGGCACAAAAAAGGTGTCACAAATTATCTTTTTCTCGTAAGTTATTTTCAAAATATGTAAACGTCAATCTTCATTAATTTGTAATCGAGGGAATGTCTCCTAAGACCATTTTCACGTAGCAGCACGGGATCTGGTAGCTACCCCACTGACCCCAAAAAGAAAATCCACCTTGTATAAGTTTTCACCTCGAAACATTTACACTGAGATATTATTGCTATTTTGGAATATTCTATATTCACTACCGAAAACCGCATCACTTGTAAAACCAAAAATGCCCGGAATTCAACATGCCTGAGGCGAGTGACTATAGAAAATCCGCAAAGTGTAAATACGGTGCGACGCGGCGCAGAATTGCGAAGTACATTGCGTAAACTGAATTTTGAAATTAGCTTCGTCCCATATGACGTGGTAAAATTTTCATAGAATAATCGAATTAATACCTACCATACCTACAAGCTCGCTACATCATGGCTACAGCATCACCGGCACTTCGTCCTTCCCTTAATTTATTACATACAAGCGACCCGCTCCGGCTTCGCACGGGTGCAATTATACATATAAACCTTCCTCTTAAATCACTCTATCTATTATAAAAAAACCGCATCAAAATCCGTTGCGTAGTTTTAAAGATCTAAGCATACATAGGGACAGACAGCAGGAAGCGACTTTGTTTTATACTATGTAGTGAAGTACATACTTACGTACATTCATATTCTCTTATTGCATATGCATATAAGTAGGTACCAAGACTGCTGCCGAGCAGCGAAAGTTAAATCTCAGTAAAATGAGGGTCTATTCAGGCAACTATTTTATACAAAAGCGACCCAAAATACTTACGTAGTTCATAAGTCTTTCTGAATATTTGGTGCTATAGACGAGTGCGGCAGAAGATTCGGTAAGTATTAAAAATGAGGTATGTCTACTTACTTGTCAATATTGTAAAAATCTGATAATTAGTTTGAGTAATCGTCATATTTGTCGTCTGTAATCCTCAGAAGTAAATAAAAAAGCTTATTCTAAGCCGACGAAAGCTCGGGATAACTAGTCTGTTTTCAAGAACCGCAAATAGCTCACTTGTTTACTCGACTCTTCAACTTATTAAGGCATTTCTAAGGCTAAGAGGGATTAAATTAGAAACTCGGGCGCTCTCCCTGTCCGGCAATTAAACCCAGATCAAAGAGCAATTTCATTCTTTACTTTATTTTGCACGACCATAAAGATAAATTATGGTTTTTAATTTCAGTCATGATAGCGGGTAATGACGGAATTAAAACGTCAAGTTTATTCTGTTGTGTTTTGAATTTTGTGACGAGTACAGGCATCGAAGTAACATAAGTACTAATTTCTGTGGTCAGAAGAACTATTTAATTAAGTGTGATTCGATTACAAATCGCTTTACCTATTACACAATTTTACTGTATATACACATTTTTTTAATATTTACGTTAGGTTTAGGTTGATGTATGATTTAATGTTAGGTAAATAGTTAGTAATTTTATTTGTCCTGTCTTCCGAATCAGTTGTTGTATTTGTTTCGGGTCATTCGTAAATTATACCCTGCTTTTCATAAATGACGGTATAACTACTTCATTATTAGCAGCAGACTCATGTTTCTCCCATAACCTAATGAGCTCTATCTTCAGATCTCGTCCCCAATAACAAACCGCTGACTTACAAATACCTTCGCCTCAGCTTGATGTTAAAATAAGTTGAAACCGATGTATAATATGTATTAAAATACGTCAGATATTCGCAACAGATCGATTTATTTCCTAAAAGTAATGGAATACATCAAGTTACACTTGACAAAGACTTGATGAAGCTACTGGTCATCAACAGAGGATTATTAGGTATATCTTTCCCGACCAAACAATAGGTATATATTATTATGATAACTATATACTAATTATCTGGCTTAATTACGTACTCGGGTAGATTCAGGCAGAGCCTACTACATTTCAACTAGTTGAGCGTCACATGTTCTAAAGAACCCTTTCCTTCAATAACAGGGTCCGTTTCATCTAGAATTTTCTCTCACTCGGAACTTTGTCACACTGTCACGTCCCTTTTTTATTCCCGATAGTACTCGCAGACTGTTCCTGTTAAATTATGAACGCCGCTGCATACAAATGGGAGCAGGAGCAGATTGTAATCAAAACTGAAGTTTTAGGATTACTTAGGTTTATTTGCTGTCGACTTGAGTGGCACTGGGATAAAGACTGTATCGTTTGTTATAAATACAAGAAAAATGTTCTATATCTTTTTAAATGATTTATATTTAAACATACAAATCATACTAAACTAAAAACAAAATAATACAGAAAACCTAAACATGGCCAGAAAACCCCAAATTATTCATTTCTGGCTAGTTTCCTGACTCTTTGTCTCATAGTGCCCATTAATGATCGGACAACAGCTTTGTCAAAAGTACGAGCCACCTTGTTCCAATCCAAACGAAGCTATTGGTCTGTGTCGGCAGTACGGCCTGTTTTCCGTAATCTAGCCTTCATTATAGCTCAAAAGTGTTAAATTGGGCGAAGTTCTGGACAATTTGGCGGATTTAATTCTTTGGTCAAAAAAATTAAATTTTTGTCATTACACCATTTTACCACCTTAGCTGAGTAATAGCAAGACGCCAAAATATAGTTTCAGAGTTATGCTTTTTGATCATTGGCAATACTCGTTTCTGAAGGCACTCCTTCATGTAAATATCGGCTTTCATTGAAGAGGTAGTGAAAAATGCAGTCGACTTCATTCCACACTCGCAAATTGCCTGCCACACCATAACTTTCTTGCCGAATTTCTCAAAGCAAATAGATTTTTCACGTTGTATGACCTCTGTTCCATCACGCACCGTATAATACTGGGGACCTGGTAAAGACTTGTAGTCCAGTTTCACATAGGTTTCGTCGGCTATTATTACACAGGTGCCTTTTTTAGACAAAACCAAGTCGGACAACTTTTGGACTCGTTTCTTAACAGATTCTATTTGTTTTCCACTTCGTTTTGGCTGTTTCTGTTTTTTAAATGCCTTCAAATTGTTTCTTTTCTTTGCACGTTGCACCATCCCCATACTCGTACCCATTTTTTCGCAATATCTCCCACAGACAACTCTTTGTTAGAGATTAGCTGCTTTACGATCTTTTGGTCCAATTTTGGGTTCGAAGGACCTGGTTTTTGACCTGGTCGTTGTCGGTCATTAAAGGTATATTCGTTACCGTACTTACGGATTGCAGTTTGGACGGCTCCTACACTAACACCTTCCATTTGAGCAAGCTTTCTGTAAGTAATACCTTTAACCGAACACCATTTGTCCACAATAGATTTTCGCTTTTGTGGCGTAAGACCTCGCATTTTTTTATTGTAACAATATGGGCAAGGAAAAATTACTGTTATCGGTTCTGTGAGAAACGTCAAGTAATTTTCACGTATTAAAATATTTTTTCAACATCAGTTATGCTATTGGCGCCAGTGGTAAGTTGTATTTATAACAGACGATACAGTCTTTACAGCAATGATTTCTGTTTCAATAAGTAGGTATTTTATGAGCTCGTAGTTTTCACATGGAACTCGTGAGTAATGTGTGCGTACAGACAATAGCCGTCTGCGATGACAGGCCATTTAGCCGCGTGACAACTCTAGACGTTTCCTTTTTGTGTGCGTTCACTTTACGCCGGCAAAGCAATAAAAGAACATTGAAAAAACCTATCTTATACTATTAAACGAGTAATATCTTTATTATATAAATCTATACCAAAGTCTGTTCTCAAAACGTGTGCAATACAGCTCAAATACACAAAACAGGGGTTTACGACGTTGAAGTATCGATATAGCTATTATCAAGGAAAATTGTTAGAAAAAAAGGACGAAGAACCACCACTATAACTAATCATATCTTTTAGGGCAAGTCCAAAGTGATTATAATTAATATAATTCCAGTCTTATTCATCTGGTCGGTCACAGTCATGTTTATATCTGTAAGGATGCCTAACAATACCTACATAATATAATATTACTAGTAGTCCGCCTAGAACTGAGAACTCGCGATTTACTTGCAAACGAGTTGACCTATATAACAAGACCCCAAGGAGGATTTTTTTTCTCCTTCTAGCTCCATAACCACTTGATCGATCCTGCTCATATACGAACTTACAAATTTTATGTACCTCTGCTACAGCTCCAAGAAATTTCATAAAGATCAGAAAAACGTTACTAAAGTTATCGTCAGACAAACTATCGAAATCAAAAAGCCATCCAAATGCCGAGACGTCCCAGTAGCCAGGTGACAGTTCGGTTCGGTCTGGAGTTGTTTGTAAGAACTCACTTCGCTTATGTTCCGCGAGTTCGATAATATAAAGAGAAATTTTAAATATCATGAGTATCATGACGATAACTTTGTGGGAATTTCATTGATAGAAAGAATAAAATACGTTGCGAAAATTCGCATAGTTAAAATATCAGACCAGCCGACGAGCCAAGACCGCTATAACGCCTATAACATTTTGAATTTTCTATTCGTTTGTGCACGTGTACGAAGACAGGATAAGGTTTATTTATGATTTTGAAATAGGTGAATATTCTTATTCGTACGAATATACGTATTCTTACTCATCGGGTGTTATTATTATTTATTGAAAACTACATGATAGCGAGTTGCCATAGTGTGAACCTGAACAAGATCCAGTATAAAGGTGGCACTTGTAGAGACATCGCGACAATGGCCAGGGCTGCCACAAAAGATGGCACTCGTTGCCTTCCGTCGTGGGTCGGATGTGACGATATGTGTAAGCCCTAAGTACTTATAGGTACATCTGAAGTAGGTTTCAGGGAAAAATGTCAGGGCCGTGTGTCTATGTGCTAGATTCTGTCCCAAGATTCGGAGCGAGACCTGTAACCTCTTTGGAGTGTGGCTGAAAAATTCTAAATAGCCTCGTAAAGCACAACTTAAAAATGAAATTTGAACTCTAAGAAGGTTTCATATTTTAAAAACGCTACAGTTGGTCTTGGGTCTTACGAGGTTAAGTGGATAAAATTAACAATGTTCTCTTGACAGCAAAACTTTGAAATTTATTCTATATTCTTGACTGCCCGTATATGTATATTGAGATGATATAAGCATTTTTAAATTCCTCTTTAAAGGAGGATAAAAGGCTGTTCAAAGTTGGTATTAATGTTGGGTCGAAATTATTAATGCTAAAAATATTTACACAGTTGCTACAGTATCTACCCCAGTTAAAAAGGATGGAGTAAAATTCAAGTGCAACAAAAACATAAAACTTAGTCACATGCTACATGTAGGCAATTGATGTAAACAAAAACAGGCTTCTAAGTGAACTTATAAGTGATGTCATATTTGAACCAAATTGATGCTTAAGTAGAAATATGGTAAAATATAATTCACACCAAAACGAAGCTTATCAAACTTGTAGCTTCACAATAAGTGAAGCTTGAAATAAACTGAAGTAACATCGTGTCATCAACATCACATCAGAAATTTACAACTGGGTGAGTCCATCAGTTTTCCGAAGGATGAGGTGCAACTAAAACACTAAACTAAGTCACATGTGACGTAACTTATTGAAGTAAATTCATACTTAAATATAGGTAGAAAGTCAGTAAAATATATTATAATCCACAACAAACTGAAGCTCGCCAAGCTTGTATATAGGGAGCTTCACAATAAGCGAAGCTTGAAATAAACTGAAGTAACATCGTGTCACCAACATCACATCAGAAATGTACAACTGGGTGAGTCCATTAGCTTTCCAATTTTCCAAACACGACCGGTTTTCAACAGATATTGTTTTAAAAAGGATGTAGTCGATTAGAGGCTGTATATACGCGCTATATCCCGCAGAGGATGAGCAGCGGATCGGAGGGATGTGCGAGGGACGTGCACCCCTTATGTTTCATTAACGACGGTCGTTGTAGTCTTGAAGAAGTTTAGACATGGCAGATATGCTTTTTTATTACATTTTATTATTAATATAATGTAACAAATGAGTGCTCTACAAAACAAGAACTAAAATATTGTCTATGGAGTCCTGACACCATAGACAAGGTACCTATACTTTACTCGTACTCAAATACTTACTTCATCTTGGAGTCAGGTATGAGTCCTAAAATTATAAATTTGTTGTTACATTTGAAAATGTGAAGGCCTATTCCTATTGCTTTCTCGGTTGCATCCCAACAAGTTGCTGCTCTTTATTTTCTGAGTGAAAAAACACTACACGTAATATTCTTTTATCTCAGTGACCTTAAAGCTTTGAAATTGAGCCCCTAGCGTTTGGAATGAAAACACGTTTTTTTAAAGCAAACAAAAAAAACACTATAACGCAATTGACTGGCTTATTACCAGCCACTCCAGCCAGGATCATGCAAACACCTAAATCTTGGTTTCGATTTTTAGATATCCAAATTCAACTTTAAATTCCGCGAAAATAGCTTAATAAAATAGGTATATGTCTTAGTTATTTTTATTAATATTAACTCATCAGTTCCAAATATGTAACTTGCAGGTTATTTTCAAACTTTAAATATTATACATAGTAGTTGGCAGCCCATATAAAATTGTAATTATAATAAAGATAAATGTATCAGAAACAACAGGTCTTAACTTTTTAGCAAAAGCGTAGTTTTTTATACACACTTACAGATTTAAAAAATTAGACATGTCTATCAGTCCACCTAACTCTACGTATTTCCTAGTCCAAGAGCGTCGACACAATGACCCCGCGTAAATCTCCGGACCCCGGACCAACACCGGAATTCATAAATTATGATTCACTTGCTCACTGAAAACCTTTTTTATGGTAACGCTTATTCGGTGAAAAGCGGCCATTTTTATTTTACTCGTTTGTCGCTTAACGTTGTTTTTATTGAAGGGGACGCTCTCGGCCTATATTCTTGTTTTCGGTGTTTGAGTTTACGTATTTTGAAAAAGCCGGGGTAAATAAAATATTATGTTACAATATAAGGTTCCGGTTTAGTCCAGTTTACGTGTAGAGGATCAGGGGTGTATTTTTGAGATTCGAGTACTCGAAAGTGACATTTACAACTCAGAATAAAACGATGAAATTATGTTTTAAACATAAGAGCGATAGAAATTTTAAATCATGAGTATTTAAACTATTAATTTTATGCGACTAAATTGGCGGTAAGCTTTTGTGTGCGATTATTTTCGAGCTTAAACTTTTTGATTTCGGACGCTCGAAAGTCAAAAATTGGCCCCCAGGACATTGGTTTGTTATTTGACTGAAATAATGCGGCTAAATTATAAGTTAAAAAATAACCTCTGAAATCAGTAAAAATAGGTTTTGGTACTAATTTGCAGCTTCAAATCACGATTAGACTAATAAATAAACCGAAACGGTCCGCGGAATCAAAATTGCACTGAGTTGTTCTGTTCGTTAAACCTGATTTGTAGTAGCGTAATGAACCATAAAATCGCAATTTCCAAAGTTTTATTTTTTCTTCTGAATATCTGTCAGTTTCTGATACTCTTTTGAGATATGCGGTCTGTAAGAAAGTATTTTGAGGTAATCAGTTATTCTGCTACTATCTCAATCATTGTCAGAACTTTAAAAGAGTTTTTTTCTTAAAGACTAATCATTATCTATAAGTAGAATCAACGAGCAACAATATAAAGGACGTACAGACTCAAACAAGATTTATTGAAATTATGGCTCGTGAAAATTTATAACCGGCCGAACCGTAATAAGACTATCAGAGAAACTGCTGAACGAGTCGTTCTTGCAGCAGTATTGTGGGGCCATTTTTTGGGCTGATTATGTTGTGTATCCCTAGAATTATCGATCGATGTCTTAAATTGAAGAAAAAAAGCTCATTGCCAACACTGACACATACATACAGACATGTCAACAGACGCAATAAAACATTTCACTGACAGACGCATAAACATAGCATCTTGACATAAACTTTATATATCCTGTAGTGACGCGGCACTTATAAATGTACATAAAAGTCATAAAATTTACGAACTGTAAGGATATTCACGCCGAATTTTTATACTGCTGGCGTTTATGGGTTTTCATCTTTGACTTAAACGCAATTTATAAGAGAAAAGCGGGGAATTGAACACAATACATTCTACAACACTATTATTTCCGGACAGACTCTATATATTTTGAAATTTAACATTTTAGACGGTGAAAGGAGGGTTATGTTTTATCGAATTTCTCGTGGGCGAAGTAGCGGCCGGGTTAGTAAACGGAATTGTTACAAACTGAGAATAAGAAATAAAACAAGATTTGCCTAGACAGGTATATTAAATTCATACTTTCGTGAGACATACTAATACTACACATCATATAACATATCACGCGAAATGACTAAAGAGACCTGGGGGCCGATTTTTGGCAGTCGGACGCTCGAATTCAAAAAATTCAAGCTCGAAAATAATTACACACAAAAGTTTGTCGCCAATTTTTTCGCATGGAATTAATAGTTTAAATAATCATGATTTTAAATTTCCATCACTGTTATTTTTAAAACTTAACTTCATCGTTTTATTCAGAGTTTTAAATGTCACTTTCGAGTGCTCGAATCTCAAAAATCACCCCCCTGAGTGAGATCTTCACACAATATCAAATATACCTATTTACCTACATAATTTTTCCATTTAAAAAAAATCCTTTTTCTCTTTAAGAATTTTTCTATTTTACTTCAATTTAATCCATTCATACTTTCGAGTTTTTGCGGAACTCTCGATAGACTTATTTGAATAATCGTCTTTTATAAGGATAATATGTGGGACATACCTTTTCCCTGTAGCCTTATGTAAATGTTTTTTTTGGTTGGACTTATAATCATCATAGTCAGCAAACAGCGTTTCCTCTTACAAAAATGTAAAAAAAAAAACATAAATTATATGCACAGGAAGCTGTTAACTCTCAGTGGGAAAGTTTTTATTTTACTCTTTCGTCATGATCTTGAGTTACGAAAAATAGTCATGTCTTATCTAAAATTAACCACGAATATACTGATAGCAAATAAATATACAAAATTCTGATATATGTATAATTCACGCACGCATTTATGCACGCTCAGACTGTGGAATGAACTCCCTGCCGAGGTTTTCCCAGAGGGCTACAGTATGAGGTTCTTTAAAAAAGGAGTGTATAGGTTCTTAAAGGGTAGGCAACGCGCATGTGAATCCTCTGGAGTTGCAGGCGTCCATAGGCTATGGTAACTGCTTACCATCAGGCGGGCCGTATGCTTGTTTGCTGCCGTCGTAGTATAAAAAAAAATTGAATTAATGAAGATTCAGAATTTGATTGCGGCAAAAATCGCTTCTATTTTATTCCCCTTTTTTGGAAGTAAGGCTAGTGTTGAATATCGAATTAAGTTCAGCGCCGAAATGTTCATATCTGTTGTCGCCACGTGTAAGCTATAAAACAGTTGTATAATGGTCGTAAAATAGTGCATTGCCGCTTTACCCGACTTTAATGATCGCTTGTTGTCGACGCTTCCAAAGTGATTTGCAAAATGATGAGTCAATGACTGAATGATGTAAATAATTAAAAAGATGGATGGAAGATGGATGGATGTTAAGGATTACAAAATTAATGTTTGTACTAAGCAGAAACTTCTGCAAGCAAAATTAGATTTTTTTAAATATTTTTTTTTATTGAAAGAAAAGTTATGCTCGACAGTCGACACGGTATTTTTTTCATTTTTCTTTCAATTGTAAAATTGGATTACAAGTCCAAAATTCTGCTTGGAAGTTTGGTGCAACTATTTTATCTGTTTAATTGAATCAATTGAATCATACAACAACTATGATTTATACCTTTCTATAGTAAAATAATTAAGTGTACAGATTAGATTACCCAACAATTTTATTACTCAGTACTTGTATTTTACATGTCCCATAAAATTAATTAGGTATTTAAGTATAAATTACAAATTTTCTTGAGTAAAAATGTGTTCATGAATTCAATAAAAATAAAATGAAACAGGAATTATGAAACTACTTGCCTCATTAAAACTGATTTATTTAGGTGGCATTATCGCTAATTAGGTAATGTTTTCCAAGAAATTCAATTTAATTGAAACAACCCCTTTACGATCCAACAGTGAAGTGAGCACGCAATGGGAACAGGCATTTTATGCAAAAACGAAAAATAATGACAATTTGCTCATTCGCTTTTTGACGCACGTTCGAGTAGAAAGAAATAAACGAAAACACTTTTAAATAAGATTTCCTGTTTGTTTTGTAAGTATTTTGTTTTAGAAAATAGCATGACATGACGTTAAATTGACTGAATAGTGAAAATATATTAAGCGGATTGTATTATAGAGCCAGTATAAATGTCATAATTTAAACAAAAAACAATACGTTTATATAGTCCATATTTTGGCGCTGCAAAGTACTTGCATATTTAGCGTATTCGGACTCTGTTAATTATTTATTACCAAAAATCTATGAGTATAAGGTTGCAATTACAGGATTAACATTTGTAGCGTTCACAATTCCAGTCAATTCTATTTTTATAAAAAGTCTACTTAAACAGTAGCCCGTAAAAAATCAAGAAGTCTACCCTTTTTGTCAAACATTTTCATTTAACCCCAATCATTTTAAAAGCACGCACCCCCTAATTGCACCCTGTGGTGCAGTGGAGTGATTCATACTATAGCCTTTTCCGAGGAAAACAATGCCTCATAAGTAGCAGTTTTTAAGATTCTCTGCAGGCACTTTCAGTAAAAATGTCCCTTCTGGAGTAGTGAAGTGGCACGAAAGGCACGTTGTTTTGGTCTCATTTATGTGACTTGTAGTTATTATTATTACAAAAAAATAAATATTGCGGTGATATAGAAACATAAATAATTTATATGAAGTAAATTGACTTGGCATATTTGCCAAGAATTAAGAAAGAAAGGGATGAAAGATCATTTTTAAACCGAGAAGCTAAACTTTTTTAGTATACATGTATATGATTATATTGATTATGATTATGTCAATGAAGAACTTTAATTTAGTAGATGTGGAGTGTGGAGAGAGAGGAGATTTTAATTTTTGATCATGACTTACAGAACATACTTTCTAGAAGTTCATAAAAAATCTCGACTAATGTCATAGAAAAGATACATATTACGAAGTAATTTGAGCACAACGATCGCCGTTATCGATTTCCAATGTACTTGAGGTTTTAGTGTTATGGGTGTACTAAAACATAGCAGATGCTACCTTTTTACAGCGATAACACGCCATCTATGTCCATTGCAAGATGTGAAGAGTTCGTTTAACAATCGTTGAACACGTGTGACTTTAAACGTACGTATGTATTCTTTTATTAAATGTGCAGTAGTCTATAGCATAATACTAGAAGTCGAGCAGTCTGGCTGTGATTTCAGAACTTATGGCCTCTATAATAGCCGTAATTTTGACACAAAACTCGAGCACAAAAGTCTCCAATTATGATCAGGAATACGCTGGCAAAGTTATGCGGTTTCCTCGCGAGCACCCTGTATAATGCTAATGTACTTAATTTAACATTTGACAGTAAAAATAACTTAAGCGTTCACGTTTGAAAATGTATTTAATTTCAAATCATAATTTCTTCAATACGTCTTTATATAAGCAATTACATTACATATGAATTGGCGCCCTTGTAAGCCTCTTCCATCATATCTGTCATAAACGTTTATTAACACACGTGGAGATGCCTGAAAGGTACCTTTATTCGTCAGCGTCTCGTAATCCGGTCCCTAAACTTGAGTTTACAGCAAAGCTCCTAAGAAGTAAGTTGTAAGCACAGTTACCAAGTTACAAGAACCAAGTTCAAGTCGACAGCACCTGTGCCCTGTGAAAAGGGTGTTTGAATCAGTCCGTGTTTGAAGCGATATCTCGAAGTTTCGAACATGTATACATCTTTAAGGGAGTTTTGGGCGGAAATCGGCACGTGATGAGTTGAATAAATTTGAATTGGAAGCGGTGCGTTTAATTTGTACAGGAAGCATAATATTGTTAGACCCTGCTTTGTGCTCCGTGCCCTTTCCAAGCTCAAGGTTTATTAAAATGTATATCATCCATTGCTACAGTTTCAGTTCTCTAATCCTTTGTTAAATTTAGAAATATATTAGTAGAACAAAATATTGATAGAATCAACGAAAAATACTTATTTGTAGTAGAAAGGACATTCTACGAGTAAGTAATATATATAAATCCCTAAACATTTTATTTTAATACTTCATTTATTCCTTCAATACATACTAATCCAATTAATTGCACAGTATCTGTCATCATTCAAAACAGAGAAACGAGTTAATTTGACAGACATCCGGTTACAAGGACCAAAGGCGTACAATAATCGGGTTTATATTTATTCGTGGCGCGAAATTGAATTATAATTGACGGCGAGGCTGGTGTCCAGAAAAGTGCCCGGGTGACATTCTTTGCCCAAGTTCCGGGAATATTTGAAGGTTTATCTAGTCGAGCAATACGGTGTCGGTTTGTAAGCGTTTTCGCTGTTCCTTCTGGGTGCGTATTCCGTTGCTTTTCTGTGGTTAAACTTATAAAAGTTGTGTGAAAAATATGACGCATATATGATTCCTCAAATCGATCCGTTCGCTTTTGTACTTTCTTTGATATGTTTCCTAATTTTGACTAAAAACTGTTTTTACTTCTTCTTCAGCGTGTATGCGCCCACTGTTGGGCATACGCCTCTCCAATTTTCCTCCAATAAGCCCGGTTCGCGGTTTCTGTTCTCCAGAGCGGGCCTGCCACCTTTTTTATATCGTCCTCCCATCTGATTGGAGGTCTATGATCTGGTCTTACTGACCGAGGTCTCCATGCTAGGACACGCTGGCTCCATCTCCCATCATCTCGTCGGCAAACGTGTCCGGCCCAGGCCCATTTTAGAGTAGCAATCCGTTGCCCGATGTCTACTACCTTGGTCCGTCGCCTTATTACTTATTACTTACTAATTAAACTTGCTTTAAGTGGCAATATGGTAATTAAAATATATTTATTTATTTGGCTATATTTTTGTATACTCGTATCGTATCCAATAATTGAAAGAAAATTCTATTGAAACTAATGTCATATTTGATGGTAATCAAATGCAGTGCATCAACCAATTGTAATTGACGTCGAATCATGAGATTACACATTTTTTAAAGTCAATGCTGGTTTTGTAAATGCTCGTTCAAATCCTAACAATCCATCCGTATATTTTCAAGCTATCAGGACCTCGCCCGAGGCCGGAATTTGTTTGTCTCTCGCCCTTTGACGAGACGTATTTAGGACAAAAAAACCCTTCCGAGGGACAGTTAGCCCGTCTTCATTTCGCTTTGTTTGCCATCGACTCGCCAAATAGAGCCTTTATCTCGTTAGATGCATTCAAGGTCTGTTTGTGGAAAAAAATGATAAAACGGACGTGATTGTCGTGAAATGCCGGTATCCAAATATTTGTCCTTGCTTTTGCTTCGCTCAATGTACCTTTACTTCCCTTCAATGTATATATTATGTAGTATTGAAGATGTGTAGTTTTGAATATCTATAGTAGTGCAGTTTTTTCAGTAAAAATATCTTTATCAGGCTAATATATTGAGATCTTAGCCTGCCACTGGGATGTTATTTTTAATATGGTTATACAATGATAATGAATGTTAAGGACGGACAGAGGCCAGTTTTATGAAGCTACAAGTTATAATTTACAAGCGGAACTCTCTTTCTAAACCTATGTGTTAGAAAGAGACTTCGGCTTGTAAATTGTAACTTGTAGTTTCTTAAAACTGGCCTGACACAGGACTTGTAGACTAGAATAGTGGTGGTGGATGTTTTAACAATGTGACTACAGTACGTCGGTACCGTCAACTGCTACAACTTTGCCTACGATGTATAACTTTGCCTGGCTTGAAAAACATGGTTTTCTTCACCAAACAGCTATTTTTATCTTGTTCCTGAGACGGAAGAAAGGCGGCCATCTCAAGAATAAGATAAAAAGTTGTAGCAATTGACGGTACAGGATTATTCAACATAGGAGTGTACTCAGTAGTAGTATAGGCTACGGTGCCCGCGAACTATCAGGTGGCCTGTATGCTTGTTTGCGATTGTATATAAGAAACGGGTAAATTCTAGATATTGCGTTATCGTAAGTATTCATTACTTCCCCTTATATGTTATTCATTATTAAATTGTATGTCAGAATGGGTTTACACATCCTAATCTTGTCAGTAACATTACCAATCTAACAGTATTCAGATAATCTCGTAGTAGAGGTCAAGGACCCATCTTAAGAAACACATAGAGGAGAAAGCAATTAAGCTGTAATAGAACCTGGCGTAACAGTAACCGTGCAAATTGACAACTTATCTTAAGCCATATGTCTAAACAATACTATAACTTGAATTTTAGCCCTAATTTCAAAGGCACACGGCTACTTTTGCTACAGCACGATTCAGTGTGATACGTGTGTGAGTAAGTAAGCTGTCAAAATTAACATCACAGTTGTGTAATCGCAGTCAGTGATTTGATTTAATTGAAAACTATATATTTCCAGGGTTTTTTGGTAATTTTGAATGTTTCCATTTTATTTATTTATCTATAAGGAGCAAACGAGATTTTTATTTTACAATTTGTGTTAAATGCTAAACTGATTTTTCCGTTACTTAAATATGTTTGCTGCTAGAAGGTTCTACGCAGAAAGCATGTGAAGCATTAAAATAGGATTTACCAAAGCATGAGTTACACTTTAGGTAATACATATTGAAATCGTATATATCTGCACATTACTGTGCTATTTAATAAAAATAAAAATATTTTTTGATATAACTGGAGCTACGAAGTGTATATGTAACTATCATACTTAATATTGAACTGTAGTATTCAAGCAAAGTACTGCTAACGGAACTTCCACTGTGTTGCCGACTTGGGTTAGCGAGGTAATGAGTTTGTTAGCATTAATTAGGATGTTTAACGCTTTGCGAACGTTAGCTAACGGAAATTGGAACCCATTTGTCATTACAAAATATATCTTTGTATGTTATAGGGGTATTCATTCGCATTAAGTGTAAAGTGTCTTATTTTTTCATCATATACACCTAAGTTTTCTATTTAAGTTTATTTCTGTGGCGGGGTTAAGTACGATACAATTTGCATGAAAATGGGTTTCCGGCCTCGTATATAAACATCGAACCCCGATCCGGATATCCGCCTGGAACTACTTGCCCGGTAATCTTTATTTTCCCAACCTTTGCTGTATGGTATCGTAAACATTTAAAAATCCACATTTTACCTAAAACTTAGACATAGAATGAATACAATACCTGAACACACCTGTACAGTACAATGAATTATATTGCAACAACTCTATAGCATTTATCTTATTTGGTGCGACTAATTAATACGATTCCATTCATTATTTCAAGAAAAAGGCACCTTTGGAACTAAATTGCTCGTGGTAAGGCTATTTCGCGGTTTTGCGGTTTTGGTTAACCCATGCTAACCTTCACGGATGAAAGGATACCGTAGCTGCTCACATATTCAGTCCACGTAACACCGTGACGTGACCAGTTTTCACGGTAATTCGGAACATATTTCAACAAAGAGATCGTGGTCCTCCTCATACGGATGTCGTGTCGATATTAGTGCTTAAAATATTTCATCTCTCTTTTATGTATAGCAAATCGTGTATCATGCAGAGTGAGATGTTGTGTGTGTGTGTAACATTATAAACACAATAATTAAATCTAGATATATTTTTACATGTTAGGAGATTGTCACACTGTATGGTTACTGGCGCCGCAACCGCATGCGGCGACGGTGTGGTAGCGTGTCAGCGCTATATACACGCAGAGTGCTATCTCACTCGCTCACCGGCGCCGCATGCGGAAACCGCAGCAGTAGCCCGCCCAACGAATTATTTCCCCTGTCAGGCAGTTAGTCGTCTTCGTTCGGTGAGCTACAGTGTGAAAGACGCAATGTTTATTTCTTATTGTTTTACATAAATATAAGTAGCTACTACAGTCACCAGCAGAAGTACCTAAGCCTCTTATTGTTTTAAAAACAAAGTCGTGTCAAGAATATTATGAGCACCTCGCCCGCTTAGTTACTGCTGCTGACTTACTATTATGGACTCAGGACTGAAGGTACTGTCTCTAAACCCGTGGGTACTTGTATGTTATGTACCAAAGAAATAAACCTGCTCATTGATATCTAAATTGTACTAAAAAATAACCATACCAAGACAAAATGCCACCGTGTCCAATGTTGCTCTACAAATAGCAAATCGAAGTCGAAATAACTGAAGAACTAAATCCAACAATGTATTGTTCGGAAGCGAAGTAAATGTACAGTATAGAAGTTTCCTTCAATTTCAAAGTAGAAAAGTCGATACGCTTTTTAAATTATTTTAAAAGGCGAAACTGGAGTTGTGTTACGGGTTTCAAGTTGGTATTGGCTAGAAAGTTAGGTAAGCGGTGGATACTGGTCAGAGCCAATGCACGTGAAACTATTTTATTTCTATGTTCGTGTTGTTTACCAGGAGTGACTTCGCTCGAGGTATAAAATGCTTCTTTCTAACTAAGGAGCAATGTAAGTGGCTTTAAATCAATGAGTTTATTTGATTATTTATTTAACAGCAAATAAAACATAACTATAGATATAAATAACCTTACTATAAATCTGTCACTTACATTAACAAATATGTTAACGGTTACGTTACAGTAGCAGTTATATTACGGTATACGACCAAAACCTCGGTTTTTATGTACAATTGTATTTTTTATATAAAATCAGTATTTTTTTTTCGACTTAAATATACCCTTACTAGTAACCATTGACTAGTAATCGAAAACGAGCTTCAATCAAAAGTACCTATACGTAACCAGAAATAATAGAACTATTTATCAAAAAGACAAGTTCTTCGAAATATTACCAAAGAGTACCTGTGTTATTACTAATACAGTGTAGGTAGTATCACTTTCTGTGGTACGTGTGGATTTCATATTTAAATGCATAGAAAAAAAGTTTAACATTCCATCATAAATGTTCAACCAAATACGTTTGCGTAAAAATAAGTAGAAAAGGTATTTTTCTAGTAAATAAACCGATACGTCAGAAAGCCTAATAGCTCGTGACGTCGTAAATAACGGGACGTCCTGACGTCACGGGAAATAAATACGAGCGGTGATTTAGTCCCGAGTGGAAAAACGTACTAGACATGCGGGGTTTAGTTGGGATGGAAATGTAGTTTTCAGCATTCCGTAGTCAACAAGGATACCTTATACAGGGTGTAACATAAATACTGGTGATCCGTTTAAGGCCATTATTGGTATCGTATTGCGAGTAAGAAAAAGTAGAACAAACATTTTTTTGACGCGAAAAAATTTTTTTTTGTATGGGACATGTCCTAGCCGGCCAAACCTCCATACAAATCCAAAAAATGTTTTTGCGAAAAAAAAGTTCTATTCTTAGTTTTTCATAATAAGAATGCAATACCAATTATGCCCTTAAAAGGATCACCAGTATTTTTTTTACACCTTGTAGGTTATGGTTAGTTATGACTGTCAGGCTAAGCGACCGTTTCCGTAGTTCAGTGATCCTTATTATTAGGAAACTTTAATTTGGCAGAGATTTGATACAATACTTAAAATCAATTCATTTCGTTCTCAAGTTCCAGACGATCAACGTGTCTGTATGTAAAATAAGTCATTAGCGTTTACTACTGACGCATTATACTTTGACTATGCTTTTTTCCGGAGTTTTGTATAATGTAAGCGTATTCGGAATCCTACGGTGAGCATGATCGGACTTACATATGCCCGCTTTTAGATTTGAAATCGTTATAGACGATCCAACTCAGCCTCTCCAATTGAGTCTCGTTTGATTGTACCATGATGCATGCAGCTGCGCTTCTATCTACTACATCGATTACAAACAAGGTCTGCCTGATGATAAAAAGTTTCCGTTAGCACTCCTGGCAGGGAGATTATTCTACCATCTAAAGATGTATTTAGTAGGTGTGCTGCTTGGATTTAAGGTTAATCTTATGTTTTATTGTTTGAATCATTGAAATTACAAAATAAATGGCTAAAATGAGTGAATTAAGAAAATATTCGATTAACTGGAGAACATAAAAATTGCTTTTAAGGTTAATTTACCTGAAGCTTTTTGTAGAGGTCATCGCGTGGAAATCGGACAAGACAGTTTTAGTTTTGCCTCTAAATTTAAAGGTCTGTTTAGATAATAATACTTGCGCCAATTTTTGGTTTCGTGGGAGGTGTGACAAAATTTAGAATGACCACTTAATATTATTTCAGTCTCAGACGTTTCAAACTAGTTTTAAATTAAACTGTGCTTTAATAGTAACTGATATATGAACTAGTTGGTAAGTAGAAACAACTTTTCACCATTAACATCAAGTGGAAACTCTTCAACTAGAAACCACATCGGGAACTCCGCGAAACTCGGCACCTCGTCTCGACTCGTCCTTTTACTGAAACTGGAACTTGTTTGATAGAGTAGGTACATGACAGTAAAAGCTGAAATCTTTTAGAACTCTTCGAGTTTACTTTTAAGTTTGTCGTTTGATTTTATAGTTTGTATTTGAGAGGTTTGACATCGTGTGTTTAAGAGAAAAATGGAAACGTTCAAGTAGGTAACTTCGTTCAACTTCTTACATTATTTTAATCTGACTTGAAAAGAGTCATTAAAGTCGCCGGACCTTTGTTTTGTTTCTTATAAATATTCACTGAAGACGAAGTGGTACGAGTATACTAAATTGGATTAAATTGAATATTTTTTACAGTTTGTCCCATTGTCATAATATCAGGATGTGTGTGGAATCCCGTAAAAATCGAGAGAGCTCGTAAAATACAGGCATATCAATAAACGAAAGTACCATTTGGTAAAGTATAACAAGTATAACAACTAATGCAACGTAGATTATAAAATGGTGGCATTTAATCTGGAAGTCGGTTCGTTGTGTTGAAGATTATTATATTTTTTGGCATTTCAAAATCGTTAGTAAATTTAAACCCTATTTAGAAGTGGCATTGTCACAGTATCTCAACCATGCAACTGCACATAGCAAGACATCATGAGCATCACTATTGCACTTAATTTATGGCGTCACGACCTATTACTGCAGTTGCGCTAATAGGATTACCGCGCATCGGGGAGGGTTGTCTTGAGGTCACCACAGTTCTGGACAATGAAAGTGTTATGAGTGTTTAGTGGTATTTTGGGATTGAGTGAATGAATGCGAAGGGATAATTTATTAGACAATGTCGGTATGTTGGCTGTTTAAACCCTGGAAGTAGCATTGTCACTGTCTCTCAAATATGCAACTGCGAATAGCAAGACGTCATGAGCATCACCATTGGACTTAATTTATTGCGTCATGATCTATTACTGCAGTCGCACTAACAGGTTTACCGCGCCTCGGGGAGGGTTGTCTTGAGGCCGCTTCGGCTTTTGGACAATGAAAATGTTATGAGTGGTATTTTGGAATTGAGGGAGTTAACGTGAAGGGTGTTCTGTGGAAACAGGTTTCAATCCTAGAAGCAACATTGTCATCAGTCTCTCAAATATACAACTGCGCATAGCAAGACGTCATTTATAAGCATCACCGTTGTACTTAATTTGCGGCGTCATGACCTATAACTACAAAGTAAGCTAGCAGGATTACAGGCGTCTCACGGAGGGTTATTATGAGGTCACTTCGGCTTTAGAAAATGTAAATGCCCTTAGTGGCGATGATATATATGGACTGACTTTTCTTTTGATTTGCTTCATAATGCTTAACGGAATATTATTATGGCTGCTTGAATTTTGACTTTCTTATTATAATTTTCGGCCTATTTTTTTAAGAAACCATAAACTATTTATTACCACAGAATTTTATTGACTATCATTATCATCTCCGAGGTCGTTGCACTACAAGCGAACGTTAAACGCGATGACGTCACGAGCATCCCCATTGCATTGAATTTATGACGTCACGGCCTATTAGCCGATCCCGGAATGTCGCTAATATGTTTAGTATGACTTGAACGGGGGTGCACGATGCACATACATGTATATATTTATATAGTATAAGATATTACTAAGTTATAGTTTGGAGGGCGCAAGGCGCAAATTGTTTGTCTCCTTTGATTTTTTGACAGTTGCAGGGGGTATTTGTAATGGATTATTTTTTCTTTGTAAGAATTGTAAAAGTATAAAAGGCTAAAATGTCTTTATGGTTTAAAGAATATATGTGGACGAGTTTAGAGAAAGGGCTCAATTTGTCGTTTTACCAGGACACTTCATTCTTTCACTAATAGGCTTAGGCCTGTGGTTGACCTATTTTTCTATCGGTCTGACAAAGCCTGCAGCTTAAATTGTGTAATTTTAGGAAGTAAATACTAATAACTGCATATCGACAAAGTAGGCCCTTTTTCCCTAGACTACACATATAAGGACCTATTTAATTTATGAATAAACTTCAATAAAAAAAATTACCATACCATATATTGTCTAGATCAGGGATCTATTGTCATACAAGTGGGGTAAAAACTATAACAAATATTATAAACCTATTGATACGATAACTATGTTATACCCATGAAAAAAAAAAATTAATTCAGATTTATAACATTCTCGTTTAAACTATTCTACCTAAATATACGGAGCAATGCTCTAGTGAATAATCAGAAACATTACCCCATAGGCCCATACCCATAAGCATTACATCAAAACAAACCCCGATTGGAAACCTCAATCAATCTCAGTGTCAAAGTGTTTGCCATTTTGAATTCCCATACGATTCAATTCTTTTCATACCCCGTCATTGTACCATAATAACTTTGTGCCTGCCTATGGAACCCTCCGCTGTACGGAACCCTCTGGCCCCGACCCTCGTGAAGGAATGCACTCCACGAGGATATTAAACTCAAATCATCGAGGGTGAGGGTAGTCAGTGCAAGCATAGTCCAAGAGAAGGCTTAAAATACTGTACCTACCAAGTTACCTATGCTTTCTTTTTAGCCTTTATAAATTTATGTAAGTACCTATCTATATTTTCGTAAGGCTAAATTTATAAAATACGAATGTAATGGGTGTTAATACACTGAGAATATTTTATAAGTTAGGTAATTTAACTCTCTGTACACTTTAACACTCTCATGTAGATTTTGTGCTTGTCCTTACTTTGTATTTAATATTTTGGAAGAACCAGCCTTCCTAGCATGACCTTGAAGTATGCAGTTAAACACAACGATGTAAGTCATTCTAGGGGGATGGTCAGCACTAAAAGATTTGTAATACTGTCCATCCGACTTTACGCTAAGTATTTATGTATGTATGTATTTTTTGACGCTGGCTCTTAGCCTACTCTCTTAAGTGCAACAAACGTCCACTGACTGGTGAATGCAACTAATGACCGCCTGTCACTGGGATGAGCAAACCGATACTTGCGAGTAACGGCCCCTTAATTGTTTTTGACAGTTTACAGTACCTACTCGTAGTTAATGCGAAAAGTTTCACGTCAGCAAGTTACTTTTTCAAACCATAATGGCCTTAAATACTTTGGAATAAGGTTGTAAGAAGAGCAATCGATATTTTAATTTGTTAAAATTAGCAAATTCCGTAACTTCATTTCGAAATTCGTTCTGTTATATACTTTATTGCCATATAATATGATTCATAATTCAATGTGTTTTCAAGAGCAGATATGGTATTATTATTTTAGCGCGTAAGTGATATTATGTTGAAAAGTTCTGTAATGAACAAGCGCTAAAAATGTGAGGTCATGTTTATTTTGATGAATAAGCTAGTTCCCTGTAAATTCAAACAAACATTTTGCACTACATTAATGGATCCGGTTACGTATTTAATATTTAGAATAATATAGCCAAAACGTACCTACATGTAATAAAGACTTTTCATTGGTTTAATTACTAAGTAATATATTTTAGATAACATACGCACTAACAAAAATAAGGATGTAATATGTAAAATAATTATTTTATTATACATGATTTTCATTGAGTTCAGTTCAGATCTTTAAGAAATTTTATGGCTTCTGTCCGTTGGGACAATTTTGCCAGCGTATGATTTTCATGATATCTTAAATAAACATCATTGAGTATGTAGTGAGCCCGTTTCAACGAAAAGCACTCATAGATAATGTTTCAGAGAGCAATATATCCTAGTAAACATAACCCTAGATCATACGAACACGAAAACCGCCGCGTCACCACTAAATCTTACGCGAATTTAATATAAAGACCGTCCCAAATCCAACCGCCATATTTTATTTATAAGTTGAACCCCGCTGTTCGATGAAGGCTGTATATCACTCCTTTCAGGATGGCCACAATGCCTTTTATTCCCTTCAGCCTCTTAATTGTGGCTGAATGTGTATAGCTCAAGCCTTTGTGGGGAAAGGTGGAATTTGAATTTGGAATAGGGGTTACACCTTGAAAAGAATTAACGATCATGACAGTGGACGTTTTTGTAAATAGTCTTTTTACAATGACCGTGATTAATACTTTGGACAATATTGTATGTTGTATAAATGCTTGTGTTACTATTTTAAGGAAACATAATACTGTAATACAAATTAAAATTCTTTGTCACAAAGAAAGATTAATAATTGGCGTATCCAAATGAACGTGAAACTAAACTCTTCATATTACACCAAAGAAGATGGTAGAAATCCCCATTACATTTTATGGAGAAAATTGATGTCGTTAACTAGTCCACGATTAATACAGCACCATCTAGCAGAACTTTGCTCTTTTAAATATGGTCCACCGTTGCAATCCTAATGTTGGCACAAGTTGTCTTAATTACTCTGATGACTGCGCAAGCGCCTACGAGAACAATGTACTAACATTGTCCTCGAAGTATCTTGTAATACTACAAACACTTAGAATCGCGGGAAACAGCTAGCATATGAATAATGCTTTAAACAGCTATAAGTGCTATAACCCAGCCTAGCGGTAGGGAGACACGGCTAGAGCGGCATCATAACTGCAGGCGGTCGTGGTCCCGCATCAAATTGCAGCGTACACGGACATACAGCTACTCTAGAATTGCCTTTATACGTGTAAGGTTTTAAAACTAAATATCAAAATGGTAAGGCTAGCTCTTGCCTGTACTAGATCTTGTAGACCCCGTTTTTGAAATAAAGTTTAAAGTAGTTAGTTTACCATCGAAAACATAAACGTAAATGAATGCTAACTTTGTAAATAGTTTTGTTAATATTTCTTTTTATCTAAATGGAAACCAAGCTCGTTCAAAGCTCCATAGATCACAGTTTCTGTCATACCTAGAGTTTTATAATTGCTAATTCCATGTCCAAGATTACCTGACTTCTTGAAGAAACAGTGATTTTCTACCGAACACCTGCTAAAATGCCTAGATCTAACACCGCTAGATACAAATCTCCCTTATTATAATGACTTCGTTTATAAAACTAACCAGTAATAAAATAAATAAAATAAAATAATTTTTTTTTTTTTTATTTATTTATTTATTTATTATTTCTTTTGTCAATTTGAATTATTTTTACTACAATATTTTAATTCTTTGTTATTCATTAATTTAAAAAACTAAGTTTATATGAAGCAAGAACCCCTTCTCAGGTAAAGGCCTCCTCCAGATTGAGCCAGTCAGTTCTGTCTTGAGCTTTTTTCATCCAGTCTGCGCCTGCGACTTTCACTATTTCGTCCGTCCACCGTGCATATGGTTTGCCAATCTTGCGTTTTCCTGGTGGCCCCGACCAGGTTGATACTGTTTTAGTCCATCTATTATCCTTCAATCGAGCAACGTGTCCGGCCCATTTCCATTTTTGTGTTTTTGCGTATTTGAGTGCGTCGATTACGTTGGTTTGAGATCTGATGATGCTATGCTTTATTTTATATATTTTTTTAATATTAGTAATACTTCGCTCCATGCTCCTTTGACATGTAGTTATTTTATTTTTGACTTTCTTTGTAAATTTCCAGGTTTGCGCGGCATAAGTAAGCGATGGCAGTAAGCACGTGTCCATGACCTTCTTTTTGAATTTTATCGGTAATTTACTCTTTAGTATTTCCTTCTGGCTCCAAAATTTATTCCATGTGATTTTGATTCTCCTATCCACTTCATGTTCGTTGTTTTTCGTATCGAATGAAATTTCTTTCCCGAGGTATATGTAATTCTTTACGTACTCCATTTCCGTATTGTCGATGTATAATGGCATTTGAATACTATTAGTCATTATTTTTGATTTGCTGAAGTTTATTTCGAGCCCTGTCTCGCTACTGGCAGTCTGTAGAGTGCGTACCATGTGTTCTAAATCTGAAAAGCGTTCTGAGAGTAGCACGATGTCGTCAGCGAATCTCAGGTGGTGGAGGTAGTTACCGTTTATAAACAATCCAAGTCTCGACCAGTTTAGCTTGCTAATAATCGACTCTAGTACTGCAAATAAATATCTTAGGTGATATAGGATCGCCCTGTCTCACGCCGCGTTCTATTTTTATAGGCGGGCCGACTGTTTCCAATTGTACTTTGCTTGTGCTGTTTTTGTACAGATGTTTTAGGATATTAATGTACTGGAGCTCTACTTGTTGTTCCTCTAATGCCTTCCATATAGATGAGTGCGACAGTGTATCAAAAGCATTTTGATAGTCTATGAAGGCGATGTAGAGCGGCCTCTGGAATTCCTGGTATTTTTCAATTAGGAGCTCTACCGTGTGCACATGGTCTATTGTAGAGAAACCGCTTCTGAAACCTGCCTGTTCGACTGGTTGGTATTTTTCCAGTGTCTTACTCATCCTTTTTTCCAGTATCGAGGAGAAAAGTTTATATAAGCTTGGCAATAAACTTATAGGCCGGTAGTTTGTAATGTCCTTATGTACGTTTGGACTGCGGTTACTATCATTTGCGTATCGTAGTCTGTAGAGTTTATGTTGATGTTATACTACACTCGAGAGCAAAAATTTCCGGTCAGTAACATAAACTTTAATAACTTTAAAATTAATATATTTTGAGATATTCAAGTTGCTAGTGACCCGAAACTTTTGCTCTCGAGTGTACGCTTCGATTTACGGCCCAGTTAATTTCTATTTATATTTACATCGTATGTTTCTATTTATTTATTTGTGGTTTAATATATTACTTTATATAAATATGTCTCGTTTTACTTTGAAGTTGGGTTCAAGAAAACATCAATTAAATATATACGTACAACGAAAATTATGTTGAGAGATATTAAATTAGTCGACAATTACATTTTTTTAAATTCGTTCATTTATTTTATACCTTTACAAAATTTTAAGTAAGGTATTTAAAAATAAGTCGAATAGTAATAAAATATTTGCAAGACAACGTACCTATTAGGTACTTCTTATTCATAGCAAAGCTTCAATACCTACAGCTCATGTTATTACTTACATAATATAAATTATTTCGTATAGATTAAATCCATTACAAGCGTATTTGTATTGTACCCATTATTCTATCATGTATTTGAACATTATCCATGTTGTAAACTTTCATTTCCAAGCCCAGTAACACTGTTGATTAATTACTGACATAAATTGTATAATCGACGTATTCCATCAAATTAATTTTGATCACATATTCACAACTTTCCCGTACGCGAAATTCCGAGCCACGCGCGTCTAATCAGCGCATACCAGTTTTAGTTGATAAAATGCAGCATTTGGTGTTCATTATACGAGAAAACCCGGCGGGGTTTTGATGTTGAGCTTAATATGCATTAAGTACGCTCGTTCAGATCTGATAGTTCTTCATAAATGGCTTTTATTCAACTTCCAACTCTTCGAATTACAAAGGTTAATAAATAAACTTTTAAATCTTTAGCAACATAGCCGAGTCGAGTCTTTTTGTTAATTATGCTCACCAGAGCATGGTTTCCTAACTGACACCAATAATAGCTTGAAAGAAATTCCATTAAGAATACAGCGCACTTGGCCATTAACCGTGTCATATATATTTTAAAAGCTCATTAGATAGGTAAATAAAGATATCTTCAAATAAGTTTTAAAGTGTTGGGAATATCACTGGTATCTAAAGATCAGTGATCGTACATTTTACAGCAAAACCGGTGCAATGACGTTTTTTTTTGTTAAATTGTTATTTAATTATCAACCATCTACAATAGTACTTAGTTCTAAATGGCTTTTATTTTATTTGATACTTGTTTGGTTTAACAATTTAATAGCCATAAAAGAACAATCCTAGTACTACACCAAAAATGCTGGAAAATCTACGATCACTGCTGATGATCGCTCTCAGAGCAAACAGTTCTGGAGATTAATATAGACATCAAAACTTTAGCACAGATGCCACAGCCAAGCACGGTCTGCAAGGACATAGGTACCAACTCCCATTGCAAATATCAGAATGCGTAATAACTTTGGCAAAAGCAATTTTCCTGTAACTTACACATATATTTAAATAGTAAACGTAAGACTGTGCAATTTCTAAGTGAGGTGACCTTTCGAAACAATAGAGTTGGTCGCAAGGGCGGGAGATGCTCCTGTTGGGGTACAAAGGGTCAAGGTTAGTGGGGGAAGGTTGTTAGTGTATCTGACCTTAACGCAAAATTTTACAAAAGGCCCCTGGTCAATGCTACAAGAAAAAAAAACATATTTGATGTTTTATTTAAGTTTTATAAATCTTAAAATATACTTAAGTAATTAAAGACTTCGTTCAGTCTTAGAACGGTTATATATCCATAGATCTAATATCGAGCTTTTCATACATTTCACTTGTCTTAAGATGAAAGTTGCTAAAGTTAGGACAATACATATTGGTTTCAAATTGTCAATTTGTATGAAATTTTAGATTTAAGTGAATAATAACACGCTTAAAAAATATAAATTAGCCGTTAAAATAAAAAAGTGATGTTACTTTACAAAAGAATTGTAAGAACTCTCACGCAGGCGCAGATAATTAAACGGAAATAGCTCGACATGGCACGATAAATGAGGTACTCGTAAAAACGAACAATATCAAGGTCACAATTCAAGGCTCAAGGTTGTGTCACTTGGGTCACGATGGAAAGAGTTCTCGCAGAAATTAACATATATACGATGATCAGTAGGTACGAGATAAAAGTCGATTGGTCGCATTCCCGTGATCTTATTATACCGGGTGTTTCCATACATTAAAAAGTAATAGATTCTACTCCTCCAGACAACGTTTGTTCAGAGACTTTTAAAAATAACTTATGGTTTGATTTTTATTACACTTTTTATTCGAACACGCAATGTATTTCGAAATTGATTATGTCTGTAGGGTGACAAGACTGAGAAGCAATGTCAATTAGATGGATTTTAACGTACATTGAAAATACTATTGTATGAAAAAGCGAAAATCTAAATTTATTTTTTTAAGTTGTTGATCAAAAGTTTCATTGTTTGAAGAGTAGAATCTACGTTTTAATTTATATTTTAAGAACTTCATTACGACGAAATCGGCTCGATAGAAAATAATTCCAAAGTTACGTCTTAATATTAACTTTAAAAAATATTAAGTCCTTTCTTGACTTTTACGTCTGTAATTAAGAACCAAATTCCAGCACAGTAATACTAAAAAAATATGCAATTTTTTTTAAATTCATCATTTTGCAGAGTTTGCAATGAGCACCCATACTAATTGTAGCTCAGTGTATCTTTTTCACTCGCGCTTAAAATGCTAGGGACGGAGTTTAGATGTTGTCATCCCCTTAATATAGTATACAAACTTCTAAATGATATGTAGTTTGTAAATAAAATACGGATAGTCAAATAAACACTTTTTTTTAAAGCGAGCGTCCAGTCCTTAATTTTTTACTATCTACTTATACGTCCACTGCTGAACATATGCCTCCCCTTTGGACCTCCATAAGTGTATTAATGGAACTTATCATTAAGGGGGGTTTGGCATACGCGCCACGCTTGGCAGGCGGGTTGGCGCGCGCAGTTTTTTTTGTTTATTGTTGTTTAGGCTTTTGGAAGATGCTGCTGCCCATCTCCCGGTATATTCCCTTAGCAGACTCCTACTGCAACCACGGGACGATATGGGGGGGGGAGGGGGGGGTAGTAAATGATTGTATGAATCAAAGGTTTGATAGGTATTTTTAGTTTCGGTAGTATTTATAGCAGTCCGACTCCGGCTATGTCTAACGACATTGGTTACGCGGATTTCCTACTTGTCATGTCACAATTTTATTATGCCCTATCTGTTATTGTAATCAATTAAATGATTATGCATATAGAGCGCCTTAATTATAATGATGGCGAAGCTATGGATGTAGAAACAATTGTGAATTGCACTTACAAATTTTCAATTATTTTGCTAAATTATAAATTAGGTTTGTAAGATGTTTTAAAAAAGCGGGTTATTGTTTGATTGCTATTGTTTTGTTGCAGGCGTTTACAGAATTAGTATATTTTCCTATTTTATTTAAAAACCGGCCTTCGGTGAATTTAACACTTACCGTTACGACGATATTGACGATAATGTTAACGCGGTTTGCCAGATAGATAGTCAACAGTCGAACTTCAGTTGCAATATAGGACAAAACCTGAAACGCTTATACCTAATGCATTTTAACAAATTATCATATCATAATAACGTTCAATAACTTATATAATTTAGTACTATTAGCGAATGTCACGATTAGTTTATACGAGTATGCGTTCCACTGTTATACCGTGAGGTTCCGAAAAAATGATCGCTAGAGAGTAGAAGTATTCATGAAGTCATCATTAACCCATAGTTGTTATCGCAATATGATGGATCTGGGCTCACCACGTTTCGTTTTTTTAGACTAAACACGTGAATATTTATTAAGATTAAGCAATCTTTATTAGCAGACATGGTTTGAGTCAGTTCTCGATATTATGCAGAGATGCAGCTGATTTTATGCAGACCTATACGTATATATATAACTTGGATGGCGATTTTTGTAAGTACCACGGAGCTGGTCTGATGATAGATAGCGAAAGTCTTGTATCAAAAAAAGAATAAAACTATCTACCAAACGTTAAATGAAAACCGGAAAACGAATTGTTTTTATTTGTTATCTATTGAAGAGAATAAAAATGACAACACGTTATTACAAACTGGAAAGCCCCACGTGCATAAACGCGAGTGATAAGTTTGTTTTGTTTGTTTTATAAAACTTTTATCATTGTGACTCGGGGTCAAGAATATGCAATCTATAGGTGAAATAGGACATTTGTATCTATTTTAAAACATACAACAACATTAAAAACAAATATAGCAAATCTAATTTCACAACACGACGACGAAAATTACGGAGACAGGGATAAACACAGACTAGAAAAGTCATGTACCTATGAGCGGTAGGACTAGATAATAGATACGCTGTATGTGCGCTTTGCAATCCGTCACCGTTAGTCTCAATTTGAGCTTTGCACGGTAAACATTCTCATAAAATGGGTTAAAAACAACATTTTGAGTTGTATATATTATTTAGAACCACAATTGAATAAAAGAAATAATATTTAGGATTGTTAAAAATATATATATAATGTGGGCAATAGTGATGTAACGCAATGGTTGACGGCATAAGAATATGGCATTGTACGATTCAGAGACGAGATCTATGAAACGCATGCCATACTTTCAGGTCCTTTTTAATTTTTAAGTTTTTGTTCTGAAGGTTGATTGTCAGTTTCTGTTTAAATGAACAGTTTTATATAAACGGATTAGCAGTAGAATCCCAAAAATAAACCCATTATTATACAAAACTTGGTTATTGTTACCGTTTGTGTAATATTGCCGCTGATTAATCCTGATGATTATTACAAAAAAAAATCATTAAAATATCTGTAAAATTATCGATCTACTAACATGCTATTTGCACAGATATCTGACGGGTATAAGACCATTCTTTTTCAAACATGTCGAAATGGGTGATTTTCATATAAAATAACGTATCATTTCAATATTTTATGGGGCAGAGATAAGCTAAAACCTCCTTGATGATGTATGGAATTGACCGAGAGAAGTCCGGATCAATGGCCCTTACGTAACATGTCAAATTGTCGAGCCTTTGGACTGGTTTAAGGTCCGACATGTTGATTCTGATTTTATTAAACCTTTTAGGTAGGCAGGTATGTTGTCGGTTTTAATTTATTATCATTAATTAAGTATAAGTATAAAAAGGGGGAAACTGTCTTAAAAAGGAGTGAAAGGAATATTTGGGTGTAGCTACTTTTTAAAGTTATTCGTTTACATGATAAATATATATATATCTGTACCACATACCGTCCGGAGTTGTAGCCATTCAAAGATATAGTTTTTCGGAACTTATGTACGTACGGAATATCATTTGATATTTAGCAGTCGCTTTTCAATGAAAGAAAACATCGTAAGGAAACCGGACCTAATCCTGATAAGACCTAGTTTCACCTCTAGGTTGGAAGGTCAGCAGTCGCTTTCGTAAAAACTAGTGCCTAAGCCAATTCATGGGATTAGTTTATCAAGCCGACCCCAAGCCGGAAAAAAACGCTAGCAGGAAGAAAATAAGATTTACAACGTTATTTACACGTACAACTTCAAATTAAATTTGCAATTTGTATCCCTTATTGGGTGTAGACCTCCTCCATCTCCTTCCAGCGATTCCTGTCCTTTCATAGCCGCATCCAATTCTCCCCTGCTATTTTCCGTATGTCATCTGCCCAATGTGTCCTGCCTCTTTTTTTATTACTAAGCCAAAAAGAGATAATCAAGTTATCGTTGAACAAACTTTCAAAATTAAAAAGCCATCGAAATGCCGAGACTTCTCAGTAGCCAGAAGTTGTTTGTAAGAACTCGCTTGGCTTACGCTGCGCTCGTTCCATAAATAATAACTAAAGATACTTACGTTAATTTATAATAATATGGTTCAAGTACATATTATATTAACAACCATTTGGTTCAACAGTACCAACTGCCGTGACAATAACAAAGGCGTGGTTACTAATAAATATTGATATCGATCTTGTATAAAAACAATTACGAATCAATAAGTCCACCTCGTCACTCCTGTCTTATTAACATGTTGACACCCGGATAACGATAAAACAAACAATGGCCTGTCAACCTGTCAAGCTGTTCATTATTAGACAAAAAATAGGTTTACAATGAATGTCAAAAAAGCGCAATTTGCATTAATGGGTCATGTTTTTAAGCGACTTATAAAAAAGGAGGTTTAGATTATCTCGCGTTTGTCTGAACTGATTTTGATGAAATTGAGGAAAGGTGGAGTAGCCAAGTGAAGTTCAACGATCTTTTGCTAGAATCCTAATATAATATCCTTTTTTTCTTTTCTTTTTATAATACGTACTCGTCTTACTCGTAAGAACTAAATAAATAATATATGTTATGTTACATTCAATTAAAATTGGTGTACAGTATGTCAAACCTGAGTTGTTAAAACGTAATTTATTTTCGAGCTGTCAAGACCCGCCTGTTCGAAAGTAGGTTCAAGATAGATTTTCTACATAACCAAGATTACGAGTATTAGTGCTCTGAGGACGAAGACAGCTTATCTTGCCACCCGCCTGGACTTTACATACGACACGTGATTGATAAGCTGGACCTGAATATAAGAGCGAACCCGAACAATTTCTGAGCATAGTTGAATTGAGCAAGTAAAGAGCAAACATGTTTCTGAGCAAAGTATCCGTGATTCTTCTTGTCGCCATCTTGGGGACATCATGTAAGTACATTTATTTTAATTTGTTTAATGTATACAGTGTGTAAATCGAAAACAGGCGAATCTCTTAACGGTGATTAGTATAGGACATAAAAAATGTAATAAGATAACTTTTACTTAGAATTTTCATTTACAATTTTATCCATACAAAATAAATCGGCCCGCAATATAATACAAACACACACGCGTTAAACTCTCGTTGACAGTTACTTTCAATACCATGTTTACAGTATATTTCTCCTGATTAAATTCTCAAAAATTAATTATTGAGTCACTGTTAAGTGTAACGTAAAAAAACATCTTAATTATTGATTACACTAATGAGTTCGATGTCGGGTTTAATTTATCGCCCTTATTAGACACACTGTATAATCGGATACATTGTTTAGACATGATTAAATCTAAATCTCGACTCGAATTCCTTAATGTCAGCAGATGTGAACATGTGAACAAATAATGTGACGTTTTCAAGCAAAAAATAATGGTATTGAAAGTAACTGTTAACGAGCGTTTAACGCGAGTATATTCGCATTACATTACGGGTTGAATTATTTTGTATGGATAAAATTTGAATTGCAATTCTAAGTAAAAGTTATCTAATTACATTTCTTATGTCTTATACTAGTCACCGTTAAGAGATTCGCCCGTATTAGATTTACACACTGTATAATTTAACTTCACATACCTACTATCTAATGTACTAATAAATTCTAATGTACTTACACATACAATTGCTTTGACTCAGTTGTTGTTGCATATGTCATTTCTAAATATGCTAAAGTATTAAATATCGTTGTATCTTCTGCAGGGTTTACGAAGGATGGATTTGTTTCTGCGAGTCCGTTGCCACAAGGATACTCTCAACAGATGCCACAATACCAATCAAATACTAGAGTCGCATACGTTGACCAATACGGACTACCAGTCTATTCAAGCTATCCAGCACAACAAGTGGTTCACATCCCACAACCTACTCGTGGTAACTCTGGAAACGAAGCTCCTCTTTTACGTACGTGGGATGGTCTTCATGATTGGACCCAGAATGTTGTTCAAGGCACGATCGGTCAGCCCCTTCCGAACCATCAGTCTAATGATGATGTAAACATGTAACTTTTCTCAATAATATTGTACCATTGAATAGAGTTTGTTTTTATTGTCATATTCTCCTCCCAAGCATAGGATTAATACACTTCCGTTGAATTGGGACAATGATAAAATAGGTCCAACTATCAAATGCAACAACCAAGTGGTTACTATCGACATAATTTTAATATTAACTCTAGAAACCTTTAAGAAACCCGGGCCTTTGATGTTTCAGGTACCCCGCCATACAGTGAAAAAAATGAATGATTGGCCATTACTGAGCAGAACTCTTTAAAATCTGTATGGATGAAAATTAAATTTACCTTTCAGAATAAAAAGATGTTTGTTTAAATTAAATGGTAACTAGTGATGTGCCGTTCCCAGGAATATTCCCACCTCGAGGGAATATTGGGTGATTTTGAAAATATTGTATGGACACAATATTGTATTTTCGAGGAATTGGTAAAAACAAAGGCCACAAAACTCTTTGTCAGGACATCAAGCACAGCAACTCTACCGGAAAAGTAAACTCTTAATATTTCCGAGAAAATACCCAATATTCCCTGGATTTTTGCAAATGTTCCCAGGAATATTCCCTTTGCTTAAGGGAATATTTCCATAGTTGCTAGGAATGATCCACTAATAGCAATTTTATCAAGTATAGAAAAATTATGGAAAAATGTAATAAAAAAAGCCAGCCATGTTCAGATGAGCATTGGTTTCTAGACGAGACCGATCGTACTAGATACCGTAAAACACCGTATCTTCGCCTACTTTTTGACATATTTTTGAACTTTTTTCTTAAATTACATGTTTCTCGTCGCAACAGGAGTGACTAAATGGTATAAGTTATAATTACGCCTGAATTTATATAAAAATAGCCCAATTTTAATGATATTTCCACTTAGAAAACCAACCCAAAGGCAATAGGCGAAGTTTCGGTATTTTGCCAAACTTCGCCTGCCCCATCTAACATGAGTGAATATTACCACACATCACACAGATTAAGCTCTATCCCCAAGAGGATTCTTGTTATTTATATTTCACCGTATTTCGGTGTTCTTAAGGCTTAGGGCCTTAAGCACATTTTTTCGCCATAGGTGAAGATTGGACGATATCCAGTGAGTTTCCATACAACGCACGTAGATAACTTAGGGCTGTCAAAAATCCTGTTTATACCTGACTCATCATCATCATCATTGGCCCTTTTGTCTCTAGCAGAAGATTCATGGTGTAAAATTAGGGAGACATACCTGACTATATAATTACATATAACAATCAAAGAGTTCATAATTATTTTTATATGTTTTTAAAGTGGTGCATTCCACTCAAACTAAAGTTTGTTATTAAATAAATACAAACTTTGAAAACACTGAAAAAATAATCAACCCAGCAGGACAGCAGCAGCAGGAGCAAAAAAAATCAAAGAGTTGAAAGAGGGGGTTTCAGGTTTTGATATTTGTAAAAAATACATTTACAAAAAAGTGTTGGGAATTCAGAATGTAACAAAAATATGCAAGTATCTTCTCACATCAATTATAACACACATAATTAAGAGTTTATTATTAAATGTTTAGGCATTTTATGGTCTTTTATATCATGATTCACAATATGTTGTGAATCTTTATGATGACACAAATTTAAACAAAAACACCACGGGAATCGATCATCGGCTATCTTCTTCTATTACATATATAAATAGATGAGTAGTAAGAAAAAAAAGTAAGGTCACTGCGGGCAAGACCTTCTGACCTCCCTTTTCTTTCCCTATTTGTTTGAGTATGTCGCTTAGCACGTGATCGGTAAAGCGCTAAATCGTTCTGGTTCTATATCTCTAGAGCAGATGTCGCTAGGACGAAAATTATGGACGAAACTTAAATTTCAATTTTTTTCGTGAGTTGCACTTGATTAGCGAGTGCGTCGAGGCTCGGGCAAAAATAAGAAAAAAATAGAAATAGTCAAAGAATCCGGTTATGGAATGTGTCACTAAGCTATTTGATAATCACTTTCCTTATTTATCGTGTTCAATGTACCTATATATTATAATCAATGGTCGGCGGGGGTGAGCTGTTTTCATATTAATTTGACACGACATACGTCAAATTACTATGAAAACAGCTCACCCCCGCCGACCATTGATTATAATTAATGTAATTTGAGCTCTAGAAATATTTAATCTTAAAAATTCTACGAGTTGGAAAGTCCGTCTATCACGGTTCAAGGCAAGTCCGTCATATGCTATTTCTGTATTAAATAAGCTTTTGTTAACTGTTTTTGTAAAATATACTTTATTATACGTAACAATTAGACTTAAAATCGTAAACAGGGCATATTTTGCACTTTTAAAAGGGTTTACGACCACTTTTCCTAGACATATGCCGGTCTTCCCTTAAAAAAAGGAAATGTCGATACCGTCAATCGTGGTCAATGGGGACAATTTTGAACTTTGAGTAAGATTTTAACGGAATATTTCCATGAACAACCCCAATGTTATGGTTCTAAAACTTTAATCTTATGTCAGAGAACCTATATATGATTGTTTAATTACCATACAATCAATCAAACCCCCTTTTTCTTTAAAAAACCCCTCCGTCCCTATTCACGCTGCATACGGGGTCAATAGCAACGAATAAGGGATCAATAGGGAAAAGGCTATTTAAAGGGCTAGGGTTGTCATAAAAATAAAAAGCTTACAGAGGTAAGTACCTAGGTACCTTTCTACCCAGTAGGTATTGCTAAACTATGGAAATTCAATAATAATTTTGGCAACCCTGTCCCAATACGTACTTTATCGTCCTTATTTGAACTAATTACGTCCCTATTAAGTGTCAAAGCCGACCCGATCGACCCCTCAAGCCGTCCCTATCGACCCCCAAGGCGTCCCCATAAACCTCTGTTTCTTTTCAAAACTTTCTTAGGTTTTTGTTTCCCCACTTTTGATATCAAAACAAAGATAATTTCAACTTACCGTGACTTAAACACCTGCTTAATTAAATGGTTAATCACTTTATAACTGCAAGAACTGTCTAAATTTGTTAAAAACATATATTTTTTCAAGACTCCCGGAGCACATTTTTACGGGTCAGAGACAGCGTCAACTTTGAATTGTCAGTTCGACCACCTAACGCTACCTTCATGCCTGTCCAGTGTTGCCATTGACATAAGTATATAATCTACTTTTATTTTTAAACGCTCGTACAAATATGTGTGGAGTAGTTATTAAGATATTATTAAGTACATGTCGTTTCCGGTTTTTGTCCCTATTCACCTCGCCATCCCTATGCACCCCAGTTGACGGTACATTTGAATTGCAACCTTATATCACTGAACTGAAAATACAGTTTTCAATGACATAAAGTAAAGATATCAACAAGGTCAATGACGTGCGAATTGAATTTCAAATAACGCGGGAATGGGTACTAGACGGACTTACTACATGGACTATACTGCATGGGAAGACCGTCTACTCGCCGAGTTTTAAAAAAAAAACATCTTTTTTTTTATCAATGGTTTGCTTATTTTGCCAATTTGTTTTAAGGACATTATAAAATATAAAATTTATCATCTGTTCCGCCTAGGTCATTTATCCTAGATTGAACAAAACAACAACCTTGTTTCATCCGATCAAACTTAACTTTAAATAAAGTATGGCGGTCTTGCCCGCAGTGACCTTACTTACTAATTTTGCGTATTGTGCAAACTCATTCATTCATGTCAACTGAATGAATGAGTTTGCACAATACGCAAAATTTGTATAATAACAGTTTAAACCCCATAGCAACATTTAGGGAAGTTTTATTACGTATATTATGATATTAAAATATATATAGCTTTCAGGTGCAGGTGCTTCTACCGACTTTTAAACTATGGATCTTTCTCAAATATTTTTTTCCAATTCAAGTAACAAGGGTTGCTGTGGTGTGTAATTTCACAAAACGCCTTTTTGATGGCGTTGTTGCCACTATTGGGCATAGTTCATACATCCTTATTGCCAGATATCAAAGTAACAAGGAACATTTTGCATAGATATTTTTTCTGAAAAAAAAATTACAAACTCTTTTTAGGCGATCATTTTATTATAACATTTACTTTTCATATACACAATTAAAAAAACAGCTTGCAAAAATTAAAAAAAAGGGTAAAAATTTTTTTTTGGCGAAACTGACCTAAAGTCATAAACGTTTTTTCCTTCTTTTGACGAGCCCAAGGTGTATACAATTTAATATACACACAAAGCCACAGGTAGTAAGTTGTGGTAGCCGCCATTTTTTTTTGACGTAACGCCGTTGACATATATCTAGGTTTAATTTACACGTTAGTTGTCATTTTTTTTGTACAACACTTGGTCGATGGATAGGAGTAAAAGAAGCTAAATTACAAAATTTAATTAATAAGTTTTTTGAATATCTAGTGAAAAAACCGCAAAGATTTTTCTCTTTCAAGTGCCAACCCTAGGGGTAGGCGAAGTTCAGAAAGAAGATGGCATTTTGACGTCCATGGCGACGTTTTTAATGATGACTTTTTAAATACGTATGATACGAGAAAAGTAATGATTTGATGTTAAAGACCATTAAATTTCGATTATGAACGGAAGTATTTGGTAGACTCACTTGTTAACCGTGTGCCGTTGGAGACAAAAGTATTCACGGTTAATAATTTCGTAGTCACACTGTAATGGGCTGAGGTGGGGTTGAACGAAATTTTAAATTATAAAAAATGGTTGAGGAACTAATTTAGCCAAAACCTCAATATTGGTTCAGAATCCCCATTTTACACCTACTGCAAAAATATTTCTGAAACTATGCTCACGGCTTAAAGACTCTATTAGGTCGCGGGTAGGCCTCCCTTGGAGCAAGGAATCTAGATCCAGTATTTAAATTAGGACGCCCTAGATCTAAGAACCTTGACAATCGTATGACAGATCCAAATAAAAATGCCGATTTTACATTAACTTACTTTTATTGAAAGTCACACAGTATCGATTACTACTATCCTTAATAAGTACCTATATATATATATATATATATATCCAAGCTTTACTCCCTCACAATCTCATCATGAAAAACACATTATTGGCTATATCTGTGACATAACTTTCCCTGGTACAGGTTAAGTTTAAGTTAAACTACAAGATCTATAATTAATAACTACATATTATGGAGGCAGGCCGCTGCATCAACCACCTGCCGTTCCAACTTTATAACAAAAGATACATGTTACACGGGGTGTTCCCGGGGAAATACAGCCTTTAAACAAGGACGGTCCATTTACAATTAGATAAAATTAACTTACAGTTTTATCCGGCTAATAAAGCGGTGATTATTTAGACTACGGCATCTTACAACGAATGCTCGATGAACCGGGGATGCTCTTGGATAGCTGGGGTGCGTCCGGCCATCAGAGTGTAAGTCGTCAGTGGGCCAATCCCGAAAAATAGGAACTCGGCTAGGGATACGGAACCGTATCTGGAACTTGAGTCAGGAACAGAAACAAAGAACTGGAACCAGAGCTCGAAATAGGAACCCTGGAATGAAAATATTCCAGTTACAAATTTATATCTTTCAAACAAGTAATTATTTTAAATTCTTCTACACGAAAACCTAAAGATCAGCAAGAACAGTCAGTTTTTAACCTATGAAAATTTCACCTAAATTACATACTAAAACCAGCTATTGAACACTCTAAAGTGTTACAACACCTTACACTCTTTAAATTGCTTTAAAAGTAAATATGATGAAGGTAGTCATAAAATGGGTGCAGAAGTGTTGCCTCAAATAAATTTATTAATAGATATGGTAGTTAAATATATCATGTCTGATACAAATTTTAGTAGTTTTTTATTTTTTTTCAATTTAGGCGAAGTTAGTTTAGACAGGCGACATTAGGGTGTTTTACGGTACCTAAAAAAACCGATCCCTTATAATGCAGCAACTGACAAGGCCTCTCACGGGGGCTTGCGGCACCGCATTGTCGTATAGTCCTAACTCTCCTCTGCTTCCAGGAATAAAGGAAACCTTAGAGTAATAAAGGAGCCTTATCGTACTAGAAACCGTTTTTTTATTCTTTAAAAAAAAATATGCCGCCACTATTTTTTGCATTGCAGCATAGGCATTTCGTGTTCCCCTATTAAAGACGTGACTAATTCTAATTATATCATCTGGGAGACTTATCGAACTAGGTTCAGTGTCATGGGCTCTTCTAAGTACCTACTATAAGCAAAAGCGAAACAAATACCAGTAAGTACGTCTAGCACTAGTTGCATAACATTCACAAGATCTGCAAGAGAGCTTCAATATAACTCACTACCATTGCAGGAAACCATCCCAACCATGTCTACGACGTTAGACCAAACATCGCCGAGAATTTAGGCTCCAGGTAGATTTACTGCATTAACCTGGATTATTATTGGCTAGAAACAGCAAGATGTTCCATGGCTTGACGCGGAAGAGGTGTGCGCCGATGCCAAAATCATCGGCGGCGGCGTCCGATCGTTTTTTGACCGGCGGCGGCGGCGTGATCGGTTTGAAATCGGCGTGGTATATATTTTAAATATTATTGGGGAAACTGACAAAAATACCTTTTAAATTTAAGCCTACTGAGTATATATAAGTAAAAACCGCGTAAATAAAACTCCCCAAATTTTTAAAAATTTATGATTGCCAAACATTGCACATTTTAAATACAAGACATGGTTTTAGAGAATTTTACAAACGATAGACTAGTTGTGGTTCATATAGGGTAATCGTTTTATCTGTGTAGGACTGGCTACACCACAATAGGATAACACAAAAAGTTCCGGAGTTAATAAGTGCAGACCTAACTAATATCGCATTTGTAATTTGTGAGAGAAAATTGTGTTTATTCTAAGTTCTAAACGACAAAGATGTCATGAAGAAGATGCAACATAATACCGAGCATCCTTTACTGCACCGATACCGTATCCACAAGTCAGGAAGCAGCCTTAAATAATTCCCTCGATTTATCAAGGACCCCAAGTCCCAACATCAAACTTGTCTCAATGAGAATGGGCTATTTAAACAAAAAAGAAGCAATCTGATTCAGCCATCTTCGTAAAATCGTGGAACGAACAAACATTAAAAAAACAACAAATGAGAACCACCAGCTTTTTTGGCCAGTTAAAAAATAAATTATAGATATATCAGGAAGGACGGTACGGTCGCTATATGTCAGCCATGCCACCGCCCTGGAGAGTCACTCAAGCATATCATCTCCGGTTATTATCATCTTGGTAACTGTGAGTAGTACTTGCACAAACATAATCTCGTACCTAGCCAGGATTACACGCCAGCAGCTTACTTTTACGTACGGTTTTGTGGACCGAGAAGTGCTGTACTACAAATAGACACCTGCGCTAGTCCTCGAAAATGGTCCTACCACGATCTATTTGCATGGATCACTACTATTGTTGCCAATAATCCTGATATCGTGCTAATAGATCGAAGGCAGCGCCAGGCATTGCTCGTCGGCATCACCGTCCCATCTGACGAGAGCCTCGTGAAGTCCGAGGGCCAAGAAGGACAAATCCAGCAAGTACCTAGACTTGTCTCAAGAGGTAACCGCCATGTTCACGTGGGCGATTGATTCGGCGATAGTTGTTTCTGTGAATGGTCTCATAGCTGCGATGAGTCTCGACTATCATCTTGAGAGACTTGCTAGGTACGGGGTTGTGGTTGGATCAAGGGTCAGATTCCGAAGGCGGTAATCCTGGTCACGGCGTGCATAGCCCGAACGTTCCTCTCTCTCTTTATGACCTTGACAAACGGCAGCCTGGACCTAGATTCGTTACCGGCCGCTCCCTTAGTTAGATTTTTTATAATATTTATATTGTTTTTATATATGATGTATTTTTGTATTTTATTCTTATAAAACTATTGTTAATAAAATAACCTAAGTCCTAACCTAAGACGAAAGGAAAATAAATGAAGAATAGATAAGGGAAATAGAAATAAACGCCTGTAATCCAAAAACTCAACGTCGTAAATGACCGTCGTATATGTCGTCGGCGATGTAAATCTTACGATGACATCGAAATGACGTCAGTTAATGTAACCGGCAAAGAATAGATCAAGAAGCAAAAGTATCTTTTAAAAAACTCGTAGTATTATGGCAATTCATTAGTTATTTATTATGTCTGGGCATTAAAACAAGATAAGACTTAAAATTTACCACGCCGATTTTACGCCGGTCAAAATCATCGGCGGCGGCGGCGTGGGAAAATTGTCGGCGGCGGCGGCGCGGCGGCGCGGCGCACATGTCTATGCGGAGTTACCAGTCTCTATTTCGGTAATATTCTACAGGGTGTAACAAAAATACTGGTGATCCGTTTAAGGGCATAATTGGTATCGTATTGCGAGTAGGAAAAAGTAGGAGAAAAAAATTTTGGACACGAAAAAAATTTTTTTTTGTATGGGGCGAGTCGTCCTCCATACAAAACCAAAAATTTTTTTCACGAGAAAATTATTTTTTCTTATTTTTTCACAATAAGAATACGATACCAATTATGCCCTTAAAAGGATCACCCAGTATTTTTGTTACACCTCGTATAGAGGGCGGCTTATCTTGTTATTGTCCCCTCTCGCCTGGACCCTCAAACTCGTCACTCGATAGATAAGCTGGACCCAAAGTATAAAAGCGAAACCGAAGCATCCCAGAGTACAATCGAATTCAAGAACAAGAGAGCAAACATGCTCCTGAATAAAGACTTCGTAGTTCTCGTCGCTATCTTGGGGACCTCGTGTAAGTACAAATATTTTACTTTTAATAATTCAACAAATTTACAGCTTTCTGAGACAATGACGTTCAGATCTATCTCTGAATCAGAAACCTACAAATACCTTGGTATGTCACAGTCGTTGGGTATTGAGGATGCGGGTATTAAACAGGCGTTGAAGGAGCGCTTCTTTGGTCGGCTGACAAAAGTACTCAATAGTCTTTTGTCAGGTGGCAACAAGGTGCGCGCCTTCAACGCCTGGGTAATGCCCCTACTCACATACTCCTTTGGCATACTAAGGTGGACAGTAGAAGGAAAGCGCCGGAACCAGCCCCGCCCTAGCCCGCCCTAGTCCGCCCTAGCCTGCCGCCCGCCCAAACCCGTGTGCCCGTATGTTCAAACCTAAAAAAAACAAAAAAAAAACAAATACCGGGTCACTTAGAACGTTTGCGCTATGTCTCCACACTGTCAAAACACTCCTTGTACGACTTCTGTGGCTCTCTACATGCACAAAGCACGCTTAATTACACCCCAATAAAACCCTTCGCTCGCATCTCTATTGTCTTATTGTGTTGTGCCTTCGACTCCCGACTCCCATTGTTCTCGGAGCACGGGTTCAGGACCATAATAAAACCCTTACCTTGCGACTTACGTTTGCCTTTCTCTTTTCGTGATAGTACTATAGGTATTTTAATCAGGTACAGATATAGCTCTGGAATAATCTAGACTATTCATAGGTATACGTATTAGGTCATACAGGGTTTCCATACCTACACTTTTTTACTATGTGGACAGTTTTCGTTTCATACAACCCTTACCTTGCGACCTTGCGTGTGCTATAGGTATTTTAATCACGTACAGATATAGCTCTGGAATTATCTAGACTATTCATAGGTATAGGTATTAGGTCATACAGGGTTTCCATACCTACACTTTTTTACTATGTGTACAGTCTTCGTTCATACAACCCTTACCTTGCGACCTTGCGTGTGCTATAGGTATTTTAATCACGTACAGATATAGCTCTGGAATAATCTAGACTATTCATAGGTATAGGTATTAGGTCATACAGGGTTTCCATACCTACACTTTCTTTACTATGCGTACAGTCTTCGTTCATACAACCCTTACCTTGCGACCTTGCGTGTGCTATAGGTATTTTAATCACGTACAGATATAGCTCTGGAATAATCTAGACTATTCATAGGTATAGGTATTAGGTCATACAGGGTTTCCATACCTACACTTTCTTTACTATGTGGACAGTTTTCGTTTCATACAACCCTTACCTTGCGACCTTGCGTGTGCTATAGGTATTTTAATCACGTACAGATATAGCTCTGGAATTATCTAGACTATTCATAGGTATAGGTATTAGGTCATACAGGGTTTCCATACCTACACTTTTTTACTATGTGTACAGTCTTCGTTCATACAACCCTTACCTTGCGACCTTGCGTGTGCTATAGGTATTTTAATCACGTACAGATATAGCTCTGGAATAATCTAGACTATTCATAGGTATAGGTATTAGGTCATACAGGGTTTCCATACCTACACTTTCTTTACTATGCGTACAGTCTTCGTTCATACAACCCTTACCTTGCGACCTTGCGTGTGCTATAGGTATTTTAATCACGTACAGATATAGCTCTGGAATAATCTAGACTATTCATAGGTATAGGTATTAGGTCATACAGGGTTTCCATACCTACACTTTCTTTACTATGCGTACAGTCTCCATTTCGATCAATAGCGATACTACGTAATGTTTGTCAAATGGTATTTTAACTTACTTCTCCTTATTCCCTTTAATATATTTTAGGTATTCATTTTGATGTCATACTTTAATTAATATTTATCAAACTTCCTGAACCTTTGTCAGTTTTAATTAAATATCTGACTTAATTAATATTTTTCAAACGTATTAGTCCTTTATCACTTTTAAATATGTTTGATATCATCATTTAATTAATACAGTTTTATTTTTGATATATATTTATCCTATCTTATTTCATACCTCTTGTAGTGAGTAAGTTACATATTTGCGATCTTATTTTATAGTTTGAATTAAGCATATCTACCCAAACTTAGTACCTCTGATTTATTATACAGCTTGTTTTTACATACACATTTTAATTTGTTTTTTAATATGATAATACCTAAACTAATAGTATGTTATTTGTATTTATTTCTAAGCTTTAAATTCTCTTGTTAACTGACTTGATATAATTCCAAATATTGTGATCTAATGTGACAATATTTGTGTACTTGAAATCATTGTTATAACAGCGTGATTGCTTTATTGGCCAACCGTAGGTATATTGTATTTTATGCTCTCAAGGGATTCATTGTTTCCTATTATTTTTAATATTTTGGGTTTTGGTTAAAATTACGTCTGTATTGAAGATAGAAGATGAACTTGTACAGACATGATTGATTGCCGTTTGAGGCAATTTCTGTCTACTTGCTTTCATTATTATAAGGGGTTGATTGCGTTATTTATAAAGGTCCATTATGTTTCATGTTCTCAAGGGATTTATTGTTTCCTTTTATTTTTTATATGTTGAGTTTTATCCTTCTAAAGTCATAAAACGCCCCCTGAAATTTATTGTTACAGTTCTTGTGATCTAAGAAATTTATTAGACAAAGGTTTTTTCATTTTTCTATTTAAATGTTTGTTATAAAGACTGCTCTTAAACAATAGCTTTTATAATTTTTCTTTGAAGAAGGCGATCAAATACTTTGTATTAGTTTCCAAGAAACATATAAATCATTAGATTTTGAAGTTACACGTGATTTTTATAAAAAGAGAATACACAAACAAAAATGTCGTTTAAATTCTTTTGATAATTCAATCTTTTGTTCCATTACTTCGGTTGCAAACAAAAAATCGGACAGCAGGTAACACACTCCGAAATCCTGTTCAGACTTGCCTTGGTCGTCTTTCCCCACCAGCGCCGTAAGGTTTTTTTTAACCCAAATTTATATAAAAAGGCCGATGCTGGAGGTAAATTTTAGAAATGAAGTGAGCTGCGAATCGCGTGTTCAAGTAAGACGAAACGAAAAATATTTAATATTGACTTACGAGAATCTTCTTTTATTAATGTGCATTTCATATTACAAAGTGTGTGCTTGTTATTGGAAATGACTGGACATGGAAATTGGAAGTGATAATTATTGTGATGTTGAAATTAATCAACTGTGTGAAGAAGTTGAGAAAGAATATTATGAAGACCTAGAAATATTTAATTTGTGTCAATCTCTAAGTCAACAAAATTATGAAACGTAAGTGAATCATTATATTTTATTAATCATAAGTTTTTTATGTATGGCACCTAGTTTGAGATGAATGTTTTAAGTTCAATCTTGTAGAAACATGTTTCTTTGCCTGACTTACAGGTACGGAGGGGATAGGGATATATAAGGGGATCCCTAGTATTAAAATTATTCATAGCTATTTGAAGTTTCAGTGTTTTGTGTCTGTGGTGTTGTGTTTTTAATTTTGCATCATGTCGTTTTCTAATGAGCCTAGATTAGAACGTAGCGAGATAGCAAGTCTTAACAAAGATCTAATTGTGCGAAAGTTTCATAAATATATTAGACTGTGGTATATTGATGGCCTATTACCTGATGCACTTCTCGAAGACCAAGACATTAAACCGTATTATACACCATGTGATGGTCATAAAGAAAGGAGGCATCAGGATGTCATGTCAATATCAAATACTGATGTAATAGACGGAGTCCTGTCAATGCAAGCGTACTGTTTGCATTGTAAGAAATATTCAAGTTAGTATTCTATGGTCCTTCATGTTTAGTAATTATAACTTATATATATTTATATTGTATTGTAATATTAAATTTTATTTCTTTAGATCTCAACAAGTTGGAGAAGGAATGAAACTGGCCACAGCGGATCTAGTGTCTGAGGTACCAGCAAAGAAGAGTCCTCCTTCAACCAGCCGTGATTCAGGATCAACTTCAACGACATCAGCTTCCTGTATTGATGTAAGCACAAAAAATAATAACAAAATTGAATGTTCTGTGTGCCATGTATCTGTAGTAAAAAGATATTTAGCAAACCATTTGAAAAGCAATAACCACAAAAACAATGTTCTTAGTTCAGATAGAGAACTAATTAACGTGCAACTTATTGAAAATGCATTCCGAAACAGGGTTGCTACTTACAGAATATCAAGGAATACAAATGATAGTCAATTCTTTGAAACACCTGAATCCTTTTTAGAAAAAAATAAAGATACAATTTTCACCTTATTAAATCGTTCAGTTGCAAATCATTGTGCTCTAAAAGTAAATTTTATTCTAAATGCAAATTTTTATCAACATACCAAAGATTTAAGAAATACATTTGATTTTCAATTACCCAATCAACTTTTTAATGAGAGCAGTGATAAAAATATTTTTTTCGTATCTCTAGTAAATGAAATAACAGAGAGATTAACAAACTTCGAAAGAAAAGATAGTGGATGGAGTTTAGTAAACATAAATCACTTAGATGTTAATGTTAATAAATATAAACCACTACGTGGTTCTTCATATATTGAACTACCACGTGATATAGCAAACAAAAAAGCAGTAATAAACATTAAAAACAATGATCATGAATGTTTCCGTTGGGCATTGCTATCTGGTTTATACCCACCTAAAAATAATCACACTAATAGGGTGACTTCTTATGTGAAATACAAGGAGAAATTGAAGTTTGGTGATATTCCTTTTCCGGTCAAGCTAACTGATATCCATAAATTTGAAAAGTTAAATGACTTAAGTATTAACGTGTTTGGTTTGGAGTATAATTCACAAAATAAAAGACATGATATTATAGGTCCGTTACACTTTACTAAATGTAAAAAAACAATACACTTTAATTTGTTATATGTAACAAAGGGGAATAGAGGACATTATTGTCTAATCAACAATTTATCTAGATTAGTATCAGCTCAAATAACTAAGTCACAACATGCTGTTCATTTATGTGATGGTTGTCTAACAAACTTTTCTTCTAATCAGAATTTAGTAATGCATCAAAAGAATGATTGTTTTCATATATGTACCAATTTACCCACTGAAGAGGACAAAAAGAAAGATTGGTTTGATGAAATGACTTCTTCTAATCAACTCAATTTCAATAATTACGAGCGTAAATTACGGGTTCCTTTTGTTGTGTACGCGGATTTTGAGGCATTTCTAAATCCTATTCACCCAGAACAATTTAAAGAACAGTGCACTAATGATAACAGTCACCCCCCATCATCCGACAGTGATAAAGATTATGAAGATGATGATGATTCAGTAGCTGATAAAATCAAACGTAAAAAAAGACGTATAGACATGCGTTCTTCAACCACTAACATTCAAAAACATCAAGTATATAGTTTTGGGTACTATATTAAATGTGTATATGATAACAAGTTATCAATTTACAGAACATATAAAGGGGAGAAGTGTGGTGAATCATTTATGAAATATATTAAAAATGATCTAGAGAGTATCTGTAAAAAGAATACATTTTCGAAGCCCCCTTTACCCCTAACAAGTCTAAACAAAGAACACATTGCACAAAGCAACACCTGCTTTATTTGTAATACGTGTTTAAATGAAGATTCCTGTGTTTCCTATAATTGGCATACCGGAGTTTATGAAGGTGTTGCACATTCACTCTGCAATGAAAAGTACAGGCCCCAAAACTTTGTACCGGTGTTTTTTCATAACCTAAGTAATTATGACAGTCATTTTATAGTACATGGACTTAATTTTGAGGATGGTGATATAGAAATAATCCCACAGAACAAAGAAAAATATATTTCCTTTTCAAAAATGTTAAAAGTGAATAACCGTACAGTGAAATTAAGATTTGTCGATTCTCTTAAATTCATGTCTAGTAGTCTTGAAAAATTAGCTAAAAACTTAACAACAAACCAATTCCACGAACTAAAATTAAATTTTCCAAGTGAAGAAGACCATAAGCGCTTGATACGTAAGGGCGTTTATCCATATGAATACATGACATCATTTGATTGTTTAAACCTGACCGCTCTTCCTCCTAAGGATGAATTTTATAGTTCTCTGACTAATAACCACATTTCAGATCAAGATTATGAACATGCTTTGGATGTGTGGAATCACTTTCATTGTCAAAATATGGGGGACTATTCAGATTTATATTTGAAAACAGATGTTTTGTTACTAACTGATATATTTGAAAATTTTAGAAATGTTTGTCTTAAGACCTATGGTTTGGATCCAGCTCATTATTACACCGCCCCAGGATTAAGTTGGGATGCCATGTTAAAAGTTACAAAAGTAAAACTTGAACTTTTAACGGATATTGATAAAATAACTTTCATAGCTAAAAATATTCGAGGGGGTATATCTCAATGCAGTCACAGGCATGCAAAGGCTAACAATAAATATATGTCGGACTATGAACCAAACGAACCGTCTTCTTTTCTCGTATATTTAGATGCAAATAACTTGTATGGGTGGGCAATGTCCCAATTTCTTCCTACAGGTAGATTTGAATGGGTGGATGTAGAGACGAATTTTAATATTGCGGATGACGCTGATCATGGATTTATTTTAGAAGTAGACATTGAATACCCTGAAAAATTACATGATTCACATTCAGATCTACCATTCTGCCCCGAAAACGTGTGTTTAGGTAATTCTAAAGAGAAAAAATTGATACCAAATCTAAACAAGAAAACCAACTATGTAATTCATTACAGAAATCTCAAACAGTGTATACAAAACGGTTTAAAATTACTTAAAATCCATAGAATATTACAATTTGAGCAGTCACCATGGATGAAGAATTACATAGATTTAAACACCTACATGCGATCCCAAGCGTCTTCTGAATTCGAAAAAGATTTTTATAAGTTAATGAACAATTCAGTGTTTGGCAAAACTATGGAAAATGTAATGAAGCGAGTTAACATCAAATTATTAAATCACTGGGAAAATCGTGGTAAATCTCAAGGAGTTCAATCTCTGATTGCGAAGCCTGAATTCCATAGTTTATCTGTTTTTTCGAATGACTTAGTAGCTGTTCAATTAAAAAAAACTAAAGTTTTTTACAACAAACCAATCTACCTTGGTTTTTGCATTTTAGATCTGTCTAAAACTTTAATGTATCAATTTCATTACAATTATATGAAAACCAAATATCACAATAATCTAAAATTGCTTTACACAGATACTGATAGTTTGCTTTATCAAATATACACCGAAGACTTTTTCAATGATATAAAATCGGAACTAAATTTATATTTTGATACATCTGAATACCCAGAGAACAACGTGTATGGCTTCCCTCTGGTCAATAAAAAACAATTGGGTTTTTTTAAGGATGAAAACAATGGAGAAATATTTAAAGAATTCATTGGTTTACGCTCAAAAATGTATGCCATAGATGTACAAAATAAGGACATTAAAGCTAAAGCTAAAGGTGTCAATAAATGTGTAACGGAAACATATAATCTCGATAGCTTTAAAAAATGTTTATTTAAGAAAAAAATTAAATATGATACAATGTTGCGTTTCAAATCAATTAAACATATTCTATTCACACAAAAAATTACCAAAATAACGCTTTCCCGTAATGACACGAAACGATATATATTAGAAAATTCTATTGATACTCTTGCGTGGGGTCATTATAAAATTCCTCACGATGTACTTTGAATTGTATTTCATTTACACAAAACATCCAATAAAGTGTCTATTTTTGTGTAATGTGTATATTATTATTTTTGTAAATTTTATAGGTTAGTTTAGTAAAATATATAATATATATTAATAAAATAAATGTATTAAATGATAAGGAAAATCTTGTAACAATTAAAATTTGTTTTGTGTGTCTTTTTAATAAATGTACTTCTTTAAAAGAAGAAATCAACGAGTAATTTGTCATTTGATTTCAAATCGTTTTCTTAGCAACACCCTTCTCACGTTAATCAAAAAATGATTCATTTTTACCATCCTTTCACTACCATTGTAGCTGGTCCGAGTGGTTGTGGTAAAACAAAATTCGTTACTAGTTTTATTGAACATTCCAAAGAAATATGTAATGTTGAGTTTGATGAAGTGATTTGGTGCTATGATGAAATGCAACCCCTATACAATCTAGTAAATGTGATTTATAATCAAGGAATACCTGATATGTCCATGTTTGATGGACTTAAACCCAAACTAATTATAATAGATGATTTAATGAGGGAATCAGGTGGACGTCTTGTGGATATTTTTACAAAAGGCAGCCACCACAGAAATTTAAGTCTGTTTTATATTACACAAAACATATTTCACCAGGGTAAAGGTCAACGTGATATGTCTTTGAATACAAGTTATTTAGTGTTTTTTAAGAATCCTAGGGATAAAACACAAATACGTCATTTGTCTCGACAAGTATACCCAGAAAACTCAAAGTTCGTTGATGAAGCCTACAAAGATGCTACTAAAAATGCTCACGGCTATCTCATGATTGACCTAAAACAAAATACAGATGATATGTGTCGTTTTAAAACTAAAATATTTCCATTTGATGGCCATTGCACAGTGTATATTCCAAAGAAAGGATTTAAATATAACACGGATCATCAAGTTTTAGTCAGTTCTAAATGATGCATTCGAGGGTGAGCACCTATAAACATTTACTAGAAGCACTAAAGTTACTAAAACCAAAATATCGCACAGCTTTGCTTAAATCCTGTGATGATGAGGAAATCAATATCATTTGTGAATGTATCTATAACGTTCTAAAGGGGAAAATTCCTTTAGATAACAAAGAAAAATCTAAATTAAAAAAATATAAGGATATATTACGAAAATTAATTTCAAAAGGCAAAAATAAGCTTAGAAAAACCGTTATCATTCAGAAGGGGGGTGCATTTTTACCAATCATTTTAGGTGCCGTTTTAAGTGCTTTGGTAAGCTCCTTATCTTAGATACAATGGAGAATACAAAGAAAATGTTGTTAGTTGAACCTGAATTTATTGAAAGACTTAAAAAAAGTGAACACCAGGCTGAAAATTCATCATCCCGTCTAGATGGAGAAATGCAAAAAATTCTTAGAAGGAAAATAAATGATCGTGAAAAGTGGACATTATATTCTCAAGCACTACAACGATTTTTACATTTTGCTGAGGCAGATAGAAGACCATTTAAATTACCGATAGTGATGGATGAAGTGAACCACCTTACTAACGAGAACTACAACGTCTTTTCGAAAGTTAACAAAAAGGAGGAAGACGTTAAAAAAATGGATAATACCCAAAAAGATGAATCATTTACTCAGGACTTAAGCGGAAACCTGAATTTACCTGAATCTGAAAAAGATGTTTATACAACACCTCATGTTGGATCAAGGGTTGAATTACCTAAGCAATATTCTCCATCCTATATTATAGATGTTATACCTAAATCTTACAGGGTAAAAACTCAGACGCTACTGCAAAACATTATTGTAAATAGACCTAAAATTTGGTGGAAGGAGAACGGTGAAGTAGTTATAAATAATCAAACAATACCAAACAGTAATATTCTTGATTTGGTAGGCGATGTGCTTAGACCGCTTAAACGCTCAAAACCAGTTGGATGGGAGGATTTCGCTTGTCTTTTAAATGAGATAAAAGTCCCAGTGTCATGTATTGGTAACCCCTCAACGTTAGATTTTATTAATAAACTTAAATCTGCTGAATCAAACACGTCGCAAGCTTCTATTAGCGCTCAAAACTTATCAATAACAGAAAAAAACGCATCTACTCCTCTATCTACCAAACAAAAAACAAGATCTCAAAAGAAAGTTGATTGGGAGAAATGGACTCCTTATTAGACATAAATAGAATATACTACGATGTATCAAACCCAGCTGGATATAGTAGTTTAAATAATCTTGCAAAGGAAATGAAAGGTCAAATGAATAGAGGGGAAGTGAAAAAATGGTTGCAATCCCAAGAAGCGTACACTCTACATAAACCTGTTCATAAACGTTTTTCGCGTAACAAATACATCCTGTCTAACTACAATGAACTATGGCAAGCTGATTTAAGCGATATGCGTACTTATAGTCAATACAACGATGGTTATAAATATATTCTTTGTGTCATTGATGTATTTAGTAAATATGCATTTGCGAGAGCTATGAAAAAGAAGGATTCTGAGACGGTTAAAACATGTTTTGAAAGCATATTCGCGGAAGCAAATGCAACCCCTAGACATATTCAATCTGATAAGGGTACAGAATTCGTTTCAAAGGTGGTAAGAGATTATTTTACAAGTAAGAACATAAATTATTATACTACTAATAACCCCGACATTAAAGCTAGTATAGTTGAAAGGTTTCAAAGGACTCTTAAAACTAAAATGTGGCGTTATTTCACTCATAATAACACTTACAATTACACCAGTATATTAAAAGACCTACTTTATTCATATAACCATACCTATCATTCCAGCATTAAAATGTGTCCAGTTGATGTTAACTCTAGTAATATAAGAACTGTTTGGTGTAACTTATATGAAAGAAAAAAATATAAACAACCGTCTTTAGAAATTGCAAAGTTAAATGTAGGTGATCATGTTAGGATAACTAAATATAAACATATATTCCAAAAGGGTTATGAAACAAATTGGAGTGATGAAATATTTGTCATTGATTCAGTTATCAATAGGTCTCCGTGGATTGTTTATACTTTAAAAGATTTGGAAGGCGAACCAATAATTGGTACATTTTATACCAAAGAATTACAAAAAGTGACCCATCACCCCTCCATCAAATATAAAATTGATAAAATAATACGCTCGCGCCGTATTGGTGGCAGAAAGGAATTGTTCGTGAAGTGGCGAGGTTATCCTAATAAATTTAACTCCTGGATACCGTCTTCAAGCCTAGAAACAATATGAGTGAAAACAGTTTTTACTTAACTTTATTGAGTAATAGCTCATCAGATTATTACACTGATAATACCACTGCGCATTTTTTAACAAAATTACCGAAAACCATTAAACTGGAAGGAGAATGGGTCGTGGGTTTAGTAGAATTCCAATACCCATGTTCCATGTATAATGTTCAAGAACATGAAAATACAATTTATATTAAAAGGAAAATTCGAGGACCTGCAGACAAGACAGATAAAATTGTTGATGCAAAAACTCACATACCAGCTACTTCGTATGATAGTATTGATCATTTTCTTGATGCATTCAATGAAAACCCACAACTAAAAAGCAAAGTTAAGTTTAGATATGACAAAATTACAAAAATGGTGGGGGTATCAACAGATAAAGAAATAGTCTCACTCACAACAACACCCATATTAAGTTTACAATTAGGTTTTCGACCGAGATCAAATTTAAAAGAAATGTCAATTGGAAAACATCCTGCAAATTTATACTTAGGTTTACCCTCACAAATCTTCGTTTATACTGATATCATTCATCCACAAGTAGTGGGGGATGTTATTACATCATTACTGAGAATAATACCATTAGATCCTACTAAATTTATCTATGGTGCTTACAAAACACATATTTTCTCACCTGCTCATTACGTACCCGTATTACGAAGAGAATTCGATACTATAGAAATAGATATAAGGACAACTACTGGAGCGAGAATACCATTCCAGTTTGGATCTTCTTGCGTGAAGCTACACTTTCAACGGGTAAAATGAATTATAAAAAATCATCTGTGTCCTGCCCGTATGAGCATTACTACTCACATCAAGCTGGTACGGGCATAGGTATTGTTTACAAAGGTGTACCATATCAACGAGGACATGGGATTGGGAGTTTCTTGGGTGGTCTTTTTAGGTCTGTGCTACCATTATTATCAAGTGGTTTTAAAACAGTGGGAAAAGAAACTTTAGACGCAGGAATCGGCCTTTTATCCGATATGGTAAATTCGCGACCAATAGATAGTTCTATTAGATCTCGATTTAAAGAAGCAAGCACCAACTTAAAAAGAAAAGCAGATGAAAAAATTGATTCTTTGATGTCGGGGTCTGGGTATAAAATGTCAACAAAAAGACGTGTACCAGTCATTAACCTAAAAGCATCGAAACGAAGAGGAGGTAAAAGACTTAAGAAAAATAATATTGAAGATATATTTTGTAACTAAAAATGTCTTTCTTACATAGTCATTCATGTGAGTGCGCCAAATCCGAGTTAGACTTATTTGCTCTACCATCAACTCAAACAAGCATTGAAAGTGGTCAGTGGATTCATTACAAACCAATTTCATCTCTAAGTGACGATGGCCCTATCGAGTTTCTTGTTCCCGGGTCAGGAGATGATTACATCGATCTATCACATACTTTGTTGCATATAAATGCCAAAATACTAAATCAGGATGGAACAAAAATAAAAGCTGATGCAAATGTTGCTCCGGTAAACAATTGGTTACATTCCCTTTTTAACCAACTCGATATTTATTTAAATCAGAAACTAATTTCACCTCCAAACAATACTTATGCTTACCGAGCCTACATGGAAAATCTGCTTAATTATGGTCCAGCAGCTAAAAAATCTCATCTGACTTGTGGATTGTGGTATGAAGATACTCCCAACTACATGGACACGGTTGACTCCAATAATAAAGGATTTCACGAAAGAATGGAGTTTGTTAAAGAAAGCAAGGAAGTTGAAATGATCGGTCACTTGCATGGTGATATATTTAACCAAGAGAAATTTCTGATGAATGGTGTAGAAATACGTGTTAAATTAGTCCGTTCGAAAGAAACATTCAATTTAATTTGTCATAAGGATGGTAAATTTAAAGTACAAATAACAGATGCCAGTCTCATTATCAGAAGAGCAAGAATAAATCCGAGTGTATTATTAGCTCATCAAAAAGTACTAGCATCAACAACTGCAAAATATCCAATAACAAGAGCGGAAGTTAAGGTTCTAACATTACCCACAGGTATACAAGGTAAAACGTTGGATAATATATTTCTCGGGCAAGTTCCTAAAAGATGTATTATTGGATTTGTTTCAAACTCTGGGTTTAATGGTAATTTAGCTATAAACCCATTCAATTTTCAACATTTTCATATGAATTCATTTAGTTTGTATGTAGATGGACACGAAATCCCTTCTAAAACTTTGCAACCCTCATTTAACTCTTCAGGTTTAATAGCAACTGCTTACCATACTTTGTTTTCTGGAACTGGTATTCATTTCCATAACGAAGGTAATGCTATAAGCAGATCAAACTATGTGGGTGGTTATTCTTTATCATGTTTTGATTTGACTCCTGATTTATCTGCAAGTTCAACTTCACACTGGAATCTTGTAAGACACGGGAGTGTTCGAATCGAAGTTCGTTTTGATGCAGCTTTAAGTACTACTATCAACTGTATTGTGTATGCTGAATTTGATAACATAATTGAAATAAATAAAAATCGAGATATCACTGTAGATTATAACAGTTAGTAATTAAATAAATACAATGCATTCACACAATTTTATCATTATCCATCGAACATTAACTGTAAAACCATCAGTGTTTAATTAATTATTTTTTATAATAATTATGGATTCAAATGAAATACAATTTTGTATGAATAAAATAAACCCGAGGTTTAAGTCAAATGTTTTTGCTGCAAACCGTATACCTGTTTGGGTAAATTTACCTGCTTTTATTATAAGCAACTTGGACCCGGATTCAAAGCCTGGCTCTCATTGGATCGCAATATACATTGATGTGAATGGATCTGGTGAATACTTTGACTCTTTTGGCCGAAAGCCTACCGGTTATCATAGGTTATTTTTAAATAGAAACTGCAAGAGGTGGTTTTATAACCATAAATCACTTCAAAATTATTTTACCTCCGTTTGTGGAGAGTACTGTTTAGTTTATCTTTATTTTAAGCTTCAAGGGAAAAAAATGTCTGAGTTTTTACATTTTTTTTCTGATAATTCTTTGTGTAATGATTTAGTTTTAAGGAATATGTTTAAACGATTTTTTGTGAAATAAAATAAAGTGTACAATGAAATAATGTTTTTTATTTATAAACATAAGCTTATACAAACATGGTTATACATAAACACTGTATTACAATAAAGACATTAAAAAAAGAGGTTAAAGCTAAACGTTTATGAGTATGCTAAAACTAATTAAAATATCCTACTACCTAAGACATATATAGTAAGGGGGAAAGAAACTAAATAATTACAAAAATAAAAAACTTAATCTACACAATCACAATTCATATCACTGTTTCTTATTGTCTATAAAATATCTCACACAGCTGTCCTTAGAAGATATTTGCTTTGTAGCGTTAAATATTATATTTTTAGCACTCTGTAGTTCACAATCATCTTCTAGAGTGAAATATTTTAATCTCATGTCTGCATGTTTCCAGTGTTCCGTGGGTGGGATGTTTTTAATTTTTTGCACGTCATATATCTCGATTTTAATTAAATGAGATGCATACGCCCCGTCATCATGTCCAGTCGATAAGTTGGAGACGCCATCCGGATAACTTTTACTCACATTAGAAGACCGCTTCAAGACTTTACACTGTTTTTTAGGTTGTTCAAAGAAGCTATCAATATTATTTGCTGCACGTTTCTTTGCGATGGCTTGTTTAATCTTCAAACCAACCGTACCTTCTTCATCGCTTGATTCGTCTTTATTTTCCGGGTAGTAATAATTCTTGAAAGTATTTTCAGATAACTGAAACAATATCAAACAATAATTTATTTAAACACTCACATACACAATTACACAATAGTTAAAAAATGTTATCAACACAATTAAATAATTAAAGAGTAACAGTATTTGAATACTTACATCCATTATCACAAGTATTAGTAAAAACTTCGATATGTAGAAACTTAGAGCTCTTAACTGAACTGGAGATCCGAAGACACTATATAAAAGAAGCCACAGCCTCGGCCTTTTTATATAAATTTGGGTTAAAAAAAACCTTACGGCGCTGGTGGGGAAAGACGACCAAGGCAAGTCTGAACAGGATTTCGGAGTGTGTTACCTGCTGTCCGATTTTTTGTTTGCAACCGAAGTAATGGAACAAAAGATTGAATTATCAAAAGAATTTAAACGACATTTTTGTTTGTGTATTCTCTTTTTATAAAAATCACGTGTAACTTCAAAATCTAATGATTTATATGTTTCTTGGAAACTAATACAAAGTATTTGATCGCCTTCTTCAAAGAAAAATTATAAAAGCTATTGTTTAAGAGCAGTCTTTATAACAAACATTTAAATAGAAAAATGAAAAAACCTTTGTCTAATAAATTTCTTAGATCACAAGAACTGTAACAATAAATTTCAGGGGGCGTTTTATGACTTTAGAAGGATAAAACTCAACATATAAAAAATAAAAGGAAACAATAAATCCCTTGAGAACATGAAACATAATGGACCTTTATAAATAACGCAATCAACCCCTTATAATAATGAAAGCAAGTAGACAGAAATTGCCGTTTGAATCATGTCTGTACAAGTTCATCTTCTATCTTCAATACAGACGTAATTTTAACCAAAACCCAAAATATTAAAAATAATAGGAAACAATGAATCCCTTGAGAGCATAAAATACAATATACCTACGGTTGGCCAATAAAGCAATCACGCTGTTATAACAATGATTTCAAGTACACAAATATTGTCACATTAGATCACAATATTTGGAATTATATCAAGTCAGTTAACAAGAGAATTTAAAGCTTAGAAATAAGTACAAATAACATACTATTAGTTTAGGTATTATCATATTAAAAAACAAATTAAAATGTGTATGTAAAAACAAGCTGTATAATAAATCAGAGGTACTAAGTTTGGGTAGATATGCTTAATTCAAACTATAAAATAAGATCGCAAATATGTAACTTACTCACTACAAGAGGTATGAAATAAGATAGGATAAATATATATCAAAAATAAAACTGTATTAATTAAATGATGATATCAAACATATTTAAAAGTGATAAAGGACTAATACGTTTGAAAAATATTAATTAAGTCAGATATTTAATTAAAACTGACAAAGGTTCAGGAAGTTTGATAAATATTAATTAAAGTATGACATCAAAATGAATACCTAAAATATATTAAAGGGAATAAGGAGAAGTAAGTTAAAATACCATTTGACAAACATTACGTAGTATCGCTATTGATCGAAATGGAGACTGTACGCATAGTAAAGAAAGTGTAGGTATGGAAACCCTGTATGACCTAATACCTATACCTATGAATAGTCTAGATTATTCCAGAGCTATATCTGTACGTGATTAAAATACCTATAGCACACGCAAGGTCGCAAGGTAAGGGTTGTATGAACGAAGACTGTACGCATAGTAAAGAAAGTGTAGGTATGGAAACCCTGTATGACCTAATACCTATACCTATGAATAGTCTAGATTATTCCAGAGCTATATCTGTACGTGATTAAAATACCTATAGCACACGCAAGGTCGCAAGGTAAGGGTTGTATGAACGAAGACTGTACACATAGTAAAAAAGTGTAGGTATGGAAACCCTGTATGACCTAATACCTATACCTATGAATAGTCTAGATAATTCCAGAGCTATATCTGTACGTGATTAAAATACCTATAGCACACGCAAGGTCGCAAGGTAAGGGTTGTATGAAACGAAAACTGTCCACATAGTAAAAAAGTGTAGGTATGGAAACCCTGTATGACCTAATACGTATACCGAACCCGTGCTCCGAGAACAATGGGAGTCGGGAGTCGAAGGCACAACACAATAAGACAATAGAGATGCGAGCGAAGGGTTTTATTGGGGTGTAATTAAGCGTGCTTTGTGCATGTAGAGAGCCACAGAAGTCGTACAAGGAGTGTTTTGACAGTGTGGAGACATAGCGCAAACGTTCTAAGTGACCCGGTATTTGTTTTTTTTTTTTTTTTTTTTTTTTTTTTTTTTTTTTTTTTTTTTTTTTTTTTTTTTTTTTTTTTTTTTTTAGGTTTGAACATACGGGCACACGGGTTTGGGCGAGCGGCAGGCTAGGGCGGACTAGGGCGGGCTAGGGCGGGGCTGGTTCCGGCGCTTTCCTTCTACTGTGGACACAGACCGAGCTGGATGCCCTGGATCGGAGGGTCCGTCTATTGCTCACCACACACCGTATGCTTCACCCACGCTCGTCCGTTATGAGATTGTACATCCCACGGAAGTGTGGAGGTCAAATGCTTTTTAAACGCCAAAAATCTCCACAACCGTGAGGTGTACAATCTCAGGAATTATTTCCTTAACAACGAGTGTGGGATGCATCGTGATGTGGTGGCAGTAGATAAGAGCCTCACGCCGCTCTCCTTGGCGAACGAGAACTGGCGCAAACCTGTGGTGCTAAGCACCGAGGATCGCAAGGCGGTATGGAAGAGCAAGGAGCTACACGGGCGGTTCTACGGGGCCCTCACGGGACCCGACGTAGACCTGCTCGCGTCGGTGAACTGGTTACGATTCGGGGACCTCTTCGGAGAAACCGAAGGTTTTGCCTGTGCAATTGCGGACGAAGTTATCATGACGAATAACTACCGGAGATATATCCTGAAGGACGGTACGGTCGACATTTGTCGGGCATGCCGCCGTCCCGGAGAGTCACTCAGGCATATCATCTCCGGTTGTTCTCATCTTGCTAACGGCGAGTACTTGCACAGACATAACCTCGTAGCCAGGATCATACACCAGCAGCTTGCTCTCCTATACGGTCTTGTGGACCACGAAGTGCCGTACTACAAGTACACACCTGCGCCAGTTCTCGAAAATGGTCGTGCCACGCTCTATTGGGATCGATCTATTATCACGGACAGGACTATTGTAGCCAATAAGCCTGATATAGTGATAATAGACCGATCGCAACGCCGGGCCATGCTCGTCGACATCACCGTTCCATGTGACGTTAACCTCGTGAAGGCTGAGAAGGACAAATCCAGCAAGTACCTAGACTTAGCTCACGAGGTAACCGCCATGTGGGAGGTTGATTCGGCGATCATTGTGCCGATAGTTGTTTCTGCGAACGGTCTCATAGCGAAGAGTCTCGACCAACATCTTGAGAGGCTTTCGCTACGAGGTTGTGGTTGGATCAAGGGTCAGATACAGAAGGCGGTAATCCTGGACACGGCGCGTATAGTCCGAAGGTTCCTCTCTCTGCGGCCCTGACCACCGGCAGCCTGGGCCTTGCTCCGTTGCCGGCGGCACCCTAGGTTAGGTTTTTTATAATGTTTTTATTGTTTTTGTATGTTTTTGATGTATTTTTGTATTTTACTTTTGTAAAAATATTATAAAACCTAACCTAAGACGAAAAATAAATAAATAAAATTACTATTAATAATTAAAGTACATTCTTCATAATGAAAGTTTTAATGTTATTTCTTTAGTTGTTTTTTTTTAAATACTTTAGTAATAAATACTTTATATGTCATTATTTATCGAAAAATGTTGGATTTAGTTTTGCGACACAATGAGTAAAAACCTACCTTTGGGTGGTAGACTTGGACTCTTATTCCTTATTCATTAGTGCTTTTATACAAGAGTGATATCTTAATACAATTTCAGATTGAAAAATACATATGTCAATTTGATTGATATATATAATAATGACCGGGTGATATATATATATAATAATAATATAATAGTGGGGCAGAGGCAGACCAAAAAGGAGATGGCGGGACGACCTGGACGCATTTTGTAGCGAGTGGCGAGAGTATGCACTATATTTCGTTTTTTTTGAGATTAGAAATTCAGTAAACATAGAAACAGAAGTTGCCAACCTGTTCTAACCTGTTCTGTTTGAATGTTCAATTTAAACACACTGCAAGCACACCAACAAACGATTAGTTAAAATGATGAAGAGTTCACATTTGTAAATAAATAATGACAATTTGCAGATTATAATCCATAATAGCAATAAAAACACAATTTCGTTTTGATTATCACGTTAGAGACACATGACAATTGAAAAACTGACAGTGACACACGTATACGTTATAAATCGAAAACCATATGTTTCGAACCTCCTTTTCTCCAGGTTTTTTATTGTGCAACATTCACTAAAACATTAACAATGATAAGAATAAATTATTTCGTAATAATGACTACTATTACAATACTGTAAAATAATTAATATTATTCAATTTAACATTTACAAATACCTACGCATAAATATATAATAAATATTATAAATACAAATATATTTAAATATTTTTTATTGGCCGCATTGACACTTTGACACTTGTGACATGTATCATGCCGTATCGTGCCTGATAAAGAACCCTGTACATGCGCTTTTCAACTTTTTCCTAATCTAAAAAAAAACGAACTATAGGCCGTGACGAGTGGCGGAAGCGAGGGGAGGCCTTTGCCCAGCAGTGGGACACAGTATAGGCTACGGAAAAAAAAATACAATTTGTCCTTGAGCCATCTTTGATGTCGCTTTTTATGGGGGCCCATCTTGCGGAGGGTGAGTCACCGTCTGCCGGAAATAAAATTGGATACCGTTTTATTAGGCAGGCGTCCGGTTCTTAATCCAATAGCCCATTCATCAGTTCAGCCCAATAGCCTAGTACATTTTAGACTCCATTCATTCTCAATAGTCCTTACACCATGGCGGGTGCTGTCGCTGCGTGCGGCCCATGACACGGGCAGGGGCAACATCCGCTTAGTGTACCCCTCACTTTTCATTAAATTGTCGAAAGGGCCTCTGCGCGTTGGCTTCGGCTCCGCATACGCCTCCCAAAGGTCCGGAACACGATTGTTCCGTGGTCGGGAAAGAAATACAATTTCAACGATATACTTATTCAAAATTAATTTGTGATACAAGTAGCCTGTGATTAAGTTTTCAGTTTTGAAGTTTTAGAACAAATGAAACAGTATCGTTTAAATATCAAATTTAGATTTTTTTTAAAGTCCCTTCTCAATAAAATACTTTTTCCCTACAAATGTATTCATTAAGAGTATTTGCTATAGGTACAAAAACATAAATTATAAGTTTACGTTGTTTTCTATTGATTGCAATTTTTGTTTGATGTTTTTTTAGAAGAGTTTATAACAATGAAGCTAAACATTGTGCTTAGTCTTAAACTTTTTGACGGTAGTGTATGTTTGACCGCTTACTATTAGACGGCGTACCGCTGCGTCGACACTTGATTTGCTTTTATTTCCTCAAGTTTAAATATAATTAATTATATGGTAATTATTTAATTTCAGGGCTTAAGGACTAATGATGTTTTTTTCTGCAGGCCTGACGGAGATTCCATTCGTCTCTGCGGGTACGTTACCACTAAGATACAACCAACAGATGATAAAGGGAAACAGTCAGCAGATACCACAAGGAGAAGAGGAACAAATGCCGCAGGAATCCAACCAACAAAACCCGCGTGGAGAATTATCTCCACGATTACAGCAGATGCCACAGGGATACAATCAGCAAATGCCACACGGATACAATCGGTCGGTGCCGCAAGGATACAACCAGCAGGTGCCACAGGGAAACAACCAACAGATGCCACAGGCAGACAACCAGCAAGTGCCACAGGGATACAACCAACAGATGCCACAGGGAGATAACCAACCAATGCCACAGCGATACAATCAACCGATGCCACAAGGATACAACCAACAGACACCACAGGGATACAACCAACAGATTCCACAGGGATACAACCAGCAGATGCCCCAGGGATACAACCAGCAGATGCCACAGGGATACAATCAGAAGATGCCACAGGGAGATAACCAACCAATGCCACAGCGATACAACCAACCGATGCCACAAGGATACAACCAGCAGACACCACAGGGATACAACCAGCAGATTCCACAGGGATACAACCAGCAGATGCCACAGGGATACAACCAACCGATTCCACAGGGATACAACCAGCAGATGCCACAGGGATACAATCAGCAGATGCCACAGGGATACAACCAGCAGATGCCACAGGGATACAACCAGCAGATGCCACAGGGATACAACCAGCAGATTCCACTGGGATACAACCGACCGATGCCACAATACCAGTCACTACCGGTGGCTCCCATCTACCAACCACCACCTCGAGTAATTTACGTTTCCGCACGTTCTAGTGATAGGTCTAAAACTCGTCCTCCTCCTCTCTTAAAGACATGGGATGGGATTCATGATTGGGCTCAGAATGCGTTTCAAGGTGTGATTGGACAAGTCCCTCCTACTCGTAAAGACAGGCGTTGAAGAATAAATTTCCTTATATTATTTTGGGCACCGGAGGCCTGTGTCACTTTTTCTTTTTGTGTGACATCTATATAAGTTTATAATAAATTTCCTTAATAAAAGGACGATAAATAAATAATCGTTTTTATTGTTTTCCTATTCCTCCGATACACAGACATGATTTTTTTGCCGTTTTTATAGATAATGGTACGGAACCCTTCGTGCACGAGTCTAACTCACACGTGGCCGGTTTTTGTGTTTTTATCAACAATTCAAGCATTTTCTTTGAAATGAATGAATTAAATTAATGCTGTGTTTGTTAAGCAAGAGATTTCATTGTACAGTCAGCGTCAAATATATTATAACAGCCAAAGTGATCAAATAGTTCGTCACACCATATAGGTATTTTGTATGGGGTGACGAACAATTTGGCTACTCTAGCTGATGCGTTATATGTGACGCTGACTGTACGGAATCTAAGAGTGCACCTACAATATTTTTTCACCGGCCTCCCTATTGAAGTCGTTATTTTCTTTAAACATCATTATTTTAAGATTGCTGCATGGCCCCGGCTTTAGAATAGTGCCACCCCGTCGTAAGAGGCGACTAAGAGATAAGGGATAAGGAAACCTCTGATTCCTACTGCTCGTGAGAACGCAGTGGTGATCTATTTAATTAATAGTCATCCGCATGGCGGCGATGCGGTTCGCCACCCATCACGTCTCGTTCTTCACGGGGGCGAGAGTGGCTCACGGAGAGCCGTTCTGCTGCATTGATCGTACCAAATGGAAATCCGTGATTTCTGCCTAGCCCTTTTGGGATATAGGCGTGATTGTATGTAAGTATGTATGAATTTTAAGATATTATTATAGACTCATGACAGAGTAGCCTACCCTAGACATGTTTCAATTATTTCAGCTCACTGGTTTTCCACGCAACCACATCACACCACAACAGACAAAAAAATATTATGCGCTAGATTGTATCCGGTAAGAGAAGTGTAAAGTTGAAGCTGAAAGGAAGCCAGGAAAGCCAAGAATAGCGTACATGTATCAAGTCAAGGAAAAAATAAACGTCGTGTCGTATCAGGCCATCAAGGAGAAGGCAAATGATAGATATACATGGAAAATGCTCCACCGACAAGAGCCGAGCTCTTAAATAATTGATGATGAAGAGAGCTGTCGTAGAATGTATGAGTTCCCATATAAAGCACTACACTTCTCTTTCTGGACAGACACTGACAATACAATAGGAAATATTCACTTGTAAAGCAAAAAATCTGATTGCACAGTAAAGCGAAGTTTTAATGTGAATGAATTAAGTTTTTTTTAATTTGCAAGTTAGTATACTCGTAATAGTTAGGTTATGGCTATTTTTAAACGACTTCAAAAAAGGAGGAAGTTCTCAATTCGACTGAATTTTATTTATTATTTTTTTGTATGTATTTTACTCGATATCTCCGTGAATCGGTAACCGACTTTCAAAAAAATGTTTTTATCGAACGGGTATAACCCCTAGATAGTGCCATTGTCACCAAGTCGGGGTTTGATGACGGGATCCTGGAGAAATCGAGGGAACTCTTCAACTATTATAGGCACACCTACACGGAAAAAAAGCTTCCGGGATATTCTCAATCTAAGACATCTAGTGATTTAACTATTTTTTACAGCAACTCGGCCACTTCCTCTTGGAATAGCGGATCCTAAGTGAAGTCGGTTATTTTGTTTAAAATTATAGTTATTTGTTGTGCCTTTAAATACCTACTAGTCTAATTAATACAAACATGTCAATCAATGTGTCCAATATATCATGTTCATGTTGTGTTTTATTGCGCTCTAATTGGTTACGCAAGTATCAAAATATGAATAACTAATGAAATGGACTTAATTATGCTTTTATTAACTTGGTACCTACTTGATGGTCATCAAACGGTGTGGGTGGACTTGGTTCCTATTCGTGCAACAACTCTAATGTTTAGTACCTATCAGTGACAGAACGTCCATAGAACTCGACTCCCGCCGGTTTATGTTAAACGTTTAAGAACTATTGGTACGACTCACGGAGAAAAGGAGAGCGAAAATAGCTCCGGTGTACCTACAAATATTTATAACTCGCTGCTACTGGCACAGTCAATGCCTAAAAATCCTAAAATATGCATACACTTTTGCATCTTACTCCTTTTAAGGTAATTAAAATTATAATAAATATTTCTGGCGTTGACTGTACTTGTCTATTGATGGATGCATTTTTGCTATACAAACAGCCCTTCTCTCTAGGTACTAAGTGTAAGTTATAAATAATTTGCGGACTCAGGCCTCGCTCTCGCTTGTACACTCAGCAGCTGAAATAGCTAAACGGACGAAATATATAAATCTTTATACTCCGTGGACATTAATGCCGTGTCGCGATAATAATGATGCCCCAAGCGCTCTACTGCTGCTACCTGCTACTGGTTGTACAGTCAGCATCAGAAGTAGCTAAGCGGGTGGGGTGTTCAAAATGATCGTGACACGACTTTATTGTCAAACGAATAAGAGCTTAAGAAGATAATTATGAACACCTAAACCGCTTAGCTACTTCTGCTGCTGTACACTTTTGGAACTGTGGTATTAAACTCTGGTAGGTATATCAACATAATTGTCAAATGGTTTTGGCACGTGTCTACATTAGTAAATAAAAACCACAAATTGGAAACACATATACAATATAATTTAAAAAACAACCATGGAGAACATTGGGACCTGACAGGATTCGAACCTGAGACCTTCGGATTGCCGGTCCGATGTGCTTCCAATTGCACCACAGTCTTCCCAGTTCAACACGGCGATTGTATCATTAATCATTATAATGGTGAACAAGTCACAGCGACATCTGTACCTTAAGTTTAGAAGGTTTACAATCTTTGAGCCAGCTCTGAATAGTAAATAAAGAAAATAACCGTCGTAAAAGCGTTTAAAAAGCAACAAAAGGATCGCAGGCGTTGCGAATATTGTCGCGCTGTTCAAACAATTAATATTACGACAATAGTAATGGATGCAAGTGGGGCGAGGCTGCGGCTGCGCACTTGCTTAATCCCGTTTGGATCATAAACGACTAATAGTCGAGGCATGCGGATCCGGTGAGGCATGCGAAGCCTTCAAATAATAAGTTTCGTTTTAGCATATAAAATAGTACAAAAACCATACAAAGTAACCTTCATTTTGAACCCCGGGAGCCTATTTATGACTATGCTTTGAGGACACTGTGCCGTTTTCTAATTTTAAAAGACGTAGACAGTACATTAAGAATACAATTTATCTTAAACATAACTCCACCAACTCTCAACAAATAATCAACGTTTTAATTGCATTGGAACAATTTTCAGAAGTTTAGGCACTAGCTGTATTGCGTAGTTAATGCATTGGAGTTGTATTGAAGTTGGGTCGTTTCTGAATGTGTTTTAAAGTTAGGATATAGCCCACTGGATTTAGTTTTATTTACCGTGATTTTAATAAAATAATGCTGAGTACAGAGCTTTGATGCACGACAGGGATCGGATTCTTTTAACTAATTATAGGAAACATTTCAAAATAAAACGTTCTTACCCTTATATCAAAATTGCACCTCTTCTAATTTAACCCATTACTAACTAGGCTAAGAAGCTAAATAAGTGCAACGTACGTGTTATCCAACTTACAACACGTGTTTTGTAAACATTAGGTGTTAGCACACACTTAACCCCTAACCTCGGCGGAAGTCACCGGTGACACAAGCCACGCAAGAAACAATGAGGTGTCAAACATCCCGGCACACGTTGAGAAACTTAATGATGACACAAGGGCAGAATATACGGACATTACGAACGGACCAGATATGGTCATTTGCTATCATTTTTTATCCTTTCGCCATCAGGATGTAATTCGGTTGTCAGCACTCAGCAGTCAACAGAAAATTATCGTTATAACTTTATGTTATTTGAAAAAAAACAGTGTGAGTCGGCCACAACCAAACCAAATAACACTAGCTAAATCCTACTTACAGTATTTTGTTCCTGCTGGTGAGTTATTTCGCCAGAGTGTTCAAAGAGGAGGCAGTGTCTTAAAAAAAGGGGGACCTTGTTGTGCCTTTAGGTAGTTTAGGTCGAACAAGGATATTTCAGTAACTACTTATTTAAAGTACCCATTTTCCGTGTCGTCAGTGTAACGACCGTTTTTACCGCATTAGCATCACAAACTTGTCTCTAACCTAATGTCTCTGAACGTAACGCAAACGTGCGCAGTATCCTTACGTATATTTACATGCAAGGATATACTTGTTATTCAGAAGATAACATGATGTTATCTTGATAACTTTCTAGTAATTCGAGTTTAGAAGCAACCTAGCCAGCTGAGATAGCCTACTTTATTTATGTAATTTAGTAGTTTGTAGTAATAGCGAGCTATTAAAATTCTTGAGGTTTATCGTTTTACTTTCTGGTAATACGGGATTGCTAGGAAAATTATAAGATCTAGTCTTATGTAATACAGTGATTTGTAGCGATATCGCGATTGTAGGCATGCTTAATGGTAATAATTAAATAATTATTTGACGTTTTTATAAACATAAAAAAACACATCCATCCCCTTATTTTTCTAACAAACACAAATGCCATAATGACGGACAGAGCCAGTATTTTATAAATAATAACAAGAAGTTATTAAATAACATTAGTTTTGTTTTTAAACAGTAACAATTTATTTATTTATTCGTATTGCTTTATTACAATTCTGTGAACAGATATGAAAGTTTATTATAGTTTAATATCTAAATTTCTATTTCTTTTTTTTTCTTCTCGGGTTAGGTATTTATAATATTTTTACAAAAGTAAAATATAAAAATACATCTAAAATATACAAAAACAATAAAAACATTATAAAAAACCTAACCTAGGTTGCCGCCGGCAACGGAGCAAGGCCCAGGCTGCCGGTGGTTAGGGCCGCAGAGAGAGGAACCTTCGGACTATGCGCACCGTGTCCAGGATTACCGCCCTCTGAATCTGACCCTTGATCCAACCACAACCCCGTAGCGAAAGTCTCTCAAGATGTTGGTCGAGACTCTTCGCTATGAGACAGTTCGCAGAAACAACTATCGGCACAATGATCGCCGAATCGACCTCCCACATGGCGGTTACCTCGGGAGCCAAGTCTAGGTACTTGCTGGACTTCTCCTTCTCGGCCAATCACTTGCTTCCGGTGTTAGTGTTAATAAGTAGTAGTAGTAGTAGTAAAACACTTTATTTTACAAGAAAACATAACGAGAGATATATAACACAGCAAATATGTACAAAGGCGAACTTTTCCCTTTAAGGGATTTCTTCTAGTTAAATAACCTTTGAGCAATTGAGAGAGAATTGAAAGTGCTAGGCAGATTTAAATCTAAGTCTAAGAATAAGTCTTACAGGCCTCTTGCAAGACGTCTTCTGGGGCACATTTCTACGATGTGTTTACAGTTTACGATGTGGATACAGTTTGTATGTATTGGCTCCCCACAGTCGCATTCTAATAGTAACAATATCTAAGTGGGTTATACCTACAGCTTAGTCGATACTAAATTCGACAGATGTGTCACTGTACTGTACTGTCGAAACTAGGCTTAATCTGAGTCATTGCAGGTGCAACGTGTACGGTGGCATTGACATTTCAATTACTTTGCTCTAACATCGACGTATCACGTTTTTGTTAGAACTTTTTGAAGCTCAAAGCTGAAGAGCCATCTGCACGAAAGCAACCTAAAGATATAAAAATGGTTCGAAAAACGACATTCCGTCCTAGCGACATTAAGCGTTACTACGGTACGCTACTCGATACTAGACGCATTTTTTCCTACTATTTTTATATCTTTAGGTTGCTCTCGTACAGATGGCGCTTCAGACTTCAGCTTCAAAAAGTTTTTAGACTGTGGCTGTCTAATAATCTCTGTCAGTAGAAGGTTGGCCGAAATATTTTTGTAGTAACTATTTTTAACTATCATGTAAAATAATATAAATTATAACAATACTAGGTAGGTACTTATTCAGTAGGCATGGAGTACTACGTTTCTATGGGTTTAAGTTAGCTAGTTCCCGAGGTAATTTTTTTTATATTTTGCTTTTTATTTTAAAACTTGTGAGTTTTATTAATAACGTTGTTTTAGCGTTATGAAGACCCTTTAATGTGAAACAATTTGAGTCTTAAATTCGATTATCTACCTTAAATATTTTGCTAGAAACGGCTACTTATGTCTTTGAAAAACTAAAATAAATATGTTACAATCAACTTGCGCGCGAACACCAAAAAACTGCTAATACATTGACGAGAGAGCGCAGAAAAAATAATGTTTAATGCTAAAGACTCGAATGAGCCCTATTTTATGAAATAGTGTTGCATCTTTTACACTCTCAAACAAAGGTGACTAGACTAGAAATATTCAACTTAGATCAAATACCTGCAAATGTTTCGAGGAACCAACGTAAATAATAAATGTGTAGTGTTTTATTTCATTTTATCAATGAATGAAGTGGCCCTGTCTCAGAAGCTATACAAGATAGAGATTAAAATGTAGACTTAAATGATGTATAATTAAATGCTTTAAAAAAACCTCAAATAGCAACATTTATCAATAAATGAACAGTTTTTGAGTTTATACAGGAAATATCACATAGACCGTTTTTCACGAATTACTCGGCTGGCTCAAGATACTTGTTGTAGCTAATATCATCAAATATTTCCCTAACCATCGCTAACAACATACAAAAAAATCTCAACAACATCACGCATTGTAAATTTAATATTTAATCATTTTACTGATCTACGTTGTTATTAAATGTTAACGATATGTATATATCTTTTATTTATATTAATAAAAGCACGAAAGGCTATCGATTTAAAGTCATGATATTGAGTAAATATAGGTTTATTTTGTTCCTTGTTTTCTTTCACAAACTACTTTTTGAGGTCTCTGCCTAGATGACGCTGCTATTCTTTTAAACGGCCACAAGATAACAAGAATGTTTGTTTTTCTAAATATATAATATGTACTTTGCCGTTTTTATATATATCTTTATTTAAAACACAGGCTGTGCTGTTAACGTAACTGTCATTTTAATCTAGTTAACACTCTTAAACACATGAATTACAATAGGAATCAAAATCGGGCGGCAAGAACATCGATATACGCTCAGTCAGACTCGAAGCAAATAAAGTGTTTTGCTTTTCGGAAGTGAGACTTGTGAAAAAATCAATCACACCTATCACGGACATTCTAGGATTTTATTGAGATTCTTATTGTCTCAGATTTTGAGATTGTACACAGTCGCTTTTACATATTACTTTACCATAGAAGTATGACGATATTGTCACGAATGTCACGATAAAGCAGGGGAGCCCGGATGTAAGTATGTAGTCGATGGTAACGGAATACTGTGGACTGGACGTAATTTGGTCCAGTGCTTTAAGGGCTATTGTCATAGACTTAAATATATGATAGACGGCCACAGTCTAATAACTTTTTGAGGCTTTTTGAGGCATCTGGACTAGATGGCACTAAAGACTTGGAGCCTAAAAAGTTCTTAGACTATGGCCGTCTATTTAATATCTTTTAGTCTATGCTATTGTGATGGTAAAACGTGACGAGTATATTTAATAGTCTTCGTACTTGAAATCGACTAGGTATTGTATTCATCCCGTACATAACTCCATACAATATGTTTTTACGAGTAGTAGTTTTAAAGTTATCTACGATTAAGGTTATTTAGTGTGTTTATCACTTTTGTCCTACAGACAAGTATTATATATTTAATCAAGTATTAATTAATTAGTTAAGTAAGTGAAGTGTTTGTAAATATTAGTTCCATTTAAATAAATTAAACGAATTTCATTTCGTGTTGTGCTTTTAGTCTCTTTATATAAATTTAATTATAGCGGATCACAAAATGCTTCCAACAAATTTGATATCATTGGAGTATCTATACAAAATGAATGATACTTATATAAATTATAGTATTATTTGTGCTAATATTGCTGATTAAGGGATTATGGTGGCCAATATCAATTCAATGAAAAGTAAACTTAAGTGAATCATAAATTATTATTTATTTAAGTTTGGTGGATAATAATGTGTACAGTTTTTATTGTATTTGTAATGCTTACTTTATCATACATTTGTAGAAAACGTTAATAAATAAGTATATGATTTAGCGAACGATAGCCGAATTCCGAATTTACTTTTACTACTGTACTTACAACGATTCCTACTGTCGTTTGTTAACCTGTAGTCTATAGTTCTATTAAGTCCTACTTAGTCGTTTTAGAGCACAGAGTACCGGTTAAATGAGACAGTACCAATGTATGTTGAGTGGTTTCATTAGTTTAATTACCTTTAACTTTAACGTTAATAAATGAAATAGTTCTTCGATGGGTTTAGCCGGTTTAGGCTTAGGATCTGTTTGAATTTTGTACTTTTTTTTCATTTCTTCTAATAAATACCGATATAAAATACAAACGGTTATTTTCCTTAATACCTGTTATTTTGGTCTCTACCTCTACTTTATACCGTTATGAAAGTTGTTTTCATCTACTTATCGATCGACTTTACCTGCTTTGTGAAGCAAAACATATCTTGAAGTACCTTTACTTAATTGTATTACTTATATATTATTATTTAGGTACCTTATATGTCTAGTTGAAGTTAATATTAGACGATAATAAATATAATTTGCAGGCTTTATTACAAAAAATATGTTTTGCAATCTTTAAGTTTTTCCCTGATATTTGTACCAAGTTAGTAAAGTGGACGGAAAACTGTAGCCGGACGGGAAATAGGCATAAATACCCCTAAGTACGTAATATAAGATACAATCATACATATAAGAGAATAATATTAGATTCTGACCACTGTTTAGGTGTTAGTTCTGACTCTAATATTAGGTTAAAGAGATGTCAGCAAGTGGGTGAGCCAAGATATTTGCGGCATATTTTAATGCTTCGTTGTTTATTTTGTCTGGGCCCGGGCTCTTCTCTAGTTTCAGTTTTTTAATATGCTGCAAAACCTCGATTTCGTCAATCACTTTTACTTTATTTATATTGGAGGACCCGCTTTCTTCCGGTTGATAGACATTGGGTGACTTTTTTTCTTGGTACAAGGTTCTGTAGAAGTTTGTGGCAGTCATTAAAATATCGCTTCTTTTATGTGTTATTTTTTCTGATGATTTCATTCCTTCTATCCAAGTTTTATGCGTTCTTAGTTCTTTATGTGCTTTTTTTATACTTCCAGATAATGCAAGGTGCTTTTTGAAGATTTCTAGTCTATGATTTGTGTAGTCAATTTTCATATATTTACTTATTAGTTTGTAAAGCGCGCTCAGTTCTTTTTTCATTGCTAATGTTTTAGGTTTCGTGTTTTGTAGTTCATGTCGGCGTTTAATTAATCTTTTTGTGTCATTGGTAATGGTAGATTCTCTTGGTTGCTCCTTTCTTACTTGCTGCGCCTTTTCGAGACTTCGTATTATCGCGTTTACAATCTTCTTGTGGTAGTCTTCTACTGTCGTGTTGGCATCATAATCGAGGAGGTCTTCTTTAAAACACTCTAAAGACGCTATATAAGCATCAATTTCATAATCCGTTTTTAATAGACTTTTAGGTAATTTGTTGAAATTGGCTCTACATTTCTTGTTATGCTGAAGATTTAACGTGCCTCTTACTAGTCTGTGGTCTGAAGGGAGAACTACTGAGGGGAAAACTAACCAGTAACTTTATCAAACTAAATTACGACACTTCTAGTGACTATATCAGAACCCTGCTATCTCTAGCAACACTAGGAGCACGTCCTACCTGACCCAGATTTTTTATATCTCTACAGAATGAAATTGCTCGTAGTGGGCGTAGTTTTGTTGCGGGGCTTTTTGTTTCATTACCCGCGCTCCTACTGCATTGTGCACCAATGGATTAAAATGCATTGTTTTTATGGGCCAGTGTCTATTAGCTTATTGTTGAAAGCATTGTTCTACATACCTATTTTATTTTTATAGCTTTGTTTTAATTTGGGCTTGTGTCAGAAAATTTAAATAAAGTTAATTAACTTGAAATCTAAATATGTTGGGGCGTTACATTGGTATTATAACCTGGTTAATAAAGATCTAGTTCTGGCCAAATGTAGGATTCCACCTCGGAATGAGAAATTATAAATTATAGGTACACCTTCATTTTCCGTTTCTATAAGCATCGAGTATAAGCTATCTTAAGTAAGTTATACAAATTGCTATCTATCTGTTCTACAATCTACTATATTTATTTTATGTTAAGAACAGAACTATTCAAAGGAATTGGGAAGGTTAGACAATTAAAAGCAAGAAGTACTGTAGTCAGACCACATTTTAAGTTACTATTTATAAGCAATCATTTAATTCAAATTAACGCGTGATCAAGTTAAAATACAATGATTAAATATTGTATTGTAGGAATTTTGCAATACTTTCTTCGGTTTCTCAGATAACCTAATTTGTAAACATCTAATAAGCTAATGTACCGAGCAGGTTATAATAAAAAAATATATAGTAAATATGTTAAAACGAGCATAATTCAATGCTACAGGACATGGGGTACATGCATATGTAAGCTTCATCATCATCATATATTTAAGAGCTAGGCTCTTGTCGGTGGAGAAATTTCCATGCCTGTCTGTCATTTGCCTTCTCCTTTGTCTTTTGCCTTTTCTTTTACTTTTTATATGTAAGCTTAAAACTCTTAAAAGGCCTGAATTGGCTCTTACACTATTCAAGTGCTACGCTGCGTAGCACTCCTTAGTACGTACGTAATATATGAGCAGCGTCTACGTTTTTGCATTATCAAAATATTGACATTAATAATAGGTATAATATAATTAATATATGAGTATAATATAGCGTATAGGTTTTTCATGTGGGTAAAAGCGTTGTTACCATTTTGAAACAGTTTTTAGTTTCTATTGATTTGATAGTTACATTCGTTGATTGATTTATTTATTATTCGAAAAGTATAGAGTGCCCTACTATTGTCACACATTGTCTGTGTGTCTGTTGACACATATTGTTGTTTTACTATTTTCACTGACGTTGAATTAGCAACTAAATCATTCATCTAGGTTAATTACTTCTTTAACTTTTTTAATTAAAATACGGGTGCAAAATTTCTTCTTTCGTTTACTCGATTAAGGGCTAGTTGCACAAAACCGACTGTCAACGCCACCGTTAAGATTTTCTTGTATGAAAAGTTTAGCAGTTTTTTATGGAATGACAGGTGTCACACTGGTTCTAAATAAGCAAATTATTAATAAATAAATAACCGTAAGAACACACCACAAAAACGCTCAATGCTAATGATAGTTCCGTTCAAGAATCAAAGACGTTGGAACCAGATAATAATGGCCGTACGTCCATTACTTTGTCTATCGAAGTGTGCTTCCTATGCATCGGTCGCAGGACGTCCGTAGGGGCTGTGTGCGACGCAAAATTGGCAGTGAGACGCTCTGTTGGTCACTGCGGAATATTGCAAATTGGGAGTTGCTCTACGTAGATCGTGAGGCATATCAGTAGGGATTATGTCTGCTGTGACGCATGGATGACCACTATGATCGCTGATTGTAGGGTATCAACTGTTAGGTAGTACTTGTTTCAATGTGGTGAAGACATAGATACTGTGAAGAAATTAAATGGATGTCCAAATTATGTTACCTACCTTCAAATTGATAATGAAACAAAAAAACACCAAAATATTACCATTATTTAAACTTTGAAATCATACGCTACCCATATTTTCACAACTTATACACAAAAACGGTACGTTTAAATACTTCAGAGTATACTCAAAGTCGGAAAACATGACAGCCAAATTGTGTTTGTCTATAATTTTAAGTAACAAAAAAATCGTTTTATAGGCAGAACTCTTATTTATTTTATTTATTTCGCTTTAGTATTGTTACTTATTGTGTTAGCACAAAAAAGAATGTACGCCGGCTTGCCGGCTAGTTCTAGTAGAACGAATCATCATCATTATCATCTCAGCCATAAGACGTCCACTGCTGAACATAGGCCTCCCCTTATTAAAGGGGGGGGGGGGGGGGGGTTGTTAGCCATACGCGCCACGCTTGGCAGGCGGGTTGGCGCGCGCAGTTTTTTGTTTATTGTTGTTTAGGCTTTCGGAAGATGCTGCTGCCCATCTCCCGGTATATTCCCTTAGCAGACTCCTACACAGATAGAAAAAATCTCTTCAACCAAAGAAACCTATTTGAATCAAGAGATATCCAGTTTCCCATATAAGGAAAAAATAAAATTCTTTATTTTAAGATATAAAATGTTTCAAAGTTTATTACTTAACCTAATAAATTCAATACTTTATCCGAGATATAAAAATCTTCTTTTTAAAGTAGCTTAATATTCTCACGAAGGGCGTTTGAATTTTGTTTTTGTATTGTATTTTTTTTAAATTGAACTTTATGTGTCTTAGTGCAATACATAAAGAACTTAAGCCAAGAAACTTTGTTTCTTGGATGAAGACTCATAGTTTAAATTGAGAATTGAATTTCTCCACGGAAACAAGAAATCGCATTAGTTCAAGAGCATGTGTTACTTGATGTAAAATTTGATATTTTCACACCAAGATCTAAAATTTCTTGGCGTATGAAATCGATTACTTGAAACAAACAATAACATTTTCTAAGGCGGTTATCACACTGGCGCGGATCCGCATGCGGCACCGGTGCGCGAGCGAGATAGCGCTCTGCATGTGTATAGCGCTATCTCGCTCACACACCGGCGCCGCATGCGGATCCGTCGTCAGTGTGATAATCGCCTTAGTGTCTCAGTGCACTACTTAAAAACCTAGTAGCAGAAACTGTGTTTCTCGGGACTAATCCCAAGAAAGGAAGTTTAACTAAAAGTAGATAATACAAATATAAATTATGATTATTTATATACTCACAATTTATAATCGTATTAACTAGAGCTGAGATTGCTATTGTGAATCTCAAATAAGCCCGGGTAAAGCGGCGAGGGTCATGAAGTTACGTTGAACAAACGTTCGCGTGTTCTAACCTACACGCAGAGACATCTATTGATGCGCAGGGTAACTAACGTCCAAGATTTAAATGTTTCAAAGCAAAAATTATGTGCTTCTTCTTTGGAATAGCTGTGGCTCTTGATTGTAAGTTGAAAACATCAAAGCAAAAATTAATCTCTCTTGCCTAAAAACTTAAAAATCTCAAATCTAACTTTTGGTGCTACTTCTTTAAATTAGCTTTGGCTCTTAGCTGTAGATTGAAAACATCAAACCAAGAACTAATCGATCTTACGTAAACACATAAAACTCTTAAAGGAAAATGTTGGTGCTTTTTTGCCGTAAATAATTATTATCTTAACTCAAATCATTACTATTCGCTTTAAAAATAGGTAAAGTTAAAGCTAAATAATTTTAAATCTTCTTTTAAAAATCATGATATTTTTAACTCAAGTCATGTTTATTGGTCTAAGGTATTTATTACTCTCTTTAAGAAACCGCGTGCAAGAGAGTTTTGCGTTTTGAATTAAGATATTATTTCTATCTGTGTACTGCAACCACGGGACGATATGGTGGGGGACAATTCTAAGGCCGGGCACCCCACGGCAAAACGGACGTATACGGAAGTGATAAAACAAATTAGTAGTTTATGCAACTGTTACGTTTAAGGCCTAATTACGTACAGTTGCATACACTGCTTTATCTACACACGTATGATATATCGATGTGGTAATGAATTTTCATACGATTTTACCATACTTTAGTTATCTACAGTGTGGTAAAACGTAATACACTGATGTTACATCACTGGTTACAATAATGGTGTTATTGACATAGGGTTTCCGAACGCAAAATAGAGGATTTATAACACGGGTATAGCATTGTAGATAAAGATATCTCAATGTCACCAAAAACCTATTCGCACTCGTAAATAAGAACCTTAGCTCTAAACAAGTCGGCTATATTTAAAGGGTAGGGCCGGAATCCGGGGCACGGCGCGCGGGCACTTATTCCACGAACGCCGGGCATGCCACGGCGGGGAGGTACGAATTTTGGGAAGCCTGGATAGTTCTCAACATTACTGCACCTTCTTGTTACAGATGTTATATTATGAACAGCGCCGTGCACCAAATACATTGTTAAGGAATCAAAGTTCTTGATAATATTGAATTTATACGAGTATGAAGATTTTTTATCATGTAGAAATTACAGAAATACATATGTCACCTACTTACCTAAGTTTTTGACTAAAATATTAAGATGTGGGATTGCGAAGCAGTCGGGTTTTGGGATTATAAATTATATTTTTTATCTACAGTAATAATTTATCTACAGTTTTAATGAGGTAATTTAGGTATTGAACATGAATGTAACACGAAGTGACCTACCCGTTATAAGTAATTATAAATTAGATTATAAGGATCGATATTTATTTTTAAAAACGATATTTTGGTTCTCTGAAACGGGAAAATCACTGTATAATTAAAATTTTATTTTTTAAGTATTTAATGATACACTTTTTATTTTTATTTTTACTTTATTTAGACCATTTCTAAGACATATTCTATTCATTTTCGGACTCCACTAAGTACATGAAAATTCACATGCATTTAATTAATTTCCTCTTCATGACACTCTAGTCGCCGATTCTTACATTATTTGAACTGATGTATTATGCTTATGATACGATTGCTCGCTTACGTTTAGTTCTTTCTTTCTAGCTTCATGTAGGCAAGGATGACCGTATGAGCCTGAAGTCTAGATTGTCGGGAAGGATCAAATTGCTTTTTACCTTTCTGTGACCTTGATAGAACGGTCGTGGAAATACAGTCTGCAAGAGATATATGTAATAATGTAAACTATACGTATATTAAAACTGATGCGATTTTTTTTTCAGTAAAGTGATAATATATTTTTAGATCATAATATAATATATTCTGAATTAGATATGTTTTTAAAATGTTTTTTTATTTTTTTTATTCAACACAAGTAAAATAAAAAAAAACCGTCTAGTATCTATTCTGTAATCAGATTACCCTACCCTACCAAAAATTGGTAGTCATTAGTGGAGATTTTGTTTTCATTTTGTTTAAATTTTCAATAAAGCATAAGTTTAGATTACGTCATTACGTATCCAGGGGTAATAAAATAAATTAATTAAATGCAGAATAAAAAGGAGTTTTTATTAATTAAACAAGAAAAGGGCTCGTCCCAAATAATAATAAAGATCGTTAGGGCGAGTGTAGTCGGCATCATTACCTACAGACTTGGAAGCGAGGCGCCACTGATGGCGATATACTTAGTCCTTAAATATTAAACCCAATACCACAGCTGCAGCCTTACTGATAAGTGATAACCGACAATGATGTACTTTTACTTGAAAATGTTTCGTGTTCCTTATCTATAAAATCCGTAAATTTTTTCAATATCTATGTCTCACGCTTTAATTTTACCTTTGTGTTTGTAAAAAAGAGACAAAGTTTACCAGGTTTTTCTACTAAATTCTATAAAAAAAGGACTAAGTGTTTACTGAATTGACGCGTATCATCAAATAGCGTATAGTTTTACGAGTCCGCTAATAGTGAGCCTACAACTTAAATGCAGATGCTTTCGCCTTTTATTTTATAGGTGAAGCAATTAGGAGCCGAGGCCTTTTTGAAGATAAGAAAGAGGGAAAATAAAAATTCTAAATTGCACATTAAGAACGCTTTATATTAATGCGCTTATGTTAAAATCTTTATTAGAGCGCCAATTTGTGATTTGTCTTGCGTTGCATGTTGGGTCCATAATTGCATACCCAATTTATGGATCAATTGGTGAATAAATTGGGTATGTAAATATTAACCCAATGGTATAGAATAGAATAAAAGGTACAATAGAATAATAGGTACCTTTTTAGGGCAACGACGCTGGTCTTCCGTGAAAACCGTTTCGAAAGAGCGCATGTGCATATAAAAATATACTTGCATAAAAATAAATCTATATTTATAAACATTTTAAAGTACCTAGGTACATAGTAATTGATTTTTATCAGCAGTTCCTGAACAGTCATATCAAACAATACAAACTAAATACCACAAATAGCGATAAAAAGGAGAGGAATATAAATCAGATTGTAAAAGAAATTGGCACGGATATATATTTTAAGTTTCTGTAAATTTAAAACGTGCTTTTTGAACTTAGCTATGAAACACACAGTCGACTTCGAAAATATATTTACACATTCGTAATTATGTGCAAAATTGTAAATATACATTAAATGAGTATGGTAAAGACATACCTAATTTTATTATTGCTGGAATATTCTCTCATAAAATGGCTCAATATAAAAGAAAACGATTATAAATTAAAGATTCACTTTTCATTTAATCATCTTCGGGTGGTTCACAGAATTTCTTTTTGCTACCAGCAACCAAACTTCGTCTACTCTACTCTAGTCTAGAACTTAAGTTTATAAGGCTTATAACTTACCAAAATGTTTTGTTCTTTAGAAGTAAACTTTGAGTTATACAAATAAATAAATAAAAAACGTTTATTTCGGACCAAAATCCATAAAATAAGTTAGTCAACAAGCAAGTAGATACTTAACACTATGTTAGCTATACATTAATTACTTAACTATAATTCATAAGGCACTAGGGAACGGTGTAGGTTTGACCAGTGCTGCATATAGCGAGTATCGAGCCTACCCGCTATCACCCTCAGGATACTGTTGCTACTGTCAAGCACTCTGCGGCGCGTCGCGGCGGCACGCTTCCTCACAATGGCATAGAAACTGTCTACATGAGCGTCCGCGAACATGCCTGAAGCGCTGCAGGCGCGTGGCAGACGCAACAGCACCCTGAATGCGTTATTAATTATTATATTGGACTCGAAGGGCGCTCAAATAATCTCTATTAACTCCTTACCGAATTTTGGTTATTAATGGAATTGCCGAAGTAGTTCGCTTGTCCTTTTTTCAGTGTTGATTTTTGATAACACTTTCAGGCAGGCCTACTTTCAGATATATTCGCACAGTTCGTAAATCTCCTCACCGCTGTTATGGTGTGTAAGTGCCTGGATTATTTGGCACTTTTTGCAGTAAATGAAAATAAATATAATAGTAGGTAGTACATACCTGGATATAGGTACAAAAACTATAACTTAATAAAAGTGTCTATTACTTCTTCATTTCCTGAGCAGTATAATATAATTTCTCGTTGGAATAAATCCTTCCTTTCCGCCATTCGCTTTCAAACTAAAAGGTATAAATTGTAATACATTTATATAGAACTTTGTATCCAGACAGTGACATGATAAGTATAGTTTAATCTATTGGTTTGTGGCCGGTAATTACGTTTGGAAACCGTTATGAGTCGCGAGGTAAATGTTTGCGGGCCGACAAACTAATATTGGTCAAATGAGGCTCGATGGGTTGATGTATTTGTTCCGCCATTTTGAATTTAGTTTCATGTAGGTACTTGCATTTAGCTTTTTTCGTTTCTACATGGAAAATTGTAACTACAGGAAAATATATTATTTTAGATATTTCACAATTGCCCAGTAAGCCATTGCTCAGCAGTGGAACACTACATTAGTATAATTAAGAAAAAAAGTTATTTCATATAGATAAATCTGTGAAGTGACAATTTTTTTATTGAGAGTAAGCGGAGCGTGCGAGTTGCAGAAATGAAGAAAGAGAATGAATGTATCCATCAGTAAATGAATGAAATAGTAATTTAACATTCGTTCATAATCTGTTCGAAATCCTTAGAAACAAGAAGAATAAATATAATGCTTTCCTTCAGCCACAACATTGTTTAAATTGAAACAATAATATGAATTATATGAATAACTATATAGGTACCATCGGGTTCTTAATTGCATGGCCAATTTATCAATGAATTCATTCATAAATTGCCCATGCATTTTTGAACACGATGGTACAATAGATGCCATTCACCATACCTACACAAATTCGTAAATCGGAAAGAGCAACGCCGAACGCAGAACTCAGTTTTATAGCAATAGATTACCTAATACTTAACCAGTTCCAATGTGCACTTTACAAAGTACACAATGCTCCCCCATTATAATGATAAGCGGTTTAAAGAAAGCTGCTTATTCGTACTTAGCTACTTTATAACTGCTGCAGTCACGTGAAAGCAAAGTTACTGGGAAATTAAGTGGCGATGGAATGTTGAAAGGAAAATTTTATTACTGAAAATTGTTTCACATCTCGCGTTATCTTTATATCTTTTTCTACTCCTGCATTCTAATTTGCCAATAAAATGACTGACAGGTATATTCAAAGTATATACTTTATGAACGTTGTCATAAGATGACTCAAACGTCGATTCTTAGGAATATAATAGGTCTGTTGCCGGGACGGGCCCCGCGCGCTGCTGCCCGCCGCTGTAGACAAGGGGGGCGGCGGCACCATCCGCCGGGAGATTGAAGACAATTGTACAGAGGCAGATCATTCGTCGAACTCAATCCTTACTGGCTTGCCTAGCACTCGTAGAAAAACTATTGTGTGCAAAGGTACATAATTAGGTCTTAAAATTCTCGGGTCTGTTATTACAAAATTCGGCTTCGCCTCATTTTGTAACTTTGACCCTCGAATCTTAAGAACCCTTATTATGTAACTGTTGCACAAAATACTATTTTTATTTCGTGGTTGAAACAATTTTACAATTTTTTCAGTACAAATTTATTTAATTGTCATTTGGCATGTCGATATCTATGATGGATTGATGAATAGGTACACTTTTAGGAATTTATTCACAAGAAATATAGTCACAAGAAAAAAAATCAATGCATGTTACTTGTTTACATTTTTTTTCTGAAAAAGTAAAGAAAATACATTGCGCTAATTCTATTTATATTTTCAAGGCTCATTATTTGCTCCAATACATCTAATTACTACCTACAGACTGTTCTCATATCAATATATACCTTATGTCCTGTTATAGCATGATATGTCCACGGTTTGCTTGTTTATTGAAGACATGGCATTCATAATTTGCTAACCATGTATTTCAGGAGAGTGAAGGCTTAATCTCGGCATGACTCCGGCGAAATATCGAGTTTATTACAAACAACGAGCACGCAATTTGACGCCCGAGCGGGCACTGTAATACGTCGCGTGCGCAGGACGCGTCTTACAAACAGTACGATTAAATACTTTTTCTACTCCAGCATTAATCTGACAATTAGATGGCTATGGTTTCATAAAAAAAAAACAATTTATGAAAGTGACAAAAAAAAAACTTAAATAAACTATGTAAATACTACCTAAAATTAACTTACTTAAAAATACTAGAAACTAAAAATCTATCTCTAAAATGGGCCCCTGTAGCATTGTGCCGAGGACGCTGGCAGCATTTCCTCGCTGAACTGCAACACTTATGCGTTGAGCGAGGAAGCTGCCATAGTCATACTTGTTATGATCATTTTTTGGCCGGATGCTGCACTTCATGAAGAAAGCATGCCGCTTTGCACAGTGACAGTAAGAACCAAACTAAGCGATTTCACTCGCAGCAGCGGCAGTTTCACGCATTAGGAACAGAGATGGCGCCAAAGTCAAAGTCAAAGTATTTTTATTTGTGAGTATATGTCAATCTGATTACAGTGGTGGTAAACAATTAATATATGTAGCACTATACCCTGCCTGATGGCGTACAAATACTTGATTAATGTATTCTTACATACTAACATGCAAAATGTATACAAAACTATACTTAGTTCATTTTAAAAGTCATGTCATATTGAATAAGTTACTTATCAAAATTATACAGGAAAAACTCAGAAATGGAATAGAAACAATTTTCAATCAAAAATGTCAAGAGTTTATGCTTAAATTGATTTAGAGGTAACATTCTAAAATCGATAGGCAATTTATTATAGATCTTACTAGCTAAGCCGAATACACTTTTGCGCATTAGTGCAGTGTTTGCGGAAACAGGAAAGAGATTCTGGGGGTATCTAGAATTTCTATGAAATACATCAGAGACCGTCTTGAATAGTGATGGGTTTGTTTTAATGTACATCGCAATTTCGAAAATATAGAGGCACGGAACTGTCAAAATATTTAAATCTCTAAAATGAGGTACACAGCTGTCAGTCATTATAAGTCCTCGAATAGCCTTCACGCATCTTTTCTGCGCTATAAAAACGGCATTCCTGTTTCTTGAATTACCCCAAAAGAGGATCCCATAGCGTAAGATCGAGCCAACGTAACCATGATATGCCATCATCAGAGTCTCCGTACTAGCTTGCTTAGAAAGTTTGTACAAAGCGAAGGCATATTGATAGAGCTTTTTACATACTAACTCAGTGTGAGCAGACCATTTTAATTTGTTGTCAATTTGAACTCCCAGGAATTTCGTATCACTCACTGATTCAATTACCGTTCCTTCAAAATTACATTCGATGGGTCTCGGAACTTTTCTCTGATAAAAGTGCATTATTTTTGTTTTATTTAAATTTATCGTTAAATTATTGTCCCTAAGCCACCCAATCATAGTATGTAAAGTATGATTAATTTCATATTCATAATCCATATCATTTTTACAGTTAATAATCACTGTGCTGTCATCAGCATAGAGCACCATTGGATATTTAATGTGACGGGGGAAGTCATTAATATAAATTAAGAATAACAACGGACCTAACACGCTTCCCTGCGGTACTCCATACATTAAATTTCGCATACCGGACCTGTAACAAACTTGCATTTTTGACTTTAAACATACTTGTGATAATTCAGTGTACTGTTTTCTGCCGGTTAAATATGATTCCATGAGATTGAGTACATTGCCACGTATGCCATAAACACTAAGCTTTTTGAGAAGGATTGAATGATCGACGTAGTCAAAGGCCTTCGTCATATCCATATATATGGCGCATACCGGCTCTGGTTTATCCATCTTGGTAATAATGGAGTTTAGTAAATTATATATGGCCATATTAATGGTTTTTTGCTTACGAAAGCCTTTTTGCTCTGTAGCGAACAGGTTATATTTTTCTAGAAAACCGTAAATTGCTTCATAAATAACTTTTTCAAAAATTTTTGAGAAGATTGTCGCAAGTGCAATAGGTCTATAGTTCTCTAAATTTGCTTTATCACCTTTTTTGTAGAGGGGCTTTACAATTGTCAATTTAAGTTTATCAGGATAGACTCCTTGAGAAATACTAAGGTTCAATACATGACTTAAAGGATACGCAATAACGTGTGATACGTACTTAACCACTTTGGTGCATATTTCATCGTAACCTACACTGTTTGTATTTTTTAGTGAAGATATAATTTTAATTACACTTTGAGGAGTAGTTGGTCTAACAAATACAGACTGGGGGCAATCCATATGAACATTTCGATACATCCTGCTTTCACTGCTGGTGTGTATTTGATCTACAAAATGATCATTAAATACTTTGGCGATGCGCTTGGGCTCCGTAATATCCATGCCATCTTTTATTACCTTAGCTATAGGCTCTTTCGGGAATTTTTGCTTGATTTTATTAATAACTTGCCACGTTGCTTTAGATTTATTAGTGGCTTGTCTTATAAAATGATTGTTTTGGGAACGCTGTGTAAGACTTATAATTTTTTTTAATCTATAACTATACGCTTTCAGAGTCGCCTCGTTCATTGGTGTAGGACAACGTCTATAATGTAATAGCATATCCCGTTTTTTTTTACAACAAGTCTTAATACCGCGCGTTATCCATTTAGGCTTCTGGTGTACAGTAAATTTATTTATTTTATAGGGAAAGCAAAGTTTATAAAAAAGTAAAAATGTGTCTACGAAAGTGTTATAGGCTAAATTAGGGTCACTACTATTTATTGTTTCAGAAAAAGATATACTTTCAAGGCATTTACCGAAGCGCATTAGATTCTCTTTACTGTAGTCGCGTTGTCTTATTTTCCATTTACTTATAGTACAGGTTTTCTTTACAGGACATTTTAATATTTGTGCTGTGTGGTCAGATAGTCCGAGTTCAATAACTTCCCCCTTACACCCTTTGATATTATGCCCAAAATTGTCAATACATGTTTGACTGCATAATCTGGTAGGTTCTCTTATTTCTAACTGTAGATTATGATGATGTCGCCACTTCCTTAAAAAATATTTTAAAAAATTCTACAAGCTAAACTAATAAACCGATTTCAATTTTCTATATCTCAAATGAAAGCTCATTACACACACCATTAATAAAAAAATACGTAAAAAATATATACTAAATACTTTTGGCAAAAAACGGCATTTTAAGTTTTCTTTTCTTACTCGATTGACAGTTTTCACTTGATTTCTTAAAAAAATTGTATGGAACATGAATATTTTAATGCATATATATATTACTGAATAAATAACAAGTACTATAAAAAAAATCGACATAGATACCTCTAATACTTCACGAAATATGAAAATTTGAATGTGAGTATACATTGATTTATTTATTTATTTATTTAATCTTTATTGCACAAAAGGAAAAAACTTAGAGTACAAAAGGCGGACTTAATGCTATAAGGCATTCTCTACCAGTCAATCTTTAGGCGAAGCAGAAAAATTAAAAAAAAAATCTTTAAAATAAATTTAAAAAAAATTTACGAGCTAAATATGACCAATTTCAATTTTTAATGTATCAAATGAAAGCTTATTATATTTATTTAAGAATAAAAACTAAAGTTATTATGTTTCTTATTAGATATGGCGAATTATTATAAAAAAACTTAAGCTTTAAGTGATAGTGATAGATAACAAATCCGAACAAATCTTTGCGTTTACTACTCACGTTGAAACAATAGGTTAATTTGAAATAAAAGACTGTGTACATAAATATTTTTTTATTAAAACTTAAAAAATGTCCTCTTGGGGTTCACCGGAACATGTAGAACTGAAAAATAAAATGTATTTTGAAGTACTCGTACCATTAAAATGCTAAATAATCACTGATCATACATGGACTGGTTGCTGTAGATTACTGGTGAGTTATTTTTGTGCCTAGTTGATTATCATTAAACCTACAATTTTGTGCCACATCTATAATCAGTGCTCAGCATGCATTATAACACTGCATTGAAAATTACATTAACTTACTTTTGATTTGTACAGCCACCTTTGCATGATTTACACTGGGCTGTGCAAGGTAAGCTGACGCGACGACACCCACAACGCATAGTTTCGCAGCCAGATTAGCAGCCACAATGGTCCAAAAGGTTTAATTGTGACCAAATCGCTGTAACTGCCGACCATTCTGGAATCCAACTCTCGTTTTCCTCAGTCCATCCCCAAGAAGATGGACATGGTATGGAAACTTCTGGTTTCAGAGCGTTTCCCCATATATGGCCCGCTTGATAAGCTGCTCGAAGTGCGTGTTTATAGAGAGCAGCTGATGTAGGTGGCAGACTTGACACGAGCTTGTTTTTTGAAGCAAACAAATGTTTGCGAACTTCATTTACGTTTACGTGTTCCGTTTGGCTATCTTATAACTTGCACGTAAATCTGGAAACAAATTGTAACTAACTATAGCAAAACAATAACACAAATCTAGGATCAATTCATACTAAAACTAAATATGTAGGTACACACGTTTCCAGCTGAGCCATTACTTCTTCAGTGAGGGTTTCCAGAGGGCTTGAAATACATGCGAAAGCTGTAGTTATTTCAGGGTGAGACGTCCACGTTTTGAGGCCTGATTTTTTGCCTTTTGAATTAAAGTAGGACGTTGTGTCACACCCTGTAAAAGCATGAAATCCTCGAAGTGCAGTAGATTTGTCTGGACCGAATGTATTAGCTATGCTATGCTCGGCCACGTATCGGAGTTTTTTAGCTGTTCCTGTTAATAACCATAGTTCAATACATCCATGTCCGAAGAAGTGTTGGTCACAATTAAACCTTTTGGACCATTGTGGCTGCAAATCTGGCTGCGAAACTATGCGTTGTGGGTGTCGTCGCAGCTTACCTTGCACAGCCCAGTGTAAATCATGCAAAGGTGGCTGTAGAAATCAAAAGTAAGTTAATGTAATTGTCAATGCAGTGTTATTATGCATGCTGAGCACTGATTATAGATGTGGCACAAAATTGTAGGTTTAATGATAATCAACTAGGCACAAAAATAACTCACCAGTAATCTACAGCAACCAGTCCATGTATGATCAGTGATTATTTAGCATTTTAATGGTACGAGTACTTCAAAATACATTTTATTTTTCAGTTCTACATGTTCCGGTGAACCCCAAGAGGACATTTTTTAAGTTTTAATAAAAAAATATTTATGTACACAGTCTTTTATTTCAAATTAACCTATTGTTTCAACGTGAGTAGTAAACGCAAAGATTTGTTCGGATTTGTTATCTATCACTATCAGACTTAAAGCTAAAGTTTTTTTATAATAATTCGCCATATCTAATAAGCAACATAATAACTTTAGTTTTAATTCTTAAATAAATATAATAAGCTTTCATTTGAGACATTAAAAATTGAAATTGGTCATATATTTTAGCTCGTAGAATTTTTTGAAATTTATTTTAAAGATTTTTTTTTAATTTTTCTGCTTCGCCTAAAGGTTGACTGGTAGAGAATGCCTTATAGCATTAAGTCCGCCTTTTGTACTCTAAGTTTTTTCCTTTTGTGCAATAAAGATTAAATAAATAAATCAATGTATACTCGCATTCAAATTTTCATATTTCGTGAAGTATTAGAGGTATCTATGTCAATTTTTTTATAGTACTTGTTATTTATTCAGTAATATATATATGCATTAAAATATTCATGTTCCATACAATTTTTTTAAGAAATCAAGTAAAAATTGTCAATCGAGTAAGAAAAGAAAACTTAAGATGCCGTTTTTTGCCAAAAGTATTTAGTATATATTTTTTACGTATTTTTCATGAATGGTGTGTGTAATGAGCTTTCATTTGAGATATAGAAAATTGAAATCGGTTTATTAGTTTAGCTTGTAGAATTTTTTAAAATATTTTTTAAAGAAGTGGCGCCATCTCTGTTCCTAATGCGTGAAACTGCCGCTGCTGCGAGTGAAATCGCTTAGTTTGGTTCTTACTATCACTGTGCAAAGCGGCATGCTTTCTTCATGAAGTGCAGCATTTTTTTCATAGCAAGTATGGCTAAATATGATTTGATTTATTAAGCGAGTTTTTAACGAGTCGTAGTTGTCAGCGGTTTTGTATTAAGTAATATCATGCGAATAGTAACGTCAATTAGAAAACATCAAAAAGAATCTTGTTCAAGAACGTTACATTATACATAAGTAATTACGTACGTTAATAATCTTGTAAATAATTGCTTCGTAAAAAGTGACTAGTTGACAGTAATTAGATATTTAGATAGTTGTTAGTTTTCGCCACCACTGCAAATATCAGTGTACAAAACTTAAACATGGCGGTCCAACTTTCAAAATTCGATTTTGTAAATTCCTAGAACGCGTCCCCCGGCATGCCGTCGTTGCCGCGCGGACGCCTCGGCGCGCACACATCGCTTCCAAATTCAAACGAACACACAGAATACAGGTTATACAGAAGCACTTTATTCAAATTTTAGTAAACATTATATAGTTATTTATTCTGGACGGTCAACCTTAATTATGTAAAACCTGACCAGAAATATATGACCATTTTCAAGAGGGCGCTTTTTTCTCGGTGACAGTTCAGTTTAGTATGAAAAATTAGTTCCAATGAAATTCTGCAACATGGAGCATGGTCATATATTTCTGATCAGGCTTTAATTTCAAACTTAATAATAGATAATAATAGAACAATAGATTGTAGTTCCTAAGGACAAAATGCAATACTTATCCGGTATTCAGAACTTTTTCTTATTGTTTGTTTTTCTTTATACCTCAGGTAATTCCCCGTTTAGCTGCTCGATAAATATATTGATTGGGCTGTTAATGAAAATAAATATGGTGTTAATACATATTATGAAGTGACGCTTGATGTACGACTACTACGAGTACTTTTTTCTATATATATTATATATTTTAAATAAATGAATTTGAAAGAGGTACCTATTTATAATTAATTAGGTATCTTATTATTCTGCAAACTATTTCAATATTTTATAATCAACAAATTAATCTCATCTTAATGTAGGTAATTAATTTTATAGCAATTTATTTCAACACCTTAAAATATTAATTCCCGTTATTCATAAGTTTCTATTTTTGCAATGCTTTTAGTTAGGGTTATATCTTACATTACGTCTTACAACATTTACCTATGTATTATTAAACTTGAACTTATAACATATTCCATTTTTGCAATTTTGTTTTGTATAGGTTGGACCAGGTTGGACCTACTGTTGACGTCTTTAATGTTGCAGCATCAGTTGACGTACCAAATTGGAATTGTTTTTCATTTTTCAACCGTTAAGCGAGTGCGGCTAGTGATTTTTGGCGTAAAATTCGTCTACACGTTGGATTTAACTAGTATGTGACTGCTACTCACACTATGCGGTTTGGCATGGCTAGAATAGAAAAAAGAATTTCTTTCCATTATGCTTGAATGCAATTTAGTATATTTCGACCAAAAAGTGTAGAAATTAAAAAGTGGCAACATCGTAGTATCGTCCCGTTTTCTTAGATTAATTTGAAAGGGACGATACTACGATGGTGCCACTTTTTAATTTGTACACTTTTTGGTCGGAATCTTAGAGCATAACCGTCGGAATATATCTGAAGCATAATCTGAAGTCATATTTGACTAGTCAGAGAGGCAGATCGTACCATATACTTATTATACATGTCACAAGTTGTCACCATGACTAATAACATAGACTATAAATGATATAGACAGCCTCGGTCAGTTTTGTATATTTAGGTTGCTCTTCCAGTGCGCTTCAGACTTGGTCCTCTAAAAGTTCTTAGGCTGTAGCTGTCGATATAATTTATAGTATCTGCTAAATAATACATAGGAACGTACCTGTTTACCTGTAAAAGGTAGCATTGTTAATGCCAATACTACTTTAGGATTAAAATTCTTTGAAGTCCAGATCCATCTTTGAGTCTAATGCAGACCAGTTAGATTACATTAGAATTTACAATAAACGATTCGAAATACGTTTTTCGGTCGTTACTCTCTAAAGATGTCCTTATAAAACGCCTTACTCCCCCGAGAGGTATGCTCAATGAATGCGTTATAAAATTAAATTCGGAATTTAATTTTGTCATTCGAATGTTAAGAGGTGTTTTAATAAAAGTGTCTCGTAAAAATATTTCGTGTTTAATTTTAAGGGTGACGTGATGTCGTCATTTTCTGGATTCTTGCTGTGTAATTTTAGACGTTAACTTCCCATTTGTAGGCGTCTTAAGTATTTTTTATAACTTATATATTTTTAAATACCAACGTGTTGTCTTCTGGCTTTGTTGGGATCTATTTTTGCCTTTTTTATACATGCTTGAAGCATTCATAGTCATTTTATAAGTTAAATTATGAAGTAACATCATGTACATAGGTAACAGTACATGAAATTGAATTATACCTACATGGCATTATCAACAGAATAACCGGAGTAATACTAATATCGTAGTAACTAAACCATATTCTACAGTAAACAATGAGTTGTATGTTTCTTTTTTGTAGTTGCGTAGGTGCTAGTTGACAACAAGTTAAACTTAGAGGTTAATAAATACAAGTTTCTATCATCGTAAGCGCTATTTTATTTTTACTAGGCACATAAGACTGCTGGATAAGCTAGTGAAACCAAGAATAAATCGGCATACTAAACAGACTATAGTCGTATTTCCACTCGATCGGTTCCATTTGGTCATATCACAACCAATAAACATAATAAGAAAACAAAGGGCGATTGCATATTAAATAAGAATGTCATAAAGGAGCTACAAAGACGTTCGGAATTTGATTCGCCTATCGGAGCACTCGTAAAAACTTATGCGCTGGCCGTTAAGCGGTGTAATTCGATATAGTGTGTGCTAATGTAACGTAACCGTTATATGACTGCACAGGAATAAACCAATTTAGTCATTCGGGTTCCCATAACTAAGATAGTAAAATCACAGGTCTCCATTGTATGACTACTATTTAAATTTTTATTAATATATATATATCTACGTAGCACCCCTGTTAACGAAATACACGACGTACCTAACCTTCTCTGACGAGTATTACCCTTATAAGCAGGTATCAAAAAAAAACATTCTGGGTAATTATATGTACGACTTCAATAAATATATTGAATTATCCTAGGGCTACATGTCTCTGGATATAGATAGGCATTTCTGGTCTGGGAGTAGTAGTAGTGGGAAAGCAGATGATGAAGAAAATCAAGTGAGTGCTGCGAGGTCCAGATGGGACAGTGCAGCTGTCAAGTTTGCACCACCCAGGGATCACGTGTAGGGTTGTCTAAGGAGTTTCCTACGGACGCAGCGTAACATTGGGGATCAATGTTATTGGGAGGATATAAAATGTATATTTAAGTAACACAATATTGCAGAACCCTTGAGATAATAATCCAAGTCTCATTGTACTTATTTGTGTCCCTAAGAAACATTACTTGTTATCGAGCTGGGTGCACTATGAGATATCGAGACGCCATATTGTGAGCCATGGTTGCATCACCAGTTAACCACTCGATAAAAGCTAACGAGGCGATGAGTATGTGTCCACATTGGGTACACGCTTACACGCTTATATCGATTTCATAACAGGAGCTTATATAGGTTAGTGTACAAACAGAACATGCAAAAGGTCGTCAATGACTTATTACTTAGTGCATGACCTTTTATTATCGTAAAACTCGGATAAGTTTGTGATTGTCTTTGTTTTATCATTATTTTATTATTTATATATTATTATTAATCAAACAACAAAGATTACATCTTACTCATAATCCCCGCAAAACTGTTTGACAGTTTGTCTGCAGGAAAAATTTAAAAACATAAGTAATGCTTAATCTAATTTCTAAGAAATTTCAACATACATATTACATTTTTTTACATTACATATTAATTACAATTACAGTTTTTCCGTGAACTTCAGTTTAGCAAGTATAGAGACTGGTTATTACATGATTGACATAAATATTCGCCGTAGGACGACTCTTATTTGCAGTTATGCAGTTATGTAGTTTGAATGTACATTGTGGTTAAAACATCTCTATATGGTATAGGTACACTGAAAAAAAGGACAGGCGAACTACTCCAGCTATTTCATTAATAACCAAAATTTGGTAATGAGTTAATAAAGTTTATTTGCTTATAACTCAAAGTTTACTTATAAAGAACAAAACACTTTGGTTAGTAAGTAATAAGCCTTGTTTGCAAGTCCCGAAAATTAAGTTACTATTAGACGAAGTTTGGTTGCTGGTAACAAAAAAATGTTTTCAGAGTACTTCAAAACTTTATTTTGCCAATTCCATATTTAATCAATGAAGAAATAACAACGATTGATGCCATTATTTATGGACAGATAGGTATGAACACGTGAAAGTCCAAAATATTCCGCCGAAATATTAAGTCGGACTTTTCATGATTGGAAAGGATAATGCACTATATCGGTGACAATAATAGTGATGTTTTTTTCTAAAATGCAATTTATTTCCAATAGAAATCATATCTTCTAAAACTCCTGCCGTTGATTCTATGTAAATCCAAAGGAGTTTCTGCTATTTTTTCATCCGATTCGTCTTCGGTAAGGATTGACTCAGTATCTAAATTATCTCCATCCGTAGGAGGCGTGCCCATAAGATTCAAAAGCTGTTGTTCTTTTTCAGAAAGGAGTGCATTATCAGATTGTGGTGTTGATGCACTTGGTGGTTCCCGCTGAACGAAGTGATCAGGCATTTTGTCTTTCAAAATTGTTTGGCGCAGATCCTAAAGAAATATTTTATTACATAAACATAGGTGATAAAGAATAAGTGATTCACTTTCAATGAATAGTTAATATACTTTACCTGTTGGCGAAGATTTTTTTCAGGAGTTGGAATTTGAGAACCTAATTCGGATGTTTGTTTCTGTTTGCTCGCACTGCTCGTATAACTGAAAACATTTAATAATTGTATATTTACATCATGCCATTTTTAAGAGATGTTCCTTATTACTTAGGTATCAAATTAATAAAAAAACCGGCTAATAGCGAGTCGGACTCACGCCCCGAGTGTTCTGTACATCACATGTATAATTTTAACAATATTTTTCTCCTTAAGTCTGACTCACTCTTGACCGTAGACTTTTAATTATTATTCCGGTAATCTATAAGTAAATAGGAACAATTTTATATATTGTTTTCGAATTTTTATGCAGCTTCCTAGCTAAGCGTAAATTTTTGGCCTTTTTTGGGTTCCGTAGTCAGACGGACATTGCGAAACTATAAGGGTTCCCTTTTTAACATTGTGGTACGGAACCCTAAAAATAGGAGTCATGAATACACAGAACAGTTACAATATTGATTATAAAGGGATGTTTAGATATTGATACTTGATTATAACTATAAATGATTAATGCTATTCTATGTAGACAATGACCATGTGAATCCTCTGGGGTTGCAGGCGTCCATAGGCTACAGTAACTGCTTACCATCAGGCGGGCCGTATGCTTGTTTGCCATCGTCGTAGTATTAAAAAAAATAATTATAAACCTTCCTACACACGAGGCCTAAAAGAGTAATAGAGACCAACATTACCATCACCATGTTGATGGTAGTGTGGTGTGGTATTGTGATAATCTGTAAGTACAACGCATTCACTCTCTACGGCATCCAGAAGCTCTACCATGAATTAATGACATTGACGTTTTCGAGTTCTATATGTGCATCTTGCTTGTAACTCATATAGTATAAACGAGATGCACAGATAGAAAATTCGTTAGTCGTTAACGGAAATTGACAATGTTAAACTCATGGTAGAGGTACAGGTTCACATGAGATATACGGTAATAAACCAGTAAATCTTATATAAGACCACACTAATACCCTACGCATTCTCATTGAACAGTGTGTCGAATGGCAGTCAGAGCTTTTCCTGGCGTTTGTGGACTTTGAAAAAGCCTTTGACACCGTGAAGTGGAGCGCGCTGTGGTCCAGCCTCAGTCGCAGGGGCATACCGGAGTGCATCATCCGCATCATTCGCTCCTTGTACGAAGGGAGCACATGCAGGGTGGTCCATGAAAAGGAAATGGGAGCGCCTATAAGAATAACTGCTGGCGTGAGGCAAGGATGCCTCCTATCACCATTGTTATTCATAATTCTTCTCGATGACGTTATGAGAAAAGTGGTCGAAACACCAAGAGGCATTACTTGGGACACTAAGGAGCTGGAGGATCTTGATTACGCCGACGACATCGTGCTGATTTCGCCATCTCTAGACCATCTTAAAGCTAAACTCGAGAGCCTTCAAGAGGAAGCTGAAGTCATGGGCCTGCGAATCAACCGACGTAAAACTGTTGATATGCGAGTAAAATCAGATTGATCGGAACCTTTGTTGCTCAAAAACGATCGCCTTGAATCCGTCTCAAAATTTGTATATCTGGGAAGCACAATATCATGTCGGGGAGGTGCAGACGAAGACATCGAGAGTAGGATTAAGAAGGCAAAAGCTGCTTTTGCTCAACTGAAGCCTGTTTGGGATTCCAACGTGCTAACTCGGCGCATTAAAATCTCCCTCTTCGAATCCATTGTCAAGTCCGTGTTGCTCTTCGGCTGCGAAACGTGGAGAGTGACAAAGGGGCTGACACACAAGCTACAAGTGTTTGTCAATAAGTCCCTTCGGTCGATCCTCCGCATTTTCTGGCCGGAGACTATAAGAAATGAGGACTTGTGGAGTATATGCCATCAGTCTCCGATCGCCCAGGAAGTAGCGCTGCGGAAGTGGAGATGGATCGGACATACTCTTCGAAGAGGAGCGTCGGATAATGCCAGTATCGCTTTCGAGTGGCGGCCTCAGGACAGTAAGCGAGCCAGCGGACGCCCTGTACACACGTGGCGGAGGAGCATTGAGAGCGAGCTACGAGCCGTAGGAATGAACTGGAGAGAGGCCAAGACCGTTGCTCAGGACAGAAAGGCGTGGAAGGATCTTGTGCGGGCCCTATGCACCTCCGGGGTGCCCTAGGAACAACAACAACAACAACAACAAATCTTATATAAAAATGCACAAAGTGCTAGTTGTGCAAGAGTGCCGAGGTCTAATTACTTAACACTACGTGAGATACAATGCAGCTACCACGTGGCTGCATTAATCTATATTAAGTGCTCCGTCTTTTATAGCTGTAAGTTATAGTCCAGGGCATGGTAGTAACAAGTAACAAGTACGGACAAATTTAATTTTCATGGTCGTGTATGTATACAGTATTACAAAAACTATTTAAAACGGGGTGTGTGTGGGTAAGGTGTTGTGTGTCTCGAAAGAGGGTAGATCGCTATGATGTTTGGGTAGACCACAACTAACACTCGCAGAGGACTTCTGTTCGTAACGCCGGGTAGTTTGGACGTCTTGAGAAACATTTTTTATTTTTTGTTCATTGAAGTAGTTCAGTGTGTAATATTGGTAGCTTATTGTGCGGTGACCTAATAAAAGTGTGCAACTAATGAAGAATTAGTCTCAAAACGCGTGTAAACTCTCTGTAGTTTAATGGACAGTTGTCCTGGCATGGCCGCCACGTATTGTTTGTAAGGAACAGCTATCACCCTTACAAAGAGCAAGGCTAAAACCGAACTACGTTGCCTATATTTATTTAACAAATAAAATGTGATTAACGTCGTCAACTTGTCATTGGCAGAATTCCCATTGCTTATATGCAAAGGGAGAAAGCCAATTATTAAAAAAAGAGGTAATAATTAAGTATAAAATAAAAAACCTTTTTCATTAATACTAAATGCATTAGTTGATTAAATTTATTTCTCATTCTGGTTTTACACACTGTATAAGTGTATGTTTATGAGTATTATTACCAGGTACAAAGATATTTAAAATATTTCAATTAATTTAAACTTAATTTAATATGCTTATATTATAATGCATATGTTTATATGCTAAATATGTTACTTACCGTTTTTGCTCCTTTTTTAGTTCCTTTATGAATTGCTCCGCAGTTTTCACTGCAAATTCATCAGCTAGTTTTTGGAAAAACCCCGAAGTTTTCAAAGACTTTAAGGTGCTTATCAAAGTGTCCGAATTCAATTGTATAACAGTGTCTTTATCTGTAGCCAAAACTAGCGTAAGGAACAGTGTGCTCAGTACGGTGGTTAACATAATTGAAATTCGAAAATTTAATCAAGAATTTATGATTAGAATTTGATATTGGTGATAAAAAGACGTCAGGTAAAACTAGGAAAGTAAGCACCAAAACTATTCTGTATTGTACGCCCATTTAAAAACCGACTAGATACGAGTTCTGTTGAACTGAAATCAGTTGATCCATATAGTTGAGCATAATTTTATAGAAATATGTCATGCTAGGATTTATATGTTATGTTTTATTACGCTAATATTATTTACAGCTTTTATGTAGTAAACAAGTAGGAACTATGTCATATACTTATAATAACTTTTACACCGTAAGAAATGTAAGAATTTTTATATCAAGAGTTAAAGTATGAAATAACGTTACTAAATCAGGTCTATAGTCTGATTTTTAAAGATGTCCGTACAGACGGAGTTCTTTAGTATTTTTGGATATTTAAACAATTCTTACCACTAATAAGAGGTATGAAAGAAGTTGGACTCATAAGTCATAACATAAGGCTAACTCCAATGAGTTTCTACACTGAAAAAAATGAGTGCCAATCAAGAGGATTTTTAGCTTGTCTGGAAATTTCTTAATGGAATTGATCAGAACATAAATAAACTTATGACTTTACAAATTATTGCAGCCATAGAGTTAAAGTGATTGAACACGTGAACATCTTTAGTAGTTGACCGTAACGATATCGCATCCTAAAGGCAAACAAATAAAAAACTTGTCGAATTTTATCAAAGCAGACATTTGTCTCAATCATTCATTGTTAGTTACTTCAAAAAAGTTGATACAGACTTGATTAAGCCTATAATGTGTGCGTACCTATCGCAAGCAAATATCATGTTTGATATGATCAACTTTAGACTGGATAGCCACATACAAGTCTTTTTGTTAACTTTGATAATGTTGCAGTAATCAAATTAAAATGGTTGCTGATAATCATTACACTTGATATGCTCAGGTGGAAATAAGTCACATTATAATTGTTAACAAAATCTTGTTTGCTCCAATCCCTTTTGTCTCTCAGTGTATATTATGCTCTTGCCAGCGTAGGTTCACCATAAGGATGTATTTTTAATAGTAGGCTTGGATGAAAAGAAGATTAATTATATAATCAGAACTTATTGCATTTTAAGCACGTAGGTTTAATCAAATTGCTTTTGTACATGAATTTATTAGTGTCAAATTAGATTGTTTAATTAACAGAAATATGACGTTACTTGACTAGAGCTAGACCCAACAAGCACAACACTTTGTCCAACCAAAGACGCCATTCATTCTCGTCAGTTTAAAAACCCTCTACCGCCATTTTAGATGTCTTAAAAACGCATTATAAATTCCGGCATGGAGCCACCTCGTTTATTTATCGTTTAATATCAGACGCCATTGTGGGAGCACCAATAATTCATGCTCCGTGAGTTACAGGTCCACAACTTTATCTTCGATCACTTTGAGTTCTTATCGTATTCGCAGAAGGTCTATTATGGCCCGATCCGTTTTTTTCATAAGTTGGTGCGTTGTACTGATGCGACGACGATCTAGGATTTCAGCTCTCCGTTTTCAGATTTTTTTTTTCTTGTGATGCCAGTGTTTTAATGCTTCTGTTTGGTGCAAAGTTATTGCTTGAAAGCAACATTCTTCGCACCACTGTTCTTCTTTACCCTATTTAGAGTGAGAAGAACAAGCAATTTGTTGTTATTAATCCAAACCTCAGAATAGACCACTTGAGCCTCAAGCGCTCGCGTCAAGAAATTAATATCCCTAATCGAAACCAATCCAACACCTATCAATTAATTTTGTGAACCTACCTGCATTGAAATAAGGTCTGTATTCCAATAACCTGCCGCTTCCTTGTAAATTTAATGATGCATGTCTAGTCGGGGTTTGAATGCCTTACCTTGTCAATAATTGATGTGGTATTGCCATTGTGGTATGATCGATAGCTTAGAAATAATTCATGCCACCACATGTATCTGTGGAAAGCGAGGTTAATATAAATAATTAACTTAAACCAAAAATATAGCCGTTATGTACTTACATTAGCAGTATAATTATAAGCAGGCTAGTTTAATGTATGCTATGAACTCGACTCGTCATAAAACTTCTTTAGTTACTTTGTCAAAGCCTAAGTATTAACTTAAGAAGTCGGTTAAAAACACTTTAATGGTTTGTAAATTTTCTAACGACAGTGAATTTGTAAATACATATTTAAGTAAGTACCTGCTTTTACTTTTCAAAAATTGTATATTTTACGGACTTAAGGCAAAGTGACCCTTGCACTACTTTCTAGGTACACTAGGATACAAAGTATGGTGTAAGAGGAATTTAGTACCTCTGTTAATAAATGCTAGTAGATAGATTTCGGCTTCCTTGCCTTCACGATCCAATATTCTAAGAAAGTAGCTTAAACTCTGTAAGTAAATAATTACAATATAATATATTTTTAATAATTCATTATAAGAGTGATGGTACGTAGGTTGGTTACAAGTCTATATGTACATACATACATATAAATTTATAACCTACCTACGTACCATCACCCTTATAATTAATTATAAAAAATATATTATATGTATGTATGTATGACTTTTCCATATGTTGAATTGAATGCATGTTTGTCTTGGACACTGAAGTGAAAATACACGTATTCGGACAGGTTCATACAAGATGAATAGGTGTCGCGTGTTATTGGCATGTGTGAGGTGCTACCTCTACGAAACGACGTATGTCAATAAGGTTTCCATGGCAGGTATAACGTTGTGTGTTTGAGAACGGTATACAAAAGCGCGGAGGCCGTTGCAGTCTTTACATGGAGCTAGAATGGGATATGACTTGGCCGAGCCTCGGGCCCAAGTGTTCCAATAGCCATTTGCGTTTTAGTTTATCTATAATACCTATGGTCTTAAGTTACTGACTTATTATGCTAGATTTTATTTAATATGTTGATAGGTCTAAGATATCGTTTTCATGAACACGTGGAAGCGTGGAAATGCAAAAAAAAAAAAAAACAACTATACGTACGTAGGTTAGGTAACACGTGATTGAAACGAGACGATCGTAATTCTATAAAACTAAATGTGAACGACAATGATGCACCTTTGACATGAAAACATCACAAGTAATGACTATGTAATTAGATAAACACATACCTTATCCGATATATCCGGGTTGCTTCTCGTAAATCGTTATCAATACCTGCCGGGCGCTTTGTGCGGATCCATTTGCTAATTATCAGGCCTATTAGTACACTCGATTGCGTAAATACGGACCGAAAATCGTGACTGTTCAAGAAATTGCTTGTTTACATCGTAGGTAATAAGCATGATTCACATTACGTCGTACCCTATCACACACGAACATGTAGAGTCACCAAATGTGACAGTTTTTTTTTTTTTGATCTAGACAATCACATATGGATGGTAGAAGGTAAGGATGACAATCTCTCTGTTACAAAAGTGTCCACCAAAAGGCGTGGAATTGGTGCACTTTAGTTTTAGCTAGTCCGGGTTCATACACGAAAGCAATACTAGCGCTACCTACGATGGCGCTACGTGGAGAGATTTAGAACTTTTAGTTGCTGTTTCCCGCCGCTGGACACTTTTTAGACGGTTCTCATAATATATAAGAGATTGTCATCCTTACCTTCTACCATCCATACTATCACAATACCGACCTGGAGTTCGATTTTTGAATCTCACCGGTGCCTTTTTTTGTATGCAGCCGATGACTATTTAGTACGAAATAAGTCACCCGGTGAGATTCAAAAATCGAACTCCTGACGTAAAAATGAAGACGAGACCTATTTTATTTATTACTGAAATATTTTGTATATGCTTATCATTAGAGTTTATAAGATTGAGAGGGATGCTTTATTAAACACGAAACAAAACTTAAATGAAATTAAAAAAACTAAGTTAATATTCGAATAAACTAAATTGAAACTAAATACCGTAAAATAGGGTAAGCAGGGATAGCGAGGGCAGATGGGTCATGAATGGGGAGAGTAGGGATGACTGATGGGTGAGGTGGTTTTTATAAGCCACGGCTACTAAAATAATATATTCTTGTTACAAATTAAGCTACTGTAAGTTATATTATCCAAAAGTGTCGATCTCATCATTTTCAAAACTCGCATTGCTATGAAATCACATCGTACCCCAAAGTCACCGAACTACGGGTGAGGTGGGATTTTGTGTATATCATTAAAAATATGAAATGGAACTACACAAAATCATTGACCAATTAATTCATACATCCGAATGATCCATATACTTTTTTTGTATGTAAATAAATGTGCCACATATTTAAAAAAAAATGGTTTTCGATTTCGTCCCTACTAACCCCATTTTACGGTACAACTATATAAATATAAAAAATACTTACTTTTAAATATTGAGTCATGACTTGACCATGACAACTAAAGTCAATAGAGTCAAATCATAGCAAATCTTCAGTATTGTTTAACGATTAAAAGTAAATTGCAATTTGTATGAAAAATAAACTTATTCTAAAATTATACACTCAAAATTACTGCAAAACATTGTATTTTGTTTATATTCCAATATTCGCGCGACTGTACCCATGTACAGAACACGTGCTGGTATCGCGCACTGCGATTGACATGAATGTATTTATTATTTATCGTTTGTCTGTTTCTGATGGGATTGGTTTGTTGGCCTGTATCATGCGGGTTGTTTTCTAAATAATTAAAAAGGTTAGTGTTCGAGATGTTTCAATAAAACTGGTAGAATATAATATCAATGTTTCACCAGAACGAGTGAAGCATATTGCTGAATGCACACAGAATTACAGTCGACATCAAAGATATCTTATCTTATAAAGAATTACACTTTTGTACTTTATTTCTTTGTAATAAGGTGCAAAAGTCTAAAGATATCCTTGGTGTCGATTGTACAAAGGTACACGTAACGTTTACTCTATTACGTCAATAATCGCGTCCAATACGCATTCTGCATGTACAGTCCAGTCCCCCGAGAAATTCCCGGCCACCAATTTTGAACATGTAACTTTTATGTAATAGCTGGTGATCCCACAGAGGACTAAACTACTTAGCAGAGTAACAACTTGCAGGCAAAAGCAACTTGCAGGCAAACATTGAGCGTTGGATATTTCACAAAAATAAATAGTGGATACCTAAAGCTCTTACATATTATAAAACGAATGTCCGAACTAGATCTGTACTACTAGAATGCCCATGCCAAATTTCATGGATCTAAAGCATGTCGTTTTAAAATGAGAGCTGAACTACGTTTGTATAGGAATGCGAGCGTCCTGGCGACTCTTAAGTAAATGGTAAAAATTTTAAAAAGCTGATACAAAAATAACAATATTTCCTTATTTCCGTAACGGTCAATAAGTATTCTTTAACATTATTTATCGTCGTTCTTCAGCATAAAAAAGTCGTTCCTGTCCTATATTTTCACAATAAAAATATCCCGTCAGTCTTCCTTCGCCCTAAGTGGATTAAGGGTTTAAGCGGCATTAACGTCAGATAAATCAAGATAGCTCCCGTTGCTACCGCTTTTTTTTGCTTACTCGATTTCATGTTAAAGGATTTACTTATTGAGCCGTTGTTGCTTGACAGTTCTGGAATTGGAGCGGTTGATTTGGGTTTAATTTTTTTGGGTGAAGTACAGTTAAGGCGATTCAATTACCCGCTTGTTAAGCTGTCTTAAAAAAACTGGTCAAGTGCGAGTCGGATTCGCGCCGTACCATTATCTTTAAAAACGGTAAAAAAATTAAGTAGGTATGTGTTGTACGGGAGTCTCTTAAATATTTATGGTATTCTGTTTTTTTTTATTATTTTTTGTGGCAACAGGAATACATCAGACCTACAATATCAGTTTTAATTACAGTCCGAGCTTTAAGATAACACACGAAAGTAATATTGCTGTTCTGCTTTTTCATGTGTCACTGTTGATTGATACCCGACGTCTCTTTCTAAAACCCGAAGGTTCTTTTTAGAGCTCACGGACTGTAACATGGTTCTTGAATGGAACTAACAATACCGTACTAATATTTTTAGGTATCACTAGTGTCTATTTTATGTGACTGTGGCCGGTTTGTGTATTTATGTTTGTGAATGCATGTTATCACTAATTAATAATAAACCTATTGCAGAAACGTTAACAATATGTAAAGCCAACTAAGATCCAATTAAAAACAGCCTATACATTCCTCCTTGAGCAAAAAATCGTTCGTGCCCCGTCGCTGATTTCCTTCGGGTACTTTTCCGTATTTCTCAGAAAACTCCGCGTTTTCATAAACAATCAACATCGCAGGAAGCTAGATAAAGTTCATTAAAATCTATAAAAAGGGACTTAAAAAACTCACGGGACAAACTAAAATAAAAATAAAGTGAAACGAAATGTGCTTGGAATCCGAGGCAGATAAGCGAAATGGAAACGTGAGACAACGTAGAAGGATGAATAACTGGAGGCGGTAGGTACAGTGGCCCAAGAAAGTGGTCTACCAGTTTTGACAAAAGTTTCTGCGAGATCTAACAACCGCTAAGGTTGACTTTTCTAACGGAGTTTAAAACATGCAGGACTTTGTTGTTTCAAGACGTTCAAACGAACCTCAACCGTAGGGTGGTAGACAACATTTTTGCCCGACTGTATTAATGTATTTTACAAAAAGAATTCAGTGTTTGGCTTAACATCCTTGTGTTTGATAAAGTAATGCCATGCCAATGGGCGATATGGTGCTATCTATTTGGGCAGTACATGTACTTGAAGTATACACAGATATTTACTTAAATGCCAATTGTAATTTTTAACTCTGGCCCAAGGGATATGTAGATCAGAGAAGGTTCTAGACTGTTAAACGTTTTTTTCACCGTGTACGCGTTCTCAGTCAGAGGTTACTGGTACATTTATTGCAATTTCGTTGTATTTGTAGGTAACTGCAACTTACAACTCGAATCTGAGGTATTTCTGTGGAGACTGCATATACCATTACCAACTAAATTACATTCTTGATAGCTACTCAATTACTCATTAACCTGAAACATGCCTTTTATAGTTACTTAAACATTTTCGGGTTACCACATCCATTTTATCACTAATCTGTTTATAAACAAGTTTCTTAACTCTGTGCCTCGCCGCAGGGGACTGAAACTGTAGAAGTACGACCTATTTTGTATTTCCTCAAAAAACTATAACCGCAATATTTTTATAGGAACACTCCAGTTTCCAATATCGGAATGTTTATCCTGCCGAGTTTGTTTGAAGTCTAGATTAAGTTTCGAGTCGCGCTGAGAGATAAATAACTTTGTTTGTCTTGAAAACATTACGGTAAAGGTTTGTTCTCGAATAATATTGAATGTCGGGAATAATATTACATTCCAACTGGTAAGGATTAATTTATTATACCTTATAGTCTATCTTACTCTGGTCTTATACTTTTCCTCCATTTACATTTTATAACGTACTTAAAAAATGAAAATAATATCATACAGACCGACATCAAAAACAGTTTTTGTTATACTCGTAGCTAATAATTAGACATACATGTATGTGTCTATACTGTGTATTTAAATTTCAATGACATTCCTTAATTGTAAAAGTAACTAAATCGATAAAAACTCAGAACTATTAGTATTCCTACAGTACCTTACCTACCTACCAATGTTTACCGAAAACTGTCCCACGTACGCTAATAATGTGGCCGTTATTTAAAATGGAATATTTAGTTCCTACAGCGAAAACCAGAATGTACAGACTATTGCCTGAAACTTCATAACAATAACCTTTTACGATCTTCCTGGTAGCTTTTTGCACGCGGCTAGTTTAATTCCAACCAATAAGTGCCGCTAAACGAGTTCTCGTTTCAAATTCTACTTTTCTACAGGGCTTTATACGTGAATACAAGATGTGTTCTTAAATATGAGGAGGTCACCGGTAAATAGAGGATGACGTACTATTTACCATAGGTTTGATGGTAAGCGCCTATGGACGTCAACAACTCCAGGAGTGACGAGTAATCCACGTTGCAGACCACAGGAAAAACCTGTCGACTCCTATTTTGAAATACCCCAGTAGTCCTTTCATAAAATCACGAATGCTGAGCAAGTATGAAAGAAATTACTCTTGCATGTTGATATAGTATATCAAGTAAAATACACCCGAGATATACCTAGGTTTCTAGATCCGCGAATATCCTACTTTAGCTTCAGGAAGTCCACATGCCCTAATTCAGTAGTGCACGTGACGAGAATCGGCGCGAGATTGCCTTTTATCAGGTTACAGTCCGGGCGCTGGGTAGTGCCAATAAAACTTGCCGACCAGGTTTTAGAGGGAAAAATGGAGCCTATTTAAGGTTATGTAGTACAGTCAGCAGCAGAAGCAGTTGAGCGGACGAGGTGTTCATAATAACTTGAGGCGACTATGAAGTAAAAACAGGAGTGTGCCAATGGCAAGACAGTCATTTATAATACAAGAGCGTATAGACACAATAAAATAATTCGCTCGACTGTTATAACTATGTAGATATTTTGAAAATTTTCTGATGAAAAGTTGTAATCTATTAGAACGATAATTTTAGGTCATAAAACGTATTTTCATTATTTGAAATCAGTAGAAAATGTTAAACATGAGTCATCGACCTCGAAAACTGGGTTATTTTGATAAAATAATGCCATTTTTGATCTTTTCTTGTTTGAGATATTTTTCTAGTATAAACGAATGCTACGGAAAAAGACACTAAACAAACTTTTACCTAGACTACATTTGCACAATATGTAACATAATTAGCCCAATTAAGTCTATATACACCTCATAGTTCTCGAGATACAACTATTAATAGTACCGTCAACTGCTACAACTTTGCGTAGCTTGAAAAACATAGTTTTCTTCATCTGAGATGCGAAAAAGGCGGTCATTGAAGAAAACCATGTTTTTCAGGTCAGGCGGCATAGTTGAGTATCATAGGCAAAGTTGTAGTAGTTGACGGTATACTATTAGCACTTTGAACGAGTTGACTTTGAGATAAGATTTAACCTAGTTTAGGTGTAATACCAGCACCGACTAGAGGTAGTTAGACATAGTACTAGGGCCCTAAAACTACCTGCATATTCTTGAACTAAAGACACCATCTTTTGAGTTGATGACGTCACCAACACCACGTCCTTACAATTACGATTTCCATGGATAGTAATACATATCCTCGCTTGTAAAATGAATTAACGTAACCGCCAAAGAATCCTCTGGCGGTTACGTTAATTCTTATTACAATCGACGATATAATGAATAACTAGCAGTATTATACCATTTTTAATTATATACTTCACACAATCACATTATGCTGTTTTATCTAATAGCAGCATAGCGTTCTCTTGATGATGTTAAATCATGATCTTCCCACAATGCTTTAATCTACAAAGCTGCCTGAGCTAGGAAATTAAAGTACCAACTTTATTCGCTTACCCTCATTAGGGCCTTGCTTTGTCCAAACCTCACTTCACCCGTCTTTAAACACGAGAGGTTTTTCCTTTTCTCCTCTTTATTTCCTTTTAATTTAATCCGTTTGTTAGAACAGCTGTTTCTTAATAAGGCTTGGGACAAAGGATTTTTTTTATTAAAGACATTTCTGCGTGTAATTTCAAATTTTCTTCAGTGTTCCTCGATTAGGTATGGTTAAAATAGTTAAAAGAGTTTCATGGTCAGAAGCAGAAAGCAGTAATCTTGCTTTAAATAGGTCAATATCTGTCTCATGATCTCGCTCGCACTCGCATCCTGGTTTTGACGTCTTTATGAATGATTTTTCGTCTTTATGAATGATTGCCGTCTGAAGTACCATCTAGATGTATTCATTCATCAATTGGGTATGCAATTATGAAATTGCATACCCAATTTATGAATGAATTCATTGTCAGGCGATGGTACCTGTAGTAGAGATAAATATTTTTTGGCCGTATTAAGTAACTTAGATGTTTTTTTTTAATTAAAGATACAAAGTAAGTGATGTTAGTGTCAGGCAGTAACGTAAAACCTATTTCAAAACGCTGAGTGTTGAAATGAGATGAAAATACAACAAATTTTTAGAAATTTATTAAGATATGTTAGCTAATACTTACTGCTTTAAACCAGAGCACAGCGCACACGGCACAGATGGATCACTCGCTGTAAATTTATGCTAATAACCGCCAGGCGGGATTCGCCCTGCGGATTTATTGCCCCTCGACGCGGTTCAGATTAAAACTTCGTACAGAATATACGGGCGACTTGAATTGTTATACTTTAGTGCCACGTTGGGCTCATCTATTCTACAGGTTGCTTCATACGTTGTTTATATTCATATCAAGATATAAATATGTACTCCAAAATAAGTTATTGGGAAACAACGTGACTAACACACATACTCGTACCAAATTTAAGCTTTCTAGTGCTAACAGTCACTCTGCTAGACCGCGGACGGACGGACGGACGGACAGACGGACATGGCGAAACTATAAGGGTTCCTAGTTGACTACGGAACCCTAAAAAATTGTGTCTCAATAACAGTTCAACATATAAAACTGATACTCAGTGTAACAAAAATTATGATTTTGCTACTTATAGCAACTTATATACTGTACGTATGTATGTATGTAACATATGTATGTACTGGTTTCAATTTTAAAAACATGACTTTAATATAACCTTCAAATATCAAAGCAGTAGGAAGGTACCTTATGCAGCATTTTTGTTGTGTGTGTGTACCTAATTGTTCTGTAGTTAGTTTTGAAGTTATTTATTCATTGAACAACAAAACTCAAATCGCATAACATTAGTACAATAAGTAGGTACATATATAAATTTGTAGACACATGTACATATATGTACCTACCTACAAAAGTATAGTCTATACGGAGGTATCGGCCTCGTATGCACGTCCATTTCTTCTTTTTATACTAACTCTCCTGCGAACCACTAGCTAAAAATCTAAAAACTACAGCGATTCGATCAACGCGACGCAACGACATTCTGACTCTATTTTTAGTTTCACAACTTTAAATTACTAGCCAATGCAAACGGGGCACAGTTATGCAACTTTAATAGCTTTCTGAAATGACGGCACTATGGAAAAACATCACTACAATATTAAACAACCTATACTATTTCCAAACTAAACCTTTTCCGCAAGCTATCGCATCCATTGCGGTTTAGATTAATACAGTCAGCGCCTACTTGATTCGATAATGATCAATGTATTTAACCATTGTGAAAATCCAGTTCTGGAAACGTTTCAGGGATGGCGAGTAGCGTATATTTGTTTTACGTTCATTCAATCAAGCTTCAGTGGATGTTGATTGGTAAATAAGGTGTCAGATATGTTGTTTTAGCGAGCATTGATGGCGGGACACGGTTAACGTGTGTCAATAGCAGTGACATCGTTTTATTAATCAAACGCTTTTGCGGACTCGGAATTAGGATATTGCATGGAATTAACTGCATTCGTATTTAAGTAATCTGTGGTTTGTTGTATTTTCTTTTTTATTTCACTACGTGATATATATATATATATATATATTTTTTTTTTTCATTTATTAATTAGGGACTTTTAATCTTAAGATTATGCCAGTCCCATCGTACCTTAATCTAAATAATAAGCGTCTACAATCTGACAATGTACTACTTAAGATAGTTATAAACAAATATATATACCTGTTTAGCCTCTTCTGACAATGGTACAGCCAATATACTTTGAAATGCTCCTACATCTAACCTATTGACATTCAAGGAGTTCAATAATAATTGCCTATTACCTTCGTTCCGCACACATTCAACCAACATGTGATGTACATCCTCAACAACGTCGCAAACTTCGCAGTTTGGGGACGTCACTTTTTTCATCATGAAAGCAAACTTTTTTAGAGGAAGGTGTCCTGAACGAAGCCTTAAACTTATCTTAATTAATTTTCTACTTAAGTTAGCGTTTGTGAACCAAGGAATATGAGGAGGTTCACACTGCATAGTCCTTTACCATACACCTTTTTCTTTACAGCGCTCATCAAAGTGTTCTTTCCATAGACCACGTACTTTCTTGTTGTATTTATGTAACTTTTCTGTAAAATCTGGTGTAATATAAACTTCTGCTCCATTTGTACAGGCATCTTTTGCTAAGATGTCAACCCTCTCATTTCCTCTTAATCCTATGTGAGCAGGAATCCATTGCAATCTCAAAGTCATGTCGGTAGGTAGTGAATGCAATTTATTTAGCACGGAATAAGCTATCGCTGTACCTCTGTGTCCAGAGGCAGAGCGAGCTACGTGCTGCAAAGCGCTTTTGCTATCTGTAAATATAACGATTTTTTTGCATTTTAAACTAACTGCATATGATATGGCCTCTGATATTGCAAACAACTCCGCTGACATAATACAAATTTCTGACTTCACACTGTAGCAGCTTTTTGTATTGAATAATGGGTCATGATAAGCGGCTCCTATACTACATTCATTCTTAGATGCGTCTGTATATATTTTATGCCAGTCGCCATATTTTTCATTTATTTCTACTAAGACGTTATTCCGCATATCACTTGGATGGAATGATTTTTTTGATCCTTTCACTAAATCTAAATTAGAAATAATAATGTCTCTGACATTTATATTAGATACCCAAGTATTCAAACTGAACATTTTAAGCGGATTTGAAGAAAATATTCTTTCATGTTTTATGCCGGCATAAGTGGTTGCAAGCAGTGGTATTTTCTTGTTACTCCAGTACCGACACGTAGATGATAATTCCAGCAATTCTAGAAGTTCGACAGTTGTATTATTGGTCCATGTTAGACATTTAAGGCAATATTTGTAAGCTAAAAATGACCTACGTATATGTAATGGTACTGTAACTAGTTCGGACTCCATAACATGAATAGGTGTGGATTTTATAAAACCACCGATTACTCTCAATGCTTGATTTTGTAGTTTATCTAATTTCGTTACATGAGACTTGGCGCTACAGTCGTATAGAAAACAAGCATAATCCATTCTGCTGCGAATCAAAGCTATATAAATTCTTCTTAAATGTGAGGGATGTACTCCCCATGTCGGTCCCGACAGAACTTTCAATATGTTAAGGTACTTAGAAATCTTTACCCGTGTCTCATTTATGTGGGCGCTAAAAACTAACGCTTTATCTAGCCAAAAACCTAAATATTTAATTTTGTCCGATGTACCGATTAAATTGTTTTCATGGATTAAATTAATTCGTTGTACTTTACGTTGTCTAGTAAACAAACAAGCTTTTGATTTATTATTAGATATTTCCAAACCTATTTCGCCTAACTTAATTGCAATTTCAGTAAGTGCTGCTTGTACACTCGCTATACTTTCGTTCAAGTTACATGACCTTTTGTATATGACAAAATCATCCGCATATTGAGATAACATTACGTTTACAGTTAATTTAGCTATATTATGTGTAACGATATTAAATATTAAAGGAGACATAGGATCACCCTGGGCCAGACCTTTTGTACACAATCTTTCAGTATTGTCTGTATTTTCACTTTTAATTTTAAGCATCCTTGTACTAAGGTATTCCCATAAATAATTGCAGAATTTAGAGCCCACTGATAAGTCATCTAAAGTAGTTACAACTTTTTCTATTAATACATTGTTGTATGCGTTATCTATGTCCAAGAAACAGGCTAGGGTTGGTACTTTCTCAGAAAAACCTATTTGTATGTAAGTGATTAAGCGAACCAGGGCATCAATGCAAGATTGTCGTCTCCTAAAACCTGTAACAGACTCTGAAAATATTTTGTTTTTCTCAACATACCATTCTAAGCGTTTAGTTAGCATACCGTGAAATATTTTGCAAATACATGACAATAAAGATATAGGTCGGAGCTTAACTTCGGTATCATTACGGTTAACTGATTTAGGAATAGGTACCACCTGTATTCTACGCCATTGCTTTGGAACAAAAGCGTTAGAAAACATCAAATTGTATAACTTCAATAAATGATTTTTGGCACACATAGGTAGGTTAAATATCATTGAATAGGTTATTTTGTCGTCCCCGGGTGAAGTATCTTTTTTTTAATACAACACAACAATTCATGTATGCTAAACTCCTGATCTAAATGTAAATTTTCTGATTTTATAATAGGCTTAGGGGGCGTTACGGAATCCGGTGTGAGACTATAAAGTAATTCCTGTTTCATATCATCAGACACATTAAACGTATTGCCTCGGACTCCTTTGACCCAACGCATTTTCTTCCATACCTCGGACGCGTTTGTAGATTCGCCTAAATCGTCACAAAACTTATGCCAGCCTTGAGCCTTAGCCCTAGTAATTTCCTTTTTACTTTCAAGATTAATTTTTTCTAACGTACTTATATTTTGCGGTGTTGGGTTACGCCGGAACGCTTTAAGCGCTAAACGTCTTTGTGCAACTATTCTAGACAATTCCGAGCACCAGTAAGGTTTAGGTGTAAACCGTTGTACAGGGTTTTTGCATATTTTAATTTTTGGAATATATATATCTGCAGATTCATTTATGAGTGATAAAAAATCATCATACATTATTTGAATATCCGTTCCGCCTGTTAATACCATCGGAAGATGCTCAATGATGTACTCGCCATATCCCTCCCAATCTGCTCGCTTATAATTACGCCTAGCGCTTAGCGATAACTTACAATTAAATGTCATAGAGTACTTAATTATCAGATGGTCACTGCCTAAATTTTCATTAGTTACTTTCCAATTGAAATAAATAGCTATATCAGTTGAAACAAAGGTAACATCTGGTGCCGATTGTTGTAATACATTATTGACTAACTTAACTCTAGTGTGACTACAATCATTTAATGAGATATATCCATTATGTAGTGCTGCATCCGCCAATTGTATGCCTCTCCTGTCATTCTTATAGGACCAGTTCGTGTTATGTCCATTTAGGTCACCCGCTATCAACGATAATTTAGGAAATTTTGAAAAAATACCATCCCAGTCGCCGCGCCTAGTACGTACAGATGACGGACAATATATTGCTAAGATGTTTTCTAAGTACTTACAGTTTGAAATTTTCACATGTAGAATTTCAATTTCAGGGTTACTAAGAGTACATGCAATTTTGTACGATTGAATGGACTTATGGATAATGATGGCTACACCCCCATAGCCGTCGCCTCGGTCGCACCGGTACACATTGTACCCACTAATGTTCATTACTGAGTCCGACGCCAGCCAGGTTTCACTTAATATTGCTATATGAATTTTTTCTTGACTTAAGATAGCTTCAAACTGCACATGTTTAGGTCGTATACTTTGTGCGTTCCATTGTAATATATTTAATGTCAACTTTTTATCCATTACAAAAACTAGAAATTATACTACTCAACATATTTTCTGTACCCAAGATATTTAATACAAATTTAGTTACTGCCTCCATAATTAATTTACGTCCTAGTTTCATTTTTTCCTCCATAGATGTTTTTGATACTAATATATTTTTGGCCTTCTTTAAGAACAAAGCCCATGAGAACAAATTCTTTTTTTTCTCACGCTTTTCTTGATCAGGCGTATCCTCGGTTTCTGTAGAATTTTCTTCACTAGCAACTTCTGGTTCTTGTTCTATCCTTGTTTTTCGTCGTGTGTCATTCTTTTTTATTTTGGTGCTCTTTTTTTGTTTGTTTTAGCAATGGGAGCACGCTGCTGTTGATTCCTTCTTAAATCATTTTCTTCTTCGCTTCCATCCTGTTCCATTTCTGATTCCGGGTTAAGAGTTTGTGTGGGCAAATTTCCAAGAACTGCATCACGATAGTGTGCGGACAAAGTACCAGAGGGGCCTGCTTGTGGGGTGGGTCCAATTACCACCTCGACGTTGTTTGACACTGCGTTGTTCGGGTTTTCCTTTTGACTTATTACTTTCTGTAATGCTATCCGGTACGTACAATTTTCCTCGGTCATGATTACTCGAATCTTTCGTTCTTTCTGATATATCGGACAACTTTTATCAAGTGCCATGTGTTTTCCTTTACAATTAACACATGTAAAGGTTGTCGTTTCGCAGTTATCGTGAGCACCTCCACATTTAGGACATGTCTTCTTCTTACTCGGACACATTCTAAGAAGATGGCCGAACCTCCAGCAGCCTGAACACTGAGTGACAGGAAAATAGTTGAGCTCCACCTTGATTCCATAACCATATGCATATACATATGAGGGTAAAGTGGATGATTGAAAACACACTCTTACAGTCTCGCTGTCCACCCACGCTCCGTGTTCATCGAGTCGTTTAAGCCTCTTAGCAGAAACGATTTTGTACGTACATTCAAAATTATTCTTTATTTCATCTTCAGTGACATCCAGTTCTATACGCCTTAATATTCCATATGTCAAGTTTAATTCAGTTGTTAGTTGACATCTGTATCCCAAATCATTCATTTTTTTCGATTGCAACAGTTTCTCCGCATCATCTTTTCTATTAAATTTTATTAACACCTTCCACGAACTTTTGAAAGTGATTTTTTGTATATTTTGTATACCTTCTGACCTCAATAACTTAGCCAAACCAACCTGTTTAGGCAAGTTTTCCTTCGATGTGACACATACCTCACAATCCTCAGAAGTATGTACTATCGGCTCAACGTGATTTCTTCGTGGCATATCTGACGAGTTATTCATCTGTGTAAAATCCGACAAGTTGTTTTGTGACAAACTTCTATTCAGGCGTTTAGGTTTTCTTTTTTTTTTCTCCACTAAAGTAAAACTACCTTCCACATCGTTATCATCTGTGTCATCACTAGGATTTAGAGGTCTCTTTTCCGTTCGTGATAGCGAAGAAGGAGGTGGTTGCGGCAAATTTTCTTCCATACTTTCGTCTCGTAAAATCTCCTTAGTTTTCTTATTTAATATTTTTGGTCGAATCTTGCTATTATCTTCCGACCCATCACTAGATAAATCATCATTTTTGTCTCCGTAACTCTTTTCACTCATATCTACACTATTCAAATTTATAACAATTATGGCGCAACCTAAGTGGCGAGTTGGCCTCACACCTCTCTACCCCCAGCCCCCGCACCGGTGTTGCCCTTGAGCCATTTTTAATGTCACTTTTTATGGGAACCCATTTTGCGGAGGGCGAGTCACCGTCTGCTGGAAATATAAAATTGAATACCGTTTTATTAGGCAGGCATCCGATTCTTCATCCAATAGCCCAGTAATTAGTCCATACTTTTCACCCAATAGCCTAGGGTAGTGGCACCAAAAGTTGACTGCCCCCCAAAAGATGAACGAAACGTCTTAAAATCTAAATAATTAAATCGTGAATTATGTTACGCGCTTAAGAGTATTTTTCTGTAACGCGGCAACACTGCGCCGGCATTGTCATTTAAACTGCCAGACAGTTGCGCCGCGCGTGTGGCCGTGATCGCTCGTCGCATCTGGGCTTCGCGCCAAAATCGCCGTTTATATGAAAATCTTAATAAGGAAAGCGCTTTAAAATATAAGCTTTTAATTGCGTAGAAAATAGAATACTAGACCTACTGACATGGTTTTGGTCATTTTAGATTCTAGACTAATATCTCTTTCATTCACGTTACTAAAATTTGCGTTTTTATTATTATTTAATGATATATTTGCTGGTCAAGTTATGGTTCCAATATTGTGTGTAATTTCCAATAGATGACCGGCGGTCAACTTCTGGGCATGGGCTACTTTTTTCAAATGCTTGTATAAATTCTGATATAAACGATAGACAAACCATATATATTTTAATCTGATTGCTGTCTGGTACACTATTTTTTGACCAAAAGTTGAACGGCACTTTCTTTCCCTAGCACCTTGATTTTAGGGTTTTATTTAGTATGAAAACGTGTTTGTTCAACTTATGTTTCTATACCTAAAAGATGAACTAAGAGAATTTCCTAGTTCATCTTTTGGGTTGGATTCCAATAAATGACTTTGGCTTCAAATTAGTTGGTTCATTTTGTCAGTATCGTGTCCAAAACTTGAACTAACAAAATTTATTAGTTCATGTTTTGGCAAGCAGTTCTAATGTGAACAATTTTAATGGCTAAAATAAAATAAAATTGACAGAAGTATTGCCATATAACAAAGTAGTGTTTATGTGGTCCGTATATATTTATTTGATAAACCGTTTAATTTAACACAATAAATTACAAATTCGTAATAGTCTGATGGTCATATTAATAATCTCCTTCCCTTTTTTTGGGTATTTTTGTTTAGCATGCATAATTTATTTGGGGCAAAGTTAGACTGTTCTTAACAAATCCATTTTGGCCCAAAACTAGTTCATCTATTGGAGTCAAGTCGTTCATAAATTGGACACCGATTCATATTTTTTTACTAGTTCATCTTTTGGATCAAAACGTTCATAATTAGGGCACTTTGTTCATCTTCTGGGCAAAACGGCCTATCCCGGCACATAATCATTTTTATAAAAATAATGTATGGTCATAGGAGGGTTTGGAATAGCTTGTTTTAAACGGGATTATATGCAGAGTCATATAAAAAAATTTAACTATATGAAAATTGGTTGTAACTGACATACAAAAAATACCAAAGTTGGTGTAGTCGCTTAATCGTTCATCTATTGGTGACCTTACCCTAGTACATTTTAGACTCCATTAACTCTCAATAGTCCTTACACCATGGCGGGTGCTGTCTCTGCGTGCGTCCCATGACACGGGCAGGGGCAGCATCCGCTTAGTGTACCCCTCACTTTTCATTAAATTGTCGAAAGGGCCTCTGCGCGTTGGCTTCGGCTCCGCATACGCCTCCCAAAGGTCCGGAACACCATTGTTCCGTGGTCGGGAAAGACATACAAAAAAATTATAATTCATATTTATGTTTATATTGACACAATATTGTTCATCAATATGAATGTTTTTGTATACAAAATACTGGTGATCCTTTAAAGGGCATAATTGGTATCGTATTCTAATTACGAAACCTAACCTTGTAGAGCCACACATTTGCTCCTGTGGTGCAACAGTAGACCGCTTGGGTCACCACGGTCTCGCATGCCCAAGAAGCGCCGGTCGCCTATCCCGCCACGCCTGCCTTAATGACATTATCCGTCGAGCTCTAGTCAGCGTCAACGTGCCAGCCACACTAGAACCTAATGGCCTGGCGCGTGACGATGGCAAAAGGCCCGACGGGTTAACCCTTGTGCCGTGGCTTCGGGGAAGGCCTTTAGTCTGGGACGCAACATGCGTGGATACCTTAGCACCTTCCCACCTCAACACGACATCTTTAAAAGCTGGCAGTGCTGCCGCCACCGCTGAAACCGCAAAGCGCCGCAAATACGCAGCTCTAGGCGAGAGATACGTATTTGCGGCGTTTGCCGTGGAGACATTAGGGCCATGGGGGCCAGAGGCTCTTCGTCTATTCAAAAAACTGTCCTTTATGCTCATTCGCTCCACCGGTGACCAGAGGGCTGGCTCGTTCCTCGCCCAGCGCATTGGCATTGCCATTCAGCGAGGTAACGCAGCCAGCCTTATGGGCACCTTACCTAATAGCGGTGACATAGGGGACATTTGTACATATAGTTTAAACCACTGTAGCGAGACGGCGGATCTCCGACATCGCTTTTATAGGAAAATAGCTTGGAAAACTATCCATTGAATACAATTTTCAAGGGAGATTCTGTTTTGATGTCCATTGAGAGCAGATATGGAATCGCAAGCTCGCATCGGAGTTTTATTATAGCTAAGAAAGATTCAAAGATTGTAATTGTATGACAAAGAAATAAAATGTAGGAAATATTGGAGTTTCATTGATTAAATCTTATGATTTACAAAGAAAAAAAGTCATGATATTATAAGATAATTTAGGTTTAATGTATCATATAAGTTAATTATATAATGAGAGCAGTAGTCAGAACTTTGCTCTATTGTTAAAATATGGGTTTTAAACAAAAGAAAATGATTCGTACGTAAAGTTATTTCAACAATTTTCACAGGAAAATTATGAAAATTGGGCATAAATGTAGCATTTCTTGATAAGTAAATGCTTGTTAAGGATGATAAACAGATGATATTAGTTGTTTTGACCTTTTATAAAATCAACTTTTCTTAGAATATAGAGAATTTTCCATACAAATGTTAAAATACATTGTTAGAATACATTTTAGGTTAGAAATTGAAATTAGATGAAAAATGTGATAAATAGGGATTTTTGAACGAAAATATTCTGTAGAAAGATTATTCTAAATAAGTTAAATGAGATTTGAATGAGTTTTATAACGGAAATGACAGAAAATTAGAGAAAAATAGAATTTTCATAAAATAATGTTTTAGTCAAAAATGACTTAATTTCAAGTTTATATGCTCGGGAAATATGCTCAATGATCAGGGAAATCAGTTTTACCTTTATTTTCATACAAAAATCATGGTTTTATGCGAATTTTTGGTAATTTTTGATAATTATATTTAATTATTTTCAACATAATATTTTGCTAACAATATTCGAGTACAAAGGAAATTGAACTTTATAATAGTAAAGTAATAAGGTTCAAAATCGTATCATTGACTTTGACAGCCGCGCAGTCTATGGTAGTCTGTGGTCGTTTTCGTCGGATTTGTCGACGAAAACGGTTAAGGAGGTTGAATATGAAGAGCAACACCAAAATTATAGGGTATATAAGGCCAGCAGGTAATTGGACCTGGATCAGTCAGGAAGCAGCCTCGGAAAAGGAAACAACTCCCAAGAAGAAAGAAGCCGAAGAAAGAAGCCTGAAGAAGTGGACCGCAGCCTGAACCGGAGGAGCAAGGCTGAAGACCAAAGCTGAAGTAAGGAGTCAGAAGCCGTCCAGAAGAAAGAAGCTCTACGGGTTCAAGTCTTCGGAAGAAGCTGCGCTGCTGGAGTCTTCGGGCATCTCTACGGCTGCCTACGGTGCTGAGCTACGGTACTGCGGCTGACAGGAGCTGTTCTGCGGCAGAGCATCGGGACTCCGGGAAGTCAAGTCTAAGTATATCCAGTTTCAAGACTTCGGGTTGGTAAGTGAATTATAAATCACTTTAAAAGTAGGAATTTGTAAATGTTATATATGAGCTTTAATAGGTTTCAGTGGAATATGATAAGCGAATATTATTTAAAAAGGTAATTAGGCTATTTTGAAATAACTGATTTTCTTGGGTGTTTTTGTTATGTGGCTATGCGAATGAATAACAATATTTATATGACTTTATAAGACATATATAAATGTAGGAATTTATTTGTCTCTGAAAGGAATTGATCATTGGACATGAGTTGATGTGTTTTTTACTTTCAATATACTTAACGTGAAATAATATAATATTATACCTACTATTTGATTTCTTGAATGAATTTGAAGTTGTGTTGAGAGAGGTTTTGGTGAATGAAAGATTGCATTTGCTGGGTTGAGGCATTGTTATTTTCCTGTGTAATGATTTGGTTTTGGAGGTACAACAACCTGGGCTGAAGCAATGGTTGGAGAATTCAAGTAGGAGAAGCACGCTTGATTCTCATGTACTACTCTAGAACTAGAACTGTGCCTACTGCTTCGACTGGTGATTGCTGTTTGATTTTACTATGTGCCTTAATCTTCATAACTGATTTAAACTTCAATTATTCTTTACTTTTCAATAAATATGAGATGAGAAAGGCCCTGTTAATGAATTTATGTTTCATGATTGAACTAAAACTATTAATTTTCTGTTCGGGCATGGTTTTGATGGTACAACAACCCAGGCAGGAGCAATGGTTGGAGGATCAAGTAGGCGAAGCAAGCTTGAGACTCATGTGCTTATTAAAGACTATGTACTTGAATAGGAAATTCAGTTAGTAGATTACTTACCTGTTGATTATTTATTAGGCCTTTGTCATCGAAGCCTTTAAGATGTAGAGAGATTCTTCTAGCTTTATTTAGCTAAATAAATTAAAATATAAAAAAAAAGTTGGTTTAGGACACTTCTAAGGGTTTCTGATCACGTCTTCCCTTAGAACCTGTAGGTTGCGACGTGATGTTAGTTTTTCGTATAGGTTAGCTAGGCAGGTAGTCGATTTGTAGTTGGCAGACTCCATCCTAGTGCAGTACAGACTGTGTAGATACAAAAGTATCACACATTAGCTAACCAACCTAACTACTTGCATAAAATCTATAAGCTAGGACATATACTTTTAAAATAAAAACAATTAAATACAACTTTCATGATAGGTTGTAAGGTCTGTATGCATCAACCGCCAACGCACCCTAGGTGGTAGGAGATTAGTAAAAAAAAAAACATATTAGTTTTATGTCTGATGCTAGGTTCCAGTCGGAGACTTTGCAATATTTTGTTAATATATCTTACTACGGAAATTATTACATATATTTATCCTTACAGACTCAATCAGCATCCCAATCTTGATTACGATCTTCTCTGCTTATAATCCGACTTATTCATTAATTATTAACTAAAGTAATTGTAGTTGTTAAGTAAATAAATTATCATGTACTTTTATAGGAAATAAATATTTTAAAAACTATAATCCTTTGTTTTGTTTCAACGAATTACCAGCGACTCCTCTGAAAAGTTCTTAGGGTTACTACTAACGCGGGTCCTACCTACTAACGATCACATCCAGGCCAAAAATTAGAATAAGTGTAAGTCGCCGGAATGCAGCAAACGATTGTGTGGTTACGGTAAATAAATAATATATTCAATTAGGTGAGGGGGGGGGATCGCTTCAATTGGTGCCGTGACCAGGATCGTTTGTTTGCGTTCTGGCGACTTCAATTGTTGACGTGAAAACGGATAGGGTGGAGTTGCTGGTTTCGTTGGAGCAATTCAGGGACTAATTTTCGATAGGGGTAGAAATATTTGATCAAGTTTGAAACCATTTGGTAAATTTTTATTTATTGGAGTCGAATTTTATGTGGAGAAGGTATTAGTTGTTCTTTAGAGCTTAAATTTCGCAGTCTACGGTTTAATTTTGTAGCGTTGGAAACACTTAAGTTATCTATCAGAAGTGGAATAGCACTATAGGTATTATAGGTAGGCTGTTTGTCGATGGTTAGGCCGAGTACTCATTTGTCACTGCGTCTAAAAATCATAATTAACCTTTTCGCCGCCAAGTGTTGAACGGAAATGTCGCGTCACCGACGTCACGTAATCACGTTTTGTCAAGCAAAATTGGACTTTGCGGAGGCCGGTGTAGGTCCCTATTGCACTACAAAGTCTGTCGGCTGTTGTCGTCGTTGGCGGCCCATGACACGATTTTTGATGTCGGCCTCAGCTAACGGTGGCTATGAACATAATATTTACTATATTATATTTTATGATAACAGTATCGTATACTTTTGTTCTTATAAAGAAATCATGTTTGCCAATAAAGGTCGGATGGTATAACATTGGTTCACATTTTTCTAACTAGAGAAGTAAACATAGGAGTAGGAGTCCATAGGCTATGGAGACCGTAATCATCGGAAGAAAGATACTTAAGCATTAACTATATTTCTATTACATGTATGACGTGGTACATTGTCTTTACCAGAAAGGTGTTAGAATCGTGAAACTTGAGAAATTTAATTTGCAGTCACTTGATGTTTATCATAGGGGTAGAATAGGGTATAAGTTGATGATGTTTTTCTTGCTCTTGGAATTGTAAACAGTTACTTAAGAGATTCTTAAGTTTATTAATAAGATCAGAAGATATTAATTGAAAAGTACTAAAAAATAAAAATATACCTTCTCTCAAATCATGATGGTCACTAGTCCACTTACCTTTGAGGGATGCACCACCAAAGACTAGAGCGCCATCTTGAATGCTTGTACTTTCAACTTAGACGAAACTAGTTTATTTTCCTATTCTATTACTCATAATTTTACTTACATTACTTGTTATAGAAAAATAGAGAGGGGTAAACAGAAAGCGAAAATCTAACCAATAATTTACAGAATTTTAAAATTAAGTCATTATTCTGTTACAATATACTTTAGAACAATTGTTGACTGAGCCACTGTGTGTCATGCGATTCTCAAGTATTTACCTAATACTTACCTAATCAGATATTTACCTTTTGTATATAATATGATATTATTGATATTACATAACTTCTATTATTTACCTGCATATATTTTAGATCTACATTGAAAATATTTAACTATATTACTTATTAGTCATTAATCTAAGACAATTGTCATTCAAGTTTTAGTAATATTAATAGGAAGCTTGGTTGTCGTTAGAATAGGAGAAGTTATTTGTCTTCCTGCTTCGTCTGTCTGATATTGAAATCATCTTGTTCCGGTGCTCGTTTGTTTATGCTAAAGAAAAAAAAAAACTCTTTATTTACAAGTAGGTACATATTGCAGCTTAAAACTAAGAAGGTTTTCATAGAGTTGCTAGCTCTGATTGAAGTGAGAAAATAGGCTTGAGTTAGTCATTCTAGTAACAGCAAAGCAGAGGGATTCTTCTTAAAAGTTCTAAGGAGCTCCAGAGGTGCAGGAGATTTTCTTAAAGTCGTGTTTGGCTTTCATATTATTGCGTTTCTTCAAATATCATTAAAATTCAGTCTTGTCATTCATGTAACTCATTTGTGAACAATCATGGTAAATCCGTTGTAGTACACCGTCTTCGTTAAGGCACGCCGTCATCGTCGTTGTCGCTAGGTGCACAGGATATTCGTAGTTCAACTTCTGTTTAGCAGACTTCAACTTGAAGGCGTAACTTGCATTATTCATTTCTTTATAAATGATTTTCAGTTTCTGTGTTGTGAACTCTTAATTCAAGGAAAGTTGTTGTTTGTATTGTACAGGATCATGGTTCCATAGGGTGTTGGATAGAAAACATGTAGGATCGGCGAGAGCTAGAGCGTTATTTGTCGAGGGCTAGCAGTTTGTTTATCATTCTTAGACGTTCCTCATGCGTAACTTCTATAGGGTTACAATGCTTGACATTGGATTTCATGACGGTAGGATAGGTAGGGTGATCTAGCTTCTCTTACCTAACTTTGTTTTTGAGATTTCATTTACACCGTCTTTACATGAAGAAGCGCTCCTATGCTAGATAGACTAGGATCCCGTAGTTTGGTCTTCATTTTTCAACACCAGTGGGTCTTGTTATAGTTTGAGTAATTGATTCAGGGGTCCATTTATGAACTTCTGCTTGAGAGGATGTCAGGTGTATCTAGTGGTAGAGCAAGAGCATGTAGTTAGCTTGAGGCTTTGTAGTATTTCTTCTTTTCCTTCATATTTTCTTTAGAATGCAGTCTCAGGTTTTCTGAAAAAAAAAACACATTATTAAAATGACATTCTTTAAGACTTTTTAAAAAAAAAAAAGCTTTTATCAAACAAAATCACTTTAAAAAATTGACAGTTTAAATTTGATGCTTTTCATTGAGTAGTATTTTTGAAAAGGAACAGTTATCTAAACTCAAAACATAACCATACATACATACTAACATACATAAAAATATTTAGTAATGGTAGGATAGTAACTGATTTGCGTAGGGTTATGTTCGTACCTATTAGTGGCGTCGCGTTCATAGAACACGATTTCTATCGGTTTGCCTAATTTTCAGGCACATGAACAATTTTCTTACAACTGATAAAAATAATATAAGCCAAATTAAGCTCCGGCTTACCTAAGATAATTTTTGACCAGCTGCCACTGGTATCTATTAGTACTTAGTCATATTTGAGTTCATATTCTATTAAACAACTAGATCTTTGCTGAAAAATTAGGGAAAATACACAATACTTACTTTCATTTTTGCAATGAGTCAAAGATGGGTCGGATAAGCTGAAAAATTCATGCACCATAGTCTTCTTCTTCTTCTTCCTCGCTTCCCATGGCTAGGGGTCGTGGTCGGACGAGGTCGTCATTTTGAACATCAAGGCTCTCTAAGCTGCATGATCTTCCACTGTCCAAATGATAGGCTCTTGTGTGGAACCTTGGCAGGCCTTCTTCACTGTATTGATCCAACAGGTCAGTGGAAGTCCACTTCCCCGACCTCCATCCACGTGGCCAATCACAATGCGTTTTTCAAAATTGTCCGGTTTCCATCTGGTTACGTGTCCGAAGAACTGGAGGATTCGTTGGTGGCAGATGGTGGATAAGCGGCACTGGACTTTTAATTCAGTTGTGAATAGATATCAGCATAGAGGATACTGGAACATTAAAAATAAGCTATTCAGTATACCATCACCATTAAGAGTTTCAATAGCAAAAAGTAGGTAGCTTATTCAATAATATGTGAGTAGAACATAATACTTATGAAGGTCGCGGGAAAACGCTGGATGCAAGTCGCTTTCGACCGGTACTTGTGGGGGTTCAGAGGGAGGCTTATGCTCAGAAGTGCACGTTATACGGCTGAGATGATGATAATAGCAAAAGGAAAAACAAGGCGTCTTGTCAAAAAGGGATGTTATTGGATTAAAATGCAAGGGGTAGAGGTTAGCTTCATTAATAGGGTTAATTTTACTAGGTATTGATATAAAGAATGTACTTACAATTGTAAAAATAATTCCATATAGTTATTCATAGAAGTTTGAGCAATCTGAATATTGAACCGGGTCGATCAGCTGATTTGGCTTGATGCTGATTATGCACTGACAGACTATTTTATAGATTTTCTGTAGTCAAACGTTATGTAAACAGATTCTAGGTTCGATCTGAAATGAAATAGGTTATAAAGTATCTACTTACAATAAACTAAATTAGTTTTAAAAATTTCAAAAGTAGGAACAGTATTACTTTAGTAATTACTTATTAAAAAGGAGTAAAATGTTTGTGCCATAAGTTGATTGTAGCTATACAAAGCATTCAAACTTATCAAAACGTAGGTATTTACTTGAATTTGGTTTCAATCAAAACACTTCACTTCACAAACTTTGTTAGCATATTTCAGCCTGAATGTTTTAGTAGTAGCATGAGGTCGAACATATTTTGGGTATCTTTTTAAATCCACGAAAGGAAATAAGCGTAGTTTAACGTAACATAAGTGTAGAAACTTACTCACAACACTTTTGAATCTGGAACTAAAACATGTTCATTAAAACAACAAAACATATACCTTTCTGCTAATTTTACGCACTCAAAAACACACAATAAACATTTGAACAAAAATCTACGACTGTTTAACTTACTTTTATTTACTAATAACATTAGAATTTAGGGAAACAATGAAATCAAAACTTTTCTGTTTTGTTGCGAAATTTGTTAGGTTAACTGTCAAGACAATAGTTTGAGCGGTAGGGGCAATTTGCAAAGTTTTCGAGTAGCTTTAGAAATCGAATAAGTTTATCCTTTTCTATAATAAGTCAAAAGAAGGTGATGCCAGATATAGAATTAGCGTCGATTTCGTAAAGAATAAATCGGAACGAATAGTGAGAGGGAACAAGCCACAGATAGTGATATGTTGACTTTATACACGGGATGTTTGAGATATTGAAATAAACTTTTATTTAAAGCAAACTTGGTATGGTAATGAGTATTGTTGTCTTTTTTTAATACTAGGAAGGCCGCTAGGTATGTGGTGACCCGTAAGGGAAATTAGAGGTCCGAGGAGAATAAAAAAAAAAAAAACGAGAGTTATGAATTGTAGAAAGATAAAAATTAATTTAGTTTAAAATATCATAATTAAACTAAGTTAATTAAAGGTAGATTGTTACAGGACGTCAGAAAGGGACAAATAAAATAGAAAATTTGGATATCATATGAGACGGGATTCCTGATGGAAGAGTTGAAGATGGAAATGCTATTGGGAAAATCTAAGTCATTAAAAGAAAAGGGTCAAGAAATAGTGAAAGTTATTATAGATACAAGTAGTGACTTATCCTATGTATCAGAAAAATACTGGGAATAATTAGAAGAAAGATATGCAGATTTGGAAAAAATAAAAATGAAATCTTTTTATATAAAACTGATAGATGGGAAAAATAGTAGCGAGATTAAAAATAGAGTTACCATTCCAGTTCGAATATTTGGAACAAAGCTGGTTTTGCATTTCTATATTGTACCCAATTTGGGGAAGCCTATTGTACTTGGATATGATTTTATAAAATTATATGTTCGGAATTAAAGAAAATACTGTTATTAAAAAAAAAAAAAGAAGAAGAATAATATTAATTATAGAATATATAAGGAAGAGAAAAATTAATTATTAAAATAAACTCAAGTTTGTTATAGTTAAGTTTTGTAAAATAAAGATTTAAGAATTGAACAGTTTTATTAATCAAGGGGTATTGAAGAGAGAGAGAGAGAGAGAGAGAGAAAAAGAAAGAGATAATCGTATTTCCGTATACTGGTACCTTCATAATTGAAAAGGGATGAGTATAGCATAATATTGTACTGATCAGACTATACTTCATGAATTCTATAGTTTGGCCAGAGTTTGTTCCACTTCAAGCATAGACAGGGAAAATCATACTGTCTTTCTCTAATGCTAGTACTCACACTACTAAAAAAAGGGATGGGTATAGCATGTTACTCTGACTGTTACTGCGCTTTTGGTTTGCCAGACTATATATAAAGTTTGGTCAGAGATAGTATCACTATAGGCATAGACAATGAGTTCCCTTCTGTTTTATTTTAATGCTGGAACTTTCACTGCTGAGGGGAGGGATAGGTTTGGCATATCGCTCTGATTGATACTGCGTTTTTGGGTTTGTCAAACCAAATCCCATAGAGTATTTAATCAAGCGGAGAGGCTATTGACAGGCGTTCCTTTCTGCCGAAAGGTATGACTAGTGATCGTGCTCATTGTGTGGACTGATGTTGATTTGATAATTCATATGCATGTGTCATTCCCTTCTCTCACAAAAGGAGAAGAGGGCAGATTTTTCTGAGAGAAATGGGAGTGCGTTTCGCGTCCGGATGGTTTTATAATCAAAGCTATACCTAGTCATTCAATAGCAAAATATTAGAGAGAAACCATTGACCTGACACGGAAATAATAATACAGAGATTGAACGGGAAGATTTTATTACACTTTCCATAGATGTGGCAGAGAGGGCGCTATTGTCGTGGGTTCTAGTCCAGATTTAGGGTTGTTTAGGGTATTTAATTGGGTGTTTTACATGAATGGTCTTCATGTATTTGAGTATTTTATTTATGAGTATTATATTATTTATGTATTATTGAGGCTATAGTATAACTAGAATTATATGCGTTCGGAAAATGTATATAAATATATAAAATCAATACAAACATTGCATGTTTAATTCTTTAATTTTACGCTAGATGTCGCTGTTTCATCAGAGAAATCAACTAATGATGTGCTTTCAAATGAAGTATGAAATATTTGGACTTGCTAAAATTTATTAGGGTTCAAATTTGACGGTAGATGTCGTTGTTACTGTTGACAAACAAGCTAACGTTATGCTTTCATAAAATGCATAAGTGGGAGACAAATTATGCCGTTTATAAGGTTTGTTATATGCTAGACTAGATACTGCTGTTTCGAATTCGAATATTACCAATGTTTAAGACACCGGTTGGAAATATATGGTTATTATTTTTCAGGGTACTTTTTATTTTCAGGAGATATATATATATATTTTTTTTTTGTAGTGAGAGACTTTATGTTTATAAGAATATTAAAGGATAAAAATATTTATTTTACAATCGAAATTGCATTTAAAAGCGTCATAGCGGATTCATATTTGCATGTTTGGAAGGATAAACAGAAAATGGGTTGTGAAGGGTTGTTTTCCATGTAAATAAAAATAATAAAAGGGTAAAGGTAGTAATTGAAGTTGTGGATTCATTTTTGGAAGCTTCACAATTTTGATTATGAAGAGGTAAAAAAGGTTTTATAGGTACAGTTAAAATTATACAGATTTAAAAATTCTTATAATTTTGACAAAATTTTAAGGTAATAACTAGGACTATGATTACAAAGGTCTGATTGCGAGGTAAAGGTTTTGAACAGGAATTTGTAGTAGCTAAAGTTGTGGTTTGTTTACGATTCAGCAATTTTAGTTATGAGGTAACTAGATTTGGAAATGGAAATGAAAATTGTGATTGGGAATTAATTTTTAAATATGATCGCGATTGAAAATGGCTTTGGGTTTTTGAACAAAATAGGGTGAATTAGCAAAGTGGGGAAATTTAGAGAGATAGCAGATGAGAGATTGACTATGATAAAGACAAACGAGGTGAATGTTAGACGGATGAATGGAAGAGTTAGTGTAGATTTTGTTTAATAACACAGGGTCACGATCGTGGTCAACAGTTATTGATGTTTCGTTGATTGAGCTTAGGGGGGGGGGGAGGGGTTCTTAAAGGGTTATCAATGATCGCTGTCAAGGAAACTTTGGTGATAGGTTAGAACTCAATATACCAGTTCTAGGTATGTTTCTTTGATAGTGAGACACTACACATGTTGATAAAACTAGACGCACACACCCTTTATTCAGATGTAAGAAGGATTAATGAAGAACATTTGATCTTTCAAAGTTTAGTAGTTAAACTGTCTTTGTTTGAATATGGGACATTACGCCATAAAAGGTGGTGTCAGTTGGTTTGGAGGAGGTTTTTGACTGAGTATTGGTCCATGAGGATGTAAGTGATGGGGGTTACGTAAAGACGAAAGGAATGGTCATCTTGGAGAAGACTTCCCTTGGATTTTCGTAAATTCCGGGCAATGTGGAATGCGGTAATTGTATGTCAAAGGAACGTTGGCTTAAGATTACCATATGACGATTCAAAGGGAGTTTCTACTAGAGAATGTAGGGATTCACAACCCTTACACTTCATTCAGGATGGAAATTCTGGCCTCTTGTCAATTGTGACTCATGAAACTATATATTCGTTAAGGTCTGAGATTTTCTCGGGATCAAGTGATTGTCACTGATTAGTGGTCACTTTACACACCACATATTTAAAAAAAAAAAAATGTTCTCTCTGTTTGATTCCGCTGTCAACTTTTTGTTTGATGGAGTCTCAGATGGAGTGAAATAACACTGGGGGGTTGAAATATCAATAACTGAAATTCTTTGGGGTCCGACAAGCTTTCTGCTCGAAATACATTTGTATTTCTTAGCGTCAAACTTGCCGAGGGGTAGACTGTAGCGAGACGGCGGATCTCCGACATCGCTTTTATAGGAAAATAGCTTGGAAAACTATCCATTGAATACAATTTTCAAGGGAGATTCTGTTTTGATGTCCATTGAGAGCAGATATGGAATCGCAAGCTCGCATCGGAGTTTTATTATAGCTAAGAAAGATTCAAAGATTGTAATTGTATGACAAAGAAATAAAATGTAGGAAATATTGGAGTTTCATTGATTAAATCTTATGATTTACAAAGAAAAAAAGTCATGATATTATAAGATAATTTAGGTTTAATGTATCATATAAGTTAATTATATAATGAGAGCAGTAGTCAGAACTTTGCTCTATTGTTAAAATATGGGTTTTAAACAAAAGAAAATGATTCGTACGTAAAGTTATTTCAACAATTTTCACAGGAAAATTATGAAAATTGGGCATAAATGTAGCATTTCTTGATAAGTAAATGCTTGTTAAGGATGATAAACAGATGATATTAGTTGTTTTGACCTTTTATAAAATCAACTTTTCTTAGAATATAGAGAATTTTCCATACAAATGTTAAAATACATTGTTAGAATACATTTTAGGTTAGAAATTGAAATTAGATGAAAAATGTGATAAATAGGGATTTTTGAACGAAAATATTCTGTAGAAAGATTATTCTAAATAAGTTAAATGAGATTTGAATGAGTTTTATAACGGAAATGACAGAAAATTAGAGAAAAATAGAATTTTCATAAAATAATGTTTTAGTCAAAAATGACTTAATTTCAAGTTTATATGCTCGGGAAATATGCTCAATGATCAGGGAAATCAGTTTTACCTTTATTTTCATACAAAAATCATGGTTTTATGCGAATTTTTGGTAATTTTTGATAATTATATTTAATTATTTTCAACATAATATTTTGCTAACAATATTCGAGTACAAAGGAAATTGAACTTTATAATAGTAAAGTAATAAGGTTCAAAATCGTATCATTGACTTTGACAGCCGCGCAGTCTATGGTAGTCTGTGGTCGTTTTCGTCGGATTTGTCGACGAAAACGGTTAAGGAGGTTGAATATGAAGAGCAACACCAAAATTATAGGGTATATAAGGCCAGCAGGTAATTGGACCTGGATCAGTCAGGAAGCAGCCTCGGAAAAGGAAACAACTCCCAAGAAGAAAGAAGCCGAAGAAAGAAGCCTGAAGAAGTGGACCGCAGCCTGAACCGGAGGAGCAAGGCTGAAGACCAAAGCTGAAGTAAGGAGTCAGAAGCCGTCCAGAAGAAAGAAGCTCTACGGGTTCAAGTCTTCGGAAGAAGCTGCGCTGCTGGAGTCTTCGGGCATCTCTACGGCTGCCTACGGTGCTGAGCTACGGTACTGCGGCTGACAGGAGCTGTTCTGCGGCAGAGCATCGGGACTCCGGGAAGTCAAGTCTAAGTATATCCAGTTTCAAGACTTCGGGTTGGTAAGTGAATTATAAATCACTTTAAAAGTAGGAATTTGTAAATGTTATATATGAGCTTTAATAGGTTTCAGTGGAATATGATAAGCGAATATTATTTAAAAAGGTAATTAGGCTATTTTGAAATAACTGATTTTCTTGGGTGTTTTTGTTATGTGGCTATGCGAATGAATAACAATATTTATATGACTTTATAAGACATATATAAATGTAGGAATTTATTTGTCTCTGAAAGGAATTGATCATTGGACATGAGTTGATGTGTTTTTTACTTTCAATATACTTAACGTGAAATAATATAATATTATACCTACTATTTGATTTCTTGAATGAATTTGAAGTTGTGTTGAGAGAGGTTTTGGTGAATGAAAGATTGCATTTGCTGGGTTGAGGCATTGTTATTTTCCTGTGTAATGATTTGGTTTTGGAGGTACAACAACCTGGGCTGAAGCAATGGTTGGAGAATTCAAGTAGGAGAAGCACGCTTGATTCTCATGTACTACTCTAGAACTAGAACTGTGCCTACTGCTTCGACTGGTGATTGCTGTTTGATTTTACTATGTGCCTTAATCTTCATAACTGATTTAAACTTCAATTATTCTTTACTTTTCAATAAATATGAGATGAGAAAGGCCCTGTTAATGAATTTATGTTTCATGATTGAACTAAAACTATTAATTTTCTGTTCGGGCATGGTTTTGATGGTACAACAACCCAGGCAGGAGCAATGGTTGGAGGATCAAGTAGGCGAAGCAAGCTTGAGACTCATGTGCTTATTAAAGACTATGTACTTGAATAGGAAATTCAGTTAGTAGATTACTTACCTGTTGATTATTTATTAGGCCTTTGTCATCGAAGCCTTTAAGATGTAGAGAGATTCTTCTAGCTTTATTTAGCTAAATAAATTAAAATATAAAAAAAAAGTTGGTTTAGGACACTTCTAAGGGTTTCTGATCACGTCTTCCCTTAGAACCTGTAGGTTGCGACGTGATGTTAGTTTTTCGTATAGGTTAGCTAGGCAGGTAGTCGATTTGTAGTTGGCAGACTCCATCCTAGTGCAGTACAGACTGTGTAGATACAAAAGTATCACACATTAGCTAACCAACCTAACTACTTGCATAAAATCTATAAGCTAGGACATATACTTTTAAAATAAAAACAATTAAATACAACTTTCATGATAGGTTGTAAGGTCTGTATGCATCAACCGCCAACGCACCCTAGGTGGTAGGAGATTAGTAAAAAAAAAAACATATTAGTTTTATGTCTGATGCTAGGTTCCAGTCGGAGACTTTGCAATATTTTGTTAATATATCTTACTACGGAAATTATTACATATATTTATCCTTACAGACTCAATCAGCATCCCAATCTTGATTACGATCTTCTCTGCTTATAATCCGACTTATTCATTAATTATTAACTAAAGTAATTGTAGTTGTTAAGTAAATAAATTATCATGTACTTTTATAGGAAATAAATATTTTAAAAACTATAATCCTTTGTTTTGTTTCAACGAATTACCAGCGACTCCTCTGAAAAGTTCTTAGGGTTACTACTAACGCGGGTCCTACCTACTAACGATCACATCCAGGCCAAAAATTAGAATAAGTGTAAGTCGCCGGAATGCAGCAAACGATTGTGTGGTTACGGTAAATAAATAATATATTCAATTAGGTGAGGGGGGGGGATCGCTTCACCACGTAGGCTAGGTAGTATTAATTAATACTACGTAGCCCAGGCTAGGTAGTATTAATTAGTCTAAGTTTTCTATACACTGTTGTTTGTCCTTTTGTTTGTATTTTAATAAATGTATAATTACGAAACAGTAAGAAAATATTTTTTCGCGCGAGATAACATTTTGGTTTAGTATGGAGGGTCGGCCGGCTGGGACCACCTGTCCTGTCCCATAGAAAAAAAAAAATTATTCGCGTCCAAGAATTTTTTCTCCTACTTTTTCTTAGTCGTAATAGGATACCGATTATGCCCTTAAACGGATCACCAGTATTTTTGTTACATCCTGTATATTGCTGGCAAGCATTTCCGGATTACGTTTGCGGGTTTGACGATAGTATATTGGACAAAAAAGGTCGGTGTATGTTCTCTAAGAGACTTACGCAGCAAAAACCATTGATGTGTAAGCAAGTATGATAAATGCAAGGTAAAGCGTCTTAGCCGGTAAAGCATCTCTTTTTAGCATTTAAGATTTAAGACGCCATCTTGTTAAATAAATTGGATGGAATCAAAAATGTCACCGTTAACGATCTCTGCCAAATCGGCCGAGTTAAGCCCTTGCCATACTGCTCTGCGGGAATGCCTTCAATACCATTACACTGAGTAAGAATTTTGTGAGCGTGACCTATTCCCAAACTTGATATCGTAACAATAAGATTGAGAATGTATCGTACTTGGCGCTTAACATCCACAAAAGGCAAGTGCCGTTTGATCTTCAAATAGAGATTTTCAATTTACATCGTTCCTTATACGGCCTCGTGTGGTAGGGCCTTATTTTTTCGACGACGGAATATTCGATCATTTGGTTAGAATATCGAAAAGTGTAGTCAGCTTTGTTCATTATAAATATTATGAATACATGCCTGTATTATTATGAGCACTCCTTTATTCCGGCTTAGAAACGGTGATTATTATGTTTTTGGAAAGGTTATTTTGTAGTACTATTTATTCTCATGTAAAATAGATGGTCCTGTTTTATACCTGTTAAAAATATAACTAAAACACACACATTCCTTTGGTTTGTATTTTAAAATATTATTTGGACTTACTACTCAATAAAGTATAATTTGATAAACAACACCTCAAAAAGACCCTGAGGTTGATTCCTATTATGGGTCAAATAGGAAAAGAAGGTCATCCTGGATACTACGCGTATTCAGAAGGGTTTTTGCTCTGAATCTCTAAACGTCAGTCTTATCGGCTTTATTTTTTTACACATTATATTTTAGATTATTGCTGTGTTATAACGTTTATCTATTATAAATTGAATCACTACAATATCTGTCTACAATTGTAATATAACACAAACAATTTATCATCCATTTTGTTATTTGATTACAACAAACTACACTTGTGTTGTCCATTTTTTATTTAATCAAGTTAATGATGTCCAATTTTTACCAATTCGAGTGAATACCGCAACGTTTAACGATGATTAACGATCATTTAATTTGATTGAGTGTCTGTTTGTTAAATGATAATACTGATTATATTCGTACACGATAGTTATCATATTAAATTATGATAAGTTCTTGTTTTATTCAATGTCCAGTCTCATTAGAAACGGTAGCTTTTATAATAAAAAATAATATTACTTGTTATGAGTTAAATAGATTATTTTACTACTATTTTAAATTAATTTTAAGATTTGAAATGTTTATGCCGGATTAATATTTTCTGGCCATTTAACAAGATTCGACATCAGTTAATATTTTCTATAAGCGCTGGTGGCCTGGTAAGACGTCAGACTTTCAATCCGAAGGTCTCAAGTTCAAACCCCGGCTCGTACCGCTGAGTTTTCGGAACTTATGTACGAAATATCATTTGATATTTGCCAGTTGCTTTTTGGTAAAGGAAAACAACGTAAGGAAACCGGATCTAATCCCAACAAGGCCTAATTTCCCCCCTGGGTTGAAAGGTTAAATGACAGTCGCTTTCGTAAAAAACTAGTACCTGCACCGATTCCCGGGATTAAACTGTCGAGCGGACCCCAGACTAAATAAAACAAAAAGCTGGGACAAACGCTAGGAGGAAGTTATCAGTAAATATTTGCCTTTTAGGCAATATTTTCAGGATAATTCTGTAGTCCCATATTTAGTTTTAAATTGTCAGTACCACAACTAATGCCAGCGTATCACAACAAACGAAACCCACGCAACCAACCCCTACTTTCAACATATTAACATATACGCTATAACATATAGTATAATCGGTATTGTCTCCCCTCACTTCCGGAGGGTCCCATACAATGGGCCAGATATTGGCATTCCGTACTACACCATTGTGTTTGAGCTAATGACAAATCAGTGAAGGCATATAATCGTTCAATACTATGTAATATTGATTTTATGAGGGCGATTAGTCGAGGTTCTATGTGCACGTGCGGAAGATCGAGATGCTTAGGTTAGTAGGTATTTAATTGTATAAATGTTGATCATCGGATAAGTTATTTTGTTTCCTATTTAGAATTTTTATATTTCATATACTCAATTTAGTAAATGTAAACACGCATTTATTTCTTACGATTACTGATTAATATAATATCGGTCGATGATGTTGGTATCTTAACTGTCACAATAAGTTGATGCAATTTAGTTGGATATTTTTCAAATTTAGAATTTTTATCTTTAATTAAGGACAACAAAAATAGACACATATAAAGAAAGTACCTACAGCTATAATTTCTCACTCTATCTAAGCCTAACATAAAAACTATTGGTACCTAAACTATATATACAAATGCCCCCCATATCGCTGCCACTTGGCAGGGTGCCCATAAGGCTGGCTGCGTTGCCTCGCTGGATGGCGATACTAATACGCTGAGCGAGGAACGATAAGTTCTTGGTCATATTAGTTTTAGGTACTTATTGCTATGAGACTGCAAACTGTTTAAAGTGTTTCAATATGAATCATTTGTATTTATATATTTAAAATCTACTGAAACTAATTTCACACCATTTAATATAATGATGATTAAGTGTAGTTTTAGCTAATTATTAGAATTTGCAATGTACTCTTGACATGTTAATTACTAGATACTTTTGTGACTTGTAATCAATATAATAAATAACTAATGTGTCACATATAACATAACATGTCATAATTTTCAGTTATTTCCTTAAGTTAATCATAACACACTAACGTTTTAGTTACATACTATAATGATAATCAATGCGCAAAACATGGCATAGAGTGTAACATCAGGCAAATACTCGTACTAGCTCAAACTGTTGTAGCTTATTTATAGCACATTTTTATAGCCTATGGTAGCAATTAGAATTGAAGATTATATAGGCTCCTTAACTAGTACAACAAAAAAATATCTTTGACCCTACAATACGAAAATTTTCGTAAATATTGCTCGACTTAAGTACGTCCTTTGTAATTCAATGCTTACAAAGTCGGAAAAGATTTAGTATGGATCTCAGTTACTTAAAGTTGTTTTATATGCGAAATAAAAGAAGGGTGCATAAAATAACAATGTATAAGTCGATACCTTCAGATTATCCTGAAATACAATGAACCACGTAAATCTGGATACATTTTTATTTAGGTGAATGTCGATATTAAATATATAAAATATCGATGGAAAAGATTGTATTAAATGTTTCCTCTATAGGTGATGTATTAGCTAATTCTTAATTTTTAAAATACATGGTAAATGAAAGGTAAGAAATATATTTATTTTTCCATATTTGTTTTTCATTGCTGTTTTGTTATTAGTAAAATATGACTTAACGTACTGACAAAAGGATGTTAACGCTTATAATTTGATTGTTATGTCCATGGTCGGAAGCGCTTACATATTAATTTCATTGGATCATCTTAAATAACCATAGCTCGGGCTAATCATCGCAAAAATTAATTAAATTTGTATGGAACAAGATTCACACTTTTGACAATTTTTTTGTTGTGGTTATGAATGTAATATAGAAATATATTATTAAAATACTGTACATAATACAAATTTAATACATCTTGTTTTATTTCGGTGTTGTATTCGTTTTGAGTCGTCTTTGCGATGAATAGTCCGAGCTATGGAAATAACTTACTAACTTGACTTCTATACATTATTAACTTGTCTATACGTTATTTTTTCTAGTAATTGTATACACCTACAATTTGTATGAGTAGGCAGACGAATCTGTTCATATCAGAACACCATTACGATATCCTACCCGTCAGCGCCACGAATCTTTAAATCCACTCCTTATCAACCCGCCGAGATACCTCGCATGTGCCAGATGCACCCAATGCAATTCCGGGAGATGCTTTCGAAAATTTAATACGATCATGTACTATTCATTGATTAATCCTGTTTCACGGAGTCTGCATTTGTTGGTCTGCCTGTCATGTGATATTTGTTAAGTATATAACGGGGTTCTTGAATCGAAGCGTAATCCTTGAATTCTACTTAGGATAAAACGTAAGACACTTTTTATTTGTTCTTAAGTATGTAGCTACAAAGATACCCATCTATCATTTTGGTTTTATGTAGTCATATAAAACGTAACTAAGGGAAAAAAATATGAGAATAATGCTTGTTTTAAAAAAAAATGTCTACTTAACTTATTAGTTTTTCATTAAATGGACCATTTTATTTAAAGGTTTTCAATTTGTGACATTTTAGATGATTTTGACTCAGAATCGCAAGGTCTTTCGATCTGTGTAGGACACAAAAAGGGTCCCAAAATGTTTGTACATTTTTTGTTACTTCCATTCCGTTACAGCCATAAGAAGTGTATGGGAACAAGGGTAACGGAATGGAAAAAAAACTTTGAACACATTTTTTGTCTTCATAAAATCGAAAGAGCTCGCGATTTTTAGTCGAAATCACCGAAATATTTTCCAAATTGATAAAAAAGTGAAATATACAACTTTAAATAAAATGGCCCAAATTCCTAGCAATAAACGTATGCATTATTCTTCGTATCCGTTGGTTGAGGGAAGTCCGAGAAGTAATTATTTATTGATTAAAATAACGCCCTTCGAAAGGATCCGATTGATTCCACATGTTCTTTCATTAGAGAGAGCCATATTCTGATAGAATATAAATGTACACTAATAAGCTCAAATTTGGTGAGATAGATAATAATTCCAAATATTTAAATGAATCGTACAGAATATCATTTGTACTAAATATTATATCGTTGTATAATATACGAGTAACAATGTCTATCATCTATTGATTTCAAGTCACAGATTTAGATATTTAATAAAATTGTACTTCTGAATTCCTCAATCTGCAAAATTTAAATATGTAAGGCTATAATAATTTGTATTCCAAAGATAAATACAATTATAGTCCAATTGAACAAAAGTTAATATCTGTAGAATATAATACAAAAGCTTGAAAATCGTATTCGTTAAAAGAACAGAACTTGAATTTTAAACAAAAATCGTATCCATACTCAATATTCGTAGTACGTCTACGGCGCTTGCAAGCGCTACGGCGTAGTGACGTAGAGCGTTCTACAACTTAAAAGATATAACTGCTAAATGCAGGCAAACCATGACCTAAATTATAGACAGTAATTATACATATCTATGGTGACAATTCCACCCATTATGTACATTCAGAATACGGCTGCAGGAACTGCCCGCTCCATTAAGGTAATGGACGGCGTGATGAATCTCCATTGCAAATTTATCCGTCCGTTTTTGAGCACCTATTTGTGTCGCGTTGGGTAAATAAACAAATAAAAACAAAATAGGTTTTAAATATCTGCAAATCTGTTTTTTCTGAGCTTTGCGACTCCTCATACAGTGAGTGAGTCAACTCACTCCGTAAGGAGCTACGAGTGCAAGGTATTATGGCATGCTAACGTGATTGCGTTGCCATGTATCTTTGCTTATAGTTACCTAGAGTATGCCGAAATTTGTTTGTCGGGTCAAAAGGAATTAGTGGTCATTACATCCCCTTCAACTCCAGTCTCATTCCTTCGTTGAACAAACTTTATATGAACGAACTAAACTCTAAAAGCAATTCAACAACTCTAACCTCAAGACCAAAAGTACCACGTTTTCTCACATCTTCTTATCGCCCCATAACTTTTATAGATGCTTCATATATTTTCAAAACGACATAAGTCGCTTTGAATAACAGAATTATATGCTCTTTGTAAATTAACGCGGAAGCATTTCTCCGTCTGAAACACTAGATCTAAAAGCACTCGCCAGACGATCCGATCATTTGTTACATGCGTATTAACGTCTAGAAGATTCTGTGAGTGTTCTTTCTCAAGTTCAAACAAGAAACAGCCATGCAGGAAAGAGTTATGGCTTTGTTTTGAACGGTGTGATTATTTTAAGGAATACGAACGTGAGTTTAATAAAATAATAAGCATTTACATATATTTTTCGTGAATGTTTGATCTAAAAGGCTTTCTGCCTTTATGCAATAACAAGGATCATTCTGGTATCGGATTTGGAAGAACGTATATTTGAGCCATTGAATAACATAACAACTTTTAACTTATGTATAACATAAGCGGAACTCTTTCTAATAAAATTAATTCAAAAAGAGTCCCACTAAAATTAGAATATGCAAGTTTCATGTAATACTTGATTAAGCCTCAGGAGTCGATCGATATTCACAGTATATAAAATCCTTTAATAATCATTAGAGTAACATTCAAATTAAATTTAACTCTGATCTCTTGTTAGGTTAAACTTGATGGTAATAAATTATTAGTATACTCGTAAAATAATTCAGAAAATATAGGAATATATAAATGGAGTCATAACTCTTCTCTGGTTATATATTTAATTTTTTCAACAAACAAACCGCACATATCCCGTAACGTCGGCCGCCATTACGGGAATTGGCGAACGCAGGTGAAAGTTTACGGGACATAAATAACAAGCAATAACGCCGAGTGTGGGGGGGCTCTAAATTTCACGTAATTATTTCTTATGGGGATTTCCTACTGTCTTCGCAGTTTTACAGAAATTCACTTGATTTATTTGGTTCTACAAGAAAAAATGTGTCGTTAAATGGCCTTACTCGAAAAAACATTGATTTTATGTGAACATAATTATCTTTATCTACACCCATATCATAAACCCTCCATGATGCGTTCAAAAACCGCACGTTATAACCACCATAAAAATAGATTGTTTCGTTAGTAGTTAGAACAAATGTCTTATCTGTAACGATGTTATTATTATCAAATAATAAGCAAAACTTCGATATCATTATGAAATTCCGGGTGGGCCCCGCCCGCCGGCACGCGCCCCGCCGACCGCCGGCACAATCGAGTTGGCAATGGCGATGGCAGTGCAATCCGTGCAATGTGTGTAGATAAAGCAGTGTATGCAACTGTACGTAATTAGGCCTTAAAACACTCGTGTGATCTTATTATGAAACTCAATTCGTTCGTTTCATAAAACCACACTCGTGTTTTAAGGACCCCTATTACGTAACAGTTACATAAACTACTATAAAAGCGAGAACCAGGTAAGAGATTATTAGCTAATCTTGCCTCATACTAATCATAAGATCGTCCTATTTCTTACATGCTAACCCCTAATAAAAGCAACGAATAGTAAAACTTATTCCAACCACCTTTATCACATTCGGATACGTATAACGTTGCCCGGAGATGTTCAAAGGGATATTAATCCCAGATATTCGAATTGGAATATGAAATGCCGGGAGCAATTCTTGCGTACCTGGGGACATCGAGGTACAGGCATAATCCTACGGAGAAACGAGACGATCGGTACATGGAATATAGGCGGCGCACTAATCCGTTAGTATCTGAAAGTCTGTAGGTAGGTTGATATAGAGGAAACTGTTTCGGGTAGTATTTATCTATTGAAATAAAGATGAATTTTTATTGCACAAAAAATGTCAAACTGGCGGACTTAATGCCTTCTAGCATTCTCGACTAGTCAACCATACGGCTAAGCAGAGATACATCAAGAAGTGCCAAGGGATAATTATGAAAATATTTACTTGGATATATTATAAATTTAACTAAAAATGGTGCCTATCTATCAGAGCTTCCGGGTTTTTATTACTATAGGTACCTATATTAGAAGCGCTGGTAGCCTTGCGGTAAGACGTCCTACTTTCAATCCGGAGGTCTCGGGTTCAAACCCCGGCTCGTACCACTGAGTTTTTCGGAACTTATGTACGGAATATCATTTGATATTTATCAGTCGCTTTTCGGTGAAGGAAAACATCGTAAGGAAACCGGACCTAATCCCAAAAAGGCCTAGTTTCCCCTCTGGGTTGGAAAGTCTGATGGCAGTCGCTTTCGTAAAAACTAGTGTCTATGCCAATTCTTGGGATTAGGTTGTCAAGCGGACCCCAAGCCGGGATAAACGCTAGGAAGAAGAGAAGAAGAGAGAGAGGTACCTATATTAGTAAGTGTATATGTGCAAATAAGGAGGTGTAAGTGCTCAACCTGCCAGGTTCGAATGACTATTGGGGCAAAAAGGTTCTTGTAGCATGAGACTGTTTACAATAAGCTGGAACCACTATTTAGCCAGTATCACAGCCATGATCGAAGTTATATGAATAACGGCAAAATATTAAATTTATGTTGGTTGCGTGAAAACAATTGGGATGCGTGGAATTCACAACGGCATAGTTAATCATATCATTGCGTAGGATATCTGTAAAATATTTGAGTTTAAATACCTACAATGTAACATACCCATTGTTATATAAGTACAGTCCGCATCAGTTGGCAAAAAATTGAATAAGGAATGATTTATATTATTTATGCTTGGTATAACTTCGTAAGTAAGCTGTGAGGAAATGTTGAAAGATTCAAGCTTTTTTTACATATAAAATTATATAAAAGCTTTTTTCCTATACAAAAAAAAACGAGAATAAAAAAGATAACACCTTTTTTCCAATAAGGTAAGCAGAGATTTCAAGCTGTCTTGACACACAATTTCTAACTCACTTTTGGTTATTATTATTCTATACATATTCAAATCCGAACCTGATTTACAATCTGAATTCATAGTTAACGGGTTACGGAGCTAACAGTAAAATTTTATTATTTGTACATTTAACTGATCAGCTCTCAAACGAATGCTGACTCTACAAACCATTGTTCTTCACACAGCGTTTCACACAATAGCCAACATTATTAATAAAATAAATCTGGAAACCGGAACGCGGATCATTTGTCCCGCGACATGATCATTAAAACAATACTTATATTCGAATTCCGACATTTCTGAACAATGGAGTGGTATCGATTTTGTCTCATCTGTCGTTTCGACAAAACAGCTTTTATATTTTTTGTGCACGACATTTTATAAGTGGTCCACGAATTCTTGTATCATTCTGTATGGAAATTGTGTGGATATTGTTCTTGTAGGGTTGCAGTTATGTTTGAATAAAAATAACAACATCAACTGTAGGTAGTTAAAACATTCGCAATTTTTTCTCTGCTAAGTTACGTTAATCAGTCCGACGATTGTTTTGACGTACTAGCTCTTAGACATTTCTTTCAACGACCTAAGATCATTTATAATTGCATAAATCTGCATCTTAAATATATCTTTCGTGCCTGATTATGCTCAAAGAATATAAACTAGTAGTTCTGTGAACCGTACACTTCGGAGCATTTCCCCCCTTTTCTCCCCCTTTCCCCCTCCGTAGAAACTTTTTTTTTACAACAACCTCTAAGGAAGTGTGGGCTAGACCTTTTACCCGAAAATGATTGAAATCCGTCTATAAATAAGGCGACAGCAAACTTCCCCCCTTTTCCCCCTCCTTTTCCCCCCAATGAAAAAATAGCTTGACAATTTTTGGCACATAAAACAAGGAACGTACATGCCAAGTTTCATCGAAATCGGATGAAAAATGCGACCTCTAGACCGACACTGACCAACCAACACATCAATCTGCCAAATTGTCGTAACAGTGAGAGACCCCAGCCCCAACACGCACCCGCGCGGCCTCTTGTGAGTTAAAACGGAGACGTTCGTCGCCTCGCTACGCTCGGCTCCTCAGTCAATAATTGCTAAATAGGGATCACTTGTCCAAGTCCCTTGTTACTCTGCAGTAATGCTGCAGGTTGGAAGCTCGTATCCACAATCGGTAAGTATTTCGAGTTGCCTACATTTACGAGTATTCCGTACGCAAAGACATTCTCATTACAAGCTACTCTGTTGGAATGGAAGGGTACGTAATAGCATATTGCGGTGGAAATACAGAATGTGACGCAAATAATACTCATTACTTACCTCAGTGGCATCTCAATTACCATTTTTATTAAAACCAACGCACATTATTCAAAATTTAAATGATCTGTCACGCGCCGAACCAGTCGCAATGGGATCAATACTGTTGATGATTATTTTACTCGCGCGGTGTAATTTGTGGGAAAACAATTGACGCGTGCGGTTGCGGCGGACAATAGTGGAGTGGACTTGTTTTGATTTATTTCGGAATTTAGGGTTATGATTTTATAAATTTAAATTATCTTTATCTCATAAATAGGTGATGTTGGTAGTATCAGTTAGCACTCAAAACTTCCTATATCGGAATAACTACATCATATCATAACTATTATATTATTCTCTACGGTATACAACGTATGTACCTACTTAACGAATATACGAGTAGTAACATTTAAATATGTGTCATTTCAAGTAAACGGTACTAGACATGTGCGCCGCGCCGCCGCGCCGCCGCGCCGCCGCCGCCGACGATTTTTCCACGCCGCCGCCGCCGATGATTTTGACCGGCGTAAAATCGGCGTGGCAAATTTTAAGTTTTATTTTGTTTTAATGCCCGTAAATGGTAAATTACTAATGAGTGGCCAGTATACTACGTATTTTTAAAGATACTTTTGCTTCTTGACTTATCATTTGCCAGTTACATCAACTGACGTCATTTCGTTGCTATTGTAAGATTTACGTCGACGACTTATCGGTGATTTATGACGGCTGGTTTTTGGATTATATGCTTTTATTTATATTGTCTATTTGTTATCTATCTTCTTTAATCTATCTTTCGTCTTAGGTTAGGTTATTCACAATATTTTTATAAAAGTAAAATACAAAAATAGTTAAAAAACAAACAAAAACAATACAAATATTATAAAAACCTATCCTAGGGATCCGCCGGCAACGGAGCAAGGCCCACGCAGCCAGTGGTCAGGGCAGCATAGAGAGGAATCTTCGGGCTGTGCGCGCCGTCTCTAGGATTACCGCCATCTGAATCTGACCCTTGAACCAACCTCAACCCCGAAGCGAAAGTCTCTCAAGATGTTGGCCGAGACTCTTCGCAATAGAACGTACGCAAAAACTACTGTCGGTACAATAATCGCCAAACCGAATCAACCTCCCACATGGCGGTTACCTCGTGAGCCATGTCTAGATACTTGCTGGACTTGTCTTTCTCGGCTCTTCTTTCACGCGGTTCTCGTGACCATGATGTTGACATCGGACCCGTCCCGCGATGGCCCTGTAGAACCACCCGTGTAGCTCCTTACTCTTGTTTTTTTTTGTTAAAGGGGCATTTAAATCAAGTTTGATGTTGGGATCCTTGATAAATCGAGAGAACTATTTAAGGCCACCCTCTAACTGACTTGGTGGTAGCGGCAAGAGCCACATGTATAATGTTGGTTGCCGATGTGGAAAAATATCCACAATTACATAAGGAACTGAACGAAATAAATTAGAATCAGTAGAATGCATCTTCTTCACCTGACATCCTTGTCTTTTAGAACTTAGAATCAATGTGTTATACATTTTTCTCTCACGAATTAAAAATGCGAAATCAGTCGGTTCTGCACTTATTAACTTCGGGACTTTTTGTGCTATCGTATTCAATTTTCAGGCAAATGGTGTAGCCAGTTCTACATTGATAAAACAAATAAGTATGTCTATATAACTAGTCTATCTTTTGTAAAATCTAAAATCATGTCTTGTGTTTAAAATATGTAATAGTTTGCTAGACAATCATACATTTTCAAAGTTTTGGGGAGTTTTATTTAAGCAGGTTATACTTAATAAATAATAATATTATTATAAAAAAATACTCAGTAGGCTTCGATTTAGAGGGTATTTTGTCAATTGCCCCAATAATATTAAAAATATATACCACGCCGATTTCACGCCGATCACGCCGCCGCCGCCGGTCAAAAAACAATCGGACGCCGCCGCCGATGATTTTGGCATCGGCGCACACCTCTAAACGGTACATCATTTTGGTCGCCAATAAGGCGTTACTGTCATTAAAATCATTTAGAAACAAACTCTTTTAACGACCAACAATGATGTAGGTACCTTGTACTTGAAAATGCACGTAAGTTTAACCATTGTGTTACGTTCAGAAACCGTAACATGACTGCGAAAAGTGTCACACTTAGTATTTTTGAAACATTGCAATTACACTTGAGTAAGTACCTTCAAAATTTTGTTTATCATCAACAAGAAACTGTAACATACGAGTCGTATGATACGACCAATCAGAACACTAACAAAAATCAATCCAAAAAAGATACGCTCCACTTGTCTCCCGCGTTCCGTGTGCCCGACCGTGCACCTAGTGTAAATAAAACTGTTCGCTGGTTAAAATTTCACGAGTCAGACCGCAACGGTTCGACGAGCAGACCGTTGTCTGCTTTCCCAATTGGCGTGTTTTTGTTTCAGTTGTTGATTAATTATTAGAGGGTACAAGTGGAGCGAACTTGGTTTGTTTGTGAAATATTAACAGGAATGGATTCGTGTATTTTGAAAATGTTATAATTGAAATTGACTCGGCCTTTTATAGGGTTCCGTATACAGATAACGCTTAAAAGGCTCCGTTGGTTCTTAGCAACGCCCTTCATCTTGCTGTCTGTCTGTAATACCTTAAGTAAATAACGTATTTTTTTTACCGTAAGTAAAAAGTAGCCTATTGAAATATTCCGATTTAAAATTATTATAGAATTTGTCATAGTATGCAGGTGAATATAATTGATATCAAATGGAGTCGTCTGGCGATCTTGCAGTTGTCCGATTATTTTAAAATCCAAAAACGTGAAAGAATTAAATGATCCTATATGAGGTACGCGAATGAAGCAGTTATCTACAATGAGCTGAACAGAACGGATTCAAAAGTTTAATACGTTTAACTTAAAATGTAACTAAGACAATATAGTCTTTAAATCCTTTTTTGGTCTCAAACGACTGGCAGAAAGTTCTCGTCTTGTGAATTAGCCCCATTATCGCGCAGTGCAGGTGCTCACAATGCGCTTGTTTTTGCTCGCGTCTCTGCTGGTGCGGGTTCGGTTCCGGCTGACACACGAAATGATGTACGTTGGCAGTACATTGTCAGTCTGGTTTTTATTCAGCAATGATTTTTGCTGAAAGCAGAGACAAAAAGGTGTATTAATTGGACAGAATTATAGAAGTGTTGTTTTTGCGAGTGGTTTCCATTTACAAAACTATTAGGACTAGTACTGGAATTTTCTGATAGAGCAAATTTACTATAAATTAGAATTTAAGGTTTTTAATTTATAAATCTCTATTCATACGGAATGATAATGGTCGATTCAAGTCTGGAATTTCGTGTGTCCGTTTTTCCTCACTATCCCATATTTGCCAAAATGCCTTGTTGTACTGCATCGCTTTCTTTAATATGACAAAATAGAAAAGATACATAATCATTGATTGGCAAAAACTGCCACCTAGACAAGCTTTACAGGCCAGACAACTTGACGGGTTTCAACGTTAGATTGCTATCAGTTCCTTCATGTCTAAATTTAAAAAAATCTATTAAAACTTATCCAAATCTAGATCTGTATGGCTGTATTTGTACGACAGCCGGCTTTCCTTAACCAGCTTTATTAAGAGAACACTCGAGCGCTTGAGCTCTAAGTTAGTTAGCGACGGAGCAGTTACCGGCGTTTTAGTTAAACTTAACTTGATACCTTCTATTGCAATTAAAGTTAAGTGATCCGTTAGAGGTACGCTTGAAGTTTTCTTTCGCGATGGCTGGATTGATCTCGGGGATCGGGTAGCTTTGATTTGTTTTCGTCTAGTCTAGATTAAGTAGAGTGATGTAAGAGATGTGCTACCACTACTAAGCTGAGCTGTAGCTTATATTATAAAACATATACGGTGTTCATTCGATACATTTAGTAATATAACTAAAAATAAAGAATTTTATTCATTTGGAATAAAACACCTATTATATACGTAGGTATAGTAGGTACAGTCGACCAAGAAAGTGGGCTACCAGTTTTGACAAAAGTTTCTGCGAGATCTAAAGAACGCTAAGGTTGACATTTCTAACGGAGTTTAGAACATGCACGACCTTGTTGTCTCATGACGTTCAAACGAACCTCAACCGTAGGGTGGTAGACCACATTTTTGATCGACTGTACTACTCAAATGTTCATTAATGTGGATACTTAGAATTTTACTACAGATTATTCTTCTAACACTGCTAATAGAAACAGTTGGCTAGTGTATATTTTCACGGAATTTCCGCAACCACTCAAAGCAGAAAACACTCAACATTAGAGTTATGAACAAGGAAACAGATAAAAAGTCGGTTAACCATTTGGTTATCTTGCTACAGAACAATAAGCGCAGATGGTGTATTTTGATGTAAATGTTGCGTGCTTTCGTGTTCCATATTTCTGTGTGAAATGTTACCAGACTAAATGCTTCTAATTAATTAAATTTTATCATGAACAAATGATTTTCCTTGTTTTGAATTACAGTTTTACTATCTCTCAATTCTCAATATAATTAACTTCGTGTCGAATTATTTGATGCGGTTAAAGAGTAATATAAGTATATATTAAAAATAAGTAATTATTATAATCCAATTTGGAGATTAATTTCTTCTATTAATACAAACATATAACGCCAACCCTTTGACATAATTAATGTTTAACAGTAATTAATATTAATTTACACGAAACAGCTTACAATTTTGATCAACACGCACGAGATTTAATTAACTGGCATTTACAGGAAAGATTTCGAATTAATTTCACGTACAAAACACGACAATATTATCAAGTAGGATGGATTTATTAGCGGCACTTGAATCTCGCGTTAAATTAAATGCCATTTAAAGGGTGGTGCAAGGTAAAAGGGTACAAGAGGAGTGGTACAAATGGATTGTCATTTTGACATTTTATGCCAAGTAATGAATACATCTAATATTATATGTATATAAGAAGAATGAAAAAGCTGAATACGTCTAATTTAAAGTAACTAATGTAAGTAACGTTATGTTGTGCATTCATGTATTTATTATAATTTTAATACTAAAAATATCTCTAAACGCTATTGTTATATATATTTAAATATTACTATGAGAATCGGTTTATTTATGTCAATGCATGTAATCCATAACAGACGCGTCTCTTTCAATATTAGAGAGTAATTATTTTAACATTCATTTTTTTTAAATTTAGAATTATTATTTTTTTAATTGGGGTATTTGTATACCGCTTGTAACTTGTCACACAACGTATCGCACCCGTACAAACAATATTAAATGCAGCGACGAAACTAGACAATGGTGATGTAATTAGAAATCGTATTTCAGAAAAGCGAAACGATCTAAGCGGTGTTATCGCTTACCTGGCTGAAATGAAGACTTTGAATGTGGAAATAAATGAGCGATATTAATAAGACCGAGTTTTAATGAGCGAGGAAAGTGAAACATTATACTTTAATAGTCACCACAAAGAGGATAGCGAAATTGTGTTGTGTTATGAAGATAAATAATTCCTATCCATATTATTTACAAGAAATAAGTATGTAGATACAAAATACCTATATAATAATATATTGACGCTATTGAAATATTCAAAATATGTGGGTTGTATGAATATTTTGGTCGTTGAAAAGATGCGAACTTATTAGCTTTTGAATAGCACTTCAGTAAATCTTTTACACGTGTTTATATTTTCAGCGCTCTAAATAAAATGCCAATGTATTTTAGGAAATTCCAAAAGGAAAACTGTTTGGAAATTCTTTCCGTGCTATTCAATACCTACAATTTAAATTACATTACGCAATTCCTCAGTAATTGGATCATTCAATGTTTTCAATACTATATGTAATCAAAAAATAAACTACGTCTCGCCATGTTAATTAACTTAGTAGCCGTTATTTCGTGGAATATTTCAGAATTTCTGTTGCAACCAATTTGCATGTTAATAGAGAACTTAGCGTCTTGTAATTGCAGAAGACTTATTTTAAATGAGACGTTGAGAAATGACAAGGGACAAAGTAGCGCGACTCAAGTAGAATAAACTTATAGCTGCCTTATTGTCCATGATTATTCATACTAGTTCCTACTTTAACGACTGAGTAATAAGGTTCATTTTGAGTTTTTTCGCGATGATTTCATTTTACTAAGACACGAAAAAGCACCTTATATATTTAATTTCAGCTTCTATTTAGCGGTTATTTTATTCATTAATATTAGTACGAGATTTATGCGTTTAATTTTTTTTATATTATATGAAACACTTTAACCTAAACCGGCGAGCTTTGCTATGGATATATAGATACCCCTTTTAAAGTAATATTGTAATGGTAATGAGGGTTTCCTGAAATCCAGGTGGCGGCACTGTGACGAGAGGTCTTTTTGACAGCAGCTGTCAAAATCCACCAATAAAAAAAATGTGATTCAAATATGATTATTGGATTACTTATGACAGCTGAACCTCTCGTCAGGGTGCTACCATCTGGTGAAAAAATCGATTGAGGAACCCCTCAACGAACTTTTCTTGTGCATCTGACTTTATAGGTACCTAGCTTTTGCATTACTGGTTAACAATATATTTTAATTGTATTTTTTTACTGCAATGGATAAGTACGCAATTGAGGTAGAATATTACATGTAAGTACTTCTCATATACAGGGTGATACAATGAACGTAATACAAAATAAGTGATTTCGGCTCAAGTAACGACGAAAAATATAATGCACTTATTCAGTTATTAAAAGTCTCCGTAATTAACTTTTGCTAATTTTCTAACAAAATAAATACAATATAACAATAAACAATATTTATTGCAACTTTAGGGTGTACATTGATACAATTGGCACCTGGCTCTCAAACTACGTTTCCCTGTGTCTCAAGAGCCAGATCTCGAAGTGTGATCACTCATTATGACGTCATGGCATGTCTTGCTATACGTCAATTGGCAACTATCACGGATAAAAACAATTTTTTGCTTATTATGACAAGTCACAATGCATTTTATTCATAAAATATCAGCCTAGATTAAAAAGGTGAGTTTTTACTACAAAACAAAATTCGAACTGTTTTCTCTTAAAAACCTAGGTAGGGTAACCATGTTGTGACCAAATTAACAGGATTTATGAAACTAATGATTAGTACTAATGATTATTAATTAGTTTAACAACACGCGACCTAACAAGTGTTTTAGCACAAACATGTTTTGTATTACGTTCATTGTAATACCATGTATTTTCGTCCTATAAAAAGCAATAAGTATACGTGACAGTATTTTCCGTAACCCGCTCTGTCCGCAATTCATCAAGCTACGCGAGGGTGACAAGCTTGTCACTGTCATTTTCCCAGGACGCGGCGACGTGTAGGGTGCGCACGCTGTCTTCGGGGATGAATTAATCGTTTTTATGTATCATTTGTGTGTTTCTAGATTGTTCCATTTCGTTTTGTTGTTATAGCGTGAATGTAGTAAAATAATTCAAAGGGCATTTATTGCACGTGTGTCGTAATGTAAATTGAAAGTGAAATAAAGTTTCGAGAATTTAGATAAATAATTTATAAGATCACTCGGTATGAATCCTGTATTTAAAATAAATAAAAACGCATTTAAATCGATTCAACTGTTTTAAAATTTTATTTTACTGTACCTATAAATAGTTTGACAAAAATTGTTTATTTTGTAAAATACGAGTACTTACAAAATAGACGTGCAAGTTAAAGAGAGTGGTAAATCTAATTAAAATTACATGTATTTTTACCTAATTACCTCCTACTAAATATTATAACAATGACGAAAGGTAGCTTTTTTTCTTCTTTAGTAAATGCTGAATTTTTAGACGCGCCAGAGCGTAATAGCAATGATTTTAGCTTTAAACTATGTGAATATAAGTTCAGTGTTTTACTATGAATACTAAAACACTTAAAACTTTAATTAGCAAGGAAAGTAAACGTTCTTCATTACTTAGAGTTGAAAAACTTACAAGAGTTGTGAAAACTAAAAGTCATTTCTTAAGTTGAGGTTTAAGTGTAAAAAATGAGTTATGAACTTTAACGCTTTAAGTTTGTGTTTGAATAACTTTGTGTTTACTCAGTTTTCAAAAGTTGTCTTAGACAAAGACTAAAGTTTAATATAAAATTACTTATATAGTGTTTTAGTTTGGAGAAATCGAAGTACAGTCAGCAGCAGAAGTAGCTAAGCGGGAAGGGTGTTCAAAATGACGCTCTTATTCTCTTAATAGTAAGTCGTGTCCAAAAAATTTTGAACACTCCACCCGCTTAGCTACTTTTGCTGCTGACTGTACTTCTAAACTAGTCGAAGTAGTAGGTACTACTACTATTTATGGTTTATACTCAAAGGAACATCAGCATTTGCTGGGAAAGTGGAAGGATCATTTACTTAGTAGTATAAGTTATTTATACGGTAGATTAAGGCGACTTAGGTAAGGATAGTATTGATGTGTCTTAATAGGTATACTTTTCAATAAATTAGTAATTAATTTGGCGAAGGTACTCGTACCATTTCGCGAAAGGAGCTTAACGTCATACTACGTCGTATAACGTTGTACAGATTCAGTATTGTATTAGAGAAAGGTTTAAGTGCAAGCCGACAAATGGTACCTTTGCCAAAATAATGACACAATTATTGTTGTAATAAGCATTTCATATATTCTGTGTATCATGATAGGATAACGGAAAAACGATTAACAGATCGAGCCCCGGCAAGGCGTATAGTAGATGCAGGTTCAAGTCCTGCTGGGTTGATTAATTTTTCAATGTTTTCAAAGTTTGTATTTATTTAATAACAAACTTTAACGATTAACAGTATAAACAAACCTTGATACTGTACCTACATTCCTTCGAAATGCTTAATTTAAAACATTTTGTTGTTTTCTAACCTAAGACTCTCATGTTAAAAGACATTGCTTATGTTTTAATACATTACACTAGTAGTTGCAGGGTAAAGGCAGGAAACGAGCGCGGTTGTAATTTCCCGCGGCGGTATCACCCGAGCCCGAGACCGTTAACTGGAGCATTTACCTGGAAAAAGACGAAACTATGCAGGTGTCGTAACCAGGTGCAACTATGGCTCCGTAATTAGCTTATAAAAATAGCCAAACCCTCGTACAGTCGCCATCAGATATATTTGAGCGGCCAAGGTGTACACAAATATCTGAACAACGCCTCTATTGTAAAGGCAATAAAGTGCATGTTCAGATAATTTTGAGTACCCTAGCCGGTCCGATATATCTGATGGTGACTGTACTAGCGTCATTTTTCAGAATACTACGATATGTACCTAACAAATTTTAGTTGGTTTGTTGGGTAGTTATAATTGTTGACAATATCATATTCTACACTTAGGTACATACTTGTTTATTTTAATTTAAAAGTATTTTCACAGAATCAGTTTTTATTATACTTGCTATGTTATTTGTAAAACAAAGGGTACATCATTGACGGTTGTCAATAAGGCATTACTGCCTACTGCAATGATAATTCATTTGGAAACTCTATTAACAACCGACAATGACGTACCTTTTGCTTGAATACGTCACATTTATTACTTGTTATGCTAATGTTATTTGGCACTTCCTATTTGTGATACAAGTTAGGTATTTCTTAAACTGTTTTTTTTAATTTGAATTTGTCAGTCTTATCTTATACCGTAGGTTATTGAGATATTACGGTAATCTTTTCTTTATGGTTCTGTCACCGAAATAGTTTTGTACTTATGGCACCTCAAATTTGCCAGTAGACACTTATTTTGTGCCATGCGAGTAGTCGATCAGTACTATACTCAATTTCTCGAGTCGAGCTAGCAAAGCGTCATCTCTTTTGCACTTTTGTATGCAATTGAAAGGGACAGAAGAAGGTCGGTGGGTGTAAACGTTTGTATCTGAATGGCAGGATAGGTTTACATGCTGTCGGCGGCGTGCGGATTTATGTTTTGATTCTTTGTTGTCTTGTTTATTGTTATTGTCTAAGAGAGAATAAAGCGTCCGCACCGTACAAGAGACAGATGTTGACTGAACGTTGACTGCCATGTCAACCTATCTCGTGTATCTGGGCTACCCTTATCGCTGACCAATTACGTAATTTCTTAGATTTCTGGTACTACCTCGTCTCGGTAAATGGAGTATATTTAGGCTATGCGTTTGGTTCACTTTGCTTATGTCGCGATTTCTCCGGCTTAAAGAGTTTTCTGTAGTTTACAATTTAAGCATGCAAAAAGCCTTTTCCAGAAAGCAGGTATATGCTAGGTTACTTGCCATTCTCTAAGACATAAACAAAACTGTTTACTCTTTCATGGTCGTTTCAGCCCGCATAGTCCGGACGTTGCTTGGTTCGCCCTTAGTTGGCCTCGTAAACCCAAATTAGATGTGCCTTGCACCACATAGGAGCTGAGAGGATAGGCAACATACATACAGCATTAGTATAAGATCTCTTTTGTATACATATAGATAGCTAATTGTATGCTACGATTACCTATAAGTTAACTGTAGAAGATTGATTGCAGTTGTGTATTTTCCTAAACCGGACGAGCAGTCCATAGCAGAGCGAGCCACATTAGTTGTTGAAGATTCTGAAATACGAGACAAAGTTCCGTTTGCTATTTTTTTTGAATAATAATTATTTTAAAATAGGTAATTCGAAGCTAACGGTAGCTAGACTCACCTAGAATTAAAATGCGCTGACTACCAACTAAATAATACAAATTCTTTAAAGCTGCACTTGCTTTTTATCATCTCAACAGTATGTCACAGACTCAAGACTTACGTAGCATCTTCAACAACTTTACGTTTGCGTTTTACACCAACCTCTGTCACTCTAATATAGACCTTAACATATGCCCCATAAATGCTCTAATTTAACTTTTCTACGGCACAGTTGTTTTAGCCCAGGTGTTCATAGGTACACGTGTTCTCAAGTTTTAGTGCCGTTGCCTTATTTCGTTGTATATACGTCCTTACAAATTAGTTTTCGTGTTACTTTATAAGATTTCTCGTAAATTGCCGTCCTTTTTGGTAAGCTCCTTAGTGAGTTATTTCTTAAGGGTGAGGGTCGCTATTATTTAGCCTGTTAATATAATGTTAATATTAAGGACAATGTTTGGCCTCGGCTTGTAGTTTAATTTTGTCACAAGGAATTTATTAAAATTAGGTAAAAGGCTTGAATGTACGGGACCTTTAATGGTATCTTATTTATTTTTGAAGTTTTCTTGTATGAAGTGAAGAATAATTGCTACGTATAGTTATTTAGTTAGCTTGGCATAATTTCTAAATGTACTTATTCCATATATTTTATTACCTAACGATCTGACGGCATAAAGCACAGGGTCAGCTTGACATCTTAATACATCAAACACCTGTGACTACGATTTCACATATTAGTCATTAAGCATTATTGGCTATTATGCTTCATGGGTTTTAACAGTTTTGTAAGGAACCTTTTATGTAAGATGACTTGCCTTTACATTAAGACATTTAAATTTCTATCAATATGTCTTAAAGAATCAACTAAGAAAGTTTCTAATTATTTATTTAAATTTTATTTCCGTTAAATTAAGTACAAATGGTCGACTTAATACCTCAAGGTATTCCCTCTTAGTCAACCATAGAGTTGAACTGAAATTCTCTGAAGTTTATTAATCTCGTTGTGTTTGTGTCAAATACTTGTTGTGACGTTTCAATGTAGTTGTGCTTTGAATTCCTACACGTTTTAATCAGACAACAAGTTACGTATCTGCATCATGGGTACTCAAACCAACTTGCCGTATCTAAAATACTTACACAAGCCGTGCACGTCCTAAGCTTGAGTTGTGACATAAAATTACACACACATAAAGCGCATCCCTAGGTTGTTATTCTAAATACTTGCCGAGCGCGTTGTCCCAATACCCAGTATACGTCTGATCTCCAATCACGAGTTGCTGTTATGGATTTCAAGTTCAGGTTATTCTAGATATCAGTTCACAGCCATAATAAAAAATGTGAATAAAGAAGCAAGTTGCAGACGAAACTAGGCCAACAACTTTAATAGTAAACTTATACAATAAACTGTAGGCTTCACACTGCGACATTCTGCGAAGTTGAGACGCTTGGAATTTTGCATGGAACATGTTTTATTCATAGTTTGCTAAACAACTTTCATTTAGGTATGATAGTAAACTATTTACTTTGCGGTTACAAACTTATTATACTAGCGGAGTATATTTATACTTACCTTACAAGTACCTAATTCCAGTTTGTATTTGATAATGATATTAATGATTTCAAAATTATTTTGTTATACACGGTATGTATATTTACAGTAGGTATTCCAAAAATCATGTGACACCTCTGCAGTTGCAGGAATCCATAGGGTACGGTAGCTGCTTACCATCAGGCGGGCCGTATGCTTGTTTACCACTGTCGTATTATTTAAATAAATATATATTTTATAACAAGCTATCGTAAAATAAACGGTTAGTCGGTGTGAATGGTGTAGAACTTCACCAACCCATCTCTAATTAAGAGGAAACTCACAGAGGGATCACACTTCTCTTTATTTTCAACCTTACGAGCATTTGTTAAAGTTTCAATAGTACTCTCTTGTTCTCTGCCTATATCATGTTTGATGGTAGCACGTTTCTTTACAATCCGGCCATCAAATTTTGATCGCAACATAAAACTGGAATAAAGAATGAACCCTAGTTTATTTAAAAGCCACACGAAGTCAGTCGTAACAATGTGAGTAGCATCATATAGTTGTAGTTTACACTCAGACTGTACATTGTAAAAATAATTGTATTCGATGTAAATTATAAGTATTTGAGACATGGCCTGACGGTAAACGCTTTAGCCATTTTAAATTGATAGGTATTTTTGCTCCAAATAGATACTTTTATTACGAACTTATTTTCGTAACAAGTTCAATACTAACGCAATCACTCACAGTATCGTCAACTGCTACAACTTGTCATCGCACCGCTCGCCGTCGGCAGGGTGTTCATCCTCACACCCTGGAGCCTAAAGGGTCGCGCACTGCACAGTTTAAGAGGAATTTCCTCCCGCGAACGCTCCGACTGTGGAATGAACTCCCTGCCGAGGTTTTCCCAGAGGGCTACAGTATGAGGTTCTTCAAAAAAGGAGTGTATAGGTTCTTAAGGGGAAGGCAACGCGCATGTGAATCCTCTGGGGTTGCAGGCGTCCATGGGCTGCGGTAGCTGCTTACCATCAGGCGGGCCGTATGCTTGTTAGCCGCCGTCGTGGTATAAAAAAAAAACTTTGCATGCAAAGTTGAGCAACGCGGGAAAAGTTGTAGCGTTACCGGTAATACATAGTAATCACGAAGTTCTTGATACCATCGAATGTTTTTTTAGTTTTAAAAATTCTGGTGCAAAAACTTAAAAAAAATTTTTGTTATCTCGTCCCCATAGCAGGTAATTAGCAGAATCTTTCCCGGTGCCAGTTTTAATCCTCATTTTCCGTCCATATTTTTCAAGTGAGCTTGATAAAATTTGGACGAGCATAGCAAGACGATTTATTTTTAATCAAACGTACAGACTGGGATTAATTAGGGTGCCTCATTGCCTTGATTAAACTCGTTCAGAAACGTAATTCCTTTTTACGGGTTTGGTTTTCGAACAGAGACAATCTGTTGATGTATCCTTATTAACGAGCCTTTGTACTATAAATATTTACTGGTGTTTCGGATAAATAGATATAGTTATGTAATAGTATCAATAGTTTTTGAAATAGGTGTTTTAAACATTGATCATCATTTCAGTATCATTTTGATAACAAGTAAACAAATTTTATTTGGTGAGAAACCCCAACTTTTATATTCAGAATGAAATTATTCGGACAAACTGCAACACAAAATTTTTACACTTTTTAATTTTTCAAGATAGCTCGGAATATAGTTTTAACAGTTTTCGAATAAAAAATATTATGTAATAAAACCTTTTTATGTGCCTGTTAATGAGTTCCCGGCCGGCGCTCGTTGGCTAGGGATTACGATCCTCGTATTGGTGGAACTCTCTCGAATGTCACTGGAAACTCACGGAAGATCGGATGCTAAGTAAAACATTTTCACAGACCAAGTTGATTCTGCACTGACTCTCGACAAAGTGTGGATATCCAGCATTAAACGTAAATTTTATATGAAAAAAAAAGTTGATAGATGTAGTTCATCTTATTGCCGCTGCAAAAGTGCATGCAGAGTTAGCGTAATCTAACTCTTACCATTTACTTTATTACCTGAAAATACAAATACCCCAGTAAATATACATATGTAGTCCTCTCTTACCCCATGTCTTGCTTCAAGATTCTTTTTACACACCATGTTTACAAAATGAGGATTTCTTCTCAAGGTAGTGGGGGCGATATTTTATATATTAATGATAATATACTAATCTTCAGGTATATAACTAACGTTAATTCTTGTTTAACTACCTGTTTTCATATTTATATGGTAGGGGTTACTGGAAACTGCAACGTTGCTTGATGACAAGCTAAATCTTACCCTTGTAGGCAGAGATTTTCCACAAAAATTATGATATTTTATAGTGAAGAGGAAATTTGACGTCGTCTGAACATTAACGTGACAGGGTTTTAAACGAGCATCTATATTTACTACTATTTATTTATTTAATTAAGAACCCCCAGTACAGTTGCTACGTAAAATTTAGCCTTTTCGAAAAATCACAGCATTAAAATGACTGAAAATTTTTATTTACTATTTTGAAACTATTAATTTTAACATTATGAAATAACACAGTTACACTCATGTCACTTTAGTCACGCTACATGTTTCGGAGATTAATATATTTTTTAATTTGGCAATTTTACGGGTTACTTTGATATATCTCCAGTTGTACGTTGACAGCTGGGTTGATATTAAATTTAACGAAATTTAATTACTAATGTTTTATTTTTCTATGATATACCTAGGCCATTTAGCCTGAAAACTTTACGATTGCGCTTTTTGACAAAAATACATTAAATAAAATCAGCATTTTCCCTATGGAGTCAAATCTTGTATATGTACATAATTCTTTCGGTCGACTTTTTGCATTGTGGTTTCACTGGCTAGCTAGTCAGACTAACAAATCAATTTTGAATAGAGTGGCCACAACAATATGGTCACTATATTTCTTGTTTGTCGTAGTCTTTTGGTTAATAATCTCGCTAAATTAAATACTTTTTTTTTCTTAGCCTGGTAAGGTGTCCGACTGCTGGGCAAAGGCCTCCCCTCCTTCCCGCCATTTGGCCCTGTCTAATGCACACTCCCGCCATTTCTCAAGATATGTGTCCAGGTCGTCCTGCCATCTCCGTTTTGGTCTACCTCTGCCCCGGCGTCCCCGGTGCCCGGGGTAAATAAAATATTTTTTTCCTAAATTGCTTATTCCCCTACACCACCACCACACAAAGAGTACTATTCAGAAGAAACCCCCTATATGAAGTTAGGTGCTTAACCCAATGAGTATAGTAACTACAATAAAAACATAAATTCCTTTGATATTCCAATTTCCTTTATGCCTAACCAAAATACTTAAATGTACCGGAACGAAACAAAAACTTCAAGCACAACAAACAGACCGCAAGGCCTACAATAGGTATTCCGAGAAAATTCCGTAACAAAACTGTGCTTAAAATGGACAAAGCAAACTAAATTTATTTACGTTTGACCTGAATTCGTATCGTGGTTTCGGCTAGGGATGGGCTCGAAAGGTGAGATCATTTTAACATAGGTGTACTGTTGAAAATTTCAGATTTGGCAATTTTTATTCACGTATAAATTTTGGAAACTTTTTACAGTTTTGTCACATTTTGTAGGGAAATATTTTAAATTTCCAAAATTATTTGTAATATTTCTGCAACTTGCACATATGTATTTATAAGTATGGCATTATATGTAAGTAGATACTTTGATCAAGAACTTATCACCCTCATAGGTCATGACATAATCTCATAATTTTTTGCATCTAAAAAAAATAGTGACTAGCTGGACTAGTACTGCGTAGTGGGAGCTACTTAACTGGGACAAATAAAAAACATATTATTATACTGCGGCATAGCAGCATTGTAAACCATAATTATGTTTTTTTATACGTTACTGTTATGTATTACTAAATAATCTTTTATCATGACTTAATTTTCAAAACTTTTAAATCAATTTAAAATATTTAAATAATATATTAGTCTGTTCTAAAATGATTAGTTCCAAAGCTATCAGAAATAGCACAACACTAGTAGGCCCTACAGTAAAAGGTGGAATTATTTCAAATTTATGGACCACTTTGTTTCCTTTACAGGATACCCGCCCTTTGAAATTTATAAGTTGTTAAACCTTCGGCCTCTTTATTGAAAGTTGGTTTAATTTGTGCTGATTCTTGCTGATGATTAAGTTCGTTTCTTTTCAGAAATTTTAAAAACAGTTACTTATTCAGCAGGTTTTATATTTTTTTCCAGATGATTGATGGATTCATAAATAACAGGAATAACATATTTTTATAATCCTACTAACTTTATATACCTATGAAAAAGTTTCAGGGTTTGTTGCAGTTCATGAATACCTCTGACTATGAAAATCATTCTAGGTATTTTTACTACGAAGAGAGACATAGGATGGGTACTTTTCATCTCAACATTTTCTCCATAACGGGTAAAATCAGGGAATTAACGGAACGGTCAAGTTAGACGTCTGGTTTGTATATATTTCGATATACTTTTAGTAATCTCTGATTCAGATTTTTAATTTATTAGCTATACACGTACGTTGTAACATGAAAGTGCGAAATAAAGACCTTTAAAATACTTAAACGATACAATATTAATATCATTACACCACTACGATAAGCCGACCTCGTGAATTTTCCCCATTTCCATATTATTTGCTCTCCGATAGGGATCTGCCTATAACAAGCAGGTCAAACAATTAAGAAGGAACGGGCGCCAACAAATCACAACCAACGGCCCAAAGTTAGGCGACTTTACACACGTTTGTACTATTATGTCACGATTACAAGAGTAGGACTCGGGTGGGTTTCCATTATGGGCGCAAGGGCGGTTTTATCAGATCTATTATATACGTCTTAAATATTTAATTAATTAATATTATTTCTTCTATCTTTTTGTTGATTTTTACCTTACGTGTAAGATTTTTTTTCACGAAAGTAAAAATTTAATTTTCTTAAAAACACACTAGGTAACACTTTTACCTTCTAACGTTTTAATTTCTATGCTTAATCTTCTATGTAAAACAACGACTTATCATCATAAAGCCTGCTCAGTAAAACCCAATTACAGTTAATTTTTTTTAAATTATTTAGAAAACAAACAGCCATATACAAAAACAGTTTTCCAAAAATAGAAGTAAATTAGGCCTAGAGTTTCCTACATTACCACATAAACATTTACAAATGAATCTAAAATAATACAACTAAAGTTACATTATTTAACTGTGTACTATACGTAACTAAAATATCTGAACATACTAAAGAGATTTCTGCTAACAATGTACCCATAATCGCTTATTTCTTATTGCCTAATAAACAAAATTTGTTGCACCTTATTCTTGAAAACGGACAAACTATGAGCGAAAATGTCTATTTAATTAAGTAATACATTATACATACTGCAAGTGCGCCTAAAGAAAGAAAGAATTACCAAATTGGTAAACTTCATACTTTTGGTATCCATTAGCGCGTATCCATTGGCAATGAGTTTGTCAAAAATAAATTAGGACTGCCATGAGTCGTGTCCCCCTAGCCTACAGGTCGGGGGTCCCACGTCGCAACTCCAGAATGTTTAAATGGTCCCGTGAACTTGGCTCGTAACTCGTCGCCGGGGCACGTACGGAACCCTAAATTTAAGGAAAACACTCCGATAACTCGCGAGCTGGTAAAACACACCGTTGTTTTAGATTAGAGGGTATTGTTTTGGAATCGAATACAATTTTTCTTGTAAATAATAAAAGCGTTTTCTTTGTTACGTGTTTTTTGATTACGATTGAGTGTTATTTTTAAGATCTTGAATTTATTAGGTAGGAAGTTTTTGACGTCAAATTGCTTGAAAATAATACGTGTTTTGTTCAAGGTTTAAGACAGAATTGAGATGTTTATGTACCTAATGTATTGTATTTTTTTTAGGTAGGTACCATTGCCCACACTGTTAACTACCCCTTGGTGGACGTCATGCCTTTCGTAAGAGTGTTGCTGTTTTTACCTACCAAATATGCTACTATTAATCAGCTATGGATATTAATCCATTCGAAAGGCGCTTGAAATTAAAAAATAGCTTATTATTTTTCAATGTTGTATCTTCGACATTCATTCTAACACACGTATTATATTGTAAATGTGTCTAATCATTGAAATACTTCATACGTATACATAGAAAACTATACGTTACCCTACAAACAAGTTACCAATACCGCAAACCCATAACTCCGGGATACCTTCTGGGAAGACATTACCATGCACTTCCATGAACCACGGCAGCGGTTGCGGCAAATTTAATGGTGTGTGAATAATAAATTAACATTTCTCTTATCTAAATGCGCTCACTTCCTATGGGGCTATCCTTTAATTTTAAGGTGATCGTTAATACCTAACTAGGGGTTTGAACCAGGTAAATTATTGCAAAGCCGTTACTCATAAAAACCGTCAGCCGTGATATTTAATAAAAAGACTAGCCTATCTACGTAATTTAGATATATTTATTATTTCACGTCGATACCAAAATATATAACAGAGTTTTAAAATTTACCTACGTAATAGGCCTATTTTAGTAGAAAAATATATCAATTATCGATGGTGTCCGAGGATTTTCTGATAATAATACAAACCGACCTTAAATTATCCAGTTAATTTCTAAACCCGCTCGCTTCATTATGCGCCTACTTTATAAGACAAGATGAGTTATTTTCTGGTTGAATCGCTCAAAATTATAAAAAGTCAGGTAATAAAACTTATTTCAAGAGGTAGGTACTTTTGGCAGCTTTCAACTTAAAACTTTGTTTCAATTTTAATCAACAGCTAAACTTAAAACTAATTAGATACTTCAAAAAATCGTTCATGCTTGGAAATCTCCGAGATGAAGTTACAATTTCTCGGTAGCATCGATTTATTACTTTCAAAGGGCTTGGAAAGTTCAGTACAGACGCCTCACACAATGGTGCTGGAGTGATTGATGCGAGAGCGCTTTTGTTCCTCTCAAAGCCTTTTACAGTTCGAAATTGTTAGAAATTTAATTTTAATCTTGAAGCACTTCATAAGTAGCGTCTTAAATACGTTTAAATTAAAGTAATGTTAACTAGTGTCAGTGTTTTTGGTCTTAGTTCATTTTGTAGGAAAATGTTTTAAATAAACTATATTGTTTTCTTGACACTTCAGGCTCATTAAACCATTTAATAGATTATCTGTATTCGGTTAAAAAAATTGTTCGTAATAAGTTATACTTGGTAAACGGAATGCAGTCGAATATAAAATGTAAAACTAAATTAAACCTGAATATAAATTGGGACTGAAAAAAGTTTTCATTTTTCTACAATACTGACCTAAAATTTGCCTCACTCGCTATTCAAATTGCCGACACTGGCTGTTCAGTAATTGGTAGGTGCAACGCGACATGCCAAAATTATGCTCATGATAAATTTTACACGGTTTATTTTCACAAGAGTTATATTTTCGTTCTACTTTTCCCCAGAAATAGGGGAGGTAGACTTGGTGTAATTTATACATAATGTCTGCGTTCATATTTTTGGAGCTAAAATAGCCCGTACGTCATTTTACTCCTTTGCACTAATGTAATTTTACACAGCATCAATGCCAAACGTAACTTTAGTATGATTATTAACTAAAAGCAAAGCTGTGTAACACTCCAGGATCACGTCGCGTATAAAACAAGCACGCGTTAAGAAATTTCGAGTGTTTTCTTAACAAAATCCTCATACATTTTACCTTTAGTGTAAAGAAAGAAATTGTCTTTGAGAGTATTTTAGAATCTCCAAGTTCCTTGCACTTGTTGTAGGGGTGTGTTTTAGTCTGTGCGTTTTAATCTTTTAGTGTTCTTATACGGAGGTATTGTAGCGTGCACTGAGCACATTTTGTCCCCGCGAGCTCAGTGCATTCTTGCGAAATAAAAGGCTTTTCGTCGTGCTGCCACCGTCTATGGCGCCATGGGATGACATGCCTCGAGTGTTGTTTGAAGTTAATAAAATGACGCCTCCTTTAAAAGGCGTACGAAATATTTATAAATATCCCTCGCAATAATTAAACAGTAACCTACAAAAACATAGTTACCGTTGCTTTGCATTTTATTTTTTACGATGAATCGTAGATGTAAAGTTTTCTTTACTTCGCCTTTTTACCCAGGCAATAATAGGTTCTGGTTACTATACTTCCAATTAAGTAGCGCACTCTTTATGTAATCGCAATTATTTTGATAGTCATGTTATCGTTGTTCTCAATTATTGGCATTATGTTAGCTATACTAGTATGCCGTCGTTTTTGCAACAATAAACGCAGCGAAAACAAAATTGACTACTGTTTTGCTGTTTTTGTTAAAAGTATCCAGATTGCTGGAATAATATCAAAATAAACCATAACACTATCGCCCACTCAAAACTCCATCAAAACAATCTACGTACAACCTGGGCCAATAAAAAGTGTGAACACACGGAATCGCGGCAGTAAAACACACGCCCAGCGCTCGCTTGCTCCATTACTCGGACTAGCGACGCCATTACGTGCGAGAATAGCAGTTTTGTTGTCCCCAAGTGTACGGTCGCGCTATTCTGATGACAAATATGTAGGAAGTAGAGTTTGAGTGTGTTTTTCGGGTTTTTCTTTGATTTATTAGGGTATTTTACAATCTCAAAACGCTCTTGGTGAATGTGTTGGAGTTTTCAACCTTTTGTGGCATAATAGGTATAATTTATTGCGACTGTGTTACTGGTAGCCCAACTAAATTATGTTGGTTAGGTATTTTACATAATAGTAGTGCATTTTAAGCCATTAGAATTATTATATATGTGAATATTTGATAATTTACCCAGAACGCAATTTAATCGATTAAATTTTAGTTTTGTTTATGATTTCCATTTTTTAAGTGCGTACTCGTATTTTGTTAACTAAAGAATGTTGCATCAATAACTTCCTTTATAGTGTTACTTCGATTATGGCTTACGGGACGTAGGCACGCCGCGTGCCAAGAATACTCGATGAGCCAAACTAGGCTAACAAGAGCATTTCATTAATTTTTAATTGATTCCAGAAGTTCTTGCTGAAATGGGCTTATTAAGGCAATCGAAATTATCACATGCTCCATCATATTTCGAATTTGAGTATTGGACCCAGTTGTAACTTACAATTTCATTTTATTTCATCGCTAAAATTTACTACACTCGTTTTTACATATAAGATTAGCTAATACCAATTTAATATCGTAATCTGTGTATCAAAATCTGAATCAAATTTTTCTATTAATAAAAACTGAAATTAAACCTAAAACTAAATTGGAACTAACAAATCTTAAAAATAAACTAATACTAAACTAAACTAAAACCTACAAAATTTTGCTTAAAATAGAATTACTCTCTATGAAATCGATATTTTGTCTACATGCTGTCCAGTGTCGATACTTATTTAACTTAACTATTTAGCTTACAAAAAAGGTATATTACCTACTTTATGTATTAAATAAAGTTGCTCACAGTCTTAGTAAAAAAGTACTTACTGAAAGTTTTGTACCAAAACTTAATCGCTTTAATATCGTTACAAAAATAGCACCCCGTCGAGAACCATTTGGCAGTTTTCCAACTAAGGAACTGTGTAACACGGTGCATTAGCATAACGTTAAATTTAAAGTGAAGAGTAAAGTGTTTCATTAAGCATGAGGAGATTTTGTGTTATAATTTGGCTATTTATAATGTAAAAGTTTGCCACTATTTAACCCCCTACCTAAGAAAAAAATCCTCCTCTTGTAAGTAGAAGTAAGACATGGTCAATCCTCCCCCTAAGTTGTCTTACGTAATACCTAAATGAATGGCACCCAGAAGGATACCTGTGACGTTGTCCACATGGATCCATTATTAAGCGTTATAGGTATTAGTTAAACACAACCGATTTTAACCGCATTAATAATTATGAGCAAAATTCAAATTAGCTTGCAAGAACACGCGGGAACCGCATTTATTTTTCATTGTAATTTTGTGTTACAACCTGAAATTGCTTTATTTTCTCGCAATCGAAGCGAAAAGTAGAGTGTGCAACGTGTCCATAAAACCCATTTTACGCTCGACTTTATATCAATCCTCGCTCGCGAGCTCGCTCGGATAGATAAACGCCTCGCGTAAAATGGCTCGTTTTATGCACTTGTTGTACAATCTACTATAGAAACCACTAAAACATCAAATCACGGTTAAATAAATCCGAATACCCTTGTCTTTCGCCAAAAGGTAGCGGTGAAACACAAAGCGAGAGGTATGTAAACGATTAGCGGTTGAACAATAAGTTTAAATTGCACAAGTGCGCAGGTAGGTACAAATATATGCGAACTTAGGACATTCCTTGCGTGCCTCAGCAGCGCAAGGTATAGAAGGGAGCGACGCTTATATATTGGCTCTTTCCGACATTTCTTTGAGTTTAGTTGAGGACAATATACGATTTAGATCACTAATTCAGATGTGCGAAAAACAAATATTTTTTTTCATTTCACCTTCAAAAGTTCTATAGGTACAGTCGACATCAAATATATCGAAGCGGTCAGGGTACTCAAAATATCTGAACAAGCACTTTATCGCCTTGATAATAGAGGCATTGTTCAGATATTTGTGACCACCTTGGCCGCTCCGATATATCTGATGGCGACTGTACAATAAGTAACTAACTTAAAAAAATCTTGTATTCTTTCTTCATAATGTAGTAGATATCATCAGATTTTTCTGGTCGTTTATAATGACTTGTTGGAATACATTAGAAACGGATGCAACTCTGTATGTGCCCATGCTCTGTATGTAGGCAATAACTAGTCCATTAGAGCGACCTGTTACGCGTTTAGAATTTAACAATAATTTGGCACAGAATACATATACGTAATGCTATTCTTTAGATAACGAAGTTTCTTTCTAATTCCCTGTACTCAATGTCCCCGAAACGAACCACCACTGATTTTCAAAAAGTATGATAAGCCTATGTGACCCTACAAACTAATAAGAACTTAACTTGAAAATTATTGATTCTTCTGTAATTTGTGAAGTCATTTGACTCATACTAGGAAATAACAAAAAATTAAAACAGGAGTGTAATACTCGTATTTATTCATCTTATGAAGATCAAGCCTTTCCATGTCATTTTCTCTTAACTTGCACCATACGTGTACACAAACTTTTCCAATAAACGTAACGGGGACCGCGGTCAGCCTGCATTGTTACACATCCCTATCATTGATTTAAACCTGTTAAACCCTTTTTAATCTTTTAACCTTTAACCCCCGGCTCGTTGCGAGGTTCCATCTTTTTGTTACTTTAGCGTTTTATTGCAAGGGTGTTATTAATCGGAGGTAAGATTATATGGGATAACCAATGTATAAATTAATGGCTGAAGGGTGAAAAGACTTTTTAACAGATCTTTAGAGATGTGTAACATAAAAAAGTACCCTATCCTTTTAATTTACTGTTAGTCTTAAAAGAGGTTTCCCGTTGGCAATCACGGAAATGAGTGGTTTCTATTAAAAAAATATATAAAAAATAATCAACACAAACAAAAACAAATTGAGTATCAATTTCATTCGTGAAAATTACGTTAATGTAACACGATAGCTTTCCAAAGAATAAACTTTTCATAAAACGTACACTTTGTGTGAGAAGTAATAAGCGAATACCGATTTTATAAATGTTCGATAAACTCTTTCAAGTTGAGATTTATTCATATTTTTAAGGATTCTAAAAAAAGAACAGGTACCTACTTCTATTAAATTCGTAGACTGTCTATGTGCACACTATTTGGCATACTTTTAGTTGTTACGCCGGACCTACTCACAAAGGGTCTAAGACCTACCTTCTAAAAACTTGTAACTATAATCTTGTCAGTAATCAGGTACGTCGTTAATCATAAGAAAGAATACATGTTTTTGCATTAATAAAATGTACAAAATATATCAAAATGTGCTATGGATTTGGATTATTCCTCATTTACATCAGCCAATCAGTGAGTTTCAAATCATGGATTTTGTTTCTGCGCAAACGCTCGCGCAAATAAAATCGCTACGTTCCATCCCCCGTACCACTCACATATTCATTTCAATACCTACACTTTTTTCTAATTCGTCACGGCACACCTGCGGCCAGTGTCAAATATTTTCCTCGTTAACCGGTAACTCGATACTGGCAACACTCACGTATCGATTGCAGAAACCGTATAAAATTTTAAAAAGATAATAAAAAGTTAAAGCGAGTGAGCGACAGATGCTATTGTTTTGGCGTCAATGAACTGTGTTGTCACATGTGACTATTTATTTCAAACTTCTGCTTTTAATTCTACGAGTATGTTCTTACGGGTTTCATAATTATTTTATGATTAGAATAAATAAAATATATATGATATGGCCGGCGGACAGATCCATCGATATATATATGTCCGCGTACAGATAGCTTTACTTTATAGAAAATAGTATACACACCATCACACAGTTACATATGATGATACTGTATCTATCATAATCTTTAAGGATCGTCAGAAAAAATGCTCTAGTTCCAATATATTAACTAATCCTTATAAAGATCTTCCTTCGTTTTTGCATACAAGACAAACGACGTAAATCTGTGTCGAGAAATGAACCTTTTAAATAGATAGAAAGAAATTCATTTAGCATTCAAAAGTGTTAAATACTTGTAGGTACAGTCGAACTCAAAGATATGTTTACACTTTTGCACCTTATTACAAAGGAGTACGGTGCTAAAGTGTAAACATATATTTGACGTTGACTGTACATAAACTAAACGAACAACTTACTCTTGAATTTTACGGGCCATTTTATGATTTTTAAATAGCGTTGGATACTTTATTAAAATGAAACATTTATTTTATTGTAATACTCTGTGAAACAAACTTGACTTTTATTATATTCAAAGTATATATAAAGTGAAGAGAGTTACTTTATGAGTTATACTGTCATTGTGGAAGAAATGAGTAAACTTTTAAGGTGCATTCGGACTTACTGAAACCATTCAGAAACATGAAATATGTCTCCAAGTATGTTTAAATATAAAAGTCATATCATCATCATCAGTATTTAAGAGCTATGCTCTTGTCGGTGGAGTAATCGCCACTCTTCTTTTTGCTGGGCCAGCCTTTTAACTCCCTCGTACGACACGACAGAAACTTTTTCTTTTATTTGGCTGAGATATGTGAGCCTGGGCCTTCCTCTGCCTCTTTTCCCCTCAATCTTGCCCTCCAGGATGTTTAAAAAGAATCTGTCGTGCCGTATCAAGTGGCCAACCAAAAGTCATATAAATGTTCATAAACTTTTTACCAACTTTTTACATACATACCATTTTCTTGTCACATTATTTACATAGAAAGAGGGCAACATTCAAATCAAATTGGGTTAAGTTTTTTACATAGGTAACAAGAGTGCGTCCAAATATCTCGATTCGCAACTCTCGGTTTTTTTATGCACTGCACCTAGTAGTTAAGTAGGTGCTTTGGATGTATTGATGTGATATTTTTCACGAATATATATATTGTATTTTTACTCGTTCTAAAGCGTAACTACGTATTTATCTATGTGTAAGTGGTACAAAATTTATTGAATTGTATTACATTAGAGATTTATCTTCGCCACGAATGCGGCGTGGTAAGGAATAGGTCGTGTATAGTATTGTAGATAAACCTCCGTGTGTATACTTTATGCTGGCCGTGTATCCACTCCGCTATTCTAGAACTATTACTTAGGCGCGGCTGCAGTTTGAATATTCGTGTAGCAATCAGGAAAGTGGTTCAACAGACTGGGAGTCATGAAATAAATAATAAATATATTTGGTATCATACCCGATAGCAAAAGTTCTAAGGTTTTGGTACACAGGCGCAGGATAAAACAAATTGTTTCTATTGATATACATACATAAATACTAGTTTCTACATGATATTTACATAACTAGTAGTTTGAAGACTATAATAAATCTCAGTCAAACATCAATTGATCAGACAAGTATCGAATAATACGATAAAATATTGCATTCTGACTGACTGACTGAGTAACTGTTATTACTATACTTATAGTAAATGATAAGATTGATAAGATATGAACTTATTGTCTTTTTTTTCGTACCTTTTAGTATAAAAAAAATATATTGAAAAAAATCATATTATAATTAAACCATAACCAATATACTTTTTTACAGATTCCTCTATATTAACACCTTTTAAATCTTTTGAGTCTCTTAGACACTAAACATTCGACTAGGTTCGTTAAATCATGAATGCTTATGACGGACGTTAGTATTGTATCCGTAAATTGAAGTCCGTTTTCACTAAGTACTATCAGCAACTCGTTTAACTGGTCATTCATAGATCTTATCTTCTCGTAATAAGGGATATAATTGGACACACAATTGTGTCAATGGTACGTTAGAGCTTAATAGCTACAACAATTTGACACGGTTTCCGCAGCTTTTGTACGATGACCAAGTCAAACAGGAACTTGACTCGCAATACCTATAGAAGATATGAATGCGAAGGAACGCGTTGAGATATACTAACAAAAGACTAAATAAACAACACCATTAGAATACAAGAGAAAGCTTTACAAATAAATCTCAGGAATCGTTTACGGCCGTGACACTTAATAATAACATTAACAGCTGACTGAAGCAGTTCGTAATGTTGACTTTCTAGAATAGTATATTATTTGCTATTTGCAAGATTTTGGTCATTGTTCTGGCACTAAAATATCATTTACTGAATGTGAGTACTCTATTATAATAATAACTATTTCCATTAAAATTCCTAGAGTTACAAGAATGTTGAGGCAGTTATTTAGGCTGTCAAACTTTAAATTCGTGACGTTGAAGAGATCGTGATCTATGACACTGCTGTTAATATATTTTTTGTTTTATGGTATGATTCTACGCTACAATATTTTAAGTGACAGATACAAAATATACGGACTGCCTTACTTTAAACTGATCATTTTTAACTGAATTCTTCTCAAAAGTTTGCCGAGTGCTCTACCTCCATTGTGTACGCTTCAGAACCTAAAACTGTGCGGCTCGTGAGCTTTGTAGAACGTGACGGAACTAAGTGGTTACACGCACTAGGCACGCTCGCGCCGTTGCCCGAATTTTCCGTATTATTCTACTAGGCCGAGCATTCGTGTTAAGAACACTGGTGTAAATACTGCTCCGCGCTTCATCGAATTCATAATTTTTGTAGGTTACTAATCTGTTTTTTTTTGATAATATGAACGCGCCCTTAGAACCTAAAACTGAGAGACTCGTGTAGAACGTGGCGGAACCAAGTTACACGCACTAGGCACGCGCCGCGCAGCTGCCCGAATTTTCCGTGTTATTGGACTAGGCCAAGCGAGCGTGTTGAGAACTTTGGTGTATACAGCTTGGCAGTTCATCGATCATAGTGTTATTCAATATGTAAGATTTTGTGGTGGTTATAGTTGATGAAACTGAGATTAAAACGGACTAAGTGATGTAGATTTTTTTTTGTATATCTACCGGGGGATTTCTTAGACTATATTTCCAAATAATTTAAAAATAAATATATATAATTAGTAAGAAAATAACTAACTTGTAACTAAATTAATTATTCTTATCATGGTGGTATTCCATTTTGTCTTTAATAGACGTATTTTCTTAATTGGCACCCGATGGGCTTGTTATTATTAAAGGGTGATTCTTGAAATAATTAATACATAGCATCCAGGCTACAAACGAAACCGTTTTCAAATAATGAAATATACTGCCTGCTATGACTATTATTTGGATTTTTTTATTTATATTGATTTCTCATGTGTGTCACGAACGTTATTCTGCGTGTTCGACCCAGAGCGACGCTGCTGCAACGTGGCGACCGGATTTGTAGTGCGGCTTATTCCCGGCGCCGTGTTCGGGACACGCAAGTTGTTGCCGATATTTCCGGCCGCGACACACCTTGAAATGCCGGATTTGTGCTGGAGATTATTAAATTCTTTCGTTTACACTGTTTTATTGGTCAGATATGGGAAATAAATATTTTATTTTACGAGTGGTCTATATTTTTATTACTGAAAGTATTCTCTTTCTCGTAATATACAAGGACAAGAGAGTGCTCAGCTTTAATTTAGCAGCATTAATGGTGTTTAGATTTATTTAAATACTAGTTTCTGCTTGCGAGTTTGTCTGTGTAGAATTAACATTCTCTACAAATCTTATGTAATAACATAAGATTTTATTTTATACTGTGGTTTAAAATATTAAACCACAGTCTACCTTCTAATCTTATTATGTCCTTCCTCAACAGTAGGTATCATCATACCAATTTTCATCTAAAGCGTGAAGTAGTAACAGCCAGCCAGATAGACTAATTCGCATTTAATACTATTTAGTATATAAATAAATAAATACTTATTAGGACAATCTTACTCAAATCAACCTGCTCCCACAGTAAGCTCAATAAGGCTTGGTTGTGGGTACTAGGCGACGATAATATATATTAGGTAATATATAGATATATACTTAAATACATAGAAAACATCCACAATTCTCAGGAACAAATATCTGTGATAAACACACGAATAAATGCCCTGACCAGGATTTGAACCCGGGACCTCCTGCTTTGTAGGCAGGGTCACTAATAACTAGGCTAGGAGGCCGTTATTTTTATATTCTATTCCTACGGATTTCTAAATTTACAGAAATTCATACTGGTAAACACCCAAAACGCCTTTCTGGGTTTTACCGATTTTTTTTTGTCCCGCACAGTGTTAGCACTTAAGTGTTTCATTACAACACCAATCAAATCATGTGCACGACACCCCTTACTGTATCAATTTTACAAAAAAATACCACCTGATTTCGTATATTTTAGGCTGTAACCGGATTCATTACCCGGATAATTCGGACACGTATAATCCATTTGCAGTGACGCGCCGATAATGGAGTTACCCGGTAAAACACAGTTGACGTTAATAGTGAATGCGCAAGATTGTGCTAGCGATACTTAAATGTGTCTTTTATTGGTAGATTAAATTGCATACACTTTGTTAGATTAGATAAGGTCTCATATCATCTCACAAGAAGGCTTAAAGGTAACTCAAACTAGCTATGCTTGGAGTTTCCCTGTGTTAATGAATAACATATGAGAAACAAGGCCGTCGATAAAGCTCTCGAAAATTTCAGAGCGAGACCAGTTGTCTAGAGAAGTTGGTTCTAGAACCAACTGACGCTGGTTCTATGGTTTTTAAGCTGTACTTAACGGAAAACGCAGTGTAGGAAACGAAGCCACATTGCTGAATGAATAGCGTACATGCTAAATCTATTATAACGTATATAATAGATTAATAGATATATAATAGATAACGTAAATTCGTAATATAACGTCCGTCGTCTATAACGTTCACAACAATGAAGAAATCTTTTACTATTTATTTCTATAATATATGTTCCGGTCCACATCTTTCGTTACTCTAAAACATACCTAGTACCAGTTCCCTGTCATCATTTCTAATTTTATTTTAGCCACACGCCAAAATATGACAATAATAGTACATTACGCACCTAGGGCGGTAAAATAAAGAACGGCTCAGATCGCGGATATTTGTGGCCCGAACCGAAGGTAAGGGCCATAGACAAGCGATCTGAGGCCTTCTTTATTACCGCCCGTGGTGCGTACACAATTTTACGTCTTCTCCTGGGCGTGAAGTAAGATTTGCCGCTACGCCCGTGGGCGTAATATCTCATTTACCGCCCAGAGTGACGTAAAATATTTTCTGCCGGCACGGAGGCAAAATCGGCTGACGCGCGGTCAGTCAAGCATGAACGGTGATAGCGGTGAGCGATAAAACTAATAGGGTTTTGGATTAACACTTGTCGAGTTAGATACCTATACCTACTGCGGATAGTGACTTTGCATGGTTATCGTGCGTCCGCTTTTAATATTATGAAATTAACACAGTCTTCTTCTTAGTCGTATACTCTTGTCAGAGTAGTCGTGGTCATTGATGTCGTTGTACGGCGTTTTTTATAGTTTTCCGCCATCTTCCTCTACTTAGTGCGTTTCGCACGCACAGATTTAAGCGTGATCCGGTGAGGGCCTTCACTTGATCAGTCCATCGCATTGAGGGGCGTAATCTGGGTCTTGTACCAGCCACTCTACCCTGAACAAAATCTCTCCATGGCGTCGTCTTCCTTGCGCGTCATTAACACTGACATGCCTTAAATTGGTCAGGGTTAAACGTAATGTTTGGTAGAATATTTAAGTTATTATTTTTTAAAGTATTAAATTACCATATGATGTTTAGCTAGGTATTGATAAAGTTGGTATAACTTAGGTTTAAAGACTACTTTTTAGTTTTAGAAAAATCTTTACAGAATCTTGCATTTCCCAAAAAAATATTGGTGGTTATATTATGTCTATTGTTATTTTATATACAAATGTAAGTCGCGTGCTTTCAATAATAGATTTCTCCCTTATCTGGGCGCGCGCGCACAGTTGCGTTTGTTTACTGCGGCTACCAAATGAGATAGTAGAGGTTGGTGTCCATTAGGGCATGCTTCTTGTTCTGCCGTCATTGCCGATACCATACAAAATCAGTACCAGCTCAATCTAGTTTTCATTAGTAACTATTATACGTATGTAAATAGATTCCATGCTTTCGTATTCAGGTCATATTTTATGTCAGATTTTTTAAATTGCTTTATGTTATACCGCGTACCTACTTTCTATAAAAGTATGTAAATATTAGACCGACTACATTTATGATCAGGGAACTTCTACTGGGTTAAATTTTTTTGTTTCTCATGTACTCCGCTTCGTTAAAAACTAGACTAGGGAACATCCTAAACTTGCGCTGAATTCAGCATACAAATAAGAAAGATAATGACAACCTCTACAAGTCTAGCCAGGCAAGTCGGAAAAAACCATGTGCAAAAGTTTATTAATTTATGTTATAGTCAATTTTACTTTTGTTACAAATAGCTGTCTATATACATACATATTGTATCTACTGACATGATGTCTATATTATAGCTTCCCGTTATAAATATTTATATCTGCAGTGCAACAAAGTGCACGCACCCTTAAGATTATGGTGACATTTTCGCGATACCCAGTAGCTCTGAGTCACAGTGACTATAAGTAGTATGTACTCGCACTAGCATGTTCTTTTGTTTTAACGCACATAAACTATCTGCTGGGAGGCAGTAAATATGCCGCCTGGACTCTACCCTATATTTAGAAAAGCTATCACTAATATAAAACTAGTGGTTCTGTGAACCGTAGACTTCGGAGAACATCAATAACGCGACAGCAAACTCTCCCCTTCCCCCTCCTTTCCCCCCAATCAAAAAAATGGCTCGACAATTTTTGGCAAATAAATCAACGAATGCACATCCCAAGTTTCATCGAAATCGGATGAAAAATGCGACCTCTAGACTGACACTGACCAACCAACCAACCAATACACACACATCAATCTGCCAAATCGTCGTACCAGTGAAAACGGAGACGTTCGTCGCCTCGCTACGCTCGGCTCCTCAGTCAATTATATAAAGAAATATAACAATTAGAAATCTAATTCAAATTGATATATCATTTATTTCCTTAATAATTATTTTATCCACAATTTTATAATCCACGCCGCAGGCTTCGTCAGACAGATACAAAAATAGGTCAACCACAGGCTTCGTCACATAACAATCAAACTTTACAAGATGAAATCCGCCACAGGCTTTGTCAATAATAAGTATACACTAAAGCTTAATTACACTACAGACCACCCCGGACCGTAGCTGGCCCAAAAGTCCCCATGACACTTGCAGCGTTTCCACGCTGAATTGCCAAGGAAATCTGCTGAACCAGGTACGATCCGGAGCGAGGATCGCAACCCCTCTGAGTCGACGACCCAAGTCCCTAACAAACTCCTTGGCCTCCGCACCCCATGACCCTGCAGTCTCTACCGCAACCGGTATGAAGTCATACGTTGGTTCCAAAGCAGAATACTTAGTATGCTACTGCCTAGCTTCATAATCGCGAGATCTAATTCGTATTTCAAAAAATCAAATCAAATCAAAATCATTTATTAAAAGACAACACGGTCCACACATTACATAATAAGATACAATTAGATATAAATGTAAATATGTCAACTTACCTGTTTTAGTTTGATATTAAAAGTTAAGCTTTTGTTCAATCAGTTTTCATTATTATGAGGTCCAAAGGTAGATTCCTATTCCTTTACCAAGCGATTACAGAACAAAAGTCGGCGGTCTTTCTTGGTCGTGTGCCAATCTAATCCAATTCCTTATTGCAGACTTTGTCTGGCTTTTCCAAATTATTATCCTTAGTAACTCACTAAGAAGCAATAACAGACTTGAATATTTCTAGAAATTACGACACAAACAAATCTGTTTCCGCTTGTCATTTTCACGTTTCCGGCCTACGTGAAAATTGCTGGTATAAAAATAACAAAGAATTTCCGCTGAACTCGCGCTTGTAGCGGATTCCGAAGCCGGCAACTTTGCTAACAATGCGTGTCACAGTCAAAGCGTGCCAGTGTGTATGGCCATAACTTTGTTATGATGGAGCGGGATCACTGCAGTTTTATGTAGAATTTTTTATCTAACCCAATAAGAGCATCGTACCGTACCACGCCGTATAGTTTGAACTTTGGAACTTAAAGTCAAATTCTTTAAGGCTTTGAACTTCTAAAGAAGGATAACTACTTTTTACAACTTAGGTCTGAAGGCAAGCTGGAGATAATATGGATTATTTACATCAAATCACTAGCAGATTGCAACCAGTTTTTGTACGAGCATTGGAAATAAGGAAATAACCTATAGCTTTGAATGAACTTTGTATTGAATCTTAATACTAAATATTTATATGAAAAATGTTTCTGCAATAATTTGTTGTCATATTATTTTGTTATTATTATTTAAATATTGTGCTTGATGCAAAGGTTAAGTTTGTACTTCCCAAAGTACCTTATATATTGATTTTAAGTAGGTAGCGAGTTTTGGTTGTTGGCTGATCTTTGGATATTGTTTACCTACACATAAGTAATGGTCGTTATCTTGTGAGTAGTCTACTATTTTTTTCCTCGTGTATTTCTCGTATTTCTTCAGTTCAAAGTGAATTCGCTGTTCCCAGTTATATCAGTACATATTTTTCAGTGGTTATATGAATATTATTGAAATACATACGTTATTTACCCGTCACGTCGTTTCTTTTCCAGTGTAACGTGGATCCCGATTTTATCCATTGAAACTCTTTCTTTGAAATGTGCCTAGAATTTATGAAAATCAAGTTTTTGTGCTCTACACGTTGAAAAAGAATACGGAACACTGAACAATTACACATTTTCCTTTGTTGTTTTTGTATTTACAGTAAATATAAGCATTTTCTTAACGCATAAAAAGGTAAGTAATGTTCAAATCGTTACCGTGAAAGATACGGCACTCTCTTCGACTCGCGACGATATGACGAGGTATTATTATTCTGTATTTAATCCGAACACAACGCTGAAGAAAACCCTAATATATGATAATACACTCAAAAACAATGAAAATGGAATGAAAATGTTTTGGGTATAGTAAATTTATCGCAAGGCATGACAGCCGTAGACTAGCAGTTTTTCAGATTGGCACAAAAATGTCCGTTAGTTATGTAGCGAGAACCAATTTAAAATTTCTAACTAAGAAGCTCACAGTCTCAGTTAATTATAGAACGAATTAATTCCTTTAATTCGTAACTTAGCCGCGCTCATTAATAAAAGTTAATTAAGTTCGCATTTAAAACGTCAGGTCGGATTAAGTGGACGTCACTTAAAGGAATTAATTGAGATTTGCGGGATTACAGGAAACACCTTCAAAGTGCTGGGCATACGGGGAGTTAATGCGTGGCGAATCGCAGCGGTTTTATTTTGGAGAAACTCTAGCAAACTTCTACTCGTGACTTAGTTTGCGTTGTTTTCGTGAAATTGTCAAACCCCCCGCTTCTCTTACGTAATATTTCTCACGTAATAAAAATTACATCTGTTGAGAGTCAATGAGTGGTTTAAATAATATCAATATAATATAATAATACATACATTGTAAAAAGAGATCAAGACAACATCGCGTTCTGGCCATAGAAGATAATACTATTTTTAATACGATAATATTAGAAATAAGTGATCAATAGATACTTTTTGCATTAAATATAGTTTTTTATATAGATTCGCAGTAGATATTTGCAAAAATCTTCAATAAAACCAAATGTTTGTAATACTTAATTCGATTTCCGCCTACAATTTGGTCTCGTAGGTTTTAACCCGTCGGCGTCGCTCAGCGAAAAATTTGATTGTAAGTACATTACCGTAAATTTTGTATTAAGAAGATCTACACACCTAAAAATAGTTTTCTTAAATACAGTCGTCTTAGGTTTGTATTTTTAAATAGTGTTGACTGTTAAATATTGTTTACTTATTTAAAAAATATAATTAGAAACGATGGCTCTTATATACCGTGTATATTTACCTCTTTGCTGTGCTGTTACCTATATAATATATATATTTATATTTATTTTTTCCCCTTTATTTTACCATGTGACTGTACATGTGAATGTGGCAACAAATCTTGACACGGCTATTTTCTTAAACAATGTTATCTGGATATAGTGTTACAATAAAAGTGCTTACCTATTTTTTACGTAAAATAAATATGCTATCCATCAAAATCTAATGTGAGTAATGTGCCATCCTAAACTAAGAAATAATAATTGTACTTAAACTGTAAAAAAAGGAAAACGTGAAAAAAAAAATGTTTAGTGATTGGCGGTAGAAACAGATTTTATACCTAGGCTAAATACAAATGGACAAGAAATAAATAAATAACACATATTCAAACATTGATATTTACAATGTCTATTATGTTACCTCGCATAATATCGACAAGTTAATAAAGCTGTAAAAACAATGCTATTTTTAAAAACAATTTACTTTCCAATCCAAACAAAACAATTTCACGTGTCACATCAAACACGAGTAAAAATAACAAAGTATAAACAACTGAATATCAGATTTATTTATAAACACTACCCTTGACCAAACAAGATCCTCTACTACTTATTTACACAAAATTGATTCGTATCACAATGACATAATGCAAAAGAAACTGTTTACCAAAACTTTGTTTATCTAAGTAGAATTTGTGAACAATCAAGCGAAATTCAGCCATAAAATAAGAGCACTAGAGTTTGTGAAGACTGGTCTTTAAATTTGGTTTTTCGGTAGCCAGAGTTCAACACGAGTTTGTAAAATATTTTCAGTACTGAATTCTAAAAGGGATGCCCGGCACACGCGTCAACTGTCTTGGATTTTCGAGACATGCGAGACATTTTTTTACGTTTTTAAATAAATACTAAATTGTTTTATTCGTACTTTTTAATTTAAGTCTAACATGAATATATTATTGCATGATATTATTATACTCGAATGACTCATGTAGCAAAACATATTGTATAAAAAAAAAACAAAGCAGAATAAAGGAACAAGGAGATGATTAAGGCAAATTTTATTCCATAAATGCTTAATTTCTTAACGAGTAGATACCTACGAATTATAGCAGAGCCATACAGAGTAGGTTCTGTATGGTGTGTGGCGAATTGGCGTCCGGACTATAAACGTCGTGTAAGTTTAACTGAGACTGCATTCAAGAAAATTTAAATAATTATATTGTAAGTAGATCTGACAATGTCATAGTACGTTTGTATCACCGATGGCTTGTTGAATTTTGCTTATAAAAGTTGTCACTAAAAAAAGATGTCACTCTGTTTTGGACACACTTATATAAATGTTATAGGTACACAGAAAGTTATATCCACCACGTTAAGTACAATTTGAACGAGATTCGATTATTTGCTCATGCTTGGTCCCCGGTCCACAATATTGTCAGTCAATAATCGGGTCGGGTCATGTTTATGCGTTCCAACTAAAACGGAATATTATCACCTCCATTTTATATGTAAACTGTATAAAAATATAGTATTTGGATTGAATAAGTAAAAATAATATATTCGATAAAATAATAATAAAGTCACGCTTCGTTAGCTGTGTTTTAGAACCTTACTTGTTTTTTTTTTATTTACTGTCTCCCTGGTGAAGATCTTCCTTGGTTTCTCCCGTGTCCCGGTAGCGGTTTTTGATCAGATATTTTTATTAAGGCGTAAACGTCTTTTCTTGTAGGTATACATACACGGAAAAAAAGCTTCCGGGTTATTCTCAATCCAAGACATTATATTATCTTGAAAATATTTCCTCGTGACAAGTATTTATTTCCTTTATCAAAAATATGATTCTTCGCTCAAAAAACCACATTTTCTTGAAATAGAAATATAAAAATATATTGTTTCAAGAGTATTTACTTGAAATAAGTTGATATGGAGAAATTGATTCAAGTAATTCAAATCGTTTCGGGGCAACTAAATATCGTTTTCATAGCTAAAATGCATTTTATTTCAATCAAAATAAGTTTCTCTGGTTAAACACAAATGTGTTCTTCACATAAATCAATTCTTCTTTGTAAGGAAGATTTTTCTTTTCGTTAGATCAAACAACTACTTTCGAATGAAATTTTAAATTATTGGCACTAAGTTATTTTAATCTTTATACAAAATCATTGAAATCTTATCTCAAGTAAATATTTTCTTGCGCTAGTTTAGTTACGTTGCGCGCCAATAGATGTCTCTGCGTGTAGGTTACAACATGGTAACGTTTGTTCGACGTAACTTCATGACCCTAGGCGTCTGGCAAAGGATTATTTGAAATTCGCAGTGGCGATTACAGACTAGGTAATACAATTACATATAAGTTATGAGTATGAGATATTCATAATTTATAATTGTATTATCACTTTTTAATTAAACTTCGTTTCTCGGGTTTAGCCCTAAATAAACAAAGTTTCTAGTATACCTAAGCTTTTTAACAATGTCAATAGTTCACACGAAGTTGACGAGAACTCTTGAATCAAAAGAACCGTATTGTTAAGGTGATAATTTGCATTCTCTTGGATAAAAATAATCGTATTCTCAAATGAATGTGACGTGATTCTCACTTAAAACAAATATTTAATTGATTTAAAGACATGATTCTCTTAAATTGAATACAATTGTTTTTGGTCTCAGACCATATTCATTTGCCGACACTATTTAAAAGTTTCAGTTTAACATAAATTTCTCAATGATGAAATAAGATTTTTAAATGAGCAAATATACTGTTTTACACCAAGAGTGTAAAATATCTTTACTTGATAGAAACACTTCGACTTAAAATAAGAGTAGATTGTTCTTCAAAGAAACAAGTATTATCTTAGTTAAAAGAACACAAAAAAATCTGTATCTGAATCTTATTCGCTTCGTTATATTTAAAACTTTATTGCTTTGCATGGAAGAAATTTGCTTTATATTAAGAAGTCTTTTTTTCCGTGTATGTTTAACTTGACAGCACATTAAATATACAGTTAGGCACACTTAATACCACGACAGATTTTCTTTCCATGTTTTTTTACATCATATTTGGAACAAATTATCGGCCATGCATAGAAAACTTAATACAAATCAAAGTTTAAAATGTAACACGTTAGTTTGATATCACGTAATGGTACATGAATAGTGATTATAAACGGATATAGTGTTGTAACTGAGGTGCGCATGTGTGTTTACATTGTGGTTTAGTAGTAATGTAACATCCGGCGAAACACTCGAATGCGTCAAAATGCGGTTACTAAGAACATCTGTATATTATTGACACACACATTATGGGCATTATTAAGCAAGTTGATAGAGCTTGCTTTAGTGATAACAATAATTGACAGTGCGGTAACGGTATATTAAATGCTATGACGCTTTTTAGAGCACTAATAGATTTACTGCAAAAATAACAAGCAGAGAGAGTGCGAAAGTTTAAAGTATTGTTAATAGTTAAAAAAAAACGTATGTTATCCGTTCTTCGTTATCTGGTCTACGTATAATTTAAGAAAAAAAAAAAACACTTTCAAGACATAATCTTATGTAGATATCTTTTTTTTAACTAAACAAACAAATTCATCAGGGCATATACTTACAAATGAATCTTCAAGTATCCCTCGGACTTAAAAGGAAAACTATTAAAAAGAAATCCGCTTACCAGCTTACATCGTAATCAATTCTCGAGTGCCCTCCAAATATGGGGTCTATTACAACATCTGTTACTATTCCTAACGAATTTTCCTACTCTTGGTTTGCACAAAAATAATCTTTACCTCTTTGTGATAAGGATATTTAGACGGTAAATTTATATCGGTAGGGAACACATGCTAATCTATGTCATATTTATAGTCAAAATGATTGCGGTGTTATGAATGCTTGATATTGCATATTAGTAGTGGTTCGCAATGCGTGTACAGAGATATCTAAACGGTGATACTATACTAGTATGATAGTTGGCCAAGAACCAATCATACATATATCAATATTAAAAAAAAAAAAAATTTAAAAAGTTACAGTTTATTAGACCAGTTAATTAGAAAAATATACAGCAAGGGAGTTAATTAATAAAATATTTTAAATTGGGGTGAGAGTTAATGCCAAATTCAGGTTGACAAAGCATTATTGCGCAGCGTTTCTTCAGCAGGGAATTGTCAATCTCATTTATAAAATGAGTGACGGAGTTATACATATATTTCAGTCTCGGAAGTGATATGACTACAATAACAACACAAGTTATCATATAAATTGTGTGTTGTAGTAACCCAATCGGCAGCTATGCTGCATCTGCAGTAGAATAATACCGTAATCCAGATCTAATATTTAGGTATGTGCACCTCGTTTAAATATTACTTAAGATTCTAAATTAATATTATATACAGGTATAAGTATTCTTAGTATACGATTGACCATTGTTCGATATTCGGCTTTGTGTGATTTAGTGTTTGTTTTACAAACAAGGTTTTAATCCGGTACTGTTCGAAAACATTTCTAGTAAGTAGCTCCAGGCGTTTCCAATAGAATCCGCTCTCAAATAGCAATCATAGGACACAATAGTTTTATTAGCTCCGACTCTAATCCCGCTAACTGTTAGTTACAGGATAACGGCAAATAGATGGAACTTCCGCAATAGAATGCTCTTCGGAAAAATAGCATTGTAGGGAGTTTTCGCGGGCTCGTACAGATTTGGTCAACTATCTTTTATTGACTAGCGATCAATTACTTACTTAGGTCTATTCTTATTAGTAAATAACACAAACATAAGTTCAAATTGACCATGGCTGACAACCGTAATTTTTTTGTGTGTACTTTTAAAAGTTAACTTACCACCACAAAACAAGTTATTATATTTATAAACAGTTTTTAGATCAGTATAGGGATCGTTGCTTTAATTGAAATACTTATATCTGCTGTTAAGAGCCTTATTCTCAGGAGCTGGTAAATCAGGCGCCAAAACTGTAAAAATATATGTTTGTCCAAATAAGCGTGCAGATCCATAGATTAAATTTCAGCGTCAGTAAATCACATTTCGAAGTAAAATACATTTAACTCATCCGATGCCCGTCAGTGGCAAAAACAAAACCCAAAAAGCCTTTAATTTCAGGACCGACAAAACCAATATGTGTGCGCGCACGGTGCATAGGGGGAAATGCAATTAATTTTATCACAAAAGCGTCGTTCGGCATCAGACTTAGAGGGAACGTCTTTCATACCGTAAACCGTAACGCCTAAGCCTTGTTCGGTAGTTTCAATGCGATAATATGAAAATATATATTTGACATTTTTAGTCCGAGTTGAGTCGTACCGTGCCTAAAATGTGTATTTTTAAGGATTTCACCTCAGTGCTTATGATAATACTCCTATGAATTTAACCGCGTAGCAAGTACATATCCGTACCTACATGGCGGGAAGAACAAGTCGCGGCAAAAAGTTGAAGAAATTTAAACTTAAAAAAAAATCTTAAGGTTCAAATTTCTTCAATTTATATCTCGAGTTATCAACTTCTTCCGCCTTGTACGGATATTATATTTCTACATGTTTACATGAGTACCTTTTTTGGCTTTGTTTAACTGACTGAAATTATAGTATAATGATACAGACAGTGGCAGCGTTCGTTTAGAGTAACTCTTTAATTTGATTGAATGGTCAAAGGGCATCAAATCGTAAGAACTATTGTATAATGTGTTCTAACCGTTGGTCTCAGCTTTTGTACGCCTACCAAATTCATTAGTGATCAGCCTTCTGATATGCCACTTTTCAGTTTATATTGTAAAAAAAACATAAATCAGCAACATTCGAATAAGACTAAAAATTATTACTTATACAGTAAAAGAGAATGTATGAATAGAGGAGCACAGTCTAAGTAGGTACTTTTTGAGGCCCCAAGTTCGATAGCTTTACTAGATGGCCCTGTACATTATGCGATACTTTGAATCGCTTTACCAAAAAATTCTTAAACTATGCTCTTCTATTTATACATTCTCTTTGAGACAGCAGAAGCTATGCGACACAAGCAAGTGTATGACAAACCTTAATATTTATTGGCAATGGATCCGAAAACTTGCCTAGAAACTACTATACCATAAAGTGCAGAATCCCGTGTTAAGTCACCCCAAACTGTAATAGAAGTACCGACGAATACCTTCATTGCTTTGAAATGAGCGCCAACTGAAGATTCTTAGATTTTAGAAATTCCGCTGGATATTAAATATAAATATAATAAAAACCAGTACAATATTATATTAAGAAAATTGGTATTTACTGGTATTTGATTGCACTGAAATTGCCATCTGCTCGTGAAAGTTCATTTCAGTTATATTTTTCCAACATGTAAATTACAATCACTTTTTAAAATGAAAGATTTGCATTTGATTGGCGTTCCTATTGTTGGTGGTGGTTATTCAATTTACTTATCGAGAAAAATTATAAAATCATTTGTTGCAGCGAATATCGATGTAATTGACTAAATACGAAATTTTTATTTACCTCTATTTACATTATTAAATATAAGAACATTATATAGTTAGTTTCAAATACAGGTACCTATATACAAATACTATTTAATATACCTAAATCTGACTCGAGACCGTAGCTCAATCCGGGTCCTTGGCGAATTGAAATCCCAATGGTAATAACATATTCCAATCGCGTCCCAATCGGGAACGAGTTGAACGCTCATGTGAACCAATTCTACTTATACAATGGGCACTTTTCGGTAAGGCAGGTACGCATAATCATTTGATTTGTTCTTTAGTTGTCTTAACGGCAGCGCCATCTCTCTTGCATTCAATGAACTCCTAAAGAGCTCGGAATGGAGGTAATGACTCGTAATGTTGTACCCCTGCTGACTGGCCAAAATGTGCCTTAGCATTTACAAAGATTGCATATATATGGGAAAATTCAGTCGGTGCTTCTGTGACCAGGTGGCCAAGTGGTTAAGGCATTTACCGCGAATGCAGAAGACGCTGGTTCGATGCCAGCCTTGGACACCGGAGGCCTAGGTCACTTTTTCCTTTGGTATGTTTAATACCCGTTGGTTTTTCAGTAATTGTGAAACATTGCCAGGCAAAGAAAAGTGTTGAACTCCAATCCGCATTATACTAGCGGCAGAACTGTACCCCGAGGGTGAAAGGAGAAATTTGTTACTAAATGCTACAAATCTTGTAGTCACAGATACACTGGTTGATTTAATTAACGACGAGCATTGGTAATACAATGTCGGGACAAAAGGTCCAGAATTAAGTGGACCATTATCAAGGCTCCATAATCCTGGGTCTACCTGCGGCCCTGACCTCTGGTCTTGGCTTCACAGTAAGCCCCAATGTTGCTCTGAGCTTACAAGATTTCATGCCTATTTTAAGGGTTATTTAGCCTTATTCTCCTATTAACTATTTATTTGTATGTCTTTCCCGACCACGGAACAATGGTGTTCCGGACCTTTGGGAGGCGTATGCGGAGCCGAAGCCAACGCGCAGAGGCCCATTTGACAATTTAATGAAAAGAGAGGGGTACACTAAGCGGATGCTGCCCCTGCCCGTGACATTGGACGTACACAGAGACAGCACCCGGCATGGTGTAAGGACTATTGAGAATGAATGGAGTCTAAAATCTACTAGGCTATTGGGTGAATAGTATGGACTGATTACTGGGCTATTGGATGAAGAACTGGACGCCTGCCTAATAAAACGGTATCCAATTTTATTTCCGGCAGACGGTGACTCGCCCTCCGCAAGATGGGCCCCCATAAAAAGCGACATCAAAGATGGCTCAAGGGCAACACCGGTGCGGGAGCTGGGGGTAGAGAGGTGTCACTGGACTATAAACATATAGCCAACTCGCCACTTAGGTTTCCACATCTACCCTCGAGAACATAGCTCTAACGACCCCACTCTGGACAGCCGGCTAAGGCAAGCCAGAGGCAGGGGACCTGTCCCACCATCCGACAGGGCACCCCAGGGGCACTCAGGTACGTGGAGTCGCTACTCTCCAACAGCTCGCCACAAGCTGCCCTGCGTTGACTGATTGCGCTGGTGAAAACCAGTGGGCGATGGGGTCGTCACATCCCTACGCCTTTCTATTAACTATTATTATTAGTCAGTGCTATATTGTGTTCAGAAGGTTATTATAATCTTAGTAGGTTTAAAGATCAAAATTGAATGAATATTGTTAAAATATATAAAAATCCTTAGATATTTTAGATGCTTTACCAGTAGAAGTAGGCAGTGTTTTGTTGCATTAAAGCATTTCTATGTAACGGTAGATATTTAGCATGAATAACAAAGCTAGAATAAATGCAACATTCTCAAAGTACTAATCGACCCCAATACTAAGTCGAGCTTTGAACTGGCTGAGTAAGCGGAGACGATCCCTCACATAGAATAAAACATATCGATACAATCGATTGCCCCGATCTCCGTCCGGAGGGCTACATACGCTGTGAATGCGAATTGCATGAACAGTACTTGTTAAGCTTATTAAAGTAGTGAAAAACTATGAGTTATTACGTCGACCAGAACTGGTTCACATAAAATCCTCAGTAAATGAAAATAAAGTTTGCGGTCGTATTTTAACCGCAGAAGCCTGCGAGAGGTCATGAGAAATTTAATAAGAGGGCCAGCGTTGAGAGGACGGCTTTATGCAAATGTGAGTACCTATGAACGACTTTTACCTTACGTTCCGGATGCGATACGATTATATAATAGCTGGCTGTGGTAGAAGTGACAGACGTCAAGTATATGTAAGGCAATCTCGATCTAATTTGAGTCACATTTTCTTCAAGAGGACATGGTGATTACGTCTCGCCTCGGTTGGAATTACCTCACCCCGCGGCGGCGGCCGAATCTAGTAGTGTATAATATTGAAGTTTTTACTGTACAGACGTTCGTACTAAGTGCTTTTTCGAGTTTCGTAGTATGGCGTGTCCGCCCTGTGCTAGCGGAGTTGATAAGTGTAAAAGGACCTTGGTTGCGGAAATATGAGGGGGCGAAGTTTTCCAGATTTAGTGGCTTCAATATTTAGGGGATTACTCCCGCTGTGGAAGGAGTGAGCTTCTGTGCAATGTCAAAGGCTTTTGGAAATGAGCTGTTATAATATCTCTATAAGTATATTTTTTTATTTCAAGCCTTTTCTACCGTATCTAATATAAATGAAACTTTAACGTGGTAGAGCTTCTTTATTTTATTCTAAGCATGTTAAGTAGTGGTTACCTAGAGATAAATAGATAACGCACAGCATAAAAGTAATCGATGATGGTGACAACGATGTTACACCGAATTTGGAGCGTATATTCTTCAAATATCATGGAGTTCGACTTGACCACAGCCAAATAGCACTAGAACTAAACCTTCTATACAGTGAATTGGCATTAGGAAGCCGGCCGGAAGGCGGCGGAAAACGTGCTTGTGACACCTCTGAAGTTGTAGACATCCAGGTTACGGTAGCTGCTTACCATCAGGAGGACCTTATGATTGTTTGTCACCGTGGTAGTGTAAAAGTAAAGATTAGATTTTTTTGGATACTCAACATGTACTCGTAAAGGCTTGAAAATGGCAAAAACTCTTAACGATTTTTTGCACTGACAAAGTAGTAGGTGGAGTCGTATCAGTCGAATATTATGACAAGTTTTTTTGTACTTATATAGATGTCATATAAGTACAAAGAAAGAAGGGCTGGGATCGAACCCGCGTCTTCATACATGCATTCGAGGCGAAAGTTTTTTTGGTTTAATTACATCGAAAGATCACAAGTTAAATTTCAAATTATAACTTCCTTAAGCTAAACACATATGGGAAACCTACTTAGATACAAGGTTGTAAGCAAGGATGAGTGACAAGCGTCCAAATATTACGATGACACCTTACCATCAGACGCGTCGTACGCATGCATGTTTGCAAGTATTAAAAATTATTAAAAAGTTATTGAAAATGGTATTGAACTACATGAATATCTGTTTGCTATGTGCGAAGTGCAAGGTGGGTAACGTGAACGATTGCAGTGCACAATGTGACAAGAAATGAAACTGCAAAGGCCTCACTCACCTTCGTCACCTAGCTCAACTCGGTCACCTGTCAAAATAGTGAATCAGCCAGAGACATTTTATGAGAAATAATTAAAATAAAAGATTGAGCCTTGGCCCAAAAGATGGTGCCACAATAATGCACACAGCGAATAAAAACATGTTAAAAGTGCGATAGAGAACAACTTTTTAGCGCAAAATTGAGTGGTGCGAGTTTTGATTACAATGTCAATACATTTCCATTTTGTTTGCGAATCACGTTGCAGTTTGGAGAGCTCGTAAATTTATGCATCAAAACAAAAAGTGCACGCGTTCGAGCATCACAATGTAACTAATGAACATGAATACACATGTTAAAAATATTTATTCAGCGCCCGCGAGAATCAATGCATAGTGGCAACTCTTCAACAAAAAAGGTCGAAGTTTAGGAAAACACCGTAAGGAAAGTGGGCTTAATCCCCAAGAAGGCCTAGTGTACCTTCAATGGAAGGTCAGACGGCAGTTGTTTTCGTAATTCCTGTAGGGTTAGGGTTGCCCAGCAGATACCTAGCTGCATTGAGGCATGGCAAAAAGCCGAGACAGACGCTATTTAGTAGGAAGATGAGCTTTAGTTGAAACGTCTCCAGTAGAAAAATATGGCCAGGTCGAATAGGTAGGTACTGCAACCATCCTCTCTGCAAGAGGTTCGTAGTCTTTATGTGAATTCCCTACTATTAGGATAATGCCTAATGTAGGTCCTATTTTATTGTGTTGTAGAACCTTTTTTCCCAATTAGATTAAATGTTGTAAAACGTTAATTTAATAAAACCATATCGTAAAATACCCCTTATGTGTATATGCACCTGTGGTAGATGTCGCTACATGACACTCTATGACGTAAAGCAATGGAGGAATTGATGGAATGATTCTCCGAGGACGAGTAAGCGTTGATAGCTCAGTTGGTCAGAGCGATCGGACCGGTGTTCCGAAAGGTCGCAAGTTTGAATCTTTCTCAATGCCGTGAATTTTTAAATTTTTCTTACAATTATGAAATTTAAATCATAACGTGCCTTATTGATATGAAACCCTTTCAAGAAAATAATTTAAGCCTTTAATTTTTACGATTAAATTGTTCGAACATAGCAAACAACGATTTTCTGCGTATAAAATCCAAACAATAAAGTTTAATATATTCCAAGTCACGTATTACGAAATTGTACGAGCATAATAACAAAAACCCGCATTGAATCGCGACTTATTAGATAAAATCAACAACTTGCGTCTCTATTGTTTTCTTGCAAATAAAAAAGGACAAACGAACATCACGAACGCTTCGTGTTCAAAAGTTAACCAAATTTACATTTTAAATGCGAATCAATTTTCGAACCTTTGTCCCGGCCGTTTGACCGGATAAAATTTACTCAATGCAAAGCGAGTGAGATCCAGGAGAGTTTCTGTCGAGTTGGATTCTTCTAATAGCTTTGTCGTTTGCCAAGTTATCAGATACGGGAGGAAATAAATCCCACTGATATTTCAAAACATGATTAATCGGCAGGTTTTTATGTGTATTTTTTCTCTTTGTTGAATTTTCATATCAATGGTTTATTTTTATTTTGGCTTCAGCTCAAATTTATAGTTTCAGCGTTATTTTATTGTTGGGTAGGAATTTATTTAATCAGTTGTATATATAGTTACAACTGATTAAGCTCAAGTCGTCAGGACAAACTAAAATAGTTTGTTTTTTGCAAAAATAAACAAATAAAAAACAGAATTTTTAACTTTATCTCACTAAAAATAAATCTTCGTGAATTACTTTATTTAAGACTGTGTCGGCCGTCCAGTGGCGCTCTTGGGGGGATTGTATTTCCTAATAAACGAATCAATTTCTGTATAATACCTCAGTGTTAAGTTGTAGTCCTACTGATTACGCTACTTTTGGTCTTTGTCCCATAGTTTCATTTTGCTTCATACGGCAAATGGTGGCCACTTTTTTCCGTTTAGATGATGAAGCCTAGTAGTTAATATAAAACTGTATCACATACTTAGATCATAAGTTACGGAATAATATGAGTTGAGTGATAAACAGTTTAACCTCTTTATTACCATTTTATTTAGAATCATGGTTAACTGAATACCAATTCGAGAAAAGTTCTTGTAACCGTAGTACGTAAAAACATGTATTTATTGAGTCAATTATGCTTACGAAGGTGGTTTTAATTTTGTGAATAACATAAGATGCAGAACATGCATGTATGGATTGTATGGGCTCAATACGTACTAGACGCGTGTGTTGATTGGTGTTACGTTGGTACGTAATTTTTTAGTCAATATGGGTAGATTTTTAGTCGGGGACTAATTAATCATGACGTTTTATTTAGGATCAAAACAAGTTGAGCAAATTCTACACGCCATACTGAAAAAAGTTTATCAAGACACTAATGGTGATGCGTCCAGTATATTTGTAGGAATGCCGGAGTTAATTTAGATATCCTTTTTTTACATGAGCTGCACTAAAGTAATCGACTTACCTAATTTTGTACCAAGTAATTACAAACGTCTGCTAACGAAATTTCTTTGAAGAATTAAATAAAATTATTGAAAGAAAAACTGAAAAAATTAAGAATCATTAGCACTGAGCTATTGACGCTTACTTGATTCCCGGTGAATTTTTCCATCTGGTAAAAATAAAATTGTTGAAAATTACCAAAATTAAGTGATCGATGAACGCTCCACTCATAAATTGCAAATACTTACCAACTGTAGGAGGCGTGTATGTAATGGTTGGGCATCTGCTCTCACGCACATACATGAATACCGTTTGTAAAAGCGAGGGTGCTTTATCTGTAATTACGATCGCTTTATCAAACATCATTAAAGAGATAATTCAACATGACAGTCTTCATTTGCGGTTTGGGACCCATCCCACACCTCAATATGCCTTTCAGCCATTATGTTGTAACATCAAATATAAGTTTATTACCTGTGTGAACGCCTCTCAGCGCCAACACACGTTTGATCGAGTTATGCATTATTAATGAACCCCGACAAGTAATTACAGGGCCGTGATTTATCGTCAGACTTTTATTTAGTCCAGAGATTGAGACGTCGATTGTTTGTGTCACGCTGTAATTCCAGCGTTAAAAATAACATCTGAGAACTTGAGTAATGAAAAATTTTACGGATTAAGAGAAGACAATAATTAAACTTTGTATTTTTGCTTTTGTAAATCGTCACAAATCCTACAACAGCTCTCCTTTTTCAGTATGCCCCTAGATATTTCCCTTTTATAGCAAGATTTCAAACAGTGTCGAGGCTGCTAAAGAAGCTACCTTCTTGTTCATTTACTTGTCAACACAGTGATTCCTCTCTTTTGTGTCGGGAACGCACATGTGACACCTCCGCAGTTGCAGGCGTCCATAAGCTAGGGTAGTTTACTGCCTTTAGGCGGGCTGTATGCTTGTTTGCCACCGTGGTATAAGAAAAAACTTTTAAGCTAAAAAAAACATAAAGTGAAACAGAAACATCGAAATTATACGTAGCTACAATGAGAATATCAAAAGTAAGCTTAGAAGTTCTTTTCTAAGCTTGTTCACTTCAATACAAGGCTAAATGCCAATACATAAAGAGTTTTAAGCGAGCTTTGCTAAAAACATTATTGTAAGATTAAAGCTTAATTACGATTTAAGTGTGTAATTGAAATTTAGTAGGAATAAGTTTAACCATATCTTCCGTACAATTAATTATTTATTAACTAGTTTTCTATGTCCATACTGAGCAATATATTACTTTTTTTTCTAAGGTAATTATATGGTTATTGTATATGTATTTGTACATCTATGGTTATTCGCATTAATATTGTTTCATTCACATTGAGCAACGTCTAATGTCATAAGATTTTCATTTAAGTAATTGAATTATTAGATTCCCTGAAAATATTTAACAGGCCATTTCCTCAACAGGTTTCCAATAGGCAGCCTATTAAAATGTCTCGCATGCGTTTCCCAAGTTCCATCGATAATTAATTAAAATATTAATTAATTTCCTGGACCCAGCTGTCGCGTTTGGAATACCAAGTGTTTTTTTATTGTGACGTCATTAATTCGGGCTATTGTCTATAAAATTATGTTCATAAACTTAAGTGTAAATTTAACTGTCATTATTATAGATTGAAAAACTTTTTGGGCGGTAGGCATAGAAAAGTGTCATACCAGTTTTGTAGAATTTATTTGAATATTTATAAAATACTTACATTTTAGAACCTTTGACACTCTTAAATCACAGTTTAACTTAAATTATAGCACAAATATTATTTGCAGCACTTTAAATGCACTAGTTCTTTAAATTTACCACTTGCTATCCTGCTGGTTATCCTACTGCCATATTTCTAACCTGTCAAGTACTACAAAGCACAATGGCCAACTACCTGGACATAGCGGCTACACAAAAATCCCTGGAGGCCAGGGTGAACAAGATGTTCTCTGAAATTGAAGCCAAACTGAGCAAGTCCCCGGCAGTAAACGTAACAGTCGCGAACCTGAGCGAAGAGTTTGCCGTTTTCAAGGAACAAACTTTGTCTTTATTGAAGTTTCTACGGGACCAAATCACCATGCTCAGTAACACTCAGGATGTTCTGGAAATGAGACATCGGAGAAAATTTCTTCTATTTTATCGTGTCCCCGAAGAGCCAGCTGAAGCTGTGAGTACACGATTAGCAAGCATCATCACCGAACAACTGAAGATCCCTGATGTCACTGCAGCTTCTTTTAAGGCTTGTCACAGACTTGGAAAACTGTCAGAAGGTCATACTAGACCAATCCTTGTGCGGTTCAGTGATATGCACTTAAAGTCTATAGTCTGGAGAAAGAAGACCTTGTGCAAGGGATCCCGTTACTCCATTTCTGAGTTTCTCACACCTCAGCGGCAAACGTTGTTTACCCAGGCACGGAAAGCGTTCGGAATGAGAAGTTGTTGGACACAAGACGGGAATATTTTCGTAAAGTTGGCCTCCGGTAGTCGTGATCGCATTGAGTCTGAAGAGGACATCGAGCGCCTGAAGCTGGCGCCTAGTTGCGATGAGGAGCCGCCTCGGTCGTCTTCCACCCCTGAGCCCGGTGACGACGCTGCCGTGAGTGCCGCATCGAGTGGTCGGAGTGGTGAGACCAGTCGGGTTAAGCGCAAATAAAGTCGGGACTTAGTTTGACCGTGCTTCTCGTGTTTTTAATCTTGTTCTAAGGTATATAGTTTATGTATCACACTCTTTCTAACATTTTTCATTGTGGCTGCAAGCGCCCAAAGCGCTTTTATGTAATTTCGCACTTTTCAATTCATATGATTCTTACCCACTTTATATTATAATTTCTTGTAGCTGATACTTGTTGTGATTTGAGTTTGACGTTCCGCTTGACGTTGGTGACATTTGTTACGTCAATTCAGTGATAACGTTTGAGACATTATTTTATCCACTATGTCACGTCTCGTTGAGGTAATTCAATATTTTCTATCTCATGTCTCATGTTTTGGGTTAGCCTTTTAATTTAGTTTAATTTGTATTTTTTCATTGTTTTATTGTAAACCTTTTTTTTTCTCCTCATGTTTGTGATCTCACTGGGTAACTGGCAGGATAAGCGAGATTGTGTTGCCATCTTGCAACCTTAGTTTAATTTATAGCTCGCGTGTTCTTAATTGCGTATATATATATTTATTTTTAATTTATAGCCTTATTTATATCATATTATATTATATTATTTTATATGTCATACGACGAAACCGACACTTTCTACTCCGCTAGTGATGACAGTTCTACGTTTCATTCTCTAAATTCCTCCGATAACTCTCTCACTCTGGGTACTCTTCTAGCTCGCGAATTTCATAACTCTAAACTTTTCAACGTGTGTCACATTAATGCCCAGAGCATCCCTTCTCACTATAGCGAGCTGATTGACACTTTTCAGACTGATTTGGTACATGCGATCCTTGTTTCGGAGAGTTGGCTGAAACCCACCCTTGACTCAACGTCTTATGGCCTGCCTGGTTATGTATTAATTAGAAATGACCGAACTGGCAAGGGTGGCGGGGGCGTTGCTATTTATCTCAGAAATTCTATTTCGTATAAAATTATTTCCGTATCTCGTACACTTTACTCTAGTTCTGCGGAATGGATATTTCTTGAGGTAAATGTTAAAGGGGTAAAAGCCGTTCTGGGTGTGGTCTACTGTCCCCCCACCATCGAGTACTTCTCTGATTTAGAACATATTCTTGAGTCCTTGAGCGCGGACTATACATATCACCTGATCATGGGGGATCTCAACACTGACCTTTGTAAAGACACTGTTCGATCTCGTAAATTGACTTCTCTACTTCGCTCGGTTAATTTTTCTCTACTTCCCCTAGCCCCTACACATCATACCACCTCTTCTGACACTTGGCTAGATGTTATCCTGACTTCATCTCCAGGTCTTGTCGCAAAGCAGGGTCAGTTCTTAGCGTCTGGTTTTTCTCACCACGACCTCATTTTTGCCTCATATAAAATCAAGCCGCCGCGATGTAAGCCTGTTATTATTAATATACGTAGCTTTGCTAAGATTGATTCTGCTAGTCTGCATAAAGATGCTGCAGCTATTGACTGGTTGCCTGTGCTCTCTACTTCATCTACTGACACCAAGGTTTCTCTTTTCAATGCTGCCATTTTGAAACTTTTTGATAAACATGCACCGTTACACACTGTTCGAGCCAGGCGCCCTCCTGCTCCCTGGATCACGGAGGGTGTGCGTATGGCTATGAGGAGGAGGAACAGGGCGTTTAGAAACTTCAAACGTGACCGCTCTGACGAAAACTGGAGACTTTTCAAGACTGCCCGCAATCGATGCAACCAAATGGTGCGTGCAGCAAAGAGGCGGTTCATCCACCAAAATGTATCATCTTTCTCTATGGCGGATACCTGGAAGTTTCTCAAATCACTTGGCCCGGGTAAACCTTCCAATGAGTTCAGTGGAAATTCGTTTTCACTCGATGATCTCAACAGTCATTTTTCTTCCGCTCTCTCTCTTGACAGTTGCATTAAAGCCACCACTCTCTCTAATATATCGTCCTTACCTTCTCCTATCTCAGATAGTTTCTCGTTTTCTCCCGTTTCTGACTTAGATGTAAAAGCCATTATTAAAGCCATCAAGTCCAAAGCCGTAGGTGTTGATGATGTCAGCCGTTACATGATAGTGTCTGTCCTTGACTGTGTACTTCCTGTAGTAGTTCACATCGTCAATTTTTCACTGGCTAATGGTGAATTCCCATCTCTCTGGCGCAGGGCCTTTGTTATTCCTCTGCCTAAAATCAGCAACCCCACCACTCTCAGCAATTTTCGGCCAATCTCTATTCTCCCCTTTCTCTCAAAGATTGCTGAGGCTGTGGTTCACAAGCAACTCTCGCGCTTTGTTCACTCACATAACTTGCTAAGCCCCTTACAGTCAGGGTTTCGTCCGGGGCATAGTACCTGCACTGCGCTTCTTAAGGTGACTGAGGATATCAGGCGGGGTATGGAGGGTCAAATGGTCACGGTTCTTGTTTTAATTGACTTCTCTAACGCGTTCAATACCGTTGATCATGAAATCCTCCTTGCCCTGCTTAAACATATAAAGGTTTCACAGACAGCTCTGAACTGGTTCGCTGCTTATTTGGGTGGCCGCCAGCAAGCGGTGAGGGTCGACCGGGCTCTATCTGATTGGTGTGATCTCGCTACTGGTGTGCCACAGGGTGGAATTCTATCTCCTCTCCTCTTTTCCACTTTCATTAATTTTATAACCCCGGGCCTTTGCTGTAGTTACCATTTGTATGCCGATGATCTCCAACTCTATGACCAGTGCTCAGTGTCTGATCTGTCGACTATCATTGCCAAACTTAACTCGGACCTCCTTCATATCCAGCAGTGGTCTGAGAAGTACGGCCTTTATGTGAACCCGTCAAAGTGCCAGGCCATAGTTATAGGGAGCTCACGCCAGCTGGCTAAGTTAGATTTTAACACCATTGCACCAGTTACCTTCAACGGCACACCCATTCACTTCAGTCAAAGTGTTAAAGATTTAGGTGTTCTATTGGACAGTACGTTGAGTTGGAGAGCTCAGGTTACTGAGATCAGCCGTAAGGTTATAGGGTCGCTTCATTCGCTCAACAAATTGAAGCACTTTCTGCCTATTAAAACTAAAATTATGTTAATTAATACCTTAATTCTGCCCATTATTGATTATGGTGACGTATGTTATCCAGACCTAACTGAAGAACTTTTCAATAAGTTGGATCGCCTTCTTAATAACTGCATCCGCTTTATTTACTGCCTTCGCAAATACGATCACGTCTCCTCTTTCCGCTCTCAGCTTGGCTGGCTTCCCATTCGCTTACGACGCAACTCTCGCATGCTCTGTACTCTGTTCTCTATTCTTAATGATCCACACTCTCCCGAATACCTCAAGTCGCTCTTTCAATATTACGGCCTTAAGCGTGACCGTCAACTCCGCTCTTCTGGCAATATGTCTCTATCCATTCCCGATTATCGCTCCGGCTTTATGTCGGACTCGTTCTCTGTGCAGGTGGCGCGCCTTTGGAACGGACTCCCTCTTAACATCAAAAATGCCCCGAACAGGTTTGCTTTCAAAAAGTCGGTACGTGCTTTCCTTGCTAATAGTAATAATGTTTCCTAGTGTTTCTGTTTCGTCTGTATTTATATATATATATATAGCATGTATATATTATTATATATTATGTATTTTTGTATATTATATGTTATGTATTTATGTATTTTATATATTATATATATTTGTATAAATTTTGTATATTAATGATTCTATGTTGGATTGTTTTGTTTTAATTTTATTTTTTTGCTATAAATAGCACCGCCCACAATCTTTCTGCTTTGCCCCAAGGTTGACTGGTAGAGAATGCCCTATGGCATTAAGTCCGCCTTTTGTACTTTAAGTTGTTTCTTTTGTGCAATAAAGTTTAAATAAATAAAATAAATAAATAAAAACTGTCTAACTCGTGACTACGGTCGCTGTAAAGGGCTCGAAACGTTGGATAATTTAAAATTACGCGACTAATCCGTTTAATTCTAATAACTATAATTAATTATCATCGCGGTAACAGAAGACAATATTAACTTTCATTTGTTTTTCTCGTAGAGTGTAACAAGATAATAAGATTTTAGAGAGATTAGAGATTAGATATTTATTCTTCAATTTAGGCACATTAAAATGCACTTATGAACGTCAGAGAGAAAAAGGAGCTACCACCGGTTCTAACCCTACACCTCTGACCCGAGAAGTATTGCTTAATACCGGCAAGAAACTCGGCGGGACTTATTTTTTCAAAACAGTAATACTAATACATTATTTCTATCAACTTCAAAAATAGGAGGATAGCATGCATAGATCGATATCGTCGAGGGAGTAAAGTAGGATTTTTTTTGTCCAAATAGCGATGGCTTAGGGTAAAATGTTCTCCTGTAGTATTTATTTATATGGCCAGTGATGACATAATAAATACTTTACTGTGAATGAGTTGCCTTTCTCCAACTTAATACCTACTATCATACACTCTCTACTATTTTCATACCAAAAGTATTCATGTCAGAAGTGCACGTGGTGAGTTGCGAAAGGTCTGTGGTTGCGAAAGTCGGTTTTAAAGAGTTCTGTAGCTGTAGAATTCTCTTAGCGTTTTTGCACTACATAACGTCCTCAACCCGGATAACAATCCTAAGCTAACCGTATACGTAAAACGAATACTGAACATTCGACGACAGCCCTCTTAACACGAGCCATTAGGGCGCCGCCACACGGTATCGCCGCGTCATCGCACCAAACACGCTCATTAAACGCTTTAAACGCACATTTTGTTCGCAATAAAGACTTCCACACGCGTACGATTGCCCTTACGGACTTTATAAATGTACTTGTTAAAGAGTCGGATAGTGGACGTATATTACTTTTATTTGGACTCGGCATTAGTTAGTTTAACTAAGCTTTGGTGGATTTGGCGTCTCTATTAATGTCCATTATTAAATAGGCTTACGTTGCCTTGTTCAGCAATCTAAACTGGAGATCCTGGCTTCAACGGCTTCAAGTAGATACAGGGGTCATATTCTAACTTTAAAACACGTTTAGACATGATCCAAATTCAATACAAATTTTCACTACGTACCTAATTGTTTTGGACATGTTTCGTACTTTGCCGCAAATAAGCATATTTTAGTTTTAATTTAAGGTAATCTTAAAATTTATATTATTAGAATTTTATTCCATATATAATAACATCGCTACATTATGTGAATAATATAGACGTATCTATACTATATGTATTTTGTTATATGTATTCATGAATAGTATGTAGGACGTATGCTGGTTGAACGTAGGTATGGTGGTTTCATACTGTTTGTATGACTACAGTACGGCGCAATTTGTGTTAATATTTACTTAATTTCAGATTAAAGTATCTGATAAAAATAAGTACCAATTGAATATATTAAATTCGTTCCAAATAGGTACCTTGTTTAAGGTAAATAAAGTTGTTTCACAGATTGTAGAATATATACAGATTGTCAATTAAACAAAATTTTCATAGCTTTTGTATTACATGGAACATCAAAGTAAGTATATGGAACATAGTTATGATATTCACTATAAAATTTACTAATTTCACAATACTAGTATACTATTTATAAAATTTTTCTTTGCATCGCATTTACCTTTCTCTGAATAGCCCTGTAGTTGACTGGTAGGGAATTTATTTAGTTTAGGCATTAAGTCCACCATTTATAATTTATTTTTTATTTTGTGCAGTAAAGCGTATTTCATAAGCGTATAAGTATATTTCACGTTACATTTTTCAATATTTTAGTTTATTACTGCAATAAAATTAAACGCCCATAAATCAGAAATTGTCAAGAAAATATTTAATTTTGCTTTGTCAAAATTAAAATTCAAAGTACAATGAAATAGGAGGCCGTTATTATAGACCTTACATTGTTATAGGCGGCTAGTTGATATGGGTATTCAAAATAATTAAAGACTCCCTATAGTATTAAAGTAGTAGTAGGTATTAAGAAAGGCATTACAGCCCGTGAGCTCTAAAAAAAAACCTTCGGGTTTTAGAAAGAGACGTCGGGTATCAATCAACGGTGACACATGAAAAAGCAGAACAGTAATATTACCTTCGTGTGTCATCGTCGATTCCCGAAGGTTCTTCTTAAAGCTCACGGACTGTATTTAGGTTTTCATGACGTTTATTTTGTCGGCATTTCTTTAGCATCGATTAAAGTAGTTGACTAGATTGATATTTCGTTTTTAAGAAAAACAAATTGTACTTTTTTCTATTTTACAATGCGTTGCAGCCACGCCATGGAACCACTGGTGGCATCGCTGCGCTATATCAATATCTTATCCACTTATCTCAAACTGAGATTTTCGACGCAATCACCTTATTTCTCGGTTGTGTTCTGTCAACATTTTATTTGCGGCGTATTAAGGCCTTTATTACTTTTATGTCCCCCTTAGAAAGCCAACGCCGCCTACGGCTTTGCATTTCTTCGAGACAATTGAGTTGGTAAATACGTTCTTTAGTGATTTCGAATTATTGATTAGTTTTAAGTATTCTTTTAATGCGTTTATTTATTGTTTTTATTTCAAACCAGTTCAATATACGTTGTTTTGGAAGTCGGAAAATATTTTCTTTTTCTGTGATGTTTTAGGAATTTGGGGAGATACTTACTTGAAGGGAAATATTACTTTTAATTTGATTTAAGACCTTCCTATTTACACAGAATATCTAACTATAAATACTTTTGCTGTGTACTTATGATTCTATTGGTTGATGTTCATGTTGATATCAAAAATCCTATGGAAAATTTATGCTTATATACTGTCTGCTCTACAACATTTCAAAAGCATATCTTGTTAATCTTATTACAGGAAATCAATATATGTTAACAACGTTGTTTAAATAGGTATTTCACGAAATGAGGTTCGTTTTGGTAACGAAATAACAAGATCTCACAATCTGTTAAAAGTTAATTTGCAATTTAATACATGTTTACGACCATTTTGGTGTCGCCAAGTAAGTTCATTTCCGAAATGACGATGTTTATTGTGAAAAGTGACACTGTTGAAACGAAACGTACCGGTACCACCCGCAACTAAAAATAATTTGAATAAGTGAAACTTTAAACCAAATGAAAGGAAATGAATATCGTATAGTGTAAATAAAGAATGTATATGTTTTGCTGAATACCGCTTCTCTGAAGCAATCAGCTAAACTCGTTAGCGAAGGGATTTTTTTTTCGTAATACCAATTTTATGTGATGAAGAAACATTAAACTTACATACAGTCCGTGAGTTTTAAGAATAACCTTCGGGAATCGGCGATGACACACGAAGGTAATATTGCTGTTCTGCTTTTTCATGTGTCACTGTTGATTGATACCCGACGTCTCTTTCTAAAATGCGAAGGTTCTTTTTACAACTCACCGACTGTAATTAGGTAAGTTTTAAAAATACCACAAACTGGAAGACAATGAAAAAATTAAACTGTGAAGTGTGAAAGTGAAATATATTAGGTAAGTTTTTCTCGTATTACAAACAGCAAAGACTAAAACAATTATTTCAATAATTAATTAGCCTTAAAATGGTGTTATTAATAGTCATAAGGCTTACTGACTTCAATCAGCTTACAGTTTTATCATCGTTTAAAAAAAAAAGAAAACTTAGTAGGTAAACAGTCCACAACGTCCTTTATCAGAAATATTTATATAGGTAGTTGTAGAAATTCTAATATGTATATTGAATGTTGTGCATTTCAAGAAACATGGATGGGTATGAACATAATTTGTGTTTAATTTTAATTATGCCATCAAAATGCATGTAATAATCTTTCTTGAGCCTACTAAAATATTTTTAATTACCCCATACTGCCACCGAGCCCCTCCATTAAGCGGAAAACAATAAAAATTTATACATCATCATCCAATTTATCCGATACAATACAATTTGAGGCGATACGATATTATTTATTACGGCAATAACGTCTTCGATTAACATAAATCTAGTTTTAATTATACGGTCCATTTTTATTGCACCATTTATTTATGGGAAATGGTAATGACACGTTTGGATTAAAAGATATAAACATGAAGTACGCGGGGAGGCACAAGTCGTGTTACAAGTTGTTGGACAAGTTGTAGTGAAACGATTACTTGCTGTAGTTTATTTTATTTGTCTGTCAAACAAGTGTCGATAAACCCTGCTTAGTGTCGTTTATTATGTTAATATTTTTGTGTCATTATAGTTAAAACCCTCGTTGTTTAAGTACTTTTGCTTATGCTTATTTTTATAGTTTACTTAAAAGTTTATTAATTTATTACAATACTATGTGAAAGCAACTAAGGGAAAATGTTTAAAATAAACCTCCAAATTCCCATTTCATTAATTAATATCATATGACGACGTATTTATTATCAATATTTCATTATAAAAGATAAAAGATAAAAGATATTTATTCTTCAATTTAGGCACATTACAATGCACTTATGAACGTCAGAGAGAAAAGAAACTACCACCGGTTCTAACCCTACACCTCTGACCCGATATTACTTATTACCGGCAAGAAACTCGGCGGGACTTATTTTTTCAAAACAGTACTACAAATACATTAAAGATACTATATACAATAATGCGTAGTTCTTCAAGAAGGCATATCAAAACAGCTTGAGAGACAGACATGTACCTGCCTATTGTGTAATTAAAATGAAAAATAAAAATAAAATCCAAATCTGACTGCTTCGCAATACGTTTGATATTCTTTCTTACTTGAACTGTGTCCTCTAAATGTTAGATGATTTTATAGATGATTTTATAGATTCTGGTTTGGGCCATGCATATATGTCTGTCATATAGTCCTCGACCCTGTAATAACCCTTTGACATTAAAGTTTTTTTCAAGTATTTCTTAAGAGCGGGAAATGATAGATTCAAAACATCGACGGGTAACTTGTTATAAATATGAATACCCTGGCCAAAAAATTACTTATATGCTTTGCGGACACGACATCGTCTGGTAGCAAGCTTGCTTTTATTTCTAGTGTTATAGCTGTGGATGTCAGAATTCTTCTTGAATGTGTGTATATTCTTTACAACAAAAATAATATTATCATAGATATATTGGGACGCAAGAGTTAAAATATTTTTTTTTTTAAATAATTCTCTAATTGATGTACCTGCCTTTAAGTTATACATAAAGCGAATGGCTCTTTTCTGTAAAACAAAAATAGTCTGTATGTCAGCTGCTTTGCCCCAAACCAGAATTCCATATGACATTACACTATGAAAATAACTATAATAAACTAAGCGAGCTGTCTCAATATTAGTCAGTTGTCTAATTTTTCTAACGGCATGAGCGGCTGAACTTAGTCTAAGAGCGAGTTTTTTTATATGAGGACTCCATTGTAAATTTTTGTCCAACGTTGAACCAAGGAACACAGTTTTATCTACTATATCTAAATATTCACCATTTATAACTATATTAGTGTCCATTGGTGCCACGTTTGGCAAAACAAATCGAATACATTTAGTTTTCTTAGCATTAAGTAACAGATTGTTAGTAGTAAACCAGTTTAGTACGCCAGCTAGTGTATTGTTAATTACAGATAAATCATTGGATTGCCGTTCAACTTTGAAAATTAAAGATGTATCATCGGCAAACAAAATCATACCACAAAGGTTTTGTACTACACAAGGTAAATCATTTATATAAACCAAAAACAGGAATGGGCCCAGAATGGAACCCTGTGGCACTCCTAATTTTACTAAAGTCCCTTTAGACTGGGTTTTATTTACAACAACTGTTTGTGTTCTATTGCTAAGGTAAGAAGACATGAGACTCAGGGCATTTTCTGAAAGACCATAGTGTTCTAATTTAAGAATGAGCGTTCTATGATCTACACAATCAAAAGCTTTTGAAAGGTCACAGAATATACCAATTGCATCATAACGTTTGTCTCGCCAAGCATTGAAAATATGTTTAATGAGTTCTGCAGCAGCGTCGGTTGTGGAACGTCCCTTTGTGAAACCAAACTGATTGCTTGTAAGCAGTCCATGTCTGTTGAAGTGCCCCAGTAGATCATTTAACATTATCTTTTCAAAGACTTTACTTAGTACAGGAAGTATCGATATCGGTCGGAAATTATTTAGATCACTAGAATCACCCGATTTAAATAGAGGTATGACTTTACTACATTTCATTAGATCTGGAAAAACACCTTGTGAAACTGAATTGTTATAAATGATGGCTAAGTAAGGCGCTATGTCGTCTATGATATTGCTGATGACTACAACTGATATTCCCCATAAGTCCTCAGTTTTCTTTAAATTGAGTGATTTGAATGACTTTACAATTTTTTCGGAATCCACTAGGTCAAATTCAAAGATCGTATTACATTTCTTAATATTAGCGCAAAGTAAGGAATGAGCTTGAGACGAAGATGATTGTAGGCATTTTGTGGTATTTAATGCTATGTTAGAAAAATAATCTTCGAATGCCGAGGCAACATCGTCATTTGACATGACCTGTTGTTCCTCCGAGACAATGTTGACTTGACAATCGCGTGATTTACATTTACCAGCTTCCTTATTAATAATATTCCACACTGTTTTCACCTTGTTGTCCGACATTTTTATTTTTGCACTAGTATAGTTCGCCTTAGCAGTTAAACACACCTTCTTGAAAATTTTTGAATAGTTTTTTACATAGTCCAGAAAATCTGAAGTTTTGTTCACTTCTCTCTCTCCATAAAGTTCATAAAGCCTCTTTCTACTTTTATGAATACCTACAGTAGCCCATTCACTAAACTTTGCTTTAGCTTTAGTTTTTGACCCACTAATAGTTCTCAGCTTGAAATGTTTATTAAATTGACAAAGAATCATACTAAACAAATCTTCATACAAATTATTTGACTCATAAAAATGTGAATAAGGCAGTGTGGAGAGATGATTTTGAATTTCTTTTTTGAATAATTCCAAACGATAACCAGTAATGGGTCTATATGTTATAGTTTGTGGAATTTCCTGAATTGGCTTTATAAAAGATGCCCTTTGACCGCTGTGATCAGAATTAAAACAGTTAAATATTTCCTTATCCAGACATTCACAGTTACAATAAATATTATCAAGGCATGTTGCACTAGTGACACCCACCCGGGTAGGTTCAAAGAACAAATTAAACATATTAAACGACTTAAATAAACATAGCAATTTAATAGAATTAATAGAAGATTCAAGCAAATTAACATTAAAATCTCCACAGACTATAACATGCTTTCGGCAGTTTCGGTTATTAGTCACTAATTTCAGCACATTTTCCATGGTATTTTCAAATGTGTTGAAATCAGCTGCGGCCGCTGTTGGTGGTCTATATACACAAATAACAATATAACTTTCTAATTCTACACAAGAAATTTCTACAATTCTCTCTATGGAATATTTTACAACATCCTTCCGTTCTTTACATCTCAGGCCATTTTTAACAATTATAAGGGAACCACCATGAATGGCAGATTTTCTAGCATAGAAACTGATTAATTTAAAGTTAATAAAATCAAAAATTAAATGTTCTTCTTTTAGCCAATGTTCTGTAATACACATAATTTGTACATCATTATTATCTAAGAATAAACCTATCTCTAACTCTTTGCTGGAAAAACCCTGAATATTCTGATGCACAACATTCATATTCAGATGTTTTCCCGCTGTCCGACAATCTAGTTTAAATGTGAAAAAGTCATTGTGGCGCTGTTCGCTTGCCGAGATCTATTTATAACACTATTATTTCTATTTGGCTCAATATTAAAGGCCAACAAATCAATAAGAGTCGTAGTATATTTCTTCGGCAAAAATATCTTCCCGGGGATTAGCCAAAAGCGCTCAATGAATTTATTTAAATCAAAGAAATGATACTTATTATTGAGAGATATGGAGTTGCACATTAATGAGTTGTAGCGTGATATTTTACTATTGTATTCATAAGGCATATTCTCTGAATATGGCAGTGCACATAAAATAATTTTGCCCACTCCAGATCTCTCAATATCATTTAAAGTTGACATCAGCTTATCTATGCTTTGCTTATCAACATTGAGACTATTTCCCATTAAAATTACCAATGTAGTGCTGTTATCATAACATCCCTTTGAAATAAGGTCACATAAATGGGACAAAGTTATGTTGTGGTAACAGTAATTTGACACTTGTTGTTGTAGTCTAAAGTTCAATAATGGGCCCATTCCTAACCCAATCTCATCAGAGTAAATAACCGTCTTCTTGACAGGTTTATGAACTGCTGGCACAGCAAGCTTAGAGGCGTTGAGGGCCACACTTGGTTCATCAGACACTGTTGGGGGTGTTTGTTCACAACTACAAACTTTACTATTAAGAAGCATCTTGCAACGCTCATCTAAATTATGATTTTCTGCCAACAGTTTTGAAAAAGCCTTAGTATGCTCCTCAACTTGTTTATTACTAGATTCATATCTAGAGGATATTACCGCAAGCATGAGCTTGCGGTAAAAGGGTGACCTTTAACCTATTTATCTCAGCATGCAATTCCTGTAAATTACTTTCTTTGGTCACAAGCTCTAAATGGCAGTTATTTACCCTATTTTTTGTTACCGACAATGCTAATTTAATTTTTTTAATGTTTTTAATGCATGCTTGGCTTTTGATAAGCTTCTGGGTTCTCCTAATATACCTATTTATCTTAACATACTTCTTCAGCTTTTTGCTACTGTTAAAAAACAATCCACCATTGTTCAACTCTTGATAAACATTATGGAGCCCCGAGGCATTATAGCGCTCCCGTTCACTTCTAAGCAAATCAAGTTCTTCATTTGCGTCACCCAGCTCCTCTTCCAGGTTTGCAATACGCTCTAAGGCCACTTCATGTGTAGATGCACAATGATTAAAAGAGTCCACTATTTTTTGTAGACGGTCCACTTCACAACGAGCCTCAGTCAGCTGTACATCATTGTCTGCAAGCTCCCTTCTCAGTGCTGTGTTTTTGTCTATGATACTCTTGAGCTCCACTTCGCTATCATCCCTTTCCTGCATCAGCTGATCAGATAAGGCCTGGGCCGCCCTAAGGTCTTTTGATGTAGCCTTCACTTGCATCTCTAACTTGCGCGTGTGGGCGCGTGCGGTGGCTTTGCGATCGTTGTCCATGTTCACTTCTCAGGTTAACTAAAAGGTGATTAAAAAAAAATTAGTTGGTTCCTATATTGATAATGAAATGTTTTTAAGATGGTAAGTTAGAGTAGAGTGCAAGAAGGTACGAATGATAATGTGTGCAGTGTGTCAGTAGTGGGTATTGTCTGTGGCGATTGTGTCGTCTCAACTTATGCTTCCACAAGTTCGTCAAGCAAAGAGAAACGGTACTGTGCCAATGTAGTAGGCTTGACGTTGCTCACGGCCGTAACAGTGAGCTTTGCATGAAAATAATATAAATTACATATAACATACGATACTCTAATCACAACAATGTGTAGTAACAACGAGAAAAAGAACGAATACTTCCTTTGTTTCAAAAACCAAATTCCAACGGTGATCACTTTTGCATTGACAGCTGCTCCGGTTCAAAGTCCAATTATGCGATTTTACGCTGCCGTTTTCACAAAACTATCGTTGTATACACACTATATAATCACTTATGTTGCTTTTAATGCACAATACGTCTAGTTTAGGACTAGAAATATAATAAATTATACATCATTTTTGTTGGATATGTACCAATCCCGTATTGTTCTGCGTAATTTTCCATTTTTAGTGTAAATTACTCTTAATAATATAGTATAATATATAACTCGCTATATCCGATGACATTGCCACCTAAAATACTTTTTGGTTTATACGTCTCAGTGGAAATTGTCCTAGGATGTAGGCTGTACCTATTATGTCTTAAGCTTTCACTTCTGATTTCTATTATCTACCTATGTCTGTTTTTTTCCCAAAAATAAAATAAAATAAATGTGAACGTCTGTTTCCAGGCTTTGATAGCCATAAAACTATTTGATTTAATCTACTGACTGCCTGACTCATTGTATTCTCTTTTCTCTTAATTATGAAATATTGCTAATGTTTCTACAATATAACTTGGTTTGGCACAAATATGCTGAATTTGATATTAGTAAGAGATTATCTTCACGATTCATTTCTAGCCAAAACGATATAGCATTTAGGTAAGTATATTAACTCTGAAATTGTCCGCTTGGACTCGACATCGCTATCAGCAGTATCAGCTAAATGGATCGCCGTGAGTCAGCGCGCCGTAGCTTAAGATGGACTTACGACCTGCTAATAAGGACATCAACTTTCTTATTACAAGTATTACTGCAGTTTCTGAGAACATACACTCATTTACTGTAAAATTGTGTTATTATGACTGGTAATTATATTAAATTTAAAACATTATGCGAGTTGTGTGAGGTGAGAGAAGTTGCTTACGTGTGTGTACTTAAATGCAGCAACTAATAGATTTAAGTAGTTATTAGTTTATTAGACTCTTAGCAAATTGGTAACTACAATAGAGAGCAGGCATCTTCTATGATATAAATAGTTTTGAACCATTTAAAAAATGTCTTACAACGTGTATTAAAAATCAAGATTCCAGAAAGTAGGTACTAATATCTCAAAGAGTCAAATTACTTACCCCAATCTATAAAGCCAATCGTTCCCAGGATATCTCTCGCCGTCGGCGCGAGAAGGCGCCACAAATCAACGACCCTCGTCATAATAAAACCAAAATTATCTGAACAGTCCTTTTAAAATAAACTTGACCCATGCAAGTTACCATACAAATAATATAATGTTAAAGCGTATATTTTGCATTGTTAAAAATGTTGATTACTCGATTATATGTTTTTATAACTGTAAATTAATGAGTTGAGTAAATATAAATATGTTGGTACAATGTTTTTATAGTAATGTTTTATTATCTTTTTATGTTAAATGTTCAATTAATCTCGGTTAGTATATTGTTTTATAAGTAAAATAACAGTAAGTACCCGAAATAAGTGGTTAATACTGAATTATCAGCCAATTTTGGCGAAAATAACTTATTTGTGCCCAAATCTCGATCTCGATGGTCTGGTTTTAAGCCTGCGCTGGTTGGAATAACACAGTACATGATATCGACATTACTTACGATTCGCAATTTTCACTTAAAATGTCAGACTAACAATCATAATTACCTCGTATTATTTATGTATTGTTTTTAACGTATTGTTTTTTGTAGAATAAATTGTTTTGTTGACTAAATTAACTCGCGTCATTACCTAGTTCTACAATGTAATATTTATTTATATTTTATAATAAGTTTGTATGATGAAGCGGCATTCCTTCAGTGCGGTCCTGTATACCGTTTTCATGTCATTTAACAGGCTTGATATATTTTATGCTGATGGCTTTAATGTATAATGAGGAATTAGTAAAAGGTTCGAGCAATAATAAATACGTCAGTGGAGTGACAACAGATTAGGGGTCGAGATGAAGTACGAAATAACCTCAATTCGATTTCTACATTATTTTTTGTCCATTTAAATGCTGTTACCTACACAGGGTAATATCAGATTCCTAGTTCTTTTGTTAATAGGAATAACACAAGTTATTAGTCGGCACTTAGAACATTTAAGATGTTGAGTTCCCGGATTTAAAATAATCTGTTGACTTATATTTTTCCTATTATTCTGCGCATGCGCGTCTCTGTAGTTCCATTCAACTAGGCAGATAACCATTACTTGGTTTGGATTAAAATTTTGTACGATATGAATTTCATTTTATTTATATACATATCTATTTCACGATTGCGGAAACTAAAATATTTCTGTTGATTTGTATAAGGAGTAGTGATAAGAAGCAGATAAAATGGGGATGTGGGTATTAGTTTTTTTTGTCCTAGATATATTAATTATGTTAAACAGCTAGTTATATGAACGAAAAGATAAAAGCATCCTTTGATATCACTAAATAACTTACACTAACTATGTTCGCTCGCGCTCCAGTTAATATGATATTCTCGTTACGGGAAAACGTGGCTTGAATGATGACGTACAAATAATTTGATATACCTATTACGAGTAGTGTAATGATATTTACTAATTTTGGCAAATGAGTATAATCTCTACGCAAAGTAAAATTTACTAACTTATTCTTAACAAATTGACCGTCTTGTCAACAACTACAAAAAATCGTTTATTACTTTGGTGTAATCATATTGATAACTTGTACAGTTGAATTATCTAATCCGTACACTTGGATGTACAAGAATATGGTAGGTACTCGACCATAACATCAACAACTTAATCCGTTATAAGGCTGTGTTCATATATTTTTGAACGTCTTTACGTAGTGAGTCCTGCACGTCAACGATATATACCTGTACGTATGTAGATATTAATCCCTAGCTAATATCTACACACGCACAGATGTGTCCACTGTCCACCGGATTTTTCCGACGGATATGCCCGGCGGACAGATCCGTTCGTGTAAGCTGCTATTCAGATGTGTCTGCTGAAAAATCCGTGTCCAATTCGCGGCATACACGCACGGATTTGTCCGCCGGGCATATCCGTCGGACAAATCCGGCAGGCACATCAGAGCTGTGCGTGTATCGCTAGCTATTCAAACAAACTCAATTTTTTTTTTATACAATGCAACACACATATTTTTATATCATAATTATTTAATTTACTTGTTGAAGCATGATTGTGAGTCTTTTTCGGATTTCTAAAAAAATGGTATCAGCGCAACTGTTGCTGAACAACAAGCGCAATGCCGGATTTTAAATGTTTTTGATAAATCTATGAATAACCTACAATATATCGTTTTGAAAGTTTAGCTGACATTAATGCATTTAACTCATACCTACTCGTACTTAAATATTTTAATTTATACTACTGTTGGAAGTGGTCACAGGAACATGCAGATATTTCTAGTGTGCTAATGCTCATGTATCATTAGCTGTGGATGCCATAGAAATAAATTTTATTAATTTTACACTTCTTACAAGTTCAAGTTGTTGATAGGAAATTCCAGAAATGTTGTCTTCCAAAACTTTATTAATAGGCACGTATACAATACAAAGAAATCGTAGCAATAAACGATAGGAGGCTTCGTTGGTGGCCCCTTATCTACGCATCTGATTAGATCCGTACTTTGATAAATTACAAGAGAATAGAGTGAACGTGGTATTTTATCTATAGAGGTACACAAGATTAGTGACACAAAAAAGGGTTTAGACAGGGGCGGACATGATTTGGCTCAGAATGTTTAAATAAGAAGCCGGGATGGGAATGCGGGACAATGATATCCCATTTAACTGTGTAATTTTAATAGTCCAATTATTAATTATCTACAACAATAAGCTAAGTACAAAATTTTCTTATGAGCCACTGTCTCAATATAATTTGAACGGCTCAGTAAAGATAGTAAAATTCAAGAGTAATAAAAATGGGAAGCCTAACTTTAGAAAAAAGACCTGCTCAAGGCACGTAATAAAAAAAGCCGAAAAGTGAAACAAAATGAAAATAAATAAAGGAACCGCCTAGTATAAGTAAATCAAAAGGCAGGATTGGCGATTACTCCACTGATAAGAGCATCTTAAATATATGATGATAAAAATAAACTTAGAAATCTTATAATGATTGCAAAGTGCCTAACAATCTAAAGCCTGGCGGCGAGTTTCTAACTTCTAGGTACTGCCGGTTGCTAAAATTCAGAAGTTAAATTCTAACACCGTTGTATAATTTATACAGTGAGCAATCCTAAGCATTGTATCGCTCTAAGAACCTAATATTATGGACACCTTTTTGCTCGCAACTCCGCGATGCAATTTCACAGAGTCCGCTCCGACACATAACTTATGCGCATTGCTATTTGCAGAGTTTGAACGAAATATGGCACAAAAGGAACAGGCCGACGTTGACATTGGATTATAAATTAGGATGTTGGAACGCTCTAGTTGACTTGACGGTGTCGTGGTTTTGTAATACATTGCTCAGATTGAACATTTTATAAGTCGTATTTATTCGAACTATAAATTAACCTATAACTATTACCTTTTGTGGAAATTTGTTATCTATTGACTTTTAACATCATCCTGTCTCTTTATTTTTAAACGCTTCTGAGTTAATTAACAAATAAGTTTCTTCCCGCCACTATTGAAAGATATTTAACTTCACTGTTTTACGTCTTTGATTAATACCAATATTCTACCTACTGAAATACAATACTAAAACTTACACACACACACATTACTTCCCAGCGCGGCAGGCCTGCCGCGAACGTCGAAAATCGAAATCTCTCCCTCTCTGTCGCAAATGATACAAATAGACGATAAAATGAACAAAGTGATCCGCGGTTATAGGCCTGAAATCAGGGTTTAAACCTAAGGGATAGTTCTCGCCAATATACCTAAAATAATGCTTGCCTTGAATATTACTCGTGTATGTTCGCCAGAAGCTCAACTAACTGATGCAAATGATTTATAAGATCCAAATGACCCCGAGACCAGGTTCGTCCTCATTAAGGCCCGACCATTGACTCCAGATAATCCTTAAATTAAACAATTGTACAGCCATTCGCATCATTCCCGCTTCGCCCACTCCTTTGTCCAGTGCGATTTGATATTTGGCTTAAGCAAGAAGAAGCAAGCGTGGAAAATGTTTCCGAGATCATATTGAAAGCTGTCAAATTCCTATTTAGAACGCCTTATACTTATATTCTTCAAGGTTAACTTGGATATTACAATGCAAACAGGCTTTATTCAAGTGAGCATTTAAGATACTAATCGTCTCTTCCATGGATTGAAACATATTTTTGAAGAAATGATTTTGACAGGTAATTGAATATGTATGTAAATCCAATTGAAGATATTGCGTTTGTTTAGACAAATGCGTTTTTAAGCTGGTAAGCATAAACTTAGCTTTCATTACTGTTGTTGTGGTCTAAACTCAACCCTTACATCATTGCATCTAATCTAATAATACTTGCAATTCGTCAAAATCCATTGACCACAATAGACACAAACCTCTATCTCTGTGTAGCCGCTAAGCAAATGTTGTTCTGGAAAATCGTTCATCAGTTCGTTGCTTACGCCACTGGCGCGTAAGGTAAGTCACGAGCGGCCACCGGCGCGACATTTGATAATATCGTTCCTGCTCTGACCCGAGCCACCTCGTGACAGTTTGTCTTTGCCATTAAACTGCCCTTATACCATTCGCATGAGTTTCAAGGATTCGCTCACAATTAGGCTACAACACGCGTGGGTTTGCTTAAATATGGAATTTCAGGCCTCTGCTATGATAGAGATATATATGAAAGATGTACAGAAAGCTGCTGAGATATACGTTTGCATATTTGCACGTTTAGAAAGGAGCAAAAGGCAAAAGTGTCAACAAATGTTTATATTTTACGTAGACTAACATACTTCATATAACGTAAATCAGCAACAGTCACAAGATATTTATGACTTCATAATTAACTATTTTATTTCAAAGAGGTAACTCGGCCAGCGTTATGGGTTCCCTGCCGCAGGGGGACCTCTTGGAGGGGGTATTCTTTTTGTAACTGGGATTTTAGGTAAGTTTTTATGTAGTTTTATATATTTATAGTTGTATTTAGTTTTAATTTAGTTTATTTTAATATTAGTTTAGTTTAATTATTTTAATTTAATTTTTGTTACGTGTTTATTAAAGCATTTTTACCACCTTTTATGCTAAATTGTTTGCTCTGGGTTTTCTCCAGCCCAGGAAATCTGCTGGTAGAATGACAAAGCCACCAATGACTAACATTATTATTTTCAATCATAGAACCAAACTATGAAGACGCGGGTAGTATTAAGGGGCTACTTCGAAAAATTATATGTTTTTTCAAACGCTCTAGTGACTAAACGGGAAATGGGACTGAATTTATTTTCGAATATATATTATTAGACTATATGCTCTTGTTTTTGGCACAAGCCGAAACACGATTGCTGAAAGTTGCCTCGATAGAAAAAAAATCCGAAGTTGGGTCCTTTTTCCCCTTATTTTTCTTAGCTTACGTAAACTATAAGAGATAAAGCAATATAACTAAGTAAAAAATATGGTATTCTGGTTTATCTAAAAAGTCACAGAAGCAAAATTAGACAAAACTTTATAGATTCGCTTATTTATCGTAGTTTAGTCAAAAAGTCTCATCCTTAAGAGCGCTGCATCTCTTTCTTTCGTGTACAGGAGCCATAAACGTGTCTCTAACGGATGGGCGTGGCTTGTCCGAATCGAGGAACGGCCTTAAACCTTCGTTAAGTTATCTCTCCGGGTTATGTACCTATAACCCCTGACCTCCTCCCGATCCCGAGATAAGTAGATTTTAAAATTAAACACACCTATTTCAATTAAATACATAACTAATTTAAGTAATAATTTTGTAAACACGAAGTGCCTTCAGATTAACCTGCCAGTGATTTCCTCACGACCCTTGGCATTTGAACCAGCACGTGTCTATTTATCAAAAATTTAATATCGACATGAAATATTACACTGGTTACTTACGAAACCTTATCGCACCCTACGAAGTATCTTATGACCTATGGCATTCGATACTAAAATTAATATACGCCAAAACCCTCGGCAAAGGACACAGGACAGTGACCTGCGTTGATGGATTGGCACCCTTCGAAACCCCTTTGTTGTTCGCCCTTTTCGATTGATTACCGACATTTCAGACCTTCTAGGTGAGAATTGAGTATTAATACTTTCTGGTGCTGTTACAAGTATTTACATTTATCTATCGGAGGAATCTTTTTCTTGTTATGTATTATCAAACCATGGGGAAATAATATTCCGAATATCAAAAAAAATGTGCTGCACAAAAATCTGAATGCACATCAAAGCGATGTTTTTGTGTGTGTATTTTTTGCTGTGCAATAAAGATAGTTTATTAGTTTTTAGGTTTATGGTTATTTTTTGTTGTGCCTAAATGCCTTACAAATGCAGTTTTTGGTCTAATTATATAAATAAAACATATTTTCTGGTTTCTTCTACAACTTATACATTACAAATACCTATTAATTATTTTCACAACTGGCAAAATTAAAAACTTATATATAGGTATATAAATAATACTTTGGCGACGTTAGTTTATTTCGATAAGCAATTTTATACTTCAGTTCTTTACACTGTTTTATTTTTTTCGTGTGAAATAAAGAATATTTCTATCGTATTACAAGTATCAAGTATTTGTACCTAGTACAAATAACAAGGAACTTGAATTCTACCCTCGTCTTTCAGTTGTAGGGCGTCTTAAAGAAGCCAGTGAATAGTTGAGGGTAAGTTTAAGGGGTGCGGTCTGCGATGTAATTAGCTATACAGGTTTACTCTATCTACTTTAGTATGTTATGTTGGCTTTACTGTTGAGACGGCCATTTAGATCTTCCAGGTTCTTACAATAAAATAAGGAATACTTAACACGTACAAAGAATAAGATAATCTACAAAAACAAAAACACTTTCGATTGGTAACAACATGTTTTAGAACTAACATTGCATCTATTTTAATTAGTTAAGTTAATGGGAGCCATGAAATTACATTTTATAAATGAAAAAAATCACCGCTTCGAGTAAGATTCGAAATTGCGACCTTTCGGAATATTGTACCTCGAATCTTGCACGACGCTATAATTTTATTTTCGATTTTTCTTTTCATTTGTAGATATTTAAATTTCGGGTGCAGACGTTTCTGATTTGTACAAAATTAATTTACATGAACATACAAAATAGTTAAATGAAAAGTTTAACCTTAAAAACTTATAAATAAACCATTCACTAACATTTATGTTATACTGTTTACCTACTTAAAGGTTCTCCACATCAAAACATGAATTACGTATGTAATACATATCAGTGTAATTTTATATATTAGATATGCTAGCCCACATAATACAATTATTAGCTATAAATATCATTACTAATTGGTAACACTAATATTTATTGGGCAAGTTGAGTAAAATCCCGGGATACGACTTTTAGTTTTACTATTCCAACGTTTATGCCTGAAACTGGCGTAAGGCTTTCATAATATCATGACACATAAGCTGTTTTAGAACAAGGGAGTAATATTGAAGGCGTGGTTTTACGTTAAGCGTTGTTAGCACTTACATATAAACACCATAATAATAAATTGTTATAGTTGCCTACTAGTTAGTTGAAACAGGATTTTGTACAAAGTAAATATGATACTAATGTTGATTTCTAAACCTATACTTACCACTTTATTGTTGCTAATTACTCATGGTAATAATAGAAGGTAATATGTCGGACTTATAGATAAATCAATCCGATGTTTTCTTATAGGAATTATATAGGTATCTCATTATGTACAGGTGTCTCATTGTGTTTAGAAACTTTCATTTTAAATGATAGTGATACAAACAAAAAAAAGATGCAATTGCATGGGAGCATTACATATCTTAGTTTATTATTAAGGGTTTTTCCTAGCTATAATTACTAGGAAGGAGCGGCGTCACGTAAAATATGACGTAGTATTTGTGATTAATAACTTAAAAGAAATGTACATACTATCACGTGACTGACAAAAACATTTACCATAAACATACGAAATTGGAATTCAATATAGGTACTTGTATTTTTTTACAAAAATCAATTGGTCATTACACATAATTTGGGTCCCAAAAGCTGACAGTAGCGGTTGGTTAATTTTTTATTTTATTACTGCACCTGTCTATTTATAGCCCTTCTAGCCGAAATGGCGTTATAATGTATTTAAATGTATGCTCGAAATGTAGTGGTTGAGGGTGGAGCCAATGTTAGCGGTAGCGGTAGCGACTTGCTACTGCTATAACTACTACCTTTGGATTAGGAGGAATATGATTGATCCACTATTGGGCTATAAGTTACAATTCTAAACTGAACTTGATCTACTTTAGAAAAAGTGACCAAGATCTCCCGTGTCGAGACCTGTTAGAGGCTGTGTTAAAATCTGATAAGAGCCACCTAAGTGTTTGTCGTTCGTGAATTTCGAAAAATGTTTTTGTTTAATAAATCGCCCTTTCCCTATGGGTTGATATTGCAATTGGTATCTTATTAGTTATTAGTTTCTGAACGAATATGATTCTTATAAGGATCTACTGCAAACAAAAATACCTTTATTTATCTAATAATCGTTTCTTAATTATTTCAGTTTAATTCAGCCAGAAGATTTTAGTCATATGGCTAAATGAAAAAATTGTGAAAAGATTACATAAAAGTAGAAGATTAATTGACCCATAATACGAGTACTTACGTCCAATTGAGTCGTTTAACTTCAAACTCGGATAAATCCATCTGTCAAGTTATGTGATGTTGGAATTAATAAAAGGTAATAGGGTAGAACAGATACTTATTAGATATTTGCTGAGAGGGTCGAATGGATTTATCAGTTTGAAGTTAAGCGCCACAATTATTTTGCCTATAGTTGTCGCCGACACTCGGCCCACGCACTCAGGAACACCGTGACGTGTGAAGCATCAGCCCGTCATAAAGCGTGCTTGCACCTGCTCACATTTCAACCGACACAAAAACTTTACCTTATTTACATCTATCCAGCCTTATTGTTGAAGAGCAATTTATTTAACGCGTTTCTCGCCTGTCACGTTGCTGGTGCTTTTGGGTATTTGGTAATAGTGAAATATTCTTTTATTTTATGTTATTGAAATTGGAATGTCTTTGTTAGGAAGCAGGCTTCTGTATAATTTGTCGTATATGAATTTTTGACGGCAATTTCACTGAGTTGGTATTCATATTATATTATCAATCGCCAGACTGTAATTTCGAAACGCTTCAATATACATTTAGCACGGCGATCACAAACAGGTTCAGGGGCGATTTTTGAGCTGAAATAAAGAGTCGCTTACGCCGTGTCATTGCTTATGCTTTCATGTGGCTCTCAAGTATCAAGTAACAAGAATAGGTATCTCAAGATAACAGCTTAGTTTTTATAATTTTCTAAGTATCTACTTAAAAAATAGACTCAAACTGGTTCGCGCCCCAAAATCGCAAAAACATTACGATTTTATGTGCTTTACTATGTACTGTTTTTTTAACTATTTTCCGAAGTTGTTATCCGAGTGCTCATTTTAGGTATTCATTGTTGCCCTTTAATAAAAATGTGATAGTGATTGCGATTTTCATGTTCATTGCGCCAGGAAGGGCCACGGGCTATAAAAACTACAACCGTTCATTTGCTAACTCAGGGTGATACAAAAATGCTTATCGTAGAATAAAACGAGAAATCTGCACAGTTAAACATAATTTATTTCATATTATTTTAAGTATCACAGATCCATTTATTTTAATAGTCATCACTTTAACAAAAATATAATAATATAGTCTACTTGTGGCATGTATCCCATTTACAAAACCATGGTTATTTCACTACCGTACGATCGCGATACAGGAAGTATGTACAATCTTAACTTATATACAGAAAGGGATGCTTTAAGATTTTTCATTCTAAAGTAGACCGACAGCTAATAGCCCTTAAGTTCGTTTTACAGTGACGAATGACTTCATCAGCCTTAAGATTCGATAAGTATAAAGTACAGTGAGATACAATTTTAAGTAGTAAATGCAATCTGATTAAGTCTTTGTAGTATTAAATAAGACGCTAAGCTATTTTTATTATTTAACAACAGTAAGCTCTGATAAGTTGCGTTAAGTTTAAAACTGCCAAAGTGCTGTGGCATCAGAGATTTGGCACATTTTGAATACTAAAGCGTCAAAAACAAAAAGCAAATTAAATAAAATTAGGCCATAAATGTAATTTCCAATACAATAAACACCAAACACTTAAGAGTAAAAAATAACAAATGCCAAACTGAGGTTGGCAGTGTTCTTTAAAAGATTTCGTAGGCACTATTATTGCTACTATATTAATATAATTTATACTCCTCGCTTATCTTACAGCGTTATAATGTTCTATACAAAATATACTACCACGATTTACAAACTTAGGCCGAGGCCGAGACTATTTCCACTAACATAACATTTAAACTACTCAGTAAATTACCAACAAGTCATCCATAAAAATCCTTTTGTCCATTCTAATGTACAACATACGCACGCAGTCCAATATCTTCTAAACGAGCTTTAGCACAGAAACTACGAAACACCATTTATAATCAGCATGTGAAATAAGTTCGCTAAAGGTCTTTGTCACTCGAGTTTACACCAAGCTATCGACTCCACTAACTTTCCACTTTCCACTAATGAATTCATAACCAGGAGGGTCTCCCTTGTAGCAAGTCGGCGGCGTCGTGTCGTTCCATCTGTCGCAGGGCGGCGGCAAGGGCGGCTGTCGCTCCGGGACCCCGCTCACGACATTCCCATAACTCCAAAATTGTCTCCGTCGGAGAACTCTTTGTGGCGAACCATGTCGTGTACCGGTCTACTCCGAGCCTCGCGGCTAAGGCTCGCCAGTCGTTTCCACGAGCGTTTGGCGGGTCTAGTATTGCACATAGCTGTCGCTTCACCCTCGCGCTCAATTTAAACGGGCCTTCGCTAGAGCATTCGTTAACTCCCGCCTCGCTAACTGTAACATTTCTTTTACCGTCACCGTCCTCGCTCCGACACATACGAGCCTCTAAGAGATTTTCAGTTATGTTGAAACTGCGCTGCGATTCAGCGCGGGGCGAACGACCGCGCGGCGACCGACTTCTCATGTCCTCGAGAGATATTCGGAATGTCTGTTTATAAGATGGGTTAGTCCTTTGACATGCAGAAATGCTAAAGTCGATTGAGTCGCAGTCGTGTGTTCTTTCTAGTACGAAACTGCAGTGTAGGGCGTTGTAATTAGAGCTCCAGATGTGATTGAATGGAATTTCTTGATAGCCTATTCCTGGTTTGGCTTTCCAGCCAGGACTAACATGTTCTAGATTTAAACAGAGGTTAGAGCCACCATCTTGGAATAGGAGTGTCTTCGTTCGATCAAGTAGTACACCTCCTAACTTCTTCTCCTGTTCTTGGCAATAATATGGTGCGCAAGGAGTATCCTCGAACACGTATAATCTTATACCATATTCTGAACAGCTTTCATTAGGCGCGGCTGGAGCGTAAATGGCTAACTGTAAAGCTTTGACTGCTTTGCCATTAAAACTTTCTCCGACTAATACGAAAGTTGACAGCATGTCCGTCACTAAGTATATCTTTTCGTTGTCAAGTTGCGTGAACACCGGTGTGTTTATGGTCTCTTGACCGAGACCGACAACTTTCTTCCACTGCGGCTGGGCGTTGTCTGTCTTGTTGTTGTGGTCTATGGCATAGAGAGCGAGGTTCCAGAAGCCGTGCTTGAGGCTAGCGCAGTGCGGAATTTGAAGGACGACCGGCTTGTTTAATTGCAGCCGCGGAGGTCCGCACTTAACTACTGGACTCAGTTGCGTGATACCTGCGGGGCAGAATTAACTGTGAGACTACGAATAGGATAGACACTAGCGATAATTATAGTCTTTTCTACGCCTCCCGTTCTAATGTTGGGCTTTAGAGTGAGATGGCAGACTTTAATGTACTGTCTTCAGTATAAGAGTGTTGTTTGAGTTGTGCTTCAGGCATTGAAGTAATTTTAACAACATTGTTTATATTATAAGTTGTGAAAACAAATACGAAATGTAAAGGTTATGGTAACTATCAATTACTGAAATCACATTTAAATGAAGTACCTACAGGCAGCAGAAAATAAAAATATTGAAATGTTTCTTGTTGAAGGTACTACAACAACTATATAAGTATATCCATAATCCTGTCCTATCAATCAATTTATATCAGTATGTATTAGGAATTCTCATGTTTGGTCATTTCTCTATCTTACTACAAAAATAAACGGAAAACAGCATCTTTCTCATCTCACCTTTACCGAGTCTCGGCCTGTATCTATCGTCCCTCACGACAGCCACATACATCTGCTCCCTCCGTCCCCTACTAAGGGCATTTTCAGGTACCGACAGCGCTACTCCGGCAGCCGGCAATGCCAATCTCGATCCAGAACTCGACACAGACAACGACTGCGAGGTAGGCGAGTTCGAAACGAGTTCCGCTAGTTGCAACGTCACTGATTCGTTCGCTGCATCGTACATAGAGCCCGCTAGAAAGAAATTTGAATATAAGATAGGGATTTCAGAGAGTGCTTTTTAGTCTAAGGTGATGCTGTTATGATGAAAATGCAGCTCTATAAATTTCGTAGTAGGAAGCGCAGTTTTGCAAGCCAGGAATTTGCGTTATTTTATAAAGGAAGTACATTAGTTTGCTTTCTTTAGTTGAGTAGAATTTTAAAGTGACTACTGGAAATTAGGTATTTGATAAGATAACTTAGCAATAGTATGATAACGCACATTTTCTGGTACAGTCACGGGCAATAGTATCTTTCTACAGGAAGGCCGCAAAAACATGTGACACGCTCTTATTTGTATAGCCATAAGAGCGTGTTACATATTTTGCGGTTTTCGTGTAGGAAGATACTAATGCCGGTGACAATACATATTCGAAATCACTATTTTCACTCAACTCAATTTCATTGATGATAATGCGGTGTTTGGCTTGATATACTTACAACTAGTGAAGCAACTAGAGACGGAATGCTCGGATTCGCTGTAAGGTTTGCTGTCATAGTCTTCGCTTTGGCCCTTGGAGGACGCACACGGAGTTATCTGATGATCGACTGGAGAAGCGTAGCTGTAGAAGTTATACTTAATTAGAATGATACTCAATTGTGATGCTTTCTTTTTCGTAAATAAAATACGTATTTGTTTCAGTTTCTGTAAGTTTAAGCTTTCCCATTATATAATGCATAGCATCGTTAAATGCGAACCTTTCTTAAAAGTTTACGACCGTTAATAAAATACATATTACCTATATTTACTTAAAATTTCCCCATGAATTAAACAACCTCATTTAATAAAGTAAATTTTAAAAATAATAAATTTTCATATTAACGCGGTCAGATCCCACCGCGAACTTTGAAAATCGAAATTTCGCTGCGTTTCTTTCGCTCCTTAAGAAGTGCGATAGAGAGAGAGACAAATTTAAGATTTTCGACGTTCGAGATAGGTTTTAAAAACGAACCATTGCATTTGCCTAATTTCTAATAAGAAGTATTTTCTTACCTGTTAGTAAGATGTGGGACATCGTAATGGTGCTCAGCCCTGGTATCGGTCTGAGGGTGTTCGTATCTGGGCGGCCGGTGTTGCATCAGGTCGGGCGCCAGGGACAGGGATTGTTTCTCTACTGTTGGGTACATTTCTGGTTGGAAATCTGTTTGACAAAGAAATCCTTTAAGTTACGAATGAATGGGATGGACGCAAAGTTACGTTTTTGTATTCAAAGGATATCAATAAGTTGTAGGTTAGTAAGTAAATCTAGCCTTTTTTCAACAGTGGACTGATAGGTATTTTGGTAGGTACCTAATTCTCGACTTGAATTTTTATGCGTCGCCTCTATTTCTCAGAATGGCTTCGTGCATTTATTAACATGATTATTTTCAACATCGCCTGAGGTAAGAAATTATAGCTATTCAATATTCCGCTCAAGTTTATTTGCTCAGGAATCCGATACCAATAATAAATAGTAAAAATAAACGCTATTCATGAGTGCATAAACGCGGCTGTATTCATTTATGATTTTCTAAAAATAAACTCCAAAAAGTATAGTCACTACGTACAGTAAAGTCTTATTTGTAAATTGATTCATTATTAAGTAGGCTCTTGATAATAATGATGCTCTGCGGAATTAATGCAACTGGTTTTTGTTAACAAAAGCGACACTCAAGAGCAGTGAAAACAGGTATTTTTGTAATACATTTCCACGTCAAATGACCCGTTTTTATAAATTTAGAGATTATATTCTGAAACACATTAATGAAGTATCGAATTTGAATGAAAAAACAATGGTTCTCATGCGCTTGTTGTTACCAACTTGTGACTAAATTTGAAAGAGTTTCCTTTTAATGCAAGCAGGTCTGAATAAAATCGGTATTTATACGCAGAGACCATATAGAACTTTACAATTATTCATCAACGCAAGCAATCAGTATAATAACTTATAATTTCCATACAAATCAGTATCACCTTATACCGAACTATACTACATTTCAACACAAGACAAAATTATAGCCAACAAAAATTGCAACAAGAACAATTACTATACTCGTGAATCCTTACCTGTCCTAGTCATAGTATAAAGAGAGTGATCCCTCGTTTTTTTCTGCAGCAGTTTGTAGACCACAGCCGCGCCGGCCAGGAATACTACCACTGCCACTGCAATGCCGATGTACAGCGGCACGTCGCTGTGAGCCGCAACTGGGGACAAACGGAAGATTAGCAAGGAAAAGGACGGTTGCCAAGAATGCTTGGAATGAACGTGTTAGCGGCTCGGTTCTTTTTTATGCAGATTTTACATACACTAGATTGTAAAATTTTAAATTCTTAAACGAGCATCTGTAACTTTAGCTTCTAATGCAAAGCTAGCAGAATATTTGAACGCGGGCTAACTGCCACACATACTACACTACACAAGCGAAATGTTATCGAACCTGTGTAACAATTTGGAACTGTCAGATCAACTTCAAACATTAAATAAATATCAAAATCAGAGTATTTTAAAACTAAGACTATCAGATATTACGAAAAGATCTTTCTAAGCCGAAAATAACCAAATAATTAGGAATGCAGCGTTTTATTGATGAGGTAAACAACTCAATGTTTTTGTTGCTACGACTCACTCAAGACATTAGCCTTTATCCTATTCCAGCATTTTGATTTACAGCTCATTTCACAACCACCGACGCTTCCCTCGGCCATTTGAAGATGCTTTCAACATCCAAACAAAGCGTAATAAATTACAAAGTAAGTTTTAGCTCCCATTTTCTGTCTCGCAAACTTTTATTAAGTGAGGGAACCGTGATGATTTAAAAATGGGATATAAGGGTTTCTTGAAAACTATAAAACGAACCACAATAAGCACCTGCTCGATCAAAGTTTGACAAATATATATATGCGAGCGTAGTTTTAGAGTGTTAATACAGAATTTGACGATGTGGAAGGAAAGATAATTTTCGTGTTTGTAAATGTAAATTTGTTTTCAAGCGTCGGAATGGAACGGTGCAAGTTCTGGCAGCATGCCTTAATATTATTTATGTCATCGCGTCTCCAAGTTTACGATTGGGCTCGCGGCAGTTCGTTTTAACGAGTATTTTTTGTGTAATCTGCTGCCTTGAAAGGACCAGTCTTTTAAAATGGAGGGATGCTTTTTATGAAGTGTTTTTTTGACACGTGGGAGAGTGACAGAGTTAATAGAAGCGTCAAAGGGTTACTAGCTAAATTATAATCACCGTTTTATTTAAATATGCTATTGCTTTTCAAAGAAATAGGAAAACCGAAGCAATTTTCCGTTACGAAAAGAAGGCCAAATAAACACTTTTGAAGATCCCCCGATAAAAATGAATTTTAAACTTTAGCCCTTAAGAATTATCTCCAACATTGCCGCGATACTGAGTGCTCGCTCCATAAAGTTACATGTGCCTGGCCGCAGCTACCTCACTTTTATACTTTACGTTTGAGGCAAAAAGGGTGATAATAGCTTGAAATATAAATACAAGGAAACCAGAATAAAGCCATCGCTCGATAACTCGATAACGATCTCGAATGTTGCCAGAGTAATTAAAAACGAGGCGACGGTGTGTTCCACATAGTTGCTTTTTATAGGCACTTGCTAATTTTATGGGAATAGTTCTTTGCCTTGGGATACATTGGACGAATATATACATGTTGAATAAATTTTTATTTACGTTTAATTCTATAAATCTTTGGACTTTTGGCTAAATGTAGCAGAATTTTTTAAATGTATTTGTGCAGTTTTAGCTAAATTTAATGCTAGGAGAAGTTTCGGAAAGCTCATCAAACTCATGTCATTCTTGATGACCTATGCAAATTGGTGAAATTGCAATATCAAGTGAAAAATGAAATCAGAAAATAAAGCATTACAAAGTTTAATTGTAATTTTTATTAGCCTTCAATAATTACACTTTATGTAACCAGTACATGGACATACATAGCCTTTTTAAAGCAAATGGTTGTCTAAAAATTCCATTCCTTTGTCCGCATTCTTAAACAGCAACATATCAGAACTGCGCAACTATTCAGCTCCGTGCAGACAAGTTCCAACAGACTGTAATTCAAAGCCTTTGAAAGGTACCACTTGACTGGTTACATAAAGAACAAACTAAGCGAAGTTGCAAAGGGGAACTTTTTGCACCTGGCTGTGTAGGGCGTTTGCAGTTCGTTATAATTTGAACAATTTTAAAATGCTATTTGATGTTGAAAAGGTGATAAGTTGATTATTTTGATGTGGAAGGGTGGTGGGATTGAAATAGGCAATTATGTAACAGGGGTGTAAAAAAAATAAAAAAACTAGCTTTTTATGTTCAATTCAGCCACCTACTAATGTAGCCCTAGTTAAATTCTTAATTACGAAACTTTGGATTAATTAATTAGGTACCTACACTACCTAGGTAGGTACCTGATAAGATAACGAAGCAAAAGCTTATGTTTCATGGATCTTCATACGAATTTGAAAAAATCTTCATCATATTAAATGAATTGCGTATGGCTTCAATATTTCTCATGCTTTTATTTTGGACCCGTCACGTCAGCAGTCTCAAACCAAAACATCGTGTCATTACATCAACACGTCATGTTAGTTCATTATTTTTCCACATGAATGCCCGCGACGAAAGTCAGATTCTTGTATCGATCATACCAAAACCAATATGTGTATGTAGCTATCATTACCGGAGGTGGGTCCCGTGAATGATTTGTTGTGATCGCGTCGAGAGAACGCAGCGGGCGAGCTCGACTTGCATCCTGACGCCCCTTCCAACGCACCACGCCGTTATCACCTTTATCCCTAAGCGTTTAGGGTTGCGTTTGCGTACTTTGTTTTCGTCAACGTATTTAATTCTGCAAGGCCTCCTGCCGCGTTATGGGTAAAGCGACAAGGGTTTGTAAATTTCGATTGGATTTTGTATCTGCAATCTCACTGCAGTTCCGAATGTACGGCTGGCACTGACAAATGTTTACACTGCGTACAAATTTCAACGTTAATCCGATAAGCGTTTGAACGAATCGTAAATTAATTCCGCAACGTTTTACGCGGTTTAGGGACTGACGTCCGCAATGAGGTAGCGAATGATTTATCACTTTTCAGAATTTGGCTGGCATTAAACCGTATGGGACTTGGGAGTTGTTTATGTTTCAAATTGATTGATATCAGATCGCGCGTGCGCTATGGTGTATAAAGTTTCCCTCGTAATTACAAAACGCCACAAAAATAATTTAATTAGTAACTGTTAAATCAGTAGTTTTGTAACATATCGTATGAATTTTAATATCAAAGAATAAATTAGCTATAAATCAACAACCGTTATCAGTAGAATTATGCATTTATTCCTTTATGCATTCAGGAATTATTAATGATATAACACCCAGTATAGTTTCTTGTTCAAAAGCTTTCATAAATTCAGTTCAATTAATCTTTCTTCTATTACTGTAACCGAAGCTTAACTAACTGTGCCCTAGATACGGCCGGCCGGGCCATGTACGTCAATTATCTCCGTATCAGCAATGGATCTAAATTAGCAATAACTCTTATGTTATTTCCATTGTTCGAATTTATTATCGTTTTGTTCGGGACGAATGTTAATTGTTAAAGGCTTTTAGTTACGGAAGATATACTGCAAATAGGGTTCATTTGATATAAGTGAAAGTTAGTAATTAGATATTTCTACTACTGTAAGAATGATGCTTCAAATCAAAATATTAATAAATATTGTTTTTATACTCGAAACTGTAATTCAAGGCCAAAAAAGTTATTACAATGTTGCCACTGCAGTAAAATGTTTGTACAATGGTATATTCCCTTTTTTATTAAAAAAACGCTAAGATAATTCATTTGTTGGTAATTTCAATCCTATAATTTAAAGAAGTAATTGTATTTACTTATTTTACATAAATAAAAGACGCCCTAATAAAAAGTTAAACATCCGTGATTTTTGGTTGCAAAGCTGGTATTGCACTTGTATTACTTCGGGTATTCATAACATTTGGTACAATAATTTACGACTAAGTTAAGAACTACATCAAGGCTAAAACGAAACCTTATCGTGTTTAATATGTTCGTTAGAATTGTCTCCGTGTTAGTTTACTGTTGAATGTAGAGTACAGTCGGCGACAAAAGTTCATACCTACGTTTTTTTACAAAAACCTTATTTTAACTAGTAGCCCGCTTCGAACCGAGAACTCGTGATTTACATGCAAACGAGTGGACCAATATAACAAGACACTTTATGATGATTTTTTCGCGCCTTCTAAGCTCCATAACGCCTTGATCAATCTGGTCATATTTGAACACTCAAATTATATTATTTATCTATGCTACATCCCCAAGAAATTTTATAAAGTTATCGTGGAACAATTATTTATATAAAGCAGCATATTATAAAAAGGTTGGCGAAACCTGAAAAGTTTACTTGACAGTGACATAAGCGACAATGATGGTTATGACACTGACGTATCTGTCGTAGATTTTTTGGCCTTGAATTCCAGTTTCGAGATTAGAATATTACTTAGTAACGGCTGCTTACTAGTCATCACAAAACTGACGTTTAATGTTAACCACGCGTAGTTTGTCAAAAAACTGTAGCCTGAAATACTGCTATAACTACTGATTTTAACCAAAATAACCTTAATGTGCTCGTACATCTTCTTATTGAAGTTCAAGTAGCAATTTACGTAAAATTTTAACAGTATAAAACCTCACATCCTGATTACAAGCCGAAGGTACCTACATCTAGATAGACTTAGCATAATGCAAGCATTCGGGAAGGGTATTCATTCATTCAGGTTGAAACGAACAAACAAAAACTAACCCTATTTCCGTACCAGACACTTCAACACTTCTCTAACGTAATTCGACGCCTTGACGCTGAATTAACACTCCAATGTTTAGGCAACAAAAGATGAAAAGCTGCCATAAAATTCAACCATTTCCCCTTTATACGCCAGCAATTAGGCTAATGAAGTAGCGGCGTTGGTACGAATGAATGGTCCTCGCGTTCCCCGCATTCATGTCTCACCTTTCATGTGGGTAATTTACTGATGGTCCACATTCTATGCGAGGCTTGAATCAGTTCTAAGTAATGGTTTTGGGTTTGATGGTTTGAGGAATTTTCAGGCCGATAAGGAGTACGTGCTCCGTTTTGTGATCGGGAAATTAGGTTGCTATAAATGGGATGCTTCAAGAATGTTTACTTAAGTAGCTCTGCTTTAACCCGCATACTTTTAGCGGTGGACTTTTATGCGTTCTCTTCTAAGTCGTCATAAAAATACAGTAACCTTAATTTATATTAATGTACTATGCTTATCAGACATATCTAACATTATTGACTGAGGAGCCGAGCGTAGCGAGGCGACGAATGTCTCTGTTTCCACTGGTACGACGATTTGGCAGATTGATGTGTGTGTATTGGTTGGTTGGTTGGTCAGTGTCAGTCTAGAGGTCGCATTTTGCATCAGATTTCGATGAAATTTGGCATGTACGTTCCTTGATTTATTTGCCAAAAATTGTCGAGGCATTTTTTTGATTGGAGGGAAATTGAGGGGGAAAAGGGGGAAAGTTTGCTGTAGCGTTATTTATGTTCTCCGAAGTCTACGGTTCACAGAACCACTAGTATCTATCTGTAATAGCCACAAGTAGAAAGCATGACACCCGCGCAAAAATTTACAACCCATCAGCCCTCGACGCAATTCCCTGAGCGATGATCCCAATAAATAATAATCAATCTAAAACAAGAGATAACCGCAGCCAATTTATAAGCAAATATGTCAGAGATTGCAGATTTATTTAGCGTGAAACCGAACGTGGTACGAGAAAGAAATTGTTGAGCAAACCAAACAACTGGCAAAGCTGCCTGGGGCTATTTATCAAATGCTCGATAAACAGACATAGGAAATTGAAATCGAGTCAACGGGGACCACGAAAATGATTTATTGCTATTATAAACAAAATAAGGATTGATCATTTTCCATTTGGGTATTGGATCGCGATCGCCGGGGGAGCTGCAGCTTTCACAATTATGGTAATGTCTTTAAATGTGTTTTAATCTTTTGCTCGATTATGGCTTGTCAGACAACAAAATCAAAGCTGTAATTTTTCCATGTCTAATTTTATAAAAGGTTTGTTTGCTGCTTTAATAATTGCTTTTTATACTAATCATCATCCTGTAGTGTTTCTCTGGTTTATGTGCCAATTCTCTACATATTTTGAGTCTGAGGTCCATTTAGCTTTTCTTTTTATACTTATGTTACCCTTTTTTAAATATTGGATATTGAGTTCTTTAATTGTATGGAACAATAACTGAATATTAGAAACGATATGATTTGGAACTTTAGATATTGTAACGATGAAATAAAAGTATTCCTCGCAGAAATGGTTACAGAAGAAGGGAGCGATAAAGAAAATAAACATTACAGAAATAATCACCAAAGCGCTCACTGAAAGTTCGGAAAGCAATAACTGAGCCATTACGCTATAGAACAACCTTTTAAGACTCGAAATTGTAAGTCAACATTCCGTAAGACCACCATAAAATTTTAGTCCCTCGTCTATATTTAGCCGATATGATACGACCCAGATGGTCATGGCTACCCGATTTTAGTATCTCTCGAATCTTTTAACGCGGCCAATTTATTCAGGTCTGTTCTTCTCTTTATACCTGAGGCTAAGAACATGAGATCGTTTGAATCGGATGAAGGGTGGGCAGGTCATCTTACACTGGTAGGTTACAGGTAGAACCGATAGCCTGTTATAAAGCGAGCAGTCCGTGTAACATTTCATAGTTATGATCTCGCGCGGAAAAGGAAGTATATTTTTAGTTGCATGGCATCTGGCTGTTGGAACTCTGGCGCATTTCATAGAAATGGCTTAATTAAGATGCCCCTTGTGGAATAGTTTCGTAATGTCCTAGCATCCGAAATCGTAAAAGTTGTAATTTTTAACACCATGTGTCATTTTTTGTCTTAATGCGATGATAAAATATTTTGGCAGTTGACTTCGCCATTATTTATAAATGTTTTGTTTGTATAACTGTGACATAAAAATGTCCAGCGTTTTTAATTATTAAGGTGTTGGTATTTTTATATGATTTTGCGGTTGATTTATATTTATTTCGTTCTTGGTAATAAATTATTAAATGCTCTGTAATATTTCGGTCTTTTAAGATGTCATTCTTTATCAATATGAATTAAATTGCTTTTCTTATGACTTTCTTCCTTTAAACGTGACAGGTGTGTTGAATGTTTACATTATTTATACGTTAATGAATAGTTTATTTTAGGTTATTATATTATAGGTTTAGCCTGTTCAATCCCGTCAAATAAAGGGTTTAATCTCGGAATGACAGATAATAAGTTAAACTCTCGTAGGTACCTACATTTTGCCATCTGTTACTTATGTAGTTGTTTCAAAAGTTACAATAAATCTTGTGAATGATTTTATTCAAAGTTAAGTAGGAGATCTTTTTGTGATTATCGTGGTTTCTATGGCTTCAAACTTTTTACCTTTAAAAATATTGCAACTACAACAAAAAAATTGTTACAAGTTTTGTGTTCAAAAATACCCAATCAGGAGCCATGAACATGAAGTCACTCCAGCTCAACTCCTAGACTACAAATACGACTTACAGTACTTACTCTCGTGCACTCCGCAGTAGTCTCCCACGCAGTCCGCGTGTTGCGCGTGCGCTCCCGAACACGGTGTGTCCCCGATGCACGCTCGCCGGCGACTCTGCTGGCAGTCGGCGCCGCACACCGACCATTCTGACCACGGGCCCCAGCGGCCCGACAACGCTGCGGATAACATGAATATTAGGGATCTAGTTATTTTGGGTAGCTTTAGCTTAGTTACGTCACCCATCCCATATTACCTAGGTAATATTCCACTGAAATATAAGGCAAGTGAATGGCTATGAGTGACTATAGTGAAACTGGAAAACCAATATACATACGAGTAAATATATGAGGTGCATTATGTATATATTGTACGTGTGGGAATTTAAAAGCTAAGGAATATCCATAGTTTTCAAGTAACATGATCGGACTTGTTTGGAAACCATAATCAAATATACCGTTTTAATATTCTAAAGACTAAAATTAAACATTTTTTTTAGTAAAAATACAACTCAGTCTTTATCTATTTTACCTAACTTAACTTGTCAGAGCCGGAAATCGTTAAATCAATTATCTTTTATAAAATCAAATACAACTTATTGATTGTCACAAACCCATCACCAATAAACTATCGCCTACGTTTTATCGTCCACGAAAACATTTAAAGGCAAATATTGTAGATTTTATCACAAAACAGTAAGCATTACAAACAATCCAACTTAATTCGAATCTCATTCTTTTGTATACAGAAATAAGATTCAAAATAGATTGCTCATCATATTGCAGCAATTACCGCATCGTTTGCTGTTATTAATAGGATATCTAATAATTCAGAGCGTGTACCCACGGCCAATCGACTCTATAAATTGAAATTAAAATACATCAACCCGACGTAACTGCCCTTACATACGAGCCAGGCATAAATCACTTGATTTTTTTTCCCAAAAGAAATAATAGTGCTGGTTATACGGTGTTAGTGTTTGGTCTAAACATTTTTGAGTTTAGTACTAGTTTCAGGTTAGCACGCTTAAGGCCGTTCCTCGATTCGGACAAGCCTCGCCCATCCGTTAGAGATACGTTTATGGCTCCCGTGCACGAAAGAAAGAGATGCAGCGCTCTTTAGGATCAGACTTTTTGACCAAACTACGATAAATAAGCGAATCTATAAAGTTTTGTCTAATTTTGCTTCTGTGACTTTTTAGATAAACCAGAATACCATATTTTTACTTAAATAGTTATATTGCTTAATCTCTTATAGTTTACGTAAGCTAAGAAAAATAAGGGGGAAAAGGACCCAACTTCGGATTTTTTTTCTATCGAGGCAACTTTCAGCAATCGTGTTTCGGCTTGTGCCAAAAACTAGAGTATACAGTCTAATAATATATATTCGAAAATAAATTCAGTCTCTTTTCCCGTTTAGTTACTTGAGCGTTTGAAAAAACCTATAATTTTTCAAAGTAGTCTTTAGGACAATAATATTTATAAAAAAACTTTGATAGTCTGTAGGGTAATGACCCTGCCTGCGAAGCAAGTGGTACTAGGTTCGATTCCTGATATCTACCTACTAGTTTGTATTTAGTTGATAAATAATTAAATATAACAAATAAACAACCGATACCTTGGTACAATTTTTGCTCAGTTTGGGACGAGGATCTGCGTCACTTGCTCTTAAATCATTTTTTGTTTATTTAGTAATAAAAACCTTTACAAAAATGAAGATATCATTTATGAAATGAAAATTATTAACATTTTCCTTTACGACACAGTATTCGTTAGTGTCACTGTGAGTAAATCCGTTTGATAAATCGTTTATCCCTACCTACCTACGGATAAAACCTTTTTCTTAATAATTATCTTATTTTGGTGGGCATAAGTATTTTAATACTTAAAATGCCTTTACTTCTTTTACATTTGTACCCGCATTAAACTTCAAACTTTGTCATAAATATCGAACTGTCAGACCGGACGTGTATGTCGAAAGTAATCACTAACCTAAAAATAGCTCCCTAAAATACCTGACATTATTAATACCACTAACCGCTAAGTCTCATGACTTCCTCCCGCCAATTATTCACTCCCTGCGTGTGTGGGTGTGGGTGGAACCATACGCATATTAAACTACAACAGTGTGTAACATTTCTTATTAATTAATGCGCACACACATAAATCAGTCGAGGTTCGTTAGAGGAACAACGCGAAGGACTTTCACATTTTGTAAAACGTATTTTTTACTTTAACAACTTTTTATGGCTCGAAGTAAGTTAATAAATTGTATGTAATTGCGTCCCACTGACGGGTCCATACGAATTTTAAGAACGCATTTGTAGGAAGTCTTTTTGGAGACGTTTCACGAGATAAAACGGGTAAATTATGTAATATTGCTTCATATGCTTTCAGAGAGGAAATTTAAAACAATGCGGCAGATGTGCGAGAATAAAAACGTATGAAAAATTGTAATGGTACGTTAATATCTGCAAACCGCATCTGGGCCGCCTCATATACGAGAGTACGTTACAAATTTACCAGTATGTAATCCAGTATATTCTCGTTTAGGGAGCCCGTATTTGCATATCTCTCACAAGTGTTTTGACACAAATGGGGTTGGCAACTGTCAACGGTTTGGCCAGATGGCGCCAGCATAGCTAGGTCCCTTTCACTAGTATTGTTGTATGGGATTTGGCTTAAAAACTAGCCCATCCAGGTCAAAAAAAATTAAAAAAAAAACGTGATTTTGACACTATTTGTAGGACTGACAGGGACCCAGCTATGCTGGCGCCATCTGTAAACACTTTCGACCGGCCAACCCCATTACTTGCAGGTGACAATAATACTGATATCAACTTTTCAACGTTCTTAAATGTTTTATATCAGAAGGTATAAAGACGATCAAAACAATAGCTTTGCGGTGGTCATTCAAATATTATTATAACTTACACTTATCTTCCATGAAACATAATTGTGAATGAAACATTTAATGTGTCCTTCACAATTGAAATAAACTAAACAAAAGGAAGAAAAACTTTAAACATTTCCGTAATAAGATCAGGGCTCTGTTCCATATGAGTAAATAACATTCTTTGATAAAATTCCAGCTCATCATAATTATTCAACTCTTTGAAGTGAAGTGCATTAATAAAATGGTTAGACTGAAACGGTTGCAGCGGAGACCGCCAAAGAGGAACGGACATGTGTAACCAATTAACTGAACAATAATCCTGAGTTGGAGTTTAACATCTCTTGATTGGATTTTATTGTCTACCCGGTTGGTCTATTTTATTAGTAACACAAGGTTGTGTTTATTTATAAACAAGAGAATTGGTAGTAATCGGGAATCGATTTTTTACAAACGTTGTATTACTAAGAGTTAGTCTGTTTTTATTTTTTATCATGTTTCATTAAGAATTACCTACAGCATTCGTAGAATTCCGGTTTAGTTGTAGACTAATCTAAAATATAATGTATACTTACTTTATTTTATTATATATTATGCTTGCATGATCAAAATCAAAACGAAATGATAGCAGTGACAGATATTTAATACAAAAGATGTTACTAAAATTGTTAAGAACTATTATAATTTGTTGCACAACAATTTACTACCTAAGGTAAAATCCACAATTCCACGGACTGATTTGACAGCTCCTGGCATACAAAGCGATTGTCAAATGTATGAAAAGAGCTGTCAAATCAGTCCGCGGATTTATGAATTCTACCTTACATACTTTAACGTAAATAATTTATCAATTAAATGAAACAAAGGGTTCTTCCATTTGATTGAGACCTCGTTATTCATGTTCGATATTTCCGTTACACATTTAATCATCTCCAATAATAAAAGCATGAATAATCAAACGAGCTTACTATGACTCACAAGACGCTATAATGCCAACATCCTCAAAACATCATGTCAATCTACACTACCGCATGCGACTTGTCAGAAACGCGGTAAAATTCGTCGCCCTCATAACAGCTATGAAGTACTTATATAGCCTTTGATGTTACTGGACTAAGTACTTTATGTGTTGTAGGAATAAAAGGTTTAGATCCGAGATATGACGTAAATGGTCGTTATGATTCGAAATGAAAGGCATTTAGGCACGCGCCTTTTGTTTTATTGTTTGATGTGTCTTTGTTTTACCGGTGTTTTAATTTAAATGAGACTGAATTAATAGAGTTGTAGGAACAATAGGAACTTTTTTTTTTCGTTAGGCTATTTAGTGTCCCACTGCTGGGCAAAGGCTTCTTTTTTTCCCATTCTACCCTGTTGGTTGACATTTTCGACCACTCTTTACACAATGCGTCCAAGTTATCCCGCCATCTCTTTTTTGGTTTGCCTCTGCCCCGGTAGCCGTCCTGTAGGAACATACGTTGAATTTCTATTTATCGACTACTGTACTTACCGATCAATAACTGCTGCGAGTTATCATATGCTTGTAGATCCATGTATCCATCTGCATTAGCAGCGTTAAGATAAGTTTACATTTAAGTTAGTAATTGTAGTACTAAATGTGATGTACTTGTAACAAATTCAGTTGGCTAAAGTAAGGTTCGAGATTAATCTAGCTTTAGCTTGGGCTTACCTGAGACTGACATAAACCTGTATTAATTAAGTTTACGGTAATAGTGGAAGCTTGATACTCAAGCCGTATTCAAACCAACTTTGACAATAACCTGGTTAAAGAGGTAGGTATTTACTTATACACATGTAAGTGTAGTAAAATGTCAAAAGGCATGTCACATATTTTAGTAAGTAAGTAAAACTTATTGTTCTGGTTAAAGCTTATGTTTGACATTTTTCTCACATTAATGTCAACGAATAAGTATAAAAAAGTGACGCTCTTGACGTATTCTTTAAATTGAAGTCTAAGATTTATAGATTCTCCCTTCACCTAATTGACTTACTCTGTTTTTTTTTGCTAATATGCTAAAGACATCTTTTCTCGTGGTCTACTCACCGCTCTGACATGGTATACAGTCCGGCGTCCTCTGCACCGCCTGACCCTGGCACGGCGCGCCGCCGTTCAGGGGGTGTGGTTCTGTGCACGTGCGCGTGCGACGCTGCCCGCCGGCTGCGCGCCCGTTGCAGCGGCACTGGCCCCACGGACCCCAGGGGCTCCAGCCACCGTTTACTGAAGACAACAGCTTTGATTAGGTTATAAACAAGGGTAACCAGTTTTTCTGACAAGCCTCATTTTGTTAGGAAATATGATCTACGTTTCCTTTGCCTAAGGATACTCAAGCTAGACTTTGCAGTAGGTACCTACAATATTCGTAAACACATTTTTTTTAATCCGTCATTACAATGGGTCTCGCCTAGATGTGTTAATTGATGGATGGAAGATAGGCAATTAAGCTTGCCAGATGTGATGCTCATGTTTAAGTCAAAATGCGTACATTAAATGAGTAGTTCACATCATTCAAAATAAACCATTCGACAAATCCTTTCTTAGCAGAATCTCAGTATACCTAAATAACCGTTATTCCAAATTTGAATAACAAATCAACTAAGCGATTATGTTTTTTCTATTAAAGATAATAATTTAATTCTTAGCGAAATATATCATCACAATGGACTACTTTTTTGTTCCACAACCATTAATCAGTCGGAAGCTATTTCTATCTAATCTCCATCAACGCGAGCCGAAACCTTTTAATGGGCGATTTCCCAACAAAAAATCAAAACCGTTTCTAATACGAAAAACTAGCCATTCTCAGGTATCTCTTTCCGCAAATCGGTTGCATGCTGGTCGGGGCACGCGAGTTTGCGTGTCGTAGTAGGCTAACTAACCGCGACAGCCTTCCTAGAACTTCATTTCGAGAATAGGTGATGTTGACCACCACGTCTCTTTGCTAATTGGAAGGGTTACTTTAGCTTGTCGTTGTTAGTAATGATAGTTTCTGATATACAAAAAGATACAAGCGTTGTTCTGCTAGTAAAAACATAATATTATATACGATGTATTATACAGCAGCACTAGATAAACTAAAGACATAATTTATTGTATTTATTATATTTATTGTAATTATTGTACAAGAATACTTTATTATATAGAAGGGTGCCCAGGACAAAATTTTCTCAAAAGCTTGTATCTTGTGATACTAATAAATAGCTGAAGTCACTTTTAACACCTTTTAGAACGTTACGAACTATTGCGGAACGGACCCTTTGTACAGTGTATATAAAAATAAGACATTAGGAACTTTAAAAAAAAAATAACACGTAAAAAAGAAACTTCCCGCAAAACCTAATGGTTTCTTCAGAAATCACCAAGTGACAAGGGTAAGGATCCTGATAAATATAGACATGCATCCTTTTCTATTTATACTCGTATAAATCTGTTTTGATTGATCGAGAATTAGGGTGAAGTTTATAACCTTTTGAGGTATATATTAATATACGCTAATACTAAAACACAACAACAAACAGCCTAACTTACAAAAAATATCCCAATATTTTCGCTTATGCTCTTAATATGCGACACTCTTTGTTACTCCCACTAAGTGCTTCACGCCATTATTCTCGAAGCGACAAATGCATCACTAAACTCACTATAATGAACGTCATTACGCTCATTCGTATAACGGAACTCGTCGCCATATGTTGCCTAAATTGTCTCGAATATAAGCTCCGCCCCTTTTTTGTAAAGATGATAATGGAGGTACTACAAGAATGCAGTTAATATTTGAAATGCATGAAGTTGCATGTCCAATTTTGTTTCTTTTATCGCAATTGCTTGTTTCCAGTATTTTAACGTACCTACCTATAGTAAAGTAGCCAACAATATTTGCTAAAACGTTTTGCACCTTTAATGGACATACATGTTATAAAATAAAAAGTCCACATTTTTTGTAGATTTAACGCATTCACTGCCAGGGGGCGTGGCCTAGGAACAAACTTGTATGACGGTGAACGCACATGTGCGTTGGGGGCAGTGAATGTATAATATACCTTTTTATTGACTGTGCTTTTAGTTTGTTTATTTTTACATTTTGTTTTTCAAAGATACCAGTGCCTTATTATTTGATAATTTCGCCGGATACGGCGTGGAGAGAATGATGATGATTTGATAATTTAATTACTTATATCAATTTTGTAATCGGTTGCCTATGCAGAATAAGTAGATTTTTTGTGAAGATGATAAACAAACCTATATACTATTTATAACGTATTGAACTCCTGCTGTTATCATATGGGTGATTTATTTCCCCTAAACTTAACTTTAATGGCGTATCAGTAAAATTCCCTAATTTGCTTTGGTTAGCATTTTATCGAAACAGCTTTCATCCAAATTGTTTCAGACCACCCGTGGTTAATCATTCTGGCGTTGGATTCCCAATAAAAATTGATTGCCCTTAGAGAATTTGGCTCCGTTATTAACTTATTAAAGTACTGTTAATATTAATCTGCTGTCTACAAGTTTAAATTAAGTTAGAAAAGGCTAGTAATTATAGGCGGTTGTTTTGAGTTATGTGTTTTGAACATGGGAATTGAAATTAGTTGTAGTTTATCAATGCACGCTGTAAAATAAACTAAATTCAAGATTCAAGCTTTGTTGGCCGTTATCTCTATGAATCCATCTTTAGAGTGTGGATTCTTAAACGATACATTTTTCGACGCAGCATATCCTTTTTTTTCTATTAAGAGCCATCACTAATACACAGTAATACACACAAAGAAGAAGACGCAAGCTTTAACAAAAGTCATAATAATTTTCAACATGTTAATAAAGTAACGGTACCGAATTAGAAATTTCCTCGCGTCATTAAAGTTTTTAAGTTATCACCTGAGCACAAAGAAGCATCTTCAGAGGAATGCTATCTTGGAGATATAAGATAATTCCTACAATAGCGTGACACCGCTAACAGACACGCATGGCCACTATTAAATAATAGTGTGAAGTAAGTATTGTTTAGAACGCCCACCAGTAATAAGAGGAGAGTTATAAGGCAGTAGCAGTAGAATTGACTTTTGAGAATTGCTTTCAGCCTAAAACGAAAGAAATTACAATGAATTCGATAGCGGTTGCTACGATTTTGTGCTCTTTGTTTCATGTTTATAGATAGAATAATATTGACTAAAACATTCGTTACTTTATTAGTATTATCGAACCTGCAAAGTAAATATTGTTTTATCAGCTGTTTTGAGGACTCATTAAATTAAGTTAATGGTATATTTATATTCCTTGATAAATAAGTGTGCGTTTACAAACAAGATGAAACCTAAATATAGCAAGTACTAGAGAATTCTTCTACGAGTTTTATTGGTAAAACAAATTTACTATGTTTGGGACTAGCAGTAGAATTGTATTAGAACATTCAAAGTTTGCGGATTCCATATTAAACGAAATAACAATCCTCACGGTACGGACACACAATAGGTATATTACGCGACAACGTGTATTGCCCAATTCACACGTTACTACAGACGTAACAAAGGGAGCTCTGTCCCTCTAATAAACGTAATTGCTCCCAGAATAGCGGGAATAACTGTTCCAATTAGTGTCTTAAATATATGTGTTTCGAAGTTATAGGTAAGTTTGCACGGAGAAATTGAGGTTCAGTTTATAATCCGCCGGATTTCGAAGGTTGCCTAAGCTAGGACGAAACCACAACAGGATTTAGGAGCTGAGGTGCTATTGATCATGGTCGAGTAATGGCGAAGCTGGCTAAATTCTTAATTACAATTAAGAATTTCTGAAGATCTCGTTCGTTGCTAGGCAGAATTTGCAAACTCCTGATACGGATATAACTCTTAACTTTTACGTATTGTTTCGTATAATATCTTGATACAGATATCAGTAAAATAAATGTAGTGAAGCATTTAACCTATTGCTTTGTTTTATGAGAACTACCGGATTATTTTTTATATTGCGGTGCATACATAAGTAACCACAGAGCAGACATTATTAAGCATAATAAAGAAATAAATATATCCTATGCATGTTACTTGCACGTTAGAGTTTGTGGTGCAAAGGGACGTTACATCGTTGCACAATATATCTATTATTACTATACAAAACAGCACACGACCAATAATTTTAGCCTTAATGATATAAAACAAGGATTCGGACGTGTAAAGTCAGAGGTGCTGATTGCAATCAGTTAGCCAGGCGCCATATTTCCGAGATGGCGTGGGCGCGTCCCTAATGACTCTCCCATGCGCCAGCGCAAGCATCAGTGCAATAATTGTACGGCGCATGCCCTTTTGATCTCGCTGAAGTAAAGATAGTTATTACGTACAAGGAGGGTGAAATGAGCGTTAAACTCCATCGGAAATGGTTGTCTGATGAATTATGTGAAGTGTAGAACGTGTTCGATGTCTTGTTAGGTAAAGCGTATTAAATCGTTGGAAAATTAGCGGGCAATTTTGTTATTAATCCTTTGATGCGTCGGTAGAATTGAATTGAATTTTACTTTACCCATGATTATTTATTGCTAGGCATTTGCAGAGTTGGAGTAAAATATATTAGGTACACTCACACTATAAGACAGATTGTAACGCTCTAAGAAAGAGTTAAAACTCAAACTTTATTACAATTGAATTAGGTCTCTTTATTTAAACACCAATTTTATATTAATAAACCCAAAATCTAAAGACATAAATAATCTCACTAGAACCTATTAACTACTTCATTACAAATATTAACGCACATTATGAAAACAAAGACTTCGTTCTTAAATTGCCAACAACTGTTATTCTTGTGGGCACTTACATTCATTCACATGTGCTACTATTTCGACGCCTGAATTTAATGAACGGGGCACTGAAGTGTCACCATGTGGGCTTAGGTTGAGTGTCAAGAGTGAAAGGAAAAAAACTTACCATAGACGGTGAGAAGTGCTGGTTCCGAAATTCTTTTGCCTGCGATATTTTCGGCCACGCAGCTGTAGTTGGCCATGTCCTGTTGAAAATGAAGATAGAATTAGTAGTCAATGAAGTACACCTACCTACTTAAATATAAATTGAAAAGAAAACGGATAGTATGGTTGCCATTTTATTGCCTATCACCTCATGCGTCACTTTCACTCTTACATACTTGTTAGAACGTGATCGCGATAGTGACAGATCGCGACAAATTTATCATCAAATCACGGATTCGAAAATACATATTATGTTATTAAACGTCACATAATTGTGTGCAGACGTGCAGAGGGGCGATTTTTTGAGAATCGAGCGCTCAAATTTGACATTTAAAATCTCTTTCTACAACGATGAAATGGTATTTTAAAAATAAGAGCGGTAGGAATTTAAAATCATACTTATTTTATACTAATAGGTAATATCATGCTAAAATAATGACGACAAACTTTTTAATGAGCTAACTTCCTGGAATTTGAGGACTCGAATCTCAAAAAATGCTCCTCTGTACTCAGTAAAATGTAGACAAAACACGAATGAACAAAATATAGACGCAGAAATTCAGTGCAAAATCCTTTTAGCAGAGTCTGACACAACTGTGTTAAAATTACAAAGGACACACATTAATTCCAACGACACGCGATTATGTTAACTATTTACCTACTTGCTCATCCAATTATTTTGTTATTTTTATTTGGATAGAAAAATCAACCTTTTACGTTATAACACAAAGTTCAAATTAAGCAGGAATAGAAATATATACGGTTTAGTAAGTAAGTAGAGTACTACATATTAATTAAGAAGAGCACTTCCGACACCTTTGAGTACTCATATAACGTTACCTACAATGCGACATCGCCTGCAATTTATCCATGTCTGCACGTGTTTGCTAATTAGCAAGCCAGTTCTACGGAAACCGGAGATGGAATGAATTATTTGCGATGCCGTCGTTCGTGGGTGGTTCTGGTTAGGGTTTAGGCGGATATTTGGGATATGAAGTGACAGTTATCGCTAAAGAGATGATACACTTGTAGTATAGTATACTTTCTTTTTAGGATAATTTTAATAGTTTAATCTGAAAATGGACTATAATTTTAAATAGGGCAGTTTGTCTTCAAAACCTAAATGGGTTAAGTATTTAATTAAATGATTTTATAACCAATACCTGCTTATGTATATTTTTATTAATGACTACGGATTGATTATTAGTAGTTCTTATTATACTTTAAGAAATGCGTAATGTCACATTTCTTATTTACTTTTATTACGTAATCATATTTTTTAAGAGTATGTATACATACATATTGTTAACCACTAACAAAGTTCTTGTTATAAATTAATTGCTTGTCGGTATGCCTGTAAGAAAAGATGTAATAACGGCTATTAGGATTATGTGATCACTGCGAAGTTTATATTTAGAGAAGTGTAATTTCTACACAGTAATTCTTTGTGGAAATTGTGGTATAAATCTGTCATATGAATTTATGGCAACAGTTACCATAATTCAAAGCATTAAACACGTTTATCGTTTTCATGCAAAGTAATTGGCAGTCAATCTTCATTGGTCGTATTTGCAAACGTCACTCTTCATTTGATTTTTATTTTAAGTCTAATTCCTTTGAAATAACAATGAATATTTCATGAAAGTAATATTTCGTATACTATGCATAGACATAGTATACGAAATATACTTGTGTACTTTATTTGCATAGGCATATAACCTTCATCAAGCTGTTTATTAGGTTATCTTAAAGTTTTAAATAGCATGTGTTTAATACCTACTAACTTTGCCTCTTAAGACTTTATAGAATATGAATAACTTGTCCAGTTTATCATCTTTCAGTATTAATTGCAACTGGTAAACCTCTTCACTTGCATTGGAACGCGCCATCAATCCCAACCGGGGCAACATTAACCAACTCCGACTCACCGTTAACAATCGTCACCATCTCGTAGTTTATTTGTTTCTTCAATGTTTATTCGTTTGTTTATTTCATGTTTATTTCAAACCGACTCCAACTAATTAGTCGAGCGGCACGGACATTTATTAATTGCAACACAAGTCTCCTCTGCCGTTTTGTTGCGTTTCTCGACGCGGTGTTGTCTTTCAAAGCCCTGATGAAAGTGGAGGGATATTTTATTCATGCCGTAGCTAAGCTATGTGATTACGTTGCAACACTGCGGCATTATCTCGTTAGTGAATTGCTTTGCTGAATTATAAAGCCGTAAAGCATGCAGTGAGATAATTTGTTGAAGGGATTATATTTGTTGAACCTATGCTTGATTTAAGGAATTTACGTTATTCAAAATTAAACTCTCACTCTCCTCAAGCGCCTAAATATCGAATCGGAAGACGGTGATTTCATCCCTTAGTTAACAATATACGTACTATAGATATACAAAGAACATGTTATTATCTTGAATTTCGAGAATCCGAATATTAATACACCTATTACATTTAGCTATTAAACTGTAACTACTAATAATAAGTTCATTCGGTGACTCCTCATCCAATAGCTTTTACCATAAAATAGTAATGGATCTAACTGAAAATAGTAGACATAAGGTCGTATAAAAACGTACAACTGAACTAAACACCAACGCATGGCATCTAATGGTAAACATATTGTAGCTTCTACCATCAAGGGGACATGCATCCACCACAGAAAACTTGTCACGTGTCGAACTTAAAATAAATAAATACGACTTTAATAATTACGCACGAAGGTTTAATTTTAAAAGTGTACTCTTATTCTTACATTTTCATGACCTAAATAAAACACGTGTAAGTTATACGACTTTTATATTTGCGGTTTTAATAAGCTGTAACGATAATTATTTATAGCCTATAAACGTTTTAATGACCATAAAAGTTTTGTAAAAAGAGCGGTTGTATGACGAAAGTTTGGTTTCTGATTTTTAGCTACTTAATGCGTAATGTTTTTGTTTTAAATATGATTTCGCAGGATCTATGTATTATATTAGGTATGTGACTATACATATCTTTTCGGTAGATATTTTATTGTGAGGATCATAATTAATAATGCTTGCGACTAAGTTTAAAATGGATAAGTTTAGTTTAAGTTTAAATTTCAATCGTGATTTACCTCTTTATCATTAAGATAGTGGAACTAAAATGAATTGATTAATTGAGTTTATTTGGTACCTCATAATTGCTGGAGAAAATAAGGTCATTGGCATTGCTTAGTCAAAAAAGTGTTGCAAACTTGCAAATATTTGTTTAAGAAAGATACGAAAACATTTGTATACGTCATTTTAACGCTGAATTATCATAATTGGTTTTTCCGCAAGCAAAATGCACCGTAGAAAAACTATTATATAACCTGTGCCGTAGACCATTTTAAACATAGTGTTTTTACTAAGATATGCAGTCAGTAGCACCATCAATATTTATTATTATAGGCCTAACGGACGCAAACTTAATAATACGGAGTAAGTTAAAACAGAAATATAAACATTACATTCCATGAACCAATTCTGGTCGACATAGTAACAAAATACATAGCACGATTGCGTCACCTCAATAAAATCGGAATAGAACTATATTAATACAATATAAGTGTAACTAAATCTCAAGTATGATCTCATATATTCATTATTTCAACTAGAGAACAAATAAAAATACTTTATAATTATTTAATTAATATTTTTGATTTGTTTATTTTTACATGATTATCTATTTAAGTTTATAATGTGATAATTTTATTGATATCTACAAAAACGGTATAAAACTAAAGGAAAGATCTAAAATTTGTTTAATAATCAACAGGCGGCTCGTCCGCTCGTTTGCTAATAGTTTCATTAAAAAAATATTATTTTAGCAGCAAATCTCTTTAATTTGTTATATTATAGTTATTACTGGGCCCGGGGATCTGACCGCTATTTATTGATGGAGGTTCGAGTAATGGGCTAGCATTTTTTTTTCAGTTGGAAATACGGAATACCAAACTACGTCAAAAGTTCAAAACTACCCAACTGCATTTAACTATAGAGCCTATAGGTACTGAACAAAAAACATTGCATATTATTTTATTGCGAAAACTTAAACTGATGCTCGAAAATTAAGGGGTCGGTAATCTAAGTCCTTAAATAATTTATTTCTATTTTATACTCCAAAATGACCCGCATTCTGAAAAATAGCACGGAACGAGTTAAAAACTCCATTTTATTTCTACGATTCGAATTTTGCCAAACTAGTGAACAATAAAAATGGCGCGCTCCAAACTTTTGTATTCAATAAAAACGTTACTCACGGTTGTCTATCAGCGGAATTTTATGCGGATTGTGCACGAAATATCTGACAAGCGGGAACTATTGTTATTTATCCGTACATTTAGCATTTCAAGTTCGTGAACTTTTTAACCTCTTCCTTATTATCATTGTTTTTATTATAAAGGCATCTCAGTAATTCAGGTATAAAACTACCGTACTGAACGTACCGAAAAGCGACTGGTAAATATTAGATGATAATTTGTGCATAAGTTTCGAACAACTCAGTGGTACGAGCCGGGATTTGAAGCCGCGACCTCCGGATCGAAAGTCTAACGTCTTGCCGCCAGGCCACCAGCGCTCTACCGTACAATAAGTCACAGTGTAAAGCTCTTTTCAAGCATACACATTAAAGTTAAGGCGGTTCTAACATCTCCCGCTCCGGCGGGTGAGTGGGACATCGCTATACCTATATAGCGCTAGTCTAGCGCTGTCTCGTTTATACACCGGAACGACTTGCGGATCCTCATCAGTGTAATAACCGCGTAAAGGTCGAAATAACGGATTAGATACAGTTACGAGGCAAGACAAGGTTCCATCAAGATTAGGAAGTAAGTAGCTTTATCAATCACTTAATGGATCGTTGAAAAAATGTGAACGGGTAATATCTTGACCAGAGATATGCCATTGTTGTTTCGTTACTTAAAAATAGTTCTTTATCTAAGAGTTCTACGAGATTATCGTTATATGATTCCCATTTAAAGACATTATGTCACCAATTAGGTTTAAAAAGCTTTAGGTACCAGCAATAGGTATTAATACTTATAGCCTAGTAGTTAAGTACAGTCGCCAAATATATCGGAGCGGCCAGGATACTCAAAAATATCTGAACATGCACTTCATCGCCTTGACAATAGAAGCGTTATTCAGGTATTTGTGACCACCTTGGCCGCTCCGATATATCTGATGGCGACTGTACGAAATATGTATGATCTTAATGACTATAGACATTATAGTTATCTCCGTCTCTATCGCTCCTGCATATTCGAAAGAGAGTGATACACATAAGCGATCGAAAGATGTGTTTCGAAGACTTCGCGCTTCGATAGAAAATGTTTGGTTTCGTAATATGATTAGTTGATAACTTACTTGTAACGTAGCCCTCGATATAACCAGGTTCCCCTCAGCCGAGATCAGTACGTTGTGATCCTGCTGCAGAGGCGACCCGTGCTTCAGCCATGATACTCTTGGCGTTGGTGCGGCTTGTGGTGGCGCGCAGCGGAGAGATACCGTTGAACCTGCTTCGACTGAAGCTGGTGATGGTGACATTGTGAACACTTTCTTGAGATCTGAGAAAGAAAAGATGTGATATAATTTGGCGGCTATTAGAGATTGCTACACGTTTTACTCATTCATGTAGAAATTCATTCATAGAGATAGTGGCTAACTAGAATTGTATGATTGATGCAAATTGATTTGGGTGTATGTAATTAGTTGGAATTATAATGTTTATCAACCACAAGTTATTATCTAAAACCTGTTTGGTTAGGGAACATATCCCAGCCATAGGTTATTTAATTGTAGGTACTTTTATCGCTACATTATTACTTAGTATTTTGTGTTCATCATTATTATTCATATTTCATATTGATATTTAATTTTCTGGATAAGTAGTAATTATAATCCTAAAAATGAATGATACCCTGATAGCTATATACTGGAGTAGTTAGTTAGTTAATATATTGTTTATATTTTCTCACGAACTAGGCGTCAGTGTTTGTTAAAATTTAATCAAGTGAGAAGAATACAAAAAAGCTGAAATACATTTCAATAAAACTGATTTCAGTTAAACCTTTTTGTGGTCGAATTAAGGCTGAAACCGGATAACGAAATGGCATCGAATTCCCATATCTCTTTAATTCGACATTCCATTGTTACGTAACGCCCGCATGCGAACTTCATACAAAAAATGAACGCGCTCATACAAACAAAACCCTTGTCAATTACAATTTATCACGCATCCGAGGACCGCCACTGTAATGTGATAATTGTTTAAGGAGTGACAGTATTGTTATGCAATATAAGGGTTTGGACTAAATACTACTGACGGGGCATTCATAGAACTTGATTATCACCGGATTGCCTGATTTTCAAACATTTGCGGACTGTTTGTTCTGGTTAAGATAAAAAGGCAATAGAAACGTCGGTTTACCTGCGAATATTATTGACTCAAGTCGTAACTAAATACCCACAACTTCAAATTTATTTATTTAATAAATAGTTAAGTACTAATTTGTTATAGGTATAAATTTAAACCATTTGTGTCTTTAGATTAAGCAACCCTTTCTTAGCGCGTAGCGAGAGCAATCGAAATTCTTGAATCGTATTTTTTGGAAAACAACTATATACAACTACTACATAAGTACAGTGTGTAATGAACTTATGTATATGTAGGTACGTCTCGACACAGGTAACAGTCTAATGACTGTTACCTGTGTACACCACAGCTTAATAGCTGAGTTATTTCAATGAAATATGGTCATGCTTGTATGTACATGCTTGTCTATCATAGTTCTTGCTAGGTATCAGTTTCACGTCGGTGTCGGTACCAATAAACCCGCTATACCTCGCTTGTACTACCTATTGTAGCAAGGTTTATAGACTGGCATTTTAATAGGCACTTAAATACTCGTGAATCTCGCCTTGCAAGTATCAAAATCAAAAACAAGCCGATTCCATGATTTTATTAGCATGATAAAAATAAGATCTCGGTTAAAAAAGAGTAATAACTATGAGTTGCGTATTATATATTTGAAGTTATGTAGTATAGGTGAATTTTATACGTTTATACTAAACGCCTTATTATAACATAGTATTTAAAAGTCTGTATCTATCATACAACCTACCCATTACCTTTAAAGAAGGTAGTTGTTATGAACTTTTCCACTTATTGGAATTAATATGAATACAATATTTAAAAAACAATTAGCGTTTTTGTATGTTTTTCTTGTATTTTCGCTACCTCTTCTAAATTGAGCTGTCCCCGAATATTTTCACACATCAATCTTAATAAAAAGTTTAACAAGCCGGTCGATTACTTCGTTCCCGTTGTCGGCGATAATTGTGTTTCATTAAACAATTCAACAACAATTCAAAAGTGGTCACAGTGTCACACGACGGAGGCCATTGAAGCATGAAAATAATTTAGACGTTTTGATCGAACCATCTCCTACACCATGTATGTAATACATAAATATTTTAAAATAAATGTGAACTAGCCTTTGAAAAAGTAGTTTTTCTTGACTTTGAAATTGAAATCGCAACAATGTATTTGTTGTTTTATAATTCAGGATAACAGAAAAACACTCGAACTCTTTATTGTACGTAGGTAATAGGTAAATGTGTTCTAATGTGTGCAATATCCAAAATACCCCAAGACAACTTCTTTCAAACGTATCTATCAAGGCTCCGATAATACTGTCATTGATTATACCTAAACTGAACCTCTTTATCAACGAATTCTCCAGTAAGACTACACTCTCGATCAAAACTCCTCCAATATATCACAGGAACTTACAATAACAAATCACGACACTCTCGCTTTCATAAGAACTAATGCCGGGTGCAAAACGAATACTGCGAACTGTGGAGACGATAAATCTAGAGCGAACACGCTCCATTACTTGCTCCAGTACTAAGCTTGCGCTGCTATTTGTTTCAGTCGAGCAAAGAGACGTATGTGGAGTGAGAAATCCTGATCCCATAAGCCCTTTTACACGGGATCAGGCTACAGTGTTGAGGAACGGTAGCTTAAAACTATATAGTTAATTTAACAATAAAGTGTGAAGTGGCACTTTAATATGGAAGACTGGAGAGTTGCATCGTACTACAGACGTATACGATTTGATTTGTTTATGTTAAAAGAAATTTGGTTTACGATCTTCACCAATTTATTACAGCAACTTTTGTAGCATACTGTGATCTACACTCGAGAGGAAAAGTTTCGGGTCACTAGCATTTTCTTGAATATCTTTAAAATGAATATCTTTTGAGGTAGGTTTTCAAGAAAATGCTAGTGATCCGAAACTTTTGCTCTCGAGTGTATGTAGATTAGTACTACTTAAAGAATAAAAAGATAAAGCATAGGTAGGTAGAAAATTTTGTCTAATTATTACAACTTTCACCTCCATCCCATAAAAATAAGGTCATAAAATCTTCCCGATCTTAAAATAAATCCTACTTCCCTTTAAATTTTAAATCATCCGGTGATAGCCGTAAATGATAAGTGTAAGGTAAAACCCACTTATATTTACCGGTTTCTAAAATTGTAAGAAACCCCTCCACATACTAATTACACGGGAATTGTCAGATGTGGAGATATTCCCAACAGCAAAGATAAGTTTGTTTGAACCTGTGAGTTCATGCGCCGTAAATTACGGAGTACGTTTCATTTCCTCTACAAAATTCTGGAACAAAGGACTTAGAAGCTCTAGAAAAGGTTATAATAAAATAGATTTAGTGTGTGCAGAAAGAGTACTGTAGTTTAATTTTGAATGCTTGTAGCCTGGCATTTGTTAAGAGTCTTTTGAAACATAAATATAATAAGAAAACAAAAGTAGTTATATGATATCGAACTTGACTTTTTCCAAATCTAATGATGTCCCAATTCAAATGTAAATGGATTATCGGAAACATTGTGTTTATATCCGGATTGGTAAATCTTAGAGATCACAACAGTCATTACGAAAACTAAATAGAAATGAATAGTAGTCAAACAGCTGCTGCTTAAATAGCTCCACATTAGGCCCACTATTAACTAACTCCTTAGACGAATTTAAATTTAAACACGTTTACTCAGCCATTAAAAAGGTAATGCATTACGTACATTGCCGTAAATCTTAGACAGAAGACGTAGGAGCGTCACTTAGAACACGTATTGTATTATCATTTATAGCAATGTCGCTTGAGAGTGTATTTTAAGCGGGGGAACAATTAAAACTGTCAAGTTGAGGATTTAGAGCTCCTGTATTAAAGTCAGTACATGCGTTGGTGTCGGGTTTTAGCAAGTGAACTAGTTGATTTTGTTATTAGGTAGAAGTCGCTTATTGCCACTACATATCATACATTTTTTCTATTTAAGGCTTGGAAATGTTAAGTTACTTTTTCATAAAGAGTACCTATATTTTCCGTTAGGTAGTCATCCTAATTAGGGTTTACAGGATATCGGTATTTTTGTACCGACAATTTCAGAATTAAAAAAAACTGGTCTGGCGAGCCTTATTCCTTATTTATGTCCCTTTATTATAAATGACGCTTAAATGATTCAAATTTTCCATTTAAGGCTTGAAAATGTTAGATTGCTTTTTCATAAACAGTGCCTATATTTTCCGTTAGGTAGTGTCATCCTAATTAGGGTTTGCAGGATATCGGTATTTTTTGTACCGACAATTTCAGAATTTAAAAAACTGGTCTCGCGACCCTTATTCCTTATTTATGTCTCTTTATTATAAATGACGCTTAAATGATTCAAATTTTCCATTTAAGGCTTGAAAATGTTAGGTTACTTCTTCATAAACAGTACCTATATTTTCCGTTAGGTAGTGTCATCCTAATTAGAATTTGCAGGATATCGGTATTTTTGTACCGACAATTTTAGAATTTAAAAAATTTGGTCTGCCGATCCTTATTCCTTATTAATGTCTCTTTATTATAAACGACGCTTAAATGATGTTTGTATATTTATTCGTATTACAGCAGACTTAACATCTCCTTAAAGTTTCAGACTATATCATTATACTATATCATATACATGTTACCAATTAATTATGTCGAGTTTGCTCTTAATTAATAAAGAGAAATTGCCATTGTTGAAAGTAATTTTACCGCCGGTATTGTTTTGAACTCTCTCGCAATTAGAACAGTGTGAACGTTTCTGTTTATATTTTAGGCATTTATGAGTTGCACTAGATGTTTGCTTCCACTTTTGTTTAACTTCACGCCTCTCAAAGGAATGTTTATTTACTCGACAATTTTCTTCGCTAAATAAAGGTTTCTCCTAAAAGTTAAGTAACAAATGCCTAAATTTTTTTTGTTGTTATTCTGTGCTTTTTTAAACCATGTGACAGTATATAAACAATACGAGTATATAAAGCGTAAGTACGTAAGCGGCTATTTTACCTTACATAGGTGCGCTTGCTACGTATATAGTTTATTACATGTACACTGAAACGACCTTTTAACAAAAGTAGTTCCTGGGAAAAGCCTTTAGAGATAGCTCATTTCACAGACGGAGCGTTCCAGGAAGAAAATTCCTCTGAAACCGTAGGTATTGTGCGACAGCCCGCTTTGGCGTAGTCCGAAAATGAATACACATTTTGACTTCATTATTTTACAAGATTTCGTATAAGCACTTTGATTAGCTAGCTGAATTTATAACCTTATTATGGGTACATAACGTATACATTGACTTACCTATGGATGTATTATGTATTATAACCACAGGACTAACTTATTCAAGTCAGATGAGTTACCATAATCATCTAGGGATTAATACCGCGAAGTCCCAAGGCGTTGTGGTAACTGCGGTAGCCACGTCAAACGTATCAACTAACAGAAATGTACACACTACAATAGAGTAATCTCCATGAAAAGGCACGTCCTGGTGAAATTGAGTTTAAAAGTGACCCACGACTTTGACTACAAATACCGCTGATTCAATAGTATTTGTAATACTCAATAAATCTTGGCTATAATTCAATTATATTGCCTTTACTGTCATTTCAATTGTGATATATAATCTTGTAGTAAAATTTCGCAAGTCACATTTGATATTTGGTCCTTTAGCTAGTTTATGACTTTGCAATTGGAGTAAGTACCTACTTTCTATTTGACAATGTCCAATACCTGGTCAAGAGATCTCGTGTGGTTGCTGAATTCAGTTATGAAACTTCACGCTATTACAATAAGAATCACAGGTCTTTGGCAATGTTCTGCCGATAATACCTTGCATAAGTTAGTCGTATCGTAGAATAGGTATTGATCTGGGCTTATTGCCCAATCCTATTAAGGTCTCAAAAGCTGAGCTGATGGAATAACGTGCTCTAATCGTGTAAAGAGCAAATAAAATGAGCTTACACAGACATAAAGAAAGCTAGATCACTTGTAAAAGAAATTAATGAATTAAAGTCTCATTTAAAATTCTTAGAATATTATTTTATAAATATACCTAGCTACTGACTAAGCTATTAGGTTTATTTTTTTCATGATTATTCAAAATATATAAATACACAAAATGTATTACTGCAATACATAAAATGTACATATATATTTGCCTATTTTTGTGCTAATTAATATAGGTATTTATTTAATAATCATCTACCCAACGGATTTTCTTACCCTAGCTAGCACTAACAAGCATATTTTTAAAACTCAGACTGTATTTATTTGCAATTTATTTACCTAACCAAACAACATCGATTAATAGGTATGTATTTTCTTTGAAATTTATGTTTTTTTTAAGCGGAAATACTACAAGATCGATATTTTAGTGATGGTTCTGCCCCCATTTGTGGCTCGCATTGCCGAAGAAGCAATAAATCCAACAAACTGCGCACCCGACGTTTATTTAATATGCACAGAAGATTTACCTCCGGGCATTGAATTAAATCGAGGCTGCCTTAATGGAAGTTATGAACAATAATATAAATGGTGCCATACGTCTTTGTAACACAGAATTTGAAGGTATCTTTGACCAGAGATAAACGAAGAGCGTACATTTAGGATGAGCACTAGGGTGATCAGATCTGATTTCCGATTTTACGGGACAACTGCATTGAAAATACGGGACTCGAGGTTAAAATGCGGGGCGGACAGGGGACAGTGTTCTGTCCCGTATTGGTTTCGCCATATTACGGACAAAGAAAAAATTGTGCCTGAAATACAGGACATCTGGTCACCCTAATGAGCACCTTGATATGTATTGACGGAGAAGCAAACATGCATTAGGTTATTTCGAATCATCGAGTGAAGTAAGTTTCATCAAGTTTCATGTTCCCAGGAACTTGAAAGGTATGTAGGTATAGGTAATGGGTGTCAAAAAACAAATGGCGTTTGTTCAGAGATGCTGAGTAGAAGCTAACTACGTGCTTATCGTGTAATTTGTGCAACACGCTTAAGTCGTAGTTCCTATGAATTACCTTTACCTACTTTGGATCATGTTACCGGAGCTATGTTTGGTAAAACGTGATACAATTGAATACTAGTCTTCTCTTTGCATAGACCAGAGGGTAATTAAGAACAAAAGAAGCTCACTGAGGAAACTTAATTAGGACCTCATTTTTTAGTTTAGTTTTATTTCGGTACACAACTACCTACACATACTCGAGACTGAAAAAAAGACCCACCTGTCTCTCTACCTGTCTATCTATTATCGAATCTTCTATACCTAATAAATATTACTAAAGAATTTGGAAGGAACTCAAAGTAATTTGTCACGTAGCAACAGTTTGATGTAGAATTAGGGATTGATTTCCATGATTGCATACAAATTGATATTACGCTTCGTAACAAAATTTTATTTGATTTATTGCTCGTCGGTAAATTAAATTTGTTTTCCTTTGAGTTTCTCATGAGTCAAGTGTTTGATAAGCTGCTTGAATTGATTTCTTTGTAGTGATGCTTCATATAAAAATATAAAGCAATACAAATATAAATATCACAAGAACCAATGTACACGTTTCAAAATGTGGATATTCTGTAAGAAGTAACGGCCTCTATTCATTATTTACTTTTACATTTTATGCTTTTAATGGTTAAGCTGATATTGTTGGCGTAGAAGTCACAATATTGGGCGTAGATTATCACTATTACTAAATTTACTGAATAAAGCATACCAATTTTGAATAAAATCTTTACTGACATTTTATTGCTGGTCTGCACAAAATCGTCTGTATACATGCAAATAAAATTGATGTTTTATGTAATGGATCACAGCAGCTTGTCATTTTTAAACACCATCTTTAAATACGAAAGTTAAAAAGCAACTTCTGCCTACTCCGTTACTGAACCGGGTTCAAGCGTTGACCGGGTTAGATCTAAAAGCGTCGCGGAAACTCTCAAATTATGAGTTTTGATGAAACGTTGCTCCATGGCCGGATATAGAAGCTGCGTTATGATTGCATCGACGTGTTTATTGTCGTTGTAAACATATCAAGATGCCTATAGCTTGAGATTAATTGACGAATCTATTATACAGTTTCAATGTAATGGGAAGAAGGAAGTGTAGAAATGGACTGTTCACAGCATCACATGGCAAAAAAAAGGTAGTCATTTAACAGGTGTCAAATTGTTTCAAAATACTTACATGCCAATTCTACAACGGCAGGCTGACTCTTGATATCCCCACGACTACTCCAAGCATAGCACGTACAAATGAATCGATCATCACCGAAATACTCTTCCAACTGATCTCTCGTCACATTGCACTCCGCCTCCACAATCCGGACTCCAGTCTGTGGATCCACAAACTCAAATTGCGTGCTAGCAACCGACCGAACTTCATTGCATTTGAAGTATACTTGAAGAGCATTCGCTGCCCTACATCTTAAAGTAGCTGGTTTATTTCTGACAACGAAGGAATGTGATGGTTCCAATAGGAACATTGGAAGATCATCAGTCGAGCTTTGCAATAAATGATCGCCTGATAAACTAGGTAGCTCGTCTTCTTCGCGTTTGTCATGGTCGTCTTCTTTATATGGTTCGCCATCGTAGTCTTCTTCTAAATAGTCTCTGTGGTGTGGAGGTGGGTGATTTTTTTCTGAGTTGTAGGGGTCTAGAGCTTCGACTCCAGCTGGGTGGGCGTATTCGGGGCGTAGAGGAATGGGTGGCGTTGGCGCGGCTGTCGTCTCAATTGGCTTCGGCGTGCTGGAAGCATCTGAAACAAGAGAGTTCTTGCTTAGATTTTCGAGACACATAAAGAACTGCTAAAACGTCAACTTAGAAGAATCTTTTTTTATAAGATTACATTTAATTTTTTTTAAATAAAAGATTTTAAAGGACGTTACTATGTTGCAGATTACGATGGGTTCTCCGTTATAAAGTTCGCGTACCTAAGTCAAACCTTAGTAAAATGACCTTACATGTGAATGTGATGTGTTTCATCGTATATCTAATTATAAAGTAAAATTAAACAGAAACTGATGACAAATGATCACAAGGAAACCGTATCAAATAGTTAATAGCGTCCTAATTACAACTCCTAATGTATAATAAACGTCAGCTATATAAACGGCAACTGTCATAATAACACGCTCCCTTGCGGCATCGATTTCTACGCACCTGGTGTCACAGCTCACTCCTATTTACATGCGAAACGTAGATATTTGGATACTGTACACCCTACTTTACAAAGCGGTCACGCACTAACGAGATTTGAATCTTAAGCCTTACAAGCTTGGGCTTCAATTTAATTGACGTGAAGTTATTTCCCTCGGCATTTCGCTTAGAAATCGCTATCAGCACATCAGTGCATGTTACTTTTCCGTTGACATTTGTACGTCTGTTTGTAGACGAAAATAACGCGAAGTGTGGATAACTTAATTAGTTTCACTTCCGTTCGGCTTATTTCTATTTCCGTTTTAGTGGGGTTGTTTCCTTTTCGGATTTTCCTTTATTTTTAATTAAATTAATTTTGGAACTTTCTATTTTAAGATTTTATGGAATTTCGCGAGTCTGACTAGTTTCAGTTACCTATATTGGGTAACGAATTGCTACTTATATCAGGATTTAGGACAACAAACAATGGATTCCTATAGGTAATTTAGTTTATAATGTAAGATATTTTTGTTTAATAGGTATATGTACCTACATCAAAGGAATATATTTTATGTCTTTAGTTTTCGAATTTTCACTTACATTTCCAATAGATATGTGGCGTTCCATACCTAAAGGTACCTAATACTCGATTTTGAGTTACGCATCCTAATATACGTTACATAAGCTATCTAATACAATAATAAAAATATCCCAACCAAATATGAGCATAAAGGCCCTTTTGGTACGTAACTCCACATATATATGTACCTACAATATGTTTTAGCGAATATAAGAATACACATTTTGCTTTCTATTGTAACTAATATTTTAATTAAATTAAAACTCTTAAACAGTGAAATATAATTAAAAGTTTAAAAAGCACTTGTTTAAAGATGAAAAAAAAAAAGTTTGTAGAACCACTTGATTGTGCAACCGGCACGTCAACTTAAATTGGTTTTAACTTTTGATTGCCAACAGGTCTGATCGCTTCTCGCCTCCGACTCTAACGGGGCGTTATCACAGATTTTTAATTAATGCTGACTCTGATTCAAAATAAAGGGCTTGCTGTTGATTGATTCAAGCACGCTTTCCAAATAATTTTTGGACTTGACAACTCTAATTGTAAATTAAATAGGTACTTTTATTTTATATACCGTATGGTTACATGTCACTGGATATAGATAGTTATTTTTTCTCTCGGGTAGATGAATAAGAAAATCCTGTGAGTGCTGCGAGGTCCAGAGAAGAAATATTAAAAAACTTGTCGTTTCTCTTGTTGACTTTCCCTCGATTATGTTTCGTAAATTACAAGATTACATGGATAAAAATAAACATCAAACGACATTGAGGCTAAGGCCAGGATAAACAAATTAAAAACTTTATCATTATCAGACTATTCGATATTTAGTCCCTTAAAAGGAACTTTGATCGAAGACCGTAAGCAGTAGCCGGCAGGGCTCTTGGCTACTAAGTCTATAATGGCTACACTTACCGGAAGCTAGCACCTGTTCAAAGAAGCCAAGAGGTACTTTGTCGTATCAGTCTGCTTTTTTATGCTAACGTCTAAGGAGACTAATACCAGGAAAGTTGATTTTGCGTCAAGTTGTGAAAGTAATGAGATATCTTCTGATTACTACTTTATTTAACTGTTTACACATAAGATATGTATGTATCTAAATTCAGAGCACGTTTGATATCTTTAATTTTATTGCTTCTCAGCTGTCCCCGAATAAACGATAATAAAATTTAATAATAACAGAATTGTTTTAATAAAATACGAGTAAAAGTCTGGAGGTGCGTATGTGTCGGTATATAGGTGAGTTAATATATAATTTTGAAAAACAGAAATACTCGGCAGATAGCTGGAGAAAATTAATAGAACCACTCTAAAAATCAAAAATATAAAAGTACATTTAAAATAGTTGACTGCAGCCGCTAAAGCGGCTTACGTTTCAACAACCCATTGCAAGTAACGAGCAGAACTATGTACTCTAGAAAAAACTAGAGCGTCCAAAGCCCATTCAAACTAAATTCCAAAGCAAGAGTACCAAAGTTTCTTCAATTAACACCAGTATCGTTGTTTCGTAATTCAGGTCGTGTTTGTAATGAGTGCGCATGCACACGCTTCGTTAGAGGCCTTTTTCGGCGCGGTATCAATCACGCTTTGGCCGTCACGACCGATAAACAAAGGTGGTTTTTTGTTTATGTACTCTTTAAAAGTCACACGGTTTATCTTGTAATTTTTGACGGATACGTCAATATATTAGGAAATAGGGAATAGACATGAATAATATATGATTTTAAGCTAACATGGTCATTAACATTACAAAAACTATTTAAAACGGGATAATTACCATGTGAGTTTTTTATTATGAGCTTCCGATATTTCGGCACAGTTGCATGCGCCATTATCACGGAGTAACTGAAGTTGCTGCGAGTGTCAGTTGTGGTCTACCCACACACCATAGCGATCTACCCTCTTTCGAGTTCGCTTTTTTCGTCCGTTGTCACTGCTACTACTACCGTCCGCATTCTCACTTGGAACTCGATCACGGTTACGACACACTACACTTACGGTATCAACTCGCGCGGTAGTAGTAGCAGTGACAACGGACGAAAAAAGCGAACTCGAAAGAGGGTAGATCGCTGTGGTGTGTGGGTAGACCACAACTGACACTCGCAGCAACTTCAGTTACTCCGTGATAATGGCGCATGCAACTGTGCCGAAATATCGGAAGCTCATAATAAAAAACTCACATGGTAAATATCCCGTTTTAAATAGATATGAATATTTATTTTATTATTATATATATTTAGATTCATAAACTCTATGAGTAGATTCCCGTACTAAACATTAAATACAACAGTAAAAAAGACGACTACTTATTTTTGATATTTTACGACAGTTTGCTCTTTTCGTAAGTTGATCGTTTTTTTTTTTACTTATTTTGTAGGTACAATATAATTTTTACACCGAATTACTCTAAAACAGCAATGACTAAAGAGTAGGTAATATGAGTGAAGTGAGTTCCCGTCTTTGGTCTTATTTGTTACGTGTATTTGAATTACCTGTTAGCATAATTAAGATAAATATATGTTTAACTGAATTTACCACATAATTACAATAATAAATACCAGTACCACGCGATTGTAATTTAATTCAACTGCGGTTGCGTTCGCACGTTAAACTCGCCAAGCTCCAATTATTGGGTTTTAATTAATTTATCTGATATTAGGTATTAACATTTAGCAATTGTCATAGGATGCCTTTTAGTTACGTTTTTAGATTGTAATGGGGCACAAATAAATAGTATTTTATACAATGCTGAGTGGCCTAAGTAAGTTACGAGATTGAAAAGCTTAATTATGTGACTATTGTATACAATACTTTTTCTTCTACTCAAAATATTTAAGCAAGTTGTTTCAAAATATTGTTTTCGATGAATGCGTCACAATCTGCTGCCTCTACATAATTGACTAGTAAGTTCAATCTCTCGGTGGATTGTGGCGGCGCGACCAAGACCAAAACCTCGAATTAAACCAGTGTCAACGAGGAAGGAATAATGAATTTATTTGATTTGTTTTGTAGTTAAAATGCATTTGTTAATTAAATCGATACAAGTTTTTCGTAGTCTGTATATTAAAATATCCATACGGATACAGATCAATAATTTCCTACTAAATGTTCTAAAATATTAAAGGTAAAATCATCCAAGTGGTCGGAGATCATTAATTTATAACTATTTATTTAATAATTCACGAATTCATATGTCGGTATTCAAAACTTACAAGTACCCAACTAAATTGAAGTTAATTAGCAATAACGTTAAACTTACGAGATAACCTTGTAATTTGGTTATCGAAAATTGCTGTACAAACCGCCAATCGTCTCTAACCGCTTCATTCTACGTCGCCGATAGACCACAAGACGAGACCACCAGCTGAGACCAAGGAGCTCGCTCGAAGCTTAACAAACAGCCAGTAAATAAAGGAAATGTTCATTTATTCCTTTCCAAAGTAAAACGTAGTGAGAACCAAATGTTTCTTACGTACTTACCGCGTTCTTCGATTAAACGGTTACATACTGTTACGCCAAAACGTGTCTGGTGATGTCACGACTCTTTTGTAATTTACAAAACTACTTATAATTTATAAGTAGTTGAGTGTCGTGCATTTATAGAGCTAATAGATATGTGCAGATGGACGGGGTGTTTGTAACTTGCAGGTGGTGTTGTATGCCCCATCACGCAAAAAAGCTGTATAATAGGTACATTGGAAAAAAAACCATTAAAAATTGTTTTATGCACATTGCGTGAAAATACGATAGGTATACGTAATTTTTCATCTAATCAACCAATGGTTATTACGGCTTTCATTCGTGGTGAGGCAGTCTAGATAAGTGTTGTTGATTTTTAATGATCCCTAAAACCTAATATAATGGGCTAGTAAATGTCTGTCTCTCTGTTACATCTACACGCTAAAACCGCTGAATGATAACGATAAAGGTAAATAAATGTTAAGAAGATCAACCATTTGAAGGCGGTGAAAAGGGGGAAGGAATTAACTATGGTACTTTTACGAAAACAAAGTCACGAGCAGAAGTAAGTGTCTAAATATGAAATAAAATTACTAAATTATCGAAACTACTAATAAGTAAGTATTTACTACGAGTATTTCATCTAACTTTCATAAATGATAAAGCCACTCTCATCTCAACGTAAAACAACAACATTTACTAATCATAAGTAGCATTCATAGTTAATCACTTTCATCATTTGTCCAACCAATCACAGCAGCTAAATACTCATCAGGCAATATTTCGTCCAATGAAAACACCGGTATTTCAGTCGACAAAAATAGTTGAGTAAAACTAAACTTAAATATTTTCTTAGTTTAAAATACCAAACTGAAGAAAATTAATGTAAATGGAGAAATTCCTTATCGCCACGACAGAGGTGAAGTATGTTTCGTCTGATGAATGGCCGAATTCTACTAATGAGTAGTGCGGTGGCAAGTATCGATACTTTTAAGTGTTTTAAACAGTTACTATAATTCGTAAAATATAAAATTTTATTCATAGCGATTCAGCGCGGGAATGCTGCCTGTGTGATGGGCACCTTGCCGAAAGTTCAAGGATTGAAGGGGCGGTTTTAGGCAAGTATGTGTTTTTTTTTATTAAGATTTAGTTTTAATAGTTTTATTTTATAAGTATCTTTGTGAATAAATGAATTTTTCTCCTAAAAAAATTTGATCATATAATATAATTGTAATGGGATTTTTGCGGATTAAAGTTTAGATTTTTTCAATAGAATAGAAAATAATATAAAGTTTCAGGCGAATATAAAGTTCACTGCGATTTTCTTAAAACTGATAATAACAGAAAATAGTTGTTTTAATGTTTATTAAGGTACAAAGTATACCATTTTTCTTAAAATATTCATACTCTTAGCATTTCTCTCCAGCACGACTTCTCTGTCTTCAAATATGACTAGCATCTTTTTTTGTAAGTTTTTATGGTAAAGTGCCCCACCGTTAGTAAAAACTACATCTCCTTCCCGTCTTTAGGTCCTGCATTACACACTTCCACTCTTCATTACTTTCCAAATAAGTGTCTAGATCGTGGCACCATATTTGTCGTGGTCGTGCTATGCCGTTTTCTTTTTTCTAGTAGTTCGTGTCTAGTCAAACGTCAATAAATGAAGTTATTTTAAAATCCCGTCTCTCGATATTTAAGTAACAAATACAAATACAAATACAAATAATTTATTTATAACGCCAAGTTATAAGTCAGTCTTAGGTCTAGGAAATACATTTGGTGTTGCGTAATGTACAATAAATCGGTACAGGTAGTTATATAAGTATTTAACATAAGAATAATTTCAGTCATTAAAGTCATTGAGTAGGAAGCTCATACAATTCATCTACAGAATAAAACGTATGGTAACATCACTATTCTAAAAACAAACTCGAATTGGCGTCATCCCGTCTCTAAAAGGGACCGCTGTCGTTCTGACGGCCATTCGAATAATTAAACCAATCGATGCTATTTAGTGCATTTGTACTAGACAGTGCTTAATCAATGTGCTTTACGACGGGGCGAGGATTGTAAGTAGTCGTTTTTGCTGGAGTTACGATCCATGGCGTACAAAGTAATGTTAAGCGCTTTTTAAAGGACGCATTATTAGTCTAGAGGTTGAATGTGACTAGAGTAAAAATACAAAGTAGTTTAAGTATAACTACATTGTAACTGGTTTACTGCGATACAGGCAGGAATTAGCACAATAGTGACGCGACAGTATTTCGCGCGCGAGATAGTCAATCCGTCCTTTTCTGACTGTATCAATTTAAAAAGAGACGGTTAGTCTATTTCGCGGGTATTAGAGATACTGACGCGTCAGTCTTGTGCTAACCGTGCAGGATACATGGCTAAGACCCTTGGTAAACTGCGTAAGGTCAGGTGGGGTAAAGGAAACATAGTTTATTTTGTCCCGAGTAAGAGAAACAGTATAGAAATCCCATACACGTGTTCCCCTTACCCAGAGGTGTCACTTACCCCATCTTTAATGTATTTTTGTAAAATAAAGCTGTTATTGTCATGTACGAGTATATATTTTACTATGTATTGCGGACTACTTACTTATTACTATTAAAAAAATGCAATTTCATCTTCATATATGACATGTATATCCAGTGAAGGGCACTCCATAATACACCAATTAAACCAAGTAAATGTGCGCGTAGACATTTTTCGTTGATAGGTACTATGAATATGAAACTGACATTGGTTTAGGTATACACTTACTACTTCGACTCGACCTAATTCTTAAATAAATATAATATAAATACAACAGCTCGATGGAGTGCGCCGTCAATCATAGATATTAATAGAAACAAATACACTTATTTAAACACATGTAATACGCTTACATCACTTCCTTATCAGCACACTAAAACATATGCACCACTAAGTGACCCTTCACCGTTCACCGATAAAAAGTATAGTTTGATTGTATGGAAAACTATTATAGAAAGTACAGCTCTATCTCCAACGTTATAAGATCGATTAAATTGAAATCGATTATAATTTCGAAGTAACTACAAACCATATTGGTTGACCAGATATCGAGCACCAACGCATCTGCTTCAACCACTCATAAGAGGTTTCGCACGGGAGAGCGCGGGCCAAGTTTTGGGATGATTCACCGGATGTGCCTCGTAAATTAGTAAGTTTGGAAGTCGACCGATATACTCGTAAAGTGGTTTATTGCTAGTATTTCGATTTCCGATTGAGGCGGGCTTACATTAACATATGGATACGATTTTTTTACCCCCGACGTAAAAAGAGGGGTGTTGCAACTTTGATCGCTATGTGTGACTGTATATGTACATATGTGTAGTGTATCTATCTATCTATCTATAACACAGTAGAGATTAAACGGTTGAACCGTTTTTATTTTATATCAAAGCATGTTTTTTAGCCTGTAATCTTAGACAATCTTATTAAAATCGGTTCAGCCCTTTCGGAGCTTTCGTAGCTTTTTTGAAGTTATTCCTACTCCGTCATATATAAACATTTTATTGTTTTGAAGACATCTAAAAACGAACAAAATGTTTATCTAGAACTTTGCACTCTCATACTCATACCTTTTGGAGCGTGTTGTAAATAAATCACAAACACATTTCTGATAAATCTGTTCAACGAAGATGCAATAAAACGTTCAGTGGATTCAGACTGCTTGATGCACTTACTCGTAAATGCACTTAACTTGGGGAGTTAAAAGCTTGAACCATAGTGCGAGCCAAATTGAGGTAGACAAAAGGTCATTCATCTCATTTGATGTGTTAATCTTGTGCTGTAATCACTCAAAGCTGTTGTGTTGTTTTTGGTTAAATAGGTACTTATATTGTGGGCATTTTAGATTCAAAAGGTATGCATATTTTCCTAAGCCACCCATTATATTAAAAATTGAATAGTAATTTAATACCGTTTCCGGTTCATCATTTATAAGCTCAGAAAGTAGTCAGTCCAACCTTTTCACCCAATATGGTCTGGCCTATAACCGCGAAGCACTTCGTTCATCGAATCGCCTATTTCCATCACTCTCTTTCGTATTTGCAAGAGCGATAGAGACGGGACCATCGTTTGGTCGATTTTCGAACTTCGCTGTAGGCCCTCTGGTCTAGAACATTTACATCCTATAAATTCTCAATAGATCTTGCACCATATTTGAGTGCCTCTACCTAAACAAGGCAACATCATTAGTCATTCGCAAAATGTACCCCTTACATGTCGTTAATTGCCAAAATGGCATCTGCTCGTTGACGCCTACGCGTATGCCGTACGCCATCCAAACACATGAAACAATGATTGTTTTGTGTACAGCAAATACACACAATCAGATATATGTAATTACTTCTTATTCGTGGAAAAGGATCACATTTATTAAGGTTAAACTTTTGCATAGCGACTGTGTCCTACATTCGCCCAAACCAAGATGCTATTTACTTATTTTAAATATGCACGTGGAACATGTGCACGGTTTTAGCAATTAACGTAAATCTGTATTGTTTAATACTCTATAAGGTTAGAGAAACGTTGTAAAAGAATTACCATGGTACTTTTCTAGGTATCTCACCTTAGGATACATCTGTTGCACTTTGTTCCTCTGCCGGCACATTATCACTATTGTATTGTGTTGTGTGTTAATGTTTTGTCGGTACGCTCTGACGAGCTTCTTGTAAAATAATTATATTACCATTCTGGGCTTAGGGTAATAACCCTAGGATTTAGTTATTTCACTTTGTTTCTTTGTCGGTACATCTATTTTATTTTATTGTTTAAAATGCCTTACTCATATTGTTTAATTTAGGATAATAAAGATATTTGCTTGTAGCGTGAGAACATCTTGCCATCTGGTTGGCCGTTATCGGCCCTGGACTGCTATCCCCCCCCTGAGCTCGCCAGGTAACGAGCCAGAGGGATCGCAAGACATTTAGTTAGTTAGTACCCAACTTCCGAACGGACAAGTCATCCTGGACCGACTCGCAGGTCCAGCTCGTGTAGTACCGATACCACGAGTAACTTGTATTAATTACTGACTCCGCGTTAAGTTAGTCGAGTTTCATCGCAATTTTATATCGCTCCTAATTTACGTGTTAATTTATAAGTGTTCATTTAGATAAGTTAATTAACGTTGTGTGGATTTAATATAGACTATTTAACCTCGCGTGTGGACTTTTATTTTCAAACACAATCCCAACACACTCCGTACCTATAATAGTATGCCAATCATACAGTAGATTGCCAAACTTGCTAATATTTTGCTAATCATCAGTACACATCGTTGGGCACACTTTCATACCTTTCTCGCGACGAAAAATCTAAATTATTTACTAACTGTGTGTATGTATAAATGTCGGTTTTTTATGGAAAGACCAGAAAAGATGTACAATTTTATTACCTTTACGGAATGTATCCCATAGTCAACATTCTTTTGCAGTTGAAACCTTATTTGAATTTTATTTTACCAACATGGTGCGTGATCTTAAAGGGCATACGGGCTTAGACCCGACACTGCATTAAACTGTGGACGATTAAACGCTCTTAAGGCAGTTTATGGTGCATTAAGGTGTTTATTTAAGGATATTTTATGTTAGTTTTAGATGTTGCTCTCAAACGTGTCGATTCAGTAGGATAAAGTGGGCTTAATACTTGTTCTTTGTTTATATTTAGACATCACTTGATTTAGTTAGATGTTGGGTAATTTATTTTAGGGTTGCGCATGTTTCCGAAAACACAGGTGCATCTAGGTAAAACTAGACGATCACACTGTATAAACATTAAGGCAAGCCAGAGGGAATCGAGTTCTATAAACTCTCCACTACAGGACTCTTTTAGTTCGGTAAAAAAAATGACGCGAGGAAAAATAATGAAGATGACCACAGTAGAGTTGATAATTAAGAAATGTATAAAAAGTTTCTCTATTTCATTGTAGCTAATGAGTACATTTACATTCAACGTCTCTATTAGGATTGCCGTCAAGAAGAAAGCTAATGAAGTATGAAAAGAAATAACCGCGGTCTTAAGATTGAAGTGGTCAGCAAAAAAATGCAGCGATGCTCGGATTGACACCAACCGAATGGTCGTTCAAGATTTTGCAGGAGAAGGTTCTCAATTCGTCGGGATCTTTGTTTTTGCTATTTTTTTTGTATGTTCACCGAATATTCGAAGACGGCTGGACCGATTTGGAAAATGATTTTTTTGTTTGAAAGAGTATACTTGACGGTTAGTTCCATTATCATCAGGTCAGGATCTGATTATGGGCTCCTGGAGAAATCGAGGGAACTCTTCAACCACCTATGGTGATTTGAGTATTTTTAACAGTAGCTCGGGCATTTGCTTTTTGGAAGGTGGTGGCTAAGTGAAGTCAGTTCCTTTTTGTCTAAAGTTATAACGTTAAAATCTGGGACATACATATATCTAGGCGGCTAGTTCTCAAATTCCCGCGTTGCGGGAATATTTAAGGTCAATTCAGTTTATTACATGTCTTTTCTGCCTGTTGTGATGTTATTCGAAAATTGAACCAAGCTAATTACTAAAATGCATAAGTGGACACAAATATGCTGAGAAGAAATGATTATTTAAGTACTACTGAAGCCTATTGTACATAATAGCTTTAGCTAAAATACCTATCAAATTGATATTCAGTTATGAAATAAAAAATAAATTATATAAAATGGTAAACAAGGTAGGTACCCAATTTGAAAGCTTCCTTATTAGATTAATAACCAAAGAGGAATGCTTCAAATTGGTTTATCGTAAATACCCTGCGTAAATCCAGGAAACGGAAGTCGTTATCATGTTAGCCTGTGCGGTCGATGAATACCCGGCTAATGAAGTAACTAGCCACTTTAAAAGATTGAGGCTACCGGCGAAACTTGAGTTTGAGAAGTAAAAAATGAATGAGAGCAGCTCTAATTAAATTAGTGTGGACTGTGGAGCTTTCTGAAGAAAAGCTCAGAAAAGTAAAATTCGGTAATACGATTATAAGATCATTAACGCTTTAGTAAATAAAAAATATTTAAATGAATATGACAAAATGAACACGGTTGTTAAATTATATAAAATTATTAGTGCGTCTTGAATCAACCAGTCAGAAGGAACTTAATATGCAGACAGAGTATTGACAATAATTTGCTCTGTGGTAATTCTTGTACATATTATAAACAAAATATGATTATTATTTACGTATATGGCTAAATCATTTGAATAGTCGAAACAGTTTGCATTCTGATTAGACTTTTACAATTAATTAGATTTTTATAATTTATTTATAACATCATTTTTATCATTTATTTTTCCACATATATAATATATATTTAAAAGCAGCTTTCCTAAAAAGTGCAAACAATTTCTAATGCACAAATCGAACTGCCATTAAAGAAATCGGAAACTTGGCAGCTGCCCGCGTGAATGAAACAGAAATAATGGCAAAGGACTCCCGCGAGACGCCATTATAACCCAACAAAGGGATTATCTTGTTTGGGAACCTCTTGACTGGCACTCGATGCTTTGTGCGACCACCAACTTAAATATTCAGGTGGGCAAATCCGGTACGTGATATCCATAAGGACTCATATGCCGTCGTAAGGTATTCAACAGTCGACGTTATTAATTCTCGAAATTTAGACTCGTCGTTGTCAATTTACAGGGTCCTCTGTATTTACTATAATGTTCCGAAAGGATCTAAGTGTCATTTAATGTTCAGACAACATCAGTTTCAGTGGAACTATTGAGTTGAAACAGCATATAGGATTCTCGTGATGTGCTCCAACTGCAAAGTTAACGTGGTTATATCGAGTTACGTGTTTTTGTAGGCGAGTCCGTCTTTGTGTTTTTCCTGGGGTGAGAATTTGTCGGGAACTCAAAGGCTGTAATTTTAGAACTGGGCTTTTTGCACCTTGTTAATGTAATGTATAAACAGCGGGACATTTTTGTTAAGGTAAAGTCCCTTTACGACGTCGTTATTTATTATGAATTTATAATATTACCTCTTTTTGCGGTCAGTATGAGAATACTGTGAGAAATATTAAATACATTAAATGATAATTTGTGCAATGATTTGCTATTTCTATTCTATTATGGAATCATTAAGAAGAGTTTTTGTACAAAAAATAAACTTCGTTAAGTTTCAATCTCAAAGAAAAGATATAACTCTCGTGAGACTCTAACATATTAAAAAATATTTATAACGGGTCATCGTAAATTCATCGAGACATGTCGAGCAAAAATCGACCAAAAAATTACGTGAGTGACCCGTATAAATATTTTTAATATCTCACAGAAGATGTACAAATTGTTGCGGATTCTGTCTGCAGGCCGTCCGTTTGCTCGTTTGTGACCGTCGTGGTATAAAAAAAAAGTACATGCATGTTGTAGTTGTAACCTCTTCTTGGAGTTGCCGCTGGTGATGACCATGGTGATAGATTGACTATATTCATTGCAGCTACGAATAAACTTTTTATACGTACATTAGAATGGAATACGTTTTTTATAACATTCTCTAGATTTTTTTTATTTTATTTTATTTATTTAATAAAAGCGACTATCATTAAATAAATAAAAAAAAATATATACATTTTATTTTATTTATTTAATGATAGTCGTTCGATTACAGGGTTCCCTAATACAATAGTGCCTTACTCTAAATAATTCTAATTACATATTATAAACAGTATATACACACAAATTTTAACGAATTCAGACATATGACAATAAATGTCGTGTAACGTCCAATAAAACCAAGAATACCGAGTACGGGTCATTACTGCCCATCATATAAATGATAAATTGGTGGCTCTGCACAAATGCCCGTACACTTTCTCGGCTGTACAGTGTACACGTACTAAACAGTTACGTTAATAGATTTTTTACCGCGACGTTCTGATTGCGATGGCGTCGTGTTGAAGCCCTTTTCGTGACGAAAGGTTTTTTGCCTCGTGCTTGTATCGCCCTTTCCAATGTCGTTAGGGTTCCATAAAACAAACGTTAAAATACCGAAAAGTTCTATTTCTAGTTCCGAAAAAGTCAGTTTTTTTTGCATAGGCATTTCTGATATTTCATTCTTGTAATAGCTATGTGTTTTAAATATATTCCATCCTTCATAGGCATCTACTGGATCATTTGGTTCTAAGTGTAAGATGTGAATGAGTAAAAAAATGTTAAAAAATATTTTCCCTGATTTTATAAAAACAGTGGTTTCAAAACATTCGTACCTAAGCATTTATTCGCATGGATTTTACCGACTTAATACCATAACCACGCATGCCAATCAAAATATGAGCATCTCTTATGGCCCTTACCTTACTGTTTAGATGCTTGATATAACGGAACAAACATGTTATATACTGACGGAACCTGAGCTACCTTCCCAATGCATACTTAACCTTTTTTTATAGGAGGCCTCCTCACAGTTTGAACGCCGACGACAGCTTTTTGTTGATATCTGATTCAAGATTAGGTGCCAAGTCTATATTCTTTAAAGTTTTTTTTCGCACGCTCTAAAAAGTTTTTTACCGGGCTTAAGACCACTTAAGTTATTTTTAACATTTAACTACACTCTAAGCCGTAATTACGTTTTTACTCAAGACGCATGGCTTCAAACTATCGCAGTGTAGTGGAGCCCAAAGATATGTTATTTACAGGCGATTAGTAGGCGAAATTTATCCAAATTATAAAATATAGAGGTATGATTAACTTCAATCTGAAGCATAATCATATAGAAAATAAAAAATATAGTTAATTATTATTATTACCTCGACGTAAGGAGTTTCTCATTTTAACGTAGGTATTTAAATACTAATTACTAACTTATAATTTTGTTGCCCATAAATATCTAAAGATCGATATTTTTAAACATTTTTAAAACTCTGGACTTGGACTCTGGGCTTGTAAACTATATATACTGTAAAATAATAAGTGTTGTTAAGTTTTAACCGATAATAAACATTCCTTTTCATAATTCAGTAAACTTTCGTAATTTTCCTTGCAGTTCTCATTTTGTGCATAAAAAAGCAATTAACAATAATGCTATTTTAAAACTAATATAACAAAAACTTTTTAAAAATATCATCACAATACAATTTCGTAGTTTGTAAACCGCGTGAAGTTTATCCGTAAAAACTGTGAACCGAGCAGCGGAAAACCAAACTTTTCTGAACTTTACAAAGCATTGCTAGCGGTCACGACTTTTTTTAGGTTATCCAATCGCACTGTTTTCACTGCTAGCCTAAGCCGCTTTGCCAAATAGAGTTGCAATTCCAGAATAAAACTTACCATGTTTCCCGTCAGCCGCGACGCCGACCACCCATAGCACGAGGAGAATCCCCCTCCACGCCATCTCACCGCGCGAGCATCACCTAAAACAATAACGCTGTTTGAGCACGGGAAAGCTGACCAATATTTGATCAAGGGTTGGACGATCAATATTTGTATATTTGTGTGTTTAATGTGTAGAAGTGGCCGTTAGGTTTTGTTGAAGCAAGTGTTGATTGTCTTCGGAATGTTGTCGTAAATTTACTAAAGTGCGAGTAGCTTTTTTAACGGTGACATTACTATTCGTTTATAGCTTATATCGTATTTATCTTAAATGGCCACACAATGTTAATAAAAATAGGGCAAACATTATCAAAATAGGTATGTACTGTGCTGAATGAGTACATAAATAAGTTACCTCGGGCCAAGACCATTTTGCTAAGTGCAATAAATCTGTCGTAAAATACCTCCTTTACGTCAATCTAAAGAAAATTTATCACCAGTTTACACACCACTACTCAGTCTTTCCTATTTTTTTTATTCCAATTCGCCAGTTCGGAAATGGTTCTCGGATGAATGGAGAGATAGCATGCCCGCACGAATGCCTCCACTCTTTTGTTACTGCCTTTTAAATATGGAATACCTTTACTGTTCCGTTCAATAGTAGTGGTAAAACTTTTTTACCATACTGCATGAAAATAACTCTAAAACTATTTTAAATAATAAAAACTAAGCAAAATACAAACATTAAACATCGATATGTTTCGATCCATAAGAGGATCTTAACGAGAATAGATCCAATATGGGACTCTCAACTTAACATGTTAAAAAACGTAAGAAATAGATTTGAAAATAAAATTATAAGTAGGTACAGTCACCGGCAATAGTATCTTCCTACACGAAGGCCGCAAAAATATGTGACATGCTCCTATGGCTCTTAAGATAAGAGCGTGTCACATATTTTTGCGGCCTTCGTGTTGGAAGATACTATTGCCGGTGACTGTACGTCATTTGTACACTCATATAAACGTTTGTAAATGTAAATATGTGTATATATTAAACAATAAATATATAATATATGCTATTCTGACATGTCTGTACTTTCTGAGCTCTTTAACTCAATACAAGTACGATAAGTAAGCTTTCAATGAGCTAAAGTCAAAACAATTTAAAATTCCATTACTGGATACTCACGTTTACTATTTCAGAACGGTTTCTCGAACCAGTCATGTATGAGAAAACCACGATGTTAGCTCAGAGTTCGTCTCATCTGTTCTTTTGTCAAACGGTGTTGGGAGTTAACGGCGTTTCGTATGAAGCTTGTATGGCATGGGACCGTAACTAATACGTCTTTAGGGTTCGGGTTATAAATGGGTTTGGAGCAAAAACTAAATAAAATAGGACGGGCGTTTTAAGCGCGTTTTAATGCATTCGAAATGGGTTTGTTCAAGGTTCTTTGTAAGACATGGCATAAGTTTTATTGGGAATTATGAAACACGATAAATGAGGATTAGGTGAGGATCATTTTACACATAATTAAGATTATCTAATGTAAATATTATACTATTTGCCGTACTACGAACAACACCTTGTTCTTACTCGTAGTTTCAAGTTTGATACAAACAATGGTTCCATGTGTTGTTCGATAATTGACACAAAACCTTTATTAAGAATTTAAGTTATATATTACTGATTCAATACAACATCAACGCTATTAAAATATGAAACAATAATTTTGTACCTATATCTCAAACATATTTTCCAATTACCGTCACAAAGTTACGAATAACGCGTAAAAGTTCGCAAAAGCGATGCAATCACTTACGTCGATGTAACATGAGTGATCATTAAACAACGGAGCTTTGTAAGAGCCCCGATAAGAGCGGAAGCTGCCTTATCTCAGATAAAACAAAGCTTCGTGGCTGTAAGTAACCAGCCACGGTGTACAGAAACTGTGGAGATTTATAGTAGATCAAAATAAACATAGGTAAGGGTGGTCTTTAGACTATAATTTGACACATCGTATTATCTGTGTGAATGTGGCCTGTGGCGATAAATAGAGTATATAATTGAGTACAATTGTGTCGGAAATTTGTCCCTCCTCAAAAGTCTGCCTTGTATTTTTGCCGTAGCCATGCGTTGCGTTTTCAAGTATAGGTATGTTTAGTTAATTAGCTACTTAAATTGTTCGTTGACATATATTATGTATTTTATAATTGTTTTGTCAGTCACCGAGTTGATTTTTTCAGTAACTCATCTTCATGTACTAGGTAGGTTTAGAAATCTTCTAACCAGGAAAAAAATGATTTATGTTATAATACTTCAAAGTGATAAATGACCAATCGTGACAATGATAAATATAATAAAACTTAATCCCCTTTCGGTATGATTACTTCCACTTGAAATGAAGATTCTGGTTAAGAAACAAGTCGACAATCATACTAGTTCACCCAACCGTTATCAAGTGCAGTGATGCATATAATCATTTAAATTTTGAAGCATACATTTATTTCTAACGATGACAAGGACGTTTTAAAATAATTAACAATAGTTACTGTACAAAAAATCACGGCATCGCGCTGACTTCTGAATAAAGTCTTCTATAATTTGTTGCATTTGAATAGAGCAACACTCACGCTCAAATGCACTTTTGATATGGGAAATAGCGTGTATGCGATATTTTAAACTTCACTAGGGCTGCTCCCTACACTTCCCATGTCCCGTATAAAGCACAATAAGGCGTCCCGCAGACTTACGATCGGCGACGGAGCGATAGCAAGTAGATAAACTGCAAGCGCCTTTGTCTGCGCCTGATGCAACGCATCTAGATTGCAGCTGGAACTGGCGGAGATGGCTTCACAGCTTTTAAAAACATTACTTCATTCTGTAAGACTAAAGGAAACTTCAGCAGCAACGGGACGGTGACTCACACTAGCAAGTAGCTGATGATAATTACAATATCGGATTATTTAAACGAATTAGTTGCAATATCAATGAATTTCAGTTATTTTGCTGGCGTTTGACTGCCGTTAATATATCTACGTATAAGAGATTTAAAGGAGGTAATTATTTGATTCAAAGATTTAAAGGGATTAAACGTTGGAAAACAAATCATATTTAGAAAAAAGAAATACTTTTTACTTTTTTTGGAAAACCTTATAAATTTTGGGTTATTTATACTCAGAATCACGAGGACTATCCTATTTAAATAATTAAAAGACGTCCCAATTTTTTTTGTCACTTTTGTGACGCTTTTTCCCATACATTCAGAATGCATCTGTAGGGAGCTCTACAAAACTGACAAATAATGTTTGTAAGGAAAATCGGCGTTTTATTTTTCAAAAATGGTACATTTTTTCCGAATACCTCCAGATAATGTACTATAAAAATTTCAGCTAAATATTCAGTAATACGTTCTATGAGCTGCAGACTATTTCCATTAGTTTTGAGTGCATTAAAATACTAATTTTCCTGGCCGAAATCAGTATCAGATCACATATCCAAGCCTCAAACAAAACCCGTGTTTGCTATCTTAAACGGTAAGTAACTCCATCTTTCCGTTTACACTCAACTTATGACGTAATGATAGGTAAACACACAGTTAATTCGTTTCGCAAACTCGGCTGTTTTCCCTTCGATTGAATTTACTGTTTAACTTCATTGTTAGACTTCAGTGTTTATTTTGTTCTTAAACTTTGGTGATTAACGTAATTTGAGATTAAGCATATTAGAGTAGACTTTTCGGGTCAGTCAAAAGGTAAGAGGTTATATCCATTTAAAAGAAATTCAATTTATGTTTTGCACGGCTTATTATGGTCAAAATTATTTTATCCTCCAAAGATTTTCCAAATAATAGAAAGTAATAAAAATACCACATTGCCTAACTTCTTATTCTTATTTTTGTAGCTAACACGGATTATTAAATGTCTAGGCTAAGCAATTACAAAGGCAATTGCTCCATAGTTGCCTGAAAATAAACGTATTTCATTTAATTTCCATAACAGTCAAATAGCTACTTTGTTGTTATTTCTTTGTTGATTGGAATACTATTAAATACAGTAAATTATTCCAGCCTTTTCCGTGAAACTTAGCAAGCCTGTCTTAAAATATAGGTAAGATACCTATATTTTAAGACAGGCTTGCTTTGCTTTGCTTTTTTGCTTTTTAACTCATGCGAAGTTTGAATTGAAGGATAGAAACAAATAATCAACTGCATATTAAACTTGACAGACCTTTATCAATAACGCCATTAGTCTTTGTAAGTGTAATACAAGATCTGTAAGTGCAATTAAAGCTAAAAGCGCTAAAATAAATACAAATAGTATACATAAAAGCCAGTGTAGATTATACATGAATGCAAACTCGTTGTATCTTGCATTCTGCCGCACCTAGATAGTTGACAGCAACATCTTAAGACTTGTAATCGAATACGCAAGTGCCCCGTCCAGCAGTCTGCTCTCTGCCGCTTCATCACTTATAACTGAACTGCCAACTAGTTTGCTTTTCTAATTTATTTACCTAGATGGAAAATTCTCATCACCTATTAAATGGTTACTTAAATCTGGGCGGAGCAGGTAATTAATATTTAATATTGAAGCACTATTGGAGCAAAATGTTATTTTTTGAGTTTTTCGATTATTTTAGGTTGTCTTATAATGAAATTCACCCGGCACCAATTTTTTTTGTTCTAAAGCTTGTTACTGCCAGGACCTTTGATTATTAAACCAATCGGATGCGACACGCGCTCTCATTTCTATCGGAAAAAGTCTGCCGTTTTTTGCGGGGGAGGGGAACGTCAAATGTATGCGAAACGTCAAAATAGCCACGTCAAATAAACGTCAGTCCATGCAATCAGTATGACTACTGGTCATACATTTTTGGCAGAGTGGAGCGCCTGTCAATGCCTACTCCGCTTGGTTTAAAGCTCTAAGGCCAGGACAGACCACAATCTGTTACGAAAAAGTAACACATTTTGAAACGTTAAAGGAATACTCCTTTAACGTTTCTTTATTAGATACCTAATACAAAATAATTAGGGCAAAGCAAAAAGGTTACATAGTCCTAAAGTACTTACAGTAAATGTCAAAGGTAAATATACCGCGTATTTTGCTTATTTACGTAAGTATAATGGCCATTCAATAGCTACTTCTGCCCTTAATCTTCTTACATTTGTAAGCAACCCGTGAAGGTAATATCAGTTCAATGTAGTTAATACACATATTGATTAATACTAAACCTTGGCCAACTAGCAAAGGGCTATTGTAACTTTTTCCACGCGTGATCCGACTGTGTATCAAACTCAAAGAAGCCTTATTTTATAAGTTCTAAGGCACAATATGAAACTTTTTATAGCATTCCAATTATAGTTTAAGGTCGTATATGTCATGAAAACCGTTTTATCTGGCCTATAGCGATCTGGTACTTAATAGGTTAGGACTCGGTATAACCTTGGCCGACTGTTAGAGTAATTAAACCAGGTATTGGGAAATAGGCAGCGATATGTGAAATTTGTTAAAACCCTAGGGTGCGATATGTTACGCGAAACAAGCTCATTAACTAATTATTAACCATTATCTAGGGGCGCTGCCGGTGTCCCTGTCAAATCCTTCTGGGTTCAGGTATAAAATATTTATCAGTATTTTCAATCTATTTTTATTATCGTCTTTTGCGTGGGTTAAAACGAGATGGTGATAAAAGCATCCATTTTTATATTTACGGCAAATTAAATATAATCGGATGAATTACGTTACAATTATCTTTCGTCAGACCATTAACGGTTCAATAAAAATGTTATAAACCCACGGGAATTCGCCAGCAAAAAATCGATACAAAGAAATGCTAACAGTTTTAAAAAGAAAGGCTGAATCGCAAAAAAACAATATAGCATCAACCGTGACGATGACGCGCAGAAGCTTAACAGACAGACTGACATTTCATTTCCCATAGATATCTCAAATTGGACATAATAGCACACTAATTAAGAAACTTTGTAAGTTACTTTTTTGTCTGGTCATGTTGGTTTTTGTAGTTTGTTTAATAAAGGTGTAACATTAATAACTAATGAAAGAATTATTGATCATAATGCTCAAGGCGATGTTGGAAAAGGATTTCGTAAAGATTCTTTGAGGTTATCTATGATGTCTATTCACGACGGAATTTAAGTAATGAGTACTATGTTTGGAGAACAGCGTGATATTAATTACAATTACAGTTCGCGAGCTTTAAGAACCTTCGGGAATCCACGATGACACACGAAGGTAATATTGCTGTTCTGGTTTTTCACCTGTCACTGTTGATTGATACGCGACGTCTCTTTTTAAAACCCGAAGGTTCTTTTGAGTGCTCACGGACTGTACTAATTTTAAACATAATAATAATTGATAGTTACCCTGAAAATAGAAAAACATACAATGTATGTTCTTACATTTCTTACAGATTCCATAAGATTATGAAAAGTAAATAAGTACTTAAGTAAATTGATACTGTTTTGAAGCTATATATACCCGGACTGTGGTATTGGGCGACTAGGTCCTAAAGTAAGTTCCTACTATTGAAGTCTAAATAGTGAATACTATGCTCATGTAGCACTAGTAGGTAGTTAGTATTATTACACAAATAGTGAACACCAATTAAATTTGACAGAAAACTTATCTACAATCTCACGTTCACGTCAAAGAGACAGAGGTTAAATTGGTAAAAACTTATCTCTCCAGTCATCGACACGTGACAAAATACTGTAATAGGAGATGACATTAACCTATTTTGGAGGGAACCATGATTGCTGACGGTAGAAAAGAAAAATGTCGCAATCGACCTTTTAAGTAAATCTGAATAATCTACATCATTAAGATCACTGGGTTCTTCTTTATTGTTTACGGCAGGTTTCGTGTCACCAGTAAGTATGGCGCTTATGGCATCTTGGCATCTTGGCTTTTTTGTGTCGTCGTGTTTTATCAGATTTCGTCTGCCATAACAATTGGTGCCGCCTAGACCATTGCGCCAGTCGTAAACTTTTTAAGGCTAGTATAAAAAGGGTTCCTTTCATATTCTGAGCGTCATTTTCCTTGTTTCTTTGTGGAGCGATGACGAAACATGTGATCTGAAATTATTTTAAAATTTGTACCTACTTATTCGATAAAGTATATTCGTCATTTTTCACTAATAATTTAAACTAGAGCGAAGAGGGACGAATTTTTTACCTATATTGGACATAAATGCATCTCCCGCCGCAGATATGGTTAGATTTTTATAAGTTAGATAGGTATCCGAATGAGAGCTCTTTTGTAACATTTCGACTTTAGACATCTCATAATGGCCTTGGATTTGCGAGTACGTAGGTAATGAATATTTATTTAGGACCTAGTAGTTTCAGCAACGTAGGTTTAAAAGGGTTCTGGCATTATACGGGAAAATTCATCGAGTAGGTAAGTAATAATTCAACTTGTCTTGATAATAAATTAAAATAATATTTTCGGCATTTGCCGTAGAGACTTTGGGACCCTGGGGACCGGAGGGAGGGAATCTTATATGCTCACCCGCTCCACTCTGGTGACCGTAGGGCTGCACACTCTGGCTCGTTCCTCGCTCAGCGTATTGGAATCGCCATTCAGCGAGGTAACGCAGCCAGCCTTATGGGCACCCGACCAGCTGGTGGCAGCGGGATTGGGGATATTTGCAATTTTGCTTTAGGGCCTTTAGTTTAAGTTAGGTGTAGATTTATTTAATTAGTAGTGTAGTATTGTATAAGAAATATTTTATCAAATAAAGGTTTAAATAATATTAATTATAATCATGTCTGAATCAAACAAGCTGATTTAGTTTAAGCTATCTAAATAAGTACCTAATTCGAATTAAACCTCGGTTCACGGCATATTTAATATATTCAATTCAAAGTCCGAATGCCTATCCAATAAGCGCTTCAAATTCAGTCATTACACAACTATTGGAATTTAAAACCCTACTATTGTTTCGTATAGACATTTATCGTTCCATAAGTGTAGTAAGTAGGTTCACAAGTACAGAACCCGGCCAGAAACGTATTGTCTCCAAACATGATAACTCCGTGACTCCACTATCAAAGTGACAGTTGTAACGAGTCATAAATCTCTTTTATCGGGAGAAATGCATCGCGGTTACAAGCAAAGAAAGAACACCCAAAACTTATAGATAGCCGAGTTTATATGCATCCTGATAAAAATAACAGAATGATCAATAAATTTCAAGCAAGTCACGTTAAAGAAGTGGTACCATTAGGTGATTGGCACTTCGCTACCGACTCCCGCTACCGACTAGGTACCTCTAAAATATCTTGACACTGATGTTTGTGTTTACGACAATAGTAAAGTACCTAAATATCAGGGCATTTTTATGTGTGTGTCTCTTGTGACTTCTAATAAGTTAAGTTAAACCGTAAAGCTTATCTTATCACTAAGTATCTAACATTTCAAAGCGAAACATTTATATTCTAAGTTTTAGTTAAATAGGTAGTAAAATAAAAAATACACTGGTAGCGCTGGTAGGTAGCCTGGCGGTAAAACGTCTCGCTCTCAATCTGGAGGTCTCGGATTCAAACACCGGCAGGTATCACTGACTTTTATTTATACCACGACGGTAGTAAACAAGCGTACAGCCTACCTGGTTGTAACTGGCTACCGTAGCCTACGCTTGCAACTCCAGAGGTGCCACATGCGCGTTTTTCGGAACTTATGTACCTACTTACGAAATAACATTTGATATTTACCAGTCGTTTCTCGGCGAAGTAAAACATCGTGAGGAAACCGGACCTAATCCGAATAATGTCTGGTTTACCCTATGAGTTGGAAGGTCGGTTGACAGTCGCTTTCATAAAAATGAGTACCTACGCCATTGGTATTAGGTTGCTAAGCGACTCCCAGGCTCAATCCAGCCCTAGCAAAAGCCGGCACAAACGCTAGGAGAAGGATTAGTAATTAAGAAAAAACAAAACACTACAATGTAGAGTTCGTACCTACATGTAGGTTTTAACATAGGTGATACCTAAATAAATATTATTTAAGTTTTATTAACCAAGCGTGTAGAACCAGAACTTAAGATATAACAATTCTATAATTAAGATAGTACCAAAATTCAATGATATATTTTAATAATAGGCCTCCTAGAGGCATTAATCCGTTATAAATAGGTAGAGATTTACCTATTACCAAATTAGACATCAATAACTGATATATTCAGTGTTTATACACATTTGCAATCAGTTTTTGTATTAATTATAACTTATGTTTATAATATTTCCCCAGATACAAAAAATACATACCAAATTAGAGGTAAATATAAACCCAAGTCCACTCAAAACATATAGTCCAAATCCAGAGTCCACAACACAATTTTCAAAACAAATTAATCTGTCACTTCCACTAAATGCAGTTCAGTAAAACAATCCGCGAATACTAGAACCGCATCCACATCGCACGGCTACGAAATTGAAAACTAGTTTTCACTTCACGTATGCAAATGACACTAACGAAAACTATTTTCACAAATTTGCGGTTACGTCGGAGAGGTGCTGATAAGCTCGGCGCCCGACGTGCACCAAAGTCGCGGCACGACTGAATCCGCTACCGCCTCCAACCAAAGGGGAACAGGGAACGGAGCGGGAGGGGAGACAGGACACCGGGGCGAAGGGAGAACCACTTCGGACCGAGATAACTTTTGATCTTTTTGGAGTCATAGAAGATTTTAATGACGCATATGGCTACATGAACGAAGCACAGAAAAAGCACGTTAAGTGTTAAAGCATGTCAAGGGCCAAAACGACGTGCCAGAAAAAACTGAAACCAAGATTGCGGGTGACATCTTTAAAAATAACCACAATAAAGTCAAAGACAGGCCGGATTGATGGAACTAACTTGGAAAGAGATTTTTAGATTAAAATCTCGTCCGAGACGTTTGAAATTGGATGAAATGCGAGCTTCGTTCCGCGGGCGGAATATTGCGTTTTATATTCTTCCGCATTATTTCCACATCATCTCGGGATCTCGGGGCGGACAATATTGCACAAGACTGGGTTTTTGTCCCGTCGCACATGTCAGGGGCTGCAAGGGCAGGTACACAAAAGCCGACCCGCCTCGACTTCCAACGGACTCATAGATTAATGGCGGGAATTGTGGAGTTAAGAACCCAAAAATTTACAACTGCATTGTGTTCTGCGTTTAACAAAAGAGCACAAAAGATCGGATCAGCTTCTGTTATTACCTTATCGTTTATCTGAGCTGGAGATTTCTCTCACTCTGGGGTAATACGAGAAACATTATGGTGGATTTCGTTTTTATGTGAAACCCTGATCTGCCCTATACAGCTGTTTGGGAGGCGTACCGTTAACAAGCATACAAATAACCTTATTGTGATTCTCAAGTATTCTTGGGAAATGCTCCAATCTGTATAATGCATCGATGATACCTACTTAACGTTAATAGGGTGTCTCGTTACAGATTTTGACAATAGAAGCGTATCGGGATTCCATATTCGATCCATTCACTGGCTTGGCTGGTGATAATTATCTCTTTAAAATTCGTTATTAAGTATTATACCTTTCATTGAAAATAATCCCCAGTCAGGGTTCCAGTATGATTCAGATATGAGAATTAATAATGGTATATTTTTAGATATCTCTGATATTTTTGTTACTTTGTAACGTTATGTAAAGGAAGCAGGGGCATATAAGCTCATACTGACATCATGTATAATTTATTTAATTAAAATGTATTGGAAAAAAGAAAACCTTATCGTGTAAAGGCGTTCTCTACTAGTTTAGGCTCTACCAGTTTACCAGACAATAAGTAGACTGGAATAACTGTAAACAGTTGTAGACGAAGATTTGAAGGCATTTATTAAACTCGATGAATACCAGATGGTTGTAATGGAACTCACACAGTTAATATCCACTTCACAGCCACTTTTACTTCCCGTCGTTTTAATTTTTAACAGCTTTTTCGTCTTATCTTTTACCGATTTCATCCCCTGCCTGTTATAAAAAAGGTGCATTAAGTTGATAAAATACTGCGCATCCCACAGTATCTTCAGCTTTTGTATTGATGAGGTGCCTACTATAATCGATGTGAATCAGTGTTTTGTCTACTTAAAAATGAAATGAAACGTGATATTATTATAACAATAGTGAATTTCTGTGCATTCAAATATACATTGAACATAAGAGAGTATTTCAATATAACCACTAAAATAATCTTTACTAGCGACTTCTAATAAAGTTACAAAAGATAAATCATTTCAAACAGTAGTGCACTGAAATAAAAGGCACGCCACACGAGCAAGTCACGCGCTGTAATGAGTAATGGACTCGCGTTCATTACTCTTCCTTGGAGTTGGCGTCAGACTGAAGCTCTATAAGATGTGTAAAGTGCTTTAAAAAGTTTGATATATTGTGTGGGGGAGCCGATAAGCATGCGTGTGACGGGCTTAAGCAGGTGTTAATACTACGTTGTTGTCTTAATCTATCTTTAAAAAGTATTTGACAGTTATCCTTCTTTCTTTGGACATCTTTAACTTTTTTGCGGATCTCGTTAAATATAGTTTTACATACTCTTAAGAAAATGCTTAATTTCTTCATTTGTGTGGATTGTTTGGTAGTAGCTCGTGTTTTTTAAATTCCGGTTGAACGGTTTCGTCTGGTTCGGGGAGTCCTCTATATCGTATGACTGTTTGTCGTCGACTATCGGTTTGTCAGATATATTGTTTTGTCATGTTCAATTTTGAGTTTGAAGTCCGTCGTTCCAGAAGAGTATGATGTCAGTCAACTAGTCGGTCAGTCTACATGTCTCGTCGGCACAGATATCTATACCCAATGAACCGTCGGTGTGGTTCGAGGATGTCGGATCAGAGGTTAGAAGCCCCGACACCGGTTTGCCGTTTACATAACATACATACTTTTCTCATAAATCTCATTTTTCTCATTCTACAAAGCGACCGGAGAGGTCCTAAGATAACATATTTCATAGATTGTTTGGGAGTTGGATTACGTAATTTCTCTAATAGCAGGTAGAGACTAGATTACTAGAGGGTTAGAAAAGGCCAAGCTTTCAATCAGTTACAGCACAGCTAAAATTAAAAACATATGATTGATATTTTATGCAATTTAATTTTTTCCATTAATTCTTTCATCCAATAACATAGTAAGGCTAGATAATTTGCATCAACATTTTTAAGTTAACCTAAGCCTAATTTTCAATAAAATCTGACTCCAACCCTTTCAAAATAATAAAACGGCATTCATTTTTACGTTATGCTACTGTAAATTTTAACAACCGACCCCAACTGCTTACCATATGCGTCCGATCGCAATCTCCAAGGAAATTTATCTCCCTCACTCAGAATCTTGTTTTTTGCCAATCCCTAAGAGTTTTTGCAAATTACCTCATTTTAAACATCCTCCATTTTGGGAGAAGTATTCAGATAATTACGGCGGTTCGTCTTTACTTTCCCCGTTTCGTTCATTTAGATTATGGTGTTATTGGTTGAGGTGTACAAGTTAGGTTTTAGTCAGAATTTAGAGGTAAAAAATAGAAATTAATGATAGTTCTTAATAAACCTTTTTTAATGTAAACCGATATTACCTAACTTAAGTAGATATAAAGTATGTTTCCGTTAATAAAGTCAGCCAAAAATAAAAATAAAATATATATATATATATATATATATATATAAATATGTATCTCCGTAGAATAATTTTTGTTACGAATCTGTTTTTATTATTAATATCAAGAAACATTTTATTCTGAGAGGTAAAATAAAAATGCCGAAGATCACGTAACCCTTGCTAGCTACACCGTATTACGGTATTCCTCATTTACTGCAGTACATTTTCTTCTGTGATACTTTAAAGCAGTTTAATTTTGTTCAGTAAGCTAATTAATCCGAGGAACGTAACCGCACTGATTGCGACTGCATTGTTATTCCGCTCCCGTCCGTCCGTCCATCCGTTGTATTGTCGGTGCACGCTCACGTTCTAGCTAGCTTTATGGACTTTTTGTCAGTTTTTAATCCGAACACTAGAAATATTGGTGTAAATTTTACATGTGTTTAAAAAATAGTCAGAAGGTAGGACTTAAAACTTATAAAAAATTGTGAAGAAATTATTACAGATGTTTTTTTTTCTAACCGAAAAAATATTCCTGCAAAACTTTAATAAGTTATATTGATTTACTGCCTACATATGGGGTACCTATACCTACAATCAAAAGATGAAGTAAAAGTAACTTAAGCTGGTAAGTTGGTAACGTGTTTAAAATTATTCGAGATATTCTTATAAAAAAAAACCTTTGCCCCTATAATATTTTTTTTTTAAATACAACGACGGTGGCAAACAAGTAAGGTAAGCAGCTACCGTAGCCTATGGACGCCTGCAACTCCAGAGGTGTCACATGCGCGTTGCCGACCCTTTAAAAACAGGAGGATTTACTGTGTTGACGGCTAAAGGAACAAGAGAGGTCCCTCGTCGTCAACACACTGGGTCCTCTTCGAGCTCTTTGGCAACCTTACTCACCAGCAGGAACACAACACTATGACTAGGGTCTAGTGCTATTTGGCTGTGGTTTTCTCTAAGGTGGAGGTAATTCCCCAGACGGGCTCTGTTCTAGATTTGAGCGAGATGACATTCGCTGTGCTGTGTTCTACCACACATAGCGAGATGACATTCGCAGTACCCATACCTCTCTTTTGGACGTAGATTAAGGACATACCCGTGTCCGGACGTAGTTTAAGGACATACCCCGGGTCCACGGGATCTTCTCTGCTATGTACACTACTTACTCTCATTTAATTTAGAAGAAAAAACATGTTAGGATCACTATGGACGCGTAATATGAAAGTAATAAACTACAAAGATACCGCTCAAACCGCTATTGTAAATTATTATAATTATATCCAACGGCTATTCTAGTGTCCTACATTTTCGTACTAATTTTAGCTCGAACTAGTTCCGTGACAGCCGCCAAAGGAAATGCAAATCTTTCGGAGTGATATCAGTATGTCACGACCTATGATAATTACTATGACTTCATTGATTAAAATACATATTTCGAAGAAGTCGGCTGCAGCTCACGTTCAAATTGTGAATTCAGAACATCTACTATTCTAGAACGATTAGGCAGATATTTAATCTTCCTTTTACACACCGAATATGAATAGCAATATTTTGCTAATTAAGTCAGTAATAAAAACCTGTTTTAAGTTTCAATGAGGCTGTTTTCCTTGCTCCAGAGTTATCAAATCAAGATAAATAAACCTTTTCACCTCAGCAGTTCGAACAAGCCTACTTTCCTCACTCCCTGGAGTGACGAAAGTGCGACTTTCATCACTCCATGGAGTAAAATTTTGTTTCTAGAAGCTTTTCGTCATAATGATGATGCCTTTCATTCGGGAATCTAAATAAATGTGTTTTTTTAACTTTAATATGTTCTCACTACTGAGGTGATAAGTTATATGTGTCACACGAGAGGAAAGTTTTTTTACATCTCGTGTTCTTGAGATCCCACGCTACGCTCAAGTTTCAAACTTAGAATCTTTCGCTTACTCGGGACTCAAAATCAACACTCACAAGAAAAACCAACTTTCCTCTCTTGTTGCACAAATAACTATTGTTCATTTGGCATGTTACGGCATCCATATACCTTTTTCGTTGCCCTGCGTTTCACCTTTTCAAGCATATTTATATCCTTAATTAATTATGTACTCCTAATAAGCATATTCAAGTAAAGGCAAGAATATTCACATTTGATTCTATTAAGTACTTTCCTGAAAACATTACTCATACTTAGTCGTAAATATTTACATTACTAATATTAACTGATAAAAGCTATTTTGGGTTTGTGTTTTTAAATTATCTGCCTTGCATAAGAATTTATCTACAATCCAAACATAGTCATTTGGTTAGGTTTCTATGAAATGCAGTAAATGTGATCGTTCTATCTTATTCTTGCAACTGAATACATAACTTATTTAACCCTTAACCTGTCGCCATTTCGTAACACTCTTAGCTTTAAAACTACTTACTAAATTTACTGCAACTTTTTAGTTACAAATATAAAGAGATCGCTCTGACTGTGGAATGAAGTTCTTCAAAAACGGAGAATACCTATAGATTATAAAGGGTCGCACAGTAACGTACATGTAACCTCCTCTGGACTTGTCGGCGTTCATAATCTACGGTGACGGCTTACAAGCGGGATGTATACTCGTTTGCCACTGACAAACTTAGTATATAAAAAAGATAGGTTAAAGAATTTATAACTTTAATTTATCAAGATAATGAATTCTACCAAAACGAGCAACCCGTGAGGAACATGGCTAGTTATATCGGCTACCACCCGAGGCTAGTCGATCCAACTCAAACACTGGGAAAATTAATCCCGGTTCACTTCGTTAACTCCGGTTTAGTTGTTTTCGTAAGGTTTCCAACAGTTTTGATAGGTTTGGTGCTTAGAAAAATAATTGTTCGGTAAATTTAACTTATACAGTAACAGTCCACCGACAAGAGCACAGCTCTTAAATATAAAGAAGAAGAAGAATAGTAACAGTACAGTCAGCTCCAAGTAGCGAAGCAGACGAGATGTTCTAAATATTAAAGATACTTACTCTCTTGTTTTTTCAAAAGCATTTACCTTGACCATATAGGCACTTATGCGGCTATAACTTTTCATTATTTTTATATATTTTTAAGGAAGTAATTTTTAAAATGTCGGTAGCTTACTTGGGATTTCTACCTACAATTCCGACATTTTAAAAATCTTATTAAGTAGTGACAGTAGCTAGGGTACACGCACAAATATGCCCGCCGGATTTGTCCGACAGATGTGCCCGGCGGACAAATCCGTGCGTGTATGACGCGAGTTAGACTCGGATTTGTCTGCGGACACATTTAAATAGCGCATACACGAACGGACCTGTCCGCCGGGCATATCAGTCGGACAAGTCCGGCGGACACATCTGTGCGTGCATCCCAGCTAGTAAAACGAACTAAAATGAAATATAAAATACTGCACAAATAATACATTATTCATAATAAGGAAATACAGAGAATTACAAAATCAACAGTATGCCACTCTTATGCAAACTTAAAGTTATGAAAGTCCCAAGTTTCATTATTTAGCTTTAAATATAACTGTAATTTCTCATAGTTAAAGAATCAAAACCAAACGCCTCATATACTACGTGACGATCTATTCAATAAGATAACACCGCGGTTTTTGCTCCATATTCCCACCTCATCCCATTGTTACCAAGAAATCTCTTGTAACGGTTCATATTTCCCACTTTCCTAAGTTTTTGTTTGATTTCTAATATCATATTTTCAAAGCACTGTGAAATGAGATATTGAAGATCCGAAACCTCTTTTCTTATTTATTAATTTCTCGCTAATAGTCAGAGAAAGTTTAGTTTATTAGCAAAACTCCGGGGGGGGTACAAAACTAGAACATTTAAAAAATTGTTTTCAAATAGCCTAAATTGATTTCTCCATCCATTTCTAAATATTGTACGTTTATATAATAAATTTCCAAATAGAACAAACTTTTATAATTTTTTTGACTTATCCATCCCAGTCAGCATTACCATCACCAACTAGAATCGGCGGACTTATTTAATAAACGTAGCTGTATTTTTTATTTAGCAAACTATTCAAGGTTACATTTCGTTGCGTGCTATCAGCTACATATTGGTTGTGTATCTAATTTCTTCCTGACGTATTTACATTATTGGCAAGTTACAGCCAACTTACCGGTTACATTTATTTGATGTGCGCTTTGCCATAATCTGAAATATAGTATTAAGTTGTTACGCAGTTGTAATGCAATCGTAAATAAGCGTTCCCTAATTTCAACCACCGTTCAATATACAAAACTAGTTCTATTCAACACTAGAAACTTGCAAAACACCGATACATTATCCTTTTACTTACAAACCAATAGCTGCTCTAAATAAGAGGTTTTCCTCGGAGATCGCGAGTGGCGCGAGGCTGCGGTTTTATTGTACCTAATAAAATCTCCCGAGCTTCGATACAGAAGCTTGAATTATAAACGAGATATACCGAGATGTGCGGATATATAGGAAGATGTAGTTACGTCGTGAGCTACCGTTGGCGTGGCTCACGAAGTAATTTGTCTTTGCGCTTACGATTCTCATGCTCTCGTTCCAGTCTGTTATAATTGTTAGACGAAGCTCGAGCACGACCTTGATGTTATTTGACTGTGGCGGGTCGTGTTGGCATTAGGCTTACAACAGCCTAAGTCGGGAACAAGAACATTTCATAAAAGGAGATGTAGGTTTACCGTTTGTATTTGCGTTGGTACCTACTTACATACATGCTCGTAAGATCGTTGAGAGGCAATATCTTTATAAATTAGCTAATTACCGGAGTCTTATTATGCATAAAATTAATAGATAAGTACATATTATTGATTGAAAGACTGATTATGGCATTGACAATTGAACCATGCCCCACAATACATTTAGTCCCTTTTCCCGGTTGACACAGTAGTCTTAAGTACCACATCAAATATAATAGTACCTAAATATTTGAAGAACGCAATATTTTTTTTAATACCACGTCGGTAGCAAACAAGCGTACTGGTTACTACCGAAAAGTAGGGATTTAATCGAAGACCAAGACCATGAAATCTACATTAACTAAGCAAAACAAGTATAGTTTGAATAGTTTCGTCTTTTCACTTCATAAAATAAAAACATTTTCAAAGCCACAACCAAAATGGTATTAAAAATTACAAAGATAAGCGCTGGAAGGAACAATGCAGAATAATGTAGTGTGGAAGCCGCTGGGCGGGGTCCGATGCAAATTGCACGCCGGCCGCGGGCCGTAGACGGATCGTGAGCTGACCGCACCGGTAGCCCACGACACTGCGCCCCGGGCGAGACCACTACTTTCCGATGCTCATCCAGATTTCAGACTTCAAAATTTGAATTTGCGATGAGATGATTATTTATGAGCGTGATTTTGAAAAGACTTTCTAATATGGGTAGGTACGTAGATACTTAAAGGAACCATAGAGGTATAAGTTTTCTTAATCAATTAAAATTGTCGTTACTTTACATTACCATGACAGAGATGGATAACACCAAAACACCGTAAGCAATGTAAGCATTATCGTGCTATTTGTACATGGTCTTGACTTCAAACAGCAGGTTTACTTGATCTGCTCTAACATTTATAAACAATTTTTTTCGATGAATAATTTGGTACCGATGTAAATCATTTGAACTGGTAAGTACTGTGAATTCCCGATCAATTTTCATTTGAATATCCCATGATTCTTGGTGCTTAAATTTTTATTACGGCTAGACGGTATAACTAAAACTGGTTCCATACCTTTATCTACGAAAATGGCAAAAAAATATGACTGTTGTATTAAATAAATATTTATTTTATTCTGTTTTTTATTATTTGTTGTTACAGCGGCAACAGAAATACATCATATGTGAAAATTTCAACTGACTCTATTACGGTTCATGAGCATACATCGGGGTTTTCGGTGCGGGAATATTATACGCTAGCCAAATAATAGGTAAAACCTGTAAAAAATTATACTAATTTAACATTTCTAAGCACATTTGGACCTTACTACCTAAGTTTAATTCATAGTTTGGTAATTATTTTACAATAAACAAAGTTATAAATAGACGAAATCATTCCCGCACCGAAAATCCCGATATATGTTCACGAGATACAGCCTGGTAACAGACAGACAGACAGCGGAATCTTAGTAATGATCCCGTTGTTACCCATTGGGTACGGAACCCTAAAATGCTGTATTATAATCAATGCTGTATTATACAATCATTAAAATGTCTGTTTAGTAACTTTCGAAGTCAATAACAGTGTTTCAAGAATTTCCCTCCATCTATACCTTTTCGTTGCTTGGCCTAATTAAAAATGAAAATTCGAAGACATAACTGTTAAGGTGCGTTGGGGTAAGATAGAAAGGTATTTTTTAGGGGTAAGATAAAAGTAGTCTGTAATGCTCCGGAATATGGACGATTTTTTGTCTTAACCCTAAAAATACCTTTCTTTCTTACCCCAACGCACCTAATGTCCAAAACATATACATTAAACGAAATCTTAAATTCTTACCACCATATTTATTTAGCGATAATCGCGATCAGTATCTGCGTAAGAAATGATTTCAACATTTACTTACATTTAACTTTTCTTGAGGTCACCGTACTGAAAGTTTAAGTGGAATATTAAACCTTAAGACTGACAAAATAAGTCCCAACATACGTTTGGTGACGATCATCGTTATCATGCTAAGTAATGGGGTAATTCAAACTCATGATGTCGTATTAATTTCGCAGTACGTGGTGATTATTGGCCATATTTAATTACAAGGTTATAATTTTGTGATTTTATGTAGATTCAGTGAACACAGTTCTTTGCTAATTTGTAATATTGCGATTATGTCGGTTTGCCAACTTTGCCATGTATCTACCTAAAGTTCAAAATGTAATTAAGTGTTTGTTCGTTAACGTAGGTAAGATCATTAGTTATTTCTCATAAATATAGTAAAAATAATCATTCCGGTATTCATAAATATAACATACCTACTCAAGTTAATACCTAAAAAATATTGAAAAAAGAAGATTGGAAACTACGTCAAAACAGCTTTTTTCAATTGATATTAAATAGGACTCGATTAATTTTAAAAAACAAAACAAATTTAATAAAACATGGAAACAAAATGACGTGCCGCCGAATTCTATGCATTCAATTTAACAAAGAAAAACGTCAAACAGGACAGCAGCGGTCGAAAACATTTTTGGGGCGTAAATGTGATGAAAAATGCAAAAAACATTTCTATATTCATTTGGGAGCGTGTCCTTTCACGTCGGTGTTAGTCGAGCCTAGTAAAACTGAAAAAGCTTAAGTATGTAAAAAATCCCCGGATGTTTGCTTTTTGGATTTTGACAAGGAACAGTGTCCATCTAAATATATAAAAGAAGAAACTGACTGACTGACTGACTGACTGACTGACTGACTGACTGACTGACTGACATATCAACGCACAGCCTAAACCGCTGGGTCTAGAGTTTCCAAATTTGGCATGTAGGTCCCTTATAAGGTCTAGGGGTGCACTAAGAAAGGATTTTTCAAAATTCACCCCGTAAGGGGGTGAAATGGGGGTCCAAAGTTTGTATGGGGAAACAAGATTTGTTAGACTATTTTATTTGAAACTTCACCGGAGTATTCCTAACAATAAATGAGTAAACACGTGTTTCAGCTTTTTTGAAAATTTAACTCCTTAAAGGGGGAAATGGGGGTGAAAAAGTCTGAAAATCAATATGGGTATCGTTCCTATGGTTTATCGGGTCGCTGATTACGAAAACAACAACCATATTATCATACAACGTGGCAGGTGTAAAATATCATCCCCCAGGGGGTGAAATGGGGGTCCAAAGTTTGTATAGGGAAACAAGATTAGTTAGACTATTTTATTTGAAACTTCACCGGAGTATTTCTAACAATAAATGAGTAAACACGTGTTTCAGCTTTTTTAAAAATTCAACTCCTTAAAGGGGAAAATGGGGGTGAAAAAGTCTGAAAATCAATATGGGTATCGTTTTTATGGTTTATCGGGCCGCTGATTACGAAAACAACAACCATTTTATTATACAACGTGGCAGGTGTAAAATATCATCCCCCAGGGGGTGAAATGGGGGTCCAAAGTTTGTATAGGAAAACAGGATTAGTTAGACTATTTTATTTGAAACTTCACCGGAGTATTTCTAACAATAAATGAGTAAACACGTGTTTCAGATTTTTTGAAAATTCAACTCCTTAAAGGGGGAAATGGGGGTGAAAAAGTCTGAAACTCAATATGGGTATCGTTTATATGGTTTATCGGGTCGCTGATTAGGAAAACAACAACCATTTTATTATACAACGTGGCAGGTGTAAAATATCATCCCCCAGGGGGTGAAATGGGGGTCCAAAGTTTGTATAGGGAAACAAGATTAGTTAGACTGTTTTATTTGAAACTTCACAGGAGTATTCCTAATAATAAATATGTAAACACGTGTTTCAGGTTTTTTGAAAATTCAACCCCATAAAGGGGGAAATGGGGGTGACAAAGTCTGAAAATCAACATGGGTATCTTTTCTATGGTTTATCGGGTCGCTGATTACGAAAACACTAATGATTTTATGATACAACGTGGCGGGCGTGAAATATCATCCCCCTGTTGGGGTGCGAGTGCGATAGGGTTGAAATTACTAAATATGAATATGGGAGTCGTTTTATGGTATTTTGGGACGTTAACTAAGTACGAAAATGGCATCAATTTCGAAATTTTTGTTAAATAAATAATTTTACCTCCGGGAAAGGACATAGGGTAGTTTCTATACCGAAAATCAGCCCTTAAGGGGGTGAAAAGGGGATTGGAAGGTTGTATAGAGAATTTTTAACCGTTGAACCGATTTAAATGAAACTTGATATAATAGATAGTTTGAATCCCGGGAAACGACTAAGGTTTATTTTCATTGAAAAAATTAACCCGTAAAGGGGTGAAAAGAGGGTTGGTAGTTTATATAGGATTTTTTCACAGCTGAACCGATTTAGATGAAACTTGGTATACAGATAGTTTGAGGCCCGGGGAGGAAAAAAATAGTTTTTTTCGCGAAAACTACCCTTAAAGGTAAAAAAGTTAAGGGTGAAACGGGGGTTGCAGGTTTTTATAGGGAATTTTAAACCGTTGAACCGATTTAGACGAAACTTGGTATATAGTAAGTGTGAATCCCTGCAAATGACTAAGGGTTGTTTTCGTTCCGAAAATCATCCCTTGAAGGAAAAAGGGATTGGAATTTTGATCAGGAAATTTTTAACACCTAGACCGATTTAGATGAAACTTAATGCTAATTAGCATACAGATAGTTTGAGTCCCGAAAAGGAACATAAAATTGTTTCTACCTCGAAAATCAGCCCTAAAGGTTAAGGATGAAACGGGGGTTGCAAGTTTGCATGGGGAATTTTTAAACGTGAACGATTTAGATGAAACTTTGTATAGAGATAATTTAAGTCCCGAGAACGGACATATAAATAGTTTTCATTTCGAAAATTAACCCTAAGGTTAAGGGGATGAAATGGCGTTGGAGGTTTGAATGGGGAATTTTTAACAGCTGAACCGATTTTGATAAAACTTAGTATAGAGAGTCCCGGGAAGCGAAAAGGATGTTTTTAGAGGGTTTCGTACCAAAATAGTAGAAAAGGAACCCTTATGGTGCGACTTTGTTTGTAAGTCAGTGACCCAAAGGCAGGCATGTAACGCCAATTTATGAATTTTAAACATTAAGGGGGGGGGGGGATTTGTGGGTAGGTAAATGAGAAATCAAAAAACAAATAACTTTATTGTGTGGCGTATCAAATAAAAGGGCTTAATGTGAGGATCTCTAATTAGTATAATTTTAACATACATAACTTTGAAGTTATTAAAAAAAAGGTTTAAATTAATCAATATCGGAAACTGTTCGACAGAAAAATTTGCAAAAATTACAGATATAATAGTTATTTACGTATAAATTACAGGAAAACTAATAAGAGTGCAGTCAAGCACCAGTCCGACTTAAGACAAAAAAAATCGGGGTACGTGTCCGATTCACACTCAGCCGCCCTATTAATTCTCATGAAATCATTCTGAAAGCGTCTTTTTTCAAAAATGTAATAAAAAAGTTGTTCGTACGAAACCTTTGAGGCGCAAGTAAGATCCGTATTTGCGTGTTTTTTTTTAATTTCCTAAAATCGTTACTTAAAGTGGTGAAATGGGGGTTAAAAGTTTGTATGGGGCATTTTTAAATGTTGAACCGATTTAGATGAAACTTGGTATGGAGATAGTTTGGGTCCTGGGAAGGGGCAAAATTGTATTTATCCCGAAAAACAAAGCTTACGGGGGTGCATAGCAAAGGGGTTGGAAGTTTTATAGAGAATTATTTTCAGTTGAACCGATTTAGATGAAACTTAGTATAGAGATAGTTTGAGTCTCGGAAAACGACATAGGATAGTTTTATCCCGAAAATCAACCCTTTAAGAGGTGAAAAGGGGGTTGAAAGTTTATATGGGGAATTGATAACCGCTGAACCTATTTAGATGATTTGGTATAGAGATAGTTTGAGTTCTGGGGATGGATACATAATAGTTATCCCAGAAGTCATTCCCTAAGAGGGTAAAAAGGGGGGTCAATTACTAATTCTACGCAAATGAAGTCGCGGGAAAAACTTTTATTCAAGAGTAGAAATCTGCATTAATCATAATGTGCGCGGGCGAAGCCGCGGGCAACTGCTAGTGGTTTAATAAATCATAATATTTTCAGGGTACGTTGCGTTTACTCTACTGGGAGAGGTTTTATGAGACGGATTCTGTTTCTGGGGAAGTGGGAAAAAGAGAAAAGGTGTAAAGGTTGTGGATATTAAATGAGATTGAGTAACGAACCTGTTAAGGAATGATTTTTATAGGTTTAAGAATTTTATATAGGAAACAAGATAACAGAATATTTTACAATCACATACCAGGTAGTATTAAAAACGCTCAAGTAGCATTCACTAAGGCTTTTTTTTGAGTGAAAAGAAAAAGCTGCCTTAACAATATAATGGCAGAATCAATTCGGCGAAATGACGTGAAAAAATCTACAATCCAAAAGAACGTAGAATTTTAGCGATTACGAAGAAAGATTTCGTTCATTCTGGTCATTTACACAACTACTGACAATCTTAGTTTATTAGGTACTTACAGAATTAGCACACAATACTACAAAGTATGAAAAAACATTTATAGGATGTCGATAGCCATTCTCACCCATTACGATTTCCGTCGCGTCTGCCTTGGTACAACTTCATTAGTCATACTGAGTCATCTTTCAAAGGCTTATCGAATTCGCGGGCATGTGCGGAATGCCTTTACATTGCACGTTCGCGAATTCGTTTTTATAAACAACAGTACTACTACCATGAGTTTGACATTGACATTTTTCCTTAAAACGTAACGAATTTTCTATCCGTGCCTCTCGTTTACACTAATATGTTACAAACAAGATGCACAGATAGAACACTCGATACTCGTTCTCGAAAATGTCAATGTCATAACTCATGGAGCGTACAGGATTCAACAATTGTAGCTATTTAGATAGATATCGCCTAAGTATTAAGTATAATAAAACATTTTTTATTTGCAGAAAAATGTTACTCATCTCTGTTTTCATATATTTTGTACGTACTTCAAATACCTTTCAAACCAAAATTAACTAGATTAATATAAATATCACAAATTGGATACAAATGTCCATTGCAATGAAATAATCAACTGTGAAGAATTCTGGAACTGGAATAATGAACTACTTAAATAAATAATCGTTTTTCCAATGTTATAATTGTTCGTTTGTTACTTTTAAATTTTATGAAAATGTATTCCATTTTAAATACGTAGGTGAGGTTTGAGGTTATGGCTAAGTAAATAGTTATATCTTATACCTATTCGTACTGTAAATTTTATATCGCAATCTTAAAAAAGAGGGATAAAAATAAAAAATAAGATCTAAATGATGATTCTTGAATTCTTGGGTCACCAAAACTAGAATTGCAATAGTGAACATATTTTAAGTAAGCATCGAAGCGTATCTTGACTGAGTGCCCTATTTCGTGGAAAAGGGTGCACTTGTGCCCTGAGGGACACTTCCTTGACTCGTGTCACGTAACGCCATTTTTATTTTAGCCGTTTTGTTATCTCTTACCCCCATTTGTTAAGGACAGCTTTAGCTTGTCCTTTATTACGGACACTTTAGGAATATCGTGATATGAGCTTATGTGCTAGCAGACATTTTTGTTTGTAGATTTATTACAGGTCACCAACAAACCAATTGAATCAGATTTTTTAAATATTTAATGACTAAAGCAATAGAGACAAACTTTGAGATTGACAGATTAATAAAAATATTTTGTCAACTTGCGTCACTTGCGTGATTTACAGAGGCATTATGAGTCCGGTAACGATTTGAAAACGAAAATCGCTAATAATAACATTATACACATGAATTGCATTTGGTACGATAGCTTGAAGTCTTGTTATTGCAAAAAAGTACTTTAGGTCTATTTATATTAATATTTAATACCTTAAAACTCGATTCTTACAGAGCATGTTTAGTGAGGACGTTGATTCATGTAATTTTGTCGTACGATTTTTAATTATTATTTGTTATGGACCCTAATATGTTTTATACTATCTGAATAAAGCATAAAATGAAGTTTATTTTTGTATTTTTATGTTTGCAAAATACTTTAGTATCTTTCCAAAAATATCACCTAAACTTCGGCAATTTTTAGCAAAATTGCTCTAGCAAAACACACTCTCTCTCAAAAAATATATATGAAAATGAAAAAAACTGTTACACTTATTCCTCAGGCGACTCATTTTCCAATGTATTTATATATTTTATATACTTATATAACTTAATTTAAATCAATAAAAACCTTACTCTTTTCACCTCTCCAAGCAAAAATCGCGAAACAGGTGTTAGATTAGGGTGAATTATTTATAAATAAAGCATAAAATTAAAAAATCGTTGTATTCATTCCATCCAAAAAGAAACGATCTTTCATAATATGTATACAAAATTATAGAAGTTATGTTAGTTACTGCAAAATCGCATCAAAAAGTTGAGCGAAATCGAAAAAAAACATTACCGGACTCTTATGGCCTAGTTGTAGTCATTCTTTTCTCGTCTAGTCTAGTAAATTCAAATGTATGAAACCACAAGCGTAGTAAAAGAAACCATTTTTTCTAAAGCTTGTATTGTAAGTGAAGGTAGGTACTATTATAATTTATTAAATTTAGTAAAAATCTTCCCACTCGACATATGAAGAGCTTGGGAAACAACTTAATTAACAGCTTTCTCATGACTTCAAAGTGCAGTTTCGTCATTAAGTATCATTTAAATTCAAATTGGTTTTTCTTAATCCAATATTGAAATCTAAACGGTCTTGACACATTAATTTGTAATTAAAACCATTTTTTATATTAACATGTGGTTAAGCAGCTTATAATTAATTTATATTGTGTTTAACGATTTTGTCGATTCGAGATGCATAACACGTTTGCTGTGTAGTACGCTAACGGTGAATCTCTGAGATCAACATTTTGAATTTGGAGAAAATATTGAACTTTTAAAGTTAACGCACAGAAATGATGAAAGTGAAGGTATACACAATAAATATAAAGGGTATTACTATGCAGAAAAGTAATATGACAGACTATTAGATAAATAAAAGATTGTACACGCTTACAGGATATACGAATGGAATTATTGAAAGTTTACTAAATACAATCTATGTAGAAAAAAACGAAGCTAACTTGAACTAAGTTCATTGTTTATGTATACATGTAAGATGATTGTCTTAATAAATAATAACAAAAATCTTAATTGTTAGATTTATAAATTATTAAGATCGATATTAATAATTTTACAAAACCAAACCCCCGTTGCTGTTGAAAGGCAACAAATAATATCTAAATGAAGACGCAATAAACTTCGGGATTTTGAAACCAAACACAAAAACGAGAACAAAAAACAATCCCTATGTTTCTCATAGTTCTGCCATAAGGTTCAATCAATCAATGTCCCTAAGAATAAAAAAAAAGCCGCGACCCACGTACAGGGAGATTTAAAAAAACATGCCTTGTTTTTGTGACCCCAAATATAGTTTGTTGTGAAGTCTGTAGCGGCTTTAGAGTTTAGCTTTTGTATTTAAAAAGTTTATTTTGATAATAATAAAATAATTTTGAATTAAGTATGTAGGTAGTACTACTGTCGTATTATTTGTATTTAAAGCAGAACTAGACAAAGCTCTGTGATTTTTCAGTTGATTATTTTCAAGATTCTTACAATATCTCATAATTTACAACAACTGTACTGATATTCTGGATATTCTTATTAATAAAATTATGCGTGACCGTCGCAGTTATTTTGTAGCTGAATAGCACAATACAATAAATGTAGTAAGTAACAATTCTAAGTTATAGTTCAAAACCTGTTTATATTTATTTCTTAAAATTATAAAGTAACGTTAGACATTATTAGGTACCTATATCTACCTATTACAATTTCCTTGACAGATATTTTCCTTAATTCAATTTAAAAGATACGAAGTTATCATCCCAAAAGAATCCTACTTAAGATTAAAATTCGGTGACAAAGAAAGGATTAAGAGTTTTAGCATTTCGCCCACAAACGTGATTTTTGGCTTAATTTAAATTCGAGATAATTCTAATTCGGACTTTAAAGGACTTTACAGCCAAAATTATAACTGTATTAATTAGGAAGATAAGGTACATATGTAAAGTTTCATATGCAATTTATGAAGTCTAAACTGAAGACTAATGATATTTCATACGATCGACGTTAAAAACATGTTTATATATTTTCAGCTTATTACAAAGTAAGTATTAAGGTATAAAAGTTTAAACATATTTTTGACGTTGATTGTATGTAGTTACAGTGAGATTCAAAATTATTTGGACACATTATTAATGAATTCGTTCATAAATTGTCCATGCAATTTTCAATCTGGGTGTACTATCAGCTGTAGAATTTCCTACCCAGTTTATGAATGAATTCATTCATAAACTGGGTAGGCAATTCTGCAGCTCGCTGTACTTACAAGACTTTGGTTCTATACTTCTTGTTCTAAATATACTATATATAGGTACTATTAATTGAACAAAAATATGTGTAGTACGTCCTGAAACATATACAAATAAGGATGTGTTCATATATTTTTGTACAATGAATCGTATAGATATTGGAGAACTCGACTGTATAAGTACCTGCATAATAATCTCATTCATTTCAGACAAATATTAAATGGTTTTTGTAATTGGATTCGTTTTTAGTTATATCGTAAATCAAGGGCTATGCTACTACATATTTTAAAACAATTGAATGCATTTATTTAACATTAATTAGTGTAATCAAAAATGTAGCCTTACGTAGCTCGCAGGTACGCATCATAATTATGATATACAGAAAAAAACCCTCACAGCATCAAACAGCATCCTCCGTTAATTCCCAACATAGAAGACACATAAAAATTATGATTACGCCGCGCTTTGACAAACCCCATATTTCTACCAGTTACCCCTGATCCTGGAGAAATGAATATTTATGATGGCAGCACATTTTTATCGTTTTGCCGCGTACCTGCCGCTCGGAATTTGATGACTGATCTGTACATTCCTTTGAAAAAGCGGTGGTTAGTCCTCGGGTTCTGTGCTCATGATATATGATGGATTGAATCATTAAAAGTTTATTGTCAGATTTAAAAATGTATACTAATTGCTTAGTAAAAACTTCTAATCTGAAAGGGGATCTGTTAAACATTTTGTCAGTAAGACTACTTACCTTTGTCCTCGTAAACTGTCATCCTTCATTACTCATAGACTGGGACTGGCTCGCGTGTCCGTTTAGTGTTAGAATTAGAATTCACTGTGTCACATTGACATCAGAAAAGTACCTAGTGCATTTAAATAACATATGTAAGGTCATAGTCACGCAAAAAAAAAGGAAATTCTATCAGCTCTTTCAAATGTTCTTTCCTGTTCCCTCTTATCCACACCTGGCTACTTCTCAGTTTTTTACTGTAATTATTAATTGTTTTAATAATTGCAATACGAGTATGATGGTTAAAGTACCTACCTACAAAATTGATTGATTATTGAAATCAAAATACATTAACACTATCTTGTATCTTTTCCAATTAGGTTAAGTTTGTTTTGTCTTCAGAACGATAAATGGTTAATTGCTTCTGTTTTTTTAATTAACAAGTACAAATCAATTGCAACGAAACCCTGCAGAGATGTCCACACTTTCATTAGCCCGATTTAGAATTTTGTGCACGCCGACCGGACCGACCAAAACCAGCGCATGTTTCATATTATACTTTCAAATTTAGGAATTCAGCCAAAGGGCACTTTTTAACCTTCATCGTTATACTGGTGAGTTTTAATGGGTATTTCCAAATTTGTGCGGCCTTAAATCAGAAGTATTATTACTTACTCGGCCAATGTACAGTCAATCTAGGATATTTGGCACGTTAAGTTAACTCAATGGGATCACTGCATATTACACAAATAATTATTCCATGAACAATTGAATAAAAGTTTTTGCATGGACTTAAGTTAGTTAATAGTTAATAATGAAATATTTGTTCAATATTAGTTCTGAGTATAGTTTTATTTTAATATTTTTCTAAAATTAACTATACCTACTGAAATATCAAAATTCTTAATTAGCACAAAGCTACAAGACATTACGTTAAAAGCCGTTGTATTTCATCGTCTTACCATTTTTTTTGCGAATTCGAGTAATTTTGTTTTAAGTCTCATAAAGTTATGGATATTGGAGCCTAGTTCGACTAACACTTGACAGTTTTTATAATAAAATTATAATTATGTTGTATAACTTATATACCTATATTTGTCTACATTCCCTAGTTAAAACTAATTAAATGCAGAATTTACTCATAACGATACGTATTCGTATATTAGACGTCTGGTGACGTGAATAACATTTCTCGACTAGCTTATCGTAATGAGCAAAGTTGTACAAGTAAAGTTATTATCTAGACTCTCATCGCTGTTATTAAAACTATAAGTATGTGTACTTAATCAAACTTCGTGCACGCTCATACGTAGGGCTCGCGTCACAGTAGGTAATAAAAACAGTATAGTGATGTTATTTCTTTATTTATTTTCGTTAGTATGGTAACTGTAGCCACGAAGGGATTTCAAGCAATACTATCTTATTGTAGAAAAACTCCCAACATCGAAAAAATTTCCTTGAATTATCAACCGAAAGATTTTATACTTGGGACCTTGATTCTTGTTGGTGTTAATTAGGTAATTCAATTCTTTAACCCATTACCTACTGTAATTATACTTCAGTAGGTACCTAGATAGTCGGCCCAGAATATTTCGGTACATTGTACAACGAATTGTAAATGATTGTATCTTTTTTCAACAATAGTTGTTCTTAATTGTTTGTCCTAGCGAAGTTCATTCTATTATTCTGAAGAATTCTGTTCCGGAACATAAATAATTTTACATACAACTTATAGAACCATATCTTTTAGGTGGTTCAAAGCACTTAAAAACGAGTTCCCTATCCCAAAAATTAATATAAATTACTGCATATCGCTTTGACTACGCTATCTCGCTTATAATTTCGTTATCATCGCATCTCTCTCTGGGCGCCGACATAACTTTTTGTGTTCGCCTTTGTCCTATCTCACGGCGTCATTGTTTCTTTTTACAACCTCGCCTCGTATGTTGAGTCTACAACCATGTACATGTATAGCTGCGGGTCAGACATGGCTGACTGGCGTTTGATTGAGAAATGAGACAGGAATATTTCTTAAATGTTTGTGATTGATGAGTTAGAGTTGCTAATTGTTTGTTTATTAATACGAAGACAACATTTATGTATGTACATAGTTAAACTATTTAAATAGTTTGGTCAAGTTTCTTCCTCATACAGTCCTGTGTTCTATTGACCTACAATTTTTTTTAACTTAATGGACTCTTACAACACCTTTTATCCCTGGTTCACAGTTCATTTCAGTTTATTTTTAAAGTTTATTGAATGTGAACTATATCGAAATAAGATATTCCTAAGTAAATGTTTGTAACAGAAGTTTTGTCAAAATATCATTACAATATAAAAATCTTAATCGTGCGTATTCGTAATTATTCTAATAATTAGGTGCTATTAATCTTTTGCCATTATATTTACGCTTTCCACTCAGTCGTTCTAAACGAAACCTCTTGCTTTTATGTCCTTCAGTTCCTAAATTAACTTTAAAACAGTAGAGTAAACTTATTTTCCATTGCAGTTTTGCAAAGTAGACATAAAACGCGCGTTACGAAATTCTAATTTTACATCTCTTTTCTTTAGTTCACAAAAATGAGATGGCACGCTCATTTGCACGTGTGAGAGGTGTCGGAGGTTGGTTTGACCGGAAGTTATTACCTCATAAAGTGCGGTGTGTATATGAGACATGTTTGATTAGGCCGTGTAACGGTGCCAGGGAGATAAAGGTGTTTCCCTAGAGAAATTTTAGGTTCAATTTTGGTAGGATTTGCTTAATGTTGGTGCAGCGTTTTCATTATTCTATAGAAATATACATTATACTAAACTATTGTGACATCATAGGTCACCATACTATCTATAAAACATAAGAAAACAAACAAGATAATAAAAACATTCTCCTACTAAAATTACAGGTTATTTGGTTTTCATTTTACCAGTAGGTATTTATGTAAATTGATATTTTATCGTGTCCTTAATGCTAACTTATTCATAAAACATATTTTGCTTTAACAAAACTCCCCCAAAAATACAGAAGCCAGTTTTAGCTGTAGGCTAATTGGACACATTTGCACTGATGGCTTTCAGCGATAGCGTCAAAAGTGACGCTTCCTTTGATAAGGCACGTGGTGCCAAAATGGCCGATATGCAAATTTAATTAAAAAGCAAAAATGAAATGATAGTGAATTCGGATGGAGTAAAGTTGTTACTTGAACAGGAAATTGAATTCCCATATAGTGGTTGGCGACTGCTAAAATTAAGCGTCAACATTAATATGCAAGTTAATATTTTATACTCGTAAATGTATTGTATCATATATTTATTATATAATGTGATAGTCTGGATCAAAAGGTACCATTTGGCGGCCGGCGCTTACGCTTTTATTACTCAATAACAATATTGAATCTATATATATACAATGTAAGCGCTTTCTCCCCGAATGGTTCCTTTTCTAAGGAAGTGACACATAAACACAATGTAATCACATTTTTAACTTCAAAAATGAACTGCGAAGATACAAATTTTGTATGTATATGCAGTAATTTGAGTTGGTCGCATAGATAATGTGTTAAGCGAACCTAAATAAACTAATGTCATGCAATAACCCGCTAATAAATTTAGCAGTAACCAAACACTTGTCCGACGAAGTGGCCATTTTAACGCAAATTCAATATTTTCTATGGCCACACTAAACTTCTAAATTGAAATTAATGTTCTGTACAAACAAACCAAGGGTTATCAAGTTTCTGTCAATTTTAATACCGGGTGTAAATCTTAGAAATTTCGTAAGTATTTGACTTGGCATTTGAAAGTAGCCGTAACTCAGAAGCAGTGATGGGAGACTACGTATAAAATTAAACATAACGTAATATTAACTTCGATTGTAAATACACGCTTTATTTTTTTAAGACTATGATACCTATAAATAATTAATAAGTATTTAAATATACTATGAATTTAATAAACAGCAACTTTTAATCAACACCAGTATAGTTTCTTTACGCTCCAATATACAATGTATTCAATCAGAAAACGGTGCTCAGTATTTTCGGTGAACATTCATATAAAAAATAACTACAGCCTCCTCTTTTTTTGAGTGCGTTAAACACGACTAAACAAATAACCTTCCAATTTTCTTATAACAAGAATGCTAATGAGGAAAGGGAATTCAGAATGCTTTATTTATATTACCGAAGGTGTAATAAGAACCTTTTAGAGCCGCATCAATAGTCGATACATTCTTCGTCTCGTTATAGCCGTTGGACCACTTTCCGTCTCAAATTCGATTTAGATTTATTCCCTCCCATTTTTTGTCCGTCTGCTAGCATTGTCAGCTCTAAAACAATGGGTATGGTATTTTCATATCCGGAATTTATCATTCTAACGCCATCAGCGGAAACGATACTTGATACGAGTTTTTAATATAGCATCATGGCCTTTTACACAACCATACCATGGCTTAGGTATAATGCAAGCGCCTATTAAATCACATGCATCGCATACATAATTAATTTCTGTCGTACTGAGAAGGTGTGGCCCGACTTTCGCTTTATCTTGTAATAATCTGATTGTCTTTGTATAGGTTAGATTAAAGATTATTAGCGAAACAAGGATGATTAGCATTTAATTGAATAACCCCGGAAGTTTGAAGTTCTGCCTGAAACAATTATTCGGAATACTCGCCGTATCATCAGAATATACATATTTAGAAAAGAGAACATCATTTGTGGTCATAAAAAGAACATAAGTCTAACACTAACTTTCTGATTTGTTACTTTTATATATCAGCAATATTATTAAATGCAAATAAATAAGAGTTCTTAAAAATAACTTATTGAATTATTGAAAATATGCATTGAAATTACAAAAAATATGAGAGTATAATAAGTATATAATTTACCTATATATAGTTACATACGGTAATAAAAAAGCAAAGATTTTTGGCCCGTGTTTATAAATTTTGATTTAAAACAGAGGTCATGTAACATGTAATCCATGAGATGACGATAAATTCCGAAACTGTTCCAATAACAGCCCGAATGTAACCGATGAGTTGAGTCAATATTTTACTACTACCGAAGTTAATCCCGACAAAACAGAGTTTGCTTATTTAAAAAACAAAAACGGGCGGACTATGTTTGTTCGGGACCAAATTTTACGTGCGAGGACATCCGCCCGGAATTCAGGCGCCACTTACATTAGACAATCCGATAGACGAATCGAACTTTAATGGTACATAAAAACATTTACCGGCATATAAATTATACACCAAAGGGGCCGATGACTTCTTCTATGTTTTATTGCTAATGGACGACCACGGACTTAAAGATTTGGCTTAATAATTTATCGGCGATAAAACTCTTATTAGTTTTTTCTGTAAACCATTTAAGAACAGATAATAGGAGAACCGTAAAACATGTGTCAATAATGACAGTAAATACGTAGTAAATTGATATAAAGCGTTTTGGAATCACCCTCGTGACAATAATTTGGCCCACGCTCGACCATGGAACACGACAATACTTTTACATCGGGAATGATTCGGAGGACGCCCAGAAATAATGATATAGGTCCCTAAGGACCTACACAATGCGTTTGGGATAATAATAGTTGTAGATTTGAAAGTGATTTGAATATGAATGGAACCCTCCCGCGCGGTGTTCGTAATAACAAATATGAAGTGTTGCTTTTATCCTTCCCCCTGATGATTTTGACTCTGGTATAACGAATTGCCTTTGGATAGCTATACTTCGAAGTAATTATGGGTATGTGTGAAAGTACGCATTGTTTGTCTTTGAGATCATGCTCCAAATATGATTGGGGTCTGAATATTTCCACCCTTTTGTACGCATGAGACCATGTGCAAATTTTGATTAAAAATTGTGCAACTAGAGATTTTAAAAAATATTTTTTTTTTTTTAAATATCGGAAACACTAAAATGAAAGATTAATGCTTTTAATTGTGTCAATGTACTAAGTTATAATAACATGATTTAATAAATATATTTTTTAGCATCTGTCTCATTATAAATCTCTAAGGGTCATTCAATTTATTTAGGAAGTCATTCATTGCTTTGTTTCGGTTATTCGTATTGTACTAAAATTGTGAAGTGCGCACCAACACTTCGTTCACCGCTGATTTAAACCCTAAACTCTTTTTCCACTTTTAAAGATTTTTGCACCTACGTACGAAATAATACTAAACGACGTACCCTATTTTAGGTTTTGATTTGGTTTTTAGATCTATCACTATATAAAAGATAAAAAAAGATAAAAGATATTTATTCTTCAATTTAGGCACATTACAATGCACTTATGAACGTCAGAGAGAAAAGAACTACCACCGGTTCTAAGTATTCTAACCCTACACCTCTGACCCGAGAAGTATTACTTAATACCGGCAAGAAACTCGGCGGGACTTATTCTTTCAAAACAGTAATACTACTATTTAAATATAATGCTACTATTTAAATAATTAGAACTAAGTATTAAAAATTGTAACTTTAAAGTACTTACATATTTTAATTTATCAGCGCATTGGAGCTTTTCTGAAATGCTGTTAGTTGCTCAGTTGTTCTTATTAATTAAATAAATTTCTCTGCCATTTACAAGCTTATGCAAGATAGTCAAGCCGTGTCGTCTGAATTCAAATTATGTGCCCATAAGTACTATCACAGTAAAGTTGTAGTTCTGTAACGGATGATAAGCTTTTTAATAACAAGTGGCACAATATCGACCAAACTTAATTTCGCGTAGCAGGCATGTAAGCGTGAGTAGGTAGTTATAAAGTTTATCATAAATAATGATGTATTTATTATAAGACAGGCAGTAAGAGTCGTCAGGACGCTCGCGTGAACTCGCGTTCCCATACAAACGTAGTTCAGCTCTCATTTTAAAACGACATGCTTTCGAACCATGAAATTTGGTATGGGTATTCTAGTAGTACAGATCTAGATCGGACATTCGTTTTCGTTGCTAAAAATTGTAATACAAAGAAAATATGACGACCCTTAATGAAAGAAAATGCATTTTACATTATAACAGGTTATGATGTTTAATCGTTATAATTTATTTAATTATAAAATATAGGCAATATTGATCATGACCTAACCCAACCATGAATCTGCAAATTCATTCATGGTCAACCTTATTTAAACGAGTTGTAGTTTAGGTACGTACCTACGTAATGTGTATATCGTCATATGACCGTTTCCCATATGCAAATGAGTCGTGCCCCTGTAACCGTTTGTTTTGTACGTCTGACTCATTCCAAACTCCAAACCAAAATGTCGTATGTGCGCCAAATTGGCAACGATGCTTAGGATGTTTTTTCATGGAAATTCTCCTATCTAGATTTAGCGTTTTTATCCAGCTGTGTCCCTGGTTTAGCGTGATAAATGGGTATTGTCTAAATTTTATGTATGTGTGTCATAGTCGCAAGCTATACCTATGTATCTATTTGTTGTGTGCTTAAATATTTTATATTGCATATAATGTCTATTAAAATTTTAGAATGAGTTGTAGGTATAATTTTTTTATTTATTCGTCGAATACTGTCTGTCTAGTGCGACTAATAAATAAAATAAAAAATAACGCCTAGGGAATCTATACAGCGTGCCTAATGTAAGGAGCGTTCTTACGCGGAATGCATTTTGAATCAATATTATATGTTTAAAAAAATACCGTGTTCGTGCAATAATTAGAACATATATTATTACTTATACTGCGAAGTATATGTATGGTAACTATTCTCACCTACTTGTACAGAAATGTCTAGATGTAGGTATATACATTTGGTACTCGCTTACATAAAAAAAGCTGACCTAAATATAACGTGTGTTATACTGCCAACATTGCTATGTTTTCGTGAAAGAATTTTAATTAAAACAGGGATTTATTAAGGTCAAACATGTTACAAAATGTTATAGGTGAAATACGTAGACAAGAACAGATTGTATCATGTTTATTAGTTTTTACAAAGTTTTTATAACGCGTTAGTTATTTTATAGAGATGCCTAATAAGGTTATGCTTGTAATCAATTATTTAAAATGCATTGTTGAACTTTGACGAAATTAATGAAACGAATTATCCCATCCCATCTGTCAGAAATACCAAACATTTATTTGCTTAGCTTATCACCAAAATGCGATGCAAATTGTCACAGTATCATACCCTTAAACAATTCAATAACCGCAAAGCGCCCGAGTTGCACGTCACGCACGTCACAATTGCTGCGTCACGTTCGTCAGCGTGACACGTGACGCGTGACAAAGTCTACTGTCGACGGGAGCATTTGGTTGGGAGATGGGTTTGGAACTAAGCCCTACAAATCTGACCTGTCTCCTTCGCTTTGTGGTAATGGTAATTATCATTTAACGTTTTAGGTCCGGTTTATAAGGACGTTGATCTTGTATAATTTCGGAATAAACTCTACTGTTGATAAAGCTGCTTGATGACAAGCTTAATTAAGGTACAATAGTTATAACTCGTTATTAGTAGGTACTTATGCTTATGACTCTAGATATATTTTTTAAGTTATTCGTAAAATTAAAAGAGTTTTTATGTTTGCATAAGGAAATTTTCAGTAGAAGGTTCGGTTTGTAAAACATAAATATCTAGTTATTGATCACATTTTTTAAATGAAATCACTAGTTCAATACACCTAGGCTAGCCTATAATGCACATTCTAACATATACCAATGACTGAGTACATACATATTGTTATATATTCATAATGTAGGTATGCATTTTTTGCCTTGTATATAAGAGAACGCGGCGTACGGTAGACGAAAAATGCATACAAATGCAAATTGGGTATGATATGACATTCTGCAGCTAATAGCACTTATATAAACTTAAGTAATATTTTGTATTATTTCAACGTCTGTTTTTCTTCTTAATAAATACACGATCCAATTCAGCACACTCAAATCGAATCGATTGCCCGCCACGATTCCGTACGAAATTTTTAGAAAAAGATGATGTAGTGTTAGGTGCCGACGCGGACACCTGTCATGAGCACTTACAATGGCCGGAACACCGTGTTGCCAATAGTGATTGCGTTTTTCAAATCACTAGTTGCAATGTAAATAGTTCATAGAAATCGTAAAAAGTTGTCTGGTACTGTATGAGACAATAAAATAATAGTAGTATACCCACATACCGAAAAATTCGAAACGCAATATCACACTGATCATTATTCCCTCGCAAAAAATACATACTTAAAAATCCATATTCAAACCACCCTTCAAGACGTCAAAAACAAAAATGAAAACGGAGTGTCACAGATAAAATACCCTCGCAAATAATTGACACACCCGGCGACGTGACGCTGGGAAATTGTCACGTCTCGCGTCTGTCACGCCGCGTGCCGTCTAACAAGCTGCCTAAATGTGTGAATGAGAGTAATTGGTGTGGATTTGAAGAGTTGATATGTGTTCATGGTTTCATTTGAGTTGGTTTCAAATTGTGACATAAGTGCTTATTTAAATATGAATGTCGTTCGGCTGGCTGTTTTACAAGAAAATGACGGAAACGGAAACATAAAATTAAGGAATGAATCGAAGTTTGTAATTTGTAGAAAAAAAAGAAACAAACCATTGCTTGCCTAGATAATGGACTTGCACAAAATACAAGATAGTCATAATTTGCGTTGTCGCCAAAGGTCAATAAAGGCTCCTAAAGTGTTCGAGCACTCTCTTTGATGAAAATGTGAGTTATACCTACCACATTACTGAAAAGGAAAAATGGAAGGCTGAAACTAAGCCGAATGGTCCGAATTTCCTACTCGGCGTTATCGACAGAACTCCTAATGAACTCATTATAAAGTAGCGGAGGGTAGTATCGATTATCGGTGCAGAATTGAGGAGGTAGCGACTAATCTTGTTAAAGTAATGTTAAAATGACCCTAGATTTCTCTTCAATTGGGAGCCGACAAATTAATATTTTAAGCACTCTTTTTTTAGCTACAAATTTATATATAATCTAGATTCGCCGATATTTTGAATTTTGACTCATACATTGTGCAATCTGGCAGTTTCTCCACTGCAAAACCAACCCTTTGAGTACGTACAGTAACTTGCAATTTGCACTAGTATCAGATACAACGAAGGCCGCAAAATTATATGACACGGAATTACGGCCCTACAAATAAGATTGTGTCAGAATTTTTGCGGTCTTCGTTGAGAAAGATACTACTGCAGATGATTGTACGTAAAGACTTCTATTGTAATTTGGCTTCTTATTTAGTGATTTTCAGATTTCATCTCAAACCTCAGGCCCGCTTGCCTTAGCGTGGTACACCAAAATTGGTAATACAAGCATAAAGTCATCATCATCACCATCATCATTGGCCTGTAACGTCTATCGCAGACGATTAGACGCAATGTCCAAAATCAACTTAGAAACTTTCTTTGGTAGCTGTACAAACCAATACGGGACTGGCAAACGGGCCCACATTTTGCACAGTTATATGTTGCAACTGATGTGCTAGTGTTACAACCCTACCGTCTCGCCCTCATATCGGGGTGAATATCAATTTTCACTCGAAATTTTCTAACTTCTATGACGCAATTTTTTTTTCATGATATTACGAAACTGATCAACATACCTAATAAAGCACTCAAATTCATATATATAAAACCAATTGTGCCTTAATTTTGACCTAAGAATGTTATGTTTTAGCAGTTTAAAAACCACATTCCCAAAGAAATTAGAATGCCACCAAAGAAATTATAAACTGTGCCAGAGAAATTATATAATTAAGAGATGCTAGTTCGAGTTTTATGAACTGTAGGTGGTTTGTTAAATGTATTTGCCATGGAACGGTAGGAGCAATGATTGCAACCAAAAAACGGGTGGGCTGCATAAAAGATACAGCCGATTAGAGTACATAAAATGTCTTTTGCGTTCAGAGGAGCTTGCATGATGATTATGCTAAGTCTTTGAACTGATTAACACCGAGTTCCTGTTTCAACGGGGTTAACGTGGACTTTTAAGGAGTTGAATCTCCTTCTCTTACAGATTGAGCTGTAACGGGCTAGTTTTGTATATTTATAACCGCACTCGGTAGCCTCAAATAGGAGCAGTCATAAAATTTCTGTACAAAAACCCCTATTTTACAGCTTCACGTGTAGGATTTAAAAATATTACCTTTTTATCCCATTCAAAATATTTGCATTTCATAACTACTTGCCTATCCTAGCGACTGTCCAGTCGACTTCAAAAAGATACATCCACTTTTTCACCTTATTGCGTTGTAATAAGTTCCAAAAGTGGATACATCTCTTGTAATCGACTATCAAAAGAATTATTTAACGATCGTAGATTCATAAGGATCGAATGATGACGGTCTCTGACCATTAATTAAGTATATTGTTATCAATATTTTAGAGTATTAAAATAAACCATCATAAATACGATAAATAAGACAAAATATATGATGGAATAAACCAAAACTTACTTATTTTCATTATAATTTACGAAAAAATCAATTTAATAAACGCTACCTCATTAAAATTTGATAAAAGACATGATAGTCCTATGCGTTCAAAAAATATCTTAAGAAGTATCTAATTTCAATGGACTAATTCTAATTTCTTTAGGGTCACATACCAAAGAAATCCGAAGAAATTAGCGCCAACGAAGTTAGAAAAGCATCGAATTTTTTTTTTATATCCGTAACTGTTTAAAATATGGATTTGCATTACAAATACAGGTATAGTAAACCGTAACGTGCATGCGCTATAAAAAATACAAATCATATTAAACTTGAAATTTCAGTCCCGAAGATATTAGGCACTTACAGGCAGAAAATCTTTAAACAGCGACATAAATATTTTTTTGCGAAACACTTTTACTTCACACAGGTTTACACTCTTTGGGTGTTATACGGCAACTAGAAGGATGCCGGGTTCTTATTAAGGGATTGCTTAGGTAGCAAGATAGCATAATGTAAGACGGAACAAGTACACCAAAGAAATTAGGTGTTTTTTGGTGAGACAAAATACATATGTCAGATGATAACTTTCCATTAATCGGCCAAAAAAAAATAGTAAAATGTATGAATAATTTAACATTCATACTAAATGGTAAGACTATTGGAAAATATATTTTTCTCCTCAGCAGTTCGAACAAGCCTACCTTCCTCACTCCCTGGAGTGACGAAAGTGCGACTTTCATCACTCCAGGGAGTGAAGAAAGTTGCTACTTTCGTCACTCCAGGGAGTGAAATTTTGTTTCTAGAAGCTTTTCGTGATAATAATGATGCCTTTCATTCGGGAATGTTAATAAATGTGTTTTTTTAACTTTAATATGTTCTCACTACTAAGGTGAAAAGTTGTATGTGTCACACGAGAGGAAAGTTTTTTTACATCTCGTGTTCTTGAGATCCCTCGCTCCGCTCAAGATTCAAACTTAGAATCACTCGCTTCGCTCGTGATTCAATTATAGAATCTTTCGCTTACTCGGGACTCAAAATCAACACTCGCAAGAAAAACCAACTTTCCTCTCTTGTTGCACAAATAACTATTCCGCCGAAACTGGGTATTTATAATCGTTTGAAAATAAAAACACAGTGGTGGACGCGCCAAAGAGCTTAGATTTTTAAGGTTTGACATTTTTTTTAAATAACTTCCGAATCAAAATCTGACATTGTTAATGATGAATATATTACTTTTTAGATTAATCTTCATCTACAAAAAATGTCAACTGAAATAACTGCATATTTCAAAAGTTAACATGCCGAGACAAGTGAAAAACATGAAAATTGATATTCACCCTCGGCTAGTTTGTCGAACCAGATCACATCATGCAGTTTCTGGCCTTCTTGAGGATATTACGCTACTGATCCCTGTTGTGAGCTAGTTTCGCGCAATCTACATAAAGCAAAAAGCATAAGGTACAATCAAGTAAACCTCTCGATTCCTCTCACTTGCCACACCGTTCTCACGCTCGGTCGCCGCAAGGGTCCCACTAATTAATTGAAGGCGACTTTTCATTTGTCGATTGGGCCAGTGGGCGGTGGGTGTCGTTAAAAACTAAGTAATCCGATAGCCTGGGAGTTACCATTGTTTGTGATAAAAAGTGGGGTGTCGCGTGCGATGATATGACACGGTTATTATTCTTTGGTCATAATTACGTGTGACCAAATCCAGGTCTGAAAATACTAAATTATAAACTAAAACGAATAAACTTATTATTCGTGTAAAAAATTTTTTACGGTTGCCTCCATAATTTTATTTATATTTAATTATAATTGAATACCAGATAGATTGAAGAACCATAATAAATAAATTTTAAATGTTTTTCAATTGCTACAAAATTATGAAAAAGAGACCCCAAGATTTTGTATTCGTTACAAAATCTTGGGGTCTCTTTCTTGTATGCCCGTTCCGTGTATATTTAGCAAATTTTTATGCCAAGTAGGCAATCACCATCAAATGAAACCAATAGTTATTCTAAAAACGTGCTCAAATACATTTGATGTCGGCCGTGCTGTAATCTTCACAGCATCTTAAACCCATTCTGTGTACAAATAACATTCCAGCGGACATTGAAGATTGCCATTACCTCGAAGTGTTTCCGCTTATTGCAGTACGAACTGTACCGACCAGTTGGTCCCGTTTGTTTGAGCATTGCACGAATAACGGCTTTTTGTTTAAAATTAGTTAAAAACAAACACTTTCTAATCTGTGAGGAGTGCTTCCTGGTATTGATTTAGATTCATTATTCTAAGTAAATTGTCACAATCCAGTCAAATCACAAACATGAATAGTTTTGTATGCGTCCAATTTTAGATAAGTATGTTATATTCCTATAAATATTAATTAAAACGGCTGCTTTTAAAATTATTTCAAATATTTAAAACATTTTTTACTCTTGTGAAACAGTTTAAATTCTGAGTTTATGCGTAAATATGCGTAAGGGCATTTGAAACTAGTTCAGCATTCATGGTAAACAAAATCGTACGTAAATATTCACCCTACTAGCACATGCAAATTAAAACCCGCTCCTCGGGAGCCTTATACAGAGCTTAGTTTTTGAACTAAATGAGTTAACGGACAGTGCGGGCTGCCCGTGTGAATAAAATCTATGTTAGCGCAGGTTGCGCTTGATTGAGATATTTAGTTATGACGATGACTATGTGAGTCAGGATAAATAAAATAAAATATTTATGAAAGTTATGGTCTCATATTTCATACAAATGTGATAGGCAGTTTTAGGATATCTTTGTGACGATAGTAATTACAATATAAGTACCTATTTTTTTATTATAGATGCGTTACCTACGTACGAACAACTAAAGCTTCCAGAAGTGAATTAAACAACAGAATCATTGCTAGGTTTTGAAATTGGGAGTATTTAATGCACTACATTACAGTAGAAGTAACCGTAATAGTAGTAAAACATTAAATACCAATAATTTATGACAATAATGTGACAAAACTTACTGAAACTAGATATCTCTAGCTTTGATACTTTTAACGTCTAAATTGAAAGTTATTTGCCTGTATTAAAATAGATTATTTCTCCGATATATCGAGTTTTGCATCACACTAACATGATATCAGAAATAGGTTTACCGTGTCGCTACTGTTACTAGTAACCCTTGGGGCTTAGTTTTTGAGCTAAATGAATTAAGCTGCAAATTCCCTGGAATATTCCGGGATCCTGCATAAAGTAAACATAAATATCGTGCGGTCTATCGCTAGGGGCGAGGCTACAGGCATAAGACGCAGCGGATATCGACAGTAGCAAGTTTGTAAAACTACCAATCCCCAATACAGAGTGTAACAAAAATACTGGTGATCCGTTAAAGGGCATAATTGCTATCGAATTGCGAGTATGAAAAAGCAGGAGAAAAAATTTGGGGCGCGAATTTTTTTTTGTATGGGACACTTAATAACAGCCACCAACCTTCCATATAAAACTAATATTTTTTTTCTTAGTTTTTCATAATTAGAATACGATACCAATTATGTCCTTAAAAGGATCAACAGTATTTTTGTTATACCTTGTATTCATTTCGTAGATGCCGTACACTGAATTTCTACTGAACGGGGTAACTAACAGATGTTTCAATATCTCAAAATGTTCCTAAACATGTCAATGTCAATTATTTCTTTTAAAAATAACGTAATAAAGCTTAATATCGTTTAAGCGTTTCACACGAAGCTCGCAGCCATATCTTCAACGCTCGCCTGTCCGTATATTTCACGGGCAACCTGCATTTAATAGCCCGGCGGTTCCCCGATAATTTTATTATTGGCGGATTTTTTCTTTTTCCCTATGACGCGGCAGCTTCATTGAAATAAAAATCATTACCCTTCTGCACGAAGCGTAATCATAAAGACCAAAGGAAAAAAGCAGTAGGTTTTATGATACTTATGCACAGTTACTGACGTTTTGGTCAGTGGAATAGCGAGCTACATAGTTTGGTCGTCGTGGGGGTCTTGGTCTTAATCGTTATAATGGCCTCTTGAGTTTTATGACAGCCAGTGTTTTGTTCTGGGCGCAGATAATGACCGTTAGTTTTTTTAATGAATTTTGAATTAGGAACAGTTGTTTTATTTGATAACTAAGTACATAGAACTCTTAAAAGTAGAAGTGAAACATTGATTTTGGATAAGAGGTGCGCTATTTTTTGTTAATCATGTCATGATCTAAATCAAATGGGCCCTTATGGTGTTTGTTGCTTACGCCTTTATTGCTTGAAAATTATATTGAATCTGTACACGCCCGCCGCCATAAGGTCCCTTTTGATTTGGATTAGCTCATGTAGTCACTTATTTAATTTGCGATTAAATATAAGGATAATGCTTTGGCATCATAATATCTACTATTAAATCGTGAAACGAACTACATAGGTGTGTAGCAGATAATGAGGTATTTAATATAGACGATATTATCTTCGTAATAGTCGTCATAAATGTTTAAACAACATCCATTAAACAAAGTTAATGACACGTTGTAACTTATGCCTTCTATTCCATGGGAACAAAACAAAATCAATAACGCATACGTTAAACGATGGCTCCATTTTCCAAATTAACAAACATGACATAATCAGTCCCACTAAAATAGTTCATAGTAAACAATACACATTTTACTACAAAATTCTAATACTATTAATTTATAGCAAAATATTCCATACCACTTGGAAATAAAAGCGATTAAAAGCGAACAAATGACAATTGTCAAAATTACCTCCTCCCCAAGCATTCAAATTACATAAGCTTTGCAAAATTGAATCCTATGCTTATTCTAATAAGATTAATCTGAATGCATTTGTATTGTGGTAAGTGTTTAGTTTTAAATAGTAGGGTCAGGGTGAAAGTGCGGGCTCGTACAATAAAATAAAACGGTTGAGCGATCCGATGTCAGACAATAGTCGGGTCGAATCGATTAGTACAGCGTTAATAGACACGATTGGTGTGAATACGCCTTTACTTATATGGAATTGTTCTAATTAAGGCGTTGAAAAGCGTTTCTTTTTAGATAGGATTGTGTTTTATCACGCTTGTTCCGGTTTTGTAACAAAATGTTTATGTTGAGAGAGTAACTGATAGTGTTTGTGTCTGTCCGGAAATAATAGTGTCGTAGAATGTATGAGCTTCCATATAAACCACGACACTTTTCTTTCCGGATAAACTATAGTGTATATAAGTCTTGCTTAAAGCAGACCACCGACTATCAGTCCGCCTGCAGTCTGCCTGACGATCTCGGCCTGTCAGTTAAAACAAAAATTTGCTGGCTCCGAACAACTGACAGGCCGAGATCGTCACGCTGACTGCAGGCGGACTAATAGTCGGTGGCCGGCTTAACGTCTTTTGAGGAATACTCGTGCATACATAGGTACTAAACAATATAAATTAATAAATAAAAAAATTATAAATAAGGTATAAATTGCTCGTGATGTCATTAATCGTGCTAGTTTGGCATCTAGGCTAGGGTCTCAATATTGAGAATACATTCAAGGACAATGAAAAAGTTTTCCCTACTATTAAAACTTCTATAAATTAAATTTTATTTTTTTGTATGTCTTTCCCGACCACGGAACAATGGTGTTCCGGACCTTTGGGAGGCGTATGCGGAGCCGAAGCCAACGCGCAGAGGCCCTTTCGACAATTTAATGAAAAGTGAGGGGTACACTAAGCGGATGCTGCCCCTGCCCGTGTCATGGGACGCACGCAGAGACAGCACCCGCCATGGTGTAAGGACTATTGAGTATTAATGGAGTCTAAAATGTACTAGGCTATTGGGTGAAAAGTAATGGACTGATTAATGGGGTATTGGATGAAGAACCGGACGCCTGCCTAATAAAACGGTATCCAATTTCATTTCCGGCAGACGGTGACTCGCCGTCCGCAAGATGGGCCCCCATAAAAAGCGACATCAAAGATGGCTCAAGGGCAACACCGGTGCGGGAGCTGGGGGTAGAGAGGTGTCACTGGACTTTAAACATATAGCCAACTCGCCACTTAGGTTTCCACATCTACCCTCGAGAACACAGCTCTAACGACCCCACTCTGGACAGCCGGCTAAGGCAAGCCAGAGGCAGGGGACCTGTCCCACCATCCGACAGGGCACCCCAGGGGCACTCAGGTACGTGGAGTCGCTACTCTCCAACAGCTCGCCACAAGCTGCCCTGCGTTGACTGATTGCGCTGGTGAAAACCAGCGGGCGATGGGGTCGTCACATCCCTACGCCTAAAAAATTTTATTTATTATTAGGTAAGTAATTTAATATTATGACTGTAGTTAATTTATGAGTATAATAATATAGTAGTTATTAAATATAAAATTTACCCCCGAAATGGCTGAATCGATTTTAATAAAAGATGTCTCAATCACTCGCTAGGAAAACTACGTTAAAAAAACGCATTTATATCGGTTCACCCATTTTAGAGGTACGATGATACAGACAAATACACAGACAGCCACACATAGTAGCGGTCAAACTTATAACACTTCTGTTTTTACGTCGGGGGTTAAAAGTAGCGTACAACCTTTTCGATGGACATTGCATTTCGTACCAACTTCCGCAGTAAACGAAGGTACAAATTTAGTTACTATACCTGAACAATTATAACTTATTCATGTATGTATCTATGCTGTTATTCATCTCGTAGTCACGTGGGCAAAGGTTGTATGTTCACCGTCATGTCCAGTTGTCCACCTATGACAAATGTTTAAGACGTGCCAGCTCCAGTGTGTGACAGCTTTTAGAAATATTAGTTCACTTAATTCTGAGTTTACCTTAGCTGTTTGCTTGAAGTTTGTTAACTGAAACAAAAAAAAAACATTAATAATTTTACACGCAGATTTTTTATAAGTTTCAGTGCCGGAGAAAGAAGGAGAATAGGCGTATTTTTGATCACAGATAATTATGATTTTTTTAAATGTAAATCTGTTTACAGAGATCCGTGACATGATATACTATGTAGATACAGCCGCCAAGATACTCAAAAATATCTGAACATGCACTTAATCGCCTACACAATAGAGGCGATGTTCAGATATTTGTGACCACCTTGGCCGCTCCGATATATCAGACGGCGACTGTAAGTACCTACCCGGACCACGAAATTAAAAATATCTATACCTGATTCATATTTCATAAAACATCCCGAAAAAGTTCAAATAGCGCCCATATTGAGGCACACAAACAAAAAAAAACGCAAACAAGCTCAATTAAACAATTAAAAATAAAATAGTGCGCCAATTACCAAACCTACGGATTTCCCGGGATTATTTTCAATAATAAAGTGCTTAATAATTAATCGTATCCCGGGGGAGAGTGATATGCACTGCACTTGTTCCAGCGAGCCATTAATTTTGATTGCATTGTTTGTATGACATATTTATAGGAGGCGTCAGGTGCAATGCATGCTTTTTAAAACAGGTTCATACATCAGTAAATTAAATTAGCAATGTGTTTTATTTGGGTTGAATTAAACAAAAGTGTTTGAGAGACGGTAGTTATGCCAACATTTTTTTTTAAGTGGCAAACAATCATAGCCAGTCAGCAACAGAAGTAGCTAAGCGGGTAGGGTGTTCAAAATGACCTACACACGCTCTTATTCTCTTAACAATAAAGTGGTGTCCAGCTCATTTTGAACACCCTACCCGCTTAGGTACTATTACTGCAGACTGTACAGCCCGCCTAATGGTAATCGGTCACGGTAACCTATGGCCTCTGAAACTCCAGGGGTGCCACATGGGCATCACCGGCAGCTCTAAAACTTGAGATCTCCCTATTTGAGAATGTTTGCTTAGTAATTAATTAATTAGATAACTTCACATAATATGCTTTGCATGTTTTCCCATTCCCAGATTAGAATTATGTTGCCTAAATACTTACTCGCTTATTCATAAACGTATTTCAAACCTCATTTAACTGAATCATAGTTTGTGCTTATCGTCACTTTGACAGTTGTGTTTATTGAACACAGACAAAACAAAGTTTGAAGCACTTTTAAAAATACCTTTTCTTCTGCGGTCGCGCCCAATAATTTCCTTTCATTCGTGGTCTCATAAATCAATCTTTCAAACATTTTGACGCGAACAAGCGTCTAATACACGCGTAGTCCAAAATCATTCACTCTCCGAGTAAATAAAACCCATTCACTCATGAAGTATAAATCATTCAATACATTCGACACTCAAAAATGGATCGATTTAAAAAACTCCGCTCATTGAATCCCCAACAATAAAATTCGCCATAACAAAAGACTTCAGCTGCTTATGCATAAGTTACAAGCGGAAGCGGGTTGCAAACAGATCTTACATTGAAATTGTTTTAAAAAATTTCATTGATTAACAGCGTTTTGAACTTTAAGCTATAGACCTATTTTTTATCTAATGAAATGAATGAATAAAATGGAATCACAAACGTACGAGTATTTTTAAAACGTAAGTACACCTTTATGAGGTTACGCTTATAATACTAGATTTGCAGCAGTGGCGGTGGGTCAATATTTTTCTTAAGCAAGCCGGAGCTTAATTTAGCTTAATATTTCTTATGAGGCGTAGGGAAACTGCTCAGGTGCGGAAAATTAGGCAAGCCCACGGTAATCTTGTTCTATGGACGCGCCGCCAATGCAATGTAGATATGTACTTTCTTCTTTAAGGTTCCTAATGTATCTATTTTAATGTCTTACACACTCAATTGGTAATGCCGTAGGTAAAGTCAATGTGGCTAATTCCGTAATAGGGACTATTGCGTCCATTAGCGTTTCTCTCGAACAGCGAACAAAATTAATAATTTTATCGTTAAGCAGCGATTGCTTTTATTTTCAGCTATCAAAAGCAATTTTTTCCCTACAGTTGAAAATCAAAAAAAATATATATACGCTCGTAGATGGAATAGTCCCTAAGACGGAATTAGCCACATTGACCTTACAACAGTTAGATGCACATAGTTTTCTTGCACATACTATACCTACATGTTTTAAGCGTCTAAAGTCGAAGTAATGAGTCTTGTCGAGGTGTCATCAATATTTCAAATACGCTTCCGCTTATAATTTAATTTTATAAAGTAACGGACGTCATAACAATGCTGATGGTAATTTTAAAATAAAAACTGTATGCATTGTTTTAAATAATGTATACCTACACTACATACGTGATCGCAAATAGCCGAAGACTGGAAAGATGTACAGTTAACAACAGAAGTAAGTAGCTTAGTTAGCGGAAGGTTCAGAATAATCTGCACACACTCTTATTCTTTTGTTGACATACAAGTTCCCATTTGTGTTAAGATTTCAGAAATTGTTTTGAATTTCGCGGCGCGTCCATAGAATACGATTCCTGTCGGCTTGCCTAATTTTTTTGGCATTTGAGCAGTGTTCCTACAGCTCATGGAGAGATTCTAAGCCAAATTAAGCTCCACCATCACTGGTATCTACTACCCATTATTTTTGCTTTTGTTGTTGTTTATGTTGAATTTTTTAAGAATCCATAGAGTTTACCCAAATAATTTTGTTGCAGTAAATTTCTTGGCCTAGAATAATCTCTATTCTCAATACATTATATGTATTACAAATTCCCGTAAACTATATTTAAGTACCATTCATTCAACAAACCGGCTTTCACATACAAACAATACAAATTAGCAACTTAGCCGGACAAACAACTCGACTTAACTATTTAACTTACAAACTTTCGAGCCTGTAAATAATTTACTATGAAACACGTTCTTACCTATCAGCATTTCATTATTTTTACCGTCAGCCTTATGCAATATAAAATAAGGTTGAAAATGGCGTTTTTGTTTGGTATAATAGTGTCGCATTGACACTTGTACAGTCACCAGCAAAAGTATCTTCCTACATGATGGCCGCAGAAATATGTGACACGCTCTTATTTGTGGGGCCATAAACGCGAGTCACGTATTTTTGTGGCCCTTATAGGAAGATACTTATGCCGGTGACTGTATAACGGACAAGTTTGGTCAACACTTGACCGTTTTGTACGCTTCGACACGACATTTGCATCAATGCTGCTTGTTAATGGCCGGTCAATTTGATGAATGTGTGGTCAGATATGTTGGTTGAATGGGTGAAAGGTCGGTTGCATAATTAGGAACGTTATTTGTTTTCATGCTTAAATTCTAACCTAAATTATTAGCTGTGATTTTTATGAAAAATAGTACTATTGATTACTATTACAATCGATAGTAATCATAAAGGGTACCTTATAGTCGTGTTTTCGTTGTTGTTGCAAACTCGTATTATCGATAGGTCGAAGTTTATCAACAAATACAGATGTTTGTGTATTGATAGCGCTGATAGCCTGGCGGTAAGACGTCCGTCTTTCAATCTGAAGGTTTCGGGTTCTAACCCCCCGGCTCATCCTACTGAGTTTTTTTGGAATACGGACAAAATATCACTTGATATCTTATATCTTACCTACGCATCTCGTTTTGGTAAAGGAAAAAATCGTGAGGAAATTGGATTTAATTTCAGTAAGGCGTAGTTTTCCCTCTAGATTTTAAAGTCAGATGGCAGTCGTTTTCGTAAAACCTAGTGCCTACTCCAAATCATGAGATCGAAGCCGGGATAAACGCTAGGAGATTGATGATTTATAGATCATAGTACCCAAGTAAAAACATAGTTTTTTGTTACAGACTGTGTTTATATCAAGATTTGATTGAACCTACTACAATTCACGTCTTCTTAACCTGATGTTAAGGTGCATCCAATATGCACTCATGTCTATAAAATATATTCATTGTGTCTGCATAGAAATTCCTGTTCGAATAAGAACCAAAGAGATGCTACATTGCAAATTACTTACTTAACATCAAAATCAAATCAATTCTAGTTTAAAGTGCTTCTCAAATAGGCTCATCTAAAGGTGACTTATTTAAATACGGCGATCCCTTTAAATTTGTTACTCAAACGCCATTAACCTTAAGGGTCAGGCGAAGCAATAAAAGTGTGCAAATAGCTGACCAATAAATTAGCATAACTTATGTACTAATTTACATACTATTCTACATGCAGAATAACTGAATCTGCTTCGAGCTAGCTTGTTTAGTGGTTTATTTAAAGGGTTTAAGATATTTCAGATGCTAAAATCATCTTAATTTACAGTTATGACCAGTTACTTCCTCTTATTGATCCTTTTAATGTTATTCTGGGTTTCTCTGAACCTCAACCTTCCCTTTTACATGTTCTTGATTTTCATCAATAAGAAAAAAGATACTGTTTTCTGAGTAGTGGACACATTCTCCACAACTGTTATTGTTACTTACTTGCATTGTAACCTTATTTAAGATCAAAAATGTACTTTTTTTACCTAAACACAGCACATTTTTATGTAAACAGCATTTCTATTCGTAACACAGTAGAATACACAAAATAGCTCAGATGCAAGATAAAGTACTGCACTTAAGAGGCTGATAAGACCCGATGACCTTCAAATTGACTTTACTTAAACAGTCATATAGCTATAACTACTTGTTTTGGAAAAGTAAAAAAAATATATGTTAATATTCATTATATTCAAAAGAACTTGGTTAATTCCAATACACGATTGGACGAAATCGGCTCGATAGAAAATAATTCCAAAGTTACATCTAAAATTTGCTTAAAACAATTGCACGCCTTTAGTTTCTTGGCTTATATGTCTGTAATTAAGGACAGCATTCCACCACACTAATACTAAAAACTTCGTTGCCTTAAATTTCTCAATTAATGCATAGTTTTTTTTTAATTCATCATTTTGCAAAATATGCAATGAGCTCCCATACTAATCGTAACGCAGTGTTTCTCTTTCACTCGCGCTGAAAAAGATAGGGAGGGAATTTAGCTCTTATCATCCTCTTAACACAAGCAATAAGTAAAGCTCCACTCGCAATCTCGCTAGAATGAACTAAAACTCACACGCGGAAGTCCATTACCGCTTTTAAACGTTCGCGTATCAGTTTTATCTCACATACGAAGCAATGTACATTAAACCGAGCAAAAGATCGTAAATAGATACCAACGTGTGGATAGCGTGGTACGGGCACATGAGCAGAGACCTAATGCGGACAGTGCTTAGGTCGTAGACTAAAGCCTATAGACTCCACATTGTTAATCATAAATGCAAATGCGTGGTGACCAGCCAGGTGCTTTAGAGTACTTACTATTTATGACGCATGTTGTATATTCAGTTTCTTTCAAATTAATGCAACGATAGCGCAAGTTTTTTTTCTATTCGACTGAAATTTTGTTTCGATTTATTGGTGTTCTTAAAGTTGTTCAGTATGATTAACTTCATGTTATGGCAATGTTAAAAAGCATCATGTATAATTAGTTTCATCTAGTGAGAAAGTGATCTTAGTTTAAGTACAGCTTTATCAGTTACTGGGTACAAAACAATATAGCTGCGTTTCGAAACAGGACATTGAGGCAAGAATGTAGTTGGAATTGCAACGTGATCTGTGATGGAGTCGGAATTGCAGTATCCTAACGTGAAGTTCAAACAAATTGCCACTAAATTAACAACGTGAATGGTTGTTTTTACTGTTCAATCCATTTCCGTGAAGCCATTTATGTCGTTGAATTGCAGAGAAAATTGCTGTACATTATTGGGATTAATTCTTGTACTTAGTAAAAAGTTTATTTCTATATTCATCTATGCATTTTATATCAGTTTCTATTTTGTTGCGATTGTGATATTTCAAGCCTACGTAACACCAAGTATACCAAACTATTAAACTACATGTAAACATGCAAAACTGTAAATAGCTACTAGGTCAATATTGAGTTTTTCATCCATCGATTTACATAATCAACAACACAACATCAGCAGTTTACGCTATCGAGATTATTATCAACGTCATTCGTACTTAGTGAAGCGACTAATCACCTCAGGCCTCTTATTCCCATCGTTAACTATGGCCAGGCGAGTTATCGGCTCAACTGGACCAGAACTGGTATGATCTGTGTTGTAATACGAAATCTCAGTCTCACTAACACAGACACGCAAGAGGCAAATGTTCTTCTTCTTGTTCAGAGGACAAAACACAATCCAGCATTTAATCCAGATAGGTATCTGTATATAGATGAACCAATATATATATATATAAGATGTGTATTATATAACCGGATTTGGAGGGAGCAATTCGACATGCTGCCAAAATAAGATAGGAATAGGGGACATCTTTGGGGTGAGTTTCTGTTGATTGAACAGCGGGTATGTTATTTTTTGGCTGATATTCTAAGCCGCTTACGGTTGACAGATCATATCAGGGACTTCATTAAATCGATTTAGTGGTTCTGCTTTGAATTGAGCACAAATTGAATAGTAACTTTTTACAAATGAGTTAAGTATCAAATTATCATTCTTAAAGCAAAATAATTTCAATTAAGAGACAATTCAAAAGTAATTGCTGCCTTTTTTACATTTTATTTTGTTAGCCTGGGAAAATGTTCCACTTCTGGTCGATATGGTCCTGTCTAAAGCACACTCCGGTTATTGTTTACAATATGTCGTTCCAACATCTCCGATCAAACCTATTTCTGCCCCTACAACGTCCATTTTGTGAGATCTTGTAGTGAAACGTTTGGGACGGCGTTCCGGATAACAAATAACTATTTGAAAACAACTTGTGATGGAAATAAATAATAAAAAGTTACAAGCCCTTCCCGGATTCAATCAAACACAAATAAATTACATACCCAATCATCGAAACAAGTTCAAAAGAATAACAAACAGGGCTGTAGCAGTTTTTGCCTGTTGTATTATGCCGAATGTTCCTGGATTGATTTCGACCCAGCTCGAGTCCGCTGTATGCATAATAAATGTCTGTGACCTTACGAATCGCTGAATATGTGATGCGGATTGTATTAGCAGTGACGTGGTACACAAATCCAACTATTCTGGACCTTATTCACTTACTAATATGACTGCAAATCCTAATGAGTCTGAAGGGAAATAGCGGGTTATGCAAGACTGGTCGGTGGATGATATCTGCTGGAGTGACGGTACTTTTAGTACGAAGTCGCCTGTGTCAATATTAGTCAGGAACATGATCAATGCAGCTCGGCAAATAACCTCAAAATGCAACGGTCAGATGCCGCGTTTGCTGAACGCGCCCTTTGCAGTAGAATATATTCAAAGCACGATTTCCGTAGAATGTTAAGCTACTTGTGTTCGACAAACTAATTATGAATTGGTATACTGCAGCAGTATAGCTGCTGTGGTAAAGATGAAACAAAAATATGATTGTGAGCTTAGACTTGGGTAAAGGATAGAGTTACAAGAACAAAATATATCGATGGAGACTTTCACCTAATTATACCCGTTATTTTTCTTTGTTTGCTTTAGACTACTTTGTTATACCTACAAACAAAGTCACATATAATTCTGCCTCATTATGATAATTGTATAACTAGAAAGATGCCATAAGTATATGCTACGTAAATAGAAGGATTTTATGAATGTAAACATGACTACACTAGCAGCTTACAATTTTCTACCTAGATAGTAGGCTTTTACCAACGCAAATAATTTTAAATCATCGTTTATTACAAATTTAATACTGATTTGATTTCCAAAGGTCGAAAAGGTTGGCTTTTACTCGTATACTTGAATATTAAAATACAAGAAGCATGATGCAAACCTGTATGTAAACTATAATATGAACTTACAACGCTGCGGCTTTTTAAAAGGCACTAGAGGATCATTCAGTCGTGAAGTTTATGTCGAAGACGATTCCAATGTGACATTTAATATTAATTAAATGCATATTTCCATCAGCAAGTACAGTAATATCGACTTTATTTGAATATGTTTGTTAGTTTTTGCCATATCGTAGAATTTATAGCATATTTGCTAATACGACTTTTATCTTATGAGGTTCCACAATATTTATACTTGAATTAGATTTGGTTATTTTGTGGTACGTCTTGTACATTACAAACTTAATTATTTGGTCGATGCCCACATTTCATGTCTTTTTGTAGATGGATCCGTAAATATTAATTCGATTAATTAACACCATACGATAAAATAACAAAATTAATGGTATTATGTAGGTGTTGCGTGATCAATAGTTAGGTTTTGGCGTTTTCGCACACATCTGCTGGTAGGTTTATTTTTAGAAAACACTTGAAGTCTTGAATGCTAAACTATTTTTAATTTTCTTTAAAATTCAACCAGTCTTTAAAATTCATGATGTTTTAATTTTTGTATTCAAATGAACAAGACACTATATCATGTTTCACAGTCTTAAATGTATGTAGGAATTTGTTTGCATTATAATTTGAATTAATGAAACACTGTGCCGTAGGCCAATCAGGTTTCAGCTGTACGGTGAGAGCCCAAATTGAATGAATGAGCTTAAGGCGAAGTTGGTCCTACTTAGTCCTGTGCTCCTGGTACATAAATCGAGATATTTTGATTTAATAATAGTTTTGGATATAATTGCAGGTCATTCAAGAAAAGCTTTATTGGTTGCAATTTTGTCAATAATAAGTTATTGCACTGTGTTATAGCATAAAGCGATAAACAATAATAATAAAGGTTATCTATCCCATACGAAGTGTAACAAAAATGCTGGTGATCACTGATCACTGATCAGTTTAAGGGCATAATTGATATTGTGATCTAATTAAGCAAAAGTAGGAAAAAAACAAAATTCCTCGCGCATTCGCAAAACGGATTGGGGGCCAGAAACGTTTGAATTTTTCTGCTGATGTATGCAGGTTTCCTGACAATTTTTTTTTAATCCCCGTTATTTTAACTGTGTAATATTTTTATACAAGTTGAAATTGTAACCACTGTTCATATTGAGCGAGGCGATTAGGGAGACATTAATGAACAAGTTTTACTATAGGACCAACCTCAAAATCCCAAAAAAAAAATAACTTCCCCGTAGAAAATGACCTGATCAGCCGAAATGTATGAAACAACCAAAATAATTTTCATGATTCCGGAGTTGGTCCCATAACTCCCATAGTACCTAAAAGTTGTTCAGTATGGTCTACCTAATTGCCTCGCTTAATATGACTGGTGGTTAAAATTGCACCCTGTGAACAAGTTTCACTTTTAATATATTTTGATTTATAATGTTTAAAAAACACAATCCCCGTGATTGCCTGTCCTACCCTTAACGTCGTCAAACGATAACTGACATGACGGAATTAAGCCGTCGACTTATTTAGCCGGCAATTGTTAATTTCCTCCAATGGGCTAATGGGCTAAATCCTCTCGTAAACTTTTGTAATTGGTTGATTGCTCCCCCGTGGCTGGATAGATGATTAGCCTGGGATTCTTTTGGCTATAACATAACAACTTGGCTAAGGACAGTCACATATATTACTGTGTTGTTATAATATTTTTTAAGACGTCCGAACAGCCCTTCTTATCATTCGGACATATTGAAAAATTCGAACTAAAATGTGTACATATGTGTAAAATATGTGTAGCAATAGTTAGATTTTTTTAGTGTCCAACGTGTAGTCGTTACCAGCCTAAAATAAGCAGTTGCGCGAAAAACAATTTTCTTAAAGTTCTTTAGAAAGTGAATAGGTACGAGTAGGTATACTAGGTCAATCAATACTATTTGAAGATTAGTACCGAGAGCCAAGTCTATAGAGCGCGAAGTTTTCCATGAAAATGCATAAACCGATAAACGGTAGATAGATACGTAAAGAAACTCATATCGGTATTCATTTTTCTATAATACCTGCTCTCGAAAAATACATTTATCATCCTCCAGACTTAAGGTTTGAAAACTCGCGTTTATCATTGCCAGGCCATTGGCTTTTAATGTTAGTGAAATCTTCTATTTATATCCGTTGATATTTCATTCGGCTTTACCAATATTTCAGAATATATATTTCGCAAGCCCGTATCGAGGTTAATCCAAATGTTTCAAAGAAGAATCTATCTCCCAGATACTAAGGTTGATATTTTTATAAATATTCCAGTAAACTCCGAGTAATTGTAGCATAGAGAACGATTTATTATTTCAGTACGGTTCGCAGGAGATATAAAAAAGGCATAAACATGCCGCACCTGCGACATTGATCGTAGCCGTGAGCGGAAGAATGATAGTGGATATATTAATATGATATCACGATATCAAAAATTTTGGGGAACACAAGTGGAAGCTTTATCCAAATAATTACCTAGTAAATATCAGGCACATACGACCAAAATACAGGTACTATCAGGTCTGAAAATATGGACATTTAATGTGAGAAAGACATGTATCTAAGACTTTACGCCTGTGTAGACCCGTGGCTACATATTTTTGTCCCATTATATATGTATCCATATTTTTAGACGTGACTGTGCCCTTGGGTGGGTTGATTTATCAGTTCTTTTATAGCATATTTAGGGTCCTTCTTCTGGGCAAACGCTCTTCTCCATTCGGACCTGTTTTATTAAACTCTGATTCGTAATTAAATTCCAAAAATATAACCTCACTTCTTCACCGGTTTCGTGTATTTATACGTTATTTTTTAAAATAATTGCCACTGATATAATGCAATAATGGTAATTTTAATCGTCTGATATAAAAAAGTAATTTCAGTTGCCCTTATTCAGAGAAATAAAAGCGAAAAGTAAGCGAGTGAGGTTATGTTTTTGGAATCTCATGATGAATGAGGAATGAGTTATTGAATGTTCTTTACTCTCATATTTTATTAAGTAAATTGGGTAAGTAAAGTCTGGAACATTTATTTACGTGGTTGTCTATCACGAGTCCACAAATACAATTTTGAGAACCTTATAACCTAAGTATTTTGTATATATTAAACTATCAAAGACTCTAGCAATTGTAACTCTTCAGCATTATGTGAAAATGGGATCAATTTGGGTCATGATATTTCAAAAAAACGTTTAGTGTTAAGCATTTGTTTCATGTTGTAGCTAAATGGTTTGTGTGAGCCGAGATATGACAGCGGAATGAGTGTGAAACTAGGTTACACCTGTTGGTTGTATATTTGTGTTTGTAAAATTTGTATAGAAAAAGTTTATATTTGTATTGTTTTAAAATACCAATGAGTGTTTCTTTTTAATTGATCAGAGTTTTAAAAGTAACTAAATTATTAAGATTACCATGCTTATTTACAACAACATAACATACTGATAAGAAATTAGTCACTCTACAGTATAACTGTGTAATAAAAGAAGCTTATAATAAACTTCATACTACACTTAGCAAAGTACATGTAAAATTCATGTAATTTGCCAACTGACAATAAATAAAAGGTGAGCTACAGTCAGCAGCAGAAGTAGCTAAGCTGGTAGGGTGTTCAAAATGAGCTACACACGCTCTTTACAATAAAGTCTTGTCCAGGTCATTTTGAACACCCTACCCGCTAAGCTAGGTACTTTTGCTGCTGACTGTACCTAGATGACGACCTGTGGTTTTAGATGTGCTATGTTATGGGTACCTAGATAACACATCTACTCCTCGCAATATCATTTTCTTGTGGTTGGTCTGCGGCTTATGTATTAAAGAACTTCTTAGCTATACTACTATAAAGTATTACTATTTATATGTCTTTCCCGACCACGGAACAATGGTGTTCCGGACCTTTGGGAGGCGTATGCGGAGCCGAAGCCAACGCGCAGAGGCCCTTTCGACAATTTAATGAAAAGTGAGGGGTATACTAAGCGGATGCTGCCCCTGCCCGTGTCATAGGACGCACGCATGGACGGCACCCGCCATGGTGTAAGGACTATTGAGGATTAATGGAGTCTAAAATGTACTAAAAAATTGGGTGAAAAGTAAGGGACTGATGAATGGGCTATTGGATGAAGAACCGGACGCCTGCCTAATAAAACGGTATCCAATTTTATTTCCGGCAATTCCGGCAGACGGTGACTCGCCCTCCGCAAGATGGGCTCCCATAAAAAGCGACATCAAAGATGGCTCAAGGGCAACATCGGTGCGGGAGCTGGGGGTAGAGAGGTGTCACTGGACTTTAAACATATAGCCAACTCGCCACTTAGGTTCCACATCTACCCTCGAGAACACAGCTCTATTTATATTATTATTTAATATTATTATTTATTATAAATATTTTATATACAGCAGTATTACACAAAATCAAGTTCTTACCTTATGTTACTCAACTCATTTTAAGAGCATCTTGGAGATTAAACTATCAAGCTATTTATATCTTATAGAGATAACATCTAAAACAAAGCTTTTTAAATTATTAAGGTTAATAAATAAAGTGCTGATCTTAATCTTTCTTTCTCTGTACTTAACGAATTAGCTAAGGTAGGCCAATCTTGTATTGATATCTAAAGAGAAACTTTGTTATTATTTATTTTGTATCATAATGTAATCAGTAATAACTAATAAGATAACAATATTTATCAAAAAAATATGTATCAAAAGTACAAAACATTTAACAATATCATGTTACTCGCCAAACCGCGATAACAGTTCATTAAAATAAAAGAACTAACATTTAAGAGACTTTTAGCAACCAATATAGAATTTCATATATATTTACAGTCATGTACTAGTACAATAATGTAGTTTTCAATCCTTGATCGACACCTTTACAAAAACTGAAACTTTTTTATACTTAGGTAAAAAGGTGCAGTTTATGGCAAATGCATAGCTCAACAGAGTACCGTCGAGGGAGTTGGGGGGGGGGGGGGGGGGGGGAGTTTAGATAATCGGGCTCGAAGTTTCATTTTTATTCCTATCTTAACATGGAGTTATCAAAATTATTTTATCTGATAAAATAATTGCAAATTTACTTATTTTATCTAAACCGAATATTTATTTCGAAATAGTTGCAGAATTTTACTTTGCTGTAGCAAATAAAACTATCGTCGATATCAGTTTCAATCACCAAACGAAATGCCTGACAGCTCATTCCTAGATAAAAGTCAACAATCTATTCCAAGTAACTGTAGTCGATATTTATTCAAATCACATCCTCGTCACCCGGTTCCTTTTAAATCGATTTTTGTCCACAAATATTGGTCCGAGCTAAAGAATCGATTGTTTGATCTTCACTCGATACGGTGGTTCGGAGAAATGTATTTGACTCTACAAATATATGGTTTTTGTACCAGAGGTCAAAGTTGGTTCCGCATGGCTATATTTGCTTTTTTTGTTAGTTTTGATCGCTAAACTAGACAGATCGTCTCCGGTAATGGACTGTTGAAAATGTATACATACTTTATCTGATTAAATTGAAATATGTACTGAAGTACTAGTAATATCGTACTTACATCTATGATAACTAATAGGTCCAGATAGTCAACCTAATACACAAAAGCATTTGATTCCACATCCAAATCGCTAATTCCTAATTAGCGTCAGCATTACAATACTCAGATTCACTAATCCTTTTATTGCCATTGACGCGCCCGGCGCCCAAATGAGCCGGCAATGTATAGTCGTTTGCAAGATTAACGTATACTTTGCGGCGTCTAATCCGGAGCAGGGTCCTAATTGAAAGTTACTCGGAGGAGTGACAGGGGCACGTTAATAAGTCCGCCTGGCCAGTGCTGGGCTTTGTTACTGTCAGATTAGCGATCCCTTGGTGCCTTCAACTAGACCGGGATTGTAGCGAAATTAATTTCTTTAACAGTGCGGTGGCCTATTTTAATTAGCCGTTTAACTAATTAGGGTGGAAACGCTTTCTGAACAAAATATGCCTGATTTCAAAATTTCGAAAAACATCGAGATAGAAGAAGATTAATGTGATACTCCTGACTATCATATTTTCGTTAAACTATGTTTAGTTCAAATATGATTACCTACTTAATTTGAAAATGTTAAAAATTCATTTTTGTTTTAATTTGTAAATATTAGGAAATATTTGCACTAATTAAGTATCAATTGAGTTTTTGAAGAAGTATATCTACGTTCTTAGGTGATAGGAAATGACAACAACCTCTTTTTATAGTAAAATATGAGTTTGGTTAAAGTAAAGTAAATCATAAAGAGAAAAGAAAGTAATCTTAGACTGAACCAAACATCGCTAACTGCCCAACAATAATTAATTTGTATGACATTTTAAATTACTATATGAAATTAATTTTAAGTTTACCTTAAATAATGCTTATTATGTTTCAATCTATGTTTTAGTAACCTAGCTACGCCTGACTTAAAAATATAATAATTTGAAATTTAGGCATGCCTGCGGTGAGCACTCCTAGCTTCTTTAATTTAGGTACTAATGTAACAAACATCCCAGTAAGACTACATTTAACGATTCCGCAACAAAGCTCCGATCGATTTGTGTTCTATGACGCAAGTCAACTAACGACCCGCTAAGCTGTAGTTAGTTGGCCAAACTTTAGTTGTTCCAGAGTCATGACAGCCAGTTGACAATTTAACAGTATAATGACTACAGTTAACAGTTCTACGTCAAACGTCCAAAGTTTCTTGGCATTGATTTATACTGAATTGCGAGTTTATAGTTTAAAGTGGTTGTTTAGACTTTATAGTTTCAAAACTTTAGGAGATAGCGTGCTCGGAGGTTCCAGATATAATATGTAATTTATACAAAATGCGTGACCTCGTTTCTGCATTATTATCACGTCGCGAGTTTCTTTATGAGTGCGGATAAAATATTTGTTGAATTTGTTTTTTTATATTTCTGAAAAATTTCTGTTTTTTATTTTATTTAATTCTACTTGTAGACAGACAACGAAATAATGATTTTACAAATATTGAAATAGATTTTTAGGACAGTACTTCTTTCTTCTAGCGTTGGCCTAGCTTTTTGCTCTATTGAGCCTGGAGTCCACTCGGTAATATAATTCTTGTCTCTGTCTCTTAGATTTTTAGGACAGTCAAAAACAAAAAGACGTCAGTAAGAAATTAGAACAATAGGTTTACTAACTACTAGTAAGTAATAGACAAAGGAAGCCAATAACAATCATAAATATAATATATTTATACGGAGTACTTACCTACCTATCACAAGTCCTCACACACGTAATCATTATCTCTTTTCTATGCTATGACTTCCATTTCCTTGTTCATAATATTGTAAGAGTATTCATAAATATTGTTGTTCTGATAAATGGAATAACAATTATCGTTTATTCAATAATGTATTATTCCTGAATAGATAATTTAATTGTCGTTGACATAAGTAGAACGAAAATTAGTCATATCAGAAATTATGTTGTAATAATTTGTTCTAATGTTACTCGTGACGTTCTATTTTGCAATAGAATTATAGTACCGAAATACATAATTACATTGTCCGTTGTATCACGCATACAAGGCGTAACGAAAATAGTGGTGATCCATTTAAGGGCATTTGGTATCAGCTAGGTACTAAATCATGAAAAACTAAGAAAAAAAAACACGAAAAAAAAGTTTTGTATAGAGGGATTGGAGGGTTGGCCGGCTGGGATGACGTGTTCCATACTTTTTTTTTCATCCAAGAAATTTTTCTTCTACTTTTTCATACTCGCTATACGATACTAATTATACCCTTCAACAGATCAGTCGGTTTTAATGCCTTTAAAAACATAGTATCTTTATATTTTTCATTTAATCTTATAGGTATAACATTTTTCATTATGAATTATAAATATTATTATAAAGTCACTTTACTAACTTTTTTACTAAACGTTCTTCGAATGCATGTCTTTTTGTACAAATACCAAGTTATTTTATGCAACTGAAAGGTTCGTATCACTTGAGATAAGTGTTTATCGCAATTATTACCGGATGTTCACCTTTTGGAGATAAAAATGTGAATGCGGTGCATTTAAAACCGTTCTCAACAACGCTCGAGGTTAAACGGTTCGGTGATAAAACACATAAAAGTCTTATAAGCATTATTAGCATACTGGTCCCGTTAAAGCTGTGAAATGGTTAAAGTGAAAACTTCATCTTAATACCTACTATCTTATGATGCAAAACAATTACTAGAAGATATTTATGTATAACCTTAGACTTATATAAAAAATGGCAACATCAGTTTTTGCTGCGCAGTTTCGCTAGCTTACGCCTGTTCCAAGTCAAACCTAGCCAACACAGGATTACAATACAGTTTAATTTCTAATTACTTACATTCAATTCTACCTAGCTTAGTGCGTAACGATTCCACTTACCTACTACGAAGATAGAGGTTCTGGGTTGGTATCACTTTTAATTTTTACTTGTATTTCATCACAAATATTTTTCCTTGTATCTATTACAATTATATTATTTATCGCCGTCTACCACTCAAAACTAAATTAAGTCGATTTACGTAAAAATATTCCATAATTTTTTTAAGTACATAAAATGGGTTTTATTAAATAAAAGAGTTTATATTGATCTATAAAATAAACGTCCGAATTACTCGTCACTCTACTAGCACATCATGTAGTATGCTGGGGTGTCAACTAGCGGGCATTAGAGTTCCGAGCAGCACGACGTTTACCTTACTATAGCTTTATTATTTTCTCATTGGTAATCAAACTGGCACCGGACGATACCTACTCATATCCATGTATCGGTGACTTCTGACTCCTTTATCACTCTCGTGTGTCAAACAAGCCGTTACTCTCTTATCACGTCCTTAAATTTGCACTAAATAGCGCTTTGTTTGTAAATTGGTGTTTTTTTAACGACGCTTGATAGTTTCAACGCTAGTGTTACTTTATTGGACAGGTTTATTAGCAGGTTTGTTTCCTGTCATTTATTTATCTTGTTATTGTCTTGGAGAGTAGGTATGATGATTGGACTAATATGCAGCTTGCAACAATTTATTTTTATTTACATGCAAAACTTAATATGTAGTTACCTAGATGATGTTAATTGTTTTTCGAGCATTAGCACATTGGTAAAACTATGCATGTTTGCTGTTTTGAATAGATTATCTACACGCTAAGAATACCAATGTTAAATCAGTGATTTTGTTAATCTTAAAATCTGACTGTTGTAGGTAATATATATTATGATTTTGCTGGTATATTTTAAATTTAAGTACGTACGTAATTAATTAATCTTGCTTTTCCAAAAACGTAATACTACTGAACAGTTAACTGTAGGTACTAATTATAATAAAAAATAAAGTTTAATCATTGACGGCTAGATACGAGTACGTCATTTTATTTTACCGAGCAACCATTTTACCCCAAGGATGAAAGTTAAATAAATTCTCCGAAGAATAATAGGTATATTAGGCATTCAAACAATTATTAACAGTCCTTATTTCTAGAAACACAAGAATCCACATTACTTGCAGTCCAACGCATCTCGAATCTATAAGTTTCTACGAATCGTCGTTCGGAAATGTTAAATCGACCATTCCTCCATGGGTATTCTAACTAGCCAGTTTTCTTTAAACTTCCTCGCCCCTCTCATTAAGATTAGTATTACCTTGAACAGGAGTTATGATAGAGCGCCCAAGGGATCTTCGTAAATTGGACATGCGTTTGGTTCCAATGGCTAATATATAGTTGTTTCGGTTGCGTTGTGCATAGTTATTAAACTCACGTCTAGGGGTCAATGTGCTCGATTGTTGCAGCCACTGATATGGGTATGCATTAGAGAATTTTATTAACATGCTGTCATTTGCAAATGTTATTCAATTTGCTACACTTAAATTGAATACTTAGCTTCTGGGTGGGCATTCTTTAGCATCTGATTCATTTGAACAGTAGTAATTGGCTACCGGAAAATGATACAGTCTTCTGACTATGTTCAGTTGTTCATATTGATGTAAAGTGAATGCATTAGTAGTGGATACAGTCTAGGTAAAAATATATTTTTGAAGCGTGAGACTGGAAATGTATCAAATATTTTTACAATACCCTCCTTTTTTAGGGCAGTCGTGTAAAAATTTGGTAGGTAGGTACCGTTATAGAGAAAGTTCAGAAATAACCGATGCATGCATCACCTAACTTTTCTACTGCCTGTTGTTATTATAATTACTTACTTCGTTATGTTATGACAAAATTATATTAATGTAGAATTTCCTTTTTAGATGTATGTTTGTTAATTGTTTTTATTTGCATTTGCATAACAATCGTTACACCCAAGTACCCATTGTTGACACAAATACCTACCTAATCAGTGTAAAATAAAACAGCGATAACAACAACAAAACGATTAAAGCAACTTATTTCGCGCTCGATTTAATAGCTCGATATCAGCGTTTCTTCTAGCCCATTAACAACTCCAAACCATTGCCCTACATTAACCACAATTAGCTGCAGCTCGTGAACTAGCTCTTATAGCACTGCTATATGACGCAACGGGTAGTTAGACCGTTTAGAGGTTACCCCGGGCAACAAGGATTGTATGAAACACATGTAGTCATACTTTTTCTTATTGTATTTATGAGCTAGATCATTCATATAATTATCCGACTAGTTAAGCCAATAGAAAGGGCATTGTGTTATGATTTTATCGGTTAAATTATTTATGTTTACTTATTGTGTATGTTTCAGGGTGGCGTCGAAAGAACGGAGCCGAGTTTTGATGAATACGGAAGACAAAGACGGAAATGGTGACACGAGCTAGGCTCATATTGTGAAGTATGGCAGGACATTACTAATACATAGCACAAAATGCAAATGGCGCGATTTCCCAGCAGTGGGACTCTTCCAGGCTGACAAAAAAAGATTACAACCCGACCGACTTCAAAAAGGATTTATAGCTAGGTACCTTCTACAAGGATCTGTGAAATAAAGTACTCAACAAATAATTAAATTTTCCAATACAGTCACATGGTTTCATGGTTGCACATGTTTTTGTCGATATTATATAAAAACTTCCATAGATCGGTATAACTCTAGTTAGAACTGCGTTTATTGATCTGGGTTCGATGCTCTATATGCCTTGCATGTTAATAGTCGATGCCATGTTTCTTTTGTACAAACGAAACGACCGCTAACTTTATTCTAATAGCCGCATGAACTAGCGGTCATTGGTAACGGTTGAAAAACGAAGAAAATAAGATTATTGGCAAAAAAAAATTTTTTCCCCGACTGTATTTTTCTTCCAAATGTCATCTTCTTCTACAAGGTGGTTCATACGACCGCTTTCGGTCTCTATTGTCATACCTCCCAAGTTACTTACACTAATATGCTCGCTCAATCGGACACCGCACCGGGAGAAGGATAGAATCTTAAAATTTGACCTTAACAACTTACCGACTAACGAACACTATAAACAAAGAAATACCTCTAGGAATTTAATATAATATCTACGGTAACATATAAGTATCTACATTACTATTTGTCCTGCAGAACAAAATGTTCAAAAGGATGATGTGTTGTTGTGTTATAAATTTTATTCGTATAATTTTCTCGGGCATCAAACTTCAAGGTCAGTAGACCTCAAATATTTCGGTTCACTTCCAACATAACTAAGCTCTAATATCGTTTTGTAACTATTAACATGATCGGTAACCGCTCATTTATATTCCATTGTCTCACATTTCAATATAAGAGTTACTAGTCTTCGTATCTGGTATTCCCGATAAATGTAAAAACCAAACTTCCAATTGTCACAATAAGGTTCAAATCTAAACAACACAATAAAGTAATTTAGGAGCTTGCGAAAGGTATACGTTAGTTTGCCGCGGCACGCCGCGGGCAGAGTTTTTGTTCATACCCGAGAAACGTGATGATAGTTGGATGTGCAAAAAATATGGGCCGGTCCCATTTAGTGTTTAATAGAGGGTTCCATTTAGTGATAAGCCATTAAGTACATTGTTTGTTTGAAAATTAAAAACCAACATAATATATGTATTCGTATCTATTTGTATGCAATGTGAAGGTATTTCAGACATTTTCATGGATAAAGTAGCTCCGCCAATTTTTGGAACCAGACTTTCAAGCGGACCCTATAGGCTGTTTTTCTAAAGTAGAAGAGCAGTTTATATAAAAAGTGTTGTGCAATAAATGTTCGTACCTAATATAACGACTTCCCTAACGACCTCTAAAAAGAAAGGAAAGCAGCCCATATTTTTTGTTTGTTTTCGCATAACTTTTGAACAAATTCAACAAGAGCAATGAATCTTCTTATATGGTAGGGCGCGGCTCAAATGCCTGTTTGCAAGTTATAAAGCCGATACAGTAGCCATGATACTAGCAAATATTCGCGAAGTAGACTGCGTGGAAGTCGTTAATGTAATTGTCATACAAACATTTCCAACCCTTAATGTCACCCTCGTAGGTAAATTTGTACAATGTAGGTACTATCGGGTTTAGAATTGCATTACAAGTTATTGATAAATTGGCCATGCAATCTGAACCCGATGGTATAGGTATACCTCTTAATTATTTCTAGATACTAGTAATTTTAATTTTAATTCTTTTTATTGAGAAACAAACGGCCATTTACAAAATAAAAGTGAAACGTGGAAAGTAAAAATAAGACCTATAGTTTCCTTAATTAATATAGGTGCTAAATTTAGGAAAATAATTAAATGTTTTAGTTACAGGGTATGGTAATAGTAGTGTTCTGTGATTTATTTGTTTACACATACTGGGCAATATGGAATAGAAATGGCAATTCCAACTAAGTCAACCATTACGGTTAATCTCAGAACAGGACATACAAGCGCGCTAAACAAAAAATATTGTTCAATTAACTAACGTATCATAAAACGAAAACATGACAACCGATATCAAAATAAAACATTACATTTTACAATTGCCAAACGACAATTAATTACGTACGTAAATCCTAAGTTCTGAAATAAACATGCAATTTCATCTTACAGAACAAATAAATACTTACCATAGGCGGACAAAATATTATGAATGCATTGTATTCAGTATGTTAAGTACTCAAAGTAAATAAGCTACCTATTTCAACAATTTTACTGCAAAACGTATTTGTACTATGAAATCTATGAATAAACCATTGTTTTTAGAAAGCAATGGGCGACAATGTGTTTTACTATTTACAACAAACTTTACAACTATAATAAAACGTATATAAAATATGACTATTATTTCTTAATTTACTGTGCATTTTACAACAAGTAGTAAAGTTTCAAACATTACTCTTACATGACGCTTTCTTAAGACATTAGAAAAGTCATAAACTGGATGCTTTGTTACAAGAAATTATTAGCCTAGCATTAACATTCATAAAAAAAATACCGTTATAAAATTAAATAGCGCAACATTAAACAATTATTTTTATAAGCTCTTTGATAATAGCACTTAAGCATATAAGCCAGTCTATTTATATAGGTATTAAGACTTTTAATGATAATCAGTATCTAATGATTCCGTATAATTCATAACTAATATAGGTAATAATGCATTGCGCTGTACAAGGAGCCAGAAACATACAGATCGCGAACCATATTAATGCGGTTTTTCAAGATAATGTCCTATCCGGGCCACCTAGATATTTAAAAAAAAACTCGAATTAATTCGGACCCAATCTATAATAGGCTATTTCATATTCAAGAAAAACATGAATAAGTATTTTTAAAGGGTTTGTATTCGAATACATACAATTAAAAGTTTAATTGCGTGTACACTCGTATCCTAGAGAGGTTATTGGAAGTATATAACTTACTACCAATCTCTAAGAAAGAGAAAATCAATTATCAAATCAAAATGTGCTTACTATATACGTATAAAACAAATATAATTAACAGTATCGTTACCATATCGCTTCTACTTAGTGCCAGTACTAATTACCGTAGCGAAGAACAATGCCTCATTCGCTTAGGGCTTGGCTGTTAATGTGTGACCAGGCCGACCTTAATTTTATGACGTGAAGATAATAAACTGGTCACATTAAGGTTGTATAGCGGCAGTCATTCGTTTTATACCACTATTTTGCGTTTTAGTGACGAGTAAATGAAAATAAAGTGCCAAAACGTAAGCAATTTAATATTTAATTGTTGGTATATTAAAAGAACCCATCTGAAGAAGGAAGGAAGAGTTGAAAATGATGAATTAAGTAGATCAATTCCTACTAAACAATAAGTATATAACTACTTGTAGGCAGACTAATTAGTAATGAAATAACTAATATAGTCACAAAAAAGTCACAGTATTAATGCATGAAAGTCTTGGCTGTCGCATTTAAATTTATTTACACAGCAAATATCTCTATGACTGTTGAGTAGGCAAACAATGAGCCTTCTTAAAACAATATGTAAGTACGACCGATAAAAACAGGCACATAAAAACTATATGAAGGTGATCTAATCATTCCAATTACTATACTGGATTTGTTCGTATCAATAAATCAAAACAAAACCGTGCCAGCCACGTGTTTACAAGTCGGGACCCAAACCTGCAATCTGTCAAGTCAAGGGCATTGAATCGCTGCCAATACTATCAGAGTCAACGAACCCAAACTAGCAAGCAAAAACTTACATTCACCGGTCAAATAAATCCTCGAATTGTTAAACACACACTATGTTAATACGACTTTTATATGACTTTTATGAATACTTTCACAGCACTAGTCACGTAAGAGTTGTAAGTTAGCTTCGAATCGCGAACGTCCCCGGGGCGGAGCAGTTGAAAGACGACTGATCTTGTTATGTAGTAAGGACGGCGACTTTGCATTACTTACGCATGCGCGGACCCTAAGGGGTTTAGAGTTATAAGCCCTATAAAAAATACTAAGTTTAAAGTCAGGTAATATCAGTATATTACGAGTCCTGGTAAGAAACTTAGGTACATTCAAACCGCTTGATGATGCAAAGTATGTTTACGTATTTACGGATACAATAATGTCTTACTTAATATAAAACTTACTGCAGCATTGCAATAATCATCTAGCTGCAGAAATGGTATTGGTCCGCTAAGTAGTTACCTATGTTTGAATAAGGTTATTTACTTTAATAGGATTTTAAGTATAGAAACCAAGACATGAAAGCATTAGAATTCTCGCATATGTATGCAAACTTTCTAGCATAGTAAAAGTATTAGAAATTATTAAGAGGAGCTAATATCATAGACTATTATTAACTAGTTATGAAATCTCTTTATAACTAGGTAAATTAAATACTCGTACTTAACTTAAGGCAGTTATTAAACGAAGACTCATACAAAAAATGCGGTGAAGGTGTACAAGTGACAAAGCGATATAGACATGCAATAGCGCTTTCTCGTTCGCACACCGTCACTGCATACAGAAAACGCATTATTACTAAGTCCTATATGAATACTGACTCTGTTTTCTCTTGTCAATTACCTATTTAAAAACTTAGCCTCTTAGTGGTGACAAGTTAAAAATATTTATAAGGAACCCGGAGCTCATTTAGTTTTCCTTTTTACTTGAGCCATACTACGCACGATGTAAGCGCCTTTCGCAAAAATGGTACCTTTCCCGAAAAATGGTCACAAATAATCAGTGATTTCACTATACCTTGTACAAGTACTTTAGCAGTGTAACAAGTAACATTGCCAAAAATATAAGCCAAACAGAGCAAATGTACTGTAAACATTCAGACACCTCTCAGACTCAGCCTTCAGACGAGTAAACAAGGCACTTGCCACCACTGAATAGAACCGACGCTTTAAACGTACAAAGATGGGCATTCATTGCAAATAAATGAGAGGTTGTAAAAGTATTCAATGCAGTCTTCTGCGCTTGACAAGTGTCAATATTATCAACAGGAAATATGGGTCTGGTGACGATATTATAAGGTACAAAAAACTAATGTTCTGCAAAAAATGTACAAGTTATGCATTTCCATTTTAGCACAGGTTGATTGAAATTATTTTTGCCGTTTTCTCGTTTTATGCAAGAAATTCTACGAAGTATAAAAAATCTTACCAAGCTAATTAAAATAATAACCTTATCTCTGCCGTCTTGTTCTGTTTGTTTCATACGTAACACAGTATTTAGATACATAAAATACTCCATCAAATACTACTACATCAAAACTAACAACTGAGCCTCCGTACCTTTGTAAGATTTGCCACAAAAGAACTAATTTAGTTGGCTACATAATGAATGGCAGCTTTATCCAGGCTCATTTTATTCGTTATTTGCCCAACGATTCTTTTGAATCCTGAATGGCGGTCTTTATCGCCAGTTATTTAATGCTTCGCCGCTCTCAAAAGAGTCGCGAACTCCCGTAGGAAGCCATTTCAGTTGCTAAAAGTAGAGCTAAAGTAGCTAATACAGCTCTCTCCTTCGCACTTGTTGAGTAATTTATAAAGAAATGTCATGGATAGTTGTGAGAGTCGTGAGTCTGAAAGAGGATTTTTTGTCTGCGGCGATTGGTAGGTTTTGTAAAGAATGAGTTATCCGGGAAAAAACCTCCAATCTATTTTTCGAGATAGCTAGTTTCGTAATCCGCATTCAATTGTACCAATATTTATGATAACACGGTTCTTACTAAACTCAATTATATTTTTTGTGACACTCATACCTATTAGAAAAACCCTGGACGAAGCCTGCGATGTGGATTTAAATTATCAATGTTAATTTTATTCTGTCTAAATAAATGTTTTTTATTAGAAAAATTCCATGGCCTGAAGTTTTTAGTCGCATTACCACACTGTTCCATAAATGTTAAGTATAAATGGTTACTTTCTAAAAAGCCCTTTGTAATATCACAGGAAAAGTCATCAGAATAAAAACGGCGTGGTCAAGCGTGAATAGACATAAAGTGCAGTGTTCTGTAACTATCATTGACATCTAAAAAAACAACAATATTTATATATCCCTTGTCGTTTTTGTTATTTACTAATTTTGTCAGTACATTATCCGTATAAATAGTATAGCTTTGTAACTTCACTTGCTGTTAAATGTGTAAGTAAATATATGTTCACTTACATAATAGATTTACTACTTAAGTACATTCGAAAATGTAGAAGAGTGATTGATAGTTTTGAAGTTTTGTTACGATTTTGTAAGGGACCTAGCCAAAAACAGGTCTTAAGCGGGTAAGCATATTATGCAGGACTGTCCTAGGGCGTCATCTTATAGAGAATGGTATAAAATGGCGTGTTATGTGAGAAATCTTTTCAAGCGTGAACGAATTAACCATGGTTCCACTGTACATAGGTATTTCAATACAATAGTCAAGTGAGAAAGACAAAAACGTGTATCCAAGACTTTACGCCTTGGTAATAGAGTAGTGGTCGCATCTTTTTGTCACATTAAATATATCCATATTTTAAGACGTGACTGTACACATATAACATTAGCCACAAAATGACATTGAGGGACTCTAAAAATTTAACCGTAAAAACTTGTAAGCACTCGTTAGAAACGGGGCGGACAAAAACCGAATACGTTTCGGTACCAGTTGGAGTTACTGACCGCGAAATTGCGTTATCGAATGTAAACTATTAAAAAACGTATCTAACGCATTATTATACTGTCACAGTATGTGGTTTCCTGACTTATGGGTTAAGATGTATTCGGTGGTTTGTATTATACGTACAATGCCTTAAAATATATGTTTTCTAATATTATCCAGTCTGAGCCATACGTAACTTATTATTATTATATTTTACTTGTTATTTTTTTCTTACTATGTTGTGTACAATAAAGTGTTTACTTACTTACTAACTTAAAGGCGCACCAAACCAGAACCAAAAGTTCACGCCAGTTGTCACGATCCTGCGCAATCTTCCATTATACTAGTCAACAGCTCAAAGATTGCGGGTCCGAGTCCGAAACCTATCGAATATTATGTAATACAATTGTATGAATGACATTTGTAAAATTTACTAAACAAGCAGAGATGTGTCAAAATGGATCGGAATCTCTACCGTCTTCTTCCATAAATACAAGAATCATACATGTTAAATCACTACCTATAAGTAGGCCCTAAATGATCCAATAAACACCGTGTTGGCTAGACAAACACTGGAATGCAAGTCTTAGTTTTATTGTATCATTCTCCAACTCCGATAAGGATCGGTCGATATCCACTGACAATCCAATTTCTCTAAACAACTCGTAGACTATGGAACTACGCGTGTATATCATTTATAATTGAGAGAGAGATTTACGATGCATTCCGCTATCTTGTATCAGTTTGTGTTCGTAATGTCTTGTTGATAGAGGAAATGCATGTAATTGATCGTTATATTTGTGATATAACAGGCACATCGTATATAAAGCTGTTCTGTGTCAGAATAAGTACGAATATGTATAATTATAAGTAGGCAAGTTGGTGAACTTACTGATGACTTTTAAATAATAATGTAAGTATAGTACCAATTTGGAAAGTAAATAAATAATTACGTTACGTTCTGGTTGTTTTTTTTGCCGTTATTTCCAGTAGCAACCGTAAGCTGTATAGTATACTTACAGATTTGTTAAGTTTGAATGTGGTACCGTGTTATGACTTGGTTTTGAGATGATGGGAATGAAACTGTTAATATGTTATTAAGTATTAATAATTAGTACGCGCGGTTGACCCACTTGTTTTTTGGCAATTATGTTACTCCTCTTGGTGCAGGCGAGATGCACTGCTAGGAGCGAGCGCAATTAGGGAATGTTTTTTTTTCTTTTAATTACAGAATAGGTAGGTATTATCTGTCACTGAAGCTGTTTTGATATGTCGTCTTGAAGAACTACGCATTATTGTATAAGTCCCGCCGAGTTTCTTGCCGGTAATAAGTAATACTTCTCGGGTCAGAGGTGTACGGTTAAAACCGGTGGTAGTTTCTTTTTTTCTCTCCGATGTTCATAAGTGCATTGTAATGTGCCTAAATTGAAGAATAAGTAAATATCTTTTATCTTTTTCGTCAACACATCAGTAAGTATAGATAAATCCACAAGAGCTGGCGCCGAATGTCTATTGACCCTTTAACCGCAATGAGACTAAATGATAACGTAAATGACACTTTCGTAAATTTTGTCAGAGTTTGATTGATAGTTAAATTTTTGACGGTTAAATGGTTAAAATATTGACAGTTCGATACAAATCGCTAGCTTTTAAGAATCAATGTATACCCCAATTAAAATCAATTCAGTGGCATTGTTTTATTCTTTCCAATGAGCAGCAGCTAACTGGGTCACGGTGCCTTCTAAGGCATGCGTGGTACGGGTTCCCGATAAGGAAAAGTCCTCCCGCACCAATGTGGATAAGGAGGGGTTCACACAGGTGGAAAGGAAGAGCAAGGCGCGCAGGGCGCCTCGTAAGACTCTGTGTGGCACTTCCGAGCCGGTTAATTCTGGTCTTCGGATTGCGACACCAAGTATGGCGCTCTACGTGTCACGCTTGCATCACTCCGCCGTGGCTGACGATGTGGTGGAGTACGCCCGCCGGAAGACTGGCTTCTCGTTGAGGGTGCACCAGCTGCGGTCCCGACACTACGTGCACTTCAGCTCGTATGTGGTGCGCGTGCCGCGGTCGCTGCAGGACACCATCGCGAGTGCAGACTTCTGGCCGAAGGGTGTCGTGTTTCGACGGTTCCGGGGCAATCTGCCGAATCCTACACCAGATCAGACGACGCAACGGAGCCACGCAGTTACGTCGCCTAAATCAAACTAGTTTTAAGTATTTTTGTAATTTGTTTTTGAGTTCACAGTGCCTTGGTTTTACTGTAATGCTGTGTTACTTATTTGAATAATAAATAAATAAATAAATGAGATGTTATCGGGATAATTCATTTATAACACACTTATTATCAGCATTAAGATGTACAACAAACTAGGGCATGTTTCCCCATCCTATCAATCAATCAAGTGTCAAGCTGGCCATGTATTGATAAAAAACATCATTTTAAATAACAATGACAGTAATTGCCTTTTATTGTGTTAATGATAAGGCTTAATAAAATGAATGATCATGTTATGAGACGCCTGTTGAATCTGCATACATCAATGTTGCCAGGATTATGTTTTTTTTTTAAATAAAATGTAGATATTGGCCTACATTTTGGAATGAATTTTCAACAGTTAATTTGATAAATAACGTACCACCACTTTCATCATACTTCAGCAGACTTTTGATTTCATAACTGAGTCCTATTAATATGTTAACACAGTTTTTTCTAGGGAATTTCGGGTATTACCCGGGTATTTTCATACAAAAAAAAACCCGGGTTGCAATCCCTAGTTTTTTCACAATAATGGACTTAATAAAAAAAATCTGCGAGCTCGCTATAAATGTTAAACATGATTCCAAACAGCACCAATTTTGCTTGCAAATTAAAATGATTAGGCACTAATTAGTCCTTTTTTCGCAAATAGAATTAATAAAATAAAATAAAATTTAAGTAAACTTTACTTTCAACTTCTTTTTTAAGGAAAATAGATATATATGAATTATAAGACTGATTGATTTTTGAAATTGGGTGATTACCTAATTACAAGGTTTTATTGTTATTAGATTTTTAATTCTAGACCAAAGACAGCTCCAAAAAAAAAACAAGAAGTAACAAAAAGTCGAAATAAGGCAACACTGTCACTTCAAGTGTGACCCGCATGGGGAGCGAGGGCATTTACTATTGTCATCGACTATTAGCCCCGCAATCATTCTAAATGATACCGTCTTTACGGGGAGTGATCTCGGGGTTTATGGGAAAAACGTGTTTTGTTTCTATTTTTAACAGCTATACATTCTTAAAGGCTGGTTAAAATGAGAAACAAGTGGAGTGACAATTTGTTTAAGTCTACGTTGATTTCAAAACGGGGTGATGTTTATGCGTCTGTATTTATATAGCTAAAGTTACCGCCCAGTTAAGAGCATATAACTATTTATGCTGTTATATAATTGTATTATTAAAATAAAAACAAAGAAGGTGTTACAATTACTACCTACGTTGAAACCAATATGTTATTAAAACAGACAAAACGCATTCGTTTTGGAAATTTAAATTCATGGGTAACGTGCATAGTGCGCACGCGCCCGGGACTTCAAATAAACCGGCATTGGAGCAAAGAGTAAGGAGCAGAGGCGGCGCGTCCATAGAACACGATTCCCGTCGGCTTGCCTAGGTTCCAAGCGCCTAAGCAGTATTCCTACAGTTTATGAAAAAAAATAAGCCAAATTCAGCACCGGCTTGCCTAAGAAAAATTTTACCCACTGCCACTAGAGAGGGTATATACAGAATATATAATATATATATATATATGCTGTATGAAATCCACTCATATACACTCGAAAGCAAAAGTTTCGGGTCACTAGCACATTCTTGAATATCTTTAAAATTAATATCTTTTGAGATATCCAAGAAAATGCTAGTAACCCGAAACTTTTGCTCTCGAGTGTATGAAAACACTGTTTTCACCAGCATACATCTCAATTCAGTGCTTAATTCAACTTGATTTATGTTATGAGGCGTAGAGCCCTAGGCGATACAAACAATTACAAACAGAACATGCAATTCTATGACTTGTATCATAATCAAGCCCTCAATCATAATTTGTCTAAAAATGTGACTAAGTATTAGGGTAGCTACGTAGTTATGGCCCCTAGATAGAATTATGAAGCAGAAATACATACAGCAGCAGCAAAAGTTTCGGGTCACTAACATTTTATCTCAAAAGATATTAATTTTAAAGATATTAAAGTTTATGTTACTGACCCGAAATTTTTGATCTCAAGTGTATTTTGCCTTATGTCGCGTCGCGCAAGGATATGTTGGTCATTCCTGCTTGGACGCCACGCTTGGCTGAAGAATTAACCTTTTAACCGCCATACGTTAAGATTTTTGACTTTAAATTTTGAACTCTTTCGTAATTTGTGAAGGTATCATTCACGTTGTCACTTTGTCTCATATATCAGACGACGGCGGTCAAAAGGTTAAGACAAATGGAAAGCTAAACGAAATCTTCTCCTACGCATAGAATACCTAGGTTAGCAAAACGAAAGCATAATTTATGGTAACTATTTCCAAAAGGCCAGCTTTTACAAATGATATTTTTTTTTGTATTTACGTACTCGGGGACGATTTTTGGGATCCGAGCGCTCGAATTCAAAAAAAATTAGCTCGAAAATAATCGCACACAAAAGTTTCTACGTCAAATTCATAGTTTAAATAATCATACATTTAAATTCCTATCGGTGTTATTTTTAAAACACCATTTCATCGTTTAAGACAGTGTTTTAAATGTCAGATGCGAGCGCTCGAATCTCAAAAAATCACACCCCAGGGTACCCGGTTCATTCATGAGGTACTTACAGGTATTGTGGATTACAACGGCATGTCGTGTCTGCTGTACGTAATCTATGCAAGTGACCACACAGCGAAGTATCGTAATAGCGGAAGTCTGTTTGTTTATCATATTAATAAAACATGCCTCTATGGAACATCGTGATTAAATAATTACCTTTAGTTATAAAGTGACTTAGACGCATATGCAGTATGCTATGCGCTATGCACATGTGTAGTATGTAGTATGACGCGTTAGTTTTTTAATCCGAACATATCATTAGATTAAACAGTAAGTGTCACTTAAATATGAATATATTGCAAATTTAAATCATGGAAATAGATTACTTAATAACCAGTGATCGTACATTTTACATAAAAACCGGTACAATGACGTTTTTTTGTGAAACTGTTATTTAATTATCAACCATCTCTTCATTAGTACTTCCTTCTAAATGGTTTTGATTTTATTTGACATTTGGTTTTAATAATAATAATCCTAGCATTGCACCAAAAATGTTGGAAAATCTACGATCATTGTTAATAACAAACAAGTGCATTGAGATTCAAAATTGCTAACCAGGCTTTAAGTAAGTGTTAGTTAAATTAATAAAAAATCTAGTCAAATTGCATGGACACATTATGAATGTATTCATTCAACAATTATCCATGCAATGCTGAATCTGGGTGTACATTTTAATCATGATTAATGATATGGGTTTGAGAATTAAAATTAACGGTAACTTAATAAAATACAAAAACCTATCAATATATTTACGAGTGAACAAATACTGAAAACTTCATACGCTTTAATACTGGTAAACAACTTATTCTTTGTTGACCAGCAACTAGCATTCAGAGCTTCGAGCGAGTTTCATAAGTGTAGCAACCCCGATTGAACATTTTCCTTTAAACTAACAACAAATAAAGGCTTCCCTAACACGGGGAATTACCCCTGAACAATTACTGTCCCAAGACTCTACTCATTAATACATTAAACACACATTAAGACGTGGTTGTACACAAAGCTGCTATTTGCATTGTCAACCCGTCCCTTATAAACAAGGCATAATTTGATCCGTTCGGGTTGCCTGCGTTTTGAGGGAATCGGGAACGGCGGACTAGGGGGGAATTTGGAATAATTGTTTGGGTTTGTGATTTGTTTTCTTTTTGTTGTATTTATCGGTTTTACTCTCCGGTGGCAGGTTTGAATAGTCTGAAATTCGCAATTGTTTGTTAGGTATTTGTGTCGAATAACATTTAATTTTTGGAAGTCTTTCCCGTCGTCATGCATATCACGTTGGGATCCGTAAGGATGATTTTTGAAACCGAGTTTATAAACATAGATATTTTTCTCTCTTTTTAAATATATCATACGTTACAACACGGTACAGTAAACCTATTTTGCCTTACTTAGTTACTTGCCTTTGCTTGGTTACAATATTTAATAGATTACAGATTTTAAATAATTAATAACGATAGTTAAGATTTAATTTAATGATGTTCGTTAGTTTATTTTCATGCTCAATAAAACTCTCGTGTAACATGCAAATGCTCTTAGGTACGAACGAAGTGATCATTAATTATCTTTTATGGGCATCTTATTACGTTTAATATTTTAGAAAACCGTAAAAAAACAATAGTGCGGCAATGACAAACGCGACCACAGACAAAACAATTTTTTTGATCACGCCACCCACACAATTAAAAAAACTCTAGTGACATAAATTGCCTTTAATAAGCATAAACTCAAACCCAAAATTAGCAACACTTTTTTTAAATAAGTAGGTTTACGCTTTCTTTGATGTTTCCTCAAAACACCTATCTTTGAAATCACACAATATGGCAATTTGAACCGTATTTCAAAGTAGATTGAGTATATATGCGTATATCATAAGAGTACCAATGAATTTCTTCCCAAATATAATGGATTAACTCCCTACAAATTGCTATTCTAACTTGAATGTAAACAGTATCAACCTAAGGTGCATTTAAAAATATTTGTGTCATACAAATAGAAAAAGGCGGCAAGCACTTTACACCCGGGGCGGTGTAGCACGACTTATTGTCCGTGACAAATGTGCTTTGTGAGATACCTCTTGGGTTTAGAAATGTGGCAAATCCTATTATTTTATCGAAGACAGTAGTTTATGATGATTTATTAGGGTTGCTACTTTAACGAGATTTTAATGTGGAAATGGTAAGCTATAATTAACATAAATTAATTCGGTATTTCAATTATTTTTAGGGAGACTGGATGTATCCTAGCCTTCATTTTGGGATGATTTTAAATCGTTGTTGGTTTAAATATTAAATGGATTTCGAGATTTTTTTAGTTAATCCCAATAACTTTTATCAAAAGCACCCACGAGTACAAACGAATGCTTATTATATTTCTTGCTTATTTCAAAAGATTGTAATGATTTTGAAGGATTGCGAAATACATTTTTAGGTCATGATTTATGAGGAAAACTTTATAGCATTAATAACTTTAAAAACCTTTTTATTACAAAATGTACTGGAAAACCTCAATTAGGTATTTCAAACGGATTTTAAATTTGTATAATTATAAAAAAAATATTGCATCTCTAGATGATAAAGATGTCAATAGTTAAAACAAGTTTTCTTACTAAATAAATTTAATCCTATTTGCATTCTCTACCGTGTTCAACAAATCAACAAGTATCTTCACACTTTAAAGAGAAAGTTTCTTAATCAAATACCGAATAACATATTGAACACGAAAAAAAACCTTTTCTCAAATTCTTACAACAGAAACATGTCCGTAGGAAATGTTAAACAAACGGACGGTGTAAAGACAAATCGTTGCTATGTCGGAATATATGTAACAATACAGTTCCTATGTTGTATGGTAATAGAAAGACGAACGGACAAATGTAAGGGCGCTTTATTTAAATAGGTCAGTCGAATCATATCTCTGTTTGCTAGTGGAGACAAGCACAGAAGGTTAATAAAGATCCAAGAATTTAAAGTTTATTTATTAGTAGTCAGTTACAATGGGCAACAAATGACAAAGACCAGGGGCCGTATTCTAACTTTAAAACACGCACAGACACGATCCAACTTCAATGCAAATCCATTGCAATAACAACACAACACAGCTAACGCCTACACGTCTGAATCAAAAATGACGGAATTTGCTTGAAAAGTACTGCGATGCAACTACAATACAACTTCAATATTGGTTGATTATTGGTTGAGTGTTGGAGTTATGTTTGAGATGGATTGTGTTTTTAATGTTTTGTTTAAGTATTTTAATATTAGAATACGGCACCAGAACAAAATACTTAAGCATCAGTTGAACGAATGCTTTTAAAAATTATATCACATTTCTTTAAATATACAGAGTGTTTCCTGTAATACGAGCAATAAATTAAAACGTAGATTCTACTCCTCAAACAACAACACTTTTGTTCAACAACTTTTAAAAAAGATGTATTTTGTAGATTGCCTCTTTTTCATACAAACTAAATAGTATTTTCAATGTACGTTAAAATCCGTCTATTTGACATTTCTTGTCACCCTACAGACGTAATCAATGTCGGAATACATTGCGTGTTCGGAAAAACTTTAAAGTGTCCTAAAATTCAAACCACAACTCATTTTTAAAAGTCGCTGAACGCTGAACAAACGTTGTCTGGTTTGAGGAGTAGAATCTACGTTTTAATGTATTGCTCCTATTACAGGAAACACCCGGTAGAAGCCTCCTTACTAAATTATGTAAACTAATTTTATTTCTCGCCAAGTCCAATGTTCGAAGTAACATAATAATTATTAGAGTTTAATATAAAACCTCCGTTTTGTTTTTTCGAAGACATTAATCACGACAAAGAATATAATTTCCCTACCATTCTATTACCAAGGCGTAGGTAATGTTTTTGTCACATTAAATGCATCCATCTTTTCCAACGTGACCGTACATCAAAAAAACTAAAATTAATCTTTAATTAAATACATGTAAAGAAGCATATACACGTAATATTTTTATTTGAGTCGATTTAAATATAAAAGTAAAAATAAGTATTAGGCAGGTTGTCATCTGGATATTCTTCTGTATATCTTAAACCCCTGTGGCTTAGTTAAGCTACCTTTGCTTTGGCGTTATTTTAATTCTCTCATACATATTTAGGACCCGCGCCGCGTGACTCACGAACCTGTATGACGTTTTGAATTATGTCATACAATATACTTGCCTTATTTTTTCATCATCATCATCATCATTTCAGCCGAAAGACGTCCACTGCTGGACATAGGCCTCCCCCACTGAACGCCACAATGACCGGTCCTGTGCCACCCGCATCCAGCGGACTCCAGCGACCTTCACCAGGTCATCAGTCCACCTTGTAGGGGGCCTACCAACTCTTCGCCTTCCGGTGTATGGTCGCCATTCGAGAACCTTAGTGCCCCAACGGCCATCGGCGGCCTTATTTTTTACTATTTAATAATCTGTATGAATACTTATATTAAGTTACAGATTATCAAATTTAAATAGAAAATGACGCAAATTTAATAAAGTATTGAAAACATTAGTTATGAAATCGCACTGTTCGAGTATCTATTATTACGCAGGAGGATGTATGTAACAGTGCTACGATATTTTTGAGATAAAATATAAAAAAATGTTACTGGTATCCTAATGAAAAATAAAATAAATTGCTTTATAGGAGTAACTTCTTACATTTATCTTCTTAACGTAATCTGAATTATTTTTGTTCCATTTTTTCTTGCTTGTTTTTAAGTGTTATTTGGCATAAATTTAGGCAGTATTTTTTCATTTTAACGGCCTCCTAGCCTAGTTGATAGTGACCCTGCCTATGAAGCAGGAGGTCCCGGGTTCGAATCCTGGTCAGGGTATTTATTTGTGTGTTTATCAGTTTTATCGCAGTTCCTGAGTTATAGATGTTTTCTATGTATTTAAGTATTTATGTATATCTATCTATTATATATGTATATCGTCGCCTTGTACCCATAACACGAGCCTTATTGAGCTTACTGTGGGACTAGGTTGATTTGTGTAAGATTGTCCTAATATTTATTTATTATTTATTTATTTAGTATATTTAAGCTGCCGGCACCACCGGATTTATGTAATAGGTGGCAAACAAGCACATTGTTAAAATAGCTAGGTTATATCTTTCTGAGGAATTTATGTTGTCGTAATTAACAAAATAAATCGTTCTTTCTTACAATTCTCATTTCACCACATCCTTGTTAAGAATGTTAAGTGACATTTAAAGTCTTTTAACACATTAAATTCGGTTGACGTCATCACCAAAATCGTTAAGAGTCGGGTGATTGATCATGATCACATTTACAGGGATCTGTAGACTATACAACTCGTATGTCATTGTGCTGGTTCAACAGAATACTTATTTCGTCAAGTTAGATCATAAATAAAATATTAACTAGTACTCATCATAGTCATCAATGTCACCATTTGTCGCCCACTGCCGAGTAAAGGTTCTCGTCAAGAAAAGGTAACCATAAGATTAAGAAACCTCAAAAAAAAGACCTGCGACATTACTAGAATTAGATTAGTAGAAAAGCATAATAGTATTTTTTTATAATACAGAATTTTGATTATATCCACTTACAATTTTATTGCCAAATCGAAATAGACTAAAAAGTTTTAGAGCAATAATGTTGTGAACTATGTCAAACACAGAAACAAATGTTTTCTTAAGTACATATATCAGTCGCAAAGTATAAACTTATTTTAAGAAATTCACGAAAACAATGAATGTCCATCTTCAACTTTAACTAACTTTTAAACAAAATCGGCCCAAACGGTTGTTAATTAAAAACGTCAATCAACTGACAGTCGATTTAGTTTTGTTTGACAGAGAATAGAAAGATGGGGCCAACGTTTAATTAAATTGTTAAAAAGTAAAAATATTTAAATAAGTACATGTTTCATGAAGAAATATTTAACAGCTTAAGATATATGTAAATTATAATCAAAACCACGCCTAATATAATGAAGGAGATATTGAAAACTTGATACCTTTAATAGGTAATGTAATTGTCAGAGGTTTTGCATCGAGTAAGGTACAGTAAACGTTTAAATATGTTTATCAATAGCCCTCCAAACGAAGGAAAACTTAGGGGAAATAATTCGTGTATAGCTGAATTTTGGTGAAGTTGTAGATAAAGGTGTCTTACACAACATACTAAAAGTACTCATGGATAGGGGTGCCGCTAACGGGGAGAGGGGGGTGTAAAGGTCCCCTTTTTTGGCTTTTCGTAAATAACTCAGTAGCGGTGGCTCATATGAAAAAATGTTCTTCTACTTAATTAATCCACAAATAATTTTCTACAAAAAAGGTTCTTTACACTTTTTTGCTGGGATCAATGTATAATGAGATTTCGAGGAAATACGATAATCACTTTCGGAGCTATTATTTACGAAACTATTAGTTTTGTCTAAAAATTGTTTTAGAAAACCCATATTTATATTAAAATACCTATCCAACGATACCCCACACATTAGGGGTGGATTAAAAAACAGAATTTACCCCCCACTTCATGTGTTCGGGAGGTACCCTAAAAAATAATATTTTTTCAGATTTTGTTTTAAAACTTTGTCTGCGTGTTCAAAACACATACTCATACGAAGTTTAACTATTCAAGTACTAACCATCACTGAGCAGGTTGAAGAGGGTATTTTTTTACTTTTTATTTTTTATGCCACGACGGTGGCAAACAAGCATACGACCCGTCTGATGGTAAGCAGTTCCCATAGCCTATGGACGCCTGCAATCAATTTCCAAACCTTATAGTTTCGCTGTCCGTTTGTCCCAGTCTATCCGTTCACGGCTTTGCGCAGTGATGGTTAGTACTAGAATAGTTAAACTTCGTATGAGTATGTGTTTTGAACACGCAGACAAAGTTTTAAAACAAAATCTAAAAAAATATATTTTTTTAGGGTAGCTCCCGAACACATGAAGTGGGGCGTAAATTATGTTTTTTAAATCCCCCCTAATGTGTGGGGTGTCGTTGGATAGGTCTTTTAATATAAATATGGGTTTTCTAAAACAATTTTTAGACAAAACTAATAGTTTCGTAAATAAAAGCTCCGAAAGTTTCTGAAAGTGATTATCGTATTTCTTCGAAATCTCATTATACATTGATCTCAGCAAAAAAGTGTAAAGAACCTTTTTTGTACAAAATCATTTGTGGATTAATTAAGTAGAAGAACATTTTTTCGTATGAGCCACCGCTACTGAGTTATTTACGAAAAGCCAAAAAAGGGGACCTTTACACCCCCCTCTCCCCGTTAGCGGCACCCCTATCCATGAGTACTTTTAGTATGTTGTGTAAGACACCTTTATCTACAACTTCACCAAAATTCAGCTATACACGAATTATTTCTCCTATCGAGCAGTTAGTGGGCTTCCTTCTGTGAGCTACAACAAAAACGCACGCAACACCACCAGTGACGGTTGACTAAACTAAACTAAACTAATATATTTGCGACACCTTCTATGGGTAGGCTTATGCATGTCTAATATTATACGCGTAGAATGCCAAAATTAAAAGAAAGGATTAATTATGTTTTATAGAAGTACCTAGTAAATAATAAAGTGATATGCCATAGGTATTTATGATCAAAAAAAGATGATGAGGATTTCAAGATTTTCCACTTTACCTAAGTTTAATTGTATTTAGCTGCTTTTAATTGTATCGTCAAGTTAATTTTTCTTTGTTGTATTGTATTAAATTGTATTTAATTAAATACTTGACTCCGCGTCCTCTGTCACTTCTACACTTCTAATCTTTACCCCGATCGTAAATAAATCGTCAAATTAACGTTTAAACTTTATCGGTGGACAGTAACGACTGCGTTAATGAGACAACAGGATAATGGCCACGAATTAGTGTTATTGGCTCACCCTGTTTGGTTATTTTGAGACCGAACGGGGAAAAAATAAATGTGTCATTACGACAAAAGGTACCTATATCATCGATGGAAATTTTTTGGCAAACTTTTAATAGTCTGACACAATTAAAATGTGAGTTTTTTGTTGATTATTTATTAAGGATCTACTTAATCAATTAATTTATAATAAAGGCTATTAAAAAAACATGTTCGTGGCAGCAAAACAAATAAGCACATTCCTGAAAATCACGAAAAAGCTGTTAATTTTTTTTTTTCATTCATAACGGCTTGACCGTTATGCATAGGTATATGATTTTCAGAATTTGCAAATGTCGATGTTTCATATAAAACGAAAAAATGCTTACAAAGTTTTATTTAAAGTGTCTCAGGAAATGTAAATTCGTGCCGATAACCATAAACAGATCGATCATTACGTGGGTACCGTTTAAATTTAAATGCCGTGTATCTGATGGATCGACAACAGACCTCAGCGAAAAAGCTTTTTAAAAACCAAACAAAAACAAAACTCACAAAATAATCTCAACAGTTTTAAAAAGAACGTGACGTGCATTAACGAAACGCCAAATAAGAAAGAAAAGTTGTTAATACCCGCGAATAAAGATTGATGAAGAATCAATCGTTTCGTGTCCCGCAGATAAAGGCAGCGGCCAAGCAATCAATTTTAATCTTGGAAAGAAGCACGTGATGTTCCTTTTCCCTTTCTGACTTATGCCGACATGGACAAGAATGAGGAAGACAGGAATACTAATAAGGCTCCTAGAGAAGTACAAAAAGTTTCTTACTAGGTATTTTTAGGAGGTACATGAAGAATTAGATCAGTAAGACATTTTGTACAAAGATGTAGGTATGTGTACCTACTAAAGATGAGGAGGTAACAGTTTCATCATGTACCTATTATTATTTATTCCATCATATTCCTACTCATATGAAAGCTACATAGATATATTAAATAAAGCAAAATAATAGAAACACAATATTATTACGTTTATATATTGACTATCAAATTTACTCAAGATTATGTTTGCTACCAATCTAGTTAGGAGTCAATACTAGGCATCAATATCTGACGAGTATTCTTAAAGAACAAAAACACTATCCTAATATAAACGGGGGGGGGGGGGGGGGGGGGGGGGGGGCTGTATCGGTTTTGATGTCCATAACAACGATGACTCGGAGCTACTTTTGGAATTAAACCCTAAGGAAGATTGAGCGGGGGACGCTATCGGACAAGACAATGACGTTGGCGAAACATTGATGGATATTGGGGCGTAAAAAATTAAAAGGCCGGCTTATGGTGTGTTTTGATGACCTACATTTCAGATATCAAATAAAAACGAAGGAAAATCCGGAATCAGTTTTATAATAATAATAGCTGTTTTGATATCTATTAGAACTATTATTTAGCAAGCGTATGATAAGAAAAGCTATTTCAATAAAAATAAATACAAAGTACAAAACACACACCTGTGTATGATATGCGCTATATGGAACAGACAGAATTAAGGGGCTACTTTGAAAAATTATAGGTTTTTTCAAACGCTCTAGTGACTAAACGGGGATAGGGTTTGAATTTATTTTTGAATATATATTATTAGACTATATACTCTTGTTTTTGGCATAAGCCGAAACACGATGGCTGAAAGTTGCCTCGATAGAATAAAAATCCGAAATTGGGTCCTTTTTCCCCTTATTTTTCTCAGCTCACGTAAACTTTAAGAGATTAAGCAATATAACTTAGTAAAAAAGATAGTATTCTGGTTTACCTCAAAAGTCACAGAAACAAAATTAAACAAAACTTTATAGATTCGCTTATTTATCGTTTTGGCAAAAAGTCTGATCCTTAAGAGCGCTGCATCTCTTTCTTTCGAGCACGCGGGACCCATAAACGTGTCTCTAACGGATGGGCGTGGCTTGTCCGAATCGAGGAAGGGCCTTAATAAAGAATATAAAGTTTACAAAAAGAGCTCGAAATCAGCCAATCAATGGAAATCATATTATACATTACCCTGCTTAAATTTAAAAAAAAAATGCCGATTTGACTACTAGTACAAGTGAAGTAAGTATTAAGCTATTTAATTTTGCACTGTGACGCAGAATGTTACATCGCCAAGTCATCTTATTCCCAGACTGTTAGTATATCGTCGATCATAAATCTAGACGCGTCAATACAGCGGGCAAATACACTGTAACTGGTTCCTTTACAAATCGATTTAATCCGCTTAGAGTTATATTGAGAGTGATTTATCGAAGAAGCGGTTTTTGAAAGGAGATTTAAAGATAAGAACTTGTTACGTTTAGGTTTATGGAATGTAATTCGAAGACTTTGCTCCTTTATGTTTCATAATTTTATTAAATGTAACTATTTGTGTAATTTATTTGGAGGATTGAATTATAAAATTATCCGTAAAAAAGTCTAGTAAGCCTTAACTTATAGTTACTTCATAGATATCTATTTAAATGGTATATAACATAGCTGTACTCACCTAATCCTTCCAGTGAGGATGGAAGACGGTAGAGTCCGTAATATTATCGGCGAGGTGAAAGCACAGCAGCTCCGTTGGCTCGGCCACGTTGTCAGGATGAATGAGGATCGCGGTGCTAAGTTGTCTTACCTGGGTCGCGTAGCAGGACGAAGTATGGTCGAGGGTATGGTTCCAGGTATGCTGTGGAATCTGACGTTGGCGATCCCCAAGCCGTTAACTGCACGCCTAGCACACGTGAGTGACGCGACAGTATCTCGCGCGCGAGATAGTCTATCCGTCCTTTTCTGACTGTGTCAATTAAAAAGAGACGGGTAGTCTATCTCGCGCGCGAGATACTGTCGCGTCACTCATGTGCTAGGCGTGCCGGTTGGAGATAGCGCGATATCGAGACAACTGGCGTAAACTCGTGTCGAAGGCCAGGTCGCCATCCATGGTCACCATTTTATCGCCAATCGCGTCATGCGTCATTTTCGCACTCATATACTTGTTAGAACGTGGCAGCTATAGTGAAAGGCGATAAAAACCTGGCCATATTAGGCTAGCAGGACTCATTTTATGTCGGTGCGCCATTGAGTTAGTTTTATTAGTTACCTAATTAATCCTTTCCCTCAAACATCAACATCACTGTCTGTCACAAGAATGCAACTAGATTAGCGATGCATATTCAAATAAGAGTTCTGCAAATAGAATATAATGATCAGAAAACTATTTCTTCGTCTACATTTAAAATAATTACCTAAATCGTATTCACTTGCGCCGCCCTATAATTAACACCAGCTTTGATTTCAAATTCACTTGAAACTGCAAATATACTACATTAGCCCCCTGTACTACCCCACCTATTATGATATCCGTAACAATTCCATACATTATTAATACCGCGCGCCATACAAATTGACGGCCTCAGGCTGTTTTCTGGCTTGACGCTGTGTGGCAGCCGGTTTTAAAATTGCGTTTACCTACCCTACCCTGTGAACTAACAGATGGTCCTAGTGTGCTGGTGTTTGAATCGAAGCCGGATTGTATGGATGTGGTAAAGTAAAATTACATATGGGCAGCAAAATTTATAGGAACTTAGGATGGAAGTCGTTAAACTAAAGGGTTAAGGTATCGAAGTTTGGAAACCGATACTTTAACGCACTTACTCTATGGTGTAATATTATTTTCTCCAATGTGCTCGGAAATGTTCACCATACTGTAGCAAAATGAGTACGTGAAGTTCTTCATTCTTTACCAAAACGAATTAAAAAAAATAAAAATCATTATTGTCCTGTTTTAGCGGACGAGAAGTGTTTTGTCAACGCCATAAATATGTGTACACTTTTGCACCTTACTGCATCGTAATAAGGTTCAAAACTTTTACATATTTTAGGCGTTGACTAATAAAATCCATTACTGTATTGGTTTTTACCTTTTAAACTTTTCAACCGATTAAGAAATATCATTTCAAACAGCCAATTACTTAAGCGACTTCTATACCGTCTGAACGACAATCCCTTCAATCCATAGTATAGAGCGAGATAGTGATATGAAAAACCTTGGTTATCTCGTTCTTTGTCATAGCACCGAGTCTGATCGTGCGAATGAGGCTTAATACAATCATAGACAACACAACTTTTTTTAAGGTTTAATCTTTTACAATTGTATGAAAGGAGCATATTTAATACTGTCTTAAATAGCTTTTGACGAAAATTTATTTTTAAATATTATTTGAATGAGAATTGGCAGTATAGTGCTTTATACTTAAAAAATATGTTATAGAGGGAAGCTAAATAATGACATTGAACGCTAATAACGTAACCAAAATCTGTAATTTATTTAATTCACTTTACTTTATTTCCTCGCACATTTGGAGAAAAGCAGTATATATGCCTCGGCGGGAATAGAAATTCGTGGACTCGTCTTATATTTTCGGACTCGGCTGCGCTTCGTCCGAAAAAATCGCTCGTCCACGAATTTCCCTTTCCCTTCCTCTGCAATAATGTACTATTCTCGCGTCGAAATGCCTAAAGGGTAGGGATAAATGCTCGACGTACTTAGGTACTTCAGAAGCAATGATACACGGTGTAACATGAGGAAACCGAATAATTTTAACAGCGTATTCCTGATCCTAATTGAAGACTAAAATGGCATACAAACTTTCCTGAATTTTGCCTAGTTTCCGAGTTACGAGCAATTAAAAAAAACACATTTCTCATTGTTACTCAGCGAAACACGATTTTTAGATGGCGATTTTACCAGTATGGGGCGTAGTCTAAAGACACCTTTTATTGACCAATGTCAAAATGACAATAAACATTTTGTATAAACTATTTCTTATAAAAAAAATGTAGAAATTCATTTAAACCGATAATTTATTATGTACAAAAGCATTCAAATAAACGAAAAAGAAAAGTGGTTCAAATTTTTCTGTTTCCTCATGTTACACCGTGTATACTGGTCCAATTTTTACTGAAAGAGATCCCTAAGGGGATAAGTTTGCCTTTGTACAAATGTTACGTATTTAGTTAAGTATTTATCTATATCTATCTATTAGGTATATAGACCAATAGCTAATATATATATCGTCGCCTAGTACCTACAACACAAGCCTTATTAGGCTTACTGTGTAGGTTGATTTGTGTAAGATTGTCCCATAATATTTATTTATTTGCATTTTCCTGCTTAATACCATATCCGTCATTCCTTAACCAAGGCACACCAATGGAGGTTTATAGTCTTTTCCCTAGCGAGGTGGTGTTTTCCTAAGGGGGCTAGGGTAGCTCTATAAAAAATTCAGGCCCGCCTCAGTAGCCTTTGGTTAACATTGGTTTTTCTTCCAACTGCCGTTTTGCATTGAGTTGTGAATTTTTGAGCGTATTCTGTATTCTTTTTTTAATGTTGGTTTTGTACTTTAGTTTAAAGTGCATTTACCTGAAAAAGTTACCTATTATAAAGTAAAATATTTTTATGTTGTATTTAGCATCTAGAGTTCCTGCAGAATTTGATGCCTTTATTGCGAATTAATAACAAAATACAGGGCTGATTAAGTTGATACCAAAACATTATATTCACGTCGCGTAATATAATGCTTATTACTTCGACCTAACGCTTCTATAGTTCTTAGTCAGCACAATTTTAGGTACCGATTGTATGTCTGACATAATGGTAGGAAACATCGAGATAAGGTAAATGCTCCAGTTAATGTAACGTACAAGTACGGTCCAGGAAAGGCCGTGTCACCCGACGCCGCGCCGGTATACACACATTATCAATCCTACGCTGGTTGTTCATTAATATTACACTATCCTGAGCCCCGTGTCTTTGTTGGAAGGCGTTGGTGGCATGTAACGGTGGGTTTGTTCCGTATTCACCTTCAAACTATTATCTTTTGTATTTTCTTCAGTATTGGCTACAAAAAATCATACTACTTAGAGTATAGGAAATGTAGGTAGGTATATGACATTGTGTATATACCTAGTAACTGAACTAACTACTACTATAAGTGTCATGGTTTTTACCAAGGTTTCCGTCTTTTAAAAATATACGAGTGTTTTAATAAGTAAGTACCTACCTATGACACACCCTACTTCTTTTTATTTAGTTTTTTTTCCTTTTCTTCTTCTTATATTTTTGTTGGTATATAATACGCTTATTCTGTTCGTATGCATGCTCTGTGGCGAAGTCATTAAATATTAATTAGCACTCCGTATCACCTACGCAGCTACGTTCAAATGTAAACTCAAGTCTTCTTTAACTCGTAGCAAACATCCCAGCCCCAAGCGCATCAGTCCCGTCTCTGAGAGTAAATTGAAAACACCGGACCGCCTCTTGGCTGTACCTCGTTAAACTCCCTGCATATTGAACAGCCGGCTTATGTGACCGACTGGTAAATTACCCATTAAACGTTGATTTACTAGTAAACTCGTAAGGGAGTCGTAAGCTAATATCGACGATTTCGGTTCTAACATGGCTTCTCGGTCGATTGTGCTGTTTCGCTTGATACTGTAGGTAGAGTGATCTTCTTTGTTACGTTCATGCAAATTACACCAAATTTCTTTACTTAAGTTTGTATCGTATTAAATTTAAATTGGTTTATATTGACCAGGTTTCCTTGCCGGATTTAGGACCTGCAACTGTTTTCTGATACCAAAAAGATCTTCAATGTTATAAGGGATATTTTTAGGTAGTATGTAGATGACTTTTTGTTTAAGACTGAGATCTAACAGAGTAGTCACATTACCATTTCTTGGTACTTGGTAGTTAAAGCAACAAAATCATTCCTACGCTTCATCTCCCATTTTCATTGTATTTAAATAAACGTGCAAGTATCGTTTAGTAAACCTGGGGCATAGACAAAATTAACATATGCTTAAAGACCAGTGAACCGTTTTAAATCCCTTAGTAGAACATATTTTATAATCGAAAATCAATTGGTAACACAACTACCTTTTAAGCAGCCGGCAAATAATTATCCACTACCTGTTATAAAATGCCTATTACACGCAAATTGGCGTCAAGTTTCAATTAATATGCCCATAGCATTTACTGTAAACTCGCGGAACAAATTGCTTAAAGGCTGTAAATAGATAAGATGTGAGATTTACTTTAATTACAACGATTACGTCGTTACAGATCAACCAAAATAAGTGGACACCTCATTTACACCACATTCAAACCAAACGTAGCGCATAAACAATTTGGCATAGATTTTGTAATGTTTAAGGAATGAAGTAACAAGTGAACAAAGTAAGTCTCACTTTCTTTGAAAGAAAATGAAATAAGTAGAAAAAATATTTCGTCACTCGTTTTAGATAGTATTTCAACCAAAACTTAGTGCACCATAAAGGATACATATGATGGCAGAAGTTACCACCTTATAAAGAACTCTCATAACCAAGGAAACACATTTTGATGATGACGATAACGGTAACATACAGTTCGGTGCAACCCTAAATGAAATAATCATAATAACTAGCAGTTTACCTAATCTACATAACACGTTATAAACGTCCAATCATTAACGATAGGGAAAATTTAATTTGTCGGAACATAACGCTATGAGTGTGGTTAATAACAAGAAGGCTACATTTTACTTAAATACGGTTGTAGGGTTATTCACACAAGCGCGATAAAACGATAAAACGTTTTGTATTGTCACGCTTCTCTTGACAGCTTATCGGGTTATTGCTGTCCGTTGTCGTTGGGCCTAATTTTATACGGTGATTAGTTGATTTTGGAACTAATTACGTGTTTAATCGTAGGGTATATTTAAAAACAAATGTTAGTTGTTTAAGTTATGTTATTTTCTGTCATGTAGTATTTTGACATTTCGGGCTAAAAATTTAATTTCAAAATTCTATCTGTTGCAAATATAAATACTGTTAAAAAAGTATATAGTTGAGGTATTATACGGGATAGAATGCGCTTCAAAGCATTTGAAATGTGGAAGGTCTTAAATAAAATAAATTAGGTTCCCATTGAAAACCACCGAAAATAGAAGACGAATCAGATTGGGACATCTGTTACTACACGATGAATTTCATTAAGATAATCATAATAGGGAAAGTAAAAGAAAGAAGGAAGAGAGGGATGCCATAGCGAACATGAATCAAGTGGGGTGTATTGGGGTAATTTCGAAAGGCGGGTAATTCTGAAAATCATTAAATTTTCTCTCTTATTCCACTGTAATAAGAGTCAACTTTCGGAATTATCCGCCACTTTTATCGAAATTACCCCAATACACTCTGTATGAAAAACTTGAACGGCTAATGGCGTATGACGCCGTCATGCAGAAAGCAGAAAGCTTTAAGACGAATTAGCGCTTCACTTATAGTTAACTCTATGATGGTAGACAAATACTGTGTTTAATAATTTCATCAAGTTAAATGTTATCTGTGTGTTCACATCAATTTGCGCCACCGTCAATTGCATGCTAATTAAGAATTCCAGTCTAGTTTTATTAGCAAATTGCTAACGTTCGTTATCCGTCCCTCTCCATACGCGTCGCCTTACATTACACGATAAGATAGATAACAGCATCCTGTTTCATATTAATCTCTTATAATCACTGGCAGCTACTTAGCCAACCTATGGTGTACAGAATAGGGTGACTATATTGATATTTTATGTTTTTTTTTTTATTTTTTTTTTTTTTTTTTTTTTTTTTAATTTTATTAAGGAACATATTTTTCTGGTTAGTACGATCTACCTTTAAGTATCTTTAAGGTTAGTTAGATAGATATTTGAACTAGTGAGCTACATCTCGAGTTCTATCGTCACACATTCTTCAAAATCTGCAGGCGTATAATGGATTTGTCATTATTACTAATCCGTCGATATCAAGGCAATGGTTGTTGTCAAATATTTCTCAATCATACTCTTAGGTGTGGGTGTGGCATACATTGGATCCGATCATTAGATCGAAATAAAGATGAAGTACTATGTCCATGAGTTTTATAATAAAATACCGGCTTTCAGCTTATGACGACTAAAATAAGCTAACTAATATTGTTAACTGATCTTCATAATTACACAATGGCATACTACGTCGAAAATGGGACACATTAAATGTCCTGTACAATATGGAGCATCATGTGGTAATCCCAGGCCATATCAGATATCTCGGTAGGTGGTATGTCGTAAATATGAGCCTTTGACTTAATTACTAGTTGATTTGTCATGTGCACACCTGACTTTTTAGGTCACGGTTCTAACAACTTATATATATTTTCTAAGAAAATGCCCATTTATTTATGGCTTCAAGTTATATAATATTGATTTTTGTACTTAACTTAAGAGCGCATCAATAATTTAATAGGTTATCCTACAGTATTGCACTTGACAAGTTATTGATAAAGCTACAATTCTACGTCATTCGCACCTCTTTTAATTTAATGGTGACTTAGAACATAAAATCAAGCAGCATAAGCTAGATAAATATTTTTTAAATTAATCAATGTTGAAAAAAATTAACCATACAGGATACAGGTGCAGCGGGGCAATATTAATTGACAGTGGGAAATTTTACCTAATCAAAATATCTTCCATTTTTTTTTCAACTATAGTGCAATTCGCACTCAACTATAGTTCAAATGGTTGCAACGGAAGACCAGCGCTGGCCTTGCCAGCATTAACGCTGAGTTGCAACCATTTCGTGACAAAGTGTGTGTATTTTTCTGTTTGTTTCCTTTGTATATGTTTGTCATGAATAAATGTTTCTTTCTTTCTTTCTTTCAATTTATGTCTGGTTAGCGATAGTGCTTTTTCTCTATTCGATCGTATCATACATAGTAAAACAATTAAGTTGTGTTAATATGAAATATATGTAGAACATACATTTAACAAAAGACAAAAGTAATGTTCTTTAAAGTTAATCTCGTGATTAAACTGGTAGGTACTTACCTACTTACGAGTCGACTAGTAAGTAGATTTGAGGTACCTCTTGACTGGTTTAATGCAATATCTTAATGTCTAGAATAAACGTGAATTCCTTACTAAAGTGCCGTAGCGGCCAGGTATTGCAATGCCATTTGTAAAAACGATCAATACAGGAGCCAGTCGCGAGTCAACCTGTCATTTTCGATATAAAATTATCACTTCTATAATTCAAGTGGGCTGGTACAAGTCGTAAAATATCAATAGGAATGTATAAGCAGTACCTCAGTATTAGACACCGCTTATTTAAATTAGGTAGCCATCTACCAATCGTGTCAGTGTAACTCTTGTTGTTATAAAACGTTCATATTTTTGTTTATTTATTAAGTAACTGCAACTTAATAAGTATTTTATCTATTTCAACTTATACTAGATACAAAGATAAAATACTTATTCGGTTGCAGTCCGGATGGTTATGCAATGCTTCAATCCGGATGTCTCAGATTCAAACCCACACGGCTCCACCACTGAGTTCTTCGGAACTTATGTACCTACGGAATATCATTTGATATTTACCAGTCACATTTCGGTGAAGGAAAACATTGCAAGGAAACCGGACTTAATCATAAAAAGGCCTAGTTTCGCTTCTGGGTTGGAAGGTCAGATGGCAGTGGCTTTCGTAAAAATTAGTATTTACGCCAATTCATGCGATTACTTTGTCAAGTGGACCCCAAGCCGGTACAAACACTAGGAGGAAGAAGAAGACTAGACATATAGACATATAATACTTGAATAATATAAATACATATTATGAAAACACTAGATTTAAATATCTTTCCGAGTAAAGTGCCTAACTTAGCACCTCTTTTTATGACGACTTACAATTTTTAAGTGATAATATTATTAAACGTTTTTATTTACCTAAGCTACATACCTACCTAAAATCATTGACAACTAAAATTTAAACGACACAGGCTAAAGTACAGTCGTCAAGGAACTCCGTAGTCTCCGCACCCTATGACTTGTGCCAATTGAATTCTTGAGATAATTTTAAGATTGTAACCATCGTTCTAGCAGCTCAGTTTCAATTGCGAATTGATTAAACGTTTATCGAAAGGAATGCGGTCATACAATTATATATATAATGTACAACTGCAGTTATATTTTATGTCGGCAATAAAATAGTTACGTTTGTTAAGCCGGGATTTATGAGGTGCTGAGACTGCTGAGATTCCGTTATGATTATTATACTAAAAGCGCTTTATACTTGCATGAAAACTATCTGCTAGTTGGTCTACTGTTGTAATTAACTTTTATTTCTCTATTAAGATTCATGGTTAAGGATCCCAAACTCAAATTGAGCCATGACAAAAAAGCCGGGATTAAGAGTCGCCAGGACGCTCGCGTGAACTCGCGTCCCCATACAAACGTAGTTCAGCTCTCATTTTAAAACGAAATGCTTTAGAACCACGAAATTTGGCATGGGCATTTTAACAGTACAGATCTATGTCGGTAATTCATTTTCGTTGCTAAAAATTGTAATACAAAGAAAATATAGCAAAAATAAGTTTTGTATGTAAATCTGTATCTGGCTGTATTTTCTTTGTATTACAATTTTTGCAACGAAAACGAATTACCGACATAGATCTGTACTACTAGAATGCCCATGCCAAATTTCGTGGTACTAAAGCATGTCGTTTTAAAATGAGAGCTAAACTAAGTTTGTATGGGAACGCGAGCGTCCTGGCGACTCTTAAACCAGACCTGCAAAGTAGGGCATAACATCATCATAACTATGATCATTATTATTAGAATAGTGTAGATAAATAGGTAGGTAAGTATATTATATTATGTTATTTACATCATGCAGATAGATTGACTGAGTTTTTAATTGTTTGTGTTATATAATTTATTTCGACACCATATCCTGGACAGCCTCAATGATGTGACAAAAATTTACATTTACAATTTTTTTACTCTTGTAGGATGAACTTAGATATTTTTATCTGATACCGTTTTAAAAACTTTGCTTTGGCTGACCTTATGAAACGCTTAAACGCTGCCAACGCTGCATCAAATATAATATTAATTTAAAATTATGCGAAAATTCGGTAATAAATATACAAATCCATTAGCAACATCTGCATATGCGAAAAAGGTACAAGTTAACATGTCTCGTAGGATCGTGTTCGGCCTGTCGATTAGTTGATTGCTTATAAATTGCATATAAAATGCATGTTATAAGCGAGTACACGGCTCACAAGCCGAGTGACAAGTAAAAAAATACAGTAAAGTTTTTAACGGTAAGATCTAAAGTTTTAACCGTAAGAACTATAGGTATAGATAGCTTGGCTTGAATGATCAATATGTGTTGAGAAAGCTTCAAATAAATCCGCGTTATGACTGTGCACATATATTGCACTTCAATCACATTATAATATGATAGCCTTAAAGAAAGCAACAACTTACTAAACCTATGTACAGTTATGACATCTATTGCATTGCAAATTATAATATGAATGGTGGCAAACTCTTGTACCATCACCAGCAAAAGTATATTCTTACACGAAGGCCGCAAAAACATGTGACACGCTCTTATGGCCCTACAGATAAGAGCGTGTCACATATTTTTACGGTCTTCGTGTAGGAAGATATTATTGCCTGTGACTGTACCAACAAAGTGATGAGATAATTATGCTAAATTCTTTGGATATAAGTAGGTAGATAGTTTAAGTATTCCAAAAGCAAATCATTTCTTACAACTGTATTCAGGAGAATTATTATTGCAATTTTGATATCTTATTTAGAATAAAATCACCGAAGATTAGTTTAAAGCATAACAAAACATTTCCAATAAAGTTTTTAACTACTGTTTTATTTTTACCGTGATGTCGTTATCATGGCAAAAAAGTTGAAACTTTATTCATCCGAGTCGAGATTAAAGGCGCGTTTACAAGTTCCACGTAATGGTGGCAATTAATCATAAATTCATATCGCCGTTCAAAAACTAACCTCGCAACTTACACCATTTATCATTACCGAGAAAGATGTCGTAAGCCTTAATGACTTTCACTTACGTGAGAAATATTATAGTGATCAGATAATGATAAAAATCTGACGTAACTAAATCATGTACCGATTCAAAATTGCTTTAGTAGAGACATTTTAAATTCTTAAAAAAAATTAGAACAATAACTTTGGTAAAGAGCGTTTTTCTTTATATTTAAATTTGTGTTACGATACGGTTTTTCTTACTTGGTCTTAGAGACCAAGGTCTTCTTCTGTTCATAAGATCCGATTTGTAATCCTTATGCAGGTAAATTCTTATGCGATTTTAAATTTGTTCTTGGGTTATAAAGATTTGTTCATATGTGTTCACAGTAAGATTATATGGATTTGTGTAAAAAATTTCATCAATATTTATTTTTTTATTTTGCACAGAAATTCTAATGACAATAAAATCTATATAGAAAGAATGGAAACTGTTATAAAAAACTATTATAATATCTCTACCCGTAAAGTATTTTAACGGAAGCTAGATTATTTATACTAAATCAAAGCCATAGTAAATTAACTATTTGTAGCAGTAGCACTCACTTAGTGCCAGCAACAAGCTCGCCACCACTTACTGACAATTAGATCAACTGCCAGAGCCTGGATTAGTGCACTCGTTAGGGCTTATCGTTGAGTGTTGTTAGGTGCAGTCGTTGTCGCTAACCTAGTGAAATCTGTGATAAAACACTCGTATATTACCAACAGTGGGCTTCTATTTTCACAACAAAGTTATCCTATAAGGGTTCCGTTTTTTCCTTTCGAGGTACGGAACCCTAAAAAAACTATAAGTTAAGTGTTATTTTGAAATATAGCCATTATTTAAATACTACTTATACTAATGCGGAATGTTGAAAAGAAAAGGTAGCCAACAGTTAGTAATTGGGTAGTAAGTATCTATTTTATAAATCGCAGGCATAAACTACTTACTCACTTATACGATAAACTCGTCATAAACAATATTTGAATCGATAGAGATCAGTTTGTATTTTTATTATGACTAAACTGGTAATATAAATATAATAAGTAGAATAGATATAACCGCCTTTACAGAATGTGTTGAGAGCAATATCAGTAAAATCTAAAAGCCTTTGTTTTCTATGGAAGCAGAAAGATTGTCTGTGGTATATGTAAAAACAATAGACGTAAGAAGTTAAATGTTAAGAGGCAATGTAGCTATTCTACGAGCAAGCTGACATGAATTGTTGTTTTTGCATTACCGACTGCCGCACAAATACCAAATTAAAAATGCATTTTTGGCAATTGATTCAACAGGTTTATGAGTACCTATAAAGAACGTCTTCTATTTCATCTAATTATTATTTACAATTAAAAACATACTAGGTGGGTATATAAAATCTCCATAAATTAAAAGGCCCCTAAACAGTAGGTAATGTAACTTTCAATGCAACTCATATTTTATATATACTTATTTCTACATTTTTACTTATCTCTTCTCTCTGGCAACCCCGCACGGCATATGTCAAAGTGTAACCGCTCCGCGTAAATTATATAAAAGTTATAATATTAGATTAAAATAGATACCATAGTCCGGGAGAGGACACTGACCTCTGTAACACAGGTTCTGACCTAGCACAGAAGTCAGGGACTTCAGCACCTTTTTGTAACACTTTTGATAATAAAAGTTTTTTTTTTAATGGGATCATTTTTATGAAAACATCCGCTTATCCCAGGAAACCGCCATATTTTATTTATCAAAAGTGTACATACTTAGCTATGGTTAGTTATATTAGATTAGTTATACCAGAGCGTATATATATTGAATAGAACGGCACTGACTAAGAACTTTTTGAAACTCCAAGTCTGAAGCGCCATCTGCAGGAAGCAACTTAATAAAAGGTAACATAAATGTAGAGCAGAGAGTACAGCGCCATCCAGAAATTGATACAATTACTATTATTACGCTATTACTACGATAACATTGGGTTGCTCTCGTTCAGATGGCGCTTCAGACTTGGTGCTTCAAAAAGTTCTTAGATTGACTATTAAATTATATACTTTCAAGTTATGTACCTATAACGTGTAACGACAGTCATGCCTCTCCAGAGTCTCCAGCCAAAGACAGTTACTGCTTCCAAAGGTAACCTAGAATAGTGTTTTTGTTTGCACAAAGTTGAACTTCAGGTTAACCTGGCAGTCCAAAAGGAGTATTTGTATGACTACCGGAATACGGGCTTATCTTAAACAAGGACTTGCCAACCCACACGACGCAACGGTAAATAAAACAAAAACTTGGAGCCAATAAAGGCCTATATCTTGTTACCTTAAAGAAGACATTTCGCTTAACTACCTTGCGCGGACGCAGATTGTGGGCGGTAGTAATGACCCTCGTCATGTGGTATAAGTAATAAGAATAATAACTATAAATAAGTTAACAAAAATAGCGCGAGATAAAATAATGTAGGTCTTAATTTAGTGGTTGGGCTTAAAATTTATCCAATTAATTGCTTAGTTACAAAACTACCCCAGAAGAGTATACTGCTCTATATTCGCGATAGCTAGTAGTTAATGAGGTTCTGAAATAATAATTCATAAAAAAATTAACATAGGACGATAACCGACCAAAAGAGCATTTCTTTCGAGTACCAACAAGATTGCCATATTTTATTGAATCTAATAATGGTGAAAGTAAAATGCACGAGCCTTATATCATGATATTATCATATTTTTAAGTTGTACCTATCATATAAGTACTTAATAACTTTTGACGTCACTTCAAATCAAATACCTAGGTACATCATCGATTATAAGATAACTCCAGATGTTATCAATTTTGTGCCATGGCGAGATGATATTTATTATTTACTTTCGTCCCCGCTATAATCTTTGTGGTTGTTGTGAGAAAAATATCACAAGAGAAATCTAGTATGTATAAATATGGGTCGTGGTTACACCCACATTCTTACAAATTATGCCTGTAAAACAAGGGCACCAGTTTTCTTATGACTTGACCCGTCAAAAGGTAGTGTCGCGTTTGTCCTTGTAATCAGATACCGCTGGATTGAGTCGTACTGATCTAGATCGCTTGCTCGTGGTCGCGGCGCCGCTGATAATGCGTTTGCCGAGGGCTTAGCCGTGAAATATGGTTATGCATCCCTTGATCTGTTTTCGATCTAATTTATTAAATAAACGTACCTAAACGTCCTATGCTCGACACGCTAATGCCTAATAATTGCTACCCTGCTGTCTCTTGACGTCTTTATTGCGATATGGATATTTTGAGAACTCGAACGTTTACCTTATAGGTAATTTAGGAAGTGTGTTATTTATTGATCTACCGTAGTTTAAAAGTTTAATATAAAGAACATGAGTTTCTGGCAAAAAAATCATTTGTGAATACAAGCTTTTATAGTCCACGGTACGTTATAATTCATATCCTACTCAACGAGATGATTCTAATAAACCCAAACATAATAAGTTTCCATTGCTTTATCACATAGTTCTTCCATTATCAGAACAGCTTGATAGTACCAAAATTTTATATAGTCGTAGGTAAGCTAGCTTAATCGTACATCAGGATTGTTTTAAATCTCTTTTGCATAATTTTATCTAAAAAACAAACTTAATGACAAACACTGAGTGAGCGTACTAATTCAAATTGTGAAATATCCAATATTTCGTGATTGATCTTAATCTTAATCTCCTTCAAAATGAAATACTAAGACGTAGGTTTATTTGCTTGTGTTCAAATTATTTTTTAATCCAAAGTAATCACTTAAAACCACGCGGCTAGACTGTTCAATCACCAATAAACATTACAGGTATACCGACCACTCCATTGAGTACGGCCTTTATGGCAGTAAAAAGATAGATTAAGCCCAACTAGGAGTCGATTTTAGATGGGATTATGTAAATCCATGCCGACCTGGATTTCAAATGGGCACCAATAGTCTTAATGTTAGTACATAATGAAGATATTTAAAGTAAATGCCGCTTTACGGGCATGCAATCAAATAGTTGTGCAACTTCATAAATATTTATTATACTGTAAAAACCATTGTTTATAGACTTAATCTTTGAAGTTGGTGCTTTTTTAAGTTTATTTCATTATTTTTATGTAGCGTAGTTTATACAGACAATGAACTAAATGTAAAAGGCCGCATTAGTTTTTTCTCTACTTCATTTTTTATGCAATATGTATCGGTATGAGGTTTATATTCAATGATAGTTACGAAACATTATACTTTACAAGCAATTAAAAGCCATACTAAATATTAGCAATTATATTAAACCAAAAATATTTACATTAGTAAAGGAGGAATGTCTTTGCCTAGTGTGGATACCATTGTATCTTAGCTTGGCTCAGTTATACATAAATGATGACCTATGGCTGTAAATTATATGTATATTGGAGAATATATTCTATTTTATTCTAGATACGTTTTAAACAACTCATTAATAAATTGAATATATAAATGATGAAATAATTAGGTAATCTTCACTTGTTAATAAAACCTTGCGATTGTTATAACTATCTTAAAAGTCAAATGATAGAAACGTCTCCCACTAAATCCGTTCACAAATCACAGACCCGCCACAAAAGGTGCTACAAACGAGTTTCCAAACATCTCGTAACTCCGGCTGTCAATTTGTTTGTCCGTTTGTTCACCCATTTGCGCCTTTGTCTCTGCTTTCCATTCCGTGCCAAGCGTATGTCTCGGCTTGTCTCATTAATGGGCTACTGGGTTTACGGCGGCTTTACCGATAGCCGTACTGTATAGTTGGATTGTGGAAATGTGTGTATGAAATGGTGTGCTTGTTTAAAACAAGTATATAGTTTTGTTTGTTTGCAATGGGTGTTTTCAACTAGGAAATAAATCAGACGCAAAAATAGTAGTATAAATAATATTCTATTAGCAATCAATAATACTTTAGGTTTTTAACTACCCTGATATTCATGCAAAAATGATTCTTTAATAAGATATAGGGCAGATGCCCCGGTTTTGGCCACTTTAAGGAGAGTTTGACTATTCAAACGCCAGTAATTTTATGTAAATAAAGAATTATGACACTCTGCATATACTAAGTCATTGAAAATATATTACTTTATTTATATTAATCACCGCTGTTAAGATTCTGACATCAGATCTTATTTTTTTCTTTAATGAAATGTCAGAAAAGGGCCCAGGAGCCAGTTTTGGCCACTTTTTTCTATGGCTCCTGACAACTAAATGGCAACTGATTTTTGACAGATGACAGTGTCAACGGTACTGCCATAATTTACTCTTATATTAAGTGTAAACCACAGATTTGTAAATTTTTGTATACCTGAATAAAGTTCAAAATGGCCAAAACCGGCACAGTGGCCAAAACCGGGGCATCTGCCCTACTATGAACCAGCGCCATGAAATATGGTATTTTCTTTTTCTTTGAATATTCTTATGTGTAGGAAGAAGGTATGCTCTTACGTATTTAGTTATAAATCCAGCTTAATCATTTTGTTTTTATCTTGTAATATACGCGCAGTAATTGCACATTTATGTCGATACCCATAATATTTGAGATTGCTGAATTTTTAATTATCAACAATAGGAAACCCTTTACATATGTAAAAGACCATATAATGAAAAGCCGTTTGAACTTTCACGCATAAGAAACTTACATTGTTAGTTTAAGTAACTTCGGATCTAGAAACTTGTAAGTTTTAATAACTTGTTTCCATACCTGGCCGAGCTACTGTTCCCAATTTTACGTTAGTGTTATTTTTATAATGTATCAAAAACGCTTATCTACAATGTCTCGGTCATACATTACGTAATTTATCATTCATGACTCCAACCCTATCCAATATTACCTTATACAACAGCTCACTACTCCAATACATTCGTTGATTAACTTTAATACAAACCAATCCCTGCAATCAAGTCTTCAAATATAACAGAAGGCGTATCGATTCCAGCATTTAGACGTCCGCTGAATATTTCATAGGTGGGTCGATGCGATACAGCCGGGCTTCGGGTTGTAGGCACATTAAAAATTTAGGGAACATGTCGTGGCATGGCTAGTATAAGACGCTGTATTTCAAACTTTTACTTTAGTGCATTTTTTTAATGTGCATAACGGACTGTACGGAAATGGTAAATACTTAATCAGACAGAGCGATATTTGTGAGGAGAAATATATATTCTAGACTGAAAGATTTATACCAACACTAATTATGGACATACTTAATGTAAAGAAATACCCACCGTAATGTACGTTTCTTTGAATTATACGCTTAACAACTTATTTTTTTTATTTAAATGCATAAATTGAATTTAATGATATTTACACTTAACAAAACGGGTTGAAAGCGTTTAATTTACATAAAATACTTAGTTGAAAATCACAATTGATTTGAATTACACAACCTAGAAAACATAAATTGCATTGACTTATCAACAGATTTACGGAAACAACATTACACACTGACGAAAATAAATTGGGGAGCATACCTACTGAGATAACGGTAGAGTTTACTGAATAATCAGTAAGTTTAACTAATTTTATTTTTTATTTACCGTTATCTGACAGTACGCTCCCCGATTTATTTTTGTCAGTGTGTAATGTTGTTTCCGTAAATCTGTTGATTAGTCAATGCAATTTATGTTTTCTAGGTTGTGTAATTAAGTAAAGTTATCAATGTGTCGAATAATTGAAATGCAGCTCCAATGACCAACCGTTTTCATTAGTTCTATGGATCCATGTTTGAATCGGCCATGTTTTCACCCCAGACAATCCGATTGCTGTGGGCGGCCACACGAACTAATTAGGGCCATTGTCCACTGCATACTAAAACGTCTGTGACCGAAATACAGCTTTGCTGCATCCGCTGCGCGGCATGGGTAATGCTGTAAGTAGGTCGGCTGATTAATCTGGCTTCGGTCATGTATTCCTAATGGCGACCAGGTGATATTTCTAATCTGTGGCAACTGATTGCTAACGTCTTAGTCCTTTTGTTCTCGATTTTAATCAAACAAGGAAAGCTGAACGTGGTTTATAAGAATTATGCGTTGAAAATAAAAGTCTTTTACAGCACATACTATACCTGTACGTATTTATGGCTGTAATGTTAGTGATACTTTTATACCTAAAACATGATTTAACTATGAAGCGGTGGCAGCCAGGCGAAGACGATCCACTTTCAATCCGGAGGTCTCGGGTTCAAACCGCAGCTTTTATATCCAATGCGTAGGCAAATGAGTTTTTGTAACTTATGCACAAAATAATAATTTTAAATTATTTTTAACTTTTTCGGTCAAACGTAAACATCGTGGGAAAACTTGCATTTGCTAATATGTACAGCCAGATTTAAAGCTGCATCGATACATTATGAATGAATTCATTCATAAACTGTCCATGTAATTTTGAACCGCACTATACCTACGATGCCTGTATATTTTTCGACAGTGCCCAGAAATAAACAAATGGCATTTGTAAAATCTTATCATATTGCTTTAAAATGGCAACATGAAAACGAGGGAAAATGTAATTGCTACGATGTAGAAGCTCAAAGCGACTCGAAAGAAAAATAGGTCCCGTTCAATGGCAGGTCAAACAAAAATATCTTGTTTATCAAAAGCTTATAAATGTGGGTAGCTAACGAAGCTCCCTGCGAGATATTTCCGATATGAGATGGGAGGGTTGAGTATAGCAGCATTCCTATTAAATGATTCGTTTTCGATGCTATTACCTAGCTGATGGTGTTACCTTCCTCATAAAAAGAAGACTGTATGTCAATGTGCATCGCATTCATTACATTGCGCATTGCTGGTAAAACTTAAGTAATTTCCTTAATTTGTTTTATTCCCTAAAGCAATGTTGAATAATGATTTTTTCTTCTGGATCATACATTATTTTTCCGGAACATTATGCAACTTTATCTGTGTCACTACTGTCACTAGTTACGTTGTACAAATTAATTATTTTATGCGAGCAATAAAGCGTAAGTGCCGACCGGTAAATGACTTTTCTGACAAAGTGACACATATACCTTCATTTATGAATACCTATTAATTTCACAAAACTACGCGTACAAAAAACAAAATACAAGCTAAGTGCAAAAACTCTGCCCTTACTGCGAATAACCACTCATATAGAACCATATGTATACCTTCATAAGGTTAACAGCTACCTCTGCCTCACGGGGCCAAATTGAATGGCCGCCGTTTTTAGGTGATTGCCGTACTCCGATAGATTAATATCTCTGTCCAGCGTATGCCAAAATCTGATTTCGATTAAATAGACTACCTGTTTCAGCTTCTTTGGATGTTTTAGTTAATTAAAAAGGAAATCGAGCGTTACCTGCCTAAGAAGTTGGTGGGTTAAAAGAAAATAAAAATAAAAATAAATAAATGTTTTTTATTGCAGGCAGCAAGATGTCCCATAAAAGTCTTAAAACTAGCTTAATTACAAACAGTTCAATGACACGGAAATTAAATAAAATACAATACAATATTATTATTATTTCCGGTTCTCGTCCTGATGCACCGACAGCCAATGTCTAAAAACATGACTGTTAGGGTTCTCATTAATCGCTCGAAGGTTTCGTTTTTTGAGCTTCTTATGGTTTCCCAGAAAGAAGCTACCCTAGCTCGAAGGATCGCGAAGAAGTCAGGTACTCTGGCCGTCGCGAACATCTCTGAGGCACTGCAGTTACCTAGGCTTTCTCATCAGAATACGATATGCATCATTATATTGTACTCTGATGCTACTGTAAGCACGCCTTGTGTACTAGGTCCACAGCTGACACGTATAAAAGCTTTGGCAATATGCTTTAAATAGTGTTTTTTTGACATCATCTGACCAGCGACCGAACTTACGTGCCAGCATATTGCACCGGACGGACAGAGCCCTTCTTTCCCGTTCGATATCAGCATCGTCGTTCGAAGTCTCAGTCATAATATGTCCAAGATATTTCTAGTGCCTCTACGCTCCTCGATCAGGCCGTTGACGTAAATGTTGAACAGGTCCGGAGAGGTAAGCCCTCCTTGGCGTACGCCACATTCTAACCTATAGTCATTAGAAAGTGCGTCACCCCATCTTACATTATTCGTTTGGTTCTCGTACCAAAATCTCAACAGACTCACGATATCAGGTGCCACTCCAGATCCAAGCAGTTTCTCCCACAACAGTCTATAATTAACTAAGTCGAAGGCCCTGCTCAGATCTAGGAAGCATGCATACACCGATGTGCCTCTTTGGGTGTAATAATATGTCGTATATATAGCCCTCCAAACGAAGGAAAACTTAGGGGAAATAATTCGTGTATAGCTGAATTTTGGTGAAGTTGTAGATAAAGGTGTCTTACACAACATACTAAAAGTACTCATGGATAGGGGTGCCGCTAACGGGGAGAGGGGGGTGTAAAGGTCCCCTTTTTTGGCTTTTCGTAAATAACTCAGTAGCGGTGGCTCATATGAAAAAATGTTCTTCTACTTAATTAATCCACAAATAATTTTCTACAAAAAAGGTTCTTTACACTTTTTTGCTGGGATCAATGTATAATGAGATTTCGAGGAAATACGATAATCACTTTCGGAGCTATTATTTACGAAACTATTAGTTTTGTCTAAAAATTGTTTTAGAAAACCCATATTTATATTAAAATACCTATCCAACGATACCCCACACATTGGGGGTGGATTAAAAAACAGAATTTACCCCCCACTTCATCTGTTCGGGAGGTACCCTAAAAAATAATATTTTTTCAGATTTTGTTTTAAAACTTTGTCTGCGTGTTCAAAACACATACTCATACGAAGTTTAACTATTCAAGTACTAACCATCACTGAGCAGGTTGAAGAGGGTATTTTTTTACTTTTTATTTTTTATGCCACGAAGGTGGCAAACAAGCATACGACCCGTCTGATGGTAAGCAGTTCCCATAGCCTATGGACGCCTGCAATCAATTTCCTAACCTTATAGTTTCGCTGTCCGTTTGTCCCAGTCTATCCGTTCACGGCTTTGCGCAGTGATGGTTAGTACTAGAATAGTTAAACTTCGTATGAGTATGTGTTTTGAACACGCAGACAAAGTTTTAAAACAAAATCTAAAAAAATATATTTTTTTAGGGTAGCTCCCGAACACATGAAGTGGGGGGTAAATTATGTTTTTTAAATCCCCCCTAATGTGTGGGGTGTCGTTGGATAGGTCTTTTAATATAAATATGGGTTTTCTAAAACAATTTTTAGACAAAACTAATAGTTTCGTAAATAAAAGCTCCGAAAGTTTCTGAAAGTGATTATCGTATTTCTTCGAAATCTCATTATACATTGATCTCAGCAAAAAAGTGTAAAGAACCTTTTTTGTACAAAATCATTTGTGGATTAATTAAGTAGAAGAACATTTTTTCGTATGAGCCACCGCTACTGAGTTATTTACGAAAAGCCAAAAAAGGGGACCTTTACACCCCCCTCTCCCCGTTAGCGGCACCCCTATCCATGAGTACTTTTAGTATGTTGTGTAAGACACCTTTATCTACAACTTCACCAAAATTCAGCTATACACGAATTATTTCTCCTATCGAGCAGTTAGTGGGCTTCCTTCGGTGAGCTAATAAACAAAGTGTGTATCATGAAGGTATACTAGGTATCATGCTTGTATTTTTGTACAATAAATAATATGGATCGGAGTGGTTTACTACAATTCAGACCTCTTAAAAAGTTACCTTCAACTATTACGTTAAATAAATGGTTTTTTTAACTGTTTAATCGATATATAATATTGTTTTCTCTTGCAGCGATAATAATTCTTTATAGTTATTAGAATTTACCGGATTAATCTCGTATTTTTTTATATTTCCCAACGTTTCGAGCCCTTTACATGTTAGCTGGTTTATGAGTGTAATCTTGACAATGACATGTTTACCTGTCTACATATCCCGTGACTACAACGAACGAACGTGAAATGTTGGGAAATATAAAAAAATTACGCGATGAACCCGGTAATAGTAGATTGTGTAACAAGGGAGCAAAATGAAATATTTACGGCGAGGGCGCACATTGAATCCCAAACGAAGCGATGGAGTCTATAATAGAATCCCGAGCGCAGCGAGGGATTCTAAAATAGACTCCTGAGCGTAGTGAGGGATTCAAGTGTTAACGCCCAAGGTGAAAATAATTTTGCTCCTATGTGACACATACTGCTTTTCACACCCCCTTAGACGAAAATAAAAGACGTTATTGTTGAATCATATTTACTTTCACTTTATACATTTGTGCTTAGTATGCTTCCTGTTATAGGAGGAGCCATTATTGGTATTGTATCAGTAGGATAATGTCGGCATGGGTTAAGGCAGTCTTAGTTCTATATTTAAAAAATATCATAGCAAAACTGAAGTTAGTCTTAATTTTTCATCAGTAGAATATCCTGGTAAAGGTGAAGGTGGTGTTTGGCATTATCGGAAGAAGGTAGTAAGTCCATACTCCATTTACTCGACAAACACCGCTGAGCTCATGAGATAAGAACAACCTAAAACAAAACAAAAAATATGTTAATTGATTGCACTGTTGGGACTGATCACAATGTTAATAACTAATAACTATAACTACCTAGTTATAGTTATTAGTTAAAATAACCTTATTAGCGTTCCGAAAGTGAACCATTTAAAATGTGCAAGTTGCTTAAGCCGAGTGTTGTGGACACACTGGCGAGTCCCCAAGACTATAGCAAACATAGATAAACATAACAAAATCATTGCTAGGTTATGAAATTAGAATTAGTTTTTGATGTCATTAGACTCTAACAGTTAGAGTTATCTTAAGTTAAAAAAATCAAGAACTGTTTAAAGGCATTGTAAGCATAAAATGAGTCAATTTACTTACATTCATAGGCAGAGAAACTTAAATCAAGTGCTGTGTTTGAATGTTTTGATATTATTTGCAATCAAAACTTGAGACTTCTTCGTTTGGTGGCCTTCAGAAATTCATTTCAGAAATGTTGTTAGTTTTGTTTAATTATCATTATTTTTGACATGGAGTACCTAAGTACATGCTTCAGGGTAGAACTTGGAAGGTAGCAAATCCTTGCAATTAAACCACAAATACCGATTCCGAGAACAATTTTTATGTCTCTAGCTAACCTCAAATATAACGACTTTTCGTATTCCTTTTGTGCGCTTTTAGATCCTTCTGTCTAGATTTGATGGCAACAAATTGGCCATATTACGCACCAATGTTGCGTTTCTTTTCATTCTATAAATTCCGGCGTCATGTTTTCATGTCTTATCGCTCGAATACATTTTATTTTTTCACCTGAATCCGTACAGGGAATATACTTGAATCACTTGCAAACACAGGATGCAGGAACACGGAATTTGTTTTTTCCAATTTAATTACTTTTAATGTGCAGTTTCTTTAATTAATAAGATTCATCATTTTATGCATGAAACTATCGTAATAACTAATAATAAAACAGAGAATAAATATCAGACCACACCACAGACAACGTATACTTAGATCGAATCGATTGCTACGTCTATTCGTTATTAATAAAAAAATCGATTTGGAAAAATAATATAATGATGCTAACTATTTTTAATCATTCATAATAGTAACGCACCTACTGAATTGAAGTATATTTATGATAAATATGAGTAAAACAGAATTTTATAAGTTTTATAACGTTTAAAAAGAGTAATAAATATAAAAAAATGTATACACATAATCGATTATAATGAAAGTGTAATCGATTAATATAATAAGACATTTTGTTGCCATGGCGGACTGGCTGGAAAAAAAAAGTAATGTCCTAGAACAGAAAAGTGCCACTTTGTTCCCTCCTAGGAGGGAAGAAAAGGCCCGTATACGAATGGGTGGTGTGAAAAGTCTATTAACTATAATGCTCAATCGATATAGTTCTTTTTTTATTACTTAAACTACAAGAATATCACCTCACTTAAATATTTATGATCTCGATTCACTCCTCTATCTTTACGATTGGTGTTAAAATGTGCAACATAAGCTGATTTGCATACATAAATCCTATCACTATAGTTTACTGTGTGCACTAGTTTAGAGTTCTAGACGTTCAATATTTGCGATCAGCGCTGTAGCCTAACTTACGATGTTATTGTTCAGTGTTGATCTTAGGAAACTCGATACATGTTAAGACTTGGTGGTAGGATCTTATATACATATTATTTCGTACATGATTGTCGGTGGTCAGTGGCACCCAACCCGAAACATATTTTGGCTACTAGGTACGACGGTGGTAAGTGTTAATGAGCCTCTACTACAGTTAATCCCCTTATATATAGTATCTAACATAACAAATTTAGTAAAAAATAAAAAGTTAAGGTAAAGCATTCGCTTAGCCAACAAAAGTCAAAGTGTCACGAAGCAAACACTATTGTTTGCTATTTAAATTAAAATGGTTCCGACTGAATATTCGGTATTAGTTTTGGTTAGTGTCAGAAAAAAACTTGTTTTTGGTTTCAGTTAAGTTAGAATATTTAGCACTACCAACGACCGGAATAAAAACCAAAACTTTTATTCGAGAACGAGAGTTTATGCAAGAGATTCTTTATATACGCTGAATGAGCACAGTAACAGTTTTTTTTATAAATAAATAAAATACAGACTTTTACTGTAGCATCTTTTGGCAATGGCTAAGTCTTAACATTTAATATCGTTTATGGCTGTAGGTATTAAAATATAACTTGGAGATGCCCTCAACCGCTCGATTTGCTAATTAATTTTATTGACAAATGACAAAATGCCAACCCTTCATACAAAACCGCGAGAAAATACTTTTTTCTAAATTTTTCATAATTAAAATACGGTACCAATTCTCCACATAAAAGGATCACCAGTATTCTTGTTACAATTTGTACATATTTTCTTTGGTTGTAGGTAATAAAATATAAATTAGAGATGCCGTAAACTCAACCGTTCGATTTGCGAATTTATTTTATGGACAGGTACAAATGACCAGTGCCGTCCCTACAGGACTGGTCTCAGTTTGGCAAGTCAAGTTGATCCTGCTCACTATTCATGCAACAGCGTCTGCTGAATCTATTTATTATACAGGAGTACCCACACAATATAAACGTCTCTTAGACGTCTGCAAATATTATTCCGGCTCGGCAAACAGACCGATGGAAGTGCTAAGGCTGGGAATAAAATGTTTTGGATAACGTCCAAAAGAGTACTATTAGCACAGATTACTTAATGCGAGAGAAGTACGTCACTCTAAACTAAATACATTTTTTTTATCATAGTATCATTTTATCATTAAATATTCTTGTAGTAGGTACAGTCGCCATCAGATATATCGGAGCGGCCAAGGTGGTCACAAATATCTGTACAACGCCTCTATTTTCAGCGTGATACAGTGCATGTTCAGATGTTTATGAGTACACTGGCCGCTTCGATATATTTGATAGCGACTGTCCTATCATCACAAAAATCGCAAATAGGCTTTCAGCGGTTATATGGGGCGCATTGTTTTGTAGCGTTCATTTTAAATATACACTTGTAAGATATCAACATTAATGTTGATATGTAATTTAATAATTAAACGGTGTACAAATATGCACAGTTATTAAAAATTAAATTCTACGTAACATCATGTAATCTATTTATCCTATTATTATCTTTCCGTTTTTGTTGAACAGCGAAAAGGCTCTGTAAGTACGTGGGGAAACCTTTATAATGGTTTGTTGGTTGTCTAATAGACTATTTCGATGTCATATTTGATTATTCCGTATTAAAAGGTTCCTTTTTCTTTGCTCTTGTCTCATTTCTTAGGAAAAATAGGGATTACATCGTGGTCTTGAGAATGAGCGTTTATGAGTTTAAGGTCTTTGTTAGAATTATGAAATTATCAAGTAAACTTATCCATTTACGGTACGAGAGTTGGTTATTTTTCAATAAATTATTCAGTTTTAATAAGAAATGTCTGGATCAGAATTTGCTTAAAAATTATACCGATGCAACTACATTACATATCGTCCCGTGGTTGCAGTAGGAGTCTGCTAAGGGAATATACCGGGAGATGGGCAGCAGCATCTTCCGAAAGCCTAAACAACAAAAAAAACTGCGCGCGCCAACCCGCCTACCAAGCGTGGCGCGTATGGCAAACCCCCATTTAAAGGGGAGGCCTATGTTCAGCAGTGGACGTCTTATGGCTGAGATGATGATGATGATGATGATGATGATGATGAACTACATTACATATCAAATGCTTGCAGTATGTAATGTTGGTTGATTATATTTTCTGGTATGTTGGAGTTGCGTTCGGGATTTATATTTTTAATGTACCTATTGTTTATGTATTTTAAAGTTAGAATAATACCCATGTAGTGTGTAATACAGCGGGTTGTATTCAGTATTTCATAACACTAACAGTAATGTAAATAGTTTTATTTAAAGCCTCGGTACTGTACATTGACCTTAGGTCAACAAACTAGCCCACGCTATTTTTAAATTTAACGAAACCAATAGTACCGACACTGGTAGAAAAACGTTTTGCATAGAAAATGATGCGAAACTAACATTTGCTAATAGTCTGGTCTAGCTATACCACACCACAGCCACTCCGCCTCCGCCGCCAAGTATGCCGATGCCATAATTGCCACAACTTTGTATAATATACCAGGAAGGAAAATGAAAATATCTGGTTGCATTTTTAAGCTTGCATAGAATGTAGGTAATTCAGTTTGTAGTGACAGCTTAGATGTTCAATATTGGTGCCCAAAGTTTATATGCAAACCCAGTTAAGATTTGGTATTTTCGCAAAACGCATACATAAATGTTCGACAGTGAAGAGGTTTTGTAATATTTACATTCCTCTACAAGATGTAGAAAAATGCTGTCTGAAACAACAACAGCAGTTTGAAAAGTAAGCAGGTCGGTGGTAATTAAGTTCTATGGACGCCCCGCCCCATAGCTACTAGATTAACTGTTATGGCACGTATGATAGGTATGGACCAGACTATGCCCACCGATTTGCACACGGTAGTAGAATGAATATTTAATGTAAAAACTATCGAGTCTGTGTTCTTTTTTCAAACGAGCTAAATTAGAAAAAGCTAGGAAAAAATTAATATATCCCCTCGGAACGGTGGCAACATGTATAACTATATGATTGTTGTTTCTCATAAAGCCTAAACTGAACTTTCATCATTTGTAAAAGTTACATATAAAAATACAAATGTAACTGAATGGCTACGGTCTTGGAATCAGTTAAAACAAATATTTATTTTTGCAGATAACATCGACAACCAATATCACAAAAAATTATCAGAAAATGGTCGTAATTATATCTTAAATACAATATCTTGCATAATAAAATCTGGAAAAGGAAATAAGATTAAAACCTGAAGCGTTTAAATGTAACAGGCCAGTAAAAAGCAATTTTTCTCTCCGTTGAACCCGAAAACAGAAAGTTAGACATTACACAAACAGTTGAGAGCACCCAGATTTGACGTAATTTCCCTGAAAGGCATTAAGTCGAACGGAAGCCTCCAACAAAATTTTCTATAAATATTAACCCTTATAAATATTCTGGGGGTGTTTCAATTTTGTCTTAATCTCCAAAAGGATTGTTTACTGGGCAAACATTCGGAAGGGATGCAACGCGTAGATGAAGACATAGCTTTTTCAATTTAAAATTGAGTCTATATTCAGATTAAAATCAAAGGTTTGATGTTTTTTGCTGAGGTAAAAAAAAATGAGATCCTTTGACCCTTTTTTAAACTCAACATAAATTCAAACTAGATTCAAAATCAAAAGCTCAACATAGATTCACGTAGATATTTTAATTGTAAATATTACTACATCCAATTCTACAGACTTTTTACCTAGACCAGGGGCCCATTTCTTAATGGCTTGTAACCTGCAATAATGAAGTGGAAGTCCCTTTCTTTCTAGCAAAAGATGTGGAAAAGTGACATCCGCTTGTATTACAAGCTACAAGCTTTTGAGAAACGGGCCCCTGGTGCCATTCATAAAAAATCTTCAAGTATTTCAAACATGACTCCAATACACAACAAATAAATCAACCAATATTGAAGTTATTTTGGAGTTACATCGGGATATACAAAAAAATTTTCAAGCAAATTCTGATATTGTATTTCTGATTCAGACGCGACCCTTATTGCATACCTGCTTAATGCATTGCTGTTGTTTTGAAGTTGGATCGTGTATAGCTAAACGTGTTTTAGAGCTAGAATACGGCTCCAGATGTGAGCCAATAATGTATCAGCATAATTCTATTATTATGACGAAGAAAATCTTGAGCTACTTCAGCTTGCTCACTTTAACAATAATATTATGACATCCCTACTGTTGACCCCAGGAGTCCGTCTTACTGGGTCATTTACAATGCTAATTAATCCAAAGTGTAAGATGGGCATCGCCATTTTGTAACCAAATTGAACGGACGATATTGTTGGGCTTTGCATCTTGATGTTTCGCAGAGATTTGCCAGTGGAATACTAATTCGACGCCATTAAATTGGCTCGGATTTTTGTTTGATGAAAGTCACTTTAGAGTTATCAAGATGGAATATAAATAATGTTTTTAATTTTTGTTAAGATAACGTTTATGTCGAAGTTTCTTGTCCATTTTTTGTATTATAAACTGTACAGGGATTGACTTCATTCTCACTATTGAAAGTGAACACAAAGCAAGTAGTAACTAACTATAAAACCTATTGAATTAAAAAGCAAGATCGTTCGTTGAGAAGAATACTTGATATAAGATTTTCAGGTAGATAGAAAACCATATATTGACGTTGATTTATTTAAACACTTTATTTTTACACTAGGTTAGCAATGTAATAATAGCCGCACACATTCAATCCAACTATTTAATTGAAACTTAAACACTTAAATAATCCTACACAATCGAATACTCAACGAAGGTAGGAAAAATAAGAAAATAGTACTATAGGTATGATTTGATTGCATTATTTACAGTACAGTCAACGCCAAACACATGTGTACCTACACTTTTGCACCTTACTCCATTGTAATAAGGTTAAAAATTACATACATATTTTTAGCGCTGACTGTACGTACCTACATTATTTAAATTTTTATTCCATTCTTACACTTTATAGGTTAAGTTAGCTATTGGATAAATATAATGATAAAAAAATATCATGCTACTATTTTCTTTAAGGCTAAAAACTTACCAGTGCCTTGTATTTAAAGTTAATTTAAAATTTTAATTAGGTACAGTCAGCAACAAAAGTTGTCGTACGAAATGAAATTACAAAAATAACTAGAAACATAAATAAATATTACAAACAACCAAACAAGTGTTCAAGGCGCTGTTCAGTAATTTATGTAATACCTATCTTTGTGTATAATTACTTTCGTAATCTTATTTCGTTCGGCAGCTTTTGTTGCTGACTGTTTGTATAAGAAGGTAATAATACAAAAAGCGCAATAATGACAAAATAAGCGACTTTCCCAGCTGCGCGATTCCCAAGGGTTGAAAAAGAAAGAAAAAAATGAAAGTTTTACGCCGAAGCGAAGGGTGTAATTTTTCACTTGTATACCTACTTATTTTCACTGTAAGCTTGCACCGTCAACTTCGTACGACTTTTATACTAAGTATAGGTACAGTTGACGTCAAAAATATGTTTACACTTTTGCACTTTATTACAAAGGAGTAACCTTTACTAATAATAAAATAGTGTAAACATAATTTTGACGTCGAATGTTACTTCGAAGATTGGCTTAAGTATTTAATTTATAAACAACAATATTGAAGTTTGTATAATCGACTCAACATAGCAACAGGTAGGAAATGCTTCGCAGCATTAAGTCCGCCCCATTTACAATAACTTAACTATTTTTTGCAAGAGCGTTTATAATATTATCCAATTGATATATCATAGGTATTTAATGTTCGCCAATGACTTCTGTTCACTTGAGTTAATCTTATACTCTTAATATTAAATCACATTGTCAAAAACGTAAATCTTTAAAACAAAAACGTCTAAATTACACTGCGACGATTAAATATTCTTAAAGACCAACTGATCTTTAACTAAAAGATCACTTCATCATTAAGCTCGAATTCATTTTACTACTAATAAGACGAGATTAGTGGGTAGTAGCCCAAAGTATTTAGAAGATATTTAGAAGGTAATTTATACCTTCTAAATATCGTTTATGTCTAAATATATGTTAATCAGCTCGTATGCAAAAATCATAATGACGTAAGAGACATGTGCATTAAGATTTTTTTGTATCGCCGCAGAGTAATTACAAGTTTATTACCTTTAAAACTCGTATTATATCTTGCAGTTAAAAATAACGGCGTATTTCTTAATTACTTGCAGTTGTAAATAAATCAATGTCGATTTAAACGGTATAAAAACTTGTTATTAGGGTACATTGAGCTTTAACTTTGAATATGACGATAAAAGCTCAAGTTTCTATAATTGATGTGCTTAATTTAGGCAAATAAACATATCTGAAAAATTGTTTGTTTGTAGCAAAGTCATTTTTGGATCGTAACTTAATAACATTTGAAATTGATAATAATACGTTCTTTTTGTAATGAAAACGAAAACCGTAAAACGGGGTGACTTTAGGAAATTTTGGGGCTACTTTGATAGATTTCAAATGGTCATAAAAGCGGCATTATTTAAAATTTTCTTAATTTATATTGGTAAATGGCTAGAATATTGTACATTCTTACATTTCACTAGACGTCTAGAGATTGAAAATCTATACTTTGGCGATTAAGTCGATTTTTCAAAGTCGCCCCTGTATTTTAAAGTCACCCCGTTTCACGGAACTGTATTATAAATATAATTATAAGTATTAGGTATGTTTCGTTTTTATTGGGCAAATATAATATACAATTGTTCTCTGTTTACGAGTAAGGAATTCGCAATCTAGTTATTGCATATTCTTAAATACTTACTGACTCGGGCCACGGATCACTATACGGAAACGGGATCTAACGTCAAACTAAAATAGCCAAAAAATTACTCTGTAACTACTTAAACTACTAGCTAGCTTCAACTTCCTTTACACACTTGAAAACAAATTACGCTCGAAATCCAATTAAACAAAATCAAATATTTGCCGAACAACAATGTACAGGAGTCATTACGCATGCAATTAAGTAAAACGCATCCTTGTTTGACGAACACTCCACGCCGCCGATATTTGTCGACATTTAAATGCTTATGTGGTAAATGTACAGATTGTGACACCTCCAATAAACGAGTGGACTGCTTGGAACTCCTAGGTGTCCGTATTTAAAACATAATATGAGACGCACATAAAGGCTAAGGGTTTTAATATTACATAGGTACCATCGCCATAGTTTTATAATTGTCGATTCGAAAAAATAGTCGATTTCACAAAAATTGCTGATAAATTAAACAATATTACTGATTTTAAACACAAAACTTCCGTGAGAAGAGAAGGTTAGCTAACGCGAATGGCTCATGAATAAGCTCCTCGTTATGGAGCGAAACATGTCGAGCAATATTCGACTTAAAAGACGTGAGTAACCCGTGATTTTTTTAATATTACTGATCATCAGCACTGTTTTGCTGGCTATCTAATTTTTTCAGCTGACCAAAATAAGAATGTATTCAATATACTTATGTGTGTAAATTATAATATTATAAAGTAATGTCATGTTATTCTAAACTTAATATCTACGTATAAGCTTATTTTTCACAAATATGTGTTCATCGAAATAATTATATATGACTAAATTATATAAACTATAATATATCAGGTTTACTTATACTACCAAACAAGCTACTGAGACATTTACCGTAACATACCTCCATAAATTGACCTAAAGCTACCATTTATATTAATTAAAACGATTTACCGCCCAAATAGTCGCCATCTTGGAATATCACGAATACTTCAGACGAATAATTTAATCTCGATCTGTCGGACGCATTGAAGATGTAATCTGGATTCTGATGCATCTGTCAAGCTACTAACTAGGATTTTGTGGTGCAAGTTACTGGGTGACACGTGTAGTAATCTACATAGTAAGGGTTGAGGCACGGTTTAGTAACGAATTACGTAAAAAATATATCAAATCAATTTATTTATTTATTTTATTTAATCGTATGGCAATATATCAATGAAATCACGGCATGAAATAAAGGTAAAATGAAACTTATAAATATGTTAAGCATATTTTAGAAGTCTTATAAAACCTCGTACTTATTTACTTCTTAATAATTTGCGCGTAATCTTAAAGGATCTATATGGATATAATGTACTTACTTTCTGGACGGATAGTCGACCGAGCGAGCCAGGCTCTTCTACTTCTACTATACCGCGAAACTCTTGGCCAGGCTTTGTAAATAAAATAGAAACTACGAGAGACCTAGCATGATTTTGACAATATTTACTAGTATGTACCTTAATCAATTAATCAAGTTCAAAGTTACCCAATATAACCAAACCTTTAAATATATTTTTACGAAGTTAAGCAACTTGAAAGGTATTTAAATGCAACCATAAATATTAAAAATGTCTTTTGAATTGCACCATGGATGCAACGGCAAGCAGCATGACGTCACGACCGCGCGATACGCGCGGCACGGCAGCAATGTCACGAGCCAGATTGATCAGTCGTCCAGAATGTCGCCCACTGTGTACCGTATTCACCGCTTTACAATGTTACAATCGCATATTATTATGTAAAGCTAAAGATTACTTAGACAGTAGACCCTCGCTGTGTTATTCCAAATTGCCCTTGGCCGATAGTAAAATCCGGCAGATCATGAAACTACTTACATCCAGTCATATCGTTCAAAGATCATCATTGATGTTCCCGCATCGTTGACAGTAGAAAGAGTCTGAATTATTCCATCACTATTTATACAAACATAAGCTTGAAGAAATAAGACTGAAAAATCATTTACTAAAAAAATTCGCCATTAAAAAAACTATTTTGACGGATTATTTAGATAGGTACTTATTAATAAAAGTTTTCTAAATATTGCGTTTGTAAACATTCAGCTCATGAAATCAGGATTACAATGATAAAGCATACGATAACGTTGGAATTTAATTTTCACATGCTAATTTCTGTTATTTTGTTGAACATAAAGACTGTGCACGTTGAAATCCGGCCACGCATGGCATGGTACATCTCCCTTTCGGATACACATTTTCAAGCAGTTCTTTTTTATAAATAATCTCTAATCATAGTAGTATTTAATAAAAATAGAATCATATTAAAATTGTATGGGCTTGTCTCAGTTTTTACTGAAGGTATTTCATCATATCTTTAATGTTTTGTCCAGCGTTTTTTGATAATCTTCACTCGCTTCCTGCTACAATACCACAATAATTGTATTTATATTTTCACAACCGGTTTTATGGTCAATAGAATGTGATCTTACAAAAAAAAAATGTTTTGAAACTCTATTCTACTTGAGGTTATCAGGAAAACTTTCTACTTCAAGCACTGAAAGTAATTTTTATATGGCAGCCTTTTTTTTTGTCAAAAAGTCAAACTCACCAAAGTTAGAACACCTCCGAACTATTTCAATCTAAATACACAAAATAGAAAAATGTTAGCTATGGTGAAAAGAGAATTTAATAAGGTATCATTTGATTCATCTTATTTATAATAAAAAACTATTTTTAACAGGAAAATTTTGTTAACACTGTCAGAACACTGTGGACAAAAAAATATAGGCACTGTGGAATATATAGTGATCAAACTCATAGACAACGTAACGTTTATATTATGTTATAATGAAATAGTGGAAGCGTGCTGGGCCCATAACCTATAATGAAATACGTGCGTTGCTACCGAAGACTATTTATTGAGTGACAAAAAGAAACATCATCTAGAACATATTTGGAACACCACTGTTCCTTATTCAAAACTCTAAAGTAGATGGCGCAGCTATAGATATCAAGGTTAAGTATGTATATCAAAATAACATATGTTTTAAACTTTATTATGTACCTTGATAACCCCAAATTATTAATTAGAAGTGTTGGTTGAATATGCACATTCAATAAAAAGATGTATCACACCATGCGCGGCCGGATTTCAACGTGCACAGTCTTTAATATTATCAAATTAATAAATGTATGTTGCAGAGGTTTTATTGGACTTTTAACATACATAATTAAAGACACATAACTCCAATCAGTTTCAAACTAATGTTCAATAACAACTTACGGATACAGTTACAAACACGATAAAGTTGTGCTTTCTTTACGGTACCTATTTCTTTTTACGTACAATACACTATGTAACTGAACAAAAAACATTTACTCAAACCCGTTAATGTTTAGGTCATACTAAGCATCTTTTATTATGGGACCAACCCCGAAATCACAAAAAGAAATTTGGCTGTTTCATACATTTCACTGGTCATATTTTCAAATTTCCTATGGGAGAGTCCAATTTTTATTTTGCGATTTCGGGATTGGTCCCATAATAAAAGATGCTCAGTATGACCTAAACATTAACGGGTTTGAGTAAATGTTTTTCGTTCAGTTACATATGGTAGATAGATGTATAATTTTTTGATCAGCAGCTAAAACCTCTTGAAAGTTTTTGCGTGTATTTTATGGATAACCATTAGAAAGCCAAAATGCAAAATAGTATGGAGGTACCTACCTATATGTTATATTCCTAAAACAATTCATATTTTTGTCACAAACATATTGAAGTCCAATAAAACATACCATAAACCATAAACCCAATCTCACCTTACAAATCATGCCACATGTTACCACTTATATCGGCACAACCGTATAATTACTGACGTCACACGTGGCATTAATTATACAAGCTATAATTACGTCCGGGGAGGAAAAACGTCTTTGGCAATTTCGTGGGACGTTTGGATTAGGGTGCTGAAAAAAAAACTATAATTGTGTGAGTTCAACTCGTGCTCAGAGCGTTATTTAAGTTTTGTGATAAAAATAAGTTGTTTTAAAAGAGCAAAATTGAAGTGAAATACAAAAATACGGTATTGAAAATATATATAAAATAAAAAACAATGTTTTAAAAATCATAAATCAAAACATAGCTAACGTAAACCTGTTGTAATAATTTCACATATTTGCATAAGCCTTCAATTTAATAAATAAACGAAGTCTAAATCAGTGTAAATTATAAATAAGTGTATGTCTACCCCTGACTAGCTAATAATGACGTATAATAAATATATTATATCCTTATTATGTAGTTATTAACTAATATTCACAAGGAACACTTGCCAAATTCTGTCTTTTATTTTTTTATATGGCTCATGTTACTTCGTCTGCCTGAATAGTGTCCATCTCTAAATTCGTTGGAACAACATCTAAACAAAACGAATCACATTATGGGAGCAGATTAATTAGTATGTCCTCGTCGTTTCCTATTCCACGCAATCTTCTCATAATACGAAAAGGCAATATTTTTCTTTGTGTTCTCAGAGTCATTCGTTAGACACTTGTTATTTTTATAAAATGGGATTATCGCTTAGTAAATAGGCTTAGTAAGGTGTTTAATTTTTTTTACATAAACCTCTATAGTCATTATTAGATCATGACCGTACACTGAGGTTATATAACGTTATATAATAGTGCGACAAGGATTGCGAATGTTATAATAAGTAATGTAAGTTTAGACAATCTCAGTGTGGGAGCACTACTAATATACAAAGGCCTCAACTATTTCCCATATTAAGTATATGAATGTTTTTTTTGTCCAGCCCCAGCCCAAAATGGCCCACAGCTTTGAAACATCCTGACTCACGTTATAAGAAAACAAATATCGGTGGGGCACATTACCTTCAAGATATGTACTTTACAGTTTATAACAAAGAATAACGACTAAGCAAAGCACTTCCCAAAACAGATCAGAACAATCCCAAAGTTAACCAAGCCCCGATAAATAAAGTTGACAGCGAGCACTGCTGACGTATTTTGCATAATGCGGTCACCGAAAACTAAGTAGCAAAATAGGAAAGAACAGTAGAGTGCGTAACGTAAGAAAACGCGTGAATACTGGCTACGTATCGTGTTGACTTTAAATGCAAAGACTGTGATGTTATACTTGTTTTTCTATTTAACCGCATTGCTTAACTTTTGCAAAATTAACGTTAGATAAGTTTATATGAAAACTGTCAATAATATCTTCCAAGTACGTTGAATAGTCGGAAAAGTTATCAGCTGATACCTAGAATAGTCCTTAAAACTATTAAGGTTATAAAATTAAAGTCGCATGCGCCTGAAACAATAAGACAAACTAACTACCGAACAAATTTAGTCTGCCGGGGCAGAAGCAGACCAAAAAGGAGATGGCGGGATGATCTAGACGCATTTTTGAGCAATTTCGGGAGCATGCCTTCAGCCGAGCCGTGACGAATGGGGGAAGCAAGGTTAGGCTAGGCATAGGCAAAGGTCCAGCAGTGGGAGTTGGGACATAGTACATTCCTACGGAAAATAATGACGCACAATTGTTCTTCTGTTCTTAATCCATTTGTTAAAGCAAACTGACACAATTGTTTGCGAGCGGGTTAAAATGGCGACGTTATTTTGAGATGTCAGACTAAGTTTGTGACAATAATGTAAGACGAGGATTGCATTTGCGCGAGTTGGTTTTAAAAGCTCGTATTATGCGTGGACGTTGCTTGAAAGATTAATAACTTTATTTGAATTTTATAAAGTTCAATTTACACATGAAAACTTTGATTGTGTGTGGTTTTAAGACAGTTATTTGTTTGTTATTGTATTTGGACGTCGGTTTCAATTGTCTAGCGCAGTTGGCAAAGACATTAATCTCGTTTGGGATCAGCCGTGAACGCGTTATAATCATAAGTGACTAAAAGGGGTCAAACAGATTATAATTCAGACATATAGGTATGACTGGCTAAGATTTGTTCCGTCATAACCAAGAACTATCTACGTACTTACCTACTACACAATTAACGGCACACTCGCACCTAAAAGAAGCATGACAGATATTTTTCAACCGACTTCAAGATTTAGAAGGATTACTATTTTTTAACGATTCAATAATATTACTCGTAAAACCAGTGATGCTATCATGCATGTATTCTAACCACCGGGGGAAGGTGGTTAGAATACACGCATGTTGTGATTTTGTCCATTTTCCAGTTTCAACCCCGTGAAATCCCTATAGTTGAATTTAGAAAAAAATTATTGTTAGATTAACTGGTATGCTGCGTGTTTTTTTATGATATTAGTTGTAGCAAACGTGCAAACGAGCCACCTGTTAGAAGCGGTCAACGTCGCCCATGAAGATAATCAAACATCAGGAAAGCCGCTTAAATGCGCTGCCAACCTTAGTCTATCTGTGCGTTGTTTCAGTTTCCATTTAATTTGAATGTTTTATAATTGTACTAGCGACCCGCCCCGGCTTTGCACGGGTGCAATTATACATATAAACCTTCCTCTTGAATCACTCTATCTATTAAAAAAAACCGCATCCAAATCCATTGCGTAGTTTTAAAGATCTAAGCATACATAGGGACAGACAGCAGTAAGCGACTTTGTTTTATACTATGTAGTGATTTACGTAAATGTCAAGCATAAATATTTTTTTTATATTAAAAAGATTTTATTCATTTATGCTTGAAAATTAAGAAATTGTGAAGGACATTTTCTGCATGCAACTTCTAAAAATAGAAGCGTGCAATTGTTGCTATTCGGGCGGCCTGCCAACGCGACATGACATCTGTCACAACGTTCTTTTCCTGTACTTGCTAGCTTTAGCCCGCAACTTTTCTCAGACTCGTAAGAAAATATGTTACTAGTCTTGTAAAGATAATTCATACAAAAAATACATTTTTCCGTATTTCAATAAGGTTGACGTTAAGCTTTACAGAGACGAACTTGTTCTATGTTGTTGACTGGTGGGAGTCTGCTTAAGACCAGGATACGTGGAAGAAAAAGAGGGAGGGCGTTGCTTTCGTAGTGAGACACTCTTGACATTTAAATAAAAAATTTATAAATAATAGTCGTTGGGCACGCTAAAGGGATTATGAACGGTTGAGCAAATTTTGAAGCACTTAATTTCGTTATTGATTTAAAAATGTATACTATGACAAATATATCAATAAATAGAATAACATAACATAAATACTCTTTATTGCACAACTCAGATTAAAGTTATTGTAGTATTGGTAGTCAAGCTAAGTAGTTAATTTCTCCTGACTACACATAAATTCCAGTGACACTGAAGTTTGAGTGACGATAAATTTGTAGCGAAATATCGTAGTCTCCGCGTTTCATTTTACATTGCCAGGGACAGACCGTTGAAGCTAATTAGTGTGTTATTCACTCGCACTGTGTTGTTACATAAATATGTTCACAGTTCAAGAATGCAAATAAAAGCATTAAAAACTTGAATGGTCGTCTCACTGATATTTATTTTATGAAAACATAAGTTACATATTTTAGTTCTGATTCATACTCGAGGGCAATTGATTCAGACTTTTGAAAAAATATAAAAATATATAATACTTATTAAGTATGCATTTATATGAGTTCGCTGTATAAAGTCCTTTCATGTAAGTATTGTAATAAAATGAGAACGTGAATGTACTTGAGTAAGATATCACTTCGAATTTATTGACCAAAGATAAACATTGATCAGAACCCATGTTGAAATAAAAATAGTCAATGAAATACCTCTCCGAAAGACAATAGTGTTATTGTAGACAATTTAGGTTAGTTAAGTTCACTCAACTTGCAACCGCGCTCCTGCGGGATGCGAGGTTCCACTTATACTATAGAACGCCTCTGCTCACGTCAAAGGTTTCCAGTTCAGCTTTATTCTATATCCATTGCGTGTTTTACTAGTGCTCCTTCGTTCACATCTCCTTCTTCAGCTTTCATGGATGTGGCTTTATATACATCAACGGAAATTTACAACACATCCTCGATGTAATGGTAACTTGATACCACAGATCCTCATGCGGTTTACTCAGTAAACACAATATGAAGTGACTATTGACTATTCTTGTTCCCATATTTTTTTATTTTGCATCTATTGAGTTTTAAGTTTCATGCTTTGAATTTTGTAGGTCCTTTTATGTCGAGAGAGATTGGAATTCTAAGCGTAGGATCGGATTACAATTTAATTTTAAATATTATCAAAGGGATTTCTTTTGTTTAAATGAGGAAGTTGGGAGATTTCCAAAGCACAAGACAAGGTATTCATTAATAATAATACTTCTATCTGAATAAGGGTAGAAGTTTAATGTAGGTATCATTTAATACTATATATATTTTAGATAGTAATAATGTTCCGTTTATATGCATGATAATAGTAAATTGGAATAGTAAGTCAGTGAAAACCAATTAACATTTTCAACCAATAAAAGGTTATAGCAACATAAATATTGCCGTAACTGGTTAATGTAATTAATAAAGCGATGTATTCCAATTTAACTATAAACTGTTACATTTAACTATGCACCGTATTTGTATGAAATCAGAATTTAACTTTAGACAAGTTTCAAGTGATACAAAAAGGCTTTTAATGGTTGTTTGATCAAATAATAGTAAAATCAAAGTGACCACTAATATCTGGAGTTATCTTACAGATAAGGCCCTGCCCGAGGTGTTGAAATGATTGCATCTCCGGCTGATAGCTATCGAGATACGATATCAGTAGGTGATAGGGTTGTCAACATGAAACATTTACGTCATTTTGATACCGTTTCATGAGGTAACTCTAATAAAGAATAGTATTTTTTATACTCGTCGACTGTAATACTTGAATTGAGATACGGGAACTACTAGCGCATACTTTTCGATAGAGCTTTTATGGTCGCACATTGTAGCATCCCCAGCGATGACACAAAGGATTTCCATACAATATATTATAACGCTGTTGCCGAAGCCCGCCCTGCACCGCTGCCGCCGTCGGCGGAGCGCCAGCACTATCCACCGGGAGATCGAAGTTACTCAATCATGAAGCAGCAGCAGAGCTTGTGTAAGGCATTCGTCGAACTCAATTCTTACCGGCTTGCCTATTTTAAACACTTATAGAACAACTATTTTATACAATAGTGACATAATTAAGCTTTTCAAACTTGTACCTTACTTAGGCCACTCAGCAAGCTTCTTAGCCTAAACACAGTACTCGACTGGAAAGCTCACGATTGTGTCACGATATTTTTCTCATAATCGATTTTCATGCAATCTGCAACCTTAAAATGTGATCAAGCAACAAGGGCAAAAGGGTAGCAAGAAACAAGCACAACTTTTCTTATTACTAGATAAAAATATTTTCAAAGGCAGCCCTATAAAGCTAGGAAGCTGATAAGCGATCAGATGGCGATTGGTTAGGCGTGGATTGTAGATACAATGTCGTTACAGCTAAACCGCCGGTTATCGACTCAGGCGCACCTGGGTCTATTATCTATAAATCTTTTAATGTCTGCTGTTTAGTTAAATGCATTGAAGCATAATCGTAATCGTTTTAATCGGTTTTAAAAGATGATTGCGGGTCTGGTGTCATGACGATTTTATCGGCTCTTAATTTTTTTTTTTATTGAGTTGAATTTTTTCACAAAAATACAGATAAAATTTTTAATTAAAGCGACATCGTTGATAATATTTTGTAATTAGAGTTGCATCTTGTATTATTCTGGTAATAGCAAATACATACAGAATAATATCTACAAACCCAAATCTGAGGGTCTCTGATTAGGGGTCGTTGATAAGGGTTTCGACCCGAGGTTTGATTTAGTGCTGCTTTATTTATTTTTAATGTCTATTCGCTGCATATAATTATAATATAAATGCTAAATTAGTTCGGCATTAATTTGAAGATAATAAATACACATAAATGATATAAAAGAATACTTGTAAATAATACAATAGTTCTGTTTATTAATATGAACGCCTAATGGTAACTCTCACAGTAATATTAAAATAACGTCACGTATGACCTATGACGAAATAAGTACGGTATCGTTGTTACACTATGTTATGTGTTTTGTTAAATTTGTATAACATCAGTGTGGGACCACTGTGTCATTACAATCTAAATTACTTACCTTTTTTTTTGCTGGTAACTCAAAGTAAACTTCCGTATCTTCTCCAAAAGTGCTATTCATAGCGAGATTAAGTTATAAATATATAAGTATTTTTGTGTATGAATATTATTTTATATTTATTAGTGTCATATATATGTATTTTATGTACGCTAACTTATATATTTGATGTGTATGGATAAGGTACCTAATAGAATTACTTCTCGTTATTACTTTCATTAGATGCACCGCCTACAGCCTTTTCTGTTTTGCCCTAAGGTTGACTGATAGAGAATGCCTTGTGGTATTAAGTCCGCCTTTTGTACGTTAATTTTTTTTATGTGCAATAAAATTTAAATAAATTAACTAAATACATTTACTCGTTTATGAATATTTTTTGTTCTTCAGTTTCATTAAGGTACCGTACTTTACTTTTTCAAACAAAAATAACTAACAAAAAAAAACATTTAATTAATTTAAAATTAATAATAGTCCACAAGTCTTTAAAACAAACGTCAAAACTTAAAAGGCTGGCAGGACAGCTGATATGGGCTATCAGATTACGCAAAAGCAAAATCATTTGTCAATTGCCAACTAACTTTGAAATATGTATGCATATACATATTTTTTTTACATCTATATGTTATTTTTTATATTTTTTGGTACATATAAGTAGCGCTAATAATTCTTATCAATTGTAAATAGTTATTAACATCAACCATTTTACCACTGGTAATGCGTTCACTACGCTGTCAATAGTTTGATCCCACACCGATGCATAAATTGACCGTGAAAGATAAATTAAAAACTAAAAACTTTCTACTAGTAAATCATACACGCACGTGTATTAATTAGTAGTCGTGGGCATATTTCTTCCGTAATTAGGCACCCTGGTGTTAAGACCATGTGTCTCCAATTTCAAGTATTACCGATCATACATGCAAGCACTCGTGGTACCAAAATTAACTTTAATGTCTTAGAGATAGAGCCTATTGTGTATTACTGTTTATTGGTAGATAAGTAGTTTTGTCGGTCACAACAGGAATTACTCTTCACTCCTAATGATCGTGAGAAGAGGTATTTAAAAGTATTTACATTTGTTTCCTATTAAGTGCGGGTACGGGAAACCTTTTTTAAAGTTCGAGTATTTGTGTAATAAAATAGATACATTTTCAGTCACTAATATTATACTGGTAAGTACGCATAGATTACTCTAGAAGAAAGGATAAGCAAACTATTTCGCTTATTTCATCAATAATCACCCGGAGAGAAATTTTTACTAGAAACAAGTAAAAAATAGTAATTCCAAGGACAAGTAAACAATTTACTTAAAACAAGTAAACGTTTACTAAAAACATGTACGCGTTTCCTTGTTTTTAGTAAAGTTTACTTGTTTTTAGTAAACGTTTACTTGTTTTTGGTAAAAGTTTCCTTGTTTTTAGTAAACGTTTACTTGTCCTAGGAATTACTATTTTTTACTTATTTGTAGTAAAATTTTTCTCTCCGTGCAAAATTTGGTAAGGAGTTAATAAAGTTTATTTGATTATTAACTATAAATAAGAAAATATTTTGTTAAGTAAATAAATAAAATAAATAAATAAATATTATGGGACAATCTTACACAAATCAACCCAGTCCCACAGTAAGCTCAATAAGGCTTGTGTTATGGCTTGTGTTAAGTAATACTTTAAGCCTTAGTTCTGTGTGTGTGTGTGCTCCAAAAACTTAAATTACTCGTAGATGAAGTTTGGTTGATGGTAACAAAAAAAATCAGTGTACTTATACAAAAAAAAATCATAAAAATATTATTCGGATTATAAACATCTCCACTGTTTATGGTCCTTTAAAAATTGAAAATTTCCCTCAATTCCTCATGGATCCCATCATCAAAATAGCACCAGATTAATATGGGACCACCTTGGAGGAAGATCCTTTTAAAAAAATGATTCAAATCGGACCACGGGTCTCGGAGTAATCGGTGAACATAAAAAAAAACCAGCTCCTTCTATGAAAATTAAGTCGGTTAAAAACATAAAGTAAATTATGTTACAATATCCGCCACCAAACTGCAATCTGGCTGAGCGACCAAACTATCCACTATTCAGATCTGTTTCAAAAAGTCCGGCAACAGCTTGTTGCAAACGAAAAATAGAAAAATGTACCTACTCAAAACTTTTTCATCCAATTTCAGAAACTCTTTATACTTATTTCGTGTTTAAACCACGCTATGGATATGCAGAAATTATAAGTATATAGGGTATCCTATTGCAGAAAAAAGCCGTTGGTAAAAGTTATGAATTAAGATGAATGATTGATTAACTACGATATATTTAGGTAGACACATTAGAGGTACTCCTTTGTAATAAGGTCTAAAAATGTAAACATATTTTTGACGTCGACTGTACTACATGGTTTTCACATTTTGAATATGACCTGATTTAACCATGTAGTACATTTACATAGGTATTATTATGTAGATATTTTTTGTACATATTAAGGTAACCTTAATAATATACGCACAGAACGTTGCACTTATCTGTAACTCAAAACAACCTGCCCATCTTCATTTATATCACTGAACGAACCCAACAACCTACATGCAAAATGCGTTTCAGTTTTAAATCCAGTATTGATATTCCAATGGCCACGTGACGGTAAAATAAATCAAATTCGAAATTCGTTTCACCTCTGTGCGTAATTGCTCGGAACTTAATAAAGACAAAGAGCTAGCCCCGGAAAATGCGGCATGATAGCGAGAGCAAATAAATTCATCTGGTTAGTTTGCTATATTATTACTATATCTGGGCATCTGGCAGCTATTCATCGGTCAGAGGGATAGGCAAGCAATAGTTTGCAGTTTCAGAAAAGGATAATGTATGTCAAAACTGCTGAAGTCTCACTATATTAGGGCTATATATTTCAATATAAGAGCAAGAACATTAATAAGCTAAAAATAATTAGGTAGGTAAATAATTATAAACGACATTAGACATCACTTGTCTATCTTCTCCCAACAGAAATGTTCTGCCAATGATAACACTGCAGTATCAACAAACCAAAAACTCTAGGAAGTATATTATTGAAGTTTTTCATTCTCTGATCTCCACTGATGGACAGCTGCCAGATGCCCGGATCTAGAAATAAAGATAGTAAGTAAAGCAAACTATTAACTAGAGGAGGCGCTCTACTCTGTAGTAAAGAAGGCTCTCGTTATTGTGTCACGTTTTCCGGAACTAGCTCTCCTTACTATAGGGAAGTCCAAATGTGTCGTATGCGCGTGCTTATTTACAAATAATTGGGACGTGTTGATTTTTTAATAGCTAAGGGTTGGCATGGGGTAGAGGGTGAGAACATTTTGGTTTTATTGCTCCTAAAATGAATTTTAAAATTTATATAAGTGAAAAAATATTTTCGAAATTGTATGTAAAAGCATTTTTGCAAAGTACAAACTTATGTGCATGCTTTGATATAATTATAAATAAAAATTTTAGTATAAGTATTATTATTTAACTCATAAAATTATATCCATAACGATCTGTACTTTGAACAGTTTGAACCATTAAGAGGCTGAGAAGACCCGATGACCTTCAAATTGACTTTACTTAAACAGTCATATAGCTATAACTACTTGTTTTGGAAAAGTAAAAAAAATATATGTTAATATTCATTATATTTAAAAGAACTTGGTTAATTCCAATATACAATTGGACGAAATCGGCTCGATAGAAAATAATTCCAAAGGTACATCTAAAATTAGCTTAAAACAATTGCACGTCTTTAGTTTCTAGGCTTATATGTCTGTAATTAAGGACAACATTCCACCACACTAATACTAAAAACTTCGTTGCCTTAAATTTCTCAATTAATGCATAGTTTTTTTTTAATCCTTCAATTTGCAAAATTTGCAATGAGTTCCCAAACTAATCGTAACGCAGTGTTTCTCTTTCACTCGCGCTGAAAACGATAGGAAGGGAATTTAGCTCTTATCATCCTAATTCCTTATAATCCTAATAATCCAAAATCATAATTTCGCCTTATCATATAATTGTTTGTTACAGAAACTTTTACCTATTTCGTATTCCTAATTCGTATCGTTACTTGGAAAAAAAACATAATTTGGCAGAATAATACAGGTAGGCAACTAGGCATCGACTCTCCTTTGACTTGCAAATTGGAAATATATTAAAACGATAGATACATGCAAAGTCCATTCGATATTGAGAGAAATGGAAATATCGGCATTTCGAAGCCCGCCGTCGACATTTCATCAGTCGGACTTGGAGGATGATTGGATACATTTTTGGTATTGCCAGTTTACCAAATTACTGCACGGAAAAAAAATCTTCATCGAAACAATATTATTTTGTATATAACGAAAACAATTTGCCTAGAAAGCGTTCTTCATTCAAGTAAAATGTCTTTGTTGAAATAAAGTATATTTTGGGCTAAAGATATAAAATTTGTCCAAGAAAATATTTGTACGTTTAAATGATAAGATTTTCATATCGGTATTCTTGGCTGAAGATATCCTTTTTTTCCGTGTATTTGTACGTACTAAGTAGGAACTTTGTTAACTGATCTTGACTACCTACCGGTCGCAAGGTATATAGTACTCGGTTCCCACCGGCTTGCCTTTCAAGTTAGTGAAGCAGTTTTCCTAGAGCTCATAAAGAAATGGAAAGTCAAGTAAGATTGTGGCGTTCCGAGAGTAAAGGTATACGTTATGGCGTTTGGTGCTTATGATATTCCTAACGACGCCTCAATACCTAACTAATGCGATTCATGCGATGCTTCGCAACGTAAGGTCCAACTGCCATAAGGTACTTTTACCCGCGAAACGTACTAATTATAGATTCAGCTGGTGTGCGAAATTTTTAACACACTGCCACACTGTTAAGTTCTTACAGTGCATCATCAATTGATCAAGTCATGATACATTTTTAGCCTTTTATTTTTTATTTACCCCTAAATTTTTACGTCACTCTGGGCGGTAAGTGAGATTTGCCGCACACGGGCGCAGCGGCAAATCTCACTTCACACCCAGGAGAAGACGTAAAATTGTGTACGCACCACGGGCGGTAATAAAGAAGGCCTCAGATCGCTTGTTTATGGCCCTTACCTTCGGTTCGGGCCACAAATACCCGCGATCTGAGCCGTTCTTTATTTTACCGCCCTAGGTACGTAATGTACTATTAAAGCGTTGTTTTGTTGTAATCATTCATTCTTGGAAACAGATTGAGCGTATGGAAAAATGTTTGGAACAAAACTATTAGCTGCAAAATTATAAACTTACGTTTCAAAAGCCGAACTATGTTCTGACACAAATTACAACATTATGATTATGAGACTTCTGTGAGAAAAATATAAAGCCAAAATGAAGGTATCTACAAGTTTCCAGCTTATTATCTCTTCATTCTGAGAGCTCTGCAGCTTATTTAACCGGACTTAAAACAATTCGGGATTAGAAACATAATAATAACAAATTATAAACAACGTGAAATCGTCGCACGATCACAATTTGTATCCGATGCAATTAAAACTTTCATTAAAGATCTCAATAAAACATGTGTCCGTAGAAATTGTCCGAGCGATCGATAAATCTTGGCACCAATAAACGGGCGGAATCGGGAGGTACTGCAATTAAAACCCAGGAGATTAAATGGACTCCATCCATTCTGTGGTCATGCCCTGGATATGGGCTGGCCCAAGGCAAGGAATAAAGCATTACTTTGTAACCAGTAATTTGCAGTAGTACTTACTACTTTGTCAGTTTCTAAATCAGCTTAGTTGCGTAATGCATTTTATCTTATTCGACTAATTCTTTATGTTCCGCTATGTGTGGTATGTATAATATATTTAGATACATGGATAGTCTGTCATTCACAAGTAGCTAAAACACCTCGTATTTAGGTAAAGCCATACAGTTAGCAGTAAAAGTTAGCTAAGCGATTAAGGTGCCTTGACATGACATTGTTATTAAGAAAACAAAAGCAAGTTATGCTCATTTTGCATACCCTGCTCGTTTAGCTACTTCTGCTTCTGAATGAAGATAGTTTTTGTAACCGATATGTTATAATGATTACCTATTTATTTGTAGGTATAACTCAAACTTCAACAGAGAAAGTCTGTAATTGTTGTAAAGTACACAACTAAAGAGCGGTCGGTATCGTCCCAAAAACTTTTGGGTAAGGAAAGTATTATTATTTGAATTTTACAAAGTGTAACAAAAATACTGGTCGTCTTTTTAAGAGCATAATTGGTATCGTATTCTAATTATGAAAAACTAAGAAAAAGAAATTTCTGCCCGAAAATGTTTGGTTTTGTATGGAAGGTTGGCCAGCTGTGACGACGTGTTCCATACATTTTTTTTTCGCGTTCTAAAAATTTTTCTCCTACGTTTTCTTACTCAAAATACGATACCAATTATGCCCTTAAACGGATCACTAGTATTTTTGTTACACCTTATATAATTCGCTTATCTATTAAACCAAGCAAAACTTAGAAAACATCCTATATCGGCTAAGTAATTAATCCTGTTCATGCAACTTACTTTGCACAAACATGTATTCAAGGAAACATTCTAATTAATTAGACATGCAGCAATTAAAAGGTTAGTCAATGAATTCTTAGATACAATCCAAAATGCTGACATATTCGCCGACAACTGCCCATATTTAATTACGATGTAATATTAATATTAATAATTTTCTTAATATATGTAACTCCTTTTTTCTTCTTCTAATTAAGTATATAGCATTTGTACTTTATATAGGTCTTTATTATATAAAATACAAGTTTAATAAGTAAATCGTTTAATTTAGGTACATAAAAAGTCAGTTGGCATTAAGCTGTATACACTTGTAGGTATGTTTGCTTATTTAAAGAATAAATAGTCTAAAGAATACACAACAAATTTAGAACTGTCTAATATGTGACAATCCACGAACAGGTACCTTATGGCGGTTGACGCTTACGCTATTTCTAACGACGCTGCAATACTAATGCGATGCTTCGCAACGTAAGCGCCAACCGCCATAAGGTGGAACGTCACATATGTCAAAGCTCCCAATTTTTCCATAAAAATGTGGATCAATTTTGAATGTTGTTATCAAATAAATCCTAAACCAACCATTGGAACAAAAACGACATAATACGCTTTGTTAAACATTAGGTCCAACAGTTAAATTCACGCCAATTATGACTTCCTAAAGGCAGCCAGACGTGACCAATAACCATAATTAAAAATCATGTGAAACCGGACCCTTAAAACTAAAAGGTAGAATTATCTTGGTCCGTGTCCAGTTATTTTATTATTATTATAATTATGCTGACCCCAGACATATTGTGCGTTAGATATTCATATTTTAACGGAGGAAGGATGGCAACATTCATGAATATCGCTATGTGGGAAGTGCATGGTGGGGGTAACGTGAACGACCACAGTGCACAATGTGACAAGAAAAATATTTGACTTCACTTATGTCACCACAACTAGGTCAACTGTGAATAAAAAGCCAGAAAGAACCACATGTCATATAAGCAAGGAGTAGTTATTATTATTATTATTATTAGGAGCCTGTAATGTCCCACTGCTGGGCAAAGGCCTCCCCCCGGTTTTTCCAATCCTCCCGATTCTGTGCAGCGTTCGGCCATTCCTTTAGAAAGGAGTCTAATTCGTCTCGCCATCGTTGACGAGGTCTGCCAGGTCCCCGCTTTGAAGTGGGCTGCCACTCGGTGGCGATCTTGGCCCACAGCTCGCTTGGCATGCGGCAGACATGACCAGCCCAGTCCCACTTTAGCTTGGCCGCTTTCCGAGCTACGTCGACAATTTGTGTTTTGGAGCGCAGCGTGGTGTTTCGGATTCGATCCGTTAATTTTACACCTAATATGCTGCGCTCCATGGCTCGCTGGCAAACCCCAAGTTTGGACCTCTGAGATACTGTCAAAGACCAAGTCTGTGCACCGTAGGTGAGAATTGGAAGGATGCACATGTCCATGAGCCTCCGCTTAAGTGAAAGTGGGAGTGAAAGGAGTAGTATTCATAAAAAAATATTTAACCCTGCCCAAGACATGACGCCACAATCATGCACACTGCGAGATTCAATACATTAAGAAATGCTAAAGAAACGAGCATTATTAGAACAAAGCACTGAAATATAAAGATAATTATTTCGCTAGCAAAATGGTTTGACAATCTTGTAAAAAATTAAATCAAATTGTCGTGACGCACAAGGGACATAGGACATACTGTCAAGTGCTACGACTTTGCCTACGATTCATAACTTTGCGTGGCTTGAAAAACATGGTTTTGTTCACCAAACACCTATTTATTTTATCTTAATCCGGAGATGGCCGCCTTTCTCCCTTTCAAGGAATAAGTTATACTCTTAAATAGCTGTTTGGTGAAGAAAACCATGTTTTTCAAGCCAGGCAAAGTTGCATCGTAGGCAACGTTGTAGCACTTGACGGTAGTTAAACCATAGAAATGACGAAAAACAGTCCTAATACAGGTGTAGGTTGGTACTTATATAGGTTACCTACCCAATTCGAAAGTATACCTCTATTTTATTAAAGTACATTTTATTGAACGTGTCTGGTATCGCCATAAAAGTACCTTGGCCTGGGGCCAGTGTCACAGTACAATATACTCCTTTATCGTGATTGATATGCCATGTCGACAGACGTCGGCAAACTCGACACATGCTAATTTATGCTAAAGTACTACCAACATAATAATCTCCAAAACTATTTATATTCACCCCTATGTGGTAGCTTTTAAGGTCCAGGTAAACTGCTTTTAGTTGTTTGCAAATTGTAATGGAAACGCCACTGGCTTCTTGTGTTAATGCAAACGTCTATGCAAAGGAGGCCATTTTTTTTATTTGCTTTTGTTTATTTTTACTAAAGGCTAGATGGTCGGCTATTTAATTTGATAAACTTGTTTTTAACCGACTTCAAAAAGGAGGAGGTTCTCAATTCGACAGAATTTTTTTTATCATTTTTTTTGTATGTATGTTACTCGATATCTCCTTGAATCGTGAACCGATTCCCAAAATTTTTTTCTTAATCGAACGGGTATAACCCCTAGATGGTCCCACTGTCACCAAGTCGGGGTCTGATGATGGGATCCTGGAGAAATCTAGGGAACTCTTTAACTATTATAGGCACACCTATAGTGACAACACTATTTTTTACAGCAACTCGGCCACTTCCTCTTGGAATAGCGGATCCTAAACTCGGAGCTAGCCAAGCGCCTTATTAATGCGACGGGTGACCAGAAGGCTGGGGCATACTTTGCCCAGCGCATCGGTATTGCCGTCCAACGCGGCAAAGCCGCCAGCCTTCTGGCACAGACCACTAGACTAGAGTGGTTGAGGTTATCTGTGCCTTCTGGGCACCCTACCGAGTGGTACTGATCTGGAGCCCATTTTTTATTTGTAAGTATGTTTTAGGTTTTAGTATTAGTTTATATGTAGTTTTTATTTAGAAATAAAATTATTAAAGTCATTATTATAATACTGTAAAATATTTATAATATTTAATTAAAAAGTCGGTTCTTTTTTTGTTTAAAATTATTTACTTGCATGTGAAATATAGCACACAAATAAAGGTGCTTATACAAAGGAGCTATGAGTAACTAGGTACTCTTAGTAACTGTCAATAAAAATAATAATGTTACAATTTTATAACCCACTGAAGCCTAGGCAATAGGTGTGTGTTCAAAAAAATTTATCAGTCAGTTAGAATTATTACTAATAATGTGTAAAAAAGCTTTATTAAACACGAAACAATACTTAAATTATAAACTAAATTAATATTAAAATAAACTATTAAAGTTCCGCCAAACAGTAGTAGGTAGTTGAACTGTTAATAAGTATGTTAACATTATCAATGAACACACAATAGTTACTGACTATACCTTTTGCAACCTAAGAAGCGGAACCTAAAATCGATTTTAGGTTATACAATGTACTGAGATGACAGGTGTCAGAAACCGCTTCTTAGATTGCACAAGGTATATGTTCTTACTCCTGCTGGAGTAGGACACCTCTAAGAAATTATCTACGCAAATTGTTTAAGTGTGCATTGCTAGAGTTCAAACGAAAGTTCTATGACTCAGTGACAGCTGTCAATTACCGAACATGGCGCTCAAAATTGTTCATCTGATCACCTATTTCGAATATATAATTCTGATTACATTATTAAATTCACGGAGTTGGCCGTGCTTATCTATTAGGTACAAAGTAGCCTAATTAGCGTTATCTGATGTGTGTACCTCACAATCTGAAACCGTGGGAGGACCTTACAAAGGAATTTAATCTCCATTAAAAGCTTTATCAGGTTTACCCAGATACTTGACAATGATTACTTAAGCCGGTGTTGATAATATTGCGTTATAAGCGATTTAAGATATTTAAGAACTGCTTACAAGTATTTACGAGTTGTCTCAGGTTTTGAGTCTTTGGTTTTAATTGCATTCGTATAAGAAGGTATGATAATAATAATTAATGAAAGGAATCAAGGAAAGTATGACAAATAATTTAATATTAAATAACAACGAGGGCCGTATAAAACATATTTAAATCCAACTCCAGTGCATTAAATAACTACGCAATGCAGCTCTACTAGCTTCCTACACATCTGAATCAAAAATATGTATGAGTATTTGCTTGAAAAAATATTACGATGCAACTCCTAACACAACTTAAATATTGGTTGATTATGTTGGAGATAGATTGTGTTTTAATGTGTAATGTTTTTGTTTTGTAAAATTATACCTGTAGAAATAGCAGCCCGTTAAAAATTAGGTACAGTTAGTAGCAAAAGTAGCTAAGCAGGTAGGTTGTTCAAAATGACTTACACACGCTCTTATTCTCTTAACAATAATGTCGTGTCCAGCTCAGTTTGAACACCCTACCCGCTTAACTACTTTTGCTGCTGACTGTACCTTTTTAAAATATTTATTAAGAACCATGTGCGTGGTTTCTGAAAACTGTAATCGAAATAATATATTCTACATATTGTACTCTTACCTAATTGCAATAGTTAATCATAGTGACTTCTTTTTCTCCAAAGAAAACGCCGATGTTAACCTAATTACCGAAAGTCGATTGTATAAGGAAAACTCCATACTTATTCACGGGGGTCTTCACAGTGGTACTTGAAACAATGAGAGACGCAGTTGCGTTTGAAGTCCGGCCTTTGACCGGGGCCGAGATAACGAAGGATCTCGAGTATAATCTTCAGGGCCTAATTGAGATAAATGAGATACGCATCTCCTATCGTAATGATGGTAAATCTATAAAGATTCAAGAAGGGACTCCAATTTTCCGAAGGAATTATTGTAGAAAGTCTAGATAAATACACTCAATAGGACTTATTGTTAAGTATATAATTTACTGGTTTGACAAACTAGCCGATAATAGGGCGAAACGGCAGGGTTGTAACACCAGCACATCAGTTGCAACATTTAACTGTGCAAACTGTGGGCGCGCTTGCCACTCCCGTATTGGTTTGCACAGTCACCAAAGGAAGTGTCTAAGGTGATTTTGGACATTGCGTCTAATCGTCTGCCATAGACGTTACAGGCCAATGATGATGATAATTTACTGGTCGAGTTATTACATTTTGTTTATTACACTCAATGGAATATCCAACGAAAACTCTTAAATGGCTCAACTATTTAAGTCTATGACCGTACCAGCTGTGACTTATATAAGTTCGCCTTTGTACTATCAGGATGAGAACAAAATTACATGGCGAATTTATCAATGAATTCATTCATAAATTGGTAATGCAATTCTGAATCCAAAAGTAGGTACTTTATGTAATTTTGTAGTATTTTTTTACTTTTTATATAGATTGAACCGTAATTTTCTTTGGGTAGATAATTTTAATGTAAGTAATTACAAGTTTTGTTGAGTATCAGGGATGTGCAATCTATTAAAAAATGTACTACGAGTACATTGGCAACTTGTTAAAAAAATCAGTGGCATTTAGTTTTATTTTAGATGTTATGATTTAATTTGATGACACAGCGACATGTTTAAGCATGAACAGCTACATATAAATACATATGTAATATTGTTCTTTTCTTTATAACCAAACTGTAGCTAAAATTAAATAATAGGAGTAACGCAATATCAACTAGTTTCAAGCCTATTAATTTCTCGAATCTGGCCATTAGCTAGGTATGCTTTGATGGAACATGGTTATAATTTATAAGCATAACATCCTTTATATACCTGCCTAGTTACGTACCTACTAATTGCTTAGTTGTTGCGTTTGTATATTAAAGAGCATTGTCAATATAATGTGTTGTGTTTGTGTTGTGTCTGAAGGTGATATTGTAGCATAAAGCATATTATATCGTTGTATAAGTAGTATACCAGCAAATGGATGGTGGTAAATAGTCGCTCGAAGGAAGCCGCTTGTTACTGTGAAATCAATTGTAGTTTATAGTAGATAAAAAAATACTCTACAGCGATGAAACACAACATAACAAACGCTGGTGTGAAAATAGTGATATTTTCTATGGAAAATTTAAAGTAAATATATAGAGTTTTAATTTTTCACCGGGCCGCAAAAAATGGCCCTTGGATAGAAAACTCTTAAATTTGATTAGTCTATAATTTATGTATGTATATTGTACAAACACCGACTATAATCTTTCTGTTTGGTCCTGAGCTTATCTGGTAGCGATTGCCTTACAGCACTAAGTTAGGACATTTTACGATATTTTTTGTTTTTTTTCATTAGTAAACATTATTTAACAACATTTTTTAAGATTTATTTAGTAATTAGGTTTAACTTACTTCTTAAAAAAATATTGAATTTACTATACAAAAACATAAGGAAAGACATGTCTTATGGAACTTTATTCTGAACCTTATATGCAAATACGTCACAATCTCCCTGTGTCCAAACCGGTGTCTGATGTCTCTCGCATCTCGAAATCCAAGTCCAAACTACTGACTGTTTGCTGGGTCGTCAACTAGCGAAATTACCTGTAATTGCCAGCAGAACTAACCGCCGTACCAACTCGTGCTCGAATTCATTAGATGCGTCGACGCGAGAAATTCACAGGAACAGCCGTATTCGGAAAATGGAAGCTATGTTTGAATTTATCAAGATTGTAACATTCGGAAGAAGAATTCAACCGCGTGATGCTAAATAGAATGTTTTAAGTACAACGGAAAGAACGATCATATGTTTAAATTGGTAAAGGTAACATTTAGCAAAAGGCGCTTACATTGTACGTTGGCTGTACAGATTCTATATTGTATGCGAGCAATAATAGGGTATAAGAGTTTACCACCAAATGGTACTTTTCCTTGATATGCTAGTACAATTCTGCATAGAAAGAGACTTCATAGTTACAAACACCTGGTTTCAACATCCACCAAGAAGACTATACACCTGGACATCGCCCAAGCACACAGCAGAAAATATAATCCGGAATCAAATAGACTACGTGCTGATTCCAGCAAGATTTCGCAACTCTGTTGTAAATGCTAAAACATTCCCTGGTGCTGATGTGGGTTCTGACCATAATCCCTTAGCTATCAAACTAAACTTAAAACTCAAAATCCCGAAAAAAGATTCAGCTAGCCATCATAGAAAAATCGCAATAGAAAAACTTAAGGATCCTGAAACTAAAAGTAAAATTAAATCAGATTATGACAACGAACTGAAGAAAAAGTTTGCCAATAACGACACGAAAGCCATGAGTCCAGAAGGAATATGGGAAGTTTTTAAAGAGACTACACATTTGGTTAGTGAAAAAACATTAGGATACAGGAAAAATGAAGTAAATTATCCTTGGATTACAAAAGAGATATTAAACTTAATGGAAGAAAGAAGAAAGTATAAAGAAATAGACAAAGACAAATACACAAATTTAATTAACATATTAAGAACATTAATAAGAAGTGAAAGGGATAAATGGTTGGAATCTAAGTGCGCTGAGATCGAGGAGTTAGACCTTAAACACGACAGCTTCAATCTTCATAAAAAGGTCAAAGAGTTTACTAATACCGGACGTAAACAAACAACAGGCAAGCTATTTAACAGCGACAATAAACTTCTTGTAGACATAGATGACCAAACAAAAGAATGGGAACGCTATATTAAAGAACTATTCCACGATACGAGACCTGACATGTCGGATAATGACCTTGGTATAGTGGAAGGTCCCTCGATTATGAAGGAAGAAGTAGTCAGTGCCATTAACTCTCTAAAAAGTGGAAAAGCTGTAGGACCCGATAATATACATAGTGAGCTATTGTCATTATTAGATACATTTGGGATTAATATACTAGTAGAATTATTTAATAAGATATACCATACAGGGCAACTACCTGATGACTGGCTGAAATCGTCCTTCTTGCCAATCCCCAAAAAACCCAGCGCTAAAACTTGCAATGAGTACAGACTGATAAGTGTCATGAGTCACGCTTTAAAAGTTTTTCTAAAAGTACTTCACTCCAGAATTTTCCGTAAAATAGATTGCTGCATAAGTGACACACAGTTTGGATTTCGAAATGGTCTTGGTACTAGGGAGGCGCTCCTAGCAATCCAGATACTTGTACAGAATTGCCTAGAACACCAGAAAGACGTTTTTATGTGCTTCATTGACTTTGAAAAGGCGTTTGATACCGTAAACCATCAACGATTGCTAGAGGTTATCAATGAAACAGAGATCGATAGTAAAGACGCCAGAATACTCCAAAACCTATACTGGAACCAAAGTGCGCACATTAGAGTAGGAAAAAGGGTCTCTCAGGAGTTGAACATACTTAAAGGAGTACGCCAGGGCTGCATTCTGTCACCCAGTCTTTTTAATTTATATTCAGAGCGCATTTTCGCAGAGGCTTACGATGAGTTAGATCTGGGAATAAAATGCAATGGTAAATATATAAATAATTTAAGATATGCTGACGACACTGTACTACTAGCCGATAACCTTAAAGATCTACAACATTTGATAAACCGCCTTAATGTTAAGATAGAACAATATAATTTAAAAATTAACATCAGCAAAACCAAACTTATGGTAGTCAGCAAATCTGAAGCAGTGTCCAGTACGCTCTTAATTGACGATACACCAATAGAAAAGGTACACAAGTATAGATATCTGGGCTGCTGGTTAAACGAGAAATGGGATATGGAGCAAGAAATCCGCACCAGAGTAGAAATTGCACGTAGCTCATTTATGAAGATGAAATCCCTCTACACGAATAAAGATATAAACCTAAAGCTAAGATGGAGACTTGTGAAGTGTTATGTTCTTTCTATTCTACTCTACGGATCGGAAACTTGGACTTTAAACAAGGCAATGGAACGAAAGATGGAAGCATTTGAAATGTGGCTATATAGACGAATGCTTAAAGTTTCCTGGACTGACAAAGTAACCAATGAAGAAATCCTTACGAGAATGAATAAGAAGACAGAGATTTTAAAAACAGTGAAAAGAAGGAAAATAGCTTATTTTGGTCACCTTTATAGAAACAAAAAATATACTATACTGAAAACAATAATAGAGGGAAAAATCGAGGGAAAGAGGGGAAGGGGGAGAAGGAGGATAAACTGGCTTGACAACATAAAAAAATGGACAAACATTAAAGACGCAGCTTCGCTGGCGAGAATCGCAAGCAGCAGAGAGCAAATGGCAAAGGTGGTCGCTGACGTCCGCTAGGACATAGCAACATAAGAAGAAGTACTTTTCCGAAAAAACTTTACATTATGACTATAATTTTAAATGAGGTGAGGATATAGGTAGTATCACTAGTTTCACTGGGACCTAAACTTCCCAGGTATGGTGCATTTTATTAATTGTGATCAATTCCATCAGTTTATTTAGTTCCTTATCGAGGCACATAGTACCTACTCAATTTCCACCGGTTTCCCGATGTTCAGAAAATTAAGCACTTTTATTACAAGCCACGAAGAAAATGACTAAACTACTCATAATTAAAACTAAAAGTAAGGAAATTCGTTTGAAAGAGTAGAAAGAGATCGGTATTTAAACCAACGAAACAAGCAATATCGTTGACTGTACAAAATGCTCCAACTTTGGCTCAGGCTACCAGGTGCTAAAATACATAACCGTGCATTGCCCTACATACGCCAAATTCTGCTACTCGATGAGGTACGGTTGCCTACCTAGTCTTGACATATTATCACTATCCAGAATCTGCGCTCTTGTAGTGTGAAATGCGGCAATTACCTTCAGCGCCACACGTCCCAGTGACACTCGGCTCGGTAGTGATTGACTAATTAACATATCGATATTATCGATTCCACGACCTACATTATTTCATAGGCGTTTACGGAATGTGTTATGAGAGCGGAATTGATTTGATTTGATATCCCTCTTATTAAGTAGTTACAAGACTAGTCTAAATCGATTATGTATATACTAAATAGTATCATGTTTACCCATATCAGTCATATCACACCCAACTTATCATTTTATTGCTCTTATGCTTTTTTCTTTCGTCACACCGGTTTATTATGCAATTTTACTCATATATCTTCTGAATCTATTTAAGACATATTAAAATGACCTAACAACACTGGTTTCCTCATATTTTTATTACATTACTTACATTTATTACTTATTTATCTATTATTATTTTCCGACGTTTTCTAAATGCAAAATCCACCTTTCCATGTAATTCACAGTTTATTATACCCCTCCGTTAGCGCGTGTTTTAGTTGGTAGTACAACTATGGTTTTTAATTATTATTAAATACATAAGTTATTGCAACGATAAAAAAAATATCGTATTCAAAATTGGATTTCTCGACAAAGTCCCCTCTCTAAAGTCCCTCAAGTGGCCGTCTCTGCGTAAGTCCGTGCTCAGTTCTCAAACACCGCAGTTCTAATGATCCACCTCCACTCACATCTACTTCACATAATACTACCAACTTAGCTATAAACTAGTTCAGAACACAACTATTGTATGTACAGTTAAAACTTAAGGAATGTGTAACACTTTAGAGTGTTCAATAGCTGGTTTTAGTATGTAATTTAGATGAAATTTTCATAGGTTATAAACTGACTGATTTCTAGCGGATAGTTGGTATGTATAGTGGTAATTTGTTCGTTTATAGATAGGTATGGACCCTCTGCATTGAATAGGTGGCAGATCGAAGGTCGAAAGATGAAAAAGGTCACAGATACTTACGTAAAAGTATAGATCATTTGGTGTTTCCACTTTCCATTGTGTTGCAGGTACTCACGCCTGCAATCATCGGTACGAAGTACATTACGTGTTTGTCGTAGCACATACACATTATTTAAATATTCTCACTTGATTGTAAAGGTTGTTTTCAATCTAATTCGGTCATTGTTTGTATCGAATTTCCAATGTTTATGTTGTGGTGATGACGTTTCTGCCCTCGGTGACAGCTCTGTTCCAGCGCTGTTTGAGTCAATAGTTTAGTCGCGTTGACGCAACGTCGGTTAAGAAATGAATTATTTAGTAAATTGTTGAATTTATATTTTACCTTTTAAAAAGGTTTGCTTTAATTTAATTACTAATATGTCTTAATAAATAAACTTTTGAGCACATAGTTCAGACGTGTGTCTCATTCAAATTTGTCATAGAAAATGTCATTCGAATTTGTCATTCAAAGGGATTGATTCGTTCCATTCATTCACGTAGGAGGCCATTGCATACTCATCTCCCGTTGTCGATATCGTGGAAAAATGGTGAGAATTTTGGAATTTATGAAACGTTGTCTTTCCATACTTGGATCAGTTATTAATCATATTCGTTTTCTTGGTTTTAGCCTGGCTAAACATTGTCGCAATGGAGTGGCTCGCCTGACCAATGTCGGCCCACATTCCTTTCGCCTAACCTTACATAATTTTGGTTTGGTAAGTTATTTTCGTGATTCTATAAGTGACGGATTGAGTAGAAAGTTATTTTCTTCGTATTTCCATAACCTAAAACATCTTTTTTTTGTTATAGACAGCAATCTCGGGTCATGTCGTTTGTCCGTGAACCCTAACCTCACCATGACGCCGCGTGGTGCACGACGGTAAACAATTAAAGGAACCCAGTTAACACTGGTAAGTTAAATAAGACTGTTCTTGCTGATCTTTAGGTTTTCGTGTAGAAGAATTTAAAATAATTACTTGTTGAAAGATATAAATTTGTAACTGGAATATTTTCATTCCAGGGTTCCTATTTCGAGCTCTGGTTCCAGTTCTTTGTTTCTGTTCCTGGCTCAAGTTCCAGATTCGGTTCCGTATCCCTAGTCGAGTTCCTATTTTTCGGGATTGGCCCACCGACGACTTACACTCTGATGGCCGGACGCGCCCCAGATATCAAAGAGCATCCTGGTTCATCGAGCATTCGTTGTAAGATGCCGTAGTCTAAATAATCACCGCTTTAATCGCCGGATAAAACTGTAAGTTAATTTTATCTAATTGTAAACGGACCGTCCTTGTTTAAAGGCTGTATTTCCCCGGGAACACCCCGTGTAACATGTATCTTTTGTTATAAAGTTGGAACGGCAGGTGGTTGATGCAGCGGCCTGCCTCCATAATATGTAGTTATTAATTATAGATTTTATAGATTAACTTAAACTTAACCCGTACCAGGGAAAGTTATGTCACAGATAAAGCCAATAATGTGTTTTTCATGATGAGATTGTGAGGGAGTAAAGCTTGGATATATATATATATATATATATAGGTACTTATTAAGGATAGTAGTAATCGATACTGTGTGACTTTTAATAAAAATAAGTTAATGTAAAATCGGCATTTTTATTTGGATCTGTCATACGATTGTCAAGGTTCTAAGATCTAGGCGTCCTAATTTAAATACTGGATCTAGATTCCTTGCTCCAAGGGAGGCCTACCCGCGACCTAATAGAGTCTTTAAGCCGTGAGCATAGTTTCAGAAATATTTTTGCAGTAGGTGTAAATTGGGGATTCTGAACCACTCTTGAGGTTTTGCCTAAATTAGTTCCTCAACCATTTTTTATAATTTAAAATTTCGTTCACCCCCACCTCAGCCCATTACACTACGCTACTACTAGCTAATAACTTTACGAACACGTCCGTCTGTTGTAATACAAAATACGGATCATCCCATCTACTTAAATTTGATAAACTGAAACTGACGATTTTATCTCGCCATCATACTCGCAAAATATTTTACTTTTGCGGGTAGGATGTATACAGAGTGTTTTCTGTAATAAGAGCAATAAATTAAAACGTAGATTACTTACAATGCTCTTACTGAATCAAATTCATTGCAACCACAGTACTCATTTTATTTCATATAAATATTCGTTGTTTCTTCGTTCTTGCATTTTCGTAGCTATTATTTTTACAGTATATAAAACAGGACCGATATACAACATTAAAAAAAGAACATGCAATTGCAGTGGCTTTACAAAAACAATGGACAATCACCGCCGGGTCACTGTCGTGTCAGCTGTCCGATTGGCCAGTTATTGCGCTTCGCGGCTGACAGACTGGCCAAACGGGCGTCGTGAATTTAATTGCAACGGAACTGTGTGGTTCATTTACATTTTGCATGAGGAAATGAGAATAATTGTGCAAATAAATGCAAACATGGAAGAAGAAAAATTGTGCGTGGAGTCCCTCCGCGCGGAAGAAGTGAAACTTTGCAATATGGAAATGAAATACCTTGCTGAATGCTGGGATTCGAACCTCCGACTTTCGGCTCCGCAGTCAAAGCAGCGCCCGCTGAGCCACGGGAGTAGTGAACTAATTGAACCAAATAGTCGACTACATTCGAGATGATACCGTGCTGGTCAAGCGAAAGTTAAATTTAGTACGTTAATAATAGAGTATAAAATTAAATTATCTATCGGCAGCCTTAAATTATTTAACGCAACTTTGTTAGAAGTCGCATATGAAGTTTCACATCAATATATTTTTTATACTCGTCGACTGTACGAACTACTAGCGCATACTTTTCGATAGAGCTTTTGTGGTCGTATATTAGGCACTACTTTTTGCGAATGCAGTTATAACTAGGCCTTAGATTAGATCCGGTTTCTTCAAGATATTTTTCTTCAGGGAAAAGAGACTGGCATATCAAATGATATTTCGTTCCTAATAGTTTGACATTTGACATAATATTATTAGATTACAAAACCGCTGAGAAATAATAATCTCCTTTTACTTGAAAGACTTTCGAAGTTTAATACTGAATATTAATCCAACCTTGTCCGGGTTCAGATAAAAAATAATATCCGATAGCTTTTGAACGAGGATCTCACTCGACTGAACACTGATATTAGAAACTCATATAAATTTATAATTTTCCAAAACTCGCATGTAACTTTATCACCTTAACCAAAATTCGACCGTGATGTAAATCAATTAAGGTCTTTTTTTAATTTTGAAACAGACTTCAGGTGAGATATCTAAAGTTATCAGTTGATATCGAACGTTACAAAGCAACGTGTTTTTGTATGTATTGAAATTTTTGTTTGCGCTCGGCTTTTGATGTTTTATTGTAAATATTTTCACGTTTCAACTTTGTGAATGGAGCTTTTGATATTTAGGCATGTAACGTTCATCTCGGATTTTGTCTCGGAAACCATTCAAGTGCTAAAATCTGAGGTGTTCCGTACTACCCACAGCTACTAATAAGGCTGTACAAATTAGTTCCTTTCGAATAAAATGTATGTAATAGTATAAAATATATGTAACTGGAATATTTTGAAGTAATAGCTCGTAAATTTAAGTTCACCTTTTTTTGTACGCCTCATGGCAAAATATAGTGAAACGATGTATTTTACCACCATTGTAATTACCTACAGCCTTGGCCAGAAGTGTTGAGCATAGGTGTTTTTTGTTTACAATTTTGATGTTAAGCATTATTTCCCTATCCTAACAATGTACGGTAACGGTAAATGTTATATTTTATTTATAAATATAGAAAACTTCACTTAATAACACTTTCAAGGTACTTAAAAAATATGAAAACAGAAGGTACCAAAAATGTAAATTTAAGTCGGTGCGACATATTGCAAATATTCTATGCAGTTACTACTAACTTCAACAAAACATGCATATTAGTCTAAATTAATTGACAAAATAACTTAAACAAAGATGGAAACGATGGACTAAACTTTCCAGTTTTGTATGAAAATCGCATTAGTGCTCAACACTTCTGGCCAAGGCTGTATATTTACAAATAAAACCTTACTTACTTACTAAAGTAAAAAATGGATAAATATGTCTTCTTAATCACACGTTAAAGTCGATATTAAATTCGAATCTTAAAGATGACATTTTTTCTTTTTAAAAAGGATAATTGATAAAAAATACATTTTTTCCTTCATCCAAATGGTATCGCATTGGACTTACATATTAAACGAAAAATTATACTACCAATATTTCCGTCACGAACATTTTATTTTGAAATAGAGGTACCTCTTTTATTATCTGTCTTCACTCTTCATGCGTGAATTTATAACGAATTTATATTCACAGCAGCCGTGAAATCTAAGTTATGAAAATATTTGCAAAAACTCCAATTTTTTTTTGTGCTTTAAATTATTTTTTATTAACAAATTATATTCGGACTTAGCTGGATATATCAAATAAAGAAATGATGGTAAATAATGTAGAAATAACATGGGTATTACCAATTTTAAAGCGGCAATATTATGCGTGTGTCTCTGTACAATTATATAAACACAGTATTATGTATAATGATTACTAACAGGTATTTTATTTACATTTCAATGCTAAAATATTTCATATAAGTGTAGTACATATATAAAGCAAGCAGAATACCGATCGTAAAGCCAACAACAATATTTATTGTTTAACAATTAATTCCCTTCTCGTACAGTCAGCCGGAAAAACTTTGTTCCGAGTAAGCCGCTAATCCGGGTACAGTCGGCGTAATCGTTTGATTAGTCGCTGGCTGCAAAGGAGTTAGGCGGATCAAGGACTCACAGTTTAGCGAACTTTTATTTTATTAGAGGTTTCGTTGGCTTGTTAATTGTTCGTTTATTTGTTTGAACAGAATTCTACCAATTAGGTATACATTTCAATTTAATTTTGCTTTATCTCAAGTACAGATTTTAGTCGTTTTTAGTTTTAATGTAGGTATTCCATTGACTTTTTTATTATTATTTTTAGGAGGTCTGAATATAATTTCCGCATAGGATACAGTGTAGCTTGAACTAAGTAAATTAGAGTATGTGTGTACACAATAATCATTAATGATGAGACAACATAATAAATTATTAACTTAAACTAATATATGTGTCATTATACTTTTTAAAACTTTTGACAATGACGGTGACGAATTTGTTGATGATGTCAATATTGTTTCATTCCAACGACTTCCGAAATAAATACAACGTAAAATGTAAAACGAACGAAACAAAAACGTAACGACACTAAGTATGTCTAAGCCAACAGCATTATAACGTATTTAATGAAAAATTAGAAATTATTTTATCGACCCGTCAACTTAAATAAATAAGTGGAACTATTTCTACACATGTCGTGAGGCGCCGCAGTGTCTCCCCGGTATTCCTCGTAATTATAGGCTAGTCCCTTCGAAATGATAGTCTGTTTCCTTATGGACTCCTTTAATGCGGGGTGTAATATAAGAATGAAAATAAATTTGAAACGAAACTTAAAGGTCAAGTGTGAGTTGAGGTTGCGATACCAAAGTTACATTTAGGATATTTACCTAAGTATTTAAAATTCCTTGATGTAAATCGATACATATATGTTTAGTTTTCCCCTAACACGTCCAGCGATTCATTGAAAAGAAAGGAAATAGCTATTCATTTTGAAATACAACTCACTACTATACTGATAGGTACTATTATATAATTGCCTAACGGTTTAATCCTCAAGAAAAACTTCTCGAACTTGTAAAAAAGTTATTAAATAATTGGCGATAGCACACGGTTAGGTTATGCTAGACATAATGTTATTATAAATTGTTTTGTGAAGTTGTTTATCTTGGTCATAGATGAATAAGTATAGTGAGTTCAGTCAAAATCAGACACTGGGTAAAATCGGATGATTCAAATTTACGCACACGACTAGTCAGGAACAACAAGTACGGTCTGAGGAGAGATACGGTGATAAAAAATAACGCATCTTTTCATCTTGCCAGAACTAAATAAAGTCCCCGCAATAGGCATACATAATGAAACATCCGATTTTACCCAGTGTCCAGTGTGTACCTACCCAGATTTTGGCCGAATACACTCTATACCTACTTGTGTATACAAAATTGACATGTATGTATTGTTCAATTGCATTTTATTTTATTTTATTTGTAAGCACGTGACATTGTTTCCATACATTTGTATTGTAAATAGTTTCTTTTATATGACGATCTTTTAGTGAAAGCGTTTTGTTTTATCTGATGTAAAATACTATGTCTTTTTCTTTAAGAAATAAACAAATCTAATCTAATCTATCTATAAAGCTTCCCTACTTATGCCTTGTTCAGTTCTAAGAAGTAAAAACACCATTCCTCTTAAAATATCGTATATTTTTACTTGCTATGAGGCTGAAATAATGTGAAAACCTTGCGGCGTTTTCTTCATCCATATACATAATGTCCCTCCCCCGAACTTTCTGTAGCAGTTGGCGTTGACAATATTTCTTGTAATTTACTCTTTCGAGGACGGAATAAATTTCCCACAAAAATTCGACCGTCGGCCACAGATGTTCGCAATTTTAACATTTCGCGGGCCAATTTCGTTTACCTTTACAAAGTGTGTTTAAGTGTTTAGAAATAGTATCCGAAGATGAAGTATCTATTAATGTACAAGCAATACTGAAACTTGAGAATACCGGTAACCATAGGTTTAAGTAGTAAATGAAATCCAAATTAATAGCGTAATAAGGTAAGTTCACTTGCCCTGAAACTGAGTTTGGAACGATTTGTTAGACCTCCTTAAACGTCAAAGTCTTATGAGCATGTGGCGTACGGGTGCGGGTGGCGCCTAAAACATATCATGAGCTGTATCTGAAAAAGCGTTTAATGGGGAATATTACGCAAAACTCTACGTAGGGGGCGGCACTAGCACAACCAGAGGGCCTACCGCGAAACACGAAAATAAAAGTTTCGTTATCTGGTTCTCTGTCACTCTTACATATTAGAGCGATAGAGAGGCAGAAGTCGAAATTTCGATTCTTTCGTTTCACGATAGGCCCTCTGTAAACAAACCGCCTTGGTGCACATATGACTCGTTATAAATTATCTATGAAAACTTGTAAAAAACTGTTTAAGGCCTAGTATGTATTAAGAACTCTATGATTTACCGGTGTGCTAGTGCTGCAGTCTGGTGACAGAACATTGCAGTAATATCCCCTATTGACGAATAAATCGACGCAGAGTTTAGACTACACTAACTACATACTGTAGAGGTTGGTTAGAAACATCTACATTACTGGTCGTTTTATATCAAAATATTCTATATTCAAACTTAAAGTCAATGGAAATAAACAATCACAAAACTAAAACAGTTGCGGTCGAGGCTACGGTCTTGATGTCACTCGCGCTCGTTCCTCTAATCTAAATATATACATGAAGACCTCAAGCTACAACCCCTTTGTTTTACTGAGCTACACCTCATCAAAATACTCTAGATACAATACCTATATGCAACTCAATGTTAAAGTCGGTTCTCTGCCTTTTCGCCGAAATACAAATTGCCAAATTTCACTTGCCAACCAACTTTTCGCAGAAGTTTCATTTGGCCGAATTTCATTTCCCAACTTTACATAATCCAACCTAACCTAACCCAACCTAGTAGGCAATTTTTATTTCCCAACTATGGGGTTGGGAAATGAAATGGTTGCGAAATAATTATTTGGTAAAAGTTGTTCGGCCAAATGAAACTTCTGCGAAAAGTTGGTTGGCAAATAAAATTCGGCAATAGGCAATTATAGGAACATATGAATAGATCAAAATGCAATACAATGGCACCCTTGTAAGTATTCTTTAAATGACTAATTAATTTGTTCTGAAGTCACTTGGCAGACTTCAGAAGTCCCACCATTATACCTAGCTAAGTGACGCATTCTCATTTTCTTCATCGTCTCAAGACACAATGGCGTCTTTGTACGACTCTACTCGTTCTATCGGGCCCCTATCACAGTTAACATTTTAAAAACAATACAGCAATTGCTGCGAAGGTCTACAGTACCTATATAATATATTATACTTGATAACGACGGGCATACCCTTTACCTATTCGTAGCTATAATTTGCTCATTGTTTTTCTTATGCGTATATAGTGAAATTATTTCATCCTTTTCAGCTAAGTATATGGTGTAGTTTACCATTTATTTATTTATTTACATCATTATGAACTATCGAAATACAAGCAAAGTACTGGAAATAATTATTAAAGATAAAATAAACTTAAAAGCCTAAAAAGTATGTTCTCTTTTCAATGGTCTACCTAATTACCATCATTTCAGAGCGAGAGAAATAATAATAAGTGTTAAGTACCCCTTTTAAAATATTGTTAATCCTAGATTTTATCAATAAAGCAACTAACTGATTTTCTAAAAATAAAATATGTCATTTTATTATGTTCCATAACTCTACCGAAATTTCAACAAGAGACTGCTATGCTGTCCTTGTGTCGATATTTTAATATAATTTTTCCATTTGTTCATTTAATATACGTAGGTACTGTTAAAATCTGTAAGGTGCGTGTACTTTGTGAAACTTTATCTCGTTCTGTAAGCGACTCTAAAGGGATAACTGGGGAGGCTGTTAACTGTATCCTACGGTATTTTATTGATTGGATGTCTGGGACAGATCCCAGATATACTATTGATACCTGTAGATTAAAATGGGAATTGTATAACTGCAAAGTAATAACACTGCGCCAAGCATAAAACATTCTACCCGGGAGTAGCCATGTCTGACATTTTCTGTACAAAAAAGTCTGCCGATTTTTGCAGGGGAGGGGAACGTCAGTATGGCTATTCGTACGTAACATAAAAATAGCCACGTCAGATAAACGTCAGTCCATACAATAAATATGACCACGGGTCATATGTTTCGGCAGAGCGGTACGCATGTCAATGTCCGCTCAATACAAAATCCAAACAGCCAATGCGCTCAATGCGCAATGGTAGAATGGTCTAAAGCGCCAAGCAACATGCAAAGGGTTGCAACCAACAATCAAAATATTGAGGTCGGCTCGAGACGAGCGTTGTCCATTTTTGCTGGTCCCAGCAACTTCTTTTATCATTCAAGTCACATATTATGTTCTTGTTTACTTACAGGCTTACTTTTAACTAGCTTCTAACTCCCGGCGCTATAAGAGGAATATCGTTAGGTTTGACCGCTATATATCCGTCTGTGGTACCGTAGCTAATAATATTCAACTGATTTGAATACGTTTTTTAAAGCAAGTTTTTTAAGTAGACATTTTTTATCAAAATTTGTTCAGCCGTATCTGTGTTCCATGAGGGTTTTAATTTTTTTATTTATAATCTTGTATAGGTTAAGGATTACAAAAATATCTAATACTAATATGGAATATTAAGAAGTTGACGTGCGTCAGTCAGCCTGCGATCACGAGCGTTATTGCACTCTCAGGCAAAATAATAAAAGTACTTAAGTTTTCGCGATATAGTCCCGTTTTTATTAAAATTGTATTAAATACAATCATAATTTTGAAAAGGTAAATACCTAGTTAGGTATATTTTCCTTTAAATTTGTTGTGTACTGCGTATTTAAATGTATTCAAACAATAATGGAAAATTCAAACAGCCGCAACATAGACCACTTAAAACAAAGATTCCGCAAAACCAATAAATAAACTATCTAGACGAAAGTTTAATTAAATTTTGTATTGTCTTTAATGTCGCGGCCCATTTAATGCGCGGAAGCGATTCTTTATAATAACGAAGTAAATTGTAATCTGCTAGTAAAGCTAGTGCATCGAACACTCATTTACTGATCTAGATCTTAGTGTAGGATTTTAGGCACTCACTGCAGCTATCATATCGCTCATGAGAAAACATAATAGCTATAGCAGAGACTATAGAGATATAGACGACCACAGCCTAAGACTAAGCCTAAGCTACTACTAGTACGCTATTCATTAGTAGGTGGAGTAGCAGTGCAGGTGACATTTCTCTTACATATTCGGTATTTTTAGGTGGCTTTGACATATATGGCGCAATCGACATGAGCTTCAAAAAGTTCTTAGGCTGTGGTCGTCTATATCTCTATAGTCTCGGGCTATAGTGAGAAAGGAAGTTAAAATTTATCGATTTAAATTTCATTTTATGAGCATCTGAGAAACACCCAGCTGGCTAAGGACGTACATTTGAAAAATTGTATGTTTTAATATTTTGATATGTAAGCAAGCGTTAAACGGTGAGGCAGAACCTATTTTTTGCCATTACAACTTTGTGACATGCGTTTTGTATGTCATCGTTATATGCTAGTTGATATTCTTATACTGGTTTAGATAGAGCCCTAAGAAAAAAAAACTAGTGCCTACGTCAATTCCTGGGAAAAGATTGCCGAGTGGACCCCAGGCTCAATTGAGCCGTGGCATGACTGGGACAAGCGCTAGGAGAATGATGATGAGATAGAGCCTTAAGGTTTGAATATTTTAGAACACTTATATGCCGTTTTAAGAAGAAAAGGTATTCATACCAACGAGTTTGTTATTAACCAATCATTGATTATTTGCACGACCTGGTTCATCTCCTGTTACCTAAGTCATTGGTGTGAGCTATCGCTTTACTTTGAAAAGTTTAAAGCCAACAGTGGTTTCAGCCCTCAACTCAGCGCCGTCTGCCTTTTCACTCCCATGGAAATTATTACCAAAATAAGCGCTTGGAAAATTTAAACGAGGCTTAAACCAAAAAGTTTTTCAGCACGATCATAATAATGTGCAAAGATGCACTAGATTTTTCTTTTGTTAAAGTATTTCTGGATCTTCTATTTTTTATAGAATCTGTACGAAGGGGGCTGTTTAAATCGGTCAGTATAGATATCCTAAAACCATGTCATCGATTTTATTGACATAAAAACTCTATACATAGATTTAAAAAAGTCATATAGTAACAATTGCTGTTTGTAGGTCTTACCTACAAAATCCATATGCAAATAGAAATAACGTAAGTTTTATTTTTTTGATTCCCGAAGTGAGCAAAATGTTTATTTTTTTTAATATATCCATAAAGTTTTACCAAAATGTTGACATAGCTTTTTTATACAGACTTATATTGGTATGCTTTTTAGTTACGACTTGCCTATACTGACCGATCTAATTTGACTACTGGATCTAATTTTCCTATAGACAAAGTCTTCTCAAATGTTATATTATAACACCTTTGTAGATACTAAATAACAGATGAATATTGACCCAAACCCGGGTGTCCAACATAACGCGTCGACCAGGGGGGACTTTATTAAACCAAATGCATATTTAACGACCCAGTAATCCGGGTCCGTTAAGCCCATAACCTTATAAGATACGGCATTGCTGATGGAAGGTTTTGGGGGGGATAAAACAATATAAACATACAAAGGCGGATCTATCGTTTGATCACGAATTATAAGGTAGGTTGGTACTACAATAACAATCTATGTATATAAGTATGTATATCGTCGCCTAGCACCCATAGTACAAGCTCTGCTTAGTTTGGGGTTAGGTTGATTTGTGTAAGATTGTCCCCAAATATTTATTTATTTATTTTATTTTAATTTAACATGTTGTGCTTCCAAGCGTCTTTTGATTTAAGTAGACCAATTGCTTTTGTAAAAAAACGATTAGGTAACTTATTTTAAGGTATTCTTTTCTTCTTCACGACAAAGCAAATTGCTCCTATTTTTTTGACAATATAGATGATTGATAAATACCCCTTCGGAGTTAATTTATTATCATCAATATCAATGTTTTCTTTATATAATTATATATGTAGATCTATTCTTTGAACTGAATCCAATCGCAGATAATAAAAACCTTTTAATCTTTCTTGTAAATAATGACTACAACCGCTATACACTTTTAGAGTAAAAATAGAGCGCATTTCTTTAATTTGCTAACATATTATACTTATTAAAGAAGAACCATCTTTACTAAATATAATCTTTTCTCTATACTTAAATAGGTACTATAAACACCTAATCGTCAAACAATCTGATTATTCTATCCAACTGAAAAAAACAAGTCATGGTCTGAAAACAGATGAAGTCACTCGCTTAGCGATTCTCTCCACGGCGCGTACGCGGGGTGAATGGAAATGGCCCGTTGTAGGTTAAACTTGTATTAACCTGCAAGGGAATGAAATGAACGATTACAGCACGGTGGGAAAAACAACGAATTTGACGTTGCGATTTATTGGCAGAACAGTCATTGCAAGGATAACGAGGTTTAATTTAGAAATAAAACACATTTAGCAACGTAAAAGCCCTATAGCTTTTTTTAATTTGGAAAGTCTTTATTAAATTGTGTTTGCACGAGAACACCGGGAAGAAAGAAGATTTCTCTAGTATTGTTCTGACGCCAAGCAACAAAATGTAACTTATATTGTACTAGCAGTTGCCCGCGGCTTCGCCCGCGTACATTATGATTAATGCATAAAAGTTGAATAAAAGTTTTTCCCCGCGACTTCCTTTGCGTGGAATTAATAATTGACCCCCCCCCCCCCCTTTTTACCCTCTTAGGGAATTGACTTGTGGGATAACAACTACTATGTATCCATCCCCAGAACTCAAACTATCTCTATACCAAATCATCTACTTAAATAGGTTAAGCGGTTATCAATTCCCCATAAAATCTTTCAACCCCCTTTTCACCTCTTAAAGGGTTGATTTTCGGGATAAAACTATCCTATGTCGTTTTCCGAGACTCAAACTATCTCTATACCAAGTTTCATCTAAATCGGTTCAACTGAAAATAATTCTCTATAAAACTTCCAACCCCTTTGCTGTGCACCCCCATAAGTGTTGTTTTTCGGGATAAATACTATTTTGCCCCTTCCCGGGACCCAAACTATCTCCATACCAAGTTTCATCTAAATCGGTTCAACATTTAAAAATGCCTCATACAAACTTTTAACCACCATTTCACCCCTTTAAGTAATGATTTTAGGAAATTAAAAAAACCAGGCAAGTGCGGGTCTTACTTGCGCCTCAAAGGTTTCGTACGAACAACTTTTATATTACATTTTTGAAAAAAGACGCTTTCAGCATGATTTCATGAGAATTTATAGAGCGGCTGAGTGTGAATCGGACTCGTACCCCGATTATTATTTTTTTTTGTCTTAAATCGGACTGATGCTTGACTGCACTCTTATTAGTTTTCCTGTAATTTATACGTAAATAATTATTATATCTGTAATTTTAGCAAATTTTTCTGTCGAACAGTTTCCGATATTGATTAATTTACACCTTTTTTTAATAACTTCAAAATTATGTACCTTTTTATGTTAAAATTATACTAATTAGAGATCCTCACATTAAGCCCTTTTATTTGAAACGCCACACAATAAAGTTATTTGTTTTTTTGATTTCTCATTTACCTACCCACAAATCCCCCCCCCCCCCATGTTTAAAATTCATAAATTGGCGTTACATGCCTGCCTTTGGGTTACTGACTTACATAATTATGTGTATTAAATTTTAGCTCAATCGGTCCAGCAGTTTCTGAGAAATTTCGCTGTCTGATGGACAGACAGACAAACTCGCACCATAAGGGTTCCTTTTCTACCATTTTGGTACGAAACCCTAAAAACATCCTTTTCGCTTCCCGGGACTCTCTATACTAAAATTTATGCATTAAGTTTCATCTAACTCGGTGTAGGTGTTAAAAATTTCCTGAGAATGAAAACTACCCTTAGTCATTTCCAGGGATTCACACTTACTATATACCAAGTTTCGTCGAAATCGGTTCGACGGATTAAAATTCCCTATACAAACTTGCAACCCCCGTTTCACCCTTAACTTTTTTACCTTTAGGGGTAGTTTTCGCGCAAAAACCTATTTTTTGTTCCTCTAAATCCAAGTTTCATCTAAATCGGTTCAGCTGTGAAAAAACCCTATACAGACTACCAACCCTCTTTTCACCCCTTTACGGGTTAAATTATTCATATTCAATGAAAACAACCCTTAGTCGTTTCCCAGGATTCAAACTATCTATTATATCAAGTTTCATTTCAATCGGTTCAACGGTTAAAAATACTCCATACAACCTTCCAATCCCCTTTTCACCCCTTTAAGTGCTGATTTTCGGTATAGAAACTACCCTATGTCGTTTCCCGGAATTAAAATTATTTCTATACCAAAATTTCAAAATTGATGCCATTTTCGTACTTAATTAACGTCCAAAAATACCATAAATCGACTCCCATATTGATATTTAGTAATTTCAACCATATAGCACCCCAACAGGGGGATGATATTTCACGCCCGCCACTTTGTATCATAAAATCATTGGTGTTTTCGTAATCAGTGACCCGATCAACCATAGAAACGATACCATGTTGGTTTTCAGACTTTGTCACCCCCATTTCCCCCTTTATGGGGTTGAATTTTCAAAAAACCTGGAATACGTGTATAGTCATTTATTGTTAGCAATAGGTACTCCTGTGAAGTTTCAAATAAAACAGTCTAACTAATCTTGTTTCCCTATACAAACTTTGGACCACCATTTCACCCCCTGGGGGATGATATTTTGCACCTGCCACGTTGTATAATAAAATGGTTGTTGTTTTCGTAATAAGCGACCCAATAAACCATAGAAACGATACCCATATTGATTTTCAGACTTTTTCACCCCCATTTCCCCCTTTAAGGATTTGAATTTTCAAAAAAGCTGAAACACGTATTTACTCATGTATTGTTAGCAATACTCCTGTGAAGTTTCAAATAAAACAGTCTAACTAATCTTGTTTCCCTATACAAACTTTGGACCCCCATTTCACCCCCTGGGGGATGATATTTTACACCTGCCACGTTGTATAATAAAATGGTTGTTGTTGTACAATCAGCGACCCGATAAACCATAGAAACGATACCCATATTGATTTTTAGACTTTTTCACCCCCATTTCCCCCTTTAAGGAGTTGAATTTTCGAAAAAGCTGAAACACGTATTTACTCATTTATTGTTAGGAATACTCCGCTGAAGTTTCAAATAAAATAGTCTAACTAATCTTGTTTTCCCATACAAACTTTGGACCCCCATTTCACCCCCTTACGGGGTGAATTTTGAAAAATCCTTTCTTAGTGCACCCCTAGACCTTATAAGGGACCTACGTGCCAAATTTGGAAACTCTAGAACCAGCGGTTTGGACTGTGCGTTGATATGTCAGTCAGTCAGTCAGTCAGTCAGTCAGTTTCTTCTTTTATATATTTAGATTATAATAATATATACAGTGGCAACAATAATAATACAACATTATAATATCATTCAGCTGTGAGGTTGTACAGATTAAAACTTGCTCGATAATTTAACCAACTGAACAAACATTGATGCATGTTACTTAGACTTACTTGTAAATAGTTAATACAACATGAATTAATATTTTAAAAACATTTATAATGCTATCATATCGTATAATCTATTTAAAAAGTTTATATGCTGGTTCAAATTGTTAAAAACTGTATAACGACCAATTTCCTTACTTAAACATTAGAAAAATAATAGGTACTTACCGACTATAGCAACCCGTGTACTATAAAGAAAACCAAATAATAAAAATATACCTACTTAATATGTCTACTTATATCTGTAAGTAACTTGTAACGAAGCCTTACTTTTCCCGCCTCGTCAGCAATCAATAGTCACCCCGAATGTCAATCACTAAACTAATTGAATGAATGCTTGATTGAATCCCAACGCATCTCAAGGGAAATAGTTTTACCCCTCTTTCCCTTTGTAGCCATCACCTGGGTAACAGGGGAAATTGCAGTTCCTTAATGTAACTTAGTTGCCTGCGGCGTTTGTAAAAGGAAAAGTTTTCGCCTTAAGTTAGAGAGGAAAGACGTCATTTCCGATGACAAGGACACAGTAACTGGGGGCCGATTCTTGACAGCCGGACGCTCGAATTCAAAAAATTCAAGCTCGAAAATAATCGCACACAAAAGTTTGTTGCCAATTTTTTCGCATGGAATTAATAGTTTAAATAATCATAATTTTAAATTTCTATCGCTGTTATTTTTAAAACATAATTTCATCGTTTTATTCAGAGTTTCAAATGTCACTTTCGAGTGCTCGATTCTCAAAAATCACCCCCCTGTCTTTGTTAAGTCTACAAAATTAAAGGTACTCGTTATGTTTTTAATGAATGATACACGCAGACTCGATTTCATTCGAGAAATGAAGTAAATAATTAGGCTTCATTTAGATGCTACAAAACATTAGCACATGTATAAAAAGTATGTGACAGGATACGGCTTAGCAGTACCCTGTCACGTCAGCCATACGGTGTACGGTCACGTCTGAAAATTTAGATACATTTAATGTTACCAAAAACATGTATCCAAAACTTAAAAAAGAGTCCGGTAACGATTTGAAAACGAAAATTGCTAATAATGTCATTATGCATATGAATTGCATTTGGTAAGCTAGCTTGAAGTCTTGTTATTGCAAAAAAGTAATTTATAGGTCAATATACATATATTAATATTTAATACCTTAAAACTCAATTCTTACAGAGCTTGTTTAGTGAGGACGTTGATTCATGCAATGCTGTCGTATGATTTTTAATTATTATTTGTTATGGACCCTAATATGTTTTGTACCATTGGAATAAAGCATGAAGTGAAGTTTGTTTTTTCATTTTTATATTTGTAAAATACTTTAAAATCTTCCCAAAAAGATCACCTTAACTTCGGCAATTTTTAGCAAAATTGCTCTAGCAAAACATACTCTCCCTTAAAAATATATATATGAAAATGAAAAGAACTATTACATTTATTCCTCAGGCGACTCATTTTCCAATGTATTTATATATTTTAAGTACTTGTATAACTTAATTTTAAACAATAAAAACCTTACTCTTTTCACCTCTCCAAGCAAAAATCGGGAAACTGGTGTTAGATTATGTGAATTATTTATAAATGAAGCATAAAATTAAATAATTGTTGTACTCATTGCATCCAAAAAGAAACGTTCTTTCATAATATGTATACAAAATTATAGAGGTTATGTTAGTTACTGCAAAATAGCATCAAAAAGTTGAGCGAAATCGAAAAAAAAGTTTACCGGACTCTTAAGTGTTGGTAATAGATTATGGTTACATATTTTTGTTACATTAAATGGATCCATATTTTCAGACAAGACTGTGAGTATACGAAAGTTTAAATATTCTTATACCACAATGCATGTACATATATGCAGGGCATGTCTACCGAATGCATCCGGATCACTCGGCCAAACTGTCCACGGACTGGATCCCGCACGACGGACGTGGGGGCAGAGGTAGACCAAGACGGAGATGGCAGAGACGGCCTGGACACATATCTTGAAGAATGGCGGGAGTGTGCATTATTACAGGGCCAAATGGCGGGAAGGAAGCAAGGCCTTTGCCCTTAGTGGGACACCTTACCAGGCTAATAAAAAAATTAAAAAAAAACTTATATCACCCCTTTTTGACCGTTTTGTTGTTTGACTTTGCATTAATACCTAACTTGGTGACAAAATTAATATCCTTTAGAACCTGTGAAGCAATAAAAAAACCCCTGATGCCTTATCATTAGTCAAAAGGAACCGGGTAAAACTCGGATATCCGGTAGTGGTTACTTTATTTACTTGCCGGTCCCTCGGCGGCTGACCCCAGCACTTCTTCAGACTTTGCCTGGGAATCAGAAAAAAGTTATAAAAGAAAAGTGCCATTGGATTGGAATCGAAAAACACCTAAGGTACGTACTGAAAATAAATTATGATATTATTTAAGAACAAATTGTATGGATTAATAATCATATATTTTGATTTGTATTGTATTTTTATGTAGTGACACAGCTATTATTTACATACAAACTTTTGCTGTGACTGTAATTATGTAGTTTTAATAAATTATAGTGTATAATAAAACCTCAGGTCTAATAATGGGTTGTTATTTTCTCGTGTCACTGGTGACAACTACTGGTAGTTGTAAATATAATATATGTAAGTATTAAGCGACAAATTGTATCAATTGCCGAAACAACGAAATGAAATAAAACTCGGAAACTTTTGCCCCAGGAGACGACGATTGAATTAGTTCCTTTCACGATAGTTGTAACTGAAACTGATTTTCCGGGAGTGTTTTTCCCTTTATCGAATTATATTTTTGCTTTATAGAATTTGTTCGGGCTGCTCATGTAGAACGAAGTAACAAACTGGGCCCATAACCTGAAGAGTTAAGGGCTTAAAAGGAAACTATGGAAAATAATTAAGAAAAATATGATTTAGTAATTAAAAAGCAGAATGGAATAAATTTACATTATTTTTAAACAAAAACTTGTTCATTTGTCAGGTGTGGCCTTTTTTAAACAACAAGTAAAACATTTTTATTGCTATGCTTCTTAACCATAATAATTTTAATATAATTTACTAAGATATTCACTGCAACGCTGCCTGACAACAATGTTTATGTGGCATTGGTTTTTCCAACAACAACTTTCATGCATACTAATTGCTTCGCCGAGTTAACGTGGATAGTTTCCCCGTACTTGCAGAAGTTTTAACTAAGGCAAGAATAGACCCATGCCTTCTACGCCGACCCAAAAAAGTTTTTTTAGGAAACAAAGTTTGAGACAAATACCAGTGCTCCTTTACAAATATTGTGCCAGGTGAGAGTTCCAAACTAGTAACTAGGCCAATCCTTTCTGGTCCCGGGCATCTCAACAGTTCTACCAACTTCCAAGACTCTTCCTGCTTAGAAGTTAAGAAGATTGGAATAGTAAAAGAAAAATAAAAAGCACATACAATTATTTTCTAATTAGTTCAATAGTGCTATTTTAATTAAGCCGTTACATCAAATTTTTACATGCTCTGCTCTTCTCTTTTCTTTTTTTTTAAATAAGGTATAAAATTTAGTGGGTATTGATCTGATGCATGATATTTTACGACAAATCAAGACGTAATTATCTCTTTAATTAACTTATTCGTGTATCTAATATATATAGAACTGACAAAATCATTAAAAAACCCATATCATATCATAAAAACTGATATCCTTAAATAATATACTTCTAAATACCATTTGATTATCAGAAATTAATTACTACACATTTATCTCTTATTTACTTAACACTTTAACGCAAACAGTTGAATATGATCAGACCGTCAATTATCTTAAGCAAACACCTTCAGTTGGTTCGCCATAACATGGATTGTATAAACTGAGTTAGTTCGCTCAAGAGTAGAGTGTATGGGAGATCTAAAATGATGTTTTAGCTAGATTTTTACACATTTAGGCCAGTTATGTATGACTGTTATTCGAAGCAAATTAAAAACGTAACAAATATGGGATTGAAATGGACTGTGTGAGAGACAATTAAACGAAGAACGGCTTCAGAAAACTTATTGTCTTGCGCACTTTTTTCCCTTTTTTTTCGTCAGCAAATGACAGAAGTGTCAGTATTTCGACTCCTATGAGACGGGGGTGATAAAGTGATCGCAAACACTATTATTAATACACAAAAAGACTAACGCTATAATCGTTCCCTGAAAAGTTACGCCCTTTAAATATAAGAGAGGCAGGCTATGGCCTGGCAGCGTGAAACTGTGAGTAGTGAGTAATAACCCAGGCGACAATTTCACTAAGTGGTCGGGGAAGCAACATGATATTTATTTTAATCAAAAGGTCAGATAACAGTCTATTTATTTTAATAAAAATAATGAAGGTAGCGTGAAGCTGTGAGATAGAGATAACCATGTTTTTTATGCCAAGCAATCGCTTCGTAGGCAATGTTACAGGAGTTAACAATATTATCATGATGTCCAAAAAAATTACGACAAACTTAAAATCAATGTTTTCAACGTCTCAGCCTTTTCTCAGACCTACGTACATTATACGGCTTTATAAAATCCCTTAAACAGCGTGTAAAAACTTGCCCAATTTCATTATTCGTTAATGACGGTGGTATGATTAATCCAGTTTTTGCCGACCCGTGCGTAATGACGTGGAAGATGAATAATTATTTCACGCACGGGTATGTGCGGTAAGCGATACTTTGTGTGACTTTATTATAATAATTATGCCGCTGTCGTTTAAGATAAGCTGAGCTAAATACGTTTAAGATAAGTACCTACACAGAGTAAAATTCCGTCTACGTCTTAAGCCGTATTGATATCAGTAACTGATATAACTTCAAATGACTGTAAAAACGTTAAAAAAATACAACTTCAATGTAGATATTGCGTAGGAATTAGTGACAAAGATCTAAATTATGTAAACGACATAAAACTAATTCAGGGTTGCATTATAAAATTTTAGGTATGTACTTCTAGTAATTTTCAATAGGTGCCGAATGTAATTAATTAATTATAGAAGTCATGATTTAAATATTCATAGGCATGCACGTTAGAAAGCAGCTCTAATACATATGTACATTGTACGTGTGCGTGTATATAATGTTTGATATAAAGTCCTTACATATCGAAATCATAATAGTAATATTTGTGTAAAAATTCACTGGCCCTGAATGCAGAATTGCAACTTGGCCTTTTTTTGTTTATTAAATAGTATCAGCAGGCAATTCCAATCATTATCAACAAAATCATAAAAAACTTAATAAAGTGAATGTTCTATTATCATATTACACGTTTTATTAATATTGCTGTTCTGTAGCTTTTATGATTTAGGTTTATTAATCAGAAAACAGAACAACACAGACTACAGAGAATAAGTGAGGATCGGGCTGTCAAGAAAGCGTTCTTGGGACGACCGACTGGTCGCCGTCCGGTGGGTCGGCCCAGATATCGTTGGGGAGACAATGTGGCGGCGGATCTGCTGCAGCTTCGAGTCAACAACTGGCAAGAAGTCGCGCAGGATCGGGATAGGTGGCGTGCTCTCATTTCGGAGGCCAAGATTCTCTTTGAATCGTTGAGCCAAAATAGTTAGTAGTTACTTAGATTTATTAATCTGCATACGTACCTTATTGTTACGTGTTACGCACACTCCAACATCGTAATTATTTATCAAAGTTGTACAACAACATTCTCTACAAAGAAATTTTAATCAGAATCTTCCAGACAGTGAAATATGAAAGTAATGCAAGCCTTTTGTTTACCCGCCCCCATGTTTGTCGCTCGCACACAATGTGTAATTACTTGGCACTTTTTATGGTATCCTTTTGGTTGCGTTGAAACGTACAAAACGTGCTCTGAAAAAGACATCGTTTTGTTTCATAAGCATGCCTCGAATGATAAACTAAACTAGGTACTACTACTTTAGACTATTGTCTAAAGTAGTAGTAGTAACACGCTAACGTTACAAAACTACGCTAGAGGTCTCTACCAGTAGATTAATAGAAATAATATATTGACATTTACTAAATCCCGCAGCCAGATAATATCATACATATAATGTCTCCAAAACCGAATAAAGCATGTGTATAAGTAGCTATAACGGGTTTTATGAGAAACAAATCTACACTGGCAACGGAGGTCCTTCTAGGCCTGCCGTGTCTGGACTTATTAGTTCAACGAGGTCTTAGGGGGTAACAACCGGGGCTCACACTGAGGTAATAGAGACGCTTATAAACTACCAACAATTACCTAGCGGCCTCAAATGATACTCAAATAACACATGTTCAAAAAAAGCTGCACTGTCTAGCTGGTCGAAGGAACACGACCGGTCCGGGATACAACAACACTGCATATGTACACTGACGGCACAAAGTAATAATAAATCGAATATTGTGTGTGTGTTGCCCTTGAGCCATCTTTGATGTCGCTTTTTATGGGGGCCCATCTTGCGAAGGGCGAGTCACCGTCTGCCGGAAATAAAATTGGATACCATTTTATTAGGCAGGCGTCCGGTTCTTCATCCAATAGCCCATTCATCACAGTCCATACTTTTCACCCAACAGCCTAGTACATTTTAGACTCCATTAATTCTCAATAGTCCTTACACCATGGCGGGTGCTGTCTCTGCGTGCGTCCCATGACACGGGCAGGGGCAGCATCCGCTTAGTGTACCCCTCACTTTTCATTAAATTGTCGAAAGGGCCTCTGCGCGTTGGCTTCGGCTCCGCATACGCCTCAAAGGTCCGGAACACCATTGTTCCGTGTTCGGGAAAGAAATCGAATATAATAGTTTTAATGATATGTTGTATTTCTCTTTATGAATAAATTGATATTGAAAGACTAAGACGGGGCCGGGTGCGGGAGTAGGTATACTAGGTAAACTTCCGTGAAACAAACATGAATCGATAGCCTTAAGCGAATATAGCTCCGTGACTACCGCTATGTAATGTGAACGTATCATGCTGCCAAAGCAGGGGCTAAGTGGTGTACAAACCAAAGGATACGCATGATATCTGACAGTGCTGCAATATTACGAGCTCTTCATAGTACCATTCAACTCAGGCTCATAAGATTAGAGTGCCACCAAGCTTTGGAGGTAATAGGTTTAACAAACTGAATTATACGCCAATGGATGAAAGGGCACAGTGGCTTTCTAAGTAACGATGCGACAGACGAGCTAGCTTGGTTCGGGCTAAATCGTCCTATTACTGCAAATACCATCTATTAGCAATGCACCAAGGTGAAGTTTTGAAAGTTGCGAATTTTTCCATACAAAATGTTCTCAGAATTAAATTTTAGGAACAAAAAAATTATTCAGGAAGACGCTGGACACCACTGTTATCAATTATTTTCACTAACTAACTCATTTCTGGCATGTTTGTATTTTTCTCATGTAAACTACTTTTTAATAAAAAAACCGATATCGAATGTTGGTATTCTTGGATCTATTGGATCTTATTTATTAATAAAAAAAACAATCGAATTGAGAACCTCCTCCTTTTTTGAATTCGGTTAAAAACTTTATAGGTACAATTACAAACAATAAACCTAAACATAAATACAAATTAAACGTAATGTTAAAAAAACATTTACAGTCCCAGTATTGTGATATAAGTAGTAATGAAATAAGCAAGAAAACCCAAAGAAACTGGTTTTCCGGTACTCAGCATAAAATATTCTCAAAGATCTAACTAACTATCATAACTTCATCATCTGCTAAAATCTTTGCTAACAATTTCTTTCAAGCTTTAAACCCCACTTCAGAGGCATGCATAATAAATCTTTAAGGTACAGCTTATTTAGAAAACAGCGACAGCACTATGGAATGTTAGATTTTGCTAAAAATATGGCATTTTAGGGTGGGTGCCTAGTTTAACGAATTCTAACAGAGATCAATAAAATACTATCTTCTTACAAAGTACTATACGTTCCTGCACCACGATTTAGTTAAAATTAGGTAGGAAGATAGCTTGAGCCCCGGGAAAAAATAATTAGGATAGTTTTTATTGCGGAAATTATAGCTTGAACGGGTGAAAATGAAGGACAAATTTATTATAGAAGTGCGTTAATAAATTCATTTAATCGAATGGTTGCCACAACAGTAAATTATTTTGCACAAACCACAAGATAAAATAGTCATTAAAGTGCACTAGCTGCCATATTGTCTATTTTATCAAACCGAAGAAGTTTCCGGCGTGAATTATACAAGATGATCCTAAACCTTGCAGTCGTTAAATGGTGAAACTTTTCAATTACCGTCCAAAGTGCCTTTGGATGTGTTCCAGATTTTCCATTCGATATTTGGGTTATCTCGTGAATAACAACCGACAAATCATGTAAGTTACATTCCGATTCCGAATAGTTTTCAATAAAAAAAAAACGATAGCAGACTCTTTCGCTGAATACAAGAAAATCGATATTTGTACAACAAGAAAGTTCATATTTGCTTCGAGTGCTAATTTTGAGTCTAGACCAAGCGAAATAATCTATTATAGAATAACTAGCGTAGCGAGTGATCCTAATTTAGAATCTTGAGCGTAGTGAGGGAGTCAAAATCATAAGATGTAAAGTAAATCAATTTATTCTCGTGTTGTACTATCCTCCACCTCAGCAGTGGGAAAACATGAAATAATACAACCTGAGAGATGTTTAATCCTTCTTCCTCACTGTATTCACTCGTGTTTTCTTATAATATTCTTGCATTTGAGTTCAAAAACATCAATAACAAGTTAATAACACAAAAAAATCATCGATATAAACTAATTATTTTTAAAATATTTTTTATTTTAATTTTATATTGTTTTGCGTAAGTAATAATATTTTTCACATGATAATCTTATAATTTTTCCCTTTATACTTATTTTATTTTGAAATAAAAAATAGGTACTTATATAACTATTTCACGTTTCTCTGATTAAGTACAAATGTAGCTTAAACCGGTTTCAAGCTTCTTTTTTTTTAAACACTGTTTTTTTTTAGATATCACAACCAAGAAGCTGTAAATTGTGTAACTCGAGTTCCATTGCAAAACGGCAGCGCAGATATAATACACGTAGAGTTGCAAGCAACCGTAGGCTACGGTACCTACTTACCATCAGACGGACCGTATGCTTGTTTGCCACCGTCGTGGTATAAAATATAAATAAATAAATAAATATTATGGGACAATCGTACACAAATCAACCTAGTCCCACAGTAAGCTCAATAAGGCTTGTGTTGTGGGTACTAGGCAACGACATATATAATAGATAGATACAGATAAATACTTAAATACATAGAAAACACCCATAACTCAGGAACAAATATCCGTGATAAACACACAAATAAATGCCCTGACCAGGATTCGAACCCGGGACCTCCTGCCTCATTGGCAGGGTCACTACCGACTAGGCTAGGAGGCCGTTAAATAAAAAGGATAGGTACGTTTTTGTTGACGATATTGATATGAAACAATTATTAATAAGGTGTTTTTAGAAAATAGTGTGTTGTTATTACTGGAAATCGATAGCATTTATTGTACCTAATTAAAAATGTATATTTATTATAATTTGCTTATTGTATTTTAGAATGGAAAAACTTGTTTGCATATTGTGTAAATATGATACACATGCTGTGTAAATATTTATCATTAAGTATGTTTAAGATGTTTTCTCATAAATGAAAAACATATATTCCTTAGTCACTTCAATTTCATATCTCAACGAATCAACTCGTAAAAGAAAATTAAAACCAGGTAAATTATAAAAGATTGATTAAAATAGTGGAAGTCTAAAAGATATCACCTGTGTGCTCCCTTTAATGAGTTCTTATTTATTTTTTATTTTTTAAGTATACTTTTCGGTTTTGAACGTTTTTTTTAATAAACAGTATTTTTGCCTACGGGAAGCCAACAACAATTAAATGCAGTTTACTTTATTTAACCCTCTGCAACTGAGGTGGGATTCTTGTAATTATTCCACTGAGGAGTAGTCTGTCAGACGTGCATTTTAGTTGCTATTAAATTTAAAAATAATGAACTACTATAAATGTAAGTGTATTAGTATTACTTTTTAATAATATATAGAACCGATAAATGTTAATTTGTTAGAATAAAACTCATAAATCAGTAGAATATTCAATATTGTTTAAAGTCATCATAATATAGGAACTTTTAACACAGGCCTCTTTAAAAAAATATATAAAAAAACAGAACCATAAAAACAATAATTTTAACTTAAATTTACCTTCTTCTGGCATAAAATTAACAATAAAAAAATTATAAAAATAATCCTTAGACCAGTTTTTTTTATAAGCGGGTGTTTTCGACGTCCTTAAAAAATCTATTTTAGACCAAACAAATCCATTTTTGCTACGATAACAATCTCGATTTGACGTTTTCTTTTCCTCTAAGTCTTAGTCTGAGCCTCGCTCGCCATTATCGAATTATATACCTAACAATATACTGAGTTGCACCTAGAAAATATTTTCACAATAATTTACTGAGGTTACGACTGGTAGACACTATCTATATGAAAATAATTATTTTACTGACGTGACGTATGTGAGACAGTATGAGGTTATAACAATATTACTGACAACACGTCTGCTAGACCCATCACTTATTACTGACCTTACGTCCTGTGGACACCAAACATCTCTAACTCCGCCAGAGCGCACGCCGCTGCTGCCGTCGCTGCACCTGCAGGAGGCATGCATCCACGCAGGAAGGTACACAGAGAGACGGAACGATACGCCGATAAATGGCGACGTAGCAACAGCGCGTAGGTATTTTGGTGTCTGTCAGACGTAACGTCAGTTGCAGAGGGTTAAGATTAATTTTGTGTTTAATATCTACCCTTGTCTTTTTTCCAGGAGTCCATTACTCAAATATTTACATATAAATGAACTAACGACCAATAAATGGACCTAGATTTATCTAAAATATCAACGACTTGCACGGTATTAACTAAGACGTAATTTTTTTTAAATGCAATGTATAAATTCCTTTGGATTTTACTGACGTTTATGAGCTTGGAAGCAAAAAAAGTATATATTCACACGTTTAACGAAAATGTCTTAACACAAGAAGAAATTCTCCAGCAAATTAAGGCCAATACAACATACTAAGTAAATTGAACCAGAATCTATATTTGCAATTTAGGCATCACGTTAGTGATATGCATAGTCAAAAATGTGTCTACGGTAAGAAGATATATTGTAAAACTACTCAACAAAAATATGTTTTAAGTTTTATTTTTTTTGAAGACTATAACCCGCTTATTCATAAACGTATTTCAAACCTCATTTAACTAAATCATCTTTTGTCCTTATCTGTCACATTGACAGTTGTGTTTGTTAGAAACAGACAAAATACATTTGAACTAAATGAGGTTTGAAACACGTTTATGAATAAGCGGGTAACAGTTTCAACGTACAATATAGACAAACCCGCTTATTCATAAACATGCTTCAAACCTCAGTTAGTTAAATTATGTTTTGTCTGTTCCAACAAACACAACTGCCAATGATTTAGTTAAATGAGATTTGAAATACGTTTATGAATAAGCGGGTTATAATATAAGATGCAAAAATGAAGCCAATAACAGGCCGCTTTAATGGATACATAAATTACGGATTGCTTAAATACTAGAATTTTCGAGATACGAGTAAACCCTATGCTAGACAAATTAATAATATTGAATAATTGTGTCACAGTTGGTGTTCAGCTGAAGTCAAACTTCCTTGTGATCCTAATGAATTCAGACGGCTGGATGGTACCTGCAATAATGTGAAACGTCCATCGCTTGGAGCGGCGCACACTCCTTTTATAAGAATTCTACATCCAGAGTTCGGACAAGGTATATTTACACAAAATGACGTTTGTAAAAAAATATAATGCCAATTTACGTATCGAATAGTTATTAATAATAAATAATAAATAAATAAATATTTGGGGACAGTCTTACACAAATCAACCTAACCCCAAACTAAGCAAAGCTTGTACTATGGGTGCTAGGCGACGATATACATACTTAGATAGATAAATACATACTTATATACATAGAAAACATCCATAACTCAGGAACAAATATTTGAGATAAGCACACAAATAAATGCCCTTACCAGGATTCGAACCCGGGACCTCCTGCTTCGTAGGCAGGGTCACTACCAACTGGGCTATGGAGGCCGTTATAAATATTATTTATTTATTTATTTAATCTTTATTGCACAATAAAAGAAAGTACAAATGGCGGACTTAATGCCTTAAGGCATTCTCTACCAGTCTAATATGATATTTCTGTTTTGATAGAACCATAATAATTATGAAAATTTAATTTTGAATATTTACTAAACTACCATCAGAATTAGTCAATAAATTCATGTAGTTCAACGTAATCTACTTTTTTTTAATTAATTGGTTACTTCAAAGTTCAACCTTAAGTTGAAGTTTCGTTTTGTGATACACATTTTATATTAGATCTTCCTTAAAATAGGGTATGATCCGAAACCGGCCCAAGACGGTTCTCCAGAACCACCAGCGCGACACATCCGCACCACCTTACTTGCCAACGGAATTCGACCAGATCCCACATTCACCATGCTCGCAACCCATTACTTTGTATTTGTGGCAGCCGATACAGTCAGCATACAAGACACCGGTTGGTACCATATTTGTTATTTTTTGTTTTACATTTTTAGGTATACCCATTACAATATACCCAAGCCTTTTGTTTTCAGTAAACTATGTGCTATGGAAACCATATTGCTGTGAACCAAAAGGAAAAACCGATCCGCTATGCACCCCTATACAAGTTCCAAATGATGATCCAGTCCACAGGTTTTCTGGCATACGCTGCCTGAATCTAACTAAACCCATAACTTATCAATTTGTTGGATGCCTGAAGAATGACACTATACCTGAGCGAGTGAGTTTTCTTTAATTTAGTTATGTTGAATAACTTTTTGATGTGCTAAAATTTAAAAATAAAGAGACATAAATCTCTATCTTGCTACTTATTACTTTGTTTATTTTCATAGATCAATTCAGCGATGCCCCTTTTCGACTTATCAGTCGTGTACGGGAATAATTTAGAAAACTCTTTGAAGAAGGGAAGATTGTATAGCCGAGGTCTGCTCAAGTACGAAATGGTCGATGGAAGAGAGTTTCCACCGAGCACACGCACCGAACCCAACGTTTGCTTGCTAAATCAGCCACCTCATGAAACTAGATGTCATGCGGCACGTGAGGAACTTATATTTTGAGTAACCTAACTACCTACAGTTATCATAGCTTGTAGAGCAAGCTAAATAACTGTTTTAAGATGATAACCGTTTCTGAAATGGCTAAGTGTTTTTAGTAATTCTAATTACAATGTGCCTACTAGTCTAATCGACTACGAGTACCTATGTAATAGTTGCCTAAGTCTTCATAAACTTAATTATTTACCAGAAACGCAGAAGTATCAGCAAAAATCTTACGCTTGAATTAGTGTTTGAGACTGGGATTATAATTTTGTTTACTTTTCTATTTTAGCGGAAGATGGAATCAACTCACTTTTAGGCATAAACCTCGTCGCCATCTGGTTCTGGCGTAACCATAACAGGATAGCGTCAGCTTTAGCTGATTTAAATCCTTGCTGGAATGATGATAAAATATTTTACACTGCTCGAGATATTAATATAGCTGCGTATGTGCACATACTTTACTACGAGTTTCTACCACTTTTACTTGGTAAGATTTTTATTGAAGAGTTAATCGTTTCTAAAAGGAACCAATCATTTATTTAACGTAAAGGAACTGGTGACGCAGCAGCCGTATGTATAATTTAATCATTTCGTTTACTAGGTAAAATTTTGTACAATATGAGCATTACATACAAAAAACTAAACCTAGGAAGCCGCGGCAGGGCTCAGGCTACCAGTGCACAGTGGTTCATAGAGAACCTACTGGGCTATGCTCGCCATATCCAGGACTACCCCATTCTATATTTTACTCTTGATCCAACCACAACCTCGTAGCTCGTAAAGAAAGTCTTTCAAGAAAATAGTAGTTATATAAACTTAATTTCCATTTAGGTTGGAGAAATCTAAAGAGCAATTCGGTTGTATCGGATAGCCGTGGTTTCAGAGACATGTACAACCCAGACGTGATGCCAACAATATCCTTGGAATTTCCTTACTTACTCCGCTGGGCTCATCTGATGCAAGAAGGAAGGGTTAAGTATGTTAATGCAATTTTAATACTCAGTTTTATTAGTAACATATTATGTAAAATGTATAGGTCTATCAATATGCAGCAAGTTACGTATATTCAAGAAAAAAAATCGAATCAGCAATGCACCAAAGAGAAGTTTCCAAAGTTGCAAAATTTTCCATACGGAATGGTCTCAGAACTTGAATTTTACGAACAATAAAAGATATTCAGGAAGTCGCTGGACACCACCGATATTAGTATATTAACTGACTGCCTCATTTACGAGTTTATAAAAAAAACTAAATTAATACGTTTTTTGATAATTTCCACAGGAAATGTTCTTCTTTAATTTAAATTCTCGTAAGTTCCCGGAAATTACCGAGAATGTTACTAAATTTTTAGGAGTGTTCTGTAACTTGTATATGCTACTTCTAATTTATTTATCTAAGTTTCCTTATTCTGTGCAATTATACGATCTTTAAAAATATACAAACATCTATAAAAAGCATCATATAAGATCAAATGAGCTTTGCAAGCGAACTTCGATCGATATTATATGACTCGCTTCATTGGCATAGAACTTCAATTATCATTGTGCACTGGGTCTTATGATACTGATGATGATGTATATTTGTTTAACTAACATTATTACGTTATTTTAAGAATGTATGACGAAGCTGGAAATTATTTGAAGCAAATGCCTATAGTGAACTTGACGTTGCGGACGGGTTGCCTGACGGTGGACAACAACATTGAAGGAATGACCCTCGGATGCACTCGGCAGGCGAGCGGAAAACTTGACTACGTTATGGACCCTGACGTAAGTGGTAAAAACTATTCCATATTTACTGAAAAGAGCCTTTTATGAGTAGCCCATGAGAAAAAATGTATGAGTTCGTGATAGAAATGAAAATATTTTTGTTGAAATTAGTCTATTTTCTAAGTGACAAAGTTATCCCATTGTAGAATTACCACCCTTAACGTTAACGTGGATGCTTTATAATAAAAATTCTAATTATGATTTTAACTATACCATAGTTCTTAAGTAATTATTTTATTTTAGATTGGTGAATTAATTCTTGGGGGTCTTCAGCGTGCGTCAGACATTGGCTCCAGTGACTTGGAAAAGGGAAGACGAAATAATTTCCCACCTTACATAGAATACGTAAAGTACTGTACTGGGAAATGTATCGAAAACTTTGATGATCTGGCTGACTTGATTGATAACGATGTAAGTTAATATTTATTGTTCATATTATGTATAGCTAAACATATTGGATAAGTAATTGAGGGTCTTTTTACACTCTTCATACGCATATAGCAGAATTTATTCGATCATTACAGACTGATGACATTTCATACCACAACAAAAAACTATTCATTTCTCCTCTTTATTTACTGGGATGTTTTAAAAGTAGCTGCTTATTAAACTTAATTTTCAGAAACTTGATCTTCTTAAAGATTTATACCGTCACGTGAGAGACATTGATCTTATGGCTGGCACTTGGGTGGAGAAGCCGGTTCAAGGCGGTTTTGCACCACCAACATTCTACTGCATAGTAGTCAATCAGCTATTAAGGAGTATGGTATCTGATAGACATTGGTATGAACGACCAAATCGGCCAAACGCCTTTACACTAGGTACGGATACTTTAGTAATACTAATACATTATTGCAAATTTATGACGAGTTAAAATTATAAAATGTACCTATAATCTTCCATGTTTGGATTGACTCAATGACATTATTAGAGTGAAAGTTATGGTGAGTTAGAGGTGGCACAGTTAATAATTTGGACGTAAATATGTTAAAATTACATTGATCCCGGGAATTAACCCTTTAGGTGCTAGAAGAGTACAAAGTATTATTTTTAGTGACAGAAATAGTCAAAAATTGCTTTAGCCTCTGGGCATCTGAAAAAACGTTAAACCAGTTAAGCTACTAGAGCTTATCTAATTTCTAGAAATATTTTCATCTCTTAAGAAAATGTAACTAGCCAAATCTACTCTACGAGTAGGTATGAAAAAGAAACTATAATGGGACTCAAGTGGTTAAATTTAAAACACCAATGACCCATACCTAATTTACTAATTCTAATTTATAATTCGTTATTTTCGAATTACAGAACAACTACTTGAAATTCGAAAGGCATCAATTTCCAAGATTCTTTGCGACGTAGGAGATAAAGTGAGTCGCATACAACCACGAGGATTTGAGCGTGTAGGACCAAAGTAAGTACTTTATTTTGAAGAATACAGTATGAAAAAACAAATTCATGAAGTATTTTTACAAACATATAATATTCAAGGTTTGCTTACTTAAGAGGAGTATAATGTCTGTCTAATATTAACAGCCAAATACCCTAAGCTACATGACAAAAATGAGCATTTTGGCTATTTTCAGTCAACGTGTCCCAGGTATTTAGTGTCAACTGTTCAATACTAATCGGCTTGTTAATACTGACACTTCTCTTTAGATAGCAGCTCCACAGAAAAGACGTCACAAGTTACAAGTTTGTAAAAAGAGCAAAATTTACCTCAATGGATAGGTAATAAGACGTCGTAAAAATGGCTGAAAAAAAAGATTAATACCTCTCAGTTGCCTACCTTGTAATTCAAAATACTATAAACGAATTTAATTTGAAGGGCCGACTAAGGGTTGTTTATTACATTTTTATGATTGGTATGAATGTCAAGTCTATGATTATTAACTTTTTTGTTTCAGAAATAAAATTGTCAGCTGTAAAGCTATCGATGAAATAGATTTGACCGCGTGGGAGGATTACTCCTGTAAATGCTAGAATAGTACATAATCAATTTATAAGAATTAAAATGAACGAGGGTTAGATATTACTACATGTTATTTCAAACTTTTTTGTGTGAATTTTTATGTGTTTAACTGTCACTTTCTTCTGTTTAAGCTGCTAATATTCTGAGGAATCCCTTATTAAATCATCCATTTCAATGTACCATAAGACAAGTTTTTTTACTGTGGCCTAGGTTAAATAACTGAACACCTTATTTATATTTAAAAAAACTTACTTACGAAAATATCCAATGATGTAAAATAATGTCATTACTCACATGTTTAATGCTGATTGCTTGCAATGCAATGATTACTTGCGTCTGATTAATAAGTGATCAAAACGTCCACGAGAAATATTTAAGAGAAATATTATTTTAGATGAGATTACCGGAGAGGCTATAATACAAACTTGATAGATTTAGCGACTCGGGTGTGTAATATTCTCTACGTGACTCTGGGCGGTAAGTGAGACTTGCCGCCCACGGGCGTTATTTTTATTTTTCATTATGGCACGTGCGCTTATGGTTTGCCCACAATAGATAAGACGTTAATCCGTTAAGTTCTAATAGTTGTTGGGTATATACATATATATAGAATCTTAAAAAAACATCCCTTTGCCAAAAAATCCGTAACAAATGGAAACTTTAAGTTTAATAGAATATCGCATATTTAGATTTTCAAAGCCCCACTTGCATTATTAGTATGAATTTGCCGCCACCGCTAACCGCCGCTGTCGATGCTGACAACTAATTTGTGGTCACCAATTAGAGCCCCGCAAATTTGAAAGGGATGAAATGGATAGTAAGTATCCATTCTACAGTTATTTTTTTTTGAATAAATATTGTACTATTATATTTATTCATAATAAAACTTAAATAACATAATAATGTATAAAATTAAAACTACTATTAAAATAAACTAACTAAAACTAAAAACCTAACTTAAAAATAAAATACTACAGATAATTTAAAACAAAAATTCAAACATTTAACAGCCAATTTAAGACATAGCAACATAATATTTTTCTAATGTCAATAACGATCGCCACTCTTAATTTAGCAGAGCGTGCGTTGACTGAATCTCTCTCTTTGTCTACACTACATTTAAATATTGGCCGTTTTCTCAGAGCAGTCCGACTGTCAGGTCAGGATTAAGCAGTAGTTTCAAGTTTCATTAACCTTACCTACCTACTCCGCTATACCTAATAACATGTTTATGGTTAGGACTCTCTAAGTTCTGCAGCGTGTCTGGTATGCTTGCCGACACCCACATTGATGCTTAAAGACCTCTCCTTCTTCGTGTAAGCCACTTGTCCTGATCGCCACGTCCTATACATTGCGTTTATAAATATAAAATAAATAATCCAAAGCAATAAAACCAATAATAATCTATGTAAGTTAAATCTTATAATACAAACAAATATTTATTAGCTCCTTATAATATATACAATTTTAAACAAAAAAAGAACCGAAGTGGCCGAGTGGCTGTAAAAAACAGTGAAATCACTATAGGCGTGCCTATAATAGTTGAACTGTTCCCTCGATTTCTCCAGGATCCCATCATCAGATCCGGATCTGGTGACAATGATACCAACTGTGAAGTATACTCTTTCAAACAAAAAAGAATTTTCCAAATCGGTTCAGCCGTCTTGGAGTAATCGGTAAACATCCATAAAAAAAGTGCAAAAAAAAATAAACAAAGATCCCGACGAATTGATAACGTCGTCCTTCGAAATCTTGAAGTCGGTTGAAATGAAAAGGCCAATAAATTCCCTAGACCATCTTTGTTTGCAATCCAGTGCTTCTCATATGTTGACATGATTAATTACCTACCTAAGGAGTTTCTTAACACCTCTTGGTTGTTACCAATCCTAGATGCGAGGATAAGTAAGTGAAGTGATTCTATTGGTTCTTAAAAACACATTCCTAGTAAAGCATCCCCGCTCATCTCTGATGGAAACGTAGCCTTAAAAATTAAATATTTTTAGTATTTAAGACAGTAGATTTAAAAACAAAAGAAAGGTAATATAATACTGTATACATTTACGTTTTTATATCTCCCATTAAGTGGGTGATATAAAAACGTCAATGTAAAAATCGGATTCGATTTCCGGACGAGGGCTGGAGTTTTGATATAGGAAATTAAATATTGCAAATTGCCTTCGGTTTTGGGTGAGTAAATTCGACTAGGATGGGGACCTAGTCTTTTTCATTTAAGAAATGATAAAGGGTTTGATTTCCTTACGGTGAAAGTAACTTTAATTTGTTAAGCAACTCTTACGGCGGTCGACACATTAATGCTTTTATTGTTCGAATTCAATACGGAATCTGAACTGTAATTATGGCTCTCTTAGTGCTTGAAGATGGAGATCTAGGCTCTCCGAAATATGTCCCGCAAAGTGACTTAAGAGACATGAGTGTAACCGTTATACCTCATAGTGTAACTATGACACATGTAGTATCTTATAGTAATTACTTATGCTCGTAGAATAAATAAATATGATTCTTATTATGAAACAAACTCCAACATTAAGTACCTACTTAACCTCGGCAACAACGCAGGCCGGACGGCGGAAAATCGTCCGGTATTGGAATTTCCTTTAAACTCGGCGTAATGAGATGGGCCTAAAGAGGGTTAAAGAACGACAGGAGGAAGAATTAATTTATTCTGGGGCACCCCTATTCTGGTGCATTCGTAAATTTACAGGATTTTTTTGTACACAAATTAAGGTTAAGTGCGCATTTCAAACTTTATTTGGTCTATTCTATTTTTTTCTCAACTTTAATTTGCCTTAAGTAATACATTTTACCGAAGTAATTAAGTTTTATTGTCAGTAGGTGTAGATGTAAGTAATTACTATATATTATAAATACAGTTGCCGTGGGGTGCCCGGCCTTAGAATTGTCCCCCCCCCCCCCCCCATAAAGTCCCGTGGTTGCAGTAGGAGTCTTCTAAGGGAATATACCGGGAGATGGGCAGCAGCAGCAGCATCTTCCGAAAGCCTAAACAACAATAAACAAAAAAACTGCGCGCGCCAACCCACCTGCCAAGCGTGGCGCGTATGGCAAACCCCCCCTAGGGGAGGCCTATGTTCAACAGTGGACGTCTTATGGCTGAGATGATGATGATGATGATGGTAAATACAGTTGTATCGAATAGGAAGTACTTACAGTGTCGAGACGAACTCTCTTTTATTTTCTTCAGATTTTTATTGAATTACCAAATTCTTTCTTTCATAATATATTTTTTCCATGATGACTATAGCATTGTATTTTTTTTCTTAACTAAAGTTTAATTTATCGATGCCTGACATCCCATACAATATTAACTGCAAGAGCAATAACGTACTAAGAAATCGTTCGAAATATTTCGCCCACTTTTCAATAGGGGTTCCTCGATCAATGTAAGAATCCCCTTAACTATTGGAGTGTGAAATTGAAAGCAGAATCATTAATGGCTGAACTAATCTTGGAAAAATTTACCTAATTATTTTTATTACTCGTCGTCACGAATTATTATTATTGAACGTTGAGAAATATTGTTATAGGTCTTACGAGAATAATAAATTTCAGGAATGCCCAAAGTGGAATTCGTTCAAAGAATTTATTATTATGCAAATTATCTGGTTTCAGCCGTAAGAGCGATAGTAGGACAGTTACTTACTGAAAATATTACTTTTTTTACGGTAAATATGAAAAAAGTACATACTGTCCAGATTTTTAGCTGAGCAGACTAAATTGCTTTTTTATTTTCTATAGAAAAGTTGGCCCTACTTAGACTGGCTAGAGTGGAAACATATACATATAAAATTATATTAAAACGACTGTCCTTTATGGGCGATAATGGGCATGTATTTTATTACAATGCTTTGTATTTATTGCTAAATCGTACATATACATACAACATACATACAATCACGCCTATATCCCAAAAGAGAGATCACGGATTTCCATTTGCTACGATCAATGCAGCAAAACGGCTCTCCGTGAGCCACTTCTCGCCCCGTGAACCCCCCTCGCCGCCCGCTCGCCGTGCTAAATCGTAGACGAATAGATATATAAATATATTTTTGTATTAAGCAGATCGTCTGCTAACGATGCTACAATGTTTAGAAATTAAGGAAAAGTAGTAAAATCCACTGCCTCAGGCGAGACTCGAACTCGCGACCCCGCGAAACATACCCATCGCTCTTACCAACTGAGCTACTGAGACTTACCTGATGGCTGCGAATTTCTCCACCATATCCTTTATTTATATGCGCCTTAGGGTGGCTATTAGGCGTCACCCTAAGACGCAAAAGTAGAAAAATCCACTGCCTGAGGCAGTAGATTTTTCTGCTTTTCCTTTATTTTTAAACACTGTGAACAGATAAATACATATGGACGACTTACGTAACCTACCTACCTACGTCATATTTTACAAGTAAACAAATGTTTTGTCTTTTACACTTCTCTTATACTTACTGTCATAGAATTATTTACAAATAAACAACACGGATGTGTTCAGTAAAAATAATTAACGATACTTTGAACGTACTAGTTATTAATATTATTCATGAAAACTTATAAATGTTCAAATGAACACCCATCGCAAATAGTTCTTAATGACAAGCTCAAAAGCCGACTTCTCACTGCCTGTATTAAATTCTCAAAATACTAACAGGTTACTAGTGTTATAATCTTACACAATTAATCAAAAGGTCTAAAATCGAACAACAACAGCTTTGCCAATCGCATTACGTTTTGCACTTGCCGCCTATGAACTAACTTATGATTGCGCTTCGAAAAACAATAGCAAGATTAAATTGAACCTTATTGGAAATTCACGCAAAACAGAACCTAGTTGGTATTAGCAGAATCATAAGGGTCAGGTATAATGGTTTGAGGCTTATGAATAGGCAATATCTTGTCCTGAGGCGCTTGCCGCTTTACACTGGTTAATGACAGTTCTATGGGCGAGTTATGCAGATTAATGCCAATTTTGTGGTACTGCAATAAATATGAGCCTAAGTTTATGTTCTAACTGATGTTTATTTTCTAGAAAAATATATTGATGTCCAGGAAGCATTTAACAAAGAAGTGATCTATCTCAACTCAATGGGGATTTAAATTAAATTAAGCGCTAAGCGGGTCTTGTACTACATGTAGTAAAATTAAGTTAAACTGTAACAAGAAAATACTCGATCCCAGAGAGAGAGAGTAATAATACTTAAGCAATATTTTGCTAACCTAACCCAATGCTAGTTATTTGTTACTAAAATTTGTGTACATTGACTGAAAGAATGTAACATTTTTCGGAAATCCGGAATCTGGTTAATCTGCATTTGTAAGTTTCAGACGCCATACATACAAGAGTTTTCACATAAGACTTAGAATTTCCCAGCAGTCAACTATATTTGTAGGTACATTTATTCCACACGAACGCATAAGGCCGGACGCAGACGAGCCGGTACATTTACCACACACACCATTGCCCACAAATGAAGCGGGAAACGTCTCAATCCAGGGAAGCCAATGTTTATTTTATTCCGGTCCGCGTTTTCAGGACGTCCGCTAACATCAAATGTTTTACGCGGAAATCAGTTTGAAGCGTTGCTAATCATATTTTTAAAGATGAAACAATGACTTTGGCCGATTTGTGTTCATTTAGATACTTTCTTTATGTGTGACACATGGGTGGGAAGTTTGTTTGTTTAAGGTTCAATATTGTATAAATTATAAACGTATATAGATGTCATATACAAAGGAAAAAATTACCAAAGCCTCCGGTGCCCAAGGCTGGGATTGAACCAGCGTCTTCTGCTTGGTTGAGGCTTTGGTCATTTATTTCTTTGTATATGACATCTATATAGTATATACGTTTATAATTGATACATATAGTAGTGTGACTACTTAAAAATAAAAAAATAAAAATATTCATTTAAAAATAATTTGATTTTTTCTCTCAGTTCAGTATTTTTAGTAACTAAATACTAAGAAGTATCTACATAATGGACTTTAGGTTATCCATAAAATATGGCTCTAAAGCTAGGAGTTCTTATACTTGTTTTATACAAAATACCTAGGCATCGTCATTTACGACTATCTATCATTTGTCTGAGTCAAGTCTATTATATTCTTATAAAATAAAAACAAATAAAAAAAAGGTTAATACGTATATATAATTCAATACCGCACTAGTCAAACAAACATGACATCTCCATTTCTGTGCCCATCTTTATTAATTCTGCCAAAATCAGATACTTGAGTATCTTTACTACTGAATCCCACGCCCAAAATTAAACCCAATAGTAAACTAGATAACGCTGATAATAAAATAGCAATATCTAAGTTCAATGGGCAAATAACTCGATGGAATTGAGATACGAAGAGGACACGTGCGAGTTATTGCCTCACAAGTGTTTGGACAAACTAAAATATTGCTTATTTGGGCGGAAAATCTTCCAAAGGGACCAGGCCGGAATGACCTAGCAAAAGTTGGGAATTTATTGGCTGGTGTCGATTGATTAATAGTTGTAACCATGTAGGTTTAGAAATGTTAAGATAGATGATTCTCAAAAAACTGACCGTGATAGCAGAACTGAGCATGATTAACGATGCGCGGACCATATTTTATAAATTATTACTGAGATATTACATTTTTAATAACAATACTTTGCACCAGTGGACATATATCTAGATTTGTATGGCCTAATTTATTAGAAATACAATGTGCTCATGAGGAAATCAAAAGATTTTTACCACGTATTCCTGAGGCCAAAATTAGAAAAATAAATTAATAGTTACAATGTCAGAAAGGTTAATTTTGCAAAAAAATAACACTCTTTTTACTGATTTATATAGAAATAAATTTATTATTTACTAGAGAACGAATCAAATTATTTTTAGTAAATATTTTTCACTTCTCATGCTCAAAAAGTCTGTCTGTGCTATTAGGCTTACGAAGGCGAACTAAAGTATATAGTACATTTAACCTCTAGGGCTAATATGTATAGTATACATTATTTCACTTCCCATAGTTCTTATTGTTATGTCTTTAAAGTCTAATTTCGAAAAGTCTCCGTAGCTCTCCCTTCTCTGAATATTTTTACAGCTATTTCGGCGGAGTTATGGGGACATACGATGGAAACAATTTTTGAACATTTATGCGTATACTCCATCGATATGTTTTCTTAACGTCCAACACTCAAAATAGCGCGAACATCAGTTCACGGCGCATTGGGCCGCGCACGCGCAACTGACTTCCTTAACGAACTGCGAAATTGTACAAACGGACTAAGAATTCCTCGAAACGGATGTTTATTGAAACATTTTCGTTTAAAATTCTTTGTTTTTGTGGACATAAATAGCCTTTGTCATCGCTTTTGATGCGCAGCTTGTATTGCATGGTGCTTTAATGAATAATTTACCACTTATTTGTAAATAAAGAATCACTATTTATTTTCAGACATCCATACGCGATGTGTGATAATTGGGAAATGATGTAACATTAAATTGTTACAGATTTTTAGGTAGCGCTGCGCCCTGAATTTTAGAAAAATAAAAACATTTTCTTTGTACCACTGGTTATTCCTACCATTAGAAAAAAAAAACCATGAGGTTAACAAAAATCTTTCATTCCTTTAAAAAACGTAATTTAATATTCTTACACTTTTTTAAATTCTATTTATATTATACAACTCTTACAAAAACATTCTTTTTCTTTCTCGCATTTTACCTTCAAATAAGTAAGCCAGGAAACATGATGTCCCGTGGATACTCTATAACTTTGTACTGGAACAATGCACCTAATTAATACCGTACGTACCTACCTACTAATAAATAAAAGAACCCATCATTCTTAGTATGAAGTACCAAATTCCAAAATAGAAAAAAAAAATAACGGCATTTTTATTTATTTATGTATGCAGTTGTTCTTGTCTCTAAAATCTCTTGGTTCTAAAACAGATCTTTGTATGTCTCATAGTTACAGAATTGCGTAATCGCCCACACTGACTGAACTTAATGTATCAGCCTGTATATAAAAGTTGCAGTCTGTATATAAGATAATTTCACGTCAACAAAACCGAATAATATTTTCTTGACTTTGTTATTTTTATGATAGGTCCTCGAGTTATATAGGTCATCTCAGTTTTATCAGCCAACTTGAAAGACCCGCATCCTTTGAAGCACCCCTTTGAAGTTGTAAGAAGGTTGTTACTTCCCCGTTTTGGTAGGAGATATGTTAAGCTTAGGGTTATATTACGGGCTTGAACTCTTCATATGAGATATTCGTAAGCGCGCTACGTAATGCACGTAATTTATTGAACGGCTATGTTCAGTATACTTAAAGCAGAAAGCATTCACATTTTATGAGCTTCAGTGCACCAATTTGCAAAATTGATTGAGAAAATAAGTTATCTTGGTACGTCAAATACAGTAATATGTAAATACTGTAGAGGTATAATAGTATAGTTTAGGTAATCTATTTACTGCATATATGGTATTGGAGCCTATTGCAACGGTAATCTCAATATGAATTGAGTTGTAGATACTTCCTTTATTGAACGGCTGGTCTACTTATTACAATATAAGGACGAGTTAATTTTTTTATACTTTGTCTCTTGCGCTTTCCTTAGGCTAACAGAAATCAATCTATAAATAAAAACTAACCCGCAGTATAAAGATACATAACTGTGAGTACTGCGACCCAGAAATCCTATACAGGAAACCAAACATCGGCAAAAGTCAAGTGTTTGACCGAATAAAGGAAAAGTTACTGGTACCATATATATTTCCAAGGGTTTCCGGTAACTTCACTGGAGTGCCTTGAGGACTCTCAGATGTTTTTGTTGAAGATGAAATTGAAAAATCGATTCCTTTGTCAAATATTGCTTGCTAGCGCAAATGAGTAGGTTCCCAAACACAGCCGCTGATAATTTGTTAAAGTAGAGAAGATAATTCAACAACATCTACAGTAGATAAATTGGTGAACTTTGTTTAATTATGCTACAAAAACTATTGATTTGTTAGGTTTAAGCCTCGTTAGCCCGAATCAAATTTTATTAAATCAAGATTTAAACAAATAAGAAACGTTCGTTTGTAAACATTGTAGTTCAGTTATTAATTTGGTATAATATTTAAAAATTATTATTGCTAATTTTCAAAAAATACTGTAATCTTATCTGTCTACATTATCACATGATGATATTTTATTATTATTTATTAATGCACAGGCAGCTTATAGCTGATACGTGCATATCAATGTCCACTTGTGTTTTGTCCATTTTGAAAATGTTTATCAAGTATATTTTTAAAAGAGTTCACTGAGGGTGCACTGATCACTGATTCGGGCAAACTGTTCCACACTTTCACTACGCGGTTAGACAAGAAGTGTCTTCTGGGGTTGCTACTACTATGCGTATATTAAACAAATCCAGCGAAAAATAAATTCGTACAAAAAAAACAATTAAGACAAAGTCCGTATGATGTAAAACAAGTTATGATATAAAGGAAATTATGATATATAGGAAAAAAATACCTACTAAATACTAGAATATATATCTAATTTCGGTTCCCACCTGGTCTGAAAATTCATACTTATCAACACAGTAATTTGCGCTAAAATATTTCAGTAACCGTTAACAATGCCCACGTTACGTTTGTTCACAAAATCGTTCGAAAATTCGCCAATGATTACGAATTTCCTTTTATTTCCACGGCAAAGTGAAAAGCCAATCTCGCCGAACTGTCGTGGAGCACGGCTCCCCTATTTTTCTTCCTACAACTCGTTCCACCCATAAAATTGAGTTAGCCCAACGGTTAATACTTTTGGCAAACAACTTCGCATTGGACCTACGTGGTTACTTCTGTTTTTCAACTGTAACACAGTGTTCTATGGATATAGAGTTAAGCCTCGTGCTACGATAAATAGTGGTAGGTAAAGTTAGTTATAATAATGTTTTATTAACTTTTTGAAGTGGATTGATAAGTACTTACTAAAACATCCTTATTCCTTACAAAAACCAAAAACGGGGTATTTACCACGTGTGTTTGTTTTGTGAGTTTCCGATATTTCGGCAAAGTTGCATGCGCCATTATCACGGAGTAACTGAAGTTGCTGCGAGTGTCAGTTGTGGTCTACCCATAGCGATCTACTCTCTTTCGAGTTCGCTTTTTTCGTCGACCTTGTCCGCCTAACTATTAACTTATTAAGAATAATCAGCATGTATCTTGAGTGAATAAGCTAAAAACTATTATACATATATAGATATAAAAATAAATGCCGAATAAAAATAAAGCAAACCCATTTTTGTTATAATTATAACCAGACTACTTTTATGTAACGTAGTTATGTACATATTTTAGTCAGTTTTGTCTGGAATAGAATACCATTTGTAAATCTTCATCTGTTCAGTACAATAAAAATAAAAATGTTTATGTTTTATATTGTATTGTGTATGTTGTATTTTCTTTAGTTTAATTTTTATCCTCTCATGTTCATAACATAACCTAAGATATGAAATGAATAAAGAGAATACATGAATATATTCAAATTATATTTGCTAGCTACACCAATTTAAACGGAACATTTAAAATGAAATATTCTTCTCCAACCAATAACCACTGTGTCAGACACTGTGAAACTCGGAATCAGACCTAAATCCTTCAGCAATGTAGGTCACGCCGCATTGGACCTCCTACATCATTGCTCCGGACGTGCTGTAGACGCTTATTGATGAATTCGTAAGTTTATAACTTAATATAAAAGTCGAAAATATTTTACAGAAGTTTGGTAATGACGTGTTTATTTGAACAAATTACAAAAAAGTACAACTTCAAATAAATATTTATACCAATTTGCGATTGCAATTGCTAACTATCCTCGTCAAAATAATTAAATTAAGTTTACATTTTGCCTCAAATGTCACTGAACATTGTATAATTCGCTTTTTAATAATATAATAATTTGTAATGTACAGTCGACGTCTAAAATATGTTTAAACTTTTGAACTTGTTCAGTGTAGGTACCGACCGTATATTTACATGCTGTAAATGATATTTTTTTTACAATTTTAAACAACGATTCATCAAACATAGTTTACATTGATGCTATCAATTATTTCTTATTCAAAATCTTCGCCTGCCCTTCCAGCTATATGTTGATGCACGGTGCCCCGTGCCGTGTCCGACATGAAACTTCCAACACTTCATTTTGTACCTATACGTACTGTGACCTCCGAGGATCACGTGACGCTTTCTATAAAAAACAAAGTGTCGGAAGTGTCGTGTTGGACACTGTACGGAACACCGTGTATCATCTTTACGTGAACGCTCATGTAGATGAAACGTGTATTTGCCAAATTTTTGTACAATTATAGGCTTCCTTTCTGAATGAGTGTGGTAAATAATATTTTTGGTCTGCCGTAGGATCTTTACTAAGTGCCTATGGATAAAATAAGTATTTTAAAACAGTGTTCTTATTGAAAAACATACATTAAAACATACATGCAATCATGCAGTTGAAGTTCAATTTAAACAAATGCGTGTATTTGCTCATCACGATATGAGCATTGCCAATAACCAATCACATTAATAATTACGATTCATGGTGCAAACATGATTGCTGATTGACAATAAAACCGTATACTGACTGTTGACCGACTGTGTTTAATATTATTGAACTTAATTTAATAGCTTAAACAGAGGAGGTATCTATTTTCCATGAACCAAAAGTGCAGCGAATTTGTGAAGTCGAATCTTTAAATTAAGAATGCAATAGAGTTTGGTTTTGGAAAGATAGGTATCGACGAAATCCAACCCGGAAGTTTCGACCTAAACCATAGTATAAAACGAGTATTTCGACTAAGAACAAAAATAACCGAGCGGGTCGCGGAAAAAAACAACTGACGACGCTAGTTACGCGACCGAATTAGACATTATCAGACATGAAAAAATGAGAAGCGACATACTGCAGTGCTACCGTTGCGTGAAACATGCTTGGTACAACCCTACGTCCGAAATTTGAATCCCAAACGTGAATTTTTATTTGTTCGAAGACCCGGTTTAAAGATATTTATATAAGATTGGTTACTGTATGCTTAATGTTTGCTTAATGTTTGCTTAATGTTTGCTTAATGTTTGCTTAATGTTTGCTTAATTGTTTGCTTAATGTTTGCTTTCAGTTTGCATTCAGTTTGTATTAATATTTATTTTGATAAAAATCACACAGCATTTACAACATGTCACCACAATAACAATTCAATTCAAATTACAAAACTACATAATTACATTAAAAAAAAAACAAAAAGCACCTAAAAACTACAAAAAGCACTTAACCTAATCTAACAACCCATCCCCCAGATATCCCCCAAATCGCTCCCCTGGGGAAGGGTGCCCATAATACTGGCTACATTTCCCCTCTGGATGGCGATGCCTAATCTTTGGCCGAGAAATGAGCCAGCCCTACGGTCCCCTGATACCTCCACCGTTTCTTTAGCTCCTGAAAAAACTTGATGGCCCCTGGACTCCACGGACCAAGAGTTTGTTTGTTTGTTTTTAGTTTGCGTAATGTTTGCTTAATGTTTGCTCAATGATTGCTTAAAGTTTGCCTTATGTTTGCTTAATGTTTGCTTTCAGTTTGCTTCATGTTTGCTTTATGTTTGCTTAATGTTTGCTTAATGTTTGTTTAATGTTTGCTTAATGTTTGCTTATATTTTGCTTAATGTTTGCTTAATGTTTGCTTAATGTTTGCTTAATGTTTGCTTTATGTTTGCTTAATGTTTGCTTAATGTTTGCTAAATATTTGCTTAATGTTTGCTTAATGTTTGCCTTACGTTTGCTTAGTGTATGCTTTCAGTTTGCCTAATGTTTGCTTTCAGTTTGCTGCACGTTTGCTTAATGTTTGCTTAATGTTTGCTTTCAGTTTGCTTTCAGTTTTCTTAATGTTTGCTTAATGTTTGCTTAATCTTAATGTTTGCTTAATGTTTGCTTAATGGTTGATTAATGTTTTTTTAATATTTGCTTAAGCTTAATGTTTGCTTTCAGTTTGCTTAATGTTCAAACACTAAGCAAACATTAAGCAAACATAAGGCAAATATTAAGCAATCATTAAGCAATTTTTAATCAAACATTAAATAAACATTAGGCAAACATTCTCTCTTCTTCCTAGCCGATTTCGGCTACAGCGACTGCATAACGCTCTTTAGCTGCGGGAACTAAGCTGGTCCGCCCGCTCGTGCGCCCTCATGTGACTGCAGTAGCCAATCTTAGTCTGCAGTGTGCGCCCACACCGAGGGCATGTCAGGGCTCCGTCTAGGTAGTGGTAAGTTAAGGCTGCAGGTGGTTGAGCCTTCAGAGCATCCCGTCTGTTGTCAAGGTCTACTTTCCGTCGCTCTTCAAAATCACTAACTCTCAACTGCAACAACCGCCTCCACTCTGGACGCTTCGCCGCATGTGCTTCCCACTCAGAGGGCTCGATATAGCATCGCTTCATATGTCTCTTCTGAACATCTTTATAACGGAGGAACTGGCCGCCTGATTTCCGCTTGCCGTCCTGCAGTTCAGAATAGCGTCGACCACGTCCTTTATTGCGTCGACCACGTGGGTTGTTATGCCAGGCAGCCGTGGTTACTACCTCCGATCGTGTTGGGATAAGCAATTTTGGGACACCTTTTCTAGTCCCTTCCCCGGCTGAGCGGGGGAAGCAGTGCCACCCTAAACAGGGCTGCTTCGTCGCTATCGGTGCTGCCGAGTCCACGCTGTTACCCCAGTGCAGCGCAGAAGCGACCACTCTCCTCTAACCGCGCTGTGTGCAGATCTTGGACAGAGCCGGGAGCATCAACACCCAACCCCTCTACCGCATTCCATCGCCACAGGTCTTGATATACTCGGAGTCCATTGAACATAAGCAGTCAACTACGCAGGATATATTATAGTGCAAGAACAGTTGCGCAGCCACAATTGCACTCTCTTGTCCTTCCTTGCTCTATTCCAATGGAGCGGGAACCGCTACGACTGGGAACAAGTTCAGATGCAGTACCTGGCCGGCAATCGCTCATGACCTCTATTGCCGCCCTAAGCCTTCTACATTGCTTTGCTGATTAGCCGTATCTGCCAAAGTCCGCTGCTTATCAGCTCTGGCTTGCCTTCTACGCCGCAACAGTCTTCGTGCACAAAAGATGAATCCACGGGAGGTTTCCGCAGAAAAGTCAGTCCGCCGAAGCGTGCTGACCCCCCTCACCGGGTTTAGCCCACGAGCCGACGTGGTTTACCGGGGCGTGGCCGCTGCGTGCACAACAACTACTTGGAGCCACTGATGAGAGTTGCAGGACGCCTGTGGACCAGTGTGGTCCGTCGCCCTAATGATAGAGCCCGCTGACGAAACCTGAAAGGTGCTACCACTAGACGCCCCACTACGCACCAGGCAAACATTAAGCAAACAATAAGCAAACATTAAGCAAACATTAAGCAAATAATAAGCAAACATTAAGCAAACTGAAAGCATACATGAAGCAAACATAAGGCAAACATTAAGCAATCATTAAGCAGGTATTAGGGAATGCAACCCGGGTTTTTTTAGTATGAAAAAACCCGGGTATCACCCGGAAACCCGGGTATCTTCATACAAAAAAAACCCGGGTTGCATTCCCTAGCAGGTATACAACCTAATGTTTGCTTTCAGTTTGCATTCAGTTTGCTTTAATTTTGCTTAATGTTTGCTTAATGTTTGCTTAATGTTTGCTTTATGTTTGCTTAATGATTGCTTAATGTTTTGCCTTATGTTTGCTTTTAGTTTGCTTATTGTTTGCTTTATGTTTGCTTAATGTTTGCCTAATGTTTGCTTAATGTTTGCTTAATGTATGCTTTTAGTTTTCTTAATGTTTGCTTAATGCATGCTTAATGTTTACTTAATGTATGCTTTCTGCATTAAGCAAACATTAAGCAAACTGAAAGCAAACTGAAAGCAAACTGAAAGCAAACATTAAGCAAACATTAAGCAAACTGAAAGGATACATTAAGTAAACATTAATCATACATTGAGCAAACATTAAGCAAACTGAAAGCATAGAATAAGCAAACATAAGGCAAACATTAAGCAATCATAAAGGAAACATTAAGCAAACATTAGGTGGCATCCATGAATAAGTTTTAATTAATAATTAGGGTTCCGCAGCCAAAATGGCAAAAACGGAACCCTTATAGTTTCGTCATGTCCGTCTGTCCGTCCGTCCGTCCGTCCGTACGTCACAGCCATTTTATAATATTTAAACTATGTTCTATGTATTCCCTTTTGTGCAATAAAATATTTTTATCTTTTTAAGTATTAATTTGCAGCCGACATTTTGTCAAACGCACTAGTGGGACTAAAACTGATAACAGTTTGGCTGTGGAGAAATCATAACAAGATTGCAAACGAGTTGGCTCAAATGAATCCCTGTTGGAATGATAACAAGATATTTGATACAGCACGATATATCAACATTGCTACTATTGTGCAAATATTTTATTACGAATTTCTTCCTGACCTAATGGGTATGAAATTTAAAGAAACCATGTTAATAATAAATAATGTTATTTAAACTATGTTTAATATACATACATACAATATTCTTAAATATGGGCTAATTATGTTGTCGATTTTTTAATTGTAGGTAGGAATGCAGATGACGTCATTACATGTAGTAAAGGCCATAGGGATATTTTTATGATGAAAATTTAGTCCCACAGGTGACATTAGAATTTGTATATATCCTACGATATGTGCATTTAATTCAAGATGTTACATTAAAGTAAGTAATCTTCATATAGGGTTTTGTTGAATGCATTTACAACACGAAATACAAAAAAAATATATAACTGTTTTAGAGAATACGACGTCGATGGGAATTATCTAAGGCAAGTCCCACTGGTAAACCTCACTCTAAGGCCAGGGTATGTAACAAATAATATCGCGAGCATCACTAAAGGATCCTATATACAACCCTGTGTCAAAGAAGGACGTGTAGTGCAGCCGGACGTAAGTGAATATGAGGTTGTTTTATAACTTTTGGTGTAAACGTGTAAATTAGATTATTTTAACGCACTAGTTAAATAAAAGAACATTTTCAAATTTTTTGGTTGTTAACATAATCACTTTTTACCATTAAAATAACATATTATAAATTTTACAGATGGCTGATTTGGCTTTTGGGCCCTTGCAGAAAATGCTTGACGTGTTTGCAGCTGACCTTTGCAGGGGGCGCAATTACGGACTGGGCACTTACGTTCAGTATAGACACTTTTGTACCGGCAAGGACTACTCATGTTTCGAGGATTTGAATGATGTCATTGATGATGAGGTGAGACTATTGTTTCTAACCTAACAACGAAGTAACGTACGATTATATTATATACTTAACTGTTTTGCTAGTCAAGTAATTATAAGAATAAATAAATAGAGCATTAATAAAAAGAGAAGGAGAAAGAAAGATCAACGTTATTTTTTGTGACTGCACAGAATATTGAGCTTCTGCAGCAATCCTACAACAGCGTGAATGATATTGATTTGATGGCTGGTCTGTGGTTAGAACGACCAATGGAAGGCGGCCATTTGCCCCCAACATTCTACTGCTTGGCGATCGACCAGTTGAAGCGAAATGTGAGGTCCGACAGGCACTGGTACGAGAGAGCCAATAGACCTCAAGCATTTAACTTAAGTAAGTATTTCTAAAAAGTTTGTCAGCGAGTATTCAGTAAGTAAGTACAGTCCGTGAGCTTTAAGAAGAACCTTCGGGAATCGGTGATGACACGCGAAGGTAATATCGCTGTTCTGCTTTTTCGAGTTCACTGCCGACTGATACCCGACGTCACTTTCTAAAACCCGAAGGTTCTTCTAAGATCTCACGCACTGTACCTAAAAGAGAGCGGTTGGAAATCAATAAGTTTCCATTCCTATTGGAATATAAAATGTTTTGTATGAAACATTAGAGCAAATCTAATTGGATATTAATTGGAAGGAAAGCGCTTTTGGTAGTCATATAACATCAGAACATTTTACCAGCTGATATATAAAATAATAAGAGTCAAATTTTAATTTCAGGACAATTGCTAGAAATAAGAAAAGCTAATTTTGCTAAGCTTCTTTGTGATGTTGGTGACTCAGTTCTAAATATCTAGCCTGATGCATTCAAAAGGCCAGGAACCGGGTAAGTTCTAATTTTCTGTTGCTAAATAATTATATGATTTGGTAACCTAAAATTAGTAATATAGGTAAGTAAAATTACTCAGTACTATAACTAAAACTATCAGAGGACAGTCAGCAACAAAAATACCTTAGCAGGTGATATACGATAAGTGTTTAAGATAATTCAGGTCATCTCATAAAATTAACTACTTATACTGCTGACTGTACTCCAAATTAAGATTGTATTTGAACCGTGAATCTGGTTGTGTTAAAATTCTGTGTCAATAGAAAATTAAAACAAGGTAAACTAATATGGCTGCATTTCTAGGCAAAAAGAAAATTCGACACGTGAAAATAGTGTTAAAATAATTAAAAAATTAAAATAAACATCTATAAATCGTGATTCTACTAATGGGAATTATAGTTCCCACTAACCTCAATGGTCAAAAAACTATTCGAATTTGATAAGGCTTTTTTTACATACTTCTTTTATTTATCCTTTGGATAGATAATAATTTTTGATAGATTCGATTTTTTACAAGTACAATACTTTATCCACTAATAAATAAAATTTTATCTGAATTACAGAAATTGCCCTAAATGCTGTCAAGATATTAAAGGCATCAATCTTATGGCATGGGAGGATTATTTAAGTTGCAGTTCTCGAGAGAATGAATAAGTTTGTGTTTTACTAACTCGTTATACTTTAAATTTATTGTATTTTTTTTACTATTAATAATGCGTGAAAATCGTGTGAGTTTAAATCAGTACATATTATATTTTGTCTTATTTTAATAAACTTTTTTCTGTGTGATTAGTATTTTCTGTCAGATTTACGTATCCTACGCCATACTAAGTGAATACTAACAACTAACCATCATGGCGCACTCCTTTTAAACATATTGAAGAACATAATTAAAGAAAAATACAATAGGTACTAATCTGATTTCTTATATGCAATGTCATGAATATTATCTGATGTTGAAATCATCACTGTCAGTTCACAAGAGTAGAGGCCCTAACATAATATTAATAAGCGCCTTAAAATTTAAAAGGACACTGCTATTAGTGTAGTTAAGGCGGTTATGCCATTAATAGAAAGTTCGATAAAAATCTGTACATTTGACGTCAAAGTTATGTTTTACATGGATAAACATATCTTTGACGTCGACTGTACTATCATCCATCATCATTGGCCCTTGCATCTCTAGCAGACGATTCATGGTGTAAAATTAGGGAGACACCGTTTTTGGTGGCTGAACAGCCCGATGCGAGAGCGGCATTTCTTGCCGCAGGCCTGACAAGAGTGATTTGCAGCACTATACTATGCTTCGGTAATAATCTGTAAATTAATAATTTAAAAAAACTGGCAACGGCGAGTCTGACTTGCGCACCGAGGGTTCCGTACAAACTATTTTTATAAAAAAAAGACGCATTCAGCATGATTTTATTGGAATTTATAGGGTGACTGGGTGCGAGTCGGACTCGCGCCCCGATTTTAAATTTTTCTATTTCTAAAAAAATTTTCTTAAGTCCTACTCATGCTTGACTGCACTTTTATTATTTTTTCTATAATCTATACCTAAAGAACTAATTGCTAATTTTTTCAATGGTTTCGGCCCAACAGTTTCCGAGATAAGGGTGGGTGGTCAATTACCACTTTTATTTGAAATAATATATCTGTGATCCTCATATTTCAAGAGTCATAAGGTATGTTCGCCCAATAAGAGCCGGTTCCTAATAAGAGCCACCATTTCAAAAATCCCGCTCCTGATACGAAATTGAAATCAAGTCTCGCGCCAATGCTCCTCATTAACCAATTATTGAAGTGCATTGGCATTACTTGGGTTTTACGCCGCCATTCTGTCAGTATGCCTGTCGATGCAGTTCACGTCACGACGCGTAGGTCGTTTTGTATAATTTGTTGGTGTTATTCGATTCATTCAAGGGGTTCTGATTCGTTTTCGCAAGAACTTAACACATGAAAAGGAAAAAGTAACATTTAGGCGTGGATTGTGAAGATAAGGTTATTGAAAGAACTATTTTTTTTGTCAAATTAGATTGGTTTGCTCCGGGATGGCGAAGTGCCTAACAAGGACCACCTCCTTGTCGCCAAATAAGGACCAGGCTTTTTTAATATCATGTTTAAAGACTTAATAAGGACCAAGGGCTAATGACTGAAAATGTTCCTAATTATGTTGTTTTATGCTTAAAATAGTTTCACTTAGTAAATATCAATACAATACAAAACAGTGTTTTATTAAAATACATAAATCAAGTCAATTATTCTGCGTTTAAGTTTCTGTACACTTTTTAAGGACCAACAGTACAATTCATGTGAATTTTTAGATTAATCCATCGGGAATGACAAAAACAATTGTTACAATTAACAAAAAATATTAAATAAAAAAATTAAATTATGTAGTTTCGGAATTATCTACGGAACAGGAATGACCCTTATTGAGAACACCCATTCCTAATAAGGTCCATTTACAAGTTTTTTTTAAACAGTGTTTGTCATTAATTTACTTCGGATTCGTGATTTTTACTTAATGTTTGTACTTCTAATATAGGCAATTTGTACATTTCAAATGTTTTTTAAGTTAAAATACTTCTTAAATCAGATTTATAAAGATTTACAAAAACCTGGTCCTTATTAGGCGAACTTACCTTATTGTTGGAATAATGACATGTACAATATAATATATTAATATTCAAAGCTCTATTTATTCAACGCACCTCCTAAGTACATTAGCATACTTCAGTATATTTAGAATTAATTCAGCGAATGCGATACGCTTACAGAAGAAATATTAATTAAAACCGGCTAAGAGGAGTATAGAGTAAATATGTTCAAGGTTCTATACAGACAGAACACTAAACTTGTGCAATAAGTAATTTGCCAAATTGTAAGTAATTTTTTAAACATAGACTATTTTAAACTAATCATTAATTTCTTCAAAAATTGGGATATTAACCACAAAAGATCTAATTCTAAGTTATTTACTTTTACACTTACTAAAGCCAATTAATGTCTTAAATGAATAGTGAAAAAAATAGTTACTTAATACCTAATGTAAAATTATTATTAATGTAAAATGATATTAAGTGCAATTCGGAATTATTTTTTTCCTGAAAATGAATAAGTACATTATTTAGTTCAATCATCCAACCAAATTGGGCGACTTACACACTGCTGCGTTTTCCGTATGCGGTGCCGGTGCGTGAAAGATATAGCGTTCTGCACACCGTCGCCGCATGCGATGGCGGCAGTACTATTTCATTTAGAAATGGTCGCCGCTTCTGTGTCCTTAATCTATGGCTTAGGGATTTGCAGGAGATTTGCATATTTCTAAAATGGATGCGGACGTCGTCTGGCTTTGTTTGTCGCTAATGGTATTTTATCACACCAGTGACACTGCTTAATTTATGAATTTTCAATAGGGTATACCAGACAGTGAAGCATTCCATCGGCCGCTGACCAGGCATCCCCCAGTCCAGGCTACGTATAATAGGATTAATAGATAACTAACTAATGTGCCAAATATCGTATACCGTATGTCGATTAGTTGCGCAGTAGCAAGCAAGAGATATAAACGTGCTGACTAGCTCCCGCCGATGAAGAAGACGAGTTTTTATCATTGTTAGCAGGTTTAAAGTTTTTGGATTAATAAGGTTAGGTAGGAAAAAAGTTAGTTAGTAAGTGTAATGTCCTACAGTCACTGTAACAACCTAAACTAGCTAAGCAATGCATCATCAACACGTGCACCTCGGGCGGTAGTCTGACTGCCACTCTGCGGGTTCTTACTCTGAGTTCTGAGGTCTGCGCTTGAGACAGCTTATATAAACATCTATGCACTACAGCAAGGATTTTTGTTTTTCCTTTCTTGCGTGATTTAACAGTATTTATGTACAAATTCTGTAGTTCTCTAACAGTTAACCATGAGTTACATATTACGTGAATAGAAATATTATCTCAATGAGGCTTCAACAAAGTTAAAATGGTTATGCAAGCATATATATCATCATCATCTCAGCCATAAGACGTCCACTGCTGAACATAGCATATATATACTTGTTATAAATGACAGAACAGACATATAACAACTCTAGAAACCAGTTCAGTTTGTTACACTCTAAGAATTACAACAGAGATTGACTTATTACAGTGGCACAATTTCATGACATGCGACGCTGTAGTGTCTAGAGAAGTACTTTGCTTGGGACTTGGCAATTTATGTTAATGAGAGATGACATGGCGTACGTTTGTGCACACTTGAGGACTAGGAAAATGGGAACGTGTTACACCTTAGAGCTTTAAACCAAGCGGAGTGGCCAACAGGCGTTCCCCTCTGCCAAAAATGAGCAGTGCTTTATTTGACGTGGCTATTTTGACCTTTCGCATACCTACATTTGACGTTCCCCTCCCCCGCAAAAAACGGCAGACTTTTTCCGATAGAAATGAGAGCACGAGTCGCATGAGTGGGATGAGTCTCGGAACCTTTTGTACACAATTCACTATGCTATGTAGTTTAGGAGGCAAGAAATAATTTAAACTGTCGTAATGAACAAGTAAATGACTGTCAAGAACCGTTCTCCACAGAGTTAGTTCACTTTACTTACCATAGACATGCTACTCCTGTCTGTGTTGCTAGTGACGAATATTTGGCGTTAAACTTCATCGCGATGCTTGGCACTCGCGACACAAAGTGTTACATGGATATGATGTTACAAAACTTATTCTTATTCTATGAAGAATAAAGTCGAGCCAAGATCATTTAGAACACCCGCTTGTGGCGCTTGTGCTCCTGACTGTACTGTTCACGGTCAGTTGCCGTTTTCTAATTTTAAAAGAGAGGGGAATAAGGAGAAGGAAAAAGGGGAATAAGGAAAGGGAGGGGAGTAAGTTTGTAACTTACACCCTTATTCATAAACTACTTTCAGCGCTCAATTAGTTAATTTATGTTTCGTCACTGTCAGTTTTACTGTTGTGTCTATTAGAAAAAGACAAAACATAAATTAACTAATTGAGGCCTGAGAGACGTTTATGAAAAAGGGTGTCAAACATAACTCATACATACAACAAATAATCAACTAATATAGAAGTTGTATTGGAGTTATATTGGAATAATTTTCTAGTAAATACTGTTTTTTTTTCTGATTTAGGCGTTTATCACGCTAGCTGAATTGAGTTGTTAATGCATTGAAGTTGGATCGTTTCTAAATGTGTTTTAAAGTTAGAATACGGCCCCGGGTTTTTTGAGATATAGCAAACTATTGAATTAAATCGATACATAAAGAGATATTGATAGCATTTATGTGACACGCAGACAGCGTAGGCATGCCAGCAGGACTATATGCTCCCCGCTGTCGCGCTGTAGGGGAGCCTAAAAGATTTATACTTAGTGCAGTATTCTGATCAAGTGACCTTTAGATAAAGTGGTTCCTATCCTTATTGAGGCGTTTTACCCGAAATAGCAATGGTATCTATGTGTAAGTACAGTCCTTATTTAGTAGTTATGTAATTTTCATTGACATTCCGCAGTTGTTTTTATTTTTAGATTAGTTATTTTCAAAGCCAACCATTTTCACAAGTTAGTTAGATACCTATCTGTAATATCTCAATGGTAACGGCTTAAGAGAGTCAAGTCAAGAAGCAATTATTTTTGTACACCGGTAGGCAGTAAGAAATAACGTCTAATTATACCTAATTATTCATCTCTTATTTATTTATACTTAATTATTAGCCACATTAAATAATATCTACTTATATATATCATTACGTTTTTACATGTATTCTAAAACCAGTGGTATGAGTAAGAGTTGATACGTTTCTTCAACAAAAGCAACTCATAAATGCTAGGATTTTTTTATTAAGGGAGTCTTCCCCCAATACAGTCAGGTGACTTCCAAAGCACTGATAGTCAAGTCGGTAAAGCGTGTGGCTACCAAATAGTCTAGAAGCTTGAGGTCTTGAGTTAAAACTCAAATAAATACCAATGATAAATAGAGTAGGTAACTTCCTAATAAAACTAAAGGAGTTATTTGTTATATAAATTACAATATTTAATATGCGGCTGCCTTGTTGCGTTTATTTAGATTTTAATTAATGAGAACGTGAATATTTCAATATTTTCTTGGTTGGGGGAAATCATTCTAACCAACATATCTTACCTACTATCTCCCTCTCTTGTAAAATTTACCCGAATACGGCTACGATATTGCAATACCATCGCAACATGGCATTATTTATCTCGTCATGTGTTCGCAACGCCCTCGCATCCGGCTTGTCCTTTAAATTTGTATCAGTTACTGTAGTCTGTGATACGAATACCTTATCTATCTAGCTGAAGCAAAAAAGTCATTCTTTTACAACAATTTCTCCTACGTAACTGAGAGGCAATATAAGTCATAATAAAAACAGAATACCTAGATTAAATATGAAAATTCATATGAATCTCTATTTGCAGAGAGCAGAGACTACAAATAATATAGACAGCTACAGCCTAAGAACATTTTGAAGCTCAAATCTGAAGACTAATCTGCACGAGAGCAACAAAAGATATAAAAATAGTAGGAAAAAATAACATTGCATCACAGCGACATCTCGTAATAAGTAGTGTACTATAGTGACCCTAGCTAGATGTCTGTCGCTGAGACGCAATGCCATTTTTTCCTACTATTTTTATTTCTTTAGGTGGCTCTACTGCAGATGGCGCTTCAGATTTGTGCTTCAAAAACTTCTTAAACTGTGGCTGTCTATATTATCTAAGTCTCTGCAGACAGTTAAGGAATGCTATTTGCATAAAAATGCATGCAGTCCAGGCGAAGAACAGTTCGTATTCACATTTCAAATAACAGCAAATCCTCCGAAATGCTGGCGATATTAACCGGCAAGGCTGAGCACCGGGTAAGTCCAAATATTAAACTTGCCCAAAGAAATATATTGCGCGATAACCGGGGATTAAGTCAATGTCAACACAGCCGGGCTTATACTACTGTATACACTGACGTGCATGATTAAAAATACACCTATTCTGTAAAAAAAAATACTTAGAAAAGTCCAAATTAAAGTCCATAATCAAAATAAACAAATAGTATTTTGTGTATTAAGAAATAGGTATGTACATTTTAAAAGAGTAAGTATCTTCTTCATAATTAAAAAAAACAGGACTCTTTAAAATACGTACTTTTCGTGGTATAGTTGACGTCAAAAATATGTTTACAATTTTGCACCGGTTGGGGTATAGCAAAGGGGGCGCAGGACTTAAAAAAAATTTGATGGAGGTTGTGTCATTATGACACCAATTTTTTATGATGCTATCCTATAGAGGATGCTAAAATAAGCATGTTTTGTATGGGCAACTTTTTTCTATACTTGATAATTACCGAGATATTGGCTCCGAAATTTAGTCACAGAGCCAAGATAGGTGCGGCGACGAGCGAAGCGAGGAGGAGTGTGTTAGGTGAACCGTGACCTAACAGCGCGCGAAGCCGAGCGAGCGAAGCGAGCGTGCCGCGGCAGCGGCCGGCGAGCGCCAGAACCGACTTAATCTAATGTACGATATTAATTTTCAAGTCCCTAGCTCCGTAGTAATCCTATGGCCAAACTCGCAACTTAAACGGGCAAGTTAATAAAAAAATTGTAATCAATAAAAGATGCTTATCTAAATGTACTCTATAAAGTTTTAATCAAAAAGATAGCAAAAATGCGAAATAAATAAAAAAGTTACAAAAATATTCTAAGTCCTGAGATCGCGCCCCCTTTGCTATACCCTGACCAACACAACTGTCAATGTGACAGATAAGGACAAAAGATGATTTAGTTAAATGAGGTTTGCAATACGTTTATGAATAAGCGGGTAGGTGTCGAATTGGTCGCCATGGTCGAAATCGGTCGGAAGCGGAAGGAATATAATCGAATCATCAGGGAATCATTTTCATACATTGCGTTACAAAAGGTGGTGTAGAAAATATTTTAACGGATATTGGTAGGCTATAAGGTGTTTATTAAAAATCTAGATTTTTAGACTTTTATCTTCTTTATATATTCTATAGATACTTTAGTCATACTGATAAACGTTTAAGTGCCAAGGATAAAAAATTCGAACCGGTGAATTGTGGCACCTTTAAACCAAGATGGCGGCCAACGACCCCCCCCCCCCCTCAAAGTCTAGAATCTAGATTTTTAATAACCACCTCGTAGCCTACCAATACCCGACACCACCTTTGTAAGGCAAAATGCTTCACGCCAGTCTTAAATCGTTATATTTAAAACCGTATTCCTGGCTTGTATGTCTTACCTCAAATAAATAATTTAAACAGTGATTGTATACTTATTTTGCACTGCATCGCAACGAGCTTACGGCAGGACTTAGTTGGCGGCGAGTTGGTTTGATTTGTTGGTCTTTTGCAGTAATTTATCGAAACTTGATGTAAACGATTGATAACACATTTTGGAAATGATTACTGGCTAAGTTGTTTGCAGTATTTTGGCACCATTTATTAGTTTTTCGTTGAACCTGTCCACTTATGATTATGACGGTAATGTATGGCGGCAGTGTTTCACTAACATTTTTTTTTTTTTTTATGTTTCATTTGTTTGTTATTAATTTAATTTAATAATATCCTCTATTCACTGATTTTTTTTAAACTTTACATAGTTATTTATACTTTATTTAAATTTTTGTTCTTCTTCTTCTTTTTTTCTTTCTTCTTTTTCTTTATCAGACTGTCTTTGACATAGGCCTCCTCGGGGCGACGTCATTCCTCGTGGTTTTTTGTCAGTACTCTCCCAGTCATCAGGAAAATCATCTTACAATAAATTATTTGATATTTTCATCATTCCAATAATAATATTACTCTTAAATAAAACAAACGAAGCGTTTCAGTAACGCAGTAGGTACGATGCGTGTGACAGGCGTCCCTCGCAGAAGCTTTATAACCCCCGTTGAGATTTTTATACCAACTTTGCCATTTTTATATCTCTGTTTAAGACGTAACGGTGTTTTACCAATTCTTTTTAACAAAATAGACACTGGCCAATTTAAAATCATTCTCTAAGTTAATATTAGCGATTTATTTCAACAACTATTTTTGTCCTTTTTCCCATGTTACTGGTAACTTTTTGTCCCGTTGTTCGGCACGTGTCGTCATTACGCGCAGATGCCGCTAGGGGGCGCCCGGCTCCGACCCCGTATTTTAATAACGATCGCTCCGTAATTGACGGGTGACAGATTTGACAGTTCCGGGTGGTTACATTTTTATCTTGCGTGTGCTTTGTCATTATCACTGTTTTATATAATAAAAACGATTTGAGACCATCCTATTTTTCATATTTTTAATTTTTAACTTGAATTTTATTACGATTAGGTTTCAAATGTCCTTCCTAAAATATAACATTAAAAACCTTTATAACGAATTCAATATGTTATCGAAATTATCGGATGTAACGTCCAATAAATATGTCACAGGGCAAACTTTTTTGTATGTATTGCACAAAAAAGAGTAAGTAGTAAGTACTAAGTACTGACCCAAGTGTCTTAATAATTGGCAATGGCTTCTAAAGTCACGTTCATTAATGTCTCGGTCTGTCTGTTTTTATTAAATAATTAAGTACAATGAATAGTTTTTTGTTAGGTTCTTACCGTACCTTTTAGTGGGTAAATTATTATATTTCCAATTTTCAATTAGTCATTGTGTTGAATGCGTTTTTTTAATTAAACGAATAAATGATATTAGACATATTACGATTGTAAATAATATAGTTATCATATCATATCCCACCTATGGAAAGCCTCATCCAAATCTTTTCATGATTTTCAACTTTTGGCTGTTGTTGTCGAATATTATTGCTCCATCTTGTCAATGGTTTCTCTAATCGGTTGTTATTTTTGACCAGCGTTCATCTTTGACTCTTGGAGGAATGGAATTATTGGAAATTAGAGGAGTTATCCTCTAATTTCCTCCCAATGACACACTTTGATTGTATTTAATATTTATTTTTCGGAGGAGGCTTTTACCGTTCTAGGCGGTCCTTATGCTGAAGATGAAGAAGAAAACATTTAGTGTAAAAAGTAATTTATTGTTAAAATATGCTAAGGAAAAAAAAAGCTTATATCATTATCGTATCTACGGGTCCTTCTCTCTCGGAGCCCCAACTGTGTTTTGTAGTGCGGTCAGCTTTGCTTGTTTTGCCTCTGCACTTCGTCCTGTCCTCGACATCGCTATCTGATTCCTTCCTTTCATCAATGTCCTTTATCACTAACGTTCATTAATTAAAGCTCTTCCCTTGTTCTGCACCAGTGTCTGAGGGCCTACCGCGAACATCGAATTTCAAACATTGATTATCGGCGTCTCTATCGCTCTTGTTAATACGAGCAATAGAGAAACTAACTGACGAACAACGAATTGGTAGGCATCCTGAATTCACGGACCAACTGCACAGTACAAAATCAAAACCACGAAGCCACTAATCAATCAACCCGTGCAGGTCAGCTGCCATTAAACACTGCAACTGCCAGCGGCAGCCACCCTTCGGTACATTATGCATGTACCGGAAAGTTTTGGCCAATTAAGACAGGCGTTGCCATCGATTGGGTGCTATTATTGTGTTTTATGTTATAAGCGGAGAGAAACCAGTAACTAGAATACTTGGATGAGAAATTACTAGTAGTCCGCCTGGAACTGAGAACTCGTGATTTACTTGCAAACGAATTGACCACTATAATAAGCCCCTGATAAATAATAATAATAAATAATAATAAGGACAGAGGAGAAGGACAAGTCCAGCAAGTACCTAGACTTAGCTCACGAGGTAACCGCCATGTGGGAGGTTGATTCGGCGATCATTGTGCCAATAGTTGTTTCTGCGAACGGTCTCATAGCGAAGAGTCTCGACCAACATCTTGAGAGACTTTCGCTTCGGGGTTGTGGTTGGATCAAGGGTCAGATACAGAAGGCGGTAATTCTGGACACGGCGCGCATAGTCCGAAGGTTCCTCACTCTGCGGCCCTAACCACCGGCAGCCTGGGCCTTGCTCCGTTGCCGGCGGCACCCTAGGATAGGTTTTTTATAATGTTTTTATTGTTTTTGTATGTTTTTGATGAATTTTTGTATTTTACTTTTATAAAAATATTGTAAAAAACCTACCACTAAGACAAAAAATGAATAAGGAGATAATAATAATAAATAAAAAAAGATGGTTTTTCGCCTTCTAGCTCCATAACTCCTTAATCGATCCTGGTTACCATATAATATTATGTACTGTCAATTTATACGTACTTATCTCTGCTACAACGCCAACAAATTTCATGAAGTTTGGAAAAACGTTACTAAAGTTATTGTGGAACAAACGCTCAAAAATAAAAAGCCATCAAAATGCGGAGACGCCAAAGTAGCCAGATGACTGTTGTATCCAAAGTCCAAAGTTGATAGTAAAAACTTCGCTTCGCTCCGCTCGTTCGTTCGATGATTAAGAGGATGATAAGAGCTAAATTCCCTCCCTATCTTTTTCAGCGCGAGTGAAAGAGAAACACTGCGTTACGATTAGTATGGGAGCTCATTGCAAATTTTGCAAAATGATGAATTAAAAAAAAACTATGCATTAATTGAGAAATTTAAGGCAACGAAGTTTTTAGTATTAGTGTGGTGGAATGTTGTCCTTAATTACAGACATATAAGCCAAGAAACTAAAGACGTGCAATTGTTTTAAGCTAATTTTAGATGTAACTTTGGAATTATTTTCTATCGAGCCGATTTCGTCCAATCGTGTATTGGAATTAACCAAGTTCTTTTAAATATAATGAATATTAACATATATTTTTTTTACTTTTCCAAAACAAGTAGTTATAGCTATATGACTGTTTAAGTAAAGTTAATTTGAAGGTCATCGGGTCTTGTCAGCCTCTTAAAAAGCGGCAAGGCACTTGCAAATCTTGTAATAGCTTCAGGCTTTAGGCTACCGTGAACACTTACCATCAGATGTAATGTATGCTTATTTGCCACCGATCGGCACTTATAAAAAATCTCCAAATAATAACTGATAACATCCCTGCTCTCTATCTCTCGTGCTTTGAGCCACGATTTCACGGTCAAAGCGAAGGGTCTGAATTTAACGAGCTACACGTGTCGTAGGTGCCGTAATTAACTACTACGTCACTTGCATGGCGGCCGCGTATGGAAATTTGCTACTGCGGTTGTCATAATTATACACACTGGACTGAAACAAACGCAGATTGCTCGCCCAGTAAAAGAGAAAACACATAAGAGCTAATTTTATTTTGAAGATACCTATGAAAGGCAGTGTTTTGATGATATACTTAGGTAATCATTAAATCATGCATGAAAATTTCGTGTCGGGATCCACAGATTGGTCACCGTTAAAACGTTCGTTAGTATTTAATATAAAAGAAATAAAGTAGAGAGTTAGAGACTACTGCTGAGTAAAGTTGATCAGTCTATTAATTGCGATTGGTACAACTTTCGCTGAGCTTAAGTGATTTTAATCTGCAGACAGCTAGCATGATCTAACCGGTAATTAGAGATCCCTATATTCCCAATACATAAGCAAAATGTGAAACGGTTATTGGTTCATTCTTAATATATTTAAATAAGTTTCCTAGGCGATAGACCAAAACTGCAATAGAGGAAAAAATAAACCGAAGTAAATTTTTTTTGTGTGATTTTAGACCTGGAACAATGTCGCCACAAAACACAAAACATTCGTACAAGTTAAGTAATCTCCAAAACCAATCTTCGTTTTTCAATCAAATCCAAAACCCAACTTCCTCGTCCATATTGTTTGTTCCTCTTGCGCAGGCCTTACACAATTCTTCAAAAGGATCATAGCGTTTCCATTTGCATGATATTGTGTCGTCAAGCGCAATATGGGAATATTATTCCTTTGTGTGATTCCATGCAATCTCGGAACAAGCGAACTTGTATCGTAAAGTTCCGTACTGACAACTGTTCCTTTGGTAAAGGTTTGTATAAGCCTGCCTGGTATATTATTATATTTCTACCGGTTCTCATATGAAATGAATTGTTTTTCCGCTACTGTATTACTTTACGGGAGAACAAAAATATTTAGGTATACATATTTTCTCAATATTTTGCTCATTTTTTTCGTTAGCCTATTTAGTGTCACACTGCTGGGCAAAGGCCTCCCCTCTTTTTCCTCCCCTGTTGTTTGACATTTTTGACCACTGTATACTATTTTGCCCCTAAATAGTTGAAAATAATTCAGTTTACTTCACACAAACGGTTCGGTTCGGTTTCTACACGCATACTGAAAACTAAGGTCGGTGTCAATAAAAAAGTAAAATAATGTAAACAACACATTTACCTTCATTGCTTTACACACTTTTAATGAACAATCTTGGTTTCAGTTTATACATATAAATTTGTTATTTACATTCATTTTTAGAAAAATTATCCTTTAATTAATTATATTTCAGTGAAAACGGATTGCCTTAATAATATTTTGTCATGTGTCAAATGATTTTTTTGCCTATGTATTCAGACAAATTTGTTTACCTTATTTTACTTTCCTTTTGACACCGACATTAGTATAATTTCACTAACAACACTGCAACACTATGTTCCGAGAACCGGCACAAATCACTGCGCCACTAATTTACTGCATGTCAATACGTCACGCAACACATCCATCAAGTGCTTATGTCCATGTCATGTGTTTCTAATATTGAGAACACAACATGGCACTAAATATCGAAATTAATTAAAACCTATGATGAGAAAACCCTGCAAAATGTCTGCAATAAATAAGGTTCTAAACTGCCAATTACTTTTCACCCCTACTATTCGAAAAAGGGTAATTTGTTGCCCATTTACAGGGAGCAAAAGTGACTTTTGATCCTTCTGGTTTATTTTAATTTTCCTTGTCTTTGCAACCGATTAAAATGAGACAACATTATATAACTTCTCTTTCTAGCAGATAGCTAGTTTAGTACCTTTGTTTTCGTTTTTCTCATAGAAGGAGTAAAAAGTAGAGTGTACTACGCGGTAGCAAAATTATTTCGATCTCGGGTCACTTGAATCCCTCACTACGCTCAGGATTCAACACGCTCGACTGAAATAAGTCATTTTGCTCCCTTGTAATACAATCTACTAATATGGTGTTTTGGAGAAAGACCTGTATCAAAAATCTAATCTTTCCTGATCTCTACCGTGAGCTTTTAAAGTTATTTATTTAAAAAGAAAAGCTTCATTAAGTAGTTTTTTTTAATTAAAAATTGAGCTTGCTCGCAACGTCATGCATCTTACCACTCGTTAGTGTTGAGACCGTTAAGTTTACTTTTGCTATTTTAATTCTATAAATTGAAACCTCTCATGTTCTGTCCTTAATTTTGAATGCTTGCTTGAGGTCACCATCAACACGCGGTGACAATTTACGAGCAATTAGCATTAATAGCATCAATTCGATCACATTCAATTTCGATTGACATTCAATTTAAAACTTTAACTCATACTTAAATAAAATAGGAACCATGTTTATATTCTTTTCTATCGTATATTCTAACATGATACCGATAAAAATGGCCTCTTCTTTGCCATTTTATATTTTATATAAAGTTTATCACAAAGTGCTTTAAAGGAAAATCTTACCGTCAATTTATTTTCAATGCAACATCCTTCCAAGACGCAATAGTTCTGAGAAAACAATACGTTCCCTCTTTGAATAAGAGAAGTATTGTATTACTAAATAAGCAGGGGAGGAAAACTGTTTATACGAGCATACGTTTAGTCTCAAAACGCTCACTTAATTTTTTTTAGTTCTCGTTGACAACAATGAAACCTATTTCTACAGACATAAGGGTTGAACTTAGTGCAAAGTTATGTTGGTTTCATAGTTATTTTATTAGATTTTCCATAGTGGTGTAGGTCGGGGGATGCCGGAACCATGGTAACGGCACGGAGGTTTCTGATGTAGGATGACAGTAGAATACTTTGTTTTATGCTAACTGCTAATGTAAGGAAATTTCCTGGGATTTTCCTCAAAGCTTTGCGCTGAAGATTTAAAGTGAACTGGATACATTTACGACGTCGTGCTGATGTGTTAAATTTTGTTGTGAATACCTACCGTATTGTTTTTAAACAACCATTGCCTGCAAATAATAAAATTTACATGATATGTTTATAAGCTAATTTTGAAGCGCAAAATCTCTTTATCCCTCATCTCTTAGTACCCATAAGTACCTAAAACAAAGTCAGGGCGGCTAAATCCGCCTACAAGATATTTCCGTAAGACGGCGTCTGCGGCCATTCTATCGACATCGACACTAGGCATTTTTGGAGTCAGCAATACCTAATAGTAGCTTTTTCAGATTATATTGAGTCAGCAAATGCGTAGCTACGGCCGCAATCCACGTTGTATGGAATTAACCCGTAATCGGGTTTGGCCTTTGGATTTGATTGTTTTTTGTTTCTGGTCTTGGTGTATGTAAGATTGCCTCTAAATATTTATTATTCAGTTAAGTACTATTTACTTATTACATCCACACACTCATATTGTCTTATATTCGTTTTAATTTTTTAATTCCTTTGTAGTGAAATAAGCAAAGAACGATTTGTTGTATTTCCGATTCTGAAATAGGAATAGGCATTCTTTAATGCATTGCATCATAAAAAACAAATCGGAAACTTTACAAATCGCTCTGGGAACATTATATGCCACGTTAACTGTGTCTATTTAATATTTATTAAGCAGAAGGCATTTATAATAAAAACAGCGAAGTTGATATATAAGTACATTTATTATTTAATTCATTTTGGCTTACATATATAGTTTACAAAAAATTACCACCGGTTCGCAATAATTCACCTCAGGCGCGAGAAGAACCGGCGAAAGAAACTCGGTGAGGTATAATTTTTTCAAAACAGTTTACAATACGTATTCAGGTTTAATATGGTAACAAACAATAAGTATTTATTTGAACAAATTTAAATGTGTTCAATATATATTATGCCATCAAAATACATGACAATTAGCTATTTAGTAATTACATAAAAACTTAAATATAATTTTAGGAACAGCCCGCCCTCTTTCCCGCCATTAATAAATGGCTCCCAAAAAATGCAACTAAGCAATGAAGCTTAGGCAGTCCCTTTTTGTGTTGACTTTTTCACAAATAGCCGTTTTCTTGTGTGTCAAATGTATAAAAGTGATATTAACATAATAGCTATGCGTGCCGTAATTAAACCTAGATGAAACTGATAATTATGATGGTGATGATAGTGTATATATATCAAATATCCTCAAGATAATAGTAAATTCCTTATGATAGCTAAAGCTGAGGCAATCTCGTACCTACTATTTATTAATGTAAATAAAAACAATATTTTGCTACATACATATGAACCGAATAGCATTTTCCTCACAATTTCTTGTTGATTTTCTGGTGCTCTTACTATTTATGGAAACAGTAAACTCGACTTAATAGACTATTATAACTAACTTATTGAAGTTAATGTGATATGACAATAGACAATATAGGGACCATACTTATATTAACAGAAATTTCACTGAATAGTAAGGGATGGACATGGACAATACAGACATCCCCGAAATGTAACTAAACAACAGAATCATAGGCAGTCTATTAGATAATATTAGATTAATTGTTAAAATAATGCAATAAACACCAAAACATGACAAATTAATTACTGTTTGTAGTGGATTGAATAACAATAGTTATAATGTGAATCAACATGGCATTATAAAGTTGTAAACTAGAGAACTATTGTATCTAGGCACTATCTTAACCAATCGCATTTTGTTTGGTCGGTTTTAGCTTTTCCGAAACCTTTTTGTCACAAGCACTGTCACAAACACAACGTTGTATCCTCCTCAATATAATCACTGTTCACGTTCTTCCGATAGAGAACTTCCTTAGAAACCTTTCTGGCTAGATGAAGGTTTCAAGAGTAATTACAGCTCAGATGTTTTGTTCATCATCATGATTTGATACTTTTATCTGTTTTTCATTTATTTCGATTTATGATATTTGTTTCTTTTCACTGTTCTCAGGATTTTTTCCTGCTCATATTTCTCATTTTTCAATATGATTTAATACTTTTATCTGTCTTTGCTTTATTTTGATTTATGATATTTGTTTCTTTTCACTGTTCTCAGGTTTTTTTTCTACTCATATTTCTCGTTCATCAACATGATTTGATAGTTTTATCTGTCTCTCCTTTATTTCGATTTATGATATTTGCTTCTTTTCACTTTTCTCAGGATTTTGTCGTTCATCTCGGTCTTATTTTGGTTCTAGTCGATCTTATTTCTTTTCGGATTATTTAGTCACTGCACTGGTGTGCTTTTTCTTCATTATATCTCTCTAAATCCACCATCCATCCACCATTCCATCTTGACGAAAGCCGTTTCAGCGCCGATCCTTTCGGTTACAGACTCCTCACCGCCATGTGTTCTGTAAATAGAGAAAAAAAATATTAATTTTCCAATTACATAACGTTTTAATACGCCTGTTCGCTTGGCGGCTGAAATGCCATTTTGTAAAACCTACAAGCCTTACTAAACGTTAAAACGCAAATTAAATAAGTTAAATTTTTGTAATTAGCTCCTAATAAATAACCTGACCGAGCTTTAAAACATATAGACACAAAAATACGCACAATAAATACATAAGAGTAAAAAAAGTACTAAAAATATTTAAAAAAAATGCCTGGCGGCCTAATTTAGTTTTAAATCGCACTGCCCCGTTTGTACCCATACTATACTTATGATGAAACTACGTTGAGAATTGAAGTCTATGTGGAGGACGGTGATGTAGATTGTGGTGGACTGTTGGTACCTATCTGTAAACTATAAAAAACATTACGGTTATCCTTGTGTCTAGGTATCTTGCTTTTGGCTGCTCCAAAGTGCAAAATGTCAGTCAGTTAGGTCTCTTCCTGTAACAAAAAATGGGTTTAAACTTTTGTGGTCAGTCAATGAAACTATAAATATTTATTTTGTAGAGGAACTTTTTTTACATACTTTTTACATAGTATTATTAAGTGTTTAGTCTTCACAGATCATTTTCTTGATGAGCTTCTTCTTTGAGGTGCAGCAATATGTTTTTTAAGATTCTTCCTTCTTTCTATTTGAACCATATTAGAAGTAGCGACAGGTAATATCTGAAAAAAAAAAAGTTTTGTAAGATAAAAGAACTATTAAAGTACAAAAAATATAAATTTAAACAATTGATTTTTAAAATAATATGCCTAAAATATAAAGCGAATAATTGAAATGAAAACACATACCTAATTCAATTTTCTATACTGGAATATCATTTCTTCTCGGCGATGGTTTGGTCTCGTTATGTGCCTGGTCCGAGCATGAAGCTTCAGAATGATCTTCTTTCTTGATCTTGAAGTCGCAAGCACACGTAAAAATATTCGCGTTGCAGTAAAATTACATTCGCATTTCAGATTAAGTTCATTCGCGCTGCAGTAAAATTAAATTTCCAAATGTCAGTCAGTAAGGTCTCTTCCTGTAACAGAAATTGGGCTTTAAACCTTTGTGGTCAATGAAACTATAAATGTTTATTTTGTACGTAGATGATCTTTTATTACATACTTTTAATCATTATTATTACGTATTTTGTCTTCACAAACATTTTCATAATGAGCTTCTTCCTTGAGTTGCAGCAATATATTTTTTATGGTTTATTCTTTATTCCTATTTGAACCACGTTAGGAGCAGCCAGCAGTAATTTCTGAAAACAAAGTGGTGTGATGATAACAATATACGAGTAAGTACCATAAATATAATTAAAATATGTAATTCCAAAAATGTATGGTCAAAATTTCAAATAAATATGTAATTGAAATATAAATACATACCTAATTCAACATTGTCTATGTTGAAATATCATTCGTTCCCGGCGATGGCGGCGATAAATCTTCGTCTTTGCCTGGTCCGAGATTTAATCTTCACAATTATCTTCTTTCTTGGTCTTGATGTTCGCAAGCACACGGAAATATATTCGCGTTGCAGTAAAATGACATTCGCAGTGCAGATAAAATACATTCGCGTTGCAATAAAATGACATTCGCAGTGCAGATAAAATACATTCGCTTTGCAGAGAACACAGATATAAAATATAGATAAATTTAATTTGAAAGTCATCGAACTAATTATTGTATTATTTATCTTCACTTTAATGATTTGAGGCTCTCATTGCTTAAGTATTATATTCATTAAATTGACTTCCAAATTAAATTTACTTATATATTTGATTTTCGCGTAGCAGTGAAAATACATTTGAGAGAAAGAGCATCATGTTATAGAACATCTTTTTTAAATCCGATAAAGTAATGATACTAGAGTAAAATAAATTGAACCAACATTTGTACCTTGGTTAGTTTAATAAATATTTTGTGAGGATCTAGTGAAATTACTGAGTGCTTGTCGTTGTACTGTTATTTAACCTTTGCCCAAAAATAGGAGGCCCTGGCGCGAAAATAGGAGTATCAGTAGTTCTTAAATGGGTGAACTGGTTTGATTTGTCGATCTTGTAAGCGATAATTATGGCCTCCATTAATCAACCTTACCAATTAATTAGTTTTAACTTTTTATGTGTGTTATTTATTATTGGTGAACAATAAAAAATACAAAGTAGCGGGTGAGTAATTGGAATACCTAGAGTTTTATGTGTTACGTTACGATTATGATAATGCGTTTATTGCAAACGAGGTGGCAAAAGATGTTCTTCAATATGAAAGACAAGTATATAACATTCGCATGGCGGCAGATCGGGGACATGAACATTCGCAGTGATATCGCATATGTATATAAATAGAATATTATATATAGGCCTGTATATAGGGATGTGTGTGTGCGTATGTATATATTGAAAAAAAAATTAATAACAGCCCGCGTAATTTAAATAATAAATGATCATCGTAAATTGATCGAAACATGTCGAGCAAAATCAACTAAAATTACGGAAATAGCCCATTGTTATTTTACTTTTATATTTAAGTTTATCGTATTTTTTGATAATGATAAAATTGAACTGAAAGAACAAATCAAATTATTTAATGGATATTTTTGATCCAGCCTTGGGCACCGGAGGCGTTGGTCACTTTTTCCTTTGTATATGACATCTATACAAGTTTATAATGATAAAATTGATAAACAGCATTCCGATTCAGCGAGGAAATGCTGCCAGCGTCCTCGACACTCTGCCACAGGGGCCACTTTTAGAAATAGATTTTTAGTATTTAGTATTTTAAAGTTAGTTTTACTTTGTTTACTTAGTTTTTAATTTAGTCTTAATATAAGTATATTTTTAGGTAGTTCTAGTTTGTATTACAGTTTATCGTTAATTTATTTTAGATTTACATTTAAATTTACTATAAGTTTATTTAGTTTTATATCTAAGTTTGTTATAGATAGTTTTTTTATGTCCCTCCCTGAATAAATTCTTCCATTAGTAACCCATTATAAATAGTCTAATTAGTCTTATATGTTGTAGTCTCACTAGTTTTGTATGTGTAAATTGTGTTATTTTGTGTCGTATGTGTGTGTTTAATAGCAAAAAACGCAGGTTAATAAAAACAATTCGCATAGCAAATTATTAAATTCGCAAAGCAATTGGAACGTCGGGATCGTTCCAAATCTTCAGTCATCCAGCAAATCTTCTTGGTCTTCTAGGCCCAATCTTCCTTCCTTCATGTCTAGAATCCGTTGGTGGAACAGCTGCCCGTGTGTACAGAACTGTTGCAACAGAGCGGGTACACGAAATAGCAAACATAGGGTACACGAAAAAATCAAATAAAAACAAGACATAAATGTGACACGATAAAAAACGCAAGAGCAATGGCGAGTATAGACAATTAGACATCAAATTGGTATTCAATAAGTGACTAAAAATGTACTACGCATTTGACATGACACATCTTTTGTTTTCAAGACATATATGTATGTAATTTGAACTTATGAAGATAGTGTAGATACATTTTTGGTCACTTCCAGTCGCATGGCATAGATATATTCGCAAAGCATAACTTACAACTAATATTTCTGGGTCTCCCAGCGATTCTTCCAAGTCACCCGGCCGCAGACTGTCCTGTATTCTTTAACCCCTGAGTCAAGCTCCACCGCTGAAGTTGGCTGATCTGGATAGAACTGTTCCCCTGGTCTGCCATCGTGCCTTGATATGTTCTTCGTGGCTTCAACCTTAGAAATAGTAAAAGATTTTTTTTCTGTATTGGGGAATAAACAGACATAGGTAGGCACTAGGCACATAATTGAAATAAAAGTAATATCTTAAACACAGATAGTGAAACCTACATCCTGAGACAGAAGCCAGAGTCGCGCTTTACTGATTATTAGATGGGTTACCCATGGGTACCGTAATTGGAGTAGTGACTGTTTCCCAAAAAAAATGTATGTAATTGTAGCCGAATTATTGAATTTACGCTAGAGCTTTGACTAATGCTTCAGACATTTTTTTTTTTGGTCAGCCTAATTAAATTGAGTAACAATATGAAAAATACTTTAATAATTTGATCCAAAAATATTGGCACTACTTGAACACCTATCCGTACACTAGTAATTAGCCTCCTTAGTCTTTTAGCCGAGTTGTGACTAATTTGCATTTTAATAACTTAATAAATTATTATTCAATCAGAATCTTATTAGTCAAACAAAAAATAACACAGCTGCTTTTATATTATAAAGTAAGTACAGTAGATACTAAAAACGGACTAGGTAGTTATTTTATTACTATGTACTTATCTTTTGTTTTGCTTAGTATTTTTAAGTACCAAATTAAAATTAAAACTAACTTGGAAAACTAATTAAAGTTGAAACAAGTAAAACTATACCATACTTAGAATTCCCATTATCAAAAATATCATTAGTATCATTATTGGTAATATTGGTTGACTGCAATCACCCGATAGCTAGTTAAACACCCAGCAAACATTATTTTATAATATATATAACATATCATAATGCGGTTTCACTAGATCTAACATCTAAAGCGGATCTGCACGCAGCTCCAGTGTGCAAGCGAGACGTCGTATATGCGTACATAGGGCGTGCTCGCTCACACACGGGAGCGGCGGCGTGCTGATCCGCATCGATGTGAAGAGGAAATTTTGAAAATGTTGCGGATGCCGCACGAGAAGGCGGCGTGCCAGCGAGACAACGCTATCTTCTGCCTTGTTTACACAATGTCTCCTTATGTTCCAAAACTAAACAAGATCAATACTTTGCATAGGTAGATAGGTAATATTAACTAGATATTAAAATATTTAAGTTCTTAAACAAAACTAGACACAGTATTAATTAGTAAAATATTTAAGCAATTTTTTTTTATTTAAGGTAAATTGACCTACATACGCCAGTAGTAAAGTAACCAACCTACCTACTACTTTAGAAATAAGTATTAAGTCAAAATTAAAAAAAAAATAAGAAGAAAAAAGAAGAAACCGAATAAAAATAAAACTAGAATTATAACATTGCATAGGTAAAACTTAAAAACGGTTACCCACGAATGCGTATATCCTGACGCATCCATAAAAAGTGCATTCGTGCAAGGCATGCCGTCATACCAGTATTATTACTGTTAACTTTGCACATCTTCATTGTGGACCGTAACGCGCAGTAACAAGAGCTATAATGGCTCGAGCGTTCGAATACAAATTGTGAAACGCGGGCATCGACGCCTGTACCAAACGAAGTTTACCGAAGCAAAAACAAGATGGCGCTAGTAATAATACTAGTACGATGTCCCTTATATTTTTAAAGAATCAATGAAATATGATGAGTTGATGACCAGCCAGTGATCATAATCACACTCAGTATTAACTTTAGACGTGAACTTGATAAATTAAGGTGAATAATCAATAGCAAACCAGTTTTCTAGAAATATTGACTAAATAAGGTTATTTTCATGATTATTTTAACGTTGTTTCCTATGCAAATTAATAAAATGGATGAAACATAAAAATAGATAAGTATATAAAGGAACAATAGAAAAGATGGTAGAGTATTTTGCAGTAGGTAATGTAAGAAATGGTTACCTCAATATCTTCCTCTAAAAACGTCAATCCTCTTTTGTAGTAAATCCCGGGATTATTATTTATTAAAAACACGGATATTGTGAACACTGCATTAAGTAGGTAGGTGCACTAGTCGAACACTATTGATAATTATCAATTAAATACTATTGGTATTTTGGATATTTTACAAACAACTGGCGTCACGAGTAAATACATCTCGCGTGGCTCGTGAAATGACATTACATAGGGGCTTGCTGCGCAACCCTAACCTGCCTGTCAGACTAAGTCGACAGATCTTTGTCCTGCTCTAACGCACGCGGAGTGACTGCAACGTCGCTAACAACATCGACATTCCGGAACCGAATCTTAATTGAGAGCGAGAGCGAAACGGCACTATTAAAGCGAGAAAGCAACACTTACGCGCGCTTTTCGTGTCGTAAATAGCAAAGTTTATATCACGGTGATATTTATAGAAATTTGTTACAGCAAATTAGAGGTTATTTAGAAAAATTTTACCTAGCTAAGTATTTAATCACAAATACAGTATTATTCTATTTGATAAAGGGCAACGACCGGCCTCGCTTCCTCCCGGCACAGGACAAGGTCAGACCGAGGGTGGCGCATCCTTATAAATACGGCATGTTGCAATGTAAAGACAAATGACAATTAACTAGTTACTAACGACCCTTCTTTGGTTAATGACAAAAACGTTAAAACAATGTATCATTGTAGAAATAAATAAGTAAACGAACGATTAAAGTTTGTATAATATAAATGCTAGCGGTGTCTGACTTCATTGTCCGATGAAGATCTAATGACAAGTTCTTGTTTAAACTACTAAATAACGGAACCACTTGACGCCGGTCATGCAATAATAATAAACGGACTTACCTCACCGCTGGAGACTCCAAAAAATCCGTTGACAATGACGATTACACAAGTAATGTTCCCATGTTCGCAACAGGGACTGAAGTGAAAGATGCCATGTAATGTAAGACCCAGAAGGACAGCGGGCATCTTTTGGTTGTGGTGGGGGAAGGTACAATGTATTATTACATAGTTGGGGCGCCTTTGACTTTCGCATTGTTGCCAGCTCGAAGTTTTAACAATGTTTGGACGGAAAAAAGTGGCGTTGGTTTTTTATTCAGGAACCAGTACGCTACAAAGAATGTCACATCCCAATTTTTCACAATACTATCGTTAAAGGACATCAATAAGACCAAGATTTGTAGAACAATTTATTTGAACAAAACGGATAAAAGTTAGTAATAATGCCACGTTCATTGCATCTCACATGTCTTTAGCTACAACTTGTTGACAACATATAAGTAAGTACCTATCTTATTTACTGCTTGACCTAAATGTCAACTCTAGGCTGAATGACCCAGTATTTAATTGTATAAAACTGTCCATACATATAATTCGTGCTTATGACCCAAAACCCCATGCAGTCGACCTTACTTTTGCTAGATCCTCATTGGGTAGTCCCTATCAGGTATAAATTTGTTGGTATTTGCGTCTCATGTGGTGGGGATGCTTGGTCCCTTTTAGCATTCGGATACAGTAACTTTGAAAGCACCGTATCTTGCCAAACATAAGTTTTGAAAAACGGTTTTATATTTTGGGGGTTAAGGTTTGATTTTGATTAAAATATTGAACATCAATATGCCATTGAAAATATTATAAGATATGTTGTCCTCTACTAACGGTTTATTTAAAATTAACAACATCACGTGGTTGCCGAGGGTTCTACATTATTTCCACAGTAGGTAAAAATCCTTTTTCCGACCTGCCCTTAAGAGGGTACCTATCTCTTCATACTGTTGTAAGTACTTGCCGGTCCGATTATATGTCAAAACTGGGAGGAGTCAGGAGCCTTTTGTGCGTGGTAGTTGATAAGTTTGATAACAACTTTAAGATAAATAGGTAACAAATATAATCATGCTATTTTATGCGTACTTACCAAAGTAACTTTGGCTCTTTTTATAACGATATAGCTGAAATTATAAACATGAACAGATAGACTCTTGTCTAGAGAGCTTGATTGACAATCATTATCTTTTTAACCATGTCTATGAAAAAAAAAAACTCACATAGTTACTCAAATACACCTCGATAGTTTCATTTATACTTAGCTATTTTTCATGAACATTATCTGTTTTATCGTTTTACATATGATTACCGTTGTTGTGGTTCCTGGTTCGTAGATACCACGCCGAACTATTGAGAGCGGATGATTTTAGAAGGACTCACCTCATTGAGAAACGATCAATAGTAATATCTAAAAACGGCGTAATATATGATGGGAAACCTACACTAAAATCACTGGTTACTAGATTTTATATTTTTTTACCTTCAAGGGTAAGCTCTTTTGGCTCGGGTACACGTGGTATATGGATGTTAATACCTATTGAAATAATTACCCCGAAGTTCAAATCTAAAAAAGGTAATCACAGAATCGTCCAGCAATCGAAAGTTTATTGGGCAAGTTAATTAAGGTAGTTTCCATATTCAGATTTATAAATATTTAAATTACAATATTACTTTTCGTTTAAAAAAAAACGATAACGTTTCTCTGAATTCTTAGATATTTGCTTTCACTATATGTTGTAGTTCGTCCAAAAAACATGTCGTCGAATAGACAATTCATCATTAAAATAGTCTTCTATTTCATCTCATAAGAACAGGACGTAAATAAAACTGCATTTGGTTTGATAAAAATGGCAACGTCGTGTATTTTTTATACGCTCCTTGTTTGTTCCTTGGTAAAATAAACTTAAGCTGGTGAAGTATACCGTAGTTTTTAAGTCATAAAATAAAAGTACTTAAATATTGATTACCCGTAAGTAATAAAAAGATGAAGACAATGGACATCCCCTGTACGAATTGGATGGAAACGTTAAAGATAAAAATACGCATTGTTTCATTGATGTCGTCCAGAGCTAATCCCCTAATAAAAAGTATGTTACCTGGTTAAATACAAGCGCCTTGTACGGTCTAAGCGCCATACTAAGGCGCCTTTACACACTGCTGCGGTTTCCGCATGCGGCGCCGTTGCGCGAGCGAGACAGCGCTCTGCATGTGTATAGCGCTGTCACGCTTGCACACCGTCGCTGCATGCGGTTGCGGCGCCAGTGTGGTAATCGCCTAAGATAAGTAGTGTCTACAAAACTTACTGCTTTGAAATAAATTGAAACTAAGCGTGATAAAACTGATAAATGAAGATCCCGCATGTTAAAAAATATAAAATAAACCAATGTTAAATTAAATACTGTAGAAATAAACAGTAAAGGTCGACCAGCAAAATTTAAACTTTAAAGACATTAACATTTTTGGTTAACCAAAAAAACGCAGGTAGAAATAATTACTTTTACACACAAGACAAAGCGCCGGCGCTTCACAAAAGCTTTAACATTTTTCTTAAAAATTTTTGCTTAAAAAGTAGCAGTGACTATTGTTAGACAATCGATCGGATACGCATCCATTTTAAACTTTACCTTTATACGGACTAAGTTCATTATTCAATGTTATCGCATCTGTTACTGGAAGTGTTTTTTTTTCTGTTTCTTCAGCTATTGTTATGCCTTTCTTTCATGACTTTTAAGAAAAGTATTATAATCCTTCTAAAGCAAAATTAGGTCTATTTTTTTAAATTTTCAACTGTGCTTTTGTGAAATTAAGCCGACACAGGTGTTGTACCATTAAAGCCTTGAATTGAGAACTCCATAAAATTACATTTTGTTGTTTAAAATATGAACTTACAATAAAATGTCGTTTTAGTAGGTAGTTGTATTGTTAATATATCATAAGTTAATTTATTACTTCAAAAATAGTTCAAATAACAGTACAGTCGCCATCAGATATAGGCGATTATCATTATCAAACTGGCGACGGATCCGCATGCGGCGCCGGTGCGCGAGCGAGATAGCGCTATACACATGCAGAGCGCTATCTCGCTCACGCACCGGCGCCGCATGAGGATCCGTCGCCAGTGTGATAATCGCCATATCAGAGCGGCCAAGGTGGTCATAAATATAATGTCAAGGCGGTAAAGTGTATGTTCAGATATTTTTGAGTACCTTGGTCGCTCCTATATAAACACAGTAAAACTTCTAAATGAGATAAGTAGGTACATTGTAAACCCCCTTTTCCTACTTTTACCAGCATCATAGCAGTTTTATTACACAGTCGGGTATTGATAACTTCGACTCAGCCTTACAGTTCTGCTAACGCAGCATCCCGTTTGAATGCCCTTAATTCCTCTGAGTTTGCTAAATGCGTGTTTGTGGCTGAATCGTCTGTGAACCCCCTTAATTGACAACCTGCTTCCATCTGCAGCTAGTAAACCAGCAACTAAGGGATTTAGAACTTTATCGATTTGATTACAGAGTATTGGGATGGATGATAATAATGTCAAAACTGGATTTGAAGGCAGTTCTGGAGTTTCCAAATGAAATATAATTACGTTTGTGAGTTGTGGTAATATTTAACGGTTATTATCGATGTTTCCTTGCCACTGGCAAGTGTAACTACATATACATATGTATAGCATCCAAGGATCCTACTAAGTACCCTCTCCTGACAGAGATTACGAGTCGCGGAGAGGAGAGAGGACTTTAAATGTAGTGAGGCGATTTATTAAAGTTAAAGTTCCCGAATACGATGTTTGTCTCTCCTTCTAACAGATATGTTTAAACACCACATTTTGATTTGGCAGAAGTACCTACAGATATAAAAAAAATTGTAAGCTGTTTCGTGAATAAACATTTATTTATTTGTTTTATTTATAATTTTATATGGGCACTTAATAATATCTATTTAAAGGAAGTAATAAAGCGGTCTTCAATGTCACTTGTCAGTAACTAGTCCAGTAAGAATCTTTAGAATCTTGGTTGTAGCTACAAATTAAGAATAAAATGTTGACAATATTACCGTAACGTACAAAAAATTTACACTAATTACCCAAATTAACAATCGTTACATAATGACCACGTTTGTCGCCGGCCGGCGTCATTTGTTTACCAGTTATACCGGCTCATTTGAGTTACTTAGTTTAGTTTTAAAATGATCACAAAATTTACTACAGGTTTACACAACTTTTGTAATATTTAGGTACTAAGAGGGACTTCGATTGTTGTTTTATTATTTATCTAAGAAAATTCATTTTACCGATTGGTATTCTATAAGAAGTTGCAGATAAATAGGTATTAGCAGCTAAGGATAGTTACAATTATGTATCTGGAAAACCGGTCCCGACGATAAAATACATCTTCAGATATTTTATTACCTTGGCTGCTCCCATATATTTAATAGCGAATGCACCAACCGGCTCAATTAAATGAAAAATCAATAAAGATTACTTTAAGTTACTGATTCTAAAGCTCATCTACTAATAGTAACTAGAACCTTGCGTGATTTAGCTATTGAGATACCTATGTATCTAATATCAGTTAACGCCGCCAACGAAAACCAGAAAAGGCGTAAGTACTCTGAAGTTCATATAGCACTTGTGCCTTTTTGGACTTGATACTCCCATTTTATTCCCCAGTTCCTTCCATAAATCACGTGGTGTGTCAAAACCTAAGTTTGAACATCGCAACTCTTGAACACACCTGCCGCCCATTCCGGAATTAATTTTAAAAAGTCAAATATCGGCAACTGAACCTTCACCCCACTTTAGCATAATTTACGTACTTTATTGAGCGTGAATATGAAATTTATTTACGCTGACAGTATATTAAACATACTTCTTGTTTATCTTTTTAGGAAAATTCGTGAACGTCTCTGAGAAAGTCTGCAGCGTAAACTGAGAAGTCAAACGTCGTGTTCTCTCGTGTAAGTACTCTTCGATGATATGTTTATTTGTTGTTTTCCTTTGACTCTTATTTACGACGCACGTACAGGCTTGGTTTGCCATCTATAATCTTCATGAATATTTTAATTAAAGGATTATAAATCGATATTAAAACACCGGAACAAATAATAAGATAAAAAAAAAATAAGGCACAACTAACGAACACGAATGATGTAACCTTTTTTTTTAAGATGTACGAACAGCAATTCAGCTCCTTAGATCATCCACAAACATTCAAGATCTGCTTATTGACATGTCACTTCTCAAAGTTTATTAAACCAACATTTAGTTTATAAGCCTGTGTCCACATGTTTCCTGTATGACGAGTGGCAGTTTGGCATTGCCGAATCGAATTTTCCTCGCTACCTACTTTGGTTTCTATTACGCTTAGATTAGGCCGTGTACTCATACCCAAAAATTATATAATACTTAAGGTTTGACAATGTCTATCCATATAAAATCACATTTCCTTATTGTCATTCCATGTACATATAATCATCCTTGCTTATTGATACAATATATTTTTTAATACAGTTGCTCAAAAAAGTGCTTTTCTTGTAGTGGTTTAGCGTGTGGAAAGTTTGATATCGCGCACTAGTGCTTTTTACTTTTCCAGCCAATCACAGCTAATGACAGTGACAGACAGCCAATCACAGCGCCGCACCGCACCGCGCGGAGCGTTCGGATACATGTACTAAAGTAACCTCAAAGTGAATAATTGACAATTTTATAATTTTTTCGCATTTGTATTAAAAAACGTCGATCGATACTCGTGCGTAAATGTCATTCTTCACTCGTCCCGAGTCTTGCCACTCGCCTACGGCTCGTGGCAAGATATCTCGGTACTACAGAAGTGATGACATACTTTCCGCACTAATATCGAAATGTACTATTCTTTGTGGTCACTACATATACACATTACTTACTAAACAATGGTAGGTTAGCATACGAATTTTTAAGATAAGAGCATTCATTTGCGGGACTTGTATTTCACTAAACTTCATGAGTTATGCTTGTTTTATTTTCTGTAAGTATTTTATCTTAGGTACATAAAGATTAAAATAAAATAAAAAATAGCCTTATTCTTATAATTAAAAGTACTTTAAAATATTAGTCTAAACAAAATTATAATGAAATGGTTCCATATTCAATTCTGTTTTTGATGTAATGTTTTTTTATGGGATTATATAAATTGTAAACTTATCAAGATTATAGATTTATACATAGACTAACAACACACATGTGTGTTCAATGTTGAGCCATATATTGCGTCGATTCGATAAGCGTACGATTTCGACATAAGCGCCTTACCAATTACCTACACATAATAGCGTTTATTTTGGCTCGCGCGTTTTCCCGCGCTCATATGCACCCAGCTTTACCTGTAGTGTATAGCATTATAACAGATTCAATACACATCGGTTGAAATGTAACAAATCAACGATCCCATTTAGTTCCGGAACCGTGAGTCATGTAGCACGTCCCGGACAAGGGCTGGTAATTTCCTGGACACATCTGATACTAAAAGGTATGTGTGAAATGTTAGCAGTTTAGAATGTTTAGTTTGGTTTATTATATGCTTCTGTATGCGATATTGTATGCGTAGGATTAGTATCCACTTCTACGTCCGTAGTACTGCCTGCAGATATACCATATTTAACTTATGAGTTAACTTATCATGGTTCTATTGAAACTGAAATGAATATCATTGCTGTAATAATTATTTCAGCACTGGATCAACAAAACACCAATTTACTTAAGGGGCTACTTTGAAAAATTATAGATTTTTTCAAACGCTCTAGTGACTAAACGGGAAAAGGGACTGAATTTATTTTCGAATATATATTATTAGACTATATACTCTTCTTTTTAGCACAAGCCGAAACACGATTGCTGAAAGTTGCCTCGATAGAAAAAAAATCCGAAGTTGGGTCCTTTTTCCCCTTATTTTTCTTAGCTTACTTAAACTATAAGAGATTAAGCAATATAACTAAGTAAAAAATATGGTATTCTGCTTTATCTAAAAAGTCACAGAAGCAAAATTAGACAAAACTTTATAGATTCGCTTATTTATCGTAGTTTGGTCAAAAAATCAGACCCTTAAGAGCGCTACATCTCTTTCTTTCGTGCACGGGAGCCATAAACGTGTCTCTAATGGATGGGCGTGGCTTGTCCGTATCGAGGAATCGCCTTAAAACGTTTTCATAGATTCAACAACGCACCTTGTATTGCATTGTAATCATAAACTACCTCATGGCTGCTCTATAATCTCTACATGATGGGCCATCATAGGGACGCAGCTATACGACGGAACGAAATCGCAATATCGTCAGCTCCCTCTAACGCATAGCTGCGTCCTTATGATGGCCCATCATGTAGAGGAGCCAAGGTCAACCGTGCGTTTGTTTGTCATATACGATTAATAAGAGAGATGCAAGAATTTCTCCAACATTTCGCAAGTTTTCTATCGATAGCATCAAAAATGCACACGCATAGTCGCATATAGTACCACTACCAGCGCATTATGCTTGAGTCGAATAATTGATGGCATATTTTTATGAGGCAAATGTACATGAAAAGGGCGTGTCGGTTGGATGTTGGCCAGAATTGATCAATGCGTAGACACTTTGAACTTAGGCCGCGGATGGTACTCAGGAAATATCAATGGGAAATGTTATTACTGTACTTAACTTACCGACATTGGTATTTCAACAGTCGTGTTTTTTTTCTTCGTTGACATTCTCGGACGTCATTTATTTTAAGCTACTTACAAGTAAAACTGAGATCAATAATTTTAAACACTTCGAACTAGCCCAAAACTGAGCTTTTGAGCGAATTGCTTCGAATAGGCAACGGTATATAAATGTACATTTTTTAAACAGATAAATATACAGTTACATAAGGTACTGTAGGTAGTAACGCAGCACCAATGAAATAACTATTGCAGACTATCAGAACTAGTTTTTCATATTCATATGATATTTTTGGACTCATACTCATACATAGCACTTATTAATCTCCACTTAAACTGCGTACCTACAACATTGTGTATTATGGCAGCCGAAGAACAATTTCATATACCAAAGTCTTCATTTGTTTTTAATTACTTACGTATTAGAAAAAAAAAAATTACCAATTCAAAATTCCATCCAGGTACATACGACATTCTTGTTGAACCTATCATTTTATCAACCACCAAGCTTGTTTACAGCTACATTATTACTGCTAATTAACCTCTAAAGAGTTATTTCTGTCAAAGCTGGCGTCTCAAAGTTAGCGGAACCTTAACTACCTATAAACTAATTAAACCGTATTACGTACAAATAACTGTCATGTTGTTCATAACTCGTGAAATACGGCCGCTTCGTGGAAACTCAAACGATTTCCTTTCTAAGTACGAGCAGTAAATCAGCTTAATGACGAGTTTAAAACTTTGCGTGGTGCGTAATACAGGACTGAGAATCAGTTCCAATCCAAACCATATACAGGGTGTAACAAAAATACTGGTGATCCGTGTAAGGGCATATCTGGTATCGTATTGCGAGTAAGAAAATTTTTTTTTGTATGGGACTTGTCGTCCCAGCCGGCCAAGCCAACCCTCCATACAAAACCAAAACTTTTTTTCGCGAAAAATAGTTTTTTCTTACTTTTTCGTAAATAGAATACGATGATACCAATTATGCCCTTAAAAGGACCACCAGTATTTTTGTTACACCTTGTATAAGACACTGATACCGTACGCGTTGGAGGGTCTGCCTCTGCCACCTTGTGGTGTTAATTGAAAACTTAAGATACTTACTTCACGCCAGAGACTATTTATATATAGAGAGCCACAGTCTAAAAACTTTTTGAGGCTTCAAGTCTGAAGCGCCATCTGAACGTGACCAACCAAAGCTACCGTGTAATGTAGGGCAGAGTACTCTCTGCCCCTCAGCGCCATCTAGTAATTAATAAAGTTACTATTATTACGATATTGCTACGGAAACTTTGGATTGGTCTCGTTCAGATGGCGCTTCAGACTTGGAGCCTAAAAAGTTCTTAGACTGTGGCTGTCTCTATGTATAGTCTCAGCTTCATGTCATGTCAATAGAATGTGGTGGTGCTGCCCTCTTCAGTTCCCGGATACACATGCAGAACGCTGTCTCGCTCGCGCACCGGCGCCGCATGCGGATCCGCAGCAGTGTGATAACCGCCTTAGGCAGCATAAACGTGACATTAGCAATTCACGCTATCAGGGTTGGATCCTGTGCTGTCCCCTAAAGTTTACGCATGCTCCTTAAATAAACAGTTTCCTAACTTCGATAGCTGCATAGAAAGCATGAGGTATAAACTTCAAAGTAGAGTCGGTATCCGTATAGAGTACTTATTCATTTATTTCCACTGCGAGGCCATGATAAAGCCTACCGGGGCCTACCCATTTTATTTTATTTTTACCCTCTCAGTGCAAGTTTATCAAATAAAAAAAAAACATTCAAGATCCAAATTTCCGCCGTCGAATCGATAACCGAATAAAAAGTCACGACTGTGACATTAAACATTTATGTTATTTCCTCCCAACCCCTTGTTTTTCCAAGAAAATTGCCTTCATCCCCGCGCAGGCAGTTGGAGGCATTAGGCAAACTTTCTTTAGATAATAAATAGCTTTTCGGTAATAAACTGATGCATTATTAAATTCACGGCGTTTGATGTTCCGGTATAAAAAGATATTGTATGACAAAATTAAGTTTGGGAGTTGGGGGCCCGTTGGACTTTGGTACTGGTTGGTCAAATATAATAACGGAGCTTGTAAAGTACTAAAAAAATATGTCATTGAATTTGTTTGATAATCTATATTTACAGTATGAGCACTATGACCAGGGAGTTTCACACTTAGAGCATAGACAAAGAGAATCGTACCTATTGTCTTTTTACTTAGACAATTCACTGCAAAAAGGGGGATATTTTTTTCCTTTACTGCTACTGATAAATTGGGTTTTCCAGGCTATAATATTAAATACTTACTTATGCCTAAAAATGTTTCCTGGCAAATAATTAAGAAGTGCACAGTGAAATATCATCTCGTTGAACTCTGAACTAACCCAACTGGGAAAAGTACCTACAGTTCAGCAATGACATCGCTGCTTACTATGTTTCTACCTAAGCTGGCAAAGTGTTCAAAGTAAGCTTAACAAGACTTCTTTATGCGTGAAGATCAGTTTGAACTTTTTAACACCTCTAGCTCTGGCAGCTAACTGTACGTAGTGGGACATTTCTGACTGAGAGTAAGATTCCCTTCGAACATTGTACTACTTTTCAAGTACCTATTGTACATAGGGGTTGACAATGTGCTAGTTACAACGCTTGTATAACAAGGGTCCAAAGTCAGCAATGTCCACTCACCATCACGTACTACGTACGCTTATTATTATTATTTTCTGGTTGGGTTCATATTTCTCAGCATAAGCCGATGGTTAATGTTATTTACGGACAATGCCAAGTAAATAACATTTAGGTTTCAATATATTATCCTACATCGATTCTTTCATCGTCTATATGTAGGAACTTACGAACGATTCTGCATGTATTTAGTATTGCAGCTTTTTGTAACTGTATATATGTATTTCTTTGCAGGTCAAGGAGTTTCAGACTGTGGTGGAGGTATTTAGGGATGACACCAGTGGTTGACAAAACTATTGGGACTATATACACAGTTACAGTAAAAACCAAGGCACTGCGAACTACAAATCAAAACATATGAAATAACTTAAGACTAGTTTGACCCTTTGGTTTAGTTTTTAGAGTTGTTTGTTTGTTTAGTTTGTTTGTTTGTTTGCTTATACCCCTGTAGTGTTTAAAAACTTTAGGAATAACGGGACACTCCTTCCATTGCCGCAACTCGCACTTGACCGTGTTTCCTGTTGAAATAAAGCTCAAAGAAGGTTTTCTGGCGGGATAGGCGTGACTCTCAGGGGATGCTGTGTCTATTTAGGGGGATATCTCTGTCACTTTAAGAAATAATGTCTATTTTATTCTATTTTCAATTATGCGTTATTTTAGTTATTTCGTTACATATATATTGCTTCATACTTACGCTACATTTTGTACCCCTTAGGTGGTACTTATTTCTGTTTTTCATAAATGTACTCAACTTACATAATATTTTTTTAGCTGGACCAATGATTTTCCGAATACACTACTATATACTCGTACTTAGTACTTATATGTTTACTTTTGTCGGAGAAATTAACATGACTTACACATAGTTATTAATTAAGGTATTTTAAACAAAAATATTCGATGCAGAAAGCTGTTCATAAGATGAATAAACACACCAAAAAAACATACGGTAGCATCCAGACAAATGATTTAATTTGCAGCTACAAACATAAAAGACCAACGTGCAAAGCAAAACAACTCACAATTCAATAAAAAATAAACAAACATAAACAAATCACTCGCTTCGCACTGTCATATAAGCGCCTGACAGTTACGTTTCTACAAACATACCTTTACCAATGCCATATGCCTTAAAACGTTCCAATAAGACTCATTTGTATAATTTAATAACTTTATATAATCTTGTACAAATAAGAGACAACTTAATGTCGAGTTGTCAATTTGTGGATTATGCAAAGCAGCCAGCAATTTCTTTTTCTATTACCATAATACTCGTGGCAAAATATTTGAGGCATAAACCAACAGTGACGTGGGAAAGACTAACTAGAGTTTGTCCGGAAAGAAAAGTGGCGTAGAATGTATGAGCTGCCATATAAACCACGACACTTTTCTTTCCGGACAGACTCTAACAAGTGTTGGGACATTTATAAATTACCACCATCAGGTGAGATCGTGGTCAAACGCCTGCCTATTATGCATAAAAAAAATGCATAGAACTGAAGGTAAGTATAGATTGGCATTAGATATTTAGGTATTCTCACTTAGAGCATAATATACAATCTTACGCTAGTCTATCACCCCCAAAAAAGTAACAGTATAGTTTTTTGTTCCATTCCTAATGACAAATTTAGTTTGCCAGACTATTATGTATGCTATCATGTGTCTTATAAAGTGTGTACTCATTAGTATAATACCAAATTGTAGACCATGGACGCCCGTGTACTCGAGTGCATATGCGGGCTTATATCCGTTTGTTCTGTGCTTGTCACTGCAGTTTCGGATTTCAGACATATCACGTTTCTACTTTCGGTTGTTTTTTTGGCTATGAGGGCGTTATTTGAAACCGTCGATTGAAGTATTTTCTATTTAATCCTTTTTGTATCCTTTGTTTTATGAACCGCCAGACATTGATCAGATCTGTTTTATTTACCATTTTCTTTTATTTTCGGGTTCCTAGTTTCGGTTTTTCTTACAAGAATATAAGGTACGATCATGAAACGTTTATACTGCAATATGTCTGCTTATAACTGGCGTATACTTTAATTTGATAACTCAAAACCTAAACATACTAGGGAATGAATGTACCTATGTACACAAAAATATCAAAGCATGTACTTACTTTGTAACTGATAGCTTTAAAATTACCGGACGGACTTGAGTAAAAATAACAAAATAAACAACGACAAAAATGCAAAATGTTAATGAAACAGACACCCTTTCAATGTTGTACTAATCTTATCCCTCGCCTCGGACACATCAAATGATTGATTGAGACGTTTACCAGTAAAGGATGTTAAATTAAAAGTAAATGTCGCGTCTACTGCAGTTATTTGCGTTTACAAAAGGCCGAGTACGACGGGCTGTATTCCGCCATTAGTCAAACTAAACGTTGCGCGATGCGTGTACGCATGTATAGTCGGCAAAATTTGAAGAACTGTGTTACGGAAACGCTATGGTTACATTTGCAAATTATTTCAAAATAATCACTAGAATTAAAATTACTCTTCATATAATGTTATAAGCGTATGAAACCATTTGCCACAATTACTTTTTGTCTCTCATTCTTATAATCACCATATTCGTTAGAAAGAGAGGAGAAAGGCAAATTAAAAAATAGAGCTTTATTTGATCAACTAATCAACAATTGTCTAGTTTTATTACGTACAAGTTAAATAATCAATACATTTTTCTTTATATTTTTCATCTTTTAAGTTATTATGGGTTTACCAAAATGCCATAACACTTGTGTTATAACTAATACTGCTTCCTTGTTTCGGATAGCGCTGTAAAAAAAACGCGAAAGTTATACGAGTCCTTACCTGAAATTAATGCCTAATTATCTATTTTAAAAGATATTTGCTGTTGAAATTTGGCTTAGAACGGTAGAATAGGGGCAGCAAAGTTTTTAATTAAAGCATAGGCGACCGACTGTACTTCACGCCGTGTGTCAGGCGCATTTGTCACTCGCCCCTCCTAATTGGCACTCCTGCGCACTTTAAGAGGAAACCGAAATATTTCCAAATGTCACTATTGTCGGCCGTCATACGCTAGCAATAGCTTCACCGAAATAGTCTGTGATTGTCTATAAAAGTTTTTAGACAGTCACTGGCTTTAATTTTTTTAAGGAGCAGAAAAATTACATGTATCATAATAATATTATGTTTCTGTTAAAATCGTTTCTAAATAATAAAAAAGTTAAAAAGCTCATAAATATAGTAATTGACATAGGAACCTATTCCAAAAGAACCTAGCGTTCCGATTAACTTCGATATGAGTTATGGTCAATTTAAAATGTTTTGTAAGTCATAATTATGGGCTAGACTAGGCCTTAGGGGCTAAATGTACTACTTTAGTCCGCCTTCGTAAGCATACCTAATATGAGGCACTTTTTGAGCACGAGAAGTGAAAACAAAAATGAAATTTCCTACTTTTTTCTTAATAATTTAACAAAAACATCTTAACATTAACAATAGAATGTCGCTGGAGTCTTACGAGTAAGAGCAATTTTCTTGAAAGGCAATTTCTCATCAAATCTCCGCAAACAGCTGCTCAAAGCTAGAGCAAAGAACAAACCATGCACTAGCTACTCGTAGCTCGTAGACATTCCTAATAGCCCTTAAGTCCCCCTCGAAATTGAAGCAAACAGTTTTACGCCGCTGTCCACTTCAGATCCACATTGTTGCACAAAACCAACTTTACTTTGCACTTTAAATTTACAATTTTAAACCCAATCGCAATGATTTAAGAGGTATTCTATTGCAAATCAATTTCTGTTTTTCGTCCGTGACGTTTCCATGGTAACGAATATTAGATGATATTTTTTATTTGCTAAAGGTTTAAGCGATTATGATTGTTATGCAGCTGGAATAGGCAGTGTTTGAAATGCAGAACGATTTTAAAGCAAATATTTTCCGGTACTGTATTTCTGCAATTGAATTTTGTTTTTGCGGGATTATTTTCCGCTACGTAGTGATTTCATTGATTTTTTTGCTACAATATTATCAAATATGAGGTAGTAAGTCTTGACTCAAATAATCTTCTGTAATGTAAAATACGAATGAGATGAGAGAGAGAGTAGAACCAATGAAAATGTAAGCAATTTTAATAGTAACACAACACAACCCATCCCTAATATTCGTTTATCAAATTCTGAATGCTATACTATATAAGTAAGTTAATAAGTAGATATCAAAACTCTTCAAAGGTTAAGGGAATCAAATTTCAAACCAGTGGTCAGCGAGATCTCTGTTAAACCAGATACGATCCAGACCGTGAGTCTTAGGATCTTATTAAATATACAAGATGCTAAAATATAATTTCGGCAATACTCCAATAACACTCATTATCGTTTTCGGTTTCATTCTCTATAGTTCACAGTTAAAGGTTGCTCGTGATGAGCATTAACGCTACGTTTAATTAACATACGAACTATCTAGTATTTTCACTGTAACAATAAGCCTTGTACCTATCAAAATATTTGGATAGGCTACCATATACAGTACGTAGCTTTCCTTCACCCAATAGTTCGCGCTCATGCAATCTTACAACAGAATACGCCACGAAACTTATTGTAATTGATTTAAAAGCACCGCAAACCCCCAAAGGGTTTAGCAGCAAAGCGTCGCCATTACTGCAAACTATTTTATATTTTATCTGAGTGTTATGAGAATAAATCGCGGGTGAACAAACACACTGAATTGCGCGCCCCACTAGAGCATTACAGAGGTTGCACACTGGATGTAAATAGTACATTACTACAGAGGGCGGGAAGTAGGGTGTTGACGGCTGAGTTATATAGAGCGTAGCGAGGCCGGATAGTTACGAGGCTGGCAACCCCTTTTCACGCCGAGGTATGTATAGTGCTTTTCTCAAACATGCAATGAAATAAATATGAAAATTATCCTTTTTTTTCCGACATACGTAAGGCAAAAGTCTACTCGTAAACTTGTATTAATAATGTATATGGTGACTGAATAAATTCAAAACGTTACAAAAAAAAATTTTTTTTTTCAAAAAAAAAACAAGAAATTAAATTAAAAAAATTAAAAAAATTAAAAAAAATAAAAAACATTTTGCTAAAAAAAATGACGGCTAACCAACGGATTGCTGGGTTTACCGTGGTAAACCACGCCATGACACGCATTCGCCTTTGCAGTCCCTTATGTTATCAATCGTTATACGTCCTATTATGACGTCCTAATATACGTCTGTCTAGTGTCAAGGAGTCCTACACCATTAGAGGAGTTTCGAAAAGCATTATCCTTTGTTTGGGTTTCAGTTTTTTTTTTAGTATAGCATTTTTAGTAAATATCTTACTTTATACCATTATGTATACCGTCAACTGCTACAACTTTGCCTTTATTTTATTTCATTAAAGTTAGATATTGAAATACCCTCATAATAGCCTGAAGGTAAAAGTACGAGGCTCAACTTTGCCTGGCTTGAAAAACATGGCCATCTCAGGAATAAGATATAAATAGCTGTTTGGTGAAGAACACCACGTTTTCAAGCCAGGCAAAGTTGAGCACCGTATGCAAAGTTATAGCAGTTGACGGTTAGTCAACAGTTTTAGTGAATCGATTATGAAAACAATAGAACTGCCGATGTGTAAGCTCCACTAGATTGAAATATCTGCACTTATTTCTCTCCAGTTTGTGTTATCTCGGAGCCCGCCATAAATCCCTCAATCTGTGAAGTAGGGATTGTAATGTTTGCCCGTCTGTACATTTATAAAAACTATAATATAATAAATATGTTCTTTAAAAATCCTTGAGATTGAACTTAACTAACAATTAAAACAAGCATATAGATCAGGAGGCAACCCTACCTCATCGATTAGCACAATTCGGCTTATTTTATACTGCGCCAAAAAAAAACGCCATTGCAAATCCCATACGTTAAAGTTTAAAAAAGCTTTAGCACTAATGTGTTTTTACCGTCATGTAATCAAACGTCACTGAGCGCACTGAGCGCAGAGCGTCAATTAACGGATTACCGCCCTCTGTCGGATTAGGGGGACGTTTGTTCTGTTTCCGAATTCCGTTTCGTAGTGATTTCGCCCAAATTGGAGTTTGGGCGACGGAATCTAGGCGATTTGTAATATTGTACGTCTGTTTCGGATGCTTTGGACAGAGCAGTGTAACTGCTTACTGTGGACAGTTTTTTTAACCTCGTAACGCCTATTTTTAGGACTATTAGGTACTAGTCCTATTTATTAATAACCTAAAAATAGGTCATCATATCTTGAAATTCTTGAATATTCAGCTTCTTGAACAAGATCTAATTTGAACAAAAATGTTGGCCTCGTGGGTCATTATGATTAAATTCTGCCATCCTCGAAATAGGCTATTGGGGCTTACGATTACGAGGAGGGTTTTGTACTATAATGACACATGCGTATGTGCGATTTAAATAATCCTAAGGTTTACGAGATATCTGTAAATATAAGTGCAACCATTTTAGAATCTACTCCCATATTTGTAGAGACGGTTTTTTATACATGCAATTATGGAGTCATTTTGGCTCCATTGGTAAGTACTCTAAGTTGACCTTTAAAAATAGACACGGAAAACATGGACATTATAGCGTTGGTCAAAATTAGACTTGAATACCTACTATTAATCTGGAACCATGCCACTGTAACTGTCGCTCTGATCCCGTTGCCATAATTGCTTTTCCATCAAGAACCAATAACATCTTGCCAACAAGACATGTGTTAACCTGACTGACACGCTACCATGTTATTTTAAAACGTAATAATTACCTGTCGAGGATGCTGTCGACTGTCAACGCACGGCGACAGTCTAGGAATGCCGGCCGGACTCCGGGAGCTATCAATTACTACTGGTCTAGTTTATCGGGCCTTGAAATAAGCGGACAACATGAAAAGTACAATATACCTACATAGAAGAAATAATGGAATGGGGCTGTGTGTGTGGTAAATTGCTCGAAGTTTTAATTTAAACTCTTTAGTGAAATATGCATTGAATGATTGCGGGTAATTAGTTGCGACATTGATAACGTGCGCATTGCATGATTTGATTTCAAGCATTTTCATTTGACATATCACTACATAGTATAAAACAAAGTCGCTTTCTGTTGTCTGTCTGTATGTATGCTTAGATCTTTAAAACTACATAGAGTGATTCAGAGTTTTTTTAATACATAGAGGGATTCAAGAGGAAGGTTTATATGCATATATAATATTTATAATAGCACCCGTGCGAAGCCGGGGCGGGTCGCTAGTTCATTATAAAAGAAACGTTGTCAGCATGAGAATTATATGACAGACGCGTATGAGAAGCTATGCATAACCACTACAATCCATTGATTTATTATTATACTCTACAAGATAGGCTACCTAGAACAAATTTGTGTGCTCCTTGTTTGGTGGCTGGCAGCTGTCAGTTGCTTGGCATCATGTCAGTGGTCCAAAAGCGAATGTATGGACTTTAAGTGCCGATCACTTAAACTCACGGCGAAAATATTTATATTCATAGACAAGCTATCTCCTGTTACTCAAATGCTACAATCGGCTGCTCTATAATTTCACGAGTTCAGGAGTTATCGTGTTGATATCGTGACATAAGCTACTGTAAAACAACAGTTTTTGTCCTTTAAATATTATGACTAATTTAATCATCTTGTCACGTCATGCACGGACAATTACATCATTGATTATATCAACAACTCCACTGACATATCCAACAACACCAACATAGGGCAATGTTGAAATCTGTAAGTTTTAGTGGCCCTACTAGCGTCTACTGCAGTGAAATGTTAATTAGCTCAGGCAGACAATTTGCCAATTGACGGTAATCGCTCGTTGGCTATCTTGTATATTGAATGTTATACGAGATCTTTTACGGTCGTTTTTACTCGACTTGTGAAGAAAGGAGAATAATGGTTTAAAAGTTTTTTTTTTCTTATTCTAGGTGGTTTGGCCGCAGGTGTAGGCCAGTTCCAGTTACGATACGGGTTAACAAGTGCATGTGTGTAATGTAAGTTATTACGTACCTACGTTAAGAAACTACTTATATTTAACCAAGCAGGCCGACAATTTAAACGATTGAGGTTTGATAAGTTGCTGTTTTTCCTAACAATTTGGTTATTGACACTATTGTACATTTATATTTAATACGTATTTAAATTCTTACCTACCTAAGTTGCTTAATTTCAATATATTGAATAGAGTTAATGTTTAATAGACATTTTGCATAAGCAATGAATAAGAAGGCAAATGTTTTTTTTTCCTTTAGAACTTTTATAACATACCTTTAAGATTAGTTAGTACCTAAGCTTATCGTTTCCGCAATGATGGACATACGGGCACTCAAGCGAAAATCTTTTGAGAACTAACTGTCCACTTTACTATTCAGGCATTCACCAATAACACACAAACTGTAGATTTTCACTAAAAACGCGATTCATAGTCCACAAATGTGTTGACGATTTTGCACCTTATTACGTAGAAATAAGAAGGAATTTGTTCATTTATTAATGATTTGTTTTCGGTCTTTGCCCGGTGAACCTCCAGAAGTCGAGGACCGGTCCATTAAAGCGACTGTAAACACGTAGGTTTGCATTCGTTCGATTGAATGCAGCCATTCGCATGCACTCAAGTGCAACAGTTTAAAATGTGCACTTTGTTTTGTAGAGGAGGGTACAGCTCGTTCGAGGCAAAAGTGTGCGTTGCAGAACTTGCAGAAGTCTCACTCAGAACTTTAAAGGAGTTTAAAGTTAGGAATCTGTAGTAGACTAATTAGTTCTATACATTTGATTTTGGGAAGCCCAATACCTAAACATAAAATTACTAAATATAAACTTCGGTTCACTATTATAAATCATTTATAATATTTTTGGTAGGTATCTAAAATAATTATCGCATTACCTTCACAGCATGCTTTATGCAAGTTAAATGCATTTTTACGATGCTATCTGAAACTTAGCTGCCATTATACTGCAGTAATCTAAATCCCTCAACTATTTGAGTACCTATATCCTAAATTAATTCAAAAAGTTATGATTAAACAACAATCTATTTAGCCTTAAAATAGAAATTAGCGTAGCCATTGCTTTAAAAAGCGCACATTCATTTGTTGAGTGAGTAATATTTTTTACCCCAACGAGAACACTTATAAATAAGACCCTCTTACTGACGTTTGGTGACTGCACTGCAATACTGAAGTGCGAGGGGCCCTCACGGTAATAGCTTATGTGCACTAAATGTTTTACTGTGTGCTAAATATATTGTAGTCTTGTTTTACTTATTCTTCCATTATGTTTGAAATACGTACACTACTCTTACACTTGCATTGATAATCATTCATATATTTGGCATTGATTATGTGCTAAGTAGGGTGAAGTGTATTTTTTGAATGCGTAGATTATTATGGAAATAATTATCAAGTACAAAAATATCAACTATATGTAGCATTATATAAATACTGTTGACAGAGCAAACGTGGCCATGGGGGTCTAAATTCATCATATTTAAAATTCGCTTCTATTTAGTGATGGCCTTTAAGATTTATGTTTTTATAATCTCCGAGACGTGCTGTACTAGCAACACTAACAATTAACATGGAAGTCAATCGGTAGGAAATTTAATAGGTGATCGCTATAGCTCCAGTGTTATACCAGAGAGTATCTATTTTTTATAGAGACGCACAGTCCAAGAACTTTTTGAGACTACAAGTCTGAAGCGCCATCTGAACGAGAGCAATCCAAAGATATCAAAATAATAAGAGGAAATGACATATGCGCTGCACTCATCTAGTAATGAGTAACATACCGTAGCAACGCTACTCTTACCAAACTTTTTTCTAAATTATTAACTAAGAAATAAGTCAATCTTAACAAATACCTGCGCTGAAAATATTTTAGCACTTCACAGGTCCACGGGATTCTCATATGCAATTCAATCGGACATAGCGACAACCCTACGCCAAATTTTAAGTATCTTTTCAGACGGCGTGCACACTCTACTTGTCAGATCCAGGGCTGTCACCCCACGGAGGGGTTTATTCGGCTACACTTCACTAGATACAGATAGAAATGCAGATTTGTCCAAGTCCATGAATGGACGTCATTAAGGCGGTTTCCATGTAGTGCCTTTTTGTTTTTAACCCTCTGGGCGTTTGTTTTTTGTGGCGGGCCTCGCTTATTTATGGTGGTTTTTGCATTTAAATCTAGAATGGAAACGATAATTGCTTAGGTCCGATGGTGGTCTATGGTGTGGGCCAATTTCAGTCGGTTCATGTTCGAGATATTTTTGTTGCTATTTAGAATCATTTGAAGAGATTTTACTTAGGTATGTAAGTACCTAACATTGTATGTAATTATATTAACATTGTATTGTATTAGCGTTGATCACTCGTTGATCTTGTTATAACTACTTAACGATATTGTGAGTATATTTTAAACTTCGTTTAGGTTCCTTTTATGTCAGTTATACAATATTTCACATATATATTATTAAATATGTATGTGAAATATTGTATAACTGTCATAGTATAGTAGTAGTGTTAGTATTAACTAAGTTAACAGCAAAAGTAAAATAATGCAAGTGAATTATGTTTGTAATCGTATAGTATAATTTCTCCCCTAATTTTCAATATTGGCTTATTAATAGAGCGACGCCATATTGTTGTTAAATTTTCATTGCTGATAAATATTTCACGGTCTGTGTGCTTCAACCAAACACAATAAAAGTAATTTGATCCCATAGGAACCCATACCTACACAGCTATACCGAAAATCAACAAACCGAAACATCCCCCAAACAAGGGTGACTAACAATAAACAATTTAAAATGAAATCCGTCACTTTACTGCAAATCTAAAACTTTCAGGATTCCCTATACCACCCTAACTACGCCAAGCAATAGTCAACCAAATAAGTAACGAGATAAGAACGATAATTGAATTTATTTCCACTTATCGAATTACCAAATACATTTTGCACCTAGTTGCACCAAAACGCACCTTATCAATAAACTTATAGGGTTTATTTAAGGAGTACAACGAGGTGGTAGATGAAGGTACCCTCGATGCATTGTTTGGGAAGACGTTTAGGAAGAATGTCGCAGTGATTTCGGGTATGTCAGTCGTGAACTGTCACGTCGCGTGGTGAGGAGACAGGGGAGAATCGGGCCAGGAAAATGGCGGACCTCGAGGAAATCATTACTGGAGATAACTGGTTTTGCTGCAAAAATTGGCTACGTCAGTCACCTGAGAGCGCACCAGCGACGCTCTCAGCTGTAGAAAAGCAGTCGCTGTAGCCGAAGACGGCTAGGAGAGATGATGATGATGATGATGATGACTTGAGATAAATTACAATACTAAATTTGTATTTTTTCTGTCGCGGACTTAACTTATTAAATTTATCAATGACTCTTAAAACTTTTCAATTAGGCATGCACTTTTGTGCAAAAAAAAAAGCTGACGATTTAACACCGATGCGGGATTCACGTAAAAAATAATTTGGCACATGGCAGGATATAGAAATAGACAGAGATTTAAGATATTCAACCTGCATCCGCAGTCCCTTAGGATTACGCATTTATTATTTTTCGTATCGTGTTAATGTTTGCTAGGGTAAACTTACTAATTACTTCACCAAACCCCTCAATTCAATATTTTAGAAATCCAAAACTCTTACTTGACAAAGATGATAACTTTACGTTTCCAGGAATGTGAAAATGCGTTGCGAGGAATGTGTTTAAAGGCCCAAGTACACAGTGGTGAAGGATGGGCCATGCTCTGCGACGCCACTGTGTACAGTGTGTACACGGGGGTAATGGTAGACAATGGCGGACGATGGCCGGCAGTTGCCGACCGTGGCGGGCAATCGGGACGGTGTCGGTTTTTGGGGCACAATTCAAAGGAATCGTGGCGTACCATGGACTGTAGTGTTCACACAGTCGCCAATGTCGACACTGACAGTTGGCAGTTTCTATGTAGCTGACGTAAATACGCTGTCAGTTTGATAGCTGGCTGTTGTATATGTATATGCATATATACAGGGTGTAACAAAAATACTGGTGATTCGTTTAAGAGTCCGGTAAACTTTTTTTTCGATTTCGCTCAATTTTTTGACGCTATTTTGCAGTAACTAACATAACCTCTATAATTTTGTATACATATTATGAAAGATCATTTCTTTTTGGATGGAATAAATACAAAGATTTTTTAATTTTATGCTTCATTTATAAATAATTCACCCCAATCTAACACCGGTTTCGCGATTTTTGCTTGGAGAGGTGAAAAGAGTAAAGTTTATATTGATTAAAATTAAGTTATACAAGTACGTCAAATATATAAAGACATTGGAAAATGAGTCGCCTGAGGAATAAATGTAACAGTTTTTTTCATTTTCATATATATTTTTTAAGAGAGAGTATGTTTTGCTAGAGCAATTTTGCTAAAAATTGCCGAAGTTTAGGTGATATTTTTGGGAAGATATTAAAGTATTTTACAAATATAATAATACAAAAATAAACTTCGCTTCATGCTATATTCAGATAATATAGAACATATTAGGGTCTATATCAAATAATAATTAAAAATCATATGACAAAATTGCATGAGTCAACGTCCTCACTAAACAAGCTCTGGAAGAATTGAGTTTTAAGGTATTAAACATTAATATATATCGACCTAAAGTATATTTTTGCAATAACAAGACATCAAGCTATCTTACCAAATGCAATTCATGTGCATAATGTCATTATTAGTGATTTTCGTTTTCAAATCGTTACCGGACTCTTAAGGGCATAATTTTGTATGGGGCGATTCGTCCCAGCTGGCCAACCCTCCATACAAAACCCAATTTTTTTTTCGCGAGAAAATTTTTTTTTCTTTTTTTTTCACAATAAGAATACGATACCAATTATGCCCTTAAAAGGATCACCAGTATTTTTGTTACACCTTGTATGTATGCACCATTGTGTGAACACCTACGTGATGTTGACCTACAGTTGCTAATTGCAAAGCAGTGCTTGGTATGACCCATCCTTCACCACTGTGTACTGGGGCCTTAATAAGAACAAATCCTGGAGCTGCGTTGTGAGAGAATAGGTAATAAATGAAGTGATTCTATTAGTTCTTAAAAAAACACGTTCCTCGCAATGCATCCACGCTCATCTTTGGTGAAAACGCAGCCTAATTGTAGTCACGATGGTTATAAATAACTTCCTGGCCCGCCACCAGCCTCCGCAGCTATCGCTAACAGAACGAGGGTAGATTGAATATCGCTCTGTTTATTTCCAAGAGAGCGGCTGTAAACAATTGTCTCTAGTTTCAGTGATTATTGAACACTAGCTGATGTCTATGGCTTTGTCTGTTAGGCTGAAAATATATTGACTGATTTTCTGTGCATTGATTATACGAGTAGTCAGCCAATTCAAAAGTAACATTGGAGAATAACGTTCAAAACATTTAGGTGCTGATGATCTGGCTGTCTTATTCAGATTACAACCAATTTAATTCTATATTTATATTTTTTTCAGCTTGGTTTTTTTTCTTAAGTTTATTATTATTTTTAAGTCTCGTTAAAACTATATTTTACCTTCACAATTGTACTTATGCAAGTTTAATAGTGTTCCAGAACAATATACCTAAACAAGAGATAAGTATATTTCATGTGTTTTTATTTTACAATTAATTAATTAATTTTTATATTTTTGTTTATGTTGATCTGAATCTACACTATATGCCGTTCGGTATGTAATTAAAATCAATAATGTACTGAAACCGATGCTACCTAACTAGACAATAAATATCATTTCAGCTAACCTGACATATATAGTCAGTATTCGAGCATTTATTTCGGTTTTTAATTTTCACGGGTTCGTCTGATGAGTGCTTTCGAGATGCGTCGACAGCGTTATTCTGTTTGCCAATCCATCTGTTTGGTTCACCACGTAAACTGTGAACTTCTTCCGTCCCTATTCATATAACTAAGAAAAAACTAGAAAAATGTTGACTCTTACCGAATTTACCGGGTGTTTCCTCTAATAAGAGCAATAAATATAAATTTAAATTTAGATTCTACTCCTCAAACCAGACAAAGTTTGTTTAGCGACTTTAAAATATAAATTAAGGTTTGATTTCTAGTGCACTTTTAAAGTTTATTCGAACACTCAATGTACTCCGAAATTGACTATATCTGTAGGGTGACAAGACTGACAAGCAATGTCAGTTAAACGGATTTTATCGTACATTGAAAATACTATTTTGTTTGTATGAAAAAGAGACAATCTAAATTTTTATTTTTATTTGTTGAACAATTGTGTGAGGAGTACAAGTAGTATCAACATTTTAATTTCTTGCTCTTTTTACTGGAAACACCCTGATAACTTACAAAATGAATATATAAATTAATATTTTCTTACCTTTCGCTTTACACCTATTTGACATGTCTCTGTTTAACCCTATGGTTGACTGGTAGAGAATGCCATTAGGCATTAAGTCTACCATTTGTACAATAATTACAAGTAATTCTGCAATAAAATTTAAATAATTAACTGTTTATGTAAAATGTTCACTTCACTTGGAAATAATACTACATGCATGCGAAAAAAGCACAAGGGTGCGTTTCCATTAGATATGAGTGAGGATGCGAGAACCAATCATAGAGCTACGCTGTGCGAGGATAGTAAGATGAAATGATTCCATTGGTTCTAAAAACCACATTCCTCGCAACACATCCCGGCTCATCTTTGGTAAAAACGCAGCCCAAATGGGAATAATTAGATACGTTCTAAGTTTTCGCACTTGCGTCCCAGGACTGAGCGGATAAATGAGTAAATTACCCGCACCGGCCGCACCGCGCACTATTTGCCCGCGCTCCCCTAGCCTTTTTGTTGCCGATGCCTGCACTTTACGTGCAAACCGTACTTATTGGGGAGAATTTACGAAATTAGCAAAAACGAGTGGAAAAGGGAAATTTCAATAGCTAGGTATACAAGTAAAAAATGCTTTATTTAAAGTTCTTTGGTTCATTAACGACTACTTCAAATGTCATGGCATCAATTTTAATGTAGGTACATATATCAATTCTTTTCTTTTAAGTCTAGTGTACGGTGTAGTGTTAACGGCCTCCTAGCCAAGTTGGTAGTGACCCTGCCTATGAAGCAGGAGGTCCCGGGTTCGAATCCTGGTCAGGGCATTTATTTGTGTGTTTATCACAGATACTTGTTCCTGAGTTATGGATGTTTTCTATGTATTTAAGTATTTATCTATATCTATCTATTATATATATCGTCGCCTAGTACCCACAACACAAGCCTTATTGAGCTTACTGTGGGACTAGGTTGATTTGTGTAAGATTGTCCAATAATATTTATTTATTTATTTATTTATTTATTTATTTATTTAGTGTTCTATTTAAATGCGTTAATAAATCTAGTGGCGTCCTTTTGCAAACTTACAGTATCATGTTTTAAATTTTACTGTTTTTAATTTCAAATCTGAATCAATATTCGTATTCAAAAATCCTAATTTGGTAAAGTCATTGAAACGAACCTGTTTAATCTATTACAAGATACAAGCTTTTGAGAAACGGGCCCCAGGTTGTTTTACTTCAGTCTTGTAGATAAAAATGTACATATTGACAATATGAGTTTCGGGCCTATGTTCTATTTTACACGTAATCAGAGGTCAGACCTTACGGATTCATCTGCTGCGCCGCCCTACCAAAGCTATTTATACCTTTTTCTATGCTTCGGCGTGATTTTCAATTTTACTTATATTTAGTTATACATATAGGTACTTACACATTTTTCCATATAGTAGTAGTTTGTAATTCAAATAGTGCAAAACCGTATACATTAGAATAGGCAAAATCTACTTACCAGTAGCGGCGAGTCCATAGAACGCGATTCCTATCGGCTTGCCTAATTTTCAGGCATCTGCAGCAGTTTCTCTACAGCTCATGCAGAAATGTTAAGCCAAATTAAGGTCCGGCTTCCCTAAGAAAATTTAACTGCCGCCACTGCTGCCTACACACTCTTTTAGAACTTTTAGCGTCAAATAATTTCGTTCCACTAATTAGGCATAATTGTCCTGGTTAATTTTGTTTAACTAAGAGTTATTTCGACCCAGTTACAGACGTGTGTGGTAAATTAAACCAACACTAAATGGTCCAATTGGTACTGAAAGTTAATTCGTTAATTGATTGGTCACGTTGTGAAGCTTTTTTCTTTGTGCGCTTCATTAGGCTTTTTATTTGTAGTTAGTAGACCTTTATGTATAGAGCCTATGTACAGGTCAACGCCTAAAATATGTAAACACTTTTGAACCTTATTACAACAGTATATTCAGTAATATCGTTGAAACTTGATCATCATTTGATAAATTTTTAATTCATGCCCAAAAACTTTGCTCATAAATCTCATAATTGATTGCATTGCTTAAGATTTTGTATGAAATTGAAAGTACTTCGTGTTTTTGCACAGCAACGACGGTATCATATTTCGATATAATATTCATCAATTTCATAATTGCAAAAATAATTTCTTTCCATACAGTTACGTCTGAAATATTTGATGTGATAATAAAGTACCTGTTGTAATATAGTTTTAAGTTTACATTTGCAATACCCTATTAGGGTATCATGTTTATTGTTGTTCTGTAACACCAACGTGAGAGCAAATAAAGTTATTCTATTCTATTCTATTCTATGTAGCCTCGCCTCTACTCGTATTAACAAGACGTAAAGTCTTGGATACATGTTTTTGTCACATTAAATGTATCCATATTTTCAGACGTACAAAACCAAAACATTAACTTTGTTTACCTAATTAAATATTACCATGAATCTACCGCGATTTGTGGCACAAAGAGCGGTAATAAAAAAAGATGGCGTCGTTTTGTCTCAATCTAGGGGCTGCGAAAAGTAATATACCATATATATATAATTATAATATACCAGCTTATGGAAATAAATAAGCGCAATGGTATGAAAAAATACAAGAGTCATTGACATTTTTTTATTTAGGTAAAAGTTTGAGGTGTATTTTTATATTAAAGTGAAATAAACAGAAATGACTAAAATCAAATGCGGCAGTACAAAAATATATTACCTATTCAATATATTATGAGCTGAACTATAGGTATATTACCACTGTATATTATCTAAAATAAATAAAAAATATCCTATTAAAAGGCGAACGGTGTATGATACCCATGATACCAGAGTAATTTCTTTCTGTCTGAGAAGTCAACCATGTATTGTGCGGTACTTTGATTCGACAAACGTTGACGATGATGGCAAAATGAACTCCGCGCATTTGATAGTGAATGCAGCCTAGATAGTTGGTAATGGGTAAAAATATAATAAAGATCAAGATATAAAACTCAAGTAAGTTATTTTACTTCAATAGGACCTAAATTACAATTTTGCATCAGCACCTTTACACAACGTTGCAGTATTGAATGATCATTGTCTTTGGCGCAGGCATTTTGTGGATCGTAAAACGCATTGCCTGCGTATTTTTACGACTTATACATTGTCCAAGTCGTTGACTTTGCCACAGATTACTAATGTATGCAGAAAGTGCAGTCTACAATACCTATAGAATATTTCCAGCAGGCTAAGAAAAGTTGTCAAAAATAAAACAAAATACCTATACATGTATTTGTGTTTACAGTGCATGAAAATACATAGTTTTTGGCAAATATTACAAACTGAGTATTTTTTTGTGGAATTATGGTATATATTTTTTTTATAATAGTACATTTCGATACTAGGTCGGAAAGGATGTCATTATTCAACGAGTTCCGAGACATTTCCGGGACGAGTGAAGAATGACATTCCGTCCGTGTACCGAACGACGTTTTTTAATAAAGTTGCGAAAAAATTATAAAAATGGACAATATGTCACTTTGAGGTTACTTCATCCGAATACTCGCGCCGTGCGATGCGGGGCGGTGATCATGAATCCTGAGCTGTGATTGGCTGGAAAAGTAAAACGCGCTAGTGCGAGAAATCCAACTTCTCGCATTATAAACTACTACTAGATTTGAGCAACTGTGTTAAAAAATAATATTTCCTTTCTGTGAATTGAGCTATCTCAACGTGTTAAGGTAGTTTCCCTTGTAATGAAAGCCCTATATCACCTACTCTACCTTAAATTTAAACCTACAATAAAAGCTAAAGCTGCTACCTATATAAAGGCACTGACTATTGGGAAATAAAATTTCAAACAAAAGTTAAAACTGAAAGAAAACTTTATTAATTCAAATAATCCTATCGAATAGTACAAGTAGCTTGCTCTGATATTAAATTGGCACATGATCTTAAATGTCTAGTGGCGACCCTTCGTTGTGTATTTGTAGTTTACCCAGATTCTTTTCGAAAGGTGAAAGTTATCCTAACATAAATTATAATAAACCCATTCGTGCACTTGCATACACAATACCTAAGTCCTGAAACAGTCAATCAAATAAAATATCCATAATTAAAATACGCTGTATAACTTTACATTTAAATAAGTGTGCATTCACCAAAGACCAATAAAATATATACATATATATTTCAGAAGAAAGTATGAAAAATATATTTAAAAAAAGAAGGGGGTTGGGAGTAGAATATGCTCACGCCACCGCATATTCCAGTCAAAACCATCTCGTCTTTTCCACTTGTGTTCTGCCCTTTTAGGATGAGGAAAGGTTATGGGAATCCGGTATAAGCCACATTCTTCATAAATAAAGATTACCGGTTGGATTAGGGCCTATCTACCTAATCATTCCCTAACCTATGTCCCTTGATGGATACAAGTACTATGTTTAGATTTAACAGCAATTTCTCGACATATGTATAATCTGATAGGTCCGAGGCGACTCAGCAGGATCCGTTGGTTGATGATTATAATGATATTGACTCCGTACCTACTTGATGATCATGGTATAATCCAAATGTTGAACAGCAGCAGCAATTCATATGAAGATGGTGGCACGTCGTAAAACACGTCGATATACAGTATGTATTGCAGCATGATGTTTAATAATATCCAGTTAATGAAGAAAATAGAGCAGGTTTCCTACTCAGTCACCTCGAGCCATACTTTTATAACTGCGCCTCAGCAAAAGTGATAATAAGAATATGCAGCAAGTATATCAGTCTCTGGTGATATGTGTAAATAATTTCCCATAAATTTGTAGATCCACGAACTATTGAAGATCAGCATATGCAGTCTTAATCTTTATAGGTCCAGGAAGGTTCAACAGGTTCCATTGCTTGATTCATAGCCAGTATGCAGTAATGTTGTCAAGTGGAGATAATAATATCAGTTTCAGGTACAATCAGGTTATTCAAGTAAATGCAGGAAAATGATGAAACAATTCAAGCTCCGGAATGCCTCCCAATCCCATCTGACCAGATCGTAATTTAGAACAAATGAAGAATCTCAGCAAAAATATGATTATATTAAAATTAAAGCAAAAGGCACAACAAGACAGCCTTCCCTGATGAAATCGGTGGGACTCACATAGTCCTCCAACGGTGGAACTTTTCGTCCTTCTCCAACGGTGGGGGGATGCCCCATTGATGGGGGTCAACTGAACTGCCTGCCTTGTATGCATCGTCTCATGAGAAGGGTCGAAGGTGCTATGGTTCTACCTGCTCAGCTCGCCGAAGCGCGCTTTGGAGCTTAAGTGCACCAGGCGTGTTTTCACCACTCACATAGGTCATGGAACCGATGAGCTTCCTTAATCAGGCCTTCGACTGGTTCTAATGATGGCATATGTTTCTAATACAAGCGTGCATTCCTAAACTGAGATCCTTCAATGGATAGTTTTCAAAACAAATATACTTATATTAGATCCATAAGGCCAGGCCAAAAGCTATACAGATCCACTATAAGCATTCCTAAACCTCTTTAATCTTTATCTACTAGGTCCCCTTTCCTTAAATGTTCACTTCTATTGCAATATTAAATGATTTTAGATAGAAATATCTTCAAAGGTTAATTTATCACACTGGAGGTTACATACACGTTTTAATTTAATCCTTTAATAAGTACATCATAAATAATATCAATAAATGAAGACAATTGACAAAGTAAATTGTGTCAATTAGTGATAATATAAAAACTCACCCCCTTTGTTTCTTCTTCTGGAGCTGTTGAGCGGCCAAGGACTTGTTCCAAACTGATCCCTTCCAATGGTGTCCCATCCGTTATATACCTTCCCATTTTACCCCTTCCACACGCTGATGACCATGCTTTCTTAGTCTGCAGACCATTTGGAGAACGATTCTTGCCATGTATCCAATTTTCAATCTTATTGTTAATTTATAAATTACAAAATCCCTTCTTGCAATCTGTCAGAATGTGGGTATCTTATAATTCTCTGATGCCACAATAAAACAAGTACCTACATTTTTTCCTCGATTCTAATTGATTTGAAACTATTATCCTATTTTCTAAAATATTGCTTAAAATAATGCAACTATAGAAGAAACCTTCATATAAAAATACAACACACACCCACGTATTAGATAATATGTGCACGATCAAATGATGAGATAGTTCTGAGTTATTTTTCCTTTAGCATGTAACTGAAATTCATAATATCATGTTTAATTGAAATAATTATTACAAAAACCTATTAAAATAACTATTTATTTATTATATTTGTAAATAAAACCCCGCTAATTTAAACTCTTTACTAAAATATAGCTTTTAAAACGTAACTTCAAACAGTGCTTGTTATCTGTCAATCCGAATGACGTCCTGTCATGTGAAATTTTATTCTTCACTGCCGATTTGCATTATGTAAAAGTGTATGAGATCGTTTTTATCAAAATTTGGTTAATTAGTAGGAATGTGTCTCAATAATTGGGTAACTAAAAGAAGCTAATTCTAGAATCTAATGTTGCATTTACTCCCAATGCTGGAACCCTGTTAGTTTTGTTATCTGAAAGTATATTTTAATTCAATACAAGGTAATGTTTGAAGGGTCCCATCTCCTAACATTAGCAATAAATTAGATCCTTGTTATTGTTTGTTTAATAACATTTACCGATCAATCACAGATAGCGCCTTTGAAATGGATCATAGGAAATCGTGCGAACGTTTTTTAAAAATTGTTTTACTAAAATAGGGTACGGTATGTTACACCCTCCAGGGCCCGACTTATTTTTCCACCCTGTATACATACTTCTTCCTTCTCATTTTTTGCAGTCGGTTAACCAGACTTAGGCGATTATCACACTGGCGATGGATCCGCATGCGGCGCCGGTGCGAGAGCGAGATAGCGCTATACACATGCAGAGCGCTATCTCGCTCGCGCACCGGCGCCGCATGCGGATCCGCAGCAGTGTGATAACCGCCTTAGGATGGGTTGCACCACGCACAATTTACGGAATCATCAACGTTAAATATGGCAACGGAACTGTCATCCCATAGAAAACTATCAAACTTTTCATACAAGATTTTTTACGATGACGTTGACGTTAACAGACGGTTTGGTGCAACCGGCCCTTAGTCACAAATTGAGCTGCCTCCAACGATTTAGTACTACTTAACTTAGTACCTTGCAAACCATCTTGAGATTCTAAGTCTTAAGTATGGTGAGGCTGTACATAAATAACTGTCTGTATTGTTATTCTGCTAGGGCTGCCCATAAATACTCTGTGGTTCAAAAAGCGCTTCTACCTTTACGACACGCTGGGAGGAGCACAGCGAATGGGCGAAGATGCGTGATTTGTTGTTACGGTAATGGCGATTATAAGAAATGTCTGCCCTGGATTTATTTTATGGATGGCACAGGCTAAGCCATGTTTAGGTACCTAATGATATAGGTACTTCCTTGAACACATACATATAAGCTTCCGATTATTACCCGCCATTGCACGGGGATTTTATTCCCACAAAGTGGACGATTGATTCAAAAGCTGTCTTTTGAAAAGTGCAAAGCGACGACCTCTACGGCTACCATGAGTTTGACATTGTCATTTTTCGTTAACGAGTAACGAATTTTCTATCTGTGCATCTTGTTTACACTAATATGTTACAAGCAAGATGCACAGATAGAACACTCGATACTCGTTCTCGAAAACGTCTATGTCATAACTCATGCGAAGAGATGCCTCAGCCATGAGAAGACAAAGAAGAAGAATAAGGAAAGTGCAATAAATGTGAAGATTCATTGAACAATCTTATGCAATTATGTTTTTATTAAAACAAACAAAATAGTGTTTAAATTATAGGTGTTATTTATTAGTTGAGGCTTGATATTGTCTTTGGTACGGCTTCTTTCAATAGTTTTTACTATGCTTGTCCCTTTTTTCAAATCATAAAAGTTTCACGCTTTTCTCTCATACATATATATCCTATTGGAGCACGGACTGAAATGTCATTTACCTGACACCACAATAAGATTTAAGGTTTTGCTATGTCTGATCGGTTTGCATCGTGATCTTGAAATGAAATTATCGTAAATGTCGTAAATTAACGTTATTTTAATGCTGTATATACGATACATTATTTATCTCCACTTAAGATTTGCTTACATGCTATACAAGACTAGTTACAATGCCAAATAAATAAGCATCTGTACTGTAATGTACTTAATACTTACCTCTTATCGTTGACATATCGGTAAATATACACTCGAGAGCAAAAGTTTCGGTGTACTAGCATTTTCTTGAATGTCTCAAAACATATTAATTTTAAAGATATTAAAGTTTATGTTACTGACCCGAAATTTTTGCTTTCCAGTGTAGGAACCGTGCGCCTTAGAGAGTCTACCATCTTTTAGTCTAAATCGAAAACTGAAACTATTCCACGCCAATAGACAGTGCTGCCTCCAACATTCGACTCAAATACCCTTGCGCGTTGTAGGTCCTGCCGTCTAGTAGACTAATTTGGCAACTTTAGTCTGACATTTGCACTTCACGCCAATAGACAGGGGTGTCCTGTGCTGCTCTCTTCACACTGAGAGAAAAAACAACCAGAATTCACGTTCGTTCAACCAAACTCTCATTTTAAAATAGCTCTTTGGTTAAAACTACAAGTTCGATTTTGTTAAGTTTAATTAGTTCATTCTACAAGTTACTTGTCATTTTAGTTTAAGTGTTATTTAAATCAACAACTCGATTATATAAAACCAACATGGCACATATTGTTTTAAACATATATTTGGCTGATTCAATTCTAATCTTTTAACAAGTTTAACCTTGTTGTTCGTACAAATTCGACTTGTATTATCAATATTGGTGATCGATTCCGTTTACTAAAATACTTTAGTTTCAAACTGATAAACACGCAACAAGTCGAATTTGTTAGACTCACAAAGCAAATTTCTCTCAGTGCAGTTTACGCACGTTCCCAATAATATATTGGACAGTTATTAGTATATCATTAATGTCCTTATAAGTAGTACCATAGATATGCTAAAATCTCCTGCTAAATTATACAAGTACTTACGACTAATAAAAATTAAACTTTAAGTACCTTAAATACGGTTCTTAGAACCTAACATTAATTACCGTATTTTAAGTAGTTACTCGAACCGTCTGCTTCCTAGTCATAAAGAGTTTATGTCTCCTTTACAATACCAAGAAATGCAAAGGCAAATATCACAGCATTACGCCGTTTACGCATTTGCAAGCTTGTCGCAATTCTAAGAAAATGAATCGCTTTTATAATTAAATTAGCTTTTAAGTTTCATGTTCCGTATCAAATTAAAGTGTTGGCAAAAGCTACTGTTGAATTTATTACGTATGTAATGTTGATCGCATAGTTCTAAGAAAATTGCTTTGTATATTATTTGCAGCCCCGCATTCCAATAATTATAGTGTTATGTTATTTAGGAAGAAACTATTAGTAGTAGTACTTATTGATAAAACAGTAAACGAGACGGGAAATGTAATGATAAACTTATATAGATGTCATATACAAAGGAAAAATTGACTTAGGCCTCCGGTGTCCAAGGCTGGGATCGAACCAGCGTCTTCTTCATTCGCGGTAGACGCCTTAACCAACTAGGCCACCTGGGTTACAGAAGCACCGGTCGAATTTTCCCGTGTATAAGCAGTCTTTGTAAATGCTAAGGTGCATTATGGCCAAATTTAATTCAGTCTTAACACTACCTAAATTTTCAAAAGCCATGCCCACTAGTAAGATATATGTTTATGGCTCCATACAATAAAAAGAAATGCTCAACGCTCAACGCTCTATTATAACTGCAGTTCAAATAACGAAAAATGTGAGAATTTATAATGTTCATCGGAAATTCCACCCACAGTAAACAAAAACTAACCTAAACCGTTCTCATATTGAAATTTTATTATGCTCCTTTAATTTTATGTAAACAATCAGTTTCAGTCTAAAAGAAGACCGACTGAAGATCTGACTTTGAAACATAGTTCTATCGAGGAAATTATAAGTATGATCGTATGATGGAAGAAAAAAATTTTGAAGCAGCTTGAAGGTAACAATTTAACAAACATGTAAGTCAAATATTGCATGAGTTTTAAATCTGCTGAACACAAAATTCGGTCCTCCTCTTAGAGAAATTTACTTGTTTCGGCACCATTTGTTTGTGAAGAAAAGAAACCTTATATATGTATTCTGAAAACGAACTAATATTCGGTAACTTTTGATTGAAAACGGCACAATTATTTATTTCTGCTGTAGCGTCTACTTTGTCTTATTAAGACAATGTCGATTAAAGTCCAAACCGCTGCAACTCTGGTCGAAAAGGTACAGTCGCCATCAAATATATCGGAGCGGTCAGCGTACTCAAAATATCTGAACATGTTATATCACCTTGACAATAGAGGCGTTGTTCAGATATTTGTGACCACCTTGGCCGCTCCGAGATATCTGATGGCGACTGTACAGAAGAACAAAAGTATTCTTAATAAAGTTGTCACGCGAGCCGACGAAAGGTAATTTCCTGTTTCGTCTGGGACTATTTGTAAAGCTTGTTTGCCAGTAAATGGCACACGGAAAAAAAGCTTCCGGGATATTCTCAATCTAAGACATTATTATATTATGTTGAAAATATTTCCTCGTGACAAGCATTTATTTCCTTTACGAAAATAAATTAAAGTTTTAAATATAACGAAGCGAATATATTCTTACATATTTTCTAGTTTTCTTTTACCTAAGATAATACTTGTTTGTTTGAAGCACAATCTCACTTATTTACTTATTATACATACTCTTGAAACAATACATTGTTGTATTTCTATTTTAAGAAAAAGTTATTTTATTAAGCAAAGAATCATATTTTTGGTAAAGGAAATAAATACTTGTCACGAGGGAATATTTTCAAGAAAATAATAATGTCTTGGATTGAGAATAGCCCGGAAGCTTTTTTTTCCGTGCAGGTATTATTGTAATGTAGAAATAATGTGCTTATTTGATTCATTTATTTAATATAAAATATATACCTATTAGTTTAGTTTTTTTATGTAGTATCATACGATGAACATTATATTCCTAGATAGTAAGAAGTTAGGCGATTATCACACTGGCGCCGCAACCGCATGCGGTGACGGTGTGCAAGCATGACAGCGCTATGCGCACGCAGAGCGCCGCATGCGGAAACCGCAGCATTGTGAAAGCCACCATACCGATTACGTTTCTTTCAACGAAAATAATGATGTATTACGATATGTGTAATTAGGTATATTTTTACTTGGTAATCTACTAACTACTTGGTATCTTACTTTGAAGAGCGTACATTTGTTGCATGAAAAATAAGATTGTAAATCTATTATTTATTATTTATTTATTTAAACTTTATTGCACATAAAATATACAAATGGCGGACTTAATGCCTTAAGGCATTCTCTACCAGTCAACCACTGGGCCAAAAAGAGATATGTTTGGTGCAGGCTTTATGAAATAGTGTATTGAAACGATATCACAGTTACTAAATATAAAATAAATACTATATACTTAATCAAATATAAAGAATAAAATAAACTTACACATATACTTCATATAATAAACTTACATACATATTTTTATATTTTATGTGTACCTACAGTGAAACATCATGACGATAATCAATCACGCAATTTATCACATAAATGCTTGCGCAACATGCGCTTGAAAGTGAACTTGCTCTGAGCTTTCCTAATGTCAATCGGAAGGTCATTCCAAAGGCGTATTGCCTGGAGAGTGAAGGAATTGGTCATGAAACCGGTGTGATGAAGGGGAATGGCGAGCTTAAGGCTGCGAGAAGTGCGGAGATTACATCCAGGGCGTGCAGTAATAAATTGAAATTTAGATCGAAGATACTGAGGTGTGGTAGGATCAAAAAGAAAAGAATACAGGGTACACAGGAGTCTAAGAGACCTACGCTCGCGTATGGGAAGCCAATTGAGCTGCTTACGGTAAGCTGATATGTGGTCGTACTTCCGAAGGCAAAATATGAACCTAATACAGTTGTTGAGTAGTCTGTCCAGTTTATTCAGGGAAGTTTGAATGGCATTCGAGTAGCACGCATCAGCATAATCAATTATGGGGAGGACAACAGCTTGTACGAGAAGGATCTTCGTGCTTATAGGCAAAACATTTTTGAACCTGTACAGCGATCTAAGTGTGTACGTCACTCTGCGACATACATCAGACACCTGGGGCTCCCATGTGAGGCCACTATCTATAATCAAACCCAGATTTTTCACTTTAGGTGATAGGGGTATCACAACATCCTCGAACCGGATAGGTGCTACACTCGACAAATTCATCAAAGCAAGCGTGCGGGGGCTACCGAGTACAATAGCTTGACATTTGGATGGGTTTACCGCGATTCCAAAAGAACGTGACCACGCAGAGAGACTGTCAAGGTTAGTATTTATGATGGAGACTGCGTGATCAATGTCCCTAACGCTCGCCTGTGTGTAGAGCTGCAGATCATCAGCATAAAGATGGTAAAAGCAGCCAATGCTAGGAGTGACCGTGTTTATAAAAATTGAGAACAGAAGAGGAGAAAGAATGCCACCCTGTGGAACTCCAGAAGGGAGATCACACCAGTCAGAAAAGGATTTATCAGTGCGAACAGATTGGCGGCGATCTTGAAGATAGGAAGTAAACCACTGAGCCGCTGATGATGATATACTTAAGTGCCTAAGGCATGCAAGTAGAAGGTCATGGTTAACGACATTAAATGCGTTCGAGAAATCATAAATCTAGTCTAAGACCAATGTATGAGACTGGATAAAACTGCATCCCAAATAAGCTTACGTTTCCAAAAGTCCAAACACAATCGTTTAGAACTGCTGCATTTTTTTAATGATTTTGTTCCATATTGAAAAAACCTATGCGTAATACTGATATGTCTAGGAAATTTAAATGATTATAAAGTCTAAAAGAGACTAACTAGATTAGTTGGGTCCAAATAGCCTTGCAAAACTAGTTGGGGATTATAGAATTCCTACTAGGAATTTTTACTTTTTACTAACACTGCGTCTATTTCAAAATTTACAAACAAATTAAACGTCTACCTTATAAGCTCTTTCACATGTTTAATGCAGGATTGAAAAAGATTTTAATAAAAATACACCTATTTCTTGTCATGTTTTACATCGCTTGGCCGCTCACTGGATAGATTCCTAAAAAGGAAAAATTAGTGTTTTATTAGCCACCACAGTTCCGTTGCCTGTCTTAGGCTATTTACCCACGAGCGCGTTGTCTGACTTGTTCTTTAGACTACGTGACTTAAGTATCTAGTTATTTTACATGAGGGGTTACTTTTTTGATTTCTTCAGAAATTAAAAACGCCTATAACATATTGAAACTAACGCGACGTCATTAGGTAAGTACAACGACAATGTAAGAGGTATTTTGTTGGCTATGCAATCCTAATTTAACAAACGTGAGTTACCAGCAAACTTCAATTTTATTTAATACTCGTATATTAAATTCTGATTCTCCATTAAAGTACATAAGCAGCCGCAACTATAGAGAGTGACCAAATAAGAACTAAATTCCTGTTGGCTGTAAGGTTTTGGAATGCTACCAAACTACCAATCGTCCCTAGATGGTTTTGTAACCTATCAGATCGATTTGATTTTTGGACTTTTATATGGCCATTACTCACCGCCGCCGCTCAATGGCCATACAAAAATCCAATCCAAAATAGGGAGGATTGGTAGCATCCCAAAACCTTACAACCAACGGGAATTTAGTTCTTTTTTGGCCAACCTGCATAGATTAGATGTAGATTTTCATATTACTTAAACTACAATAGATGGCAATCCTGGCACCAACTTGCCCCATTTCTAACGTCACGACCAATATTAGTCACCAAACATATATCAAATGCGGCGCTTGATTTTCGTCACGTTTAATCTAGTTGGCAAGCTTGCGATGTGGAGCGCTGGGTGATAATTCAGGTTGACGTGCAACGTCTTAATTCACTTGGCCTTTCTCATGCACTTGCATACTGACGCCAAGTTCTAATGTAAATTATTTAGTGCTGAATATGAATATGTGACGAGAATGCTTTAGGTGACGCTATTCAAGGGAGTATTTAACATTTGATAAAGTGAATGGCTTTGGTGGCAAAACTGGTGTGCGAATGCGAAGCATGTGTCCAAAGGCGCCACTATGGTCTTTAATTGTACCTGTGGATGTTTCCTATTGACTTCATTTTTCAATAGTTTTTAATATTCCTGTTACTGTCAAAATTTGTTATTTACTTAGTCAGAGACCTTGAAGTTGTAAATGAAATTCGAAATGATCAGAGACAGAAACGGTATCATATATTATGTATAACATAAAAAAGGTTGATTGAGTGAAACTAACACCCTGCCTACTAATATAGTGAGTTCGGCCAAAATCGGACACTGGGTAAAATCGGATGATTCAAATTTACGCACACGACTTGTCATGAGCAGCAAGTGCGGTCTGAAGAGAGGTGCAATAAAAAATAAGGCATCGTTTCATCTTGCCAGAACAGTCCCCGCAATACGCTTAAATCGGAATCATTCGATTTTACCCAGTGTCCGATTTTGGCCGAACTCACACTACGTTAGAAGTAACTGAATACAATTCAAAAAGTAAAAGATTTTTAAAATCAGTTATTCCACAAAGTGGTATAATCACAAACTTTGTTATGAATAGGCAATCACGTGTCAAAAATTACATCCCATACTTTCCTAACCCCAAGTTTTCCAGCAAACATGGAAAATTGCTTCAATACTCGATAATTTTAAAAGTCCCCCCTCCTTTGAAAAGTGGTCTCGCAATCAGGCACCATTGATGTCTGGGGATTAAGGACTGATTAAAGGGGCAGAAAATATAGGTTTAATCTTGTGGCTTGAGCAGTCAGTAATTAGTATAGGGAGAGGGATGGGTGGATTTTACTGAAATAACTCGTATCTAGAAATAATTAACATTTTTAATATCAACTTTATGTTGTGCAGCAAACGATTCTTTTTACAATGTGACGACTAATTAAAGTTACGTGGTTAAAAATGATAATGGATTTGCTATCTATTAATAAGATAATTGATGTAGTTATCAAAAACCTCGGTTAGTAATTACTTTTAGCTCTGTGTGGATTTATTTTAAAGTAACTGATTACTGGGTTCAAAATGTTTTGAAGTATTAAACCAATACCCATGCAGAATTCTGGTAATATTGTTACTTGTGTTTACAAATGTCTTTATATTATATTTTTTATTGTTTTGAAATTCGGTTCATCTTATGTAAATAAGCTAGAAGTTTGAACCAATTCCTGGTTTCTGATCTGATGATTACAATGCTAACTAAAACAGCTAAGAGCCATACAAGCGTCTAACAATAATTTCTGGTGGAAACATATTGCGTAATATTTTTTTATCTCCAAACAATTTAGTGGGTATGCTATTTAATTTAAGTGTGCCGCTCAATAAATTATTGATTTTTTTTTTACACAAAAAGAGCTGCGACTTCTAGTTCGGAATTCGGAACCTTAGTGTTAGTGCTATAGCTAAGGTGAGCAGAAACCTCTCGTATAACATTGCGTATTATATTCATAGTAGTGCCGTATTAAATTTACAGTTAGCGAAAATTTAATGATATGGCGATCGATCGAGAAGCGTGGAAGTGTAGACAGTACGGTTACCATGAGTTTAACATTATCATTTTTCGATAACGAGTAACGAATTTTCTATCTGTGCATCTCGTTTATACTAATATGTTACAAGCAAGATTCACAGATAGAACACTCGATACTCGTTCTCGAAAACGTCAATGTCATAACTCATGGTAAGCGTACAGGAGGCCTATGTCTGAAGACCGGTGTAAAGGCTGTTATAGGTAGATAGAATATCTTCAGCAGCCGCGGTCACGTCGACAGCTTTAATGCCACATTTTTACAAGCAGTTTACTCCGGACATCATAAATCAGGTGGCAGGTATTGTCGGCCAACTATAACCCTTTATGACGGCAATAACATGCGGCGTGGTTGAAAACGATGTCGTATATTAACTTTTTATTGCGATTTCATGAAGTTATTCGGCGAACTTGACGGCATAATGTGTAATGATAAATATTTACAAGAATGCAGTTAATAACCAATCATATTTTTATTAAGATTAAAACATAAAACAACCCTTTTTATATTATTTTACATGTTGTTTGTATTATTGAGTAAGTTATGTTTAATTTTGAAACCTTACTCAACCCCCTAACCTTTTTAATTCTTTTTGGGGTTCTGTAGACAACTAGGGACATAGTTCCAACAGGTTGAGTTTTAAACCGTTTTTGGTGTATTGTGTATTGTGACGGGCCGGCAAATACGGAACCCAACATTGAGGAGGGCCCGACATGCTCTCGGACGGATTTTCTACCTAAGTTTGTGAGGCGAATGTTAAAAGTTGTAGGCAAACGTCAGGTACCTAGATCGGTTGCCTGATTCGACTCCAGAATGGAATGAAAACTGCACACGGTCGATTATGTTTACTTGTTTGCGTTCTGACCTAACGTATTCCTGACGGTGTAAACCGGACGGGCACAATGGATGGCGGGTGAGGGTTATTGAGTTTTTCGGCCGCCGAGCGAGCAGAAAGGGAAGTAGGCATGCGGCCCATGCGGGGGCGAAGTACATGCTCAAGACAAATTTAGAATCAAAAGAAACACAATAGCTCGGTAAACATAGTATTTCATGCTTTATTTTTAAATCTTTAATTCAAAAATTGACAGATCACACTTTGAAATAATGAAAAAATAATAAACGCTTTCTTGGGATTAGATATGAGGATATTACGGTATCATTTGAGGTATATTTTACAAAAACCGGCTAAAGTTCGTGTCGGACCACGCATAACAGAGAGTTATTTAAAAAAATCACAAGTTATATCACAAGGTCGTATCTGCCTATGTACGTAGTTTTTTGGAGATCACTCAAAAACTCCTTAACCGATAATGTTCAAATAATTTTTTAGCAATTTCACTAGTGGCGCCTTGTGTTAAAATACACCTTGTGTTAAAATGTTATAAGGATACGTCTCAAAATGTCTGTGGCATACTTACGGAAGGAGGGACGGACGGACAGACGGACATGACGAAACTATAAGGGTTCCGTTTTTGCCAATTTAGCCACGGAACCATAAAAAATGATTCAACATTATAAAATATAATATAATAATAAAATTTACTAAATAAGTTTTCATAATTTTCTGAGTTTCGTAATTAAAAAAAAACAACAACTACTCCACTAGCCTTATGCCTCAATGCTGTCAGTTCGGTTTAAATTTACGAAACCTTTACTTCCTATCGCCGATTGTGCCTATAGTTCGTTGACCTTCATGCTGTAGCATTTAAGCTTAATCCCTAGTCTCACTTACACTGGTAATATTTTAACGAAACGTTTGTTAGTCCTTTGTAAATATACTCGTCGGAACGATCGGGCTTCGCTCGGCTCGGGCTCGGCTCTCTTCGGCAAAATTGGTTGCGTTGCACCAGCTTTTACTGTGCCACATTTGGAGTGCTGATTTCTTATCTAGTATATATAAAATCATTGCTCTGACGTAAGCAAAAAGGAGTAACAGATGGAAAGATTCACCGGGGTTGAGTAAGCGTCGATAGCACAGTTGGCAGTGCGATCGGACCGGTGTTCCGAGAGGTCGCAAGTTCGAGTCTTGCTCGACGCGGTGAATTTTTCCATTTTTCCTTTCAATTATAAAAAATAAATCATTTCATTTCATTTCATTTTTTCATTTTTAATGAATATGAGAGCAGTGACTTTAGTAATAAAGATGAGGTGTCAATTATTAGGCATAAGATTTCGAACATCAGGATGTGACCTTACTTAAAAGTAGTTAGTTTTTTAAGATGTAGGTAACAGTGTTAGCATCAAGAGCTCTTATTAATGTAACATTCGGACATGTTAAAAAATATGCTGTCCCTTAAATAATAATATATAGGTTGTAGCACTTTTATACGAGAAACCATAGGTGCATACAAAGGTACTGATACTTTTTTCACTATGATATAAAACTTAATTAAAACTGAGAATATTTCCTCAACGGGAAATTAATCTTAAAATGTCAGGAATGAAAACTTTAATTCCATTACGATTTTCCAGACTTTACAAATTTTCTGCAAATTGCGTATCTGTATCAGTACGTATAACTTCCTGTATAATTCCTTTTCTATTCTCCAATTGCATTTCAAATTCCCTTCCGAATATCCGACGGAGTCCGAATATTGCATACGATACGCGCGTTTAGATTCAATCAATGCCGCCGTCTGAGACACGCTGCATTGTTGGGAACAGAGGCGTTCCGTATAGATAGATACCTAAACGACTGGGTATATGATCAAAGAGGAAACTGACGCGAATAAAATAGTAAACTGCGTAAGGCGTGTCTAGTAAGGTGAAGTCGGCAATTGCCGGAAGCGCTGAGGTATCGTAAGATTTTTAAATATTTAAATATGTATTACCATGTATTACCAAATATTATTACACAATACAGTATTATTTTTGCACAATACAGTATACTGTAGTATTATTTAAAAAAAATCTGGACATCACGATCCAATTTATTGTCAGAGGTAAGTTAAGATAAAATAAAGATAAGATTTTCGCATATTTATTTACAATTTAACTGTCATGTTCCTTCGCTCACATGCATCGCTCTGCCGAGAGGTTGATATCCAAAAATTAAGTAGTGTTTATTTATCCCAAAGCATCAGACTTTCTACCTACTTAAAACCTTAGTTTTTAGTGAATAAGATTTTCATTTATCTTAACTTATGTGGTGCTGTATCTGAATGGTTTCTGCAATCAATGTTTTTCTTTCTTTCTTTCTTTCTTTCTTTCTAGTAGTTTTGTGGCGAAAAACTAGCAGACATTACAGATTGGTAGGTTAGGTAGAGAGTATTATTTAATTGCGCTTTATGACATACTCATATTTATAGCGGTCACATTATTAAACACCTACTTAAAGCTAAACGAACGTCCGAAATACAAAAATAAAATAATACATAACTAAAGGACTAAAATTATCAAATTCAAATTTCATCTCCCAACAATTCAAAACGTGCCATAAATTAACAATTAGAGTGATATATAAGTAGTGCTGCAAATCGATGGCGCGACGCGGCGTCTCGGCATTCCCACGTGGACTTCCTTGGAACAGTCCTTAAAATGCCGCTTGGAAGGATTTCAAACAGTTCTTTTAAAATAACATAATTGTGATATATTACTTGTTGGTACATTCTGATAATATCCTGGGTAATAAAAGTGATTTGAATGCTCTTGAGAATTATGATGTGAATGAGCTCATTAAGATTTGGTTTAATTAACACAACTTTGCAACATCTCCCAATTCGCACATGTTCGCATCCATCCTTTAGGGCGGCCACCGACTATAAGTCCGCCTGATCGGGCTGTCAGTTAGAACAAAAATTGGACAGTTGGGTAATTTGCAGAAAAAATGTACCTTTACTTTTTTTTTATTTGATATATATTTTGAGTCTATCCTATGCAGAATCATGAGCTCTATCGAGTCTGATAGATTTAAAAAAATGTCCCAACTGTACCAAAATTTTCATACAAAAAAATTCGTTACGTTCATAAAAAAAGTGTAACGAAACTGAGAAATTATCAGTTTCGTTACATTTTTTTATGAACGTAACGAAATTTTTTTGTATGAAAAATTGTTCAAAAATGTATGCAAATTACCCAGTTCCGAACAACTGACAGGTCGATATCGGCTGACACGGACTGATAGTGGGTAGCCGCCATTAGAGTTTATTAATCAACTACTTATTTTACTTACTTACCTTAATAAATGTAGGTACTTTTTAACTTTGTTTATAATTATATGTATTGGAAACGGTACCATTTGGTAGGCGCTAATTTTATATGTCTTACAGATTGAATATTGTAGTCAAGCCAGCCATTGTGGAGCAAGGAAAAGCGTAATAAGCGCTGGTCGCCAAATGATACCTTTTGATCTACGAGTATCACATACCTGGTGTGCCCAAATCACTGCACCCATGCAATTAAAACTGCAAGAAGCCATGCGCTTAGCGAGGGATAGAAGCCTATAGAATAACCTGATCTTCAACAGAAGGACATGATGCCACGATCCTTAGCTCTGAGTGAACGACTAATGATGATGATGATCACATACATATTTCAATGACTTGGAAACAACTGTCTACTCACCGACTGCCTATTTTTTATTATAAGTTATGTGTAAGATTTATAGAATACATATATGTAATTAGAGGGTTTTGTGACACGCTGTGACGCTCCGCCAAAGGCACCTCCTGTCATCTTCCTTTTTGCTCTTTACTTTCAATTCGTATTTCCGTTTGCTAGAAAGCTGCATGCTAAATTTGCAATAAAGGATGACGCCAGCTGTTCCGTGCCGCGTCCTACACGACACTTCCATCACTTCATTTTGTATCGAAAACATACTTCACGACACTTCCGAAAAAAAAATTTAATGAGGTTGGTAGCAGAGGCTAATACAGGATCTATAAATATATTGTGACTGTAAATCACCGTTGGAGCAACATAATATCTTGAAAAAAAAAACTTTTTAGTGAAAGAATCAAGCTTGCAGAGAAGTTATACTAGTAGGCGAGTCTTTCGGCCAGTTTGTACATAGTACCACCGATCGAGATAATAATATAATTGAAAGTTTACTTGCAGCATTTTGTTATTGTGCCTTAGAATCGGTTCAACCCACAGTCAGTTCCCAGCCGTGTTTCTCGGTGCAGCAGACATACCGGAACGGAAATTTTGGGAATATCTTAAATTAAGTCAACGTCAAAAATATGTTTACACTTTTGCACATTACTCCCTTGTAATAAGGTCTAAAAGTGTAAACTTATTTTTGACGTCGACTGTACAATGAACGAATTGTCGACTGAGTTTTGAGATATGTACTAATAAATGCCTTAGCGAGTAAATTTCTAATATTCGGCATAGCATAGCCACATACATAAGTAGTATTTGAAAAATTTCAAAGCATTGTTTAATGCATTGTTGTTCTCAAAGCGTTGTTGATTCACCTACCATTTATAAATACTTAGGGCTTTAAAATAGTTAAGTGGAGATTGTATTTTTACTCATTATTGTCTTCTTTGTCTAATAACTCTCAGCAACCTAACCCAAAGAATAGCCAAAGTACACAGAAGCCAGACACTAGTTTTTAATAAAGCGACTGCCATCTGGCCTTCCAACTCAGAGGAAATCTTAGACCTCAAAATTTAAAATCAGACGTCTTATCGCCAGCGCTTCATTAATTTGTGGTTAAACATCGTGCTACTTTACTTTTTTCCGTCACTAATAACATAACTCAAACAAACATAACACTTCCAGACACCGTCAACATTTGGTCATCCAAATTAAGTTGATGAATTTCAAACGCAGCCGTAATTAACGTGATGAATATGCGGGCACTCGGTACGCTCGGCAAACACTGTCTGTCCATACCAAGAACAATTACGTGAAAATGTTTGCGACCACTGTCTGTGAGGACCATTAATATGTTTGCTCGTGTAGGTACCCATATACTTCAATCTAGCAGTGTCCATTTAGGTGGACAGTCGTCTGTGTGTTTTACCAGGGACCATATAATACCTACCTTCTCCTGCTTTTGGGAAGAAAAAAAAAAGAAAAGAAAAATAGTAGATTGTACAACAAGTGCATAAAACGCACCATTTTACGCGAGGCGTTTATCCATACGAGCGAGCTTGCGAGCGAGGATGGATATAAAGTACGAGCGTAAAATGGGTTTTATGGACGAGTTATACACTCTACTTTTTACTTCGATTGTGAGGAAATAAAAAGAATAGTAAAAAATTGACTTCTTCTAAGGCTATTTTGACAATGGCAATTTTTTATGCACTTGTGCATAAAATTGAGTTTTAGTCCGCCTATACCCAGCATAAAGTGAAACTTTACGAGCATGAGAAGTAAAAAGATATTTATTCTTCAATTTAGGCACATTACAATGCACTTATGAACGTCAGAGAGAAAAGAAACTACCACCGGTTCTAACCCTACACCTCTGACCCGAGAAGTATTACTTATTTACCGGCAAGAAACTCGGCGGGACATATTTTTTCAAAACAGTAATAATAATACATTAAAGATACTATATACAATAATGCGATGTTTTTCAAGAAGGCATATCAAAACAGCTTGAGAGACAGACATGTACCTGCCTATTGTGTAATTAAAATGAAAAATAAAAATAAAATCCAAATCTGACTGCTTCGCAATATGTTTGATATTCCTTCTTACTTGAACTGTGTCCTCTAAATGTTAGATGATTTTATAGATTCTGGTTTGGGCCATGCACATGTGTCTGTCATATAGTCCTCGACCGACCCTGTAATAACCCTTTGACATTAAAGTTTTTAAAGATTCGTGTCAAATTCATTAAGCCATAGTTACTACTTAGCCTATACGAAATCACGTTCCCTTAAGACAAGAATACTACCGCCATATATCGCGTCACTAACGCAGATAAACTCAGTTCTATACATTTCGTTCCACGATTTGACGCTGTAAAAATAACTCAACTTTTGTTCAAGAGATGGCGCTGCGGCATCTAAAACTTACTGAAAAAAGAGGTAGAGCCTGAATGTTGAACCTAGGTATTATGGACACTGTTTAGAGTGTTTAGACATTCCAATTATTATAGTTTTTGTTATTGACTTGGTGAATGTGACTGAAAAGCGCTGATTGGAAAGTTCTCAGTACACTGTTGCGGGATGCTGCGGCAAATTCAGCTCGTTTTGGTCGCAACTGAGAACACGCGTGAAAATTTCATTGAGTTCGTTAGTACGAGTTCATAATTACGTATATTATATACATTTAGACCTTGAAAACTACTATATGTTATTGAATATAACCAAGTGTACCTAGGTAAAAGAAACCATTTTGTTACAATTACCGTTCATTAAAAGTCTAATGAATTATTCATTAATTAATATATTTAGTTACTCGGCGCATTGGTGCCCACTGTAATGCCGACTGTAATGATTTTGTTGTAAAAAAAAATTACAATTAAACGGTTAAATATTTGGAAAAATTAATAAAGAACGTTTCTAAGTTAGATGTGTTGTATTCTCAAGAAGGGTCAAAGTTTTTAGTTTTACAAAGTAGAACCAATAATAATACAATGAAACATAGTTACTAAAATAGAGCAAATTATTACAAATCCTGAGTCACGATGTAAACAAGTTATTCGCGCTCAATCGTTTTCGGGTTAGTCATTCCTATCCAAAGTAGTAATTCCCATCGTTTATGAAACTCGCGCGAGCTAAAGTCTCAGTCAAAATAGTGTAAGTGTTCTCTCCGGTTAGATACGGTCAAGTCTGCTAATTGTAAGGGCGACCACCGATTATCAGTCCGCCTGCAGTCCGCCTGACGATATTTTGTCAGTTGTTCGGAGCCGGCAAATTTTTGTTCTAACTGACAGGCCGAGATCGTCAGGCGGACTGGTAGTCGGTGGCCGCCTTTAGAAAGAGTTCACTTTACATTGGAAATTGCGTAGAGTAAGTAGTAAACAAAAGAAGAGCTTGAACCGTAATTAAAGTTCGTAATTGAATTCTGCTAAATTTGGTTAGGATTATGCACACACAATTAACAAAAGTGTCTCTTATATTGTGACTAATTATCTGAAATAGATGTTGAACACGAAAAAAAATGTTAACAAGGCTAGTGCCCAGGGCAGGATTCGAACCTGCGTCTGCAGTATTCACGGCAGACGCCCTAACCCCGAGGTCATCCGGTTAGGCGGCACCGCGGTCAGTCCCTTACTAGGTACTTGAACTCCGTAGACTTATTTCCATTGCATCTGGATTGCACCAGTATACCAGGGTACCAGGAACAGCACGTCAAACATACCCGTAGGGAAGCAGTTTGCCGATTTCTCCAAGTAAAATTACTAAACTGACTGAATATTAGGCTAGCCGGCGCCAATCAAGTTTAATGGACGCTCTGCCAATGCAGGGTACTGTTTTACCCAAACACCAGCATACCAAGGTCCTATGCCACACAAAAAATACACCCAACCTCGCGAAGCGAATGGAAACTGGTAATATGTAGCCAGATTCTGCGAATTGTAGAACCAATGCTTGTTTCATAGTGGAATGACACATCTTATGAACTACTTATGTTGGCGATATGATACGAGTTGAAATTCTGCTTTATTTCTTTGCTATGTTAATATGGTTTTCGATGTTGTTAGTCATATTTTACAGTGTATTTCAAGTAAGGTATTCAGTTCGGACAATTTAAAAAGTTTTCCTAGCACAAGTTGCGATTACCGATACTGGGTTAGCATTAATAAATTTGCTTCCGTCATTCCTCCATAATTATACTTTTAAAGTATGTCTTAGCAGTAACTCATACCTACTACTCATATCTATTACTTACCTAAGTTAATTACAAATTATGTTTGATAGTTTAGATAAAATGTCATCAACATACATTTTATAGATTACGAATATTTTATTATTGCGGCGGCGGCGCCAGTGTTATAATTTATAATCGCCTTATAAGGTATCACGCATGAATGGAATAAATAGAAATAGACATATTTTATTCGTGACATTAGCGAAAGAACAAATAAATTACAGATAGTACAGTTACACACAAGAACAAATAAATTACAAATAATACACACAAAGTCTGTGCGGAAAGAGAAAGCCCCGCAGAATGTATGAGTTCCTATTTAAACCGCGAAATCTCTCCTCTTGCACAAACCCTACAAAAACACACAGCATAGGAGACAAGTGTTGCGAAATTGTATGGTGGTAATAAAACAATTGTTTAAGTAATAAAATAAATAAAATAAGTTTAAGTATGTAGCTATAAAGGAAGAACTTATTTCTGTTTTATACTTATGATGATGCCTACTGTCTAATTGTCTATGTCCTTTCTATTCTCGTGAACAATTAGGATGTTGATTATGGGCATTATAAATCTGTTTTGTTTATTATCCAAAAGGTTTTAATTTGTACAAATAATCACAAATCACTTTAATTGATTGCTAGCTTCCGTCCGGCTTATTAATTCATTCATCCGTCCGTTCATTCATTAATAAATTGTATGTTTAAGTGTAAATACTATCTTCGTTATTAAATTATGTATTGTCTAAATACGAGCCAGGATTATACCAACTATAATATTCTTCAGTGTTTATTTACCTTTAAAATCAAACGGCAAGCATTAGGGTAAATTGCCAGTAACTGGCCCCCTCATACTAAAAATGAACTCTATTTACCTATAAAAACAGAATTCATTATAGTATAACTTGGCCAGTTATTGAAAGGCCAGTAACTAAAACCTTATACTATAATCATTATAGTATAATGAATTCTGTTTTTACACGGAAAAAAAAGCTTCCGAGATATTCTCAATCTAAGACATTATTATATTATGTTGAAAATATTTCCTCCTGACAAGCATTTATTTCCTTTAACGAAAATACTGAACGGTGGCCAGTTCCTGGCAATTTACCCTACTTGTTACTGAAGCATCTTACTCATAGAAGAATCTTACTACCCTTTCGGGGATCTGTAGCCAAAATGAAAAACCGTTCCTTGATACTTTAGTAATGTCCGGTGATATACTCGTAAACTATAAAGCGTACTTATACAGAGAACATTTTAACCCAGATGTGTATTGTGTATTGGAGGTATAGTATGTCGCTATTTAATATTATACTAAAAAAACAAAAGGTGAAATTAAGATGTTTATTTTGCTCTACTCTTGACAAAATTGTATTGACAAAGTTATGACATATTTTTAACTTCATTTGGAAAAAACAAATCGATCACTGCAAAAATTACATACAGAGACAATTTTACACGTGAATTTCCGTGTTTCATAAATCTTACGAGAATCTTGGTTTGATAATATGAAGCTCGTTTATTTCATAACCACACTGTACAGTGTACTATGTTTGAGCTTGCTCAACTGTGGATTGCGGGATGTCTTATCGAGACGCAAATTTATGAGCAAACGAGCTACGTCGTCGGATGGAGAGTCATTATCTTATCACCGGAGATGGTGAAATGTCTTCACGCTTATATTTGGAGCGGCCTAACTAGAGAAATGCTTATTTAAACCACAAAAAGGCGTACTCTAGGCGTGCAATACCTACCCAGGAATCCTAGGATATAGACTTCATGCATGATGCTGGTTGCCGATGTCGAAACTCACGAGGAAGGAGCATTCGTTCGACAGTTTAGCGACTACCACACTACCAAACGGATAGCTGTCGCTGTCACACCGTCGCCGCATACGGAAACCGCAGCAGTGTGATAGCCACATTAATCTTAAGGTTTTACAGTGACATTTGCATCCTGTATAAAACGAGATCTTCAAAGTTGCAGACCAACCCATAACCATGAATTGAGGCGTACCGTTAACATGTTTAGGAATATTGTGGTCTTCCTAACAAAAATGAAACTCCTGATAACTATAATAAGTAATAATAACAAGGAATAATTCATTTTCTCTTGTTCGTCAGTCAATATAAAACCTATGTATTTTTTACTCGCTATGACACGATACAGTAATGTTCTGTTTTTCTGCAAAAATAACGAGATTTTCCATCTATTTTGTAGTGTAATCTCATAGTTTTGTCACTTATTTAACTAATACTAATCCCCACTTATGCCATTAAAGTTCAAACAGACAACCCGTTCCTTGTTACATACGAACAAGTCCCAATTAACGGATCTCGAGTGACAAACGCGAGCCGCCATCTTTGAACTCGTGATTTACTCTCGAGTTTGACTAATGGCCTGATACAGAAATAACTCTAATTTGTTATTTCAAATAAATCAGGTTTAGTATGTACGATACGACTGCGACACGATTATTTATTTATTAATGCAAAACTCTTACTGTCTCTTTGTCATGTTTTTATGTGGCACAACGGAACAGATTTTTATTAAATTTGACATTTGATATCCAGCCCCTGGGGAGATGCTTGAGGGTAAATGACACAGATAGAATTCTATACGAAAGAAGCCGTTCTCTCATTAGATAATGCAAATAAGAAATTCTATATAAATACGTACATAGTTTTACTAATTAACTCTGGTTTAAAATGATCCCTACGTATTTTTTATGTATTTGACAAATAAAGTTTATTAAGTAAGTAAATATTGAGATACTAAAATTACTGAGCACTACTCTTACAAAATTTTATAAACGCCAAATAAAATCATTGGTAACGAACAGTAGTAGTGAGTCGTCAATTCAAAAATATTTGTAAGTATCTTTAGAGTAGTTCAGAGTAAAGATTTCGAGTTCAATAGTGCCCAATCGGAATCTTTATCTTGATTATACTTACTCCTCGGAGTACAGACGTCAGTCATAAGTCGAATGCTATAAATACCCCATGCCTGGGCTCTCATACGATCTTAAAAGGTTTTGATATATCACTTTTAGTGGGTGGTCGGATATAGCTTTAATGGCGCTCTAAATTAAATATCCTTCTGTTTTATATCACTCGGGTCGATAAAATGCAAGGAGAAACCAAAATTACAGCTTCTTAGAATGTTTATTAAATATCACAGTTTATTCGAATATTATATACAATTTCGCTTACAAATACATAAAAGCATTGTGATTTCAGAATACGTAAAAAAAAGATGGAACATATATTTTTTATATCGCTAAAATAAAGAATAATAGCATACACGCAAGTGATTTACAATAAAAGTATGTTGTGGGCTAGAAATATGACTTCTCTGATTTATTTTATTTTACCTTATTTAGCACTATGGTAAAGAACATTTAAGGGTTTACATAAAACCAGTTTATTAATATTTTTGTTTTTCCATTAATCTATGTTCCTTTTAATTCTGTATTTTAATAATGTACAATAGTATACTGGTAAGTTACATTCAGCAAATTTAAAATACACATTGACAAAAAAAACTGTGAGTACCCACCCACCTTCGTAAACGTATACATGACTATATAACATTTAAAGTTATTTTACAAAGTGCAAAATACAAACAAGAACTAGACATTAAAGTTAACTTAGGAACAGAGTTAAATAAAGAAAAAAAGGTTGCAAATAAATAAACACTTAATCTATTTAATAGCTAAGCCTTCAGTCCGGCCGGCGTTGTTCAAAATTGTCAACTAAAAACCACCGTCGTTGTATAAAAAAAGCAGTGCAGGTGACATTTCCTCTTACATTTTCGGTATCTTTAGGCGGCTTTCGGACAGAGAGCGCAATTGACTTGAACTTCAAAAAGTTCTTAGGCTGTGGCCGTCTATATCTCTTTAGTCTCTGCTATGATTACGGTAAGTACCTACCTACTGTTAACTATCAGTCCACACATTTAATCCGTTGACAAGAAATGTCGACATGCGCCAAAGGCATAGTAACGCCAATTAATGTCTTTGGCACATGTCAAATAGCGGCCCTAGACTCAGTATATTGCGGAAGTTATTATCCGCAAGCATCCGGCCTTTTCCAATTAGTCTATTGCAAAAGGGCTTTTAGTACTCTCTCTTGACCCCGTGTACCGAAAATGGCGAATTGTTGGCCGCAGTGTCATTGTGTTGAACTGCTAGTTCAGTTACTTATGGTTTTGGCTTTGACGGTGATACACCTTCATATTTAATAATTTTTTATTTTTTTATGATGGGAAAGTTACGGCAGGTCCTAAAACGAAACATGGTTTAGTTAATTACCAACGTTTTGCCTAAAACCTTATAATTGAAAATATGAAAAGATAACGAATATGTTTTCTGTCGACAAACTGAAAAGACAGAACTTATTATTAAAAAAATATTTAACTTCAACTTATTAGGCCGATTTCATACTTTAGTTAAAAAAAGGTGTCACTTCACTTGCAAGTCAGTTCGGACGACACTAAAAAATTTGGGAGATCAATCAAGATCTCATTCCAATTAAAGAAGAAACAATCGATGTTGCCGACTCGGCTTTCCACACCAGTAAATACGGTCGCATACGAACCAAATACAACTTTTACATTACATTTTACCCTGACAATATATACAACAGTCTACTTGACAACGGTAAGGCATATCTTCTCCCTGTAACTGGAGTCCAGAGGAACCGCCGGTAGCGTGACGGCGACGTCGACTTTCGCAGAGGAAGGTGATGACGTCATCAACTCCGCGAGCTGGGAGGAACCCTCGCTGGAGCGTGACGTCATCGTTCTGGCTGCAGGAATTTATTTTACGTCATTATTGTCATTAAGGATACAATTAAGTAAGTGTGAAAATAAAATAATGATTAGGCCAGACATAAACTACGGTAGTGCCTGAATGATAATCTTATCAGTAATCTTTTTTGTTCTAAACAGCGCATGTGTATTAATAAATGTAATTAGTTAACTACGTAAAATTACAGAAAATCATTTAGTACTATATAACCTATATGAATTAATAAAAAAAAATCTTTTTTACATACAGCATAATTAAATTATGTCAGTAAATAATATTTGCTTTATAAATGTACCACCCACCTAATAAAATTTGACTACACGTGAAAGATTATTTTTTATATAATATTCCGTTACTTTCAAATTTCTTTCTTGACCGGATATACTATAGAATTTTTTTTTAAATGACTTTCCCTTCAAACCAATCCAATATCCACCCAAAATCGAACCAGACTGCCTAAAAACAAAATTCTCGCGTCACGGCGTGTAACATTTTTATTACCCCGGGGTAATGGGGTATATGACACCTCACCCCGGCACGTCACATTAGATCTATCAGTGTCATGTTACCCAAAGGGGTGAACTGAACATCACTGAACTCGTTTGTGTATTTTTGGAGTGGCTATTTCTAGGTGAAAAGTGCCCGTGAATCGATATTACATAATAATTGGATATTAAATGCCATGGTTAATGAAAATGACGTTGAATATTCCATACGGTTTTTTTGTAAGTTATAAAATAGATAATAAAACAAGATAGGGAACTGTAATCGATCAACTGCTAGCATACATCAGTATGTATGCTGAGCATATTATTATATACAACAAATATCATAGCTAAATTTGAAAAAGTACCCCGAAAATCCATGTCACGCCTATTGTGTGCTTCGACAAGTCTCAAATAGCTGGCTAGACAGGCGCCCGACACTGAATGTGTTAATTTGAGGAACCAGACATTCTGGCAGACATCAAATAGCAAGCTCATTTCATATCTATAATAGGGAAACGCAGGAAAGTAGTAAACAAATCTACAGAATGAAACTACACAATGCTACACAATATTTGCAGTAAGTTGTTTGAGTAAAAAAAATATTATCAAGAGCACTCAAAAATTGTCGACATCGACACGGTCGAACTTAATCATTTCAAGACAATGCCAAAAAAAATGTGCAAATCAGTTGTTGTTTTTTTATTATGTTTGTAATTTTATAGGTGAAGAGTGTAATAGTTTCAGCTGATGCGTCCCGAGTAGTTAAAGTACTTTTCATGAAACATCATATTTCTTACGTTAAGTACTTGTTAGTAATTTAATTATCCTTGGTACTTGGTAGTTTAGATTTGAGCTAGTTATTAAGTTAGTTTAATATTTGTACAATTTAATTACCTACTTATATAATGTCCAAACTAACTATGACAATGATCAAATACAAAAATGTGTCCAATCCAAACATAAAGATTTGCTTTGAAACTTCACTATTAGAATCCACTCCATAGATTCAAGTTAATCAGTATACTCACAGTTAGTGTAGCAACTAGAGGCGGAGTCACCGGAAGGGCTGTAGGGTTTCATCTCGTAGTGGTTGCTTCCGGCCGACGAGGGTTGCCGGGTCCGGTTGCCGAAGGGCGACGAGTAGCTGAAGGGGGCAATATTGATAAACGCTGATCGATAACCGGCAATTTGTTTAACAACATAAATAAAAGAAGTGACATTGACAATCAGATCGTTAAAATTATGCAAAGGGAAATCTGAAACATCAGCAGTGACAATTATGAATTAAATGTAAAATCGAATAAAGCTGATATGTTACCTTATAGCTTTATTGAACCACTCATCTTAGAGTTTATGTTAGTTGCAATATCCACTAAAACTGCTTTGGAGTCCGCAAGTTTTGAACTTCAATTTATTTGGAGCTGTCTCATATAAAATATAGACATTTAATCAACCGAAATTTATAAATTTAGCACTAAATTGTTCTACGTAATTTGGTCCAATAGTAAAAGTTTAATTAAATATAACGACGACTTGACGACTTTTTTCCTCTTCTATTTCTGAATAAGTTACACGCATGTCAAATTTCATACTTTATTTTAGGTTTCAATAAGCTAAGAATATAAACTAGGTATATAAATAATTACTTTTTTGTATCAAATCTCCTAAATAAAAAGAGTATTTATTTTCTAAAATATAGGTAGCAGTTACCTGTCTCGCACGTGCGGCATATCGTAATGGTTGTCAGGGCCCTGCATCCAATACTCGTTGCAAGACCTGGTCACATCTGGCCCGGATACGGTCTTGTCCCGAGTGGGATACGTCTTTGGGATACCTAGTTTGAAAATATACGCCATTACTTACACATTTGCATATTCAAAACAGCACTGTGGTAATTAATAAAATTTTTAAAGCTGAAAACGTGTATTTCTCATGGTTTTCTTACCGGACCTAGCAGCGACATAGCCCGGTCTTGAGTTTTTATATCTACACCAGATGTAGAAGATGGCCGCCGCTGCCACCAATACAACAACAGTAAGGCCAATGCCGATGTAGAGGGACAGGTTGTTCTTACTTAACCCTGTTAAAAATATACAAAGATGAGGATTAAATACACAATACGATAAAGACAACGCTTTTGCTACATTATTCTTAAAAAAAATACTAACATATCAAATGTTGATTTAGGTTTCTTTTGCCTTGGATTAGCTAATTACATTATTGTATTTTTTTTGACACTGTAGTAGCTTACTCATCCCAGTAGTACACAGTCCATTAAAACATGCGGCGTGCTGCAGACTATAGTCGCATAGTGCCTGTGCAGGACAAGACCAGTCCACTGACGCACTGCCGCCGCCGCACCCTTATGCAGTGGCTACATGACAGCCAGCCGCTCCCAGACCAGGTGTCTGTTAAAGCACTACTTACTCATCCCAGTAGAACATAATTATTCCGTCGACACACGCGGCGTGCTGCAGACTAGTGCCTGTGCAGAACTATACCAGTCCACTGAGGCACTACCGCCACCGTACCCTCATGCAGTCGCTACATAACTACCAGCCGCTCCCAAAACAAGCGTCTGTTGAAGCCACATAATATATCTGTGGTTGAAGCACTACTTACTCATCCCAGTAGAACACAGTCCGTCAACACACGCGGCGTGCTGCAGGCTAGTGCCTGAGCAGGACGAGACTAGTCCACTGACGCACTGCCGTCGTCGCACCCTCATGCAGTCCTCACTGCAAGATGACCAGCCGCCCCATGCAGACCAAGCACCTAAAAAACATTGTGATTACGAACATGTTATAAGAGGAATCCTCTTCTTTGCCTTTTAATTTTGTAGTGGCATACTAAAAAGCCCGGAGTCCGCTGATAGCGTTTAAATTTAAAATTATGAAAATGAAAAAAAAATTCTGCTACCTGCTCAGTACTCATCTGCACTCTTCTACTATGTACATCGCTTTCAGATCGTCTATTTTCTATACATATAAGAAAGGAGAAATCTGTCTGTGAATTTCTTCAAGAACTATGTAAACACTACTTTTGATTTTCATGAAATATTGTATTTTTGACAGTTAGACAGTTTATGACCCCCGAAGCAACATTTAGGATAATTTTTCCTTCAATAACTAACGGAACAGCTAGTAAACAATGATGTAGTAGTAATTAAGTAATTACTTTATAGTACACAATATATGACAAGATACAGTCTTGCAAACGTTGAGATAATAAAGTAAAATGTTGAATGGGTGTGTAATGTAACATGAAAACTTAAATATTTAAGCCTGCTTTACAATACAACTTTACAACTTTGTCATATGATCCCAGAACATTTGAAGCCATAGGTACAAATTAACTAGGGAACACGATGCTTCTCTGGTCATTAAATGCATCCGTTTGGAACTTGACTAATCGAATTATTATAAAAGACTCGGCTTGCTGCTTTAATAGGGACCTGATTCCTTAATGAAAGCTGTTACTTCCTGCACTAGAGTGCACATGGTAATAGCTGCTTCGATGTTATGGAAAGTGCCTTTTAAAGTCAACTTTTTATCATTATCCAGGGGGGTGATTTTTGAGATTCGAGCACTCGAAAGTGGCATTTAAAACTCTGAATAAAACGATGAAATTATATTTTAAAAATAACAGCGATAGAAATTAAAAAACATGATTATTTAAGCTATTAATTACATGCGAAAAAATTTGCAACATACTTTTGTGTGCGATTAATTTCGTGCTTGAATTTTTTGAATTCGAGCGTTCGGCTGTCAAAAATCGGCCCCCAGAACATTTTAATACTCTACTGTTTTAATACATTTATTTTACGTGTGTAGCGTATTATTTCCCTGTCAGCGTAAGTAAAATACTATTACATATAAACTTAAAACTATAATTTCATAATTCGGATAGTGAATACTCTATCCCAAATATTTTTGGGGCAAATCGCAATATATTTTTCATCAAATAAAATTTAAATAAATCTTACCATTTTGACAGCTCAGGCAGTCCTCATCATTCTGGGACTGTTGACCTCTGCAGGGTGCCCCACCATTGGCTGGAGCCGGCTCGGTGCAGGTCCTGGTGCGGCGGCGGCCGCTGGTGGCGGTGCCGCAGCGGCATGGCAGCCAAGGTGACCAGTCCGACCAGCCACCATTTACTAATTTAAAAAAATATTAATACTTGAACCAAACTGGATGTTGTAATCTTTAAATACTAGAGATGGGTGCTTTCCATTCACAATCACAACTTATTCATACAATTTGTAATCAAATATTATTCTAACTGACGATTTTATGCATGAATCATTTCTAACCTGTATGGACCTTAATAACATAAGAGGTAGGAATTTTGCGTGACAGGATACAGTGTAATAAGGAAGAATGGAGATAATAGCGACTAAGATGGTCGGTACAGCAAACGCAATATCCTTTCCTCAGTTTCTTAAATTACTCGTAAATCTTCTTTAATCGTGCAGAGTATTATTCTCACGCCACAACACCTATACCTACTAACATAAGTATTGTAAATCAGGTAATGGAATACACCATCAGAAACATTTAAATACTTTTTGCAGGATTAGGGCCAGACTTACCATATACTGATACGACAGCAACATCCGACTCCCGGCGGCCCGCAATGTTCTCAGCAACGCATGTGTAGTTCGCCATATCCTATATAATTATATGTATAATTCAAATAACATTACATTCAAATAAAATATGTGGCCACGGGAGATCAAGACCGATGGAGACAAATCACAGGAACTGCAAAACCAAGTGGTCACGATCCTCAGTAATGTAATGAAGGACCGATAAAGAAGAGAAGATATTATTATATATTTCCTAGACTTTCTAATTACAACAACCATTTTAAGCATAATAGTTATACAGACGTTTAAATCAAATGCTTTCGCAATTATCCTAGCTTAGCTTTAATTTCCATTTATCCAGATTAATCCACACAATCATACGGCAGCAGTCGTTCAGGTGGATCGACAGGCCTCACTGATTGCCCACGGTGACTGAACAGGGGTACATAAATTAACGAAACGGGTACATCAGGTATTTGAAGAAAGGTATGTTTCGGTACAAAAAGGGGATAGGCAACGGGTGGGGTTTGGACTAAAAATGTAACAGGTGACCCCTGACGGTTGTAGACAGATGTGTCTGAGTGCCCTTATTTGGCATGAATGTCGTTAAAAGTATTTTGGTGTCGAGCGGTGACGGGTGATTGTTATAATTATTGTTTCATGATATTTAACTGTATTTATTTTAAATGTTAAAATTCAACCCGTGTTAATAATGTGTGACGTTTTCAAGCAAAAGGTACATCATTGTTGGTTGTTAATAGAGTATATTTCTAAATGAATTCTTATGGCAGTAATGCCTTATTGACAACCGACAATGATGTACCTTTTACTTGAACTTTATTTCTTTCTTTCATGTAGGTAGGTACTTGTACTTTAGTGATAATGATAAGTACCGACCTACATAATTAAAAAAAACTTTATAATTTGTGTTGATTTTACGTTAGGTTCTACCAAGCCGATAAGACGACAAAATTGTATTCAATTCTGAGAGGTCGTGATGAAAAGGAGCCGAACCAAAGAATCATATCTATAGGCTGCCCCTAAAACCAACGTCAATAGTATTTAAGTGGTAGATAAAACAGCTGATGGACTATCTAAGAAAAAATGGTCTAAATGAAAATGGCATACTTTTTGAGATATTGGCACTTAGGCACTATAATAGTTGTCATTTTTCCACTATCTCGAACAAAATGCCATTTTCATTAGGATTATATTTGCTCTGATAACCCATTAGCTATTTTATCAACCCTTTAAATATTAGCGTTGGTTTTAGGAACATTCTGTATGAACATTTTAAACGTACATCAGTCGGTAACTTCTAAAATTCTAAGAATTTTAAGTCATAGTCACCTGTAACCCAATATTAGTTAGCTGCAACGTATTCTCCTTCACATCCAACGGTACTCCGTTCCTCGTCCACTTCAGTTCCACGGGTGGCGCAGCTTGCGGCGGCACACATCGTAATGTCACACTGTGCCCAGCCTCGATCGTGGCCGACTGAGGATGCTGCACAAACTGCTTCTTGATATCTGTAGGGAAACTAACATGAAACCTCTTGTCCTTCGGAGTATTCGCTTTGCTTACTTAATCGATTGCATTCTTGTTTGTATTGTTAACCCCCTACGCAACGTGGAGAGTATTTTGATAGGGGAAGTTGGACAAACTGCTTCTTGATATCTTTTGGGGAACAAGACAGATCATGCCTCGGATGAAAACGTAAGGAATTTTAAGTGTACGAGTACGTATTGCACAAGTTTATATAAGAATGATAATATAGGTGATTCGTTTGTCGTCGCTGAGTATCTATTTAGGAGATACCATGTTATGAGATTTTGCCGTTCATTTTCAATAGTGGGTATTATATTTACATAACATAACATATGTTTCAACTACATATATCGACGATGTCATTGATAGCTCGTCAACGAATCCATTGAATAAGGCTAAGTAGGACCAAAAGTTCTGCCTAGTATATGTCAATAAAAATTTTAAAATATTTGGTTAGTGATCCAACTATATAGAAGATAAATAGATACATTTATTATTCAGAAGGTAACCATTAGTAGGTTTTTATACTTTTTATACATAATATTTCCCCGCAAAACTGTTACACATACATTTTGAGTACAGATGGGATTAATAACTAATTTTATGCTAATATTGTTTGGGCTCCTTAAGGGACATCTAGTTTATGACACAGTAAGCTACAGATGTCGGTTGGGTGTTTATCGTCTATTTATCTAACTGTTTGTGTTATACGCTGGATGCTTTGGTCACTTCTTATACATCCACTTTAGTTTCTGCACTGGAATCTATAAATTTGGAACAAATATGTTTATCTCGCCAACAGGCGTCTCGCGTCTTCATAAAAGACGTATTTTTGTATTGATTTCTTATCCTTGTTTTTCTGTCTCGCGCAGTCTCCTTAATATTTACGATTATTCTCGACCATAACCCATTAACGATTTGCACCCCAGAATAAGGGCTAGTGAGCATTGTATCAAACAGCAAAGTGCTCAAGTTAACGAGCGGAAATGCTTCCTCCCAGTAATGGTGCACACCCCTCGTGCCTTGAGGGATGTTATAAATGAAACTATTCCGGAATTGAGAGTGTCACTTATTTTAAGTTGCATTGGGTTTTCAAGTTTTTTGTGTGCAGCTAGTATCAAAATAGATGGATGGCGGAGATTTTGAAGGATTCCAAACTGTGTCATGATGTTAGATATCTACGTTGTATCTACAAATTGCAAAAAACATTGAAGTAGATATGGCTATGTTATAAGCCCTCTTAACTGTAAATTCGCTTTCAAAGCAGATTTTCGTCATTACTACATTTTGGAATTAGTCTAAACTATGAACGAGAAACTGCTGAGTAAATATGATAAAAATATTAATATATCTGTCTCCTTTATGTTTTTGTTATCTTTCAGGAATTTCGATTTCTCGAAAAATCAAGAATCCAATTTCCCTTCCAATATACGCAAAACGTCGCAGACAATAATTCAAACACGTCACTTCAGACTGTTGGTTAATAAACTGTTTCGTCGTACTGTCAGCGCGTCATAGTGTGACAGTGATGACTAGGATGACGGGAGTCGGGTGACAGAGCGACTAGATGGGAGGCGTCGTGTTTGACTTGAGCCGCAAGTTATGTTGAGGGTGTTGACGTTTTAGTGTATATTTAACTTTGGCTCTATTGAAGCGGTTGTGTTGAAATATTTTGTTTACTTAGTTTTAATTTCATTACGAAAGACCTCTTGTCTCTTGTCTACCCTATTAGCTTCTTTTCTTTGCTATAAGACTCTGAGGATTATGTTTACCATCTTTTTTTGGCACACAATTTTATTGTTGACTGTTAGAATTTGATTTGATTTGAAAGTATACCAAATTTCAGCTCCATTAATCACCGGGAAGTGATTAAAATTGAACTTGAAAGATTTGAAGCACATAAACACACGGGGTCAAGTAAAGCTAGGTATATACAAGTGTGTAAAAATAACATATTGTTACTGCTGGTATAGTTGATGCAACAAGAGCGATACCCCATATGCGACCAAAATTATAACCGTGACAAAGATTCATAGGCCGATTTCCAAGTTTCCTAGTTTAAGAAGATTAGGAAAAGTTTTTGGATTGCGACGAGGGAGACAAAGTTTGTTCGGGAAGTTTCTGTCCAAAGTCCAAACTCACTTCATCATAATAATATGCGTACGTTTCGAATAGACCTGCTTAGATACTAGAGTGTAACGTTTGCATTTCTAAGGTGTGTTAGGTTTAACTTTATCGTTACTAACACCTCTATAGTGTACATAATAGTTTACGTACCTTTTCGCGGAATAATTTCCATTCCCACAAAACCGTTGCCTAGACAATACTCATTGTTTACAATACCTTTTATTTTCCAGGTATTGTCATTCAAACGTTGCTGTTTGTTTGTTAAGGTTCCAGAAAATTATACTGTAAAATATCTGAAGGTATTTTACTCTTACTGGAATTTATAAAGAGGTAAATTTTGCATTTATTTGTTTCGGATTTTTAATGTAATGGTTTTATACCCAATTTAAGAAAAAGCTTAGACACAATTCTTTGCATGAATTCCTCAACAGCTTTTTAATTCGATTTCACCTTAAGACCCAAATTCGAACGCGAGCCACATTAAAATTCACTCCGCAATATTTTGATTGGTTGATGCATATAAACATGGATATTAAATCCCGGCCCTAATGACAAAATTTACATAATTATTCATCTGCAAGGAAATTTGGAATGGCCCAAAATTTAAGCGTAACGAAAGGTAGCGGATGTAAATTTTACTGCTTGGTTAGAGAATTTGTCGATTAATAAAGTTTATTATTTTAATGGTTGTTTATGGTACCAACCAATGTTTATTGTAGTTTCAAACCAAAAGGATTTTCAAATTATCTATTGCCCAGAGAAGATATAGGTAAGTGACTATTAAAATAACTTTAAAGGTTCTCTTATCTTTGAAGTGTTTACTAAATTAAAGACCCAATTAGGAAGAAATGTATACCAATACCATTATACTCGTTTCTTTGTGTTCATATGCTTAACAGAAAGTTTAACTACTACGTACTTAACTACTACCTTAGCAATGCAATATCCGTATCTATTTTAACAAATGTAACACTTACATGAATATTCAATGAAGATTGCCTGGCTTCTTATTCTTCCTTTGCTATTCCAAGCAAGGCATTCGCAACCAAATTTTCCGCCGTAGTAATCTTCGATCTCATTTTTAGTGACATTCAATTCAGCTTCAACTACCCTCACACCGTTCTGAGGATCAACGTGCTCAAACTGAACAGTTTTGTCACTTCTAGCATCGTTGCATTTGAAAAATACTTCTAAAGCATTAGCAGCTCTACATAAGAGACTGGCTGGTTTAGTTCTCATTACGTACGCGTTTTTTGGTTCTATTAAGAATATGGGTAGACCGTCTATTGTTTCGTCATTTTCAGGCAGTGGTATGTAGTCATCCTCTTCAGCTTCTGGTTTTATGTCTGATAGGTATGGATCAAAAGTTAAAAGGCCATCTGGGTGTATGTATTCTGGCCTGGTTTCTTTTTCTGTTGTGTGTTGAATGTCTGAAACAACATTCCTTATTGTAATAGGTATTTGACTGATTGTTTTAATTAAAAGTAGGTAAGTAGTAGGTATGTATTCAATCAAGTTTTTTGATTAACGAACATTCAAGTTAGATACATGATATGATATACATGATTGTTTTCATATGTCAAAATTATCTTGCTTTATCTCTATATTGATAATCAATCCAAACAAATTAGTGCTCAGTGCAAAATATATAATTATATAATATGTTATGTTAATTGCATTTGTTATTGGACTATTCAGACTGTTTTCCATTATGGGTTGACACTGAATGCAATAAAAAAATGGTTTTTTTTCACAACTTTCCTTGTTTACCTCAAAACGATAACGCAATGCATAATAATTCATCGAGACGTTTTCTTGTTTCCGACAGGAAATATAAAGTATGATTTAGGGAGTGATGGCACCGGGTTCCCTTTGCTATAAATTCCCTCATTTGGGGGATGAAAGGGGGGATTTGTGACTGAAAGAAGGAATGTAAGTAAATGGGATTTTCGGTTCACCGTGATATTTTAGCACGATGTTTACCAATGTACTATTTCAAAACAATTCATATGATTTTAAGTAAGTAAGTACTCGTTACTTATTGTCGTATAAAAATTCACCTCCATTTTTTTCCTTGCCCACGGACATTACAACAAATAACAGTAAGAAACACAAAACAAAACTGTCCACAAACATAACTAACACCTCACAAAAACTCGCACAAAAATCAAAATACTAAAAAAACAACATTTGGACCGCACACTTCATTTGAAAAATTCTGCAATTTTACTCCACTTTCAAAATCCGAAGCGCTTAACGTCATTTGTTTTTTTCTAGGTGACACTTTTTATTTTTTAACCCGTAATTGTACATTTTCACACGCATATTGTCTTTTGTCTATTGTTTTTTTTTTTCGTAAAAGCACGTGTTCGGTTACATGGGGGAATAGGACGCGTGTTCTCTCTGCGGGAGCTTCTGGCTTACTAAATATACATCGAACGCCTTACGACCAACCTGCGTAAGTATGTTATTAAACTTTTAACCGCCTCTAATTACCATGTGCAGGTTCGCTGATGGTTATCTTTCAATTTAATTATAAAATATGAAGATTCATCGATGGTGTAAGGTTTTATTTGTTTCGTTCAAGCAATTAAACCGTGAGAACGTAATTAAGTGTTATAATAAAATATCAGAACTAACACCCCGTAAAACTGATATTTATTTAAAGATAACCTGTTACAAGAAAACTTTGTTTTTCTTTACTCACAAACAGCAATTTCATCCAAGTTAAGCTCACTTGAATTTTAGCACTACTTACGCCATCTGTCGCTGCATTTATAAAGTATAAAAAGCTCTCCCTGTTCTATCAGGCATCGCAAAGGCGCGACGCGTCGTCTGTGACAAGATTTCAGTTCTGATGTTTTCGTATAGATGTCGCTAGTGTTACTAATCGTAAATTTTTGGATGCAAGTCTATTCAGAGGGGTTGTTGGTATAACCAATAGATGGCGATATATTAGGTCGGTGACGTTCGGTACTTAGACTTTTGCTTTTTATTCATTGTGTATTGTGTAGTCTCATCTCTGTAGTTTTGTCGCTGCAACCCTTTAAGAGATGGCGTTGATGGCATGCATGACTCAAAATACTAGATATACAAGTTTTCATCAATATTTGTCAAAATACATGAGTGCCTTAGTACCTATTACTTTTGTTTTGTTCAGCTTTATTTATATTTAAAGCATTTATACATTTATTTAACAAACTGTACATTTAAAGCAAATAATAAAACGGATTAGATTCATTTCCAGTTCTCGTCCTTATGATCCATTTTTTTTTATATAATTCCAGCAAGTGTTTCCTTCTAAAAACTAAAAAATACAAAAATACCGTAGAGAGAAGAAATTTCATCTTTACCACTCAAATATGCACATTTTCCACCCGCAAATTATTTTCCGCATTTACTTACCGTCTTCGAAATTTGAAATTCCAAATGATTGATTCCAAATTCAAACGTACCTCGTGTTCAGTTGGCAACATTGACTATTGATTGCACAAAAGGCGTTGGACGGCAAAGCGTATTCTCTATTCGAATTTATTCCACCGGTATCCTTTTGAAGGTGTAAAACACGTAAGTAGCTACTCCAGTCACATTTTCGTATTCAGAATAACATTTTCCGTCTCTATCTTGCTTTTTAAGTACTAGCGCAGCCATCTCTTTCTCATCAAGGTGCGGAAATTCAAATTTGGCGGGTTGGCGATCCTTTCCGCTGGATTTTCAAGTATAATGAGCCTTTAAAAGGTTGAGCAATCAATACCTAAGAATATCAAAGGTGGGTGTTTTGAGAAGCCAGTATTTTTCCGAGTTTGCTTCGACCTGGCAATTTGGTGCGATTTGCCTAATAGCAACGCTTTGACGGTAAACCGAATATTCGACCGACAAATTTTAAGGGCAATCTTTTAGGTCTAAGTAATGACACAACACAGTGAAAAACCTTATTCAAAGTAGAAAAGCCTAGATACGTCTAAGTACGTTATGAAATTTGACAGTTATAAAATACAGGTTCATACAAAAGTAATGATAATGACCAAGAGTAACCTCCACTAGCTAGAAGCTGTCATTTCTCTTTTAAATATTAATAATAACTAATATTCATAAGTTTATTCATACTTAATTAAAAAACTCGTCCTCCATCGTACCTACGTAATTACGTATGATTTTCAAACCGTTACAAACCTACACAAAGTGCAAAAGATTAGGATAGTAGCATAAAAGGTATTTAGGTAATTTGAGTGACAATATACTTTTAAATTTTATGCTTTTAGATATTTTTGATATAAAACAAACTTTTATCTTATCTTATTATTTTATCTTATCTGATATTTCTCAATTAGCCTCTTTACTTACTCATTATTGAATAATGAAGATTAGTAGCCAAGCCAGCAACCCAAATGCTCAATACAACTCCAACAAAACGGCTCAGAAACGGTTGCCTGGGAAGAAATCCGCTAAAGGAGACAAGTAAAACTTAAGTTAATCCTTATTTCGTGGACTGTGGACACGGGTGGACAAATTGTGAGCACTTCAGTACGGTACGCCGGCCGAGTCTTCGAGTGATTTGGGGACATTTACAATATACGACCACTCTTGATAACCATCAAAAACGATAACCTCAAAAAGTTCTTAGACTGTGCCCCTCTATTTATACATTTTCTTTGATGTTTATTTATTTTATTTTATTTTTTATTTAAGGTTTGCCAACAGGTGGTATACAATATACTTATTAATAACTAGGTAAGTACAAAATGAGCTTGCTTGAGTATCCACCCAATTACAGGCAAACATGGCATGCACATATAAAGTAGCTATTGCTTACATAATAATTCTTAATCTAAGTAGGATTGAAACAAATTTTCAGAATAAGGTAGCTAAGTAGGTAACTAAAAATTAGTAAGATAATTAGTAATTAGGAAGATGTTAATTAAGTATACGTTTTATAAATAGGTGCAATAGAAAATAAATATTTGTAAAAGATGTAACGGTATGGATTGGACGTAGTTTACAAGCAATCAAAAGTGGCAAAACTCAAACGACCCTGATCGTGTAGAGAAAAAAGGGGAGGCCTTTGCCCAGCAGTGGGAAACTAAAACAGGCTATAAGGTAAAAAAAGATGGAATTGATCAGCTTCAAATATTTTTTCTAGGATGGTGACAAATTCATCATGCTACGCTTTAAGACTTAAGCGCAATATAGTATCCATAGATGTAGAATGTAAAAAAGATAGAGGACTAGATATTTTGGAATATCTAAAATGTCACTGAAACAAGCATCATAATTCGTTGTTACATTAATTTGATCAATGTTGTATGAATAAAACTTAATTCACAATGCAGCCACACTGTTAAAACTAAAAGCCCTCACGTGCCGCATCGCCAACCCTATCACGTAGCACAAACTACAGCGAGTCTCACTGCCCCTCAATTGTTCGAATCTTGGGGGCTAACTCGGCCAGGGCTGCCTCTAACCCGCTTACGCCTTTTGCTGATTAGGGCTTAGCGACAACTAAGTGGACAGTTTGGGGAGACTATTGGGGAAATATTTGATTTATTGTTGTGACAAATTAGGTATTTTTGTTTGACTCATTAATAATAATCCGATTGCCTAATTGTTTACCCATGAACCAGTGCGTAATATTTTACAAAGTCGAAAATTTGAAAATAACATACTTAATTCAAAATAAAGAAACACATCAACATAACACATAAAATCTTTATTTATAACAGATTTTTTTATCATGATTATCTCCTTTTCTGTAACACCAAATAAACAATTTCTATTTTATTCTGTTTTATTATTTTGTCATCAAAATTGCATCCAAATAAATTGCAATTCTGACAACGAATATCACTAATACGTTTGACGTACTGTATTGGCAGCGATTCTATTTTTATATCGATTTGACATAAACTTGATAACTAATTGATATCAAGAAATATGCCTATTGCATCCTATTGCTTAATTCAAAATTCATCTTTGTCTTCTAATATTGTATTATTAAATACAATTAGCTTCGTCATTTTTTGAATAATTTTATTAACTGTTGAAATCTAGTCAGCCGGCCAATAGATATGTTATGTATGATGCAAATGTTATTAATATTATCTGTAACTCGAAATATAACAACACTTGTTTGTATTCACCATCTCTTTCATTCCTGCCAATAAAATAATCAGCTCTCTTTCTCGCATTTCACAAGTGCTACGATTCCCAGCATTTATTTTTTACCGAGGAATTAAAACAATCTGATTATCTTTTATCGAACCGATAAAATGTATAAAGTAATTTATTTGCTATGTAAGCTGATGCGGTTTCACGGTAGGTGGGTTTGTATGAAGCTTTTTACGCTGATTGTTATTTTTAATTTATATATTATTGAAAATAGGAAGCAAGTGAAATATGACTATTTTATTATAATAAAAAATATTTCTCTCGGTCTAATTCTTTGTATAAATTATTACCTATAACCGAAAAAAAATAACAAAATAAGATTGCGTCACAAAGTTTAATGCGTAAATAAATAATTAATTAGGTACTACTGATTCGTAGCTCGGACAATTCATCGCAAAAATTAATTTTGTATAGAACAAGATGCCTACTTTTGACACTTTTTGGGTTGTGGTTATGAATGTAATATAGAAATATATTATTAAAATACTGTACATAATACAAATTTAATATATCTTGTTTTATTTCGGTGTTATATTCGTTTTGCGATGAATTGTCCGAGCTATGCTGATTATCCGTTGGAATATAATAATGTCGTACGAGTATTCAGTTACAGTTTGTCCGGAAAGAGAAGTGTAGTACGATGTATGAACTCCCATATCAACTACGACCCTTTTCTTTCCGGACAAACTCTAAAGTATCAGAGGTAGTTCACAAAATGCTATTTCAAAGGCTCGCCTAATCGGAAACTTTTTTTCTCTACAAAAGAAACCGTCATATGTATATCCTCATCATCGGATCCTTAACTTCGATGATCATGTCCTATTACCAGCTTTCTTCTCACCATTTGGTTGTTGACCCCCTGTGATGTAGTTAACCAATTTAAATAAATCATTAATAATATTTAAACTACAGCAGAGGCTACCTACTAATTAAATTTCAGCTAAGACATAAGCGTAAAATTTGAATTCAGAACAGCGTAAATCCTGCGATGCAGTGATAGCACAGCTATGTATAATCTGCGAACATTCGCGTACACTTTAACCAATACGTGACCGCTGCCATGAGATGAATGACAGCCTGGATACGGCATAAAAGAGGAAATCTGTGAAAAACTTACGTCAGCTCTATCATGTCGTACAGAAATAGTTATATTTTGTTATTTTTTAAGGTAAAATTTTAAATAGGTAATAGTAGTAAAGTAGGTAGGTATTTTAATAAAAGTAGTATGTGAGTGTGCCCCAAACTATTACCTCGCGATTCGGAAACTAACGTCTATTAACTCAAATTTACTTTTAGGAGGACAGGTTACCCAAACTAATTAAGTGCCATTGCCTGACAGACAAGACAAGCATTTTATGAATTAGCCCCTGGAATTTGCGTACCTAGTGTACTTTTTGGATAAATTTTGGACAAGTACAAATAATTTGTCGCTAAAAAAGTACAACTTAACAAAGGGTAAAATAATGGTAAGAACTAGGTAAGTTTATGTTGTACCTCATCCATGGAACGTCACATCCTAGCGCCCCCAGCAGGCTTGTCTCGCGTCGCCCACAATCGGCTCAGTGTCCACCGTGCCGTAAAATTGTATTTGACGCTGCCCGACGAATTAACACGGCTTAGGACGTCCTCGGTGTTATGATATTGCGCTGCGATAATCGCTTTAAGTGTGTTCTGGGGTTTAGCGAAAATTTTAAATGAACTTTTCGGTGAAGGCGTGTTTTAATATGGTTTTTAACGTCTACGCTATGCTGATTTGCAGACAGCGAGTTGTCAAATTTAACGGTAATAGAATTTACTTTTAAGACACTATATTGACACATACTTTTCAAATGGATTCATTATTTTATTCAAAAAATATTGTTATTATATATCTCTCTTAAACTGGTAAATTTGTTGGAATTGTAGCTGAGATACGTGGCTGGCTCTACATGATGGGCCATCATAGGAAAGCAGCTATACAACGGTACGAGATCGGAATATCGTTAGCTCCCTCTAACGCATAGCTGCGTCCCTATGATGGCCCATCATGTTAGAGGAGCCATAAAATTTGAGAGTTCATTTATGTGCAGGATCGAGAGTTTTCTCGTTCAACAGTTTTCTCATAAAGCAACGCATTTCTATATATTTTAAAATGATATGTAGTTAGTTGTTTTGAAAAAATAAGTCCCGCCGAGTTTCTTGCCGGTTGCCGGTCATAAGTTAACCTCCTCGGGTCAGAGGTACGGTTAGAACCGGTGTAGTTTTTTTTAAATCTTTTATCTAGGTATAATATACTAATATATGACATGTAAAAGGCCCTTTTGCCCTACTTACTGAATCAATGTTTGAGTTTAGTTAATTACTTGATTATAGCCAAAATGTAAAGATGAGCATATCACAATTCGGGTAAAATATTTTATGTCCAATCAACTGGAGGGCTATTCGTATTATATACATGTACTATTTCTGTTCTTTACTAATATGAAAAGACACATCTAAGCAAAAGCGTCTTACTTATTTAAAACACACGTACAGCGCCATAAAATGAAAAGACGTTTCTACATCGTAATAAGAAAAAAAGTCGTTTCTGCGTAGATGTGCCCTTTCACCTTAGTATTACAACTGTAAGTAGAGACGCAAGTACCAAAAGCGTCTTTTCTACTTAGTATTGCTAGGTGTGCGGGATGAAGGTCGGTAAGAAAAATACCTCTTCATTAGTTAAAATTTTGCGTCCATGCAGACCATGCAGTCGAGTCGCACTAGTGGGGTGTACTCGGAATCCCTAATAACATTCGTCCTAATCCTAATGATCAATTAATTGATCCTAACAGTTACTTGCCATAATAATGTAATGATTGTCCTAAAGCTAATTTGTACTAAGCCTTTTTAAAATTATGTTCAAAAATAAACTTATTAATCCTAAAAAACAAGCCCACTAACCTAACCTTCTTTTCTCAAATTAAGAAGTTCGTTTTCTCGGAGGTCACAGTTATACCCTAGCCTACTTACCTAACCTTTTTATATATATAGTTTCGCCATGTGTGCATCTATCCGTCCGCAGCTTAGGTATGTAGGTTAGGGTATAACTGTGAACTCCGAGAAAACGAACTTCTTAATTTGAGAAAAGAAGGTTAGGTTAGAACTGCGACCCATGATACGAACGTCTGCAAAATAGTAGATTAGGTTAGAACTGTGACCCTCCACGAGCTTTTGCCAGAAAAGTAGGTTAGGTCAGGTCAGAATTGTGACCCCTAAGGAAATGAACTTCTGTCAGTAAAGTAGGTTAGGTTAGGTTAGAACTGCGACCCATGATACGAACTTCTGAAAAATAGTAGATTAGGTTAGAACTGTGACCCTCCACCGAAACGAGCTTTTGCCAGAAAAGTAGGTTAGGTTAGGTCGTCAGAATTGTGACCCCTAAGGAAATGAACTTCTGTCAGTAAAGTAGGTTAGGTTAGAACTGCGGCCTCCCACCAAAAAAAACATCTGTCAGAAAAGTAGGTTAGGTTAGGTTAGAATTTCTGCCAAAAAAGTAGGATAGGTTAGAACTGCGACCCCCAAGGAATCGAACTTCTGTCAGAAAAATCGTTTTGGTAAGGGTTACAAAAAAAAATTTAACGATTTTAGGGCACCTGCAATTCGGGCATATAAATAAATAAATAAATATTTGGGAACAATCATACACAATCATAAATCAACCTAACCCCAAACTAAGCAAAGCGTGAGCGTGGTATATGAGTATTAGAGCAAATGAATGATCATTCATTATGAGAACTAGCATAAGGAGATAAAAAATAGGGTATATGCGCATTAGGGCAAGTTACAATTAGGATAATAACAATGAGGAAAAAAACCAGTAGGACATTTAATATTAGGGTATAAAATATTAGGAAAAATAATATTAGTTCATTTAAAATCTGGTGATAACTATGACAAATTACTATTTTGTAAAAAAAATTAGGGCAACTGATGAATAGGTCAAATGATATTAGATAATAACATATTAGGGAAACAAAAATTCATTGATACGATGTTAGGGCATCTGTAATTAGGACAAATGAGCATTAGGGCAAATGATCATTCGGACAAATAGCATTAAGGAAAACTAAAATATGACAAATACTTTAGGGATTCAGATATAGATCCGTCACTGGTGTTTACCAACCCACGGCGCGTGCATTGTACCAAAAATAAATTCAGTTGTAACTGCTATACAGGGTGGAAAGATAAGTCGGGCCCTGGAGGGAAACTACCTTAAAACGCTGAGATAGCTCAATACACTGAAAGGAAACATTCCTTTATTTTCCCTAAAAAGTAAAACTGCATTCACAGATTTTTTTCTAATTTTCCCTTTTTTCGATACTAAAATTGTATGATTTTTCTTTTTTCATTATTTATGGCTTCTCTTGTGCCGTAAATTTGGTTGGTATTAAGAAGTTTGTATTCTTGTTGGAAATAGGATCGTTTGGCATGAATTTTCATAAAAATTGATTTTGACAAAAATAACAAAATGATTAGTTTTTTGTGAACTGTACATTTTCTCGAAAATTTGTAAATGCAGATATATCTCTTTTTAAAAATAAAAGAATGTTTCCTTTCAGTTAATTGAGCTATCTCAACGTTTTAAGGTAGTTTCCCTCCAGGGCCCGACTTATCTTTCCACCTGTATATTTGAAATTGATCAAAATGTAACCTGCTTAACTTCGTTGAAAAGCAGCAAATGGCTAAAAACGTCACTGTTTTTTTAGTTAACTAGCACTTGTTTCTACATCATTCCTAAATAGAAAAGACGTTTTGCATATTACTAGGTTGAAAAAACGTATCTAGCCAGAAACGTCCTTTCTTTGGAGTAGCAAGTATTTTATCTTATTTTTTATGCTAAGAAGAAACATAAAATTTAATTTATTGTAAACATAACATAAATAAAATTTCATTTCGGATCTACAGCTCGACAGCTCATACGTTAATACACATTTTTGTATAAAAATAATACAATATTACCTATTCTCTTTCTCGCGGGGATTTTTTTAATTTCAATAACACTAAACATTTTTTTTCTCTATTTTTATGTTTATGTAGAAGCGCCCTTTTACCGTATGACGGCAGCATATCTCACTTTTGAGTGACGCAAAGCTTCACTAAAGTGAGATAGGTACTTACGTCAAAATCACAGATCAGCAATGCGCATGTGCGAGCACTGGTAGGACTAGATACGTGGTTGGACCTAAGATGCTTGTATCACTCTTGCGCTTTGCGCCCCGTTAGCGCCAGTATCAGTTTGAGATTTGCTGAGCTAACATTATCAGATTCTAAGCAAGAGAATAATTTTAGATAAATGGATGAAGTAGGTATATCATGACAAAAGTTCCATAAATACTCATTATTATACAAACCCTTGTTACATTTAGTTCTTGCGTAGTATTACTGCTGAATGATTAGAATGATTCTTCAGATTATCTCATCAAAATATGTATAAATGTATCGATCTGTGTACCCCAACGCTATTAGCACAGATATCTGACAGCTAAGACAATTATTTGTCAAATATACTAACACGGTCGATTCCTATAGAAACTATAGCCAAGGGCGCCTCTATCCTAAGAACGACTACGCATAAAGAGATCGGTCCTCTGTGAGCGATACCTACTGTTAATGTGACAGATAAAACCAACAGCAATACTAACGCAATAGAGCCGCAATACAATCGCAATAGAGGTGACATATGTTAGTGTTACACTTAGTCGAGTCGAATAGAGGTCCTGCCTTACAGCTGAAACTTGCGACCTATTTAGTGTTAAAAGTGGCGTTTTTTACCAGTTCATCAAACGCCCCCCGCTATAATTGACTTATCCAGCCGCCGGCCGCTCGAATCGATACTATCGATAGTGCCAAGTTGCCAACCCTGCAAGTAGTTTGCTCTACTTTACTACTAAGATACATCTGTAGATTGTTAAAAAAATGTTTTTTATTGGATTTTTTTCCTATATTTATTTCTCATTAAAATGTATCTAAATATACCAAAAACTCGTGCTAACAAGAGATTGGAGAAACTGGCAAACAACGCACATCCTCAACCGTTTAAACTAAACCTTGATATTACAAAAAAAATATTTTTAAACTCGTGAAGCTTTACTAATAAAGTTTTCTTGGAAATTCAACCCCGAAAGGGTAAAAACTGGATTGATAGTATATAGCGTTTCTAGCATTTATACCTACATACGAGGTTGGCAGAGGTTAGTTAAAATACACAAAAGAACAATGAGAAGTAGTCGCCTCCTAGGGTAATTTCTAAGATGTCACTCGTTTTCAATGTCTAGTTAATTTCCAGCTTCCACTTCCCGCATCCCAACAGCTTCGATTTCTTAATATTATAAAACGAACTCATATTTTTTCTTCCTAATCCTCCTACACTCTTTATATATGTAAAAAACCAAACCCATAATATCCAGCAACATAACGTCGTAACCCAACCCTTCCATACTCGCGGCCGTCTGCGCATCCTCTCGGGGATAAAAAAGCGTCGCTAAAACGTCTCTCATTCGGCAAATCATATTCTGTTAAACTCGTTACGCTGAGCTGACCCAGCAGCCGGGGGAGTAGGCGGGATATGGCGCGGAGTGCTGAATTTACAGATGGACTTGCTAGTGTTAATATTTACTAGAATTCAAGATTAGTGTAATTTTAGATTCGCTGAAACGTCTATCAATCTGTTAAACTCGTTACGCTGAGCTGACCCAGCAGACGGAGAAGTAGGCAAGAAAAGGCGCGGAGTATCCAATTTACAGATGGATTGCTAATACAAATATTTACTAAGTATAGGATAGAAAAGTAGTGTAGTTTTAGGGTCACTAAAACGTCTTTCATTCGGCAAATCATATTCTGTTAAGCCCGTTACGCTGATCTAGCCCACTGGGGGAGTAGGGGTGCAAGGTGTGAAATGTTGGCGCATTTACAGATGAAGTTTCTACTGCAAATATAGTTTGGTCAGACAATTTCTTGCTTCAGAGAGAAACCTCCTATATTTTTTGTTAATACTGTAAGAACAAAGGAGTGAGTATATTTTTTTATTCTACTTATCATCTTCCTTCTATCCCAAATTTGGCTTCCCAGACTTAGTCACTAGGATATAAGATCCACGTAAAGTTTTTGAAAGTTTCCGATTCTTTCAATGGTATATAGTCTAATGAGACACGCTCTTGTTGTCTTGACAACATTAAGTAGTGTCGAGGTCATTCTGAATACTCGCCCGATTAGCTACTTCTGTGCCTACCCACCCGTTTTATACTGCACCTACGGTCTATAAACTTTTAGTGAACCTATTAAGAAAAACACCTTTTAATAACACCTTATCCACACAAGTTCTAACCAAGCCACTTCGCTGTGATAGCAATACCGTATCGAGTTTTTAGCTGTCGGGCGCCGGGAAATATTGGGTCCACGCCGGCGGTGCTGATTGATTTCTGATTGAAATACTGTGTCCAGGGACACGGGCAGCACTTTTACTGGGGCGAGAATTGCCTATGTCTTAAATTTTATAAAGATAATGACAGTATATCAGTCCCCATAAAAACTACGTCTTATGACGTCTTCATGGTTGCATAAACACGTCGTTTAAAATTAGAAAATCATATACTTTTAACAGTCACTTTTGTTCATCATGATTATCAAAAAATGTTAGTAGGTATTAAATACTGAATGATTTTAAAATATACAGGAATATATTTAATCAGCTACCTACCTACCTACCTACCTACTCTTATGCAAATAAGACACTTCTATTACGTAATTGTGAAAAAGGACTCCATTAAAACAAATCAAAAGACTTGGTTTAAGATATAATCAGATCTTACCGCTAAGGCAAAAACAGTTCAACAATTTTAGTTTTAATTGAAATAAACATAAAATTAGCTAAACTTGTATAGAAATGACACACAGGCCTATCCAATTTTTACTGAGGTATCATAAAAATAATAATAGTTTTACCATCCACTCATTAAATAATACGTACCATATACTGAAGAATCAAAAACCACTTGAATCCAATATTCTCATAGGAAAGAATTGCTCTTATACCCTACCACCAGACACATGGCGAAAAACCGCCCAAAAACAATGGAAAACGCTCAAAAACCCACTGAGGCGGTGTCTATTACAACAATTAATTTATTTCTTTATTATATTTTGATCGCCAACGTCAAGAGCTTTACCAACTTTAAAGTAAATCTTAAACAAAATAGTTGTACCCTATAGTGTTGTAAATAAAGGGGTTTTTTGTTTGTCAAATGTGAAAATATAACTGTGCCATGGGGTGTAAGTGGTTATCAAAAACATTAATGGCAGAAACGCGGTAGCAAGCACACTTGAAATTGAGTTGAGTGCTGCAGCGAGGCATTTTGAAATTAATACCAATCGGATTGTGGGAACGATGTGATTGCTGTTCCTAGTTGTTATTGGGAATCGGATTGAAATGAAGCTGGGTAAACATTTAAAATGATTCGAAGATACGGTACGAAAATAATGATGACTTATATTTTAACAAGTTGGTCAAGGGACGTTGGGAACCGAAATAGTTGTGATAAGCGATTAAAATATAATTTGTGTGCCCGCATAAACAACAAAGTAGTACCTAGGTACTTATCGTTCGTCTAAGATTTTATTTTTTTATTCGAATTGGCTCGTTTTTAAAAACATTCTTGAGGCCTTACGAGTATGACGGTGAGTAATAATAACATTAAAAATAGCAAATTAATGTCATACATGATCCTTTAACATATCGTGAGGTTCCTAACACTCTAATCGACTGCAAACATCACCTACGAAGAACCCAACACCCGGGCAATATTAATAAAGACAAACGACACGTCTTTATTTTTCTGGCGGCCATCTTCCCGGCGGATTGGCACGCTATCTCCCGCTGCCGTGCTTTGGCCGGCATATTCTTAGCTGCCTTACGAGCCCGCTTTGGTGAACAGGAAAAACTATAGAGTATAGTCAAAGAGTATACACGGTGCTCGTGGGCATTGCGAGGGATTTTAACAGCGTATTCCTGATTGTAATTGGAAACTAAAATGTCGTACAAACTTTTCTGGAATTTGCCTAGTTTCAGAGTTATTACCAATTAAATAAAAAAACTTTGATTATTGTAACTCAGTGAATAACGCTTTTTTGATAGAGATTTCACTGTTTATGGGGCCTAGTCTAGACATCCTTATTGACAGATATCAAAATGCGAAGGAATACTTTCCGTGAACCATTTTTTACGAATAAAAATGTACCAATTTATTTTAGTTAATTTTATTAATAATATTTATTTTTTTATGTTTCAAAGCATTCAAAAAATCGAAAAAAAAGCAAAAAAAATTTTTTTTTTCGCCTCAAGAATACGTTCATAAAAGAGGCCGATCTACCGATCTGCCGATCATACTCGGCTCTATCAAAAAATCGCAGATATGCAATGTAATTAATACCTAGGACCTACATACAATACAGTGCTAATAAAATTGTTGAATACCTAACCCAAACTTAACCTACAGTTTTGCGTGTTGTCACAAAGTCAACATTAGAAAAATTACACCATTTTGTGTCGTGTTTTGAATAATGACTTTATTTTGTTTGCGACAAGATAGAATATCAAATGGATAAAAACATCTGTCAGTTTACCTGCAAATATTTAAACATGTTGCAAGTTGTTTACTATACTTAATTTTATATTATAATTGTATAAAAACTATACTTAATTTTTTCTGTTCCACTAAAACGACATGAACAAAATTAATAAAGAGGTAATCTTATCTAAGACCATCGCCATGCTTCCCATGTTCTAATAAAAGAATATATTTTTACGATTCTCGCGCCATCTCACACAATCCGATGAGTTAGTGTCCTGGAGCGCGGGAGACGTATGCTGTTCTATATTCAAATTGGACGGCTCCTCGAACCGACGGCCGCCATTTTGTCGTCGTCACAACTTGTGCAAATGGCGGGCGGTAAGGAGCTTAACGCAAACTGCTAGAGAATGTTATTCTTTTTGTAGCGTGTTTTAAGTAGAAAACGGTGTTATGTCAAATTATTAATTGTGAGGATAATATTGGCAATTGATTCATTTGAACCACCAGTAAGTAAATAATTAATAATTAATGGGAACTAAATATTATCCTCAATTCCTCAAGGACATTTAAAGCGTCCGCACTTTGTAGAGTTTTCATACACGCTGAGGTGACCCGTTTCCTCTTTCCTAGAAGTGGTGGACGTCCACAAAGCGTCCACAGATAGATTAACTTTTAAATATTTCTAAATATGTAAAAAAAATATTCGTGATTTTTTTGTTTGATTCATGTTACCGTCCGCGGTTTGAGGTATCCTATCAATTTGTTTCGGTGCTGATTGAGCATTATGTACCTACCTAAAAAAATATTAGACGACTGTAACATAATTACTAAAAAACTAGCTTAGTTTAAACCTTTTATTATGTAAATGTCACATACATAAATTACATAATTTATACGTCTATTTATATTTATAGTAACTAATTATTTGACGTGTACGGTTATGAATTTTGAATATCCTCGTACCGTTTGCGAGGGACATGCTGGGTACAGGCATGTCTTAAAACTTTGGCACCTGAGGATATATATGGCATATACGGACTACTGTCGACCCTTTTCGGCATTTTTTAACTTGGCTACACTTGAAAAGTACAATCACGGGTCCGCACGCTTTAAGCCGGCCGCACACGGTCGACGCCATAAATTAGCGCGCACGGTAATCCGCACTTTTGCGCGGCACTATCTGTTCACCGCACGCCTTCGCGCGCGCTCGCCCTGAAGTACCGATAGCAAAATAAGTTACAAGCATTTTTATATTTATGTTAAAACATGAAATAATTACACACCACCGCATCGCAACCCTTGGTTACATTTTCTTTGTAGCTAACTATATTATATTATAACATTTATTTAAGTTAAGATATTATACGATAAATGCTATAGTTATTGAAATTAAAGATATTTAAACTGGTAACTCAGGTTTTAATGTGTGTGTGTGTGTGTAAATATTGCTAGGTATGTTTCACTCCGTAACGAGAGCTTATTTATTTATGCGCCTTCTAGTTTGGCTGTTCGATGATTTTAAAGACAGAAAGAATCTCACTCAAATTTTGTGTACTTATAGACTCGTAATGGTTATAATATGCCAAAAAAATAGGCACTAAGAATGTTAGCTCCAGAAGTCTACATTTTAGGTAGGGTCTGAAATGTTCTTGCTTTTAACTAGTGCATTCTAGATATTGCGCCAACTTGTGGATTAGGACATAAACCAATAAAATATGGATTACTTGCCAAGGGGTACACAATACCCCTAACAAAGTTAAACTAATTGCATATATGAACTATTCTTACTTCCTCAAACTACCAATGTCAATATTTAAACCAACTTCCAAACACACAAAAAAGTATTTCTCTTATTCCTAAATTTTGCTGCTGACGGTACCCATTGTCCGTCCGCGCGTCTATTAATCACAGTTTATCGAGTGCTAATCCAGGTTTAAATAGATAACTAGTTGAGTCGGGCATTGTCACCGGCCCGCAGGGTTGCCAACCCTTCTTCACTTACAAATAAGGTCATAAATCTTGTGCGAATAAGGTTATACCCACGTTAGTTCAAGTGATTTATTTATTAAATATTGGTCTTTGGAATATTAGTAAATTGAATGATATTGTGTTCATAGTTTTTATTTTTTAAATTTGGTAGGAATGTTTTAGTAACTTCTACAGCTGACAGTAGGAAGATGTCATAGATGAAAATAAATAGGAGCTTACCGCGTATTAATGCGTTAGTTACCATAATAAAATAATAATCATGTCAATAAAATCGATATTGTTTTTTTCTTTTGAATATAAGCTATTTTTTGTAAATTGCACAGAAACGAGTATACATACTAGGTAACCTTAGCTTTGTCGAGGTAGGAAGAATGTGAAAAAAAATCCTAAAATCAGTTAGAAAACAAGCAACGATATTATTGTTACTCAATAATGTTACACGATGAAAATTATTTATGAATATTTTTTACACAAATAAAGGGTATAAGCCCTAGAGGCAACCCTAATTTACCCTCCTCGACAATAGCGACGATTGTTTTATGCCCTTCGGAATCCTCATTAAGGTCAAAGTATTTGCACGTTTTCAAACCCTTCATATTATAATTAATTACCTAAAAGTTACTAATTATTGCATTTTTTCTTTCGCAACACCCAATTTAGTAAAATTTGGTTTGTCTTATGGTTTCTAATTTCTATCAGATTATAAAAAATGCCTCGAGGTATTAAATCATTTTGTATTTATTTTAATTGTGCTATTAATACATATGTAATTAAAAATGATTTCTTAATTTTGATTTGCGTTTCACTGATAATCTGAGACCCAAAATTACTTGTTTTGTTAATTTCAATTTTTAACATGTAGGTAATGTATATTCCGACCAAAAAGTGTAGAAATTAAAAAGTGGCAACATCGTAGTGCCGTCCCGTTTTCTTATATTGATTTGAAAGGGACGACACTACGATGTTGCCACTTTTAAATTTCTACACTTTTTGGTCGGAATATAAGTTATAATAAATTGACACATAAAAATAAAATAAATATTCATAGATCCTGTTAGACAACATTTTAATCTACAGTCCATAACTGGAGTACCCAAATTCAGGGTCCCTGAATGTATTTACAGCCTTTATGGTCCGAACTGTCATTGTTGTGACAACCCTGATGTTCGCTTTTTGCGACGCGGGCGACACCTGTTCAACCTTTTTGTCCATTTGAGTTATGTGCCAAATATTTTCGCTTTATCTATTCTTTCGGGTCGACATGTTTAAAAAAAGTTAAAAATAACTTTGTTTATAATAATCAAGGGTGTCCATCTCCACGAAGTGACAGCTGCGGCCTTGGAACGTGTCGGATACGTTTTCGGGTTGTCAAAATCGTTTTCTGTTAAGTAGTAGTTTTGTACTAAAATAATAATTGGATTAGGAAAATAAGGTAACAAATCTGACATTTATCTAGTTTTGTATTTAAATTACTGACAGATTAGGTATTTTGGCGGACGTCCAGCATTAATACAAATTGTGTACTTGTCAACCCTAGAACATTGAAAGGTAAAATTGTATGGAGAAGTCATAATTATGTCGCCGTTCATCTGTCAAAGTTCTGTCAAATACTGATTTTGTAGGGAAGATAACCTTCTGTATGAAATACTATTATATTATTCTGTGATATACTTTACTGATTACAATAAAGAGGATACATTTTTGATGTTCGTAGAAATGTGGGTTATTTATACTTTTCCACGAAAATAAATTATTCTTCACTAATAATAATAACATAAGATATTTTTGTGTAAGTGCGCCCATTTACATTTACATATTTATTTATAATATTTTAATATCAATGTACCTTATAATGCCTTATCTCATTTAACAAATTAGTACAAAGATGTCGCTACCCTGTGATTTATTAAAAAAAATGGTTTAAAACAAGTAGGTAACATAACAATTTATATTTGACTTGAGTAAGTAAAAATTCATTGGTTTACCCATAGATTTAAATAATTAATCAGATTACGCACTGCTAACAACAAACTGTGATTCCATTTGTGCCCGTGCCCACGTAGTTACACACTACACACACATACGCACAGCAATTTTGTGCCCATCCGTCGCCAGTCGTATCCAAACGTCACTGCAGTAAAAAGCGGACAAATAATAATTAAAATATGCCAGCGTACGTCCTCAAATGCTGCACAAATGCCACTGGTCGTAAGAAAAAACCGGATCGAGTCACCTTTCATCGATAAGTAAACATTTTAATGCGTAATCATATTAAAAATCTGTAAATTCGTAAACTATTAACTTCAGGACAGCAGTGTTGCCAGGTGGTAGAGCAGGGAAACTTCCCGAACGTAAAGGGGTCTACAATAGCCACGATATGTTGTCAACACGATGTTGACGTCCCGCTCCCAACTTGATGTTTTATTTCACGCACGTTTTCAACTAATATTAACACATTGCCTAAGAGCATAGATAAATGAGTAGATAGATTGCTAACTCCATACATAGCAAAACTACTAATTAAATAATAAGTCGTATGGGAGGTATGGTTTAACTCATTTATACTAAGTTTTAAGCACACTTAAATCGTAATACGTATTAAGCTGTAATCTTTTGAATAATAACTTTTAGCAAAGCTCGCTTAAAACTTATTACATATACGCATTTAGCCATGTATGGAAAGAACACTCTAGGTACTTAATTCTCTTTGCTAAGAGCATAAAAGTTATTAACTTTTATGTCTTTGTAATCAAATTATATTCTTTAGTACCTATTTTTTTTCCAATAAAATTTATAAATAAGCATTAAAAATTATATTTGTATATATCTTTGTTCGCGATAATCTCGCGTTTGGCTGAACCGATTTTGATGCGGTTTTCAGAAAAGTATTTGTTATACTCTAGAGAAGGTTTTAGTATAGAAGTCGTCCATGTTACGTAAGACCATTTTTGCGCACAACTTATATCTGTTTGTTACCCTCCTCTGCTAGAAGTAACGCGGGGAGGTAATAGGAACTATGACAACAACGATAATAGCACCTCTTTGCCGTACCTACTAAAGTGTAATAACACCATCCCGTTTTATCTTGGTATTACTATGACCATGCCCCGTCTATACCATCCTATGTCTATGGACCACATACACTCAACGGTAGTCGTATACCTTTAATAAGTTGTAACTTTAGATTTAAAAAAAAATCATTTATCCGCCTCTTCAGAAATATATTTCATCAGATTTATTAAGGCAGGTGCATATTAATTATATTTAAGAACATAAATTATAATCTGTTTTATTTTTCCTTTCAAAAATATGTTACACTTAATCGGGAAAATTTGTATTACTGGCAACACTGGTCTCTACGCACACATTCAACTCGGGCGCCATTATTGGATCACAGTTGGCTGTACGGAGATGCCTAGTCCTTATCCTTTATTAGTCCAAGGGTTTACCAAATGATCAACTTGGTAATGTGAAAAAATGGAAGGAACATTTGGTCCAAATTGCACATCAAAACGAAATCGAACTACGTTTAAAACCCATTTAACTCTTTCCATCAATAATCGTTAAAATAAAGCATTCTACGACCATTTCCAAAGCAACTATAAAAACTAACTTTCATTGAAAATTCTCTTCAAAGAGCAAACGACTATTGACAGAAATTGAATTAAATGTGTGCAGTTATTGGATTTGGTGCGGTGACCAATCGAGCGCGGCTAATGGCGGGATTATACGAACGAGGCTGGCAACTGCTTGGAGTTTTGGTTTATGTGAGATGAGTTTGAAGAATAATGCAACTAGTTCAATAAATTTTGTGACGTATCAGTTTTCGACGAAGTCATTGAAAACTTACAAATATATGAACTACACGGAAAAAAAGGATGTCTTCAGCCAAGAATACCAATGCGAAAATATTATTGCTTAAACAAAAGTAAATATTTTCTTGGACTAACTTTATATCTTTAGCCCAAGATATATTTTACTTCAATAAAGACATTTTACTTAAATAAAGATCACTTTCTAGACAAATTGTTTTCTTTATATATAAAACAATATTGTTTTGACGAAGAAGATTTGTCTTCGATGAGAGATACTTTTTTCAGTGTGAATTGTACTATTCACATTTTTATTATTATTTTACTTAACATACCTTTCAGCTTTAGTTTTCGGCAAACCAGTTAAATCTCTCGTGGAATATAATAATTTTTTAACAAATATCTATTACTCGCAAATACTTAACTAAAAGAGTAGGTAATGTAGGCACTTATATTATTTGCTCGTTCAATTTATTTTTATCATTTCCTTGCCTAAAAAAGTACAGTATAGTAAAACCTATAAAAGTACATAATTATTTACTCGTTATTAGATCTACTTAAGTAAGATTTAAAAACAAGTTTTCACTATTTTCAGTACGTTAACAAAATATCTAGGCACGTACACTCATTTCTCAGAGGTATGGAATTTATTATTTATTATTATGAGCCTATTGTGTCCCACTGCTGGGCAAAGGCCTCCCCTCTTTTTTTCCATTCGTCGCGGTCTAGTGCTACCTCTGGCCAGTCTCGCAAAAAGGAGTCCAAGTTATCCCGCCATCGCCGTCGAGGCCTGCCGGATCCTCGGTTTGACTCGTGAGGCACCCACTCAGTGGTTATCTTAGCCCACAAGTCGTTTGGCATGCGGCAGACGTGACCAGCCCAGTCCCACTTCAACTTGGCTGCTTTCCGAGCTACATCTGTTATTTGAGTTTTAGAGCGCAGCGTGGTGTTCCGGATACGATCCCTTAATTTCACACCTAATATGCTGCGCTCCATAGCTCGCTGGCAAACCCCGAGTTTGGACTTCTGAGCTTCCGTCAATCAAGGTATGGAATAAAATAATTCAAGGTATGGAATAAAATATTTAATTGTTATGCTCTGAGAAAATTTTAATGATATGGTTTGATGGCCTGACTATACCTATATGGGCCTTGAAGATTATTCAAATCTCAAGCATAATATCGTCTTAGTTCATACGCGCCCTGAAACTGAACATAATTTGAACGGCTCGTAATCCGAGATGGATGCTGGCATGTACAGGATTAGAGGTAGCATAACTCTCTCGCATATGCATGGGGACGTATACAGGATGATGGCGTTTTGAGATGAGGGTGACCGATGAGATGGAATGGACTTACCAACCTCCGCCGTGCTGCAGCCTGGCCGATTCAGATGACACAGTCAGTGCGCATCTTGTACTTGCACATATTTTTCTTTGGGTATGTGAGGATGAATTTTATCTCATCAATCCAGTGGTCTTTAGGCTTCCCTACTGCTCTTTTTCCGGTAGGACCTGTCCATTGGGTGACCCGTTTCGTCCACCTTTTATCCGTGGCTCGGGCTATATGTCCCACCCATCTCCATTTAAGCTGTAGAATATGTTTTACTTCGTCGATCAGTTTAGTTTTTCTTCGGATATTCTCACTTCTGCACTTGTCTGAAAGCTTAATACCTAGAATACATCGTTCCATGGCACGCTAGCACAAGCGTATTTTGGTCTTTATTTTTTCTGTAAAATCTAAGTCTATGCTCCATATGTTAGGCAAGGCAGCAAGCCCGAATCTAGCACTTTCTTCTTGAGCTTTATGGGAAAATTGGATTTTAAAATTTCTTTGAATCTCCAGAACTTAATACATGTGATGTTGATGCGGCGCTCTATCTCGTCCTTTTGCCTCGTCTTTTTGAAGGAGATATAGTATATATTCCACCCTAACCCGAGCCTCCTGCTTTGTAGATAGGCAGATCCACTATCGCTTTAGCAGTAACATAAAATTTCAATAAGTACAATTTTTTACAGATTATTAAAAAAACATATACCATTATTATTTATTTTACATTTAACATATTACTAATATCAGCCTGTAGAAAGCTCGGTAGACAGTCCGGTGTTCCGAGGGTTTATGTAAACGCTAAGACGCTGGGACCCACATGTCCCTCCACACCTGACGGCGGATCCTCCCATAGATGGAGATTAGATTTAGATGAATGACCTCTCTATAAACTTGCTATGCAAATTGCTTAGGAAGGCAAGCATTATTGAATCTATATTAGGCCCCATTGTTGTGGTGTAAAGATTTTGTATCCTAAAAAATAACTCAAGGACAAGTTTTGAAAGCAGACATCAATGTTGTTTTTCTTGTGCCTTTCATAATACAAGTTACGACATCTGATCCGATCTACTTACTTGCAAACAATACATAAACCAAAAATTATAATTCATCTAAAAATATTTCAACGAAGATCCTACCAAAACAAAAAACGAACGAGCTTTCGCTAGATGCAAATTGTGGACAATATGAGCGTGAAATATGGGTTCAAGAAATCCTGTCCGTAGTACAAAAAGCGAAAAACAAATGAACAGAAAAAGTTCTTAGTGAAAAAAACAATGTCGAGTGAACACAGGGCAGGAAGCGCGGCGTGAATAAGTGCCTCCATTGTACCGAGGAAAGGGGCTCTATATTTTTATTTGTCTTTGTTATAATGTTATTAATAAGTGCTACCTTGTCTTGGCTTTGTGGGGGGAAAAGCTGTACTTGCATGAAAACAGGGAACCTGTTTAATTAGATAGCATAAATCGGAAGAAGATTTTTTTTTGTTCTATATCCAGTTTTTTATTATGAAACGACATGAGATTTCGTTACACAAAAGCTACCATAATAGGTATATAAAAAAACATATTTTACTAATCCTATATCATAACGCATTAATCTTAGCGGCCAACAGCTCATTAAAATAGGTACCTTTGTAGTTATTTTTAGTTTTTCCAACCTTTTAGCTTCTCTATTCTTATAAAGTATATCCTTTTAAGAACTCTAAACACAGGAACTAAGTAAAAACTGAATAACATTGCCTATACTATTGCAACATATTTTGAAAACAGATGACATAACACATTTTTCTATAGAAATGGATAAAAAAATAACCCTCAAATGCTCATTCCGAATTCAGCCACTGAGTCCAACGAGCTCATGATTTATGAACGTTTTTTGTTGATTTTCCCCCGGATTTTGCCACAGCCAAGATTCTTAAAAATCGCTGCCAAGTGCGTTGCTCAAGCATATTGATAGAACTGAATTAATTCAGTTTTTTGGTGGGCAGTGGCGTGAGAAAGAGTTATGGTGCGGGATGAACAGACAGATTCTATTCATATATTGTTAAGGACAGACAAACTTATAAGGAATGCTTACGTAATTATGAACGTTATCTCTACATTACGGTCGTTATATTAAGGTAAATTTTATTTAAAAGTAAGTATGTAAAATATAGGATCTATATTTAGAGGGTTCGACTACAAACTTTTTTCGCGTCTCCAAAATTTATCTCCTACTTTTCCCTAGTCCGAATATGATATCAATTAGTAATTAGTATCAGCAGAGACTATAGAGATATAGACGACCACAGCCTAAGAACTTTTTGAAGCTCATGTCGATTGCGCCATCAAAGCCCCCTAAAGATACCGAATATGTAAGAGAAATGTCACCTGCACTGCTACTCCACCTAGTAACTACTAGTGTACTACTAGTACCTACGCTATTTGTTACTAGGTGGATATATAATATCTCTATAGTCTCTGGTATCAGTGATCAGTCTCTAGGTGGCCATTACATATATCCAAACGGATCAGCTTGTAACACTCTAAATGTTGATAGTATTTATAATACACAAATATTGTATATTTTTTTTTCTAATAGGCACCAAAATACTCATCTTAGGTACCTACCCTTATAACTAAAAAGTGTTTAAAGTATTATCGGGTTTGGAATTGCATGGACAATGTATCAGTGAATTCATTCGTAAATTGGTAATGCAATTCTTAACTCGATGATGTGATGGTACATAAGAAATTGGTTTTATTGGTGTTAATATCCCTAGTTTTATAATTTATACCTTAACTAAAACTTTAAAGATTGGATTTTTGGAAAAAAAATTGCCAACGAAACTGATAGGTCCTTCTCGTACAATAATACCTAATAGTTTCTATAAGGATTCTCCAGAAATAGTAAAATCCCAAAATGATTTTATTTACCGACATATTTCCACCAAACCTTAACCCTACCGAACATAACAAGATTTTAAAATATTAGCCACGGTGTCACACCGAACTGCGAACCATTTAGAGACAAAGGCCCCCGATGTTAATGTCTCAATTTAATGTTACAACCGTGTCCCCCTGGCTGTTATGACCCCCGTCGGCTTTTGAACGGTTAATTCGTTGGAAAGATCAGTTAGCTGTGTTTAACCCTACGTAGCAGTTTCTTTATTTGTATTTGGGTTTGCGTTGGGCTGTGTAGTGGAAACAACTGATTTGTAAATATATGTTTATAAAATTAAGTTGCAGTATTACGTAGAACATTTCTGAAGACTTTTTCGCAGTCAACAAAAGGGGCCCACAAATCGACATGTCCACCTATTCGTGTTTCCATACACCCCTGATTGCCTCAATTAGGCATAAGAGTTGTACAGTCAGCGTCAAAAGTAACTACGCAAATGAAGGTGTCAAAAGTCCTTATTGCCTTTAAATAAAGACTTTTGACGCCTTCATTTACGTAGTTACTTTTGACGCTGACTGTACAACAACATCTTGAAAATTAGTATGACATGGGATAAAACCGCGCTTGACAATGTCTTCATGCTTTGGTAGGTACATATTTTAATAGCAAAATGATAAAGAAGCATCACCATTTCTTCTTCTTCTTCTTCTTCAGGTGCCTCTCCATTACTGAAGGTTGGCAGTCAGCTTCTTAAAATTATCTTTGTCGAGTGCTAATCTGAACAGTTCTTCAACGGTCTTTATCCCCGTCCATTCCCTGATATTACGGAGCCAAGACATCTTGCGTCCTCCAGGTTTACGCTTTCCGGGTACTTGTCCCATCATTATGGTCTGCAAAAGAGAATACTGGTCGTGACGCACTATGTGTCCGAGATAAGCCACCTTTCTTTGCTTTATGGTACGGACAAGTTCTAGGTTTTTTCGCATTCGGCGTAGAACCTCCACATTCGTCACTTTGTCCGTCCAACTAATACGAAGCATGCGTCGGTAAGACCACATCTCAAAAGCTTCAACTTTTCTGCGGAGCTCAGCTTTCATAGTCCACGCTTCACAACCATACAGAACAACTGGCCAGATGTAGCACTGAAGGAGCCTGGTTCTCAGTTCGACGGAGAGTTGACGACTGCATAATACGTTTCGCATGTTCGTAAATGAAGCTCGGGCTATTTCGATACGAGCACGGATTTCAGTATCGCTTTCCCATGTGTCTGTGAGCCACGAGCCTAAATACTTGTACCTATCAACGTTCTCCAAAATATTACCATCAACCTGAATGTTCACACGGATTCTCTGTGAGTGTGATATTACCATCACTTTCGTTTTTGAGACATTCATGTTGACTGCAGCAGTCATGTTCAATCACCATTTACACGGCCAAAATTATTGGCTGAATTCTTGCAAATTATTTCGGCGTTATAGACCATTTTCTATCTAAAAGATCTATGCCCGATAGTAGGAACATCAACAGTTCATCATTTGAATATTTGATTCTTGGCCAATTAAATAACACGCTCGGTACGAGCATTCAATATGTTGTATTATTTTTTTCCAAAATGTTACACTATAAATTTATAGCTCTATTTAAAGAAAAAAACTTTTAGTACAAATCTCGTTCCCATAACAAAATCTTACTACGCACCAAAATTAATTTCCGCGACTATAATCACTTAAACATATAAATTCCTCCATTTCAGTGCAAACTCCGCTGAAACACGTCAAAAGCCAATCCCAACCCTTTAGCCACATTCGTATCTCCACCATAACGCTCAGATGAATGGCCTGCTGTCGGCCACCACTAATTAAACAAATGGTCCAGAAACAAGATTGTGATATTGTTCTCTCCAACCGCCCATCCCGGTTTAACAACGGCGAAATCGCGTAAAGCTATCCCTGTCCCCCTAAACGCTGGAGAAACGTCGCGTCACTCATTATGCTAAATAACCTCCCTTTGTTTGGGAGGGAGATTGCCGATAAGGTTTTTTAGTGAAAGTCTTGACAGTTGGTATATGGAACCTGATTAAGATAATCCGCCTGAATTTTTTCGAGACGCTTAATTATTTGAGAGGTCTGTTGCCTTTGCGGCTTGTGAAAATAAGAGCGATTCGCTCGTTGAAGTTTCTCAGAATAAATTATTTACTTGTTAAGAAAAAAAATGTATAATATTATACCTCATTTTATTTTTTTTATTTAAATTTTCGTTATGTGATAATGATACATACTTTAGTATAATTTTAAAATACACATTTTAAAATAACCTTGTTAGTATTTAAAAAGAACTTACTGCAGAGTAAATATTGTCTTCTGTTGCCGCGATGATAATAAATCATGATTTCAGTTTGAGAGCGTTTTCACATTATCCTACACGATATCGGATGTCGGACCGATAAATAATGTCGGACGACATCCTACATCCTACATCCGACACCCTGCATCCGATAAATAATGTCGGACGACACGGAGGTCCTATAGACGTTACAATTTATCAGGCCTCTACAGACGACAGCGATATGACGAGGCAACAAAGTGAGATGGAACTATAATAAAGGTACGAGTAGAATGAGACAAAAGTTCTCAAACAATTTGCCTCTCATAATGTCATAATATGTGGTGGGTGGTAAATTTATGCTCAGTCTTATCAAATTATTAAAAGTACTTTTAGTTCAACATTACTTCAATACTTTTTACTAGTACAGTCAGCTGCAGAGAAAAGGACCCCCCCTGCATACAAAGTTTGTATGGCAGTGGGGGCCTTTTTCATTGCTACTGACCGTACCTATGTAAAGCCAGTTTGGCGTGAAAACTCTTTGTAAGTATACAGGATGGATTTTCTTTTTGGGTCAGTAAGGGCAGTTACCAGATACCGTGCTGCTACGTGAAAATGGTCTTAGAAGACCTTTCCTCGATTTCAAATTAATGATTCGCGTTTACAAATTTTGGAAAAATCATATACAGGTTGCGAGAAAAAAACAAGTTTTTGACAAACTTTTTTTGATGCTGTTCAATCCCATTCCTATCCACGATCAAAAGCTTGTATGAGACCAAAAAAAAAATTATAAGAGTGAGACTTCGGTCGCGTTTTATAAAGTTACAATTTACGATTTCGCTGTTTGCCTCTCTTTCTAGCACACATATTGGATAGAAAGAGAGGCAAACGCGACCCTGGTACCTTAAATAAAAACTATATTGAATAAAATGACGGTCAAAAGCAAAATGAAAGGACGTAAGTGCCGGCGAGTAAAATTACTTACGCAAAATATTCCGTAATTATCGACCTTTTGAACGGCCTCCATAGCCCAGTTGGTAGTGACCCTGCCTACGAAGCAGGAGGTCCCGGGTTCGAATCCTGGTAAGGGCATTTATTTGTTTGCTAATCTCAAATATTAGTTCCTGAGTTATGGATGTTTTCTATGTATATAAGTATGTATTTATCTATCTAAGTATGTATATCGTCGGCTAGCACCCATAGTACAAGCTTTGCTTAGTTTGGGGTTAGGTTGATTTGTGTAAGATTGTCCCCAAATATTTATTTATTATTATTTATTTTATTTGAACGAATGTATTGTACCGGCCGGCAACTACGGAACCCTACACTGAGCATGGCCCGACATGCTCTTGGCCGGTTTTTTGATATTTTGAATGCTTTGTCTGTAATGTCCTCATACAGTATTATGGACCTTAAACGTAACAGAACTGATTGGCGCGATAAATAAATATAAATCAAATTACTGTAAAAAAAGTTTTCTTTAATATGTCGCTTTTTAGTATACTCTACCGTAAGTTGACCTCTAGGAAACTATATAGAAATGGGATCGATAAGCAAAAAAAATAGAATGTAAAAATAAAAGTTTTAATTTTCATACAAAATTTATGAGAAAAGTTTTCCTCGATTTGTGACTTTTCTAGCCAGATTTTTTTTTGGTCCTAATAAGCTTTTGATCCTGAATAGGAATAGGGTCGACTAGCATTAAAAAATAAAGTTTGTCAAATATCCTATAATAACATATTTCTCGCATAATGTATGTTTTGAAAAAAATACCGTAAACGGAAATCTTCATTAATTTGAAATCGAGGGAAGGTCTTCTAAGACCATTTTGCACGGGTCTGGTGTAGCTGCCCTTACTGACCCAAAAAGAAAATCCATCCTGTATATGCGAAGACAATTATATACTATATTCATGTATGTTATTATTCTTGAACTACCTACACCTACGTTGTTTATTTCTACCGAATTATGTTTACTTCCTTGGCCGTTTGTGTATTAAATAAATTAAAAAAAAACGTTAAAGAATTTGGAGTTCAATTGTTTCGAGCATTCGAAATTTAAAATCCGCGCCAGCGTCGTCACGCACACTACAGCAAAACTGTACCTACACATACACGCACACAAACAAAGTTTATCGTCCGACAGCCATCGGGGCTCCGACATGTTATATCTCTATCGGACGATATTGGATGTCGGAAGGCCCCAAGTAGAAAGGTAGCTGTTAGAGAGTACCTTGTGGCGCAAAGTCCGCCTTTTTTGCGTGAACGCATTATTTTAGTAATAGAGATTAGTTAAATGAATGAAAAAATACAAAAGTACGCATATTTACTTCAGTATAGACCCTTCCGACATCCGATATCGTGTAGGATAATGTGAAAACGCTCTAAGGTTGTCTGTCAAAAAGATTTATTTAGAATAATTCGTGTAATATTCTTTCGTGAATAAAAAAACTTATAAAGATCTAGCTTGCAGCTCATTTTATTTTAATTAGCTCCATACAATAATTTGTACTAAATAGGTACCCATAAGACAGTTTGAAACATTGAAACGAATACGAGTAAAAACTCATTTGAGTCGAGTGCCAATAAAGTAGCAGATTCGAGTTCAGTCGCATATTGAAAAACGAGCATTTTACAATAAATCGCAGAATGGGAACAAAAAGCACCTCATTTCATTAAACCGACGTTCCATTAGTAAGATACCCACTCTGCCTTTTCACAACCTCCTATATGAATGCTATATTTAATTGTAAAAACGAGCTTACTGTATGCTAAATACAGTTCATAATTCAAACACCAAAGTAAACTTGGTATGTAGTCCAAAAAGCATGCAATCGATATGCCAAATTCTATTAAACTCTTTTTGGTAAAAACAGCGCTTAAATCCATAATTCCTGTCTCACCGCATCTGACCAAAATTAGACTTTCTTGCTTAGAATTTAAGAGTGAAATTAGCGTATCACTTCAAGTCGATTGCTTGATGATTTTTGAAATACTGGGGTGAACGTTAGCAAAGGGTGTTGGATTCTAAATTTAAATTTATGTTTCGTTAGATTTGATCGCGCTTAGCAGAATGCCGTTTTGAATGGTGTGATAGAACTTTTTCAATGATTTATTTTGAAAAGGGATTTGTGCCGCAAATGGTTTTCGGAATGTGTTACGTTTTTTATTTGATTTCGAAATCATGTGTGACTTCGTCAATATCGTTGTCGCTATGGTCGTCGTCATCTTAATACATTGTCGTCATGTTTAGGTGTGCAATTTAACTAACTTACATGGTAGGTCATGGCCAATTTTGTATCAATAGTAGCAATGTCAGTCACTTCACAGTTCTTCGTTTTTGTTAATTAAGTACGTCATAATTTTTTTAAAGAGTCTATCACAACAATTGTACACAATTGATGAGGGTAATTGTTAAATGAGTATTAAAGTCTAGAGGAAGACTTCCGTCTTTATTTATACAAATAAAGGAGGTTATTTTGTCTAGAAAAAGCCAAATATCTTCAGCGTGTTCTAAAACCCTTTTGTCTGATTGACTGATGATCCCGCCGCGGACGCATCTGCAACTTTGATTGCGCGTCTCTCCCGAGTCTTGTCGCCATGTCAAGCCCCGACAGATTAGTTGGTCGCCGACTAATATTCTTTTAGAAGCGATTGCCGCGACTCTCTAGAGACCACGTCTTGATTGAGATGTTCAATCGTTTGTTTTGGAAACCAGTAAGGAGGACGTACTATGTAGGTAGGTAACCAATACACAAAATTTTATTGAGACAAGAATCTCTAAGAAGATCTAGAGAAGAAATGGGTTCACTGAAGCAAAGCGAATAAAACAGGTGATAAAGACACAATCATTATAAAGTATATTTAAAGTATATATAAAAAACTGAAATTCATAAATTAAATGCGTAAAATTTACAATAGTGCCTCTAGTTATCAAATACAAAATAATAAAGATGGAATTAACGTGCCCATCACTAATTCCATTTGAACCAATTTTAACATGTCGTGCAATATGACGAAACTGAAAACACTATTAGGAAAAATTTAAGATTGAATTGAGCATTTTCTTAAATCAAGACCAACTTAGCTTCTAAAAAGTATATTACATTGGTGTTCATAGAATATTGTTAATAGCTCCATAATAATGTTGCACCACAAAGTCAATATAACCGATAATAACAAAACCAAACAAACACCTGTTCATAAAATGCGCTCTGCAATATCCCTTAATAATACTAATCTAAGTCCGACATATGGTGTCCGATCGCTAACAATGGACCATCATACAATTCCTCTATAATCATCCCTTTCTACTTGCAATGCTCCGATATTTGGACCATTCACCATATTAATTGTCAAACTCTCTTTTAAAATAACGTGTAGGGTAAATTGAACTGAATGTCAAACTACGTATGGTTGCTATTTATGTGGTAATATATTTTGATTAACATCAACATCTCTATGTTCTACTGCGTTTAAAGTTGTGCTGGTAGTTTCTACTTTTATACCGGCAGCTTCTCTAGTATCATTAAATTTGAACGCTAAATCTTTAACAGTAAGATTGATTTTACAAAATGGTCCTCCACTAATCTAATTGTCGAATACTGCTGCAACATTTTGAACTTTATTCACATTTACATTAAGTTGTTTTCTTTATTTTTGTATAAAAGCTAATTCAAACGCATAATCGCAAGTATTGTGAGTGGGATTTAGCGCACACTTGTTTGTAAATTTTTGGACCATATGGTGTAAAAGCCGCCGTGGACAATACGCCCTCATACTACCTACCCCATTACCATATGCAACGTGTTAAATGCTTTTTCAAGAGTATCGTATTGTGCTAAGACTTTGAAATTGCTTTTAGTAATAGCCATGATTAGAAACAAACCGAAAATGTTTGCGATAACTATAAAGGTATGATCACAGTTTTGTGTTGTTCAACAAAATTTCATGATGACAATATTTCTCCCATTTCGTCTTCTTGTACCTATCCGTCTCAAGAGCATACTGCTGGGTGTAAATTCGTGCTAGAAATAGGTATGACAAAATTAATAATGTAATGAAAACTGACTGCATTCTATTCTAGACCCGAGCCAATAATAATGACTATTAAGTGAGTACCAACTGTCAATGATAAGTAATCGATAATGGGAACCCAATTAACCGACCCAGTAATGTTTATGTAGTACGCATGCGCGAACACACAGCATGTTGCGCAGGCCGTGCAATAATGCATATTGTATTGAATGACAATGGAGTCGTAGAGAGAGAAACATTTTGATCCTTGTGAGCAAACAGGGGGTGACAACGTTCAAAGTAGGTTGAATTATCCATAGGAAGAACAACATCTCTTTGTCATCAATTTTTTATTATTATTACAAAAACTTCACTAACCTTTCATTGTCTTAAACAGAAATAACCATGCTTTAAACTGAACTGAATACCATCATCAAATTCAAGACAACGGGTGTTGACCATTAGGTGTGTCAATGGCATATCCATCCTATTGGGTACTATTGTAAAATAACCATACAATTTATTCTGAAGTTACTGAAAATATTGTACCTAGGTACCTTATTCATAAAACGTATCCTTATTTTTGACACAATATTATTCTTGTCTAAATCAGCCCATCATAGTATTATACCGTTTTTTTATTTATTTTTTTAGAATAGAATAGAATACATTTATTCGTGGCAACAACAACGTGTAAACAAATACTTAATCTAACGATAGTAGTAGTTGCCACGAAATGGTCCCGACTCAGCATGGTGCTAGCCTGGTGTTTTATTACTATTTCTCTATTTCATATCAAGTATCAATACTATTTTATCCCCAACTCACAATCACACAACATATGCGCGAGCGCCGCCATCTGATCACAATAACCATAATGGAGAGCGTCCCCAACCTGTGTGATGAATCAGATAAATTGAAGTCCACTTTGAAGTATGTCATATGATCTATGGTGGTGCTAAATGTAAAGAAATGCTGATACTAATACCGCCTGCCACACAAGAAATATCTTTAATTAGGTATATCTATTAAAACGACAAAACATTTTCAAACAAAAGCAAGAGTTTAATATACATATTAATATATATTATAAACCGCAAAGGATGAATGTTTTGCGTCGGACTTAAGTACTTAGAATGAAGATCATACCAAATATTCAGGCATCTTTGATACTTCATATAAAAGCGATGAAAAAGGGTATACTGAACAGAAAAATAGTACCAATGTCCATTATATTCTGATAGACCTCAATAATTTCAACATTATATCACAAAACAGAATATTTTAGGTATACCTAGGTACTTGATATTATCAAAGCAAAAACACTAGTTTGTACTTAATAATAATATGTTAGCCTCTATACGTCCCACTGCTGGCACAGGCCTCCTTAGTACTTAAACATGTTATTTGTTATAAAATCTCACTCAAAGTTTTGAATATCAATAATCCACCAGCCGGCAAACCGCATCGATAGTTGTTAACAATGGCACTTGTAAAAAGTAGGGTGGATGCAATACGATCGGCATTTACACGCCATATGCAGGCCCAGGGCTCCGGGGATGCTCGCCCTAATTTCGCATTGCTAATGAAAACTTTTGGACTTTGGTTAAGTTCATAAATATTCGACAAACACCGTGAAAAAAATGTCATTGCAAAATACAAGCCAGCGGCAGAGGAGACCCAGAAAAATTATTTTCTCAGCTTTTTTTTAAAGACATCTAATTTAGCTCCAAAATATTCTTACAAATGCATGTAAATATTGCTTTGCAAAACAAATGCCTGTAACAATTGCTTTACAATGCAACCGATTACATATATATTTTGCCATAAGTAAAGCAAATGTGTAAAGAAAGTGTGTGACATAATATATTTAAATCCATCAAGCAATTTAGTATTAACAGGGATCCGAATTACTTCAAAAACATTATCCCACTCATACATGATTTTACGTTATAATATTCCACCTGCAATAAAGCCAAATATATTGTGCCAAATGCACTTATAACTTTAGCAGACATGGCTTTATGGCTTTGGCTTTAAATACATGGCAAGCAAGTTCCATCCCGCCGGTGATGATGACAGTGGACCAAACAAATAATTTAAAAACCAAGTATTGATTCTCCTGCCATTATCACAACACGAAAAAACCGCGCCCCAAGCGACTAAACCGCCGTTTTAACGCCATATGTCGCGAAAAATTCAGCCATAATTGCATTAAGTTACCCCAAGTCGAGTTCGTTTAATTATACAGTCCCACTTAGACATATGTGCTGTGTGGGTCATACGAAAGTGCTTTGATCATCATTGGTTTGAGTACGTCTGCTTGGGGATTTGGCCTGCCATCTGAGAATTGGAAATGTTCGAATTCTCGTTCATGTTCTGCCCCAATTTCTGACACGTGAGTATTGGGCTTAACTTCTGAAGTCCATATTATTATTAGTATTTTGCAAATAAGATGTCTACATTTTGATACGTATTTTTTTGTTGCAAGTTTGTGTATCCACACTGTTTATAAATTTTCTGGTGTGATTTACATTTGGTATCAAATGCCATCTCCCTCCACATCCCAGCCACGCGCGATATAATCCGAGGCACGTGCTGCCAATTACTTATCAATAAGCTCTTATCATTATCACTAACACAAGTCAATTTATTGGCTGTCGTTAAAGGCCAATGAGGGATAACTAGGACGAACTTAAACGTTATGAGGTATTTGACTTAGAAGTCATGCTTATTGTTCTAAAGCAAGACACATTTACTGTCAATACTGTTTTATTTACATTTATTCCCACATTTCGCCACTTTTTAAATAAAATTACATATGTATAGGTTTAGCTCTTAAATAAAAGTATGATGAATCAATCCTGTGATGCTAAGCAGGACCACATATTAAATTACCTCAAACTTCTGATTTTGGGTTTAGATATACTTTATTACCCAAATTCATACACTAATATGTACAACAATACACTAATATGTACAACAGTTCATTAAAATGAGCTTAAATGTTATTTTCTTAAAATTAATATAATATAGCATGATCGCTAGAAGTTTTGGCAAAAAATGCCGTGGTTCTAAGTAAATTTATATTGGACCAGCAATCCGAAGGACGCGGCGCGGGTTTGAAACGCGTGATGTTCCAGAGTTCTTCAAAATTGATTTGTTCTTTGTAATGGACATCTGTTTCCGATTTGTGGCATTTTATATGGAAACATAATTTTATTTGCTCATTTGTAAAACATTATAGGTAAATGATGACTAAATTTCAAAACTGAGCATCAAAGAAAATATAATATTAAAATAAGAGCTACGAAAATGTAACGAGTTTCAGTACTTGCACAGAATACACAGTCGTTCGAAAACCTGCACAATCCATCACTCGGCAAACAGAACTTGTGAATCGATTGACCGATGCCGAGAACATTTGTCGCACAGTTAATAAGGTGTCACGTCTATCGCCTGCCGGTCTTGGGATTGATGGATGAAGGAAGGCTTTGGTTTCCGATTGTCCGAGTTACACAACTGGCATAACTTTAGGTACTCTATTTATTATCTTGGGAGGTCATATTTTTTACACGTAGTAATCAATTTCAATAGTAGAACCACTAAATATAGGGTTATTGTCAAATATCTTACTGCTACAACAAAAATGTTAATGAAGTAGTTATACCCACTCATAATTGCATTTTGATATTATTTTAATCAAGACCAATGCTTATGAAATTATTGATTACCTACCCAACACACGTCTTCTGGTTTTAGTTATATATTAATGTTACCTTCATATATTACCCATAAGTTTATCACAAACCTCGCTCTTATTCTTGTCCTTAGTAATTTTGTAGCCACAAAAGATTCATCATAACCCAAACTGTCATTAAGGACACCCGCAAATATATACTTTGAACAGATTTCATTGAGAGCGAGCGAATGGCCAAAAAATGGCTAAAACCTGACAAATGGCTTTCCTTTAACGTCTGCGCCTATCTTATTATCGTTACTACCGAACAGAACTCTCATTTGAGACTTCTTTTCATTTCTATCGCTATTTCTCCAAACCAAATTGGACCTTCCTAAAACTTTAGTAAGCTTTACTTTTCTTTGAGTACACCCATTGATTTTCCAGCTATGTTTGCTTACTTATTCTCCACCTTGACATCAGCAACGTTAGATTGATTTTTCTTCGCAAAAGTGTTAGGTGGGATATCAATTTGAGAAGAAGCGTCTGTGTTAATAGCATTATTCGCAATCTCATCCATACACTCGGGGGTTAGGCCGACTATAGCGAGGTATCATTTTTTATGCGACATATAAAACATATTTATTGCAATCATAATCGGTAGAGTTTTTCATAGGGATTCTTGGACGTAAATCGAAGCGAACTATGAAGAAAAACTTTTCATGGAGCAAACCAAAACACGATAACTCGGTCAACTTTCTTTACTTACAGGACATCAGGGAAGTAGATTTATTATATTAATTACACTTTAAATATACATTTTGTAATGACAATGACTATTGATTCATATTACCTACCTATAGTATTTTTAAGTATGTCTAAATCTACTTTGTCTAGTACTAGAAGTGGTTTATTACTCGTCACTTGTTAGAGAGATGTAATTATTAGTAAGTGTATAATATGATTTTTATAAGATGTCCGAAATCCCTTACTGTCTTAAAAAATACCACCATTATCTGCATTTTTTTACCCGAAGGAGTGGCTCACTGCTTTTTGCTCTCCAACCACTTAGTTTAATTTACCTAAAGAAAATTAAGATATTCACATCTACTTATTTATGGACTTTTTTCTTTGATTGGCTAAATTAGGACATTTGCCTAATAGATGTGGTTATCATTAAATATAAAATACTTTGAGGCATTCGGTTCAAACTAACCTTTATCATACCTACAATAAATTTTAATGTCGCTGCCAACCGTACCAGTACCCGTATTGCAAGCAGCATAAACCGCTCGCGGTTTTCAATATCATACTGTAATTGTCGGGCTGACCCTACCGCAACTCAATGCGCTCTCAATTCAAGGCAGTTATTATTACTTGACCCGGTGATTGAGCTCTCCTGCTCTCTATCGTTGAAACCGCCGCCGATTGGTCCGCGGATTTATTTCCCGCCTCCCGCTTGACGCTGACTGGCCGACTCTGCCACGCCCACCCAACTTCAGAGCTACGCTTAGGGTAGAGTAAGACCCCACTTTATATATTTTCCACCCTTATATCGCGCTCGCATTCGTAAAATTACTGCCGGGTGGCACGCACGCGTCTTGTAAGCGAGCTCGCGATATAAGTGTGAAAAGTTTTGCAAAGTGTACCGTTAATTAAATGAGAAAACAATGACAATGGACATTCAAAATAATTATCAAAGTTATAAAGAAGCATCTCCTGATTCGAAGGAGAGTAATTTAAATATCGAGAGTGCAAGGACATCGCAGATCACAAAACCAGAGATGCAGTCGACTGTATTGAATGCTGGGAAGACCTCCAAAAGATCATTTGACGTTGCTTTTCTTATGATGCCGGATGAAAAACTTCGTCAAAAGCAACCGGAAAGGCAACTTCGAGTGTCAAAACAACTTTTTAATAACGAGGAATGGGAACATCCGCTTAAGAGAATTCCAGAAATTTACAAACACAGTGAGTACTCAAACGAAAATACGATAAACTTAAAAGATCAGGACGACGACAGAATGCGCGTAAATAATAACATATCTCCGAACTTTGGTTCTGATATAAACATCGACGTCGGCACGGATGAATACCCAAACAAAGCTATGTATTGCAGTGATTCCGAGAATTCCGATCGTTCAAGGAGCCGCCCTAACTCCAATGAAAGTGCAGCCAGGCCGCCGAAATTTCTACCCGAATACAAGAATAAGATCTTCGATGATCCAACTTTAATCAGCATGCAATCAAGAGCAAGATACGAAAATCGATACACTGAGAAGCCACCAGAGATGTCACCGAGAAGCGCATTTACGAAAGTTTCTAACTATAGCATGCGATCACCTAATCCATCTGTTAGTCCAGACAATCTGCTGTATCAAAATTCTGTAAGTCCGCCTTTATCTGCGACCAGCCAATCCTCGAACTCTTTTACGAAAGGACCAACCTTTAACAATCTGCTTACACCGGCGCAGTTTTTGAACGGAAATAATTTCTTTAAAGCACAAACCATTCCGTCATCTTCTCCGAACTATCCCGAACCTAGTCCGAATCAAACTAGAACTAGCGGAGCATTCAAAGGTGTTGATTACCAAGAAAAGCAAAGTTCCCCGAAGCCGCAAATGTCTCCTAACAAGCTTAACTTTTTGCCGTTCAGACCAGATATACCTTATCTGCAAGCGGGATCAGCCTATCCCTTCAGTGTTCAAAACTTCCAACCGCCGAATCCGGATTTCATGAAGTTTCCAGTTCCAGCAAGAGAACCACTTATGTCTAATCCTGCCGCTGCTATACTTAGCACATTATTGCCACCGACATTGGCTGCCTTTTCCTTGCCAGCTCAAAATGTATGTGCGAAGTGCAGCATTAGCTTCCGAATGACGTCCGACCTCGTTTACCACATGCGTACACACCACAAGAGCGAGTCCGTATCCGACCCTAACAGGAGAAAGAGGGAAGAAAAATTGAAGTGTCCTGTGTGTAATGAAAGTTTCAGGGAGAGACATCATCTAACGAGACATATGACAGCACACCAAGACAAAGAAGGAGATATGGAGGACGTCCCACAAAATTTTAACAAGAAAAGCAAACAGTTCTATCCCCATAATGGTTCGCTCGTTCACAAATGAGCCGCTTATGCAAATTTAGTGTCGGTCTCGGAACTGTTTCAATTCAACATAACTAATTAATTGTAGTCAATATTTGAAACTACGTGAGTTTTATGGTCTTTGTGGATTCTCGATTTGTTTTTAATCGTTGTTGTTATATGATTAAGATATATCCTCTATGTGCAATATTAGTTTTAAGTGTTTGAATTATTTTGTAAATATGATTTTAGATGTAGTAGCAAATCATTAAAAGACTTGAAGTGAATTGTATTATTTTCTTTACCTAGTTTTAAGTATCTAAAACAATTTTAAACATTACTTAGTGCACAATCCTGATATATTTCTAAAATATATTTTAAATTCCTAAATATGAAACAAGACTGAATTAGGTATTTATGAAAGTACATAAATCTACACATAGAAATGATTAACTCGTCAAAATAAATCAAGTATCCAAAATCTAGTTAAATAATGATGGTCCATTAACATTTCAGTATCAAAATTACCTATTCAAAATCGTAACAATGGAAACTACTACTAAATTAGATATGAACATGCCAGTTGGTAACGAAGCTTAGCGTGGCGAACGTAGGTAATGTGAGGGTGAGAGATAGAGCCATCATTCTCCCCTACTGTTAACATAACCAGCCGTTTAGATTTTGCTAATGTTATCCTAATAAAACATGTGGGACTAAAATATTAATATTTTTAGTGATTACTTATTGATTATCTTTATTCGCTCCCTCTTTTTGTACCTTTTATTTTTTCAAAGACTTTTTGTAAATAAAAAAAAACAATTGGTATATAAATTAACTTGCCATAATTTCTGAAATTGAGAACGCCAGATTATTCAATAGTATTATTAAACAACGAATATTTTTTTTAATAATACTGTAATTATTTCGATTCTTCACAGTCGAATTATATTTTATTTTTTATAATAGGTATTCGGCAATTCTTCAGGTAGGATATGAGGAACAATTTGTGGAACGAAGCCGTTTTACACATACTCCTCCTGATCCTAGTTTCGTTTATAAACATGAAAACTAGCTCTACAAACATACTCGTTTGTTTACGAAAATAGTAACACAGTTATATAGAAAAAAAAATTAAGTGCAAATAGTCGGTATTTTACATTATGAAGGTCCCTACCATCTCTCCTGCTATTGTTTGCAAGAGTCAGTTTTTTATAATATTGTCTACGGTTGTCCCGATAGTTATTCATGAAATAAAACAACTTTGAACGGATTATATCGCGTATACTGAATTTAAATTACATCCCGACATTTCGAACACTTTACAGCGTTCGTCGTCACGGGTTGACAACCCGTCACCACGAACGCTGTAAAGTGTTCGAAATGTCGGGATGTAATTTATTAAATTCAGTATACGCGAAATAATCCGTTCAAAGTTGTTTTATTTCAGTTTTTTATTTAAGAAAAAATACAGAACAGCAAATAGTGATATATTGAATTTTGCGAAGAATACTCAACAACATCACCCTTGATATGTCTATACGTATCTGGGAAATGACAAGTAAAAATAAATAAATAAATGATATATAATGCCTATGTAGCAAGATCTGTAATGTAATAAGCAAAAAAAACAGCCACTTCATAAACACATAATCATCAAAATCACAACGCCAACGTCCTGAATGAAACACCCTACAACAAAGTCCATGACTAACACCGTGACTAAAAGTCTGCGAACGACTTGGTTCCCAGCTCATGGTCCTTGTCCGTCGTACGTGGGTGCGAATTGGTGATCTCCGGGCCATTGCCTCGACAGCCGTGGAGGATCGCTATGGGAAACTGGTGCAGATTGTTTTTGTTTTCACATGGGGTGGTGCCCTGGGGCCGTATTCTAACTTTAAAACACGCACAGACACGATCCAACTTCAATGCAAATCCAATACAATAACAACACAATACAGCTTACGACTACACGTCTGAATCAAAAATGACGGAATTTACTTGAAAATTACTGCGTTGCAACTACAATACTACTTCAATATTGGTTGATTATTGGTTGAGTGTTGGAGTTATGTTTAAGACAGATTGTGTTGTTAATGTATTGTTTATACATCTTAAAATTAGAATATGGCACCTGGCCTTGTTAGGATTATGATATGACATTGTTTTAGTTTTGTATTTGGAGATTTTTATTTTATTTTGTTGGTTAAAAATTATGAGACAGTATTAGTGACTTTCTATAAATAAGTACAATAAATATGAAGTAATTAGTACTAATTTAATATTTTGATGAAATCAATCTTTTGTGTGAAAAGACACAGATGTTTTTTTAATGCAAAAATACTTGTATTCTGCATTTTCATCGCCCTAGTATACAATTATATAGGAGCGGCCAAGGTGCTCAATAATATCTGGGCATGCAATTTATCGCCTTGACAATAGAGGCGTTGTTCAGATATTTGTGACCAACTTTGCCGTTCCGATATATAGATGGTGACTGTACCTACCATGTTATATGATTTTATTCCAAAAATAACGAAATGAACCCATATTTTGTGTAAGCTCGGCGGGCATGTAACCTTGCCGCTACAAGACACGCGAAGCGTCGAAAACAATATTTTTGCCCGCTCGCCCGACCGTGAGTAATTTAATACAGAGATTCATATTAGGGACAGTCCCTGGATATAGAATAAGGGTTTGGAGAAAATGCTGTCTCTTGAACATTGTAAAGTAGACGACAATGTGAAACCTTTGTTTGAATACTTTTTCGAAGGTTGTAAAAACACCACAGACATCAACAACTGAAAATATCTTCCTACCCAACTTTAAAGATAGAAGAAATAAAATTATGAAATTTCCAAAGTAAAGTGAACCGTAAATGGCTCAAATATTAAAGCCCATGACATACAAGCGTTGTATTTCAAGTTACACGTTTTCATGTAAATGTATGACCTATTTAAGCTATTTAACATAACTTACCAAGGAAATTAAGTAAAAATTACACAATAATGAGTTAAAGTATAAAGTAGTTGCGTACGCGCCGACTGTAACTAACGCCTTCCGTCTGTTCCGTGCATTGTGCGACCCTATGGCGGACGGGAAGTGACCGCCGACTGGCCTTTGTCCGCTGTACTGTCTGCCAAGAAAATGTGTATGGTAATGAGATTACAGCATCTGAGGGAAAACTGTATTAATTATATTACCCGTTAACATTTTGAAGTTAGAGGGATACAATTGTTACTGCAATCCACACATTTTTTATTTATTTATTTATTTAATCTTCATTGCACAAAAAGAAAACTTATCGTACAAAAGGCGGACTTAATGCCATAAGGCATTTTCTACCAGTCAACCTTAACCCTTTACCTTACCTTTTTTTTAACTTGAAGTACCAAATATCATAATCATGCTTGTAGGCTTAACTACGTCCTTAAAATACAAAACTGTGTACAAATTACAAAAAATATTGCGTACTAATCACAATCTTTTAGGAGATTACGGAGTATAAAAAATTACGAGACCTACCTATATAGAGAAAGAGAAAAGCTGCTAAATATAATAAATATATCGCAACGCATTTAAAAGATTACAATATTAGCGCGACGCGTCATTACAAATGACAAATGGACGGCACACTTCGATAATCAAATTCAAATTTGGAATCTGTTCCCTTGTGTTGGGGTTCCGCTAAACGGTTTTTGCGTTTAGTTTAGTCATTGTATGATACAGAAACAATAATGATGAACAGTTCACGTTTTGTTAAGATTTTTTGAAGTAATCTTAGAATCATGTATGTGTGTCTTTTTTAAATAGTACCTACACGTTACCCGTCTTATTTTTTTTGTAACAACTCGCCTATTGAATATTGACTTAATTCAAGATACATACCAAAAGCATCACCTCAGCCGAACGAAGTATGATTACCTCATCACAGTAATTGTTACGCATTATTTAGCTACGAGCAAAATTTATTACGGACTAATAATTCTTCTTTGTCTTTAGTTTGACACTATTAATTAACTAATTACCGTTTTAATACCTAAAGGGACAGGATTAATCGAATTACTTATACTCATTCTCTACTATAATCACATCTACACTAAAGTCTGTCCGGAAAGATTAGTGTCGTAGAATGTATGAACTCCCATATAAACTACGACACTTTTCTTTCCGGACAAACTGTATGAAAGCATACAGAACCATCGATGCCAGACTTTTTTTTCTAAATACAAGGGCGCTGTATCCAGCCAGCCTGTTTTTGTATTGTGAAGATTGTGGCTTTATTAACCGTGAAGGAATGGTCCTCTTTAACCGATTTTCCCCGGTAGACACGTGACCCGGAACCGATGGTTCCGTATAGGGTTCCGTACAGATTTGTATGCATTTAGATGTAAATGGGGAAGCTGGGGTGAACAGATAACCTGATAGGGATCGCTTTCATTGAATTAAGTATTACGTTTAGGCTGCGATTAAAAAATAATTTTGATTTATTATTCGTTTAGATGATGAGAATGAGATAGTGGATGTCAGCGAGGGACTGATAGAATAACGTTGTTTTAGTGCGATATAAAAAGACGAGTTACTTCTTAAAACATGCTTTTTACTAAAACTTAGGTACGAGGTAGGTACCTACTCTTTATATCTTTATCGTTATATCTTGTTATATCGTTATATCTTGTTCAATGTCTAAGATAACCGTTACCCACATTTTTTTGCACCTCATGTCTACTGGTTTTATACATAACTACTGAAACAGCCGCTGTTTTGATAATTGACTGAGTTTAGTGCAAAAAAGTTCATTTTTAATACAGTTGCTCAAAAAAGTGCTTTTCTTGTAGTGCTTTTTACTTTTCCAGCCAATCACAGCTAATGACAGTAACAGACAGCCAATCACAGCGCCGCACCGCACCGCGCGGAGCGTTCGGATACATGTACTAAAGTAACCTCAAAGTGAATAATTGACAATTTTATAATTTTTTCGCAACTGTATTAAAAAACGTCGTTCGATACTCGTGCGTAAATGTCATTCTTCACTCGTCCCGTACTCGTCCGGTACTCGTGAAGTAATGACATACTTTCCGCACTAATATCGAAATGTACTATTGCCTAATTATCTCTATCGAACTGTGCCTGTCTTCTGTGAATCTTTACTGGTGATTTTCAATTACAAGTCGAAGTTTTCCAAGATTTCCAAATATCTTTATACAAGTATGGCAATTGACAATGTCAATTATGTCAATTTGACATAATAGCAGAGAAATGCTCTCGCGTTATGTTACTTACTCTTTTACCAATAGCTTAAAAAAGTCCCCAATTCTTTTTAGAATTATCAATATTATCATGATTGATGGATATTTTATTTCGTATGTAAATTACATACCTACCTACATGATAGGCAGCGCTCTTTATTAGTAGCATTTAGACCTTTTGTTTTTCCTATATTGAGTGAGAGAAGAGTGAAGTTCAAAGTGTGTCAGTTTATAATACAAAAGCCTCTAAATAATACAAAGTGCGTTCAAATCTTCTCAACCTTTATTCAAATTTAAATCCTCCACATACTTATACCAGTAAATATGCAAAGGCAGCGTCTTAAAATTCGCTAATAGCGACCAACTCCGCTCGACAAAGCGTAATGTATTCCGCGAATATTGCCGCGACAGTCCGCTTATTATTTTCTACTTTACAATTTGTTCCACTTGGCCCTCAATCTCTGAGCGTTACGAATATTTCTGAGCATGTAATTCTAATATAGAAACGTATTTTTGTCTATAGGTCATAATTAATACATTTTGCTGCCGCTATAATCCAATCCATCGCTTTAAAACAATAAAAAAATCTATGGTAAAGCGTACTTAATCAGAAACACTATAATAACCATCTTCCTAGAGTTTGTCCCGATTTTCCACCATGTTTCAATGGGCCAAGGGTCCTCTCGGCAACTTGAAGAATTGGCGTAGGCAAAGCATTATGAAAACCACTATCTGACCCTACAACCTTAAAAATAACATTTAGCTCTTTTGTGAACAGTTACGCAATAGGATTTATCATTACCAGATATTATTTTGACAATATTTAGGACATATTACCGAGTTATAAGTGGCACAATCATTAATGCCGGCGCAGCATACATCCATATTAATTTTAACCATATTTCATAGTATTTAATTCATATGCTAAATAGACTGGCTTCGCCTCGCCCGGAATTGTTTGCTAGTTTTGATTTCAATTTAAAGGGATGGTTTATTTATCAATAGCTCTTGATATAAATGACATAATATACCTACCCTTGTGTTTATGTAGGCTGCCAGTGTAAGTTCCTATAAGTGTAATTATTTATGAAAATTTTGAGTTTGTTACAAGGAACACAATGTTCACCCAACATTAGTGTTAATTATTCATTCATAAGAATAGTAATGAATTCATTAATTTGTTCATTCATTTATTTCCGTACCTACCCAATATATTTAACTAATTTAATGTCTTTCCTGTATTATTTTTAACGATGTATTTGGCTATTCCAGTTACATAATACTGTTTCAGCAGCCAAAACAGTATTTTGTTTACTTGAGAAAGAAACAGTCTCTTTAGAGTAGTACCACTTACCTACATTTAATTTAAATGTGTATTTAAATATCATTGTTACAATTACAGGTCCCGCTTATAGCGTAAAATAAAATTATTCATCAAAATAATATGATGACAAATAATTCATGAATATTTTCTTCGGCAGTGGACACAAGTCCTTAGAATCCGCTTGCCGCCAAATATTTTACGTAGCAAAATGTAAATAAGATAGAATAAATATCTTCCTGAACAACCGTCTGCTAATTCCGAAATGTTTTCAAATTAAACGTACTCGCAGCTACGTTTTGTTCTCGTTGCAGGATTCATTGTGCTATTTACATATTGCAACTATGTTTAAAATTATCGTTATTTATTTAAAATAATTGTTAGAGAGTAAGTTCAGCTAAAATGGCATTTTTCAAATAATTTTACGAAGATGAATGATGTCGTTAGGTTTGAAGAATTTTGCTGAAAACTAATACACTTACAACCTTTTACGTCGTCGCACCGGACCATTGTAGACCAGGAGTTCGATTTTTGAATCTCACCGGGTGACTTATTTCGTACTAAATAGTCATCGGCTGCATACAAAAAAAGGCACCGGTGAGATTCAAAAATCGAACTCCAGAATAGTAGATTACCTACTTAGTAGGTATATTGGTATAGGATTATAAATACTTAAATACACTCAAATAATCATAGGTAATCAATTATAAATATTTATGAACAATTAAACAAAGTTTTTTACGGAAAACCGTAGGTATAAATAAGTTTAAAAACTATTCCCCTTTTAGATTAGGTAGATAATATTCCTTCAGTATCGCCTATGATTTTAAAAATGCACTAAAATATACATAATTACTTAATTAGTAAACAATCATCATTCTAGCTTTCAAATAGTTACATCAAACGGCTAAATTATAAAAGGTGAGTTAATAGTTCGAGAAACAAAAACATTTAAAAGTTTTAAAACTTGTGCCATGATTATGTAACTAACTTTAACATATCACATATTCACTAAAAGTTATATGACACATAAACAATCAAGTAAAGCACATTCTCTGTGATATAAATCAAACATCAGACATTACCGTCGCCCGTGGAATAATCATATTTCAGTTAAAGAATAGTTTCGATAGAAAATCACAAAAAGGTAGATCTCTTAGGCAGTTTGTATGTCATCTTGGACTAATAATACAAAACTATAAAATAAAAATATTCATAATTAAGTAGTATTAAAAAGTAGATGAAAACAAGAATTCTATCCCTGAATGCCATTTTTTAAGGTCGTGATTTTTTTTTAGTTTCTACTACGCTCGTCTATCGACTTTTTTTAGATAAAATTGGGTTACTAAATAACTAGAGCAATTTAACAAATAAAATATATATTTACAGACCCACGACAAAAATAAAAATGAAAGACAGAAAATTAACAAAAAAACAACAATATTAACAGGTGAGTATGATTTAGGACATAGGTACTTGTCGACCTTGTTGTCCAATTAAGTATAACTTTTTCTTTACCCATAGGCAAGCAATGCCACAGTAAAGCCTAGTGAACCTATAATTTGACCGTCGATCCATGCATCAGCCGGTAATGTTCGATTTATGGCCGCACCAACAATCCACTTTTATTATTAGTAGATAAATTCAGCGTCTGAAGATGTGATGGAATTGCAATCTTTTATTGAATGTTACTTTGGCAGCATTTTGAGTTATAGCCTTTTAGTTAATATCGGAAGTAATAGACACATTATCACTTGTTACCCGTACTAAAAAGTTTGCGGAAATATCTTGATATAAAGTCCTGAGCATTAAGATAGATAAGAAGAAATATAAAACGGGTTACTTCGTATAGATATAGAAGTTCCATGCTAAGTGACCCGTAACATCATGCAATTAAATACTCGTTTACCGAACAGGTATATGTATATTTTATATTATTATATCATACAGCCTTGGCCAGAAGTATTGAGCATAGGTGTTTTTTGTTTACAATTTTGATGTTAAGCATTATTTCCCTATCCTAACAATGTACGGTAACAGTAAATGTTATACTTTATTTATAAATATAAAAAACTTCACTTAATAACACTTTCAAGGTACTTAAAAAATATGAAAACAGAAGGTACCAAAAATGTAAATTTAAGTCGGTGCGACATATTGCAAATATTCTATGCAGTTACTACTAACTTCAACAAAACATGCCTATTAGTTTAAATTAATTGACAAAATAACTTAAACAAAGATGGAAACGATGGACTAAACTTTCCAGTTTTGTATGAAAATCGCATTGGTGCTCAACACTTCTGGCCAAGGCTGTATGTAAAATTATCAAAACCCAATTTCTATCACTATATTTATTCAACTTTATTTAAAATTCTTCATCACATTGTCTTAATGATAAGGAATGATGATGTCAACATTATAAATACATATTATGATATTTCATTTTAGTGTAGTTATGTAGGCAATTAACACAGCAAAACAATATTAAGATCATATGTGACGTTTTCAATGGTACAATGTCGGTTATTGATAGAGTACATTACACAACTAGGGTGGTAAAACAAAGAAAGGCCGAGATCGCAGAAGTTTGCGGCCCGAGCTGCAAGCGAGGGACGTAAATATGAGATCGAGGGCTTTCTTTATTACCTCCCGTGTTGTGTACATAATTTTATTTGTACACTTGGCAAGAAAGCGTCTTTTTCCGCAGCGTGCGGAAAAAGCCACTTTATGGCCAGGTGTGGCATAAAAGAATTTTTCTAGATGTTTTTTTATGGCAGCATAGTCTTATTTACAACCGACAATGATGTCCCTTTGATTTGAAAACAAAACATCACATAGACAGGATACGTATGATGTTAAATCCATAGACCATATAAAAAAGTGTTATCTACTTGAGTATGATTGCTAAACCAGGAATATTATGATTACAGACAGATATCATATCACGTAGTAAGCCAGTAACTTGCCTGTTGAGTTTTTGGTTTTTGGTATGTATATATCAGTTAATTTACATTAGTCGAGTCGTTTCTGGTGCAAAGGTTGTCCGTAGCTATCCAGCGGGGTAATGCCGCTAGCGTTATGGGCACTTTTGCACCGGAAACGACAACGAACGGCAGCAATGTTTCTAGTTAAGTTGACTGATGTAAAATTAATTTGTACGCTTTATTCAATAAATTATAAATAATAATGTAATTTATAGAAGAGCGACTCCATTGCTCTTATTTACATTAACTATTTTATAACTACAACTTGGGCCGCCATAACTTTCAGGAACTAACGCACATCCGTTTTCCCATCCAACCACAATGTTCTAAGACAAAGAGTTCCACTAGGTACTAGGAGATCCCTTCCTGGGCTTCGGGTTCCGTTGTTTAAGTTTTAGGTTTCAGGAAATCATTTGTATATCTGCATAATAATATTAATCCAACATAATAATTATTACGTATTGTTAAATTATTCGTGATCTTCATAGCCTTGGACTTTTTTAACGGAGCCTATTCCAGTAAAATAGAAGGTACGACCTGAAATATTATTTAGCACTTACCTACACCACACTAGTGCAAAAACTCCCAACTATGGTACAAAACTGACTCGAATATCTTCGTTTAAAAAGTGTTATTTTTATTTAAATAACGTTTTTCATTATAAACTTGTATAGATGTCATATACAAAGGAAAAAGTGACCAACGCCTCCGGTGCCCAAGGCTGGATTCGAACCAGCGTCTTCTGCATTCGCGGCAGACGCGTTAACCAACTTCGCCACCTGGCCACGAAAGCACCGGTCGAATTTTCCCGTGTATATGCAATCTTTGTAAATGCTAAGGCGCATTTGGCCAATCATCTAAGTACACAAGTTTATAATTTATACATATAGTAGTGTGACTACTTAAAAAAAAACAAATCAAAATATTCATTAAAAATAATTTGATGTGTTCTTTCAGTTCTAACGTTTTTCATTTTTAAAATGTGTCCATAAATGAATGAAATAACTTAGATAAAACAAAAAACGATTTCGATTGATACTTAAATAATACAGAAAGAAATCACCCGTAGATCCACGAGTAGCCAAATTAAACACGAGGCTTATTTCCGCCCAAACTATAATATGATAATTTCAGTCACCTTGTCACGTTATCCACAATACTGACAATTGCAAACATATGCACAAGTAATATATTAACATCAGCTACTGAGTCGAGTTTGGATTGAACTGAAATATTTCCTGACAGTATTACCTCTTCAAACCACGCTAATGAATCTACACGCATATTTGAAGTAACGAACTAAACATATACTACATACGTGATAATGACAAATCCATCATAGGAATACGAGTACATACAGTCGCCATCAAATATATCGGAGCGGCCAGGGTACTCAAAAATATTTGAGCATGCACTTTATCGCCTTGACAATAAAGGCTTTGATGCGCAGATACTTGTGACCACCTTGACCACTTCGATATATCTAATGGGGAATGTACTAGGTAGTACAAGTCCAATGGCATCCAAAGGTACTCAACTACAAAAGTTTCTCTTCATCTCCCACAATGTACATAAACATGTAAATGTGAATATAAACAAAAACTTCCAGAAACATAAAGGGCAACAAATAAAAACCATAACGTATTTCCGATCGTCATAAATTCTGTCATTCCACAAGGGAAATATTGTTTCTGGCGAATTTATTCAAAAACGTCTTCCGGGTGCACAGGCGGCCATGGCGATAACGCTAAAATATAGACAATATTTGGTTTAATATTGACAGTAATATTGACAATTTATGTTATGTAAAACGGTCTAGTGCTTGGCACGCTAATTTCCAATAGTTGACATCTTTTACCTTTATTGCGAATGACTTAGGTTGTAAGATGACATGTACTGGGTAAGGGACGAGTACTCGGAAGTATACCTTAAATAGGACGCCATAATACAGAATATGTGTGACTTGGATAGGTACCTACTTTGGATAGTGTAGTGTAAGTACAATAGTAGCAGCGTAGTGTATTTTATGGGTGTACCTCGGAATTCCTAATAACGTTTGTCCTAAAATCACTTGCCCTTACCGTTTTGTCCTAATTGTCATTTGCCCTAATGATCAATTACCCTAACAGTCACTTGTCATAATGTAATGAATGTCCTAATGCTCATTTGTCCTAAAATTGTTTACCATAATGTTCAAAAATCCTAATTTTATTTGCCATAACATTTGAAACCCCTAATGACATTTGTCCTAAAATCATTTACCCTAACCGTTTTGTCCTAATTGTCATTTGCCCTAATGATCAATTATCCTAACAATTACTTGTCATAATGTAATGTTTGCCCTAAAGCTCATTTGCCCTAAACATTCTTACCATAATGTTCGAATATCCTAATTTTATTTGCCATAACGGCGTAGGTTAGGGTTATTTTTTATGACCCTAAAAACGAAACTGCTCCCAGAGATAGGTAGGTTAGGGTTATTTTTATGACCCTAAAAACGAAACTGCTCCCAGAGATAGGTAGGTTAGGGTTATTTTTTTTTTGATGACCCTAAAAACGAAACTGCTCCCAGAGATAGGTAGGTTAGGGTTTTTTTTTTTTGATGACCCTAAAAACTAAACTGCTCCCAGAGATAGGTAGGTTAGGGTTATTTTTTATGACCCTAAAAACGAAACTGCTCCCAGAGATAGGTAGGTTAGGGTTATTTTTTTTTGATGACCCTAAAAACGAAACTGAGAGATAGGTAGGTTAGGGTTATTTTTTTATGACCCTAAAAACGAAACTGCTCCCAGAGATAGGTAGGTTAGGGTTATTTTTTTTTGATGACCCTAAAAACGAAACTGCTCCCAGAGATAGGTAGGTTAGGGTTTTTTTTTGATGACCCTAAAAACAAAACTGCTCCCAGAGATAGGTTGGTTAGGGTTATTTTTATGACCCTAAAAACATATGAGCATTAGGGCAAGTGACAATTAGGAAAAATTAGCAGTAGGACATTTAATATTAGGGTATGAAATAATAGGAAAAATAATATTAGTTCATTTGAAATTAGGTGTTTTGATCATTAGGACAAATAACTTTTAGGTCAAATAATAATTATGACAAATTAATATTATGGAAAAAAAAGTTAGGGCAACTGATGAATAGGTCAAATGATATTAGGTAATAACATATTACACTGAAAAAATAGTTTCGTTGATTTTACGAAATTTTTACGAAATTTATGGGTTAAATTGGGACCTACACACAAGTATTGTTGAATTTACCAAACATACTTTGGTTGGCTTTTTACAAAACTAGTTTAGTAAATTAATTTTACAAAACTACTTTAGTAACAACTTTTTACAAAACTACTTTAGTAAATAACTTTTTACAAAACTAGTTTAGTAAATAACTTTTTACAAAACTAGTTTAGTAAAACTAATTTGGTACGTTTGACAAAATATATTTAGTAAATTTTACGGACTTTGTGCGTACTTTTAACGAAATTGATTTAGTAATTCTCCGAAAGCTTTTGTATGCTTCACTAAATTATTGTCGTAGCGTGTACGAATTTACTTTCGTAATAATTACTACATTTCTTTAATATGTATGACCACTAAACTGTGATAGATATCACTAAACTTCTTTAGTGGAATCAAGTTATATACTTTTGTAATAATTACTAAGTTTCTTTCGTATGTATGACGCACTGAACTTTCGTAGATATCACTAAACTTCTTTAGTGGAATCAAGTAATATACTTTTGTAATAATTACTAAATTTCTTTCGTATGTATGACGCACTGAACTTTCGTAGATATCACTAAACTTCTTCAGTGGAATCAAGTAATATACTTTTGTAATAATTACTAAATTACTTTCGTATTTATGACGCACTGAACTTTCGTAGATATCACTAAATTAAGGAATGTATAGTTTACGAAATTTACTTGGGTTAATTCTACTAAACAACTCTAGTAAATTATACTACTTAACTTTTGTATATTTTACCTGGTTTATCTGAGTAAATTCTACTAAAGCGCTTTCGCATAGTTTACTGCAACTGATTTTGTACGATTTACTAAACTAATTTTGTAAGTTTTACTACTTTACTTAGGTGCAATTTACAAAATATCTCTAATAAATTCTACTAAACGGCTTTTGTGGATTTTAATATTTTACTTGCGTACAAATTACGAAACTTGATTTTGTTATATCAAATTACTATATTTCGTATATTAACCAATATTAATTTAGTAAGAAATACCAAATTATATTAGTATAATATAAAAATTAAAATGCAATACAGATGCAATAACCGTCCCATTACATGACCATATGCATTATACCTCTATATATGTATATAGGTTTATGGCATGCGGCCATATAATGGTATGGTTATTGGATCTGTAATGCATTTTAATTTGTACAATATACTAATATAATTTGGTATTTCTTACTAAATTAATATTGGCTTTGTATAATTATGATCACAATCGTTTTAAAACCAATATGCAATTACAAAGCAGTAGCATAAAAAGGAACAAACTTATCACTAAAATTTAAACCTAAATGATGTCAAAGCGAATAAAAAAGCTACTTAATCCAGTTCACCACAATGTACAATATAGCAAAAAATAACAAAAGCCACTTAGTTAGATTTGTAAAAGTAGACATAGAGTAAATTGGCACACAATAACAATATATGCTGTATGTATGTATACCTAGAATCTAGATATTTATTAGGTCCTAGATATATAGCAACCAGTAATTTAATGTGTAACTCGTGTAACTGTGCATAACTTGGCTTTGAAATAAATAAATGATACATAAATAAATGAAATCAAATGAAACAATCGTGTAACCTTAATGAAGCTGGCATTCAGCTTTCGGCTCATTTCATAAAATTATGCACAGTTGCATAAACACAACGATATATACAGGGTCTATCACATCTAAAATGACAGGGTAAACGAGAAATAAACAACAAATTGAGAAATTAAAAAAATATTTATTTTATTCTCATGGCAATACTTACAAAAAAAATGTGTTTTGATATTTAAACTTATTACTTGTATGTATATACGCATGACAATAATAATTTGGCTTCAATTATTAATCTCTTTTAATTAAAACGAAACACAATATGCAAAAATTACGTGCTGTGTTTGGTTTTTTTTACATTATATTATTTACATGTATAGGAAGCCTCAATAAATATTTATTCAGCAATTTTACTATAAAACCTAGTAGCGGCACTCAAAACACAACCTTCCGTATACATTTCCTGGATATTTGCTTTATGGTTTACGAGTAAAATGCCTGTGACATACAGACGGAAAGACGGACATGAAGAAACAACACGGGTTCCATTTTGGCCTTGAAAACAATAAAAAAGGTAGTTTATGGGGTTTAAACTAAGTATGAAAAAGGACCGTATTAATGTATATTTGAAACTTTAAAACAATTGTTAGTATAATATTATTTTGAATCAATTATTAACCCTTTGGGCGCTTTTACCTATACGAGTACCTACCTACCTATCGTCCACTACACGGTAAAAGTTTCATGCAAAAAAAATTGTCTGAAGTCAAGCTTACGTCTATTAAAATAAGCCAATATCAATGAAATTTATACAAACAGGGTGTTTTAAGTGCCGCTACTTAGTTTTATAGTAAAACTGATGCAAAAAATAATATATATTTTAAGTTAAGTAAGAAACAAATGTGCCCAAGATGTATCTTTTTTTTTCATATTTTTGGATTTCTGGTTCAAAAGTTAAAGGACGGCCCGGCACATTTGTTTTCACATTCTGGGTGATTATTACTGAAAATATTAACTTTATCATAAAACGTTCAAACTTCAATGTTATTTTTCATGACCTATTGATTGACGTTACATGTTGGTATTTGGTAAAAAAAATCAGACCATTTATGTAAAAGCAAGACCAATAGGTACATTAAAAAAACCCGCAAGTGAGAAACTAATTGATCGCTATCGTAATCTAATTATTAAGCAATGTTCTAACTTTAACATCGTGTATCTAAATATATATAAATATAGTCTCTATTAGAGATAATATGACAAAAATTCGGTGTATTTGTAGAGAAATGACTCAACCGCTACGTGAAAATCCTTAAAGTCCTTGCTCGTTGGTCTGACGGCAATCACCAGCGGCGGATGGAAGGTGGTTCCTCTGGATAGATGCATTTTCGGGTACTGCTCCAGTTTATTTCACTCTGGTTCTGTAACAAACAACTGTATTTGGTACACCGCTACTAATATAACTACTACTACTATTATTACTACCACCAGAGATTATAGATAATATGGACAGACACAGGCCACAGTCATTTTTGAAGCTCAAGTCTGCAGCGCCATCTGCAGGAGAGCCACTTAAAGGTATAAAAATATTAGGAAATAATTACATTTACTACGGTACGCTACTCGTTACTAGATGTTGCTGCGATGCAATGTCATTTTTTCCTACTATTTTTATTATATCTTTAGGTTGCTCTCGTGCAGATGGCGCTGTAAACTTGAGCTTCAAAAAGTTCTTAGACTGGCTGTCTATATTATCCATAGTATCTGCTACTACACGTATTACGTGTACTCCTTAGTCAAAACGGGACGCAGCTCCCTCTATGACGCTCTCTTTCGCCGGCCTCACTTTTTAACCGAAGAGTATACTCGAGTTTGAAATAATAACTTTATGGACTCCAAGAAAGTTGTATATACTTAAGTAGTGTCAAAAATACCAATAAGTCAAATGCGCTTAATATACACGGTGCCCGTGAGCATTGCGAGAGATAGCGTATTCCTGATCGTAACTGGAGACTAAAATGTCGTAAAAACTTTTCTAGAATTTGCCTAGTTTCAGAGTGATTACCAATTAAATAAAAAAACATTGATTGTTGTTACTCAGTGAATAACGCCTTTTTCATAGAGATTTCAATCTTTATGGGGTCTAGTCTAGACATCCTTATTGACAGATATCAAAATTCCAAGGAATACTTTTCGTGAACCGTTTTTTACGAATAAAAATGAACCAATTTATTTTACTCGATAGTTTTACCAATAACATTAATTTTCTTATGTTCGCATTTAAAAAAGTAAAAAAAATTTTTTTTTGGTGAAATTAACCTAAAATTATATAACATTTATCACTCCTTATGACCTCAGGAATTCGTGGTTAAAATCTCTCGCAATGCTCACGGGCACCGTGTATGTTACTTTAAGTTTTACTTTCGTTCGACCAAGATGAAAAAAAAAAATGAGCTGAGAGGGATGGCAAGCAGGCGGACCTTAATCCCTTTCTAAAAGTTGCGTTCCAAAAAATGCATAGGTACTCTTTGGCAACAGATTATTTCATGCGAGGTGCGTTGGGATAAGATTGAACGTTAGCCGAGATAAGTACCTATTAGTATTATCTTGAAAAATCCCTTGTACAAACGACATGAGGACCAGGTACAGTCGACGTCAAAGATATTTGTAAATTTTTGCACCTCATACAATGGAGTCAGGTGGAAAAGTGTAAACATATTTTTGCCGCCGACTGTACATGAAACTATGTTTTTAGAATTTTTAGTAAAGAGGACGCGTTAAAAAAAAAACGCTTTTAACAATACTTTTAATATCTACTAGTTATTGAGAAAGTGTTATGATTCAAGATACGCGTTTTAAGATAAAACTGTAATTTATTATAAACTTATTATCGAGGTGAACCGTGGTACAGTCGACGTCAAAGATATGTTTACACTTTTTAGCCTTAAAGGAGTAAGGTGCAAAAGTGTAACCATATCTTTGACGTCGACTGTACAGGCTATATATAGCATGACGGAGCTTTTAGATTTTATTTTGTATTATTTTAATTTACTAAAATTTTTATTATTTGTATCATACTTACAAAGGTACAGTCGCCATCAAATATATCGGAGCGGCCAAGGTACTCAAAAATATCTGAACGTGCACTTTATCGCCTTGACAATAGAGGCGATGTTCAGATATTTGTGACCACCTTGGCCGCTCCGATATATCTGATAGCGACTGTACGTACAGGCTGGATTTTCTTTTTGGGTCAGTGACGGTCAAATACTACCAGATTCCGTGCTGCTACGTGAAAATGGGCTTAAAAGACCTTCCCTCTAACTATTTCAAATAAATGAAGGACCGCATTTACAGATTTTGGAAAAAACGTACAGGATGCGAGAAAAAGGTCATTCTTGGCGAACTTTTTTGTTGATGCCATTTGATCCCATTCCTAGGGTTGCCAGGTGTCCGGCTTTAGCCGGACATGTTTGGCTTTTTACGGGTGTGTCCGGCCAAATATTTGCTCGTCCGGCCTGTCCGGCTTTTGTTAGGCTTTTCGTTTGACTGACACGCGAGCGGTACGAGTCGAAAGTCGACCGCAAGTAAAGAAGCAACTGCTCCGAGGGCTGTGCACAAGTTGATAAAATTAACAATTTTTTTATGCCAATCGATTCCATTCCTGTTCAGTATTAATAGTTTCCATGGAGTCAACTTACGGTAATGTACCAAACAGCCACAAATTGAAAAAACCTTTTCCATACATTTACTATGGAAAAAATGAGAATTTTTACTGACATTTATCAATCACGCTAATAAGTCCTGTTACGGACAATAATACTGTATCAGGACATTACAGTGAAAGTCATTCAAAATATCAAAAAACGTGGATTTTAAAGCAGTTAATATACGGAAAAAGTTTCTTCAATTTCTAGCTGTTTGGTACATTACCGTACATGACCCCATGGAAACTATTGATACTGAATAGGATTGGAATCAACTGGTATAAAAAAAAATGCATGTGAAAAATAAAAGTTTTAATTTTCATACAAAATGTATGGGAAAATGTTTCCTCAGTTTGTGGCTTTTCTAGCCGGATTTTTTTTTGGTCCCGTACTAGCTTTTGATCCTGGATAGGAATGGGGTCAAAAAAAGTTCGTAAAAAATGACCTTTTTCTCGCAACCTGTATGATTTTTTAAAATCTGTAAATGCGATCCTTCATTAATTTGCAATGGAGGGAAGGTCTTCTAAGATCATTTTCACGTAGCAGCACGGGAACTGGTAGCTGCCCTCACTGACCCAAAAAGAAAATCCACTCTGTATATGCAAGCAATTTCTGGAATAAAACAAATTTCATTTCATTACTGTTCTATAATTGTTTCTAAATCAGATTGCAATTTTTTGACAATGTACGATTTTGTGGTAGACTGTACCTACTTTTCTTTAGACAATTATATAAGTAGGTATTAAATTGATTAGCAGGAATTGGTTCTAAATCAGCTTTTTTCTAAATGTTCTAAAGTTTCTAATTTTTTTACAGTAAACGATTTAGTGGCTGACTGTACTTTTCTTTAGATCAGGGGTTCTCAAACTATGAGCCGAGCCGTAGAAAGTACAGAGAGGCGCCGTGAGGCATTCCTCCTCATCATAGGTACTTTACCTATACAATACAACCTATTTCCAATAGCCTAGCTAGGTTAGGGCGTAGAGATAAAATTGTAAACTTGCAAGTGCGCCGCATTTATTTACCCGGATCACGAGCATTCGCTGGTTCGGAACTCAATTCCTCCCACTGTAGAATGGGACTTTAATAGAAACACTCACTACGCTTACGATTTTTATTTATTAACAGTTCGGTATGTACACTATGGCTTACTTTTACTGAAAATACTATATACACATATAACTCTTAGGTCCGCGAATAGGTACGTTAAAATTTACCCTATGAGCACTAAAACACTGGACACTATCTTGGTCGAAACTAATACATTGAGTACCTATTTCCAAAACACGGAACTAAAAACACTTGATAACTACATAGGTACAAAAGTCAAGCACTATAGGCATTAGGTATTGAACTAAGCACTAGACTTGAGCACTAAGCACATAGTAAGCCGGTACACTCTGATACAACACTACAACACGGAACACTTCGGGTAGTCGGATCCGCGATATGATAGATGCGTTTACCCTATGAGCACTAAAACACTGGACACTATCTAGGTCGGAAACTAAAAACACTTGATAACTACATAGGTACAAAATAGTCAAACACTATAGGCATTAGGTGTTGAACTAAGCACTAGACTTGAGCACTAAGCACATAGTAAGCCGGTACACTTTGATACAGCACTACAACATCTAGGCCCGAAACAACATGGAACACTTCGGGTAGTCGGGTCCGCGAATAGATGCGTTTACCCTATGAGCACTAAAACACTGGACACTATCTTGGTCCGAAACTAATACACTGAATACTTCTAAAACACGGAACTAAAAACACTTGAAAACTACATAGGTACAAAAGTCAAACACTATAGGCATTAGGTACTGAACGAAGCACTAGACTTGAGCACTAAGCACATAGTAAGCCGGTACACTCTGATACTGCACTTTATTTAAACTTTTTCTTCTTACTGGAACTGCTTCTTGATTTGAAGTAGAACATTGCCAAAAAGCCATGGAAAAAATTATGCTAGGCATCAGGGAACAACACAGGTTTCTGTCAAAATGTTCATTTTTTGTTGCAGGCTGTCTTTTTTAGCACAATCATGAACTTGTTGAGAGAATATTTGTGGCCATTTTCCATCTCCATCACCACTAACACCCGACCAGCTTTATGGTACAGTCAGTTATCCACTTTTGGATCTAGGTAAAAAAGTGGATACATGTCTTTGTATTCGACTGTACCTACCATCACATAATGCATCGACTGACAAAATTGTACGATCTTGTTAGTCCATGCATTATGTGACGTCTTATAATTTTTCATAATATTGGATCGAAGCCAGAACTCTAGAATTTGTTTTCTTCAAGTTATTTGCATTCTTTGACCTCCACCACTTTACAGCTGCTAGATGTCCGGATCTAGAAATAAGCATAGTATAGCAAACTAACTAGAGGGGTTTCGTTGCTCTCATTATTGTGTCGTATCTGACGTGGCCAGCTCTCCGTCTATTACGACCATCTGCGGCAGGTAAATTCGATTTAAAAAAATCAGACTCAAATCTGTTCATGCGCTTGGGTACTACAACGCCACAGACAGATACACAAAAATACATGACTGTTACACTTATAAGATCAAATATCAGAGAAAGGGTGAGCATCCACCAGAGATATACGAACCTGTGATACCATGACACAGCATTGAGCATCATGCAAGGTGTCAGATGTATGAAAACACAGCTTCTCACACAGCGTCTTATGTGTAAATATGCGGCCTGACATATTTACAGTCAGCAGCAATAGTATCTTCCTCTACGACGGCCGCAAAAATATGTGACACGCTCTTAAGAGCGAGCGTCTTATTTGTAAGACCTTAAGGTCTTACAAATAAGATTGTGTCAGATATTTTTGCGGCCGTCGTTGAGGAAAATACTATTGCCAGTGACGGCAGTGACTGTACAGTCGACGTCAAAGATATGTATACACTTTTGGATTATGTATATCACAAAGAAGCAAAGAACAAAAGTGTAAACATATCTTTGATGTCGACTGTACATGTAGTTCAGTCAAGTTAGAAATACGTGCACAGACAAAGTGGTTAGAAATATGTCAACACGCCTTAATAAAGTAGTTGCGTATTATTGCTCAAATATTTTTGAACCTTTGGGATGGTTCTTATAGGTAGGTACTTATAAATCCGATACATATAACAAGTATATTTCAGTGACGTGGCCACAGGAAACCCTCAGTGCGCGAGTCGGACTCGTCCGTAGCAAGTGTTATTAGAAGATAACATACAGGCCTCGCGTATAGAATACCTCTGTGCAAATAATTTCAACACGAGAAAATAATAATCGAGTCTGTTTACTTACCTACGTAACTTCACGAGACCTCTCTTGAATAATATTCTCTCTTAGAGATTTGGGATCAGCTCTTTCAGTCCTGGATTTCTTTCATATGTTTGAAAGTTATTTCATTATCTGAAAGAAAAAACAAGCGATGCCATTTTAATTTGGTAAAGGACTTACCTACTTACTTAAGTTGACTTTCGTAAAATTTTAATTTCTTGTTTCGTAAACGCCAAACGACACACATTAATTATTTTTTCTATAATATGATTCGTAGTATACGCGCATCTCGGGCATGTCAAAAATCCAGAATTTGTACATTATGAAAAAGAGAATTAATAAATAATTTGGTAAATACGGGATGATGATGCAATATTATAGGCAAGACTTACCCGCAAAATTATTGATGGTGGTGTTCGATAAACCCCAATCTTCTAAATACAGGCTGTCTCCATCTTCTTTAGGTGCCATTTTGTACACGAACATAGCACCTAGCACAGTTAAGTTAACACAAAAAGTAAAAGTAAACTAGAGAATCATAAACAGCGCAAAACTTGCGAGATGCAGCCGACTCGGCTCGCTGTTAGATCAAAATGGCCGCTGGCCATCCTCAGCTGCCAGAGCTGGCGCACGCGCGTCTTTCGCTGGTGGGGAGCGGGCGGGGCGGAAGAATGAGCGTAAGCGCTGTCTCGTGCGCGCACGTTTGTTTACATATCTCGCCCTCTCACTGCCACGCATTACCAAATTAAATTTTGTATAATTTACAAAACATTTTGGGTTAATTTTAGTAGTCTACTTTGGTAAATAATTGCGCAATACACATTATGCAGTTACTATTTCCAATAAATACCTTGTACGTTCCTACACAGAAAGAATACAAATAATTATTCCAAATGCTCGTTTAATAGCTTCTTCAAGTTTGTCTACTAGTTATACGAGTATTAGGTATATACCGGGGTGACCTGTAACGAGCAAAAAATTAAAACGTAGATTCTACTTCTCAAACTAAACGACGTTTTCAAATATTTATAACTGATCATTATCAAACAAGACAAAGTTTGTTCAGCGACTTTTAAAAATAACTTATTGTTTGATTTTTAGTATAGCTTACAGTTTATTCGAACACGCAATGTATTCCGAAATTGATTATGTATGTATGGTGACGAGACTGACAAGCAATGTCAATAAGATTTTAACGTACATTGAAAATACTATTAAGTTTGCATGAAAAAAATACAATCTTAAAAACACATGTTTTCAAAAAGTTGTTGAAACAGAAGTTACCAACCTGTTCTAATCTGTTCTGTTTGACTGTTCAATTTTAACACACTGAAAGCACCAAGAAATGATTAGTTAACACGATCAAAAGTTCACATTTGTGAATAAATAATGACAATTTGCAAACTAGAACTAACATAACAATAAAAACACAATATCGTTTTGATTTTCACATACGAGACAAGTGAAAATTGAAAAACTGACAGTGAAGCACGTACAGTCACCGGCAAAAGTATCTTCCTACATGAATGCTGCAAAAATATGTGACACGCTCTTATTTGTAGGGCCATAAGAGCGTGTCACATACTTTTGCGGCCTTCATGAAGGAAGATACTATTGCCGGTGACTGTACGTTTTAAATCGGAAACCATTTGTTTCGAACCTCTTTTTCTCTAGGTTTTTTATTGTGCAAACTTGATAAGAATAAATTATTTCGTACAAATGTCTACTATTATATTAAAATGCTGTTAAATAATTCATATTATTCTAATTAACATTTACATGGCTTTAATATACACACAAATAATTATATACACGGTGGGCACGAGTAGCCGACAGATTTTAATAGTGTATTCGTGATCATGTTTACAGACTAAAATGTCCTATAAACTTTTCTGGAATATGCCTAGTTTCAGAGTTAATACCAATTTAAAAAATCTTTATTATTATTATTACTCAGCACATAACGCCTTATTGATGGCGTTGTTGCCACTATTGGGCATACTAGTATTTTATACATCTTTATTGACAGACTATATCAAAGTGACAAGGAATACTTTGCATAAACTATATTTTATTTTGATAAAATGTATCATTTCGTTTTAGGCGTTCATTTTAAAAATAACATTCAATTTTCATGTGCACAGTTCTGTGCACATGAAAATGTCTAGTTCTAATTTAAAAAAAATAGATTTTTTTTGGCGAGATTCACCTAAACTCACATACCGGTACCGTTTTTTATTCCTTTTGGTCTCAGAAATGCGCGGGTAAGATCTGTCGGTTTCCTTGTGCCCACCCTGTATCATTATAGTTTTAAAGGCCACATATTTTTACGTTGACAGTTGTGACATGTATCGTGTCGTATCGTGCCTGATAAAGAAACCCTGTAAATCCTTCTTTCAACTTATTTCTAATCTAAAAAAACGAACTATAGTATATTCCAGCCGGCCAAAAACGGGATATCTGCCCTTTAACTCTTGTTATGCTTATTTTTTTATTGCGCATTTAAATTGAAATTATAGTGTGTCAAGACACATAACACACATAACTTATAAAAAAAACATTGTCCCTAACGTAGCTTATTTGAATATTTTAAGACCTCTATATTTTCATATATAAACATTAGGTTTAGGTACCATAAGCCGTGACCTAAATGTTTAATTCGTCTTATCAGGTAGGTATGTATTTTGATTAGGTTTTGTTTAAAAAACACATATTTTATACCAACTAAAATTTAGTATAAAATACGTCTAAGGGACATCAGTCATCACACACCTGATTTGAATTCAGAAATTCATAGACAAAATCAGACGGAAATGCTTAAATTTGTCTATGGTGGCTGAAATTTATCTATGGCCTCCATACAAAAATCAGATACCATAGACAAATTGAAGAAACCATAGAAAAAATTAAGCATTATGTCTACGAAGTTCTGAATTCAGATCAAGTGTGTGATGTCCCTTATCCGGTATTTCATAAATTATGGCTTGTAAATGTACCTAAGGCACAAGTAGTCCTAAGTCAGAATCTTAGAGATTCAAGCATTTTTTTGTCATGTTATGAATATCTATTAAAGTAATAAATTGGTTAGGGTTAGGGGACAATTTTACAGAAATCGAACTAGCTCCATTAATAAGCTCAATAAGCTATAACTCTCTTACTTTTGCCAGACATTCATATCATATAATTTCATTTGCCATAATTTTAGAATGCATATTTAATTATTTTTTCCTCAATACAATGTATATTCATTTAACATAACGTTATTTTTGATGTTGATGCCAGAATGTTACGTATGACGTATGCCACATCTTTTTTTCCATATTTTATTTTTAATAACCTTAGAGCTTTAAACCAAGCGGAATAGCCATTGACAGGCGTTCTGCCGAAAATGTATGACCAGTGGTCATTGTATGGACTGACGTTTATTTGACGTGACTATTTACATTATACATTTGATGATCCCCTCCCCCGCAAAAAACGGCAGACTTTTTCCGATAGAAATCAGAGCGAGTGTCACATCCGGTTGGGTGTCACAACATTAGGGACTTATTTATAGGAGATTTTTTATTCAATATGGCAATAAAATTGTATGGCAAGCATATGGCAAGTGACTATTATGGATAACACTGATAATGGCAAATTGGCTATTGTAGTAAAGTATAGTTATGAAATCACGTTAAATGAAATTCTGGCAAAGGTTGTTTCGCTGAAATGCTCAAAGAGATTTAGTATAATTGACTAAGGTATTAGTTTCGTAACTTTTACTTATGTAGTTTGGTAAGTTTACCAAACTGGTGTGCTGAAATTGTCAAAGAAATTTTGGTATTATTAACTAAAGTAACAGTTTTGTAACTTTTACTTATACAGTTTGGTAAGTTTACCAAACTGGTTTGCTAATATTCTCAAATAGATTTAGTATAATTTACTAAGGTAATAGTTTGTAACCTTTACTTATACAGTTTGGTAAGTTTTCCAAATTGTTTTGCTTAAAATCTCAAAGAGATTTAGTATAATTTACTAAGGTAATAGTTTCGTAACTTTTACTTATGCAGTTTGGTAAGTTTACCAAACTGGTGTGCTGAAATTCTCAATGAGATTTTGGTATTATTTACTAAAGTAACAGTTGGTAACTTTTACTTATGCAGTTTGGTAAGTTTACCAAACTGATTTTCTATAATTCTCAAAGAGATTTAGTATAATTTACTAATGAAATAGTTTCCTAACATTTACTTACACACTTTGGTAAGTTTACCAAACTGGTTTGTTAAAATTCTCAAAGAGATTTAGTACTATTTACTAAGGTAATAGTTTCGTAACTTTTACTTATACAGTTTGACGAGTTTACGAAACTGGTTTGCTAAAATTTTCAAAGATATTTTGTATTACTTACTAAAGTAATCGTTTTGTAAGTTTTACTTATATAGTTTGGTAAGTTTACCAAACTGGTTTGCTAAAATTCTCAAAGAGATTTAGTATAATTTACTAAGGTAATAGTTTTGTAAGTTTTACTAATACAGTTTGGTAAGTTTACCAAACTGGTTTGTTAAAAATTCTCAAAGAGATTTAGTATTATATACTAAAGTAATAGTTTTGTAAGTTTTACTTATATAGTTTGGTAATTTTACCAAACTGGTTTGCTAAAATTTTCAAAGAGATTTTGGTATTATTTACTAAAGTAACAGTTTTGTAACTTTTACTTATACAGTTTGGTAAGTTTACCAAACTGGTAAGTTAAAATTCTCAAAGAGATTTAGTAATATTTACTAAAGTAATAGTTTTGTAAGTTTTACTTATATAGTTTGGTAATTTTACCAAACTGGTTTTCTAAAAATCGCAAAAATATTTAGTATTATTCACTAAAGTAAAGGTTTTGTAAGTTTTACTAATACAGTTTGGTAAGTTTAACTAATTGTATTTACTAATGTCTACAAGAAAATATAGTATTATTTAATAAATCCATAGTTTTGTAAATTATATTTACACAGTTTGGTAATTATTACGTACTGTGTGTGCAAAATCTACAAATAGATTTTGTATTATTTACTAAACTTGACGTTTTGTAAAATATACTCCTACAGTTTGGTAAGTTTTACATATCGTGTAGCTTAAATCTACAAAAGTACTTGTTTACGACGTCAATCCAAGTATGTTTCGTAACTTCAATCTTGCAGGTTTTGTGATATTAACTAATTTTGTACTAAATTTTACAAAATCGAAATCAACCAATAAAAATTTCGTAAAATCAACCAAGGCATTTTTTCAGTGTAGGGAAAATAAAATTCATCGATACGATGATAGGGCAACAACAATTAGGACAAATGAGTATTAGGGCAAATGATCATTAGGACAAATAGCATTAGGGAATACAAAAATAGGACAAAAAACTTTAGGGATTCAGATATAGATCCGTATTTTATTTGAAAATGGGTATTTTGTAAAGTTTCTATATCAGCTCCTTGTTTTCATTCTCCTTGTCTGAGTATACGTATCCCACGTAAATGTTTTCCAAAATTCGCATACTTAACGTATTGGAAATTAATTTACACAAGCAGTAGGTTAGTTTCGTGGCGAACATTTCCTAATAATTTCGACTCCACTAACGATTCTCTCGTAATCATATTATTCGGAGTCCGGGCAACATAATTACAACAATTTACAAATACTTACACAGATAAAAGGATATCTTAATCCAAGATATTTCATTCTTGTATATAAGGAAAATCGATACCTTGACCTAGCTCCCCATGGTCCTCGACCCGGTCCCGGAAGACCAAAGAAGCGATGGCTGAATGTCGTGGAGGCCGACATGAGCGAAAACGGGCTCATTAGATAAAGAAGACGCCCAGGATCGTGCAAAGTGGAGGAAAGCGAGCAGGAAAGCGGACCCTGGCAATAGCCGGGATAACGCTAGGTAGAAGGAGGAGATATAAGGAAAATCGATAATTTCTTAAATCAAGTAAAAAGTATCTTGATCCAAGTAAGTTTCATCTTGGATCAACAAAATCATACTTGGTTCAAGAAATTATCGATTTTCCTTTTATACAAGAATGAAATAACTTGGATTAAGATATCCTTTTATCTGTGTACCTATTGAAAAAAGTTTGATTTGGCTTTTTTTACCGCAATTTACTTTCGTCCGGACTACATGTGACCGGTACACTTCCATCCATACCTTCCAATCCCACCTTTTTCAAACGTGCAAATTAATTCAGTAAATACAATGGCCAATACTGTCAACGGAACGAGCGTGATTTCAGCGGACAATACAGTGTCATGGAATCTTTTTTCCGCGCTCGCCGGACGCGGGCCGCCGGAAGCGAGCCAGTACCTACTCACTGAACTCACAGAATGTGTAACCCGAAAGGATTTTACTCTTCAATACTGTGTGACACTCACTCTCCTTTTTTCATATGCTTAGCGCTATTTTGATGTGTTTTCGTCGGATCGCATTAGGTTGGTATACTGGGTGATTCAGGAGACGTGAACAAGAACAACCCTACATACCTAGTTAACGATAATGAATCGGCCGCCGTCATGTTTAAGTGAAATAACAACGAATTTTTATTTTTTGAGAAATATTGTTCTCTGTAATCATGGACACCTTACAAAAAAATAGCGCTATATAAAAATCAAGCAATAGCTTGTTATTGACTGAATCCGCCGTGTTAATCCTGCTCACGTCTACTGAATCAACCTGTATACCTCCCAGTAATCATTATACTTTAATAGCCTGGTTCTTAGTGGTGTAGTAGACGCCAGCTTTCACGGCCCTCGGTCAACTTCTTTATGTTCCTTTGGGGTAAATCATATTGGAGGTTGCATATGCGTATGCTGGCTATTTAGAAATCGTATTACGACATATCTGACACGCGTTTAAATTAAGCGTAGTAACGGCTTGTTTATATATTTTGTACTGTCACTATCTGATTCCACTTACTCTGCTGGTAGCCCCAAATCTTCTTTTAGGTCATGTGCCTTCCGCACAGATAGTGCTAGTTTAATACAAGAGTGGTTTATATGTAATTTTTAGAGTAGTTGTGAAACTTGCGTAAATAATTATGTCGGAAGAAAACGGCATAAGTGGTATAAAGAAGCTGAAAGGATCGTCGGATTACCCGAATTGGAAGTTCCTGGTACGTAACTACCTAGAAAATAAAAATTGGTGGGACGTAATTGCAAAAGATGTCGTAAATGCTGATGCAGACAGAAAAGCACGGACAACTATTTGCCTGTTGTTGGAGCCAGAGTGCTTTACCCACATCTACAATGCAAAGACAGCCAAGGAAGCCTGGAACAATTTACAAAAAGCCTACGAAGATAAAGGTTGGGGTAGACGTATCCACATACAGCGAGAGCTCTTCAACTGTAAATTGGAGAATTTCAGCTCTATGGACAGCTACATATCGAAGATCACATTCCTTGCACAGCAACTGAATGATATTGACGCGGAAATCCCAGAAGATTGGTTAATATCGATTTTGCTAGGTGGTTTGACACCTGAGTACAGTCCCCTTATAATGGCTGTAGATAACAGTGGCCAAGAGATCACGTTAGAGCAAATTAAGACGAAATTGTTGCAAGAAGGAGGTCGACAAAGCAAGTTAAACACTGACTACGAGCAAGCCTTAGTGACACGCAAAGCGTCGAGCGATGCTAGATCTGCTCCTAAAACCAGCGATCGCAAGCAGAAGTTTGTATATAGATGCTTCAGGTGCCATAAGGCGTCTGAATGTAAGGAGCGAGTGAAGACCGCGAATGTCTGCCTTTACACCAAGGAGACGATTGACAAAGATAAGTGGTATCTTGACAGCGGGTGCTCCAGCCATCTTACCCACGACAAGAGCAAGTTGGTGTCTTATAAACCTGATAAGAGCAACACCAAGATCTCTGTGGCGAACGGTGCTAAGTTATCAGTAAAAGGACGAGGGAACGCTGAGCCCCAAGTCAGCGAGAGCGAAAAATTAATATTAGAAAATGTTTCGCATGTTCCCGATTTATCCATGAATTTAATTTCGGTAAGTGATTTGACTAAAAAGAAATGTAAGATTATTTTTGACGAAAAAGGTTGCATTATTCAAAAAGAGAACCGGACTATTGCAAGTTGTCAAGAAGTCGATGGAATTTACGAGTTGTCAGAAAAGAAAAACAACGTCGTCAATTTGACATTGTCAAAGCAAAAGGAAAACATTTCGAATATTTTTCATAAACGTTTAGCACACTTAAGCCGAAATTATATGTTGAAAATGAAAAACTTAGTGACCGGTATGAAATTTAAGAGCACAGATTTGTGCGAACCGTGCATTCCGTGTATTGAAGGAAAGACGTGCAAGAGTCCCTTTAAAAACAAAGGTACGAGAGCCAAGGATGTTTTGCAAATCGTGCACAGCGATGTATGCGGTCCTATGGAAGAGCCGTCGTTTGGAGGTTCGAGGTATGTTCTGCTTTTTATTGACGATTATACTCGAAAGACTCATGTTTACTTTTTAAAGAATAAGAGTCAAACTTTTGATAAGTTCCGTGAGTACAAGGCGGAAGTACCCTACACGCCGGAACAGAATTCTGTATCTGAACGCGCGAATCGAACGATTATAGAAAAAGCAAGAACATTACTGTCAGAATCGAACCTGAGCAAAAAATATTGGGCGGAGGCTGTTAATACTGTTGTATATTTGAAGAACAGAAGCCCCACGAAAGCTTTGAACAATACAGTACCTGAAAAGCTTTGGACTGGAAAGGATGTGGATGTCAGTCATCTGAGAATATTTGGTTGTTTGGCTTATCGGCTTTTACCGAAGCAGAAGAGACGTAAACTGGATATGAAGACGGAACCGATGATTTTTATCGGATATCCTGATAACCAGAAGGGTTATCGTCTCATGAATCCAAAGACGGGTGAAGTGACAACTGCGAGAGACGTAAAATTTTTAGAAAATGTTTTTCTCCAAAAAGAAAACGTCGAGAAGTCGTCAGAATTCATCATTAACCTGAATACGGACTCTGATGGTCAGTCCTGTTCACCAAATGGATCCACGAGTGTTCCAGAAGTATTGGAGGCGCACGATGAGGTGTTCCGTGACGCCGTAGACGAGAACATGGAAGTACCTGAGCCTGATGTACCTGAAAATGGGCACGTACCTGATGAGGTGGTCACTGACGATGAAGTGATAATACCTGACCTGTCAGAAAGGAGGTATCCTCAGAGAGAACGCAGACAAGTTGATCGGTACGGTTGCAATGTTATGTATGCCAAAGAGAGCAATCTTGACGGAGATCCTGTTACCATAGAGGAAGCGTTGGCGAGACCTGACAGCGAGTTATGGCAAAAAGCGATAGATGATGAGCTTACGTCATTGAAGGAGAACCAGACCTGGACGTTAGTGGATCTACCCGCTGATAAGAAGCCAATCCAATGCAAATGGGTATTCAAGATCAAGAAAGATAGCGACGGCAAGGTAACGAAGTACAAGGCTAGACTCGTAGCAAAAGGGTTTACACAGGTATGTGGTGTAGATTATGCGGAGACCTACTCTCCAGTAGTTAGGAGCTGCACTCTACGATTGTTGTTCTCGCTAGCTGCTGAATACGGTTGGTTTATTGACCAATGGGATGTCACGACCGCATTTTTGTACGGCAAGATTAAAGAAGATATTTACATGCTTCAGCCGAAGGGAGCAGTCGCCAAAGGTCAAGAAACCAAAGTATGTAAGCTGCAGCGATCTTTGTATGGTTTGAAACAAGCCTCAAATGCTTGGTTCAAAGAGTTAGACAATGAAATGTTAAATTTAGGCTTTGTACAATCAAAAATAGAACCGTGTTTGTATCAAAAACAGCTTAAAGATAATAAGAAGTTAATTGTCGTGATTTACGTTGACGATCTGTTCATATTTGGGAACTGTGAACAAGAAAAGCAAAGATTGAAGTCAGGTTTGCTTGATAAGTTTAAAGTGAAAGATTTAGGCGCGGCTAGACATGTTTTAGGCATGAGACTGAGACGCGATAAGGGCGTGATTCATCTTGATCAGGAGCAGTTTATTCTGAACTGTTTGAGTGACTTTAACATGACAGATGCTAAGCCGGTGACTACCCCAATGGAAGTAGGAATTAAATTGGAGAGGTCAACTAATTCCCACTGCCACCTACCATATCAAAATTTGATAGGTTGTCTAAATTATTTAGCCTGTAATACGCGACCAGCCAGACATAGCACACGCGGTAAGTGTACTTTCGCAGTTTAATTCGTGTTACGATGAAATACACTTTAAGTGCGCGAAACGGGTCTTACGGTATTTGAAAGGTACGTCTGATCTGTGTCTTACTTTTCGAAAATCAGGGGATCTGAACCTACGGGGCCACGTGGACGCGGATTGGGGGGGCGCGCTTGATCGGAAATCTTTCACGGGTCTAATTTTCAAATTAGGGAAAAATATTGTTTCCTGGGAAAGCCGGAAACAAGCAACCATTTCGTTGAGCTCTACGGAGAGCGAGTATGTTGGGCTGAGCCAAGCTTCAAAAGAAGCGCTCTATTTGCGTAGTTTACTGAACAGTTTGACTACTGTACTGTAGATAGTAAACCTGTAGTAATTTTTAATGACAATCAGTCGGCACATAAAATCGCAGCCAACAAAATGATGCATAATAGGACAAAGCACATTGACATTAAGTATCATTTTATTCGGGAGTGTGTACTAGCTAATAAAGTAGAGATTAGGTACATGTCAACTGATAAAATGATAGCGGACATTCTAACTAAATGTGTTTCTGGCCCTAGGTTAAAAGGTTTTTTGAAGGATTTATCCCTGTCAAATTATCCTATTAAGAGGGCGGATTAGAGTTAGATATTTATAATGTTTTATGTTTTTAGGTGTTTTGTGTATTAGGTAATAGAATAATTTTCTTGTTTTACCTTTCTTATGCATATTTTAATTTTTTGGATGATTTCTGTTTGTGTACAGTCAGACACAAAAGTTTTAAAAATTAGATTAGTTTTATGTACCGAGTACTGACATGTATAAAAGTGTTAGAGTATGTACGTAATAGATTAAGGGGGCGTATTGGAGGTTGCATATGCGTATGCTGGCTATTTAGTAATCGTATTACGACATATCTGACACGCGTTTAAATTAAGCGTAGTAACGGCTTGTTTATATATTTTGTACTGTCACTATCTGATTCCACTTACTCTGCTGGTAGCCCCAAATCTTCTTTTAAATCATTGTTATTGTTTATGTAACTAACTAATTTTTGGTAACTCCACATTTTGAATATTGCAGATAATTTTTTTTTCAACACAACTACCTAGGGCCTAATAGATAGCTAACAATATTTTGTAAACTCACTGAAAATAGGTTTCAAAAACATTAGTTACTTAGTTCAAATTTTAAAAGTAGGTAGATAGCAGCGCATCATAAATAGTTTTAGGGAAGCCGGAGTTCATTTGGCTTTACTTTTCTCCATGGCCCATACTAAAAGTACTCAACTCACAGAAAATTAGGCAACGCCGTCGCAAAAAATCCGAACAAAATAGGTAAGTTAAAATATCAACATTTTTATAAATATCTATAATGAGAACGATACCAACGGTAGCTCACAGGAAACAATACTCGAACCTCTGAATTAATGACTACACGGTTCACTGTCAGGGGTGCTCACGCCGCGGCATGAATGTTATTTAAACATCTTTGATTAATATTGTCACATTAGCTTAGCTGCTGCTGTTAAAATGTTTAAAATTTAATCGATCACAAATATTTGAATAAATACTTATTAGGTTATGATTTTCGATCAGTTATGTCGTATCTATACATTCTAGCCTACAAAAAGTGGAAATTAAATTATGGAACTTAAATATTTTCTCAGACAATACATGCGATAGTCTTTCATTACTCCAACTTTTGTAGTGTATTTTAAATGGCGGTATTGCAAATACATTATATGATATACATTGTAATTACTTATTGGTATTTATAGTAGGTGCGATACTGTCTAGTGGAAATAGACTTTAATGTTTTCTGTCACACAAATATTTGGCTTACTTTTTATACAATATCTCGTAAATCTTGTTTCATAAAATATAGTTAATTATTTATAGTTCAATATAAATAACTCCAAAAGTCTACGTATCTATGACAGACAGGCTCTCAGGTAAAAATTAAAGCAAAACAATAACAAGTTGATGACCCCTGCCATGCAATATTTCAAGCCAACAATAGGAAGTCGTTTCGTTCGGATCACCTGCGGATATTAGGTTGGCGAACCCTGGAGCGGGGTTCGATTACAGGTGTTCAGATATTGTTATTGTTAAACTGTTCAGACTTAAAACAAAGGAATAACAAGTTGACAACCCCTACCATGCAATATTTCAGGGCAACAATGGGAGGTTGTTTCGTTCGGATCACCTGCGGAGTGCGGATATTAGGTTGGCGATCCCTGCAGTTGGCAATCGCTGGAGCTGTATTCGATTAGATACAGGTGTTCAGATATTGTTACTGTTAAACTGTTCAGAATTAAAACAAAGGAATAACAAGTTGACGACCCCTGCCATACAATATTTCAGGACAACTTGTTTCGTTCGGATCACCTGCGGATATTACGAGGAGGTTGACGATCCCTGCAGTTGGCGATCGCTGGAGCTGAGTTCGATTACAGGTGTTCTGGCGGCTTAGCATGACATGCGTTGTCGCGCGCGACTCCATACTTCGAGTCTCACTTGACACTGTCAAAAAAAGGCGACCTAAAATCGCTTTTTATGCACTTGGGCCTAAAGTAAACTCTTCGTCGAATACCAAGGCAGTCGGTTCATCAGCCGCCCGCAAACAAGTTCCTAAACTTTATTTAAAAAAAAATCACTACGACCTTTGCCACGTACCTACTGAAAAAAAATTAAAAAAAAGTTAACACGCGGGAACCGCATTTATTTTTCATTGTAATTTTGTGTTACAACCTGGAATTGCTTTATTTTCTCGCAATCGAAGCGAAAAGTAGAGTGTGCAACGTGTCCATAAAACCCATTTTACGCTCGACTTTATATCAATCCTCGCTCGCGAGCTCGCTCGGATAGATAAACGCCTCGCGTAAAATGGCTCGTTTTATGCACTTGTTGTACAATCTACTATTTTTCAACATATTACCCAGGTACTTACTTTTGTATATGTGAGAAAGAGAACTTGTCGTGCGTTAAGAAAGGACAACATGATTCCTGACGTCACAGAAGGACCTCTGTTGAGTACTATTATTTACCCTGTGCTATTGGGTAGGTACAGTCGCCATCATATATCGGAGCGGACAAGGTGGTCATATCATAAATATCTGAACAACGCATCTATTGTCAAGGCTATAAAGTGCATGCAGTCAGATATTTTTTAGTACCTTGGCCGCTCAGATATATTTGATGGCAACTGTACATAAATATCTCACAAAGTGAAGCTACCGGGCAATAGGCACGGAAGCATTAGAACCGCGTGTCGTTCCGATCATTACGCCGCCCGGCCCCGGTCGGCCCCGGTCGGCCTCTCTCGGCCCCAGGCCCGCCTGTATCCGTTTTTCCAAATTTATAGGGGATTTACCAATTAGGACCCATTCAGGTTAGCGAGCAAGCTTCATAATACAATAATTTATGGGCTGTTTATACAACACGACAGTTCCTTTGCGAGCCTCGTGATGATTTTAACTGTGAATAGAACAACACACCTACCTCTCTATATTTGAATTTATAAGTGAATTTTAATCCAGCCTTTCATTAAATATATCTCAACAAAATATTTTTGAGAAAAATACAGTCGAAGATCTTTACACTTTTGGACCTTATTACAAAGGAGTAAGATGCAAAAGTGTAAACATAATCTGTGACGTCGACTGTAAATTTTTTATTTTCTATTGAAATTAAATCAACACAGTTTGTTAACACGGTTTTTTTGTATGTGCTGTGGGTGGGTATGTAAGGCCCGGAAACGCGCATGTGACACCTCTGGAGTTTCCATAGGCTACCTACTGATTATTACTATCAGGCGCAACTAAAAACATGTAGTAGGTATATGTAAAACAAAGAATAGTTGATAAAGAAAAGGTACTATTAAGTACATTTTGAAAATAAACTCCTCCAGCTTTCAACGCACCTTTTACTCGTTACGCGTAATTTAGCGTTCATCCGAAACCAAAGCGTCACTTGAACAGCGTCGGCACAAATCATCCCAATAGACCGCGAGATAAAACATCACAGCTTTGTTGTTCGACGAGACCGGTAGCCATACACCACTCTGTTGGCAAACGAGCATACTATCCGCCTGATGGAAAGCGGTTAGCGTGGCTTAGGTTTCACATGCGCATTGGTAGTTGGTAGATCCTTAAGAAACCTACATAATCTACATACGTACTCATGTTTTTTGGAAAACCCGATAATACACTGATTTAGACTTTCACGGTTTTTACTCATAATTATTTGTAATAAACGGGACTTAACCGCGTATATAATTTTTAAATTACCTTCGACGTTTCGAGGACGACATTGTCCCCGTGGTCGCGAAGAAACGTCGAAGGTAATTTAAAAATTATATACGCGGTTAAGTCCCGTTTATTACAAATAATTATAAACCCGATAATGTCACACAACAATTTTACTAACCCTTACAAGAAGTTTTGATAAATTTGAAATGAACATTATTTATGTCCCCAGAACATACATTCTTACTTGTAAAGACGGTGCAGTGTTTACGTGAGGTGACTTACGCGTGCCAATTGTGCAATTGCTATATTTTTAGAATGACTTTGAAACTGGTAGACTCCATTCATATTCAAATCATTATGTATTTACTCATCATTATACTTTCAGGTATATCGATGTACTATCAGCTGCAGAATTGCCTACCCAGTTTATGAACTGGGTACATAAACTGGTTAGGCAATTCGGCAGCTCACTGTACACTTGTCTTATGTAAATATTATAAGCTAATAAAAAATGGTGGAATTAAAAACATCCTGCTAACTTAAGAGTTGCCAGGACGCTCGCGTTCCCATACAAACGTAGTTCAGCTCTCATTTTAAAACGATATGCTTTAGAACCACGAAATTTGGCATGGGCATTCCAATAGTACAGATCTAGGTTGGACATTCATTTTCGTAGCTAAAAATTGTAATACAAAGAAAATATAGCAAAATTAAGTTTTGTATGTAAATATGTAACTGGCTGCATTTTCTTTGTATTACAATTTTTAGCAACGAAAATGAATGTCAAACCTAGATCTGTACCATTGGAATGCCCATGCCAAATTTCGTGGTTCTAAAGCATATCGTTTTAAAATGAGAGCTGAACTACGTTTGTATGGGGACGCGAGTTCACGCGAGCGTCCTGGCGACTCTTAAGCGACTTTTGGATCACTCTGTCATTTTACAAGGTGTAACAAATCAGTAGTGAACCCTACAAGAGCATAATTGGTATCGTATCCCAATGACGAAACAGTAAGAAAAAATATTTTTCACAGGAAAATAATGGTTTTGTATGGAGTATTGACCGGCGGGTATGACGGGGCCTAAACACAATTTGTTTTTGCGTGTCAAAAGAAATTGACAATTTCTTTTTCTTACTCGTAATACGATACCAATTATGCCCTTAAATTAAACGGACCACCGCGCTATTGTTGTTACACCTTGTAAGCGTATATCGATTGAACGAAAGTTGCTTGTACCTAGGCTCCATCACACCATCCAGTTATACATACGTACAGAAAGAGAACTAAATACATCTTATTGTATGGGTCTATATTAAACTCTGCGATCTATTGTATGGGTCTATTTTAAGTAGCGGAATCCTAGTAAATTGTATTAATTATGAATATTTAAACAGATGATTAGCAACCGCCATGCCAGATAAATTAATCCGCCATGCTTGAATGATTTAATAATAAACAGATAATTTACAGTATAAATAGAGACATTGTAAAAACATATCCCGAGTTGAGTTCACATATAGTTGCAGCAATGCATTTCAACATTTTTTGTTTTTGTTCGGTAATGTACATCATCACCTTTTATTTTCAAATTCGCATTGGCGAATCTCATCAATCAATACTTACCGTGGTCTCAGAAGCAACTTTAGCTGAGGATGGGAAGCTCAATTTCACACAAATGGTAAATAAATACGGTTTCCATGTTGAGCAACATGACGTTGTGACCGATGATGGATACATTCTTACACTGTTCCACGTTCCTGGAGAAAAGCCTCCTGTTCTGTTATTTCATGGAATTGCAGATTGTTCAGATACTTTCATAATTAGAGGTAATACTTCCTTGATTAGTACATTGGCGATATCGGGGTATGACATATGGATTGGTAATAGTAGAGGAAACTTGTATGGCCGACGCCACGTCAGTTTAAATCCCAACACTGACAAACAGTTTTGGGACTACAGTTTCCACGAGGTCGGTTATTATGACCTGGCTGCTACTATAGATTGTGTGTGTAATAAAACGGGCAAAGAAAGCATTTCTGTTATCGGACATTCTCAAGGGACATCTGCAGGCTTTGTATTAGCATCTACAAGAACAGAATACAATAATAAAATTAAGGTGTTCATTGCCTTAGCACCGATCGCTTTTTTTATGCATTTGTCACCTGTGCTATCTGCGGTTGTTTTGGCGGGGCCAGCTATTAATGCACTGTTTAAAACAGTGGGGTATGAAGAAATTTTGCAAAACCATGGTGCAGCATCGGATCTCGTAACATTTGTTTGCAGCAAAGGCATAGTGAGCTACACAGTATGCGCGCTAGGAGCTCTTTTTCCGTTTTCTGGGATGGACCCGGTTAACATCGAACCCGAACTTCTGCCCGTCATTTTCGGGCATTACCCTGCAACACTTTCCAGGAAGTCTTTGTTCCATTACGGTATATTGGCGTTGCGAAAAACCTTCTGCCATTACGACTACGGTGTCATTGAAAATATCGCTAAATATGGCACTTCTACTCCACCTGATTATGATTTGAGTGCTATAACTATGAATGTCGCTTTATTGGCAGGCCTTAACGACGGTTTGGGAAACATTAAAGACGTGAGGCATCTCCGGGACAATCTGCAAAATGTATACTATGAAGAAATACGACCAAAGCAATGGTCACATTTAGATTTTGTGTGGGGTAAAGAGATGCCTAAATATTTGTACCCTTCGATTTTTAAGATTCTGAATAAATACAATCTTTAATTAAATTAATTCTTATTGGATGTGTGTTGTGTTTTACCTTGGTGGTATGTTTAAATTTTTCTTTTATTCACAAAATTTATATTATTTTATTTATTTGATATCCCTAGTTTTTAACTGTATTAGTTAGACAAACGTACTGCCTACTCGTTTATTTATTTTGTAAGCATTTAAATATTGCCCATGTAAAAATATATATTTCATTACTCTTTATTTTTTTTGAAAAAAAACATATTAAATATCCCGTTTAAATAGTGTTTTTAGTTGAAACAATGTATCAAATAACGTTCTATGGCAGCCTGGGTAGGTACTTGTTCCCCAACTGAAGAAGTTTGTCCACAGAATCGGTGCAAGCAACTTTTGCGCGACTAATTAACGCGCAAGTTAATGACTTATGCTGACTGCGATAGCCAGGTTAATGAACACTCTACTTCACGAGTCAGTAAAACATACAGGGTGGCAAAAAAAACCTATCACATCACATATTCAGCGCTTACTATTGGCCAAAGAATGATGAACAACGTCATATTCCTTGTGACGGGCCCAAGAACGTAGTGCTTATAAAAGATAAAAAAAAGATAAAAGATATTTATTCTTCAATTTAGGCACATTACAATGCACTTATGAACGTCAGAGAGAAAAAGAAACTACCACCGGTTCTAACCCTACACCTCTGACCCGAGAAGTATTACTTATTACCGGCAAGAAACTCGGCGGGACTTATTTTTTCAAAACAGTAATACTAATACATTAAATATACTATATACAATAATGCATAGTTCTTCAAGAAGGCATATATTTCAATAGTTTTATTTTTTTAAGTACCAGTTAATATTAGCCATTTTGCACCTACATAATAACTATAGATGTTTCCAATTTCCGCCATATATTGTAAATTTTTGCGCCAGAATGATTTGACATACAAATTTGTACTTACCTTTATATAGCAAACCAATACATAATTAATAATTAAATACATAGAAGGTAATTCCGAAAATGGACTCCTATAATGATGGAATATGATTGATTTTTTAGATTTTTGTAATAATAATTTGTACCTACTTATAAGTGTACTGTAACTTAGTATGGTTAGGTAGAATCCTGTCTGTTTAAAATTCGAATGACAAAAGTACTCAAACAGGTGCAAATTGGCTAAAACCTTCCCAAATATTTCCAATGGGTCCGCGGATTTAAAACGGAACTACCTATTCAACTCGTTCGGGTCTATCTTATCTTAACGAATCAGTGAGCGCGCGAGTTACGGGCCGCTTCGGGAGCATTCGGGACGTTACCGAACTTCCAATTTGAATTCCGATTCTAAAAACTGGTCGTTAAGGGTAAGTTCGGTACTCTTACCATTTATTTTATGTTTGAAGCTTAATTTTATGACGTTGGATATTTTTACCTATTTCCGATGACTGGTTAGTTTAAAAATAATCAAGAGCAAACCAATGCCTATATATAAATAGTCTGGCAAGCCTTGACATATTGTATGGTATCATATGGTATGGTGTGTCTAGGTAAACAAAGGCGTATTATAGAAAAATCTCCGTGCATATTATATACTACCCTAATAATAAATATAAGCGTTCTTTCATATATGTATTTCTATGTTGTTCTTTATGCGGTGATTTTGTGCAAAGGCGGTCCTGTAGTATGGGCCGGCCACGTGACTCGGGATTTCCCGTCGTTTCGGTTTCCCATATAGTTCGGTTACTTCTCTGGTATGGCCTCTTTATATTATACAGTAGATATACATGCTAAGATCGATGGCAATAAGTCATCGTCTTCTATGCTCAGTACCGCCTAGCACTGCTTGAACAATTTAAGACAAAAATGCTCTCCGGCACACTATACGGTGTCTGATGCATTTCATTTCACTAAAAAAATATAGTACAACTTCTCCTTAACACAATTCACCTGCTAATGGCTTATGGAGAGCCCGCCTTAGGTAATATTTAACGTTCGGCAACGTTAGTGTGTGGCCACGCGTGATGCGATACCGGCTAACGTCGAACGATTTTAAACGTCGCAACGTTTTTGAATGTGGAACGTTTTTACATGTGTAATGGGATGGAATGACAGTGTTTTGTTTATGGCCACGAGAGAGCTTGTAAATAACCTGCCTATGAATTTGGTGTGTTTGAAAGTAAAGTGCGATGATACTTAATACATAAGTAAAGGTGACGTGATATAATTGGCAATGGCAATTTGCTGCAATTTATAATTTCTTATTTATACTTATAAATCTTATAAGTAGTACACTTAGCTCTTAGAGTGTATGAAATAGCGCGTAAAATAATGTGTATTCAGCGAACGTGACGAAAATTGACGCATTGATTTTCGTTAAAGTGTTTTCGAGTACTTAATTTGCCAAATTGACAGTGAATTTCGAATTTTAAATATCTTACATTCGTAATAGCCCGAATACAGCTGACTTACATCATTACAAGCAAAGATCAATAGAGTCAGGCAATATTTTAGTTTTTTTTTTCACAAGTTTATTATACCTAATCGTTATATAGCTAGTCTCTAAACATATTTTTACTTAATATTATATACCTACCTTCTTACCAATGGGGCACCGAAGTGGTAGGTATTACACTCAAATAAATTCAGTACTTACGATTAGATTCTATCTGACATAACAAATATAACATGAAATAATAAAAAAAATATCATAAAAGTAAAATATAAAAAACATCAAATGTAATTAACATCTGTGTAAAAATAACCAAACAAAAACAATATAATAAGCGTGATAGTGGAAATATTGTTTAATTACCACACTTAAAAATTATAAATACATTTCAGATACTCAAGCGATGACGCAACAATAGTAAATGGAAACATGTGTATATTGTGTATATATAACATGTGTATATTGTGTATGCGTAATCAGCAGCATGAATCAATTGTGTTACAAATTCAGGCAGTTCCACTACCTAAGTTCACATTTAAAATACTCTGCATCAAAAGCTACCGCTTGGCAGACGGCGCTTACACTTTTATTAGTCGAATAAAATATTGAATTTCTACAACGTACGACGTAAGTGCCTTCCGTGGTATGGTACCTTTAAATGTATACTGTCACAGCTCCTTTACTTTAATATTTTCCAGTAGCTTTGAACTATGGCCACCGGCTGCCCTATGCTTTATAGGTTACCTGTGTAAATCAGTTACCTTAGATTGCTTTACAAGCGGAAAAAATACGATATCCCCTTTGTACTTCACTGATAAATCAGTAAAAACGTTGGACTTACTATATTGACTAATTGAAATGATCACTAATTTTCAATCAATGTTAAATCTGTACCATCACCTGGCATAACTTCGATAGCGCCATACAAAACGTTTACAGCGGCCGCCCTAGGCTTTGTAGGATCGCGTGTAAGTCAGTTAGCGAAGATTGCTTCAGAAGATGACACCGTAACGCGATTCCGCCGGGTACGCTACTGTTTAGCGGGGCTAGGGTTGTACCACGACCAAATTGATTTTTATTAATTTATTCTATTTTTTCATCGAAAAACGCGTGTGAACAGCCGTTGTGTACTCATACACACCTTAAAAAAGGTCAATTATATACATATAAATAATTTACATTGTTTTTAGTATATTGTTGGTAGTTACGTGTACTTCCGTTCTTGCTGACGCAAACTGTCATCAGTGTACAATCGGTATGTACCGATAATTAATGGGAATCATACTATAGTCCTTAAACCTGGGCCCATATTACCTACGTGACATGACATCACACACAGGATGACAGGCCTGACAGGTGGCAATCTTTGTCGCCGTCTATCAGGTACTTCCAGCCATATCAGGCGGCTTAGCGTGACATACGTTGTCTCGCGCGACTCCATACTTCGAGTCGCGCCTGAAGTATGGGGAGTCGCGCGACAACGTAAGTCATGCTAAACGTACAGAACTGGCAGACTTATGTTTTCTAGTTCTATTGTTTAAGGCCTACATAATGCCATTAATGGATTTTGGCTATGACATATGACGTAATGTTTCTTCATACATTTTGAAACCGGAAGCGAGGTTTTTTTGGAGTTCCGGCCAATTTTGTATGCAATTATCTACTGATCATGACTCAGCACAACTTTTCCATTATGTTGACATGCGTTTTAAAGTGATGTCATGTTACGTAGGTAATAGGGGCCAGTCTTAAGGACTATAAGGTTAGTCGGGGTAAGTGCGCACTCCGATGATCGTACTTTTCCCGGCAATGAAAGGTACATGTTCAGTGAGGTGGGACGTACTTTTCCCGGCAAGGAAAGGTACATGTTCAGTGAGGTGGGATTGCCCTTAACGTTTTACTAACTGCGATATCTACGGTAGGTTCAGATGCACATGCACTTAAGGACGCACTTCACCTGGCTGAGTTTATATTTAATCGGGAAAAAATCATTCTTTTCCGATCATGTTTATAAAATTTAAATGCGTTAACGCCTGTAAGGTTTTTTTTTTATCGCAATCAATATATGCTCGGCTGTGCTACGCCGTAGCGCTGCGTCGTAGAGCTCAGTAAGTGTAGTATACAAGCATTTCTAATTTTAAAATTCATAAATAATACTTTAAAAACACAGTCCTTGCCCTAAACAACTCCACACACAAACCAAAAAATTTAGATTTCAACGTTTAGGAGTTAGCTGTCTCGTAGTTAATGCATTGGAGATGTACCTACTGGAGTTGGATCGATTGAAGTTTGTACAGTATATTTATGTTTATTTTGTAACAAATATTGCCCAATTATTCCTATAATGATAGTAAAAAATGAAGTGTCACTTTTTTATACGCTGATAATGAACATTACCTTTCTCTTCAGAACGTCAGATACTCAACCCTGTCCCAGGTCTGCACGTAGCCTAAAGGGTTCGCTTCAAATTGGCCGGTTAAAACAACGACATTAGCCACCGCACGCCGATGCGTTTACACTCATAAATATTAAACGTTTGGAGGGGCGAAAAATAACTTTAATATTTCGTTACGCTTTTGTTTTTGTCGCACCATTTGATAAACGTTAACTCGAGTAAATAAAGCATCATAGCAATTAAATACTGTCGAAAATTTAGATATTATTTGCGAGATTATTTTACTTTTTGAAACGAAGAGTAGCTGCAGTGTATACTTTAGTAAGTGTATACTGATATTGTTTCATTTCGAACAAGAAATTAACGTTACACGAGCAATCTCTCTGTGTGCCAAATTTCAGAGAAGTCCGTTCAGCCATTTTGGAGTTAAGGAGAAAAAAAGCATGCAAAAATCTTCAAAAACATTTAATTTTCATGAATAGGATAGTTAGCGAAAGCTCATATTCACACATTAAAATGACGTCACAATAAGTTCTAATAAAATTGGGTATAAAAATACTTTGCTTCAGTTCAGGTCAGGGTAGTCGCTTTCCTAAAAACTAGTGCCTGTACCAATTCATGGGATTAGATTGCCGAGTCCACTCGGCGTAGAAACCGTAGCGCAGTAGGCGCAGCGTATGGTTCCTACGCTCAATTGAGCCTTGGCGAAAAACTCGGGACAAACGCAATAAAAGGATGTTGACGATATTGATGAAAGTAGTCACAAAACGCACAAATAAGGCCTTCTCTAAATAAATCGTATTTCGTGTCGAATGGAACACCAACTCCGCTTATTTGTTTATAATGGTCGGCCAACAGTTGTCGGAGTTGAGGGTATTTGCATATTCCAATCTCAGCGCGCCCCGGGCCGCGAACAGGACGGGATAAATAGACTATGACTACACAGTTTTACCCACTTTTAAAATGATGTTACAATAAGTTTATGGAAAAAATGAGGGTATTATAACATTTTGTTTTAAAAACACCCCATTACGTTATTCAATCTCAATTATTATTTTTGTTTCGTTTATTATCTTTACTTTTATACTAGTAGTACCTAAAGAATTAAATACGAAACGATATTAAAGGAGGACTACTATAGTTACTAGGGTTGTAACGAATATTCGTATTCGCATGTTTAGGTATCAATATTCGCATTCGTATTCGCAAAATTCGATGCGATTATTTGCGAATATTTTAGTGCATTTTATCTAAGAAAAAATATTGATAAAGAAATTACAATTATGTGATCTCTCTCTGAATGAAAGATATATATAATGGTCGTTTCATGATTTTAAATATTTTCGGGTTTTTAAACAGAACACATAATTTTTATGGTACCTATTAAGTACCTACATAAAATTCTTTTTCTTAACATTCGGTTAGAAAATAACATGCCTGAATCATTCAACTATATCACAACTTTCCTTATATCAAGGTTATTGATTCAGGTTATTGATGTGTAGACAATTTTGCCCTTGTGATCTCCCAACATTAACCTCACTCGAAAAATACTGAAACTAAAAGCTAAAATGGGGTATACATTTATATTCAATATTCCAAATAAGCTCACAACAAAATCAGAACACGCTATCAACATAAAGTATAATAATTAAAATATGTTGCAATCTGCGCCGAGTGGCGGTAATGAATTGGCTAGCCTGTGATGGATGCGGTTCCTGCGTCATCCGCTAATGGTGAATACGCATTGCGGTCGAAAACGCAGCGGGGAAAATTAACTGCTAGACAGGTGAAATTACCGAATATTACCGATAGCACCGCTGAGTACACACACATAATCACTCGTCTTCGGGCCACAATTCAGACATTTGTTTAAGCGCTCAATTGCGATTATGTGTACGTCGCGCGGAAATACAAGGCAAATAGGCTTAAAATGTTACCATTGTTTTGTCTTAGCAGTGTGGTATGCGAGATCATTTCATAGATCCATGCTACAAGGCTTGTCACTTTAACTAGAAAAACAAGCAGAAGTCAAAATTAGTGAGAAATATTATAAACTAAAACATCATATCATCGGCCGGAATATAATGAAAAATATTTTGTTCGTAGTTGAGTTAACAAGCTACAATCTTCCGTAAAACGGAGCTTTCGTACACACTTTTTAAAGACTAATAATGTATATAATGCCAATAATGTTATTCTATCATTGGAAAATAAAACTGGATATAATGAAACTTAAATAGCTTTTACAAAGTAGAGTTTAACTCCGAATGTGTAATATATAATATTGGATTTATAATGCCAATGCTGTTCCATTTTACCAGCAGCGTCTGACCGTCGCAGTGCGTAAGAATATTAAGGGTGATTCAAACGAATTTCATTACACAACGAATATGATTCAGAGACCGGTGAGCCGGAAAAGACGTTTAGCGTGTAAATATGCCGAGAGGGTCCACTCCACGTCAGCTTAGCTGGCGTTATTTAAATAAATAAACTGGTTTGTAACTTAGTGAATATTTTTAGTATTCATGTTCATAAACCTAGCTTTGATTTGTTTTTTTTTTTGCGTCAGAAGTTTTAAGAACAAGGTTTTAGATATTTTGGTGCGATATAATTCTTGGGCTGAATTTTTCGTGGGTGACGTCTACTTTGTTCGGGTTGAGCAATCATAAACAGAAGTAATTAAGCAGGTGACGTGTGAAGTATTCAAGAGTGATCTAGGCGCGACTTTATTGATAAGAGGATAAGAAGTGTGAAAGGGTTTTTATGAAAACTTTACCCACTTCTGCTGGTGGCTGTAGTTTTGAAATAAGGTAAACTTTTAACACTTTAGTATAAGTTACCAATACTGCCATCAACAAGGTTGCAGTTGCCAACCATTGGTAGAAGGGATAGGTTTCTATACAAATTCGGTGCCGGAACCGACGATTCCTGGTTCTCGCCATATAAAAACCGAACCAGGAGCATGTCCTACTTATCGACAGTAACTTATTATAGTCTTTTGTCAAATGTAATTTTTATACACTTTTATTTAACACAAAAATATTATTTTTGTTATTTTTGATATTTTTTATTTAGCCAGACCTCATATATTTGTTTATGTGCTAGATCTTATAAGTTAAATTTAAATCACTTCTGGGTATCTGATTGAACTGAAAGGTAGGTATGTATATTACTTCCGTAATTAACATGACAATGCAATCTACTACAATATAATAAGCAATTAAAGTGTGTACCAAAAACATTTTTTTGCGAGTTACATGGTAAAAAGCAAAGAGAATTAAGTACCTAGAGTGTTCTCTCCATACATGGCTAAATGCGTATATATAATAAGTTTTAAGCGAGCTTTGCTAAAAGTTGTTATTCAAAAGATTACAGCTTAATACGTATTACGATTTAAGTGTGCTTAAAACTTAGTAAAAATGAGTTTAACCATACCTCCCATACGACTAATTATTTAATTAGTAGTTTTGCTATGTATGGAGTTAGCAATCTATCTACTCATTTATCTATGGTAAAAAGCTATCAACTTTCAGCAAGAATCTAGTAGGTATTCAGCGGAATATCCGAAGGGTGTGTTTAATTGTCTGCAAATGAAGCGTAGCGAGGGCGTAGGGCGGGTCTCCGTGATGGCCGATTAGTACCTGAGGGTTAAAGGTGAGGGATTGTCGGATATAAGGTGGTTAAGTTACACATATGGGTTAACAAGCATAGTAATTAATGAAAAATATATTTACATACATAAAAAACTAATCAGAATAGGTAAAGTACCTAAGAACGTATAATTATAATAGAATTTTTTTTTGACTTTATAGGTAGGTATTTATAAAGAAGCAAAAAATGTAAGTAATAATTGTGAAGAAGAATATTAGAGTGAAGTTTAAACTCCTTTGATATGGTGTATTATCTTCATGTTTGTAATCAAACACAATTTCTCAAATAGGAAAAATCGCAGAGAATATAATTTGGTACTTAAACCTTTAATCGATCGTCATTGAAATACAAACCAGAAAAATATCAATTGTAGTCATATTACAATTTAATCACAATAATCAAGTGTTACCTATAATATTTACATTTTTCTCACAGACATCGTTCATAAATTCCATAACCAATATTGCAAAAAAGAACTATTGCCTTACAATAACAGTTTGGGCAACCACAAATATGGGATGTCTTCATAACGCCAACGCATTCTTGTCGGCATATGTGACAGCTCGTTGGAAGACAACTCGCAATTTGGTAAATGGTCACAAGGAGCTACTAATAATGGAGGGTAGAACTTAGGTACATAAAAAAAATACTAAACGTAGGTTCCTATACAAATAAATATCGTTAAGCTACGGATTCCCTTTGAAAACCAAATACATTTTAATCGTGATAATTTAAGTCTCATGGCAATATTTAGAATAAAACAAACTTTAAGTACCATAGACCAATCAAATTAGACTTTTTCAAAGAAATAAAGAATTAATTCCCAGCAGACTAGAAATCATTTAAATACCTTCATCTGGTCCTAAATTCCGTAATCCGAGTTTGCCCAATCCCAGAACGCTTGTCCGAAGCAAATCCCCCGACATAAAATAATTTAAAAAAAGTTTAGTTATTAAGATACTTTATTGAGTATTGTATAGTAATTACAAGTATTGCCCTTCTGTATCAATACAGCGCTGCCAGCGCTCTGGCAATTTGCTAACAGCAAGATACTTTCCACTGTCGTTTCCCTGACGAATCTCTGTATCTATGGCATTACGAAGGGAGTTCACATCCTTGTAGGCCACACCACCGATAGCTCTCTTCAGCGCGTGGAAGCAACCGTAATCGCAGGGGCTCAAGTCGGGAGAATAGGCAGGTTGAAGCCAACGTTCAATTTGTTTTTTTTCGATCCAGGCCTTTATAGAGGTACTACGATGGCATCGAGCATTGTCATCGAGAAGCCAAACGGTGTGCTTTCGATCACCATGCCAATGTTTCATGAGGTTCTCGAGGAATCTAAGATATCTCTCCTGGTTCACAGTTTCCTTTTCAGCTAGTATTTCATAATAACAAATACCTTCGATATCCATTGCTAAAATCATCATCACTTTAGGTTCGTATCTTTTTAACTGTGCCACCGGACTTGGCTTCTTTCCTTTCTCCACCCATTGTTTACACTGATCTTTTTCTGGTGGACGGTTGAGAGAGACCCACGTCTCATCCACGGCAATAGTATGTGAGAGGCGGCTTGTTTGCTGCTTGTAATACCGCAAATTGATTTTGGAATACTCTACACGCATTTCCAATTGAACTGGAGTAAGTTCACGAGGAACCCATTTTGCATTGATTTTCCGCATTTCTAGTTTTTCAGTAACTATTTCGTGACAAGTGGTTTTAGGAATTCCTACATTGGCCGATAGTGACCTCAGGCTCCAACATCTTGTTCGGTTGAAAGCTTCCCTCACGGCTTCAACTCGTTGCTCCGTTTGACAGCCAGAACTGTGGGCCCCGCCACGATGATCTCGTACGTCATAATTTTTTTCTTTGAATTTTCGATACCACGTCCGAACCGTAGATTCATCGAGTGAATTCTTCCCTATCACTTTGTTCAATTGTCGATAAGCTTCAGCTGCAGAATGTCCTTGAGCAAACAAAAACTTGATGACGACCCGTTGGTCATACAGTTCAAAAGATTTTTTTAATTCTAAATCTTCACACTGAGCCATTACGGAACGATGCGAGCAGCGCGTAGTAATAAATGAACTAAACTACACAATGCACTAGTATCACGCACACAAACCTTTGCAAACATGTATAAACTTGTTATCAAAGAGCGGGTACTTTGCTCCGGACAACCCCATATTTTTGCTCACTATGTTGATCCTTACCTTACTTGACATTTTCCGACAGACATATCGTTTTTGAGCAACAAGCAAATAACTGAAAAAAGAGCAACAGCAGTTATTTTGCTGCCAACAATTATGCACACCTCCTGTATGTTTATTTAGAATTATACTCGATTATTATTTATACTCGATTTTGTGGCTATCCTTTTTTGATGAAACTAACTATGTTAGTGACCCACGCAAGTAAATTCTTTTGATATAAAGAAATTATTCCTTAAATCTCAATTATTATTTTTTTGTAACTCCATGTGACATCGCTTTTTGACATGTCCACTCGGTTTCGTTGTCCAATTTAATTATATTAGCCCGAAATTTTAATGCGTTCCAACATTTTAACAGACTTTTGAAATATGATATTTTTGTTTAAGCTGCCTTAATCAATTCGAATCTCATTCTTTTCCGAACTAAGATACAGCTTGACGGTATGGTACCTACTTTTAGAGTAATTTGGCTGTATGCAAAATGAATAATAGATGCAAAATGTAAACGATAAACTCCGTTCCGCTTAACATAGTTACTTGATTAAATAAAGCAAAGCAAAAGTATGACTATTAATATTCATGATTAGGTATTTTAATCGTCTACATAACTTACATTTCGTTTAAAACTAAGTAGACTTTGCCCGTAAGCATAGACAAATTAAATAAGTAAGGATATTAACCACTTGTATGGAGTGAGCGGCATGTGCGCTGTGACGCGTCGAGTAAGTCATCTAAATACCCTATTATTAGTAGAATATTTTTATATTTTTTTTATAGTTTGTGCTAAAAGAGCAGTCTCGTGATTTATATGGCAACTCATACTTTCTACGAGACTTAAATTCTCTTTCCTCACACTTTACTTACATTAATCGCTACGTATTAATATAATATACCAATATGTTTAAAGTACCAAATAAATTCCTATTATTCCATTATCACTTATCATATTGAATATGTTGTACGGCATTTAATCACGAAAGTGCCTTATTGCAGTGCTGCCCTCTGCGATACAGCCGTAAATTTCAATCAAAATCATACTAACGACCGGACGGGCGGGCGTATTGTGGTAGCAGTTTGTGAGAACGTTGTTGTGTTGTATCACCTCTTATATAGATGCTAATATTCATAGTTGATATTCTACTGGCAATTTTATTACTCATTTGAGATTAATTATAAAGAACTTTGATCCAAGATTTCGTGAGTTCTAAGAGGTACGCTATTGTATAATTTTGTTGAATCAGTTACATAACATACAAAACAACATGTGTGCGGTATTCGGCATTTCAGATGAGTATTGTACTAATTATATGTTGCACCTTTAAGATAGTTACTTATAACGAATTAAATACTTGTTGTAAAGGCTAAAACATAAACCTATTACTTATATGCAGGTATCTGGTTATAAGTAGTTATAAGGTTTCAGAATCCACCCTCGGGTGACGACGGACGATGAAATATGCGACCGGTGCCTACCAGAAACTACACGACACGACACTTTAAAATATTAACCCCGACGCAGCGATTTATAATACATATTATCGTGAAATATGTTTGGACAGTTGCGTATGGAATGGAATTCATTTTATCGACGGTTTTAGTAGAACTGTTTTGGTCTAACTGAATTCATTTTTATTCGGGCTTCTACCTATAATAGCATTATGAATAACTATAGTCTGTACCCATGTTTTTTACATATTTTTTATTGTATCCCAAAACCATTTGTATATTTTATTATTTTCTCAAATATACTTAAGCGTAACAAAAAAGAGTACTTATATTACTTATAATTTAAATTAAACTTCTACAAATACAAATGGCTGCCATTCCTTTTAAAGAAATTGAAATTTTACGAAATACGTACCGTGTAGTACCCAAATGTTTGTAACAAGTCGGAAAAGAGCAGAAGTTTTAGTAAAACATATTTATAGTCTTATGGTGCTGAACTTTAACAATATCTAAACAAAAAGCCAAGCACATTTGTCAAACGGTTGTCGACGTCGGGCTGATAACTTTATAGTTTTGCTACAACTGCTTGGTGGCAAATACATGCCCAGGAGCGTATTGTTCGTAGATGTGGTGTATTCTGGCACATCACATACCTAGAAAGGAGAAGTATCTACTCCAGCCCAATCTATGTTGGTGTCAATTAACTGCAGCCTGCAAGACTTATTACGATTTCCGGAGGATGGGCTATAACATAACGTCGGCGTCGTCAAGTAAAGCTGTCCTTCACTTGTTTAACCGAAATAAATTGATGGATATAGATACATACCTACTCGTAATATATACCTACTTAAAATGAATATGAAGATTTTATAAATTACCTGTACCTATAAAAAAATAACAATTTAAACTGTACCTATAAAAAAATAACAATTTAAAATGTATTGAATTTAAACTTTCGTGAGACATATTAACACTATTATCACTGCATGCGGCTGTACTCACTTGTGTTTAGTCACTACGCGCGACATGTTTCGGAGAGCTTAGGTCTCCATTCTCAAGCACTAAGAGTGCTAGGCGAACCGATTCACGACCCCGACGTTACGGCGCCGCGCCATCGACTGACGGTGGCCGGCGGCGGTCGGCGCGACTCGCCGCTCTGCGTGCGCGCTCTGATAGAGCTTGTTGAGGGTGATCCTGCGCCGGCGCTGGCGCTGCCAGAGCGTTTGCCAGCGTGTTTGGCACATCCGACATTAGCGGCGATATGCAAACCACACTCACTGTGTCCACTAGACTCTCACAACACACACTGAAGTTGCGGCCACGGATTACCGGCTTCCATGCCGGCGGGACACCCCAGCCGCCGTCACGATTAAAATTAGGGCGACGCCCGATCTCGATCGCTTCGCGTATCTTGCGTGGCACGTAGCATTTTTCACGTACCAGCAGTCTCGCCTTATCAAAACGAAGGAAATGTGACGCGCCTCCATCGCACGCGATCGAGATCGGGCGTCGCCCTAATTTTAATCGTGACGGCGGCTGGGGTGTCCCGCCGGCATGGAAGCCGGTAATCCGTGGCCGCAACTTCAGTGTGTGTTGTGAGAGTCTAGTGGACACAGTGAGTGTGGTTTGCATATCGCCGCTAATGTCGGATGTGCCAAACACGCTGGCAAACGCTCTGGCAGCGCCAGCGCCGGCGCAGGATCACCCTCAACAAGCTCTATCAGAGCGCGCACGCAGAGCGGCGAGTCGCGCCGACCGCCGCCGGCCACCGTCAGTCGATGGCGCGGCGCCGTAACGTCGGGGTCGTGAATCGGTTCGCCTAGCACTCTTAGTGCTTGAGAATGGAGACCTAAGCTCTCCGAAACATGTCGCGCGTAGTGACTAAACACAAGTGAGTACAGCCGCATGCAGTAATTTAAACTGTACCTATAAAAAATAACAATTTAAACTCAATTGCTTGGTAGTTAGCAATTAGAAATCATATTTTACATACTATACTAATGAATTTAATGAAAGTAGCATTACTCAAATAAATAAACCTGCTATTCAAAAATCTATTCACTCAATTACTAGCAAATAAACCAAATTTATTCATACATCTCTTACCGTAAGCGACAATATGCGGACCAATTCTGCGTAAAAGCCTCTCCGTATGCTCGCATATGCGCATAAAAATAACTGTCGTCGCAAATACATTGGCTAGAGTCGTAAGTAATTGGATGGGAGTTTTAAATGTGATTAGGCTTTAATGGACACGTGTGCTCCTAAGAAAAACGTTTGCCTAACAGATTTCTCCTTGTAATCGGCTTTAAGAGAAAAATAACACGAATTAAAATTTGGCTGCATTAGAGAAAAAAAATGTTAAAGAATTTTTTACCGAAATATATGTTATTAACGGATCAATTTTTTACTAAAAAATAATGTACATAACAAGTTTATGTGCTGACAATGAAACCTTGGTTGTTTTTTAAAAGTGCGTGATTGTGAAGCAAAGAAGAAAATGTGTTTGTTTATATTTTTTTACAATATCACAGTTGTATGTCAGATTAACGTGAAAATCCGTAAATAAATAAAAACACACAATACATTTTGAAATCTTTAGACGTGGTGGTCTCCATACGTGTGTAGACCAATAAGAAGTTTACCAAGAGGTAACTTAATAAATAATATGGCCGTGGTTAGCCTTTCAGGTTTCAGCTTTCCAGTACGGGCATCCGACTATGCGGAAACTTTGAGATTATGTAAATAATAAAATACATACCTACTTAAATACTAATTAGTAGGTACACAACACAACATTAGCACCGTCATGTGCCCTTATGTGCCATATTTATATTGATGGTTCTGACTAATATAGCAAAAATAAGTTTTGTATGTAAATCTGTATCTGGCTGTATTTTCTTTGTATTACAATTTTTAGCAACGAAAACGAATTACCGACATAGATCTGTACTACTAGAATGCCCATGCCAAATTTCGTGGTTCTAAAGCATGTCGTTTTAAAATGAGAGCTAAACTACCTTTGTATGGGAACGCGAGCGTCCTGGCGACTCTTAAGCTACCAAAAATAAAAAGATACCTGTCTATTGAACATTTACATATTTGACAGACATAAAGATAATTACAATATTAACCGAATACCGTATTACTTTCCACAAAAATAGAACATAATCGTTTGCCATTAATGTTATTATTAAGTAACAGCCCTCTTACATAAGTTCTCGCGAGACAACACATAAAAACGCTGATAACAATTACGCGCGCTTTATGTCTGCGTTATCTCGCTTTGTATTCCGAAGGTGTTGCCAGCCGTTCCGCGATATACATGTTTAAGACCGCTTCATATTTTATTGGAGCAAGCTTCGCGGCGTACTGTATTCTAGGGTTGCCTACGTTTTCTTAAGGAGTTTCAAGTGTTTCAATGAAATCTTTCAGCGTTTCTAATTGTATATATAACTTTTTTTATTGAACGCGTTTTGTACCCCTTTCTAACTGAACTATGGAACCAAATTTTTTATGTCAGTACACATTAGGTATTTTTCCGAAAGCTCCAAATATTGTTTTAGATGTCTAAGATGTTATATTTAGTGGACATAGTAAATAGCTTCCTTATGTAAAACATTTTCCAAAAGTTGTAACGGCAGGCAAGGCAATGAATGAGTCGAACTTGCTATGCTGAGCATCTACTAAAAGATTAAGACTAAAAGATTTTGGTGTAAACGGATTTTTTTTTTGTACCTATGTCTTATCTTTTCTTAATTATCTCAGTTTCGTTACGATGATTAGCGTTACAGTTATATGACTAATGAAAATGAGAAAAAGATGAAAATTAACCTTATCTTTTTTTCGTTACAATAATTAGCTATAAATAAGTATAAATGTATGGCTAATTTTCGTAAAGAAACTGAGAAAATTAAGGACAGATGACATAAAGGTACAAATAATCTGCAATTGATCCAAACACGAGCTGGGTTTATACATATTTTGAAAAATCAGACTATGATCAATAGGAAAAACTATTTTTGTAAGGCCAATGTTTAAAAACGGACTCCTCTAACCAAACTGACCATTTCAAATGGCCTGAAAGTCAACTTCTTAAGAAACTTGGAGTAAAGCCCTAGTCTCCTGTTATCTGGATCACGTCGCAAGCCCGCGCCTTGCATATTCCGCGGCCTTATCATTCGTCTAATTAATTACGCGGAGCAGAGATTTTGGTCGCGGCCCCGCGCCATGTTAATGGAGCACTGCTAGGCGAATACGTGATTGTTTTTGGGGTTTGTTCAATGATAAGTTGTGATAAATGGTTTATACAGTCTCGTAACCAACGAAAATAACATTTGATACATTGTCGTCGGAAAAACAAAACGGCGTTATGAGCTAGTTTCAGGGTGAAGGCCTATACTCGTAATACCCTGCGTATCCAATATAATAACATTTTCACAATGCTGTTTGGGCTTCCCCGATTTTGCAGTGCCTCTGGCATGTTTGCAGATGCCAGCATAGAGGATTTTTATGCCATAGTACAGAAAAAGACGGCATCTGTGGTAACGCAGATGAGAAGGAGCTCAAATAGCATCCTGAAAATGATAGCAGAGAGGTGGTATTCGGATATTCTCCGCCGATACACCGATTTGCATGAGATAAGACCTAAAAAAAGTTATGATCTTTAAGTTAATATTAGTTTATTAATGTATGTTTGTATAAATGTAACAACTAACAATGTATGGATCTGAGGTGTCTGAAAATTAGTTTTTTTATATAACGAGCAACAAAATACAGGAACGAATAAGCAGAGGTAGAATTGATACAGCTTTTCTAAAATTAATCTAGTATACCTTTATAGTCCTCGTACAAATAGTTCTAGATATTCTGGCAATATTCGATATCATTAATTACCGTGAGCTGCTACAACTTACCTACGATGCTCAACTTTTCTTGCCTTGAATACCAGTGATTATCTATTCCCACTGCATATATTTATATTTAAATCATTTAATTCCTCATAATGGCCGCCCTTCTATGAAAGAAATAAGATATAAATAGCTGTTTGGTGAAGAACACCATGTTTTTCAAGCCAGTCAAAGTTGAGCATCATAAGCAATTTCATTTATTCAATTCATTCATTGTCTTTTTGATATAAATCGAAATAAAAATTGTAGCAGTTACCTTTTTTTTCTTTAATAAGTACTGCGTATTAAGTTAAATTGGATGTTGAATTTTTGCTACTTTTTTATTTATAGATACTTAAGTTTGAAGCAGTCGTAAAATTAAACTTACTAACAGGGAAAAACCAAAAAAATGCTGAATTAACTCATTAGGGAAGGTAGCCAATTGGTTATATTAAAGAGTTGTGGATACGTCCATAGATCAATCGAATATGTTCCATAAAAAGCGTTTTGAGTAATTAATTCCCTCCAGACAGGTAATTGTTTTTGTACCGAACGTTACTATTGAAATAATACTGGCGGCGCAATTAAAAACTTCAATATATCAATAGGGAGGTTGTATAGGTATTGATGAGATGAATTCCCAATTATTATATGCTATAATATTTACTCATATTGTGCGGGCCGCCTCAGGCTCGAAGGTTGCTGCGCCACATGCGCATGCACACACTCACACCGGCTGGCAGCCTTGAGAAAGGCTATGGTAGCGCCGCCGGTGTGGCGGGCGATGATGATGATGACGACGAGGCCTCCGGCCCTGGACTGCCGACGGGTGACCCGCGCGGCGCCGCGATAGCGCAGCAGGCCGGGTAGCCTTGGACGGCGAGGTCGCAGCTACTCGGCCTTGGGTGGATCAGTGGAGACTGTAGCGAAGGCCACTGTGGGGACGCAGGGAGGACAGCAAGGCCGGGACCTTGTAATGAAACCACTTGTTGGTTTGTAGGTTGTTGCAGGGAGCTCACTCGACCTCGGTGGTTGGGACAGCACTGTGTCGGGGCCGGCAAATGGCCTTTATTATATCCGCTCATTAGGTGAGCGAACTAGTGACTAATATGTGCCGAGATAAGAGAGTCTTATCTCGGCCAATAGGGATCGAGAGAGCGTATGCGTTATATTTATTATCATAAAATTAGTTAACAAGCGTATATGCTTATGTAGTAGCGTTATAAATTATACAGATTTACGTTATATCTATTTACAATAATGAAGGTTTAGGTATGCCGAGCATCCTAACCATTGTGGCACTTTGTGCTTACATATTATTGCACTTTGTGCTAGGGAAAGTGAAAGACACCTCAATGTAATATTTATTTACAAGGACATAGCATTCATCACAAATTACTTATACTAAATAAGGCACATAATCATAGGTATTGATTTCAAGGTTATTGATTATTTATATTCGTCCTCGTGGGAGCTTCGTACGGAACACATATTATACTGGAATCAAAAGCTAGAAATATTAACTTGTAACCACTTAACGCAAAAGAAACCTTAATGTTACATCCACTAGCTAGGTCAACCAACGTCGCCAAAAATCCAAGTCTATCTCAAATTTATATCCGCCATAACTCCGCGTTATCGCAAACGGAATCAGATGAGCGGTGTCGCCTCCTATCTGGTGAAGTTTGCCAATAAATACGCGGAATCTGCATAACTCCCGCGTGTATGGGAGTTATAGAGGAACGGAAGTTGCTCTACAAAATGTGGACACGGCATTTTGTTAATACCTACACCTACAAAGAATGAACTGGTTGAATAAGTCCAATTTACGATACTTGTTTTATATTTGCGACGGAAACTTAGTGATAAGATGGTAATAAGGTTAACTGTATAAAAAAAGAAAGCCGGAGTTCAGCAGCACAGCAGATATTTTAAGAAGAAATGTTCTCCGCAATCACAGGGTGACACTTTGAAAAGTCTCGCAAAAATTGCCAATAACATAATACCTAAAAGCTTTAAAAACATAGTAAACACAGAGTGGCAGTTGTTCATCATTTTAAACGACTTCAAAACTAGTCATCTACTTTTTAACACTTTTCTAAAACTTTCCCGTTTTCAACGAGTAATAAATATTTACAGTAAAGTCTTTCATTCTGACGTTTAACTACAGGGGGCGATTTTTGGCAGCCGAACGCTCGAATTCAAAAAAATTAAGCTCGAAAATAATCGCACACAAAAGTTTGTCGCCAATTTTTTGGCATGGAAATAATAGTTTAAATAATCATGATTTAAAATTTCCAGCGCTGTTATTTTTAAAACATAATTTCATCGTACTGATTTAAACTCACACGATTTTCACTCATTATTTAAAGTAAGTGTACGCGATTAAGTCCCGTGTTTTGTCAAAATAATAATTTCATCGTCTTGTTCAGAGTTTTAAATGTCACTGCTCGAGTCTCAAAAATCACCCCCCCGTTCTAGTAAAATTTCAAACAGAAGTTTGGGTTAACTTGAATTCTAAATGCGTAACTTAAGACACAACCCGACGAAACCACCCAACTGCATAATAATCATTTTTCAATAGTTTGTCATAAGTCATAATTTTAATACATACAGCCCAAAATGTAGGTAATTGGGAACATCGAAACGAAACTAAATCACTTTAGATCCGGAAAAATAATAAATATTATTTAAATACGTGCCTTCAATCCTCTGGCGTCTACCTTGCCATGCTTGTCTTTAGAAGTAATCTCAAAATACCTAGGTATTATACATTAACACTTGCCACCTCCACCCAAGGATCCTTATCGCTCCTCGGAACCCACTCGGCCGAACATAAGAGAGTTCGCACGGAACCCTCTTCCTGCGCTAGAACAACTGTTTGTTTGTCTGTCGCAGGAAGCTTATGTACGGAATATGCATATGAACACTTGAAATTTGTATGTAATGTTATCTCTACGGTTACGACTGTTTTGAAGGCAGTCGAGTTGGGAGTTGTGGTTGGAATGAATTGAGTTCTTGCTGTTTACCTATAGCTTAATGTCACTGTCGGTAGCATGAGGTCGGTTAACTCTTTACTGCTCGTAATAAATAGTAGAATGTATTTTACATACATAAAAAGGAGCCCTCGATAATTATTCCCGGTTAAGTTAAAATATCGGAAGCATACGCGATCAAACAGCATAGATACCAGTGGCGGCGCGTCCATAGAACACGATTCCCGTCGGTTTGCATAAGTTTCAGGCTCCTGAGCAATTTTCCTACAGGTCACGGAGAAATTTTAAAACAAATTCAGCACCGGCTTGCCTGGAAAAAAATTCGACCCACCGCCACTGATAGATACTGTCCTTATCTGTCACTTTGACAGTTGTGTTTGCTAGAAGCAGACAAAACATAAATTAATTAATTGAGGCCTGGGAAACGTTTACAAATAAGGGGGTTAGATTACAACGTAAAAATTACGTAGCAATATCGATAAAGCCATTAACTATTAAACTAGATTAAATTATAACAATGTATTCATAAAAATACTAATGAAAGAGTCTGGCGTTAACTTAATAAAGATATTGGTAATGACCAGAACAAAATTATAATATTTTTCCATTTGAAACATGATTTCTTCTTTTATTTATATGTATATTTTATTTATCAACCTTACCCATCTTAAACTTCATTTAACAACAATATTAATAGATACTAGAAGGCAATATCTAAAATGGAACACCCAATATGGCGGGCACCTGCCAATATGGATATTTCATATTTTACTCCGGATCTTTTCATATTATTTATCCCTCACACCACACAGATGAACGCAGACTTATTTTTTTCCATTTACTAGATGAGATAACTGATCTTATAAATAGGATCGATTTTATATAAAATATAACAACTGTCATGGAAAAAAAAAAGTAAATAAAAAAAGTAAGTAGCGAAAAATATCGTCACAAAAGTACTTTACTGCGTTTTGCGATTTCTAAGGTTGTCTGGAAGAGATATTTTTTTATCAATAAGATCGCCAGTTGTTGCCTGGTTTGAATATTTGTTTTCCATTTTCTGCATTTATTTCTTACGTTAAATATTTAGGCGTAACTCAAATAAGGTATGTTCGCCTAATAAGAACCGGTTCCTAATAAGAGCCACTAGTTCAAAAATCCCGTTCCCGATACTAAATTGAAATCATGTCTCGCGCCGACGCTCCTCATTAACCAATCATTGAAGTGCATTGGCATTACTTGGGCTTTACGCCGCCATTCTGTCAATATGCCTATGGATGCAGTCCACGTCACGGCGCGTGGGTCGTTTTATATAATTTGTTGGTGTTATTCGATTCATTCAAATAATCCTGTTTCGTTTTCGCAAGAAATTAACACATGAAAAGGAATAAGTAACATTTAGGCGTGGATTGTGAAGATAAGGTTATTGAAAGAACAATTTTTTTGTCAATTTACATTGGTTTACTCCGGGATGGCGAAGTGCCTAACAAGGACCACCTTCTTGTCACCAAATAAGGACCGGATCTTATTCATATCATTTCTAAAGACTTAATAAGGTCCAAGGGCTAATGACTGAAAATGTTTCAAATTATGTTGTTTTATGCTTAAAATAGTTTAACTTAGTAAATATCAATACAATACAAAACTGTGTTTTATTAAAAGACATAAATCACATCTATTATTCTGCGTTTAAGTTTCTGTAGACTTTTTAAGGACCAGCACTACAATTTATATATTTTTTTGGATTAATCAATCGGGAACGACAAAAACAATTGTAACAATTAACAAAAAATATTAAATTAAAAAAAAAAATCTGTAGTTTCGGAATTATGTACGGAACAGAAATGAGCCTTATTGAGAACACCCATTCCTAATAAGGTCCAAATACAAGCTTTTTAAAAACAGTTATTGTCCTTAATCTACTTTCGATACATGATTTTTACTTAATGTTTTTACTTCAAATATAGACAATTTATACATTTCATATGTTATTTAATTTAAAATACTTCTTAAATCAGATTTATAAAGATTTACAAAAACCTGTTCCTTATTAGGCGAACTTACCTTAGTTTTAGAAATTAGTCAGATCATAAGAATACAGAGCGCTAAAATTCTAAGAAATAGTAAAAATGGTTAGTGACAATATTATGAAAAAAAAACCAATGAGAGACTTTGGGACCCTGGGGACCGGAGGCCCTAAAGCTTTTCCAAAAGCTATCTTATATGCTCGGCAGCTCCACCGGTGACCGTAGGGCTGGCTCGTTCCTCGCTTAGCGTATTGGAATAGCCATCCAGCGAGGTAACGCACTTATGGGCACCCTACCAGGTGGCAGCGGGATTGGGGATACTTGCAATTTTGCTTTAGGGCCTTTAGTTTAAGTTAGGTGTAGATTGATTTAATTAGTAGTGTAGTATTGTATAAGAAATATTTTATCAAATAAATGGGCACACCCATATATTTAAAAAAAATGAGAGAGAAACTACTCTATTGATCCCCACCCCAATTCAACCTCATTAAAATAAAGACTACCAACCAATTGTTTAACCTTGCTAAAATAAAATGGCGATGTCTGATTTCATAATTCCAAAGTATTCCGAAATATTTCAGAGAATTCCTAAATATTCCAAAGTCAAATTAAAAAATTCTCTTCTATTGTCCGTAGGTCCCGGTTCGAGTTTCGCTGTTTTTACGTAGCCGCGGGCAGCAAGGTAATGGGGGGCGGCGCCGGAGTCGAACAAGGTAATAGCATATTTCAACCCACTGATAGGCGTTGGGCTATCGACCCATACGTAATATAGTGGCGAAAAACTTCAATATCATGTTAGCTTATATTGACTTTCGGACGAAAAAGCTAGATGGAAAAGAAACGTGGAATATAACAAGAGTATGACACCAATTTCAAACGTAAAATGTGATAAACATTAGCGATCTCTTCATAGTAAAACACATCGACTCTTCTAAATCCGTGGTTTGTATTTTAAATGACGAAATCAGTTGTTTTACTCGTAAATTATATACGTTAGGTAAATAAATAATAAATATACATCATGACAAAATAAACATCAATTTAATTTCCCTTTCGAGCTCGCTAAAATAAATCAGTTTTTTTCCAAAAGTTCCAAACGTATTATGGCCATCGCATTGCACCCCCTAATAATAAGTAAAAAACTTTGTCGGGGGTATATCAGTGGCAATATCTCGTTTATAGTTAGAACAGTCCCTCGGGGAGGTTATAACTGCCCAATGATTATTTTGTTCCTCATAAGGGTGGATTCTGGGGGTTGAGTAAGATGTACTGTGATGCGATGAATGTGCAAAAAAGATATGTGTTTACATAAATTTTGTTACACTAACTGGTATATCGGGTCACTTTGTATATAAATGTCCGTGCGAGGTGATCGTTGATGGTGACGCTCTCATAGTCCTTGAGTAGGTATGTCGTTAATTTTGAAAAAAAAAGGGTTTAATTTTTGACAATCCAGTTACTTAAATAACTACATTTGACATTTCTCATATCTACTTTTATATAATATCTCCTTTAAATTTGAAGACTTGCGCCAATTCTTGGTAAGGTTGCCAAACGAACCATAGGCTTTCTTAAGAGATATGAGAAATGCTAGGAAAGATGATGATTTGATGATGTTAGTAGGCATAGCCATAGCTAATATAGATAGGTACTTAGTAAAAGGCAAAATAAGATAGAAACAGTTCACATCATAAAACACAAGTCCAGAATACACCCCCTGTCCTCTTAAGATGCTCATAAACATGTTTTTCCACCAATAAAAATGATAAATCACCGTTTTTTATATGGTCAATCAGTAACACAGCTATCGGGAAATCTATGAGTGCCCTAGTGGGGGAGTGTGATTCCGTTATGATTGATGGTGTTATGGTAGTGAAGTGTTTATTAGACGGTTGTAAACTTTCACTAGAGGTGCTGAATATCTAATTTTGAAAATAAACTTTGAGACCTGAAGAACAAATCAAATTATTTTAATAAATATTTTAATTTGTTTATTTGAAGTACTTAGACACACTACTATATATAAATTATAAACGTGTACATATAGAGCGGCTAAGGGGTCTGCCGCGAATGCAGAAAGACACTGGTTGGTTAATTTATTCCTTTGTATATGACATCTATATTTAGTTTATAAACTTTGAGTACTGCAGCATGGTTTACACGCAAGAACTTTAATAATTACCTACGAATGTGTTTAATTTTTACTTATATTGACATGAGTAATTAAGGGCCTAAATTTTTGAGGCGATGGAATAAAAGTTTCACTTTAAAAACAGAGTAACATATTTTTAATTATATTTTTACGTTAAAGAAATAAATATTATGGGACAATCTTACACAAATCAACCTAGTCCCACAGTAAGCTCAATAAGGCTTGTGTTGTGGGTACTAGGCGACGATATATGTAATACAACATGCCCTGGCCAGGATTTGAACCCGGGACCTCCTGCTTCATAGGCAGTTAAGTCAATAATCGTAAAAATGATGTAGGACCGAAGCCTCACGACATATTTTTTGCCATTAAATTATCATGTAGGCCAAACAGTATAGTATATCAGAACATTCTGCCGAGCAAGCCTACGTTCAAGCTCATTTGCTATGCCAGGCAAACATAGTGAGTTATCGCAGACGACAAGTAGGGACTTAATCATAGCTCTGACAGCGTGCGAATCTGCAGTTATGAGAAAAATATTTTGTAAGCCTACCTGCTTATTCTTATATCTACCTACCTACTGTCAAAAAAGTTCAAACTGGAAAAGGCGACGTAAATCAAACTTAGTAAGTAAACTTCTGCCAAGAGTGCCAAGTTTTGTCAGTTTTAAACGCCTTTTTAATAAACACAAATGACGGAATAGGCTACTTTCCTATGAAGTCAAATCAGGTACTCTTTAGGTAAACGTCAGTCAAAACGATTTGTTATATGGAATTTATACGGGAGTCTAATATCGTGACGTCACAATACTATATGATAAATACATATCCTTTGTATAAGTTTTAACCATTATAAAATCATTTAAAGTGCAAACACTGGATTTTTTCGTGTATTTTGAAATTTTGATGCAACGAAACAATTAAGTTTATCTATTGGAAAGTAGCCTATTACTGAGACGGATGGACACACAATTACCATTTTAGACTTAAATAGTCAACTAGAAGAAAGGGATATAAGTTTTAGGAATAAGTGAACCAGAGGGCCCACCGCGAAGTTCGAATATCGACAAAACGATGGTCCCGTCTCTGTCGCTCTTGCATATACGGAAGAGAGTTATGGAAACAGACGATTCGATGAACGAAGTGCTTCGCGGTTATAGGCCTGTACATATATGTTGGTTATATTATAATACTTATAATTATGTATCCTGCTGTATTTTTTGTACAATAAGATGTTAACTACTCGTACTACTAATAAATTATATAAATTACCCATGAAAGCTTTGAGTTTAACTTAATGCGTTTTTCATCTACTACGAGTACAATGTTCGCGGCAGCCTCTCCCCGGCTCCTTGTATCCATAATTACAAACAAGACAATTCCGACCCCGAGTCTCCAAAACAAAACTATTAAATCATAAACAGAACCATACAATAAGTCAACGCTAAATGTACAAGAATAAACAGACCAACAAACAAGATAAAAACTCCAATACAATTTCTTTACATCTTCGTCCAAAATTATCAAAACAAAAACCAACTTAACCCTGCGGCTACTCAAGTTGAAGTCACAACACAAAAAGGTTGTATTCAATTTTTGGAGCTGCAAATGTAGCTTTGTAGAAGTAATATTCGCGCGACCCCGGTAGCTTTTGGCAGTTTTTAGTAGTTTTAATACGAAGAAAGTTGTAACAGTGCTGGTTGGTAGAGGAACATTATGGTGGCGTGTCGCTGCCAAGTTTTGATGATCATTGTTTTATTAACCAATATTGAAGCTGGATTTTAGGACACGTTGAATAAAGTATGGTTAAGTTAATTTTAAGAAACCTTTAGACGGCCGTTTTAAATCAGTACCATGCGCGTACGAGTATTCAACGTCAACATTTACCTAAATTGATAGTGGTTTTCATCAATTGCTGTACCAATTGTCAATCTCATAGCTATTTGGCAACAACAACAGCCTCTTAAAAATTTCATTTGCCCCCAGTATGTATTTACTTATAGTTAAATAATATATATATTGTAAGTAAAACCATCCGAAAGCAACAAAACCTATGAGGTGAAGAGATATGACGTGACGTGACTAATCTAAAGGCTCATCACACTAAACTAATACTGGCCAACTATGTTTGTATATTTATCGTAAGTAGGTACCTTCATTTTCTACTTACTTATAATATTATTTCAATGTAACTGTAATCCGCACCTTTCTAACTAAAACTCCTTGTTTATATCTAATAGTTGCAAGTTTGTAACGACACAAGAGACAATATAAGAAGAAAACATTAAAACGACGGTTAACTATTCGCGGTTCAACCGTCTTTTTAGAGATCCCCAGGGAGCGGCAGTTAGTCGCGGCGACGCCGCTTGATTGGGCTTGTCGTAAACCAATCTAGTGCGGAACACTAGTGGCGGGACATACTATCGCCAATTGTATTACTTATTTCTTTTTTTAAGACAAACATAGATATTAGAAAATTAAAGATTAACAGACTTAAACCAAAATCAAGATTAAGGTATGTTAAAATTCGTTAAGGTTTCATTCAAGATTTATTATAGAATAATATTTATATATATTAACTCATTTTTATTCATCAAATAAATGAGTAGAATTTAAAATAAATCTTAAAAAACTAAAACCCGTTCTGAGCCATGCCGGGTCCAAAGGTCCCCATCACACTAGTAGCGTTACCTCGCTGTATGGCGATTGGAGAAGCCATGACTCCGAACGGGGGTCATTTCCTTTTTCCATATATATAATTTATTATAGAATAAAGTATTTTATTTCACAGAAAAATAATATAATTTGTAGAGCCACAAAGCTAAAGATAGATCTATAAAATTAGATTATTTATACATTTAATATTAATACTACTTACATTCGGTACTCGAATAAAAATTTAAAAAAATAAATTAACCTATTATGATTACGTTGACACCTTCTAAAACAGTCCCAATGGTTTCTATAAGTTCATATAAAACTTCGACTATCGATAATCGAAATTTTTACTGTAAATAGTGTCATGTCACTATTGTATGTTACGTTTGGCTCCAAAACCGTTATTTTACAAGGCACGATTCGTCGAAAAAAGCACAATTAATATGTAGGTAGTTACTTAAATAATAGTCATTCCAACCATTTGTGCATTAAATAAAATAAAAACTATAAAAATTGTATATCATTAGGAAGTAGCTATTACAACGTTAAGTCAAATATCAAATTACATAGATATCATGGGTAATAACGTCCGTAGCATAGGAAAATTAATTACTTAAATATTATTCTTATTACTTGTTTGTAATAATATGTATTCATTAAAAATTATTTTATCCGCATTTTTTTAATCCGCGCCGCATGGTTCATCAGGTAAGTAGATATCTCAAAAACAGGTCAGCCACAGGCTTCGTCAACTAATTCACTTGTTTGTCTTTATAACACGATTCATCAGCTTGAACACACTATCTTTTTTTATGCCCAGAAAAGGGTGACTTCATACCAATGAAAAGAGTCGTGTCGCTAACGTCCCGTACACAGAAGAAGAGGCTTCTTATTTTGACCACTTCCCTACTTACCTCTGCAGTTCCAGGGGCATAAGCTGCGGTAGCTGCTTACCGTCAGGCGGGCCATACGATAGTTTGCCACCGGCGTAGTATTTGTTAAGAAATACCATTTATACTCTTATAATGATTTTTTATAGTGATTAACTTACAATATAATTAAGTAAGGAAGAAGTTTATATTTTTATTGAATTTTATTTTATTTAATTGTAACTATTATAAGTTTATTTAAGAAAATTTTAAAACGTTTCGATTACGCATTAAAAAACTTGTTTTTACGTATGTCAATTATGTGCAATAATTTTTAAATTTTACCATCTATTTATACGGTACCCATAGCGCCACCCATGTATTATAAAACGAACTATGGCGGTTCCAACCTCACATCGTTTCGCTGATGTACTTTATATCACAACTTCAGCTATTTGGCGGGAGATGGCGTTGGTTAAGTAGTTAATTTTATTTTATTTACAAACACGTAAATATATCTAAGGTCCTATTTTTCATGAACATTATTTTCTTAAGAATGAATGGGTAATACAATTTTATAAAATTCATTCAGAAAGTTGTGCACAGCAGAAATAATAGAGCTTTTAAAAGCACCCCGCCACCGAGAGAGGGCGACAGTAAAGCACTTGAAAGCTTTAGTGGTCTTGCTGCTCTCTCTCGTAGTTCACTACTTCGTGTATTGACGATAGATGGCACCATGTTCATTCATTGTGATACAGGGTGTAATCTAAAACGTGATAAGATAATCAAACCTGAATCTAGTCATGACTTTGAACAACTATGTAACTTAACAATAATAATTGAGGTGTTCCATAGAAAGGTCAAGGATAGGTAGACGAAAATGTATAATATAATAAAGTTTTTTTATTGTTAATTTACGAAGTTGACCCCATGGTAAAAGTTGTTCAAAATCATAAATACATTCAGGTTTGATTTTCTTGTATCACGTTTTAGATTACAGCCTGTAAGTATATAGATATGTCGGCGGCCGATCGTAAAATCAGGCATATCGTAATGTTCCTGTTTAATGTTTTAACGATAGTCACATTAAACCAATGTATAGGTAGGTTAGGTTCGTTAGGTTGCTTTAGATGCCCGAAGGGCAAACTGCCCAGAAATAGGAGCCCCGCATAAGGCCCCGGGGCTCCGTTGACTCAGGGAACGAGTCAAAGATTTTCACGTTTCACGATATGCCTAGGAATTTCACGATATGCCTGATTTTACGATCGGCCGCCGACAGATAGATAGGTATCGCTTGGTTAAAGGCAGAACCGACTATTTGAATTTCATTTTATTAGCAGACAGTCGGTATTGCCTTTGACCCAAAAGGCCCATCCGACTATTTGGAACGGAATTATTTTTATTAGCAGATAGTTGGTTTTGCCTTTGACCCAGCGATATTTCGTTACGTTGAAAACCATAAAGTTACAATGAAATTATTGAAAATACCTCGAATTTTCTTTTCAACTTTTATACTACGTTAATAACGAACTAGGTTAATCAAACTATGTAATAAAATGTATGGTGTTATTGAAACAATCTATTTCATCAATAAAGCGGTGTTGCTAACACTGTTACCCAAGTAAAAAATAATATTTACTTACACCAATTTTTGTGGAATGAAAAACCTAATGGACCGTTAAGGCGAGCGCTCGATAAAATATCTAATGGAATATCGCTTCCGTATCCGCATAAATTCACTTTGATCGAATTTAAATTTAGAATTCGTGTTCTAGATTTTGAATTCTAGGGCCAGTTTGGAAATAGTGAGAAAAATGCACAAGCTGTTTTTAAAGTAAAATGTTTCTGATTTTCGCTGTTTTTTACACTATCAAATATTTAAGAAATTCTATTTATATGTAATTTTTATGTTTTTTATTCATTAATTAAATAAAAAGTCTAATTCGATAGTAATAACGTTCGACAGATGGCAGTACCTATATTTACGAGTATACACTATGTCTTCAGATGCAACATTTCATATAATTACGGTCAAACTTCACTTCAGGTACGTTTGTTTAACCATTAATTTTATTACAAAATGTTCGCACCATGTCACATCGCCTTCGGCCTACGGCTTCGGCTTCGGGCTTCAATTCACACTAATTCGTAAATTCTTGTTTACCGCCCTACATATACATACACAATGTACTCTTACCTCTTTGTCAGTGTGACTCATACACATAGGTATTAGGAGGGTCACACTCATGTGACATCCTGTCTCAACATGACATGAAAATCGTACACGTCAAATTAAATAATTCATTACTGACCCCCTCCAAAATTAATTTCTGCTTTAGTGACCCCCCCCCCCCCCCCCCTCTCTCTGCCCCCAAATGCAGGGTGCGACCATACCTGAGGCGGACATGGCGAAACTATAAGGTTTCCTAGTCGACTACGGATCTCTAATAAAAGTAGGATTCGAAAGAGATCGTCAAACTAGGTCGATATCTCACACGCACTTCTTACTTGACGTTATTGTTTAGACCATTACTCCCTTAATTAAAATGAAATATAACGCCATACTTTGACTTATATTTCAGCCCCCTTTTTGATCAAATTACACCCATAGAAGTCGTAGATACTTACGATGTCTAAGTACCTATTCTAACTTTTTACTATTTATGGTATTTTCGAGTTACCCAATCGAAAACGTCAACAATCGGTAATAAAACACTTTTTACCCAATTTGCATACCTCTATTTCGGAGCTGGCTTATAAATAAACATACACGTGATTGCAGAGGACCGCCCGGCAGGAAAAAAAGGAAAAAGTGCGCGTACAACTCAATTTTGGAGGCTGAGAAATAAAGTGGAAAAAAATCGCAAGGAGATTTTGTTACCGTGCGACTTGGGGGAGTGGATTGTGGTACACTTATATAAGTTATAGCAAGGCAACCGACTACATCTGCAGATCGGCTTCATATTAATAGTTAATATCGTTTAATAAACGCGCTAAACAACGCGGAGATAGCGCTGTCATCATTTAAGTAAAACAACGTCGCTTTGCATATGTCAAATCCATGCAAAAATTGTCCGTAAACTTGTTTCATATTCTTGAAACAGTGTAAGTAGTTTAGTTTTAAATTGATTGTTTATTGTTCTTCTTTTCCTTTTTCTTTTCTTGTTTCACCATGTCGTTTTTATTTGTATTGTTTTTACTTCTAATTCATCTTTCACTGTAAGTTCTCTGTTTCTGTATTTCAATTTTTTGTACATGTTTTGCTACAATACAATACAATAAATGTTTTTTTAATTAAACAAAAGACAGTTGGAGCCATTTATAATCGAGGGGACTGTAACCTCATTACGAAAACACGTACTCGTAGTTGCCTTAACCAAATCGAACTTAAATTCTGTGATTTTGGGCAGTACCTAACCTACTCGTATTTTTTCGTACGGCAATAAAAGCCCTGCGCTGCGGCTGCGTCGGATTACAGAGCTCGCGCCGGCGCGCGGCGGTGGTCTCCCCCCCTCGCACCTGCCGGCTTTCCTCTGCAGGACCTATATTCCTACCACAACCCTTGAAACACGTCATAATCATCATATGACAAACGCAGGATTTATCCTGCAGTGGTCTTATGATGGCCTCGTTCACATTAGCTGCAACAACTAGTAAACAGATAGGTAAATAGCAACAGCACCAAGCGACAACACAGCACCAATTCACATTACTTTATACTGGAACCTAAATGACATGACCAGAGAGCTGTACAGGGATGCAGTGTGTTGACAACTGGGGGCCCTTTTGTATCTCCTGGCAACGCGCATATGACGCCTCCGAAATTGCAAGAGTACGGGCCGTAAACCTGTTTATCATCGTCGCAGTATTAAAAAAAATACTGAAGCTCATAAATAGCCAACAGACAAAAAGCTAAATGAATAACCTGAAATAAATAAATAAAAATCTACAAAAATCTGCGAATTCAGAAGACGCTGGTTCGATCCTAGCCCTAGGCAGTAGGCATCGTAGGCCTAGATCACTTTTTCCTTTGTATAATTATGATTTATGACATCTATATGACTTTTAAAAAAATCTGTTGCTATCCAAGTATTTCCAGTCCCGGCCAGGAAAGGACCCGCCTAACGAGCCCGTAGTACGGGGGTCCGATTAATTTGCGAGCTCGCGTCTGCGCGTTTTGCTCTCGTTGTAACCACAGATAATAGAGTAGCTGTAAATGTGCTAATCGAAATTTTAACCCCTTCTCATTCAATAATGCAGGGAGCACGCAACAAGAAATCGACTCGAGATAAAATATGTGATCATAAAACTTTCTTGCTTTATTGAATGGTTTATACGATAGCGTATTAACCAATATTTATGTTGGTTCAAGCGAGAGATTTGTTTTTTATTAGTCCTGAGAGCACGATACTATTTTAGATATTGAAACCTTTAATATACTAGTTTACTTAATATAAGTGTTGCGATCCAGCGAGGAAATGCTGCCAGCATCCTCGGCGCCATACCACAGGGGCCAACTTTAGATTTAGAGTTTTAGTTTTAGATTACTTTATTTATTAAGTTTATTTTATAAGTATGTAGTTTAGTTATATTTTTAGTGATATTTTTAAGTCGTTATATGTACCATTTTAAAGTTTGAAATTAAATGTATTATAATCCTTAGGTAGGTATACGGATATTATACCTAACAGATATGATAGTATTTAAACACCCGTCCTTTTTATATCGTGATGGTTAAAGACCACCGCAGCCTATGAACGTACACGGAAAAAAAAAGCTTCCGGGATATTCTCAATCTAAGACATTATTATATTATGTTGAAAATATTACCTCGTGATAAGCATTTATTTCCTTAAACGAAAATAAATTAAAGTTTTAAATATAACGAAGCGAATTCGTACAGATTTTCTAGTTTTCTTTTACCTAAGTTAATACTTGTTTGATTAAAGTACAATCTCTCTTATTTACTCAATATACTCTTGAAACAACAGATTTTTGTATTTCTATATTGAGAAAACGTGGTTTTATTAAGCGAAGAATCATATTTTTGGTAAAGGAAATAAATACTTGTCAAGAGGAAATATTTTCAAGAAAATAATAATGTCTTGGATTGAGAATATCCCTGAAGCTTTTTTTTCCGTGTATGCAACTCTAGGCAGTTTTGATTTGTAAATTGTGGGAGAGCTCCTGTCATAACCAAATAAAGTCATACTTAAATTTTACGCTAACATCTCTTATAGCTTCTAAATTTCATTTAGGGGCTTATGAGGACGACAAGTAATCTAATAAGTAAGTACCTAGGTAGTTTTTATTTCAAATTTCATGTTCACCAGTTTACGTTTAAAAGCATAATCATAGCGTTACGTTCCATCATATATCTAAAGACATAGATAATAATTTAGTAGGTAACACATAATGATTTAACCTTTTAGTAGTCAATGAAGTACCTACAGAAATGAAAACAAAATGACAACATCAATTTCACCTTCCGCCGCGGTAACTGCGTGACTTCCGACAAACGGCGTTTTGTCCAAAAAAAAACGAAGAACGTCATTGACGAAAAAGCGTCAAAGACGTCCCGTCTAGCCGAACGTGTCTATTGAACGTAAACGTTCCGATCCACACAAAGAACGTTCCCGGTAGTGCACACAGTTTCATTGTATAATCCGCCTTCTTGGGGGTAAATCACGTTTCTGTTTACGTGAATTATACTTTGGTTATAATGCAGTCGGCGTTTACTGACGCTTTTAATGAGTCAGTGTGGTTTATTTTTGTGTAACCAAACAAGGTAGTGGGAAAGGTATAAATAGAGTTATTCGTAAATATTAGCGCACTTGACGGCACCACGTTTATATGCAGAATACTTACCTACACTACGTCAGCTTACATATAGGCTAGGTCTATGGACCCTAACTAGATATAATCAGTGGTGAAGCGTCCATACAACTCAATTGCCACCAGCTTGCCTAAGTTTCTGTCAGTCGGGTACCTACTTGCATTACGGATCGTGGAGAATAACAGCTTTTCTAAAGCTTCAGTTTTTTCGAATATTTTAGACGCACCGCGACTGGTACTTTGTGGTGATGAAATACATATTTAGTAATTAGTTTCATATTTTTTATTCTATTTACTCGTTTCATGCAAAAAATAAATGTATTTTCGATAAAAAGAACGTTTATTCTAATAATTGCTTCCAGGGGTAATATTAAATACAAGAAGCAAAATATATGGTTGCTTATAGTACGTTAAAATACAGTTATACGAAAACAAATAACACTGGCTATGGATGTGGCGATATATCCATATATTATCAGGAACACAAAAACGAATATAAGACGCAAAGTATACCGGTGGAGGCTGCAGCGTTCGTCCTAAGTCCATTCGATGCAAATTCTCACATCGACCGTCTTGTGGCTTGCCCTAATTTATAAGAGGCAGACTTAGGCGTAATAAATCATGATACAATTTACTTATTACCTGCTTTTCATTTAAATATGCCATTTTTTCAGCCTTGTTTCTTTACCTAATAAATGTAGTCAATTTTTTTATGGCGTCAATAAAACCCACACACCGTCTGCCTTTTCAACCGACTTCAAGTTTTCGAAGGAACATATACAGCCTTGGCCAGAAGTGTTGAGCACCAATGCGATTTTCATACAAAACTGGAAAGTTTAGTCCATCGTTTCCATCTTTGTTTAAGTTATTTTGTCAATTAATTTAGACTAATAGGTATGTTTTATTGAAGTTAGTAGTAACTGCATAGAATATTTGCAATATCTCGCACCGACTTAAATTTACATTTTTGGTACCTTCTGTTTTCATATTTTTTAAGTACCTTGAAAGTGTTATTAAGTGAAGTTTTCTATATTTATAAATAAAATATAACATTTACCGTTACCGTACATTGTTAGAATAGGGAAATAATGCTTAACATCAAAATTGTAAACAAAAAACACCTATGCTCAACACTTCTGGCCAAGGCTGTATGTATGTTTTCAATTCGTCAGGATCTTTAACTTTGCTTGTTTTTTATTTATATATCTTCACCGATTATTTGAATACTGCTGGACCGATTTTTTTTAATGGTCTTGACAGTAGGTCCGATGGTCGTCAGGTCAGGATTATAAATACATATGATGGGATCCTGGAGAAATCGAGGGAACTCATCAAATATTATTTGTAAGTACACCTATTGTGTTTTGGTTAGTTTTTACAGTGGCTCGGGTATTTGCTTTTAGAAAGGTGGAGGCTATAGTGAAGTCGGTCCTTTTTTTGTTTAAAATCGAAAATTATGTATTTAATAGAACACAGTACTTTTCAATTAGCCTTAAATATATTTATTTGCCTGAAGCAAGCTGATGTCGTCAAGTAGGCGGTTATAAAATAAAATTAACAAACCTTATTAACACTTTTACAATATTTTAAGCTTGAAAGCCAGCATTGACCTAGATACATATTACACAAAGATATCTTGCGACAATATTTACGGTAAATAAGGTAAGTCGTACATGAACATTGTACAGTCGCCATCAGATACTTATCAAAGCGGCCGAGGTGGGAACAACGCCTCTATTGTTAAGACGATAAAGTGCAAGTTCCGATATTGTTGAGTATCTTAAGGACTCCGATATATTTGATGGCGACTGTACAAAACTCTTATGGCGACAAATTCATTTAGTGGTTCGTTATTATCGGTATTTGCCCTAACATTGCTGCTCTTTCCCTAGTATGGCAAGCGAAAACGACGCAAGCACACAACACAAACTCAAGAAAATGGCGGCATTTTATTCTTAACGTCCCTATAATCGCTGCCATCCGTGTTTTGTGCCCTACCATAAAGAATCCAAGGAATGCAACGTTCGCTTCTACGGTGTAAGACCCGTCTTTAAATAGCTATGTGAGCCAATGAAGGATTATCGTCGCAAGCTGCGAGTTGAGGACATGATCATGAGTTCTTAAGTAATGCTTACATGGCTTACTATATGCAGAGTAATGGAAGCAGGCATCACTTATGTCACTGAACCGTTGTGTTTGGCAAAACAATAGCTATAAACGAGAATAATAGGAATAGCTCTGCAAGTTTAACTGTTAACACCGCCCGTTAGATTTAATGTTTGTGTACCTAACGTACGTATTGGATTAGCATGTTGTATATTAGTAAGATTCGTAAAATTGAATTTGGCAAGAATTTTAGGTGTTACCTAAAGTCTTTAAGAGCATAACATGTACCTAAAGTAAAGTGTCGAGTGTTTGAAAACCTTGCAAACATGTGATATTAGGTAAAGTTGTATAAACAAGAGGCTGATACAGCCGATCACTTTGAAATTAACGTTACTTAAACAGTTATTTAGCAAAAACTGTTTGATTTATCATTGGAAAAAATATATATTCGATACACGATTAGATGAAATCGTCTATATAGAAATTTATTTCTAAATCTTAAAATTAATTTTAAATAGTTTTATGTGTTTGGTTTTTAAACATATAAGTACGTCTGTAATGTAATCAAATAAAAAAATCCAATATACGCAAATGAAATCTTCATTTTTTTTATTATACAATTCAATTAACGAACAGCGAGCAGGAAAGCGGACCCTGGCAATAGCCGGGATAACGCTAGGTAGAAGAAGAAGATACAATTAAATTAACGTTCAGTTTTTATTAATTAATTATTTTACTGATTTTGCGATGGCCTCTCATACTAATCATTACACAGTGTTTCTCTTTTACTTCCGAAATCTATAATCTGTGAACTATCTGATGTGTACTACTTTTTTGGTCTTGAGTTATTTGAAATATTATTATTCAAAAGATACAGGTTATAGAGACACAATAGAAAAAGATCAACTGTACGTGTGACCGACATCACCCACATTAACCGATTATGACAATGCTACAAAGGTGCATACTAAATCCAGCCGGTCTGTCATTACCTAAACTCATTAAGCACTATCATAGCAATCTTCACACTTGTTAAATAAGACAATAAACAAAAACTGGGTACCTACTAAAAGTGGGCACAAAAAGTGGGCGCAAAAAGTTGGGGACATAAATAAAGCGAAGTGGAAACGATGAATTAATCGCGAAATAGTTCTCACGGTGAGCGGGGGCTGGCGGGGGCTCCTGGAGCGTAGGTGCTAAATCGAACGAAAGTCTGTATGCCTACCTGATTTTCGAAAACTTATTTACCTAGTTGTTTTAATTAATTAAAATTACCAATCGATTATTTCTTAAAAAGTATGGTGGAATCATTGTATGTACCTATTAAATATTCATAATGTATTTTATGTTATAAATATTTTTTATTTTATTTTTTGTTTAAGGACTTGATATGGGTAGTAATTATATAGTGTAAGTTATTCACCCTTAATTATATTAGAGCAATTCGAGCGACATTTTTGTATCTACAATTTTTTTATAACGAGAATATGATACCAGGCTCCATGGAGTATATGAACAATAGGTGTGTCATTTAAAAATAGTTATTATAAAAAAAAACTCACAGTTTAGAAAAAGTTTCTAAAATAAAAGCACTTATCAGAGATAATTACTAACCATTCAGTATTCGTTAAAGATATTTTTGTGGCAATTTTTTTTGATAAGTAAGTAGGTATTAAATACATATATCCTACTTGGAACTTTGCTCTTTAACGTATTTGTGACATCAGCAACTGCTTTGTATTTTCAATGTTTCTCTGCTTTGCTGACGATATGAGGATCTTCGCCAAAGTCAAGACTTTTCAAGGTTCCGCCCTTATAGGAGATCTTGTACGAAAAAAACTTTGCGAAAAATATTATCGCAAATTTCGATTTCTCCTGCTAACCCCCGAGTCCCCTGACCGAGCACACGCACAGCATCGCTGCAGCGGTACGACCGTGGTCGAGCGACACTGGACAATGGCTCTGGGTGGTCGCCGGCCAGTTCAGGCTTTGCCCAAATTGAGACTTTACAATGTGGAACAGTGTGAGAGGCCTTTAGGTTTTTGGGCTAGAGTTCTCTCGTTTACTCTTAAAATTTTTATCACATATCTTTAATAGGAACAAGGAGCTGGTAAGTTGATATTTTCGAAATGACTCATATTCTTTCTGCTCGAGGCTTTATGGAAATCATAATTATTAAGGGGGGGCTGTTTTTTTAATGTTTGGTAATAGTGACGAAATATTTATGTCATACACGAGTTTCCACCTACAAACAGGTTATTTTAAAAAACAAAAAAATTTTTTTTTGCTCTGACACGTTTTTTCTAAAAAAACAATAGAGCAAACACTAGAGCAGCAAGTAGACTATATTTCTCAAAAAACGGTTATACTAATTGTTTTAGATTAAATATTTTTGATTATTTCGTATTCGTACAGTCGACTACAAAGAGATGTATCCACTATTGGACCTTATTACAACGCAATAAGGTGACAAAGTGGATACATCACTTTCATCGACTGTACAATATGGAAAACTAAGTTGTTGGATATGTATATGTTTTAAAATAAATTTTAAAAATCGAAAATATACCATGATTAGATTTATAAAACTATCAAGAGAACTATAATGAGGTAGAACCAACAGACTCCCCTATTAGAATTGTTAACAAGCAGGACCCAGTGTGGTAGGTACTGTATAAGTCGTTAAGGCTCGCCTAGGAGGCGCCTCCGACGGCGCCGGGACGGCTGAGCCGGCAACCTATCTATTTACCTATTCACCTTTTGTATAGACGATGTCAATAAAATGTTACATTTCGGGAGTTATTACATTAAAATAGGATTAAAAATTTGATATGTTATCTGTTATCGACCTTGTTCGATTGTGGGCACTTTCTTAGCATAGACTTTACTTTCGAAAATAAAAATGCTGGTATGGTTGATAAATGTCCAAGTCTTAAGTGCCAACAAATATGGAAAATGTTTACCATTACCTATATTTTTTTGTTGACCGAGTACTTGAGCGTTTTCACAAAAAGTTGTTGCTTTTCACATTTTTGAAATTTTAAGAATTTTTTGCATATTCCTACTCAGAATCGTGAGTACTATCAACTCCACTATGAAATTAAAAGTGTCCTGTTCCTCTTACGCTACTTTTCTATGGGCACTTATATGAAAGTAGCGTAATGGAACATAAAAATTGTATGAAAATTTTGGGACACTTTTCATTTCCTAGCAGAATGAATAGTACTCTCGATTCTAAGGAGGAATATCCAAAAAAATCTTAAAATTTCAAAAACACGAAAACCAACAACGTTTTGTGAAAACGCCAACTTAACATAATAAGAGTTCTTTACTTTGAGTTTCTCAGAAAATAGATGCTCAGAACTCAAGTTATTGATACTCGGTTTTATTTTTGCATTCTACGTATATAAAACATACTTAGTTCCAATTGCTTTAAAAATTTACATTATTAATGGATTTTTCAAAAGCGAGCCGTAAGTACCTACCTAATTACAGTGACAAGGCCAGGGCATAAATATAGCTACTCACCAAACTGCCGCACAATGAATACATAACATACGCATCAAAATAACCCTTAACTAAAACCAATAATTAAGACGTTGGCAGACTTGCCATGAGATATGGGCACAATTTCGCCATCACGCTTCAAAGCGGCTGAGGGGTGATCCGCAATAAAGATACCGAGTGCATTCGTCTGCACTAGACAGTAAGAAAATAACAATTGCAGTAACAAAATAATCATCAAGTTTCAACCGCCTCTCAATACCATTGTCCAAGCTAATTTTAAAACTTTTACTGCCGTGCGATTCAAACAACCGGAGTGTGGAAAGCTTATTGCAACCGCGAACATTTTCTAAGCTTAAGATTTAGTCCAGGCAACGTAAAACTGGCTAGTCAGTTAGATTATGTTATACATTATAGCCTAACTTTAGTTTTTTATCCATCTTTTAGGCAGGGATCTTAAGCGGTAGTTTAAAAAAACGAAATTATTTTATGTGCTTCATGTAGAACTCAATATTTTATTTAGATATTGCCTTAGTGTTTTTAGATTGCCTCGTTAAAAATGAAAAAGGAAGCAATAGAACGAAATTAACCGGTATTTTAGTATGGAGTTAATATCGGTATCCGATCCCTGCTTTTAGGTGAGTACCTAAATGTAAGGCTTGAGTGGACGCTCGTGGCGGGGCGTGCAGCGGGGCGTGCAGCGGGGCGGGCGAGCGTCCATACACTTTGTGAAGCGTCGACTCAGGCCACCAGTACGAGTGTCCTTTGTTTGACATGCACGCCGCCCGCCCCGCCCCGCTGCACGCCCCGCCACGAGCGTCCACTCAGGCCTTACACTAACGTATCCTATTCAATATTTATACATCGAGAACAACACAACATTGCCTATCCAATCGAGAGACAATCTGTCTGATGTATAGGTAGATATATAGCAACCTAGAAAAATCTGTGTTTACGTAGGTAACACTCAGTAATCCTAATCCAGAAACGCTAATAATAGATTAATCAAGCAATTTTTGTAACATTATATAACTAGACTGCAAAGCAAAGCTCGATATCCAGATACTTAAGTAGTTGATTGTTGTAGGCTGTATTAAGCCTCACTTTCCCAGTCTGCGATGGCCGTTCCGGTCGGCGCGTGCGCCGTGCGGCGTTATCAGAGTAATTAGTGTGTCTGGGGGAGCGATGCGTGGCGGCCCAGCCTGGGTTCATTCACAACTGCTTTTGTTATTCTTTTGTAGGAAATTCTGGAACTCAATGTTGAAGGTTCTAGAACATCTGCATTCTGAGTATAGAGTTTTAAAGTACTTAAATGACATATGAGAAGAGTTGGGGCAAGGTTGGACGAGCTGACCACTTGTCTCCGAAGTTTATATGCACGAGTATCTAAACTCACTGAGATTAGCTAGGGATACATGCACAGATGTGTCCGCCCGATTTGTCCGACGGATATGCCCGGCGAATAGATCCGTCCGTGTATCGCGCGAATTAGACACGGATTTGTCTGCAGACACATCTGAATAGCGCTATACACAGACGGATCTGTCCGCCGGGCATGTCCACCGGACAAATCCGGCGGACACATCACATCTGTGCGTGTATCCCTGGCTAATAATCAGATTGACATAAGAACTACACAAATAAGACATAGGTTGTTGAGTAAGTTTGAATATTGCTCGACGTGCGACGCGGTAAATTTTTCCATTTTTCTTTCAATTACAAAATTGACAATAGATACCTGTAGTAAAATTATTTAAATAAGTGTCCGAATGATGATAAAGCCTACCAGACTATACCATTCGGTTATTTAAAAATTTAATATATGTATAAGTAATATATGAATAAGTAACGATAAGACCTACTGTTAGTTGTCTACTTCTGCCTTTTATCTCTGTGCTGCACTATTTTATGTTATTATGTATAACAGGTTTAAACTTTAAACTGTTCGGCACTGACCCTTTAAATTAAAGTTTCTGCTTGAGTCAATCGTCATCACGCGACGCCTCTGTCCGCTAAATATTTTATTTTATCGCTTTGCAATTTTATTGCTTATTTTCGAAGCCTTTTGGTGGTAACGCTGCCGCTCGCAAATGAGTTTCCTAACAAAATATCTTTAAGGGAGAGATTGTTTGTGCATAAATATCTGTTAGTGCAATCATATCATAATGGACCCTTCGGTAGGTAGAAAACTGCACCTAAACCTAAACAGTACTTATACATAATAATTTTCACCACTTTCACAAAAATGTCAAAATATTTTAGATGGAAATATGCCCTGAACATACAAAAAACCAAGATAGAAAGAGTGATCAGAGCTGTAATCGAATTGAATCGAATAATGCATTCGCGGCAGAAATAATAATCAATATAATTTATTAATAATTTTATAATTTTATTTTGTTCTCTTGTTTAATCTCAATGGGAAATGTTGTATATTATGTACCGACGCTGTTTGGTCCACCCTATTTTGGCATGTTTTTTTTATGCTACCTGTAATTCTGTCTTGCATGGATCAATTTATTTCTATTTCAGTTTAACATTTAGATTTTTAAATCCAGCTGCATATAAATTAGTAGCTAGACATAACTTTCTGTTTCAAAAATCCTAGTGACCCAAGAAGATCAGATTAGGCGCTGTGATTATTTAATTTATTCTAACCTTGCCCTTAACCTCGTGCATGCAAAAAGTAAACTCGCTAAGATTTATAACAGCAGCAGTTAGTTGTGGAGCGGCAATTAAAGAGTTCCGAGAATGGATTCCGACCGTTAGAACAATTGATTTATTTAAGATAAATTAATTTGAATACTTAATCGTCCGTTTTCGGAAGCTACCTTAACTTGTATTTTAGTGCGGTACAGTGAGTAGCTGTCCTGGCTCTTTATTTCATGTGATTGTATAGGTATTTTTACAAAAAATTTCCAAACGTATTACGTCATCTCAGTGTAAAAACTAAAAAATAGTATATTTAATAAAAGGGGCTCAACATATATGTATTATATTATAAAATATAGAACACTCTGCTCAATTGGCTAATGATGTAATGATGGATTTGTGGGTAACGTTTGTCACTTTGATTGAAATTATCTTAAGAAATATAAAATTGTCGGCAAATGTCATTTTTGATGGTTTTTTGAAGTTATATTTATATCACGTTACTCACACGATAACTGCAGCCATTAACCCGCAGATAGGGCACCCAGTAAGCGATAGTAAATAAGCTAAATAGTGTAGTATTATTTCTAAAACCTATAAACCTTAGGCATCCTTCCAATCGTAGACACTTTCAAATTTATTTCAAGGCAATAATGGTGACAAACCGACCAAACTGGATGACATTTAATCTTGATTACTATTTACCCTAAACCTAACAATTTTCTATTCCTTCGACGTGATGACGAAGCCGTAAATATTGATAGGATAACTGGTTCTCTTTTTTTATGTTGATCAATTATTTTATTAAAACTTTTTTAACCAAATAGGTACATACTATTTTGTAATTCCGTAAACATCAAAACATACTCGTTTTAATTTTTCTGCATGCTTTAATCTCGTCCCTCGCACCCGTGTTGAATGACGAACTGTAAAGACGTTATTTTCATAAATACGACGAGTGCTTGCGCGTGCGCCTCGGGCGACGTAATACAGCCTTGTGCATACTCCATGCCATACAAAATACTATCTCTTAGACAAGCTTTCGGTGAATGTAGAAGACCCGCATCTGTATGTGCGTCGTCTCTATCCAGTGATCCTTCAGTCTAAAACAGACTATTTTGGGTTGATACTGTAAGTGTCGAATTCTAAGTGAGAATGCGAACGGTAGTGTAGTGTGTAGTTAGCCTTGACAACGGATGCAGATAACGAACTTGAAAGAGGGAATATCGTTTTGGTGTGTGGGTAGACCCCAACTAAAACTAGTCGCAACGTTAGTGATCCGTGAAAACTAGGCACACCGTGATCATGAAGTATGCAACGGTCCCGAAATATCAGCACCTCATAAACACGCATCACACGCATGTCATATACCTACTTGGTGAATCTACTTAGTCGCATTAGTGACCATGATAGGTTAAAATGTTTTAAATGGTTTTGGCATCAGGTTTCTATACGACTCGCCTTAACAATCCTGGTTATGACCTCCTTCCGTCCTTTTTTGCATCTATTTATTGGCTTAAACTGTATAAAATAACTGTATTGTATTGCGTGGTATCATAAGTACAACACCGATACTTATATTATCGCTTAGCTTACATTATACCCAGTCGTAATCTTAGGGGCGGCCAATATTTTAGGTAGATCTTTATCGATCATTCCGCGATGCAGCCTGATATACCTCTGATTGCCTCGCCCGCGATAGCGGCTAACTTCATAAATTACTCAAAATGGCGGCCGTAATGAAATATCCCACCAAAAACATTCTGTAAAAAACTAGCCAAGTCTCGATTGAGCTGCTTGTTTATCTCTAAAAAGTAATGAAATCTAGACACTGTCGTACCAAGTCTAAGGTTCCTTACTGCGATTTCTTTATTATTATAGTTAATGTTGTGTGACTTGGCCGTTGAAGGGTACACAACCAGGTGCTCCATGACACCATTGCACCAGTTTGTCGCCAGAACCGCTACTCATTGACGATGGAAAATTGCCACTTGGAAAACGTTGATTCCATAAGTAGCCAATTGTAGGCTTGATAAAGCTGCGTATTTCAATAATACTTATGTATAGGCGAGCCTGAAACAAACACTTCTTTTCGGAGCGTCAAATCGACCATCGATCTAACATAAAATAGACGCACAGACGGACTTCTATCAATGATTAAAAGTACGTCTGTACTGGAAATAATTTTATAAACTTTTTGTTTCAGGCTCGCTTGTGTACCCTTCAACGGCCAAGTCACACAACATTAACTATAATAATAAAGAAATCGCAGTAAGGAACCTTAGACTTGGTACGACAGTGTCTAGATTTCATTACTTTTTAGAGATAAACAAGCAGCTCAATCGAGACTTGGCTAGTTTTTTACAGAATGTTTTTGGTGGGATTTCACTTCTTTTTGTAGAAATGTACGAAGTAATATCTAACTAAATAAACTAAACCTAGAATTCTAGAAAAGTACTTACTTATAAACACGAAAGATATTCGAAGTACTGCCTAACTGTAAATTAAACCTAGAAAACTAAGAGTACCTACTAAATAGCTAACAATTAAATAAAGTATTCAATTAAAACTTCTTTTTAAACTAATAATTAAGTAATAATCAGTCATCCGTCACTAGTAATAAAATTCAAATCTTCGAGTTGTTTTAATAACAACCTGCTAATTAACCTTAGCAAACCTCACGAAATAATAAGCGAAATCAACGAAATGCAAATAATCGCTCCTAATCCCTAGCAAACGTTTTCAAGCGCAGTAGAAGAATGTCGTAATCGACTGTAACGCGGCCGGTTACCACTTCGCCATATAAGGTTATCGGAAAAACAAACGTAAGCGCGTTTTATAATACAGTCAGCGCCATCTAGCGACGTTTGCGGGTATCACCGGCACTCTTAGTCCAATGGATTATATTTTGACCAAATTTTGAGCGAAATTAATATTTTAGTGTAATTTGTTTAGGTATTTAATTTCTTTAATGTTCGAGTCGAGTAGAATACAATGATATTTACTATGCATGGGTTATACTCTAACAAAATGTGCATAAAAATACTTCCAACTTATTTCATAACTTTTTAGCAATGATTCCGTTATATTTATCTATTTTGACAATCATTACGTCTTTGTCACTTTCATTGTTAGAAAATTATAGTTTGTCTCTTTCTCACGCTGGTGACGGCAGCTCATTGGCACGCCCGCATCTCTCGCTTGCAGGTGCGCGACTAGTGACAATTGTTTGAATTCACTCATTTTAAAGGCTTATTATACATATATCATAGGTAGAATAAAGCTAATCGTTCGACTATTTCTTCTTGTAAACTTGTAAGTATACCTAAGTATAAAAGCCAGTCTAGTCTTATCCAGAGTTTTCTTTTAATTTTATTTTCACACCACCTGCTCGACAATGCCAAATTATGTATCATGAAGCACTTTATGAAGGCCCTGGCGGCCCGATTGGTCGAGACTACAGGGGACCACAGAGCTGGCGCGTACCTCTCCCAGCGTATATCCTTAGCTGTGCAGAGAGGTAACGCCGCCAGCGTAATGGGGACCATGCCGCAGGCGGATATTTCAGACGGGGTATTCTTTTTGTAGTTGGGATTTTTATACCTGTATCATGAAAACCCCACCGAAAGCACATCATTGTAGCTCTTGGCTTTAGCGGGGAATAATGTTACATTATAACCCGCCGGGTAGTAATGTGATTTTACTTCTTATTGTTATGTCGTTAAAGTCTAATTTCGCTAAGTCCGGACGGCGCCTCAGCTAATCCCCGCGAGCCGCGGCGTCACACCGAACTGATTTGAAAATGGAACAGATTTTAAATCCTAAAACAATTGCCGCGAGTGTCATAAGACGCTGCAGTATACGGAGAAATACTTCACTCTTCAGTACTATTAAAGTAGAAGATAAAATTCTAATAGTACGTACAAAACATCCATTTTCTGTTTTGATTTACTTTCATAAAATTCCGTTTCTAGTAGCCTTGCTATTGTTATTGTCTCGCAAGAGGTGAGAAAAGTAGAGTATATTCCTTGGGGATAAAGCTGTGTTAGTCACGGGCGCGCTTAAATCACTCACTACCCTCAGGACTCAGTCTTCATTCCCTCGCTACGCTCGGGAGTTAAATCAAGAGTCCTTCGTTACGATCAGGATTCAATAGCGCGGCCGTGACATAAAACAATTCTTTATTTGTATGCCTTGGTGTACAATCTACTATTTCATGCGTATTAAAAGCAGAAGGGGAGGCATTCGCCCAGCAGTGGGATGCTATAGGCTAGATTAAATTAGACTAGTGGTTCTGTGAACCGTAGACTTCGGAGCATTTCCCCCTTTTTCCCTCCTTTCCCCCACCCTTGAAACTTTTTTTTACAACAACCTCTAAGGAAGTGTGAGCTTGACTTTTTACCCGAAAATGATTGAAATCCGTCCATAAATAACGCGACGGCAAACTTCCCCCTTTTCCCCTTAATTTTTCCCCCAATAAAAAAATGGCTCGACAATTTTTGGCAAATAAATCAAGGAACGTACATGCCAAGTTTCATCGAAATCGGATGAAAAATGCGACCTCTAAACCGACACTGACCAACCGATACACACACATCAATCTGCTAAATCGTCGTACCAGTAAGAGACCCCAGACCCAACACGCACCCGCGCGGCCCGCGCGCCCGTGCGGCCTCTCCTTGTGAGTTAAAACGGAGACGTTCGTCGCCCCGCTACGCTCGGCTCCTCAGTCAAAGATTTGTCCCACTATACGCTGGATTTTTTCAATGACAGTCGATTTTTTATGTATCAGTAGTAGAAGGGGGCATTACCATATCTCTAATACAGCTGAGACCAGCTGACGGTTCTTCATCAGATACTTCAGACCTTCGATTTTTGACATCAAATGAAGCGGCCCACCAAATTGAATATTTTTTGTAAAGGCGGTATATGTCGATCTCTAATAGTTTGGTTTGGCTCTTGTGTTTTCTAATGAGGGTCACCAGGTACTCCAGATCTTCGATTATTCTAGTTTTTATAGTTTTCCCTTTATGTGGCCATTAAACCATAACTCTGTACCAAATTTCAGCTCTCTGAGTATATGGGAAGTACTAGTTCTATTTTGATGATCATGAGTGAGTGAGTGAGTGAGTGAGTGAGTTTCATAAATGCGAAACTTTGCTTTCGCTTAACTTCGGAACTAAATGACCAACAGACTTGAAATTTTGGATTTTAAGTATGTGATTATAGCTTACTGGATGACGAAAATTTCTGCGTTCTAGTCTTATCCAGAGGTTCTCAAATAGGGGCCTGAAAATGCGGCGAAATGGTTCCAGTAAAGGATGGTACGGCAGTGTTTGCTTCGCGCTCGACTTGGCGGGGGCACTGCCGTGCCCCCAGATTTTAATAATATACGCGTATGAAAGTTTCATTTAGTCATGAAGAGGGGTGGGCCAACTTAAAAAATCGTCTTTACATTGTAAAGCTGGGTTTATAATTTAAGTTAACTTACGAAAATAAAAGGCGAGTGAATTTATAGGGTTAGAATGTGATGTAAAAATGTAATAAAAATGAGTACCATTTATTTTTTGGCAGCACAAGTAGCACAACTTATTTCCAAGAAACTTGTGAATCAATCAATATTTTGATTGATTCACAACACAAGTTTCTTGCAAATACCTACTGAATTAATCGAAATAGGTGAATGCCGTTCCAGTTTTTTCCCTTAACTTTAGAGTTGACTCAAATTAAACTACTTAGCTCCAATTAGATAAGATCATTAAGTGACCTTGCTCGATCGGTCATTCTGGATTATTATAGTATGTATAAACAAATTGAAAACTACTTGGCTATGTACAAGAACCAAAAGATATAGAATGAAGACAGCTTTTGCCAAAACTCAAGAAAGGACCATATTTATGATGAAGTGGATCTCATTAGATGCAATAGTTAAGATTGGATTGTGATCGTAGTTATACTTAAATTTAAAGTGTGAGAATTAGTGATGGTGTCTCAAAGAAGGTTTCGCAGTAGTTGACGTAGGAATAGGAAGAGAGGTACTTACCTACGAAGTAGGTGGTACCTACTCCTCGCTTCTTGTTCTTAGTCTTATCCCATTTATTTGGGGTCGGCGCGCCTTATACGGCGCGTCGCGCAGGAGCGTCTGTCCTGGGTCGTCTTAGCTGATAGTTTTGCCTCTTTAATGGCTTCATGATGGGCCATCATAGGGACGCAGCTATACGACGGAACGAGATCGCGATATCGTTAAGTCCCTCTAACGCATAGCCGCGTCTCTATGATGGCCCCATCATGTAGAGGAGTCAGAAGGTCCTCTTGGACAAGCCCCATCCATAGCCTAGCCAAGGTGGTACCTACTGCATCTCATAATTAACCGACTTCAGAAAAGGAGGAGGTTCTCAATTCGACAGATTTTTTTTTTAATCATTATTATTTTTTTTTGTATGTTTGTTACTCCATATCTCCGTGAATCGTGAACCGATTTTCAAAATGTTTTTTTTAATCGAACAGGTATAACCCCTAGATGGTCCCATTGTCACCAAGTCAGGGTCTGATGATGGGATCCTGGAGAAATCGAGGGAACTCTTCAACTATTATAGGCACACCTATAGTGATTTCACTATTTTTTACAGCAACTCGGCCACTTCCTCTTGGAATAGCGGATCCTAAGTGAAGTCGGTTCTTTTTTTGTTTTAAATTATTATATTTTTGTTTGACCGAATAAGGGTAAATAGAGGGAGCCAGTAGGCTACGTCACGGCGCGTCTCGCGGCGCAAAGGTGAGAGCACTCAAATCACCTTGTTACGAGCGTAACTATTGGAACACGAACGCAACAGTCAATCAATAGTGTTCGAGTATTTCGTAACACGTTCGCATTTTATATGACCGTCGTTTTTAGTATTAGTAAGAGTTAGCCATACGAAGGCTTTTGTAAGTTATATAAATATGTGGATTGACTATCAAGTCATATCGATAACTCAACCATATCAATAGTTCAAACAGTGGTTTTAATAATATTATCGACTTAGTATAAACGCTTTTTTTATATTCTCTTCTATAAATCAGTCATTGATAACATTTTTATTCAGATTCCTAGAGCGATTTTCGAACGAGCGGGAGCGTAAGCGAAGCGAGTTCTTACAAACAACTTCTGGCTACTGGGGCGTCTCGGCATTCCGATGGCTTTTTGATTTTGAGAGTTTGTTCGAGTAACGTTTTTCTTATCTTTATGTGAGATTGTAGCAGAGATTCATAAAATTATAGAGTTCGTTTATGAGCTGGATCAATCAAGGGGATGTGGACTTAGACGGCGGAAAAAATCTTCATATAGGTCTTGTTACATTGGTCAACTCGTTTGAAAGTAAGTCGCGAGTTCTCTCAGTTCCAGGCGGACAACTAGTTATTCTCATTCATATATATAGTCATATACAATCAAAGTACATCTAAGAAATTACAAATGTAGCTCGTCGTAACTTAAATGCCAAGCTAATAGCGAGTTTCTATCGACTTTCTCCCATAGTACCCCAGTGCTATAACTCGCCGGTTATATTTACTCCGGGGCGCGAACGAAATAAACCACGCGACTCGGTTTGGCGGCCGACAGCGGTAGGTGTACGTGGTAACGCCACATTCTGGGTTACGGTATTTCAACGTTTTTCAGCCATTTCTGTATTTATGACCTCAGTTTTTATCATTATCAGCCGGCGCCTCGTTTATTAAGGCAACTATGTTTTCTGCCACCAAAATTTAGATTTGCCAACAAAGTATTTGATTAGAATAATTGCATCCACCAAATATATCTGTGACCATTTGAATCTAAACGGTTGGTGATTGATTTAATCATAAGTACCCTTTTTTAATCTTTGCTGTATTTGAGTTGGTTCTAAATAAATGCCGAATGCGGTTGCATATAAGGGATGGTTCTTTTGTCGCTATTTTAGTTACTAAAATGTCATCAAAATTGGAATTGTGAAAATCAAATGTCATATTTTATTTAACTTATTGTATCTAACACCCATTAACTGATGCCTTATACCGGTATTAGATGTTATAACTTTTCAATGTACTGATTTAAACTCACACGATTTTCACTCATTCTTTTGACAAACACGGGACTTAATCGCGTACACTTACTTTTAATTTTCCTGACGTTTCGAGCGTGTCATAACGCTCGTGGTCGCAGGCAAGTAAGTGTACGCGATTAAGTCCCGCGTTTGTCAAAATTATGTTATAACTTTTCGTTGGGACCTATTTCTTGAAACGGGAGGCGTAATAAGCACTTATGGACTACAGACTACACAAGCGATATCGGGCCCCAGAGAAAGTGAGGTCTTACACCCATGTATTGTAAATAATAAAAAAAAATATATTACAGTTGCTGTCTCTTAAGCCTGAACTAGTACTTAGAAGAGATAAGTACCCATGAAAGTGTGCGAGAAAATACTTTGTATTCAGGCTACCAATCTCTACACGTATAATCCATTTGGGTTGTTCAATGACACGTGATGAAAATAAATATGGTAGGTAATCCAAGCGAAATCCAAGCCTGGTAGCTAACCAGGCAGTGTCACCACCACACAATCAAAACTTCACTTCAAAAATTAACCAACTTAACTTAAATGAAAATCGGGCGAATCGACCCCCTTCGATAATTACTGGCCCGATGAATAAATATTTATGTGGCTACATTATGCGGGTGAAATTATGACAATTTAAACAATTACACTGTTAACGAGAAAACTACCGCGGTGGCCGATTCGGTAACCGAGGCACTGGCTCGACTGGGAGGTAACTCTACTTGTGGGATAAAGACCCCGTGACACAATTTAAGAGAAACAAAAAATCTGAGTGCGTAAATAAAAACGCAAACTACGAGTATTTGGTTTACTTGTTTTTTTTTAAATATAATAATTGCATAATTATGTTTGTCAACACTTTAGATAACAATACTCAGAGGTCAATTCAAATCACTTTAAGTGTGCCTATAATAGGTATTTGAAAAGTTTCTTCGATTTCTCCAGGATCCCATCATCAGACCCTGGACCCTGATATTATGAAAATTGGGCAACCGCCAAGTTACGCTTTCAAAAAAATTTTTTTTCTAAATCGGTCCAGCCGTCTTCAAATAATCGGTAACCATAAATAAAAAAATGCAAAAGAAGCAGCGACAACAAACGTCCCGACGAATTAAAGACCAAATCCTTCGAAATATTGAAGTCTGTTAAAAACGACATGTTTTCACGAGAAATGCATATAATATATGATATAATGTATGATATTTTTTATCGAAAAGCAAACCTTTAGACTGTGAAAACTGAAAAGTGAGAGAAATTGTGTGTGCTCTATTAATTAAACGTTTGCCTTAACTTTTTACATAACGCGGCATTTTACAACCACCAGCATTACAAAAGCATTAATGAGTTTAAATAAGAATCCGGTTTTTGCGTCATCCTGCTAAAATAAATACTAACTAGATAATTTCAAAGCCACTTTATGTCAATAAACGAATAATTCAAACTAACTCAATGCATTTTCTGTACTGATTTTCTTTTTGAGGTGTTCAATAAAGAGTATTTGCATTGTATTGTATAAATTAGGTTATAGTAACTAAAAAAAATAAAGTAGAGTGCCCCGCTGTCTCTCCGCTGACACCCAAATGACGGGTTACGGTCGTTTTGTCCCGCAAGCGAGCAACTTGCGATAAAGCCATTAACCACAGCATAAACATATTAACTATTATTTGTGAAATACTTGTATTTGCAAATAATATTGAGGATATGTTACCATAAGGCCTTTAGATGCACATAATGAATTTTGGGTTTATCACCTCAAGTTTTTTTCGTATACCTTCGATTTCATAATATTCTTGATTTTTCCCCGATTTCCCAAATAATTATAAAATCAAAGTTGTATCTTTTTATGCAAAACTCAAATATGCTCTATTTTATTTCCCTACCCGAAGGGTGACAATCGGAACAAATCTTTATCTTAGTTTAATGGCCATTCATAAACAAAAACATTTTTTTATAAATCTAAAGAAAACAAATAAATAACACATTAAAAATACAATCATATAAAATGTGTAGGTATCCTAATGGTACGGAACCCTTGGGGCATGAGTCCCACTCGCATTTTGACGATCTTTAAAATCTGAGCGAAGTAGGACCACGGACTTTAATTGTGGAGCCATTTACGGTTCAAGCTTCTTTAAGTTGCCATATTATGTTCAATTAATGAATTGTTACAACATTACATACCGTTATAATCGCTAACCTATAACGTTGCGGGAAAACGTCCAATTCCCCTTTAGAAAGATTATAATTTAATTTGCAAGAGCTTTGAAAGCACATTTGATTAAAATTTCTATAATCATCCATTACCAACAATGATAAATGCCGGCTATACTCTTCTGCACCTGTCCGGCTTTCTTTAGACCTAGCTCATCCCAAGGTCGGAACACATAATGATCACTGTTATAATCCCGGGAGGTAATTTACCGGCTGTTACCCAGATAACACTATTGTCCACGATCGCAACAGATGTTTATACAACAGATACCTGGCTTAAACCCCGCTAATTGCTACCACGTGTCACCAACAATAGTCGTCACCTTTTTGTTACTGAGAGAGACAGCAGACACTCGTGAGAGAGAGATGGTAGGTTAGTATGGTATACCGTGAAATTTATATATAAAGCTAACGTGGGAGTGAGTTGCAACTTTAGAAGGTCTGTTACGGATTAATAATTGGGCAATTATGCTGACAAAAATTCAGTAGGACGCTTGCCATTTTTAATCGTGTGACAGATGGTTACAAACTAATTTGTCTTTTCAATGGCGTTATATTCTGCAAATAATTACTTTAGCCTAAACGAAAATATGTGTCATATACTTATGAAAAAAGTGGCCAAGGCACCTAGTGTCCGAGTTTTCAAGCTTTTGCGGCTGAATAGGTACGGCTACGATACTAGGTGCTACTTTAACAACGCCAAGACAAAATATTTAAAAATATAATTGTGATGTTACTTGTTTTATATTAGTATGTATTTATACAAAGTCCATAAGATTCATGATTGTATTATCGTCTCGTGCAAAAAGCTCTGCCAAATTTTTCTCAAACGTCCACTTCGCCATTATTTATGGCTTATATCGTGACACGAAACAAATGCAAACTAAATGAATGATCAAAAAGCAAAAATATCTCGTAACTCACTTTCCTCTGGATTTGGCTCTTACAAGAACATGCGGGATCGTGTCGTGTCGTAAGATATTTGTAAAAATGTCGCCTTTTACCTTTTATCAAGAGCAATAAATAAATAGTAGTCCCATCACAAACTTATTCTACTTATAGGGACCGTTAAACTACCCAACTTAAATCGGGGTGATTCTTAAAATCATGATTATTTAAACTACCTATTTATTTCATGCAAAAATAATGGCAACAAATTTTTGTGTGCGATTATTTTCGAGGTAACTTTTTTTGTATTTGAACTATGCACTTGTATTCGTATGGTTTTAAATTGTACGTTTTTAATTTATTTATGAACATATTCCTCAAATAAACGAAGATATTCGGGTTAGTGTTAGGTTTAAAAAATGCAAATTCAAATAATTTATCTATCATACGATAGTAAGTATTTGAAATGATGTTTTTAGCCAGTGCTTGGCGTATAACATGTTGTTTGTATTTCATGTCATTGAATATCTAATACTTAATAACAATATGTATTAAACATAAGTATCAATTGGTTTTTAACCCTCGAAGCTTATTGAAGAGCGGAGCCTTCTGGCACAAGTAAATATCTTAAGTAAGAGAAGCCTTCTGCTTTGTTTCTAGTAATACCTATGTTAAAGCGTAACCAATAAATCATTTTTATTTTTATACATACTCGTACTTATGTCAACACTAACTATTTTTGTTTTGGACTCGGTCTATACCTACTATCTATAGTGTTTTCATATCCAAAGCTCTAACATAAAACTTACTTACTTACTTACTTTACTTCGCTGGCTCAGCGACCCAAAATGGATCTTGGCCTCCGACACTAGATTCCGCCATTCGTTCCGATCCTGTGCGATCCGTCGCCAATCAGCCGCTCGAATGTCGCTCAACTCGCACAGGTCTCTCTGGACCACGTCGATCCACCGATACCTAGGCCTTCCGCTCGGACGTTTCCCACTTGGTCGTCCCAGGTATGCTCTCTTGGCCGCTCGATCCTCTCCCATTCTCTCCACATGGCCGAGCCAGCGAAGTCGCGCAGCTTTGCTTTCGCCGATGATGTTGGGCTCGCCCACCAGTTCTTCCACCTCCACGTTCTTCCTCACTCTCCAAGAGCCATCCTCTCGCCTAGTAGGGCCTAAGATTTTTCTGAAGAACATAAAACTTAGCCTACTTAAAACCTTCAATATAAACAGAGACATTATATATGATAGGAACCGTGTTCCCCAACCTGCCCAAAGGCCCATTACGCGACACACCGACAAAGAAACGCACGTGCGTTCTCAAACCCTTATTCCGGTGTTTTTTACACCCACAAAAACACCGGTCATTCAGTTCGTTCGTTCATGAATGAACCGGCTACCTGGCCGTTTACTACGCCGGATGTCAGACAAATCGGTCACCGTTAGGTCCTGTGAGAAATTTTGGCCGGATTAGAAATGTCCTTAGAATGGTTTCCTATTTGGAATTCAAGCCAAGTTAAAAAGTATCATTTGAGTGATTCATGAAATTATATTAATTACACTCAATCCAATCAAGTTTCCTGGAACACTAAGTATCTATTACTTATCATTGGGTGAAAAGCCTAGGAAATTTATAAGGCCGTACGTACAACCTAAGTACGAGTAATGTGACGTACTTTGTAGTAAGGTCACGAGTAACCAAGGTCAAAGCTACGCGCTACAGCCGTAGAGGCGCTACGACCCGTTAGAAGAAAACCTTTGCTACGGAGGCTTTCAAGTTGTAATCCTTTCTACTGCTTGTGTTTTATTTACAGTCATATGTTGCCAGCATATATCGAAGCTAGCAAGTTTGAAAAAGTACGTTTATATGTATACAATTTCGTACATTTAGGGATAATCTGCCATGTTTTTTTTTGTCCATGGCATATAGCAAGTTTGTGCATGGCGAACTTTGACTTAGTATGTTGACTTTTATGTTAACTACCTATTGATTTAATTATTTTGACTGATTTAATGCTGTATAAATCGGCACGTCGGCGGTACCTAGCTTTTTATGAGTTACGGATATTTCCACCCTTGCCGCAAACGTTTATCAAGAAAGAGTTGATGTGCATACAGTAAGGTGATATCATATATAGGTGAAAATTTGTAAACTCTAGTTGACCTAAGCACCTCCCCTGAGGCGTTAATCGCTATCGACACTTTACCTACTAATTACAAGGCATATCTCCGATAAGTGTGCGTCGCGTGCGAACCGTATCTCGGACTATTTCGGTGTAGGCGGAGCGAGTGATTCAGCCGCAGTCGCGAGCCGCCCGCCGAGAGGCACACACGCGTCCAGTGGACGAGTTGCGGCGATGGCGCGATGAATTGCGCTCGCGCGGCGTACTGGGCCCTCCTCTGCCTCGCCGCTAGCGCCCTAGCCGCGCCAAGACGCCTCTACTGCGAGCGCGCTGACGTCGCCTGGAGGGCCTACCGCGCGCCCGCGGCCTTCGAGGCTCGGATCCAGTCCTTGTCCAAAGACGCAGCCACCATCCAGATCAAGCGCGTGCTCAGGCAGCAAGGACACTGGCCACGGGAGGACTCCATCTTACGACTGAAACTCCCGCCGCAGGACCCTCGCGAGTGCACGGGGCGGTTCGAAGTGCCCTTGAAGAATAGAAGAAACTACATAGTATTTGCCGAAAGGCACGGACACCAGGCTGTGGCGCTAGGCCCGCCGCTGAAGAGGACCGGGAAACTGCTGAGGAGGATCAAGACAGTCTACAAGCCGGGATACAGTGAGTGCTAGTGTAGAGTGCCTGGCGGTGGCGAGCCGCCCACATGGTGATGGAAACGTGCGTACAGGGTGTCTTATTTCTACTGCGGTAAGTGCTTAGGAACACGTTCAATTCTAATTTTCGTTGTCAACACTAATGTTCAGGTGTTCCCCTGATAGCACGTACGTATCACTGGACACCCTGTATGCTCCTTTAAATTTCATTCCTTCACAATTTCGGTCTCCATGTGAACACAAGTATAGTAAGATTTTCCTAAACCGTCTACGTCACTAGAGATTGTGAACACATGTTCTATAAATCTATAATCTATTAGTAATGTTTACAATAAATTCAACAATATCAAAGAGGACCGCGTTACATAAACTTACCTACGTTTACTTTAACTGCCCAAATACAGTAGGGTAAAGCACTCAGTTTCTGACCAGATACACGTCTACCTTTATATCCAGCATTTTAGTAGGTACTGTCTAATTGTACTCATATTTGGCAAGTATACGTATATTATTTAGACATATGTACATTGGACATTGTATCATTGTTGACTAATATTGATATACTTAATTGGCTTCTACTATTTCATCGCGGGTTCAATAAACCTGCTCGAAACACAAGTAGTTGGACCCAAAAGTTTCTTGATAATAATAGAAAATGCTTTAAGACTTTAAGGCGTTAATTTCGTCAACAGTAAGTTAACGTTACCTACTTTTAAATGTTATTTATATTTATTTAAGGAGTTCCTACAGTTAACATTATATGTTTGCTATAGGAACTCCTTATCCTCCTTGTATAATAAACGTATATCTTAGGTAGAAAAACAGAGCCAATTACAGGAATTCACAGATATATAAACAGGATATGATGGTTTTTATACTACAAACTTTGTTACTAATACTTATATATATAAATATGTGTTCTTAAACTTGACTTCAATGATAGTGTGGTATTAAATAAATACAAACTTTGAAAACATTGAAAAAATAATCATCCCAGCAAGACTTGAACCTGCATCGATACGGCTTGCCGGCTCTAGTAGCACCTAGGTATCGCTTACGGCTGCTATAAAGCCGATATAAAAATAAATGCAAAAAGATGTTTGAAGGCATTGAAAATTTCGTCAACTATGTAACTGAACCCATAGCTTAATTGATAAAGCGATCGAGCCCCGGCAAGGCGTATCGATTCAGGTTCAAGTTCTGCTGGGTTGGTTATTTTTTCAATGTTTTCAAAGTTTGTATTTATTTAATAACTAATTACAGTTTGTGTGAAATGCACTACTTTAAAAAAAATATAAAATCATTTTTATCATTATACTGAGTCTTGTAACTTTAAAGGATGTTTTATGTTACAGAACAAAATGTATGTAACCTTTAAAAACCATAGCGGGCAAGGTCCACGCACTGTCCCTTTACCCTGTCCTATTGCAGGTGTATCGTGGAACAAGTGGCCATTACGAGTCCATTTTAGTCCACGAGCCTGAGCCCTTATTTATGCACCCTTCTTAACCACGCTTCGATAAGAAAACAAAGCACGCTATATTAATAGATAACGCTCATTGCAGACGCGTTCTATGGTTTGGATCTGAACAAGAAACATTTTTTTTCTCATTGCTCTATTTAATGTTAGACTAAATCGTCAACAAAATACTTTTCCAAAACTTTAACTTTCGGATAGCCGGAAAAATAACTTTTATTTGTTTAAAAAAAAACAATTCTAATTAAGTGCATCAAGTGCAAAGTTCATAACGCAAAATTGCTGAACTAGCTAGAATAATTAAGCCCTCAGACCGAATTGGCAATAATATTAATATAAGCATATAAATTTAGGCTTAATAAGACCCTGAACCATCAATCAGACAATAGAGACAATTCACAAGACGTGATCGGACAGGTCGCAACTAGAGCGTAGCGTGACGTCATTTCATTGAGGTGCGGGTCACCAGTGTCATTGAGCCGACAAACTTCACTACTGGCTTTGTCTTCCTTTATAATACAGACACTAGCAAGACTAAAGCAAAAAAGTCTACCCAAATTTTCATTTTCGACTCTATTTGGTTGCATTGTTTCATTACGACTTTGTACAACCATTTATTTTATTCCATCCTCAAATCAGTTCAATTTTTAAGTATCGACATTATCACCAGATTGTATAGCTACAAGCCTAGCCTTTTCTAAAAGGCATGTGATTGAAAAAACTTAAATTTAATCGTAAATAATTTTGACAATCCGGTTGAGGATATTGATATCCATATCCACATATGTACGTATATTAAGTAAATCATCGCGAAAATGATTATAAGTTCCAAAATTTGATTATAATCTACGTCAAATCGATCACATTGTTTCAACGGAGCACCACTTATCCACGCAATTTGTCTTTGGTAAAACGTAAATAAAGATTATGTCAAAATATTTGCAAGTGCTTATAGATAATTATTGACCAAAACGTCCAAAACATTCACAAACATGCTGACTTTAATTACGAAAAAGTAAAGATTGTTTGAATTGGAATTCACATCCAACACTCTGTTTCAAAGACTTGCTAAGAGAAAAAGTAAGAACTAAAACTTTTCGTATACATTCAATCATTCATAACATAACTAATTATAGTCCAACGATAACAATCTATTAATTGCTAAAAGCCGTTTTTTGCGATCACTCCAAGCTTATCACTTTTACTGATTGACGTGCGAAAAATCCAAACAATGATATTTACTATTTCGGTATTTTCAGTGCTTGGTAACTAGCGCTCAATCTAAATCTGATTTTAGGATTCTGCAGCCAAAATATTATAACTAAACAGTAACTCTTTTCTGTAACTTTCCTTCAACCCATACCGCCAGGATTAGTTTTTGAAATTGTTATTCATTTGATTCATAATTCAAGGAACAAGGTAAGTATCTACAGGATTCTTATTTCTATTATCATTTTTGTACAGTCAGCAGAAAATTTTTCTAAGCAGTTGAGGTGTCCAAAATGATCTTGACACGCTCTTATTCTCATAAATACTCATAATAATAAAACCGCTTCAAGATCATTTTGAACACCTCACCCGCTTAGCTAGTTTAGAAACTTCTGCTGCTGACTGTACATTAGATATATAATTATAATACATATATCTTTTTTGCAGCTTTAACTATTGTCTCTATCATTATGCCTTCCACCATAATTTAAAAAACTATTTATCATTGAACGTACTTTAAATATTTAGTTAAAGTCAACTACATTAACTACATATTTTCAGTTTCAAGTGCCAGTCATAAAGTATCCCCAATTATACACATCATCATAGCTTTCAAGACAAACTCAAGTGCTCTATACTCCATATAATTCGAGATGTACTTAGGCGGGATGCTGGAGATGGGCAGACGCCTTGTAGGTATGTTTACTCGGTCTGTTTATATCTCTGGAAATCATCTGTCTAAATTTTGTTTTGCTTTCTTTATATTTTTGATGATATGTATCTGGGTTTCAAAGAAATTATTCCACTAATCGATTTAACTGATCATTCTTTTTTATCTATGATACAGTCACATAGTCACAGTCCTTACTAGGCTAACTATGTAGAGATTATAAAAAAATGTATTTTTAACTGCCTACTTTAACTACCAATCTGATCTGTTTCATGAACGAAAAAAAAACATAAAATTAGGCTAGGATTGAAAAAAATCTAACAAAGAAAAGTTAAATAATGTAGTATCAAGGTAAAATTATACCTTGTTTAACAAAGGCTAAACATATATATAAGACAATAGAATCTACAGAGGAACACAACACTACCTACGAACAAGAGATATGTATTTTCTTAAATTATGTCAGGATCTCTTAATTGAATTACATAACCAAATCAAAAAAAAGAGAAAGTAACCAAATGTTGTGTGGAAAAAAGTTTATTTTGCAAAGGGCAAGCGAAACATATATGAAATCATATCATATCATATGAAAACTTCAACTGTTTCGTTTCACTAATAAATCGTTTATTATTTGGTAATGCTTCAGTAGCAAATAATTCTTCACGACATGATCACTTACTTTTAAAATGAGAGTAAACTTTTAAAATAAAGTTTAGCAAAAAGGGCATTAATCAATCTACATATCCGCATTATCTGTAATTCATGTTTATGATAATATGAAACATGCATTACATATTAATGGTGTATTACCTCTTATTAGAACAATTGGTGATTACATCGTAATTGTCGCAGATGCCCATTTTGATTACAATGCTTCCAAATTATGGTTTCTGGTGGTGGCGCCATGGTACTTGACATAGTGTCATTAATAAGTACTGGTGCCATCAAATATATCACAGCAGCCAGGGTACTCAAAACTATCTGAACATGCACTTTATCGCATTGATGATAGAGGCGTTTCTCAGATATTCGTGACCACCTTGGCCGCTCCGATATATCTGATGGTGACTGTACGTATTTTTAAATGAAATGTCAAGAGGGAGACAACAGACAGACAGTGTGGCAGGCAACTGCGTGGTACAGTCGCCATCAAATATAACGGAGCGGCCAGGGTACTCAAAAATATCTGAACATGCACTTTATTCCCTTGACAATAGAGGCGTTGTTCAGATATTTGTGACCACCTTGACCGCTCCGATATATCTGATGGCGACTGTACTTCGGTAATTTTGCAATCTATCGGTGGCTAATTGGTCTGACTCTGCAAAAAGCTTATTTGTCAGACCATATAACCAATATTACAAAGCGTATGTGTATCTGTCTGTTACCCCTTCACGTTTAAACCGCTAAACAGATTTAGCTGCTATTTTACCAAAGAGTCCGGTAAATATTTTTTTCGATTTCGCTCAAATTTTTGATGCTATTTTGCAGTAACTAACATAACTTCTATTATTTTAATGAAATTTGGTAAATTAAAATAATGAAATTTGGTATAAAGATTATTTAAGTCCCGGGGAAGGACAGAATAGTTTTTATCCCAGAAATCATCCCCAATCCCTTAAGGGAGTTAAGAGGGATGGAAGTTTGTATGGGAAATCAATAACTTAATACTTTTGATCTCCGAAATAATCCCTTAAGGAGGTAAAAGGGGGGACTAATTCCACGCAGACGATGTGGCTGGCGAAAGCTAGAACTGTTATACTTTTCAAGACTAATTCAATTTTTAGTATTTTATTCTACTTTCATTGTAGTCCGGATCCCAACAGAAAATTTAATGTGTATTACAGGAAGGTCAATGACCGACATCATGCTTAATTCAAGGTGCAATTTATCAATGAATGATTTGTTTTGCTTTATTGCTTATATTCAGATGTAAGTATGGAATTGAAGTCGGTTAATAAAACAGTTGTAAATTACTGACCATACGCTTAAAGACGTATCTTATAATGCGTTATCTTATGATTAGCGCTTGTTGCAATTGTGTTGCTAATGTGTGTTGTTTTCAATATCTATCTGTTGCTTTTATATCAGCACCTCGCGTGCCGCTATATATTAAGAAGTTGGCAAAGGAACAGAGGATGAAGCTTACGCTTAATGACACTGTAACAACACACTCTTTACAACAGCAACAACAACAGACACACACAACAAAACAACAAATGGCACACACAACAACAACAACAATGACAGAATTACAGTTTCAAAAGACTATCTTACTTGCAAATCGTACTCGTTCGAACTAAGATTTAATATTAATTTAATTAATTTGTACCACTTTAAAATTTAACTTTTAATTATTGATTGATTGGCGTAGGTAGTTGAATGTTTTCTAGAATTATTATTAATTCCATAGTAAGAATTCTTAATATTTTAAATACTCATCCAATTACAGTAAGATCTTTTAATTTTTGAACCGCCGTTACGCCCCGGCAGGCGTCCATTATACTTTCAACGCTCCGCTGACTTTACTGTCCTATTAAATATTAACATACGTATTATGGTTAAAGTTTTTATGTTATTTATAAAAAAAAGGTACAGAAGTGTAAATGCACTTATGAGGAGAGGTTAAGAACTAAAGGTTATCCGTCTATTAAGCTATAAAACCTAATAAAGAGGTTGACAATGCGCATGTAGCTCCTAGCCATCCTCTGCCTAACATCAAATTGGATGTTGCACAGAACACATGCGTTAATTTATATAAAGTATCAATTTCAATTTATTAATATAAATAAATTGAAATTCGAGACGACTATTGTATAAGAATATTAATTTCTGTTTGGGTCTTTATTGTCTTAATAAATGAATATTTATATCAATTATATCTATGATAATGATAATTTTGATTTACTACTATAGCAATAACACGTATTACTGCCCCATTTTAAAAACACAAAAGTTCAACGAACCCCGAAGTATTAAAAAACGTACTTACTTGTAATTTGAATCACACTTAATTTTCGACCATCAAAACTTAAAGGCACGACTTGATGACTTTACCACCTTACCTATACTCGTAAGTAGGGAAGTTATGATTAAGTCAAACTGCATATATATTATAATATTTATTTGACAATCTTATTATGGTATACCTGTATACCATAATAAGATTGTCAAACAAATATTATACTTATACAAAAAAAATCTATCACATGTTCTTCAAAAATTATGGTCACTTTAAAAATTTACAAGAATATTCACGCCCTGGAGTTCGATTTTTGAATCTCACTGGTGACTTTTTTTGTATGCAGCCGATGACTATTTAGTACGAAATAAGTCACCCGATGAGATTCAAAAATCGAACCCCTGGTCTCTTAACTTCGAGTACATTTTTAAAGTGACCATAATTTTTGAAGAACATGTGATAGATTTTTTTTTGTATTTTTCTGATTACTGTTATAACTTGTTCTATCATCCATTCACGGCTTGACGACGATTTCTGGGACATACATACATCTGTATACATACATATGGCACGGTGTCCCCATCTACCATCAGGTGAAAACATATCGTATTACTTAAGTAGGTACCTATAGATGCTGATTTTAGAAATCCATTGCATTGTATTGTACTGAATTGTATTGGAGAGTGTTGGTGAAAAGTGTCCACAATCGTCACGTCCCTCAGCCATGAGGATACGACAAAGAAGAAGAAGAAGAATTGTATTGACTACCGTCCACTGCTACAACTTTGCCTACGATGCACAACTTTGCCTGGCTTGAAAAACATGGTTTGTTCATTCCTGAGATGGGAGAAAGGCGGCCATCTCAGGAGTAAGATATAAATAAGTAGCTGTTTAGTGAAAAAACATGTTTTTTAAGCCAGGCAAAGTTGTGCATCGTAGGCAAAGTTGTAGCAGTTGACGGACTGTAATGTATGGTATAAAGCTAGGTTAGCATTTACAGTATCTAAATTAACATCAAGTCCGATGACCTAAAGCGGTATTCTCAGATTTTAAAATCTTTATGTGATATGGTTATAATCTGGATTTGAAACAATCGCTCGAGAGCATGGTCTTTAGTTAGAAACGTTTTAAGAAATTGGATATCTAACGAGATATGAAGTTACTTAATATTGTCTCAGTGAAGTTTAATTATCAGTACAATACCTATTTTATTGGGTAGTTTCGCTAACATACGCTATGATTCCCGCCGCCAGGGCCCCCATACAGTAATGGGCACCATATCGGGTATTGATCGATGACAATGACGGGATTCGAACCGTGGCCTTGCGATTAACGCGTATATCCGACTCGAGCGTTACTCCCTGCGCAAGAGTGGACTGTCGCATCATTTAATAATTATAATGATGATGATGATAGATACCTCATCGTAAATCACAATTCCGAAATATAAGTGCTCTAGTAATTGTATAAGTAATAAGTGCCCAACTAGTTTCATAGTCTGGTTTTTTTTTTCAAGAAATCGTTGTCGAGAAGCAAACGATATTACTTTTGGGCAACCGGGCTTTTTACCTGGTTTAGACCCTGCTGTATCTGAATTGCCGGTTGCCATCAAAGAAACTACAACCAGAAGTGAGATACGGCCAAAAAAAGGACCCGTTTTTTAGCTTTTCTTAAATAACTCGAAAACAGTAGCACCTACCAAAAAATGTTCTTCCACTTAAGTAATCTACATAAAATTCTCTATAAAAAAGGTTCTATACAGTTTTTTGCTGGGATCAATGTTTAATGAGATATTAAGGGACTAAGATAGACAATAAACATATATACTAATTAGCTTTTTCCCCCGAGTTTGTCTACGTGGGATTAACATTCGCTATAATAAATTAATGAAATGCCGTAGTTTAATCTGACAGCAAAAATAAATTTAACGTATAAGCTTTTTTACGTCTACAGTAAGCAACAATTCCATACCAACTTCAACTCCCCGTTTCATCCCTTTAAAAGATGATTACTGGGATAAAAACTATCTTATCTCCTTCCCCACAACTCAAAATATCATCACACCAAATTTCATCTAAATTGGTTCAGCGGTTTAAGCGTGAAGAGGTAAGAGACCCACTGACTAGTCCAAAATTATTAAACTCTCTCTCCTTCTCGATGCGACAGGCAAAGCATATTACTTTTTGTTTACACGGATTTTTACCCTATTTGGACCCTTCTGAGTCCGAAATTTAAATATTTTTTTTACCGGAAGTGGAATATTTAAGATGGCGGCCAGTATAAACTTAAGCGACGAAAAATCTATGTTCCTCGTATGGATACCCCCATTGATTATACTTTATTTTTAACGATTGTTATTTTTGGGAATTTGAATTTCAATTTCAAGTGCTCATAACACAAATAGGTCGCTTTGACACCGGTTATACTGTAAGATCAGTGTAGCACCCATCTGATTTACCTTTGAAGGACTGAGTATTGTAATCTAAGACTCCCTAAGTCGAAACTTCCGTATAAGATTTGTATTATTACTACTACCCTTTCAACTAATTTTGCTCACTACAATAATATAAAAAAAAAACGAGAGATTTCCGTCCAAAAAAAGAATAGTACATTTTTGAAGCCTTGCTGGACCTGGACACCATCTTCTATATCTTACTTCCGGTCTAACATTATTTGATGGCAATTGCAAAATATTATAATTACAACTGTTATTCCCAAAAATAACAATCGTTAAAAATAAAGCATAATGAATGGGGGGAGGAACATAGATTTTTCGACGCTTAGGTTTATACTGGCCGCCACCTTAAATATTTCACTTCCGGTAAGAAAATATTTTAAATTTCGAACTCAGAAGGGTCCAAATAGATTTTTACCCTATTTGGACCCTTCTGTAAACAAAAAGTAATATGCTTTGCCTGTCGCATCGAGAAGGAGAGAGAGTTTAATAATTTTGGACTAGTCAGTGGGTCTCTTACCTCTTCACGCTTAAACCGCTGAACCAATTTAGATGAAATTTGGTGTGATGATAGTTTGAGTTGTGGGGAAGGATATAAGATAGTTTTTATCCCAGTAATCATCTTTTAAAGGGATGAAACGGGGGGTTGAAGTTGGTGTGGAATTGTTGCTTACTGTAGACGTAAAAAAGCTTATACGTTAAATTTATTTTTGCTGTAAGATTATACTACGGCATTTCATTAATTTATTATAGCGAATGTTAATCCCACGCAGACAAACTCGCGGGAAAAAGCTAATTAGTATATATGTTTATTGTCTATCTTAGTCCCTTAATATCTCATTAAACATTGATCCCAGCAAAAAACTGTATAGAACCTTTTTTATAGAGAATTTTATGTAGATTACTTAAGTGGAAGAACATTTTTTGGTAGGTGCTACTGTTTTCGAGTTATTTAAGAAAAGCTAAAAAACGGGTCCTTTTTTTGGCCGTATCTCACTTCTGGTTGTAGTTTTTTTGATGGCAACCGGCGATTCGGATACAGCAGGGTCTAAACCACGTAAAAAGCCCGGTTGCCCAAAAGTAATATCATTTGCCTGTCGCATGGAGAAGGAGAGCGAATTTGAGATTTTGCTCCCAGTCTATCAGCATAGCCGCATTTTTGTAGTAGGTACCTACATATTTTGAAAAAAATATTTGACTCTCATTGACTACCCAAATTATAAGTCTATCCAAGCACTCGTACTTGTACGCTACTTTTAAACGACGTGTGAATATTTTGATATATTTTGTTGAATAAGGTAATAATTTCTACGACTTTTAAAACTAGCTTTCATATTGAACGTAATTGACAATTCCGATATCTAACCATACGGACAGTGATTTTTAACTATTTTTAACGATAACTCCTCCGTCGGCGTACAAAAATACGCCGCTAATTCGGTTTTTTCGCATAAAAATATCGCGAGCCGGCGAATATTTTAAATTAAACTTTAATCTGTCACATAACGTCGTCTAGGTATTCCCGTCATTCCCAAATAGACGGGTTGTCTGCGGCATTCGTCTGGCTTGCTGTACCTTACTTTTCAAAACACCTCTGGAAATGACTCATAATAATTTATGGTATTTGGGAGATACATTTTGTGTTGAAATATCGTTAGGTATGTGATCTATTTAAATATCTTGATACCTATCAAGATATAAACTACCTAAATAACCTAGTTAACTACTTTTATAGGCTTGAGAATCTAGCGTTTACACCTTTTAACTGAAGCGAAACTTTATTTTTTATTTATTATACTGAAAATTGGAATGAGACATAACCCTGATTACCGAATGATAAATTTATATAGGCTAAAAACTTAATGGGCTAGTTTATTGATAACTTATAGATAGCAGTTGTGAATCACACACAAAATATGCAGATTTAGTGTCAAGTTTGGAGGTCTTTTAAGGATCTAAAAGCCGACCTAAGGAATTTCTCGCTACCAACCAAATTCTTAAGTCTACCCTGAGGAGTTATTTTAAGAATTGCTGCGTTTTATTGCATTGCAATTTTCTTTGTAAAAAGCCTACTCCTATTGTCTCCTAACATATTAGTAAAAGTTAACAAAAAGAAAATTTATTTCGTATTTTAAACTTCATGGCCAGTTTTTTTACTAACATTGAACTTCACGGAGATATTCACGTGCATCAGTAGTTTTCTCCCCGTTCTCACTTCTTTATTTTATGAGCTTAAATTCTACTATCTAAATAATAGTCTACTAAACTAGTAAATTTAACATGTAACTAAAAACTTTTTACATGTACAGTCAGCAGCAGAAATAGCTAAGCGGGTGTTCAAAATGACATTAACGCGCTCTTATTCTCTTGACAATAAACTCATATCAAGCTCATTTTGAACACCTGACCCGCTGAGCTGCTTCTGCTGCCGACTGTAGTAGTCAAATTCCGATGTGCCTTTATGTAGGTAGTTAAGAAACCTGTTAGCGCCAACAAAGGATCATTTGTTGTCTTACAGCAACAGATCAAAACGTTAGCGCCATCATCACACTTCTGGCTTCCTCATCTGCAAAGCCGGCCGCCGCAAAGGAAAAAGTTCATAACTATCTACGGGCTACTTACTGAGTTAGTGCGTTTTTCCTCTGGCCGCGTATGTTTGGTTATAAGGCCCGCAGTTCAGTACGGGTGGCCGCTAATGCCTGGTGATTACGCCCTACCGCAGTCTGTGAATTAATCTCCTTCGTACTGCCTTTATTTATATTGTGACCAACGGGTTTTAGGGACGTGCAAAAGGTGCTTGACATTTATTTCAGTGTTAACGGGGTTTTCCAAGTTTTATATTTAATTGGATCGTTCTAAAAAAATTAACATAGATACTTTTTATATTTTAGCAGAAGAAAACCTGAAGCCAAAAGGTAAGTAACATTAGTAATTTGTCTTAATATTTTAAACGATGTAAACACCGTTTAGTAAGGATAGTTTTACATCATAACAAGGATTATTATTACTTAATATGAAATTAAAATGTGGATAACTTTAGTGAATGGGCCAGCTTTCTCAGTTTACATGGAAACTTCATTCTTTCACTAATAGATAGCGTATATTGCATAGTTCAAGAAAGCACTAATAACTCCATATCGACAAAGTGGGACCTTTTTCCTGCACTGCCACGAATATTTTCACAGAATACTTTACTTAAATGAACCTGAATTACGTATCCCGTGCTAGGACAGGACACCCTTACTCTTATAAAAACTGAATATTGGATATAAAGGCAACCTTAGATCGCATACAGGTGGAGTTAACGTCCATCCACGTTGATTGAGGGCTCGCGATATTAATGAATGCGTTAATGGTACAGCGCTTGCGTAACGCGTCCGCCGCGTGCGCCGCAAAATGTCGAGGGCAGCGATCTGTGATCAAAGAAAGCGGGTAATATGCAGTTCATTTTACGTTAACCAACCTCCTTATTATTAATAATAATAATAAAATACTCTTTATTGCACACCTCGATACGAGAAATCAAGACAGAAAAATTACAAATACTTAAGGTAGTTGTTTACCTTGGCCTGTTGTTAGGCGGACTTATCGCTAAAAAGCGATCTCTTCCAGACAACATATCATTGTTGTGTTTTTTTACTACTTTTGTATATAGGCAAGTCACATTTAAAGCCCGTAGCAGAATAGAAGATGAGAAATTTAGTTCGATTATGAAAAATTACACGAGAAATAACAAATTTTTATGCTAAAATATTACAAAAGTGCTTAACATATTTTTTATTATGTGACAAAGAAGCCCCCTGTATACTTAGAAATACATTACAACACTAAGTACAATCAACTTAATAAGTCCAGAAGAACATTTTCTTGGACTTTTTATTTATTTAAAAAAACTTTTGTTTTAGGGAGTATTTTTTTATTCGTCCCTACTCGTTCTCATATCGAAAACATAAACTCAGCATACAAGTCAAATAAGTGATTTGCACAGTCGAGGTCATAAATATGTTTACACTTTTTTACCTACTCGAATGCGGTCGCTAACAATTAGTATGCAAACGCATTCGACTAGGTAAAAAAATGTAAACATATTTATGACCTCGACTGTACAAAAGTCTTGTGAACTCAGAACCGTTTGAAGAAGAAATCAGAAAACCGCTCAATTCTTATCCCTTAAACACCTTTGACCAAAAACTCCGATACGTATGACATTTAGAATTAATTGCAGGGAGCGGTCAGTGAAATGTCGGTCGAAAATTATGTTAAAGAAAGCTCTGTAGATGACCCCAATATTAAATGTCACCGTTGATTAACGAGGCCGGTCAGGGGCGCAACCGCGATTATCGAAATTTGCAAGTTTACTATCTTTCTCGCTATCATTTTGCAAATTCTCGCGACCTCTGATCGCCACCACTCGCCACTATGTGACATGCGCATCACACTTCTGTAAGCTGTTCAACAAGTTGATATTTTACAGAGTGCTAGTCCAAAAGAACGTCTGCTTAGCCTTCTGTGAGTCTTTGAATGAAAGTGACTGAATTTATGGACTGACACCAAAATAAAATGTATGTAAACCTGCAACTCTATAGACTGGGAGCAAAATCTCAAATTCGCTCTCCTTCTCCATGCGACAGGCAAATGATATTACTTTTGGGCAACCGGGCTTTTTACGTGGTTTAGACCCTGCTGTATCCGAATCGCCGGTTGCCATCAAAAAAACTACAACCAGAAGTGAGATACGGCCAAAAAAAGGACCCATTTTTTAGCTTTTCTTAAATAACTCGAAAACAGTAGCACCTACCAAAAAATGTTCTTCCACTTAAGTAATCTACATAAAATTCTCTATAAAAAAGGTTCTATACAGTTTTTTGCTGGGATCAATGTTTAATGAGATATTAAGGGACTAAGATAGACAATAAACATATATACTAATTAGCTTTTTCCCGCGAGTTTGTCTGCGTGGGATTAACATTCGCTATAATAAATTAATGAAATGCCGTAGTATAATCTTACAGCAAAAATAAATTTAACGTATAAGCTTTTTTACGTCTACAGTAAGCAACAATTCCACACCAACTTCAACCCCCCGTTTCATCCCTTTAAAAGATGATTACTGGGATAAAAACTATCTTATATCCTTCCCCACAACTCAAACTATCATCACACCAAATTTCATCTAAATTGGTTCAGCGGTTTAAGCGTGAAGAGGTAAGAGACCCACTGACTAGTCCAAAATTATTAAACTCTCTCTCCTTCTCGATGCGACAGGCAAAGCATATTACTTTTTGTTTACAGAAGGGTCCAAATAGGGTAAAAATCTATTTGGACCCTTCTGAGTTCGAAATTTAAAATATTTTCTTACCGGAAGTGAAATATTTAAGGTGGCGGCCAGTATAAACCTAAGCGTCGAAAAATCTATGTTCCTCCCCCCATTCATTATGCTTTATTTTTAACGATTGTTATTTTTGGGAATAACAGTTGTAATTATAATATTTTGCAATTGCCATCAAATAATGTTAGACCGGAAGTAAGATATAGAAGATGGTGTCCAGGTCCAGCAAGGCTTCAAAAATGTACTATTCTTTTTTTGGACGGAAATCTCTCGTTTTTTTTTTATATTATTGTAGTGAGCAAAATTAGTTGAAAGGGTAGTAGTAATAATACACATCTTATACGGAAGTTTCGACTTAGGGAGTCTTAGATTACAATACTCAGTCCTTCAAAGGTAAATCAGATGGGTGCTACACTGATCTTACAGTATAACCGGTGTCAAAGCGACCTATTTGTGTTATGAGCACTTGAAATTGAAATTCAAATTCCCAAAAATAACAATCGTTAAAAATAAAGTATAATCAATGGGGGTATCCATACGAGGAACATAGATTTTTCGTCGCTTAAGTTTATACTGGCCGCCATCTTAAATATTCCACTTCCGGTAAAAAAAATATTTAAATTTCGGACTCAGAAGGGTCCAAATAGGGTAAAAATCCGTGTAAACAAAAAGTAATATGCTTTGCCTGTCGCATCGAGAAGGAGAGAGAGTTTAATAATTTTGGACTAGTCAGTGGGTCTCTTACCTCTTCACGCTTAAACCGCTGAACCAATTTAGATGAAATTTGGTGTGATGATATTTTGAGTTGTGGGGAAGGAGATAAGATAGTTTTTATCCCAGTAATCATCTTTTAAAGGGATGAAACGGGGAGTTGAAGTTGGTATGGAATTGTTGCTTACTGTAGACGTAAAAAAGCTTATACGTTAAATTTATTTTTGCTGTCAGATTAAACTACGGCATTTCATTAATTTATTATAGCGAATGTTAATCCCACGTAGACAAACTCGGGGGAAAAAGCTAATTAGTATATATGTTTATTGTCTATCTTAGTCCCTTAATATCTCATTAAACATTGATCCCAGCAAAAAACTGTATAGAACCTTTTTTATAGAGAATTTTATGTAGATTACTTAAGTGGAAGAACATTTTTTGGTAGGTGCTACTGTTTTCGAGTTATTTAAGAAAAGCTAAAAAACGGGTCCTTTTTTTGGCCGTATCTCACTTCTGGTTGTAGTTTCTTTGATGGCAACCGGCAATTCAGATACAGCAGGGTCTAAACCAGGTAAAAAGCCCGGTTGCCCAAAAGTAATATCGTTTGCTTCTCGACAACGATTTCTTGAAAAAAAAAACCAGACTACTATGGGAAATCTAATTTTACTTAAAATGTTACATAAAAATTAAACCAATAGGGTCGTGATTAAAATTGTTTAATGAGTGTTGTGGAGTATAAAAATAAATTGTCACCCGTTTAAATTGTCCTCGAGTATAGATACCTAATTATTGGCGTTACTTCGCATTATAATAATGTTTATTTATTATTTATTTATTTATTTGAAGGATGAATTTTGAAGGATAGAAACCACAAATCCACAAGGTATTTTTTTTTACTTTTAAGAAGTCATAGTTTAGGAACGAGACTAATTTAAACTTACCGGAATAACTGTTTATGCGTTTAAAAGTTAGCAAATGTGATAAAATAAATGGTACAAATAAGTTTAGTATATACGACTCACGTAGCGACAGATAGTCGGATAGATCGCCGGCGCCGAGCCTTAATGGGATGATTGGTACCGATCGGAAATTAAGACTATATACTAGCGTAATACTGATTATCCATACAGACCATCAGTCGTTTGTAGAAATGTGACTAGATTAATTTAGCATTCTCAATGTCGAAGATTGATGCTGCTAGCGTAAGATGGTCGCGCTTTTATCGTCTGTGACTGTCTGTCACGTTCTAACAATACTTTTTTTCAATCAAATCTCTCTAACTCATCAAATGTGTAAAGTCACATTTGATGAGTCAGAGAGATTTGATTGAAAAGACACAGACTGGACTTTAAGTGACTAAAGCGATAGCAACAATAATTTTCAATTATGCTAGTACAGATATGAGGTCCAATTAGTTCAGCTGTTCCAATCTTCACATTCTCAAGAGTAGTGCCCATCCTGTCGGTTTTACAAAGTATTTGTCGAAATCCCATTTCGCCAGCTTGCCATACGCCGTAACTTTTATAATATCTCTTACGCAACCTCAGAAGTGGTTCGAACTGAAATATTATTTTAGGATTTCACAGACTGGACGACTGCATGCAAACGACAAATTTGAAATCAAGCTTAAGCGGCACATTTTAAAGTTCATTTTGCAATGGAACTGGGGTCTGTGTTTATGTCATTGTGAGAGAGAGTTTCCCTCACGTGTCGCATATCACTCACCAAGTCGCTTCCTTTTAGATAATAATAAAGAAAAAAATGAAACACCGTTTTGGATTGAGTTTTTGGTTTTAAATTTATATTTAGCTATTTGTATATACTACTCTATGTATTGTCGTTTTAGTTTTCAAAAGCGCCACAGATTTTTGTTACCATTGTGCACAAAAGTACAGCAAAAAAGTACCCTACGCTTTTCTTAAAACTGATAACCAAAAATATTGTTAAGCATTCGAATATTACAAATCAAAAATCCATTTGCGAAAATAAATATACTTATTAAACATCACAAAATAAGTGCTAGGACTGTTTTTTTTACAATTTCAGATTCATAGGTTTAAACTAAATTTTCAAATCTTATTTATCTAATTATTGTAATGAACAAATCATAATATATTTCCTGTGGTCGTTTACGTTATCTTTCTGAGCGTGCTTAAATTGATTTCAGTGCTTTTAAGTCAAATAGAAAATTAACAGTTTGTAATTTTCACGCCCAATATCAACCGGCTACGCCGACATGTATCTTCAGACTGAGCAAGTGGTATAGAGTTTACGAACGCATCTCCGCATTGGTCCAAGTAATAATCGTTAGACCACCAATATGGCCACTGCTACTTTTTACCCCGCGTCACAAATACCTCTCTCGGTCGGGGCTCCGTTACAGAGCTGCCAGCTTTTAATTCACCACAGTCAAGCAATTAACAACCTTAATACTATACGATTAAATCTTTACTGACTGCAAAATAAAACGCTATCGCGACAAGTTGTCATTGCACATAGGTTTACTGAACTTAGACCCTAATATAATGGAATAGAGATTTATAATGTGTTGATCACGCTGACGTTACTATGAACTTGTCATGTGTTAACATATTAGGGAAAGAATAAATCAATTTACTGCACGTTGAATTTTTTGTCAATTTATTGTGCGAGGTTTATAGTTAAAAAGGGATGTATAATTATTGACATTAGTGTTTGCGCTGTAGTTTTTCTTCTCCATATTTGTGACAATACTCTTACCATATTGCCACGGCATATAGAATTGTATAAATTAACTCTGCATTGTCGTTGTCTCGGTAAACCGTTTACGTGCACAATGTAGTCATTTCCCACGGAACCGATAAGGCAACGTTGAAAAAGCCAACATGCCAGGAATTACAGTTATGCATGCGATAAAGAGAAAAAAACATGTGTTTAAGTAACCATTCAAATCAAGTCACAATGACAATGTTCTTATCTGGATCACAATACTGTCAGTTTATCCTAAGGTCGTAAAAAATATCATAATTACAGCATGACAATTAGGGCTTGCAACTCCGGAATTGCTTGTATGGGCTGACTCCGGAATTCCGGAATTGGCCATACAATCCGATTCCGGAGTTGCAAGCCCTAATGACAATGTTATAATGCAAATATAAAACAAGGAATCTGCTTAACGCTTGATTATTTGTGCGATTGGATACAGCAGCAAAGAAAAACAAAGTATCTAAGAGCGATGAAAAGATTCGATAAATATGTATCAGTGGCTGCGCTTTGAAATTGTTTGTAGGGTAGCACATGCTATCTAGGAATTTGTTTTTCAATGAGCCTTAGTAAAAGTATCAACTAAAAGTTAAGTAAGCCAGTGGGAATCGAGTTCTTTGGTTGCTCCACCACTTCTCTCACTCTATGACGATCTTGAAAGTAAATGGAAGGTTGTTTTTTAAAATCACATGTGTATTTTTGTGCCTACATAGCAAGTTCCTGCCGACTGGAGTTTAAGAAAATCCAAGAATTCGCATAGTCGTAGTAGCAAGCGAGTAGTACTGATAATATCTAGTGGAGTAGGGCTCATTGCGCACGCTGTGCGCACACGCAGGCCTAATACGTAAGGCCGGCCTCGGCCGTGCATCTTGCCCGTGGATCAAGTCAAGAGATATAGGGGTAAACCCGGATTTTCAGTACCGATGTATGATTTAGAAACAATCGCGGTCGACTTGGAATTTAAAAAAAACTGTAAGCAAATGTTTGTTTTCTTTATACATCATAATTTTAAGGAATTTGTGTCAAATTGTTGAAATACACTCGAGAGCAAAAATTTCGGGTCAGTAACATAAACTTTAATATCTTTAAAATTAATATCTTTTAAGATATTCAAGAAAATGCTAGTGACCCGAAACTTTTGCTCTCGAGTGTATACATATAATAAAAAAATAATTATATATAAGTATATAAGTCCTACTTAAAACAGGAGGCAAAGGGAGTATTAACTTCACAAACTTGCATGGAATGGAAAAAATTATGAATGAAATTATTCGCTGTACGAATATTTGTTTGACGTTTGTACCTATACCAGTAAAGTGAACAAAATGTAATGTTTTCAATTTCATCTAATCACCAAAGTATTTCCATATGTAGTTTACTCGTTTTACAAGGAACTTTATTTTCTCGCTGTCGCTTCTTACTTGGTACATACATAAAGAACGAATCGATTCTGCTTATAGGGCCGTACTTTGACATTAACACATTAATCTAAAACGTGTAAGAACCTGTCACAACTGAATAAATCAATGAAAAAGATATTTATTGTGCTGGTTATATTATAATACCTACAGTTTAATATTGAAATCCTTTGTACCTATTGAGGCACGCGGTAGTAGACGAGTTTGGAAACTGGCGATCGACTGATTTTGTACATGAACCATTTAGGGCTCTTTACCATTATAGAGTCATAGTCATAAATGTTATATTATAAAAGCAGCATTGTGCCAATATGTTCTGAAGCATGTGGAGCTTCAGAGGGTGAGGGCCAGTATGGAGAGAAGCGAAAGGCGAGGTGTCCAGTATAATAATGCATCGTTTATTACTATACCCAATGTATTCTGGCTCCTATATGGCCCTCAGTGTGATTGTTGCTATTATACACGGTGAAATGTAATCGGTAATCAGGAACCAATTTTCCTTATTCAGTTATCGGTACGATAGCGATCACATTTATGTAGCAATTGGGACACTTTATTTTTAAGTTGTATACTTTTTTTCTTTGAACATTTTAGGTTCGGCTATCGATAACTGAATTTAAAAAATTGGCTTCTGTATTAACATTTTCGGGTTTAGATACTCAGGACGATTTGAATATAAGAATTATTCCTAAGTGCAAAGAAACAAACACGAAATAATCTCTATTTTATTTTAAAAACCGTTCATGATACACAAAGCGAACCACAATACCTCGGTGCTTGAAAATTTTCCACGCAAAGCTTCGAAAATGTTCAAATTGGTATACATACATACTTAAGTATAGTAGCACGGTAAGTTAAGTAAGTATACATGTCATGATCATATCGGCGCCGGCGTCTATCCTATCCCTCTGTCATAATTTTCCCACAAAACTCTGGCTGGTGATTGCATTAGCTGTATCTGCGAATAGGACGCAACTTTGGCCCTTACACTTGAAAGGAACGGCAATAGCGCCATTTCTGATTGAAATATGGTTCTATTCGCGAAGTTATTTCTCGCAATTAAATTATAAATAAACTTTCATTTGAACTCCCTGACATAAAAGCGTCTAGACGCGCTAGACTAAATATTTAACCCTACGTCAGTTTCATCAAACAAACACGCATACATATTACTATTTGTTTACTTACATCCGGATTAGCCTTATTTTATTATAGATAAATAGATTTATTACGAGTATTCAAAAGGTATCCATTAAGTAATACAGTTCCCCAATTATGCGAGGCTATTATACACTCGAGAGCAAAAGTTTCGGGTCACTAGCATGTTCTTGAATATCTCAAAAGATATTAATTAAAAAAAAAAGATATTTATTCTTCAATTTAGGCACATTACAATGCACTTATGTTACGTCAGAGAGAAAAAGAAACTACCATTTTAAAGATATTCATTTTAAAAATATTAAAGTGTTAATAATAAATGTTACTGACCCGAAATTTTTGCTCTCGAGTGTATTTCAATGTCTTTCTAGGCTATTGACTTGCCCTCGAAACATCAACGATTGATTTAAAATATCTAACCTACCTATACTAATTATTTACTACACTCCCATCCCAATTTCTTTGTTTCCATGAAATTTATTTCTCATTCAACCCATACAATCAACCGATTCAACGTTAGAGTGTAACACATAAGATGTATGTCTTGGCGCAAATTCAAAGATCTTAGGAACTAGCGTTAAAATTAAATATAAATTATAATATATGGACTTGTTTTGGTTATGGATAATATGGATACCTAATTTAATAGTTTACTCGTTTTTGGACTCACATTTGTGTACAAAATAATAAAAATAAAATGTGCCACTCTAGGTAGTAGACTGCGTTAGATTTTCTTTAATCCGTTGGGTGTGATGACCTTGTAAACAATTGACAATCATCAATTAAAGTTAACTGAGCCAGACTGGAAGCGAGAGGCGGTAATTGATGTTGTTTTAACGCTTTAAAAACTAATACAGTTTAAGTTAGAACTCGTTAAGTGGTAATGTAACTCACCACATCCGGAGATTATAAAGTTAATATAAACATGCACTACTTATACAACCATGCACTACTTACCAATAAAAGTGGGCAAAGTTTGTATAGAAATTCTATGCAAAAGTACCCTTCCTTTTACTGCTCTTGCATAGGGTAGGAACGTTAACGTTTTATGAGTAGGTATGCCCGAAACCAGCAATAAGATGTACTTATATACGCACGGGTGACAAGATTCTAGAGTTACCTGGGAATCACATAGGTTACTGTACATTGGTCACAATTTAATTATTAATGCCGATGTATATCCAGAAGAATAGAAACGTTTCAATGAAATTGTTAGATCTTCCTAACCTTGCCCCTGATCATGTCTAATAATTAACGTGCATTTGGCGTATTATCATATCTTCGGACTTGTTTATTGATGACGTAAACACAGAAACATCGTACGAGTCAAGTGCATTGTAACTCAGGTAATCCATGACTATACATATATAATATACACTATATGTATACAAACAAAAAAATACTGTTTGAACTTTCAAAATGTAATACCAGTTATTGCTATCGATACTAAACCAATTCTCAACTCTTGGCCATTTGTACCAATATGTAATAAACAGTAGCTTTCCCTTAAAGATGTTAATACCCTAAAGACATGAAGTCTTATACCATATGTTTCCTGTAATGGGAGCAATAAATTAAAACAAAGATTATACTCCTCAAACCAGACAACGTTTGTTCACCGACTTTTAAAAACAACTTATGGTTTGATTTTTAGGACACTTTAAAGTTTTTCCGAACACGCAATGTATTCCGAAATTGATTATGTCTGTAGGGTGACAAACAATGTCAAATAGACGGATTTTAACGTACATTGAAAATACTATTTAGTTTGTATTAAAAAAAGGCAATCTACAAAATACATATTTTTTAAAAGTGGTTGAACAAAAATTTTGTAGTTTGAGGAGTAGAATCTACGTTTTAATTTATTGCTCGTATTACAGGAAACATCCTGTATATGGCCTTGTCAGGAGGGACAGGCATGTTTTTGAATGGAAAATAAACAATAGAGCGTAGCCGTTAGGGGATGCATCTGAAAAACAAATGAACATACAAGTAGTTATATGTCAATAGTAGCAAACATGTTCGTAAATTCAGTCTAGAGCATAGAGAAATGTCGTACAAATAACGTTTTGACTGGTAACAAGAACGACTTAGGGACATTCCACGGGCTGTCCCGTACGAATGCGTGTTTATTTCTGTTATTAGAATTATCTTTACAATTTTAAATGGATTAATATAATTCTGACCATAATTTGACTCTTTAGTCGCAGAAAAGGCCAAAGGGAACTCCAGAACCTACCAATTTTCAGAAAATTCGCGTTTGTACGGGACAATGGTGTAGATTTTTAAATAGTAGGAAAGTAATGTAATAAATACCAAATCTCTCGAAAAATAATTAAGTTGTAGTCAACTTCAACGAAAAAAGCGGGTGGGTTAGTACCCACCCGGTTTTTTTGTTGAAATGTAACCTAAAGCGAGAAGCAGCCACGAAGTGACAGTGTATATTGTGTTTGTTAACTATTACAAGTCTTTGTTTACGAACATGTTAACCCACCAAATAGCCACCACCGTGGTTAATAAAAAATCATAATCTTCTTAATTATATATTTAGACGTGGTGCGTCTAACACTCGTATCTTATGACAATGAACCGCGGATATTTTCCGGGAAAGCGAGCCGCGGCGCCTCCCGGCTGCGTAAACAATCGAGATAAAAGTAGACGTGCTAGATACTTACGTAGATCTAGGTAAATACTCCTGTTATTGGTATGAAATAAACGGTCAGTTGGACTCGGTGCGGTGGCTTGAAAACGTGAGCTTTCAATAGAACGACTGACTTCAATGATTGATTCCCCGATATATGTAATGGACTCATAAACTCAAACCTAACAGCATTTTCGTCTATACCGTCCGTCACACTTGCTAGAGTAGTCGTCACATCAGAAGTGATGGAAATCTTTGTAATCCGTCGCCAAGTGGCCATGCTGTCTTCTTATGTAAGTACATTCGTGGAGCCTAACACATCGGCACACTTGAACTTTTCCTTGCACTACGCGGTATAAAGTAATTGACATTTTGCGGCGTGCCTTTACCAGCGCCGGAGCCCCAGCCATACTGGAACCCAGAGGCCTAGCTAGAGATGACGGTAAGCGCCCTGATGGCATGACCCTGGTTCCCTGGGAGCTGGTACGGCCTCTGATATGGGATGCCACATGCGTGGATACCTTTGCGCCGTCCCATCTCCCAGGAACCTCGTTTAAGGCTGGAGCGGCTGCCGAAAAGACCGAGCGCCTCAAGCGGCGCAAATATGCAGCGATCGATTCTAGCTACATGTTTGTGCCGTTTGGGGTGGAAACCCTCGGACCCTGGGGACCCGGAGCTCACGCGATCTTTAAGCAACTAAGGAAACGCCTCAAAGATGCTACGGGTGACCAGAGGGCTGGCGCTTTCCTTGCCCAGCGCATAGGAATCGCCATTCAGCGTGGCAACTCCGCCAGCCTTCTGGGCACCCTCCCGTCGGGCTCCGAACTTGAGCCAGTTTTTTACCTGTAAATATGGACAGATTTTTAAGTCTTTTATGTTTTATAATTAAGTGTTATTTTAGTTTTAGTTTATTTTTATTTTTAGAATTAACTATTTAGATTTATGTTAGTTTTAGTTACTTTTAATTGTTGTTTAACAAATAAAGTCATCATTGAAAATATACTTAATTTAAACCTTCATCGTTTTGCATCGACAATCTATCCTTGCTCAATTATGTTATATCAAGTAGGTAAACATTAGAGCAAAGTTATCCAATTTAGAGGACCAGGATCATATAAACACAGATTAAACTCACATGAACATAAAATAGTCGTACGTGGACATGAGTCGCCAGCATTCATCACTCTATTAAGGCGAGCCACGTCTATATACGTCTTGATAAATATGTAACTGGATTGCTTAGCTTGTACTTACACGGCCCTTGTAAATTGCCGCTTTGTCTACATGTCCTTACAAAATGTTTCTAATACTATGATTAATTGTGTATTTATAAAAAAAATAATTATATTCCAAAATGCAAAGCAAGTCTTAAGTAAGTTAGCTTAGTAGGATGCTGAAACCGGGAGGGGTTAGTTATTAGGTCTCAATTATTTTTGGCCACAAAGTTTTACAAATCCGGTTAAATGACCATAAACAGCTTAAACTTTTATGCTTTTTACACACTTTTACTAAGCTTTACATAGTATTTGTTGATGTCGTTATTGTTGATTCAAATGTTATATGTACGTTTAACATTAAAGCCACTTCTATTAGCAGAGCTCGAATTTTTGCGAATTGTGCGCATCGAGCAAAAGGTGGGAAATTTTTGACCATGGATAGAATGGCCCACGATAAATATTTTTTAGTATTGGAGGTCCGTAAAACTTTTGGACCTTCACGTCAAAATCAGGGGTCCTGTGAAATACGTTATTACTCTATGGTTAAGGCTGCTAGGGGTTGTGTGGTATCATTTCCGTGTAAAACAGATATGCGGAATTCATTTGTAATATTAAAAATGTAAAATTTCTTATTAAAAAAAAAGTTGTGTGGCGAGGAAAAACACATTTTTTTATTTTTTTTTAGAACGTCATATAACTAATATATATCATTTTTTTTCTAATAATAAAAAATATTATAAAGGAGCATATTTAATGTTTTCTAAATATATACAATTTTTAGGCTTATAGTATACAAAAACTACGCGAAAAATAAGTTTTCTCCATAGTAAGTATCGATAATCAATGTGAACGTGAACATCCGTAGCGTATTGACCTTAAAATGCATGTATTGCTTGTTATTAGTAAATTTTATTCTTAATAACTTCACAAAATGCAGAAATAAAAAAATACAATAAATAAAAACATATTTTTCCTCACCATAAACCGTCACAATTCAAACGACGCGACGTCTGTTTTCCGTTACTCAACTTAAGTAAAAAGAAAACCAGAAGTTTTTTGTATTAAAGGTGTATAAAATGTATATGTTTCTATAATCTATATTAAATATGCTTCTTTATAATATTTTTTTATTATTTGAAATAAAGGATATATATTAGTTATATGACGTTCTAAAAAAATAAAAATAAAATTGTGTTTTTCCTCGCGGCACAACTTTTTTTTTAATACGAATTTTTACATTTTTAATATCAGAAATGAATTCTGCATGTCTGTTTTACACGGAAACGATACCAAACGACCCCTAGCAGTCTTAACCAGAGAGTAATAATATATTGCACGGGACCCCTGATTTTGACTCAAGAATCAGGAATAAAACTGTGTACAAAAATATATAATGTTTGGCAGTTCCAGGTTAGGAAAATGTAACGAAATATCATCGGTATTTGAATGGTAAGTATTTAGGCATAGGTATATATTCTATTGTAGCTAAAGCGCATAATAGATTATTGTTCCATATTTAATATCGAATTGAATTTCCTAGCCCTTGGAAAACCTATGTTCGAAATTATAAACCAGGTTCGGAATTTTTAATATTTTCAAAACTATAATTTCAAACAAAATAAACAATGATTCTAATCTGTCTCTTTAATAGATCTCTATTACTAGCTATTATTGCGCATTATTACCCCAGTTCCATATCCAACGTGGTCTCTACTCTTAAATGGTTATCTAACATCTTATGGGCTATATCTGAACCGAGGAAAATATATTAAATCCTTTAACTAACCTAATTTTACTTCCTCGTGGAATAAAAGGGCATAATTATATTATTTTCTGCAACGATGGTAAACTTAGATTGTATTGAGACTATTTATAATATATATACAGGATATTTTTTTAATAACTAGCCATATTGTGCGAGGTGATTTGGTAGGCCATACTAAACAACTTTTACTATGGGACTAACTCCAAAATCTCAAAAAAAATTGTCTGTTTCATACATTTTGGCCGATCAGTCGTTGACGTTTTCTATGGGGAGACAAACAAACATCCTGTATATGTTAGACTGTATTACCTATACGTTCCACTGCTTTAAATACTGACAGGTTTTTGTCTGACATCTACTTTATATTCTTGGATATTACTTGTATCTTGTTAAAGATACACTGTACATTATGGATTTAAAAAAAACCTAACAATATTAACATAAATATCGTCAACAAAGCAGGGAGTCGACACGATAAGGAGATAATGTGGGGTAATTTCAATGTTTGATATATGGCTGCATTACCAGGCTCGCAAGAACTGGGTGAAGGCTGTGCTTAGTCCGGACCTCGCTCTTAAACATGTACCTTGAGGTCAACAGGGTTGCATGTAAACTAAGTACCCGTAGTTACCTACAGGTACATACGAGCTGTTGGAATCCGTTTTCATTGCACTAAAGCGTTTGATTCTGTATACGTAAGGCGGCTATCACACTGCTGCGGTTGCCGCATGCGGCGCCGGTGCGTGAGCGAAACAGCGCTCTGCATGTACAGCTGTCACGCTTGCAGACCGTCGCCGCGTAGGTTGCGGGGCCAGTGTAATAAGCCCCTAATTGCTATTACGAGAAGGCAAACAGAATAGTGGATGTTATTTGACTGGTTTAATTGCATTTCGTCCAACTTTCATGAAGTTGTTCTGTGTCTACTCAGTGATGAAACAATAATGTAAATCTATAAAGTGAAGCTTATCATTCAGTCCTCTGCGTTATGGACAGTTCTCCCCACAGAAACAGCCGGTGGTACCAGTAGCAAGCGCCATCTATAAATACCGTAGCACCGAAGTGCAGATACATGCGTCGACGGCCGTACGCTATTTATAATCGTAACAAGTCATTGGCGGAGCAGTGAGTAACCGAACTATTGTTGATCGCCTGTCAAAGAATAGCTCCGAGAGAGTGGACGCTTACTGTGCGTGCATATGTGCATACATTCGGTGATTTGTCAGCGTTTCGATGAAGGGCGTCGACGTCTACATTTGATAAAAAAACAGCAGATTTTTGGTAAAAATGCAAATTAAGCAATGTTTTTCTTCCTCTAGCACAAAAACGATATGCGATACAATGCTATGCCGAATTAAAATTCGGACAAATAAAACTATGCGAAACAATAATTAGGTAAACGTTGGTAGGTAACTGTGGCCCTAGTGAAAAAGGGTACAAGTCAAAATGGCTCAGTGAATAAGGGTACAAGTGCCTTACCTTCTATAGGACCTGTGTCTTTATTCGCTGAGCCATTTTGACTTTTACCCTTTTTCACTAGGCCACAGGTATGCTAACTAAACGTTCTGCGATAAGTTTGGGAAATAAAATTATGCCAAATGATTTTCGGTGACTATTATATAATGGCTTCATATTAAATTCAAGTTCAAAATGGTTTTTGATCCTCGCTGTAAAACCTCGCGGTTTGTGTAATCCAAGTTACTAAATACTAGTGTGGTCAACGAATGATTCTAGCTGGAAAAGTCGAAAGCTGAAATTTTGACTTTGGAACTTTATTAAGACTAGTTGGGCGACTAACATACTAAAAAAGAGGAAGCAAAAAACCAAAATACGGGACCTTCTTTGCCTCCCCCCTCCTCGGGCTCACCTTCGGGGGCTGGGGACTTTTAGTATGTGTCTCCTAACTAGTCTTAACAAAGTTCCAAAGTCGTAATTTCTGCTTTCGACTTTTTCAGCTAGACCCTTTTTTTGAGCATTTATTCACCAGGCTATATTGAAATGGTTCAAGTCTGTACAAAATATAATAGCTAAGATATCTAAATGCTCCTCTCTGGAGTAATATAGCGTCAAAGCCCCGCAAAAAGCGTCCACGGTCCGGCGCGTTAACTATCGATTTCAACTGCAATTACCTGGCCTGTGTGAACAAAGAACTAATTAGACTTATCGGTAAAAAATAAGCATAAAATAAGCTGTGAGAAAATACTAGGTCTCAAAAAACACATAAATTTTATGATTGTAGTTAGTTTGAATGTGTTTCCGGCGTTCAGAATAGACTGAACATCGTTTAGATAAGAAATGAATTTTTCATGGGACCAAATAGCATTTTGCACATAGTCGACAGCTATAATGTTCTTTTTAGTTTATACTATGTATAGTTCAATTTACGGTGGCAACTGGTTGATATCAACTTTAGGCTCTTGATATAAACATAAAGCTAAGGCGATTATCACACAGGCGCCGCAACCGCATGCGGCGACGGTGTGCAAAAACTGACAGACTCATATCTATTTAGCTCGCGCACCAGCGCCGCATGCGGAAACCGCAGCAGTAAGAAAGCCGCCTAAGCCTCGCATTAGACTGCGTTGAAACGCAAAATAGTTTTCCCCCAAAAGATTTTCTCTACGCAAGTTTCCTCTTCGAAAACAAACCTCTTCTACTACCCAAATATTTAAAGAAAGACACCGAGTCCTTAGAAGAAGCATCATTAAAGCGGTCGGGTAAACAGCGTCTAGTCAGCGCTTCCGGTAGAAAAAAAGTAGTCACAACAAACCGAGGCGCGCAGACAAAAGTGCCGTAACGCGACACCGATAGGAAGGAGCCGAGTCGATGGTTTTAATCGATAGGTTTTTTAATGCTCAATGATTTTTTTATGTTTGCCTGATAGTGAGCTGATACCATCGCATTACGTATTCCTTATGATTTATCAGCTACTTGAGTTTGGATTCTGTACCAGTCACTAAATGACGCTGTTAGCTCTTATAATGTTGTTAAACACAATTTTGTCGATTTGACCGCGGCTAGACGCTCTAGAAAATGGGCATCGTCATCAAGTCGACCAAAATTACGTGACCTGAGTGATCCGTTTAAAATACTGTTTAAGCAATTAATATTTTTGAGACTTATCAAAGATTTGGGGTATAGATATAAATATAATTGTTGACGGGTTTGTACGGGCAATGTATTGCTTATTGAAATGATCAAAATATCGACAGTTTAAAAATTATAAATCCACAGCTCTATTGAGGTAAAGGAAATTTGTTACCTAAATATAGGTTAATTATTGATGTTTGTTTAGTTTTTTGTGTCTTTTTTTTTATAGTAGTGCTGCAAGCTAAAATTGACTGCGTGAATAATTAATGAATGTTGACTTAATTTTTTAAACAGTGATTCATTAGTGCGTAAAGCGCCCGCAGGGATATATCGTCGGGATCGATGTTTAAATTAGAATCGGTCTGAATAATTAATATTTACGATAAACTATTTTAAAATTAGTTTGAATTTAAGGCTGCGTAAGAAGCGCTGGTAGCCTTGCGGTAAGACGTCCGACTTTCAATCCGGAGGTCTCGGGTTCAAACCCCGGCTCGTACCACTGAGTTTTTCGGAACTTATGTACGGAATATCATTTGATATTTACCAGTCGCTTTTCGGTGAAGGAAAACATCGTAAGGAAACCGGACCTAATCCCTTAAAAGGCCTAGTTTCCCCTCTGGGATGGAAGGTCTGATGGCAGTCGCTTTCGTAAAAACTAGTGTCTATGCCAATTCATGGAATTAGGTTGTCAAGCGGACCCCAAGCCGGGATAAACGCTAGGAAGAAGAAGAAGAAGTTTGAATTTAAGGCTGCGTTTCCACCAGAGATGAGCGAGGACGCGTTGCGAGGAATGTGTTTTAAGAATCAATAGAATCACTTCATTTACATATCCTCGCAGTCGCACAGAGCAGCTCTCGGATCGGTTCTTCACATAATTTAAAACAAAAAAAGAACCGACTTCACTTAGGATCCGCTATTCCAAGAGGAAGTGGCCGAGTTGCTGTAAAAAATAGTGAAATCACTATAGATGTGCCTATAATAGTTGAAGAGTTCCCTCGATTTCTCCAGGATCCCATCATCAGACCCTGACTTGGTGACAATGGGACCATCTAGGGGTTATACCTGTTCGATTAAAAAAAAAATTTGAAAATCGGTTCACGATTCACGGAGATATGGAGTAACATACATACAAAAAAAAACATAATAATGATAAAAAAAAATTCAGTCGAATTGAGAACCTCCTCCTTTTTTGAAGTCGGTTAAAAAATACCTCGCAACGCATCCTCGCACATCTCTGGTAGAAACGCAGCCTAGAGTATGAACACTATGAACTAACATATGACATTGAACGCTAGCAGTGTTGGAAAAGTTCGTAGCCTTCAGGTTAGATGTAATTATTTCGTTGGCCAACTGTCATCTTGGATGTTGTACAAGTACATATCGTTGACCGTTGTGCGAGACGATTAGCCATTGAGACGATGGTGACACTCGACGCGCATTCTTCAGCTTGTTTACAGTTGTTATCAGTTCCCGAGAACGTACGTCACTAGTCTCGGGAATCGACTGAATTGCAAACTGAGTAGATAATACGACGGCGAGGTTTATTTTATAGCAACGATTCGGGACTTTTTTTTGCGACAGAACGGCGGCATTCAAGCGTATGGCAAGGCTTGCCTAAGTATACAGATACCACAGCCTATACTAGGTAAATATGGAGGCTATCAACTCCAGCGGCGTGACAGGTGCAGTTACTTAGGTAAAGTCGCCATCAGATATATCGGAGCGGCCGAGGTGGTCAGGTCACAAGTATTTTCTCGGAATAGAATGCAATATAATATAATATAGACTAAAATTGTTCCTCAGGGAGGTGGGGCGCCGCCTAAGAGATAGGGGCCTTGACCCCCGCTTCAGGTCGTTCCTGGTGCAACGGTTATCCATCGCCGTTCAACGTGGCAACGCAGCGAGCGTGATGGGTACCTTTGCGCCGGGGACGACACGGGGTGGGCTTTTTGATTAAGCTTTTATAGTTGTTATACCTTCATATTTAATTTTAGATTTATTTAGATTTAAAATACTTTATTTTTAAGTTAGTTTACATAAGTTTATTTTTGCAATAAATCTATTTCCATTGAAGAAAACGTCAACATCTCGTAAACCATTGTCTAAGGTCCAGATTTGCTTAATCTGATAACCCATGACCTGTTCTGTCAGCCCTTTAAGCCTTGACCCTGGGTTTAGGGGCATCCTGTATGCGTGTAAGGATACACTGTGATAATAAGTAAATAGACAAAATGCAAAATCGGAGTGAGAACACAAATATTAATTTGTACAGTTTGAAAAGAATGTCTGCGCGTTTCAGACGAACCCGAACCTGCACTGAAATAGCTGTCCCACCGCGATTTCCCTGTTTTAATTTTCCCATCAAAGTTCAGCGACCTCGCGGCGAGTTTTATGTTTATGCCTATCATAAACGGGTCTCGCCGAGGCTGATTAAAGATTAACTGCCAGAGGACGATATTTGTTTTGTTTCACCCCAATTACGTAATATTACGCTCTTAACGACTCATCCGATAAATCGATCATGTGTTTGTTTTGTCCATGGTGGTTTATGGTTGTCTGGTAAGGTCTAGCTGTCTTGATGTTGTTACGCTTTAAATCATGTATAGGTAATCTGTACTGAAAGTATCTACCAACGTACGAAATATAAAATTTCGTTGTAGGTACGCTCAAAATTTGAGCCTCAATATAAATTTGGTATATACTTATCAATAATAATTTTAAACAAAAAAGAACCGACTTCACTTAGGATCCGCTAATCCAAGAGGAAGTGGCCGAGTTACTGTAAAAAATAGTGAAATCACTATAATAGTTGAAGAGTTCCCTCGATTTCTCCAGGATCCCATCATCAGACCCCGACTTGGTGACAATGGGACCATCTAGGGGTTATACCCGATCGATTAAAAAAAAAATGTAAATCGGTTCACGATTCACGGAGATATCGAGTAACATACATACAAAAAAAAACATTCAGTCGAATTGAGAACCTCCTCCTTTTTTGAAGTCGGTTAAAAAAGCAGGCTCAATCAACTAACAAAAATAATATTCGGTTAAACTATTAGGTACCTAAATGTTTTTGCTTTATAGAGAGTAGAGAAATTTCATCATAAAGCGCGAATGACATTATACCTATCTAATAATCGAGGACTAGGTATATGACGGACCCGGATGAGGGTCTCCCCAGCATTGGCCACTGCTCCACCTGGTGCTGGTGCAGGTGCTAGGGCCGGTGGTTTCCCAAGGTGGGCGCTATCCGCCCTGGACCGGGAGATGGTAGATGAGGCGGCGATGATCGAAGCATGGTGTGCCCCTCCGCTGGACATAGCCGATGTAGAGGACAAAGCCGTACGATTCAGAGCAACCTTGACGGCGGTGTGTGACGCGGCAATGCCCCGGGCTAGGCGGTTTGCGGGCAAGCGCCAGGTATATTGGTGGTCGGGAGAGGTTGCTGCGCTTCGTACCGCCAGTAACAGAGCCCGCCGCGCCTACAGCCGTTGTCGAAGGAGGAGACATACCGCGCAGGAAGAGGAAACGCTTCGCGTGGCTCTCAAGGAGGCAAGGGAGGCCCTCAAAATTAAAATAGCCCACAGGAAAAACGAAGCGTGGAAGGAGCTCCTGGACACACTGGACAGGAATCCATGGGGGCGACCCTATATAATGGTCCGAAACAAAATGAAGGTAGCCCCCTCTACGGATGCCATGGACCCGGAGCTCCTGGCCAGAGTTATTGAGGGCCTGTTCCCGCCGGAGGACCCATCATTCACTCCCCCACGAATGGCAGCTCCGGAGCCTAATGGATCAGAATGCCCCCCATTTGACGCGCCTGCAGTCACGGAAGCCGAATGGGACCACGCCGTGGATCGGCTGAGAGCCGGTCGGAAGGCCCCAGGACCGGACGGAGTGCCCGGGAAGGTGCTATTCCTAGCACTGAAGCACCTCGGGGATCGCCTTAAAACCCTCTTTGAGGACTGCTTGAGGGTGGGGCGCTTCCCGAGGTGCTGGAAAGAGGGAAAATTGTGCCTGCTGAGGAAAGAGGGCCGACCGGCGGACTCACCGTCGGGATACCGTCCCCTAGTGCTGCTGGACGAAACGGCCAAAATGTATGAGAGAATTCTCGCCTCTCGCATCCAGCAGCACATGGCTACGTACGGACCAAACCTATCCGATCGGCAGTTTGGATTCCGAGGGGGGCGCTCAACTATAGACGCGCTAGGTGCTTTGAGGAGGCACGTGGAGCACGCGGAGAGACAAGGGGAGGGAGTGGTGGCGGTGTCCTTGGACATCGCTAACGCGTTTGGCACCCTCCCATACCCGGTGATAGGAGAGGCTCTTCGGTACCACGGGGTACCCTTATACCTAAGGCGCGCGATAGAGCACTACCTAACAGGGCGGGTAGTGCTCTACGAAACAAAACTGGGGCGGCGCGGACACGGCATGGCATGCGGGGTTCCACAGGGGTCGGTGCTAGGGCCCCTCCTGTGGAACATTGGTTTTGACTGGGCCGTCAGAGGGACACAGCTGCCACGCATGGTCACCATCTGTTACGCCGATGTCACGATGGTGGCCGTGAGGGGAAAGCGGCCCGAGGAAGCTCTTCGGAGGGCGGCAGTAGCGACGACAATGACCGTCGGTCGCATAGAGCTACTCGGGTTGAAGGTGTCCCTCCCGAAAACAGAGGCGATCGTTTTCGGAAAATGGCGGTTGGGCCCTGACACAACCATTGCCGTCGGAGGGGAAGCTGTCCAGGTTAAGCCCCACATTAAATATCTGGGCCTTATCCTGGACAGACGTTGGCAATTTCGGGAGCACTTCGCGAGGCTCGCCCCTCGGCTAGTGGGAGCTGCATCGGCTCTGGGGCGCTTGCTGCCCAACGTAGGTGGTCCCAACAGCACCTGCAGGAAACTGTTCGCTGGTGTGCTTAGGAGCATGGCCCTGTATGGGGCACCAATATGGGTGGACCGGCTGACGGAGCGAACAAAACCTTTGCTCCGTCGGCCCCAGAGGATAGTGGCGCAGCGGGCAGCAAGGGCCTACTGCACCACAGCTTTCGCCGCGGTGTGCCTCCTCGCCGGTACCCCGCCGTGGGAGCTGGATGCTCAGGTGCTGGCGGAGAGGTACAGGGTGAGGGCAGAGGCTCGGGAAAGGGGTGAGCTCCCGGACCCAGATGAAATTGAGAGGGCGGCGCGACGGGCTCTGGATCGACTCCGGGAGCGCTGGAAATATGCGCTGGAGGATAGCCTCTATGGAACCCACACCATAGATGCTGTTCTTCCACACTTGGAGGGCTGGTTGGGCCGGAAGCATGGGGCCCTCACCTACAGGATGACGCAGGTGATGACCGGACACGGGTGTTTCGGACATTACCTGCACAAAATCGGGAGGGAGCTGGGGCCCCAGTGCCTGGATTGTGGAGCGGTGGATGACACGGCCCAGCACACGCTGGAGGAGTGTCCCCGCTGGAATGCGGAGAGGGCGGTGCTGACGGCAGCACTGGGGGTGCGGGATCTCTCGCTGCACAGCATTGTCGGAGCAATGCTGGGCAGCGACGGACATTGGAGAGCGATGGCGACCTTCTGCGAGGAAGTAATCTCGCAGAAGGAGGCAGCGGAGCGGGAGCGCGAAAATAGCGCAGATGCGCCACCGCTTCGGCGTAGGCGGCTTGGGAGGAGGCGTAGGCAATATGCCTTAGCCATCGGCTAGCTCCTCCCCAATGTAGGGCCCGTGGGCTGGGGACCCACACACCAACTGGCCCTACCCGTCTGAAAAGAGAGTCAAGCGTCATGGCTCTCTTCTCCCAAGGAGCGGGTGCCCGGCAATACCGGCTGGGCTACCGGGGGATGTCGCGGATGAATGCGCAAGTTATCCCGTGACGTTCCCCCTTAACGGTAGTGCGGACGACGCCGGTGTGTTTTTAGTGGGTAGGCCTTTCCCCTCCCTCTGGCTAGCAGAGGGAGTTGCGGGAGAGGAGAGTCCCACATACCCCCCACTATGGGCCGCCCCCAGGCCCCGGGGGGATGCGTAAAGCATTTTTCACACCGACAAAAAAAAAAAAAAAAATAAAAAAAAAAATAAAAAAAAGGTATATGACGGAAAAGATGCATGGCCCAATCCAGAAACTACTACAAAATCATCTAGCATATAACTTATCTTTGTCTGGGAAGAAAGAGTAGAGGACACAGTTAAAGTAAGAAAGCATATCAAACGTTATATGAAGTAATCGATCAGATTTGTATTTTATTAATATTATTATTTTTATAGGTATATTGTCTGTCTCTTAAATGGTATTGATATGGTTTTCATAAAAACTACGCATTATTGTTTGTTTTCAAGATTTAATGTATTAATTACTGTTTTGAAAAACAAAGTAGCGGCAAGTTTCTTGCCGGTCATTACTTCTCAGGTCAGAGTTGTTAGGTTAGAACCGGTGGTAGTTTTTTTCTCCCTCTCTGACGTTCATAAGTGCATTTTAATGTGCCTAAATTTAAGAATAAATATATTTTTACTTTTAATGCCAGAAACGAAGAACTATTAATTAAACAAAAAATTTATAAACAAGGTAGTCGTAATTACTCAAGATTTTTAATTTCGCACTTAGCAAGCTTAGTGCGTATAGGTATTAACCACGTCAAAATGTCGATGATCCTTCAATTTGATATCAATAATTTTTATAGGTGTTAAAATATATTATGGCTATTTGATCTGTTTACGACACTGAACCCTGATTTATTCGCAATCGACTGACTGCCGAATGTTTAGGTGATTTATTTGCTGCTATTATCTATGTTTATTTGGGGAAAGTAAAAGTCCGACTCTTGATTTACAATTCCAGTCTTTGATGATTGCTCTGTTACCCCGGTTTATCGTTCGAATAAAAAATATAGCCATCTATTAATTTACCTATAAAATGTAGCCATTGAAGAATCTGTACCTATAGATACTAGGTAAGGTAAGTATTTCAAATAACTAATAGGTAAATTTAGTTAGATACAGTAGCAGCCAGTGATCAGATTCCATTTTATCATGGACATGATTTTACTTGTATATTTCCTGAAATATTTCGGTAATATTACATACATCAGACCATCGTAATGACGATGATGATGATGATGATAAGTATAAATCAGCTGTGGCAAATCACTAGACTGGCGGACCTATAGGTATAGATGAATTTGATTCCAAAACACTAAACAAATGATTTATCGTCTAAACAGATACGATTACGTTCACTTTTTAAAACGATAAAGCCAGTGATGCCTTAATTACGTAACATATGCTTTAGGTCCGGCTTCCTAACACCAGCCAGGACCCAGATGTGGGATGCAGAGGTATTTGACCGACTGGCACTCACACGTGTTTTGGATTTTGACTGTCAATCAACGGATCATAGTTCAACTTAGAGGTTAAGGATAATATGTATATGGGTGCACAACATTGGTGCACAATACATATTTTGCTGGCGTGCTAGTCAGTTAAATATGCGACGATAGTTGAAGGATTTTAACTAGATCTATAAACATTTACGAAGGTAATTATCGCATTCTTTCTGTAGGTATTAGATTCAGAAAAATAGAGTGATACACACTGATGATCCTTTTTCTATTAAAATTATGAATTTGACTCAAAATGTATTTTAATACACATTCTGTCAAATTAAAAATAACAAATCACAACATTTCATACCCCGAACAATCTTCAATGAGGTTGAAAAAAATATCCTGAAACATTCAGTGTCATCTTTCCTATGCCAAAAAAAAACTAGTTTCAGCAAAAAATAACTCGCTACAATGAAACAAAAGTGAATTAAAAATATAATTAAATTTATACAGAATAAGACTCAGTTCAGTTGTGCTAAGATTGACATTGCAACGATTTGATTTAAGTTTTGACACGTTTAGTTTACTAGCTTTGAAATATTACAGACTAAAAAATTAAACGTTTCAGTTGGCAGCGGCATGCGACCCTGACCTACCTTGGCTAATTACTATTGGCATCGCACTGAAATACTGAAATTTTGATGTGACGAATATTGTCAGGAATATGACAACGTAACAATCCGTTAATGAACAGATGAACTTACCAAAGTTATCACCGCTCTGACAGTTTTAACTTTTCTTCTTCAAAACAGTGGCCGTGATTTTCGCGTGCATATGCCGCCCCTCTTTATGGATTCCTGTTCTCGTTGTATATTTTTGTACAGTCAAAGACGTCTATGATATATTTACACTTTTGCACCTTTAATACATTGTAATAAGGTGCAAAAGTGTAAACATATTTTTGACGTCGACTGTACAACCTCATTTTACCCACAATTGTTTTAGTTTTACACTATGTGGAAAGCATTAAAATATTATAAGACTGAGTAAATATGATAATGAAATGTTTGCGCCGTAAAACGAATGCTTCCTCTTGGACTTAGTTTTAATAATTTCAATTCGCAAATTTAATCTTACCCACGCGTGGGAAAGTCAAAACACAATGGCGGCGAGCCGGTTTGAGCCAGTTCTCACAACTTCTTAGCGATAATTAGCGCACTTAGACCCGATGGGCGTTTATTAGACGCTTGTTATACTCATACTTAGGGTTACGAACTATTTGTCATCCAAGTAATAGAAAGTAATATAAATCATATCAGTATAAATAAAAATTAAATAACTATTAGTTTTACTTACGAACGAGTTGACCAATATAACAAGACCCTAAGGAGGATTTTTTTCTCCTTCTAGCTCCATAACCACTTGATCGATCCTGCTAATATACGAACTTACCAATTTCATGTATCTCTGCTACAGCCCCAAGAAATTTCATAAAGATCAGAAAAACGTTACTAAAGTTATCGTTGGACAAACTATCTAAATCAAAAAGTCATCCAAATGCCGAAACGTCCCAGTAGCCAGGTGACAGTTGGGTCTGGAGTTGTTTGCAAGAACTCGCTGCGCTTACGCTCCGCGAGTTCGATAATAACATCGCTCTATAAGTACAAATGAATGACACCATTTTAAAGGAGCTTTAAATTAACTTTGTAACGTCTACCTCTTAATTTTATATGAATTTACAAACGAAAAATTAATCTTGCATGCTATTTTTTTTCATTAAATTGAGAATTAAAAGGTAGGTACCAGATCAACAATTTTATTTAATACTGGTTCAAATTCAGTTCAAATATGAGGTATTTGCCCTGCGAATGCAGCACCGATATGCAGGGAGATAAATTAAAGTTCGCCATGTTAGCGCGATAAGGATAAGGTTGTTAGCAGACAGGTGGCGCCCGCGCACCTGAGCCACGCCCACCCGTAGATAAAAACAAACCGTGTACGTTTCGTTTGAAATACGACCAAACGCAATAAATAGGTACATATATTTTTATGAAAAAAAAAACATATATACTGTATCTCCTATTATAAGATGTTGAACTTGTAGTAATTAAGTGGCAGAGTTAATTAAATTTAAATGAATGCAGATTATCAGTAATATCAGCGCTTCAATTAATTTAGGGTCATGCTCTCCCGTTAACGATACTCACTTAACGCATCACGTTTTATACAGCAAAGTATAGCTACAATTTTGTTAACCTAATAAGACCCTATTTTTGACACCTGTCATTTCAGTACAAAAATCCAATATTAGGTTATAAAATGGACTGAGATAACAGGTGTCAAAAGTAGGTTCTTAGGTTAACACAATAATAGACATGAATTTATTTGCGTATGTAGGTTTTCTCACGATGAAACTACAAATGTACAAATCTGTAATAAACGACAACATTATTTAGGAATGGATTCCTTATTTTTACATGACCAGCTATTTTTAGATAACTAGCTAGTTATCGCTGTTATCAATGTGCCCTAAGTTGCAATATCTTAGGACCCGACAACATCTCAAAATAAATATGAAAACTATCAATTTAAGTATTGCTAGGTTTTAATTCGACCCTCACATTTCTTTACTCGTTGCATTTTATTCGCACCGCAGCTGCGCGCGCATCTGCCGCACGCGCCGGCCTCCGAACAATTCCAAATTCAAAATTAATTATTATTTTTTCATTACAATTGACGTCCTTGTGCGCAAGGTGTACTGTTTGTATAAAAAGTATCTGGCCGGTCGACTATAAGTTGATATATATATTAAGTGTCCATTTCAACTTTTGATTTAATTTTAGTTTATGGCTATTCATAAAATCATTTTTTCAGTGATTGCACACATGTAGCATATTTAATTCAATTGAAATTGTGACTGTTTTCGTATATATTACTATTTCCTATTGTTCATACCGCCCTCTAGCTGCATTTCTGCCTTCATAATGTCACAAAACAGGTAAATTTATGCCATAATTCCTGCCATTGGGAACACCCTCAATAATGTAACAGATTGTGTAGCAAATGACAGTTTTTACAAACCATTCCACGGCTCCATGGATATGAAAGATTGGATCATTAAAAATAAATTACCCGTACATACATATTTCAATATTGATAATTTTGTGATCTTAATATTTCTAGTCAGAATCTAGAGACATTAAGCAAGCAAAGTACTATGCACTTTCTGTTTCTATAAATTGAAACAAAATCTCGAAGGATAAACAGGATAATCATAGCAAAACAAATAGATAGGTAAATAAATTGAATATTAATGTAAGAAACATGAGAAAAGCAGGTGACTGCTATTAGAGAACTAGACGATTCTTATTAAACGAAACAGGAGAATCCAACACTTGAGTAAAAAAAGTTTAAACGCCAACTAAACAGAACAGAGCGTTAGAAATGGCGGTTGGCACAGGTACCAACTATGTATAAAACAAAACTTATTGGAACAAATGTATTCAAGTTCCTAAACATTGAAAAATTTGGTTATTACTACAATGTCCGCTTTATTCATAATCGGCCAATTATATTTCGCCAGTAGCATTACCTAATTAAATGGCGTACTTCATACGTATCACCATCATCAAAACTGACAAATAAACATACTGGATAATTTAAATAGGACCTAAATCGTAATCTTATTTTTGAATTCTTAGTTTATAAAGACTTTTTTCCATTAGCATATTTAGTGCCCCACTGCTGAACAAACGCCTCCCCTCTTTTTACCCATTCGACCCTGTTGGTTGACATTCCCCACCACTCTTTACAGAATGCGTCCAAGTCATCCCGCCATCTCTTACTTTAACTACAACTAAGCTGCTATGATTTCTTATTTTAACATGTCTTTGTTTTAACTAAAACTAAGCTATGTAAAACACTGAAGTGCTGATTTCACCTTCTAGCTCAGTTATTCAGCACAGCCCTCGCGTTTTGTTCCTCCAAGACTTTGCTAATTGTTGCCTGATTTCAAAATCGGCTATAGGAAGTGCAGGAGTATTGTTAGGAAAAGTAGTAAAATCCGGGTGTGTAGTCGAGAGTCAATAAACTGGGCTGGGCGGCGCCCAAAATAGCCGGCGGGCGAGACGGCGCGGCGGGTACCGACAGCAGCTAAAGCGGCTCAGGACATTTTTTCATTAACGTGCCAAATTAAGTTACTATAAGTAATCGGTTCTTAAGGTAATGTAATAAACCATTTTTGATCATAGAAAATCAAAGATTGTGGCCGGGTTGGGAACTTCAGAGCCAGTGTGTATTTCCCTTTGATTCTCTTCTCGGATGTATGCAGGTTTTCTCACTAGAGTATGTAAGGCATATTTTAAAATAAAACTCTGAATTTTCCATAATCCTTATCCTTAACTGATTACAGTGATTACACCATTAAAAAATGAAGTCAGTGTAAGTAGTCATACTTAATAATTACATTGTTCTTTAGTTCGTAAATAGAATCTCAATATCAATATTGAGAGCACCTACACGAGATAGATAATAATTTTAAACAAAAAAAGAACCGACTTCACTTAGGATCCGCTATTCATAGAGGAAGTGGCCGAGTTGGTGTAAAAAATAGTGAAATCACTACAGTTGTGCCTATTATAGTTGAAGAGTTCCCTCGATTTCTCCAGGATCCCATCATCAGACCCCGACTTGGTGACAATGGGACCATCTAGGGGATATACCCGTTCGATTTAAAAAAAATTTTTGAAAATCGGTTCACGATTCACGGAGATATCGAGTAACATATATACAAAAAAAATGATAAAAAAAAATTCTGTCGAATTGAGAATCTCCTCCTTTTTTGAAGTCGGTTAAAAAGACTTAAAATATTCAAATATAAACGTTTCGGACATAACTTTACTAATTGCCAGAGACTATAGAGATATATGTAGACGACCACAGCCTAGGAACTTTTTGAAGCTCAAGTAAATTGCTCAAGAGAAATGTCACCTGCACTGCTATGCCACCTAGTAGCTACTAGTGTACTACTAGTACGCTATTTGTTACAGGTGACATTTCTCTTACAAATTCGGTATCTTTAGGCGGCTTTCGGACAGAGGGCGCAATTTACTTGAGCTTCAAAAAGTTCTGAGGCTGTGGTCGTCTATATCTCTATAGTCTCTGCTAATTGCCTAAAACTGGTTTAGAAAATTAAATAATACAAAACTGCGATCACAAAGAATCCGTCAAAAAATAGCTTAAGTACATCTTTTTTGCTAACCGTATACAACTTCTTTCTTTTCCCTAAGCTCTGAATTGAGACATTACATGCCTTCATACAAATATGAGGCGAGTGGGTGTCCCATTACAAACCGCTGATAAATATCACTTATTACGCATAAGTGCACTCTAAATGGGTTGTGATTTTCATAACACTTCACAACAAGATTGTACTTAAAGTATGGGATTAGTCTTTGAATATCTAACGTGATAAAAGATGAAATACATAAGTAGGGGTATTAGATTGCACGAATAAAATGTATGTTCTGTGCCTCTGTGCTAAAATCACACTCGTTGTGCCATTATCCGTGATCGTAATTTAGGTTGCAACACGGTTTTTTTACCTCAAAAATTACAATTAATACATTTCAATAACATTTTAACGTTGCAGCGACTAAAATATTCGCAAAATAAGTGTATGTTTTCCGCCGTGTTGCACCATAAAATCCGATCACTGGCCATTATGTATGGAAAAGTGGAAGCATGGTTATGGCACTAAATGTGTCGAAAACAAACAAAAATAACACTAAGTACAGAAATAAAACAAACAGTGCATTGGTCTCGTTGGGTGACCGAATTTTTGCATCGTGTCGTAAAGAGTGCGCGCAGTAAGGAAATTATTTCCCAACTGTCAACGCTTAATGACATGTTACAAGGTATTGCGGATGCTGTTAAATAATTTTTGGCCTGTTTAGTAATTTTCCTGGAAATTTCTGTAAGGCTTATAAGTATCAAGATTACATCAAAATCTTGGTGGCTCCACTTCTCAAATTCATCCTTGAGTCCTAAGGAACAATCATGACGAAGGAAATAGTTCAGCAGAATTTTTATATTTATTTTAGGTCGGTCGGTACTTAATTGTTTTTGACTTTAGAATATTTTGCCTTTATGTGCGCTTACTATAATCTATTACATCAGCCTACGGGTCTATGGCAGAATTTTACGTTTTAAAGCTTTGATTATTAAACCAACCGGATGCGAGACGCGCTCTCATTTCTATCGGAAAAAGTCTTCCGTTTTTTGCGGGGGAGGGGAACGTCAAATGTATGCGAAACGTCAAAATAGCCACGTCAAATAAACGTTAGTCCATATAATGAGTATGACCACTGGTCATACTCATTCGGCAGAGGGGAACGCCTGTCAATGGCTACTCCGCTTGGTTGAAAGCTCTACGTTTTAAAGTTATAAATTGTAATGCGATGAAAGCTGTCATACTTATACCTTTTTGAACTGAAATTAAGTATACCTACATACGTAATATGTGTGTCAAGGTAAAAAAATACTTCTTCGTGCAGTAAAAGCTACTCCTTGTGAACTTTCTATTGGCACAGTCAGTAATTTTATATTTAGTACTTGAATATAGTAATTCCAGTGCCGTTATCGAACCATTTCGCCCGTCATAACTGTTATTAATGCCATCTTTATTTTCGTGATAGTGAGACGGTATTTTGCAACCGAAATACCACGCGACAGAAAAAAGAAGGTATTTCTAAATATAACGTGGCGTCGCGGCTCGTTCTGTGCATAACACGTTTATGAATGAAACTTATTGACGTTACATAAGGACTTTTTCACTGATTGCACTTTTGATGAATCAACGTAAAAGCAAAACATTAAAATTTGTGGGTACTTACTTGCGAGCTCCGTTGCATATGTTTTCGTCTAGTCAGAGCATTTTCTTAGTCTCTCTCATTTATACAGTAAGTAAACTAATCTTAGGTCAAAATTCAACGCCGTTATGTAATAATAGGGTAATATTTAGATTTTTTATTAAAATATCTAATCTGAATTCTAAATTTGTCTATGTTCGCGGAAATTGTCCATGGCCTCCATACAAAAATTCAGCAGACAAATTAAGCATTTTGTCTATGACTCAGAACTGAATTCAGATCACTGAGCGCAGCGGTATATTGTCGACTGAACTCCGTCGAGTTCTAAGTGAGAATGGGGATGGTAGTACCCAGCTAGCAATTTTACGTCGTAATGACGTCATATTAAAGTTATTTCTGACGTAATGACGTTATAAAAGCGAAGTACCTGCGACGTCGCAAATGACGTCGTGATGTCGCGACTTCTGACGTCATTTCCTGTCGTCGCACAGACGTTATCTCAAGACGACATGTTACCGACGTCACAGGGACGTATCCTCAAGTCGTCAGGAAGCTGATTGTTCTCACGTAGCCAAGACGTCATTAAGACGGCCAAATTTGGACGTGGCTCCGGCTACGTCGTCAGGACGATCGATCAAGACGTTACGAGGCTGATAGTTTCAGACGTAGCCAAGACGTCATTAAGACTGCCAAATTTGGACGTCTTGATTTGACGTCGCTAGGACGTGCCATTAAAACGTCACGATGCTCATAATTTGAGACGTAGCCATGACGTTAAACACTAACGTCTCCGAGACGGCCAAATTTCTACGTCGCGAAGACGTATTGTTATGTCGTCGTCAGTACGTGCCATCGAGACGTCACTTACACGTTACATACTTACGTCTTGAGACTGCCAAATCTCGACGTCGTCAAGACGTCTTGATGGCACGTCCTAAAGACGTCACGAGGTATAGTAGTTTTGACGTAGCCAAGACGTCATATACTGAAACGTCTTGAGACGGTCAAATATGGACGTAGCTCAGACGTCTTGGCAGGTCTGCTTGTGACGTCCTGAGAACGTCTAATACCGACGTCGCGCTTATTACAACCAAAATAGAGCAGCTACATCAGCTCGAAATCAGAGAGAACACCTTTAGGTATGAGCGCGTGAAAGGGATGCGCACCGCAGTTTCGGTTCGCGTTCACTCCGCTTCCGCGCTGGTATGTGCTGTGCCAAACGGAGAACGATCGATATATTAGACAAGTTACTCAAGAAGTCACAAATAATGACGGTTCAATCAAACATATCAAAATTTAGTACAAAAGTTATATTCATAAAATTTAGTGTCACAATCATGCATCGTTATTCAATAATCATAATGATCACATAATGGGAATGTTTCAAATTACAATACGACAATTACGACCTAGTCATATAAAATCAAATGTAGTGTTTTAAATAGGTAAAAGTACAAAAGTTATATTCATAAAGTTGTGCTACAAACATCGTTATTCAATAATCATAATGGGAATGTTTCAAATTATACTCGTACTCGTAATACTACAATTACGACCTTTATAAGCATCATTTTAATGAATACTAGTGTGTAAGCGATTTGGTGACTTGTACACTATTATGCTTGCATGTGTTTAATAAATAAATGAAATCAATCAGTGATTCAGATAGGTAAAAGTTTAATACAAAAGAGGGGCAATTACATAAGTCGTTTAAACAGTCGATAGCAAGATTATGCTTCATAAATCTAAGGCATGGCAGGTGCTGCTAAAGGCATAATGTAAATAGTTCAGTCATTATACCCAAAAAACCCTCCCTACCCGTAAATAATTTGTTCTTGGATTTTTTTTGTAGGTCCTTCGGGGTCGCTGGGAGTGTAAATACAAAAAATTCAGTCGAATTGAGAACCTCCTCCTTTTTTGAAGTCGGTTAAAAAGTAGACTGAATCAGGCTCCTGCGTATATTCGAAAAACGGTTTTTGAATAACTCGGCCATTTTTGATTTTACAGTAAAACCGTGAGAACAAAAATTGTAGGAAATTTGATTCTCTACAAGTTTGGTCCTTACAATTTTTCTTCTAGAATCGATATTTTGGAAATTAAATATGAAAAAAGCGAAAAATTCAAAATATTTTCATCATCTCGTTTATTTTCAACTTTACGGCATAAATGAAGAGGACTAAACTTGTAGAGAATCAAATTATGAACAATTTTGGTTCCCACCCTTTTCCCCCAAAATATCCGTCCTACAAGAAAAATTGTGAGGACCAAACTTGTAGAGAATTAAATTTCCTACAATTTTTGTCCTCACGGTTTTACTGTAAATCAAAAATGGCCGAGTTATTCAAGAAAAACCGTTTTTCGAATATACGCAGAAGCCTGATTCAGTCTACTTTTTGAATTTACACTCCCAGTGACCCCCCCGAGGGACCTAAGGTGCGTTGGGGTAAGATAGAAAGGTATTTTTTAGGGTTAAGACAAAAAATCGTCCATATTCCGGAGCATTACAGACTACTTTTTATCTTACCCCTAAAAAAATACCTTTCTATCCTACCCCAACGCACCTTACGAAAAAAAAATCCAATTAAGGCTAAACAGTACGTACGTGGCTCCCTCATCTCATCGGTTTTTAATTAAATGCAACCAAGCTACAGAAGATATAACTATGGTATATTTCCTACAAAAACACACATTGAAATAATATTTTTAGTTACCGAATTAAAGAGAGATCCTTAACATCTAGCTAAAAGATAAAATCCAAATGTGATTAATAAAGCGCCTTAGTCCTGTTGTTCTTCTTGAGATGCGTTTCAGGAAAGTCTCTTCTTTTCTCGTTCCGGGGCGTGCTTCAGCTAGTGTCTTCGATTTCTCTGTCGGTGACTTTAGCAGTAGTTGCCTTGACCGCTTCTGAAATTACATATAATATATAAGTTAATAAAAATAATATTTAAGTTCGGCGTTCTGAATAACAGAAGTCTCTTATTTCATAATCCCAAGAGAAACCACAACACACGTGAATATTTTACAGTATGTACTGGTAATTATAGCGGGTAAAATTGAGCAGTGTAACAGGTTAACAATACTGATCAACTTTCTCAAAGAAAAATTAGCTAAAATTCCGAAAAACAAACAGCACTCCTTATAATGTTTTCCCTGTTTAATTGTACAAGCACTTATGAGTACTTAGTAGAAATGATCTCTTCAACGGTGGCGGGCGACTCAGTCCTGCATCTTCATCAAAAGAGTCTGAGTCTGATCCCTTTTTGTATATTTGGCGTTTCCTCTTCTTATTTACATTAGCATAATTCTCTTCCTCAGTTTGAATGTCAGATGTAGACTCTAGGATGCGTAACTTTTTTTTTGCCATTTCAAGATCATCTGGAAGACAGCATGATGAGTTAAACAGTATTATATATTATACACCTTTAAGGGGCGGGGAGGCCTTTTGTCCAACAGTGGATGTTGTCGATGGTGATGATGAATGCGATGGTCGCACAGCCTCAAAGGAGTCTGGTTGGCTTTCCTTAATCGATCGCTAGCTTGATCATAATATCCAGCAGGCTTAACATGAATTCATAGAGATAGCATTGAGTAGAGTAATCCAACAGTGAACCCATACATTTACTGTCATACAAGGGGCTGACATAGGTACATATAATGAGAAAGCAAGACAGCTTTATCCAGTTTTATAGATCATTATGTCAGATGGTAACTTCATTACTGACTGTGTCCACTTAATTTATTATATAGATATCAGTCTCATTCGTCAGTCAGTCAAGGTGTTCATCTCAGCCCCCTGGATACCTACACTAATATTTAGGGAGCATTCCGAATATATGAAGTGGAGTCTGCCCTGCCTCGCGCTCGCCGCTGTCAACAGGCAAACCTCTAAGGCTGCACACACGAAAACATGCGACCGGCCGCCGCTGCTAGCGGCGAGACGAGCGGCGGCACGAGCGGCGAGATCAACGGCGGTTTGCCGCTGTTTTCGGAAACGGTTTGATAAAAAGTTCATACATTGCTGAACATTTTGATGCCGCCGCTCGTCTCGCCTCTAGCAGCGGCGGCCGGTCGCATGTTTTCGTGCGTGCAGCCTTAGACTTCTTTGCATTGCAGCCGATCGCTCGGTCACAGACAGACGCCGACACCATACATTCAGCTCAGCTCACACATTTCATTAAACCGTCGGCCGCGTGCAACAGACGCAAACAATCGTTGCAGAGGCTCAGTAACTAGCCGCAATGTACAAAAATCTGTTGTAGAGGTTAAAACACAATACATTAGTTGTCTCACTTACCAGTTTCGTAGAAAAATCGCTGTATTCCATAAGGAATCCACGTCTCATCTGGTGACTCGCATCGCTTTAGCAACCTATCCAGGGATTTACTTTCTTTAACATTGGGTGGCCAAAGAGTTTGCGTCTTCATTTAATTGGTGTTAGCCATTTTTTCACAATGACCGAGATGGATCCGCCTTCACTTGCCTCAAACTGGACCACACCATACATTATCACAAATGGGAGAATAAAGCATTAATCAACGTCGACCGATTAATTAAATGGACTACAACACCAAACAGCACTGCAAGCAAATTGAGCAAATTCCCACGCCACGAGTCGAGTCGAGCGAGTCCCACGACAAAATGGCCGCTATAGTGCTGGAGCCGCCCATACAAGAAATTTATCAAAAAAATTACCGTTTTTCTTATTATGGCGTTATGGCGTCAAGTTTACCATCAGGCGGACCGTATGCTTGATTGCCGCCGTCGTGGTATAAAAAAAAGTTGAAAATACAATTTTTGAAGTGAATAAATACTTCTGCGACTTCCAACAAGAATGCGTTAAACGCTGACGTCACGTTTAACGCTGCCATCTGTCATCTAAGTCATCTTGAATGTAGTCGACTATTTGGTTCAATTAGATATCTACTCCCGTGACTCAGCGGGCGCTGCTTTGACTCCGGAGCCGGAGGTCGGAGGTTCGAATCCTAGCGTACACTATATTTTTCCATGTCTTTTCTGTTTTCACAATTTAGATTTTATATTCTAATTTCTACCCCTTCCTATTTTCATTTCCACAAGTTTTCACTTCTTCTGCGCGGGGGACTCCACGCACAATTTTTTTTAATCGAATTTATACAAAGTAATTTGCTATTTTCTTTTTCGTATGAAAACGATCCTTTCTGAAAATTGTCTTAAAATCCTATGCATTCACTAGAATTGCCTTAATTTTTGGTATTTAGTTTGTTGAGTGGGTGAATTTGTTGAATTTGAAGCGGTATAGGCTCGTTGATAAATTAATCCTAAAAAATTTCAACTGGTCTTAAAACCTTATGTGCCCTTCCGGTGGTTTGTCTTAAAATGGGTACGTAGGTTATTTGAAGTGAGCTAAACCGCGTGTCAAAATGTTGAACAGTAGGATTAGAAATAAATATACGTCATTGTTTCAGTCAGGTACATATCCTCAGTGAACCGAACCTGACGTTTGTCAGTTTAGGATTATGGTAGACAATGCCTACAAGAATTACGTCCAGCATTTAAAAATAATGTTTTGTGCCATTAAGTTTAAAATGAGTAATAAGTTTAGTGATTTAAGACCCCCTTGAATATTTGTATTATTTTTTTAGCGGACTTATAGTTATTTGCTATTTTTTCTATGAAATCGACTAATTCTTAAAATGGTCTTAATATCTTATGCGCCCACCAGAATGGTCTTAAAATTAGGATTTGGTTTGTTGAATGGGTCCTTTGACTACTGTAAAAATTTCGAGCAGTAGAGCCTACTGCTCGAAATTTTGTTGATACATTTAGGCCAAAAACTTGCAACTTCAACTGGTCTTAAAATCTTATGCGCCTACCGGATAGGTCTTAAAATTGGTTGGCTACTTAATGCGGGCTAAATCATGTGTCAAAATTTGGAGCGTCCGGCTCGTCGATAAATTTAGGCCAAAAAAATGGGAACATACAAATTTCCCGAAAAACATTTACCCGATTTTTACAATCTCGATTTTTATAATCCCGAATTTTGACAAGTCCGAATGTCAAAATTCCGACTTTTGAAATTACGAAAGTAGAAAATCCCGAATGCAATATTTCCGAATATTAGAAGTCCGATTGTTACTTGCTCGAATCCTAAAAATCCCGATTGTCAATTTCCCGAAAAATTTAATTCAGATTTTTTTAATTCCGAAAAACTAATGACCGATCGGGTTTTTGGCGATTCGGTAATACGAATTTCGGTTTTTTGTATATTCGGAATAATGAAATTCGCGATTGTGTTATTTTTCGATATCTTGGCCGGTCTCAGCTATAGGCATAGGCACCAAATAAGCGGTCAAAGACGTCACTGCCCTTACCGATATAGGTTTGTTAGTTACCTTGTGTCCCTCAGAGCGGAAATAGAATCCCCGCGCACCGCGGCTTCGTCGAAATCTTGACGAGCCCTAGTTATAGCCACCAAATAAATGGATAAAGACGTCACTGCAATTAAATGGGTTGTTAAATTCGAGTGCATCACGAAGCTTTCATTATGTAAAAGTTAGAAGCGATTGGTTAGGTTAAAAGTCTAAGGCGGAAGCAATGGAAGCCTTGATAGAGATTATCATGAGAAGACAGACGAAACAGGGGGGGCTCGAGGGGCGAAGCCCCCCGCAATAAAAATAACACTGGCATGATCACTATATTTATCTGGATAGGTTGACGACAAAAACGTGACGTCAGCGTTTAACGCATTCTTGTTGGAAGTTACATAAGAAGTCACTTCAAAAGTTGTATTTTCAACTTGACGCCATACATACTTGTGGCCATTTAAGACCTTTAAGACTTATGTTTTCATGATCTCCGAGATAGGCTCTACAACGCTATATGGAAGAAAAACGGTAATTTTTTTGATAAATTTCTAGTATGGGCGGATCCAGCACTACTAAGAGCTGGGCGCGAGGGCGCGAAACTGGCGCGAAACGAACGGACGTTTTTCCATAAACATAATAGATACAACTAGACTTTAAACGGCTATTAAGATTGCAACCTGCAGGGCCCAATCTGTCAGGTTGGTAGGTGTAATTAAAGGTAGAGCCCGTAGGGAGGTGAAGGAGAGTCAGGGAGGGTCAGGGTACACAACAGATTGGGCCCTGCAGGTTGCAATGTCTAATACCCGTTTTAATCGTTGTAAGCGAAAATAAGTATGATCAACTCTAATGAATCTCAATAAGGTTGATTTTTGTTCAGCATAAGCGGATAGTGCTGGAGCCCACCATACAGGTAATTTGTCGCCGAGCCTACCGATTGGCTCCCATTTACACATGTATAATAGTACATTACACAACTAGGGTGGTAAAACAAAGAAAGGCCGAGATCGCAGAAGTTTGCGGCCCGAGCTGCAAGCGAGGGACGTAAATATGCGATCGAGGGCTTCCTTTGTTACCTCCCGTGTTGTGTACATCGTTTTATGTCTACACTTGGCCAGAAAGCGTCTTTTTCGGTACGCGCAGCGTGCGGAAAAAGACGCTTTATGACCAGGTGTGACATAAAGTATTTTTCACCAGTGATGACTCCTGTGGCACTTCAAAATTTTCCTATCTATGCATACTATGTTCGCAAAATGTTTTTGAAACATGATTTATGTGTTGAAGCAAAATAATCAAAAATGTCAAAGGAATCTATAATACGCAAAGAATAATCGATTGGTGTGCTTAAGTAACGGATGAGCGTGGCTTGTCCTACTCGAGGAATGGCCTTAAATTGTAGTGTACCACTATGTTTGGTAGTAATACAGTGTGTGTCTTTCATAACGACATTGGTTTTAAGTAACGATAGTTTAAAGTGCTGTTAACAGTTTTATCAAAAGAATATAACGATTACCTTTTATACTATAAAACTTTCGTGAGACTCTAACATATTAAAAATATTTATAACGGGTTAGTCACGTAATTTTTGTCGATTTTTGATGCAGCATGATTCATGATCATTTGATGAAGCAATGTTTCGCTAAGTGTTTCGCGATAGCAGGGCGGTTAAGTCCTTTTCTTACGAACAAGGTCACTTGTCATGATTGTTGACGGTCTTGTCAGGATGACACTAAGAGCGAAATTTCAATAAAATCACATGTCAATTGTTAAGTTTAATTTATTACTCATACATTGCGTGCCTAATTAATTTGTATGAAAATTTTTACGTTTTATTTTTTAACTAAATTATGCTAATTTCAGTTCATTAGGAGTTATACTTTCAGCCCTTAAAATTAGTGTCGTTATGAAAGACACACACTGTATATTTGGCTTTGATTATTAAACCAAACGGATGCGACACGCGCTCACATTTCTATCGGAAAAAGTCTGCCGTTTTTTGCGGGGGAGGGGAACGTCAAATATATGCGAAACGTCAAAATAGCCACGTCAAATAAACGTCAGTCCATACAATGAGTATGACCACTGGTCATACATTTTCGGCAGAGGGGAACACCTGTCAATAGCTGGTCCACTTGGTTTAAAGCTCTAAGATATTTAGTGACTTAAAACTGAGGCCGTGGTGACCTACTGGGTCGCGTTTTATAAAGTTACAATTTACAATTTCGCTGTTTGCCTCTCTTTCTATCCAATATGTGTGCTAGAAAGAGAGGCAAACAGCGAAATTGTAAATTGTAACTTTATAAAACGCGACCCTGCAGTTAGCGAAAGTAAGACGTCAGTCAGGAAACGTTTGTGAGACGTGAGGTGAATGTCAAACTTTGAGTGTCGTGTTGGTGACTAAAAATTGACGCCGCGGAGATGTACAGCAGCTGCTCTAAGACAGACGTCAGGCACTTCAAGTCAGTGTGACGACTGTGACGTAAAAGCGACGAGAATATATGGACGTCACTTGGAGAGCTTTAGAATGACGTCGCAAAGACATACTGCGGTTGCCATAAAAATGACGTGACTTAGTTAGAGTCTTGGGACGTGATATGGACGTTGAACCTCGGACGTCAATTTGGTGACTTAAAACTGACGCCGTGGTGACGTACTGCAGTTGGCAAGAGTAAGACGTCAGCCAGGCAACGTCTGTGAGACGTGAGGTGGACGTCGAACTTTGGGCGTCGATTGGGTGACTAAAAATTGACGTCGTGATGACGTACAGCAGCTGCTCTAAGACAGACGTCAGGCACTTCAAGTCAGTGTGACGTAAAAGCGACGAGAATATATGGACGTCACTTGGATAACTTTAGAATGACGTCGCAAAGACATATTGCGATTGCCATTAAAATGACGTAACTTAGTTGGGTAAGTAATAAAAGATATAAGAACTTATTGTATAATATTCATATTTTATACGCTCATATTGTATAAGCTTGTTTTGTATACCGTTCAAAGTCTATAATGAAATTTTGATATTAACATCAAAATATCTAATTTTGTTAAGTATAACGTTGTTTAAGTATAATATCGTTGTATATAACGGTCATAATGTATAACGTTCATAATACCTTAGATTTATGATGTATAATATTCAATACATCTAACACCAAAATACATAATGCTCGTATAGAATAACGGGTTGTCTAAATCGCAGCTCGTGTACATATCAAATCGCCTAAAAGCAACTGGTCTACACGATTTTTTAAGTAGCAGCTCGTCTAATTAGCTATTCTAAAATTCTCAAAATGTTGAATCCTCAACTTAACTAGACCGCGGGGCTCCTATTTCCGGGCGGTTTGCCCTTCGGGCATCTGAAGCTACCTAACGAACCTAACCTACCTATTGATTTAGTTTGATATCCGTGAAAACATTACACTATGGGGAAAAAGGTTGGAATGGAGTTATAACCTATTTAGTATATCATACGCTATTATATTTTATAATTATTATATTAAAAGATAGTATATATTATGATCGATATACGTTATGTATATTATATTAAATAAATTTAGAGTATTTGAGTGTTATATGATAAGTTATTATACAAAATGAGTATTATATTAATTGACCGTTATTCCTAATAAAAATATTGATTTTGTTGTTATAGCAAACGTTCATTATATCTTGAGAACGTTATTAATATGAAATTATATATTTTGTAGTTATATCTTATGGGACGCACCCAACTTAGTTAAAGTCTTGGGACGTGATATGGACGTTGAACCTCGGACGTCAATTTGGTGACTTAAAACTGACGCCGTGGTGACGTACTGCAGTTGGCAAAAGTGAGACGTCAGCCAGGCAACGTCTGTGAGACGTGACGTGGACGTCGAACTTTGGGCGTCGATAGGGTGACTAAAAATGGACGTCATGATGACGTACAGCAGCTGCTCTAAGACAGACGCCAGGCACTTCAAGTCGGTGTGACGTAAAAGCGACGAGAATATATGGACGTCACTTGGATAACTTTAGAATGACGTCGCAAAGACATACTGCGGTTGCCATAAAAATGACGTAACTTAGTTAGAGTCTTGGGACGTGATATGGACGTTGAACCTCGGACGTCAATTTGGTGACTTAAAACTGACGCCGTGTCGACGTACTGCAGTTGGCAAAAGTGAGACGTCAGCCAGGCAACGTCTGTGAGACGTGAGGTGGACGTCGAACTTTGGGCGTCGATTGGGTGACTAAAAATGGACGTCATGATGACGTACAGCAGCTGCTCTAAGACAGACGTCAGGCACTTCAAGTCAGTGTGACGTAAAAGCGAAGAGAATATATGGACGTCACTTGAATAACTTTAGAATGACGTCGCAAAGACATACTGCGGTTGCCATAAAAATTACGTAACTTAGTTAGAGTCTTGGGAAGTGATATGGACGTTGAACCTCGGACGTCAATTTGGTGACTTAAAACTGACGCCGTGGTGACGTACTGCAGTTGGCAAGAGTGAGACGTCAGCCAGGCAACGTCTGTGAGACGTGAGGTGGACGTCGAACTTTGGGCGTCGATTGGGTTACTAAAAATTGACGTCGTGATGACGTACAGCAGCTGCTCTAAGACAGACGTCAGGCACTTCAAGTCAGTGTGACGTAAAAGCGACGAGAATATATGGACGTCATTTGGATAACTTTAGAATGACGTCGCAAAGACATACTGCGGTTGCCATAAAAATGACGTAACTTAGTTAGAGTCTTGGGACGTGATATGGACGTTGAACCTCGGACGTCAATTTGGTGACTTAAAACTGACGCCGTGGTGACGTACTGCAGTTGGCAAGAGTGAGACGTCAGCCAGGCAACGTCTGTGAGACGTGAGGTGGACGTCGAACTTTGGGCGTCGATTGGGTGACTAAAAATTGACGTCGTGATGACGTACAGCAGGTGCTCTAAGACAGACGTCAGGCACTTCAAGTCAGTGTGACGTAAAAGCGACGAGAATATATGGACGTCATTTGGATAACTTTAGAATGACGTCGCAAAGACATACTGCGGTTGCCATAAAAATGACGTGACTTAGTTAGAGTCTTGGGACGTGATATGGACGTTGAACCTCGGACGTCAATTTGGTGACTTAAAACTGACGCCGTGGTGACGTACTGCAGTTGGCAAAAGTGAGACGTCAGCCAGGCAACGTCTGTGAGACGTGAGGTGGACGTCGAACTTTGGGCGTCGATTGGGTGACTAAAAATTGACGTCGAAAAGACCGACTGATGTATGACGTCAATTGAATGACCTACAAATGACGTCTTGGTTTCGTCAGTGACGTCACATTGCTACCTGGGTAGTAGCAGTGACAACAGACGAAAAAAGCGAACTCGAAAGAGGGTAGATCGCTATGGTGTGTGGGTACCTAGACCACAACTGACACTCGCAGCAACTTCAGTTACTCCGTGATAATGGCGCATGCAACCGTGCCGAAATATCGGAAGCTCACAAAAACAAACTCACATGATAAATATCCCGTATTAAATAGATTTGTAATTTTTGCAAACAGTTAATGAAATGATACCATTATCATTTCAATAACTGCAGTCATCAACATACTACGGCCGGAGGACGACACATTTGCCAAGACGTGATCTGTTCATTAATACATTTCCATAAATCACTGTTAGAGCTAGAACAACCATTACTATATCAGTGGCTAAAATGACAGTGAACGGGTGATAATGATGATAATAAATTTTATACTTTCACGCACTCCCAAGTCCAACGAGGGTGTCGAGGGTATAGGTTAAGGCGCACGTGGCGCCCCGAGGCGCGCGCAGAGGCAGGTGCGTGCGCGTCTTTTATCCTATTCATTAGTCCGCGCGCCACCAATATAGACGCGTGTGGATGGAACGCTCTTGGTATTTGCAGGTTTTTTACACGTAATAATTATCATAGCTTCAGATCAAAGAAAGCAAGAATATACGTGTCTACAGGTACCTACTAACCCGGAAAATAAGGAAAAGGCATAAAAGTTCCCCATCAGGAAGTGTCAGAATTGGTCGCTCCGAACTGTGATCTGTTAAAATAAGAAAAACGACACGATGTAACCAACCACAATTACTTCATAAAATAAGTTAAACCATGACAACAATAACAAACTCATAGTTTTTAATACTAAAAGACAAATGAAAAGCTTTCTATAAACACCAAATCTCATCCATTCCATTTACGTCTAAATATTAGAAAAGTGAGTAAGTGTGTGTATCGTATCATATATCAATCGCACGGCCGGCCGCGCTGAAATCTCCCCTTGCCTCTCCGCTACCATCGTCTGTCTAGTCCTAAAATATCTCAGTCTCATCTCTGATACGTATTGTGATTTATGCACCATATAGTTTATAGCAGCTAGCGCACTGAGACCAGCCTACGACTGTTTTATTACTCTGTGTGAGGTAAAACACTAGCTTCTTCCTAGATAATGACATTATTGCTACGTTTTACTACATATAATTTAATAATATTACATAAATTTCGGTCATTCAGTACCTATGAGAGTGCCAATTTTTTTTGTTAGTGAATAACTTACCCAACTTAAACTGATGTTTAAAAAAAAGTGTACCTCCCTTGGATAACGATGAGTTCAGAAATATGAAAAGGTTCATGAACGTAAGGTTTATCTAAAAGGGACATTCAATGAAAATCATTTTGAACATGAGCGGTTTTATTACGTGTAATCAATTGAATCCTTTTTGAGGTTTTTGCTGAAAGGTGTTGTTCTTGTTTATTTTCCCAAATATCCTGTACCTTAAAACCCCCTTTTAAATCAATTTACTGTGGCGAGCGAACAACTATTTACGTAACCCTACACCATATAGCCCTATATTGAGTAATTGGCCCCTAGCCCAACATGCCCCTAGCTGATAAAGTCACTGAAGATGTCGTAAATAATAAAAATGCCTAAATGTGTCATAAGCCCATAATAATTAATTATTCAGTGTTGTACCTTTTTAACTTTCCTGTTAGTCTGCAACAAGTTTACTCGGTTATTTTTCTAAGTAAAGCTTGATTACTCGTAAGAATATAAGTATGACCATGCTCCATGTTGCGGAATTTCATTGGAACTAATTTCTTACACTGGCAATAATTTTAATGATAGGTTGTCACTGTTGTGAGTATCATCGTGGCGGTTTCCTTGAATAATAGTAAAGTGTTAAATATTAAATAATCAATCACAAGAAATGCCTAAAACTATTCGTAGTCAGGTGCAAAACATTGTAAATAATGTACGTAATAAACTGCTTCAAATAAGCCGCTCGGGAAATAAAACTATTTCGTTACGAAACAATTACAAATTAACATCAGAGCTGACAGGTAAACAAATCATATAATATGCTTTTTGACTATACTGAACTGTTGACAATGGTCATATATTCTTAGTCGCGCTTTACCTAACAAAATTTCTAGTAGAAATATTCACATTAAAAAGCTTGAATATATTTGCTCTAGCCGTTCTAGTCTAGAATCCGTGTGAAGATGAGTAATAAGTCACTTTTGATGACTTTTTACGTAACCGTGCGGAAGCTAGGGGCATAACTTCAAAATAATTCGTTCCCGGGCTGTTGCCAACTATGAAAATTATTACGCGACGTGCGCAGCAAAGGTGTATTATTCAGTTTTTTCCTCCTTATTTATGACGACAAGAATACATACTTTTACTACAAAATTATATTTTGATGACTTATTAAACGACAAGACTTCAGGAATATGAAAACAATAAACAAAACCAATAAAAACAAGGGTAGGGTTTATACAGGAGCTCATACATTCTGCACATTCTATCGTTATAAGTATCATTTTACGTTAGACGAAATGCATGTTATTTAAAATAATTGTTCGTTTTAGTACTGCTTTTATTTATTTCTTTGTAGGTACTTTTAACGCAAATTAACAAGGCATACTACACCCTACTGTATGGATGAAAATATATTGAAGCGTTAAATCTTGTTAAAAAACATGTTATACCGGATAGTGTTACTCAATAATACATACTTATCCGTTAACACATTTTAATGCAAATTCTTATTAAATCCTACACCTTAATAACGCCGCGCGGGCAAAGCCCAATAACTGTAAAACTCGCATAATTAAGTTTGCTACGTTCACTTTTGTTCGTCCTCTTGTTTTTGGCGCCGCGTTTTTGACAGTCGGCCTCTTTGGCGATTCCAGAGTCCGAATCCAATTACCAAATATAGCGTATATACAAACACCTTGTTTTAATAATCATAAGGTTGGTTTTTGCTAGATTTGACGACACGTATTTCGGATATAGCGTAGTTTTTGTTGGCCATTCTTTAGTAGCCGTTTTTTAAGGGTGTTAGGGTCAGTTGGCGCCACAGTTAGATTGATGGCCTCTTTTGTTATGGTTTAGTGTTAAAATTGAGATAAAAACCAATGACTAGTTATGGAAAAGAATTACTACGTGTATAACTATGTAAGTACTAACTTAGTAGAAATGCTTGATATAAGCGATTGAAAAATTCATAAGTTATATTTGTCCCGACTCGGGGTCCGCTTGACAACCTAATCCCATGAATTGGCGTAGGCACCAGTTTTTTCGAAAGTGACTGCCATCTGACCTTCCAACTTCCAACCCAGAGAAAAAAACTAGGCCTTACCGGGATTAGGTCCAGTTTCCTTACGACGTTTTTCTTCACCGACAAGCGACTGGTAAATATCAAACATATTCCGTTCCGAAAAAGTAGTGGTACAGTCGCCATCAAATATTTCGGAGCGGCCAAGGTACTCAAACATATACGAGCCCGAAACCTCCGGATTGAAAGTCGGACGTCTTACCACCAGGCTACCAGCGCTTCTTTGTCTGGTTCAAAGTAAAAGAAGTAAATTTTTTATTTTCATATTCGACATAAGCCATGTTACTCGTATATACTATTCATTTTGGAAAATCCATCTCCTAGAAATATCTTCCTAGTTGAATCCAAATCCCTTAAGATGTACACAAAAGTACGTAAGTGCGCACTAAAAACAAAACCTGAGGATAATTGAAGACATGTCTTACATCACAATTTACTTTTTCATGCAATTTATCTCAATTAAGCCATATATATACCAGCGTGTGGTTCAAATTTTACTTTTATATAAACAGAGTAAATATTTCACCAAGTCTTTGATTAGCAAAAACACTTACACGGCACTGCACCCGGGCCTTTTACAAACCTATGTACGGTGAACCAATTTGCTTGGTACCATGTCGTCGTTTTAAAAAAAATGTTTTCCAGTACAGTCGCCATCAGATATATCGCAGCGGCCAAGGTCGTCACAAATACCGGACAATGCCTCTATTTTCAAGGCGATAAAGTGCATGTTTAGATATTTTTGAGTACCTTGACCACTCCGATATATTTGATGGCGACTGTACCTAGTCATACTAGTGTGTTTTTTAAGGTTACCTATTTTTTTAAATAATAAGTTAATATTACATAACTACATAAGACAATGACTTCATCGTGCATCGGTTAGCCAACGCGAAAGATATATTTTAGCCACAAAAGGGAGAAAAACTAGGTAGGTAATCATTTTTATATAAGTATAGTATATCGTGAAAATAAATAACAACAAATCAAGGAAGACTTTTTTATCAGGTAAAATATGAATAGAAGCAGTAATGAAATTGACTTTTCTCGTAGTTATTTGGTTGTAACTATTTACAACGAGACATTTATTTCAACTACAACAATATTGTTGACAGTGCATTCCCACGTTTATTGTATACTAAATAAAGAAATAAGCTTTACACCTCTCGTATGGGGGCTACAGTACTTTCCCGTACACTCGCATGCCCATAAGCGGAGCGCGGCGCCTTAGCGGCACAAAGACCCGGGCATTTATGTAAATGCCCGGATTCCAAAAATGCCCGCAAAAACAATGAGCGAAAAAATTTACTTTTTGGACTTGGTGCACTTTCGCACTTGGCCTTATTGATGTCGTGATTGTCGTGGCATTTAAATATATTCTTATTTATGTGATATACATAAGACTAAATGTATAAATACACCTAATAAACAATTATACATAGATCAACCCCCTTATTCATAAACGTCTCACAATCCTTATCTGTCACTTTGACAGTTGTGTTAGAAAAAGACAAAACATACATTTACTAATTGAGGCCTGATTTAGAGACGTTTATGAATAAGGTGTTAAGTGTATATAAAGCAGAACTTTATGAAGATTATTGGAAAAAGTCGGGAAATGGACATTTGGGGAGTACTACTTCTATAATATAAGTTAGTAAATAAATCTGCTATAATAATAGCAAAATTTATTGAAGCAAATTAAAAAACCGATACATACCTACGTTGATACTTGTTTGTTAAGAGTCCGGTAACGATTTGAAAACGTAAATCGCTAATAATGAAATAACGCACATGAATTGCATTTGATATAAGATAGTCTGGCATATTCTTATTCCAAAAAATACTGTTAATACTCTTACATCTAAATATATAAAAGAAGAAACTGACTGACTGACTGACTGACTGACTGACATATCAACGCACAGCCTAAACCGCTGGGTCTAGAGTTTTCAAATTTGGCATGTAGGTCCCTTATAAGGTCTAGAGGTGCACTAAGAAAGGATTTTTCAAAATTCACCCCGTAAGGGGGTGAAATGGGGGTCCAAAGTTTGTATGGGGAAACAAGATTTGTTAGACTATTTTATTTGAAACTTCACCGGAGTATTCCTAACAATAAATGAGTAAACACGTGTTTCAGCTTTTTTGAAAATTTAACTCCTTAAAGGGGGAAATGGGGGTGAAAAAATCTGAAAATCAATATGGGTATCGTTCCTATGGTTTATCGGGTCGCTGATTACGAAAACAACAACCATATTATCATACAACGTGGCAGGTGTAAAATATCAGCCCCCAGGGGGTGAAATGGGGGTCCAAACTTTGTATAGGGAAACAAGATTAGTTAGACTGTTTTATTTGAAACTTCACAGGAGTAATCCTAACAATAAATGAGTAAACACGTGTTTCAGCTTTTTTGAAAATTCAACTCCTTAAAGGGGGAAATGGGGGTGAAAAAGTCTGAAAATCAATATGGGTATCGTTTCTATGGTTTATCGGGTCGCTGATTACGAAAACAACAACCATTTTACTATACAACGTGGCAGGTGTAAAATATCATCCCCCAGGGGGTGAAATGGGGGTCCAAAGTTTGTATAGGGAAACAAGATTAGTTAGACTGTTTTATTTGAAACTTCACAGGAGTAATCCTAACAATAAATATGTAAACACATGTTTCAGGTTTTTTGAAACTTCAACTCCTTAAAGGGGGAAATGGGGGTGAAAAAGTCTGGAAATCAATATGGGTATCGTTTCTATGGTTTATCGGGTCGCTGATTACGAAACCAACAACCATTTTATTATACAACGTGGCAGGTGTAAAATATCATCCCCCAGGGGGTGAAATGGGGGTCCTAAGTTTGTATAGGGAAACAAGATTAGTTAGACTGTTTTATTTGAAACTTCACAGGAGTATTCCTAACAATAAATATGTAAACACGTGTTTCAGGTCTTTTGAAAATTCAACCCCATAAAGGAGGAAATGGGGGTGACAAAGTCTGAAAATCAACATGGGTATCTTTTCTATGGTTTATCGGGTCGCTGATTACGAAAACACCAATGATTTTATGATACAACGTGGCGGGCGTGAAATATCATCCCCCTGTTGGGGTGCGATAGGGTTGAAATTACTAAATATCAATATGGGAGTCGATTTATGGTATTTTGGGACGTTAATTAAGTACGAAAATGGCATCAATTTCGAAATTTTTGTTAAAGAAATAATTTTACCTCCGGGAAAGGACATAGGGTAGTTTCTATACCGAAAATCAGCCCTTAAGGGGGTGAAAAGGGGATTGGAAGGTTGTATAGAGAATTTTTAACCGTTGAACCGATTCTAAATGAAACTTGATATAATAGATAGTTTGAATCCCGGGAAACGACTAAGGGTTCATTGAAAAAATTAACCCGTAAAGGGGTGAAAAGAGGGTTGGTAGTTTATATAGGATTTTTTCACAGCTGAACCGATTTAGATGAAACTTGGTATACAGATAGTTTGAGGCCCGGGGAGGAAAAAAAATAGTTTTTTCGCGAAAACTACCCTTAAAGGTAAAAAAATTAAGGGTAAAATGGGGGTTGCAGGTTTTTATAGGGAATTTTAAACCGTTGAACCGATTTAGACGAAACTTGGTATATAGTAAGTGTGAATCCCTGCAAATGACTAAGGGTTGTTTTCGTTCCGAAAATCATCCCTTGAAGGAAAAAGGGATTGGAATTTTGATCAGGAAATTTTTAACACCTGGACCGATTTAGATGAAACTTAATGCTAATTAGCATACAGATAGTTTGAGTCCCGAGAGGGAACATAAAATTGTTTTTACCTCGAAAATCAGCCCTAAAGGTTAAGGGTGAAACGGGGATTGCAAGTTTGCATGGGGAATTTTTAAACGTGAACGATTTAGATGAAACTTTGTATAGAGATAATTTAAGTCCCGAGAACGGACATATAAATAGTTTTTATTTCGAAAATTAACCCTAAGGTTAAGGGGATGAAATGGCGTTGGAGGTTTGAATGGGGAATTTTTAACAGCTGAACCGATTTTGATAAAACTTAGTATAGAGAGTCCCGGGAAGCGAAAAGGATATTTTTAGGGTTTCGTACCAAAATGGTAGAAAAGGAACCCTTATGGTGCGACTTTATTTGTAAGTCGGTGACCCAAAGGCAGGCATGTAACGCCAATTTATGAATTTTAAACATTAAGGGGGGGGGGGGGGATTTGTGGGTAGGTAAATGAGAAATCAAAAAACAAATAACTTTATTGTGTGGCGTATCAAATACAAGGGCTTAATGTGAGGATCTCTAATTAGTATAATTTTAACATACATAACTTTGAAGTTATTAAAAAAAAGGTGTAAATTAATCAATATCGGAAACTGTTCGACAGAAAAATTTGCAAAAATTACAGATATAATAGTTATTTACGTATAAATTACAGGAAAACTAATAAGAGTGCAGTCAAGCACCAGTCCGACTTAAGACAAAAAAAAATCGGGGTACGTGTCCGATTCGCACTCAGCCGCCCTATTAATTCTCATGAAATCATGCTGAAAGCGTCTTTTTCAAAAATGTAATAAAAAAGTTGTTCGTACGAAACCTTTGAGGCGCAAGTAAGACCCGTACTTGCGTGTTTTTTTTTTTAATTTCCTAAAATCGTTACTTAAAGTTGTGAAGTGGGGATTAAAAGTTTGTATGGGGCATTTTTAAATGTTGAACCGATTTAGACGAAACTTGGTATGGAGATAGTTTGGGTCCCGGGAAGGGGCAAAATTGTATTTATCCCGAAAAACAAAGCTTACGGGGGTGCATAGCAAAGGGGTTGGAAGTTTTATACAGATTTCAGTTGAACTGATTTAGATGAAACTTGGTATAGAGATAGTTTGAGTCTCGGAAAACGACATAGGATAGTTTTATCCCGAAAATCAACCCTTTAAGAGGTGAAAAGGGGGTTGAAAGTTTATATGGGGAATTGATAACCGCTGAACCTATTTAGATGATTTGGTAAGGTATGTTCGCCCAATAAGAGCCGGTTCCTAATAGGAGCCACCATTTCAAAAATCCCGCTCCTGATACGAAATTGAAATCAAGTCTCGCGCCGATGCTCCTCATTAACCAATTATTGAAGTGCATTGGCATTACTTGGGTTTTACGCCGCCATTCTGTCAGTATGCCTGTCGATGCAGTTCACGTCACGACGCGTAGGTCGTTTTGTATAATTTGTTGGTGTTATTCGATTCATTCAAGGGGTTCTGATTCGTTTTCGCAAGAACTTAACACATGAAAAGGAAAAAGTAACATTTAGGCGTGGATTGTGAAGATAAGGTTATTGAAAGAACTATTTTTTTTGTCAAATTAGATTGGTTTGCTCCGGGATGGCGAAGTGCCTAACAAGGACCACCTCCTTGTCGCCAAATAAGGACCAGGCTTTTTTAATATCATGTTTAAAGACCTAATAAGGACCAAGGGCTAATGACTGAAAATGTTCCTAATTATGTTGTTTTATGCTTAAAATTGTTGGTAGGCCCCCTACAAGGTGGACTGATGACCTGGTGAAGGTCGCTGGAGTCCGCTGGATGCGGGTGGCACAGGACCGGTCATTGTGGCGTTCAGTGGGGGAGGCCTATGTCCAGCAGTGGACGTCTTTCGGCTGAAATGATGATGATGATGATGCTTAAAATAGTTTCACTTAGTAAATATCAATACAATACAAAACTGTGTTTTATTAAAATACTTAAATCAAGTCAATTATTCTGCGTTTAAGTTTCTGTAGACTTTTTAAGGACCAACAGTACAATTCATGTGAATTTTTAGATTAATCCATCGGGAATGACAAAAACAATTGTTACAATTAACAAAAAATATTAAATAAAAAAATTAAATTATGTAGTTTCGGAATTATCTACGGAACAGGAATGACCCTTATTGAGAACACCCATTCCTAATAAGGTCCATTTACAAGTTTTTTTTAAACAGTGTTTGTCATTAATTTACCTACTTCGGGTTCGTGATTTTTACTTAATGTTTGTACTTCTAATATAGGCAATTTGTACATTTCAAATGTTTTTTAAGTTAAAATACTTCTTAAATCAGATTTATAAAGATTTACAAAAACCTGGTCCTTTTTAGGCGAACTTACCTTATAGAGATAGTTTGAGTTCTGGGGATGGATACATAATAGTTATCCCAGAAGTCATTCCCTAAGAGAATAAAAAGGGGGGTCAATTACTAATTCTACGCAATGGAAGTCGCGGGGAAAAACTTTTATTCAAGAGTAGAAATCTGCATTAATCATAATGTACGCGGGCGAAGCCGCGGGCAACTGCTAGTATATATATATTATTATTTAATATCCAAAAACTCTTTTCTCACCGAGTTTGTTTAGTGAACACGTTGTTTCGTGCAAACTTATCGCTTTATTGTTTTATGCCCATATGTCTTAAATTATCTGAATAAACCATAATACCAAGTATCTTTGCACATTAAAGTTTTTATAAAATACTTTAATTTTTTTTATCAGCCTAAAGTAGTGTCCCACTGCTGGACAAAGGCCTCTCCCGCTGACTTCCACAACTCTCGATCCCACGCTTTTTCCGGCCAGGTGCTGAAGAAAGCGTCCATATCGTTCCGCCATATCAATACTTTAATGCATTACTAAAAATACCACCTGAACTTTGGCAATATTTTATTAAATTTATTTAGCGAAACATACAAGTACGTAAAAAATATGTGTGAAAATGAAAAAAAAATTGTTTCACTCATTCCTTAAACGACTCATTTTCCAACGAATTAATGTGTATGTTTTACAGACTTGTTTAACCTAATTTTAATCATTAAAAAATCTAACTTTTTTCACCTCTCCAAGCATAAATTGCGAAACAGCTGTTAGAATAAGATATGTTACATATGAAACATAAAATCAAAAAATTATTTCACTTACGCAGTTTAAAAAGAAACTAACTTTAAAAATATGTACACAAACTAATAGAAGGATTATTAGCAGACCTAGGAATCGATGGGGCAAAATTTTATGACAGGTAAGGAGTTCCCATATCGATAAACTCAATTATCGATGCTTTCTCCATATACTAGTGATCAGCCCCAGCATTGTATGTATTATTTGTGAGTATTGTTCTGAAGACGAGTATAATGTTCTAACAAAGCATATTTTAAATGATCGCTAGGTAATAAACACCATCGTACTATGAAATAGTTAACATTATATCATTATCAAACCCTTTTTTTATAATTAGATAAAGATAAGTTACCCTTATTATTTTATTCTATTTATATTTTTTAATGAAATCATATTTTGACAAACAAACCCTGGAGTGGTCACTAGTATATGGAACAAATATCGATACTTGAGTTTATCGATATGGGAACTCCCTACCTGTCAAAAAGTTTTGCCCCATCGATTCCTTGGTGACCTAGGTCTGATTATTAGTTACTACAAAAAAAATATCGAAAAGTTGAGCAAAATCTTAAAAATTAGGTACGTTACCGGACTCTTAATACCTAACCTGCATTGTAAATGGATAAACCACTTAAATAACTCAAAATATATTCCGATCACACAATGCTAAGCCCGGACGGCAAATACCGCGCCAATTCTTCAGCCCTTAACAGTTTTCGACTTGTTTGAGCGCTCGTACTTTTTACATTTACTCTTTTACTCTTTGTTTTTAGCTTTTAAAATCGCCCGTAAGGACTAACGGCTAACTTTTTATCTAAATAACAGTATCTCAATTTTATTGTAAGCGAAGTTTTGTTCTGTCTGCAGTATTGCATTTTTGTTGCCAAATTTAGTAAAAGCATTTGGAATAAAATTTGTTGGGATTTGTATTTTTTGCACTTGCTTGCGTTTAACGTTTAGCGGCTGCTAATATTGTCGACTGTTTGATGCATTGAGGGCCCTATTCGACTCGTCAATATAACAAGTTGTGACGAAGCCACCCATACAAAACTGTAACTGTAGTGGAGGCGAGTCAAAAATATTGTTAGTCAAGTTATATGAAAAGTAGTTAACCATTACAAATATCTACATTACGTAAGTACAGTCACGGACTTTAATTGTTGAGCCTTTTACGGTTCAATCTATCTTCTTTTATTTAATACTTACTCTATGAAATGTCCAATGTAAAGTGAACCCTAAATGGCTACGTAGTACCATAGGTAAATACCATATAGATGAGGTATGGTATAATATGCAAAAGAAAACCGAGGATATTCTTGTATTCATATCATATGACGCCATTGTCACGATCCCTATGTACCTATCTACATATCGTTTACCTATTACAGAAACAGTTTTGTCTTTGATTTTGCTCTCTCTCTCTTGCTCCTAGCGTTTATCCCGGCTTGGGGTCCGCTTGACAACCTAATCCCATAAATTGGTAGTCTTTGATTTTACTATCACTATTAATTAACGCTTCGAGCAATTCGCGCATGTGTAAAAAACAAACACACCTACAGAGACAGTGAACTTAGTCATTCGGCCATTGTTGTTTACATTTACTCGCCAATTTACAGGTTAATAGTGTTGCCAACTGCCAACTTCGAAAATAGAATGTGCATCGACGAATTTCGAGTTTGTTTCGGGTAAGTTTGAGGGAATTTTTCCTAGTTTTTAATAATATTGCAGGGGAAATTTTGTGGCGAACACAAAATTTCTCGGAGTAGGTATCGATAGGCAGGGATAATCAAAACATATCTCCTTATCCTACGTTAGTAATATCACAATATTTTTTTATATATTTATCTGTAGAATCAAATTCTTTTCGTATACTTATCGATATTAAACACATATGGAAAACTTAATTTACAGGGCAACAAGAACAAAACATGATGATTCGGAATAGACATATAAATTTAAAAAAAATACAATGTCTGTAACACTGACGATTATGTTATGACCTAAGGAAATCTAAAAAGCTTTACAGACACTATTTTAAACATATAGAACGCAAATCAGATTTACCAAGGGCTGAAAACAATGCAAAAAGTAGTGTCAAGGCCGCCACCCACTTGCCGGCTGTCCATACCTCTAACTGGGTTACACGTTGAATGGGATATATATAAAATACGCGGTTTCTCTATCCGTTTGTTACACAACTGTTTAGTGTTTATTTACGTTACACATAAAACTGGCCATTATGTTCTTTCAGCTTTCTTTCGGTTTTCATATAATTATATTCCCCTTAGGAATTCATGACACTGAAATGGTAAGATGAAAGTTTTTTTTTACTACCAACCATATCATTATAAAATTTGAAAGAATTTAATAGTCAGAGAAAACTTTCATGCTAGCTAGTACCCACATGAAAAATTGTATATTTATTTCTAATGCCAACATTACGAAACATAAAATAAAGTGCTAAAATAAAAAACTCACTAACCCGAAACGGAATCAAAACGATTGAGGATTCCAGTTTGACGATCGAGATCTAATTAAACAGTTTGGTGACTGTCGCTTCTTGTGGGTCCCATAATCGCTCTTAATCGGGTGTAATTAACGATTGTTATCGATTTAGGGCCGTGGGATGCGTGCGCGCTGTGAGGCCGAAATAAGAGATCCTTAAGCAGGATCTCAGAAAATACATATGACTACGAAAAACTGAAAATGTAACAAAAAGGCATACAATGCGAATAATCACACCATTTAAACAAAGAAAGCACCGCTCCAAAGAAAAACCGCTCTACGTAACAAGAAACATTTAAGAGACTTACGTCAAAAAAAAATGTTGCTAATATGTGATAACGTAACATATACCTACTCGAAGATTACAATTTGTACCTTATGAATACGTCTTAATACATATTATGAAGTTCATTGTGAACCAAATATTTTTCTGTCCATTTCGTTGGTAATATTAATCATATAACAACATTAACGACACCATAATGCCGTGCAATTGCAGCAAAGTAGAAATAACGGTGCCAATTAAAAGCAATACGTTGTCGTTCGTAGGACACACGCTATGCGTGTAACAGGGCCTCCAAAAAAGCAAAATTCACGTGTTGGCGGTACATTTGACAAAGTTCCCTTTTGTCGGCACCATTAAGAAAACTCCTCAATTTAATCTGAGCTAAATCAGTAAATCAACACTTATAGGTAGGTAGTTTTATGCTTTATGTACTTTGTCCATACTTTGCCCAACGGAAAAGCTAACCATTGCAACTTTAATCAATTTACCACTCCAGAACATTTCGTGTCTAAAAAGTAAACATTTTTTTTTTCAATTTTCCTATTCCAAAATTCAAAAAATCTACCACAGGGTAAGAACCCTAAACCACAACTCCGAAAAGGTTATTACCGACATGCAACTATGGGAAACAACTAGGTACTTAATTTGTTTTCAAAACAGTATAAGTACCTACTTCGTAGCTTCGTACCTACTTCTGTAAAATGTAGACACATCTTCACACCCCACCAGACCAGAAGATGTAGATACCAGAAAATATAGCAAAACCATCACGTCCACGAAAACATAATCCACGCCTTGTCGTTATATGATATTGAAATTAATTCAAGTTGCTAATGATAATTTAATTTAAAAAAGTTTTCAGGGTGTTTCAGATGAGGCAAATTAGAATCAGACGGAACTCCCATGTACTATAATTGCCACCACCACCTGTGTCTGCAATGTCTGCATTGGCATTTCACACGCGATTATGATGCATTAGAAACATTTAATTCAAGAAAGTTAGGTCTGTAGGGTCAAGCAACACCGATCTGCGCTTCAGAACCGGTACGATAGATGAGGGTGTTAAGTTAAAGCAGTCAAAGTCAAGTGGGATTGGGCTGGACACGTCTTCCGAATGCACCCGGACAGTTGGGCCAAATTGGCTACTGAGTGGCCTCGCAGGACGACCCAAGAAGAGATGGCGGGATGACCTGGATGCATTCAGTGACAACTGGACCTACGTGTATCAAGCCGTGACGAATGGCGAAAGAAAGGAGAGGTGTTTGCCCAGCAGTGGACACAAACTAATAAGCTACATAAAAACACAATCCAACCTTCATCTTTTTAAAAATGAGTAGGAGACAGCTAATTTGATATATCGTCACTACTTTAAAAAATCCTCGTATCTCAAACTCCTTAAGTTGAAACGCTGTAACTGCATATGCATTGCATACATAGTTACCACATTTTTCTTTCAAGTGTCAGAACAAGATTCAAGTTTGTTTCAAAGTAGTGACGATATGTATCACTAGATCAATACACTAGATTACTTACTTTAAAAAATCTATTGACATGGGACTGCATGTACAATGCTTTTCGGAGGCTTCGGACTTGCAATCCCCATTGTAGACAAACACATTTTAACAATCATTTAGGACTCCGTGTACCCACTATTCCCACTATTGGCTCCGTAAGCCAGACGACTAACGTAACGCTAAACGAGATTTTTTTGCATATGCGTCAGTGAGTCATTTGTCTTGGCAGTATTACAAAATTTCCTAGACAGAATAATCTTGGATCAAGATTTTGTAATACCTACTTGAAGTGAAAAAAAATGGACGCTAAATATATTGTTTTAGGAAAACAGATAATAAATACCTACCATACCATACCATAACTATGTCTAATTTCATTTCTTTAGGTACAGTGTTACAATAATTACACAATTACAATTTCAGTTAGTGATAAAAAAACGAAAAATGTGGTGATCATCATGTACTTATGTATATTTAAGCTTAAACGTAATCACACTACTCTATTGTATTAATCAGTAGGTAATACAAACCAAACAAAATGAATTAAAAACAGTTAAAACGTTCAAAGGCATTCAAGGACCGACCTAAAATTGCAACGACGTGAACCTATGGGACTAGTAGAAATTTGCACGGGTAATGACAGTTAAGTCAAGCTCACCTTTTAACCCAGTTGCTCGACTATGGAATCCCGAGTATTGTCACTGAGCCTCATTTCGTATTCCACTCGTTTCTTCATCAGAGACCGCTGTGGTCGCAAGTGTTCCATTCGATCGTCCCTTTTCAACTTTAGCTTTTCAAATATCGTTATCTCTTTCAAAATAATATGCCCAATCCGTACCATCGGTAAATAAATAAACGGTAGCTTTACCTTTGTGAAGTGCAAACATGGATGATACAGGAGTAACGTTAGTGACAAAAGCGCATGTTTGTTCAAGAGATGTTTCGGTTTCTTTGATTTTTAAACCGCCTACTTATTTCTTGTTTGCTCACGACATTATTTGAATTTCTCTATTCATTTTATTGGTTCAATTGCTAGATCGGCATTCCTGGGTGTACTTTAATAATGACATCTGTTAATGGTGTTTTTATTTCCTTTAGTGGCGATTAATGCCACCCATAAATACCCGCAATGAGATCATTTGGATTTGAGTTTTTCACGACAGGTAGATACTTTTACTTACCTACATCCTGACAGTTTTTGAACATGAAGAACTTGTAATATGGGAACTAAGTGAACATTTTTAAGTAGCATTTTAATCATCGTGAAAATCTTTCTAACAAACACAATTCTTAAAATTTTACACTAATCATTACTTACATAGGATTTATATACCTTACGAAGCAGGGCGTTTCTTGTAAATATCTTTTCAGATAAATATGCTGAAAACGAACCGTCCTCAATCTCTACTTATTTACCCAAATGAAATAATGCAATTTTTTTAAAAGACGGAATACTGACAAAAACCTACATGAACATCAAATATTATCTCCTATAAACTTTATAATAACCGTAATAAATGTATATCACGCATTTAAACTTCTACAAATCTTATACTCCGTATAATGTCACTATGTCTTCATTAACATCATTATAAAAAGCATATCGTTATCTCATATAGTTCACCTATTTACAGAGACGAAAGCTTTTCGAAGAATAATTTTATGTATCCGTCTGAATATGACTAACTCGCGAATTGGAACACGCTTTAAAAACAATTTTATTTTTAAAATTATCGCGCTTTCAGTGAGTTAATAAATTGTCACACGTTGCGCGAATAAAAAAATCCGCACGCTTAAGGACTCTAGTATTCGCTATTACGAACTTGCGAAGTGCATGGTGGGGGCAACATGAACGACCGCAGTGCACAATCTAACAAGTGAAACTGAAAAGGGCTCTTTTCGATGTCAAATATCAAAATATTTAATGTAACTTAACTCGGACAACTATGAAAATAATGAATCAGCCAGAGACATTGTATTGTATTGTAAGGAGAATAAGTATTCCATAAAAAAAAAGATTGAGCCCTGGCCCAAAAGATAGCCCCACAATCATGCACAAAGCGAATACGTCCAGACGTATGTATGTATACTTGTATCTTTGTCCCATGTACTCGTAGTCGTCTTAGCTTAGCCTATGTTCTTCCAGAAGCTCGCCATTAAGTTTTCGAATCTTTTTTTTTAATTTCCAAAATTAACAGATGTGTTCTACAGGTCATTTAAATAAGCAAGGGAACCTTCATAAAATATGCCACTATACTAAACGTGTACCAAATCCTGAACCAAAGAATGCTCAATTCCCTAGAGACACGACGAAAACGCTTATTCGCACACACCTGGTCAGACGTATTAGATGTTTCAGAGAAAGTGGTGAAATTGCCTCCATCCTGCAAAAATGCATAGCAACCAACGACCTCTAACGTAGAGTCATCGAACTTAAAATATTTCCTAAATCGGGTATTGCCCGGGAGCGTCACGCGACCGTCTAGACACAGAACACAGATTAACAGTAAGCTAATCGACACGCACGCAGGCAAGACTTTTCTCTGAAACCGTACGTGCGTGTGTTTTCTATACTGGGCTGTCTGTGCTTACAGAAAGTATTAGATGTGTTTTTATAATAAAAAACTTCAATCCCATTTACACAAATTATTATAGTTTTTGGTTAGACGCCGACGCTCGGAAGACGCTAGTGTGGGGGTAGCCTAACCGTTATAAATATTTTATAGTGTCACTATGTCTCACGAAAGTTAAAATTTAATAATTTACGTATTAATTAAATAATTTTTCACTTTCATTAGCCTCAATTCGACCATGCTTGACAAAGTTAGACCTCTGTTTGTAAGCGAATGCTATATTTTAGATATTTGCAAGAGTTCTTATAAAATTATACCGAAATTTGGCTACCACGCATACCCTATAAATATTTAAATTTATTTCAGAATGCCCTGGAGCTGCAGAATTTACATGCCGCGGACTTAGCAACACTGGATTTGGTTTTAATTTTTAACCACTCAGTTATTTACTTCATTTTTATTTAGACTGACGTAAGATAACTATAAAAACTATATATATATATGGGAAAAACCAATAAGTATGTACACTTATAATAATTCAAAAAAAAATATATTTTAATTTTAATGCAGCTCAATTTCCAAAATAGCGACTGTTCGCAGAGACCTCTTACAAGATTGTATTGTATTCAACTCTGTTCATACAAGGCATATAACTATTGGAAAATAAGAAGGTGGAAAACATATTCATTGAACCGTGTCTTGAACAGTCATATTTGTTGTTATCCATTTTGATATTTCGTTTGGGTGGTTCGTAACTTCATAATTACTTGGATGACATATTACGAAATGAAATCGCAAAACTTTTTTTCATTGCCAGAGTGCAAGTAATCCTTTAAAATAAGTGGTAAATAAGTTAAAGGAGGGGGTAAGAAACAAAGTGTCTCCCTCGAATGGGATGCGGCCGCTTATCTCATCTCGCTCCATCTGAGGATGGACAAAAGATGGTATTGATTTTGCCGACTCTACTCCATTCGTGCGATGATGGTGCAAGTTTTTTCATGGGCTTTTTGAAAATAAATAGTACAAGTTAGGATGAGAAATGAAACTTGCAAAAAACTGCAACTAAAGAATGAAAAACATCCATTCATAAATGATTAATCTGTGAAAAGAAGTTTAGCTACTTTAAAAATGACTTCTTCATTTTATGCTTCTGAATTTCCTTTTGTTATGAAGTGTTTTTCTTGTAAATTAAATAATTGTTATCTAGTAAAATACTCTGATAATCTTAACTAGTCACCTAGAATAGCTAGTACATACAGGATGTATTTTTAAACCTTAGACCTCAGGTCATACTAATTTCAACCTTTATTATGGGACCAACTCCGAAATTACGAGAATGAATGGTACTCATAATCCCTTTTTTAGAATTAAGGCCTCAATATAAAATAAACATTGTTTAGTATAAACCTCGCACAGTGCCATATAATGGTTGAAAAGACATTCTATACATATGTACTTATTTGATGCATAAAAAAAATATTTTCGTGTATTTTATATGAAAAGTGTGTGTAAATAGAAGAAAACCCGCACCAGTCTTCGTCGCACGCGCATACGTCTGCGTTCATTTAAACAATTCCGCCGGGGTTGCCTCGGTAACTGTTTATGGAGTCGCGCCAAACCGGGCGCGCGAAAAAACCCGAGCCAAGCCGAAGGAAACCCGAATGCGGCAAAAAAAGGTTCAGTGTGTTCTGATTTCTACTTAAGTTTGTTTTGATCGTATATTATATAAATAATAACCATAAAACATATGATCCGAAGGGAATAAGGTCATTGTCTTACAAGAAAAGTAACTACAAAATATTTACAGGCACATTGTACTGATTTGAAAGTTATTCTTCATGGTACACCAGTTTGGCTATGGTAGCTGATTATTTGTATGGAGGCCATAGACAAATTTAAGCAACCATAGACAAATTTAACCATTTTGTCTATGAATTTTCTTAATTCAGCTCAGGTGTGTGGTGTCCGAAAGCTTGATTAAAGTTGATCTGTAATTATTAGAATCTTGTCTTACAACATAATACCTTGGACACGACAATATGTTGATGCTGTATACATTTTACGTAACTAAACGTACATACTACTATGCAAGCAGATTATGAAAAGTAAACTCCACGAAAGTTTTTTTAAAGCATAATATTAATTTATTAGAAAAATATGAAATGTTTGGTAATTTTGCAGATAAATAAAGCCATACAAGGTGTAACAAAAATGCTGGTGATCCTTTTAGGGGCATAATTGGTATCGTATTCTAATTACGAAAAAGTAAGAAAAAAAATTTTCGCGCCAAAAAAATTTTGGTTTAGTATGGAGGGTCGGCCGGCTGGGACCACCTGTACCATAGAAAAAAAATTTTTTTTCACGTCCTTAAATTTTTTCTCCTCCTTTTTCTTAGTCGCAATAGGATACCAATTATGCCCTTAAACGGATCACCAGTATTTTTGTTACACCCTGTAGAAATCGACACTTAGGGAGATCGCGCATTGCTAATTTTTGTATGTAGTTTGAGTGGTGTTTAAGAGCTACAAGCGAATAGTTACATTAGATCGGAACACCCGAAACTTACATTTTTATTTGTAATTAGTTCTAAAAGCGCCCGGCTCGGATCTACGGTACACGTCAAGTACGCTGGTCGACCCGCGTGTAGTTAAGATCCGTGTACTCGTGTGCACACAGGTACATGGATCTTAATTACAAGTTTCCAAAATACACGTGTCGAATGGGGTAGAAAACCGGGTACGTAAAGTTCGGAAACGGATGTTAGACAAAGACACGTCTACACGAAACCCGGATACGACCGCGAGCACTATAATAAATAATATATGGAGTCGCGATGCAGTAGCACGGCCGTCGCGCTACTGCATCGCGACTGTGTCGCTACAAAATGCGCAATCTCCCTTTCTGGTCATATGATTTATAAAGATCTCTAATAATAAAATAATCGCCAGTCGCATGGTAGAGTGCAGCAGCACCCGCGTCGTTGTATCGTAGTAGCCCGCTCCCGCGCCCCGCTTGCGTACTACGCTGTTTTTACCCACCACCGGCGCTCGCGCAGGCTCTATTTGGCGTCCTTTTTATACGCTTATTGTTTAGATAAGGAAAACCTATATAGGGTCAGTAGCAATTATAAATAGTATATGGTGGATTGGTATGTCGTTTAGTTTATTGAGGTGCTAGTGCTAAAGCACAGCTACGGTGTATTTTTTAAATTGAAGCGATTTTTTTTTTTTTAGTTATGTAACTATTAATAACCTACTTCTTTCTCTCGTTCTCAGTTCGAGACGAACTAGTATATGTACAGTTGGGAAATATTAAAATGTATTCAAAGCATTTTTTTCCGTCGCAGCTGCCCAAAATTTCAGCTTCTTGAGCTAGAGCAAAATGACGTACACGCCGAAGCATCAAACGCATGATTCACAATACCGAGAAGCTCCCCGAAGCTGATAAATTTTCTTGCGCAGCCCGTGCCAAGAGCCCTCGAATTTCCCGGACCGGCCTTATTTATCGCACTCATTACGTTTCGGGATTAAAACGGGTTTTTAAATCCACTGTTTATTTTGGTTTAATGCGCCAGGTGCAATGGATACGTCGCGAAAACGTGATTTTCCACATTACCGAAAATAACCTGATAAAATAACAGCAAAAATTAACTAGGCTTTTTACTCCCATTCTCCCTTACTTCAAGCAGCTTCAAGTTAGTCTTTTGGTGGATAGTTTGAAATTTTGAGGTTGATATCGAGTGTTTAGGACATTTTACCGCTAGATCTTTTTCACTGCGGGACCTACCACGCAGGCCTGGATCCAGGATTTTGTTCAGGGGGGGGGAGGGCACTTCCTTCACAAAAATGTTGCGGTCCGCCCGTATGCCCCCCATAGTATGCAAAACTTGCGTGTCAGGGGGGGGGGGGGGCTATTGCCCCTGTTGCCCCCCCTGGATCCGCCCCTGCTACCACGTACGTAATTAAAATTATTAATTAAATAAGACAATGTAGTTATGATGAAATAAGAATAAGGGCTTTCACAATACAGTTCCTGATTGACCACCTGTAAATGGAATAACTAACTCATATATTTCTTTGTGGGTATTAACTGACGTCTTCATTACTTGTAAATTGTAATACTTAGCTTTATATTTACCGTATAGAGCGAATCGAGCTCAAGAAGCTCTACCTCCCATGCTTTATGTCATAATTAAGTTCTTAAGCTTTCATTAATAAACTATAAAAGTTATCGATGGTGGTTGCCTATAGTAAAATGCAGCTAGCATATTTACTCGTAGGGTTACCATTCTTCAATGAGGAAAAAAAGGAGTAAGGCATGTACAATGATAAAAAAAAAACAGTAAATTGATACGCTACTGAAAAGTTACATTCTCTAGCAAGGAGCAATTTAGAATGTTTTTTAGCAATTTTAAAAAATTACACATGGTATATATATATATGTAACTATATATTTATATCAGCCGTGTGCCAGTATGTGAGGTCAAACACGAGGGGGCTATCTTTATCTATGTTTCAAATAGCCGAAAAAAGTCCAAGCTTATTGTTTCAAATACCAGATTCTCCACATAGATGTGCGCGCATTGACATTATTAAACCCTTAGGTTGCAGATCTGCGACAAAATTATCGCACTACAAAAAATCGTGGTGCGTACTTAGTTATAGTCCCATATTCCATAACGGTCTTCTACATGACATAAAATTTGAGGATAATAAAATGAAATTTTAGAGAAACTTATTTTCGTGTTAATTAGTAATTATTATGGAGCAATACTAGATTACTTATATATGTCACCGTAAAATTGTCAAAACCGTACATTAGAATTAGGGAATATACTTAATTCTATTCCCATTTTAATTACAGTGCAAATTAATACTATTGAAATAAATGGACGATACTACTGCTTTATTACCTGTAACAACCATTATCGACATAGATAGTTAACCATTGTGTCCTTAAAAACTTTCGTGAAAATGTTACTTGCACAGATTTTTAAAATACCTTGTGTTGACTACACCTAATAAGATGCCAATGTTGCTATTTAACTTACCTATTAGTCAAATGAGCGGAACGCTAGCGAAGCGAGTTCTAACAATCAACTTCTGTTTGTTTGTTTGACGAGTAGGTATAACGTTTTCTTGATCTTTACGAAATCTGCAGGATTGATCAAGGGGTTATTGAGCTAGAAGGCGCGAAAAAATCATCACATGGGTCTTGTTATGTTGGTCATATTGTTTGGAAGTAAATCGCGAGTTCTCAGTTGGAGGCGCACTAAGTACTAGTTAATTAGGTAATTGAAGTGTTTAAGTTTCATTTTTATACCGATACTGAATGTGGCAACCCTGGCTCAGGTCATCATTTAAAACGTTGGTGGTCGTGTGCAGGTAGGTCATAAAAATTTAAGTACCCGCCAGAACTCATTTCAATAGGTATAACAACATTTTAATTATAATAGTAAGGGTGGTTTCGTTAAGTTTATTTTCCAATAGGTATGGTGGAATACTACTTCAAATGGACTTAAGTAACATGGATGAGTTTTTTGTTCTTTAAGTGTATATTGTTTCAAAAATGCTTGTCAACTTGTTATTTTAAAGTACTTACCTACCAGCGACATGTAGGTAGGTAATGAAGACAGTTAAACTCATAGAGGACGTTGTGCCGTGAAGACAAAATTGTGATTCCATAATAATTATTAAGCCTTGTTTACATTGTCCGCAAGCTGCGGCAAGAGCTGTCTATGTTACGGCCAAATAATACACCAATAGCGCAATCTATAACTATGACGAATCACGCGACTTTGCATAGGTAAGTCGTGAAAAATGTTCATTAATTTCTTATCTGAACATAAAGCTCTATTATCTGAATGATGAAACAGACTAAATCTATTTTTTTTTTCTGATACCAATAACTTTCATATTAATCTAAGACTATGACCTGGAGTTCGATTTTTGAATCTCACCGGGTGACTTATTTCATACTAAATAGTCATCGGCTGCATACAAAAAAAGTCACCGGTGAGATTCAAAAATCGAACTCCAGCTTCATACCTGACATATATATGACTATCTTTAAGTACTATATACAAAAGACGATTTTTCCTTACAATCTGTTTCTGTAAAAAGCAAATTCATTACTTCATTCTTATGTGTCTAAAACATTACTTCTAGCGCCCTCTTTTATCGAGTAGCAGAACTTTGCGTGAAAGCCTTTACTTCCACACAACGGTCGCTGGGTTTAATACGGTAAACCACACCGTAATACAGATCCGCCGTTGCAGTCCCTTACAGACTACAGTGTAGACAATTCGTAATACTTCTTACCTGCTTTATAAAAAAATGATGAATAAATAGTATATTGGAATAATTTTAGAAAGGCTGCTTTTATATCACTGTTTATATAAAAAAAACTTATTTATCGGTTGTACCCTTATTTTCATGGAAACCTATGCGCAGCAGGTGCAAATTATATCCTTAAGTACTTTAAGTAGTGCGATCAGGTGACGAGACGGCCGCCAAACCGGCTAACGACGTGCGATGAAATTAAAACGTTATATCTCATTACACTAGACGACGTAATAAGCAAACGTTGAACATATTTACGTACTTACCTGCTTGTAGGCAAGTAGAAAATATGTGAACACGAAAATGATACAAAATATGGATATCTAGTAAGTTAGCTAAACGGGTCTTAATTAAAACTACAGCCTTTTTTGCCATTTATAATCGCGAAAATCAATCGTTTCTACAAGAAACCACAAATAACACATCAACTTTACAAAAATAGATACACTACAGTACAGACAGAAGTCAAATACGATATTGATGTTTTTTTTACAAGTTCATTAGATATTATTGCCTTGATAAAGTTCCACATAAGAGTGACATAAGTCTGTAACATAAAAAGTAACATTTCCTGCACTTGTCGATCAACCAATCGTGTCGTCCCCGTGTCGTCGTTCTGAGTCAGTTGGCTAGTCGCCAGCGGTTCACCTGCGGTGCTCCCATTCGGCTTCCGTCGAGGATGCGACCTGACGACTATTTATAATAGCCTGACGAATACATTGATTAGCATGGCGAAGTACGGCGAGGACAGGTAATTTTTCACGTGGCATCAGAAGATTCAGAAGTGGGATCACTTCTATAAGAGTCAACATAATAACTTTATAACAAACTGCCAAAGATAATAAAAAGTGAGTCTAACATAAATGCATTCCGTCGCAAAGTTAAACTGCTACTACTAAATAATACAATATATAGCGTAAAAGAGTACATGACTAGTGAGTTCCAATGAAGTAAGGACTAAGAGTAAATTTACATTGACCATTATATTATAAATCAACAAATTTTTGGATATCATTTGGAATTGACATTGATTATAACTCTCACAATTAAATTTTGTTAAACGTGTTAAATGTGTACCTACCTTGACGATCTCAGTATGTATGCATGGAATTGATTGTATTGATGAGAACATTGTATACTATTGAGAAATAAATAATCTGAATCTGAATCTAATGTAAAAACCACGAAATTTTTATAGAATCTCACTAATGATATTATGACACATTGTACTCAACAACAATCTGCAGATCCGCCGATTATTTATTAATTAATGTAGCTCGTATAACTATCTAAATTACAAACTTGTAGTATAGTATGACGTCTCCATTCATAAAACAATATTTCTTTATGTTTTTGCATGTTTGACTAAATAGATATACTTAATAATCTTATTTGTAGCTTGAGCGGGTACATTTTTAAAGACTATGGTATATAAGTAGGTACAAAAAACGATTGAGCTCCGCTTTAAGCCAAAGTCTATTTCCGCATGTTACAACTGTCCATTCATTCCCATCAATGAATGTCTCGTCTGAGTCGAACTTCTCGCCAATTTTTGGGCCCACGCAATCAGACGTCATAGTATAACGACCTTATTGAGGTTTTCTGAATTCTCCATGATCGATTACCGTCTTGCTAACTAGAATGATCGTACAACCATCTACTGGCGTAAAACGTTAGCAAATATTATACGATGTCGATGGAATCTCCATCGTAAGAACCTAATGAGTTTCATCATAACTGAACTGGATTTCAGTGAATTTCATTTGTCATTCGCTAAAAGTGGGCGTTATGAATGGGGAAAATCTTTTGGATGGGGTGCTAGATTGTGGCTTAAATGTCAAGTCACAGGTCAAGAACCTAATATAAATAATAAAAGACATTACGAGTAGATGTAGGCTGCCGTAAAAATTCTTTCACATTCAGTGATTTACTGTGTTCAATTATGAAACTTAGGCAGATTTCGGTTGGTCTCTTTTTATTCAGGTTATTTTACTTTTCACATAAGTTATACATTCTGGATAAACTATTCGTTTACATTTATAAAGAAACTTTACTCACATGAGTATTTACCTAATACAATACAAAGTAGCCATAGAAACGCGAGGTACCAATAGCTTTGGCCATAACCGTGCCCATTAAAAGTGTCGATAAGATCATAATATCAATTAAATTTGGTAGTTTATTCAAATAATTAAGTAAATTACATTTACTTTATATATTTAGTTAGGAATCACAGTTATAAGGTTTTACAAAATCTCGCTAAAGAGAATCAACTAAGCAACACCCACATAAATCATATTATCTAATAACAATAACCGAGTGTTGTGGTGAACACACCACTGTTCAAAATATATTTTTCACCATTTGCCTTGGCCGACTTAACACTCTCGTAAGCGCAGAATCCCCGGTCTTCAAAACAACCAATCAAACAAACGTTGTCTCAAGAAGAGTGTCTGATAGTTACATAAAAAATGCATTTTTATTAAGCTCTTTTCCGACTTTTCATATTCTTCTTTGAAAATTCAGTTGTTAACTTAGAATATCCATTATTTCCGTTTATCTTATGAAACTAAAGGTTATTGATAAGTATCTCAGTAATAGATAAATAAATACAATAGAGTGATACGAGCACACTGGACATTTAATTATGATTTTACACAGGAACAAGTAATGTTGCGCTCGATACACAAAACTAACAGCCAGCTCATTGCCAATATGCTTAACGTCAATTCTTCTTATAAACAACTTTTTCAATTTGGCCAGACATTCAAATGTTCAAATATATTCCCAGAGAAGCCACACCCAATCCATTTCACTGGCATTAGCATGACATATCCTAAATAGATAGTAAATGATCTACACTCACTTTTCCTGAAAGCAAGCCAATTTTTTTATCCTAACGACTGTCGGCGCCAGAGCATGTTATATTACCAGTTTAAGACTGTTTTTCCCTTTCATTCTGGCTTTATGTGACAGGGACGGATATTCTAAAACACCCGGCAACTCATCATGCTACGACTCCCTTAGATAATACAGGTTATTTCCGATGTTACATATGTAACTCGTCAGACGAAATAATAAGGCCATCGGCCTAATGACAGCGGTCTATATTTAACACGGGCATTTTGGAGGCGACGCGTTTTTAAGAGAACTGAGTGCTTGAGGTGAAACGTGTGATTCTGGTAACATTGTTATTGCGGAAAATGGGAACTAATGGGAGCGCTAATTTTGTTCAAAACGATTTATACCACTGATGTAAACGTACCGGAAGTTTCTTCAGAAATATGAGATTAATTAAAATGTAATAGGATAGGACATCTACATTCAAGAAGAAACAAAAGCATATAAGAGATAAAAGTTACATTAAAACTTTCGCTGCCAGAAACCTGCTAGGTGTTTTCTATTTGTATAGGATTTAGGGAGCTTGGCACTCAGTGTTACCTTTTGTATTGGAGATTTGCTTACTTTTTCACGCCCTTCTCATATAGCCAATTGTCAGAAGCATCTCAATGTACTTTTCTTCGGCAGGTAGTCCAGCGAGAGTGGAACCAATGCAATCTGTGCGTACGACGCGTGGCAGCCGGGTGCGGCTGGAGTGCAGGGCGAGCGCACGCCCGCCGCCACGCATCACGTGGTATAAAGACGGCCGGCCCGTCGCCGATATCGGGCTCAGGAGGTTCCGGGTGCAGAATTTTAGGTGAGACAGTTATCACAGTTACATCATATCTCTTACAAGGAAATCTATCATAAAATAAACACCACTCCGCTATGTGTTCATGCACTTATCTTGTGGAGAGTAGGAAGGTAGGGAATCTTCCATAAGATTCGGCACAATCCGGATAGCAAATATCAGTTCATTTTAGCTTTATAGAATCCTCTCGTTTTCACTCCTTCTTCATACTATCTCTAGTGAAGAAAATATCGGAAAAAAACGCTATCACGCATGTTATTATCATCCCAGGGGTCCTTAGGGGTATTATCTCTTATCTGTCCTATTATATTGTTACCTATTCCTATTCAGAATATCAATCATCACTGTCAAGTCAATTGATACAAAGTTACTTCGGATAAACTGTAGATACCTCGTAAAACATTTTGCATTATTCGCCTCCATTAATTAGACTTCACTCTCTGGCTCTGGCACAACAAAATATGAAAAGGCCTATCTATGTTTCATGTAATTATTTGTCATTTTTTCAAAACGTTATTACCTATGTATAGTAAACTATTTTAGCCCTAAATGACTTAATGCATTACTAAACTTAGTGGGTATTATCATTTGGTTGACGATCAATTTTTCACGCCAGACGAGTGCAGCAATTAAATTGTTTTCACTCAATTGACCGCAAACGTCTTTCGTGCAGTGACAAAGTAATTGTAAGTTATCACCTCATCCCAGTCGTTAGGGTCGTTGCCAATTCACTGACCTTCGTAATTACCTACATTGAGATGGTAGACCTAACCCTAGATTAATTAATAAGTATTAATCTTATTATATCAAAGGGTATATTCCAAAAATGAAACTTTTCTGATTTCCGCGAAGGAGTAGAGAGAGAATACTTTGTAACAATCAATTCACTGTTTGTGCGATGCGATATCTTTTGTAAAAATAAAGGCTTAAGTAATGAATAAATGAAAAATGTCTGTAAAACTTAGAGTTGTAACATTAAGACCGAATTTACTATGAAAACTGCAATGAAAAGTGAAGCAGCAGTTAACGTAACATTCCCTACACATTAGTAACATTATTTCATTGAGTTATAATATAATAGAGGCGCAGACACAAACAAGATTTTCCGAAAATATAGCACAAAAAAATGTGTAGCCGGCCAGTGCGAATTATTTAACATCGTTAAGGTTGTATTACAAATTAGAAGAAAGATATGATAAAATGTCACCTGTCATTCATCTGGCGTTCAAAAATCACATGGCACATAAGAGCAATGGAGTCGCTCTTGGATCAATTACTTTATTATGTATACTTAATTTGTTTATTATGTATACTTAATTGTGACCCCCTAACCTTTTTAATTCTTTTTGGGGTTCTGTAGACAACAAGGGACATAGTTCCAACAGGTTGAGTTGAGTTTTAAACCGTTTTTGGTGTATTGTGTATTGTGACGGGCCGGCAAATACGGAACCCAACATTGAGGAGGGCCCGACATGCTCTCGGACGGATTTTCTACCTAAGTTTGTGAGGCGAATGTTAAAAGTTGTAGGCAAACGTCAGGTACCCAGATCGGTTGCCTGATTCGACTCCAGAATGGAATGAAAACTGCACACGGTCGGTTATGTTTACTTGTTTGCGTTCTGACCTAACGTATTCCTGACGGTGTAAACCGTACGGGCACAATGGGTGGCGGGTGAGGGTTATTGAGTTTTTCGGCCGCCGAGCGAGCAGAAAGGGAAGCAGGCATGCGGCCCATGCGGGGGCGAAGTACATGCTCAAGACAAATTTAGAATCAAAAGAAACACAATAGCTCGGTAAACATAGTATTTCATGCTTTATTTTAAATCTTTAATTCAAAAATTTGCAGATCACACTTTGAAATAATGAAAAATAATAAACGAAAATATTTACATAATTGCTTTCTTGGGATTAGATATGAGGATATTACGGTATCATTTGAGGTATATTTTACAAAAACCGGCTAAAGTTCGTGTCGGACCACGCATAACAGAGAGTTATTAAAAAAAATCACAAGTTATATCCAGTGATCGGCGAAAAGGATTCCACACCGCGGGAATTCAACTAGACATAGTATTATGGATGCGCCGTTTCGCCCGCGATACCAAAACTGCTCGAAAATATTCGTGTTTGTATTATGTTTAATACAATGAATCAGTGTCGGTAACTAGTAGTCCGCCCCGAACTAAGAACTCGCTCGTTGACCAGTAAAATAATGGTTTGTTATTTTAATTTTATAGAGATGAAAAAAAACAAGAAATATAATGCGAAATAAATAATTTCATTAAAATACTTAATTACAAATGTTTGTGATAATTACTGTAATTTTATTTTTCTATCCCGCAAATGCCGCTGCATATCCATACTAGCATAATGATTGACGTCATTCACCCCGTGTGGAATCCTTTTCGCCGATCACTGGTTATATCACAAGGTCGTATCTGCCTATGTACGTAGTTTTTTGGAGATCACTCAAAAACTCCTTAACCGATAATGTTCAAATAATTTTTTTAGCAATTTCACTAGTGGCGCCTTGTGTTAAAGTACACCTTGTGTTAAAATGTTATAAGGATACGTCTCAAAATGTCTGTGGCATACTTACGGAAGGACGGACGGGCGGACAGACGGACATGACGAAACTATAAGGGTTCCGTTTTTGCCAATTTAGCCACGGAACCATAAAAAATTATTCAATATTAAATAAGTTTTAATAATTTTCTGAGTTTCGTAATTTAAAAAAAACAACAACTACTCCACCAGCCTTATGCCTCAATGCTGTCAGTTCGGTTTAAATTTACGAAACCTTTACTTCCTATCGCCGATTGTGCCTATAGTTCGTTGACCTTCATGCTGTAGCATTTAATCTTAATCCGTAGTCTCACTTACACTGGTAATATTTTAACGAAACGTTTGTTAGTCCTTTGTAAATATACTCGTCGGAACGATCGGGCTTCGCTCGGCTCGGGCTCGGCTCTCTTCGGCAAAATTAGTTGCGTTGCACCGGCTTTTACAGTGCCACATTTGGAGTGCTGATTTCTTATCTAGTATATATAAAATCATTGCATTATTTGCAATCGTTCATCATAATCAAATCACAAAATATTTAAAAATCGAATGGCAAGACATGAACGTTGATCTTGATCTACGACAACGCCCGAACAATCACAAACAAAGACACGTTGATGTCGAATGACTCTTGCAATCATATGGAGCACCCATCAGGCATGCTTATTGCGACTGCAAAGATCGCGCTAATCACAACTGCAGGCTGTCAACGACCTTAAGTGCATCCAACAGACAATTACGCTAAAATAATCCTTAAAGCCCTAAGAATAGGATTATGAAAGGTGACTCGTTAAATTGGTGAGATACGATCATAACAAGCAATTATTAGTGACACGAGAAGCAATTTCACGGGTCGTTTCATCGAGTTTGTATTTTTGCAGTTTGCCACATTAATAGTCGGACTGACTTTGTACTTTTATTACCTATGCATATTTTAATTAAGTAAATATGTCCTATATTAACCTTCTACCGCCTTTATATGGTCATTTGATATTTTGTAATGTCTCAGACAATATGGTGTATTAATTACTTAGGTAACAAAATAGGTATATAGTTTTAATATTAACGCAAGCAGGCTAATACAATAGTTATATGGTTTTGGTGCAAGCGGTCACACGGATCTACGGCCATTTTTCATCTCAAGAGTTCCTAGAGTTCACGTAATATCACGTTGAATGGTTTTTGAAAACTTATTCGGACAATTCGACATCGACTTCCTTCTGTTTGTATTTAAATAAACTTAGTAATAACGCGGTGGCTAATTAAACGCAGTAATTAGTAAACCTAAATTTTAAATTCACCTAACGGTCCAGCCGTAAAGTTTACAAAATTAGTGCCTGACCCGTTTAGCTGCCGTTAACACTGTTTAGTCCGACGCCCAGTTGTTACTGCCTACGAATCTGTTTTGCGCACAGACTTGAAGTAATAACTCTGAGTGTTTGCTTACGTTGTATCATACAGTCCTATAGGAATGCCGAACATATAACAGTGACTGTTGACAGTTCTAACAGATACTAGTAGTTCGCCTCGAACTGAGAACTCGCGATTTACTTGCATATAGCTCACCAATATAACAAGACCAATGTGATGATTTTTTCGCGCCTTCTAGGTCCATAACCCCTTGATCGATCCTGCTCATTTACGAACTCTCAAATTATATGTATCTCTGCTAAAACCTCAACAAATTTCATAAAGATCAAGAAAACGCTACTCAAGTAATCGTCGAACAAGCTCTCAAAGTCAAAAAGCCATCGAAATTCCGAGACGTCCCAGTAGCCAGATATTGTTTGTAAGAACTCGCTTCGCTTACGCTCAGCTCGTTCGGTAATGAGAAATAAAGACGATAAAATGAATGCAGTAGCAATTGATGTCTTATGCAGCACGAAAAAAAGCGGCTACGATTGTATGGAAAAGGGGCCGGCCACTTCTCTCTTCAGGACAGATTATTAAGAAGTGGCAAGTCGACTCAATTCGTTCACGATAACATACAATTTTTTCAACTGGGTAGAGATTAGCGTATTAAATATTGGCTTTACTTTTCAGGAGGCGCTCAGTGCTAGTAATAAGGCACGCTCGTCGCGAGGACACCGCCACGTACGAGTGCAGAGCCCAGGGTGCCGTGGGTCCGCCTGCTGTGGCCACGGCCAACGTCAGCGTCATGCTGCCTGTCACGGCGACACCAGACACGAGTAAGTAGATTAATTGGTGGCAATTGAACTCTCAGCTATCCGCCCTTCGGTCTATCACCCCTATGTCCATCTTTAACATTCGGGAAATGCATTTAAGTGTCCCGCCTGACAGAAACTCGAGGCTGCTATCTGATCAACTGATTAACAGATTTAAGAGGATTGTAGGTTAGGTGCATGTATACACTCATGTGTTAATTATGTCAACAATTATCTCGTTGGTCAACATTCATTACCTCCTCAAAAGGCGGGAGCTGATTTCGAACTCCGACCGCGCAAAGCCCTATGGCATATTACCGCTCATCGATTACTTGTAGCATTCAATGATGCCATAGTCTAGTGTTCACTTAAGGAAGCGTCATTATACCGTTTATGCCTTTTAAAGAGAAGCTATCTAGGTCCCCACATTGTTATTGTTTACCCCGTGCTACCGCGAAGCTCGCTGTTCCGCGAATGTGTACATGAATACAATGCCATTATGAAGGCCAATGGAATGCTCAGTTATTGAATAATGAGGTGCTATGGAAATGAGACATATGAGAATATCGCAAAAATAATAAGTACCGCTTTGAAGTTGGTGTTTGTGATAGAAGTGCACAAGCACCCTGTTCTTATCCTTATCCTAATATAAACGATTTTTTCGTATTTCAATTAGTCACGAAACAGATGTTCGACGTATCTGATTCACCTAGTTTCCATAATCCTTGCGCCGAATACTGAACACGGGTTTTTAGGGCAAGCAATCGGGGCGCTATAGAAACTGTCCACATTTTACGCCATTAGGTACCGAATTTGTATTTTTGGAATGCTTCTACGTGAAGCTGTTATTTTAACGCGGGACAGGTTTTCAGGTTGCATTGTTTACTAATGTTTATGAAGATTAAACTCAGTCAAGCCACTGAAACGTCAAGTAGATGAAGTGGACGTAGTTTTTGACAGAAACAGAAAACTCTCGCCATGTGAACGTTGGCAAATCTTTCCAAAATTTTACATCAATATTATGTTTTGTCCACAGCGACATTGGGAGCTCCATGTCCAATGCCTGACCCGTCTTCGTACTGCCTCAACGGAGGCACTTGCCTATACTTCCAGCTTGTACAAGAACAAGCTTGCAAGTAAGTATACAAACATTTTTATTCATGGGATCATGACAATTTTAAAGTATATTTTACCTATATAAAGTATGTTGCGACGTTAGCTACAGTAGGATAATATTTTATTCTTATTCCAGATGCCCCGAAGGTTTCAACGGTCAGCGCTGCGAAAATAAGGATATAACAAATAGCAGCAGTATGTATCATTCCTATACGTGCAAACTGGGCCTCTCCACGTCCTACTACTGTTAGCTGGCGTTACTACGCAACTCCGCAATGACTTGAACCTGCGGGATTTAGCTAAGCTAAGATATGAATGCTAAAATCCGTGAGTTTAAAGTAATAAGTACAAAAAGTTCTGGTTCATAGGTACACTAGGTACATGCGATTGTATTTTCGCTGAAAAATGGCTTGAAAAGCTTGAGGACGATTAAGAAGAATGTATAACGTCGGCTGCCGAGATGAACATTGTGAAGGCAAAACTAAGATATCTGAACAGACATTACCTTGGTGCAACAAAAGTAAAAAATAAAAATAAGTATATCTATACACCTGTACACACTTTATGTGCAGTCAGCAGCAAAAGTAGCTAAAGCTAAGCGGCGGCCTACCGGTGTTAAAAATGAGCTGGACACGACTTTATTGCTAAGAGAATAAGAGCGTGTGTAGCTCATTTTGAACAGCCTACAAGCTTAGCTACTTCTGCTGCTGACTGTATGTTGTAAATTTATAATTGGTAATATTGGTATGTAGTGGCATGAGCAGACTTTTTGTACTTATTTATTTTGTGGCATTACCCACCTCGTTCCAGTTTTAAATATATTTTGCTCGCGAACTTCCTTCGCCGCATTAGAATGTTGGACTGTAAATTAATATACTTGACTATCATATGTCTAATAGTTAGTTTTATAGGATTTTTCGCAGGTATTTTATCACTCGATTTTAAAGATCCACTTTTTGTAGATAAATTTTTAAATTTCTAACTAAAAAATAAGATAATTACCTAAGTATTGGAGTTTGTGTACGATTTGTCATGATGACTGAGTGATTGATTTGTGAATTTGAAAGTAGCTGAATAAAAACGAATAGCTGAAAATATAAAATAATACATATACTTACATTATATAGTGTAAGTATAAGGGGCCAGCTGTTTGCATGGCTATTTTTATCGTAAACATCTATTTTTAGCGTCAACCTGCTGAAATTATCTGGAAGCTCTTGTTTCTCACATTATTGAGGAGAAAACATGATGTTCCAACGTTAGGGCGGTACTTGCCCTTTTTTCGCATTTGTTACTTGTTTATGTCGCTTTCAAGTAGCTATAATTACCTACCTATATATTTAGTAATATGTATATGGCTGGCCCAGTGAGATTGTTAATTTAAGTTTTGACACAAGTATAACTCAAGACATACAAAGATTTGACACATTGAGTTATGTTCAGTATAAATTTTCGGTTTTATATGTCCTTTAACTCAATAAAGGATTCGATCACCTTCAAAAATGTATCTTTATTCAGTAAAGTTGTAAATATTTTACATTTTTATGTATTATGATTCCTATTTGTATTTCTTTTGGAATTAATTTTAACGATTAAGGTTTGGTAGTCCGTAACTTTCAGAGACTTTCAAATTATGTAAATACATATCTAGTAGGTTAAGGGTTTTTTACTTAATAAATAAAACTCATAAACAGATAGCAATATTTATTTGCTATGTGAATATTTAACCCCTTAAAACATTTTCATTTAGAACATAATATTATTAGATAATGTAAAAAATATACCTACCTATGCGAAACATAACAGCACCTCAATGAACTTTTTTACATGCATTTGAAAATTGCAGTCCGTATATAATTAAGTTTTTTTTTTGGTTGTAAGTCACATAGCAAATAAAATAAAATAAAGCTAAAATTATAATGTCTGAAAATATTCCCGTAACAATGTGTTGGTCCTATATAATCCACCTAGTCAAAGCGCAGTTTTAATACTAGCTAGGTAGACATAACTTAATTTTATTATAATGTATGATTTTATGAGTGTGGCTAATATGAATATGACGGATGGTTGAGGTTATAGCGATTTTATTCTACCGGAAGATCTTTTCAACGCTATAATATGGGACCGAACTTACATAGTTTTGTTATTGTTTGATATTTCATTTTGTATAAAGTACTTCTATTAATTTTTAAGTTCATTATTTATGTGTAATTAATTAAAGTAGAAAAGGGACTATTTATTTTTATGCGATTGAGGATTTTTGGGCATTAAGCCGAAGGTAAAGTGAAGTCACGTAGAGAGTTTTGAGCGATATTTGGAAGTTTTTCGGACTACGAATATTTGTACGTAGGTTCTACGTATTCGTGACTTCACATCACCTTTACCCCAAGTATTGTCTCACAACAAATATTAAGACGATTATACCGTTAAGTCTATGTAAAGGGCAAACCAAAATCACAATAAAAGAATGAGTGTTGGAATTAACAGAGAATCGATATTTTGTTTTTCTTTTAAGTTTCCTTTGCCTGTATAATTTTATTTTTATTTGCGAGTACTTCGTTCGTTTTGCGTCGAAAAAATATTGTGGATGTGCTCAGTGGATAAAAATAATATTGTAATTTTTTCCTTGGATAGTCTCAGAACACAATTCGAAAATAAACGGTATGTATTCTAAATTTAAGTTTTATTTTATTTTGCACTAATTATAACACTCCGCACTCATTTTTGTAAAATAATGAAAATGTAACTTGCTGTCTTTACTAATTTACAACTAATTAATTACAGCTATAAAATATAACAATGGCTTCAAATATTTAATAGATTTGCACAAAACATACGGAATATTCATGGGACAATGCAAGTTCATCTCTTTTACTCAAAATAAAGACCAAGTTACATTAATTATAATTACATGAATCTAATATTAGTAGTCACTTCAATTACTAATCAAATGCTTTATGTAGTACTAATGAAGCATGCACTAATGGGGCTGCATTTAAAACTTCTCAGTAAGGATCTTTTTATTTGTTGTGAGATAACAAGGTACCTATAACTGTTAAGACTCTTGCGCATGTTCTTGACATGTCTTTTACTCTTCTCAAGTAAAAAAACGTAAGAAAAATCTAATTCAATCACTGTAACCAGGGGAAAAGTTCGAAGTTTATAAGTTTTATAACTAAGGTACCATACCCATTACGATTATCAGGCTCACACTACGCGAAGCTGTTTAAATATATAAATAGGTAGGTACATAAATGTGGAAAATGAATTCTCAAAATGCACCAACGCTAAATAAAATCTGGCAGTAACTGTAACGCATCTATGTAAGAACCAGCCTGTTTGAAAGACGAGAATCGCGCGTAGTGATAATAAAATTGGATTTAAACTTAATTCTAATGAAATCAATTGTCTTCATATTAAATACAGCCCTAAATGTGTTAAGTACATTGTTGTGATTGAATTTGATAACATACCTTAGATGCTAAATAAAATGAGAATACTCGTATTTTAAGGCAAGAGATTTAACGCGCAGATGGGTTAAAAATGTTGATTATATTTCGCCACTTTATATGTGTAATAGTGTCAACATATTCACGATTGCTGGTATATTTTCAGTGCTCATAACAAGAAAATAAAAACCCTTTTTTTCTTCTAGACATGAACGAGCCTGTGTGGAGGTGAACGGCAAATGCGACTGCGAATACGACTGAAAATACGACTGATATGAATACTATACTGGAAACATTGATATTGTTAAATGAAACTTCCTGTTAATTTGTATACATAGCATAATAGTTGTGTACCTATAGGTTTGAGTATAGAAGAAAACGTTAAAAAAACCTAAGTGTGACAGAAAACGTATAAATGTACCTACTTAAACGAAATTACAATTTTGGTTCCAATTTTTTTAACCGAAGTCCTCTTTGGCGGATCATAGTTTGAGATAGATGGGGATTGTGGGATTTGTGGGACAATATCCAGCGCTTTTTCCAGTATAGTTATACCTAACATCAGCAACTGACACGGTATTGATACATACATTGAGACGATTGTAAAGCATTCCTTTTGTTTATTGCGATCTAGTAAAGAAGCTTCGAAATAAATCGTAATAGGCTTTGCGATCTATATATTGTTTCAAATTAGAAATATGCGGATGTATACTACCTACTGATAATGTCGAATGAACCCTTCAAGATGCGTTAGGGTGCGTCTGACCAACTTTAAATCATGTTTATTTTCCGTACCGTGTAACTGGCCCTTATAACTATGAGGTGGGATGCTACAAAAATGTTTAGGCACTGCTTAAACCGCTGCAAAAGACAAGTCGCAACAGCATCGAAACAATAAGGAGTACCTATCGGCAAACCAATCTGACGATCGGGGTCATATTTCTATCACGTTCACTCTTGCTGCGATCATGGAAGTGTGAACGAGAAGTTTTACTTCCCTGGTTGTCATTTTGATTTACGGAGTATATAGAGTCTATACGACCTCCCAATCCCATATAAACCACGACACTTCTTTCCGGACAAACTCCAATAGCACCAAGATTGCTGTCAGGCCGGCCGGCAGGCTGTGTGCCCACTAAATATAAAGAATCCGATTTATGAATCTGAAGAAACTAAATTAATAACAAAAAACTAGAATCTCATTTTACAGCATTGTAGTTACCTAATAACAAATGCTCAAATATGCCGAACCGAATCATTGTATACTTAGGTAAAAGGTTTGACTGTGTTTAGGTTACTCCGTATTCCGCCTACTCAATAGAATTACAAAACTATTCGCGCGCTTAGCCCATGTACTTAATTAAAACTTTAAATTGAGCGCCGTACTATTAATTAACTAACAAATCGGCACACAACGGCCGTCATCGGCGCGCAGAGCTGTCATTTGAATATGAGATATATTCCTACTGCAGAGAAGGTTGCCTCATGCCGCATGCGAATACCGCCTCAAAGCTGTGCTAAGTTTGTAACTAGATCGACTAGTAAATACTTAAATAGTTTGTTAACACTGACCTGACGAAACTATAAAAGAAATCTTGTCATTAAAAATTGGTAAAACATCCAGCGTCGGACTGGCCATATAGTAGAGGTGGCGTTTGCCAGCTGGGCCTCAGCCTACGTGGCCCCTCACGGACCTGGTTTGCGGGGATTGTCGCAAGTCAGGACGGTGAAGATCCAGTCAGGGGCCCCGGAGAGCTAGCTGAGCCATTCTGGCCCAGTCCAACCTTGAAAACATCCACGCTTGCATTGTCGACGCCTAGTATATTTGTGCTGATAAAATGTTAAGTTATATTAACAATTTTGTACAGTATTATTTGCTGAATAGATGTTATTTATTGTAACTTTAAATTGCTATTTTGTAAGCTTAGTTTGTTACATAATAAATTAATTATAAAAGTCCGGGTTCTTGTTAATTACTCCGTTTATACAATAACTTGATGGTTTACTCTAATCCTTTAAATGAATTGGGGGCGAAAAAGTTTGGAAACCCCAATCCGACCCTAGAATCCTATTACCGAGAAGTAGCTTAATCGGTACACCATGTTACTTCAGCCTAATTTTACAGGTAAGTAGGTATCTTTCACATTAGTCTTCGATTCTACGGGATTCAGAACGGTTAATGTACAGTCAGCTGGATCAGTTGCTAAACTAAGTACTATACCTACTTTAGTTTTTTTTTTAGATTAGAAAACTCGCGCGTTTGTCGCCGTGCGCTTTTTAGGAAAACGATTTTAAAATTTGCTATTTTGCATCTTATTGGCTTCAGCGTATCAATAAGAATGGAAAAAGTAATCTCTTTTTAATTTTGTCTAGATATGGCTGAAAAAAATTAAGATAAATTGTCGAAATCGACCGTTATTTATCTAATCTGAAAAAACGAGGTATAATCATTGGCCATTCCTTCGCCAAAGACGTGAAGCCACGCGTACGTATTTGTACCTAGTACAGTCAGCATAAGTTGCTACACAATTTAAGTGCTTAAAGTTTTAAAAGTAAACACGATTAGTTTGAGACTGCATTTTATTTCAAGATGCTTACCAAATTCAACAAAAAATCAGAAAATCCAATTTCATTATCAAAAAATTCAGAGACTACCCATACTAAATGATTCAATCTTAAAACTATAAAATATTATCCGACCGGCAATCCAGAAGTCCCGGGTTCGTATCCCGTGATGTTCCAGAGTTCTTCACAGTTAATTATGTTATTTCTTTGTAATGGACATCGGTTTCAAATTTGTGCTAAAATATATGAACAAACTTATTGGATAATCAGCATAACTTGCATTTCTTAGTAATTTTTAGGCTCAAATCACAAGGCAGTAATGTATGGAGCTTTGTCGATGGTAGCTTAAATTTGTCTATGGCCTCCATACATTACTGCCTCTAGACTAAGATTAGGTGGTAGTGCACCCTACCTAATCGGGTAGCAAGATTCGGCATATATAGGGGGTAGCACCTTAAAAAGTTATGACTTTTAGTATGGGACACTATGAGCCAAACCTGGAGCGTTCGGAATGCAGCCAACTTTTCGGGTACCAAAAAAAGTCAGAAAATACCTCATCGGGTAGCAAGATTCGACATATACAGGGGGTAGCACCTTAAAAAGTTATGACTTTTTGTATGGAACACTATGAGCCAAACCTGGAGCATTCGGAATGCAGCCTGATTTTAGGGTGCCAGAAAATATCGAAAAATACCTCATCGGGTAGCAAGATGAAACTAATGCCAAATGAAAGTACTAATCATTCTGATAATTAAAAAAATTGGTAGTCGGTCCTAAACCTGGAGCATTTCAAATGCAGCCTACTTTTGTGATCGAACAAAAAACTCATCTGATACCATTACAACGTAGAAATGGCCCCAGAAGATGGTTCAAAAAACATAAACAAGCTTAATTTGATAGAATTTATCAAAAAGTGCCAAAATATTTCAGGTTTACTCACCCAAACTTATCACTTTCGTGATTTGGCTTAATTTTAGGGTACCTGAAGATTTAAAAAAATACCTTATTGAGTAGCACGATAATATGTATGCCAAATGAAAGGACTTATCATCCTGTGAATAAAAAAAAATAGCAGCGGGTCCTAAACCTGGAACATTCCAAATGCAGCCAACTTTTGTGATCGAATAAAAAACTCATCTGATACCATTACAACGTAGAAATGGCCCCAGAAGATGGTTCAAAAGACATAAACAAGCTTAATTTGATGGAATTTATCAAAAAGTGCCAAAATATATTAGGATTACTCACCCAAACTTATCACTTTCGTGATTTGGCTTAATTTTAGGGTACCAGAAGTTTTAAAAAATTCCTTATTGAGTAGCACGATAAGATGTATGCCAAATGAAAGGACTTATCATCCTGTTAATTTAAAAAAATAGCAGCGGGTCCTAAACCTGGTACATTCCAAATGCAGCCAACTTTTGTGATCGAACAAAAAACTCATCTGATACCATTACAACGTAGAAATGGCCCAAGAAGATGGTTCAAAAGACATAAACAAACTTATTTTGATAGAATTTATCAAAAAGTGCCAAAATACATTAGGTTTACTCACCCAAACTTATCACTTTCGTGATTTGGCTTAATTTTAGGGTACCTGAAGATAAAAAAAAATACCTTATTGAGTAGCACGATAAGATGTAAGCCAAATGAAAGGACTTATCATTCTGTTAATAGAAAAAAATTGCAGCGGGTCCTAAACCTGGAACATTCCAAATGCAGCCAACTTTTGTGATCGAACAAAAAACTCATCTGATACCATTACAACGTAGAAATGGCCCCAGTAGATGGTTCAAAATACAAAAACAAGCTTAATTTGAAAGAATTTATCAAAAAGTGCCAAATATATTCAGTTTACTCACCCAAATTATCACTTTCGTGATTTGGCTTATCAGATGAGTTTTTTGTTCGATCACAAAAGTTGGCTGCCTTTGGAATGTTCCAGGTTTAGAAGTCACTGCTATTTTTTTTATTAACAGGATGATAAGTCCTTTCATGTGGCATACATCTTATCGTACTGCTCAATAAGGTATTTTTTTTAATCTTCAGGTACCCCAAAATTAAGCCAAAACACGAAAGTGATAAGTTTGGGTGAGTAAACCTAATATATTTTGGCACTTTTTGATAAATTCCATCAAATTTAGCTTGTTTATGTCTTTGAACCAAATTAAATATATTAGGTTTACTCACCCAAACTTATCACTTTCGTGATTTGGCTTAATTTTAGGGTACCAGAAGATTTAAAAAAATACCTTATTGAGTAGCACGATAAGATGTATGCCACATGAAAGGACTTATCATCCTGTTAATTTAAAAAAATAGCAGCGGGTCTTAAACCTGGTACATTCCAAATGCAGCAAACTTTTGTGATCGAACAAAAAAATCATCTGATACCATTACAACGTAGAAATAGCCCCAGAAGATGGTTCAAAGACATAAACAAGCTAAATTTGATGGAATTTATCAAAAAGTGCCAAAATATATTAGGTTTACTCACCCAAACTTATCACTTTCGTGTTTTGGCTTAATTTTGGGGTACCTGAAGATTAAAAAAAATACCTTATTGAGCAGTACGATAAGATGTATGCCACATGAAAGGACTTATCATCCTGTTAATAAAAAAAATAGCAGTGACTTCTAAACCTGGAACATTCCAAAGGCAGCCAACTTTTGTGATCGAACAAAAAACTCATCTGATAAGCCAAATCACGAAAGTGATAATTTGGGTGAGTAAACTGAATATATTTGGCATTTTTTGATAAATTCTATCAAATTAAGCTTGTTTATGTCTTTTGAACCATCTCCTGGGGCCATTTCTACGTTTTTATGATATCAGATGAGTTTTTTGATCGATCACAAAAGTTGGCTGCATTTGGAATGTTCCAGGTTTAGAAGCCACTGCTATTTTTTTTTATTAACAGGATGATAAGTACTTTCATTTGGCATACATCTTATCGTGCTGCTCAATAAGGTTTTTTTTTAATCTTCGGGTACCCTAAAATTAAGCCAAAACACGAAAGTGATAAGTTTGGGTTAGTAAACCTAATATATTTTGGCACTTTTTGATAAATTTCATCAAATTAAGCTTGTTTATGTCTTTTGAACCATCTTCTGGGGCCATTTCTACGTTGTAATGGTATCAGATGAGTTTTTTGTTCGATCACAAAAGTTGGCTGCATTTGGAATATTCCAGGTTTAGGACCCGTTGCTATTTTTTTTTATTAACAAGTTGATGAGTTCTTTCATTTGGCATACATCTTATAGTGCTACTCAATAAGGTATTTTTTTAAATCTTCTGGTACCCTAAAATTAAGCCAAATCACGAAAGTGATAAGTTTGGGTGAGTAAACCTGAAATATTTTGGCACTTTTTGATAAATTCTATCAAATTAAGCTTGTTTATGTCTTTTGAACCATTTTCTGGGGCCATTTCTACGTTGTAATGGTATCAGATGAGTTTTTTGTTCGATCACAAAAGTTGGCTGCATTTGAAATGCTCCAGGTTTAGGACCGACTACCAATTTTTTTAATTAACAGGATGATTAGTACTTTCATTTGGCATTAGTTTCATCTTGCTACCCGATGAGGTATTCTTCGATATTTTCTGGCACCCTAAAATCAGGCTGCATTTCGAATGCTCCAGGTTTGGCTCATAGTGTTCCATACAAAAAGTCATAACTTTTTAAGGTGCTACCCCCTGTATATGTCGAATCTTGCTACCCGATGAGGTATTTTCTGACTTTTTTTGGTACCCGAAAAGTTGGCTGCATTCCGAACGCTCCAGGTTTGGCTCATAGTGTCCCATACTAAAAGTCATAACTTTTTAAGGTGCTACCCCCTATATATGCCGAATCTTGCTACCCGATTAGGTAGGGTGCACTACCACCTAATCTTAGTCTACTCCATTCCGCTAGGTGTTTTGAGCCTTACTACATGATAGTATAACTATGTAGTTGTCAATGTGATTTTTTAGGGTAACCACTAACCAGGGTTAACATTAAAAAGGTAGTTTTCCTAAACCATTGACTTAATTGTACTTATTGAAGAACAAAACCTAATGATGAATAATAAAAATAAATAAAATGCTGTCATGCATCTAAATACTTAAAGGCAGCTGAACTCATTACATCATAGAATGCTCTTAAATCTGCTTAAAAAAGTACAATGCACTATAGTGTGTTCCTTATGAAAAAAGGTAAATAAAAAATCAAATGACTGATGAAATGAGGTACTTAGGCACATTTTTTGGGTATAGTTGACCTAGGTTACAGTTATGTGACAGAGTGGCACAATTGAGGAAATTTGTCTATGGCTTCCATACTAAAAATCAGCTACCATAGACAAATTTCCGCTACCATAGACAAAATTAAGCATTTTGTCAATGAATCGGCTTAATTCCGCGAGGAATTCCGCTAGGTCTGTTTTGACCCTTATAGAATAATAACTACTTACTCGTATGATGTGAAATGGCCCTAGGAATGGTTAAGGATGTCTGGAGTTATAGTGTCTTGTCATGTGCCCATTGTGCCCTTGCCCTGCCAAGTACTTAAGTATTGTGACATTTACTACCAAAATAAATCAAGTAATAAATAGCAATAAAAATATCAAATTGTCATCATCATCATGCTGTGGATTGTGTGAGACATCACATCCTTCTTTAACTATAAAACTTTCGTGAGACTCTAACATATTAAAAATTTTTATAACGGGTTTTTTTTAAATATTTATATCTATATTTTTTTATCATATTTTAATATTTATTTATTAAATATTTATTTCATATTATAATATTTATATTTCGACAAAAATTACGTGAGTAACCCGTTATAAATATTTTCACATCCTTCTTTTGAAGACCAGGTTCTTCCCTAGGCCTCTATCCACCACTAATCAAATGGCTTCAAATCAAATTTCAAATTGTAATGATACTAGAATTTTAGTGTTTAGGTTTGTAAAGTAATCCTAAGTTCCTAAGTTGCACCATCCCACCACATGACTGTTGAAATCATCAAGTATTATTAAAGTAAATCACAATAGTTAATTATGAATATGTACAAATAAATGTACTTTACACAAGTTTCATCCTAAAATACATGTATAGGTCAAGTTAGCTACTTTGGCAAATTTAAAACACAATTTACTACAAGTCTACTAATACTGAATACTGTATTTCACATGGGATCTTCCTACAGCCAACATACCCACATATTTTACTATAAAAACAACACAATAAGCCAGCTGCCAACTAAGAACCAAAGATAATGTGTAAATAGAGGGGAACAGTCTAAGAAATATTTGTGCTCCAAGTTTGATAGCATTACTAGATGGCGCTGTACGGCCCCATACATTATGCGATAACTTGGGTTTGCTCTGGTTCAGATGGCGCTTCAGAGTCACCACGTAATGTATGGGGCTGTACAGCTAACTGTGCCCCTCTATTTACACATTCTCTTAACTAACAACTAAACTAATCCACTAACTTATAGCTAACTACAGTCTCTACTTTATTAAGTCCCGTAGAAAATGCTTTGAACTGAACATTCTGTGCGTTCTGTATTGCTACAGGCTTAGCCTCCGCCCATTTCTCCGGGACATCACAGTCGGTATTTGCATGCACTAGCACATCAAATGAACATCTACAATCTAAGAATGGTAAGTATGAAATAGTGGCTGCTACTTGCAACATTACGTCTCTAATTTCTTGCTGAATTTTTTTCAACTCTTTACTGCTTACGGTTTCATTCTTTTCCTTAGATAAAGCTGCATCGCCATCTTCGTACTGCACATTGAAGTCCCAGCATTCAAGGACCTCTTTATTGGCTACATTGAGGATTACGAGGGATAGTTTGCTGACTTTCTTCTTGATTATCCATTCTGGAAATAAAGAAAAGAAAATAAAATGCAGAAGTGGCAGACAATTTTTTTTTAATTTATAGTATTTTGTTGAATTTGGCAGCATCACAGTTAAGTACTAACACTCACAGATGAGAAAGCTTTGATAGGATATGATTCAAATAAAGAAGCACACAGCAAAACAGGTAGATGTGTCCATTTACTTTTGATTTTAATTGACTAATAGCAACAAATTTCATTGGTATCAACATAATTTGTTTTTTTTTTACATTGTGTTAAGATTGAGTAACAGGAGATGAAATCCCTAAGAAATTCTTTGCGCCATAAGTTATAGTGAAAAATCATTAAAAGTCTAAGCTACTCTTTGAATCAGCTGTCAACTACCAAACATGGCACACAAAATTTGTTCTAGATAGCCCATCTAGTATCTAGTAGAATACATAATAAATCAAATTAAGACGTTGAACATTTATTTCTTGAGGCTGATCAATATTCGACGTGTTTAAAGATGCACATCCAAATGGATATTTTGTAGCAATAACGATAATATAAGATTTACCTTCACTCTGAGTAAGAAGATTAGTCAGAAAACTCTTAATTTGTGCATCCTCAGACATGAGTAGAGTGATTCCATACTGCTGTTCAGCTTTAAACGTTTCCGGAGGATACAGGCCTCTTTGAAATAAAACTGAGTTGATGGCATATTCTAAAACAAAATAATTGATACAGTACATGCATTGCTGTCGTTGTTGATGCATAAAATATATGATTACTGTGTTATATGATAATATTTATTTCTTTGTTGTTGAACACTGTAAACTTGTAAAGTGATTATACAATATTTGGTTAATCTGGAGTACACTTACTTAAATACTCGCAGATGATTTGGGCGGAGCCCCGAAGAGTTATGCTATTCTTCGTCTGCTGTTGTGACATTTTATTTACACAAATTATCAAGAAAACAGACAAAGAAAATAACAACACAATACTGAAACTTTAGTTCACGAAAGTCCGTTGGAGTTTTGAAGGATAACTGACGGTCTGGTTTGACAGGCACTACAGGCAGGTGCTGCCACATGAATTGTAAGGATGGTTATACATATACGTAGTTAAAGGACCCATCAAACAAACCAAATATCAAATTTAAGACCATTCTCTTGCGTGCATAAGATTTTGAAACCATTTTAAAAAATAGCAGAATTCCTCAGAAATAAGTCAAAAAATCAATCAAAAATTAATAAATTCGTCTTGTTCCACCCTCGTGTGAAACATGCATTAGGCATCCTTTGATGTAGCGCTCATCAAACGCAAAATTTGCTTAACGTAGTCACGTTTTACATCTGGCAACACTTACCAGTCCATCAATCAAAATCGCATCGCGTAAAAAACCTGAAATATTCCAAAATTTAAACAGCGATTTTTATACTCTTGTGTTTTAAGGTTAATATTTATGTCAGTTAATAACATTCCTACTATACGCGAGTGGTTATCGGTGTGCTTACAATAATGCCTGTGTCTATTTTTAGGAAAATAATGTACTCCGTTCACGCCTAACCTAAGGTCACCTTACGTAAGATCGGCTTAAATTACTTAAAAAATGGGGAATCAAGTGTCTGCTGATGCCGGTATCAACGTAAAGGCTCCAGTCAACAATGCCAATCCACCACCAGAATGCCCCATGCACAAAAAAGAAGAAAACCCGCCCAAGGCATCAGAATGTCCAGTGCAGCATGGAAATGCAACCAATGACATTAACCCGTATAACATGGTAAAAATCGTACAACATATTTATCATCGGAATTATCGGAAAGCAATATTAAGATTCATACAAACGTTATTTCTATAAAATTTGTCGTTGCTAATCAACAACTCCATATCAAAATTACAGTTTCATTTATTTCAAATACCTACAGATGCCACCAGCAAACCAGCAGCCAGCTCCTGACCAGCCTTTCCCATTGCCGGTCCAACGCCAAGTGTCATCCATCCCCCGAGCCATGCCAGATGGTTCCACAGAGTTCTGGGTGTACCCGAGCCAACAGATGTTCTGGAATGCTATGCTACGTAAGGGATGGCGTTGGAAGGATGAAGACATAAAGCCAAAGGATATGGAGGATATTATTAAAATTCATAATGCTAATAATGAGCAGGTATGTTGTGACTGCTATTTTTTGAATAAGTTTGTGGACCATTTTTTTTGTACCCCCAACTTCTTATTTTATTTGGAAAGGTTTAGATGCTATCAACCCAGAATCACAAGCTGTCTCAATCTGAGTAGGACACAAAATGAGCATCAATATTTTGATACATTTTTTTGTTACTTCCATTCTGTTACCGCCATAAGAAGTCTATGGAGAAATGGTGACAGAATGGGAAAAAACTTGGGACACATTTTTTTCCTAACAAAATCGAAAGAGCTTGTAATTCTGAGTCGAAATCACCTAAAATTGAAAAAAGAAGTTGAATATCCAACTTTTAATAAAATGGCCCTTGTCTAAGTAAGATATTAGTATGTTCTATTGGTAGAAAGTGAATTTATTCATGATACTATTACATCTAATATAGAAATAAAACTGAAAAATATATTATGTTACACAAATTTTAGCTTGCTCCCATGTATTCAAACTTTAATGTCGAATTTTCGATACTCTTGGGTGCACAGCCAGTGTTTTACAATATAAAAAAAAACAACATTTAATTTCAGGCTTGGCTGGAAGTGCTGAAATGGGAAGCTCTCCATGCTAAGGAGTGTGGTCATCCAAGACTGAAGAGTTTCGGAGGAAAGGCCACTCAGTACAGCCCTAGGGCTCAAATTCGTTCCTGGCTTGGGTGAGTGAGATATTAACTTAAATGTGTAACTATGTAATTTTATAAGACATATTATGATAGGAAAGAAATATTTTTGAAATCATAACTTCTCTGGTCGAATGTGGTGGGCTTCAGGCCAGTGGTTCTCAACAGATGGTCCCCAGACCACTGGTGGTCTCTACCCCTAGTAGGTAATAGCACCTGATATGGGCCCAGACCACTGGCGGTCCCTATGCCTAGTAGGTAATAACATCAATTAATAAGATCAGTTTAAGTGACTGCTCTATATTTAGTTTATTATTCACACATGGTTTTTATTTATACATTTTATTTTGTATCTTGTAATAATCGTAAAGTATAAATAAACTGAGAATCTCATTAAGTACCTGAAAAATTATTTTTTTAAGACAGAAAATTTAATCGATTAAAGCCAATTGGCAAGAGTACATAGTATCAAAAAATACGTGTAATATTATTTAAAAACAAACGATAAATTTATTGTTTCTCAAATTACAGATATGAGCTGCCTTTCGACCGTCACGACTGGATCGTGGACCGGTGTGGCAAGGATGTTCGCTACATCATCGATTACTATGATGGTGGAGAGCTTGATAACAAATACCAGTTCGCTCTTCTCGACGTCAGGCCCGCCTTAGACTCCTTTGATAACGCTTGGGACAGAATGAAAGTTATGTACATGAGATATCGCTATGAACTCCTTGGCGACAAAGAGTCTTCGACAAAACTAACAAATTAATAGGCGCAACTTAAGAGTATTATAGTTAACTTTAATATTTGTTATAAGGTTCTTCATTTTGATCAACTAAAAAAACTGAATAACCGCTGCACCGGTGGTCATAAGAATAGAATATTTATTAGAAAAATCATTTATCTTTCGACTGGCTTTGGCTATGAGTTCAATCATGTCAAATTACTTTCTGGTTACATTTTAATCGCTAGAAAAGTTAGGATTGCAATAAATTTGAATAATATTAGTTGATTAAAGTTGTGGAGTCTTTCTGTCGGCAAGTGTTGTCACTGCTAAAGCTCTTTGTGATTCATTGTTTTTTATTTATTTTATTGTTAAATTTGATCTGTACCATTATATATTTTAAACCTCAGGCACCACAGCACTATCCTTTAGGTTACTAGACACTGTTAGTTAGGGATGTCACGAATATTAGGATTCGCATTCTTATTATGCGAATACGAATATTCGTGACGTCTATTTTTATTTTACATTGACACTGACGCGAATATTTTCCAAATGCGAATATTTCCAGAATGCAGCGTTTTGATCGTGATGACTTGACCGCGGGTCATCTACTTGCGCATAATACATAAGATACAATAAAATGCAGAATACAATAAAACGACGTAGGTATAGTTTCACTTGACTAATTTTGATCAACAGTGTTAGGCTGGCTCTACATGATGGGCCATCATAGGGACGCAGCTATACGACAGAACGAGATCGCAGTATCGTTAGCTCCCTCTAACGCATAGCTGCGTCCCTATGATGGCCCATCATGTAGAGGAGCCATTACGTATAATTTCGTACAATTTTTGAACTTAGAAACGCAAAAAATATGACAAACTTGAGTTTTTAAAGCTACGTAACATTTGTATAATTAATTTTGGCATTCGCGAATGTGAGAGAAACTACATTCGTGACAACCCCATTGTTAGTAAAAAGCCATCAAATATATCAGAGCGGCCACGGTACTCAAAAATATCTGAACATGCACTTTATCGCCTTGACAATAGAGACGTTGTTCAGATATCTGTGACCAAGTTGGCCGCTCCGATATATCTTATGGCGACTGTATAGGAAGGATGAGTAGAGAAATAATGTATTTGTTACTGACAGTGTCTGGTGGCCTTTTAAGTTAATAGTTGTATGTGCCCAAAATAGTGTTTAATAGAAGGTAGTAGTTACCATAAATGTTAATTTTGTGGAGAAATGCAATAAAGATGCCTTCCCACCAACACGCTACATTAAACCAATTGATGCAAATGATAGGAACTTAAGATTACGAGCTGCTTTAGCTGATAGCAGTAGAAAAGTCATTTATTTATTAGATATGTACTTACATTGCTTGAAATTCAAGTGTATAAGGTGTAAAATAAAATCTTACAACACATTGATGTTTTTTTATGGTATTCGTTTTTTTTCCCTTATAAATATGTAGTCTTGAAATACTACACAAATAGTAATAATCCCTTAGCTTTTGTAATGATCGGCACCGTTAGCACAAGAACGCTTTTTAATTGATACAGTCCGCGGTACTCGAGGAGAGATTACCTAAATAAGAAGATGTACACAAGAGGCTTAGAATGTTAGTAAATAAGTATTAGATAGGTTAAGTTAGATTAGGTTGCTTTGTATTTTTTTTTGTCTAAAACAATGAGCGCATCTCGCCATCAAACGTCACAGTTTGGCGAGGTTTACTTTAAAATGTTTAGCGTAAGTTTACATTCATATGGACGGATAGACCATTTCGCGCGCGAGATTCCTACTGTCGAATCAGTCTTGTGCTAACCGTTCACAAACCTACGTTTCAAGTATTAACCTTTTGAACGCCAAGTGTCGTGCCTACCACGCCAACAACCACTAAAGTGGCTATGGCAGACGCTGTCAAAGCAATGTTACTGTTGACAGATACCTAAGGTTTAAATTAGTTTGTCACTAATTGAGATGTTGGCGTGTATGCCACATTTTGATGCGAGAGAGAAAGCGTTCAAAAGGTTAAAGAAGACAATTATAAGTATAGAAATAAATAAACATGGTCAATTTATAAGTTTAATTTTCCACATTGACAATTTGAGAGCATAATCCTTTGGACTCATTCTTAAAAATCTCAACTTGCTGTTCAATGTATCCTTCAAAATTATTGTATGGGCAAGACGACAGCACTTTAAACTTCGGTCTGCCCTTGCTGCTGTGGTACACTGACCTGAGCGTAAGAACCGGGGGCTTGTCAGGGAATTTTGCACCTGGAAGTATGGAATTAGTTTTTAAATTAAAAGTGTATACCTAGGTAATTTAATACTCTTTTCTATATGGGAATCCTCGCTCATCTACTTGTGATTTAAAACACTGACTTAATTTTTTTTTATTCACGTCTGTTACCTATATATGTTATGTCAGTTTTATGACAAAATATATGGTGGTTGACATAGACCCGTCACTTTTGTGACGACTGTTAACCCTTTAACCGCCAAGCGTCAGACTGCAAAATCGTGCACTTAGCGCCAGCGAGCGCACAAGGCAAACCGGTTATATTTTTGGCCGTGATACCACGTGCTGACGCACGGCACGACTTTCCGTGCGCGTGATTTGACGTCTTTAGCAATCAAAGGGTTAATTACAACGCGAAGCAAAGTATTACGCCATGAAAGAATAGTACGATCGTTATTTTGAAACGTTCAAACGTTCTCACCTATATCTATCTGTAATATCCAATGAAAGTCGTTCATTTCAAACAGGAAAGCCGCATTGTTAGAGTCGTGTTCCAGCACGGCCCCCTCGTACCTCACAATGAGTTGGGCCAATAATTCCCTCTTTAGCTTTTCATTGTTCAAAAGAGCTTGGATCTGAAAATTAAAAACTTTATGAACATTGGAGTACTAGCATTTTTCGTTAACTAGGATCATGTACAGTCACCGGCAATAGTATCTTCCTACACGAAAACCGCAAAAATATGTGACACGCTCTTATTGTTAGGGCCATAGGAGCGTATCACATATTATTGCGGCTTTCGTGTAGGAAGATACTATTGCCGTGCCGGTGACTGTACGGCAAGTTTCAAAATTGTATGGCCACATTATGAATGAATTTGGTAATAAATCGCTAATGTTCCATGAGTTTTTGAAGCTCGGTGTATACAACAATATATTTACTCTAGTGTGTGATTGATAACTGTTTTTTTTTATAATTTAATTATCTACCTTGTACCTATTAGGTGGCGGGGTCTAAGTGTTAACTTATTGTCTCTGTGTTAAGGTGGAGTAGATAAACAATCGAATGGGTTAAAATAACATGTCAGTACCAACATAACTTTAAATTATAAAAACTCTATTTTAGTTATAATTAAATGATTTAGTTAATTTCATTTTATGCCTTACGCTCACGGAATAAAGAACATTTTCAAACGATGACTGTGAAACATACCTATGACTGTTATTCGTTGTGGGGAAGGGTTATTATTGCTTATTTTTTAAATAAATTTCAATATTGTATGGATAAAAGATGGAAGCATCAAGCCTCAGCCTGCACCTGCAGTGCCATTAAGCCCTTTATTTTCAGTACTTACTTTATTATTTAACAGTTCAGTGACCATTGGGACATAATCCATTAAGACTCCAGACTGGTGCATTCTGTAAATACATGACGCATGAACTATTTAAATACCTCATGATCTATTAGTATGAATACTTTTGAAAGGCAATGTAAAGTTGCTACGTTACCTTGTACAGTCGACGTCAAAGATATGTTTACACTTTTGCACCTTATTTCAAGGGAGTAGGGTGCAAAAGTGTAAACATATCTTTGACGTCGACGGTACAGTAAAACCTCGGTTATGCAAACGCTGACTTTTTCGAACATTGGTGCGAATTTCATGCTTGCTGCTACTTCAATTTTAATATACAGTACTGTTAAATAAAATGTGTTAGTTTTGTTTGACCTCATCCCAAAAAACGTACATTTTAATTATCTGAATTAGCCTCGGTTCCAATTAGTTGGGATAAATTGAGGTACTACTGTAGAAGCAATATAATAAAATAAACTTCTTACGGTGGCAATGTGATGTTCCCAAGTGACTTGGTAAGCAGAGGTGACAAGATCAACTCAGCATTGGTAGAGTTGGGATACCTCACAAGAAGCAGGGCCGTGTCTATTCCAGGGTTTTGGTTAACACTGTAATTCATTTTCAAAACAAGTTACATTATGAATTTAAATTTAAAATAATATTATGTTGCAATGCTATAAATGCTATAATTATCTAATAAAAAAAAAGAAATCTAACGGTGATTTGCAGTAAGTACATTTATCCTTTCTATACATTTGTATGCATTTGGCAGTTATGCGGTTTCAGAACAAAGTGATTTACTTTTTGAAAAACCAATCATTTTTTGGATTATTTCTGCTCAGAATCATGAGCAATAGGTACTTATCAATTAAAATAATGAATAAAAATATCCAAAATTTTTGTCAGTTTCGTGACACGTTTTTAAACATACATTCAGAATAAAATATCACAAACCTGAAAAATCCTTTCTCTATGAAAAGTTGGGGAACTTTTATTCAAAAATGGTTTTTATTTCTATAAATCAAAAAAAGATATGCAATGTACATCATGCAGACATGCAAGGTATGTCACATAACTATTTTATTGTATATATTTTTACAGATCTTACCTTTCATTAAATAACTCTGGCAACCGAGAAGTATCCACATCCAGCCTTATCAGGAACTCAACAACGTGGCTCCCAACCCACACTTCAATGTCTTTTTCTGACGTTAGTGCATCCCCAAGTAAGGCACTGTACTCGAAGTAGGCTCGGGAACCTTCATCTTCATTTAATTTTCTTATCTGAAATGGCATTTTTATTTGGTAAAACATGTATGAAAGCTAATATGGAAACAGGATTTAGTGGAATTATTTATTCCATCAAGAATGTCAAATACAAATACAAAATAAAACAAACAATAAGTCAAATTAACACTAAACTTAAACTCGAAACTTACAATTACCTATTAAAATACTACAGATATGCAATCGAAATAAATTTAAACTAAAATATAAATAAATATATTTAGTTAGAATAGGAATATTTGTGCAACTTGAAAATTGGTTATTAACTTTCTTTATTAACTATTTTTTAGATCTAGTACATAATGTCACAGTTTAAGTTAGCTTGGTATCTAAGTCTTAGATTAACTTTCTTGCCTAATTAATACCTATTTTGTGTTTATCTAAATATTTCACGAATCCATAACAAGATAATTGAACCAGAAATTAATTATAAATGGAACTAATACTCTAGTAACATTAAAGAAAATAGAAAGTGTTCAATGTTAAAATAAAATAGAATTAAAATTGTGATATTTTCTAATCAAAGGTATAGTCGACCAAAATTGTGGTCTACCACCCTACGGTTGAGGTTCATTTGAACGTCATGAGACAACAAGGTTGTGCATGTTTTAAACTCTGATATAGGGTTTGCAATCCGGATCCAAAATGTATGAAATTATCCAGATCTGGATCCGGATCCACAGATCTTCCCATACATTTCAGATCCGTCGTGCAAACCCTACTCTGATAGAAATATCAACCTTAGCGATTGTTAGATCTCACAGAAACTTTTGCAAAATTGGTAGACCACTTTCTTGGTCGACTGTACATCATTGTTGGTTGTCAATAAGGCCTTGCTGCCATAACAATTCATTAAGAAATAAACTTGTTTGTTATGAAACATTACCTGGTGAATCTTATACAAATTCAGCAACTCTGATATGACTCCACTCAATGCCTTAGGATCATTCTCATTCCACTTAGCAAGGCTCGGTACTTTATCCTCCAAAAAGTCTTCATCAAGATTATTCAGAAAGGACTCATCATCAAATCTAAAGTCCGGGGCGAACCATGGAGTTGAGGCGTCAAATAATACTTCCCATTTCAATTTCTTGGAACAGTATGGTAGAACTAATCGGAATTGACTTTCTGCTGCTTCTGCGGGTCCAGATATTCTTTCGATGTCAACCTTTGTTTTGCACAATCCTGTCAATAACAATATTAAGGGTGAATAACAGACATGATTCAAACAATACTGTATCAAACATAGTTTACAAACCCAGTTTCAGGTCTTGATAAATGTTTTGAACATAAGGGCGAAACACTTGAGCAATATCGTTTATAACTCCAAAGCTTTCTGTAGCCATCATTAGTGTAGATTAAGAACTACGTTATTATTTATTATATTGTCAGTTGTATTACTTGTATTTATATTGAAGGTTAATTAGGTAGCTTAAGAATCACTTAGGCCAGCAGGGTCGCGTTTTATAAAGTAACAATTTACAATTTCGCTGTTTGCCTCTCTCTCTAGCACACATATTGGATAGAAAGAGAGGCAAAAAGCGAAATTGTAAATTGTAACTTTATAAAACGCGACCCAGGTCCTGTGCGACTTTATCTTATTTTATGGCTCAACTCAATCTATATTCATGTACAACACAAGTTAACACACTGTATTAAAACTATTAAATCACAAATAGACACAGTAACAGAACGCACAGATTACCAAGTAGATACAACGGCATTCATGTCAAGAATGACAATTGAATTGACAAATGACAAACCAAAAGGGTACGTTCTGATTTAATAACTTCTCTATAACCGATACTTAGTACAATAAGGTCAAGTGAGTATATAGTTTCACTTTAAGCATAGACAGCGAGAATCATATAGTCTGGCAAACCAAAAGCGCAGTAATAGTCAGAGTAACATGCTATACCCATCCCTTTTTTAGTAGTGAGAGTACTAGCATTAGAAAAAGACAGTATGATTCTCCCTGTCTATGCTTGAAGTGGAACAAACTCTGGCCAAACTATACTATCTTTTCCTAATGCTCGAAACTCTCACTACTAAAAACGGCATGGGTATAGCACCCATCCTAGGTATAGCATGTTACTCTGACTGTTTAGACTGTTACCAGGGGGGTGCAACTCAGTCTAAATGACTAAATCTGTCAAAAAAATTGAGTTTGACACGACGTGTTCGATACGTTTGCATAATATTATATTCCGACCAAAAAGTGTAGAAATTAAAAAGTGGCAACATCGTAGTGTCGTCCCGTTTTCTTGGTTTTCTTAAGGTCCAAGTACATAGTGGTGAAGGATGGGCCATGCTCCGCCACGCCACTGTGTACACGGGGGTAATAGTAGACAATGGCGGACGATGGTCGGCAGTTGTCGACCGTGGCGGACAATCGGGAAGGTGTTGGTTTTTTTCACACATTTCAAAGGAATCATAGCGTGCTGTGGCCTGTGGTGTTCACACAGTCGCCAATATTGACACTGACAATGGGCTATGCAGCTGACGTAAAATCGCTGTCAGTTTAACAGCTCGCTGTTGTGTATGTAATGTATATGCATATATATGTTTATGTACCATTGTGTGAACACCTACGTGATGGTTGCGCATTGCAAAGCGTGGCGGAGCATGGGCCATCCTTCACCACTGTATACTGGGGCCTTTAGATTGATTTGAAAGGGAATGTAGGAAATATTTTGAATTTGTCGCTTTTTTTCAAATTTAATTTCCAAAATATCGATCCTACGGTTTTACTGTAAAATCATAAATGGCTGAGTTATTAAAGAAAAACCGTTTTTAGAATATACGCAGGAGCCTGATTCAGTCTACTTTTTGAATTTACATTCCCAGTGACCCCCCCGAGGGACCTACGAAAAAAAAACCAAGAACTAATTATTCACGGATCAAAATCTATAATGACTGAACTAGTTCGCACATTTGAAAACCAGTGAGAGTGACAGGGCAGGGGTCAATGGGGTTGGCCGGTCGAAAGTTTTTACAGATGGCGCCAGCATAGTTGGTACCTGTCAGTCCTACCAATTGTGTCAAATACTTGTTTTTTTTTGGAATTTTTTGACCTGGATGGGCTAGCCTTTAATACAAATCCCATAGGTACTCACAACAATACTAGTGACAGGTACCAGCTATGCTGGCGCCATCTGGCCAAACCGTTGACAGTTGCCAACCCCATTCTATTTGTTTTGGAACATATCTCGGGGTTTATTGCAGATGTCCACTGTGTAGTAATTGTACAATAATTAAGCATTAATTTTCAGTCAGATAAAAATTATTCAGAAATTTTCGTTTCATACTAAACTAGCAAATCATTTTAATTAATTTTAACGATATTTCAATCCATTTTTTGTGCGGAAAAACGAACAAGTAACAAGATATTTCAATAAATATGGTTTACTTTTAAGTACTGCCTACGTGTTGGACCTTCATTTTAATCATTGAGGGACAGAAGAGGCGCGCTGTGATTTTAACCTTTTTATTGCTTTTTGTACCTGCGTTTTTCATTTCTGACACTGACATTGTAAACGGAAAGCTTAATGCTAGTATAGTTGTGCTTGTGAAGTGATTTTAACAATTATAGTGAAGAATTATTGGCCAACTAATAAGATTGGCTCGCCTAATTAGAATTAACTATTAAAATTGCGGTTTGAGTAGACACACATTTACTGTGAAATCCGATTTCGTGCATCACGTATTAGTGTCTTATTTTTCACACTTTTGCTTTTTAATCAAAATTATGGGGAAAAACTCTCTTTGAACTTAATTAACCCTCTCATTATTTTTGATTATTTCGTATAATTTACCATAAAGTATTGCTTACCTATATACGAATCCATTCCAATACCTTGTGAACTACAAACTATGAAAAATATGAATTCCCTTCAGAACAACATTTCCGAACTCCTAAAATTAGCCAAAAAGTTCAACTGCTTCTATTTCTCAGGTAATCGAAGAATTGTAATTTATTCGATTTTGGTTTTACTATCATTTAAGCACTTATGCCTTTAAATATTTTTATTTTACAGGTTTACATCAAGGCATATGTAAACCATTCATTGTTGCTGGCCACCAAGTTGGGTTGATCCGACCTGATGTTATGAAATATCTTCAAAGATTTCCTGAGGTATTCATTTGAATGGAAATGTCCACCACATTGGCTTATTTAGTCACAAGAGACAATGCCACTCAAATCATCTGCCAAGAAAGGCTGTGTGATGATGATTGTTAAATTATTACGTTCCTCTTAATTTAAGTGTTGTTATTTCAGGTTTTTAGAATCACTGGTAAATATGTGGAACTTAATCCTGCATTCCGTGACTATCAAGAAAGAACTGCAAAAGTAGCTGATGTGTTGCAGAATTTGAGAAAAGATGGGGAGCTGTGTGCACTGAAGGGTTGGAGAGATGAGGTGAGTGCAAATGTATGGAGCTTTTTGTATGTGTGTTTCTCCATACTGAAAACGAATAACAACACAAATGTATGAATTGGTATGACTGGCTCTTATAATATAACTTTATAGTGCTAGCGGTACACGCCGAAATTCAGTATAATGCTGCAAATGGTGTTAAAAGCATAAAAATCGGACCGATTGATCTTTAGGCCAAATGAATCGATTCGGCCCGTAGCAGTAAAAAAAAAAAAAAAAAACAGAGTGCAGTTATGACGTCATCTTTTTTTTGTATGGAAAAAAAATATTTTTTGTTCTGAAACCTATCGTGTGTGGTATCAAATGAAAGGGCTTTCTGAGCTAATTCCAAAAATATGTCACATCATTACATTTCAGTCACATGTTTGAAATAAACATAAAAAACATTTTCAAAACATACCAAGTTTGGGCTCCTCGAGATACGACACCAAGCAATATTTTTTTGTAAAATATATCTCAAATGATACCTAATATCTTCATATCTAACCCCAAGAATGCAATTTTGAAAATAATTACATTTAGTATTTTTTTCTGATTTTTAATGTTTACAAAGTGCGTCGTATTACTCAATACGAGTACGAGTACCGTAATATCCTCCAACTTTGCCCCCAAGTAGGGTTGCCAACCGTACTATAATATATAGTATCGTACTATATTTTGGCTTGGCGTACTGTTGAAAATATGCAAAAAAGACGAAAATACTATATTTTTGGAACGTTTCATGAGGTAACAACAAGGTGTACTATATTTTTTTGATGTAGGTTTGGAAAATACTATATTTCTCTCAAAAAAAGTTGGCAACCCTACCCCCAAGCGAAACTTTGCCCAACATTTTGAACAAATTCATTAATTTACGTAATTTTATAGTATGTATGTACTTTATTGCACATAAACAAGTTTAACAATATTACAACAGTAAAATAAAAAATAAAAAAGATATGCACAAAGGCGAGCTTATCCCTAAAAGGGATCTCTTCCAGCCAACCCATAGTATAGTATTCTGGTGCGGGCAAGTGTTGATGTGAATCTCACAAAATGGGAAAGCATGGTGAGTAAAACCCATACTTATACTTATACCTGTATATAATAAGGCAATGGGGAAAGCCAGTGAAACCTTATTGTAGAGGGTGCTCTTTTAGATTCCATACAATGAGGAAAAGAAACAAAAGATGAATGGTCCTTAACAATGTACGGGAACTATGTACAGTTAAAAGGCTTTTCTTATGCAATTGTTTCCCTATACCTTTTTGCTTCAGCATTTTCATTTTAGAGTATTGTGACAGTTGCCATTACTCTAGATTGTTTATATCGTAATTCGATTTCAAAAGGATAATGAATGAAGAAGTCTTGATGTGGGCAATGTTACGTTGTAATGTAACAACTAGTGATGGCCAACTTTGCCCAAGACAAAAAAAAATCTTAGGGCTATCGGCTTTTTGTATTAACCACTCGGCACAAAAAAAGGTGATTATTGTTTTTGAAATAGATATATATGACGTTTTGGAACTGTTTCTTTATTTTTTTAATGTAATTTTGTTAATGTGAAACCATAGTATTCAATATATACATAATTTTCTTTGGTCTGCCGATTTATTTGTAAACATTAGTAAGATAGGTTCGTTATGATTTGTTTCTATTATAAATAATGAAATATAACTCATTTAATTATGTTTTGTTTAATATACATACTAATGCCTGAAAAATAAAAACATGACTTAATTAAAAAAATTAAGTCAAATGAGACAACCCTTGTACTTTGGAATGCTTGTATGCACCTTGTACCGTAAAGATCAAAAACGCGTACCTATCATTGCCCACCTAATTTGTACAAAAGTTCACGTACTTATCGCTGAACTATTTAAAGGGAATGATAGGATTACCCTAGAGATTTGCTGTAATTCTTGTTTCAATACTATAATCGCATTATTTAAGCGCAAATCGACTTGAGCAATGTTGGATAAAACTCGATATTACTTTACCCACCCTCAAGTTCGCAAAAAATGGGATAAACTCAATTCGCTTTAAGTAAGAAAAATCCTGATATGTGCAACCCGGGTTCCTCGAGCTCACCTATCACGTTATATCAAAAGAACGTGGAAACAGAGTTTCATTACTCCGAGAATTATTAGATCCCACATTCGTAATAATGAAAAATTAAAAAAAAATACTTAGTGAAATTATTTTCAAAATTGCTTTCTTGGGGTTTGAAATGAGGATATCAGGTATCATTTAAGGTATGTTTTACAAAAAAATATTCAACTGTATCGTATTTGTAGGAGCCCAAACTTGGTATGTTTTGAAAATTATTTTTATTTTCATTTGAAACAAGTGACATAAATATAATGATATGATATATTTTTAGAATAGGCTCAAAAAGCCCTTTCATTTGATACCACACACGATAGGTTTCAGAACAAAATTTATTTTTTTTCCATACAAAAAAAAGATGACGTCATAACTGCACTCTGTTTTTTTTTTTTTTTTACTGCTTCGGGCCAAATCGATTAATTTGGCCTAAAGATCAATCGTTCCAATTTTCATGCTTTTAACACCGTTTGCAGCATGTTTAAAGCGTACCTCTAGTACTATTATAATTTCTTAATGGCAATACCACAATTTTTTATTACATCTTTAGTAGGTATACCGACTAAATGATGATTAAAATTTTTCCCATTTTTTTTTTTTGCTATTATAATATAAGTCTAAAATAGGTTGACCTTAAATGTGACATATTCAAGTCAAAGGTAGATCAAAGGTGGATCGTTATTGACAAGGCATTACTGCCATAAAAAATCATTTAGAACCAACCGAGAATGTACCTTTAGCTTAATAAGAATATAATGATATTTTTCATACAGTAAAAAATAGTGTTTTCTATATTTTATATCCCCTTTTAGTGTTTCGGAGTGAGCACTCCATTTTACTATGAAAACTTGATGGAAATGGAACGGAGTGCTATTTGCCTGTTCGGCATCAGGAACTACGGTGTCAGTGTCTCTGGCTATGTCAACCATCCAACCAAAGGGCTGTGCATCTGGCTGCAGCAGAGGAGCTTCACCAAACAAACGTGGCCAGGTGTGTAATAGGGTAGATTATAAACATGCTATAGTATCACTATCTAGGGAAATTTAACAGTAAGTTATACTTGAATAGAAGAGGGTTTTGCGCCTTACTGCGGTCACCATTGCCGCGGCTCCCTGTGGCCACAACTGTAGTGGTTGTCTTGCTCTAGCTGCAGGTGGAAACTCTTGATAAAGAGGATTGTAAATTGATCAGAACATGTTGAGCAGATTTGAAATAGGTGGGTCGAGCAGTGTAATCGCGATTCTGCCGAGACCGCTCGTTCGTTTGCTGGTCGGGCGCGTCTACACTGCCCGAGATGCTTAGCGCGGCGATTTCTCTGCAAGCCTGCCTGTGTGGACCCGTTCTTATTGATTGAGCTATGATCATAAAATTGAGACAATCCCAACAGTCAAACATTACACAATTTATGGTGTAATGTAGGCCCCCATGTGGCCTTTGTAAATTTCAATAAATTCTTAAGCCTGAGATAAGTCTTAATAAGATTTAGATAAGATATAATTAAAATTTACAAGCTTTATCATTGTTCGTGTATTACATTTTAATCTTCATTGATTATTGCATATTCTCTAAAATGAAGATTTCTAAATATAAAGTGCCCATTATTTAATTACGAACCACGGGATTACGAATGTACCTAATATTATGTATGATACTATTGTGAAAATTTTGGATTACAAATTGGTACCCCAGAAACCGCAACTCAAACAGGACAGAAGGACAAACTGGACGAAGATTCAAAAGATGAGGAGACAAGTCAAAGCTGACAGTCCGGGTTCTCTGATGAGAATGGTCACGAGAGATAGAAAACTGGAAAATGCTGGAGAATGCTATGCCGAACAGCAAACTGAACTCAGAGATATACTATAATCATTTTGTAATCAAACACTCATTTTGTTCAGAATGGCTTATTTATTGATTGACTGTTGAACATTGATTTCATGTTCGTTTCATATACCTATGTAAAAATCGCTTCAAACTCAATGCAGGCATATTCTTTGTATATGTATAAACACCGCATTTTAAGCCGTGTCCAGACTACGTACGTTCGCAGCAGCCACGCAAAGCAGCTGGAAGTTTTACATGTTCGCTGTTTTACCGCGACCGAACATTCCGTGCGCTTTGTGCGCATAATCTGGACACGACTTAACACATCGAACTATAAAATTACGGATAAAGTTCGTGGTTGAACAGGAAAATGGGACTGTTTCGTCAGCGGCGGATTGGCCGTGGGCTATGGAATCCTGGAGACCTGCATCAAGGAAGCGGCCGAGGAGGCGTCGGTGGCGGGAGAGTTGGCCAAGAAGTTGGTGCCGGCTGGCTGCGTTAGGTATGTATTTATAACTTGGTAAATATCTGATTTGAAATCAAATTAATACTTATGAATATTAGTGTTTTTTTATGAGGCAGGAAAACCAACAGGAAATTATGAAACTAGACACCATAAAACCCAGATTATAAACCAGTGAGAGTCATTAAAACCAGACTAATTCTGGTGATGTATCTTTTGAGTTTTTCCAATTCATTATATCATGTATCATGTATCAATTTGGTATGTTCATAAGTGATTCCATTTTCGGTTAGTGTGTTTTCCAAATCGTGTCGATGTAGTCGAATTTAGATGAATAGGTACTTACGGCATAGAGGTACACAGCTACAACTTCATAAAAAATTGAAATTGACCTAACTTCTCTTTTTTGTATAATGTTGCGATAAACTTGTGGAGACTTGGGCAACATTAAAATTTAATGTCTAGTTTCAGGCTGAAGACCTATAATACCTACCCTGCGTATCCAATATAATAACATTTTCAGGAAGCTGTTTGGGCTTCCCCGATTTTGCAGTTCCTCTGGCGTGTTTGCCGATGCCAGCATAGAGGATTTTTATGCCATAGTACGGAAAAAGACGGCATCTGTGGTAACGCAGATGAGGAGGAGCTCAAATAGCATCCTGAAAATGATAGCAGAGAGGTGGGATTCGGATATTCTCCGCCGATACCCCGATCTGCATGTGATAAGACCTAAAAAATAAAATAAGTTAGAATAGTTTACTAATGTAGCTAGTTTTATATGTGTAACTAACTATCTATGGATCTCAGATATCTGAAAATAAATAATTTTTATTTTATTATTTTTATAATGTACTTACTCAGGTTCATTTATGAAGTCGAGTTGCGGAAACCTAGGCCACGAAAACCTGTAACCTATCTATGTTGAGGATGAACATTGGTGTAAAGCTTAGAGAAATTAGTAAGGTTAGAGTGCTCACTCAACGCCTGGTTATTAGCCCGAACCCGAGTTCTTGACTTAATGAAGACCCTGACTAAGGGAGGAGCGGTCAGGGTCGTAAATACAAAGTTTTGCGATGGGCGCCTTATTTCGCCCGTTGCCCGTTTCTTCCTCAATGAGTCAGTGAGCACTCTAAGCCTACTTCATTCTCTATAGTCTAAAGTCTAAATAAATTTTCCATTACAGCTTCTACTTCGAGAGTGAAAGGGGACTGTTCCCAAACACGGAATATGTGTACGACCTGGAGTTGCCCTTAGACTTCGTGCCACAAAATGCCGACGGGGAAGTGGAGAGTTTCGAGTTGCTGACGGCACAGGAATGCATCCAGAGGGCCCTTACACCGCAGTTTAAAACCACTAGTGCACCGGTTCTTTTGGACTTTCTGATTAGAAAGGGATTTATCACACCAGAGAATGGTAAGATTTATATTTTAGTTAGCATAATGTTGATTTCCTTTTTTATATAAGTAGTTATACATACCACAAATTGGAAACATGTCCATTACGAATAATATGAAGGACTCTCGAAAGCCCAAGGATTCTTCAGATCGTTAGGTACAGATGCGAGATGTCGCTAGTAACTTGTTTATTTTTTCACTTGTAATAGACATCTGTTTCCTATTTGTGGTCTTATTTAAAGGGTTTGACTTCCAGTTGTATTTATTATCGTATCAAAAATATAGGCCATTTCGGGTCAGTAGCAACGATAATTGACGAACTAATGAACGTAATCCAGCAGAGAACTACGAAATTTCGTGAACAATAAAAAATTGACGGTGATCGAAGTTTGGGTACGACATACGGCCAACCCTTAGGGGATTATCACACTGGCGCTACAACCGCATGCGGCGACGGTGTGCAAGCCTGACAGTGCTATACACATGCAGAACGCTATATCGCTCGTGCACCGGCGCGCACGCGGAAACCGCAGCAGTGTGAAAGTCGCATTAGCAAGTCTGCAGACTTCAACCAGTCCTAAAAAAAACTTGCTTGCCATTCTATTTAGGTACTTCTAAAACGAAGAGGTAATAGAGCCTTTGTGATTCTGTGTCTTGACTGTTTTACTATTACGATACTTGATACAGCACGCCATGATCGTTTTATAGTGTTGTTGTATCTTTTGTTGCACGGCATCGGCAAGTGAAGGTAAACCTTGCTCGATAGGCTATTGTTTCCTTGGATATCGTACACACTGACGAACATGTGTGGTGGTTAGGCATGTAAGTGAAAGATCACACCTATGTTATGAAAAAATTACACAATCGTAGATAGGTGTTTTAAATTTACTTTTAATAGATGGATACACACTGGATCAGCAAATAAAATTATAATATAATATTAGCTCTACATAACTTTTGTTTTTTTAAATAGAAATGGCTGCCTTCAGGGCCTTCGCCAGAACTCAGTAAATTAATGCATGTTGTACGGTAGCGGCCTTTCTTTGCTTTTTGTAGTGAGATAACCGCCCACTACAAACAACACACGGCGTCCGTGGCCGGGGAATCGGATTTCTGACCCAAACAGTGGGTACACGCGTTTTGAAAGTAATTCTTCATTGGCTGCACACTTGTTCGTGAGATCACCGCACAATAAGCTATATATATATCACACACTGAACAACGAAAATTAGCAAAAAATAAAAAAGTATTCCCAAAAAACCAGCGCCATGTTTGCGCCCGGAACCGGAAAAACCTACATAACTTAATTGAAATTGAATATTATTCAATGTCATGTAATTTATCAAGTGTCAAGTTGTCAACAAACATAAACATAGTTAACTTCCTCATTAATTACCTAGTTACGCGACTTACGCGAGTTATTTAATCGTTGCCGGACACTGTGCTAGGGCCGTAGCTAAGGGGGGCATTAGGGGCCAATGCCCTACCTTAAAACACGAATGCCCAACCTTAAAACACGAATGCCCTACCTTAAAATTGGCCATGCCCTACCTTAAATTAGCACTGCCCTATCTTAACTGCAACTCTGGTTACAGCCCTGCGCTGTGCAATATTATTTTCACCTCACTAGCTCGGAAAGCCCTTTTTGTTTGTTTAATATCTATTGTGAAAATCGCTTTTTATCCACATGTGGTGAAAGAGTTTTGACATAAGTGACAAGTGGCTTAAGTGACATTTGACAGCTAACAAAACGTAAAACGTTAAAAGTGCAGAATTTTTAACATCGCAATTAATGAATTGCATCGAGTAAAAACACTTAATATAGTCTTACAACTTTATTTTAATTCATAAATATCAGCATTCAACATTAATCTTCATTCTTTTTGTAAAAACGGATAAATTGTTCTGACAGCCGAATAAGTCTACGTACGAACAAAACGCATCTGACATTTAATAAAACCTTTTACGTCAAAACTTTTCATTTCAATTCATCCATCATATCAACGTTAAATATTCGCATTTCGCATGTTTTTCTAGGTTGTTTTGTTAAAAATTAGTGATTCGAGTGATGAAGAAGTATTAAACACCTGAGGAATTACGGGAAACCGAGCAAAATGCACCCTTTTTCTTATTTTCCTCGCTGTAGTGAGGTGAAAAGTTTTGTGTTATACGCGGGTGAAAGTTATTTTACGTCTCGTGTATTAAAGCACTCGCTACGCTCAGGATTCTATTTTTGAACCACTCGCTTCGCTCGTGGTCAATAATAGAATCCTTTCGCTAGCTCGTGTTTCAAATAACACTCGCACGTAAAATACAACTTTCACCCCTTGTATAACAAATAACTATTTCTGCGCTGTGCAATGGTTGCAAAATTTGGATGTTGCCTTATAAAGAATCCTGTTTTAAATATTATTGCCTATCAGACTGTATCGCCATACGCTACGTAAATTGTTTTTATTCAATAGTCGCTGTGTTACATTACATCAAGTTGTTCAACGAGAATCACAGATATTTAGATATGTATCTACATAAGTGATAACCTAGTTTAGAAGGTGTCATATACGTTGTCGCTTTGTTGTAAATATCAGACTGACGTTTAATATATATATTTTTAATTAAATACTCTATCTGATAAACGTAAATACGAAAATCAAATACAGTGCTTTTTAGACCTGTAGGTTTTGACTAACACGGAACCGTATTTATTATACATTTTTTTTACAGAACCAAATTACCGGTACCTGGTAGAGCTGCTCCACGTGCCCCTGCAGTCAATCTACAACTGGCCTTTCACGGCCGCCAACTTCGTCAATGGAGACGCCGACGGCCCGCAGCTAGAAATACACAACTAATATACACATAATTTAGCTAACATTATATCTTTGCCCCAGGTAATTTTCTAGACGTTTTAATTTCTAAACATAATTTGTATGTATGTCATATTTATTACACATATTTTGTGATTCCATAATTTATTTTACTTCAGGACGTGCTGTAAATGGTTCCGTTTTGATTGTCTTTGTCCGTGTGATCCGTATTTTTAGTTTTTAATACCTGTTTAAAGAGGCGCTTCCGTAGCTTTCCACTATTAAATTCGTAATCCGATCAATCAATATCTCGGAAAAGGAAATTATGTGTATTTTAATAATTTATTTGAATATTTTTTGATTAAATCGCAGTTGCAACAGTGTCGTGGGGTATTTACGCTCGTCTATGTAATCAGTCGTTTTGTTTTGCATGATATATTTAGATGACTAATTTCAACGATACCTTATACTTTTCTTCAATTAAAAGACCAACTCCTGAAGTAGTTTGAATGTTACTAAAGACGATAGTTTAGCTAGGTATGGTTAATTTCTGTGATACTTTACCAGTTCGGTATAAGGGATTTGTAATTTAGTTGAGTGTGAGATTACTCAGTTAAAATGGATGATTAATGTAGAAAAATTAAATAATTTTACGTATTTATTTGACCAATATTTTTTTCATTTGATTGTATCGCTTTAGATAGTATTAAACTAAAATATTGCTGGAGTAATGGCATGTGAAAATGCTAGGATACTTTAGTGAATAGGTGCTATTTAATATTTCCCATACATAAAGTTAGTGTAGCCTAAGTTGATCTACAGGCGTATAGATGCTCTACGATTTTGCGATTGCTTGGTCAAATGATAAATTGACTTTTCTCTCTCTTGCCTAGATTGTAAGGTCTACTTAAGTATACATATGTGAATACGCTTCTCTTAGCTTAGCCTGTATACTCTTTCTCGAATTAGAACTACTTCCTATTTGTTTTATTCTGATATATGCTATCTTAACATTAGTACTTATTATATTGTGTATAGGCAGTCTAGGATAATTCAAGAATTTCTTAAGTCGTCTCATATTGACAGGATATTCAGCAACGATGTGTAGTTTACTGCCGTGTCACGCAATACCTACCTAGGGTATAAAAAAAACGTCATCGAACTTATGTCAACATGATAAAGTTCAAATTCGTTTGCATATTGAACATAGATTGCCGTAAAGTTACACGTGGTCTAGCGATAACGCGTATCGAGTTGTATGTTATTTAATCCTTGGCACTTCATTTTCAAAAACCCGAAATATTCGCAACGCGAAATAATTGTGAATTTGCAGTCTCAAGAGACTACAGAAGCGGATCGACTTTATTAAGTAAGTACAGTCGATGTCATGTGATGATAGTCGAACGAGCGGGAGTGTAAGCGAAGCGAGTTCTTACATACACCTTCTGGCTACTGGGACATCTCGGCATTTCGATGACTTTTTGATTTTGAGAGTTTGTTCGAAAATAACTTTAGTAACGTTTTTCTGATCTTAATGAAATTTTTTGGGGTTGTAGCAGAGATACATAAAATTTGAGAAATCGTTTATGAGCTGGATTGATCAAGGGAAAAACTTAGAAGGCGAAAAAGAATCTTCATATGGGTCTTGTTATATTGGTCAACTCGTTTGCAAGTAAATCGTGAGTTCCCAGTTCGAGGCGGACTAATAGAGTTATACACTTGTATTCTACTCCTTTATGCATTCCAAGATACAGGCTTCAGCCTAGTTTGGAATGCACCAGACAACCTGGTAATCTGTTAAACTTTGTTTGATTAATAAATATTACTTTACTTTATAAGGTGTAGAAGTGTAAACATATCTTTGACGTCGACTGTACCCTTTGGTTTGGAAACTGCACATTTATCTAATAAATTATCTATATAAATTATACCAGTACCTATACTTACTTACTTAATTGCGTAGTACCTTACGAGATTAATACGAATAGCTTTATTTTTAAAGCGGGTTAACTTACGTACAGTCGCCATCAGATATATCGGAGCGGCCAAGGTGGTCACAAATATCTGAACAATGCCTTTATTGTCAAGGCGATAAGGTGCTTGTTCAGATATTTTTGAGTACCGTGGCCGCTCCGATATATTTGATTGTGTCAGTACTATACTTACCTAGCACATAATTGTAAGTAATCATGTGGAAGTCTTACTTTTTTTTTAAATACTCATTTTCTTTATACATATATGACTACAATCAATACAATCATATTACACTTTTAAATCCAGTCATATGTAAAAAAATCTAATGATAGGTTTCTCGAATGCAAAATGAGATATTGAAATGATACCCCAGTGTAGATGAGATTAAAAAACCTTGATAAATGCCATATCTCATTATTGCGTGCTGATTACGGCTATGACCTATATAATTATTACCTATGTCTATGCTAGGTGCCGCGATAAAACAACAAGAGTTAATCACAAAAGTCGTTGGATTCTTTAGCACTGTGCCCTACATGTCCTGCATAATTGGTATTAACGTAATCAACATGCCGTGACAGTTACTACGTCGTAACGAACGGCGACTCCCTATGTTGGGCTTATGCGTACAGTCGCCATCAAATATATTGGAGCGCCGAAGGTACTCTAAAATATCTCAAAATGCACTTTATCGTCCTAACAATAGTTGTTCAGATATTTGTGACCACCTTGGCCGCTCCGATATATTTGATGGCTGTACTACAGGCATATGAAATTTCGGAGCCTTGAAATTTACATCGAATTTTATATTTTGGAACTTACGATATTATTATGTCATGGTTGTAATACTTGTAATTGACAGTTGATAGTGTCGAAGGTCAATGTATGTGTAAACCATTTTTTTTTCGGAGCGGCCAAGGTACTCAAAATATCTGAACATCTGTATCGCCCTGAAAATACGGGTGTTGTTCACATGTTTGTGACCAGCTTGGCCGCTTGGATATATCTGATGGCGAGTGTGCTACAAATCTATCTGAATGAAATGTTGCGTTGTTTTGGGCCTAGCTTATATTATATGTATAATTGTATAAATATTTTTCATTTTTCAGTAGTATCATCAGAATTGAGATTAGGAAATTAAAGTATTGCTATGATAGTCAGCAGGCATAAAATTATGATTGTTGTCGGTCATATTCATTAGGAGTAGGTAGTGAATTGTCATGTAGTATTATGTAATATTCATACATATTATAAATTGCAGTTTTATACATTTTTACCTCACGTTAGTTAAATATATTTTGTACTATGTATATCATGTATCGTACGTAAATTATTATGTAACCATTTATTGCAAAACTGAGTGATTATTATAGTGATTTATTTCCTATAAAATATGAAATTAAAGTTGGAAACGTAGTGTTTTAATTTGTATATTTTTTATTGAAATATATCCCCACATCGTAATTATTATACCAATAAGAATGTATACCTAAATAAATAGAGGGACACTGTCGAGACATTTGTGCTCCAAGTTTGATAGCGTACATTGCATGGTAACTCTGGTTTGCTCTGGTTCAGATGGCGTCTCTGAGTTACAGCATAATGTACGGGGCCGTACAGCGCCTCTAATAAAGCTTTACTCACATAATCTATGATCAATATATGAAAGCAAAAAGCAGATAAAATAAAAACGCAATTCTGAAATATATTTGATTTATTGACAAGTTTTTGCTAATACTTTCGTACTGCACGTTAACATGCCTGGTTAGAGTAAAATAAGCTTGTTAAAACTATTACTTAAGTAATTGAAACAATTGAAAACTGCACTGCATTGATCCACGATTTTATCGTGACTTGCCTGCACCATTGCTAAACAAATAACATCAACACAATTTTTAAAACACATTTAAATCTATACAAATTAGGGTTAGTTCCAGATATCATACGTAAAACAATTTATTATTAAATTCCTACTTTAGTACAAAGGAAAATTGCATCATGATTCTCAGCTTGTTGCGTAGAGAGAACTCTGTCTCCTTTACAATGACATGATACTAAAAAAATATGTTTACAAATACATTTATATGCAGGTTCAATGCCCAGCAATGGACCTTGTGAAAAAATTAACAGTAACTTTTGAGTCCATTTCGCTGTTTGATCACAACAATATAACACTAGTTGAAATGACAGCAAATCTTTAACAACTTATGTAATGTATACTGCGGTGTTTAACGCGAGGCAGCTTCAATTCACATACGAACATATTCGCTGGTTTGCTGCCCTTAATCTGGACACGTTATAAGTGACCCCATATTATGTGGACAGGGACCATGTCGCGCTCTACAAAAAGTAAACATTGCGCTCCAGTGGGATTTCAGCGCTTTATTCTTAGAATAGAAGCTTAAACATTCTATTATGCGATTCATTTACCCGGTATCAACTCTTACATCGTTAACTTATGTTAACTCGAAATTGCATTCCATAGTACACAGATAACCTCAACCACTAGATAGATCATAAGTACAACTCCGGGTCACCACGCATCTGTGCTCCCGTATTAATTTTGTATGAGAGCGCAACCGCTTATTTCAATTGACGTTTTTGATCATTACTCATGTGAATTAAAAATATCCACAAAAAGTTACAGGGGTGAACCTGGATTGTTATACTACAAATTCGTGTAGAATAACTATTGAGATGTGCTGTTCGAATCGTAGAAACATTAGAATAAAATTGCGCTGATGTGTGGTGACCTCGTGCTCCCTGTAAAAGGGTACTGATGAGGTGTCTTTGTAGTCTGTGATATAGTATCATGTCTTCCTACCGGGCACCGAGCACCGAGCACCGTCTAGTAATCATCTCCGCGCGAGATGACCTCCTTGCAAGTGGGACGCAGCAGGATGGTGTGCTCGAACTGCGCGGTGTAGCTGCCCTTGACGTCGCAGAGCGGCGGGTAGGCGTCCACCACGCCCTTGTCGCACAGGTCCTTCAGCGCCATGGCGTAGCGCGACGCGCCCGCGCGCTCCAGCCAGCGCTTGCAGAACGCGAGCGTGCTGAAGTTCTTGTTGATCAGGTTGAGGAGCTGTTTCGACGATTGTAATCTGGAATAGAGTTACATGATGTAGGAGACGTTTGATAGGCGTTCTTAGTTATTTTAAAACAACCCATATGATGCTAATATGTCTAGGAGTCTGATGGGGCCCACCCACTATCAGTCGGCCTGACGGTATTTGCCTGACAGTTGTTCGGAGCTGTCAAATTTTTGTTCTAACTGACAGGCCGATATCGCCGGCGGACTGATAGTCGGTGGACCCCCTAAGACAAGAACTACCATACAACGGCACGTGTCCCATATCTGTTGTAGATGGCCCTTTAAATTATGTTTATATTTTGGAGTTGTGTGTTGCTAATATAATTATACCTTAGCGGCACAAACTGCTGGTCGAAGTTCTTCATATAATGCGAGCAGTCCATGTCGTCGTGCACCTGGCCGCGGCCCGTGGAGCCGAAGGTCTCGATGGCGTAGAACTCGTTCTCCTCCATGCGGGTCGTCTCGCCGCCCTTTACGATCGGCACGGTCTTACCGGCGTGGATCCCTGGGGAAATAACACATAATTTGATTGAACTATAAAGATTAAAAAAAAACTTCAATGTTACAGAGCCTTAGATTAGTAAGAGCTTAGCCAGAGATTAGAAAATCCTTTTACAGAGGTAAAACAAAGTACTTACCACCGCTGATATATTATGTCAATAACAAATCTATAGGAAAAGCCGTTATGTAAATGTAACAAAAGTTGTAATTTATCTGTAACGAAAATCCTATGTAAATTACGTTACTTTGCTAAGGGTAAGAGTTATGAATCTAGATTTTGACCAAAAGGTGGTTGATTCGTAATCTCAAAACGGCTCAGGTGTTGATTTGATATTTGCCAGAAAAAACCTATCTAGCAGTGTCAAATTTAATATAATAATAAAAGGTAACAAATAAAAATAATTATAATTAACAATACTCACTATAGGGCCCAATAGAATGTCCATTCAGATTACGGATAGGCTTTACTTGATACACGGTGCCATCCAATTCTACTTCATGTGACTCCATAACCTGTGAAAACCATCACTGCTATGAAAAAAGTGAGAAAGTCAGTTAGGGAGACTATCAGCTAAAGTAGGTTAAATATAATAAGTTCGTTGGTTTTTTTTTGCCAAAAACAATTAACAGATACAGATAGAAAGTCCTTATAAGTAATTATGCATAATATGACAGTATAGCGCCCACATCGCACAACCAGACGCCGACCCCCGCCGGCTCCGTGGCCTCCTGCACAAGTGTCTTACCTCCTGCACTGCAGCACCCACATCGCACAGCCTTTCGTCGACCCTCGAGGCATTGATGCCGGCCTCCGTGGCCTCCTGCAAAAGTGTCTTACCTCCTGCACTGCAGCGCCCACGTCGCACAGCCTGACGTCGACCCCCGAGGCCTTGATGCCGGCCTCCGTGGCCTCCTGCACGCCCTTCACCAGCGGGTCGTAGCGCGGGTTGAAGTTCAGAGTGAACGCGCAGTCTATGATGCGCCCGTTGATATGCGTGCCGAAGTCGATCTTTACCACGTCGTCGTATTCAAGCACGGTGGTGTCACCTAGAAGAAATAATTTATTAGCAGTTTCTCTTTTATGGGAAATCGCCCAAGTGACTGAGGTCTTCACCAATGACATGACGGGCCTTTGATTCTAGTGCTAAGCATATTTGTATATAATATACCCAAATTACTCTTAATCTCGAGGAGGTCTGCTCATTCTAATTTGTTTATATTTTACTTTATTAGCCGTGGCTTCACATGACGCACCGCCTCGCGAGGAAATTGCCGCGCGCGGCAGTTCGACTAGTGTGGACGTGTTTCGCCCGAGGCATTGCGGCCGCGCGTGCGTTTTCCTCGCGAGGCGGTGCGTCAGGTGGAGACACGGCCAATTAAGGTAAGTTATTTAAAAAAAATACCAGTGTTGGGAGTATAATGCGCCGCGCAGTGGTTGCGGCTGCAGCCCGTGGGGAAGGCCAGCCCCGCCTTGAGCCCGTCTTCGCCAATGAGACGCCGGGCTGTTGACTCCAGCTCTTCGCATATTTGGATCATCGTCATGCCCGGTTTGATCCAGTCGCGCATGTATTGTCTTGTCTGGAATTAAGTATACAGGTCCTAAGCCACACTTTACTCTTTTATCCTTTATAATTCATAGTGATGTCAGGAATTACGCGAAATTAATGTGTATCACTTTGAAATAATATAATTTGAGGTCAGCGCTTACATGTTCTACAGATTAAATTTTATATTCGAGCAAAAAATTTAAAGTATATGTGCCAATCTCCAAATGTTAGCCTAGCCAAAATAAAGACACATTTGCGACATTTTAATGATATGAGCTTAAGAACTTACATTTTATACTAAAAGTATACTTTTTTTATACAAGCTTTGGTCACCTTCTGACAGAAATAGGAATGTCCATAAGCAAAAAAAACATTGCACACGCTGGTCAACAGCAAATGCAGACCATACAACATGCTTCACATCCAGCAATGTACAGTCAATGCCTAAAGTATGTATTCACTTTTGAACCTTATTGCAATGGTGTGGTGTGAGGTGCAAAAGTATACACATATTTATGGCGTTGACTGTACATGCCAAGTGCATTGACCCCAAGTCAGGCCTATGAAACTCGCCCGTGCTCTCTCATTAAATACCTACTTGCCGCTCGCCGCCCGATCACCGCCGGCGGGACAAACGCGGCCGCGCGGGAGGTGCGGGGTGCGCGCGTCGAGGTCGCTCCATTGTATTTTTGCGTAGGTACTTAAAGCGGTAGGTATTTACTTTTTCTATGAGAGATTCATATCTGTTCGTAAGAAGTATTATATAATCTGTGTCCAAGTATAAAATAAAATGGTTTGAATTGATATATCACCTGTCTGTGGGCCTCAGCCGCATGCCTGATCTCCTGGTATATGTCCTGATGCATCCTATCCAAGGCTCTTTTCTCCTCGCTAGAGAACCGCTCCTTCGCTGTCCTGTCATCAATGCCTTCAGCATGCCCATGCTCCATTATTTGACCCTCCGGGAAGTTACCTATTTTTGAATGTAGATTATTCTACTGCACTTATATATTCTAGGTTTTTAATTACCAGGAAATGAAGGGAAAGGCAAAAATAAGAAATACTGGTAAATGACCATAGCTATTTGTAATTGTCATGTGGGTATAAAACATTTTCTACATTAACTTGAGGATAATGTTGATACTTTAAGTTTAAATAGTACCTGCAATATTGAGATGCTAAGTAATTTAAGCAATAGGTAGTACTATTCTATAGGGAAAGCCCACTAAATTATCTGATTACCAAATAACTAATAGACTAATTGTTACAATGTTTTATGACAAATATTTGTGAACCCTTTCAAAATAGATAGCTCTAATGTGTCCACTGGTAAATAACTATGTTTAAAAACAACATATTTAATTAAAAAGTGGGTTACTATGACTGTAATTTGTATGTAAGTATACCCTTTGAATTATATCAAAATAAATAATAAAATAATAGTTAAATAGCATATGCATACAAAATTAAACTGTATTTTTCTACCGCATTTAAACTTGACTTACCCTGTGGATACAACTCCGCTATAGGAATAGTGGGTGGAGTAGTCTGTTCCTTGGCTGCTCCTTTCCCTCCTTTGCTTTTGTTTTTCTTTTTTTTCTTCTTTTCCTCACCCTCAGGTGTGGCATCTTCCACAGACAGTGTGTTAACTTTTTCTGTAGCATTTGTGATTTCATTATCACCAGAATCCGCTAAAAGAAAATAATTCAAATACGTAAATGAGTAAGACATCCATCATTATGCCATACTCAAGTTGATAATGTTCCAACTAGATTCACTTCACTGACTAGTACTTGGCAGGCATTTGTCTTTATTTTATATTTACTGTATGAGAAGCAATGTTAGAGGTTATACTGACATGGTTGTCCATTTACCTGGGCAAACGTACAGTCAACGCACTTTTCATACTCATATACCATATACTACGCCGAATCGGCCGAATACGATAATATTTATAACCTAACCTGTCTTCTTCTTCTTTTTTTTCTTTTTCTTCTTTTTGGCGGGATCCTTGGTGTCTTCCTCTACATCGTCCAGATCATCTTCTTGGCCATTTTCCACTACGTCGTTTTTCAATTCTTCCTCTTTCTGAATTGAAGCCATAATGTTTGTTACTAACTATAGAAACTGATAAAATTCCATGCGACTCCCCGCATCCGCAAAAGTCAATCTCATTTGCGTTACGTTACTAGTGGTGATAATTTCGCAAAAAAAATACTAATAATAGGTGTTTATTTCTATAATTCAACAGTGAGCCTTATGAACCCTGGAATAAGAATGCTTTTTACAACGAATGATTCACTAACACAATGGATCAAGAAAAATTAGCGTGACTAGCTCTTGTTTATGGTTCACTCTCAGCAAGGAGCTTAAAGTCAATGGAGTTTTCATGTTCTTTACCCAATTGAAGAAAACTAGTATCCCAAAGTTGGGTGCTGTCTCTTTTGATCATAAATTAGGATAAATGCGCAAAACAATGTGTAAATGGCGCTGCAATCGTAAAAAATATCTTATTGGTAATGCGTAAAGAATAAGTCAATTTCACACATTCTATGGTATAACGTTTCAAAAAATAGTTGCAATTTAAAAAGATTTAAACTAATCTCAGGGCCATGATAGCGTAGTTCAACTATAGGGCCCTATAACGAAAGTGACCAGATTTGGCGCTTCAAATTTCACTCCTACACTTATTTCTATTCTCTATACAACGTATCCCAAAATTCAACGATAAGCTGGCACTAGAAGATGGACCTGCTCATGACTACTGGAGGAAAAAAACATGGGTACTGCATTTATTATGGAATTACAAAAATATCTCGGTTCTTGTTTAGAATTTTTTTATTTTATTTTGTGCCTAGTTTGCTAGAGTATTATACCATTTTTACCAAAATGTGTGTAACCCATTAGGGGCGTAGTTTTTTTTTTGTAATTCCATAATATTTTGAGATAAGTATTTCTTTTTTCCTCGAGTACTAAGTCATGAGCAGGTCGTTTTCTGGTGCCAGATTATCGTTGAATTTTGGGACAGCTGTAGATTGGTACTGTTCGTATCGTAAGTATGCAGAACCTAACTACGGATGACTAATTAACTAAACTACAACCTCTCCACATTCTTCGAAAGTTATAATTTGTCAAATATAGATTTACAAAGCACCTAAAATTGTAGTTTTTTTATAACAATTTCAATAATTTCCTACTGATAAAACTCCATCACGGGCCTCTCTGAAACTTTCAAACTTATTATGTTCAGCCAAAGCTCTTTAAAGCGAAAATACCGGACGAAATAACGAAGTCTTCCCCGTTTTTATTGTTTCCGCCGAAAATATTGCCTCGCGGAATAAGTACAGCTGTGCTAAGTTAAAACGTCATAAGAGTCTATAATGGTTCGTGTTATACGACTATTAGGTTTAGTAACAGCTGAATAGGCGGACTCTGTGGTTATTTATAGCTGTCAGACGCGCACTTAGTCTATTTTCTCATATGGGGCAAGAGGTAAGACTGCCCCCTTGCTGAGATAAGCTGCACTATTATTTGATGGCGTAATATTTAGTGTCTTTGGTAATTTTAGTATCCCTTATGTAATAATAGGTATTTGGTATAACATAACAGCCTTTTAGCCCAGTTGGTTGTTGGTAGGTATATGGTAGGTACCTACTTATGGTAATGACTTAGCCTACCAAGATGGAAGTCTTAGGTTCGATTCCAATCGAATCCCGGTAAGGATGTTTATTCGTATTTTAACTAATGTTTATTTCCGAGTTGTGGATGTAGTATATATCTATGTTATGTTATTATGTAGGTACGTTATAACGCATGCCGGCTGTATCGCATGATTACCATGAACTTGTCTTCAGGGCGTCAGCTGACGGACTATCCACCTCGATATTCTCGATAAAGCTAGCTAACGGTATACCCAAAATAAACTATTAACTATCTAACGAACATATTTTACAGTTCTTATCACCGAAACACAATAAGGCAGGTCCACACTGAACGAGCCGCCTATTAATCAAATCACGGGGTTGTGTCGTAAATGGGCGAAATAGATGAGGAGGCTGTAGATACAATGCATAAACAGGTACCTAGGTACACTATTAGGTAGGTACTTAAGTAGGTAGGTTTATCTGAGTACGAGCCATTTGTTTCACCTAGTTATCATAAAGCTACTGCTGCCAGCTATAGGTTTTCCTAGAGTCAGCGTATTTAAGTTTCTTGGCAAAGTGGAAGGAGAAACGTCGCGTTTTTAGCGCTCTAAAGAATCTTTGTTAAAGTCGCTCAATTCTTAGTGTTTTATTTCCTGAGAATGCTTAAGTGGAAGAGTTAAGTTTATTTTATGGGCTAAATAAATTTTAAAGATTTGTCTGCATACATATGACTGTAGAGAATATAATTATAGGAGCTTAATTAGGCTTAACATTTCTTCAGGAGCTATAGGAGAATTGCTCGTGCCTGAAGAACATGACTGCCGACGGTCCCTCTGACCTTGCCTAGTGGTTCATGGGTGGTTCATACAATTTGGTTATCAACATCCTACATTAACACCTCTTAGGTGATTTAGCTAGTTTCCGATCATGTAGTAGGCCCATGTAGTTGGCCTACCATGAGCCTTGTTTCTGACCGTGTTATAGTCGGCCGTGTAAACAATATAAATAAACATGTCCATATATTAGTTAGAATTCTTTTTAGGTATGGGTTAGAAAAACGCTTAAGTTTCTATGAACTACCTCCTACCGATACCTAAAAAGAATTCTACACAACACTATACCTACCTATACAGGTAGGTAGTGTTTTGTTTTGCCCTTTACTTTTACGGAGCTGTAGAAAGTTTTACGATTTAATGGCTTTGAAGCAATTCTCGTAGAAAAGGAATACGTACGTTATAATAATTATAGTTTTAAGTAGTTGGAAACTCCTAACATTAAAGTTGTTCTGTGAAAGAAGGCAATATAAATATGTATGAACTTTCTTTTCGTTTCTTGTGTTTTTTGTTCTATTATTGGTAGAGCGGGCCAAAGGGGTATTTTTTATGTAAGTACATATACAAGGTGACTTCTAAATCGTAATACAAAATAATCAAACCTGAATGTAGGTACTAATGATTTTGATCAACTTTTACCATGGGAGCAACTTTGTAAAAAAAATATGAGCTGTTCCATAGAAAAGGTCAAGGATAGGTACCTAGACGAAAATGTATGAGACGGTTTATTTTTTTTGTAAATTTACAAAGTGGAGCCCATAGTAAAAGTTGATCAAAATCATTAATAGATTCAGGTTTGATTATCTTGTAACACTGCTCGCAGCACTCACTGGATTTTCTTCACCATCTGCTAAACTTTCCTACTAATATTACCACCACCTGAGAGAAAAAATGCCTATGTATATCCAGTGACGTGTAGCCATACCATAAATAAATGTTTAAAATACAATATGTGAAGACTGAAGCCGCAGACAGTCATCAACAGAAGTACATAGCAAGAATGAGGTGTTCATAATGAGCTTGACACATGACTTCATTTTCAAAAACCTTACCCTCTTAGCTGTTTCTGCTGCTGACTATACTTAAACGCTTTTGACGAAAAACCACGAGTATTCTGGAGGTTTTTTATATATATTAATATTTTTAATTTGCAATTCCCGGTTTATACTTAATGTTGATTGTATTAACTCTTTTTAACCGACTTCAATTTCATAGAAGGAGGAGGTTCTGTATTTGGTTTGGTGTTTTTTTTATGAATGTTCACCGATTACTCCGAGACCCATGGTCCGATTTGAATAATTATTTTTGTTAAAAACGAACTAGCTCCAAGGTGGTCCCATATTAATCTGGTGCTTGTTTCTATGATGAATCTGTTTTGATGATGGGATCCATGATTGGAATTGAGGAAACTCCTTAATTTTGTATAGTGATTTGGGTGTTTTCTTAAGCAACTCTAGAATTTCCTCCCGAAAACCACCAATTTGATAGGGTGACCAGGAGTTCGATTTTTGAATCTAACCGGTGCCTTTTTTTGTATGCAGCCGATGACTATTTAGTACGAAATAAGTCACCCGGTGAGATTCAAAAATCGAACTCCTGATAATGTTGATTATTTTTGATGATAATGATGATGATTTTCGAAATATTTTTATTCAGCGATTACTCCAACCAAGACCCGTGGTCCGATTTGAGCAATTATTTTTTATTAGGAACTACCTCAGAGATGGTTCCACATTAATCTGGTCCTGGTTTAATGATGAGATCAATGAGAAATTAAAAAAAATTGAAACTGTTTATTATTTGGGTGAGTAACAAATTCACGTAACTTAGTATTATCTTTTAATGAGTTAGGTATAACATTTATTTATACCTACAGAGGCACTAGGTACCTACGTACTACAATACAAATAAGTATTTAACTAAATTAACAACTAGGCCCTTGCGGCATTGTACCAAGGATGCTGGCGGCATTTCCTCGTTGTATTGCAATGCTGAGTATTATCTTTTACATTTAAGATTTTATTAACCGACTTCAAAAAAGGAGGAGGTTCTCAATTCGACTGAATTTTTTTTTGTTTTTTTTTGTATGTATGTTACTCGATATCTCCGTGAATCGTGAACCGATTTTCAATTTTTTTTTTAATACCCCTATGGCCCCATTGTCACCAAGTCAGGGTGTGATGGGATCTTGAAGAAATCAAGGGAACTCTTCAACTATTATAGGCACACCTATAATGATTTCACTATTTTTTTACAGCAACTCGGCCACTTCCTTTTCGAATAGCGGATCCTAAGTGAAGTCGGTTCTTTTTTTGTTTAAAATTATTACAAAGCTTATATTATAGCTGACGGAACTCTTCAATTTTTTAAGGCACATATATGTATTTTCCGCCTTCCTGCTGGTTTTTCTAAGATAAGCGGGTTTTGTATCATTCTTCCAATTGCTTAAGCTGCTTAAGGTGTTAAAATTAAGGACACTATTATTAAATATTCAAGACTTCGGTGAATTAATTTTGATTTCAATTAATAATAAAGTTATACAACTTTCCCCCGGTGTAAGTAAACGAAGGCAATCCTAGCTTAGAAACTTTTATATTAATTTTAGTTCTGCTAATATCCTCTAGGATTTATGTTTATTTACTTATATCCCGTCAGTGGGTTGTAATATATTGCGGGAAAGTTTCCTGGAACTATCATGTTCTGAAATTACATATTTAGCAATTAATAAATAGTCATGCAAATAAACCCTGAAGCAATCATACGCAACTGACACGCAAGTTTTGGGTGCGGACCTCAAGATATTTTGGGTAGGAAAGTGCCCCCCCTGAACCAAATCCTGGATCTCGTAACCCTTTCACTGCTAAGCTACACTCGTAGTGCTACGTCGCATAGCAAGTAGCGACATCGCATGCACTTTTTTGAAGTTGAAAATGTGGTTTGTGTTTGATTCTATACCTACTTTTTTCAGCCTCCTTTGAATTTTTTGTAATATGTAATTCGTGTAAATCTGAAAGGTAATAAATGTCATATTAAAACCATGTTGAAATAACTTATAACTTAATAATTTGAAATTAAATACATTCACAATAACAGCGTGAACAATACTTACCTGAATACGAGTTTATATGTTCATCAGTGGCGGTGTGTCAAAATTTTTCTTAGGGAAGCCGGAGCTTAATTTGGTTTCAATTTTCTTCATGAGCTGTAGGAAAATTACTCGAGTTCCTGAAAATTAGGCAAGCCGACGGGAATCGTGTTCAATGGACGCGCTGCCACTGATGTTCATTGTATATACGATTTGAGAATTGTTAAAGCTATTAGATATATGGTGTTTGTGGCGCGATCGCGTGATAAAAACGCTGGGACTGTTTACAAACCTACGAGAGGGTATAGCTGTGTGAGGGTTTACGTCGCAGTGATACCTCCGATAGGTGTTTTCAGGCTGGGTATGGGTAAGTGCGGCGCCGTTGCCGTCGCTGGACGCCAGTCGAAATTCGCCTTCCCGTCCGTCGCACGCCCGGACGCTTCGGCGCGCGCTACGAAAGCCTACGAGATCGTAGCAATAAAGAATAAAAATATAAGTTACAATTGTAAACTAGTGATTCTTGGTATTGTAAACAGTGACTTTGAGTTAAGTGTGAAGTTCTAGTGTTAAACAAATTATCAAGTTAACGGTGCGGTGTTTGTGTTAATAGCCTAAGTAAACGGCAAGATTAAGCTTGTAAGTGAAATGTGTGACGTTGAAAATGGTACAGTTAAACAGGATTAAAACTGTGGGATTGTTTTCTGTGCTTACTTAGGTGAGTACATTTGAGTAGTACATATCTAGCAGGTTAGGTAAACAGATTTTGAAAACACCTTGGAACGCTGCAAATATTAGAGCGTTTGTTTACAATGTAAAACACATATAATTTTCTCTATACTTATTTTATAAAACTTAAGAAATCAGCGATAAATTAATGTCGGGTTTACTGCTAAACGGGACAAAAGGGTCTTATCTAATCCCCACAAATCCAACATAGAGTGGTAAAATAAGCAAAACAGTAAAACTTTCTCATTGCGACGTTACATCTTTTTCTCTCGTAGTTCTCATTTATGAATAAAAAGTATAACAATATTCGCTATAACACGACCTTAAATAATTAAATGAAAATATCACCGTCCTAGATTTTAATGTTATAATTATTTTAGCACTCTGCTTGAGCGTAGTACGGGAGCGTAAAACACCGCATGAAAAATTAAATATAAATCTTCTGTACGAGCTAAATTATCGTTTATATTACGACGCGCCATGAGGCCGACCCTTAGGTGACACAATATACCTACAAAAACACATTACGGGCTTAGATTTAGGATGAAATATGCTAAGTTAGTCCACATTTACTTTTTTAATTATTTGCACAGGTCATACTGAAGGTTTATTTGCAAACTTCTTAATGATACTTTATACCACATGGTGGTATGTAGATAAATGTAATGTAAATTTAAGATATAGGTACTTTGGGCTGCAACTTACATAAAATTAAGCTGTTACTGAGAACTGAGAAGTCTAGGAATTACTTAAAAAAACTATAAGGTTTCTTGCACTATAAGAGTAAATAAGGGTAATTTCTGTATTGTAATAAATCCGTCTCTATAAAATTTTGTCTGTTTTTAGTATTAAGATAAATATGAACATAATTTTTGATGTAAAAAGAGGGAAAACGCCGAGGAAAACTAGTAGGTGTAAAACACATTACATTTTCCGCCCTATATTACATTTTATAAACAGCCTTTTCGCCTGGTAAACTTTATATTATTTTCATGCGGATTTTGTAAAAAATAATCTTCCATGTCAATATTTTCTAAGTAAACTTTTTAGCCTTAATTACCGAGGATATTTGTATTTGTTCGAGTTATTGCGACATGTTTGCCGTGCTAATACTTATGTTGCTTTAGTATCTATAATGATAGGTTATTAGGTAACTACTAACATGTTACGCTCGCAAGAGCAATGTAAATGGTATAATTGGTTAGTAAATTTTCATAGAATGTTACGCATTTTCATCGAATATAAATTAATTCGTATTTTCTTAGTTAATGCCCTGGTTGTGAGTGATTTCATTTAGCTGTCGTATAATAATATTTACCTACATATACCTATTTCAGTATTCTAACTGAAAAATAAAGACTGCCTCTTTTTCTTCCCTTGTCCGTACTTAATACTTTTCTACAACTATCCATAAGACATTGTCTAACTACATAACTCAATCTTATTATCTCTTTCCTGTGTATCTGTATCGATCTATGGGACCCAGATTATAGAGATCGCCTCTATTGTCAAGGCAATAAGGTGCGTGTTCAGAATTTTTTTAGTAGGTACCGTGACCGCTTACCGCTTCGACTGTACCTGGATATATTAGCCTGTATGTAGGTTCAACAATGCTATCAGATCCTTCGTCTGGTTAAACTCGTCACGTTGAATGTATTTCACTAACTACAATTATCATTATAATACTTTCCTACTCAGATAGTTGATCAAATAATATTATCTCGTTGCGTCTTTACGATCTGGCCTAGATATTGCTACGGCTTACATAGTTGCTTTATAATCGAACACTGGAATTTTAAGCAGACACACACATCCATGGCAGTATTGGCAGTGTAACCCCTAAGTTACCAATTACTCGCTCCTTTACTGTTTGTAACTATTAAACTTGTATTTTCTATTTTAAGGTGTCCAATAGATTATTTATAAGTTTTTAACACAAAAGTTTTGAAGTTTTTTCACTTCACACTGTTTTGGACCTATGATTGACCTGCGAGATTCTTTACAACTATTTGTGAGCACAGTCCACACTTATAATTCTATATAAAAAGCAAATGCTGTGTAACAAGCGATGATAATAATATTATTTACATTAATGTAATACGATCTACATTGAAGATGTCCATAGGTATTCCATATATATCAATATAGCGATGCGGCAAATACAATAAACTATTCGTGACTGCGGTATTGTCTGGGCCATTGCTAATGAATTGGCTTTAGGTTAGATGCTATTGGGTATTGATATGACTTTTGTAATATTTGACACTTGTTAAATACGGTTGTGGTTAATTGGTATATCAACAACAATATATATTAAGAAACATATTTAATTGTGAGTATCTACGTATTAATTGTATGATATGATACTTAAAATTATTCAAATCGATAATATCTTCGCCATGAATCCTTGCGTTTTCTATACATAGCCTCTTAGTATAAGTACTTGTCAAAAACTGCCCTCTTTCCCAAAAATTGTACCCACTGGCATATAATCAAAAAAGAAGTCACAATCTTATCTAGATAACATTACATCGCCAATGTAGCCTTCGCCTTCTATGACGAATTGTAACATTGTAGTATGGTTACATAGAAATCTAACCATACAATGATGACTTAACTACACCTTATACCTCTGTACTTACAGGGTTATCACACAGTGGAATCTAGTAAAAATTTGGAGCAAACCGACTGGGAAATAAGATGCGGCTTTGAGGTTTGACATACTGGAGTTTCAAACACCGAAAGTGTAGTTTGTTGATGCAAATATTTAGTAAATAAATAAGGCTAAACTCAACACTTGAGTTTACGTAAGTACATATAAAGACTGTATACGTTAAAATCCGGCCACGCATGGTATGGTACATCTTTTTATTGAATGTGCATATTCAACCAACACTTCTAATTAATAATTTGGGGTTATCAAGCTACATAATAAAATTGAAAACATAATATAAACGTTACGTTGTCTATGAGTTTGATCACTATATATTCCACAGTGCCTATATTTTGTTGTCCACAGTGTTCTGACAGTGTTTACCAAATTTTCTTGTTAAAAATAGTTTTTTATTATAAATAAGATAAATCAAATTATACCTTATTAAATTCTCTTTTCACCATAGCTAACATTTTTCTAAGTGTATTTAGATTGAAATAGTTCGGAGGTGTTCTAACTTTGGTGAGTTTGACTTTTTGACAAAAAAATGGCTGCCATATAAAAATTACTTTCAGTGCTTGGAGTAGAAAGTTTTCCTGACTACCTCAAGTAGAATAGAGTTTCAAAACTTTTTTTTTTGTAAGATGACATTCTATTGACCATAAAACCGGTTGTGAAAATATAAATACAATTGTGGTACTGTAGCAGGAAGCGAGTGAAGATTATCAAAAAACGCTGGACAAAACATTAAAGATATGATTGAATACCTTCAGTAAAAACTGAGACAAGCCCATACAATTGTAATATGATTCTATTTTTATTATATATTACTATGATTACAGATTATTTATAAAAAAGAACTGCTTGAAAATGTGTATCCGAAAGGGAAGATGTACCAGATCATGCGTGGCCGGATTTTAACGTATACAGTCTTAATTTTATGCAAAATTATATGAGAGTAACAAGAAACTGACGTACAATACAATTTATTGTAGTTCCTTAAGCCCGCTCTACACTCGCGCGCGAAGACGCTCCGTGAATTCACGTGAAATGCCGCGAACAATGCGATTCTTAGGCGTGAACACCATCTACACTCGAGTTTCGCGGCTTTCGCGGGCGTTCGCGGCGCGAGTGTAGAGCGGGCTTAATAACATAATGAACCATCTCGTGTTCGCACCGCGTCGGAGTTCTAAATTGCGCTAATATAACGCTAATTTGTATGCTATTCGCTTGCACAACCATTTACGCTTTACATAACTTTAGAATAACAGAATGTATGTTTAGTTAGACATTAGAGCTGCGTCACTCTAACTACTTAGGGCCGGTTGCACCAAACTGTCTGTGAACGTAAACGTAACCGTAAAAAATCTTGTATGAAAAGTTTGACAGTTTTCTATGGGATGACAGCGCCGTCGCCATATTTAACGTTGATGAGTCTGTTAATTGTGCATGGTGCAACCTACCCTTAGTCTAAGACTTTATTAGGGTAGGGTTGTCAAGATACAAAATTACTCGCCAAAAGTAAATGATGTACTTATTATTTTATTATTTTATTGTAATAACTTCAATGTTATTTCAGTGTAGGGGCTCTCTCTAACTGTTCATATGAAATTAAAGGTGACCGTGGCCTTATAGGGAACCGAAAAATTCATCTCTTTGTGAATTTGACACGATGTGACGATACTCATTCTTACTACGAGAAAAGAACTGACAAATATGAACGTTTTTATTGTACTATATTACACTAAACTACTTCCAAGGTCGTCCGTTTATACTTAACATTTAAGCCAACAAACGTCACAATTTCTAAGCTTCTCAATAGTAATAATATTCCAGTAGATATGGATTGCACGACACGGATCTGAAATGTATGGGAAGATCAGTGGAGCCAGATCGAGTTAATTTCATACATTTCGGATCCGGACTGCAAACCCTATCCCTATAGAGTCAAAGAAAAGAGGAGTTTCGTAGAATGTATGAACTTTTGGACCCGGGTGTGTTCTTTAGCTACGTCCGGACACGGGTATGTCCTTAAACTACGTCCAAAAGAGAGACGGGTACTGTAAATGTCATCTCGCTATGTGTGGTGTGGTAGGGCACAGCACAGCGAATGACATGTCATCTCGCTCAAATCTGGAGCAGAGCTCGACCGGGGAAGTACCACCACCTTACAGAAAACCACAGCCAAATAGCACTAGACCCTACTCATAGTGTTGTGTTCCTGCTGGTGAGTAAAGCTGCCAAAGAGTTCCAAGAGGACCCAGTGTGTTGACGACGAGGCCGAGGGACCCTTTTGGTGAATCCTCCTTTTTTTTTTGTACAGGTTCGGCAACGCGCATGTGACACTTCTGGAGTTGCAGGCATCCATAGCTGCTTACCATCAGGCGGGCCGTATGCTTGTTTGTCACTCGTGGTGTTAAAAAATAAACCACAAAACTTCTCTTCCCGGACTCCCCCTCTCCCCCAACTCCCCCTCTCCACCCCTCAACTCTCCCTCTTAGGTTATTACGAGTATTGAATTGTTGAAGTAGGTATTTTACCTTGACTTGTTCATGCTGCAGGCAGGGTCATTAGGCAAATGTCCTAATGGCTCCGCCTGCATTTTAGATCCAGTTTTATTTTCCGTATGATTCTACGCTAAGCTACTTCTGCTGTTGACTGTACCCTCTTCAAACGTATTATGACATCGCAAACGAGAATTAGAGATAATCATTAATCGAACAGACGGAAGGGACTCGTTTCTTCCAACATTTATATTTACTTATTGTATTATGTACGTAGAACCTGACTAATCACCTCGATATTAAGCTCCGAATGGCTGGCGAGTGGTCAAGCGCAAACGGGCGGTATGCCCTCAGGGGAGTCTTTGTAAGAATAGCTTGGAATAAGGTGTTTTATTCGTAATTTTTAATGAACCGCGATGAGAATTCGATTGTTAGCTCTCAACCCATACTAATTTTGAGGTTATTATATGGGAAATCTGTAATCCAATTCTATTCTAATCGCGGTTCAGTAATATCTCACAACAATTATTTTTCTCATCTATCTCCGCACAACTCAGAAACAGACAAAAATAAATAAATGTGGCGGCAAAATTGTTGAACAATATCCAGTGAATCCACCTCTTTACAGACCCTGTAATCATATACTTACATGTAACCTGAAAACAATCAAAGGTAACGTACAATAGATCCCTTGCTCTCCAACATTTTTGCTTTGTGCAAAACAACCTTGCCATAAACAGGCTTCTTTTTACTTTTAAAAGATTTGTATATATTTTGCGTGGAAGTGGAACCCTCTTTCTATCCTTCAGTACAAATACGAGTAGATTGCGTGAAAATCGCCCCTCGGGTTGTACCGCACCTTGCCGCATTTATTACTGAATTTGGTGAATAAATATCAAGTAACTGGTGCCCCTTTGGGGTGCTAGGAGTTGTTCGTGTTTGCAAATAACTCATTCCATTGTGTTTTGTTGTACATCAAACCATAATTGTCAATTGGCAATTGGACCGCACTCGCCATCAAATATATCGGAGCAGCCAGGGTACTCAAAAATATATGAACATGCACTTTATCGCCTTGACAATAGAGGCGTTGTTCAGATATTTGTGACCACCTTGGCCGCTCCGATATATATCTGCTGGCGACTGTACTAATAAATTAGCTATTATGTATGTTACATAGCAAGAGTAGGTAAGTAGAAGTAGTAAGCAAACAATATTTGTAGGTATAATTAGCGATAGTGTGTAGCTATTCTCGCATGGAGTATCTATTTCATTCACGTAACAATACTAACATCAAAACTTAGACTGAATAGACATTGCATATCATAGCTGTGTAGTACGTACGTTATACATACCTATATCCTCGGTAAGACTCGTTAACAAGGGTATTCGTACCTGGGCTGCTAATTGCGTCCGACGAAGTTCAAAATTAAGTTATATTATAATACTTGTATTACATTTTGGATTAAGCAAATCAAGCTCATTAATCCTACTCATTTTTAAGGAGTCTATATTCAGACAATCAGTGAAATCAATGTGGTGAAATCTTTTTTATATGACTTATATTTGATATAATCATATCATATAGTATAAGTACACCGCACGGCATCGGCAATATTTATTTTACATTGAAATACAAAACATACCTAATGGAAATAGGCGCTTAGGTACTTACGATGAAACTCCATTTTCCATTACTTTATTGCATTATTAATACCTCAATTCACTCCATCCATATATCCCCCAGTGTATCCCACTGTTACTTTTGTATTAAATTAATAATACATTACGAATATGACGTGTAATCTCTTATCATTTTGTATCAGTCAAAAATATTGTAAACAAGATGGACTTCCGACACTCGTCTATCTTGATCGAGACTATTCAATAATGGAGTTTAATCCACGACAAGGCGGTGAGATCGAGGCGATTAATAATCTAATCTTTATTTAATTTGGATAAACCGGCCATCATTCAAAAATACATTATATCTATATATGTAAATAATATAAAACAAAGTCGTGTCGGTTACAGTCAAGAACTGAACCCATTTTAATGATGTTTGATTTTTTGGATTTATCTTCGTTCCAAAAAGCAGTATAACCATAAGAATATTGGAGAAATTAAAACGAAATTGGATTGGAGATACGAAGTTCGCCGGGTCAGCTAGTATTTAATGTGTCTGGGGCCTAATAGCATACCAATTTGTAAACTGAAATATTATATATATATATTTTTTAGTACAAGGCCTCATGACGGTAAGCATCTGACATTCAATCCGGAGTTCTCGGGTTCTAACCCCGGCTCGTTCCACCGAGTTTTCCGGAAATACGCCGGTCTTTGCTTTATATTGCGAGGAAGCCGTACCTGACCCCATAGGTTTGAAAGGTCAGGTGACAGTCTCTTTTGTAAGAAGTGCTTACGCCTATTCATGAGATTAGGTTGCTAAGACCCCAGGCTCAAAAATCGAGTCGCGGCAAAGAACCGGTACAAATGCTATAGAAGGATAATGAAATAATGAATTACTTACAAGAAAAGCGCACTTTTTTTTCCTCGCAGTTTTTTCACGTTCCATGTTTTTTCATGTCAGTCAGTGGGGACTCTTAAAGAAGAGGAAACTGAATTTTTGTCTTCTTTCGTGATGGCTTGGGGATTGAGATTTGTGAGCGAGTTACTGATTTGCTTTAGTCAGCCGGTTTTCCCTTCTTCAAACTTTTAACCGCCATACGTTAAAAATTTAACTTTCAATTTTGAACTCTGTCATGGTTTACGGAGGTGTTATTTATGTTGTCACTTTGTCTCATATATCAGACGATGGCAGTTAAAGAGTTAAATTGGAACAGATCAACAGGTAGGAACCTACAATCTACATGGCAATACCATGGTGTATATAACATATTTATTGTACTTTCGCCTGATATTCGTTATGCTTATTAGAATTTTGTCGCATAAAAGCTAACAAAGTTTATGTTTCTACTCATAAACCTCGTCATAGTTTAATGATGATGAGTACTGATTTTTTAATGGTTTATGTTACCGTTCCACATAAAAATATTTTATTAGGTATTTAATACAAAGGTAATGTTTAGATAGAGGAAAACAGAAAAACTCAAAAGAAACGCAAAGTACTTACTTACCTACCTAAGTATGTACCTAATTGATTTCCGGTTTGACCATTTAATTGGATTCAAATTACTGGGAAAAAATACTATGCTTTATGTTATTACATTTTTTATTTACAATATATTTAAGCAAGACGTAGTCTCATATCAAGTATCTATTAATTCAATGTTCAAATTGTTAATTTAGTGTTTACACAAAGTAATTGTATTGTAATCTTTAATTAATTAAGTACCTATGTTATCCTTGACAGTGTATGATTAACACCAATAAATCTATTATTTGGATCAATATACTAGCATAGAATAGAGTAACTTTTATACTAGTAACAGTGTCTACGTTAAGTATTAAAAAATATACAGAAAAATAGATATTAAAAACACAGCCGATATAAAAGCATAATAACAATGCTAACACTTTTTAATCTCTGCGAATTGAACCCAACAATAACATAGCAAGTCACGATTCTACTACTTTATAAAGCGGCAAAGCCAAACTCAGGAAAATTCTTCAATAACCCCGTTTGAATGATTTCGGAAGTCAAAGTACACAGTCATGTTGTTTCTAAAGCTATGTAAGCAATGAAAAGAACATATTTCATCAATTTATTCCATTCTTACAATTCCGTAATAATACTTTTTATACTCGTCGACTGTAATATTTGAATTGAGATTGTGTAGACGCATACTTTTAGATGGAGTTATTATGGTCGCATAATGTGGGATCGCCAGCAATGGTAGAAAGGATTTTCATACATTATTGTAGCACTGTTGCCGCAGCCCGCGCTGAGCCGCCGGCGGGGACCGGCACAATCCGCCGGGAGATTGAAGTTACCAAATTATATAGAGGCAGCAGGTCTTTCGTCGAACTCAATTCTTACCGGCTTGCCTATATTGAGCACTCGTAGAAATAGTATAATATTGTATGCAATAGTGACATAATCAAGCATTTCAATCTCTTACCTTACTTAGGTCACTCAGCAAGCTTCGTGGCCTAAACGCGGTATGTACTAGACTGAAATGCTCTTAATTATTCATCATCATCATTATTATCAGCCACAAGACGTCCACTGCTGAACATATGTAGGCCTCCCCTTAATTATTAACGATTGTATAATATACTATTTTTAGTGTCAGATATAATATGTTAAAAGGTTAAGGTATCTAAAATTTATTAGGTACTTGGTACAAGACACTCTTTCAAGAGGCTTGGACCGAACCAGTTTTTTTCTATAACTTGTACTTTCATTACTTTCATTACCGAGACCCAATTTATTTTTAATTTTTCGTTACCATCGACGGATAGTGTAAACAGCCTTGTGGATTATACAACAACGTCATAAAATATCGCAGATATAATTTGGAACATCAAAGGCGTACACATCAACACTTTTAAATATAGAACTTGCATAAACACGATAGTCAACCTTTGATAAGATACTGCCATTGTTATCTTTTAGACTTCGTATCGTTTCATTTTTCGTATACCTCATGGTAATGAATGACGCTGCAATGTGACGTGCAAGGTCCAATGAGAGACATGGGCTAAATCATTACAACAAGTAAAATCTGGGGGCACGGCAGTGCCCCCGCCAAGTCGAGCGCGAAGCAAACACTGCCGTACCATCCTTTACTGGAACCATTTCGCCGCATTTTCAGGCCCCTATTTGAGAACCTCTGGATAAGACTAGAACGCAGAAATTTTCGTCATCAAGTAAGCTATAATCACATACTTAAAATCCAAAATTTCAAGTCTGTTGGTTATTTAGTTCCGAAGTTAAGCGAAAGCAAAGTTTCGCATTTATGAAACTCACTCACTCACTCACTCACTCACTCATGATCATCAAAATAGAACTAGTACTTCCCATATACTCAGAGAGCTGAAATTTGGTACAGAGTTATGGTTTAATGGCCACATAAAGGGAAAACTATAAAAACTAGAATAATCGAAGATCTGGAGTACCTGGTGACCCTCATTAGAAAACACAAGAGCCAAACCAAACTATTAGAGATCGACATATACCGCCTTTACAAAAAATATTCAATTTGGTGGGCCGCTTCATTTGATGTCAAAAATCGAAGGTCTGAAGTATCTGATGAAGAACCGTCAGCTGGTCTCAGCTGTATTAGAGATATGGTAATGCCCCCTTCTACTACTGATACATAAAAAAATCGACTGTCATTGAAAAAATCCAGCGTAGGTATAGTGGGACAAATATTTGACTGAGGAGCCGAGCGTAGCGAGGCGACGAACGTCTCCGTTTTAACTCACAAGGAGAGGCCGCACGGGCGCGCGGGCCGCGCGGGTGCGTGTTGGGTCTGGGGTCTCTTACTGGTACGACGATTTAGCAGATTGATGTGTGTGTATTGGTTGGTCAGTGTCGGTTTAGAGGTCGCATTTTTCATCCGATTTCGATGAAACTTGGCATGTACGTTCTTTGATTTATTTGCCAAAAATTGTCGAGCCATTTTTTTATTGGGGGAAAAATTAAGGGGAAAAGGGGGAAGTTTGCCGTCGCGTTATTTATGGACGGATTTCAATCATTTTCGGGTAAAAAGTCAAGCTCACACTTCCTTAGAGGTTGTTGTAAAAAAAGTTTCAAGGGTGGGGGAAAGGAGGGAAAAAGGGGGAAATGCTCCGAAGTCTGCGGTTCACAGAACCACTAGTCTAATTTAATCTAGCCTATAGCGTCCCACTGCTGGGCGAATGCCTCCCCTTCTGCTTTTAATACGCATGAAATAGTAGATTGTACACCAAGGCATACAAATAAAGCATTGTTTTATGTCACGGCCGCGCTATTGAATCCTGATCGTAACGAAGGACTCTTGATTTAACTCCCGAGCGTAGCGAGGGAATGAAGACTGAGTCCTGAGTGTAGTGAGTGATTTAAGCGCGCCCGTGACTAACACAGCTTTATCCCCAAGGAATATACTCTACTTTTCTCACCTCTTGCGAGACAATAACAATACCAAGGCTACTAGAAACGGAATTTCATGAAAGTAAATCAAAACAGAAAATGGATGTTTAGTACGTACTATTAGAATTTTATCTTCTACTTTAATAGTACTGAAGAGTGAAGTATTTCTCCGTATACTGCAGCGTCTTATGACACTCGCGGCAATTGTTTTAGGATTTAAAATCTGTTCCATTTTCAAATCAGTTCGGTGTGATGCCGCGGCTCGCGGGGATTAGCTGAGGCACCGTCCGGACTTTGCGAAATTAGACTTTAACGACATAACAATAAGAAGTAAAATCACATTACTACCCGGTGGGTTATAATGTAACATTATTCCCCGCTAAAGCCAAGAGCTACAATGATGTGCTTTCGGTGGGGTTTTCATGATACAGGTATAAAAATCCCAACTACAAAAAGAATACCCCGTCTAAAATATCCGCCTGCGGCATGGTCCCCATTACGCTGGCGGCGTTACCTCTCTGCACAGCTAAGGATATACGCTGGGAGATGTACGCGCCAGCTCTATGGTCCCCTGTAGTCTCGACCAATCGGGCCGCCAGGGCCTTCATAAAGTGCTTCATGATACATAATTTGGCATTGTCAAGCAGGTGGTGTGAAAATAAAATTAAAAGAAAACTCTGGATAAGACTAGACTGGCTTTTATACTTAGGTATACTTACAAGTTTACAAGAAGAAATAGTCGAGCGATTAGCTTTATTCTACCTATGATATATGTATAATAAGGGTTATGCACGCTCCAAAAGTGAAGCCTTTAAAATGAGTGAATTCAAACAATTGTCACTAGTCGCGCACCTGCAAGCGAGAGATGCGGACGTGCCAATGAGCTGCCGTCATCAGCGTGAGAAAGAGACAAACTATAATTTTCTAACAATGAAAGTGACAAAGACGTAATGATTGTCAAAATAGATAAATATAACGGAATCATTGCTAAAAAGTTATGAAATAAGTTGGAAGTATTTTTATGCACATTTTGTTAGAGTATAACCCATCCATAGTAAATATCATTGTATTCTACTCGACTCGAACATTAAAGAAATTAAATACCTAAACAAATTACACTAAAATATTAATTTCGCTCAAAATTTGGTCAAAATATAATGCATTGGACTAAGAGTGGCGGTGATATAAAATTATAAAACGCGCTTACGTTTGTTTTTCCGATAACCTTATATGGCGAAGTGAATTTTATTACTAGTGACGGATTACTGATTATTACTTAATTATTAGTTTTAAAAGAAGTTTTAATTGAATACTTTATTTAACTGTTAGCTATTTAGTAGGTACTCTTAGTTTTCTAGGTTTAATTTACAGTTAGGCAGTACTTCGAATAGCGTTCGTGTTTATAAGTAAGTACTTTTCTAGAATTCTAGGTTTAGTTTATTTAGTTAGATATTACTTCGTACGTTTCTACAAAAAGAAGTGAAATCCCACCAAAAACATTCTGTAAAAAACTAGCCAAGTCTCTATTGAGCTGCTTGTTTATCTCTAAAAAGTAATGAAATCTAGACAATGTCGTACCAAGTCTAAGGTTCCTTACTGCGATTTCTTTATTATTATAGTTAATGTTGTGTGACTTGGCCGTTGAAGGGTACACAAGCGAGCCTGAAACAAAAAGTTTATAAAATTATTTCCAGTACAGACGTACTTCTAATTATTGATAGAAGTCCGTCTGTACGACTATTTTATGTTAGATCGATGGTCGATTTGACGCTCCGAAAAGAAGTGTTTGTTTCAGGCTCGCCTATACATCAGTATTATTGAAATACGCAGCTTTATCAAGCCTATAATTGGCTAGTTATGGAATCAACGTTTTCCAAGTGGCAATTTTCCATCGTCAATGGGTAGCGGTTCTGGCGACAGACTGGTGCAATGGTGTCATGGAGCACCTGGTTGTGTACCCTTCAACGGCCAAGTCACACAACATTAACTATAATAATAAAGAAATCGCAGTAAGGAACCTTAGACTTGGTACGACATTGTCTAGATTTCATTACTTTTTAGAGATAAACAAGCAGCTCAATAGAGACTTGGCTAGTTTTTTACAGAATGTTTTTGGTGGGATAGAAGTTACTTAATTATTTTAATAGTTGACTGAGGAGCCGAGCGTAGCGAGGCGACGAACGTCTCCGTTTTCACTGGTACGACGATTTGGCAGATTGATGTTTGTGTATTGGTTGGTTGGTTGGTCAGTGTCGGTCTAGAGGTCGCATTTTTCATCCGATTTCTATGAAACTTGGTATGTACGTTCCTTGATTTATTTGCCAAAAATTGTCGAGCCATTTTTTTGATTGGGGGGAAAAGGAGGGAAGATTTCTGTCGCCTTATTTATGTTCTCCGAAGTCTTCGGTTCACAGAACCACTAGTTTATAACGTGTTTCGATTTAAGTAATTTGCTTTTTTGTATATAAGTACCGCTACCCCAGAGTAGGTATTTATTTTCCTTAGAGACTGTTTTAGTTATCTTAAACAATTGTCATCACATATACGAGTATAAGCAGTTTTCACCATATGTCATTAAAGTCGGTTATACCATGGCTACAAGTCCATCATTGAATCTGAATGCTGGACTGAGTAGGCTCAGGGCCTAAGACCAATATACAATAAAGGCTTGGGCCTTTATTGTCTATAGGAAACCTATTTAGACAGTAGTGGTGAGCTCTACCCTGATGTGATTGATTATTGGATTACCTATTGCCACGGTTACGAGTAGGTAGATTATAGACCAACTATTCGGCTGTAGACAGATCTTTACGACCCAGTAGTTATCAAATACGAGTACATATTAGTACAAATACCTTATATATGCCTGTGTCATAATATTGTAGAGCTCGTGCTATAATATGGCTGATAGGTGATCCTCATTCAAAAATAAAATTAATTTGAAAAGTCATGTTTCGTTTGCTATTTTTATATGTTAGAGTAACTTTTTATATACATGCTTTGATAATTAAGTTCACACATTCGAGGTGCCTTCATAGGTAGTTTGTTTCATGATACATATAAATATTTGGAATAAAAGTCAGTTTATCCTTAGGTACAGTCAGCAGCAGAAGTAGCTAAGCCTGAAGTAGCTGACCTACACACGCTCTTATTCTCTTAACAATAAAGTCGTGTCTAGGTCATTTTGGACACCCTATCCGCTTAGCTACTTTTTCTGCTGACTGTACAGTCGACTACAAAGAGATGTACCCACTTTTGGACCTTATTACAACGTAATAAGGTGAAAAACTGGATACATCTCTTTGTAGTCGACTGTATCTATAAAGTTGTTGAATAGAAATTGTGTTGGAGTTAACCTTAGGCACTTTACTGTCCGCAAGAATGTCTCGAACAATTCCCTAAAATGTACGGAAGCGAACAATTTTGATCGGTCCTTAAATACCCGTTTAATATAACCGACATTGATAAGGATTCGGCACTTAAGAGTACTTCAGGATTAACAGACTGTTGAATAACGTTACAAATAAGGACAAATCGTAGACAAAATAGATTATTTGTAATTGTAGCATAATAGCATACTTAATCAAATTATTTTTAATGAATATTTTGATTTGTTTATTTTACATAAGTAGCCACACTACTATATGTATAAATTATAAACTTAAATAGATGTCATATACAAACCTAGGTTACTTTTTCCTTTGTATATGACATCTATATAAGTTTATAGTGTACACACCTACCTACGCCCTCCAAACATAGTGGATTGATAATGATAATGTTATTGTATCATTATTAAATATATAATTATATTATTTACAACGGCGTAACCGCCAACCTCGTATTTTTGAGTATATTGCCGAATGGTGTTTATTACTGTTATGACTTAAGACTAAAGATAGTTAGCTATTTCTTTACTTATATCTATTTATTCGCTGCTTCGCTTTAAAGACTGCGTTAAGCGTGACCTGATCTCATTTAACATGGGCCATGGAGATTGGGAGAAGCTTGCTGACGACAGGGACCAGTGGCGTAATATCCTCAGGGAAGGCCAGAAACTGCATGATGGGATCTGGTTTGACAAACTAGCCGATAAGAGGGCGAAACGGCAGGGTTGTAACACCAGCACATCAGTTGCAACATTTAACTGTGCAAACTGTGGGCGCGCTTGCCACTCCCGTATTGGTTTGTACAGTCACCAAAGGAAGTGTCTAAGGTGATTTTGGACATTGCGTCTAATCGTCTGCCATAGACGTTACAGGCCAATGATGATGATGATATCTATTTAGCAATGTCTGTTTTCTGAGCTGCTTGGCTCTCTGTAGCTATGCCGCTCCGACGTTTATCTGTGGTACCTACTTTTCTCCAAGTTACTTGGCAACCGCCACAACATGAAAAGGAAAGATATTTTTTTCATTTCTTCCAGTATCAAAATAACATCAAAGATAATGTGTTTGCGGAATTATTATTCATTTCAAAGTTTCAACTGGTGCGGAACTTGTCATCCTGATGATTTAAGTACCTACCTACCTCCCAACTTTTCCTGAGATGGGGCCCTTTTCAGTGCCATATTGCTATGATTGAATTTCAATAAAGTCTAATGAATGTTATTGGAATTCTTAGAATAATTTTAGAGTGCTAAGGTCAGTACTTAAATTGCATGTTTTCCATCTTTGCATCTTGGTTCTTCCACAATTCTCTGACAAATAAAAGGTGCCGTATTCTAATTTTAAAATGTATAAACAATACATTAATAACACAATCTGTCTTAAACATAACTCCAACACTCACTCATCAGTACCGGTCGAGCTGGTGTTTGATTTCAGATAGGTACTCGTGGTTCACTCCGTTTCATCATCATCTCAGCCATAAGACGTCCACTGCTGAACATAGGCCTCCCCTTTTGATCTCCATAAGTATTATAGTACTCCGTTTAAGCTGCAATATTACGAAGTGCTTTTTCTCTGAATTTGAAGCTTCACTTAGGTATGCCGCTCTCCCTACAGAACCATACTCGCGTCGATCGCACGCCACTCACTCTCTTCATTGTGTGAGTGACACGGCAAAATCGAGCCGTGGGATAGCGAAAGTACTAAAAACATACATCTAGATTTTAAAAAATCTGGCAGGAAGATATCTCTTAAGGTTGTATTTTACTGTAAATCCCAGTATTTTACTCTAAGGCCCTAAACCCATGCAGGACGCTTTACACACAAAAGAATCCGGTACATATTAATTCTAAGGCGGTAAAGTCTCTTCTTGATATAAATAGCTTAATTTGTCATTCTATAATTAATGTAAACCATAGAGCTAGGCTTACCCGACACTATACCGATGACATCCCGGACATCAGCTTGTACGAGATCAGAATGGCCCTGAAGCAGCTCAAAAATAACAAGGCGCCAGGTGAAGATGGAATTACAGCCGAACTCCTGAAGGCGGGTGGAAAACCGGTCCTTATGGCCCTTCAGAAGCTGTTTAATTCAGTCTTACTTGAAGGGAGAACGCCAAAGGCATGGAACAGAGGGGTGGTGGTGTTGTTCTTCAAAAAAGGTGATAGCACCTTGCTGAAGAACTACCGACCCATCACACTTCTGAGCCATGTCTATAAGCTGTTTTCTAGAGTCATTACAAATCGACTCTCGTACAGGTTAGACGACTTCCAGCCTCCCGAACAAGCCGGTTTCCGAAGAGGGTTCAGTACCGTAGACCACATTCATACGCTGCGTCAGGTTATACAGAAGACTGAGGAGTATAACCTGCCCCTCTGTTTAGCGTTTGTGGACTACGAGAAAGCCTTCGATTCGATCGAGACTTGGGCTGTACTACAGGCTCTCCAGAGGTGCCAAGTGGACTACCGTTATATCGAGGTAATGAAGTGTTTGTACGAGAACGCCTCTATGTCAGTCCGACTCCAGGACCAGAACTCGAGATCCATACCGCTGCAGCGGGGAGTCAGGCAAGGAGATGTAATTTCTCCAAAACTGTTCACCGCTGCCCTGGAGGACATTTTCAAGGGTTTGGACTGGGGAAGGCTTGGCATCAACATCAACGGCGAGTACATCACTCATCTTCGATTTGCCGACGATATCGTAGTCCTGGCTGAGACCATGGAGGACTTAAGTACGATGCTCGACGACCTCAGTAAAGGCTCTGAGAGGGTTGGTCTAAGGATGAACATGGATAAGACGAAAGTCATGTCTAACGCCCATGTAGTACCAACCCCTATTACAGTCGGAGACTTTACGCTCGAAGTTGTAGACGATTATGTATACCTCGGACAGACAGTCCAGCTAGGTAGGTCCAATTTCGAGAAAGAGGTCAATCGTCGAATCCGTCTCGGTTGGGCAGCGTTTGGGAAGCTGAAACATATCTTTTCGTCCAATATTCCGCAGTGTCTCAAGACGAAAGTCTTTGACCAGTGTGTGTTGCCAGTGATGACCTATGGCTCTGAAACGTGGTCGCTCACAATGGGCCTCATTAAAAAGCTTAAAGTCACCCAAAGAGCAATGGAGAGGGCTATGTTAGGAGTTTCTTTGCGTGACCGTATCAGAAACGATACTATCCGTAGCAGAACCAAAGTAACCGACATAGCCCGTCGGATCGCTAAACTTAAGTGGCAATGGGCAGGGCACATTGCACGGAGAACCGATGGCCGTTGGGGCACTAAGGTTCTCGAATGGCGACCATACACCGGAAGGCGAAGAGTTGGTAGGCCCCCTACAAGGTGGACTGATGACCTGGTGAAGGTCGCTGGAGTCCGCTGGATGCGGGTGGCACAGGACCGGTCATTGTGGCGTTCAGTGGGGGAGGCCTATGTCCAGCAGTGGACGTCTTTCGGCTGAAATGATGATGATGATGATGATAATTAATGAACTCAAATTAAGTTAAAAAAAATCCTAATAATTAGCTCAGGTACTAGTTTTACCAATATCAAGCATAACTGTAAAGTAAATGAATGACCGTATAATAAATACCACAAAATAACCTATAGAACTATAATGGCTCCTCTACATGATGGCCCATCATAGGGACGCAGCTATGCGTTAGAGGGAGCTAACGATATTGCGGTCTCGTTCCGTCGTATAGCTGCGTCCCTATGATGGCCCATCATGTAGAGCCAGCCTAAGATGGTTTCAAATGAAGATAACATTGCCTTATTATGTTCAGATACAGTCGCCATCAGATATATCGGAGCGGCCAAGGTGGTCACAAATATCTAAACAACGCGTCTATTGTCAAGGCGATTTGGTGCATGTTCAGATATTTTTGAGTACCTTGGCCGCTCCGATATATTTGATGGCGACTGTACATACGAACGAAAGCTGAGGATTAAATGCTTATCTACCTTCTTATAATTAATGTGCCTACACATTTCTCTTATATTTATGTATTATAAAAACCTTGATAACGGTGCGCACGTAAAAAAATAACGGAGGTAGTTATTCCAACATTGTAATGCTTATTCCCAAGCGTTATGTGACCAAATTAGATTTGTGACAAGAGGGAATATTAGTGAAAAGTCGGTTGCAATTTAGAATTTCAAATAAAAATACCACGTTATTCATAAATTGTATATCGTAATAACGAATAAAAAATTAAGCATGAAAACGTACGAAAATTAGTGAAGAAAAACATCGCGAGAAATCCCAATAAGTAACCTGTCCTTTCCCTCTCAGCTGGAAAACTAGTGACTTCGCAAATTCGTGAGATTAGGCTGCCCAGCGGACCCGAGTCAGTCCTCAACTGAGCCTTGACAATAGCCAGGACAAACGCTATAGGTAGGAAGATAAAGACGAACTATTTCTATTACTTTTTATTATTTTAGATTTGACAAACGTCTATAAATATCCTTCCTATGGCATATGGTACCTATAATAGTTCCACGCAAGGCAAACCGGTTATAAATCCGGATGTGATATCACGTGATGGCGCTGATGGCATGACTTTCCGTGCGCGTGATTTGACGTCTTTAGCGGTCAAAGGTTGAAGCGTGTTTTACTGAAGTTTCATTACCACTAGCAATACTAGCATAGGGTCTACCTTGTCTCCCTATAACACTCAAGCTCATCAATCCATCTTGATTGAATTAACTTCATTTACTTAGAAAAGTTAGAAATGGCTATTTATTATACCTATTTTACATTACTACATATATTATACCTAAATAGTTTGGGAGTAAGCAGAGGGGCTCTCAAAAATTACTCAACTGACCTACGAAAATAATTGCTTGTAATAATGAAAAAAGTTTTTCGTACTTGATTTAGGAGCTTTGACGACGTTGAGTTGGAAGTCTATTTATTTTTTTACAAGAATGAATTTAGCTGGCCTCATTTATTGTCAAAATTAAATAACTATTTAATTAAGTAAGGGGAACAAGCGGGAGACCACATGGTCTCTGGGGTATATTAATTAAGCTTTCATGATTCTTGTCTTCCTTATTTTTACGAAAATGAATCGTATTTTAGATAATAATAAATTGAATAATGCCGCTAACAACGTTTAATACCTTCGTAAAGTAAGGAGTCATCAAAATTCAATAAAAACCTTTGAAGCTTATTGAGCTCAATCTCGATTCTACAAGTAAAATCTCGAACAATCGTCAGAACAATAGGTTATCTTAATTTATAGCTCTTGATCACAAAATATTACACCGTGGCCCAAAATTACGTTGACAAAATTAAAAAGTAAAATTTTTGAATTTGGAACGCCAAACGAATTCGGTTCATTTTCTGTTACATTCTTACACATATTGGCAACGTTTAATGAATAATAGCTTGTTTGAATTATATGAATATTTTTGGTTTTTATGATGTCTACGCAGCGTAAAGCAATAATTTCCTTGCACGAAGCGGGAAAACGACAGTGTGAGATAGTTAGATCGCTCGGTGTCAGTCGTCAACTGGTGTCCAAGACTATTGGGCGGTATAATGAACTCGGGCATCTTGCTGACCGCCCAGGAAGAGGAAGAAAGAGGACTGTTAGGACTCCGAGGCTTCGAAATGTTATAAAAAAACGGCTTAGTCGTAATCCACGGACCAAAGTGCGAAAAATGGCTCGGGAACTGGGTGTAAGTCGATCAACGGTCCAACGTATTGTCGCTAATGATCTAAAATTAAAGGCATATAAGCTACGTAAAGCTCAGCTTCTAGAAGATAAAGATAAAAAAGTTCGTCTACAGAGATGCCGTTTGATTACGCGACGTGCCGCTACTGAAAAATGGAAAAATATCCTTTTTACTGATGAAAAACTTTTTTGTATAGAACAGGCCCACAATCACCAAAATGACAGAATTTACTCTTCTAGTCGCCCCGGAGAGGTCGCAGTCATTCCCCATCGTCAAAAGCCGGATTCAGTTATGGTTTGGGGTGGTATTTGCTCTACAGGCAAAACTCCTCTCATTTTTATTGAAAAGGGTGTAAAAATAAACCAAGAAATATACAGGAGAGATATTCTGGAAGCTGTAGTTCTTCCTTGGAGTCAACAACATTTCGGAAACCAGCCGTGGATATTCCAGCAGGACTCTGCTCCATCTCACAGGGCCCGAAGTGTGCAGCAGTGGTGTAAAGACAATTTTCCAGGGTTCATAAGCTCGAAAGAGTGGCCGCCCTACTCACCTGATCTAAATCCAATGGATTATAGTTTGTGGTCTATCTTAGAAACAAGGGCCTGTGCTACAAAACACAAAAGTGTAGACGCTTTAAAAGCGAAACTTACCCAGGAGTGGGCAAAAATAACCATGGAGGAGCTGCGGCATATCGTTGAAAATTTTACCAAACGTTTGCGTTTGTGCATTAAAGCCAAAGGGGGCTATTTTGAAGACAATTGATTTTTCTTAAATAAAAAAGGCTGTATTTTTAATTTTAAGTTGTATTGAATAAGTTATGTAAGTATTTAATATTAAAACTTAAAAAAATCTTTGTCAACGTTTTTTTGGGCCACCCTGTAATATCTCTTATACTATGCGTGCAAAGTGCTCAATATATGTGCAGATTACGGACCATATTGTCGGAAACGTCGATCTATGAAATATCATAATAACCGATAGGTATACAGAACTGTGATTCCATAACAATCCGATTTGGCTAGCACACATACTCAATGACCAATCGGGTTTCAGGCGGTCACTGCTCAACGCTTGGTTGTGAATGTGTGCGTGTCGCCCGTATACACAAGAAAAAGGACTGAACATAAACATGCAGTTTGTCTCAACGGCGCGCTATCTGTAATTATTGAAAATTTGTAAAAAAAAATCGACTCAATTCGTCTATTCGCCTCGTAAGTTATACAGAATAACAGAACTGACAGACGACGTGATTTAGAAAGTGACACAACTCTACTTCAGAATTACCTAAAATCTGTCCATTAAATTGCTGACATGTATATTAAAATACTATAAGGCTGTGTTGCACCACGCACAATTAACAGACTCATCAACGTTAAATATGGCGAAGGAGCTGTCATCCCATAGAAAACTGTCAAACTTTTCATACAAGATTTATTTTACGATTACGTTTACGTTCACAGACAGTTTGGTGCAACCGGCCCTAAGTCAATTGTTAGGTACATTATAAATCATAACTTGTTACAAGTCGTAAGTCGATTAAGATAGAAAGGTATTTTTTTAGGGGTAAGATAAAAAGTAGTCTGTAATGCTCCGGAATATGGACGATTTTTTGTCTTACCCCTAAAAAAATACCTTTCTATCTTACCCCAATGCACCTTACATCATTTTGGCACGATTTGCTAGGTGGTAGGCTGTAACCTGTTATATAACATATTTAACTGCTTATAAGTTGCTCAAGGCTGTGTTACGGCCCTGAAAGGGTTACTGTTACCATATCATAAGCATAAGCATACATTGGGGATATCGGTGCGAGAACGATTTGAGAAAAACTAGAGATAAACAGACAGTCAACTCATTATACTTAACACAAAAGTACCAATATTTATCAACGTAAACAGTAACAGTAAGACCAAAATAGTGTCTTATACAATCGTGACATAATGAGGAGCTTAATTGGGTAGTATGTCACTATTGTATACGTCGACGTCAAAGATATTTACACCTTACGTCTTCGTAATAAGGTGTAAAAGTGTAAACATATCTTTGACGACGACGACATATACAATATTTTTCTACGAGTGCTCCAAAGTTAAGAGTCGCCAGGACGCTCGCGTTCCCATACAAACGTAGTTTAGCTCTCATTTTAAAACGACATGTATTAGAACCACGAAATTTGGCATGGGCATTCTAGTAGTACAGATCTATGTCGGTAATTCATTTTTGTTGCAAAAAATTGTAATACAAAGAAAATACAGCCAGATACAGATTTACATACAAAACTTATTTTTGCTATATTTTCTTCGCGAGCGTCCTGGCGACTCTTAAGTTCGACGAATGGCCTACTGCCTCCCGATGAGCTGAGTGGTGGAAAGTTTTATAATACTCATCATAATATTGCAATATTATATGAAAAACGATTCGAAAGTGCTTATTGCTATGCCTACTTGAATAAAGACAATATTGCCTTTGACTTATATTGACTTTGACTTTAATCCATAAGACCATTGTCAGCGATGATCTTATTGAATACAATGAAAGCTCCAACGAAAAGTATGCGTACCGAACTACTACGGTCTACAAAGTTTTAATTCAAGCATTGTAGTCGACGAGTAGAGACGAGAGTTTAATAGATGGAGCAGAACTTTTATTAAATTAAATAATATTCGAGGTTGCAATGTTTTTACCTTGCGAGGTAGGTACACATAAAATTTTATCTATCACACTTGTATGAAATCAACATTTTGCTATAAAAATCGATATTGGTTAGTAATTTAGTTTCTCGCAATTGGCGATAGTGTAACACATCTGGCACATCACATATCATTGAAAATTGTTTTATAACTTGTTTTGCAAATAAAATCATCAAATCACCGCGGTTTACACGATCCCCTTTAGAGTAATATCAGCTGTTATTAGGTACTCAAGTTAAATTCAAATGTTAAAATTTAAGATAAACTTAATATAATTTTACTGTAGGTAAGAATAATTTCTTACATGTTTCATCTACTTCAAATGTATGATTTTAATTGTCTGCTACTAAATTCAATTATAAAGAACATACATATACTTGCTGCTTAACTTAACAAGTTTCAAATATTCTAGGTGAATTAATAAATACCTGAAAAGGCATAAAGCAATTTAATATCGGAAAATATTAAGGTTAACAATACATGTACTGCTTACGTGATACAATAGGCTTCTGAATCTGTAATAGATAATAAATCATTAACGTAGGTGGCCTAGGTATTTGTCTATTCTAATAGTGCCTTTTCAACGGCGGCGAAGCGTGAATTTAATATAAATCCATACCATATGATAGAACAATGGCTGTTTAACGGGCATATTTGTATCTGAAATTTATGATTGGTTTCTCCATAACTGCCCTCATGTATTTGATACAATATTCTTTTAGTATATTTAAAATTCGTCATCGAAATAATTCGTATAGTAAGGTAAGAGACGAGTCGAGTTAAGATGCCGCTGAATTTTAATAAACTACCTTCTATACGAAAAAGCAGTTTTCATGCTACTAGTATTTTGTGTGACCAACATGTTGTCAATGATAAACATTAATCCCCATCCGATTTTGCTTGGTCGAATGGTCGCCCGATATTGAATATTTTATATCGGATATTATGAAATTTTCCGCTTCGTCTGCTGTCTCGATCGGGAAACTATAATGACGTAGCACGGATTTTCCACTTTCCTCCCAACCCATGATGACTTAGGACGTCTATTTCCTTTGACAGAAAACAGTTGATACGCGTTTTTTCTCAGTCGGGATTTATTGAATAGTTATGTTTTATTGTTTTCTGAAATGAGCTACTGTTTTAACGTATTGAGATTAGAGTTTGCAAGTTTGAGGGCGGATCCGACAGAGGAGGCCCTCGAAAATACGAGTCCATCCATAATAGTGCTTTTAATGAATATTCCAAGGAAATAAATCTATATCTCTCTAATATATAGTTATATTTATAGAAATAAATAGAGCCATATGTATAATTCAATGCATAGATAGAGCCAAAATGTACAGCCATTAGTACACTCACCACTATTCTGCGTAGAAATGTCTCATAAATCAAACTCTCTAAATAAAACGAGCACGAAAAGCAAATTCCCGAGCAGCATTTGTCACAATACTCTCCGTTCTTCGATTACTTATGTTATTTGTTGAGAAACTAGATAGGTAGGTATGTCACGTCAAAAATCGTGTTTTCCATTTCTGTCTTTTTCTTAGTTATTCAGGTTGAAGGTTACTAAAACTATCTCTTCAGTAACTATATGATTTTCGTTTATAATTTTATTTGATTCAAAGAAATGAACTCTTAATTGCCTATAAGTACATCAAAATTATCAACCCAACGTATACGGGACATAGTACCGCTTCATGAGTAATAATATCTTTTGATCTCGCCCGAATCCAAAAAGTTTTTAAATTACAGGTTTCCGATTTGAAGTAAATTAACGCTCTTCTCATTATTTGGTTGGTTTTAAAAGGAAAAATATTTACGTCATGCTAAAATGGTTTAAAAGCCGAGCCGGATAATGCAATTAAAAAGTGTAATGAATGTAATTAACTCAGATCGTTAGATGGCATTTTAGGAGATGAAGGATGGCTTTTCCTCTTGCTACGATTCCGAGCGTAATGTAGAAGTTTTGTGAAATTGTTCAAATTTATTCTATAGTCGAGTTCATAGGTATAATAGGAACGTTTTTTATACATCTACTTAGGATAGCCGTAATATTATGGTTACAGCGGAAATAATTATTCATTGCAGACTTTTTCACACGTTTTGATATTGGAGTTGAAATGTATCTTAACGTGTTTTAACGTTGGAATACGGTCCCTTATTCACTGCTATGCTACGCGTAGCTCTACGTCCACGTCGTCCACGGCTCATAACGAGCTACGTCATACCGGGTTGTGCGCTATGTAGTAGCGAAATTGCTTCTTAGAGGCGTAAGGACAGCGCACCGTCTGCGCCGCGGTAGATGTCTATGTAAGACGATTATCACACTGGCGCCGCAACCGGATGCGGCGACGGTGTGCAAGCGTGACACCGCTATACACATGCAGAATTGCAGATCGCTATTTCGCTTGCGCACCGGCGCCGAATGCGTAAACCGCAGCAATGTCGTCTTATACAGTTTAAATCTAGAACCGCTCACTGCGCCCCCCTTGGTCCCCATTGGTTGCGTATTTGCGTAAGCCTACTGAATCCTATCCCCATATAATCACGCCTATCTCCCAAAAGGGGTAGGCAGAGATCACGGATTTCCATTTGCTACGATCAGTAGCAAAACGGCTCTCCGTGAGCCGCTTCTCGCCCCCGTGAAAAACGTGACGTGATGGGTGGGGAACCGCATCACCGCCACATGGATGATATTAATTAAATGAATCACCTCAGCGTTCCCACGAGTAGTAGGGATCAAAGGTCCTCTTATCCCAACCCTAAAAAATCCTAAATCCTATCCGACTATTATTAAGAAAAAATAAAATGGTGAATAGTTGTAATAGATGATAGCAATGAATAATAAAACATCACACATCCAGTATATCCACGCGCCAAAAAACCATTTATCTTCATTTACTGTCCGAATTTTTGGGCATCACTATTTTATATTTTAGTACCATTATGTCGAAAATTTATTTCCCAGCGATCAATCCCAACTAATACTTTTCTGTTTATAATTTTGTGGTTTGTTTTGGGGCTTGTACCTAGATGATGGGAAGTTTCTAACTATTAGGGTTAGCAATATTCTTGTGGAGTAACTATTACACCTCAAAATACAAATAGGTAGTATCTCCTGCAACTACATGAGAAGGCTATTAAGAATTTGCTAATTAAAACTACATGGGGTGTCACGCAAGCGGCGTGACATGTCTTATGAGAATTCCTATTTTACAACGGAGCGGGACGTGCACGTCTACGAGCACGTGCAAGCACACGCAGTCGGTGTGGTTCGGCCTTTAATTTGTCGGCGTGATTGAAATACATACTCTACTCGGCGTGATTAAATTTCAGATTTCTAGTACTACTTAACGATCACTGAATTAAGCCACGGACTGCAGACAAACCCAGGCGGACAGACGGAGATGGCAGAACCAAAATTGACAATGGGACCGTAAAAACGGATCTATTTACGATATAAGCGGTTAAGTCCCGTCTTAGTTTGTAGTGTTTGCAATAATTAAATTGAATTTTATTACTTATCTGTCGAAAATATTTTCCAGTATTAAAAAAATCTCACTTTGAGATAAGTGTTATAAACTCAGCCATTATTGGTCACGCGCGGGTTTCCCCCGTGGGTTTCCCCTTCGCGAAAACTTTTAGGGTTATTCTGTTTTGTTGCATATAGCGATGTAAACCCGAATCTGCTGAAGTCGTGACACAAAACGGCGAATGTTTGTGAAACCTCTTACGTGGGAAACTCGCTTCCGAGGAAAATTAATATTCATGCCGTTGAAGCTCAACACGATTTTATAACGCGTCTATAAAAATATATGTTAAAGTGACAGGAAATGTATTATGTCATTAATTAGTCTCTGGTCATGAAAACGTCCTTTTTAACCCCTTAGGTAGGATTTGCACGACGGATCTTGTGATGGTATAGCCATTGCCCATATCTGAACAGGCTAAATAACGGATATCGTGACTACCTCAAGAAAATATAATAGAGGCATTTCAGTTTTAGAGGCAATAAATTTAAATAGAAGCATTCCCCGAACTTCATAGCGAAAGCCGGAAATAATAAACTTCGTTCAAAGTTTATTTTTATTTATGGTGTGAAATGGTCGGCAGGGTTTAAGACAATGACAGGGTCCCTATCGCTTTAACGTGGGGTTTTTTCTACAATACAGAAATTACTCTGTTTCTTTAAAAATGCATTCCAGAGAAATCTGCGCGTGTACGCCAGATGTGGTCAAAGGCAGTGCGTGTGACCACCGAGTTAGCTGCGGGCCAGAACGAGACGAGGCGATGTGCAATTCACGGAGTGCGTGCGCAATGGAGGATCATCGGACGCTTGCACAATCTCACCAATCAGGACGCTGGAGGAGCAATACGAAGGATTCTTAGAGTGGAGGGATGAAAAACAGCGAGTTAACGACGCGCGATACTGAATCTTTTGTTATTGTCAAATAAAGTCTAAAATAGTAAATAATTAGAGATAAGGATAATAGAGGTCTCACGACGGCTTTGGCGGGAAGGAGACTGGAGACTGGACACTTGATTCTGGGAGCTGGACCGTGGTGCAACGTAGCGATATCTTAGTTCTCTTGTAATTTTGTGCAGTAATGATTGTTTATTAATTAAAGTACGAAAATTGGTTAAATAGAGTCAGTACACTGAAAAAATAGTTTCGTTGATTTTACGAAATTTTTACGAAATTTATGGGTTAAATTGGGACCTACACACAAGTATTGTTGAATTTACCAAACATACTTTGGTTGGCTTTTTACAAAACTAGTTTAGTAAATTAATTTTACAAAACTACTTTAGTAACAACTTTTTACAAAACTACTTTAGTAAATAACTTTTTACAAAACTAGTTTAGTAAATAACTTTTTACAAAACTAGTTTAGTAAAACTAATTTGGTACGTTTGACAAAATATATTTAGTAAATTTTACGGACTTTGTGCGTACTTTTAACGAAATTGATTTAGTAATTCTCCGAAAGCTTTTGTATGCTTCACTAAATTATTGTCGTAGCGTGTACGAATTTACTTTCGTAATAATTACTACATTTCTTTAATATGTATGACCACTAAACTGTGATAGATATCACTAAACTTCTTTAGTGGAATCAAGTTATATACTTTTGTAATAATTACTAAGTTTCTTTCGTATGTATGACGCACTGAACTTTCGTAGATATCACTAAACTTCTTTAGTGGAATCAAGTCATATATTTTTTGTAATAATTACTAAGTTTCTTTCGTATTTATGACGCACTGAACTTTCGTAGATATCACTAAACTTCTTTAGTGGAATCAAGTAATATACTTTTGTAATAATTACTAAATTTCTTTCGTATGTATGACGCACTGAACTTTCGTAGATATCACTAAACTTCTTCAGTGGAATCAAGTAATATACTTTTGTAATAATTACTAAATTACTTTCGTATTTATGACGCACTGAACTTTCGTAGATATCACTAAATTAAGGAATGTATAGTTTACGAAATTTACTTGGGTTAATTCTACTAAACAACTCTAGTAAATTATACTACTTAACTTTTGTATATTTTACCTGGTTTATCTGAGTAAATTCTACTAAAGCGCTTTCGCATGGTTTACTGCAACTGATTTTGTACGATTTACTAAACTAATTTTGTAAGTTTTACTACTTTACTTAGGTGCAATTTACAAAATATCTCTAATAAATTCTACTAAACGGCTTTTGTGGATTTTAATATTTTACTTGCGTACAAATTACGAAACTTGATTTTGTTATATCAAATTACTATATTTCGTATATTAACCAATATTAATTTAGTAAGAAATACCAAATTATATTAGTATAATATAAAAATTAAAATGCAATACAGATGCAATAACCGTCCCATTACATGACCATATGCATTATACCTCTATATATGTATATAGGTTTATGGCATGCGGCCATATAATGGTATGGTTATTGGATCTGTAATGCATTTTAATTTGTACAATATACTAATATAATTTGGTATTTCTTACTAAATTAATATTGGCTTTGTATAATTATGATCACAATCGTTTTAAAACCAATATGCAATTACAAAGCAGTAGCATAAAAAGGAACAAACTTATCACTAAAATTTAAACCTAAATGATGTCAAAGCGAATAAAAAAGCTACTTAATCCAGTTCACCACAATGTACAATATAGCAAAAAATAACAAAAGCCACTTAGTTAGATTTGTAAAAGTAGACATAGAGTAAATTGGCACACAATAACAATATATGCTGTATGTATGTATACCTAGAATCTAGATATTTATTAGGTCCTAGATATATAGCAACCAGTAATTTAATGTGTAACTCGTGTAACTGTGCATAACTTGGCTTTGAAATAAATAAATGATACATAAATAAATGAAATCAAATGAAACAATCGTGTAACCTTAATGAAGCTGGCATTCAGCTTTCGGCTCATTTCATAAAATTATGCACAGTTGCATAAACACAACGATATATACAGGGTCTATCACATCTAAAATGACAGGGTAAACGAGAAATAAACAACAAATTGAGAAATTAAAAAAATATTTATTTTATTCTCATGGCAATACTTACAAAAAAAATGTGTTTTGATATTTAAACGTATTACTTGTATGTATATACGCATGACAATAATAATTTGGCTTCAATTATTAATCTCTTTTAATTAAAACGAAACACAATATGCAAAAATTACGTGCTGTGTTTGGTTTTTTTTACATTATATTATTTACATGTATAGGAAGCCTCAATAAATATTTATTCAGCAATTTTACTATAAAACCTAGTAGCGGCACTCAAAACACAACCTTCCGTATACATTTCCTGGATATTTGCTTTATGGTTTACGAGTAAAATGCCTGTGACATACAGACGGAAAGACGGACATGAAGAAACAACACGGGTTCCATTTTGGCCTTGGGAACAATAAAAAAGGTAGTTTATGGGGTTTAAACTAAGTATGAAAAAGGACCGTATTAATGTATATTTGAAACTTTAAAACAATTGTTAGTATAATATTATTTTGAATCAATTATTAACCCTTTGGGCGCTTTTACCTATACGAGTACCTACCTACCTATCGTCCACTACACGGTAAAAGTTTCATGCAAAAAAAATTGTCTGAAGTCAAGCTTACGTCTATTAATAAGCCAATATCAATGAAATTTATACAAACAGGGTGTTTTGAGTGCCGCTACTTAGTTTTATAGTAAAACTGCTGCAAAAAATAATATATATTTTAAGTTAAGTAAGAAACAAATGTGCCCAAGATGTATCTTTTTTTTTCATATTTTTGGATTTCTGGTTCAAAAGTTAAAGGACGGCCCGGCACATTTGTTTTCACATTCTGGGTGATTATTACTGAAAATATTAACTTTATCATAAAACGTTCAAACTTCAATGTTATTTTTCATGACCTATTGATTGACGTCACATGTTGGTATTTGGTAAAAAAAATCAGACCATTTATGTAAAAGCAAGACCAATAGGTACATTAAAAAAACCCGCAAGTGAGAAACTAATTGATCGCTATCGTAATCTAATTATTAAGCAATGTTCTAACTTTAACATCGTGTATCTAAATATATATAAATATAGTCTCTATTAGAGATAATATGACAAAAATTCGGTGTATTTGTAGAGAAATGACTCAACCGCTACGTGAAAATCCTTAAAGTCCTTGTAGTGCTCTCCCTTATGGGAATATAGTTCAGAGCTGGATACGGTTACCTTCTTTTAGTATGTTGTTGGGCACGACACTAGGACCCCAAAACTGTCCAGAGACCGGGACGTCGATGAATGTCTCTCGAGTAATGACGTCATAAAAATGGCTGCCGCTTCGTTACGAAAAGTGTAAATTTCATCCAAACTGTGCATTGCACCTATACGTGTGTAGTATCAAACGAAAGAAGATTAAATGTGCTATATTGTTGTAATACATTATATACTACTGTATATTACAGTTTGACAGCTATAAACGAAAACCCAAAATCAGGCTAAAAAATAATTCGGATATTTGCATTTTACAACAAAATTATAAGTCCAACTTTAAAGCCGAGTACTACAATAACAAAACAGGCTATTTAAGCTATACATTGCTATAAAAATTATTAAAATCTGGTAATAATTGTGGCAGCTATGTTAAAAAACATGTCGGCAGTGCCGAGCTATTTCCTTAGAGAGAAAAAATAACAATTTTCACAATTCACAGAATATCCGCAGAAGCTTCGAGTATATTGTTGGTCAAATAATTTGGAGCCCTTAAATGTCGGAAAAATATCTCTATAGTGATTGAGGTCCAAATAATGACGTTATGAACGTGACCACTACCGAAATTTGTAAAACATAAATTAAAGCTATATCATGACACATACACACATGTGTGTAGCATCGATCGAAAGCTTATTAAATTTACTATAATACATACATACATTATTTGTGAAAATAATGTACAGTTTAGGAGTTGTTGACAAAATAAAATATTTTTTTAGGAAAATAAAATGTATATGTTAATTCTGTGGCCAAAGAAAATACAATACACGAATGTTTTGTATAGCATTAAAAACACCAACTATTCAGCTTTAAAACACAGTTTGAATGTATAAAATTTGATAAGAACTATAAAAGTTGTGCTTACAACTCTAAAGCACACTAACTATTTTACCTACAATGCACTCATACTATGAGAAGCTTGGGCCTAATTATTGACTAGTTTTTTCTAAATTTTGTAAGGATTTAGGGTTCCTTGTCATTAAAGTAAATAAAAAAATCGGCCAAGTGCGAGTTGACTCGCGCTCCGAGGGTTCCATATACATCACACAATTTTAATAATTTGTATTTTTAAGACCAACTTACGCTTGACCGCAGACTTTTTAGTGTTTTTTTCTTTAATGTACAGGCAAAAAACTATATTAGGTTTTTTTTTCTAAAATGTAGGTTCGTCGGTTTCCGGGGGACGGAGAGCAATGGAAAATTTTAGCCTTATTTCTTAAATAACTTCAAAACTATTAAAATTTAAATTATAAAAGTTATATATTTGTAGTTTTCACATCAAATCCTTTCATTTGATATATAACAAGGTATAGTTTGTAAGTAATTTAAGAAATAAGGCAAAAAATTTCCATTGCTCTCTGTCCCCCGGAAACCGACGAACCTACATTTTAGAAAAAAATACGTAATATAGTTCTTTACCTGTACATTACAGAAAAAAAACACTAATAAGTCTGCGGTCAAGCGTAAGTTGGTCTTAAAAATACAAATTGTTAAAATTGTGTGATGTATATGGAACCCTCGGAGCGCGAGTCAACTCGCACTTGGCCGATTTTTTTATTTACTTTAATGACAAGGAACCCTAAATCCTTACAAAATTTAGCAAAAACTAGTCCATAATTAGGCCCAAGCTTCTCATAGTATGAGTGCATTGTAGGTAAAATAGTTAGTGTGCTTTAGAGTTGTAAGCACAACTTTTATAGTTCTTATCAAATTTTATAAATTCAAACTGTGTTTTAAAGCTGAATAGTTGGTGATTTTAATGCTATACAAAACATTAGTGTATTGTGTTTTATTTGGCCACAGAATTAACATATACATTTTATTTTCCTAAAAGAATATTTTATTTTGTCAACAACTCCTAAACTATACATTATTTTCACAAATAATGTATGTATGTATTGTAGTAAATTCAATAAGCTTTCGATCGATGCTACACACATGTGTGTATGTGTCATGGTATAGCTTTAATTTATGTTTTACAAATTTCGGTAGCGGTCACGTTCATGACGTCATTATTTGGACCTCAGTCACTATAGAGATATTTTTCCGACATTAAGGGGCTCCAAATTATTTGACCAACAATATACTCGAAGCTTCTGCGGATATTCTGTAAATTGTGAAAATTGTTATTTTTCCACTCTAAGGAAATAACTCGGCAGTGCCGACATGTTTTTTAACATAGCTGCCACAATTATTACCAGATTTTAATAATTTTTGTAGCAATGTATAGCTTAAATAGCCTGTTTTGTTATTGTAGTACTCGGCTTTAAAGTTGGACTTATAATTTTGTTGTAAAATGCAAATATCCGAATTATTTTTTTGCCTGATTTTGGGTTTTCGTTTATAGCTGTCAAACTGTAATATACAGTAGTATATAATGTATTACAACAATATAGCACATTTAATCTTCTTTCGTTTGATACTACACACGTATAGGTGCAATGCACAGTTTGGATGAAATTTACACTTTTCGCAACAAAGCGGCAGCCATTTTGATGACGTCATTACACGGGAGACATTCATCGACGTCCCCGTCTCTCGGCAGTTTTGGGGTCCTAGTGTCGTGCCCAACAACATACTAAAAGTTGGTAACCGTATCCAGATCTGAACTATCACTTAGGCCCTCTCCCATAACGGAGGGGACTATTGCTCGTTGGTCTGACGGCAATCACCAGCGGCGGATGGAAGGTGGTTCCTCTGGATAGATGCGTTTTCGGGTACTGCTCCAGTTTATTTCACTCTGGTTCTGTAACAAACAACTGTATTTGGTACACCGCTACTAATATAACTACTACTACTATTATTACTACCACCAGAGATTATAGATAATATGGACAGACACAGGCCACAGTCATTTTTGAAGCTCAAGTCTGCAGCGCCATCTGCAGGAGAGCCACTTAAAGGTATAAAAATATTAGGAAATAATTACATTTACTACGGTACGCTACTCGTTACTAGATGTTGCTGCGATGCAATGTCATTTTTTCCTACTATTTTTATTATACCTTTAGGTTGCTCTCGTGCAGATGGCGCTGTAAACTTGAGCTTCAAAAAGTTCTTAGACTGGCTGTCTATATTATCCATAGTATCTGCTACTACACGTATTACGTGTACTCCTTAGTCAAAACGGGACGCAGCTCCCTCTATGACGCTCTCTTTCGCCGGCCTCACTTTTTAACCGAAGAGTATACTCGAGTTTGAAATAATAACTTTATGGACTCCAAGAAAGTTGTATATACTTAAGTAGTGTCAAAAATACCAATAAGTCAAATGCGCTTAATATACACGGTGCCCGTGAGCATTGCGAGAGATAGCGTATTCCTGATCGTAACTGGAGACTAAAATGTCGTAAAAACTTTTCTAGAATTTGCCTAGTTTCAGAGTTATTACCAATTAAATAAAAAAACATTGATTGTTGTTACTCAGTGAATAACGCCTTTTTCATAGAGATTTCAATCTTTATGGGGTCTAGTCTAGACATCCTTATTGACAGATATCAAAATTCCAAGGAATACTTTTCGTGAACCGTTTTTTACGAATAAAAATGAACCAATTTATTTTACTCGATAGTTTTACCAATAACATTAATTTTCTTATGTTCGCATTTAAAAAAGTAAAAAAAATTTTTTTTTGGTGAAATTAACCTAAAATTATATAACATTTATAACTCCTTATGACCTCAGGAATTCGTGGTTAAAATCTCTCGCAATGCTCACGGGCACCGTGTATGTTACTTTAAGTTTTACTTTCGTTCGACCAAGATGAAAAAAAAAATGAGCTGAGAGGGATGGCAAGCAGGCGGACCTTAATCCCTTTCTAAAAGTTGCGTTCCAAAAAATGCATAGGTACTCTTTGGCAACAGATTATTTCATGCGAGGTGCGTTGGGATAAGATTGAACGTTAGCCGAGATAAGTACCTATTAGTATTATCTTGAAAAATCCCTTGTACAAACGACATGAGGACCAGGTACAGTCGACGTCAAAGATATTTGTAAATTTTTGCACCTCATACAATGGAGTCAGGTGGAAAAGTGTAAACATATTTTTGCCGCCGACTGTACATGAAACTATGTTTTTAGAATTTTTAGTAAAGAGGACGCGTTAAAAAAAAACGCTTTTAACAATACTTTTAATATCTACTAGTTATTGAGAAAGTGTTATGATTCAAGATACGCGTTTTAAGATAAAACTGTAATTTATTATAAACTTATTATCGGGGTGAACCGTGGTACAGTCGACGTCAAAGATATGTTTACACTTTTTAGCCTTAAAGGAGTAAGGTGCAAAAGTGTAACCATATCTTTGACGTCGACTGTACAGGCTATATATAGCATGACGGAGCTTTTAGATTTTATTTTGTATTATTTTAATTTACTAAAATTTTTATTATTTGTATCATACTTACAAAGGTACAGTCGCCATCAAATATATCGGAGCGGCCAAGGTACTCAAAAATATCTGAACGTGCACTTTATCGCCTTGACAATAGAGGCGATGTTCAGATATTTGTGACCACCTTGGCCGCTCCGATATATCTGATAGCGACTGTACGTACAGGCTGGATTTTCTTTTTGGGTCAGTGACGGTCAAATACTACCAGATTCCGTGCTGCTACGTGAAAATGGGCTTAAAAGACCTTCCCTCTAACTATTTCAAATAAATGAAGGACCGCATTTACAGATTTTGGAAAAAACATACAGGATGCGAGAAAAAGGTCATTCTTGGCGAACTTTTTTGTTGATGCCATTTGATCCCATTCCTAGGGTTGCCAGGTGTCCGGCTTATGTTTGGCTTTTTACGGGTGTGTCCGGCCAAATATTTGCTCGTCCGGCCTGTCCGGCTTTTGTTAGGCTTTTCGTTTGACTGACACGCGAGCGGTACGAGTCGAAAGTCGACCGCAAGTAAAGAAGCAACTGCTCCGAGGGCTGTGCACAAGTTGATAAAATTAACAATTTTTTTATGCCAATCGATTCCATTCCTGTTCAGTATTAATAGTTTCCATGGAGTCAACTTACGGTAATGTACCAAACAGCCACAAATTGAAAAAACCTTTTCCATACATTTACTATGGAAAAAATGAGAATTTTTACTGACATTTATCAATCACGCTAATAAGTCCTGTTACGGACAATAATACTGTATCAGGACATTACAGTGAAAGTCATTCAAAATATCAAAAAACGTGGATTTTAAAGCAGTTAATATACGGAAAAAGTTTCTTCAATTTCTAGCTGTTTGGTACATTACCGTACATGACCCCATGGAAACTATTGATACTGAATAGGATTGGAATCAACTGGTATAAAAAAAAATGCATGTGAAAAATAAAAGTTTTAATTTTCATACAAAATGTATGGGAAAATGTTTCCTCAGTTTGTGGCTTTTCTAGCCGGATTTTTTTTGGTCCCGTACTAGCTTTTGATCCTGGATAGGAATGGGGTCAAAAAAAGTTCGTAAAAAATGACCTTTTTCTCGCAACCTGTATGATTTTTTAAAATCTGTAAATGCGATCCTTCATTAATTTGCAATGGAGGGAAGGTCTTCTAAGATCATTTTCACGTAGCAGCACGGGAACTGGTAGCTGCCCTCACTGACCCAAAAAGAAAATCCACTCTGTATATGCAAGCAATTTCTGGAATAAAACAAATTTCATTTCATTACTGTTCTATAATTGTTTCTAAATCAGATTGCAATTTTTTGACAATGTACGATTTTGTGGTAGACTGTACCTACTTTTCTTTAGACAATTATATAAGTAGGTATTAAATTGATTAGCAGGAATTGGTTCTAAATCAGCTTTTTTCTAAATGTTCTAAAGTTTCTAATTTTTTTACAGTAAACGATTTAGTGGCTGACTGTACTTTTCTTTAGATCAGGGGTTCTCAAACTATGAGCCGTAGAAAGTACAGAGAGGCGCCGTGAGGCATTCCTCCTCATCATAGGTACTTTACCTATACAATACAACCTATTTCCAATAGCCTAGCTAGGTTAGGGCGTAGAGATAAAATTGTAAACTTGCAAGTGCGCCGCATTTATTTACCCGGATCACGAGCATTCGCTGGTTCGGAACTCAATTCCTCCCACTGTAGAATGGGACTTTAATAGAAACACTCACTACGCTTACGATTTTTATTTATTTACAGTTCGGTATGTACACTATGGCTTACTTTTACTGAAAATACTATATACACATATAACTCTTAGGTCCGCGAATAGGTACGTTAAAATTTACCCTATGAGCACTAAAACACTGGACACTATCTTGGTCGAAACTAATACATTGAGTACCTATTTCCAAAACACGGAACTAAAAACACTTGAAAACTACATAGGTACAAAAGTCAAGCACTATAGGCATTAGGTATTGAACTAAGCACTAGACTTGAGCACTAAGCACATAGTAAGCCGGTACACTCTGATACAACACTACAACACGGAACACTTCGGGTAGTCGGATCCGCGATATGATAGATGCGTTTACCCTATGAGCACTAAAACACTGGACACTATCTAGGTCGGAAACTAAAAACACTTGATAACTACATAGGTACAAAATAGTCAAACACTATAGGCATTAGGTACTGAACGAAGCACTAGACTTGAGCACTAAGCACATAGTAAGCCGGTACACTCTGATACAACACTACAACACGGAACACTTCGGGTAGTCGGATCCGCGATATGATAGATGCGTTTACCCTATGAGCACTAAAACACTGGACACTATCTAGGTCGGAAACTAAAAACACTTGATAACTACATAGGTACAAAATAGTCAAACACTATAGGCATTAGGTACTGAACGAAGCACTAGACTTGAGCACTAAGCACATAGTAAGCCGGTACACTCTGATACAACACTACAACACGGAACACTTCGGGTAGTCGGATCCGCGATATGATAGATGCGTTTACCCTATGAGCACTAAAACACTGGACACTATCTAGGTCGGAAACTAAAAACACTTGATAACTACATAGGTACAAAATAGTCAAACACTATAGGCATTAGGTACTGAACGAAGCACTAGACTTGAGCACTAAGCACATAGTAAGCCGGTACACTCTGATACAACACTACAACACGGAACACTTCGGGTAGTCGGATCCGCGATATGATAGATGCGTTTACCCTATGAGCACTAAAACACTGGACACTATCTAGGTCGGAAACTAAAAACACTTGATAACTACATAGGTACAAAATAGTCAAACACTATAGGCATTAGGTACTGAACGAAGCACTAGACTTGAGCACTAAGCACATAGTAAGCCGGTACACTCTGATACTGCACTTTATTTAAACTTTTTCTTCTTACTGGAACTGCTTCTTGATTTGAAGTAGAACATTGCCAAAAAGCCATGGAAAAAATTATGCTAGGCATCAGGGAACAACACAGGTTTCTGTCAAAATGTTCATTTTTTGTTGCAGGCTGTCTTTTTTAGCACAATCATGAACTTGTTGAGAGAATATTTGTGGCCATTTTCCATCTCCATCACCACTAACACCCGACCAGCTTTATGGTACAGTCAGTTATCCACTTTTGGATCTAGGTAAAAAAGTGGATACATGTCTTTGTATTCGACTGTACCTACCATCACATAATGCATCGACTGACAAAATTGTACGATCTTGTTAGTCCATGCATTATGTGACGTCTTATAATTTTTCATAATATTGGATCGAAGCCAGAACTCTAGAATTTGTTTTCTTCAAGTTATTTGCATTCTTTGACCTCCACCACTTTACAGCTGCTAGATGTCCGGATCTAGAAATAAGCATAGTATAGCAAACTAACTAGAAGGGTTTCGTTGCTCTCATTATTGTGTCGTATCTGACGTGGCCAGCTCTCCGTCTATTACGACCATCTGCGGCAGGTAAATTCGATTTAAAAAAATCAGACTCAAATCTGTTCATGCGCTTGGGTACTACAACGCCACAGACAGATACACAAAAATACATGACTGTTACACTTATAAGATCAAATATCAGAGAAAGGGTGAGCATCCACCAGAGATATACGAACCTGTGATACCATGACACAGCATTGAGCATCATGCAAGGTGTCAGATGTATGAAAACACAGCTTCTCACACAGCGTCTTATGTGTAAATATGCGGCCTGACATATTTACAGTCAGCAGCAATAGTATCTTCCTCTACGACGGCCGCAAAAATATGTGACACGCTCTTAAGAGCGAGCGTCTTATTTGTAAGACCTTAAGGTCTTACAAATAAGATTGTGTCAGATATTTTTGCGGCCGTCGTTGAGGAAAATACTATTGCCAGTGACGGCAGTGACTGTACAGTCGACGTCAAAGATATGTATACACTTTTGGATTATGTATATCACAAAGAAGCAAAGAACAAAAGTGTAAACATATCTTTGATGTCGACTGTACATGTAGTTCAGTCAAGTTAGAAATACGTGCACAGACAAAGTGGTTAGAAATATGTCAACACGCCTTAATAAAGTAGTTGCGTATTATTGCTCAAATATTTTTGAACCTTTGGGATGGTTCTTATAGGTAGGTACTTATAAATCCGATACATATAACAAGTATATTTCAGTGACGTGGCCACAGGAAACCCTCAGTGCGCGAGTCGGACTCGTCCGTAGCAAGTGTTATTAGAAGATAACATACAGGCCTCGCGTATAGAATACCTCTGTGCAAATAATTTCAACACGAGAAAATAATAATCGAGTCTGTTTACTTACCTACGTAACTTCACGAGACCTCTCTTGAATAATATTCTCTCTTAGAGATTTGGGATCAGCTCTTTCAGTCCTGGATTTCTTTCATATGTTTGAAAGTTATTTCATTATCTGAAAGACAAAACAAGCGATGCCATTTTAATTTGGTAAAGGACTTACCTACTTACTTAAGTTGACTTTCGTTAAATTTTAATTTCTTGTTTCGTAAACGCCAAAAGACACACATTAATTATTTTTTCTATAATATGATTCGTAGTATACGCGCATCTCGGGCATGTCAAAAATCCAGAATTTGTACATTATGAAAAAGAGAATTAATAAATAATTTGGTAAATACGGGATGATGATGCAATATTATAGGCAAGACTTACCCGCAAAATTATTGATGGTGGTGTTCGATAAACCCCAATCTTCTAAATACAGGCTGTCTCCATCTTCTTTAGGTGCCATTTTGTACACGAACATAGCACCTAGCACAGTTAAGTTAACACAAAAAGTAAAAGTAAACTAGAGAATCATAAACAGCGCAAAACTTGCGAGATGCAGCCGACTCGGCTCGCTGTTAGATCAAAATGGCCGCTGGCCATCCTCAGCTGCCAGAGCTGGCGCACGCGCGTCTTTCGCTGGTGGGGAGCGGGCGGGGCGGAAGAATGAGCGTAAGCGCTGTCTCGTGCGCGCACGTTTGTTTACATATCTCGCCCTCTCACTGCCACGCATTACCAAATTAAATTTTGTATAATTTACAAAACATTTTGGGTTAATTTTAGTAGTCTACTTTGGTAAATAATTGCGCAATACACATTATGCAGTTACTATTTCCAATAAATACCTTGTACGTTCCTACACAGAAAGAATACAAATAATTATTCCAAATGCTCGTTTAATAGCTTCTTCAAGTTTGTCTACTAGTTATACGAGTATTAGGTATATACCGGGGTGACCTGTAACGAGCAAAAAATTAAAACGTAGATTCTACTTCTCAAACTAAACGACGTTTTCAAATATTTATAACTGATCATTCTCAAACAAGACAAAGTTTGTTCAGCGACTTTTAAAAATAACTTATTGTTTGATTTTTAGTATAGCTTACAGTTTATTCGAACACGCAATGTATTCCGAAATTGATTATGTATGTATGGTGACGAGACTGACAAGCAATGTCAATAAGATTTTAACGTACATTGAAAATACTATTAAGTTTGCATGAAAAAAATACAATCTTAAAAACACATGTTTTCAAAAAGTTGTTGAAACAGAAGTTACCAACCTGTTCTAATCTGTTCTGTTTGACTGTTCAATTTTAACACACTGAAAGCACCAAGAAATGATTAGTTAACACGATCAAAAGTTCACATTTGTGAATAAATAATGACAATTTGCAAACTAGAACTAACATAACAATAAAAACACAATATCGTTTTGATTTTCACATACGAGACAAGTGAAAATTGAAAAACTGACAGTGAAGCACGTACAGTCACCGGCAAAAGTATCTTCCTACATGAATGCTGCAAAAATATGTGACACGCTCTTATTTGTAGGGCCATAAGAGCGTGTCACATACTTTTGCGGCCTTCATGAAGGAAGATACTATTGCCGGTGACTGTACGTTTTAAATCGGAAACCATTTGTTTCGAACCTCTTTTTCTCTAGGTTTTTTATTGTGCAAACTTGATAAGAATAAATTATTTCGTACAAATGTCTACTATTATATTAAAATGCTGTTAAATAATTCATATTATTCTAATTAACATTTACATGGCTTTAATATACACACAAATAATTATATACACGGTGGGCACGAGTAGCCGACAGATTTTAATAGTGTATTCGTGATCATGTTTACAGACTAAAATGTCCTATAAACTTTTCTGGAATATGCCTAGTTTCAGAGTTAATACCAATTTAAAAAATCTTTATTATTATTATTACTCAGCACAAAACGCCTTATTGATGGCGTTGTTGCCACTATTGGGCATACTAGTATTTTATACATCTTTATTGACAGACTATATCAAAGTGACAAGGAATACTTTGCATAAACTATATTTTATTTTGATAAAATGTATCATTTCGTTTTAGGCGTTCATTTTAAAAATAACATTCAATTTTCATGTGCACAGTTCTGTGCACATGAAAATGTCTAGTTCTAATTTTAAAAAAATAGATTTTTTTGGCGAGATTCACCTAAACTCACATACCGGTACCGTTTTTTATTCCTTTTGGTCTCAGAAATGCGCGGGTAAGATCTGTCGGTTTCCTTGTGCCCACCCTGTATCATTATTGTTTTAAAGGCCACATATTTTTACGTTGACAGTTGTGACATGTATCGTGTCGTATCGTGCCTGATAAAGAAACCCTGTAAATCCTTCTTTCAACTTATTTCTAATCTAAAAAAACGAACTATAGTATATTCCAGCCGGCCAAAAACGGGATATCTGCCCTTTAACTCTTGTTATGCTTATTTTTTTATTGCGCATTTAAATTGAAATTATAGTGTGTCAAGACACATAACACACATAACTTATAAAAAAAACATTGTCCCTAACGTAGCTTATTTGAATATTTTAAGACCTCTATATTTTCATATATAAACATTAGGTTTAGGTACCATAAGCCGTGACCTAAATGTTTAATTCGTCTTATCAGGTAGGTATGTATTTTGATTAGGTTTTGTTTAAAAAACACATATTTTATACCAACTAAAATTTAGTATAAAATACGTCTAAGGGACATCAGTCATCACACACCTGATTTGAATTCAGAAATTCATAGACAAAATCAGACGGAAATGCTTAAATTTGTCTATGGTGGCTGAAATTTATCTATGGCCTCCATACAAAAATCAGATACCATAGACAAATTGAAGAAACCATAGAAAAAATTAAGCATTATGTCTACGAAGTTCTGAATTCAGATCAAGTGTGTGATGTCCCTTATCCGGTATTTCATAAATTATGGCTTGTAAATGTACCTAAGGCACAAGTAGTCCTAAGTCAGAATCTTAGAGATTCAAGCATTTTTTTGTCATGTTATGAATATCTATTAAAGTAATAAATTGGTTAGGGTTAGGGGACAATTTTACAGAAATCGAACTAGCTCCATTAATAAGCTCAATAAGCTATAACTCTCTTACTTTTGCCAGACATTCATATCATATAATTTCATTTGCCATAATTTTAGAATGCATAATTATTTTTTCCTCAATACAATGTATATTCATTTAACATAACGTTATTTTTGATGTTGATGCCAGAATGTTACGTATGACGTATGCCACATCTTTTTTTCCATATTCTATTTTTAATAACCTTAGAGCTTTAAACCAAGCGGAATAGCCATTGACAGGCGTTCTGCCGAAAATGTATGACCAGTGGTCATTGTATGGACTGACGTTTATTTGACGTGGCTATTTACATTATACATTTGATGATCCCCTCCCCCGCAAAAAACGGCAGACTTTTTCCGATAGAAATCAGAGCGAGTGTCACATCCGGTTGGGTGTCACAACATTAGGGACTTATTTATAGGTGATTTTATATTCAATATGGCAATAAAATTGTATGGCAAGCATATGGCAAGTGACTATTATGGATAACACTGATAATGGCAAATTGGCTATTGTAGTAAAGTATAGGTATGAAATCACGTTAAATGAAATTCTGGCAAAGGTTGTTTCGCTGAAATGCTCAAAGAGATTTAGTATAATTGACTAAGGTAATAGTTTCGTAACTTTTACTTATGTAGTTTGGTAAGTTTACCAAACTGGTGTGCTGAAATTGTCAAAGAAATTTTGGTATTATTAACTAAAGTAACAGTTTTGTAACTTTTACTTATACAGTTTGGTAAGTTTACCAAACTGGTTTGCTAATATTCTCAAATAGATTTAGTATAATTTACTAAGGTAATAGTTTGTAACCTTTACTTATACAGTTTGGTAAATTTTCCAAATTGTTTTGCTTAAAATCTCAAAGAGATTTAGTATAATTTACTAAGGTAATAGTTTCGTAACTTTTACTTATGCAGTTTGGTAAGTTTACCAAACTGGTGTGCTGAAATTCTCAATGAGATTTTGGTATTATTTACTAAAGTAACAGTTGGTAACTTTTACTTATGCAGTTTGGTAAGTTTACCAAACTGATTTTCTATAATTCTCAAAGAGATTTAGTATAATTTACTAATGAAATAGTTTCCTAACATTTACTTACACACTTTGGTAAGTTTACCAAACTGGTTTGTTAAAATTCTCAAAGAGATTTAGTACTATTTACTAAGGTAATAGTTTCGTAACTTTTACTTATACAGTTTGACGAGTTTACGAAACTGGTTTGCTAAAATTTTCAAAGATATTTTGTATTACTTACTAAAGTAATCGTTTTGTAAGTTTTACTTATATAGTTTGGTAAGTTTACCAAACTGGTTTGCTAAAATTCTCAAAGAGATTTAGTATAATTTACTAAGGTAATAGTTTTGTAAGTTTTACTAATACAGTTTGGTAAGTTTACCAAACTGGTTTGTTAAAAATTCTCAAAGAGATTTAGTATTATATACTAAAGTAATAGTTTTGTAAGTTTTACTTATATAGTTTGGTAATTTTACCAAACTGGTTTGCTAAAATTTTCAAAGAGATTTTGGTATTATTTACTAAAGTAACAGTTTTGTAACTTTTACTTATACAGTTTGGTAAGTTTACCAAACTGGTAAGTTAAAATTCTCAAAGAGTTTTGTAATATTTACTAAAGTAATAGTTTTGTAAGTTTTACTTATATAGTTTGGTAATTTTACCAAACTGGTTTTCTAAAAATCGCAAAAATATTTAGTATTATTCACTAAAGTAAAGGTTTTGTAAGTTTTACTAATACAGTTTGGTAAGTTTAACTAATTGTATTTACTAATGTCTACAAGAAAATATAGTATTATTTAATAAATCCATAGTTTTGTAAATTATATTTACACAGTTTGGTAATTATTACGTACTGTGTGTGCAAAATCTACAAATAGATTTTGTATTATTTACTAAACTTGACGTTTTGTAAAATATACTCCTACAGTTTGGTAAGTTTTACATATCGTGTAGCTTAAATCTACAAAAGTACTTGTTTACGACGTCAATCCAAGTATGTTTCGTAACTTCAATCTTGCAGGTTTTGTGATATTAACTAATTTTGTACTAAATTTTACAAAATCGAAATCAACCAATAAAAATTTCGTAAAATCAACCAAGGCATTTTTTCAGTGTAGTTGCTGAAAAGCAGTTTGACACAGTTAAGTACTTTGCTATTAATTGGATCATATTTATATGCTATTAAACATACCTAGTTTATGTAGCATCTATAACTTAATTGCAGTACACATGCATATTTTGATACCTTAACGCATACCTGCGATAATATTCTATTGTGATTCAAAACCATTGTAGAAGACGAGTTCGATTCTCGTACCTACCTTGATTTATCAGTTAATCACTGGGTTTCGTATTTGGATAATATGGCATAATACGAGATAAAATTGCAGTATTGATGATTTGTTAAATAAGAGCATAAGCTGCTCATTATTGAAGTAGAGTCCATATTGAGACCTTTCTTAGTTGCCGTGTTTCACAGCACTAATAATGTTTGTTTATATGTAAATTGCCTTCCTGTACATTTCAGATGTTTGTATTCATATAATAGCCTTGTGTCTATTAAAGTATGTGTGATTGATCTCCAATATCACCATATTATTCTAAACGAGTTCGATTCTCGTTTTCGAATGTGAAGGAAATCTATGTTTTACCTAGGGTTCGATTCCCTGAGAAATACATTATTCTGGACAGATTCATAATCCTAATGTCCCCTATCTATTAATAATGTGTTAAATTAATTGGCTTGTTCATGTTTGATTAGTGTTATAATTACTTAACGTGCATATATTGTCTTGGAAATCCCACATATGTTGTTCTACTAGCTCTTAGTCATTAATAAAAAGTTGTAAAAACTAAAGCGAAGTCCAATATGCTTACATACATTAAATGATAATCGAGTAGGAGTAGGATGGTTTGATCTAGGTTTTACCACGGGTTTCCCTGGGTCCTAAACGTGTTGTTTAGAGCAAATGCTAAACCATTAGGGTAGGCCCGTTTTTATTGCGATAATAAATATCCATTATTAAATCGCCATGTGACATTTATTTCTATAGACATCCCCAGTAATTCAGGCACTAAATCCAATTTCAATTCAATACAGCTCATATAATAATTATAATATTTAAATTCAGTAATTTATACACCATTTCTCTTCGTAAGTCATAAAGATTTAGTTAACCCAATATACGTATACATATACATAGGTATGTCGCATCCTGGTCATGATTACGGATGATCAAATGGTCATGAGTCCGTACTCATGACTCGCCGGAAGCTGCTGCGGAACGCAAGCGCCCTCTGTGGCGCTGTACGGAGTCTAGGAGAGGTGGCACAAGAATGGCGGGTGGTCATTCTGTTTCGAGAAGTCGTCGAGTGCGCTAGTCTCTTGGGAACTGTACCGCGTTTCATTAGAACCTACTCAATTGTTCTGTGATTAAAATTAAGTTTGATTTAACCTTATCTGAAAAATAAACTACAAAGTGTGTTCTCAAGCTTTGACATTTAATTATGTCCGATGAAAACCTGGACCCATCCTTTTCCTTTTCCCCGACATCAGAAGTGGGATCAAGAAAACACAGCTCACATGGAGATGTGGCAAGTGGCAAACACGACACTTGGGATATCAAGTTTCATATCCCGCATGCGCAGCCACGTGGTGTGGTTCTGGTTTATGTCGTCAATGGACACGTGATATCGTGTACTGCAATGGACACTTCCGACCAGTAAGCGGCCACGTGGAGGAGCCTTGGAGGGAGTACTACTGCCGACGTGTGTATGACTGATACTCCATTGGAAGGCGGTCAGCTTGTTGTCGCTATCAGTAAGGCATTAAAAGGAGCAGTGTCGACGTGGCTAACACTACGTGTGTAAGGTGTAAAAGGAACTTATTTTGTGGTGAGGTCGAACCATTGCTTTTATTATTGGTATTGATTGATTAGTCCATTTTCATGATTTTAAGAAACTATTTTAGTAATTTTGGTTTACTTAACTTGGTAACAGACAAGCTAGAATTTGCATTCTACCTTCCATGTCTTTTTATGAACACCCTTAATTATGCCGAGATGCAAACGTGTGTTGTCTTAAGTACGCACTATAAAATAATTGAAACAAATTTTATCACTTTCTAATAACCACGTGACGAATATCATTCCTTAATTGTGAATTGATTGTAAACGTGTTCTACGCCAGAGAACTTAACGTTACAGATGGGATGTTTTTGTGGCGTGATTTCGGATAGTTTTGCTACCACGTGTCTAGGGTAAGGTTATGTTTACGCTTAGTAAATAATCCTAGTGAGATTTACTCATTTTGTAACTTGGTGCAAAATAGTGTGATCAGTGATCACTTTGTGTGATTTTGACATCTCATACGTAAAGTTTTATGCAGTAAATGAAGTTTTTATTAAAAGTGAAACTTAAGGTTGAATTTTAAGGTCCCTACTTTCTAATACCTACGTTGTTTTGATTACGAAATCACATATTTCAGAACGTTGTGCAGTATTTAAACAATTTATGATCAAGTACTATCATTTCTAAACTGTAGTAATTGCCTAGATTCCTACTTGGGCATACCATGTAAATATGTGCTACTCGTGTAAAAATTAACGTTACAGAATGCTGCCAATATGTACACTATCACTATGCTCCTGCCGAGTGAGCGTTGGTCGAGCCTCTGCTGGTGGTATTCACCTGGTGCCTTAGCCTACACAACTGGCTGGCATCTGAGCAACCTGGAAGCTGGGCAGTATCATCTGTGCTTATGCATTGAAACAAAGGGACAGGTTTCGTTCCAATTATTTAAAACTTTGACTAAGAGTAATGACTAAGCATTAAAAATGCTATAGCCTTTAGTAATCCTGTTCTTAAAGTTTTACGTGTTTGAAAAGGATTTTGATTATTTTTGGCATTTAGTTAATTCGTAAAATAAAACACGTTCGATTGAAATTGATTTAATAAGAGTTAAAAGAAAACTTAAAGTTCCTTATACATTGGCAATATTTAGTTGGTTTTCAATGTGGTAACATACACGCTATGCTAATATTTTAGTTTAGTTTACTAGTACGTGATGAAACTGATGCCACACAAATTTATGTTCTCAGTTCGCTGTGGTGAAAAACAACCTCCCTGCAGCTGGCGGCGGCAGCCTTCATGTCCGGATGGCGCGACGGAAGCTGCCTGGGTGCGCAGCAGATGACTGGTATCGATGCTGTCTTCGGTATACAGACGGCAATACGTGTGAAAGCAGTTGTTTACCCGGTGAGCAGTTCACAATTTATTGGGGTTACATTGGATTACCTGTCAGACGTGTTTCGAAATTTGATTTATCAAAGTTTTTGAAAAAGTGAAAAGTTGAAGTAATTTTTTAAATTGTTGAAGTTACAAATGAGATTTAGCCAGAAAAGTTACTTGCAGAGTTATGAGTTGCTAGATTAGATGTGAAAACTTAACTTTAAACCTAACGTGTTGATTTTTGGTTATATTTGATGAGTCATAGTAATTAGTGAAGGATTTGAAAGCTAATTTGTTAAACAGCAGTTAAACAAGTTTTAGTAACGGTTTAAACTGATATGGAAATGATTCTGACTGGCGATGATAAAACTGATGTAGCTGATTCTACCCGTAGTGATGAAGTTTGTTTGTTCATAATGATCAATGCCTATTCACATAGCCAATGTGCCTTTACTATTCGTAGACGTAGGAGTAAAGCACCGGAAGTAGATTTTTATGTTCTTTTCCGTTGCTGTGCGGCCACACGTGGTGGCGTGCATTTGGTCTGTGTCATCGCCTGAAGCCGTTCCCAGATGAGGGTAGATGTTTTGCGAGCAGGGAATTTCGTGAGTTATGTTTTTAGGGCTCTAAATTCAAAGGGCACCTACAATTACGTCAATGATAGGCTAAGAAAAATGCCCGAAGGACAAGTACCCATTAACATCATTAATTCTGAAATTTCTGGACTAGTAGAATCTGATTAACTTTACCATATTGACAAGTGTCCTCTGGAGTCGCGGTCACGAAATCACAGGGATGATTTTGTGGATTACATAGAACCACAGGGATGGTGATATGTAGGGTGATCTGGAGTCACAGTCACGAAATCACAGGGATGATTTCGTGGACTACATAGAACCACAGGGATGGTGATATGGAGGGTGATCTGGAGTCACAGTCACGAAATCACAGGGATGATTTCGTGGACTACATAAAACCACAGGGATGGTTATATGTAGGGTGACCACAGGGTGGTATTTGTATAGGCTACAGGGATAGCCGGACAAAAGAGACACTGTGCTTAATATTTTCAATATTGTTATTAATAAAATGGCGATGTCTTGATGGGTGCTTGTAGTCGACTATTCTTGTGTATCGAGATTGTCTTTATTTTCTTTATACACCATGTAGTGTTTTATTACTTGGTTATTTAAATCATAAAAATAAAGTCCTGAAAATATAACGTTAAAATGATTAAGTTGGATTACGTAAAAAAAAAAAATTGATGTTTGGAGTCTTTTGTGATCCGGATTAGGTCTTTTGCAGACGTTACCTTAACCTTACTTGGTCAGGATTGACCGAACGCAATGACGATACTGTTCGTAAGTTTTCATTGTTACAGGTTAACACACGAGGACGTGTGACACGCAGGATGGCCGTGTCGCATCCTGGTCATGATTACGGATGATCAAATGGTCATGAGTCCGTACTCATGACTCGCCGGAAGCTGCTGCGGAACGCAAGCGCCCTCTGTGGCGCTGTACGGAGTCTAGGAGAGGTGGCACAAGAATGGCGGGTGGTCATTCTGTTTCGAGAAGTCGTCGAGTGCGCTAGTCTCTTGGGAACTGTACCGCGTTTCATTAGAACCTACTCAATTGTTCTGTGATTAAAATTAAGTTTGATTTAACCTTATCTGAAAAATAAACTACAAAGTGTGTTCTCAAGCTTTGACATTTAATTATGTCCGATGAAAACCTGGACCCATCCTTTTCCTTTTCCCCGACAGGTATATATGGGTGGCCCGATGCCGCTTCAATCTGAAATGTATGGGAAGATCCGTATTTCGTGGATTCAGATCCGGATTTTCATACTTTTGTATCCATATGTAAACCATAATCTTGAGGGTTGAACTTTAAACAATCTCCTTAGTCTATAACTTTTGAAGAATTGTCTTAAAATTCGCACTCCTTTCAACGGTTTAGTTTGTGGTCTGGTAATATTTCAAGTAACGGAAAATGCTAAGTTTTATTTAAGAAGAATGAAACGGTTCACTTCGCATATAAATTTCCATACAATGTGAGACGTTTCAATTGTTATTGAGTGTAGCTCGCAATTTACCAGCAGATATGAAACGCGAACAAAAGATTAAAATGAAAGTTACTCCGAAAAAGAATAAGAGGCTTATCGCTTAAAATTGTTTCTTCTGTCTGGCTGAGTTTAGATTATAAGCCTTAACCATAATCCTGGATTAACCGTTTTAATATCGTTTATTATAAAGTAATACATTAAACATGTAGATATTTAAACTGTAGTACACTAAAAAGGTATATAAAAAGTCCCGTTTTTTAGGTACTAGTAAATGTACCTACCTAAAAACGACGCAAAATTAAATAATTTTTATTTGGTAATTCGGTATTTTAGCAATGTAATTGAGAATAAAGAAGATATTCAAAGTGTTGCGCAAATATCTATTAGAAATTTCTCAGAACATAATATCTTCACATAAATATCTTACATTTCTCTAAAAAAACTACACTGTAAAGTGTAAACACGTTTTGTAAATAGCTTTCTGCTGGAATAAAAAAAAGGTCGTGTCAATGGGGGCTACCGTAGTTGGCGCCACTGTAGAAACTAGTCCGGAAATATATCTGTATTTTTTTCATTACGTTTGTGGAAACCATAGTACATTGTTGTAGAGGCTGGAAAGTAAGCTATAGGTGGATCGAGTTAGTTCGAGGGCCGACCCGCCAGGGGAGGCCCTCGAAGATACGAGTCCACCTATAGCGCTTTCGGCCGAGACATTACATAGTGCTTTTCACGACTACTGTGAGGAAATAAAATAAAAAATTAATTGGCATATACAAACACTTTAATAGATACTATTTATAGGTATATTGACGGTTCATATGCTTTTCACAAGCACGATAAAGTAAACGAGCATGTAACTTTCTGCAAATAAATGCTTCTTTTCGCCATCCTTCCATAATATGAATTGTTCGTCGGATATTGTATTGTATACAAAATATCACTGTTCATGGGCCTTCTTATTTAGGACGCGATTTCACTGGTAACAAATTTCTACGCCTGTGCAGTTTCTTGAATTTCGGTGGGCGCCAGCGTATTAATAACATTTTCTACACTTATTGAACTTATTTTACTGCATAAATACAACTTTCTTGTTTTTCAGTCAAACATTATCCAATTCAATATGTATTTTTCTCGCTCCACCTTTATTACTTTTTTTTTCACTTTCAAGAAGCGTTTTACGATGTTTGCTTTAATCCGACTCAAACGGCTATTAGACATTGCAACCTGCAGGGCCCAATCTGTCAGGTTGGTAGGTATAATTGAAGGTAGGGCCCGTAGGGAGCTGAAGGAGGGAATGGGGAGAGGCAGGGTACACAACAGATTGGGCCCTGCAAGTTGCCATGTCTAATAGCCGGTTCACTCCTTACCCACTTTTTGATAGAAAACCACAAACGGTTAAAAAGGTAAAAACGCCTTAAGGGTGATCTGAATGATTTTGACGTTTCTTTTTTTTAAACAAGTAAATTGGTTCGATAAACAACCTTATTTTATTTTAGAATGAAAAAGTGGTGCCAAGCAAGACCTTTTTAATGTTTTAAATGATTCTCATTGGCGGGTCCAATGCAATGACATCTGGATTTTACTTTTCTACTATGACATTTCATTGCTGCAAAATAGCAATTCTTGTAGTGGTTGTTCAGATGCTACAGCAATTGCTTACTTTCCAGCTTGGATTTTGATCTTCTTTTGCCACATTTCCGAGCAGGTGGCGTGAAAAATAATATTTAATACAGTAGACCGTACCTACTGTAAAAATATCGATGACGACGCAGTGTTGCGCAGTTCCGCTTTATTTAAAAAAAAAAGGAGAATTTTCTTAGTTCCGCTTTAAACATTCCCCTTCAATGACTGGTTACTCATATTTGTATAGCAAAACATTCACAACATTGTGACATTGGAAATAATTCCGCGAATTCCACCTAATTACAATGGAATTGGAAATTTCGAAGACCTCCGTCTACACTAGCGCCTCTAGCGGAAATTCCATACGTGATAGTCCTCATCATTATATTTATCTAGTGCCCTTGGTTTTTATTTCGTTTGTTAAGTTAAAAATCCTTGTTTGGGTACTGGAGCATTTATTAGCTTAGCTCTACAAATAAGACTTCTTCGGTTATGAGCTTTATTTACACGATTTTTTTATTTCTTATCTAGACACGTTAATAACATAACTCTATTAATAGTATTAATCAGAAACATTGTTAGAACCTTGTAGTGTCAGTTACAATAATATAGTTGTAAAACAGGGTACTAAAACACCTGGAACGTGTGGAATAACCGAAACTTCCTAAACACTCAAGCTGTTATCATAAGTAGGTTATTTATTTGAAAGTAAATGTCCTTAAGGGACCGTCAGTATCATAGAGGAAAACTTTACCTTAATATAATAAGTTCTTTGTTCGATATTTGTGAGTTATCTAAGTACCTACGCGTACACACGTGAACACGTGTAAGCCCGTCGTAAGTAGATAATTGAATTTTATAATGCCATCCTATTTACCCGACAGGTATTGGGACTCAAATTTTCCTATTTCATACCGTGGAGTACCTACGTCAATACCATTAGGAGGTTACTCTGAATCGGAATATCAATGATAGGCGTGTTTCGTTGTTTCATTTTTATGGATTATTTCAATGACTAAATTGCTTGTGCTTTCTGGTGCGCGCAAAATCTGCGAATAGTACAAATGGTGTAAAGTTCGTTTCATACTAGCAAAAAATCAAGTTGGAGTTTTTAAAGTTCAAATACGTCTCCGCATTAAGCCGGCAAACAACGGCTTATATAGTTCAGCGCGAGTTAATAGAGTTGTAAAAAGTTTTATTGAACAGTTTCTTAAATTACTTTTTATATGCACGTGCTCAATTTACTGTCTGCTAAGACTCCTATAGTTCGTTCTAATATTCAGTGACCTATTTCCAAGAGCTCTGTTCTTAACAATAGTGGAAATACTCTCCTTTTTGATGTTATTTATTCTTATTCATTTACTAGTGTGACAGTAGCTAACCTAAGTTATAATACTCGTAAGCTTACTTAATTAGCTTAGAAGAACAAAGGAGCTTTCCATTTAACATGCTGCTATTTGTAATAGAAAGAAACTTCAACCTGTGTTGTTGACAAAAGAATAGGAATGAAATCATTGTTATAATGTTGTAGGTAAGTTATGTAGATTATGTTTTTGATGTGATGTGATTTACTCTAGTTTTAGTTTAAGAGTTTTGAATACGATAGGTGTTTGGTGAAGAAAACCATGTTTTCGAGCCAGGCAAAGTTGTACATCGTAGGCAAAGTTGTAGCACGTAACGGTACGTATTTAATATCTTCACAACAAACATTATATTAATAACCATTTATAAGATACTGAAATTGTAAGAAGAAATGTCACCTGCACAGCTACTCCAGCTAGTAGTTACTAGTGTACTACTAGTACGATTTGAGCTTCAAAAAGTTCTTAGGCTGTGGTCGTCTATATCTCTATAGTCTCTGGTTCCAGTTACGCTAACAAAAAACAAAAAGCTACCTGTGTGCGTGCCTAAGTCCAAACCTAAATATTTGAGCAACAGATTAGAAAAGTTTCATCTAAAGACCACCCTGTAGACATATTGTTTTAGTTTAGTTTATTGTTTAGGAGCGCACAATATAATATTCTCACCAATAAATGGTTCTAGTTCAATAATTTACAAACTTTGAAATTAGACTAGGTGGTGGCATTCATTAACATTTTCTAAGAACGGTATCAGCTATTCATGGCCGACATTTAATTAATTTGATTTGAATAAAGCGCTCAGCTGGAATAGACATTTAGCCGTAAATAGCTTAATTATTTTGATTTTTAGAATTTAGATAAGGAAATGTGTTTTAAGGAGTATTGTTTTGATAATACATTCCATTTAAAATCTCGAAATAAGTAAAGTTTTCCCTAACATTACTTACTTAGATCTGTCATTCATGAAATGTATTCATTTTTCGTTTTGTCATAAAACCCTTTTAGGACTTAGAAGGGACGTGCCACAGAATATGTAAGCGGGCACGCCTAAATGACCGGTTCGGAAACATTTTTAAAATAACTACCAACCTCCTGATTGACAGGGATTCCAGACTCGGCGACGGGCGGCCTCCAAGCCATTTATAATTGTTCATCAGTCTACCTAAGCCTAGCGCTGTTCACCTGAAAAAATACACCTAAAATGTCTTCGGGCATGTGTTTGAGTTAAAATGGCCTCGTTAGGTTTTTTATTTTATATTGCTTTAAACAATTACGTAACTAAAACAATTTCTATGTCATTAAAAGTTTCTCAGTCTTTGAAACGGTATTATACTTTTAAAAGTTAATGTAAAGTTTATATTTTAGCCCATAATTGCCTACTTTGTAGTGCTGCTTATTAAATTCATTGTATTTTGTCATGGACGTTTTCAGGTTCGATTTAATAAAAAAAATATTGAAAACTTTGGATGACACTCAGTTTGTATTGTTAGCTTAGCAAAAGTACCAGCATCATTTTTACACAATTCATCAGAAGCTATAGAAAGTTCCTTTTCAGCTTGAATTCATCAACAATGAGTAGGCTTTGCAAAGGGAATAATCAAATAAAAATATATTTTTACGGCAATACATTAACTACATGTCATCAATGCTTTCTATAGAACTTCATCCCAGATTGTCACAATAGGCTCGTTCCGTTGATTGTACGACCCTAGGCCATTGTACGTTTTCACTTCAATAGCTAAAGCGGCAATTTTCTGTATACATAACCATAACTGAGTAAACTTGAACGGTTTTGTTAGAGTAAGTCCATTGGACAGGTGTGTGTAGTGTCTATCATTTCTTACTTGCCACGTGTCGGGTGCGATCTGCGCTACCTAGGTTAAGTAAGAGCAATGAATCAATTTTATTTCTAACATTTCCTTCCTGCTATAAATCGTCGGTTGAAAGGTTTACGCAGCCATCGGTTTTACAAGCTTATAGAGGCTGTTAAGCCTCCTTCGTATCATATAATCTGTAAATACATATAAAGATAAACTAGATTATTTTTAAATGTCAAATGTCCAACATGAAATAACTAGTACGGTAGGTCAGGGGTATTCATCTCCACGAAGTGACGGCCTTTGAACGTATCGGATACGGCTTGTCAAAATCCCCTTCGTTTATCTGCGGTATGACCACAGATAAGATAAAATATTGAAGTAGTAGTTTTGTTCTAAAATTACAGTTAGATTGGATAAATTAGGTGATAAATCTGGCATTTATCTATTTTAATGTTAATATTATTAATGGATTAGGAAGATTGAGGCAGATTAGGGCAGGTCCAGCAGTCAAACTAATCGCGTATTTCTCAACCCTAGACAGTCGAAAGGCAAAATTGTATTGAGACGTCATGTGTCACCGTTCATCTGTCAAAGTTCTGTCAAACACGGATTTTGTAAGGAAGATGAACTTCTGTATGAAATACTATTATATTATTCTGTGGTTAGGTACTAGTTGAATCATCAACAGCCCTAATCGACACATCAAGTTGAGACTTGATGATTTGAGAAGTGAGTGTAAACCACAGAGGACCGACCTCTTTAGTGCGTTAGCCCATCTTAGGATTTTGTATTAACTGGGAAACTGACTTTTTCTGTCTATTCTATTTTTCATGGGATTAATAAAAGGCAATGTGAACAGCTTGAGGTTTGCAATTTTAGGTGAAATGTTCACAAAATTTGAATGTTTATCTTCGATCCCTACAATACGTACACATTACTAATCTCATTATAAATCATCTTTTTGGTCATTTTTGTATGTCAGGAAGAATCTACTTCTCTAATAAGGCTGTCTTGAGATGTCGATCTCACTGTGCCCTACCCTACCCGTATCTAATCTGGGGTTGTACAAGATATAGCCAGTCACTCCTCCTATGAGGGCGGGAGATGCTATTAGCATTTATATTAACCCTTTAAGAAACCAGGTTTGAGTAAATCATATTGTAATTTCATTTTTCCCGTCGTTCTTTTGAACAGTATAAAATGAGTTTTCTAATATACTTGCAAAATCACCGCTTTTAATTTTGAGGTTTAAAAGCAAAATTATATGGGTACCTAGTACTTGTATTATATACCCGACCAAAATTTAAAAAAAATGCTTTTCTTTTGTCCATTTGTGTCCGAAGGAATACCTAAACAAATTGATTTTTCTAATGACTTTTTTTACCCAAATAGTTAGGTATGTATAAGCTTGGGAGACTTGGCCACCGCCGCGGGCGGTAAGTAAATTATCGATTCATCGGTAATTATATACTCTCTTACTTTTTATTCTTAATAAAACTTTAATGAGTTCTTTATTTACTACCAAAAGGTTGCCTGGAAAAGTATTCTTATTCTAGCGATAATACCGTATCTTGTTATTGTTACCTAATTTTGCGTTTATTGTAAAAACTCTTTCATTATTCGTATTTTTTGGTGCAATAAAGAATATTGACTAAGTTACTTACGTATATACTATTTATACATCGTGTGTTTTCCTTTAATTTCAGCATATGGTAGGTACGATTAAGGAAACGAATTGGTATAGTTCATTTTTAAAAATTCAAACAAATATTATTACAATAGTTGTTATATCGGTTACTAATGTAACTACAGTATTATGGTGTAATGATTAACTCAACCAAATTGGTAATATTCAATTACATGTCAGACTTATTTCTATAACATAATGGTGTCTAGTTTCGGCTCCCACCTGGTCCGAAAGTGCCAAAAATGCTGGCAGCATTGCCGCGTTGCACAGCGAGTGAAATTTGTTGGACCAGGTAGGATCCGGAGCGTGGGTCGCAGCCCCTATCTCTCAGACGCCGCCCCAAAGCTCTGACCAGTGTCTTAGCCTCCGCGCACCAAGGCCCAGCCGTTTCTATAGAGACGGGGGCAAAGTCATATGCTGGCATTAGGTTACAATATTTGTTGCGTTTGAGTTTGGCAGCATTTTCGGCAGCTGCACCTGATGTTTTGGTGGTATGGGTGATGTGGGAGGGGGCAAACGTGCACACACAAGTGGCATCCCAAATTAGACTGCGGCCTTTTGACCAAGGTATTAGCGTAAGCCCGTCCGGTCTCTTGCCATCTGTGCGGCTTAAGCCTTGCGGCTCTAGAACGCAGGGCACATTAGCCGATACCATCGCGCGACGTATTAACTCGTTGATGGCGTGGTGTCTCGGTATTCGGCCTGCGCACCGCATGCAGCTTAGGCCGTGGTGCCCGTTAGCCTCAACCATCGTCCCACAAATGCAGTGATGAGGTTCGCACACCTTACATCCGAGTCTTAGGGCCACTGCTATTCTAAGAGTATCGTTATCTAGTAAAGTACCCAGTTCAGATTCAGATTCAGATTCAGATTCATTTATTCATAAATATAAGATATTTACAAGTCACATTCTTAATAACATTATTTTTATCATTCCAAGAACAGTATTAGGTTAATAAATTCACACAATTCATTTTATTAGATGTGTTAGGGTCAACGGGTTGGTTAATAGCATAAACTCTTCAACACTGTAGCATGCATGGTCTATTAACATTGCCTTCAGTTTTTTAGCGAATATCGCGTCACTTTTTGATTGTTTTATGGTTAAGGGCACACAGTTATATATATTAGCTCCTGTGACACTAAGTGCAGCACGAGACTTTTCCAGCCGCCGGTTCGGAGCTATAAGCAGTGGTTGTCTTCGCGAAGTCCTTTTTAGCGTTTTATAGTTCTGTATGTTCTGACGTATAAAGTTGCACGCTGTTAGTATATATATACTTGGTAAGGTTAGGACTTTATGTTTCCTAAATATTTCTTTCGCCGGGTGGTCGAGTGGTTTTCGATCAATGACGCGTAGGGTTTGTTTTTGCAATATGAAGAGTCTGTTCCATGTAGCCGACGTAGCCCATAGATCTATTCCTTGAATTAGGATGGAGTGAAAATACCCGAAGTAGGCTTTACGCAGGTTACTCGAAGACAGTTGCGGTGATGGTAAAGCGTGCAACCAGGCTCCTGATTCGGGTTGTTTGACAGCTTTTAGTCTGGCCACGTCTTCTGCTTTAATAGCATTATTCAGTAAGGTAGAATACGTACGCTCACACAATGTGTTGTCCCATGGTCTTTGCAGATCAGGATTGTTCGGTCGCGATGTTCCAGGACAGCGGGTCGTCCATTCAATTAGAGCCTCTTCCACAAATGGAAGACGGATCCTGTCACCGTTTAAAGAGAGTATCTTAGTGACAAGATCTGTCGACGCATGGGAAGAGGCAAGGAATGCAACTATCCCGACATCGTGGATGCTACGGATCCCTAATCCCCCGTATCGGATAGGGAGTGTTGCCTCTGAGTCCACTGTGCTTCATTGAATTGGATGTTTAGGACAATTTCAAGACCTTGCCTGAGCACAGTGTCATAATCTCTTAAATCCTGCTTGAACATCCAGGTTGGAGCCGTTCGTAGGGTATATGTAATGCGTGGCATTGTGAAGCAATTGCGCAGGATCACGAGGGAGACGTACGCAGATAAATGCTTTAGGCGTTCGAATGAAGATTTGAAAGCCAACGTCTTTGCCTGAAGTACCGAACTCACCCCTTCTGGGAAGATCGGTGCACCGAGGAGGCAAAGAGATGACTTATTTAAGACTTTGATGCCCGGCAACAATGGTTCGAAATTTGACACGGAATTTATTGCAGCGGGATTGCAGACATATAATTCGCACTTTGAGGTATTGATTTCAAGACTGATAGATTTCAAAGCTGGCAAAAGCCTCGTGACGTCCCTGAGAACTGCGTCGGGATCTCCCCCTACGGTGCCATCATCTAAATACCACACGTTGAGAGGTGACTCCAATCTAGAAATCAGGTTTTGTATGGCTAGGCAAAAAACGAGGGGGCCTAATGGATCGCCTTGCTGAGCGCCGACCTGTGAGCTTAGATTGAGAATATCCCGGAAGCTTTTTTTTCCGTGTAGGCAAGTTTACGTTGTTGACTGTTTTTACAAAAAATATCCCGAAAACATGTATTTTTCCAGGTCTGCATAAGTTTTTGGGCTCACTCAACTCAGAATCGTCACCATTGTCTATAATACTAATAAAGAAATGCCCCAAAAATTTACGTTTACGTTTTCGTATGATTTTTATTTTATTTCGTGAGATGACATGACAGTAGTGAAAAAAGGGTATGGATATTTTGGGGCATTTCTCTTTATTATCATTTATCGGGATCGGATATGCTCGCGTGTTTTCGAGTAGAATGCTCTAAAACAAGTCCATACCTAGAAAAAACTGTTAACGAATATTTTTTGAAAAAAATGTTAACAACGTAAACTGAATTGTGACAAGGGCAAACAATCATTTTCTCCTAACCCCATTCATAGAACCACCCTTTTCGAATAGAGTATCAGATATGGTAGTTCCGATTCCGAAAGGTACAAGAAAGTTAGAAAAGTTTTCGGAAAATAAAGAACAGAAAATGAAAAACTTGCACTCAACCAAATAATTGAGAATTATGACATGTCAATGTAATTTCGAACATTACAATACTTCGAGATACAAAGGAAGCTTATTGTATTGACGTAACACGCAGGTGCATCATTTGTTGCGGTGTGTCAGAGTACAAAAATAATGTAATGTAGGTTTACGCAATCAAAAAGATAAAAATGAATTATAGATTATCTCAGAACTGGAGCTAATCAGGACACTGGTGTCTTTAAGAAATATACTTAATTTTAGCCCAGGAATGTAATGCAATTAAAGGAAATAAAAAAAACACACGGTGTACAATTCATAGCCGGTTTGTATTCCCCATGCGCCGCGGACACGACATAACTAATTAATGTTGCGCTCAGTGACTAACTATTCTCGCTTAATCCATAAACTTATATAACATGTTTTCATTATTCAAAGCTTTATCGTATGAGCTGGCCGTTTCCACGAAAGGTAACTTGCGTGGAACCGTTATATGTATGTATTGTACTCGTACATGAATGTTCCCTGTGACGAACAGGGGTTAATTAAGCCCTAACGTGAAACAATTTACTGGAAAGTTAATCCTAGCCTGGGGTTCAAACGTCCAAACCAAACTATTCACAAGTAATATAAAAATATATTATTAGTTCTATTTAAGCAAAATTACAGGAAACCTTCCAAAAGTAACTAAATAAGTTAGAGATTCCGTTGTTGTGAAGAAGAACCGGGTTACCTAATTAGCAACAGCGAAATCCGACGGTAATTAATTTTTAATCGCTTTGTGATACGGAGTTTGTTGGACTTAAAAAACAATTAAGTTGGTGTTATATTTGCATAGTATTCAAGTTACAACAAAAAGGTGTATATTACCTACTTACGTTCAATGGAATATTTTTTGAGTTAATGATAGAGTACGACTTTTTTGTAGGTCTGTAAATATTATGCAGCAATATCATTTTCATTTTAATACAAAAACGTGACAGCACTTCCGCCCAAAGTTTTCATTTCAAGTAACACGCTGGCTCAAGAGGCACGTACAAGATCTGGATCTGACAGTGTCTCGCAGCCTTCCTTAGTATAGTAAGATTTTTTTAAGATGTCGGAATTGTAGGTAGAAATCCCAAGTAGGATTCCTACATCTTAAAAAAATACCTAAAGTATGACCGTGTAGTTGAGAGACTTGAGAGCCCATTATTGTCATTTAAGTTTCAGTCAACAATGTTACCGGGATGTGTCTAACGGGCTCTTTGGGATAAAAATGATGTCTTCGATAGATCTTTCAGTAAATACAAAGACGCAAAAGATTCGAGATGACCTACTTTATTCGCGAGGTACGAGATACAAGCTTGTTCAGGGCTAGTCATCATATCGACTGTAACTACTTAGGCAGTATACTTATAAGCTTGCCGCTTCCGAATCGATTCGGAATTCACTCTTCGTAACGTCGTAGCTTCAGTTGATTTTGTTCCTTAACTGTACTGTTTGGTACTTACGTTTGTTCTTTCGTTTTATTACCTATGTAACTAACTGTAAATCTCGTATAGTATGTGTCATATATTGTTGTATGTACGTTGTATAGTCGCCATCAAATATATCGGAGCGGCCACGGTGTAGATACTCAAAAATATGGGAACATGCACTTTATTGCCTTGACAATAGAGGCCTTGTTCAGATATTTGTGACCACTTTGACCGCTCCGATATATTTGATGGCGACTGTACAGATTCAATACTTTATTGGAGCAATAAAGGCGAAAGCACCTGTCACAAACTGCATTTACCAAAATATTGTAAATAGCTCATATGTGGACGAGTTTCGTGCAAGGGACCACTTTGTCGATTTACACTTTTTTTCTTTCACTAATCGATATTGCATATTACGTAGTTTTAGAAAGTACTAGTAACTCCATATCGACAAAGTGGTCTCTTTGTCCGTACACTGGCACATATTACCTCTAGTTTTACAATATTTCGAGCTTCAATACATCTTTTACATATTTAGTATATCATTTATTTGGAAATACAATTAAATAACAACTAACTTAACAAAAATATGTACAGCATAAAAAAAACTAACTTAACTATAAGCTAAAATGTGTCTAAAAATGGCCCCCGCGGCATCGTGTCAAGGAGAGTGGCAGCATTTCCTCTGTGTATAGCAATACTGAGACGCTGTGAGAGGAAGCTGCCAGCCCTCTGATCTATCAGCCTTTTGCTTAGATCTTTAACAAGAGATCGGGCGCTTGGACCCCACGGCCCCAGGGTCTCGACGCCGAATGTCAAAAAGTGGTATTGGGGGCAGAGACCCCGATATTGTGAAACTTTTTTGCCTTTTTTACATGGTACACGAGAAAGCTATAAAAACCTTTATATCTTGTGTTTATGAGGATTGATTCGATTACCTATTCAGCGTATTTACCTACCTTCTAAATTGTTTTTTGCGCAGTTGTCGGATATATAAACCGGGTATTTCGCGTAAAAGCACATTTTGAATGTTAAGTAGGTAATACAGGGCATTGTTTGGGATTCTACGATAATTCTCAGGGATATTACATTTACCTACGTCTACGTCTATGTTTTTTGTGTCAGAGATCATTTTTTTTAGGTATTGTAAGAATTCTATTAAACATAATTTATTTATTCAAATCAGTTACACAGGATTACATTAAAAATCAAGGCACTGCTAACTACATATAGCTCACCGAAGGAAGCCCACTATCTGCTCGATAGGAGAAATAATTCGTGTATAGCTGAATTTTGGTGAAGTTGTAGATAAAGGTGTCTTACACAACATACTAAAAGTACCCATGGTTAGGGGTGCCGCTAACGGGGAGAGGGGGGTGTAAAGATCCCCTTTTTAGGCTTTTCGTAAATAACTCAGTAGCGGTGGCTCATACGAAAAAATGTTCTTCTACTTAATTAATCCACAAATGATTTTCTACAAAAAAGGCTCTTTACACTTTTTTGCTGAGATCAATTTATAATGAGATTTCAAGGAAATACGATAGTCACTTTTAGAAACTTTCGGAGCTATTATTTACGAAACTATTAGTTTTGTCTAAAAATTGTTTTAGAAAACCCATATTTATATTAAAAGACTTAGTACTTGAATAGTTAAACTTCGTATGAGTATGTGTTTTGAACACGCAGACAAAGTTTTAAAACAAAATCTGAAAAATATTATTTTTTTGGGGTACCTCCCGAACACATGAAGTGGGAGGTAAATTCTTTTTTTTACTCTATCCCTAGTGTTTGGGATGTCGTTGGATAGGTCTTTTAATATAAATATGGGTTTTCTAAAACAACTTTTAGACAAAACTAATAGTTTCGTAAATAATAGCTCCGAAAGTTTCAAAAAGTGATTATCGTATTTCCTCGAAATCTCATTATACATTGATCCCAGCAAAAAAGTGTAAAGAACCTTTTTTGTAGAAAATTATTTGTATTTTTTCGTAAGAGCCACCGCTACTGAGTTATTTACGAAAAGCCAAAAAAAGGGACCTTTACACCCCCCTCTCCCCGTTAGCGGCGCCCCTAACCACGAGTACTTTTGGTATGTTGTGTAAGACACCTTTGTCTACAACTATACCAAAATTCAGCTATACACGAATTATTTCCCCTAAGTTTTCCTTCGTTTGGAGGGCTAATAATAAACATAATTATATTAATTATGTAACTTCGTGGCTCCGTTGCGTCTGGTGCAGGATAGATAATATTTTTATGGGTCCTTTTGTTAGCTTACAATTAAATAGGGTGTAATAGGACAGTTATGGTAAGGGTGGGTTGCACCAGACAGCATTAACAGACTCATCAACGTTAAATATGGCGACGGAGCTATCATCCCATAGGAAACTGTCAAACTTTTCATACAAGATTTTTTTACGATTACGTTTACGTTCACAGACAGTTTGGTGCAACCGGCCCTAAATCTATCAAAAGTATTCAAATAACAAACAGTTAGTAAATTCTAACATAATCGATAAACAAAAAACCGGCCAAGAGCATGTCGGGCCATGCTCAATGTAGGGTTCCGTAAACTGAGACCATTAATTCAAAAGGTCGTTTCTTACGAGAAATTTGGCGGCGCTTACGTCATTTTTACTTACGTCCTTTCACTATGGGTTTTTGAGTGATAACTCAAAAACGGCTCAACCGATTTATTTCAATATACTTTTCATTGAAGGTACTCATTAGGCCTCAGTTTCATGAATTTTTTCAAAATTTTAGGACTCACGATTCAAAAGTTAGATGGGGGGGGGGACGCCCTGTTTTAAACTTTCGGAGCTATTATTTCCGAAATTATTAGTTTTATCCAAAAACTGTTTTAAAAGACCCTAATTCTTTTTAAAAGACCTATCCAACTATACCCCACACAACTTGGTTGGAACGAAAAAAAAATTCGCCCCCCACTTCACGTTTACGTTTTTCGCGTTTTTATTCTACCGTTTTGTCGGCTTGGTTAATGCACATATTAAAACCAAATTTCAGCTTTCTAGTGCTAACGGTCACTGAGCTAGAGCGCGGACGGACGGACGGACGGACGGACGGACGGACCCTTCCCTGCCTACGGAACCCTAAAAAACATCTCACCGATAGTGTTTCAATAAATAAGGAAGATTTACCAATAGTATCTACACTTTTCTCAACGCCCATATGTTTAATTTTAATTACATATTTAATTTGTAATCTAAAATACAAATATAATATTGTAAAACTAGTCTGATCGACGATGTTGAAGATATAAAAAAAATGATTTGCCTGGAAATTGTGGCATGCACTACAGTGGCGGTGGGTCAAAATATTTCTTAGGCAATCGGAGCTTAATTTGGCTTACAATTTCTTTATAATTTAAAGGAAAACTGCGGAGTTGCCTGAAAATCAGGTAAGCCGACGGGAATCGTATTCTATAGACGTGCCGCCACTGATGCACTGCCTTCCGAAGTGTTTCCGTTGCGCTTTGTCATGCTGCTTTCATAAAAATTAAAGATATTGATTTGGTTTGATTTGATTTGATTTTGATTTAAAAAGCGGACGAACAGGCCGGCAACGCATAAGTGGCTCCCTTGATGTTGCTTATGTTCAAAAGCGACGTCGCTTCCAATTAGACGGTTCGTCTTCCGTTTGCTACTAATTGCATAAAAAAATTCTCGAGTAGGCCATCAAGCTAGGAAAATAAACAACCACTTAATTTTGAATGTTGACCAAAAACAAGCGTTACAGGGAAGTTAGCAATTCGTAAGCCCGAGCACAGGTTTATTGGTGTCTGAAAATTTTATAATAGAAACTTATTACATCTCGTCCCTTTCACTCATTTATTGCTAATGGTGCGAGTGAAAGAAACACGAAGATAGGATACAGAAGCTGTAACCTCTAATGCACGAGTTCGTGTTTCATTTTGTAAATGTCTTCAAACGCCCCGCAATCAACCAGGGCGATATCCTGCAAGGAAATTTGAAACAAATTGCAAATAAAAAATGTTTGTTCAAAAAGCTTCCTACATTTAACCTTTACATGTATATTAAATATGCGTGTTAACATATTGTTTTAGTGTTATTTTTATTAATACCCTGTGGAAATAGTGAAATAGATAAGTAACTGATTCTTTATCGGTTTGTGAAGATTTGTATTGAGTACTGGCCGCTGAGTAATCTACAAAACAACTAAGATGTATAATGTGTGTGAAAAACGTTTGTTATTTATTATACATAGCTACGGCAAATATAGCTTCATTCAATACCTACGGACCGTTGCAATGGACGGACGTGGCTATTATTACGCTGTAGGTAGGGTAGACCACGCTACCCTCAATCGATAAGCCATTGACCTATAACTTACTAAAACTTGAAACAAGCCGGTTTTTCATAAACGGGCAGAATTCAAAGCAGAATACAAAAACGTACCAACATGTTTTCCGCCCGTTTTGTAATTAACAAAATGTAATTTTTATTATCATGGTGATCGAGCAAGCTTAGGACAGGATTGATGTGTAATCTGCGTGACCTTTGCACGGTACAGAGTTATTCACAGCAAACGTTTGATATAATGTTCGTTGCTGCATTGTTTGCGTTTCCTGCTTTCTGTGGCAACATGTGAGAATGATTTTATCCTAGAATGAAACTTAGTTTTATCGAATTTTCGCCTTTGTAAGTTTTGTTTATTTTAGCTGATGTCGTAAAAGCCGTTTTAAACATTCGTTTTAGGTCCAAATCTAACTAATTTAATAAACCAAAATTACGCTGGTTAGATTCTAACCCCATGATGGCTCCAGTGCCCATGCACTAGAGGCCTTGGTCACGTTTTCTTTCATTTGTGACATCTATTTGAGTTAATAATTTACACATTAGTTTATAAACATCAAAAATGAAATAAAATAAAGTAAGAATTTTTTCCAGCTTCTGTTGTTTAACTTGCCGCGTTTCGGTCAGTTCTTGCAAGTTACTTGACCCACTTTCAGTAGTCGAATGGCACTAAAATATTATGATAACATCGATCTAAATTGATGACCAGGGTTGGCCAAATGGCCATAGGAACTCTGTGGTAAAACAACGCGATATCATAGTTTGGGTTTGTTAGAATCTTTATGAGTTTATGAGTCAAAAAATAGTAGATGACCGTTGAAAGAAAAGTACACTCGTTGTAAAAGCTTTTGTCAAACATGAATTTTTTGAGGAAAAATATTTTGTCTTTCTCGTATAGAAAGAAAAAAAGAAAATACATTTATTTAACATCACAAATACACACTAAACAAGGCAAGAAATCAAAAACACAAAGACGTTAAGTAGGATCCCCACTCAGCATGATGCTGCGGCAAATAAACCACGACGCTGGTTTTCAGGGGGGGCCTAACTTAAGAGCTAAAACTAAAGCTAAACTATGACTAAAAAGTGCCGACATATACGTCATCGAACGGTTACAGAGAAAAAAAAAATCTAAAATTAAGTAAATGCAAAAACCTAAAATTAAACAAACAGAACCAATTAAATGAACAAACAAACATAACATAAACAAACAATGTACCTATGAAACGATCATATTATATTTATATTTAGTGCCCGTATGGCCTACGGTAACCACGATGTGCTTTTAGTTACGTCGATGTTGCTGATACGAGTACGTCGGTCCCCGTGGTACTCACGTGGCTTACGTTACGTGACCCGTGTTGTTTGCCGAGACTATTGCGCAACTAGCAATTTAACACACCACAGCCACCTCACATAGCTTTGATCGCCTTGCCGCTGGTTTTCAGCTAGACGGGTGTATTGATTAGTATATTTAAAAACATTTCATTACTTTTCTAGAATACACATTCAGGGCTGTCCAATCCGTGACGTCAAATTTATTTTTAGATTCTTCACGTCGTGGGCTATCAGAATAATACCCCATACATGTAGCCGATTTTTCGTAGTATTTTTGTTATGTTTTTTTTTTTACTTTTAACTTCTGTTAAGAAATTCTGGGGTGAAGCAATTAGGTAGTTTATAAAAAAACTATTGAACTTAATTGAATATTTCTTTTTGTAGCGTAATAGTTTACAAACGGCCCATCAGTTGCTAAAAAAAGAGCATCCTCACTTGGCTGCGACTTGTAAAAAAAAAGACAAAAATCAAAGCTTTTCGCTCAAGCATGTCAAGCTTAGATTTTGCGTTGAATAAAAAAATAAGCGATTTCAAGGACTTTTGGTTTTTTGTTCCAACTCACAGCCACGTGAGGGTGCTGGTTTTTAAAGACTATTTGTAAAGGATTATGCTACAAAAAAAACATTAAATTAAGTTCAATACTTTATTTATAAACTAATTACTTCACCCCGAAATTTCTTAACAACAGTTAAAAGTTAAAAATTCATAACTAGAAAAAGTAGAAAACTACGAAAAATAGGCTAACATAAATGGGGTTATTCTGACAGCACATGACGTGAGGAATCTAAAAAAAAGAATTGACGTCATCGTTTGGACCATACTGTATAATCCGGAAAGTCGAGTGCAAGGCGGACTCGGACTACAGCTGAAACATAAATGCAAAATATTAATATGAACTATCTAGGTACAGTCAGCTTCAAATATATTGTAACGGCCAAAGTGATGAAATAGTTCGTCACACCATAGATTTTGTACGGTGTGAAGAACTATTTGGCTACTCTGATGCGATATATCTGATGCTGACTGTACTTCTTATGGTTTAAGAGTATTTAGGTATTCCGGCATTCAGTATACCCAGTAACAAGAGTGCCAAATTTCCGACTTCTAAAAACTCCTTCCTCAATTTCATTTCTTCATTTTGTCTGCTGGCCGTCTCCCATCGTGAATGATTAATGTCCCCACTTTTTATACGAAGATTTCATAGTCGCCGATTCGTTTAGTTAAATGAATATTTTAATAGTCAAGTAGGCAATGTTGATCGATCGATAGGATCGGTCACCTCTTCCAAGACTAACCAATAAGAGGTAGTTAGATCTTTATTTGAGGATTATTCAGTACTAGCTGTACCCGCGCGGCTTCGCTCGCGTGCGTTGCAGTAGGTTCTGTCACTTTTCGTTACCCTCAACAGTCCATTGCTAAACGCTTTCTACATGTCATATTTCATACAGTATGTTTAGCAGTTTAGCTAAAATTGACTTCTTGCATATAACTTCGACATCCCTAAAGATCGACTGAAAGCGTCTGAGATTTGACTGTGTCAGCCATGGCAAATTAGCAATAGTACAGTGTGTTTTTTGTTAATGCGGGTTGCTCCGCCCCCCGAGCCCCCGTTTTTTGCCGCCCATCACGTGATTAACTCTAGCAAAACTCTTCTTCTCCCATTTCAAATATTCACCGTAACAATTTTTGGTATAATTAGCAATAGTACAGTGTGTTTTTTGTTTATGCGGGGGGCTCTGCCCCCCGAGCGCCCCTTTCATTACAGCCCATCACGTGGTAAACTCTATCAAAACTCTTTTTCTCCCATCTCAAATGTTCAACGTATCAGTTTTTGGTATAATTTGCAGTATTTTATTTGCCCCCCGTTCTTTACCCCCCATCACGTAGTAAACTCGCTCAAAACTCTTCTTCTCCCATCTCAAATGTCCAACCTAGAAATTTTTGGTATGATAAGCAATATTGCGGTGTGTTTTTTCTTTCTTGGCGCCCCTTTCTATCCCGCCCATCACATGGTAATCTTTATCAAAACTCTTTTTCTCCCATCTCAAATGCCTAAAATAACAATTTTTGGTATAATAAGCAATAGTACGGTGTGTTTCTTCTGTATGCGGGGGGAGGAGCCCCCTGAGCCCCCTACTTTTTGCCGCCCATAACGTGGTTAACTCTATCAAAACTCTTTTTCTTCCATTTCAAATGTTCAACGTAACCATTTTTGGTATAATAAGGAATAGTACGGTCTGTTTTTTCTTTATGCGGGGGGCTACGCCCCCCGAGCCCCCCTTTCTTTGCGGCCCGTCACGTAGTAAACTCTATCAAAACTCTTTTTCCCCCATTTCAAATGTTCGACGTAACAATTTTTGGTATAATAAGCAATAGTACGGTGTGTTTTTTCTTTATGCGGGGGGCTACGCCCCCCGAGCCCCCCTTTCTTTGCGACCCGTCACGTAGTAAACTCTATCAAAACTCTTTTTCCCCCATCTCAAATGTTCGACGTAACAATTTTTGGTATAATAAGCAATAGTGCGGTGTGTTTTTTCTTTATGCGGGGGGCTCTGCCCCCCGAGCCCCCCTTTCTTTGCGGCCCGTCACGTAGTAAACTCTATCAAAACTCTTTTTCTCCCATCTCAAATGTTCGACGGAACAATTTTTGGTATAATAAGCAATAGTGCGGTGTATTTTTTTTATGCGGGGGGCTCCGCCCCCCGAGCCCCCCTTTCTTTGCGGCCCGTCACGTAGTAAACTCTATCAAAACTCTTTTTCCCCCATCTCAAATGTTCGACGTAACAATTTTTGGTATAATAAGCAATAGTACGGTGTGTTTTTTCTTTATGCGGGGGGCTCCGCCCCCCGAGCCCCCCTTTCTTTGCGGCCCGTCACGTAGTAAACTCTATCAAAACTCTTTTTCTCCCATCTCAAATGTTCGACGGAACAATTTTTGGTATAATAAGAAATAGTGCGGTGTGTTTTTTCTTTATGCGGGGGGCTCCGCCCCCCGAGCCCCCCTTTCTTTGCGCCCCGTCACGTAGTAAACTCTATCAAAACTCTTTTTCTCCCATCTCAAATGTTAGACGGAACAATTTTTGGTATAATAAGCAATAGTGCGGTGTGTTTTTTCTTTATGCGGGGGGCTCCGCCCCCCGAGCCCCCCTTTCTTTGCGGCCCGTCACGTAGTAAACTCTATCAAAACTCTTTTTCCCCCATCTCAAATGTTCGACTAACAATTTTTGGTATAATAAGCAATAGTACGGTGTGTTTTTTCTTTATGCGGGGGGCTCCGCCCCCCGTGCCCCCCTTTGTTTGCGGCCCATCACGTAGTAAACTCTATCAAAACTCTTTTTCTCCCATCTCAAATGTTCGACGTAACAATTTTTGGTATAATAAGCAATAGTTCGGTGTGTTTTTTCTTAATGCGGGGGGCTCCGCCCCCCGAGCCCCCCTTTGTTTGCAGCCCATCACGTAGTAAACTCTATCAAAACTCTTTTTCTCCCATCTCAAATGTTCGACGGAACAATTTTTGGTATAATAAGCAATAGTGCTGTGTGTTTTTTCTTTATGCGGGGGGCTCCGCCCCCCGAGCCCCCCTTTCTTTGCGGCCCGTCACGTAGTAAACTCTATCAAAACTCTTTTCCCCCCATCTCAAATGTTCGACGTAACAATTTTTGGTATAATAAGCAATAGTACGGTGTGATTTTTCTTTATGCGGGGGGCTCCGCCCCCCGAGCCCCCCTTTCTTTCCGGCCCGTCACGTAGTAAACTCTATCAAAACTCTTTTTCCCCCATCTCAAATGTTCGACGGAACAATTTTTGGTATAATAAGCAATAGTGCGGTGTGTTTTTTCTTTATGCAGGAGGCTCCGCCCCCCGAGCCCCCCTTTCTTTGCGGCCAGTCACGTAGTAAACTCTATCAAAACTCTTTTTCCCCCATCTCAAATGTTCGACTAACAATTTTTGGTATAATAAGCAATAGTACGGTGTGTTTTTTCTTTATGCGGGGGGCTCCGCCCCCCGAGTCCCCCTTTGTTTGCGGCCCATCACGTAGTAAACTCTATCAAAACTCTTTTACTCCCATCTCAAATGTTCAACGTAGCAGTTTTTGGTATAATTTGCAATATTACCGTTTTTTCTTAAGTGCGGGGGGCTCCGCCCCCCTAGCCCCCGTTCTTTACCGCCCGTCACGTAGTGAACTCTATCAAAACTCTTGTTCTCCCATCTCAAATGTTCAACGTAACAATTTTCGGTATATTTAGCTATAGTGTGGTGTCTTTTTTTCTTTTTGCGCCCCCCTCTCTTTGACGCCCATCACGCGGTGAACTCTATCTCAACTCTTTTTCGGTAGGGTGTGCCGGTACTTTTCGATTTCCGTGTTTCACTATGTTCCGCTTGTTTTTTTATAGTTAGTTAATTTAACTTTTATTCTTGCACCTTTTGTACATGTCTGTTGTATAGACCCAATGGTTGACCGGTGGAAAATACCATTTGGTATGATGTCCGCCGTTTGGTCTCACAGTTTTGTATTTCGTGCAATATAGTGTAATTAAAAAAAAAATCTTATAGGGAGGCAACGCGCACATAAAACCTCTGGATTTACAGGCGTCCATTGGCTACCCTAAGTGCTTACCATCAGGCGGGTCGTATGATTGTTTGCCATCGCCGTGGTTTAAAAAATATATAGTTGAAATACAAATGCATAAGTATTTATTTACCTTATAAAGGCATTTCCCATACAAAGTTTAAACCCCCCTTAAACCCCCTTAAATCCAAAAAGTTCGTATTTTTTATAGCCTATGTCCTGACCAGAGGTCTGTAGAACCTGCTAGTGAAGTTTTCATCGAAATCGGTTCAGGCGTTTTGACGCCAACTCTCCCCATCCAAACAGACAAACAGACAAAAATTCTAAAAATCGCCGAAACGTGTTCTGTTATCGATTCTAAGAGCTACTAACTCATTTTTTTGCTAATATCTCCAATGTACAGATTTTTGACCCTCTTCACCTTTATTATATGTATAGATAATTTTATGGCTTTACAAATAAAACACATTTACTTGGGAATTTGATAAATGATGACAAGCTATTGAGTATTGACTGAAAATGAAGGTGAGTTGGGGTTTCTGCACTAAGAGTTTTAGTAACATATATTTTTAGCAGTTGACTGTACGTTTGGTTAATTAATTGTGTAACCAAAACTCGATTTACACATAGCGGTCGTGTCATGACTACGGGGGAACTAAGTAAGTTAATGTCATGTCGTCACGCCTATTAGTTTGAAGTTACGACTTAGTCGTAACTCGTAACTCTGGTGGATACATACGGAGTTACTCCGCAGGATCCCGCTCGCCCTAGTTATGCTATTCATTAGAGTAATAAATTAAACACTCAGCATCAATAGTATCTTCCTACACGAAGGCCGCAAAAACATGTGACACGCTCCTATGGCTCTACAAATAAGAGCATATCACATATTTTTGCGGCCTTCGTGTAGGAAGATACTATTGATGCTGAGTGTACATACATAGGTAGGTACCATACTTGCTGTATAATTAAAAACTAGATTTAGTTAAAATAAATTAGTTATGGAATCGTTGCCCGTTACGACACTATTGTAGCGATTGGAGCGTATTTTTTTCGCATCATTCAGGATACCTACAGTAAAGAGAAAAATAGAATGCTTGTGATTGCGTCAAATCTTGAAGTTAGACTGCGGCTATGTTTAACTACTCCAAATGGCTATCTCAAATAATAACTCAGGAAAATAGTTTTAAGAATACTACATAAACTGTAGATATGGAAGAGCGGTGCCCCCTGATACAGGTTATTATGTATATTTTGTAAATTACTTAAAAAGAGACGCTCATTATAAGATTTGTACTGGTTGTTAAAGAAGTAAATAATTTTTACTTGATAATAATTCATAGGCCAATGCGCTCTGTAGGTATTAATAGTTATTAATTCGGCACTACTCTCAATAACCCTGACTTATTTTTCAATTACAAAAATATAATAGACCAAAAGAGATGGAATGTACAAACGAAGCTTAAGAAACCATTTCAAAATTAATACCGGTGATTCTCCACCGAGTACACTCTCAGAAGTAAACGGAAAATAATTTCCTTAGGTCTAATTAAGGCAGGAATGTACTCGTAATTTCCCGCGAAATTCGTGAACGTCTCAAGAGTCCCTTATGTACTTAAACTTCTTTCTGAGCGGATCAGTAAACAAAGGCATCTTTTGCGAGAACATTCTTTGGAAACAGGTAATATAAAAACGATTTCTCATAAAAATTGCGGGTGCTTTAGGTACGGTCAACCAATTTGATTCCTGGGCCACTCTAAAACCTATATTTCGTTTTTTTTGAGATTAGAAATTCAGTAAACATAGAAACAGAAGTTGCCAACCTGTTCTAACCTGTTCTGTTTGAATGTTCAATTTAAACACACTGCAAGCACACCAACAAACGATTAGTTAACATGATGAAGAGTTCACATTTGTAAATATATAATGACAATTTGCAGATTATAATCCATAACAGCAATAAAAACACAATTTCGTTTTGATTATCACGTTAGAGACACATGACAATTGAAAAGCTGACAGTGACACACGCATACGTTATAAATCGATAACTATATGTTTCGAACCTCCTTTTCTCCAGGTTTTTTATTGTGCAACATTCACTAAAACATTAACAATGATAAGAATAAATTATTTCGTAATAATAATGACTACTATTACAATACTGTAAAATAATTAATATTATTCAATTTAACATTTACAAATACCTACGCATGGCTTTATTATAAATACAAATAAATTTATATATTTTTTATTGGCCGCATTGACACTTTGACACTTGTGACATGTATCATGCCGTATCGTGCCTGATAAAGAACCCTGTACATGCGCTTTTCAACTTTTTTGTAATCTAAAAAAAAACGAACTATAGTCATAATGCCCGTATACATCTAAACATTACTGTGTCCTACTAAAATAGCTATTGTGACAAGGGTTTATACCTCTCGTGGCCTAGCTAGGATTCAAATTGTCGACTGTTGCAAGCTTTGACGTCTACTGTGAAACTTTTTTAAATGATGAGAAATAGGTATATATTTGTAAACTCGACTGCAGGCAGGCGACTATTAAAAAACTTCAAAAAAAGTCTAATTATATTTGATATTGGTTTTTGCTGAGTAAACGTTTGATAACATTATAATATTACTTATGATTTTAATTCTGATTTGTTTACATAGTCACTCTCCAAGTCTTGGTTTTAGTCACTCCATCTTTCGAGTATAGATAAATATGTTTTATTTCAAAACAAAATTATATAATTCTTGTAAAAGATTCATCTCTTGCGCTTGCGTTTTCCAAGATACGTGATCCGTATATCACTTAAGACTGATAGTTAACTGCGACTACCTCACAAATTTAATAATACATGAGGACATTACGCTTAAACAAAACACTAGAAATAGCCAATTTTCTTAGCTTTCTGTAGCGAGCTAGTTCCTTTTTCAGCAAAATAAAAGTTAATTGTTAAGAACGTGAAAAAATCACGGCTTATTGCGCAGCGAACACGCGATTATACCTCCAGGGGGAATGGGACTTCGCGGCACCGCTGCACGTTTTCGCCGAGTTGGTCGTTGTATGAATCCAAAACAATAGGTGCGTAGCGAATCCGACTGATCTAACGCGCGTAATCTGCCTCCGCGCTAGTCTGAACCCGAAACTACGCGTGATAGATACTAGTAGATAGCGCGACGGTACACATGCGCGTTAGAACAGTCGGATTCGCTATTGTTTCGTACTCTATTCCACAGACAACTCGGCGATGTGTAAGCTAAGGTAGCTGTGTCACCCGTAGATTTGCCGAGGTGGAAAGTGTGCCTGTACCGAACATTGTGTCTGGATTTGGAACATGCTTTTCATTCTTAGGGGCGCGTTCGTTACCCTCTTCTGTTCTTAGAGTTTAAAGGTTGAACATATTTCAATTGTTAAGTTTAAAATGTATTTGTGAACTTACTATGCGCAACATCTACTTGTTTTATTTGTTGGGTGTTTAGATGAATAATACATGTAGTAGATACTACGTACATTTTACAAAACATTGATCTGCAAAGTAATTGATGAGCATTGGCTCAGTGCTATCAATCCTTGTTTGTAACTTCACAATATTTGCGCTCTATTAATGATTTTTTTGTGTTCTCACATTAGGAACGTAACGAAATGTTAAGACGTAACAGCCGATTAGGTCCCATTATGCCATCAATCTTAATAAAATGGCGTTTTCCTTTTCAGATAACATAATACACTACTCTTTTCGCGCGCGGTATTTTTAGGATTCGAGATTGTGTATGGGTCACAACCTGGCATGCTTGGGAAAAGGTCAACGTTTCCGCTTCTGTCCAAAAGAAAAGAGCAGTAGTACTTATCAATTTGTGAAGTCCATACGCTCATACTATCTACTTCTGCTTTTCTCGAGGGTCGAGCAGTCTTATCAAGTTGTATAGCGAAAGGAGAGTGTGTGAAACCATAGTTGAGTACCTTATCTTTTTTATTTTTTTTATTTAGAGCACAAACAGTCATAATAAACATTTTACATATGATGTACACAGTGTACAGAAAAAAGAGAAAATACAAAAAGACCTGGAGGTTCATTATTATACATAATGTTAACAAAGTAACCAATAAGGTAGGGATAAATAAACATTTAAGGTAGTTCAAGAATAATAACATTTTACTCACAGACAGTGAAGATATGTCATCTGACGCAGAAATTGCAATGCAAAGCTACCCACCTTCACTGTCCGTGTACACTAGTACACTAGTAGCTACTAGGTGGAGTAGCAGTGCAGGTGACATTTCTCTATATTCGGTATCTTTAGGGGGCTTTGACATAGATGGCGCAATCGACATGAGCTTCAAAAAGTTCTTAGGCTGTGGTCGTCTATATCTCTATAGACTCTGATACGAGTAGGAGTGCGGAACGAACTAACATTAATGTTTCATGTTATAGAACGTTCACTTTTAAATACGGTCTCTAGTTGCAATTCCAATTTTATAATCTACGAGTAAGAGCGTTTTCACATTATCCTACACGATATCGGATGTCGGACCGATAAATAATGTCGGACGACATCCTACATCCTACATCCGACACCCTGCATCCGATAAATAATGTCGGACGACACGGAGGTCCTATAGACGTTACAATTTATCAGGCCTCTACAGACGACAGCGATATGACGAGGCAACAAAGTGAGATGGAACTATAATAAAGGTACGAGTAGAATGAGACAAAAGTTCTCAAACAATTTGCCTCTCATATTGTCATAATATGTGGTGGGTGGTAAATTTATGCTCAGTCTTATCAAATTATTAAAAGTACTTTTAGTTCAACATTACTTCAATACTTTTTACTAGTACAGTCAGCTGCAGAGAAAAGGACCCCCCTGCATACAAAGTTTGTATGGCAGTGGGGGCCTTTTTCATTGCTACTGACCGTACCTATGTAAAGCCAGTTTGGCGTGAAAACTCTTTGTAAGTATACAGGATGGATTTTCTTTTTGGGTCAGTAAGGGCAGTTACCAGATACCGTGCTGCTACGTGAAAATGGTCTTAGAAGACCTTTCCTCGATTTCAAATTAATGATTCGCGTTTACAAATTTAGAAAAAATCATATACAGGTTGCGAGAAAAAAACAAGTTTTTGACAAACTTTTTTTGATGCCGTTCAATCCCATTCCTATCCACAATCAAAAGCTTGTATGAGACCAAAAAAAAAATTATAAGAGTGAGACCTGGGTCGCGTTTTATAAAGTTACAATTTACGATTTCGCTGTTTGCCTCTCTTTCTAGCACACATATTGGATAGAAAGAGAGGCAAACGCGACCCTGGTACCTTAAATAAAAACTATATTGAATAAAATGACGGTCAAAAGCAAAATGAAAGGACGTAAGTGCCGGCGAGTAAAATTACTTACGCAAAATATTCCGTAATTATCGACCTTTTGAACGGCCTCCATAGCCCAGTTGGTAGTGACCCTACCCTACCTACGAAGCAGGAGGTCCCGGGTTCGAATCCTGGTAAGGGCATTTATTTGTGTGCTAATCTCAAATATTTGTTCCTGAGTTATGGATGTCTTCTATGTATATAAGTATGTATTTATCTATCTAAGTATGTATATCGTCGGCTAGCACCCATAGTACAAGCTTTGCTTAGTTTGGGGTTAGGTTGATTTGTGTAAGATTGTACCCAAATATTTATTTATTATTATTTATTTTATTTGAACGAATGTATTGTACCGGCCGGCAACTACGGAACCCTACACTGAGCATGGCCCGACATGCTCTTGGCCGGTTTTTTGATATTTTGAATGCTTTGTCTGTAATGTCCTCATACAGTATTATGGACCTTAAACGTAACAGAACTGATTGGAGCGATAAATAAATATACTATAGTATAGTAGTCTTTTTAGTATACTCTACCGTAAGTTGACCTCTAGGAAACTATATAGAAATGGGATCGATAAGCAAAAAAAATAGAATGTAAAAATAAAAGTTTTAATTTTCATACAAAATTTATGAGAAAAGTTTTCCTCCATTTGTGACTTTTCTAGCCAGATTTTTTTTGGTCCTAATAAGCTTTTGATCCTGAATAGGAATAGGGTCGACTAGCATTAAAAAATAAAGTTTGTCAAATATCCTATAATAACATATTTCTCGCATAATGTATGTTTTGAAAAAAATACCGTAAACGCAAATCTTCATTAATTTGAAATCGAGGGAAGGTCTTCTAAGACCATTTTGCACGGGTCTGGTAGCTGCCCTTACTGACCCAAAAAGAAAATCCATCCTGTATATGCGAAGACAATTATATACTATATTCATGTATGTTATTATTCTGGAACTACCTACACCTACGTTGTTTATTTCTACCGAATTATGTTTACTTCCTTGGCCGTTTGTGTATTAAATAAATTAAAAAAAAACGTTAAAGAATTTGGAGTTCAATTGTTTCGAGCATTCGAAATTTAAAATCCGCGCTAGCGTCGTCACGCACACTACAGCAAAACTGTACCTACACATACACGCACACAAACAAAGTTTATCGTCCGACAGCCATCGGGGCTCCGACATGTTATATCTCTATCGGACGATATTGGATGTCGGAAGGCCCCAAGTAGAAAGGTAGCTGTTAGAGAGTACCTTGTGGCGCAAAGTCCGCCTTTTTTGCGTGAACGCATTATTTTAGTAATAGAGATTAGTTAAATGAATGAAAAAATACAAAAGTACGCATATTTACTTCAGTATAGACCCTTCCGACATCCGATATCGTGTAGGATAATGTGAAAACGCTCTAACTAGAAGTAATTTGTTAAATTGAACGATCAAGTTTATCTGCGCAGTAAAGTGCACGTAGAAAATACGACGACTTAGTTTTTATATCACGCCTGACATTGGCTACATAATGGACTTTCTTGTCATGTTAATATGCGTTTATCGCGAGAATAACAACGTGAGTGGCTTTTACTCGTATTATAATCTGAAACTTCACTAGAATTTTTAACCGACTTCAAAAAAGGAGGAGGTTCTCAATTCGACTGAATTTTTTTATTTTTTTTTTATCATAATTTTTTTTTTTTTTTGTATGTATGTTACTCCATATCTCCGTGAATCGTGAACCGATTTTCAAAATTTTTTTTTTGAATCGAACAGGTATAACCCCTAGATGGTCCCATTGTCACCAAGTCGGGATCTGATGATGGGATCCTGGAGAAATCGAGGGAACTCTTCAACTATTATAGGCACACCTATAGTGATTTCACTATTTTTTACAGCAACTCGGCCACTTCCTCTTGGAATAGCGGATCCTAAGTGAAGTCGGTTCTTTTTTTGTTTAAAATTATGATTCTAAAAGGAATAACGTTGCGGTATTTTCATCGCTTCTAGAAATATTTCGTCCCATTTGAAACATCATATTAGTTCAAAAGCTTGCGGTTTATTTCCCATTAAAGTCTCAGGCAGTCTTGATTGAATATGTATAAAGTTACTGTCCTAATTTCCAATTTAACTTTCATATAGCAATCTTAAATCTGTCACTTGGATATATTAAATTATTTAAAAGACAAATGGCAGGCTTTCAAATCAATATTAACAAAATTAATTAAAAATGGGTGAGTTATTTATTTAGGAACATACAAAGACTACCAACAACAAACTTAGATATAAAAAAAACTAAATAAACTAACTAAAATAAACTTAAATATAAACTTACAATAAACTTATATATAAAACTAAAATAAACTTCCCCACCAATATCTATGGCGGTGCAATCCCTTGGCTTAAACTGTTAAAAGTTACAACTGTTAAAAGTTAACGATCTATAGCGTTATTTATTAACGTCTGTCAAATCTAATATGCCGTTGATAAACGATTGCCCCTCGCTGTCGAATTGAAATTTTGTGTTTGCTACAGAGAAAAAATATGATATGCCCACTTAGGCACTTATTCAAAATCTCAAAACTTTTTGCGTTGGTAATCTGTGGACATAGAAACAATACTCTTACGTTATAGAAGACTAAACTTATGTTTTAAGGGGTTATCCCCTTACATGTTTGTTAATGAGGTCGTGATCGCTAAGTTTTTTACTTCCAAATCGTACGTGATGGAAGTGCCTTACGGGCATGGTGCGAAGCGAAAGTTTCTCGGCAGACAGAATTCAAAACAGGGTTTAAGGAACACGTGAGTAATTTAAAGTTATAAAAGTATCATGTTTCTTCACATGGGTACCTAAATGTTTTTAGCATTTACATTTGATATGTTCCAAACAAGTTGCTCGGGATATTTGAAACACAATCGTTGTTTAATTAAACCTGTGGACTGAGGACGTACTTTCTATGCCAAAAATATGTTTACACTTTTGCACCTAAGTTGTAAGGTAAAAAAATTATGCATATTTTTGGTGTAAAATGTACTTATTAATCTTTTTCATATTAGTATAAATAGCAATATTATTCAAATAGACTTAGATTTAATTATGTACCCATATCTCAAGTTTCGAGAAGGTTTGCTACGCAAATATTGTAAAACTATTTTCGTCGCTTCAACTGCGCTACACAACGGATTACGCTCGTAATCCTCTCAGTCATTGTACGTTTCAATTGGGTACTTAATGAAAAACTCTGAAGAACTGTCACGGTTGTATTAAGTTTTATTGATAAACTGAAAGTAGAGGAAGTAGGAAGTACCTAATTTCCTAGTAGGAGCTAAGACACAGTTAGTTATAAAATAAAAATGTTACTACGGGTAATATAGTAACTCAGATAATTTTAGATTTTAATTTGTGCCCCTTAAAGTGACTGCAACATAGAGCCCTTCATATAAGTTCCAAATCGCACTTAATCATTCCAATATATTGCGAACAAATTGGCCGTGCCGTGGCAATCGAACAGAGATAGATATACCTGTATTGTCTTTGGATATACTTATAGTCTTATAAATAATCTCGGGTTTCGTTCTGGTTAAGCTCAGGGAGATGGGTCAAACAAATTTAGGAAAACGGGTGACTTTTCTGTGGACAATAGAACAGGTTAATGATTTGGGTACACTATAATTTATAACTACTAATGCCAACTATACAGATATAAAGAAGAAGAATTGCACCTGATGGTTTAACAAGAAAATTAGGCTTTAAAGTCGATTTTATAACGTTCTTAGAAAATACGCATAACTTTAACTCATACTAAAAAATCTGTATGACCCAGATGCGGTACGGTCATAATAATATAGTAATTAAAAAATCGGGTTTTGTCCTAAATACTAAATAGCCTATGTGAGGAGAGTACTACATACTTAAGATACAAATCAAAAGAAACGTAATGATATAACATAAATTGCTTCTATACTACTTATATAAATGCACATTATTTAACAATATCCTTGTACAAACACGCCAAATATTAGGCACGAATATTATAATGACTCTATTTTTGTATCGGTACGATAATAAATCGGGGCCATAAAACCAGGTAATAGGGGTATAATCTGTAGAATAACATAATTACTTCGTTTAATAAATCCGTACTGAGTTCGCAGTTATTAATCATTTAGTTAATTGACTTCAAAACTGTTATGTAATTGCGTTTTGCCACCAACGTATCGGAATTCGTAATCTTAGTAGGGTTCTGTTTTTAATTAAACACCCAAATCATATAGAAATTTGCAGGTACAGGTATTTACATGTACGGGTATTAATATTCTAATAGACGGATAGTCACACGTCAGATATAACACAATCATGAGAGCGATGAAACCCATCTCGTTAGTTTGCTATACTATGCTTAAATTAAAAGCTGCCAGATGCCCGGATCTAGCAATAAGGATAGTACTGCAATCTTACTAGACGGGTTTCGATGCTCTCATTATTGTGTCATATCTGACGTGGCTGGTAAGAGCTGGCTCTTAGTCTATAAACGCCTTTACTCGCTAAGATGTTACAATGCGGAGGCTAGTGAAAGCTTACTGTAGATGGCGCTCTTCTGGATGGAAGAGGTAAGAAGAGAGTTCCAAGTATAAGTATACCAGCGTACGCCATCTAAAGGTATAATGGTTGGGAGTGTAATTTTGACTTGATCTCGGTACACATGTTTTTTTTTCTGTGAAATTATAGTCACACTATGACCTCCTATCATAGAGAAATAAGTAAGCCTACACCTGTTTAATATCCCGATAAATTTACATTATGAAGGCAAGACAACTAGGAGAGTAAGATCGGGCAGGGAGCGTGAACAGGGCGCCCGTTGTAAAACTTGTTATTTACATCCACTTATGTCCAGACTTCCCTCAATCCCCTTAGTCGTCTAGCTTCATAATGTCAAGATTTTGAACTAATAATCAGTTGTATGGAGTGAATACTCTACGTATCTATGGTACCGGACAACTAGCTAATTTCAGTAATTTTCAATCGTACTAAGGAGAGAGAAAACCCTGCATACCCCTTGCCTGGTTTCACGAGTCGCGTATAAAACAGTTCATACTTACCTACAGTATTTGTACAAGGAATGAAAATTCGTCTTCTGACTTAAATACCGACAATTAACTGATTGCTGCAGCTTTCTCAAGTAGACTCTCTGATTAAGTCAAGTGGCAGCGGCGTATGTAAAGAGAGAATTAGTGCATAATTGGAATGGAATGATGAGGGGCCCCTTCGATTCGGACTCTCATTACTGCGTTACCTGAAGTTCTTTGGACCCTGTAATTGGGAATACTTGTCATCGAAACTGGACAATATCAACTCAATTAATATCCTGTGCTTCCTCAATACCTTTAGGTGTGAAGTCAAGTAAATGCGATCACTGAATTATGCAGATTTCAGCTCTGTAGATGCAAGTTGAGACAACATCTAGGTATTGCTCAATATGTAATAATATAATTTTTAAACGGGTAACTAAATTGTTTCCCTTTTTGTCAAGTGACTACTTATGTGTGAATTAGAGTGTAGGCTTATAATAAAACAATAAATGATTTTCATATACATGGCAATTACCCCGTTTTATAACCTTTGACTCGTCACATAAATTAAATTTGTTATCTACACTGTGCCATTCTTAGAAAAGACGAATCAGCAAAATGTTCAGATAATTCAAAATGTAATAAATACCCTGCATTTTATAGCAGCCAGGAGCCATGCATTTATCTTCATGAGTTCATGACAATTAATTTGAGTAAAAAACGTTTGGGGCTGGCAACGACGGCGACACTTTAGAGGGGATTGTGACTGACAACTTCATAATGTGCCACTTGGATAAAGTTTTAAGCTAAATAATGAAATGAAATGTTGTTTCTCAACTTGCCAGAAACAGTTTATACACGATGATTTAATGTGTGATATATTTTTTAAATTATTATCTTAGCGTTTGCCTCCGGTTTTTGCTACGGTTCAATTGGAACTGTGGTCCACTCGGCAACTTAATCCCATGAATGGACGTAGTCTCTAGTTTTACGAAAGCGATTGCCATATGACCGTATGGCCCAGACGGGAAAAACTAGGCTTTATTAGGATTAGGTCCGGTTACCATGAAGGGGTACCCAAAAGTGACTGCTAAATATCGAATGATAAATGATAATAATTGTAGTTAAGTCCCGAACTTAGTGTGTACGTGGCTTGATTTAAACCTGAGACCTCCGGATTAAAAGTCGTATGTCTTACCGACGCGACAAGCTACCTTTATGTCCTACTAGATTATTTGCATCTCTTTACTCCGTAAAACATCAATTGGTCTTATAGAAATTACCATCAGATTTTAGATTTAGATTTGCCACCATCATTAAACAACCTGTTGGTGATATAACGGCCGGTCCTAGTGTGCTTAATGCACAGCGCAGTGTTAGTTTAGCGATTGTTTGCTTTGCACTTATAATATTTCACCTGGGATATAGTGCTCTCCCTTATGGGAATATAGTTCAGAGCTGGATACGGTTACCTTCTTTTAGTATGTTGTTGGGTACGACACCAGGACCCTAAAACTGCCGAGAGACGGGGACGTCGATGAATGTCTCTCGAGTAATGACGTCATAAAAATGGCTGCCGCTTCGTTACGAAAAGTGTAAATTTCATCCAAACTGTGCATTGCACCTATACGTATGTAGTATCAAACGAAAGAAGATTAAATGTGCTATATTGTTGTAATACATTATATACTACTGTATATTACAGTTTGACAGCTATAAACGAAAACCCAAAATCAGGCTAAAAAATAATTCGGATATTTGCATTTTACAACAAAATTATAAGTCCAACTTTAAAACCGAGTACTACAATAACAAAACAGGCTATTTAAGCTATACATTGCTATAAAAAATATTAAAATCTGGTAATAATTGTGGCAGCTATGTTAAAAAACATGTCGGCAGTGCCGAGCTATTTCCTTTGAGTGAAAAAATAATAATTTTCACAATTTACAGAATATCCGCAGAAGCTTCGAGTATATTGTTGGTCAAATAATTTGGAGCCCTTCAATGTCAGAAAAATATCTCTATAGTGATTGAGGTCCAAATAATGACGTTATGAACGTGACCACTACCGAAATTTGTAAAACATAAATTAAAGCTATACCATGACACATACACACATGTGTGTAGCATCGATCGAAAGCTTATTGAATTTACTATAATACAAACATACATTATTTGTGAAAATAATGTATAGTTTAGGAGTTGTTGACAAAATAAAATATTTTGTTAGGAAAATAAAATGTATATGTTAATTCTGTGGCCAAAGAAAATACAATACACGAATGTTTTGTATAACATTAAAAACACCAACTATTAGCTTTAAAACACAGTTTGAATTTATAAAATTTGATAAGAACTATAAAAGTTGTGCTTACAACTCTAAAGCACACTAACTATTTTACCTACAATGCACTCATACTATGAGAAGCTTGGGCCTAATTATTGACTAGTTTTTTCTAAATTTTGTAAGGATTTAGGGTTCCTTGTCATTAAAGTAAATAAAAAAATCGGCCAAGTGCGAGTTGACTCGCGCTCCGAGGGTTCCATATACATCACACAATTTTAACAATTTGTATTTTTAAGACCAACTTACGCTTGACCGCAGACTTTTTAGTGTTTTTTTCTTTAATGTACAGGCAAAAAACTATATAAGGTTTTTTTTTCTAATATGTAGGTTCGTCGGTTTCCGGGGGACGGAGAGCAATGGAAAATTTTCGCCTTATTTCTTAAATAACTTCAAAACTATTAAGTAATGTATTCAAAACCCTACCGATTTCCTACAACTGAGCTGTACCAAATATCAGAAGTTCTCACCATGCGAAAACTGTACATATTAAATATTGTACTTAAATTACATAATTCTTTGAATTTCATACCGTCAAACTCTACACGTAGGAGAAAACCTAAACCTGCTCCTATTCCTAACTCTAACTCGGTATTTGCTAAACGTCAGTTTGCTTCACAAGCTGCCCACTTGTATAATGTTATTGATGCCACACTGTCTATCCATCCTTTGCACTCTATTAAATGTAAAATTGTAGTTCGTGAATGGTTAAATACTCTAAACTATGAGGCAACAGAATTATTAATATTATCAAATGCTACAAAGTAGATAATAATAGAAATAACTAAGTGAAAACACCTATCTGCACCTTTCATACACGCACACACACACGCACACAAACACACACACACACACACACGTGCCTACTCGTTATAAAAAAAAATTGAGTATACATAATTAGTAACTATAACTTTAGCTAAGTAATATTTGTTACTTAGAGCTTTAACTTTATTTTAGTTTAGTATGGATTACTTAGTATTGAATAAGTACTGTATAGTGTTGGTTATAATTATGTTCAACCTCAACTTGTATCTGGAAGAGCGGGGTCTCCTGACACAAGTATTCCCATACTTACTAGGAGGTCCCAACCCTTTCTCAATTTCGAAACACAATGATTGTGACCAATAAACTATTTTTCATTTTCATTTTTCATTTTCATTTTATAAAAGTTATATATTTGTAGTTTTCACATCAAATCCTTTCATTTGATATATAACAAGGTATAGTTTGTAAGTAATTTAAGAAATAAGGCAAAATTTTTCCATTGCTCTCTGTCCCCCGGAAACCGACGAACCTACATTTTAGAAAAAAATACGTAATATAGTTCTTTACCTGTACATTACAGAAAAAAACACTAATAAGTCTGCGGTCAAGCGTAAGTTGGTCTTAAAAATACAAATTGTTAAAATTGTGTGATGTATATGGAACCCTCGGAGCGCGAGTCAACTCGCACTTGGCCGATTTTTTTATTTACTTTAATGACAAGGAACCCTAAATCCTTACAAAATTTAGAAAAAACTAGTCAATAATTAGGCCCAAGCTTCTCATAGTATGAGTGCATTGTAGGTAAAATAGTTAGTGTGCTTTAGAGTTGTAAGCACAACTTTTATAGTTCTTATCAAATTTTATAAATTCAAACTGTGTTTTAAAGCTGAATAGTTGGTGTTTCTAATGCTATACAAAACATTCGTGTATTGTATTTTATTTGGCCACAGAATTAACATATACATTTTATTTTCCTAAAAGAATATATTAATTTGTCAACAACTCCTAAACTATACATTATTTTCACAAATAATGTATATATGTATTGTAGTAAATTCAATAAGCTTTCGATCGATGCTACACACATGTGTGTATGTGTCATGGCATAGCTTTAATTTATGTTTTACAAATTTCGGTAGCGGTCACGTTCATGACGTCATTATTTGGACCTCAGTCACTATAGAGATATTTTTCCGACATTTAGGGGCTCCAAATTATTTGACCAACAATATACTCGAAGCTTCTGCGGATATTCTGTAAATTGTGAAAATTGTTATTTTTTCACTCTAAGGAAATAACTCGGCAGTGCCGACATGTTTTTTAACATAGCTGCCACAATTATTACCAGATTTTAATATTTTTTATAGCAATGTATAGCTTAAATAGCCTGTTTTGTTATTGTAGTACTCGGCTTTAAAGTTGGACTTATAATTTTGTTATAAAATGCAAATATCCGAATTATTTTTTAGCCTGATTTTGGGTTTTCGTTTATAGCTGTCAAACTGTAATATAAGGTAGTATATAATGTATTACAACAATATAGCACATTTAATCTTCTTTCGTTTGATACTACACACGTATAGGTGCAATGCACAGTTTGGATGAAATTTACACTTTTCGCAACAAAGCGGCAGCCATTTTGATGACGTCATTACACGGGAGACATTCATTGACGTCCCCGTCTCTCGGCAGTTTTGGGGTCCTAGTGTTGTGCCCAACAATATACTAAAAGTTGGTAACCGTATCCAGATCTGAACTATCACTTAGGCCCTCTCCCATAACGGAGGGGACTAATAGACTAGAAATAGAAAAGTTCTTAGGAATTTTACTTTAAATAATAGATAGTGCTAAGCCAACGTGCATGGCGCTTGTTCGATAACCAAAGACGCATTCTGTGCAGCTTTATCTAAATTTAATTCAATATTCGTCTCGCTTGCACTCACTTGGTTAGACTAAGATATTAGCGAAGCAGATGCTCACTAATCGAAACTAGTTCCATTGTAACTAGCAGCCGTTACTTGGAGTCCATTTCTGCTGGAAATTCCATTCATATATTATGTATTTTACTATACTGTACTGCTACTCCTCAACCAAGACAACGTTTGTTAATAATATATAAAATATTTTTTTGTTTCATTTTTAGTACACTTTAAAGTTTATTTGAACATGTCTGTAGGGTGATAAGACTGACAAGCAATGTCAATTAGTAAAATTAGTCTCGCAGTTTAGCGGGGTAACGCAGTAAGCATCTTTGGTACCATGCCTAGGAACCTTTTTTAGGGTTCCGTAGCCAAAATGGCAAAAAAGGAACCCTTATAGTTTCGCCATGTTCGTCCGTCCGTCCGTCCGTCCGCCCGCGGTCTAGCTCAGTGACCGTTAGCACTAGAAAGCTGAAATTTGGTTTGAATATGTGAATTAACCAAGCCGTCAAAACGGTAGAATAAAAACGCAAAAAATATATTTTGTTAGAGTACCTTCCCTCCCGTACACGTGAAGTGGAGGGCGAAATTTTTTTCGTTCCAACCAAGTTGTGTGGGGTATCGTTGGATTGTTTTTTTTTAAAAAGAATCAGGGTCTTCTAAAACAGTTTTTGGATAAAACTAATACTTTCGGAAATAATAGCTCTTATTTATTATTCAAATAAGTAACACAACATTACAGTAAAACCAAGGCACTGTGAACTCAAAAACAAATTACAAAAATACTTAGAACTAGTTTGATTTAGGCGACGTAACTGCGTAGCTCCGTTGTCTGATCTGATAGTTGTGTTTTGTTTTGTTTAAAAGGATTTTTGTATTTAGTTAATGATAGTTTTAAGTAGGTTTTTTATGTATTGTTTTTGACGTATTGTTTTTTTTGTGGAATAAGTTTAGGAAGGTAAAAATTACAACATCACTTTGATTAGTAAAATTTTAGCGTACATTGAAAGTACTATTAAGTTTGTATGAAATAAATACAATCTAGAAAATACATATTTAAAAAAAGTTGTTGAACAAAAGTTCTATTGTTTAAGGAGTAGAATCTACGTTTTAATTAATGATTGCTCATATTACAGGAAATACCCGGTATAAGTATTGTTACGGATTGTTCAGATTGTACAATATGATTATAATACAACGATACCTGGAAATACTAAAAAACGATTTCTATTTCAAAATATTTTGTTGCTATTTAATTTTGAACAGACAGGCGGACACGATGCAGTTATTTCGGCAACTGAGTTTTCAAAAACGCAAGTCATAATGGGACCATCTCCACATGGCACATGTATGTACTATAATATACTATTTAACAAGACAGTCTGCCATAATTATACATATGGTGCCAAAATATCAATCGCCAATTTACTATGGTTAACAATAAGCCTTCGAAAGGTCAGACGGACCCCTTGTGTAGGGCTTACTAAGGGGCTTAGTAATAGGGTTCGTTGGCACCCTCCGGGTACGGAACTCTTAAAACGGCTCACCACACTTACATACCTACATTAAGGGGCGGATACAGGCCGAAGTCGTTTTAGACCTCATTTTGAACAATGAATTAGTATAGTTAATGTTACGTAATCGCGTTAATATGGCTATCTACTTATTCATAAAGAAGCCGTGCAGAGGCTCCAATTGATAGTTTATTTTTTATTAGCTTTGATTATCCATAAACCGACTCCAAAAGTAGCGAAAAATTAAAAAATGGCGTTCCGTTTGAACACGTCGCATTGCGATTTTGTCTTCGACAGTAATTCGATCGTTTTGTTATTTTGGAAGCCAGATAACTGGACTAGTGCATCGGAGCATATTCATATTTTTCCTCACAAAGATCACAAAGAAATTCAATCGTAAACTTAAAATTTTGAAAAATTCCCATACATTCGCCATATTGTCAAATTGTCTTTGTGACTCAGATGCCCGCTGGGGCTCCTTGGAAGCAGACGTATGTTGGATTTTTAGCCGTGACATTTCATTTTGACAATTATTCTGACAGAAAATCGTATACGTACATGAAAGAGGATACCAGTAGCTAGATTGTATTCAACATAAATAGGGAAAACTAATAAAAGCCATGAGTCACTTTAAATTACATTTTTTCATATTTACACGTCGTAATACTAGAAACATACAACTAATGATTGAATAAAAGATACTTTTCTACAGAATCCTCATAATAAATTGCTTAAAAACCTGTTCAAAATTAAAAGAGTTTTTGGATTGATTTTTAATTAGTGGACTTTATTTTTATTACATTGGTCATAATATTACGACATTTTAACATGACTTTTAACGTCAAAATACTTGAATGACAATTTTATTTTAATTGCAATCTTTATTTACTTAATATTAAAAGACTTGATTCTTGAACAGGGGCGCGCAAGGCGCCTCGTAAAAGTCAGTGTCGTACTGCGGAACTGTGTGCGGGTCTACGGGTTGCCACGTCGAATAAGGCGCTATACGTGCCGCGCCTGCATTTTTCCGCCACGGCAGCAGATTAAGATTTGAAGAAGACCGGCTACGAGTTGAGGGTGTTCCAGCTACGATCGCGCCATTACGTGCACTTCAGCTCGTTTGTGGTGCGCGTGCCGCGGCCGCTGCTGGAGACCATCGAGAGCGCGGGCTTTTGGCCGAAGGGAGTAGTGTTTCGGCGGTTCCGAGGGACGCTGCCAAATATTACACCGGAGCAGGTGGCACAACAAAAAACCATCGTACCAACCAAAATAATACTTTTAGTTTTATGATGTAAGTAATATGTATGCTAGTCTTTAAGGTATTTATCTATGGGGGACTAGTTGCATGAAAATACATGTTTTTTCATTTTTAACCGACTTCAATTCCATTGAGGAAGGAGGTTCTGCATTCGGTTTGGTGTTTTTTTTATGTATGTTCACCGATTACTCCGAGACCCGTGGTCCGATTTGAGTAATTCTTTTTTTGTTTGAGAGGATCTACATCCAAGGTGGTCCCATATTAATATGGTGCTGTTCTGATAATGGGATCCAGGAGGAATTGAGGGAACTCCTCAATTTTGAAAGGCACATGTATGGTGATTTGGGTGTTTTCTTAAGCAATTCAAGCATTTTCTCACGAAAACCACCATTTCGATGCAGTGGACCTGATGATGATGATTGTTTTGATGATAATGATGAAGTTTTTTTTTATGCAGGATGTTCAACGATTACTCCGAGACCCGTGGTCCAATTTGAATAATTATTTTTTTGTTTGAAAGAAACTACCTCGAAGATGGTCCGACATTTATCTGGTGCTATTCTGATGATGGGGTCCATGAGTAATTGAGGGAACTCCTCAATTTTTAAAGGCACATGTGTGGTGATTTGGCTGTTTTCTTAAGCAACTCAAGCATTTTCTCACGAAAACCACCATTTCGATGCAGTGGACCTGATGATGATGATTGTTTTGATGATAATGATGAAGATTTTTTATGCAGGATGTTCAGCGATTACTCCGAGACCCGTGGTCCAATTTGAATAATTATTTTTTTTATTTAAAAGGAACTACCTCGAAGATGGTCCCACATTTATCTGGTGCTGTTCTGATGATGGGATTCATGAGCAATTGAGGGAACTCCTCAATTTTTAAAGGCACGTGTATAGTTAGTTGAGTGTTTTCTTAAGCTACTCAAGCATTTTCTCACGAAAACCACCAATTTGATGGAGTGGAGTTGATGATGATGATTGTTTTGATTTTTGATGATAATGATGAAGATTTTTTAAATGTAGGATGTACAGCGATTACTCCGAGACCCGTGATCCAATTTGAATAATTCTTTTTTTGTTTGAAAGGAACTACCTCAAAGATGGTCCCACATTAATCTGGTCCTGTTCTGATGATGGAATCTATGAACAACTGAGGGAACTCCTCAATTTGTAAGGCACGTGTATGGTGATTTGGGTGTTTGCTTAAGCTACTCAAACATTTTCTCACGAAAACCGCCAATTTGATGGAGTGGTCCTGATGATGATGATTGTTTTCGTGATAATGATGAAGATTTTTTATGTAGGATGTTCAGCGATTACTCCGGGACCCGTGGTCCAATTTGGACAATTCCTTATTTTTGTTTGATAGAAACTACCTCGAAGATGGTCCCGTCCCACATTATGATGTTAGGATGTTCACCGATTACTCCGAGACCCGTGGTCCGATTTGAGTAATTCTTTTTTGTTTGAAAGGATCTACATCCAAGGTGGTTCCATATTAATATGGTGCTGTTCTAATGATGGGATCCATGAGGAATTGAGGGATCTCCTCAATTTTTAAAGGCACATGTATGGTGATTTGGGTGTTTTCTTAAGCAACTCAAGCATTTTCTCACGAAAACTACCAATTTGATGGAGTGGACCTGATGATGATGATTGTTTTGATGATAATGATGAAGATTGTTTAAATGTCGGATGTACAGCGATTTCTCCGAGACCCGTGGTCCGATTTGAATAATTCTTTTTTTGTTTGAAAGGAACTACCTCAAAGATGGTCCCACATTAATCTGGTCCTGTTCTGATCATGGAATCTATGAACAACTGAGGGAACTCCTCAATTTGTAAGGCACGTGTATGGCGATTTGGGTGTTTGCTTAAGCTACTCAAACATTTTCTCACGAAAACCGCCAATTTGATGGAGTGGTCCTGATGATGATGATTGTTTTCGTGATAATGATGAAGATTTTTTAAATGTCGGATGTACAGCGATTGCTCCGAGACCCGTGGTCCGATTTGAATAATTCTTTTTTTGTTTGAAAGGAACTACCTCAAAGATGGTCCCACATTAATCTGGTCCTGTTCTGATCATGGAATCTATGAACAACTGAGGGAACTCCTCAATTTGTTAGGCACGTGTATGGTGATTTGGGTGTTTGCTTAAGCTACTCAAACATTTTCTCACGAAAACCGCCAATTTGATGGAGTGGTCCTGATGATGATGATTGTTTTCGTGATAATGATGAAGATTTTTTAAATGTCGGATGTACAGCGATTGCTCCGAGACCCGTGGTCCGATTTGAATAATTCTTTTTTTGTTTGAAAGGAACTACCTCAAATATGGTCCCACATTAATCTGGTCCAGTTCTGATGATGGAATCTATGAGCAACTGCTATGAGCAACTGAAAAACTCCTTAATTTTTAAAGGCACGTGTATGGTGATTTGGGCGTTTTCTTAAGCTACTCAAGCATTTTCGCACGAAAACCGCCAATGTGATGGAGTGGTCCTGATGATGATGATTGTTTTCGTGATAATGATGAAGATTTTTTTATGTAGGATGTTCAGCGATTACTCCGAGACCCGTGGTCCGATTTGGACAATTCCTTTTTTTTTATAGGAACTACTTATTTGATAGAGAGTACCTAATGATGAAGTCCACATATGATACGTGGACCTTTCCTTAGACAGAATTGGTGTATTATGAAATTTTCTATAAATCTTTACCGATTATTCTGAGACTTTTTGTCCGATTTTGATAAATATATAACCACTAAAAATAGAAAAATAAAACTTTTTACAAAAAAAAGATAAACCGACTTCAAAAAGGATAAAATGAATCATTATATTATTTATATGCGTTACCAACTGATATGTTTGAAGTCGGTGCCAAGCCACAAATTACAAAACCTGTCAAATTAGCTTCAAGTGTTGACATCACAAAACATCGGTACTAATAATGCAAAGGTGAATGCGATTTCATGTGTTACATTTTCATGTTTAAACTACTAATCCTATTTTGATGAAATGCGACAACGATATATATATTCTGATACACGTCTGCTTTGTCAATAATCAGAAAAAGGCGGCAAATAGAAAAAAACCACGAGCTTCGTTCGACATACGGATAGTTCCAACAATGTGTTAACAAACAAACATAGGACGCATGATTATACTTTCTGTACCTACTTGCCTAACAGTTAACGCATGGTCGAAACGAATGTATGTGTACGTGCGATTCATACCGTATTAGATTATTTATATAGTAAAAATAACAATTCACTGAACACATCGCCTCGTTCGTATTAACTCTTCCAAATTTGGCTTGACACCGACTTCTAACATATCAGTTGGTAACGCATATAAATAATATAATGATTCATTTTATCCTTTTTGAAGTCGGTTTATCTTTTTTTTGTAAAAAGTTTTTAGTTACTTGTACAATAGTATTTTGTGCAACAGTTACATAATGAGGGTTCTTAAAATTCGAGGGTCGAAGGTACAAAATGAGGCGAAGCCGAATTTTGTAAAAACATACCCAAGAATTTTAAGAACCCTTTCTCTGTTTTTACTAAATTCGGCTTCCCCTCATTTTGTAACTTCGACCCTCGAATTTTAAGAACCCTTATTATGTACCGTTGCACACAATAGTTTTTATACGAGTGCTTAAGCAAGCCGGTAAGAATTGAGTTCGACGAAAGCCGTGCACAACCTACTGCTTCTATGTAATTGAGTAACTTCGATCTCCCGGTGGAATGTGCCGGCGGCGCACCCGACACGCAATGCGGGGCCCGACAACAGTTTCACAATATTGTATGGAAATCCTTTCTGTGATTGTTATGGATGCTACAATATGCGACCATAGAAGCTCTATCAAAAAGTATGCGCTAGTAGTTCCGCCACCACAATCTCAATTCGAGTATTAGGTACAGTCGCCGAGTATAAAATAGTATTTTGTGCAACAGTTACATAATAAGGGTTCTTAAGATTCTAGGGTCGAAGTTACAAAATGAGGCGAAGCCGAATTTTGTAAAAACAGACCCGAGAATTTTAAGACCTAATTATGTACCGTTGCACACAATAGTTTTTCTACGAGTGCTAGGCAAGCCGGTAAGTATTGAGTTCGACGAATGACCTGCTGCCTCTATACAATTGTCTTCAGTCTCCCGGCGGATTGCATCTGCGCCCGCCTCGTCTACAGCGGCGGGCGGCGCCGGTGCGGGGCCCAACAGACCCATTATATCCCTAAGAGTCGACTTTTGAGTCATATTATGACAACGTTCATAAAGTATACGCTTTGAATTTACATGTCAGTCATTTTATTGGCAAATTAGAATGCAGGAGTAGAAAAACGATATAAGCTCACTCTATCTGGTGCGACTTTTGTGGTCATGGTTTACCTCTTATCGAATTCCAGGTAGATTGTGTGCCGGAACCTATTATAATTTTGCTTTACATTTATCTATAGATTCGTTACATTAATGTACTCTGTTCAAATAAATTATAATAATTGTATTACAAACAATGTTATTCACTGACTGATTTTTAATTCTCATCCACTTAGCATTTCGTCGCGATTTTTGTCATGGCTGAAGTATATACCTGGGCACTATAATCCCATGAATTGGCGTAGGCACTTACACGCAAGCCATTGTCGTCTGACCTTCCAACTCGGAGGGAAAAGTAGGCCTTATTGGAATTAGACATGGTTTCCTCACGATGTTTTCCTTCACCGAAAAACGACTGGTAAATATGAAATGATATTTCGAGATGTGATATATGTATGATTTTCATAACTGGTACGAGCCGGGGTTTGAATCCGAGACCTCCAGATTGATAATCGGATGTCTTACTGATAGGCCTATAGACGGAGAGCTAGCTACATCAGATATGACATAATAATGAGAGCAACTAAACCCCCCTAGCCTAGTCCGTTTGCTATACTATGCTTATTCATAGACCTGGACATCTGGCAGGTATAAAGTGGAGGTCAAAGAATATAACTAAAGACTCTGGCCGTTTTTACCTATTTTGGTAGTACTATTTTCCAATTGAAAGATTTTGCTAGTCTGTAATTCTAATCTCCACTCATTAAAAGCTGCGAGATGCCCGGATCGAGCAATAAGGATAGTACAGCAATCTAACTAGATTGGTTTTGTTACTTTTGTTGCTCTCATTATTGTGTCATATCTGACGTGGCCAGCTCTTAGTCCACTAGAACCAAGACATAATATACCGTTCAAAAAGTCAGCCGAAATAATTAAGTGAACCTGAATTAAAACATTGTATTACTTCATCAATGTTCTGTGAATTTATACTGGACCTAACGGAGCATGTAGATAATTAACCATAATTTTAGAGTAAAATATACTAGGTACTTAAATGTGGTATCTACAAATATTAGAGCCACGGGTATGTGTTAAATTTATCTAATCCTACCGATCGACTTCCATATTTGTACTATTTAGTACTGTAAAAACATATATTCTTTTAAAATTCCTAAAGACTCTAACCCGCCGAAACTATGCCTAGTGTATGTAATCCACATAGATAATTTAAGTCCATTTTAGCAGCCGGTTTGGATTTAAGACTATTTAAAATTCTGTCTTAAGTTTTATTTTTGAGGACCATTTCGAAATTCTTACATTACTTTTAAAAATATTATACTAACAGAACAATATTAAGTAAATTTTTTCAACAAAAAATAAGACCCTTCGGGCTAGTTCGGATTTTAAGACTGATTTTTAGAAATGGTTAGGTCATTCTGAAAACATCAATAGACGTCAGAGGGAAAAATATTATAACGGCATAAATAGTATACTAATATAATAATATTTAAAATCATAAAGCCTACGTCCTAAAGATGTGTATTAATTTCCTTTGACATAAACATCTCTCGGACGTCAATTAGTTAATTTGTGTTTGGTCCTTATTCATGGCCACTTTGACATTTGTGTTTGTTAGAAAAAGGCAAAATATAAATTAAGTAATTGAGGCCTGAGAGACGTTTATATTCGACGCTGTACTAGAGGTCAAAACAAAAATTTTGATCCGCAGTTCTTTAAAAAAATTCCCTTAGGGGGGTGCTGATTTACATTTTTTTTGCATGGACATTTTTTTTCTCAAACTTATTGTGTGTGGTACCATATGAAAGGGCTAATAGAGGCAGTTCTAAAAATATACCACGTCATTACATTTCAGCCATTTTTTTTAAATTAAAACAAAAATAATTTTCAAAATAATAATAATGGTTAATATTTTTTAGCTATCGGCACATGCTGAGTGGCATCCTTTTTGGTGCTTTGTACTTTAGGATTAAGATGTAAATAGATTAAGTTTTATATTGTATTATTTTTCTGTACTACCAAATAAACGATTTCTATTCTATTCTATTCTATTCAAAACATACCAAGTTTGGGCTCCTCCAGATACGATATGGCTGGTTTTTTTTTTGGTACTTTATTTTCAAAATAGCTTTCTTGGGGTTAGATATGAGGATATCAAGTATCATTTGTGATATATTGTACCAAAAAAAACAGTCATGTCGTATCTGGAGGAGCTCAAACTTGGTATGTTTTGAAAATTAGTTTTGTTTTAATTTAAAAAAAAATCTGAAATGTAAAGATGTGGTATATTTTTAGAACCGCCTCTATTAGCCCTTTCATATGATACCACACACGATAGGTTTTTTAAAAGATTTTTTTTCCCATACAAAAAAATATGAATCAGCACCCTCCTAAGGGAATTTTTTCAAAAAACTGCGTGTCAAAAATTTGGTTGACCATCCATTTGCGTTTTTTTGTGTACAAGGGGCACTATTATGAATAAGAGGGTAAGTCGTGAAATTGATAAGGCGACAGCTCCTAACTAAAGCATAACACTTCAAGTAGGTAAATGAATTGTGATCGTCAAGGATAAAATAGTGAAAAATTGTAGAGATCATTTTCATTTTGCACGAAATATAAAATTATAAACAGGGAAAAATATATAATGGATTTCTATACACGTATGAATCCATATACATTTATAAGTATATATATAAAAAGTATTTTTAAAATGTTTTTTTTACTTTAACTGATATATGAAAATAATATCAAGCTCAAAAATATGTATAGCACGGACTAGACCTTTTTGAAGGGGGCGCTCATGTACCTTATATCTTAGCAAGGGAGCTTGATCAGCTTAATTGACACGAGGGACAACCATGCAAAGTGGCGTGGCCTGATGTAGCTGAAATGCAGATTCAAAGTTCTAAAACGCCTCCAGTATAGTAGGTAACCTATTTTGTCTTATCAAAAGGCGTTAAGGTGGCAGTGTTTCCATTTTAAAACCAGGTGTAATCCTTTTTTACATGTTTACATCTGTCATTTATACTATTAGTCATACAAAATATTTTGAATATTTATGAATTAAAAACTTATAGTTTGGCCAGGGACTTTCTTAATTCGGGCATAGACAATGAAAATAATACTGCCATACTTCTAACGGTACTGCAGATTTAGTTTCCCAGACTATACATTTTCTTTAAGACCGTTCCAGTGACCTTTATAAATTAAATTTTACAAATTAGAAATCTCTTCTGCCAGCAAATCATTTGCATGAAACAATCACCAAATTCAAGACCGTTTAAAGGATTTGTACTCCATAAAGCCACCATTATTTAACCTAAGTAGGTAAGTAACAATAGCAGCTGAAAAACGTATCTAAGCTTAATTCAAGAATTATGTCACCAAAAAAACGTAAGTACACAACACAAATTTTACAAATTTAAATGAAATATTCAAAACATTATGTTTGGGCCATTTTATCATAATTAAAAACAATGTATTTGTTGACTTTAATAGGCATTTAACTATGTGTAGCAAAAAATTGGTACAGCCGCCATCTGATGTATTGGAGCGGCCAAGGTGATCACAGATATCTGAACAATGCTTCTATTGTCAAGGCGATAAGTGCATGTACAGATATTTTGAGTACCTTAGCCGCTCCGATATATTCGATGGCGACTGTATAGCAGGCTCAAAATTAATTTGGAGCTAGTTCGTGAGTTCAACTGGTCTTTAAATTCAAATTGGCCAAAATATTGGTTTTATATTTGATATGTTGGTTATTGAATGTGTTCCATAGGTACCTTGTGCCAGAGTTTGGAGCGATGGGATGGGATGGGATCAAAGACATGTTCTTATTGTGCAGTTAACTTGACGCTTATCTATTTGCGGTTATAAACAACGGTTAGTTTTTTTTATAGGCATTACGCCCGCCTATGTCTTCAGTAATATTATTATATTCGATTTATTATGGTCTAAATTTTACGGGATATGTTATATCAATGTACTTAAATACGTATGAGTCTGAAAGTGTGTTTGTGCCATTTATATACATTTTTGTAAGGGATTTAAAGTCATTTGCTATTTATTCATATGAAATCAATTATTTCTTAAAATGGTCTTAAAATTTAAGCACCTACCGGGTCTTAAAGTTGGCATTTACTTATGTAGGTTATGTAAAGTGCACCATAGCATGTGCTAAACATTTGGAACGGTAGGCTTAAAGATAAATCAATGTAATTTTTGTATATTTTCAAATTGACTCAATACAATAATATGAGTGAATCAACTTTTAGAAAAGTTTTTTTTAATGAATACATTGTTTAAAATTCGGCTACCAGATGTTTGATAAGTCATGCAACCAAGCCAACACTTCAGTGTGTAAATTTACGTGTTTTTATTTATATGTAACGCAGCAACGCTTCTATCATAAAAGATATTAAGTGTCTTAAAAGTTGATTTCCCCACTTCTTGATCTCCAAGATATCCTCTACATCTACAAAACTACTCGTTAAGAATTTTCATTTTACAGTATGGTGGGCTACATTACTAAAACTAAAATCATACGAAAGTATGCGAAACATTTACTTAGTAAATAAAATTAATATAATTGAATATGGGATAAAAGTTTGGATTTATTTGCATGAAAGTTTATAGAGATACCTACCGAAACAACTCTTAAAACGTTATTCAAACATTATTTCCGTTCATTTCTACCTAAGGTTGTTCGGCTAGTTAACTTTCCAAAAGACGTATCTCGATAATGCATTGCCAAAGTCATTTAATCATTTTAAATCAAACATAATAGGTACGTCATGTGACGTAATCAGGATAGACAAGGAAAGCAAGATATGATATGTTATTTCTCTGTCTTCTGACAAAGGAAAACATTACAGTTTAAAATTCTTAAGTGACACCTCCTTTGAGTTGTTTCCTTTGGTTAGTATATCGAACTAATAATGGCAACCTATAAAAAATATTAACGGTCAATGACCTGGCCCCCAAAAGTGTGGTAGTGTGCGTGAAGTGTAGTTGTGTACGAATCAGGGTAATTTGACAGAATCTGAAAATTCTCCCACCTGTACCCGACCCTTAATAACGTAGGTTCATATCCGGAGTTTATCGATTCCTATTCCAATTTACACCTCAGGGCGACGTAATTCAGCTTTATTGCCTGACACCATTTAACAACTGGGAAAACCTATACGATAAAGGGTATCCAGAGAAGCCGGAAAATCGAGCAGGTATCGTTATTTTATAAAGTTAAAGGGAAATTACGGCTCCGTGTTACATATTTTATTAATTTAGAATATGTTTTTATTAGATTATTTTCCTGCTTGTACACGTGCCAGGATATGTTTGTATACTAATTATTTATTCGGGTTTACATGCCACTACCTTAAGGAATTTCTGTAATATTGATATAATATTATTATCTGTAATATTCTGTTTCACTCGATTGACAATATTGATGATAAACATGTTTTGATAATAAACGCCACTTTGATGTGATTTTTTATATAATTCTATACACACGGAGATTCGCCAATAAAATCATATCCAAGAATTTTTTAATGGCGTGCTAAATACGCTCGTAGCCCGTTGGAGCGACAAAGCCTTCAAAGATCTGACTGCCCTTGGAATATCCAATTGGCACGAAGTGGTGAAAATTTTAAACAAAAAAAGAACCGACTTCACTTAGGATCCGCTTTTCCAAGTGGAAATGCCAGAGTTGCTGTAAAAAATACTGAAATCACTATAGGTGTGCTTATAATAGTTGAAGAGTTCCCTCGATTTCTTCAGGATCCCATCATCAAATCCGGACCTGGAACCAACTGTGATACTCTTTCAAACAAAAAAAGAAATTCGAAATCTTGAAGTAGGTTGAAAAATAGGGAAGAGTGGCAATCTTTAGTGTCAGAGGCCAAGATCCTCCTTGGGTCACTGAGCCAGTGTAGTTAGTTAACATTGACAGAAAAACCCAACATTGAAAGTCAACCCGTGACCACGAACGCTGTGTGTTGGGACGTAATTTAAATTCAGTATACGATTCATACTAAGTAAAAAATTAATAGTTAATTATTTTTTGCTATAGATTATTTATCTGACGAGAGTGAAGACTTGTCCACGTGCGAAAAAAAACTTACAAACTCCTCCTTTTTTGACCCGCATCATGTCAAAAAATATGTAGGCACTTTTATTATTTTTTCCAACCTGTCTTCTGATACTGTAAGTGGGTGAAAAACATGCACTGAAATAGCTTTTATATAAAGGTTTTAGAATGTAGGTCATCATGTCAGTCTAGTCGTCACTTTTGGTCGGAAGTTGATAAATTGTTTGTGTAAACAGTTGAGAAACGAAAGGGAAAACATTTATTTAAAAGTTGACACTCACGTTGCATGGGGCCCAGTAAATAACTACTTCATTTTGTATGAATAAGCATTACGTGATCAAAAATGGTTTACAAGTCAGTCAATATTTCTGTAATGTCCTGTGTTTCCTCTACAATTTCGAACAACGATCTACAATGCCATATTAATATTACTTTAGGCGTCAATCGTGTAACAGCAATGTTTAGTCTGAAAGCGTGTTCGAAAAAAAAATCATTTCTCTAAAGTGCTCAGTCGAAAAAGGTCGTAGTTTGGCATGAAACTCGTACATTGTTATTTTCTTTCACCTTTAAGACAGAAGGGTGGAAGTGGGGCACTATGGAGCGAGGATTTCGTGGCGAAAGCCCGAGTCTCGACGGGATTTGTTACAGATAATGAATCAGAAGGTGCACTTAATACATACAAATACATAGCAATTATAACACGTGCGCTTATGCTATTGCGTTCAACGAAGGATGCGATTGCCAGCAGTAAAGTTAGATTGAAGTGGAATTGCTATCGTAACTATTGCAATAACGCCTGCCTGTGAGTTTGATGGAATAACTATATATGAGAAGGAAACGTGACTTATTTAGGTACCTATAGTTGAACGAAAAGTTAATTCCATTATTAATATAGTTTTAATGTTTTTCGATAAATACATAACTAGTGGTTCAGTCATTTACTAGACGGTGAGCGAAGGGAGACAGTGCCGTGGAACAATGTTGATCATTTACCTTATTATCGAATAAAAACAAAGACATTTAATGATACCTCTTTTATTCAAATTGGAGCTGCTCTAGCACCGATGTAATTGATTTCTATGTAGTGCACCCACTGCACACAATGTAATGTGCCCTCCGGTCACGACCCCAGTAACCTGGCCGCTCTGCGGTTCTCTTTGCACCTTTCATACAATAACCTTTCTTAATGCCATCAAACATATTTTTGCAAGGATCATTCAGTTCAGAGTGTAAAAAAATGGAGAAACTGTATAACAATAAACATATTTTACGTGACGTGTACGTTTTTTTACGTGAGTGGCCCGTTATAAATATGTTTAGTATCATAAATATTACGATAGTTTGTTTTTAATAAAGCAAACATTGATAAATAATAAACGTCATTATAAGCCTGCGTCGATACGCCTTTCCAGGGCAGGCACGGTCGATTTAGCAATTTAAGAGTCGCCAGGACGCTCGCGTTTCCATACAAACGTAGTTTAGCTCTCATTTTAAAACGACATGCTTTAGAACCACGAATTTTGTCATGAGCATTCTAGTAGTACAGATCTATGTCGGTAATTTGTTTTCGTTGCTACAAATTGTAATACAAAGAAAATACAGCCAGATACAGATTTACATACAAAACTTATTTTTGCAATACGAATTACCGACATAGATCTGTACTGCTAGAATGCCCATGACAAATTTCGTGGTTCTAAAGCATGTCGTTTTAAAATGAGAGCTGAACTACGTTTGTATGGGGACGCGAGTTCATGCGAGCGTCCAGGCGACTCTTAATTAAAAACCTAGAATCCCATGGGGAACGAGGACTTACAATAAACACAAGGATTGAACATATTGAAATCTACCTAACCCGTAGTTCAATAAAATTGGTAAAGCAACCGTGCGCAGGTATAGCGTTCAAATATCAAAACCGGGTTGTTTTTTTATGATTATGAGGTTTTATTTGAAAATTAAATACTATAGTAAAGTAACGGAATGTACCATCTTCATCGCAGATGTTGCGTTACGTTACCAAGGGTAAACAGTCTAGGTACACTAATATTACACTATCAGACTAATCAGATGGTTCGCAAGTTACCTACGTACATATAGTATACGAGTAGCAAGTAAAATGTGTGATGCGCAAAGCGGAACTAACGTTAATCCTTCCGACATTTACTAACAGCTAACATAGCTTAGCATACTAATGAGGTGCTGATTAAATGCCATGTTGGAAATAAAATGTTCCGCACGGAACGCAATGCCTAATGAAGTTGCATCATAAACCGGAAGACCAAACAAAACTTGACAAATCTCAACAGTTCATCTTATTGAAGCGCGCGGTATTATTGAAGCGCGCGAAATAAATTCAGGGAAGGTGATGTCAAATCAATATCAAATTTAGTTTTAAATGAATTACTTCCGAATTAACTTTCGGAAATTTAACAAAAGTTTTCTCGCAATTTTGCTTTCGGTGTTGATAATGTCTTGTTGTTCCTAATGAGCTATATTTCCATTGATCAGCGTTCTGCGCGGCGGGTTCTGGAGGACCAACTAATTCCTGCCGAGGCCAGTTGGCATAGTAGAATTACAAAAACATTACTGCATTGGAACTAAAATTTACTATTATTGCTTGTAATTCTGCGTTGAATAAAACTGTTTGTGAGAAAGTGTGAATGAAAATAGTAGTTTATGTAACTATTACGTAATAGGGGTCCTTAAAACACGAGTGTGGTTTTATGAAACGAACGAAGTGAGTTTCATAATAAGATCACACGAGTGTTTTAAGGCCTAATTACGAACAGTTGCATACACTGCTTTATCTACACACATATTATAAACCCGAAATAATGATTGAATGACTGCCATTGCACGGATTGCACTCCCATCGCCATGACCGACTCGATTGTGTCGGCGGTCGGGCGGCGCATGCCGGCGGGCGGGGCCCACCCGGATTTTCATAATGATATCGAATTTTTGCTTATTACTTGATAATAATAACATCGTTACAGATAAGACATTTGTTCTAACTACTAACGAAACAATTTATTTTTATGGTGGTATAACGTGCGCTTTTTTGAACGCATCATGGAGGGTTTATGATATGGGTGTAGATAAAGAAAAGAAAATCACACCATAACAGTACATACTATGCAAGTCACCGGATTAAATACGAGCACTAACACTAAAACAAACGCCAAGGATCAGTAAATATAAATTAACTCTAAGCCGAATTATAAACTCAAATTTATGACGCAGCAGTAAAAAGTAAAACCTTTGTAATGTCCTAATCAACGGTGGGCCGGCTTAGGCTGATAAATCATAACTGTTTGCATTACCATGTTTGTCTCAGGTATAAAATATAATAGCCGGTCTTCTGCCCTCGGGAATGTTCAATTACGATAATGAAGTTTGACCTGGCGTTGTTACGCGATCGATCGCCTGTTACGGGATTGTTAGGTCTGCGACAATATTTGAACGCGCCCAATAAGAACTTTATCCGGTAAATAATAAAAAAACACCAAGTGGATTGGATTTCATTTTATTCTCGCTTTTTAGTCGCTGTTTTACGGATTGAAATGTCTTTATTCAGTTATAACGAAATTTTCTAAAAAAATGGAGTCAATTCCATTTTCGTGTAACTCTGTTTAACCCTTTGACCGCCAAAGTCGTCAAATCACGCGCACGGAAAGTCATGCCCTCAGCGCCAGGACGTGTTATCACGTCCAAAATATAACCGGTTTGCCGTGCTCGCTCGCGCGCGCTGGCGCTGAGGGCGCGATTTTTCCGTCCGATGCTTGGCGTTCAAAAGGTTAATTTCATTTTTTTTCTCTCTGCGTGTAGCGTATTTCCTTTACAAACTGTGAAAATGCTGGAATCGGCTACGTGCGTAGCGCTGCGCGTAGGCCGCGTACCGAACTACGGTACGGAAAGTGTTAAATAGAACGATATAAGTAATTTTATAACTTTTGTATGTCTACAGATTTACCACACAAACTTAAATGGTAGAGTTATGGGTCGTAACTTGTTTATAAGAAATGCCGCTGCAGAGAGTGCTCGTGGATCTCTTTCGACCTCGCATTGAACACGAAAGGAGATCGCACAAGACGGGACGCGCTGCCGCTTACTCATAACAGTCATAACGGAGGTAGGATGGTCCAAAATTTTTTTTTGTATTTGTTTCTCCACAGATTTTTGTTCAATAATAATAAAAAATTATTTACACCGAAATTGAGAATAATCAAGCATCATTTCGAGGTCGCCCAAAATTAAACTATTCTGCAGTACAAAAATGTATGAAAAGAAATGAGCTAATTAATGATTCCTATTTGGAGTAAATATTGTCAGTTTTTAACCGACTTCAATTCCATTGAGGAAGGAGGTTCTGCATTCGGTTTGGTGTTTTTTTTTTATGTATGTTCACCGATTACTCCGAGACCCGTGGTTCGATTTGGGTAATTCTTTTTTTGTTTGGAAGGATCTGCATCCAAGGTGGTCCCATATTAATCTGGTGCTGTTCTGATGATGGGATCCATGAGGAATTGAGGGAACTCCTCAATTTTTAAAGGCACATGTATGGTGATTTGGGTGTTTTCTTAAGCTACTGAAGCATTTTTCACGAAAATCACCAATTTGATGGAGTGGACCTGATGATGATGATTGTTTTGATGATAATGATGAAGAGTTTTTTAAATGTAGGATGTTCAGCGATTACTCCAAGACCCGTGGTCCGATTCGAATGATTCTTTTTTTGTTTGGAAGGAACTACCTCGAAGATGTTCCCACAATAATCTGGTGCTGTTCTGATGATGGGATCGATGAGCAACTGAGGGAACTCCTCAATTTTTAAAGGCACATGTATGGTGATTTGGGTGTTTTCTAAAGTTACTCAAGCATTTTTTCACGAGAACCACCAATTTGATGGAGTGGACCTGATGATGATGATTATTTTGATGATAATGATGATGTAGGATGTTCAGCGATTACGCCGACACCCGTGGTCCGATTCGAGTAATTCTTTTTTTGTTTGGAAGAAACTATTTCGAAGATGGTCCCAAAATAATCTGGCGCTGTTCTGATGATGGGATCGATGAGCAACTGAGGGAACTCCTCAATTTTTAAAGGCACATGTATGGTGATTTGGGTGTTTTCTAAAGTTACTCAAGCATTTTTTCACGAGAACCACCAATTTGATGGAGTGGACCTGATGATGATGATTATTTTGATGATAATGATGATGTAGGATGTTCAGCGATTACTCCAAGACCCGTGGTCCGATTCGAGTAATTCTTTTTTTGTTTGGAAGAAACTATTTCGAAGATGGTCCCAAAATAATCTGGCGCTGTTCTGATGATGGGATCGATGAGCAACTGAGGGAACTTCTCAACTTTTAAAGGCACGTGTATGGTGATTTGGGTGTTTTCTTAAGCTACTTAAGCATTTTCTCACGAGAACCACCAATTTGATGGAATGGACCTGATAATAATGATTGTTTTGATGATAATGATGAAGAATTTTTTAAATGTAGGATGATCAACGATTACTCCAAGACCCCTGGTCCGAATAGAATAATACTTTTTTTGTTTAAAAGGATCTATCCTGAAGATAGTCCCACATTACTCTGGTGTTGTTCTGATGATGGGACCCATGAGCAACTGAGGGAACTCCTCAATTTTTAAAGGCACGTGTATTTATTTCCTCTCGAAAACCACCAATTTGATGGAGTGGACTTAATGATGAAGTCCACATGTGATACGTGGAACTTTCCTTAGATTGAATGGGTGTGTTACGAACTTTTTTATTTATCTTTAGCGATTTTTCCGAGATTCGTTGTTCGATTTTGGTAAATTATATAACCACTAAAAATTGAAAAATAAAAACTTTTTACAAAAAAAAGATAAACCGACTTCAAAAAGGATAAAATTAATCATTATATTATTTATATGCGTTACCAACTGATATGTTTGAAGTCGGTGCCAAGCCAAAAATTTAAATCTGCTTCAAGTATGAACATCACAAAACATCGGTACTTACTAATAGGTACATAATGCAAAGGTGAATGTGATTCTATCTGTTACATTTTCATGTTAAAACAACTAATCCAATTTTGATGAAATGTGGTACCGTCACCTCGGGGTACTTTGGCCAATATCAGGATACTTTGGCCCATATAAAAATCACATATAGAAGAGTCTAATAAAAAAGATAAATACGTTATCGGTTAGTTTTAATCAGCCTCATGGCAATTTGCCATAAATTCAATTATTTTATGAAGCCTGAACCAAGTAAATTCCAAAGGCCAAAGTTACCCTCCAGGGCTAAAGTACCCCGAGGTTACGGTACCTATATATATATATATACATATATACTCTCATACACGTTTACTTTGTCAATAATCAGAAAAAGGCGGCAAATAGAAAAAAATATGTACATAGACGCTTAAGATGGGCCTTCCATAGAAAATTCGAATATCGTGCCTTTTTCTACTGACACGGTGGGTATATCTGAGTATAGAAAAATTAACCTAGCCATTGAATTCCTGTATACTTCGTATCAAACCTTAGATGAAGAAGGATGAATAATTCAAACGAACCACGGGCTTCGTTCGAGATACCGATAGTCCGAACAGTGTCCTAACAAACATAAGACGCATGGCTATACTTTCTGTACCTACTTGCTTAACAGTTAACGGTCGAAACGAATGTACCTATACCTAAGTGCAATCCATATCGTATTAGATTAGTTATATAGTAAGACTAACAACTCACTGAACACATCGCCTCGTGCGTATTAACTCTTCCAAATTTGGCTTGGCACCGACTTCAAACATATCAGTTGGTAACGCATATAAATAATATAATGATTAATTTTATCCTTTTTGAAGTCGGTTTATCTTTTTTTTGTAAAAAGTTTTTATTATGCATTAAGGTGCGTTGGGGTAAGGTAGAAAGGTATTTTTTAGGGGTAAGATAAAAAGTAGTCTGTAACCGGAGCATTACCTAATATGGATGATTTTTTGTCTTACCCCAAAAAAAATATCTTTCTATCTTACCCCAACGCACCTTATATCAACTTAATGTAACTGAATAAATAATATATCGCTGCAAATTTTCATTTTAGGGTCAGTTTGATATTTTAATTTGTATGATATTACAATATTTAGCGAACGCTCGGGCGACCACTAAATTGTTACCAAATGAGCTCAATTTTAGAATATAGATTAGATTTTCATAATATAATAAAACTTTATACCTTTTTTTCTGCATACATTCGTAGACCACCCTAATCGGAGGCCAAGACTCACATCGGGTCGCTAAACCAACGGAGTATTTAAGTTTATAAGAATTTATTTTAGAAGTTCTTGAAATAACTTTGTACCAATATTTAAGTCGATACTTATTTACTTATTCAGCTGATCAATAAAGTTTCTTTGTGTAGTTATTGTGTTGTTTATCACTTGTTGTTAAGCCTCCGAAAATAGCCTGACGAAACCTTCATTCAACGGAATCTTAATGAGGTTACCAAAATAACACTCCGTCCAATTGAAGTAAATTGGTAACCGATTGGCAAAGATGTGTTGACTGAGAAGCCCCATCGAAAAATGTAATTAACTATTAACTTGGAGAAATGTAGGCATTTAAGGCCTTTACAAACGTAAGCGACTTGCAGTGTAGAGATATAGACCACCACAGCCTAAGTACTTTTTGAAGCTCAAGTCAATTGCGCCATCTATGTCAAAGACCCCTAAAGATACCGAATATGTAAGAGAAACGTCACCTACACTGCTACTCCACCTAGTAACAAATAGCGTACTAGTAGTACACTAGTAGCTACTAGGTGGAGTAGAAGTGCAGGTGACATTTCTCTTACATTTTCGGTATCTTTAGGGGTCTTTCACATAGATGGCGCGACTTGAGCTTCAAAAAGTTCTTAGGCTGTGGCCGTCTATATCTCTATAGTTTCTGCGACTAGTCAACTGTGACGTCAGTTGACTTCCCCACTCCCTACTCAACGTTTAATGGGGTTGGCCGGTCAAAAGTCTTTACAGATGGCGCCAGCATAGCTTGTACCTGTTAGTCCTACAAATAGTGTCAAAATCTTGTTTTTTTTTGGAATTTTCTGACCTGGATGGGCTAGCCTTTAAGCTACTAGTGTACTACTAGTACGCTATTTGTTATTAGGTTGCACTGCAGGTGACATTTGCTCTTACATTTTAGGTATCGTTAGGGGCTTTCGGACAGAGGGCGCAATTGACTTGAGCTTCAAAAAGTACTTAGGCTGTGCTGCTCTACTATATAAGTTACTCTATGATATTAGTGACAGGTACAAGCTGTGCTGGCGCCATCTGTATGACCACTGGTCATATATTTTCGGCAGAGGGGAACGCCTGTCAATGGCCGCTCCGGTTGGTTAAATGCTCTTAGCCTTTCACTAAAAAAATGTTTTCTGTATAAGTTACAGAAAATGTAGGGCGCTGTTTTCTTTTATTTACTTATTTGCTTGAAATATTTTATTTTCCTGTTTGACACATTCAATTTTCTTGTCGCCGTTTACTGACACTTCAGTTTCAGAATTCTTATCGTTTATTTTTGTAATAGAATGCTCTATCAATAGAAAACTGATCGAAAGAGCATAAGATATGGTAAAAAGGATTTTTGCATAAGATCTTATCGTTTTTATCCTGAATCATTAAATTTATCAGTACATTAGTAATTACTTATTATATAAATATATTTATTACACGCAACAAACAAAACGCAACACGCAAAATAGGCACACAGTACAACTAACTATCTGTGCGTAAGGCACATTACATAGAAGAAGATTTGAAGCTTTCAGCAGAGTAAGAGGAGTCAGATAGTAGAGCACTATATTCCGACCAAAAAGTGTAGAAATTAAAAAGCGGCAACATCGTAGTGTCGTCCCTTTCAAATCAATCTAAGAAAACGGGACGACACTATGATGTTGCCACTTTCTAATTTCTTCACTTTTTGGTCGGAATATAGTTTACGTGGTGAATAGTACATTGCAAGTGTCAGTACAAAAACATAAACAAGCCGTTACATGCTTAATTTAAACAGGTGTCAGATATGTCGTAATACCGATTACTCTATAGCCAGCATACGCATATGCAACCCTCCAATACAGTCGTCCCTTCTCAACCCTGTTACGCTATAAGTATTATAGGAAACTTTTAGTTTCTTCTCTACATCCACTCGGTGTAGCTATTTGGAATGTGTGTAGCTATTAATCACACATACCTGTATAAACTCAGGGTATTTATTTTCCCATCATAAATATGATGTATTATTTAATACCTACATATGTATCTAATACCTAGTTGAATTATAAGCTTGTCCGTACTGATAGTTTACTCGTAAGGCTTTACTTTGATTGCAATTTGCAATTTGAAGGCATACACTTAAGCACCCTACTCCTTTGTAATAAGGTCCAAAAGTGTAAACATATTTTTTGACGTGTCGCTCCAGTATTCATTGTAAACTAGAGACGCTCCTTGACCGAGATTCATTATTTGTGCTTAGATTGTTATGCCATAATCAATTTGTTTAATAGTTTAGAGGGACTAACTAACCGCTACGACAGGAGATGACATCTGTAATTATAATTACATTGTCCCACGCCTAAACTGGTTACTCGATGGAAGCTTAATTTAGTCGACTTAGGTTTACCCTAGAACTATAGAATACTGGCAAACAATGGCGCTGTCATGTTCTGATTGCTTTAAAACAAAATAATTAATTCTAAACAGAGGGATATCACGTGCCCTGAAGCAGCGAAGTTAAACACTCGTCTGAAAAGTTTTTAATTTTCATTGAATAACCAAGAGCTAACGAAAGTTGGTGTATTACGTGAATGTAGGTGTGATATGGTAGAAATTACTTGTGGTTTTAATAATAGGATAAAGTGCCTAAAACGAGACAAATTAGTTTCCTCATTATGGAACGTAACATAACTACTTTATTAACTGTAGCAATCTTCTCTTTTGCAGATTAACATCAAGTGATTCAGAAAGGTACCTATACGAAAAGACCGAAAGGTGAGTCAATAACAGTTAATGCAAATCGTGTGTACTTGCAACGCTCGCTTTGCTTGTGCCGGGCGTGCTGTACAAGTCGTAAAGTGTTGGATTAAAAATAGTGATGTCTGCGTGCGTGATGGAGGAGGGCCGGGAGGACGGCGGCGGCGCGCGCGCCGATGAGGACGCGCCGCCCGAGCGCACGCGTCGCGACGTGCTGCTGAGTGGTCGCGGGCGCCGCGCTTGTTCCGAGCAGGGACCGCATCCTTCCTTGCATCCACGTAAGTGCCAGTGTTGCGAGTGTGTCATCTAAGTGGATTTATTTTGAAATCACATAGGTATATGTATTGCAGTGCAATGTATGGCTTTACGGTGTGTTTTTGCTTTTCATCTTTTACGTGCATATTTTGGAGTGTTAATTAATTCCGCCTTTCGATTTCATCAATGACACCTACTTTCATCCCACCATCTATTTGCACGAAGCAAATCCCTCGTTTCTGTACAGTCAGCAGCAGAAATAGGTAAGCGGATAAGGTGTTCAAAATGACCTACACACACTCTTATTCACTTAACAATAAAGTTGTGTCCCGCTCATTTGGAACACCTTATCCGCTTAGCTACTTTTGTTGCTGACTGTACCTATCATTCCCTGTCAAATACGAACGACAAGGTCTTTGAGAAAAACTCTAAATATAGTTTGATTATTGGCCCCCCCATCGTTAGTTTTCATCACGGGAGTCTAAAGTCAATCGTTGGTCAGCATTTAGTACCGAAAAAGAAAGTGACCCTGATTATTTTCAGTACCTATCTCGTGTAACTTATTCATAAGTTTAAAATAAATACATGATCATAGTCTAGTAAATGTATTTAATGTCTCTTGCAAGTACGAGTATGAGTAGGTACAGTCTCGTGCATTCTTCTTTACCTATGTGGTGCTAATGTTGCATGTCTTGGGTGTAACATTTCCCTTAATGATATCTATAATTTAATTATTCACATCAAATTAAGTAATTAAGTTGTAAGTGTTGCGCAAATCGCGAATGCTTTCGTTAAATAAACATTTTATGTATTTTCTACCTGGTCTACAGCTCCACTGGCTTAGATATATTTAAAGACGATAAACAAGTGTATCTCATAACATAAACAAATCTTTGCCTGCGCTGCTGACGCAGTTGTATATTGATTTAAAGTTGTCGGTTGATTTAAATGTGAGAAAGATATGGTGCCGTATTCTAATTATAAATTATTTAAACAATACATTAAACACACAATCCATCTCAAGTATAACTCCAACACACAACAAATAATCAACAAATATTGAAGTTGTATTGGAATAATTTTCAAGCAAATACCTACTGATATTTCTGATTCAGGCGTTTAGGCGCTAGCTGTATTGCGTTGTTAATACATTGGAGTTTAATTGAAGTTAGATAGTTTCGAATTGTGTTTTAAAGTTAGCATACGGCCCACGCTTCCTTAAATTATCTTTTAAAGGTGTTCAACAATCCAATGACACTTTTATTTACAAATTGGCATGCACAGTCGCCATCAAATATATGTCAGGGTGCTTAATATTTGAACATGCACTTTATCGCTTTGACAATAGAGGCGGTGTTCAGATATTTGTGACCACCTTGGCCGCTCAGATATATCTGATGGCGACTGTATAAAAAATATCTTATTCGACTTCATTTTCGCAGTTTTACGCCAGCTATTCTCGTTTCATCCTCCCGTACTCATTTCAACTTCTGGGCGTGAATGCAAGGTTTAATTTAGGTACCTACATATGTAATAATCTACCTGTGTGCAAAAGTTTTAACTAATTCGTTCAGCCGTTTTGCGTGAATAAGCAGCGAACATTCAAACATATACCTAAACATACCAATCAAGGGATAAGTTCGCCTTTGTACACACTTATTATATTTTTGTTGGTCATGTAGTTGTTTTGTGCAATAAAGTGTTATACTACTACATACTTATGCACTAATATTTAATTCGTTGTTAATTTTGAATATAAAAAACTGCATAAAGTACATACATAGTTCCTGTTAATGTTCTTACTTAATTTGTTGTCTTAACTCGCAAACCTCTTAACTCCTTTAATTGGAGTTAAGAGGTTTGCGAGTTTAGCTCGTTATACTTGCGTGCACGCAGAACATCGAGTAGTAGTTTTAAACAGTTATATTATGTATACTTAGGTACGTTATTCTATCTCCGTCTTTATATCTATAGTGTTATCTAACTGCGTCTGCACAAAGGATTTGTTTAACTCATTAACGCCTCTCGACACTGTGTATTTATTGTTTAAATTTAGTATCTACTACAAATATGTTGTGATTTTCTCGCCTTCAGTCCTTTTGATGTAGGCATGTATTGATAAAAACTGCAGTTTCCTTGAAATTCTTTATGCCCCTTGTTATTTATTTGGTATTGAAGTCTTAAATGCTGCTGCACCACCTGGACGTGACGATCGTCATAAAAGTTCGTCAGTCAGAGTTTTATGGGGCCCACCCACTATCAGTCGGCCTGACGATATTGGCGTGTCAGTTGTTCGGAGCTGTCAAATTTTTGTTCTAACTGACAGGCCGATATCGTCAGGCGGACTGATAGTCGGTGGGCCCCCTTAGAAGTAACTATAGGAACGCATGGAGGAGGGTCAAAAGTTTTGATCGAATAGCTGTACTTTTTCTTATTGCGCCTCCTAGGCAAACGATCGCCAGGATTCAATGGCTCTTATACTTCGGGTCTCATCTGGCGTTATCGGAAAACTGTGTACAGTCGGCGTCAAAGATATGTTTACACTTTTTCACCTTATGCCTTTGTAATAAGGTGCAAAAGTGTAAACTTATCTTTGACGTCGACTGTACAAGTTACGCGTCGGCGCCGTTTCGTGAAGTTTCTTTCGTCTAACTAAATGTATGTAACGTCATCGAAAATACGTTTACCGCTTTTTGGATATCACATTATTTTGTAGCCGTTGTGTAGGTACCAGAAGAGACCGTGTTTTTATTGAGTTTAATTTATCGTTCGATGTAAGTGTATGTATCGCACTAAATCTTTTAACACCCACGAAGGACTACGTTGGCTGCTGGATAATTCCTTTTGGTTTTAAGTCGGCATTTATACTGTTACATTAAAATTTACGTATAGAAATACAATATTTCCTTTTGAATGTTTACACCGCTTGAAAGTGATACGCCAAAGAGTTACCAAATCAATCTGTATTTGTCCATTAATATAACTATGACATTGAATTCAAAGGTATAACACAGGAAATTATACGTGAAATCTATAAGTAGACCAAATACTTGTTCCATAAAACTGGATTGCGTGTTGATGGAATCATAATTCGGAAAAACGAGGTCTCATTTTAAAACGGATAATAAAATACAAAACTTGCCGGTTCTCGATTCATGAACCAAATAACACAAGATTCCACTCGTCATTCATATTTTTATTTTTGAAATCACAGTGTACTCAAGAACAATAAAAACGGGTCACTTTGTTTAGGCATTTTCATAATCTTCCCAGCGGGCTACAGTATGTTCTTCAACACTCCTGGTTCTAGTATACTCCTGGTATAGGTTCTTAAAGGGTAGGCAACGCACATGTGACCCCTCCGGGATTGCAGGCGTCCATAGGCTACGGTAACTACTTACCATCAGGCGGGCCGTATGCTTGTTTGCCACCGTCGTGGTATTTAAAAAACAGTGTTTGGTATATAATCATTTTCATGGTATGGATAGATGGTTCTCGACTCGAGTATAAAATGGTGTTCTGCTTAAAATATTGTTTCTATACATATCTTGAAACAATGATAAGTGACAAAATCTTTTCCATGGAATAACATTACAAAAAAATTGACGACGAAAAAAGAAACATTTCCCATGCTCATATGAAAATGAGAATCATGTTTCTTGCTCTAAAATCCAGTATCCCATTCAATATTTGTTTTGTTTGCACACAACATTTTCGAGAAGAAGCTATTACTCTATTATTAAAAGCTAGTTCAGTGTAACCGTTTTTTCCGATCGTGAATCAATCTACGTCGATACTGTCCATATTCCACGTGCCTGATTGATTTACTCGAAAAACAAATACGATTTCATTTAGCTTCAATGAGTACGATTTGAATAAAACGTAACGAGTGTTCTATTTAAGTAGGCTAATCAGATCACTCCGATATTTAAGCTTGTTTCACTTTTGATGAATAAGAAAAGGATGGGGATGTATTATCACAGCATATTGAGAAATTATTTTAGGACCAGTAACTAGCTTATGTTAACAGATCTCGGTTCAGATTTGCTTTCGTAACGACAGTTCGCCCGCCTGACTCTTTGTAATTATCATACATCGTAAAGTGCGAGCAAAATTCATTGAAGTACTGGGGTTGTTACTGGTTGCCATACGTCATTTCAATGGATTTCTCTCGCAGTTTATGATCTCTCTCGATGTATGGTAATTATGGCTAATTCAGATGCGTCGACGTCGTCATTTGTTTTGCCAGCAGCGGGCTGATAGATTCATATTTAATATTAGAAATTTGTAATGACTGTTTTCTGATAATACTGTCATATCGTATTTTTAATTCGAGGCGGTAATTTGGCAGTTCTCTCCATATAAAGTGATTTACAATATATTTAATGGCATGAGCTTGACACGACTCTAATGTCGAGAGAATAAGGGCGTGTGTAGGTAATTTTGAAGACCCTACCCGCTTAGCTACTTCTGCTGCTGACTGTACATACTTCCATTTTTGTATAATTTTGGCAAACTTTTATTATTTTTTACATACTTAAATCATACTACAAATTCGATTCTACCCTGTCAGCGTCGCTACTACTGCTACAGTCTTGCAAAGTAAGCAAATTCAACCGACATCTCATTTGCTATTCCGAATCCTTTCAATTTACGTTGAAACGCCCTCTAATTCATCGTCTTCTGCCAACGCAATGTTTCGAAACTTCACAAAATTATTGTATTCAAAATAGAATAATGTCACTGCAGCAGCATGTACTACTACCAAATATCGGAAAAAAGAGCTATGTAGTTAGTACTTAGGTACTGTGGCAGAAACACTGAAAGTAAGATCCGTATTCGCAAAATTACACGATTCTAATTTATGTAAAAATCTGGTCAGTCCATACCGATGTAACTTTACCATCAACTGCTACAACTTTGCTTACGATACACAACTTTACCTGGCTTGAAAAACATGGTTTACTTCACCAAACAGCTATGCATATCTCATTCTTGAGATGGCCGCCTTTCTTCCGTCTCAGGTAAGTAATAAGATATAAAATATAGCTGTTTGGTGAAGAAAACCATGTTTTTCAAGTCAGGCAAAGTTGTGCATCGTAGGCAAAGTTAGGGCATGTAAAGAAAACATATAATTTCTCTGCTATTGGTTGATTACGAACGTTAAAACAATTTACTTGGCCTGCCAATCCTATCGAGTCAAAGGTTTAATTAAATGATGTCGGGGCGGGGATGCTTTGAGCTTCAAATACCTTCTGAATATATTTATTGCTATTGGTTAAATGTTACGTGAAACGGGTATGTATTTAATAATTTAATTAAGTAATTAATAATTACATGAATTCATGCATAAGATTCCTGAAAATCTGCCAGTAGGTACTTATACTTTTAAGCCTGGTTTATATTATAACTAGTGACCCGCAATTAATACATAAAAACCTTCCTCTTGAATCACTCTATCTATTTAAAAAAACCGCATCAACCGTTGCGTAGTTTTAAAGATCAAAGCATACATAGGGACAGCCAACAGGAAACAACTTTGTTTTAAATATACTATGTAGTGATTATATAACGTATGTAGCTGCGTCAGTGTCGTTCTGAAGAAGCAAGTACAGTGCCGCTAAAAGTTAGGCGACATCGCCAAATGTAGAAATAACCTGGGCCACGACATCTCTTTGTTTTATGTACTTAACTTTTTTCTCAAGAGCTATATGTCAAAGAATCGGTAGCAAAAATGATTATGCTAACGTTGGATCAGAAGCAGAAGAAAACAGATCAATAAAAAAAATGATTTTCCTAAAATTGATTAGGAAGAGGAGATTTTTGAAAATTAGCGGAATTGATTGGAAGAATGTGTCACAAATTACAACGTCGGTCAGTTTTCATTCTACTGAAATACTTATACTCAATTAGCGAATAAATCTAAGTGTAATTATTAAGAATACTTAAAAAAAACAAATTAAACAAAGGTATGTGTAAAAAACAAGCAGGTTTATGAACGCTCGATACTTTTTAAGTGTAGAACCCACCCCACCTTAATAAAGAAATATAAAAAGAGAAATGGATAGGTATATGATAGTTAAAGCTAATGCTTAACGCATTAATCCCCATTTATTATTTGGCGAGCCAGGAATCTAATATATAACAATTAAACCTTAAACTCGGACAATATTTTCTTTACGAGACCCAGACTCTGGTTTATTCTTCATAAATTAAACCAACAACGACATTGCGGCGCGCCGCCACAGAGGGAAAATGAACAACATAGAAGCTGCATTCGACTTGTACAAAAGTATACTAACACTTAATATAAGATAAATAAACAAACATTATTTAAAAGTTAATAAAGATTAAAACTTTATTTCAGTTAGCAAACAACTCTATACATTGAGATTTATGCTAAGCACGAGTAAACAGATTTTGGAAGTGAAAACTTCTTAAGCCGCGTTGGGTACTTTTTTGTAGGGGACAATTTTACGGGTTCGCGTCACCGACATCGCCACAAGCCATATGATTGAGAAACATGCAAAATGAAATGTAAATGTAAAAATAAAGTGCAATGAAATGAAGTCCAAAGTCTTAAGCCGAAAGTTAAAGGTGAAAGTTTAAATCATTTATTAAAAAGTGTTAAGTTTTCACTTCTTTCGCCAGTCCCTATAAATGCCATTTTTTTTATAAAAGGGAAGTGTAGAGATTTACGTGGACATTATTTTAGACTCCTTCACAAATAAATAGCGTATATTTTTTAGTACAGCAATAATAACTCTTTATTGACAAAGTGTTACCTTTTTCCGCGGAATGACCCATTGTCGTAACGCAGTGTTTCTCTTTCACTCGCGCTGAATACGGCCATTCCCTTAATACGGCCACGATTTGCTATGTCACAAGTCGTCAAAAATAAAGTCAAACACCGCTCCAGGCCTTAGCTTCATGCTGAGTCAATTTATTCTTAACGTTAGCTAATTTGCATGTAAAAAGCCAATGATAAGGTTGCCAGGAAGATCAATATGCCATAAACAAGCGATGCTATCATCGTTCTGTGGCTGAAAACCACAAATGTTATTTGTGCTCTTTCGTTTTAGTTGAAATTATTAACAGTTTTCGATTTAGCAGAATCAAATTATTCGTCGTTGAAATTTCACATTACCGGTTATACTCGCTAAATAAAAGGTTTCACATTGTCATTTTATAACTACTTTAGTTGACGAAGTTAGTGAATTAGAATTTATAAAATTATATGCATTTGCGCAAGATCCATTAATCCCAATTTGTATATGGTGAGTTCCGCCTACCGTCCTAAGTAAAATACGAAAAAACATTAATAAAAATATTGTTATAAGGCCCGCTAATGGTTAACCCTACTATATTTTTATAATGGCGATTTCGGATCCAGTAAAAATTTAATACGAGTAAAAAGTAAAGTATAGACATAAAGACAGGCAGAGGCTCTAAACGAGGGATATAATCATAAATTTTAAGAAAAAGGTATCCCATAATTGTATGGTTCCATTTGATATCCAAATATAACCCCACTGAGGTATCCAATGACAACATTTATGGCCAGTATGCATCTTTGTTTTTGTACTGCATTCATGTTTTTACATGTTACATTTTTTTTTATTTTACTTATTCACAGATTTTTTCGTAATTCACGTACCTACCCACAGTTGTTTACTCGTAATACGATTATGTCTTATGAGTTGATGACATGAATTGTGAAATTGTTGTCATATTACACAACACCCACAATAGTTTTCCTATTTAAGCACACAGTTTATGAAAAGCCAACACCACGTGTGCACAGCTTATTTTTCTCACATTACTATTATTTCCTCTCGATTTATATAGCATTTTAATGGTAATCCTTATGAGGTAGGCATACTTATATAAAAAGCCCTTCAAATTTAATTATGTGGCGGTAAATTTTCTAACCTGGTTTGTGTTACACTTCCATTCTATTTCGGTGTTTTTGGATGAAATTTTGTATTATTATGGCTCAGTGTTAAAAAAAATCTAATTATGAATGTCTGGTCCGAACACATTTATCAAAATAAATTAGTTTATCTTCATTTCTGCAGGTTGTTACCGGTGGTAAGCGAGTCCTTGTCGAGAATAATGGTTTATTTATACAACGCCAGTCCTAGTGCCAGTCTCTGACATGCCAGTGTTGGATGTACACAACTCACAGTAACGAGTGACGGAGCACGAGGGCCACGCAATAATCCTCACTATAAAATACGTATAAAAGATACTAAGTGCCATTATCGAGTCAGTTCGTTTGGGGAGATTTTTTTGGGCCGTAGCATACGGTTGTTCTACAGACTAAGGCACGTTCAATGTTGTGAAAATAGCCGTGGTTTTTAGTTTATGTATTATAAATAATTGGGATACAAATGTTTTTAAAGTTTCTAATTGAATTATGTCATAGATTTGTGCCAAAACGATCGTTTTACAAGGACACAAGTTAAAAATTGTCTTCCAAAATGAGTTTCACGATTTCAATGATGGGCTCATTATTTTTTAATCAATAAACACTTCGATGTGTGTGCGATGTGTGTGATTTTTTTGCTGTGCAAGTCAGTAATTTATGATAAGCGCAATATTAGTTACTTCGTTTTAAATTTATATTAGTTATTTGTTCGACAGAACACAGTACAGCCACAGCGCACCTGTGGGGCCAGGGCAGCGGCGGGCGTCGCGGTTGGAGTCGCAAGCGCACTTCAGCTCCTCAAATGAGTAATCCGCACGGTTCGATGCCGCGCGTGGCGCTGGTGCTGCGCTCGCGGCGAAGCTGGCCTGTTGCACCGCAGTCTTACCGCAGGTATGTGCCTCAGTATTACCTTCTTCATGTTTACTGTAACTGTACATATAGAACAGACACGATTGCGCTAAATTAGCTATTGCTGGCCAACCGTGTATAGGCCAATAGATGGAGTTTTCTCAGAAGGAAATTTAGGATATTTGAGAATTGATCTGGAAAGTTGAGTTCAATGATTACTCACACAGGTACATTACGTACTGATTGCAAAAAAAGTGAATGAATGAAATGAATGAGTGAAGTGAATGTAAATATAGTTAAAAACATGATATATTTTCGAAAATAAGGCAGAACAAACCATCATTTGTTCAGATAACTCTTCATTTAAATAAAAAAATAATTCAATAGTAAAAGTTGAGAATATCATTTCGAACATAAAATTTTATAATGAGAGTGCTTTATATAAGTAAATGAACTTTGTCATCTTTTATAGTCTTGCAGTTAACTGTTGAATTTTCTATCGGTACGAAAAAAGAACAGTAATTTCAAAATCCATTGTTGTGACTTGATCTCTCCTGGCGATACCTAGATTGGTTGATCCACTAATTGTCAATTGAAGTTTCCACCAATTTTAACTTCGCAAAACAGCACAAACAGATTTTTATATTTGCAGTCCCTAATTTGGGCATTAATTGGTTGTGCCCCTTTGATTTATTATTGTTTATTTCGTGTTATTATGTTGAAAATATTACAAAAGATCAAGGCTATTAAGTCTGAGCCATACTACATTTACCTTTGTTCGCTGATCTGATATTTGTACCTTAAAATCATCGAAGTTAAATTATTTATTGTTATAAACTGTGCCCTAAATTTTAATAATTCATTACATTTTCAGGATAAAATGACTCAGGCAAATATAGAATGGTTTAATTAAAGAGTTTATAGAAAAGTATGAATATATAAAAAATATTAAACCCATCATCTCATCAAATTAAGCATAAAACGAATAATACCTGAATTTTAAAACTTTAAGCAAGCAAAAGCGCCGACGTTCATTAAGCTAGGGTTAATGAAAGTCAAAATGAATCAAGGTCGCAATTAAAATTGAAAATTTAGGTTTAAAAAATATATAAGTGGCGAAAGCTTGTTTTAGTTTGACATTCAATTTTTAACCTCCTTTATAAGTTCTACTTGCGGGATTGAAAAAAAAAAACATTTATAAGTAATTTAAAATTGGTTTACTTCGCCTGAAAAAATATAACTAGCGGGTTAGGCTTTAAGACATTTAAGCTTAACCCGCTAAATTAATAAAAAAATCTGGTCAAACGCGATTCAGAGTCGCGCCTCGAAGGAAGGGACTGCATATCGGATAAATACACGTACCGTTTTAAAACAATATGACGTCATATCGTTTGTTTCGGTATGATTTCGGTAGCGCAACCGATATTTTTCTGTGTCAAAATATAACGATACCAATTTTTTTCGATACTGCAACCGTTTTCATAAAGGTGTTGGCCATTGAGGTTGAAGTATGCGCTACCTGCCGGCTCCCCGTGCCCAGCTTCACTGCACAGTTCCTTTATTGCCGCGCACGCCGTACAAGCTACGATATGAATTGCGATACTGAAATAATCCTGGTTGAACATCGTTGTAATAAGGGTATAAGTACCTTATCGAAAAATAGAGATATCGTAATTTTATACCGGTAGCGTAGGTACCCTTATACTTCAACCGGAATAGTTCAACCTTTAAATATAAAGGTATCGAAATTCCTCAGCGTTACCATACCGCTTATACCGACCGTAACGAAAACAGACCCTGCTCGAGGGTACTGTACCTACTTCACTAAGTGAAATGGCTGTGATATGCAATCAGCCTCGGCCATGAAGAATCTAAGAATGTAAGAGTGCCATTTACCAATTTTCAAAGCCAAATTCCTTTTTATGTCTACAATTTATTATTAAGTAAGTGATAATTTAAGTTACTCTAGATGTAAAACTGTGAACTCTACATCGCTTTATTACAGGTAAGGAAATCTTTTCATGTCTTCAGGTTCTTTGAAGCAAACGATCAAGATGAGATGATACAGTCGCCGTCAAAGATATATTTACACTTTTGTACCTTATTACAATGGAGTAAGATGAAAAAGTGTAAACATATCTTCGACGTCGACTGTACGAATCAAATCAGCTAAATGGTTCGCAATTTGATAATTTGAAATTCTTAATTTAAAATTACCTACCTACTCTAGAAACAAAAATAAAAGTTAGTAAATCCAATATTGGCACAACCAGTTTTGTTTGATCTGAGATTATTTTTACAAAGCGCCTTTTAAATCAGCCGTAGATTTATTTTATAGCTTAAGTACACCTAAAGTGTCTTGAATTGAAATGTCTGACATTTTAGTACCGATTTTATAGGCATTTTCTTAATTCAAGTTTTAGGCTTTCTTTAGTTTTCTCACCCTGCTCTTTTCGGCAAATCTCTAAGCAATTAATCACAGCCATCAATCGCTTTTCGTTTTAAAATCAAAGGTAATGCTCTTACACTCTAGAACTTAGTACGCCATATTATTTTGAAATATTTTACCTTAACAACGATTTTGAGTTGAGTGGCAAATAGATATAAAGGGTCCTGTAATAAGAGCAATAAATTAAAACGTAGATTCTACTCCTCAAACAATAAAACTTTTGTTCAACAACTTTAAAAAATATGTATTTTGTAGGTTGTCTCTCTTTCATACAAAATAAATAGTATTTTCAATGTACTTTAAAATCCATCTAATTGACATTGCTTGTCACCAATGATTTTATTTATATTATAACTCAATGCTTGTCACCCTACAGACATAATCAATTTCAGAATACATTGCTTGTTCGAGTAAATTTTAAAATGTCCTAAAAATCAAACCATAAGTTATGTAATTATGTTTAAAAGTTTCTGAACAAACGTTGTCTGGTTTGAGGAGTAGAATCTACGATTTAATTTATTGCTTTTATTACAGGAAACATCCGATATAATTCATTTTTACGATTTATTTTGTAATTATGAGCTCAATCTATGACAGACTTAAGGAATTGATGTTGATTTTTAATGAATAATTATCGCTGAACTCAGCCTCAATACCTCCGAATAATAAAATTATCAAGTTATAAGAGCGCGAGTTTTTGTTAGAACTTATAAATAGGATTCTAGAAACAAAATATTTTTACCGATTCATTGTTAAGATACTTCCCATACTCAATTCAAGCGAACAAAAAGAGAACATCGGCAATCCGATTTCGTAGGACCCTTATCCAAAGTAAATGGAAAAGAATCCACCTAACGTGCCTATCTCAGTCTAGTAGAATGATTTCATAATAAATCCATTGTCTGAAAGCCGATTTGAAATGACAATGCGGTTGATTGAATTAATATTTTCCCAGTAGTATACCGATGTGATATGTTTTGATATTAATGCTGCAATTGAAATAGGTACATGAATGCATTTCATTGGGTAAATTAAGAAGGTATGTAGCAGTATTCAATGGATTCCGCCACTGTAAGCTTGGTAGATATAATTTGGTACAGTCACGAACCCGGATTGTTGAGCTACTTGCCATTGTTCGTAATTTAGCCGTGTTATAAATGACCGATGTTACCGACTAGCTGTCAACTGTCAGTATAATCGGTTATTTGTTACACGGCTAAATTACGAACAATGGCAAGTGGCTCAACAATCCGGGTTCGTGACTGTACGTATAACCTAACTGAACTGAATAAGCAAATTTGGAGTCTGTCAATTTTCTTATTCTATACCGGGTGTTTCCGGTAATAGGATCAATAAATTAAAACGAAGATTCTACTCCTAAAACCTCAACAGTAGTAAAATCTATGCTGTTAATGTATTGCTGCGATTACAGGAAACCTCAAAAGGAGTAGAATCTACTTTTATTACTCCTATTACAAGAAACATCCTGTATGTATATAATTAAAATACAAACAGTATTTTAATTTATAAGTAGCTAGACACAAATAATACTTGAAACTTGCAGTAACGTAGTATGTTTGTCAGTTGACAAGGCTAAATATTTGAAATTCGTAACACTGGCGTTTTAATCGATAATGTCAGTAAAGTGTCCAGATGCTTTCAATCTCAGTCGACCGACTTATTAGTTTCACCATTAGTAGCCGAGTATGTGAGATATCAGAATTGGGCGCTTGCTTTAAAAAGGTTATTTATTAGTTGCAGAAACCAGTTAGTTAGGTCCTTTTATGCGTTGTGACTACAATACCTGTCCAAGTTTGAGGTAGCTCCCCAAACTCACGGCATTTGGAAGTTTTAGCCAAGAGACAGGGAGATGAATGTGGTTCGAGTCTCACTCCTCCGCTTTGATGGATCGTACTTTTACATTTCTGTTGTACTTTCTAAAGTAAATACGGCGGGGTTTGTTGGTTTGATTGGTATTTAAGTAAAGTGCTTTATGTTTGACGGCGGTAAAAATTTCTTAACATTCGTACTATTTAAATCGACGCTAACAAATTTAGTACCACGACCTTAAACGATATAGATGAATTGTAACAGCTTGATTTTTACCATGGTGCAATAAATGTTAGGTATTATGATTATGGTTGTGTTCATGTATTTTTGTATAATAAACCGCATCTGTATTTAAGCGAGAAGCGAGTTATTGAAGGTCTGTTTACGGGTATTGGTTTCGGGTATTGGTTGGTGGTTGGTGGTATTGGTGGTTAGTATTAATGTTTTGAAAAAATAAGTCCAGCCGAGTTTCTTGCCGGTATTAAGTAATACTTCTCGGGTCAGAGGTGTAGGGTTAGAACCGGTGGTAGTTTCTTTTTCTCTCTAACGTTCATAAGTGCATTGTAATGTGCCTAAATTGAAGAATAAATATCTTTTATCTTTTTTTTTTTTGAATTATAGGTTGCAAGATGTTTCGATGGGAATAAGAGTTTCCTGAATCTATTTTTTCATTGGGTGGCAGCACCGTGGCGAGAGCTGTCATAATTCACCAATCATGCTTAATCACATTTTTTTTTGGTGAATTTTGACAGCTGATGTCAAAAAGACCTCTCGTCACAGTAGCGGTCCAGACACTGTCAGTAAATAATGTCATTATTTTTGTACCCGTCCTTTTCTATGTATATGAAGAAGACAAGGATGGGTACAGAAATAATGACATTATTACTGACGGTGTCTGGACCGCTAGTGGCGTCACCGGGATTTCTGGAAACCCTCATTTCCGAAACACTAACCGAGAGACTATAGAAAATAGATTCATACTCGTAATTAAAGGAAATATTTTTTTTATTGAGATTTCACGAATGATTCAGTCAAAATACAAAGGCAGGAGTACCTACAAACTAAACTACTTAACAAAGATCTAGTGAATAGGTACAGTGTGTAAATCTAATACGGGTGATAAATTAAACCAGACATATAACTCATTAATGTAATAATTAATTAAGATGTTTTTTTAAGTTACACTTTACTGTGACCCAATAATTAATTTTTGAAAATTTAACATCTGCAATGTACTGTAAATATGGTATTGAAAGTAACTGTCAACGAACGCTTAACGCGAGTGTGTTTGCATTGCATTGCGGGCCGGATTATTTTGTATGGATACAATTTTAATTACAATTTTAAGTAAAAGTTATCCAATTACATTTCTTATGTTATGTCCTATAATAATAACCGCTAAGAGATTCGCCCGTATTAGATTTAACACGAACACGAGGCAATTAAAATCCATTGTCGTCACTGTCACAGATAACAAGTCGAGACAGCACGTAATTAACGTGACGTGGCAGCGATTTGTGAAATTTAACTAGCTGTCTGATGTTTCAATTAACATATTGTCACTGGCAATGTGTTAGGAACTGTTATCTTTATTGTGCTGTTTAAGTACTATTCGATTGATAAATTAATTGGGCACCCAAATGTATTTGTCAAAACAATAAATCACTAACTCATACATAAGAACTTAGTTTGTTATTAAAAAAAATGTTTTGTAAAAATGTTAACTAAATGTAAGCGCTAACTAAATCCGATAGTTCAGAATGAGAGAAGAATATTACAAGTACAATCTCATTCTGGCAAATAGCTTCGTCCCATCTTACGTAAGTTAAACTTACAAATACCTATGTATCTCGCCTAATGCTTACTTAATAAAATAAAAATAAATCTTAGCTCAAATGTTATTTTTGATATAGTTTTTCTTAATTGAAACTTTTTATAAGTGTAAAAAATTGACACCGCGCTAGAAAAACGAATCGAACCTCATTTCACCCCAGTTTAGTAATTTTAATTGTATTGTCTTGTATTGTATCCGGTGATAACTGACAAAGTATAGAGTGAACCAACTTACCATTAAAAATGCATTATAAGCAATAAACGAATCGCTTTACTTATATTAACTTGTATAAATATTAGACAAACACAATTAAACCGTCCGTTTGTTAACTTAGACAAGTACACTACCGTCAAAAAGTTTAAGACCAAAGGTAACGTAAAGGTAAACGTAACGTGGTAGGTAAGGTAAGGTAAGGTAAGGTAGGTAGGTAAGGTAGTCTCAATCATCAAATTTTGAAATTTTACTTTTAAGTGCCTTCTTAATCAAATACTTTTTCCTTACAAATGTATTGAGTATTAGCTAAAGGTACAGTCGCCATCAGATATATCGGAGCGACCAAGGTGGTCACAAATATCGGAACAATGGCTCTATTGTCAAGGCGATAAAGTGCATGTTTAGATATTTTTGAATACCCTGACCGCTCCGATATATTTGATGGCGACTGTACAAAGACAAAAATAATAAGTTTAACTTGTTTTTTTTGTATTCATTGCAAATTTAGTTTGATGTTTTTTAGAAGAGTTTATAACAATGAAACGAAACATTGTGTTAGGTCTTAAACCTTTTGACGGTAGTGTATATAGGTACAGTCGCCGTCAAATATATAGGAGCGGTCAAGGTTATTTCTAAAGCCTATTATAATATACAAGACTGCATGGATGATATAACACCGTGGGATTAAATTGCAATTGAGATTTTCCTTGTGACATAAAATTTTGTTCTAGAATGATTAGTGACTAGTATTTTAATACAATTTTTTTTTAAGTTTTGACGATCTTATTGTGAATTTATTATTATTATTTTTGACATATACAACATGTATATATATATTATTTTTTTTTACAATTGTATCAATATATTGCTCTTAATTATTTAAGATAAATTGTTACTGACGATTCGAAAGTGCTTGTTGCTATGCCTACTTGAATAAAGACAATATTGACTTTGACTTTGACTTTGGTACTCAAAAATATCTGAACGTACTTTTTGGCCTTCATAATACAGGCGTTGTTCCGATATTTGTGACCACCTTGGCCGCCCCATATATCTGATGGCGACTGTACGAAATAGGTTTTTGTACAGTCGCGTAAGGTTGCGTGTTGCTATAAAAATACGTCCCAACATCGCGACCCATTTCCGTCTATCGCATAGGTATTCAATATTAGTGGAATTTCTGACGCAACGGAGTGCGAAATTTTTCCGACGTTGATCTTCATTATATATTGTGAGTCGTTCCATTATCATTGTTTGACCTAATTTCTGTATCTAATGATGTATTAAACTTTTTTGCATAAGATAAAACCAAAAAGGGCGCTGGTAGCCTGGCGCTAGAACGTTAGACTTTCAATCCGGAGGTCTCGGGTTCAAACCCGAACTTTTTCGGAACTTATGTATGAAATGTCACCGGGTAATTACCTAGTCGCTTTTCGGTGAAGGAATTGTCGTAACGAAATCGGATCTAATTTCACTAAGGCCTAGTTTCCCCTCTGGGTTGGAAGGTCAGATGGTAGGTTACTTTGCTTTCGTAAAAACTAGTACCTACGTTAATTCCTGGGATTAGGTTGCCGAGCAGACCCCGGGCTTAATTGAGCAGTGGCAAAACCGGAACAAAAAGGATGATTCATAAGATAAAACCAAGTGATTTAAGCTACATAACGACTTGAACGACGATCGACATTAGGTTACCACTTTTTGTCACTTTGTCTGTCAAATAGCAATAGGGATGATGACACATGTTGAATTATGCAATGAAATTTAGTTGATAGGATGCAAGATATTCAAAATATCCGAATAAAGTAAACATTAAAAAAATCTATTGAAATGGTTCAAAGATATCGGGCTTCAAAGTTTCAAATTTTTTCGATTTTTGAAAGTACGAAATTAAAAAAAACCAATGATACCATTCGATTTCTAACATTTTACTGTGAAATAAATTGTATGGCAACCATATACATAAACGCAACATTTCACTGTAAAAATAGCAATTTCATATTTTTTCCATACTTTAAACAGGCCAAATATGAAGCCGTGACGTCATGGCTTTATATCATTTTGTTAGGAGCGTTTTGAGAAACAAATGCAAACCTCAGACTTTAAGTATCTTTTCTGTCTTTTATGTTGATTTAAGGCAATTGGGCCCATATAGACATTTGATCCTCACAACAAAACGAATCGATTGATACCCTATTTCCACAATTTGTTTTGGTAATACGACTGTGGTGGTGAATATTGACTTCAGTATTTTATATTCCAAGGACATTTCCAATTTTTGGCTTTTCAATTAAATCACATTAGGTATGTAAACGTGCGTGTTTGCGCGGAACGCCACGGATCAATGGCTATTGGAAACGAATCATGTTTGCTTTACCCTTTGTACGACCCCATTTTTGATGACCATATTTTTTCGTGCTTCATTTTATTTGCATACAAATAAACCATTGGCTACATGAAAACGTTTAGCTTATCTTATCAGGACGTTTTGACAAATAAGTTGTTAAAACTGTGTTATAACTGTAGCTTACTATAAGGACCTCAAGAACTTTCAAAATGAATTTGCCTTACCTATAGGTAATTTTAATTTTAGATTGTTTAAGGAGCCATGAGATTTTAGATAGAAAAAAAATATAAATACAAAAAACTGCATTAGAAGATTTAAAAAGTCCTCAATTTTACGGAGGACCAAATAGTATTTAAAAACATACTTTCTATAGCTTGGCCGCCTTTTTAGACGTACACGTCAGATATCGTGGTTACTATCTCAGATTGGTTGATCAGATTATGATGATTTATCTACTCCATTAAATGAAATTATAAAACGAATAAAAAGTATATTAATATACATACTACGATCTAAGATGATTTTATGGCGATTGCGGCCAACTGGAGCGCTTTTAAAGCACGTAGAAAATTACCATATTGATATTAACTGGTCATTGCCTATAAAGAAAGAGAATAATACCTAATAGGCGTAGCAGAGAATTATATTTATGATTGGATTTATTATACCTATGTATCTATATTATATACATAGATTGCGTGTTATATAGGTACCTATAGAAACACACCTTGCACATTTTTCAGACTGACAAATTTGAACTACAAGTAATGAGCTCTATGGCTCACATAATATGATGTGATGTGATCAATTGATATATCACATCAAGACTCAATCATGTGTGACTCAATTATTAGACTCAATTACGCGAACGGTTTTGAGCTTCGATAACTCATAAGTGCGATTTTCTCTTTTAGTTGGAGAGTCTGAGTACTAATCAGACCAGACCCCACCATCAGATGGGAATAATAATTGCCAAGGAGAGAGAGTCCTACTTGTTCGATTTTCATACAACTTTCTAAGTTCTAACAGACCACAAAAGAAAATCGGACTTGAGGGTTATCAATTTTTTATAGTAAAAAGGCGTTTCCGTATTGGGATATACATATGATCAAATGCTTATACCATATCTGCCTTAATCCGGTAGGGAAGGCGGGGTTGAAAGTGCCGGAGGTAAGTTGTGCCGACCTCAATAACTTTTTAAATAAAAGAGAACAGGCATCTCAAGTATGAAACATAAACGGAACCTCGACACGAAAAGAAGAAGAATAAAAGAGATAGCGATACGGTCATAATGCCCAATTATAGCCTCAGATAACGTGCCATATTGGCAACAATTTTATTTTCACTAATCATAAAGGTTGAGTGGCTGGGTGCCCATACATCCAGAAGCTATCAAAATAACACACTTGTACATTTTTTCGTGCTTAAACTATTTGGTCCGTATCTGCACACTTTGGACCGATTCATTCGTTGCTATCCTAAATTATAATGATATTATTTAGGTATCTGATTATTTAGTTATTTTTATAAATTGATCGATACGATCCCCAGTACGCCTGTTTTAGTCGGTAACCCGAACTTGGGGCTCAATGTGCCCTTTTGAAGGGGCAGGTTGTTCCCAAGAACAGGTCACCCCAATCGACCTCAATTGTACTTAAAAAAAAATTTTGTCGATTTCTCATTAGATACGAAGCGTAATCATTAAAATAGGACTAAAAGAGGTTAAATATTTAAAACAAAAGCTAAAGGAGTAGAAACCAATGAAAACTGTGACTAGAAAAAATTAAATTTTGTACTTGACGCCCAAAAAGAATAGGTAGCACTTAGTCGTGCAGTGCATAGATATGTATGGTCATAAGAACATGAATCGTTTGTTTTATAACAGATATCTAAATAATACTGACAGTTTTTTGACACATCTATCCGGAACAATTTGCCCCACTGCGGGCACAACTTACCCCAACGAGGGGCTAAAAGTGCCGCTCCGAAATTTGTCGAATAAATGCTTGTATAAAAAAAACGATTGCGATTTTCGTGGAAATTACTGCCTCGTCTCAAAGAAAAATAGACATTCTTATAATATTGCCACATTATTAAATTGAAACTCATTATTTTTATGGCAAAATCTTATGATATTTGAAAATCGGCACGTCGAACCCCACCCTACACGGAAAAAAAAGCTTCCGGGATATTCTCAATCCAAGATATTATTATTATCTTGGAAATATTTCCTCGTGACAAGTATTTATTTCCTTTACCAAAAATATGATTCTTCGCTTAATAAAACCACGTTTTCTTAAAATAGAAATACAAAAATGTATTGTTTCAAGAGTATATTCAGTAAATAAGAGACACTGTACTTTAATCAAACAAGTAGGTATTATCTTAGGTAAAAGAAAACTAGAAAATCTGTAAGAATATATTCGCTTCGTTATATTTAAAACTTTATTTTATTTTCGTTAAAGGAAACGAGGTATTTTCAACAGAATATCCCAGAAGCTTTTTTTTCCGTGTACTACTGCTCTTTTAAGTCACAATGAAATCTTCGCCCGTCATTCTACTAAAATAAAAGTAGAATATTAATCACGATGAACACGGTTATCTCAGAGACGTCGCGTATAATCTTCCCATAAAGCTGAAAATCAGGAAAATTCACTCGTTTCCGTCAACTCTTCAACTGAATTATTCACACGAGTCGGAAACGATAAAATACGCTTGCAATAACACACTGAACGTATTTCTGTCCCTTCTGTTACACTGCCATTACATATCAACATTATGACTTGTGTTGTTAAACATTATTTTATGCTTTGACTGCTGTCCAGACTTACTGGCCCCTATTTCACCACGCTGACATATGTGACATATATCAAAATCGTTATTACTGACATCACAGAAATCCACAGGCTACGGAAATCGCTTACTATTGTGCGGGCTGCATGCTTGTTTAGCACCAGTTTTTTAGCATGAAATTAATAGTTTAAATACTCATGAATTTAAATTCCTATCGCTGTTATTTTAAAAACATAATTTCATCGTTTTATTCTAAGTTGTAAATGTCACTTTCGAGTACTCGAATCTCAAAAATCACCCCCCTGCTCTCATTTTAAAACGACATGCTTTAGAACCATGAAATTTGGCATGGGCATTGTAATGAATTCCCTATATCACCTACTCTACCTAAAATTTAAACCTACAATAAATAGCTAAAGCTGCCATCTAAGTAAAGGCGCTAACTATTGGGAAGTAAAATTTCAAACGAAAGATAAAACTGAAAGTAAACTTTATTAATTAAAATAATCCTATCAATTAATACAAGTAACTTGCTCTGATATTAAATTGGCACATGATCGTATTTGTCTAGTGGAGACCCTTCGTTGTGTGTTTGTAGATTATCCAGGTTCTTTTCGAAAGGTGAAAGTTTTCCTAACATAAATTATAATAAACCCATTCGTACACTTGCGAATACAATACCCAAGTCCTGAAACAGTCAATCAAATAAAATATCCATACGCTAATATAAATACGCTGTATAACATTAAAATATATTTAAATAAGTGTGCAATCACCAAAGACCAATTAAATATAGACATATATATTTCAGAAGAAAGGATGAAAAATGTATTTAAAAAAAGAAGGGGGTTGGGAGTAGAATATGCTCACGCCACCGCATATTCCAGTCAAAACCATCCACTTGTGTTCTGCCCTTTTAGGATGAGGAAAGGTTATGGGAATCCGGTATAAGCCACATTCTTCATAAATAAAGATTACCGGTTGGATTAGGGCCTATCTACCTAATCATTCCCTAACCTATGTCCCTTGATGGATACAAGTACTATGTTTAGATTTAACAGCAATTTCTCGACATATGTATAATCTGATAGGTCCGAGGCGACTCAGCTGGAACCGTCGATTGATGATTATGTTGATATAAACTCCGTACTTGATGATCATGGTGTAATCCAAATGTTGAGCAGCAGCAGCAATTCATATGAAGAAGGTGGCACGTCGTAAAACACGTCGATATACAGTATGTATTGCAGCATGATGTCTGATAATATCCAGTTAATGAAGAAAATAGTGCGGGATTCCTGCTCAGTCACCTCGAGCCATATTCTTTATAACAGCGTCTCAGTAAAAGTGATAATAATAAGATTCAGCAAGTATATCAGTCTCTGATGATATGTGTAAATAATTTCCCATTAATTTGTAGAATCAAGAACTTTTGAAGATTAGAATATGCAGCCTTACTCTTATATTTATCTATTGAAACTCCAATAGGTCCAGGAAGGTTCAACAGGTTCCATTGCTTGATTCATAGCCAGTATACAGTAATGTTGTTGAGTAGAGATAATAATATCAGCTTCAGGTGCAATCAGGTTATTCAAATAAATGCAGGAAAATGATGAAACAATTCAAGCTCCGGAATGCCTCCCAATCCCACCTGACCAGATAGTAATTTAGCTCAAATGAAGAATCTCAGCAAAAATGTGATTATTCAAATTAAAGCAAAAGGCACAGCAAGACAGCCTTCCCTGATGAAATCGGTGGGACCCAGTATAGTCCTCCAACGGTGGAACTTTTCGTCCTTCTCCAACGGTGGGGGGATGCCCCATTGATGGGGGTCAACTGAACTGCCTGCCTTGTATGCATCGTCTCATGAGAAGGGTCGAAGGTGCTATGGTTCTACCTGCTCAGCTCGCCGAAGCGCGCTTTGGAGCTTAAGTGCACCAGGCGTGTTGTCACCACTCACATAGGTCATGGAACCGATGAGCTTCCTTAATCAGGCCTTCGACTGGTTCTAATGATGGCATATGTTTCTAATACAAGCGTTCATTCCTAAACTGAGATCCTTCAATTGATAGTTTCCAAAACAAATATACTTATATTAGATCCATAAGGCCAGGCCAAAAGCTATACAGATCCACTATAAGCATTCCTAAACCTCTTTAATCTTTATCTACTAGGTCCCCTTTCCTTAAATGTTCACTCCTATTGCCATATTAAATGTTTTTAGACAGAAATATCTTCAAAGGTTAATTTATCACACTTGAGGTTACATACACGTTTTAATTTAATCCTTTAATAAGTACATCATAAATAATATCAATAAATGAAGACAATTGACAAAGTAAATTGTGTCAATTAGTGATAATATAAAAACTCACCCCCTTTGTTTCTTCTTCTGGAGCTGTTGAGCGGCCGAGGACTTGTTCCAAACTGATTCCTATCCAATGGTGTCCCATTCGTTATATACTTTCCCATTTTACCCCTTCCACACGCTGATGACCATGCTTTCTTAGTCTGCAGACCATTTGGAGAACGATTCTTGCCATGTATCCAATTTTCAATCTTATTGTTAATTTTTAAATTACAAAATCCCTTCTTGCAATCTGTCAGAATGTGGGTATCTTATAATTCCCCGATGCCACAATGAAACAAGTACCTACATTTTTTCTTGATTCTAATTGATTTGAAACTTTTATGCTATTTTCTAAAATATTGCTTAAAATAATGCAACTATAGAAGAAACCTTCATATAAAAATACAACACACACCCACGTATTAGATAATATATGCACGATCAAATGATGAGATAGTTCTGAGTTATTTTTCCTTTAGCATGTAACTGAAATTCATAATATCATGTTTAATTGAAATAATTATTACAAAAACCTATTAAAATAACTGTTTATTTATTATATTTGTAAAAAAAACCCCGCTAATTTAAACTCTTTACTAAAATATAGCTTTTAAAACGTAACTTCAAACAGTGCTTGTTATCTGTCAATCCGAATGACGTCCTGTCATGTGAAATTTTATTATTCACTGCCGATTTGCATTATGTAAAAGTGTATGAGATCGTTTTTATCAAAATTTGCTTAATTAGTAGGAATGTGTCTCAATAATTGGGTAACTAAAAGAAGCTAATTCTAGAATCCAATGTTGCATTCACTCCCAATGCTGGAACCCTGGACCCCTATTCGACATTGCATAAATGACAGTGTCATGCCATACAACCACAATACCACTGTGATATCTCACTATTGCATGACTTAAGTGAGATATGTTACTTACGTCAAAATCAACAGCTATCGCTAGAGGATTGCCTCTATGGGCATGGCTGCCATCTTTTTAGTTTTGACGTAGGCGTCAGTAGATGAGGGGAATCCCACCTAGTACATGAAGGTATTATTTTAAACTGAAGCTATCTCAGTTAAAAATATCACTGCGTAAAATGTACTCTATGATAATTAATTTAAGGTTCATTTTCGCTCGACATATGAGAAGGAGTAAAACGAGCTGAGAGAGAGATGCAAACGGGGAGACCTCTGACCCTTTCTAAAAGTTACTATTCCAAAATAATGTCACGGTTTGAATTTGTCATATACAATTTTAACGACATCATCATCTTTCTTTGCTAAATAGATTAATTCACGTAGGGATCCAAATAAATTTTAAAAGTAATATATTTTAGTATCTTCATTTTCACAATAAGGGTCACAACAGACCTAGCGGAATAACTTCATGTTGCCAACATAGTTAAGCCACGAACCAAGAGAGAAAACAGACATTACTTACTCTATTTTCCTATTTAGTAATTATAAGGGTGACAACACACCTATCGGAATTCCTCGCGGAATTAGCGGAAGTAGCGGAAATTTGTCTATGGTAGCGGAAATTTGTCTATGGTAGCAGATTTTTTGTATGGAAGCCATAGACACATTTCCGCTACCATAGACAAATTTCCGCTAATTCCGCGAGGAATTCCGATAGGTGTGTTGTCACCCTTATAATTACTAAATAGGAAAATAGAGTAAGTAATGTCTGTTTTCTGTCTTGGTTCGTGGCTTAACTATGTTGGCAACATGAAGTTATAAAAGCGGTATTAGACATTGCAACCTGCAGGGCTCAATCAGTCAAGTTGGAAGGTGTAATTAAAGGTAGGGCCCGTAGGGAGCTGAAGGAAGGGCAGGGAGAGGCAGGGTACACAACAGATTGGGCCCTGCAGGTTGCAATGTCTAATAGCCGTTTAAATGATAAAGGGTGACAACACACCTAGCGGAATTCCTCGCGGAATTAGCGGAAGTAGCGGAAATTTGTCTAAGGTAGCGGAAATTTGTCTATGATAGCGGAAATTTGTCTATGGTAGCAGTTTTTTTTTATGGAAGCCATAGACAAATTTCCGCTACTTCCGCTAATTCCGCGAGGAATTCCGACACGCTAGGTATGTTGTGACCCAAACTGGAGTATACTCTTCAGTTACAAAGTGAGGCCGAAAGAGAGTTTGATATAGGGGGCTGCGTCATGAATGACTAGAGTGCGAGTGAGACACCGCTCTCTATCGGACCGTGTCACCTATGAACGACTGTTTTACTCGGTAATAAAATACAGTAAAAGGACTATCTCGACTCTAATGTCTTTACCTTTTCCTATTCCACAGAAGATGATGACGCTTGTAGAAATATACTTATACTCGTAGGTATATATTAAAGCCCTACCCCAAATATATGAGTATTGTCAGGAGGGCGCTTTAATCTCAATGTATATGGTGACAGCAGGGGGGTCCATCTCCATGAAGTGTCAGCTACGGGTTTGGAACGTATCGGATACGTTTTCGGGGTTGTCAAAATCTCCTTCGTCCGTTTGCGGTATGACCATAGATAAGGTAAAGTATTTAAGTAGTGGTGTTTTTCTAAAATAACAGTTAGATTGGATAAATTAGGCAATAAATCTGCCATTTATCCATTTTAATGTTAAAATTATTGATGGATTAGGAAGATTGAGGCAGATTAGGGCAAGTTCTGCGATCAAACTAATCGCGTATTTGTCAACCCTAGACAGTCGAAAGGCAAAATTGTATGGAGACGTCATGTGTCACTGTTTATCTGTCAAAGTTATGTCAAACGCCGATTTTGTGAGGAAGATGAATTTCTGTATGAAATACTGGTTCCCCTATCTTTGGCATAACTTTTTTTGTGATAATTCTGCGTCGCATAATAACTTTAAGCATAAACTACTGTTGGCATAAACTCTACTGGCATAGCCAAGTTCCGCATATGTACTCTACGCATAATTTTCATCAAACGAAATAACGTTTGGCATAAAGTTGTTGTCCGAATCGACGCAAGATATATTTTTTATTTCGCATAATTTTGTTTGTAATAATTTAACATTGCATAAAACACTTTAAGCATAAAATACTGGTGGCATAACATTTTATAGCATAGTGAGGTTTCGCATATTTACAGTACGCATAGATACCCTAACCGACTTTTCAAGAGCCGTTTGGGTTTTTAAGGGTCACAGTTCTAACCTAACCTAACCCACTTTTTGGGAGCCGTTTGGGTTATTTAAGGCTCACAGTTCTAACATAACCTAACCCACTTTTTAAGAGCCGTTTGGGCTGTTTAAGGCTCACAGTTCTAACATAACCTAACCAACTTTTTAAGAGCCGTTTGGGTTATTTAAAGCTCACAGTTCTAACATAACCTAACCAACTTTTCAAGAGCCATTTGGGTTATTTAAGTCTCACAGTTCTAACATAACCTAACCCACTTTTTAAGAGCCGTTTGGGCTGTTTAAGGCTCACAGTTCTAACATAACCTAACCAACTTTTTAAGAGCCGTTTGGGTTATTTAAAGCTCACAGTTCTAACATAACCTAACCAACTTTTCAAGAGCCGTTTGGGTTATTTAAGTCTCACAGTTCTAACATAACCTAACCAACTTTTTAGGAGCCGTTTGGGTTATTTAAGGCTCACAGTTCTAACATAACCTAACCCACTTTTTAAGAGCCGTTTGGGCTGTTTAAGGCTCATAGTTCTAACATAACCTAACCAACTTTTTAAGAGCCGTTTGGGTTATTTAAGGCTCACAGTTCTAACATAACCTAACCAACTTTTCAAGAGCCGTTTGGGTTATTTAAGGCTCACAGTTCTAACATAACCTAACCAACTTTTTAGGAGCCGTTTGGGTTATTTAAGGCTATCAAACTGCTGCGGTTTCCGCATGCGGCGACAGTGTAAGAGCAATATAGCGCTCTGCTCATGTGTAGCGCTGTCTCGTTTATTCATCCTGTAAGGCGCATTTCATACTGGGGCTGTGTCCTGCTCCGGTGAACGAAACAGCAATACACACTACGCATAGGTACCTGTCATCATTATGCATAGGTACCTGTATAAGTACTAAGTAGTATTTATATGTAGTTCGCGCAGAAAATAATTCTGCTAATTGTACCTTATGCATAATTCGTTTTCTGTCTTGCAAACATTCTGCTAAAATCTATTATGCTAAGCAGATTATGCTAATTGACAGCTTCGGACACTTGAATTGTATGCAAAACAAAATTATTCTTATCAAAAAGCGGCCGTGTGAATATTAGCCGATTTGAAATTCGGATACGCAAACATTTAGCCAATTGTATATTATGCGAACTGATGATTTCTGCAATGTTAATATTCTTCGAAAAACAATTATGCCAAATATGTTATGCCAGATGCGTTTCTGGCCACAGAAGTTATGCCAAATGGATGGAACCCTGAAATACTATTATATTATTCTGTGGTGACAGTTCAGTTTAGTATGAAAAATTTTGTTCCAATGAAGTTCCGCAATATGGCGCGTGCTCATATATTTCTGGTAGGGCTTTACCTTCGGTCTGCAACATAATAAAAATACGGTACTTCATTGTTTATAATATATTTAGCAGCTGACATACAGACTATTTTTGTTTTACAGAAAAGAGCCATTCGCTTTATGTATAACTTAAAGGCAGGTACATCAATTAGAGAATTATTTAAAAAAATTAATATTTTAACTCTTGCGTCCCAATATATCTATGATAATATTATTTTTGTTGTAAAGAATATACACACATTCAAGAAGAATTCTGACATCCACAGCTATAACACTAGAAATAAAAATAAGCTTGCTACCAGACGATGTCGTGTCCGCAAAGCATATAAGTCATTTTTTGGCCAGGGTATTCATATTTATAACAAGTTACCCGTCGATGTTTTGAATCTATCATTTCCCGCTCTTAAGAAATACTTGAAAAAAACTTTAATGTCAAAGGGTTATTACAGGGTCGAGGACTATATGACAGACATATATGCATGGCCCAAACCAGAATCTATAAAATCATCTAACATTTAGAGGACACAGTTCAAGTAAGAAAGAATATCAAACGTATTGCGAAGCAGTCAGATTTGGATTTTATTTTTCATTTTAATTACACAATAGGCAGGTACATGTCTGTCTCTCAAGCTGTTTTGATATGCCTTCTTGAAGAACTACGCATTATTGTATATAGTATCTTTAATGTATTTGTAGTACTGTTTTGAAAAAATAAGTCCCGCCGAGTTTCTTGCCGGTAATAAGTAATACTTCTCGGGTCAGAGGTGTAGGGTTAGAACCGGTGGTAGTTTCTTTTCTCTCTGACGTTCATAAGTGCATTGTAATGTGCCTAAATTGAAGAATAAATATCTTTTATCTTTTATCTTTTATCTTTAAAAAAATACACGTTGACCACAAATGTTTGTTAAGGCTGGAATAAGATACAAAGTTGAGTATCTGATCCGGTTCAAGGCAAGCGTTCGGTGTTGGCGTCAGGTTGGCGGATTCCTTCCCTCCTATCGGACGCGGCGGGTTAATTTTGCATTCTTTTAGGTTTCAGGCAAACGCTAGGTTTTTGCGTCAGGTTATCCGATCGAGCGAACTCATTAGGTACAGTGCCACCAAAAAGAGTAGAAATTTAAAAGTGGCAACATCGTAGTGTCGTCCCTTTCAAATCAATCTAAAAAAACGGGGCGACACTACGATGTTGCCACTTTTTAATTTTTACTCTTTTTGGTGGCACTGTAACCGTATACGGATGGTATACGGCGACCTGAAATGCAAACCTGATTCGAGTCTAAACAAAGTCTTAACACTCTAAACCTATGATATATGGGGTTATATCACAGAGTAAATAATAGTATAATACAGAGAGATCTCTGTAATGTCACGTAACGTCACGAATCATGTTGTCCCTTCTTAACGCATGACAAGTTCTCTTTCGCACTTATGCAAACGTATCGGATACGTCGTGTCAAACTCAAATTTTTTGACAGATTTACTTTGAGTTGTAGCCCCCTGGTTATATGCTTGAACATACATACCTCATTTTTCCTGTATTTTTTTTAAATTCGGTACTTCAAATTCATTCAGCGTTCTTTACATTAAGCGAGGTTTAGACTAGCAAGTATATGCTAGAATGAAATAGTTATAATGATTAATGTCTCATTTTGAACTATAGCTGCGTCCCTACTTGCCGCAAGTAAACTTGATAGTCTAAACCTCGCTTTAATCTATGCATTCAGCTGTCAACCGGTTATTGTTTGATATATGTCATCTTTACTTCATTCAGTATAAAAAAAGGAAAGTCGTGTAAATTTGGTAATGTATCTTATAATATATTAATTATTAGGTAGGTAGATTAAACAATGCATGACGGGCTGCGGCTTTTCAATCGCCACAAGCGTTTAAGACTCCACAACTGCGAAGTATAATTAAATAGATCTGCTAGATCTATATGGTAGTAAGAATCATTATTTCCAGCAAAAACAGGAAGCCCACTCCGCTCTCCCTATTAGCAAAGTATAATTGACGTAAACCTGTGGCCCCGATAACCACAAGGCTGTATGGAAAAGTAACGAGGTACACCGGTGGTTTTAAAGGGCCCTCCCGCGACCAGATGTAGAACCTGGTCGTTTTCATTGAACTGGTTACGATTCGATTCGGGGACCTCATTGGAGAATCTGAGGGTATTTATTTACACGTGAAATCGCTCTCTCACAGCGAGCTGTACAAACAACAACTACAATAAAAATACGTAAACACATTTTACGTGTTTAGGTCACCAATTTCCTAGCATTTTTCCCAGCTTTGAGCCTGGGGTCCTCTGGGCAGCCCAATCTCGTGAATTAACGTAAGCACTAGTTTTTACAAAAGCACTGCCATCCGGCTTTCCAACCTAGAGAAAAAAAGCTTTATTTTATTAGGATTGAGTTCTGTTTTCAACCGACTTCAAGATTTCGAAGGAGGAGGTTATCAATTCGTTAGGATCTTTGTTATTTTTGATATTTTTTTATGTATATGTTCACCGATTATTCGAAGACGGCTGGACCGATTTGGATAATTCTTTTTTAGTTTGAAAGGGTATACTTCACAGTTGGTCCCATTATCACCAAGTCCAGATTTGATGATGGGATCCTGGAGAAATTGAGGGAAATCTTTAACTATTGTATGCATACCTATGCTGCAATTATTTCACTATTTTTTACAGCAACTCGGCCTCTTCCTCTTGGAATAGCAGATCCTAAGTGAAGTCGGTTCTTTTTTTAACAGACTTCAATTCCATAGAAGAAGGAGGTTCTGCATTCGGTTTGGTACGCTACCCTGCGTCTCGGACGGAAATCCTCTTTTAAGACTTGTGTTTTTATGAGCTCTTTGACGTGCACTACGACACTATGTAGAAGAAATATATGTATAAGAATATGATTAATTTGGACCCATATGGCCGAGTACCATAAGCGTCTCCCGTTTGTTGGGTAAATGTATAAAAAACTTTGTAAAATCTTGTTTAATTGTTTTATTCCAGAATATTTTTATTTATAGTAAGTACTTAATTCTGTTAAGAATTTTAATTAGTCCTGATAAGAGGTAGATATTCCATATCTAAATATATAAAAGAAGAAACTGACTGACTGACTGACATATCAACGCACAGCCTAAACCGCTGGGTCTAGAGTTTCCAAATTTGGCATGTAGGTCCCTTATAAGGTCTAGGGGTGCACTAAGAAAGGATTTTTCAAAATTCACCCCGTAAGGGGGTGAAATGGGGGTCCAAAGTTTGTATGGGGAAACAAGATTTGTTAGACTATTTTATTTGGAACTTCACCGGAGTATTCCTAACAATAAATGAGTAAACACGTGTTTCAGCTTTTTTGAAAATTTAACTCCTTAAAGGGGGAAATGGGGGTGAAAAAGTCTGAAAATCAATATGGGTATCGTTCCTATGGTTTATCGGGTCGCTGATTACGAAAACAACAACCATATTATCATACAACGTGGCAGGTGTAAAATATCATCCCCCAGGGGGTGAAATGGGGGTCCAAAGTTTGTATAGGGAAACAAGATTAGTTAGACTATTTTATTTGAAACTTCACCGGAGTATTTCTAACAATAAATGAGTAAACACATGTTTCAGCTTCTTTGAAAATTCAACTCATTAAAGGGGGAAATGGGGGTGAAAAAGTCTGAAAATCAATATGGGTATCGTTCCAATGGTTGATCGGGTCGCTGATTACGAAAACAACAACCATATTATCATACAACGTGGCAGGTGTAAAATATCATCCCCCAGGGGGTGAAATGGGGGTCCAAAGTTTGTATAGGGAAACAAGATTAGTTAGACTATTTTATTTGAAACTTCACCGGAGTATTTCTAACAATAAATGAGTAAACACGTGTTTCAGCTTTTTTGAAAATTCAACTCCTTAAAGGGGGAAATGGGGGTGAAAAAGTCTGAAAATCAATATGGGTATCGTTCCTATGGTTTATCGGGTCGCTGATTACGAAAACAACAACCATATTATCATACAACGTGGCAGGTGTAAAATATCATCCCCCAGGGGGTGAAATGGGGGTCCAAAGTTTGTATAGGGAAACAAGATTAGTTAGACTATTTTATTTGGAACTTCACTGGAGTATTTCTAACAATAAATGAGTAAACACGTGTTTCAGCTTTTTTGAAAATTCAACTCCTTAAAGGGGGAAATGGGGGTGAAAAAGTCTGAAAATCAATATGGGTATCGTTTCTATGGTTTATCGGGTCGCTGATTACGAAAACAACAACCATTTTATTATACAACGTGGCAGGTGTAAAATATCATCCCCCAGGGGGTGAAATGGGGGTCCAAAGTTTGTATAGGGAAACAAGATTAGTTAGACTGTTTTATTTGAAACTTCACAGGAGTATTCCTAACAATAAATATGTAAACACGTGTTTCAGGTTTTTTGAAAATTCAACCCCATAAAGGGGGAAATGGGGGTGACAAAGTCTGAAAATCAACATGGGTATCTTTTCTATGGTTTATCGGGTCGCTGATTACGAAAACACCAATGATTTTATGATACAACGTGGCGGGCGTGAAATATCATCCCCCCCCCCCCCCCTCCCCTGATCCCTGTTGGGGTGCGATAGGGTTGAAATTACTAAATATCAATATGGGAGTCGATTTATGGTATTTTGGGACGTTAATTAAGTATGAGAATGGCATCAATTTCGAAATTTTTGTTAAAGAAATAATTTTACCTCCGTGAAAGGACATAGGGTAGTTTCTATACCGAAAATCAGTCCTTAAGGGGATGAAAAGGGGATTGGAAGGTTGTATAGAGAATTTTTTACCGTTGAACCGATTTAAATGAAACTTGATATAATAGATAGTTTGAATCCCGGGAAACGTCTAAGGGTTATTTCCATTGAAAAAATTAACCCGTAAAGGGGTGAAAAGAGGGTTGGTAGTTTATATAGGATTTTATCACAGCTGAAGCGATTTAGATGAAACTTGGTATACAGATAGTTTGAGGCCCGGGGAGGAAAAAAAATAGTTTTTTTCGCGAAAACTACCCTTAAAGGTAAAAAAGTTAAGGGTGAAACGGGGGTTGCAGGTTTTTATAGGGAGTTTTAAACCGTTGAACCGATTTAGACGAAACTTGGTATATAGTAAGTGTAAATCCCTGCAAATGACTAAGGGTTGTTTTCGTTCCGAAAATCATCCCTTGAAGGAAAAAGGGATTGGAATTTTGATCAGGAAATTTTTAACACCTGGACCGATTTAGATGAAACTTAATGCTAATTAGCATACAGATAGTTTGAGTCCCGAGAAGGAACATAAAATGGTTTTTACCTCGAAAATCAGCCCTAAAGGTTAAGGGTAAAACGGGGGTTGCAAGTCTGCATGGGGAATTTTTAAACGTGAACGATTTAGATGAAACTTTGTATAGAGATAATTTAAGTCCCGAGAACGGACATATAAATAGTTTTTATTTCGAAAATTAACCCTAAGGTTAAGGGGATGAAATGGCGTTGGAGGTTTGAATGCGGAATTTTTAACAGCTGAACCGATTTTGATAAAACTTAGTATAGAGAGTCCCGGGAAGCGAAAAGGATGTTTTTAGGGTTTCGTACCAAAATGGTAGAAAAGGAACCCTTATGGTGCGACTTTGTTTGTAAGTCAGTGACCCAAAGGCAAGCATGTAACGCTAATTTATGAATTTTAAACATTAAGGGGGGGGATTTGTTGGTAGGTAAATGAGAAATCAAAAAACAAATAACTTTATTGTGTGGCGTATCAAATAAAAGGGCTTAATGTGAGGATCTCTAATTAGTATAATTTTAACATACATAACTTTGAAGTTATTACAAAAAAGGTGTAAATTAATCAATATCGGAAACTGTTCGACAGAAAAATTTGCAAAAATTACAGATATAATAGTTATTTACGTATAAATTACAGGAAAACTAATAAGAGTGCAGTCAAGCACCAGTCCGACTTAAGACCAAAAAAAAATCGGGGTACGTGTCCGATTCGCACTCAGCCGCCCTATTAATTCTCATGAAATCATGCTGAAAGCGTCTTTTTTCAAAAATGTAATAAAAAAGTTGTTCGTACGAAACTTTTGAGGCGCAAGTAAGACCCGTACTTGCGTGTTTTTTTTTAATTTCCTAAAATCGTTACTTAAAGTGGTGAAATGGGGGTTAAAAGTTTGTATGGGGCATTTTTAAATGTTGAACCGATTTAGATGAAACTTGGTATGGAGGGTCCCGGGAAGGGGCAAAATTGTATTTATCCCGAAAAACAAAGCTTACGGGGGTGCATAGCAAAGGGGTTGGAAGTTTTATAGAGAATTATTTTCAGTTGAACCGATTTAGATGAAACTTGATATAGAGATAGTTTGAGTCTCGGAAAACGACATAGGATAGTTTTATCCCAAAAATCAACCCTTTAAGAGGTGAAAAGGGGGTTGAAAGTTTATATGGGGAATTGATAACCGCTGAACCTATTTAGATGATTTGGTATAGAGATAGTTTGAGTTCTGGGGATGGATACATAATAGTTATCCCAGAAGTCATTCCCTAAGAGGGTAAAAAGGGGGGTCAATTACTAATTCTACGCAAAGGAAGTCGCGGGGAAAAACTTTTATTCAAGAGTAGAAATCTGCATTAATCATAATGTACGCGGGCGAAGCCGCGGGCAACTGCTAGTTATTATATATTCACATTGTAGTGATAGTCAAAACAGTCAAATATAACTAATGTTGGCTCCAGTTGATAAATTGCATTTGCAATTGGTAGGTATATTTTGCCACTTACCTGTCACTAAGTATCTATTTGATCTGCATCAAATAAGCAAGCATGAACATAGAGAAATAAGCTTACTAATTTTTCTTTATGTTATGGATGAAGAGTTTCCCTTACCTGCTTGAAAAATTTTGGAATGAATGGAATTGCGGTTTCGTTGCAGCTGATTCTCTAGAATATAGCACAACACCTACTTTCAAGCCAATACAAGTTACAGTTTTCAAGAGAATCATTCTGCAAACATTTTGTTTTGTAAACGTAATTCAAAAATGGCTTGAGTCTGAGTAAATTGTTTTACCTGTTACTATTTTGAACGTTTACAAACGAATATGTAGAGCTATTCAATATGAATGTATGATTTTCAAGCAAATTTAATCTTATTATCATTTGTTAATGAACTGTTAATATCGCACGGTGGGCTGAAAATCTAATAGAAACTGGTTTCTTAATTTGTACCTTGTTTTTTTCGAAATAGATGTATGGATCGTATCACATATATATGGGACTTTCTTCAAAACTAAAAGGTAAACCGTTATATCCTCGCAGATTGTTATAGTACCAGTATTAAAACCTTTAATTAAGCCTGATAAAAAAATGTGGGTATGTCAAAAAGTCAACAGTAATTGCTACAACAACCGTCTGCGAGGATCTTTGACTATTCAACCAAGCACTGGTTTAAAGCTCTAAGGCGAGGATATAACGGTTTTTTGTTTTTAATTTTGTAGAAAACCCGATATATCCGATACGATCCATATCTATTTGTAAAAAAAAACTCACTGCTTCTAAGTTTTTGACTCACACAAGTTCAAAATAGTGAGGAAAAACTATTTCCAAAAACAAAACTATTTTTTTTTTATTAATTTCATAAAAAAGTGCACCTGATATAATCATTTTGAGTATGTTAACAAATAAAGAATAATTTGTTCCATATACATTTGTGAGGATATAACGGTTCACCTTTTATTTTTGAAGAAAGTTCGATTTTTCTCATTCGCTAAATTTTTGAAAAAAAAATGTAATATTTTCCCAACCAAATTACTTCAGAGTTATTTTGGTATATATTAATAACTAGTGAAAGCTTTTTCAAGAAAAAGGAACAAATTAAGAACTCAGTTGCTATTTCTATAAAAGCTGATTTTCAGCCCTCTGTGTGCCGTAAAATGTAAATTGTAAAATCGCCTTTATTGACAACTAGCGTAGCGACCCGCCCCGCCCCGCCCCGGCTTCGCACGGGTGCAATTGTACATATAAACCTTCCTCTTGAATCACTCTATTTAAAAAAAGCGCATCATAATCCGTTGCGTAGTTTTAAAGATCTAAGCATACATAGGAACAGACAGCGGGAAGCGACTTTGTTTTATACTTATGTAGTGATTAATAATACAGTCCGTTTTATAAAAAGCAGATAAAAAGACATCATGTAATATAGTTCCACTACTCACCGCTGCGCAAACTTCTGGTAGGTAATGCTAGCCATGGATATGAAGTGGATCTAATTCTTTCCATTTTTCCCTAACCGCAGTGGAACCTTATTCTTATTACCGAGCTAAACAGTCGTTCATAGGTGTCTTGAAAACAGGCTTTAAAAACGGTCCGATAGAGAGCATAATATCGTTCGCACTCGTTACAAAATAGTCACATAGACATTGCTGAAGAGTATACTCCAGTTTCAAATAATAGACAAACGCCTCTTCTTTCGTTAACGAGAGAAAGGGACGCAAATACAATCCTTGGATGCGTCCATCTACGAGAGTTTTCCTGTTACACACAAGATGACAGTGACACTAGGTTGATCGCCTTCATGGCAAAAATTATGATTTGATATTGGTTACTTCGTGTAGAAAAATATTGCGTTAATCTGTGTTTGTATTATACAATTAAAAAAATCGCCTTTTACTCTTTGCCATGGGATTCCCGACGTCCTGTCATAACAAATAAAATGGTGGCCAATAGTCAAAGACAAACCTTCTAGCGATACCTACTGTAAATGTGACAGATAAACACAACAGCAATACCATCGCAATAGAGCCGCAATACAATCGCAATAGAGGTGACATATGTTAGTGTTACACTTAGTCAAGTCGAATAGGGGTCCTGTTAGCCTTGTTATCTGAAAGTATATTTTAATTCAGTATAAGGTAATGTTTGAAGGGTCCCATCTCCTAACATTAGCAATAAATTAGATCCTTGTTATTGTCTGTTTAATAACATTTACCGATCAATCACAGACAGCGCCCCTGAAATGGATCATAGGAAATCGTGCGAACGTTTCTTAAAAACTGTTTTACTAAAATAGGGTACGGTATGTTACAGCATTTTAGTATACTACTAAGTCTTGTCTAGGTCGTACATTCGTTTTCGTCGCTAAAAATTGTAATACAAAGAAAATATGGCAAAAATAAGTTTTGTATGTAAATCTGTAACTGGTGGTGAATGATTTAAAACGTTTATTTGTTAAATTTATTCCGTGCTAATAATTACAATACGTTATTAACTTATTACTTATTAGTCTTATTACGTACCAATTTCCTCCGTGCTTGTATATTAAGAGATAATCCATTTGAACTACAGATTCCTTTTATGTGGCAGGCTGAGTAGACTGGACTGCCGATGTGTTCAGTAAACGATGTTTAATCCGGCGTAATTAAATTGAAATAGGCAATACCTATAGTGAAAATTTCGAGAAGCGATTAAATCCGCTGTCGCGTCGCGAGTATAGATATAGTTTTTCTTTCCCCGCTTTCTATGTCTGCATGACCGTTGGATCTAAGTTCATATGAGGTTTTTACATCCATATATATTATTTGATATCCCTAAATATGATTAAAAGGACTCCTGTCTTTTTTTATTAGGGAGTATTAATTAATAATTAATAGGTATTCAAAAGATCATGACGTGAAACCCAATTTTGTCTCTTTAATTTGAACTACTTATTAACTTTTTTGGGTTTCCCGTTAAGAGTCGCCAGGACGCTCGCGTGAACTCGCGTCCCCATACAAACGTAGTTCAGCTCTTATTTTAAAACGACTTGCTTTAGAACCACGAAATTTGGCATGGACATTCTAGCAGTACAGATCTATGTCGGTAAGTCGTTTTTGTTGCTAAAAATTGTAATACAAAGAAATTGTATTTTCTTTGTATTTCAATTTATTGCACCGAAAACGAATTACCGACATAGATCTGTACTACTAGAATGCCCATGCCAAATTTCGTGGTTCTACAGCATGTCGTTTTAAAATGAGAGCTAAACTACGTTTGTATGGGAACGCGAGCGTCCTGGCGACTCTTAATATTTAAGTTTTACTGTAAGTATAGTGTTGTGTTTCTGCTGGTGAGTAGGGACTCTGTTGTTCCTTTAGCCCTCAACACAGTGAATCCCCCTTTTTGTAAAGGGTCGGCAACGCGCATGTGACACCTCTGGAGTTGCAGGCGTCCATAGGCTACGGTAGCTGGTTACCATCAGGCGGGCCGTATGCTTATTTGCCACCGTTGTGGTATAAAAAAATGAATAAAAAAGGTAAGGAAGCAAAAGTTAATAGTCGAATATTTTGTAACAAATTCATAAATATGCCAACATTGTTGAACACCTGCAATTATATTTTCCTCAAAGAAGGCCGCAAAATTATTTCACACGCTCTTATGCCCCTACAAATTAGAATGTGTCAGATACCTACTTTTGCGGTTTTCTTTGAGGAAAATACTGCAGGTACGTTACAGACAATATCCACAAGATATTAATGGGTATTTAACTATGGAGGTTGTGAAACCGAAAGGTACTAAGAGGTTTTAAACAATGTGGCTCTTAATTCTTATTGGATTTTTGTGTTTACGGAGGATTATTAAATTTAGCGGCAATATCACGTTAATCAATCGCAAGTGGTCGGCATTAGGCGGCATTACGCAAAATTAAACCTTAAAAGCATTGATGAGACATGGGTCGGGTGGCCTTGCTATCCTATTAGTAAGGCTTTCAGGCAGTTTGTCTCTTGTCTTCGGACAAACATTAATATAGCAAAACAATAGTGATGTCACCGTAAAATTGTCAAAACCGTTAGTTTATAATGTAACTAAAGAGATTGTAAACTATCGAAACGTGCTGCTTACAATTTAACGGATTATTTTTCGTTAGATTATAAATTATCGACTAGGAACCGTTATATTGTCAAACGTAAAGCCCTATCTAGGCTCTGGAAACCAACCAATCAGCGTGCGAGAGGCTTTACGTTTGACAATATAACGGTTCCTAGTCGATAGTTTATAATCTAACGAAAAATATTCCGTTAAATTGTAAGCAGTACGTTACGGTTCACAATTTTTGGATGGTTTACAATCTCGCTAGTTAGATTATAAATTGACATTGTCAGTGACATTAAGTATGTAATAAAATCGTAAACTGAAATGAACAGTTTCTAAATTACATAAAAAATTGTATGGGGAACCAAATTTTGTATGTTTGTAAATTCAGGTAAGATACATTTTAATAAAGCAGTCTAGATACCTAAACACAATACAATACATTTTTATTTGATACAAAAAGCAAAAATACAGATCACAGGTACAGTCAGGTCTGAAGATATGGATATGTTATTAACCAAGTGATAAATAGATCAGATACATAATGCCCGGGCATTTATAATAATGACCAATATGAGTAGGCAATTTGACAATAACTATTGTAGCCACGACTCTATTACCAAGACGTAAAGCTCGGATAAATGTTTTTTTTTCAAACGTGATAAGTGATAACCATGTGATAACATACAATATTACATGTAAGTAGAGATGAAACACTAGGTAAAGCAGTTATTGTAATGTATATAGTTGATGATGATGATGTCTTCCTGTTATCATTAGGGCTCGCAGAAGAGTTTTCCACTTGTCACAATCTTGAGCGGCTACTTCCAGCTCTTTCCAGCCGAGACCAAGCCTCTTTATCAACTGATCGCCTACCAGTTAGGGGACGTCCCGACCTTCTCCTCCCAGTACATTGCCAGCTGACTGCTTAGTCTGCTGGCAATGTAGTAATAGTTACGTGTTAAAATTAATAAATGCGATATAATTAAAAACCCTGTGTGTGGTCCGTACAGCACACATCATTAATTATTAGCTTGACAGAGGGTCTGCAGCAAGTGCCGTGCCCGGCTCAGCGCGAGATTGACTCGAACCCTAATACTGAATTGGGAGCGTAAAATACAGCTAGGAGCTAGAGTCTGCGATATCTTCGCAAAAACGTTTTACATTTTTTTCACCTTATCTTTAAGTCATTTGTTTCACAAAGAGACGATGATTGAATTATTCCACTGCTATTGAAATAAATATAAGGTGGATAACCTCGGCTGCTGTATGTTATTACTTTATTTTTATTTTACGAATCATGACATTCATGACCGATAAAAAAAACGAAGAAGGACTCCCTGGGAAGGAAGTAACAACAAAAAAATACTAATAAATTGAGTCGGAACAAGCATGTTGAGTATTCTATGAAAACGGTAAGTTTTTCATTCAGTTTTTTTTTTCAAAATTCTTTATTTTATGCAATGTCTACGTGTAGGGCAAAGTATTGGCGTATTTTGCATGCGAGTCACTTGAAAGTCAAGAAAATGGGTCCGATTACGTGACGATGGAATGCTCCATTTGATTCGAAAACCCTAGAATATACCTACCCGCAATATTTTGATCTGATTATTTATTCTTTATTAACGCGTAGGTGCACCGTAGGTGCGTGATCTGCTATAGACTAATATCAGAGACTATAGAGATATAGACGACCACAGCCTAAGAACTTTTTGAAGCTCATGTCGATTGCGCCATCTATGTCAAAGCCCCCTAAAGATACCGAATATGTAAGAGAAATGTCACCTGCACTGCTACTCCACCTAGTAGCTACTAGTGTACTACTAGTACGCTATTTGTACTGTGGTCGTCTATATCTCTATAGTCTCTGCTAATATGGATGGATGTCAAGGCAATTTTATTCTTTCGTTTTTTTTTGCTTTACGTATTCGTCTATTTAATTTATCATGAATTTATGGTTTAACTTTTACGATCTCATTTATAATTTTAAAACTTTAAATCCATTTTCTTTGTTCGACATTTTCGATTGCTCAGAAAATGCTTTTTGCTGAGGTTGTACGCAAAATAGCGGCATTTTTGTTTTATTCAAAGAGTGGAATATCTAACCGTCCCCCGGGGGGTAAAAATACCCCTATAGTCATGGGTGTCGAGTTAATCAAATAGCCAGCTCACACAAGTCACGTTTCGCAGAATACCAAACTAAATACGTTAACGTAGGTACCAAACTAAATACGTACAGGGTGGACAATCCATAGGACAATTTCTAATATAAGTATGAGAAAGTTATTTTGGTCGTTTTTACAAATTAAGTTTACTGCATTCTAAGATTTATAACAATCGTTTTATTTGTAAATAATGTTTACATAATAATATAAGCCGCAAGTCGTTATTCTGTTTATACTATTACAGTGACCCAGACACAAGAGGTCAGCATCAGCAGTGTAATACTTTTGTAAGGTTTATCCACCCGTAGGAACAAATAGAGCTAGTTTTTTTAATTTTATTTCTGATCCTCCTTTGTAGATGATCACCCTGTATAGCGATCCTGTCCCGAGGGAATTCTCAGAACAGTCTATTGAAGGGTAATGCAAACGTTTCGACCACTGTCTGGGAACACGTAATATGTTTGAAAATTGGGGAATTCTTTTATAACAAAAAAAGTGCTGTCTTTTCAAATATATCCTCGTCTTTAAAATATAAGCTGCTCTTGTATGAGAAATAATGTCTTTTAATTAAGATAGGTAGCGTAATAATATTGCAGTATACTTTTTTCTATTTCATGGTAGATGGGATGAGTTTTATTCATTACGTATAATGAATAAAACTCATCCCATCTGTTAAATTTATAGTTGACCTCTTGGCTTAAATAACATGGTGCACCATGTTATTAGGTCAACTATAAATTTAACAGTATTTTAAAAGAACTGGTTTTCTTATAGTTATTATACGTCTTTGAAACGACTCGCATACAAGCGAGATGCCAAATTCTGCGGGCAGGGACTGTCCCGCTAGCCAATTTTTCAGATTATCACCATATCATACAAGTCTATAAAACCAGAATACTGGCTCAGGTAAAGTGTGCATGGTAGACAATAGGGTAGTTTGCGGTACGTAATCCGACTTAAATACTATCGTGACTGCCACGGGTCACGGATTGAAAACTAAACCCGCTTTATAGTGGCTGCGGCCATTTCCCCACGGAAAAGTACAGAGGCTGCTCGCAATTTCACCCTCGACTTAATGCCTCTATTTAGTTCATAGCCAACGGACAGTAAGATGAGTTAATGTATAAAGACAGGGATTCTAAAAAGAGTTTGTGACATTATTTATTGTAAAGTCTGGCAAAAAGATGGCACGCAGGTGGCCTGGCGGTAACGCGTACGAATTTCAATTCGAATGTCCGGGTTCGAACCCATGATCATACCACTGAGTTTCATAGAACGAGTGGAAGGAATACATCACGAGGAAACCGGATCTTTCGTAAAAACTAATAACTACGCTTAGGGCCAGTTGCACCAACCACTTTTGACGGACTCACAGCGTCAACCGGCAGATTACTATGAAAATTTCCATACAATAAAATTTAGCGTACGTTTTAACGGTGACAGACAGTTTGGTGCTACTGAGCCTTATTCTTGGAATGTTATTGAGTGAATCCCGAGTTCAAGTAAGCCATAACATAAAGCCGGGACTCACGCTAGGATGATGATAGGTACCTATTGAATATGGCGCTTTAGGATGGTAGGGTATCCTATGTGTTATAAAAGGATCATAATACAATCGAATACCAGAGAAAAAGTAGGATTTTTTTAAATCATAGTAATGAGTAACGCATTTTAGGGAAAAAATAAGTCATTAAATACATAAAATAATTAAATAAATAAATATTAGGACAATCTTACACAAATCAACCTAGTCCCACAGTAAGCTCAATAAGGCTTGTGTTGTGGGTACTAGGCGACGATATATACATATAATAGATAGATATAGAGAAATACTAAATAAATAGACAACATCCATAACTCAGGAACAAATATCTGTGATAAACACACAAACAAATGCCCTGACCAGGATTCGAACCCGGGACCTCCTGTTTCACAGTCAGAGTCACTACCAACTAGGCTAAAAGGATTATTATTTATTTGTCTTTTATAATACTACATTTGAGCAATATACAGTATGTAAATCTAATACGGGCGAACCTTTTAACGGTGGTTTACATAGGTCATACTCAACAAGTTTCACTATGGAAGTAACCCCAAAATCTTAAAAAAAATTTGGCTTCCTCATACAAAATGTCGCTACCCATGCGACAAAATGTATGAGTTTGGCAAAAAAACTGCGATTTTGGGGTAGGCTCCATAGTGAAAGTTGTTCAGTATGACCTATATAAACTACCGTTAAAAGGTTCGCCCGTATTAGATTTACACACTGTATATCTTCAGTAAAGCAATTCTAGCACATATGTTGGCATAATATCATGTCCACTCTAATCAGGATAAAAGCCGCCATATTGCAAATGGAAATTGAAGATATTCCCTAATAAGTAGTAGGCTGATATACGTAAATATATGAAATGGAAAATAACAAAAAGTAATATTTGTGACGTGTTTAAGTAAAAGGCACTTCATTGTTGGGTGTCGATAAGGTTTATTTCTAAAGAATTTTCATGACAGTTGCCGAGCGCCTTACCGACAACCGACAATGAAGTGCCTAATTTACTCGAAAACATCATAAATATTAGGTAGTTAGGTTCATATTCAAAACAACTTCTGGCTACTGGGACGTCTCGGCATTTCGATGGCTTTTTGATTTTCAGAGTTTGTTCGACGATAACTTTAGTAACATTTTTCTGATCTTCATGAAACTTGATGGGGTGTAGCAGGGATACATATAATTTGAATCATCATATGGGTCTTGTTATGTTGGTCATATCGTTTGCAAGGAAATCGCGAGCGAGTTCTCAGTTCGAAGCGGACTAAGTTCTTTTCCATTTCATAATATACTTCATTTACTCATACTAGAAAACGTCACATTTTTTATGTCGATAAGCCATTGTCCATTTATTCGACAAATTAAAATGAGCTTGTAGGTAGTTTTTAAGCCCGCTCCGGGGCCATATTCTAACTTTAAAACACGTTTATTCAACTTCAATAAGTACAACTCAAATGCAATAAATACGCAATACAGGTAGCGCCTAAACGTCTGAATCAGAAATATTAAAATCAGAATTTGCTTGAAAATAATTCCGATGCGACTCCAATACAACTTGAATATTGGTTCATTATTTGTTGTGTGTTGGAGTTTGGAGTTATGTTTGACAAAGATTGTCTCTTTAATGTATTGCTTAGTATTTGAATACGGGACCGGGTGTGGAATGAACTCCCTGCCGAGGTTTTCCCAAAGGACAAGTTATGGGGTTCTTCAAACAAGGAGCGTACAGAATTGGCTACTTTCGTATGGAGTCAAGTCAAATCAGCTAGTACTCTTTATAAAACGTCAAAACGATTTGTTTCTATGAAGTTTATATGGGAGGCGTATATTATGACGTCACAATGTATTATAAATACACCTCCTTTATTTGTGTTTGCCCATATACACCCATAAAAAGTGCAAACACATGTTATACCTGGATTTTCCCGTGTATTATTGCGATTTAAAGAATGCTACGAAAAAATTACATTGATCTATAGGAAACTAGCCTTTTATTGGGGCAAGAAATGCGCATTGACACCTCTGTTGTGTTGTCATGTAACCAGTCAAAGTTGCATTCTATTTATTTAAAATTTAAAAGGAAATATAGCTTCTAAAAATGTAATCAGTGAAATCATCATCATCATCATCTCAGCCATAATACGTCCACTGCTGAACATAGGCCTCCCCTTTAAAGGCGGGGTTTGCCCCGGGTAATCAGTAAAATACATTACCTATTTTAATAAACACTTTCATACTGTATCCAGCTGTGAAATTATATCGCAATAGCGGCTAAATTCTCATATTATCAGAGTCATTCCAATAGATAATGCTTACAAGCCAATAGAGATAATATCATTAGTTCCAATTCCCTAAGTCGAAACAGATCTGTCGCTCGACCAAAATAAATATATTGTCAGATAAACACAGTTATTACTTGTTATATCAAATTTTGCCGAGTCAAGAAGCTAATCCCCAGAGTGGAAAAGGCGCGCCAACCCTAAAAAACTTAAATACGTTCCAAAGGTCCCAACTAGCTAGTAAGTTCGATAGATAGGTACCATCGCCAACATTGTTAACTGACCATTTGTAATCCCTATTGCAACGGCATAAGGTCTATTTATGGTCTGTTAAGGATGTTGCTGTTTGTACACGTCATACAGTAAATACTTGTTTCTAATGTAACTGAAGATTGCTGTCATCGTGCCAAACTACTTACTATTAATAATGATCGTCCATAGGCACAAACAAATATGGCACAATACGAGTATACGCTGCCCACTATACCCATCCCACTTATACCCACTTATGGGCTTAACACTAGGGAATACCACCCGGGTTTTTTTATACTAAAAATATTTTACCTATAATAACGGTTTCTGTGTAAAGTTGATGGTTCTTCACTAAACATTGTGTAAGTAAGTAAGTAAGTAAGTAAGTAAATATTCTTTATTGCACCAAAATACAAGAGTAATAAAAGACATATAACAATAATCTTAAAATTACACATGGAAAGAAAGTATCTTCATGGAAGACAAATCCTCTTCGTGAAAACAATTTTTTTTATTTTTTTTTATTGGTTTATTTAAGGTCGCTTTTTAACATCAAGGTCATTAGCGACCACAGGAGAATTACAGGATAACAATATTGTTTTGTAGGTATATAACGAAAACAATTTGCTTAGAAAGTGATCTCTATTCAAGTAAAATGTCTTTATTGAAGTAAAATATATCTTGGGCTGAAGATGAAATTAGTCCAAGAAATTATTTACCTACTTATGTATAAACAATAATATTTTCGCATTGGTATTCTTGGCTGAAGATATCCTTTTTTTTCATGCAGCTACCGGGTTTCGTCGAAAAGTCCATTATGAAAGTAAATATAATTTTCCACTAAACAAAACCAATCAATCAATATTGATGAAGGCAATAAACAAACAGATCACAAGCAATAATAGCCTTATACCGTGATTGAACACTTTCCTAAAGCCGTTAATTTTTTTACTGAAAAAGATGTTCCAGATATATGTGTTGAATTTGATATATATACTTAATTATTACGTTTACTGTTTGCCGTGGGGTGCCCGGCCTTAGAATTGTCCCCCACCATATCGTCCCGTGGTTGCAGTAGGAGTCTGCTAAGGGAATATACCGGGAGATGGGCAGCAGCATCTTCCGGAAGCCTAAACAACAATAAACAAAAAAAAACTGCGCGCGCCAACCCGCCTGCAAAGAGTGGCGCGTATGGCAAACCCTTAATGGGGAGGCTGAACATAGGCCTGGACGTCAGTCCTGGCAGTGGACGTCTTATGGCTGAGATGATGATGGTGATGATGATAGTTACTGCAGTGGCGCAGCGACCCTGCTGGCCTCCAACACCAAAGATCGCCAGGCTTCTCTATTCCAAGGACCGGGACCGGCTTTTTTTCCGGGGCCGGTTTTTAAAAGACCGAATAAGATTTCAGGGTAAATTAAGCACTGTAAATATAACTGGTTTAATTAATCTTAATTTATATTCTGCTATCAATTTGAATGTAGGTATTTACACGATAACGTATTCGTTTAGAATAGGTAGGTACATTTAATCGAACGAGCGGAGCGTAAGCGAAGATCGTTCTTACAAACAACAACTGTCACCTGGCTACTGGGACGTCTCGGCATTTGGATGGCTTTTTGATTTAGATAGTTTGTCCGACGATAACTTTAGTAACGATTTTCCGATCTTTATGAAATTTGTTGGGGTTGTAGCAGAGACCAACAAAATTTGCGAGTTCGTATATGAGCTGGATTGAGACGGGGGTTCTGAAATTAGAAGGCCTAAAAAGGTTTTGTGAAGGGGTCCTGTTACATTGGTCATCTTATTTTCTAATTTTACGAGCAAGTATGGTTGAGTTTGGTATCAAACGAAAGGTATTGATTAACACTCTCGTCAAATCCTTATTAACTGCTTACTGTTTCATAACAATTAACAACATAAAGTTGATTTCAAAAATATTTTCAATTATATTTTGATTTTGGTGTAAATATTTTGACAACTGACTTTTTTTTAAATTTATTAGAGCTTTGGCTGCTAGGGCCATCAGCATACTGACATTAACACATTAGTTAGAGAGAGTTACCATAGACGCATAATGATGGTGACCGAAACCTATATAGGTGGTCAACAGATGAGAACGACATGTCAAAGCAACAGAGTGAGATGCATGTGAGAGGTGGGGGCGAAACACAAGATTCGCGAGTTCACAGTTCGGGGCGAACTACTAGTTAATGAATTAGTCATAAATAATTTCATAGTCTTTATTGTAATAAACAGTTCTGAAACCTAGATCATAACCAAATCTGGATTAGGATCGTTTGACCAATAATTTAATATATTCCTGAATATGAAACATTAATTCGAATATCAGACGCTTTCGCTTGAAATATGATGCGAGTAATTTTAGACTGTTTGTAAACTGTAACAAGAGCTTTTTAGATAACGTGAATTTACTCGTCCCTGTCTCCATTAACCTCGTATTAAAATATGATAATCCAGGGCTCATTAAAGCAGCGTGTTATTATATTTTTACCTTTGTTTATAGAACATTTCGAGAAGTATATGCCGTTGCCGTTTTTCACCTTTTCTTTTTTACAACGACGGTGGCAAACAAGCATACATCCCACCTGATGGTACGCAGCTACCGTAGCCTATGGACGCCTGTAGCTGCAGATGTGTCTTATGCGTGTTGTCGACCCTTAAAAACAGGAGGATTCACTGTGTTGACGGCTTTAAAGGCACAAGATAGTTCCCTCGTCGTCACACACTGAGTCCTCTTTGAGCTCTTCACCTGTCTTTATATTCGTATTTTGAGTAATAAGAAAAAGTAGGAGAATATTTTTTAGGACTCAAACAAAATGTTTGTATGAGATACGTCGTCACAGCTGGCCAACCCTCCATACAAAACCAAAAAATGTTTTCGCTAGAATACGAGTTGCCTCGCGGACACTGAAACTACGCGTCATTGCTCTGAATAATATCTTTTTACCACAGATACCAATCAAAATAGGGAAAATAAGCATTACTATATCATAAAAGCGGCTATATTAATTAGTAGTCATCATCATCATCACCATCTCAGCTAAGACGTCCACTGCTGAACATAGGCCTCCCCTTTAAAAGGGGGGGTTTGCCATACGCGCCACGCTTGGCAGGCGGATTGGCGCGCGCAGTTTTTTTGTTTATTGTTGTTTAGGCTTTCGGAACATGCTGCTGCCCATCTCCCGGTATATTCCCTTAGCAGACTCCTACTGCAACCACGCGACGATATGGTGGGGGACAATTCTAAGGTCGGGCACCCCACGGCCAGTAATTAGTAATAGGTGTTAGGTATAAATTGTTTTTGCTGGCTTTAAGGAGAAAAAATTAAGATAAGTGTATACTAAATAAAAAATGCCAAACCTTGCATTGATGGCAAACCCCCTTTACTGATAAGGGGAGGCCTATGTTCAGCAGTGGACGTCTTATAATACACATTACCAATAAACATTTTGTTTCAAGTTTTAGATGATAAATTGAAACATATCGCGTGGTCCCCTATTCACAACGGAACCATCTATCCCTTATACTTTGGTAAGAATTTTCTTCTACGTAACAATGTTTGACAGTTTGACATATATTTATAAGAATTATAAGTTATAAGCACCTCGACCACCAAGAGTGCCTATAAACTCATTTTCTTATTTCTAAGTAAATTAAATTAAATGCATAAATGTATTAAGTAAATATCAATGTTAAATTGGTAATATTTACAAGGTAAATTAATAAATGTAACTTTCATTTCTCACATTGTTTGTTCTCTGTATAATCCGTATCTATATCCTACCTATTATTAAAAAAAGTCTGCATACACCTTTTCATTTGCATCTTTTAGACATCTCGATATTATCATATATAATTATAGAATAATGTCTAAATAATATTATTACAAAATAAAATGTGCTTGTTTTTAGTGTGGTGCCATCTAGCGCCTAGTATTGAAAATGAATACGTACGCGCTTTCCGTACAGGGCAACCGAATGAAAGCGGTACTGGAAAATTCCAACAGATGGCGCTAGCAGTATAGTTACTTAATATTTCAGCTATGAATACAATAGGTTACCAAGTAAGTTGTACACGTTCCTACAGAGGTCGCGTATGATGCAAGCACTCGACATATTCAACGCAAAAGATAGGGTCTGTTCGGAAACAGGAGAGTCGTAAAATGTATAAGTACTTAAACCACAAGACTTGTCTTTCCGGAAAAACTCTACACCATGAAGTAAAAGTAATTTTGATCCATTGATTTTCTTTATTGACAAAACGTAGCAATACATACACCCAAGTTTGTGGGTAGGTATATATTTAAATAAAAAAATGATATTTGATCCGGTAAAAAAAAGATTAACAGGGTCGGTCGAACCAAACCGCAAAAGTCAATCGCAAAATTTGCGTGTATGAAAAGTTTTACAGTTTTCTATGAGATGACCGCCATATTTTACTTTGATCAGTCAGTCAGGTATAGATAACTGCTGGAACTGGCCCTTTTAATATACATGTAAACGCGTAGCTTCCACGCCTATTTCCCTTACGCTCATAATTCGCAAAGATAGACTATGAAACCTGGGCACAATGGCCGGAAACATGCAAATTAAACACATAAAGTTAGCCTGCTTGTGCGGTCGCTGTGGTGAATTAGATGAGTCGTATTTTGCCGTGTGGCCAATCGCCCCACTGTGCAGTCGACGCTACAGATACGTTTACACTTTCGCACCTTATTATAAAGGAATAAGGTGCAAATTGACTATTTGACGACTGTGCGTAACTACACGATCCACCGCACGGCTTCCACGCAAATGAGTCAAACACTTTAATGGGTCACATTATTAACGCGTGCGAAAATAAGGGCGGATATATTAAAGTATGCCATTTACTGCAATTTTTACGCAGCTCACGTAATGCAAGAAAATATAGGTACCTATTTCTTAAAAAATATTCCTTTTAAGTTTAATTAGTAGGTCGTTTTATTTAAATTAGTTACTTACTATTTAGCGTTGAAAAGAAGCTGTCATCAGATGGTCGAATTATAATAAATAAATATTATATAAACAACAATATAAACAATCCCTTTTATAATTTGTAACACGAGGTCCTTAAAATACTCAGTGACCTTATGACTTTACCGAATAGTGAGTTTGGCCATTATTCACTTTTGTGGTAAAATTATTTAATTTTTTTTTTAATTCACTCTCCGATCTCCTAGAAAAAATTAAAACATCTCGCGAAAATAAGGTCACATAAAGCATAAGATTATCCTACTTAAAATAGCTTACGTAAGTAATCTTTTTAGTTAATGAGCTCCGTCCATTTACTATGTTTATAGAAGGAATTAAGGTTTAAGGAATAGTGATTAGAGTTACACAATAAGGGTTGACGGTGACTTATTATGCTGGAAGGCTGCAAGACATTGCTGACGGCGTGTAGCGGGACCATTAATCTTGCTGATCACTACTTTTATATTCGGCGGCTTTCTACCGAGTGGTTACAAGTGTCTGGTTCCTTGTCGCCATAATGTTTACGATATAACTGTGTAATTTATTTTCCGGGATGTTCCATAAGTTTCCTTGGTGATTGTTATAGAAGTTGGTTTAATTTCATGAAAATAAGTCATAACTCTGACATTTCTATTAAACCCACCAGTTTTGGTATCTACAAATTGTCTTCCCGATACATTTACGTCTGCAAATTGCAACAGGTTAAGGGTGGGTTGCACCACGCACAATTAACGGACTCATCAACGTTAAATATGGTGACGGAGCTGTCATCCCATAGAAAACTGTCAAAATTTTCATACAAGATTTTTTAACTATGAAGTTGACGTTAACAGACGGTTTGGTGCAATCGGCCCTAAGTGTCCCAATGGAATTAAATTATGAAGAATCACGTGTAAAGGAACAATTCAAGATTTATTACCAAGGTGTCATACAAGCTAGGACACCATAGTGCAAAGATTTTAGAGCGGCATATGAGCTGTAATCATTGGCTGCGCACACACAATAATGAGTAACAAATTCAAGTAGTAGGTACTTTAGACATTATAATTGAGCAAAATTGAGTAACCCACCCACCCATATCATAAACCCTCCATGATGCGTTCAAAACCCGCACGTTATAACCACCATAAAAATAAATTGTTTCGTTAGTAGTTAGAACAAATGTCTTATCTGTAACGATGTTACTATTATCAAATAATAAGCAAAAATTCGATATCATTATGAAAATCTGGGTGGGCCCCGCCCGCCGGCATGCGCCGCCCGACCGCCGACACAATCGAGTTGGTCATGGCGATGGCGTGCAATCCGTGCAATTGCAGTCATTCAATCATCATTTCGGGTTTATAATATGTGTGTAGATAAAGCATAATTAGGCCTTAACCCACTCGTGTGATCTCGTGTTTTAAGGACCCCTATTACGTAACAGTTACATAAACTACTATTAACAAATATTGAGAACCTTACATTGCTCGCGCGATATTGACTTACATTTTATTGCATAGTCTCCTGTTCCCTGGCTGGCGACGAAGCGGATTGAATAGAAATCCTCTGTAATAATAGTCCGCACTAGAGATGCAGCTCGGTAGCTTTACAGAAGTGTAGGTACATTTGTATCGGATAGAATATTGAAAAGGGTTCGTTCAGTCGCAGGAACACTTCTATTTTACTGATTATTGTCTACTTGTAGTTGGGCTACGAGTATGCTTTACGCTACAGTGTTACCTATTTTTAACCGACTTCAAAAAAGGAGGAGGTTCTCAATTCGACTGAATTTTTTTTTGCAGAATATTTTTGACATATTGATGGGCCTGTACTAATTATCTAATTTTTATACGCTATCCCATGGTGGCCTAACTTAATCCGGGTACAAAGCTTTTTACGGCATTGATCAGTCGGCTGGTGTGGGCGCGCTAAAGTCAAAGGAATTTCAGGCTTCTTTGCAGTAGCTAAATTGAAATTGCAGCGAACGATCTCAACAATCCGACAGAAGCCGTTAAGGTGTGTAAATTCCATTTAAATATCGTATCGGAATGAAAACATTAACTTTATCTTTTGTACTTGATGGTTTTATGAGCGTTTATCATAACTTTACCTACAAATCACTGAATTGAACGTCGCGGGCTTTATTCAGGGGACGTAAAATTTAACGCGTTTGTCTGAAGAGAGGGTAATTGGTGTACATAATCACTGTTTTATTCTTGTCTATTAAACGTGGAACCAACGATCTTGCAATTATAAAAGTAAGGCTGTAAAGGTACAGTCCGTGAGCTCTCAGAAGAACCTTCGGGTTTTAGAAAGAGACGTCGGGTATCAATCAACAGTGACACGTGAAAAAGCAGAACAGCAATACCTTCGTATATATGTCATCGCTGATTCCCGAAGGTTCTTCTTAAAGCTCACGAACTGTAAGCAATAAGGGTTTTTGAATAATAAATGCTAGTTTGAGTTAACCTTCAAATCTAAAACCCATTGCTGGCTTGCATATCAACTTAACACTTTCCGTACCTACCAGACTCCGCTACGCGCTACGTCCGTAGCCGATTACCGTTTTCCTCATATGTAGTGGAAAGTGCCTACGAGCAGAGAGCTCACTTAGCTGGTTTCTGATCATAAAAGTGTTAATTGGTCAGTTTGTTTGAGACTTGGGTAGCTCGTAGTATCCCAAGCTTTCTGGTGGTGGTAATAAACGTATCGGTCTGACCCGTTCATCAGTCAGAAACTGACTGAAGTGACTGACTAAATTAGATATAAATTGTTAACTCTTAGATTATAAGAGCTATTTTTACTATATGTAAGAAGACTGACTAAAGACGCAGACATTGCTTTAAAATTTGTAGTAGTAAATTTTAGACGAAATCAAGAAAATAATAATATTTGAATCATCCGATTTTTTTTCTATTTTAATTTATCTGTACCCGTTTCGTTATTAAAAAAAACACGGTAGAAAGTCAAAAGAAATCTTCAACCTCATCAACAGATGAATTAATCTTAATTTTCATTGTTGTTGTAATCTCAAGGAAGACGTAATTGTATTTACGGTGGAAATCGCTTGTTCTTTTTTGCAGGCAGTAAAAATGTAAATTGACTAAAACAGCAAAATAAATTTACTCAATCATTGGATCAACGCAACCTGAAATTTAAACTTAAGTAAGAAGCGATACAGTGAATATTTTAATCATATTTATGAATTAAGTAATGTGAATTGAATTATTAAAAAAAAAAGTATTAATGCAAGTATCAATAGATTTATAGCCATGGTAATCCTTGTATATCAATCCATGAGAAAAACTACATCATGCTCATAAACCAGCTGATAGGAGTCGCAAGATCTCCCGCTTACAAAATAACATATAAAATACCTCAAGGTTTTCTTTTTAGTCCTGTGAAAAAACACCTAATTAGAGTAATTAGTAAAACTGAATATTCTCGCTCTCGTAGGTCGTAGGGTATAAATAAAATTGCCCGCGGGTACCGTATTAAATTTAAAATACACTAGTAGTCCGCCTCGAACTGAGAACTCGCGATTTATTTATGCAAACGAGAAGACCAATATAAAAAGACCTCAAGGAGGATTTTTTTTCTCCTTCTAGCTCCGTAACCACTTGATCGATCCTGCTCATATACGAACTTACAAATTTTATGTATCCCTGCTACAGCCCCAAGAAATTTCATAAAGATCAGAAAAACGTTACTGAAGTTATCGTCAGACAAACTATTGAAATCAAAATCCATCCAAATGCCGAGACGTCCCAGTAGCCAGGTGACAGTTCGGTCTGGAGTTGTTTGTAAGAACTCACTTCGCTTACGCTCCGCGAGTTCGATAAGCAATACATTAAAAACACAATCTATATCTCAAACGTAACTCAAAATCAAAACAAATAATCCACCAATATACGTAGATATTGAAGTTGTATTGGAGTTGCATCGGAATAATTTTCAAGCAAATTCTGATATTTCTGATTCAGATATCTAAGCGCTAGCTAGCTGTATTGCGTATTGAGTCGTATTGAAGTAGGATCGTATCTAAACGTGTTTTAAAGTTAGAATACGGCCCCGGGTGAACAAAGGGAATTCGGGGTCGTCACACGGCCGTAATGCTTAGTGTCCTGTGCGGGCTAATGTACGGAATATCGACATTGCGCGTTCCTATTTTAAGCACGTGAAAAGTGGTCGGTATGGGTAGCGGTGCGCGTACACTGCTTACGGAGATACAGACGCTGAATAACAGCTGTCTGAGCTCACGAGGAAAATAGTGATAGCCCCTGTCCAAGCAATATTTGATTAAGGTGTGTTTGAAAATGTACTGTTCAATTTTGAGATTTATGAAAACTTATTGGGTACTTTTGACACAGCTTCGTACCACATTGTTGTAGAGGTCTCAGGGGGACATGATGGTCTTCAAGAAATAGGCTTTTATACACTGCTGCCGACTTATTGCAATACATATTCTCCCATGTTTTTAAGCTCGGTTATGTACAGATAAACCGCACCGAATAATTTTCTTTAAGCACATTATAATTATACACGTACATTTTAAAACTCTTATCTATATAGTACCATGTTAAGACATTTGGCATACTTTTGACACGACATCATAACAGTCGTGATTAGCGGTAACTGTGCATCTTTATCGCTAACGCCTTGAAAAAAGTGGTAATTATTCTCCCACGACGTCTAAGGTGCGTGCTGCTTCTATGACATAGTTAGGTTAGCGTGTCGTTGCCAATCCAATAACACTTTTTTTTCTGTACCTATATTTTGGTGAAAAATGTTCATGTAGGTAATAACTTATGTCTAAGAACTATAGTTCTTCTTAGGACAGTTATTTTCATACTTAAGACACATCAAAATTAATTATGTTTAAAAGACCTTTCGTGTTTCCGCGACACGATTGATGGACTTACGTAGTAACCTGACAGCTTCTGCCAACATTGTAAGCCGCAATGTTTAGAAATTAAGGAAAAGTAGAAAAATCCACTGCCTCAGGCGAGACTCGAACTGGCGACTCTGGGAAACATGCCCATCGCATCGCTATGACCAATGTTTATTTCTAAACATTGTGGTATCGTTAGCAGACGTTCTGCATAATACAAAAAAAATGTAACCCACTTCGTATGGCATAAAGTACATATTATAATTAAATAGTAGGTAAACGTAACAATAACAATTTTATCCTTCCTGCCATTCTTAATAAAGCGGAACGATCCGATAGGAAGATTTCAGCGAAAGTCAACAAAGTGGGCAGTGTACGCTCATCTCGTCTTAGGGTGGGTGGTGGTGGGAGGGGCGGGGCGGCATTCAACAGGCGACGGTCGATACGGCCGGCGCCGCGCACTGGGGTACCTACCCTACCATACCCTACCCTACCTACAATACATGCGATACGAAGCCGTCACGGTGGCCTACTCTCAACTTAGTTTCAGACTACGCGGTTTCATGGGTTCTGACTAATTACTTAATAACATACTTTGTTTTTGTGGGGATTACATTGTTTCTAAACAGTTATGTGTTATAAAATTATTAGTATGAATTTTGAGTTAGCTACGTTCTTATTTAAGAAACTTAAAGATGTTTGATTACATGTGATTCACATTGTATATAGAATAATACATATCTGTATCTACTATGAATGAATTCATTGATAAATTGGGTATGCAATTGTCAACCCGATGGTACATCATACATATAAGTAATTACATTCTAAAAGTGGGTACTTATTGTATTGCTTACGTACCTACAGTAAAATGAAACAATTTGTTAATGTAATATAGTGCTTTACGATTTCTGTATTGAAACGTTTTTGAAAGGAATCACTTCACGTGATAGAAGTGAGTTTAAACTTCTTTCTCTGCAATCTCGTGTAAATATATCGGAGGTATTATTATAAAAGTTAACGAATTATACGCGCAAAGAAACAAACAGTAATAAAGCTTTTAGTCTTCGAAAGTAGGTCGTGGGTAAAATTGTATTAATCAAGTAAGGCTGCATTTCCACCAGGGATGAGCGAAGATGCGTTACGAGAAACGCGTTTGTTAAGAACCAATTCTAAAGCTACGTTCGTCATCATCAAGTCTAGTACCTATGAATAAATCACATAAATTAAGGTGGGTCCTTAGGGGAAGATGGGGAGGCTTCGTACACTTTTTTTTCGGAGCCTTGTAAAACAAAATGTAACAGATATTTTACAATGAAACGAATGCTATGTTATTGTCCATTTATCTGCCTATAATAACAGCGCATTTCTGGCTTGATATAAAGCAACTTGGCCAAGCTATAACGATTTTTCCAAAAAACGGGAACTGTACGAATTCACCCCACCACGCGGGGTAGCTCCGTACACTATTCGTTTCTCCCCGGGATTCATGATTTTACCAGCTATTTCGCCAGTTTCAATCACTTTTTAAACATATCTTACTGACCTGTTTTTGCAATTATGTTATTCTTGATTTTAACTTACATGGGGTGCATTCGTACAGTATGAAATTACATACATTTTTAGTGTACGAAGGTACCCCAATCCAACGGACCAGAAAAAAATCAAAATAAAAAAAATATCGTTAATATAATCCCAAAAGTATTGTTTAAATTACAATATTTAGCATATATTTTCAAACAATACTAAAGCATTTTTTCTAAGTCCATCCAAACTTTTTGGAAACAAACGCATTCAAAGGAGAACTCAAAATTACTTGCGAGTGGCGAAAACACATATAAGCTCTTTCTGGCGAAATCTTGTACCGCACTGCCATTACTTTTGGAAGGTAGCCTATGCATGTAAGTTGCCGTGTTGCATACAAATATGAACGCTTCAGCGTGTTGGATAGCCGAGATATGACCACTGTACGAAGGCTCCCAGTGTACGAATCTACCCTGTCTTCCCCTACATTAAGATTTTGCAAAGACAATTTTATTATTTTACAATGCATGAGCTCGGAAAGTGCTCTTTATAAGGGTAATGTCATGTATAGAAAGCGATTCTTTGCCGCACACCTGCGGCAAAGGATTTGCATAGTACTTTTCTGCACAACCGGCCGGGCGGCGCCCGCCCGCCACGCGTCGCGGTGTACGTCTCTGCGAGTCAGCACAGTGCTAGTTATATGCTAAACTAAATCCAATTATTACTATTTATTTCCTCGTATAATGCATTGTAAAATGTTGTATGCTATAATCACACCGCCACTCGTTCGGAAATTACTTGTTTTCTACACTTGTAGCATAAATAACTATTGTGTGATTACTAGACGATTGTGAATAGAAAAAATAAATATTGTAAACATCGCAATTCTTGAAAAGTGTTGTAAGCAAAATGCATATTTTACTCTGTAACTATTAGATGGTTACCACAACGATATCAGAGTTTTCGTGTACTAGAATATTATAACTAGAATATTCTAGTATTGACAAAAATACGACTTGTTGTTATAAAAAAGGAATCAGTTAACCATAGCTGAAATCTTTTTTCCTACACCAGAATCATAACTACTATACGATCTGGTAATATTGTAAAATATTTTTTTCTCCGTGTAGTTCGCGGTTCAAGGAAATTTGGTGGTCATACTTATTCTAGGAAATATCCAATGTAAAGTGAACCGTAAACTGCTAATGAATCAATTTCCTCGACCGTACATTGAAAAAATGTACTGTACCAATAAACAAAATAACTCAAATAAAACAACTACATATATCAAACAACAATCTCGGATATAAAACTAGTTAGGTACTCCTATCAGTGAACAGATACGAGTAGATGGCTCAGTTTGAGTAGGTACTTACCTATCTTGCTCGGCTAGGCCTACTAGATTTAAGCCGTAGATTAGACCAAGTCTTCTCAAGCCCGTATCGTGCCATTGTATCCAAGTACTCGACCGTACCGTAGAAAAGTAATAAAATAGACTGTTTATCTCAATACAGTGCAGTATTCTAATTTTAAAATACTTAAACAATACGTTAAAAACCGAACCCGGGGTCGCGGCAAACCTCAACGGCGATGGCGAGACGATCTTGACACCTTCGATAGAAACTGGTGGGAGACGGGTCAAGACCGGGACACGTGGAAGGGAAGGAGGGAAGCCTTTGCCCAGCAGTGGGATACTCTAAATAAATAAAAACGTAAAAAACACAATCCATCTCAAACAAAACTCGAACACACAACAAATACCAGCATTGAAGTTGTATTGGAGTTGCATTGGAATAATTTTCAAGTAAATACCGATATTTCTGATTCAGGCGTTTAGACGCTAACTGTATTGCGTTATTAATAATGCATTGGAGTTGTATTGAAGTTGGATCGTTTCCAAATGTGTTTTTTAAGTTAGAATACGGCCCAAGGTCGCGTGCTTCATCATTGTTGTCATAGTGATTTGCTATTATTCTGAAACCTCTCTAAGGACTAGTTGAATCAACTACAAAATGACGAGCATATCGATGTTACTTAGCAGATTTTTATAAGAAACATTTTATACGATAATTTTATCGTTAAAATGATCGTAAAAACGTTTCTCACACAAATCTGCTGAGTATAAGTAGTACCACCAGATAAGTAGCACCGTTACAATTGTAATAAATTCATAACCATCTCACAGGTCTCAATTACATAGTTCATTTATTTATGTATGTTTTGTCTTTTCTAGGAAACGCAAATGTCAATGTGACTGATAAGGACAAACGATTATTAGTTAAATGAGGCTTGTTGACACATTTATGAATGACGGAGTTAGACTATATTATTTTTCCACCAGTTTTTATTCTCTAGTTTTCTCTGGCCATATAAATAGAAGAGATACAGGCGTGTAGACTTTCCACCCAACTCAGACCTCGAATTCACTAGACAAATGTAAAGAGATATTTAACATCGGACTTAGACATTTGTTTCGCAAATTGCATCCCATCTTGTTTCATATTTGCGAATCACGGGCGATTGCATCCAATAATTGTGTACGTATAATACGTGTTTGCACAAAGCATTGTTTGTGTTTTGGTACAATAGAGTATGTTATTTGTTGTTTAAATTGGTTTATTGGCCGAGCCCGCGTCGAACATGTATTTTTACAAGTACCTACCTTACAATCTTTACGCCAATTGTACCCGTGTTTACATACAGTGTGTGGCCTGTAACAAGAGCGAAAAATTAAAACGTAGATTTTACTCCTCAAACTAAACAATGTTTGTTCAGCGACTTTAAAAAAAACGGTTTAATTTTTAGTACGCAACGCTGAAACGCAATGTATTGCTAAATTGATTATGTCTGTAGGGTGACAAGACTGACAAACAATGTCAATTAGACGGATTTTAACGTACATTGAAAATAATATTTAGATTGTATGAAAAATAGACATTCTTACACGGAGAGAAAATTTTACTAGTAACAAGTAAAAAATAGTAATTCCTAGGACAAGTAAACAATTTACTAAAAACATGTAAACGTTTCCTTGTTTTTAGTAAAGTTTACTTGTTTTTAGTAAATGTTTACTGGTTTTTAGTAAAAGTTTCCTTGTTTTTAGTAAACGTTTATTTGTCCTGGGAATTACTATTTTTTACTTATTTCTAGTAAATTATTTCTCTCCGAGTAAGACTACATTATTTTTAAAAGTTTTTGGATAATCGTTTTTTGTTTAAGGAGTACAATCTACGTTTAAATTTTCTGCTCGAATTACAGGCCACACCCTGTATACCGGGTACGACCTGTTAAACGAGAAAAAATTAAATTTGTAGAATGAATTAATAAACTTTTTTGCTTACCTTGCAATAAATTAAATGTAAGTTTCTTTCAAATACAAAATCTTTAATACAAACTTTCACAATCAACAGTGATAAACTTAGCAGGTACGTTTGTTAAACAATACTTAGTTAATAGGTGAGAGGCTTATCTTGTATTCAGAGCAGGTGGTTAGTTAGCAAGATGAGAAGATGTCTCGTAGCATATACAGTTAGGTATTAATATGCTCACGATTATTCCACTCGAAAGGAGCTCATCAGGTTATGTGGAGCTCGTCGGGATGCAAATATTCCAACACTTCGAGGTTAGTTTGTAATCTCACGTCCTATGTGAATATTGGAACGTTACATAGCAGCTGTCACATACGAGTATCATTAATTATGCAAGAATTAGAGGGTTTAGTAATGGGTAATTCGGCAATTGTAAGTGATCCACAAGTCGCTCTGTAAGCGTCTCGGAAAGGCAATAGGCGGCCTTCGCGAGGGCAGCTGTTTTATGCAAAGTTGTTATCGTAAAATCAGTGAAGAATCGTCGGATGTATCCACGAGTCGAACTAGAGCACCTTGTACTGTTTTTTACGTAGATACCCAAAAATTTCATTGAAATATTTCCATCTGAGATGTTCTGTTATATGGCAGTCAACCGTCGCACGGCTTGTGTACTCAAACATTAGCACAGGTGATGTACGAAGATACATGCGTCTCCAGAGCGATTTTATCTTGACTCATACCTCCACACGTCACGGATGACGTGCTAAAGTGCTACGTCATAAAGTCTAACGAGTATATCGAACTTCAATCAGTTAATCTTGATCTGGTATTATAGACAGATGTTACAGAATTTGAGGTTACATTTATACTGGTTTATCAAGCGACGGGAATGCATCCCTTGTCTGCTTCCGTTGTCGTAACTTGCGAGGCCACGTGCGGATACGTACTATATCCGTCACGAGCAGATGTTTCCTTTTGAGGGTTGCAGGTGTAATCCGTGTAATTGCAATCAATAACTGTGGCAATGCATTAAAGGCAATTGGATAGAATCAGAATAATCTTAAAGGTATGAAAAATAGTCAGTGACAATTATTAGTAGATTTTATACATAATCGTTATGAAATTATTACCTACTTGTTAAAAAGTGCCATCTTTGTTTAGTTCACTTGTCATTCATGGTAATAGCGAAACAAAATTAAGGTCAATGTGGTTAATTCCGTCATAGGGACAATTCCGTCCATTAAAAGTTTTTTTTCCTACGATTGAAAATCAAACAAATATACGCTCTTGGACGAATTAGTATGATGGAATTAGCCACATTGACCTTAAATATAAATATTTATGTTCAAAGTGGTATACAAGTTTCCTTACTCTGGCTAGAAAAATAAGAATAATGGAACAAAAAATAAATAACCGGCTCTTTTCTTTGAAAACAATTGTAATAAAGCATCTGCTGCAGTTTTATTCTTACGAGCGGTTTCGTTTTATGGAGTTGTAAGAAGTAATAGTAACTAACTCTTTACAAAATAAATAAACCTAACACGAAGGTCACGTTTTAAAAATGGAACTCACTCAGCACCGTTACTCAACGTCACTTGGAACTTTTCTGTGTTTCCACACGACACGTACATCGGTGGCTTTCATAATAAAATAATTCCAACAAGTAATTTGGAGGTTAAGTTCAAAAAACCGGCACATTCATTTTAATTATTCATGGCAAGGTATCGATTCTCCGCCATCTGGCGGGCGCCTCGGCTCCCGGCTCGCGATTTCGCCCAACTTCGTCTAGTCCACACCACTTTCTCTAAGAGAATTCGCAATCTATGGGGCCACATTTTCCTTGTTTGTAACTTCTGATGAAGTAGGTATTCCCAGTGTCGTAATTTTAAGCGTGTCCAGCTGTTAGGGTAGGGGCAGTTGGTTGCTGGGCTTTATCTATAAATAACTACTTTGTAAATATAGTTTGTGTAGCGTGGTAAATGTGAATTGGAGCGTGGAAGCTTCCTCTTTATGCCAAACTAGTTATGCCAAATTAGGTAGACTTACAAGAATACAGAGTAATCAATGACCTTTTAGAGAGCTTTGCCACTTCGTTTGGCATGATAATGATGAAGGATACCGTAACGTCAAGACGGTTGTAACGGTTGTTTTTTTAATTTTTTTATTGGGTATATACTGAGTGATAGCACTCGTAAATAAAAATATCGATAAAGGTCATAAATTCCTTTTATTTGTAAAACTAAATATGCACATAAGGTACTTATGTACAGACGCCATCAGATATATCGGAGCGAACAAGATGGTCACAAATATCTGAACAACGCCTAATATATTTGATGGTGACTGTACTTATCGAGATCACCATTTTATGACAAAACCATTATTCTCATTTCAAAGTAACTGTAAACTTTTGTCCACAGCTGAGATTTTCTAATAATCCTTATTGAATTATTTTTATATAAGATATATAAGCATCGGTTTATGATTTCATACTTTTCTAGAGACGAACTTTTATTGAATTCGATGAAAAGAAAACGAGTTTTATTTGTTTGCCCCGGGGTGAAGAGAATTGGGACTGCTGGTGAACTTGAAATATAGTTACTTTAACTATGAATCGAATTCTCAAACTAGATTATCAGGAGCGTCTGATGTCTAATAAATTAGAAGTTTTCAATTTAAATATTATAATGCCAATATGTATTTTACTTAAAGTTAGTAAGTTTTTAACTCATGAAGGCGATTCTTAGAATCCTACTTACTGTTTTATAGGTTTTCTTGTAATATCAATCAAAATGTATTTGATATTATTTATTGATTAATAATTTTTAAAGGCTTTTAAGTTTAAGTAATATTGACGTACTTATATATTACATGCTCGTCCTTGGGTCACCCTCAATCGGTCATATTGTTTTAGAAAAAATTGGTTGTGATCGACACGATTCGAGTGATCGTTAAATTATCATTTCGTTTTAGATTTACGAAGAAATGCAGTCGTTTTCATGTTTCAGAAGTATCTAATATTAATTATTAATAAGTTCCTTCCATATTTTAAGTATTTTAACCTCTTCTAATTTGAAGTTAATTCAAATTCTTTGATGCATTTCTAAATATAATAATACGAATGAATCACAGTAATAAGGTATAATTAAACCAAAGCCCGTAATGTAACAAATAATCCGATTAAAATGGCCAAACGGAGCGGCAGCATGATTTAATGTGAGCTTAATGCAGTTTCCACATAGCTTAATGCAGTAACGCGGCAACTTGTTTTTTCTGGTTAAATCAGAAAACGCTCTTAAAGTAGGTTTCTTTCGGGAACGCACTGAAACTTACAAAACCGATACAAGTATAAATATGCCAATAATATTAATGAAGCGGGAGCTTTATTAATATTACTAGTATTGCAATTCGAAACAACGAAAGGTTTGGCCAGGTGTCCTTACCTAGAAATAAATGACTACTAACTTAGCATTTATATATTACTAGATACCGTACTTACTACAAAAAAAAAACTTTTTCCCATTTTTATTAATCGGCATCTTGTTTAATATCTGTCTCTTATCAATCAAGCCACTTTTTGGGTTCACGACGACCTTTATTTTCATACTTTTTATACAAATTCAATAATAATACAGAACTCTCAGTAGTTACACGTATTGTATACATAGGTATATTGTACTATTATATGAGGAGTTAGTACCTGAGGATAATATCATGAAAGAAAATCTGTTATACGTTACGATCATAAAATAAAAACGGATACTTCTCCAATATGATGTGTACCTTCATGGTAAATTCCCTAAATGTGAAGACACTAACAGGGAATCGGGTCAAGAGTTATGAGTCTATAAACCCTTAAGAACAAAGAATATAATTTGTCTACTATTCGGTACTACTACTAAAACTTATTTATAATTTAAATTTAAAATTCTACTACCTCCATTAAAATGAATTCTCAATAATTTGTGGTTACTTACCACAAAACTTGATTGAGGAGTGCAAATATAATTTTTGAAAGTGCCATTTCAGGCACTGTGAATTAAGAAAATTATTACCTCCAATATTCACGGTCTTTTGTATATCGAATACCAAGAACGCGCACCATTTTCTAAGAAAAATATTTTATTTATTTGGGTCCTTAATAAAGGTCATTTCATTCATAGATCCTAATTTTAATGTCTTTTATAATTTTAAAGTTACCCGAACCATAAGATAGACTCTAAATATTCGAGCGGACAATTTTGTTATGACTAATTATTAGATGTATTACCAAAGATGTCTACCGTGAAATAAGGTTGTAATCAAATGTACATAAGTATTTAAGGGATAAAATGTTTTAACGTTCTAGATTTTCTATAAGTATGAGTAACTTGGTTTCTTTATTTTTAGAACTGAAAGAACAAATTATTATAATGAATATTTTGATTTGTTTATTTCGAGGCGAAGTTGGTTAACGCGTCTGCGGCGAATGCAGAAGACGCTGGTTCGATCCCAACCTTAGGTACCGGAGGCTTTGGTCACTGTTTCTTTTATACTTACTTTATTTTTCTTTACTAAAACCAACTACTACTAGGGTTTGAACCTCAGTGACCTTACTTAATCTTATTTTTATTAGTGTTAACTTTGTAGGTAGTTTTTAAATAGTTTTAGCTTACAAATTAGTACGGTTAGTAGCATTTAATGAACTAAATTGAAGCTGAATGCGCAATAACTGGCTCATGATTATTTCAAACCGCTCCATGCCTCAATTAAGCACAGTTCCAATCAAAGCGAACGTAGTAAACGATGTCACATGAGTTTATAACGTATTTGTACCCCCTTAATAGGGTGAAATTTCAGTGTGTTCGTTTGGCATATTGTTATTAAAAGAAAATCTGTATAGGTATTTTCTTCTGAACTCCGCCTAAATAAATCCTTTTGCCCAAATTCAAGTGTAAGCATGCAAAAGTATTGATATTAATAAAAAAATAACAAATAGCTACACTCTTCGTACGACTTGTATGGCGTTGTGTAGTCGTTTAAAAAATTGTTAAACTATTAAAAAATAGTTACCTAATAGCAAAGAAGTATGAAAATATAGAAATGGTAGTCTACTTGTAGGCTTAGAAGTAGACTATGATTTGGCAAACTGTTCAAAATTTAGGAACATATCGAATTATTTTTCTGGTCGTCCAAAGATAGCATTCATACTTAGAAAAATTTAGACGGTTGCTATCGTCCCCAGCTAGATGAACTACAATTCTACAGGTTATGGCGATTACCGCGAAAACTGAAGACAGTGGTTTTAATGTCGCCTCGGACACTATAAGACTCATATTATAATAACTTTTATTTCGGTTTTCAAACAAAAGCTCCTATACATATTTTAAAAACATATATGACACTCAGATTTAAGCAATCATTGCTCAACCCGTGTTATTGAGCGATCGTTTACAGAATCAACTGTTCGCCCAGCGTGACGTGACGTCACTCTCTGTAATCCACTTAGCGCGCGGTGACGACCCGCGCCGATCTTGATTGTGATTGTTCACACCCATTGGAAGCGTGGTTTAATGGCTGCTCTACATGATGGGCCATCACAGGGACGCAGCTATACGACGGAACGAGATCGCAATATCATTAGCTCCCTCTAACGCTTAGCTACGTCCCTACGACGGCCCATCATGTAGAGCAGCCATAAGCATTGATTGTATTACATGAACGTACATGATACACGTGTAAGATTTCAAGCGATACCTATCAACGAACGATCTGAGAACCGTAATTATGTGCAGTTATACGAACAAGAATGTGTATCAATAACAGTTGAAATAGTTCTGAATTACTCTGGCATTAATTAAGAAATTACATTTGATATTTACAAGATATTTTCTAGGGAAGGAATAGAAAACCTCTTTAAGTTAAGACCGCTTTTTACAGTTAAATTTTTAAAGTTTAACATAAGTTTAGTTAGAAAGTTACCGCATTATCATGCACATAGTAGTAACATAAACTATTGATTTTGTTAAAGGTCAAATTAATTTAATGAAAGTCTAGTAATTAGTGGTAATTTAATTGAATAATTTATTAGTGGCCATGGAGTCCTGATTTACGGTGGGTAATTACGTAGATATCTTTGTAAAATGTAGTAGAGAATATTATTATTTAAATGGAATAATGTACCATCCACACTCTAAAAATCAGCTAAGTATGCAAAATTGCAGATGCGTAAGATAAAAAGAAAAAAGTAAAACTTAACAGCAATTTTTTTTCTGTAAACAGTCCTTTATTATATTTATTATTGTTTTATGTCAAAAACAGCTTGCCACAACGGATCGATAGACATAAACAGAAGATACTGTTTAGCTGCGACCGTTTGTCATGCTAACAGATAAAAGGTAACATTAAATTTAATATCCTAATAAGAATGACGTTATGAAGTACCGACAACATAAAATTTTATAACATTGGCCTTTAATCTTCGTTGTAAGGAAAGTTGGTTAATTACAAAAACCTCACTTGATTTTAACGCTTCTAAAAAATTTTTGCCTGTCAGAAGGAGGAAGGTTGAAATAATACTTTAAAATATTACTATCCGAGTGCGTAGAAGGGCCATTATCAGAATCTTATAGGCCTGTTCATTTAATGCAAATTTTATAGGTTTGACAGCTGTCAATTGGGTCTAATATCGACTTAAAAATTATGTACAGTCCGTGAGCTTTAGGAAGAACCTTCGGCAATCGGCGATGACACACGAAGGTAATAATAATATTACTGTTCTGCTTTTTCATGTGTCACTGATTGATACCCGACTTCTCTTTCTAAAACCCGAAGGTTCTTTTTAGAGCTCACGGACTGTACGTGGTTAGAAACATTTTTTTTATTGAGTATGTTGATTAAAATTAGGAACATAACACTCTACATTTCTACACATAGACTATATTTGAAATAGCGAACAAGCCCTCGAGTAGGCTATATTCGATCGGGCGTCCTCAGCTGTCACGGTGGCGCCTTGTCCTCTAAATACCCCAATCACTCGAATCCGCACTGTGCTAGAGCACATTTTCGTAATTATGTGACATCTACCGGGTGTTTCCTGTAATAGGAGCAATAAATTAAAACGTAGATTCTACTCCTCAAACCAGACAACGTTTTTTCAGCAACTTTTAAAAATAACTTATGGTTTAATTTTTATTTCACTTTAAAGATTATTCGAACACGCAATGTATTCCGAAATTGGTTATGTCTGTAGGGTGACAAGCCTGACAAGCAATGTCAATTGGACGGCTTTTAACGTACATTGAAAATACTATTTAGTTTGTATGAAAAAGAGACGATCTAAAAAATACATATTTTATTAAAATTGTTGAACAAAAGTTTTATTGCTTGAGGAGTAGAATCTACGTTTTAATTTATTGCTCATGTTACAGGAAACACTCTGTATTTCATTTTTAATGTAGGTACATCCAGAAGGCCATCCATGGTTGCATTTTACTTATCACTTATCAAGCTATGCGTCACTTTCACACTTACTTACTTGTTAGAACGTGACAGCTATGGTGACAGGCGATAAAAACCCGACCATAGTAGGCTAGCAGGTGATTTTTTTTCAATCTCATTTTAATTAGGTTGTCAATTTTTTTATAGTTTAGAAATCACTAATTCAGAATATTTATGTTTCAGGTAAGTTAATCAACAGGCCGCTGTTATCATCAAAGTTTTGATAAGTAATTATTTCATAAAATTCTTAGTACGTTTATTATAAATATTATACAGTAAAATTATATTGATTTAATTTTAGCTTGTGTACTTTTTTACAGGTTTATTCCGGTGAATTTACAGCACATATCAGAAGGAAACTATTTATCTACTATTATTCCAACATTTTTCAAAATCAAGTAGGTACTTACTTAAAAATTATCTGCATAAAATCCTAATCTATATCATATTTAGCATAAAAGTTTCTGAACTTCGTAAATAGCGAAATTAGATCCATGACAAACTTACATTAAGTTTCACAGTATTGATTACCTCTTAGAGTAATTACTTAGTCTAAATGTTTTGTCTTTGTTACTGTGAGTGAATAGAAAGTTTGACAAAGACACGTTACGATGGTTTGCAATTAAGTGCCGAGCTGGCGGCATGTTATGCGTGGATTGAGATGGAAGCGACACAAACACATAAGTAAGTAAACGTAAAATACATACATACATACAACATACATACAAGTGATTGTATGTATGTTGTATGTATGTATGTATTTTACGTTTACTTACTTATGTGTTTGTGTCGCTATATATAGGCGTGAGCCTATATCCCAAAAAGGGTAGGCAGAGATCACGGATTTCTATTTGCTACGATCAATGCAGCAAAACGGATCTTCGTGAGCCACTTCTCGCTCCCGTGAAGAACGAGACGTGATGGGTGGCGAACCGCATCGCCGCCATGCGGATGACTATTAATTAAATAAATCACCACAGCGTTCTCACGAGCAGTAAGGATCAGAGGTTCCCTTATCCCTTAGTCGCCTCTTAACCCGCGGGAAGAGACGGAGTGGCACTATTTTAAAGCCGGGGCCGCCACGCAGCAAAACGTAAAAAAACAAAACGTAAAATATGAGCCAAGTATATTTTACTTCAATATTGTGTTTAAGTATATTGAGTTTCAAGTCTATAAAAATAAACACAATGTACAATAAAATACATTAATAACACAAACAAAGCTATTTATCAAATATGAGAAATAGCCATGTATTTAAAAGGCACGTGGCGTGGTGCTTATAGTTTTAGTCTCGAGTGACACTTTCAACTTTTGAGCTCAGTAGAGTCAAGAAGGAAAAGATAAATTAGAATCCAATGAATTTTGTGTACTTAATTTATAATGTTAGGACAGTCAAAATAAGATTAATGTTTCATGGTGTCCAGAATGTATGTCACTCACAGATGGGGTATTAGATTATATCAAACGTTTTTTAAATTGAAAATAGACATACACAATCGGACTTGCTGGTAAGGTATAAATTCGATAATAATCGGATACCTGGCAGACCCTGACATTTAAGTAAGAGTTTTTTAAAATATGTTTGTACAACAGTTACATAATGAGGGTTCTTAAGTTTCGAGGGTCGAAGTTACAAAATGAGGCGAAGCCGATTTTTGTAAAAACAGACCCGAGAATTTTAAGAACCCTTATTATGTACCGTTGCACACAATAGTTTTTATACGAGTGCTTAAGCAAGCCGGCAAGAATTGAGTTCGACGAAAGCCGTGCACAACCTACTGCTTCTATGTAATTGAGTAACGTTCGATCTCGCGGTGGATTGTGCCGGCGGCGACACGCAATGCGGGGCCCGACAACAGTTTCACAATATTGTATGGAAATCCTTTCTGTGATTTAATGTATTTTACTTGATTAATAAATGATTTGCTTTACATTATATATATATATATATATATATATATATAAATTTCAAATTTTATTTAAATCACAGCGTACAAATTAATTTTACATAAGTCAACTTAACTATAAACCTTGCTGCCGTTCGTCGTCGTTTCCGGTGCAAAAGTGCCCATAACCTTTGCACCAGAAATGACTCAGAGCGGGGGTCCTCTCCCTTTTGTCTAAGTCGATGGCCTAGTCCCGTACAAATTTTTTAGCGTCCACTCCCCAACAGCCCGCCGTTTCCACCGCGAAAGGGACAAAAACGTAGCCCGCGCCCAAAGGAGCATACTTCTGCCGCTTCACAGCCGCCTGAGACTCGGCTGCCGCTCCAGCTGCGCGCGTCGTGCGAACGACGTGGGAGGCGGCGAAGGTGCTGACACACGTAGCGTCCCACACCAAACACCGCCCTTTCTCCCACGGCACCAACGTCAAGCCATCCGGCCGTTTGCCATTGCCATCCGTGCGACTAAGGCCCGGAGGCTCAAGCACGGACGGAACGCCAGCCGACCTGAGGGCCCTCTGAACTATATCGTTGAGGGCATGGTGACGCGGATGCCTTCCAGTGCACCGCCGGCAACTCAGAGCGTGATGGCCGTCAGCCCCCACCATGGTACCGCAAATGCATCTATGTGGTTGACATACATCGCAGCCCAGGCGGAGAGCGGTGGCCACCCGCAATGAGTCACCGTCGAGTAGGGTGCCCAACTGAGGTGCCCCCGATTCTGACTGCGACGCAGCCAGAAGTCTTGCGCGGTCCGCACCCACGGCATTCCCAATAAGCCCGTTCAGCATGGCCTTACAGCCCACGTCATCCCATGCGCGCTGAACTTTGGGGTTTTCCGGAACGTTTGCCCCAGGATTGAGAGCCAACCACTCCCTCAACGCGTCGGCCACATAGGGTAAGCTCGCCCTGTCGCCATCTAAAGATAAAATGTTAGCAACAAGGTCCGCTACCCCATGGGCCGACGCCAAGAAGGCCGGCAGGCTTACATCCTGCACACGCCGCACGCCAATGCCCCCGTGCCGGACCGGCAAAGCCGCTTGCGTCCATTGGTCATCACTGAGCGAGACGTTAACGACAGACTCGATGGTGGATTTAATAGTCTCGTCAAAGGAAATAACTTCGTCCAGGAACGACCAAACTGGAGCCGTACGTAACAGGTAAGTTATCTTAGGAACGGCGAAGCACTTCTGCATTAGTACCAGAGATACGTGCGGACTTATACCCTTAAGACGCTCCCCGGCGAGCAGAAGAAGATCCCTGCGAGACTGAAGCGCTCCCGGAACCGCAGATAGAAATATCGGAGCACCCAGTAAACAAAACGAATTGGTGTCTAGCTTTTTCAGGCCAGGAAGTAAAGAAGAGAAAAAAGAGAATTGACAAGAAGACTCGGTGCCACAGGGGAAGAACTCACATTTAGAAGTATTCACCTCCAACCCCAACTCCCTCAGACGCGGCAGCAGGACGAGCAAGTCTTGCTCCACTTCATCCGGTTAGCCCCCAATAGTACCATCGTCGAGGTACCAGATGTTGAGGGGAGACTTGAGCTCAGTAATGATTTTGTGAATCGCGAGGCTGAAGGCAAGTGGTCCAAGAGGATCCCCCTGTTGGGCACCAACCTGAGAACTAATAAGATTAGAACCATGAAAGAGATTGGAAGGAAGTTGGTAAACTTGATGAAGAAAAGGAAAAAGCGTTGGAATATTCTCCCTAACCTCGTTCAATAAGACGTCTCGCTCCAAAGTGTTAAAGGCGTTTTTTACATCCAGTTTAATAACTACGCTGGCTGAATTCGCAGGGTCCAATGTGAAAGCTCGAACAGCATGTATCGCCGCCTCACACCCCAAGGGAGTTCCGTACCCTACCTGATGTGGCTGGAGGTAGGTAGCCATCTCTTCTCTGACCGCACGGCACCCCAGTTTGGCCACGAGACGACGAAGAGTGCATCCCACTGCTATCGGTCTTACCCCACCTTCCTTCTTCTTTAACGCACAAAGTGTAGCCCCGTATAAATAAGGACACACCTGGGGATTTAACTTCCCGGCAAGCAAGAAGTTACATAGCTTTGTGAGAGCCTCCAACAAGCGCGCCCCACCGTCTCCCGCTGAGCTAGATATCAGCTCTTTCAAGTGGGCTGGACGAATGCCATCCAACCCCGCTGCTGATCCACAATGAAAAGAGCCGACCGCAAGAGCCACGTCGTCTACCTTAACTGACAATGCCGGGCAGTTCTGATCCGGCTCTGCTGGGAAACAAAGAGGACGGGATGGACTCGGATGCTTGGACTGCAGTGCTGCGAATGTGTCCGGTCCTGAAGGAGCGAATGAGTCCTCACTCATAAGTAGCCGGACGGCTCCCCTCAAATCCCCCTCATGGACCTTGGCCTCAATAGTCTTAGTGAGAGACAGTGAACGAGAGGCTGCGGCGCCCTCATCAGAGGATAAGTATGAGAAGGCCTCGATGTTTGCCTTTACCTTCGCAGTAAGAGAACTTGTACCGCCCGTTTCAGGTATCCTCAGGGCCCTGTAAGCAAAAGACAAAAGAGCGCACCAGTCATCCACCCCATTAATGGCAATGCAACCCTCAATAATTTTGCACAACTTATTAGCCGCAGCACACCTCGCCCCCTTCGGAATATGCCGAAGAACCCGCACCGTTGCCTTAAATGAGGCGAGTTGATCCAGATTGCAGCTGTACGTCTGCGCGTCAGGTAACGGTTGCGTGAAATCAGGAGGCCTGACGGCGGCATCGGCACCGGCGACGGGCCGCAACGCACAAGGACGGGGAACATCCTTGTGCTTACGCGTAAATCGCGTAATGTGCACTTTGGGACCTTGGGAAGTGAATAACCGCGACGAGTTATGGCAATAAGGGCACGTCGACTTAGACGGGGAGCTCATATTGCAAAATAATTGCTCGTGATTGATTAATTAATTAATTACAACTAGACACAAAAAAAAACATTAACATTTAAAGTTCACTGATAAAAGCACAACACTAGTCAATTTTTAATGTTATTGTACAGGAAATACAATTGAAAATACTGCTTATCTTAATACAAAAAAAAATTGAATTAAAATAATTGAAAATAATAGTAATAATAAAACAATAAATTGCACAACCTTCAAAGTCAGTAGGTCAACACAAGACGGTTAAAAAAAATTTTAAATAAATTATAATACTACGAAAAAGTAAAGTACTAATTTTATATAAATAAAAATAAGTAATTGTTTTAAAATAATAAAAACCTAAGCATTCACTAAACCACTAAAACTAATACCAGATAAAAATAACAATAATAAGAAAATTAAGAGAAAATTCCACAAAACAGCATTAATATTCACCAATTTCACAATACAAAAAACATTCAATGAAAAAAGAGTTCATTTGACTAGATGATATTTGTCCTAACGGCGACCCCAGCGTCCTCTAACACGGAATCGCGTAACTACGATAACAACTACGGAGAGAAGTTTCGTTGTCCTTTCGGCCCGGCCAGGCTTGCAGGTACGTACTCGGTAGCTCCCTCAAGAAACTATAGATGGCGTTTCGCTACGTGTGTCTGCGCAGGACTCAGGAAACGGCCCAGTAGGATTGTCCAGCTTGTTGGTTCTGCATGTAACGCCTAGATGGCGCTCTATGTGTGCCCAGGTATGTGGTGAAAATATGATATATCCCGATAACGAGCTTATTAATTTAACCCACACACACATCAAACTTGCGCCGTACATTGTCCTCCCGCCGATCTTGCCATAATTCCCGCGCCACCATAGCGCAGAACCGGCATCGGCAGAACCACTGTTGACAACTCGACGCAGACGTAGGAAAACAAAGCGACGTCAAACAATTGTATTTTTCGGCACCAATTTGCCGGATTTTGTCACAAAAACACAATCCGGTGATGAAAACGCACCCATTAAAAAACTTCAGGCAATGCTTCTTTCACTTTTCCAATATTAAATCAGCACAAATACACGGACCCCGTAATTGTTGACGGGGTAGATCTACCCTCCCCTACCCTTTCTGTGATTGTTATGGATGCTACAATATGCGACCATAGAAGCTCTATCAAAAAGTATGCGCTAGTAGTTCCGCCACCACAATCTCAATTCGAGTATTACAGTCGCCGAGTATAAAAAATACTATTGCGTCATTGTATATTATACCGCTTATTCATAAACGTGTTTCAAGCCTCATTTAGTTAAATTATGTTTTGTCCGTTTCTAACAAACACAGCTGTCAAATTGACAGATAAGGACAAAAGATGATTTAGTTAAATGAGGTTTGAAGTACGTTTATGAATAAGCGGGTAAAACTTGAACGATCGCTTCCGTGCGTCCCGCGTCGCGTAGCATTTGCCGGCACACATTAGTCGACTGGCACATAGGTGCGGAGAATCAGGGACTCAAAAGGCTTGCTGATATTTACAACAAGCTAAGTACTGTGTAGTAATTAACTGCAACGGCGCTGAAGCTAACGCCACACGCTTTACTTCACCTTATGCATAACCTAACCTTTAGCGCACTGTATCGCAGTTGTAAGAACCTGTTTTGTCAGTTACTGAGTTTATGCGTACAAAAGAATGCATCGCATCTTCAAAACAGCTTGTCGATATGGTTGTGGTTTTCGGCAAATGTTTGGTGATACATCAGCGATTGTATTGAGATAGATTTTACTGCTATAGATACCACAGTTTTAATTAAGTATGCGTACTGATTCGCTCGTCAGATCTGTCAAGCACACAAATATCTGAATGTATAGCGGGAATCAGGCACAAATGCAACTTTAATGCGGCTTCAAAATGAGAGCTAGTGACCTTAGTTATGATGTACCCAGGTGTCGCCTGTAACATAAGGAAGAAATGAAAACGTAGATTTAACTCCTAAAACTACACAACATTTGTTCACCGACATGCGAAATTGATTAGGGTGACAAGACTGAAAATAATAAAAATAAATAATAGTTATTTGTTATACAAGTGGTGAAAGTTGTATTTTACGTGCGAGTGTTATTTGAAACACGAGCTAGCGAAAGGATTCTATTATTGACCACGAGCGAAGCGAGTGGTTCAAAAATAGAATCCTGAGCGTAGCGAGTGCTTTAATACACGAGACGTAAAATAACTTTCACCCGCGTATAACACAAAACTTTTCACCTCACTACAGCGAGGAAAATAAGAAAAAGGGTGCATTTTGCTCGGTTTCCCGTAATTCCTCAGGTGTCTAATACTTCTTCATCACTCGAATCACTAATTTTTAACAAAACAATCTAGAAAAACATGCGAATATTTAACGTTGATATGATGGATGAATTGAAATGAAAAGTTTTGACGTAAAAGATTTTAGTAAATGTCAGATGCGTTTTGTTCGTACGTAGACTTATTCGGCTGTCAGAACAATTTATCCGTTTTTACAAAAAGAATGAAGATTAATGTTGAATGCTGATATTTATGAATTAAAATAAAGTTGTCAGACTGTATTAAGTGTTTTTACTCGATGCAATTCATTAATTGCGATGTTAAAAATTCTGCACTTTTAACGTTTTACGTTTTGTTAGCTGTCAAATGTCACTTAAGCCACTTGTCACTTATGTCAAAACTCTTTCACCACATGTGGATAAAAAGCGATTTTCACAATAGATATTAAACAAACAAAAAGGGCTTTCCGAGCTAGTAAGGTGAAAAATAAATGTTTTTTATTGCAGGCAGTAAAATGTCCCATAAAAGTCTTAAAACTAGCTTAATTACAAACACTTCAATGACACAGAAATAAATAAAATACAATACAATATTATTATTATTTCCGGTTCTCGTCCTGATGCACCGACAGCCAATGTCTAAAAACATGACTGTTAGGGTTCTCATTAATCGCTCGAAGGATTTCGTTTTTTGAGCTTCTTATGGTTTCCCAGAAAGAAGCTACCCTAGCTCGAAGGATCGCGAAGAAGTCAGGTACTCTGGCCGTCGCGAACATCTCTGAGGCACTGCAGTACCTAGGCTTTCTCATCAGAATACGATATGCATCATTATATTGTACTCTGATGCTACTGTAAGCACGCCTTGTGTACCGGGAGTTCGATTTTTGAATCTCACCGGTGACTTTTTTTGTATGCAGCCGATGACTATTTAGTATGAAATAAGTCACCCGGTGAGATTCAAAAATCGAACTCCTGAACTCCGGGTCCACAGCTGACACGTATATGACTGAATAATGTCAATAGGACGGTTTTTAACGTACTATGACAATCTAAAGACACATTTTCTTAAGTGATTCAACAGGAGTTGCATAGGATTAGAATGTACGTTATTATTTTTTTCTCGATTAACAGGATATTACCGGTATACGGATATAACCAGCGCTACCGCAAGAAATATTTACACCGAGACCAGTATGAGCCCGATAACTCTCTTTTAATGGGTTGTATGAGTTACGGTCATGGGCTGCTAACAGAATCGCTGGCTGAAAAATCAATGAAGCTGTCGTATCTCTGCTTTATTTTGACATATTGCCAGTACCAGTTTTTCCCGTTGGTATTTTCTTCCAGATAAAATTTACTTGCGTAGTTGACCGGTATTCTATCATACAAGGTGTAACAAAAATACTGGTGATCCTTTTAAGGGCATAATTGGTATCGTATTCTAATTATGAAAAAGTAAGAAAAAAAATTTTTTTTTGGGAATTTTTTTTTGTTTTTGTATGGAGGGTCGGCCGGCTGTGACGACGTGTCCCATACGAAATCAATTTTTTTTCGCGTCAAAAAAATTTTTTTCCTACTTTTTCCCACTCGCAATAGGATACCAAATATGCCCTTAAACGGATCACCAGTATTTTTGTTACACCCTGTATGTAAAGCAGAACATTAGGGGTATGGGGGTAACCTTAATCATAACCTGTATTTTCTTTAAAATGAATGATTGATATTTTGGAAGCTCTATCGAAATGTATTTATGAGCTAGTAGCTCGGTCTACAGTCTTAATTTAAGCACTAACATCAACGAGTAGAAAAATTATTGATTAACCGTATACATAATACAACTGCTGCTTTTCGCTGAAATCCTGTATCACGATAAGACCCCCCCCCTTGTGACCTGCGAGTTCAAATTCTTAGTTTGCATTCTACAGACGTTGAATAATGTTCACTTGGAGCAGACATTTCTTGTCCGCATTCTCAAAATTTAGGGGTACCTTTTGGTGGGCATGTTTGCTTGTAACTTACTTCTGATTTCCAAGTTATAAGTGAAGTTTAGACTAGCAAGAACTTGCATACAATTTTCTTTACATTGCTGCTACTGAATGGAATGAACTGAATTCAATCGGTCAATTACAGCGATGTAATGAAAATGCATGCAAGTTTTTGCTCGTCTAAACCTCGGCTTAAAGCCAAGGTGCCCAAGGTAAACAACTAGATCGGCTGACCAGTTTTTGGAGAAATGTATAGAATTAGGTATAGGCAGAGCGTGAAATATCTATTACCAAAGTCACTTTCATATTGCTTTTAATAGACAGGTAAGTACTTAACAAACGACGGGGCCAATTATTTTTCACCTTCAATAAAGATAATCAGGTCTGTCCAAAATAAACAACGGAGTGGGATTTGTTGCTCAGGTTACTAATTATGTTGAAGGTACCTGTCAAAATAAGGATAAAGATGTAAACATGAAACGGATTTTTCTAATTTAAAAGGATAAACGAATAATTTATTTCCTGGTATTTGAAATTGTAATTTCGTTTCAATATGGCGGTAATAATTGTGATAACACAAAATTAATTAAGCTTTTTATGGTTAAATTGTACGTTTCCCTGACTACTTAAATTATCATCTTATTCTGAATAGGTACCGATTGTAATCTAACGAAAATAGTAACATCTGTAAACAAGAAGGCCCGGCTTCTGATATGTTGCTACAAATCCATCCTATATTATTTTGCCAACATGCGTAACCCCCAAAGCATTGCAATTTACTTTAAAATATTTATGACTGACATTATGCTCGTGTGTAGTAGAATCGGACGCATTGCGCACATTTATAAGTGCGCCATTTACGATTCCATTTTATGGTTTATCCATAAACAGGAAATGCTGCTCTGCATTCTAAAACAATAAATTAAATGCTCTCCCAAAGCGTATTTACTATTTATTGTCAACCTTTTAACTTTCTTTGATTTGTGTATTAGTATTTTATTTATTGAATAGGGTATTAAATCTGAATAGTAGGAAAAGTTTAATAAAAAAAAATACTATAGGAAATATCACAAAATATAACATTAACTGTGATGAACTCTGAAAAACCATAGATTAACTACTTATAGAAGATAACTAAATTTATTCATAGGATTTCGAATACATTTGTAAAAGTGTAAGCCTTTTGAAAATAGATAAAAATAAAAGTCCAGTCACTCAATAGGTAAATATTTACTCGCGATACCCGCGTAAGGTAACACAGGCAAACATTGGTAACAGAGTTACCAATATGTGCTAGGATTGGTTAATTAATTTAGTAAAACCATGTTTTCAAATAGGTCACTGGGATAAATTAATTTAAGGAAAGTTTAGTGACTGGGGTCGTGTTAGTTCGATCATAGTTTTTTGTTTTTCAATAATACATAACAACAAAAATAAATACAGAAATACAAATAGTATAGTAATGTTTTAAGTAATAATTGCTGTTACGTAGGTACCTACCTACCTACTACGTGGCCAGGTAATATGTATTTGAATTACAATCAAGAAGTTATTGTAACATTTGATAAACATAGTCGTGATGAAAAAAAGTGCTTCTTACTTTCCGAATGTAGTTGCGGCATAAGCGAACGAGCCTGTCGGGCATTCGACTAATTTTCTAATGCAATTTTACTGTCTTACTTATACCTCCCCATTGGCCCAGCAGACAAGGGCAGAGTAACTATTTACCTCCAAAGTAATAAAGTTCTAAACCCCTCCCAGGTTCAGTTTTACGATTGTTTTTCGTATTGAGGTCGATATAGATCAAGTTCCCAGGCGTACTTTATTTGTCTTGAGGCGTTATCTTAGCTATTTGTGTTGAAGTGCACTTAACGTGAATTCTCTAGAGGAAAATAAGAGCCGATCCAGACGATAAAGTGATATTGACAGCTCAACTATACTTAAGATCTATGGAAACGGTAAGTTTTTGAACACAGTTTCTTTTCAAAATTCATATATATTCTTCGATAGGCACGAGTACAGTTTATATCAATTTAATGTACGTGTGTTTAAAAATATCTATATCTGTAAAATAACAGTGTCGTTCCGAAGTAAAAGCGAGCAATCTAAATGAAATATAAACACCGTCGTTTAAAAATCCAATACTTCAGCCAAAAATATTGTTTATTTTTAACGTAGATATTATTTCTGTGACAAACATTCTCATATTTTTTCGTATATCCGTTTTGGACGGCTCTCAATTATCCTTAAAATAACAAGAGTCAAATATAATAGGAGATTAGGCGCGTGACATAATTTTTATGGCAGATCTTATCTGTCAAGACATTGAAGAGAAATTCCGCCAGTAGCGTTGCCAGTGGCGATACTGGCGGTGTATGTAGACAAAGTTTACATTTAATTGGTAGCTAGTACTGATACATATCTTTCAGACCTGTGCGAAACGCATAAAGACAAAATTACTTATAAGCTACTCGTAGCAGTCGTAGCCCTTGTAGGTTATCGGCCAATTTTTTACAAACATAACATCTTCAATATCTTCATGTTAGTCTGAACCAACTCGTAAACCTAACCCTATAAAGTACACTATGAAAACAGGTCACCTTATATGGAAATTTCTATACGACGTGTCCCATTTTTATCTTCCTTATATACGTCATAACTGTAGGTAATAATGGCAATCAAGTCTGTCAACTGTCATTAAACATGAAAGTGATTTTAATATGTGTTATATTCATCGCATCAAAATCAAAATGCTGAACATTCTACATCTGCTTTCCATATGTTCAGAGTTCACACAAAACGTTCGCCTAATTAGCAATTGAATCAATTTGACGTTGGCTATTTTAAAAGATTTTTCAGTGCCGTCGCGTTTTGAACGTATTTCTTCTATTTTATGACAGGCAAGAGAATATTATGTGAGTTTTCTATTTAAAAAGACGCAGCGAATCGATTGTATAATCGTAAGACTACGTTTATAAACCAACGTAAAAATGTAACGAATAATTTTTAGTTTTAGTTTTTTTATTTTTATTATTTTAGTATTTCTATTAATTATTTTGTCACAATGATTTCAATAGTGTGATTTCAATTTACGTTTGGTAAACTCGTCAATATATAGTACGCATGGAAACTCTTATTACCCTTATTGCATATTGAATCTATAAAATCATCTAACATTTAGAGGACACAGTTCAAGTAAGAAAGAATATCAAACGTATTGCGAAGCAGTCAGATTTGGATTTTATTTTTATTTTTCATTTTAATTACACAATAGGCAGGTACATGTCTGTCTCTCAAGCTGTTTTGATATGCCTTCTTGAAGAACTACGCATTATTGTATATAGTATCTTTAATGTATTTGTAGTACTGTTTTGAAAAAATAAGTCCCGCCGAGTTTCTTGCCGGTAATAAGTAATACTTCTCGGGTCAGAGGTGTAGGGTTAGAACCGGTGGTAGTTTCTTTTCTCTCTGACGTTCATAAGTGCATTGTAATGTGCCTAAATTGAAGAATAAATATCTTTTTTTTTTTTTTTTTTTGCAGGCCCGTAAATTATGGGAATTATTCGTTTTTCCTTTAGGATTTATGAGTATACACGTTTTCCCTTTAGAATTCATGAGTATACATGTGTTTTTTATCTTATTTGCGTTTTATATAGAAAATTAAAAACAATGACAATAAAAAACTTCGAAAAATCGAATTTTAAAAACTAAATTTCTCGTTAGGTAAGTACTGAATACAGAATACGGTTACGGTTAGGGATTGCGTTACTGTAATCAAGAACAACAATAATCAGTCAATTGACTTATTTAAATAAATAGTTTCCACATTTTCATTGTGTACCCCTAATATTATCCACAAACCGGTTGCTCAAATAGCGAATGCGAATACCACAATAACAAAATAGTACATTTCGATATTAGTGCGGAAAGTATGTCATTACTTCACGAGTACCGAGATATCTTGCCACGAGCCGTAGGAGAGTGGCAAGACTCGGGACCAGTGTAGAATGACATTTACGCACGAGTATCGAACGACGTTTTTTAATACAGTTGCGAAAAAATTATAAAATTGTCAATTATTCACTTTGAGGTTACTTTAGTATATGTATCCGAACGCTCCGCGCGGTGCGGTGCGGCGCTGTGATTGGCTGTCTGTCACTGTCATTAGTCATTAGCTGTGATTGGCTGGAAAAGTAAAAAGCACTAGTGCGCGATATCAAGCTATCCGCACGCCAAACCACTACAAGAAAAGCACTTTTTTGAGCAACTGTATTAAAAACAAAATTTATATCATTTTTTTTACGATATATTGGGCGATTCTGGCTAACGGAAATGTTAACGGAAGTTACTTACGAAGACAATTATTAACTGACCACATTTTCATCGCCAATAAATAGATTTTTTTTAAATAATGTTTCCGCTATAAATAATTTAGATGAACTAGTAAACATATATCTTATTCATTGTGACAGCCACAATCATTTACATCCATTTGTTATTTGTGGCCAATTTACTATATAAAGCTATATATAAGCGTTGGTAGCCTGACGGTAACGACGTCTGACTTTCAATCCGAAGGTCCCGGGTTCAAACCCCGGCTCGTACCAATGAGTTTTTCGGAACTTATGTACGAAATATAATTTGATATTTACCAATCGCTATACGGTGAAGGAAAACATCGTGAGGAAACCTGCATACATCCGCGGAGAAATTCAAAGGTGTATGTGAAGTTCCCAACCCGCTTTGGGCTAGCGTGGGGACTATAGCCTGATCCCTCTCGTGCATGAGAGGAGGCCTGTGCCCAGCAGTGGGACGTATAGAGGCTAACATATTATTATATTATATATTACTATAATATAAATCATTTAATATTTTTTATAATTGTGATATCGATGTGTAAAATTGAACAATTTAATAACTACAGCCTTGGCCAGAAGTATTGAGCATAGGTGTTTTTTGTTTACAATTTTGATGTTAAGCATTATTTCCCCATCCTAACAATGTACGGTAACGGTAAATGTTATATTTTATTTATAAATATAGAAAACTTCACTTAATAACACTTTCAAGGTACTTAAAAAATATGAAAACAGAAGGTACCAAAAATGTAAATTTAAGTCGGTGCGACATATTGTAAATATTCTATGCAGTTACTACTAACTTCAACAAAACATGCCTATTAGTTTAAATTAATTGACAAAATAACTTAAACAAAGATGGAAACGATGGACTAAACTTTCCAGTTTTGTATGAAAATCGCATTGGTGCTCAACACTTCTGGCCAAGGCTGTACTTCCCTAGGTTCTCTGGAAGTGTAGTTGAAGGCACGAGACTAAGAGGTCCTCCCCCTGCAAGATGATGTGCCCAAATTACTGCACCCATGCAATTAAAACTGCACGAAGCCATGCGCTTAGCAAGGGATAGAAGCCTGTGGAGGAACCTGATCTTCAACAGAAGGACATGATGTGACGATCCTCAGCTTTGAGGGAACGACTGATGATGATGATGATGAGATTCTCTGGAAGTGATCGCTCTCTAGCGACAAGACCACCGGTTGACTGCCCACTTTTATGAATAACCTATGTCCGCTTTTCTTACAACTAATAAGCGACTGGTGATTTCAAGATATTTTGTACATAAATTATAAACTTATGGTACGGGTGGTATATATATGTGGTACGGGCCGGGGTTTGAATCCAATATCTCCGGATTAAAAGTCAGACTTCTTACCGCCAGGCCGTCATCGCTTTTTGCGTTTTTTTTTTGAAGATGTAATTTTAATTTGTATGCAGGGCGATTGGTTTAAATAATTTGTGGTTTCAGTAGTGCTAAAACATAATATATTGTTGGTAAGTTATAATTATTATAGATAAATTGATATTTTCTCCATCACACCTTTTATAAAATGTTGTTTTACAAACGATTAACCGAAAAATTCTTTAAAAAAATCTATCACAATAACGTCAATTGATTACCATTATATAAAAGCGAGGGTGCCTCCGCCCTTACCTGGAACAACGGCCCAGTAATAACAATAGCTTCAAACGACCGAATCTATTCAATTTCTCAATTTTGTTTACACCGGGCACGCCGGGCACTAGCGACGTCTGAGACAGTTCTTTAGGCGGTGGTGCATGCGATTAATCGATTTTATAAAACCTTTAAACGTTAGTAATTTACTCTAGTGTTTCATTTAAATAAAAACTTATGTTCGGTAGCTCACTCACAGATTTTAAAAGTCTACGAATTTTCTAATATATTCACAAATTTTTGCGTCACTATACTCAATTTAGATTGGTCATTCTGTGTTATATGAAATAGCGACTTAAAAACGCTCTCTAGGGTAGGTAAACAAAAGTGCATTATTATTATTAGTCTCATGGTCTTCTTCATGAACATAAAACAAACAAACTTAAATAGATGTCATATACAAAGGAACAAGAGACCTAAGCCTGGGGAAATATTTATTAAAAAATAATTAGATTTCTTCTTTAGCTAATACAAATTATTAAAATATAATATCTAAGTTAAGAACCTGACCTATTACCCCTTTCTTCCGGTTCTCACTTTCTGGAGCATATTTTTTACGATTTTTTTTATACCACGACGGCAGCAAACAAGCATACGGCCCGCCTGATGGTAAGCAGTTACCGTAGCCCATATATAGGATAGTTTAAATTGGCGTAATAATTAACAAACATTCCATTACTTAAATTATACCAATAACTAATACCCGACATATTATAGCTGGGTAACTAAACGGAAATCGCCCGTGTCCGTCCCTTGGGCGCCATGCTGAAGGGCACACCTGCCTACGTCTGATAAGCTGAAAGTTACCCCGCTCAACAAGTGCCAGCGTCACTACGAGAACCATGGTGCCGTATTATAATTTTACAATACTTAAACAATACTTTAAAAACACAATCCCTCTCAAACACAACACCAACACACAACAAATAATCAACCAAGATTGAAATTGTATTGGAATCATTTTCAAGCAAATACTGATATTTCTGATTCAAGCGTTTAGGCTTAGTTGTTAATGCATTGCGGAATTATATTGAAGTACCTACTTACCTACCTACCTAACCTAGTGTTCGCGCATCTAACGCCATCATCTCACGTACCACCTACGAAGAGGAGGAGTTTCCCAATACGACCGCGCTGGGGCGCGGCGATAGCCACTTCACTTTACCTTCCATACACGGCACGGCACACTAGCCGCTCTCGCGATTTTTGAAAATTTATATAGAATCGCATCACAATCATATTTTGTTTAAAATTCATTTATTAAGTAAAATAAAACAATTTCGTAAAAACCAAAAATGAGAAGAAGTCATTGAAGAGTCCTGCCTGCTGCTCCTGATATACCTATCAAGTCGCATCACTCCCAAACACCTAGGGAAGTAGTTATTGAAAAATCGTTTATAAATGTGTTTTAAAGTTAGAATACGGCCTCCAGCCTCTACATTACAAACTAACTTTTAAAGTTGCTTGTTTATGCACCTGCCTACATCTGATAAGCTGAAAGATACCCCGCTCAACAAGTGCCGGCGTCACTACGAGATCCATGCTCTCTACATTTAATTACAGCAATGTTTAACTGTTTTTTCCTTTTTAAAGTTACTTGCTATTCGTTTGATATTCGGTGAACGACACTTTCTTTTGTTGTAAATATGACTAAAATTAAAACGAATAACTAGTTGGTAAAAGTTTTGCCTCCATAAGGTATAATTAAAGCTTTGTAGAAACTTAGGGTAGATTTGGCCGATGGATAGCAACCTCTACATTACTGGTCGTTAAAATTTAAATATACTAAGTATGTTTAAACTAAAAAAAGTAAATGTAAATAATAAATCATAATTGAATATCAGTTGCCATCGAGGCTCCGGCGGGTCCGGCCTCGTGGCTACGCACATCATCATCATCATCATCATCTATTTAAGAGCTTTGCTCTTGTCGGTGGAGTAACCGCCACTCATCTCGCCTCTCCGCAATTGTTTTAAGCTCCCGATAAGACACTACATTAGCCTTTTCCTTAGCCTGAGTTATAAAAGTATATATCCCCTCACAGTACCTAGAGATATGTAAAATATAGAGCCACACTTAGAGTAAATAAAATGTGTAAAGCCATATCTGGATATGGCTCGAATCTGAATTGACACTCGTAGAAAAAGTATTGTAAGTATATATCCGTACCGTACTTAGGCTATGATGCAATTTGACTGAAAAGCTATTCGTTATGACACGATTGTATAATATACTATATAACTTTACCTCTTTAGCCACAGTCATAGCCAGAGAAGAAGGGAAAGTTAATAATTTGTTCCAATTGGTGGCTAAAAATTACGCATAGGGCAAGTTAGATCTCGTGTTTTATTTTATCCATTTTTATCGATTTGCATTGCCGTGAACGTGTGTGGGTCGTCCTTCCATCTCCTTCTTTATATTTGAACTCTAAGAAATAACCGATTGGTGAGGAGGGAGTAAATATGTGCATATTGGATCGGGGGCGAATACAAAATTGTCGTTACAGTTGAAGGAAATACTGAATAATCGTGCTGACGGGCGTTCGTGCTAACTCGTAATCCATTGGTTTGTCTATCTGCAATATGTGGATTTCACATATTACAATTTTTGTTGTAGCTCCTATGGCACCAAGTATTTAAATCCTTTTCCTTACTTATACTAGTAATAAATTAACGTCAAAGTGACTGTCTGTTACTCTCCATCTTCAGACTTAAAGCGTTCAACCGGTTTAAATGAGATACTCGAGTATGCCTATAAGTATCGAGATAGTTCATATCTCAGGGAAGGATAGTTTTTATCACTGAAATCCTTTTTAAAGGGGTAAAAAAGGGGGAGGATTGGATGTCTAATTGAATGGTTGCTATAAGATATTTTTAGGTATACGTACTAAGTCGCGCACAAAAGTTAGCTTTTAATTACATACATACTCTGTATCAAGCAGGTAAGTATGAAATTAATGTCCCTCAATACCCACAACAAGTTAACCAAGGACTGATTTAAACTCACTAGATTTTCACTTATTATTTTGACAAAAACGGGACTTTATCGCTTACATTTACATTTATTATTTTCCAGATGTGTCGAGCGTGTCGTAACGCTCGTGGTCGCAGGCAGACGTGAGTCTCCAAGATCTCCTTCAACTACATCAAATGTTTGTTTCCATACCTAAGTGTTCCTTTGATCAGCTTCAGAGGGATCAAAGTTGCAAGTTTGTATGATACATATAGCGGATACGATCATAGAAGACCGCAAACCGATGCTACTGTTTTCCATATCCGCGCACCCTCATATTTTACATACAACCCAAATTTAAAAGTGAACTTTATAGCGCATAAAATAAAATCGATTTTGGAATGCCGTGCTTGGGTAACGTAATAGGTTTTCAAAGCAATCTGTCGATATGATCTCGGTGCAAACTTTGCGGCCGCTCCCAACGCCTGCTTCATACCGATAACACCCGGAGTTGAACAATACCTTCATTTCGTTTGCTATTACGATTGCTGAAATTTAATTAAAATTTTGATATTGAAACATGCAAATAAAAGCAGACGTGGATAGTTGCATACTCGTAGCGTCTTATTCAGCATTCACCTTGGCCGAGCCATTTATAGACTCTTTGTAGAGAACTGAGAGATCTGTGCTCTTTTGGTTCAAAGTAACCTTAGGTATATTTTGCTCTAAATTCCTATTAAATTTTCACTAATACGGATTTTTATTATGTAAGTATTTGTTTATCATATTTTCGTGCATGGTTTATGCTCTAACTATCGGTTTTAAATCCCGTTTCATGCCTTTTTGGCTCATACGTTTTGAGGGTGTTAGGTAATACTTGTTAAGGGTGTTGGGTAATACGTACGTGTTAAGTCATACGCGTGTAAGGTCATATCAACAATTCTACTGAATTGAAAAAGTCGGTATTCTTCTTTAAATGATTACCTACTTACTGAGATAACGAGTCCAAACACAACGAGAATGCGTCATTAATGGCCCTTATGGGGCCCACCCACTATCAGTCGGCCTGACGATATTGGCCTGACAGTTGTTCGGAGCTGTCAAATTTTTGTTCTAACTGACTGACCGATATCGTCAGGCGGACTGATAGGCGGTGGGCCCCCTTAGATTCAGATTGCCCGATGCCCTATTTAATAAGGCAGAGGAACTCGAACTCAAAATCAAAAATATTTATTTGCTTAAATGTGCATTCAGGCATGCAAATACAATTTAAATAAAATATTAGGAAGACCACGTGTATTTCTAGTCAAATAAAAACTATCGTCATAACGTATCAGGCCGGAGCTAATGACATTAGGTATCAGACTAAGTAAGAGAATATCGATTACTACCCCGACAAGCGCCAAGTTCTTTAAATTATGATGATGATGAGTTGGCGACGTACATAACTAACTAATTACACACTATTCAATATACTCTGTACTAATAACGCCAAATTTCAGGTCAATCGGATAAAATAGAAAAATAATGGCGTGCAAGTTTTTAAGACGACTTACCACAAAGTAACGTTACATACGAACATTGCAAGTAAAAAAATATTGGAAGTAAGAAAACATGTAATCCGAGTAACAAACATGAAATTCTGCAAAAAAAATAATGAACTGGATTGTTGATTGGGTATTCTCGCCCTGCTAAATTATTGGACCACTGGCTGGCATTTCAAAATTCGTGTGAATCAAGACTCCTCGGGGAAAAGCGAACAAGTTATTTTAGCTGCGGGTAAAGCTAGTACTTCATAACACAATTTGGAAAACTCGTGAAATGTTATTTATGAGACTAGTACTCGTATTTATTACACGAGCGCTGGTAGCCTAGCGGTAAAGTGCGGCTTCTAAACCGCAGACCGTGGGTTCGGTCTTCCGCTCGTAATAATTAATTTATTAGGACTTTTCAGAAAATAGTCCTTAATATGGTTTTTTGAATGGATTGTCGAATATTTAGGATTAGCGTGTAATATACCGCGTGTTTTTTTTTATATTACCTCAAATGGCAGCCAGACGGAAGTTTTGAAATTGTAAATCGATATTGTAACAAATATTGAGTGAACTCTTAGTTAACATAGAGCAATTGATTTTTTTAATTTCTTCGGGCCGCAATGTATTGCGTATACACTTATTTGACACATCATCAGTTGTGACACTTTAGAGCAAAGCTCAAAGTAATCATGTAGGTAGCGATACATTGCGTGCTGAAATATTTTATATGGAAAAATAAAATTTTAATAAAACATAAGGAAGTATGTTTATTTGGGTCTATACTAACAGAACTGTTCTACCCTTGGCTTATGAGGTGATATCAAAAATACACGCTGTATATTATGTATAACATCACCTCATCTAGGTTAACCTCTCGTATGCCGCGAGGATTTATTTACTTCTTATATTTAGTTTCCTAAAGATTAAATATGACGTCCCAAACTTGACTTATTATAAATGATAACTATTCTAAATTGATTCACATTGTACTTTGCACATAATAATTGACCAGCGCACAATAATATGAAAGAATCACGAAAATTATTCAGCGTTCCTTAAGGGCAGTCTTGATCTAGCAAATGCGCGAGATCTCCGCTATTTATAGTGATCGATTTGGCGTGCAAATTGATATCGGCGATGAGTGGCTCTGTCTACAGCCGCCGTACTTGGAGAAGAATGAAACTATGACTTTCTAGGTCCAATTTTGAAGCACGTTCGGGATGGAATCGTAACAATAACAAAAAAAAGATGTTTTAGGGTTGAACTTTAATTATTCGCAGTATGAAGTTGGTTTTACTAGATTTCAAATTCAGAATTTTACAAATTATTTAGCTGTAAAAAAGAAATTGTATTTAGGTACTTATTGTATTTAGGTATATACTTTTTCTTACTCCTGTGGCGCAACGACTCGTGTATTTTTTGCTTTTAGGCTTTTTAACCCTTTGACCGCCAAAGCCGTCAAATCACGTGCACGGAAAGTAGTGCCGTTAGCACCAGGACGTGATATAACGTTCCAAAATATAACCGGTTTGCCTTACGCGCTCGCGCGCGCTGGCGCTGAGGGCACGATCTTTCCGTCATAAGCTTGGCGTTCAAAAGGTTAATAATATTTAGGACACCCAGACTGTTTTCGAACAGTTACAGTACCAGAGTACCCCCTCCAGACTATTTACTTACAAGACCATGTCGTTGATTATGCGGTCGTCGTGACTACTCTTAATTGAAGGGATGTTTACAAAAACAACATAACTGCTTAGAGTGGATGACACTTTTTTAAGAACATTGATAATCGTTTTAGGTGTCAACCAGTGTAGTCAGTTATGTTGTTTTTGTAAACATCCCTTCAATTGTTTCCAGTGAAAAAAAAAATCGTTTGTAAATGTTCCAGTTTGTTGGTGTTTCGTTAAAAGTTCAAACCGCCAATGATAAAATTAAACTCATATGGGTGTAATACCCTCGATTTTGCCCTTTAAGTTCAGTTGAAACACAAATAATAACTCCTTTGGAAAGTATAGATAACTTAAATTTTGTACAATTTCTTAAGACGGAGGAGGAAAAAGGAATATTTACCTTCCGTAGACTTCCATAAGTTACTATATAAAAAGGTAATTTAGCCCGAAACGACTTGTAAACATCATGGACTAGTAAATATTTGAAATTAATTAATCTTTTTATTAAAATTGATAATAAGGACCACATAAAGGTAGAACATTATACAACTGTGTTCGCATGGGTTTTTAGAGCATTGGTAGTGGCACCATATTGCTAATTACTAGAAATCTGACACAAGATTCAATACAAGATCCCGCATCAAATATTTACATGTTGAAATGTAGCAAGTATTTTTTTATAGCTTATTGACAAAAAAGTCAATCAAAGTTTTTATAGTCTAGCTTTATGTATTCTCCAAAACATAAAAATGAATAGCATCTATCTTGTTAATAAAGGTCTTGTTTATAAAGGTCGCCGGAAAACGCTGGATGCAAGTCGCTTCCGACCGATACTTATGGCGGTCCAAAGGGAAGGCCTATGTTCAGCAGTGGACGTCTTGTGGCTGAGATGATGATGATAAAGATCTTGTTAATTCTAACACGATTATTTTAGTGGTTTGGTGTGCTGTCTGCGGAAATTAACTCATTTTGTTTGAGCTTAAACTAATTGTGCACAGCTGACAATCACTACAAATTCTTTACTACAACAAAATGATGGTCTGGTATAATGCTTGTCTATGACTGACTACGAATGTTTTCTGCTAATTATAAAGTCCAACCTAAGTTGCTATTTAAATAAGTGCAAGTCTTTTAAAATATCAGGCAACTACTTAGAGCGAATCGCGAGCTGAGTGGCGAAGTTTCTTTGGATTAAGAAGCTACCAACTTGCCATTATGCCATCGCAGCAGATGGAAATATCCGAAGTAGGTAAGGTTAGACGCGAAAATGTCTAGGGGCTTATGCATTTAAAAAATCTCTTCTTCGTCTAAGTACTTGATTAAGTTCTATGACATTGCGAGAATGTCATTGTTAAAGAAATTTTGTACAAGTTACGTAAAATATTTTGAAGCTGACTGTACCATTTACCCTAGAGTTAAAGCTTACTTTCACTTTTACTTGCCCTTTCAGCCTGCTTAATCCCGGATTAGGGGAACCTAGATTTGCAAGCGAGTTATTAAATATTCTGATTAATTCGTCTTTTAAATTCTTGTAATAAATTGGATCAAAAAACTCAAATTGGTTAAAAAATTATATTTTAGGCTTATTATTATATTCTAAGCCTTTTGATACTCGTTATGAAACATTGAAGGTCGACAAATATTCCCGACGAATTGGTATGAGTTGATTTGATAAAATATTTAAGTTATAATTCTTTTAAATTTCACCGAGTTATCTGTACGATATAAATTTATGTTATATTATAATACTAGTGTTTTTGAATAAGAACTGTCTGTATAAATATAGATAGGTACAAACGCTTTTTTAAAGAAATTGTGCTTTTTGTAGATACCTTTGCTAAACACATATCTTTGCTGGCTTTTAAGAGTCCTTAGCTGTCCTAGACACTAGGAGAACTCGGAAATAGTCTAAGTAGCTCGCAATGGGTAAGTATGCATCTCCTTTCAGTATGTACGACGGTCTGGCCGTCCTTTAGTTTTAACTATGCTGGTACCGCCGATCATCAACATTTATTACTTTTTATGGGTGGTAGTAAGGGTTTTTGTGTCAAATTAATTCCTAACATTATTAACAAATATTTAAGAATAACGTCAAATTGAGCTATAGCATAAAGTAGTAAAAAAGAGCATTTTAAACACGAGATTTGTGTATTTTACAGTACAGTTTTGATAGCGTGTTTTATTTTATAAATCAACACTCGTGATAAATACTTTAATTGAGACGTATCACGCGGGTCCTGACGAGCATGCATTTCGCGTAATGGACATAACGAGTGCAGGGTTAAACATGTTCACGGCCAAACAACAGGCCACGTTCAATAGTGTCATAACATCTGAACGACCCGCAGGAACCGGCACGCAGCATCTCTATCTCTAGCGCCTACGTAACACCGCTACGCCGGACGTTCCGCGAGGTGAAAACCCTTTTGCGGCCGCAAAAACGTAAGTGACTCCTCCTGAACAACGTAAATGAGAATTAAAAGGGAAGGTTCAAGGGCTAAATTGGTGTAGCGGTGGAGCTGAAGCGGGTATGGTCGTCCCGCTCTCGCGGCGCCCTAGGCTGCGGCGCGCAGTGGCGCTTCGTTTTATCCAGTCGCGGTCTGTCGGTCGTCGCGACGCTCCGGGCCTGCGTCGCCTGTGCTCGTCGAGTCATGTGCCATGTATGAAATGCACTGATACTGCTTCGTGCCGTGCGCTCGGCACAGCTCGAGCCGGCGGATCGTAGCACAGGGCCGACGCCGTTGCGGCCGCTGCCTCAAACTCAGTGTTATCCCAGTGCAGTGTGCCATCGGGCTTTGTTTTGTGTTTGTGTCCGTGGTAAACCGATACGTTACTGTAAATCTCTTATGTGATTCAGAATTGGTGATCTATCATCTATTATCATCAATTATATCTGTAGGTAACATTGATTTCAGGTTGTTATCGGATCACTGTACTGCTATTTCTAATTTGTTTTAGTGGTTTAATGTCAATTTCGATTTTTAAAAATATCTAAACAAGTAGTTGTACGCAACGCGAACACGGTTACACAAGAGATAAGCGGTTAATCTGAATATCACGCGGTTATAAACATGCATTAGCGCTTATGGCACGGTAGTGTAGAGTAATTTGTAGGTACAACATACATGCTGACTAATAATGAATGTTCAATGAACGTTTTCAGAGTCAAGGACCGTACGGGCACGCTCATCGAGGCGTACGTTAAATTGAACTATAATGGCCAATATTCGTCTAAATAGTATGTAAGGCCAGCGTTGTAAATATACTAGAATGATATTGAAGTATATGGATGTAAAAAACCACACTGAAAAAATATGGTTTGATTACACCCCTGTTGATTACACGGGCAACCTGTGGCATGTTTATGTCGGTCATCATGTAGGTTTGTTTATGTTCGTATTAGATACTTTTGGAACGTATATAGCGCCATCACATAAAAAAATAAAAAGCTAAAATAAAAGCTATAAAATTAAAAAAGAATAGATATTTTTCTGGCGCATATAAGAATAGAATCCCTTGACGGAAGGAAAAACAGCGGCGAGATGGGCGGTTGCATCTTTATCATTATATTTAGGTACAGTTTATTTTTGCCCTAACCCGCTATTCGTTACAAAGGTGACGCGTCGTAGGCCGACGAGACAATGATGAATAGACGACACGGTTTGTAATTAGTCGTAGTGAATGAGACGATGCTTGGAAAACAATAACACTAATAATCTAATTGCATCTGCTTGGAGTTAGGGACAATGGGTCGCTTGCCCATTTCAGGATGCTATGTATATGGCAAAGGAATTTAGTACGGCGATGTCACTATTGTCCAGAGACAAAAGGAGTCGCTTTTATCTTGCTATTGGTATTTAGTTTTGGTCCTACCAACTAAAAGTAATTAAATTACCCTCTACCTTCTTTGATCGTATGCATCGCCGAGTACTTAGTCGATATTATTTTTTGTTGTGCCTATCCTACTACCCTACAAATGTAATTAAATATTCAGACTTAAATGATTAAATAAGCAAGGCATAATTCAAATTGTAATATTTACATACTTAATATATTTAGTCAGCCATAATGAACCATACTGGCCGCATATCAAGGTTGATTTTCGTTTAATATTTTTTTTGTAATTAGTACATTGTAGGTAAGTACCTTGACTTGACTATAGAATATTGGTCTAGTAATCTGATAATTAAGCAAGCCGATGGGAATCTAGTTCTAGTTCTAATGACTGTACCTATTTATTTAATAACCGGTTTTCGTCAATTAACTTTGATAATGGCAAATAAATTCGGAAGGTACGTATTTAATAAAATCACATGACTGAGCCATTTAATAGTGGGGCTGGCACGAATATACATACAATTACCTAGTTGACAGTGCGTGGTACAAAAACGACTCTTCAATTGGACCAGCGACCGCTCAACGAGCAAATTGATTGGAACGATCACATCACAATTCTTATAAAAGCCATACGTTATTTGTTGTCCTAGTGGAAAAGGGTCAAGTTTCATTGTGTTTTCCGATGTCTGACTTAATTGAAGAACTTTATTAATAACATAAAATAACAAACATACAAAGAATTACAAACTAATACAGACTAAAACTTATAATTCTTATAAACAAAACAAAATAATTAACTCTAAAATAAAAGTAACCTAAAACTAAGGTATATCTAAATATGGCCCATGCTGCGAGGTACCGAAAATGGATAGCATTTCCTCGCTGGATTCTAAGACTAATTCGTTGACCTATATAGCTGGCAGTTCTTCGGTCTCCTGTGGCATCTCTGAGTCTCTTCGAAAGGCTTTTGAATAGACTCATAGCGCTAGGGCCTTACGGACCAAGGGTCTCGACGCCGAATGCGACAAAAAATATATTCGACGCCGTGACCACTGTATTTGCTTTTTTTAATAATTTGTCGGTTTGTTTATACTTTATTCGCAGTTTTATTATAATACAATTTGGTTGAGGAAGTCGTTCCAATTTGATAGCGTCACATGTCGGTGATTCGTATTCATAGGCGTATATAGAGGGGGGGCCGGGTGGGCCGTGCCCACCCCAGAATAGCCTGGTGCCCACCCCAAGATGATAGGTTACCGATTTGAAATTCTAGGCTAGGCTCAAAAAAACTGTCACAAAATAAATGACCTATTAAGTCCTAGAACCGACAATTCACTATTACCTATTAGTTCAGTCATTATAGGTTTTGACCCATGAATAATTAGTTCTTGGATTTTTTTTTCGTGTGTCCCTCGGGGGGTTCACTGGGAGTGTAAATTCAAAAAGTAGACTGGATCAGGCTCCTGCGTATATTCGAACAACGGTGTTTTTAAATAAGTCGGCCATTTTTGATTTTACAGTAAAACCGTGAGAACAAACATTTTAGGAAATTTATTTCTCTACAAGTTTGGTCCTCACAATTTTTCTTCTAGGATCGATATTTTGGGGGAAAAAAGGTGGGAACCAAAATCGTTCAGAATTTGAATCTCTACAAGTTTAGTCCTCTTCATTTATGCCGTAAAGTTGAAAATAAATGAGATGATGAAAATATTTTGAACTTGTCCAATTTTTTTAATTTTTTTTTTACTTTCAAAAATTCAAAATTATTTTATTTGTTAAACATAGGTATAGTAGGTCTTAAACATAAGTTTGAATCACTATGCTTCGCCATAGACATATATTCAAAGCAAGAATATCAACAGGTAACAAATTTTAATTTTTAAAAATTTTTTTTGTTTGTTGCTTTGCTGACTAAAAAATCATACAATGTTTTTTGAAGCGCTTTGGATCATTCATTTCTAAAAGTTCTTTTGGTAACTTGTTATAAACTTTAGGCGCCATTCCAAAAAAACTATTTCCAAATAGCGCTGGATCCCATGACCTGGAATTAATTTTATAATGATAGCGCCGACTGTTATATTTGGAGAATTGATCAGGGTTATTCTTAATATATAATACGACTTCGTAACTTCGTATATATAAAGACAAGGAAGCGTCAGAAATTTTAATTTGATAAAGTAGGGTTTACGTGTTTCTAAGGTTTGTACATCTTGTATACCGCATACTGATCACAAGCATTTTTTTTTTGAGCTCTGAAAACTAAGTCCCTATCTGTACAGTTGCCCCAGAATATAAGCCCGTATCTTAACGTCGATGATACATGCGCGTGATAGGCGATTAGTACAGTCGACTGATTTACAACTTTTCGTAAATTAAATAAGGCGTGCGAATATGAGCTTAATCTTTTACAAACGTTATCAATGTGGTTATTCCAGCTTAATGTACGATCTAAACTTAGTCCTAAGAAAGTTGTTGTATCAGTTATCTCAATATCTCTATCTTTGTATGTGAGTTTCATATTAGTGACAAGCTCTTTTTGCTGTTTAAAGTTCATGATTTGGGTTTTATTTAAATTTATAGATAGATTATTCTTATTTAGCCAATCGATTATAAGTTCTACTGTATTGTTGATGAGTGACTCAAATGACCTCCTCCTGTCCTCGCCTGTAAAAATTACTGTGCTATCATCTGCAAATAGAACCATTTTATCTGTAGTTACTTGTGGCAGGTCATATACATTATAAATAGAAGAGGACCTAATACGCTGCCTTGTGGGACGCCATAATTTACATGTTTTAAATCTGAAGACGTTGCTTTTTTCAAATTTAATTTCCAAAATATCGATCCTAGAAGAAAAATTGTAAGGACCAAACTTGTAGAAAATCAAATTTCCTATAATTTTTGTCCTTACGGTTTTACTGTAAAATCAAAAATGGCCGAGTTATTCATGAAAAACCGTTTTTCGAATATACGCAGGAGCCTTCTTCAGTCTACTTTTTGAATTTACACTCCCAGTGATCCCCGAGGGATCTACGAAAAATAAAGTCCAAGAACTAATTATTCATGGGTAGGGTCGGTTTTTTGGATATAATGACTGAACTATATGTATATAATACATTCCGTACCTACGCAATTTTAGTTTTCATTTACTTTATGTCTTGAAGTAAATACGCAACACTTGACGGAGATTTGTTTTTGGCGCCATAACTCAACATGACTAATAGCAAGCGCACGCGATTGGCTGAGGAATATTGGCGCCGCATTCTTTCGTCCATAGACAGGATAAAAGGTGTAGACGGGGCATGGTGATAGAACGAAATACCAAGATAGAACGGGATGGTCTTCTTACACTTTCAATAGGTACGGCAGAGAGCTGCTATTACCGTTTGTACTCGTCATAGTTTCTATTGCGCTCCACGCGTTACTTCTAGCAGTAGAGGGTAACAAACAGATATAATTCGCGATTTCTTCAAGAATTTCTGTGATTGCTACGAGAAAAGCCATTATTTTTCCTAGAAAGTTGTGTCGGCTAAGGAAAACAATGGTAAATTGTTCTGTTTTGGTGCTTATGCGCATCTACTCGTATATATCTATCCCTTACGGGGGTACCGTGTGCGGGCTCTAGTTAATGCTTGCTTTGAGCTTTCGTCGCAATTTCCGTGTATGATACACCACTTCATTATTTATTTATTTAATCTTTATTGCACATAAGGAAACTTAACGTACAAAACGCGGGCTTAATGCCATAAGGCATTCACTCACTATGATACACCACTCCATTTACCACATTCTGTCATTGACCACTTCAGATAGTCTAGGGCTCCCAATGTATCTGAACAAAACAGGGGCCAGGCCCCCCCTGGAAAATATCTCTAGATACGCCAATGTTCGTATTTCTATCACACGACCTTGACCGAACTTGGCCGTGCCTGGCGGGAACCGTTTAAATGTCATATTTATTTAAATAAAAAGTGTAAATAAAAGTTGCTAAGCGAATGTAGAGTTCAAGATATTTTCCACGATCCATTTCAAGTAAAAAAGTCGTAAAATAACTTTTGACACTTCACCCGCTAGTATACGTTTTCATATGTTTATTAAAAAGGTGGTTCTTGCCTTCGATAATAATTCATTCAATTCTACATAGAGTAAGACTTATTTCATAAACTTCCTGCCACCGAACTTGACTCTAAATGATCTTGGCGTGTGTATTGGAAAGAGGGGCATAATTCGCAACCCCTACCGTGTTGTTCCCTACGGGTTTCTAGTTCCACTCCAACTTTTCCTTATTCTTTTCTCTATAGATATAGATAGATAGATCATTTATTGGTAAAAAATAATATTTTACATGTCAAAAGTCTTAAAAATAGGTTACAATATTCAGAAATTATCTAATAATATAGAATAATTAGATATCAGTTTTTTTGCGTCGATATATCGATTAAAGCCATGACAGTCATTTAAACGCAAATCATTGATGCTAATCGAAGTCATGCTCAATTTAGAAAATTACGTTTGCATTGTTTCGATATCTATTTGCCTTCCGAAAGGCACAATGTTTGTGAGCTGATCGGAAATGAACGACCTTTTGTTCATAAATACAAGCGTAATTCTTAATGGTATTAATGTATTGATATTCTATAAAAGGGAAAATATTGATTGGGATCGGCCATGTGATATGGTTTGTATAAGCCACACAAAGAATGAAAATGAATGAAATCGATGCACGGATAAAATATACTATGTAGGCACTTATAATTAAATTAAAGAACTTATTTTTTTACTTTTTAGGAATTACATTAGGTACACATTACACCATACCTGTAACATTTAATTAATTTTGAAATCCCATATAAGTTTTCTTGAAAACAGTAAGTAACTTATTTATACAGATTAAAAATCAAAATAATATTTATCCTAATTCCAAAGTGTTCGAGCCTAAAGTTAAACATATGTAATTCAATTCCTGATTAAAATATTGCCTAAAACCAGACTTCAGGTAATTTTCCGAAGTAGAAAATCTGTGTCAACAGCATTCAAAACTTTCGGGTATTTACAGGAAGATAAATATAAACACTGAATCTGAACACGCAATTTTCCCAAGTCCGTGTTTCTTTATTTAGCGGAATACAATAATATTTATGCTATGTTATGTTATTCATAACGCAAAAAGGATTTAGACAAGCAGGTCAAACTACTTTTACATTTAGGTCGCATGACAATGAAAAGTATTGAGTAAATGTACACCGTGTTTTTTTATTTCCTTTAATTTCAGTATATGGTTGGGTACAATGAAGACTAATAAAATTTTTTTTTACAATTATTGTTATATAGGTCACTAATGTAACTAAAGTATTAGTGTGTTGTGATTAACTCAACCAAATAATTGAAAATTATGACATGTCAATGTACCTAATTTCGAATATTACAATACTCCGAGGTACAAAGGAAGCATGTTTTATTAGCATGACACACAAGTGCATCATTTATTGCGGTGTATATGTAAGTACAATAATAATTTAATGTAGGTTTACCTAATCAGAAACACATTTTTTTTAGATTATCTCAGAACTGAAGCTAATTAGGACACTAATGTCTTTGAGAAATATATTACCTACTCAATTTAAGCTCAGTAATGTACCCCTGCAATTAAAGGATAATAAAAAAACACGATGTATATGTTACCTTTTTTTATTAAACCTATTCAGTTTAAGGTACAGTCAAGGAATTTGATTCGCGTACCGTTTCGTTGATTTATTGCTTGAAATGTCAGAATATCATAAGGCTTATATTTCTTTAAGCAAGCGAAGAAACATAGCCCTTAGTACTATTAATTGTCATCAGTAATTTAGACTTAAGACGGTACGCGAATCAAATTCCTTGACTGTACATCAATGTGACCTATGTTAAAAGAAACAATTGAAAAAGTAACATGACAATGATTGCGACATCGGTTTTTATGCCTTCAGCAGTATTTCATTCCGATTGCGGCTTTGTTCTATTGTATCTGGTTCCAGGCTAGATTTGTTCTGGATCTACATTATGCAGAAAAACGCAGGTCTAACACAAAACAAAGTTTGCTATGGAAACAAAAATTAGTGTTTATCGATACATGTCCGCAATTACACGTGTCCTTGTATAGCAATGAGGACGCCTAAGTATTTAAAATAGGTAATTAAAAATCTTAGTTGCGTTTTTTATATTATTTATATAATTTTACCAGTATTCCGACTTGGTATCGCCGTAGATAAAGTATACTCGTACTCGTACATTAAGTAGGGTAAATCGCCAGTAACTGATACCCTCCAGTAACGGGCCACCTCATACTAAAAATGAACTCTATTCACCTAAAAACAGAATTCATTTTAGTATAACGCGGCCAGATATTGAAGGGTGGCCAGTAATTAAAACCTCATAATGAATTCTGTTTGTAGATAAAAGCTCATTTTTAGTTTGAGGTGGCCAGTTACTGGACGGTGGCCAGTTACTGGCTATTTACCCTACTACCAGGAGCGTCATTTGAACATGACATTAAATTTACTCTACTTAATAAATACCTACTTTCAATAATTTAAAATTATTATAATTACCTACGGGCAGAGATGGGCATTAATCGATTAATCTTTTAGTTAACTAATCAATCGATTAAAAATATCAATCGTCATTTTTTAATCGCGATTAATTTAGTTGCGATTAAATTAGTTGTGAGAATGTTCGACTAACAACTAAATTAGTTTTAGTTTCAATCGACCAAATTTCACGATTAAATCGATATTAAAACTACGTAGTCGCCCGTTTTTGCATTTTTTATCTTGCAATACAAAAAAAATGAGCTATAATTATGTATACACGTTTTATTTGAAATGCTTATGAATAATGACAATGTAATATTATGGGCCATAATATTATTATAATAGTCCTAGCGGTACACGCCGAAATTCAGTATAATGCTGCAAATGGTGTTAAAAGCATAAAAATCGGACCGATTGATCTTTAGGCCAAATGAATCGATACGGCCCGCAGCAGTAAAAAAAAAAAACCAGAGTGCAGTTATGACGTCATCTTTTTTTTGTAAGGAAAAAAATTTTTTTTTGTTCTGAAACCTATCGTGTGTGGTATCAAATGGAAGGGCTTTCTGAGCCAATTCCAAAAATATGTCACATCATTACATTTCAGTCACATGTTTGAAATAAACATAAAAAACATTTTCAAAACATACCAAGTTTGGGCTCCTCCAGATACGACACCAAGGAATATTTTTTTGTACAATATATCTCAAATGATACCTAATATCCTCATATCTAACCCCAAGAATGCAATTTTGAAAATAATTACATTTAGTATTTTTTTCTGATTTTTAATGTTTACAAAGTGTGTCGTATTACTCAACACGAGTACGAGTACCGTAATATCCTCCAACTTTGCCCCCAGGCGAAACTTTGCCCAACATTTTGAACAAATTCATTAATTTACGTAATTTTATAGTATTCTGGTGCGGGCAAGTGTTGATGTGAATCTCACAAAATGGGAAAGCATGGTGAGTAAAACCCATACTTATACTTATACCTGTATATAATAAGGCTATGGGGAAAGCCAGTGAAACCTTATTGTAGAGGGTGCTCTTTTAGATTCCATACAATGAGGAAAAGAAACAAAAGATGAATGGTCCTTAACAATGTACGGGAACTATGTACAGTTAAAAGGCTTTTCTTATGCAATTGTTTCCCTATAGCTTTTTGCTTCAGCATTTTCATTTTAGAGTATTGTGACAGTTGCCATTACTCTAGATTGTTTATATCGTAATTCGATTTCAAAAGGATAATGAATGAAGAAGTCTTGATGTGGGCAATGTTACGTTGTAATGTAACAACTAGTGATGGCCAACTTTGCCCAAGACAAAAAAAAATCTTAGGGCTATCAGCTTTTTGTATTAACCACTCGGCACGAGAAAAGGTGATTATTGTTTTTGAAATATATACAGCCTTGGCCAGAAGTGTTGAGCATAGGTGTTTTTTGTTTACAATTTTGATGTTAAGCATTATTTCCCTATCCTAACAATGTACGGTAACGGTAAATGTTATATTTTATTTATAAATATAGAAAACTTCACTTAATAACACTTTCAAGGTACTTAAAAAATATGAAAACAGAAGGTACCAAAAATGCAAATTTAAGTCTGTGCGAAATATTGCAAATATTCTATGCAGTTACAACTAACTTCAACAAAACATGCCTATTAGTTTAAATTAATTGACAAAATAACTTAAACAAAGATGGAAACGATGGACTAAACTTTCCAGTTTTGTATGAAAATCGCATTGGTGCTCAACACTTCTGGCCAAGGCTGTATATGACGTTTTGGAACTGTTTCTTTATTTTTTTAATGTAATTGTTAATGTGAAACCATAGTATTCAATATATACATAATTTTCTTTGATCTGCCAATTTAGTTGTAAACATTACTAAGATAGGTTCGTTATGATTTGTTTCTATTATAAATAATGAAATATAACTCATTTAATTATGTTTTGTTTAATATACATACTAATGCCTGAAAAATAAATGCATGACTAAATTAAAAAAATTAAGTCAAATGAGACAACCCTTGTACTTTGGAATGCTTGTATGCACCTTGTACCGTAAAGATCAAAAACGCGTACCTATCATTGCCCACCTAATTTGTACAAAAGTTTACGTACTTATCGCTGAACTATTTAAAGGGAATGATAGGATTACCCTAGAGACTTGCTGTAATTCTTGTTTCAATACTATAATCGCATTATTTAAGCGCAAATCGACTTGAGCAATGTTGGGTAAAACTCGATATAACTTTACCCACCCTCAAGTTCGCAAAAAATGGGATAAACTTAATTCGCTTTAAGTAAGAAAAATCCTGATATGTGCAACCCGGGTTCCTCGAGCTCACCTATCACGTTATATCAAAAGAACGTGTAAACAGAGTTTCATTATTCCGAGAATTATTAGATCCCACATTCGTAATAATGAAAAATTAAAAAAAAAATACTTAGTGAAATTATTTTCAAAATTCCTTTCTTGGGGTTTGAAATGAGGATATCAGGTATCATTTAAGGTATATTTTACAAAAAAATATTCAACCGTATCGTTTTTGTAGGAGCCCAAACTTGGTATGTTTTGAAAATTATTTTTATTTTCATTTGAAACAAGTGACATAAATATAACGATATGATATATTTTTAGAATTGGCTCAAAAAGCCCTTTCATTTGATACCACACACGATAGGTTTCAGAACAAAATTTATTTTTTTTTCATACAAAAATAAGATGACGTCATAACTGCACTCTGTTTTTTTTGTTTTTTACTGCTACGGGCCAAATCGATTAATTTGGCCTAAAGATCAATCGTTCCAATTTTCATGCTTTTAACACCATTTGCAGCATGTTTAAGGCGTACCGCTAGGACTATAACGATATATTGATATTGGTAATGACAAATAGCCGTTTAGATGTCCTAATCAGTCTGTCAACAGCCATACCGAGGTTTTCTATTCAATTTGTTTCTAACATTAGTCGCGAGAAAATAGTCTAACTAATTAGTCGATTACAAAATTTAGTTGTCCGAAATCAATCGGCAACTACTTTAGTTGCAACTAAATTAGTTGCACTCTATACAACTAAGATTGATCAATTGTCCGTCGCAATTAATTCTTGTAATCTTAATCGTTAATCGTTAGTCGATTACATTTTGCCCATCTCTGCCTACGGGTGAGTTGCGCAGACACTTACTTACAGAGTAACGCCGCCAGTAATAAAGGTTAATACAACAAAATTGGGGTATTCCAATCTTGTCCATCGGCACTTTTTAGGGATTGTCGCGCGTTCCTCAATAAGGCTGGCCTAGGCACACCCTTTGAGCCGCTTATCCGTACAATCTTTATCCTTTATTTGCGTCTCCGACTTATCCTAAATTCCTGACGAGGGCAACTCGACTCGCTACTGCCGTATTAAAACTAATTCTCGTTTCTACGGAGAAGAAAATAACAATGGCATCTAGGAAAACTATTAGTTACTTCAAGGAAAGTTTAATTCAATTTTTATATTATAGAACGCTGTAGCTGACTAATTTTGAAATTCATAGTTTAAATGTGTTATCTCTTTAAATATTACTGTATGTTCGGTATCCCTGCCATATTACATAATCTGCGTATATTATATGTATCAAAATTTTAATTTTAATAAGTCACATCGATAATTAGAAACATAAATATTTATTTACATAACTAAATATACAGAGGTACTACAGTACAAATACTAAACTAAATTAATAACTAGCTCAAATCTAAACTAGTCCCTTGCGGCATTTCCTCGTTGTATCGTAATGCTGATACGCTGTGCGAGGAAACCGCCAGCTCTTCGGTCATTAGAAACATATATTGTATTGCAAGTATTCTATAACGATATCAATATAAAGGAAGCCTTCTTGAGCGCCACACTGGTACAGTAAATATGAACTAAATCTTGTATGTCATCATCTCAAAGGCACATAGTAAGGGTCTCTAATCTTCGCATACAAAGACCAACGTTGCCATTCTAGATCACATAACTACATATGTAGCGAATACACATACTGCGTTTCAATCCGTACGGACGAACGGTCGACGCCCCTGGTAACCTACTTACCTAAATACCTATAGATATTCGCTAAAAGAGATTCTCCAGAATCGTGAAAATTGGTTTATCCTTCCGAAGCTGCGAATCAAAAGATTTATGTACACATTGCTCTCATCACGTGTCCGGGTTCTCAAACAAGATTAGTTGGCGTCGGCGGTTTGACCGAAGTTATAATTGCGTACATACGACAAACAACAGATATATGCGACCGTAATCGGTTATTTGGGATTGTCACCCTTCGCTTTATGCCTAATTTATTGTTGGAAAGTATAATACAAAGCCATAATTTAAGGCGCTTTGTTTGATTTAAGGACTTACGTACCTACTGGATGGCTGACATAACTCAATTAGATAGGTCTTTATTTACTTTTTTTGTTTTTTTTTTTACATTTCGAGTATATTAGCAGATTTATCGAATGGCTTTTCAGTATCAATATTAAAATTTGTATACTACGTACGTAATAAAAAAATAGCCAAAATTGTAAGTAGGTATTGTATGAGAGTCAAATATATACTAAGACGTTACCGACTTTTTAGACGTTAACACCTTTACTTCCTTGAGAATAAAAAACACTGTCCAAAGCAAGCAAAATGTACGGAAATAAACTTTTTACAAAGTTCTCAGCACAGAGTACATACAATTTAATCAAATAAAAACGCCTCATATCAGAATGTTAATAAGTCATGTTACGTAGGCACCTTCTCTTGTGTATTGTGTGGGTAACAGTAAATAATGGGTTGCGTTAGGCGTCACGCTGCGACCGTTTCTTTTACCCCGTCAACAAGAAATAAATATGAACTCATGGACTCTTTTCACTGCTATTAGGAAACTTCAATTCAGTTTACTATAAAAAAAATTATTCACCACTTTTCACTGGACGAAATGGTCTATAATTATTTACGGTAATGGATCCATAGAGCTAATAGTCCTGCCTTTGTAACGATTTGAACTACTGTAGGTAGTTAAGCTGCGTTGCGAGTAATGTGTTTTTGAAAACCAATAAAATCAATTCATTTGTTTATCCTCGCTCAGCGCAGCTCTAGGATTGGTTCTCGACAAACAAATTCCTCGCAACGCATTCCCGCTCATCTCTGGTGTAAACACGTCTTAGAACAATGGTTTGACGTGTTGGATAATAAATATTGAATAAGCTAGATCTAACCTAACCTACCCCTATTTACGTAGCAAATTATCTCATATTTCTTATAAAAAAATCGACCAGAATCACGTGAGTGACCCGTTATAAATATTTATTAATATGTTAGAGTATTACGAGAGTTTTATAGTTAAAAAAGCACATATTTAATTATAAATTATGATTATAAAAGGTTGTTTAATTCTATCATGAACGTGGACAATTGTTTGGTACCAATTCACCCACGAATTATTTAGTACCATTCCATTTATTTGTTTATTATTTAAGGGCTTCATTTATCACGTGACGAGTCTCGAGCTCTTGACTTTTAATATGAAGGATGAGACGGGTCTTGTCTGACGGTAAATTAAGAAATATGCGTATCCGTATCTCAATAAATTCGCGCCTTTTATTTTTGTACAAATATTAACGGAAAATTGACACAAAACAATAATCTGAACCTTTGAACCTCTGAACTTTTAAATTACCTGGGATGAGGATAGCATGGATTTGTGCAAAATTAAGTCATAAAGACTGAAGAAAGCAGTAATATCTCATTAGGTAGATAAAAAATCTTAACGCTTTCCATGGTGGTCGTAACACTTTTCTTTATGACCATGTCGACCGATGAAGTGTTCAGATTGTACAGTATATTAAAGTTTTATTTATTTCCGTATACCTATATGAAAATATTCCCGTTGTTGTACTTTTTGCAGAGTGTCGTGGTCAATTAGCAGTATCAGGTACAGATGTTGCTCGTCTTACAATTTTTCGCCATTCTGGCTGGTTTGATGTCATTCTAACAAACTTGTTCAAGGGTCCTTCCATAGCGGATTTGATCTGGTCAGTCCATCGCATTGGTGGCCTTTGACGCGGTATTTCTCCGTTTGCTCTACCCTGTACCACTAGACGATCTATAGAGCCATTCTTTTGCCTCGAGACGTGTCCGAAAAACCTGAGTACGCGGTTGCTTACAACACCAAATAGACGTTGCTTAATGCGGAGTTCTTTGAGGACTTACCCTTTAGTTACATGCATTTTACTCGTAACTTCCCCCTCTCGCTCGTGCTCGTAGGTAAAATGTTTTAGAGCACAAGCAGGATTGTTAAGCTTTAAGCCGATAAGGGGTCAGGTAGGTAACAAACTTGCCTAACAGCCGGAGGCTCAAATAAGATTCCTTGTAACTGAATTACGGTGAAGGCCTTAATGGTTATTCTAAACACCTTTCTTGGCATTAACGCTTCGCATAAAATATACTTAACTAACGAATACGTCTCGGGATTGTTATGTAAAACTCAGTCTGTATTTGGTCCTATTATACGTGCTTTTAGAGTTTAATTTAGCCGAAGCTACGTGGCAGATTGAAATGATAAATTATGGACAATGAACTTACTCGTAGGGCTTCGGATTGGGAGGTTCTTGAGACACAATATGATAGAAATTGAGCTCAAATGCTCAAGGAGGGCGAAAATGGGTCCCTTCGTATAGCCACTTCTATACAGAGTAACCTCTGTTTACTAGTACTTATACGAAAACAGTATTTGTTCTTTGTGCCCCATTTTTGCTATAGGTCAACACTGTGAATCGCATTGCCTTTTTGTTTTAACTTGGCAACGATAATGGAACGTCTACTCCAGTGTTTCATGTTTTTGTTTTCGCCACAGTATGCCAGAATTACACGCTTGTATTTTATAATTTCGACAACGGTAAAAAAGTACTGTAGCATCCATGTTTTATTCTACCTTAGCAATATCTTTTATCACTACACCACCGCAATTTGTAAAGTTACCTTACCTATTTATTTGATGAAAACTAATAATGGCAGAGTTAGGGCAGAGATCTCCTGTGTAACATCTATGTAGACAATCTGTGACTTTATTGAAGCCAATCTATTTCACGCGACAGCGATAGAGCTCTCGTGGATTGCGAAGTTCCGATCAACACCTCCATACTGAATCTCGGTTCAATGCACCAATATAAACTATGTAACGCATACTAGTTTGTTTAAAAATATAACGTGCACAATCCGATACAATCGTTCTTAGCTGATGAATTGTGAGGAGCGATTAACAATTTGGGAACTTTGCCAACCAGAAGTTACAAATCGTTGTATGTGTCTGATTCACGCTCGGTATGACGTTTTAATGTTGTTACAAATAATACCTACGCATTTTATTAACCGCATATCAATTTATATACAAATTAATAAAAATGTCAGTACACAGTGATTCGATAACACATAACGGTGCCAATTTTATTACAGATCTAAAAGCAAGTATGGGTTAAACTAATATATGTAAACAATTATAAAGAACAATGAATATTTATAATCATTTCCTTGTTATATAAAACTATAAAAAAGTGACAGTGTTAAAACTGAATATACCTCTCTTATCCCCTTTTATCCCTTCTACAATTCTATAAATCCTCAAGACATATTTCCTTCCCTGCTTTAACTTGATACGACTGACATATCACTTAAACTTCGAAGACTGAATTGTTATACATATTTCACTGTTATAAAGTGCCAAACGTTGAATGCATTGATGGTGATTGCCGCGAAGTGGGTGCGCATGAGTGGATCGTGTCGCGCGGTGTCTCGGTGTGCGCGTGCGTCGACGGCAGCACGGTGGTCGGAGGCGGGGTCTTCCGTTGCTGCGTGCCCTGGTGCGGGGCGCGCGCGGCGGCGCCCATCGATGACGCCGATTACGCCCTGCGTGGAGAAAGTCCGCCCACGCCTCTTGAGGAATACGGTAAGTTTTTTTTTATCTTTTAATTGCTAATTGTTGATGTCACTAAACCAGTACAATACTTTTGGAAAAATTAGGTTAAAACAAGTTGCATGTGCTGTATGAAATCGTCCTACGCAATTCTGTGTACTTTTATCTAATCTGTCCTAAATTTTCTCAGTTTCGTTATGAAAATGAGCCAGAAATTTATATGGCTAATTATAATTATCGTAATGGGAATGAGAAAATTAAGAAAACCTTTATCTTAACTTTTCTTCGTTTAGTTTCGTGTCTAAATCTACGTAGGATGTTACAAATATGGTGGCTTTTAGGCACAGTTGTATCGTTACCAGCTTAAAAAATAGGATGCGTCGAACCAGGCTAACCCCGTATAAAAACGATTTTATGTTGGCAACTTTATTTTTAATTACCAAATTAAGATATGAATAATGTCATTAAAGGAATCACATCCTTGTAGAGCTTGTAGAGAGTTGCGAGTGAAAATTATTTGATGCTAATGTTTGTCGACATTTTTTTTATTTGCCACAGTTTGATAGTTGATTAATTATTTATTATCTAAATAATCAGAACAGAAATTATTTCAAATGTGCTATCGAAATAATTATTTTTAATAAGAGGAAACTAGGAAAATATATTTATTACAGCATGACTTGTGATCGCTACTACCTACATATTATACGGCCTCCATAGCCCAGTTAGTAGTGACCCTGCCTACGAAGCTGGAGGTCCCGGGTTCGCATCCTGGTAAGGGCATTTATTTGTGTGCTAATCTCAAATATTTGTTCCTGAGTTATGGATGTTTTCTATGTATATAAGTATGTATTTATCTATCTAAGTATGTATATCGTCGCCTAGCACCCATAGTACCAGCATTGCTTAGTTTGGGGTTAGGTTGATTTGTGTAAGATTGTCCCCAAATATTTATTTTATTTATTTTTATTTATTTATTATTATAACTACCACAAGATATCACCGGATGAAATAAACTTGCCCCCTTATTCATAAACGGCCACTAAAGTTAAGAGATCGCTGATAATCGTTTGTCCCTTTCCCTCTTTACTTCTACTCCTCTCTCCCTCTTTACTCTTTACGTCTACTTTAGTAGACGTTTATGAATAAAGGGGTTGTAGTTTATTTGCCTTCTGTTATTTACTGCTATATAAGTATTTGTCTCGCAAACACTCTAATGAAAACTAGTCTGTATGCAACCTTTCAATATACGTTGTGCCAATAATATGTTTCGTAAACTTATTGTGTTAATATTGTTTAATTTAGGCATCGCTAAAAGTTTTAGCCTAAAAGGTAACTAAATGTTGCAAAGTGAGATCAGTGTTCAGTTCAATTAATTTCAAAGAAGTAACAATCTTCAATCTTAATTTTATTCTAATTCCTTACAGGAGTTAATGAACGAAAAGTTTTGCTAAATTAGTTCCTTTTAGTGTGTAATTTGAATTACTTACCATAATTTCGGAACTCCAAATTAAGCTTAATAGGCCTTAGATTTGTACATAACAGTTAAAACTTTCGAGCTAGATTTAACATCTTCTCTACCGTGACGGTGAATTACTGTCATTATTATTTTTTATTCGCGTGGTGAATAAGGCAAACTTAAGGTGTTCTTAAAACATTAATATGTAATATGGCGATAATATGGATAAAAAAATTAACTGCTAATTTGGGTTCCGTACCAAAATGGTAAAAAAGGAACCCTTATGTTGCGACTCTGTCTATCTGTCACAAAGCGAATTTTCTCAGAAAGTAATGGACCGATTGAGCTGAAATTTTGTACAGTTATGTAAGTCAGCAATCCAAAGGCAGGCATGTAACACCAATCTATAAATTTTAAACATGGAGGAGCATTTGTTTAAATGAGAAACAAATTATATTGTGTGGAATATAATAAAAGGGCTTGATGTGAGGATTTCAAATATATTTAACATAATAATACCTATATGGATATATAAAAAAGGGGAAAATTTGCCCCCTTATCTTGGAAAATACAGATAATTCTTATAGATTACAGGATCATACATATAGATTACAGGAAAAATAATGAAAGTGAAGTCAAACGTGAGTTGGACTTAAGAAGCGCGACCCTGACTCGCACTCAGCCACCCTTCAACTTCTCATTAAATCATGCTGAAAACGTCTTTTTTTTTTTCAAATAATAAGAAAAATTGTTCGCACGAAACCCTCGGTGAGCGAGTCATACTCTCACTTGCCCAATTTTTTTTTAACTTACGTCACATGTAATTTTGCTTGTTACCTTTTATCAAATGTTGCCTACCCTACAGTATTATTTTTTTTCATTTTTTTCATTTTTATTTGTTTATTTTGGTCAGCACTAACAGCTAAACTAAACATGCTAACCTATAGGTATTACATAAGACATAACTTAATGCCTAACATGCAATAAACAAGCTTAATAGTATTAAACTAATCTTAAATCTAGTGATAAGATTACAACATAAATATAACTAACTAAAGAATAAATGCATTTTCATATCAATATTACAATGTCAAGATAAATTAATAACTATGTCATCAGGTAAATATGATATATTATGATACCCTGGAACATTTACGTGTCACTCCATTGGGATAGAACTTGTGGCTACAATTTTTTCTAGGTAATGACTGGATGCTGCTAAAAATTGATTTTCGGAACTGAAATATATGTCAAGTTGGCTGTTGCCTTCTAAAATGTCATTTAATAGCGTTAGCGCTCGGTGTAGAGGAGAGACGCAAAGCGCGCGCGTATTGGCATGTGGGATAGCAAAGAAACCACGGCTGCGAGTGCGTAGTGATCTTGTAAATGGCACAGGGACACGAATTGTTACTAGGGAAAGTAATGGCGGATTATTACCCAAGCCAGCTATGAAATGACACAAAAGAAAAGTTAACTTAAGTACTCATGACCTTATTATGACCTATTGATTCCCAGTGTCAAACATTGTATTTTATCTAGAGCATCAACATTCACTGATAAAATATTAAATACAGTCTAAAAGGGTATTTGAACCGGCGGCGTGCCTATGCAACATAATAGGCAGGAGTGGTCGTATTTTACACAAATATTGAACGGAAGGGAGGCAAATGTTCCGAACTTAGACTATTCAACCAACGGGACCGGCCATGTCTGTCATTTTCTATACAAAAAAAGTCTGCCGATTTCTGCGGGGGAGGGGAACGTCAAATATATGCGAAATCTCAAAATAGCCACGTCAGATAAACGTCAGTCCATAAAATGAGTCCACTGGTCATATATTTTCAGCAGAGGGGAACGCCTGTCAATGGCCGCTACGGTTGGTTAAATGCTCTAAGGTTCCGAACGCTGGGCGCTCTGTTTACGTTAATTCAACGTTTTAAACTGCGCAGACCCAGAATAATGGCTTGATTGATGAGCCGGTCAATATTAAGGGAACAATTACTTGTCTATTTGGAACTGTTTAGATAAGCCTTCCGGTTTAAATAGTCCCCAAGGACGCAATTAAGAGACCGAAAGAGTTAAATACAGTCGACATCAGAATCATCAGATACAAGGCGTACCAAATTGCTGGTGATGCTTTTAAGGGCATAAATTGGTATCGTATTCTGATTATGGATAACTAAGAACAAACTTCTTTCCCGCAAAAAAAAATGGTTTTGTATGGAGGGTAGCCGGCTCAGCCAGCTGAGACAACGTGTCCGATACAAAAAAAATTGTTCGCGTCAATGCGTCAATTTCTTTTTTCTCCTACTTTTTCTTACACGCAATACTATACCAATTATGCCCTTAAACGGATCACCAGTATTTTTGTTACATATGTACATCGGAGCGGTCAAGTTGGTCACAAATATCTGAACGACGTCTCTATTGTCAGGCGATAAAGTGCATGTTCAGATATTATTGAGTACCTTTGCCACTCCGATATATTTGATGGAGACTGTACATTAGGCATGAGATTACGAGTATTTGGGATATTTTCTCTGTTTTGGTTATGAATTAAATATATTTAAAACAAAACATTTTTGCAGACACACAGATTTGATTAGCATAAACGCATAAATAATTAGCTTTGATAAAAAAAATATAATAATATAATACGTGGCATCTGGCTGGGCACTGGGAATCGATGCATTGACAAGGGCGTCCATCTCCACGAAGTGACAGCTACGGCCTTGGAACGTATCGGATACGTTTTCAGGGTAGTCAAAATACCCTTCTTTTATTTGCGGCATGACCATCTATAAGACTAAATATTTACGTAGTAGTTTTGTTCTAAAATAATAGTTAGATTGGGCAAATAAGATCTGCCATTTATCTAGTTTTGTGTTGAAATTACTGATGGATTAGCTATATTGAGGCAGATGGGGCAGGTCCAGCAAACAAACTAATCGCATATTTGTCAACCCTATACAGTCGAAAGGCAATTATTCAATTCAATTTTTAAAATATGGCATTCTGTCCACAATATTGGGACAATTTTGCCAATGTCGAAGTCGCTCCAAGAGCTGGACGTTGTACGGTGAGGTTAGGCTTTTTATAAGGAGATAGCTACTCCCTACAAACAGCACGTGGACTAACGGATATCTAACTCAAACAGGGGTTACACATGTTTCGAGACTAATTCTTCATTAGTTGCTCACTAGTTCGTTAAATCACTGCAGAATAAGCTATATATTACACATTGAATCACGAAAATGAACATAAAATAAGAAGTTTTTCCCGAAACCAAACCACCTTGCTCGACAAGATGGCCGCAAGTCCCAGTCGAAAGGCAAAATTGTATGGATATGTCATGTGTCACCGTTCATCTGTCAAAGCTCTGTCAGACACTGATTTTGTAGGGCAGATGATCTCCTCTATGAAGTACTATTATATTATTCTGTGCCATTGATTAATAAAATAACATACTCGTACAATTAAATTGTTTGATGTTGTCGTTGTGTGCAAACATTGAAGCTTCCCCATTAATGATGTCATCACTTGTTTGTTTTGAAATCTGATAACTATATATTGTGCGTAGGTACTGAATTTATAATAATTTCAGAACGGTGTTTATCATTAATAGTTTATTTATAGCAGGTATTTTGAACTGCGTTTGACATTGAATGAGCAAAAGCTAAATACGAAATGTCCGGTAACGATTTGAAAATGAAAACCAATCAATCATTAATCGCATTTGGTAAGATAGTTTGAAGTCTTATTATAACAAAAACGTAGTTTAGGTATACATATTAATATTTAATAACCGAAAACTCAATTCTTACAGAGCTTGTTTAGTGAGGACGTTGATTCGTGTAATTTTGCCGCTTGATTATACATATGATTATTAATTATATTTTTTATGGTCGCTAATATCTTTTATTTTATCTGATTACAGCATGAAGAAAAGTTTATTTCCGCATTTTGTTTTTCTGAAATACTTTAATACCTTTCTAAAAATACCAACAAATCTTCGGAATTTTTCCTAGAATTGATCTAGCTAAACCTATAAAATATATATATGAAAATGAAAAAGACTGTTCCACTTATTCCTCAGATGACTCGTTTTCCAACGTATTGATATATTTTACACACTAGTATAACTTAATTTTATCTGTAAAATCCTTACTCTTTTCACCTCTTCAAGCAAAAATCGCGAAACAGGTGTTAGATTAGAACGAATTATTTATAAATGAAGCATAAAATAAAAAAAGGCGTTTCACTTATACAATTAAAAAAGAAACGTGCTTTCTAAATATACGTACAAACAAACTAATGGAAGGTTTGTTAGTTAATGCAAAATAGTATATAAAAGTTATGCGAAATCGAAAAAACAATATATAGGACTTTTAATTTATTCTGAGATCTTCACACGCAATGCCGACAAATATAGTAAAATCCCGCATACACTGAGTTTTTTGTCTTTTACAACCATTACAGTTCATTCATAAAGTCTAAGTGTTACTAGATAGCTCATTAAACTGTAGAGCATATCTTGTACCTTGTCACATTAAAACGAAAACTTCGCTTGTAACTTTTCATTAACATTTAACGTTTACAAGTTTAATTATGATATAGTACTAAAGCATTCGAATTTGTCGGTAGCTGGTACAAGTAGTGTTTGCACTGTCAGCAATATAATTATGTTCCCACTAAAAAAAACATGTAGAAGAGATGATTTATATGTATGTATGTTCAACTCGGCAAAGACCGTCAGTGGACGAAGATCGTATAGCAAGCAATTACAGCTAATTCTGCATAGCTTTTTTTTACGAAATGGTAAAACTGTAATTGCTTGCTATCTGATCTTCGCCGAGTTGACCTTAGTACATATATTTTGTATGTAGGTTATGTTATTCAGTAAGTAGCTACTTTTGATACTAACTGTACTTATGTACATAAAAGCGTTTTCGTTCCTTTGGCAAATATCTCCGTGACTGAGATAGCATAAAGTAGTCTTGTTTATTGTATAGTTGACAAAAGAATATTATTTATCATCTCTTATATTGAGTTGGAGACAGTTGTAAGCAATAGCGCCGATATATTGTAATAATTGAGGCAATAACGATTTCATTTTGTCTTGTTTATTAACAGAACATGTGGCCTAGCCAAATCAAATAATAATAGCGGAATGTTACTATGACGATTATATAACAGGATATATAAAAATACTTCAAATATAATTGATACGGAATAGTATTATTAGTCCATAGATATAATTACTCCATTTAATACATTATGCTTCCTACTTCGAAAATTATTTCTCCACAATTTCGTTAATACAGCAACTTGTCAGTTAGTCAATTGAGAAGCTTTTTGTTTTCATCATCATCATCATATATTTAAGAGCTAGGCTCTTGTCGGTGGAGCAATTTCCATGCCTGTCTCTCATTTGCCTTCTCCTTTACAGTCTGATAGGACACGACGTTTTGTTTTATTTGACTCAAAGTTACTTCGTTATACCACCATATTTTACCCTCATTTCTATTGCCTTCATTGAGTTAGTTGTTCATTCAATAATCCTTTAGTGGCGAAAGAAAAAGGCAAAGCTTTTACACCTCAGGTGTTTCTCAAACATTAGACATGAATTTATATCGGTTGTTAATTGCAAATTATATTATTTATTGCTACTAAAATTTCGTTCTAGTTAAAGCTTTAATTTATGCATGTAAAATGTATAGCTACTCGTACCTAGGTATTGCATAACAGCCTCTAATAACATAAATGTCGGGTAAAGTTTACTAAGCAAACGTGTATTTAGTTTATGTATTAGTAATGGATACAACGTTAAGGCAATGACAAATAATTATCGTAGCTGGAACAAGCGTTAATACCCTATGAATATAATGTTCCTTTGGCATTGAAAGTTTATTAATATCACCTAAATTTTCGTTATCGGTAGGTATTTCGAATTGTACCCTGCGATTTATATCAGTAATGATGTTTTTATTGATTAATAGACTAAAAGTAAAATGTCATTTTGGTAGTTCAAGTTTTACATAAGTACTCATTTATGCCCGATTTAGTAATCATCTTTCGTTATTATTATTATCGTACGGTTTTATTTTAATATTATATCCTCGTTTTAACATAATTTTGTACAAATTTTCGTTAGTTTAACACTATAATTCGTTTACAAGGCGAAGCTGCGCATGTCTACCAATTATCTCAAGCCTTTGGTAAAGAAGTTTCACTATAATTTTCTAGAAGTATAATAGTTATTGGCCATATATGAAAACTATGAATGGTACAAGGAACGGACATGTATAGCCAGTTTTACACATAACTAGATGTTTTATGTGCAACAAAATGAATTTACCTATGTCACTATTTACAGCTTAAACAGCTGTTTTAAGTAATACCTACGTCATTGCAAGCTTAACGTTTTGAGAAATGCCAATTTCCAAAATAAATGTGAGTAGAAGTCTAGTCTATTGTCGTTTATGTTAGGGAGTTAAGGAGAAGTATTTTTGACACAGTTTTATTTAGCTTGACCCCATACATTTGTTTGTTTATTTATTTATTTGTTTATGTCATTAACTTATCATGTACATCAAATCTTGTAAGTTAAATTTCAACTACTTCCCGGTGTCTGATTGAGCTGAAATTTGGTATACGTCCGTAGTTTACATGACAATGCTACTAGGTACAGTCAGTAATAAAACTGTGTACCAAAAAAAATTGGGAGTTACTTGTTGTTTAATTAAGAGGCCAATATTTCATCAGTCTGTAATTTCACCATAATAACTTCTTATCAACTACCTCACTTAAACGGTAGACCTATAGGTAAATTGTTTTATGTCATCATCCGCTTAATACTACATTAATCAAAGGTAACACGCAACTCCCATGTTACTTCAGCAACAATGCTTTCAAACACGTTCAGTTAAACGTACCTTACAAACATTCCGTGTTTAGAAGCTATACATATTCCAGTCCATTAAAATTTAAGGAAATTAAACTGCCCTAATAGTAACGTAATGTTTATTTTCTTTACTCTCAAGGCCACGGTAATTTAACAAATGATTTGCCCTTGACTCGCCGGAGCCCATAATATTCCAAACGGCTGAACCGGTATATTTAGTTAATGTGTCCTCATAACTAACAATAAAGTTTGTGATTATCTTTATGCGCGTATATAATACTGTTACCGTGACTAAAGGAGATATATGCGATGGACGCGGATATATTTTATTTGGCGAGGTATTAGGAAGCTAGCTTTTATTCTTTTTGGTATTCGGTGTGTGACCGACTATGTTTACACAACGGATATTAGGGTGTCCCTTATATTGCGATTTTGAGAAATTAATAACGTATAACCACTAAATATATTTCATTTACCCCAAAATACTGTACAAAAAAGTTTCAGGCCATTCCTGTAACTGTAACCCGTGCCGACTTTTATCCGATTTTCCCATACAATGTATGAAAATGACCAAAATTTATTATTTTATTTTAGTAATTTTTTCATGTCATCAGTGCATCCTACTCCTATATGAATGTTTTTTATGAAAAATATCTCGTTGCGAATCGAAAACCGATATAAAAGTAGCTACTTATGTTCTCCCTAAATTTCTTCATAGTAATTTGTATGGGGAAGTTACGACGCAAGTCGGCACGGGTTAGAGTTACAGGATTGGCCTGACTTTTTTTTTGTAGACTATTTTGGGGTAAAACAAATACATTTGTATGGGGAAGTCACGACGCAAGTCGGCACGGGTTAGAGTTACAGGATTGGCCTGATTTTTTTTTGTAGACTATTTTGGGGTAAAACAAATACAAATGCGTTATTAATTTCTCAAAATCGCAATATTAGGGACACCCTAACGGATATGTACAGTTCGTAGGGAATGTAGATATTATTGATGAATGATATATTATTGAATAGTATTTGTAACCAGTAGGAAAAAAAATTAAAAAAATTAAATGCATACATAGTACAATTCGATTAGTTAAAACCTAAACAATAAAACGGGTAAAAAGGTTAAAATAAAAGTATTTCACTATAAGTTTATTAGTGTAGGTATTGTGAAAATGGAGTAGTTCGTTTCGTGATAAATTGTTAATTTGATTATTTCTCTTACATTAACCTAATTATTTCAAAGATATTTTAAATAATAAAGTTATGTTTTGCCAACCCAAAATGATATAGATAGACAACGCATGGGAAATTGATCCCATTCTCTTCTTAATGTACATGATGTTTTTGTGGATAATACAAACAAGGCCAAAAACAAAAAGAAGAAATATTTTTTCTTTAATTTACAAATAAATAGGTACTAAGTATTACCATAGAGTAACTTATATAGCAGAGCAGCACAGCCTAAGAACTCTTTGAAGCTCAAGTCAATTGCGCCCTCTGTCCGAAAGCCCCCTAAAGATACCCAAAATGTAAGAGGAAATGTCAAACAAATTTAGCGTGCTAGTAGTACACTAGTAGCTACTAGGTGGAGTAGCAATGCAGTTGACATTTCCTCTTACATTTTGGGTATCTTAAGGGGGCTTTCGGACAGAGGGCGCAAATGACTTGAGCTTCAAAAAATTCTTAGGCTGAGCTGCTCTACTATACTAGTTACTCTATGGTATTACTTTCATTGTAACATGGAACTCGTGTTAGTTTTTGATAGGCAACAAAGCAAAGCAGCACTTTTAACATCTCGCTAAACTTTTACAACTAACAAGACTAAAGGTTACGGACAAGACGGACTCAAATATATGTACTAATGACATAATCCTCAAGTTGATAGGTACTTATTTTCTTTCACTTATACCTCGAAATTTCAGCTTCAATTCACCTTGTTGGTATTGCTGTAGGCCTGTTTTTCTCAAAGATCAGTCAGTTCAGTAGGTCAGTTTCAGTAGGTGAGATTTGCATAATAAATTCCACGGATCCCCAATTTTTTGAACCGCTTGCTCTCTTATTAAATTTGAATAGTAAGCATTTTTATTAAATTTCGAAGTACTCAATTGTTTTCGTAATTCAAGGCTGATACCGAATTCTATCCGCAAATTCTTCACCAGGAAGACAGTAATTACTCGCTTAAATTTTGTCCTTGTCGCGACGTAGCAACGAGCTACGAATACGTAATTTCAATTCCTACGTTCAGTTAATAGCGCTTGTATCGTTATGATTAATTCTCTGGGAACGTGAAATGTATTATGTGACTCAGTTTCTTACGCTTTTTGTACTTCAGCCGCAAGCCTTTGTGAAGTTTGCTAAATTATCTTCTTGCCTTGTTTACAGTTGCTCCAGAACCAGTAATAAGCTCACCGAGACCTCTCGGCCAACAGTCGCCCCTTCCCGGTATCGAAGAGGAAGACGACTCAGATTGGCCACTCGAAGACGCGACAGACGCGACTCTCACACCATCATACAAAAGCACCAGAAGCAGTACAGATACAGCTTATACTTCTTCTAGAAGTTCGGGAAAGAAGCGATTTGGGAGTCCCTCTTCAGTGAAGATATGCATTTCGGCAGCTGCTAGGAAGTCGGGGAAAGCGCGTAAGCGTGGGGGGGGCCGTGGGCAGCGTGTCGCCGTCCGCGCCGCCGGCTCAGCAGGGCGAGGAGGCGCCCGCGCCGCACGGCAGGATGCAGGCGGAGCAGGGCAGCATCGGCGAGCTGCAGAAGTACCATGGCAGATACCTCAAGAGCCGCCGACACACGCTCGCTAATGTTCGGTGAGTACTGACTATTAGCTATTGGCTGGGCATCGAAACGCATGTTTATATTAATAATTTGATAATAACGTACGTCGATATTGAATTAATCTCCACAAAAACCTTTTAAAAACGTAAACTTCTTCGAAGTTTCATAAATAATTACTTACACTCGTATTGACACCGATAACCGTTACGTGTTATTTTGAAATTAAAAGAACTTGGTCACATTTCAGTTCACATCACAGGCCATTGGTATGCAGATTATTAAGCCGCGGCCGATGAATTTAGGTTATTTTCAATTTTTGTAGCATGATGAACAAAACAGGAAGAAATTTACCGATACTCGTAATTGGTAACGTCCCGCAGAAAGCACACCCATACCTACCCTCCTTGCTTGCGTGCAATGGTTCTTTATAAAATGTTACTCAAAATGTTATAATTCAAACCTGTTAACTTTCTTACTTCTATCTCCCTTTGTAGCTGTAGCTACGGAAAAGACGAGTGAAAGGGACAGAACGTAATCATGTTCTGTCCTTTTTACTCATCTTTTCCGCGAATAATCATTCGCAATCTTTTTAATGCACATGTGAACGGTATGCATACCTATAGGTACATATAAGGATGTAACGAACTGTTCAATAATGGGAACCCTGGTGTTTGCAGACATCCTATATCCAGATATTTAGAAAATGAAGTTAAATTCACTCGAAAAATCTGATGTATAAAGTTTAGGCCATTGATAATCTTAGACAGTTTTCAACTTTATATATTTTTATTATTATAATGAGTTAAAACTAAATATGTAAAACTGTCATTTATTGATCAAATTACAAATAATTAAAAACATACAAATTACACACAGAATCAAACACAAAACAGATTAATACGAATACAAAAAACAAAGTTACAAAAATACAAAATTAATAACCCTCCCCAAGTCATTCCAGGCGCAAAGGTGCCCAATAAACTCGCCGCGTTTCCGCGCTGTATCGCTATGGACAACCTTTGCAACAGGAATGAATGAATAAATAAATGCTTTATTGCACACCTCAAAAATTACAACACAACACAGTAGAAAAAATACAACTAACAAAAAAGAGGGAAACAACAGGCAGTCTTATCGCTAATAAGCGATAAGACTGCCTGATATAATAAGGGAATGACCCGGAGCGGGAATCAAAACCTCGCTCCCGCAACCGACTCCGACCTCCTTAAAAAATGTGCCTCCGAGCACCAACCACCAACTTAGATATAGCATTTTATGTATACCTAATACCATAAAGGAATGGTTTTAATTATCAAATAAGGTACGTATCAGCCAACAAAATGTTACATTATGTTCTGTGTAATCCCTATTATTTTTACGCTATAATTGAACAGCATAATATTTATTATTTATTGGTTAATAAATCCACAAAATCTCGCATCCGTCGAGCCGAGCGGTAATTACTAATTAACTTGGCTTAACCACGCAGCAAACATCAACATTGTTTACCACTACTACTTATAACTTAAACAATGATCAGTCCCAGCGAACGATAAAAGTATAGAATTCTTTGTAGCTCTGCAAAATGACCACACAAAATTGAGGGTGTGACATTTTGATTGACCAAACACCACTTTGTTAAATAGCGCTTCGCGTAACATTGGTTCTGTTCTAAATCCCCCGGAAATGCGTGTGCAGGGTACCATCGCTTTGGTCTTAAAATCTGTGAGCCCCACTCATGCCGGGAATAACAGGACCGTTTTTTGGGAGCTATTTTTGTACCGAGGACGCCGTCTATATTTATTTCATCAGTACTCACACTACCCTATAATTTTCGTATAATCTAGGTTAAGTAATTATGATTAAAACAGGCTAAGTACTAGCTTACGTTTAATAATAAGCGCGTGCACCCATTTACCCACGATGCATTGTCATGGAATAAAGCAAAAACTATAAACTTTTTTTATTAACGATCTCAAAGCTAGTACGATGTGATTGAAATTGTTGAAGCGGTTACTCTTTTAATGAGGCAAGTAACGGCGCTAACGATGTTGTTAATCACTACATAGTATAAAACAAAGTCGCTTCCTGCTGTCTGTCCCTATGTATGCTTAGATCTTTAAAAGTACGCAACGGATTTTGATGCGGTTTTCTTTAATAGATAGAGTGATTCAAGAGGAAGGTTTATATGTATAATTGCACCCGTGCGAAAGCCGGGACGGGTCGCTAGTCATCATCAATATAAACAGATTGTACGACCATAAGAAAAACGAGACCGTTAAAAAACACACAAACAAATGTCATATTTTTTAGGGTTTTCGTACCGAAATAGGTAAAACGGAACCCGATTACTAAGGCGCCGCTGTCCGTCCGTGAGTGCGTCCGCCCGTCTGTCACCAGGCTATATCTCATGAACCGTGATAGTTAGACAGTTGAAAGTTTCACTGATGATTTGTTCTGTTGCCGCTATAACAACAAATACTATAAAACAGAATAAAATAAATATTTGAGGGGGCCCCCATACAACAGATATGATTTTTTTTGCAGTTTTTATAGGTGGTAGGGTTTGCACGACGGATCTGAAATGTATGGAAAGATCCGTGGATCCGGATCCAGATTCGGATAATTTCATACATTTGGGATCCGGATTGCAAACCCTAGGTGGTACGGAACCCTTTGTGCACGAGTTCCAGAAATCAATTGCAGAGTCCACGAATTCTAACTCAATTTGTGCCTCAATTTTATGTCCAAAAATTATGTCTAAATCTAATAAAGATTTCAGAGTTTTACTCTAGTTCGTTATTCAGTATGCCGCTTCCCCTAATTTGCAGGAAAAACACTTGGGCGGTTTATAAATTAAACGAAAACATTTGCGCTGCAGAGTCCGCGAGCAGAAGATAAAAGTAACAAAGGAATCGAGAAGGATTACTTCTGTAAGGAACCGGGATCGCTACTGACAGATACAATCTGTAGGATATTGACGAGATGATGCACGCTTTTGTTTCAGAAATGGCACAATGTTTTGTTTTGCTTGCTCCACGGGATCTGATTTCGACCATCAATGCTACGTATTGATTGTGCAAATCAGGAAGTGACTTTGTTGGACGTTTGATAACATCGTTTATTGAGTAACTTTTCTGACTAGCACTATTTGTGTTTATTTCATAGATAAAAAAAAATGTAATTATTCCTAATAGGGATAGGTATTATTCTTAAAAGAACAAAAAAAATAATTTTAATTTTTAATCATTTCAATTTTAAATAATTAAATATTAAATAAGAATAAATAATTCGATTTATATTTAATTTGATCAGTGTCAACAATATTTTGGAATGTGCCTAATAGTTAATTCATTTAAATTCGTCGTTACACATTTTTTTATTACTGTTTGACTGCTTATTTCCTCCTTGACCCAAAAATGATTAAATGGGTATGAATTTAATTTTGCTCATAGGTGGATTAACCTGGAAAGGGAGATAAGCTACTTTTTTATAAAATTTAGCAAATAAGGAGGTGAAATGAGGGTCCAGAGTACGAAAGTACGAATACTAAGCGAGAGAAGCGAGACTAAATAGAGTAGGGTTTGGCCTACTTTAAATATTCCATGGGCTTCTACGAGTAGCCGGCAAAAACTAGTATAACATGAAATTGTACTAAATCTGCAAAGGAATCTAATGGAACATGCCTTGAAACTGATTGGTAATTGATTCATAATAAATTATTATTGAAATTAAGTGGACGTGAAGCATATACTGACTTACTGGTTGAATAAACGAATTGTGTCAGTGAACGAACAAATTGACCACTTTGTCGATATGGAGTTACTTAGTACTTTCTAAAACTACGCAATATGCACTATCTATTAGTGAAAGAAAAAAAAATGTCCTACTTAATCGACAAAGTGACACAATTATCTTTGACCCGGTAAGTGTTTTTAATTCTTCCTTTAGTAATAATCGATATACTTACAATATACATAAGTATATCATATCAAATATAACGTACCTTACAATCTTCTATAATCACGGCAACTCCCGGTAAAGGTCACTCATGTTATATTTATTCGAACAAAATGAAGCGTAATCATTTCGGCAAAAGGTAGCCTCATGCAAATTAGTTCGTTGGTATTTCAATATTGAATCCAACGAGACATCTAGAGTTTACTCGTGGCACTGAGGCCACCCGTTATCTCTCTATTAAAAAAAAAACAATATACAAACTCTACTAGACATTTGGTGAAGCTAGACTTAGCTAGCTTCACCAAATGGCTATTTATATACAGAGTGTTTCCTTTAATAGGAGCAATAAATTAAAACGTAGATTCTACTCCTCAAACAATAAAACTTTTGTTCAACATTAAAAAAATGTGTATTTTTTAGATTGTCACTTTTTTCAATGTACGTTAAAATCCGTCTAATCGACGTTGCTTGTCAGTCTTGCCACCCTACAGACATAATCAGTTTCGATGTACATTGCGTATTCGAATCAACTTTAAAGTGTAATAAAAATCAAACCATACGTTATTATTAAAAGTCGCTGAAAAAACGTTGTCTGGTGTGAGGAGTAGAATCTACGTTTTAATTTATTGCTCCTATTATAGGAAACACCCGGTATTAGAGTATGCCACTCTACCCTGTAACTGATATCCCGACGCGTATTTTCTTTAACTAGTAGACAAACAATATAAAGAAAATACAATATTATTTTAGGGCTCCAAAGTCGAGTTTACCCAGTTTTGAAGCTCTGATCCGAGTACTAGAAAGCTAGAGTTTCTCTTGGGATCCTGCCATTTGACCAAAATATTTTTGACCAAATTTCATTTCCCAACCAAACTTTCCCAACCGCACATTTGTCAACCCAATCTTTCCCATATACTTATTTGTCAAATTAAAGTTTCGACAAATGATCATTTCCCAAATTATTACTCGAGCAACTTTCAATAGACCAACTGATGTTTTGCCAAATGTTTCACTTGGACAAAAAATGTTTCACAATTTTAATTTTGTCAAATAGATGATTACACAAATGATTTTTATCCAAATAAATGTTTCGACAAAAAATGTTTATCAAAAGTATTAGTTGGACAAAAAATGTTTCTTCAACCCTCATTTTGTCAAATAAATCAGTGGACAAATGATATATATCCAAAGCATAGTTTAGTCAAATATTGTTTGTTAAATGTTTTAATTGGACAGACAATATTTACTCAACTATTATTTTATCAAATAAATTACTGGACAAATTATTTAAATCCAAAGTAATGTTTAAAAATATTTATAACGGGTTACTCACGTAATTTTTGTCGATTTTTGCTCGACATGTTTCCGTTATAAATATTTTTAATATGTTAGAGTCTCACGAAAGTTTTATAGTTGAAGTAATGTTTAGTCAAATAGCTAGGGGTATACGCACAGATCTGACGGCCGGATTTGTCTGGCGGATATGCTTGACGCATATCCGCCAGCGCATGAATGATGCATAGCGCGTACATAGACGGATTTGTCCGCCGAGCATATTTATCGGAAAAATCCAGCGAGCAGATCTGTGCGTGTATATAGCTAATAATGATTGTCAAATGTACTTGAACAAGCAACTTTTATTTTGGCAAATAAATGACAGTAACAAAACAAATAAAACACTCTCCAAACATTCCAAACCAATGCTCACATAATATTTTGTTCCTTAAGGTTAAAGGAAAAGTACCCCCACAGAATAGTAGGTTAAGTTAGGTTACCGATGTAGGTGTGTTATTTTGAGTATGTTCCTCAGTGCGAAAATAGAACCCCGCGAAGCGGGGCTTCGTCAACATGTTGGCGGGCATAAGCAGACGAAGACGTCCCTGCCATTACCGATGTAGGTTTGTTAGATACCTTTTGCCTCTCAGAGCGGAAATAGAAGCCCGCGAAATTCTGCCAGAAAAGTAGGTTAGGTTAGATTAGAACTGTGACCTCCCATCGAAACGAACTTCTGCCAGAGAAGTAGGTTAGGTTAGAACCGCGACCCCACGGAAATGAACTTCTGTCAGAAAAGTAGGTTAGGTTAGGTTAGAACCGCGATCCCCGGAAATGAACTTCTGTCAGAAAAGTAGGTTAGGTTAGGTTAGAACCGCGACTTCACGCAAATGAATTTCTGTCACAAAAGTAGGTTAGGTTAGGTTAGAACTGCGACCCCACGGAAATGAACTTCTGTCAGAAAAGTAGGTTAGGTTAGAACCGCGTCCCCACGGAAATGAACTTCTGTCAGAAAAGTAGGTTAGGTTAGGTTAGAACCGCGTCCCCATGGAAATGAACTTCTGTCAGAAAAGTAGGTTAGGTTAGGTTAGAACCGCGACCCCACGGAAATTAATTTCTGTCATAAATCCTAGTAAACAATAACATTAACTGTCTTATTGTTTGCCGTAATTTGTTTGAAATCATCAATCAATTCAAATTTAACGATTTTTTGTAACATGAAAAAACTACCAAACGGATTTTTGATTAAAAAACAATTTGCCTAAATAATGACGATTTGGGATAAATTAGTTTACAGAATGATGATTTGGCATATGAAATTTTGTGAAATGAAAAATTACCAAACGGGTCATTTGCTAAAAATATATTTGCTGAATGATACGTTTGCCATGACTTGTTTTGCGATTTGTATGTTTTGGCAACTAATGCATTCGGTTAGTTAAGAATTGGTAAAGTGAAAATTGTCAAAATAAGGAATTGCCGAAACATTTATTTGCATATTGTTGAGTTGCCAAAAAAATGTTTGCGTAATATTTAGTTGGGAAATGATTATTTGGTATTTATGTTTTTGGGTAACATTATTTGGGAAGTGAAAATCTGGCAAATAATTTTTGGTAATACATCAGTAATCCGTTTCTCTTGTATAGTTTATTATAATAAGCATAATTTTATTAAATACTGGTGTTATTAAATTTGCCAACCCACATTTTCATGACCGTAGTAGTAGTAGTATAACACTTTATTGTACAACAAATAAAAATACAATAGTAAGAATACATAATATTTGTACAAAGGCGGACTTATCCCTTAAGGGATCTCTTCCAGCCAACCTTTACCTTTACAACAGCAGACCGTAGTCATAAAGTAACTGAAATTCGTAGATATTGGTACCTACGAATTTCAGTTAGGTACTTTATACACCAGTAGTCACCAACAATCGAACACTTCTGCGTTAAGCTCCGGTATTTTACCATTTATTAAAATACTGATGTAGGTAATATCTCACTCAATACTTAGCCCTAAAGAAATACCCAATATTTCATAAAAGCAGCGTTCCTTGTATCGAAACGAAACCTCGTTCGCGACATTTGCGTAGTAAATCAATAGGGGTATCTCGTCTCGAACAAAGGCCCCATCCGTGAACGTTCAGTTGTAGGTGATGATTGATAGCGGGCCGCGTGATTGATTCCCAAACGCCACCTGATAGATGCGCGGCGTATTATGTACCATTACGGGATATCCTGTTCCTGTATTGTGTTATGATTACCTTATCCGTCTGTTACTTGTTTACTATCGAAGCAATTAACAAATTTTAATAAAAGCCGATATGAGGATAGGATTAAATTAGGTGTTGCGGCCGCAGCGCTCGATGTAATAAGGACACTTTTTCCTCCTTTATGGAATGTCTCCGAGTTATGGCAGTGTGATTAACGATTTTTACACAGAGAAAGTTAAGTAAATTATAATTACGCTTCGTCCTGGTTTTGTGCATTTGTACTTTGTACGTACACATAAATAGCCAAAAGCCAAAACTACATACTAAAACTACATACATAAATATAATGCAAACAAACTTAACTACTTAATCTAAAGATAATTATAATTAAGGCATTAACAAAGGTTGCCACAAAATGGTCCCGGTAGTGGGGAATAGTCGAGAGTGTAGAAAATACTTCGATAAAAATAACCAGAAAAGCTTAATATTTTTTATAAGAAACGAAAAAATTCTTCCATCTATTTTAATTAAAAATAAACATTGTGGCAATTTTAGAAATGTACGGAATCCTTGTATTTCCTTGGCCACGATTTCGACAACAAAATCTTTATAAGATTTCGGAAGATTGATATTAGATAGGAAATTTACAATAATTCCCTAAGGATTTTCATCGAAATTAGATAAGGAAGCAGGGAATCGGATTTCACGAGCATACGCTATTCAATGGTTTTTCTTTGTTCTATACTTATTGGGAATTGCCCAGAGGAGTTTCTTTACCCGTGCGAGGCTAATTACTCATTAATAATTAGGTAGTAATAAATACCCTCTCCCCGCGGGTGTCGTAAGAGGGGATAAGGGATAAGGGAACCTCTGATCCCTACTGCTCGTGAGAACGCTGTGGTGATATAAACATATAAATCTATAATTGTATGCATAGATACATAAACATACTATAATTATTGTATAAGCTAACACTGATCTCAATATCAACTTAGTAATAATAATCTTAAATGTTAAAGATTTTAACTAAGTTTCAATTAATTGTAAGTTACATAAGGTACTGAAATAAACAGATTTTAATTTTTTTAATTTTTTTTTAAATTAATGGTCATCTGCATGGCAGCGATGCGGTTCGCCACCCATCACGTCTCGTTCTTCACGGGGGCGAGAAGTGGTTCACGGAGAGCCATTTTGCTGCATTGATCGTAGCAAATGGAAATCTGTTATCTCTGCCTGCCCCTTTTGGGATATAGGCGTGATTGTTTGTATGTACGTTCTGTACCTAGACTAAAATTTAAATCGTCATTGACTCACATTCTTTATTCACTACAATATATAGGTACAAGTACGCGCCTAAAATTGCACGTTTATCAATATTAACTTGGGTGACTGTAGGGGAAAAAGGGAGTGAAAAAAAAACTTATTACCGCCAATGCCTCACCTTTTCATTTACTTAATATGCCGTTTAGCGTAAGGCAAATTACAATAATTGACGCCACTTTGTAACTACATATGTGTCCAACTGGGCAAGATCAAATTATATGTTTCGATGCTAAAAGGTAGTCGAAATATTTTGGACAAATAATCACCGTCTGGCGAAAGAGAAGACGGTACACAGAAGGGGCAAACCAAAGCTTAATCAGCGACAAAAACTTCTCTGGGTGCTTTCCATAACTCGCCATACTCGTACTCAGCATAATATAAGAGTGGTCCACCCCACCAGTTCCATCTTACAATCCAAACAGTTCTTACTATTTGTACTTAAATAACTTAGGTATACGTCATTGATTTAAACCGCTATTTAAAAAAATGCCAGTTATAGGGACTCACCTCACTTCACCTCACCTCACCTCACTTCACTTTATTTAAATGATTTTACATTATATTTTACATATTTCTCAATCGTATGGTTTTTCGTTTTCGTGACGATGACGTCAGCACGTCGGTCCCTCGAACCCATAAAATTTTCACCAACCAAAAAGTGCCCAAGGCGGCTTAAGAAGTTTTCACTTCAATAAATCCCGAAATAACGCGATAGGTAAGATTCCATTATTAGTCATTATTTTATGGGCTTCACGTAGAACTCAGTATTGTATATAGGTATTGCCACGATGTTATTAACTTATTAAATATGAAATAGTAAACAAAAGAAAGAAAACAGAACGAAAAAGAAACGATATTTTTGTATGGAGCAAAGAACGGTTCCCAATCCCCGGTATAGGTAGGTCATTGAGTAACAGAGGAGATGACATTCGTAAGATTTTTTTATATTATACTACTCTTTGATTCAGTCATGGCTGTCAACCGCCAAACATGGCGCACAAAATTTTGTTCTAGGTGTCACATCTAGTAGGTTCTACCTACATAATAAATCAGTGGTATAGAGGTACGCGCGTTTTCAGCCAATAATCCATAGCTAACTTCACTGTGCAAATCCCTTTCACTCTGGGGATCACTGGCGTTTGCTTCACTTTATGTTGGCATGCATCCAAAGATGTAGGTACCTACTGCTAGGCTGCTGCTGCACTGTGTGGCCTGCGTTTTTCATTTTACTTCTGCAATAAAATCCTGCGAATGTGACTTAATAGCTAGGCATACACGATACACGCACAGATGTGAACGCCGGATTTGTCCGACGGATGTGACCGGAGGAAAAATCTGTGCGTGTATGGCGCAAATTGGACACGGATTTGTCTGCGGACACATCTGAAAAGCGCCATACACGAACGGATCTGTCCGCCGAGCATATCCGTCGGATAAATCCGGCGGGCACATCTGTGCGTGTATCCCTAGCTATTTTGTCAAAGTTGTAGGAGCAATCATTTACTCGGGCACAGCACTCAGCAAATGCACTTATAAATTTCGAATCAAATCCAATAGATAGAAATGGATTGTGATGGAGTCTGAACAAGAAAATGAAAAAGGTTACGCCATTTGGATGCTGATAAGCAATAATGTGTTAACCCGCATGCGCATCATTTCGAGAAAATGGCACCTAAATATTTTTTCGTGGTTTCTGACGATTTGTTCTAAAAATTTTCGATTTTGTTATAAATGTAATGTTTTACAGGTTAAATATGAATAATTTTATTGATTTATGACTATAACTTTAGAAATGAATTTTAATTTAACGCAATAATCCACTTTTTGTTTATTGCGAATTGTATTAAGTCGTTAATTCTTCTCAAAAACATGTCATGATACTTAACATAGTGTTGCGAAATGTATAAAACTGACATTATACTCTTAATAAATATGTTATAGCTCATAACATATTTTTGGTAAATGTTCAACTGATATATTAATCGTATTAAACAAGAGTTAAGTGACACAATATAATAATTAAACAGGACAAAAACGAAAATGTCGTTAAATGGTAGTTTATGTGACTAGTACATAATGAAGGGTATTAAAGTACGAGTGTGGTTTTGGTGAAACGAAGTGAGTTTCATGATATTATTATGAATGACACGAGTGTTTTATTTTAATTTCTAAGTATGCACTACCTTATCGCTTTATCTAAAGACATTAATAGTCCTCAATGACGTGTTCGGGAACCATAAAAATTACCGCCACTGCACGGCCATGGCTGAATTTTGCCGGCGGGCATGGGAGGAGGACGTCCTCCTATTCGACTACTCCACAATTCATGACCAACTGTATTGATTTTTCATACATTATTGTAATGTTCAAAATTTTAATGTAATTAAAGCATCGGTCATCGATACTGTAAAGTAAACTTTACGATGTACCACAGGTACAGGTTTATATAGGCTTAATATAGGCCATTAGCTTATCGTTTCTGAACATATTATAGGGATTTTATGATATGGAAGTCCCTTCTTCTCAGTCGTTGTACTCTTTGCAGAGTGTCGTGGTCAATTAGCAGTATCAGATACAGATGTTGCTCATTGTACAATTCTTTGCCATTCTGGCCGGTTTGATGTCAATCTAACAAATTTGTTTAAGGGTCCTTCCATAGCGGATTTGATCTGGTCAGTGCATCGCATTGGTGGCCTCTGACGCGGTCTTTTTCCGTTTGCTGTACCCTGTACCACCAGACGGTCTATAGAGTCATTCTTTTGCCTCGAGACGTGGCCGAAAAACCCGAGTATGCGGTTGTTTACAACAGTATATAGGCGTTGCTTGATGCGGAGTTCTTTGAGGATGGAGACATTAGTCCGAAAGTCGGTCCACAATATCCCCAGCATTTTCCTCCAGCACCACATTTCTAAGGCGTCTTTCATCTTTGCTCTTTCTGTCTTCCGAAGAGTCCAAGTTTCTGCAGCATATAAGAATATGGGAAAAATGAGCGCCCGAACAAGCCGAACCTTCGTGGTGTTTGTAACGTTCCAGTTCTAACATATTCTTTTTAACTTTTCCATTGCGGTTCTAGTCATACCCATACGCCTTGCCTTTTCACTTCATCTTCGCGTCGGCCTGTATCCGATATTAAAGCTCCAAGATAGCTGTAGGATTGTACCACGCCACATTTCGCAATCTTGGTTATTTTGGGCGAGTCCGTCCATGCGGTCGATTACCATTATTTTCGTCTTTTTTCGGTTAATCTTTAGTCCAAACTCCAGGCTCACGCGTTCCATCCTGATAAGTAATTCTTCCAAAAATGCGAATTTTTCAGATTTGATATTGTTCCTTGATAATGATATTTCAAAGCTCGTAGGAATATGAAACAAGGAATGTGTCATGCCTAAATCGAAGTTAAGAGTTCGTATTTACTGTTAAATCTGTTTTACCACTAGCTAAGTTCTTGTTCATCTGGCATATGGCAACAGCCTTAATTAAGATGTGCGATCTAAAATGCTCGTCATTTCGAGTATAGAACATAGGAGACTCTTTTTGAATTTGTTTTATATATAGCTTCTTTTCGGTTTTACTTCAATAACAGATCCTTGCAAAATCGCATTAGCAGCTCGCAGCTTCGTCTGAACCAGCACTTCAAATTCAAATTCAAATTCCTTCTATCGTTTCGTTTCTCACTGGTCTCTTTCATCCTCTTTTTGGTAGTCCAGTTTGTGTTACATAAACTAATCTATTCATTATTATCGGGAAAAGAATCAGGATTCATGATCTACAGTCGGTACTTACTATCGACTAGATAACCAAGAGCGTCGTTTAATGCGTAAGATGATTATTTACAACTAAAATATACCTAGGTACTTAATACCAATTGTACCAGTTAAGACCGTTGAGTTGAAAATATATATGAAAATAAGCCAAATAAAGTATACAAAATTAATTGATAATGTATTTCAATAACATTCAAACCTAAAAACATAATTTAATAATATAATGTTATGGTTATTAAACCACTTAATAACAATTTATGGCCTTTATATAGTTTAACAATAATGAGTCAAGTCTTATAAAATGGATGAAAATATAAGACAACATGTAAACTTAGTTTCCCAATAACCGATCAAGCCTCTTAATGCATGAGTACTATATTATTTTCGTTTCGCAATATTAAGTCAAGTGCATGAAGTTATTTTTAATCAGTATAATTATAAAAGTAACATGAAAAACGGAATGTACACAAACGTATATTATTCATTATGGTTGTCTCAATTCATTTCTAAAAAAAAATTACATTTTACTGTTTCATTTGTATATTTTTCGGCCATCTAAACTCAAAAACACGTTTCCTTAAATTTAGTTTGATAACACTTTACAAATACCGTATGTCGGTGATTATCTATTTAAAACTGAATCGAAGAATACGTTTATGCACAAAATGTACCTTAATTTCCGAAATACACACTATTTTTTGTAACATTTACTTTCACAGCACTTTTGCAAAATGAGCACTAGTGGAATGGGAATCTCGCAATAATGAGTTAACCCCACATAACACATTATTGACATTATAGTATACACGCTGTCTATTTGTGTAATGAGTCAAGATACTAAACGCATTATTGCAAAATAGGCAACGCGTGTTAAAGGAAATGTGTTAACCATTTTTCCTAATTTTCATACGTTTGGAAATGTCAAATCACTAAGGCCATTTTTGCAAAATAATGGTCAGTGAATAAGCTACAATATGACACTAAAATCTCAATTTTCGTATTTTTGTGGGTTAACACATTATTGCTTATCAGCATCCATTTATATCTTTATTTCCATTGCTTGTATTTCTCTTGAGACGGGACCTGCTTTGTATGTGCTTACTATATTTTAAGTTTATTTATTTGACCAATCCTACATATCTTAAACATTTATTACTACGAGATCAATCCTTAGTGTCATACAAGTGTTTCTTAATGGCAACAATAAGAGGAATATTAAAATCATTACAAAAAGTATTTTAGAAGGGGGTATTTACCACTTAATATTTGTTGTAAAAGGGTAGATAGGTAGCTATGGTGTGTGGGTACTGTAGGTTTTTATAGACCACAACTAACACTCGCAGCAACTTCATTTACTCCATGATTATGGCGCATTTAATTGTGCTGAAATATCGGAATCTCATAAAAACAAATTTTAAATACCTACGTTTTAAATAGTTTTTGTAATGTTAAATAGCTTAAAATCTAATATTAAAGTCGTTTTGATATTAAGTATGGTAAAATTAGCTTAAAAAACCGTAAGCTTCCAACATCGGGGGCGGTGCCTTGGACGCGTGTCGAACAGAGGCTCTACACACATGACCGCAACTGTGTCGCCAGCCTTTGTGCAGCGAGCCATGCCCGACGGGAAACCGCTGGGGGCGTACGCGCATTGAGGGTCCGAGGAAGTCGTTCTGCGCCACTTTCATGTGCCCGGGGGAAATTGCGAAATGATGTTTGACGACGTTTGACTTTGTCAGTGTAGTTTTTATAAAAATAATATATTGAGATTTGTTGATGCTAATATTATTGTTTAAGATTTAACTCGGCACAAACCTGCCAATCATTTTTTTCGCTTGCTGCGTTGTATAACTTATCTTAGGTAATGATTCTTTACACGATACTCTTATTACACCAAGCAAACTTTGTCAATACCTTGGTTGGTGTTCATCTGAACGTTAGTAGAAACTTCTTACTCACTAATTACGTCAAGTCTTTGTACTAACTACGAACTTCACGACAAAAGCTTACACCCATACCGTTGGCTGTCATATTACACAAATTACATGGAAGAACAGATATGTATTGTGCCAGTACACAATGGCCTCAAGTGCCTCTTATCTCAGTAGTTTGCTTAATAATAATAAATAAAGCTTGCTTATCCACCCATGACCTACTTATCCGTTTTACCAAACAAGAGTTTATGGTTGAAATATGGGGAGTAAGTGTATGGATACGATCTTAAAAAAGCTCGTCCTTAATCCTCAAGAGCCCTACTAACGGTACTTTGTTCGCTAGCAAATGGAACATATTGTTTACGATAATGATGTCGGTATTCAAGATATTTATTTGTACCAAAGGGTTGTTGAGTTATTAATTATTATTTATTTGGAATTGGAACATGGAAAAGAAAAATCTGATTTTAGTCTATAAATCTAAAAAAAGGTGTACGATATGACTGCTGATTGACTTTGATGTTCAACCGACTTCAAGATTTAGAAGGAGGAGGTTATCAATTCGTCGGGACCTTTGTTTTTTTTTATTTTTTTTTTCATGTATGTTACGATTATTCGAAGGCGGCTGGACCGATTTGGAAAATTGGTTTTTGTTTGAAAGAGTATACTTCACAGTTGGTCCCATTGTCAGCAGGTTCTGATCTGATTATGTGATCCTGGAAAAATCGAGGGAACTCTTCAGCTATTATAGGTACACCTATAGCGATTTCACTATTTTTTTACAGCAACCCGGCCACTTTCTCCTGGAATAGCGGATCCTAAGTGAAGTCGGTTCTTTTTATGTTTAAAATTAAGAGTATTATATTTATGGGTCATTAGATTATGACAACAGGTATTTGAAGTCGTCATTAAGGCCAAGTAAATTAACAGCATATAAAGCTGAGTCTATGCAACTTCGTGACTAGCCATTTCTTTGCGTAGTAATCTAACAAAAGCTTTCAAGCGCTTCCAAATGTATAACGATAGATACATTTACGTACATAGAAGCCTTATTATTGACAGGAAGAATCCTGCCAATTAGTGAAACATATACATAATGTTGTTTTTAGGGATTACAATCCGGTACCGGATTCGGTAGAAATTTTACCGGGACTATTTTTACTATTCAAAAAGTTGGTGCTGGGATTTAATTTTATTACACCTATCACTGCGATTTACTAACTTATTTGTATTATGCAATATTCAAATTTGTCTGTGTCTTCGTGTTATCTTTATAATTATCAGTGGTTAAGTTCGAAACGTATATGTTTATTCACGAATGTAAATATCTGGAACAGACTGAGCGCCACAAGCCTTTGATCGAATTTCAAACATTTGGAAGTGAAATTGATCAAGCATCCGAAAAGCATACACAGGACAGGAAATCTCAAAATAATGCGCTGTGCCAAATTCTGTAAATGGTGCAGGAAGCGCATTGTAAACAGCAGCATCAATATTCGTCGAGAATCGCTATCTGTTTACCGTATTTCAATCCCTAGTGTTGTAGTTTCAGGTTTTACTCTCAACAAGTCAGTTGTCTTATCTCATCTTTGATGCACTAGATTTTGAATAATATTCGATCAATAGAGCGCTGATTGCCTGGCGGTAAGACGTCAGACTTTCAATCCGAAGGTCTCGGGTTCAAACCCGGGCTCGTACTACTGAGTTTTTCGGAACTTATGTACGAAATATCATGTGTACCAATCGCTTTTCGGTGAAGGAAAACATCCTGAGGAAACCGGATCTAATCAGTGAAAAAGAGCGTTGACGTGACGGTATGCGCTCTATTTAATTTTCTGTCTGTAGCTGTCAGATCAACTTGATACAGTCGCCATCAAAAATATCGGAGCGGCCAGGGTACTCAAAAATATCTGAACATGCATTTTATCGTCTTGATAATAGAGGCGTTGTTCAGATATTTGTGACCACCTTTGCCGCTCCGATATATATCAGTTTCTAGCTAAGCATACATAAAAAGTAATACTTATGTGTTCGTCTCTATATATATTTTGTAAGTAATAACAAGTTCACATACAATCTGCAGAGGCGATTGGAAATAAATTCAATTGAACACGTTGTATACTTTCATAAGTTAGAGGGTATATTCCGACCAAAAAGTGTAGAAATTAAAAAGTGGCAAAATCGTAGTGTTGTCCCTTTCAAATCAATCTAAGAAAACGGGACGACACTACGATGTTGCCACTTTTTAATTTCTACACTTTTTCGTCGGAATATAAAGCTCGTTTGCGACTAGTGATGTAGCGTTTCATATTATTGAGGCCTGAGCTTGTCTGTGTAATTTGAGCTACATACAGGGTGTCCCAGAAATCGACGTCAAGCCGTGAATGGATGATAGACTAAGTTATAACAGTTATCAGAAAAATACAAAAAAAATATATCACATGTTCTTCAAAAATTATGGTCACTTTAAAAATTTACTAGAAGTTAAGAAACCAGGGCGTGAATATTCTAGTAAATTTTTAAAGTGACCATAATTTTTGAAGAAGTTATATAGTTTTAACTCCAATACCAACATACTCGTAGAAAACCACTAAGTAGTATTAATTAAAAAAGGGGTGCTTTGTTGGCGAAGTTTGTATATACCCCATCAGGAGTGTTGTGAAATATCGCTATATATATCCATATGGATTGCTGTAATTTAATCCTTTTTACTATGAATTACACTGGCAAGATAAAAATTAATTATGTATCGATATTAAATATTATATGCCCCATCCCTACGAAGGCCGGCACGGAATGAAAATCGCGTGATATTCAATTCTTTGTGGGATTAACCTAGCCTCGGCATTTCACGCCAATTGGAATATCCTCGTCCTGTTAAATACTAAAAGCTTACATTAACACGTCCCCTCTTCAACCATTTACGTCGATACAACAATTTAAAGTATTACCGATTTAGGTACGGTTTTATTTACGTAGCGAACGCGCGGCTTGAATATTCGATTAATTAAGTACGACGGAGTAAACATATCCATCACGCGTATATTTATATACGCAATTCGATAAACAAGATATCCCAACATCCATGTTTGTAAGCGGATGCTCTCGTATCGAGCTTATTGATTGAATACTTACGGTTAGTTAAAGGAATGGCGCGTAAGTTACGGTGATCGAGAGGCAACAGAATGGCTCGCGGTATTTAAGCTCCCTACGTGTTGTGAAACCGCCCTGTGCAACCAGAATTAACCCACGTTGGACTTTGTTTTTCATCCTCTCTCATTTTTTGACGGCTTCCAACTCTGACGGATCGATGACCAACTAGCCGTTGTGAATGGCAATTTACATGCTTGTTCTTGTTCACATACAGCTAAAAAAAAACAATTCCACCGTGAGTCATTTAGGTTTGCACAAGGGTGGTTCCACAACTCGTAGGGAGCTTAAACAGCGAGCCATCCAGTTGCCTCGCTGACACTGAAACTACGCGTCATTGCTCTGACTAGGTTTGTTTATGTAATCAGTAATATGTTACAGATCATACAATTACTCTTCGTTTTAATTCTATGTTTGTAAACTAATACTCGTAGATTGTAAAAAATAAACCTTACCTACGGCAATAGTACTTCCGATAGTTGTTTAAAACAGGGATCTTAACCGGTTATTGCAAACACCCCGAAATAACCCAATATATTTAATTATCTAACGGGCTTTATGTAATACAACTCAATTGTATTTAGGTATTGCCTCGGTGTTATCAGATTGCCCGGTTAAATATGAAATACGTATTTTTTTTATCTGTAAATACCGGTTTCCGATCCCAAGGAACATACTGATGGATCGTTCTGGATTTAGCAGTACGGCCTTCTATAAATAGGTAGTGTAGTAGTACTTGAGCTTTGATTGAACTAAATAGTAAGCCACAACGAAGATTTTTCTCGAAGACTTTTATTTTTCCTCGTCGATATTTCCTTGACGGCACTGATCTTGCAAGGTACAAATTGAAGTGTGCGGTATGAATTACGATATACGACTGTACGTCTTGATTTGAGGCAGCCTCAACCAAGGACGCGCATCTGACGGGTGATGAGTTGATATGTGGGCGTTAACCTTTATGGTGGCTTGATTGAACCACAGCTAATGAACTGACAGGTTAGTGACAGCCGCTCATGTTAGGGTTTTGCGAACGAGTCGTGATATTGACCATGAAAGTCAATTTACAGATATCAAATTGCGGGCTTACTTCTCTTCTATAGTTAATACTTAATATTGAAACATGCCGTGGGGTGCCCGGCCTTAGAATTGTCCCCCACCATATCGTCCCGTGGTTGCAGTAGGAGTCTGCTAAGGGAATATACCGGGAGATGGGCAGCATCCTCTTCCGAAAGCCTAAACAACAATAAACAAAAAAAAACTGCTCGCTCCAACCCGCCTGCCAAGCGTGGCTCGTATGGTAAACCCCCCCCCCCCCCCCACCCCTTTAATGATAAGGGGAGGCCTATGTTCAGCAGTGGACGTCTTATGGCTGAGATGATGATGATGATGATGATGATTGAAACATGGTTATCATGTCTCTTTATCTTCGATAAAGTAGAAAAGAAGATTAGACAAAACTGTGTAAACATCGAAAGTTTGCGGAGTATGTAAACTCAATTTAGATCTAAATGGACGTAGACAAATATTTTTTTACTTCTCATGCTCGTAAAGTTTCACTTTATGCTGGGTATAGGCGGACTAAAACTCAATTTTATGCTCAAGTGCATAAAAAATTGCCATAGTCAAAATAGCCTTAGAAGAAGTAAATTTTTTATGCACTTGTGCATAAAATTGAGTTTTAGTCCGCCTATACCCAGCATAAAGTGAAACTTTACGAGCATGAGAAGTAAAAAAATATAAACACTTATGAAAGAAATTCCTATTCTTTTTATTTCCTCACAATCGAAGTAAAAAGTAGAGTGTATAACTCGTCCATAAAACCCATTTTACGCTCGTACTTTATATCCATCCTCGCTCGCAAGCTCGCTCGTATGGATAAACGCCTCGCGTAAAATGGTGCGTTTTATGCACTTGTTGTACAATCTACTATAGAAATACAGGTTGAAGTTTTACCCACCGGTCAGATTGAGCGAGGTGATTAGGTAAGCCATGTGGCTTGTTCACAGAAAACGATGACATACATCTGATCGGCCGAAATGTTTGAAACAACCATACATTTTTTTTGCGGTTGTTAAAATTTCACCCTGTATATTTTCTTTTTGTATTGCTTGACACCATACTTTGGATGTGGGTGGAACATAACAGATCGAAGTATGTCAAGCGAAATTCGGCCTAAGTTACATGAGTGATTCGTTAGATAAATATACCGGAATATGTCTGAGTCTCACGAGAGTTTTATACTTAGTTGAAAGTCAAATGTTTCGTAGCGAAAATTTGTATTTTAAAAACTTGTAATTTATTTAGCTGAATCCGAGTCGCTAATATTTTAATGACCATATGAAAGGAAAGAAGGCAAGACGAAGTGAATGGACTCATTAATTTTTCATGGAGCCGGTGGCGTTTTATCTAACCCGACGGGTCTGTCTTCGCCCGCAGATACTCTTTTTAATGAATCCTGAGCACCGTTAAAATATTAACAGTATTGTAACTATAAATGGGTGGGTATTATCGGCAGCAGAAGTAACAAAGAGGATGATGTGTAAAATGATGTTGATAGTCTCTTTTTGTCTTAATAAAGAATCGTGTCAAGCTTATTTTAAACAACCGGTCCGCTTAGAGTAAGTATAGCTACTTCTACTGCTGGCTGTACAAAGTCATGCACACACTTATTTAGCTCTGATGATTTGCACTGAAGACAGCTACCTAGTGCCGTATTCTAACTTTAAAATACACAATCTGGTTGACTAGTAGAGAATGCCTTAAGGCATTAAGTCCGCCATTTGTATTTTTTTTATGTGCAATAAAGTTAAAAAAAAAAAAAAAACTATTTCCAACACAACTTCAACACGACAAATAATTAACCGATATTGCAGACGTTAGCTCTTTTGTAAGTGTTGGATTAGTTAATTCATGGGAACTGTATTGAAGGCGGTTCGTATCGTATCGTTTTAAAATAAGAATACGGCCCTTACTATTTGTAACCAAACAAACACACTCTGTAACACACACACTTAATTTTCGAGAATGATAGCTTAAAAGTCTTTTGACACAATACGTATTTGTTTTGTACTCGATTTTATTTTGACACTAACTTTGAATTGATAAGTATTCTTATATTGGTTTCTTTTTATGTTATTTACAATTCATAAAGCCCGCCGGATGCTAAGAGGTCACCGTAGTCTAGACGTCTGCAACTATATGTATAGTCGTGATACATGCACGTAGTCAACCCGGTGAGTGGTGCATATGGTGGTTGCATTGTTAGAATAGGTTACCGATAGGTTAAAGTACTCTTTGAAATACTTTAACTGTGGCACCAGTCACGGATGATGAAACAGGGCGTACTGCGAGCGAGACTTTCAAAGAGACTGCGGCGTGTAATATGCATCGCGTGCATTATATCTACTTGTAGCTTCACATACAGCCTTACAACACTTCAGTTTTAAAAGAGCCCAAATACATAATAGTTACATGATACATGTGTCCTTATTCACTGTGCGTCAGGTTACCCTTTCTAGAACGAAGATGTGAATAATATTCGCGCAGCTGTTCCTAGTTAACGATGCGAGTTATTCTGTAAATACAATTTGAAATGTTATTAAGAGGCTGACAACACCCGATGATCTTCAAATTGACTTTACTTAAACAGTCATATAGGTAGCTATAACTACTTTTTTTTAAAGATTTAAAAGAACTTCGTTAATTCCCATACACGGTTGGACGAAATCGGCTCGATAGAAAATAATTCCAAAGTTATACATCTTAAAATTAGCTTTAAACAATTGCACGTCTTTAGTTTCTTGGCTTATATGTCTGTAATTAAGGATAAAATTCCACCACACTAATACTAAAAACTTCGTTGCCTTATATTTCTCAATTAATGCATAGTTTTTTTTTGATTCATCATTTTGCAAAATTTTCAATGAGCTCCCATACTAATCGTAACGCAGTGTTTCTCTTTCACTTGCGCTGAAAAAGATAGGGAGGGAATTTAGCTCTAATCGTTCTCTTAAATGCTTTTGCTGATCGGCTGGCGTATAAAAGGAATCTCAAATTGTGCAGTTATATCCATCACCTGCAATCTTTTTCAACCAGGGCCGTAAAAATATGTGACACGCTGTTATGGCCCTATAAAGTTCTGTCAGATTTTTGAGGCCTTCGTTCAGGAAGATACTATTGGAGGTGACTGTACCAAAGGACACTTTCACGACACTTGTATACATATGTTCAATTGCTCATACCATCAGAGGTTCGGTCAACTACCTACTAGGTACAACATTGTCTAACTTGAAAATAGTACATTACGTACCTAGGGCGGTAAAGTAAAGAAGGGCCCAGATCGCTGGCATTTGTGGCCCGAACCGAAGGTAAGGGCCATAAACAAGCAATCTGAGGCCTTCTTTATTACCGCCCGTGGTGCGTACACAATTTTACGTCTCCTCCTGGGTGTGAAGTGAGATTTGCCGTTACGCCCGTGGGCGTAATATCTCACTTATCGCACAGAGTGACGTAAACATATATGGTGTTCTGAAGAACACATTGGTGAACCAAAGAGCAGTTTATATCTTATCCCTGAAGTAAATGAATAGCTGCCATGATATATACATTTGGTAGAGATAAATACCACTTTACTTCAAACCAGTCGAAGTTGAGTATAATAAGCATCGGTACAGTATTGACGGTTAGGTATGAATTTCGTATACCAGTACGGCTACCATGAGTTTGATATTGTGACATTTTTCGTTAACGAGTAACGAATTTTCTATCTGTGCATCTCGTTTACACTAATATGTTACAAGCAAGATGCACAGATAGAACATTCGATACTCGTTCTCGATAACGTCAATGTTATAACTCATGGTAAGTGTAACTCATTGATTTACCAACGATATATAATGTTTAACATTCGAACGGTAACGACAAACTGTGAGTAGGTACCAATATTTTTAGCCTGTATTTTGTCGTGAATTCTTCAATAGCAGAAAAACAAATTACCTCCAATGAAGAATTAAATTCGCAATTTATGTTAAATCACCGCAAAGTCGTGAAAGTGAATATTTGTGTATCAAATTCTAATATCCCCTTGGTTGGAACGTAAACGTCCGCAAATTTTATGGTATGGTAATGAGTTACCCGCTTCTGCGTAGCAAGGCCGACGTAAATCCAGCGAAACGTACATAAAATATAATTGGATGTCTGGCATTCTCGCTTTTGACTCGGTATGGGGCCTGGGACCAATGCTGACACGAATGATTAGTGCAGCATATATATCGCATATACAATAGGAATTTGTCAAAACCACAGGCTGTTTTAATTGATATTATTCACAAGGTTTTAACGTTCTTTTTTTGTTACATATCTAAAAAGTGTGTATTCAAATTATATGTAAATCTTTTTCGGGGTGAATTGATGTTTTCAAACATGACTATACTGTAATACGAAATTATAAATTCGTCATAATATTATATATATAATTATTTATCAAAGTAAAAACCGATGCACACTTCATGATTGCTTGCGTAGCGCAAGTACTCGTAGCACGTGCGGCACACGCCGCAAGCGACGTGCTACCCCGAGAACTGGAGACAATGTTCAAATGAATAGATAAGTACGGATATTGATATCCCAGGGTTGAGCTAGAGCCTTGGCGAAAAGTATTGGGCACCAATGCGATTTTCATATAAAACTGGAAAGTTTAATCCATCGTTTCCATCTATTTTTAAGTTATTTTATCAATTAATTCAAACTACTATAGCCAGGTTTTGTTGAAGTTTACTAACTAAAATTGCATATTATATATGTGGCACCGTCTTAAATTAAAAATTTTGTTACCTACTATTTTCATATTTTATAGGTCCTACCTTGAATGTGTTATTAATTGAAGTTTTCTATGTTTATAAATAAAATGTAACATTTACCGTCACGGTACATTGTTAGGATAGGAAAATAATACTTAGCATTAAAATACCTAAACAAAAAACAGTTATGCTCAATACTTCTAGCCAAGGCTATATGTATTTCATTATAATCATTATATTGGTCATATTATGTGGGGCGTAGAGTATCTAATAATAAAAAAGAAAAACCGTAGTAAACGGATCCAAGGCAAATAAAAAATGCCGGAATTGTTGCTTACCCAATATTTACAAACAATACCATATATCCAGTACACGCCCTCCCTCTGAAATCCGCGGCTTACGTTTCATGGCCCACGTTTCGCTCCGTTCCCGTTTACCGATCGATCCTCATTCGACGTCTGCCTTCTTTGCCTCAAACTCTAAATTATCCTAACTAGCCCGCTTGCAACCCTCAGGCCTTTCTGCAGCTTAGGGCCCATTAAGCTCCGAAGTTGACCAAAGAATAAGCGATTTTCATCGAGTAAGCTTTGTTTGAAATAAGGATTTTTATACAGAAAACTTGTAATAGAGGCAGAAGCTAGAGCATCGTTGTTTCTGGTGAACAGGCTTTTGCTTTACCTTTTTGTAGCAATAAAATCTATTTTAAAATACCGACATCTATTGAATCTTGACTTTAATATGTCTGTGTCAGCATAGAAGCCCATTAAAACCATTTTATAACCCAAACTAGATGTTATTTACTTGTAACATAACTCAAAGGCGATATGCATTGAGTTAAAACCTAAAATATATTTAGACTTGTGAAAGTTCTCTAATCGTATTGATCAATGTTATTGATTTTATTTATTAATATGATATGTTGTGTAACATTCCAGCCTAGTCTGAGTCTCTAGATACCTACTTACATTCGACAGTTGTCAGGAAAGAGCAAACCTACGTTACTCAGTGATCTGAGGAGTAATCCAATAAACGTCCAATATCTACGAATAGTAGAGCTAGCGAGGAATTCCTTACCAGTACATCCCTTTTTATTGGAAAGGCAGATACCTGTTACGTCAGTACAGGACGCTGAGACACTATAAATAAAATATTAGAACGATCAACATTTTTGTAACCTCGGAGTGGATGGCTTTTGAAAAAAAGAAAGCAAAAAAAGATTAAAGGCGATTCGCGATGAAGTTTATTATTATAAATTACGAAAATAATCTTAAGATTAGGTAAATTACCATTTAGATATATTTTTAAGTTTAGGAAAAAAGCTGGAAACTGAGTAGCCTGTAAAAATATTAGGTAAGCGTGGCGTGGGTGTGTGAATCGTGGTGTTCAGTTTTAGAGGTGACCCAGAACTCTTTTATGACAGGTGTATTCAGGTTACGGCCAAAAACTGCCCGATTTTAGACTGACGGGCCTGCGTAAAAATACATAAGAAAAGTGATAAACAGAAGCAATTTAAAGAAGTGAAGTGGTAAATGTATTTGCCATTCAGCATTATATTCTAGTTCTTCCGATCACCTGACGTATGAGGAGTTACGAACTAACTCTCATAAAATTATATTGGAATAATTAACGAATTGTAAAACAAATCCTCGATACTTCGTTTTCAAACATGACCTAGCTAATACTGTGTTTCATTTTAGCCCACTTTGTGTTGTCTTTGTTTCTCGCATCAAATCTTTTCCGCCCACTCGTACCTATCAAGGCGTCAGTCAATCTCGTGGTTGGGCTTTCTAATCTAACATATTGCGAGCTGGCGCTCATTTTTTAGGGTTTTGCTAAATTCAAAATTATAAAATAAAGTTGTATATTATCTTATTAGTTGTAAATGTTACTTTCGAGTATTTAGTTACCCATTGGATAAAGACTTATATATTTTATTAATTAACACCGCAAACATTGAATCACATAGAAAATCCTTAACATTACAGTTACCAACTATATTAAAACTAAATTAAAAACTAACTTACAACTAACAAAAAAAATCACCTAGATCCCACCCACCCATTGAATGGTAACTAAATACTCGGGTATTACAATACATACTATGAGTAACTGGTTACAACGACCAGTTAATACCATAATCTATGTCTGCCGAATTCACCTTCACATACGGCTTACGCTCGGGGCATTATTAGATATATATCGAGTTACATCGTCTCTCATGTACGCTACACTGTGAAGCATCTTGCTTATTGCAATTTAATTAAGTAATAATTAGTGGATAAATTGATTGCTTCTAATACAATTCTGAAATAGACTGTTAATGCTTTTCGGTAGAACTGTTTTAAGCCCCTTTGATTTGAAATGGCTAAAATGTAAGAAAGAACAATAGGCTAGATGAATTTTTTTCATACGTGGTATCAATCGATTCGTTTTGTTGTGAGGATCAAATGTCTATATGGGGCCAATTGCCTTAAATCAACATAAAAGAGACTTAAAGTCTGAGATTTGCATTTGTTTCTCAAAACGCTCCTAACATAATTATATGAAGCCATGACGTCACGGCTTTATAGTTGCCCTGTTTAAAGTATGGAAAAATTATAAAATTGCTATTTTTACAGTGAAATGTTGCGTTTATGTATATGTTTGCTATACAATGTATTTCACAATAAACTGTTAGAAATCGAATCGTATCATAGGTTTTTTAAATTTCTTACAGTCAAAAATCGAAAAAATTTAAATTTTGAAGCCTGATATGTTTGAACCATTTCAATAGATTTTTTAAATGTTTACTTTATTTGGATATTTTGATCATTTTGCATCCTATCAACTAAATTTAATGCATAATTCAACATGTGTCATCATCCCTATTGTGCGGGCTAAACCACTAACCACTTGACCGCACTCACACTACACTACACTACACCCAAAACTTGTGTAGCTTTAAAGCCAGCTACTTTAGCGACACCGCTTCCTTGTAAACTTTTTCGCAAATGTATGGATTTATTTGGACAAATATAAGTTTGTAATTAAATTGTTAACTACTTAAGAGAAAATACGACACCGATTTTGTATTTCATGACCATTTTATTTTTTTCTAAGGCGTGATTTTAGCCTTGTTTTGAGTCGCGTCCTTTTTTGCCATTTGAGTCGAAATCTATGGTGGGGACACATCGGTCGAGATCGCTAAATGATACTCGAAAATACCGATAACGTTTACACTTCACAATATAATATAATAGAATAGAAAACATTTATTCAATGAACATATCTTACAAATAATATAGCAGCAAAAATAATACTTTCGATTAAATACCACCTCTTCATCTTTTTATCGTTATCGAGATATGGTGACAGCGTTTAGGCATAGTTATACCTAAGATTATTTTACTATTTATTACTTGCGACTACTTAGAATTTGCTTGTGTGTATAGCAACAAAATATAGGTAGTCACTTAAAGGCTTGACAGAAAGATAAACCTAATTATACTTCGAGCTTCAACCGAAGACGATTTTAAGTTTACTATGCAGCAGCACACGAGATGATGCTGTCTCAGTCACACCTTTAGAGCCCGCAAACAAAACTAGATTTTTTGTCTCGCTCACACAGTCCAGTTGGTGGCGGGAACTCGGGCTCGCGCCATTACGCGTTTTTGTGCGGTCGAGGTCACACGTATTCATCATAATAAAATTAATTCTTCGTATTCCCATTTTCAACTCGCACAAAAAGGTTTCCATCATGGGGAAAAGAAAAAGATCGCGTTCTAGAGACGACGATTACGATAGTATACTAAAAAAAGTGAAAAAACTTGAAAAACGGTTAAATAATTGTCGACGAAGTAGTTCGCGTTCGCCATCTATAGAACAGGTGTTAGATGTGAATGTAGACGTGCCCCAATCGGAAATGCACTCGCCGTTGCGAGATATGGAATTTACCGAAACAGGTAGGTTCAGAATAAATAGTGATCTACCGCTGGAAGAAATATTGTTATCGTAAAGTAATTAGACACGCATCGGAATTTCCCCCTTAACGTATTACATTAAAGTTGCTTGCCTTATAAGTGCAAAAAATACGAAGTTTAGTGGTTATTTATTTACCTGTTTCAACTTCGCTTAGTACCTATGCAACGTATTGGCTCACGTATATCGTGTGGCTTAATACAAGTTAACTTCCTATATGGAATGTTAATTCTCCACTGTTATCAGTGTCGTGTTTTTAACCTAACATCCTAAATGGATAGTTATTTGTAAGTGTAATTTCCGCGTATATCGCGACGAAAAAAGCGTACCTACCCATAGTACCCATGCTTTAGCGGTGCTATAGAAATAATCATAGGTACTACTAGCGGGCAGTATAGCTACCTATATCTTTATACCTATAAGCATTTAGTTTTGCTGCTCGCCGCCGCCGTTACATGCATGTCAGCACTTTGCTTTTTTTTGCTTCGCAGGTAATAATGAAACCATGCAGGAAGCCGGCTTCAATAACAATAATGTAGAAAACGCTGAGCAAACCCAAAACGTGGAACCCGAGTTAGACCCCAATATTTTAAGCATCTTAGGCGATGACCCGCTGAATCAGACCACTTTTGGTGAAAAACTGCACAAGGACATTTCTCCTAGATGGCAACATATTTTGACAAATGGGTTGCAAAAAGAAGTCAAGGCCGAACTTGTTAAACTGTATCCAGTTCCTGAAAATTGCAGTAGCATGAAGGCGCCTAAACTTAACTTAGAAATAAAGGCGGCCCTTACTGAAATTAACCTAAAAAAAGATAACTTTAGTGAAAATAAACAAAATCAGTTATCAAGTGGTATCGCTGCTTTAGGCAAAGCATTAAATGTCGCGCTAAATAGTAACCCGACATCCGAAGACCTCATAAAATACTTGAGCGATGCGGGACGCTTGCTATGCGACTACCACTATAGAGAATCGCAATCGCGTCGATATTCAATAATAAACACGTTAAATAAACAGACGCGCGATACCGTAAGGGACACTAAGCTGGACGATTATCTGTTCGGGTCCGAATTAGCCGACCATCTTAAGTCGTCAAAGGCAATTGAAAAATCAGGGTCTGAATTAAAGCCCGTTTACGCGCCGCGGGTACAACCTAAAGCAGTTGCGGCCACTCAACCTCAACGAGGGGCTTTAAACTCACGGGGGGCGTCGCGGACAGCAGCCTCCGAGACGCGCCCGAACACCGCTGCCCGGAGACCACCAGCAGCCGCTCCACCGACGAGGGACCGCCGCTACGAGCCATCGACGAGCCGTTCGAGCTACTCGTATCATCGAGGGAGTCAGCGAGGGAGGAAACGTTGAGCGCCGCGTCGCAGGTACACGAGCACGACATACCAGTCGCTGGGAGATTAAAATATTTTTATAAAAATTGGTGTGAATTAACACACGACCCAATGATTTTGTCCTGGATAAAGGGTTATTCTATACCTTTCAATGATACCCCTTCTCAATCCTTGTTATCGAACGATCGATGCTATAGTAAAATTGAAACAGAATTGATCAATACATGTGTCACAGATATGTTATCAAAAGGAATAATCTCATCTTGCGAGCCGTGTGAAAATCAATTTATCTCTCCTATATTTACGGTTCCAAAACCTGATGGTACATGTCGGTTTATTTTAAATTTGAAAAATTTGAATAAATTCGTTCATCTCGAGCATTTTAAAATGGAAGATCATCGTACTGTTTTAAAGCTATTAAATTGCAATGACTTTATGGCAACCATAGATCTTAAGGATGCCTATTTTCTCGTCCCTATAGACGAAAATGATAAAAAAATGTTACGCTTTTCTTGGAATTCCCAAATATTTCAATTTAATGTATTAGCTTTTGGATTATGTACGGCCCCCTATATGTTTACAAAATTGTTAAAACCGGTTATACATCACTTACGAAACTTAGGTTTCTTATCGGTACAATACCTAGATGATTTTCTTTGCATAGGAAGGTCCTACGAAGACTGTTTACATAATGTAGAAACGACAAGGACGCTTTTAGAATCTTTAGGATTCGTTATCAATACTAATAAAAGCAAAATGATTCCTAATACTTCGTGTATTTTTCTAGGATTTTTGTTTAATTCTAAAGATATGACAATTAATCTAACCGATGAAAAAAAGAAACGAATAAAAGAAAAAGCAATAAAGTTTTCCAAATTAAAAAAATGTACAATTAGACAATTCGCCGAATTTATAGGTTTATTAACTTCGGCCTGCCCAGCCGTCAGGTACGGCTGGCTATACACAAAGATGTTTGAGAGAGAAAAGTTTTTGGCTCTGAATTATTCTGAAAATTATAATAAAATCATGAAGCTAAAACCATATCTAAAAAATGATTTCCAATGGTGGATAAATAATATTGACAATTCTTATTGTCCTTTATATAATAATGCTTACGAGATTGTTATTTTTACCGACGCTTGCCCCACTGGCTGGGGAGCTGCGTGCGACAATCAATCTGCAGGAGGCCTTTGGGATAAGTCAAAATCGGCTTGGCATATTAACGCCTTAGAATTAAAAGCCGCTTTCTACGGGTTAAAAATTTTTGCTCGTAATTGTAAAAATTGTCAAATCTTATTAAGGATTGATAACACCACTGCCATATGCTATATTAACAGAATGGGTGGTATTCAACATACCCATCTGAACAATATAGCCAGGGAAATCTGGCAGTGGTGTGAAGTTCGACACATACACCTATTTGCTTCTTATGTAAAATCAGAAGACAATGTAATCGCAGATCGTGAATCGCGTCAAATAAAGATAGACACGGAATGGGAACTTTCTGATAATGCTTTTGATCAAATTAAAAAATCTTTTGGCCCACCAGATTTTGACTTATTTGCAAGCTCTCAGAACAATAAATGTAAAAGATATGCATCATGGAAACTTGACCCTCGTTCAGAAATAATAGATGCATTCACTTTTAACTGGAAAAACACAAAATTTTATGCCTTTCCACCATTTTGTCTTATTTTAAAGGTCCTACATAAAATAATTGCCGACAAAGCTGAGGGTATTTTAGTAGTACCTTATTGGCCATCACAGCCGTGGTACCCGCTGTGGTCACAATTAATCGTGTCGAAAAAGCTATTCCTGAAACCTCACAAATATCTTTTGCATTCTCCTTTCAGAGCCTGCCACCCGCTACACTCGAGCCTTTCCCTGGTGGCCGCGAGGTTATCGGGCAAGCGTTTGTGAGAAGAGGCACACCTCATGATTCGTTAAAAGTTATAATGGCCTCATTTTCTGATAATACGATCTCTCAATATAATTCATCATTAAGATCATGGTGGGCATTTTGTCAAAATAATTATTTTGATTGTTACCAAGCTATACCTTCTCAAGTTTTATCTTTTTTAACAAAGGCATTTGAGAATGGTGGCAGCTATAGTACATTAAATACACATCGATCAGCATTGTCGATCATTGTAGGAAAAGAGATCACAAATAATTATTGTATTAATCAGTTTCTTAAGGGAGCATTCAGATTAAATCCTCCTAAACCCAAATATGATCAAACATGGGATACTGTTCAAGTTTTAAATTACCTGTCTAAACTGTATCCATACAATGGTATTACTATCAAAGATTTGGCATATAAATCCGCTACTTTATTGGCCATCGCTTCCGCACAGCGGATGCAAACTTTGAGTTTGATAAAATTAAAAAATATTACATCTGATAATGATGCCATTGTAATAAGAGTACCTGATTTAATCAAAACATCCCGTCCTGGAGCTTTTCAACCAATTATTAAATTACCTTTTATTCGCGAAAATCCAAGTATTTGCCCTGCGCTCGCAATTCATACATACATTGAAAAAACAGCAACCTTACGTGAGCACTCTGACGATCATCTCTTTATGAGTACCCAAAAGCCTTATAAAAAAGTCGGCTCTCAAACTATAGGCCACTGGGTCAAAAAGGTATTAGGGGACAGTGGCATTGATGTGAGTGTGTTCGGGGCCCACAGCACCCGACACGCTTCAACGTCAGCTGCTCACAGGGCTGGTGTAAGCTTAGACGTCCTAAGAAAAGCTGCAGGTTGGAGTGATAAATCAAATGTATTCTTAAAATATTATAAGAGAGAAACAATCAACTACTCTAACAATGAGATAGTTAATGCTATTTTTGATTTACCGTGATTAAAGTACGCATGTAGGTACTTATATTGAAATCAATCACTATTGAGTTACTCAATAAAATTAATTGATTACCTACTTAGTTTTTTATTTATTTTTTATTTAAATTGAGTACAACTCTAAACATCTGCATAGTAAACTTAAAATCGTCTTCGGTTGAAGCTCGAAGTATAATTAGGAATTAAAGGAACTTACCTTGTGAAGTTCAATTCCAATTATGCGAGAGCTTCAACCGAAGACGATTAACATTCCCACCCATAACCCTGGTGCTACCCAAAAAAAAAAAAAAAAACCTAAGAACTCTAAAAAGTAACGGCGCGAGCCCGAGTTCCCGCCACCAACTGGACTGTGTGAGCGAGACAAAAAATCTAGTTTTGTTTGCGGGCTCTAAAGGTGTGACTGAGACAGCATCATCTCGTGTGCTGCTGCATAGTAAACTTAAAATCGTCTTCGGTTGAAGCTCTCGCATAATTGGAATTGAACTTCACAAGGTAAGTTCCTTTAATTCCTAATTATAAAGATTAGTGTGTATGAGTCATCTAAAATAAAACCATTTATCATCGCACTTTTACACTTTCTTTGTATAAAATATTAATGCGTTGGGACTCACATCCCAAGGTAAACCAAACTTTTTTATAAAATGAATGAAATCGCTAGTTTCTGTTGGAAGGATCGCTTCAAAAACTTGAATACCGTTTTCTTAGAATTAAATGTCGAATTCCAAATTGGATTACTTGAATTTCGTCAAATTGACGGGGGTAACTAGATAACGGAAAGCGTTGGAAATATATAAAATGTTCCAGTGATACTCGTAACGAACAAGAAGAAACGCGATGTACGTGTTTAATTCTTGATACTCCTAATCAATCGTACCTGAGAAGACGCGTTGACTATTTTGTCATGAATCGCTTCAGGGGGGTGATTTTTGAGATTCGAGTACTCGAAAGTGACATTTACAATTCAGAATAAAACGATGATATTATGTTTTAAAAATAACAGCGATAGGAATTTGAAATCATGAGTATTTCAACTATTAATTTCATGCGAAAAAATTGGCGGTAAGCTTTTGTGTGCGATTCTTTTCGCGCTTAAACTTTTTGAATTCGGGCGCTCGAAAATTGGCCCCAAGGCACGTGTCTCTTCTTATAGTAAAACATTTAACTTAGGATTTCGCCTAACATTTATGATTTTACCCATTCCTACTTGTGTATGTTAAATGTAGGTAAATAAGTATATTAGTTAGGTATGGTTCGTAGCCGCAAAAATATTATTTACTAGTTAGCTACGTAAACGACCATAAGATCCAAGATTTGAATATTTTAAACAGATTTTACCGTGCTTGTGTTGTCACACTTCCTATGGTTTCCTACCAGAAGTTGTAATTAGTGGTGAGGCACAGGGAAACCTAGTTTGAGAGTCGTAAGAATGTTTTTACTTTTGCACATTAAGAAGGTGCAAAAGTGGAAGCAATAAAGATTGTTTATTTTCCCAATATATCTTTTATTCATTTTCCATAGTTGAATTTTACACCCTTAATCCTTCAGGTTCAGGACTCAACACGCCCCCACTCCCTCCGCTTTATAATCTTCTAGTTTTGATTGATACCTATTCAAATTTAATTGCCTTCGGGTGTGCCTTAAAATACATGGGTGTGAAACTACATGTCATATGTTTGTGCTTTGTGTATTTCTTGCTACAAACAAGGATATCGGAAACATTGACAAAAGCGTTCCTGTATAATGGAAGAGATAAACGCTCCGCTCTACTGCATTTCCTTAGATAAGGCGATGTAAATAAAATTTCAATATCAGGATAGTAGCGCATCACGTTGCTAAATAAATAGGTTATGAGCAGCTGGGTACTGCTTGGCTTACAGAAATAGAGTAGGTATGGTAATGTAAGAACGTCGTCACTTGTGACCTTTGGCGTTCGATGGCAGTGTAAGTCGGCTACACGAGGCTTGAGCATTATAACTATAAGCTGCCTATGTAAGGACTAATTAAAACAACGCGCACTTCACTTGTCCTGTTTAGTTTAAGTACACGTGACTTTAACTAAACGCTTTACTACTATAAACATACGTGTGCTAACTCGGGGCAAAAATACTAAATATAGTCACTACTACTAAATACATATATACTCTATTTTATCGATAAAAAATTGTAACGTATCGATATTACTGTCGACATTTAGATGTTAGTCAACATAAATAAATATTGTTTATTTTCTCTCAATTTTTTTGGGCGGCATGATTATTTTGGACTTATTTAGGTAGAATCTAACTCTCACTCATACATTATTCTTACTCTAGCTAGTCTCGCATATAATAGGCACTGACAGTAAATTGTCTTCTTTTGATTGAAGTTACATCTTCATGCTTTTATTATTTTAAGAGACTCAATATCAAACATAATATCGAAGCTCTTTATTTTAATCGAGCATTTTTATTAAGTACATGTATTAAATGTATATCGATATATTTATTATCGATATCAAATCCCTAGAACTTGCCCCGAGGTAGCACAGGTCTGATTATAATTAATGTAGCACTTGGTGTACTTACTAATTCCTTTCATAAAATGTAAATGAACTAAATTACGTTACTTGGTCATTTGCCAAGGTGTGTTACCTTTTGTATCTACGAAAGCCTGAGTCGCATTTTATTTTAATTTGTATATTCTAAGGATAAAGGGCACCTTTTCTAATTCTAAACAGTACATTTTAGTGCTGAAGTCGGTTTAAAACAGAATTATAAATTGCAGGTCCTTTGTACAGCATTCAAAGACCGCGAGTTTTAAACTTGAGAAATTCAACGTCAAGTCTAACTTTGACTCTCTCCTCTGAGGTAAGGGTTCTAATTGCAGTTGACTTCTGTATAAATCTTCTTAATAAACAGAATTACTAAACCATTTACGTGGGTTCTGTCAGTTAGGTTTATCTAGCCGTATTTACACGAACAGTTTCAAAAGGGCTTAAGCTTTTTATTCTGTTTCATAATACTGTAAAGCACTCATTTTTAAAACAGAGAGTAGAGATGAAAATGAGCGAGACAGCGTTCTTTTTTAAACACAGGGATTTCTATCTTTCGTCGAAGAGAGATGCTAAAATGGACGAATTCTTAGAGCTTTCAACCCGGGAGTGACCATGTCTGTCATTTTCTATGCAAAAAAAGTCTGCCGATTTTTGCAAGGGAGGGGAACGTCACATGTATGGCTAACATGTATGGCTATTTGCACGTAACGTACGAATAGCTCAGTCAGATAAACAGCAGTCCATACAATAAATATGTATTCGGCAGAGGGTACGCCATGTCAATGGCCGCTCCAGCTGGTTGTATTCTCTAAGGGCGACAATGTATAATGCAAAGCGTAGTAATATATAAACTTGGCATGTTCTCCTGCTCATTTGACTAGACAACCCCTCGCCATTAGCGTATGTTTACCGTTCGTCTCGCGGCGCGCCCGTGTTCTAACCGCCGACTGACCGTAAATCCAGATATTCACAACATTCTATTCTTAATTCCATCACTCGCTCCCACTTCTCCATGGCTCAGACTAGACTACAAAAACAAAACAAACCGTCCCGAATTCACTTGTTTACGCTAAAAACGTGTGCGCTTAAACACACTTTGGTAGTTCTGTTGTTAAACACGTTATAATATTTAGGGCCTGGCGAAGCATTACGAGTAAATATGGTTGTATTCCAGGGGTTTTTGAACTCTATTATTCAGTTTCTAGGTTTTCTTTGTTCATTCTAAATAAGAAAATTCACACGCATGCATATTTTATTCCATCATACAATTTTCATTTTCATTCTATTGGTACTGCTGGGCAGTGTTACAATTAACAGACTCATCAACGTTAAATATGGCGACGGAGCTGTCATTCCATAGAAAACTGGCAAACTTTTTATACAAGTTAAAAAAAAAACGATTACGTTGACTTTAACAGGTGGTTTGGTGCAACCTGTCCTTATTTATAGATTAAGGTGATATTAAAGGTGAAGAGGGTCAAAAATCTGTACATTGGAGATATTAGCAAAAAAATGAGTTAGTAGCTCTTAGAATCGATAACAGAACACGTTTCGGCGATTTTTAGAATTTTTGTCTGTTTGTCTGTTTGTCTGTTTGTCTGTTTGGATGGGGAGAGTTGGCGTCAAAACGCCTGAACCGATTTCGATAAAAACTTCACTAGCAGGTTGTACAGACCTCTGGTCAGGACATAGGCTATAAAAAATACGAACTTTTTGGATTTAAGGGGGTTTAAGGGGGGTTTAAACTTTATATGGGAAATGCCTTTATATGGTAAATAAATACTTATGCATTTGTATTTCAACTATACATTTTTTAAACCACGGCGATGGCAAACAATCATACGACCCGCCTGATGGTAAGCACTTAGGGTAGCCAATGGACGCCTGTAAATCCAGAGGTTTTATGTGCGCGTTGCCTCCCTATAAGAATCTTTTTTTATTTACACTATATTGCACGAAATACAAAACTGTGAGACCAAACGGCGGACATCATACCAAATAGTATTTTCCACCAGTCAACCATTGGGTCTATACAAGAGACATGTACAAAAGGTGCAAGAATAAAAGTTAAATTAACAAACTATAAAAAAAAACGGAACATAGTGAAACACGGAAATCGAAAAGTACCGGCACACCCTACCGAAAAAGAGTTTAGATAGAGTTCACCGCGTGATGGGCGTCAAAGAGAGGGGGGCGCAAAAAGAAAAAAAGACACCACACTATAGCTAAATATACCGAAAATTGTTACGTTGAACATTTGAGATGGGAGAAAAAGAGTTTTGATAGAGTTCACTACGTGACGGGCGGTAAAGAACGGGGGGCTCGGGGGGCGGAGCCCCCCGCATAAAGAAAAAACACACCGTCCTATTGCTTATTATACCAAAAATTGTTACGTCAAACATTTGAGATGGGAGAAAAAGAGTTTTGATAGAGTTTGCCGCGTGACGGGCTGCAAAGAAAGGGGGGCGGGGGGGGGGGAAACACACCGTACTATTGCTTATTATGCCAAAAATTGTTACGTCGAACATTTGAGATGGGGGAAAAACAGTTTTGATAGAGTTTACTACGTGACGGGCCACGAACAAAGGGGGGCTCGGGGGGCGGAGCCCCCCGCATAAAGAAAAAACACACCGTACTATTGCTTACTATACCAAAAATTGTTACGTCGAACATTTGAGATGGGAGAAAAAGAGTTTTGATAGAGTTTACTACGTGATGGGCCGTAAAGAAAGGGGGGCTCGAGGGGCGGAGCCCCCTGCATAAAGAAAAAACACACCGCACTATTGCTTATTATACCAAAAATTGTTACGTCGAACATTTGAGATGAGAGAAAAAGAGTTTTGATAGAGTTTACTATGTGATGGACCGTAAAGAAAGGGGGCCTCGGGGGGCGGAGCCCCCCGCATAAAGAAAAAACACACCGCACTATTGCTTATTATACCAAAAATTGTTCCGTCGAACATTTGAGATGGGAGAAAAAGAGTTTTGATAGAGTTTACTACGTGATGGGCTGCAAAGAAAGGGGGGCTCGGGGGGTGGAGCCCCCCGCATAAAGAAAAAACACACCGTACTATTGCTTATTATGCCAAAAATTGTTACGTCGAACATTTGAGATGGGGGAAAAAGAGTTTTGATAGAGTTCACTACGTGACGGGCCGCAAAGAAAGGGGGGCTCGGGGGGCGGAGCCCCCCGCATAAAGAAAAAAACACACCGTACTATTGCTTATTATGCCAAAAATTGTTACGTCGAACATTTGAGATAGGGGAAAAAGAGTTTTGATAGAGTTCACTACGTGACGGGCCGCAAAGAAAGGGGGGTTCGGGGGGCGGAGCCCCCTGCATAAACGAAAAACACACCGTACTATTGCTTATTATACCAAAAATTGTTACATCGAACATTTGAGATGGGGGAAAAAGAGTCTTGATAGAGTTTACTACGTGACGGGCCGCAAAGAAAGGGGGGCTCGGGGGGCGGAGCCCCCCGCATAAAGAAAAAACACACCGTACTATTGCTTATTATACCAAAAAAGGTTACGTTTAACATTTTAAATGGGAGAAAAAGAGTTATGATAGAGTTAACCACGTTATGGGCGGCAAAAAGTAGGGGGCCCAAGGGGCTCCTCCCCCCGCATACAGAAGAAACACACCGTACTATTGCTTATTATACCAAAAATTGTTAGGTTAGACATTTGAGATGGGAGAAAAAGAGTTTTGATAGAGTTAACCACGCGATGGGCCGCAAAGAAAGGGGGGCTCGGGGGGCGGAGCCCCCCGCATAAAGAAAAAACACACCGCACTATTGCTTATTATACCAAAAATTGTTACGTCGAACATTTGAGATGGGAGAAAAAGAGTTTTGATAGAGTTTACTACGTGATTGGCCGCAAAGAAAGGGGGGCTCGGGGGGCGGAGCCCCCCGCATAAAGAAAAAACACACCGCACTATTGCTTATTATACCAAAAATTGTTACGTCGAATATTTGAGATGGGGGAAAAAGAGTTTTGATAGAGTTTACTACGTGACGGGCCGCAAAGAAAGGGGGGCTCGGGGGGCGGAGCCCCCCGCATAAAGAAAAGACAAACCGTAGTATTGCTTATTATACCAAAAATTGTTACGTCGAACATTTGAGATGGGGGAAAAAGAGTTTTGATAGAGTTTACTACGTGACGGGCCGCAAAGAAAGGGGGGCTCGGAGGGCGGAGCCCCCCGCATAAAGAAAAAACACACCGTACTATTGCTTATTATGCCAAAAATTGTTACGTCGAACATTTGAGATGGGGGAAAAAGAGTTTTGATAGAGTTTACTACGTGACGTTCCGCAAACAAAGGGGGGCTCGGGGGGCGGAGCCCCCCGCACAAAGAAAAAACACACCGTACTATTGCTTATTATACCAAAAAAGGTTACGTTGAACATTTGAAATGGGAGAAAAAGAGTTTTGATAGTTAACCACGTTATGGGCGGCAAAAAGTAGGGGGCTCAGGGGGCTCCTCCCCCCGCATACAGAAGAAACACACCGTACTATTGCTTTTTATACCAAAAATTGTTAGGTTAGACATTTGAGATGGGAGAAAAAGAGTTTTGATAAAGATTACCATGTGATGGGCGGGATAGAAAGGGGGGCCAAGAAAGAAAAAACACACCGCAATATTGCTTATCATACTAAAAATTTCTAGGTTGGACATTTGAGATGGGAGAAGAAGAGTTTTGAGAGAGTTTACTACGTGATGGGCGGTAAAGAACGGGGGGCAAATAAAATACTGCAAATTATACCAAAAACTGATACGTTGAACATTTGAGATGGGAGAAAAAGAGTTTTGATAGAGTTTACCACGTGATGGGCTGTAAAGAAAGGGGCGCTCGGGGGGCAGAGCCCCCCGCATAAACAAAAAACACACTGTACTATTGCTAATTATACCAAAAATTGTTACGGTGAATATTTGAAATGGGAGAAGAAGAGTTTTGCTAGAGTTAATCACGTGATGAGCGGCAAAAAACGGGGGCTCGGGGGCGGAGCCCCCCGCATAAACAAAAAACACACTGTACTATTGCTAATTTGCCATGGCTGACACAGTCAAATCTCAGACGCTTTCAGTCGATCTTTTGGGATGTCGAAGTTATATGCAAGAAGTCAATTTTAGCTAAACTGCTAAACATACTGTATGAAATATGACATGTAGAAAGCGTTTAGCAATGGACTGTTGAGGGTAACGAAAAGTGACAGAACCTAATATCGAAGCTCTTTATTTTAATCGAGCATTTTTATTAAGTACATGTATTAAATGTATATCGATATATTTATTATCGATATCAAATCCCTAGAACTTGCCCCGAGGTAGCACAGGTCTGATTATAATTAATGTAGCACTTGGTGTACTTACTAATTTCTTTCATAAAATGTAAATGAACTAAATTACGTTACTTGGTCATTTGCCAAGGTGTGTTACCTTTTGTATCTACGAAAGCCTGAGTCGCATTTTATTTTAATTTGTATATTCTAAGGATAAAGGGCACCTTTTCTAATTCTAAACAGTACATTTTAGTGCTGAAGTCGGTTTAAAACAGAATTATAAATTGCAGGTCCTTTGTACAGCATTCAAAGACCGCGAGTTTTAAACTTGAGAAATTCAACGTCAAGTCTAACTTTGACTCTCTCCTCTGAGGTAAGGGTTCTAATTGCAGTTGACTTCTGTATAAATCTTCTTAATAAACAGAATTACTAAACCATTTACGTGGGTTCTGTCAGTTAGGTTTATCTAGCCGTATTTACACGAACAGTTTCAAAAGGGCTTAAGCTTTTTATTCTGTTTCATAATACTGTAAAGCACTCATTTTTAAAACAGAGAGTAGAGATGAAAATGAGCGAGACAGCGTTCTTTTTTAAACACAGGGATTTCTATCTTTCGTCGAAGAGAGATGCTAAAATGGACGAATTCTTAGAGCTTTCAACCCGGGAGTGACCATGTCTGTCATTTTCTATGCAAAAAAAGTCTGCCGATTTTTGCAAGGGAGGGGAACGTCACATGTATGGCTAACATGTATGGCTATTTGCACGTAACGTACGAATAGCTCAGTCAGATAAACAGCAGTCCATACAATAAATATGTATTCGGCAGAGGGTACGCCATGTCAATGGCCGCTCCAGCTGGTTGTATTCTCTAAGGGCGACAATGTATAATGCAAAGCGTAGTAATATATAAACTTGGCATGTTCTCCTGCTCATTTGACTAGACAACCCCTCGCCATTAGCGTATGTTTACCGTTCGTCTCGCGGCGCGCCCGTGTTCTAACCGCCGACTGACCGTAAATCCAGATATTCACAACATTCTATTCTTAATTCCATCACTCGCTCCCACTTCTCCATGGCTCAGACTAGACTACAAAAACAAAACAAACCGTCCCGAATTCACTTGTTTACGCTAAAAACGTGTGCGCTTAAACACACTTTGGTAGTTCTGTTGTTAAACACGTTATAATATTTAGGGCCTGGCGAAGCATTACGAGTAAATATGGTTGTATTCCAGGGGTTTTTGAACTCTATTATTCAGTTTCTAGGTTTTCTTTGTTCATTCTAAATAAGAAAATTCACACGCATGCATATTTTATTCCATCATACAATTTTCATTTTCATTCTATTGGTACTGCTGGGCAGTGTTACAATTAACAGACTCATCAACGTTAAATATGGCGACGGAGCTGTCATTCCATAGAAAACTGGCAAACTTTTTATACAAGTTAAAAAAAAAACGATTACGTTGACTTTAACAGGTGGTTTGGTGCAACCTGTCCTTATTTATAGATTACTAGCTGTACCCGCGCGGCTTCGCTCGCGTGCGTTGCAGTAGGTTCTGTCACTTTTCGTTACCCTCAACAGTCCATTGCTAAACGCTTTCTACATGTCATATTTCATACAGTATGTTTAGCAGTTTAGCTAAAATTGACTTCTTGCATATAACTTCGACATCCCAAAAGATCGACTGAAAGCGTCTGAGATTTGACTGTGTCAGCCATGGCAAATTAGCAATAGTACAGTGTGTTTTTTGTTTATGCGGGGGGCTCCGCCCCCGAGCCCCCGTTTTTTGCCGCTCATCACGTGATTAACTCTAGCAAAACTCTTCTTCTCCCATTTCAAATATTCACCGTAACAATTTTTGGTATAATTAGCAATAGTACAGTGTGTTTTTTGTTTATGCGGGGGGCTCTGCCCCCCGAGCGCCCCTTTCTTTACAGCCCATCACGTGGTAAACTCTATCAAAACTCTTTTTCTCCCATCTCAAATGTTCAACGTATCAGTTTTTGGTATAATTTGCAGTATTTTATTTGCCCCCCGTTCTTTACCGCCCATCACGTAGTAAACTCTCTAAAAACTCTTCTTCTCCCATCTCAAATGTCCAACCTAGAAATTTTTAGTATGATAAGCAATATTGCGGTGTGTTTTTTCTTTCTTGGCCCCCCTTTCTATCCCGCCCATCACATGGTAATCTTTATCAAAACTCTTTTTCTCCCATCTCAAATGTCTAACCTAACAATTTTTGGTATAAAAAGCAATAGTACGGTGTGTTTCTTCTGTATGCGGGGGGAGGAGCCCCCTGAGCCCCCTACTTTTTGCCGCCCATAACGTGGTTAACTATCAAAACTCTTTTTCTCCCATTTCAAATGTTCAACGTAACCTTTTTTGGTATAATAAGCAATAGTACGGTGTGTTTTTTCTTTGTGCGGGGGGCTCCGCCCCCCGAGCCCCCCTTTGTTTGCGGAACGTCACGTAGTAAACTCTATCAAAACTCTTTTTCCCCCATCTCAAATGTTCGACGTAACAATTTTTGGCATAATAAGCAATAGTACGGTGTGTTTTTTCTTTATGCGGGGGGCTCCGCCCTCCGAGCCCCCCTTTCTTTGCGGCCCGTCACGTAGTAAACTCTATCAAAACTCTTTTTCCCCCATCTCAAATGTTCGACGTAACAATTTTTGGTATAATAAGCAATACTACGGTTTGTCTTTTCTTTATGCGGGGGGCTCCGCCCCCCGAGCCCCCCTTTCTTTGCGGCCCGTCACGTAGTAAACTCTATCAAAACTCTTTTTCCCCCATCTCAAATATTCGACGTAACAATTTTTGGTATAATAAGCAATAGTGCGGTGTGTTTTTTCTTTATGCGGGGGGCTCCGCCCCCCGAGCCCCCCTTTCTTTGCGGCCAATCACGTAGTAAACTCTATCAAAACTCTTTTTCTCCCATCTCAAATGTTCGACGTAACAATTTTTGGTATAATAAGCAATAGTGCGGTGTGTTTTTTCTTTATGCGGGGGGCTCCGCCCCCCGAGCCCCCCTTTCTTTGCGCCCCATCGCGTAGTAAACTCTATCAAAACTCTTTTTCTCCCATCTCAAATGTCTAACCTAACAATTTTTGGTATAATAAGCAATAGTACGGTGTGTTTCTTCTGTATGCGGGGGGAGGAGCCCCTTGGGCCCCCTACTTTTTGCCGCCCATAACGTGGTTAACTCTATCATAACTCTTTTTCTCCCATTTAAAATGTTAAACGTAACCTTTTTTGGTATAATAAGCAATAGTACGGTGTGTTTTTTCTTTATGCGGGGGGCTCCGCCCCCCGAGCCCCCCTTTCTTTGCGGCCCGTCACGTAGTAAACTCTATCAAGACTCTTTTTCCCCCATCTCAAATGTTCGATGTAACAATTTTTGGTATAATAAGCAATAGTACGGTGTGTTTTTCGTTTATGCAGGGGGCTCCGCCCCCCGAACCCCCCTTTCTTTGCGGCCCGTCACGTAGTGAACTCTATCAAAACTCTTTTTCCCCTATCTCAAATGTTCGACGTAACAATTTTTGGCATAATAAGCAATAGTACGGTGTGTTTTTTTCTTTATGCGGGGGGCTCCGCCCCCCGAGCTCCCCTTTCTTTGCGGCCCGTCACGTAGTGAACTCTATCAAAACTCTTTTTCCCCCATCTCAAATGTTCGACGTAACAATTTTTGGCATAATAAGCAATAGTACGGTGTGTTTTTTCTTTATGCGGGGGGCTCCACCCCCCGAGCCCCCCTTTCTTTGCAGCCCATCACGTAGTAAACTCTATCAAAACTCTTTTTCTCCCATCTCAAATGTTCGACGGAACAATTTTTGGTATAATAAGCAATAGTGCGGTGTGTTTTTTCTTTATGCGGGGGGCTCCGCCCCCCGAGGCCCCCTTTCTTTACGGTCCATCACATAGTAAACTCTATCAAAACTCTTTTTCTCTCATCTCAAATGTTCGACGTAACAATTTTTGGTATAATAAGCAATAGTGCGGTGTGTTTTTTCTTTATGCAGGGGGCTCCGCCCCTCGAGCCCCCCTTTCTTTACGGCCCATCACGTAGTAAACTCTATCAAAACTCTTTTTCTCCCATCTCAAATGTTCGACGTAACAATTTTTGGTATAGTAAGCAATAGTACGGTGTGTTTTTTCTTTATGCGGGGGGCTCCGCCCCCCGAGCCCCCCTTTGTTTGTGGCCCGTCACGTAGTAAACTCTATCAAAACTGTTTTTCCCCCATCTCAAATGTTCGACGTAACAATTTTTGGCATAATAAGCAATAGTACGGTGTGTTTCCCCCCCCCCAGCCCCCCTTTCTTTGCAGCCCGTCACGCGGCAAACTCTATCAAAACTCTTTTTCTCCCATCTCAAATGTTTGACGTAACAATTTTTGGTATAATAAGCAATAGGACGGTGTGTTTTTTCTTTATGCGGGGGGCTCCGCCCCCCGAGCCCCCCGTTCTTTACCGCCCGTCACGTAGTGAACTCTATCAAAACTCTTTTTCTCCCATCTCAAATGTTCAACGTAACAATTTTCGGTATATTTAGCTATAGTGTGGTGTCTTTTTTTCTTTTTGCGCCCCCCTCTCTTTGACGCCCATCACGCGGTGAACTCTATCTAAACTCTTTTTCGGTAGGGTGTGCCGGTACTTTTCGATTTCCGTGTTTCACTATGTTCCGTTTTTTTTTATAGTTTGTTAATTTAACTTTTATTCTTGCACCTTTTGTACATGTCTCTTGTATAGACCCAATGGTTGACTGGTGGAAAATACTATTTGGTATGATGTCCGCCGTTTGGTCTCACAGTTTTGTATTTCGTGCAATATAGTGTAAATAAAAAAAGATTCTTATAGGGAGGCAACGCGCACATAAAACCTCTGGATTTACAGGCGTCCATTGGCTACCCTAAGTGCTTACCATCAGGCGGGTCGTATGATTGTTTGCCATCGCCGTGGTTTAAAAAATGTATAGTTGAAATACAAATGCATAAGTATTTATTTACCATATAAAGGCATTTCCCATATAAAGTTTAAACCCCCCTTAAACCCCCTTAAATCCAAAAAGTTCGTATTTTTTATAGCCTATGTCCTGACCAGAGGTCTGTACAACCTGCTAGTGAAGTTTTTATCGAAATCGGTTCAGGCGTTTTGACGCCAACTCTCCCCATCCAAACAGACAAACAGACAAACAGACAAACAGACAAAAATTCTAAAAATCGCCGAAACGTGTTCTGTTATCGATTCTAAGAGCTACTAACTCATTTTTTTGCTAATATCTCCAATGTACAGATTTTTGACCCTCTTCACCTTTATTATATGTATAGATGTATAGATATAGATAGATTAGTACAGTAGCCATCAAATATATCGGAGCGGTCACGGTACTCAAAAATATCTGAACAAACAAGCACCTTGTCGCCTTGACAATAAAGTCGTTGTTCAGATATTTGTGACCACCTTGGCCGCTCCGATATATCTGATGGCAACTGTACAGTACTTAATTTATTATTATTCATACGAAGCAATCAAACCTCCATAAAAATATATTTATCAGTAAAGGAAGTTTCATTTACAGGAAGAGAAGTTAATTAGTTTTCAGACGAAGACATGAAGTCTTAATACAATAATGTATAAAGAAAGGAATAGTTAAATGAGGCGGCTTGTTGGAAACCCGAGAACAAAGTGGGTCTTTAGTCAGCTAATGAAATGAAAATGAAACGTGACTTCAATAGCATTGCTGCAGCCTAATTGCTCAGTTGTGTAGGGACTGTAGGGCATAAACACAAGTTCTGAGTAATTACGTAATGCAAGACGAACTAATTTCTAACTTGTGAAATCCGAATGGCGGGCGTTGTTTTCTTGGAAACATTGTTATTATTAAAGAATGAAATAATAGGGCGTAGTCTAAGAAATGGTGGAGCTCAAGAGTTTGTCAGCTTCATTAGATGTTGCAAGCTTGTCAGTAGGGTATGCAATCCGGATCCAAAATGCATGTAATTATCAGGAACTGGATACGGCGTCGATAGATCTTCCATACATTTCAGACCCGTCGTGAAAATTAGTTAAATTACTTGCCAATTTATATCGCGTTATTTGCACCACGGCAAGTCTACACGTTTAGGCGTCCTTAAGTTTTTGAAGGGTTAACTCATATAAAGACTGTGTACGTTAAAATCCGGCCACGCATGGTATGGTACATCTCTCTTTCGGATACACATTTTCAAGCAGTTCTTTTTTATATATAATCTCTAATCATAGTAATATATAATAAAAATAGAATCATATTACAATTGTATGGGCTTGTCTCAGTTTTTACTGAAGGTATTTCATCATATCTTTAATGTTTTGTCCAGCGTTTTTTGATAATCTTCACTCGCTTACTGCTACAATACCACAATTGTATTTATATTTTCACAACCGGTTTTATGGTCAATAGAATGTCATCTTACAAAAAAAAAAGGTTTTGAAACTCTATTCTACTTGAGGTAGTCAGGAAAACTTTCTACTCCAAGCACTGAAAGTAATTTTTATATGGCAGCCATTTTTTTGTCAAAAAGTCAAACTCACCAAAGTTAGAACACCTCCGAACTATTTCAATCTAAATACACTTAGAAAAATGTTAGCTATGGTGAAAAGAGAATTTAATAAGGTATCATTTGATTCATCTTATTTATAATAAAAAACTATTTTTAACAGGAAAATTTGGTAAACACTGTCAGAACACTGTGGACAAAAAAATATAGGCACTGTGGAATATACGAGGGTTGATCATTAAGTACCCGTGTTAGGAATGAAGACGCATTCTTTTTTGATTTTTTTTATTTTATTTTTCAAGATAATCCTCTTGAAGGTCTTTACACTTTTGCCAACGTTCCGGCCACTTTTTTAACCCTTCAAAAAAATTCGTTTTCTCAAACCCTTCGAAATACGCTTCTGTCTCGGTGATAATCTCTTCGTTCGAGCTGATTTTTTTTCCCCGAGCCAAGTTTTCATGTTGGGGAAGAGAAAGAAGTCGCAGGGGGCCAGATCAGGTGAATATGGTGGGTGCAGTAACTATTTGTAGCAAAGTTTCTCCAACTTTACAGCGACAATTCTGGATGAATGTGCTGGTGCGTTGACGTGAGGATACAACACTTTTTTCCTTGCCAAATGGGGCCATGTTTCCTTCAATTTGTAATCGAATCGGTACAATAATTCACTATAATACTGGCCTGTGATCGTTCTTCCTTTCTGCAAGAAGTCAATGAGGATTATTCCCTTCGAATCCCAAAAAATCGTGGCCATGACTTTTCCGGCCGATGGTACCGTTTTTAACTTCTTGGAGTAGATTCGTAAGGAAAAATCCATTGTTTGGACTGTCGCTTGGTATCTGGTGTATAAAAATATATCGAGGTTTCGTCAACGGTGAAAACTCGACGCATAAACTCCTTCGGGTTTCGCTTAAAGAGATCCAAACATTGCTTCGACATTGACATTCGAATCCGCTTGTTTTCATCCGTTAGCAAACGCGGCACCCATCGGGCAGACACCTTTTTCATGTGTAGCTTATTATGCAATATAATGATAACCGATCCGTACGACACGCCTACAGTCTCAGCTAATTCGCGGATTTTAGTTCGTCGATCAGCGAGAAAATTGTCATGGACCTTTTTAATGACGTCCTCGGTAACCACATCCACCGGGCTGCCTGGCCGCTCTTCATCAAAAACACTTGTGCGATCCCATTTGAATTAATTGAACCAGTATCTTACGGTTGTCATAGACGGTGAAAGACCCCCGTAGACAGCATCTAACTTCACTTTTATTTCATCGCATGTTTTTCCATCAAAATATAAAAACCTAATTACGAAACGATATTGTTCTTTTTCCGTTATATCGAAATATACCAAACACGTGTGATAAAACCAGCTACTAAATATAACGTGACGCATTATTTTTTTCAATATTTATATGTTTTTATTCGTAAAAGCATTAAGCACACGGCGGTAATGCCAACCTATCTCATCAGCGCCACCTGTTTCCAAAACCGGGTACTTAGTGATCGACCCTCGTATAGTGATCAAACTCATAGACAACGTAACGTTTATATTATGTTTTAAATTTTATTATGTAGCTTGATAACCCCAAATTATTAATTAGAAGTGTTGGTTGAATATGCACATTCAATAAAAAGATGTACCATACCATGCGTGGCCGGATTTTAACGTGCACAGTCTTTAGATGCATAACATAACGAAACAAGCGCCTAACTTTCATTTCAATTTATCGAACTCACGGAGCGTAAGCGAAGTGAGTTCTTACAAACAACTCCAGACCGAACTGTCGCCTGGCTACTGGGACGTCTCGGCATTTGGATGGCTTTTTGATTTCGATAGTTTGTCTGACAATAACTTTAGTAACGTTTTTCTGATCTTTATAAAATTTCTTGGGGCTGTAGCAGAGATACATAACATTTGTAAGTTTGTATATGAGCAGGATCGATCGAATGGTTACGGAGCTAGAAGGAGAAAAAGAAGTCTAATATACTATGTAAAATTTATATAATATTTCAATTCCAGTTCACTTAGTTTATGTGTCCAATGAAACTAAAACAGGACGCGTAAATAGTTCGCGTACCCTTTTAGTGTTTCGGCCGTTTATTAATTAGATATATCACACGAAGTTCCCGGAAATAAAGCGTTGTTTATGACACCACAGGTGTGTTTTGCAGGTGTGGTTGATTCCTATTCTATATATTATGTAACCGAATATTGGCTTCACTTAATGCTTAATGTAGGTACACTGAATGCTGAACAGATGTGTCTGAATGTAAGGTTTTCATAAAAGGTATATCTTGTCTTTTGTCGGTAAGGGGCTACTGTCATGAAAATTCATTTTGAAATAAACCTTATCAAAATACCGACAATGAGGTACCTTTTAAAATTCTCACCATAGTATTACTATTTGTGACGTTTTTAAATAAAAGGCTCTCGTTATATTCTGGTTTTTGATGTTATAAATGCGCCTATTAAGTATATAAATAATGTATTTGTTTTTGCTCTTTCTATTATATATATGATGATGATGATGATGATGATGATGATGATTATGATGACTATATATATAAGAATAAAATTATTTCTACTTTTAATAGTATTAATCTAACTTTCAGCTTTTAAAAATACGGACTTAATCTTAATTAGGTGTAGTTTCCCTTTTAGTTTGGAAGTTCTAATCGGCAATATAAATTCGTTTTCGTAGAAAGTAGTTTCTACTGAATTTCCGATCGAACCACAGGCTTCATTGAGCCATGACAGAAAGCCGAGACAGATGCTAAGGAACTTGATAACAGTACCTAATAAATAAACTTATTGCGGCTTTTTCGCAGGTAAATTACTAATTCGGGTAATTCCACGGGACTGTAACGTCAGTTACCAATTCTTTAGTGTGTTCTTTGATTAATTAAGTGTCCACATATCAAGCTGTAGGCATAGGGAAGATATATGAACACTTACATTTAATGAATTAATTAAAGAACACACGAAATAATTTCATGTAAATGTGGCACACAGTCATGTAAATTCACGACTGTGCCACATTTACCGCCCCGTAAATAATGTAGGGTAAAGATAACCGAAGATGTTCGTTTTACGACTAAAGACATTTGAACAAATCAATCGTAAAACGTAATAACAAAGTGTGGCCAAGCCGTGTAACGTGCGCATTTTAACGACTGCCGAGCCCAGGAAATTCCTGACGTACACCAGTATATGGACTTCAATATTATTATATTATAAGTATATAATTAGTTTTATTATTAGGTATAATTTTGTCACTTTTAGCACTCTTATAAAAACAATTCTTTATTCATTTAAAAAGCTACTTTGGGAAAGTACAGTCGACGTCAAAGATATGTTTACAGTTTTGCACCTTACTTATTTATAATAAGATCCAAAAGTGTAAGCATATCTTTGACGTCAACTGTAGCTACTTTGCAACTCGGGTTACATCGATCTCTGCCGTCAACGGCTCTTATTTTCTTTTGTTTCTAGAATTATCTACAACATGATGGTACGTGTAAAGCTAATTACACTTAAAGTGATCTTCCGATTGTCTAACCCTATCCATCTTCTTGTAATTCTAGAAAAGACGCATTTACCTCAACTAGCGCCAATATCCCCGTTGACCTGATATATCTATGAAGTTTTAATACTGGCTTCAAAATTTTCATCGCGGCAAGTATGACAAGGGCCTGTAAAATAGGGCGCTTCCGCTTTAGTGCGTCGTAAAGTAGCCCAGGGGATACGGACTATACGGAGCGGCTATTAGCCTGAAAACACTTCTTTATTAATCACTCCGCTATGTCTCACAACTCTTTATTGCTTGGCGTAGTCACTGTGGAACCGTCTTGGGCGCTTAACGAGAAAATATTACATTGCTGGTGTCTTTTTCTTGGCTTGAAAAGCGAAGTTACTTTATGTTTTAAGTATACTGCAGTTTTGCACTCATTTGTTAACGAGTTTTAACACTGGCCGCTGTAAACGTACTACTGGAGTTTAAGATTCATTTGCAAAAGATCCTAAGTCAAGAGGACTACTGTTGTAGTTTCTAATTTGTATATCTACATTATTCGCAAATTGTGAACTTGCTTGCTCTTTAGTAAAAAAAAGTTATATGGCTACATGTCACTGGATATAGATCAGGCATTTCTTCTCTGGGGTGGGATAGTGAGTGAGAAAGCAGGTGATGACGAAAATCCAGTGTGTGCTGCGAAGTCCAGATAGGACAGTGTTTTAAGCCAAGTTTGTTACTCTTTTAGCACTCAGGGATCACGTATAGGGTTGTCTAAGGTGTATCCTACGATTCCTACGGACACATAGCAAACTAAAGAAAATACTACTTACACGTAATATTGAACTAACAAATTTTGTTAAACACGACTAAAGGATTTGAGAGCAGACTCGGAAAGCGCTTAACTTACATTACAGCAGGAAGCGTCTTCCAAATTATCGACAGCTAACTTGGTGAATTCTTCTCATTGTTCGTTTAAGTTCCAGGAAACGATTTTCGATCGGGTTATTGCTGTGAAATGGACTGGTTATCTTAGAGTTTTAAGAATCTTCCTCTCTTTGTTATAGAAATTTACGATTCAGTAAACATACCTATCAAAATATTGATCAGTAACATTAATAATTGATAGAACTCAGCCAAGGATAAGTGTCAAAATTATTCGTCCCTCATTACCAAAATGATTGCTCTCGAAAGTTTAGCCGTAAATATTGGAGCCGTCAATAACGGTAAACAAATCAATCAACGTGAGAACAGCGGCCACCTGCGGCATACTTTCTGTTTGCTCGCGAGTTTCCGAGCCTATTCATTACAAACTTTAATGAGGTCAATAAAAGCCGAACAAAGTCCTTTTTTAACTTTAGTAGGTTCAGTAACATCGCATTTTGCAGCTAACAATAAATATTCTCGCACCATCTCAGTGATAGATTTGGCATAAAAATTTTATTACTTGAACTTGTACGAAATATTTCCCAAAAACGGGCACATTATCATACAGTTTGTAGGCGTTCATGTTCATACAATGTTACATCTTACCGCTACCGAGTCGCGCTGGCTGCCACTGAGGGCTATGCGATGCGATACCGATAACTTGTATCACCTCCAAGGTTATTTTTTGTTTTTATTGACAGGTTGTTTCATAGATCATATCATATTTGTAATGTTTTATATCTTATTTGTAATTAATTCACGCGTAGCTCACATTTTTCACGTTAGCAGTACTGAGAAACAAGCATCCAATTATAGCCCATGTCTCCCGCCATATTGATTTTATAATGCCATCATGTATCTCTGACGTTCCTCGAATTAATATGAATGTACCGCTTTAGTCGCTTTATTCCTATCCATTGATATGATTAGCGATATGCTGTAAAAGGTTGTGATGTTATTATTGTACGCCTTATTTTCCTTCCTATATCATTTGCATGAGTTATAAGATGATTCTATATCGCAATAGTTTCATTATTATACAGGCTGTTTTTTCAATAACTAGCCATATTGTGGGAAGTGATTAGGTTAGTCATACTGAACAACTTTATCTAAGGCACCAACCGTCAAATACTAAAAAAAATGTGTCGTAACCATACAAAACGTCAACGTCGGATCGGCTGAAATGTATCGAACAGCCAAATTTTTTTTTTGAGATTTCGGGGTTGGTCCCCTTATCAAAAATTGTTTAATATGGCATTATATGGCCTACCAAATGACCTCGCACAATATGGCTATTTATTGAAAAAACACCCTGCACGTCTCAGTAGTATGACAAGTATGTATGCATGTATATATTTTTTGTGAAGAAAAGTGTATAAGCGGGTTATTTTGTTCTAGAGGGTATCGTCGGTCATTGTGATTAACTTGGTTAAGGTTTTATAATCTATTGAAATAATGACTTATTTCCATATTGTTGGTTTAAACTAACCATCCACGTTACGACTTTATTAAAGCTTTCTGTATGTGATTTATCCTCTAGCGGCCCACCATACAAGAAAGATTGGAAGTGAAATTTGAATCAAAAGCGTTAGAAAATAGAATTGAATTTCTTATGTTTCGAAATCGAACGAAACAAAACAAAAGTAACTCTTTATCAATTAAAATATAATCGAATTTTCATTGAAGATATTTTGTACTAATATTAGCACTTTGAACCTCAGGAGGTTAAATATGGGCCCGACTTCATGAAATATCATTATGTAAAAAAAAGACTTTTAATGTTAATCATACTCGGATTCAAGTAGGTTTGCTCCATTGACCGAAAATGAAACTTAAACCAACATCTATCAACTTCACACGGTTCACAGATGAGAGGGTCCAACCAGGGCGCCCTCGGAAGGGTCTGCCGTTGGATATTTCTATACCTATACTACTATACCTACAATAACAGTTACGAGTACATTGGCCTCTGAAAGCACATTTGTCGCAAAAGGTCGGGATTAAATTAAGTCTAATATGTAGAGAATGGGTTTAATCGTTATACTCGTAGAAGCATGTTCTAAGTGTTTCTAAATAAAGTTTCTTCTGTTCTACACACGAGTTTAATAAAATGCGTTATAAATTTGCGTTACTTTCAACGCAAGGCTACTTGCCTGCCAGTGCTCATTAAAAATTCTAAATTAACTTCAAAGTGGAAAAATAAATCGAGCCCTGGAGGGAAACTACCTTAAAACCTTGAGATAGCTCAAATTCACTTGAAAGGAAACATTATTTTATTTTTCCTAAATAGTAAAACTGCATTCACAGATTTTTTAATTTTCTCTTTTTTCCATACTAAAATTGTAAGATTTAGTTTTTTCATTATTTATGGCTTCTCTGGTGCCAATTTGGTTGGTATTAAGAAGTTTGTAATCTTGTTGGAAATAGGATCGATTGTCAATTATTGTCATAAAAATAGTTTTTGACAAAATTTTAAAATGAGAAGTTTTTTTGTAAACTGTACATTTTCTCGAAAATTTGTAAATGATATGTCTCTTTTTAAAAGTAAAATAATGTTTCCTTTCAGTTAATTGAACTATCTTAACGTTTTTAACTTTAAGGTAGTTTCCCTCCAGGGCCTGACTTATTTTTCCACCCTGTAGATGGATAAAGTCTTTTCAATCATTCGGTTTGAACTTGAGCCATTTGCCGACTTCCCGAATTTAAAGGAAAATTATAATTTAAAATGTTCGCGACTTTACAATTGTGAAAATTGGGATAATACAAAAGGAGTTTTCTTCGAAATGATTGTTTTTGTTTTTATAAGTTATAGAAAAATAAGTCTCCAGGTTCTGTTAACATTGGAATCAATTATTTTTATATGGTTCTGTCGAGGATCTGTTTGCAATTTTGTAGATTGAATACTTTGTTGTTGTTGTTGTGATGGCATACTTATTATTTTAAATAATTTAAAGGATACCTACTGGATTTCGAATATGAGAATATAAGATACGTCAACGAATGATAAATAATGTTTGAACTACTTATTAGGTGATGTCAACTAAATAGTATTCTCAATCGTTATTTTTGCTCTTGTGGTCAGAAATGAAGGTTTATTGTATGACTTATAGTCATAGAAGTCGAAATAAGGGTCAACATAACTGCTGTGAACAATACAATTACACATATACTATATTGTGTAAATAATAATTATATTCCATTGTCTTAAAATTTAATTTATTTAGTTAAAATATTTAAAATGTACGGTCTTTTCGCATAGATTTCTTTTTAACATCTAATGCAGTAAAAACTAACGATATGTTTTTATGATACATTATAATGATGATAATCAATACATTAAACTTTCCGGCAAGCATGGCATCAGAAATTGTTCAAGCTCTAATGCTCCAATCTAGGATTACGTTCGGTGTTAGAGTAAAAATTATATTTTCACTTTTATTTCGTTACTGCCTTTAATTTGTGCAATACAATACAAATGTTCTACCCGGGCTTGAAACCGGTTAAAAAACTCTGAAACAATCCAATATATTTAATTATTTTATGGTATTTATGTAGGTCTCAATAGTTTATTTAGGTATTATAGGATTGTTCGAATAAATATGAAATAGTAATCGAAAGAACGAAAAAAACTGAAAAAAAATATCGGTATTTTAGAATGAAGCAAATACCGGTTTCCGAGCCCTGCGCTCGACACTGCTTTGTTGTCCGATACCTTGATATCCTATTTCGTTTTCTGGGATAAACTAAAAATATCACTTCTATTAACACGTGCTGCTATTTAAAAAAGTAAAAAGACTGAAAACTGTGGAACAACGTGTTGTAAAATGTTTTAGGAAATAGGTGTTTGCATTCAGTTCTAACTAGTTTTCACAAGGTGATTAGTGTGGATAAAACCGTTTTACGACATGTGGGTAAATAAAACTAGAGCAAACTAGTACCTAATAGTAGTAAACGTAATACCGGGTGTTTCCTGTAATTGGAGCAGTAAATTTAAAGATTCTACTCCTTATACCAGACAATTAAGGACACTTTAAAGTTTATTTGAACGCACAATGTATTCCAAGATTATGTCTGTAGGGTGACAAGACTGACAAGCAATGTCAATTAGACGGATTTTAACGTACATTTAATAGTAGATTGTACAACAAGTGCATAAAACGCACCATTTTATGCGAGGCGTTTATCCATACGAGCGAGCTTGCGAGCGAGGATGGATATAAAGTACGAGCGTAAAATGGGTTTTATGGACGAGTTATACACTCTACTTTTTACTTCGATTGTGAGGAAATAAAAAGAATAGGAATTTCTTTCATAAGAAGTTTCACTTTATGCTGGGTATAGGCGGACTAAAACTCAATTTTATGCACAAGTGCATAAAAAATTGACTTCTTTTAAGGCTATTTTGACAATGGCTTGACTTGTGCATAAAATTGAGTTTTAGTCCGCCTATACCCAGCATAAAGTGAAACACTTATGAAAGAAATTCCTATTCTTTTTATTTCCTCACAATCGAAGTAAAAAGTAGAGTGTATAACTCGTCCATAAAACCCATTTTACGCTCGTACTTTATATCCATCCTCGCTCGCAAGCTCGCTCGTATGGATAAACGCCTCGCGTAAAATGGTGCGTTTTATGCACTTGTTGTACAATCTACTATTTTAGTTCGTATGAAAAAGAGACAATCTACGAAATACATATTTATTAACATTTGTTGAACAAGCGTATTGTTTGAGGAGTGGAATCTATGTTTTAATTTATTGCTCTTAATACAGGAAACACCTTGTATACCAGAGTGAACCATTATAGTGTTAGTACTAGCACGTACTAGATGTTTATTGTGTTAGTAAAACGCTACGAAATTTATTAATTAAGATATATTATATAGTTTGTATAAATATGTTGCTGATTTAGAAGTAAGTAGTAGTCATGTAATTGTAATTGACACTTAATACTTTATCGATTCCTCGTTTTCATTATTTAAATAATGAGTGAAAATTAGGTGAGTTAAAATCAATACTTTTCTCCTCTACTTTTCTGTTTGTAACTTGTGTATACTCTGTTTCTTTAATTTGAGGTGTGCAATAAAGAATATTTATGTTATGTTATGTTATGTTACTTTGTCGAAACTAGTACCTGGGTTTCGACTAAAGAAAAGTTTTAGTCCAAACCAGTTTTCATAAAATCATTTAAAAAAGCTAGTTTTAAGTACAGATTTATTAAGTTTTAACTAAGTACCTATAATTTAAAACGAGTTTAACAATGACATAAATATTTAAATTTATGTTACGTCCTAAACACGAAATTAGATTATCCAAAGTGTAGATGTACACTTATTTCGCAGCTCAAGAGTAACTTAGCTCTGTCAATGATTAAATTGTTGCCAGTTGCTAACACGTTCAGGCTTCACATCCGTCCGTCCGGGCAGCCGGATGTGGCTCAAGGTCCGAGTGGTCTACGACGAACCAATAAGCTCTAAATGCTAAAAGGTGTTATATAAAAATTTACTTAATTCGGTATAGCCAATTTATAATATTTGCTAGAATTCAATGATAAGTATGATAAAACCAATTTCTAAATTATTTACGATGTCCGAGAATCCATAGAAGGCGCGCCGCGACCATTCGGCTTTGAAAAAGAGCGGTTTAGTGAAGATTTCTTGGTTATTACTTGTATAAGTATGTTGTACTACTGTGAGTGCTCGAGTCTGCTTATAATCTCTGCTTACAATAATTAAAACTGTTCGGCCGTCCAGTGGCGCCTTCATGGGGCGGATTGTATTTAGTAGTAATAAACAAATCAATTTCTGTAAAATCCCTCATGTTAAGTGGTAGTTTATTTACAAGCAGCAGCAAAAGTTGCCGAACTAAATAATAAGATTACAAAAGTAACTAACTAGACACATAAATATGACATAAGCTACTGAGCAGCGCGTCAAAATATTTGTGAGTGTTGTTGAAATGCATCGTCGTGAAAAATATTGGCGACCCGTATTACCTCTAACTACAGTCATTTGCTTTTATTTCGGAGCAAGGCTGCCGTTCAAATGCTCTGCAAAACGCGGAAGAGTTGAGCGCTCGAACGGAATATTGTAGCAGCGCCTCCGATTACGCGTAATACTTACAGGTCTCGAGGTCACGTTACTTTGGTCCGTTTTGAAATTCGACACGCCCGCGTCGACTACGAATAAATATACACGGTCGGGAAAGGTCGGATGGTTCTAGGGCAAAGTCGAAAGTTTTGTTTTTCCAACGTTCGAACCCCACCCGCGTTCGACGCTCTCCAGTTCTAAGCTAAAAAGATGTAAGTATTATAGGAATGAATTGCTCTTACGCTCTTTAGATATCGTACGTTATTCGTCAGCTGTAAAAGGAAAAATATCTCAACAGACTTTTCGCTAGTATCAAACTTCAGGTCAATATTGTAGCACTTTGTATAGCGTTCAGTCGTATACGCCAGTTGTATACAACCAGAAAACTTGGTGGCAGTAACTTTACATCCCTACCAGTACACTGCAGCATAGTCTAAGTTTCGTATTTTAAAGTTAGAGTGCGGCCCTATGTGAACATTCGTATCTATGTAAGCATACATTTTAGACCGATCCAAATATACGTTTGTACGTGAAAGGTTAATCTGATGACGTAAGTGTCTGCTTCGCTACGTTCTTTTATGACAATGTTTTTATTTAGTACCTATCGACGTGATGTTATTCCCGTCTCATGCGATTATGGCGTCTCGTTTCGTTTTATGAACTAAAAGATGTAGTATCCCAGTCAGTCGTTTAACTTCATGATCATAATATACGTGAGCGACATGCATTTTGAGTGTAAATGAAAGCTGCTGCTGATCGAATGGCGAGCTTATTACTTCAATTATTTGAAACTAAATATGGCATGGAATTTTTATTCTATATTACGTAGTATGTTTTAATTGTTTTAATATTATATCTAAAGCTAAACCTTACTAGACTCCCTGCGGAAAGAGAAGTATCGTAGAACTCATTAGTGTAATATGTATAAACTACGATAGTTTATTTTCCTCAGCCTCACTAACTCTATCATGTGTAAGGAGGGTAAGGTAGATAAATACACTATTTACTTAGGTATTCGGTATTCATGTGAATATATAACACAGTAAAATCAGCCAGTCGCAGCTAACCGGGCCTTCCTGCCTTCTAAAGCATGGATGGGTTCCCAATAAGGAAGAACCTTCCCGCACCAATGTGGATAAAGAGGGATTCACACTGGTGGAAAAGAAGAGCAAGGTGCGCAGGGCGCCCAGCAAGACTAAGTGGCACTGCAGCCGGTTAATTCTGGTCTTCGGATAGCGATACCGAGTAACGCTACTCTTCGTTTCGCTCGCTCTTTCGCTCGTTTTTCGCGCTTGCATTACTTCGCCGTGGTCGACGATGTGGTGGAGTGCGTTCGCCGGAAGACTGGTCTCTCGTTGCTCAGGGTGCACCAGCTGTGGTCACGCCATTACGTGCAGTTCAGCTTTTTCTTTTTTTATGCAGAATAGGCAGGCGTTTGACCACGATCTCACCTGATGGTAAGTGATGATGCGGTCTACGGTGGGGCATGCTTACCTATGAGATACCTATTTACTCTCGCTTTGAAGAGACCCAAATCGTACTCATGTGGAAACACAGACTCGGGCAGGGCATTCCACTCCTTGGCAGTTCGCATAAGGAATGTTGAAGCGAAACGTTTCGTGCGTATATGTGGAATACCTACCATGAAGCGATGCCGGAGTGCCGTTTGTGGTGCGCGTGCCGCGGCCGCTGCAGGACACCATCGCGAGTGCAGACTTCTGGCCGAAGGGTGTCGTGTTTCGGCGGTTCCGGGCAATCTTCCGAATCCTAAATCAGATCAGACGACGCAACGGAGCCCACGCAGTTACGTCGCCTAAAACAAACTAGTTTTAAGACTTTCTGTGTATGAAATAAAACAACGTAAACGGATTATATCGCGTATACTGAATTTAAATTACATCCTGACGTTTCGAACACTTTACAGCGTTCGGGTCACGGGTTAATGCGTGGTACGCGATATAATCCGTTTAAAGTTGTTTTAAATATTTCATGAATAACTATCGCTGCAGCCGTAGGCAATATTATTTTCTGTGTAGTTTTTCTTTGTAGTTCACAGTGCTTTGGTTTTATTACTGTAATGCTGTGTAACTTATTTAAATAATAAAATAAAATAAATGATAAATAAAATTTATTTACACTCAAAGTTGCCATTCATCCACCTGTGAAATTATATAATGAAAACAGTTAACTAACAAGCAGGCGTGTATCATATTGTTTAGATAAACAAAAGACTTAAAGTTTCACTACTGCTCCAAAACTTTTACTGTGTTTACTACGTGTGTATTACTTATATTAACGGCGTAATGAAATAACGTAATAAACTCGAAACTGTACTCTGCCTTAACGAGATCAGACTTGACCGGGCTATTAGGCGAGGCAACCTTTATTCGATACTTTATGGCAGTTACTAGCGTGTTTGTATACGTTCTTATAATAAACGAGGGAAAACAATAGTACATTATTGCAGAGGACGAGAAAGATAAATTCGTGGACGAACGATTGATATGACAAAGAACGAAACAACCAAGGTTTTTGATCTCACTATCTCGCTCTATCCTATAGTTTGAAGGGATTGCCGTTCAGACGATATAGATGTGGCTTAAGTAATTGGCTGTTTGAAATGATATTTCTTAGTGAATTGAAATGTTTAAAAGGTAAAAAACAATACAGTAATGGATTTTTCTTGCTAAAACAGGACAATAATGTTTTTTTTTGTTTTGGTTTATAATGAACAACTTCACGTACCTACTCATTTTGCTACAGTATGGTTAAGATTTCTGAGCGCATTGGAGAAAAAACATAATACATATCAAAACGTCCATCCGGCGATTGTTGTTACGACTCTAAACATGACTATTACACAATATATTATTGTGATTTTTTTTCCGCCGCTGGATTTTACTCCTAGCTGATAGATAGCTGATAGTTGAAGAACCTTTAACTCTAGTTTAATTGGAGTTAGATACACTAATTAAAAAACAATTTGCAATTCTGAAGAATCTACAGTGTTAACTTGAACAGACCAAACAGATGTTATATAAAATACCTACCACGAAATGAAGATTCGAAAAAAAATATATTTTATAGAACCTTTTTCAAGCCGGCGTCCAACGCACAACATATTTGAAATTCTTTTCATCGAGTTAAATTTCCATATCCAGATGTCCGTGCCGGGGTAATGAGAAATTTCTGGCACATTTGGCGTGACTGCACGCCTCAGAATATATGTACAAGCTTATAATTGAGGCACTTTCGATGACATTAATTCAACGCATGCTTAACAACTCCGTCAAGTGTATACATATTTACTTAAAAATGGGACAATATTAGGCGACTAGGCGCTTACGATGTTTACATCAAATTATATGCCTCATACCTATTACAAATTGTACAACATGCCCTATTTGTATTGAACAAAGTATACATATTTTCTATATAATCCAGCAGTTATGTTGAATGAAGGTAAATAAGGGTAGCTAGAAAGAAATCCGAACTCAATGGAACTTTTACGGGTAGTTTGAAGACTCTCTGGAGGAGGGGGAACTCACAATTATCTGACTTGCTTAATTTTTTCGCTCATAAACTAAGGGCATTCAATGTTATATACCAATTTATACTTAACTAAAACTTTTTTACCATAAGGTCAATTAAATATATACAATATATATACATACACGAAAAAAAAAGTATCTTCATCGAAGACAAATCCTCTTCGTCAAAACAATATTGTTTTGTATATAACGAAAACAATTTGCCTAGAAAGTGATCTCTTTTCAAGTAAAATGTCTTTATTGAAGTAAAATATATCTAGGGCTAAAGATATAAAATTATTCCAAGAAAATTATGGCTTATGTTTAAACAATAACATTTTCGCATTGGTATTCTTGGCTGAAGATATAATTTTTTCCGTGTAGTAAATATCAGCAGTACATGAATGTTTACAATTTAGCTTATCCTCTTTAGAACAGTGGAGCAGGTGTTTTCTTCAGATGGAGACCCTTATCCATCAATTGTAAATACTACTTACACTTGTCTCTCGTATTTTCTTTGTTTATGCCTGCGTTTCGCTCCGATGGTACGGAGACATCATGCCAGCGATTGTCCTGGAATTTTGCCAAGCCTCAATTGAACCTGGGGTCCGCTTGGCAATATTGACGAATAGGCAGCTTATTTGTTAATTTGTGTATAAGTGCATGCCGAAAATCTCTTAAAAATAAATTAAAGACGTTATTTCCGTGTAGCTCTTATGGGGCCCATCCACTATCAGTCGGCCTGACGATATTGGCCTGTCAGTTGTTCGGAGCTTTCAATTTTTTGTTCTAACTGACAAGCCGATATCATCAGGCGGACTAATAGTCGGTGGGCCCCATTATACAACACACAATGGGTTTAATAATGCTGTCTCGCGCGGTCGGTTAGGGTCTGAGTATTTCATATTAAAACTTATTGGAGGCTATGCAATGCTGCGTGTTCTACGCCGTAGCTAGTAGCAGCTTTTTCTGATGCGTAGTGTCCGTAGACCCGGAGGCCAATTCTAAGTTTATAACACCTTTAATCCTTATCCACACTTAACAGAATCAATGGCGGAATTCAGTTATTTATTACAGACAAAAATCAGCTGGAAAGCGGCTGATTTTTATCAATCGTGACTGAATTTTCGTACGGAGCTCATAGTCAGTTGGAATTATGATAAGAAAATTACTGTTAACTGTGTGTTGCGCCTAAATTTTGAACTGGTTTTATTAATATTATATGTAATGCGATCAAGAGATAGGAGACGAGTGCATCTCGCGTGCGTAATAAGTTCGATTGAGAGATGCCTCATGATACAACAGGCGGATCCTAGCACGCTACCCAATAAGAGAACATTTCAAATCTAATAAATCATAGCAAATCAAGATACTAAATTTATACTTAGTACCCCTCCCATATTACTAATTTATTTTATTTGTGCCAATTTGAAAATGTTTTTTTTTCTGTTTCAGGTAAATATCCAGTCTTACTACAGTCTTTGATTGGTGTGTATGAACACAAAGATAATAGCAAATATGTAGAAGAAATTAATATTTCTAGCGGTATAATTTACCTAAGTGTGTATTGGCGCTCTATCTTAAGGAAATCGTACCTATACATAAGTATAAGAGGTTTGTATTCTCCTGAGACGACGCCATGACAGATGTGTAATTTGACGACCGCACAACAACACAATCGAAAATGGGCACACCGCAAATGATATATATGATGAGGGGTCGTATCTCCGGGAAATATCTTGATATCGTATTTCAAAACGCGAGAAAACATGTATCAAATGTAATATTTATATGAATCATCTATTAACTGTAAAAGAAAATAATAAATACCCATAAGTATTAGGTACCTATCTGCACTTACATAATTAACTTAATTGGACATATGTAGATATGTCATCATCATCTCCTAGCCGTTTTCGACTACAGCGACTGCTTTTCTACAGCTGAGAGCGTCGCTGGTGCGCTCTCAGGTGACTGACGTAGCCAATCTTTGCAGCAAATGTGCGGCCACATTCGCTGCAGGTCAGCACCCCTCCGACGTAATTGTACGTGATGGCCACAGGTGGTCTGGCCTTTAGCTCGTCACGCTTAACGTCGAGCTCTGTGCGTCGCCAGGCTTCAAATTCACGCACCTGCGTCTGCACAATATGCCTCCACTGTGGACGGTAGATATGTACCCACCGTAAAAAGATTGCAATAAAAATATCCCCGTAAAAATATCCTAATTATTATTAGGTATAGTATCGCCGCATAGTAGAGCCGAGCCAAATGTAGAAACTTGACCTATTAATACTACCAGAGACTATAAAAATATAGACCACCACAGCCTAAGAACTTTTTGAAGCTCCTGTCAATTGCGCCATCTATGTCAAAGTCCTAAAGATACCGAATATGTAAGAGAAATATCACCTGCGCTGCTACTCCACCTAGTAACAAATAGCGTACTAGTAGTACACTAGTAGCTACTAGGTGGAGTAGCAGTGCAGGTGACATTTTCTTACATTTTCGGTATCTTTAGGGGTCTTTGACATAGATGGCGCAATTGACCTGAGCTTCAAAAAGTTCTTAGGCTGTGGCCGTCTATATCTCTATAGTCTCTGATACTACAAATATTTAGTAAGTAAAAGAAGCTAAATAAATAAATTTTGCTTACCGTCAACTGCTACGAGTACAACTTTGTCTACGATGCTCAACTTTGCCTGGCTTGGAAAACGTGCACGGAAAAAAAAGCTTCCGGGATATTCTCAATCTAAGACATTATTATATTATGTTAAAAATATTTCCTCGTGACAAGCATTTATTTCCTTTAAAGAAAATAAATTAAAGTTTTAAATATAACGAAGCGAATATATTCTTACAGATTTTCTAGTTTTCATTTACCTAAGATAATACTTGCTTGATTAAAGTACAATCTCTCTTACTTACTCAATATACTCTTGAAACAATACATTTTTGTATTTCTATTTTAAGAAAACGTGGTTTTATTAAGCGAAGAATCATAATTTTGGTAAAGGAAATAAATACTTGTCACGAGGAAATATTTTCAAGAAAATAATAATTTCTTGGATTGAGAATATCCTAGAAGCTTTTTTTTCGTGTGGTTTTCTTCGCCAAACAGCTATTTGTATGTTATTCCTGAGATGGGAATGGCTGCCATGTTTTTCAAGACAGGCAAAGTTGAGCATCGTAGGCAAAGCTGTAGTAGTCGACGGAATAGGTATTGCTGTTTCAATGATAGAATACCAAAGTTGGTTTGTGATTTAACTTCACTTTAAAATTGGGCGCTTATTGAAATTGCATAATGTTCTCAGGATCCCTGGCAAGTCGTTTGCCAGTTTTTCGATTGCAGGCGTCTCAACATGGATTGTATTTTATACAATTTACGATACATAGTTGAGCAAATAGTTGAACGCTTTTTCAGTTTGTTCTATCAGTATAAAATAAATAATACAGGTATTAGGTACTTCGTACAAAGATGTGCTCTCGGTACTCGCATTCTATACGAAATCAGCACCTAGGCCGTTACACCCACACCACTTTAGTTGCAAACTTGCAATTATTTCGAAGAATGTTTTAAAAATCTCATAAATACTCTCAGCAAAATTATTTTTGTAATTTACATATTTATCATGAAATAATATGTTGACTTATTACAGTTATTACCTAATATGAAACATGTTATATATACTTAAGGATAAAGTTTTGTTTACAGAAGCATTTTATTCGCAACATACTCAGTACATATACTTAAGATACATGCCTGCCATAGCAGCAAGTACTGAATGAATATTTGTTTTGTCCCGTATCTCCGTATTTATTGCTTTTATTTGCTTAGAAAAACATTGAGTAACGGACACGATGAAAGACCCAAATAGCCGACGAGCGTAATCCCTGGCTAGCCGTTCATAACATTTGACAACCCTATATAAATGGAGGAATATTATTTTTCTTACAAATAGCCTGAGAAAATTAATCAAATCAGGGGAAATAATTCGTGTAGTTTTGTAAATTGGTACAGTTATACCTTGTGGTGCCCACGTGACTATACTAAAAGTCCTCGGGGGTGGGGGTTGTGCTGAGGGTGTAGGGGGGGGATGAAGGTACCTTTGTTCAGATTTTTGGTCATATCTCGAATATCTGTAAGAATATCACTATAGTTACTTCGAACAAAAGTTTAAACATAAAATTTCGTACAAAATTAGTTAAATTCATTTTTACTCTACGATTAATACTTTAGGAGCTACAGGGTGTTGAAATTAACGAAGAGATTAAAAAATAGTCGATTTGAAAAAACGTCGTTTTTTCTTACTTGTTTATCATAACTCAGATTTTTAGCTTAGTTACCTGCTGATCGAACATAAAATTCCCATGTTGATCATTGAAAACTCTAAACAAAACAAAGGTGGTAATGTAAACGAGGTTCAAGTGGTCAAGATTACCGTAAGTCCTTAGCTACTACGGGCGTCGCGTTAGCGCGGCGCAGACCCTCCCGGCCCACCGCGCCTCGTCCGCCATTGGCACCACTACTATTCAGTATGCTTAAAACAGCGACTGGTAATATACCTAGACTATGAAGTCGATCTGCAAAATGACCCCACAAAAGTTGTGCCGCGGGGGGTGGAGCATACAAACTGAGCCGCCACGCCGTTTAGTTTACAAATGGCGTTTTTGTGACCAGTCGCGGTCGCCGCCTGAAATTTGGGGGGGGGGACACTAATGCAAATTTTTTTTTCCAATTTTTGAGGGGGTCAGTAAAAAAACTTTTCCATTTGAAATGTACGATTTTGGGGGGGGGGGGGTCATGTCTCACGTGACCCCGCCCCTGGGACCGCGCCTGTTTGTGACACGGTGGTAGTGACGGAAAAAATCTAATAAATAAATAAACATGCCTTCTTATGCCTTTTTAAAATGGTGTCAGAGTAAATCTGGTAAACATAATAAAAAGACGTAAGGTTGCCAAAGACCTCAAAGAGGACCCAGTGTGTTGACGACGAGAGGCCTCTCTTGTTCCTTTAGCCGTCAACACGGCGAATCCTCCTGTTTTTAAAGGGTCGGCAACGCGCATGTGACACCTTTGGAGTTGCAGGCGTCCATAGGCTACATTAGCTGCTTACCATCAGGTGGGCCGTATGCTTGTTTGCCACCGTCGTTGTATTAAAAAAACACGATAATTTAGTATCTGCTTATTTCCTTAAAAATAAAATTCAAACCTATTCATTACGAGTATTCCACCAAGTACAAGAGTCGCTGGGTAACAAAATGCCTCCTGATATGTGGGGTTGGAAGCGAGGAGCTGATGGAACCCTTGAGCCAATTATGACCATTGGTCCTCCAGCTCCTGACACCGTGCTGAATTCAATTTTTTGTCGCTGCAAAAGCGGTTGCACTGGAAATTGCGGATGTCGAAAGGCTGGTATTTCATGCAGTCAAGTACCTATGCACCGGATTGACCGGATGCTTGGGTTCATGTACAAATGGTATACCCGTACATTTTCTAGAAAGAGAAGACGAAGATTACGATATCGAAGATGATGAGTAAAATAATAATGACGATCTCATATGTTTTTTCTATTTTTAAATATATAATATAATATGTTAGCCTCTATGCCTCATAAGCGACAAATTACGATCAAATCGCCTAGCGTGGTACGGGCATGTTATGCGGAGGGATGAAAGTCATGTTACGAGAAAGGTATTTAGAATTAATGTGGAGGGATGTAGGAAAAGAGGAAATCTAGGAAAAGATGGATGGATTGCGTGAGAGATGATATGAAAAGAAAGGAGGTGAGTGATGAGATGACGGGTGACAGAGATGTGTGGAAAAAAAAAACATGCTGCGCCGACCCCAAATAAATGGGACAAGGGCAAGCGAATGATGATGTTAGCCTCTATGCGTCCCACTGCTGGGCACAGGCCTCCTCTCATACCCGAGAGGGATCGGGCTATAGTCCCCACGCTGGCCCAAAGCGGGTTGGGAACTTGGAACTTCACATACACCTTTGAATTTCTCCGCTTTATCTATCTATATATCTTTGTTAACTTAAACACCCTGTAGCTCCTAAAGTATTGATCGTAGAGTAAAAATGAATATGACCAATTTTGTAGGAATTTTTATGCTTAAACTTTTGTTTGAAGTAACTATGATGCTATTCTTACAGATATTCGAGATATGACCAAAAATCTGAAAAAAGGTACCTTCATCCCCCCCTACACCCTCAGCACAACCCCCACCCCCGAGGACTTTTAGTATAGTCACGTGGGCACCACAAGGTATAATTGTACCAATTTACAAAACTACACGAATTATTTCCCCTGATTGCCCATATTCGGCTTAATTTTCTCGAACTAAAAGGACCCATCTTCATACAATACCAGGGGGTTTAGGGATGTCGCTTCTTGCGCTGCGAAAGGAGGAAACTGCCATAAAAACCGTCATTATATTATAATTAAGGACAGTTTAAACGTCGACAGTGTCAACACTGTTTTATGAATTTGTTTTCTATGTAATGTCATACTCATAGATCGCAGTTTTTTTTTGTTTTGATTACTTTGATTAGGTACCTTGTATTTTGGTGCAATAAAGAATATTTACTTACTTATTTACTTACTTACCTACTAATTTCATAATCGGTTGGCATAACCAAAGTAAGGACATGTTTAAGAAAAATATGTTACTGTATAACAAAAAATAAGGTATGTATCTTTTTAAACGGGTTTTGGATGACCATGAAATGTCAATTCTATTTAGAAGCATCTGCTCTTAAAGATTCAATTGCTAACCAAATTAAACTGTATCGTAGCCAAAAATTATCTCATCTACTTACTTTTACTTACTTAAATTACTTAAATTTTACCTAAACTGAAAAAAAAATGTTACCAGCGACCAAACCTCGTCTACAAGTAACTTAAGTTTTGGAGCTTCAGAACTAAGGCTTATTATTTATTACCGACACCAACGCAGGTTTATTACTAACCAAAGTATGTTGTTATTTATACGTAAACTATGAGTTATAATCAAATAAACTTTATTAACTCCTTACAAAATTTTGGTAATTGATGAAATAGCTGAAGTAGTTCGCTTGTCCTTTTTTCTGTGTAAGTTCGTTAGTTGGGTTTATTTCTGACTATTTGGTCTACACGCCAAGAGTAAAAGCTAATTTATAATGTCATCATTAAATAAAATCTTGGTACGTAAAAGTCAATATAATCGCGGACAGGAAAAAAAAGGGTAGGATCAATCAAGCTGTTTGTTCCCAGAACAAAGCGTTAGTGACCCCTGTATAATATGACAATCTCAAAGAAATAAAGTCATTTGACAGATTTTTATGGTTTCAGCAATTCCCTCTTCAGCACTTATTTATTACTTAAGCATTTAAATCACGTTCGAAATGGAAAGGATCCAGCTTACAGTCGACGTCAAAGACATGTTAACACTATTGCACCAGAGACTATAGAGATATAGACGACCACAGCCTAAGAACTTTTTGAAGCTCAAGTCGATTGCGCCCTCTGTCCGAAAGCCGCCTAAAAATACCGAAATTGTAAGAAGAAATGTCACCTGCACTGCTACTCCACCTAGCAGCTACTAGTGTACTACTAGTACGCTATTTGTTACTTCTTAAATTGAAAAAAATCATAAGTAGTTTAAAAATTACCCTGGATCCTTATCCAAAAAAAATATTAACATTTGGAATTTTGTTTTATCAAATAACTTGATAAAATTCGTGATTACCTAATTTACGAACATACGAGGGCTGTTCTGAAAATTTTCATAATGCTCCGGCTGTATTCGTGCAATATGAATAAAATTTATACAATTTTGTGGGATATTTCAATACTAATCAAGACCAAGAGAAATCATAACGTGAATGCGAATATTATTTTTATTATATATTTTTTACCAAAAACCGTTTTGTATGAAGTTTCAAATTTCTTTAATAAAACGGCAAACTTTGATAGCTACAGGGTGAAATTTAAATCGTGAATCAAAATATGTTTTTCTAATTATATAAACAACGAACAATTCAATGCCCCAACTCTCACTAAAATCAAACTAGATTTATTTTATTTTATTAAAAACCGACAAATTGAAAAACTCCTCCTTCAAAATCATGAAGTCGGTTGAAAAGACGTTGTTACATAATTTTATATCACCTTATTCAGCATCGAAATATCCCAAATAGTATACATTCTATTTAGATCGCACGAATACAGCCGGAGCAGCTAGAAGTTTTCAGAAAAATCCTCGTATACTCGGTCACGTGGAAGTTAGTCTAACCGCAAACCTGACAATTTTTTTGCATTTTTTTGACTTAGATGCTTATTTTTTTACAGTCAAGAGACTGCAAACATATTTGTTGTTAACAACTTGATATCTCCACGCAATCTTGTGAAACGTGGTCTTGACAGACAAACAGGCGGACATTTAAGTGATCGTAATAAGGTTATTTTGAGCTATGGAACCCTAAAAAATAAAGAAAAAGCTTTACGTATTAAATACTATTGTTGCATTGATAATGCTCTAAGCCTGGTGGGAAAACTTGATTCCTAAAATATTAAAATTCCTAAATACTAGTAGTTAAATTTTACAAACAACGCTCACACGATTGCTGTTGCAGTCCCTTATGGACTACGTGAAGTCATTTGGTAAACAACTTTTTTTGATTGTCTAACTTTGTACCTTTGTATCTTGTTTAGAGATATCGCTCTTTTGTCAAATATTGTCTAAAATCCCCGCGGCACTCAAACCCGTATGATGCGATTATACTCGCGGCCCGATACTTCCAGCCTCATTACCCAATATCATGTCGCGACTGATCAGGACAACTCCAATTAATTGCGCTGTTTCTGCCACGATTTCAGTGTCACTATTGAAAACTTTAAACGTGCTTTAATGGAAGATTCTATATTCATATACGATGAACATGCTTACTGTGATTATTTTTAGATTGTGTGCGTCTACTTAACCTTTCTTGGTACTTAAAGGAGTAAGTAATTATGTACTAGTTAACGTAAACTTGAGCTAACGTAACTAAACGTTATAATTAAATACCTACGGCTTTTCTGTCATAATGCTGTATGAAGAATTTGACAGAAAGTTAAGTACCTTTATTTTATAATTTAGTGACCTTTCAAACATAACACAAATACCAGCTATCAAATAAACGTGAAACAAGAGAAATAATGTGAACGCAAAATATAATAATAAATAACCAAACTTGACACAAGAAAATCCAGGATTGTTCAAATATTTCCAGGTGTTCCAATTAATTAGTTCGCATTCGCACGTACATTTCGCTCGGTAACTCCCACAAGGCTGCCAGGTTCACAAATAGAACGCCTACAACGTGCTAACGAATTTATAACGGTTCCTGACATTATATTAAAAGTTATTTATTTATCGTGTTGGGTAACGTCACGTCCACGATATCACGCTTCGCCTCGCTTATTGCTATAGGACAGATATTAATGTTTCATGTCGGTTTGCGAAAGGCGATCGGAGTCTTCAATAAAATACTCTTAGCGGTTTCAAAATATGAAACTAAATTTATATGTCTAACAAGTGATGGTCGTCGTGGTGGTTATTATTTATTTATCGTATGGCTACATGTCACTGGATATAGAGAGGCATTTCTTCTTTCAGGTGGTAATAGTAGTGGGAAAGTAGATGTTGAAGAAATTCCAGTGAGTGCTGCGAGGTCCAGATGGGACAGTGCAGCTGCCAAGTTTGTTACTCTTTTAGCACCACCCAGGGATCACGTGTAGGGTTGTCTAAGGTGTTTCCTACGGACGTAGAGTAACATTGATCTCCCAGTTATTATGTGCTATATGAAGAACAATTCTTAAGTACTCCTAAGAAAAGTTTATGTAGGTTCGTGGGATACGTTGCATCTTTTCCAGCACTTTTTATTTTGAAGTAGAAGCGCATGTCTGTTTCTGTTGTTAATGTGATACAGAAATTAAGAGAAAAATAATTATGTGACGAGAGTAATTTTTGCCTGGTAGCTGCTGTTAAGAATTTATTTTATGTTTTCAAAATTAGCCGCGGCGGTTTTGTTATAGCAAAAAGTTATTCATGCCTAAGCTTGGCCATACTTTGGTTCTGTCTAATGGAGTTACATACTTACATGCAATTTAGTAGTTCTTCTCTATTTGTTGTTCGTGCTTACACACTATAACCCGGATAACTCGGCACTACGAACAAAAGCTCATCATATTTTTGTGGTTTTATCTAAAATCATCCCATCCAATTCTGTTCCGACGCGCAATAAACCTTTATTGCCTACCAACCGTCAAGAGTCTCGCAGCTATATCAAAATAATGAATTATAAATTAATTTTACGATGTAAATAATGTTCCGGGCCACGTCCGAATGGCGGACATTAATACTCTACTGCGAGTCATTTTCTAAAGCACTGCTCAAATCTCCAGAAACCTAATTAATAAGCTGATGTTTAATGTTCCCCCGTTGTGCCTCGTTTTATCATTACCTTAATAATTATTGCCTTAGTGACAATTTTACGCGACAATAACTCTAACTTATTAACATGCTCAACATAGTTGCTAATTAGAAAATAAGTTTCACATGGACAGTGGGCGGAATTTATGAGTGTGTGGATTTTTCACGGACTTCTCAGTTATATTTTATTATAAATACTTGTTTATATTTATCTCATTATCATAATACCTATGTAATAACTGCGATAAGCAGCTGAGTCGAAGAAGTTCTCTAGCTTTTCAAATAAATGTCATACGTAGTACATAATTATAACCTTTTCAAGAAAACGTGTTGTGAGAGGTGAAGACAACAGCTGTTCTATCAGACATGATGCCTTAGTTACTTTTTCTTAAGAGCATATTTCACTCTATAATTTATAATATATGTATATAGTAAAACTATAAAATGTGGTACCAATGAATGTTTTTTCCAAACTTATTTGAAATGTTATCCTTGTTTAAAATATTTACATGTTATTTTTCTGCAGAAGCACCTTTTGATTTCTGTCTGGACTGTTAAATATAAACTCAGATATTCAAATTAATTAGATAAGATACACCTACTTAGTATCTGATTCACACATTCTAAAATAGGTATCTGTCACATAATTTTAGATCACTTCAATTACGACCGGGATATTTTGTCCATGTTAATAGCCATTATCCACGAAAATTATCAGTGAGCATACAAATAAAGTTAAATAACATGTTCATTGCATAAATCGCTTAAACATTTGAAATGGTCCAGAATATTGTAGCAACATAGTTGCTGACATAAAATATACTAAGTAATATGCATGTTTTACTTTTGTAAATTGTATGTTGAAGTACAACCAGATATAGTAGAAGAGCCCATGACACTGAACCTAGTTCGATAAGTCTCCCGGATGATATATCTATAATTAGACGCGTTTTTAATAGGAGAACACGAAATGCCTATGCTGCAATGCAAAAAAATGGGCGGCATAATAAAAAAAAATAAAAAAAATTAAAAAAAAATCGGTCTCTAGTACGATAAATCTCCCAGGTTTCCTTTGTTCCTCGAAGCAGAGGAGAGTTAGGGCTATACGATAATGCGGTGCTGCAAGTCCCCGTGACAGGCCTTGTCAGTTGCTGCAGCATTATAAGGGATCGGTTTTTTTAGGTATCTAGTACGATCGATCTCCTCTAGAAACCAATGCTCATCTGAAAGATCATTACTTTCTGTGTAAGAAAAACTACTGCTGCATTTCCCGAACATTGGAGAAGGTAGTTGCTGCAGCGATTGAAGGTCGCCCTCCGAGCAGTTCCATGCGGCGTTACAATTCAACCGATTTTATTCAATATAATTTTCATTGAAAGTACTTATCAGGCCTCACTTCCATGACTTTTTTCAATTTTTTTGGACCCACGGTTCCAAAGTTAGATGGGGGGAACGCTCTTTTTTTAACTTCCAGAGCGATTATTTAAGAAACTATTAGTTTTATCTAAAAACTGTTAACGAAAACCTATATTGATTTTAAAAGACCTATCTAAAGATACCCTACACGATAGGGTTACAACGAGAAAAAAAAATCACACCCCACTTCATGTGTAAGGGAGGTACCCTAATAAAAAATATTTTTCCAGTTTTTATTATCCCACTTTGTCGGTGTAATTAATGCACACACTCATACGAAATTTCAGCTTTATAGTGCCAATGGTCACTGAGCTAGACCGCGGACAGACGGACCGACGGACAAACTACGGAACCCTAAAAAGCGCTGGTAGCCTGCCGGTAAGACGTCTAGCTGACTTTCAATCTGAAGTTCTTGGGTTGAAACCCCGGCTACCACTACCACTGAGTTTTCCAAAACATAGAGAAATAATAAGCTTCGGTCGGAACTCTTAGGAGTACATCGAACGTGAGAGAGATGGCGCCTTCAATACAACTGAAGAACAAATCAAATTATTATGTGGGTCTATTTAAAATATATTTGTTCATCACTTGTATCTTTTTACAAGTTAAGTTAGTAGACTAAAGGGAATGTTTTTAGTTTTAAATTGTCACCAAAAACTGCATTGAAGGGCAATCCGTAGTCGTTTACGTGTATTTGTTAACCATATGCAAACAACGCTGTAATGAGCGCGCTCGGCGCAACCCTCGCACGCTCCCGGTAGCTCATGTTGTTTCAAACAACATTCCCAACACGTGTAGATGGCTGGATAACCCATGTTCCGGCACGCTGTGGTTGTAAAAAGTTACAGTTGCTTATACTGAATTATATTTTTTTTATAAATGACGGTGGCAAACTAGCATACCGCCCGCCTGATTGTAAACATTTACCATTACATTTACGTTATGGGAAAATCAAAACGCAGATAGCTATGACCTGTACAAACCGTGACTTGATTTGATGTCATTACTTTGATAAATATATGATTTTTGGACATTTCCTGTGTATGCTTTCTAAGCAATTGTTACGGTTGCATTTCCATTCCATTGTGTATTGAATCTGTTTTACCAAATTTTAGCTAGGGCTACAAGCAGAGATGTGCCCGCCAGATTTTTCCGGCGGATATGCCCGGTGGACAGATCCGTCCATAGCACTATTTAGATGTGTCCGCAGACAAATCCGTGTCCAATTCGCGCCATAAATGAATGGATCTATCCGCCGGGCATATCCGCCAGACAAAACCGGCGGGCACATCTCTGCTTGTACCCCTAACTATTTAATGATCTTTGAGATGGGCTGGCAATACATATAAATTAAAGCTAATAAGTAATTTTTGTGTATAATGAATTCATTTAACTTATGGTAAATTAGTATTCACTTGTGTTGTGTGTGTGTAGTATCTTTTACGATTTAAGACATTAAATGGTTACATAAATTACAATGATACAACTTAAACGCCTTGTTTTGTGTTATAGAAGTTGATTATAAATTCAAAAAGAGCAACAAAGTTGCGCTTTGTTCAGAAGTCGTTAAGCGAAAGCACTCGCTATAATGACGACGCTAATATAATTTTGAAACTGACATACGCTTTAGCTGTATAAAGGCGTATGTAAGAAGGAAAAACAAAGACGAAGCTAATAGTAAATTATTTGTGGTTTGCTAATTTACAGGATTTATCACTTTGATAATTACTCTTTTTTTCTAAAAAATTAGCAGTGTGGAATATTTTTTTATAGTTTTCAACAGCTGAATAAGTAGAGGTGAATAAAACTGATATTATCCCAACCAGTATTGTCGACTTCCTGGCTTCAACGAGCAAGCCTAGTAGATCCCACCCCTACTATTAATATGAGGAGTATTAATTAATCTATGCCATGATAAGTCCTACCTATTGGAAAGGCGTGGTTAACACGTGAACTTAACGGCTCGCTAGGGGACGTGTTGTGGTTTTGTCGTACTCGATGGACGATATATTGAAATATAGAATGTCAAAGAGAGTTGTAAAACAGTGGAGCTATTGCACTTTAGTGTTACCGAGCTTGTTGGCAACTAACGCTTTTGATTTCTGCATAGGCTGACTAGACAATTAAAGCTGAGAGACAAACGGTGTGAAGCGCCAGAAAGCGGGCCGTTACGTGTCGTCAGCAGTAACATAATATCACAGGCACTGGCGCTTGTGTTGTATGAAATAGTACCATCGTGTTCAAAATTGCATTACCAGTTTATTAATGAATTCATTGATAAATTGGCCATGCAATTCTGAACCCGATAGTACATGATTACTTACTTACTTACTCCAGTGGCTGACTCCGACACCAAAGATCGCCAGGCTTCTCTGTTTACAGCCGTCTCGGTACAGTCAATGGCGCCCAGCGCGGTGAGGTCCTTCAGCACCTCGGTCGATCACATATTTCAAATTCAAATTAAATTCATAATTCTTTATTTCATAAAAACAATGCATGTTTTCATCATACGGACGGTTATGATGCTGGGGATGGGGTCACCTGGTAAGCAAAATAATGCCTGTGTTGGGAAGCGCATATACTTTGAAGGTAGTCTGAAAGTGATCGCTGTGTATCAATAGGGATCGGACGTTAGAGTGCGAATAACTTAAGGGCGCCTATACATTCGCCTAAATAATGAAATTTATCACCATTGATAACGATAAAATAATCACGTAGACATTATACCTACGACGACATCGACAAATCTATCGACTCCTTTATGACAAAAGTCCTGTTCCTTATGTAATTCGCACTCTACCGTCCGATCCCTAGTAATCAAGTGCAGTTCTAATTATAAAACCCAAATGAACAACAATGTAGCGGTTTGTTGCAGTTAGTTTAGCACCCCGTGTGCTCGCGCAGCAATAACAGCTGTAACAAAGACGTAAACAATACATGTAACTCTCGTGGACGCGATCAATCGTAATCGCTCCGACCAATTACATAGGCAGCCGTAAAACGCTCTTTGTTTCTTTCCATCAATTAACCCTGAATGAAAAACAAGGGAGAGGGTAAATAATTTGATTTAATTTAGCTGCGTTTGTTGGTTTATGGCACGGAAATGTTAATCGGTAGCTTAATAGGTAATCGATTGGGGCGGAAAAAAGTCTACAGGAGTAGGATTATTTGCTAATAACAAAGCCGGTAAAACCATACTACCAAATGTATATTATAGGGTCGCTCTGGGTTTTCAGCTCAATATTTTTATTTCAAAATAAATATATAAATATGTTTATTAGGAATACCACTGATTTACAAAAAAATATATTATGGCCGGTATCTCCTGGTAATAATACTTGTGTTAGGAGATACCGCTCCTTCCAAACGGATTTACTCCTGGTACAGTTCAGTAGGTACAATATATTTAGCACAAATTGAATTGCATTCTTATTATATTGTTACTAGACTAATATAAGTATTACAAGTGACTTAATTGTATAAAAGGAAAAAAAAGTACTAATAATACTGCTAAAGATAACAAGATAACTTAATTCTACTAAATGACTACAATTTATAATAATAATTGTAATATAATTACAGTTACATTTCGAATTGACAATCCGTGTCAATGTTAGTGCAACTTATAAATGTAATGTTAGAATACTTAAACCTAAATACCAACAAAAAGCTGCGTGGCGCCGCAACAGGCGGCGCATGCAGCTGCCCAGCGCGAATAATGGCGAGTCCCAGCGCTCCGCCAGCACGTCCAGAATGCTGTTTGGGCTGCGGCATACCGCTTACTTATTATTATTGCATCGAAGCCATCGGTTTGCGCCTTGGTAAACATAAGACGCTGCAGTGGCATGGCAACTCAAACAGCATTAATACTACAGTGTTTTACTACTACTACTACTAATCTGTATTTTAAGTATTTAATAGTATACACGTACGAGTACACCGCTGTAATACTCTGTAGTATATGCCAAAAATGTAATAAAAATAGGTACGTAGCGTAGTATCTACATCTACTAACATTTAAGAATAAATATTTTTGTAGCACAAATAACAAGCTTTATGTAATGTTATATTTCTTACAGGTCTGTATGCCAATGTATTGCTACGAGCACACAAATGTATTAAACAAAATTTTAACATAGAAACTGGAAATATTTACTAATTTCTATTTCAACTTTTTTTACAACAGCTGCATATGTATTTCTATAAAATGCTAAGTGAGATACACCATCAAAATATGTCTATGAATAGACGGTGAATAGACGGGTCCCGCGAGGCACGTTCACACAAGCCGAGCTGCCTCGCGCGGTAATTTCCTCGCGAGGCGGTGCATCAGGTGTGGACCCGCCTATTGCAGAAGAGTTTAAGCTTCTTTGACGGAAATGCCCGCGTAGTCTAATCGTAGGATACAATTCATTTTGCTTGTTGATTACGATTAGGCAGGTACTTATATTCTCGTTTGAGTTCTTAGCTGATACTTGTAAGGTGAAATATTATTTCTACATTTTCAGAAACTCGGTAAGCTTTACTATCCAAAACGTCTATGAAAGCGGAAGAGTGTAAGCTCTTTTGACGCAAATACCCGCGTAGTTATCTACTAATTGCAGAATACATTTCATTTCGCTTAATGATTACGCTTACTTAATAATTCACGTCTGAGCGAGCTTGAGTTGCCATACTTAGTCTTGGCTGGGAATTTCAAGTGACTTAGGTAATGGTTGGTCTTTACGAAGCCTGTGCCAGCTGTTTACGATTGTAATATTTATAACTTACCATAATATAAATCTTAATTTGGTTTATGTAACGAAAAACTGCCATTTCTAACCGTATGTATTCATTACATACTAGTAGATATGTATTTTATTTATATTATAGCTTTTTTAAAGGATGTCTACTTGTTAAGCGTAAAAACGTTTAATTTTTAGATACTTGATATATTTCTATGCTCCCAATTTCCAATCCCTTTTAATCCATTTATTATATTAAAAGGATGAATATAATAACATTAATAACTGCGCAGCATGTGTGAACCTTGGGGTCGCGTTTCATAAAGTTATAGTTTGCAATTCCTGTCTCTAGCTCCCACTGTTACGAATGTCGTTATTGAAAAAAATTCTGTCGAATTGAGAACCTTCTCTTTTTTTGAAGTCGGTTAAAAAGAAGAAAACAGGGAAATTCTTAAAGATTTGTGATTTTACATAACACGCCCCAGAATTTCGAATAGTACCGATACCGATTGATACTTCAATAAAATCCCTTGTGCATTTTCATGATCCCGGTAAGCTTCTGAGCGCGCACATTTTGCGCGTAAGCTCTCTCTTGATTACCTACGTAGTCGCTAGACTCGCTAATTGCCGGATTTATTTCCTTTTTCGTGCGCGGTGATAACGCTTCATTACCAATTGCTTTCGCGTTGTTTAGTGGTCGCAATCGAGAGTTATGTTTCTAGGCAGACTGTTTATTAATCGAAACGCATACAGTCCGTGAGCTCTAAAAATAATCTTCGGGGTTTAGAAAGAGAAGTCGGGTATCAATCAACAGTGACACATGGAAAAGCAGAACAGCAATATTACCTTCGTGTGTCATCGCCGATTCCCGAAGGTTCTTCTTAAAGCTCACGGACTGTAGGACTATTATAAAATTCCTTAATCATCTATTTAAATCCATTAATTTATCGTTGTCGTTAATTGTTAGCCGATTACATTTTGCCCATCTCTGACTCCAGTAAGCTCTGTAAACATCCGAGCGCGGATATTTTGCGTAAGCTGTCTCTTGATTCCTTTCAATTCGGATTCGCAATTTTTTTCAAACGACGGACTTAATGTGAAATAACAATAAAATGACAATTAATATACTAGTATACTAATTGGCAGGGTTAATCAGGTATAGATAGGTAATATATGTAAATTTAAAAGGTATATAGTATAAAACAAAGTCGCTTCCTGCTGTCTGTCCCTGTGTATGCTTAGATCTTTAAAACTACGCAACGGATTTTGATGCGGTTTTATTAATAGATAGAGTGATTCAATTGCACCCGTGCGAAGCCGGGGCGGATTGCTAGTTGCAAATAAAACAATGCCTTTGAATTTCACAGGTATTAAAATAAATTGTAGATTTATAAAATGTTAAATTATATTCAAAGCCAGTCAACCTTTTATTTCACCAGATGCTAAAGCAGAATTCACTAGGGCTTCGTATTAAGCGAAACGTGAGCGCAATTCAAATGTAAGGTTACATCGTAATTGTAAAGTTTTATATTAACCTAATTATTCTTGCCTTAAACTGTAAACTTTTTTTATATAAATGGCATTCTCCCTTTGTACACAGACACAGCAATGGGAATACTGGCAATTACAACGTTTCACACTTCTTTCTTATATAAAATAAAGGCAACGTTGTTCGGTAGAGGCCTTGCTGATTGTAAGGTGATAACCTCCCTACGTGGATGGCCGAAACCCCGGAATAACCGTTTGTTCCACTAAAGGGTGGTTACGCGCGTTTTGAGATATTTTTTCATTAGCTGCACACTTGTTTGTTAGATCACCGCACCATAAGCTATATATGCTATCAATATTTTAGCATATTACACACCACGTAAATGAGCAAAAAACAAAATACTAAAGACGTCGTCGCCATGTCGAGCTCAAACGATTATCCAACTGTTAACTTTATTTCCGTCATTACGTGTCATTTCCACAGTCAAATAACAGTTGTTGGTTATAATTCATACCATAAAACAAAAGCCGTTAGATTAAGTGCACACCACAGTAACTCCATAAAATGTCGTCGCCGGTCACAAAATGAAGTTATCCTTCATTACCCTTGATGGAGGTCGTTGTATAATAAAATTGTACCGGAGTGAGGTGTACTCTATAGAGGACCGAGGTAATTAAGCCAGCGTACTCTGATGGAATCTTTGTAAAGGCCTACCCACTTGTTCATTAACACAATGCTTCTACGTCGTAATCCTATTTCAAACACTTGTAAAGCTTGGAAAATTAGGCAAAAATGGTTATTGCTTCCTTATACAGGGTGTCCCAGAAATCGACGTCAAGCCGTGAATGGATGATAGACCAAGTTATAACAGTTATCAGAAAAATACAAAAAAAATATACCACATGTTCTTCAAAAATTATGGTCACTTCAAAAATTTAATAGAATATTCACGCCCTGGTCTTTTAACTTCTAGTACATTTTTAAAGTGACCATAATTTTTGAAGAACATGTGATAGATTTTTTTTTGTATTTTTCTGATAACTTTTATAACTTGGTCTATCATCCATTCACGGCTTGACGTCGATTTCTGGGACACCCTGTATAATCTAAGTACCTTTTTTATGTACGCATAGTAAATACTTATAAATCAAAATTTTACATATCACCGAGCCTAATCACCATATGCTTATGCCCATAATATAAGCATATTGCTTCTTTACGGCGAATAATAATATCAAAGTGCAATATAAAAACAATCTAATCTAATAACGAGAATAGGTTTACCAGTCCTTCAGAATATTGGTATTTCTAGTAAGACAAATACCTTTTTTAATATTATAATATTCAAGCAATTTTATTTTAACCAACACTACTTATACTAGAAGAAGGCATGCATCAAGAAACTTGACTAGGTAACTGTAATCTATGTAGAGAATTAGACCCCCCATATACCGGGTGTTTCCTGTAATAGGAGCAATAAATTAAAACGTAGATTCTACTCCTTTAACCATTGTTCAGCGACTTTTAAAAATAACTTATGGTTTGATTTTTAGGACACTTTAAAGTTTTTCCTGACACGCGATGTATTCCGAAATTGATTATGTCTATAGGGCGACAAGCAATGTCAAATAGAGAATTTTAACGTACATTGAAAATACTATTTAGTTTGTATGAAAAAGAAGCAAACTTCAAAATACATATTTTTAAAAAGTTGTTAAACAAAACTTTTGTTGTTTGAGGAGTAGAATCGACGTTTTAATTTATTGCTCGTATTACAGGAAACACCCTGTATATTAATATTTGTAGTTATAAAACATCACTATTGTAATGAAATCCTGAACTTTGTAACATTATATTAATAATTGATTTTACAGTTCATACAATACCATATTATTATACTTTCACCTGTAAATATGAAGGTATGTATTGTGTCATGCAGGTAGTAATATAGGTATGTTTAGTTGGCAACTATCGTGACAGGCATAAATATGTCATAATTTAAAATTAATTACCACAATAGAACTGTAATAATAATTGCTTTTTGATAAAATGCCAAAATATAGTAATTAATTAAACAGGATAGCATTCTCAAGATATTGTGTGACAAATACTAGTATTATACTAATAAGTGTCTAATTTTTTTTACGTCACTCTGGGCGCTAAGTGAGATTTACTACCCTAGGGCGCAGCGAAAAATCTCACTTCACACCCAGGAGAAGACGTAATAGTACATTACGCACCTAGGGCGGTAAAATAAAGAACGGCTCAGATCGCGGATATTTGTGGCCCGAACCGAAGGTAAGGGCCATAGACAAGCGATCTGAGGCCTTCTTTATTATCGCCCGTGGTGCGTACACAATTTTACGTCTTCTCCTGGGAATGAAGTGAGATTTTCCGCTGCGCCCGTGGGCGTAAAATCTCACTTACCGCCCAGGGTGACGTAAAATTATGTACGCACCACGGGCGGTAATAAGGAATGTCCTTGTACCAGGAAACAAAACAATAACATTAATATAATGGTAAGCTATAAATGCAAACAGCCCGTTCAGGGGTGTGTAATGTAAATAGTACATTACGTACCTAGGGCGGTAAAATAAAGAAGGGCTCAGATCGCTGGCATTTGTGCATAAACAAGCAATTTACAAAAAACTTTACAAAAAACTAAAATTTCGCAAATAATGAATTGCTTTAGTTCCATACATATGTAGAATGACACTATAGATAATAATTTGTCAAATACTGCTTTAGTTTCAAACATACCCAGTTCCATCATGCAAGATGGTGAGGTATGCAATCAATTTCAGATCGGGATATTGGAGGGTTCTCGACACGCAGGCGTGTACTCACGTGCTCGGCTCTGCTTCAGTAATTACTTTGGGCTTGCAGCACGTCACGTAACACGGGTTTTGGTCAACGTAGAGGAGGATTGTCATTGTTGTTATATTATATTATATTATAGATAATAAATAAGTTACCACCATTATTTTCCCTCCTTTGAGTTTGTTGTAGATGGGAAAACAAATATTTTCACAAACTACAGTTAATCGAACGAGCGGAGCGTAAGCGAAGTGAGTTCTTACAAACAACGTCTGGCTACTGGTACGTCTCGGCATTTCGATGGCTTTTTGATTCTGAGAGTTTGTTCGATGATAACTTTAATAACGTTTTTCTGATCTTCATGAAATTTAATGGAGTTGTAGCAGTTATACATATAATTTGAGAGTTCGTATATGAGCAGGATCGATCAAGGGGTCATGGAGCTAGAAGGCGCGAAAAAAAAACATCATATGGGTCTTGTTATATTGGACATCTCGTTTGCAAGGAAATCTCGAGTTCTCAGTTCGAGGCGGACTACTAGTACTAATAAGTTTTACAAAAACCCGTTACTTTCCGTCCTTTGTCTCCCTAGAGACAAAACATAATACGTAACCATCCTCTCTTCTCTCTGTAAATAGAAAAAAAAAACACCAAGAACAATTCGCCGTAGCACAGCCTAATTCCGCTAACCACTGTTTGCTCGAGAGTCCAAAAATAACAAGTTGAATCTTTGAATTTCCCATGAGCGCCATTAAGCAGTATGCCAATGCCAAATCTTTTCAAGTAATATACGAAGTGCTTTGCGCTTTGCATAGGAGTCCAAATATATCTATTATTGTCGCACATGGCCATTAAGAGTAACGGAAATGTGTCGTGGCAAAGCTAGGATCTGAAAGGGAGGCTCTTTCTACTTTCTATTTTTTAGATTGACGCCATGACGAAACGTCATATTTCATATTTGTTTCAATCCTTATGTCATATTTGTTTCTATATGAGTATGTACTGAAAATCAAATGAAAGAGATTTGAAGTAGAACACAGCACAGTGCATGCTGGATAACAGAGTTTAGACAGCTTTTCGTACAACTTAGAAAATAATATAATTATTAAAAGTTTTTCATTTAAACGGTTTAATTGAGTTAAATTATTCAAACTAAAGATAACAGTAATGTTGATAATGTACAAAGAGCTAAAAAAAAATAGGTAGATCCTGGGTACCAGTCTTCACGCCACCTCACTCTCCTCATCAGTCGATGGCATTAATCAGACAAAGAAGTCCGATACATTACAAAAAAAAACCAATCACTGCTGAGCATAGGCATCTTTTTTATTACGCCACTCTCCTCAGTCCCGTGTCTGCCATCTACTGCACACCCGCCGTTGGGCAGATATCATCTGACCATCTTATTGACGGGCTCTACGTTGACCTTTTGGCCCATTTTAGCCACCATTCAGTAACCCGCCTTGTCCATCTCCCATCATCTCGTCTCGCCAAGTGTGCCCACCTCCATTTTAATTGTGTGATGCGTTTGCTAATACGAAGGACTAATCAGTTTGAAAATAACCACTTGGTGCAGATCCTACGGTTCCCGCCCGTACTGTAGGACCACTTTTTTGTACCCTATACTTTTTTTATTTGCAAAATTTTAGACGATTTCGACTTAGAATCACGAGCTCATTCGATCTGAGTAGGACACAAAAAGTGTCCCAAAATTTTCATACATTCTTGTTACTTTCATTCCGTTACCGCCATAAGAAGTCTATGGAAAAATGGTAATGGAATGGAATAAAAACTTGGAACATATTTTTAGTCCTAATGAAGTCGAAAGAGCTCGCGATTCTGAGTCGAAATCACCTAAAATCTTCCAAATTTAAAAAGAAGTGGAATATACAACTTTAAATAAAATGGCAGTAGCTCCAATTTACGTAACATAAGGTTTCAACACACCTGGAATCTGCCTCACGTAAATTGAAGGTGAAAAGAATATTTCACTAACTTCACTAAGTAAATGCTAATTTTCTAAGTTGACGAAACCCATTTCCATTATATCTTATCTAAAATTGAGTGGAAATATTCTATGGTAATCTGACTTGTAGATTTCAGTACTTCAACAAAGTTCCGATTAAGTTTTGTATCTAAATATACATCTTCAAAATATTATTAAGCAAAAATTTCAACTCACTTTTATGCTTCAAATATTAAAAAAAAAATGTGAAGCATAAAAGTGAGTTGAAATCGAAATTCCATTTTGAAATTGGAATAATAATATACCCGTATTGGCATAATACCAGTATGTTAAATGCTTTCAATTTGGAACATTTGCAACGTTAGTACGCGTCAGGTTAAAAGCTTCTGCGGTCAAATAATTAATCACGAGATTTCCACAATGTTTCAGTACATCATGATAAAACCAAATGTGAGGATTCGTATTTATAATAAGTACCCAATAGTATTAGTTTTTTATTTTTTTTACACCGCAATCTGACGCAAAAAGGTTTAGTTAAGCGAACCTCATAACTTTACATAATCGTCACCGTTTTAGAGTTTCTGTCAAGGCGTTTTACCATGGCTCCATTGAGCCTCGGGTCTGCTCCGCATCCTGATGCCGAAATTTAAAATTGGCATAGGCAGTAGTTTTTCGAAAGGAGAACCCAGAGGGAAAACTAGGGCTTATTGGGATTAAGTCCGGTTTCCTCACGATGTTTTCCTTAATCACTAGCGAAATATAAAATGATATTACGTTCAAGACTCTAAAGAATGCCTAGCTCATTTAGATAATATTGTAAGTAGGTAAGCAAAATATTAAAATAATTCTCCGCATATAAAATCCAAGCTATTAGCACGGTTATTTTTGCCTAGGTCATCTTATATATCATATCATGAGCTACACAATATTCGGGTATGCCTAGAAAAAATAACAATATAATACTTTGGTTTGACTTTGAACCATAATGTTAGATTTAGGCAGTATAAGATAAGTGACGGCATACAGAGGCTTACATACATTTTTAGTATTGTGTACATTTATGTTGTTGAAGGCATGAGATGGTGTGCCAAAATTACTGAACCCATGCAATTAAAACTGGACGAAGCCACGAGGGGTAGAAGCCTATGAGGATTGTCTTGAACACAAGGACATGATGTTATGACCCTCAGCTCTGAGGGAACAACTGATGATGAGGTTCTTAAAAACAAAATAGAACTCATTTCGTAACTACTGGTACAAATACAATAATTCTGATCAAAAGTTTAACCCTAAAGGTAAGCGAAAAAGAAATTGGTAAAAAGTTTTGTTAGAACATCACAAGTTGGAGTTGGACCCACAACACCGTGTTATGTGCGAAACTTTACGTTAAGGAAATTAAATGTAAAAGGGATTCCGTGCTTATGTAGGTAATATATGTGGTGTATGTTTTAATAATGTAACGGTTTAGGTATAAGTTTTATGTATTAACATTAATTCCGTACATAGAAGGCGGGAAGAAGTTGATAACTCAAGATGTAAAATTGAAGAAATTTGAACCTTATGAGTTTTTTTTAAGTTCAAATTTCTTCAACTTTTCGCCGCGGCTTGTCATCTTCCTTCCACCTTGTACGGAATTACAGGATATGATTAAGTATCGTAATAAATACAAGCCGCGAAAATAGGAATGAGAGCTAGAGATACGTAAAAGATACATCGGTTTAGTAATTGTATGAATGTTTCTTACACCTAATTATTCTTCTATTTGGGCATTTTTATTATAACTTGTACTTTAACGCACCACTTAAGTAGTGTTTCAGTAACGACTATTAACTGTCACATTTCTGACAAAATGTATGGGATTTGACATTGACCATTAGTTTTGTGACTATTGCTAACCGGCCGCTAATGGTACACAGTTATGTAAGTGAAAATGCCCATTTTAAACATTTTAACTAAACCTATAATCTTACATATTTGATCAAAATTATAGAAAATATCAAATATTCCTACTTATTTACTGTTATTTTAGCAACATTTCAGTACATCTTACTATATGAGTATAGAGGGATCTAGTTGTCTTAGGAATTTCTTTGTCAAATAAGTGACATTTTACTTGACCCTCCATTTCTAATATATGTTCTCTGTGCAAGGTATTCATTGTTTGCAAAAAAAACCTCAAAGTTACAGGCATACATTTCTAAATACAAACCAATAAAACATAGCTTCAGTATAAACAAGTATTATAGGTAGATACAAACTCTTAACTAGTTACCCAGCAGGGTCCAATGAAAAATTCCATACAATAAAATTTGGCGAAGATTTTAATGGTCTCAGACGGTGTGTTTATATTGCTTGTATTTAAAGAAATTCTACGTGATTTCATTGGTACACGTTCATTTCATTAGTTAGTGTGGTTACACAGTATCAGTTATCAAATACCTACTCATATTATACATGTAACTAATTGATGTAGACATAACTCAATGTTAATTTTAACTACGTATTAATTTATCCATGATACGTCACTTATTGATTACCAGGCTCGTTCACGCTAATAGCACCTTATGTCAGCGAATGATTGACGAAATAAGTGACTGTATGACAAGGCAAATTAACTCCTATTTAGCTCGATTACTCAGCAGAATTCAGTTGGCGTCGCCATCTTGTATTTTACGCACTTAACTTTGCAACAAGAAAAAATATCACCAGTGGGTGACATTTTAACATAAGATTGGTAATGCATTTTTGAACCTAATGGTACATGTTTTTTGGCAAATAAAATCTTTCATTTTCATTATTGCTTGCTTTTTCTTTACAGGTAAGGCTAAGGATTTATCGCGGATTTCAGCAACTGTGTTTGGTAATGTTGGTGATTTAATTTTTATAACTTTGACTATTATTATGCGTAACACAGCAACAAGCATATTTAAAACAAATATTTCATGTACAGTCGCCATCAGATATTTCGGAGCGGCCTGGGTACTCATAAATATCTGAATATGCACTTTATCGCCTTGACACTAGAGGCGTTGTTCAGATATTTGTGACCACCTTGGCCGTTCCAATATATCTGATGGCGCCTGTACCTAATTTAACCCTCTTCGGCTGCGGCTCAGGTTGGACTCACAGACACCGCAATATACTTACTTTGGCTCATATTTATTCTAGGACTTGTCCTAAAAATCCTTTTATATTTTTAATTTGATATCATTAGTTTAACTTTTAGTTGTACCTAAGTTGCTGATTACGTAGGTGAAGTTTTCAGAAAAATAATTTTTTTTTGGTATAAACGTCGCCAATTTTCCATACAGAAATTATTGGGTAAGTACTCAGTTTTGTGACGGTCCCTACAGAATGTATACGGGAAAATGCGTCACAAATTTGACAAAAGAATTTGGGACACTTATTTTTATTATTGAAATCGATTGTCCTCGTGATTTTAAGTAGAAGTAACGCAAAATTTATTAAGTTTTCCAAAAAAGGTATATGGTACCTACAGTTTTTTTCTGAAAATGCCCGGGCACAATTCTAATAATAATATAAATTATGATGATGTTTTTGATAAACTCTTGGGAGTTTCCAAATTGGATCCATACTGAATGTTCTTCCTTATTTGGTAGACATGAAAATTATGATTTAATTAGTAGCTGTACAATACAACATAGAACATTTAAAAAATATGTAGGTAACGATTAGAATTTAGGTCTGATAGGCCTCAACGTCAGTAGAATGTTAAAATATGCACCTCAGGCGTACAGGGCTATATCGTATTTTCCTAGTGTTTCTGTGAGTTGTGGTTACGCGACACCCATTACTATGTTGTAATTATGTATAAACTCTAATAATAGTCCTGAGTCCAGTTCTAAGTTTACCTATACTAGGTCATCCTAGATATACCTATACTTACCTATATATTGAATGAATGAATGAATGAATAAATGCTTTATTGCACACCCCAAAAATTACAACACAGTAGAAAAAGATATAATTAACAAAAAAAGAGGCAAACAACAGGCGGTCTTAGGCGGTGTTATATTGTGAATGAAGTTAACACAACTTTCCAATATGCACTGCGGATTACATATAACTTTGCCAAATGTCGAACAGAGCACTGAATATTGGCAAAACTTTGCTCATTTACTTTTATAGCAAGCTTGGCCACTTGGTAAAATTTTAGAGAGAAAGAGGGGCGTTTTGAATTCGGGGCGTTGGAATCATTTTGTCCTTAACAAACACTTCAGACGTAGATTGAAGTTCGTGATATTTGTCAACTAAACTCGGCCGGAATGTAAAGAGACTTCTATCCCTTAAAAAGAGTTATTTGTATAATCTCCCCTGCATCTTATAAAATGAATTTATCATAATAAGTTAACTTGAATTTTGAGACATGCAAATTGTGCATGGCGATAATAGACGCAGATGCACGTCAGATACGACACAATAATGAGAGTGACGAAACCCCTCTCTTTATTTTACTATACTATGCTTATTTCTAGATCCGAACATCTGGCAACTGTAAAGTGGTGGAGCTCAGAATGCAAATAACATGAAGAAAACAAACCATAGAGTTCTGGGTTTGATGCAATATTGTGGAAAATTATGTCATTAATTAGATTATAACAAAGCCAGAAGTTTCTGTTGGGAAAAGAAGTGCCAAATAATGTAAAATGTAAATTTATAGTTAATCGCCTGCTGTTTTTGTTTTCGCAATAATACATAATATTGTTTGTTATAATGTTAAAATATAGGCCCTGTTCTATATAACTTTGGCAGTCTTCGCTTATTTTGATATTACTTTTTCCAATTGAAAAACTTTGTTGGTCTGTCACTCTGACCTACACTCATTAAAAGCTGCCAGATGCCCGGATCTAGTAATAAGGATGGAAAAGTAATATAACCACATAGGTTTAATTGCTCTTATTATTGTGTCATATCTGACGTTACCAGCTCTAAGACCATAATGTTGTATTTAATATTTATCTTAACCATACCATTGAAAAGTTGTACCACGTGCAACGCGTAATTTTAGATTTACTGTGACGCACTCCCAAGGTGGCGACATACTAAGGTTAATCACAAACTTCTCTTCCAAATTGTCTACTGTCATAAACGTTGCGAAAGTATAAAAAATCGCTTGGCACGGAGCCCTGATATAATACTTACATAATATGATAATAAGAAATATTATTTCAAAAACATATTATAGAGTACCTACCTACCTAATCCTCGTTCTAGCAAACACATGCTTATACATAAATTACATAATACATAACGTAAATAATATTATTTCGCACTTCAAATTAAAGAAACAAAGTAAGTAAGTATACAAATACGAGTTATAAATATAAAAAATATAGGTAAACTAATAAGCGATCTTATCGCTAAAAATTGAAATGAAATATTCATTTCACTTCTCCTAAAAAACTTATTAAAGGTACCAATAGTAAGTAAGAAGAATTAATTAGAAGAACTTATGGAACACCCCAAATACTACTTATGGATTGTTTGTGAACTTACTAAAATGGAATTCGACTTTTTATGACAATTTGTGACATTGCGATTTAGGGCCGCTCTTTCTGAAAGTCGGCGATGCAGCGACATTTTCTCAATCTGTATTTAAATCTGGGATTCAGTAATACTATGCAGAAAGTCTCTCCAGGATCTTCGGTATTGTGTCATGACGTACAATTGCATGATTTGAGGTACTTATTGGAAAAGAAGCATCGTCAAATGATTTGGTAATATTTGTCTCACCTGTGCCCATGCAGCAGTGGGATGTAATGTAGTCATACATCATATACATACAATCACGCCGATATCCCAAAAGGGGGTAGGCAGATATCACGGATTTCCATTTGCTACGATCAATGCAGCAAAACGGCTCTCCGTGAGCCACTTCTCGTCCCCGTGAAGAACGAGACGTGATGGGTGGCGAACCGCAACGCCGCCATGCGGATGACTATTAATTAAATAAATCACTACAGCGTTCTCACGAGCAGTAGGGATCAGAGGTTCCCTGATCCCTTATCCCACCCGCGGGAAGAGACGGGGTGGCACTATTCTAAAGCCGGAGCCACGCAGCAAATGTAATGTAATGTTAAAATATAAGGTCAAAACAAAAGAAGTACCACTCCTGTAGCAAACTGAATAACGCAAAACAAACTTCTTGGTATTTCATTACCGATCCATTATAAAGTTGTGTAGGTGTACCTACACTGTACGTGCACCACAATTCACTGAAAATACACACTTCATAAATAAAGTGCATTTAGAGTGCACTGCATATTAATTTTCCTTTACAAAGTTTGCTTGAGTTCCCACTACTTTTATCTTAAGGTATCTTTTTAGTGATGACTAAGAAAACAAGAGTTGGAAAAAGGAAAATATAGCAACGCCCTCTACGATATAATACAAAAAATAACATTTTTGACCCGAATGACGAATTAATTTTTTTGCTCAGTTTCAATTCCACATACCTATTTTGTAATGATTTTCACTTCATCTTAGCATTTTAAATTGCGAGTTGTCACATGGAAGTGTCCTGTTTTACGCAGTATGAAAATATAATTAATTTCCGAATATTTTCATTTGACCATGTTGATTGTATGAAGTCAGTGACCTTCAATGTGTGTTTCTTAAACTTGACTATATCTATGTTCAAATTACGCGTAGGTATTTTTATAACAAAATGTTCCACAATTAATAACACCCAAATTTAAGTTGCTACTTTATTTCGTGGACATTTTTAGACTAATAGTTTTTGTTTTTACATTAATAGCATTTAGAAATACTAGACTAGATGACTGTCCATTTAAAAAACACACCGAACATCTTGTCTCATCTTACCAGTATAAAATAATCTTCTATGATCCACAGATGCTACGAATACCGTGGTCATGTTACAGCAGTCAAGACAAAATGATTTGTAAATTATGCGTCGAACCAGTCGGTTGGACGAAGGTCTGAATTGATGAGGGATTACCGCTTCCTTTGATCCCTAATTGTTCACGCAATCATAAACGAATAAAATATTTTTAAATTGAATCCTTTGGAAGTCCGATAATAACGACAAAGTAGACTTTTACTCGTATCAAAAATTGATAATTGAAGTCTAAATGTAGCAAAACCATTTATTTGTAAGTACTTTTTGAATAATTTTAACTTCGTATGTAATCTAAAATGTCGTAACGGTTTGCTTGTACCTAGGTACTGCAAACTAACCCGAGGGTTTCCTAAACCTGCCGATAACAGCGGGCTTACCGCAAACGTCGAAAACCGAAATTTCGTTATCTCCGACGGAGATTAGCATATTCGAAAGATACTGATGCAAATAGAGGATCGAATTATAGGCCAGTACACTTATCATGAGTTATGACATAGACGTTTTCGAGAACGAGTATCGAGTGTTCTATCTGTGCATCTAGCTTGTAACATATTAGTGTAAACGAGATGTACAGATAGAAAATTCGTTACTCGTTACCGAAAAATGACAATGTCAAACTCATGGCAGCCGTACAGGACTGCAGACGGCGTGTCCGACACTTACGGTTTTGAGTTTTACTCAACCTGGCGTTTGAGATATCGAGATTGGCTCTACGACTAGTAGGCGGAGAGTTAGCCACGTCACACAGATAGAAAAAATCTCTTCAACCAAAGAAACCTATTTGAATCAAGAGATATCCAGTTTCCCATATAAGGAAAAAATAAAATTCTTTATTTTAAGATATAAAATGTTTCAAAGTTTATTACTTAACCTAATAAATTCAATACTTTATCCGAGATATAAAAATCTTCTTTTTAAAATAGCTTAATATTCTCATGAAGGGCGTTTGAATTTTGTTTTTCTATTTAATTTTTTTTAAATTGAACTTTATGTGTCTTAGTGCAATACATAAAGAACTTAAGCCAAGAAACTTTGTTTCTTGGATGAAGACTCATAGTTTAAATTGAGAATTGAATTTCTCCACGGAAACAAGAAAACGCATTAGTTCAAGAGCATGTGTTACTTGATGTAAAATTTGATATTTTCACACCAAGATCTAAAATTTATTGGCGTATGAAATCGATTACTTGAAACAAACAATAACATTTTCTAAGGCGGTTATCACACTGGCGCGGATCCGCATGCGGCACCGGTGCGCGAGCGAGATAGCGCTCTGCATGTGTATAGCGCTATCTCGCTCGCACACCGGCGCCGCATGCGGATCCGTCGTCAGTGTGATAATCGCCTTAGTGTCTCAGTGCACTACTTAAAAAGCTAGTAGCAGAAACTGTGTTTCTCGGGACTAATCCCAAGAAAGGAAGTTTAACTAAAAGTAGATAATACAAATATAAATTATGATTATTTATATACTCACAATTTATAATCGTATTAACTAGAGCTGAGATTGCTATTGTGAATCTCAAATAAGCCCGGGTAAAGCGCCGAGGGTCATAAAGTTACGTCGAACAGACGTTCGCGTGTTCTAACCTACACGCAGAGACATCTATTGATGCGCAGGGTAACTAACGTCCAAGACTTAAATGTTTCAAAGCAAAAATTATGTGCTTCTTCTTTGGAATAGCTGTGGCTCTTGATTGTAGGTTGAAAACATCAAAGCAAAAATTAATCTCTCTTGCCTAAAAACTTAAAAATCTCAAATCAAACTATTGGCGCTACTTCTTTGAATTAGCTTTGGCTCTTAGCTGTAGATTGAAAACATCAAACCAAGAACTAATCGCTTTTGACGTAAACACATAAAACTCTTAAAGGAAAATTTTGGTGCTTTTTTGCCGTAAATAATTATTATCTTAACTCAAATCATTACTATTCGCTTTAAAAATGGGTAAAGCTAAAGCTGAATAATTTTAATTCTTCTTTTAAAAATCATGATATTTTTAACTCAAGTCATGTTTATTGGTCTAAGGTATTTATTACTCTCTTTAAGAAACCGCGTGCAAGAGAGTTTTGCGTTTTGAATTAAGATATTATTTCTATCTGTGCAGATATGACAGTGATCGGTTTTTTGGATTCGACATGGGGTGAACGACCTCAATCATTATGTTAGTATGGATATGCCCCGGGAATCCGGGCTTAATGTTGTTAGAAAAGACAAAAAAATATGTACAATGTCCACAATGCCAAATGGTTTTATTGCTCAACCAAAAATATAAAGCAACAAAAATATTTCAATCATACGCGAATTTATACGCGACTCAAAAGTTCAATTAGAGTAAGCCACAGTTGTCGTAAAAGGTAATCTCAAAGCCCATGAAACAATTCGATAAAATGAAAATTGAACCATAGTAAGCGAACTTAACGTGGCTACTTATTTATTGGATCGCCTTTGAGCTATAAGATCTATGTATTTGCACTTATACGATAACCTGTGACCTAATATTATGGTATAAATTATACAGCTGGTACTATTTATTTATGCAATCCTTAGAAGTAAATAATTAGAACTGAAATCCAAAGAAAATAATGAAATGTCAATGTCAAGATTTTGAAGTATTTGTTCCATCATGAATATCATGATAGATGTAAGGCAATACTTTGTGGATGTTCTAATATATTTTGCTTAATAGAGTGTTGAGATTAGGAAAATAATAGAAGTTTTTGTCTCAACTGGTTGCCATGTAAGAGTAAAAAGTTCCTTAGAGATAATTTCGTCGTATCAATATTAACTTTTCTACTTGATATCCCGCGAGGGTGAATCCAAAAAACCGATCACTGGATATGACACAATAATGAGAGCGACGAAACCCCACTTGTCAGATTGGTATACTATGCTTATTTATATATCTGGACATCTGGCACCTGTAAAGTGGTGGAGGTCAAAGAATGCAAACCACTTCAAGAAAACAGATCCTAGAGTTCAAGAGAGAGTTGGGTTTTGATGCAATATTATGAAAAATTATATAAATAATTAGATTATAATTGCCAAATGTTTCTATTAGCAGGAAGTAGAACCAAACGACGTATAATGTAATCTTAGTTTGTCGCCTACTGTTTCTGTTTCGGCAATAATATGCAATGTTTTTGGTTCTAATGTAAAAATATAGACCCTGTTCTCTATAACTGAGACAACTTCAACAGTTTTTACCTATTTTGGTAGTACCTACTATTTTCCAATTAAAATTAAATGCTAGTCTGTAACTCTGACCTCCACCCATCAAAAGCTGCCAGATGCCCGAAACAAGCAATAAGGGTTTTGTTGCTCTCAGTTTTCTTCGGTGCAGCTCAGTGTACTCACTCCGTTAAGTTATTTAAAAAAAATCATTATTGAATTCTAAGGTTAACTTTGCTATGCTAATGTTTTAAGAGCAAAATATGTATGGAATTTAACACCGTTTTTCAACAAAAAACTGGCATATAATAAGAAGGTGTTTTGTTGATTATATATTATATAAGATGAATAGAACTTTCAATAGCCGTCTCAAAGATAATATACTCAACTAAATTCTATTCAAATTTAATAAGGTTGTTTTCGGAATAAGGATCTTTGTTATAACCTTTGTTATAATCTTATTAATTGTAACCATTACTAAGATTTTAGTTAAACTTATATAAGTTTTAAGTTAAGTTAAAACTTCAATGAGCACCACAGCTAGGGCTGCCATCTCTAAATTCGCCGAACCCGGACAATAATTTTAAAAATCCGGACATTTGGCGTAAATCGCATTTTTCCCCGGACGTGTCCAAATCAATAATGACACTAAATAACTAAAATTCAATGGGTTGTTTTCTCACATAAAAAGTGTCCGTGTTTTCCCCGGACACTTATTGAAAACCCCCCCGGACGCACCCCGGACGGCCTCCAAACTAGGACAAATCCAGGGAAACCCGAACGGATGGCAGCCCTAACCACGGCAAAACGAGCGCCCACCTCTGACAAAAACTGCCAGAAACGCTGAAATGGTAACTATTTTAGAAATAATAGCGCTACGAATTTAAAACTAAAGGTAACCTTTTATTTGAGTCCTTAGCCTATTATGCATTTTCGCGAGTTGCAAAGTTGTATTTATTTATCATAGACGTATAAAAGATGAAAATTTCATTATAATGGGGAAAACCGGTGAAAAGTCATCATAGGTGGCGCTGCGTACGATGGGCCTTTTTTTATATGTGATTTGACAGCTGGTTTAATGAGTTCTAGATGGCGCTGCGTACGATGGTCCTTTTTTTGTATGAGATTTGACTTTGACATATACCAATACCATAGACAAAGATATTGACAGTTGCCTTTCCCATTATTATTTGTCTTTTTTATATATTAGCGCCATCTGTTGAAATCAGTACGTATTACAATAATGAAACGAAAGCACACAGTCTTTAGCTGCATTCCATGTTTCTTTGTAACCCTAGTAACTCCACAGAACACCGATAGATGGCTCTGTTAGGAGCGAATGAGGAATGTTCAGTTTTCAGCTATTCTATTTGCTGGGAAATGCCGCTAGAGTGCGCTGACAATAAAATTAGGTACTCAAAGTAACAAGTTAATTATATCAAGCATAAACCTAATCAAAAGTAAATGTTTTCATCTACTTTTCCGTGAGGCAGTTACTTTGTGGATGGCTGCCAGGTTTTGCTGTTATAGAGCATTTAAATTTTTTGAGGATATTTGTTTTTTGAGGATAGTCGCCCCTATTGTATTCCTATTTATTACATTTGCTTGTAATTGCAAATAGAAGGTTCCAAAAACTCTAGCCCAACTACGGAAAACATGTAGAAGGCGCTTAAACTGTAGCCTATGTTACCCGCGGGCTATAACAACATCCTTTGGCCCACATAAAATACTGGTCAATTTGTTTGATATAAAAAAAAACGATTGAAACAAATATAAATAGATTGGTATAAAAATAATTGGGAAGACATTTTCTGATTACCGGTAGCCAGTTTATTACACGTAACATCCTTACATCATGCGATTCTAAAATGTAACATAAGCCTTAGTTTTTACAGAACATATGCCTTTTTCTCCTTGATCTGTAGTTTTATTAGGGTAGTAAAATCTTGACGCGGTGTAGAGCAGAATAAATAGGGAAACTCGCGCGTCACATGAAATGGCCCCGTTACGCTTCCGTTGAAACCGTGCGAAAATGAAAAGTGGATATTTTTAAACAAAAACATCTATGTCTCTGATAAATTTTTGTAGCTAATATTTAATGTTTTCACAGGTTGTTTTAGTATATTGCACGCAACTATAATGAAATGCTCACGCAATAAACTAAATCCAATTTGATATCGCTTGAATTTATTGAACTAGGTCGCAAAAAAAAACAAAGGTTCCGTAGATGCTTCGCTAGCTTTTAGGGTTTTAGAAAATGGGAGACTATTTAAACTTGACAAAAGTATACAAGGAAAAATAGTAGAGTACCTACAAGTACAAGTACAAGTAAATAATACAAGCCTTAAGAAAGCCAAAAATATATTTAAAAAAACATAAACATACAACCTCAAAAAGATCTAAGAGAAACTCCAGCGTCATTATAACTTTTCCAAATAGATTAATGTCACCTGAGAAAATAATATTAATAAATTAATCATAGCCACGAAGCCACCCAATTTAATTAAGCATATTCGTAACTTGTCCAAACTCTCATGTTGTTGTAACAACAAAGCCTATTTTTAATTGCCATTCATTTATTACTGGATATAGCTTCATAAGAACGCTAAGTAGAACAAATTGAAGACAGTAAATAACCAGTGTACTTACCTGTTTTACGACCTTCCAAAATGTCGAAATAAGTTTCAGTTACAGTGGCAAATAAGCTTTTTGTTCGTGGTGTTTTGTGAGGGCGTCACTGCCGAGACATTGTTTCGGCACTGGCTTACACGAAATGAAAACGGGGGATTTCTTTGTGCCAACGGGTGTCTGTCGGTAAATATTGTCATGCCAAGCTGTTCTATGTCTGTTGAAGTTGGGAACGACGGTTCGGTTTTTAAATGCATAAAATATCTAATGTTTAACGTAGGTACTGAAGGCAAGTACGCCGTTTGGCTTGGAGTTTATAAATAACTCAAAGAATTTAGCAGCAATTGACGTATAGAATAAGGCTTCTGTTAGTTCTATTAGACGACAATATAGTTACGAAAACTATTTAAAACTAGGTATTTACCACGTAGGTATACCTATTTGTTTCGATGAGCATGGGTGTGTTATTTGTGTCGGAAACTCAGCTAAACAAATATACATGGTAAATAATCCGTTTTATATAGTTTTCGTAATGTTAATGGCCATGTTAGGAAACGAATTGGCATAACTATTTTTCAAAATTCGTTTTGTCGCACTATAATTGTTATATCGGTCACTAATGTAACTACTATAACGGTGTTACAAGTAACTCAGCCAAACAATTGAAAATTCTGATGAATGTAATTTTGAACATTACAATACTCCGTGATACAAAGAAAGAATATTTTTTTGACGTAACACACAGCTGCATCATTTAATGCTGCGCCTCAGAGTAAATAATTTAAGGTTAACGCAGTCAGAAAGAGAAAAATTAACTATAGATTATTACAGAACTGGAGCTCATTAGTGTGTGCCTTTAAGAAATATACTTAACTTAAGCTCAGGAATGCATACTTGTGCTATTAAATGAAGTAAATAAACACGGTGTAAATAAGTATTATACTAATAGAAACTGATAACAAAAAAACATACATGTATAAATGCCTTTACCAGGATTCGAACCTGGAGTTCGATTTTTGAATCTCACCGGGTGACTTATTTCGTACTAAATAGTCATCGGCTGCATACAAAAAAGTCACCGGTGAGATTCAAAAATCGAACTCCTGGGACCTCCATGGAAGCCTGTAACATTTCAATAAAGAAATCTATGAATATTCTAGTAGCTTCTGAAATTTTGTTAAAGTGTAGTTGATTTGCTAAGCCAATAGTTAGTTATTGTGCGCCTGATTGACATTAAGATTGTTCACGCTTGTACACATATTTGAATAATTTAAACGGATGCCAAACGCTCGCTACCATTGAGCCGTTGGCAACAAGCTAATAATAAAATACTTTTTTTCTCAACATATTTTGCTTTAGCCATTCTACCTACTATGTAAGCTCAAATTAGTACGAAGTAGGTGTTCAAATACGTATCAAGTGATCTGAAACCGTATTCTAACTTTAAAACACGCTAAGACACGATCCAACTTCATTACAATTACAACTCCGAGGCATCAACAATACAACAAAATATAGCTAGCGCCTAAACGTCTGAATCAGAAATATCATAATTTGCTTGAAAATTATTCCGATGCACTTCCAATACAATTATATTGGTTGATTATTTGTTGTATGTTGGGTTTATGATTGAGATACATTGTGTTTTTAATGTATTGTTTATGTATTTTGAAATTAGGATACGGCACCTAGTCGTAATTTACACGAAAATATTACGGCTGCTCATGGATAATTTCTAATAAAATTTTATTAACAATATGTCAATTATTTTTCATAGTGTAATAGGAAGGTATTTTTTTTTTATTTGCGAATAATGTAATACCGACCAATAATGTGTTTGGCCGTAATAAACGATAGTCAGTAACTGGTCCACGTTCCTGGAAGTCGACTATTTGAATTAAGTCTTTGAATCCCTTCCGTCGAGTAAAGAACAACGTCAGAGCTCACGTTCGACGAGACAAAGAGTCTGCGCAACTACATCTGGAAACTAGCACAAAGAACGATACATTTAAATACATTATTCTAGTTGCCACACGTGATCTGAGTATCGAGATGTTGGGACCTTTTCCGACTATATCGTAAAAGTATGCTAGACACGGACAGCTTTTTAGTACATTTCGTATATCTTTAGTGTTTAAAATCTAGTTCAAACCCTTTTCAATGTGGGGTAAAGAGTTGAGCATGTAATAAAATATTATGTCCATTGTATGTTTATTCAGCGGTTAATAGAGAATAGCGTCGCTGCGCTTGTAAAATCCGACATGTGACTTTTTTTGAAAAATGGTTTTTGAATTCATTTAAAAGTATTTTTAAAGGTGCATATTCCTCAAAAATCCATTTTTTTCTAAGTTTACTGGATCACAAAAAAATAAAATCAGCTATGTGAAAAAGGCCTTAATTAGCCGCGCAAAGGCGCTATGTGATCAAATATCACAAAGCTGTTTTTATCAATGAATGCATTATAATAATATTGCGCTTTGTGATGGGCACACAGCGGATTTTATATAATATTTTATGAAATTGGTTCTTGACAAATAATATATAGTTAAATATGTAATATATTCAGCAGTGTTAATAAACAGTCGTATACGCATTTTTATGATAAAAAAAAAGATAAAAAAAAAGATAAAAGATATTTATTCTTCAATTTAGGCACATTACAATGCACTTATGAACGTCAGAGAGAAAAGAAACTACCACCGGTTCTAACCCTACACCTCTGACCCGAGAAGTATTACTTATTACCGGCAAGAAACTCGGCGGGACTTATTTTTTCAAAACAGTACTACAAATACATATGGTTTTAATTTATTTGCAGTATAAATCCGCTTAGTGACGATTCGAAATGTCACTTTATAGAAATATTAAACCGTTATGTGCCTCGATAATCACATAGCGATTTTTACAACACAAATAAATTCAGCTATGTGCTTAAAATGTAGAAAAAAAATTGTAGCTCCTAAAATAACTTAGTAAAATTTTTTGTGTCTCCTGTAAAGTTGTGTTTTTTTACATGTCGGATTTTACAAGCGCAGCGACGATAGTATTAATATCCTTAATCTCTAAAATTAGCGTATATTTTCTACTTTCCTCGTTACGAATACATTTTAGTTGCGTTGCATAATAGGAACATGGAATGTTACGAGTACTTCATTGTTTACCCACAACGTAGCACGTAGGGCTTGCAACTCCGGAATTGTTTACATGGGCTAACTCCGGAATTCCGGAATTGACCATACAATCCAATTCCGGAGTTGCAAATTCTAGTGGCACGTACATTGTCCTTTAAAAAACATACGGGGGGTCAATGCTTTCTTCTAAAAATTTCAACTAGGTCTCGAAATTGGTTTCAGTCGGTCTTCTGTCGCGTTCTTTTTGAAGTCTTTCGCGAAATTGCACCAGATGGAAATGGAGCGCGATGAATGGCTGGGCTAGTCGCTGGAATCTAGGCTTTGAGGCGGCAATCAGTTTTGAAACTTTTGAAGAATTCGAGGACTTTAAGTGATTTGCCGGACGTCTTTGAAATTTAATTTCAGAGTTAAATGATTCTGAAATATTATTATAAGAAGTAGTAAAAAAGCACAAATTCAAAGTTATCAGGAAGTACTCAACAATAGTGTGTAGAAAATAAACATAAGGTATCAGATGTTGTTTAAAAATCTTGTATTTAATTGCAATGTTGCCTCTGCAGATTTAAGAGATGAAAATCAGAGTGTGAGCTAGACGAATGGACTTGATACGATAAACGTATTTTGTCACGATAATAAATGCTGCGTTGCATTTTTTAGAGGGTTAGTCTTATTTCATATAGATACTCCTAAGCAAACAAATGGTATCAATCTCCAGCCGCAGAACCTACATATTTCGTTACATTTATTTACAAATTACTAGGTGGCGTAGCATACAACATTAAGCGCTGTTGGAGAATTTTAACGACCGCCCGCCCGCGACACGATCGGCCACGTTGCTAATGAAAGGTCGTAAGTTTGACATCCATCCAACAGTATTCAGCCCTTATAGATTTGATGGTATACTGCTGGCGTCTGTGGTGAATACAGATTGATGCCCTTTGTTTACTTTGAGCAATTATTGTTGTATTAGATATTATTTATATGATACCTAAGTTGTAAACTATTCAAGGGTCAGTCGTAGAATGGAATTAATGAATTAAAATTCTCTTGTAGAACCAAAATGTGGAAGTTATGGCATCTGGCGTTACTTTTCGGGATATGTGTTGTGTTCTGGGAACATTAGGTAATGCATGCAAAAATATGCTAACAAGTATAACGGGTTGTCACTAATTAACTAGCACTTGAATATACCGCGGAATAGCAAAGCAATATTATTGTAGTTCCAAAAGGTGGAAATAAACATCCTAGCATCAAGATACAATGACTTTTCTGATAGTTTGTATTTGCATACGTAATACATTTTTTTCAATGTTTTACTAGTTCACTCGGTTTTATTACTGGTAAATATTATAGACTAGGTACGGATTTGATTGTAATGGCTTCCTGAACTAGTTAATAAACTGGTGCTGCTGAAACTAAGATGGTTTGTAAACATTCATACTTTTTATCGAAAAAGGTTTCCCATTATTGGAATTTCCAGTGAATAAGATATGCTACTTGAGAATCACATTGAGAATGCTACGTTTAAAACATCGTATGTTAATTGTGAAAGCGAGCTAATGTACCTACATATAAAATTACGCATCTGCCAACGGCATACCCACATATTTATGTTATACAGTGTGTAAATCTAATACGGGCGATAAATTAAACCAGCCATAGAACTCATTAGTGTAATCATTAATTAAGATGGATTTTTTTCTTACACTTAACTGGAACCCAATAATTATTTTTGAAAATTTTATCAGGAGCAACTGGAGCAATGTACTGTAAACATAGTATTGAAAGTAACTGCCAACAGTGTCAACGAGCGCTTAACGCGAGTGTTTGCATTGCATTGCGGGCCGAATTATTTTGTATGGATAACATTTTTATTGCAATTGTAAAAGTCTAATTACGTTTCATATGTCCTATACTAATCACCGTTAAGAGATTCGCCCGTATTAGATTTACACACTGTATAACCATACCAGCAGTGAATAATGTAGAAATAGCTCAAGACAAAAGAAATGAGTTCCACGGAGTTAAACACAGCATTAACTGCGTGTAGCAAAAGCTGGGGAATAACAATTCCGTCATCGTCGTCATAAAGCGTTTATAACTCGTGTGGAATGGAACATCGATTCTGCGTTTACGGGGCCCTGAATGTCCAGAATGTTCCTGGGTCGTAACGATTATCTTGCATAACTTGGAGTTATACGTGTTTCGGTTGTTTACCTGACAATGTAATGGCCGCCCCTCATCTATTACTGGACGTAAGGGATGAAACATTATGTCGCCATTTAGTGGAAATGAAATGTCAACCCTTGCGTAGTTATTGCCTCGGCGTTACTTTATGGTTTGTGTATTTACTTTTTCTACTCGTCGCCTTTAATGCTTGAATTAAGACTAGGATACTTTTCGATGGAGCTTTCATAGTACCTATTCAATATGACCATCGCTGACGATTGTCTTATGGATTTTCATACAATATATAAACACGTTATGGAAGAGGACAACGTCGTCCTCCCCGACCGCCGGTACAACGAAGGAATACTTGTTTGATTCTTATTATTGATTCTGTAAGAAACATATTTTCTTCTAGCAAGACACTATATGCGAAATACCTAAGTTTCAATTGGTAGGTACTTAATACTACATTTTTAAAGGTGTCTTAATAACCAGCAGATTTACTTATTAATTGTTCACATCACAAAACTTAACAGGCCTATTTAATTTGTTTAACTACTAGGGCAAAATCGCGATACAAAAACAATCTGTTACTTAACCTTAAAATTACCATGCAAACTAATTTCCTTGGACCCCCATCCATCATTGTGCAGTGTGGCTCAATGAGCGTTAGTTTCTTTATTAAAATTTTCATAGAAGCCGTTAAAACTAGGGAATGTGTAAATTATAATTTAAATATGATATACATGTAGGTACTCAAATAAACATAGTTTTACTAAATGAGGTTTGAATTATGAATGAGCGTGTTTATTGTTAATTCGCCATTTTGCGGATGTTCGTTTTTTCAAACGCAACATCACGTATCATTATCATAATAATGTATAAGTACGTTTATTTTCGTCTCTTCTTCTTCTTCCGCCTAGCGTTTGTCCCGTCTTGGGGTCCGCTTGACAACCTAATCCCATGAATTGGCGTAGGCACTAGTTATTAGGAAAGCGACTGCCATCTGACCAACACGTAGGGGAAACTAGGCCGTAATGTACTTATAATAATATATTCAAATAATAGTTTGTCATATTACATAAAAGTGAGATGATTTGACCGCAAAATGCGTATCGACCGGCCATGGTTACGTAAAAAGCACAGTCGAGTATAGACTTAAAAGGCCAAAGCACGTTCGGGGCTCAAATATACTTACGTCGTTTCCAAACCGTACAGCGGATATTCTCCTGGTAAACGAAAAAGGCCCCAAGTGTGGTTAGGTTTTGAAGTGTTAACGTCATTTAGGTTTTGTTTAAGGTTTTACTCTCTGGTGCATTTGCATTGGGAGCGCACTTCAGCGTCAGATCCGACGATTTGCATTACTTTTAGGTTTTTACATGATAGGGGTTGGATTTGGGTTGTAGTTTGATTTATAGTTCTCCGGTTGTGTTGAATTTTTAAAGTAGAACAATTTATAATTTTATTTGTGTGAAACGGGTTACATTTAATGGTTTTTGCCTTTGTTGTGTGCGATCTTCTTTCTTGTAATCTTTATTATCGAAAACGGGTATGTTGCCTAAATATAAAGTTTGGATCGGATTAATACAATTTCTGATCCATATTCACAATATTTTTGACTCAATCTTGGTGTAAAAATATTCATTAACCTTAAAACAGTAATTTTATACATTTGTATAATATTCGTTTGTATTTTAACAATAATGTCTCGATTATCGGTATTATATTTTAAAGTAAATATTCCTGTTAAATCTTGGGCCATCAAATTGCATGTCAAAACCCTGTACATGTTGTAATTTTGACACAATTCTCAAGTCAAACAGCCAGACTTGCAACGAGTATGTAAATCGGTCTGCGGCCGTATTCTAACTCTAAAATACGTTTAGACACGATCCAACTTCAATACAACTGCATTGGCATTAACTACGCAATACAGCTAGCGCCTAAACGTCTAAATCAGACATCAGAATATGCTTATCAGAATATCCCCATGAAACTCCACTACAAGTTCAATGTTGGTTGATTATTTCTCGAGATACATTGTATTTTGAATGTAATGTTTATGTATTTTAAAATTTGAATACGGCACCTAAACTCCATTATCTAGGTTGTTACGAGTTTCAGCGCCTCTACCAAGTGGTTAGATTTAAATTTAAATTAGATGGCAATGCCAAGAATTCCGGATATTTGCACCGAGGGCACCTAGAACATCCACTGGAGAAATGATATTTCACATTCATAAATTGAAACGTTACGTTAAAATTTATGTAAAAATGCTATGTAATAAAATTAAATGTGTATTTTAACATTTTGTGTTTTTTTTTTTAAGCTGCTACACGGAACAAGTGACGATGATAATTTCCTTGAAGCCAAGTAATACTCTTATATGTTCGTACAGGCTATGACGGAGTTTTTAGTTTTTTAGATTAATCATTTTAATTTATATTTTACTTTTTTACATTATTTCAATTTAATCTAATTTTAATTTTAATTTATATATTTAATTTGTACAATATGGAAACTTTATTTCTGGAATAAATAATTTTCATTTCATTTCATTCCATTATATTTTATGTTATGATTCAAACAAAGTCCAGCTATTTTAATGACACTTTTTGCAACTAATACACTCATCGCAAGGTATATGTTGTAATTGTATATCGTACATCTTACAATATTTTGTTGAAATGTTCAATTGTTACTTTCTCAATTCTTCTTTTTGTTGGAGTTGCAGGCGTCCATAAGCTACGGTAGCTGCTTACCACCAGGCGGGCCGTATGCTTGTTGCCACTGTCGTGGTATAATAAAATACATAAGGAACTCTTAACTCGTTACTCCTAATAGATAATAAATATAACATCTACACTTAGTTGCAAATACATTTTATTAGTTTATTCCCATTCACGTAACGTATACGTACAATAGTAATATATTATAACTAATATGCCTTTATATTTTATAGTTAACATTGATTAAGACTGTATTAAGTTTTAAGTTTAAACTAGATAGATACCTACTCCCTTATTCATAAACGTCTACTAAAGTTAAGAGGCCTCTGATAATCGTTTGTCCCTTTCCGTCCAACCTATATGAGGGAACGGGACAAACGATTATGAGCCATCTCTTAACTTTAGTGGTCGTTTATGAATAAGGGGATTAGTGTTTATATTAATTGAAGAAATAAAACGTAGTAATACAGCGATGTGGATTCATTTTACATACGAACAGCTACATCAATGCACGCGTCGTTATTTTCTCGAAACACCTTTGTTTCTCTTTTCATTATTACCTTTTCAGTATTCCTGTAATAACTTGCCTGAATATAAGGTAAGATGAAGGCAGCGAATAAATAGCGATATACTCGTACGTACTTTAACAGCGCCAAGGCGGGATGGAAGAGCGCCAAAGCAATTAAATCGTGAAGCGGAGCGCCCGCCGCGGCACGGCCCACTCAGAAGCGCAACAGTCTCCTCATTTCATATTTTCTAACTCTAACGTTTCGTTTACTCAACAACTTTATGGAATAGGTTGGTGCGCTTGGAACTCGAGATAGGTCACAATTGTGTTTTAATAGTTTTTCGTTAAAAGCGTTTTTGACAGAATTACGTTTTGCTGTTAACACCGTTTTGAGCAAAAGCACGAACATAACTTAGTCGTAACAATTAAGTATTTTTTATCTTACGTCTAATTTGAAAACTCACTTTCACTTAAAATGTTCACTTTGCATTTAGGATTTTAATATATTTTTTGTATTTATTTCCCTTAATTACACTGAATTTGTTCATTGTTGGGCAAATATCAGTCACTTCTATCTCCATGACTCCAGCCCAGTTAATAAGCAAAGTATCCTAAGAACGGTGAAATATCAGTTTAAAATAGTTTAAATTAATTCTTGTATATGTTTATACGTCACTTTCCAGTTGCAGCATACTGCTAGTTCTTTGATATTTTGCCTCAAAATAGTGAAGATTAATTAAAAACAGGATCCAAAAACGTGAACGTCGTTCGTTTGAACCAAATCAAAAACACAAACACGTTTGAACCAAAAATATTTAGCATACTGATAATAGTTTGACTGTGACCCGCGTCGGAGGACCACGTTCCCAACAAATTGCTCCCCTTACTTGCACTTTTTTGACGTGAATTGTACCCAGTACCCAGCCATGTGGAGAGTAATTATTTCTTAATCGATGCTTTTCAAAGATCTACCAGTTTCTGTGCTGTATGGGATAAACAATGATTTTTCGTGGAACATTGATGGTAAAACCAGTGTTTTGTTTTTATAGCTCTTAGAGTGTTTAGTCGTTAGGCACTTAAGTGATTTTTAAAAGAGAAGTGTAAATGGTCTAGTGTTGAAATTGATGCATTGTTTATAAATGTAATTGAATGCCGCTTAATTTTAAATATTTAAAGAATATTATGTGACACATACTGATTTAAACTCACACGATTTTAACTCATTATTTTGACAAAAACAGGACTTAATCGCGTACACTTAAGCGTAAATGTGAATAATCATGACGAAGTGCGGGTAATTCGGAAAACCCGCGCCTAGGAGATGCTGATACAATTCCTCGCCAGTCTCCCTGCGACCACGAGCGTTACGACACGCTCAAAACGTCAGGAAAATAATAAAAATAAATGTACGCGATTAAGTCCCGTTTTGTCAAAATAATTATATGACATGCCTATACACAGATTGATGTACAACATGACGAAATTGGAAGGGTTTTTTAGTTTTTTTAGCTACGGAACCCTAAAAATAATCACCTCGATTTCGCCTAGCGCTGCCATCAGCATTAATTTAACGAACCGATCATTAACGAGCCTCCAGCTCTGTAGTGACTGTAGTTGTAGCTTCACCGGAGAACTACCTACTATACTATTGTGATATGGTACTAACACAGATAGGATGCAACAGATACTACACTAGTGGTTCTGTGAACCGTAGACTTCGGAAAACATAAATAATGCGACAGCAAACTTCCCTCGTTTTTTCCCTCATTTTCCCCCCAATCAAAAAAATAGCTCGACAGTTTTTGGCAAATAAATCAAGGAACGTACATGCCAAGTTTCATCGAAATCGGATAAAAAATGCGACCTCTAGACCAACCAACCAACCAACGAATACACACACATCAATATGCCAAATCGTCGTACCGCGCGCCCGTGCGGCTTCTTGTGTGAGTTAAAACGGAGACGTTCGTCGCCTGGCTACGCTCGGCTCCTCAGTCAAATATCTGCCGTGAAGTGAAATTGAAGCCTGTTGCAAGTGTCGAATAAAACCACTGCAATTTATACGTCCATTGTAATTGTACTTAAAATGTGATGAAAAATTGCATCACCTATAACGACAGTTTTACACTGTCATCTTTTTTGTTTGATGCTCTCAAATATATGAAAGCATCAAAAACTTAAAGATGACGATAATTTTATTCACAATTTTCATACGATAGTTGTTTTTATTTGCTACTTGCAAAGTGATAAAATAAATTACATCACAAATCTTTGCTAAGACAGATAAATGTAGGCAATTTGTTTTCCTGTTATTTTTCCGTAGGTACACTAGGTAAATACTTGTTTACTTTGAAATAAAAAAAAAGTAAAACTATGTCAATTTGATATCATATTTAATCACTCGGAAGGCTACCGACATACATAACAATCGCTTGTGTTTGCCACTACGAATATTACTCTTGTAAGCAATGTATAGTAAGACTAGTTAGTATCGTTAAACCTACCTATAAACTTCTACTACCTACATTAAATTAGACGTTTACACAATTAATATCACCATCCTAATACCATATTATCACGACTTAAAATATTTAAATTAATATTTTAATGATTAATTAAAATTGTAACACTATTTTACGTTAAATAAATCATTTGATATGAATTTAAATTAATATTGGGTCACCCGCCTTACCACCAGCTCTATACTCTTATGTATCTATGTACAGTCGCCATTAGATATACCGGAGCGGCCAAGGTGGTCACAACTATCGTAACAACGCCTCTATTCTCTAGGAGATAAAGTGCATGTTCGGATATTTTTGAGTACCCTGGCCGCTCCGATATATTTGATGGCGACTGAATGTTCTGAAACAACAATAACAGTCAGTCGATTTGATTTGTTGCCACCAAAACTGCTATTGAACTGTCATGGTACGTCTAAAGATTAATGGTTGATATGCATATTAGGAATATCTTGTTGTATCACCATGTATTATGACATTTGACTATCGTAAAGTCTAGCGTAGATCGTACCATCTATCCATCCCTTATAGTTCCTTTTTATAAAATTATTCCTAAATTGAACATGCTTATACGCGAAGACTTAAGTGCCTTTTTTTATACAACGACGGTGGCAAACAAGCATACGGCTCACCTGATGGTAAGCAGCTACCGTAACTTATGGACGCTTGCAACTCCAGAGGTGTCACATGCGCGTTTCCGACCCTTTAAAAACAGAAGGATTCACTGTGTTGACGGCTAAAGGAACAAGAGAGGTCCCTCGTCGTCAACACACTGGGTCCTCTTTGAGCTCTTTGGCAACCTTACTCACCAGCAGGAACACAACACTATGAGTAGGCTCTAGTGCTATTTGGCTGTGGTTTTCTGTAAGGTGGAGGTACTTGCCCAGTCGGGCTCAGCTCCAGATTTGAGCGAGATGACATTCGCTGTGCTTGAACCCTACCACACATAGCGAGATGACATTCGCAGGACCCATACCTCTCTTTTGGACGTAGTTTAAGGACATACCCCGGGTCCAAACTACTATAGCTATTATAGCTAACATTTATATATTGAAACTAAAACGACTCGTCCCAGTCTAAGTACCTACATTTAAATATGTAAACGACATGCAATTGAATACATTTCAACCCGCCTTGAAAACTTTGAACAAAGCTAATGGCTAACAATTATAAAACTCATGTGTACCAGGCTTGACAAGGAATCACTTAAACTGCTTTTGCAGAGTAACCAAGCTAAAACAAAATTGAACCTTGCAATTATAGACCGTTTTTCATGAGACATAAGAGTGTTCGCATGTCCATGAGTCTTTCGGTTGTTACTGACCTGTGTCACATCTTGTTTGTTTGAAACGGCGTCAAAGCCAGTGACTGCAATGGCTGGTTGAAAAAAGAAAACAAGCTACGTGTGAGCAGAGACTATAGATATAATAAACGGCCACAGTCTAAGAACTTGTTGAGGCTCCAAGTCTTTAGCGCCATTTGGACGAGAGCAATCTAAATATACCCAAAATGTAATAGGAAATGTCACCTGCGTTGCTACTCCATCTAGTAACGTACCTATTGCGTAGTGCGTACTAGTAGTACGCTATTCGTGTCGTTTTTGTTTCAGGTGACATTTCCTTTTACATTTTGGGTATCTTTAGGTTACTTATCCAGGTGGCGCTTCATTTGGAGCCTTAAAAATTTCTTAGACTGTGGCCGTCTATTATATCTATAGTCTCTGCTGTGAGTCAACGTCACGGCGAGGTGAAACAACATAACAAGGCGATGGAAAATCTATGGGTAGAATATAATTGTGGTTAAATTCCGATGAAAGATGACTTCTTAATCTTAAATATTGCTTAGCTAATAACAGCTAATATACATACCTTTAAATTCATAGTGTTCACTCCATACAACTAGTTCTTAGCGCGAAAGCTTGACATAATGAAGGCTAGCCTGAGGACCACGGGAGTAGCGGACAGGGGATGTGAATAGGGCGCCCGTTGTAAAATTTGGTATTGATGCAATATGACCGCTCCTCCCTCAGTCCCCTTAGTCGTCATGCGTTCATAATGTCAGGCTTTTGGGCTAACAACCAGTTGTATGGAGTTAGCATCACTCCACGTGTGCTACATTTGGGGACTGTCGATAGAAGTGAAAACTTACAAATTTTTATTTTAGGAAATATTACTTAAATTTTCACTTTTTCACTGTTTCACTTTTTGACTTTTCTCTTTTCATTTTCACTTTTCAGCTCACCTCACTTCACTTTATTGTACATTTACACTTTACATTTCATTTTACATGTTTTTCAATCGTATGGTTTTTCGCTTTGATGACGATGACGCGAACCCAAAAGATTTTCCCCTACCAAAAAGTGCCCAACGCGGCTATAGAAGTTTTCACTTCAAAAACGTTGCAAAAGTATAAAAACGGAACTATGGCCGCTTCAGTATACAACTCGCACTATACATAAGTATATCGAAATCAGAGGTTATACATTTAACAATACCTAGTTTTACGGTTTGTTTTCATACGCCTGCACGAGCTGCGTGCAAAAATTAGATTGTATATTTGAACTTCGGAGGTTGCTTGAATTTAAATTAACTTTATGATGTTATTCCTGATAAAAGAATAAATCAAATGATTTCATCACACTTGCTCATAGAACGTTATTTTTCACGCAAGTAAAGCGGGAGGGAATCGGTGTAAGTTTTTTTAGTTAAATATAACTAACTCGTTCGAAATAAGGCCATATCAAAATATTTGTTTAAAATCAATCTATGAATGCGTTTTACTTTCAAAATGCTGATGTTAAGCGTGTATTTGTTGTTGATATTTAAAAAATATGAGTTGGAATAATTTAAAAGCCGCTTAATCAATTTCAATAAGGTATGTGCCTTCGATGCCAAAAACAATGACAAAATGGCGGACGTATCTGCGATTCCACCGATTCAGATTGATTTCGCATGGAACTTTGTTTTTTCTTCGCATATTTGACCCCCTAGATGCACAATCTGCTATAAATCAGCGTCTATGCTCTCGCAATGTCATGATTACACAACATTTCTTCCTTTAGATACACAATGGAAGATTACTTTTATTGTCTACAAGACCTGATATGGAGAAAAATGAATCTCTATATCTTAACATCAACGACCTCGAATGGCTTCGTTTCGCGCCTCCATTGCGAATGGATCATCGAAATAGCTGGTTTATCCCAATAGAATGAGATGCTATTTATGGGGTTATAACACAATATTTCACTACAGCTAAGCCTAATATGGTCGGGTTTCTATCGCCATACCATGTAAGTGCAAAACTGACGTATGACGCGCAGATTATCATCCGTACATTTATTTTTTAATGGGTAACCACTCAGTGGTTCTATGGAACTGTATCTAGAAACATTAATCATTATAATAAAGGGTAAGCAAATCGCATTGCCGTATACTTATTTGCCACCGTAGTGGTATTAAAAAGTTCTATATCCAAACAAATATAATTGCTCTCATGGTTTTCATTGAATCGCTAAAAAAATCATTAAAGCGGTTAGGAACACATTAATCGTGAGTGGATAGTAGTAGTAGCTAAAGCTACAATATAAAGAAAACTCTTTTATTTATATTATGATTTACAACAAGTAGTTCAACTTCAAGCAAAAAAACTGAGCGGGCCGCGGTCAAAAAACAACTGACGACGCGAGTGACGCGACCGAATTAGACATGATTAGACATGAGTCATGACGAAATAAGGGGTGTGCTACTACGGTACAGGACGCAGGTCTGGTGTTTGAATTGCAAAGTGATTTTTTATTTTTTCGTAGATGGGTCTAGACCACCTTCCTTATACTGCGGTTATACTAATATTAACTTTGGATGGAGTCTAAGAACTGACGACGCTCGTTTTTACTGCGGCAGAAACGATATTAGGTATCTTCGCATCTATGTGCCGAGGAGGAACGAGAAAAATCTTTTACATAAATGAAATGCCTCTTACTTTTAAGGATAGCTAGAGCCGAGTGGAACGTGCCTTGTGTTTTTATTGGCGACACACGAGAAAGTAATGTATTATTTACCGGCTTATACCCATTTTTATTTATGGAAAAGAGGATTTAAAAAAAATGCTGGGTAGATTTATATTTTGTAGAATAGAAGTATATTTTGTACTACGAGTTTAACTCAATTAGCTGTTTTTATTTACACGTAAAACTTCAAAAAATCATCTCGGGCTGTATTAATATTTTGCTGTTTATATACCGGATGTTTTCTGTAAAAGAAGCAATAAATTAAAACGTAGATTCTACTCCTTAAACCATTGTTCAACGACTTTTAAAAATAACTTATGGTTTGATTTTTAGGACACTTCAAAGTTTTCCGAACACGCAATGCATTCTGAAACTGGGGGGTGATTTTTGAGATTCGAGCGCTCGAATATGACATTTAAAACTCCGTGTAAAACGATAAAATGGTGTTTTAAAAATAACAGCGATAGGAATTTAAAATCGTGATTATTTAAACTTTTCATTTAATGTGAAAACTATAGCGACAAACTTTTGTGTGCGATTATTTTGGAGTTTAATTTTCTGGAATTCAGGCGCTCGAATCTCAAAAATTGCCCCCCTGATTATATGTCTGTAGGGTGACAAGCTATGTCAAAAATACGAATTTTAAAATACATTGAAAATTCTATTTAGGTTGTAGGAAAAAGAGGCAATCTACAAAATACATATTTAAAAAAATTTTGAACAAAGGTTTTGTTGTTTGAGGAGTAGAATCTACGTTTTAATTTATTGCTCGTACCTATTACAGGAAATATTCTGCAGATATTTTTAACTAAATACATGTTCATATATTGTATATGTATTTGAATACACAAATATATAAAATATACTTTCATTTGTTTGATATTCATACAATAGATATTCCTGTAGTTGCTGATTTCACTACAAAAACGCAAAAATATCCGAGCGCACAGGAAAAATGTATCTGTGGAGTGCGATAAAGAAAGTGCTTAAAAGAACATCTTGCTTGTTTCAAACTTGCAGGAATGGAGGGCTACATTTACTTCACAGAGAATCATGTCGACCGTTTCTGATTCGGAAAAGAGATAAAGTCGAACAATTTGTAGACGTGAAATGTTTACAATGAAACTTATACACGGTGTAACATGAGGAAACAGAAAGATTTGAACCACGCATTTCTGAGGTCAATAAAAGAAAAAAAAAAGATTATATGACTTTATGTCAAAAACGCTTTTTTTAATTGGTCGTAACTCGGAAACTAGGCAAAATTCAGGAAAGTTTGTTTGACATTTTAGTCTTCAATTATGATCAGGAATAAGCTGTTAAAATTATTCGGTTTCCTCATGTTACACCGTGTGTATAATAGCTGTCTTCTCCTGCCTGTCGTTAGGAACATAGGGTTCCATATTTATTAAATCCTTTTTTTGTCGAGCCCAATGACATTTAAAAAGGTTAAGCTAGTCTTAAGTTGAAAACTTATTGTTATTTTATTATTATTGTTTTGTACATATTTTATTGACATGAATAAATAAAATTATTTATTTTAAAAAAATATATACGTTCCAAATTTTTAAGTTCTACCACCATTGGTTTAGGCTGTGTTTTATCAGCCATATTAGAGGAGGTTGGATGATATTAATTCTGCGGAGATAACTATTTCTCAATTAATCTGTCAACTTGCTAAGTCGATGCCGCCATTTATCCTTTCTTTGTTTCCCGCGAACAACATCAAAACGTTACTTGGCGCCCAATTTCTCGATTTAATCAGAGTTCATCTTAATATAGATGTGTACACCTATAGAAACCAAAATACATTTAATTAAAATTGTACAGCTTAAAGCGCTTCTAGCCAAAATTAAATCTAAATTAATTTATCAACTTACTTGAAATACCTATTAAAAGTTTTCAATAAACAGTTTCATTTTTAGTGTAGTGACGTAGCATCTTTGAGTTCTATAAAGCACAATTCACTAGCTCTTATTTTTATAAAAAGAACTCTAGTTTACTGAGTTTCATTAGCTCGAGCAAAAACTACGATGCTTGATGGCGATGAGCTCCCAAAAAGGTTAAGAGAGAGCAGGTCGTTATGTATGTGTTTTGATAGTTGGATAACTTATAACATTTTTTTTAGTTTACGGACATGGACAGGACAGTTGTATTAAAAAAATGACGGTAGGTAACTAATAAACACTTTTGTACATTACGACACGCTCAAAACGTCACGAAAATAATGAAAGTAAGTGTACGCGATTAAGTCCCGTTTTTGTCACGAGAATGAGTGAAAATCATGTGAGTTTAAATCAATACTTTGAAATCAGATGTCGTAATGAATTACGACTGTAATGTTAGAAGTGTGCTAGGTTTTGAATTTTTGTTATGAGAATCGAGATAAATTGAGATATTGCACACGTTGTATAGAAGCGACAAGACGTATCAGCAAATAGGGTGACCATATTGCATGATTTTTATTCATACTTGTAAAATTATTAACAATATTGGTGATAAAAAAACAATGACCAACATCATTAAATTCTGTACATTTCTTGTTCTCTTTCTCCAAGACAATGAAACCATCTTCTATATAAATTAATAGATACTAATATAATTGCACAACCGACGTTGTAGACTGATATTAATAGTACCGTGAAATGGGGTGACTTTAGAAAATTTTGGGGCTACTTTGATAGATTTCAAACGGTCGTAAAAGCGGCGTTATTGACAATTTTCTTAATCTATATTGGTAAATGGCTAGAATATTATACATTCTTACATTTTACTAGACGTCTAGAGATTGAATATCCATACTTTGGCGATTAAGTCGATTTTTCAAAGACGCCCCTGTATTTTAAAGTCACCCCGTTTGACGGTAGGTACATTTCTCAGTTTCTCAGTTCTTTCTTATATTAGTGTGCGATTGCCAAGCGCTTTCTTCGAGATTTGGTTTCGAGCTATCTAGTACGACGAATAACAACGTATTTTTCAATTGATTTTATTGTTCATTTACTAAACTTAAAAGTTGGTTTGCAATTACCACTTGCAAATACCAAACCTGGGTATTCATTGTCATTTTCATTTAAACAGACCCTTTCTCGTAAATCTTTATAACCCAATTCAGGAGAACGTTAAAGAATACCTATGAGCACTTGGGAGAGAGTTATTGTATTTTACTCGGGGCCGTTAGAGAGTTTGACAGCTAATAAAAGTTATACGATAGGAGTCAAGTGTAGTGAAACGTTTTGGCAACGTTTTTGGACGTGAGAGTCTCTGCGATCGTTCAAAGAAAAGCATTCCAAGCAAACGGCCTCCATAGCCTAGTTGGTAGTGACCCTGCCTACGAAGCTGAAGGTCCCGGGTTCGAATCCTGGTAAGGGCATTTATTTGTGTGCTAATCTCAAATATTTGTTCCTGAGATATGGATGTTTTCTATGTATATAAGTATGTATTTATATATCTAAGTATGTATATCGTCGCCTAGCACCCATAGTACAAGCTTTGCTTAGTTTGGTTGGGGTTAGGTTGATTTGTGTAAGATTGTCCCCAAATATTTATTTATTTATTTATTTTATTCCGTTCAGAACGATTACTTCAGTAATCAGTGTTTTGAATGATTTTCAGAGAGGTCTTGAAATAATTTTTAAGAATTCGTGGCACTTTCTCGTTTTTGGTTCAATTACATTTTGGACCAAATATCAAATTTTAGAAAAACCATTCGAATTTACAATTCTGCCTATGTTTGTTAATTCAGACAACCAATCTAACACTGCAGTGTATTCGAAAATATATTTTAATAAATTATTTATTAGGTATTAGGTAACCTATCGGAATCCTAATCGGAGCGGCCAGGGTGGCCACAAATATCTGAACAATGCCTCTATTGTCAAAGGCGATAAATTGCATGCTCAAATATTTTTGAGTACCCTGGCCGCTCCAATATATTTGATGGCGACTGTACCAGAGTTACGTTGTCTCCAGGTTATGTATGAAAAATGTGTATTTTTCCCTGCGTTGCCGGTTTTATTTGGGAATTTCGTAATATTATAAGTGTTTAATATTATGTGTGACAAGTTCATTTATAAGTAATTCTAATTATACCGCTTCGTAATCAAAACCATCCTAATATCTTCTGCAAGTTTTGATATCGTAGCAAAGGTTATACGCCCTTTTATGTCTTCATTTCTTTTTCCTTTTAATGTGTTTATAAATAAATTATTTTATTTCATTAATAACAAAAAACAGGTCAATATAGGTACCTAATTAATTTAAACTGTAAATATAACGAAGAAAATGGATTAATGTATGGATTAACATTGTAAAACGGTAGAAGTACCGGATTTTCGCGAAGAATATATACCGGCAAATACCCCAGGGGCACGGGTTAACTTAGCTACTAAATACAAGAGGAATTCACATTTTAAGTCGACATTAGGCGAGTAGAAAAAAAGTTAACAAGAAGCTTGTTAGAGGAAAGTAATAAAAAGTTGTTGAATTTGTCGTCGAGCTGCTTGGGTAAAGCCGGAGGCTGGTCGGATGGTATCGACCGGCGTGACGTAAGCGCGAATCTGCGGTTCGCCGGAACGACGGTTTTAGCGGGCCCTAATTTCGCTGGGAATTTCTGATTTGGCCAATCTGATAGGTTCCGCTCTATTTTGTAGTTTTAGTGCCAAGTTATTCATTTGACTAATGGAGAACAGATAAATATTTTGTAGCCAAACAGAATGCATAGGGAACTGGTAGTCTACGGTGGATTTTCTTTTTGGGTCAGTGAGGGCAGCTTCCAGATCCCGTGCTGCTACGCGAAAATGTACTTAGAAGACGTTCCCTCGATTTCAAATTAATGAAGATTCGCGTTTCCAGATTTTGGAACATACATGGTGCCAGGCCTATAACCGCGAAGCACTTCGTTCATCGAATCGTCTATTTCCATCACTCTCTTAGAGCGATAGAGACGGGACCATCGTTTTGTCGATTTTAGAACTTCGCGGTAGGCCCTCAGAAAAAGGTAATTTTTGACAAACTTTTTTTTGTGCCATTTGATCCCATTTCTATCCAGGATCAAAAGCTTGTATGGGACCAAAAAATAATTCCGGCAAAAAAATCCACAAATCGAGATAAACTTTTGCTTTACATTTTGTATGAAAATGAAAACTTTTATTTTCCACGGGTTATTCGAACCAATGATATTGGCTCTCTTTTCATCTCGTGGATAGGACGTCTTTGAGTTATATATTTTTTTTAATGTGCCTATATTTGAGTACTTCCTTTAAACTTCTTCTATTAAAGTTTCACCCTCACTTAAAACATTTTAATGAGCATTTGACATATACAAATAAGATAATGAATTTTTGAGTGTGTAATGTAATAATCATTTATCAATGTAATTGTACAATGTTTATATTTTATTCAAGGACTAATTATTATGGAATTTAGAATTATTTATTGAAAATCTAACTGAACATCGGAAATAAAATACAATTTAGGGAATTAGTATGTAAATAATTTATCTAATGTAAATAATGTAAAGAAATTTAATTGATAAGTCTAATTTTAAGTAGAAAATGTATTTGCATGCTGAAAGCGGCTAAACATACAAAGCTATTATTTTCTTTGTCAACTTACAATTACCATGTTTAAGCAAATAAATCATTCATTCATTCTATACAAATATATTACTTGATACTATTATAGTATCAATATTAAATCCACAACCGCTTTCGTCAAGACGGCAAAACGTCATCCGCAACAAACTTCGTCAAATAAGATTGTCTTATTATGTTAGATCCTATACCTAAATAGCATTGAAAAAACATGTAATGTTAAGTTGTGAAAGAACAAAATAGTGTTGCAATTATTTGAAGCACCCTGACTGGGTGGGTCATTTTCCGCCCGAAGAGCCTCTGGCGCGTTAAGCCTTTCCGGCTTTTTCAAGCGGCCTTCAGTGTCTCAACTCAACCTCTATTCAGCGTCACACCCTTTTAATTATACCTAAGTGAACGAATGTTATTAAATACCAATCAAAAGAAAACGTACCTACAGTTTTAATATTGCGAGTAGGTATATATATTTTTGTTGAAACCGACTAATTAATGACCGGCTGATAAATATTTTTTTGCTTTATGTACTGGAGATAGGTAAGTAACCATTTCCTGTTTGTACAATTTATTTTGTACAACAGCACTAATGCGATTATATATATCGGGGTCTCCAATATATTTTACCTACCTTTACAGCTAATTTAGACGCAACATAGTGCCGTGACGTGTCTCATTAAAATGGTTAATTGGACATCGACACGTAAACGATATCGAGCCACGGTGTATTTGTCGTGGAAGATGACTCCCTGCAGAGTAATTTAGTTACGTTACCGTCCGTCCATCTGAGCTGGCCCTGGCGGTGTTAAATCGCGCGTGGAACTGTGTTTACCCCCGAGAGTTGCGCCATTTACCTATCCCAATCACAGTCAATAAAGCTGTATGAGCTTTGCAATTGTATCGTTCTTACGACCTTTTTGACAGATATTACAGTATTGTGACGGAGTTCGCTTGATTACTGCCCTCTGGTTCCTATAATAGGCCTTAGCAAACAGTTTACTCTGTGTACTATTGAAAAGCTCATTTATAAGTAAATAGGTGTTTTAATCGCAAATATTCAGTGGTCCATTATTCAGTATTAGTTTAGAGAAACCTTTAGAGTTCCCCGCCGGCTTACGAGCTGTTTTATTTTTATAAATACATAATACAATTAATCAAATGATTTACAATATTTGTATGTCTTGATAATGTCGAATGTTCAAGACCCTACTAATTAATAATTTTCTTTTCAGGTAAGTCATATGATCCAGTTTTGAAGCTGAATGTGGGTAAGTAAAAATGATATAGGGCGTTCGCAATTTTCCTGGTATATATTCAAAAACCACAAAAAATATATTAGATACATCCGATAAGTTGTAAGAGGGTTTGTTCAGGTATAAATGAGCACTTCGATCCCTTCAATATTGGCTAGGGTAACATTATGAGTCCAGATACCTTACTAAAATACCATTATCAAAAACACAGAACAAGAACCATAAAAATGAAAAATACTTGTCTGGGTTTTTATTGGCGACGGGCGTTAAGTTGAGCTTCATTTACAAATAAATTGAAATCTTCGTGACTTGTCGTTGGCAGTCGGTGGCTCAAATATTCGGGCTATTACTTCGGGAAGTGGGATTGGTCCAAACATTTGATCCAAAGTAAGGAAGTGCTTAATGTGACGTGACAAATATTTCCCATTTGTCCGGGAACGTGCAGATGGTCCATGCTGCGATTGCAAAATTTTGCGTGCCGCTTCTCTGAACGGAGCGTTTTATCATATTATTCACTTCTCATGCTCGTAAAGTTTGACTTTAAGTCGTGCGTAGATGACATAAATCGCATTTTAAGCTCTAGTGCATAAAGTAAAACTTTCTTCTAAAACTAAGATAATGAGGCTCAACCGCCAAACACAGTTAAAATATATTGCATAATTCAATTGAGCTGTAGATATAAAGAGACATGAAAGACGCAGCTTGGAATGAAATCAGACAGTCAGCAGCAGAAGTAACAAAGCGGATGAGGTGTTCAAGATGAGCTTGACACGGCTTTATTGTTAGAAGAGCGCACAAAGTTAATTTTGAACACCTCACCGGCTAAGCTACTTTTGATGCTCACTATAATTACTTACTTATCTCAGTATATTTTATAACCTAAAATCGATTTTAGGCTATAAAATGTACTGAGATGACAGGTGTCAAAAACCGCTTCTTAGATTGCACAACGTATAATTATATTAATCTTATGTCCTATACTAACCACCGTTAAGAGATTTGCCCGTATTATATTTATACACTGTATGTCTCGAAAGCAGTCACCAGAAAAAACTGATTTTGCTCTGTTATAATGGCCAATTTCGTTTCCTTAGTTTTGGACAATGAAAACTTCGCGACGCGATGATTGCTTGTATAAAGGAAAAACAGCATTGGTTTTTGATAATGTTTTCATTTTTGATTACCCAATGCCCTTGCCTTGAATCACCATCATTCGCCTAGCGTTTGTCCCGGTCTTGCCACGGCTCAATTGAGTCTGGGGTCCGCTCGGCAACCTAACCCCAGGAATTGACGTAGGTACTAGTTAGTAGTATGCCAATACGAACATTCTTCCATCCCGTATGAATCAATCCCATAAACTATCTATACACTTGAAATGGAAGTCATAAATTCCCAATTCAATCGTAACTTATCATGCCATTCTTAATGGAAGCCGATATTTATTGCATGTTTAGGATACCTACCTATGTTACGTAGGTGAAGATCAAATATATATCCCCCACTTTATTTCATTTAAATCACTACATAGTATAAAACAAAGTCGCTTCCCGCTGTCTGTCTGTATGTATGCTTAGATCTTTAAAACTACGCAACGGATTTTGATGCGGTTTTTTAAAAGATAGAGTGATTCAATAAGAAGGTTTATGTCTATAATTGCACCTGTGCGAAGCCGGGGCGGGTCGCTAGTTAATATATAAATAAAATACTGAATTCAAAATACACAGAAATGTAGTTAACACGTATGTAAATTACATTTTTTTGTATTTTTTATATATTATGGTCTATATATACTTAATAATGTATTTGATACAGAGTATATATTATACAAATATATATTGTAAACTAAAACTTTTAATGCGTATAAATTGATAAGGGAACAATGGTTGCCCTTTAAAAGCGCGTGATTGCAAAACAATGAAGGTAAATTAGATTGTTTACATTATTTGCCATTACTGTTAACATGTTTTTATTAAAAACATATAATTATCGTTACAATTAAAAAAAATGTATTTTACGCAGGAATTCACTTTAACACGTATAAATATTGCGCATTATAATACTCGACATAAATAATATTATATAGGCATTACTCTGGTTACAAAAAAAACTACAAAACATTCGTGAGGCACACACATAAAGACGTGAGTTACCCGTGATTATTTATTTAAAATTACAAAAAAAGTATTCCCATTTTGGTTAGACTACACAATATTTGCAAAATATTTCCTCAATTTAGTTAGTACAGGTTGCCATAATATTATAATTATTATATTTATATCGGAGCAGCCGCAATACTCAAAAATATCTGCACATACACTTTATCGCCTTGACAATAGAGGGGTTGTGCAGATATTTGTGACCACCTTGGTCGCTCCGATATATCTGATGGCGACTGTACATAGTCATTAAGATTTTTGCGTGTAAACAAGCGAATTAGAAAATTATCTATATTTTTTCAGAATGCAATACTTACCTTTTATTTCAATATAACTCTGGGATAGATAATTGAAACTTACAGACAGTATACAAATTAGCTTTGGCGACAGGTACTTAGTATGCAAATACCTATTTGGTACACAATGTTCAATATCAACAAAGCCGTCTTATTGAAGTGTCACTGTCCAGATAAATCTCGGGGTAATAGAGCTAGACTAGCTTGAGTAATTGTGGCGAACAACTAAAGGTCCATTAGAACATCTAGCTCGGCCATGCCACAATAGATTTACGCCGGAGATTGTCTGTACGCGAATATCCTAAGGAAACCCTGGTAGGTGTCGCCAAACAAGCTTTCTCTCTGATTAGATTTTTAACGTGAAGGTATAAAAGAGTGTAGTAGCTGGGTATCCTAGCACTGGTTAGAAACTTCTATCTTTACTTGTATTCTTTGTAGCTAAAGCCTATTATCAATTGTGACTATAAATTTTCACAGCACGGTTTTTATTCGGTCAGTTGGAATTGTGGGTAGATAAAAAATAATAATGCACTAGAGACTACCTACATCGACAGTTAAAAAGCGTTAGCTTTATACTCACACATTGGTAAAAAGAATATGGCGGTATTGGCGGTAAAATTCTGACATTAAAAATAAATGCTTATTTTAAAAAATAAATCATTTTCATTCATTCTATTGGCTGGAAATCATCATTTAACAGTTGTGTACAAACACACGGAAAAAAAAGCTTCCGGGATATTCTCAATCCAAGACATTATTATTTTTTTGAAAATATTTCCTCGTGACAAGTATTTATTTCCTTTACCAAAAATATGATTATTCGCTTAATAAAACCACGTTTTCTTAAAATAGAAATACAAAAATGTATTGTTTCAACAGTATATTGAGTAAATAAGAGAGATTGTACTTTAATCAAACAAGTATTATTTTAGGTAAAAGAAAACTAGAAAATCTGTAAAAATATATTAGCTTCGTTATATTTAAAACTTTAATTTATTTTCGTTAAAGGAAATAAATGCTTGTCACGAGGAAATATTTTCAACATAATATAATAATGTCTTAGATTGAGAATATCCCGGAAGCTTTTTTTTCCATGCAGCAACACCCCTAACTAACCATTTGTAACCCCTATTGAAACGGCATAAGGTCTACCGATCGATGGTTAGTTACGGGTGTTGCTGTTAGTATTAAAGCCAATTAAATGTTAGCATTAAAACACACTTTGGCACTAAACTAGGTATTGTTGTTTTTTTATAATCTATCGGAAATTAATATTGCCAATTCTAATATAAAATTACCTAACTGCTGTATGAGTACACCTATATGTAGATATAGTGCTATTTTTTAATTCTAAGCCAAGCAGAAAGAAGTGCATACATTTCGCTAAATTATTATGTATTTATTTATATCTCGAACCACTTAATCATAGTGTTGAACATATTAATCATTGAAAAAATTATAAACTTACTTAATTAAATTGAGATAATATTATGTTGATTCCACACATTAACTCTGTGGTTAATTCTTAAGATCACACCACCTGATTAGCCAATTTCGACCGGCGCTATAAAAGGGGTTAAGTACAACAACAGAATCTGTTTTGTTTATCAAGCTCCGAAAATGATAGCCAAAAGGGACCCCGATAATGAGTTCGGAAACAGGGTATTGGAAGATTGAATGGATATTGGTCGGTTCTAAAGAACAGGAAGGTGGCTTGAGAGACCTATTAAGGAGTAATGGTGTTTATGTTTCTCGTAAATTTTATTTCAGGTTTAGGGCTGGTTTTTCGATATAAGAGGAGAGAAAACAGTAGGTAAGTGATTCTCTGCCGTTTTGCCGCAAATTGTATTGCCGAATTTTACTTGCCCACCTAGTTTTCGCGCAAGTTTAATTTGGCCGAATTTCATTTTACTACTTTATGTAATCCAACCTAACCTAACCCAACCTAGTAGGTAATTTCCATTTCCCAACTATGGGGTTGGGAAATGAAATGGTTGCGAAATAATTATTTGGTAAAAGTTATTTGGCAAAATGGAACTTCTGCGAAACGTTGGTCGGCAAGTGAAATTCGGTAATACAATTTTCAGCGAAAAGGCAGGATACCATGGGTTTAGAAGTTGAATTAATTGATTGTTTCAAAACTTTATAAAATAGTAATCCCGTACCTTTAATCTTCAATATTATTGATTCCATTGCTACTACTTACTAGGTACTAGTACCTATATAATTTATTTTTAGCATAACTGTAATATTAATACGAAATAAGTTGTAATATATTTACGTATACGTATATATGTATAGTATATAAATAAAGTTTCTAGGTATCAACAATATATACGTAAGTAGATACTTATTCAGCTGTCGCGTCGAGTTCTGATGATGATGGATAGAACATTAACAGTAACATTATTAATTTATGTTTAACAGGCATTTATACGTCACAAAACAATAGACCATCCATTAATACTGTGTTAGGCAATAATAACACTTATTACGTATCCAGTTTCAGTAACTCCCAATACTGAATACTTAGGGCCGGTTGCACCAAACCGCCCGTTAACGTCAACGTCATCGTTAAAAAAATCTTGTATGAAACGTTTGACGGTTTTCTATGGGATGACAGCTCCGGGATCCTGCCATTTGACCAAAATATTTTTGACCAAATTTCATTTCCCAACCAAACTTTCCCAACCGCACATTTGTCAACCCAATCTTTCCCATATACTTATTTGTCAATTTAAAGTTTCGACAAATGATCATTTCCCAAATTATTACTCAAGCAACTTTCAATAGACCAACTGATGTTTTGCCAAATGTTTCACTTGGACAAAAAATGTTTCACAATTTTAATTTTGTCAAATAGATGATTACACAAATGATTTTTATCCAAATAAATGTTTAGACAAAAAATGTTTGTCAAAAGTATTAGTTGGACAAAAAATGTTTCATCAACCCTCATTTTGTCAAATAAATCAGTGGACAAATGATATATATCCGAAGCATAGTTTAGGGTGGGTTGCACCACGCACAATTAACAGACTCATCAACGTAAAATATGGCGACGGAGCTGTCATCCCATAGAAAACTGTCAAACTTTTCATACAAGATTGTTTTTACGATTACGTTTACGTTCACAGACAGTTTGGTGCAACCGGCCCTTAGTCAAATATTGTTTGTTAAATTTTTTAATTGGACAGACAATATTTACTCAAATTTTTATGCTCGGCGCATATCCGCCAGCGCATGAATGATGCATAGCGCCATACATGGACGGATTTGTCCGCCGAGCATATTTACCGGAAAAATCCAGCGAGCAGATCTGTGCGTGTATCCCCTAGCTAATAGTGATTGTCAAATGTACTTGAACAAGCAACTTTTATTTTGGCAAATAAATGACAGTAACAAAACAAACACTCTCCAAACATTCCAAACCAATGCTCACATAATATTTTGTTCCTTAAGGTTAAAGGAAAAGTACCCCCACAGAATAGTAGGTTAAATTAGGTTACCGATGTAGGTGTGTTAGTTTGAATATGTTCCTCAGTGCGAAAATAGAACCCCGCGAAGCGGGGCTTCGTCGACATGTTGGCGGGCATAAGCAGACGAAGACGTCCCTGCCATTACCGATGTAGGTTTGTTAGATACCTTTTGCCTCTCAGAGCGGAAATAGAAGCCCGCGAACTTCTGCCAGAAAAGTAGGTTAGGTTAGATTAGAACTGTGACCTCCCATCGAAACGAACTTCTGCCAGAGAAGTAGGTTAGGTTAGAACCGCGACCCCACGGAAATGAACTTCTGTCAGAAAAGTAGGTTAGGTTAGGTTAGAACCGCGACCCCACGGAAATGAACTTCTGTCAGAAAAGTAGGTTAGGTTAGAACCGCGACCCCACGGAAATGAATTTCTGTCACAAAAGTAGGTTAGGTTAGGTTAGAACTGCGACCCCACGGAAATGAACTTCTGTCAGAAAAGTAGGTTAGGTTAGGTTAGGACCGCGACCCCACGGAAATGAACTTCTGTCAGAAAAGTAGGTTAGGTTAGGTTAGAACCGCGACCCCACGGAAATTAATTTCTGTCATAAATCCTAGTAAACGATAACATTTACTGTCTTATTATTTGCCGTAATTTGTTTGAAATCATCAATCAATTCAAATTGAACGATTTTTTGTAACATGAAAAAACTACCAAACGGATTTTTGTTTAAAAAAAATTAGCCTAAATAATGACGATTTGGGATAAATTAGTTTACTGAATGATGATTTGGCATATGAAATTTTGTGAAATGAAAAATTACCAAACGGGTCATTTGATAAAAATATATTTGCTGAATGGTACGTTTGCCATGACTTGTTTTGCGTTTCGTATGTTTTGGCAACTAATGCAATCGGTTAGTTAAGAATTGGTGAAGTAAAAATTGTCAAAATAAGGAATTGCCGAAACATTTATTTGCATATTGTTGAGTTGCCAAAAAAATGTTTGCGTAATATTTAGTTGGGAAATGATTATTTGGTATTTATGTTTTTGGGAAACATTATTTGGGAAGTGAAAATCTGGCAAATAATTTTTGGTAATACATCAGTAATCCGACAGCTCCATCTCCATATTTAACGTTGATCAGTCCTTTAGTTATGCGTGGTGTAACCCATCCTTAGTGTCCTCAAGTACCTTGGGTGCTGTCTCAGCTTGCATCCCATCCATGACATGGACAGTATCCACCAGGTGTACAGTCACCATCAAATATAACGGAGAGCCCCAGATACTCAAAAATATCTGATCATGCACTTTATTGCCTTGCCATTAGAGGCGTTGTTCAGATATTTGTGACCACCTTGGCCGCCCCGAAATATCTGATGGTGACTGTACGTAAAATACCAAAATTTAATGAATTTGTCATAAGGAGCCCCCTTGTGTTGGTTTTAGCTTTACGCAAACCTCGAAACACCATTTATCCGTTATCGCTATTCGGCATAAAGCTCTATACTGGAGTAAGCTTAGGTACATTTCCCCTCTGTCAACGTTATTAGCAGGAAAATCTAATAGGTTTATAAAAACTATTTCAAAAATCGATTACACGCATTTCAACCATCGCTGACAGTTGAGTACAAGCTCCGTGAAAATGCCATTATGTGCTGTTTTTGGATGCAAAAGGTCTACAATTACATCTAGTTTACAAAAAGATGGAATATCCTTTCACCGGTAAGTATAATTTTGATTTAATTACCATTATGTTTATAATAAACGTTTTTATCAAAATTAGAAATCAAGAGTCGTTTACAGAATAGATTTAAAGTCAATCGATTTTTATTCGGAAACCATTTTGACCTAGTGATAGTACCTATAGAGGTGTCCAGATAATAATAATACTAAGATTGAACGAGATGGTCTTATTAAAATTTCAATAGGTATGACATAGAAGGGTGTTGGACAAACGTGTAGATCGTGTAATTTTCAAGTCTAGAAATACTTGGTTTGAACATTGTGACGTTTGACACTTACCATATTTCAAAACCTAAGGTCGACAGCCTACTGTAATTAGTATGAAAATGCAAGCAAATATGATACATTTGTACATTTGTATGGACTTCATAATGAGTTCATACGATATTGAACCATGTGTTAACATCCGTAAAGTCGACTACCTACCTATCGGTCTAGTGTTTTGAAGTTTGCATGGACATAATATTCCTTTCATATCTAGTGCTGTGCAATGCTCGATATATTGCGATATTTCATTTAATCATTACATCAATCCAAAAATATATCAATTAATGATTAATGTATGTTAATCCGCTAGTCCGAATTCACATCTCCTCGCTGTTTTCGCCATTGTACCGTGAAGACGGAAAGAGTGCAGAGATCTGGCCGCACCACCAAACCAACATATACTATGTTTTTTGAATGGTAGGTAATGGTAATTCACACCTCCTATGCTGATGTAAATAAATAAGTCATATGGTCTTAACTAAACGACAACTGATGTAGTGACTGTTGTGTACAAAGCTGTTGGCATAAGTTGCTGCGCGGGCGCTCGGGCGACATCGACGTTCGAAAGACGCTAGTGTGGGGTTAGCCTAAGATAAATATTTGGGAAAACAAATTTTCTGCAGGTCAACTTTTTTTTAAATATGCCATTCCCACAATTGAAGATGGCTATTGTTGTAGTTGGAAACGAGGTTCACCAATGCCACTGTATATCACCAAAGTCACAGTATTAGCTATATATTCCATTTCGATAAATTTACGAAATGATTCTATACGTATGTAAAGTGGCGCCATCTACGACATTTCAAAAAAATATATCGATATCGATATTCTCTAGCAACATGCCCCGCTCTATTATTCCGATTCGATTACATCTACAACCATTGTAGGATATCGTGTACGCACTTGTTTTATATTACGACTATTTGCATCAGTGTGAAAATTTAAATCAGTGTTGAGGTTTTTCTTTAGTATGGGTACGTAGAAATGAGAGATAGTTTTGCATTTGTGTGCACAGATTTTATATGTGTGCTACCTCGCCCCCCTCAAGTTTTGGCAGACTTTTTTGTTTGGAAAGATGAGGCGATGGCTCCTCCAGAGTATAGAGCTTTATGCTATTCGGCCTGTTAACCGAGACAAAACAAATGACTGTTTTATTCACATGTACAGTCGACCAAGAAAGTGGTCTACCATTTTTAACAAAAGTTTCTGCGAGATCTAACGATCGCTAAGGTTGACTTTTCTAAGTTTAAAACATGCACGACCTAGTTGTCTCATGTCGTTCAAACGAACCTCAACCGTAGGGTGGTAGACCACATTTTTGGTCGACTGTACATGTATGTCAACATGTACTCGCTTTTACCCTGGACGGGGAAAATTTAGTGCAATCGTACGGGGTACGTATCGGGGTACGTTAGTGCAATAATCGTAAGTAAACATTCCATGCAGGAAAAGACGTCTACGTCACCATGCACTGTTATGTATTTTCTGTACCTATATAATTATACTTGTCCTGTTAATTTACTGCGACGATTTGAGTGCTAAGAGGAAATAGTCGTTATCGTGTATTGTGACGTCACAGCGTAGTACACACACTAATTACGATCGCACACTTCATGAGCTCGACTTATGATTGCTACTGCAGCTGTGAATAACAATGTTTCGTTTTCAGTTTGTCTTACTTTTCACTTCTAACTGCCCGGTCTGTGTATGTTTACAGTCGCCATCAAATATATCGGAGCGGCCAGGGTACTCAAAAATATCCTAACATGCACTTTATCGCCTTGACAATAGACCCGTTGTTAACATAATTATTTTATTTGGCTCTTTGATTAATTTAATTTAATTTAATTTAATTTAATTTATTCAAAAGGCAACTATGGCCCATAATTGTTAGTTACATTCATGCCTTAAAAATATGTATCTGTTAGTAAAAACTAAAGTAAATAACACAGAACAACACAGAAACGGTACATAAAACACAATCACCTAGTAGCGGTCATGACACAATCGAAATGTCGCATAAAAGGTGAGTCATATCGGCCTGTCACGGTAGCCAGGATGGGGTTGGAGCTGGCCCGCACTCTGCAGAGCAACGAGGTCATTCTTTTTCGGATTATGGCATAGAAGTCATCCGTTCGAGCTTCCATAAACATGCCTGAAGCGCTGCAGAAACGGGGCAGCCCCAACAACATCCTGAAACCATTATTATATTGGACGCGCAGGGAACTGATGGTCTTCTGCGTAAAACTAGTCCAGAGGCTGCACGTGTAGAAAACTTGACAATATGCTTTAAATAGCTGCGTATTTATTTTTTACATAGATATATATATATTTATTAAGTAGTGTTTTAAATTAATCATATGTTGTTATTAATAATATATTTATATTGTAAATGCAATAATTATTATTTAAAAAATTATACTCATAATAATGTATTGTATTTATACTATTTATATATAGAAGATTTATCTACCTAATGGTGTATAATAAAAAGATATCGTGTTATTCATGCTAGTAGTGTGGTAGGACTGATAGGTTCGTCTGTTACTTTACTGGTTACCTATTATATTTATGTGTTTAAAACTTTTTTGAAATAAAGCCGCAGCCATAAGGCTCATACATACTTAAACCAAGGGTGAACTGGCACCGTGCACTTACAATCAAAGTAAACTTTAGCACTTTGTTGTATTACCCACAGGTGTTGGCCCACAACAACTTTTATTACTTCACAAGATAAGCGAAGCTATATGTGAGGTGCTAATAAATTACCTTTTACATTATATACTAATTAACATTCAAGTATTATATCAGTTTATGTTAATTAGCGTCTTGAGTTAGTGTTAATTTTTCTCATTATAAGAAGTCATAAATTATAAATTTAGTAGCAAATTACACTCCTTAGTATTATATTAAAATAACACTTAGTGCTAATCTAAACAGAAAAAAGAAATAAAAAAGTACGACTTGGATTTTCATTTAGATAATCATGAATGTAGTGCACTACATTCGTGATTATCATAATGAAAGGCGTGTTCCTAACCATTAGCGCTGATTAAGAAAATTACACGTAAAAATGTATTAGGCACGCTAGCTAACTAAGTAAGTAATTACTATGACCAACCTGCAGTATGCACCCTGGCCTCTGCCCCTTAGTCTGAATTGACTGGTACAACATACAAATAATGAAGATTAACTAGTACTTAGTCCGCCTCGCACTGAGAACTCGCGATTTCCTTGTAAACGAGATGATGATGAGAATATGATGAATTTTTCGCACCTTCTAGCTCCATGACTCCTCCTTCCTCCTCCTCCTCGATCCCGCTCATAAACGAACTCTCAAATTGTATGTAACTCAATTTCATGAAGATCAGAAAAACGTTACTAAAATTTATCGTCGAACAAATCTCTAAATCAAAAAGCCATCGAAATAACGAGACGTCCCAGTAGCAAGAGGTTTTTGTAAGAACTCGCTTCGCTTGCGCTCCCACTCGTTCACATATCGCTAAAAGAATTACACTATATCAGCATAATTTTTTTCCACGTCCTATGCAAAATTTCTTCTCCATCTTACCTCCATGAGGTGACTCGACTCCAACGGTATCCCTTTTTCTTCTTCGAAAAAAATTGCATGCAAAGTAACCAAACAGTTCATAAGTACAAACTTACCTCGACTTTTCACTTTGACCTAATTACCAATAGGGTGGAGATTCATAAATTTGCTCGCACAGTCAAGGGCAGAGCAGGGAAAGGTTGCGCTGGCCCGTGACGTCAGCGTTCGTGACAATCCGAATAGCTGTCACTGGCAGAGATATATTTATGTGCGGCGTTAGTGGATCATTCAAGGTCTGCATTCGATCTGATTCCAACCAGTGCGCGAATTTGTAGATGTCAAATGCATTTTTAACAAGAAGATTATGCATATAAATATATTTTTGAACATAATGCCCTAGAGTGTCACTAACTATATGGAAACAGAAGTGTAAATTCATTAGTTCCCATAAGAAAATATCACGGAAAGAAGACGATGTTATACAAAAAAGTGATACAGTTTTTTATTACGACTTATTTGTGAATATTATCAAAAAGAAATGAAATGAAGACATTTTTTTATGAATTAGTTTCCTTACGCTCTTAACTAGGTATACCTTTTTAAACAAAAATCGTTAAAAAATCATTGTTGACTAAATAATCCTCAAGAATTTCATAAATAAAATGGACTTCCCCAATTCACCTCCTTGTTTTATATGCTTTAAAGTGAATAAAACGTCTTTCAACGTATAAATAATTACATAATAAATTACGTTAATGGCACGTTCGGTAATATATCTATTGAACGCTTCGCCACATAACTATTAAACTATGATGCTAACAAAGAGACCTGCAGATTGATAAAAAAGTATAATTTTACACAGAAGCGTCACTTCCTGAGTTCCTGACTCACTTGATGACCGAACGCGTACGTCAGTAAACAGCTGTCGAACCACTTAACTTCACGATTGTGATACGGTCCACAGTTTAAAGTTCACAAATTACACTAAGATTTTTCACCGAGGAAGCAAAACGTCTTTATTTAGCTTGGACCAAAATGCTTCGTGAGTCCTGATATCCAGTTGGTCTCTCATGAAGTGTTCTCGTAGAGCAGAGTCGATACGTTTTGGTTTTTTTCAAGTTTTGTTGTTGGCCGCTATAAAGTTGCTCCGTACTAAAACATCAAAATCAGTATAATTAAAATGACTGATGTATTTTAGGCACGAGCTAACTGAAAAGTGAAGTTAACGAGTTTTAACTAAAAAAAAATAAAGATTATTAAACTGTACACTACAGGATGCATTTCTAATTGTTCGATTATTTATTGGTCACTTTTCGAAAAAATATAATGGCGTAAACAAGTACAAAGAACCTAAGCGCTACTGGGTTCTGTGGCTTTTAGGAACAGGTATCACAACGATAAAATAGGTTTTATGCAAATTTCTAAAAAAAATCTCTGTACCTATCTGTAAGTAAACTAATTCTGTACGTATCCTTTGAATGCCCTAAGATCTAAGATAGAAAATGTTTGAAATATTTAAGTCTCCTCTATATTTATAAGTAAATATTAAGTATTCTTTGACATTGCCAAGCTGGTATTGCCGGTAATACGAACCCGCGGATTTCACACGCCGCTTCACATGAGACGGTTGTCGAGTCACACGCTGCGCTATAAAAACTGCTCTTTATTTTAGTTGCCCTGGATTATCGTTTTATCTATGCATACAGTGCATTGGCCGGACATTTTTCTGACTACGTAATTTTATGTTTATGCCATACTAACTTCCGCCCACAACATTGACTGTGCGATAAAAATATTTTCTATTTCCTTTTCGATTTATTTCGATCCAAGGGCGGAATATGTATCATATCTATACGAATAACATTACTGCGCATGTATTAAACGTATTTTTTCATACCGTTTACGACAATTGTTTTGCCTTGATCTAAACCAAAGTGTTAATTTTGCTCATTATGTCATTAACTATAACCTATATAATGCTATGATAAATATCTGCATTTACAATTCATTACGATAGCTAATTTTATTGAAAAACACTCATGCAATTGCAAAGATTTAAACATAAAAATTCAAGCTGAAAAAAAAGCAGAAAAGTGCGCTACAACCGAATTAAAAATATTCTTAAATAGCCACTTTTTGAGCTGTTGTATTAAAAATTGTTAGGCATAGGTAACAGACTGACACACTATTTATAATCATATATTTTCATGTGAATTCTCCAACTCCACCAAAACTACAACCGATTTACTGTCTTTCTTATTTGTAATAATACTAGCGATAATAACAACACAGCCGGAGCGCCATCTGATTCATAATAACTATTGCGTTGTGGTTTTGAGAGTACCTAACTGCCTACTTATAAAATCAGAAGGCCATATTTTATCTAATTTTATTTCAGGGCGCGGGGCGGTCCAGCCATCAGTGAAGCATATTTCTCTTATTCATACCCGATTATTCAAATTATGTAAGGTTCAAGAGTCGAGGCCACAGCAACCACGAGCGCTACCCGCTAACGCTCATGCTTTGCCGCCGCCGGCGGACCAGCGGGCGGATCGCACGCACCAGCCGAGCAGTCCTCTCCTAGCCGTGAGTGAGCGCGCAGCCAAGCGGCGGGCTCCGCTCAGCACACGCTCTCGAAATGTCACCTACCTTCCTAAATCGGCAATAACATACGACTATCCCTACCGCCGAAACGCACCCATAGTGCGCGGCGGTTACATAGTGAAGTTCAAGTGTTTCTAGGTAGTGTATTGTTTATAACCAACGTTATTATTTTTTAGTTTCCTTTGCCGGTGTTGGTAATTAAAAGTGTGTATGTTGTGTTTCGGTCACGCTTCGTTTACATCTTAAGTAAAACAGGAAATAGCTGTGCAGCGATGCTACCGCGTGAACCCATAAGTACGAGTATTCATACGTAATTAAATTTGAATGTGAGGTCTTGAATCCGGTTTTTTGTTTACGGATCGGATTGACCTTGGCGGTAAGTCGCACATTAGGAAATGAATTAATAAACTAATTATATAACATTTGTATGCAGAGCTTAGGTATATCTAAATGAACCGTCCATTAATCATATCAAGTGCACTAACAGGAGTCAATCAGTCTGTTATATGCCAATTGGAGTTTAATATAGGTGCAAATATATGCAACGATGTATTGATATGTATTGAAACAGGGTTCAATTGTTAGTTAAATTGAATTGTTTCCACGTTGTTTATGTTACAGCAAAACGATTGTTATTAATAGTACATACACGTTTATTATTAATAGAACATAAATACAAAATAAGGGCTATGTTATTCTTTATCACATCACTTTATAAAACTGATGGAAAATGTTTTCATTTAACGAAACTAGGTAAGTACTTTATATCTCTCAATTTCAGCATTTAAAAGACCAGATTGAAATAAAATGCAAAAATATTATAAAAAGTCTAGCAAATATATACATATCCAGGTATGTTTGTCAATCTCACAACAAGACTAAAACAATCATAAAAAAACTCCCTCCTTAATTTTTTTTTCTGCTTGGGTCAGATATCTTTAGGCCACCACTTAATTATTTATACCAATCCCCATTCTGACTAGGGATGTCACGAATATTCGTATTCGCATCCGTATAATGTGAATGTGAGCATCATTTGTAACATTTGCATTCGCTTCAAATGATGCGAATATTTCGCGAATGCGAATTTTTGCATAATGCGTCGTGTTTTGACCTGTCCGCTGGTCGTATGCTTACCCTTATAAATGACGAGAAAACGACGGTATCACTTGACTTGACTAATTTTTATCAATAATATAGACTCATCATAATGTCATTTTCTGATATTTTCTACTACGGAAACATGATAATATTGATAATACTTATTGAATTTTTATAACTCTTCCGTAACATTGTAAGATAAACGACATTCGGGCATCCAGTCAATAGAAATATAAAATAAGGTAAAGAAATATGACTGCGTTTCTAGGCCAAAAAATCATTTCACATATGACAAAATATTGTTACAGAAATTAGTTTTCATTGAAATAAGTCTATTTCATTAAAGAATATGTTTATTAAAGAAATATATAAATAGCAACTTTATGTGTGTAAGCTGGCAATGAAACCATAGTTTTTTTTTAAGAGTGCTTGATTGCGAAGCAATGAAAGTAAATGGGTGTGCGTAGTTTAATATTTCTATTGACCCCGAATATAGTTGGATAATATTAATTGAGTGCAACCAAGGAAGTATTTGACGGAAATAAAACAAAATATGGAAGGGCACTGATACCAGCCTACATAATATTAGAACCGCCGCGAGAGAGTAGAGTCAGCAGCAGAAATAGCTAAGCGGTTAGGGTGTTCAAAATGACCTACACTCGCTCTTATTCTCTTAACAATAAAGTCGTCTCCAGCTCAGTTTGAACACCCTACCCGCTTATCAACTTTTGCTGCTGGCTGTACGTACGTGCCACATGCGTTCTGGCCGACCATAGATCGCAAATATATTCAGAGATTAACTGCCTGAAACAACAAACAAATATTGCGTATCGCAACAAAATTTTTCCAACTGTTTCATCAGTGAAAAATGAAAATTTACTGTTACTTACACATATTAATTTGATATAATTCTAAATAACGATAAAAAAATTAGCACAGTCAGTAGCTTAGCGGATGAGATGTTTAAGAGAGTATTTTTTGTGCTCTTATTTTTTTGACAGTAAAATTACGCCAAGATCATTTTGAACTCCTCACCCGCCTTCGTATTTCTGCTGTTGGTTGTTGTCCATATGAACTGAAAACTTTATTAGTAGTTAATTATTTTTTTCATTAACATTTCGATCAAATTTTTACATGCTTGTAGTCTAGAAAAACTACATATGCGTAGGTATTTTTAAAATGTTCGTACCGTACATATTTAAAAACGGCATACCTACCTAAATACTATCAGTTCTAAGTATACGTAGGGGTGGTGATGCACCTATAATTTTATAGTTTCTACTCGTACAATTAACTCGTAACAATAACTAAATGCATACGTATATTATATGCTTTTAATTTTCTGCACATGGATAACATGTGGGTATTTGGGTGTGGGGTTTATAGTTTGTAGTACTTAGCCCTAAAAAAATGTTTTCGCTTACACTCATTCCCCAGACACCTGGCACATGGAAGCTGATTACGAAACAATGTGCAATGTGCATTCACAGACTTCGACTCACGCTTAAGAGAAAAACCGGCCAAGTGCGAGTCGGACTCGCACACGAAGGGTTCCGTAACATTATCTATAAAAACGGCAAAAAAACATGCCTGTTGTATTGGAGCCGCCTTAAATATTTATTTTATTCTAGTTTTTAGTATTTATTGTTAATAGCGGCAACAGAAATACATTATCTGTGAAAATTTCAATTGTCTAACTATCACGGTACATAAGATACAGCCTGACGGACGGAAGGACGGACGGACGGACAGCGAAGTCTTAGTAATAGGGTCCCGTTTTTACCCTTTGGGTACGGAACCCTAAAAAATGCACTAACGATATACGAGTTTCCAATATTGAAGCTATCTTCTTCACGTGCGCAGAACTGTTGCACGTCTTGCAAGTTGCCGGTTTTACCGATCTCAACTTTGACCGATTCTTTCCCGGCTCAATGCCGCTCGGAACAAGTTTCCAAATGGAAAAGCACTTGTCTTAAATATTCCTCCAAATAAAATCAATAGTAGATTTTGCAGTGTCAACTATGTATATTGCAAAGGTGAGGTACATTGAGATTGTAAAAGCGTCATTGAGTATTAGAATAATTTTATTCTGTAATTTTTTTTTATGTAAAATAGAACTTTGAAATGAGAGATATCAAAGCAGCTCTGCTTTCTGTTATACAACATCCATACTTCAGCTCAATTTTCCACAACATTACGTAGAAATAAAGCAGATATTGCTTTAGGCCGAGTTCAAAGCGACAACGTTTACGACAGTGAGGGTTTTAACTAGTTTATGGGAATCTTTATTGTAGGTATCAAACATTCTTTTCTAGAATTCTCTTAATCATTGCCCAATGTCACTAAGCAGCTGATTTTTATATATTTTTTAAATTTCAAAATTGTACGATATTTAAGAACAAAAGTTTACACAATTAATAATTTTATGTAAAAAAACCCGAGATTTTGTTGCCAATTCAATGTAAAATATTAGCCAAAAGGTAATCGCCAAGCTTATATGGATAAAAATCTCTATGAAAACGTAGAACACTATTTTCTAGGCAATAAAATTAGGTACTATCCGATTATTGGTTGATAAGCAAAAGTGGGAGGGTATGTAACGTGCGGTGGTTACGCGCCAGATCGTAAATCGGTCAATAAAGACTAGTCACTAGAAAGAAACGCGTGTCAGTTGCTTCTTCCCTTTTGAAACAAGCCAGGTAACGCCTGAATTCTTTCTGTTGATATAATCCAGACCTTAACATTGAAATGCCTACCGTAAATTCCCTCTTTCCTTTTATAAATTTGACTCCACTCGCACTCTTGTTTCGGGCTTAACTTAATTTAACGAAACGAAATACGAGGCCAGAAAAAGTTACCTTTTCGACAAGCCAACTTGCAATATTATTACTTTTTCCTTAATGTGAACCTGTTCAATATTTACGAGGGATTGGTATTAAGTTAGATTTATATGCTTGGATTAATTTGGACTGGTGTAGGTACAGGTCAGGAATTCAGCTGATCAGGAGGGATCGGATGGCAATAAATCAGAATCAAACAAACGGATTTTGAAAAAGAACGTCCGAATATCTGCCGGTGAGACCCTTATCAAAGTCAAGCCACATTACGCGACTTTTTTTAGTTATTCGTAGTGTCTTAATTTAGAAGACTGGTTTTGCTAAGAATATCAGACTTATGTGCTCTTTGAAGAGTTACTGTGATACTGATGAAATTTTATTTAGTAATTATTTCGAGTTAGATTGGAAAATGTTTTGGTACATTATTCCTTTTAAGGATTATCGATTTATACTTTGAGCATACACGCGGCATATTATATTATCAACTCTGACTCTCTCAACTCAACTTTTTTCTCTCTTTTCTAGGCACTTCTAAAATTATTAACGGCGTTATAATTTTTTTAATTATTAAAGATTCAAAGAAGTGTTTGAGTGTATTTGTATCTTAAAAAGCTGAACAAAACGTTTCGTACTGCTCATTATTTTAAAGTTATTCAATTAGTATAGCAAACCATTCATGAATGCTTAAGTGCGTTCAAGCGTTTTAAAACTCCGTCTTTGGCAGTAATCTTTGAAAGACCGGGAAAGATATACGGTCACGATAATCTCCTTAAGATCCGAAGCGAATCGCTGAACAGCCACGAACTGTCTCAACAGCAATTTAAAGTCGAGGGGATTACTAGACTCAAAACCGAAACCGTGACTTGGGTGCCGAGTAAGAACTTAGGAGTGGATACTGAATGAGGTTTCGATTTTAAGAATAAGACTATCTGCACACACGCAAATTCTAAACTTTTATCGCCCTGTTATACAGGGTGGGCCCTGTAACTAAAGCAAAAAAATAAAACGTAGATTGTACTCCTTAAACAATAAAACTATTGTTCGACAACTTTAAAAAATATGTCGTCTTAAGATTGTCTCTTTCATACAAATTAAATATTATTTTCCATGTACATTGCTTGTCAGTCTTGTCACCCTACAGACATAATCAATTTCGCAATACATTGCGAGTGTTCAGGTAAACTTTAAAATGTACTAAAAATCAAACCGCAGGTTTTTTTTTAAGTCGCTGAACAAACGTTGTTTAGTTTGAGGAGTAAAATCTGCGTTTATATAAATGCCTTTGTATATACATAAGTATTATCAGTACCTACTATCACACTATCAGCTGCAGAATTGCATATCCAATAATACATGAATATATTTATAATATGAGTATACATTCCTGCAACGGTGATAATGTCTGATTAAAAATAGTTTTAGATTAGTTTTTTAGTAAATTGACATTAACACACTCACTTGGAGACAATTAGAAAAAAAAAACTGTTAAAACATAGTTTCTCAATCGTGAGTCAAGAACGTACATTACTAAAGTTTTGTTCAAGGTGTTTTTTAAGGTCGTCTTATTCTTCATTTTTTCAAATAATTTCAGATTTGCATAGCTCAACCAAGAATGATATTATAAACAATTACATTTGATAATGGCATCACAATAGTGTAGTACAATTGCATTGTATGATCTATAACGTCCCATGAAGAGGACGATGCCACCCAGATATTTATTTATTTATTTATTTAATCTTTATTGCACAAAAGAAAATCTTATAGTACAAAAGGCGAACTTAATGCCAAGAGGCATTCTCTACCAGTCAACCTTAAGGCAAAGCAGAGAAGTTGTGGGCGGTGCTAATAGATATCTTAATATTATTATACAATATACATATATGACATAGATATGTACTCGTAAATGTAATAAAAAGCAAGACGCTTTAGGAAAGAACGTGTGGCTCTCTCATGCTAAATTACTTTTATTAATACTAAGAAGATTGTTACCTATAATAAAATATTTTAAACTACAAACGATAAACAAAACCTGAAATAAAAATGAAAGCTATAGGTTAATAAATAGGTAGATATCCTTCATATAATTAATCAAGCCTGGAAAAAAATTGTAGATATTTAACTTCCAACAATGCACATAATCTAATATAAACTGGTGATCGGGCTAGCATGAATGATTTACGCATGAATGCGTTAATCGCCGACTTAGAAACAATGCATTATGACACTTCATATTGTTGCTCTCTAAAGCTAAATTACTTTTTATTAATACTAAGATAATTGTTACGTATAATAAAATATTTTAAACTACAAACGATAAAACAAGACCTTAAATAAAAATAAAAGCTATAAATTAAAAATAATAACTTGAAAATGAAATAGAAGATTTGGCCCAATACGACGTACATTGGCACTATATTATTTTATTATCGTTTTCAATGATCTTGATCAATCTTGGCTTCTTCGTAGGTATATACCACAAATTTGAAATAGATATCCTTCATATAATTTATCATGCCTGGAAAAAATTGTAGATATTTAACTTCCAACAATGCACATAATCTAATATAAACTGGTGATCGGGCTAGCATAAATGATTTACGCTTGAATGCGTTAATCGCCGACTTAGAAACAATGCATTATGACACTTCGTATCGGGTTAGGTTATTTGGTTTCTGTGATATATTATGAAATATTATAAAACTAGTTATGTAACTTCCATTATTCATTTATTTACGTGTCATAAATATGAACGGTGAAAACATCTATGTCATTAAACCATTGAAGGTCTATTTTTTTGGCTGTATTGTTTATCGTAAACAATTATGTAATGAACGCATTCTATGACATTGACAGTGTTTTATCAATTTTACACAGAAATTCAGATATCAGATTTGAAAAAGATCTGAAACGCATGAACTCCTACAGAGTTGTACGCATCTATTTGGGGTAGCTTCGTACCATCACACTGAAAAAAAAATTGACACCAGCAACCAAACTTCGTCTACCTACGTAACTTAAGTTTTGGGACTTCAAAACTAAGGCTTCATTAGTTACCAAAATGTTTCGTTATTTATACGTAAACTTTGAGTTATAATCAAATAGACTTTATTAACTCCTTACCAAATTTTTTTTGATTGATGAAATCGATGAAGTAGTTCGCTTGTCCTTTTTTTCAAAGCAGGCGTCGTTTTTTGCAGTGGTCGTGGACAATATTTATGTATTATATGAATATGCATAAGTCTCCCCATCATCTCACGAAGAAGTAATTTGATTGGGTAATAATTGAACCCGCTCAGCCTAACGGAATAATTGTGAAATATTGAAAAAGTTGTATCGAAAAGGGTATAAGGGAAAAAAAGAGTTCGTAACAAGGGTGTGATAAAGGTCGTGGGCGACCCTTCGAATTCATAGACAATGAGTTTCTGCCATTATGGTCCATTGATTTTTACATTTATTATGAGCTCAAAGGCGTAGTCTATTAAAGACCGCTGATCTTCTTACTTGCACTACGACGATGGCAAACAAGGTTACCCCGCCTGACGGTAAGCATCTACCGTAACTTATATACGCCTGCCAGTCCAAAGGTGTCACGTGCGCGTTACCGACCCTTTAGAAAAGAGGATTCACTATGTTCCTTCAATACTCATTATATACGGATTTAAAACGAAACTGAGAAAATTTAAGCTTTTGATCTTTATTTTAAAGCTAGCTTGCGCCCGCTGCTTTCTGTTTAAGTCATTAAATGACCAAACCAAACAATTATGTTAAAGGTTGATGTAGCCATATTTATCTACCCTTTTCTTCTACTTCTAGGTAAATTACACAATCGTGAGTTATGATACTTAAGAATACGTAAAATTGCCAATTTTTCACATCAACTTATTCCGTTTCTCTGAGACAGGGTATTCCAACAGACGTATATTAATTACACTACAAAGTTACATACTAATGATAAAACTGCATCATATTCATTAGTAATAGTAAATGTTCCGTTAAACTGTTTCCTTGAGGCCGATTCGAACTTAGAAACCTAAATAAATTTGATCTCATTTTGATATTACTTGGACGCGCATCTTACTCGTACGCATATGGTGGTGCGAGCGAGGTACAAATAATAATAACATATAGGAAACAAATATTAAAGTTTTGTTTCCGCTCCTGTGGTGGTAGTGGCTGTAAAATCGTAGTTCCACTGTGTATTTTAAAACCTCGTAAATATCCACAGCTCTGTTGCAATTTCTATATAACTAGCACTCCGTTTCAACAACTATTTTGCTATGCCAAAATAATTATAATTTATGTTCTGCGGTAGGTAGTGAAAGTGTGCGTGGGTACGAAGTATTATGAGCAAGAATCTAGAAGCAATAAGCTGAAGATGTCACGTAAAAGTCGTTGCCTGCGATCTGGGTTGGAAGACCCAGTTGGTGTTAGGTACTTTTTAACCGACTTCAAAAAATGAGGAGGTTCTCAATTCGACTGTTTTTTTTAATATTTTTTTTATCATTATTATTTTTTGTATGTATGTTACTCGATATCTCCGTGAATCGTGAACCGATTTTAAATTTTTTTTTTAATCGAACAGGTATAACCCCTAGATGGGACCCCATTGTCGCCAAGTCGGGGTCTGATGATGGGATCCTGGAGAAATCGAAGGCACACCTATAGTGATTTCACTATTTTTTACAGCAACTCGGCCACTTCCTCTTGGAATAGCGGATCCTAAGTGAAGTCGGTTCTTTTTTGTTTAAAATTATAATATGTCTGATTTTATATATGAGGATCAATCTTTTTTTGCGCCAATTTAAAATGTTATGTGTTACAGTACAATAAAATGTAGGTATTTTTAGATTCAAAGTGCTGCTTAAAATGTCAACAACATTGATATAGACGATAAAATACCAACAGGCTAATAAAAGTTGCCGAAAACATGGCATTTATTTACGTTCAGGTTGTATTCAAGTCAAGATTTAGCGATACAAAAACAAAAAACAGCCAAACCCAAGGTTCAATATGGTACAATTCATAAAATTTTACCTGATTTTGTCACTTCTGCAAAAGCCGCAGGCACGCATTTCTGTGCCACTTTTTGCGTACCTACTGATTGTGATGGTATATTTAAATAAAACTATATTTTTATACAGAATGTGGCCTGTAAATATGAGCAAAAAATTAAAAAGTATATTGTACTCCTTAAACAATAAAACTATTGTTCGACAACTTAAAAAAATATATGTAGTCTTAAGATTGTCTCTTTCATACAAACTAAATATTATTTTCCGGGTTCCATCCATTTGGCATAACTTCTGTGGCCAGAAACGCATCTGGCATAACATATTTGGCATAATTGTTTTTCGAAGAATATTAACATTGCAGAAATCATCGGTTCGCATAATATACAATTGGCTAAATGTTTGCGAATCCGAATTTGAAATCGGCTAATATTCACACGGCCGCTTTTTGATAAGAATAATTTTGTTTTGCATTATATTCAACTGTCCGAAAATAATAACCAGCATAATCTGTTTAGCATAATAGGGTTTAGGCGAATGTTTACTTTGCAGAAAACAAATTATGCATAAATTACAATTAGCAGATTTATTAGTTCTGCCGTAAAAAATGGGTTAGCTTTGGTTAGAACTGTGACCTTTAACCAAATCAAACGGCTGTACAAAAAGTGGGTTAGGTTAGGTTAGAACTGTGACCCTCAACCAACCCAAACGGCTGCAAAAAAGTGGGTTAGGTTAGGTTAAAACTGTGACCCTTAACCAAATCAAATGGCTGCTTAAAAAGTGGGTTAGGTAGGGTAGGTTAAAACTGTGACCCTCAACCAACCCAAACGGCTGCAAAAAAGTGGGTTAGGTTAGGTTAGAACTGTGATCCTTAACCAAATCAAACGCCTGCTCAAAAAGTGGGTTAGGTTAGGTTAGAACTGTGACCCTCAACCAACCCAAACACCTGCAAAAAAGTGGGTTAGGTTAGGTTAGAACTGTGACCATACTGTGACCCTAAACAACCAACCCGTGCGTCTTTTTTTATTTAAATGTACTTATAGATTATTCGGCCTTAATATATTTGCGTAATAGAAGTATGCGAAACTTCATTATGCCATAAAATTATATGCTTGTAGTAATTTATGCTTAAAGTAATTTATGCAATGTTGAATTACTACAAAGAAAATTATGCGAAATAAAAAAGATGCCATGCGTCAATTCGTACATTAACTTTATGCCAAACGTTACTTCGTGTGATGAAAATTATGCGTAGAGTACATATGCGGAACTTGGCTATGCCAAAAGAGTTTATGCTAACAGTAATTTATGCTTAACGTTGTTATGCAACACAGAATTATTACAAAAAAAATTATGCCAAAGATAGGGGAACCATTATTTTCCATGTACGTTTAATAAAATCCGTTGAAATTGACATTGCTAGTCACCCTACAGACATAATCAATTTTGCAATACATCGCGAGTAAGTTTTTTTTAAGTGGCTGAACAAACGTTGTTTAGTTTGGGGAGTAGAATCTACGTTTTAATTTTATGCTCGTGTTACAGGCCACACACTGTATAAGGTACTATTTAGAACTTCCTTAAAAACAATTATTTTAATATAAATAGAAATAAAAAAGTCATATTTTTGTTTTAATTTCCGAACAAAATAATAAATATTAAATTGACCAGTCTTTATCATGCTATGCAAGTATGTCAGCAGATGCACCTTATCTATACCGAGAAGTATTCTATGAGTCCAATGGTCAACAGTCCATATATGTATAGAGTAACTACGTAAAAATTTTAACCTTGTACAATATTTTATAAAATATTGTATCTTGATGATTTTATAAATTTTCGTTCGGTAGCATAGTTTATTTTTCTCTATAATAATAATCCAATGAAAACTCTGCTTCTACGTCAACTAATTTCAATGATATGAAAAAAACATAATATACCTACAAATTGAACATAAATTAACTAACCTAACGTCCCTACTTTCATATATATATGAGGTATTATTAAATGTCACCGGCATTAACGTTTAATCTTTAGAACTCGTTTCGGGCAGTTTTAAACCGATTTCCCGACACCCGAATACATTATAGTGTGATGAACTGATGAAAATGGTGACGCGTCGCTTGAACACCACTTATCGGCATCAATGCATTATTCAACGTTTTCCGCCGCCGATCACAAAAATAGTTTGAATTTTAATCCCATTTCGTTGAAACCGGTTTCGTTTTTATTGTGTGTCGCAATTGTGGAAATACAACAAAAAATGGAATAGTAAAAAATGAACAGTACTACTAGTATAAACAAATTAATACTTTTAATGATTAAACTTTGATCCAGTGCTACTAAAACCTTATTTTTTTTAAGAAATATGTCAAGTATCTACTTATTACCTAGGTAGGTAATTATTTGACGAATAAAATAAGTATGGAGTTAAACCATGGTGTGACTTGGCCCTTGTGTGGTATTTTTGGTTGGGGTTTCTATTAGGCAATTAATGTAATTAAGTAATTTTTTTGTTGTTGCTAGTGGAAACTCAATAGAAAGTAGTACTTATATAATCCAGAAACAAAACTTTTGCTTTCTTTTCATTGAAAAATTATGATCCTTGTCTGTTATTCCCACACGCTTTTAAATTCAGATGAACTTTTCAAGGAGTTGGCATCAGGTTGACAATCGATTTCATTGGGCTCTACCGATATTATCTACGTTTTTTTTTTGTCGGTTCGTTTTATAGAATACACGTAGATACTACGAAACGGAACACTCATGAATTTATGGAGCACGGTATATAAATGACTGTCGATAATAGTGACGATCTCTTGAAACTGCTCGTGTAGGAAATAGTTCACTCATTCAGTGACCGTGATTAATTTTATGGCTGTGACCACTGAAATCAATGAAATAAACATTTCTTCGTTATTTTATAGAAAATGATTAGTTTGGAAAATACGTCATGTTGATTTATAGTCGGTTAAACCATATTGCAATAGTTACTGTACATGTATTATTCTACAATGTGTAAATCTAATACGGGCGAACCTTTTAACGATGATTTACATAGGTCATACTAAACAAGTTTTACTATGGAGGAAACCCCAAAATGTCAAAAAAAATCGATTTATCATACAAAATGTCAATACCCATGCGACAAAATGTATGAGTTTGGCAAAAAAACTGCGATTTTGGGGTAGGTTCCATAGTGAAAGTTGTTCAGTATGACCTATATAAACTACCGTATAAACCTTTTAGGTTCGCCCGTATTAAATTTACACATTGTATAAGTTACGTATTATATCCTTTCACTGGTTACTATCTGAGCTGTTTTTCTTGTTTTGTCTCTATCCGATTAGATGTCGTAAAAAGCCCCCTATTTTCCTGGTTTGAGTCCTGAACCTGCAAACTTTTGACATCTATTTAGGGGGTAATATTTTCGGGGAAATATACTTTATATCCTGTATGTTAAACCGGGTTATGTAAGTTATAAGGTATTCAACCAAAAAAGTTGAACTATTTTTGCACACTTACGTAAAAAACCATACAAATAATGTTTGTAATGGCTCCTCTACATGATGGCCCATCACACTGGCCCACTATGATGGGCCAGCGTGTAGAGAGGGTAGTGGCGTCGGATGGCTTATGGCGTGGCGGATGGCGCTGGGATGGCCACGGTGTCGGTTTTTTGACCGCACATCAAAGGGACTGGGCCAGCGATGGCAGTGCGCATCCACACGTGGCCCATTCCTCAGTGCGTGCTAGAACGCGGTTGGGTGCGGACGTGCGTGCACTCTATTATCTCTGAACTAATACACGATTTTTTAAATAAAAAATGACGAGTACGTGGCCTTATCATGAAATTATGAATTTCTTAGAACTTTATCGGGGATGCGTTATATGGCTTTTATTTTGAATCATAGAGATAAAATCAGGACCTAACTAATAATAAGAATTTAAAGAAAATAAAGTAGGTTTTCAAGTACCTAAGTAAATATTCTTTATTGCACCACAAAGAAAACAAAACAATGTAAATAAAGACAGCAACAGGCGATCTTATCGCTGTAAGCGATCTCTTCCAGACAACCTTAGGGTAGTAGGATATAAGAACAGAACGTATTATAACTGGTAGTGCACGCATTAAATTTATTTTTAATTAATCAGAGGAATAGTAATACACATACATTACGCAGACAGTACATACAGTACATTTACATACAGTACAACTTAAATAAATAAATAAATAATTATAACATTAAATACCAATAGTAAAATATATACATTCATACATACACAATAAAAACATAGCGGCTCATTAAGAAAGAGATAAGTAATGTGTTTTTTCAGTAGGGTTTAAAAGTTTTTGCATAAATTTAAATTTAAGCATTGGATAAATAACATCCGTCATCTTCTACGCTATTTCTTATTAATAACTTTATTATTGTGGACGAGTACATTAAGAAAATGGTGGTACATGGCGCATAAATAGATTGCTGCAGCGGCTAATGCTTCCACGTCCATCCTGGAAATCGTATAGATCACAACTGAATGTCGCCAGCGTGTAGTTGCGCGCATGGCCATTGCGCTGGCCCAGCGCTGGCCCAGCGCTGGCCCATCATGTAGAGGAGCAATTAAACTTCGTTAACTCTGACAAACTCAGAATGATTACCTATTTCTGCTGAAATGCTTTACGGTGCAGATTTATTATATTAACATAGATCAAACAGTATAATTCAAGTACGTGCTTGTCTGATATCCGATACACTCGCGTACATTACATATATTTATGTTTATATAATGACGTAGATATCGATGCTTTAGAGATAACCGTTATTTGATATCGCGCGAACAGAAAATCTAGTAAAGGCGTAAATTATGTACAGCTTTCGATGGCTTCTTTATTTATGTGTAGGCACTTCAAATATTATCTTATCAAAACATTTACGTGTACATAGCTATATTCTGACTAATGCGAAGGTGGTGGCGGTAGATGGTATTTATGTATAGGTCCTTGATAAGGAAAGTCCGGAATTTTGGTTGCACTTTTAAACTGTCATAGTGAGTTCTCATTTATCGATTTCCGACATACGAGTACAACTATCGGTAATATCGATACAATACAGTTATTACTAGTAGTCCGCCTCGAACTGAGAACTCGCGATTTACTTGCAAACGAGTTGACCAATATAACAAGACCCCAAGGAGAATTTTTTTTCTCCTTCTAGCTCCATAACCATTGGATCGATCCTGCTCATATACGAACTTACAAATTTTATGTACCTCTGCTACAGCCCCAAGAAATTTCATAAAGATCAGAAAAACGTTACTAAAGTTATCGTCAGACAAACTATCGAAATCAAAAAGCCATCCAAATGCCGAGACGTCCCAGTAGCCAGATGACAGTTCGGTTCGGTCTGGAGTTGTTTGTAAGAACTCACTTCGCTTACGCTCCGCGAGTTCAATAATACAAAGTAAAGGTAAACATCAGATGAAAATACATCTATAGAGCGATTTGTTCCAGATAACTTTTATGTAGGTACCTGGTTGAAAGTAAGAAATGGAGTTGTGCATCTAATAAATTGTTTGAATATCAGTTTTCAAATGCTGCCAACAATATTTTAAATCATGGTTTTTTTACGTCGGCTTCTCGACGGACCTGAAAGGAGTTAGTTAATGGCAATTCATTGGAAGTCTAAGTAAAATATATTATGCCATTCTATGTATCTTATTAGTACAAACTGTATTATATCTGATGAGTACAGACTGTAGAGGATGCACATTTCACAGTACCAGAAGAATCATTTGAATGATAATAATTTGAGTGACGGCTTTTGAAGTTGCAATGACCTACTCTTAAGTATATGTCAGCATCATCAGAAACGTAAAGGGTATAGCCGGGTTAGTATGGCACAACTGCCCTTAGCGAAAAAAAGAATTTCCTTTTAGTGGATTATTAACCTTTACATATGTAGTGCTTTCACCAAAAATTAAGCCTCAAATCCTTCAGGTTACAAAAAAAAACGCATAAATTGAAATATATATTTTATTTTATTTTAGCTAAAGTACTGATCCGATTTCTTTGTAATTTGGATATGTTGTAAGCAAAATTAAGGTCGCTTTTTAGAAAAAATAAAATAATCATTTTTAGAAAAAAAAAGAAAAAAAATTGAGATAACAATATTCAAAAAATAAATAAATATAGGTACGAGATTGCGACAATGACCTAATTGATATATTTTATGTACAATTTAATAATCTTTAACATATATTTTTTTTAATAACTAAAATTGGAATCCACTAAAAGGAAATTCTTTTTTTCGCTAAGGGCAGTTGTGCCATACTAACCCGGCTATACCCTTTGTTATTCGGGTACTTTTCTCGGTTTGTGGTTTTATTATATAAGCTCGTTTACTGCGATATACCTCCACTAAACATTATTTATTCAAATTTAATAAAAGCAACTGTCACCGGTGGCATAACCTCGCTCAAAATCGGTGACAGTAACAAAAACACTTTTCTGTAACTGCCCTGAAGTTCTGTTTTCCTCGTAGCGGTTATTACGCAGGTGTAGCTAATGCGAAATTACTCCTAAATTTTAGTTTAATACATGCCTACAGCGGTCTAGAGTCAGTAATAATAATATTATTATTTCTGTACCCGTCCTTTTCTACAGAGTCAAATTATAACGACAATTGATATTGAGCGAGGTGATTAGGTAGGTATGTATACATACAAGGTGTTACAAAAATACTGATGATCCTTTAAAGGGCATAATTGGTATCGTATTCTAATGCCAACCTCATACATGCATTTGCGGAGCCATGGTGGGGGCTGACAGCCATCACGCACTGAGTTGCCGCCGATGCACTGGCAGGCATCCGCGTCACCATGCCCTTAATGACACTATACAGAGTGCGCTTAGGTAGGCTGGTGTGCCTTCGATGCTTGAGCCGCCAGGTCTTAGCCGCACGGATGGCAAAAGGCCTGACGGCTTGACATGCCATGGGAGAGGGGGCGGTGTTTGGTGTGGGATGCTACATGTGTCAGCACCTTCGCCGCCTCTCACATCAGCCGTACCTCACGCGCGGCCGGAGCAGCTGCCGAGACACAAGCGGCCTTAAAGCGCCAAAAAAACGCTCCTTTAGGGTCAGGGTACATTTTCGTCCCCTTCGCAGTGGAAACCGCGGGCTGCTGGGGGCTGACGCAAAGCGATTCATCCGCGAGTTAGGCCGTCGATTCCGGCAAAAGGGCGAGGACCCTCGCTCCGAGTCGTTCCTGGTACAAAGGCTGTCCATAATAATCCAACGTGGTAATGCCGCAAGTGTTATGGGCACCTTCGTGCCGGGAGCGGCTGGGAGCGAGATGTTCGCGTAAATTTTTGTAAAATGTATATTTTGTAAATAATATTCGTTTATTTTTGTCGCTTACATAATTAAAAATTTTTAATTACGAAAAAGTAAGAAAAATCTTTCTTCGCGTGAAAAAAAAATTTGGTTTAGTATCGACGGCCGGCCGGCTGGGACCACCTGTCCCATACAAAAAAAAATATTTTTCGCGAAAAAAATTTTTCTCCTACTTATTCTTAGTCGTAATACGATACCAAATTATGCCCTTAAACGGAACATCAGTATTTTTGTTACTGTATAAATACTGAACAACAGTTACTTATAGGAACAATTCCGAAATCGCGAAAAAATTTTTGGCTTCCCCATATACAACGACAATATCTGCCGAAATGTATGAGACACCAATTTTTTTTTTCGCGATTTCGGATTTGGTCCCATAATAAAAGATGTTCAGTAAGGCTTACCTAATCACCTCGCGCCAGACACTATCAGTAATAATGCCATTATTACTGACAGTTCTCGTTAACTTTGTAATGTAGAAAACAAATATTCAGCGATATCATAATCAAACAATAATTCTAGTATTATCAGGGCCGTTGTCCTCTTTGTGTATTTGCTTTAGCCAACATGTTATCTGATGCTTGGGATTTATGCATTAAAGTACATAATGCACTTAATGCACATAAAGTAATTCGTCGTGTTTGGATTTATCTTATTCTTTAATTTAATAACATTATTTTATTAAGAAATGCCGTCATTAATATTGTCAATCGATCGCAATCGACTTGAGCTTCAAAAAGTTCTTAGGCTGTGGTCGTCTATATCTCTATAGTCTCTGCTCGTACTAAGCATGCCGTTCTCCAGGTACAAGTATGTAAGAGGGCGGCAAATTTTATAATTTAGAAAATACTATACTGATTTTTTTCCTTTGTGATACTTGTAGCATGACTTAAATTTTGTGCTCAAGTTTTGACTAAAACACCCGTCGTAACATACTTAATATAATAAATCATATCAGAATCAAACACCTCCGTATAACAGGTAATGTTTACGCTACCTTTTCATGAAACAAACTAAATATTTGTTTGGGATTACTCTGAATCAGTGGCCCTCCGCAAACAAAAAGGCTCGCCGGCAATGCTCGCACATACATGATACGTATTCTCACTAGCTGCCTGGCCGAAGTCGAGTCGAGTTCACAATCTAACCGGTCTAAATCTACTTCGAAATCTGTTTTCGAAACCGCGTTTATAATGATGTACCAAAGTGTATGACTCGCCGTTACTTGCTAAGCAATTTTTTGAATGATTCCGCCGCTTATAATATTGGCATTAATTTGAAAAATGGTGACGTGCAAATTTCAATGAAGCTGACGCAAGGATTATTTCTGTATTCTATTAACATATTTTCTGGCTACACGTCTTTTTGATTATGCTCTTTATTTTAATGTTATGTGTATTGGTTCGTTGACGATATAGCCTGATCCCTCTCTTGCATGAGAGGAGGCCTGTACCCAGCATTGAGACGTATATAGGCTAACATATTAATATTATAGTATCTTTCCTACATGCGTTATATAGAAAATAAACGATGGAAAAATGTGCCAATGGTAATAGGATTACAAAACTTGATGAATCCTGAAAAAAAACTGATTTAAACATCTTATTAACAGTCGTAGGTCGTAAGGTCCAGAAATAAATTTGTTTTCAGTACAACAACTTATATTTAAATACGGATATTTAAATTGATTCTATTATAAGTAACAATGAACTCTTTGAACACGAAAGCGAATAAATGTCGGGAGAGCGGCAAATTGTAAACTTTAGGCCACTTCCAAACGAACTCAAAAACTTTAGATAATGAGATGTCTTATATAATTTGCGCGTTTTAAAGTCGATACAATTATATGAGAAGTCACAAGACGAATGAAATAATTAAGTTTCCTTTAAACAAAGTTAAACAAACTCTGGATTGTATTTGAATATGTCGTTATAAGTTTGAGCTTGATGCATTTCAGTACACTTTTGTATAATGTTAATCATAATTACGAATCTTGTCAATATTGAATGATATTTACTGTAAAAAGCATTAAACCGAACACATAACATAATATTTGGAGCCCAATGTTTGAACATCATTTAATAAGTAAGTACGTAAATAATTTAGAGAGACTGAGGTGCGTAGTTGCGTACAATATTTTTATTAGTTGACAGAAGACTAAAATTTACTAATCTTGCCTATAAATTACGTGCAATAATTGAAAGCAGCATAATTGCAATAAAGTTTCAGTTAACTGGTTCAATATCGTTAGGTACTTGACTTATTAATTACGCATATTGTATAATCAGCAGTTTTGCACGCGTCAGCTGACCAAGTCTGCAGAAGTGCCTAGTCTTTTGTCCCTAAATATAATCCATCAGCTTTGACAGAATTATACCAAAATTAGCTGTAATTTTTTTAACATGTAAAGTTCTTATTGTATGCGTACACAAATTAATACTTATATGTATATGCTTTTTTTCTTTTTTACATTACTTGAAATTTTGTTTTATTAAGTTAAATATTTGAAATTTCTTCGAAAAATCTCTCAAACAACAAAACTCTCGCTGGGTTTGAACGGGGGTATACATCTCACTTCTCGTTACACCGGACATATTTATAAATAACATTCCATGCAGGTTTTAACGGAAACCAAGTACCTAAATATATTTTGGTCTTTTGTCACGGTCACGTATCTAAAATACCTAAAAAAATTAATGTAAACGTTAATTTTTAGTTTTACTATTCAGACACGTGTTAAGTTTAGCCCAGTTTATCTATTTACCTAAGCCCTGTCTGGGCTGTCTGCTTATTTAGTTGAAAAACGTATAAACTCGTATGAAACGATATACAAATTGCCATGTTACTTGTTTTTTGCTGAGTTGTCGTTGATGATAATTATTAAAGCTCTTCAATCTAACAAGTGGTTACTTGACCTAATAAAGCGTAACTTTGAATCCTACTTATTTATTCGGAGGAAGGTAAGTATCCACAATTTTATGAACATTGAATTTATGAATTTTATGAGCATTTTATGAACGCGTCTTGGGGCTGTTGAGTAACAAAATGCATAAATACTAAATAACATCCTTGAACGCGAGTCAAAGCACTGGTCATAGTTTTTGAATGAAATTTACATACATTTTTTTAAATAATATATGTTGACATACTTATCGTACCTAGCCATTGTTATTCTTGATGTTTGATGTTAAATACAGTCATTGGTTAAAATTGGCCCGTCTATTTATTTAACTTTGATATAGATTCGAATGAGCTGCAGCACGGCGGTGATATTAGGTTGCACCTCGAAGCAGGATTCCAATACACTCTGCGATAAGCAAACCCAAACTTTTCGTTTATTGAAATGATAGCATTCAACTCGTATTGTCAAGTGAAACTGGCTGTTAACTTGTTTTCATATTTATTCTGCCACGTAAACCTTTTCAGTTACTTAAAGTAAATGTTAGGGTCAGATATATATTAGGTTGCTGTTTTTATAAACTTTATGTTAGGCTATTGTTATGGGAACATTATAAAATTATAACTAGTAAATTGCTAAGTATATGTCCCGAAAAATTACAAAGAAAGATTTTTTTTTTTGAAAGATCGAAAGGATAACTTAAATGTGGTGGTTATGTTATCCGGAGGGATGAAAATCATGTTACGAGATGTATATTAAGAATAAGAATTAACATGTAGGGATGTAGGAGAAGAAACAAACGTATTGAAAAGTGAAAAGATTTTGTGAGAGGTGATTTGAAAGAAGGGATGTGAATGATGAGATGACGGATGACAAAGATGTGAGGAAGAAAAACACATGCTGCGCCGACCCCAAAGAAATGGGACAAGGGCAAGTGTTCTTTTTAGTCACAGCTTTGTGTTCAAAAGTGATGCTTTCTACTCTCGCATTTGGCAGCCTCGCGTACAAGCATTCTTCATAGTTTCAACGTTTACCAATAATATTTAAAATAGAACAGTGTGACTGTATACACAAGTTCGTAGTAACGTAAACTAACCTGTTGCTTAATAGGCGTTTGTGTTTTCCTTGTCATTGTGACGTAGTGGTCTTCCTCTAATTACTGTTGCACCATTGCGTGACCCTCCGCATTAAACCTACTGCAATCAATAATATGCTTAATAGTATACTATAAAGGCTTTTCTATGTTGTTACTGAGATGGTCCAAAACTTTATGAAACAAATATTTGAGTCTTCTTTTTGCCCATGTGTTTCAACCTGATCGAACGAAGACGTCAGAACAGAATAAAGTATCGATTAGGAAATAATTATTTTTATTTATCTGCAGCAGTCCATTATCGAAGTATCTAACGCTGTATTGACAACAAGTTGTTTTCTTTTATCAAGAAAAGTACTTTTTTTTTTGCTATGCATGTTGTTGGCCTCAGACATTAAACATTTATATGAACAAATTATCTGTTAAATAATTTGGTTGATCGATATTCAGACATTTTCCGCTGCTTATTCTAATCACTGCTAAAGCTCAAGCTAACCAATATAAGGGCGTTCTCCTAGTAAATAGTTGACTAGCGGTCCAGATACTATCAGTAATAATGTCATTATTTCTGTACCCGTACTTTTCTATGTATATGAAGAATGAGAAGTTTCGTCATTAATTACTGACAGTATATGGTCAGCTTTTCGATGTTGAAGTCACCATTACGTTAGTTCACGTAATCGATTCACCTCGCCTGCTTAGGAAGTAATGCGAAAACGCGTTCTGGCTTTTGTTATTCGTTCGACCTATAAAACAATGATGGGTCCTGTCAAACTTTTAATTAGCTGATGTTAACATCGACTTAGCAGGTGGTCAGAACAAACGTAAACAAATTGTTTTGCGATAATCTATAATATGATACACAGACAGGGTTCTGATTTTATTGATCTCAATATTTTTCCTGACATAGCGAATACATATAATACCTACAGGCTGTTTATAAAATTATTATAGCCTAATACTATATTATCAGTTAACTGCCAAAAATTGTCTAATGATAATGAAGACATTGTCACAAATAGCTGAACTACATTAACTATTTCGTTTATGACGAAAGTACTTTTAAAATATTTCTTATTCTATAACCAATTATCCGTCAACTATTGCTTTAACTGGAAGCAACTTACCATCAAGCGGGCCGTATGCTTGTTTGCTACCGCCTTGGTAAAAAAAGGTTGAATGGCATGGCGATAGCTTGTTTTCTTCCACGAATATCGCAAACTACATTTTAATACGGTTACTAGCTTCAACTGGATCAGTGAGAAGCAATTATTCTTCGACACGGAGTAATCGCAACATTAACGTGACGTCACGGCCGACGGGCGAGGCCCGTTGTCCTTTTATCTCTTGCCTGCCTGCTGTTAAACACGCACGGCCACGTACGAATATTTTGGGCAGTTTTAATTAAAATCCGCTTTTACAGTTCATCTTCATGTGGTGATAATGTTACCGTCATAGTTTACGTAATTTTTAATAGAATGTTTACGTTCATTTAAAAGTTGTTTTTACGCAAAGAAACTTCCGTTTGAACCTGATGAAATGTAAATAGGAAAATATATCCTTAGCTATAACTAATCGTATGATTCAAGTTTTGTTATTTGAAGTAGGTTTATTACTATGGTAATAACCTATGGTGTGGTAAACCCCGCTATACATACGACGCAGTTCGTCACTTGTACCTTTTTAGTATAATTTCCTCATTTTTTACTATATGTTGTTGTATGAATAAAGTACTTTAAAAGCCCTTTAAACGTCCTACCTATTTACTAGGCTAGGGTAAACAGTCAACAGGGTAAACACTTAGCAAAACATAAAATGTGACAGAATCTGGATGTTCACTCCGCCTTCCATTAGCTGCTATTGAGGGGACCTGGATTTCGTAACAACTACAATCCATCTACGCCACTTTATCAAACGGCGAAGTTTCACTTACGATAGGAATTTATTCCGGACTTCGACACTTTATGAAACGAGTTTTTGCCCCTGAAACTTAAACTAACTGAAACTAGAAACTTAATAGAGTGTTTTGGGTAAAAACTGTGTGCTCAACTCAAATATTATAGCCGTTCTCTGTAACGTTGCATCAAAATATGTAGGTAAATAAGTACCTAATTACCTATTGATATAAATTAACAGAAAAACCGTTTATTTTGCATACCGACTTCACTTAAAAAATCAATAAGTATCGTTAGATGTCGTTAACCTTCAACTAGAAAGGCAAATAGTTTCTTCGTACGACACGAATTTGAAAAGCCTAAGTCTGCTGCTTAGTGTTTTTTGGTTCCGAAGACATGAGAAATGAGGTGAAGCCTTATCGCATAGAAACGAGTAAACCAATTGATGTATGCAATTGGCGAAGGTTTGCGGTGATAAAACGAAACGAGGGCCGAAGCTAGCGTGCGAGCAGTGACGTCAGCAAATTATGTGGGTTTGCCACTTGTAACAGGTCATTTTAGCCATCTCGTACATCAATGTTTGTGCGGTTTTAAAAGCATCCTTTTGCTTTGGATATAGAGTTGTGTCTGGGGTAACACGGAAGTTATGCGGTGAACTTTTGGAGGTTGTACGTTTTAGGTTAGGATTATTGCCTGCCTGTACGCCAACTGGAAGTGATTAGGGATTTTATTGCAATGGTAACCATGCCCTTGGGATTATTTTGCTTCACAGAAGTTGGAACGTGGAATGCTAAGAAGGTAAAGAAGATTTTATTTTGTAAACGGGTACATAAATCCGTTTAGAGTCCGTCTAAGCTAGAGTTCCACGTACCTGGCATTGACAATGTTAGAAAACAACAAACACTACGTAACAATATCATCCTAGTGTTTGATCCGGCGTTTTGCTACGGTTGTGTAGGTTGAGGTTCGTGTGGTAACTTTATCCCAAGAATTCTAGTTTACAAATGCTACTGTAATCAGATCTTCCCTGAAGGGAAACTGGGCCTTGTTGGGGTTAAGTCCAATTTATTAACTATGTTTTCCATTACCGAAAAGCGAATGGTAAATATGAAATAATATTTCGTACAAAAATCAGGGATTTTTTTTCCGAGAAAGTATACAGCACGAGTTTCTCTTGCAGCAGTATTGTGGGGCCATTTTTTTGGCTGATTGTGTATCCCTAGAATTTATCGGTGATCGCTCCCAATATAACATATATAGTTATAATATTTAGTAAGATCAACTTATTTAAAGGATGTGTAAAAGGGATTGAATACTTACAAGAGAAGCATAATTTATTATTTACTGGAAGTTATTGGAAATTTGGGTTCATTTTTAATGAGTTTTAAAAAGCAATCTCAATAAATATAACCAATGCTTAATGAGATCTTTTACCGGACCAATATGGCTTTATAATACTCGTACGAGCAGAAATTAATTATGCTGAGTAGCATTAACGATGTAAAGAGAAATTTATATGCATTGGTTTTAATTATTGAATAGACTTATTGTCCGGAAAGAGAAGTGTCGTAGAATGTATGAGCTCCAATATAAACCAAACTTTCCGAACAAAGTCTTTGTATGTTAGTATGTTTTATTGTTGTTTTCTGAAATTAACGGACAGTTTTAGTACGGTTTAGTTGTGTGTAAATAATTTAGGTACCTAACATTTTAAATGGTTTGTTTATTTGCACATTTGAGCATGCTAAATATAAATTTTAGTACCTATTAAGTTGTTAATTAATTAAGTGTCAGAAACGTACTGTAGTTGTGTAACGTTGGATAAAGATTCATTCGAATATGTAGTTAATCTAGTATCAGTTAATTATACATGGTAATTTGTCACCTTTTATTTTTTATTTAAACCGGCCAAGTGCGAGTCAGACGGACTCGCCCATGAAGGGTTCCGTACCATTATTCATAAAGACCAGTCGTAGCTATACTATCGAATAAATTATTATCGCAAGGTCGTATCTGCGTAAGTACGTAGTTTTTTGGAGATAACTCAAAGACGCCTAATTCGATAATGTTAAAATTTTTGTACTTACGGTTCAAAAGTTACAGGGGGGGACACAATTTTTTAGTCTTTCGGAGCGATTATTTCTGAAAGTATCCACTTAATAAAAAAATGTTCAAAGAAACCTCAATGTTATTATTATAGACCTATCGATTGATGTGCGTCATGTTGATATTTGGCAAAAAATTTTTTTTGACAATAAGTTACATGTATGGAGTGCCCCCCTAAAAACTTTTTTTTAGCAATTTCTCTACAAAACTAAGTAGCTGCACACACAATACACTTTATGTAAAAATTTGATAATGATTCGTCTTATAGTTTCCGAGTTAAATGGCTATGACATACGGACGGACAGACAGACAGACATGACGAATCTATAAGGGTGCCATTTGGCTACGGAACCCTAAAAATAACACAAATACATCTGAAATTGCCAATTGTCCAGTTAAACGACTGCCCAAAAAGTGTTCTCTACGTGATTAGTTTGAATTAATTTCATTTATTTTTGTGACTGTATGTTTAGTTGTGGATATATTGCGGGGTTACGGATATATTTTCTGGCCAAACTTACTTATTACCAGCCCCATGTCAATCTACAGCAGGGATTCCAATTTTAAAATACATACACAATGTATTAAAAACATAATTTATCTCAAACATAACTCCAAAACACATCAAACAATCAATCAATATTGACGACGTATTGGGGTTACATCGAAATAAATTTTCAAGCTAATTCTGATATTTCTGATTTGTTTAGGTGTAAATATTGAAGTCGGATTGTGTCGTAACGTACTTTAAAGTTAGAATACGACCCCTGGGGTCGCAAAGCGAGCCCAATATTTAATATCTCAGCCTGACTACTTATATAAATAAATAAATAGATATTATGGGTCACTTACCCGTGACTCGTGATAAACACACAAATAAATGCCCTGACCAGGATTCGAACCCGGAACCTCCTGCTTCACAGGCAGGGTCACCACCAACTAGGCTAGGAGGCCGTTACTTAAAAAAAGCCGTTTAAGGCTTTATGATTTAGAGAATAATGAAGTGCGTGTCATGATCATGATCAATTTGGCCATCTCGCCCGCTTCGCTACTTCTGCTACTGCTGATCTGCTACTTCTCATGTACTGTTATAGCTGATCCCGGTTGGTCAGTAAACGTACCTGCCCTATAATTAGCCACATCTAGCAAACTAGAACTGCGTTCTAGTGATTTATCATTTACGCGTCATTTGGTTTAATTTAATCAAGGCACGTCACACTTTGTGTAACTTGATGCCCTATTTAGGTGTCCTTATCTAATTGACAGGATGTTAAGTAGTGGGTTGGTATATTTTGAGGTTTTATCTTTATCTTGCATGTAGGTACGATATAGTACAGTCAGCATCAATAGTATCTTCTTCGTTTGTCTATCTTCTTTTAGTTTTCTCTCATTTGCTCAAAGGTTAACTGGAAGAGATCCCTTACAGGGATAAGTTCGCCTTTGTACTTTGTTTTTCTTTTCTTATGTTTGTATTGTTACTGTATTTTTATGTACATTAAAGTGTTTACATATATTCATCTTCCTACACGAAGGCCGCAAAAATATATGACACACTTGTAAGTATTTCTAGAGCTATAGGAGCGTGTCGCACATACATATTTTTGCGGCCTTCGTGTTGGAAGATACTATTGATGCTGACTGTAGTACTAGGTCACACTAGCGTTCTAATTTTGAGACTAACCTACTTTAAGAATAAGAAATGTCAGCATTTGAGCACCGTCAAAGTAAGCGCGTTTTAAAAACATAATACATGTTTACTTTAGTCATCAATGCTTTTGCCGGTGGAGTAATCGCCAATCTTAATTTTTTTAAACCAGAGTTTCCATTAAGTACCTCATAAAAGACGTTATTCTTCATTTGGATTAGATATGGCATTCCAGGCTTTCCGCTGCCCCTCGTCTCTTTAATCCTACCTTCCAAAATATTAAGGAAGAAGAAATCGTTCCGTATGCGCGTAAAATCATTAAAATCTTGCTGCTCCTGTTCATTACAGTGTGTAACAGACAACGCTTCTCTCCTACTTCACTACATTTTTATCCGAGACATATAAGTAGGTACAGTCGCCATCAGATATATCGGAGCGGCCAAGGTGGTCACAAATATCTGAACTTGCACTTTATCGCCTTGACAATAGTGGCGTGGTTCAGATATCTGTGACCCCCTTGGTCGCTCCGATATATTTGATGGCGACTGTAGAGTTACTACAGTTAACAGCAGAAGTAGCTGAACTGATGTTGGCACCACCTTGTTAAGACAATTTTCAAAACTGTCTTTTCTACAACAACCCATTTCGCTATTTCTGATACTGACTGTATACCTACCTACATACATATATATAGACAGGGCACAAAATTTCAAAATCGCTCTCCTTTTCGATGCGACAGGCAAACGATATTACTTTTGGGCAACCGGGCTTTTTACCTGGTTTAGACTTAGCTGTATCCGAATTGCCGGTTGCCTTCAAAGAAAATTTGACCGGAAGTGAGATATTCAAGATGGCGGCCAAAAAAAATACCCATTTTTTACTGTTTCTTAAATCAATCGTAAACCGTGACGCCTACCAAAAAATGTTCTTCTACTTAAGTAATCCACATAAAATTTTCTATTAAAAAGGTTCTATACAGTTTTTTGCTGGGATCAAAGTTTAATGAGATATCGAGGGTATAAGACAGCCATTAAACATATAGACTAATTAGCTTTTTCCCGCGACTTTGTCTGCGTGGGATTAACATTCGCCATAATAAATTTATGAAACACCTTAGTGAAATCTTATAGCAAATATAAATTTAACGTATATACTTTTTTACGTCTACAGTGAGCAACAATTGCATACAAAGTTTCACCCCCCTTTTCACCCCTTCAAAAGATGATTTCAGGGATAAAAACTATTTTATGTCCTTTTCCATAACTCAAACTATCATCATACCAAATTTCATCTAAATCGGTTCAGCGGTTTAAGCGTGAAGAGGTAACAGACACACTTTTGCATTTATAATATTAGTATGAAAAAATTGTGCGCATTGAGAAAAAGTTTTAAATTTTTGACCATATATAGAGTGCCCCACGATGAATATTTTTTACTGTTGGAGGTCCGTAAAATTTTTGGACGTTCACGTCAAAATCCCCTCTGATGTGATTTGAGAGTTTTCCCTCTTCGCAGAACTTTTTTTAAACATAGATTTATATTTTTTTTCTATCAAAAATGAATTGTGCATGTCTGTTTTATACGGAAATGATACCACACAACCCCTAGCAGCCTCAACCAGAGTATTTAAAATATAATTTATCTTTAAACAGTTAGTGTGTCTGTTACCTCTTCACGCTTAAACCGCTGAACTGATTTAGATTAAATTTGGCATGATGATAGTTTGAGTTATGGAAAAGGACATGAAATAGTTTTTATCTCAGAAATCATCTTTTGAAAGGGTGAAAAGGGGGGTGAAACTTTGTATGTAATTGTTGCTCACTGTAGACGTAAAAAAGTATGTACGTTAAATTTATATTTGCTATAAGATTTCACTAAGGTGTTTCATAAATGTATTATAGCGAATGTTAATCCTACGCAGACGAAGTCGCGGGAAAAGGGTAATTAGTCTATATTTTTAAGGTCTATCTTATACCCTCGATATCTCATTAAACTTTGATCCCAGCAAAAAACTGTATGGAACCTTTTTTATAGAGAATTTTATGTGAATTATTTAAGTAAAAGAACATTTTTTGGTAGGGGTCACGGTTTACGAGTTATTTAAGAAAAAGTAAAAAAATGGGTAATTTTTTTGGCCGCCATCTTGAATATCTCACTTCCGGACAAATTTTCTTTGAAGGCAACCGGCGATTCGGATACAACAGGGTCTAAATCAGGTAAAAAGCCCGGTTGCCCAAAAGTAATATCGTTTGCTTCTCGACATGGATTTTTTGAAAAATGGAACTAGACTAATAGCCTTTTTTATACCACGACGGCGGCAAACAAGCTTTTTATTAGAATTATAAGAATTATAATTATTGGGTAGGTACGTCAAACAAAAATATTTATAAATTTAGTGAAAAATATACCTACATAGCCGAAATAGGACTGTAATTTAACTATGAGTGAAATAATAAGTATGGCAAAAGTTGATAAATGAATCAAATTTTCATTAGAGTACCTACCACTATAGTTTATTAACCCTGCGTTTCTTTGCCTGGGGCGACATGATATGCAAAGCTCCCCATGCAAACATTCGCATTGCAAGCTTCGTTTTGTTAGAATTTTCCTTTGCTCTATGCTATCGCCAACTGCAGGCTCTGTTTTATAGCTCCAACCATACATTAGGTATTATGAATAGCCACATTTGATATGAGTATTATTGTTCATTGTTTCAGAGTTCATTCATTTCATCCACCTTATTTAGGCGAACCATTTGTGACCGGCCTTTGTTTATATTTTCATTAGCCCGTTCATTTCCATTTCCGTGGCGCCTGATACAATGATGGTGGCGTTACGGTTAACGACTAAGTTTGTAATATCTATTCTATATCTTATCTAAGTACAAGAAATATATTTATTCATTAATAATGATTTGATGGACAAATCTTATAATCCACGCCGCAGGCTTCGTCAGACATACAAAAATAGGCCAACCACAGCCTTCGTCACATAACAATCAAACTTTACAAGATGAAATCCGCCACAGGCTTTGTTTACTACTCAGACCTACTACAACCTTAACTACTCAGACCACCCCGGATCGTAGCCGGCCCAAAGTCCCCATGACACTAGCAGCGTTGCCACGCTGAATTGCCAAGGAAATCTGTTGAACCAGGTACGATCGTAGTAGGTTGGTTAGAAATCTCTACATTACTGGTCGTTTTATATCTAATATTCTACATAAAAGTCAATGTAAATAAACAATCATAAATCAAAATCAGTTGATATCAAGGCACCGGCCTTGATGTCACGCGCGCTCGTTCCAATAAAAATATAAATAAATACATGAAGACTTCAAGCTTTACCCCTATGTTTTACTGAGCTACATCACCCCCCTACATATATGGTGGAGGTGCAGGGTAAGCCGTAGCCGTAGGCTCAATAGTTAAATTTTTATAAGTACATCTATGATTGCAAAAAGTGTTTTATTACGCGAAATACTTATCTCGTCATCGCGGGTTATGTTCAGCTATAGTACCACGAACACTTTTGTAATTACCAAAAAATAAATTTGAGTGTCTTTCTAAATAACTCTTATTCTTATCGTAGTTCATAAACATTTTGACTTGTATATATAACAGTTTATTGACACTGAGTAATATTTTTCCACTAAACTTGATCGCAAAACATGCCTTAGGTCTTGTTTGTATGGTACAAAGTTAAGCGCCTGCAGATTTAGAATGGCAAATAGCTTCGGCGGCGTGCGTGCCGCGAGCTAGTCAGGCGCTTCGGGCACGCAAAGGTCGAGATCGTCGATTAATCGCAATACATGCTTACCCTCTGAGCTTTATTGCCTCTTGCCTTCCCTTGGCGACTCAGCACAATAACTTCACTATGGTCGCAAGCTACGTAGCCCCACTTCACGGCCATGACCTTACCTTACGAATTTCCTGGACGCCATGTCAAATAAAATTGATATATTTAGTGTCCGTGAATTGACGTTGGATAGCTTGTCGTGATTGATGTTCGTTGCGTATGTTTGACATGCTTTCACGACTATCAATATTATTACTAAAGCACATACCTATTCTATACGTTTATGGATTTGTGTTTTGTTGCCTTACAATTGCGTAAATATAATTGTATTAGGTACTTACCCCCTTATTCATAAACGTCTCTCAGGCCTCAATTAGTTAATGTATGTTTTGTCTATTTCTAACAAACACGACTGTCAAAGTGACAAATAAGGACAAAACATAAATTAACTAATTGAGGCCTGAGAGACGTTTATGAATAAGGGGGTTAGTAAATGTAAGTAGGTTTTTACTGTTAGTTGTGAATACATGTTTAAATAATATTGTCAGCAGAGTTTTGTACAAGATGACCTTATTGAAAATTTAATTGAAACGCGCTTCAAATGAGAGCAATCTAAAGTTAATAGAGAAAAATGATGTCAAATATTTATTTACGAATAAATAAATTATAAAGTTACTTCATAATTTATGTATTCGTAACACGCTACAACGTAAACTATAGAAATTGTAGTAAGTTGAGCTTGATAGCCCTGTCCTTCCCTGTCACAGCTCAAACAGTTCACTTTATTACAGTTTAACTTTATTAATATTACTCGGGTTGATTAAACTTTAATAGATCAAAACGATATTGTGTCAGTTCGAGACGCCTTATTTGTGAGAAAGCTGAATCGAGGCAATAAAAAACCGGCCAAGTGCGTGTCGGACCACGCGTAATGGAGGGTGCCATAGTTTCCGTGCCTAATATAGAAAAAAATTATACCAAAAGGTCGTATCTACCATCTTATAGTTTCTGAGAAAAATGGATGTGACATACGGACAAGCGGACATTACGAAACTATAAGGGTTTCGTTTTTGCCATTTTGGCTACGGAACTTAGGTGAGGCAAGTTGCAGGGACGGCAGTTTTAAGGGTTAAATAATACACCATTAAATAACTCATTGTCTCGTGAGAGTCGTGAGTATAAATAATCAAAAATATTATGTTTTAATATACCTCACAAATACAGCACCTCAAAAATAACAAAATAAAAAGTGGCAAACAACAGGCGGTCTTATCGCTAATAAGCGATCTCCTCTAGACAAACTTAGGGTATCGAAGAAGATAAAGCAGAAAATGTAAGTAAGTAAGTAAGTAAAAAACGTCTTTATTGCACACCTTAGAATAGGACAATGAACTTAACCTATGATATTACATTTGAAAAAAAGGCAAACAACAGACGGTCTTATCGCTAATAAGCGATCTCTTCCAGACAACCTTAAAATAATAAAATGTCAATAGGAGTAAGTAAAATAGTTATCCTCGGGTACATTTTGTAGTCAGAATCGCATTGTTTAAAGATTATTTATGCCTGAGTAGAATTCACTTCCCGCAAATTAGGTAGGTAGGCGTACTAGGTATTTTTATCCTCGCCTTTATAATCACATATCATCACGTAAGATTATTGAGAAATGCTTGATGCCTGTTTATTTTCGTTAAAAAATAAAGTAAGGTACTCTTGTCTCGACGCAATGGAGAAACATGGTGCCGTATTCTAATTTTAAAATGTATAAACAATACATTAACAACACAATCTGTCTTAAACATAACCCCAACACTTACCCAATAATCAACCAATATTGAAGTCGTATTGTAGTTGCATCGCAGTAATTTCAAGCAAATTCCGTCATTTTTGATTCTGACGTGTAGCTGTAGGCGTTAGCTGTATTGTGTTGTTATTGCATTGGATTTGCATTGAAGTTGGATCATGTCTGTGCGTGTTTTAAAGTTAGAATACGGCCCATGGAAGAAAAACATATATTGTGTGATATATTAACGGGTAGGCACATTCGATATTTGATTACCTATTCGAAACGAGGTTAAATAGAAGACGTACAAATGCGGTTACAGACGATTAAACTTTGATCTCATCTTAATTGCTTGAAACCGTGAAACGGCGTCGATTTATTTGTACCATATATGCCACGCCAACAGACGATCAATATGGCTGACATATAAGTTCACTAATAATATAATAATATGTTAGCCTATATAAGTCCCACTGCTGGGCACAGGCCTCCTCTCATACACGAGAGGGATCGGGCTATGGTCCCCACTCCGGTCCAATGCGGGTTGGGAACTTCACATACACCTTTTGAATTTCTCCGCGGATGTATGCAGATTTCCTCACGATATTTTACTTCACCATATTGCGATTGGTACATATCAAAGTATATTTCGTACATAAGTTCCAAAAAACTCATTGGCACGAGCCGGGGTTTGAACCCGAGACCTTCGGATTGAAAGTCAGACTACCGTCAGGCTACCAACGCTTAAACACAAATAAGTACACTATCAACGGCAAAATGATTCCGTGGAATAGGAAATGTCAAAAGCTCTTAATTTCCGCCTTAATATCCCAAAAACTGGAATGGCTCTCAACGGATTCCACTGTGCAGTCGAAAAGGTATAAGTAAAAAAGAACGGTACCGTTTACACTCATGACTATCATACGCCTTTTTATAATGAAGACAAGGATACATAACATAAATAGTCCTAGTAAAATGCATCAACGATCGGCTGCCTGTCCCTGCTCTGCTATATCAACGTTTACGTTCTTTGAATCAACACAGGGCTAGGAAAAAAACAAAAAGAGCAACGAAACTCTTCTAGTTCATTTGCTATACTATTTTTTTTACAAGATTTAAGCACCGGCAGCTATTCATCGGTGGAGTTCAGAATGAATGACCAGTTTACCTATAGAGGGTAGAGTCTATATTTTAAGTTTGCGTAATATTGCGTATTATTGCGGAAACGAAAACTGGAGGCGATGAATTATGATAACTTGAAGTAACGTCATACATCACTTGGAATTACTTTCCACTAAAATGAAATACCTTCCATTAATATTTATTCTGTGCCCCAACACAAACGCTTGATAATGTAATATATTATCAAACCTAGAACTCTGCGAATTATATTCTTCATGTAGTTTGCATTCTTTGACCTGCAACGATGAATAGCTGCCAGATATCCAGGTCTAGAAATAAGAATAATCGAGAGGGGCTTCGTTAGTGTCGTTATCTATATCTCTAAAGTCTAAATCTAAAACAAAACTCCCGATTCTTTGTGTAATTTAGTAGAAACGATCTGCAGTGTTAAGAGGTAAAATATACCAGCCTTGAGGGCGGGGTCGCGCAGATTTAGGCAGACGGCCAACAGATGGGACAACTGTTACGGTCGAATCAAAAAACGTTATTGCCCGTGATGGTTTCCCATTTCCTTTTCACGCTGCGATTCTTTATTTGTGACCCAAATCTCTTTGTAAATGGCACGTGTTTCAATTAATTTAACGGTTATTGTGTATAGGGGCTCAATGTTTAATGTTTGGATTTAAAAAGGAAATTAAATAGGTGTATATAAACGGGTAACTCCCTTTTCTAAAGTCGAATATCGCTCGACATGTTTCGCTCCATAACGAGGAGCTTAGTCATGAGGCATTGGCGTTGGCTAACCGACGACATGGAAGATTTGTATTTTAAATGCTTCATTGATGTTGATTATACCAACATCCAAGGACAATTAAAAGGGATGACTTTGTCATATCAATAATTTTCAGAAAATTTATTTAAAAAAAACTCAGATAATTTTGCCTTGAAATAAATCTTCTGCTTATATTAGTCTCCTACAATCAGATAGGTAGAGTCAGCAGCAGAAGTAGCTAAGCGTGAGAATCAAAAATTATCATGACACGCTCTTATTCTTATATAACAATGAAGCCGTGTCTGATGTTGACTGTACCTGTCTAAGGACAAAGTGAACTTGGTGTTGATATTTATATGGATTACGCCTAGCATTGACCTTTGTTCGCCGATCAGATTATACGTTTATCTAATACGATTATAAGGCCTAATAGTGTCGCTTCAAGGTGATAGTCTAACCAAATATTTCAAGTTTAACACCGAGCCGTAAGCGGATGAAGCTATGTGGCTTCCCCGAGTCTTCAACAAAGCCGTCCGTCCGTCAATACGACCGTTTTCATATAGTTAACGTCAAAAATATGTAAACTCTTTTGCACGTGACTCCATTGTAATAAGGTTCAAAATTGTGTACATATTTAGGACGCTGATTGCACAAGCGACGGGCGAGCTCGGATGAATCGAGCTCTTAAGGCAACCAGTGTCATGTGCTCTCGAAATCCGTAAAATCTAACGTAACCAAAGAGTGCACTTATATTGGGTCTGCTTAGTCTTTGGACTCGCTCGTAAGTGATTTGGATGACACACGGTCCCTAGGGCTGTATCTGGGGTTTATATACATTTCCTGCATTTGCAAATGTTGCTGTCCCATCTAAAACGTCCTATACGCATACATTGATGTTGCTGCTCCGCTCTTTCGTTGTTGAAGCTAGGTACCGGCGTTTATTCTTATCAAGCGCTGGAAATTGCCTTTTTAATATTTTCTTAAACACAACATACACACAGGTTAGTAAAACGTTTGGGTAAAATTTTAATTTGAATCACAACAGACAGAACGCAGCTTAATAGATAGAAGGAAATCTGATTGTTAGTTAGAAATATGTACCTGCAGTCTTCACCTTCGCTCATTTTGAGCCATTCATTCGACTTGGTTGCATCGCACCTGACTTGTGCATCCATCAAAAGAAGACATTCTAAATTGCATTTTAGTGCCAATGCGTTTCAGTCAGTTGTGATTCGTATAGAATCTATGGTAAGACAAATTATATAGTGATATAACATTGTTTTATTAAGGAATATATCTGTTTAATAGGTAGTGAAAACCGTTATACGGTGAAGAAATAATCCAAAAATAGAGGCGGCAAAGGTGGAGAGAAGCGGCAATACTCGAAGATAGACGCGGAAAAGCTCGAGAGAAGCGGTAAAATTCGAAGTTAAACGCGGAAAAGCTTCAGTGACGCGGCAAAACTCGAAGATAGACGCAGAAAGCTCGAGCGACGTGGTAAAACTAGAAGATAGACACGGAAAAGCTCGAGAGAAGCAACAAAACTCGAAGATAGACGCGGCATGTTAGTAAAACGAGGGGGTACAGAATCGTGATGAGCGGACGGCACCTGCGCGTGCCTGAGCTGCGCGTGTGTGGCGCGCCGGCCGAGGAGCAGCCCGACGAGCCGAGCGCGCTGCCGCCGTTCGCGCTCACGCTCGCGAGCATTCCCAGGAGACGGCACTCGTGGATATGCGGGTAAGTGGTTTACGGTACAATAAAATCGCTTCTGGATCATCTTTTACTATTTCCTTGAGCTGTTCATTTATTGTTTATGCATTACTACAACAGCGGGATGGCCCCTTGGCTATTCAACGTGTATCAAATTTCGATCAGGTGCACTTCTTCAGTTTTATTCTTGCACTCGAGTACGTAAGGCATAACACTGCGATTGGGACAATTTAAGTACGAGTAACAATAAGCACAAAATTGCAAAAATAATTGAACTCCTCATACATAATATAGGTTGTCTGGAAGAAATCGCTTTTTAGCGATAAGACCGCCGATTGTTTTACCTCTACTATTCTGTTTGTAACTTGTGTAAGTATACTTTGTTTCTTTAATTTGAAGCGTGCAATAAAAAGTATATATGTTACGTGATACCTTTTCTATTTAGTAAAAGTTTGCAGAATGATATCTAACTCTAAAAGTTATGGTTAGAATTTTGAAAAAACAAGCCTTGTAATATAAAATTTACATAAACTATTCCGTTTATGTTTCCGCGCACGAATACCCGAGAATGCGGTATTCGTCAATATATCGGTATATTCGGGCTTCTGTTTTTTCATATCCTTGACCTGTTTGAATGCACTTTAGTTCATTCGCTTGCTTTAATTTCCTATATGAGGTTATTTTGAGGACTTTAGAGTACAATCTTTCATGTAATGTATAGATATTGAACTACAACTCTGCTACAACTACATGATTGATCTTATTTAGAGGAGCCTTAGCCCTTACCGACGAATCTTTTTTTGTCAACGGTGTTCTGAAATCGGAACAGACTTTAGGTAAAGACACAACAGAGGCGGCGCATCCATAGAACACGATTCCTGTCGGCTTGCCTAATTTTCAGGCACCTGATCAGTTTTCCTACAGCTCATAAACAAACTTTAAGCCAAATTAAGCTCCGGCTTGCCTAAGAAAAGTTTTCACCTGCCGCGACGGACACACAAGTAACTATATTCACTGACCAACTCTACTGCGCTTGGAACCGCAAACAAGCACATTCTCGTAACAACCGAGAAAATTAAATCCGGACAGGACTCGCACAACCACCGTAACCACTGGCTTTCATTTTAATTCTGAATTTAAAGTCTGAATATAACGAATTCAGTCAATTATTTTTATTCGTTTTCGTTCTCGTTCTCCTTTGTATCCTTTCCTTTATCTAGACTGATAGAAAACGTCTTGTGTTAGAGATTTAAACATACCCCAGGAGACTGTGTATACACAAAAAAATTTATTTTCTTGATTAAAAAAAACATGTAAAAAAAAAACCTATAAAACATATAAAGATCATTTGATTAGGTATTTATTTTCCGAGCCGAATATTGAATTAAAACTGCATATTCTTAACATGCAAAGTACCTACGTTAAACTTTCCACACTTGACAACTATTTCTTGTAGCATATCTTGTCTTTGCCCTTTCTAAACGCCCAGCGAGCTCAATATTATGTTGTATTAAGTATTTTACGTCCTTCAGTATAAACTCTGGGTAGGTTGTTAGATAATTTTCGATCGTCAAATCCATATTTATTATTATTAACCGACTTCAATTCCATAGAAGAAGGAGGTTCTGTATTCGGTTTGGTGTTTTATATAAGTATGGTAAGTTGAGAAATTATTAAAAAAACACTGAGTTTAAAATACATTTATATAAATAATATAAATATCAATACGAGTAAAAGGGCAAATACTACTAATACTTACATATGTTTTTAAATACAGATAAAAGCAAATGTCTAATTTCAAGATTCATTCAACTAAATCAAGAATAGATTACCTACCTACTATAGAAATTGCAATTCCGAACAATCAAAATCAAATCAAATCAAAATATTCTTTATTGCACACCTCAATAAAATAGAACAGTACAGTACACAGATAAAAAGTAGAGGCAGTCAACAGGCGGTCTTATCTAAATAATTTAAATAACAATCTAAATAATTTCGCCAAATATGAAAGCCATTATCATAATTTAGCGTTTAGTGTGAGCACAGCAATCGAATATTGGGCATTTTCATTAAAAATTACAGTTAATAGCGCCTGTCGCAATTTAGAAATGACAGTCATTGACGAATTAAATGTAATTATATTTGAAATTATTCTTAGAGTCCGATCGCGTTAAGTTTGCATGGACATGAACGTGTCGATTAGTTCAGTTATTGTTTATCTGGAATAACTGTAGCGGCCTGTACTTAAGAGTTCTGATTTATGGGATAGAAAGGTGTTGTAGTATTGGACCTCACCATGATACTACTAGAATGTTCGGTAGGACTCACCGCTGCTGCGCATGCTGCCGAATGCCGACGTATGGAGGCCTCCACTTGTTTAGTTGAAATTAAGGGCTTATATTTTAATTCACTTAATTTTATTGTAGATTGCATACATGCGTTTTTGCAGGCGTAATGACACTGACACTGTCATTATTGTCCTTCTTGCGGCCAGTCACCGTCATCCATACTTGTAATATCATAGCATGAAGGACAAATACTAAACAGCTTGTTTCTTCCTAACATATATTCCGACCAAAATGAGTAGAAATTAAAAAGTGGCAACATCGTAGTAGTGTCGGCCCTTTCAAATCAATCTAAAAAACGGGACGACACTACGATGTTGCCACTTTTTAATTTATACTCTTTTTGGTCGGAATATACGTTAGTGACAGAAATACAAATAAGGGCCATTTAAGTGCTGAAGGACGATTTTGAATAGCATGATCTGAAAATTTTGGCTCCCCTGGCTCCACAGAAAATTAATTAAATGTGCTTGGTACTACAGACGGACAGACAGACAGACAGAGTTTATTCTCGTGTAAATGCGCTAACAGCGCTATAAATTTGATTGAAGGTTCATAAAAGTATTACATAATTCATAATTAATAAGATGAAAATTAATTGTGGCCTTAAATTGATACAATATATATAATATAGGTCAGTTTATTTCAGGCGTAAATTGTTGGCTTCTTATTTATATCAAAATATTTTCAATAATATAATTAAAGCTACTATGAAAGTATGAATGAATAAAAATAAAGTTCTTGAACTGTTCTGGCCATACAAAAATCGACATTGGAGGTTTCATTTATTTAAGTTTTCTGTGAAATTAGTAAAACGCATCTTTAAATGAAAATATGAAACACTTCATTTTCTTATTGATACAATTATTTCCAAATCTACGGGCTACAATTATCGGCAGTTATAATCCAATTATCTTCCAATTATATTTATTTTGTACTTGACAGAGACAGCTAGGATCCTAAATTCAAATTAGCGATGTGTCGCTCAAGCGATGAAGATTTATTTATTGTTATTTTATATAAATCTTAACGTACTCAAGACGAGCCCAATGCCACATTAAGTCATTTTATATTGTAAAGTCATAATTAAGAATTTAGGGTTCCTATATCTCTATAGTCTCTATATCAAGGTTCCAAAATTCATCTGGTTCAATTCTGAGCCATTTTAACTTACTTTGAAGCTCTTCTTTGTTATGCGCTTCATCAAAACTAAATCCTCGACGGTTGTAAATGGTACCTACGTATGTACGATGATCATAATAAATGAAATGAAGTTTGCGTAAACAATAACATTGAAAAATTGCAAAAACTATAACCAGAATTCAAATTAAACATTGTTTTCAACAAATATGTTGGATGACAAACAAATTGTGAACTGGACCCTTAAACAAGAATACGAAAAAAAAAACACTGCAAAAAGTGTAACGTTTTACCAGAGACTATAGAGATATAGATGACCACAACCTAAGAACTTTTTGAAGCTCATATAGATTGCGCCATCTATGTCAAAGCCACCTAAAGATACCGAATATGAAAGAGAAATGTCACCTGCACTCCTACTCCACCTAGTAACAAATAGCGTACTAGTAGTACACTAGTAGCTTGTCAGATGGAATATAATGGAATAGGCAACTACTATAAGAAGGCCCATGACTAGAATCGCCAACCTATACTTGTTTACTGATTATAATGTTTTATAAGCATATTTCACCTGTTGTTTACGTCTACTTTAATTTGCTGTAATCTTGTTTTTTTTTAAATGTTGTATAAATACTACTTGTATTGTTTTGTATTCTATCAATATATGTTAGCCTCTATACGTCCCACTGCTGGGCACAGGCCTCCTCTCATGCACGAGAGGGATCAGGCTATAGTCCCCACGCTGGCCCAAAGCGGGTTGGGAACTTCACATACACCTTTGAATTTCTCCGCGGATGTATGCAGGTTTCCTCACGATGTTTTCCTTCACCGTATAGCGATTGGTAAATATCAAATTATATTTCGTACATAAGTTCCGAAAAACTCATTGGTACGAGCCGGGGTTTGAACCCGGGACCTTCGGATTGAAAGTCAGACACAGAGAGTGACTTCGGGGTCAAATGTCAGGAATTCTCATTACGTAATGATATAATTCTACAGGCAATATTGAAATGTCCTCGGTTCGATTTTTCCTGGATTTGAGTTTTTATGGATTATATTCGGCTTTAAGAGGCACTCTGTGACTCGAAGTGGGATTTTACCTGAAGGAGGCAGTACATATTTTATTGAAAAATCGTGATGTAAATCTTAAGTTCCTCGGATAATGCCTACTTGGCACGACGCGACTTATCTTCAACTGTTCATAATTGTGTTTGTACCTGGATTGTTTTCAGCGCAGACTAACCGCCGAGACAATATCTGTTAATATTCATGAGAGGCTCTCATCGTTTAAACAGTGGCCTGTCCTGAACATTAGCACAACAATGGCGGCCACGTGAATGCTCATTCCGAATGGCCTCGCCTATTGTGCCATGATCTCTGTCTTCGGCTGTTTTTGCCCCCGTTTTGGTAGAATGCTTTCATCGGAACGTCTCGATCGCTGGGACATCGTAATGGTATCGCAGATAACGTGTGCCCTGACCCGGTCTGAAAATGACCCAATTTGCTTGCACAGGTTTTCTTGTGTGATTTCACGCCTAGACCGCTGTCACTGTGCCAGATAGATTGATGAAAAACCTGGCGCTACCTGTCGTGTGAATTTATACTGGCGAACCTCAGGCGCCTTATTAAATTTTAATCAATAGTGAAGCAGTTTTATTATGCATACGTTCGTGTCACCTGTTTAATTGTATTGACCCAGATGAATAACGTCAAAACATTCATCTTTTAACTTAAGCCAACTGGTGAATCATCATAATCAGAAAATGACATTACTTATTATAATTTTTAAAGTTATTAAGTTACTGTAACTCTTGTTTGTAAATTAAGCAACATTTAATTTACAATTCGTAGTGTAAGATCAAAAATATTACATTCAATTTAGTTCATATGCGACCTCATTAAGCCTTAATTACGGAGGCTCAAACACTCTCCATATGTCACCGGAAATGTGTTATGTGCGGTAGTTAAGTTAAATAGGAGAGTAATCCAGGGTTGGGGCTGGTCGGAGGGTGAGGAGAAATACCACTCGTACTCTCTATACATACATGAACGATAACATTAGTACGTATTAGTAAGAGTCGCATATAGATAAAATAAAATCATCTTTGCACATACCTCAGACACACAATTACACCAAACCATAAATAATTGTTTGAAGTCGGTTAATTTTTGATCTGAATGTTGGTTATGTTTTGATCGTGATTTTTTTATCTGTTTCAAGGACGACCTTGAGTTGGAGACAAAACTACAACGGTTCTATGTTACTTATTTGATAGAACATGAACAACTTTTATTGAGACTAACACCATTATCGAAAAAATATTTTTGCTATTTTATACGACCGAGATGTCGTCGGTATTTTCTATGTGACAGCAGAAATTGTTTACGCTATTTTGGGGTTGAATTCATTGTAAAAGTATACCATGCAAAATATAGCATTAGTTTAGATAAGTACCGAACCGCTTCCACGTAACCAAAGTTCACAAAAATCAGTATCGGAGTGTACCTACTCATACACTACCTGTATTAATTGATACATATTTAAAGGTATCGTAATTTTTTCTATGATTCCATCATCGTATCCTACCTTGACAATAGGACCAAATATGAACAGTTAAATATTTTTTTTTGTTACCAGCAACCAAACTTTGTCTACGCCTGTAACTTAAGTTTTCGGACTTCAGAACTAAGGCTTATTACTTGCCAAAGTGTTTTGTTATTTAGACGTAAACTTTGAGTTATAATCAAATAAACTTTATTAACTCCTTAACAAATTTTGGTTATTGATGAAATAGCTGAAGTAGTTCGCTTGCTCTTTTTTTCTGTGAAATCAGACCCTTATTAGTCCGTCTTATGTCCTCGTGTCTAGAGGAAACTTGAGGAAAGTGACTATGAACATTTGAACAGACTAGAGACTAGATAATTTTATACAAAAAAAAAACGATTTCACTTAGGATCCGCTATTCCAAGAGGAAGTGGCCGAGTTGCTGTAAAAAATAGTGAAATCACTATAGTTGAAGAGTTCCCTCGATTTCTCCAAGATCCCATAGATTCTCCAAGAGCGTAGATTATCAGACCCCGACTTGGTGACAATGGGACCATCTAGGGGTTATACCCGTTTGATTAAAAATAAAATTTTGAAAATCGGTTCACGATTCACGGAGATATCGAGTAACATACATACAAAAAAATAAAAATAATGACAAAAAAAAATTCTGTAGAATTGAGAACCTCCTCCTTTTTTGTTTGAAGTCGGTTAAAAACCCTGCCAAGCGGGATTTACAGGCACTTAACGTGTTAAAAAATCCAAATCAATCAAACCGCATTCGAGAAACTGGGAACATGCACCAATAAAATAAAAACAAAGATTGTAAACAATTTCCACGTTTTGGTATATAAATTATTTTTGGAATTCAGACCAGAGTGTGAAGTATCATACTGATAGCTACTTTGATGTAACTTGGGAACTCTGGAATCGTGAAACTATTTTAGTGCACTACATGCATTTACAGTAGTTGTTGAAACATGCGCCATAGTGCTTGCAACAATCTAGCTTAAATGTTTACACTCCACTGCAGAGGAGCTATTCAGACCTGCCATATCTCTAAGGACGGCCTGCCATTCTCCGTATTTTATTTGCCAAATACTCAGGTTGCTAGGTCAGGTTTTCTATTGTCATTCTTGTAAGTGGAAACAAAAAGACATGTGTCTGCATTTTCGTTGTTGTAAATATAGTTTTGTCAGGGCGTTTACACAAAGAAAATGTATAATATGGGAAAATATTTACGTAATATGTGTTAGTTTTCAAACTGAAGTCGGGAGTTTTTTTACAAGAGCACAAAAATTATCTGGCTTAGCATAATATTGCCCTTTTCATATATATAAAAATAATGCTTAATAAATGACTTTCAATTACCTAAATAGAACTTTGAGGCGGTTTTATTTTTAATTCCATTTTATAGCCATTTTATGTTTTTCATCCATTAAATTAAATAAACTAGTGACTATAAAATTCGTTACTAGATAATCAGTATAATCACCCTATTATGCTATCACCACGGTTTTGTTTATTCGTTTCTTTGTAGTTAAAAAATAAAGGTTTCACCTTTATAAAAGCATATTCTCACATCATACGACTTACGCTACGTAAAAAATGTGTGGCCAACAAACAAGTCAAAGCATTATTTAAATAGGAAGCATCTCGGAAGGGATGCCGAAAGCGAATTACCATTTTACACGTGACTGCCTTAGTGGCGCAACGACGTAAGAGCACTGGTGGTTTTAATATTGGGTGTTCTGAGTGCTTGTCTTGTATAGAGGCTAGGGTAGCTGGATGATCGTTTCAGCGACCACAAAGACAATTACGCAGAGCGTAGATACTTACCTACTTATATGTATAGTAAACTTGTGTGAGCGTTTGTGATCGCTAAGAGATATGGAAACATTTCTAGTGAGTACTGTTATTTTAATCCTATATACTTTATACAATAAAGTAACACGCGAAAGCATAATAAATTCGACGTCAATAGAAAAGTAAAATAAGGTAAACAAATACGGCTGCGTTTCGAAGCATAAAGGGCTTGACATATGACAAAGTATTATTAAAGAAATTAGTTTTCACTGACATATAAATGATTATCAGTACGCTTACCATGAGTTATGACATTGACGTTTTCGAGAACGAGTATCGAGTGTTATATCTGTGCATCTTGCTTGTAACATATTAGTGTAAACAAGATGCACAGATAGAAATAGAAAATTCGTTACTCGTTAACGAAAAATAACAATGTCAAACTCATGGTACCCGTACAGGTATTATGGTTTACCAGGAACGAAAGCAAAATAAAAAATCGGGTTGCATACGTCATTGTGTTTCCAAGTGTGCGCTGCGTGCGTATGTGGGACGCGTTTCACTTTCCCTGGCAAAGATGGGTCAAGTGCCCCACGTACTGCGTCCAACGCAACGTACAAAGAAAATTCAGCTTATGATAATTTTATATTTGTTTTTGTTGAGGTAAAGTAAGCCGCAGAGATACGAATACACTTTTCGTCACACTTACTCATAAAGTGTGCCATTACACGCGGGCGTCCTGGGAGTTACAGTACTTAGTAGCGCGGTTCCGCTGCGATGGGTCACGGATCGGTTCGCCGAGCACTTTGAAGATGAAAACATGTCGCGCGTAGTGACTAAATAAAAGTTATTCCTTAGGGAAATCTGGACATTTGGATGCACTATCAAAGTTTATTATCTTAGATAATACTTTATGAAATAAAACAACTTTGAACGGATTATATCGCGTATACCTACTGAAAACCACGCGTTCGTGGTCAACCCGTGACCACGAACGCTGTAAAGTGTTCGAAACGTCGGGATGTAATTTAAATTCAGTATACGCGATATAATCCATACAAAATTGTTTTATTTCATGAATAACTATCGCGGCAACCGTAGTCACTATAATACTTTACGTTCTCTTCGCAATTGTGCTGAATAAGCTATATTACATTCGGAGTACAAGGAGTCTACAAACTTGAAGTATAAAAGCCCTCGGCTTTGCAATTGGGCATTATTAGTCTTTCGTTTGTTATATTTCTCACCCCCTACGTATACACAATGCATTATTGTATAAAAGAGATTAATCATCTCCGCCAGGTAGTTGTTCTTATGCCTGTTAAGTCTAGACATTTTTTATTTGATTTTTTTCAGTATCACCGTTCAATCGGATTATGACAGGTAAGATTTGTATTCATTCGACAGTGAAATATAGAGACGATGTGCAAATATGATCGCCAGGAAATTGAACAATCTCTGGAATAGGAAATCACCCTTTGATGCCAATTACAGTTTTGATGCTCCCCGATCACAAGCATTCATTTCCATTTCAGTTGCCGTTGACAACGTTACCTATTTGACTTATAACATTATTTAGAGTTACATTAGAAACGTTTTCTCGATAGTGATTAATTATTTTGCTTTCTTGCTCGCCGTTCGTGGACGGATGATGACAAATTATAACCTGACGATTCCCAAATTTGATTATCTCTTCCAACTAAGTACCTAGTATGTCACAATTTGACAAAACTGAAATGAGAAAATTTACTTATTTATACACTACGTTAGAAGTAGGTATGTGTTGAATTTAATTCCTGCTTCATAATGGGTAAAAAATACAACTAAATAAAAAAAGTCGAAAACGTTAGAAGTTGGTATGTGTTCAATTTAATTCCTGCTTCATAATGGGTAAAAAATACAACTAAATAAAAAAATGTCGTAAAATGAGCCGGCATTTTACTACATGCCAGGAGCTTACAAATAGAAAAAGTTTTAAATCGTAATACTTGCTAAAGGAAGCAAATCAATGATTTCTTGTTTTGTGGTAATTTAATTTTAATGTGTCACTAAACCAAACCCTTCCCTTATCTATACATATATCACAGTAGGGTATATAATATATGTTAACTATGGTCCTTCAAATAAACGGGTCCCTTATGGATAGTATATTCAGCATTAAGGTTGACTTGCACTAAAGGTTACTTGACATACTAAGCCCCTGGATAACACGGTGCAAGAAAATGGAAGGCTTAAGGCTTTAATACCCTCACTGTCGAATCAAGAGCTTTTATATTGGTAGTTGTGGCGTAAGCTAGACCGTCGGTACGTATAGGTTATATTACATCAAGGGGTATATATCGAATAGTCTAGATTTAAGCTTATAGGTATAAGGTGTAACAAAAATGCTGGTGATCCTTTTAAGCAATTGGTGTCTTATTCTAAAAATAAAAAGCTGTAAAAGAGATTTTTTGATCGCAAAAAAAATATGGTTTTGTATGGAGGATTAGCCGACTAAGACGACATGTGGGACATGGACTTACCGCCTTGAGAATGTATGGAAACAAAAAAAATCGCGTCCAAAAAACGTTTCCTTTGTTTCGTTACTCATAAAACGATGCCAATTATGCCTTTGAACGGATCACCAGTAATTTTGTAACATCCTGCATTTTGCTTGTTTTTTATTAGTTATTTTAAAAGTTTGTTTCTCAATCACGAAATTATAATGAAAAATTAAAGGGATTGAAATTACTAGTAGAATAGTATACGGACATCCAGTTTCCTAAATAGCAAACGGCCTCAATTTTGTGTTATCGTTATATTTGTTTTTCAAACGAAACTTCCAAACACGTATTAGAATACAATAAAATTTGATATCGGTATTTGGGTCCCCTTGTTATGAATAAATATTACGCATTGACTTTTGACCGCGCCCGATGGTATTTCTCGGTTGTGGTCATGCATTACAGAAGTAGTAATAGTAGATTTTTCCCTTACTTTCTTGCTTTGATGATTATTTATATTTATTTTCCTTTGAAAGTTATATTTATCCACAATGAAACTTGTTCATGATTTAGTATGTTGTAGGTAAGTATATGATATTTTTTATACTTGTTCCGATACTGTACAAAATTTAGATTTCTCTACTAGTGAAACTTAACATTAATAAACTTAACTGCTTAGACGAACTAAAATTACCGACATAGCCCACAGAATTAGCAAGCTGAAGTGGCAATGGGCAGGCCACATTGCACGCAGAGCAGATGGCCGATGGGGTCGAAAAGTGCTCGAGTGGAGACCACGGACTAGCAAGCGCAGCGTAGGACGTCCACTCATAAGATGGACAGACGACCTTATAAAGGTCGCTGGAAGACGCTGGATGCAAGTCGTTTCCGACCGATACTTATGGAGGTCCAAAGGGGAGGCCTATGATCAGCAGTGGACGTCTTATGGCTGAGATGATGATGATGATGATGAACTGCTTAAATAGCAATAATAACGTTAAAGAGGCATAATTCTACATACATGATTTGATTAATTATGGAGTTCCAACTGTAAACATGTTGACGTAACATGCAGTCAACACTTAATCTCATCTCTCACTTCTGTAACTTTAAATAACTTGACTAAATTCTACTTAAGTAAATTTCCTTCAGGACCGAGAATTTCGATGTTTCAGAAACGATCGGCATCCATCGGTTTTTTACAATAATGAATAATGATTAAAGCCTCCGATGTCTTCTCATGTTACTAATCAGCTTTGGTGTCATGAGCTCAGTCGTAAGTTTTTTCAAAGGGGTTTGACAAATTGTATTAGGTATTCTAAAGAAGTAAAAGATAGATAAATAATGTAACCTGGTTTCCTATGTCATATTGTAGGCATTAGGGTTATTAGTAATGATATTTTAAGCATAGCGAGCATCATATTTTTAAATATTGAGCTAATTTCTTACGCTGGTACAAATGTGAAATTTCAACTAGCTTACTTTTCTGAACCTATTTTAAATTCACGTTTACAACACAATTAGATACTACTATATTTCAAACTGTTTTAAACATAAATTACAAACAACATGGTTTTCAAACACAACGCTTGCGCCTAGCTCGAAACCATAAAAAAGTAATGCCACAGAATTTATGGAAACGACAGAAGAGCGCGTTGCCTAAATGTTTCTTCACGGACCACAACGCACTTACCACTTGTAATTATTCCCGGTCCTCGCAATTCGATTTAAGTGTAGGAATAAAATATTCCGACCAAAGGGATCCGGGATTCAGGAATGAGGTTAAATTGAGGTATTATCGTGATTTACTGGAAACTGTGGTAAGGTTTAAAAGGTCCAAGGACTGAAATTGTTACGCGGATTAGCACTGATGAAAGGTAAGCTATGTTTGCTCCTAATTATGCCCATATAGGGAATAATGGTTTTAAATAAAAATACTCGTGACGCTGGATACATGCGAGAAAAACCGCTGGTAGCCTTGCGGTGAGACGTCCGACTTTCAATCTGGAGGTCTCGGGTTCAAATCCCGGCTCGTACCACTGAGTTTTTCGGAACTTATGTACGGAATACCATTTGATATTTACCAGTCGCTTTTCGGTGAAGGAAAACATCGTAAGGAAACCGGATCTAATCCCAAAAAGGCATAGTTTCCCCTCTGGGTTGAAAAGTCAGATGGCAGTCGCTTTCGTAAAAACTAGTGTCTACGCCAATTTATGGGATTAGGTTGTCAAGCGGACCCCAAGCCGGGATAAACGCTAGGAGGAAGAAGAAGAAGAAGCTGGATACATGCGAGGTTTTTATTTCTGACGTGGCTTATTTTCTATCTATATGATTAATTAAATAAATGCTTATGATAAAATATCAATGCAAATGCAACTGTACGCGATAGGGCCGCCGGCGGTGAATGAAGCACGTAAAATTTGTATGTACAGTTTATATAGGTACACCACAATTTCTTTACAACACACGGAAAACAAGAATATTTACAAATATTTACACATAAAAGTACAACAGATGTGCAAATATACATTAGTTCTCATTGACAGCAACGTAACGACTACTGAAAAAATCTACTTTATTCAAAGCAAAAGACGCGCGCTGGCAGCGGTGTCTGCGACACCTAGGCTGCCAGTACGCGTGCACTGAGGAGGTTGGTAGGCCTGTCATCTACAGTAACTGCTTATAAATACGATATTCACTGTGTGCATGATTGTGGCGCCATCTCTTGGGCAGGTGGTCAATCTCTTTTTTTCATTTTTTATAAATAGGTTGTATTCCTTGCTTATATGAAATGTAACTGGCTGATTCACTATTTTGACAGCGACAGGGGATTTGCAGTTTCATTTCTTGTCACATTGAGCACTGCGATCGTTCTCGTTACCCCCACCATGCACTTCGCACATAGCGAATAGTGAGCTAAATTGTTTGAGATAAACATTGCGAAGATTTGGTTTCGCGATAGTATAAAACAAAGGAGTTTCAGAAAGCACAAAAGCCCTTTTGCGTATCTAAGTACTTTCTAAAATTCAAAGCAAGGAAAATCGCATGGCTGCATGTCGAAGGCAGTTAGTGAACTTTGACTTGTGCTCGGGTATGCTTTTGGTACGCAACCAATCGAATTCGGGTAGATAATGCGATCCATGACAAGAAGGCGTATACCTACATAGAATTTTTTAATTGGTATCAGAATGTTGCGTCTGGCTCGTTCTTATAAATTAGTAAGTTTGAGGCATACCTCAAACCTCTGTTGTATTGGAGTCGGGTAAAATTAGTAAAGAAATATCTGCTCCCGATTTTACTGTTTTTTTATTTGTGTACATAAGTCGAAAAATGTCGTATGTTCCATGTATGTTTGTGTGTGCATGTTGTCGTGTGTGTGTGTGTGTGTTGTTGTTGTGCCTATGAATTCCTTAAAAGTAGTTTTTCCAGATATTTGTACCAAACGAAGTTATTCGAAAGCCATTTTTAATCATTTAAATACATTAAAGTGTTTTATTTCTACTTATTTTTACATTAATGAACGCGCAGTTAAAATAATTTTATTTTGCTGTAAAACAAACATTTTCCAATGGTTCGTTTTAAATCGACTACATTCGATACTTAATGAAGTTTACAGAAAAATAGCGAAGCTTTTAAAAAGCAAAGCTTTCAGCTTATAGAGTGTTTACCTATCGTATAATAAATACAGAAGATACATATACAAAATATAAATACAGATTATCTCTTTAAGGGATTTCTTCCAGTTAACCTGAGTTCCAACGAGAAAGAAAGAATGTCCTAAACATAGTACGTTTGTAATACAATAAATAATAACGACAATCTTATTTGATATTGTATCTACTCGTAATGGTTTTGTGACTGAAGTTTTGAGTGCCAATTACCTACCTTTTAGCAATCAGCGCAGCATCCACACACACACACAATACATATACACACAAACTTCGATAATTTCCTTTTCTACCTTATTTTCGCTCGGCTAAGTGAACAACGGAATAGGCGTATACATGAACTCCGTTGTTCAACTACACTCCCCGTTATAATTCAATTAATTATACGTAGGCCGAGTTTGGCCCTGTGTAACGGCTTTATTCCTGTCTAGTTAGTCGGCAAAGTGTTTAACACTCCAGGCCACTGTTCCCATATTGGTAGCACGAGGAGTTATTAAAATAACCAATGTAACATGATCTCTGTATCCGTTTGGGAACATTGTAGAACGCTTTTATACTGTCTCCCTTGTGACTTCGACTCGTCCGTTCTGCGTGCGTTTGGAATGCCATGCCAGCCATAACCGCTTCTTCGTTAAAACCTAGGCGTAATTTTAATTGCGCTCTCGAAAATTATATGCCCATCATTAAATTTAAAACAATAGCAAAGGGAAAAATAAAAAAACCAACAGGTATTAGAAGATATATAGTGTATGTTTAATGTTTATTAGAGCACTAACGGTACAATACTTGTTTAAGAGTCCCCAGGACGCTCGCGTTCCCATACAAACGTAGTTTATCTCTCATTTTAAAACAACATGCTTTAGAACCACGAAATTTGGCATGGGCATTTTAATAGTACAGATCTATGTCGGTAATTCGTTTTCATTGCAAAAAATTGCAATACAAAGAAAATACAGCCAGATATACATTTACATACAAAACTTATTTTTGCTATATTTTCTTTGTATTACAATTTTTTGCAACGAAAACGAATTACCGACATTGGGTATACATATATGGTTTGTTAATGTCAAATCCATACAGTCTATGATACAGAGCCTTAAGGCAAACGTCAACATCAGAAATGGTTCAACATTCCACAATGGCGCTTAAAAAGCACCATAATCTGTGGGTTTTTTACTAATTTTATTAAAATATATGTGAAGCATTTTCTCTATAATCCATACCGTGCTTAAGCCACATTTTTAAGACCAATAACCCGCTAAGCGGTATCTCTGTTCGTATGCGCTTTCTGCTATATACGGCGATAACGCTACGATCGTGCGTATTAGGCGTAGCGAAGTGTGGTGCGGCACGCAAAGTGTTGAATTAATTTACTTGAACGTAAATATATTTGACAAAAGGCAGTAATTAAATTTACTAGTCTCTGGTTAAATTGATGAAAGGTCCAATACGTCCATAGAAGCAGAACCTATGCTGCGCGGAATTATTGACTTGCTATTATTATTCTCGACATTCACATCGAAATGCAAGTTGGAATACGTAAATACGATAATAATGTCACGTTTATCGTAATTGTTATTGTATTTTGCTAATATACCTTTACATGTTTTGACTTGTAATCACATAGAAATCGTTAAAATCGTTAAATGTATGAAATAAATAATTTCTGGTACCTACGTACAATTTAAAACTCGTGATTCTTCCAAAAAATGTTGACATAAGTTTTACCTGTGAGTTTCTTTAATTGGCTTTCTGTGTTTATTAGGTTGTATTACTGTAATTTAAAAGCTGTAGGTTCTCCTTAACATAAATAGCAAGCAAGTTATGTGAATATGGTAACTAGGTAGTTATATTGTTAGGTATAGGTATATTTAGTTTTATCTGATTCGTAGTTCTATTTAAAAACAATTTGTACTTCTTACCTTTTGCAAAATCCATCAACCGTTTAATTTTCAGAACAGTAATCGACATATCTAGGGTTTACTTAGTTCGCTTTTGTACCTTACACCTTTTATTTACCTACTGTATTTACATATTTACTGTGTAATAAGTACAATAAAGTGTTACTTTCTTACTTACTGACTTATCTCAAAACTTTTTTTTATGCACAGAAGTTACGGTACTAGCCACAGAGACAGTTTTTAGTTACTTTAAATTCTAAAAGTAACTAAAAACTGTTGTAAAGTTTAGAACATGGTAAATACTTTGTCTCTTTTAGCCAAATCACGTACAGAGTAGCAGCGGGAAGGCGATTAAATTATGCTATAGTTTTGGCATGACGTAAGTGCTTTTGGGTAGATCAATCAATTTTTTTAATCGTAAGCCAGGGAATACAAGTAGACAGATCTTAGTATACCTAATAACTTAGAGGATTCAACCAACCGGAGCGGCCATTCACAGGCGTTCTCTGCCGGAAATATATGACCAGTGGTCATATAAGTATGGACCATGTATGTAAGTTAATAAAGTAAAGTAAGTAAAAACGTCTTTATTGCACACCTTAGAATAGGACAATGAACTTAACCTATGATATTACATTTGAAAAAGGGCAAACAACAGGCGGTCTTATCGCTAGTAAGCGATCTCTTCCAGACAACCTAAAGGGTAGCGGAGATAAAGAAACGGTAAAATGACAATAGGTATGCAGTATGTTGTATGGACTGACTATTATCTGACGTAGTTATTTTGACGTTACGTATTGTTGCCCCTCCCCCGCAAAAATCTGTATTTAAATGCCATGAAACCAGGTTTGAATAATGACTTAGGAAAACAAAATCGTGGCAAATAGCGGCAACAGAAAATCATTTTACACGAAATCTTCGCATAAGCGGAAGTGATAGCATTCCATTTTCCACTTATAGTTCCAATCTTTTAATACTACGTTTCCGGAAAAAGACCACCGGCCATTGGTTTTTCGATAAATATACCTAAACAATAATTGTGATAATTAGCTTCATTGCGCATTACTGGATACAACACAGATCTCACTTCTTTTTAACCGACTTCAAAAAAGGAGGAGGTTCTCAATTCGACAGAATTTTTTTTAATCATTATTATTTTATTTTTTATTTTTTTGTATGTATGTTACTCGATATCTCCGTGAATCGTGAACCGAAATTCATTTTTTTTTAATCGAACGGGTATAACCCCTAGATGGTCCCATTGTCACCAAGTCGGGGATGATGATGGGATCCTGGAGAAATCGAGGCAACTCTTCAACTATTATAGGCACACCTATAGTGATTTCACTATTTTTTACAGCAACTCGGCCACTTCCTCTTGGAATAGCGTATCCTAAGTGAAGTCGTTTCTTTTTTTGTTTAAAATTATCTAGTCTCTAGTCTGTTCAAATGTTCATAGTCACTTTCCTATATGTGTATAGTGATTTCACTATTTTTTACAGCAACTCGGCCACTTCCTCTTGGAATAGCGGATCCTAAGTGAATTCGGTTCTTTTTTTGGTTAAAATTATCATTAATGAGTTCCAGTGTTGTACTGAAAGCCGTTCTTAACAGAACTGCTTAAGCATGAGATGAGAAGGATTTGGTACAATCGATCTATTGCCAATGAATAGGGGTTGATTCAACATTCACTTATGAATCCTCCGAGCTCGCGGCTTGAGGACTTTTTAAATAATAATCAGGGTTCGGTTGGTGAATGGAATTCAATTAATACTTCTTATGGGTTAAAACAGGCCCTTGTTATATTATAAAAACAGTATCTTGTATTGACATTTTAGTAATAAAAAAAATAGAAAGGATATTGTCTACTTATGTATACGTTCACTTAGCTTGCAACCATTTAGTTTTCTTTTCTATTTTACTGAATTACTTTCGGGTAGCAATATCTAGATACAATTAATATTAACAGTATTTTTTAGATATTATGTCCATAAAGTAAGTCAAGGCGATAAAGTGCATGTTCTGATATTTTGGAGTACCTACCTTGGCCGCTCCGATATATTTCATGGCGACGGTACTGCATTTTATTTGATTCTTTTCCTAAATAAATTCAGTCATCATCATCATCATGAACTTAAGAGCTGAGCTCTTGTTGGTGAAGCAATCTCCATGTACTCCTTTCTCCGGCTTTCTCCTTGACAGCCTGATACGACACGACTTTCACTTTCTCTTTTACTTGATCCATGTATGCCCTTCTTGGCTTCCCTCTCTTCCCTTCTTCTCTTCTTTTTCTCTTTTTTTATTTTGAAATAAATTCAGTGATAATTCATAAATAAAAGTATGCAATTTTTCATCAATGTTTTCTAATCGTTATCACGCAGACTTTTAATTTTTTTAAATGGTTGCCTGTGTAAAGTCGGTTTATGGAAGATAATTATCGTCCGTAAACTGACTTTACAGGCAACCATTTTTTTTTATCAGAAGCAGGGATTCATGAAGCGTTACTGAATGCAGGTGCGAATAATTGGGCACGAACGTCACATCAGACCAGCGCTTTGGGACAGCGCGACATATTTGAAACTCTGCCACGATCTATTCCCGTCGCGTATATACGTAAACACTACAATATTAAATATAATATCGCATTATTATTACACCAATGTGTAGAATTACTAGAGCTACGTACAGTCAAAGGGTTGGTAAATGGTATTTGAAATTATGAGAATTATTAACTAGCTTTGAAATATTTTGTATCTACTATCGTAGTAAATAGTTGACTAAAATGCGTGTTTACCTAGTGTACATTTTTCTTCCGACCGAACCGGAATTCGACCGGTGCTTTCGTGGCCAGGTGGCGAAGTTGGTTAACGCGTCTGCCGCGAATGCAGAAGACGCTGGTTCGATCCCAGCCTTGGGCACCGGAGGCTTTGGTTACTTTTTCCTTTGTATATGACATCTATATACGTTTACATTTTCTTCTTTGCATGTCGAGGCTTCCGAGGTTGGCCGGTCGAAAGTATTTACAGATGGTGCCAGCATACCATTTACCTGTCAGTCCTACCAATGGTGTCAATTTCTTGTTTTTTTTTTTGGAATTTTCTGACCTGAATGCTAGAGTCCTGTACGCCAAAAGCCAAATCCCATACAACAATACATACTAGTGATAGGTACAAGCTATGCTGGGGCCCTCTCGCCAACCCCATTAGAAATGGTATATTTACCATGTATAGCTAATGATCTTGTCAACTTGCAATCGTATATAATACGAAATCAGTTTGAAAACTTTCCTTCAATAAATGATTTCGTGCCGTTGTATACACGTTATTATGTACACGGCGGGACTCTGGGGCTTTTATGCTACCTGATCAAAGAGTTCTAGGAGGTAAGGATTCGATTTCCGGTTTCGGTACTTCAATTGCAGCGCAGGGGTGACATGCGTACTTGGTGCAATACAAAGTGGGGTGGGTGATTTTTATTATCTGCTCGTACAAAGTATACACCTAAATACTTATCTATAGTTTCATTATTTAATTGCATCCAGATGTTTACTCTTCAATTCAATTCGATTTAATTATTTTTAAGCGATGCAAATAGATGTCATATACATATGATATTGACATGAAATTTTCGATTAAAAAGTATATCTTTTGATGTACAAAAAGAGAGCATCAAGAACACTAGGTAGGTTGATATTTTTAGCTGACAGTGTTTAGTTTGACGTCGATAATTGGTATACATGTAGTATTTATTCCACGTCCAACCGATTAGACGATTGGTAACTTGAAATATAGGTACTTAATCTTGTTTATCTCTTAATTTATTAGGTCAACTTTTGCAGGATTCAAGCTAACAAAGAGTTCCGATTCAGCGATAAAGTTGAAACTAAATAACTCCCGAGAATTCAGCAAAGGTAAAGGTAGAGTTCCGTTTGAGTTGTTTATTATTTGAGCCGACCGATTTAAAAATAATTATGTATTCTCGTCGTTCCGTTATTGAGTCACTCCCTTCACTGGCAGACAGTGAGATATCTTAGTCGATATTTTTTCACGACAAGGTGTATTCATAAAAACGCACATAGCCAGTTGTCATCGTGTCCACGACGATTTAGAATATGTGCCGGCGCTAGGTGGTTTACGCGCCAACACTCGTGCGCAGTCCACGCCGCGATGCGACCGATATAAACGTCCAATCATATTAAAATATCGAGAAAGTGTACTTGAGACGTTATTATCACGAGTGGAGTGATCATGTGTTGTGTTTTAGATGAATCAATAATTGTGAATCAAGTTTCAAAGTAAATGTGAACGGTCTGTAAGTGAATCATGTAAATGTGGATTAGAAACCTGGCAATGAAAACATTGTTGAAGCGAAAGTTATTCTTAGCGTTTTAGTTATTTAGCGTGATAAAATAGCAAGCAAGGTGACAAAAGTAAGAAATTCTAGGTATACCACATGAAATATAGTTCTTTTTAATAAATACTAAATCTAATAGTTTGTGAAGCGCTTTGACACAGAACATCTGATCCAAAGTTTGTATTCTCAAGTGGAAGCACACTTAAGACACATAGACATACTTTTACACTGTGACATTTCTTGAGAAAATTCGATCTCAATTTTCCAATAAGGTGGAGGTACCTGTATTGATATACGCAGGTATATACATATATTCTCGTGCGGATGTCACGGGACCGTGATCAAAAGGTAGCAAAACTTAATCACAGTGTAGTAACGATTCAAATAGAAGAAAAGGTCGTTCCATGTTTCTTCTGTGATTTCTTACATTCGACAAAATAATTGGTTTCGGTGTTGTTCTAACGTTTATCAGTACTTAAACTGTTCAGTTTCAAAACCGTAGATAAAAAAAAGAGCGTTATATGTGGTTAGTTAACACAAAACAAAATGCTACAAGAGAAGTTTCCTAAATACTTTTCATTCAGAAGCGTTTTTTAATACCAGGAGCTAAAGATGTGAGAAAAAATATTTCATTAAACTTTCCCAAAGTTGACGGAAAAGTTGGTGAAAATTTCCACATCTTTCGTCCCTAACGAGAAAAAAATGCTTGGTCAAGAAACTTGCGAAGTATTTGAAAATATATTTTCCGGCTCATTTGTCTCGTTGACAACTAGTGCTTGATGAGCTAGTTTTTAGGGGAAGCCATTAATCATCCACACAGACTCCGTATCAGTTCGTAATCAATCAATCTTTCATTAATATCATTATACTAAAACTGAATGCTCCCATTAGTTTGTTTTCAGTCCTAAAAGTTTTCCAACCTTGAGACTACTCATTAAGAAAAGTAATGAAGCTATAAATATAATCTAAATTTAAATTGTATATGTAGAAATCAAAGAGATATAATTAATTCGATTCTGAATGCGGTTCGTTATAAACATGCACGTTTTTACAATAACTTTTGTTATCGTTTTTTGACATCGTGTTAAAGAAGAATACATACATTTTATGACATAATAAATAAATGCCATGAATACTGGGCATCGCAACGGAATTTATGACAATCGGCGTTTAGAAAGAGTACGTACCTATTGTATTAATTGAATTTTCTAATAATCAAATAGAGATATTTTTATACCGCATTGTCAAACGTTTTGCGAAATAGTCAGATTTGGATTTTATTTTTATTTATTATTTTAATTACACAATAGGCAGGTACATTGTCTCTCAAGCTGTTTCGATATGCCTTCTTGATGAACTACGCATTATTGTATATATTATCTTTATTGTACTACTATTACTGTTTTGAAAAAATAAGTCCCGCCGAGTTTATTGCCGGTAAAAAGTACCTAATACTTCTCGGGTCAGAGGTGCAGGGTTAGAACTGGTGGTAGTTTCTTTTTTCTCTCTGACGTTCATAAGTGCATAGTAATGTGCCTAAATTGAAGAATAAATATCTTGCGAATGCACACTCCACATGCAGAAATTGTCATGCGTGATGCCGTCCCTTCATTGGTAATTATATGATACTATTGATATGTTAACTCATTCAGTGCCCATGACGACACGCTGTCGTCTCGGCTCTACAAAGCATTTTCGCTACAAAGCGGAAAACCCATGTTATCGGCTACGGCGTAGCGCTACGCGCGCAGCAGGGCCGTGAATGTGTTAAAGGATAACTATCGTAACAACTTACCATTCGGGGGCCGTATTCTAACTTTAAAACACGCACAGACACGATCCAACTTCAATGCAAATCCAATACAATAACAACACAATACAGCTTGCGACTACACGTCTGAATCAAAAATGACGGAATTTACTTGAAAATTACTGCGTTGCAACTACAATACTACTTCTATATTGGTTGATTATTGGCTGAGTGTTGGAGTTACGTTTAAGACAGATTGTATTGTAAATGTATTGTTTATACATTTTAAAATTAGAATATGGCACCAGTTATATATGTATACAACATTGCACTTATATATGTACACTTATTACAGAGTACACAGCGAGTAGTTCAACTACGAAAAATAAACTGAGCGGGCCGCGGGCAATAACAACTGACGACGCAGTTACGCGACCGAATTAGACATGATTAGACATGACAAAATAAGTTGCGCGAAACATGCTTAGTACAGCCCTGCATCCGAAATTTTAATTCCAACCGCGATTTTTTATTTATTCAATGATGGGTTACTTGTGTTGTACTTAATAAGTACCTATTCTAGCACATCGTTAAAATATGTTTCTTATGACGCTTAATTAATTTAGGTACCTCCACATTTTAATACAAAAAATAAATAAATTAAGACTAAACCATACTCATAAATCACTTTTTAGCAGACCCTCCCAAAACATGTTAAGGAGGGACTCCTTCAAGAGTAGAAACATTTTAATTCATATTTTAACATATAGACGGAGAGCTAGCCACGTCAGATATGACACAATAATGGGAGCGACGAAAGCCCTCTAGTTAGTATACTATACTATGCTTATTTCTAGATCCGGACATCTGGCAGCTGTAAAGTGGTGGAGCTCAAAAAATGCAAATAACTTTAAGAAAACAAATCCTAGAGTTCAGACTTTGATGCAATATTATGGAAAATGAAATGCATTAGATCACAGCCAGAAGTTTCTGTTGGGGAAAGAAGTGCCTAATAATGTAAAGTGCAATTTATAATTAATAGTCTGCTGTTTTTGTTTCCGCAATAATGCACAATGTTTTTTGTTCTATATAAATGACACAACTTCGTCAGCCTTTACCTATTTTGGTATTACGTTTTTCCAACTGAATACTTTGTTGGTCTATCACTCTGACCTCCACCCGTCAAAAGCTGCCAGATGCTCGGACCTAGCAATAAGAATTGTAAAGTAATCTAACATTATTTTGTCATATCTGACGTGGCCAGCTCGATCTTAGACCAATTGGTGCTTACCGTATTTAAATGTTGTGCTACTTTTTTGCATTTTATCTACACTAACTCACAACTCAAGTAAATATTGTAGTACCTACCCATGTTATGTCTTAATCCAGAACAGAATCAATGGTAACATAACATAATCAAGCCAACTACAATCGATTACAAGTGATCCCCCTATATTTCTAATTGGTTTTCCGTGGAAATAAATCTAATTTAAGTTGATCACGTCACGAAGAACCTCACAATTAATATGATATCGGGGTTCCCTAACCCTCTGATTGTAATTTTCTGTTCACGAAGGGATATTTTTAACCGACTTCAAAAAAGGAGGAGGTTCTCAATTCGACTGAATTTTTTAAATCCTTTTTTTGTATGTATGTTACTCGATATCTCCGTGAATCGTGAACCGATTTTCAAATATTTTTTTAATCGAACAGGTATAACCCCTAGATGGTCCCATTGTCATCAAGTCGGGGTCTGATGATGGGATCCTGGAGAAATCGAGGGAACTCTTCAACTATTATAGCACACCTATACCTAATCTCTGTTTAAGGATTATAGTGATTTCACTATTTTTTACAGCAACTCGGCCACTTCCTCTTGGAATAGCGGATCCTAAGTGAAGTCGGTTCTTTTTTTGTTAAAAATTATTTACTGTGTATTTAACTCAATGTGGATCATATCTGGTTTGAAATAAAACTTTTTGTTTTGTTTTTGTTTTTTATATTATAATAGAAATTAGCTATTCGTGTCAATTATAGCGTTTTTTTGCTATAGTTACTAATACTTGCACATACGGCTATCCATTATTCCTGCGAAACGAATTCAGTTCGTAGTGGTTGAATGCGCCTGAGTAAATCCAAATGCTATCTTCATGCATATCCAACGGCTCTTAGAAATACTCTGCTTAGATATTTATAAATTCAGCAATATGAGTGTATGTTCTGAATGCACATACTTTAAAAACAGAATATTTACTGGAAGACAAGACACTAGAAATTGTATGCCCAATTTGCTTCACGTCAAATATTGACAATATTTTGTGCTTTAGTATAAGTAGATATGGGTCGGTCTATTTTTTTTGCGACAATAATTTTCCCTTCGTCCCGTTATGTCCAGTTTGGGAATTTATGAAGTGTTTTTTGTAAGAAACTAAATCTCCAAAATCTATTTTTATCTAGTCAATACGTTTTGTATATACCGTAACAGAGTTGCAAACGTTAGCGCTGTCCTGGCTAAAAGAGGTCCACTCTGTCACATTGTTTAAACACACAGCAAAATTCGTTATCGACGTGAAAAGAAACATTTTGTTAGTCATTTTAAAATACTATTGGAGTTATTGTTTATATTTATAACCATTATAATTTTTAATGAAATTGTCGCTGAAAAAGAACAACGGACTGTATGAAAAAAAAATATTATTGCAAAAATAATAGTTCATGTTTAAAAAAATATATTATTCCAAAAATAACAATTCATGTTTGCATGTATTCATATGTTATAGCAATAATAACGTTATGTAGGTATGCCAAATTACTTATTAAAAGGAATACTACTTTATGAGAGAGAGAGAGAGAGAGAGAGAGAGAGGCATTATACAATGGTCAATTTATATCTTTGATTATTAAACCAACCGGATGCGATACGCGCTCTCATTTCTATCGGGAAAAGTCTGCCGTTTTTTGCGGGGGAGGGGAACGTCAAATGTATGCGAAACGTCAAAATAGCCACGTCAAATAAACGTCAGTCCATACAATGAGTATGACCACTGGTCATACATTTTTGGCAGAGGGGAACGCCTGTCAAAGACCACTGCGCTTGGTTTAAAGCTCTAAGATTTATATTGCTCTATTATTAAATTTACTAAATCTACTCAAAATGATGTTAACCCTGTGAAGACGGATCGCAAGAAATATGTAGAAAGGCAATAACCCCGTAACAATATTCGACATATGTACATAACAAATTCGACCCCTCCGATAGAAGTGTAAAAAACGTGGAATATCACCGGTATTATCGACAAAACAAAAACCATCTGAAACTTGTTTAGTCCTCTAATACTCAATTACTCACATTTCATAAATCGTGGCTAACCCGCTAAGGGCCCGGCAGTGTGCTTCATTATACAAGTCGATGTCAAGTATTCCCATGGCTCCGTAGCAAACAATATTGTTAGCGAGATAATAAATTAGTTTAGGGAATTGTCATACTCCCATTAATATATCCCAATTGATCATATCAATCATGAACTGCTTTCGGATCAACTGAGTGAATATGGGCCTAAATAATAAACAAGAGTCGAGCAATAAACCATTTGCATTACTTCGACAATTACCCGAAAGTAGTAATCGCTGGTATTCATTAATAGATTACTTTCCAATAGATAAACTCAATTGTTTCGTTGTATTCATAAAATCAAAATTTCAATAATAGGTACACGGAAACATCCAGGTGTAACATGTGTTTGCGCTTTAGATGATTTTATAAAGGAGATGTATTTATCAACTATTATACATATAGTATTGTGACGTCACAATATTAGTCTCCCATATGAACTCCAAACAACAAATCGTTTTGACGTTTCCTGAAGAGTAGCTGATTTGACTTCATTGGGAAGTAGCCTATTACCATGGCTAGCATTTTCTATCCTTAAAGTTATCAAATAAAATTAAATGTGCAAATAGGAAGCGATGGTTTTTGAACATGCTTACATATACATCTTGTTTCATTCATTATTAGCACTTTTGTTTTAACTTAGCTCTTGCTACTTTATCACGCTATAGGAAGTCTTTACAAGAAAAAATGTGATAAAAAGTGTCATCTACATTTTTGCGGAAACAACTTTCTCTGTACTCGGGCACCGCCGTCGCCATGTTACCAATCGCTGAAACCGAAGAGGGCGCTGCGGAGACGACAACCAGCGCCACCCGTCTACGGAAAACGCGAGACCGCGTGGTTACAGCTGAAATGCGCGCGGTACGCAGGAGGCGCGGGTGGACTGTAGTCGGCTCTGAAACAAGGCAAGTTCATGTTCCGCCGCAAGATGGCGCTATCATCAATATATGAGTTTACTATAGATGTTGTGTTTTTGGTGTACTTCCAAGATTGGCTTCATAATAGGCAATTTTTTTTCTGCTTATGATTGAACTTGAACTGCTAACTATTGGAAGATTGTCGACGATAAGAGGGTAGTTAAATGTCCTTTAATAGTGGCAAGTTAATATTTAGGTTGTAATTTAATTTATTTTATTTTGTTACTTTAGTTTTTAACGCTAATTTAATTCATAAACGATAATCTTACAACATTACAGGCGTCATAAAATGTCAGTATTTTCAACTGGGTTAAAAATAAGATTTTTTGTGTAGGTACTGTGATTTCAGACAGTCCACGGTAAATATTATTGTTTAATGTTCCTGTGTATATTTATTCAATGAAAAACAAGATAAATAAATACATCTCGAATTTTGTTATTATAATATCCACCTGAACTTTTTCATTGACAGTATCAAAACTGTAAACAGGAAAAATCATTCGTCCGAATTTTCCTGGGAATATTTTTGTGTTGTTTATTAATAGTTTATTATCGATCGCAGACGACGGGAAAGGTATATAAATTCGTGAACGAGCGATTGTGTCGGGTGAAGCGCAGCTGAGTCCGAAAATATAAGACGAGTCCACGAATTTCTATTCCCGCCCAGGCATATACCTAATGTTTTTCTCCAAATTTGCGAGGAAATAAAAAAATTAAATAAATTACAAATTTTGCTTAGGTTGTCTTTTTTTTTCTTATGGACTTTAGGCGGTATTGCCTGTAGCCTAAGGTTATCATTCAATGTCATGAATTAGCTTCCCTCTGTAGCATATTTTTTAAGTACAAAGGACTATTTATACTGCCAATTTTTATTCAAATAATGAATTTTCGTCAAAAGCTATTTAAAACAGTACCTATTAAATATGCTCCTTTAATACAACTGTTATAGTTTAAACGGCTATTAGACATTGCAACCTGCAGGGCCCAATCTGTTGTGTACCCTGACTCTCCCTGCCCCTCCTTCAGCTCCCTACGGGCCCTACCTTTAAACGGCTATTAGACATTGCAACCTGCAGCGTCCAACCTGTTATGTACCCTGCCTCTCCCTTCCCCTCCTTCAGCTCCCTACAGGCCCTACCTTTAATTATACCTACCAACCTGATAGATTGGGCCCTGCAGGTTGCAATGTCTAATAGCCGTTTTAATTACACCTTCCAACCTGACAGATTGGGCCCTGCAGGTTGCAATGTCTAATACCGCTTTTAAACCTTAAAAAAAAGTTGTTTTGTCTATGATTGTATTAAGCCTTATTCGCACGATCAGACGCGGTGCTATGACAAAGAACGAGACAGCCAAGTTTTTTGATCTCACTATCTCGCTCTATCCTATAATTTGAAGGTATAGCTGGTCGGGTCGTGTAAACGCGGCCCGCGGCTATATTGGCTGTTTGCGTTCTTCTCAGTGGATACATATTTAAAAAAAGTAGAAAACGATACAGGAATCTGTACTGTTTTTTTCTCAAACATGCGCGGAAATGTTGTCGTTACGTTCGAGATAATAGACTCGAAAGTATCACGTTTCGGGCGCCACAGTGACACTTGCTATGAAAAGGATTTTCATACTACTTTGCAGGCCTCCGCCACGCGCTCGTCCGCGCGAGCGGGCCGGGCGCGGCAGGTCACTGTCGCGCGGGCGCCGGCCGCGACACGGTCCCCGCATTATACTGAGAGATACGGAGTGCGATAGACTTTTAGGGTTTAGGTCTTATTTCCACCCATTATTTTAAGAAAAGCACTATACATGCCTCGGCGTGAAAACGGATTCCCGGCCTCGTATCCCTATCCTCGTATATGCCTAATACTTGACCGGAAATTCCTGTTTTCCCAGCCTCTGCTGTTGTACTATTACTTCCCATCCGCTAAAACAGGACAATACTGGTTTGTTTTTTTTTTATTTGATTTTGACAATAAGGGAAGCACTTCACGTACTGATTTTGCTACAGTAAGGCGAACATTTCCGAGCACATTGGAAAAAGGAATATATTTGAATTTTGAACATAACGAACGTTATAAATAATCAACTTTCTGCATCGTTAGCTGAATACAATAGTATCGACTTCAGAATAAATTAATTACGCTTTTTTAACTCCAAATCATACCAAAAAGTATACTTTTTACACTCGCCTTTCTCCGAACTCCTACGTTCTATTATTTTATTCGCTATGCGTATAGAGTAGAGAAACAAGCCTACTGGAAAAACATTTTTATGTTACCATGCCTGGTTTGAAACACAATAATTTTCTCCATCAAATCGCAGTTTTTCTAGTTTCTTGTACAGTCGCCATCGGATATATCTGAGGGGCCAAGTTGGTCAAAAATATCTGGACAACTCCTCTATTGTCAAGGTGATAAAGTGCATGTTTAGATATTTTTGACTACTCTGGCCGCTCCGATATATTTGATGGCGAATGTACCTAATTGAAATCGTCTTTCTCAATGCAAACTTAGAATATTTAGAATATAGAATTTGAAGTATTACATAAAAACGTTATTTTCCTAGGGCTTTCTAGGTACCGGCTTAGAATGAGAATAATCGATAACCGGTAATTTATATTAATTTTGAAGCGGTTTGCATCCCATATTTTTATTACCTATGTAGTTTTATTTGTTCTACTTTGAGCGAGTGAAATAAATCCAGATGCTTAAATTATTTCAATATAATTCCCATAGGTTTCTAAAAATACGTTTTCGAGGCAATATCCCAAATATAAAATATTAGCAAACGATAACACGGCTTTATGATGAAGCGTGCCTGGCGAACCGGAGTAATTAGCAATTAGCTTCGAGAAAATTCCAAATCAACAAAATAGGCTTCTGGAATATATATCCATATTTTTGCATTCGTTATTTTTATTTACAGTCCTGCGAAGATTGTTTAGCATCAAAATTTATGCTAATATAATTAACAATTATTAACAGCACCTACTTCAACATTATTAATTCTACCTAATTATGTAGGTACTTACTCATTAGGCGTATGAGTTTGAAAATATTCAGAGCGTTGCTTACCGCGACCTAAAATACCTTTAAATAAACCGTTTAAGAGATCCTTCGGGTTCTGTACCCTCACTTATTTCAGTAAAACAGGTATAATTACGTTAAGCAGCATTCCTCAATATCTCGATACCTACTTGAACATGTTAATTTTATTAACTTTATAACTTATCAGAGATGTTTAGCTAATGAAGCATTTAAAATTAGTTTAATTCACTCTAACAAGAGAAACCTATACATAAAGATACCGTACTCTACAGGGATGAAGCATACATATATATTAAATATTCATTAATTTGTTGTGTTTTGATATTATGTAGGTATGCTAAATAGCAGCTTTCTAATACCTATTAACAGTCAGTGCACGAGCTAAGCCGCAGCCAGACAAAACCGTATATAGATATACTATCGTCCATAGCAACCCTGAAATCATTAAACTTAATCTTTCGTGTGACATACTATAACTACTTAAATTTTCGATTTTACTAGTATTTTATCATCACGCGCGAGTTGTTTCGGAGAGCTTAAGAGTCGCCAGGACGCTCGCGTGAACTCGCGTCCCCATACAAACGTAGTTCAGCTCTCATTTTAAAACAACATGCTTTGGAACCACGAAATTTGGCATGGGCATTCTAGTAGTACAGATCTAGGTCGGTAATTCGTTTTCGTTGCTAAAAATTGTAATACAAAGAAAATATAGCAAAAATAAGTATTGTATGTAAATCTGTAACTGGCTGTATTTTCTTTGTATTAAAATTTTAGCAACGAAAACGAATTACCGACCTAGATGTACTTAAGTACTAAAATGCCTATGCCAAATTTCGTGGTTCTAAAACATGTCGTTTTAAAATGAGAGCTGAACTACGTTTGTATGGGAACGCGAGCGTCCTGGCGACTCTTAGGTTTCCATCTTCAAGTTTTAAGAGGATGACAAAAGCTAAATTCCATCCCTATCTTTTTTAGCGCGAGTGAAAGAGAAACACTGCGTTGCGATTAGTATTGGAGCTCATTGCAAATTATGCAAAATGATGAATTTAAAAAAACTACGCATTAATTGAGAAAAATAAGGCAATGAAGTTTTTAGTATTAGTATGGTAAATTTTTGTCCTTAATTACAAATGTATAAGTCAAGAAACTAAAGACATACAACTGTTTAAAGCTAATTTTAAGATGTAACTTTGGAATTCTTTTCTATCGAGCCGATTTAGTCCAATCGTGCATCGGAATTAACAAAGTTCTTCGAAATAAAATTCCCCAAAACAAGTAGTTATAGCTGTATGATTGTTTAAGTAAAGTCAATTTGAAGGTCATCGGGTGTTGTCATCCTCTTAAGAGTGTTAGACGAACTGATCCGTGATCCGTCGCTGCGAGTCCACCCTAATAACCCTGAAATCGTTTAATCAGAAACCTGCCTGACACAGACTAATGACCCCGGACACAGGAAAAACGCTTTTTAATAACTGTTACTTTGTTGTCTCTGAAAGCTTCAAGCTTTGTATTTTCAGCCCTAAAAGGTTAATCTTGCGTTGATTGATTAAATTTTCGCTTAAACGTTTTCATAATTTTTTTATAACGGCCTCAATGGAATTGTAGGTGATAAGTTGGAATAAATAATAACTTTGTCTTGAAGTTACGCAAAGGAAATTAGGTTTTTTAGACACGTTTATGACTGTAATCATTCTGATCGTCGCTATTGGCCTTTGTTCAAACATAAACAAACCACCTAGCGGGCCACCCGAATTAATGGATGGGAACTAGCCACTGATTTATATCCAGGAACTCCCACATTTTTTGTTAGAGGTTTCGGGACTAAGTTTTGCGGAGATTAGGGCACGTTGATTAAGTTGCAGGTACCTTTTTAAGCCTACAGACACACCTCTAAGCGCCTAAACCCTTTGGATGTGGTATCAGAACAACAGTTAACAACATTTAGACGGAAAAGACAAAACAAAATATGTATGAAATACAATAATTATAATTAATCTCGTAAAAAGGAAATCTAAAACATATAGAGGTGTAGGGTTAGAACCGGTGGTAGTTTCTTTTCTCTCTGACGTTCATAAGTGCATTGTAATGTGCCTAAATTGAAGAATAAATATCTTTTATCTTTTATCTTTATCTTTATAGTGTCTTCCACTAAGAAGATTATCATAGATCGAAGTATTCTAGGACTTTATTAAACTTGTAATAAAATATATTATTATGGATGGTTTAATGATTCACACAGTAATTAATCTTACTTACCTACTTAGTGACATAATGTTAAGACTAAATTCAGGAAAACCATTTTATGATGTTATAGAATATCAAAGTTCAAGCCTTTGTAAATATTTGTTCAAAGAATCGAGGCAAATTACTGGTGCAGGGCATATATCTAGACCTATTTATTCCAGGATTCATTTTATGGCTGAAAACAAACCACTTAGACCTAATTAAGGTCCATGGAATAAAATTTTTTTTAGCAATCTTACAATTTCAATATGTCCACTCGTCTACCTGCCCGTTGTATTTTTGCATGATGCGTGATGCCGCATAAGTGAAACTGTAGTTACATGTTGGCTACACCAGACTTTTCACCGTTGTATTTATAAAAATAAAACTGGTGAACAATACAAAGGAATGTTGCTGAAAATAAAATATAGGCCAGACTGGGCACCAAATAATACAGGTATTCATTTTTAGGTATTATTAATTGAACCAAAAAAGTACTACGTAATACCGTCGTGCGTACCCATGAGTAAGTGTACGTTTATACCAATCCTCGGAATAGTGGTATACTATAGCCTTGTGTTTTTAGGGTTCCACACCTCAAAAGGAAAAAACGGAACCCTTATAGGATCACTTTGTTGTCCGTCTGTCTGTCTGTCAAGACGATTTTTTTAAGTTTATATGCGATTTTAATCTTGGAAATTAAAGACAATATCCAGTTTTATTTAGAAACTTCTAGAAGCAGAAGTGCCTCAAAATACTGACACGATTATCACTGGATAGGATATGATCAGTAAGTACATATTTTGAAAAACAACCTAATAAAGTTTTGTAACTGTTATATTAGCATCATACCTTTAGGTATGAGTTTTCTTGACTTTCAATACCTTTAGGTATGAGTTTTCTTGACTTTCACCTGGCTAATTACGTGAATACGGTAAAGCCCATCAAAAAAATGTACCTATAGATTCTTTTTTGTTTAGTAATTAATAAGGATAATTTTTTTCATAGACATTTTTCCCTGACGTTAAAATTTTTATCTCTGCTCAAAGGGGAGTGTTGCGTCAGGGTGCACGGAAAAAAAAGCTTCCGGGATATTCTCAATCTAAGACATTATTTTATTATGTTGAAAATATTTCTTCTTGACAAGTATTTATTTCCTTTAACGAAAATAAAATAAAGTTTTAAATATAACGAAGCGATTATATTTTTACAGATTTTCTAGTTTTCTTTTACCTAAGATAATACTTGTTTGATTAAAGTACAATCTCTCTTATTTAATCAATATACTCTTGAAACAATATATTTTTGCATTTCTATTTTAAGAAAACGTGGTTTTATTAAGCGAAGAATCATATTTTTGGTAAAGGAAATAAATACTTGTCACGAGGAATTATTTCCAAGATAATAATAATGTCTTGGATTGAGAATATCCCGGAAGCTTTTTTTTCCATGTGAGAGGGACGGGCGGTAGTGTACTTTAAACCTAAAGGTATGATGCTATAACTGTTTCATAACTTTATTAGTTTGTTTGTCTACCCCACACATTGAAAAATAACTTGACTGGATCAATAGGTAATCTTTTTAGGTATTATAATTAAGAGATCACTTAATCGCTATTTTATTATTTGTCTGCCGTTTTATTTCGTTCATGCCAAGCAAAGGTGGTTTTCAAATGCTAAATTATTCTTGACAATTCTTAATATTGTGTACACTTTTGACTACAACTTTAATCGTGAAATCTCTTGAAATTCGTCAGATACAAGGTTATTTTATGTTAGCAGCGTAAAAACTGATCTTGAGGAAGTTCAGTTGAAAAGTACTACCTAATCACTTTTAGTTTACCTAAACGGACCGGTCCGCTAGGTCTAATTCCATGAATGTCCAGTCTGTCCGTTAGGTCCAATTCCCTAAATGTCCACTCTCCGTTAGGTCCATTTTTGTCTTATTCCCGCAGCGCGTTCTACTTATATCCATTCCGCGAATGTCCAATTTCTACATGTACAGTCGCCATCAGATAATTATATTGGTACGGCCAAGATGTCCAAATATCTCTGAGGAAGAATTCTGCACAGTGTGAATGCCATTTATATCATAACTACAATAGCTACTGCAATGTCATAAACACCTTAGTATTTATCGTCAAGCGCACGTGGGTATGAATCATACTTTTCCCTAGTCACTAGATATCTCGAGCTGTATTGTAGTGACATGAAACGTTGTCCCTGAGTCATCCCATAAGTTTTTAAATGTTTTTCAGGTGTCGTGAGATCTCTTGCGATCTCCCGGGTGTTGGCAATGTGCCCTTACGGATATAGCCCGCCCGAGACGTGTCGCATGTTCGGATTGTTGCATGGTACAAGACAGGAGAAGTGATGATTACTACGAGTATTCAATTGTAACAATTAGTGGATTCTTTGCGATGATTTTTAAAGTGGGCGGGGTGGTATGCGCCAACGACGCGTTTGTGTATTTGATGTGTAAAATATTTCAAAGATTTAATAATTAAACACTACCTAGGTTAGAAAAACTTTAGCATTAGCGGTTATGATTTTAAATAAACACACGACCTTAATTAGTGGAGAAGTGGCATAGAGGGTATATGAAAGAGTCAATTGCGTTTTTATATGTTTCTTGATTTGAGCAACTTTGCCCTTGCATCATTCTGAGGATACTAGAAACATCTGCTACACAACAATTATTCAATACAGCCTAACTAAAACTTGTAGGATAACAGCTTTCAAATTAAGCAAGTTAGTATTAGAAATCGATTTCTACGAACGCTTTAATCCTAACAAATAACAACTACAACATGTGTAACTGTAAATACGGCAAAGTTAACCGTTAATTGAATTGAATTTTAAGATATTTGGATGTGAGCCAAAATGACGTGCTACACCCTTGGGGACTTTGTGAGTACGGGGCTAAACCCACTTACTTAATTGGAAATGCTGAGTCTGACTAACTTTACTCCAAATGAATGGTAGCCTTTTCACTTAAACTCTTAATGAGTTGTATTAAAGGGTTTTAATGAAAGGACTTTGAACTTCATTTCGATTATTAGGTTTTGAGACTAGTTTTTTATCATTTATTTTTATATAACTGTTATGTTAGCTTATATACACGTACCACTGCTGGGAACGGGGCTCATTTCGCACTAAAAACTCGAGCTATAGTCCCCACGCTGGGCCAAAGCAGGTTGGAGAGTTCACATTACACCTTTGAATTTATTCGCGGATGTATGCAGGTTTCCTCATTTAATCTAATAAAAAAAAATTACTCTAAAAGTGGAGACTTAAGTAATATAATAACCTTTTGAACACCATACGTCATATACAAAAACCCCATAAACACGCCAAGGTCACGAACAAAAGTGAGCCAAAATAAACCTTAAGTACTTGAAAATATGACGGTTACTTTGACAGCGTACGCCATAACGCCTATAGGTTCTCGGCACTTTGAGCACATGTAAGAACTATGTCATAAAAAAACTGCGTGTGCGTGCACGTGCACGTCCCGCTGCGTTGTGAAATAAGAAGTCTCATAAGACATGTCAAACCGTACGCGCACGCACACGTCACGCGTCGTCAAGCACCGTCACGCAAGCGGTGTGACATGTCTTATGAGAATTCTTATTTTACAACGCAGCGGGACATGCACGTCTACGCACACGCAGTCGGTGTGGTTCGGCGTTTAGGAGTTCTTAGCGTCCAAAAGGTATTAACTACCAAATATTAAGTAACGATTCAGCTTGTAGTTAATAAGTTTATGGCCCTAGCGACCGGAGACGTAACAATTGAAATAAACTGAAATTATTTAGTAAGTACAATACAAGTACCTTATGTGAGGTTAGGTTAGTTCTGGAAGGAAAGTAAGGAAAATAAATATGCTATCAGTACGATTTCCGATCTCAGACAAACTATAAAGGTATTTACAATTTTACTGTGACATATATCTACCTTCTGCTAGACTGTGTCTACAGAGCTTTCCAAAGGTTCTCTCCAACGACGGGCCGTAAGCTGCCATTATTCCAACGGGGCCCTGCGATTTGACCAAATCATCAGGTATTGTTGCTTGCCTTTTGGCCGTTCTCCTAGTCGCACTCGCCACTCGAGAACCTTTCTGCGTCGCGGCCGATTGGCTTATTATTTGAAGAGCCCACGGGCGAAAGATAAGAGGATATTCTGTGAAGTTTTCATGAAGGTTTCCAATAAAAGTTAATTTAGTACACCAATACATTATTTTTGAAATTTAGGGTACAGTTTCTGGTATGGATACAATTGCGAATTATAGCCAATAGTAATATTCCACTATCACAAATGAATTATTTCTGTTTTTACTGGGGGCCGATTTTTGACAGCCGGACGATCAAATTCAAAAAATTCAAGCTCGAAAATAATCGCACACAAAAGTTTGTAGCCAATTTTTTCGCATGGAATTAATAGTTTAAATAATCATTATTTTAAATTTCTATCGCTTTTATTAAGAGTGTTTAAATGTCACCTACGAGTGCTCGAATCTCAAAAATCACCCCCCTGGGCCTTTTCATTAATCGCTACGTCTTGTAATTTATATACTCACATATTGTAAGTGCTGCGAAGTCCATAGCCGTTCCGCATTCCTAAAGAATATTTGAATGCCACAAAAGTGAATAACCTATATAAAAACATAATCCAACTTTATGGACTCGTTTCTACTTTCTATTTTGTTAATTTTAATTGCTATGTATAGTCAACGTCAAAGATAGATTTACATTTTTGTACCTCATTAATTTCGTACTCTAAAATATTTTTGACATGGACTGAATACGCGTATTTGATTACCGTTTGAGCGGGCTCCCATACAGACTAACATATCAGACAGGTTTTTTTTGCCGTTTTTATGGATAATGTACGGAACCCTTCGTACGCTAGCCCGACTCGCACTTGGCCGGTTTTCCAATTTCATCTGCGTATAAATTTCTTCAATTTCATACCAGTAACATTATTATTCCTACTTACTATAAAAACTAAGAACAGACAAATAGTTCATAAAATTATTATTTTCCAACTTCACACGAGGTATTGTATGTTCATTAGATAGACGCAAATGTAGCGAGATTTACCTCGCCATAATATTCCCCGTAGGTACTAGTAGCATATTTATATTTACCGAATTTCAACATACCTACTGATTTAATGATGTGCCTACCACTCACAGTGTACAGGGTTAATACCAATTTATTGACATCTCATTAGTGCAGGTACATGTTTATTTACCAAACCTCAAGTGGCATATGCAAATATTGTTATTTGCTAAATAACAATTATTTTGTATTACACAGAATGGACTTGTGCTGCTTTAGAAATCCCAATTGATGCGATATGTACTGTTAGTTTAGTAAGTAAAACCAGTTTGGGTTATCTTATTTTTCTAAAATCTCACTAAATTCACTATACTTAGTCGGATAAAGTTATGAAATGTGTGATTTTGCACATCGCAGTATTATCATTATCACAAGGGAATTTCATGAAAGACTGTGATTGTTAAAGGCTCAACAAAGTAAGTGGCCCATTTTATGTCTCACCTTTGGGAAAGAAGCGGAAATTGAGCTCCTGATGTCCGTTCCTAGGGAAATCTCTTTAAATAAAGTTGTTCGACGCGACGACCGATACACCATTGTTGTACCTGAAAGCTTTTATAAAGAGGTATTTTTCTACGTCCGTGATAAATCCGATTAAGTGCATTGTTGCTTTTATACTCTACGAGTACGTTGAAAATGACGTTCCAGTATTCTTTGAATGATATTACAATATAAGGCCAAATTTCAATTTTTATACGGGTTAGAAAGGTTCGACTAATCTTCGATTTCGAGATTAAATCCACCCGTACAAACAATGTCTGTGTGGAAGCTTGAGTATTACATGAGGGTTACTGTGTCCAATGAGGAACTGGGTAATTTATAAAATAACAGATTGTTGTATGTAAGTAGGTACGTTCAGCGTACATACTTTGAACGTATTTTTTTGAGAATCGAAATTTGTATATTTTTAGGAAAACTTGAAAATACTGTAGGAAAAGTATGTTATTCGTTTAAAAAGTAGGTATACCCAGCCCAGGTATATCGTAAGTAGTGTTAGATGTACCCATATTACCAGTAATATGGGTACATCTAACACTACTTACGTTCAGCGTAATTGCACTATAAAATAGTAGGTAAATAATTCCGAGACCGTCCATTTTTGTTTTTATTTTTTTATAATTAATACATGTAAACAGCCTTCTTTACGAATGTTTACCTATTTAAGAAATTTCACTTCCTTTTCCAACAAAAACTTGCCCACGGAATATCAGTATTACTTAATTACAATATTTTTTATAAAATACATATCACAACATCTTGAATAACCGATAGGTACCTAGTTACATTATATAAGTTTGGTCTAAAATGGTTTTATATGTTAAAGATATTCAGGTACACATATAGAAACGACGTATCTATAAATTTACCAAAGTCCAATTAAAACACTCGTTGACTCACCACTCCCTTTAGGAGATCGTTCACTTTCGTTTGTAGGGGAGAATATTTTACGCGAAACTATTCATTCGCTCGACATGGCTCACGGCTGCGCACGGCGAGCACTTTGTCGAACAAAACCACTGCACACTAACTGCTATTTATTTTACTTCATGTGAGTGGATAAACGTAGGTAACTTTTTGATAAATGGGAAATCTATACAGTCCATTGATTTAGGTATCCTACTAGATTTGACTAGAACTTTCGTGTATGTTTGGCGGTTGATAGCTGAGACTGGATCAATGAGTAGTATAGAATTATAGTATTATTTTCACTATAACAGTGATTTGAGACAGTTTCTTAGGGATGTTCCTTAACGTCTAAAAATATGAATACATTTAATGTGACAAAAATATGCAGCCACTACTCTATTGCCAAGGTGGAAATTCTTGGACACATGTTTTCGTCATATTAAATGTATCCATATTTACAGACGTGACCGTACTTAATTTTTTGCTCGTGTTACTGGCCACACACTGTACTTATTGATTTGTAACAAAAGGCCACTGTAATATTGTACCTAAACTTTACAAAATTAGATTGGATTCCGAATCAGACAATTTCAAAGGTAAATTGTTTGAAATTGAAATAGAAATCAAGTTGAACAGAACAGGATTGTTCAAAGTTCATCGGTTTCACTTAATTTTCGAATTCTGGCTTATTCCCAAACCTTTGTTTCAGGTAAGTGCTGGGTTAATACAATTCGCAGCCAAATTCAATTAAATCCTGCCTGCCAATTTCAAGGTAAGTGCAAGTTTATTCAATTGTCATACCAATTTAGATATCCCACAAATTGGTAACAGATGTCCATTACAATGAAAAAATGAACTGTGAAGAACTCTGAACATCGTGGGATTCACCAGACGTTCTTCTATACATCACAGCCAATCTTAGTTTTTTTGTGTAGGAATTAAGTTGTAAGTATGCGAATGTGGGTATATAACTGCAAATGTAAGTCATTATGACTACACGAGTCGCAGAAATCATATGAGTAAAAGTTCTTTAATAAATGTATCTCTTTTTTTATTAGTATCAAATATTTATAAATACACTTTTTAAAATCCACTTTCAATGATATAAATAAAAAATAAATATTGGCACAAATGTAACGCAAATTGTATACTTATTTCAAAGATATTAGTTGCGTTTACACACGACATAAAAAACAAAATATTTCCCTTGTTACCCCAGGATGGATTTGAGAAGTGGATCCGCCAAGATTTTTGACGTAAATTGTATCATTCTCTCAACTTTATCTTGATATCTACACCAGTTAAGCTACTAGGCCAAGTTTGGTATCGTTATCGTATAAATCGGGGATGCGAACTTGAATCATGGAAGAATAAAAGATGCTTTAGACAGGTTTATTATCCGTTCATTGAATAATATCAGGTTTAAAAGTATTAATTACAATGAACAACAAATAAGTTCTTGCTGTCACAAAGTTCCAAAGGTTTTATTCCAGGGTAACGGAAAATTACTGATACAAATTAATTATAATCCCTTCGTCGTCTCGCAAATCTTTATTCATGATTAAATCCACGTCAAAATGTTAAATGAATAAGTATAGATAGAAATAGTACATTACGTACCTAGGGCGGTAAAATAAAGAAGGGCTCAGATCGCGGGTATTTGTGGCCCGAACCGAAGGTAAGGGCCATATACAAGCGATCTGAGGCCTTCCTTATTACCGCCCGTGGTGTGTACATAATTTTACGTCTTCTCGTAGGTATGAAGTGAGATTTGCCGCTGCGCTCTAGGGCGGTAAATCTCACTTAGCGCCCAGAGTGACGTAAATATATTTATTTACGTCACACAAGTTAAATAAACATAAGTTGGGTATAAAAGTAACGAGGGGTAAAGTAAAGTATAAAAAGCAGAAACGGCAAGTTGCGGCGTTGATTATTGGTGTTGATATTTGTTAGTTAAAGTTAATTGAGACACAGAAAATAGTATTTTGTGCAACAGTTACATAATAAGGGTTCTTAAGATTCGAGCGAGGGTCGAAGTTACAAAATGAGGCGAAGCCGAATTTTGTAAAAACAGACCCGAGAATTTTAAGACCTAATTATGTACCGTTGCACACAATAGTTTTTCTACGAGTGCTAGGCAAGCCGCTATGCATTGAGTTCGAGGAATGACCTGCTGCCTCTATACAATTGCCGGAATGTGCCGGCGCCTCCCTTGCCTAATACAGCGGCGGATGGCGGCGGCGCGGAGCCCGCCCTGGCAACAGACCCATTATATCCCTAAAAATCGAATTTTGAGTCATATTATGACAACGTTCATAAAGTATATGCTTTGAATATCCCTGTCAGTCATTTTATTGGCAAATTAGAATGCAGGAGTAGAAAATAGTACATTTCGATATTAGTGCGGAAAGTATGTCATTACTTCACGAGCACCGAGATATCTTGCCACGAGCCGTAGGCGAGTGGCAAGACTCCGGACGAGTGAAGAATGACATTTACGCACGAGTATCGAACGGCGTTTTTTAATACAGTTGCGAAAAAATTATAAAATTGTCAATTATTCACTTTGAGGTTACTTTAGTACATGTATCCGAACGCTCCGCGCGGTGCGGTGCGGCGCTGTGACTGGCTGTCTGTCACTGTCATTAGCTGTGATTAGCTGGAAAAGTAAAAAGCACTAGTGCGCGATAACAAACTTTCCGCACGCTAAACCACTACAAGAAAAGCACTTTTTTGAGCAACTGTATTAAAAAAGAAGTTAATTATGTGCCGTTACGACTTAGCACAAATCATTTAACGATTAGGTGAAAAGTTACTAATTATTTAATTATTTTTTAAGCTCCGTATGTGTGAAGTGCATGGTAACCAACAAAACGATTGGGCATGCCTGAGTATATTTGATAATAATCGCGAAGGATATGTCACATTGCAAAAAACTACCGCACGTATATTCATACATAGAGGTATATGCGGATGCTTCTTTCTAAGTTTGGTATTAACACAAAAGGTTAGAAAGAGACTTCCTCTTTCTCGTAAATTGTCACTTATATAGCCTTATTAGGCCACAAATCAGATTAAAAAATATATTTAGTTACTAATGGATCGTATAAATATTTTAGCCTTTTGTACTGAGCTACGAAAATAACAAAGAACCGCTTTCAGGGAATATTCCACGCATACTTTTTACTCAATCGCTGTCAGTTTTCGCGCTGGCCATTGCCAGTATTTCAAGCGGAACGTTTCCATAAAACGATACATGCAAATGGTTCATATCTAGCTGCGCTTTCATGATTCTATTTACAGTCAATACGAGGCTCTCATAGCAAGCACATGAATGCCGAACGAATGTTCCATATTATACAAGTATAAACGGTATCGTGCAACGTAAACTATGATAAATATGACAATGACCTTATGAAAACTTATTGTTAGACACGTTACAAATTGCAACGGTTTTGCTCTTCTTACAGTAATAACGAAAGGTCAATACTTCATACATAACGTAGTCGGAATAGCTCCTGTTCTGCTATTTTTACTCGGAAGATTGCCCAGACGGTTAGTATTGTTCCCTGGTGTTTTATTATTACGACACTGTGAGACATTTTATTGAAGCTCGTGGTGACGACACTGCCGCTTCGGGGTGATAAAGGGTTGTTACCGATTGCGGTCGTGTTAGTATACCGTTATATAGTATAATGTTTGTTTTCAATTAAAATTTTACTTACGACGGCATCCTCTTACGAAGGTAAAACAAATTTAGGACATGCTTAAAAAATAGACCCTGCGGAGTACCTAAGCCAAATGTATTATTTTACAAGTAGTCCGCCGCGAATTGAGTACTCACGATTTATTTGCAAACGAGTTGACCAATATAACAAGACCCTTATACAACTACAACCTCAACAAATTTCATAAAGATCAGAAAAACTTTACTAAAGTTATCGCAGAACAACTACTCAAAATCAAAAAGCCATTGAAATGCACTGACGTCTCGGTAGCCAGCTGACAGTATGTAGTTGTAGATACGTTGTTTCCGAAATTGTCTGTAAGAACTTTTCTTGGCTAACGCTTCTCTCGTTCGACTATTAAAAGATGCCTGACTATACAATAAAATCTGTCCGGAAAGAAAAGAGTCGTAGAATGTATGAGCTCCCATATAAACCACGACACTTTTCTTTCCAGACAGACTCTACATACTGCACGGTTGGCAACAAACGTTGTGGTGATCGGGTGGAGTGATTAAAATGATCTTGTCACAAATTTACTTCTAAGAGTCTAGAGAGAGTCAAGATGATTCTGAACACCTTGGCCGCTTAGCTCATTCTACTCCTGGCTGTACTTGTGTAGTTACAGACATGTAAAAATACCGTAATGGAACAAACTGCATTAATAAAACAACTACCAGGATAGAAAAATCTAAGTCAAATTGGAATCTAAAGAAGAAACTCTAAAAAGTTAATTGAACCTAACATGTACATGATCTCACTTTAAAGTAAGGCCATTATTTTATTACCAATATTCCTTATGATAAATGTACTAAGGTTAATAGTGAATTAGAGCTACGTACAAGAAACATATACACACCCACTTGTTGTAGAACAGTCCCTACCCGCAGGGCTGCTACATCAGCCATATTTCTGACAATTTTCTTTCTCATGGTTCGCCTAATTACAGTAATGTCAACACGGCGACGGCCGTCATTCGGTGAAGATTGGATAGCAAGCAATGATAGCTTTTTTTTACGAAATTGTAAATCTCTTCTAGAATTATTCTAGAACTGTTCTACCATTTCGTTAAAAAAAGCTATGAAGAATTTGCTGTAATTGCTTGCTATCCGACCTTCGCCGACTGACGGTCTTCGCCGAGATGACCTTAGGTTTTAACTTAAATCCGCCTTTTAACTGATTATGCTATTTTTTTAACCGACTTCAAAAAAGGAGGAGGTTCTCAATTCTCGACTGATTTTTGTTTTTTTTTTGTATGTATATTACTGGATATCTCCGTGAATCGTGAACCGATTTTCAAATGGTTTTTTTTAATCGAACGCGTATAATCCCTAAATGGTCCCATTGTCACCAAGTCGCGGTCTGATGATGGGATCCTGGAGAAATCGAGGGAACTCTTTAACTATTATTGGCACACCTATAATGATTTCAGTATTTTTTACAGCAACTCGGCTACTTCCTCTTAGAATAGCGGATCCTAAGTGAAGTCGGTTCTTTTTTGTTTAAAATTATTTTGCAATGAAAACTAAAGAAAATACGTCTTCGAGTAGAATGTAGCGAGTGTAATGCTTGATTGTATTCTGTAACATTCTTTGAGATAGGTAGTAAGATTTACGAGTAAATTAACTAAATAAGTGGTGTCAAAAAATTAAAAGATCGTGAAACTGATGAGTGAATTTGGTAAATTTTAAACATTATCAATATGAATAATTAAAAAAAAAATTATGTTTCCAGCCGATGATATAGTATATAATATAGTATCCGTAATTAATTAAGAACGTTTTATTTTCAAATTGCATTTCTGTGAAATAGGAAAGCGCGCTTTATGCAAAGCCGACTTACTTTATTATTAAAATTAAGTACGACTTGAAAATTCCTTCGTCCGAGCAACTTTCAGTTCTCTCGGGTTTCTTTTCAGTCCTGTTAGTTTACTTTTATGAAATATAATTAATAACCATATTTTATTAAATCCTTTTTGAATAAATAAACCTACCTTAATGAATATGCTCAAATGTTAGAAGGGTACCTAACTACCTACCTATGCCTATATAATTTCTTACAGCAAATGTGTATCTAAGTAATAGCTGAAACTTACGGAAAATTGTTTTTTATTCGAAGTATATCTTGAAATTAACGACGTCAGTAAGTACTTTAGTTAACTCGGTATAAATGCGGAATTACATGTATACGTTGTGAATTGAATAGTTCATAAAGTGTCCATATCATAGTCACACTAGTGTGACTGTGAACTGACGTCAACCCCTAACAGTAGGATTTACCATTTACTTAACCGACAGCGCTATGGCCTGTCTAAGTGCACTCCTCGCTATAAAAGACGCATATTCCATCCACACTCCTATAAAGTTCGTCCCTTTTAGCTTACTAGGATAGTTTAGTAATTCCTTGCAGCGGGAAACAGACAGCATGTCAGGATTGTCAGCCGCCCGGCAAATCGCGCTGGGAGCTCGGTTCACTGAACATTCCGATATCCGTCCGTATTACGTAGGCTGGATTGACAAAGTTCTACTACGTGTTACGGGTACATGATTGATGTTGCTATAATTTAATATGGAGCGAACTGACACTCCGAGTGCTAGAGGATTATGGTTGTTTATATATGTATATAGTAGGCAGATACATATTCTTGTGCGACCGTCAGTCAAATAAATCTATCAACCGAGCGGGTGTTTTACTTAAACCCCAAATTCTGTATATAAAAAGGGATTTTATTGCTAGTATTTAGTGATTTTTTATTTCAAAATTTCAGTAGTTTTTAGGGCTTTTTTTATATTCGAAAGCTTTTTAAGATAACGTTGCAGCATTGTTTAAGCATTGTGCAAAGCCTGTTGAGCACGGCGGTTGTAGAGAAAAGTCTTTAAAGGAATTAAAATATGACAGATGGCAGTCATACAGAAATATATGGGAGAAAATTTTGAGTATTAGTTGAAACCGACCCAATCAGTGTAGCGTACGTATTTCCAATTACTAACTTTTAATTTTCAAAATTTTAGTTCCTTACGCACTCGTGCGCTGTTTTGCTCGAGACCGAGTTTATAGTAGTTCTCACCGAGTTATCCGCTTACTCACTGAAAACTGCTTGTTATGTTGAGCTTAATTAGCTTGCGCTAACTTTAATTCTGATTGTTATTACCGACTAAATTGTAGTTTACAGTTTGTTGCTAGGTGTTTTAACATTAATCCAATGATAAAAGACTAACCCGCTTGTGGTGGGGTCTTTAATAATTAAGTAGAAATAAGAAATGAATATTATACGAGGATTTTAAAAGATCACACACAAATCGACCGCCAGTTGTCTTAAGTTTATTCGTCTCGTAAATCTACGGTTCACTGAATATTTCGATATCCGTACTCGTTACGAAAGCTGCGTTCGAGGATTGGCAAAGTTCTAAAGCGCTTGACATTTCGCAAAGATGCCAGTTAGGTATGACTGAACACGCTACTAATAGTGTAATAAATTTCGTTTACAAATATTTGTAAAAACTATTAGATTTAAGTTATTATAGAATTATTTTGTACGGTCACGGACTTTCATTGTTGAGCCATTTGAGAGTGAGTGTGAGTGAGAGTGTGTATTAAACAAAAGACTGAGAGTGTGTATTAAACAAAAGACTGACAGTGTAAACAAAAGACTGAGAGTGAGTATTAAACAAAAGACTGAAAGTGAATATTAAACAAAAGACTGAGAGTGAGTATTAAATAAAAGACTGAGAGTGAATATTAAACAAAAGACTGAGAGTGAGTATTAAATAAAAGACGGAGAGTGTGTATTTAACAAAATAGCTTTAACAGTAAATAGCTTAACAATTAAAATCCGTAATTGTACCTAATGAATAATTTATCAAATTATCAACAATTAAGAGTTTAACTAATATTGAACGATTTCAGTATGACCAATGTAGGTACATTATTTTGATTTTCAAATCTCGTTTTCATACTAAATACAACAAACTATGTATATTTTACCGCAATTAGAATCGATTTTTTTCCCTTTATCATTTCCTCGTGTCAACATTAAAAATATTCTCAAACTCTAGGCCGCGGGTCCACTTCAAAAAGGCGAAATAATAATGTTGCTTTTAGGCATCACAAACGGTTATAGTATAAGACATTGAAATCAAATCCGATACAAGTTCGAAATATTTTTAAAAATAATCACAATTTCATCACTCGAGTGGAAACGATATTAATCAATTGACAATTAATCACCAAACATATATAGCAGGAAGTAAATCAAATTCCATTGTTATCTGATGCTTGTACACAAAAAGCCTCACTAGGTATACACTTTTGAACCTTATTCCGCTGTAATAACGTTCAAAAGTGTATACCTAGTAAGGCGTTGTGTGTACGAGTAAGCGACGGGTTATCAAATGTCAGAAGTGCCAATAATCTGGAAAAAGAGTTCCTTGCTAACCGAGCCGGAAACATTCCGGCGACGTCGTATGCTATTGTGACATATTGAAATTCCGAAGACGAGCCGATACGTAATTTCTTTTACACTTCTAGACTCATTTGAAACAATTTTCTTGACAATGAAATGCCTTGATAGGTAATAAGAAAATGAGTTTAATATTGCTAACTCGCATGGAGTGCATTTTATTAAGTTCAAAGGTCGAATAACAAATTATATTTTTAGCAAATCTAATCGTAAAATGAACGTATTGTTCAGGGCAAAGATGACTGTAGAGAGGAGTTCCAGCGCTAAGCGGCTTAAACCCGGTATTGTTTGCAATTTCTCAGGCTCGATCTGTCCTGTACCCTGCCTCTACCTACCTCTTCCTAATCTCCCTAAGTACCCTAATTTTTATTATACCTCTCCATCCGACAAGTCGGGCTCGAGAAATTCCAAACTATAATACCGGTTTCGAAGACGATAAATAGTTTAAACTATAAGTTATCTATCTAGTATAAGAAGTCTGTCTATTTCACAACTAGACCTCTTACGTGGGTTATTGTATCATATATAAAAAAAATGTATGAGAATTGTAGATACACATTTGTGAGGTTTAATGTAATAATATCGCTCACCAAGAAGCGCGCAAAAATATCTGACGCAATTAACCAGAAGAGCATGCATATATTTTTGAGGCCTTCATCTTCATTGTGCTAGTTATTATTGCGGGTGACTTTACTGTACACGTATCACTAAGCTTCTAAGTATTATGCATTTCGTAGCATATGATTCTGACTGTAAACCATTCATCCTAATTTAGGCCAACTGACACGTCTCGCAAGAGATTATAGAGGCATTAGCAGCATCAATAATGTATTCCCAATTACGTATGCTCTTTACTGAGTATTACCTATCTGAGTTAATTATTTCACATATAACATTGCTTGTTTATTTCTTACAGAGCTAGAAAAGTAGGGAAATACGAGCGCTTTTGTTCTTTGGTATTTTTTAAACGGAATGCCTTAGATAAACTCTAGTTCAATTTGTTGTTATCCTGACATATTTTTTCTCGCTTATTTTACCTGAGGTATTTAATAAACGAAGAGCAGGTCTGCGGGTCAACGTAATTACGAAATAAAGCGTCAGAAAAAGTATTTTATCTCGGTTAATAAAAAGGACCAAAAACCGGACCCTTTATTATAACAAAACAATTGTATTTTTTTTAACGGCGCCCTGTTAAAAATATTACAAGAGCGAAATTAAACGTGAAAACGTATTTCCATATCCATTAAGAAAAATCCTAAAAACAAATTGTTTGCATTTTAACAGAAAATCCCATTGTTATTTCTGGAGTAGAACGCAAAGTGCTATAGGAAAATTTAGAAAGATTTAGAAGTTGTCTACAGAAAGTTTAATTTAAGTATATGTAGTATTAAGTGTTAGTTATAGGATAATCACTGAAGTTATTATTTAAAAAAACAATTGTTTGTAACAGTAAACATATTAAAATCAATAAATGAAGTGATTTTTTTGCTTCTATGATTTTTATTTTATAGCATTTTATATCATTATTCCTACTACTACTATTTGCGATTACTAAAGAAATTAAAACGGGCCGTTATTATTAAATTTTTGTTATTATGTCTACACAAGGCCACCCGCTTTCTTTACTGTAAAATTATATTTGTTTAATTAGAAGTCGAGTAAGACACATTTCTTACATCACTTCTGAGTACTTATACCAATAATATTCTTGGTTGTACAATACGAGTACAGTCACCGGCAATAGTATCTTCCTACGCGAACGCCGCAAAAATATGTGACACGCTCTTATGAACCTACAAATAAGAGCGTGTCACATATTTTTGCGGCGTTCGCGTAGGAAGATACTATTGCCGGTGACTGTACCAGTATGTGGTCTGGACGCGCGTGTAACTAGAGTAATATATCAATCAACAGTGACATAATTGCATCGATTCCGGATGATTAGCAGTTCGTTGAGATATGGATCCTAAATCGTTGGCCCAATAATATTACTGGGTTCTATGTTTCACATTTTCGAATTGAAATTGGAACATTGTCACAGTGACACTAAGTCTAAATTTGCCTACCCTGAAAATGTAACATAGAACCCTGTAATATTGGGCCAGTGAATGTTGTTGTTTATTAGCTTTATTACATGTAGGTATCGGTATGTGAATGTTGAATCGATTGCAAGACGGTAGCGTTAAATATCAGTATACAATGTCAGTTTGCAATCAATGTAATACATGTGTTTTTTTCATTGGCCTAGTATAGAGTGTCCCACTGCCGGGAAAGGTCTCCGTTTTCCTGGCATTTTGTCCTGTCCATCTCCCGCTCCCGCCATTCTTTACTATATGTGTCCAGATCATGCCGCCATCTCCGTGTTGGTCTTCCTCTGCCTCGATGTCCATCCCTTGGAACCCCGGTATGTTATCTTTCAATTATTTTTGGATAACTTACTTAGTAAATCTTACGGTAATGCAAAGGGTCAAATGCGTTAGATAAAACGTAAAGTCTGGTCTACAATGCAAATGTATATAGGCATTCAAGTTATTATTTGTTGTTTTTAGAATCAAATTAATAATATCCCTAGACGTCTGTTACTTCTCCCTCGGCCCTTTGTATATCCCTACGTAAAGAGTTAACGAAGGATAATCCAATAAGCAGCAGCGACACTATTAATCTTAATTAGCTATACAGTCAGCAGAAAATATCTTGGCAACTCCAACTCCATCACAAGGTAATGCAACGTTTATATGACAGGGCACTGGAAGAGATCTCTGTAAAAATATAAATATTACAGTCCCTTCTTATCCTCCTAACCTACATTAACATTTTGTGCTGTATAGATTTTACTATGTCTGTCAAGTAAGTACTACACGTACAGTATTTAACCGCACATTAAGCAATGCACGTAAACGTTATCAGAAACACATAACAGCAAAAAGTTAATTAAAACAAAATTATGATCGACATTTAAGCTATCTGGCGTTGACCGTACAAGGCAGTCACGACACTGTCACAGTCCAATTAATTTAATTCCATGATTTAAAAAAAATCGGCAAGCTTATCTGTGATGTGAGTCAAATTGGAAGGCCACCGCTCGCCTTACGGTAAAGGGACAGCAATGTTGTGTTTTTTACCGGTTTACTTCGTAATACAAAGGTCAAGTCACACGTAATTGGTCATTACTGATAACAATGTAATACAAGTTATCTTATCCAATTACGCTGGCATAAAAAACGTATTTTAAGTAGGTACGATTTTTATCCATTCGAGTTGACGAAAGATCTCGAGTCTTATCATAATAACACAATTTAAAACCATGACAAAACATGATAACAGCCCGTATTTAGGAGCTGTAAACCTGTTAATTCTGTAGATAAAGTGTATTGTATAGTCTATTATCCCAATTATCGATCATTATTGATATAGCACATGTTTATAAGCGATTATCTAAGCGGGTGCAACGGCAGCGGGCAGCGTTATCGGCCGGGCGCGGAGCTGGTGCCGCCGCGGCAGTCGCAACCGGCTGGCACGCGCGGCCACACGCGCCTCGAGCCCGCGCACGCGCCCGCGACCGCGTCCGCGCCCGCTACCGCGCGCACCCCCACCCAAACCCCGTCAACCCTCAGGTAAACCTTTGGTCTTAACACAGCCCTTTTGATCAGCTTTACACCACTTCAAAAAACGTATTACATGGTGTTACATCTTCCAAAATTGCGCTTTATCGCGTGCTATATTTTAGCAACGTAACCTATGAATGTGTTGCATAGCTGGTTAAAAGTCAATTCAATAGCCACCTTTTCCTTTTGTCCCGGAACAGCCACCAAGGGTTTTGAGTGTTAAAGCGTCTAATTTTAAATGACAGATAGCTAGCCAATTTATTTTTAGTGCAAACAAAACAAACTAATCGTCGCTGTGCTATTCAAATTCGGAATGATTACATGTTGGTGACAGACGAGGTGTTTAGTGTTAAGTAAAAAGTGATTTTAACCTTGAATTAACTCAAACGATGCTGCAGATTACGAATAATAATGAAGCATACCATAATAAAAATATATACAAAGATTGTAAAAAAAAATACAACTGAGCACAACTTTAACAAGAAGTATAATTATTTTAACCAACAACGTATTTAATTCGCAAGGAAAACTTAATTTGTGGCAAGAACAAGACCAGAATTGGCCATTTAAATTTGCAGTTGAATTTGTTTCCGTCACCTTTAAGATTGCCCTCTTATCTAGCTGTGTCCTCGAGATGAGCTCGGATATCTGCTTATCAAGATTACGGAGGTGTTACGTTGGTTATATGATTGTGAATTACATCCGGACTGTCAGGGTACGTGTCAAGAGGCTAAACGGATGTCTTCATACAAAATTCACTGAGGGTTGGACAGCGGTAGACGTAAATCCTGGCTATAGAAATGATAATAAGAATAAACTACTATGTCAAGAACACATCACGTGGAACTATTTTATCTATTAGCTATCGGCCAGCAATCATATGAACCAAATGGAATATGATTTGAAAGGTATATTATCAACATCATTATTCTTGATGTATTTATGTCGTCTCAGTGAACAAAAGTTGGACTGTCTAGAATTCATAAGGGTAGGTTACCCCTAAAATGGTTTTATTAACTAAAACTTCAAATAAACTAAGAAAGTAAAATATAGAAATGCTACAAATGCTTGTATAAAGATCATCTCATAACAGTAATCGACATAAGAATCAATTTAGGGAATTATTTTGTTTCGAGCCGATTTCGTCCAATCGTTTATTGGAATTAACAAAGTTCTTTGAAACATAATGAATATTTAGGAATGTACTATTTAGTAATGTCTTATTAGGTATTAGTAATGATATCTATTATTCGAAACACATCCGCAAGTTATCTGGGAGAAACAATTTGTAAATCTTATTATGGATCCTTTGTCGAATAATTCGATACCTCAGATGTAATTTAGAGTTATTATACGGAACTAATTTGGTTTGGGTAAACATACTCCTACAAAGTTTAGAGATTTTAAATAGAAAATGGATGTGATTATAAATATAAATTTATTACTTTGAGAGGCAACTTGCGAAAAAACGAAAAGAGACAATTTATGGTCCGTTTTTTTAAAGACTAAGCAAGGACGGAAGCAAAATAAACAGGGCCAAAAACATTCTAGTTTCAAAATTTGCAAACTCTTCTAACGTAAAATACCTCTTCATTCTACGTTATATTGTCGTGTAAAAACAAACAACACTTAAATATATTCCGTTTGTTGTTGATAATGAAAATCTTACGTTGCATGCTGGAAAATAGTTGAAATTGCCAATGCTTATGTTTGCGTTGTGGACGTTAAAGGACTAAACTGCGGCATTATAGCAGTATGGTACAGATGCTGTGTATCACTACAATATTAAGATTATCTAAAGTACGAAACGCTCCAATATAAGCCCAATGCAGAGCAATTTTAGTCCACAGTAGAAGATTCGGTTTATTATTCCTTATTTTATTTAGATTCGCATCGGTTGGTAGATTACTCGACCTTTTTTGTTCCAGAAGTCAAGTAGGTGTACGGCTACTTACTTAAATATTAATGTGAGCTTGAGGATAGTCGCGATACTTCCAAGGAATTTAATGCTTTGATTCCTGGTTGGGAAGTGAAAAGTAAATTGCAAGTTTAATATTTGACAATAAATTAGTCTAGACTCCACATTATAGTAGAAAGTCCAAATATAATGGAAATATCACTACCAAAAAATTATTTCAGAAAATGGTAATACAGTTAATATATTACTCACAATCCTACATGGCTATTATAATTGTAAAATAATTCCTTTTTCGATATTAATCAAATATTAAAATAATGTTCTTTTTGCATATGTAGTTGTTTAGAGGACAATAATTAACTTCACTCGACACCTGTACAACAAAAACATCTTTCATTACTTCAGTGTCTCGTTTCCACCCATAATTCAGTGTCTCACGCCTGCTTAAGCTATCCCTTTGAATGATTGGTCCAATCTTATCGAAATCCAATATCTTTGGTTTGTCGAGCTCAACCATAAGCTTTACCTGCCTCCCGCCCTCTTCAGTGACTATACAGTCATTGTATTGTACGTATACATGCCCGACAGCTTGCCGTTTATAATATAACAAAGCAAAACAGTTTTTATTTCAGTATCTTATTTCAATTTGTGAACAAAAACATAATCGCGGCTATTTATAATATTAGGCTACATAATCATTTAATTAGGAACGCTTTAAACTTCAGAGCATTATTTTTATTTCTCTTCTATGCGAGTATCATGACTTCATGGCCTGTTTCCTTTTCACTATGAAAATCGAGAGCATAGTTACTCATATACATCTATTGTTTGTGACATAGCTGCGAGTAAAAAAAATATCTGTGCTTATAGTTGTAGTCGGTAACTTATTATATTGATAGTTGGGCCTGGGAGATACTCATTTAAATAGAGCATACTTAGACGAAGAAAATCATATCGTTTTTCGTTACACTAGTATGTACCGTCGTCACTAAATAAAAACCGGCCAAGAGCATGTCGGGCCATGCTCAGTGTAGGGTTCCGTAAACTGAGACCATTAATTCAAAAGGTCGCTTCTTACGGGAAATTTGGCGGCTCTTACGTCATTTTTACTTATGTCCTTTCACTATGGGTTTTTGAATGATAACTCAAAAACGGCTCAACCGATTTATTTTAATATAGTTTTCATTGAAGGTACTCATCAGGCCTCAGTTTCATGAATTTTTTCAAGATTTTAGGACCCACGATTCAAAAGTTAGATGGGGGGACGCCCTGTTTTAAACTTTCGAAGCTATTATATCCGAGAGTATTAGTTTTATCCAAAAACTGTTTAAAAAGACCCTAATTCTTTTTAAAAGACCTATACCACGATACCCCAGACAACTTGGTTGGAACGAAAAAAAATTTCGCCCCCCACTTCACGTGTACCGGAGGTACCCTAACAAAATATATTTTTCGTGTTTTTATTCTGCCGTTTTGTCGGCTTGGCTAATACACATATTCAAACCAAATTTCAGCTTTCTAGTGCTAACGGTCACTGAGCTAGACCGCGGACGGACGGACGGACGGACATGGCGAAACTGTAAGGGTTCCGTTTTTGCCATTTTGGCTACGAAACACTAAAAAGGGATGGGTACCTCATTTTATTTCCCCATTCACAATACTTACACACATAATAACCTAAACGTAATAAATAAAGTCGCTTAGTTGAAGTTGGCAGTTTTGTTTTTAAAACAAGCAGTAGGTAGTTAAATCACCGGCTCTGTATCGATACCTTATGGCACGTAATAAATCAAATTAATATCATTCATGTAAGTGATTGTAGCCAGATTAAAAACACGATTTATCTATGTAATCGTTGATCAATCACGAATTTTAGATTTAAAAATAAATCCACGTTCAAGGCAATATTTACGCATGCCAAGCACTCCTTTAGTATTTGTGTTCGACATTTGAACAAAAGAAGTCGGGTACGACCGGATTTGCGAATGACAGTTGTAATAGGTTCGTTACGCTTTTTAATTGTTTTATTTTTATTAGCTTAATATTTGAAGGATACACGGAAAGAACATGTCTAGTCACTTTGACAACATTTTGAGTTATAGCGCTAAAGTTTGGAACGATTCAATTAACAATACTATTTTCGTATCGAGATGGTTTTTATGAATTAAAAAGTGGATTTATGTTAAAAATTTCAGCTGCTACAGAAGTTGTTGCTAATAGTCAATTGCTGCTCTACATTTTGATACAAAAAATCTCATTTTACGATAAAAGGGACTCGACATGTTCTTTCCGTGTACCCTTCATTTTAAATAAGATTTGAATAGAGTAATGTTCTTATATCTTCTGCAATTCCTGCGTGGTCTAATATTTTTGTACAGTCGCCATCATGTATATCGGAGCGGCCAAGGTGGTCACAAATATCTGAACAACGCTTCTATTGTCAAGGTGATAAAGTGCATGTTCAGATATTTTTGAGTACCCTGGCCGCTCTGATATATTTGATGGCGACTGTACCTAGAATGGCTAGCAATTAAGAAGAATCGTAAAAAATACAAGAAACGTAAAAATACTTCATATCAATTTATCGTTTGAGACAATTTGTGCCAATGAAAAATCAGTAAATTTATTAGCGCCCTACCTATTTTACTGGCAATATAATATTCATGGCGAAATTTATTGCGAACTTTTCCGGGTAGCGATTTTTATGCTGTATCGCAATAATAACGTTCTGAAGGAGCTGTCGTTTTGCCCTTTGTTTTAACTAATTTCCCTTGCGACTGCCAAATTGCCTGCTTTTAGAAGCATGCAGATTGAACGTAAGAAGATGCGAGTTTCGTTTCTACTTTTTGGCATATCAATCCGTTTCGTTTCAATTTGTACTCGCTTTTGAGCTTTTCGTTAAGATTTGCATCCCTTTTATCTTTGCGACTGCGCTAATTTTTCAGTAATTATGAAGTCCAAAATAAAATTATATAAATTGTAGCCCATCATAAAGCCGAAATTTATCTCTAAAAGCGAAATAAAAAGGAGTTGCAAAATCTTATCTACGTATAGGAAAAAAACCATAGATTTTTTTTTGGGTATTTTTAGTACGTTTCATTTTAATTAGGTTATTAAACGTAAACCGAACTGTGAGTTAAGATAAACACATTTAGGTCGCTCGCCACTTAGCTCGAGAGGCTCTTGAGGAGTTTGCCTAACACGAGATTTAGGACACTGCCAGTTTGTTCAGGGGAAAATTACACAAAATCAAGGTTTGCCATAAATATGTGGTTTATTATAACAGTTATAACAGTTAGTTCGATGCGATATCTAAAACGTTATAAATCTTCAAGACATTATTTTTGCCGAAACATGTAATTAAAAATGTATTTTACTTATGACGTACCATGAACATATTCCGAGAAATCAGGTAGGTTCTCCTTACGTGTAATATGATGTTATGAACGTTGTTGCGTGTCAATAATTTCTTTTACGGCTTGTGTTCCTTTGAAACTTTAGGTTTACACGGCCGACTGCTGAAAGGATAAAAAGAATGATTACTACTAAGCCCGACTAACAAGCGTTTTTTAGTTTTATTTCGTGCAGCTGAGGTAATCCACAAGATAAGAAATGTAATTGAACACTGCTACATTTAGGCATTTGATCACTTCGCCTTAATCTTCAGGTAAATAGTTGATAGTAGTAGTAGAACACTTTATTGTACAAAAAAGAAAAATACAATATAGGAAGAATGCACAATATTTGTGCAAAGGCGGACTTATCCCTTGATGCTGCTCTTATAGTCAACCTGAATGGTTGGTAATTTGAACTGAACTGTAAAGTTTTAGCAGTCCACAGTACCTAAAAGTAACTAGTGAATTTTTAAGACTATTTGTCTGTTGCATAATGTTTAGGGTTCATAATTTTTTTGTCTTACTGAATTTAGGAGCTTGAAAAACCTTTGAATTAAAACTTGAACATGTGCGTTTTTCGAAGCATCTAAGTAACTAGCATTGTTTCTTTACACAGCTCGTCTGCATGACAAAAACTACTTTGTACCAGCCATGTATGTTAAGCTGCCATTAGCAGAATTACAATAGTTAGGTAAAGCCTGTCCGTGCCCGTTGCTCAGTGTTTCTGACAAAGACCGCATGCACATACCCATTGTATTAGGTATGTATAATTTGAACACGTTCGTTGGCGAATAGTCTGCAACAGCAATGTGACTTGGAAGCAGTTTAAACTGTACTTAGTTCCTGCTGAGCCTACTTTAACGCTGCAGTAAAATAACCAAATTGAGATGTTTTAATTTTGTAACATGAAATATTCGTATGTCTTTTCATACTTTAATTGCTGATTCAGTTGTTCATTAGTCTTATAACTGTGGCCAGCTTCTCTTAGTTCTTATAGTAAATACCTATAAAGTAGATAGGTAATGGAGAAGACGGATAAAAAGGTCTCTTCGAACTTCTAAATGGAAGACAAAACGACAATGGCTATGTCATGTCACGACAAAATGATAATAGTCATGTGTAGTCAAGGACTGGTAATCACAACACGAAGTCGATTTACATGCGTACCTAATGTCGATAGGCCAAGAACCAAGAGGCCGAAGACAAACTTGTCTTTAGTGTATGTGACGTCGTTAATACATAAGCGCTCAGTTAAATATAACTAAATACCTACACGTTTCAGGTGAAGGTATGAGGGTGAAGATTTTATAAAAAACCGAATAGTTTCTACTTGTTGTCGTTTTCTGAGTAAACGAGATTTTTTTTGAGGCTATCAAAAACTGCGAAAACTATAGCTACCAAAATTAATTGCGTTTTTGCACCCAATTTTTTTTAAACTGTTCTGGTATTAATGAAAATCATTTTTCATTAATACCAAAACCAAATTTTAATTAGGACATTAGCAATTTGCCCACTCTGATATGGTAGGTAAACATGCTTTAATCCTATAAAAACCGATATTTTACTTTACTGGCAATATTTGTGAAATACTTCAATTCAAAGGCACCTAAAACGTAATAAACTAACACGTTTCTATTTTTATGCTGTCATATCATTGCTTTTTCAATCACTGAATCCTGTATAAGGTTCGGAATATCTCATATTTACCAAACGACTCGTTGCTACAAAAAAAGCAAAGCTTACGAGTGTACCTAACTATCTATTTTTAAACAAAATCATGATCCGCGACAGGAAAATTCAGGTAAGAAATACGGATGGCAGGACGCCTTAACTACGGTGAATGGTGATTTAAATTATTGTTCCGGAAAATATATTTTACTTGTAAATCTATTCGAGACTACAATTTTGTGAAGGCCAGTGATCACAGCCAAAATTCCTGGAAGATTTTAATGACCGAACATCGGAACATGATATACCTATATTGGCACTGGCGATTGAAAACCTCGGCTGAACACATACACGTGAGGATGTCAAATTTGACATTGACGTATGAGGTGAAAAGGCCACAAAACGAGAAGCATTTACTGCCGCTTTTACGATAATATGTCAAAATAGACGACAAAGAAATTTGACGGAACGTTTTTTGTATACACGAAAATTACCAATAAGCCGCAAGCAACGCGCTTGTTTCCGACATCGGGTAAAATTCGCAACGCTAAAAATGGAGTTGGCAACTTCATTATGTGGATATGTATGGTAATTACAAGATGTGATGGGGCTATGAATGCTCTTGATTTAATTTGACTCGATTTGAGTTCCGATCGATTGGTTCGCTGAAGTTTTAAGTATGATTATTAATTGAGTGCAGGCGGGCGGGCGACCGGTCGGTGGGCAATCGATAATAAATACATTAGCCCTCTCATCGCGATGGAACCGGAAGTGATTTGGATTAATTTTCATCCTTTCACGAGTGGCTAAATTACATTTTGAACGGATCGGTTTTAAATACATACATATATTTAATATGATTAACAATCTTTTAGATCAAATTATTTTGATTTTATAACATGGTTCTAAAGCGCACATTAGCATATCATTATATAGATTTACTAGAAAATCAAGTATTTCTAATAAGAAACGATGACATCATGAGGTTTTGCTGGTTGGGTAAATAGCCTAATATACGGACCTATAAGATGCACGGTTGATTTACGATCCAATATTATATAATAATGATAAGAATATGACGATATAATAACCCGCATGTTATGAAAGATAATAAGATGCTGACCCAAGACATTATCGACGTAGACACGCTTATAACAAAAATATTTCTCGTTAACGTTACGTTAGATAATAATTATAATAATTTATCATTTATTACTTACTAATGTTTACACTATATTTCTCTCTAGACTCTACTGAGTTTGTTTGAATCTCCTTGTTTATTTCTAAACCACGTCTAAGCATGTCATCACTTGTCTCTTTCATATCACATCCTGACGGTCGTGCCCATTGAAAATCTTAAGAAACCTTTCATGTACGTACTTCTGTCAAAAGAATTGTACTTAAATATTCTTTTCTTCCATTTTATGTTGACAGGGGAACATTACTTTCCTGTGGGTATTAAGAGTTTTTCTTGTTTTTATTTAGTGTTGTGTACATATTTACTTAAATTTCAAATAAGATACTTATTTTTGTATATAATTTACTTTAGTAAATATGTAATAACCCAGCGTCTCCCAAAGTTATCGCTATGGATACTTTTTTTTATTCGTATAACATCATTTGGTGAAATAACTTGTATCTATGGCATTATGCCATTGGCCGAACGCCTGAAAGTTGTTCTTTTTGTTTAGTTTAAATAAAAACATTCTTATCGAATACACTGGGCCAATTTAAAACACGTCAAGATATTATTCTACTCAATTCCAACTCCAATGCATTAACTACTCAATACAGCTGACGCTTGAACGTCGGAACCAGAATTTGCTCAACTATAAAAAAGCGTGAAATGATGTATGTATCGAAATATATAGTTCAATAAAATGTATTTTCACGCTAGCAATAGTAGGTAACAGATTTAATTAATAAGCCATAGCTAACGTTCAAAGGCATAATAGATGTGACTAGTAATCAATTTGTCACTACACTGCCTTTAGGTTGCCCTTAGTTTGCCCAATGCTATGAAATCAATCAAAATGTCGGTTTTCAGAGCTCGGCCTTCTGAACCAAAACCACCACACAACACTGGTACGAAACAGGTCATGACTATATTTTGTGTTTTTATAGTTGGTAAATGAGCTGTCTTTGATAAACAGATGTAATTTTAATTTCAGAATACGGGTAAAGTAATCCTTGTTCTTTTTAATATTTAAGATGTTACACAGCCGCGTTTTCTTTTATAATTGGGATGGGTGTATAATGGATAAAACACAGCATTTTAATGGAAATATTTAAGGAATTAACTAGCTGGTATCTACTTTACGAAATAAATGTTGTTACTGTACGTTTGCTACGTTACGAATAATTAATAGCTGTTTTCATGAAATAAAGGTTTTGTTCATTTGTATTGCTATTGAGAGCACATTTTGAATGTAATAAATTACATTCAAAGAAACCGTTTTAAAGTTAATGAAATTTAAAAATACATTACTATTAGTGAGTATTTAGGGCTTAAGGACGTGGCTATTTTGATGATCGCGAAAAGGCAATCGGACAATGCAAAAGTTTTTTAATCATTGCTTGGATTCAAGCACCCTCCACGAGAAAGTAAATAACAGAAAATTTACGAACAAAGCAGTTAGTTGTTAAATCTATTCCTTCTATTGATAAAATCGTTTCTCGCAGTACATAACAAAATATTTCAATTAGATAATAATAATCTGTAACAATTTTTACTAAAATAAAAATATCCAGTTTCAGATCTAAACTATCTAGCAGAAAAGTGGCATATATATTCGGTGGATTGATGTGTCCAATTTACAGGCTGTGGTGTTTAGTTAAGTGTAATGTACATCGTGCTTTGGCGTAAAACATGTGACATGTTGTGATAAGGCGGGGTTGTTATGTCAGAGCCGTTATTTATACAGAGGCCGTATTCTAACTTTGAAACATGTTTAGAAACGATCCAACCTAAATACAACTCCAATGCATTAACTACGCGATGCAGCTATAGGGCCGATAGTCCAGCCATTTTGTTATCACTCGTATGGGAAAAATGACAAATTTGGAAATAATTCATAACAGCAGAAGTATTTAGTTGTATGGCTTAAAAGTCATGTTAATCATTGCCTAGACAGAAAATCCTACAAAAATATGAACATAAAAAAATCGTCATTTAAATAATTTCTAAAAAATCGCCTAAATAAATAAATAAGTATTTTATTATTTATTATGGTTCCTTAAGACAGGAAAATCAGACAAAAAAAGAAACGCTTCGTATATATTTTGATGAATATTTACTTCCCGATGGAAAGTTTGTAGGATTATTCGTTCAGTCATCTTAGAATGACATTTTAAAACTATATAAACAAAAAAATCGCTGTTATAAATTAATGTTTGAAAAAAACGTATCTTTACCAGAGTACGAAATGTCTGAATAAGAAATACCAGAATTTGCTTGATAAATATTCCGTCGCAACTCCAATACAACTTCAATATTGATTGATTGTTTGTTATGTGTTAACGTATGTCTGAGATAGATTGTGTTTTTAATTTATTGTATATGTATTTTAAAATCAGGTAGCCGAGCATCTACAAATCCATAAATAAATAATTGTATATATTCATAATATCTATGGTAGACATCAGTAAATATCCAAGTTTCAATTAAACTGTGGCATTTTTTAAAGTAAAGATGTTGTTATCACTATTTTATTAAAATGATTTGAGTCGATATGATTTAAGCATCGATACTAAAGTATGTACTCGTATTCTTAAAAGGCCTGTTAATAGACACTGGATTCTATGGGTTCGTGGTCTGAAAATTGGAACTTAGGGAGCAAGCTTATACAATGAATAATTAGAAGGTCCCGGTTCAAATGAGGGCCCATTTGTAACATTCGTCTTCAATGGCGCAATGGCGCAAAAATGAGAAAAGGCGGGTAAAATGAAACTGGAGGTAGATTTAATAGCACACACAACACCGGAATAGTAAACATGTTCAATGGAACGTTAGTACCTACAAAGCTTGTTATTAAATCAAATAAATGAAAACGTTAAAAAATATTAACTGAATTAAATTATTTACATAGTACAAAATTGACTCTATATATTTTAAATTTGTATACATGGTGTAACAAAAATACTGGTTATCCGTTTAAGGGCATAATTGGTATCGTATTGCGAGTAGGAAAAAGTAGGAGAATTTTTTTTTTTTTGTATTGGGCGAGTCGTCCCAGCTGGCCAACCCTCCATACAAAATCAAAAAATTTTACGCGAGAAAATTATTTTTTCTTAGTTTTTCACAATAAGAATACGATACCAATTATGCCCTTAAAAGAATCACCAGTATTTTTGTTACACCTTGTATATACATAAATCAATGTCGCATAGGCTATAAATATGTAGGTAAGTATGTCGTAACTCGTAACTTAACCAATTTCTGACATAATACTTAATGCACTTTGTGAGATTGATAGTTTTATGTCACAAATGTTTTTTTTTTTACATACAGTAAAAACGTAATGCCTGACTATTTTCTATGACGATGAAACAGAAAAACATTTTCTAATGATCTTTTGTTTTATACGTACATTGGTTGCACTGTCTACAAATTAATAAAATTAAATTAATTCGGAAGGTACCTAAACATAGCATATAATTTTAATGTATTATAATTTTAGTATTAGTAGACTCCTTAACTCAAAAATCTTTTGTAATTAAGATTAGCAGTTAAGATAATGTATTATCTATTTGATTGATTTATGAAATAAACAGATTATTATTATTTTTTTTTTTTTTAATAAACCTTTAACTTACTTCTAACCCTAAAATGTCACGAAAGGTCACGGAAACTTCGATAAAACTAATAATGCTCCTAAGCAGCACCCTAATTTGAAGCAAATAGCTGTGCGTGCACAAAGGTCAAATTGTGGTAGGCCCCATATACCATTCCACCAAGCTCAAGTTCGAACATTCTTATATTTGTCATGAAATCGTATGTAGCACGCTAGACGTGGCCCTGAAATTTGATTTTATCGATAAGGTTTCTAGCTCCAATGCTGTACAGGTACACTGCAGTACCTTATGGTTGGTGTTACTTACAGAAGTAGTACCATTAATAGGCTGGCTAGTGCTAGTGTAGTTGTAGGTATACCTAATGCACCGTTGATGTATTTCTAGTGATAAAATTAATAGCAATTGATTGCCCCGCTTATGTAACAGTAGTATGTAATTTTCACAGTTCGAGGTTATAAACGATTCACATTAATAATATAATTATACATGGGTTGGCATATGTCTATATTCAGATAGTTTAAATAGATACACAGTGTACACACGTATGGGGTAGGTACGAAAAATCAATATCTCGGTTGTAGCTTACATTTGTCATGTAGAGATTTGTTTACCAACTAAAAGCAGAAATTACTAAATTAATGTTCTGTACTTTTCTGTTTCTGACTTTTTGCAGACGTCCTATATTTCAATGAAGTATTTACTCAAGTTTTATATTTTGGTCTGAAACTTGCACGCGATCATATTGAGTTCTGTTCTTTTTGATGTTTTTATATTATATAAGTATTAGTTTTCTTTAGAATCAAGATAGGTTGATCCCTAACAACTACTGTTTCTAGGGACTATAAATTTTAAACAGTTTAAATCAGGATGTTTAGGCGCTTCAAGCTAAGTAGTTAATTAATTATTATATTATAAATGTAGCGTCTGCAGTATTGAACAGGTTTAATCAGAATTAGCCTTACAGAAACGGAATTCACCCATTTAAAAGTTCACAATCCCCCTCAATCTTTGACGTAAATTACTTCCCTTCAAAAAATTACGCTTTAACATTTGAACGAAGACAAGATAACCGTAGCGTGAAGTCCCTAGCATGTCAGAGATAGCAAATGAATAGGCACGCGCCCTGTGAGGTCACCCGTAGCCCAGGGCAGGGTGTACAAGGCAAGCTGAACTATAGTCTGATAGACAAAAGTCGTTTACTCTAGTTCATTAGTGACACTACACTTCAAAACATTCGTATGCATGGTCATTGAATACCTGGATTGCATTGTTTATACAAAATGCAAAGAGATGCCGGTCCGGTTCAGGTGCCGCAACGCTATCTCTTCAATGGAAGTTAAGTTTCGCTGAAAGAAATGTATGGATCTGAGACCTGCAGTTGTAACGCGATAGATGATGCTCATGGGTTTTCCCTAATTACATATAGAAACGCGATCTTGTAAATTCATTGTTAATCCAAACAAGTAAGTAAGTTTGTAGGGACTATACATTAATGTAAGTCATATAATACGAGAGAAATGTTTATAGCGCAAGATAAAATCATTTCATATTGTATTTCAGAACTTTATTAGGAAAATATAATTAATATATTAGCATTTAAAAGTATGTGTTTAATATATATTAACAAGCTGTTCATTACTATAACATCGAAACGTTAAAATGTGAGAAGTAGGCAAATCTTCCTCTGTCTCTCGAACTACTTAGTGGATAAGGTGAATAGATAGGCATCGCCGGGACGGAAGCCGTTACCTTCGCGTGCCTGCACCACCATGCACCACTATTTCCAACTAAAGGTCTTGACACAATAATAGGTCAGCTTATGTAAATGTAGTTGATAGCTGATAATTTTCAGCGGAGCAAGCAATATCGTGCCCGTGCAACGCGAAATAGTTTGCATCGTTAGATTTTTTACTATGAATACAGTCAGCTGCAGAAAAATGCGCTTGCATTTATTTCCTGCAATGCTGTAGACAACACTCATGCCTTTTCATTAAATTCCAGTGCCATCTTGTCTTTTCATTAAAGCAGGAGTCCTCATTTCATCTCATTGATGTATAGCGATACTTATACTATCTGTATCTAAACTCAGCAACTTGCTTAAAGGACGCCTTTGACATTAACCGCCCTGTCTATTTTTGTTTATCAATGTAAAAGATAGTTCAACGGGGATAGATTCTCGGAAAATATAATTAAGTATTAGAACTACTTCATCATCATCATCATCATCATCATCTCAGCCATAAGACATTAAGCCACGTCACTGCTGGATATAGGCCATCCCTTTGGACCTCCATAAGTATCGGTCGGAAGCGACTTGCATCTAGCGTCTTCCGGCGACCTTTATAAGGTCGTCTGTCCATCTTGTGAGTGGACGTCCTACGCTGCGCTTGCTAGTCCGTGGTCTCCACTCGAGCACTTTTCGACCCCATCGGCTATCTGCTCTGCGTGCAATGTGGCCTGCCTATTGCCACTTCAGCTTGCTAACTTGAACTACTTAAACTGTATTAATTTGATAACATTTGTTAGTACATACAGATACCTATATCATTAGGAGAACGAAGAAAAAATGCGAGAAAGAAACTTCATTGAGATTGCATGGAATTCAGATGTATAATATTTATAGATACCCGAATGATGTTTATTATTTAATCTGAAATTGATCTGAGTGTTGCTGTAACACGTATAAGAGCCGTAAGTACATTGGAAAACAAGTTTGCATTTGATATTTATGAAGCTATAATACGATAAATAATTCAGTGTTTTCCATACCTAATATATTTAATTGGATACAGACGTTATATATTTTTACGTAACAATTACATAGAATCCAAAAAATATATAAGCCTAGATTGACCATGTCCTTGCAAGAATCTAAACAATATTCAATATATCATATCAAAGTCATATTTTTCATAATCCGAATGTTGCTTCTGATCTCGGAGGTTTTTTTATCATAGGGACGGTAATTTATTATTCAATTTCGTTCAGTTTTAGTTGACTTTACCAACTTTCCATACTTATCCGCCGAAACAATGTAAGGGAAATTATTGGAATATAAATTGGTCTCAGATTGACAGGTCTTACAGAAAAATTCACGTCTTAAATATTGCAATATTATGATTGAATAATAGAGTATAAAATATGATACAATTAAATAGGTACCTACAAGGTACAAGGCCCAATGGTTTGGTTGGCACTATCCCTAAACATATCACCTACTCGTAAGTCATTCGCAATAAAGAGGAGGGTGTCAAATATTGGGCTTTAACATGCTGATCTCTAGGGCGTTCACCTTACATAGATACAGTCGACGTCAAAGATATGTTTACACTTTTGCACCTTATTACAAAGCTGTAAGGTCCAAAACTGTAAACATATCTTTGACGTCGACTGTACATGCATATAAACATACAAAAAATAAAGGTACGATTTGATACGCGAAAACCCTCAAGCTGTTTGTGCTTCGCTCAATAGGTTTCACTCGAAAAACATTATCTTTCCTTCTACGTCAGTCAAGTAGGTAATTATACAATGTATAAAACAAGTATATTTTTGTAAACAGTGTTTGTTTTCCCCATTTAAAACAAAGCCTTGTGTTGAGAGACCGGAAAGGTAAATAAGGACTTTGGAAATGCTTATTTGCTCGGCTTCCGGTTTTCTGTTTGTGGTTTGCGTGTAATTTATCTTCAGTATCAATTTTCACTTAGCTTTCTATGAAATGTAGCTGAAACAAAGAGATCACTTACTTCTTTTTGACAATAAGAATAGGGTACTTTCCAATTAATAGGTAAACTTAATTGTTTCGTTGCATTCATAAAATCAAAATTTCAAAAATACAAGGGAAAATCCAGGTGTAACATGTGTATGCACTTCAAATGATTTTATATGAATCAAAATATGTTTTTCTAACTCTATAAACAACGAACATTTTAATGCGCCGACGTACGGACCAAAGTACGGTCATGTATTAGACATACAATGAAGAAAATATTAGCACTATAATTAACGAACGAATTACATTAACTCTTAATCATTTATGTTTCCAACTGAATTTTCAAACCAAATGAAAGAGAAATCAAATGTATTAGTCATCTGTTTATCTCGAATAGTATTTTCAAGCGTGTGCTAAAACAACTCGGAACAATTGAGTAAACACTTACTTGAATAAAGTGGTAAGAATGCCAGCCATTTGCACCACTCGACGCTGCCGATGCTGCTATTACATTACTGGGACATACATTACTTGCACCTGCGAGCGTAGTATTCTACCTCCGTAAATGCTATATTGAACAATCAGTTTGAATCAGGATTTTATTGCTTGAGAAATAGGTTAAATAATTGAATGTATTTACTACTAATATTGTGTGAAAGCTGCCATGTAATGTAAGTTGAGAATCCATATTTCAAGAGCCCTTGTGGCAGTAAATTGTATTGAATCTACAATGACTAAGACCCAAGCGCTGGCCGCCACAACGGCCCTTTCAATATGAATTATCATTGTCACAAATAGTTTACATGACCTCTTGTGCATTTAATAAAGGAGGAACTTAATTTTATTCGGTATCTCGTATTCGGGTATTTCCGCAATTCGGATAATTCGGAAAATCATTTAAAAATCACTTATATTCCATTGGAATAAGAGTCCGTTTTTGGAATTATCCGCCACTTTTTGGCTTTTGGAAATACCCGAATACACTTTATTATGTTTCACTATTTTTACGTAATAGTGATAAGTGCTGATAACAACTAACTAACTCGTTTAAAACGTTAATAACAAAATGACTTTTAATTGACTTTTAAACATAATAATTTAATTTTGTAGTAGTAACCCATATAGTGTTTCAATTAGTAATATACTTAAGTACTTATATGACAAAATATGCGACACGATCTCTTGAACAGCTTGTATGGCGAATCGCTAAAAGTACCTACATTTATTTTACAGAAACTAAAATATTGAATCCTTCGTACTCGATTTTTCGACTATAGCCAATATTTGATCAGAATAATTTGACTAATGCGTACACAGGTTTCAGTGCCGTATATTCAGTGAACTCTACGATTCACCTGAATCGATATGTACCGTCCGGTCCTGCCCCTCTGAGAACGTTATAGTGACACTTTGAGAATGATGGGTCTTGTTCACTGAACTGATCGTACAAGTTTCGTGTCTTATGTATCATTTAGTTCGAAGGATACGCTTTTCAACCGACTTCAAAATTTTGAAGGAGGAGGTTCTCAATTCCTCGGGATCTTTGTTTTTTTACTGCAAGTAGTATTTTTAACTGTGTGAAGTGATCTGACTTAGCTCTTTGTAGAAGTTAGTTTGCAAATCGTATAAGATGATGTCAAATTACTTCACTCAATGAAAAATACTGCTGTACTTATAATAATAATATACCTGTTCTGTGTATTTTTGAAATGATGTAGGTAATGTAGGTTAGTACCTACTGCTACTAGCTGATTTGTATTGAAACTTTGTTATATTGAGGCTTAAAATACTGTTGTCGGTATAATTTCCACAATGCGTTGCGTAATACATTATATTGTCACGGTTCATGATAAAACCTTTCTTTTTCACGACTTATTAACCTAATACTTTTACCAGGGTGCTTGCATTTTTTTTACTTCATACAGAAAATAAATATGTGATCTGCTTATGTACTACGTACATTAGCCATCAAATATATCGGAACATCTAAGGTACTCAAAAACATTTGAACATGGACTTTATTGTTCTGACAATAGAGGCGTTGTTCATATATTTATGACCACCTTGGCTGCTCCTATATATCTGATGGCGACTGTACCTCCCTACCTTCACGGTGTAACCCTAATTGCAATTTACTAGTATGTACTTAAAATTTATTCTTAATATTCAATAATTTACAAGGGTCGTGGTTGTAAGTAGGCAAGGTACTTGAATCCCATGTTCGGTAATTTATTAAACACTCGATTTGAATTGCGTAATCAAATTTGGTTTATTGATTGCGTGGTTATGAATAAATTGCGAAAAGACAATAAGGCACATAAAATAGATTTATTTTTAGTTGTCTGATTCTACGTATAATTATGTTTTCGCGTGGTGTTCCTTAATGAAGGGAGGATCCAAGGTTGTGCGTGCAATTTTCTTTAAGCGCTTGTAAATTGTATTGCTGTTAATATTAATTTTTGTTATCAATCTTTTCAACTGTAATTGAAACTAAGTATAAATAATCTTGATTTTACCTTATTATAGTGGCAAATCGCTTTTCAACTGCAAATAATAATTTAAAAAAAGACAGAGAAGCCTTGCTTGATGTTGATCACAGCTTTATTATTTGTAACTATCACTTTATAACGTAGTAAAAATTATGAAGGTTAATTCAGATATAAACCTAGAACAGTTTAACATTGCTTTCAGTTATACAATTGTTGGGACTGAATTGACATCAACAGTAAATCACGTTAAATTATTACACATAAATGCGTCAGAGCTATTATATTTGAAGTATATTTAGACCATCATAACACATACGAACTTACTAATGCACAGACACATTTAATATGTATTGTTGTGTAGATTTCAATTAATTTGTTCTCATCTCTGTTGAAATCCGACGTAATCCCTGGAGTGAAGAGGCCCAGGGCAGAGTAATTATCGTTTAAGCGAGCTCTGAATTTGACGTTTCTCCATAATTATTCATATCTAACTATTAGGCATTTTGATGTTAAAAGTAAACAAAAAACAAGGTGTAACATCAAAATAGCAGTGAACTACTACTCATATACAAGAGTACTCATAGTAGGATAGCCTCGGAAAAGGTGTCGCCAGAACTTTTAGTTGGAAACTATAACTAAACGATGCCTTTTAAAGAGGATAATACCCTGCACAATGTTTCAACCCTTTGCGACCCCCTGGAGGCCAATAATACCCGATAAAACCCAAAATTGTTTTTTTTTCTCGAAATCTATGTAGTGGATTTGTCCCAATTTTGATCAACTATTATTGGAACAAAATGTCGATGTCGAAAAAAATGAGAGCTTTCCAACTCATTTCTTGCTAAAAAAGCTTTTCTTGTAGCAGCCTTACATCTCATTTACGTCGTATCCAAAATTCATCTGCTTAGCAAGAGTGGAACACATCTCCCTGTTCTTAGATATTTATGAGAGGATTAAGGAGAATTTTCGGTTTAGGTGCTAAAGATTTATTAGTAATAATCTTCAAAATAAAATGTTATAGCATCTTTTTATTGATGACGTGCTCCGGATGTTCAATCGTAAAATTATTTTGAAATAACACATCTATAACGTTATTAGCAAAATGACTGAAATTATTTTACTTAGAACTAGCTGACCCGGCTAACTTCGAATCACCAACTATTTTCATTTATATCTTCAATGTTTTAATACTTTATTCGGGATGGAGATTCCAAAAAAGCAAACACCCGAAAACTTTTTCAAAGAGGGATATTTAGGTATACTATTTTTTGTGACTGCTATAAGCGTATTGTTGGTCAATAATAGCTATGAAAACAAGTATATTTTGAAATTATAAACTAAATATAAATATAATCCTACAATCTAGGTTCAAAGTAAAATCGTTCTTAAATAGTAAAAAAGCTTCCTCTTTAATTTTTGCAAACAAAATTGGTATAGGTTAATGTACCTTAAAAGGTAACCTTCATTATAATTCATGAATCCGTTATATTTCAATACTAATGCGTCCTCTACTCTGGAAATATTTACCCGTCCACTTGAATTTCTGCACTTACTTGACCAAATAGCATATTTATGAGAAATGATGAAGACCGATAATAAATTTGGATGACGCTACGCCGCGACGACGGAGATGTAGGCTGGTCTGTGTTTGCCGTATCGGTGTGGCATTCTGATTCGATTATAAGCAAATTACTGTGACTAACAAGATGTATGGACTATTTGTCTGCAATATAGATTATTTATTTATTTATTTATTATTCTGATTCGAACCGGCAAGTGGTATCAGTTGATTTCAGTATTTTATCAACCGACTTCAAGATTTCGAAGGTTCTCAATTCGAGGTGATCTTTGTTTTTCTATTTATTTATGTATGTTCACCGATTGGAGCGTGTTGAAAAATTCTTTTTTTTTTGTTTGAAAGAGTATATTTCACAACTGGTCCAATTGTCATCAAGTCAGGATCTGATGATGATATCCTGGAGAAATCAAGGGAACTCTTCACTTCAAGTATTATAGGCACACCTATAGTATTGGAGGTTTTTGTTTAAAATAAAGAATATTTATTCCAGCAAGTTCATATAAATACAAAAAATCACATTATCATTAAAATTATTAGTCTACTTTTGTAAGTTATGACTTACGAAGTTTTTACATCGACATCTACTTTGTTTTTTACATTAGAAAAATCCAGCGCTTGTCGTGGTGCGATATCTAGGAGAACGGTTTTTAATTCGCAATTTTTATTCTTAATAAGCGTATCACTAAATTCACTAACAATGGTAACAAGTAATCTCGTTAAAACTTTTCCCTGATATTTATGACTGAAAAAATACATGGGCGAAATCGTCCGATATTTTCCAAATCCTAAAAAACTTATAGGTACGTAAAATGAGATACTTGCATTATTAAAAAATGTGGAAAGGTAGAAATTTATATAGATTATTAGTCAGAGAACAAAGAAGTTACGAGAATTATAAATTTAACGCTATGACTAATAGATGTGAATTTATTTACGGAGTTAGAGAACAGCAATCAAAGCAAACAACGGGATAAATAACGTAGAAGGTCGCCCCGAATACCTTAGTTTTGTCGGAATCCAGGCATGCCGTAGATTGCCGTGGCTATCCCTCCATCTCTTAGTCACGGGGAGCTTTGCCAATCGTTATTCATACCAATGCAATCATGTTTATCACGTTTATCGCCCCCGTCTCGAAGACTCATCGTGTCAGGACTTTTCATATGTTGACGCATAACGCTATTTCGGGATGACTGTTTAACGTTGCGATTTGAAGTACTACACCGGGTAGCGACTTTAAGCTTGTTTCTTCATAAGTAAATTTAGAATGAAGTACTTGCTTTAATTTAGTACAGCACTTATGCCGGACGCCATTCATATATAATGCTGGCAATAACATTATCCTCTCCTTATAGGAATGTAATTAACCACGAGTGAATCAGGACACGTCGAGATTAATTATCGAGTTAGTTAATTTGCCAAGACAGATGTCGCGAATGTCGCGTTATTTTAGCCAAGTCTCGCCGCGGGCGCAGGCTCGGCGTTCCGGAGCGGCGCCCACGCAGAAGCTCCCGCCGAAACAAAGCCCGACGCCGACTCCCCGCCACTCAGTCCACGCGCAAGCTCCACAGTGAAAACAACTCCCGGAAAATCTTTCACTAGTATTTCAAAGTGCACTGGACTGTCTCAATCGGATTATTTTTGTCTCGCGTCTCAGGTTCGTACATTTTATAGGTTTCTTTCCTCTTTTTCGCTTTACTGGTTTTATTTCGAATACTAAAATAGAATTACACTTGAACTCTTTACACGATTTTTAAAATATTGTGTGCTTTTTTTAATTCATCGATATATTATGCAAAGTTTAATTATAACTTACTTGATTATTATCTTACTTAGACTAAAAATACCGCGTAATATTCTTTATAAATTTTACATTTACAAATACACATAGGTGCTAAAACAACTTGGTTTACTTAGTTATTTTTGTTATAAGGATTTTATGTTTCAAAATTCTATTATCTACTACCTTAGGTAAAGCCTAAACCTTTGGTAGGTAAGCATTTTTGTAACTCAAACACATAATAAAAAGTCCAGCACATTTTTTAATAATCTGCCTTCAATAGACCAACCGTTGTAGTATTTCTATAATATCACGTATTCTGACCTGGTTCTCTGGAATGCACGGTTCAGTAAAAGAATTGTCTATGCCACCTACAAATTCCTCAACGCCGTAATTTTAAATGCGATCCAAACCTTTGTCTCTTGGCTTACAGCCAACCGCTTCTATCAGTTTCTATCAAAATGGGATTTATAATTTACATAAATGCACCAAGTCGTTACTCGTTGAATAATTTATTTAGCGCAAAGGAACAAATAAAAGCAATTGATTTGACATTTATTATTTTATGAAATGTAGACCTTACAAAAAAAATTATCCTCCCTAATAAACTCCGTGTACTTTCCCTCCGAAGTTTACTTAATAAAATTTAATTATACGTTTCCGATGTTACAAAGACATTTCTAACTCATTTTAGATTTCACTACAATAATCCACAATGTCTCAACTGCAAGCCGGTCAGCAGCTGGTGAAGAAGACCATGGACGAGATGATCCAACAAAAACAAACCACAGATAAGGTTACCATTCAAGCGAGGCAGGAATTCAGCGAGAGTTTCCAAGCCAGTTACGAAGAAGAATTTGAAGAGGAGATTCACATTGATGCTCACGGAAACAAGACATCAAAGAGAATAGAATCCAGCAGCGAGAGTTCTGAGCATTCAAAGAGTGCGGATGTCAAAGTGAAGGCTACCGGGCTCAACGATGAACAAGTCAAAGCGCTCACAGACTGCGCAAACCAGGCGGGCCAACTTGCCCTGGACTCCAAATCCGCCAACTGAACGCATGTAATTTCCAATCTCATTATATCATTAGCTTTTATTAACAAAACTGTAAATGTTTTCAACTTATAAATGCTCATCATCGTTGAATGAACCACTTCTTTGCGAATATAGACGTGACATTTTATTTTGTTCAGAAAATAATCAGCATTCACTATACCTTTTCTGACCATTTAAATTAGGTCTTTTTGGAGTTAGTTTGGCTTTAAAACAAACTGTGTGCTTACCCGTAGGCCGAGCCGCGCTAAATTAAATGGAAGCGTGTTTATCTACGTACCCGGACCGTATAGCTTGATAGGCACGTGAAGCCTATAATTTATTCAAATATTATTTATGAGAAGTTATACAAATTGTCTGTTCCTTTTTTGTATTTCCTGTAATGAAAATATTGGCTAGCTATATTTTAAATGAAGAATTCTTGGACGGCTGAAAAAATATTTTCCTTTCCTTCTCTCTGCTCTTAACTGCTGGCTGGCTGCTACTTAACATTTTGGTCCTAAGAGTTTGATCGATTTTAATAAAATAATTTGTTTCAGGTGTCCTTACAAACGTGCCTGTGATGGTGGTTACAAAGAGTGTCAAAGACTGTGTCCAGTGTTCCTTATTATTTTATGATAATAATTATTTATAATAGCAAAATAATACGATATCAATAAATATCTAAAAAAAATATAGTGTATTGAATTGTGTCGTGCGCGTTTAAGTGTAGATGGCAAGTGTAAGTTAGCTTAAAAATGGAAGAGGAAGACGAGGAAAGAAACATTCGCAGGGCAAATCTTGCCAAGTTTAGTTCGTTAAATTCTCGCGTGGTGCACCAGTCTCTCGAAGAGGCTTGCGTACGAACGCAAGCCTCCTCGGAGTCCAATGACGCCAACACATCGAGTATCTCTGCTACGGCACAATTTGGTGACCGAAGTTTTGTGTCAAAAACGAGCACGTTTTCCCGTAGTGGTACGTCGAGCTCGAGTCAAGAAGAATGCGAGGTGGCCCACACGACGGTGACGAGCGGGCAGTACTTGGCAGCGGCGCGCGTCGAGTCTGCCCGCTCTATGGAGAGTCTCCGTCCATGCAAAGATTCGTCGCCCGCGCGCCCAGCTAGCTCGTGCACGGTGGTGCGCTCGCACCGTAGCTCGTTTCTCACAGCGAGCGAAAGGGATATCAGAGAGGCAAGGGGGGCGCCCGCTCGGAGAGCCTTGTCTGGGGAAGACATGGGAGCTTCAGCTGAAAAGAGGCGAGGCCTGTTTGCGAGCACAGAAAGAAGAGCATTGCAGCAGCTAAGCCTGCCGCCTCCGGAGCGCAGGCTAACGATTCTGAGTCCTCACAGTCCGTTGGCTACTACAGAGTTGCAATGGCCCTCTCCATCTGGCATCCGAGGAAGGCGAAAGAAGGGCATGGTGTTGCCCAAGCTGATTCTGCCGCGCAGTGACTCCGATGGATCTGAAGTGTTCTTTGAAAGGTTATTTTTTTACATTATCACATTTTAGCATATGATCTTGTTGCACAACTATTTATACATCTATGCTATTAGTCATTTTCTGGCACAACATTTGCTGCATATGTTTTCAATGTTGTCGTAAAGGTAAACTATTTTCAGGTTTTTTAATAGGTTATACTGGCAACGTTTATTGTCTTATTTAATTATTCGTATTAAGTCTTAGAATAAACGATACATCACAATTGAAAAATATAACAACTTTGCGACATGTCGATTTTTGCACTGATTGTAAAGCTGGTGTCATTGCCCTTTTTATTTCTCGCATACTGCTGTAATTTTCTAGAACAATGAAAGTTGAATATAGAACACTGAGACTGCCAACTCTTTAATGTATAAACATTTATATCTGTCAATATTAAAGAATGTTCAAGAATCGCTGTAACATTATTATTTCGAAGATAGATTCTTCGACTTTCCTCTTGCCAAGAGCAATACATTAGCGCCTTTGCGTGCGTCAGCACGGAATCGTGATGTACATAAAAACGCTTTATACTACTGGCCGTCTTTATGTTTCCCAGTAAACTTTTTAAATTGGCACATTTACGATCGAGGCATTTCAGCTTAAATATTCCTTTATGAAGGTGTTTCTTAAACACACAATCTCAGCCATACCAACATGAAAGATCAAAACAATTTTAAGTTATAACCAAATAAACAAATAGTGTCCTAATCAGACCAGATAGCTCTGCGGGAGATAACTTCATCGAGATACAGACCAAACTAAATATCAACATTCCACATTTATCCGGAATAACATTTCTGCGCACTCTTAAAGCTTTTAATAAAAAAAATTGCACCGCAAAATGATTAATTTAATGAGAAATTAAACGAACACATATTTGCGCTGAGTACTTTATGATTGAAGGATTATGTTCACCTGTATTTTCTCACAACACAGAATGCTTTTCACTTTTTACGATAAGAGGAAACTCTATTACGCAAAACAAATGATCCTTCCAGCATTGTGCAGTGTAAATTACAAAAAAAAAACGTTTGATCATTTTAAGGTTGTCCTTTCATTTCTTTTACACTGTTTGAAGCTGTGAGACTTCATTTGTTATCATAAACTATGTAAATCCGGTATAGAGCTTTTTTTTATACCACCGTGGTGGCAAACAAGCATACCGCCCGCCTGATGGTAATCGGTTACCGATCGTTTAAAGAACCTCATAGCCCTTAGAAAAAACCTCGGCAGAGTTCATTCCACAACCAGAGCGTTCGCGGGAGGAAATTCAAAAATAAAAAGTTATATCAAGAAGATACAATAAAGCGGGTTTCTTTAATATCAGGAAGGTACGTATGTTTTAAAATATGGTCAACAATGAATTATAAACTCAATAAGTACGTAGTAGAATGTTTAATCGAACGTTCTTACAAACAACTCCGAACTGTCACCTGGCTACTGGGACGTCTCGGCATTTGGATGGCTTTTGATTTCGATAGTTTGTCCGACAATAACTTTAGTAACGTTTTTCTGATCTTTATGAAATTTATTGGGGCTATAGCAGAGGTACATAAAATTTGTAAGTTCGTATATGAGCAGGATCGATCAAGTGGTTATGGAGCTAGAAGGAGAAAAAAAAATCCTCCTTAGGGTCTTGTTATATTGGTCAACTCGTTTGCAAGTAAATCGCGAGTTCTCAGTTCGAGGTGAACTACTAGTTTAAATATTTGTTCACTAAAAATAGGATAGTAATATTCAGCTGCCTACAAAAGTGTATTTGCTAAAAAATATAGGTATCCAAAATTGCTTCTGAACTTCGTTGTTGCCTAACTTAAGTACAATAAAACAAAATAGTGTAGACTATTACAATACAAAATAGTCTAAAGTAATGAACAAACAGAACATTTACAGTCGTCAAGAAAACCAGTTATAATCGGTACAAGTCTTTCAAACTGCATTACTCTTACTTTACATCGCTGATAAGATACTCATTCGTGTACTACATCTATGATGATAATGATTACATCAGACATTTATGAGTTGGGGAAGATAATGCGTTAATCTGCAGCCTGATACCGGTTAACTGAAATTGAAACACGTTATCGCCTGATTGTGTTGTTTGCTTATTATATGAAAATATTTATCAAAGCTGGGAATTTTCGAGGTGCCGTAATTAGCGAAAGCGCCATATATGGCATCGACGTATGTCGGACAGAGTTCCTGCGCTAGCCTAAAATTCGTTAAGGTTAGTTTGCCGCTCGGTCGCGCGCCTCATGGGTTTCGGCCTCTAAAGGGATCTGCAGTTAGTTTCGGATTTACTCCAACACGAACCAATACTGTATATGGTCACGTTTCACTGAAAGTACTGAAACTACGTATATTTTGTACCTATTCTTAAACCGATACCTGAATCTGACTCAAAAATATTTGAACATGCACTCTATCGCCTTGCCAATAAAGAGGTTGTTCAGATATTTGTGACCACCTTGGCCGCTCCGATTTATCTGATGGCGATTGTACCAACAAACTGTTTCGCAGTTTGGCGAAATGTTCTAGTAGTTTTTAAGTATTTTTATGTCTAAAAAAAATTTGTATGAAGTATGTAAACAACAAGTGAGGCCAAAATCGAGCTTAATCATGATACAAGTGCATAACATCAGTAGTTCATTGTTTTTTATTTAAATGCGGTATTTATAATACATTATATGGAGGTAAAACTTATAAACTTCTTTTTGTATCGGTTGTTAAAATGAGCTGCACGCGTTTTGACGGAGAAAATCAATCTCGCCGCCTGAAATAACTAATCCAAGCATCAGGGAATCATCTCCATACATTGCCTTACTTTGGTGTAGAATATGTTTTAAAGGGTATTAGTAGGCTACAGGTTGGTTATTAAAAATCTAGATTTGAGGCCTGGAGCCGGTTTATTAATTTTTTTATGTATGTTCTCCGATTATTCGAAGACGGCTGGACTGATTTGGAAAATTCTTTTTTGTATGAAAGAGTATACTCCACATTTGGTCCCATTGTCACCAGGTCCTCCTCGATGTCTCCAATATCCCATCATCAGATCTGAGATGGCAGCCATTCCCATCACAAGAATAAGATATAATAGCTGTTTGGTGAAGAAAACCACGTTTTTCAAGCCAGGCAAAGTTGTGCTTCGTAGGCAAAGTTGTAGTAGTTGACGGTACCTACTGTATATTTTTACTACCTCACCAGATCAAGCTAGATCTTTTAAAGTATTAAAATGGTGACAGAAGTGAATGTTTTACGTTACACAAGTTTTCAACGAGAGTCGACGCTACAGTATTTTCCCACCATTCGCACGATAATAAACCAGTATAATTTTTTCCCTCGTTACGAATAGATATTACATTTTCCTGGTTCACAGTAAAATTGGTTTTCTCAAGTCACAAGTGAAAAAAACTGAGGCAGTATCCTTAGCTGAGAAATTCTTTAGAAAACGTTTGCAGCAAGAGAAGAACAAATTCAACTACATCAAAGAAAATTAAACTGTCTAGCTAAAAGCTGCTGGGAAATTATACCTAGGAGCCGTCGCACGGTAAAAATCTCGTTTCCAACCTGTTTATTTTCGCGACTAATAATAATATTTGGAGGTAAACATAATTAAGGATTTCAAATTGCTCAAATGAATTATAAGCAGTTTAGTACTTATTTCCTATTTATATTTAACAGTGCAGCTTTAATATGATGATATCACATTTGCTTAGCCGTGGGGTGCCCGGCCTTAGACTTGTCCCCCACCATATCGTCCCGTCGTTGCAGTAGGAGTCTGCTAAGGGAATATACCGGGAAATGGGCAGCAGCATCTTCCGAAAGCCTAAACAACATGAGGCATTGAGGCATAAACAAAAAGAAAAAAAAATCGCGCGCCAACCCGCCTGCCAAGCGTGGCGCGTATGGCAAACCCCCCCTTTAATGGTGGAACTCCATTAATACTTATGGAGGTCCAAAGGGGATGCCTATGTTCAGCAGTGGACGTCTTATGGTTGAGATGATGATGATGATGATGATGATCACATTTGAATTGTATTACACTCGAGAGCAAAAATTTCGGGTCATTAACATAAACTTTAATATCTTTAAAATGAATATCTTTAAAATTAATATGTTTTGATATTCAAGAAAATGCTAGTGACCCGAAACTTTTGCTCTCGAGTGTATTTGGAATGAAGCTCATCTCTCGGAATTGTAGGTTGTTAATTTAATATCATATAATTAAGGAATAGGATCGAATATATATTACTAAACCGAGATACAATACAATTATGTTTCTTAGAAGACAAGAGGAACTATGGAGACGGGTTAGGTTAGGAGGACCATGTTGTCTGGTTAAATAACTTAAATAACACTTGTTCATTTTACCTTTTATGTAAAGCCATAAAAATGTTTTTAATATAGTTGCTCAAAAAAGTGCTTTTCTTGTAGTGGTTTAGCGTGCGGAAAGTTTGATATCGCGCACTAGTGCTTTTTACTTTTCCAGCCAATCACAGCTAATGACAGTGACAGACAGCCAATCACAGCGCCGCACCGCACCGCGCGGAGCGTTTGGATACATGTACTAAAGTAACCTCAAAGTGAATAATTGACAATTTTATAATTTTTTCGCAACTGTATTAAAAAACGTCGTTCGATACTCGTGCGTAAATGTCATTCTTCACTTGTCCCGAGTCTTGCCACTCGCCTACGGCTCGTGGCAAGATATCTCGGTACTCGTGAAGTAATGACATACTTTCCGCACTAATATCGAAATGTACTATTACTTGATCTTTTAATTTGATCTTTTTAAACGTTACTTATTAAACTCACGTTTAAAAATTCTCTGACCTTATCGCCACGCAAGCCATATCGCCGAGAGCGTCTTGATCATTTGACAATGTTCTTCATTATTTTCCGGCCATTTCGCAAGTACAATCCAAAGACATAACCTGACTGCATCAGTCTTTAAATATTAGAATAGAATACAATTAGTTTAAACATAGACACATACACAAACGAAATACATAGAAAAAGAGAAAATTAAACGTGAAAGTGCTATGAAATCGCCTCATCTTACCATGGCTAGCAGTTGCCAGCGCTGACCTTCCGATGAGACGATCAGGTAAAAAATTACGACAGGTAACATAAAAGAAAAGTAACATACAATAAGTCTAACATTAGGAAACGAGGATACTCTGAACGCGTTCCCTTAGCGATTGTAAGGAGCAAATCTTGTGCTTCTGGCCGAAGGGTGTAGTGTTTCAGCGGTTCCGGGGGGCGCTGCCAAATATTACACCGGAGCAGCTGGCACAACAGAAAACCGTCGCGTCACCAAGATAATCGTTTTTGTTTTATAATGTACTATGTATGCTAGTCTTTAAGATAATTACTCATTATACCTAAGGGCCACTAGTCGCCTGAAAGTAAACGTATTAATTAAATTTCATTTCAAATATACTTTGAAATGAAATGAAATTAATAAATAAGTTTAAATCTGCAGCAGCATTGCACATTACTTTGGCCTTGCAGTAGTATTAAATTAAAGTACCTTTAGAAAAATATGTTTTAAAGTACCTTACCAGTAAGTATACTTGAACCATTCAAACAGTAATATGTTAATAAAACGCCATTTTGGATATGTAAAGGTGACTATATTTATGAACATTTAAAGAAATTAGATATTTTTCGGATAATAACATTTAAAGAAATAAGATATTTGTCATTAATTAATGATAATGTAGGAAATGAACCAAGACTAGTAATTTCCGTCAGCGATTTGAAAAATGTAATATCTGAAAAATATACGACATTGACCTTCTAATTCTCGTAGGCCCACTAGTGTCACGTGAGACTTTAATCTCCGGCACACGGTGCTCGTAAACTACTTAACAGGTCCCTTTGAAGTTTGACGCTTCAGTATCGCCAATGTTCCTGTGTCATGGCCGTCTTCGGGGTCAGTTTGAGACACTTATTATAACTACAATGTGCTGGGCTTTTTATCATAATTTAGTTGAAGTCGAAGTGGATTGAGTTTTTAATGTTTTGAGTTTCACGACGACTTGTAATTTTGGAATAAGTACTTAAATAGAATAAGGTAAGTATATCGTTCACTGATATAACGGAATTATGAGGGCATTCATGCCCTATTAATAAAGAAATTCCAGTATACATGACCCGTTTTCGTAAGATGATTTAAATTACTGCGGCCATGTAAATTCGGGGTCAGTATAAAAATTTTAATGATTTAAATTTAAACGGACGCATTTACCTTCATTGGTTATGCACTTATAAAGAACAACCATGATTTTATTATCATCTGATATACATAAACTTTTTATTTATATCCATTTTCAGTAAAAAAATTATCATATTTCAGTGAAAACGATGTTCTTGAATAATATTTTGTTATGTGTCAAATGCTTGTTTTTGCCAACAAACGAATATTTATTTACCTTATTTTATTTTTCTATTGACGCCGAATATACTTTGCTTTTTTCTCTAAGGGCGGCCACCCACTATCAGTCCGCCGGACGATATCGGCCTGTTAATTAGAATAAAAAATTGACAGTTCCAAATAACTGACAGGCCGATATCGTCCGGCGGGCTGATAGTGGCTGGCAGCGCCCTAGATTAAGTATATGTCGAGTTTGTCCGGAAAGTACAGGTCTATTCACGAGAGTTGGCGCGAGATTTGACAGAATTTCTATGAAAATGGCTGTCACTCAGTAGAAATCTCGCGCCAACTTTCGTGAATATACCTGTACAGTGTCGTGGTTTATATCGGAGCTCATACATTCTACGACACTATTCTTTCCGGACAGAGTCTAGCTGTCCTGTAAGTGGTACAGCGAATTGTAACAGTCAACTCATAGCCCCGCAGCTATAGTATCCGCAGAATTAAGTGGCGACTGAGTTCATAACGCTGTCTCCTTCTCTCTTGCCGTGGCGGTGCAAGTGTGAAAGGGAAGTTTTATGACCTCAGTCGCCACTTAATTCTGCGGATACTATAGTATTGTGAATGCACAATAAACTTGATCCGACGAGGTAAGTAGGTGGCGCTCTGTTTGCCCAGGTGATCCGCTGTAAACATTGTAATGTACTACAAAACAGTACATGATGTCGTAATCCCACAACTATGTACTATTGTTTTAGCGCCTCGTGTATTTGTGGCAAATAGTGTGTGTTAGTTGATTCATTCAAGTGTGTATGTAAAATATGGTTTTAACATGAATTTAGAGGATTACATGATTTTATTAGGCTTTGATTATATCATATCGTCTTTTATTTCACAAGTGTGACTAATAGGTTATTATCACATGTAAGTGTAGGATCCAACTGTGAAATTTGTAAATACCGTGAGTAGAAGAAGTAAGCAAGTGAAAGTGTGCAAAATAATTTTAACACGACTTTATTGTGGAGGGAATAAAAGCGTGTGAATGTCATTTAAAACACCTGACTCAGTTTAGTTACTTCTGTCACCGACTGTACTTGTTAGTTGATTGCTTATTTATTCAGTAAACCTAGCATCGGCTGCTTATGAAAACAATAATAACAGATAATCCGATCTTGATTGGATATTCGTAGGTACCCGAAGTACATTTTCGCCGACGACTCCAACCTTATTGTTCATAAAAGGTACCGTAAAAATAAATCACAATCTGAACTCAGCTGCTGAAGTTATCTACTTATCTAGAACGCATAAATATTGATGTTCGTAAATATAAAATTATGATATTTCATTTAACAGTTGAGTGCGATTTGGTTGCATATCGTATTCTGCATTTCAATTTCAATTTTCAGCAGACGGATTGTTGTCATTGCAGTCATTATATTGAAATAGGTAACTTATTGAATCTCAGGTTTTCAGTAAATACGGAAGCCAATCGTAGAAGTTTTATTTCTACGATTGGCTTCCTATTAAATGTTGCATAGTTAGAAATAAACGCGTGACAGCTGTGGATAACGATTTTTGCCGCCGTAAACAGAAGCAATCACAGAAATATTGCTACAAATGCCAGCAATATCGCCCGTTAAAAGGCCTTTCTGTATCTGAATTCCAAGTAAATTGCCGTTTATGTGACAATCTAACGATATCTAATATCTAATGACGTTAGCATGACATAGTCTCCATAATTTTCTCTTACGACCTTCTTATTTTTCATCAATTTTAGACACGTATAGAACATACCGTCAACTGCTATAACTTTGCCTACGATGGACAACTTTGCCTGGCTTGAAAAACATGATTTTCTTCACCAAACAGCTATTTATATCTTATTACTGAGGACGCCGCCTTTCTTAAATATTTAGCCGTTTGGTGAATAAAACCATGTTTTTAAGCCAGGCAAAGTTGTGTATCGTAGGCAAAGTTGTAGCAGTTGACGGTACTTCAATGGTTTGAATAAAAAACATAAAATAAACGTAGGTCACATGATCTACATGCCAGAAGCCATGCAGAATGCCTGAGTATTTGTATTCATGTGACCTACGTTTATTTTGTAATAATCGATAATAGATTATCAGAGACATCAGAGTGAAAATCGTTCATTATTTTACATACTAAATGGTTTTTGTTTGCATAGGCAATTAAAGCTTTCATTGCCGTAGCCTGCAATGTAGAAGTGAATAAGTAATATAACTATAATATTATAAAACACTTAGGGATCACTGGGCGTTTATATCTCCAGTGGTTCATAAATAAAACATTTTCCACGGACGCCGCTTGGGTCATCAAGGACCTTGAATAAAATGCACGTGCCAAAAGTCTGATCTCATTTCCAACCTTATTGTGTATGCATTTGTTTTTACCCCACCTTTTGACCCCGGTGACTTATCTGGAGATTGTTGGAACTGTGGAATAACAAATGGAGAAAGAAGTGATATAAATAATAGCAGGTAACTACAAATTTCGTTTCCATTACTTCAATCTGTTACACTAAATATTTTCGTCTTTCACATAGACAATAAATCGTCAGGTGACAAGCAAAACTCACTAAGTACTACTAAGTTCATGGCCATAATGAACCATACTGGCAACATAACAAGGTTGATTCTCGTTTAATTACTTTTTTGTAATTAGTGAGTTTTGCTTGTCACTTGTCGAAATATTCATATAGCGCATATGAACTTCATCATCATCATCATCATCATCTATTTAAGAGCTTTGCTCTTGTCGGTAGAGTAACCGCCACTCATCTTGCCTCTCCGCAATTGTTTTAAGCTCCCGATAAGACACTACATTAGCCTTTTCCTTAGCCTGGGAGGGAAAATAAAAGGAAGAAGGCATATGAACTTATAAAGCCATATTTTGTGGCTGTTGTTATTTTCGGTTCTATTAACTGCGTGTCAAAATACAAATTTAATCTAGTGTTTTTTCATCGCGCAGTGTAGAGTTTGCTAAGTTAGTGACATGTTCATATGAAATTAATACTAATTTAATAGGACACGGTGCGGCCAACAGAATAAGTACCTTCATATTTATAATGCATATTATTTGAATTAGTTACCGTATTGCCTGCTTACACGCTATACCTTAGCTTCTTTTATTACATACTTGTTAGTAAGCTGCAGATTACTTCTTAATAATATAATCTTTTTTTTCTTAAATGTACGTTCGGTAAGTTTAGTGTGCCAAATTCTAAAATAAATACACAATACATTAAAACACAACCTATTTCAAACATCACTCCAACGCACAACAAATAATCAACTTATATTGAAATTGTATTGTATATTAATTTTCTAGCAAATTCTGGTCTTTCCTATTCAGACGTTTGGGTGCTAGCCGTATTGTTTATCATTTAGTAGTCACTGAAATATGTATGTGAAACCGTTATTCGTTACTACGTGTATACAGGGTGGGCACAAGGAAACCGACAGATCTTAACCACGCATTTCTGAGACCAAAAGGAATAAAAAACGTTATGTGACTTTAGGTGAATCTTGCCAAAAAAAAAATTTTTCCTTTTTTTTTTCAATTTTTTGTATCTTTTGTGCTCATGAAAAATAAATGTTATTAATAAAATGAGCGCCTGAAACGAAATGATACTTTTTTTTTCACAAAAAAAATAGTTTATTCAAAGTATTCCTTGTCACTTTAATATATGTCAATAAGGATGTGTAAACTATGCCCAATAATGGCAACAACACCATCAAAAACGCGTTTTGTGCTGAGTAATAAGAATAAAAAAGTTTTTTTTTATTGGTATTAACTCTGAAACTAGGCATATTCTAGAAAAGTTTTTAGGACATTTTAGTCTCTAAATATGATCACGAATACACTGTCAAAATCTGTCGGGTAACTCGTGCCCACCGTGTATAACAGAAACGTAGCGTAGGCGAATTTGAGTGAAGGCTTGATGGAAATATATTTAGTAAACATCTGTGTACCTAAACACGATTAGGTACCTAAACCTATGTATTTACCTGCCCCAATTTACTCAGTTTCGTTTCATATAAGGAATTAAAGTCACCAGCGAAATTGCAGCTCATCGCAGTACAGTCAGCTTCAATACTATCTTCCTACACGAGTCCGTAAAAATATCTGACACGCTCTTATTTGCAGAGCCATAGCGTGTCACATATTTTTGCGGCCTTCGTGTAGGAAGATACTATTGATGCGGACTGTATATACTCGTACACAACTTAAGGGTAAAGGACTAGGGGTCCCCTTTTCCTTAAATATGTAATGATCATCCTCTTTCATTATTAACTACGTTATTATTCATGAAGAATAATAATAAGGTACGCAAGTTTTGTTATAACTATAAATTCAGGTTGGACGGATTAATTAAAATGTAAGATGTTAAACAGTATGACCAGAAAAAATAAATAAAGCCAATGAGAAAGTATATTATCATTGAAAACGCTTTTTATAAACTCTGAACACTGAAAAGAGGAAACAGCTAGAAATAAAATACGAGTAAGTTTTTTTCTATTTACTACCGAGTGACTCGTTCGCATAGAGCCGCGTGAAAATTCGTTGCTATAAAATCAAAGAAGTCAACTTGGCTAAAGTATGTTTGTAAAACTATACCATTAAATTAGTTAAAAATAAATAAGGGAATCAGGTAAGGGTTATATTTACTAGGACACTTATTTTGATTCAAATTAGTGCTTGGTTAAAATAAACAAGAGCGTTTAGCAATAATTGCTCGTTTGTCATTAACAAAGCTTTATTCCGTGTTTTAAATATGTCTTGGTTGTATGCAACTAAAAATATCTTAACCGAGCCAAAATAGTGCTTCGCAAAAGCAATTTTTTTCCGTGAATGCATTATGAAATGTATAATGCTCTGTCTTCAATGATAATTTATTTTTTGTATTAAAACCCTCCGTCTGCAGACTATTGCGTCTCGGGATTAGACTTCAAAGAGATATTTTATATACGATTTCACCGCCAACTGCGTTGTACTTCTAAGCACTTATCTTTTTTGTCAAAACTCTAAAATATGATTAAAGAGGTATATAGTTAATCACTTTTAATGTGACTATTTTACACAGTTTTATTTAGCTTGACCCCGTATATTTGTTTGTTTATTTATTTATTTGTTTGTCATTATGTGCATCAAATCTCGTAAGTTAAATTTCAACCACTTCCTGGTGTCTAATTGAGCTAAAATTTGGTATACTTCCGTAAGTTACATGACAATGCTACTAGGTACAGTCAGCAATAAAACTGTGTACCATAAGACATTTTTGGAAGTCACTTGTTTCATGCTGTGTTACCAGACGTTTTATTTTTATATGAAACCAATTCTCAATTTTATCAGCATTTGGCATGCGACACATCGGTGAAATGAAATTGATTCGAGTTTTTGCATCAATACTACCTGGATTCGTAGTCAATTTCCGATTCCATATCTTGTTTTCTGCAGCATCGACTCGTATTTTATTTCTATAAAATCAAAATATACCCACACCAAAACAGTCATACAAAGATATTTATTTTATTAAGGTAAACACAACAAAAAAAAAATTATTACAGGAGTAATGTTATGCCGGTATGCTTTGTCTTAATCGAATAAAAAATTCTAATAATATGTATATCCTAATATTATTCTAAGGTAATATGGTTTTCATTAAAAATTATCTAGGTATACATCGCGTATAAACTGTGATGTAGTAGGTACACAAAAAGCAAATCAGAAAGACGGTAGATTGCTGTGGTGTAGGAATAAACCACGGCATAAGTAAAATTTGCAAGGATTCCAAAATATCAGAAACGCACAAGTAGGTACAACTGCACGTAGCAAAGTACATACTTACTTTAAATACCCCATTTTTAAATATCTCTAAATATTGTCAGCTATATTTCTAACGAATTACGAACCTTAACGAATTAATTTGATGCCTAAATCGAATTAATTTGTTGCCCAAATCGGCGGGGGCACTTTCTTACCCGCAGATACGTAGGTATCTCGTTCATAGATTTATTCTGGGAGCGAACAGCATTAGTGGAAGCATTAGTGATCGCGGGGCAGTGTTATTCTTGCAAGTCACAAAATGTAAGTCACAATAGGAAGTGGGATATCACAGTGCTCGCCTCTGGGGCCTCACTCGCATTAAAAAGTTGCTGAATACTTTAGCACTTCAAAGGCGCACGGCAGGTAAGGCCGACAGGCTCGCGTAGCCGGCGGCTGTCTGCTTTTGACTGTTTACATTTGAAATGGCGCTTTACATGACCTGATGTTACGGCACACGTGGAAGCCAAATAGTTTGTAATAAAGCTGAGAAATGTTCATATTGTTCATAGGTAAGTAACTTAAAAGCTTAGTAAGACGTGATTCCGACATCTTAAATAATTATACTAACGTAAGTTGAACTTTTAAGTATCCCAGTTGCATTTACATGACACATACTTTCTATGTGGTCAGATCACGTCTTAGCAACGCATTAAGATTTTGATCCCACTTTGATACAAGGTACCCGCGATATTGAAACTAAACTAATAAAAACACACGATGCCGCTAAAGAAAAGTTAGCTGTAAGTAAGAATAACTTTCATTATTCTCAGAACTTCTATATGAGGCCTCCCAGCTAGCATTAATGTATATTGTATACTAATATTTAATTACTTGGCCGTTAATAAACGAATTCATATAATATATTATTAGTATAAGCTGCAAAAATTTTGCTAAAAGCACCGTGACTTTCAAAATTGCCTAAATGGGGTTGAAAGAAGCATGACTGGGAGATTTCGGTTGACAGAACCTAATTGACCCAATTTAAATGATCTTGATTCAAAGACGGCTCGAGGAGCGTATTTATTTCGCGGAAATGAAATTGACCTTACAAAATGACGCGTCTTTGAGATTGGTTTGCGAAAGCTGGACAGGGAAATTGAATTATCCGGCCACGCTACTCGTACGCGTTATCAAACGAAGAATCGACGTCAAAAATATGTTTACACTTTTGCACCTTATTACAATGGAATAAGGTGCAAAAGTGTAAACATATCATATCTTGATAAAATATATATTTATTTTTCAAATGTGTACACAATAAAATTACCGAAACAAGAAACCTATATATAAAACTAAAACAAACTTATAAATAAAAGATGCTCCCCAAGTCGCCTTCGTGGGTTATGGTACCCAAAAGGCTGGCAGCGCTACCTCTTTGGATGACCAGGCTTATCTTTTGGTCGAAATAGCTGCCAGCCTTCTGGTTACCTGAGGCATCGACAAGGCGCTTGAACATATCTTTGAAAAGCGCCTTTGCCCCACGGTCCCAGGGTTACCAAATCATATCACATCTTTGAAGTCGACTGTACATAATGTTGGTCAAAAGTGTTGCCATTTAATGGTATTTGCTTCGTTAAGCTTTCATTAACATAATCATTGAAGCAATTGACTATTAATATCTATTCGACGTAAATATCGAAAATTTAAAAACTTATGTGAAATGTTTGTCGTCATCCTCCTGGCGTTTTTCCCGTCTTATTGCCCCACTCAATTTGACAACATAATTTTATGAACTGGCGTAGGCACTACATAGTACACGAAGCTGGCTGAGTGGCCAGAGTAGGGTACGAAATTGAAAAGCTTGATTATGTCACTATTGTATACAATACTTTTCATACGAGTGCTATATATAGGCAAACCGGTAAGAATTGAGTTTGAAGAAAGACCTGCTGCCAGTACTGCCTCTATACAATTTATGCGACCATAAGAGCTCTATCGAAAAGTATGCACTAGTAGTTCCGTAGTTCGAGTATTACAGTCGACCAGTATATAAAAATAATCTTTCACTCCAGTGGACTTATTCTTAAATAAAGTTAGACCTTTGTTTGTCGTTATCTGTTTCAATTCACTTTCAGTGTATTAGGTGTCTAAATTTAACTTGTTGGACGAACCTGACAAATGCGATGAGAAAAAGCTTTCAACCCAAATCTGTTTGTGAACTCTGAAGTCACAACACATAATACGAATTATTTATTAACTTCTTACTCCTTTATCTATTTTATATTCCACTACATAATCTGGACTTCTCTATGTGTTATTTACGTTTTTTGTGATATTTAGAGTCTGTTCGGAAAGAAAAGTGTCGTGGTTAATATGGGAACTCATACGTTCTACGACACTTTTCTTTCCGGACAGACTCTATTTAGAAAAGTGTTTTAGAATTCGCCCCATGTGTTGTGTTCGTTGTTGTACCAATTTTTTGTTCGTTGTAGTAATCATAATGCAGTGAAAGTTTAAATCGTAATGACATGAATCACTACACTACGCACTATCTAATCCAATCTTGCTATCGGTCCGAATAACTTTTTTTTAACGTTCGGTAAAAAATGGACCAGTGGCCCTAACCCTAAGGCCAATAACTACAAACTATAATACTAATATTAGTTTAAGAACGTAACTGCACTGAGAGAAATTTGCTTTGTGAGTCCAACAAATTCGACTTGTTGCGTGTTTATCAGTTTGAAACTAAAGTATTTTAGTAAACGGAATCGATCACCAATATTGTTAATACAAGTCGAATTTGTAAGAACAACAAGGTTAAACTTGTTAGAAGATTAGGATTGAATCAGCCAAATATATGTTTAAAACAATATGTGCCATGTTGGTTTTATATAATCGAGTTGTTGATTTAAATAACACTTAAACTAAAATAACAAGTAACTTGTAGAATGGACTAATTAAACTTAACAAAATCGAACTTGTAGTTTTAACCAAAGAGCTTGTAGGCGCTATTTTAAAATGAGAGTTTGGTTGAACGAACGTGAATTCTGGTTGTTTTTTCTCTCAGTGTGCGGCACCTATCATAATTGCGCCAGTATCGCTAGCGTCTGTATGGCGTAAAGTTTTGATACATGTTCTTATTTTTAGAGGTGACACTACTACAGTTCTGCCTTTGGCTTTGTGCATCAAATTAAAATAAACTAGTAGTTCGCCCCGAACTGTGAACTCGCGAATCTTGTGTTTCGCCATAAATGTGCAATAGTAGAATTACTACAAATACCAAAAATAGGTATCGGGTATTTTTTTCTCAACTAACCATCGCGGTGAAACTAAACGTCCATATTAAATTGTGCGGTTGATGCGCAAAATTTTACCGCGACGAAATCGCTTCAGATTTGACAGTTTTTGTCTCATCTAAATTTAAATCCACCTCTCACATGCCTCTCACTCTGTTGCTTTGACATGTCGTTCTTATCTGTGGACCACCTATATAGGTTTCGGTCACCATCATTATGCATCTATGGTAACTCTCTCTAACTAATGTGTTAATGTCAGTATGCTGATGGCCCTAGTAGCCAAAACTCTAATAAATTAAAAAAAAGTCAATTGTCAAAATATTTACACCAAAATCAAAATATAATGGAAAATATTTCTGAAATCAATTTTATGTTGCTAATTGTTATAAAACAGTAAGCAGTTAATAAGGATTTCACGAGAGTGTTAATCAATACCTTTCGTTTGATACCAAACTCAACCATACTTGCTCGTAAAAGTAGCAAATAAGATGACCAATGTAACAGGATCCCTTTACAAAACCTTTTTAGGCCTTCTAATTTCAGAAGCCCCGTCTCAATCCAGCTCATATACGAACTCGCAAATTTTGTTGGTCTTTGCTACAACCCCAACAAATTTCATAAAGATCGGAAAATCGTTACTAAAGTTATCGTCGGACAAACTATCTAAATCAAAAAGCCATCCAAATGCCGAGACGTCCCAGTAGCCAGGTGACAGTTGTTGTTTGTAAGAACGATCTTCGCTTACGCTCCGCTCGTTCGATAAGTACATAATTAGACCGTCAGCAAATTCTGTTTTTAACTCATTGATTTATGTATTGTACTAGATGTGACATCTAGAACAAACTTTGTGCGCCATGTTTGGCGGTTGACAGCTGTGATTGAATCAAAGAGTAGTATATTTGTAGTGATTTTCACAACAACTTTTGGAAGAAATAAATTCTTAGGGATGTCATCTCCTGTTGCTCAATGTTTTAACTAGCAATAGATACACTTCACGTGAATGTATTAACCGAACTACTCCGCTCGAAATTAACTGACTCTCCAGCTTAACCAGCTTCATGAATATTAATAGATGTTGATAGTTTACATTATAAAGGGCAATATGGCGTAAATTTAACGTAGCATTTAATGCTATTCGGTAATACAAAGCGCTCAATTCTCGCATGGCTTAAATTTAATAAGAATTGTATTAGTGACGATGCTCTCGTTCCCAACTTCCCACTAACGCGCACCAACATATGCGAAAGCGGAACGCAATTACATTGGAACGAGTGGAATTATTTTCTTCAGCTAGTAAGGCTCTATTATCACATTCAGCACCGATGACCCGACTGTCGGGTTCTCTGTTCGTAGCTACTACGTGTTACATACGAGGAATACCTGGCTACACGCTACGAGCGTAGGGCGTAGCGCTACGCGGTTGCGAAAGTGTTATCTGTGTTTGTGTGTGTGTGTGTGTGAGATAAGTACTTATAGGCATGTATCCCATTTCAAGAATAAGGAGTAGAAATGTTATTAGGGAAGAATATTTTCTGTGAGACTTTAATATGATAAATTTTATATTTCCTCTGACAATGATGAAGAATGAAGGATGTAATTTCACGTTTACATTTTTCTCAGTCAAAGTGAAAAAATATAATTCAGCCGTTATAGCTGTAGCAATGATGATTATATTGGTTGTGCCACGCTCTGTTGATCTATCATCACTGGCAGGACTATTGTACCTGTGAAGTGGCAACAACCTGACAGTAAGTAGCTCTCTGCCAACCATAAGGCTGCGTTTCCACCAGAGATGAGCGAGGATGTGTTTTTTGAAAATCAATAGAATGACTTCATTTGTTTATCCTCAAACAACGCAGTTCTAGGATTGGTTCTTAACAAACACATTAATCGCAACGCATCCTCGTTCATCTCTGATGAAACCGCAGCCTAAGATACTCTCGCTTCTTCTTCTTCTTCCTCCTAGCGTTTATCCCGGCTTGGGGTCCGCTTGACAACCTAATTCCATGAATTGGCGTAGACACTAGTTTTTACGAAAGCGACTGCCATCTTACTTTCCAACCCAGAGGGGAAACTAGGCCTTTTTGGGATTAGGTCCGGTTTCCTTACGATGTTTTCCTTCACCGAAAAGCGACTGGTAAATATCAAATGATATTCCGTACATAAGTTCCGAAAAACTCAGTGGTACGAGCCGGGGTTTGAACCCGACACCTCCGGATTGAAAGTCGGACGTCTTACCGCAAGGCTACCAGCGCTTTTCAGCCTAAGATACTCTTACTAATTAACTAAATTAAACGTCAGATACAACGACGGACTGATTTAATAGTAACAGGGTTTTCCTCTACTGTCCGTGGTATTTTAAGTTAGGATTTATATTGTTTCACTATTATTTCATGTTTAAAACCATATTATGAAATTCATAAGTAAGATCCAGTGATACTGAAATATATTTGCATAGGAAATATGAAATATGAAACACTAAATATGGAAATTAATATAAACGCAACAATCCGAAACGAGATTTTCAGATTTAATGACGGTTGCGCACTGTACGTACGTAAACCAAATATTGAAATGGGGTTTAGAGAGCAGACATTTTCCATGTTTAATTTTTTCCACATTTGCAGAGTTTCGTATTTTTTTACCCATTGCACAAGGGGATATTAATTTACCATTCTGACATTCCCTTAGCCGGCTATAAAATATTGAGGTTGTTATGTGTTCATATAAATATCCCATGTATGTTTCCTAGAATTAAAAACCGGCCAAGTGCGACACCATTTTAACAATCACCGAATTGCTATCGTTATTATGGATTGAGGGACAAAAGACAAACATTGACTTTGCCGTTAAAAACGGGTGTATCCATACATCGATATATGTCGCGATTAGTTTCCAACTACTCATTATTTTTAACCCACGATGATGGTGGCAAACAAAGATACAGCCCGCCTGATAGTAAGCAGCTACTGTAGCCTATGGATTCAGAGGTGTCACATGCACGTTGCCGACCTTTTACATAAACGAGGATACACTTTGTTGACGGGCAAAGGAACAAGAGGATTCCTCGTCGTCAACACACCGGGTCCTCTTTGAGCTCTTTGGCAACTTTTCTCAACAGCAGGAACAGAACACTATGATTAGGGTCTAGTGCTACTTGGCTGTGGTTTTTCTGTAAAGTGGAGGTACTTCCCCAGTCAGGTCTGCTCCAGATTTGAGCGAGATGACATTTTGATTTTTGCGGTAAGATCTTCCTTCTTTCCAAATTTCATGATTCATGGTCTATGAGAAGTACCCCATAGGTTTTGAATCCCAAATAAGGCCAAAATGCCTGTATCTTTGGATTTCGTCAAAATTGCGTTGACTTGGAAGCTTGATTTTTTACAATTTCAAGGTACAACATAGTTTCATGATAATTTCAACGTGATAACTCCACTCCACGCGTTCCTGTGAAAAAGGGCTTGGCAGATAAACTGGCCACAAAGTGATTGCATAAGGTTCTGTGATTCCGGTTTTTCCTTTTAAGGTACGGAACCTTAAAAAAGTCGAAAACTTTGAAACAAAGAGTGAGAAACACTGAGAGTCAAAGTTAAATAGCGCCTCCTGGCCAATTAATGGACATCGCAGCCCTAAACAAATAATTCCTAAGTTAATATAATTAAAATACCAATATTGGATTAGGATTAAAATTGTTTGTTCGGTTTAAAAACAGTTCACACTCAGTAATTAACACAGTTGTTAATACTGTCCGGCAAAAGTCATTACTCATTGCTTTGTTAACAGGACATAATTAAATTGCAACTGCTCCAATATTAGGTTGGGATTTGTTCAAATTGATAAAGATTTTTTTTTATAACACGACGGTGGCAAACAAGCATACGGCCCGCCTGATGATAAGCAGCTAACGTAGCCTGTGGACGCTTGCAACTCTAGAAGTGTCACATGCGCGATGCCGACCCTTTATAAAAGGAGAATTCACTGTGTTGACGGCTAAAGGAAAAAGAGGGTCCCTCGTCGTCAACACGCAGGGTCCTCTTTGGTAACCTTACTCACCAACAGGAATGGAACACTATGTATTTTTTTAAAGATTGTTATAGGTATGTCCTAAGGTTATTTATAAATTATGAAAATGTCGTACCAAGCGAGCAGAGGAATGGACAGTTGAATGACTCCTACCCCACTTTTTACCCCCATTCAGATGACAATTTCACTACCATTTAATAAACTGGGTGATTCAGGAGACGTACTGTATGCTCCGTCTAAGTCATTGCTACTGCATTAAAGTTTGCTAAAATAAAAACCTTAATTGCAATCTCTCATTGATACCGAGTTAAATTATCTAAATCTACTGAACTATTTATCGACAAATCTTCTTAACAGCCTCTTACTGAAACTCGATCGCAATAGGCACTTTATTATAGTAAGATTGCTTTGAGCAGTGTTCAGAAACTTGTTTGTTTCGCTTTCCCTACTGGAAAGCTATTGAATCATTTACATAAGCCAGTCTCGGGAGCGTTCGTACCTAAACTCGGTTGTACCGCAATACTTACTTTAACCTCCTCTTAGTCCTCAAACTCTTTTGACTAGATGTACCTATACCTACAGCTAGTACCTACAGAATTTTAGCTAGCTTTGAGCTTCAACTACAATCGTTTTTACTTGAAATGCAGAATGCTTAACATAAGCATTCTTTTAGGAGCTTTTAGTTCAGCGCACTGCATTGAAATGCGATGCAAATCGAGAAAGGAGAGATATTGCATGTGCGAGTGATAATTATAGTAGGTAGTCGTCTGACCGACATAAATATGCATGAGTATTAGACGCTTCAAGAATTGACAAATGGGGCTGTAGGTGAATAGATAAACATTAATGTTTTGGTTTGTTCAAAAGCCAACCTCGGAGTTGTTATTCCAGTGGATAAGAAAGAATAAAATGACATTTATTTAAAGACAGCTTGCAGTTCTTCTTAAGATCCCATATTAAAATGGAACGTCTGTCCTTATCACATTATTTACTTAATATGCAATATAAATAAACACAGGTTTAGAAGTATAATAAACTAAATGATATCCAGTGTTTAAAATACTAGGGTGAGCTTGAAAAGTTTTCGATACATATAGCGTAACCAAAATCCATCTCTGTAATATTATTTCCTAGAAACCATTCGACGCTAAATATACAGCGTATACCTATAAATATATCCGTTAATACCTCCGTGGGACGTGATCATTGTGTTTCGTGTCTATTATTACAGGAATCCGCACGAAAGGTCCACAACTAAGTCCGCACTTACCCTTCTAGACAATAGAATGGATAACATACTTCCGCCGTATGAGAGTTACAAACGTTGCACAAAAACTATAAGGCATGTAATGAATGAATGAATGGATGAAATATTTATAAATTAGACAAATTATTAGTTGATGAATCAATGATTAGGTTGATTACATTTTCTTGCCGTTGTTTTGAAATTGCTATATTAGATTTAAGAAATAAAATATAAGTTTTTGATGTATCAAGCATGCATTACAAGACAAACCAAAGTTGTTAGATTTTTTATGAAAATGACGATCATTATTCCTTCGTTTTTTCTATTTTTTACATTACGTATTTTCATAATTGTTATATTCATGTGAAAATCAAGAAAAAGTTTAATAATTTGTCGTGTGATTAGATTTTAACTGTTATACAAGCTAGATATCTATAGTTACGTAATTTGCAATCATCAGCACATTTTTAATGGTAAAAACAAAAAATATGTAGTTCTCTTCAAAGTTACTCGTCACGCCAACTCGACCATTAAATTTGGTATGTGTATTAGAGCTAATACCGTAGATCAATCTTTATTTATTTTAGTAGCACTCGTTTAGCCTTTTTTCCGCCTTAATACCTAGGGGTCAATGTATTTATAAGTTAACTAGTAACCACTTTATAAATAAGATTAAATTGCAATGATTTCTTTTTTCCTGTTACGAGCTTCGTAAATTTGACGACCCCTTTCAAAATAATCACTTCTTTATTTATAGAGAGACAATTACTTTTACCCAATCGTTTAAATGAATTATACTGTTAACTAGGCAGGGTGTTCATTAAATATTTACGAGATGGTTTTACGCTTTTCGTTAAAACAGAGAAAACCTCTTTTTACGTTAAACAGTTGTTTGATCTAAATGAACATCATGAGACTTTTACTAAATACTATAGTGGTACATACAGCCTTGGCCAGAAGTGTTGAGCATAGGTGTTTTTTGTTTACAATTTTGATGTTAAGCATTATTTCCCTATCCTAACAATGTACGGTAACGGTAAATGTTATATTTAATTTATAAATATAGAAAACTTCACTTAATAACACTTTCAAGGTACTTAAAAATATGAAAACAGAAGGTACCAAAAATGTAAATTTAAGTCGGTGCGACATATTGCAAATATTCTATGCAGTTACTACTAACTTCTACAAAACATGCCTATTAGTTTAAATTAATTGACAAAATAACTTAAACAAAGATGGAAACGATGGACTAAATTTTCCAGTTTTGTATGAAAATCGCATTAGTGCTCAACACTTCTGGCCAAGGCTGTAGATACCTACTTGAAAATATCTGTACAACAAAACTTTGGCATGCTATCTTTCATTCAATAAACAAAGTCAGAAATTGAGTTTTACTCTTTCAATATATTTTCATTGTGCTTTTAAATAAAGTAGAGTGAGCTGTAAGACCGTAAGTGCGCTCCGTTAGTTGATTGCAGTGGTGAAGTTTACAGAGTCAGTGTCGCAATCAAATTATACGACCAGGGTGAAGCATAATATAATAGCTCAAGCGGCTAAAGCAAAATGTGGCATCAAAGGTTAACGTAATTGTGTTTCCCCAGAAAATATGTTCTCATTAGAACGCTGGATTAAAGATGTTGGATTATAACACACATCGAAATATTCGTATGTGAGAAATATTATGAAACACACGAAGGAGAAACATAAAGAAGTGATGCATGGTTATTGCTTTCTGTATTCAAATTCAAGTAGGTAATAAAGGGAATGCGGAGGACATAGTTAGAACACTAAGTTGCAAACTTGTTGACGTGTACCGGGTGTTTTTGTACTACTAATACGAGTCTGATGTTTGTTCAGTGACTTTGGAAATTAACCTGCAGTTTGATTTTATTCGAACACGCAATGCATTGCGAAATTGATTATGTTTGTAGTGTGACAAGACTGATAAGTAGAGTTATTATTATCCGAATATTATTCGGATAATATGGCTACTATCCGAATAATTCCATACAAATTACTATTCGGATAATTCGGATTGCAAACCCTACTGACAAGCAATGTCAATTACATGGATTTTAACGTACAAACGCGTTCAGATTTGCATGGCCAATTTATCAATGAATTCATTCATAAATTGATAATGCAATTCTGAACCTTAGTAAAACTTACCTACAATAGTACAACACCACATTTAAAGAAAATCTATTAATTCCCTAATAATGGTTTCCGGTGCATACAAAAGATGATTGCACGTAATTTAATCGTTGGCGATTTTATATAGTCTTTTTCTACTCCTGCATTCTAATTTGCCAATAAAATGACTGACATGTAAATTCAAAGCATATACTTTATGAACGTTGTCATAATATGACTCAAAAGTCGACTCTTAGGGATATAATGGGTCTGTTACCGAGGCGGGCCCCGCACCGGCGCCGCCCGCCGCTGTAGACAAGGCGGGCGCCGACGCAATCCGCCGGGAGACTGAAGACAATTGTATAGAGGCAGCAGGTCATTCGTCGAACTCAATGCTTACCGGCTTGCCTAGCACTCGTAGAAAAACTATTATGTGCAACGGTACATAATTAGGTCTTAAAATTCTCGAATCTTAAGAACCCTTTATTATGTAACTGTTGCACAAAATACTATTCTGAAATCTAGTAAAGAAACTGAATATTAATAAGCGCTTGGAGCCAACGAATAAAAATTAACAAATAAATGTCTTCTAAAGAAAGACTATACGTGAGTACTGTTCCAATATGAACTTGTTTAGCTGTAAACCCAATGTTGAATATTTATATTTCAATTACCCGCAATAAGAAAAAAGGCATTCTTATGACGCGTCATGACGTTCAAATAATACATGAACTGAACAACTCTTTCATTTACATACTGGAATATTAATATTATGCCCTTTAATTTACATGTCTATGCACGCGAATCCCATTTGCTTTTGAAGTGGCTCTGCTCTTGTGCTCGCGTACTTTAGAAGTTTTTTTTAAGCCGTTTACTCGCCAGCGTGGAAGTAAAATGCTTGAATCTAAAAACCTAGTAGTGAAACAGCATCTAAGCAGAGTATTTTACCAAACTAGTAAGAATTATTGAACAATAACATGTTTTTCTTTTATATCAAATGATAATCGATGACATATATAATATACATAGTGATCAAGTACAATACGAACAATAAATTAAAACAGACGTGGGATTTAAAACTGTAATGATTAATTAAGAGATATTATGTTACACTTAATTATGACCTCGTAATTTGGCTGTTCTCCTTTTTCAGCGATATCATGAATTTCCAAGCATCGTTAAAATTAAAATAATAATGATGATCAATTTGAATAAAAAAATACGATAGATTTCTAAAAGGACTTACGAATGTTTCTTTTCACGACGTTTACAAGGTTTTCTGTACAATGGATTTTGCGAAAACATTGTGACGGAATACTTCTTTTTTAACGAGGACCGTGTCACCGTCCAGTGATGCCCTCATTAAGTGGATTGTGTTTCCTAATAAACGAATCAGGAGTTCGATTTTTGAATCTCACCGGTGACTTTTTTGTATGCAGCCGATGACTATTTAGTACGAAATAAGTCACCCGGTGAGATTCAAAAATCGAACTCCAGGAGGCCGATTTTTGACAGCCGGACGCTCGAATTCAAAAAATTCAAGCTCGAAAATAATCGCACATAAAAGTTTGTCGCCAATTTTTTCGCATGGAATGAATAATTTAAATAATCATCATTTTAAATTTCTATCGCTTTTATTTTTAAAACATAATTTCATCGTTTTATTCGGAGTTTTAAATGTCACTTTCGAGTGCTCGAATCTCAAAAATCGGCCCCCAGTTTCGGTACAATCCCTCATGTTAAGTTGTTGTTCTACTAATTCCGCGACCTATCTATATGATACAGCTTTATATTACTTACTTTTGACTTCATCGCCTAAACGAAAAAAAGTGGCCACCATTTGCCGTTTAGGTACGGAAACCAAAAATACGCAAAATGAAAATATGTGACAAAGACCAAAAGTTGCGGAATTAGTAGCGCTACAACTTAACATGAGTACAATTGGAACGTATATTAGAAAATACAATCTCCCCAATGAGGGCGCTACTGGACGGTCGGTGCAGTCTTAAGTTTTACGGCTCTGTCGTGTATTTTGTGAAAAATGTTTATTTTTAATATATACTAGCAAGAGGAATGAACATATAGCTTCGTATTAATTAGAATCATATAACAAATTAAATCTAACACTAATTGATTTTGGCATGCTGAGGAGATAAAAAGACGCTTAAAATGCTCAAATGTTTTTATGAATAATTCTTTCAAAAATACAGGTTCTTCACAAAAAATGTAGCTATTTTTAACATCAACTGAGTTTAATACCTACTATGTGCTTCTTTTCTTCGGACACAATATTACATGAGTGACAGTAAACCTATATTCTCTTTTTACATTAAAAGCAGAACTCGAAATAATCCTCCTATTGTCATTCCTAGCAGATTTATTTAGCGTGTGCGTTGGCGGCGAGAGAAAACCTGGTTCAACAGTAAATATAGACCTGTCAAATTGTTACCACTTCAAATAACAAATGAACTATTGTGAGACTTAAATTAAAAATTCTTGGACGTCGCGTGTGGTAAACAGATAACGTCTCTCTTTGAAGCGCACATAAAAATAATCTTAAATGAAACGCCGTGTATATGTAGGTAGCTACATTTTTCGCAATATTTATAAATTAATTATTTACAAGTTTCAACCCATACTAACAATTATTAATAAATCCAGCGGTTGTAAAATGCATAAATGTTCAATAAGTCTGATTCGCATATACATTGGCATATCAATTAATTTTCTGTATTATTTGGTTGTCGATTAGATATACACTTGTGTAAATTATTTAACGGTAATTATAGGTATTTCTAGGTTTTTTCGTGTGTTCGGATTTCCTTGTTAGTATTATTTTCAACAAATTTGCGTCCCAACTTTCCGTCATTTTAACGAACCGTGGGTACCAATATTTCTCGCATTACTTAGACGAAGCCAAATCACTGTCAGACTGATCAAAACTTTAGTGATCACGAGCTTAATTAATTGTTACAAATACTTAACAACATTTTAGAAACCATTATAGAAAGTGACGAAGATGTGCAAACGACGTAAGCAATTATTTGGATATTCGTGCAAATGGCGCGTTGAGAAGCGCGAGATATTAAACGCAGGCCTGTATTGTGACTGTTTTACGCTTTACTCGGCTAGATGAAAAATGAGATCATTAAATAGTAAATTACAGCAGAAGCTGGGAAAACAGGGATTTCCGGCCAAGTAGGTATATACGGCCGAGCGTAGCGAGGCCCAATAGGGATACGAGGCCGGGAATCCGTTTTCACGCCGAGGCATGTATAGTGCTTTTCTCAAAATAATCCGTGGAAATAAGACCTAAAACCTAATACTTAAAGCCTAAAAGTCTATCGCACTCCGTATCTCTCGGTATAATGCGGGGACCGTGTCGCGGTCGACGCCCGCCCGGCCCGCCCGCGCGGTCGAGCGCGTGGCGGGCGCCGACTACTTTGCAGGCCTAGGCCTAGTATGAAAATCCTTTTCATAGCAAGTTTCACTACGGCGCCCGAAACGTGATACTTTCGAGTCTATTTTCACGAACGTAACGACAACATTTCCGCGCATGTTTGAGAAAAACATATTTCAGCTTATCGATCGTAGTATTAGGTGAGTATTTTTTTTTAAAGTACGTCGCAACCATATACATGTCATAAGTTTGTCATATACTTATGAATTTTTATACATAAAAATGCGTATTTCGAAGTGTAAAAGACGCCAATTCAATCCACAAATCAGTGCGTCGTATTCCCAGACATGTTATGGTAACTATACGGAGCGCATTACGTGACGCGCTGATGTTCGAAATAATTATTTATCATATATTTGATGTTTTTAAAGCGCTTTAGCTTTACTCTATGATTTATAAACCAGCTTTTTTTGCTTTAGTACTCTTCCTAGATAGATGCATATAGCTGTAAAAACCGTAACTGCGGTGGTAAAACCTAGGAATTACCAGTAACACCTAGGTTACAGTAGGCACCAACTCGTATTGGTAAAAGTCCGAAATATTGAGATATCATCGTTCATTTCGGACTTTTACCGCCCTCGACTTGGTAAAATCTACGTTTTACAAAAATGCCCTTTAACTGTTGACAAAATATTTTAGTCCTTGCAACATCCTTGCAGTAAATTCTGCGAAATGTTGTGTCAAAGTGTAAAGACGGTTTCGTAGTTAGACGGTTGGGTACTTAACTATCTTACATTTTTGAAGTTGTTTTGTAGCGTCAGTTTCTTTAAATAGGAATACATTTATAGACCAGGTAACTGACTGCTGCTGCTGGTTGGTCAGCATTATTTTAGTTTTAAAAAGCATGGCAAACGTGTGTGATAAAAAAAAACAGAGGTTTATTGTTCATTTGTTCATTCAAAATATTGTTCCCATTTATCTCCAAAGCTGATTTTATATTTTATCGGAGGTTTATTAGTTTTTAATATAGTCTTATACATTATCGAATAATTCATTTACTAGGTTTTGCTACGAGACAAACCTGACTGTGCTTTCGCGTGAGAAATGGCGTGATTGTTCCGGCCCTGATTTAAGTGCACATTCACATTGTCAGGGCAGAGGTGGCCACGATTTATGTTCCCAAACTTCTGAATGCATTATTCTCGAGTTGAATATCCTGTGTAACTTGCTGTAGCATTTACGTCGCAAAGCCTTTTCATTGGGCTTTAGGTAATAAAATGGCTTCTATGAACAAAGGCTGTACGTGTGAGTATTTATAGTTCGTTCTAGTAAAAACAATAAGAAATAATGAATATTTGTACTAAGCAGAAACGTCTGCTAGCAAAGGACGTATGCAATGAAGGAACTGATGGAAAGATTAACCGATGCTGAGTAGATACTTAAGCGTCGATGCTTCAGTTCGTTGGTCAGAGCGATTAGACCGATGTATCCAGGGAGGTCGCAAGTTGGAATTTTACATTTTTCTTTCAATTTCAATATTAAAAATTAATAAGAAAAGATCAAAAGATACGGGTTTCCATATTCACAATGCCATTATTGTATATTCCATGTGGTTTCTACATCTTAAGGATCATAATAATGCCAAGAAGATATTGTTATTTTGTGTAAAATGTAAGTTTATCTACTTCAAAAATATATGAGCATGTTTAGAAAATCGAATTCCAAATTGGAAGGCGATAATATTTATCGCCACTTTTATCAAAGGGGTAATAATCGGCACATCACAAGCGTTAAATAAAACAAGGAAAATTTTCCCTTTAGCTGTCGAGAAATAAATAATAAAGAGTATAACCCGTGATTTATCACGTTACACGTACCTGGATATTAGGTTAGAAATGTTACCGAATGAAACCTATTTGTTGACCCACGATCGGGTTGAGCTAAAACAACGAACTTTACTTGACTTTACAGTATGTTTACTTACAGTTTAATGAAACACATAGGTACCTACTTAAAAATGCTGAAAGATTTTAAAAGCTTTTTCATTTTAAATTCTCAATACCCGCTGGGTAAGACTGCAAACGTATAAATCAACTCATGTTCTTGATTCTAATGGACTTTTTTCTTGTTCACAGGTGAGTTCCACTGATAACGTCGTCCAGAGGTATCGTAAACTTTAAGTGCTTAACTGGCCGACTTAAACTGGTCGTGAAACTTTTGTGCTGATAGCCGACGCATTTGAAATAAATGAGTATACTTTCGTAGAAAACCTGTATGAGAGTGCTGCTCATAAATAATTTAAACATTAGCTATTGTTTTCCTAGTAAAGTCTAGCATTGGAGTAGATTCATTTGTTGTGAGTTAGAACTCTATTTCATTGTCTAGTTATGTTTGATGTTTTCTCTTTAGATACCTAAAGCTAAAGTTTAATGACTTTATTCATAAAATGTTTAGCGAATCTAAAATACCTGTATTTTTTTTTGTTTAATTAGTATCAGGCACAATTTAACAAAGGTTTGTTAAGTGTCATGAAAAAGAGGAAATTTTTAAAAGTGTTATTAATAACAGGATCTTTTCTTTTAAGTACCTACCATAAAACTAAATGTAGGTAACAGAAAACGCAGAACAAGAAAATGTCCCCAAAAATAAGGCATGACAGTGCCGCGGGTATATTCACAAAACCTAGAGAGTTTGGTCTGGTTTTAACAAAGTCTTTATAGGTCCTTTGTGACTAGCAATTTCCTTAGGTCAACCGAATACGCGACGCCATTTCCTGAGTCACTTTTTGTGTATCTCAATTTTATGATATTCCATTGATATTAACTTTTAGTTTTTGTAAAAAAAACTGAATATGTTGATGAAATATTTAGATTTTTCGAAATTCATATTTCAGATTTCATGTTTCACTTGTAAAACCTTTAATAATTTTAATTTAAGTCAAATAGATACAACATTTCATAAATAAATAAAAATATTTCCTAAACATTCTTTCTTATAAGCTCCAGGCGAATTTAACACACGTGTACGTACACATAATCATCCCCAATAACACGGCATAATAATATGTATTTTCGTCGTTGCCAAGATATACTCGCCAAGCTCCAAATATCAGGATAATCAAATCCCATACTCACATTTACGCAGGTGAAGTAATATATTGAACGTGCGAATACGAGTAATATCCTGCGGATGGAATATTCCCGAGCGCCCATGGGGCTAAAGTTTGCCCAGGCCATGGGGTAAAAGTTATGCGTTCGCTGGTAATTGCTTTAAATGTAAGTGGGAAAACCCTTTTTCGAACAGGGGGCCGATTTTTTGACAGCCGGAGGATCGAATTCAAAAAAATTAAGCTCGAAAATAATCGCACACAAAAGTTTGTAGCCAATTTTTTCGCATGGAATTAATAGTTTAAATAATCATTATTTTAAATTTCTATAGCTTTTATTTTTGAACATAATTTCATCGTTTTATTCAGAGTTTTAAATATCACTTTCGAGTGCTCGAATCTCAAAAATCACCCCCCTGGTAACTTTAACTACAGTTGATATAGCTTATGAAACAAAGCATTAACTTTTGCATTACATTGTACTGGACGTTAAATGCATTGTGCCGAAAGATTACGGTTAACTATTTAACTTATATAGTATGTGCATAGAGAAGTAAGCTGCTTATTTATGTCTCTATGCTCATAGCGAGTATAATAACATTAACAGAATTAATTTATACTTCACTACTTCAGTATTTTGAACATATAGTCTGGCAAAGCAAAAAGCGCAGTAACAGTCATAGTAACATGCTATATAAATACCCATCACGTTTTTGGGTCAATTGCAGAATTTTTGTACCTTTGTCCCATCCTTTCTTAATTTTCTCAGTTTCGTTACGAAAATTAGCCATACATTTGTATGGCTAATTATCGTAACGAAACTGAGAAAATGAAGAAAAGTAAAAATTAAATTTTCATAATTTTCTCAGTTTCGTTACGATAATTAGCCATACAAATGTATGGCTAATTTTCGTAACGAAACTGAGAAAATTAAGAAAGGATGGGACAAAGGTACAAAAATTCTGCAATTGACCCTTTTAGTAGTGAGAGTACTAGTATTAGAAAAAGACGGTATGATTCTCCCTGTTTATGCTTGAAATGAAACAAACTCTGGCCAAACTATAAATTATTCTTTTTTTATTTATTTTTTATTTTTTACAATTCTATTCTTAAATTATCTTTTATCTGCTGCTCGTCTATTCTCAATAATCCTATTCAAAATTATTTTGTAAGCAAGTAAATCTTATTTTTATTCAAGCATTTATTCATGTTTTAAATTATATTTTCTAGGTTCAAATATCCCTTGAATATTTCGCACCCTTGGTAAAATAATGCAACATGTGACTATATGTCAAAAGTGCTTTTATTGCGGAAATAGTCTTAAAACGGTGCGTTCTACATCGCACAAAAATATTTTTATTTTTAACATTGTTAGTTTCTGAGATAATTTAAGCGGAAAACGACGCAAGTAATCAGTGGACGTAAAACAATGCAACAAATGCGTATGCTTCGTTCTTTTACGGCGTTTCCGCGAGCGCAGTCCGACGCGCGCGCCATCGTAAAGTCACTTGCGTCAGTGTTCCCGGACTATAAAAAATTGTCACACACTGGATCAAAATTGCCAAAAATAGATGCCGAAATCAAAATAACAATGGTTAGTATTTTTAAAATAATAAAAATATAGTTTTGTACAAGAAAGTTACATGTGAACATACGGCTGATAAAATTTTCAATGTTGCAATAAAATTGCCAGTCGCATGATCACGTACGATATTTTTTGTTGATTTTTAACGTACTCTTTTAAAATACTCTACTTATCTGTTAATGATATTATCTTAATGTTCTACTACGAATTTGAAGTATTTTTATGGTTTCTCAAATTGATGGTCGTATGTTAACTTACAACTATGTTGCACGAACTATTCAATGCCGTATGTCAATATGTTGCGTTATTTGACGTATACGGTAGGTACTATATGTGCACATGCGTCGTTTTTTTAGGTAGTAATCTGAGATACGTCGTTATCAGAAAGTTTAAATCCACATAAAAGGTATATTTTATGTACCAATGCCTTAATTCTTTATTTATATGATACATATCATCATACATTTACGTATTAAAATATTATATTACACTGAATTTATTTGCTTACGTTTGTTTTTATCAGTATCAGACATAGTACGAATTAAACTTAGTTTAGCAAAAAACGTGGTCGATAAAACTTTTAACGATAATTTACTCTTAAAATATTTTTTTTCGTGGCCTGATACTCAGGGATAAATGGCTAATTTTATTTCTTAATCGTTCTTAGGTACAGTTTCATGTATACGTGGATTTTTGGGGCAGGTATATCGACTGATGAGGTCATTTTCGGTAAAACCAACTCGGAGAAAGAACCTATTCTTATAGGAAGTTATATATACCGTTCAGCCAGATGTAATGAATGCTGCTGCTACACTGATGTTACCAAATGTTATACTTATACGACACAGAAGGATGCCGTTGCTGCTATGCCTAATGTCACACTGCTTTTTTTACGTTATATAACAACAGTGTAATAGCAGCATAAGAAATAACATTTAGAAGTTTCAGGTCAATTCTACCGTACCAACCAGATAAAAGAAATAGTAGTCCCTGTACCAGGTTAAGGTCAGTTCTGCCATGCCAGCCAGATGAAAGAAATAAAGTTCCTGTATCAATTTAAGTTCTATCGTGCCAGCCAGGTGAAAAAATAGTCTTTGTAGTAGTATAGGTTCAGACAGCACTCCCTTAAATGTCGAACCAGGTTCCAGCTTTGACTGCTCTTCGGCTACGTCTATTGCAAACTTTCTACAAGACAAAGTTAACACTCTACTCCAATGCCATCTTCTGTCTATCGCCGTTGTGGAGTATAATAGTAAGTAATGGAGTTTAGAACATGACCAGCAGACTTTTGATACAACGCCTGTTTTTTTAAAACGTTTTGAGACTAGAAACAACTCAGATTAATCTAAAACGAAGATGTGTCAGAAACGTTGTGAGTACATTTGTTCAGGTTCATCAACGTCCCACACCACTATCAGAAAATGTCCCCAACCTCATTTGAGTAATCTGTTACCCCAATTAATGCCTTGTACAGATCAAGAAAATGATTTATTAGTCTTTGCTGTTGTAAATAAACCTAACCAAACTGTGCTCTTTCTCTACGACACTTCTCGAAGTTGGGCATGCGGCATGCCGATATTGAAGATGACAGTGTGCATTCGGTAATTGAAAGAGCCTCGTCATTGACGATTATTTATACCGTGTAGAGTAGAAACAACTTCTCAGGTGGTGGCCCACCTCACCATGACCCAAACCAATTTGTTGAACAATATGACTCCAGATCGAATTAATGATTGTCTTTGGCAGAGGAATATTCAGGGTGAAAACATTAGCCGGTTGAATTGAATGTCAAAGAAATTTAGTAGCTGTTAAACCAAAACTGATACCTTTGGACTGAAATTTAATTGGAAATTACAAAAGTATTATAGAACAAGACAAGACTACAAATAGCGCCTATAGTTTTAGCAAAAGCCTACAGTAATAAACCCTTGCCTGGGGGGCGATTTGATATTCTAGCACTCGACTCTGACACTTAAAACTCAGTTTAAAATGATATAATGGTGTTTCAAAAATATCAGCTATAGGAATTTAAGATCATGGTTGGTGTAATTTAGCTAAATTACCTATTGATTTCATGCCAAAATAAGTATGACAAACTTATGTGTGTGCGAGTATAATTGAGCTTAATTTATTTGATTTCTAGCACTCTAAAGTCATAAATCGGCCTGTAGCGTTAAGCACAGTCGACGTCAAACATATGTTTGACTTTTACACATTATTACAAAAGAGTAAGGTATTATGTAAATCTCATAAGCCTATACAGGTAAAGCGTGGTTACACCTAATATTTATGTACCGTTTTATGAAGAACTGTACCCAAATAACGATATTGGTAATATTTCCGCTCAAGACCTGGACCCAAACTCTACTGATGAATATGACAGCGAACGAGGCGCCAAAATTAATTGTTGCAAGTAATATTCTGATTAATTGATCGAGATTTTTTTTTTTTGGATAATGCATCCTGTGATATTTGCTACCTTTTTACAACAAAAAAATATCTCCATTTGATAATGTATCAGACAGAGAACTGTTGTTTTCTGGACATGTTAAAATTATTATAATTGTATGTTTTTTTTATTTCTTTTGAATAACATAATTGTTTATAGGTATTTATGTTTATCGTCAACCTTCGTCAACGTTAAAATGATTGTATTGTCAATATAATAGAGTAAGTATTTTCTGATTTGTATACTGATATTGATTTAAAAATTATTGTTTTATTATATTATTGTAGCTATTATTTAATAATTTAAAGAAATCTATAATTTTATTCAAATACAACCTCATAATATTGAAGTTTTTTTGTCAAATAACGACGTTTATGCACATGTTTCATAGAGTTCTTCATAAAACAAAGACACATGTGCACATACTACACGCAGTCTTTCGTGAAATAACGACGGATCTGCAGATACGTCGGCTGATGCTTGGTAAAACAAAGCCGTAAGTGCACATCCGTCGTACTATTTTCAAAAATAATGAATTAAATAAGAACGAAACGCTGCTAGTGTCATGGGGACTTTTGGGCCGGCTACGGTCCGGGGTGGTCTGTAGTATAATTAAGCTTTAGTGTATACTTATTATTGACAAAGCCTGTGGCGGATTTCATCTTGTAAAGTTTGATTGTTATGTGACGAAGCCTGTGGTTGACCTATTTTTGTATCTGTCTGACGAAGCCTGCGGCGTGGATTATAAAATTGTGGATAAAATAATTATTAAGGAAATAAAGATTAAATAAATTAAATAAGATCGGATATAACGCATTCAATTAGTTGCACATATATAGATAAACATGTTAAATTTGAAGACAATTCCTTTGAAAGTTAAAAAGTTATCAGTGAAATTCACTCACGCAATCTTAAAACCTCTCTCCTGTAAAGTAGACATTTTGCAGATGTGGCTTTGTTTTACCAAGGGTACGATTTATTAACAGAATAAATGTCAGTCAAGAAAATGAGTGTATTTTTTTATGAAAAGTGTGTGCTTGTTGAATGTTCAAATATTATTATTTATACTCACAGTTGTTCCTTTTTTATAAATAGGTATGTAGACACGTTAGATCACACACCGAGGTATTTAGAAGCGGGTGGCATATGCTTTTTGGTGTATTTTGGCTGTAAGCAAAACACCCTGTATAGCCGTTATTATTTTCAACTCTGTTGAGTTGTTGACATGTATCAAAGTTCAAGTTTGAGTTTTTTATGATCGCATGGTAAAGGGTTATATAACTGTTATGCAATCAAATCATATACATAATCATACGAGGGTACGAGGAGAAAATACTCGTAGTACTCCTCTTATTAAGGTTACAAAGATTTTTCAGCTGTTTTACGGAGGCCACCGCAAAAAATCAAGTAGATTCAAACAATAACATAGTATATTTATACGATAACCGCAATAATTTTGAACTTGGGGAATCTATTTATCGTTAGTAATTATAATGTATATATTATATTATTTATATGTGTTATATTATTTAACATTTAAAAGTTTTATGCTCATCCGGTCATATCTGTGTGTTGTGTTTTGTGGATGTGTTTTGCTCATGACTTTTGTATTTTTTTAACATTAGTTCTGTAAGTTACATTTCTGTTTTCATACTAACACTTTTATGGGCTTTGCCTGAAATAAATAATTTGAATTGAAATGAATATTTTTGGCAGCCTCAATAGGCTTCGTTACTGGTGTGGACGGACGTCATTTTTCTCAATGCCTCTCATTTGCGAGTCGATTATGGGCGTTTTCGGCATTCTTATATTATACCATCGGTTTATCTTCAAGGCCAAGGTCGGCCACACATCTTTTGTGAATTTGTTTGGAAAAAGAATAAGGAATCAGTGACAAGTTTCGTAAAACAAAGACAAGAAAATTAAGAAAACCTTTTCCTTCTTATCATAATATATATTAATAGGTTCTTGCTTTCTCCTGTTGCAACAATCCACATTCAATATACAAAACCAAATAGAAAAAGTTTATTTTCTTCATAGTGGCGCATTTTTTCTTATAAATAAAATTGTTGATAAAAAAATACCCATAAACATTACCTATGTTTGTTTTAATTTAACTTGTGTTACTTTTTTATATTCTGAATATGTTACTATAACTATTCCTGATTGTGATTACTTACATCAATTTAGTATTTTCATCGAAATTCACTTACATCAAATAAAATCAAATAATAATAGTTTTCCATTAAACAAACGTGCATGCATTATTTATACTGTTGCAAATTCTCCAATACCTAGTCCGTTTTGTTCATCTTACCTACATGTATATGTAATACACGGAAAAAAAAGCTTCCGGGATATCCTCAATCTAAGACAATATTTCATTACGTAGAAACTATTTCCTCGTGACAAGTATTTATTTCCTTTAACGAAAATAAAATAAAGTTTTAAATATAACGAAGCGAATATATTCTTACAGATTTTCTAGTTTTCTTTTACCTAAGATAATACTTGTTTGATTAAAGTACAATCTCTCTTATTTACTCAATATACTCTTGAAACAATAGATTTTTGTATTTCTATTTCAAGAAAACATAGTTTTTTTAAGCGAAGAATCATATTTTTGGTAAAGGAAATAAATACTTGTCACGAGGAAATATTTCCAAGATAATAATAATGTCTTGGATTGAGAATATCCCGGAAGCTTTTTTTCCGTGTATGTAATCAGTTAGTCGTTGGTGAGGTATGTGCTAAAGAGACCAATATATTTTTCAATGTTTTTCGTTTTTGTCATTGTTGTAAGGTAGTAATGTTAATGTCGGGAGTTTACAAGACATTTATACCTACAATTCCGTCATCATAAAAAGATCGTACCTTATTACGTAAACATTTTAATATTAACAAGGTTTTGCAAATTTTGTTTAACTAAAGCGCTTGACTTACTTTAGCTACAAGTCTACAATAAACAGCCACATCCGCTCGAGCTTAACTTTCTGTATTGATCTTTGCTTTGGTATCAACCCTTAAATTTGTAAAACAAAGAAATCTGAAACTCAGACCTCAGGAAAGTGTCTGTGCCTTTTAAAATCCTTGAGTGAATAATATGGTCTGGTCGGGCTAAGAGGCCTTAGTCCCGTGAACGTTCCTCAATTTCACGATTTCTTACTCGATAGATGGCGTTAGCGCTCAATACACGGCCGCCGGCAATAACAACGACGATACGCACGCTTCAATAGTCTTGATCGTTTTCAACTTCAATTACAAGCAAAATTATTTTTACGCATAAGTTGTACAGTCAGCGTCAAAAGTAACTACGCAAATGAAGGTGTCAAAAGTCCTTATTGCCTTTAAATAAAGACTTTTGACGCCTTCATTTGCGTAGTTACTTTTGACGCTGACTGTACAGACTTTTTATTTTCTTTTACATGGAAGAGAGAATTAAATACGCAACTAAAATCAATAGGCCTGTTGGAGGTACAGTCGCCATCAGATAGATCGGAACGGTGAAGGTGGTTATAAATATCTGAACAACGCCTCTATTGTCAAGGCGATAAAGTGCACGTTCAGATATTTTTGAGTACCTTGGCTGCTCCGATATATTTGATGGCAACTGTACCTTACAGAGTGCATGTACAGTCGCCATCAAATATATCGGAGCGGCCACGGTACTCAAAAATATCTGAACATGCACTTTATTGCCTTGACAATAGAGGCGTTGTTCAGATATTTGTGACCACCTTGGCCGCTCCGATATATCTGATGGCGACTGTACTGTCACCATCAGATATTTTGGAGCGGCCCGACCGGTCATTTGCATTTTACCTAAGTTCGCCATTATATCTGGAGTAGTTTTTTTTTATATATGGTGGCAAACTAGCGCACGGCCTGCCTTATGGTAAGAGATGAGGGTACAGGGTAAGGTCTGGTAGTTGTTTTATGGCTCCTCTACATGATGGGCCATCATAGGGACGCAGCTATGCGTTAGAAAGAGCTAACGATATTGCGATCTCGTTCCGCCGTATAGCTGCGTCCCTATGATGGCCCATCATGTAGAGGAGCCATTAGGCTAAGGTGAAGGGTGAGGGTGTGAATTTTACAAATTATATCTGTTTTAAAATCCAAATCCAAGATGGCGGTCATACACTTTTTGTGAAAAATCGTCATGGTAGTCATTTTCTGCTAATTTGAGGGTGGGAATTTTAAAAATTAGGTCGGTTTTAAAATCCAAGATGGCGGTCATACTCTTTTTGTAAATAATCGTCATGGTAGTCATTTTCTGCTAATTGATGGGTGCAGATTTCGAAAATAATGTCTGTTTTCAAATACAAGATGGCGGTCACACACTTTTTGTGAAAAATCATCATGGTTGTCATTTCTGCTAATTTGAGGGTGTGAATTTTAAAAATTAGGTCGGTTTTAAAATCGAAGATGGCGGCCACATACTTTTTTCATAAAAATCGTCATGGTAGTCGTTTTCGACTAATTCGGGTGCGCAGATTACTAAAATAATGTCTGTTTCAAAATCCAACATGGCGGCCATATACTTTTTTCGTAAAAATCGTCATGGTAGTCGTTTTCGACTAATTCGGGTGTGCAGATTACGAAAATAATGTCTGTTTTAAAATCCAAGATGGCGGCCATATACTTTTTTCGTAAAAATCGTCATGGTAGTCGTTTTCGACTAATTCGGCTGTGCAGATTACGAAAATAATGTCTGTTTTAAAATCCAAGATGGCGGCCATATACTTTTTTCGTAAAAATCGTCATGGTAGTCGTTTTCGACTAATTCGGGTGTGCAGATTACGAAAATAATGTCTGTTTTAAAATCCAAGATGGCGGCCATATACTTTTTTCGTAATAATCGTCATGGTAGTCGTTTTCGACTAATTCGGGTGTGCAGATTACGAAAATAATGTCTGTTTTAAAATCCAAGATGGTGGCCCTATACTTTTTTCGTAAAAATCGTCATGGTAGTCGTTTTCGACTAATTCGGGTGTGCAGATTACGAAAATAATGTCTGTTTTAAAATCCAAGATGGCGGCCATATACTTTTTTCGTAATAATCGTCATGGTAGTCGTTTTCGACTAATTCGGGTGTGCAGATTACGAAAATAATGTCTGTTTTAAAATCCAAGATGGTGGCCCTATACTTTTTTCGTAAAAATCGTCATGGTAGTCGTTTTCGACTAATTCGGGTGTGCAGATTACGAAAATAATGTCTGTTTTAAAATCCAAGATGGCAACCGTATACTTTTTTCGTAAAAATCGTCATGGTAGTCGTTATCGACTAATTTGGGTGTGCAGATTTCGAAAATAATGTCTGTTTTAAAATCCAAGATGGCGGCCGTATAATTTTTTCGTAAAAATCGTCATGGTAGTTGTTTTCGAGTAATTCGGGTGTGCAGATTACGAAAATAATGTCTGTTTTAAAATCCAAGATGGCGGCCATATACTTTTTTCGTAAAAATCATCATGGTAGTCGTTTTTGACTAATTTCGGTGTGCAGATTTCGAAAATGATGTCTGTTTTAAAATCCAAGATGGCGGCTATATACTTTTTTCGTAAAAATCGTCATGGTAGTCGTTTCCGACTAATTCGGGTTAGCAGATTACGAAAATAATGTCTGTTTTAAAATCAAAGATGGCGGCCACATCCTTTTTTCGTAAAAATCGTCATGGTAGTCGTTTTCGACTAATCAGGGTGTGCAAATTTCGAAAATAATGTTTGTTTTAAAATCCAAGATGGCGGCCGTATACTTTTTTCGTAAAAATCGTCATGGTAGTCGTTTTTGACTAATTTTGGTGTGCAGATTTCGAAATTGATGTCTGTTTTAAAATCCAAGATGGCGGCTATATACTTTTTTCGTAAAAATCGTCATGGTAGTCGTTTCCGACTAATTCGGGTTAGCAGATTACGAAAATAATGTCTGTTTTAAAATCAAAGATGGCGGCCACAACCTTTTTTCGTAAAAATCGTCATGGTAGTTGTTTTCGAGTAATTCGGGTGTGCAGATTACGAAAATAATGTCTGTTTTAAAATCCAAGATGGCGGCCATATACTTTTTTCGTAAAAATCATCATGGTAGTCGTTTTCGACTAATTCGGGTGTGCAGATTACGAAAATAATGTTTGTTTTAAAATCCAAGATGGCGGTCGTATACTTTTTTCGTAAAAATCGTCATGTTAGTCGTTTTCGACCAATTTGGGTCTGCAGATTACGAAAATAATGTCTCTTTTAAAATCCAAGATGGCGGCCATCCACCTTTTTCGTAAAAATCGTCATGGTAGTCGTTTTTGACTAATTTCGGTGTGCAGATTTCGAAAATGATGTCTGTTTTAAAATCCAAGATGGCGGCTATATACTTTTTTCGTAAAAATCGTCATGGTAGTCGTTTCCGACTAATTCGGGTTAGCAGATTACGAAAATAATGTCTGTTTTAAAATCAAAGATGGCGGCCACATCCTTTTTTCGTAAAAATCGTCATGGTAGTCGTTTTCGACTAATCAGGGTGTGCAAATTTCGAAAATAATGTTTGTTTTAAAATCCAAGATGGCGGCCGTATACTTTTTTCGTAAAAATCGTCATGGTAGTCGTTTTTGACTAATTTTGGTATCCCCTCAGCTGTGGGAGATGATAATGGCCGCTCTCCCCCATCTGTGGCAGCCTGCGGGGTCTGCCCCACAGACAGGGTTTCCAGTTCGAAATGCAGGTGGAAAATTGCGATTAATTCCTTTATTTACAATGATACAGTCTATAGTTTGTATTTTTTCTACTCTTTATTAAATTATCTAACAGTACCTTGAAATTACCACCGTAAAACTTGCATCAAAAAACTGTACAGCTGGGTTCATTATAAGGGTACCGAAAATTATCTCTTATTTTCGATAATAATTACGAAACAAACGGTTTTGAGGCTCATCTGTTGCTTTAATTATGTGCATAATGTAGTTATACACATAAAAAAATCATAAACTAAAAGGCTTATTAATAAAATATACAAAATACACCATTTGAAAACTTTATTGAAATTATGTCTGTCCTAGAAATGGCGCACGTAAGTGGGTTTCGAATTACATGCATTGTGGAGTTTTACTACACCCTAGGTATTAAATTTATACATAAACAAGAAATTAACGTTGTGAACTATCTGTGGCCAAATCAATACTATTGCAGGTGTAGTAGTTATAAGGTAAGAGATGTTTGAAAAATGCATTTATTTATTCATGCAAAATGATTGCCCACAAAATGTTGAAAAATCTCAGCAACCAGCAGCCTTGCTCCAAAGAAATTTAATTTCCCAGGATATTAATAAAACAGACTTTAAAACAAAATAACTGCACTTGCTCCTATTTAACAAAAAACACCAAAAAACTTAATCTGAAAACAATATATATATAGACCTAATCACATATCTCTGGTTTGATTAATATGGACATACCTAGATCGTGAAAGTGATATGGGTGAGTGAATTGAAGGGATATTTGTAAAAAAGTGAAGAAAAACACATTTGTTTTTAGAATATTTGTATTATTTTATGACATAAATCTATAAACATACTTTGAGATTTTGATTTACATTATTAAAAGCTGCTTCTTAGTAAGTGGCATGTCCATGCTATGAAAACGTGCGTTTGTAACATGACTGTGCCGTCTGTGGCGGCAGCCTCGCAGGTTCTCGTTCAGTCTGTGGCGACAGCCTTGCAGGTTTTCGTCTAGTCTGTGGCGAAGCCCGAGAGGTCATGTGCCGACCGTTATTTAATTTGTAAGCTATTTATCACTTTAAACAGATTTTAAACTAATTTCATTGTATTAAATAAAACATATACGAACTACGTCAGATAATGATTGTTATGAGACATAGTAAAACATAAGAAAACAACAAGAAATCGAGCATGAAAGTTCCGGCTATGACTTAGCATGTTGTTTTCTTCACAGTTTTAACACCGATATTACTCAAAAACCACACTCAAACATAATAATAACAAAAGTTTACTTACATTTCCACAGATTTCTAAAGGTTTCACCATAAAAATCAACAATTATAACCTTAAAACACGTAAGAACTCACTCATCCAAGTGACTGTTTTTGACTGACGAAATTACCGACTATTTCCACCGTTAAACATTCAAATGTTCGCTTGCTAGCTGTCTTGCTTCGTTCACTCCACGACGAAATAAGTTAGAGCGAGGCAAATATACGTTTAACGGTTATATTACAAAAAGTCTACACGCGAATGCAGCGAACCTGGCAGGTCGAGCCACAGATTACCCGTCATTTTTATGACCACCTGAGAGGCGTTCCCACAGCTGAGGGGGTATGCAGATTTCGAAATTGATGTCTGTTTTAAAATCCAAGATGGCGGCTATATACTTTTTTCGTAAAAATCGTCATGGTAGTCGTTTCCGACTAATTCGGGTTAGCAGATTACGAAAATAATGTCTGTTTTAAAATCAAAGATGGCGGCCACATCCTTTTTTCGTAAAAATCGTCATGGTAGTCGTTTTCGACTAATCAGGGTGTGCAAATTTCGAAAATAATATTTGTTTTAAAATCCAAGATGGCGGTCGTATACTTTTTTCGTAAAAATCGTCATGTTAGTCGTTTTCGACCAATTTGGGTCTGCAGATTACGAAAATAATGTCTCTTTTAAAATCCAAGATGGCGGCCATCCACCTTTTTCGTAAAAATCGTCATGGTAGTCGTTTTTGACTAATTTCGGTGTGCAGATTTCGAAAATGATGTCTGTTTTAAAATCCAAGATGGCGGCTATATACTTTTTTCGTAAAAATCGTCATGGTAGTCGTTTCCGACTAATTCGGGTTAGCAGATTACGAAAATAATGTCTGTTTTAAAATCAAAGATGGCGGCCACATCCTTTTTTCGTAAAAATCGTCATGGTAGTCGTTTTCGACTAATCAGGGTGTGCAAATTTCGAAAATAATGTTTGTTTTAAAATCCAAGATGGCGGCCGTATACTTTTTTCGTAAAAATCGTCATGGTAGTCGTTTTTGACTAATTTTGGTGTGCAGATTTCGAAATTGATGTCTGTTTTAAAATCCAAGATGGCGGCTATATACTTTTTTCTTAAAAATCGTCATGGTAGTCGTTTTCGACTAATTCGGGTGTGCACATTACGAAAATAATGTCTGTTTTAAAATCCAAGATGACGGCCATACACTTTTTTCGTAAAAATCGTCATGGTAGTCGTTTTCGACTGATTCGGGTGTGCAGATTACGAAAATAATGTCTGTTTTAAAATCCAAGATGGCGGCCGTATAATTTTTTCGTAAAAATCGTCATGGTAGTCGTTTTCGACTAATTGATGGGTGCAGATTTCAAAAATAATGTCTGTTTTCAAATCCAAGATGGCGGTCATACATTTTTTGTGAAAAATCGTCATGGTAGTAATTTTCTGATAATTGATGGGTGCAGATTTCGAAAATAATGTCTGTTTTCAAATCCAAGATGGCGGTCATACACTTTTTGAGAAAAATCGTCATGGTAGTCGTTTTCGGCTATTTAGGGGCTCTAGATTTCAAAAATCATGTCCGTTTCAAAATCGAAGAAGGCGGTCAAACACTTTTTGTGAAAAATCGTCATGGTAGTAATTTTCTGCTAATTGATGGGTACAGATTTCGAAAAAAATATCTGTTTTCAAATCCAAGATGGCAGTCATACACTTTTTGTGAAAAAATCGTCATGGTAGTCATTTTCTGCTAATTGATGGGTGCGAAAATAATGTCTGTTTTCAATTCCAAGATGGCGGTCATACACTTTTTGTGAAAAAATCGTCATGGTAGTCATTTTCTGCTAATTCGGGTGTGCAGCTTTCGAAAATAATGTCTGTTTTCAATTCCAAGATGGCGGTTATACACTTTTTGTGAAAAATCGTCATGGTAGTCGTTTTCGGCTAATTAGGGGCTCTAGATTTCAAAAATCATGTGCGTTTCAAAATCGAAGATGGCGGTCATACACTTTTTGTGAAAAATCGTCATGGTAGTCATTTTCTGCTAATTGATGGGTGCAGATTTCGAAAATAATGTCTGTTTTCAAATCAAAGATGGCGGTCATACACTTTTTGTGAAAAAATCGTCATGGTAGTCATTTTCTGCTAATTGATGGGTGCAGATTTCAAAAATAATGTCTGTTTTCAAATCCAAGATGGCGGTCATACACTTTTTTTGAAAAATCGTCATGGTAGTCGTTTTCGGCTTATTAGGAGCTCTAGATTTAAAAAATTGTCTGTTTTAAAATGCAAGATGGCGGTCATACAGTTTTGGAAAAAATCATCATGGTAGTCATTTTCTGCTAATTGATGGGTGCAGATTTCGAAAATAATGTCTGTTTAAAAATCCAAGATGGTGGTTATACACTTTTTGTGAAAAACCGTCATTTTCTGCTAATTGATGGGTGCAGATTTCGAAAATAATGTCTGTTTTCAAATCTAAGTTGGCGGTCATACACTTTTTGTGAAAAAATCGTCATGGTAGTCGTTTTCGGCTAATTAGGAGCTCTAGATTTAAAAAATTATGTCTGTTTAAAAATGCAAGATGGCGGTCATACACTTTTTGTGAAGAATCGTCATGGTAGTCGTTTTCGCCTAATTAGGGGCTCTAGATTTCAAAAATCATGTCCGTTTCAAAATCCAAGATGGCGGTCTTACACTTTTTGTGAAAAATCTTCATCTCGGCTCTAGATTAAAAAAAATCCGTCCCCGCAAGGGGAACGCACAGGTAGATTTCGCATCTTGTCCTTGTGGATGAATGGATAAGGGCGCTGCATGGTACCGCATGGGATACCAGTTCAAAGTTTTTTTTTACAATTTTTTTTTGTACGACCTATGTAATATTTAACATGAATTTAACAGTAAAAGTCGGGCACAAGAATTTTGACCTGCTAAACAAGGCCAAAATCCGCACTTTCAGATTTTTTTTTTCGAAAACTGCATTTTTCCGACAGACATAGTTTTTGAATATTTTAGAAAAAAAAATGACCTTTCGATAAAAAATATTGCTGACATAAAATTATTCACGGTTTAGGAGTTAAGAATTTTCTCCAGAAAAATTTAGGTTTTTTTTAAATTTCGACTAAAATTAACGATATTATCTTAAAGATATGATTAAAAGAGTTATAGATATTCAGGTCCCACGCCATATAAAAGAAAAACGGATGGTATATTTTCCATAGGAAAAAAGTTATTTCCGAAAAACTGATTTCATAAAAAGTGAGGCCTCTCCCGTCCCTTTGGCCCTATTCCGCCCATTCACGAACTTGTCCTAGGTATCAACCAGGGCGATTTTTGTACCAAGTTTCAAAAGCAATCGGAGCAAAGATGCGACCGCTATCGTGATGACAGAATCGGGCTGCGGATATATACATACATACATACATAATTTATATATATATAAACTTTTGAACCAGTGGTCATTTTGGAATCTGGGGGTCATAACTAGACCTTCTGTAAAGAAATTTTTTCAAAATTAGATTGTGTCGAAGAAATGAATAGGTAGACTCGATTTTCGAAATCTACCTAAAATTATGTCCGTTTCAAAATCCAAGATGGCGGGCATACACTTTTGTGAAAAATCGTCATGGTAGTCGTTTTCGGATAATTAGGGGCTCTAGATTTCAAAAATTATGTCTGTTTCAAAATGACTGACTCCATCATAAGACCTTGGACTTCATCTCAAGCGGAAGTGTTCGTCAAGCTTAATCTAATGAGCCCAAACACGATGGAGTTGTGATGAGTAGATAGGCAGTTCTAGTGACCAACTCCTGACTCCATCATGAGACCCTGGACTTCATCTCAAGCGGAAGTGCTCGTCAAGCTAAGTCTAATGAGCCCAAACACGATGGAGTTGTGATGAGTATATAGGCAGTTCTAGTGACCAAGCCCTGACTCCATCATGAGACCTTGGACCCGATCTCAAGTGAAAGTGCTCGTCAAGCTAAGGCTAATGAGCCCAAACACGATGGAGTTGTGATGGGTATATAGGCAGTTCTGGTGACCAACTCCTGACTCCATCATGAGACCCTGGATCTCATCTAAAGCCGGAGTGCTCGTCAAGCTAAGTGTAACGAGCCCAAACACGATGGAGTTGTGATGAGTATATAGGCAGTTCCGGTGACCAACTCCTGGCTCCATCATGAGACCCTGGACCTCATGTAAAGTGGGAGTGCTCGTCAAGCTAAGTATTAGGAGCCCAAACACAATGGAGTTGTGATGAGTAGATAGGCAGTTCCGGTGACCAACTCCTGGCTCCATCACGAGACCCTGGACCTCATGTAAAGCGGGAGTGCTCGTCAAGCTAAGTGTAACGAGCCCAAACACTATGGAGTTGTGATGAGTAGATAGGCAGTTCCGGTGACCAACTCCTGACTCCATCATGAGACCCTGGACCTCATCTCAAGTGGGAGTGCTCGTCAAGCTAAGACTAACGAGCCCAAACACGATAGAGTTGTGATGAGTAGATAGGCAGTTCCGGTGACCAACTCCAGACTCCATCATGAGACCCTGGACCTCATGTAAAGCGGGAGTGCTCGTCAAGCTAAGTGTAACGAGCCCAAACACGATGGAGTTATGATGAGTAGATAGGCAGTTCCGGTGACCAATTCCTGACTCCATCATGAGACCCTGGACCTCATCTCAAGTGCGAGTGCTCGTCAAGCTAAGTCTAACGAGCCCAAACACGATGGAGTTGTGATGAGTAGATAGGCAGTTCCGGTGACCAACTCCTGACTCCATCATGAGACCCTGGACCTCATCTAAAGCCGGAGTGCTCGTCAAGCTAAGTCTAATGAGCCCAAACACGGTGGAGTTGTGATGAGTATATAGGCAGTTCTGGTGACCAACTCCTGACTCCATCATGAGACCCTGGACCTCATTTCAAGCGGAAGTGCTCGTCAAGCTAAGTCTAATGAGCCCAAACATGATGGAGTTGTGATGAGTATATAGGCAGTTCTAGTGACCAAGCCCTGACTTCATCATGAGACCCTGGACCCGATCTCAAGTGAAAGTGCTCGTCAAGCTAAGGCTAATGAGCCCAAACACGATGGAGTTGTGATGGGTATATAGGCAGTTCTGGTGACCAACTCCTGACTCCATCATGAGACCCTGGACCTCATCTCAAGTGGGAGTGCTCGTCAAGCTAAGTCTAACGAGCCCAAACACGATGGAGTTGTGATGAGTAGATAGGCAGTTCCGGTGACCAACACCTGACTTCATCATGAGACTCTGGACCTCATCTTACGTGATGCTGCTTCTCAAGCTAAGTCTAAGAACCTCAAACACGGTTGAGTTATGCCTAGTAGATAAGGAGTTCCGGTAACCAACTTCTTTCATCAGACCCTGGACTACATCAGGGCTCAAAGTAATAATAAAAAAGTAAACTAAACATAATCAGTGATCAACTAAACCTCAATAAATAAAGTAATAATAAAATAAAGAAAGTAAGGATCTTGGTAATTCATTCGCAGTGCTGCATACTTCTCGCAACTATAGGGCAATGGAAGCAGGTCACTACGTGTTGCCAATACCATAGAAGATTACCCGATTTAGGTGACCTCTGAGTGTAGCTATGTGGCAAACTTACGTAATGCGCGCGGGACGATTTAACACAGGTCCGTCGTCTACGAGCTCTCGTTCCATACTGAGCCAGAGACGGCGGCGCGGTGTGTTTTGTCAAGTTTTGAGGGGATTTAGAGTCATCTTTAAAAAATTCTACCATAAGTAAATTTAGGGTTACACTAATGATTTTTTTTTTCATGGTAGATGCATAGTTGAACTTTGCTATGTTTATATTTTTAAGGCAGAATAATAATAGGACTTCCGTGAAAAAAATTTAATGTAACCCTGTTTTAATCAAAAATTTACAAGTATTCAGAAAGTATTTTCTCTATTATCCAAGATGAAATTTTAAATTTTTTTGCGGTGGCCGTCTTAAAAATTTTGTGCTGAATGAAATTGTATTCAAATTTTATAAGAAATGTTCTCTATGTTTGAGTTATCCTAAAACAAAACGACATGTATATCTGCAAATTCCGGAAAGGCCTTCCAAGAGAAGCCATGTTTTTCCTAATTTTTGTTCAAAAATGGTTTTTTTTTTCCGGTGGCCGTCTAGATAAAGGTACGGACTATCATATACATAAAAAGTTAAGTTAAAAGCACTAAGTATTTTTGCCATATCCTCAAAAGAAAACTAAGGTTTTCGCAAAATATGCGCGTATAGGGAATAAGGCCTCTTAAGTTCCCGTAACGACACCCGCAGGAATACGGGAAGATATTTCAAGAGACAACAATAACCTATTGATTCTAAGTTCTCGTTTGTTTGTTTAAGAATTAGATATGATATGGTCAAACGTTGTGGTTATTTCGATATATTATAGTTACATAAGTTTTACGAGCTTCTAAAACTCCCCAAATAGCAATAAGTTTATTGTTAAATAAATAAAACACGGGTTACTCACGTCTTTTAAGTCGAATATTGCTCGACCCGTGTTTTATTAATTTAATATGTCTGATTCTCACGGAAGTTTTGCGTTTAAAGTTTATTGTTTCTTATTGATGTCATTCATTTTCATTCAAATCTTGTAAATATTTCAACTAATACTTGCCCGGTGTCTGAGCTAAAATTTGGTATATTTCCGTAATGTATATGACAGTTTAATAATAAACTGGCAAGGAGCTGATCTTATGAGTTGAGAGTTTGGCATTTTTGAGATTCGAGCGCTCGAATCTGTCATTTTTAACTCTGAATAAAACGATGAAATGACATTTTAAATAAAAATAACAGCGATATGAAGTTAAAATCACTATAATTTGAAATAATAATTTCATGCGAAAATAATGTCTACAAACTTTTGTGTGCGATCATTTTCGAGATATTTTGTTTTTAATACGTGCGCTTTCAATTAAAAAATTTTACCCTAAAAGCCGGACATAACTTTTTTGATAGCTAATTTTAGCCTTTTATAAAGCCGGACAGTTGTTCGAAAAGCCGGACAACAGTTTATACCTAATAAAAGAAACGATTACTTATTTATGTTAAGGGTTATTTATTCAACCAGGAACTAGGAACCCTAATAGTTTCGGCTGGTCCTTCTGTCCGCGGCTTAGTTCAGTGATCGTTAGTACAGTCGACGTCAAATATATGTTTACACTTTTTCATCTTACTCGTTTGTAATAAGGTGCAAAAGTATAAATATATCTTTGACGTCGACTCTACCCAGGCGATAAATATCCATTTTGGACAAAAACGAATACCCCTTTTTTACTTAACATTAATGAGTTCTGCCTTTTGGCAAATGATAACTATTTTAATACACTTATTTGTCAATTTTATCAACTTGTTAACAGCCCTCGGAGCAGTTGCTTCTTTACTTGCGGTCGACTTTCAAAAGCCTAACGGACACGCCCGTAAAAAGCCAAACATGTCCGGCTAAAGCCGGACACCTGGCAACCTTAGACACAATCCTAGTTCAATACTCGTATACTAACGCATTAACTACGCAATACAGCTGGCGCCTAAACGTCTAAATCAGAAATATCAGAATTAGCTTGAAAAATATTCCGATGCAACTTCAATATTGGTTGATTATTTGTTGTGAGTTGGAGTTATGCTTGAAATGTATTGTGTTTTTAATGTATTGTTTATGTATTTTAAAATTAGAAAACCATACAAGCTCGATAATCCTTGCATTGTGAGTAATATATCCGTAACTCAGGAACATATAACCGTGATAAAAACACAAAATGCCCTTATCAGGATCCAAATCCGTGACCTCCTGCTTCGTAAGAAAGGTCGCTAGGTCACTACCGACTCGTCTAGGAGGTCGTAATAGATACCTAACTATTTATCACTCCATGTTGAAAAGATCTTCCAATAGATTTAATGAAGGTTAGAAATGTTCAGTATAAAATACTTGTAGCATTACATTAATACAATGTTTTTAATAATAATATTCTGTCCATCATTTTAATCAAACACAAATGCTACGTTTAATGTTTATTAGTTCTCAGTAAAACCCAATTGATACGATATCCCTCATTTGGCAATCGACTAAAACAAAACATGCTTTTAATCATATTAACCCAAATCTCCGTTCATTAAATAATTTAATTCAATCTTGAATAAAAATGATTTATTTAGATTAATAAATCAGATAAAAGAATCTTATAATACCATACTGAGAGACACTCTGTGGCATGACGCATCTCACTGAAAGCTCGCCTTAACAATAGCGATTGAAAAGCTTAAAAGGCTTCTTGGGCCGATCTAGATAGCCGTTCTTCGTGATACTCTTATCTTCACATATTGGCCGCCTGTGACGCGGGACTGAGGTTGGGTTGAGGGTGCTAGATGCCCACTAGGCCTTAGTTCGTTGAGTAGACAGAGAAGGAAAGTATGTCCTTAGAGTGATTAACTGCACTTCTTGATTGATATTACTTGACAGTAAGCGAGACTGTACGGTTTTAGATTAGGTACACTAAATTGTTGTTATAGTATACTTAGTAGTTACCTAAGAGACTTATGTGTAGAAAATCAAATAGAAATACAACAGATTCGCGAGTACTAGCCCCGATGCAATGGAATTCGTCTAGTACGAAGAATTTTTTACATTTATCGGAATAATTCTTACACGGATACTTCTGATGATTAATTAATGGGGCCAATAATAGTAGTGTATAATGTAGTTTATTTTAATTGTATCATGAAAACACTAAGAGACTTTTGTTGCTGAAAAAATGGATTTTCCAAAACCATTGCCCAAATAAAGTTGGTCTCTCCTCTTGCACATTTGATTTGGTGGACTCATAATTAAACGGTCAATATATAGCTAGGCCATGTTGCTTTCCCTAGGAATGACCCTAGTCTCACGATATGTTTTTGTAATAAAAATATTTGGCATACAAAAATCAGTTTTTTTTTGCGTTTTTCAGAATGGTATTACTTGTACTTTAATTGCATTTGTGTAGGATATTTCCATGAATAATCTAAATATTATCATTTTATTATGAAACGGTGTCGAATATTGGTCTAAAACTACTTTTCTGTACAAATGGGAAAACTTAAGAAAATGGTCTGTGTAGACGAAAACATATGCATCGGGGCTAGTACGTATGTCGGTTTGAAAATTGTTTTAGCCCCTGTTATTATGATCACATATCTCTAGTTTAAAGTATGAGACAGCACTGCGATTAACGGTACCTAGTATATTACGTAATTGTCACAGATGGGATAATTTTGACTATTTTCTATTAATTGAAGTGCTTTAATTAATCAGATCAACGATAAAAACTTTCCTTTTGAAAACGCCGAGCCCTACTCATGAGATTTATGTTAATAAATTGGCGCTCAAACGAATTGCTCCTTGCATAGTCATGTACTCCAATTACTTGCAGCGGGGGCACTTTTGCAAATCAGAATATTTGATCTGGTTGCATTTGCTTTCCAGAATCGAATTACATAAACTGAAGCAGCATTCCAATTTTGCATCGAAGCATGCTGGATTTCGTATTATCAACATAATACCAACATATTGCTGAGTGAGCAGCTATATCTTTGATGTAGACTGTAAAGGGTAAAAGGGCCGGCTGGTTTTTGGTTTAATCAAGTGTGCTTAAGCCTGGCTTAAAATTGATACATTGGGTACACGTTTACTTGCATCAGTTGTAGTCAAATTTAGGGACAAGCTTGTCACAATGTTTTTTTACTAAAACATCCAAAGGTAAAATTTGTATTTTCATATTTTATCACCAGTTCCATTGATTTGACTTGCTAGATTAAAAACAACTCTAGCATCATAGGTACTAAAGTTTCCAAACCGTTTTAATCTTTGATTATTAAACCAACCGGATGCAAGACGCGCTCTCATTTCTATCGGAAAAAGTCTGCCGTTTTTTGCGGGGGAGGGGAACGTCAAATGTATGCGAAACGTCAAAATAGCCACGTCAAATAAACGTCAGTCCATACAATGAGTATGACCACTGGTCATACTCATTCGGCAGAGGGGAATGCCTGTCAATGGCTACTCCGATTGGTTTAAAGCTCTAAGGTTTTAATAATTGCCTTGACGTGTGTTAGCAGCTACGTCACACATTGCCCCAACACAAACGACTGCGACATAATGGCGACAGTTATATCAACCATACGAAAATATCGTTGTCACTGTCACGTTGTTGATCAGTACGCTTACCATAAGTTTTCGAGAACGAGGAACCCAAAATAACTTCGAATTATAGAGATATTCGAATTATCGCGTGTTCGAATTAATGAGAGGCGACTGTATAACAAATCGTTTTGACGTTTCGTAAAGAATAGCTGATTTGACTTCATAGGAAAGTAGCCTATTGTCACCAGGATGAGAATAATTACGCTGAACATCATTAACAGCAACAGTATTTTTGATCCTAAATACGAAAAACAACAACAAGTGTTATTTACCGATAAATTTGAAGTTCAAATTCATAGCTTTGCCACTTTTTCGTACTTGAACAATATCTGAAAGCTTCTTACTTACTCCTTAAGATCATTGTTCTTCTGTATTCTTGATCATTTTCACCGAATCTTGCTAGGAGTACCTAAAGATTTTGTATTGTATCCATGGTAGTTTAGTCTGCGAGCAATTTCAATTATTTCAGTTCAATTGTTAACCTAAGTTGTATTCAGACAACAAACAATTAACTTGTTGAACGGTACTCATTGAAACGGAATCGATCGGATTATTGAAATGAATACGTACCTACCATCTTTTATCTGCCCTGGGGGGATTAAGAACCGCGCCATTACCTCAAATCTCTTCTCAATTTGTATACTTGATTGATGTACAGGATAGCAAATATTATAATAATATGTTTTTTTCTCTAATTAATGAACTGCAATATACATATATAATGTGGCAGTTCAAGAGTTCGTTTTTTTCGAGTCTAAAGACGAAAGTCAATTTTGTCAATATAAAGTTATTAGTACTTCCATAGACTTAAATATAGCGCCACCTAGTAACGACTAGTGTACGACTAGTACGTTATTCGTTATGCATTTTGGCTCTGTTTAGGTTGCTCTGAACTAGAGGGCGCTAAATACTTGGAGCCTCAAAAAGTTCTTAGACTATGGCCGTCTACTATATATTTAAGTCTATGGTACTTCCTAAAACTACACAATTATACGCCATAGCTATTAGTGCTAGAATGAATTGTCTATGTAAATAGACAAAGTACATCCTTACACTACCTATAAACTCGTCCACATGTTTTTACTTAGTGGTTCATATCTTTTAGTAGTATCAATTTAACGTACCAAATACAATTTTGGGCAAAATGAAATGGAATCTTGAGGATTAAGCATTGCGTCTGCTTTCTAGTTTAATTTAATCATAGAGTTACGCTATGATTTAGTCAATTGCATTATCCTAGTAGGCATTTTCTTTCTACGTACATCCGTTTTTACTCGTGACTGGTCTGTTCGGCCTCCACCAATCGCTTTATTGCTCGGGATGGTAGGTATTAAATGGATAAAATGCAACAAACCATAACATTTCCGGTAAAAAGTATATTATCTAGACTGATAAGGACATTATTACAGAATAGTTCCGGTTGCGTTTCATCAACCTGTTTGTAATACCGCCCACAAAATAATATTATGAATGAAATATCCTAACAATGAAGTACTTATTACATGTACAGTCGATGTCAAAGATATGTTTACACCTTTGCACCCCACTCCTTTGTAATAAGGTGTAAGAGTGTAAATATATCTTTGACGTTGACTGTACAGGATTTTATTTCGTTCAAATATGAAACGTTAGATGAAAACCCCTTCAAGGCATATTCCGACGAATGAGGAGGTTAACGTGGATGTAATTGTTTATTTAAATATATACAGGTAAATAAGTGCGGTAAAACTGGAACGTCTGTTGTTATATTATGTTTAACCACAGTTAACATATTTTGAAGAAGATAGAATATGGCGATTATTTTTGTTTTACTTTTTAAGCTTTTCTATTTTTGAAAACTTACGTTCCATTTATTATAGATCAGACAGCTCTTACTTTTTCATTTATTAAATACAACTTTAATGACTAGTTGTTGATATTTTAAATATTGAGGATAAATACATTAACCTATTTTTCAAAATTTCGTTAAATTCGAAAAGTAATAGTATAGTATAATAATTAATCTTAATCGGTGTTTTGCGGTAGTTATGCGACCCTAATAACCGTACAACATTGTTAAAGTATGTCTGCAACTATTTATTTTATTTATCCCAGCTTGCATCCATAACATCATAACACAAAGTAGACTTACCAAACTTTTTAAGTCGCCCTCTTCAAATAATTTATAGGATGAAGTATAAAAGAAGAGAGCTTAAAAAGTTTTAATTTATTTTATCGAATGACCTTCCTGCTATATAAGCTTGGACCCCGATCTAAATATGGGTACCAAAGTCGTTTATACAAATAAGAGAAATGTTTAAAAAATCTAGCGATATCTATTTTGTGTAAACGGGTATTATATCTAAAATTACGACATACGATATACGCGGTTAAGTCCCGTTTGTACAATTTAACATTTTACAATACAAATTTAAAATTAAAAAAAATAGGTGTGTGTAAAAACTGTAAAAGTTTAAATCTTTCGATAGTTTATTTTATCGACCTATTTAAACATTTACTTGATTAATTTGTATCAAGGACTTATATAAAATACTTGTGGGATTAAATTTCCGTAACTCGAATTTACACTGCGTTTCTTAAATTTTGGTTGATAACATTTTTATTTACCACAACCCTTTCTGAAGTCTTGAGTTGCGGGATCTAATCGGGTTATTTTAGGACGCTATATTGCAATACCGACGCTCGTGCGGCAATCACAGATGATTAAATTGTATTGAATTTTTTGCCGTTATTAAAAGGGTTCTGCGTTTGTGACAAAGGGAAATGGAATTTCTAATTGGTGCCAAAATTTCGCTCCTTCCCTCAATAAAGGCAGTTCGAACATTTCAGCTCCCCAGCCCCTTGGTACTTGCTTCTGGAACGTGACGTCACAATTAAATTCCTACTGACCTACATAAAAAATAAGTTTTTTATGACACGGAATAACGAGTCATGGCAAATACCCTATGTGTATTATAATCGCAATAATGTTTATAGCCTGTAAACAGTAAAACTGTAAATTTCCAAAGCATTAAGCCCGAGTTAGGTCACTAGGTCTATTAATCATTGAACGTACAACGTAGGCAGGCAAGCTATTTTTGACCGGAAAATTTCGTTATGCAAGTCCGTCAATTAAAAGACCCTTTGCAAAAAAAACAGAAAATACCTAATATTATCCATGTAATTATGTTTAATTTTTTAGAACTCATAAATCCATGAAATTGCAAACTCACGTATTTGTAAATATATTTTTTATTTTGCAAAGCCAAAGTTTACTTAGCAGATTTTCTAGCATAGTGCGCCCTCTGTTGACAAACAAACGAGTTATTCTTCATGGTGAACGCCATCTGTGAACTTTGTGTGACTCTGAAAACGTCGCTTTTCAGACTGAAATGAGCGGTCGTGACGCATAACCTTCACGTTGTTGGCAAGAGCCCCAGGTTCTTGCTAACATAACAAGATGGCGCTAAAATCAAAGTGTGTAATGTAGAAATTCTCGTTGTAAGTATTATGTAAAAGATTGTAGGAGAAACTAGAATTTACAATACATTTGTTCAACAACATCTAACCAAAATATAATAGACATAGCTATTTTTTGACTACAGTGAAGTTACGTTAGATCACAAGACTCCCATATTAAAAATAAAATATGAAAAGTTTTATTAAATATAACTAGCAAAGTGTTGTTAAATATAGCTAGCACCTGTAATGACAACTAAACTTTAGTGTTAATGACAAAACAAATTAGTTGTCACTCCGTTTACAAATATTTGTAATTTTTACAAAAAAAAAACATGTGTTTTTTTGTCTATAGTTTATATCAACTTGTTGCCTGTTCTCTAATGAATTGATCGTGTCTTTTTACGATAGTGGCAAGATGGCGGCTATAATTATAAGATAAGTTGTCGAATACCTACCGCTCGGACTAGTCGGACTTTCACGAATGAAATTATTTCGTTTTACCTGACTGACTTTTCTGGAGAAGCATGAATAGAACATATTGACTACCAGCAAAGTCACTTACTTTTTTATTGATATAATATGAAAACTAAATAAACTACACTGTAGCATGATTAGCACTTTCATTGTAGGATGATTAAATAAACGAGTATCAAACAGACCAGGGGGGCGATTTTTGAGATTCGAGCGCTCGAATATAACATTTTAAAACTCCGTGTAAAACGATGAAATGGTGTTTTAAAAATAACAGCAATAGAAATTTAAAATCATGATTATTCAAAATATTAATTTAATGTGAAAATAATAGCGACAATCTTTTGTGTGCGATTATTTTGGAGTTAAATTTTCTTGAATTCAGGCGTTCGAATCTCAAAAACTGCCTCCCAGTAGTGAAACTTATGATAGTTTATTACATGCTTTATATAAATATGATACAAGGAGGGTTTCTGGAAATCCAGGTGGCGGCACTGTGACAAGAATTCTTTTTGATATCAGCTGTCAAAATCCACCTATAAAAAAAAGTGATTTAACGGTAGTGCCACCTAGTGAAAAAATCGATTCAGGGAACCGTCATTACATTTCCAAGACGTCTTTGTAACATCTATGGCGTGAGCTGTCTACATTACTACGATTACGTTTCAAAATGGCAGGAACTAAATAATGACAACGAAATAGTAATTTGATATTCTCTTTTAAGATGATTCTCAATTGAAAGAAGTTATGCTCAAATTTCCATTTAATTATGAGTAAAATAATGTTTAAAACACGTAACATACGATACGATCAAACTCGCTGTTCTTAGTTCCCATCATTACGAACGGTTCACAATCCCACATTTCCCCGCTTACTATAGCACTGAGTGCTTCTTGACTTTTCTTTTGTCGGAAAGTCGCTATTCCGAACTGCATTCCAGCAAATTTAGGATAACTTAATATTTAGTTAGTAAGGTGGATTTTCGCGTAAAATTGTTGTGTGATCTTCTGTTGGCGGTTTCGATTCGAGTCGGTCGACGGCCGGGGCGCCCCGCCCCCGGCGCTTGACGTCACGCGTGTGACGTCAGCGCTCACCTGCACCCTGCACCGCCTCCCCCGATCACACCCTCTGGCTTCGTGGCCGTACTAACCACCCATCTCTGACCGTGGAAATTAGGAAACTGATTAACAATTTAGGCAGTTTCAGGATTTTGATATTAAAATTCTGTTATAATTTCTCAAACAGTCAGTTCTTTTAATATAACTGCTTTATTTACTAATAAACCATTATTGACCTGTTGCTGCCGTTTTTAGGGGTATAGTATTGTTGTAGTTCTTTTGTATTTTGGATTAGCAATTAGAATGTTATATTGTATTTATTTGTATATTAACTTAAACTCTACTTGTAATATTCAAATTACGCAGTTGCGTTAATGGAAATATGCCTTACATCGAATACGCTTTTAATTAATTGAATGTAAGCATCCTCGTGTAGTAATGTAAATTAAATGTCATGCTATGGTGTTTCTATATGGACCCAGTAGAACAACAACGTAACACAATAGAGCTTCAGGCCCAGGGTTTCGTTGACAAGCTCACAATGTTATAGGTGAGCAGATGCGAGTTATAAAACTCGTGTTCATTATTAGTTGTTTTGTATACCTAAGAACTTTTCATTGAATATGGTAATTAAGTTGTTTCCAGAAATTGTATGTTAAGTGAAAAAAAATAGTCTGCAGATTGTTTATGTAATATAAAATTAAAATACGGTCATATGTTGGATTGAAGGCTGAATGAAAGCGGTGACCCTCAATGCCATGAAAAGGCCGATGCATTAGGAGATCCGTGTACTTAGTGTAGGTCGCACTTCCATTCCATGCAAGATGGCACCCGAACGGCTGGAGAGCCAATCGAACACTGGATTCCTTTTAACGTACTTCATATCCTACGCGTAGCCAAATTAGCAAAGACGGGCGGACCCTTACATTTTAATATTTACCAAAGAGAATTAAGTACCTAGAGTGTTCTCTCCATACATGGCTAAATGCGTATATATGATAAGTTTTAACCGAGCTTTGCTAAAAGTTATTATTCAAAAGATTGCAGCTTAATACGTAATACGATTTAACTGTGCTTAAAACTTAGTAAAAATGAATTTAACCATACCTCCCATACGACTTATTATTTAATAAGTAGTTTTGCTATGTATGGAGTTAGCAATCTATCAACTCATTTATCTATGTACTTACTAAATACTTTACCTTACTTCAAGTACGTACTCACTCTCTTACCTTACACTTAACCGATAGAAAACTAATGGGAAAGCGTTAAGGGTTGGTATTATTGCAATTGTCTCTTTACAGTTCAATCCGTAGGCTGCATTTCCACCAGAGATGAGCGAGGATGCGTCGCGAGAAATGTGTTTGTTAAGAACCAATCCTAAGGTAAAATCCACAATTCCACGGACTGATTTGACAGCTCCTGGCATACAAAGTGATTGTCAAATGTATGAAAAGAGGTGTCAAATCAGTCCGCGGATTTATGAATTCTACCTTAGAGCTGCGCTGTGCGAGGATAAACAAATGAAGTGATTCTATTATCAAACACACATTACTCGCACACATCCTTGCACATCTCTGGTGGAAACGCAGCCATAGGCTCTAATTACGCCTAGCGGAATGGAGGCAGTATTGAGTCTATGACAAATTTAAGCTACCATCGACAAAGCTCCATACATTACTGCCTCCATTCCGCTAGGTGTGATTTGAGCCGTTCTCTGTACTGGGTTCTCGCCGCAATACTGAAGGCACTGAAGCCGTTACCTAACGGTTGGTAGAGCCGCCCGATAGATGGCAGCAGTTTTCCAGGCATTAATAAATCTGCGGTTGGGAAAGGAAAGTAAGTGGGTTTTGTCATAGACTTAAATATATAGTAGACGGCCAGAGCCTAAGAACTTTTTGAGGCTCCGAGTATTTAGCGCCATCTAGTTCAGAGCCACCTAAACAGAGCCATTATGTATGAGATAAAATCAGCGCCACCTAGTAACGAATAACGTACTAGTAGTACACTAGTCGTTACTTGGTGGCGCTGATTTTATCTCATACATAATGGCTCTGTTTAGGTGGCTCTGAACTAGATGGCGCTAAATACTAAGAGCCTCAAAAAGTTCTTAGGCTATGGCCGTCTACTATATATTTAAGTCTATGGTTTTGTCTAGGACACTATGATATCATTTTGTGGTATGTACAAATGGAATCCTGGACTAATATACCTACGTTTCATATGGTTTATGAGATATGTTCTAACAACGTTAAATAAAAGTCCTAGTGCTGGGCATGACATGTATTGGGATAAATTCAATTGAGGAAAATTAACACACGAATTTATACAAATCTTTTTACATGACGGCAATTAAAATCATGACGCCGGTATAAACTTAAAGAATGCACTTTATAAAATTTAATAATCCTTAAAATAAGTACCCCACGCCGCTATGAAACTAGTGCAGACTGCAAATGTACCTATGTACACTCATAAATTAACGTCAGGGTACGGTACAGTCAGTTTTATTAAAATATGATACCAATATCATATATATGTGTGTGTGTCGCTCGAAACAATATTAAGCGAGGGAGACGCATGGATACTATTAAAATGTAGATGCGGTCATGTATTTTGTAATCGGAATGTGCCTTGAGAGCGGCGAAAGCAAATCCCGGCTAACGCTTAGTTATGAAAATTACCAACATTGAATATGCTCCGCAATGCCAGAGACTATAGAGATATAGACGACCACAGCCTAAGAACTTTTTGAAGCTCATGTCGATTGCGCCATCTATGTCAAAGCCACCTTACCGAATATGAAAGAGAAATGTCACCTGCACTGCTACTCCACCTAGTAACAAATAGCGTACTAGTAGTACACTAGTAGCTACTAGGTGGAGTAGCAGTGCAGCTGACATTTCTCTTACATATTCGGTATCTTTAGGTGGCTTTGACATAGATGGCGGAATCAACATGAGCTTCAAAAAGTTCTTAGGCTGTGGTCGTCTATATCTCTATAGTCTCTGTCAATGCTATGTTAGGTAACTCGCGTTCCGGACTACGCGCGTAGAGGCACGTAGGCATTCGTAGCGACGCGGTAACTCATACTTTGCTACGAGATTATTTCGTAGACCCCATGCTACCTCGAAAGCTTAACACATTCACTGCTATGCTACGAGCGTAGCGCTACGCCATAGCCGATAACTAGGGTTTCCCGCTATGTAGCGAAAATACTTCGTAGAATCGTGACGACAACGTGTCGTCATTAGCACTGAATGGGTTAAACCGATTTGATAAAATTGTGTTCAGCTATTTCGGAAATTCACATCGACTTTTTGCGGAAACTCGACTCTCCATCTTTTTTGTTTTTCTATACCGAAGACAGAGATAGAACACGAACATTTGGAAACTAAGATGAACCAAAAAAAATTAAAGCTTGTCGCAATAACGAATATAAATCTCCCTTGTAAATGTATTCTAATTATTGTAAAACAAAGGGCCAATTTCTTAATATATTTCTGACTTAGATGTTAAGGCGCTATCTTGCGTAGTTAATGCATTGAAGTTGTATTGAAGTTGGATCGTGTCTAAACGTTTTAAAGTTAGAATACAGCCCAAGGTTATTCAAGTTAGTAAATTAATATACTTTCATTTGCAGTACTGAATTAATTACCTTTCATTTACACTTGCACGCTGCAAGTATTAAAGCTACAAATTACGTCAGTAGATTAGAAACTTACTAACTGTATTTATAATTACACTCTGACTTTGACCTTTAAGTGAAGTTGGTTTGTGTGTAGGTACTCTTTAAATAGGTAGCAAAGATGTAATGAATTAATATACAATTTATTTCAAAAACATCAGTGTCCTAATAAATGAATTCAATTTATTGAATACCTAAGTAACCAAACTTAAGGAAAAGTGTGTACATTTAATTAAATATTAGGGGCAATCACACTTAACAGATAAAAAAAATGCAGCAGTTTCTCGGTCAGTTTTATAAGACTTTTAGTCAGTGATAAGACTGGCCAGTTACAAAATTTCAAATGCCTTATTTTCGGTAAATATTGTTTAAGACTGGACCTCAGTCACCTGGACTGGCAGTCCAGGGGAAAAGGATCCACTTTGTCGATATGGAGCTACCAGTTCTTTCTAAAACTTAGCAATATGCACTATCTATTAGTGAACCATTGAAGTGTCCTTGTAAATGGACAGTGTGGTCCCTTGCACTAAACTCGTCCACATATCACGTCTCGGGGCACGAGTCCGTCTGACGAAATCGTCAGGTGGACTGATAGTTGGTGGCCGCCTTTACAACGTGTTCGCTTGTTTTGTTGTCGTCACGGTAAAAAAGCTTCCAGCACACTTGTTCAAGCTCGTGTAGATAATACCTTCAACGACGCTTCACACATGACAGATATTCAGTAGGCAACTAATGAGGTGTACGGAACGGCGGCGTCACGATATTGAAACAATGCTTTTATAATTCGATGGTTCATCGTTGGGCCCTAATGGAAGCATTGTTCGCAGCTCATATCTTTTAGAGCATATTTCATATCACAAACAACAATGGTTATTTTACGAGGTATAACATATAAGTATGTTATTTACTAATGATACAATCCTTATTTACATTGTACTCGTATATTCTTAACCTATTCGTATTATAGACAGGGCACAAAATTTCAAAATCGCTCTCCTTTTCGATGCGACAGGCAAACGATATTACTTTTGGGCAACCGGGCTTTTTACCTGGTTTAGACTTAGCTGTATTCGAATTGCCGGTTGCCTTCAAAGAAAATTTGACCGGAAGTGAGATATTCAAGATGGCGGCCAAAAAAAATACCCATTTTTTACTGTTTCTTAAATAAATCGTAAACCGTGACGCCTACCAAAAAATGTTCTTCTACTTAAGTAATCCACATAAAATTTTCTATTAAAAAGGTTCTATACAGTTTTTTGCTGGGATCAAAGTTTAATGAGATATCGAGGGTATAAGACAGCCATTAAACATATAGACTAATTAGCTTTTTCCCGCGACTTTGTCTGCGTGGGATTAACATTCGCCATAATAAATTTATGAAACACCTTAGTGAAATCTTATAGCAAATATAAATTTAACGTATATACTTTTTTACGTCTACAGTGAGCAACAATTGCATACAAAGTTTCACCCCCCTTTTCACCCCTTCAAAAGATGATTTCAGGGATAAAAACTATTTTATGTCCTTTTCCATAACTCAAACTATCATCATACCAAATTTCATCTAAATCGGTTCAGCGGTTTAAGCGTGAAGAGGTAACAGACACACTTTCGCATTTATAATATTAGTATGAAAAAATTGTGCGCATTGAGAAAAAGTTTTAAATTTTTGACCATGGATAGAGTGCCCCACGATGAATATTTTTTACTGTTGGAGGTCCGTAAAATTTTTGGACGTTCACGTCAAAATCCCCTCTGATGTGATTTGAGAGTTTTCCCTCTTCGCAGAACTTTTTTTAAATATAGATTTATATTTCTTTTCTATCAAAAATGATTTGTGCATGTCTGTTTTATACGGAAATGATACCACACAACCCCTAGCAGCCTCAACAAGAGTATTTAAAATATAATTTATCTTTAAACAGTTAGTGTGTCTGTTACCTCTTCACGCTTAAACCGCTGAACCGATTTAGTTTAAATTTGGCATGATGATAGTTTGAGTTATGGAAAAGGACATGAAATAGTTTTTATCTCAGAAATCATCTTTTGAAAGGGTGAAAAGGGGGGTGAAACTTTGTATGGAATTGTTGCTCACTGTAGACGTAAAAAAGTATGTACGTTAAATTTATATTTGCTATAAGATTTTACTAAGGTGTTTCATAAATGTATTATAGCGAATGTTAATCCCACGCAGACGGAGTCGCGGGAAAAGGGTAATTAGTCTATATATTTAAGGTCTATCTTATACCCTCGATATCTCATTAAACTTTGATCCCAGCAAAAAACTGTATAGAACCTTTTTTATAGAGAATTTTATGTGAATTATTTAAGTAAAAGAACATATTTTGGTAGGGAACACGGTTTACGAGTTATTTAAGAAAAAGTAAAAAATGGGTAATTTTTTTGGCCGCCATCTTGAATATCTCACTTCCGGACAAATTTTCTTTTAAGGCAACCGGCGATTCGGATACAGCAGGGTCTAAATCAGGTAAAAAGCCCGGTTGCCCAAAAGTAATATCGTTTGCTTCTCGACATGGATTTTTTGAAAAATGGAACTAGACTATTATATGAAAAGACGTAAGAATAAAAATTGCTTCCTTCATTGTTTAATTATCTGTATTATTACAGAGGATAATATTATCATTATCATGAAGGAAAGCTTATGTTCCTTGTGCCTATTCGTAAATTTTTCTAAAAACTGAATCGCAAATAAATCACTTTTTACTATCGCTTGATCAATTGGCATTATTGGCATTATTGTCACCTCATGCGGTAGTAACTAGAGCTCCCGATACACGTGTACGCACACAGACGGTACCCGTGTTCTACAGCGTGGTGGTGCGAAGAACCCGCCAACTCGCGTGTACAGTACACGGGTACACGGGTGCACACGGACACACGAAGAAACGGATCCGGTCCGACCCATCTGTGCCGTGTAGTGGAGATTCGAGCGGTATTTAAGAGCTACGAGCGAATACGTAAGATGGGAACACCTGAAACTCAATTTTTAATTTTTATATGTAATTAGTTCTAAAAACGCATTGCTTGAATCTCTCCTACACGTCAAGTACGGTACGCCCCGCGTGTAATTAAGATGCGTGTACCCGTGTACCGAAGTACCCGGGTATACGGGTACACGGATTTTAATTACAAGTGTCGAACGGGTCAGAAAATCGGGTACGTGTAGTACGGAAACGGTTATTAGACACTCTTACACGAAACCCGGACACGAAATAAAATCTAAATTTGATTTTTTACGGGCCCTGCAACGTCAATCTTATGTTATCAAATGTTCAACTTGTTCAAGGCCATTTCAGAAAAATATCACTTACTGCTTATGCTTATTGCTACTTTATAGCCAACTTTACCACATGTCAACTTAACCTATCTCTTACCACAGACTATATAATATTATACTACTAATACGAATAGCAATAACAGCTAGACGAATACATCGCCACTTTTTAACAGTAGTCGTACACTTAGTTGTCATAAAGCTCAATTTGCAACTTCGTTACAGAACTATTCGCGAAACATAACAATAACAAACGTAATACTGACGCCCTTTCAAGCCGTTATCATCATCTCTATTGTAAGTGAAGTTGGGTTGTCATATACTGTATTATGCTCTAAGTATCAGTGGCGGCGCGTCCATAGTATACTAATAGATAAAATAAAAATTTGTAAATAAAAATAAGAGTTGGAAATAATGATGTAAGGCATATACGACAAGTAGTGCTATGTATAATGTTGTGTTGTGTATAATTTTGTTAGTTTGATATTGATAACAATAAAAACCGTAATCATCAACTTACCATGTCGTACAGTAAGTCTGCCTAGCACTTCCAACTTTCTGTCTCAATTACTTAAAGGTTAACTGGAAGAAATATCTCATAGTGGAAATATATGAGAGGGATAAGTTCGCCATTGTACGTATATGTTGTGTTGTGTTATACCGTGTATGGCCTGTTAACACTTTGATTATTAAACCAACCGGATACGACACGCGCTCTCATTTCTAGCGGAAAAACTCTGCCGTTTTTTGCGGGGGAGGGGAACGTCAAATGTATGCGAAACGTCAAAATAGCCACGTCAAATAAACGTCAGTCCACCCATACAATGAGTATGACCACTGGTCATACATTTTCGGTAGAGGGGAACGCCTTTCAATGGTCACTCCGCTTGGTTTAACGCTCTAAGTGTTAACACGAGCAAAAAATTAAAACGTAGATTTTACTCCTCAAGCGAGACAATGTTTGTTCAGCGACTTTAAAAATAACTTAGGGTATTATTTTTTGTACACTTTAAAGTTTATTCGAACACGCAAGATATTGCGAAATTGATTACGTCTGTAGGGTGACAAGACTGACAAGCAATGTAAATCAAACGGAATTTAACGTACATTGAAAATACTATTCAGTTTGTATGGAAAAGAGACAATCTAAAGACTATATTTTTTTTAAATGTTGTTGAACAAAACTTTTATTTTTTGAAGAGTAGAATCTATGTTTTATTTATTTTTTGCTTGTGTTACAGGCCAGACAAGTATGTCTCTGTGTTTTCTTACTACGTGAAAGTCTTAAATCAGGTATCAATAATGGCACGAGATGACATTCGCTGTGCTGTGCCCTACCACACATAGCGAGATGGCATTAGCAATACCCATACCTCTCTTTTGGATGTAGTTTAAGGACATACCCGTGCCCGGACGTAGTTTAAGGACATACCCCGGGTCCGGGTCGTTATATGGGTAACAAGGACATAGTGTAGAGCTAGATTTATACTTGTAGGTTTTGCATACGTATTTAAGTAGGGACGTAGCTATTTGCTAGAATGAAATATCTCATTATGTCCCATGTATATGCTGGTATGAATCTATTGTTTGTACATATATACATTCACGTATTCGTTCTAATTTATCATCAACATCGCGAAATCTTTATTTAACAATACTGTCAAACACATAACATAACATGCTAGTTAAACCGTAAACTTTTACACCGTTAATTATGTATAATGTTCGACGTTCGACATACACAGGGTTGATATCAAGTAAGGCGTCAAGGCCCTTGAACGCGTGAACTCCAGTCACCCTCTAACATTCTACGTAACTACGGGTAATACTGGTATAAATAGACACGTGTGCATATAGCAGTATATGGTCTAATTTACCACGAACATCGGCCAATCTGCATCGAACACACCTGAACGTCAAACTGCAGCTCAAAAATCGATTAAGTCCCAAAGCGAAGTTGAGGTCTCGAGATGGAGGGCCCTCGTGGAGAGTTGGAGTATGCCGGTAGAGCACGCATGCGCGGGGCAGGGCACACTGACGTCACTGGTCTCACCCGGGCGGCATCAGTGCCTGCCGCGATCGCGTCGTGCTTCGCGCGACTTTTGCTCGAAATTATCAACACGATCACCCGTTTCCGATTCGATGTACAATCCAGTAATTGTATAAAGCATTCGCGTCGACATGTTTGCAGCGTCTCACGCTTGACAGTTCAGTGTCGACGCCTGAGTACAGTATTGTTGATAGTTTGTATACATATTGTGTACCTGAGGCACCTAATGAATGTGGGATGTTCTATAAGCGTAGTCTTTATGATGAATTTTAATGAACTTGAATGGGATGAGAGCTTTTATATTTTGGAACATTGTTTCTGCTGTTTATAATTGAAGTTGGTAAACAGATGGTTGTTGTCATAGGTGCAATTACACATTAGTGTTATTATTGATTACAACCTAACATTATTAATCTCTATATGTTATAGTTTTTAAAATATTCGTATAATACATGACGGTATACAATTTACCGCTCAATGCGCCATTGAATAAGAAAGCCTAATTGATAATAAAATAAAAATGTAATTTTATGGATACTGTAAAGGTACTTATATTAAGCTATTCTTTCTAATCGCATGATGCAATATAGTTAAAATAATATTTACTATTATATTTGTACATATTTACATTTTGTTTATCAAAAAAACTTCAGTAAAAATGCTTCGTATACAATTGGGTTCGGTGACCTTACCTTGGTCAGCTGTTAGAGTCATTGAACCTAAATGTAATGTGTCATCAAAGAATACTAGCTATACCAAAGATATTCAGAAGTGAGCAAACATTTTAATAAAAAATAGGCCTTTATATGCCGTTATAGTATTATCATTCTTTTTTACAAAATGCTTAATTATTTATATACACTACTTCTGTATTATAATTTTCAGATATAAAGTCAAATATTATGATTCAGATTTATGAACAAAACAAGGAAAACAATATTTCCTTCGGAATATAAGCTCTTAAGCAAGTGCCTCGTTTATAAAGGAACGGCTTATACTTATTATCCCCCAGGCTTAAAAGGGGGATTGCTGGATAGAAACCGTGAAATATTGTCGTTTGTTCCCTCGAACAAACCGCGCTTGTAGTTACGTACAGTTCCTTAACATATACTGTAGAGGTGGTCGTCGCCATAAAATATTTAACATACTTACACATACATACAGTGATCGTAGATTTTTCAGCAAAACCTGTTTTTTGTGAAATTGTTATTCAATTGTTGGTAAATAAATCTCTCTCTACATTATTGCTGAATTCTAAATAGTCTCAAAATAATAAACCCAAGCAGTGCACCAAAAATGCAAAAAATCTACGATCTCTGCTTGCGTTTTGTGTGAACGGTATACGGTGAAAACTGAGACGAGTGAGAACACTAGGAAGTAATTTTCTTGATAGTTTTATGTGTATGCCGTCGTACGTACACTACGTATATCGTACATCGTACGTAGTTCTCCACATATGTATATACATATTATATATCGCGATTCTTCGAGAACTATATCATTACAAATTCCGATGAAAATTTTGGCGCGAACATTGGAACGGTATTCGAATATTAAATTCTTGGTTTTATACAGATTTGTTATCAGCACTCGGACAACAAGATATTTCTATCTGTTTACGAAAACTGATTCTAAATTAACTTCTGATAACTTTAATATGTTCTCATTAAATACAACTTTTACTACAGTCGCGTTACTTGACAGGTTTTCCATTTTCCTGAGCTAAATAAAATACCAGAAAAATGATAACGTGGTATCCAAAATTCACGTAATTAACGATTATACATAACCGCGTACCGTATGGATTTAATATGCATCGAAGCATTGAACCAGACTGAGTATTAAACGCTACAATTTACCACAGTAACTTGATTAAAGTAATCTCCTGACTACTCGTTAACGACGTGGATGGTCGGTCTGGCTGGCACATATAATATTTACAGTCAGCATAAATTTATAAAGAAGCACAGTAAGTGACGCACGTCAGTCACAATATCATACGGTAACTAACACAGTTGCTACGTACATATTATATTTATGTAGCAACTGGAACCTTTTACGAGAGAGGTTTCTCACGAAGTGGTACTTAATTTTATATGTACTTCTTAACTTGATATGTATCTTTATGGATTTCCTTATGCTAGACTACTTCCTTTGTAGCTTCAATAAAATATGAATATCCTGCTGTGTACGAGTGGTGTCTTACGTTTTCTTTCATCTCTCCATCCAATTTGGGTCCCTCTACGTTGCCCTTGAGCTTATTACAATAGTCGAGACGAGAATACATTTAAGCGTGCGTAAGCAGAACGAATCGTCTGCCTTTGGCTAAACGCGCTAAATCCATCCTTGGCGTGGAGCCTTACAATCTTTAGGGTTCCACATGGATGCAGCTAGCGTTTAAATTAAATTAGTCTGAAGTGGGTGTCTGCACCGGCAAGACAAATGGACGACTTTGTGCTAAGTGACTACGAAATATTTTTTTAAACATTCTTGAGTTGCGGGCGTCACATACACACTACTTTCATTTGTTTAGGAAAGATTTCCTGCCATGCATTGCGATCCCCGTCTCCTGAATTTAAACTGTTATTAATTAATAGTGTTTTTAATTTTATAGTAGGTGCATCATTAACCTGTATGTACAAAAAGGCATACTATAAATCTTTTAGTCACTCTCCCGACATTATCGTGTTGCCTTAAGGCGCTCTTGGTAATTTTCTACCTCAAATACTCGAAGATTAGATAGGTAAACCTGAAGATGATTTTCGATCTCCGGATAACGAGAGACTTTAATTGCCTACCGTTGCTAAGCGCCACGAAACTTTGATAATATGAAAATTATAATAGTTAGAATCGGAAAATTTATACTTTGCTATCACACGTGCTAGCGTGCGTGCGTGTAGGCTCAAGCCGCATTTCATTGTTCTAGTGACTAAAGTTAGGTACAACAATGGACTTCGGGTCCGTTATTGTTATAATTCTATCCCAATTTAGAGTTAATTGGGACTTGCAAATTGACACTCCTAGGGGCCAGGATTACTCTTTGAAATATCACACCATATTTAGACTGCAATATATTATATACATTTGTTAGTATTAAAAAATATAAACCAACATTTTTTTCTCTTTTACGTAATATTTTTTTCAGTATCAAATAATTTACTAAGCCATGGGAACCCATAAACAATCTGAGCGGTTTCATCTCGCTAGCGGTCACATAAGCTATGGATGTGTAACCTTGAGCGCGAATAATTTACTTTGAGACTTTCTCCTTCGAGCATAAAAACAAATAGCACACGTTCTCACAAATGGAAAGGCCTAAGACACCCCTAATTTCAATCATACTACTACCTACCTAGCCATATAATACAGTTAACTTGAAATAGTTGGTGACAACTAAAATAACTAGTCAAATACCGTAAATGGGCTGTAACACGAGAAAAAAAATTAAACGTAGATTCTACTCCTCAAACAACAAAACTTTTGTTCAACAACGTTTAAAAAATATGTAGTATTTAGATTGTCTCTTTCCCATACAAACTAAATAGTATTTTCAATGTACCATCGGGTTCAAAAATGCATGGGCAATTTATCAATGAATTCATTGATAAATTGACCATGCAATTATGAACCCGAAGGTACCTTAAAATCCATCCAATTGACATTGCTTGTCAGTCTTGTACCCTACAGACGTAATCAGTTTCGCAATACATTGCGTGTTCGAATAAACTTTAAAGTGTACTAAAAATAAAACCCCAAGTTATTTTTAAAAGTCGCTCAACAAACGTTGTCTAAACTTTTTAATTTTTTGTTCGTGTTACAGGCCGCACACGGTATACCGCAACACATGGTCACAAAAATGTTGTTATAATAATATCACTACATAGTATAAAGCAAAGTCGCTTCCTGCTGTCTGTCCCTATGTATGCTTAGATCTTTAAAACTACGCAACGGATTTTGATGCGGTTCTTTTTAATAGATAGAGTGATTTAAGAGGAAGGTTTATATGTGTAATTGCACCCGGGCGAAGCTGAAAGCGGAAAAAATGAAAGTGGCAGCTGAATACCCTACGAGTATGCCGGACTAGAACCACAACTTATATTCGGTTACAGACTCTTTACACAAGCGATGGACCGGAAACTAAACCGCCGCATGTCTCTCTTATGTCCGTTCGCGTGAAAAGAAAACCTTTCAATTGACCCAAGGTTCGCAACATTCTGCCATTCCGTGTCCAAGGCGTAACCCTTTTCTAACCGACTGTCACATTTTGACGCACTTGTACCTAATCGATCTCCGGGTGCGGTCTGGAAAATATTTACCGACCTGAATAAAAAGTTACCTTATTTATATTGTGCACAAATATATTTTTGTTTAAAAAAAATTTTTTTTGAGTAACATTTTAAAATTAATTTTACATTTTGGTTGCTTGACTAACGAATCCCGGACAAGGGACGTTGTTATCTGCTGCTGGATTTATGGACACCGGATAGGTTTTGACGCAAACATTAAAATGATTACCATTTTACATGACGGTTTGCTAATGAACACTCATTCTCATGAATTCTCTGAAATACACCACCATTATATTTTTTACATATCGCGTCGTGCTCAATCGTGTTATTATTATTATGTACAGTCGCCATCAGATATATCGGAGCGGCCAAGGTGGTCACAAATATCTGAGCAACGCCTCTAAGTATTGTCAGGGCGTTAAAGTGAATGTTCAGATATTTTTGAGTACCCTCGCCGCTCTGATATATTTGATGGCGACTGTACAGTCGCACACATCAAATTAATCAAATATATCGGAGCGTCCAGGATACTCAAAAATATCTGAACATGCACTTTATCCGCTTGACAATAGAGGCGTTGTTCAGATATTTATGACCACCTTGGACGCTCCGATATATCTGATGGCGACTGTAACATAGATTGTAATGCACGGGACATTGAGTAACAGGAGATGACATCCCTAAGATGTTTTTGTCGCAATAGTAGTAGCATAGACTTAAATATATAGTAGACGGCCATAGCCTAAGAACTTTTCGAGGCTCCGAGTATTTAGCGCCATCTAGTTCAGAGCCACCTTAACAGAGTCAATATGTATGAGATAAAATCAGCGCTACCTAGTAACGAATAACGTACTAGTAGTAAACTAGTCGTTACTAGGTGGCGCTGATTTTATCTCATACATATTGGCTCTGTTTAGGTGGCTCTGAACTAGTTGACGCTAAATACTCGGAGCCTCAAAAAGTTCTTAGGCTATGGCCGTCTACTATATATTTAAGTCTATGGTAGTAGTGAAAATCACAACAAGTCTATACTACTATTTGATTCAATCATAGCTATCAACCGCCAAACAAGGCGCACAAAATTTGTTCTAGATGTCAGTAGGTTCTACCTACATAATAAATTAATGGCACGGGAACCGCGCCACGTACCTACCCATTTTTTTTATAATACAGTACTTCAATAAGTAGTTAAGAACCTACAAGAGATTTTCGTTGGGTAGTACTACTACCGTAGTAGTAATTCGAGAACTTAGCAGAGTTCGAAATAATCAGTTGAATGTTCGATGTTTATATAGTGAACGCCATCCGAGAAATACATTAAAAGAGTTTTTCCACTTAAAAATTACAATTCTTATTATTACACAAAAGAAACAAACGCGAAATTAACAAAGTTTCGTCTTAACGTAATATTACTTAAACTTTACACGCGTCGTTTAAATACAGCCTTAATCTTATTTAAATTACAGTTCACATTTGAGTACCTACTAGGAGCTCGGGTGCTCGTAGTTGTCTACTTATACATTCCCTAAATTCTCTGCGCGATATTGCGGACCTATTTTGTTGTATAATCCCAAAGATAGACAATAAACAGACGCGGCTACCACTGTTATAAATCACCGTAACCTGACTTAATTAAACCTAATTTAGTAAACTGTAGGAACTTTACGAAAGGACATTTGGCAATAAACAGTAGTTAAGACTCGTTTTAACCTAGGCATCTAAGAAACTAGTTAATACGCGATAGGATATACAAGGTGTAACAAAAATACTGGTGATCCGTTTAAGGGCATAATTGGCATCGTATTGCGAGTAAGAAAAAGTAGAAGAAAAATTTTTTGGACGCGAAAAAAATTTTTTTTGTATGTGCCGCGCTCTCACAGCTGGCCAACCCTCCATACAAAACCAAAAATTTTCGCGAGAAAGTTTTTTTTCTTACTTTTTCATAATATGAATATTATACGATACTAATTATGCCCTTAAAAGGATCACCAGTATTTTTGTTACACCTTGTATGATAAAGGCGTTTTAGTAAAAGTAGTTGTATCTGACTAAAGCACATTTTAACTCGGTATGTTTTTACTGGTAACATATTCTAATACATTAAAAATATAACGTTATAACGTTGGTAACTATTGATTACAAGTGACTTGTACCATCTGTTCGTGCTTAGTCTGTGTATAGGTACATAGTAATAAATAGTATGAATGTACTTAAATATGCGTAGTATATATTTAATGCCACCTTGTATCTTGTTTAATTAAACTGCTTTGGTTTCTGGGATACCCTACCTGTATAAATATGATAATAATACAGTAATTACAGTATTTTCATTATCCATTTTGTAGGGAATTGAAGGTGGGAAACGTATATTTTGTGGTGAATAAAATTTACTTTGAGGTAGTTTCACTTAGAAGGTTTCGTAATGTAGAATGAGTTGAATTATTTTGTGGTAAAATGTAGGTAGTCTACTAGAATTATATTAAAATTTTAACTCTTATTCGTTCCGCACTCTACTATGAAATACCATGAATAAAAATAATAATTTAAATAAAATTATTACTTTAAGTAATTCATATATTTACATAATATATGTATACTTTTTATTTAAGGTTAGATTAAACTGTGATTGTATTTGAAGTGACAAATGCCAATATGAATATCCCTTGATAAAGTCCCTGTATGATGAAGTTATAATTATTTAGTAATTGTTTTACTTCGTATGGTTCTGTTGCGTATTTGTAATTTAGCAAATTCAATACGTGAATATACGAGTATGATCCATTTCATCATTGTTCATGTCATGAGGGAAGGAAAAGGGCTTTAAATTTTTATTTCTTTATCAACACGAAATAAAAATCTGTCAAAAAGTAATTAAAATGTTAGCGTAGGTAGTAGGTACCGCAGAGTCCCAATAAGCGAGGCAACTCGCGTCGCGGGAGAAAAGTGGCTTTCACTTCTACCATTTTAAGCTCGAATTTAATTTACATACGCCTCAGCAGAAACAATGTTATAATGAAAACATTAACGTCTTTGAGTTTTAAGACGGTATCAAATAAGTACATAATTATAATAATGCTTTCACTCCTACATTCAATGTTTATTCATAGACTCCATCAAAGACGAAGTATTTTAAATTGATTTTTTTTAAGTAATTAAGACGTAAATAACGGGCAACTAACTATAAAAACATCGAATTTAAACTTTGAAGACAACGCAGCTGGACAAAGTTTTCTTATAATAAAAGAAGAACTCCACTCAAACTTTGACATAAATAATAAAGTAGAAAGCACAGGTTAAGAAAACGAGTAAAGGGTTGTTGACACTTCACAAAGTGGAATGCTTTCTTAAAAACAAACTTATGCTTGCTTTTCACTTACAACTTGAAGTAAGTGTCACTTGAAGCGATTGTCGGTGAATTGTTTGTAGGTATATTTTTCACGTTATCATTGTTTATTAACAGGCTATGTTATAGGGTTAAAGAAGTAAACGAAGCGTTCAGAGGATTGTTTTATATAACATAAGCGACTATTAGTTGATGTGTTCATAAAGTTTTTTTTCTAATATTGGAAGACTTTAGACATTTATCTAACCAGTGATTGCTTTCTAAGACTGTGAGCACTTATCCAGCAGCGCTATAAAAGACTTTAATAAAAGGCAAATGATTGTGAAGTGCCAGTGAACCGTTGTAACTTTTATCCAGCCCGTGTCTGTGACTGTTGGCGATAAAGTTGGCAGCCAGTGTTGAGACGTCGCCGCTAAAGGCCGGGTCACGCGTGATAGTAAGACGCGAGTGAACGATTATTGTGACGTTTATCTAGCTAGTGACTGTGACTGTTGGTGGTAAGGTTGGCAGGCAGTGTTGAAACGTCGCCGCTAAAGGCCGTGTAACACGAGATGGTGAGGCGTGAGTAAACGGTTGTGACTTTTATCCAGCCAGTGACTGACTGTTGGCGATAAGGTTGGCAGGCAGTGTTGAGACGTCGCCGCTAAAGGCCGGGTCACACGTGATGGTGAGGTGCGAGTGAAGCGCGCGCTGGGCGCGGGGGGCTCGCGGCGCGCTGGCTGTGATGCGATGGGCCAAGACTGGTGCTTCAAGCGCAAAAGAAAGCGCAGCAGCGGTCAGGAGGACCAACCGCATCACACCCGGTAATACTACTGTTTGTGTAACTAAAATTCCTCTACAGATAATAAGCTACTTGCATAAGAGCGAAAATAAACAAGTAACTTTCTTCATACTTTTAATTGGTGATTGTAGTGTCTTGTAGATAGCGTTGTCATATAAATTACGAAAGTATATCTAAGTTCAGCTCGTTTAGACTAGGGCGTGCAATACCGGTATTGATAGTATGGGCAATTCCGGAATTCCGGAATCCGAAATAATTGCATGCCCTAGTTTAGACAACGGGAAGTGGTTGAAAAAGTAACAGGGCTCAAGCTGTGTAAAAAGGTTGATTATTTATTTGCCGGCGGCTGTTTCAGATTTCAGTAAATAAGTAGGTACTATCGGGTTCAGAATTGCATGGCCAATTTGTCAATGAATTCATTCATAAACTCGTAATGCAATTCTGAACTCGATGGCACATACTCCTAACTACAGATAAACAGCAAAATTATAAATCATTTCAAACCCGTTGCACTTTTTTTTCCCGATACATAAGTTTTAAATAAACTGAATAACAGACTTATTTCTCAGTAACGTTTTTTATAGGTACATTCCGGCCTTATTTTTTATTAATTTTATGACTTTTGCCACAAAAAATAGAATAGGAACGTCTACATACTCAAGCTAAAGTTACAAACTAGAAATACATACGAGAACTAAACTAGTAAACAAGTTGGCGAGCGCAAATAGGACTGAGAAGCAGGCCAACAGTGCCTACATGTCCAAATGCATAAGTTATTTGGCACGGAGTAAATCGAAATAAGTCAACAACATACTAATACTGGTGAAAGAGATACGTATGTAGATGCAGTCCATTTCATATTATTTTTTAACGGATTTAAATAAAACCATGTGACTTATACTATCCTCAAACCAAACGGACGACTGATGTCATAGCGCTGTCTCCTTCACTTTTGCTGCGGCTGTGCAAGTGTGAAAGAGAAGTTTTATGACCGCAGTCGTCCGTTTGGTTTGAGGATACTATAGTACCGTATTCTAATTTTAAAATACGTAAACAATACATTAAGATCATAATATGTCTCAAACATAACTCCAACGCACAACAAATACGAGTAATCAACCAATATTGAAGTTATATTGGAGTTGCACCGGACTAATTTTCAAGCCAATTCAGATATTTCTGATTTAGACGTTTAGACCGAGACTGAGTGGACCGAACAAATCGGCTGAGGTAGAGGCAGACCAAAAAGGAGATGGCGGGACGATCTGGATCTGGACGCATTTTGTAGCGAGTGGCGAGAGTATACACTAGGCCGTGACGAATGGCGGAAGCGAGGGGAGGCTTTTGCCCAGCAGTGGGACTCAGCATAGGCTACGAAAAAAAGAAGACGTTTAGGCGCTAGCTGTATTGTGTAGTTTGGAGTGCATTGGAGCTGTGCTAGTCAATTAATACTCATAAGTTGGATCGTGCCTAAACGTGTTTTAAAGTTAGATTACGGCCCATTGTCATGCGATTATTACTAGCCTTTGGATCTATCGAAATTACATTTAGTACATATGTATATAACATATGTATCAGTGGCGGCGGCTAGATTTTTTCTAAGGCAAGCCGAAGCTCAATTTGGCTTAAAATTTCTTAATGAGCTGTAGGAAAACTGCTTAGGTTGCCGTTTGCTTTAACTGCTTAGACAAGCCGGCGGGAAACGAATTATATGGACGGGCCGCCACTGATATGTATATCATTGGCCGAACGAACCAAACGACTAAGTCACATGAATGCGTCTCTTATTTTTCACTTACTCGCAAATATATGTTATAATACTAGTGCATAAGGTGCTGACTGGTCATGTGTGCCATCCTAATCCAAAACCACCCAAAACTTAGTGGTCTACGTAAGTTACGATATTAAAAAGCTTAATTATGTCACTATCAAATTTTATTTATTCATAACATTACATTAATATAAAACTTATATTTTTACAAAATGGGTTAATAATAAATTATTAACTTAGTCAAAAAGCCCGCCCCGCGACATCCCCGGCGCAAAGGTGCCCATCACGCTCGCCGCGTTGCCGCGCTGAATCGCGATGGACAGACGTTGCACCAGGAATGACCCGGAACGGGGGTCATGACCCCTCTCCGTCAGACGGCGCCCGATCTCCTTAATAAATTTTATGGCCTCCGAACCCCAACAACCGGTCGTTTCTACCGCGAGCGGGACAAATAAATAATTCTGCAGGGCAGAATATTTGTCCCGCTTCCTAAGAGCCGCCGTCTCAGCAGCTGCTCCAGCCGTGCACGTGGTGCGACCGAGGTGCGAAGCCGCAAAAGTGCTGACGCACGTAGCGTCCCAGAGAAGGCACTTCCCTCTATGCCACGGTACCAGGGTCAAACCATCAGGTCTTTTACCGTCCGTGCGACTAAGGCCCGATGGCTCCAACACGCACGGAACATTAGCCGAGACTAGCGCTCTCCGGACAATATCATTGAGAGCGTGGTGACGCGGGAATCGGCCGGCACATCGACCACAACTCAACGCGTGATGACCGTTACTCTCCACCATGGAGCCGCAGATGCATAAATGACGTTCACAAACATCGCAACCCAGGCGGAGAGCAACAGCCACCCGCATCGAATCATCGTCGAGAAGAGTGCCCAGGTGCGGAGAGGGCAGCGCCCGTAACCACGCTCCGGCTTCTGGTCTCGACACCGCCAATAGCCTAGCCCTGTCCACACCCACTGCCCTCCCCACCAGGCCCTCAAACACCCTCTTGATTCCCACGTCATCCCACGCGCGCTGTCGGTCCGGTCTCTCAGGCAACTGCACCCCCGGGTTGAGGGCTAACCATGCCGCTAAGGCATCAGACGCGAAGGGGATAGTTGCCCTGTCACCGTTACTAGAGAGAATGTCAGTAACAAGGCTCCCGACCCCCCCCCCCCCCCCCGCCGACGCCAAGAAGGCCGGCAGACCCACATCCCGCGCACACCGTATACCCAGGCCCCCGCTCCGAATGGGTAAAGAAGCCAGACTCCATTGATCCGAGCTAAGAGAGACATTCAACAAACACTCAACGGACTCCCTCAGCTCGAGGTCAAAGGAGTCGACGCTATCGGGGTACAGCCAAGTCGGTACGGTGCGCAAGAAATATGTTATCTTGGGGACCGCAAAACATATCCGCAGTAAAACCAGAGCAACCTGAGCTGGAAGATTTCTAAGCCTGTCCCTAGCAGCCAGGAGAAGCTGCCTTCTCATTTCAAAAGCCTCCGGAATAGCGGCTGGGAATATAGGAGACCCCAAGAGATTAAAAGAATGGGGAGATATCTCTTTGAGATCAGGCAGCAGATTACAGAAAGAGGGAAAGGAAGCACGGGATTCGGCGCTGCAGGGGAAAAATTCGCACTTACTGTCACTATTATATATAATATTTTACTACGAGTGCCCAAAATAGGCGTTTGAAAGGGGTAAGAATTGAGTTTTACGAACGCCTTACATCTTGCTGATTCTATAATTTATTAACCTCAATCTCCCAGAAGATTGTGCCAGCGGTCGGGGAAGAGGATGCGTGTATGAAGATCCATTAAAACAATGGTTAGCCACTTTCTGATATTAGTAAAATACTTCAATTTTCACCTAATATAATGTTTTTTTTACTAGCTAAAACCCTCCTTACAAAAAAAACTGATCGTCAACGCAAAATCAATTTAAAAAAATGCGAAGCGAATATTGTGTCTTTTGTTTTATGCCAGCGTTCTTATCCGACAAGATGAGATGAGAGAATGGGGCCTTAATTTGAAACTCGCTCTCGAACGAGTCGCTCAGCCGCGGTACTAGATCCAAACACCGATTGCATGCAAACGAGCACGACCGACTTTTCGTCGATAAACAAAAAGTTGCTCAGACGAAGTTTACAGGGAGGTCATTATGTACCGTATGCTTCGAAGTAAATTTTGTAGCTGATCCTTAATATATCGTTACTTATAAAGTCATAAATACCTTGAATCATTAAGGCGATTTGAAACAGACCTTTGCATTTATTCTTCTCAGCTCATTTATGCGATCTTATTAACCTTCCAGGGTCAAAGCGGTTCATAGACATGCAACAAAATAGTACATTACGTACCTAGGGCGGAAAAATAAAGACGGGCCCAGATCGCTGGCATTTGTGACCCGCACCGAAGGTAAGGGCCATAAACAAGCGATCTGAGGCCTTTTTTATTACCGCCCGTGGTGCGTACATAATTTTACGTCACTCTGGGCGGTAAGTGAGATTTGCCGCCCACGGGTGCAGCGGCAAATCTCACTTCACACCCAGGAGTTCACACCTTCGGTTCGGGCCACAAATACCCGCGATCTGAGCCCTTCTTTATTTTACCCCCCTAGGTACGTAATGTACTATTACGTCTTCTCCTGGGTGTGAATTGAGATTTGCCGCTGCGCCCTAGGGCGGTAAATTTCACTTAGCGCCCAGAGTGACGTAAACAGATTTATATCTGAGTGCCGTTGACGACTACTAAGTAGTATAAGCACAACCCAACTAACATTTTAGCGATAAAACTAGTTCTATAAAAGCTGACTATTATTTCGTTTAAACACTGATAGCGATAGTGCGGCCTAAAATTTAGCGATATAGCACGCTATAACTCTCTTATAGTCCGAATTAGGCACCGACGTTAGTGCTTGAAGTTCTACAGTGGTTCATTTTATGTGCAATAGTGATAAATTAGTGATATAAAAGTGCTACAATAGGGATTATTCTTGCCGGAAGTGATAATAAAGGGTTAAAGTAGCAGTATTTTTACTTATAGTTCTAATAACCTTGTAATATGTTATCTTGTATCACTTAAACTGTTACAAGAACGCTGCAGTAGTGAAAACAATCGCTTTGCCTCGCAATATGTAATCTTTTAAGGCTATAATCATTTGTAGTTTTAAATGTCAAAATATTTAATACAATTTCATCAATAATAATCGCTCGTGTTGCTTGACGCTTAAGTGTGCAATTCAGATTGTTTATAATGGCGACTTGATGGTTTGGAATTATTTACATGGTGACACAAAGTTTCATGACACGTTTTAGAGAATTAAACTGAAATTCTATTGCGGTTATTACTTTTCTGTCATTATATATGGTATTTTACATCTCAATTTTCAAGCGCCTCGTAAATATACATGTTTTGATAAATTTTGTATGCTAAAAATACTGTAGCCTAGTTTATTTTTTGTAAGTAAGTTAATTATAATCTTTGGTTTTGTGAATGGTTATGCTAAACATACTAGACATTGTAATATCAGAGCAATGACCTTAACAATTACTGCTTTATTACTAGATATTTCAAGCATTTTTGTGTTTGTTTGTAAACAAAATGGCGTTTCACGATCTAAACACATGGCTAACTCCAAAAGTGATAATTTTCCCTTATGTAGAACTGACAACTTTAAAATAGAGAATAGGTTATAGAGAGAGGTATCTTATACCTAAAATACTTAAAAATAACTTTAAGCTGTAATAATGTTCGCACAAACACTATTGAAGAGCTACTTTCCATACTGCTGTTATAGCACTTCAAGCACTAAAAAACTACGTGATTTAACAGGGAAAATTATGTCAGTTGTATCACTATATTACTAAGAGCTATAAGAATTGCTGTTGCCACTCTTAAATGGCTTAAGAGTATTTTTATAGCTGTTGTAACACTGTAGGCGGCATTAAGCACCAAAAGGTAAACATAACACGATTATAGAGCTATAGCGCGACTAAGTTATAATGGGCACCCCAAAAGAACCTTCAGCGTTAAAATCTACTTAAAGTGGTAACCATAATATATAAAGAGGCAGTTAATACCACCTTATTACAGCCTTTAGCTGCATTATGCAATCATATGTCTATTATATCACCTTACTAGCGCCAGTGTATTAATAAGACCGTTTATTTCCATAGTATCACCTAAAAATATTATTATGGGTCTTATAAAACTACTATGTCACTCAGGACTCTAAATGAGTTGCTGTTATGGCTAATGTGTTTGTTGGGAAGTGCTTAAATATTTAAATAATAATAGATCTTAAAATTAAACATACCTGTAAAATTTTATATTTCTGAAATTTATTTTATATTAAAATTGTATTATTAGAAAGGTAATTTTTTGGTTCAATTATGCAGTATTTCTCTCTTATGTTTAACTAGCTGAATCTAAGATTGGTTGCAAATATAAAACAAAAGATACGGTGGAAACGAAAACATAAAACGTTTCCAAATTTAACGTTTTCTCGAATACCAGGGATAATGAGATCTGTGCTGGTCAAGGTTAGCTCGGTATTAGGACGCGATTATCTACTTTTAGCACTCGAGTCGTCCAGTCACGCTAACCACTCGAGAATACGGGATACTTTCCATTAACACGTTGTAGCACTTTGCACGCGACGCGACTATAATACCTATCCTGCTTCTTGTTTTTCTGCGAGTTTATCTGGGTTACGTACCGAGATTTTAAGGACCTGACTGTGCGGCATTTTCAACCGAATTCAAGATTTCGAAGGTGGTATTTTTCAAATCTTCGGAATCTTTGTTGTTGCTTTTTTTCTATATGTTCGCCGATTATTCGTTTTATTTTCTATTTGTTTGAAAAGATATACTTGACAGTTAGCCCCATTATCATCAGGTCAGGATCTGTAATGGGATCCTAGAGGACCCGCGGGAACTCTTCAAATATTATAGGCACACCTATAGTGATTTGAGTATATTTTTTACAGTAAATATTTCTGGTATTTGCTGGTAAGGTGTGTAAAGTCGGTTCTTATATCTTTACTTATAATTATCGCGCAGGATTTATGTGATCATGATAAAGAGAATAGTTTACTATTTATTAGCTTTGATATAACAACAGTAATAAATAGCGAGAAATGTTTATATGCTATATTGCAGGTAATACATTATTAAATTTATTATCTCTATAAGTTCCCTATATATATGTATAATCACCTAGTTAGTGGCATGCAAAAATAATTAAGGTTTTCGTAACACAATGCAGTTTAAAATCTCAGTGTGAGCCATTTCAATAAAATTAAATTTACTTATAGGTAGTAGTAGTAGTAAAACACTTTATTGCACAAAACAAGTACATGACCATTAGAAACTAAGGTAATTGTGTACAAAGGCGAGCTTATCCCTTTAAGGGATCTCTTCCTGGTAACCTTTAAGCAACTGAGAGAGATAGGTCAGAAATGGTAGACAAAGATTTGTACATTACTTATACAAATAAAACTTCATTTCAGCATGCAATGCCATAATATTAGAAATGAGTCTCGACGGAAAATACTTACGCTTATTTAAACGTAACCTTCATTATCACAATCATTGTATTAGTATATTTACGTGACTAAGTAAACGTCGGTATAGGTGGATAAGAATAATAACTGAGGTATAAAATGATACCCCCTTGTTTGATGAGCAAATATTTCCTCAACAGTCCTTGTCCGTTCAGTGATTTAATCTGCCTTTGTTTCCCCACTCTCCTGGCCAGTTCCAAAAAGTTACAACTGACTGTGTTTGCCCGGGCTTATAGAGCTTTTTGAGTGAATCCACAGTTTTTCCTTGAAAAACCGTTCTCGGACTTTTCTTTCCGTTTAAGTAATGGAGATGAAAGAGTTGTGTCTTTAAATTAACTTAAAAGTGCAAAGGAAGTACCTTCACAAATTCCTACTTCAAGCTATATTTCGGGCATTAGGAGCGCTTTATATGTACACGGTAAAGTATATTAGTTACATATATTATAAGTTAGGTACAGGTTAGGCATATTATAGATGCATGTTATACACTGCTAGTTTATTAAGACTTCTTAATGTATGCGTACCTATTTAGAATTTACCTAAAGTTGAATTTTTAATTGAGTAGCACTTTGTATACATTGGCATACGAATATGCCAAGAGCTGTTAGATTACTTCACTCAGTTACAAATACTAGGTACCTACTTTAATAGCGAGTTGGTAAACCTTACGTCCCTTGGCAGCGACTGGTGGTCTAATAATAGTGCTTATCTACATATTTTAAATGTAAAAGCCTTGCGCAGACTGTGACTTACGCATAATAAGCATGTGTTCTACACATCTGCGGTAAACGGCGAAGGCCGCGTTTGGTCACGATCAAATTTTACTTTATAGGTTGACTTAAACTATGAAACAGTAACGGGAGTATAAAGTACACAAAAACAAAACATGTACGTGGCTTTTGTACATTTGAATATTTAGTAATAAAAACGCCTCTATTGTCAAAGGCGTAGCCTGGCCTATTTGATAGCGACTGTACCTACGGAACGTAATAGTACGTTAGATTATGTGATGCGTGTAGGAAAAGAATTAAAACCATATGATTCATTTATTTTTTCACAAAAATTTTGCAAAGCACATGCATTTGACGATGAGCTCTTCTATCGGCAAGCAAACGCACTTTTTAAATATATACTCTATTTTGTTATACATATAAAACTATTCTATTAGTTCGTAGAGGAATTCGCATTAGATTTTTCAATTCAATAATATTTATTCAGCGTAATTATTGAGTAAGTATGCATACTTTTATGATATTGAAAAAACATAAACCTGCGCATGAAATAGATCAAATGATCTAGTTTTTGCTCCATTGATATTTAGCGATTATTTATAGATAAAAAAATCGGTAACTCAGTATAAACAAAAACGTCCAGTAGCGTAAACACTTTTCATCCCAAGTGTCCAGTTATCATAAACATATGTATAGTGGCCATGCGCCATTATACTACCACTAAATAGCTGCAGCAAATGCTTATTTTTAAAGATGGCCGTATATCATTTGTATAATATGCTCTTACGCAAACAAAATTTTATTACAATAGGTATCCATATCATTGCAGGATAAATTAAACTAAAATATCATTTTCACTAAAGACCTAAGTTAGGTTATATTTATATTATTTGGTTCTAAAGGAAAGAAGTATAAGATAACTTAATTAATTATTCTTAGTATCAAACATTTTACAGCAGAATTGCATTTTTACATAGGATATATTTCTTATAATAATATTTGTTGTATACTATACCTAATTGCTTAGTATGTAAGTTCCTTAACCAGAGACTTGAAAAGTCTATAGAGTCATCTTGTCTATTGACAGAGATCTTGTATCAGATTGGAGTTTAATAAATGTGTCCTTAAATCACATATCTTTAATTTACTAAAACAATATTATAATTATAAATTATAGTACATTGTTGTAGAGGCTGGAAAGTAAGCTATAGTTGGATCGAGTTAGTTCGAGGGCCGACCCGCCAGGGGAGGCCTTCGAAGATACGATTCCACCTATAGCGCTTTCGGCCGAGACATTACACAGTGCTTTTCACGACTACTGTGAGGAAATAAAATAAAAAATTAACTGGCATATACAAACACTTTAATAGATACCATTTATAGGTATATTGACGGTTCATATGCTTTTCACAAGCACGATAAAGTAAACGAGCATGTAACTTTCTGCAAATAATATGAATTGTGAGGATATTATATTGTATACAAAATATCACTGTTCATGGGCCTTCTTATTTAGGACGCGATTTCACTGGTAACAAATTTCTACGCCTGTGCAGTTTCTTGAATTTCGGTGGGCGCCAGCGTATTAATAACATTTTCTACACTTATTGAACTCATTTTTACTGCATAAATACAACTTTCTTGTTTTTCAGTCAAACATTATTATGTATTTTTCTCGGTCCACCTTTATTACATTTTTTTTCACTTTTAAGATGCGTTTTACGATGTTTGCTTCAATCCGACTCAAACGGCTATTAGACATTGCAACCCGCAGGGCCCAATCTGTCAGGTTGGTAGGTGTAATTAAAGGTAGGGCCCGTAGGGAGCTGAAGGAGGGAGAGGGAGAGGCAGGGTACACAACAGATTGGGCCCTGCAAGTTGCCATGTCTAATAGCCGGTTCACTCCTTACCCACTTTTTGATAGAAAACCACAAACTGTTAAAAAGGTAAAAACGCCTTAAGGGTGATCTGAATGATTTTGACGTTTCTTTTTTTTAAACAAGTAAATTGGTTCCATAAACAACCTTATTTTATTTTAGAATGAAAAAGTGGTGCCAAAAAAAGACCTTTTTAATGTTTTAAATGATTCTCATTGGCGGGTCCAATGCAATGACATAACTGGAATTTACTTTTCTAATATGACATTTCATTGCTGCAAATTAGCAATTCTTGTAGTGTTAGTTCAGATGCTACAGCAATTGCTTACTTTCCAGCTTGGATTTTGATCTTTTTTTGCCACATTTCCGAGCAGGTGGCGTGAAAAAATAATTGCACTTTATTGAAAAGGCTTTTATTAAAACTTTATTATACGAAATATCGGAAATTGAACCCACAAAGCCACATTCTCAAAGCGTTTATTCATGACCATGCAATCTGACCGTAAAGGGAAACGTAATTGCATCTGCATGCAATCCTCACAGTAATTATGTTTGGCCACAACCGTGCCCGCGACACAGGACCCGACAATCTGTCAGGTGCGAAGTCGGGCCGCAGACACGCTTACAGGCTATACCGAATCCATCCTTACTTGTCTTATCATGTAACGATTCTCAAAGATATTATCATACTTTTCTCTGGAATTATTACTTAAAATGTTGTTCTCTACTTAAAAAACTCGCAAAGCATTTAATTCAATCAAAGTTAGCTATCATAAGTAGGTGCTGGAAAACCTAGTTACCTAATAATAAATTCTAGTACGACCTGACACGGTGCCGTATTATAATTTAAAAAACTTAAACAATACATTTTAAACACAATCCATCTTAAACTTAGTCCAACACACAACAAATAATCAACCAATATTGAAGTTGTATTGGAGTTGCATTGGAATATTTTTCCAGCAAATACTGATATTTCTGAGTCAGGCGTTTAGACACTAGCTGTATTCCGTTGTTAATGAATTGAAGTTGTATTGAAGTTGGATCGTTTCTAAATATGTTTTAAAGTTAGAGTACGGGCATCGATAAGACTGTGTGCCAGTGTACAACGTACGTAATAACATGGTGGATGGAGCCGGCCATTAGCTGCCAAGGTAACGAGCATTGTGTTGCCGATGTCGGAGTTAACGTGAAAGGCATGCTACTAATTTAGTTGTATGGTCACGTTTAATAAGTAAGTGGCAGATTTTGAACCGTATTGAAATAAAAATAAGGTGTGGTAGTTAAGAAGTGTGTAAATATTTAACAATAACAACCTATGTGTGGCGTATCGGCGTCCACAGTGATTGTTGTCTATAGTCGACAAAACAAGAAACCACTTTACACGCTAGTATGAAAACATTTTTTTATTCATAATAGTGGCGTCTGCCCCGCACAGCAATTATTGACTGCGACATTTAAATCCAACTTCTACAGAATCAGCATTGAACGCTGCCTGTTGATTGTTCATCCACGGCACAATAGAAGCCTGTAAAGTATCCCTCCATCCACCAGACCAATCGGCGCAAGCCTCGAGCTTGTATTAAGTAATAAAACCATCCAAATAGAACGCCGGAAAATTGCTAATACCTTCTTTTCGTGCCCTACAAACAATTCGAAATGGAAACCACTGCAAATTAATTTTTCCTACGTTACAAATTCAATATTTAAAATGCAAATACCTATATTGTAGTAAACATGTGACTGCATGACAATTGGCATCGTTTTGTAGTCGTTACCTATTCATAATTGTACCAATAATAAATAGATGTAGGTAAAGTGCATAATACGCTAATGAACACTTCGCGGCTATTATATATTATGGCGAAACCTCAAAGCCACACGTGATTTGCTTGTAAACGGGGCTCATAGGCAGGCGGGTAAATTTACGTTAAGAAGAATAACTTACGGGGATCCTGTAATCTATATTTATTACCGTTTTTATTAAGATTAAGTAGACAGGAAGCTTCTTCTATACGGAGACCAAGAAAATTAGTATATACATATGTAAGTATGTACCTACAGCCATGCCTTTTTATTATAAAATCCAAAAACATATCACCCGATAGCCTTAAATCGTATGAGAATTAAAATGACAGAGAAAACTCATTCAGCAGCAAAACGAAAAAGCCGATAAATGTCTCTATCGTCGTCATTTAAAAATAAAAAATCACCAATTGCGAAACAGCAACCCGCATCGTTACAATATTAATTGTAACCACTACAAAGTGAAAGCAACTCTGCGATTGGCCTCCATGAAATCAATAAAAAATATTCGCAATTCGGCATTGCAAAACTCAACACATGTGATATAACAAGCCTTGATAAATTATTTGAAGGGTACACGGAAAGAACATGTCTAGTCCCTTTTTTTGTAAAATGAGATTTTTGTATCAAAATGTAGAGCTTGCAATGAACTATGGCAATAACTTCTGTAACAGCTGGAATTTTTAACATAAATCCACTTTTTAATTCATAAAAACAATCTAGTTACGAAAATAGTATGGTTATTATTGAATCGTTCCAAACTTTAAAACCGCTATAACTCAAAATGTTGTCAAAGTGACTAGACGTGTTCTTTCCGTGTACCTACCTTTCATTTAGTAGATTGGCACTGTGAATGGATTGCATATTATCAGAGACTATAGAGATATAGACGACCACAGCCTAAGAACTTTTTGAGGCTCATGTCGATTGCGCCATCTATGTCAAAGCCCCCTAAAGATACCGAAAATGTAAGAGAAATGTCACCTGCACAGCTATTCCACCTAGTAACAAATAGCGTACTAGTAGTACACTAGTAGCTACTAGGTGGAGTAGCAGTGCAGGTGACATTTGGCGGTCAAGTTTGCGTAGGTACATTGACAATATATACTTATCTTTGTTTTTATAAATAAATATAAATAAAATATATTTTGGGGACAATCTTACACAAATCAACCTAACCCCAAACTAAGCAAAGCTTGTACTATGGGTGCTAGGCGACGATATACATACTTAGATATATAAATACATACTTATATACATAGAAAACATCCATAACTCAGGAACAAATATTTGAGATTAGCACACAAATAAATGCCCTTACCAGGATTCGAACCAGGGACCTCCAGCTTCGTAGGCAGGGCTGGGCTATGGAGGCCGTTTTCAACTGACTTCAAGATTTCGAAGGAGGAGGTTCTCAATTCGTCGTGATCTTTTTTTTTTTTAATGTATGGTTACCGATTATTCGAAGATTGCTGGACCGATTTACCGAAGAGTATACTTCACAGTTGGTCCCATTGTCACCAGGTCCAGATCTGATGATGGGAGCCTAAGTGAAGTCTGTTCTTCTTTGTTTATAATTATTTTATTGAAGAAGACTTTGAATCCTCGTTAGTCTACGGGATGCTTGTCTGTGGTTGTGGTTGAATATGAACTCGTTTGTAGGATTCTTTTCTCGTAGACGTTTTAATTAGCTTTATGTAGCAGTGGCGGCGCGTCCATAAAACACGGTACCCGTCGGCTTGCCTAATTTTCAGGCACCTGACCATTTTTACTACAGCTCATGAAAAAATTTAGGCCAAATTAAGCTCCGGCTTGCCTAAGTAACATTTTGACCCACCGCCACTGTTATGTACCTAGTGATATGACCACTAGAGGTAAAAACTTAGCAAGGCAAGGCCACCGAAGATTTGTACGATCGACGTCAAAAATATGTTTACACTTTTGCACTTAACTCCTTTGCAATAAGGTCCAAAAGTGTAAACATATTTTTATGTCGGCTGTACTTAATTGCTGATCAGCAAAATTATAAGATTTGCAATATTACGAGCCATTAGAAATGAGTTAAGAATTACAACCCTGTTCAAAACTCAAAATCTTGATTAAAACGAGAAGTTGGGCCTGAATGGGAAGCAACAAACAATCTGAAACTGAAACAGTTTCAGTTGTAAATATTTGTTTCAAAACCTACTTACCTAATTAAATTATGGTTCAGGAAAGGTATATGCAGAATAAATTACAATAAATGCGAACTTATCCGTATAAGGGATCTCTTCCAGTTAACCTTTGAGGAATTGAGTTAGGAACACGAAAAGATGAAAGACAAACCAGAAATGTATAGCAACTGGAACTAATGGTTAAAAGCTGTAACGTAAGAACAAATGTCAAATAAACGTGTGAAATAAACGCATTTGTATTTAGAATACACATTATATTAGAATACATATAATACAAAAATTAAACTACAATTAAAATACTTAAAAATATGAATATCCCTAAAAGCCGCCCTTGTGGCATGGTACCGAGGACTCTTTCAGCATTTGCATACATATATTATTAATACCTATACTAATATATTTATGTTTACGAGTATGGTGGTTATGTTTCTGTATTAAATTATTTTCATTCATTTTATATTTATATTAAATGCATTGCATCACATGCATATTTTACATGTCTTACATGTAAAATATAAAATGAATGTGCAGCGAGAATAATGCAGCGAGAAAATACTGCTAGCGTCCTCGGTACCTTTAATTCTCAAATAAAAGTATTCAAACGCATACTTTCTTAAATTAAACCGCAAATTGGATTCTCAAATTATCAGCAAAAAAATCTTAATTTTATTAGATTTTATGCTTCCCATTCATTATCTCTTCTAACCTCAATCTATGAAACTGAAATCAGTTACCGCGATCCGCGGCAAGCTTCAGAGGATACGCTGGCAGTTTCCTGACCTACAAACGGACGTGCTTGGCGCCACGCCTCAAAGTAGTCCTTGGGTGTTGGGTGTAAGGAGCGCTTCCGTCCGCGCGGCACGCGACTTGCGTCGTTTCCTACACAGGGTTGCGTGCCGCCGTACGCATGCGGCTCGCCCCGTTCGACCCCCGGCAAAATGGCGGTGCCAACATGGCCGCCGGGCAGCCGCAGGGTGTTCCGTGGTGCTGCTCCCGAACGACATGACGTTGACACGATTTCCCCGCGCGAAGCACACCTTTGCTTGCATCGCCGTGCGACCGGCGTGATCGATTTGTTGCGACCGCGGCAGAGCCGCTACGGGACGCGCGTGCAACAAGTGATAGCGTTTTACTTGCGATAAATGACTCAATCGCATCGGTGTCTTGTGATGTGACTGTGGGATATTACAAATATAGAACGTGCCCTTTCGGTCGGTGGCGGCGCGGGTGACGTCGCCGCTCACGTTCCCCGCGCCGCGCAACGTCAACAAGCGTCACGCATTCCGCTCCGCTCGCATAAACACTCGATATCAACAACTCGTAACCTATACGACCAGCCTTTGACTGCAATAGTGACTGCCCTATCCTAATGACAAGTGCCGTGATAATAAACTAAGTAAACTTTAGGACGATGTTGAATGAAAATGTGTATAGATAAATACGATTAAAGCCGGTACGTGAATATTTTTCGATATGACGATAGATACTGGCGGCTAGTGCGTTGTAGTCGCTCGGCACCGCCACGAGCTCGATACAGTAGTGGTCGAGCGTTCGCACGGGTCGCGCACGCCGTTCCGGCCGGCGGCCGCACGTGGTACGCGAGTGACGTTAGTGATTTACGTTTGATGCCCGAGTGAGCGGACCGATGATTTGGTCAGGGGGCGGGAGAGCAGGGCGCGTGGCGCGTTAGCGCCATGCTGACATTTGTGTTCGCGGTGTGGTCAGCAGCTCGCGCGCTGGGCTGGGCGTGCGAAGGGCCGGCGACGACGCCGGAGGCCGACGAGGCCCCCGTGTTGCCGCGGCTCCGCTCCGCGCGGGCCTCCAGCGATCTCTCCACCCTCAGTACCACCACCACTAGCTCCAGCCAGACCGGCAGTAGTGATTATTCTAGTAAAAGGTCCACGTCTAGTTACACTTATAAAGCCAATTCAACTTTTCATTTACGATTACACTTGAATAACAAATGATGACGAATATCAAAACAATTATATTCCTTAAGACGAGTAGGTAAATCTGAGTAGTACTCCATTGAATCTAAAATTAAACTACAGATTTCCTGTTCTGAGTTGACTGTTGTTGTGTTCCTTCATGTATGTAATTGTACGTCGACGTATTAAATAACTAGGTATCACATTGTCTGTCTTAATCAACTCCCATGGTTGAGAATTAACCTTCGTAGCCGGCACGTGGGTAGTAACTTGGACTTTCGACTACTCTAATTAATCTGTTGCGAGATCCAATGATAATTGTTTGTTATAACAAACCATAACAAAACGCATCGTCATAATAACGACCATTTTTGTATTCTTTAGTTCGTAATTATATACAAACATTACAAAAGAATCATACTATATTGAACATAGATCTTTTTCTAGCCGAAAAAATGTGTTTTATGACATTAAATCAATTGAATTGAGTTGAATAGATGTTATAATTTATGTAGTGGTGAACAAGTGAATATTTTAAAGAATCTACATTATAAAATATTACTCTAACAATTTTTAAAGGGTTGAAATTATTCCGTAGCTATACTTATTTAGTGATATTATAAAGAATACATGATAATTCGTAAACAATAGCTACCTAGATATATTATAGATAATCAGTGAATGTTCGTAAAAGCAAATTTATCAATATCATAATAGTTAAAAACAAAACAACAATATTGTATCCTGAGCTCCACAGAATGAAAACCCTTGTAGCTAATAAAGAAAGGTTACGGGTTATTAATAAGTTTCAAATGTTAACAATTTTCCGTAAATTGATTTTCCATCAAAGGAACCCGCCGGTGTACATAGAGCGCATGTTGAAGTTTAAAGGCTCCCAGGCCCAGGCAAATTAAGAATCGGGCTTCCTATTTACTACAGACAGGAGGAAATTGTGTTTAGCAACATCAAAATGAGATTACGTTTAGAGCTTCCTGCTTTTAACGGGAGGTTAAATGCTTACAATTTTATTTTACTACGGAGAGGACAATACCCTTACACGACTTATACCGGTACCAAGAGCAATATCATCGCAAAATTGTGGATGTAACTTAATAACGAAACAATGTTACTCAAATATGGCGAGAAAAGCTTTCAAAATATTACACGATATAAATTTATACAATGTAACTCCATTGTACTACTTTGTTGGCATAGCTTCAACGGGTAATAAAAGGAAAATTATAAAAAGTTACTCAATCTTACAAAAATGGAAGCGATTTACGAACAAACCATTTCTACCGGACCCCATAATCCCCACAAAGGAATCCAATCACTCTAGTTTATATCAATCGACAAAGGATTGGACACAAAGAAATTAATTGAGTGATTTAATAACGGAGCAGAGGCGGTGCAACGGCGGATTCTTTTCACTCGAATATCTCGAATACCGACAACTCGAGTGCGCTTGAATTCAGTCTACCTAGACATAACATACGTGTGCACTACGTGATACCGGGATCAAAGAACGATACGAAACGGAAAAACTTCTATTCTATTTGCGCTCCTGAATCGAGTGTGCGAGTTGGTGAAATGCTTATTGTTCATGCAGAATAAGCTTTGATGGAAGGGGAAAGAGTTTTCATGACATGAGTTTTCATGGAATGCTTTTACTCGAGCACTTTGATTGAAACTGGATTAGTGACTGAAACTATAGTAAGGCTTTGTTATGTGATGCGCAAGTTATGTACCTACATAATATACACACTGAAAGAAAAGGACAGGCCAGGCGAACTACTTCCGCTATTTCATTAATAACCAAAATTCGCTTAAGAGTTAATAAAATTAATTTGCTTATAACTCAAAGTTTACTTATAAAGAACAAAACACTTTGGTAAGTAATAAGCGTTAGTTTGCAAGTCCCAAAACTTAAATTATTAGTAGACGAAATTTGGTTGATGGTAATAAAAAAATGTTTTCAGTGCAGTTAACTTACTGACATCATAACAATATACTAATTCTAACTGTGGTTAGGTACCTTTGGGACAAGCCTCGCCTAGTGCCTCGTATGTAACTGTAATATATACATTTCTTATGATGTCTAATTACCCATAGTACAGTCGACGTCAATGATATATTTACACTTTTGCACCTTATTACAAAAGCGTAAGGTGGAAAAGTGTAAACATAATCTTTGACGTCCACTGTACAAGGTAACAATAAGGTACCGCAATAGTTTGGAACAAGGTCGATTTTTTTTATAATGTTATATGTTTTATGTACATAATTATTAATTAGAAACCAAATTATAACTGAACGACGGTTTTCTTAACTATCTTAAGTACACAAAATAAGCAATAAATAATAGGTATTTTAATAATTATTTATGGACTGGGTTCAGATTAATTAACCTTGTTTTTCACAATCGCCTGAAAATAAAATTGTTAGTATAATTTATAAAGTATCTACCTAAAGTTTGTCTTAGCACTTCGCCCACAACATCGTGTCTGCGAAGATTGTTCAGGGTGATTCATCTTTTAACGCGTCAGATGATCTTTCAAAATTATTGATCTTGCATGGCGTTCCAACAGACTTATAACTATTTTTAAAATATAATGTTAGACCTACAAGGCTGAGTTTACTGGCCTTGATCTGATTATAGACAGGTATGTGCATTTGTGCATAGTGCGTTTGTGTAACTAATAGTCTAAGTATAAACTTAAAAAAACTTTATAGATATCCATAAAAGCAAAATTATACATACATATATCGAGCTGGAATAATTCATAATCAACAAATACCTACTTTCTAATACACCTACACCAGTCAAGCGTTTAAGCCACTGATAATATCACGCCGGTCCTAAATTACTTCCTTGAGTGACTATTAAGACAAATTCTCAACCATGAATTAATTAAATTTTATTGATAATGACGGCGATTTTACGTGCCCGTCTTAAGGCTATGCCCATTGATTTGTGATATTCTATTTTTATCATATTAAACTTCTATTTTTGTAACAATCTTGTGTAACTTAAACTATATATAGCTATTTTTGTACGTACAGTTCCCTGTATGTATTTTTATACATATTTAAACAAAGAGGATCCATTTTTAAATACGTTGATATGTAAATTTTGATTGTATTCTGTAAAATGTCACCACGAAGAATTGATCTTAACTATTTTGAACCACTACTTGTAAGGTCACAACTCTATTAGAGTTGGAAACCCTTTAGTGTAACTAACTAATGAGGTGGTCTGACTCGTCTGGCTGGAGCAGTGTGCTGACTAGGGGATTGTTCAGGTGGAGCGAAGCGCCCCGGCGGTGGAGCGCCCGGGGCGCCTCTAGACGCCCTCTGCGCAGAACGCCGGTATCCGCTAGGAGACGGACTACTGGCAGGTAGCTTACCAGTTTTGTCTAATTTTACATACAGTTACTCTGGAGTGCCCCTTCAACCAAAAAGTGAGGTCGTAATAAAGTCAAAGTACTGCGTCTCGTTTCGATGACGTCATTAGACATTAATAACAACACATGACAATAGCGGTCCAGACATAATGCTGTCAGTAATAATGTCATTATTTCAGTACCCGTCCTTTATATGAAGTATGAGAAGGATGAGTAGAGAAATAATATTATTACTGACAGTGTCTGGTCAGCTATTAAGTCAATGATTTATTAGTTTATAGCTGTCAATCTTAGAGCATCAATAGGTCAACAATGCAAGTAGTGCGAGTGAGACACCGCCGTATATTTGATGCCCTCTTTCAGACTGTTTTCTCTAGTCTCCTATCAACAAAAAAAAAATAGACAGAACTACAGATACTTGCAACAAAACCAACGATCTAGACTTGACTCCTGTTTTTTGTTTTCACGCTTAACGCAATAAGTAAACCAGCAATTTTTGGAACTATAAAGTAAAGCGCGCTGTTATTTCTGACCCGTGTAAATTTGGTGCATAACGTGGCATAACGTCTTATTGATATCAATAAAAAATGGGTAAAAATGTCAGTAGCCATAAATAGAATAAACACGGATGTGTTGGCTTTGGGGCCGATTTCTACCTACCCCCACGTTGACATTTCGTCTGTCTTTTGTACCCACGTCTCCACTGATATCGCGACACGTGCAACCGTTGTCGAAACGTCGGAAACGAGGTAAGCGACAACAGTAGCAACATTATAATTGGATTAACCGATTGTCACGCGTACGTAATGGAGTTCTGAGTTGACCTTCACTGGTGGTTGGACGTTTAATTTTAATGATGGTGTAGTAGACGCCAGTTGAAACTGTTTTAACCTATATTTTCTTTGTAACTATAGTATCTAACTCAGGCGCGGTCCCAGGGGGGGGGGGGTCATAGGGGACATGACCCCCCCCCCCCCCAAAATCATACGTGTCGAATAGAAAAAAGACCCACTCAAAAATTAAAAAATTTTTTTTTTTGCTTTTGTGACCCCCCCAATATTTCAGGCTGCGACCGCGCCTGATCTAACTAAAACGGTTGGTGAGGCAACTGGGCTGTGGTTGCCTAGTCAAAAGTACTACCATTTAGATTTTCAAACTAGTTTACATTATTTACTTATTTTTTACACACTATTATTTAGCTTTGCTTTGTGTATTTGTTGTTATCGTTGTTGTTGATTCAAATCTTATAAGTTAAATTTTTAACAGATCTGATTATGTACACTCGAGAACAAAAATTTCGGGTCAGTAACATAAACTTTAATATCTTTAAAATTAATATCTTTTGAGATATTCAAGAAAATGCTAGTGACCTGAAACTTTTGCTCTCGAGTGTAGTCGGAAAATTATACGATCAAAGAGTTGGATCATTATTAAGTGTGTACAAATAAATAATGTTAGTACCTACTTTTTTACACACGTTTACATGATTATCACACCGGATGGGTGACGGAGACAGCCGCGCTGTGTTATACACACGCAGAGATCTATCTCGCTCGCATACCGTCGCCGCATGCGGCAACCGCAGCAGTGTGACAGACGCCTTAAGTAAACACAACAATCGCACATAAACCTCTACTTAGTCATGCCATGGATTGTATGTGAAGTGGATGAAATACTTCGGTCAAAATTGAGGCTGAAAGAGAAGTTTATCTAGGGGATTGTGTCTCGTTTTGACTAAGGAGGTAACGACGTCATCAGACAATCAAAATGTCAATATGTGTCAAATGTCCATCAAATGTGACAATTTGGTAACGAGTGCGAGTGGGACACCGCCCCCTACTTTAAGCTCTCTATTGGAACGTTTTTACTACTTTTTAATAGTCTCCTGTAATCAACTGTTATGCTCGGTAATAAGGTTCAACTGTGGCTAGGGAAAAAGTGTAAGAATTAGATCCACTTTATATAAATTCATGAGTCATGCATGACGTTGTCCACCTTAACCACTTCTAACCAAACATGTGATTTAAATAGGAAATATATAAATTCGCCGGGTTGAACTGGGAAGACTGTGGTGTAATTGGAAGCACGCGGACCGGTAATCCGAAGGTCTCAGGTTCGAATCCTGTCAGGCCCCAATGGTCTCCATGGTTGATTTTTTCATTATAATGGATATCTGTTTCCAATTTAAAATATATAAGAGTAGTTTTCAGGATGAGGTTCTAAAAAAAGGAGTGTATAGGTTCTTAAAGGGTAGGCAACGCGCATGTGAATCCTCTGGGGTTTGCAAGCGTCCATAGGCTACGGTAACTGCTTACCATCAGGCGGGCCGTATGCTTGTTTGCCACTGTCGTGGTATTAAAAAAGAAATATATTTTCTATTTAAATCACTACACCTTCAGATGTAAAAACCGATTTGTTTCTTTAATTTTGAAAAAAGTAGAGATCACCTAATGCTTCGAGGTGTAGTTTATGGTTTTAGACAAAAACTAAATATGCTTGCAGAGCCGATGTATTTCGTGCTCATCCCTGCCAGTGTCAACAGAACTGCAGTGTCAATTTGAGATCATATGCGATTACAGACCGACCCTTGCACTAATAAATAGTTCGAACTAATTTCATATTACCAACGAACGATGCGTCTAGATTGCCACATCTAAATAGACTTGGCTCTCTACCAATGTTTTATAATGCAGTAAATAAATAAATATCTCATCTCATTATACCCGTAATGACATTGCATTAGGCAATTTAACGTCTGGTTAATGGAATACGTGATGTACAGTCCTTGAGATCTCAAAAGGACCTTCGGGTTTTAGAAAGAGACGTCGGATATCAATCAACAGTGCACATGAAAAAGCAGAACAGCAATATAACCTTCGTGTGTCATCGCCGATTCCCGAAGGTTCTTCTTAAAGCTCACGGACTGTACTTGCCTACTTCGTGCCTATATGAAATTCCTTAGTCTAGATTTTTGATGGTTTCTGAAATGGGCACCATCAGTGATGCAACTTCATTACTACTTAATTCCAACTGGCTTGCATAAGTCAGTTCATAACTTCTACCATTTTTACTGCTAGTTGTTAATCTTTATAACATAAATTACGCATGCAGGGTACCTTTGTAGTTAGGTTTGATGAAACTTGAGACGAATTGTTTGAATAAAACCTCTGTAATTTCAATCTGTGGGACCTCTTGGTACCTGTTTTCATCATCAGAAATATCTAATTAACGTGAATGCTACGAATATGGAGATCAATATTGTTTTTATTTAATTTACTGTTATTTTACTTCAACAAAATTTTGTACAACATGAATGCAAAAAAACAGTTACACTACTTCCACACTGTTGGTACAAATCATATTAGGTTCCGTGAAAATAACTGGAATGGCATGGCAATATTTTCGGTGAATTATAATTACGAAACTTCTTTCTATTACTAATTCTTTATATATTTATTAATACTACGACGGTAGCAAACAAGCATACGGCCCGCCTGATGGTAAGCAGTTACCGTAGCTTATGGACGCCTGTAACTCAAGCAAGAGGATTTACATGCGCGTTACCCTTATTTGTAGCTACGCCTAACCCAGCGAGCGTATATGTATATGTTTATAACAATTGAAATCTTCCCAATCTAAAATGCCTGCGTATTTTAATATTAAATAGAGTATGTAGAATTTTAACTCTACATCGTCTAGCTAAAGCCTGTAATCAATTTAATTACTTATCTTCTTACATTCACTTATTGACTTTGATGCTAATTAAAATACGTATAAAACAATGTGAACCGCTCGCTCTCATCATCAGAAAATTGTTACAAAGGTCCAAAAGGCATGTCCAGCGGATACGGCCGACGTGGTGACACGTCAAAGGAGTTCCAAAACCCTTTCAGATCCGTGCAATACGATTGCTTACTGAACGCAAACGAACCGAGCACCGAGATGAACCAGTGATGTTTCGAAATCAGCAACAACTATAAATTACCCCACCTACGGACTCATTTATACTGGTTTTCCTGATACTTTTAATGAACTACACTAGCTATACGATTGAAATAATACACCGGGCCGCATTCCGCGAGTTTAGACATCAAATTTTCCACTTGAACGCAGTTGATGAGGATTGAGGACCCACTGTTTAGTAATACGACACTAGCCGACCGGACCGGACTAAATTCTTGTTTTATTACATATTGGATTACAAAGTTAGACTTCCCAAAGAGTACGATAATACTTTGCCAGCCACTTGCCAGCCCATCAAATAATTATCACGAGTTGAAGTTTAAGCATATCATTGTAAATATTTGTTACCTACTTACAGTAAATTTACTCGAAGAATATTAACTAACTTTGATTATATCGTAATTAAAAATTGTTTGAATAGTGAAATAAATAGCCATCAAATAATGTTTAGGTATTATTCCTTAATTAATTTAATATAACATTTAATATTTCATTCCTTTTTTTAAATGACACTATGTTACATTAAAAATAATTTGTGTCGTTATTTGTGTCAGTTTCAACTAAAAAGTTACATCAACATCATTGTCGTTTGTCAAAAAGGCCATAAAATCCTTTAAAAATAAACTATATTAACAATCGACACTAATGTACCTTAGATCTGAAACCGTCACATTTATCTCTTTTTAAAGGCACGTACATAAATATCTATTATATTTATATGTACATCCATATAATATTATTATAACCCGGCAGACTCTATTTTGGATGTTTATAAGTATAAATACATTTCTGAAAAAGTTGCGGCGTCCCTTCTCACGGCTTTTGACACGAGGCGACATATTTATATGTTGATAACCGTTGATATGTCGACTATTTACTAAACTACTTACGCTATGCCCGTGGGGCGCGATGCCAGGAGTTAGATGTTATATCGGAAATAATAACTTTTGTTTTCCGTCTCCATATCGTCGTATCATCAATCCATTGCCGTCATTCAATTTATCTAAGAAATGATAACGCACAGCCGATTTGTATCTATGAATTATTATCGACAAATTTCGCAAGATACTCATCATTTTTTATCATAATTTTATTCTATAATTAGGTATTAATAAACGTAAAGTAAATTATACTAATACCGGTCCCCTAATGGCTGGCCTCTTCAAACTTACTTATTTCAAGGGTGCAGTTCTGATTTTCCTACAAAAATTGGGGCCAATATCTTTACCAGTAGGCAGACGAATATGTACTTTATTGCATACTACGATTAAAAAGGAAGAATAATAAATAGAACAGTCAGAGGCATGAACTTTACATTAAGTTATGCAATATGTTAGTGTAATTTCATTAAGTCTTAGTCAACGCTCAAAGCAATTTCGTATTTTTATTTTATATGTAAATACGTATTTAGAAAACACATTACCTTATTGGCATCATCAAAGATCGGTCATACCAATTTGACTTTCCAACAGTTTCCAATACGCTTTCTCGGTGTACAGCCATATTTGTTTTAGTGCATATTGAATTTCAAACTTGGAGCTATTGACTATAAAACGGGATCGGAGCCGCATTGAGAAACAGAATTCAACAATAATATAATAACAATTCAATATGGATATATTGGATATCAATGTCACGCTCGTTCATTTGGCATGGATAGGGAAAAAGTGTAAGAATTAGATCCACTTTATATAGATTCATGTCATTTGGTTGTGGTGTAACACAAACAAGCACGCATACCGTGTGTGGTCTGTAACACGAGCAAAAAATAAAAACGTAGATTCTACTCCTCAAACTAAAAAACTTATGCTCAACAACATTAAAACAATATGTAGTCTTTATGATTGTCTCTTTCCCATACAAACTAAATAGTATTTTCAATATATTAAAATCCATCTAATTGACATTTCTTGTCAGTCTTGTCACCCTACAGAAGTAATCAATTTCGCAGTATATTGCGTGTTCGAATAAACTTTAAAGTGAACTAAAAATAAAACCCAAAGTTTTTTTTTAAAGTCGTTGAACATTGAACAAATGTTCTCTAGATTGAGGAGTAAAATCTACGTTTTAATTTTTTGCTTGTGTTACAGACCACACACGGTATACCTACATATGTACCTAGTTATGTTTGATATTACCATTTTTGTATTATCGAATTAAGTTCGATCGAGAATAAGGCCGTCCGGAGTTTATTTATTTATTTTCACCTCACTAGCTCGGAAAGCCCTTTTTGTTTGTTTAATATCTATTGTGAAAATCGCTTTTTATCCACATGTGGTGAAAGAGTTTTGACATAAGTGACAAGTGGCTTAAGTGACATTTGACAGCTAACAAAACGTAAAACGTTAAAAGTGCAGAATTTTTAACATCGCAATTAATGAATTGCATCGAGTAAAAACACTTAATACAGTCTTACAACTTTATTTTAATTCATAAATATCAGCATTCAACATTAATCTTCATTCTTTTTGTAAAAACGGATAAATTGTTCTGACAGCCGAATAAGTCTACGTACGAACAAAACGCATCTGACATTTAATAAAACCTTTTACGTCAAAACTTTTCATTTCAATTCATCCATCATATCAACGTTAAATATTCGCATGTTTTTCTAGGTTGTTTTGTTAAAAATTAGTGATTCGAGTGATGAAGAAGTATTAAACACCTGAGGAATTACGGGAAACCGAGCAAAATGCACCCTTTTTCTTATTTTCCTCGCTGTAGTGAGGTGAAAAGTTTTGTGTTATACACGGGTGAAAGTTATTTTACGTCTCGTGTATTAAAGCACTCGCTACGCTCAGGATTCTATTTTTGAACCACTCGCTTCGCTCGTGGTCAATAATAGAATCCTTTCGCTAGCTCGTGTTTCAAATAACACTCGCACGTAAAATACAACTTTCACCCCTTGTATAACAAATAACTATTTCTTTGTTGCTTTTTGAGTCGTAGGGATAGATAATTTCTTATCTGATGGCCCATCAATAAGTGAAGCTTTGTTACAAATTTATCTTTTAATACATTTTTAAAATTATTTGTGAACTATTTCAATGTAACATCAAAGAGAATGTATATAGAGAAGTACTACTGGTTTTTAAGGTTCCATGTTGATAGCTTTACTAGATAGCTGTACAGCGGTAAATCTGGTTCAGAGTAAGCTAGTAAAGCTATTAAACTTCTAAAAAAGACTGTGTTCCTCTATTTACACAATCTCTTTGGTAACATTACAGTTCACTTACTTCCAAATAAAGTAAGTCTTTACAACCTTTATTAATAATATTTTACAAGTTTGGTATCCTCAACATGGGTCTTAATGCATTATATTTAACAGCTTATGGCATTGCCACACAGCCATGTCATGAAAATTTCCAAAGACACAAACTATACATTTTGCCAGTCCCAAAGCATTATCTAATATCAAATTAAGTACTTGGCTTAACTATTTACACTTTGACAAGAAAAATAATATAAATTTATACTCAAAGACAATTACCATGGGTCCTTTTGTATAGAAATCTACATAAATTGAAAGTAACTCGTTTAAATAGCCCTTGTGTATATTATATGGCAGTTGTCAAAGTGATCAGGTTCATTCATAAGAAGCGTGTATATTTATTGGAACAGATTTATTTCTGACAGCTAACCGACATGCAAACTAACAAATAAAACGTTAGTTAAGACACAGTATTGTTGTCAAAACTGCTGGCAATCTGTTGTCAGACCAGCTGCTTTAGATTAATATATTGGGGCTATTAAGTTTAATTGACTGTACGTAATTAGAGTACCTACTCTTACCTGACTAGCCTGTTTAGCGTGTTCTTTGTACTAGCACGTTGACATTCAATGAGTATTTGCGTGTGGCGTGTCCGCCTTGGTCTTGGTTTATATATTCATTTATAAGTATAAACCATTATTACACTAGTGAAAACTGAAAACCCAGTGGAAATATGGTTTTACATCCCTATATTTCCACTTCAAGAAATGATGCGATCATTTGCTCTATCATGGAATCATTATCACCCTTCTGACAAGGTCTAAAGGTGGTCAGGAAGAAATCGCTTTTTAGCGATAAGACCACCTATTTATTTTATGTATTTTCTGTACTGGTTTTGTTTTTGAGGTGTTCTATAAAGAGTAATTGTATTGTAGTGTAAACTATCTTTAGGATATAAAAACAGAGTAGGTAGTTATATTTATGCAATGAGGCTAAATTTTATAGTTTTGTCATGTCCGTCTGTCCGTCCATCCGTCCGTCCGTCCATTCGTCCGTCCGTCCGCTCGTCCATCCGTCCGTCCATCCGTATGTCACAGCCAATTTACTCGGAAACTATAGGACGCATTTTTATCAAATTTTAACATAAGGTGTATTTTGTTTGCCGCTACTTAGTCTTGTAGTGAAATTACTGTTTAAATTGAAGTTCAAACTTCTTTTTTGATGAAAAAGATGGTGAAGCTTTGAAAGTTCTCGCCTTTGAGAGATGAGACGTATTTCCCATGCTAATTATACTTATTATTTTTCCGTGAGGTAATATTTAACTATGTACTTTTTTGTATGTTTTACTCTTAATGCCAATAAAAAACAAAATAAGCATAAATTCTTAAGACTAGCTTCATTATCATTTAACGTAAAGTTTTGCTATCCATTTTGTTACCTGTTTTTTATCTAAGAATTAGTGAAATTCGATTCATATTAACCAATTAGCTACCTTAAAAACCTATACAAAATAAATAATTACCTGATATTATTATATTATTATATCAGCTAATTATTTACTTTATAAAGGTTTTTTTATTTACCTTGCTATAGAAGTAAATACTTTTGATTTTTATTACGGTTTAAATTCGCCAAAATGAAGAATAATATTAAAAGCCACAAACCTTACACAGGTACACAATGGCCGGTTTTATTACAAGTCCGTGATTTTTAAGAAGAACCTTCGGGAATCGGCGATGACACACGAAGGTGATATTGCTGTTCTGCTTTTTTAATGTGTCACTGTCGATTGATACCGACGTCTTTTTCTAAAACCCGAAGGTTCTTTTTAGAGCTCACGGACTGTAAGTTAAAGAGGACCTTTTCCACACACACTTTGGGTGGCGGAACTATTGAAACACATTTCAAGATAAGTAGCAATACGACAAATCATAAAATCTCTCGGAGAGTCTTGAAATTTGATATGTATGTATTGTATGTAATTTAGAGGTTTCGTTTAGTAGTATTCGTAGTTTTAACACAATTAAAGAACTTAGTAACGGGCTGAACGTGTTAAACTCACTCGATTTTTACTCAGTATCTAAATAAAATACATCAGAACTTAATCCCGTAAGTACTATACCTTTTACCTTTCTTATGTCACGTCATAGATAAATGAGTAGATAGATTGCTAACTCCATACATAGCAAAACTACTTATTAAATAATAAGTCGTATGGGAGGTATGGTTAAACTCCTTTGTACTAAGTTTTAAGCACACTGAAATCGTAATACGTATTAGGCTGTAATCTTTAAAATAATAACTTTTAGCAAACCTCGCTTAAAACTTATTATGTATACGCATTTAGCCATGTATGGAGAGATTACTCTAGGTACTTAATTCTCTTTGGTCACGTTCGAATCGTCAGGCAAAATAGGAAATAGAAGTATATAAGTGTGGACGATTAAGTCCCGTTTAAAATATTAGGTATAAATAGTATGATTTTTTTATGATGTCAGAATTGTAGGTAGTAAAAAAATTACAGTTATCACATTTTAGTGAACCGTTAATACTATTCCACTAAGTAAGGATATAGTTTTATAAATAATAATATATCTATTTAGATAAAATATCCAAATTACAGTGACTTGTTACTATGGTCGTCCTTGGATTGAATAACGCAGTTTAATATTACAGAGATAATGCAATAGTGCCATCGAACTCAAAGCCTACATTTTTATTGTTATAATCTAACCCAAATCTTATTAAAATTGCTCTCATCTAGGTGAAAGCAACTGGGGGGTGATTTTTGAGATTCGAGCACTCGAAAGTGACATTTAAAACTCTGAATAAAACGATGAAATTATGTTTTAAAAATAAAAGCAATAGAAATTTAAAATAATGATTATTTAAACTATTAATTCCATGCGAAAAAATTGGTGAAAAACTTTTGTGTGCGATTATTTTCGAGCTTGAATTTTTTGAATTCGAGCGTCCGGCTGTCAAAAATCGGCCCCCTGCGCGTTTAAAACGGGTACATCAATCATTATATTCATTACCTATAGGTTTACAGAAAAAAAAATGGTTTAATGCTAAGGGAGGTAAAGGAAACATTGGGTTAAGTGGAACACTTGTATTGTATAGTATGGAGTAAATGGAGTTTCCATATTAAGTTTTTTTTTCTCCAGGCAAAAGTCTACCTTAGCCCATCTGACCTTATGTTACTAGGTATTTACAGTTTACAGCTGTAACAGAAATTAATTCCCTGCAAGCTCAACGTTTATTTGTCTAAAACAACATGTGTATACATGTCGTGTTGTACAGAAGTTTTTCAACAGAGACCTCTAGCGGCAGCAACCATAACAACACACTGAACGAGGTTTGCTGAAAGCTCGTAGGCAGGCTTTGCAGTAAACTCGAGTTATTAGTTCACCGTGCCACAACTAGATGTCGTTAACAAATCTACTTCGTTACAACAACATAATATTCAGTTTCGTAACTTTCGTAAGAGATGTCTGTAATAGAATAGAAAACAGAAAAAAAATTGTGACGTTTTCAAGACAAAGATACATATATCAAATACAAATACAAATACAAATAATTTATTGTACGAAAGTGAGTATAGGAAATGATATACAGTTACATATAGTGCGTCACTATCAGCCAGTGTTTGGCGTACAATATGTTGTTTCTATTGCATGTCATCGAATATCTAACATTGTTTATACTAATGTCAACACTAATTATAATATAGGCGGATTAAAAAAAAAAAAAAAATTAATTAATAGTGTAATTCTTAAATTAATATAAGTCACAATAATAAGATGTCAATGTCATGCTATAGAAATAATTTAAAACTACAATAAAAATGAAAATTAAATTAAATATAAAAAAAATTAAATCATACACAAAAAAATATCGAGATATGTCAATCGTGGAATACATTAATAAAGAGTACTGGGTACATTTTCAAAATGTTCATTTACATTATAATACATCTTATGTAAGCACCATTTATACAACTTATGTTTAAATTCAGGGAAGTCAACAGTCTTTAAGTCTTCTGGTAAATGATTGAAAATCTTTATTGACATATACAGTACACTTTTTTTTAAGAAAGCTGTGTTACGATCCGGGTAGCTTAGGTTAAAACCATGGTTCTTAGACGTAGACCTAGGGTTAGATGGCATTATTTTGTACTTATCTATATGAGTTTTTACAAACAGACACATTTCATATATATACAATGCGGGTAACGGTAAAATCTTAAGTTTTATGAAGAGGTGTTTACAAGGGTCACCGAGTCTGACTCCGCACATGGCTCTAACACAGTCCTTCTGCAATATGAATGCACGGATAGCAAATGAAGAGTTTCCCCATAGAATCCCCATCAATGTCGGTTGTTAATAGAGTTATTTTCTAAATGCTTTTTATGGCATTAACGCTTTATTGACAACCGACAATGATGTCACATAGCCGAAGTTGAACGTCACATATTTATTATTTCGGGCTATTAGCTGTGTGCATGATTGTGGCGCGATCTGCTAAGGGGCGTCCCATTTTTTTTATGAGAGGCCTCCTTGTCTCCTTGCTTATATGGAATGTCTCTGGCTGATTCACTATTTTGACAGCTAACCGAGTTGAGTTACGTCAAATACGAGCCCTTTCTTGTCGGCTTGTCATATTGTGCACTGCGATCGTTCTCGTTATCCCCACCATGCACTTCGCACACAGCGAATATGCTCACATGTTAATTAATTTTAGCTCATGTTAAACATTTCTGAACATACGTACCTACCTAAATTAAAAATCATTTATTTAATTATGAAAGGTTCGGTATGGGGGTTTAGGGATCCGGGCGGTTGAGGGGCTGGGACTTATCGCGTTTCTTGCGTCGGCTCACGGGGCTGCGGATCTTGCCACTCGCATTTTCCCTATTCATGGTGGCAATTTTCCGGTCCCGTTAGTTTCTGATGCGCTTGCGATGTGGTCGAGCACTGTCCCTGGCGATAAGCGGCCTGACAATCCTGCCGTTCAAAAACAATGGGACGACTTGTGGAGCAAGCACGTTCAGGGCTCGTTGTTGAGTGATGCGTCGGGAGCGAATCTGGCTCGCCTTAAGGCCCTAGAACGAGCGGAGTCTGGAGCATGGCTACATGCCTTACCTTCGCCTCAGCTTGGAACGCTCCTGGATAATGATTCCTTGAGAATTGCAGCGGCTCTTAGGTTGGGGGCGAGGGTATGTCAGGCTCATCGTTGCCGGTGTGGGGTAATGGTTGAGGAAAACGGCCACCACGGTCTCAGCTGTCAGAGATGTGCCGGGCGTTTCCCGAGGCACCACTCGATTAACGAGATTGTGCGGAGGGCCTTGGTGTCGGCAAACGTACCATGCGTCTTGGAGCCACCGGGGTTGAGTCGCACGGACGGGAAAAGGCCAGATGGCCTGACTTTAATTCCATGGCGGATGGGGCGCTGTCTTTTGTGGGATGCAACGTGTGTTAGCACTTACGCTGCATCCCATTTGAGACATACCATGGGTTGTGCGGGTTCAGCGGCGGAGTCTGCGGCAAAATTGAAGCACGCAAAGTACGCCGCTTTAGAATCCGCGTATGACTTTGTGCCGATAGCCATTGAGACCGCTGGACCCTGGGGTGCAGAGGCGCTCAGTTTCTTCAGGGAGTTGGGGCGTCGTTTGCGAGAGAGGGGTTGCGATCCACGCTCGGGGTCGTACTTGATTCAGCAGGTCTCCATTGCTGTTCAGCGGGGAAATGCGGCAGGAATAATGGGGACCTTTGAGCCGGGTGCGATTCAGAATGGGCTGTGCTAAAAAAATATACTTTTTAATTTAACTTTATTTTTTCTGTTTTTTTGTTAAATTTTTTAAGTTGTGTGTTTTTTTTAGTATAGTTTGTGGTGCATTGTAAACGATTTTTAGATTAAGTTTAGTGGTAATTTTAAGTTGATTTTATATGTATTGTTTTGACATGTTTTTAATGGAATAAATGGAATAAAATATTATGAAAGTGATTATCTGTCTATTGATGTGAAAATGACGTCAATGATTTTATCATAGACAATATTATACTATGATTACAAACGACATAAGTCGATATTGCTGGAAACAGAGATTATATTGGCTGATTACCAAATAATACTCGATACAATATAAATTTAGTTTAAAACGTTGTTATTAATTGGAAATTTCTACGTATATTTCACTACGTAAATCAGTTGCAAATTTTAAAACGAGAGTCATTACTCCGTTGGGGATAATATCTCGCCATTACTCCCGCGGGAAATAACACCATTTACGAGCAGGTGTGATGAAAATACTGTTTCGATTTCTTTTATCTACATCTTTGTTTTTAAACATAAATGCAACCGCGCTAGACCACAATACTGACAAATTAATTTTGGTTTATTTAAACTGTGTAGGACTGTACACCCGTGTGGCGACTGCCATCTACATCGGAGCGGCCAAGGTGGTCACAAATATCTGAACAACGCCTCTATTTTCAAAACGATAAAGTGCATGATCATTTCTTTTTGAGTACCCTGACCGCACCGATATATTTGATGGCGACTATACTAAAAAGTTTGTTTCATAAACAAATATTACTGACATCCATATGTCATCACTTTAGTGACTTTACCTAAGTCACAACCGATTATCTAAACATAATTAAGGCGTTATATTATAATGGCCTAACAATTCATATTTTTTACACACATAAGCCTTTCTGGTATCGCCATACTTCCTGAAACAGGGCATGCTGCGATAAGCTACTAGTTTTAAATGATAACAACTATTCTTTATTTAATTGTGATTGGAAACGGATGTGTGTTATTAATTAATTCTAGATTATTAATTAACCATTGACATTATGAAATAAAAAAGTCAATAAACTGATAACACTAAATCGGTTTAATACAAAATAAGATAATCAATGTTGTTTAAAAGTGAACTAGTAACATGACTGTTACATTAAGGTACTGACCCAAGTATTTAAGTCGTACAAATGAATGTACATATAGAAATAAATTAAATGTTTTTGTTATACGCTACTCTAACCTCTTGTTCTGTGATAGCATTAAGTTAAAAGTGCATGGTAAAGAACGACGTTCAGATTTAAAATTGGCCACTTACGTAGGTAGTAGATATGGTAAAAGCCAATACTTTCCAAAAAAATATAAAATTCTCTTACTGTCAATATTGTGAAAGCTTTATATAATTTAATATATTATGTGCGTGTGATTTATTTCGCCTATTCAATTGTTTCAGCTTTGATGTGGAGAATGGTGCCGCGGGTGGGGCGGGGGGCGCGCGCTCCCCGCTCGAGGGGGGCTCGCCCTCCACCGCCCTCGTGCTACAAGCCATGCCGCAACGCCGCGAGTCCTTCCTATACCGCTCAGACTCCGATTTCGAGATGTCACCCAAGTCTATGTCGAGAAATAGTTCGATAGCCAGCGAAAGGTTAGTAAGCTATATGTGTAATCTACAGAGTTATCACTCAGTGAAGGACATACGTTCACTTTGATGATCAATAAAATACGATTCTAACAAAATCTATTTTTTTATATGAAATTTCATGTATAAAGTTACAATCAATGTGTGCGGAAGTCCACTCTGCATCAACAGTTGAGTTGCATGATTATACTCTGCAGAATTTTTAATGAAAGTCGCATGCATTTTTTCCCTTACACTCGTCACATAGGTATCCCCACTTTTCCTTAACTGATAGGAATAAATACATAGACATAAGATATAAAGCATCACAAATATTAATATGTTATTTGTATACCTACACGTCAAATAGATAAAATAACCTGTAAATAGTGTCAATCTCATACCTACCTACACTTTACCAATGACTGTTTACTTTTTTATATACAGTAATGTACAGCAAATATCACCGGTTAGTCGAAGACGGAAGCTTGAAAAATTGCCAACGGAAGGGGTTGATAACTTCAAATCGTAAGGCTTAAAATAAGTTAAACACGGGAAACGGCCGCTTAAATACACTAGTATCATTTCGTCGTTATCAACGGTCACGTATACATATTTTTACATTATTGGGCATTTTACACATCCATAGGTGAGCATGAGCAGAAGATTAAAACAATTCATAAAACGACTAACTGCTCTCGTAGTGAAAAGAAACACTGGTTAATAATTTTCATAAGTACAGTCACCATCAAATATATCGGGGCAACCTTGGTACTCAAAAGTATCTGAACATGCACTGTATCGCCTTAACAATAGAGGCGTTGTTCAGATATTTGTGACCACCTTGGCCGCCCCGATATATCTGATGAAGACTGTACCGATTTAAACTGCACACTATTAACGACATGAACAAATTCTAAAAAAAACACCAAATGAAACGTAGAGATTGCGGCTACTAATTGATTGAGCTCTATTGCACTTGATGGTGATAGGTGAAGTACTTAAGTGAAGCATGTTCATAAAAACACCTAACTAGAATAACTATTTTTAAGCTAACATGGCCATTGGCATTATTTAAAATGTAATATTTCATAGTACCTAGTTATTTAGTGCGTTGGCTATTTAAAATAGCCAACGCACCTATAAGAGTTATTTTTCCTAAATATAAATAAATCCTTATCGAACCACCGAAAATAAGGTGTATTTTTCCTAAGAACGTCAATAATTTTGCTAAACCTAAAGATAGTAAATCAGATGTGACGTTCATTACATTATCAATAAATCTAAAAAAAATATCGATAAAATTGGCGAAGTAGGCCTTGTTGCTAAATTTTTCGTGTATCAATACTGTTTAGAAATTTGGATGTCGTTAAGATGAAGTTTAAGGAAACCAATTAGGATGTTTTACACAAAATCGATGCTGATTCTCTCACGAGCCAATAAATATATCGTTTTAAACATTAATTACTCTCCCAGTTTCCTTAACATCAATATAAGCACAAACTTCTACAACCTAAAATTCAAATTCATTCTACTGTACTACATTCAACTTTACCTCTTGTAAAGTTTTGTTTGGCAAGACCACAAACAAGTTTATTTCCGTGAGTCCACGTCTACTATCTAAGTTTCCTACAGTTTGCTACAATCGTCGTGAATTCGTGATTCCGCAGAGAATCTGAATAGAAACTTCCTAGCTCCAGCAATTGGAGAAAGACACACGACATAATATAACGAATATAACTACCACATTATATCCACCACATGTTCATTGTTGAATACGTGCAACATTATCAATTTGTACTTAAATTCGTGCTTTATAAACCTTATCATAATATTTTTAATGCTATCAGGTTTTTAAATTTTAGTTATCATTGAAAAATAAAAATGCATATTTTACTAATTTTTTTGTTTACAAATAACACTTTTAAAAAGGGATATTAAGACCGTACAATATAAATAAGTAACATTAGCCAAAAAAGCTTTATAGCTTTATTGACTTAGTTGGTTTTTATTATTGTATATTTAATGTGGTTCGGCTCTTTATGTCTCTTTGTTCTCAAATTGAAAACTCACATGAAACATACCTAACTTGCATGATTCTATTCATATTTAAAATTAATGTTATCATAAACTATGATGAAAATACTTAGGGGATATCGCAAAGCACATTACAATAGAATAAGTACCTACCTATTTTTGTTAATATACGCATTATTTGACCACGAAATATAATTCTTATTTCATCTATTTTTTTGATACCAACAATCTAGAACGCAGATTCGCGCTATAAAAAAGATATTTGAAATCAGGTTCAGCTTCAGCTTGTCTAAGGTTTCGAAGAAAACTCTTTGGAAAAGCTCATCTAAACTTGCCTCCATGGGGAGCCCAGTCGTTCGAGTCTTTTATTTGCATCAAAACTCAAAGTAAATACTTTTATGTTGACATTGCATTCTTCGATATTAATCTTTCTTTCATTAATTTTGTATAAAGTTCTATTTTTTTCTAGGTTTCTGTCTCAATAAAAGTTAAATATGAGCAAGCTGTTTACATTGCTTTGTACTTCATAAGCACTTTTAATTTTAGTTGAAAACTATATAGCATAAAACAATGCTCAAAATGAAGCTCCTAAATTGCATGAAACAAAAACTGTAAAAAAAATGTTAATTCCTCGGTCTGCGAATACTACAAAATAACAAGCACATACTAAATTACACTTACCCACCTCTTGTCACAACAAAGACAACTCAGAGGCTCAATGTGAAGGCACTTCTAATGTCAAGGACAAAGCTTTGCGACGAAGATGCAAAGTAACCAATATGAGTAATAATATCTTTTGTACCTAACCCCTGTATATACTAACAAATCACTTGCCAGCTTTACTCACAAAAGCAAAGAAATCAAGCGCATTCTTTGGCCATAGTATGCACTGTTCGAGCTAACGATATAACTGTGTAGGTATATGGTAATATCTGATTGTTCCTTCGATGTCGCACCGCGCACAATGCTATTGTCACAGAGTTGCTCCCACAGGGTAATTCACGACGTTACACTATTCTGGCACCGGCACTGATCTAAAGCTACCCCACAGTATAGCTCCCTGATGCCGGCAAGCGTATGCATATGCGAAATACGCGTACGACGTTAAATTCTGATTACATTAAGTAGATTCCGTAATAAGTGTATTTTTTTGTAGAAAATAGTAAAATATTAAATATTAAGTAACTACATTATCTGATTTTAATACACAATAATAATATCATAACAGTAAATTTAATATTCTAACTAAAAAAGTACTGGTAATCGGTCTTAAAAACCGTACTGGAAGTGATAGTCTCCGATGTTGATTTAAAACAGTGACAATTCAAATGGAATCTACTTAGCAATCAGTGTGTAACATAGTTCGTTTTTTTCTTCTCCTTATTTTATAATTGCTTGCAGATTCAAGGAGTCCGAGGCGGCGCAGCTGGACAGAGCGTATGTATACTTACCTACGCACATTAGCACGCCTGCTTGAACACTGTCTCGGTTTTCTTGGCTTGCTTATTCATTAGCCTTTTTGTCTTTCTGTTGGTTTGCAAGCTTTGGTTTGTTTTGGTGCTTTGGTGGTTATTTGTTGTCACCGTCTAGAGGGCAAAAGGTGGGTATTTTTAACGATGCTTATTTCACTAATTTAATTAGTTTAGCATCACGTAGGTTTCTAAGTTATGTAGAAGAAGAGAAAATCTTAAAAACGATCGTGATTAATGTCATTTTAAGGACTTTACTTTTAAATGACGTAGTTTATTTTCATATACCTGGAATGAAGATTACGTAGGTAGTATTTATTTATGAAGCAGCTAGACGAGAAATACTATATTTATTTTTAGCTCCCTAGTCTCTTTGAACTTTGGTGAGTTCAGTTCAGAGTCTGATTTATAACGATATTGATTTATCATAATACTAGTTGAAAAATATTAAGTTTCATGTACCTAATAGTATTTTGTGCAACAGTTACATAATAAGGGTTCTTAAGATTCGAGGGTCGAAGTTACAAAATGAGGCGAAGCCGAATTTCGTAAAAACAGACCCGAGAATTTTAAGACCTAATTATGTACCATTGCACACAATAGTTTTTCTACGAGTGCTAGGCAAGCCGGTAAGGATTGAGTTCGACGATTGACCTGCTGCCTCTATACAATTGTCTTCAATCTCCTGGCGGATTGTGCTGGCGCCTCCCTTGCCTACAGCGGCGGGTGGCGGCGGCGCGGGGCCCGCCCCGGCAACAGACCCATTATATCCCTAAGAATCGACTTTTGAGTCATATTATGACAACGTTCATAAACTATTATGCTTTTAATATACCTGTCAGTCATTTTATTGGCAAATTAGAATGCAGGAGTAGAAAAATATTTAAAGGTATCGCTTAAATATCGTCTATCCAAAGGAATGCACGACTATGAAATAGAGCAGGACAAGAAGGATTACGAAAAAGAAAAAATATTTATTGAATTTATTCTATTTTGATCCCTCTCGTACCTCTCGAAATAGCATAAGCGTGCGAACAAGGAATGAATATTATAAGATTATGAACAAATAATCGAAGTTAGCTCTAACATTCTAAAATTTTGAATATGCCTCCAGGGCTCTTGCTAACCATCTGTGACATGCACAAGTTGTGCATCCGCCACTTGGCACAGTTATCATTGCACAACAAAATAATGGTCATCAGAATAATCCTGCTATGCCATAAAGCTATTAACTGGTTATATCCTGCCTTGTATTGTATTTAGTTAGAGAATTCTTCAACTCATGCGCAGACATTTCTTTTATTAAGTATTAATTACACTTCGCTAGGTATAAGTCATAGTTATTTAAACTCTCGCGATTTTCACACATTATTTTGTTAAAAACAGAACTTAATGCGAATATTGCCAAAATTTTAGCGTACATAAACAGAGTATTATTAATAAAAGTAAGTATTATTTTCCTGACTTTTCGAGTGTGCCGTAATGCTCGTGGTCGCAAGCAGATGACGATGAAGTAAAGTCAGTGTCAAATAAGTAAAATAAGGTAAACAAATAATAAGCCATACTTAACTGTAAGAATTTGAAATATTTATTTGGATATTACCTGCCCCTAAATTGCAAAAAAAGCAATAGTTTCATAAGTAGGTACGTGTTGGTAAGTTTACATTCAGTCCTATGATAATAAATGATAATTATTCATTAAGTTTGATAATACTTTATCAGACGGGTATACAATTATTAATTAATCATTTTTATTTAGACAACGCTAGTCAGGCTAGAGGTCAGGATAAATTTCCGAATATTAGTCTTAATTAAAATTGTTGCACTAAAATTTTTTTTTTTTTTTTTTTTAAAGATAAATGATTATTCTTTAATTTAGGAACATTAATTTGCACTAAAATGAAACTTCAGTGCCAGATGCTTCGCAATTTCTAATTATACAAACAGACGGAAATTGGAGTTGTTATGCTAACTTTTGTTTACTTTGATATTCCTTCCATAAATAGTTCTCAAAGACACAAAATTGCCGTTCGTAGAACTTTCTGATTCATTGCCCGTAAAATTAAATGTTGAATCTGGCAATCAAATTATTCAGTCTACATTTTTACTCGTATAATTGTAATTTTTTGCCGTTATTGAGATTGCAATTTGTTTTTATAGTTTCATAAAATGACTATAGAATGTGGAATAAAATATAGTCGTACGGGCGCTGGAGGGGATCTACGGCAATTAATCTTTGAAATATGTTATTAGACATAAAGGAAAAAATCTTTTATTTATTGAAGATTTGTATAACTGCGTTCTCAGATTTTTTTAGATTAAAAGTGAACAGTTCTATCTAATGCACGGCAGACGAGTGTATGACAAAATGTTTCTTTTAGAAATTTGATCTTAATGTTCGTTATATGATTGGTATTAGAGCATTTCTATGGTTTTTAGTACTTGGGCCGTATTCTAACTTTAAAACACGCACAGACACGATCCAACTTCAATGCAAATCCAATGCAATAACAATACAATACAGCTAACGCCTACGCCTACACGTCAGAATCAAAAATGACGGAATTTGCTTGAAATTACTGCGATGCAACTACAATACGACTTCAATATTGGTTGATTATTGGGTAAGTGTTGGGGTTATGTTTAAGACAGATTGTGTTGTTAATGTATTGTTTATACATTTTAAAATTAGAATACGGCACCTTCTTACTATTACCTAATATTTAAAAACAATCCATTAGCCATTTGCATTGCATATCCCCCTTTTTAAGACGTAGCTCACTTGTTTATATTTGCCCAATTACTGTTATTGCATCTCCAAGTTGCTAAAAGCCATAATAAGGAGGTGCAGTACTATATTTGCGTAAAACGATAAAGTAAGGTAAATGCGGCTCTGTTATTACCGTAGTTCCATATATCGACTGCACATTCGAATGGTTGAAAACGTGTAGGTATATGTATTTTAGAATTTCTGCCTATGCATGTGTAAAAGTTATTAGTTAGGAAACGCTAAACTGAAATAGGTATATAAAAATATTATTTATTTGTACAAAGTTCATACATGTAAAGGGGGTAGGTAAGTAAGTAGACAAAGTTATTAATATTACTCAATAGGTTTAACTGTAGTCTGTCAACATACGTTTTGTAGTTATAACGCTAATTTTAACTGAATGTTGAGACTTTTAACTTAACAAATTATTAGAATGTATAAAAGATAATGGTTTCCTTCACGTGTATTCAGACACTACGCGCAACATGTTTTAGAGAACCTAGATCTCTATCTTCAAGCATTAAGTTTTCTTTAGTTGAACCGGTCCGTGACGCGTGTCTGCGAGGCGCGCTACCGAATATAATCGGTATATTGTATAGTGTTAGTATATAGTTATTTGTTATTTTTTCATCGACCAATTATAATTTAAATTTAACTTCTTACATATTTAAATTCAGGTAGATCATATTTATGTTACAGACGACCGAAGAGCAATTACGTTCTAATAGTATTGAATTTAAACTTTCGTGAGACATATTAACATTATTAGTAACACTCCTAGTGCTTGAAGATGGAGACCTAGGCTCTCCGAAACATGTCGCGAGACGTGACTAAAGTGCCGTCAGTGTGTGTTATTTTATAAGGTACATATTCTTTTAATAATCACAAGGATAATAATGAAAAAGAAAACGCAGTCATATACTGATACACACGTCTCAAAACGTAAACGAATTACGATACCGGGAAGCAACATCAACCTCAAGCTTTTAGTTTTAATGTGCATCCTAACAGAAATACGAAAAACGATTATAACCGATGTTTTAGATTTGAAGAACGTTTGTAAATAACGTTATTATGTTAAAATAAGAATAATATTATAAAATAACACGGTTACACTCACGGCACTTTAGTCACGTCTCGGGACATGTTCATGTCATGTGTGCTTGAAGATGGAGACTTAGGCTCTCCGAAACATGTCGACTAAAGTGCCGTGAGTGTAACCGTGCTATTTTATAATGTTAATATGTCTTACGAAAGTTTAAATTTAATAAGAATAATATTCTGACTTGTCTCACAAAAGGGGTATAATTAAACACTATAAATAGAGACAGAACTACATAGTTATTATGAACAGTAAGCACAAGTGTTGCAAATGAAATCACGACAACCCACACGGCTGATAAGGTTATGTTCCCTATTTATTATATTCACACGCAATATAAGTCGCCCACGACTTCTTAGTTCAGGTATCACGTTGTTACTGGGATTTATATTACTATGTATGTTCTCTAAGATCTACGATGTCTAAGGATCATAATGTAATTGGGATAGTTATAGGTTTCATTATTTTATATTTACTTTAAGATATAGATATTTAGGCATTGAGTTGAGATGACATCCCTAAGATATTTTTTGTCCCAAAAGTTGTACTAAAAATCACTACAAGTCTTTACTACTCGATGATTCTGTCACAGCTGTCAACCGCCAAAGATGGCGCATAAAATTTGTTCTAAATGTCACATCTAGTAGAATACGTAATACGTCGATGTATTTAGGTATCTGTGTTAGTTGGAGCAGATAGTCTTATACAGTAAAATAGGTAGAGGTACAATACGTTTAGGTTTAGAACTGGCCACACGTTAAGTATCCAAAAATAATAATTTAGTCTAATTTATGAAATAAAACAATTTTGAGCGGATTATATCGCGTATACTATTACATCCCGACGTTTCGAACACTTTACAGCATTCATGGTCATGGGTTGACACGGGATGTAATTTAAATATACGCGATATAATCCGTTCAAAGTTGTTTCATTTCATGAATAATTATCGCGGCAACCATAGACAATATTTAATATTGTCTACTAATTTAGTCTAATTTAATAAAAATAAATAATGCTACATTCAATCATATATGCCTTTTTATCCCTCATATAGTATAAAGCGTTTGCCGTATTTAAGTAGATTTTAGCCGAGATACCAAACCACTCGCTCCGTAGAGCATCTGAAATTAAATTTACGTATTACGCCGTTTCGGGTGACTGACTGTAGGGTGTAATACGAAAATAATCCATTTAATATGCCACCTCTAGCAATATACGAAGCAATTCCACAACTGATTTACACCAGTTCCATGAAATGTTCCGTAAATTAAACTTTTCGGCAGTTTTGAATTTCTATTTCATCTATTTGCAGAAGCTTTGATTGGCAGAGACCTTTGCAGTGATTTGTATTTTCTATTTTATACTGCTAACCTTTAGATGGAATAAACGTATAAAGCTTAGCTCTAAGAATAAATACGGGTCGATCCTGGGCTTTTTTAGTGTAGACCCTTGTGCCGTCCAGCCGCCCTGATATTCAATGCCGCACGAAGCACGTTCCGGCCTCTTATTATGAAAGGGTACATAGCAATAACGAGTTTTCTGATAGTTTTCTTTCAATGCTTTTTTTATTGAACGCTATAACTTTTAATAACATTAACATATATTAACAATATTGTAACTTATGTATGTTAAATTCTATTCTGATCCATATTATTCAGCCAAGTTTAGTTCTCAGCAAAATGCTTAATGATATAGAATTGTGAATTAGTACAATTATCTCAAGGATCCCTCGTAAAATAGATGAATAAAGTCTGTGTTACATCAACTGCGATTCAATTGTTAATTTGAATGGAGCATTTATTTCAGAAGCGATATAATACGGGCCGCGCATGCATGTGGGTTTGTTTGAAAGTATCAACAGCAAAACGTGCAAAAAATAGGATCAATCCATTTATCTGCTGGATGCATATTGCGCAGCTTCATATTTCGTGCAAAAAACCGATAGGCACTTGTTTGTAATGCGTTTTTCCTACCTCGTATACAATTGTACAGTCAGCACCAGAAGGGAGTTAAGTATTCAAAATGATCTGGACATGTTCTTGTTATATAAATAGTAAAGTTGTGTAGAGCTTATTTTAAACACCTTGCCCACTTAATTTGCTCTGGTGCTATCTGTATATTTAATTATATTTTTAAAACTACCCCTAAATGTCTACTTTAAAATAATATATACAGAACACAACATGATCATGAGACAAAGACAGACAAGTTTCTCAGAATATTTCAGTTAAATTAATTATATATGCTCGTTGGCGCAGTCGATAAAATTATTATCTCGTCTACGGCCCCTATGCAGCCTATGCTACTCGTATTCTTGTTACCTTCACAATAAAACGATGACAAAGCAAAAAAAAACCTATATTCTAGCTAAACTTTGTTTTAAGTGAGGACGCTCATTTGTTAAATGGCCGCGGTCAACGACCCACAAAGATTTTATTTTCTAATTCGAGCCACTTGGGTACAGGTTGCGTCTTTAAAAATACCGAATTTTTTTATTTTATTTGGTATGCTGCTCCTGAATTTTATCGTTTCGCTTCAACAACCCGACGACAGGTACTTTTAGGCGGAAATTTTGCTTAAATTAAACAATTAAACTTATCTTATTTAATAATGATGATTAAAAAAAAAAGAAATCTTCCATTTTTTGGGTCAAGGTTTTTATGATGCCTGGTTACGGTCTAGGTACTAATATAATGTAGACTGCTGTGTTACTAAAGGGCAACACACACTTAGCGTAATTAAGCCCAGATTTCAGCGGAATTCCACCAATCTTACGCAAAAATCAGCCGGAAGGCGGAAATTAGGCGAAAAAATTCCGCTGAAAATTCCGCTAAGTGAAATTTGTGATTTTAGTCTCACAACGAAAACTAAAATTGCTGTTCATCAATATAACTGTTAATTTGGGGTGTGCAATAATAGTACATTGTTGTAGAGGCTGGAAAGTAAGCTATAGTTGGATCGAGTTAGTTCGAGGGCCGACCCGCTAGGGGAGGCCCTTGAAGATACGAGTCCACCTACAGCGCTTTTGGCCGAGACATTACATAGTGCTTTTCACGACTACTGTAAGCAAATAAAATAAAAAATTAATTGGCATAACAATACAAACACTTTAATAGATACTATAGGTATATTGAAGGTTCATATGCTTTTCGCAAGCACGATAAAGTAAACGAGCATGTAACTTTCTGCAAATAAATGCTTCTTTTCGCCATCCTTCCATAATATGAATTGTTCGTCGGATATTATATTGTATACAAAATATCACTGTTCATGGGCCTTCTTATTTAGGACGCGATTTCACTGGTAACAAATTTCTAGCGTCCGCCTGTGCAGTTTCTTGAATTTCGGTGGGCGCCAGCGTATTAATAACATGTTCTACAGTTATTGAACTCATTTTTACTGCATAAATACAACTTTCTTGTTTTTCAGTCAAACATTATCCAATTCAATTATGTATTTTTCCCGCTCCACCTTTTTACTTTTTTTTTCACTTTTAAGAAGCGATTTTACGTTGTTAGCTTCAATCCGACTCAAACGGCTATTAGACATTGCAACCTGCAGGGCCCAATCTGTCAGGTTGGTAGGTGTAATCAAAGGTAGGGCCCGTAGGGAGCTGAAGGAGGGGGAGGGAGAGGTAGGGTACACAACAGATTGGGCCCTGCAAGTTGCAATGTGTAATAGCCGTTTCACTCGTTACCCACTTTTTGATAGAAAACCACAAACGGTTAAAAAGGTAAAAACGCCTTAAGGGTGATCTGAATGGTTTTGACGTTTCTTTTTTTTAACAGGTACATTGGTTCGATAAACAACCTTATTTTATTATAGAATGAAAAAGTGGTGCCAAAAAAAGACCTTTTAATGTTTTAAAACTAACTTAAACTTTTGCAGGTAGCTGTAGATGTGCACACTTTTATTGATGTATTGTTGTACTCGCATAATAGATATAAATGGATTGCTTTGTTTGCACTTAGTTTCGTAAATAATTTTAATACGTAAAAGTAAGCATTGTAAATTCATAGGTTAACTTTAAATACTTACCTACTTAAATAAGTATATATATAGTGTACGAGTAGGTATAACACAAAAATGTTATTTTTATTTTGAGCGCATTATTCGCCAACAAACTGTCCTCAGTTTGGCGAAAAAAAAGATGTACCTACCACTTAAGTATCTCTTTGAAATAAATAAAAAAAAAAAAAAAAAAAAAAAAAAATGATTCTCATTGGTGGGTCGAATGCAATGACATAACTGGATTTTACTTTACACTATGACATTTCATAGCTGTAAAGTAGCAATTTTAGTAGTGGTAGTTCAGGTGCTACAGTAATTGATTGAATTTCCATTGATCCAGCTTGAATTTTGATCTTCTTTTGCCACTTTTAAGTTTATGTTATGTTATACCCCCAAGCCAGTGTAGGTACATTTGGAGCTTTTTACAAAGATTCTGAAAGCCTGTTTGTTGTAAAGGATTTCTGTGATCAGGTAGGGACCTGCTTTATAAGGATAACTTTCATGTAACAAATAATATAGGTATTCAATACTCATATTTGAGTCATATCAATTACAAATTTTCTTAAAATTAAATATCTAAATGAGTACTTATATGTTTATTTTTCTCGGAGACAGGTGTTTGTTTTTTCTAATTGCGTTTATTTCTCATAACCTTTGCGAAAAACGCGTCTCGTCAAAACAAATGTTGACCAAGTTCAAGTGCAAAAACATTGACTCGATCGATTAGCCTTTTCATCGTCGACAATGCGGTATTAATCAGTATTGTTAGGAGATAATTAACGTCACTTTATCGTGTATTCAATCGTACTTGGCAGTGATAATATTCTTAGTTCTCGAGCTGTATGTACGTCAGATCTTTAAGTCGAATGTATTTGCTAAACAAGTTTGACATTCGTCCAATCGGTTTTGAGGTGCGGCATTGATTACCGGCACCCACCGCTGCTTTCCAACCGCGCCAAATTTAACGTCGGGCGGAGTCGCTGGCAGTCGGAGCGGCCGGGCGAGCGCCGCCGGGCGAGGTGCGAGCGAGACCCAGCGCTCCCTGCGCGACTCGTGCCGCCCTACTCGCACGCGACTCGACTCCATTGATAGTCCGCGCGGGCTGACGGCGACACGCCACCTTCTATACCCTACGACACGCGTCGTTCTGTTGTGCCGCTAAACCCCACTCAAAAATGTGACTCTATCCCCCCTGAAACGCTTTTTCCAGTTGGCTTTCTTGTGATTCCTCTGTCATGTTGTAGAGATTTAAAAACAAATGAACAACGTGCTGCTAAAGTGTCAGTGTCGAGGGCGTCACTGGTCCACCGGACCGGTTCATCACAGTCGACCACTATTGGTGCCAAGGATAAGGCCTAATTAATTAATTATCGTTTAGATATATGTATATGATAGCAAAGTTGTTGTTGATATTGGTAGTTAAAAAGGATTATATGAAGATTTATTAGTCAGTTGATAACAGATGATTATCCGATAAAGCGTTAAACGCACGTAGGTTAAAGTAGTCTCCACACTTACGTGATTAGCAGGGAAAGTAGCCGGTCTCGTAATGTGGTACTCGTACACACAGCGTAGGAGTTGAAGACCCGACCTTAATCGCGTAATGACGGACGTGTGATAGGCCAATTGAAATGGCGTTGTCCAGTGAAGTTATGTGCCAGTAGAGCGACATGCAGCGTTCCGAGTCGCAGGCCGAGAGACTGGGCGGTGGAGCGTCGTTCATCACGAAGAGCTCGGCCTCGGAGCACAGCATGGCCACGGGCGTCAGCGGCAGCAGCAGCGGCGGCACGCTGCCGCGCACGCTCAGCACTAGCGTGCTGCGGATCAAGAACAGATCCACGTTCTGGGAGAAGTTCTGGGATGAACGCACGAGACGCGATGCGTGAGTTGCTTTTGTTTCCCTCGACATATGCTTAAGGGTACTAAGATATACACTGACAGGCGGACTTCATATTGACCGATAGTAACATTATTGCCATTAACTTAATCCTAATGTGTAATTATGTCACGGTGCGTGGTACAGAAATATCACTTTTTCAGCAAAGCATAAAAAATATCAATTTTAAAAGATAAGGACGTTTGAAACTGTTATGCTGAATGATGCATCATCACACATAGATAGATCAATTAATCTCACGTGCATTACATTACAGAAATGTATGTTTTCATACATACAAGTGTACTTATACATAGCTGAATATTATCGCGCAAAAATAATTTATGCAACGCGTTAAACGTGACTGTAATACATATTCTTCACTTATAACATAGCATAGCTTATCTCCTTTTTTGTTATCTGCAAATTGATTGTATTATGCTTTGCGGTCAGAATTTGCAGTAAAAAGCATTGTCGACATGTTCAGGGTGAGCCAGTATTACTGATTATTAATAATGAACAGATTTTTTATTCATAAAACATGCTTACATTTAATTAATTTACAAACTGCTATGCTAAACCACAACAATGTGGATGTTAGCAGACGACTCTATAAAATAAATGTGCCTTCTAACTCTAGTAAGCTCAAGGTACTATTTATTTGTACATTGGTTATTTTTTTTTATACTGAACTGAATACCTATCCCATAAAACCTTGAACACTTACACTAGGAACATATTTGTAAATATCAGTACTATCTATCTAATTAAATTAACGGCAACGTCAGAGTTAAAAAAATCTTGTATTCAAAGTTTGTCAGTTTTCTATGGGATGAGATCTCCGTCGCCATATTTAACGTTGATCGAATTGTGCGTGGTGCAACCGGCCCTTAGACTAACGATATTCATATAAGTAATCAAGGTATCAGTTCAATTTCCGTGCCGATACCTAACCTCTCGCATGCCGAAACCCGCAACCGTACAATAGGTACTGAATTCGAATTAATCACTAATAAGAGATAACGCGGATCCACGTTATGAGGGGTTGATAAACTCTTCCAGCGTCTCAGAAGTTTTATCTGTTTCACTTGTTATACACGCCGTCCGATACCAGCCGACAAGTTTTCATTCGTCAGCAGCGGCTCGGAAGGAAGCGCCGACGTAGACCCGGCATTTTCCCTTTTGTTTCACAGCAAGTCCACTTTTTTCATCGTAATTAAAAACAGAGGACTGGAGACTTTATTAGAATGCTATATGTACCTCCTGATGTTTTCTTCAACAAAAGATTTCATGCTCGCTACACTGAAAATACTTGGGGAAAATATTTAAAATTACCTACAAAATTTTCTACAAATTAAGGTGCAGGAATATTTTACATTTAACATTTTCCAAAGTTGCTTACGATTAGAGAAGAATCTGTAGTACCTACCTACTTAATCAAACAACTACCGAATAGTACCCATATGTTTCTTTTTTGAAAATTTAAACTTAAATTCTAATATGGTACTTATTATGCAAAAGAAACCATGAATCATGGTATGCATAATTATGATCTATATCAAATTTTTACTTGCCTTTTGCACCGAAATGTAGGGAAAATACGTGACCACTTGTGGTTTTTTTTTTGTGCGAGCATATAAAAGCTAAGTTCATGCCAAATGTATATCGGATATCATCTGATCGGACTGTATTAAGTGTTTTAAAGTTATATGAGTTAAAAAGTCGTGCTGTATAAAGTTTAACTTAGATGTAATATTGGCCACTAAGAGCCCAGAACGGCACGAGTGAGAGTGCTCGACATCAAAGCAGAGCAAACCTTTGTTGCTTTAGAAAAATCTTGCTCTTTATCCAGTACGCTGCACTAGCCGGCTTTCAATGGCTTCACAGGGATTGCCATTTCATTCTACCCGATTTTAGCTTCATATAGAAAAATGTTTTAGTCAGAAAATAGTCATTGAAATTAGAAAATAAACATATTGATACTACACAAGTTTTATTTCTCCATAAAATGATTTCGTCGTCGTCTAGCTTAGATTAGTTATTTATATGAATTTCATTGAAATAAATTGGTGTATAAGTTCACAGAATCTTGTTTAGGTTTAGGTATCGTCAGATAACAACCAAAACTCACTAATTGAGAAAAAACACGAAATTCAACCTTGTTTCATTACTAGTACTGTTAATTATGGTAATGAAATTGTTGTGGTAATTAGTGAGTTTTGGTTGTCACCCGCAGAAAAACAGAAACCTGACGATATAGAGAGCCTATTTAAATATTTATCTAATTAAATTTTCTGGCTTTAAATAAATTCTAAACATATAATAGATCAATAAATTTAACACAAGAATAGATCCATTTCATAAATATTATATCCTAACATTTGTGTTACCACTTAAGTTACTGTGTTAACACTTTGGTAACAATACCTACGCTGTCTCTGAGTAACATTAATAGTTGGCAATCTCCTGACCAAACACTAATGAATTGCCTGGGTGCCTGTCCAAACAGTAGTGAATTTAGTTGTCAAACGTGTTGGACTAGACGATATTTCAATGTTAAGTTTCTACTAGCCACTTTCTTCATACAAATTGTTGCTATGTTTGAAGTGTTTATAACTACAGTTTTGCAGCTCCATAACATTGTAAACAGATTCTTCTTAATAATGAATGGAGCACGTAATCAAATGATATTATTGCGTTTTAATTTAAAATTTCGTAGCAAACAATAATATTTAATTATTTATTATTACGTTTATATTAAATATCATTATCATAATAAAATACAAATTTTCTTTATGAAATTACTCATACCTACTTATACCAGACTAGACTCAAATCACTGATGGTATTTTATACTCAAATACTTCGGTATGCTTTTGAAGAAATTCTTCCGTTCAATTCTAATCAGTCTCAGTTATTTCATTTCCAAGACGTTAGATTAAAAGAGATTACATTCTGCTTCAGAATTTTATGCGTGGTTCTGCAGATTACAGATTTAGTTAAATAGGTAAGTCCAATTTAAAATAATTACGTACAAAACTTATTGTTGATATATACCGATATATAAAAGAAACCGACATGAAAGTACCTATTGCCGAATAGGTACTTTCATTTGAATTAACTCAATTCTTGTTCTATTATTGCGATTAAACCCCAGAAAAATATCTTTATAATCGCACTTTTCAAATACAAAAACTAGATAAATAATCTCTTAACGTAGGTTACTTCGCCATATTTTAATCGTGCCTAAATAGTAAAACCAATCTTTTAATAAGCTAATTATTTGCTACGCTAGCTAGCTTTCGCTTAATACATCGATGAAACGCTGAGGCTTGACACAACATTATTAAAACACAAGTGGCCTACTGTAATGTAATCCACCGGCGTTAGATAACAAACTCCAGTTTAACGTGTACGCAAACTAACCGACAGAAGCACTTGAATCACAGGATATATATTAAACCAGAAGAAGCAAGTACCGCCAATAATATGAAACGCGTGCCGATTTCTTTATACTTATTTGATGTATTTTTATAGCAAATTATATGGAAACCGCGCCATTATATATATATTAGTCCTCATCGATTTCGATGACGGCGACTCTAATGCAAACTTTATGGAGGTTGACCAGTGACCACATATTATGAGCCCTAATGTGGTTGGCTAGGCCGAACTTTATCTTAAAATACCCCTTTACTCGGCCAACTCAATTATTTTACAATTTCTTCGCCGTAATAGAACATATTCTACTGTAGAGGTCAATGAGCTGACAGTTGGAACATCACGAGTTCATGATTTGGATGGACACATTAATAACACGCGTATTACGGCTAAATTTGTGGCTTAGGTATGTATTTCTGTCACTTTAATCTACACTTTTGTCCAACTTTTACCTGTTGGTTAATAAGTAGGTAATTTAAATCTAGATATGGCCACTTAATTGGTCGTTGGTAAGTATCATGTCGGTGCAATAGTCGTTGCGTGGTTGAAGAAAGACATCAATGCTAATCTAAATTAGTCGCCGTCGTGACCAATTACTGTGGTTAAGTATATGGGCTGCAGATTAGGCAACTATCATTTTAATTTTTCAACATTAAATTAGTTACATGTCCTAGCGGTTATCCAGTTATTGTTAGTTTTAATGATTAACACAACCGTTTGTTTTCCACTAGTAACTGCAGCGGTTATACGATTAATTTTCCAATTGTGGCTTTTTAATAACCCTAATTACCGTTTAACATTTCTGGTTCCAAATTGTAATTCGATGTAGATACTTTTAATGCGTAAATTATCAATGTATTAATTTATGTAGCAATTAGGTCGAAGAGTCAAGTGTTAAACGAAGTATCGTTTTTGATTCCCAAAAACACGCCCAATAAGCCCTTATCATTGCATTTTCTTCGGTAGAGTTCAAAATGAAATCGAGATTATAATATATTCGGTGCTATCACTCTACTCATCTATACAAACATAACTAAAGAAATATGTAGGTATCACGTTATAAAAAAATTACTTGGTGCCAGGCGCGGATACAGCGGGGGGGGGGGGGTCAATTGCCCCTGTTGCCCTTGTTGATACGCAAGTTTTGTATACTACGGGGGCCATAATGCGGACCGCAAGATTTTTTTGAGCAGGAAAGTGGACACCCCCCCCCCCCTGAAGTAAATCCTCGATCCGCGCCTGCTTGGTGTTTTCTCAAACTGACAAATTACCATTTAGGATTTTTTACAAACATATATATTTTTAACCTAAGCGCCACGAAATAACCAAGCGAATACGCAGGTGCGTTTTTGGTTTACCGAAGCATAAAAATATAATATTTTTACGTGGACTAAGCCAGTGAAGAGGTTCTAAGTAATTGGAAAAATCGAAAAGGTAGGTAATATTTGAAACCAAGCGAAAAATGATTTGATTTCCCAAGAAGATATCCTTTGACCTTAAGGGTCGCTCATGGTTTTAGCGAAGCATAATTTAATATACTCAGGTAACATTTTTAGGGAAATGTTTTAACAAAAATGTTGTACCTACTCTAAAGCCTCTCTATCTTGTAAATGGACTCTTAACTTTAAGAATAACGAAAGCTCCAAGCAAATACTTATAAGAGAGCAAAAAGCTTTATAAGTAGGTGTACTTTGCCTTTCCTGTTCCTGGGCCTAATACTTCTTAGCGGATGTGCGTATTTTAGTATAATTCCTAGAGCTTTCTCGTTAACTGCTTTTAGTATGATGATTGACTTGTAATGTGCTGGGATATACTTAATGTATGAACTCTTGCTGAGCTAGAGCGAGCATGTAACATACCATGCTGCGCGGGCACCCCGCTAGGGTTAATAGCTGCAACAGAGAAATCCACTCCCATTCCTTTGATGGAAAAATGCTCTTTTATTTATTCGACAATTTACTCGTTTCTGATTGGCTTTCTGCAGTAAATGCTTCTAAAGCTATTTGCTTTTAGCTTACTACTGCATATTTTGATATTTTCATTCCGCGCTTGCTTGTTTAAACATTCTAAAATTATGTAGGTATAGGTGATGTAATAAAATGAAAACATATTTATATTAAAGGTGAGACGTACGCGTCCGCCTTACACACTATTTTAAAATACACAAGATTGAAGAGCCGAATATCATGCCTATTATAGGCTACAGGCTTTTAACATTATATATAACAAAAGACATTGCGTATTCGAAAACAGAAACAGTAGGCGACAAACTATGAATCATATTATATGTCGTTTTGATGTACTTTCCCTCATCAGAAACTTTTGGCAAGGATATAATCTAATTATTTATATTATTCCTCATAATACTGCATCAAAACCAGAACTCTAGGATTTGTATTTTTAAAGTGGTTTGCATTTGACATCCACCACTTTACAGCTGCCAGATATCCGGAACTAGCAATAAGCATAGAATAGTAAACTAACGAGAGGGGTTTCGTCGCTCTCATTGCTGTGTCATCTAGTTCTCCATCTAATGGCTCTACCGATACTTTTATGACCTAATGAACGTATTTTAGCAATATAAGTTTCGTAATAAAGAAATATGTTAGTTGTTATACTGATATTAGGTATACTATTCTAATATAATACCCACTGGAGGGAAACTTAATTGGACTGTCTTTTCGAGTAACTTTTATATTCGAAATAACGATAAAGATTCTTGTCTTGTTTGTTTCCTTAGTCGGCTTAGTCAATAAGAGTCAGTCTAAAAGTTTTGTGATTTTCTTCGAAAACTGCCTTTATTGCGCCTTTTAAGCATATATCAAGTGAATATGTACAATAATAAACAAATACTTACCTAATTGTAAAAAAATATCAACGACCATAAAATTAATTATTTTAAAACCGCAAAAAAACCTCAATTGTGACGTGTTTCAATTCTAAACCATTATATAATAAATCATTTTTAGTAGAAAGGATAATTTACCTGAATAAAAGAACGTTTACCTACTGTAGCATCATCAAATTAATTTAATAAAAATAATAGCAACATTATAAATCTGGCATTTCCAAGAAAATTAACATTACCTATAGCCAACACTTTTTGTAGAATATTCCATGCAAAATTACCCGTTTTTGTTGCTCTAAAGTATAAAAGTATTTTATTGCTGAACACAGGAGGATTTTTGCGTAGGAGGTAAGTGCATACACGTGCATGCTCGCAGAACCTGGATTCTATTAATACCTAACTGTTATGATAAGCTAGGACTGGGGCATGTCCATGAATCAGTTTTTGCAAATTAATGATTTTGCGCAGAGTTGCAAATAAACCATTGATAAGATTATAATCATATTTAAAAAAAATAGCATTTAGTAGATATATTTTTGGAGTTTATTGGGTACCATAGGTTTATTACAAGAATTTAAATAACTATGATTTAATTAGTTAACTAAAGTGTTTAGAAGGTATTTAGGTACATTATGTCTCAGTAAATACCAGTAAGTTTTTGTTATTATATCGTTTTTTTAAGTCCTACTAGAGTAAGAATTACCTACAATAGTTGAAACTGTTCATCTAAATTTTTTATATTTTTCTCCCACAGTATCCGGATTTCTAATTTCCGCCTGACTTGATTTATCAGAGACTTCAATCTTATTTCTTAATCGGGTTCTACCGCGCCGATGATGTTGTCCCAATTAGTAGTTGCTTTAGCCCAATAGTAAAACCCAAACTAAAACTAAATATTTTGTCGTACAATACTTTGTTAAGTTGTTGACGTGTACACATTGCAGGAACGGGTAAAATTTCAAGTTTGAAACATTATATTTATTGCCCGCTTTGACGCCGCGTGTTTGCAGAGGACGCTTATTAAATTGAAGTCTTGTGTAGGGTACACGTGAACTTTACAAATGCCATGTTCTAAAATAAACTTTGTGCCATTAATTCATTCAATTTTAACCCTTTCCGGACGTTATCGCTGGCGATTGCGCATATAGAAAACATTGTATTGTTTACATAAATATTAGCATTGTTGTGTAACTGTAACTAATACCAAAAGTGGTTTATCAAATATTTTAGGAGAATATCTTATTGTATTACAAAGTAATGAACTAATGAAACACCTTTCTTTCATTTGGAATAAATAAGTCAGCAATGATTTTTAATAATAATAAGTCGACCAAGATAGTTGTAATCATAATTAGCAGAATTTGACTCCCACAGTTAGGTCAAAAATGAAATACCTACAGAATATTTTAAGATGATCACCTACAAGCGCGACAAAGTTTTCTCAACGAATAAATATAAAGGTACCTACAATGGCACAGTGGTTGGATGAAGGTAAATTGTATTGCGAGATGCTCCGCAAACCCATCTAAAAAGAGCCAACGAAGCCAATGTTCTGGATCTGTGTACGTTATATGAATATTAAAAGGCTTCAAACGAAAACACTGCAACTGCAGTACAGAACATTTTTACTTTTGTATCGTGTGATCAGACGGTCTGACACCTAACGAAAAGAAGTTTCATTTCAACCTATTACGGCATTAGTTTATAGCTGTTGTATTTAGCAGAGCTTGAAATTGAAAAGTTTATGTGCATCGAGAAAAAGTTGTGAGTTTTTTTACCATGGATAGAGTGCCTCACGATGAATATTTTAACATCAAAAGTGAATTTCTATTTTATACGGAAATGATACCACATAACCCCTAGCAGCCTTAACCAGAGAGTAATAACATATTGCACGGGACCCCCGATTTTGACGTGAAGGTCCAAACATTTCAAGACCTTCAATACTAAAAAATATTCATCGTGGATCACTCTATCCATGGTCAAAAATTTACAACTTTTTCTCGATATGTAATATTTGTCACTTTTGTTCTGAGAAGAAACTATACTAATTATGCTTATTATGTTATTTATAACAATAAAATGTGAAATAAATATGTATATATACATTTATTTAGGTACCTATTTATTTAGTAAAGACAACATGATCAATTTTTGAGTTAGTATTTTATTTAAAACTATTAAGTAGTTGGTATTCATATTTTGCTAGCGATATACATACCAAACAGAAATAAAACTAAAACTTCCTACCCAGATTAGATCAATGAAATCTCTTCGTTGGTAGTAAGTACTCCTAAAGGTCTCTGCAAAACATAAGTGGCATTGCTAAGTTAAAGCACATGAAATTGGGAAGTCGAATCCGCTACAAACTTTTCAACAAGTTTATTTACTTAGTTATCCTGCCCTTCAGTGCCCCAAAAGAACACCAATACACCTCTATTGCTCTTAAAAAGATTTGTCAACTTCGGGTTTCCGGCAAAGGTAAGCTCTTTTGGTTTGAAGCTCGACTGTACCCGCCACGCACCTGAAAGTTACAGAGACCCAATTGGTAGGTACATATGTACGAATCCCTTCTTGAATTGGAGGGCCGTGTACGGAATAATGCAAAACTTGTTAATTTTTTATATGTTGCGTGCCTACTTGTGACTAGATTGTTGAATTTTAAAGAGCGATCTTTATCTCGATTTATATCAGGCGAATAGAAAGACACTTTTACTTATACTTATACGTACTTCTTGTTAATTCGTTAAATTTTAGAACACGCCTAGCACCACTATTATTGAGCTAAATAGGCAACGGTGTCGCTAGAAATAATTATTTTGTAGTTCTCCAACATTGGCGCAGCTACTATTTTGATACTGGGCAAACGCTTTAATAGTTAAACAGTAAAGACAATCTATCTATAATTTAAGCATAATTTACGAAGCTAGTAAAAATGTCTAGTGATAGTCGCAGTAGTCCTCACAAGATCAATTGCTAAAAGAGACGTTACGTAAGTTGGCAGTTCACCAAAACAGCAGCTATAGGTATCGTACGTGTTGTAGTTACACGAATCGGGAAACAAAATGACTGTATTTATACTCACTACTAAGTTTTCTGACTTATTACCGTGAAACCTCCATATGGACTGCTATTAAGTGGTCCTTATTTGGAGTCATTAGTAAATGCTGAAAATACTAGACGAAAAATATTCATAATACGTATCGAATCAAAAACTCTTACTGGTAATTTTTATGGCCACTGTAAACTGTACTGTTGCTATTAACACAATGGGTATAATATATACCACTTAAAAATATATATATCTCGCACGCTTTTTATTAGAGAGGATATGCAAACGCAACGCAGAATTGGAATTATGTTTAGTATGTTCCTATAGCCAGACCTCATTTACTCTTTTGGGTTTTATGGCAATACTTACTTCTTATCTGTCTCAAATAAATTCACAATTAACAACTGAGACAGATAAGAATTATCGACATATAACCCGGAACACTAAATGTGGTCCGGCTATATTATAGTTGTTAATAAAACAGAACAAATACAATATTCTTATCTGCTCACCAAATTTAAAGCCTTTAGGGGCATATGTGCCTAAGTGTCAAAAAGGCTAAGGGTCATAATGTCTACTGTCAATAAGGCCGAAAGTTATAATGTCATGATGTCGGAAGGTCCAGGTGTAATAATATCAATTTGTCATAAAGTTACAATGTTATGTTACCCTAATGTCACAATGTCCAATTTGTCGAAAGGTCCACATGTTATATTTCCCTTATGTCGAAAAGTCCTGGTGTCAAAATGTCCACCTGTCATATTACCGTTACCTCTGAAGTCAAAAGTCTCATATCGAATGGTGTATCAAAAGGTAGCCAAAGACACTACGACTAGAAGGTGTCCATAAGAACTCTGTACTTATTAAAACTATGTAACTTCTGAACGGTGGGTCCAAAATATGGAAAAATATAAGTGAGGCCTCATTGGAAACTGTGACAGATAAGAAACATTGCTATATAAGTGCTTGACAAATCATTTGCCGGGAAGAGTAAATGTGGTCGGGCATAATTATTGTGGCATTTATTGTGTTATATAACTTATATAATACAAATAAAAACACAACATTCGAACTTATATAATTGAAAAGTAGACATTTTGACTCCTAGACAATGTGACGCCTAGCCATTTTGACACATGGGGATTCTGCCAGTAGGAGATTATATCATTCGAACTATTTGACAATTGACATTGTGACACCTGGCCATTTTGGCAATAGTCCATAATAACAGTTTGACCTAATGATAAATAGATGTTTTTACATGTGCACATTCCGACATCACGGTATTATAACATTCGGGTTTATTGACTAATAGACATTACGACCCCTAGCCTTTCTGACACTTGGACACGTATGCCCCTAAAGGATTTAAACTACGAAAATAAATAACCAACTTTTTTATATTTATTATTATCTAGTTTTAATATTAGCATATTTTTAAGTAGTTTTAGTTTATGTAGCCATTTATAACGTTTTTCCCTAATTATTTATACCTCAAAATTTCTTTAGTTTATTTAAGTCAAAAAAATACTTTTTTATCAATTTCATTCCAGAATTGGAACTATTAGAGTTAAGTCTCGTGGTTTATATGAGAACTCATATGTTCTACGGGACTTCTCTTTCCGCACAGATTCTAATATTTATCACATTCCATGCTTGACTGGAACCTTTGCATAATAGATAGTAAACTGTATTATCTACGAGTAGAGCCACCTCTGCATGTGTTTGAGTTGAGTGTAATGAAATATTCCGATAACGTTGTTTTCAAGTTGATATAAGTGCTCGCCGAGGGAAATGACAGTCCTGCAACTTTATCTCCGGCCTTATGAACTGAAAAGCTGTATATCAGCTTTGACCTCGTGTACTTGTGATCTTTTGACACACCTACAACGCGAAACGAATAACATGCTATATATGCAAATTTCGCATGAGTATTCCAAATATATACACGAAGGAGTTTAACCTAACTTTCAGTCCCTGGAAATGTTCATAATTTTGCATGTTTGAGTTGGTCTCATTTTTACTCACTTTTATTTAGCTTCGCTCCGTATACTATAGTATAACTATCTAGAGTTAGCTATAGGTACAGTCGCCATCAGATATATCGGAGCTGCCAAGGCGGTCACAAATATCTGAACAACGCCTCTATTCTCAAGGGGATAAAGTGCATGTTCACATATTTTGGGTACCCTGGCCGCTCCGATATATTTGATGGCGACTGTACCTAATCCGTTGTTGTGGATTCAAGCCTTGTAAATTAAATTACATCCTCTTTCCGTTATCTGATTGAACTGAAATTTGATATGCATTTGTAATTTAAATGACACTGTAATAAAATCTAACAAGGAACCGATTTGATAATGCAGTCGTTAGGTAGCCTAAAAAAATCCTAGGAATGAACAACTATACCGAGTTAGAGCTCATTAGAAAAGTCTCGAGGTACAAGTTAGTAATAAATGTGTGCCATCAATTTTGATAGTTACTTTTTCGAAAATTCAGTCTTATCAATTATAAATCAATAATATAGGTACAACAAACGCACAGCAATATTATTAGTTCTATACCTATTATATAGCTGTAGATATATACCTACGCAGGACTTACGATGGCAAAAATCGATCTAAGACAGCTTCCCTTCGCTTCCGTGCGAATTTTCTTTTCTCCGTATTTTAAGTTACAGTATACATACAAATAATTTTCGTAAAATAAGCCGCCGACGCTGAGGTAACTCTAGTTCACAAGTACCAATATATAGTATAATTTTATAAAATATATCGTTATAAGTACGACCTTCCACCGGCATATCTTAAAATGGTAAGCTGTTAGCCTGCCACACCTTTTGAATTAATTTACCCACTGGTTAGACCCACTTTGTTAACATGTTGACATGCGTATTTTACCTATACTTTATTAGATATGAATGAATGAATAAATGCTTTATTGCACACCTCAAAAATCATAGCACAGTAGAAAAACACAATGAGCATAAAAAGAGGCAAACAACAGTCGGTCTTATCGCTAATAAACACCTAACAGTTCACGTTTTTAGACAAATAAACGTATTGTTTTTAATATTTTACGTCACTCTGGGTGGTAAGTGAGATATTACGCCCACGGGCGTAGCGGCAAAACTCACTTCACACCCAGGAGAAGACGTAAAATTGTGTACGCACCACGGGCGGTAATAAAGAAGGCCTCAGATCGCTCGTCTGTGGCCCTTACCTTCGGTTCGGGCCACAAATATCCGCGATCTGAGACGTTCTTTATTTTACCGCCCTAGGTGCGTAATGTACTATAATGGAGTATCTGCTAGATTAAATAATGAAACTGATGAGCATTTTCATTTTTTTTTGTTTTGACTAATCTGCCATCTAACAAACCTGAACATATGCTGTTGTTATTTTTTATTTAATATTGTTTTTAGATGCTGACTGTAATTTTTAAAAGATACCTAGTTATTCTTGAAACGTAGTCGCGAACCGTCTATATCAAAACTCATAACACATTTGAACTTTACCTGAATATTTTCCAGCTCTAGAAAATAATATTGTCGATATCTTATTTCAGGGGTCTTTTCCTCTGAAGCGAACCGATAAACCGATCACGTTTCCCCCTCATACATTGTACGGAGACGACATATGAACCGAGAAAATATAATATAGATAGATGTAAGGTTGTATCTGATGTCAACATCGATACTCATCGCGAATAACGAACGGTGGCGATTCGGAATCGAGCACCTGGAGGCATCGCGAGTGGGTGTAGCCTTGAACTCTGTTATATACAACCCCATTTATCTGATATTAAAGAAATAAATCACTATATCGTGCATTTGTATGAAAATAAAAATAAAGTTTGTTTACTTGTTATCAAATATCTACAAAAAATATTAAAATAAAAAGTACCTACTTAACTTGGACTTCTGTACACCATCTTCATTATCGAAGCCCCTTGTCTGATGGCGTGTCGGCATATGCCATTTTTGCAAAAACAACGAGTCTTGTGACATCTCTCTCTCTCTCTCAAGTTATTCTGTGTTAGACAAAGTAGGTAGGTACTATCTCGTTATAACTCGGCACATACTACCTGGTATGTATTAATAAATAAGTACCTACATTTACGATATCGGATTACTTATTTGTTTTCATAGGGAACCGGAAGGAAAAAGTACATTTTTATGCAAAAATATTTCTAAATATAACTAAACTAGGTTTATTAGGGCTGGTACAGTCGCCATCAGATATATCGGAGCGGCCAGGGTACTCAAAAATATCTGAAGATACACTTTATCGCCTTGAAAATAGAGGCGTTGTTCAGATATTTGTGACCACCTGGGCCGCTCCGATATATCTGATGGCGACTGTATATCGAACCATAGAAAATAGTTTATAGCTTTTTGAAACAATTGACCCCAATTGTATGCGCAATGCAGGCGATAGGGGTACATAGATAAGTTTCATAAGTCGTGTACTGAATGACAATGTGTTGAACACAGAATATTCTGCGTCAGCTAAATTACTAGAATAGAATTCAGTCCAATTATTATTGCGCCATCCCATTCTTTACTACGTTTCTGATTTTAGTTCATGATTAGATCCAATTGTCGTAGGCAAAGGGTATTTGTGATTAGAAATGATTGGCTGGACCGCCCGTCGCACCGACAAGTCAATCCTTTCGCAACTAAAAATCAAAACCCGACTATCCACGATATGCCAGCAGCGAATTCTGGCTTATTTCGGCCATATAGTAAGAAAAGGAGAGAAGAGCCTCGAAAAACTAATAATAGTTGGTAACACGGAGGGACACCAAAGATACAAATCTCCTAATAGATGGACAGATCAAGTAAAGGACTCATCTTCCTCAAAACTTTACGCCGTTGTACAGAACGCTATGGACAGAAGCCGATGGAGACGTTTCATACCCGCAAAGTACAGATCATCCGGTGATGACCACGATCCTCAGTCATGACCGACCGAAGAAAAAGATTAGAAATAATAATCATAATAACCCATGTACAGATTCTTAAAATTCGTATGTAATTGCCCGTAGGTCGCTTTACAAAAGTTATGATTACACAAACACTTTTAAAAACACTTTTACGACCTACTAATTGAGAAGTGTAAATTAAAAAGCGCGTCCAATTATATGGATGAGCCACCGACCAATCAGATTTTGCCTAGACGAAACGAAGTTTAATTGGGTCCCGGCTATATGAAGGCCGATATTCTACATTCAATATTCATGTTTATTCCTTTGTTTGTGATGTCAGCAGCAGAAATACGTACACGAGTGAGGTGTTCAACAAATCAACATGTATCCTATGGTTTAGTAGTCTTAAGAGTAAGTCTAATGCTCTATGGTACCAAGCTTATAACATAATTTTAAAGAAAAAAGAAAACTCTATTTCTCCCTGATCCCATCATCAGATCCTGACCTGATAACAATGGGTACAACAAAAAATACTTTTCCAAATTGGTCCAGCCGTTTTCGAACAATCGTTGAACATACAATAAAAAAAGCAGAAGTAAAGATTGAGAACAGAGTTCAAAATCTTGAACTCGGATGTAAAACCTACATTTACATGTAAGTGGTACACCACAGTAGTACCTATGTCTTATTGATTGAAGTCCTTTTTAACCTGCATAGTTTTGTTACATACGATCCATTTCTTCTATTATTAAGAATTGTTTAGTACCTACCCAAAACAACAAGTCGGGAAATGCAACGCAACCCCAATGTCCAGCCTTGTTTTAAAAGGATAGTGTAATCTTCAGTCAAGTTCGCGCAAGTAATTCCATGGGAGTACTTAGAACTTAGGTCCCCGGACTTTAGTCATTTCCAATATATTTATTATTGAACATCTCTGCGGCTAATAACTTGCTCGCAAAGCTACAAGCTGCGCTTCTCTAGGTACCTACACTACACTACACTACACTGGCAAACTAGTTAAGAAAACGATGTATTTGATTTACTATTGGAAATTACTTGAATCGTTTTAAAAGGAGTTTTGATTGTGACTTAAATAATTACAAGGTTTTTACACAGTTTTATTTAGCTTGACTTACGGGGTCATTTATTTATTTATTTGTTTTGTTTATTTATTTATGTGCATCAAATTTTGTAAGTTAAATTTCAACCACTTCCCGGTGTCTGATTGAGCTGAAGGTTTGCATCCATATGTACATGCGTGGCAATATAATATTATGATGACATGAAGCTGATCTGATGATAGAGCTGGAAGGTGACCATAGGAACTCCTCAACTAGTTACTCAGCAGTATCCCGCCGTGTTTGGGTCGTTAAGGATTGTACAAAGATAAGTACAATAGCTAAAATCTTGTCACAAAAATGACATTTTTGGAAAAAATCATGGGTAAAGTCCTTTTTTGAACTAAAATAAAGGCAAATAGTGGCATAAAAATCATCGTATCATGAAGCAATAAATTGAAAAATATGATAATATCACTGTCACAGCAAATCTAGCAGTGCCAAGTATTCAGAACTGACAAATCCTAACTACTAACAATAAACCTAGTTATGATCATCCTATATGCAACGGGACGTAATTTTTACATCAACGGCAAGAAAAGGGTCCTGTTTATGAATAAGGGGGTTAATGTTGATCTGTTCGCTAATTGTGCGTCGTGCAACCCGCCCATAATATTTCCTCAAAATTGGATATACTTACAGTAAAAAGTTAATCCATTCTGAGTAAATTGTAATATGTTGTCATATTTATTCAGAATTATAAATAGATTTTCCCTTACTCGAACATAATTGTCCCAGGCGTGCCCTTTGCTCTTTTACCCAATTCGCGCTTCTTTACGTGTAATTTCCGTTTCCTTCAGTGCCTCATAAAACCAATTTTCGCCCTCCTACCTGTCACTGACTTCTGAACTGTGAAATACTTATTATACCTTCATCCTCAGACATCTAATCTTGTAAATTATATTTCGCATGAGCATGTAGGTATAATACCTAGCCTACAGAAGATTGGTTCGAGCTGCGATTCAAAACCGTTATTGTCACGAATTGATGTATCCGAAGACGATACGTTGGTATTTGTTAAAATTAAAACTTTCACTTCGACTCAAACGTTAAGTCTCCTCATTGAGTACGGCTACCATGAGTTTGACATGGACATTTTTTGTTAACGAGTAACGAATTTTGCTATCTGTTCATGTCGTTTACACTAATTAATATGTTACAAGCAAGATGCACAGATAGAACACTTGATACTCGTTCTCGAAAACGTCAATGTCATAACTCATGGTAAACGCACAGAACACAAATTATTTCAATGTTTACAAAAAAAAGAACAACTAAAAAGGAAGCACTATCATGGGCGAGGCTCGTACGCGTGACGCTATGATGTTACTCGTATATAAAGTCAGCAGCAGAAGTAGCTAAGCAGGTGCGGTGTTCTAAATTACCTACACACGCTCTTATTCTCTTAACAATAAAGTCGTGTCCAGCTCAATTTGAACACCCTACCCGCTTATCTACTTTTGCTGCTGACTGTACCATGATCCCAGAGTGGTGTTTTTCCTTTTAATTTGTTTTCTTGCATTGTAGTATCGTTAGCCATCTTCTCTGCCAAACACAAATTAATTTTCAATTTGGTTCAATACAATAGTTACATAAGTATTTATTTACTTACATCCACAGGGTCTATTGCATGATGATCTGGTATGTAAACACACTGTACCTACACGCTGTTATGAATATTATAATATAAAACCAAGAACACTGAAGAGAGATAGGGGCTGCGACCCACGCTCCGGTTCCTACGTGGTCCAGCAAATTTCACTCGCTGTGCCACGCGGTAATGCTGCCAGCATTTTTGGCACTTTCGGACCAGGTGGGAGCCGAAATTAGATACCTATAATTATATTCTAGTATTTAGTAGGCATTTTTTCCTGTTTTGAAGCTAATAAAGTGTTCAATAAAATACTTACTTAAATATCACAGAACACTGAACAGAGTTCTAAGATACGAGTACAATGTTGTGGTCGGTCACTGCCGTTTCCGACGCGTTTTTGTTGAAATAAAGGCATTAACAAGTTCTAATTCATAGGTAATGTGAACATGACCGCATTGGAGGATTTCTTGTTGGTAACTATAAGTAATGCTACAAGATCAGAAAACTAAATATGAAATCCCTGAAAAAGAAAAAAGAATATATAAACGTTCTTGTCTAAGTATAAAATTCTATAAAAGGTTTTAGAATATTAAAATAATGATATTTTAATGCCATTGCTTAAACTGAGTAGGTACTTTATACTCGGTCAGCTGTCTTTTAAATTTATAGCCACCTTCATTCAAAGTGTATGCAATTTTATTTCTCATAACATAAAGCTGCTTAATTTGCCTTCGGTCCGACATAAATTGTTCGGAATAATAAACAAAAAGGTTCGATAAATAATTGTACAAGCTAATAAATCACAGGTTAGGCCGCAGCTCCTAATAATTTTTAATTTTGGGAGTTTGTTTTGGTAATTGTTTTCACGAGGATCTCGTCGGGGGGAACGAACTCGGATATTACGAGTATACATATATTCGCATAAATTCTGAATGAGACAGTTGAATGAACTCAAATTGTCGTCAGGTCCGTTGACAAAATAATTGTAAATAATTATATTCATGGAAACAAATTGGAAAACTTAATTATCTTTCGACCGGATAATTTGTATTTTTAGTAGTATTGTACCTACATAAGTACATAACAAACCTTTTTAGCTTGACCCCATAAACGAAACGAAATACAAGTCGTGGAAAAATGACACATGTCATTAAAATGGCATCTGAAAGTAAAAGGTATAGTGCTTATCTATTATATCAAAGTATACATTTGATTCTTCCGACCACGTTAATACAAATCATATTGTATTTGTTGTACTAATAGTATTTAAAATGCTGTGTTTTAATATGTAGGCGTGAAAATGAGGTACGTAAAATAAATAGGTCTAAATACATTATCAAGGATGCTTGTGAAAACTATACTTAGCATTTTATCCTCATTAGCTATTTATTGAATACTTAAGAAGTTGTAGCATAATAAATAAATTAGAGAAATACGAATTTCCTCAGCTCAAAAAAAAATTACAGTTTTGGTATATTTTTATCCAGCTATGCAACAGTGTTTTATTACAGGTTTTATAAGCTTTTTGAAGTATTTTCCTTGTATCTAATGTTAAGTATCCTATCAACTGTGACTAAAGAGCAACTAGAATTCACGTTGCTGTCCATCCAGCATAGTCAAGACCAATAAAAACGATCCATTACTAACCCGGGAGGGAGATGGGCAGCAGCATCTTCCGAAAGCCTAAACAACAATAAACAAAAAAACTGCGCGCGCCAACCCGCCTGCCAAGCGTGGCGCGTAGTATGGCAAACCCCCCTTAAAGGGGAGGCCTAATATGTTCAGCAGTGGACGTCTTATGGCTGAGATGATGATGATGATGATCATTACTTACCCGTTTTGATTGGTAAGGAAATTCTTTACATGAATTCCTTATTGGCGTGACCAAAAAAGTTAAATCAGAACCAATAAATAATTCTAGCTGCCAATTTTTTATGAATCAACCTGTTAAAATACAAGCGCCGACATTCATTAATTATGTAAAACGAACAAACTGCTCTACGTCTTCGTTACTGAATAAAGCTCATCTCTAACTATATTCTATACTAAAAGAACCTTTATGTACCTTACAAAATGGTTCAAAATTCCATTTACAACGAAACAGATACGGAGTTCCGAAAGTGAGCAGATGATTTGCTTTGTGTAAAAGTCTTGTAACAATGCTGCGAAGTCGGATCTTCACGGCTAAGTTTTGGAGCAATTTTCTTAAGTGATTCCATGGTACGACAACAAACGGAAGATCTGTCGGAGTGTCGGACCTTGCTTTGTATCAATTTTAACTTGAAATCTCTGTTTTAAAAGATAGCTATCTGTTATAAAATAGTAGTTTATGTAACTGTTACGTAATAATCCTTAAAATACGAGTGTAGTTTTATGAAAAGAGCTGCAGGCGAGTTTCATAATAAGATCACACGAGTGTTTTAAGGCCTAATTACGTATTACTTGCATACACTCCTTTATCTAAACGCATATCATAAATCCAAAATGATACGTTCGGAAACCCTTAGAATGACAGCCATTGCATTGCCATGAATGCCATGATCAACTCAATTGTGCTGGCGGTCAGGGGGCAGGCTAACCGCGGTCCGGGAGCAGGACTGGATTTTACCGTTACCGTTATATACGATGTGGCAATGAATTTTCATACGTTTTTACACACGGTCACAGATAATAAATACACTGATGTTACAATAGGTACTGCTTGCAATAATGGTGTAAAATATATTTACCAGGCGTTATCTGTCTAATCTACAGAGAATATTTCCTTCATTTTAACAGACCCTTTTATTCATCACAATCTGTATTTTCAATTTGCCAACCGAGACATTATTTTAATGAAGCCTCCATTTGTTAAATGCGATGAGGTACGAATGAATAAATAAATTCGTATCTCTTTCAGATGTAAGACTAGTTCCATATGAATAGGACGGCATGTAGTCTTTTAGAGTCGATCTTTTACTAAGAAAACTCTTTGGAATTGTCATCTGTGATCATTGTACACTCGAGAGCAAAAGTTTCGGGTCACTAGCATTATCTTGAATGTCTCAAAAGATATTAACTTTAAATATATTCATTTTAAAGATATTAAAGTTTATGTTACTAACCCGAAATTTTTGCTCTCGAGTGTATTTACCGCTATTAAATCAGAGATAAACATTCAAATCGATTGTATTATATATATATTAATAGCTCTATCTAAAATTGGTAAAAGCTAGAATTTTTACACAGCGTGTTCAATAGGTAATAAATGCTACTCCTCTTAGACTATGGACGTTGGCGGGACGTCCATGAACTCGATTCCCACTGGTTTGCCTAGTTTTAAATAATAGAACACTTACCGTAGGTACCCTAAATGACGCACCACCACTGAGAGGTAACAAATTTTGGTATTAATACAAAGGGAGCATTCAGCATTACACAAAACACTCATATTTTTTTGTAGTCGAAGTTAATATTTACTACACTGCTACTGACACGCGTACCTCAAGATCAATCTCGAGGACGAAATTCTCTTCGGTCCCCATTTGTGCTATATTAGCCCGTAATAAAATTGTTTACATGACGAATTGTGGAAAACTCAATAAGCTAGATCGTAAAATGGGAATCAGGCTTTATTCAATTTACCGTTCGTACGTGATTTGGCATGCCCGCCGTCGTCCAAATTAGAACCCTAAATTAAGGAATTCGAATAAAATTAACATTTTGATCGGTCGTGGACGTTTAGCTGAAAGTTCAGCAAAATTACTTTTACTTCTCTAATTTAAAGATGTCAGATAAGATAGCCGTTTATTTAGACTGTATATAATTCTCGAAATATACTTATCCTTATAAATGCTGATTAAATATAACTCAAATGTAGTTACGTAGAAAACATTCAATAGAAAAAACTAATCAAGTTATAGGTAATAATTCACTACGCTGAACTTAACGATCAATCCCTTTTCAAAAGTAAAGAAAAGCTACTAATTAAGTAGCAACGTATCTCAATATTGATTTTGATTGAATATTTTATAACAACGCCATACAAGTGGCCTCGAGTACGCAATTAGCGATCACTCGACATCAATAGCGCAATTTGGTAAAGCTTTTATTGAGTTCAATCACGGTGTATTTTTAATTAGATAATATTCTATAGGCTTAAACCGCTTAAGCGCTGTTATAGTGCTTTGTGAACTGTATTCAGAAGCTCTGACCGCGGCCGTTTAATACTAAAATACTATTAGAAAATACTTCTTCCAACTTGAATATACTTAGATTTACCATTTGCATTATATATTTAAGATTACTTGAAACTCCACAAGTAATCTTATATACGACTATTAAACTAGATATTATATTACAGGCTTAAGCGCCCTTATCGCTTCGTAAACTCTTGAATTGCAGTAGATAAATATCGCCTCTTGGGGCTATTTAGAACCCATGAAAAGACTGGAAACCATGATCACAGAAGTTAAAAGAAATATATCTTCTTCTTCCTAGCGTTTATCGCGGCTTGGGGCCGCTTGCTCTTTACTATTTTATTTAAATAATATGGAGTAGACATCGGACTTTGAAGTCGAAGCTAGACCGATACCCATAGTTTTTTTTTACTCAATGCCTATCGTATTATTAATTAGGCGGAATAGGCAAGCAACAATATTCGACTGTTCTGAGTATTCAGTTTCAATTTATTTTATCAGTTCGCGAAGACGTTGTAAAAAGCTTACTACGTATGGCATTATTAACTAACCTTTCCGGTATATCCCGCCCGCCTAGTTAATAACTATACTTAATCTGTGTTTTTGTATGAACTCATATTATACTAGTAACCCTCAAAGTTTTATTACCTTTTATCCGAAAGTTTATCATGCGCTACAATATTTCATGCTACTAATACACATTTTCTCGCGGCCTTAATACAATCCAGTTGAGTGGGTAATGTATTATTTCTCTCCTTACTATTCCGAAGTTGTTCTCTTATAACGAAGCTTGAGTTTCGCCCATAAATGTTGGAGAATAGTTACATAGTAAACAGTCTCTTGAATAATATTACTATCTTCAAGAGAAGAGGCCGGCAACTACACTCTTACATTTGTTTAAGTGTATATTCTTCACAACGTTTTTAATTAAATGAGTCAGTTACGTCATAAAATAGAGAATAATGTTAAGTCTTATACATTTTACTTCTTTAACACAGATCAAAAGTTAAATAAAAGTATACCTACATTTGTTACCTACTCGTAAAATAATCCTGAGTGTGAAGACAGTCCATGTCGCGTCACATTTATCTCGAGGCGCTAGTGGTCGCATGTCCTTGCCTTCCTGCACGTTATTTTTAGCGCCAGTGTTAATAAGGAAGAATAAAAACGAAGTAGCTCTAGAACCGCGTACAGACTTGCGAGCTATTGTCAATAATCTTATAAAGTTTAACGGTACTTAAATCATCCATTCATCATTCATTTTCCACTTCATCTAAATCATTGCACCAATTTTTATAAGAAATAAGCCATTATAGCCTTAAACGAATCCAGCCGCCCGTACCCTTCGCGGGGTCTGGATTTTCAAAACATAGAAAAAGAAAAAAAAAGAAAAAAAACTTGCGAGCTTACTACATGCGACTAATTCATTTGCGTCTTTATTTTACACTGCTACAAAATATCTATATTCTAAAAAACAAAAAGTGGGATCAGAAAAAATATCGTTTATTTTTTCTGATCCCACTTTTTGTTTTTTTTTTTGCGGGGCCGGTATCGCGAACCACTTCGTTCGTTCATTTGTTTATTTTCCTTAACGCTCGAATATTGAAGAGCGATTGAAAAGCAAATAATCCACCTTCGGATTTCGATGCTCACAGTAGCGCCCTTGACAGTACATACTATTGTTAGCTCCATCAAATGATCAATTTTTCATTTTATCACATCGCCCACAATATTGCTTCGGTATTTTAATATGGCGGTAATACATATTCAATATTCATGTATCTGAGATAAAAGAAATAGCATCATAAGCAAGATCTTGGGAGTTGGCACCAAAATAGCCAAGGACATGTGTAATAGTATTGTGTACAGTCGACGTTAAAGATATGTTTACACTTTTTCACCTTATTAGAATGGAGGAAGGTGCAAAAATGTAAACATACCTACGTGTCTGCTTTCGAATCATCTCAGCTCGCTAACGTACAACCAGCTTAACAGCAACGCAGTTGTAAACTCAATACTACGCATTTAGCACAAAATGATAGGTGCGAAACGCCTCAGTTATTAACCTGACACGTCTAACGGCTTTTTGTAGAAGACAATAATCTTGACCAATTACAGGTTCTTGGTAGAAGCGCTAGTGTGTCTTTAAATACCGGTTGTGGAATTAATCGATTGCGGAAGTCGGTGTATACATGTAAACAAGCACTTTTTGATGTTCAAGGTATTATTTTTTTTGCTATTGGGCTAAAAATGTATTGGATTTAATGATAATTAATACGCGTACGCTAAAAACACGCAGCTTTACCGCCTTTACGAACAGCGTCAAAAATAACGACCATCATTTATCAACTTACCTGCTGAATATTTACGTATTCCTTTCCCAAATTAATGAGACACGTAACACGAGTATAATTGGATGAATTCATCGCCTTTACGTAAAACATCGTCACGTGACATGATACGTTCTACACACCTCTGTAACTCGTACTTGCTAAGCCCTGTATTAAACCCATTCGGTTTTAATTATTAATACCACTGATTTCAATTCAAAATATTTGTAGTTAGGTTCTAGGATTATCTGGTGCCCTTCTAGTTTTTTTTTGCTGCTTGCAATAATCTTGGCAGAGACTGTTTTCTTATTACCATCGTTTAACGAGCACTGCCTTACAAATGTAATTTTCAAAGAGAAATGGTTGTCACGGATCTCTTAGTCGTCTCTTAGAGTCGCTCTTATACTGGTTCGTCTGGCTTGGATTGCGATTGGAAAGACAGCCCTGGACGATTGCCCAGTCGATCACGAATACTCCCAAATACCTGAGTGATAATGGAGATATAATATAACGTGGTCAGCTCCACGTAGGAATAATGTAATGGTTTAAAACCACAAGATCCCAGGCTAGCTTAGGTATACTTTCATGCGATGAAGCACGTACGCACAAGTTGTTTTTTACCTACATGTTTCATCGCGGTAAACCAGTTTTGAGTCTTGAGCTAAAAAATGATGCTTGCCTACTGCGTAGTATTAGCTTATTCATTTTACTCTTGCGCTCTGGGTTATATTTTGGTAATAGTAGGAATTTATTTCGGAAGTGAACGCTAGTCGCTGATGTGACATTCATTACTATACTTACAGTGTCTTTTCCAAATTTGCAATTATCGTATTTTTAAAAGACAGTAAATCTGGCAGTTCTCTCCATATAAAGTGTCAGTGTCACATTACTGTCATGAATTAATAATACGTATTTCCGTGTTTGATTGGAATGTCAAACTTTTAACTGAGCACAAATAAAATACAAAATGAATTTGAAGCTAACCTGGTCTAAAAACTATTTAAAACGGGGTATTTACGGAGTCATGCAACTGTGCCGAAATATCGGAAACTCACAAAAACAAACACACATGGTAAATACCCCGTTTTAAATAGTTTTTGTACAAAATTAATGTGCCTGTGCTCAGACATAAATCCAATATATCTTTGAAATAATAACATGTCTTAAAGTATTGGTTTATTTGTTTCAACAAAAGTATATTATTGTTTCGCATGATCTTCAGACTTACCGGTTTTAAAATAGAATGACTGTAGGAAAACAAAACATCGCCAACAAGTACCATTTCATACATTTTCTTCTCATGAATACATATTGAATAGTATTTCTGGTTTTGCATCGGAATTTGTAAAATGTTTAAATACTATTATATCAAGCAAAGTTTGTTGGCTTTAGAGCGTTATGACACTTGCGAATAGCGAGCGAGTTTTGTAGGGGAGCGAACACGCCGCGAGTTCGCCGCGTACGAGTTGTATAGAAATCGCTCAAGTGTGATAAGGCCTTTAAGTGTAGATCATCACTCTACAATCTCTACATTGTGCGGAGATTGCAATAGGCTTTTATTATCGACAATAGGGCCAAAACTCCCACGCAGAAGCCATACTTTGGTTTGACTTATATTTAGAATTTCAACTGGAAAATATTGTTGTCACTAAATATTACCTATAATTTTCAGTTCTGGTTGCCCTGAAAATCAGCGTTGTACGTGGCTACCCTGTCAGCCTGTCAAAACTCATGCAACCATTTTGGCGTGAATTATCCTTTTTTATGGCTGTATAATCTATTTATGTTTCTCTTCGCACCGAAAAACATATTTCTTTTTATTCTTTCATATTATACAATTTAGTACCTACGACGCCAAATCGGATTTATACTAATCCAATACGATACCATCAATCTGTTAACAGGTAATTTTTAGGGAGGATTTGTCAGTTGTGTATTACCTATATAGAACATTTAAGAGATATTATTTACATCTAGTAACTATGAAAAACCTTACACAAACTTATTCTTTGCCACCTCTGCCCTTGGAGTTGAAGCTTTCATAACGCCTTCCGCGGTGCACGTAGTAGACTAAGCCAAATCAGGTTCTTTAAATCTGCGGTAAATCCGATTATGCGTAGGTACCAACCGTTGGCGGAGCGTAAATATAACTCTATTCCCATCGCCTTGCCTAATTTAATACAAGCAACCCGTCCTATAGGTATCAAATGCGAAAATACACAGCCGAACCAAGAGCTTTCTCTTTTAGAAATGTTGAAGACGGTTAAAAAAACTAACCAATTTGGTTTCGTAGGCACTGATACCATTAAATTAAGATTCACAGATAACCAACCAGAACGCATTAAACAAGTCTAACATCAGCCACGCGTAGCCCTAAATCAAGCAAGTAGGTATACAATAGCAAGTGGCATCCACACTCGCGGGCGAATGTTTACGGCCAAGAATCCCGCACGACTTAAAGCGCGTAAAACTCCTATAAAATCCGTGTGAACCTCCAAGACCCGAAATGAAAGCACCTTGGAATTAAATAGATTTGTAATTCGAGCTCTCTTCAGTCCCGAGACGGATGATTTGAGATTTTCACCGGGAATGTTACTTTGCGAGAAAAGTAAGTCTCTGAGCTTAAGTATTTAATACAATAATAAGCCGTCATCAATTTTCACGGGTTTCACGGAATTATTAAGATTAGGTAACTTTTGACTTCAAAAACGGGTTATCGTTAATTAAAATGTAGCCTCCATGCCTTTCTTATCGGTGTCAAAGTGGATTATAGTATATTAAATTTCGAAACGGCATTTATATTTTGATTTTCAGGGGTTTTTTGACAATTGTGATTGATGCAATTCTTAAAATAAATTGATATAATATAATATGTTATAAATAGTTATGTATATTAAGTATCTAATTAAGATGTGAATAGCGATATTCATTATTTTAGCTAGAGTGACAATCCCGTAGACAAAAGGCCCGACGTTATAAATCTATTTTACCTAATAGTGGAAACCTTGAATGTCGTAACCATTATGATAAACGGCTATTTAACGTATTATATATGATATTGTTTATCACGTTACATCCTCGGCAAGAGTTTGAATGGTCTATTATGACGAGATATTACTCTCTTGGGGGCAACTATATGTAATACGTACCAAGAATATATATTTCAAAGATACTGTTTGACAAAATTTCTTTATTTGGCTGATTCATAATCAGAATTAGGTTATACTTTACAGGTTGTGTTTGCAAGCGTATTGGTATAACAGATTCAGATTTTTTCATAGAATGCGTTAATGTACGTTGAAGCTAATTTTCTGCTTTCACATTACCGGGAGGGCTTCAAGGTATCGTAGGTATTTATAACTAAGGAACTAAGTACTTATAAGTATCAATAACACAAATTATAGCTTTCAAGTAAGATCAACCTCGTCTCGTTGGTTTAGTTACCCCAGACCCAGCCTTAACCGCACCTTGAGTAGGGTTCTCCTATACATCATTTGTTAGTTCCAATCGACTTCCGATAATTCTGTATCTATTTGTATTGACAAGACATTTTGAGAGTTAATATTTTAGTGCTCGCAACGGTCATAGTTCACTTTTTAAAATTCTCACCGCTCATTACTCCAAATCTTCGGGGCTTTCACTTGCTTACTAATTGACTATACTTCATTATATAATGAAAAGGTCTAAAAAAAACGCAAGCCGGACGACTGATAAGTTGCACAAGGGTATTTGTACAAACACTCCATTTATAATTTTAACATGTAGCTTGGCAACACTGTCGCTGGGCAACACCCTCTTAGATATAGAGATCATTAACTTGTCGTCGATCCGGAGGTTATTTTTTTTCTATTTTCAAAAAACAAGAAATCCCAGTTGCACCATTACGTATTTTTTGCCACGTCTCAAAACTTTTTAACGAGCATGGGAGTAAAAACTTACATTTTATTTATTAACCTAGTCTTCTACCTAGTTTGTTTATTAAAAAGTTAAGAATGACAGTCTATCATAGTATTTATTTAGAGTTAAGATTCTACCTATCGCCTTAACAGAAGAGAGGTGGTTAGGTAAAGGTCTTTTGGCATCAAATCGCTTGTACTAACTAAAACTACAGACTAGTCCTAATTTATGCATAGAGAATGTTCGTTGAATAGACTAGATGCGATTAAATTAGTTCATGAATAAACTTTGCTGATAGACAGCGATGTTGGTTGATTATCGTTTTAAACCATCCTAGCCTTTCCCGAAGACGTCCCTAACTTGGAAGGTACGTTGATCTTAAATGTCAATTAAACTTTGAAACGGGGTTTGCGTTGATCGTCACCAAATTTTGCCTTTATGAGATCGTGCGAATCAAATACACAACCAACTACCCTCGAGTCCCGAACACCAAGTTCTTGCGAGTGACAAATTTTGAAGCTCTTGGGAATCCGGCAATACAGCTTATTGATTTCTAGAAACTAATATAAGTAGGTAACTACCGAAAAGGACTTCTAGGAGATTAGTTCCGGGTTATTCCCAGCTGTCATTTGCAGAGAATGACAGTTGTGTTAGTTATGAATCCCCGTTCAAATACTTAGAATTCACACCGTCGACAGATAACAATATATATATCACTATCATCACTACATAGTATAAAACAACGCTTCCTGCTGCCTGTCCCTATTATTGTATGCTTAGATCTTTAAAACTACGCAACGGATTTTGATGCGGTTTTTTTTAATAGATAGAGTGACTCAATAGGAAGGTTTATATGTATAATTGCACCCGTGCGAAGCCGGGGCGGGTCGCTAGTTTCTTATATGTACCTCTCTTGTGAACTTACAGACAGTAAAGCAGATGAAATTTTCAATCTCATCTGAAAGCTTTTAGGTCTCTTTTTAACTATTTTTTTTTACGAAATGCTTTTAGAGTCAGGAGAAACATTGATCGATCATGCTCTTTGTGTCACACTCGTTGGACAACGCCATTGCCACATACAAAGACCGATGACTCTTTTTACTATTAATATTTACAAGTCTAGTTTTTTTCCTTAATTTATGTGATTTCAACAGTTGATTTTTTGTAATGTATTCTATTATCATGTTGTATGAACTGAAGTCATATTGTTATTTTAAATTGAACCTTTACAGTATCTTAAAATATTATTATTTTACAGAATAAAGGCAAACAGTTTATTTTAATGTGGAAATATAATCATGGCCAATGAAAATGGGACCACTTTGTAAGAAAATAATCGGACACATGAAATGCAGTGTAACATAGTATAGTTCTTAACTTCTTCGAATTTAAGCACTTGAAGCATATACCTAGTCTACACCCCAATTAAACCCATTGCACACATTTCTGCAAAACGACTTTCTTCAGTATGGTACTATATTTACGCGTTATAGATATTTCATACCGTCAGGTGCTACAACTTTGCCTACGATGCTCAATTTTGCCTGGCTTGTAAAATCATGTTTTTCTTCACCAAACAGCTATTTATATATTATTCCTAAGATGGCCGCCTTTCTCCCATCTCAGGAATGAGATATAAATAGCTGTTTGATGAAGAACACATGTTTTTCAAGCCAGGCAAAGTTAAGCATCGTAGACAAAGTTGTAACAGTTGACTGTACCTACATACGTTTGTTAAACTATTCCTATTTTTAGGGTTCCGTAGCCAAAATGGCAAAAACGGAACCCTTATTAGTTTCGCCATGTCCGTCCGTCCGTCCGTCCGTCCGTCCGTCCGTCCGCGGTCTAGCTCAGTGACCGTTAGCACTAGAAAGCTGAAATTTGGTTTGGATATGTGCATTAACAAAGCCGACAAAACGGTCGAATAAAAACGCGAAAAATATATTTTGTTAGGGTACCTCCAGTACACGTTAAGTGGGGGGCGAAATTTTTTTTCGTTCCAACCAAGTTGTGTGGGATATCGTTGGATAGGTATTTTAAAAAGAATTTGGGTCTTCTACCACAGTTTTTGGATAAAACTAATACTTTCGGAAATAATAGCTCCGAAAGTTTAAAACAAGGCGTCCCCCCCCATCTAACTTTTGAATCGTGGGTCCTAAAATTTTGAAATAATCATGAAACTCAGGCCTAATGAGTACCTTCAATGAAAACTATATTGAATTCAATTGGTTGAGCCGTTTTTGAGTTATCACTCAAAAACCCATAGTGAGAGGACGTAAGTAAAAATGACTTAAGCGCCGCCAAATTTCCCGTAAGAAACGACCTTTTGAATTAATGGTCTCAGTTTACGGAACCCTACACTGAGCATGGCCCGACATGCTCTTGGCCGGTTTTTTTCAGTAAAAATTTAACAAGTTTGCCATTTAAGAGCTCTTCATATATATCATTTATTTTATCTTACTTTATTTTCTAGTTAAAAAAATCATTCCTAATTTTATTTTACTAATGTCATTACATGATTTGATAAATTGTACTTTACATGATTGTAATCGGATTGTTTTTTGTCCACAGTCATGGAGAAGACCTGATAGTGACGCCGTTCGCGCAGGTGCTAGCGAGCCTGCGCAGCGTGCGCAACAACTTCCTATCCCTCACCAATGTGCCAGTGGCCAAGTAAGTACCTAATATTAATAATAATATGAGTTTTGAGACTAAATCTACAGCTTCAACAATATATATAAACTTTACCACCTTGCTCTTTTGGAATAAGGTGCTAAAATGGTAGAATTGTACATATTGTTGACGTCGACTGTACTATTTTGCGGTTATTAATATACGAGTTTTCTGACAGTTTAATACTGTTTCCATTGTAAGTAAAGGCAGTTCTTATTTCATATTTATTCAAGTAAATAAGAAAACATACTGAGACGAGCCGATTACGCCTAATAATTTGCTGATTGTTGTCATCGTTCTGCCTGCTAGTATAATCTTAAACTCGTTAATTCAATTCATACTAAAACCAACTGTTAATGTAGCTATATAATTTACACACACTAGATGTTGTGTTGTTGTTAATTATGACATGCATTACAGGTATTATTCGTATGTACAATACCGGAATTCCGGTATTAGCCCATACAAGCAATGCCGGTGTTGCATGACCTATATTGTTAATAAACTACCCATTGAGTACACCAAAGGCTAAAGTTATCACGTTGTCAAACGGTGTAAGTGTAATGTTAATAGCAAGAATCGTGTTTTACACTTACCATTACGATAATAATTTATTCAAATTAAAGTCTAAAAATCTTTAAAACTTGATTAGTCCATATCAATACCAACTGAACAGGAAGATATCTGATTCTAATTACCTGATTAAACTTACGTACTAGATCCTACGCGTACAAAAGCCTTGCTAAGTTTCTGTTTAAAACTGCGTCTAAACTAAAATTAGGCGTCTTATACTGACGAAAACAATAACAATCAAGTGAATGGAAGCCAAAGTTTACGGCGGAGTAAAGCCAAGAAATAGGCAGAGGCACCGTTTTACGAGATGTTTGCCACGTCTTTAAAAGGATAAGGACAACAAATTGAATGCGTCATGAAAAAATACGCCGTAGAACACGCGTTGTAAATACTACAGTATAGCCTGGTAAATGAATGCTCAAAAACGGGTCTTGCTGGAAAAGTGGAAACCAGAAATTTTGACTTTGGAACTTTGTTAAGACTAGTTAGGAGACTAACATACTAAAAGTCCCCAGCCTCCGGAGGTGAGCCCGAGGAGGGGGGAGGTAAAGAAGGTCCCGTTTTTTGGTTTTTGCTTACATCTTTGGGTCATAGACAATCTTGTTGTAGTACATAATTAAAGCTGATAAAATTCTCTACAACTATTATGAATTCACTTTTTACCTAACACTAATGGTTGTCCAGATATGAGTTCCGAAAAACGGATGATTTTGTAAAGTGGGGGGTATTCTCCTCAATTCTTGTCATACTAATTGGCAAAAGTTAATCTGGATCTACAGTAGCTATTAATGAAAACTAAGTGAAACAATTATTATTGACAATGCTAATTAAACCCATAACTAAACGAACCAAATTCGGAGAGCAACATACTCATATTCATACTCATACTCATTTATTCATAATATTTCAAAATATTATTTACATGTCAAAAGATTTCATAGCATACATGGATTAATTGATTACATTTATGGATACCTATGCAGTCAAAATGAAATATACCATTTGGCATAAGGCGCTTACGTTGTTCGTTGTACAGGTTCAATATTAGATTTGAGCAAAATCGTATGCACCGGCCTCCAAATAGTACTTTTTCAACCGACTTCAAGATTTCGAAGAAGGAGATTCTCAATTCGCCGCGATCTTTGTTTTTTTTTGCTATTTTTTTATGTATGTTCGCCGATTTTTCGAAGACGACTGGACCGATTTGGTAAATTCTTTTTTTGTTTGAAAGAGTATACCTCATAATTGGTCCCATTGTCACCAGGTCCAGATCTGATGATGGGATCCTGGTAAAATCGAGGGCACTCTTCAACTATTATAGGCACACCTACTTATAGTGAATTTCACCATTTTTTTTACAGCAACTTGGTAATTTTCTCTTGGAATAGCGGATCCTAAGTGAAGTCTGTTCTTTTTTGTTTTAAATTATAATGTAGAGTGTTACATATGAGTAATTAGGGTTACCTCGTAACATAACATATTATAGTCAAAGCCATACAAATATTCAGCCGCAAACCAGGTGGCACATGTTTAATTAACTTGCCACGTTCAGGGAAAATGCGTAGGACACCCAAAATGGCAATTACTTTTGCCTTAATATTGCTAGATACATTAACTTGTGACGTCAACACTAGGTTTATATTTTTTTCCTATTATCTCTACCTACAGCTTATTGCTTTTGCGATGCTCCGAGATAACTAATCACGTATAAGTGCCGATTTTTATATTTATTTAAATTTTGTTGCGCAAAGGAAAATCTTTATGTACAAAACGCGGACTTAATGCCGAGATTCCCTACCAGTCAACCTTAAGTGCTTACTAGAACAAAAGGTAAAGAGAGACAAGTAAATAGTGAATACAATATGTACAATACAATTTGTAGATAGCATAATATATGTATCAAAAAACAATACATTATAATATTAATATATATTTAGACAGAATAAAATAATTTCCATTTATTTCAAAAAATACCGTAATAACAACACTGTCGACGCAATAGAAAGTAAGCACAACTAACTACAGGCTGTTCTATATAACTAAAAACTGCTTGTTACTTGTTTCAAAAACCATCCGTATTGATAAAGGGCTATGGATTTCTTGGAGATATATTGAAAATAATACTAATAAGATCATTCCATTTGATAATAAGAGTTTTGAATATATTTCAGAGCTTGCAAAGCTGCTCTTTGTAATTTGTAGTTCTAAACTTCTAATAAACACGCGTAGTGATCAAAGCTGGAATAGATTTCGCCTTCTAGAATAAATTGTTTCCATTTCACGCCACATGCAGAAAACGGTTACCCAGCTAACAGGTAAACTCGTTATTAAAGGCCGACAGCTGAGAAAATTACATTTCATTTCAAATAGTTCATAAAATTTTATCTATATTGGATATACAGTTGGAGATACATACGCAAGGAAAACGTACAGCTACATTTTTTATCAAGCTTCAGATATCTGTCGTTTTTGTCATCTATGTGTTGTGTATCAAAATTCCTAATGCACTTAACATTTGACATTTCATTATTATGTAGGTGTATGCGAAACCTTTTTTACCGGCGACTGGGGATTTTCGTCTACTTTAATTTTAAAGGGTTTTTCAAAGGACTTTTATCTGATAAGTAGGCGTAGGGATTGGGATGTAGGCGTGCGAAATTCAAATCGAAGGTCAATAAATACCGTTTGATTTGATTGGTGTACAGTCGCCATTAAATATATCGGAGCGGCCAGGGTACTCAAAAATATCTAAACATGCACTTTGCCACCTTGACAATACATCTGATGGCGTCTGTACAATATGTACATATAAAATTGTGAATATCCAATCCCCGCTGTGCTAGTGTGATTGTGAGTTGGTCCTACAGTCCGATCCGTCCCGTCCTGTGCCCCACACTGGAGCATGTATTGAAGGAGATAATGTGATGACTTATTAAATACTTATTCAGTAAAAAATAACAAAAATCTCGCATTAATTCACCATTGTAATAAAATCATAGTATAGCTATTTGATTATGACTTATAACGTCACAATAACTCTAGATATAGTTTGGCCAGAGTTTGTTTTACTTCAAGCATAGACAGGGAGAATCATATTGTCTTTTTCTATTGCTAGTACTCTCACTACTAAAAAAGGGGTGGGTATAGCATGTTACTCTGACTGTTACTGCGCTTTTTGGTTTGCCAGACTATACATGTCATACCATTACCTTGATCACAAAGAAGCAGTATTCCATTACGTTTTATAGGTAATTTTTTTTATAAATTATTCATTATCTCCTTAATGCGCACTACTATAGTTTACATACCTCAGGCACTGGTCCCACCGCGAGCTAGTAAGTTATGAGCTATCGGCTATAAACACGAACAAAAGATAAGCACTCCCGTGTAAATAAAAGAGACACGGCGATATTTATAGCTCACCGCTGGGCGAGTAACTATAAATATCGCCGTGTCTCTTTTATTTACACGGGAGTGCTTATCTTTTGTTCGTGTTTATAGCCGATAGCTCATAGCTTAGGTACTAGCTCGCGGTGGGACCAGTGCCTCAAGTTGCACTTAACAGCAATAACTTCGCGTTGAATAGGATAGTTATTGTTTATGAGTCACAAGTTATAAATCTCAGTCAGATATGCAATGATTTACAATTCATATCAGAGTACGAAGGCGGCTACGTCATATGCGCGTGAGCATGATCAAGGCCGGGCAACGTGGATGTGGTAAAGATACTGTGCTCAACATATGAAGCGAGCAAACTAACTGAGCATAACAAGATTAACATTGTTTTAGCCTATTTATTTTTCGCGGTTACGGGGTTGTTTCTACAAGCAAAGTAACTATGTAGGTATTGTAGGCACAGGGGCTAGGGTAGACCGCAGCGAATTGGATCGCATGGAGAAATTAATTAAGTTTATGATCGCATTTAAATAAATAAGAGTCTTAAAAATACTATATTAATGTGTTAAGTCTGTTATTGAAAATTTCTGTCGTATTTCGTGATTACCTTATACCTATGAATGGTTTGATGATGATTAGAAATGATAGCCGAGTATTATTTTCGATTCCAGCTTTTCTATTCACATTCTAGATTCTAATTTCAGTCGACATAGGTACCTTTCAATTTATCATTTTTATAACATATTACGAACCTTTTTGCTCTAACTAATTTGATTGTTATTAAATGTTTTGAACTGCTTTACGATTTTGCTATTTTAATAACCAGCATAATGTAACTAAAAGAGCACATATCACAACACTTCATCACAAGCCATAAACCATTCAAAAACCATAAACTCAACTCTTTTCCAATATAAACGTAGATGGTGCTACAATAAAAAAAAAACATCTCTTACAAATCCATCAATTTCAAACAAAGTGTTTAAATTTGTATAAGTTTCCAAAACAATTAAACAAGTCGAGTTGACTATTACAGATTATATCCAATTGCCCTTTAACGTCTTCATCAGTATTTTATAGCTGAATGTAGTTGTGACGTTGTCGTGACGCAGCTCGTGACGCCGGAGCGAGAGCACGCGAGATGTAGGCGTCTCGTCTGTGGGTTGACGGCCTTGCGACACTTCAAATGTCCCACACGTTTAGCTATGACATTTTGCCAATACGCACCGGTCGTGTGCGTGTGGCACAGGTTTGAAAATTACAATAGTGGAGCTTGATGGCAGATGTATGTTTAACTTTAATAAAATGACAAAGAATTTAATAATAAAAAAACTAATCATGTTAGATTATTTATTTACGGCCCACAAAAGAAAAGTAGTAAATATCAGACTTAAGCTTTGTTGTCTATAAATTTGATTAGTAAATCCATTACGTTTTTAAAATGTACTCTACAAATAATTATTAATCTTATTTGTTCGCATACTTATTTGAATTTTAATATAAAGAAGTGCTACATAAGAAAACATTATTTCACCACAGACATTGAGCTTTGTGTACGTCTCCTTGAAACGTTCTTTGACAATGTTAATGATCCGCTAAGTTTGCGGTTGTCATGAAACCCTAGGCACCACATACATAAAATATACGTTTTGTAGATAAAACCGTGTAAGACAGCATTACAGCGATGTTGACAAATATGTGTGCGTTCTTAGGGGTTCAGAATTTTATGTCAACGCAACATTTGTTAGTCGCGCTTATTGTATGCATGAAATAGAATTTGAATTTGGAGTGTAATCAAGGGGCTTTTACTATGTCTCTCTCCACTGTACAGTCGACTTCAAAGACATGTTTACAGTTTTGGAATTATCTCAAATGAATAAGGTGAAAAAGTGAAAACATATCTTTGACGTCGACTGTACCTGCCCATTTATACCGATGCGCTTACCGCATATGAGGAAGAATTGGCATACCGCTTTTGTATAATAGTATAATTCCAGCCAGTTTATGACATGTGTAGCACACTGCATGGATCTATGCAGCACTTTAATTATGCAATCGTGAATCGTCAAGTAAGGTACGAGATGGAGAAGCTTAATTATGTCACTATTGTAAGTTATACAATACTTTTTCTCCGAGTACTCAAAATAGGCAAGTCGGTAAGAATTGAGTTAGACGAATGCGTTACAATCTGTTGCCTATACAATTGAGTAACTTAAATCTCCCGGTGGATTTTGCCAGCGCCCGGTCGTCGGCGGCGGCGTGGCCGGGCGGGCTCCGGCACCTGAGAGTGAGAGTGCTAAAATATTGTATGAAAATCCATTTTAGGTTAGTCGAGGATGCTATAAAATGTGCGCTCCATCAAAAAGTATGCGCTAATAGTTCCGTCTACAAAGTCTCAATTTAATAATAACGTCGTCGAGTAGAAACCCCGCTATTTATTGTGTTATTTTAAAAGCGCATGACGGCTAACGTTTTCGTCTTTGTAATAGCTAAATATCAAATTCAAGAAGGAGAATAACAGAAGACTGTTCTTGTACAGTCACCGGCAATAGTATCTTCCTACGCGAAGGCCGCAATAATATGTGACACGCTCTTATTTGTAGGACCATAAGAGCGCGTCACATATTTTTGCGACCTTCGTGTAGGAAGATACTACTGCCGGTGAATGTACTATTACTTATTCAGTGGTGTAATTTATTTTTCACCTCAGCAGTTCGAACAAGCCTACTCCAGGGAGTGAGGAAAGTTGCGACTTTCGTCACTCCAGGGAGTGAAATTTTGTTTCTAGAAGCTTTTCGTCATAATGATGATGCCTTTCATTCAGGAATGTAAATAAATGTGTTTTTTTAACTTTAATATGTTCTCACTACTGAGGTGAAAAGTTGTATGTATCACACGAGAGGAAAGTTTTTTTACATCTCGTGTTCTTGAGATCCCTCGCTACGCTCAAGATTCAAACTTAGAATCTTTCGCTTACTCGGGACTCAAAATCAACACTCGCAAGAAAAACCAACTTTCCTCTCTTGTTGCACAAATAACTATTTTCTCATCGTATGTTCCTCTGAGACAAAAACTTATCGAAAGCTTTTGAGATATGTTAGTTTACTAAAGGAACAAGAAATATCATAAGTCGACAATTGCTGCTTATTCTCTTTTTAAGGTATATACTTCGCCTCGCTTTCTACATCGTATACCTACCTAATTACCAAACGCTTTTCCTAATAGCTCTTTTGACCCCTTTTGAAACTGCTAAAGTTTCTAAACTCCATTCGAAGTCAGATATAACATCAAAAGTTAGCTCGAGAGGCTAGTATAAAATTCATTATGGGAGAGCTTTTTGCGCTGCAAAATAATCTTGTCAAATTTAATTTTAGGTTAGAATACCTTGAAGTATAAGTAAATACTTATTTGCAGAATACTGTGCTGCTAAAGTAGTTTTGTGTCAAATAACAAATAGCGCTATTTGTTATTTGACACAAAAAGCATGCCATTTCAGATATTTTAACTACCTACATATTTTACGGCCTCACTATTTTTTATATGACGATTTACTAGGAAATTATTAAATTAAACTAAATTTTTTGATATATAATATAACTAAGAATATTAATGCCGATTTACTTGCATCATAGAGTAACTTATATAATAGAGCAGCACAGCCTTAGAACTTTTTGAAGCCTAAGTTTATCACGCCATCTAGTTGAGGGCCACTTAAAGATAGCAAAAATGTAAGAGGAAATGTCACTTCCATCTAGTAACGAATAACGTAATAGTAGTACACTAGTCGTTACTAGATGAAGCTGATATTTCCTCTTAGATTTTTGCTATCTTTAGGTCGCTCTCAACTAGATGGCGCTAAATACTTGGAGCCTCGAGTTCTTAGACTATGGCCGTCTATTATATCTGTCTATGCTTGCAGTAAGTTATTTCCGAGTATCGTTCAGTAACAGAAGAATCCAAAGATACATGAAAACTTAGATTGAGCACGAATACAGGCAATGGTCAATCTCTGTCTCAAAATAATAGCTGAAGTGAAAGTTCTTAACAAAGTAAATGACGCCACAAAATTTACCCTGACATTTTATGAAACCATGTCTGTTTACGTATAAAAAGCAAAATGTGCTAAGAAATAAAACAGAATTTCTCTTGTTGATTGTCGTGTAAGTCGTTGGAGTTTATACAAAGTGAATTTAACCCGAGTAAAGAAACTGGATTCTTTGAGATCTTTGGCAACTCTGTATAAGTTGAGTTTTATTATGTTCTGTGCCGGTTTTTGCTTGGCCGATTCACATTAATATCTTAACAGTGACATCGTGAATCGCGGAAGTTATGTATTTACTGCATATAGTATTTAAAAGTGTTATACCTATGCATACAAGCATTATGTGTTTCGTATTTTTGTGTAGTTATATCACGTAAGTGAAACAGTTTTATTTTCTGCATTTCGATTGACATATTAAAATTACAATTAGATTCTAATGTCCTTATTCATAAACGGCTACTCAAGAGATCGCTGATAACTGTTTGTCCCTTTTCCTCGTATAGGTTGGACGGAAAGGGACAAACGATTATCAGAGGCCTCTTAACTTTAGTAGACGTTTATGAATAAGGGGCTTAGATTTTATTCACACTCGTATAAAATGCATTTATGTAATTGAGTAAATTTACTTTATACCTTTTTATCATCAAATTTATATGTAACATTTAAATATTAATATGCCATATTATTAAATACCTATTTGTTATTTTGTTATTATAGAAGCCTAAGCTTTTAAATTATAAAAATGTCCAACACAAATAGTTATTTAATATCTCTGAAATCTTTATTAACTAAATTTTATGTATCTCAAGCGTATCTCCTTCATTAAATTTTAATTAAAATAACTTGCAATATTTTATCATTTGGGTAGTCATTCTAAAATAACTAATTGAGGACATAATGTTATTAATACCAATTTATTATATTTCAGGAAAATTATGTTGGACTCTTCTGTCTGTATTGTTGTCTGTTTTTTCGTCGACTTTTACTAAATCTGTCCCAAAGATCACAAATATCATCAATACGACACACTATTGAGCACCGTATTGCCTGTCATTGTTATTCCGAAGGAAATATATTAAAATCTTAAGAAATTGTGATATAAGTAAAAAAGCATAACCCTGTACAAATGACAATGCTATCAAAGCAAATTAAAGTACTTGTATTGGCTTTTCAACCAACTCAAGATTTCGAAGGAGGAGGTTCGCAAGTCGTCGGGATCTTTGTATTTGCTATTTTTTGCCGATTTGGAAAATTATTTTTTTGTTTGAAAGAATATAATACTTCACAGTTGATCCAATTGTCATCAGGTCAGGATCTGATGATGGGATTCTGGAGAAATCGAGGGAACTCTTCAAGTATTATAAGCACACCTTTATATAGCGATCAAGTATTTTTTTACTCTAGCTCGGGCATCTGCTTTTGGAAATTTGGACCCTAACTGAAGGCGGTCGTTCTTTGTTTAAATTATTATTTTGTCAAATAATGTAACCGGCACGGCACAGTCACATGCTATCCCAGTATTTTCGGCTTAGTTAGATCCCAGTGAATGAGCGTACAAAGGTAAGAAGTAAGCCTTATTGAAAGCCCGGAAGCTAATTGCTCCGTAGCGTGAGCGTCGCCTGGCCAAAAGAAATTTCTATGGGTGTTTAAGCCGGTGCAAATTAAACTACCTACGTAGGCGTCGTAGGCTACTTTTTTTATTCATGTAATGAGATGAGAAAGGAATCTTTGCAGTTTTTATATTAATTGCGCTGCCTTTCTTAAATAGTAGAAATGGTAATTATTTTGCTTTTTCTTTATCTGGATGGTCGAATAAAATTCGGATTGAAACATACAAACAGGTACCGTAATACGAAAGCGTGACAAATTTCAAAGATTTGTTTTTTCGTATCCTGTCTTCCCCATTTTTGTGACAAAGTATAAATCAAAAAACCCGGCATTTGGATGTCTCGAAAATAATCGCAAAGACAATAATGTCAACAAGGTTAAGTGTTGGCAAACAATACGGGCCTCAACCCGTTGGAGAGGGTTGCGACACGTAACCAACCCCTCATAACTTATATTTAACATGTGCTTTTTTCCTTAGATACCTAGGCTGTAACTATGCTTATTTTTACAAGATACGAGCTAGATAAAGTAATCGTGTTCTGGACATTCTTAAAGCCTTGCATGCTACTTCTGCTGCTGTACCTAATGTTAGTATAATTAATTTAGCACTCGTTTGGAAATTCGTTTCCCCGTTTTTCTGTAGCCTACATAAAGGTGTACCGTTGGCAAATAATGAAATTCGGCTCACAGGTGCTTCTGACAAAGGATGAAGTAAAAAGATAGTGACCGTGGAAACGCGTTATTTTCCAGCGCGCGTCGAAGTTATAATGATCTCGTTAGCATGGCACGTCGAACTTGATATGACTGTCCCACATTTAATTCTGTTTATTTATCCGTTTCCGTTTACCTTGAGCCATAATACAGCCGTAAACTATAAAAAAAATCTAATTAACTTTGAACCAAATGAGTAGTAATGTGCTTAAACTCGAAAACAGAGTTGGGCAAATATGAATTTGAATAAGAATAATTCTAGCAATCGTTATTTAAAATAATATTTTCACCTCAGCAGCTCGAACGAGGGTTCTTTGCTGCCTAAATTCAGTGAGCAAAATTCGATTTTGCTCACTGAGTGAGTCAAAATGACCTTGAACTGACGTTGGAATTAAAATGCCAATTACGTGGGCGAGATCTAATACAAATTCGAACAGTAAGAGTCTGTTCGCGTTGTCTTTTTCACGCCGTTAGTAAATAGAGAGAGACAGAAATATTTTAAATGTCATTCAATCTAATTTGACTTAATTTTAATTCGTATTCTGAATTTTCGATAGCAGACCCTGACACAGAGCCAGAAAGAAACGTTCGGAAACGCGCACAAGTAACTAATTTGTAAATAATAATTTCAACATTTTTTTAATGTTTAACCATACTAAACTTAAAATAAATTATGTTCTTCTTCTTTATATCAAAATAAATAAGTATAAGTGGAAAAATTACAAGATTAACGTGTGAAATATATTATTACTTACAACAATCTCACGTATTATTATCTAACGCTAGTAACCGAACGCAAATAAAAAAAGTTGGCAAATGTCAAAATGGTCGTAGATATTTATAAAATAATTAACATGTTTCGATGATTGTGTTATTAACGAATTATTGAGGTTTTTAAGCTCAAGTGTAAGAATATTATAAGAAAAAACGAGCGAATAAATTGACGAAGAAGGATTAAGCATCTTTCAGGTTGTATTTTTCCATGTTCTCTCTGCTGAGGTGAAAAATAGTGTGTTCAACATGAGAATAAAGTTATTTACATCTTGTGCTTTTGAGTCCTTCTCTACGCTCAAGATTCTAAATTAGAATCACTCGCTACGCTCGTGATTCTATTATAGAATCCTTCGCTTGCTCAGGACTCAAAATTAGCACTCGAACTACTCGAAGCAAATATTAACTTTCTTCTCTTGTTGTACAAATATCTATTTCATTGTATTAATTAATATTGAGCTGTCTAACGTGGAAAATAAAATAATTAATCTTTCATATATATCATTTTTTCCACATTAATAGAATATGTAGAATAGAATAGAATAGAATAACTTTATTTGCTCTCACGTTGATTTTTGACATGTAATCGTGTTATCACACATTACATTCCTCCTAGAGATAACTTTTGCGGCAAAATGGATGAAAAAGATGGTTCTTGACTACATCCCAAAAAAGTGTACATTTATACCGGGTTGACTGTATGTAAGCAATGTTTTGACTACTTTCTAATTTATAATGAGGATTTCAGTAAAACAGGCTATTTTCACCCCCTAACCAGAGACTATACATATATAGACAGCCACAGTCTAAGAACGTTTTGAGGCTCCAAGTCTGAAGCGCCATCTGAACGAGAACAACCCTTTGGCTACCGTGTAATGTAAGACAGAGTACTCTCTGCCCTACATTATACTACTATTACTACGGCAACTTTGGGTTGCTATTGTTCAGATAGCTCTTCAGACTTGGAGCCTCAAAAAAATCTTACACTGTAACTGTCTACTATTACATTTAAAGCAGCAGTCTGAGGAGATAAAAATGCGCGTTAATTAAAACAATGTCGCAAGACTATTCTGTGCTAAAAATAGGTTTTATAGTCTTGCGCGACTCATCTAAAATAGACATAAGCACATCTGTCGATTGACCCCGGCCTTTTGCTCGAGTCGCTTCTTGATTATCTGCCATGCCTTGTTAATTCTAAAATACTGTCACAGTTTAAATATTCGTTCTCGACATTGCCCATAGGTACCACAACGCCTCACTAGGTATACACTTTTGAACGTTATTACAGCGGAATAAGGTTCAAAAGTGTATACCTAGTGAGGCGTTGACTGTACTCTACGGAAGTTTTACATCAGTCACTTTTTTTTATAAGTGAACGCGCATTTCGGCTGATTTGCTTATTCATAGGCATATTCCCACAAAAGCGGCGCGTAAAAGAAGCATAATTAACGTCTAATTTACGAATATGAAGTATAATATAAATAAGGTAGCAATTTTTTATTCAGCAGACACTTGCTATAAAAAAATAATAGACTATTTGCATCTTTTAGCTCCCTTGAGATCTGTTCAGATGTTCATAATTATTCTAGACAGATATAAAATCGTCGACGACACGAACGGAGCTGGCGGGAAATTGAAATGTCAATGGAATGGCTTACAATCGTGTCCCGGGTATACTTGAATGCATCGTAAATGCACTTTCTCATAAGTACCTAAGACTCATAATGAAAACATCATAAGTCACAAGATTTACGGTTGAGAAATCCTGAAACGCTGCAGTCACTACGGGTACTTGAACGGCGCTTTGTGTATGGGAGAAAATGTAGGGCAAGCGTATTAGCGTTAATAGCTGCAGATAAAGCGTTCATCTTTTTAAATGACGACCTTAATGCTTTGTGAAGCTGAGCTATTTTTCGTCTCTTTTAGAACGGGAAGTAAAAAAAAATTAAAAAAAAATTATGTACTGATTCAGTTCTACTATTTGTGCTGTGATATCATAATGTTCATACGTTCGATACTTGCTATTCTTAGAACTGAACGTTGTCCGTGAACGAGTTTACGATGCAAACGACTTGAGCGATATGCATTCTGTGCAGCTGTTGACTTTTATTCCAAAGAAGGTAGTAGACATTAGTTGTAATGCTTTCTTTACGAAACGCACATCCACGTCCACCGGCATAAATTGCTCGAGCATTGAGCAGCAAGCAACGCTCCCCGGAGCGTACGTTACTTGAACAAGGCGTAACTTACGCCGCGTCTATAAGGCGTAATTTTTTTTTATATACATTGAAATCAATCCCAGTCGTCCGGCCGTCACTAACGGTGTGTACTTATACAACGACAAGGTGATGGGGGCACATTTGTACATAGGTTCCTTACTTGGCCTTTAACAACGAATGTATTTTCTTACAAATAAAAGCATGAGAAATGTGATGAGGATGACCATTATATTATACTTTGGAAGTTGGTGATTATACTGATTATGTACCATCACTTAGAGATTGTAAGATAATTTTGTAAGGAATTGTAGCTTTTAGCTCTTCAGACATAATGTATAAACTTTAAGGGCAATACTCGCTGAACACAGCCATCGGATCAGTATCGTCACTTTCTATTCTAAAAGGACCGTAAGTTTTAGTTCTCAACAAGTTTACAAGCTCAGAAAATACAACGGACCATTTTTTGTTTGAGCTAAACTTAAGAAATTGTAATTATGATGTTCAGTTTAATGACTTTCAGCTGGCGTGTTTTTATCATGGATATAAAGTTCGTTAGGTTTGTTTTGAGAAGCTTTTCTTTTTAACGCAAGCCATTAATAAATTCTTAAGCATTTTACAAACATCAGTTACGTTTTGTTTTGATTGTTTAGAAAGGACTTTTTAATAGAAGTAATTGGATGAAGTAAAGTAATTGTCTGGACGGAATGGAATATTTACGTCACTACTTAGAAAAAAACTCGTATCACGTATCTCACACTTTTCTTTAAGGTGAAACGCAGTAACTCTATATGCATCACATACATACCTAGTAAGCACATTTTTCTTTTGAGTGACAGAACAAGATACAATTTGTTTTCGAAGTAGTTAAGTGACGATATTCTGTACTAATGCCGGCTTTCCGGCACTGGGCATTGTTCCCACAAATAGGTCCTCAGAGGACGGTTATGTCATACAATATACACGTAGGTACGTGACGAGAGCGCCTATTGATCGCATAGTTTCCTTACGCTTGTCAAGGGCACGTAAAACTCCTTGATATTTGCATAAACATTACCTAAAAATAATTGAATTAAATTGAATATCCTGAGGGGCAATTTAAAACTGTAAAAAGCAAACAGAGCACTGTAAAAAGCATTCATATCTATTTTATTGATATAAATAGTATGTTTTATTATTGTTATATTATATCTGTATTTAGACTTTAGAGTGTAAAATACCCTTACTCCGAAATTGTACTCGTAACATATTACCCTTGTTGGGCTAGCGAACTGTTAAAGTACCTAGTACGAGTACAAACTAATATAAGCCCTTTTTAACATAATACTATAAGTACCTATAATTAATACATTATAGGTAGGCTATTAGCTAGGTGGCCTTACAGTACAAAATGGCGCAGTAGGTACGACCGGGCCTTTCAAACCGAGTTCAGTTTTGAAACCTAAAACATCAGAAGAAATTGTGGCGGATTTTATTAACACATAATCTTTAGTTTCCTGTTTTGTATTCTTTATTCCTGTCGTTGGAATATACTTCGTTTTTATTTTCAGATTAGAAAAGTAACGGTTGATATTAGGAAAAAAAAATTAAACGACACCTTTTTTTTAAATTATTAGTGATACGCTAAAACCAATATGACGAAAAATGACAAATTTTAAAATCGTTTTCCCAAAAATCGCAATCAGACAATCGCACGGTTTTTTTATCTGAAAAAAAAACGAAGTATAGTCACCACCTGCCTTCTTCCCAGTATCCACTCACACAATCTACTTATTCCAGTAAAATCTTACAAACATCAAAAGCTCCGGTAACACGAAAAGAAATTTTATCTCCTCAAAGCTTTTACTAGAAATAACCAGTTTATAAAACGTCTTTGTTGTTTAGTTCTGCATTTAATCTTATTAAGTAAGGCTTAGAGTACCATACGACCCTCAGTGTAAATCGATTTGAATAAAACTGTAGCGATATAATCCGTTCAAAGTTGTTTTATTTCATAAAACTGTAGCATTTATTTTATCATTTTTGCGTCTGTGACGTCATAGCTTCAACATGACGGTATACTGTGACACTATGGATAAAATTGAGAACTTTTACAAATGTTTAACAGAACATTGAATTTAAATTTTATTTTATATTAATAGCACATATGAAAAAAAATTTGATTTACCTTACTTATCGTAATTTCAACCAGTAGAATGCAAACACTTTAACAGAGGGTTAGTGAGTTAAAAAAAATAAAGATGATGCCGATCTAGAGAAAACTCTTACCTATGTTCTTATTAATTATTTATCAATTTTTTGAGAAGTTTACAAATGCATACATTACTATCAATATACATATACAGCATCCTGAGCATGATACCTATAGCTAGCAAAATAAATTGTTCTCTGTTGTGGCATATATGTGGGTCAGAGGACCAAATCACTCATGTATATAAATTATTAGATACCTGACTAACATAACAATTAAGTACAACACTAACAATTTGTGGACCTTATGTTGTCTCTTAAATAAAGAAATTAAATTTTATTCTATAACTTAACGTTTTAGTTCTAGCGTTTGTAAGAAAGAAAGAAAGAAAGAAAGAAAACATTTATTCATGACAACACATACAATGGAAACAAACAGAAAGAGACATACCGTGAAACGGGGCGACTTTAAAATATAGGGGCGACTTTGAAAAATCGACTTAATCGCCAAAAGTATGGATTTTCAATCTCTAGACGTCTAGTAAAATGTAATAATGTATAATATTCTAGCCATTATAAATTAAGAAAATTGTAAATAATGCCGCTTTTATGACTGTTAGAAATCTATCAAAGTAGCCCCAAAATTTCCTAAAGTCACCCCATTTCACGGTACACTTAAGGTAAGGATTCAAGTATTTTATTTAAGAAGGAAATACGTCGACCTCGGTAGTAGGTTTAATTTGAGCACAATACGATTATAAGATAAAAATTATATGGATTATGATAATACCCGATTAGTTGATTACAATACTTGTATTGATGTTTCCTGTTGTTGTTTACATTAATTTGGATTAAAAACTATATATGTACCTATACGTATTTAAAGTTTGTGTGTCTTGTGTTGTATATTTTACACTCCTAGTGCATCTACCTATAAATACTACACATGTATGGCAGGGTCACCTAAGACAAACAAAACAAAAGTGATTTTGTTTTGGTAGTGTTCTAAATTAAGTTTTTAGCTACTCAATAGGATACCTGAAGCGTAACTTTGGCCCACATAAAAACATTGGCAATGTGCCATAATTTAAATTCAATAAAACTGGCCCGAGTTAATCTTGATGACCAAAGTTAGAGTTACCGTCTAGGACCAATGTAATGTAAATTGGCATTACGGTAACATAACGTTCTCTCCCTATAACTAAAGCGTTCTAAACACTATCAGTAAGACATTATTTATGTACCCATCCTTCTCTTGCTTCATATACATTGAAACGGAAGGGTAAGGTCAACTCGGCGAAGACCGACAGTTGGAGAAGATCGGATAGCAAGTAAATTCTGCAAAAATAGCTTTTTTACGAAATCGTAAAACTGTTCTAGAAGTTCTAGAACTAGTGACTGACGGTCTTCGCCCAGTAGACTTTAATATAAATAATGACATTATTACTGACTGAGTGTGCTACTTGCCATACGTGACCTTTTCTGACAGAACTTCCACCATTGATTCTAAAGTTGTTTTGTTATTCATGGATTTATAAAGTATTTTAAATAGGTCATTAAAATGACAAAACCGCCACATTCCGCATACAAACGTAGTTTCGATATGAAAATGAGTTTGCTTGTTCCGAGTTAACAATGTTGCAACTCCGCGACATTGTTATTATACTTATTTAACATTTTTATGACGCTCTGTGCGTAAAACTGTTTTCTCTTGTATTCTGAAACTTTTTTAAATAATAATTAAATATGTATTAATATTTTATATACTAAACTAAACTAATAAGACGGAACTAAAACTAAAATTTATAGGTACATATGTATGCATATTTGCATAATAAAATGCCCCCTGCGCCGAAGATGGTCGAAGTATTTATCCATCCACTCCATAGTTGCCAATAAATTCCAGACTTTTCTAATTTGGATTGCATTTTAATTGACAGGACAGGAGATAAAAAGTTACGTATTGACCGTGCAGCTGTATTTTATTACAAAACTTTTACATACGTAATTCAAATTCTGCCATAACATAAATTATGGTTTTTTGTCGTAAATCATTATTATGATTTCACGTGGGAAATTATGCAAAAAAAATGTTTCCTAATTAGATTAATATCCTATCCTTAACATTTTTCGTACCGCAGTTCGCTATGCGCTACGCTCGTAGCCGACTCCGGCATTTTTCCGCTTTATAGCGGAAATCCGCTACGCACAGAGAACCCGCCTAGCGGGCTCCTGGTGCTCAATGTATTTATCTCTTATGATCCAGACTGTATCAATCATGAATAAAGCCTTCCCAAGCCAAATAAATGAAACCTGGACTTAGGCGCGGCCTGTGTCGCCAGGAAGGAGAAACGATTCAGAGATTGTAATACAGTGTGTTTCTGTAATAGGAGCAATAAATTAAAACATAAATAGATTCTACTCCTCAAACTACAAAACTTTTGTTCAACAACTTAAAAAAAATATGTATTTTGTGGATTGTCTCTTTTTCATACAAACTAAATAGTATTTTCAATGAACGTTAAAATGCTTGTCACCCTACAGACATAGTCAATTCCGGAATACATTGCGTGTTCGAAAAACTTTAAACTGTCCTAATAATCAAACCATACGTTATTTTTAAAAGTCGCTGAACAAACGTTTCCTGGTTTGAGGAGTAGAATCTACGTTTTAATTTATTGCTCCTATTACAGAAACACACTGTATACATACCTACATTTAAGGAAATTTTATCTCGGAATCCTTTCTGCGCCGGCAAGGCAACGAGAAAATGATTAAACCCTTTGAAAAGAGCTTATTTCCTCAGTAACTTATAAAATTGACCTTGAATTTTCAACGTGAAGGTTTACTTTGAGATTACAAATAATATAGCTGAAATCAATTAATCTTCTTATGAAACCATAGGTACCGTAGTAGGTTTCATTCCGCCATTTTTTTCATGACATGACTATCGTAAACATTTTAAGAAATATTTCAAGTTACTTTTGCGTTGTATTAACGAATTGAAATGTTTGTAAAGAACCAAGTCAAATAGATCGCTTTTCAAATTCTATTTAGATTGATTTTATGATTGAAGTGATTTTAAACATTAGAATGGACTTATTTAATAACTGGTTAAGTTAAAAAAAAATATTTGTATCATCATCACACTGGATGAGATATCTTAACTCACATTTACACACCGCACGACTTGTAAAAACTTCTACGCATTTTTTTTTCTTTTTTGATTGAATATTTTATATAAAATTACACATAGGTAAGCAAAGATCCGTTGTCCAATTTACTCAGGATATTTTATTCGTAAGTAGCGCAAGTAAAAAGAGACTATAAAACACCTATTAATAATAGTATTGATAGGTTAGGTAACCTTTAATTTGCGATGTCATGAAGCGGAATTCGGTGGTTGACATGATAATTAACGTTGTATTCCACTCGTTCCAGGTCTCGGAGGTCCTCCGGGGCGGCGACAGCTGTCACACCTCAACCGAAAAACCTGAATCCTGGAGGTAAGCACACTACACTACGTAACCAAATACAAAATTTAATTGTAGAAGATTATAAACAAAAGATGAATCACGTACGAGTAAGTCGATCGTTTGACCTTTGAAATAACTCCGTAGCAACAATACATTTAAATTACATCAGAGGCCGGGAAAATAAGGTTTTCCGGCCAAGTAGGTATAGACGTGCGGATAGTTACGAGGCCGGAAATCCGTTTGCACGCCGAGGCATGTAAAGTGATTTTCTCAAACATGCAATTAAATTAAATTAAAAACTCCATAAGGACAATTTTTTATTCAATATTAAACAAAAAATGCGTGAGTGTCGTGGAACCACTCGGTTGGAACGAAGTTATGTTCCTCCTACCCATACCCATACTCATACTCATCATCATCAACATCATATTCATGCTCATAAGGAACTTCAGCTGTTCGTAAAACCTGCCGCATACTTTGACGCTGTATGAATGACGTTGGACGTTGAAACAAAAACGATACTTTGCAGGCCCAGGCCTGAAAAGTTGTATGAAATCCCTTTTCAGGCCGTATCGAGTTGCTGTGCCCGAAAAAGGATATTTCCGAGTCTATTTTATAAGGAACGTAAAGAGAATATTTCATTGCATGTTTGAGGAAAACTTACCTCATTGGTCGATTGTTTAAGGATCGGAATGTAATAAACTATAGTAAATATGACAGTTTTATAAATCAAATGCAAATCAGTACCAATTATGGAGTGTTTAGTTCACATTAGACATTGAGTTTCATAGATTACAGACGGTCAAAGATCACGCCGCTGATTATGAGCCATAAATACGATCAATTAGTAAGCACTATTAATAGCACATCGAAAATAAAGAACCATTCATTTGCAGTTATCACCTCGTTATGAGACTTATTCTTGGAATGTCATTCACACACTCAGGTATTACATGTATTTTTTTTGTGTATAATAAAGTGCTACTATTACTAATACTACTGATGAAATGAAAAGAAAAATCTATATTGGGTGCAAAAAGAAACACAAATAGAATACCTACAGAAAAAAACACAATTACACATAAAAATACAATTTACACCAAAATGGTTGTCACTCAGCATGTGTCTAGGTAGTTAGTTACGCATAAATAAATTTAATATTCAACGTAACAACTATGTATACTAAGTAAAGTCAACCAAGATCTTGACTTCCGACGTTCCAACATGGAGGAGATTGCTGAAAATCGAAGATAAGATAAGTTCAGTGTCATTTTAGTTACATATGAAAATTTTATGTAAACAAATCTTTCCGATAATCCAACAGTGGGCTGGTTTATCACATGATAAGACTGGTTAGTCAATGCGAATATAAGTCTCGGAATGAAGGAAGTTGGGCCCTTTTTATCGCGGTATATCGCTCGTATTTCGCAGAATCTTTTTGTAAACAAGACACATGTGTTGGTAATCCATCTGATCTGTCTACCAGGAAAAGATTACGCTTCCATATGAATGACGAGAGAATCTAAACATACAATGGGTTAAGAGGAAACCGGCCATTTTCCTTCATTTCCAATAGATAGCGTGACGTTTTCTCGATTTTGTTTTTACAAGTACGAGTAGATCTTCTCTGTCAGTTTCCAGTAGCTAAGTATATTATAACGATTTTTCGGTTTGCACATGCAGTAAGCCTGGGCTGCTCGTCTGCCGTCTGACCCTTCTATCCTTGAAGTTATCCTTCACATTATAACTATTAAATTAGGCGTTTCTTCAAAGTAGATAAAACTTTAATTTACGACGTCAGTAATTTTTGTGTAATACCCTAACAATAAATTACATGAGAAATATATCAGTAATAATACTAAAACGATGAAGAAAAGGTTTTGTGAATGAAAGTTACCTATTCAAAATATTACTATAATGGGAACATTTTGCTTAGTTAAGTAATGGCTAATTGCCTTCGGTCGTAAATTCGAATCTTACCAATCCAAATATGTACAATATTAATTTAATATGGCTATTATCGTGGGTCCCGTAATTGCTACGTTGCCGAAAACTTAGTTGCGAATTGTGGCATCTAAGACAAATCATCGAGCCTGGACATACAATAATTATGTATACCGGCGGTATTTCAATAAATTGTTTAAATCTTAAATTTTAATTTTGCATTGAATCACAAAAACTACAAAAAGGCTAATTTAAATGCGACCATACACTTTAACACATTTTGAAATTTTTGAAATACAAGATGGTTATCGCAATAATGAGAACGTTCGGAGTGTGTGATCCTAAAAATCCGATAAATCTAAGAAAAGTAGTAGCAGGGCCAAGCAAGTTACATCGCCACCCTCATTAAATACTATTTATATGTTAAATATAATTATGAAATTTAATACCTACTTTATTGATGATGTATTATTATACCTCTTTTTTTTCTTTTGCCATAGTTACGATTAAATAAATAAATTTAAAAAACTGCATAACTGGCGATAATTTAAATATTAAACTTAAATCATTTATTCACGAAACACAAACAATACTTACTTTGAACATTAAAGGTCAACTTAAAACTACTTTGCTTACAAAAATTACAACTTAGAACACATACTTATCCAAAATAATAAAATACCTGTCAAACGTATTTTTTTATTTTATTTAGTGCACTCTGAATCGTACCGATTTGAAAGTCCCCATTATTCCCGCCGCATTTCCTCGCTAAACAGCAATGGAATGGAGACCTGCTGAACCTTATTAAACTTAAAAAAAATACTTAGATTAGATACATAAGTTTTTTTTTTGTTTACTGAGCCTCAAAACTAAATATTGAAAAATCTGTGATATAAAAGTTTGGGAAATCGATATCACTCATCTCATGTCATTAAGGTTCGGGTTTGTCCTGTACGCAAACCCTTGGCAATTTGCGTAATTTGATGAGAATCCCATTTCCCTTACGCGTGGATTGGCCAAAATGGCCATGCCTAAAACAATTTATAACATAGCCGCATATATGTATGCACATTATAATTTTAAATACTCATTAGCGCAAAGTTTAAGGGTAACAGTTATAAATACCTACAGTTCACCGAAAGGTTTCCGGAATACCAGAGGGCCTACCGCGAAGTTCGAAAATCGATAAAACGATGGTCCCGTCTCTATCGCTCTTCCATATACGAAAGAGAGTGATGGAAATAGACGATTCGATGAACGAAGTGCTTCGCGGTTATAGGCCAGGTCGCGGCACAGTGACGAGAGGTTTTTACAGTAGTTGTCAAAATCCACCAATGAAGGTTTCCGCGATCGGGATTTTCACTAGATAGCAGCACCGTGGTGAGAGGTTTTTTTACAGGAACTGTCAAAATCCGCTAATCATATTAAATATTTATTTTTATTAGTGAACTTTGACAGCTGCTGTCAAATAGACCTGTCGCCACGGTGGTGCCTCTAGTGAAAAAGTTGATCGCGGAAACCCTCATAAAAAAATACATGATTGGTGGATTATGGCATTAGAATTCTCCCCCACCATATCGTCACGTGGTTGCAGTAGGAGTCTGCTAAGGGAATATACCGGGAGATGGGCAGCAATATCTTCCGAAAGCCTACAAACAATAAACCAAAAAACTGCGCGCGCCAACCCGCCTGCCAAGCGTGGCGCGTATGGCATCTCCATTGCATATCAATGGAGAGGTCTTTAAAAATAACAATAAGGTTTCTTGAGACATTTTTTGAAATAGTAAATATTTACAGAAATAATGGCTTCGAAAGCCAAAAAAATTGTGTCCTCCCCTTCAAACTTTTGAACCATAAGTTAAAAAATTATGAAAAAATTCAAGAAGATACGCCGTAACACTTATTTTTTATGATATTAATTTAAACATTATCGGTTGAGCCATTTTTGAGTTTTTGACCTTTTGAGCCATTTCCAAAAAAATTTTTTGCTTATGTAGATACGCCCTTTTGGCATTACTTCGTTCTTATTTCATCGAAGGTACGGAACCCTCTATAATGGGTGGTCCGGCGCGCACTTTGCCGGTTTTTAAGCTCCCCTCCCCCCATACCCCCCGAAAAGGGGTAGGGCCCCTAAATTTTCGTAGGACTCAGCAGATCCTCATTTCTAGTGTCAAGATAAAGTTATGAACGAAGTTTCATTGATGTACGTAATTTGCCGCCAAAATGGCATATATATGCTTATTTTGCCTGCACTATTAAGTATTTTTAACCGACTTCAAAAAAGGAGGAGGTTCTCAATTCGACTGTTTTTTTTATCATTTTTTTTTTGTATGTATGTTACTCCATATCTCCGTGAATCGTGAACCAATTTTAATTTTTTTTTTTTATCGAACAGGTATAACCCCTAGATGGTCCCATTGTCACCAAGTCGGGATCTGATGATGGGATCCTGGAGAAATCGAGGGAACTCTTCAACTATTATAGGCACACCTATAGTGATTTCACTATTTTTTACAGCAACTCGGCTACTTCCTCTTGGAATAGCGGATCCTTAGTGAAGTCGGTTCTTTTTTTGTTTAAAATTATTGATTTGAATACTATTATTGATGAATGAATTAAATTGCTATGTAATTTCAAATAAGGTTTGTTTAAATTTAATTAATGGGATTCAAGGATTTGAAATGTTATTATAACACATTATACTCGTAATTGGAATAAATAAATAAATAAATATTTGGGGACAATCTTACACAAATCAACCTAACCCCAAACTAAGCAAAGCTTGTACTATGGGTGCTAGGCGACGATATACATACTTAGATAGATAAATACATACTTATATACATAGATAACATCCATAACTCAGGAACAAATATTTGAGATTAGCACCCAAATAAATGCCCTTACCAGGATTCGAACCCGGGACCTCCAGCTTCGTAGGCAGGGTCACTACCAACTGGGCTATGGAGGCCGTAAAATATTTTATATCTTAAATATTTTATATCTTGATGTTATTGATAGATCTTGAGACAACTTCAATTTGGTAGTATTTTCTGGTGGATTTAATGAACAGTATTAGTTCAATTGTATTATATTTTTCAATGTTCATTGCCACTGCAAATTTACGTGCTATTATTTTGCAAAAATGTGTCAAGTATCTACTAGAGAAAGTACGGCGTAGCAGATAGATTAATCGTCATGCAGGTTAGACAATTCTACTAGTGCGTCATTGTAATAACCAACCTCAATAATGAAACTAGAAAACTGATAATTTATCTTATCCAAAATATATCTAAAATATACGTATTGTGCAATATTTTTACAACGTAATAGCCTGATACGGTATCTCCATCTATTAAGTACTAAATATTAATTCAGGTCAACAGGAAAAATATTGAAAATATTATATGTACGTGTCATTTCCAAATTTTTCCTTGAAGTTTTGTGACATTTACGGCGAATCAGATTGGGATTAGTGGTCTAGCGATACGTATCGATGCATATCAAACTTGTTTAAATCCACGCGAAAATTATAGCGTAATAGCTTTGTATGTATGAAATAAACGTCAAATTACTGTGCAAAAGAGGATTTAAGTTCTGATAGTATATGTCAATAATGTCATACGGTTTGTTATTGTAATTATACTAATAATCACCAGATGTTTTGACTGAAGCTTTTACTCATACTGTTTACTACCGATTGGTATTCATAGATCCCACAATCGTTGCATATTGCAATGTTATCGCCAACGCAGTCAGTCTACAAATTACCTTTAATGCATTACTCTGTGTTTATAAGCTTTTAATTTGAAATTGTGTTATACTGTGTTGTGTGTGTGTGTTGACTTCATGGCTATCCCACTGCTGGCCAAAGGTTTCTTTTAGGGCCTTAAACATTAGGCCATGCGGCTCGGGTGAATGCTCTGTCCTGCGTCCTGCCTCTCTTTCCCGCCCTTTTACTTCCGAGTGTGCTCTTTTTTTTAATCCTTTTTTTTTCAATGTAAACTGTTTATTACAAGTAGCTCGACGAAACAAATGAAAATTATGAATATTTATTATGATATGTACATAAATACTCCGATGCCGATAGATACAAATAGTAGATTGTACAACAAGTGCATAAAACGCACCATTTTACGCGAGGCGTTTATCCATACGAGCGAGCTTGCGAGCGAGGATGAATATAAAGTACGAGCGTAAAATGGGTTTTATGGACGAGTTATACACTCTACTTTTTACTTCGATTGTGAGGAAATAAAAAGAATAGGAATTTCTTTCATAAGAAGTTTCACTTTATGCTGGGTATAGGCGGACTAAAACTCAATTTTATGCACAAGTGCATAAAAAATTGACTTCTTCTAAGGCTATTTTGACAATGGCAATTTTTTATGCACTTGTGCATAAAATTGAGTTTTAGTCCGCCTATACCCAGCATAAAGTGAAACTTTACGAGCATGAGAAGTAAAAACACTTTTTTCTTTCGTTATTTAATACATTTAATGCGTTATTTAAAACAAAAAAAAACACAAAAAAAAATAAAATATCAATTAATTTATTCATGAACTGTATGTATCCTTGGAACTCAACAAAACTAGGTGTATGTACATATAATATATACAGGTTGTCAAAAAAATGTTGGTGACCAGTTTAAGGGCATAATTGGTTTCCTATTGCGAGTAAAAAAGTAGGAGATTTTTTTTTAAAGCGAAAATGGTCTTTTTTTGCCCGATTTTTTTTTTCTTAAGTTTATCGTAATTTTAATAATACCGTACCAATTATGCCCTTAAAATGATCACCATCATTTTTTGGTACCTGAGCTCACAAAGCCCACTGGATCGTCGTAACTATTTTGTTCAAGGTTCTCAATGTTTTCTTCCAGTTTTCCTGAAAAATAAACTTCCCATAGGAAATTTCGTACTCGTCACTTGATTGTAAAACCTTTACGTAGGCAAATTATATACGCCTGCGGTTTTCCTGTAAATTTCCAGTTTCATTTGGCCATTATCAGTAGACACACCTTCCCGTAGGTAGTATAGGTAGATTAAGTACTTGAGTACTAAGGTAATTTTTCCTCATTAATAAATATTAATAATAGATCAAGCGTAGGTAGTAGGCAACCCTACCTCATCGGGTAGCAGAATTCGGTTTATGCAGGGCAATGCACAGTCAATTGTTATTCTATAATGATATTTTTGCTGCTACTACTACTGTCTTCCTAGCGTTTATCCCGGCTTGGGGTCCGCTTGACAACCTAATCCCATGAATTAGCATAGACAATAGTTTTTACGAAAGCGACTGCCATCTGACCTTCCGACCCAGAGGGGAAACTAGGCCTTTTTGGAATTAGGTCCGGTTTCGTTACGATGTTTTCCTTCACCAAAAAGCGACTGGTAAATATCAAATGTATTCCGTACATAAGTTCCGAAAAACTCAGTGGTACGAGCCGAGGATTGTACCCGAGACCTCTGGATTGAAAGTCGGACGTCTTACCACAAGGCTACCAGCGCTTTCTGCGTATTTTTGTTGTGTCGATCCGATAAGTATTCTTAGCTGTGTTTGGTAAAAATAAGTTAAGCTGTTTGCCATCTTTAAGAATCTGCCTGATTAAATTCTAAAATTTCCGATTTTATATTTGCTTGACAATGAAGTTTACTTAGAATGAAATCCATACGACTGAATTCTATTAACAACTACGTACCAATTTAACACAAAATAAGAAGGTAAGTACTTGAATCGTGACCGTATGATTCTCACTTAATATTATTGTCGCCTAATTTATCCATTGGGTCAATCGATTTTAAGCCTAGACACAATAGTAGAAAGTGTGTTTTCGCTCTTTGTCTTTTTTATTCTTTAATTTTGGAGTATGTAGGAGGTTATATGGGTTTAATTCATGGCTACATTAGAGTTTCAGTGAGATATTGCGTTAAGTGCGAAACGGTTGCCTGATGTTTCTTTTTTTATACAGATTGTTTCTTTGTGAATCATTTTTGGAAATTTTATCTGACAACAGAGCTTAGAATGTGACTGTATTTGTGCAATTAACTTTAAGTATGTATCTACTATATCTTCAAATAATATTTAAAAACAAAGGTAAGTAAACAATTATTTATTATACAATTGCATGCTATTTTTTGTTATTTTTCTTTTACCGATTATTCGAAGACGGCTGGACCGATTTGAAAAAATCTTTTTTCTTTGAAAGAGTATACTTCACAGTAGGTCCCATTACCACCAGGTCCAGATATGATGAAGGGATCCTGGAGAAATCGAGGGAACTCTTCAACTAGTATGGCACACCTATAGTGATTTCAGTATTTTTTACAGCAACTCGGCCACTTCCTCTTGGAATAGCGGATCCTAAGTGAAGTCGGTTCTTTTTTGTTTAAAATTATTTTATGTACGGATGAACCCTGTGTAGTAGATTTAAATAGTATGTCTTTGTTTGATATTTTCTCGTGCGTCAGTAATAGTACATTACACAACTAGGGTGGTAAAACAAAGAAAGGCCGAGATCGCAGAAGTTTGCGGCCGCGGCCCGAGCTGAAAGCGAGGGACGTAAATATGCGATTGAGGGCTTTCTTTATTACCTCCCGTGTTGTGTACATCATTTTATGTCTACACTTGGCCAGAAAGCGTCTTTTTCCGTACGTGCAGCGTGCGGAAAAAGCCACTTTATGGCCAGGTGTGGCATAAATATCTTAATTGTTTATCTCGACTAACTTTAAGATGAACTTTAAAAATAAGAAAAAACGCGATTCTCTTCGTATTTGGAGCGTGACAGGTACTAATGAGTCGCGGTCGGGAACGGGGAGTATTCAGGACGTACGATGTCAACCGTTTCCAGGAAAATGTGAAATGTAGGCCACTGCCGAGCCGGCCAGACGGGCGGGCCGGACGCGCCGCTGAGACGCTGCGTTTGAACCAACAATACGCCCTTGCCTATATCCTCGAACCACTTCGTCCGTTCCATTGTCTATTTACATCACACTCTTTCGAATATGCAAGAGTGACGGAGATAATGAAACTTCGATTTTCGAAGTTCGCGGTAGGGCCTACTTATTACTTCAACCATGCGGATAACGTAGAGCGCCGATGCGGGTATCAACATCTGTTAATTATTCGAGGTTTTCAAATTAGTCACATTTTATTTGAAGAACAAAAAATTGCACCATATTCTATTTAAAACCTATGCAATTCATTGATAGCTAATCTGATTTTGTTAAAGAACGTTTTAAAATCAGACAGATTTAAGTGGATTTTTTTGTTCACCTCAAACATGCAAAAATTATTGTTTTTTTTTATTCTTAATAAAGTTGCTGAAATTGAGTTAGCTACAAGATGAAATGTACACACGAAAACGCTCGTCTGTTACGTCGCGCGTTGTTCCATCAATGTACTAAGCATGATGCGCTTAATTTCTAAATGAAATGTGTTAGTTAATTTAAAGTGCTCTAGATACCCCGTGTCTTGTGCCGCGGCCTTGTGCCATATACTGGCTGATAAATATCTACGACCCATCACAATCAATTGAAATATTTGCTATCTGATATGTTTGTCAGAGCATGAACAAGGTTGAAAGTATTAAATTTGTCGATAATTTATTATATTGGTGTCGTGCGGTAAACAATAAACGTATAGGGAATAATAATCTATATCAATTTTAATGAAACAATGTACTGTGTTCAGTTATCTTTGTTGGGTAAAATATAACGATTTTGACGTTACGTTAATATTGAATTATTCGACTATTAAAATAACAATTTATATATATTACGCGTATTTTTACGCGTATTGTTATAAGGTAAAGTGTAAAAGATTTGACATCGATTGTACAGTACTGTGTCAGTAAACTACCTATAAGTGCCAGTAAACGCCAAAATTATGTATACAATTTTGAACCTTATTACAATATATGTATGTACATCTCCCTGGACTTTGATTTAAAGCAGGCCAATGTACCATTTTTTATTTAAGCTACAATTTCTGGTTGACCGAGAACCACATAAACGATGAATTATGGCTGGTGGGACGCAATTCAGTAATGTTGGGAAATGAAAATATATGTGTATTAGGTACACTACACCTACCTTGTACCAACATATTATTTTCTTTCAGCAATTTTTATAGGCTATGGGTTTCCATTTCATAGACAATTTATTTTTAATTTGTTTTGTTGTCATACAGGATGTTTTAATAACTAGCCGTATTTAATATTTGATGCAGTAAGTCGTTAATTTATTTATGATGGAATATTAAATTGCCATTAGTCACTTTGTAGACCATCCTTGGCTACGCTCAGCTACTTTGTAGTATCTCAGCCTCCAGACAGAAGGCGTGCAACCGGTATTGGATGGCCAGCAAACAGGGTCAAAATTCATAAGTTATCTGGGAAAGACCGTGTAGCGATATCTTGTGACGCACGTACATCACGATTTGTCTCCGTGTAACCTATAACGTTACAAACAACTTTAATCGCCGGAAGGTCGCATTTATCAAGACCTCCAATTGCATTAACTCTATATTTTTTTAGTGTTGTTATGCTAATTATAATGATATGGAACTCTACGTATCTGTAGGTATGTTGTTGTTAGATGATAAAATGTACGAGTTATATAACGATATTCAGTTATAACTGGTTAGTGATTCTCCTAAAACAGGATGTAATTTAAATCAGTGCAAATTTGTAATAACTAGTGGTTCTGTGAACCGTAGACTTCGGAGAACATAAATAACGCGAAAGCAAACTTCCCCCCTTTTCCCCCTCATTTTCCCCCCACTCAAAAAAATGGCTCGACAATTTTTGGCAAATAAATCAAGGAACGTACATGCCAAGTTTCATCGCAATCGGATGAGAAATGCGACCTCTAGACCGACACTGACCAACCAACCAAGCAATACACACACATCAATCTGCCAAATCGTCGTACCAGTGGAAACGGAGACGTTCGTCGCCTCGCTACGCTCGGCTCCTCAGTCAATTAAGTACAGTCGCCATCAGATATATCGGAGCGGCCAAGGTGGTCAGAAATATCTGAACAACGCCTCTATTATCAGGGCGATAAAGTGCATGTTCAGATATTTTTGAGTACCCTGGCCGCTCCGATATATTTGATGGCGACTGTACGTCAGAAGTATGAAATATTGAATGAAGAAGTAGTATGATTGACATAATTGTGACAGACTACATCTACATTAAAAGGTACTATTTGGAAGCCGAATACAATTGAATCTGTACAACGTATAACGTAACAAGCGCCTTCTGCTAACTGGTACCTTCCATGGAGACTGTCAAAGTTAAGGCCGTTCCTCGATTCGGACAAGCCACGCCCATTCGTTAGAGACACGTTTATGGCTCCCGTGCACGAAAGAAAGAGATGCAGCGCTCTTAAGGATCAGACTTTTTGACTAAACTACGATAAATAAGCGAATCTATAAAGTTTTGTCTAATTTTGCTTCTGTGACTTTTTAGATAAACCAGAATACCATATTTTTACTTAGTTACATTGCTTAATCTCTTATAGTTTACGTAAGCTAAGAAAAATAAGGGGAAAAAGGACCCAACGGATTTTTTTTCTATCGAGGCAACTTTCAGCAATCGTGTTTCGGCTTGTGCCAAAAACAAGAGTATATAGTCTAATAATATATATACGAAAACAAATTCAGCCCCTTTTCCCGTTTAGTCACTAGAGCGTTTGGAAAAACCTATAATTTTTCAAAGTAGCCCCTCATCAGTTTTACTGACATGATGACAATTCGTTCACTAAACATATTTTCACCCTGTATTTATCGGCGTTGTGTGGTCTTTTCGTTATCGGCATTTCAGTGGTGCTGACCAGGATGCGAGTAATCTTTAGCAAAAGCCAGGAACAATTTTTCATGACCAATCGCGTCCTAGGCGATAACTTGTGAAATTGTAAATGGCGATGTATAACGAAACCTCGTGAAGGTCAGCTGCCGCTCCGTTGGTGAGTTGAGGAATGGCAGCCACAATCTCTTTGAAAAATATCATCAGGTAAATAAGTAAGTTTGTTGTAATTGAACGAGCGGAGCGCCAGAGAAGTGAGTTCTTACAAACAACTTCTGGCTACTAGAACGTCTCGGCATTTCATGGTTTTTTGATTTTAAGATTTTGTTCCATGATAACTTGAGTAACGTTTTCCTGATCTTTGTGAAATTTGCTGAGGTTGTAGCAGGGATACATATAATTTGAGAGTTCGTATATGAGCAGGATCGATCAAGGGGTTATGGAGCTAAAAGGCGAAAAAAATCTTCACATGACTTTTGTTATATTGGTCACGTTTACAGGCGGACTACGTGAGTTTAAGATGTTTCATGACACATTGCATTTGCGATTACTTAAGATTGTCTCGAAGACTCTTTTGATTTTCAAGACCGAAGTGGATACTATTCCTACTGTTAGTTACCAATTCGGTTTTTCTTGATAACGCCGTTTTTCCCATACAAAAACACCCATTATTAATTAAGCGGAAGATGGGTCAAGTATCTTGACCTATCTTTTGTCTTCGCTACATAAAGTGTGACCTGACCTGTTCTGAGATGACCTTATCTGTCAAACAATAATACCAGCTGCAAGCCCGACTTACTCTTGACACAAAGTATGAACTCGTTTGTGATCATTTTAGTCTTACAATGATAGCTCCTTGAGAAACATAGTGTCACTATAGAAAACTAATTACCATTCGAATAGTGACGTTATTGCTTTATTCAAATGTGAATTTTCAGGCACAAATCATTATGTATAAGTGACACTACCTTTCTCAAGGTACGATATAGTGTGACTAGCTTTTGGGCACGACTTCGTCTGCATGGAATTATCATTCTCCACCATGGAATTAATTAAAACGCCTGAGTAATGAATATTAATTAAACGCATATGCTATTTCAAGTCAACATTGAGCAACAATTCCATACAAATTTCCACCCCCCTTTTCACCCCCTTAAAGGATGATTTCTTGGACAAAAATTATCCTATATACTTCTCCGGTGCTCAAACTATTTACATACAAAATTGCATCTAAATCGGTTCAGCGGTTTAAGCGTAAAGAGGTAACAGACAGACACACTTTCGCATTTATATTATAATATTAAGTATGAATGATCTATATCCGGTTCGAAGGACCACTTAGATAAATAAGTTGCTACGTTACCAAATCTTTTATTTCGTATTGCTTTAGTACACGTATACATATATAGAATTGATGAAACAACATCCTAAGCTAATTTACGTTGATAAACTAAAACGAGCGCTCGTAAATTGACCAATCACAGACGCAGACATTCAAATACATTGTACATAAAATAAATAAACATTTATTTTATAATTAAATAAAACCGGTATTTCGTTTTGAACGACCGACCCACGCTTTAATCAAATAAGACGTAATTTGGCGCGCCCTAATGAACATTGTTGAACTTTGTTTTTGTATGTTTAAAATCCCGAATTAGTCTATATTTAGCTTACCTGTGATTAAATGTTAATGAATATAATTATACTTGTATACTCTAATCAAAAGTTGTTGTGTTCGCTTACGCTTTTCAAGTAAGATACTATTTATACAGGATGAAATATTAAAAAAATTGAGCGATGTGATGAGTCAGCCATACTGAACAACGTTACCAACCCCGAAACTCCAAAAAAATATGACTTCCCCATAGAAAACGACGTCATGATATCGGCCGAAATGTATGAAACAGCCAAATTTTTCATCGGAGTGGGTTATATGTAGTAAAAGAGTGGGGTATAGTCGAAGTCGCACCGACTATAACCCCCCTCTTTTACTATAACTTTTCAACGGCAAAGTCAAAGTTTGACCCTCTATCCAATATTTTTTTTCGTTGCAACGGTGATTGTTAAAAACGAAACCGACAGTTCGCAAGTCCGAAGCCAGAAGACCTATAATTTTACAATCATCAACGGTACGAAGCGCCGTAATGTTCACCTATCTGAACAATGTGCGCGCTGCACTGTGTGCCTGCATAGTGCGTACTGACAATGAATGGAATCCATTCGGATTTATCCAATAGCATTGTCTAAATAGCTTCGAGATTTATTTTACTATGAAAATTAATCCCATTTATGTTTGTCATCGCATGTGCGATGCATGCGATGACTCGCTTTGTTATTGTCAGTTCGCGACGTCATCCATGTCAACAAATTGTTAGTGCGTTTTACGATTCTAATACTCGTAAAAATTTACCGCGCTACTGCAATATACACATTAGCTGTTATTAAAAACACAATTCGCATCCTAAACAGACCTTCCATAAATTATGATTAGAATATATCCTATGGGGTGTATAAGCAAAAATAAAAATTGCAAATTAAACACAAGTACTAAGTACTAAAAGGACCTCACCTTAGATTGACCTTAATTTTCAGGGGCAGTGGCATCTATGATTAAATTTCGCCGCCATGAATTCGCTGTTCTTTGACTGTTTCAAATATTTTCATAGCATAGTTGGATTTGCTGCATCAATTAGGATTCCGGTAGAAATGAACTAACATTCACATAAGTAAGCTACATTTCCTAAAAATACTGTTATCCTTTGTTATAGACGAGGCATACATGAAGCTTGCCCTGGAGACGGTAGAGGAGCTCGACTGGTGCCTGGACCAGCTGGAGACGATACAAACACACCGCTCCGTGTCTGATATGGCCTCACTTAAGGTAAAGTGCATTTCTGCGTCGGTGGCGGCGTCGCGGCCATATTTACTTAACAAAAATGGATTTTCAAATACCGGATTAGAATGTAAAAGGGAACCGTATGTGGTGATGAATGCTTAAAGACTGGTTCGTTTGCGCAGAATTGTGAGATATATTATTTATACTTACACAATTAGGTAGCTTCATTTTACTGTCGCGTTCATAAAAATATTCTTCTACTTATCATATCATTTGATCGGAATGGATGAAATGAATACATGACAAGACAAGACCGATGCATCCTACAAATCTGTGTCTTTAAATTACTGAAAATACCGAAAGTATAGTTAAGTCTTAAAAGGTATTATAAAAGTTACTTACGAAAGAGGCAACAAACAATAAGAATACATATTTATATTACCTCGAATTAACAAGTATTTTCAGTAATTATGTGTGTATATCTAAATTGACCAGTCATTATGTGATGAATGATGATCATGTATTCTTACAGACTGTTAGTGATTACGGGTTATAAATAAATAAGTGGTGACTTATGACGTATATAAACCGATTGTGAATGAATCACCGTTACATGACGTATCATTAAGTAAATTTTTATAGGTGCGATGTCTCTCGGCGTATTACTCGTAAAATAAAACGTACATTCTGATTTTAATTAGTTGAGCAAAATAAAACCAACATTTCTATCTTAAATTGAACTTTTGTGCTCTGATAATCTGACATGTACTAAGTTCGAATAAAAGTAAGAGCCATACTATACGTAGGTACCGGCTTTGTTAGCAAAAGATAAAATGCTGTGAACAACAACAGAAGAGCATAGAATGTTTAGAATGCCCATCTCATCTATGTTTGTGGTATAGTATTATAGAACAAATAAAGCAATCTTCTCTTTGTTATCATGATTAAATGCATTATTCAACTCCATTGCCAACGGTAAAATTGAATGGAAAAACTCTGTCTAACAAGCGGATTACCTATATATACACCGTATTATAGGAGTTATTACGGTTGTGTCGTCTATTTACCGTGCGATTGCTTTATCCGCCGCCATGGAAAACTACCGCGGGCAGAACACGAATTGGAACTTGCATATTAGCACTTATCACCGTTTCCAGTTTGTATGTGCCTATTTAGAACGTCAGCGACATGTATATCATCTGGAAACATCATCAGGCACTGAAGTTTCACGGGGTCTTTGTTACCTTTGAATCATGCGAAATGTTTGTCAGCAATATTGTGCCTATTATTCAATATCTATTTTGCGGAAGTTACGAGTGACGTTAGATTAGATGATAGAGTACTACTCTACTACATTAGGAAAGTAAGTAGGTATTGTTGTTGTAATCTGAACAACCATTTAAGCTTTACTTTACCTCGATTCTAAGCGAATGATATTCCGGTTTAAGAGTAGGCGCGCCCTATTTTATTTTTAGCTAAGGTTTATAAAGGCTCGTTAATTCTTTGGTACATAAAGAAAATGAAAGAGGTTTACAAGCCCGAATAACTGCCTTATTGACGATAAAGTCGATCAAAATTTTTTCATTTCCCAGTGTTTTTCTACCTATATTTTTATTTATATTTTAACAGGCTTACCTGTGCGATATTGGATATTCGATCTCACATATATAAAGCCCCTTTGAGTTGGCAAAACTTTTAATGATTTCTCGAAAAAGATGGATTAGATCCGCGCTTCAAAGTCGATATCTTGAATTTACTTATTATTCCTCTCACGTCGTATTTAATGAGTTTGTTTGGATTCCTAAGCAAGAGCCCAAGTTTCGTAATAATATTCGTATTTATATAAAACATTTTCCTCTTAATTTATTAATGAAATGTCATCATATTTTCCATCATTAATTTTAATACCGTACGTAACAAGTGCTATCCCGGATTTTGCGTTGATTTACATCTAATATTTTTACTTGGCATGTGTTAATAAATATTTAAAAGACATGTCTAAGACAGACATGAATCATTTGCTATTAGATAGGTATATAACCAGGATAAATTGCAACGACTCTTTTCTAAACACACTGAGCTCAAATACTATATTTGTAATGTAATGTTACGCTCTTCAATTAATTTATTATATTGAAATATCAACAAACATTTAGCAAATAAATTCAATCACGAATGATTTGAGCTGAGATTAATTCGCATTTATATTTAAAAATTGGCTGATTTAATAATTCGTTTCACTTCAGAAAGTAGCCTAGTGTAATTTAAAATAGTAAGAAGCTTACCTAATCTTACCAATTTATAAATTTGCTAGTGGGAATAAAATATTTTAATGTAAAACAAATATGTACCCTCTCTGTCTAGGTGTTTGTCGCAAAATTCAAACCCTTATTTACATAATGACTAGAAAAAATCGAAACCTCCATATTCAAGCTATTTTGTGCAAAACGTTTTACTTGACTTTCGTATCTTTTTTAATATATTGCCCATGTACGAACATTGTCTCGTTCTTGCGGTTTTGTGGTGTGCATGATGTTAATGTGTGCACATATTTGTTGAAGCACATTTGAAACTTAAGCATTTTTTAAATTGAATACGTACCGAACGCAGGCATTGTTTTCTATCATAAAAACCAGTAAAAACCTCGAAATCCATTACAGGTCTACATCCAATAGGAACGGCAACTTTTAAAAGTTTTGCCAGATGGCGCCAGCATAGATAGGACCTGTCACTAATAACTATGGGATTTGGCAGAGTCTAGCATCCAGGCCAAAAAATATAGAAAAAAAACGACCATGTTTACACTATTGGTAGAATTGACAGGTAAAATCTATGCTGGGACCGTCTTGTAGGCACTAGCATAGTTTCGTGTGACGTCAAGTACATCGATCCGTAGACTAGCAAGTATACGGATCGATGTACTTGACGTCACAATGGCGCCTGATGCCGCCACAATGCATATTGCATGGGGAAGTGAAAGCCCACACGTTACGAAGTTTTCGATAAGAGCAGCTGTTCAAATTACGCCGATGCATAACCCGGGCCTTTTTATCGTTTTCGTAAAAAAATTGACAAAGTTTTACTTTTGATGCGTGAACGGTAATCTGCCTCCAACTAAGAACTTGCTATTCTTGCAATCCAGTTGATCAGTATAACAAGAACCCTATAATATTCTCTTTTTCGCCTTCTAGCTCCACCACCTCCTTATCGATCCTACACAATGCACATATTTTAAATCAATAAATATTATAGACCGCTAATACGCTTCTGCCAAATTTCATTTTTATTAAGAACAACTGTAGTTACTAAAGTTATTGCGGTACAAACTATCAAAAAATATAAAACTTGGAAATGCAGGGACGGGCCAACCAGGTGATTGAAGTTAAATGTAAAAACTTCACTTCGCTACGCTTCGCTCGTTCTATAAGAACATTTTAAAGTTACTTTCTGCTTACTCTAAACTTATTAAGCTCCTTCCGGTTGAACCCTCGCCCTTGAGATATTTATTAACTAAACCCGAGCGCTAATTTTGTAAACAAATCCTGATGTGGGTCTAGCAAATAAATTTTAATTACCAACCCTGCAGTTCTCACAAAGACGCATAAATTACCTTTTAGGGACGTTCCCCAAATTCCACCTCTTCTCTCTTCACAACCAGAGACAAGCAAGTAGTAAGTACCTAGTTTTTGTTCAAGAAAACATAAAATAAAATCTCAACTCGGCATCGTATTACTTGTCAAGTTGAAGCTGACAAGAAATATTTTCTTAAATATTCTAAGAACTAACATAAATGTACAATGCAAGCATCGCACATTTCTCGCGTCAGCATAAAATATGTTGTTTTATAATAATTGCTGTATCCGCGATTACGCCACATATGAAATAATTAATTAGTCTACGTTTATACGTGCTCCTAGCTAGTACCCATATACCTTGGTTATCAATAAATACATATATCGCAATCAGTGTTTCTATCAAGAATACTATCAACCATCAAGAATCAGATCAGTTCAGGTGTACGACCCGTACAATAAATATCTCACAAAAATAATGTTTCGGTAGTTTTCTTTTGCGTCAAACAAGCCCTCTAGGGCTGTAACCACAGAGAATACTTAATGACGTGCGTATAAAGCGTAAATAAAAATTGTCCCATAACGTTGAGCTTGGATCCATTTGGGAATATGTTCTTTCTGAGGTTTTAGCGTGTGCGTGACATTCTGTCGTTAACATTAACTGAGGGCACGCGCTAGCCTCGAACAGTGACGTAAATCCGGCCGTTGGAATTATGTGCCACTAGATACAGTTGCGCTCTAACTACAGTCATTACAACGATTTAAATATACATCTCAATGTTAAAGTGTTCTATTTTTAGTGCGGCTATTTGTGGCCCTCATTAAATGTCATGTTCGACCGCCATGTATCAACATTGTTTCGTGTATCGTCGTGGCAGTTCTAGGCTGTGGTGAAGAAATCCAACTGCTGCTACGTAGATATATATTTAGACACTCGTGTTACGAGTAATACTAGTATTTTGTGGTTAGTAAGGCGCTGTGGTAGCTTGGCTCCAGAACAGTATTAAAGTTGCATTGTCTATAATTCGGTCATTATCTAGTTATTATTATGAAATGAAAAATTATGAAAAACGCAAGTAAATTTTACCTATTAAACATGTTTATAAAAATACTTAGGGATTACATAATAAAGCGTATATTTTCGTTATTTTGCTGCCAGACTGCTAATGAAATATTATTATGACATAAATGGAAACTACACTACTACAAATGACAAACTTATACGTAAAGTAACTTAAACAAAAACACGTAATCACTCGTAACATAAGGTCGACTTAGGTATTAAACATAATGATTTTATTTATACACACCAGTTCGGCCGGATGATGATGAAGTCAATGACACTCTTAAATAAAGTCTATTAAGCTCAGTATGGCATAATAAAGACTTGGAGTTACGAGACTTTAACTCCCGATATGGAGTATACGAGGCGGTATCGTGGTGCAGTCAATCAAATTCAGGGCCTTCTTAAACTTTGTCACTGAACTCACTAAAAATATGTTCAATCCCTTTCTATTGTTTTGACATTTTTAACAAAATATTTTCTTCTAATTATAATTCTATTAAGCCAGATCTTTTTTTATTAAGTAAGGTGAGCAATGAACATGAATCCACAGACCATTACGGACAATATCACTATCCTATTTAATTATGGACATAGTTCAGCTTGGCTCCGAATTAAAATTAGATAACCGTGCATACCTCTTTTGTATTGTTACTAGGGCGCCATCAAGGTACTTGCCAGCGCACTATTAGATTTAAAGGTAACCACTGACGACATTTGATCTGGATTGTATCCAACCAGATTTGTTTAAATCGAATAATGTTCAGACGTGTACAATTGTACAGGCACGTCTGAAAATATGGATACATTGAATGTGACAAAAATATGTAGCCACGACACTACCGGGGCGTAGTCTTGAATACATGTTTTTGTCAAATTAAATGTATCCATATTTTCAGTCGTGACCGTACATACATTTTGACAAAAAAATTCAATTAGATACTCGCTATTTCTACACATATTTTATGATTTCAATCATTTAAGCAGAAAAACATATTTTAATAAATCGGCAATATTAAAATGTAACCAAATAAGGGAAAGATATCGGTCTACGTGCGTTATTTAACTTATGCCTGGGCTGACCGCATTTAGCCACACTATGAAAGCAATACGCCGCTTATTAATTTTACTCCTACACAAAGGTTTATCATATAAACGCATGAAACCGCGGGCAGTCTGCTAACGTACGTTAACTACAGTTATTCATAAACAAATCGGCCTTTAAACTTTTATCATGGCTGATACTGTGTATCGTGGTACGGGCCCGCGGGTCTACGGCCTTGCTACGTCACGCGCGCGCCACCCGGGTCACGTAGGCGCCCGCCTAGCCGCTCTATGCCCGCCTAGCGGCCATGTAGGCGCAAATACGTTACTGTGTCTGCGTTGCATTTATACGTAAGTGCGTAGGAGGCGGGTTAAAGCTTAGTGTGATTTCAATAAAAAAATAATAGAGGCTAGCATTATACGAAATTATAAAAGTACCTTTAGAACACCTCAAAATTTAAGATTGGCTTTATCGGTCCCAACGATAATAATAATCATAACAAGAAAAAATACCTAGTCAATAAGGAAAATTGGAACAAAGGATAAGAATACAGTGGGCTCAAAATGTACATCTAATGGTCTTTATTTGGTAAATAAGTATAAGCTTTATAACTGGGTACAATGATAAACAATAAACTAAATAAAATCACAGTAAACCAAAAAATCCTCCGCCGCATGGTACCGTAGATGCTGGCAGCATTTCCCCTTTGAATAGCAATACCAATACGTTGGGCAAGGAAGCTGCCAGCTCTACGGTCACCAGTGGCACCAGGATAAGATAGATCTACATAGGTATTCAATGTAACCACGACTCCGATGTGAAAGTTTACAGGCGGCCACCGCAAGTAGATTACGAGAACATAGTCCGTATTTTGTCAGAATATATTATATTAGAAGAAGTCAATCTTGATTTGCGTTAATTACATAATAGCAGGGTTTGATGTTTTCCTCCGGCCTGAGACGACAGGTTTATGTCTGTAATTATTTCGAACTTGTCTTGATTAGATATTGATCCAGTCTGGAGTTCTACAATTGATGGTTTCCAGTTAATAATCTTATTTATCTCGTTTCGCCACTATATAAATAAGTCATAAGTTGAAATCCTTTGTTTAAAGAAACCTAGAGCAACGCTCTTGTGCATGTATCCGACCATATTGACCATTATTAGCTAATAGCAATGATTTTATATCTAACTCGATGGCTAATAGCAATGAATGCAATTGTTACATCAATGAAAACATTTGTAATGAACGTAATGATTGTAATTTGTACAAATACTTACTGATGATGATGTGGAGCAGTATTCTGACATGAAAATTATATTTTTATGACAACTTGATAAGAAGAAAGGGTTGATTCAGTCCAGCGCAACTTCTGCAATTAGTTCAGTCCTGTTGAGTATCAAATTAAAATCATACTGTGTAATAACATAATACAAAAAAAGAGATGTTCATTAATAAAATAAGTTATTTGAGTAAACAATCCATCTCCAAACAGAGTAAGTATAATTTAATAGAATCGGACTTTCAGGGAATCGGACGTAGCGGGCTTAAATCAAAATATATGATACCGGAATCACACACTGATTTCCAAATATCGATATTTCAAGCAAATATTCATATTCCAACGGAAACCACACCGCCAACTACGTTTAGTGTGAAATTTCAGATAAACAACGTCTCGAAATATATTTCTCATTGAATTATTGTTTATTTACGTTAAAATTCCTGCTACACTGAGGCTAAGGACGTTCTAGAAACGTCATGTCCAGGAACGTATTGTCTTTACAAGTGTTTACAATGTGGTTAAACGATAAGACTATAACCTGGAGGATTCTGGAAAGTGTCTGAAATAAGTAAAACTAAAAATATTTAAGTGAGAAATAAATATTTGAGCTTTTATTGTTTCATCTCGTTTTCAAGTGACAGCTTACTTATGAATAGATTTAGGGATAGGATAAGTTATGTAGCTAGGATGCAAAATAAGTGACCATATAAATAATTATGATTATTACAAAGGACGAACTTGTTATTTTAAGCTTTATAAAAAACACCCAATGATTCAAATATATTTATTATTTATTGATTTGTTATCAACTTATCATTCCTAAAAATCTTGAATATTGTATGGTGCTCGCACTTATGTCTGTTCTAGCCACAAGATCGCAATGAAATTATGATTATATTTTAGAAAGCAGTGAATATGCAACCATGACTGATCTTTCACAGGTTTCATAGTGAATCAAGCCAGCATTTACGCAGTATCCTTTAATTATCCTTGTTTAAACATGTCTAGGTCTCTTGCCAAGGCCTACTGTGTACGAAGTTAGGTAAACCAAGAGAGGTCTCAGATTAGTAGATTAGTAGTCTATTATTAAAATACCTGCTAATGAGAATTAACTAAAGACGTACCTATTAAAAGGAATTATCTCAACTAGAGGTTAACTTCAAACATATATATTATTCCCGTAGGTACAGCAGTAGAATAGAGGGAACAAAAACTGTATGAATCACCGTTTGATAAATTGTGACTATGAATTTGGTCTATGTCCGCGAGCCCGTTTCCCACTACGCAATTCATGATTTTTAACTATGAGTAAGGAAAATGTTGTCCTCGAAATATCGAAGGTATTTTAAGTCCCGTTTGTACAAATAGATATGTGTAAAAACGTGTAAGTCTAAATTAATGTTTCGTATTTTATTTCTTAAGTGGTTAACAAAACATTATTAAAAAGGCACTGATAAAAATCGGTCGTTATGAAATTTGTGTTTGTAAAGATAATGTTAATATAGAGCTTGAGTTTTTTACCCGCGCGTTGCGTTTTGTTACGAGCTCCCCAAGTAAACACGTGCAATCAATATGATATCGATTTAAACTTATGAGTTTACAATGTTATGACATTTGAAGCACCTTTGAGAACAGATCCGCTGAAAGCAAACGTTAAATTGTTAGAATTTACATCAGAAATTCGTTAAACTTTTTCATGTTTCACGTTGAGTTTTAAAGTTAACACGTGCGGGCTCGGTTAGAAACATTTGCCGATCGCCAGCCCCCGAACGCAAAGCTGTTCAACCCGAACTCATGAATATTTGGTAGCCCGTGTAAAAATATACCTAATTGAACCCAGAATCAAGGGTACCGTTTTTATGTTGCTATAGCAAAAGGGTATTGAACAAATGGCCCGGCTGGATGACGTCCGACGCGACCTCAGCAGCTGAGCGCCGAAGGTTGACACGAGCTTCCGACAATGGAGTACACCATATGCCATGTTTATTATATAATGTTCAAATATACGTATACTGCTGCTTTATAAAGATAAGTATTTTGTACCTAAATAACGATACTTTATAAAACTCTCTCTTTAAAAAAAAATTGTGATCTTTAAAGAAATCTTTGATAAAAGTCATTTCTTGATTCAATTTTCTAATACAACAAATACGTTAATGAAATCAGCGAACCAACTTTTCTGCGAAAAAAAATATTTTACGAAGCGAAGTTCTACCTGCATAATAAATAGGGACCGATGCAAACCAATAACATAATTTAGATAAGAAGACCCTTTAGGTAGTTTAGGTTAATATGATAAGTAGGTGTACCTATCTAGTACGTAATATGTCGGTCATTGGGAAAATGAATCGGAAAATCCCAACGTATACTTGACCTTTTTTACTATGGTATTCTGAATCGACCTCGTTTCAAATTTGTTATATCAATATATGCCTAGTAGTCTGTGACGTGCGGCATCGTCATCGTAGTCGCGACAGGGGAACGTAGTTGGAAAGTCGAAAGGTTGCGAATGACTCAATACGGTGAAACAAATTATAATTTTGTCAGCCGGATTAAACATGTGTAAATTAATCTAATTCAACAGATAATAATGTAATTATTTACCGATTCAGGACGTACATGTCATTCAATCGATAATCTTTAATGTAACGCGTATTTGATAATGTTTAAGCTTAGGTACAATAATCGTAGACCGTAAGCCAGGAATAAATTGTATTGATCAAGACGTCCCAGGCGATAAATTGTGAAGTGGTTAAGGGCCTGATGAAGCCTCTTAAAGGTCGGCTGCCGCTCCGATTGTGGATTGACGAACAGCAGCTGAATAAAGTGATTAAACAGCTGACCCTCACGAGGCTTCATTATAAATCGCCCTTAACCACTTCACACATTATCGCTTAGGACGCGTTTTTTCATTCTTTTCATCTTCCTAGCCTACGGTCCATAAGTAGGTCTTTGCGGTCATGCAGCCATAATATAGGGGAAGATGGGGACGCTTCATCCACTTTTTTTCGGAGCCTTGTAAAACAAAATGTAACAGATATTTTACAATAAAACGAATGCTATGTTATTGGCCATTTAGCTGCCTATAATAATAGCGCATTTCTGGCTTGATATAAAGCAACTTGGCCAAGCTATAACGATTTTTCCAAAAAAATGGGAACTGCACGAATTCACCCCACTAGTAGCTCCGTACACTATTCGTTTCTCCCCGGGATTCATGATTTTACCAGCTATTTTGCCAGTTTCAATCACCTTTTAAACATATCTTAATGACCTGTTTTTGCAATTATGTTATTCTTGATTTTAACTTACATTGGGTGCATTCGTACAGTATGAAATTACATACATTTTTAGTGTACGAAGGTAACCCAATCCAACGGACCAAAAAAAATATATCGTTTATATAATCCCAAAAGTATGGTTTAAATAACAATATTTAGCATATATTTACAATACTAAAGCATTTTTTCTGTCCATCCAAACTTTTTGGAAACAAACGCATTCAAAGGAGAACTCAAAATTACTTGCGAGTGGCGAAAACACATCATCAGCTCTTTCTGGCGAAATCTTGTACCGCACTGCCATTACTTTTGGAAGGTAGCCTATGCATGTAAGTAGCCGTGTTGCATACAAATATGAACGCTTCAGCGTGTTGGATAGCCGAGATATGACCACTGTACGAAGGCTCCCAGTGTACGAATCTACCTTGTCTTCCCCTAGTTATAGAAAACTACTGTGGACAATAGCGAAAAACGTACGAAGCATGAGGCGACCACGTCCCGCGTTTAGCGACGTCATTATTAAATGCTAAGTGCAAAGGTGAATTTGAATGTTTGTTACTTAATTAATTATGAATATTTGTTATGCTAAAACATGAGTCATTTTTAATTCGTGACTCATCTTATGAAGTACTTTTTTGCAGACATAGTTTAAAGAGAGACTAATATAAGAAAATTTATCAAGGAAGATAAATTATAATGGAAACAGTACTTACAATAATGTAGATCCGGTGACCTATTTAAATAAATATCCGGTAAATTATTGTTGCAATAAACAATTACGGGTACTGAGAACCATCGTGTTTTATATAACTCTTCAGACAAAGGTGTTTCTCGACAATTTCCTTGTATCAATTGTATTATTGATTTTGTATTAATAAAGCGGAACGTGGGCTGCGCTTTACATCCTTTATACACACTTTATACATAGGGTGAGTTCGGCCAAAATCAGACACTGGGTAAAATCGGATGATTCAAATTTACGCCTATTGCGGGGACTTTATTTAGTTCTGGCAAGAAACGATGCGTTCTTTTTTATCACACCTCTCTTCCGACCGTACTATTTTACACAGTGTCCGATTTTGGCCGAACTCACTACACTTCGCGTAGTCAGTTTACTGGAAGTAAAAATATGTAGACGATAGTATGACAATTTTTCTTAGAAAGTCTGATTGAATTGATCGGCAGAAAATGGATCAAAAAAGCTCCCAATACTTGAATAAAAAATAAAACATAATGAACTGTAAAACTTACTGAACTGATAAAAAACATTGTACCGCTCAAGGATTCGGAAGTTAGCTAACAAAACTAAACATTTGCTACGTACGTACACGTACGAAAGATGCTGTTTTCAACGGGAGTTTATTTACACTTTCGCATACTTACTCGTACGTAAAAACGTTAAAATATGTCGAAACTGCTACGCAATTCGAGTTTATTTCGTCAGCATACACGTTTTTGAAACTGATAAAACTCAGGTAAGCTAGTTTAGGAAGCCTATTCGAATATATAATCTGTTGTTGCTATGGAACAACATTGGACCTGCATAAGTGACATTTTACTGACCAGATCATACATTGTTATCAATTATTGGTTATCAAGTTCCTGTCAAATATACAATCAATAGGAGATATCTTAAACTCAATACAGGTTGTCAGAATTACAATTTGTTTGGATGTCATTTTGATGATAAAAGAAGATCAGCATACGTATACTCACTCGGGGCAAGAATACTAAAGTGATGTAGCAAAATATTTTATCGACAAAAAATATATCGACGTTACCGTCAACATCATGACTTTAGTCAACATAAATACGTACACAACGTAGCGGAATATTACCTCGTATATTATTCTTACTCTAGCCTAGCATATGAATTGCACTAACAGAAAATTTTCTTATTTTTATTGAAATTGAAATGACATCCGCATAGTTGTATTATCCTATTATGAGGCTCGATATCAGACATAATATCGACAATATCGAACTTTTTTATAGTAATCCAGCATTTTCAATGAGCACATGAATTAATATATATCGATATCCAATCCCTAGAACTTGCCCCGAGTTAGCACAGGTATGAAGATCAGATAACAGATCCGTGACAAATCCAGTTTTGAAAATTAGAATACAGCTCTAGGTTAGATACCTATATAGTTTCTGTACGTATACGAGAATGACGATATATGGTAGCTTTGAAACATGAGCATTGGTTAAAGACAGCTAGTTAATTAGCTTGTCAATAGATGAAAGCCTTCATCCACGCAAGGTTTGCCACGCACATTACACACGTTAGGTAACTCTCGTACATATGTATTACATGGAGCTAGAGGCATATTCTATTGTTATAATTTGTTGCCTATTGGTGCGATTTATTTGATGCTGAACAAGATTGGACCTTTCAAAAGTGACTTTTGGCTTATTCATACTATCCTTTTCTTATTTATTAACAAATTCATGTCAAGATATAAAAATAAAATTGCTCAACGCCAAGGTACCATAGGTATGTCAAATGTTTTAGTGGCATATTTGTCAGAATTACTATTCAATCAGATATTATGTCATTTCGATTGTAGTGTACTCACATAACTTGTAAAATGACTATTAAGTTCTATGGTATCATAATTTAGTTTTATGAATAATGATAATATGAAATCTTCGTTGTGCGCAAATTTCCGAAAGGCCTGCGCTATGGTATAAATTTCAAATGTCTTAATCGTTTTTTTTTACCGCGTGACTTGTTTTCACTTTTTGATGTCAACTTTTTAAATAATGTTTTGTGTATAAAGACATTACCTATATCCAGGTGGCTAGTAGTCATACATAGCACATAGTCCCTTAGAGCACGCGAGCAATTAAGCGTAGTAGGTAATATTCGTGACATTTTATCATGACATGACGTGTTATTCCATCGGTCTCTGATAGGTATGCATGCGATTATTTTATCGGCGTGGTGAGACTCTCGTGAGAATCAGGGTATTAGTCATTGAAAGTTACATCAGAAAGTAATGTCTCATATCTATAAACAATGACTCGCCTCCCAAGACACCCTAGACATGCAACTAAAAGTCCAGTTATATGAAATGTAAATTGGAACATTCTACTTAGTGAGTTGAATCATTTAAGTGTATCCCTATGATTATATTATATACTTAAAGAAGAAGCGGGAAGAGATCCCTTATAGGGATAAACTCGCCTTTGTACAAATTACATGTATGTTTCATAACGTACAATGTTTTAGTGCAATAAAGTGTTTTACTACTACTACTACTACATAACATATCGGGGTTTTACTATGCGCCTTTTAGCAGGAATTTCGTACTTCCTGACTATACAGGGTGTCCCAGAAATCGACGTCAAGCCGTGAATGGATGATAGACCAAGTTATAACAGTTATCAGAAAACTACAAAAAAAATCTATCACATGTTCTTCAAAAATTATGGTCACTTTAAAAATTTACTAGAATATTCACGCCCTGGTCTCTTAACTTCTAGTAAATTTTTAAAGTGACCATAATTTTTGAAGAACATGTGATGTGTTTTTGTATTTTTCTGATAACTGTTATAACTTGGTCTATCATCCATTCACGGCTTCACGTCGATTTCTGGGACACCTGTATACGTTTATGTTACTGGTGTTGAGATCCTAAAATCTTATCAAATTCGTCACAATTGATCTCAGTTGTTTTAAATAGTTCTATAGACACATTATAAAATAAAATAAATGTTTCAGGCTGTTTTTCTTAAAATCGAAGCGTCTCTTGAATAATATTTGCCATTTTGGTAACACCACTTAAAGGGTCGCGATGCAACAGTTGCTAAAATGTTTACCAATGCATTTGATAGAAGAAAAAAACATTAGAAACGTACTGTGAATAATAAAAACACAAACAGTTAATTCACGAAGACGATTAAGTATGGTATACTTAGTACGGGCAGGTTTCCCCACTTCACGTCTAGCACCTATTTTGCTTGAAACCGACGATTAAGTACCTGGATTCTTACCGATTATGAGTTTAAGGTTCAAAATCGGTCATCTCGGAGCGATTTTAAGAGACATTACCCTATTAAGACTGTGTCGACCGTCCAGTGGCGCCCTTATTGGGCGTATTGTATTTCCTAATAAACGAACCAGTTTCTGTTTACCTAATTCCTCGTGTTAAGTTGTAGTCCTACTAATTCCGCAACTTGCAATGCAATAGCATTTTGCGTATTTTTAGCTTTATTACCTAAACGGCAAATGGTGGCCACTTTTTTTCCATTTAGGTGATAAAGCAAAAAAGTAAGTAATATAAAACTGTATCACATAGTAAGTTGCTAAATTAGTAAGACTACAACTTAACATGAGGGATCATACAGAAATTGCTTCGTTTATTAGGAAACACAATCCCCCTTAAACGAGTGCGCCAGATTAGAAATTCAGTAAGCAAAGAAACAGAAGTTGCCAACCTGTTCTAACCTGTTCTGTTTGAATGTTCAATTTAAACACACTGCAAGCACACCAACAAACGATTAGTTAACATGATGAAGAGTTCACATTTGTAAAAAAATAATGACAAATTGCAGATTATAATCCATAACAGCAATAAAAACTCAATTTCGTTTTGATTATCACGTTAGAGACACATGACAATTGAAAAATTGACAGTGACATACGCATACGTTATAAATCGAAAACCATATGTTTCGAACCTCTTTTTCTCCAGGTTTTTTTATTGTGCAACATTCACTAAAACATTAAAAATTATAAGAATAAATTATTTCGTAATAATGACTACTACTACAATACTGTAAAATAATTAATATTATTCAATTTGACATTTACAAATACCTACGCATAGCTTTATTATAAATACAAATATATTTAAATATTTTTTATTGGCCGCATTGGCACTTTGACACTTGTGACATGTATCATCCCGTATCGTGCTTGATAAAGAACCCTGTACATGCGCCTGTCAACTTTTTTCTAATCTAAAAAAAACGAACTATAGACGGTCGACGCAGTCTTAATATTGCGTAAGTATTGAAATCAGTTTCACATTATAGTTACCCTGCGACGTAACATGGGTACGTGCGAATCGTAGCTGTAAGCTTACCCGAACTGCGTTTGATAGGTCTCGTTTATCGACGACACTCGTACAGCAAACATTATTACACAACGCAAACATATTACGCGTCCTGTGGATAGGTACTTTTGCATGTTGTGTGGACCGAGGAGATAGAATGCAGGATCGTGGCGGGCGTCACGTCTGCCAGCAAGGCTGGATTGATTGGAATCGTTATACCCATATTTTGAGATAACTCATTCATTCATAATAAAACTATCTAGAACAACAACATGTAACCGACACGCAAACGTGCTGAGAATATCTACGGGGAAATATCTTACTGTGAATCTATTTAGCTTTTAATTATATTCATTAAGTGAGCATTTCTTTTTATTTTTGCCACCTTTCTCGACTTTTTATTTTATAGTAAGTTTTATGTTTTTTCTAGTCAGAATCGCAAGCTGATTCGATTTATGCAAGAAAAAAATGTGTCCCAAAAAATTTTTCCTCTTGTGTTACCCTTTGCCATATGTTTTCTATGGAGGTAACACAATAGGAAAAGTAAAAAAAATCAAAAAATGTATGGAGTTTTATGGGACATCTTTTTTATTGCATAAATCGGATCAGCTAGTGATTCTGATCAGGAAAAACATAAAACTTACCAAAAAAATTTGAGTCAACAAAAGTGGCAAAAATGTTGAGAAATGCTCAAGTGCATATCTTCGATTTGAACAAACTTGTAATGTTCGCCTTTAACCTTAGTATGGAAACTCATATGCCATATGTTAAGGCAGCTGATATGTTAAGGGTCTTAGGTATTTCAAGTGCTTTATCTAATCTAATGACATAATGGAATACATTACCAATATTTATGAATTCAATACACAGAAAAGCAGATTTGAAGTTTAGAAATTCATTAGGTTAAACTTTAGATATCTGTTTCTAAATTAACCCAGTTTGTATAAGTACATCAGTGGCGGCGCGTCCATAGGACACGACCGTCGACTTGCTTAATTTTCAGGCACCTGAGCAGCTTTGCTATAACGCCTATAACTCATGAAGAAATTTTAAGCCAAATGAAGCTCCGGCTTGCTAAGAAAAGTTTTGACACGCCGCCACTGATACATAAACACTCAACTGTTAATATTAAGTGTTCAAGATGAATTTATGATAATGATAATGTATGGCTTGGTACGACTACTCCTATCCTTGATAGTTTAATCCGGAAAATAAAACGATAAGATTATTTATTTAATCTTTATTGCTCAAAAAAATCTTATAGTACAAAAGGCGAACTTAATGCCAAGAACTTAATTATTCTTTTTTAATTACACTGAAATACAATGAAAGGGGGTCACCTTATATGACAACTATTCAAAGGAACCCGTCCTCATTGCCCTTGAGTATATAATATCTGCGAAGCACTTTATAATTCTCTTGGAGCCTGAAAACTTACGGAATGGTCAAAACTAAAGTATCGCCTTTAGTTTATAGACGTACAGTCGCCATCAAATATATCGGAGCGACCAGAATACTCAAAAATATCTGAACATGTACTCTATCGCCTTGACAATAGAGGCGTTGTTCAGATATTTTTGACCACCTTGGCCGCTCCGATATATCTGTTGGCGAGTGTACCTAATTCATATCGATAAGCAAAGCGAAACGTAATAATGAGGTTTGAGTAAACACAGCATAATATTTAAACGAATGGTTGCCGCAAAAAATGTAGGTCATGGTTATAGCCTGTGGACGCCCCGTTGTCCGCAACAAACAACTGAACACACATCCATAATAAATGAGTATACATATGTTATGTATATATAATACAGCAAAACATTTAACGCTATCAACAAACTAAGTTCTCATTTCGTCGTTATTCGATATTTTAATAGTTCTTTAAAATATCACTCAAAATACTGGGGCGGGCGTCAACCAATAATTTAATTATCGATGCTTAAGATTATCTTAGGATAGGACTACTAGGACTAGTAACATAATTATATTTTTTCATACAAAATAAAAATATACTTACATCTGTATTTTACCGCGTACAAGAAAACAAATAATTTGAGTCAATTGGCAGTGCCTGCCAGTAAGTTAAATAGTTGGTACATTACCCCGAATTAATTTTCATAACATGCATCATCCTGATTAGAACATCCCTTTGGTTTTTACCACATTCACGCCCATCCGTATATAGTACAAGAAATCCAAACGACGCATTGTCCCATTTAAGTCTACGGTCAAAATAATCCTTAGGTTTCCTATGAAGTAATTGAAAACGAATATTTATGTACCGTCACGTGCTACAACTTTGCCTACGATGCACAGCTTTGCCTGGCTTGAAAAACATGGTTTTCTTCACCAAACAGCTATTTATATCTTATTCCTGAGTTGGCCGTCTTTCTCCCATCTCAGAAATAATATATAAATAACTGTGTGGTGTAGAAAACTATGTTTTTCAAGCCTGGCAAAGTTGTAAGTGCGCAGCGGTAGCTACAAATATACACAATTTCCATACCTTGAATGACTGACTGGATAAATTTGAGAAAAATACATAATATAACATTGAATTGAGCGAATAAAGGCTAATAAATACAAACCTTAACCCCAACCGTGAATCACATTGATCAAAATTAACTTGTAATGAATTCACCCCGTTTTCCTCATCCGAATTTAAATACAGCTTCTTTTAAATTTCCTTTGCAACGTTTAATCAGCTACGCAGAATCAGATGAGGGTTTATTTAGTAGATAATTTGAAAATTTCTCAGAATAAAAGTTGACAATGAAAAACACAAAGGTTTTTTGTGCAGTGAATGACTCACAGTCACCAGTACGTCTAAATAGCATGACTTACGTTGCGGCGCGACTCTCCATACTTAAGGCGCGACTCGAAGTATGGAGTCCCCCGCGACAACGCATGTCATGCTAAGCCGCCAGAGTGCAGTTCGCCTGCTGACCGGCATTGCATTGTTCTGACTTACATATGCGCTCTAAATTCCTACTAAGTATAATGTTAATGCAAATTTTACTTTTCATAATGAAACACGTATTAAGTTAACTGTATGATTAAAATATGGAAATTGTTTGGCAAGCCTCAAACACAGTAAGTTTCATCCTGAAATGTACAGTTATTACGAAAATGGCGTAACTTTAAAATTTAAAAAGCTTTTTAGTTAAAATTAATAAGATATCATAGTTTGGCACAAGGGTTGCGACGCAGAATTTTAATGACTTCTTTCGCTAGTCACAGTCAGTATCAGCGCAAAAAAGGAAGAGTATTTTAATTAAATTACTTGTGGTAGTCCTATCTTTTTAAATACCTTATTTGTTAAGTCGACCTTTTTGACACGCAATTTAATTTAACAATATTGACACAACAACAAAAACGTTTCGGAAAGGTTATTGCGCCTAGGCTCCATAGGCTTAGTGGAATTTTTAAGGCAATCTATTGTTACTACGATAATCTCCATATCTCGTAGATTGTCAGATAGCATAAATAGCTTTATCTGTTGATATTTGTGTGTTTGGGTCATTTCCACGATTGTTCTATAAAAAGCTATTTTTGTCCATTTCGTTTACTTACCGTTGTCTTACTGTTGCTAATGCAGTTATCTTTTTTCTTTTGATATCTCGGTTGTATGTTAGTATATTCAGGTGTTTTTTAAATGGACATGAGTCAAGATTTTTTAATGAAATGTTAGATAAAAATGGTTCTGCAATACCCTTTACATTCAGTATTATATTATATGAAATGATAACGGATAATAATTATACATTTGCATTATTAATCAAATGAGGATGTAAATAAGTATTTTCCGTATTATTACTATTATTGTTTTTTTTTAATTTATTATGTAGGACTCAACAGCTAAAACAATACCTAAAATATTCTCTAAGGCAAATAACAAGAAACTTTACCATCTTTATCTTTTCCTGTGCAAACGTCATAAAAATAAATATGACATGTCACTTTTAAACGTCACGAAACGTCATATGATCATATAATTTTGTGACGTCGCGTAAGGAAGTGGACTAGGAGTTACCCGTGGCAGTTTTGTGATATTAGCGTTTCCTTGTGCCTATTTGCGGTTACCATATGTGGCGTTTTCAATGAAAGGTACCTACATCATTGTCGGTTGTTAATAGAGTTTATTTCTAAATTAATGTTTATGGCAGCAATGCCTTATTGGCGACCAACAATGATGTAAGTACCTTTTACTTGAAAACGCCAAAAGGCAGTGAGTACCTTCATTCATCTCAAATTGTACATAATGGCCTATTAGGTAGATTAGTTAGGGTAGGTACTTATGTATGTATTTGATAGATGGTTCCTAAACAATTGATTTTCTACCTTGAAATAAAGAGCATAAAGTCGATACTCGTATACAGGGTGGAAAGATAAGTCGGGCCCTGGAGGGAAACTACCTTAAGATACCTACGTTGAGATAGCTCAATTAACTGAAAGGAAACATTCTTTTATTTTTAAAAAAGAGACATATCTGCATTTACAAATTTTCGAGAAAATAATCAATTTACAAAAAAACTACTCATTTTTTAATTTTTGTCAAAAACAATTTTTATGACTATTCATGACAAACGATCTTATTTCCAACAAGAATACAAACTTCTTAATATCAACCAAATTTACGGCACAAAAGAAGCCATAAATAATGAAAAAAGAAAAATCATACAATTTTAGTACCGAAAAAAGGGAAAATTAGAAAAAAATCTGTGAATGCAGTTTTACTTTTTAGGAAAAATAAAGGGTTTCCTTTCAGTGTATTGAGCTATCTCAACGTTTTAAGGTAGTTTCCCTCCAGGGCCCGACTTATCTTTCCACCCTGTATATATAACTCTTCGTCGTAGGATATGTTGCGTCTTGTAATATGGGTGTCTACAATTATTGTGACTTGCTATATAGAATAGGTATATTTAAATACATTTTACACCAGTAGTAACCACAAACTGGAATTAACCAAACCAAGATATAGGTACCATAACTACTTAACTATCTGTCCTTTACGTAACGTCTTATATGTATAGGAACCATCCTCCTAAAACTGTTTATCTTTATAATTTGATACTAAAAAGGATCTAAGTCCTTGTTAACTCGTCCTGTTAGTCAGTTAAGCAGTTCATGGTACAAGGTGTTTAAACAGGTAAAAAGTAGAAAAAGCAAACTTTTAGTAGCCACGTAATGGTCCCGACTCAGCATGGTGCTAGCCTGGCTAAGCAACCGCTGGTCTTCTGTCGGGCCCTTCAAGGGTCTAGAGTCAGAGCCCGTGGTAGTTTCAGGCCGATATTAACATTAAATGTGGACCACAATTACGATAACTGGTTGGACAAAACCTAGATACTCGTACCTACACGTGTATTCAAGTCGGTTTGCGATTGACAGATGACTTCTTTACACTTGAATCTCCATTTTGTTGTCATAATCCTAAAGTCAACTTTACAAGCATCACACCATTTGGTGCCTTGTTTCGAACGTGGATTTTATTTCCATTATGTTAAGGTAGAATATCAAATGGATGAATATTATGTGTCTAGTCCAAACTTACTTTAAACGTATTGTAATAACTACCTAAGTCGTTTATGACAAAAGTTTGCAGGTATACTTAAGTAATCTCTTTTTCTTACTGGAATATTTCTGTCAGTTACATTTAAGTTAGTAAAGTCCAGACTACGCACGAATGAACATAAGTATAAGCATTTAAGTTTCTTATTATACTTATGCAGTTTTTGTTCATTTTATTACTCTTATGCTGAAGCAAACAGAACGATATGTAAAAAAAGTTTTGTTTCATTGTTTACAAACATACAATGTAGGTAGTACTTACCTATTATATTTTCCCCTTTACTAAAATGTTAAAATAAAAAACCAGTATGAATAATCTCAAGTGACCAGCTACTGGCACATATTCCTGGTACTAAAATGCTCTAATGGTGACAATTGTATTGTCACGATTCTATATTTCCCTCTGAGTACAACTCTTACTTCATCATATGGCGACTTTTTGCTGCGTTACAGTAACAGTTTTGTCTGTGTCCTGCTATTGACTGTATTGTACAGTGCAGTAAAGCACAGTGCAGTGTAACAGTAAGTTTACGTGTATTTTTACTCTTTCGAGTTATTCACAGCATTCTAAAACGCGGTATATACGCATAGTACCTACCTACCTATCGAGGTAGCATCATGGGTTTACTTCAATTACCATTTGGTGTTGAAAATTACTGAACATTAAAAAATTAAATAAATTGTTATTCGACGTGGCATTGTGTGCAGTCACAAATATACGTATCATATAAATGTGTTAATCCAATTCTATAACGTTGTTAATACTCGTATCATGATAAAAGGTATGTAGTATTAACTGACTGCCAACCTTCAGTAATGGAGAGGCACCTGAAGAAGAAGAAGAAGTATTAACTACTTACGATCTCGATTCGTAATAAGCGCTTATGTGATTATCCGTGGGGATTTCTGGGTGATCTATAATAACTCAGACGTGGAAACGCTGCGTAGAATTATTAATCAGCCATAATCAATGGAGACATAAGTACGGGGGCTACCTGCAAATCAAATAAAGGATGACTTCGTTAGAAGAGAGAGAGATTATGGTACAGTCGCCATCAGATATATCGCAGCGGCCAAGCTGGTCAGAAATATCTGAACAACGCCTCTATTGTCGAAAGGCTATAAAGTGCAAGTACATATATTTTTGACTACTTGGCCGCTCCGATATATTTGATGGCGACTGTAAATAGAGTCAAGTGCATTGCTTTTAATAAAGTTGTTAGAAAATAATTGTTTACTACAATAGAGCTATCCATTTGCGCTACTCTTAGTTACTGCTTTTTTGCACTACATAACTACGAAAGTGAACTAAATTATATGTCATTAACACTTTTCGACTTTTTAGAAAAGTGAATCACTTCTTGGAAGACTGACTCAGGGCAATTTTTTCACATTTTCACGCCGGCCGAGTGACCGTCATTCCACTTCTCATTACTCCGAAATCTTTGGACACTCTCCAGAACGTCTAATAGAATAATATCCTCCGGCTTTCATTAACAGAAATTATGCAAATGCGTGTTCCAGTGAGACGTTTTGTTCTTTACAGAATTCGGAGAATCTTATATAAGTTCTGGCGCGTTGACCTACTTTGCAAATGTGTTGTTATTTGGTTAGTTTTAATGTGGTTGCGGACACAAAACAACTCTCACTGGCTGAACAACGCGGACTGTGTGTCGTCAGCGAGCGAAAATCACTGTCCCGTGAAGTGACACTCCGAACTCGCGTTTTTATGCAACCGCCTAATTCACTTTAATAATAAAGTAACTCTGTTCCTTTCGGATAAATATAACTCTTTTTATTTCCTTTTACCGGAGGTGATTGTTACAGCAAAAAGTGTACTCTAGTCACGAATGGCTACTAACTTATGTCGAACCTGCTAAGAATAGAGTTTACTTTAGAGCTAAGTCGGAGTGACTAAGAATAGAATTGACTTTAGCGCCTTTATCTTATATCTTTCTTAGAGATAATGAACGTTGAGTCGATGACGTTGGTCGAGAGACAATCTGCTTCAATATTACTACCCAAAGTCATTAGATTTGAGCAAATAATTATTTTTCCGCTGAGACGAATATCTGTCAGATTAAGTGGATAAAGGGTGACATTTGATGGAACCTCGGAAGTAGATTCCTAATCTTAACTAACCGGGGATAATGTCACAAGGTTATCGAAAACTATGTCAAGTACATGTTTAGAATTTAACACAAGATACAAAATGTTCTTATGTCACGCACAATGTTGGTTGATGGATTAGCCGGCCGCCCAGCAACCGTGCTCAACGGGACCAAAAATGTATCAGCTATCCGCCAAGCTTTTATCGCGTTCCTAGGCCACCTGCGTCGCTGTTAGTGTGATTTGATCCGTATCGTCCTTATCATGTTTACATTCATTCAATAAAATACTAATTATTCGTCACTATGATCACTCAACTCGATTAAACTGACAGGATCTTGTTATTCCGGTTTTTTGTACCAACAGCAAAAACTGCAAACGTTTTCTGCGTCTAGATTAAAACGGTAATTTCTGGTTCTACTACTTTAAACTGAAGCCATGTCAGTCAGAGCTCGACAAATCCAATCAGAGAACCGCATCGCGACAACAAATAGCGGCAGTACGTTCAGAGAGGAAAAAGTGCCCGGCGGGCGTTTGTGGAAATCCAATTCATACGATTTCGGGATAAAATATTGAGCGTAGCGATTCCGCCTAGCGCGGTACGTAGCGTGATTTGATGACGACAGTCTAGACGTTAGTGTGAGGATATCGTATCGTCGGCACGAGCGTGGCTTCAGTATTGCATTAGCGCTCCTCGCTAATACACGCGTTGACCTACTATCGCGACAAACACTTCGCTCGTGCGACCACTAAATAACTTATAAATTAACTCCAAACATTGAAGCTGTTTAAAAGTTTTTCAACTTTTTTTAATAATTGTGAAATGCGCGTGTGCGCCGAGAGACAATCGTTCCGTTGTGGTCCAACTCGTTGGCTGCGACGTCGTGCTGCTAAGATGGCTCATTCAGTGGAGATGTTGCACTTTCAGTTCAAACGGATGCTGAACAAGGAACTGAGCCACTTCTCGGAGTCCAGCAAGTCCGGAAACATGATCTCCGAGTACATCTGCACCACTTTCTTAGGTAAGTAATTTTCCTTTCTTTTTTAATTTTAGTTTCTATGATGACCGCAGTTCGATTTAAACTAGGACCATAATGAGTTAAACTTGAATTAAGACATTTCAACGTTTTTATTACAATTTCAATGTAGCATAATAATTATTTTATAGTAGTTTGGTTTTAAAGACGAAAAACAATTATTATGACTACAAGGAATTTACAACTAAGAAATAACCATGAAGAAAAATGTTTTACTTGATTTATGAAAGCAGTGTTTACTAACATAAAACTAGGAATGCGAGCTTTTCATAAATGTTTAAACCCAGCCCACAGCTACAACTGAAAACACGGTCTAACAAAGTATTTTAGTCATTTTGTAAACAAAAACGTAAAACAGTAGTACACAGAATAAAAATAAAATATAATGAAAATATAAAAGAATTTAACGCAAATTTTGTGACATGATGTATCAACAGTATCTCTGTTCTATTGTTACCATTACAATGAATATAAAAGGACAATGTCAGCGAAACGTTTAAAGGTTTTCGATATTCAATATCGTAACATAGGCTTTTGAAGCGCTACTCGTATCCATCGTTGCTTAGTGAAAAGAAATGCGTTTTATTTTATTATTCATTCGCTCATGTTGAAAGCCTTTTCAAGCGTTCAAATAGATCAACGACTCTAACTTTGCCTGAACTAAATAACCTAACTTAAATTTACCAAAGCTTAGTCATAAAGCGAACTGTTCCACTAAATAGGGGCCTTGTTTGTACGTTGTACGAGCCTACGTGACGTCAATGGCGTGCCGCCCGCCCGCCCAAACAACAATGACGTATTGACCCCGCCTTACTTTAATATAAAAACTTACTACACCCCTATATGGCTTTAATATAGAGATATATGCCAATAGTATCTTCCTACGTGAAGGCCGCAAAAATATGTGACACGCTCTTATTTGTAGGGCCTAGAGCGTGTCAAATATATTTGCGGCCTTCATGTAGGAAGATACTATTGCCGTTGACTGTCTAAAAACGGGGGCCATATTCTAACTTTAAAACACGTTTCGACACGGTGCCATATTCTAATTTTAAAATGTATAAACAATACATTAACAACACAATCTGTCTTAAACATAACTCCAACACTCAACCAATAATCAACCAATATTGAAGTAGTATTGTAGTTGCAACGCAGTAATTTTCAAGTAAATTCCGTCATTTTTGATTCAGACGTGTAGTCGTAAGCTGTATTGTGTCGTTATTGTATTGGATTTGCATTGAAGTTGGATCGTGTCTGTGCGTGTTTTAAAGTTAGAATACGGCCCACGATCCAAGTTCAATACAACTCCAATGCATTAACCAAGCAAATCACGCAATACATACACGATTACACGTCTGAATCTGAAATATCAGATTTTTTTTTTAATTATTCCGCTGCAACTTCAATACAACTTCAATAAGTATTGGTTGATTATTTGTGTTGGAGTTATGTTTGAGATAGATTGTGTTTTTAATGTTATACATATTAAAATTAAAATTCGGCACCATGGGCCTTAGCATGACATGCGTTGTCGCACGCGACTCCGTACTTTCGAGTCGCGCCGCAACGTAAGTCATGTTAGACGTACAGGTTTAGTTTTATCATCTCTATGATCTCTATACGAATCGTATCTCTATGATAAAACTAAACCTGGTGCCGTATTTTAATTTTAATATACGATATCTAATCGAGTAATCGCAGAAAAGACACTATCTTATTAATACGGGCGGATGAGCTCCTCGAGGCAATAAAACACGAAGCGTAGCTCTCTTATCTTGTTGTTCAGTCTAGCTCAAGTAATGTACTAGTAGCTCCCAACTCACGTGAGCTATCCTTGGCGGGGTAATATAACACTGATTACTGTGGAAGTACCTATACTTTAATGTATTATCTCACTTCACCATGTGGCAGATTGTACGAAAAATAAATAAACATACTATACTTAGTTATCTAAGAGATAACGAATATATGATGACCTCTTGTACAGGCGTGTCTGATAAGCCAAACCGAGGTTGGGGGTTATAGTGGTGGCGGGACTGGCAATAAATTAGGTCTATTTTATTATTGTTTAAAACGGCTACGCTTAGCGTGTAAACAACATAAACTCAAACTACCGCAAGATGATTTTAAATTACGGTGTTTACGATCAAATACATGGCGCTCCGTGCTAGTACGAGTATAGAAAAGTATGCAGTGTTATTGGCAGCGAAATTGTTTTCCTAACGTTCGCTCAATACTAAGCACGTACGCTTTTTCTCAAAGCTATAATATACGATCACAGTATCTTTTGTAAAGTAACTTCAACAATAGTAGAGCGTTCAACGAACTGAATCTTGCTAAATAGCTGATAAGTGCACTCGTGCACAATTCACATTTTATCGTTCAAGCTTCGCTAGTAAGTATAAATATTTACAGACAATTTACGAGAAACTTCTAGCTCGAACTCATCGCACTTAGCAAATGTGTGCTGTTTGCACAAAATCGTCCCTAGTTATATTTGACTCAGGTGGTGTAACAGCACTTACTTGTTTTTTAGAAACACTCAAGTCCCTATCAAGACTAAATAAATTGAAATGTCTCCCTTAGTACCCATTTAGTTCTTAGCGGACCGTAACGCTCCCTACTATTACCATTAGTCTGCGGGGGCTTCGTCGTTATGAATATTCAAGTAGAGTTTATTAGGTACATAAAATATGCAGGACATGGATATTTGAGCGGCTCAACGAGTCATTGAGGCATTTGTCTGTCGTTCGATTAATTAATTTTGTCAGCTCTGTCCATCGCAAACTATTCTCTTCTCGCTGGCTTAATTTTTTTTCTTAGAAATTATCTTACAATAAATTAGTCACGAATCGCGTTGGTTCGAGATTTTTATTTCATATCCATACGAAAATGATAGAGCAGACCACCCAACATGTATTATATTGCGTTGCGGTTTTTTTGAATGTTGTATAATAATGTTATAGGTATTTTCAGCACATTTTACTCACGAGAATAAACTAGGCCAGAGTAGTAAACACTTAGATAGATGCACATAAAATTATGTAGGGTATGGTGGTTGTAATCTAGATCTGCGTCTCCGATTGAGCTAAAAATATATGTGGTAACCGTATTGAGTTCGTTATGATTATACGGCGCCGTCCTATAAATGAAACTTGTTTTACTCAACAGACGTAATCCGTTACTATCCATCATTTGAAATTGGAGATTACATTTTTTAGTTTATCGTGCCAACGTAAACAAACGAAGTTTTGTTCTCAATACTAAAGTTAAACCAAAAAGTACAATGACTAATTATTTAAATTTTAAGCAAATCCACTTAATGCTAAATATAACTTTTATTGCGCCCTTATTCCATATCAACTTGGATAAGATAAATATTCCTGTACCTATGTACTTATCTATATTTCGAAAGGTAGTCAATACGTTGCGTAGCACCATTGTAGCAAAACTGATAACAACTTGTTTATAAAGCATGGTCCTAAGTGTTGAAATTATACAATCACGACTAGGCGCCGGCGACGTCATTATGTAGCAAATTGGGAACTCATTATAACCGTTAATCGATTACATAAGCCATCGTAAGGCTAATCTGATTATATCTGACTGAAGATCAAGGAACGATGACATCAATGTTCCTATTATAATCTCCTGAGTTCACTTATCTTATGTTCATACCCCGGCCGGCGAGAGCAAAAATGCGTCTGCTCCTAGTGCTTAATTAAATATCGACTATTCTATCGACATATGGATGTCGATAGAATAGTCGACTTTTAATTAAGCACAGTTATTATTATTATTTTTTGTTTTTTTGTATTTGTTATTTATTTCAACTTGATACCTCCACGCGTTTCTGAGAATAACCCTATAACAATTTTCTATCAACATAAAATTATTATTTACACACACACATTTCACATTATTATTTTTACGTTTATATACTAATACAAACACTTGGTTTTAATTTTGTTTACAACAATAATTAATACTTCTGCATATCATAACGGTGGTCCAGTACATCGTGTTGTTTTTATCGACATCGACCAAAGTGTGTGTCCTCGCACTATTAAGCTGTCAACGCATTTTTGCTCTCGCCGGCCGGGGTATGCTTATGTTTGTTATTTCATTGTATTTTAATAAGTAGTTATGTAACATTTCAGAGCGCAATGACTTTTATTTTCAAAGATCATTGCCTTGTAATGAAATGAGATTGTGTAAAAATCACTTATCGCATGAGTAAATATGTAGGTAGGTATGAAATGGGTCAACGCCATAAAACATTATCAATTTTGCAATAAGCATAAATAACTATACGAGATAGACCAAATATGGGCATAGTGAGGTGTGTTCGCACCTGGTACGTATTATATTAATAATTTATATTGATTGATAGAGCTAGGTCATACTGACACACATACCGCGACCTAGAACGATATCAGTTGAATCTATCACTTCGTATGTTCACCTACTTTCTTTCAGTAATGATAGCAATGACACGATTAGAGGCATAATTATATTAACTCCTTAAATTTTTAACCCAAATATGACTACATAAAAGTTATCTGACTTTGAACACGATTAAAACGTTACCCCGCTTATTCATAAACGTGTTATAACCTCATTTAACTAAAACATCTTTTGTCCTTTTATCTGACTCTGACACTTTGACAGTTGTGTTTGTCAGAAGCAGACAAAACATAATTTAACCAAATGAGGTTTGAAGCACGTTTATGAATAAGCAGGTACGTATACATAATTATATTTTTCCTTGTAACTAATTAAATACTATTATTAATTATGGTATATTCTCCGATCTAAAATATGTATATTATGATGAATAATACTTCTGAAATAACGGCTGCCTACTCTATTTTATTACACTGTTGCTACATTTTGTCACAAACAAAACAATCAGAGAATGAACGATATGTTATAGTCAATCATAGCTAGCTGATAAATTAGGTCAAAATTTGTGACCTACGCCGCTGTGACTATTAAGACATGTACAGTCAGCAGCAAAAGTAGTTTAGCGTGGGTGAGGTTTTCAAAATGACCTGAACACCTCACCCGCTTAGACCCTTCTGCTGCTGACTGTACACAATGTATTCGGTCTATGATTTGGATACGTCGTAAGCTTACAAACTTAAATAATGTCTCATTAGGATCGACACGTGACAAAAGCTTCAAATGAGACCCATAACACATGCTGTCTCTACGATGCAATCACGTAGCGAGTAACTGCAGTCTGCAGTGGTACCCCGTGTTGCAGTTGTTAGGGAGTCTTTCATACCAAGCTCATGAAACGAATGTATGTGATGTGTTTTCAAGTTTCGAGTTTATTTGCATTCATGTTGTACAAAAGGTGTTAACAAAGTAATGTTTGTGTTTTTGCAGATAAGCAACAAGAACTTGACATACCGTCTTTACAAGTCGATGAAGCATCTGAGAGAATCAAGAAGAAAGAGAAGCCACGCCCTGGCAGCACGTCGACCACTATGTCACAGGTCGGTACTAACTATTCACGTACTTATATGTAGGTAAATAACTCATTTCATAATATACCTGCTACGTAACGTACTACATAGATATAACAGATAACACAAATGGTAAACAAACCATTCGAGGGCGTTTATTTATTTTCGCAATCCCAATATTTTTTTTCTTACTTATCTAATCATCGCTAGCTTGTGACCCTGAACAAACTGCTATTCAAATAAGGGATCATTATATACGAACGGCTACTTGCTCGCATCCGTTGTCCCTGATCAATAAACGTATTGAAGGCATGTCGTTTGACCAATGTGTTTTATTCTCAGATCACTGGCGTGAAGAGGACGTTGACACACACAAATAGTTTCACTGGAGAACGCGTGCCGCGGCACGGAGTGGAAACACCTCACGAGGAGGAACTCGGCAGGTGTCTCAGTGAGATCGACCGCTGGGGAGTTGATATCTTCCGGATCGGAGACTTGTCATGCGGCCGACCGCTTACGGCTGTCGCTTACGCTGCTTTCACTTCAAGAGAGCTACTCAATACGCTACAGATCCCGGCACGCACGTTCCTGGCATTTGCAGTAACCCTCGAAGAACACTATATTCGTGACAACCCCTTCCACAATTCGTTGCACGCAGCTGACGTGACGCAGTCCACGAACGTGCTGCTCAACACGCCCGCCCTCGATGCCGTGTTTACTCCCATCGAGGTGACCGCGGCCCTCTTTGCCGCCTGTGTCCACGACGTGGACCATCCCGGCCTTACCAACCAATTCCTAGTCAACTCTAGTTCGGAACTTGCACTCATGTACAATGACGAGTCTGTCCTAGAAAACCATCATCTCGCCGTAGCGTTCAAGTTACTACAGAACGAAGGTTGCGACATATTCGTTAACCTTCACAAGAAACAGAGGCAGACGCTGCGAAAGATGGTCATAGATATGGTTCTCTCGACGGACATGTCGAAACATATGAGCCTTCTGGCCGATCTGAAAACGATGGTGGAAACTAAGAAAGTTGCCGGTAGCGGCGTGTTATTGCTGGACAATTACACGGACAGAATACAGGTGTTAGAGAATCTCGTACATTGTGCCGATCTGAGCAATCCCACGAAGCCTCTACCTCTATACAAGAGGTGGGTGGCGCTACTTATGGAGGAGTTCTTCCAACAGGGTGATCGTGAGAGAGAGCACGGAATGGATATCAGTCCCATGTGCGACAGGCACAATGCTACGATAGAAAAGAGTCAGGTCGGGTTTATCGACTATATTGTGCATCCACTATGGGAGACGTGGGCTGACCTGGTACACCCCGACGCACAAGACATCCTGGACACGCTGGAGGAGAACCGCGACTACTACCAGAGTATGATCCCGCCTTCACCGCCGCCCGCGCCTGCGCAATCACATGGGATGCCAGATGATGATCGCCCAGAACAAATACGCTTTCAAGTAAGTATATTCACTCTTATACAGAGTTCATGCTTACTTGTCTTATCAGGTAAACAAACACATTTCAAATACATTATCACACTTTTCTCTGGGGTTATCACTTAAAATGTTGTTTTATACTTAGAGAAACTCACAAAATATTAAATTCAACAAAGTAACCACTGAAATATATAATTTCTTTAAAAAAATATCTTCAAAAATCGAAGTGACGAACGAATAACCTGAAAAATAAATAACATTACGATGTCTAGATTGACACATGTTTGTTTACATGATACGGCAAGTAAGAATGAATCCTGTATACCTATGTATTTTATATTATATTGTAACCTATTCATTTATTATTGTTAAATAACGAAATGCAGAGAAGGAATGAAAACAATAAATTATTTGATATCCCATATAAGAAAATTAGACATAATTACTAAAGACAACAAATTCTTTCCCAACCAAACGGGGGTCAAACGAAATCTAACTTAGACGGGTGATGATAATCATTTTCGTAACGTCAGTTTACTTTGTCAACAGGTAACACTGGAGGAGGGTGAAGGCTCAGAAGAATGCGAAGGCGAAGGCGACGGCGGGATGTGACGGAAACTACTGGGAATCTGTAAGAAACTCTCTGAGAAGATGCAGGTCTGGTGGAAGCTCTGGCAGTAGTCTGGTGCCGGAGGCGGCTCGCAGCGCGCCCGGCCCGGCGGCGCGGCGGCCCCAGTCGGATTGGATAATAATAATGTAAACACTTGTTGACGCTTACGTCGAAATGGAACGACCTCCGGGTCCGTCGTAACATTTCGACAATCATTATTTATATGTGATTATTAATTATGCAATGTTAATTAGAGTTACCTAACGACTAAATAATATGTCCCTCCAATGACTGTATCATTCGATCGTCTAGTGTTTTTACTGTTGTTTTGTTTTATCTAACCAAAGATGTGTAAAGTTCGATCCTCTAAGTTTAACAGAAACGTTCAGATCCCCTGTAAGTAGTTAGTTTTCGGTTGGTATAAAGTTGGTATAACGTAAGTAGTTATAATCGTCGCCTCGCACAAGCGGAGCGACTAAGTTAGGACATTGAAAACGCTTATTAATTGGTATGAAAGGGTAATTTATATTGTCATATCATCCACGTTCTCATATTTAATACGGGTTTGCGATAATGATGTTATTCACCAAAATATATTAACGTAATAGGTACCTATCGTAAATTATAATCTATTTTAAGGTAAATTTTAAAAATTGCCTTTCGGAGTTGTTGTTGTGTCTTTTTCTGAATATTTGATATTCGGCCGGCGCCGGCGGCGCCCACGCGCCCAGGGGCCGCGCGACGAGTATAATAACTAGCACACCTCCTAGCACCTCATTTCGTCTAAGGATCGCTGGCGATACCTTTTCATTTTTCTTTTAGCATAATGTATTTTTATGTGAATTAGGTATTTTATCCCTTTTACCCATAATGTTAGTCATGAATCTTACGGTAAAAGTTTTGTATAAGTATGCAACTAACGGCTTGACGTGTTTGATTCAAATGTTAAATACATACTAACAAGAGTGGTTTGCAACTAAGTTTTCTCTCGAATTATCAGTACAAGTGTTTGCAGAAGTAATTAACTAGGTGTGTAAACGGTAGCGGCGAAGGCCGGGTCTTGCAATAGTACATACTAAGTGTGCCCTGACTTCGGGCACTTTCATTCATGTTCTCACTTTCTTTCTCACTTCGCACAACAGTCATACCTACTTTAAGTTTACATTATAATCTCTGGTATATTTCAAAACTCATTTGCATTAAGAAAATATTTTCCGAGCGTAAGCAGCTACAATCACAGAAGGCGCCAGGAATGTGATATTTTCTTAACGGAAATGAAAGCTGTCTTTCATATGTAAGTATTAATGTTGCATCGCCTGCAGATCTGACTTGAACGTTAATGTAAGCCGGCGTAGCCACAATATATAACGTGTACATTGTTGTTAGACCCAGTATCCTTGTCATAGAAGTCTACCTACGATTATAACCGGTACTCTCTGCATTTCAAACACGGGGGTGCGACTACTTAATCAAATGGATGTCTGTATGCCATTATATCCATGTTAATGTAAATTCTATTAGTTTATTTACGATTACGAGCTGGTCTCTATACTTTCATGTACTCAAAAGATATTTTGATTAATTATGATTTAGTTCCTTGCACTTTGTTTTAATTCTTCCTAGTATCTCGGTACGAGTATTATTATATTATGTTTTATAAATGCAGGTCATTTTCTCACCCATCATTCATCAGAGTCAAGAATGAAGGTCCAATGTACATTATTTTCGTAGGTAAATTAAGATTTACGGCGATCATGCAGAAAGTTTATGGAATTTCTTATGCGGAATCGCCGATCATGTCTTCGAAATGTCTGATTTTTGAAGTGCATAGTTTAGGATCAGTATGTCGAGTCGACACTCGCATAAGAAAAATTAAAACGCTTAACTACTGTGTGTTATAATAGAAAGATTACGCTTAGAACCATTTGTTTTCTAATGTACCTATGTATTTGTAACAAAATTGTGTTGAATAAAATGTTCGTACTACCAGTAGATCTGTGTATAACGTACGTACCCAATCTTGCGTAGTTCGACTCGTAAAACATCGCAAATCATTATAAACCTACTGAAAAGTAAACTTTTTGAAATGTTAAATACTGTGTAATAATTTATTCGCATCACAAGCTCTTGTATGTTAGACTCGATACGCTTATCGACTCGATCGCTTATGGGACTCGAGATTTTGTAGTAAATTTACAAAGAGTCTATCTATAGTATACCCCCGAACAAATGTTTATGTACTCGCCTCCCATAATATATGTGGCAGTAGGTGCTCTTGTGTGTTTTACTGTAACTACGGCTAAGATTGGATAATACCTAGATAAAATTATTATTAATAACAAGTTAAAGTGTGCAATGCTGGACATTTGCATTACTTATTATTTATGTTTAAAATAAAAAAATAGCTTGTAATAGTTTAAATGACTATTTGAGTTGAACTAAAGAATATTAATGTATTTAGAATAAAAAGATATGGGAGAAAACTCAAACGTGATTTCACTTTACTTCCGCCAAGAGAATATCCTGCCGGTTCCCTATGCGTGTACATAATAGGCTATATTTTCGTTTCACGATGAGTCAATTATATATAGGCCAAAAACAAAAAAAGAATAGGTCGGTATAAGCAGAGACTATAGAGATATAGACGACCACAGCCTAAGAACTTTTTTGAAGCTCAAGTCGATTGCGCCCTCTGCCCGAAAGTCGCCTAAAGATAACGAAATTGTATTGTTTCTTCTTACATCTCTCGTCTACATCTCTATAGTCTCTGGTATAAGTAAGTATGGTCTAAATAAATAAACTAAAAAATACCTTTGCTCTCTGTAGATTATACCTACAAGTATGTAGTTTTAAATTCGCCACCGAGCGACCGCGCGTAAGAGAAAGAGATAAATACACTTATCTATAGAAGAGCTGGCCACGTCAGATATGACACAATAATGAGAGCAACAAAACCCGTCTAGTAAGATTTCAGTACTATCCTTATTGCTAGATCCGGGCATCTGGCAGCTTTTAATGGGTTGGGTAAAGTTACAGACTAGCAAAATCTTTAAATTGGATAATAGTACTATCAAAATAAGTAAAAACTGCGCAAGTTATCTCATTTATAGAGAACAGGACCTATGTTTTCACATTAGAACAAAAAACATTGCATGCAACATACTATGAATTACATTTTACGCCGTTTGCCACTACTTACCCTACAAAAACTTTTGGAAATGATATAATCTAATATTTTTATTTCTTAGTTTAAACTTACATTTTTAAAACCAATTAAAAGTCAAATTACAAAACTAGGTTATAACTAAACTTATACCTAAACTAAACCTATAAACACAATAAACTAGATATAAAAGACTTCCCCAAATTTATCAGCCTCCGGCATAGTCCCAAGGATGCTGACGGAGTTGCCCCTTTGCACCGCCATACTCAGTCTTTGGGCAAAGAATGAGCCCGCCCTGTAGTCGCCTGAAACACCTATTAGCCGGGCCGGCACCTCCTTTACAATTGCTTTTGTGTCGGATGACCAAGGACCCAATGTTTCCATGGCAAGCGCCGCAAACTCGTATTCGTTAGTTAAGAATGCTTATTTGCGGCGCTTGAGTGTTTGGGCTTGGTCGGCGGCAGTCCCAGGCCTCCGGGCAGACCCTTCCACATGATATGGGGCTAGTGTATAATCTAATTGTTAATGTTGTTGTTGTTGTTGTCCTAAGGCACCCCAGAGGTGCAGAGGGCCTTCACTAACTCGCGCCACGCCTTCCTATCCTCAGCGACCCTTCTAGCCTCCACCCAGCTCAGTCCCGCCGCTCGCAATTCACTCTCGACTGACCGACGCCATGTGTGAACTGGGCGCCCAGAACCGCGCTTCTTATTTGGCGGTTTCTAACCGAAAGCGATGCTTGCCATATTCGCTTCTCCTCTTCGTATGGTATGACCTATCCATCTCCATTTCCGTGTCGCAATCTCAAAGGCAATGGGTGTTTGCTGGCATATACTCCACAAGTCCTCGTTACGAATTGTTCTTGGCCAGAACACGCGGAGGATCGACCTCAGGGACTTATTGACGAAGACTTGCAGTTTGCTTGTCAGGCCCTTCGTCACTCTCCATGTTTCACAGCCAAAAAGCAGCGCTGACTTTACGATGGACTCGAAGAGGGAAAGTTTAACGCGCCTCGTGAGCACCTTTGAGTCCCACACAGGCTTGAGTTGAGCAAACGCACCCTTTGCCTTCTTGATCCTGTTATCAATGTCTTCATCCGCTCCACCTCTGCACGTTACGACACTACCTAGGTACTGAAAGTTAGATACCGAGTCTAGGCTTTCGCCCCCCAGCACTATTGGATCTGTTGTACTCGACTTAACCCGCATGTTAATGCAATTGTTAATAAATAAAATAAATAAATAAATAAATAAATATTAGGACTATCTTACACAAATCAACCTAGTCCCACAGTAAGCTCAATAAGGCTTGTGTTGTGTTGTGTTGTAATTTCTCATAATATTGCATCAAAATCAGAACTTGATTTGTTTTCTTGAAGTGGTTTGCATTCTTTGACCTCCACCACTTTACAGCTGCCAAATGCCCAGATCCATACATAAGCATAATATAGCAAACTAACGAGGGGTTCATCGCTCTCACTATTGTTCCATATCTGACGTCGCTAGCTCTCCGTCTATATTCGACATCAACGCTAAGCTTGGTTCTAACGTCCGTGAGGTTATTTACAGTCCGTGAGCTCTCAGAAGAACCTTCGGGTTTTAGAAAGAGACGTCGGGTATCAATCAACAGTGACACGTGAAAAAGCAGAACAGCAATATTACCTTCGTGTGTCATCGCTGATTCCCGAAGGTTCTTCTTAAAGCTCACGAACTGTACGCAATTTTACCGATTTATTTGTTTGGCACTCTTGAAAACACCTAGCTATTTTAGTAAGTTATATATAAAACATCATAAAGACCCCACTCGACATTTTCCACTACGCAGTAAGCTAAATAAATGATTGATCATCGAGTTAATATCATTAATACACAGATTACGTCAATTTACACGTATTTATTAATATTTATAATCGAAGGATTAAAAATACCGATAGCTAATTCTTAAGAGATAATTATAAAATAAAGGAGATTGCCTATTGACTAATCATAATTAAACTAGTAACCTACTTTGTCTGTTTAGCTGCTAATAAATAATTATGGTGCCTTTCAATTCATTTTACAAACCCTCTGCTGGCCTACCGCTTTGGCCTCCATCGATGAACAACTGCTAGGTGCCCGAATGTAGTACTGATAGTATTAAGGATATTACGGCATCATAACGCCGGAACGCCGGGAACGGAGGGCCTTGTCGGTGCGTGCGAATATGATAGCTCGAAGGTTTGCGGGTTGCTCCAGGGAGGTGAAGATAACTCTTTTCCGAGCTTTCTGTACCTCCCTGTATACCTGCAGCCTGTGGGTTCAGTATTCGCAGCGGGCCTATGGGGCCCTCCGGGTTCAATATAATAATGCATTCCGGGTGATAGTGGGACTGCCTCGCTTTTGTAGCGCATCAGGGTTGTTTGCGGAGGCGCGCGTTGACTGTTTCCAGGCGACCCTGCGCAGGCGCGCCGCTTCCCTTATGCGCCGGGTGCGGGACAGTCCCAATATCATCCTGAAAATGATTGCGGATAAGCCTGATTGTCCGATGATGCTACACTGTGCGAGATTACACTCCCCTACCCATTTTATACAGTGGTAGCGATGATTGTGATGATGAATGTGTTTTAATGATGACATTTAATTTAATTTAATTATTAGGTACTAACCCTTATTGTAATTTTAATAACTATTGTTTGTTTGTTTACTAACATAAGATATATAATATGTGTCAAAGTTACACGAAATAAACGATTTTGATTTGATTTGATTTGATAACTTGAGAGGTTTAAGTTGGTCTTTATGACTTATTCACCTTTTTCAGGGGTGTTAGGTAAGTAAAACAATGAAAGTGTAAAAATTAATTGATTATATTTATTGCTACTCATTAATCTAAACAACTTTACGATAATTAGGGTTTTAATTTGTTGCCAATTCAGTACGGAAACAATATTATAACGAAAAATGTATAAAATTAAACTACGTTTCAAGTGATTTTGTGGTAAGTAAAAAAAACTTACATAGATATAATTTTAGGTAAATTATATTGTAAAGTCCTGCAGAATAATCATTACGCACTATTATAAACATAACACAGCACACAATCACTGATATTTGTAAAAACCCTTATTCAAATATATTCAACTGGCAATTGTATCAAAAACAAAACGTAAGGCAACGCATAAAATAAAATACAAATTAATTTAGGAATGTTACCACTCTTAATTAAAATTTTCTCACTTATAAAACAATACTTTGCAACTTTTGTAAATATTACAATCATTGGCTAGGCTAATCAGTAATCAGCTTTATAAAAAATCATACAAACTCTGTGCTAGTTCAAACATAAGTTTTTTTTAACACAAAATTTCTTGAACACTAACCAGAATAACTGACATTAAAATTCCGAATAGTACGAGTTAAAGACGTATACGCGAGATGTACAATCGTCATCAAATATATCGGCGCGGCCAAGATACTCAAAAATATCTGCACATGCACTTTATCGCCTTGGAAGGAGTAACAAAAAAAATATTCTTGTAAAATAAAATTCGTTCGCGAAAAAAAAATGTGGGGCGTACCCCCACACCCACCACATGACGGCGCGTCCATAGAACACGATTCCCGTCGGCTTGTCTAATTTTCAGGCACTTGACTAGTTTTCCTACAGCTCATGGAGAAATGTTAAGCCATATTAAGCTCCGGCTTGTCTTAGAAAAATTTTGACCCACCGCCACTGCCCAATTCAATTACTTTCATTTCATTTTTCCAAATGTTTCTTACTCACAACACGATACCAATTATGCCCTTAAACGGATCACCAATATATTTGTTACAGCCTGTAGGGACGTTGTTCAGATATTTCTGACCACCTTGGCTATTTGATACGCGATGAAGGTCAGCTACCGCTCCGTTGGTGGGTTGAGAAACGGCAGCGATAAAATCGCGTTTCGACTGATAAATCGCCCTTAGTCATGTCATTTAACAAGTTACCCCATTTGGTCGTGAAATCGTGTTTCTGGTTTATCCAATAGGCGTGTCTCGGCCGAGGCAAACGCACGCGCGGCCGCAATGCCTCGAGCGAACCACGTTCACAATAACCGAGCTGCCGCGCGCGGCAATTTCCTCGCGAGGTGCGCCAGGTGTAGTCCGCCTAATGGCGCTAATAAGATAGATTTCAAACCTCAAAGAGCTATTCCTGAGTGCCATCGACAATGGATTTGAGCTTTTTTTAAAGTCATGGGTCATGCCGTGCATGAAGATACTCATCATCATCATGTACTTCTTCTTTCCCGAGACCTACACCTTTTGCGAGCAGAATGCGTGATTTTGAGCAACTTCCACTATGGGTTTATATCCAGAATCGCGAAAAAAATGCAATTTCTTTGGATGCCTATAGGTCAGCCTTTTGACGATTTCGATCCCATAATAAAAGTGGTTCAATACGTTCCACATAATCTCTCAAAGTATGGCAACGGTTTAAAAATACATTATATCAGTGGTTCTAAACCAGTGGTCCACAAGTGGTCCGCTAAGCTATAAAGCCCTTTTTTGACTTTATTTGCTATAAGGTTAGCTATAGGCTTTACTTCCAAACAGTTGGCGATCCCTGCTAGCCTAATATGGTCGTGTTTTCAGCGCCTGTCTCCATAGCTGTCACGTTCTAACAAGTATGTAAGTGCCACTTTCGCATGACGCGATAGGCGATAAAATAACAACCATGCATGGCCTTCTACCATAGGAATTTGGTCGTCCCTCGGCACTGACGTTAAGTTAAGAACCACTACATTACACCATGATACAAGAAGACAAGGTATTGTAATTTTTTGACAGCTCACGACGTCCGTGACACTCACTGACGTCATCAGGGAACTATGCGGATCTCAAACATGTCTGATGACGTCAGTGAGTGTCACGGACGTCGTGAGCTGTCACAAATTTACAATACCTATGCATTACACCACATATAGCCACTGTTCGAATTTCAAACCTCGTATAATTCGTGTGCCATTGACAATTGGCTTGAGCTTTCTTGGTGGCGCTACTCGATGCCGTGCGCAAATATCATGACGAGTCCGGGCTCCACCATCATGTGGTCGTCGACGTGCGTGTTGTCGCACTGCAGCACCAGCACCGCCTGCTTGCCGGGTACGCGCTTGCACACGTATTTCTCGTATAGTCTGGAAAAACAAGTATAAAATATTTTATAACAAAAAAAGAACCGACTTCACTTAGGATCCGCTACTCCAAGAGGAAATGCAATACCGAAAGATACCGAATATGTACAAGAAATGACACCTGCACTGCTACTTCACCTAGTAGCTACTAGTGTACTACTACGCTACGCTATTTGTTACTGTAGGTATCTTTAGGTGGCTTTGACATAGATGGCGCAATCGACCTGAGCTTCAAAAAGTTCTTAGGCTGTGGTCGTCTATATCTCTATAGTCTCTGGTTGAAATCACCTAAAATATTCCAAATAAAAAAAATAGGAGTATACAACTTTAAATATAATTTTAAACAAATAGTTGAAGAGTTCCCTCGATTTCTCCAGGATCCCATCATCAGACCCCGACTTGGTGACAATGGGACCATCTAGGGGTGGCTATTCATAAATTATGTCATTTCAAAATAGGGGGGCGGTTCTGGTCATCGGATGATGGTAGGACGACGACGGAGGACGTAGGAGGAAACGGGGCCATTCGAAACATAATCTTTGGATGATTTTAGGGGGGGGGGGGGGGTCAAAAATCGTCAAAAATCGATGACGTAATTTATGGACAGCCCCTTATACCCGTTCGATTATATTATTTGACCTGCTCACCGATTATGAATCATCGTGTATAAACATTGTCAAATGTGTCGTTCCGCGGGAAAAAGTACCTTATGGCGGTTGTCACTTACGCTGCGAAGCATCGCATGAGTATTGGAGTCGCTACCAATAGCGTAAGCGCCAACCGCCATAAGGTAACTTTACCCGCAGAACGTCACTAATATCAAACTTTAGTGTCTTAAACGGAAGGTTGAAATTAACTTATTATTCTTACAAGTTTCGAGCGTAGCCCTACCTGAAGGAAGTTTCATTCAAAAATCAACTTTAGATTCTTACACGGAAGGTTGAAATTATCTTCAACGATTCTTACGAGTCTTTAGTGTAGCCCGGCTACCAAACGTATAAAGTTTCATTCAAAAATCAACTCTTATTTTCTAACACGTAAGGTTGATGTTACCTTCTATTGTTCTGGCGGGTCTCGAGCGAGGACAGGCCGGGCGGCCAGCGGCGCTCGTGGCAGTTCTCCATGAGCTCGTCGATGATGTGCGGCGGGCAGCCCGACTCCGACAGGCTACGCTTTATCATCATCTGGAACATGTTTACATATTATAAACAACAAATTAAGTAGGTACATATCATTCTGTTTAAAATTTTATGTTATGACCCCTGAACGGCTGAACGGGCCCCTGGTGTCTGAACACCAGGGGCCCGTTTCTCAAAAGCTTGTAACTTGTGTGTGTGACATCCTTCGCTAGAGTTGTGTTTACCTGCAGCACGTCGTCGGGCGTGGAGATCATGCCGCCCCAGCGCGTGACGCGCGCGCGCGCGAGGGAGTTGGCCCAGCGCAGCACCTCCTCGTTCTCCATCTGGTCGGCCAGCACGTCACGTGACACCCTTCGCTAGAGTTGTGTTTACCTGCAGCACGTCGTCGGGCGTGGATATCATGCCGCCCCAGCGCGTGACGCGCGCGCGCGCGAGGGAGTTGGCCCAGCGCAGCACCTCCTCGTTCTCCATCTGGTCGGCCAGCACGTCACGTGACACCCTTCGCTAGAGTTGTGTTTACCTGCAGCACGTCGTCGGGCGTGGAGATCATGCCGCCCCAGCGCGTGACGCGCGCGCGCGCGAGGGAGTTGGCCCAGCGCAGCACCTCCTCGTTCTCCATCTGGTCGGCCAGCACGTCACGTGACACCCTTCGCTAGAGTTGTGTTTACCTGCAGCACGTCGTCGGGCGTGGAGATCATGCCGCCCCAGCGCGTGACGCGCGCGCGCGCGAGGGAGTTGGCCCAGCGCAGCACCTCCTCGTTCTCCATCTGGTCGGCCAGCACGTCACGTGACACCCTTCGCTAGAGTTGTGTTTACCTGCAGCACGTCGTCGGGCGTGGAGATCATGCCGCCCCAGCGCGTGACGCGCGCGCGCGCGAGGGAGTTGGCCCAGCGCAGCACCTCCTCGTTCTCCATCTGGTCGGCCAGCACGTCACGTGACACCCTTCGCTAGAGTTGTGTTTACCTGCAGCACGTCGTCGGGCGTGGATATCATGCCGCCCCAGCGCGTGACGCGCGCGCGCGCGAGGGAGTTGGCCCAGCGCAGCACCTCCTCGTTCTCCATCTGGTCGGCCAGCACGCGCATGGCCGGGTTGGACAGCCGCATGGCGCGCATGAACTCCTGCGGATATTCAAATATAATCTTATAGTTATTTCCATGACGAATCGCCATGAGTGGGCCAGAAATCGGATCGCGCCGTCTTACTCCAATATGTAATTAAGAATATTCTTCCTACAATCGAAAAATCGAATCGAATATTACAATTTCATTTTATATCTAACCTAACCTAACTTTAGCGTGGCGTTGCCCGCATCTTCGCAGTTTTCCGATGCTCGTCCTTCAATAGGCGTGCCATCTTGCCCAGCAATTTGGCTCGGGCTTCCCTCGCGAAGCAAACGTCCCTACTAAAAATGTATACGAACACGCTGCCGCGCGAGGAATGGTCGTTTGGGTCGCGCGGCAATTTCCTCGCGAGGCGGTGCGCCAGGTGTAAATACGCCTAATACCTCATAGCTAACTAACCTTCAGAAGGGCCAGTTCCCTTTTATGCTCATTGATGACCAGCCTCTGCTCCGCCAGTTCCTGCTGGAAGTCAGTGAGCTTGCCCTGCTGCGTGGCGATGAGCGCCCGCAGCTCCCGCACACAGTTGTGGTCTATGAGCTCGTCCTTCGGTATGACGAGGCCGCAACCGGACTCGCATGGCATTGGTCGCTTAGGGTTATATTCACCTGAAAGTTTTCAGTGTAAATAGGCGCAATTATAGACGTCAACTTCAGTGTTGGGCCAAACCAATAAGCATTATTTGGAATTAATGATCATGCTAAAAAGAGTAATATAGATAGTCTGCCTTTCCCAGTGGACCACGTATCTCTGCGTCAGTATGCAGAAATACGTGACGTGGTAGAGTCAGCAAATAGGCTGAAATATTGCTTGATTCCTGCATGTCTCTCTCATCTCCATCTCAGTGAAAAAGCAGCCTTAATTTGGTGCGAGGTTGAACATGCTTCAACCACTTTAAGTTGGCATGAATTATACGAGTTCGTTAGGGCTCTTAGACGCTGGCTTAGAGGGCAGGGCAATGGCTAGGCGCTAAGGGCTGTTTATACATTTCACTTAAGGGTATAGTTTGTAGCGAAGCATTTAAGATTCAAACTGAGTGTTCATAGTCAAGTAACATTGTGTTAGGCGAGGTCATGATATGCCCTATCAAATGGGCCAAAATATAAATCTAGGGCATATCTTAATTGATTTGGCAATTAACTAAATTAATTTGTAATTAGCTACCAAGGTCTACTATTTTAAAGTAAATACTACTGTAGCTTTAATTACTATAATGGCATATGTCATTACATTAATACTTAAATTCAATTGATATGATTTTAATTAATTTACATACTTCCTGCAAATCACCTTTAAAATAAAATTAAAATATCCTAATCTAAATAAACCATAAAAATTGTCCTTACACAACATATTAAATCAAGTCAAAGTCAAAATTATGTCAAAGCAACTTTAGCAACAGACACAAATATTTTTATTCATTAAATATTGCCTTGAATTTTTTTCAAACCATATTCCTGATAATTTATTTAGTCAGTACCTATTATTTAAAAAATGTGAACCAACAATATTATGCTGATATTGCTGACCCAATAACAATAAACAAAAGGGATGAGGAAGGCATTCATGCAGTCAACTGTGACTAATAAAGTTACATATAATTAATGTTTACATAACTCAATATTCCTTGTATAATTTTCTATTAATTATTAGGGATTACACATGGTCCTGATTATGAACAGTAGTTATTTCTCTCCAGCAATTCTAATCAAAATATAATAACTATTGTCTTAATTTTCAAAGAACATATTTGACATGCAGCTAAGTAAATTTTGCCAATGAACACTATTATCACTGCATGCGGCTGTACTCACTTGTGTTTATTCACTATGCGTGACATGTTTCGGAGAGCTTAGGTCTCCATCTTCAAGCACTAAGAGTATGCATGTCACGCGTAGTGACTAAACACAAGTGAGTACAGCCGCATGCAGTGACAGTAGTGTTAATGGGTCAATCAACTATTCTTTGTCAGCAAAATTTCGCATACCTCGACTAATAGTGATAAAAATAAATTATGCGGATTATATTTAACTAATTTATGCACTTTATATAAAATACAGATAAACATGCTACGAATTGCAATCTCTTCTATCACATTTTAACACGTTATATCTTCGTTAATGCCAGTGACCCAGTGGACATAGGTGTCCCTCACTTTTGTATGAAAATAACGGCTCTTCCGCTGGGTCACCCATTTTTTTAATGAATAATGTGTCGTTATTATTTATTTTCCTGATCTGGTATGCGTGTAAAGGATCTTGATTCATGTTGACATTGTTATAACCCACAAAAGTTAAACTAATAATGAATAAGGGCAATTCTCGCAAAAAACAAGAAAAAGTTGATTGACCCTAATATGTCTCACGAAAGTTTAAATTCAATATTTGCCCATGAATTTTACATAGGCAATGTAAGGAATACTTACATTCAACTAAATGGGATGCCAAAGAATCCAGCTTTAGCACTGAGTTGCAACCATGAGGAGCGTTGTCGCAACTTGTGCACAATCTGCCAAACAATATAAATTAATATTAAAAATATACTTAACGAAAAATCTCCTGATCGAGTCAGTAGCAGCACACAGTGCCACGCTAAGTGATTTCATTGCGCTAGTGCATGCCATAACCACTAGCTTATTCGTTCTAAATCCAGGCTGTAATGTATAGATATAATGCAATAGCGGGAGATGGCCACATGCTATTCTTTAGCAGTGGCGGCGCGTCTATAGAACATGATTCCTGTTGGTTTAAAAAAAAAAGCCTACAGGTCATGTAGAAATTTTAAACCAAATTTAGCATCAGCTTGCCTAAGAAAAATGTTGACCCACCGCCACTGTTCTTTAGTTATCAGAAACAAGTTATATCAAAGTCTATACAGAATTACAGAACCGCAGTGTTACATGGTACTTGTAAACGTAGTTCGTAGGTGGCTACTAGCAAGTTCCGAGAATGGCACTGGTAAGGTCAGTCATGTAATAAGTTACGAAACGGTCACCTGGACAGTAGGTTACGTAGTATCCGCGGGACTGGTCGCAGCTGGCTAGCGGTGACCGCCTGGCGGTCCACGGGGCAGGTCGGCTGGCGGCTGATCCACTCCGTGATACACGCGCGGCAGAACGCGTGCTCGCAAGCTGGTGCCTACACCAAACATTCACAATACACATGTACAACTTGCCCACGATAAAGCCAATCAATATCATACAGGAACTTTTGTGAAAACAAACTATCCCACCTGCAAAGGATCCTCGAGAACCCCCGAGCAAATAGGACAAATCAGCTCCTCGTCAACGTCACCTTGAAACCTTTTTATTTCAAACCCCATTCTGAGAATTCTCAAATGATTTAGCACACATCGGCCCGAATTTATTAATAGTACGGATTTGGAACTAAATCGTAACACTTCAATACAAGTAAATAGCAACAAACAACAAAACTAGAACATCAACCTTTCAATAACTTTTCTCTTTTCATTTGATTGGATTTCGTTTCGTTCGATGATGATTGACAAACTCTCATTACATTTGATGCAAATTACTAAAATAATACTCAATTTCAACGTTATTCGACAGAATTAAAGTACAGTTTAGCAAGAGATTAAATTTGCACTATACAAGGAAAATGATGTTAACGTCATTGAAATTTGTAGCCAATAGGAAAGCGTATTGCGGAGCTAGTGTTGATCTGTGTGAGGCTGGCTCTACATGATGGGCCATCATAGGGACGCAGCTATACGATGAAACGAGATCGCAATATCGCTAGCTGGGATCTAACGCATAGCTGCGTCCCTATGATGGCCCATCATGTAGAGGAGCCATGAGGGGTGAGGTGTATCATGAAATTCATGAATTCGTGATACTGCTCAGCAGAATTTAGAAGTGTGATGCAGGCTTTACACATCAACAATAAAATAAGAAAGAATTGTCTATGAAATCACAAGTGTTGCCAAGACTACATATATAAAATCCTCACCGTTTTATTACTTCAAGGTTGATTTAGACGAAGATTATTTTCAGCCGCCTAAATTACGGTGCCAGTTTTTTACCGTCAGCTTATCTCAGACCGTTTAGACAATAACTTTTTTCAGCCTCCTAAATCCTGCCGCCAGTGACCAGCAAACCGACATCTAGGTTATGGCACTAGAAAAACCACAATTCAAGAAAATACCTTTGAAAGGAGTGGGGAAAAACGCAGTATATCCACATGTGGGGAAAGTAGTAGTAGGGGATGCATGTATTGACTTGCTTTTTCACGTTATCTGACAGGATGGAACTTAAAGAATTGATTTTGAATTATATAATTTTGAAAGCATTAGTTTTTCTTTGTATTTTTTTAGTTAATATATTTTTTATATTTATAAAAGCACAAGAAGCAAAAGAACTTTGCCCGCTTGTATAATAAATAACTATTGTTATATAATTTAAAATCATCTCTTTAACCTCCAGCCTGCCAGATAACATGCAAAAGAGTCAAAACTTATACCAAATTATTTTCTCCGCGTGTGGATTAAATGCGTTTTTCTCCACCGCTTTCAAGGGAAGAGCGCGTTTTCGACGAGGTGGGCTGGTGAAAATAACTATTCTATACTATTACTATGTATTTCGTTTTGAATTTTGTATACCCATTGTCAAAAGAAACCCCATTTTATGGGTAAACTGTCGGTCCTGGCAACATTGTAATCTTCTGCCAGTGCCAACGAATCCAATCTGCCAATTTCGTCAAATTGGTTCTGCCATTGTAAAATGGACCCATGTAGAGGGTGCTGATTAAAGATTCTATTTATTCTTTATTTCACCTAATAGAACTTCTCAGTGATAAGTAAAAATGAGCGTGTTTAAGTCAGCCATGGGCTACTTTAGCTCCAGTGGTGCTAATGGTGGCAGTGATAATGATTTCGTGGGTCAGTTTGTTGAAATTGGGAATATGAAACTGAGGGTCAAGAAAGTGATTGCAGAAGGTAAGTCCCTCAACCTCTTTTCATCAGCCATGATTATGTCTTTTAAAGATGAAAACTAAAGGTAAACTCAAACTTTCTCCATAAAAACAATCCTGCGAATCGTCACTCGTAAAACGTCAGCGCGCAGTGGGGGCGTATGGGCTTTGTCTGACGATTTTTTTTATTTCCCGACTAATAGCTTAATATTTAGAGTCATTGTGTTAACGTCCTCATTATATCACAGAATACAATAATCGAATACTTTCTGCATTCGTTTATGCTGATAGTGAAAACTTGACATAAAAAATTGGCCTTGTTTAAAATGTATAATGTCATATGTACTTACAATATGTACATGTAGACAATTTGGAACATGGATAATTTTTTGAACAAAATCTAGGTACTATCATACCATACCTCTGAAGGTGAGTTATAGTAACATTGACTTAGGTTTCTATGTTAGAAAGATAAGCACTGATAATTTGATAAATTGCCTGAAGGTAAAGTTAAAATTATCACATCTTTAGGCATTTTAATACCTTATGTTTGCCTCATGATAGTAGATTGTTTTTATTTTATTTGAAGCAATTTAGGGTGATTTAAATGTGTATTTATGCCAGAGTACACTACTTTTCACTTCAATTGCAAGGAAAATATTTTGGTAAAAGTCTTAAAACAAGTTGCCTTAATTAGGCCAGCCCTAGACTACTTTTCACTTAAATTGTGAGGAAAATATTTTGGTAAAAACCTTAAAACAAGTCGCCTTTAGGCCAGAGCTAGACTACTTTTCACTTAAATTGAGAGGAAAATATTTTAGTAAAAATCTTAAAACAAGTCACCGTAATTAGGCCCAAGCTAGACTACTTTTCATTTCAATTGCCCGGAAAATATTTTGGTAAAAATCGCATTCATTGAAGAGTGGGAGGGATGTGAGGGAGAGAGAACCTCTATGGTCCTCTTGGTTACAAAAGTTTATATTATTCATATTCATATTCATTATTTAAGGTTAGGTTTAAGTTTAATGACTTATGGAGGTCCAAAGGGGAGGCCTATGTTCAGCAGTGGACGTCTTATGGCTGAGATGATGATGATGATGAAGGTTATAGGGGTATCTAAAATTGGTTCCTCTATATTCGCTACAGCTTCTTTATTTTAAAACGAGATTGAGGCCTGAGAGACGTGTACGAATATAGTGGTTACATTATGTCTACCTTTATACATATAAAAATAAGTGTGACTGTAAAGACCTATGTCTTTAACTCTTGAAGGCCTCCTAGCCCCATCGGTAATGACCCTGCCTATGAAGAGGTCCCAGGTTGGAATCCTGGTAAGGGCCTTTAAACTTGATTGCATAATAAAAAGAGTACAAACGGCAAACTTAATGCTGTTCTCTACCAGTTAACCATACACACACACACACACACAGACACACACACACACACACACACACACACACACACACACACACACATATATTGTTGTCTAGTACCCACTTATACTATACTTATTGAGCTTACTGTGGGAAGTCGATTTGTATAAGATTCCCATTAATGTGCATTATTACTCAAACACAGAATATTGGTAATACGTAGATTAAACTTAGATATAAAACAATACTAAATTTAAATACCTATGTAAAACAAACTACCTACTCAAAAAGTCCCCCTCGAGCTGTACGGGGCGCAAAGGCGCAAAGGTACCCATCACACTGGCGGCGTTACCACGTTGGATGGCGATGGACAACCTTTGCGCCAGGTAAGAACCCGCGCGTAGGTACATCAGACCCCCTCTCGGCAATACGGCGCCCTAGTTCCTTAATAACAAAGGCTATTGCCTCAGACCCCCAACACCCTGTCGTCTCGAAAATGGTTATAATACTTCAAACATTTCAAAATATTATTATATTTCAAGACTAGCCTATGAACTTAACATAACCATGCCTTAAGTTAAATTCTGTAACAATTCTTTTTTATTTAAAAAATAAGTTATTTATTTCAGACCAAAATCCATAATAAAATCCAACAAGTACCCATGCAGATACTTATGTTAGCTAAACTCGTACATACTATCACTCATGTTAGCTATATATTATATTTAAAGTTAATTTGGTAATGAATATGAGTAACGATTAATGAGTTGAACATATTTTAAATGAATGTATGTTTATTTGCAAAACATCATAAAAGTTACTTTTATAATAGGGGATATGAGTACCTGCATGTGCGTAATAGTACTATTAGCTGCAGAATTGCCTACCCAGTTTATGAATGAATTCATTCATAATGTGGTTATGCAATTTTGCAGCGCGCTGTACATTTCGATATTAGTGCGGAAAGTATGTCATTACTTCACGAGTATCGAACGACGTTTTTTAATACAGTTGCGAAAAAATTATAAAATTGTCAATTATTCACTTTGTGGTTACTTTAGTACATGTATCCGAATCCGAACGCTCCGCGCGGTGCGGTGCAGCGCTGTGATTGGCTGTCTGTCACTGTCATTAGCTGTGATTGGCTGGAAAAGTAAAAAGCACTAGTGCGCGATATCAAACTTTCCGCACGCTAAACCACTACAAGAAAAGCACTTTTTTGAGCAACTGTATTAAAAAGATAGTTTTTCATCAATTATTCTTAGTTCTCCTTAACGCATTTTGATTGCAGGTGGCTTTGCATTTGTGTTTGTTGCACAAGACGTGTCTACCGGCACTGAATATGCTCTAAAGAGGCTCATGGCAGCTGACGAACAAGCAAACAAAAATATAATCCAAGAAATTAGTATATTAAAAAAGTTATCGGGTCATCCCAATGTTATTAAATATATAGCCGCTTCATTTATTGATAAGTCAAAGACCTCACATGGAATGGGAGAGTATTTGTTGTTGACGGACCTCTGCAGCGGAGGCAGCTTAATGGAGGCTCTGCAGAACAGAGGGCAGGCCTTCCCGCTGCCGACTATCCTCAGGGTGTTCTATCAGACTTGTAAGGCAGTACAACACATGCACGCTCAAGTTCCTCCAATTGCCCATCGTGATCTCAAGCTAGAAAATTTCTTAATATCTAATGAAGGTAATAACTTTCTATAAATATTATAACTAAACCGCAATGAGAATAGGATTGACTTGACAGATTTGCTATGCACTTGCTTCAAAATGTGTATAGGTTGAGAGCCAAAGACAGAACGATATGGAAGGAGGCCTCTGCCCAAAATTGAGTACCTCAAATAAAAGGAAACTAAATATATAAATAAATGATATAATAACCCTGAGATGTAACAAGGAGAAATAAAGGCTTATGTTATGTAATGGATTGAGAGCTATTTCAATCCTATTCTAATCGCGGTTTTTTTAGTTTAGTGATAAATCTGGACTGTTAACTACACTGTGTTTTTTTATTTCCGTTAATCTTAGCATATGGTTAGGTATGATTAAGAAAACGAATGTCATTTAAAAAAATCACGATCCTCATGTTTGGGACTTATGTATACTTCAAAATAAAACAGTATCATGGCTGAGCTTCGATTATTCAACTTTTTATCATTCCCGTAATAATTTCGTAATTTTTTAGGTACAATGAAACTCTGTGATTTCGGTTCTGCAACTACCGACGTGTATTCGCCTAATCCATCCTGGAGCGCTAATCAAAGAAATATGTTAGAAGAAAATGTAAGTTTTTTTTTCATATTCTTTACCATTCTTTTCACTAAACCAACGAAGTAATAAACATGATTACATTTTTTCTAACTCGGATAGGTTTAGTTTATATCCATTAGGATAAAATCAGCGCCATGAGTAGGCTTGGTGAATAATGAAAAAAAAGTACCTACCATAGGTTGATGTCAAGGTTCGAGAAATCGTAACAAAATTTGACAAAATAGTCCATAGATCGTTGTCACAACCTATGTCATCTGTCGTCACGATAAAATTGTAAGAACTAGGATAACGATAGTTGAATTCTACTACTAATGATTACTCAATCATTACCATTTTTTGTCAACCGTATAACCAAACATTGTCAAATTATAAAACAATGGTTCAAAGTAGAAAACTGTTGAAATCTCAGTATTTCCTGTGTGGTAACAGCAACACTCGGTGGGCCTTGAGTTTTTGCAATAAGGTTGAAATTGTCAGCCGACAATGTAGACGTACAGTCAGCAACAGAAGTCGCTAATCAGGCGAGGAGTTAAAATGATCTTCACACTCTTGTGCCCATAACGTTAAAGTCGTTTGAACACTCCACCTACTTCACAACTTTTGCTACTAACTGTATAACTAACAGGAAGTCAACCAATATTGTTAATAAGTAGCGCTGCAAACAGGCTAGCTCTAACTAGACTGCTGTTGTTGCTAATTGACTATGTAATGACCCTTAAACAGTTTGCTCTCAATTATTATGTTTAATTTTCTAATCATTCTGATCTGCGTATATCATGGCTCCTATTTTGAAACACCTTAAGACTCAATTTTGCTTAATGAACGACATGATGTCATCCTCTACTTTCTTCTTATTTTAGTAGTTTCCTGGTTGCTTTTTAAGGGAGCCAACCACTGTAATACCAAAATGCCTTTGGCACTAGTTTTTATAGATCTGCCATCTGCCCTCAAAGGAACTCTAGGGAACGCTGGCAAATGAATACAAAGTAATTACAAACTTATATTGACCAATATTATTACAGCATTGCAGCAGGTTTGCAGTATTAAATAGCATTACAGGTTTTTCGGGCTGCATGTTACATGTTGGCTATTTTATGATAAAATTTTACTTAAAATATTATTTAGTAAAGAATGCTACGTTGATAATCGATAATCGATATCTTCCAGTCATTGATATACCTATGTACGACCGCACGCACGTAATATGAGTTATCTCAGCAGACGAGTGCGGAAATACTTACGTGACTTCCTTATAATACTAACTGGGCGCAGTGGGTCGAAGTGTCTGTACAATTATTAGTATGTACATTTCTTTTCAGAATAGCATACATTTATATTATGTAGAGTAACTCAAATATTTATATGTGTGTACTGTCGATCAAAATATATCGAAGGTGATTAAAGTCAGCAAAATAAAATGTTGAATGTTGCAGACTACGAGGGATCGTATTGATAGCTTAACCGCACAGATAGAAATAATATCTTAATTCAAAACGCAAAACTCTCTTGCACGCGGTTTCTTAAAGAGAGTAATAAATACCTTAGACCAATAAACATGACTTGAGTTAAAAATATCATGATTTTTAAAAGAAGATTTAAAATTATTTAGCTTTAACTTTACCTATTTTTAAAGCGAATAGTAATGATTTGAGTTAAGATAATAATTATTTACGGCAAAAAAGCACCAACATTTTCCTTTAAGAGTTTTATGTGTTTACGTAAGATCGATTAGTTCTTGGTTTGATGTTTTCAATCTACAGCTAAGAGCCAAAGCTAATTTAAAGAAGTAGCACCAAAAGTTAGATTTGAGATTTTTAAGTTTTTAGGCAAGAGAGATTAATTTTTGCTTTGATGTTTTCAACTTACAATCAAGAGCCACAGCTATTCCAAAGAAGAAGCACATAATTTTTGCTTTGAAACATTTAAATCTTGGACGTTAGTTACCCTGCGCATCAATAGATGTCTCTGCGTGTAGGTTAGAACACGCGAACGTTTGTTCAACGTAACTTCATGACCCTCGCCGCTTTACCCGGGCTTATTTGAGATTCACAATAGCAATCTCAGCTCTAGTTAATACGATTATAAATTGTGAGTATATAAATAATCATATTTTATATTTGTATTATCTACTTTTAGTTAAACTTCCTTTCTTGGGATTAGTCCCGAGAAACACAGTTTCTGCTACTAGGTTTTTAAATAGTGCACTGAGACACTAAGGCGATTATCACACTGACGACGGATCCGCATGCGGCGCCGGTGTGCGAGCGAGATAGCGCTATACACATGCAGAGCGCTATCTCGCTCGCTCACCGGTGCCGCATGCGGATCCGCGCCAGTGTGATAACCGCCTTAGAAAATGTTATTGTTTGTTTCAAGTAATCGATTTCATACGCCAAGAAATTTTAGATCTTGGTGTGAAAATATCAAATTTTACATCAAGTAACACATGCTCTTGAACTAATGCGATTTCTTGTTTCCGTGGAGAAATTCAATTCTCAATTTAAACTATGAGTCTTCATCCAAGAAACAAAGTTTCTTGGCTTAAGTTCTTTATGTATTGCACTAAGACACATAAAGTTCAATTTAAAAAAAAATACAATACAAAAACAAAATTCAAACGCCCTTCGTGAGAATATTAAGCTATTTTAAAAAGAAGATTTTTATATCTCGGATAAAGTATTGAATTTATTAGGTTAAGTAATAAACTTTGAAACATTTTATATCTTAAAATAAAGAATTTTATTTTTTCCTTATATGGGAAACTGGATATCTCTTGATTCAAATAGGTTTCTTTGGTTGAAGAGATTTTTTCTATCTGTGCGGTGAATGCGAGCTTTCGCCCTCCTCTCAACATCCTCAGCGCCCCTAGCAATAACAACCATACTTGTAGCTTTCTACTACTTTTAACAGTAGTGTTAGTTGACTGCGAGTCAGTTCTAATCCCATCTATTTAGTTTGGAGAAGCTAAACTTATGAAACTTTGTCCGGTCGCGAAAAAGACCAGGGTCTTTCCCCAGCTACCATCCCAACAAATATAAAAGTGAGGTCTTCGGTATCTCCATTAAACAATATCCCCATATCCCCCATATCCATAAACAAGAAATTAACAACATTTATTTTTCAGCTGGCCCAATTCACGACGCCCATGTACAGAGCCCCGGAAATGTTAGACACTTGGGATAACCGGAAAATAGACCACGCAGTGGACGTATGGGCACTGGGTTGCATACTGTACACGCTCTGTTACATGCAACACCCGTTCGAGGATTCTGCTAAGTTGGCGATATTGAACGGGAATTACAACCTCAATCCGAATGACCAGCGCTATAAATGTTTACACGAAATTATAAGTAAGTTTCATTGTATTTCCTTTTGATATTAAGTCAGGTGAAAATGTGAATCGCGCGGATGAAATGTGTTACCTAATGCTAACGATGTCTACTAAGATTATTTTACAAGATCAACTTCTAAGTGACCGAAGACATACAGTCACCGGCAATAGTATCTTCCTACACGAAGGCCGCAAAAATATGTGACACGCTCTTATGGCCCTACAGATAAGAGCGTGTCACATATTTTTGCGGCCTTCATGTAGGAAGATACTATTGCCGGTGACTGTACAATAACTATTTTTACTTACAAACAGTTGCTTTATTGTTATTTAACCCATTGACCTCCAAAGACGTCAAATCACACGCACGGAATGTCGTGTCCTCAGCGTCAGCGCGTGATATCACGTCCAAAATATAACCGGTTTGCGCGCGCGCTGGCACGAATTTTCCGTCCGATGCTTGGCGGTCAAAGGGTTAAAACATTCTTGCTTTAGTTTAAAACAGTTGCTTAGTTATTTTCGAAAATTTGACAACCAATCCCTATTGGATTTTTCTTACGGAGCTCCTTATTTATACACCGAAGTGTTTTTCAACTTGTTCTTAGACTTTGTTCCAATCTTCGCCGTACTTGCCTATTAGCCTAATTTCTAGCGATTTCCTTGAAAATCTCCCAGGGCAATTGAGACCCAATCTTTCCGTCTATTATGTTGTGTAACAGTGATATGTTTTTTCGACAGACGGCTGCCTCACGGTGAGCCCGGAGCAGCGGCTGACCATCAGCGGGGTGCTGGAGCGGCTGGCGGCCGTGGCGGAGTCCAACAATATCAATCTCAAGCAACCACTCAAATTTGAGCGTAAAAAAGTTGAACAATCTGTGGCCACTAGCTCGCCAGGTAATAAGAAGTCAAGTAAATATTACACTACCATTTCCTAAGCGCCCCGCGTACCCTGTGATACCGACGCCTCCCTCCTGATTTGCGACCGCGGCCCTTAGTTCGACACGTTATGATTCATTATTATGTTCTGTTGCATTCGAAATTAACCGGTCTCGAGCTAAACATGGTCAAGTATTTTTTGACTTTTTACACTCAAATTTTGATATTTTTTTGTTTCATATTTATTTTGAGTTGATTTCCGTAGAGGTTATTTTTATTGAAATGAAATGTGAGATTCCTTTACATTCCATTGTTGATATCACCAAAAAATTGTGCTTCACCAAAGGTAAGGTTGAATCAAATGTTCTCTGAAGGGATTAAGGTAGTATAGCATTTATTTGACTTTTATCATTTATTTAGCTACCTATTACAGTCATTATGGTGATTTCGTCGAACCAATTTATTTATTTCTTGCTTCGATTCCTATAGAAGTGCAAGGACAGCGTTCAGTGTTAGTTAGGCTTTGTATGGCGCGGCGCGGAGCCCGGGGCTCCCGGGGACAGGCCTAAAGGCACCCAGTGCAATATCGTGACGCTGTTACATGTACAGTCAAACATGACAAGCTTTAATATATAAGTCTGAAAATTATGACGAAAACTAAAAGATTGATTACTATTATTTTATCTTCAATTATTTCCATTCAGTTTAGGAGTAAATGTGAAATATTCGACTTGTAGCTTTCTTCAATCATAAGGAATACCAAATAATTATTATAAAAAAAGTCAGTGTGCATTTATAAAATGCATGCCTAAAATATATTTAAAAAATTAGGATACTTTCCGCTAGTTAGATTAGTAGTTAACTAAACGTCACTAAATCTATTTAAATGTACATTCCTGTAAGTTTTGCATTAATATTTCTACTTGGGGCTTACAATCCGCTCAGCTATGTTAAAACCCCGGTGTTTATATAAGATATCAAGGACATCTTATATGACATATTTATACATGATAGGTCCAGTTCTTATAGTTAATATTTCCAGTACTAGGTAAAAGTATTATTTTTAATTGAGTGAAGTCATTTGACAGCACTATGTTTATGACTTTGCAAGCCACTTTATAAGGCAGAAGCTGTCAGAATACTTAACACAATTAAACATACTTGTTTATATTATGTATTTACTATTTATTATTAACACATTTAATTTAAGTGAACTAACAAGTAGTACTAGCGGTACGCCTTAAACATGCTGCAAACGGTGTTAAAAGCATGAAAATTGGAACGATTGATCTTTAGGCCAAATTAATCGATTTGGCCCGAAGCAGTAAAAAAAAAAAAAATACAGAGTGCAGTTATGACGTCATCTTTTTTTTGTATGGAAAAAAAATAATTTTTTTTCTGAAACCTATCGTGTGTGGTATCAAATGAAAGGGCTTTTTGAGCCTATTCTAAAAATATATCATATCATTATATTTATGTCACTTGTTTCAAATGAAAATAAAAATAATTTTCAAAACATACCAAGTTTGGGCTCCTACAAATACGATACGGTTGAATATTTTTTTGTAAAACATACCTTAAATGATACCTGATATCCTCATTTCAAACCCCAAGAAAGCAATTTTGAAAATAATTTCACTAAGTATTTTTTTTTAATTTTTCATTATTACGAATGTGGGATCTAATAATTCTCGGAGTAATGAAACTCTGTTTACACGTTCTTTTGATATAACGTGATAGGTGAGCTCGAGGAACTTGGGTTGCACATATCAGGATTTTTCTTACTTAAAGCGAATTAAGTTTATCCCATTTTTTGCGAACTTGAGGGTGGGTAAAGTAATATCGAGTTTTACCCAACATTGCTCAAGTCGATTTGCGCTTAAATAATGCGATTATAGTATTGAAACAAGAATTACAGCAAATCTCTAGGGTAATCCTATCATTCCCTTTAAATAGTTCAGCGATAAGTACGTGAACTTTTGTACAAATTAGGTGGGCAATGATAGGTACGCGTTTTTGATCTTTACGGTACAAGGTGCATACAAGCATTCCAAAGTACAAGGGTTGTCTCATTTGACTTAATTTTTTTAATTTAGTCATGTTTTTATTTTTCAGGCATTAGTATGTATATTAAACAAAACATAATTAAATGAGTTATATTTCATTATTTATAATAGAAACAAATCATAACGAACCTATCTTAGTAATGTTTACAAATAAATCGGCAGACCAAAGAAAATTATGTATATATTGAATACTATGGTTTCACATTAACAATTACATTAAAAAAATAAAGAAACAGTTCCAAAACGTCATATATATATTTCAAAAACAATAATCACCTTTTTCTGTGCCGAGTGGTTAATACAAAAAGCCGATAGCCCTAAGATTTTTTTTTGTCTTGGGCAAAGTTGGCCATCACTAGTTGTTACATTACAACGTAACATTGCCCACATCAAGACTTCATCATTCATTATCCTTTTGAAATCGAATTACGATATAAACAATCTAGAGTAATGGCAACTGTCACAATACTCTAAAATGAAAATGCTGAAGCAAAAAGGTATAGGGAAACAATTGCATAAGAAAAGCCTTTTAACTGTACATAGTTCCCGTACATTGTTAAGGACCATTCATCTTTTGTTTCTTTTCCTCATTGTATGGAATCTAAAAGAGCACCCTCTACAATAAGGTTTCACTGGCTTTCCCCATTGCCTTATTATATACAGGTATAAGTATAAGTATGGGTTTTACTCACCATGCTTTCCCATTTTGTGAGATTCACATCAACACTTGCCCGCACCAGAATACTATACTATGGGTTGGCTGGAAGAGATCCCTTTTAGGGATAAGCTCGCCTTTGTGCGTATCTTTTTTATTTTTTATTTTACTGTTGTAATATTGTTAAACTTGTTTATGTGCAATAAAGTACATACATACATACATACTATAAAATTACGTAAATTAATGAATTTGTTCAAAATGTTGGGCAAAGTTTCGCCTGGGGGCAAAGTTGGAGGATATTACGGTACTCGTACTCGTATTGAGTAATACGACGCACTTTGTAAACATTAAAAATCAGAAAAAAATACTAAATGTAATTATTTTCAAAATTGCATTCTTGGGGTTAGATATGAGGATATTAGGTATCATTTGAGATATATTTTACAAAAAAATATTGCTTGGTGTCGTATCTCGAGGAGCCCAAACTTGGTATGTTTTGAAAATGTTTTTTATGTTTATTTCAAACATGTGACTGAAATGTAATGATGTGACATATTTTTGGAATTAGCTCAGAAAGCCCTTTCATTTGATACCACACACGATAGGTTTCAGAACAAAAATTTTTTTTTTTCCATACAAAAAAAAGATGACGTCATAACTGCACTCTGTTTTTTTTTTTTTTTTTTACTGCTACGGGCCGAATCGATTCATTTGGCCTAAAGATCAATCGGTCCGATTTTTATGCTTTTAACACCATTTGCAGCATTATACTGAATTTCGGCGTGTACCGCTAGCACTAAAGGTTCGAACTGGCCACCCGTGTCGTCAGCACTAACAAAGGTGGGTTGCTTGGTTTACGCACTGTGGTGAAGTGTCACACAATACATTCATTGGTAGAAGGGGTTACCACCAAATTAATGGCAAAGTACAGATAGCTGATAATTTTAATGATTAAGAACAATGGTAGAAGTTTGGTTTTGTTTGCATTTTAACTTTATTTTATACATTATGTTAATTACGATTTTATACATTATACATAACAGGCGTAATTTAAAAATTAGACCACAATTTTTTCTCGTCCAAAAGATCAATGGCGATGGATACGCGTTCTTAGGCTTTCTCTACCAACACCCGTTGCATCTTTTAAATTAATTTATTTTTTGCTTGCAAAACGTAACTTTTCACCGACATAATGGGGAGATTATTGCTCACCTCTCTGCCTTGATTTGGTGTAAATTTATATATGGAATTTTCGATGTTCTTAACAATTCGCTTTATCATTTTCCTATTGATTATCAGTGTAATTTTGTGTGTCACCCGTATAACCACTGTTCCACAGTTGGTGTAATGTAGAAGGTTTAAATATCTGTCCAATAGTTTAGTCAGTCAAGCTGAAATCAATGGTTTATTCCGTACCATTATCGGACAATATAAATGAAATTGAAATGTTAAATTGAGGTACAAGTATTGAATAGTGTAGTTATATAATGTTTAAAAGAGAATATGTTTAATGTACATTGTCATATTTAGAACAATCACAATTTTTACAAATATTTTTGTTAAGACCATGTCTACTATCAATTTGTCACAAATCATAATTTTCTGTGCATATTATGATTTAGTCGTATGACTTTGTTAGAGCTTATAAATAAATGAGTATATTCTTCTCATTAATGGTTTGTTTTTTTTTTCGTGGGCATTGAGTGAGAGATTAATTAGTTCATTGTACAACTAGAATTTCAAATAAACTAACAACATGATAAACAATGCGAGCTTCTACGGGTATAGTATATACCTGTTTAAAAAAGTGTCTGTATAACCATAAAATCATTATATTTTTAAATATTTTTTTATTTGGGTTTGATTAGACTTGTTGCGACGCATTGGTTTATTGTGTTTAAATTTTGTACTTTGGCACCGTTTTGGATTGAACTTACATTGTGCTAACATCACAAACTATTTGAACTCGACACTAATAATACTCATAATGAATAACAAGTGATTCTATATGGTAATTATAACATAAAAGATTTACTTTTGAATTGCTTATAAACGCTTGTGCTATAAAAAGGCTATTTTGCTTGGAAGCTTATAATTAATAAATACTGCACTGTGCATATTTGCTAAAAAGACATTAAGTAAACTAACACGGATTGCGATTCCCTTATTTTTTAACATCATATCTAACACATTTACTCAAAATTTATATCACTATACATATATCTCTATTATATTATCTATATAATCAGTTAAGTAATTTAAGGATAAGGAAAACGTATTTATTAACTATTCCGATGTTGCTCCTTATGCGACCCTTCGACGATTGAGTGATCGTCAAAGGTACTTGTCCTTTTATACCATTGCATTGCTCGTATCGGATCGGCCTAGATCGTGGTAGCTATAGATAAAACATACAAATACGACTGGAATGCTACTAATCTCTGAACGTTATTGAATTAGGCATGTACACTGTCACCGTAAAGCAGATTAAAGTGTTACACGAAGATAGCGCCGTGCATGACCTTGTTATGTTGTATGGAATCGATGCTTCTTTCTGTTTCTTTGATTGAACATAATTCATTGCATGTCTGTGTAGTGCTATCCCCTCCTACGCCTGACTTTGAACTTTATTCCAACTGCTTAGAGTCCCGTTTTCTAATTAGATAGTTATAAACGACGTCTAGATCGCAGGCGGCGTCGGATTGCTGTAACGCAGTGACCTTTGATGATTATTTAAACTAGTCCAAACGAAGGCGTGGGACCCGATATGTTTCCATCTGTGTCACCGTTGAATTGCTATACATATCACGTTTTCTTTTTTCATTTTAGGTGTATTCAACTTTTTCGGCTGCCCAATTGTTTTCTCGTTTAAATGACCCGTGGCGCTAGCATGTACTGTGGCCGCCACTCACACCCTTGACCGCTTGTGCTAGAACTCGGACTTGCTCGCAATGATGAGTATTCGTTTTTACTTATTTAGCTTATGATACACTGCAGGATGGTCACTGACATACCTACCATACATTTTATATTGAGTGATAATTGTGATATTCTACTTTATTACCTATTGACGGGACCCCTCCTGTGATTGGCACGACCTTTTTTCGAGTTATATTCTCCTGTCAAAACGGAGTGCCAGTCGCTGGTTTATGGATGTCAACTAATGGGTGTTTTACCTTTTATGGCATACGTTTCAGAACCCATCCTGCAGTAGTTACTCTATTGTGTACTCGGTTTAATATGTTATATGCCAGCACTATTGTTAATTACCTAATTATGATTCTTTAAAAATAATTTATATTCCAATACACTTGTCGAACAACATTATGGTTGTTTGCTCACTAGACAAACTTTTCTCAATATAATTGAAAAAGTGCTCAAAAACTACACGAAAAAAAATTACACTTACAATTAACATATTATTTTTACGTATGGAAACTAATTCTGTCAATATAGAAATACGAAATGACAATAACTATTATTACCTATCTTACAAATCTTTTAATATCAGATATTAGTAGTTTGGAGGCCTTTGCCCAGCAGTGGGACACAGTATAGACTACGAAAAAAAAAGGAGTATGATTATTTTTTGTAAGTCATGGCTATCATGAGATTCATGAGTACAAAACCATTCTGACATGACAGGAAAACATAAGTATCGGGTGGTTTTTTTGAAATATTTTTTATCAATTAAATTCGTGTGGTTGCAGATGCAACCTTGTTGTATACATAATAGTGTTTACATTCCAATAAAACGTAAATACGTGAATCGAGCTTCAAAAAATAACTACTGACCTACGTAATGGAATTGTATTTTATATGCACCTAATGCTAGAAAACTCTAGTTTTAGAAAATTTGAGTAAACCTCAACAGAAGCTATTAGAATTTAAAAATCTGATGTATAACTTTAAAATTAGTATTTACTATTTACCTTAAAATATATGCCTATAGACATTAATGAGTTGCATTTTATGAAAGTAAAATACTTATCACTATCAGCACAGCAGTATTGTTTTTTGACACATCTAAGTAAGTATTATTATTTCAACTTCAAAACAATTTTGGGTGCAAAGTGCAAGATTGTGTGTCCAATTAAAAATAAAAGTAAATGATATTTGTATTTGTCTAAAAATAATAGACAATCTGTCAGATAAAATTATCATTCCATTGAAAACATTGTAAAAAATCTCTATCGCGCAGTGTCGGTACAAAATGGAGCCTAGGTTAGCTAGACTCGGAGTATTATTTAGTTACCATAATTGTATTGTTAACTGCTTACATTTTGTTATACAATTTGTTTTTATTATATTTATTTATTATATTTTTAAGTACTTGTTTTAAGTATTACTTAATTAGGTAGTGGCTGTTTACAGTGATTAAGCGTTTAGAAAAAAAAGCACAACAAAAAATATCCTACAATTTATACACTGTGCAATAGACTAGAGTCTGAGCACGCTAACTTTGCAAGCGAAAAGTGTGGAGAGTCTACGCAATTGCCAAATTATATGGAAATATGAAGTTATGGTAGCAGCTTCACATTTTGCCATTGCAAAGTATATGCAAAGTTAGCGCGGTCGGACTCTATTGCGATACCTAAGGTTAAGACCTGACCTGATACTGGAATTAGGTGAAGGAAAATCTTTCCAATTATTCTAGGGTTTCATGAATATTTTTTAGGAAAAATGGTAGCTACTACCTACTGCATTAGTTTTCCTTGTGATCAATTTAAAATCGTATAGCTAACCTAAAATATGTAGGTACAAGGGTTCGAATTTGACCTCTCTCTCACTACCGAGCTAAGTGGTGGTGTTAGCTCAAGGCAGGTCTGAATTTGACCAAACTGGAGTAAAACCATTGTTAAAGAAAAAGATTTTAGGTGCAGCATTCTAAGGCGCTCGCGCTCGGTGGTATTATGTACTGAAATTGTACTAATTTCATAATGATAAGTGGCAATAGACCCACAGTGTGCATCGCGATGCATGATCAAACAACTTTTACCCACACACGCAAGTGGAATTCATACGCTGCTGCTCTCAATTTAGATTTTTGATACCTACCAAGCGAGGCGAGGCCTACCAATTTTATTTCATATGTAGAATTTATGATGGCGATTTAGATAACGTACATGTATTTGTAGATGTCATTTTTAATCCCTAATGATTTACAATACAACTAGTAGTCCGCCTCGAACTGGGAACTCGCGATTGACTTGCAAACGAGTCGACCAACATTACAAGACAGTTATGTTATGAAGTTCGTAACTTTTGTATTGCTGTGTATGTTCAGTAAGTACTTATTTTTTTTTAAAGTGCTTTAACTAGACCATAGACTTAAAGATATGATATAGTAGACGGCCATAGTCTAAGAACTTTTTGAGGCTCCAAGTATTTAGCGCCGTCTTGTTCAGAGCGACCTAAACAGAGCCAAAATGCATGCGGTAAAATCAGCGCCACCTAGTAACGAATAACGTACTAGTAGTACTCTAGTCGTTACTAGGTGTTTAGGTCGCTCTGAACTAAATGGCGCTAAATACTTGGAGCCTCAAAAAGTTCTTAGACTATGGCCGTCTACTATATCTTTAGTCTATGACTAGACTTAATCCACAACTAACCATGGCTGCCTCACGAGCCGTCTGTCTTAGGTAAGTGTTAGTAAGCGCTGCAGTTATAGGTTTTAAAATGTCTGAGGTTTAGGCACACTTGCACCAAAAAGCAGATAACGGGAGAGGTGGTCAAAATTACCTGTACACGCTCTTATAGGTACTTTATGTGAGCATAAGGGTTTAACTATTATTAAATTAATATTTTATATAGCGATTTGTTCGAAAATAAATCAGGTAAGATTCAATGTTACCAACATGTTCAAATCTATTCAAACTAAGGTTTTCGAAAATAAGTCACATACACGTATTATTTAATTTTATTTTTGTGGCCTTTTCACATTATGGGGCGGAATCGATCGGCATAGCGGCGCCGCTACTCGTTTTTGCTGTGGTGGCGGTTGTATTTTAAGCCGAAACAATGCGTAGTTAGTCCGACTACTCTAACGCGCATTATCTACTATTTCGCGCTTTCTCTGTCACGTCATTTCGCGTTATGTCCTCTAGTCAGTAGTTTCACATCTCGCTGTTTTCGCCACTTTACCGAGAAGAGTGGGTAGCTATGAAAGTAGATTAGTGTACTGAACGCTAAACCGCGCATGACAGAGATAGCCGATGCTACATATGAGAGTTAGAGCTATCGGATGCTCTATTGTTTCGAGCTCCATTACACAGTCAACTCGTACAGCGACAGCGGTGCCGCGGTCACAGTTTCGCGGCGGAGATGTGCTAAAGCCACAGATAACCTCAACCACTAGATAGATCATAAGTACAACTCGAGGTCACCAACCATATATTGGTGCTCCCGTACTAATTTTGTATGAGAGCGCGACCGCTTATTTCAGTTGAGTTAACGTTTTTGATAATTACTCATGTGAATTAAAAATATCCACAAAAATCAAGTTATAGATGAATTATCGAGAGCGTGGAATTGCATATGTAGTAGTATTGTTTGTTTACAGGCATTCTATATTTGAATCCGCACACAAAGAGGCACAACACGGTACAACCACTACATATGCAATTCCACGCTCTCGATAATTCAACTATACAGGGGTGAACCTGGATTGTTATACTACAAATTGGTGTAGAATACTATTGAGATGTGCTGTTCGAATCGTAAAAATTTACTAATAAAATTGCGCTTATGTGTGGTGACCTCGTGCCCCCTGTAAAAGCTTAATGATGAGGTGTCTGTGTGCTAAAGCCGTGTATGATAAATTTACCTATAGTGACAATGCGTCGCAACAAGGGCATATTTGTGTAAGTAATCCAACGACGTATAACTATGGCCTCGTAGTTCCGGATATAATATTAAATGTAAATTAACAAAGATATTTGTTATTTTTGTAACTATACATATTCTAGGCGCCTGTACCACAAAGGTAATACGGAGAACTTAGACCAAGTCCTAGACTTTAAAAGTATGTTAGTTTTTCTTCTCAATCAATACTTGAAAATGTGATATGTAACCATTTCCAAATTTACGTTTTATGTAGCATTTTTACTATTCTGTGTGTACTATTGTATCGTTTTATAATTCCTAACATGATTCCATCGCAAATGTATTGAATGTTTAACCTTTGTTATATAGTTTATAGACGAGCAATATTTTTGTTACTATTAGTTAAGATATAAATAAATATACATATTGTAAGATATTTAAATTAGCAAATAAATACCATGTAAATTAACGGTTGTTTTTGTAAATAGGACCTTAAGTTGCCAAGACATCTAAATATGAAGCAAGGTATTAAATTATAAAAACTGATAATGAATCATACAGTCGAACAGTTAGATATATGAACTAAGACGATTTTAATCTAAAAGTAACTTTAGAAGGGCGCATATATAAGAACGATGATTGACACAGCATTTTGTGAACCTTATCTCAAGGGGATAAGATCTAACAATAGGCAGTTAAATGTGTGTCTGACAGGACATCATTTCACTACAATATGTGTAAAGATGTGCAGGTTTCAAAAAGTTTCCAAAGAGTTCTAGAAAAATAAGAAAAGGTTCAGTCTAAAGTTCAGAAACTAAAGATTTCCCTTTCCGAGAACTTTTTGGAAGTGGTTCGCAGCTTGCTTATCTTTACGTGTGTCGCTTGCGACTATGGAAACTCGGTTAACCAATACTAACTTGGTACTAGATCCGCGCCTGTCGTTTCCAGACGCAATGTATAAGATTTTTTTTTGTCATTTTATAAAAAAAAAAGTATTTTTACGCCAGTAGCTTACTACGACAAAGTTTTGCCTGATAACATCAACAGTGTCTTTACCTTAAGAATACCATAAAGACACGTCTATTTTTTTCAGCGGTGAGCAAAGAACCGATAGCGAACAGCCAGGAAGTGCCCAACTCACGGCCGCCGGAGCCGGCGCGGCCCCCGCCACCTGCGAGGCCCCCCGCGAGGCCCCCGGCAGCGCCCCACTACCCCCTGCCGGCGGCGCCTGGCAACTCTGGAGGCCTATTCTCGTCAATAAAAGGGGGCGCTGGCAGCTTCTTGAAGAATCTGAAAGACACTTCTTCGAAGGTCATGCAGACAGTTCAACAGTGAGTAATTACTGAATTTAAAGCAATAAATTACTAAATGCTTGCCAGTATCGGTAATAATATTTGAATCATGCCTGAAAATGTATTTACGTCACTCGAACCGGGCGGTAAGTGAGGCTTGCCGCCCACGTGCGCAGTGGCAAATCTCAATTCACACCCAGGAGAAGACTTAAAATTGTGTACGCACTACGCACGCACCTCAGGCAGTAATAAAAAGAAGGCCTCGGATCGCTTTTTTACGGCCCTTACCTTCGGTTCGGCCCACAAATACCCGCGATCTGAGCCGTTCTCTATTTTACCGCACTAGGTGCGTAATGTACAATTTTTTCTAAAATTTAGAATAGGGAAGCAATTTTGCTACTGTAAAATTATATTACGCTACGCGAATATATCGTTATCGTTTCAGGTGCTAAAATATATTACAGCCTTGGCCAGAAGTGTTGAGCACCAATGCGATTTTCATACAAAACTGGAAAGTTTAGTCCACCGTTTCCATCTTTGTTTAAGTTATTTTGTCAATTAATTTAAACTAATAGGCATGTTTTGTTGAAGTTAGTAGTAACTGCATAGAATATTTGCAATATGTCGCACCGACTTAAATTTACATTTTTGGTACCTTCTGTTTTCATATTTTTTAAGTACCTTGAAAGTGTTATTAAGTGAAGTTTTCTATATTTATAAATAAAATATAACAATTACCGTTACCGTACATTGTTAGGATAGGGAAATAATGCTTAACATCAAAATTGTAAACAAAAAACACCTATGCTCAACACTTCTGGCCAAGGCTGTACATTAAAGTTGCTGATCCACAAAATAATCCATGAAAATACACTGTTCTACTTTGCAAAAGCGAAATGCCTTGAAACTTTTAGTTTCCAATATCCAGTTCATTTACAAAGTTTTTTGTTAATTTCAGGTCAATAGCACGAACAGATCTAGACATGAGTTACATTACGAGCCGCGTGCTTGTGATGCCCTACCCGTCCGAGGGCTTGGAGAGCGCATATAAGACTAATCACATAGACGACGTCAGGGTATGTACTAGTACTATTAAAGTACTTATTAAAAAGAAATTCAATTGTCTGTTAATACTAAAGTGAGTCCTTGTCCTTATTGTAATGTAGAATAGATCTACTCAAATTGGATTTATGACTGTTTCCCTTGTAGCCACAACCGTATACAAATCAGTACTAAAGTAACGTAGTTTTGTTTACGCACAAATAATAAACATACAACTCACAAAGTCAAGCAAAACTAACCTCAGTCATTGATGTTATTACATGTTCTTTTACCAGGCATTCCTAGAAACGCGGCACCCCGGCGGCAAATACTGCGTGTACAACTTGTACCGCGGCGGCCGCCTGCACTTCCCGCGCCACGCCACCGTGACCGACGCCTGGCAGCTGTGGCCCACGCCCGCGCACCGCGCGCCGCTGCTCGCGCCGCTGTACCGGCAGCTGCAGGCCATGTACCAGTGGCTGGGGCGCGACGAGCGAGCCGCCGCTGTCATCGCGTGTCAGGTGCGTTTTCTGCCTTGCCAAACCTAGGTGGGTAGGCAGTAGGCACTCTTGAGCTTGACAGAAGCTTGTTCTCGTCCTTGACGCTCACTTTCGGGCCTAGGTACTCTCTCTGTTCTATTTACACATTTCTAACACCTTGCTGACTTTTAGGCCTACGGTTCTCGAGTTTCATTATAAGGTAACTTGAAGATTGTAGGTTTCGGTTAAAACTGTAATACATTAAATACAACACTGAGAACAGTCAGTACGGTTGGCTATTTCGGCAAAAGAGATCATATTAGGATTTCTTATTCTGTGCCACTTTTGCGTGCTAGCTTCTATGAGTCCAATGATGTGATATGAAATACTTTTATAGCACAGTCAATCTTTTGTTTTGATGGCTGCATATTTTATGTTTGTTCTTCTCAATCATATCCTTCACCCGTCACATCCTAACTACCAGTGGCGGCTCGTCCATAAAACACGTTTCCCGTCGGCTTGCCTAAGTTTCAGGCGCCTGAGCATTTTTCCTACAGCTCATGAAGAAATTTTAAGCCAAATTCAGCACTGGCTTGCTTAAGAAAATTTGAAACCCACCGCCACTGCTAACTACATACATATTTTTTTCCGTAGGATGGCAAGTCGATGTCGTGCATGCTGCTGTGCGGCCTGATGCTGTACGCGAAGCTGGTGACGATACCGGAGGACGCGCTGCAGATCTTCGCCGTCAAGCGAGCGCCCATCAATGTGCCGCCCAGCCAGCTCCGATACCTATACTATCTCCATAATATTATTAGGTACTCACAAACGTCCATTTCTTATATATTTTTTGGCAAAGCATAAATATTATGATTTAAAGAGTGGGTGGTGGGATAGTGCAAAGTTTACGAGGTTTACCAATAAGATTTTCGTTTTTAGTATAAACACCCGACTTGACATAAGTAGGTTACATATTTAGGCTATAAAAAGCCGTAGTGTGGTATTTTTTTATGTAACGATTTACCTGTTCAATTTACAATTAAATAGTACCACATTTTTTCTATTTCAACAGTATTTAAAAATCTATGTAATTTCCTTACAAGATTGGTGTATTTTTTGTTTTCAGACCAGAACCAATACTCCCGCACTTTAGGCCAGTAACTCTAGTCTCCCTAACTATTCAACCAGTACCACTATTTACGAAAGCCAGGTAAGATTATTAATATTTCTTTGAGTGCGTCAAATGCAACCTATTTACATCTGATCTCAATTAATTTTCCTTTTATTTCTTATTGACAAAAGTTTTATACAATAATACACTTGATTTTCAATGTAACTACGATAATCATAGCCAATATCAAAAGCACCACGCGGTCCAATATCGCGATCATCGTCAGGGCCGAGCCGAAAGCCCCGCAGTTTAAATATCGATTTTTTGTCATGATATTTGCTTAGAAATATAAATAGTGCCATCCCTAACTTTGCAGAGACGGCTGTAGACCATACATTGAAGTATTCAACGAGGACCGGTTGCTGCTGTCCACGCTACAAGACTACGACAGGTTACACATGTACACGGCTCAAGAAGGCAAGGTAAGAAGTTATAGAACAAACAGGCTCCAAAGATAGCGCAACATGAAACTTTTACCAAGAGTAAAAGTGGCCACAAGTAGGCGTCATTCGTTATATGAGTCAATCAACTTTTTATAGCGCCTGGTTGCTATGGTTACGTCCCTTGGACAACCAAAGATGTTCTATGAAACAGTATGAGGTTGCCCCTCGGACAACGGGGACAGAGTAAACAACATTAAAAAGTTGATTCGCCCATATACGTAAAAATCGGTTAGCCTTGCCAAAGCGATCAGATTTGTTAACTCGTTCGCATTCGGAATTGCAACTCTTACGCAATTAGAAACTCGACCAAACTTTGTCTATGCTCTATGCTCTGTTTAACCCTTTGAACGCCAAAGACGTTAAATCGCGTGTATGGAAAGTCGTGCCCTGAGCGCCAGAACATGATATCTCCGTCAAAAATATAACCGGTTTGCCTTACCGCGCAGGCGCTGAGGGCAAGATTTTTTCCGTCCAATGCTTGGCGGTCAAAGGGTGAAAAACTCTAGCCTCAACATGTTTTGTGCAGGTGACGCTTCCACTAGATACGACCGTCTGCGGAGACGTGCTAGTGGTAGCATCGCACGCGCGCCAGCAGCTCGGCCGCGTCCACGCCGTGCCCATGCTGTCCGTGTCCTTCCACACCGGCTACCTGCAGCCCACGCAGCACGCCATCAAGTTTACCAAGTTAGTATATTTTGGATCCGAAGATTGCGGGTTCAAACCTCGGCTCGTATCACAAAGTTTCTCGAAATTCGTGTACACTGTACGAAGTTTCATTTTGATATTTACCAGTCGCTTTTAAGTAAAATAAAGAACATCATGATGAACCCAAAGCTAACCCGACAGGGCCTTGTTTCCGATGTCAAACTCGTTGGTCAGAGTTGGAAGATCACACAGCCAATCTGTTTCGTAAAAGCTAGTGCCTATGCTAACCTAACCTGCCCTAATGAGGTAACCGAGACCTTCAGGCTCCATTGAGCAGTAGATAAAAGGACTAATGCTAGGAAGATGATGATTGATGACGTTTGACGAATGTCTTCAAAATCCTACCTGGCGGTTTAGTACTGGCACGTAGTGAATTTTAGATCAGATCGTCTTTAAACAGTGTTTTTTTATGGCTTAGTCCTAACCTAACGGTATTCTTTCACCCACAGATCAGAAATCGATGGCATAGAAGACATTACCCCAGTGAACGAGCACTTCCCGTCCGCCGTGTCGGTGGTGCTCAGCCTCGTGGTGCAGAGCGGCGAGCGTCGCAAGCCGCGCTCGGACCCGTGGGAGGAGGACCACTCCTTCCCGGTGCGGACGCCCGACCTGCTCTTCTCCACCACGCTGGAGAGGGACGAGACTATTGACAACTTCGGTAACATACAAACTATGTACGATGTTATATGTAAACCATAGTAGGTCCGAGGTCAACGCTTGAATTAAAAGTGACTTATTTGGTCACGTTCACAGCTTAGTTAGAGTGATACACTAATGAGTATAAGCAGGGGGGTCCATCTCCATGAAGTGACAGCTACGGCTTTGGAACGTATCGGATACGTTTTCGGGGATGTCAAAATCCCCTTCGTTTCTTTGCGGTATGACCATAGATAAAATAAAGTTTTTAAATAGTGGTGTTTTTCTAAAATAACAGTTAGATTGGATAAATTAGGTAATAAATCTGCCATTTATCTATTTTAATGTTAAATATATTAGTGGATTAGGAAGATTGAGGCTGATTAGGGCAGGTCCAGCAATCAAACTAATCGCGTATTTGTCAACCCTAGACAGTCGAAAGGCAAAATTGTATGGAGACGTCATGTGTCACCGTTCATCTGTCAAAGTTCTGTCAAATACTGATTTTGTAAGGAAGATGAATTTCTGTATGAAATACTATTATATTATTCTGTGGTATAAGTGGTTAAAAGTGACACAAACATAACAAATAGACAGCATTACGTTCTAATCCAGGGGTGCCCAAACATTTACACTATACGCCTCATCCAATGTTAAGCTAATGGGGAATCCAACCGGGACACCGTCCGCGCCGCTGTACAGGCATTACACATTAAATCTAGAGACGCTCGTGCGCCCCTCCTGGGATCACTACGCCCCCAAGTGGGGCGCGCCACACTGGTTAGAAAACCCTATAATCGCTATATCACCGAACGTATTCAATAGGGATGATGACACATGTTGAATTAGGCAATGAAATTTAGTTGATAGGATGCAAAATGATCAAAACATACAAATAAAGTAAACATTTAATAAATCTATTGAAATGGTGCAAAGACATCAAAATTTCAATTTTTTTCGAATTTTGAAAGTACAAAATTAAAAAAAACCAATGATACCATTCGATTTCTAACATTTTACTGTGAAATAAATTGTACGGCAACCATATACATAAACGCAATATTTCACTGTAAAAATAGCAATTTCATAATTTTTCCATGCTTTAAACAGGGCAACTATGAAGCCATGACGTCACAGCTTTATATCATTTTGTTAGGAGCGTTTTGAGAAACAAAAGCAAATCACAGACTTTAAGTCTCTTTTCTGTCTTTTATGTTGATTTAAGGCAATTGGCCCCATATAGACATTTGATCCTCACAACAAAACGAATCGAATGATACCACGCATGAAAAAAATTCATGTAGCCTATTGCTTTCTTCCACGCTGAGAACCCGGGTAGCTTTGAAAATATGCATAATTGACTGACGTAATAGGCGCATTGCTCGTAGAAGTGATGGCCGTTGGTGCCGGTCTCTAGTGGCGACCGCGTAAAGGTGATAACGGTAACGTTACCTAACTAGGATGCTACGAGTGTGTTTTAAACACATACAGTCAGCACAGAAGTAACAAGACACGACTTCATTGTTCAGAGAATAAGAGCGCGTATAAGTCATTTTGATCACCTCACCCGCTTAGCTACTTCAGCTGTTGCACAGTACAAAGGAGTTTTGGTGATTAAAATATTATAGATCTTTTCTGATGTTATTATATTACAACTGAATAATTATGAATAATTTTTCTTTATTTGAAGATCTATAACAATAATATACTAGATGTATTTATATGGCTATTGTGTCTTGCTGTTTATCTACGTAATTTTATATAATAATTATGATACGTATGTTTACGCAGCTAACCTCCGAAGCAACCCTACGGCTATACCGCCAACAAGTACGTCGTAGTGTGTGTTTAGACAATTTTCCTTGTAGATAATGCACTCCTTTAAGAACATCTTTAATATTTTCCAAACACTTAACTAAAAAACGTATTTGTCAATTAATCACATGCATGTATTTATGTTTTAGTTATTTTATACTGAATTATATTGTTTCTTTTATATAATTAAGTATATTTTCCTAGTTATAAATATGTATATAATATAGGTGCAGTATTAACATTTTCGCTGCTAGGAACACAGGCTTTATTCTTGGCATTTAACCCATTCAGTGTCCATGACGACACGTTGTCGTCACGGCTCTAAAAAGCATTTTCGCTACAAAGCGGGAAACCTATGTTATCGTCTACGGCGTAGCGCTACGCGCGTAGCATGGCCGTGAATGTGATAAGTTAGGGTAAGGGCCGTAATGTACCAGCTCACATAAAGCATCTCTCACTGGCGAGAATCGCTGCACCAGCCCGGAATATGCTTTAAGTAGCCGTGGTATCAAAAGAAGACTCGTTCTCCAAACTGCGGACACCGTCACGCTCTATAGACATGTTTTATGTTAACGAAATGTTGTATGTATCATGTGGCATCCACTGAACACAAAGTATTATAACACTGGCTACAACAGTTACAGCGGAGTACCCGGCGGCGGAGGCCAAGCAGCCCCCCTCGCGGCCCGCGCCCCCCTCCCCCGCGCCGCCGCCCCGCCCGCCGCGCGCCGCCCACCCCGCGCCCGCCCCCGCGCCCTCCCCCGCCCCCGCCCCCGCCGACACCGCGGACTTCCTCAACCTGTCCACGCCGAAACCGAAGGACGAGAAGAAACTCAAGAGCGATGACTCGTTTGACTTCTTCGGGATGATGGAGAAGCAGGATGACGCGTTTGGAGACTTTCTTGGCGGGCAGGCGGCGCCTGATAATCCGCAGGTACCTACATGTTCGTTGCAAATGTTACGTGTCCATACCTTGCACATACATACCAGTGGCGGCGGGTCCATAGAACACGATTCTCTTCGGCTTGTCTAATTTTCAGCCACCTGAGTAATTTTCCTACAGCTCATGAAGACTATTTTAAGCCAATTAAAGCTCTGGCTCGACTAAAATAGTCTGTTTAGTTTTAACTCCTTCCTGCAGTCAAACTATTGAGATAGTTTTGCAGGGTCTTTGTCTAAATTGTAATTTTGTTGTTGGTATAATAAATTAATAAATAAAAAAATATTTGACCCGCCACCACTGACACGTACAATACATTATTGTTAGGTACATGTGCCTTTACGCTGCTGTTAATTTAGTATTATGATTTATGATCAGTTGAACCCCATCGACGTGACAATACGTAAACCTAATTATATTTTATTAGACTGAATTCTTGATGAAATGAGATTAAATTCCTTTAATTAATAATTTTAAACAAAAAAGAAAGGACTTCACTTATCGTCCACCTTTCCAAAAGAAAATGCCCGAGCTACTGTAAAAAATACACAAATTAATATGCCTATACTATTTAAGAGTTCCCTCAATTTCTCCAATATCCCATCATCCAATCCTGACCTGATGACAATGGGACCAACTGTGAAGTATTTTCTAAATCGGAATCCGCCTTCGAATAATCGATAAACATACATTAAAAAAATAGCAATAACAAAGATCCCGCCGAATTGAGGAGCTCCTCCATCGAAATCTTGAAGTCGGTTGAAAACGACTTTACGCTCTCCTATAGCACTACTCTGCCTTTAAGACCCGTATCTAACCCGTGTTCCGCGCTTCTAACCTTGTATCGTTATTATAATATTTTACTTAGCAATATATTGCACACATATCTAAAGCACTCATATATTTCTAGCCGTTCTCGTCGGAAGCCATATTCGGCTCGGTGCCGGCGCCAGCGCCCGACGCACCCGTGCCGGCCGCGGACCCCAATTTCGACCCGTTTGGCCTCAACGAACCCCTGCCGAAGCAGGATAACCTGCTTACCCCACAGCTGGTTAAAGAAGATGGTGAGTTCACTTATGAAGTTCACTAAAGAAGTGAGTTCACTAAAGAAGAAAAGATGTTTAAGTCTGCTGATCAATACTAATTTTTCAAAATTCATATTCATAGAAATAAAAATACGTATTAATTGTATCAGATGTTCTGCCAATTTTGGAATTATATAACGTCCGTGTTCTAGCGCCATCAAACAATTTTTTTAATTATTTATCTCTTTATAATTATCGCTCTCTAAATTAGACAATCAGCAGATTTTAATCCCATTGTGTCCAATTATGTTCCACAGTCCGATCACAAAGCGTGCCTCTAGAACAGCACAAGAAGGACCCCTTCGCCGACCTAGGCCTCCTGGGCTCGAGTATCGGCAACGTGTCGGCGCCGATGAACACGCCCCGCGCGTCGCCCGCGCACACGCCCCAGCACGCCACGCCGGCGCGCTCTCCGCAACACCAGCCCGACTACAGGTATACTATACTACTGTCGCCAGCATGGATCAGCCCAAGGAGCTGTTCGCCGATCTGTGCCCGCTAGGCTCGAGTATCGGCAGCGCCTTGACATTATACGACATTATATGGCAGCCGGTGACTAATATTCATATAAATCTTATGTCACCAACAGATAATATTTTAAACTAAGCTGTCCGCACCTCCTCTCAGTGCACAAAGCATTGACAACTCGATTCTAGTAGGATAACCGAGAATCTGCTGTTTGTGTAGCATGTTCTGATGTTTAAATATATCTCCCTTTCAGCCGGACACATTTCGAGCCAGCCAAAACCCCAATGGACGACAAGCCCAAAAAACCGGCGGACGTATTTGGAGACCTGTTAGGTAGTCAGGGCTACGAGTTCGCGGCCAAAAAGGACTCTGGCCCGCGGACTATGAACGCCATGCGCAAAGAGGAGATGGTCAAGGAAATGGACCCGGAAAAGATTAAGATACTTGATTGGGTGAGTGTGGTGGCGTTAGAAGTATTGTGATAATTTTAGATAGTAAAACCTACGATATGCTGATACAACTTTATTGGATCAAATTCCTAACTCGTCCCAATTTCCAATTGGCCGACATTACCAAGTCGTTTACATTTAGAACTCGTCCCTATTCCCAACTTGTTTACATTTTCAATTTGTTTCTATTTTCCGACTCTCCAATTCCCGTTTTAATATTTAATCTCGTTTAGATTATCAACTATGAAGTTCTATTTTTTAACTTGTTCACATTCCGTAGTCGTTACCATTCTTAATCAGTTCATTTTAACCTGATCCCATCACTTTTTCACATTTTAACAAAACAAACATTGAGTCGGACGTTGTAAATCACGAAAATCAATTCTAAATGCATCCTCTAAAGTTATTATTACTAACCAATACACTTCTATCCAATCCAGACGGAAGGCAAGAAAGCCAACATCCGCGCCCTCCTTTGCTCCCTGCATACGGTGGTGTGGGACGACTGTCGCTGGACCCGTGTCGACATGTCGCAGCTAGTGTCGCCCGCCGACGTCAAGCGGAACTATAGGAAGGCCTGTCTCGCCGTACATCCCGACAAGGTAGAGTCTGACGATATTTCGTACCAATTCAAACAGAAGGCGAATATCCACGCCTATATGCTCTCCGCACTACTACATAGACATGCTGACGCTTGCTTTTCAACCCTGTTAGCAACCATTAAGGCGGAAACACATTAAAACGCGACGCGATGCGTGTTGAGTCGAATGAAATTATGTAGTATTTTCTATGACCAGGCGGCTTAGCATGACATGCGTTGTCTCGCGCGACTCCATACTTTGAGTCGCGCCTGAAGTATCGAGAGTCACGCCGCAACGTAAGTCATGCTAGACATACAGAATCACGCTATAAAAATCCGACGTAGTGGAGTACACGAACGCCTTTTTAACCTATAAAAATGACAAAACTCGTAAGTCCGACTTTATTTTGTGCCCCTTTAGAATACGTAAAGTACTAATAATGACAAATATTTTGTCATTATTAGTACTTTGTTGGCATTGCGCTAGGTATAATACATGTATTTGTACTATTTGTTTGCTACATAAAGAAAGCTACATCCCCTTTATAAAGGGGAGGCCTATGTTCAGATGTGGACGTCTTATGGCTGAGATGATGATGATGACATAAAGAAAAGATTATGCAAGTTTTATTTTTCTCTACCAGGCTATCGCTTTTTATTATTACTATATAACTTCATATGTTATAACGGTTTTGTCAATAGCATTCGTCGTCTTAGCCATTTGTCATTCGCTTAGAATTCAAGGTCACGCATATTTTTACGAATTGTTTGACTAATCATATTATATTCTCTAAATAAAAATGAAAATCGCACTTGTGAATTATAAAAGATCAAAGCTGTTCCTGTACTGTAGTAACGCGACGCCATGCTCCAGAATAATGTGTTGCGGCGTGGCGTCGCGTCGCGTTTTAATAATGTGTTTCCACCTAATGCTTCACTCCATGTAACTGGTTATTGAGTCGAAAACTTGTCATTATGAAGGCTATAAAGAGTAAGAGACTGATGGAGGAGTGGCCAGGAGCTTGAATAGGGCGCCAGTTGTAAAACTAAGTGTTCATACCTCCATTATATAAATTGAAAACTAATTGTGAACTTTTTTTCAGCAAATGGGCACTGACAATGAGAACATAGCTAAAATGATCTTTATGGAGCTCAATAATGCCTGGAGCGACTTCGAAAACGACGCTAAGCAGCAGAATCTCTTCCAGTCTTAATGCCTAGGACTTTCTCAGCAACCTAATAGGAAATAGTAGGGCATCTGATAATCAAAAGGCTTTTTTTAGGAATGTGTTACTGCTATTGAGTTACTGGTTACCTAGATTTACAAACACCAATAAAAATAAGCGGTCAAAATAACTAACGGCAAAGAAAATCTAGACAATTCCAAAACATTTTTCCATTTATCTCTGCTGTCTTAAGTCTCGATGTCACATCCAAGCCAAACCAAATTAGTAAAGTATTTATTTTACGTTCATTACCTTTGGGTTTTGGCTGAGTTATAATAAAAGATACTCCATTAGCATTTACTGATTACTTTTATACTTCGATAATAAATACGATACGGGAGCCACTACACCATATTCATACAAAACGGTGAGTTCGTAGGTATTGATATAGTTATGCGTGCTTCAAGGAACACCGTTCGAAAATACAATAGTACATTATTGCAGAGGACGGGAAAGGGAAATTCGTGGATGAGCGATTTTTTCGGACGAAGCGCAGCTGAGTCCGAAAAAATAAGACGAATCCACGAATTTCTATTCCCGCCGAGGCATATATAGTGCTTTTCTCTAAAAGTGCGAGGAAATAAAGTAAAGTAAATGAAATAAATTACAGATTTTGGTTACGTTATTAGCGTTCAATGTCATGAATTAGCTTCTCTCTATAATTTTTTTTAAAGTATTAAGAACTATGTATACTGCCAATTTTCATTCAAATAATATTTAAAAAGAAATTTTCGTCAAAAGCTATTTAAGACAGTATTAAATATACTCCTTTTATGCAACAGATACAAGATTAAGGGTCGCCACACACCTAGCGGTTTTCCTCGCGGAATTACCGGAAGTAGCGGAAATTCATAGACAAATTAAGCATTTTGTCTATGAATTTCCTCTACTTCCGGTAATTTGTCTATGGCTTCCATACAAAAAATCTGCTACCATAGACAAATTTCCGCTACCATAGACAAATTTCCGCTACTTCCGGTAATTCCGCGAGGAAAACCGCTAGGTGTGTGGCGACCCTAAACCTTAAAAGTAGTTGTTTTGTCTATGATTGTATTAAGCCTCATTCGCACGATCAGACGCGGTGCTATGACAAAGAACGAGACAACCAAGGTTTTTGATCTAACTATCTCGCTCTATCCTACAGTTTGAAGGGATTGCCGTTCAGACGGTGTATAGACGTCGCTTAAGTATTGGCTGTTTGAAATGGCATTTCTTAGTCGGAGGAAAAGTTTAAAAGGTAAAAAACAATACAGTAATGGATTTTACTAGTCAACGCCTAAAATATGTATACACTTTGAACCTTATTACAATGGAGTAAGGTGCAAAAGTGTATACATATTTATGGCGTTGACAAATTACTTCACGGCCGCTAAAACAGGTAAATAATGATTTTTATTTTTTTAAATTCGTTTTGGTAAAAAATGAAGAACTTCACGTACTCATTTTGGTACAGTAAGCTGAAAATTTCCGAGCACATTGGAGAAAAAAAATATTGTGCCGTCATTTTCGCTCAATGATTTATTAGTACTGAGTGATAGAGATATATATATTATATGTCTGGCAGTAAATCACATTGCGTGACCAAATATATTTAAGGTGCATGTCTGTTACGTATAATTATTTCGAGATAGCAAATGATTCAGTTAGATTATGAACTTTGAAGTAAATACATATAATACAATAAGTTGCGCCGGTACGTTCTTCTCAGTTTTACTTTGTATAAATATTATATGCAGTTATAATTTTCAATTGAGTGACGTAATTTGACAGCACCTAATCTGACTATGCAATGCTAGGAGTTGTCAGATTTCTTCGATCAATTGAAAATACCACTTTAGGTATTCAATAAAATAATATGTTAGTAATGCTGTTATGTTCAAACTGTTCAAAAATAATATATAGTCAAATGTATAATATTACAATTAATTATGATTTGTAGCACCTCAGATTATTGTTGGTAAAAAATATTAAAGAAATAAATAATGTATATTCGGAAATGTGGGTATATAAGTCGCCTTACGGATGTTATAAGATATTCTGCCATACAGCATGTCGGCAACTACTTTGGGGAATTAAAAATGTAGATATAGTCGCTATCAAAGATATCGGAGCGGCCATGGTGGTCACATATATCTAAACAACGCCTCTATTGTAAAGGCGATAAAGTGCGTGTTCAGATATTATTTGAGTACCTTGGCCGATGTCGTATAGGCCGTACCCTACTGTTAACAAGATATACAGATATACAGTAAGCGTATGCCAGATATTCAACTTAAATATGTAATTTTTACGAAAGTTGCTATATTTGCAGCGGCACTATCGAGTACTTTCTGAAATGCTACATGGCTTTTACGGTATTATTGAAATGGCTTAGCGTGTCCGCTTTTATAGCGCTGGGTAGGTTTACTGATTTGGTAGCAAGTGCAATAATTTTCAGTGTACAGATATTCCGTTGAAAAAATTGTCAATTAGGGTTACGTAATAAATTAAGAAAAAAATAACATCTAGTTGGAGTAATTCACATGCAGAGTTAGAGCTAATTCAATTCTAGATGTCAGTAAAGTGTTGTTACAATGTTTATAAAAAAAAACACTTTCTTGGAACTATTGATCAGAATTTATTGAGCACTTTGGTTTAGAGCAACGATCAAAATCAGACTTCGAATATCCAAGAAAATCGCAATACGAAATATTTTTAGTTTCTTACAGCTTATTTCTTTGCACCGAAAATATAGCAATATAAAAATTATATTATAAATATTATATTGATAATGATTATGTAAAAAAAACTCCAATGTTATACTGTGGTACTTATTAGGCTTAGAGTTCTGGTTAGGTGTGTACATTCCTAATTTAATATCGTGGTTATTTTTTACGTTATCTCAGTTCGCGAGGTTAAAATTGTGTTGCTAACTGGCAGGCAACCAATAAAGTATTTATTGGGGTGATAATTTACGAGTTGTCGCTGATTTCTAAGTTTTATACGATCTGTTTTGCTTTATTATAAATAAGTCTGCAGATTAATAAAATTAATGTTCCTTTTAGTATTTTAGTTTCGAGCCTATGCTACAGTTATTTCTGTCTGTACTTCGTGTAATACTTTGAGCCAGCGAGTACAATCTCACGACAGCGTTTGAAATGTATATTTTGCTTAGTGATTATATGTGCGATTCATAATAAAATTGTTCAAATGAAAAGAAATTATTATGGAATAAATTTTGTTTTATTTTCTTTCAGTCCTCATTCATCCAAATTACACTTAAAATAATTAAATGAAAAATTAGAGTAGTTTTTGTCAGCTCTGTTCCATTTTGACGTCGAGGCAGCCGTATCGTTCTAGAAGTTCCTGTTTCTTCTTTCTGAGTAAAGCTTCCTCTATATCCTTCTGTGAGGGCACGGCCACGTGTGAGGTGATGATTTGCGGTTCTCCGTCATCATCGTCCACTCGTTTGTCGTCGGGCTGTAGAAAGAGAAGGTTAATATGATTGCAAACAAGGACAACAAACACTTAAACCCATTCGCCGCCAAAGAAAAATCGGCGAGGTTGCACGCCTACGCCACCTATGGAATGGTTGCAGTTTAAAATGAACCTTCACGCAATCAATTAAGGTTTACTATGGCATGTTATAAAAGTTAGTGGCACGTGAATGGAGACAGTGCTTTAGCGCTAAACGCCAATGTCATTCATATATATGTCATATAACAAATCTTCACTCACACGCCAAGATCACGCCTATCACGGACGCAAGTGAGTCAACATAAAATTATAAACCTTGAAAGTACGAAGGTTTCATAATCGTCATAACTCTTGTTGACGTTGACGCTGTGGGCACGGCTACTCATGACACCTTCAGCTGCCTTTGGCATCAATAATGCCTGTGTAAAGAACTATCTACACTTGACGGTCGATGCTAAAGGGTGAAAATGGACCCAGATTGCGCACGTTCTAAATATTATAATTTACGTATAAAATAGCTGAACAACTTCAACTTACATCTTCTGGGTAAATGTTCTCTTCTTCAGCCACGTCTTGGTTCTTGTTCTCCTCTTTGTTTCTCTTCCACTCATCGACGGCCCGCGCTATTGCTGTAAGAAGAATTGTACTTGTACGAATTCTTAAAAAAGATAGTTGGACTGATTTGCCAGTCTCAAAGCTATCGTCGTCGTCTCTTCATGTTGTCGCATTTCATCATCAAATTAAAGCGAAAATTGATTCTACTTTGAGATGGACATAGGTCTTCAATAAATTTTAAGTTATACCTTAATCAAAACAAAATGAGGTGGATATTTCCCAGACAGGCCACTCACCTAATAGAATTACTTTATAATATCGACTTCATGATTCTTATTATTATTGGGCCAGCTCTTACTCCGTCTCTTAATAACCGTCGCACGATACGAACTAAGCTGGAATGTTACCATCTTTCTCCGCCTCGCGCTCGAGCGGTATCAACAGGCCGTCGTCGTCGTCCCGGTAGCCGTAGTAGTCGGCGTCGACGTCGCGCATGAGGTCGGCGCGCGTGCGCCGCGGCGGCGGAGGCGGCTCTTGTTCGAAAAGCTCTCTCACGCCTGCAACAACAAACATATTTTAGTCAGCGATAGTTACTTAATCTGCCCAGTGCCTCTTCTCACACATGTTCTCCATCCATTTAATTGTTCATTCCTCCACACACGTTACCTGGCAGATCCTTGGCTGCCCCGAAGTACTTGTAGCCGCGGTTGCCGGGCACCTCACGCCCGTCTTGATCCAGCATCCGCGGGCCGACGCGCGCGTGGTCCGGCCCGCCCAGCGACTTGATCTGCACCTCCCAGTGCCGCTTTTCCCGCATCAGCTTGTTGATTTCGTCGTTCAGGTCCCGGATCCGGAACTCGCCTAGACCAGCTGAATACAAAACAGAGTTGGATTTAATTAGTACTCATAATGCACGAAACGAACATAATTGTGGCGTTCGACTTTAGAGTTAAGCATGGTTTCTATTCAGCTACCTAATATGTTCGTAACGCCACAATTTTAAATTCCTCTCCTTAACTGATAGTCAGCAACAAGTACGTTATTAAAATAAAATGAAACCGGCCAAGTGCGAGTGGGACTTTTTTTAATTTTCTGATGTATACCAAAAAAGTAGCCTCAATGTTTAATACTCATTTATTGTCTACAGTGGCTTGGCTACACGGCCAACTTCATATCGCTTTGCATATGTACCGCACGGTAAGGGTTCCTTTATATGATCCCGTCACACAAAGAAACATGGTCTAGGTTAAAAACACGTAGGTATTTTATTGAATTGTGAATAGGTCGGTATTTTATTGAATTCTGATGAATAGGTAGGTAGGTATATTATTGAATAGGTATTATTTCATCTTATTTTTTCGCTTTTTTGGTCTTGGATGCCTTCCCGCCCAATTTCTTTCCTTTTTCGCCTTTTTTGTTTTTCTTCTTCTTTTTATCTTTCATCTTAGTTTTGCTGACTTGTTGAGACACGGTGTTGTTTCCGACGGGCTCGGCCCCGGGAGCTTTGGGAGTCACCAGTTCTATTTCCAAGTCGGTCTTTTTGTCCTTGGTCTCTAACTTCTTCCCAATTTTGAGAATAAAGACGTCTTTTTGCGCGTGCAATCTTTTCTCCATGTTTACGGGCACGGAGCAGTTGGTCGGAGTAACATTTATAGTTTTTCTGTTCTTTTTGTCGTACGTTTTGACTGGAGTATCGATGGTATATTTAAGATTTGACGTGTAGGTATTGTCGGACTTTCTGATGTCCGAAGGTAGCTGGAACTGGATCTGGTCTCCCGTGTTGTACGAGTTCTCCTCGCACTCGCAAAGTTCCTGAATATTCTCATATCTTCCTACTCGATCCACTTTAGCGCTTTTTGGTACTCGTATTTTTAACTCGTTGTCGTTCATTTTCGTAAAAATTTCATTATATCTTGGCATGCCACCTAAAAATTAATATTCATATTATTAGAGTAAATATCTTTTATCTTTTTTTTTATTATATTTTTCAAATGTCAACGCAACGTAAACAAGTAACTACCAAAAAATGTTTTCGTACACAGTGTTATTGCTGACTCTACCTAGTAGAATTGTCATGTAAACTACGGAAGTATATCAAATTTCAGCTCAATCTGACACCGGGAAGTGGTTGAAATTTAACTTACAAGATTGGATGCATATAATGACATAAACAAACAAACAGATATACGGGGTAAAGCTAAATAAAACTGTGTAAAAAACTATAAGAGAATGAGAAAAATGATAAATCTTGTGATAGTTTACCTATGTTATTGCGATCCATGTAACCTCCCATGTTGCGAGGTTTTCGATTTGAAAACGAAGAAATATCTGACATCGGACTAGCACTCCTGGTAAGAGGTCCGCAATTATTTTTACCGAGAGCGTCTTCATCTAATAGTACACCACCTTGCTCATCCATTTCCACTTTTTGGCAAGAATACATCGTCATGCCGTGGCCCTCCTTGAGCAAACGTGAGGTTCCTTTCGGTGTCGGCGTCGCCGAAAATGCTGTCGTGATCTCTTTTCCCAGGAACGACATCCGCACAGACACTTCTATTATACCAATAGCATCGTTGTCTTCGGTATCGCTACACACTATGTAAAATTGATTTTTGAGCATCGGAGTAGATGTCGTGCAAATAATATTATCTTTTGGCTGTTCATCAAACCATTTTTTACATAGTTCTTCTCGCAATTCCAAGAATTCTTTAGTGTAATCCATCTTAGATGTTCCTATTTTAGTCACACAATGTGAGCACGGAGGTTGCTTGTTCAAATCTAAAATGATTTCGAAGTCCTTGATGGCACAAATTTTGTCGTATGTCATGGCAAACATGATGGATTTTCCAATATTTATTTTGAAGAAGTCTTCAACACAGCCATTAGTATTCGAATCGTATAATATAATGGGATGTTTGCCCAGAAAATGTGCGGCTATAACAAGATTATTGCAGTCCATATCGAAACAATCGCATTTCATTTGAATTTTATTAACTATGATTTCTAATAAAAAGAGATGATACGGGAAATCGGTTACGTCTTCCGTATATTGCCCAAAGCCATCCTCAGTGCGACATATATCGTCGGATAGATGCTTGATAGACTGTCGCAGGGTGTTAGCCTCGTCTGTAAGTATTTTACTCATTTCCGCAATTTTATCAATATTCGTGTCTAAATTAGAAGATCGTGACCCCGTTTCTAAAGCCAGTTTTTTGACTGAATCATTTAACTGCTCTATATGCTTGCTAATACGTTGTCCTTGTGGTTCAAGGTCGGCAATTGTATCTTTCGTGTCCTCTTTACTTGCCCTTTTGTTTTTCAATAGTAAATCAGACATTTCTTTTACAGGTGAGTGTGTCATGCTGCCCCTTCTAGGTGAACCTTTAATGTGAGAACCTTGTTTGGAAGATGAAATAGATGCCCTTCGGCTTTCAACTACAGAACTTCGTTTAATACTTGGTTCTCGCCGCACGCTCGGCTCTCTTAGAGGGCTGGGTCCTCGTCCTATGCTTGGTTCCCTTTGAGGGCTGGGCCCGCGTTGTATGCTTGGTTCTCGTTGAGGGCTAAGTCCTAGTTGTATGCTTGGTTCCCGTTGAGGGCTGACTCCTCGTAATATGCTTGGTTCTTTTTGAGGACTGGGACTTCGCTGAATGCTTGGTTCTCGAAAACTTGGTTCTCTTAGAGAAGCTTGTGCTGGAGACGGGGCCTTTTCCGAAACATTGTCTTCCATTATAAGTAAGGTTTTTGCTATTTGCTTTACTTTACGATTTTGACTATTTTACTGTGAATTTATTACATCCTAAAACTGTTGTTAGAAAATATTTGGCAAAAAGAGCATGGCCTAATAGATTATGGTTTATTTCCTTGAATATAGTACATCAGTTTAATGCGTATGTTTTAAACGTAAGCAGTAAAATCGCTACAGCTTGACGTCATTAATAGGTGCTGACTTACTAAGACGTCAAATCACGCGCACGGAATGTCGTCCATCAGCGCCAGCACGTGATATAGCGTCCAAACTATAATTGGTTTGCCTTGCGTGCTCGGGCGCGCTGGCATGGAGGGCATAATTTAACGGAAAAAATACCGGTATTTTAGTATGGAGCAAATACCGGTTTCCGAGCCCTGATCGCGTGATCCACTTGGTAATCTTTCGGAAAAATTGCAAGCTCTACTTAGAATGCTACGTAGAACGGGGCGCTGAAGCGAGGTAGAATTATCGCTCACGCTGCTTTCTTATATTGTGATGTATTGACAGTAAAAAATATACATTACCTTTACCTTTATGTATAATGGATTTCTCGTAGGTTACCATTACTCGGCCTGTACCAGTTTTATCCACAACCTGGTCTGCTATGATGTCCGCATGACACTCTCCTGCATCAGTGCTTTTGACCTACTATGGTGGTTGTAAAATAAATACATACCGTTCTGTATTTGAACGACCTTCTTGGCGACCTCTCGGACGATGGACGATCTGCAGCCGCCATTTCTCGGCCTGGGGAAAGTCGGTGCACTCTGAGGTGAGATAGGGCCAACGCTCACGCTACCTGGCGCTCTCCTGAACCTGTGCTTTTGACCTGTTATGGTGGCTGTAAAATATACGTACCGTTCTGTATTTGCGCGACCTTCTTGGCGATCTCTCGGACGATCTGCAGCCGCCATTTCTCGGCCTGGGGCAAGTCGGTGCACTCTGAGGCGAGGTAGGGCCGGCGCTCGCGCTGCCCACCGGTCTCTTGAACCTGCGCGGCGCGCCATCGTGCCAGTGTTGTCCTGTCACACACATTTATAAAATACAGGGTGGAGTGTGTAGGAAGTTTAGGGTGCACTATTCGCTAACAAAACTGTCCTCAGTTTGACGACAAAAGATGTATGCGTACCTCTTAAGTTGTCTATTCAAATAAATAAGGATAACTAGATATTTTTTATTTTTTTTTAACCAATAATTGATTTTATTCATAAAAAACACATTAAACATTCACTAGATAATTGAAATCACTAAAATCAAAGTGACTTTATTTTTCATTATATTATTTTACTGAGTTCTTTCAACTCAGTTTTTGAGAAATTTTAGTCTCTGGCTGTTTTGTTTACATACAATATAATGATCAGAAATGCCAAGTCAATTTTGAAACATTTTCTAAGTTTTTGTAAAGACCTTTTAATAACAAAACTATGAATATACACCATCAGATATATCAAAGTGGCCAATGTTGTCACAAAAATCTGAACAACACCTCTATTGTCAAGGCGATAAAGTGCGTACTTTTGAGTAGGTACCTTGTTTGCTTTGATATATTTGATGGTCACTATATGGTTGTTTTTAAGGGGCTGACAACAGCTAAATTCCACCCCTAACTTTTTCAGCGCGAGTGAAAGAGAAACACCGTGTTACGATTAGTATGGGGGCTCACTGCAAATTCTGAATGAATTAAAAAAAAAAAATAATAATTAAGTTTTTAGTATTAGTGGTGGTTTTTAGTTTAGGTGGTGGAATTTTGTGCTTAACACATTCACTGCCAAGAACCCTCAGACGCCGGACAACTCGCTAGGCACGTTGTTTTGTACGTAGCTATAGACACCCGTTTCTGAAGTAGGGCGTCATTTTTTACAGACTAATTCATGAAATAAGACATACAACTGTTTAAAGCTAATTTTAAGACATAACTTTGGAATCATTTTCTATCAAGCCCATTTTGTCCGATCGAGGATCGGAATTAATAAACTTCTTTTAAATGTAATGAATATTAACTTTTTTTTTGCTTCCCCAAAACAGGTAGTTATAGCTAAAAAAACTGTGTAAGTAAAGTCAATTTGAAGGCCATTGGGTGACTGTCAACACCCTTTTTTTTTAACTCATTTCATTCATATCATTTTCATCTACAAGATATGAATTATAGTATATACAAGTTAAATTAAGCAAGAAAATGTTGTTAAATGGACATAAAAATTAGCAAAAAATGTTAATAATGCGAAATTTTATTAAAAAACTTTCTATATTTCGATTTCTTATATTCATTATTCGTCCGTCACAAGTTCAGGGTAACCGTGTGCATTGTTTGCTCAAACTCCGCATAAAAATATTAAATTATTTTATTGACTTATAAACGAAACTGATCTCTAAGATAATTACTATATAGCTCTAATTTCTACAAGTAGTTTTGTGGGTGCTTTTACGCCGCTACGAGGCTCGCTTATCTCTGCCGCAAAAACTGGTACAATTCATAGTATACGCAAAACTTTGCGATTAATCCTGCAAGAATGAGCTCGCCGACGGATAAATTGTCTTCCTCTCAACCCGATCTCTCAACTTGCGCCGAAAGCTCTAATAATGTAACAAACAGAAAACGGAAACCTAACCCTGAGATGCAAGATTTGTTATCTTTTAAACAAGACATGGAGAAGTTGTTTGATTGTTTTAAAGTGAATCAAGAGACCCAGACCAAGAAACTTCAGGAGTCCATTGATGAGCTGCATGTTCAGAATAAAGAGATAATTAAAACTAACTCAAACATCGAAAAAATTCTCCTTCAAACGACGTCCTTGTACGAAGATATGAAACTAAAAGTTGACAAACTGACAGTCGGGCACAACGAAGCTCTTAATAAAATAGAGGCACTCGAAGAGCAGATTGAAGACATGCAGAGAAACCAGCGAATTGCCACTTTGGAAATCAGAGGTCTGCCCGAAGTAGAAAACGAAAACCTGGAAGAAGTCATTCAAAAGATTCATACATCCCTAAAGATCCCTGTCCCTATGGAAAACATTAAACAAATCAGACGTATCAAATCTAGCAAAAATAAAGTGATTACTGTCGAATACCTACCCGAATATACGAGCCAGCTCGCTAGTTTTGAAAGCTTTAAAGACTTATAATGGGAGTAACAAAGAAGACAAGTTTAATACAAAATGCCTTGAGCTGCCCGGAGAAAGAAGCCCTATTTTCATTGGAGAATCTCTCACACCGGCAGCCAGAAAACTTCACTATCTTGCTCGAGGCCTGCGCAGAAACCATGGCTACGTACACTGTTGGACATCAATGGGACGTGTGTTCGTGAAGCATACAGATGGTGAACCCGCCGTTCAGATTAAGTCAACACGTCAAGTAGAAGCCTTAATGGGGACGACTGCTGCACATGGATCCTCCGTGCTCGAACCTGAATTGTGACTCTGCTCCAGCCGGTCTTATTCCAGGTTAACCTTAATCCTAACTAAATTTCGTGGTCTCACTATACTTATAATTTTAATAGGGTAAACCACCCTAATATCGGCCCCGTCAACGTTTTTCTGACTTCAACTACACATAATATGTAAACCAGTTAAATTTCGTGTCATGTAATTTTTTTCCTAGTGTGATATTTAATTGGCTTTCTTTTTGTTACATAATATTAAAAAATAACTTCGTCACATAATTATTATGATTTATTTTATCAAGCCACACCGCTTTTCCCTAACATCGGCCCACGTGTGCCTAAATCCGGCCACATTTTTGCCTTATATCGGCATATGTAAACAGGATGGTGACACACTGGTTCCAATCAGTGGACAAAATTGGAGATTCAAATTAAAAAATGTGCGCTGTAAATACAATTGTTTATTTTTACGCTGTATATAAATCAGTCTTGAAAAATTCACCCGCCATGATGACAGTTGTTACCTTTTAAAAATCACACAGATTTGACTTTTGAATTTTATTGAGCCATTTTCAAATCTAACTAATACCTATTATAAATCGTAAAATTTCAGAACATAACCTAACAATGTATGGGGGCGGGGTCATGATTACAAGAAAAATCTTGATAGCGTGATGTAATGTAATTGATAGGCAGCGCCATCTATCGAAATTTAGAAGCAATGTTTGGATGTTTGATCCTCAATCACGCGATAACGGCTGAACGGATGTCGATGAAACTTGGCATACAGATAGACAATGATATGGATTGAAACAGGATACAACGCGGGCGAAGCCGCGAGCGGCATCTTGTCTTTAATAAATATACAATTGTTTATTCTTAGTAGGTACCTAATTCAAGGTAAGGGACGGATCGGCAAGCGCAGCGTTACGTTAAGTGAAAACAAAAAAGAAAGTTGAAAACTTATATTAACCACAATTATCTATTTTTAATATTGTTTTTTAACGTTACCAAATAGTATTACTATTAAACAAAGATCTTGTTTTTATTATTTTATTTTACAGCTAAAGCATAGGTACAAATCAATATAATGTATCTAAATCAAATTCATTACATATTGTATTGTAACCCAAAAAACAGCAACGAAAGAAGAAAAATATGATTTTGTCCTCAAGTATACACTTTGACCCACTGTGCATCACAGCTGATTATTATTGCTGTCAAATATCAAAGGAAGCCGCCCCTGCCGGTTTTAGGAATCGTGGGAAAAATATGAATTTCTAATACCGGCCGGGGCGGCCGATAATTAGATTTAGTACCAAAAACCGAGGCCTAAACCCGGCCCCTTAAAAATCACCATTTAGCATGAACATTTTAATGAATTTAGTATGTCAAATGATTCTTTGTTTCAATATCTATCGAAAACAACCAATAAACACCACGTCAAAAGAATATAATACAGCCAAATCGCTTACCCAAGAATGTCCTGCGCAGTCGGGATAGAGGTAAAATTTTGGCGAATTATGACATGTACGCACCGGTCCACGTTCAACGGCCGACTGAAGTGTCGTAAGTGCACCGATCGGCCGCCGTGCCGGTATTGTCTATCGCGTATGAAATAAGGTCTATTTTGGTACATTAATAGCCTAACATTATTGGACCTTTTATAATTTATGCCACGATTTGTGAGACACGGCCGGTATTAGGAGGGGGCTGGATTTAGGGTGGTTTACCCTACACATTATATTCGGCTTTTACACACAAACACAAACACTTTACATTAACACATCCTTGTACCCTACTCTTTATGGATATGTTTTTCATTTTGCTTTTGACTCGGAATGTACTATTGCATCAATTAAATTCCATATATTTACTCTAGAAACAAATTGAAAATGACTAATATTGAAACGTTATATAGCGATATTGACAAAAGTGTCAATATTGGGAATTCAATGGTACTGAACGAGCCTGAGCATTGCAAAATAGTCTTCTCTAAGTCTAAAAATGCTCTGAAACTTTTCACATTGAACATTAGAAGTTTAAATCGAAATTTTGATGATCTACAAATTCTCTTGGAAAGACTAAATATTGATTATGAAGCCATAATTTTAACAGAATGCTGGCTAGCTAAAAACTCGACTATACCTAAACTACAAAATTACAAAGCGTTTGCAACTACTAGCAACTTTAATCAGAATGCTGGAATTGTTGTCTTTGTAAAAGAAAACATGTTGTTTAAAACTACGGAACCTACTGACTGTATCGAGGCTAACTGTTTAATCACTACACTAGGCCTAGATTATGCCATTGTGTCTGTATACCGTCCCCCCTCGTTTAAGGATCCGACCTCCTTCATAAATGGATTGGATCAAATACTTTCAAAACTAAAGCAATTTCACAATGTTATTGTATTGGGAGATATGAATATTGATATTAAGGAGGGTCACCAGGATAATCGTGCATCTGATTATCTGGACATGTTGGCATTAAATGGGCTTCTACCGGCCCATATCCTGCCCACTAGATTGAATAACTGTCTCGATCATTGCTTCGTTAAAACTAAATGCTCAGTAACAACAATTGTGTGTGACACAACTACTACTGACCACTCTTGTGTGATGACATCACTTTCAAATCTTAGAGGACCTAATTCTTCACCTCCACTCAAAATAAAACAAATAGACTACACTGCAGTTATTAAAGATCTAGAACAAATTAACTGGATTGAACAGTTAAGTGGCAAGGATGCTAACGAAGCTACAAATATATTTATTGCCCATGTGACTCAAACCATAAATAAATACACTAAACATGTTACTATTTCTCGTAGGAAACGCAACATCAAACCGTGGATTACGGTAGGTTTAATCCGTTGCATGAGAAATCGTGACAACCTACATCGTAAATTAAAAAGAGATCCGGATAATGCCACTATTAAAATCACCTATCGTAGATATCGCAATACCTGCAATAACATTCTTAATAGATTGAAACGGGCCTATCAAAGAGCACAAATTAAAGCAAACACAAATAACATAAAAAAACAATGGCAGCTTATTAAGAGTATATGCAACTTTGATGATAAACTTGATAACTACACGCATCTTCTTAACTTGAAATCTAACCCTCAAGAATCTGTTAATTATGCCAATAAATATTTTACAAACATTGGCAAAGAATTAGCATCACAGGTTATTGAAAGGACTCAATACATGGGCCATCAGCAAATGAAAAACATTAATTCGTCTACTTCCTCTCCAAATTGCATGTTTCTAATGCCCACGGATGAATTAGAAATTAAAAAAATTATTCATAATTTGAAATCGAGTGCAACAACCGGTTGGGACGGAATTTCAGCTACTTTCTTAAAAAGGACTGTTGAAGTCCTGAGTAAACCTATAGCCATTATTAGCAACATTTGTTTTCAAGAAGGAAAGTTCCCAGATACCTTAAAGAAATCTATTGTCATTCCAGTATATAAATCAGGGGACAGAGACTGTATAAATAATTATAGACCAATATCGCTTCTCACGTCCCTGTCCAAAGTAATTGAAAAATTAATTAACAATAGACTTAAATCTTATTTAGAAAAATATCACATCCTAGCATCTAATCAGTATGGATTTAGAGAAAGGAAATCTACTGCAGATGCTGTTAAACACTTAACTGAATTCATTGTAGATAATTTAGATGATAACAAAAAAGTACTCGGTATATTTTTAGATTTAAAAAAAGCATTCGATACAGTCTCTGTCCCCCTACTAGTCAAAAAGTTAGAAAATATTGGAGTACGCGGCTTGCCACTTCTACTTCTTAGTGATTACCTAATAAACAGAAAACAGTCAGTGAGGGTGGGTGAACATCTTAGTTCTGAAGAAGAGATGCATTATGGAGTTCCGCAGGGCAGTGTACTTGGCCCGACCCTTTTTTTGATTTATATCAATGACCTTTGTCTCATTAAACTTAATAAAGCACAAGTTATAACTTATGCGGATGATACAGTCTTACTTTTTCAGGACAATACTTGGGCTCATGTCGCTAAGGCTGCACAAAAGGGTTTCAATGATGTTATTCAATGGCTTGACTATAACCTCCTCACATTGAATTCCTTAAAAACGAAGTATATCACATTTAGCATTCGCAATAACACTCAACCTAGTCCGAACCTAGTATCGATTAAGGCTCATACTTGCTCTGGGCTGTACAACTGCACATGTTGCTCAATTGAAAATATTGATTCCATTAGATACTTAGGTGTGGAAGTGGATAAAAACCTTAATTGGAAAAAACACATTACAGGTTTAACTAGTAGGGTAAGAAAAATGATCTACATATTTAAAAACCTAAGACACGTGTGTGACAATAAGTTGTTAACCACAATATACTATGCTCTCTGTCAATCTGTCTCAACTTATTGTATCACTACATGGGGAGGCGCTGCTAAAACTATATTAATTCAACTTGAACGTGCCCAACGTGCTGTCCTTAAAGTTATGACATTTAAGAAATTCAGATATCCAACTCAAACCCTGTATAAAGACACCTCTGTGCTAACAATAAGACAGCTATTTATTAATAACCTATTAATGATTCAGCATCGAAGGCAGCCTGATTTTTCCCTAACACGACGTAGACAGGATATAGTTTATTCTATTCCTTCATTTAGCACAGCGTTTTGTCGTAAATTTCACAAAATTCTAGGACCCGTATTATATAATCGTATTAGTGCACATACTAAACTGCGTAATCTCAGCTTCTATCAATGTAAAAAGGCATTAGTAGTATTTCTAAATTCGCTTAGTTATGAAGACACTGAAAAACTTTTGAAAAAAGAGGGTACATAAATAACACACATACACATATCACGCTTCTACACATATACACTCTCACATACTAACATTTAACATACTATACTAATAGCATTACTATTAATATTTTGTTTCCTTAAGTTAAGTCAGGATGCATCTGCATCTTTTGCGTTTACTACGTGTTTACGTGAACTTAGCACTCGATAACCAGTGTACCTGTGCTGTGCAGCTGTACTCGGAATGCGCCTTATTTCTAAATACCCTCTGCTATGTTTTGTTAGTTTTATATAATTACTAAATTTAAATTTACGCATTATTTGCTTTTTGGTTTCAATGTAATTTTATACTACTTATTTAAATTCTAACTCTTAAGAAATTTTACACATATAAAGTTGTTACCTACGTATATAAAGTTGTTACTTTATGGCAGTGGATGAATAATCTAACTCCACCGTAATACAGTTTATAACTAGTACGGGGAGTGATGAGCATTGTTACACTCATATATAGTAACTTACAACTAAATTGGTAATTAATAAGTTAAGTACTGTACTAAACATTACCTTCTGTACCATTTGTTGTTGGTTTTAATAAATTTATTTTTATTATTTTTTTATTATTTTTTATATGGTTCTAATAATATTTTATAGCCTGGTTATTTTATAACAGAACAAAATTAAAAATAATAATCATGTAATTCTGATGTCTTACTGCATACTGTCTGTATGCTCCTTATATAACAAATACATTAAATTAAGTATTTGAAATGATATGCGACCAAACACAACAATGTCCAGAACATATAGTTAATGGTTTACTTACATGGCCTTCTCAGCATTACGCGCCTGCAAGCAATAGCAAAATCACAGCAAGGTTAAATAATAACAACACATACTTACAGTACTAGAGCTAAGGGCACTGGATTGAAAATAAGTTGAACTTTTACTGATACCTTTTTTTATTTAAGTACATAAACTATGTAATTTGAAAACTATGATATATAAAAATTACTTAATTTTATCATTATACAGTTCACTGTAAAAAACAACAACCATAATTCCAAAATAAATCAATAGTCAATCCATTTAAAGAACAATGATTAACGGAATATATTAAAAAAAAATTCATGCAGGCGGAAGTTAATACGAGTAAATCAATATAATGCAATTAATACAGTATGAAGGAAGAAGTAATAAAACTAGGAAATATTTGTACGGTAACAATAAAATTGCCATTTTTAGGTTAACTTACCATTTTTGGAAATTGTGAACCAACGGAACACGGTTAACTTCCCAGTAATATGACGGACTGACGGACTTGAAAGTCTATTTTAATACGAACGAAAGTTAACTAAGTGCGGTTAATATTGTTTTCGTATCATTTATTTATAGCTAAACACGAAGCTATTTAATTGCAATATGTCAATGTTAAGTCAAAAGTCAAAGTATTGTCATATTGTGTTGTGTTGAGGGTCGGGTCGTTCAGAAAACCCGTTCTAGTGCAATTTCTTATGACGTTTCTCATAGGTATGGGAGTCGAAACCACTAAATTATTAATATTTAATTAGATTTTGTAACATTTTTTTTATTAATTGGTAATAACAGTTACGATAGTCATAATCCAATAATTGTTAATTGATAACGACATAAGTACTTAAAGTAAAAGTTCTTAAGATATGAACGCACTTTGGATTACTTCAAACGGTAATGGCGTCTACAATCGGCCCAATTTTGACACAAAACTCGCGCGCGATTTCAATACGTTGCCGTCTAGGTAGGGCCAACGAAATCAATCGATGGATCAAAAACCGCAATGTATTTAAAATCGCAGGTGACTAGCCGCTTACATTTGTAGAGGCCTTTATGACACTTTGCTCTTCCGCTACTTGCCTAACGTCACGTTGACATTGACAATTTGAACTATTTCACATTTGTATTTTGTTTTGTATTTGTAAACAGTTTTCTTTACAAGTTGGTGTGGTCGGTGGTTGTTTTAAAAATGAAATTGTGCTAATTTCAGGAAAATATATTTCGATTCTCATTTATAATGCTGATAGAATGAGTTCTGCTTCGAAGTCTCCTTTGGATAATGAGATGATGATACCTTGTTACTCTACAGTTGGTTGGGATGATATTCCCACAGAAATATATGTTTACATTTTTAAGAAACTAGATATTACTTCCCTTAGGTGTTGCTTGACAGTCAGTAGAAAGTGGAGAGAAATCGCTACGTATATATGCGAGGTGAGATGAGATGCATTGTGTTACAGTAGACGATTTTTTTTTGTCGCAAAAGTTGTAGTGAAAATTGCTACTTACAAGTCTATACCACTCGATGATTCTGTCACAGATGTTGAACAAAATTTGTTCTAGATGTCACATCTGATACGTAATAAATCAATGGACCAATGATATATTTTGTTAGGCACCAGACCCCCAATAAAAGTATTAATCAACACTTTCTTTTTAGTAGCCAAAACTATCTGACCAATGATATATTTTATTACGCACCAAGCCCCTTAAGTTTGACATGCTGCCATTTGTTTGGTTCTGTAGTTGAAAAAAGTGTTAACTTCCCTTCATCAAGAAAAAAAAACAACAGAGATCTTTCCTTGTAGATTGATTGACATACAGTTTTATTTAATTTAAAGGAACAAGACTTGTGGCAGGCGCTGGCGGAAGATGGAATGGTGAATCATGGTGTGGTGCAACAGCTTAAGTCTACTCTTAGCTGGAAAGACCTGTACTTTAACTCACTTTTGTGGACCCAATTGCCATCAGCTTCAACTCATAAACTCCATGAAGTGGAAAAGGCAGATATAAGAAAAATGCATGTCTATAAAGGTATTACTACTTTTCTGTATAGATTGTATTTATTTCAATGTTGGTATATTTTTTTGGTAGTATTTTGTAAATTTTGCGACTTGGACGCATTTTACAGAGAATGGTGCAAAAAAGGGCTTTCATTTTGCTAGCCTAGATAACCTCATCGTAGGCCATTCTGATATACCTATTGTGATTGCCACCTACTCTAGCGGATTTGTTGCGTGCACACAGTACAAAATGTAACTAATAACTAACAAACACAACAACACACATACAATTTAAGATTACACTTTTCTGATTATTTAAATTTATAAAGTTGGTTTTATGAACAATTTCTATATAGCATGATATGCCTCTGGCTGTCTCCTGGGCAACACATTTATAGTTTATGCTAATTTTGTAACTGTCTGATTTCTAAAACTATGTCAACATTGTCTTTTGGATAACAACAAATAGTTTGTTCCATAAATTGCCTCGTCACCATCAACTAGTAGCATATATCTATATCTACTTGATATATGTAAAAAAGATATGTGTGGTTTATGTTGCTTGTGACATAGGCTAACTCGAGATTTAAAAAATCTTATTAGTATTGTGCTTTTTACGTATTTTTTTTATTTGTTTCAGATAAAGTAATAGTAGTGAACACATGTGGTGTAGAATACTATGATATTGAAAGTTTTCAAACCATTAGATTCATTCCCGTAACATTTTGTAAGTATTTGTATGTTTTGAATGAAGTAGGGTAAATCACCAGGCCACCTCATATTAAAAATTAACTCTATTCACCTACAAACAGAATTCAATTTAGTATAACGCGGTCAGTTATTGAAGGGTGGCCAGTAATTAAAACCTCATGCTAAAATTAACTCTGTTTTTAGGGGAATAGAGTTCATTCTTACCCTATATACTTTTCTCTGCTTTTATTTATTTTAGTCTAATTTGACATCATGCCTAATTTCAGGTGTTGATGTACAAGAATCAGACGACATAACATTGGTAGTCACTGACATGTATTCTGATAGCCGCTACAGAGTCACAGTTTTCCGCAAGTTACATAAAGATGAGAAAGTTAATGTTGATGATTATTTGAATTCTTTGATAATGGCTGGAGAGAGATCTATACATGCATTTGTTGATTCTTGTTGTTGGCGGTAAGATACTTATTGTTTTGTACAACTACAAAAGTAATAACTACCTGAAAATATTGTAAATGTGTGATGTGAAGTTTACAAATAAGAGTTGAGTATAGCATGTACTTACTTACTGAAATTTATTTAATCAACTTTATAGTATTGCTATTGAGCTACTGGCCTAATAAATCACACAACTCTGTAACGAGAAACAAAGACAAAACATTTACCATATCCTTGAGTTAATTAACTTTTTATTGCTCCTTATAGAAGGTGCTTGGTTGTCCAACGGACATAACCATAGCAGGTTATGTCCGTTGGACAACCAAGCACCTTCTATGAAAAAACTGAAGATGTCCCTTGGACAACGAGGATACAATAAACAACATTAAAAAGTTGATTATTACAATTCATAGAATTATTTTTTACAACAGTAATTATTTATAATCTTTATTCATGTGTACTAAACTTTCTTGTAGATTATTCGGAAATCGTGTGTATGTAATTGATTCAAGAAACATCCTATGGGAATGTTCTGCTAAAACTAATGCTTTGTCAGTTAAAGCGTTAGCGAAATTTTATGGACAGATACCCAGAAGTTCTACAATTCACGTTCTCTTCGAAGATGTTTATGTGTCATTAACACTGGGTCGTATAGTGAAGGTCACAAAACACAGTAGGATATTTCAAGTTGTAAACACGATGGAAATACCTACAAGAATAATCGAAAGCTCCAACTCAAATACGGGAATGCCATTGGGAGAAACCATAGACACATTCAGTGCCTTTACTATGTGTAAGATTCAAAACTTATAATATTTTTTTTTAATATTGAGCAATTTAGTAATGAAACTTTCTAAAAGTTAATTAAATTAAATCGGATAAAGATATTTTTGTCCTATTTATGACTAAAAACAAGTTTATCTTTTTCAGTTCCTTTTGGTATTGAATTTATTGACAGAAAATTAGCACCGCTCGGAATGATTCATTATCACTACAATGACCCTAAGATGACCTGTGGCCTGCAGCACGGAGACGTTGTATTTCGAGGATTTGTAGACGGAGAGGTATTTTAATATTTTGACCAATTTTAGATAAGCCTTCCATCTTATCTTTAAGACAGACGAGAGCGGCTACCGTACAGGCGCGGTCCGAGAGGGCGGTCACAGGGGATATGACCTCCCCAAAATCATACGTGTCGAATTGAAAAAAGACCAAAAATTGAAAAAAATTTTTTTTGCTTTAGTGACCCCCCCCCCCCCCCAAATTTCAGGCCGCGACCGCGCCTGCTACCGTAGAATATCTTTACTAATATTATAAAGGCCAAAGTAACTCTGTTTGTCTGTAACCTCTTTACGCCTAAATCGCTGAACCGATTTCAGTATATGAATTTAAGTTTGAAGATAGTTTGGGTGCCGAGCATAGAGTAGCTTATATAGTAGAGCAGCATAGCCTAAGAACTATTTGAAGCTCACGTCAATTGCGCCATCTGCGTGAAAGCTACTAGTGTACTACTAGTACGCTATTCGTTACTAGGTGGAGTAGCAGTGCAGGTGACAAACTGTCCCCTGGGTGGCAAGATATAATACCACAAAAATATATGTACAACCTACTTTAACTTTTAACTTTAACTTTTATTCAAACAAATACTTACATTTCAGATAACGATAAATTTGTTAAGGGACGGATTCAAATATAACTTAAACGTGCAGCAATTCGACCACGATAAAGTTATGGAACCAGCTGTGGCCGCGATGGATATCTGTGAGATCAAGGGCATGCACAAACTGCTTGTTGCTACTAAACATAAGCTGTACTTTGTACTCCTTTCATTCCCGAACGGCAAGGAGACGACTGAAATAGGAGGAAACACTTCATAACCTTCACTTGGACTTGGTGAGCGTGAAAAATATTAAATAATGCATTAAAGAGGTCAAATGAAGTATGAAGTAAATTTGTCAGTTAAACAAAGTAAACCATCAATTCTGTTAATACATTTATTAATATAGATGTGTATAGGTTTAACCTCTTGCAATATGATATGATATTATATATATATATATATTGTCTAAGAAATTTTCGGCGTCCTATAGTGTGACTTGTGCCTATTGTGATGGACTTAACACATTCAGCACCGAGGACCCGACAGTCGGGTTCTCTGTTCGTAGCTACTTCGCGCTACATGCGAGGAATACCTGGCTACACGCTACGAGCGTAGGGCGTAGCGCTACGCAGTTGCGAAAGTGTTAAATATGCCTGTGATTCATAGATTTATGATAAGTTAAGTTTTCTTGTAGTTTATAACATATTTTATATGTTTTTAAGACACTCATAAGTTTTTAACACAAAACCTATTTTAAGAATATCCACGTATTGTTTAAATTTTTTCATACCATTATTAGGTATGTTTTCATGGCCACTCTTCAAAACAGTAGTTTCGTAACTATGATATTCACCAAATAATTAAGTTTATTAAGTCATATCCACATGGGCCATATCCATATCTATTTAGGGGATCTATATCTGAATCCCTAAAGTTTTTTGTCCTATTTTTATATTCCCTAATGCTATTTGTCCTAATGATCATTTGCCCTAATGCTCATTTGTCCTAATTGTTGTTGCCCTATCATCGTATCGATGAATTTTATTTTCCCTAATATGTTATTACCTAATATCATTTGACCTATTCACCAGTCGCCCTAACTTTTTTTTCCATAATATTAATTTGTCATAATTATTATTTGACCTAAAAGTTATTTGTCCTAATGATCAAAACACCTAATTTCAAATGAACTAATATTGTTTTTCCTATTATTTCATACTCTAATATTAAATGTCCTACTGGTAATTTTTCCTAATTGTCACTTGCCCTAATGCTCATATGTTTTAGGGTCATAAAAAAAATTACCCTAACCTACCTATCTCTGGGAGCAGTTTCGTTTTTAGGGTCATCAAAAAAAAATAACCCTAACCTACCTATCTCTGGGAGCAGTTTCGTTTTTAGGGTCATCAAAAAAAAAATAACCCTAACCTACCTATCTCTGGGAGCAGTTTCGTTTTTAGGGTCATAAAAAAATAGCCCTAACCTACCTATCTCTGGGAGCAGTTTCGTTTTTAGGGTCATAAAAAAAAAATAACCCTAACCTACCTATCTCTGGGAGCAGTTTCGTTTTTAGGGTCATAAAAAAATAGCCCTAACCTACCTATCTCTGGGAGCAGTTTCGTTTTTACGGTCATCAAAAAAAAATAACCCTAACCTACCTATCTCTGGAAGCAGTTTCGTTTTTAGGGTCATCAAAAAAAAATAACCCTAACCTACCTATCTCTGGGAGCAGTTTCGTTTTTAGGGTCATAAAAAAATAACCCTAACCTACGCCGTTATGGCAAATAAAATTAGGCTATTCGAACATTATGGTAAGAATTTTTAGGGCAAATGAGCTTTAGGGCAAACATTACATTATGACAAGTAATTGTTAGGATAATTGATCATTAGGACAAAACGGTTAGGGTAAGTAATTTTAGGACAAATGTCATTAGGGGTTTCAGATGTTATGGCAAATAAAATTAGGATTTTTGAACATTATGGTAAACAATTTTAGGACAAATGAGCATTAGGACATTCATTACATTATGACAAGTGACTGTTAGGGTAATTGATCATTAGGGCATATGACAATTAGGACAAAACGGTTAGGGCAAGTGATTTTAGGACAAACGTTATTAGGAATTCCGAGGTACACCCCTATTTAGGTACTAGATAATGTTAGTAGAATGTTGAGTACGTACAGTCGACGTCAAAGATATGTTTACTCTTTTTCACCTTACTCCTTTGTAATAAGGTGAAAAAGTGTAAACATATCTTTGACGTCGACTGTACAACTTTATTTTTATCTACTATCCTACGGTTGTCTCTTGCCTAACGGAGCAACGTAACAATAATAATTGATACAGTACTTAACAGTTTTTGCCGCTTTAGACAAAAAAGAAATATATGAAAATATTATTTTTACCTATTTTAGCCTGGAGATTAATTAGTCGGACAAAGAGAACAATAGTCGATTTTAAAACTAAGGTAGGTATATTTTTATAAACAAGAAAAAAAACATCAGTACTAAAGACGAATAAAAATGTATTTAACAAGCAATTAAGTACACAAGGTAGAAATTGAAAAAAAAAAACATTTAATGTCCAACAAAACAATTAAATAAATATGCAACAGTACTATAAGGGGTAGGTACAATTAATTAAAAGCTTAGTTGTTTTCATGTTTTGTAATGTTAGAAAATCTAGTCTCGTTATAAACTTGATCTCATCCTTGAATTTTTAAATATAGTTTGGCCAGATTTTGTTTTCCTTCAAGCATAGACAGAGATAATCATACTATCTCTTTCATATGCTAGTACCCTCGCTACAAAAAGGGGATTAGTATATCTTATTAGTTCTACCGTTACTGCACTATTGGCCAGCCAGACTATGGGTACCACTATTCACATCATCTTTGTCCTGCATAAGTTTAACTAGAGCAGAAATAGTAACTATTTAAGTATTAAGGTATATGTGTGTATCCTGGTATACATCTATGTACTTATAAGCAATATTCTATCTGTGTACCAGACACTTGACTTACATATAAGTAATAAGCTATGTACAAACAGCAACACTCTTAACTGTACATCGGTGGACCTTATTACAAAAGACATAAGGTCCACCGATGGGCAGACGTGAGTATGTAACTATGTACATATCAACTGAGCCTAATTGCATTTTTTTTGTTGTTTAATAGCATTTTTTGTACACACAGACAAATATTCGTAAATATTGATCTTATTCAATTCGTTAAGGCACTCTGTACCTTGTAAGAGTATTTTTAAAAGATCAAGTGTTATTCTACAGCGCATTCATTATTATACTTTAAGTAAAGTTTATTATTAGAACATTTGATTCATATATGTGGACGAGCTTAGTGCAAGGGATCACTTTGTCGATTTACAAGGACACTTTTTTCTTTCACTATAGATAGTGCATATTATGTAGTTTTAGAAAGTACTAGTAAGTCCATATCGACAAAGTGGTCCCTTTGTCTGTACACTGACACATATTAGGAACGCTGACTGAATAATTTATGACTATAATCTTACTATCTACCTATTCGCTACAAATACTTAGTTCAAATCAAATTATTTATATTTTTTTTGTAATAAATACATTTTAATCTCGATGTGACTTTTAATAACAAAAACTACTCATTCCATTATTACAGGTTCTGAATATCCATCCATATATCTCTCTGAAAAGCAGTGGTAAGAACCATTATTTAATTGATTTTTGATAGCTTTTACTTAAGTTTTTTTATTGCCTAGTTTTAAAAAATCCATGCCAATTCCCTTCGTAATGCGCTTCGTTAAAAATAATATTTCCAATGAAGTATTGATACTAGGTATACGTTTTTTAACACATTCAGCACCGAGAACCCGACTGTCGGGTTCTCTGTTCGTAGCTACTACGCGCTACACACGAGGAATACCTGGCTACGCGCTACGCGGTACGGAAAGTGTTGAATGTAGCTAAAGTATCACGGTCGCTTAGTTTAATCGAATTCTCCGCGTCGCCAACCTGACGTCCTAATTCACAATTTATTTTGTTTCGAGCTCCTTCCAGTATAAGATCTCAAGAACTATCCCAAATCGAAGATCACACTTATACTGTTTCGCTTGAGGCTGTAACCAGCTCAGAGCTTAACGAAACGAATCCAAGCGAAATTCAACCACTACTCGTGGTAATGAGGTCTAGTTTAGCGGTCGGTCGCGTTAGGGTTGGTGTAGGAGAAGCCCCGGAACGGCTGCTGGTCCATGGAGCGAAGCACGTGCGGCTCCACCGCCGTCAGCCGCGGCCTCTCACCGGTGAAGGCTCGGTCGAAGTACTGCGTGTCCAGTGGGTGCCGCTGCAAATAAATATGAACCAGGTAAGCATATATAAAGTTCCTTATGTGAAGTTATGTGTATGCCTACGTGTGTAAACTTTTATTACCGCTCGTTGCCAGGGTTATTGGTTACGTCTCCTGAATCACTCCTTATATATGGTTATAAAGTTGATGTAAATTATGTAGATAAGTATAATGTAAATATTATTTTTTGTCTCTAGTTAAAATCAATTTAGTCTGAAATCTTTACACAATTTATTGTGTACGGCTAATAAGTACGATGGTGGATTTGGATTTAGACCGTTAGATGGCAAGGCGCCAAGCGCTTTGGCAATAAAAAATATTTCCGTTTTAGTAGGCCTGTTTACTATCGGTGCAAACCATGAACTGTTTGGCTTAATTTAAACGCGTTGTATTAGAAGATTGTTCATATGTATAATTGCTACAAGAATCGGTACATTGGCACTCTCATCCAGTGTACACCTAATTGTAATAAGACTAATAAGTATTTCAAATTCATTATACGTCCATGCAATTTTGCAACTTGATATTAAATTTAAACTTTCGTGAACTATAACGGTTACATTCACTCACGTTTGCTGAAGGTAGTTCATTGCTGTGTCAGATAACACTTTCATCGCCAAGAGCTCCCCTACGGAGTTCTCAGTAACTTTGCTCACATGCCGCACGACTCCCAAGGGAAGTTCAGTTTCTACTAGCTATAGACGACTAGAAGCCATGCCAACTAACTCCCCTAGCGAGTCCTTTCGGAGCATAGAGGTAAATGAACTCCCCAGAGGAGTTTTGGGCGTGCAACGTTGTTTACGCATCGAGCATGCCTTATTAGGACTCCCCTATAGTGAGTCCTATGTACCTATTTGTCTTAACTTGAATGCCAGTGCATTCAGTGATGGTCTTTGGTTTCGGTGCAATGAAAGTGATAACTGGAAATACATCCAACATACCACTTTCGGTTTAAACGGCGCATCGAGCTCTCGTCTCTCCAGCCTGTCCCAAGGGATCTGTCGGAAGAAGTCCTGGTCGCGGATGTCTCCGTGCATGCACTCGATGCCGCCCAGCCGCGTGCGCGAGTCTTTGTCCAATAACTGTGCAGTAACATGAAAGTCATAGAGTTACGAGTAAAATAATGCTTTGATAGTTAACGGTTTCTTTGGTGCCATTCAAAATACAAAGATTTTAGCCTTGTCAGAATAACACTTGAGTTGATGCCCACATTTGAATGTTGCTGTCTTGTAATATTCCAAGATGTAACGTTACCTACATAGATCATTTAATATAGTCAGCTCTCCTAAAAGCAATGTTATTTTTTACACACTTCTGTTTAGCTTGGCCCTTTGTATTTATGTGCTTCAAATCTTTTAAATTAAATTTCAACTACGTCCCGGTGTCTAATGGAGCTGAAACTTGGCGTAATTTAGGTTCCTAACACACCCGTACTTATTTTATGTACAATGGGTCTTATCACGTGTAAAAAGTTACTATCGTTACTATCATTAGCATATCGATGAACCCGATTAACTTACTCGTGTTAATATATTGAGAGAGTCGGTCGAGAGGAAGCGCGGGTAAGACGGCATCTCGTTGCAGATGGACCAGAAGAGCTCATCCTCGTCGCAGCCGCTGAAGGGGCTCTGGCCGATCAGCATCTCGTACAGCAGCACGCCGAAAGACCACCAGTCAACCGCTTGGTTGTACTTCAGGCCCTTGATGATCTGTGGAAAATACAAGGTACGTACTACCTATAGTAAAAGTTATTCAGCGGTCACGAAACAAATTGAAAAACCACACATTTGATGGAATTCATAAAGCCAGTGCCCCCTCGTTGCTATGGTTACGTCCCTTGGACAACCAAACATTTTCTATTAAACAGTATGGAAATGTCCCTCGGACAACGGGAACAGAGTAAACAACTTTAAAAAGTTAATTCGTCCAGGTACTCGTTATGCGTTTAACGAAAATGATTTACTCCTTGTTTTCAACGAGTTGTGACGAGGTTAACAAAGCCTAAAAGCTATTTCGTTGGTAAATTATTCAAACAATGTAGAAACAGTAGAGACAATCCGAGTTTAAATAATAGTAATACCTCAGGGGCCATGTAATCCGGAGTGCCGCAGAAAGTATCCGCAGTTTTTTCCAAGTAAATCTGCAGCTTGCACATGCCGAAGTCGGCGATGCGCACGTGCCCGTCGAAATCCAGAAGAATGTTGTCCAGTTTCAAATCCCTGTCGTATTAGATTGCCAAAATTAATTGTCTTGCGAGTTAGTTGTACCTATTTGGTTAGTTTTTATTATTATTTAGCAATAGACCTAAGTAAGTGATGACTGTCTTTATCGATTAGCCATTAAACTATACAACAAGGCGCAGCGCATATTAATTTGGAAATATTCAAGATTAGCTACAATGCCTAAAGAAAAAAATAAAAAGAGAGAAACACCTCTTCTCCCTCGTTTCCTTGGTTACTCGTATGTCCCCTGGCCTGGGTCACCTTCCTAATAACACCCATTCCTACAATTATGATTCACAATTTTGTTGTGAGAAAACGTGTTTGGCAGACAAGATAGAATATTAAACAACAATATAGTTGATCAATGCATACATTTTCGATCTAGGTACTTGCCTATAAACGATGCCCCTCTTGTGCAGGAACTTGAGTCCGGACACGATTTCGGCCGCGTAGAACCGCGCGCGAGACTCTGGGAAGCGGCCGCTTTGCTGAATGTGGAACATCAGGTCGCCGCCGTTCAGATACTCCATCACGAAGAACAGGTGCGACTGGAATGAGGTGAGTTTAGCTAGTGTTAATAAAAAGTATTAAAATTGTCTTTTATCTTCACGTAGTGCTGTGATCGACGTAAACATTATTCAAAATGTATCTACCTACGTGGAAATGTATAGGTAGGTACCTATATGTAAATGCTATGACCACCTGGAATTATACCTAACGTGAGAATGAGCAAGGGAAGAGATCCGGAATTTGCGTAGGTACCTAATTCAAACTAAAAGTTATAAGTAGGTGTTGTAATTCTAACTGCCAGTTTATTATAGGATGTTAATGCAATTGTTCTAGGTAGGTATCTTTTTTAGATATTATCGGTATCTACATAGATAAAAAATCAGAAATTGAAAACTACTAAAAAGTAAAAACCGATATGTTATAAAAGCAGCAGGAATTCAAGTACGTGTTCAATTCCTTATTGAATAAAAAAAAACTGGGTTAAATCTTGTACGACGACCTTAGCGACACCGCCCAACGTTAATCGATAGCAATTAATTTATTACTGACTGACTACTCACGTCAGTCTGGAACGTCGCGAACAGATGGCACAGGTAAGGATGGTTGGTGCCGAGCGCGAGCACCCGCCTCTCTATGAGCGTGCACTCCACGTCGTCGTCCTCCAGCACCACGTCTTTCTTCAAGCATTTCACGGCGTAGTAGTATTCTGTGTCTCGGAGCTCGGCTAGAAGAACCTAGAACAACGTTATTCGTCTTGTTAAATCAGCTTGTTACGATAATACCGACCGAGGTGGTGTCTCCTGCGTTACTCTTGAAAAATGCTTAGGAATAAGTACAATCTGTTTATAGGTACGTCGCCATCAGGTATATCGGAGCGGTTAAGAGGCTGACAACACCTGATGACCTTCAAATTGACTTTACTTAAACAGTCATATAGCTATACGCCTACTGATATCAATTATTTAATGAATTCCGCTACCTAAAGGTTGTCTGGAAGAGATCGCTCTTTAGCGATAAGACCGCCTGTTGTTTACCTCTAAATTTGCTGTATTTTCTGTGCTGTTTCCTTTTTTGAGGTGTTCAATAAAGAGTATTTGTATTTGTATTTGTATTTGTATAAATACTTGTTTTGGAAAAGTAAAAAAAATATATGTTTATTCATTATATTTAAAAGAACTTCGTTAATTCCAATACACGATTGGACGAAATCAGCTCGATAGAAAATAATTCCAAAGTTACATCTTAAAATTAGCTTTAAACAATTGCAAATCTTTAGTTTCTTGGCTTATATGTCTGTAATTAAGGACAAAATTCCACCACACTAATACTAAAAACTTCGTTGCCTTATATTTCTCAATTAATGCATAGTTTTTTTTAATTCATCATTTTGCAAAATTTGCAATGAGCTTCCATACTAATCGTAACGCAGTGTTTCTCTTTCACTCGCGCTGAAAAAGATAGGGAGGGATTTTAGCTCTTATCATCCTCTTAAGGTGGTCACAAATATCTGAACAACGCCTCTATTGTCAAGGCGATAAAGTGCATGTTCAGATATTTTTGAGTACCCTGGCCGCTCCGATATATTTGATGGCGACCGTACAATCACTATAGGTGTGCCTAAGAAAATTTGAAGAGTTCCTATAGATTTCTCCAGGATTCCATAAATATTGCTCAAAATATCAAAATACCTACTAGTATATCTGAAGGACGCCTACATGTATTCAAGGAGAACAGCGTATGAACTCGCGATCGTATTGAATAGGTAGGTAATGAAAAACATAGAAATATGATATTGACCTCTACATATTTTATTTTTACTTATCCTGTTTTCCACGAAAACGCACTAGCCGTAAATTACACGATAATATCTGCGAGAAGGTGCCCAAGTTGTCAAGTGACCTTTCGTTTGGCAGGTGCATGCTTCTCTAATGTTTCCTGCTAATTTTAATTAAACTTACCTATCAAACACTGGTTGGACATAGAAATTGAATGATCAAAAGCTGATAGGCTAGTAGGTAAAGTTTGCTTTTAAGTCAGACATATCAAAGGAAATTTATGGATTTAATAAATTTGCAGTTAGAGGAAAGTGACAAAGACAAAATTGGCGGTGTTAGCTGTTGATATATGTGGCAGGAAACGCGCCTGACAACCGTGCGACACGGCGTTTTCATTTTATAAACTCGAATATATCATTGCTTTCTCTGTATTCTTGGCCGGCTCTCAAAGGCAATTGGGCCAAGCCGTACTGTACTAAACCAGGAAGCCTGGCTCGCGTAACAGCCGGCATACTCGACAATAACACGTTATATGTGAATCGCATCACGTTAAATGTCAACGTTTGTGCTAGGTACTTTTCGAACAAGATTATTTCTAGAAAGTTTAACGAGCGTAGCGGAAATGATTCTAAACTCCAAGCAGTTATCTGCAGTAAGTACCTACAGGCTACAGCGAATCAGTAAGTTACTTTACTTGTATAGTTCTTGTTGTTGTATAGTAGTTCGCAATTCAACATGTTAAATGTCAAGAGTTATAATAATAATAAAAATTCAGTCGAATTGAGAACCTCCTCGTTTTTTGAAGTCGGTTAAAAATAATTACTTAGCTGTTTTAAAACATATATGCTTTCATGGACTTTGCATCAATTAATTTAATATGACGTTCCCGGGAGAGACGTTGTAATTTTCGACTTTTGGCGATAGGACAGTTTGAGACGGGGCCGATGACACGTGCTCCGTGACGTGCGAGCCCAGTGATGTAGGAGCCGAGAATAGATCATGTGGATGTAGTAGTACAAATAGGATGGCATGGCAGGCCAGGTGAACGGTGAACCAAAGCGAATTGCGCCTCCCGCTGCAAATGGCAAGGTGCCACGCGGCTTGCGCTGCGGGGGTTATGGTCACCACAGTTTTAGTTTAACCACCACAATTTGATCTGCTACCTCAAAGGGTATTTGTACACTACAATTTTGAAAATATCTCTCTGTTTTTCTGGCAAACTTTTCCGTCAATAGCTTCTCATTTATCATCAGTAGTGTGTCAATAGGCTGGCATGTGATCCTGAGTGATATGTTTGTTCCTCATTCCATTTGGTACTTTGCATTTGTAGTGTAGGTACAGAATAGTCTTATTGGCAGCATCAATGAAATCACTCACTAAGCTGATCGCAATATTCACAAAGATTTTTTCGTCGGGGAAAGTTGTGGCTATTTAACTGTCAATTATACTATATTCTACGTTGTTCACACGTCATAGTGGATTTGCGTAAAAGCTAATTGTTAATACTCTTACTACATTTATAATTTGGCAAGGCAAAACTGTTAGATACGGTGCATATAGGTACATAATACTACGTCATTGCTGTGGCCTGGGTGTATTATATTTGCCAATTTTACTAGTAGCCGGTCATCAGATTCTTTGAAGTATAGATAATTTACGTCATTTGATTATTAGCTATCGACTGTTTAATACTTTACATTTATCATTCACCGCCTTCGATCACTGCGCGAGAGTGCTCAATTATTTTGCGCGTACGATAGCTAAAAAAATAATGCGTAATCAAATATTAATAACCATATTTAACTGAAGCAGATTGAGGATTAATCATTTTATTTTTAATTATTGTCTTGACGAAAGTCAGTTGAGATCTTAAGTAAGTTATTTATTACTAATTCCTTAACGAAAGTTTCTAAATATCGTACACAGACACGTATCGTAGACTGTACAGTATGTAAGTAAGCGCTTTTAGTTAATCTCAAAGCTTTTATCTCCATCTACAGCAAGGATTTAGAGGTGCATATGCATTGCTTCATCATCATCATCATCATCTCAGCCATAGGACGTCCACTGCTGAACATAGGCCTCCTCCTCTAAGATGCATTGCTTACCCATAGTAAATTTTTTGTTTGACTTTGCAGCGGCAAAGAGCATGTTGAATGGACGGTTGGACGAGTCAGATTCTTTCAGTACTTAATAATATAATACTTAGTTACCTGTAGATATATTTGCTTGCAAGCTCATGATTATATTCACTTTGTACGAGTGTCTAGAACCGCAAAGATGTTTCGACTCGTAGTCACAATACAAGTGGGTACTAATGTTGTCCAGTGACCCAATTCCTCGAAACTATTCTAGTGGCTCTGGCAGGTAGATCTATTTTCATTACATTTCTTAACTGTTTGACACAGTTTACCACGGCTGCAGTTTAACCGTAACTATGACATGATACTAAAGTAGATAAGCGACAGGGGACGTTAACTATTTTGAAATGTTTTTATGAGTGACCGTAGCATCTAGTTTGTAGTTCGTGATTTATTTTGTGCGATTGCGTTTACAAGATATGTGAAATTATATCGGGAAACTCAGGTTGCAGACGCAGCTAGTGTAACGAGTATTGAAAATACACAGATAGAAAAAATCTCTTCAACCAAAGAAACCTATTTGAATCAAGAGATATCCAGTTTCCCATATAAGGAAAAAATAAAATTCTTTATTTCAAGATATAAACTGTTTCAAAGTTTATTACTTAACCTAATAAATTCAATACTTTATCCGAGATATAAAAATCTTCTCTTTAAAATAGCTTAATATTCTCACGAAGGGCGTTTGAATTTTGTTTTTGTATTGTATTTTTTTTAAATTGAACTTTATGTGTCTTAGTGCAATACATAAAGAACTTAAGCCAAGAAACTTTGTTTCTTGGATGAAGATTCATAGTTTAAATTGAGAATTGAATTTCTCCACGGAAACAAGAAAACGCATTAGTTCAAGAGCATGTGTTACTTGATGTAAAATTTGATATTTTCACACCAAGATCTAAAATTTCTTGGCGTATGAAATCGATTACTTGAAACAAACAATAACATTTTCTAAGGCGGTTATCACACTGGCGCGGATCCGCATGCGGCACCGGTGCGCGAGCGAGATAGCGCTCTGCATGTGTATAGCGCTATCTCGCTCGCACACCGGCGCTGCATGCGGATCCGTCGTCAGTGTGATAATCGCCTTAGTGTCTCAGTGCACTACTTAAAAAGCTAGTAGCAGAAACTGTGTTTCTCGGGACTAATCCCAAGAAAGGAAGTTTACCTAAAACTAAATAATACAAATATAAATTATGATTATTTATATACTCACAATTTATAACCGTATTAACTAGAGCTGAGATTGCTATTGTGAATCTCAAATAAGCCCGGGTAAAGCGCCGAGGGTCTTGAAGTTACGTCGAACAGACGTTCGCGTGTTCTAACCTACACGCAGAGACATCTATTGATGCGCAGGGTAACTAACGTCCAAGACTTAAATGTTTCAAAGCAAAAATTATGTGCTTCTTCTTTGGAATAGCTGTGGCTCTTGATTGTAGGTTGAAAACATCAAAGCAAAAATTAATCTCTCTTGGCTAAAACTTTTGGCGCTACTTCTTTGAATTAGCTTTGGCTCTTAGCTGTAGATTGAAAACATCAAACCAAGAACTAATCGCTTTTGACGTAAACACATAAAACTCTTAAAGGAAAATTTTGGTGCTTTTTTGCCGTAAATAATTATTATCTTAACTCAAATCATTACTATTCGCTTTAAAAATGGGTAAAGCTAAAGCTGAATAATTTTAATTCTTCTTTTAAAAATCATGATATTTTTAACTCAAGTCATGTTTATTGGTCTAAGGTATTTATTACTCTCTTTAAGAAACCGCGTGCAAGAGAGTTTTGCGTTTTGAATTAAGATATTATTTCTATCTGTGTAGTTTTGGATACCGATTCCTAACGAATTTACTCTAAGATGCAATTTAAATAGTTAATTTGTCACCGGTGTAAATGATCAAGCGTCATGGCACTAACAAACGTTTTGTCGATAACATGAGAAATGTTAGATTTAAAACTTAACATTTACTAGATACCTACTACAGTAAAATCCACTTTTTTGGAAATTTTTCATTGTATCTTTCGTTTTCGGTGATTAGTTTTCATTTCAGTTCATATGTAAAACTTATCATCTACTAGCCGTTTTCGGTAACAGCGTTCTATCACCGCACGCTGAGAGCGATGCTGGTGAGCTCTTTGGTGACTGCAAGTCAGCACCCCTCTGACATAAGTGTAATTTAGGGTCCCATTTGGTCCTGACGTTAGCTCGTCGCGCTTAGCGTCGAGTTATGTTCGCCGCCGCCTGGCTTCAAATAGTATGCTTCCATTGTGGGCGGTCACTAGATTTTTCCATGTCTTAAGGGGCTTTCCTCATATGCCGCTTCAACGTATACATATTTGTACCTCAAAGCCTAGCTGTCTTTGTCTGCGCTTGCCACTTGGCAAGTTCGGTGTAAAAAAAATGTGCATCAGCTTTGACTTGAGACATGCAAGAGACCTGCCGCACCATCGTAGCTGTCGCTTGCAGAACTTGTCTGCTTGTTCCTAACACGGTCAGACGTTGTTCTGACCTACAATGTCACAGGGATATGTCAGGGTCAGGCATTTTTTTTCTATTAGCAAATATGCCTACGAAAGAGATATGTTTCTGAAACAGAAACCGATCGACCGTTTTTAACAATAAAAATTGTATCGCTTTAGAGAATTAGAAAGCACTCTTCTTTCAGCATTACCTACAAATATTGCGTTTGATAGATCTCATTTATTCTCAAAATGATGACTAACAGGCGTGTACGCTAGCCCATCCTACCTGAAAGCAATGATTCTGGATAATTTGCGCATTTGTCATAAGTTTTCTTTAAAACGCGTCTTTCAACGCCGGAACATTTATCTACGATATTCTTCAACCAACCTATTCGTGCAGAAACATCTTTTTCTTGGCAATATCCCTTGTTTTATTTCTCTTGAGTTTATTTTAGGACAGCGTGGACGCTACCTACTACTGGTTATGCTTTACAGAATTTAACGCGTTTGATAACAAACGATTATGCTGTAATTATCTCCGTTTGTTTGTGTTTAAAATAGACTACTGTTGCATTTCAGAAAACAATAGCTAAATACATGACACGATAAAATATAAAAGCAAATATCTGTGTTAGAGTCGCGCACTGTACGGTTTAGGAGGAATTTCTTCCCGCGAGCGATCCGGCTGTGGAATGAACTCTCTTTCCAGGTTTTCCCAAGAGTCTACATTATGAGGTGATTAAAAAAAGGAGGGGCATAAGTTCTAAAAAAGGGTCGGTTCGAGTTTGGTTTCTCCTATTTATCTACTTTTTTATACCTAGGAACAGAGGTGGTAGGAGTATATTATATATATGCAATGAGGGTGCAAAGCTAATAAACGAGTGTTTCCACAGTTATCTTCTCCCTGCTCCTCCGATTTGCTTGCGGTTTTCGGTAAAGGTTAGGTGATGCACTGGCGACTGGTTCTTAGATTGACTAGTTAGCTAACGGTGTTTTAATTGTATCGGGGTTTAATATTTAGCTTTCTGTTTTATTTTTAAGTCATTATTTAAATTAGTCAATTAAGTGTTGTAAATAGGTCTGTAAATAAAAACACTAGCTATCGCTGCAGCAGAATAAATGGCTTATTATAATTTATTGAAGAAATGATACGCGTAATATCTATAACGGATTGGGGCCTGTCAGATGCGAAATTGATTTGCACTGATAGATCCATCGTGCCATTTTTATCTTCTCGTCGGCTGCCTGGCACTCGACTCAACCCAACTCTGGTGCATTTAGGTCAACGAAAACAATGCTAATTGCTTTCTGTAGCCGTTGTTTCTTAAGTTATTTATTGTTTCAGAGAAAACAAAGAGCTGCCCAAAATTACGTGATGATGAAACCCTGATTTTATATTTACGAGCCAGTGAATCGGGAGACATTTACAATGCAAGTAGTGGTAGTCACTTAAACCAGTGTGATTTCTGGTAGTTAGCCACGCGTAGTTTTTAAGGATCTCGATCGAAAATAATTCTAAAAAATTTTAGTTAGTGTTGAGTTATTGTATTTTTTATTTATTTAATGTATTTAGGCATAGACTTAAATATATAGTAGACAGCCATAGCCTAAGAACTTTTTGAGGCCCCGAGTATTTAGCGCCATCTAGTTCAGAGCCACCTAAACAGAGCCAATATGTATGAGATAAAATCAGCGCCACCTAGTAACGACTAGTGTACTACTAGTACGTTATTCGTTACTAGGTGGCGCTGACTAGGTGGAGCCTCAAAAAGTTCTTTGGCTATGGCCGTCTACTATATATTTAAGTCTATGATTTAGGTCAGGTGTGGTACCTAAGGGAAATATAGTTGATGTAGTCCTGAAAAAGCGAAACAGTATAGGAATTCCATACAAGTGTTACCCTTACACGGAGGTTCCTCTTACCCAACCTCATCTTACTTTTTTCTTAAACTTACAATCCTGCCTATAGTTATTTTCTGTGTCGGTTTTACGGTTCTACAGCTAGCGCTAATTATCGATTATCTAGCAAAATAATCGTAGGTTTCGGGTAAAAATCACGCACTGACCGTACAGTTTTCAATTTCTTAACATAAAACATTAAAACAACTCACCTTTCCGAAGCTGCCTTTTCCGAGCACTTTGACGAAATGGAAGTCCTCTATGTTGTACTTGCGGAAGCGCGGTATAGAGCGCGCGGGCGGCGTGAAGCGGCCAGTCTTGCGGAACAGTCCATACGCCGTTGATTGCTCTGCAAACGATATTCTATATTTCTATGTGATTTCGGAGTACTTTAGTTGATTTATTTACTTATCTAAAATGAGTAAAATGGCATAACTGAAAAAGTAGTTTGAAATTACACAGACTACATGCCAGCTTATAGAAAAATCTCCAAACCAGCATGCAATAGGCTCGTAGTTCTCGCTGATGAAACGTCAGCAACATGTTGATTTGAATATTTTTAGAGATGCATCCTAAGAAACGAAATTAGACCTGGAGCTAGAATTTTAAATCATCATCATCATCTCAGCCATAAGACGTCCACTGCTGAATATAGCCCTTCCCATTAAAAGGGGGGGTTTGCCATAAGTGCCACGCTTGGCATGCGGGTTGGCGCGCGCAGTTTTTTTAAATTTGAAATACTAAGACATATTTAGACTTGCAACAGATATTTGACAACTTTAAATAGAGTAATTTAAGTGGTAAATAGCTATGTGTAAATCACGCCAAAACAAATGTTTGTGTAGTTATCTACGAATATGTAAATGACTTCACGTGAGGTGCAGATTAGGTAGAGAAAAGAGCAATTAATATAGTTTATGACTTGTAATATAAGTCCGTTGATTTTAAATTAAATGAAATATTAGCGCAAGTGTTTTGGCATGTCCTCGTCGAGATTTATATCACTGTAAACAACCTTTAGTTTTTCCATGGACCAACGCCACGAAGATCCTTATCCGATGACTTGCCTTTGGTGCATGTCGCCAAATAATATGTAAAAACAATAAGGTTTCGGAAAGATCACACTAAGAAAATTTCATCCGTTATTAATGTTTTGTAATCAACCTCAATTTGAAAAAATCTTAACCCATTCAGTGCTAATCTAGGCAGGTTATCGTCACGCCTACGACGCACTACGAAGCATTTCCGCTACGTAGCGGAAGGCGTAGCGCTAAATGTGTAGCATAGCGGTGAACGTGTTTTAGTTTTAGGATACACGACATTTGAATAATTCCAAATACAAGATTCTATATTCAACGGTCTGTGCGCACTGTGTGCTCTGCTTTGTCTGTCACTGTCATGTCACTCTTTAATGTTTAAATTAAATGCGAGCGCCATTTTATATCTATGATTAAATGTATAAGGCAACTGTTTCATGAACCCAAGCCCAATTTCGTAGGCAAGATCATCAAGCTTGAGTGCCTGTGCAAATCTATAAGGAAAAAACCGCACAGATTCCAAAAAAATCATATGATATCTTTACTAGACTACCTAAGCATCACAAGTCATTTGCCTATCTACGTGCATTTTAGTGTTAAATGTTCATCGCCCGATAATAGGCGTAACGAGTCTGGGTTCGAAAATATATCGCTCTGTTGTCCCCGGCCTACGCGATCGTTGCGGTACAGAAGCGCGGCTAATTTGATGATGCTGCGATTGCGCTGACACGTATACTGTCTTCTACTGTCGTAACAATCCGTAATATTCGGGAAACAATTTATAACTCGACTGAGTACCTAGTTAATTTCTCTGCTAACTGGCCATTTGCATAGTTAAGTTACGCCTTTAGGTACAGGTACCTATCATTAATTAATGTGTTATTTAATTAGACAATTCGGAAGGCCTTTACTTATTTTCTCATTAAAAATCTGTGAAAGCTGCACTTGTCTCAATATAATATTTAATTATTGAAGAATTGTGTTTAAGGACCAACTGTTTCTTCGGCCTATGCGGTTATGCCAAGTAGATCATGTAAGCATTTTCGGGATAAGTATTTGTATACCTACAGATTGCCGTATAAAATCTAATATTTATTTAAAAAATGCTATGATAGTGGTCCATTAGTAACCCCTAATATATTGATATATTGACTTCGATCTCGGATCATATTAATATTCAAGTGTAAGCGAGCCTGATGATCATAATCATAAGCCATTCATAACATATGTATAACGTAAAATAACATTTATTTGTTTCTAAGAAGCTAAGCTACTTTTATCCGCTGGCTGACAGCGATGGGACGGGACATAGTCGTAATAAAAACAAGAAATAACTGATATTTATACCCATTTCATCTGTGTTTATAGGAAGTAGTTTTAAGAAGCTACGTCGTATTGTATAAAATTATCGAGCACGCACATCTAATTATGACCAACCAAACACTATTACGATTATGACATAATTCGCGAAGAGCATGTGTGTCGAATTAATTCTCTTTCACCTCGGCTGGGATCGTGGCCGTCGCTAAAAATATTAGTTGAGATTCGACGGGGCAATATCAAGGTCGTAATGTTCATTTTGGGAAAACTAGATGTACCTACGTGACAACGTTTTACTTCCTTAAACTGGAACACAGGGGCGTTTTGAACACTATCAATCAGAAATAATCCAAGTCGATTTTCATGGATGAGTTTATGACAAACTTAACGGTTTTTTACTCTCAAAAGTCTATAGCCAATTTTAATCTATAGATAAAAGCAGACAGTCTAGACTAGACACTACTAGACTCCCTGACAGCGTAGATCAAAGTTATTACAGAAATCTATTATTGATGTTGGGTGTGGTTGGGTGTGTAGGCAATTTATACACTGCCTAGTTATTTGTTAAAAACATCACGTAATAAAAATAGCTGCTCCCATGGATTTTGCTATAACAGACTTAATTACTTCATTTCTATTTTCATCATTGATATTATTTTGAAATCATCTTGGACATAACAAACGTATTCCAGGACTGGCTAAAACGCATTAAGTAATTGATTATTTTAATATAAACCTAATGATTTAGTTAGTTTTAGCTTAACAGAGCCGTAAATATAAACCCAGACCCTAATATTAATTAGTACACTACACTACTCACACATTTTACATAATATAATCAGGTGTATGTTTTTTTAATGTGTGGTGCATTCTGCTGTATCGACATTAGTCAGCCCCGCCGCGCGCCGTCCTGTTATAAATAGGTACTAATGTACATTTTTATGCGGAAAATATATAAGTAGTTTTTTGGGGAATATTTATGTCAAAGGACGGAGATATCATGAAACATAATCTGACGTTTGACCAAACCGATATTTCCGAGTTAAACCGATTCCAACGTAAATAACCTCATAATAATAAATCATTTGATTTGAACATGCCCCGTAACACTAAGGTAAATAAACTCATTTCACCAGAACGAATATTTATTTGTAACGTAACCAAGTTGCCTGTCATACGTTGATAACTCATGAGAGTCAAGAGTCTGAAATATTAATATGTTATTTTTTAAATTAAAATCTTTTCAATGTTAACTTACTAGTTGCTATGCTATGTGTATGTGTCGTATATTGTTTAATGGCTGACATTTCTTTATCTGCTCCCTGAATTTGATTGCGATATAACGTTATACATAGTCACACTCTATTCCGCCGGTCAGGACTATTTTTTTAAACAACTCCAGCCGGCACATTTTTTAAATGTTTGCACACTTTGGGCATATTACTGTCATCGACTTTACTATACAGTTTATTTAAGTACCTACTCCCCCTTTGTTAATTCCATGATTCAGTGTAGGGCATCGTACATTAATGACTGATAATCATATTACCAATCAACTAAACCATACCGGCTAATGAAAACGCGTGCATTTAATGATGCCCATCAATCTCCTCAGCCCATCCTAATAAATAATGCGTCAGCACTCGGTAGTAGTTACAGGCCGTGCATTTGGCATGCGGTTTCGACCACAGCCCACCAAAATCATTAATATCTCTTTATTTGCAGCAGTCAGGAATAACATGTCAGTTGTCCGTTGTTTCGAGGTTTATTGTAGCGTTTAATCGGTCGTTGGTCTCTCTCGGAATAGGCTCGCGAGTAACCTACTATTTTGTCAGCTCTAATGTTAGGGTGTAGATATCCGTTTTTCATTTTTTATTGTAGCTAATAAGTGCATTGTATATAGAAAAGAGACCAAATTATTGTACTGACAATGTGAAAGATAAATAAACATGTTTACACGTTTCAAGCCACTCCTTCGTAATAAGGTGCAAAAGTGTAAATATACCGTTGTTGACATCGCCTATATTAATAACTCTTCCTCATAATTATATTACAAGAGTTCATGTTCTCACCGCACTGACATCGTCAATCTGTTTTGTTATGTCGCTTACCTTCCTATATCCCTTAGAGCGGTTTTATCACCATAAATCCATTCTTTGTGAATGGTAGTTCTGAATCTAGACAACTTCATGCATGAGAGTTATATAAGAAAGATGTGGCATAGTGAAGAGGTTAGAAAGTTGGAAATATGTATAGCAATAAAGTTTTCTTTACTAACTATTAACCACGGGAACTGTAATATATCTTTGAATTAATAAGTTTCCCCATTTTTTGTTAGGTACCTATAACCGGACCACATTAACTCTTCCGGGTAATATGGCAATATTTCTGTCAATTTGTTTAAGACAGATAAGAAGCACCCGGCTATATTTATAGCTCATGATGTTGCATAAATATAGCATTATATTTAAGGAACTGGAAGTTACCTACGTAACATCTTGTTGTTTTCGTTTTCACTTTACAGGGAGATAGAGAGAATTCCGATTGCGAATTGCGTCAGTTGTGCTGGAACGCGGAACCCGAAGTGGGGCGGACTCGAGTGCGCGGTGTCAGGCGAAATGGGCCACTTACGAAATTCAGAGGAATTCCAAAATTTAAGTGGCTGCCTAGTTGAATTATTCCATGAACTAATGTCATGCCCCGGTTTCGTGCGGCGCTGAATACCTATCAGTGATGGGTATTCATCATCTTCTATAGCCTTTTGTATTTGCTTCAGCTAATTAACAGGCGATGTGGTATTGTTTATGATTTATGACGCCGAACAAACGCCTTTTTAGTGTTTTTAGGCGTGATCTAGGCAAGCGAAGTCAAGTACCGTAACTGCCTTTGTATTGCGGGTGAATTCTGCTCTATACTCATTCGCTGCAGAGCTACGCTAATTGCGATAAGTCGCCGGCATAGCCCGTAGCATTGTATTTTCGATATGCGAAAATGCTTCACAGAGGCGTCAGGACCAGTCTATAAAGCACATTTCACAACTTCGAGGCTATTATGACACGAACCTTGGGCACAGTTAATCCTGTTTTTAGGATTATTTTGACCGCTTTATCTGAGAAACATGTTGACATCTGCGCAAGGGGCCTTATTTATTTATTTATTTAAACTTTATTGCACAGTAAAAAAATAAGTACAAATGGCGGACTTAATGCCTCAAGGCATTCTCTACCAGTCAACCATAGGGCCAAACAGAAATTCGCTAAAGTGGGTGCAGTGAGAGAAAACTTGCTGATTTATCCTAGTTATAACTTATTTATCCAAATGTTACTTCATATACGTACTTAAATATACTACTACAAATACTACATAAAATACACAAATACCATATATAAACATACTAATAAATAAAATAAGAATATATATATACATGTATTATAATGCATATGCACAAAAGGCCTTACATGGCCAGATAGATATAACAAAGAATTATCATGCTCCAACGACTTATTGGCGGCCGGTAGTCGGTACGTACCTAAGTACTATATTTTAATCGAGAACAAAGGCTAGACTAGTCCCCAGCTAATTGTCATAAAGTAGAAATTAGACTGCGTAGATATGAACGACGTTCCTAAAACTACAAAAAACAACATTTATATGTATACAATGAACTACAAATAACTAATGATAATTTAGAACAAATCGGACACATGGCATTTATAATAATCATGTCCTAGTTGATCTTTTCGAAATTATTACTCTGGTCCAGTTTCGTTGGCAGGTCATTTAATCTGTTGCAAGTCAGAAATACTCATAAACGTGTAGGTATGTGATTTATCTAGCTGATCACTTTACATTACCGATAAAACACGAATCGTTTCATCTTCTAAGATTGTACAGGAACGTGTATTTATGTAACAGGTACATGATTTAATTTTTAAACTAAAACACGTTTTGACTAAGTTTAATGTAACATGACAACATAATCGCCGTGTTCAGCGGTTATTGATTCCCCATACAAACATTCAACCCCCTTTTCACCCCCTCTAGGGTTGATTTTCAAGAAGATAGATAGATATAGAACATACAGATATTGATGTAATGAATGTAATGATACGAGTAATGGTAGTGTTTTGAAAGTAATGAAAAGGTCGTTTGATTAGTGCTTGCAGAGCAAAGTGGTTATCACAATTTGAAATCTTACCGCACAAGCAACACATAAAATTACTATTCTAAAACATTCATACAATTAGCCTGGAAAAACACCTAAAAATTGAAAAACACATTGTCTCAATATTACAACATTACTTACAAATCATTGTTACAAATATTTGAAAGCCGCTTTCTGCTAGAGATGCCAATAAGATCTAGGTTAGTTGACCCAAAAAAATCTAGCAGAGCATAGTTTTCGAAAATTAGAAATAATAGGAGGCTTTGAATGAATCTTTGGCTTATCTTAGGTATAATACTAGACTAGGTAGCTATGGCATGCATGCTAGGATTGCAAGGTGCAGTATAGATGGGGGCTCACCGAGTTCCTGTTCATGGAAGTCGGGGGTGTTGGGGGCCGCCGCCGACGTCCCTGGACTTTCGCCACCTGCGTACATAATGCTAGTTAATCGGTTCTACATTAACAAATAAAAAATATACTTCATTTATTCTGCCTGTGTTTGGTAGTGTAAGTGTTTTACTAGGTTTCCTTTAGTTTTATCGGTTCTTAAACCCTTGCAAGAACATGATAAAGTTGGTGTTCGGTTAAATTAATATTCTGTCTTGCAAGCCTAACTGATAATTATCGTAATATAATATAAATACTTTGGTTCCATGAAGTATAACAAGTAACTAAGGCATTTTAATTATTTCGCTTATTATTAGGTACTGTTTGAAATGATTTTATTTGGTTTGTGCCTATGCTTTTTTAAATATCATCTGTAGTCATCATTACTTCTGTTAAACTCTGTACTTGTATTAATCTGAGGTTGTCGGTTCTGTTTTTGAGGAAACTGCGAAATGCTTGGTGGAGGAAAGACAACGCTGCACGCTGCAGGTCGTAGGAAAATTGAAATTTGTATGGGCTCAAATACTTCTTTGATTTTAAGTTTTAACAGATAATAAATTAGGAAATAATATAATTAGATTAGAAGAATACATTAGTGTATGTATAGAAGAAAGTGCATTGAAAAGAAAGAGTTGTTATTTGAAATTAGGATGGATAAACAAGATGCATTTTTTGAGTTATATATGTTATGGACCAAGTGATAAATAGGTCATTATACATAATGCCCGGGCATTGTGAATAATGCCCAATATGAGTAGGCAATTTGGTAATAACTATGAAAATAATTAAATTGCCCGGGCATTATACATAATGCCCATCACCTATTTGGCATAGTAATAAACCTTCGATAATAACTATTCAAACAATGAGATTGCCCGGGCTTTATACATAATGTCCATCAACTATGGGCAGAGTAATAAAGAACTTAAAAAAAAATCACAAAATCAACCTACAAGGTCGTGAAAATAGAGTAATTATTTTTATATTTCTTTATACCACGACGGTGTAGGGCCCGCCTGGTGGGGCTGGTGGTTAGCAGCTGCCGTAGCCTAGCTATGGACGCCAGTAACTTCAGAGGGTTCACATGCGCGTTACCTACCCTTTAAGAACCTATACACTCCTTTTTTGAAGAACCTCATACTGTAGCCCTCTGGGAAAACCTCGGTAGAGAGTTCATCCCACAGCCGGAGCGTTCGCGGGAGGAAATTCCTCTTAAACCGTGCATTGTGCGACCCATAAGGCTCCAGGGTGTGAGGATGAACACCCTGCCGACGGCGAGCGTTGCGGTGATAAAGGCGGCCGTGTGTATCATGTCAAACAGCTCTTCAGAGCACAACCCATTGTACAAGCGATAGAACACACATAAGGAGGCAAAGTCTCTCCCTCGACTTAGAGGTTCAATATTGCTCGTGAGTTTGGGCTCGTCTACGATTTGCACAGCGCGCCTTTGAACCGAGTCAAAGGGCCCAAGCTGGTTTATAGGTGCTCCCGTTCAAAGGTGACAGCTGCTGTCACCTTTGGACTGAGCAGTACTCCCTATGGAGTCTGACTTGCGACTTTTACAGAAGCAGTCTCTGCCCTGAAGTGAAGTATGTCTTCGCTTTATTGAGCACACCGAGCTTTTTGGGTGCCAGCGTGGCCTTCCCTTCAAGGCGACAACGGAATTGGGCGTCACTGGAAATGTCGACACCAAGGATTCCAATAATCTCTTACATCGTAAGAGTTGCGCCTTGGAACTCAGGGGCCACAGCAAATGAGGGTGTCTTAGCGGTAAACGCGCAAACTTGTCTCTTTATGGGGTTGAATCGGACCAAGTTGTCCTTACCCCACGCCGAGACTCCAGAGAGAGTGTTCTCGATATCGGACAGAAGTTTTTCGTGACTCTCTACCACAACGGAAAGAGGGATATTGACGCAGCCCGTGTAGCATAACAATGAATGTCGCCGATAGACAACATATCATTGATATACAGCAAAAATTGCGTGGGGTAGCACGCAGCCTTGCGGGACACCAGCGTTTATGTCCATGCTTTCAGAGCAACTTCCGTCGACTAATGTTCGTATGCTTCTGCCGGACAAAAAGCTGGCAACCCATCTGCACAATCTCGCTGGATGGCAGTCCGTAAGCTGGCAACTTCGACAGAAGACTCCGATGCCACACCCAATCAAAAGCCTAAGCCCTGACTCTCAATGCCTGAAGCCCAGCGGTTAGTGCGATATACTAGAAGATCACCAATCGAGCGACCGTGGCGAAAGCCATACTGGTGGTCACTGATCATGACGTGCTCTTTTAAATATCCCAGGAGCTTGGCATTGATTATGCGCTCCATAATCTTGGAGATAAGGGAGGTTATAGCGATAGGCCTGTAAAAAAAGATAAAAAAGATAAAAGATATTTATTCTTCAATTTAGGCACATTACAATGCACTTATGTAATTCGACGGATCTGAACTATCACTTTTTTTAGACATAGGGTGCACGAGGGCAGTCTTCCGTAAAGACGGTACTTGCCATTTGTGGTACGATAGTGCGAAAAGGCGCGTTAGCACGAGATACAACTCAGGAGCACACCGTTTGAGCAGAACTGCTGGTATGCCGTCTAGCCCACTCGACTTGTTACCGGACATTATTTTGTACTATGAAATCAAAAATAAAAACACTTTTTATTATATTAGACTTATATTATCTGAGATTTATATTAGACTGCCATTTATTCCATATTTTGGTTAAAAAAATACCTTTCATCTCCGTCCATGATTCCATTTGTATGGGAATCGCATTCACCGCGCGCTATAAATTATTTTTTTTCCAAACAAAACGTACTTACGAGTATAAAGATGTACATTGAAGTGATACTAAACAGATTAAAAAAAGAAATGGGCTACATAGTTTTATTTTATTAAGTGACTAAATTACGATTCTCAAGGGCAAAATAGTGACAAAATTTTTTAGGTCAGTTTTAATTTTTCATGCATAAGCAAATTTTTTTGGATGAAGGAGTAAAAAAATAATTTCAAACCCATATTATACGAAAATGATATTAGACTTGACCTAGCAGCTAATGGTCGCCAGAAATATAGCACAACCTGGACCTCGCAAGCCGACCATTACCCACCTCTTTTTTGGGGGGTAGCCACCGCTCGATCTCAAGGCTAGGGGGCTTAATCAGCTTTATTTGACCTAACAATCAATCGTGCCCAGCGGTGTTGCCTGAGACAAAAGTGCTGACTCAAATGTCTAAACTTCCTCTGTATATTATCAAATTGCCCAATGGTCACGTAGCATTATTCATAATGACCAGACAATGTGATAAATAATGAAATTTAGATGATAATTAATCACTCGGCCTGATACGACTGGGCATTATTCATAATGCCCGAGCATTATACATAATGCCCGCATTAATCACTTGGTCCATAACATATATAATAAAATAAAATAAAATGTAGGTTTTCTAATTTTTGTTTTTCATCGCAAATAATATTATCTATGTACCTACATTACGTAACAGTTAGTTTGCATTTTCATATAAATTTGTTCTGGAATTTCACTAAAGACGTAAATATATCTAAAACAACCGGCTATTCCATAAAATGTACCAAAAATTACTTTGAAAAACCAACAGACTTCAAATCAATGCCAAACTATATATTGTCGGAATCGGAAATAAAAATACTACAGTGACGTTTGAAGACCGGCCAAAATAATCGACGATAGAGCTCGTCGATCGATTCAATAGATCACGATCACGAGAATCGCTCTTCGTTCTAATTCCTAGAGCTGTCGTGTTGACACGTGATCTATCACGCGTGCATAAAAATGCAGGTAGGTAGGTACATCCGTCTTGTATGGCGGTTCTACTTAGATTAACATTTAAGACGTTTGAAAAAAATATACACTGAAAATAAGATTTTGTATCTTATTTTCAATGTATATTTTTTTAAACCTCTTGATAGCTAACTTGAAACAATTAGCAATTAATAAATTTTATTAATTGATTAATTTTAGATTTATTCGCTTAGTAATTACTAAGCGAATAAATTTAAATTAAAAATATTCGAATTCTTCTAACGTAAGCTCACTTTAATTAGAGCTGCTTGTTTGCAATTTCCAAGTCTATTTCGGGCAAATCGTAATCGTGCTTGTCTCTTTAAGTTAATTTCAGTGGCAATTGGTGCTATTAATTCTGTACAGGTGAGCGAGGAGTGATTGGCCGCTGTCCAGGCAGAGGCAACCGCACCACTCCCACGCCGTGTTCTCGACAAATAAACAAATACGCATAACATAAAGCGCCTTCCCACTACTTTTTCATTACAATAATTTACTTTGTGATAAATCTTTATATGTTTACCTTTCAATAAGAACAAACGATCGCGTAATGTACTTCTATGTGGCTCAAACATATCGAAAAGGTAGCTATAAAGCATTGACGTACTGAACTTTTATTGGCGTAGTTTTTGCTTTCTTTTCGTTTGAAACTAATAATATCCGTCAGAATGAAGATGATTTACGACCTCAGCATATAAAACTACCGTAGTTTGACGTAGGTATTAATGACGCTCGCGCTCAGATTCTGTTCCGAGGAAACGACAACTACCATCATCGTTACAATCCACTTTAGTACAGTTTCTAAGAAACATTACCCACCTTTTTTAGAGACGACAGATGCGCTCCGCGACGACAGAGCTTCCACTAAAAGGCGCTGGTTCACCCCGCACAGGTTCGCTGTCAACTTTTCACACTTTCGATGGCAGTTTACATCGCAGTCTAAAACAAAATAACGAGTCGTCGCGCCGCTAAACGAGGAGTCTCGGTCGTTTAACATTATCTTAAGGTAAGCTAAGCCGTGCAAAAGCATTCGTGCATTCGTCACGAGGCCAAGTCTCGGGATCGATAGGAAGATATTGTCACCTTTTAGAGATTACGAGAGGCATTGGTATTGACAGTTCATTCGAATCGAGAGTTAGGCCTCGCGACTTTTCTAAATACGTTAGGCGTATGTTAGTCAGTATAGATGTGATAGTGTACTGTGAAAACGTGTGTCATTGCCTAATCAATCTCCGCAGATATGCCTAATTACCTTTTTTGACGTGGACGAAACCTGCTGGTGACGTTGGCGCCGAAGAGTCAAATCCAGAGTCGTTGGATCCCGTGGAAGTCCTGCCGTCAGCAGTGGTCTCGCACTCGAAGAACTCAGCAGATTCTTCGCTGGTGTCAGACTCGTCCGCATCCTCATCTTCTGATGTATTTTCCTCTGAAGACGACGAGGACGAACTCGATGAATGAATGACTTGGGGATTCTTCTTTTGAAGAGGACGAGGAGTAGCTATAAGTGGCCTTACTGCCAGTTCTTCTTTGACTGGCTTCCTAATAGGAACCTTTGTGAGTTCTAATGCTGGTGATTGTCTCGGTTTCTCTTTTTCCTTGTTTGAAGAATTATTTTCAGACTTTACACTCTCTCTTATTTTTTGCTCTTCATTATTAACTGCAATTTCGTCTTTTGGAATGTTTACAGATTCTATAATTACTACTAGTTTCGATCCGTCAACTAAAGTTGTCGCCTCAGATGAAGTACTTTCCACTAGCTTATCCGTCACGGCATTTGCTTCTTTTATAGATGCTTGTAGACTAACCTTTTCGTCTACTGCTTTGCTCGTTGTCTCAGGTGACAAACAAGTTTCACTTTTTGCAAGTTGTGCAGTTGACAGTTTCGAATCTACGTGCAAGGCTATGTCTCCTTTTTTGCTAGGGTCAGAACTATTTGTTTCCACAGTCTGTTTCACTTTTGGAGAGTCTTGTTTTACTAGTTTATACGATTCTGCCTCTGGTTTAGTATGCGAGGGAATTTTATCCTGGTTTATATCAACAGGACAAAATTTGCTATCGGATTTTATCGTTTTTAGAAATTCAGTGTTCTCAACTTTGGATGATTCTACGTTCGTTTCAGTTCGCGAAGGAATATTATCTTTTTTGCCGTGTACAGGACATATTTTTACTTCAGATTTTGGTTCCATTGAAGATTTCAGATTTTTATCTTTAATTGAATTTTTATCTTGATCATCAAGCTGCTTGTCTTCTATTTTATTTGGTTTAAGATTGATGTCATCTTTTGCCTCAACATTGCTGCTTTGTGGTTCAATAAATTCATCTTTTGGTGCGGTTAATTTTAAATTACTGAGACTCTCGCTTTTTATTTGCAAAGGTACTTCACTTTTATCATTTTTACCATCGAGCAATACAGGTTTATTTTTATTTTCTGGGACTTTTTCAAGTTTACTAATTTTGTCCTCTCTATTGGGTAAACTTTTAGTTTTGGTTGTTTGTGACTCCTGGCTGCAAACTTTATTTTCGTCAGTTTTTTTGACATTGCTATTAGTAAAAAAATTGCCTATTGCAGCATTGGACTCTTCTGAATTACTTAGTTTAATAATTAAGTTATCGTCTGATTTCAGAGTTTCTTTTATATTTTTTGGCAACTGTACTTCATCAATCACCAAAGTACCGCTGACCGGTTTTGACGAGTTTTGTTTTACCTCGTTAGAAACTAAAAGCGATTGACCTTGAATATCAGCTTTTACTACAGGATCTATTAGTGGCGTATTGTCTTTATTGCAAGAAAGCAATTCAGATTCTTGAATTACAATGGGGCTTCCTATAGCAGTACCGTTGTCATTTGTTATATTTTCAAATTTATTTAGTTGCTTAGCGGTATCCTCAATATCAATTTCCATTGTTTTTTCATCAGCTTTATTCGATACAATTTCACTTGTTTGTTCAAAAACGTCTTCATTTGCACTGGATGCCTCATCTTCTGGAAACCAAAATACAGCTCTTCGATGTTTTTCTTTGGCATCTTCTATATTCTGTTTTCTTTTTAAAAGATAAACTGTCTCTCTTTTGCCTATTTTATCCCAAAAATTGCCATCATCCGGTTCAGGTGAAGGGACATTACTATCAAGGTCGGTTTTTCTCCTGATAGAAGACCGCATTCTACTTTTGCGTAATGCGTTAGTAATAGACCTATTTGCAACTTTTGGACTGTCATCAAAATTTGAATCAACACTGCTGCTAAAGGAAATTTCCTTTTTCAAAGGACGAAGCTTTTCCTCTACAACAACCTCCTCAACTTTAAACTTCAATGGACTAGCCGGTGGAGATATTTCTACTGTTGCAGTTATTTTTGCTTTTAACTTAGGTTTTGGTTTTGCATTCTCATATTTTATTGACGATCTATTTTCTTCAATAGAAGGTAAAGAACATAGTGCCTCTTTAGGAAACTCAGTAATAGAGTCAAGCCTACCGCCTGAAGCAGACCGCTTTAAACTGCGTCTTTTAATTGAATGTTTAGGTTCCTTGGATTCTCTAGACTTTCTGAGGCGTTCGTGTAAGGAGTTGTCGGATTTTGTTGTTTTTAAAGCGTTCTTTTGTCCCTCAGTAAAGCTAACGTTTTCCTCTGTACCAACTTTGCTTAAATCTAAAGTTGCAGTACTTAAATTTTCGTTTCTTATTAACGAGTCTAATACGTTTGCTTGTTCGGCTAAGATCTCCACCGAACATCGCCTGGTTGGTGATCTACTGATGCTATATTGAGGTGTTGGTGGTGCACTTAATGCGTGTTCTTCTTTGGTTTTACTATCACTTGTTATTTCAACATCACTATCACTTTTTACAGTGAATTTTTCCATCAGTTTGGCACCTATTGTCTTCTTTTCTCTTTTATCTTTGTATACTAAGTCCTCTGAAAGCTTTTCTCTCCATTTCACTGATTCCGTTGTGTCTTTGAGAGTATTATCTTCAAAAGGCTCGCATTTATCTCCTTTTTCGGAACCTTGATTCGATGATCCATCTAAAGGTTTGCGAGGCGAATCTCTGTCTTTTCTCTTAATAGTATGCAGCCTTACTACAGTCCGCCCACGTTTTATAGTACTCCTCAGCTCTCCAGGGGAGGAATCTATGCCAGTTTCAGGCTTGCCATCTATTCGTGGCATAAAAGGTCCATTTTCAATAATCGGCTCATCAGATTGAGGCGGAGGCGGGGGTGGACTTTCGGTCTTTGGTCGATATTTATTCCTTGACACGTCAATATCAGCCGTGTTGATATTTATCGGTCGCGGTGTGTAGCTTGAGGGAACGTAACTCCGTTTGTAACTAGGTAGCCTTCTTGGACTGCTTACCCTTGACGGACTTGATGTGTTTCTTTCCGATATAGTACTGAGCATGGGAGAGTAAGTTCTCCCGCTACTAGTGATCCATCTCGAGCTGACCGGGGGGCGGGAATATCCCCCGAGCGAGGAATGGTTGCTATAGCTCGATCCGGGATTGAGGTATGATGCACTGTACGACGATCCAATTGGTGTTTTAGATCCGTAACTGTAAGGTGCACTATAGGAAGACGATCCACTGTAATACATATTCGATATGTGGTCGGAGTAAAGTGGCATTTTGTTGCGACGCGGCGGTGCGCGCTTCGCGTGGCGGCATGCGGGCTCGCTCGCGCGCGGACTGGCGGCGGCCGCGGCAGCGCGGGCGCAGGCTCCTCCCGCCCGCCCGCGCGACGCCCGCCCGCCCAGTCGCACAGGTGATTGATTGATGATTATTATGAAGACAATAATAGATCTTGTGACTTTTTCTATGATGTCGGAAGGAAGTTTTTAACGTTTTGATGTTAAAGGAAATTGTGCCAGTTATTTTAAATTATTTAGATTTCATTTTTCTGTTTTTAATGTCACATATTTATATTGATTGGTCTCCACTTTTAACAAAGATACAAGGTTACTTCGTTACTCGATAGACTGGTTTTATATAAAGGTGTATGTAGGTATGGGCCATAAACTTATATCTGTTTGTTAATATAAGTAGTGTAAATATTTACTTTTTGATCCACTCATGATTTTCAGTAATTATAGTAATATAGTAATATCTTTTATGTCGTGATAATATGTTCTTTTGGATAGGTATATTCAAGAAATAAGTAAATATAGCCAAAGCATAATTATTAGTAAGCAAAGGCGTGATTGTAACAAATTACCTATTTCGTGTTAAGTGACTAATGTTCATTAAATATATAATGAGATTTAATGACCTCAAAAAATACTCTTACAGTAAAGTTATATTTAAAAGTAAAAGCGTAAGTTATTGGAGTAATTACCACAATTTTATTATATTGAAAACTGCAGCAAACCAAGCCCATGCGTAAACCTATTATTTTATCCTACGGTTCTACGGCGTAGTAATATATCGTAGCATTCGCCTACGGCACGTTTAATCCCTGTTTAAAATCATACCACTAACAGACATACAAATCATTTATTTAACGTAAAATAGTGTTACAATTTTAATTAATCATTAGCCAACAACAAGAACGTGGCATTAGTGCAGGGCAGAGGTAGACGGGCTGGGCAGGGCAGCACCGTCGATGAAACTGAAGAAATGTTGGGTGGATTTGAATCTGTGCCGAGTCAGAACAGACTACATTATAAGTACATAGATTGATGATTAATACCTATAATGTAGCTTTGTTTAGGATATTCAACGACTATTCAGCGATAGAGTCCGTCCGGAAAGAGAAGTATCGCAGAATGTATGAGCTCCCATATAACCCACGATATTTCTCCTTCCGCACAAACTCCAACAATCAATCGAATTCATATGTGTATACCAAGTGTATACGCATTAGTGGTGTGTTATCAGGAACGAAGTAATGCTATTTACGCACTAGTTTAAAAAACGGATATTAACATAACTATATTTTGCTGGCTTCGATCTGGACCCAATAAATAAAATGTTCTATAATAAGATTGTATTGCTGAATCCGTTGCATCATTTCCTATTAGCGGCTGAATAAAGCAAGGTACTCGTAGGTGTAGGTGTAGTGTGTAGGTGTCAATCAAGGTATGTTATTTATAGGTGGGCCATTAAGCAGCCGCCCCCCTGTTGGAGCAAGGCCACGTCAAGTTCACACGTGACGAGTTTTAGGGAATGCAGTGGCATCCGTCAAGTGCATAGATGTGGTAAACTTATGATTTTAGCGGTGCCACACCACACACCACAGATCAAGTTATCTACAGTTTTGAGGCATGTTGATAAACATTTTCTTCTCATTACTTACATATAACTAGCTGACCGGGTATATATATATATATCTCTTTTATTTCATCTTGTAGGCTACATTATTTGTGTGCTTATTGAATTATGCGCAATATAACTGCCTGAAGCTCGTTACGTCACACGTTAGCTAGAACGAGCGCACAAAACAATAAGAATACAAATTCTAATAGCATACATTATTATTTTTCCTAATGACCCTTCACTTTCATGTTTTTAAGCAATACAAGGTGTAACAAAAATACTGGTGATCCTTTTAAGGGCATAATTGGTATCGTATTCTAACTATGAAAAACTAAGGAAAACATTTTGTCGCGCGAAAACAATTTTTGGCTTAGTATGGAGGGTCGGCCAGCTGGGAACACCTGTCCCATAGAGAAAACTTAGATACTTTTGCTTAGTCGCAATACGATAACAATTATGCCCTTAACATTTTGAACGCCAAGCATCGGACGGAAAAATCGCGCCCTCAGCGCCAGCGCGCGCGAGCGCGCAAGGCAAACCGGTTATATATTTTGGATAGTGTCCGACCGAAACATGTTTTTTTGCCGAAACCGAAAACTCTAGGTGCAGTTTCGGCTGAAACCGAAACCGAAACTTTTATAGACATGTTAAAATCGTTGAGTTAAATGTCAATAAGCCGTTGTAACTTGTATGTATGTGGTATAAAGAAGAACAAGGTTAGTAAGTTTTGATTGATCATCCTCCTAGCGTTTGTGCTGGCGTTTTCCCACGGACTCAACTGAGCCTGGGGTCCACTTGGCAACCTAATCCCATGATTTTTTTCTAGTTTGTACACAACTCCAAGTTATATCGGTGTAAGGCGTAATTTGATCCCTAAATTCGTTTTGGTTTGTAGAATTTTACATCGCTATCGTTTGTTATGTAGCAGAGTTACGCATTGTGCGGTTAGATCTTTCAGCTAATTTTTTCGCGAAATAAATGCAGAACACGAAATAATATCTAATAAAGGTTTCATATGAATAAACATAATTATGTAATTTTTTAACAACTGTCACGTAAAATTTTACCCCCCTTATTGAAAGTATAATTGTCACAAGTCCACCATCTTTTCGTACATAGATATGTACGAAAACATGGGAAGCAGACAGATGTCTGACATCAGTTTTTTTTTTATATTGCTATTTTTTTAGGATATAGGATCTGCTACGTTAAAATTTGCAATAAAATAACCCACACGATTTTAAACGTCAAGTTTAAAATCGGATGTATTTTCAGAGTAAAATTACGAATAATAAACAAAATAAAAATATGACAGTTTTGTTCGATACTTGGAGTTAAAGGTTTATATCATTTATCTCTATGGTTAAAGTAATACGTTTTGTTAAAAAATGTACTGAGGAATATGTGAGTCGGAAAATCAAACATTTGTGCTTTATTAAAATTGGTATGTTTTCTTTTAAATTATGAATATGATTTTTTAAATTTGTGTGTTATTCATTAGTTATACTGCAGTTAGTTATACAGCAAAGTTTCATCAACTGAGACATCAATGCTGTTAATAAGTCTCTATAAAATAATTCGCCAAGATTGCATGGACTATTTTAGTTCTACAATCAGTATTTAAAATAAATCGTCTAGTGTTTTTACTTGATTTCTTCATGTATCATTTTCAGCGTAAGCCGAAGCAGTTCATTGAGCAGTCCCTTGCATAAACTCGAGAGTTTAAATTTGGATATATATACTTAAATGATCATATTACAATTGATGAAATAATCTTCCAAATCACATGTACACTTTTTTATATTTATTTATTATAATTTTATCACTTACTGAGACAGAACTTGTGGACCGATTAAGTACAATGTTGTAAGTTTCGGTGCGGCCGAAGTTTCGGCCGTTTTTTGGCCGAAACCGAAACTTGGGCCGAAACTGGCCGAAACCGAAACCGAAACCGAAACTTCGGTCGGACACTAATTTTGGACGTGATATCACGTCCTAGCGCTGAAGGCACGACTTTCCGTGCGGATGATATGATGGCTTTGGCGGTCAAAGGGTTAAACGGATCACCGGTATTTGTTATATACAAAATTAATTTAGATGTTTCAATTCTTCTTCTTCAGCGAGTATTGTGCCCACTGTTGGGCATATGCCTCTCCAATTTTCCTCCAATAAGCCCGGTTCGCGGTTACTGTCCTCCAGAGCGGGCCTGCAACCTTTTTGATATCGTCCTCCCATCTGGTTGGAGGCTATAATCTGGTCTTACTGACCAAGGTCCCCATGCTAGGACACGCTGGCTCCATCTCACATCAAGTGTTTGTTTATTTCAATTAAGTGTATGTAAGTCCGTCAGTCAAAGGTCATCAATTTTGATGCTATGTTTTGGACAAATACTTATTTAACCTTACATTTTTTTTATACAAGACGGTGGCAAACAAGCATACAGCCCACTTGATGGTAAGCAGCCTATGGACGCCTGTAACTCCAGCGGTGTCACATGCGCGTTGCCGACCCTTTCAAAACAGGAGGATTCACTGTGTTGACGGCTAAAGGAACAAGATAGCAGTGGCGGCGCGTCCATATAACACGATTCCTGTCGGCTTGCCTAGTTTTCAGGCACCTGAGCAATTTTTCTACAGCTCGTGAAGAAATTTTTGAGCCAAATAAAGCTCCGGCTTGCCTAAGAAAAAAAATTACCCGCCGCCACTGCAAGATAGGTCCCTCGTCGTCAACACACTGGGTCCTCTTTGAGCTCTTTCACATTTATACTTATTGTGTACTTAGTACACCTGTAAGTATTATTTTAAAGCTTGTGATTCATTTTATAATTAAGTGACGAAACAAGTCTATGAGAACTGTGATTGATTAATGATTAATTACGAAATACCTAATAACATTTTTGTTTAGTCTGCCAAAATTTGTACCTGACATGTATTTTTGCCGTGGCGAAATTGTAGTTGGTTGATACATAAGCAAGTATAATAATTAATAATGAATCACATCTTTGGATACCTTGTAAGTAAGTTTGTATTTTATGAGTAGGTCGCAGCGACTGTTTCCCAGCGAAGAAGTAAGAGTACTGATTAGGGATGTCACGAATATTCGCATTCGCATTCGTATAATGCGAATATTCGCATCATTTTGGACATTCGTATCAACATTCGCATTCGCTTGAAATGATGCGAATATTTTTCGAATGCGAATGTGGGCAGAACGCATCCTGTTTTGACCGCGCCGACCCGGCCGATGGTCATATGCTTGCTCATACACAGGAAGTGAAAACGACGGTATCACTTGTCACCTTTTGATCAATAATATAGGACTCCATCACATATCATGTTGTGTATTTATGAACTATGGAATAATAAAAATGATAAGCAAGATTAACTTTTTTGAATCTACTCCGTAACATTCGTATTCGCATTTGCATTCGGACATTCGCATCCTGAATATTCGCATTCGAATGTGAGAAAAATGACATTCGTGACATCCCTGGTACTGATACGGGAGTTACCAACACACACACTCTTCAGTTGTTCGCGCGCGTACAGTCAACGCCATAAATACTCAATATTCACTCCATACATGTAATGAATACCTAGTCAAAATATTTTTTTGCTACACATCAACATGATGCACAGCAATCGATAGGTCTTCAAAAATAACATTGAGGTTTCTTTGAATATTTTTCGATTGAGTGGATATTTTCAAAAATAATCGCTCCAAAAGTCTAAAAAATTGTGCAACTTTTGAACCGTCAGTCCAAAAATTATGAAAAAATTCAAGAAGATACATCTTTAAAATTCTTTCCACGAAAATTACTTTGAACATTATCGGGTAAGGCGTTTTTGAGTTATCTCTAAAAAACTATGTAAATGGGCAGATACGACTAGGGTAGTAATATTTTCGCTAGTAGCAGTAGTAGCTACGGAACCCTCCATTATGCGTGGTCCGACACGCACTTGGCCGGTTTTTTTTATGTATGTTCGCCGATTATTCGAAGACGGCTGGACCGATTTGGAAAACTATTTTTTTGTTTGAAATAATATTCTTCACAGTTAGTCCCATTGTCATCGGGTCCAGATCTGATGATGGGATCCTGGAGAAATAGAGGGTACTCTTCAACTATTATAGGCACACCTACACTACTATGAATTCACTATTTTTTACAGCAACTCGGCCACTTCCTCTTGGAATAGCGGATCCTCAGTGAGTCGGTTCTTTTTTTGTTTAAAATGATTACTAAATCAAATCAAATATAAACATTGAAAACAGTGGAAAAAATATCAACCCAGATTGACTTGAACCTGCAACATCGATACGCCTTGCCGGGGCTCGATCGCTTTACCAATTAAGCTATGGGTCAAGTAACTAAGCTGACTCAAGTCCAACTGGGATCATTATTTTTCCAATGTTTTCAATTATTGTATTTGATGTAATAACAAACTATTGTACGAGTGGAATACCCCACTTTAAGAATATGCAAAAATAAGTATATTTTGCAGTCAAATGCGACGCGCATATAATTATTTTTTGTTAGAAATCCCTAGTATGATTCCGCTATCTTAAAAAATTACTACCTTACTAGTATAGTAGGTTCCTCTACTATTAAGTGCTACGAGGCTCTACGATGTAGTGCTACGCCGTAGCACAACTTAACGTAGTAGTTTACGCGCTGCGAAAAATTGGCAACTTCAAAATTTGTTTATTGGGAATATGGAAATTAAATTGTTCCCGCACTGGTTTAAAATACATAAAAAACACAATATATATTTCAAACATAACTCCAACACTCAACAAATAATCAACCAACGTTGAAGTTGTATTGTAGTTGCATCGCAATATTGAATTCAAGCTAATTCTGATAATTCAGATTCAGGCGCTAATTGTATTGCATAGTTGATAATTTGGAGTTGGATTGAAGTTGGATCGTGAGTAAATGTGTTTAAAAGTAAGAATCCCCCCCCTAGGTTGGCTTAATCATTTAGCGCATGAGTAAAAATATAAATAATAAACATTATGAACTCTGACTTATGACTTCGTATGCAGTAAATGGTTAATTGTATTCAAATGTTTTAATTTCTTAGTTTCCTTAACACGTATGCAATTTCCCACTTAATATTTTATTTATTGTTTCGTCGAAAAAATCTGATGTAAAATAAATAAGTATCTACCTATTAAGAATAACGAGAACTAATTCGTACAATTCACGAAATTTTGTAAATATGTGTGAGTTGGTTAGTGTATTGAGTAGAGTAGAGTATGAGCTAAACTAGAGACCATCTAGACTCAAGATCAATAAAAGTAAGAAATAATATACAATGTGAAGGGTACACGGAAAGAACATGTCTAGTCCCTTTTTTTGTAAAATGAGATTTTTGTATCAAAATGTAGAGCCTGAAATGAACTATTAGCAACAACTTCTGTCACAGCTGGAATTTTCGAACGAGCGGAGCGTAAGCGAAGATCGTTCTTACAATCAACAACTGTCACCTGGCTACTGGGACGTCTCGGCATTTGGATGGCTTTTTGATTTAAATAGTTTGTCCGACGATAACTTTAGTAACGATTTTCCAATCTTAATGAAATTTGTTGCGGTTGTAGCAGAGACCAACAAAATTTGCGAGTTCGTATATGAGCTGGATTGAGACGGGAGTTCTGAAATTAGAAGGCCTAAAAAGGTTTTGTAAAGGGGTCCTGTTACATTGGCCATCTTATTTGCTACTTTTACGAGCAAGTACGGTTGAGTTTCGTATCAAACGAAAGGTATTGATTAACACTCCCGTCAAATCCTTATTAACTGCTTACTGTTTCATAACAATTAGCAACATAAAATTGATTTCAAAAATATTTTCAATTATATTTTGATTTTGGTGTAAATATTTTTACAACTGACTTTTTTTTAATTTATTAGAGCTTTGGCTGCTAGGGCCATCAGCATACTGACATTAACACATTAGCAGGGGGGTACAACTCAAAGTAAATCTGTCAAAAAATTTGAGTTTGACACGACGTATCCGATACGTTTGCATAAGTGCGAAAAAGAACTTGTCATGCGTTAAGAAGGGACAGCATGATTCGTGACGTTATGTGACATTTCAGTGGTCTCTCTGTATTATACTATTATTTACTCTGTGACATTAGTCAGAGAGAGTTACCATAGACACAGAGTAAATATATACGATATATAGACGTATAGTTGATATATACGATACGTTTGCATAAGTGCGAAAAAGAACTTGTCATGCGTTAAGAAGGGACAGCATGATTCGTGACGTTACGTGACATTACAGAGGTCTCTCTGTTATACTATTATTTACTCTGTGGTTGTACCCCCCTGCCGAAACCTATATAGGTGGTCCACAGATGAGAACGAAATGTCAAAAGCAACAGAGTGAGAGGCATGTAAGATGTCGATTTAAATTTAGATGAGACAAAAACTGTCAAATCTGAAGCGATTTCGTCGCGGTTAAATTTTGCGCATCAACCGCACAATTTAATATGGACGTTTAGTTTCACCGTGATGGTTAGTTGAGAAAAAATACCCGATATGGTCTAAGAGCTGGCCACGTCAGATGTGACACAATAATGAGAGGTTTGTAATCAGTCCAGTTAGATTGCATAACCATCCTTGTTGCTAGATCCGGGCATCTGGCAGCTTTTAATGGGTGGAGATCAGAGTGACAGACGAACAAAGTTTTTAAGTTGAATAAAAGTAATACCGCAATAGGTAAAAACTGCTGAAGTTGTGTCATTTATAGAGAAGAGGGCCTATATTTTAACATTAGAACAAAAAACATTGTGTATTATTGCGCAAACAAGAACAGTAGGCGAGTAACCAAAAATTACATTATTACATCATTTGGCACTACTTCCGCCAATCGAAACTTTTGGATATTATATTATCTAATTAATTACATAATTTTTCATAATATTGGATCAAAACCAGAACCCTAGAATTTATTTTCTTCAAGTTATTTGCTTTCTTTTACCTCCACCACTTTACAGCTGCCAGATGTCTGGATCTAGAAATAAGCATAGTATAGTAAACTAACTAGAGGGGTTTTGTCGCTCTCATTATTGTGTCATATCTGACGTGGCCAGCTCTCCGTCTAATACCTATTTTTGGTATTTGTAGTAATTCTATTATTGCACATTTATGGCAAAACACAAGATTCGCGAGTTCACAGTTCGGGGCGAACTACTAGTTAACATAAATCCACTTTTTAGTTCATAAAAAACATCTAGTTACGAAAATAGTATGGTTAATTGAATCGTTCCAAACTTTAAAACCGCTATAACTCAAAATGTTGTCAAAGTGACTAGACATATGTTCTTTCCGTGTACCCTTCATGTACATACATGATCATAGCAGTGACGGTAAGTCAAAAATATTCGCAAACAAGCCGGAGTAACATATTTTATCTTTTTTTCCCACCTGAATCGGGCAAGCCGCCGGAAAACCAGTTCTATGGATGCGTCGCCACTAATACGTAGTGACCTGATTACATTTTGTTTTGGTTAGGTTAGGTTTTTGCGTGCAGTTAGGTTTCAAAAAGTTTTTTTCTCGATAAGTTTTTTCGAGTAAGTATTACATTATTTGAATTTTTAAGTAATGTATTAGTTTTGGGAGTGGTTTTGTACGCCATATCTTGTCAGATGTTCTATAGGAAGCTTCATTAATTTTGGGCTGCGTTTCTACTAGAGAGGATGCGTTGCGTTGCGAGCAATGTGTCTGCGCTGTGCGAGGATAAGTAAATTAAGTGATTCTATTGGTTTTAAAAAGCACATTCCGTGGAAGTGCAGTCTTAAGACTCCTAGATGTTTATGTTTTCTAGAAATTAGTACACACGACACTCAAGTACCGTCAACCAATTTGATTTCAGAGCCAATTCGTAACTTGACGACAGGGTCATCTTGACTGCATTACATGAGATATCTCATTTAAAACTTAGGAATATTACAAAATTGCTCTGTTTTCAGTATTAGCTGTAGCGTCGTCTATCGAGCGGAAATAAAATTATTTTGACATCGTCAATGACCGATGCGAATGTTTATGTATGGAACTGGGACTGCTGCGTTAGTTACGCGATAGATAGCGCTAATGAGTTTTCTTTCATTGTTAATGTGGGATCTATATCTGAATCCCTAAAGTTTTTTGTCCTATTTTTGTATTCCCTAATGCTATTTGTCCTAATGATCATTTGCCCTAATGCTCATTTGTCCTAATTGCAAATGCCCTATCATCGTATCGTTGAATTTTATTTTCCCTAATATGGTTTTACCTAATATCATTTGACCTATTCATCAGTTGCCCTAACTTTTTTTTCCATAATATTAATTTGTCATAATTATTATTTGACCTAAAAGTTATTTGTCCTAATGATCAAAACACCTAATTTCAAATGAACTAATATTATTTTTCCTATTATTTCATACCCTAATATTAAATGTCCTACTGGTAATTTTTCCTAATTGTCACTTGCCCTAATGCTCATATGTGACATTCCACGAGAAAAGGTACCTTATGGCGGTTGGGACTTACGCTATTTCTAGCGACGCTGCAATACTAATGCGATGCTTCGCAACGTAAGCGCCAACCGCCATAAGGTACTTTCACCCGTGAGACGTCACATATGTTTTTAGGGTCATAAAAATAACCCTAACCAACCTATCTCTGGGAGCAGTTTTGTTTTTAGGGTCATCAAAAAAAATAACCCTAACCTAACTATCTCTGGGAGCAGTTTCGTTTTTAGGGTCATCAAAAAAAATAACCCTAACCTACCTATCTCTGGGAGCAGTTTCGTTTTTAGGGTCATAAAAAAAATAACCCTAACCTACCTGTCTCTGGGATAAGTTTCGATTTTAGGGTCATCAAAAAAAATAACCCTAACCTACCTATCTCTGGGAGCAGTTTCGTTTTTAGGGTCATCAAAAAAAAATAACCCTAACCTACCTATCTCTGGGAGCAGTTTCGTTTTTAGGGTCATCAAAAAAAAATAACCCTAACCTACCTATCTCTGGGAGCAGTTTCGTTTTTAGGGTCATAAAAAAATAACCCTAACCTACGCCGTTATGGTAAATAAAATTAGGATATTCGAACATTATGGTAAGAATTTTTAGGGCAAATGAGCTTTAGGGCAAACATTACATTATGACAAGTAATTGTTAGGATAATTGATCATTAGGGCAAATGACAATTAGGACAAAACAGTTAGGGTAAGTAATTTTAGGACAAATGTCATTAGGGGTTTCAAATGTTATGGCAAATAAAATTAGGATTTTTGAACATTATGGTAAACAGTTTTAGGACAAATGAGCGTTAGGACATTCATTACATTATGACAAGTGACTGTTAGGGTAATTGATCATTAGGGCAAATGACAATTAGGACAAAACGGTTAGGGCAAGTGATTTTAGGACAAACGTTATTAGGAATTCCGAGGTACACCCTGTTAATGTGACATGGTACAGATCCAGAAATCAAATTGGTTCTAATTTAATAAGATATCGATGTCTCGTTCTAATTAGTAAGATAGATGTATTTGTATGATGGTTTGATTGACATAAATGACGTGGCGAACAGTTGCGATGTCTACAGGAAAGACGCAAGCGCAATGAGGAAACAGAAACTATAAAATTATTTATATAGCAAGGAAAAACTAAAGTAATTTTGGCTCTCTCTTTTTAGGTACTCATAAAGCCCTGAGTCAGCCGTCATCTGTTTTAATACTCGATGAATAGGTATATAAGCTGGCGCTGTGCGTTAGTTTTTACACTTACCTAAACACTTTTAATAAGCTTAATTGTGGTTTTGTGTCTGTGACAGCCAAGTCTAATCCTAAGTTACGTTTTCGAATTAAAAATAGTGAGATGACAGTGCTCACACAAGGCTTAAATGCAAACATAATTGTAGTAGGGGGCGGTATCTCACTCGCACTCGTTACGTCACTACTCCTTTAGGCTGCGTTTCCACCAGAGATGAGCGAGGATGCGTTGCGAGGAACATTCCTCGGAAACACTCGGTTTTTGTTAACACATGTTTATAATCAATTTCATTTGTTTATCTTCGCATAACCACAGAATAATATATTAGTATTTCATACAGAAATTCATCTTCCTTACAAAATCGGCGTTTGACATAACTTTGACAGATAAACAGTGACACATGACGTCTCCATACAATTTTGCCTTTCGACTGTCTAGGGTTGACAAATACGCGATTAGTTTGATCGCAGGACTTGCCCTAATCTGCCTCAATCTTCCTAATCCATCAATAATTTTAACATTAAAATGGATAAATGGCAGATTTATTGCCTAATTTATCCAATCTAACTGTTATTTTAGAAAAACACCACTACTTAAATACTTTACCTTATCTATGGTCATACCGCAAACGAACGAAGGGGATTTTGACAACCCCGAAAACGTATCCGATACGTTCCAAACCCGTAGCTGTCACTTCATGGAGATGGACCCCCCTGGCATAACAGCGCAGCTCTAGGATTTGTTCTTAAAAATTGCATTCCTCGCAGCGCATTCTCACTCATCTCTGGTGGAAACGCAACCTACTTAATCAAAACGAGATGCAACCCCTTACTTTGACTTCTTTTTGGTCGCAGTCTAAAGTTCGCCTTATGTAGGATCATAGACATAAATATATAGTAGACGGCCATAGCCTAGGAACTTTTTGAGGCTCCGAGTATTTAGCGCCATCTAGTTCAGAGCCACCTAAACAGAGCCAATATGTATGAGATAGAATCAGCGCCACCTAGTAACGAATAACGTACTAGTAATACACTAGTCGTTACTAGGTGACGCTGATTCTATCTCGTACATATTGGCTCTGTTTAGGTGGCTCTGAACTAGATGGCGCTAAATACTCGGAGCCTCAAAAAGTTCCTAGGCTATGGCCGTCTACTATATATTTAAGTCTATGGTAGGATCGTGAAATTACCTTCGCACTTGAGCCCTTGTTTGAAGAAACCGTACAGTAGATTCCCGCAATGATCACAGAAGGTGGGCGACATGAACTGGTGGGGCCGGAACCGGTGAGGGACGTCCACTTTGAAGCGTTCGCGCAGGTACTGGAACAATGCGGGTAATAACTGTTATTTTTTATACGCGCTTGTATGTCTAAGGGCCACCGACTATCAGTCCGCCTGACGATATCAGCCTGTCAGGTAGAACAAAAATTTGACAGCTCCGAACAACTAACAGGCCAATATCGTCCGACCGACTGATAGATAGAAGGTGGGCCCCATAACAAATCTTCCTCAAGACCTTTGCAAGTACAAACTCTATGTAGTTGAGTTCTATCGACAAAGGTTTACTTGGCCGACTACAAAATTGTTGAATTTCAACCTAATTTCAACTCGATCAGACAACGATGCCTTTTAATTGGTTCAAATTTCAGTTGAATAGAATCAATGACCGTAGTAGCACGCAATACAGATCGCAGAGTATACAACACATTCACTGCTATGCTACGCGCGTAGCGCTACGCTATGCTATGTAGCGAAAATGCTTCGTAGAGCCGTGACGACAACGTGTCGTCATTAGCAGTGAATGGGTTAACACCTAATAAAATACCTATATGTTCGTCGTATGGTTGCTCTGTGTTGTACCTATAACTAGTCACTCTAGTCAGTGGCATGCAAATGGTTTTATTAGCAGGTATGCGACACTTCAATGTTGTAGTGCAATAAAACTTAAGTTAATAAAATCAATCACACAATGAATATTATACAACGGTGGCGTTGTGTATTTGACAAGTAAAGTGGCATGCGCTGCAAGGTTCGCGAGCTATGATGGACCTATTCTGTAGAACTATAGGTTGTATGTATAGGGGTATTCGAACATAAAAATTTGATGTTGATTTGCTTGTAATTTTAGTGCCTCTTGTTCCCACCTGCTACCTCATTATAGGATAGGTACTAAACATTTATGTATGTTATGTGCCAGTTATGTGCTCCTAGGATCACATGTAGTGGACACCGACTGTATGGATAACTAGCAATGTCCAGACATTAATAGCTGCCAAAGGCTTGTGCATGTTTAGCAGACCGCGGAGCGGTACACGTGCTTGTTAGGACCCCACAAAAACTTACGCACGCTTAATAACAGGTCTCACCACAGTGGACGCCGACTGCGCAGACGAGCCCGGGCATTTCCCCAGCAATTTGCAATGGCACCGCTTGTGCACGGCGGTCTGGCAGACCGCGCAGCGGTAGCCCTGCTTGCCGAAGCCCCAGAGGAACTCCTTGCAGAACGCGCAGAAGGTCGGCTGCCTGAAGAACTTGGCCACGAAGCGGTGCCCGTTTACTTCATGTATCCTGGAATAGAGATTACAGGTATGTTCAAAAATGGTAAATGGGTGAATATCTCAGCGATTTTTTTTTACGGCGGAGCTGATAATGACAGTGTGGACTAATAGTTTCACAATGGTATATTTTTTTCTGAAAACCTTACACAGATTATTATCTTAAGCCAAGTCGCAAAATGTTATAAAAGTTATTGATATTTATAAAAAATTTTTTTTTCGCCGCAATTATAATTTTGGTGTAGTGTCCTGAATCCATTTTTCTTGAATAATTTCTATAGTAGAACCATAACGTCCGTTGATTTAACTAAAACTTCACAAACTTTTACTCGTTATTAGTCTACTTATATTATAAGAAAATAAAAGTGAAGATTAGTACATGAATTCATACTCTAAACTAAGCATTTATTGTTGTCCTGGTAAAATAGTAAATTTTGGTGGTAAATTTTGAAAATGATTTTATGGTCGAACGAAACGCAACAAGGCTAACAAACGTATAGTAACCTGTTAATTCGGTTCCACTCCGGCACTGAGCGATGAAGCACGTGTCGTACCTCACTAGATCTGTCCAGCAAACGCATAAGTATCTAATTTTGGTGTATTAAAATACTTTTTAATGCAATTTTGGTGGTGTATCTAACTAATGACTGAAAAGTAGTTGTTATTGTGTGAACTGTATTTAAAGCATGTTTATAGTTTCTTTTTTAAAATATTCACTTGGAACTGAAGTGAATGATACGGTTTACTTTTAAAATGCACTTTTATGCAATGGTTCTAATTTTGGTGCATCAATTTTGGTGGTTTTGGTGGTAATTTGGAAACCAAAAATGATATTTATGAGCCTAAACTAAGTAATTTTGTATTAACTGTCATATATTTATATTTTTTATTCACAGCATTACTGACTAAGTGCATTGATTACCAATTTACCACTATTACCAGTAAAAATATATATAACCAAATACAAAAGCGCCTGGATCTGTCACTGAACGACCTGACTTTAACCTACATTATTTGATCATATAATGTTTGTCATCTACCCTCAACTGGCTGAAGGAGCCATTTGTGGGTAGATTTTGTTTACTATTATTTAAATACCTAAAGATACAGACTATAATTATGTCAGTAGCGTAAGTATTGATTGCGAGTAAACTTATGTTTACTCTTAGAGTCAAAGATCTCAACTGTCGCCAGATTTAAGTTAAAGTGAAGTTGGTACACACACCGCCTCACTAGGTATAAGTACACTTTTGAACCTTATTCCGCTGTAATAACGTTCAAAAGTGTATACCTAGTGAGGCGTTGTGTGTACAAATAAAATCTTCTAAACATATAACGAAGCTTGAATAAAGCTGAAGAGGGTCGAAAGTCTTGCTGTACATTGAAGATATTCGAAAAAAAGTTGGCTGGGGGTACTTAAAGTCGAAAACATAACACGTTCCAACAGTTTTTAGAATTTCTGTCTGTTTATCTGTTTGTCTTTTCGTCTGTTTATTCAACCGCGCATCACGTGAAAACAGTTAAACAGATTTTAATGAAATTTTGTATAGAGATAGTTTGAGTCGCGGGAAATGACGTTTTCATCCCGAAAATCAACCCTAGAGGGGGTGAAAAGGAGGTTGGGAGTTTGTATGGCGAATTATTAATCACTGAACCGACGATTAAGATGAACTGGGTACATAGTTTTTCGGATAAAATCCGGATTGCAATCCCTACTCAAAGTTTGAGCTCCGGGAATAATATACGTTAGTTTATACCCCAAAATCAACCCTTTAGGGGATTAAAGACGGGGTTGAAAGTTTTTATAGGGAACCAATAACTGTTGAACGCTGGAGATAGTTTGAGCTCTGGGGAATGATATAGAATAGTTGATATCCAGAATTCATTCCTTGGGTTGGGTTGGTTTCCTTCCCCCCTGGTTACTAATTCCACTCAGACGAAGTCGCGGGCAAAAGCTAGTATAAAAATATGTAAGATTGTAGTTTAATTGTATTTTTGTAGTATTTCTTACTGAGTTACGTTGTTTCTTGAAAGAAAAAGGATTAAGCAATGTTGATTAGCATTTTATACTTTACTTACTGTTTGACTTGATTGTTCAGTTTTTTGTACTTTGTTATTATAATATATTAAAACGGATGATAAAATATTTGTCTTAGATTCATTGTCAGTTGATAACTAGTTAAATTTACTTTTAATTTGCAGAAATATCTAACTTTGGTGTGGATATACAATTTTGGTGGCCAGTAAATCTAATTTTGGTGGGTAGACGCAATTTTGGTGGCAACCAAATTATTAAAATCATGATATCTCTAAAACTACTATGTATAATGAAGGGCCATTACTACACAATATCGATTGTGACTAGTTACGTATTATCGATACATAATTTAGACATAAACTACAAAAATAAAAAATGCCACCAAAATTAGGTAAATTTTGCACCTGTTGAAATTCACCCAAATAAATAAAACTTCGCTATTATATTGCGTTTAGGTAATATTATTTTAGCCTTGGATGGTATCAATTTATCAAAAGAGGTCTCTGAAAACGTAGGTGAATTGGAAGGAATCTCTTTATTTTAACAAAAAACATTGACACAATTTTCCTTCCGCTTTCTTTCTTTGTGTTTTGTGTGTGTTGTTTGTGATAAAGTGAGTATGCTAAATAGTTAAATGTGATTTATTTCATAGAAACGCTTGCGTCGTAGTCACTAGGTATCTAGTTTGGGTTAAGTAGCAACAATGTTTCTAGATGGATTATTTTTGTTTTACTCCGAATTCTCAAACTCTTCTTTCTTTGTTTAGGTTCCATCTAAGCGTGACTAAGGAGGGCAGATTCTTCACCCGATTCCTGTAACTCATTAGCAGCATAACACATTTTCCCTATTTACGATCTATTTTTGAGTGATATTTAGTCATATTGAGTGTTTTAAGACTTAAGTGACAAGCTCGCACGTGTTTTGACAGCTCTGGCTGGAATGCCCTGGCCTGAGCCAAGAATTCTGACGCGAGACACCAGGTAACTAGGATGGAGGGGGCGGCGCCAGTTGCTGGTAAACATAGATATACCACCCATAGATCTGACACGGAACTAATAATACCAAGATAGAACGGGATGGTCTTATTACACTTTCAATAGATACGGCAGAGAGGTGCTATTATCGTTGGTCCTTGTCATAGTTTCTATTACCCTCCACGCGTTACTTCTAGCAGTGGAGGGTAACAAACAGATATAATGCGCGATTTCTTCAAGAATTTCTGTGATTGCTACGAGAAAAGCTGTTAGTTTTCCTAGAAAGTTGTGTCGGCTAAGGAAAAGATTGGTAAATTGTTCTGTTTTATGCTGTAGAAGTGATTATGGGCATCTATATATCTATCCCATACGGGGGTACACGTGTGCGGTCTCTAGTTAATGCTTGCTTTGAGCTGGTAAACAAGGTGAGAATATACTTAACGAGTGTTCATTGGTGGTTCTTGATCGACTTTTTTGCCGTTTGATTGGTTGCCTTAGGTACTTGAAGTTTAGCAAACTATGAGAATTGAATTGACCTACTAACAACATCACTCCACAGATCCACTAAATTTCATCCTAAGTCATAAAGTACGAGTATTTTTTTTCTTCTACTCACTTTGCGCAGCTCATGTTTACTCAAAAACTTAACTTGATTTGAAACACAAAATCTAAAACATAAAACATAAGCAACAAAATCTTTGATATTAAACTTCCGGAATGTCATCTTTTCCAAGACTCGACTTGTACTGGATAAATTATCTATAGATATGTTCTTAATTGGCTTTGTTTTATGCAACATCTACACGCAATGAGCCGGTGCCGTGTAACGTATAAATGGTTACGTATAAAAGTGTGGTTGCAGTCCGCAGTTGCCCTTAAGTATAGTTTAGTTTGTATGTTGCGCATCTAACACGTAATTAGCATCATACGTAAGATCAATGAACCGCACGTGACCGGCGCGAGCGTCTTGCTCGTAAACTGTATGCTTATTAGTTATGCGCGAATATTTTCATCCCAATTTACGCTCATTTTAACACCGGTTCCGTCCAGATAGTGTTTTCGAAATCGCTATTTTATCGCAACCGTAAAGAGGCCATTACCGCATCAAATTAGAGTTTCTGGCAATTAATCTATTTTTGGGTGTCTATAAATTCGATGCGAGTTCTTAGTTAAGATAACGCGATACATCGGATATCAGACTGGCTCAGTGATGGCGGCAGCTATCGAGTGGATAGCGTGATATAAACGTAAAGTGATCTACTGTTGGATGGTGCATTTATCATATAGGTAATTGTCCGCGATTAACTTGACAAGGTAGTTCAAATTATCATAAAGTATAATAACTTTTTGTGAAAAACTACATTTTTATTACAAGTTTTTAACTAATTTACTTTCAAAATTCATCTTTTGCGAACGCACGGCTGCGTTATAATGTATCTACTTAATACCTATAACAAAACTACAAATGGCAAATCACTCTGAATGGTACAATAACTTCTAAATTAAAAATCCAGACGCACCAGGTCAGAAGTTCATCGTCAGAGTAATTTCCAATTATCCACAAAAGTTGGAATTGCAACTGCACGAAGACTCAAAATTGGATTGAACTTAGACAAGTCTGTAAAGGTCCCTTATTTGGTTTTTCGTAAATTTATTTTAGAAAACCAATATTTTTGTTATTTATATCCAACGACCACCCCACATTAGGGGTGGAGTAAAAAAAAGAATTTACCCCCACTTCATGTGTTCGGGAGGTAAAAAAAGGCTAAAAATTATATTTTTTCAGATTTTGTTTTTAAATTTTGTCGGCGTGTTTAAAACACATACTCATACGAAATTTAACTATTCTAGTACTAAAAATACTTAAAAAAAACTTACTTATTGTGCTTGATGGCTCCTCGGCGCTGCGTGATGCACTTGCCCCGGGAGAGCCGCTGCGCCACGCCCCCGTCCGCGCCCTCTCCCCATCCTCCACCACCCAACCACTGAAATTTATATTAATATGGTTTATTTTATTTTAAGAGCAATATTTTCATTATCAGTATTTGTCGATCAACCAAGGTTGTGTCAAATTGTGTTTATGATTTGTGCTCCTAAGTAAAAATAAAATACTATTTCTGAGGGCAGGTACTTTATAATACGTATATACAGAGCCGTAGCTAGGTGGGGGGGGGGGGGGGGATTTGGGGACAATGCCCTACCTTAAAATACTAACGCCCTACCTTAAAATTGGCAATGCCCTACCTTAAATTAACACTGCCCTATCTTAACTGCAATTCTGGCAACGGCCCTACTGAACGTATAGTCACCTACTTAAATCAATTCTCTCTGCAATTAGTCTAAATCCCACATTCATAAAACAACTCATAAAATGCGTGAAATAATAGGTAAGCTAACCCTACGTCAAACATAATGAAGAAACAAATAACTTTATCGAATAGTTATGCCCATAAACAAAATGATTCCTTTTAACGTGTTTACTATATACAGCCGATCATGTATCAATAAGCACTTATCACGCTAGCTTGAACGATAGCCAACAATTTATAGTCACGTTGACGAATAAAAGCGGTCAGTAATATCTCAGATCATCAATTACGATGTAGGGCGAGGTATAACGGTAACAGTATTATTGTGATGGAGCTAACTAAAACAAAAATTAGGCCTCGTGGAATGAAATAGTTCCAGAATATTATACGCCGACCTACTATTGGCACAAGTAAATAAATGACGTAGCGCGCTTTGTGTACGAGTATGTAAGTTGTAACTAAAAACAGCTGAAAACGTATAATTGAGATACCGCCCCGCTGGCCGCCGAGATTCACGCCTCACACGCTTTATGTGTGACACCGGTTGCATTAAATGCATTCTAAGATCGTCGTAAAACGTTCCAAGCCAAGAATTCGAGATGCTCGTGTCAGCGTGAAATTAGAAATTTGTTCAACGTACCCGAAACCACGACGGCATCGACATCTAGCGCCCGCGGCGCGCACTCGGTGCATCGCCAAATCCCGACGTCACTCGTTAGGCAGAAAAGCCATCGCCAAATAAAATGGCCGAAACCGTAGTGCCCTTTCAGCTGAAGACTCGCTACTAGTACCAATATTATCATAGAAAGCGACTCAAGGTCTTTTTTATGAATTCTCTGGCATGGATCCGGGTGATTACAGCTCTGAAATATACTGTACTTGTTGTGCATGTCTAATGGCCAAAATTGAGAATTCGTCTGTCACGAATCTCGTTGTTGGTTAGATTTATTTGTTGCAGGTCACGTGATTTGGTGACTCATAAGAGGAAGGTCATTTGAGAAGCCATCAAGATTTTTTTCATTCCACAATATCAATCACGCATAGTGCATTGCGTATGAATCTGCTCTAGGCTATATTCGCGGTCAATAGAAAAGTAAAATAATATACTCAAACCAACAACTCATTTACCTTCAACTGCTTAACAATCCCGCACTTTTAATCATGTCAAATCATCAGATATTCTTTTGCCATAAACGCAGCCATATTAAATTTGTTTACCTTATTTTACTTTTCTATTGACGTCGAATATAGGTACTTTTACATGGCGTTTTCTCCACATTTTTTGTCGATTTCACTAATTATCTTAAAATTAGTACCTTAGCCCATTGTCCAGTTTGCAACGTAAACGTTTGCAAAATAAACCTACTTTGACCCCGCCCGCTCAACGCCCATACCTAAATGTCACGAATAACAACAACGAGAGATGGGAGATGCATTCGAACTTTATAAACCTGCATCCTGCATTTGATTTGAATTGAAATGACTCACAAAGTGCACCTTTCTTTGTTTGTATCACAAGTGTATCACACTAATATTATTGATGCGTGCGAGATGCACTAAAAGGAACGTCAAAATCAATATCAAATAAAAATAAGATTTGTAAGTTCGAATGCAGCTCCATGTAACGAGGATCTGGAATTGGGTAAAGAGCAGCAAGGTTGCTTCGCTCCTGCACTGCTCGGATATAAATAGAGGAAGTGAACGAGTTAAACGTTTGTGGAAGTCTGACGTGCGTCATTCAGGTATCAGTAGACGTATTCAGATTTGATAAATATTATAGCGATATCAATTTGATTTCATACATAACTAGTTTATCTTGCCACGTTTCTGGGTGATGCACTTTTTAACCGACTTCATATTGTACAATATTTTAGATCCGATTCGCATCTACAATTGTACATTAGAGTATTCTTTTTACGTGCGCATTTCATCATAGTCATAACTTAAAAAACTACCTGCATGATAAGTATGTAATTATGTATCTTGTATTGTCAACCAAAAGAAAAATGTGATATGCAACTAGTAGTCCGCCTCGAACTCAGAACTCGCGATTTACTTGCAAACGAGTTCACCAATATAACAAGACCCCAAGGAGGATTTTATTTCTCCTTCTAGCTCCATAACCACTTGATCGATCCTGCTCATATACGAACTTACAAATTGTATGTACCTACCTCTGCTACATCCCCAAGAAATTTCATAAAGATCAGAAAAACGTTACTAAAGTTATCGTCCGACAAACTATCGAAATCAAAAAGCCATCCAAATGCCGAGACGTCCCAGTAGCCAGGTGACAGTTCGGTTCGGTCTGGAGTTGTTTGTAAGAACTCACTTCGCTTACGCTCCGCGAGTTCGATTAGATCGGTGCCCTTTACGTGTGAGTGGCATATGTAGATTAAGTATTGCGTTTCAACACTTTCAACTTTGAAAATTCATGAGATGGGTCAGATTTTTTTAGAGCAATTCCGATCTGTTTACACAGATAATCTCTATGTTATTCTTAAATGACGCACTGAAAAAACGCACTGAAACTGCAAATATTGCCATTGGTATATAATTTTTGTTTTGAAATATGGCCCTGGAATGCGTGCGTTGAACTGAAGTAGATTTATTGGTAATGCATCTATTACCTGCATCATAAAGATTGCGATAATTTATGAGGTAATTACAGATCATGTAGATCCTTGTTCTCGGGACCTAAAAGTATTTGCATAGGTACCTAATGGAAGTGATACAGCGAATATTGGACATAGACATACAAACATTAATTCTGACTTCGGTACAATTCATGGGACGATTAATTGGAGTGGTATACGCTTTGGCTAGACAGTTAGATTTTTCTTTTTATGACCAAATTCCATCATTATAATATGACCAAGCTGCATACGAGTAGGTAGGGTATTGTGTGTTATCTTGATGCTCGGTTATTCACAAGGCCGTCTTAACACGTGACAGGGCCCTAGCTAGGGCACGTATGTGAGTTCCTTGGACACTTGAAAATCAGGGTCCCTCAGGCGCTCGAATCTCGATTAAACCGTTGACTGTAAAAAAAAATTGGCAGTTGGACTGCCGATAGAAGTGAAAACTTAGAACTTTTAGTATCAAAATGTTAAATTCCATAATTTTTAATTAAAATTATCAACATCAATCTGGTTTTCACATTTACTGACACTCTGAGCAACAATTATACTATGCATGTTTAAGTAGGTATATGGTTTTTAGGGTTTCGTGCCTTAAAAAATAAAAACGAAACCCTTGGAAAAAATAGAATCACTCGCTTGTCTGTCCGTCCGTCTATTACAGCCAATTTACTCCAAAAGTTTAGGAAGTTTAGGGGGATTAATTATATTTTAAGGAGGAAATTACTGACTGATTGCTGACTGATTCTGACTTCATTTTACGTGCAGTAGCCCTTTTAACCCATTTTAAAATGCAATTTTTCATACTAAAATTACGACTCTCTCCCAGCCTTTTTTTCAGAAACTATAGCCAACTAGAAACTGAGAACAAAATAGTCCACTAAACAGACCCTGATGATTACGGCATAATTATTTGGTAGACCTACCTTTAACAGTTTTCAGACCACAGACTGACCTAAGGTTCATATAGGACTTAATATGTACCTACAGTCAATTTACAATGGTGATTTTCTATTATTAATATATTAAAAGCATAAGAGAAAAATATTACTCACAAAATTGAACTTTATTTGAACGGTTATAAGTTTAACTATCGATTGAGCCTTCCAACCCAAGGAAAATCTTGCGATGCGATTTTGTTTTCGTGACGGTGTCGGTGGCGCGAACTCATAAGATTTCCCCCTACCAAAAAATGCCCAACGCGGCTAAAGAAGTTTTCACTTCAAAAACGTCATCTAAGATCTTTCGGCCCCTCCTGAGGATGGGAGCCCTGGGCACGGGCCCCGTGTGCCCTGATGGTGAAGACGGCATTGGTTATTCATACATTGTCCATGTAATTTTGAATCTTGATGTACGTAATGTACCGACATATAAACTAGTTATCATCATCAGACTTACACTGTTGGTCTCAGGCCTGCTACCTACCTGGTATGACTGAGATTGACTGCTCCACTCACCACGCTGGGCTAGATTGGTTCGGGATTATAACATTCGCCTTTTATTTTCTTTGCAGAGATTTACAGAAATGGGAGCGAAATCCTACTCTTCCTCATATCACAACTCACTCATTTTTCCGACTTCTTCAGCCCATCGTCATCTAAACTCGAGTGGTGGTAAGTAATTTGTACGACAAACATACGCCCCGCCTGTGATGGTAAGCAGCTTTTGTAGCTTATCGACGCCTACAACTTCTGATTTGTCTGCGACCCGTACAATATTTTAGCCAGGCGTTCTCTTGAAAAAACGTAAAAAAGAAAATTTTGTGTGGCCGCCATAATTAGTATATAGAGCAGGCTCCAATGAGATGTTCGTTTGCAAAAATAGCGGACCGCGAAATGTTTTGTGATTCGTCTATCTGCTACCCTCGACATTATAAAAAGCCATGTTGTCGCGCGCGCTCATGGTCCTTTGTCATTCAGTCCACCCCCGCCCCTTTACCGCTGCTCTAGACTCGCCGCGCGCGCTTGTGACGTTGCCAGCCCGTCGATAGGGGACAGATAGCTTTGGAGACGAAGCAGTATGCATTGGGCTGCTTTTATAATACTACCCACAGTACTATATGGGGCGATAGTCTGGTGGCACAGAACCCATGTTAAAGAATACCAAAGAGACTGGCATGCCTGATCGATGATAACGGGGCCAATGATAACGACTCCAACACATGCAATAGAGGTAATGCTGGACATGAAATCACTTCATATTGAGGTGGAGGAGAGAGCCACGGAGCAGTGGTACAGAATAAAAGCAAAGAATGGAGAGGGAGCTGCTTGCTTAAAGACATGCACTCATACAAAGAGCGGCGCTGTCAAGAATGGAAAGAGCTGCCCCCACTCTCAGACTACCCAGTTGACACGATTGTTTCCCAGCCAGCAGTTTTACAACTCGTGCCCCCTCCAAATAGCTGTAATTTCCTCCGTAAAATTTTTACAGCCCTCCCAGCTAGATTTCTCTCTCAGTTTTGTGTACTTATTTCTAATTTCTCTATATGCATCCCAGCTTTGAGAGTCGTCCTTCCTCAACGCTACCCTCATTGCTCTCCGCGTTCTCTTCTTATATTTTTGTGCCATGTCAGCCAGGCGCGTATACAGATAAGGGTGGGGGGAGGGGGGCAACAGGGGTATCCCCCCTCTCCCCGACACGGAAGTTTTGCATACTACGGGGGCCATAGTATAGGTGCGGCCCACAAGATTTTTTGTGAAGAAATTTTTTTTCGTAATATTTCATCAAAATAAACGTTATCTATTGGTGTAATGACTTGTATTTTATTTATAACACATATAGGCACCCATACGTACAGTCACCAGCATAAATATATGACTATGAGCAGCGCTGCAAAAATATCTGATTCCCCATTGAGGGCAAAAGTATATGACGACACCTCCACGGTAAAAATATATGATGCTTTGTGGCCGGCATAAACATCGTTTTGCATCGATCAGCATAAATATCGGATCAGTCCGCTTAAAAATATCTGATTACCTACTAAAAGCAAAATTATATGACTACTATCACCGGCATAAATATCTAACCACTAAGAAAGCTTTATTATCGGATGAAAGGTCAACCGCATAAATATCTGACATAATAACAAAATCAAAATTATGTTATCAATATACAAAAACAAACCTTATCTAGCTGGCATAGAGGTCTTAATTGTAAAAAGCTGTTTGACAATCCACGAAAAGAGTGCAGACTTGTCATTGGAGTGTCACTGCATATGTCTATCTCACATTTTCTATCGTGAGTGTGTGTGAATGTGTCAAAAATTCAAATTGATATTGTTTCTTTGCATTAAAAGATTCATTACAATATTTACGATTTATTCATACAGTTAGGACTCGGTGCGACTGCCGTCAATCTACGAGAAGCGAGATTTTGTTTAATGAAAGTTAAGAAAAAAAATTGGCAGTCATAGGGACTGCCGATAGAAGTGAAAACTTAGAGCTTTTTGTATTAAAATTTGAAACTTCATAATGTTTGAATTAAAATTATCAACATCAATCGGGTTTTTACATTTACTGACACTCCGAGCAACAATTATATGCACGTTTATAATTATGGTTTCGTACCTTAAAAAATAAAAACGGAACCCTTATTTATAGGATCACTCGCTTGTCTGTCCGTGCGTCTGTCATAGCCAATTTACTCCATAAGTTTAGGAAGTTTAGGGAGATTAATTATATTTTGAGGGGGAAATGGTTGTAATTTTTTATTTGTATGACACGTGTGGGGTACCAATAGAAAATTGCAAAAAATTAGGACAGCTGACTGATTTTGACTTCATTTTACGTGCAGTAGTTTCGATAAAAAACCATTTGAAAATGCAATTTTTCATACTAAAATTACGGTTCTGTCCCAGCCTTATTTTTCAGAAACTATAGCTAGCTAGAAACTGAGAACCAAATAGTCCACTAAACATACCCTGAATATTACGGCATAATAATTATGCCGTAATCTTCAGAGTCTGTTTAGTAATTATTATTTGGTAGACCTATCTTTAACACCCAAGGTTTATATAGGACTTAATGTGTACCTAGAGGCAATTTACAATGATGATTTTCTATGATTAATATATTATTAAAAAAAGCATAAGAGAAAAATACTACTCACAAAATTAAACTTTATTTGAATGGTTATAAGTTTAACTATCGAACGAGCCTTCCAACCCAAGGAAAATCTTGTGATGCGTTTTTGTTTTCGTGACGGTGTCGATGACGCGAACTCATAAGATTTCCCTCTACTAGAAAGTGCCCAACGCGGCTAAAGTAGTTTTCACTTCAAAAATATACGTATACTTATCTAAAATAATCCTATAGGCTCAAAGGAATAAAAAATATATCTTAGATTTTGTTTCCGTGTGCTATAAGATTAATTTATACGTGGGCACAGGCCCCCTAGGAAGGAACATGCAATAGGGAATATTACGCAAAACTCTGCGTAGGGGGCGGCACTAGCACATCCAGAGGGCCTACCACGAAACACGAAAATAAAAATTTCGTCACCTGGTTTTCTGTCACTCTTTCATATTCGAGCGATAGAGAGACACATGTCAAAATTTCGATTCTCTCGTTTCACGATAGGCCCTTTGTAAACAAACCGCCTTGGTGCACAAATGACATATGTATTCGTTATAAATTGTCTATGAAAACTTGTAAAAAACTGTTTAAGGCCTAGTATGTATTAAGAACTCTATGGTTTACCGGTGTGCTAGCGCTGCACTCTGGTGGCAGAATATTGCAGTAATATCCCCTATTTGAAAATGGTTTATTCCTACGATTCGTATGCGAAACCAATAGTACAGGAAAATAGCATATTTTAGAGGCAAAATATGTATATATCAAATATCAATTGAACTTTTCTTTATACCTTTATCTTGGCACTTCGAAAATGTATGCGTCCAACGGTGCAACCCCCACGGCTGACAATACGTGCCATATCCATTTTTGAGCAAAACCATTTCTAAAATAACAATAAAATATGGAATACCTGACGCTAATCGGTTTTTGAATAAAGATATTTTTCAACAATGTTGTGCCATATCCGCATTTTACTATAGGATAATTACACTCTGTTAACTGAAAACTATCACGAAAGTGTGACATATCCAACACTTTTATATGTCATGTCATACATTGTACGTTTAACATTTACTCATCATTATCACTATATTTAAAATATTTGTATGGTATTATAAATAAAAAACATATGTGTCCAATTGATAAATAAGTTAAATATTTCCTAAATGTAAAACTTATCAAAAAGTATTTTTTTGCTTCTTATCGTTCTCCTGCAAACGAATGTAAGTGGCGTATGGCACAAACGTATTCTCACTCGACGAAAACCCTTCATATATCGCAAAGTATTGATCTTATAAGTATGAGAATCGTCTCATTCGATTCAGAGTAAAAAAATACATTGAAAATGATATTTTATGCCACACCTGGCCATAAAGTGGCTTTTTTCCGCACGCTGCGCGTACGGAAAAAGACGCTTTCTGGCCAAATGTAGGCATAAAACGATGTACACAACACGGGAGGTAATAAAGAAAGCCCTCGACCCTAGTTGTGTAATGTACTATTACTTACCAAGTTTGAAAATTTTGTAATTTTCAAATGTTGCCCCCCGCCCATATATTCCATTCGGGCGGGGGTAGTACGCATAAATTTTGATAGGACTCGGCAGATCCTTATTCCTAGTGCCAAGATAAAGTTATAAAGCAAAGTTTCATTGATGTGGTACAAAATTTGCCGTCGAAATGGCATATCTAGTCTTACTTTACCTGTACTACAAGGTTTATAGGCTTATTGCTAGTTGCCTGCTTGACGCTTGTTGTCTGACAGCTGCCTTGTAACATGCAATAAAACACGGTAAATATTCAATTATTTTATTTTGCACTATTTATCTTCAGCATTATACGCTCGACCATTCCGGGCTCTCCAGCCAGACGATATCCTGAATAAAGCTGTATTTTCGCGAATACGGCCAAAATTTTTAGGATGGTCGATTTTGCAACTTCCGCAAGTAATCCATGATTTCACAGTATTTCTCTAAAAACAACATAAAATTACAAATGCATTAATAAGTCGGTAGAACCTATTGATTACGTAGTACCTAATATTGTAAGTAAACAAGAAACAACTCACATAATCTGTCAATGCATTAATTATTTAATGGATCGGTCTATATATTCGTGCAGTTAAATAATCCCAGGCGCGGATCCAGAGGGGGGGCAACAGGGGCAATTGCCTCCCCCTGACACACAAGTTTTGTATACAATGGGGGCCATAGGTGCGGACCGCAAGATTTTTTGGGTAGGAAAGTGCCCCCCCCTGAACAAAATCCTGGATCCGCGCCTGAATAATCCTATGCTTCAATTGCTCGTAGAGTCAATAACACACTATTCAAATTCATGGCATTGAATTAATGTAATTATTATCAATCTCTGCAAAATAATAATTAGACTTGTTTATTTCTAATGTGACATGCCATATTGACGTATTAATGTTTCTTTTTCAAAGTTAGACTAGGATAGTAGTAAGAAGGTTATTCACGTTAGATCACATCAATTAAACGTCATGATGATTGATCAATCATACCATTTACTGCTTTATACCACCCAGATAAGGTTGCTTTTGTATACTGATAACATAATTTTGATTTCGTTATTATGTCAGATATTTATGCGACCGACTGGTCATCCGATAATAAAGCTTTCTTAGTGGTTAGATATTTATACCGGTGACAGTAGTCACATAATTTTGCTTTTAGTAGGTAATCAGATATTTTTAAGCGGACTGATCCGATATTTATGCTGATCGATGCAAAACGATGTTTATGCCGGCCACAAAGCATCATATATTTTTACCGTGGAGGTGTCGTCATATACTTTTGCCCTCAATGGGGAATCAGATATTTTTGCAGGGCTGCTCACAGTCATATATTTATGCTGGTGACTGTACTAACCTGCTAATGAAATTCCATAATTAAAACCAAAAATCTTTGTAATTTACTAATAAAATTTGTGAGGGTGGGGCGGGGAGGGGGGACCACAAAACTGGCTGGCAACATCTGTTAATTGGATGTCTGGGATCCATACAATATATATCAGAAGTCAGAATGAGGTCCGCAATTTTTGCAAACGGGACTCCACTGAGAGTCCGGTCTAATATGTAACACTAAAAGAAAATCTTTGAAATACACGTATTTTTTATCTTATACCTATAATCAAAAGAACTTTTAGATTTTCCAAAAATAATACAATTTATAAAGCGGGAGTTTTAGAAAAAACTACAGCTACAAAAATCTACGAAGTTTTATTAATTGGCCCGTAACATGACCTCTACATAATATCCGTCATGAAAGCATAACAATTTTCTAGATCACTCACTGTAGGAATTTGTAACAAGACAATCAACAGATGATGATGACGATTGGTGGATTCCGATGAGAGATTGATTGACTAGGTAAATAAACAATCTTTAACTAGATGGTTTAGATACCTAATATACCTACCCACACCCACATTCAACTGGAATTAGCTTTGCTTTCCCTCTGAGTACTAATGCACCAATTCAACACGTGCTTAGGTATAAACATAGACTTAAATATATAATAGACAGCTATAGTCTAAGAACTTTTTAAGACTCCAAGTATTTAGCGCCATCTAGTTGAGAACGACCCAAAGATAGCCAAAATGTAACAGAAAATGTCACCTCTAGTACGCTAGTCGTTACTAGATGGAGTAACAGAGCAGGTCATATTTCCTCTTGCATTTTGGCTATCTTTAGGTCGCTCTCAACAAGATGGCGCTAAAGACTTAGACTCTTAGACTAGACTTAAGTCTATGGTACAAATATATAGAAATCGAAGCATTTTACTCTTATATACCTTACTCACATTTTCTGACCATTTAATAGATTTAAATGCAATGGCAGGTAGGTAGGTAAGTACTTGAAAGGCATGGCTTTTCCCCAGTATTGAGAGCCCTTATTCGAAGAATACAATTTGTCATTGGTTTGATTTTTTGATACTGAACAGAATTATATAGCGAGATTCAAAATTTCATGAATAATTTGTGAATGAATTCATTCATAACGTGTCCACAATGCAATTTTGTTCTGGGTGTACATGAAAGAAATGCCGTTTGACTTATTTAGATCGTCTTCTTCTTGTTGTGTTAAATATATAGGTATCAAAATGAGATTGCTTAGCGCCAATACGATACGTCAAATATCTTAGTAATAGTACTTAACATTGGCTGTCCGCGTCACGATTTGTTTAAGTTTAAGATTTTATTAAAGACAAGTTCGTAAGAAATCAATTTAATTCCTCCAGAAATGAGCGAGGGGGTGTTTTTGAATACCAATAGAATCACTTCATAATCTTCATATGTTTGTTCTCGCACAGCGCTGCTATATGATTGGTTCATAACAAACATATTCCTCGCAACGCATCCGCGCTAATTTCTGGTTAGTAGCCTTAAGTTAGAATACCGTACTTATAGTTTCAAGTGTTCGTAACAAGCGTAATACTAACAAGCGCCCTAAGTATGTTCAAGCATCTTATTTTGTGCTATATAAGACGTCCACTGCTGAACATAGGCCTGCCCTTTGGACCTCCATAAGTATCGGTAATGGAACTTATCATTAAAGGGGGGGTTTGCCATACGCGCCACGCTTGGCAGGCGAGTTGGCGCGCACAGTTTTTTTTTTGTTTATTGTTGTTTAGGCTTTCGGAAGATGCTGCTGCCCATCTGTCAGCCTCTTGTGTTTCATTAATTTCCTTAGAAATTCTGCACAAGTTGATATACCAATACGTAAATTTGCATGAATTTTGCAGTTGGCGTTGAGCACGGTTTGTGAAAACTGTCATAGTTTACAAATTGGGATCAACAACGCTGGCTATTCCGAATGTTGTTACGAAGCCGTAAGAAACTCACGTCATTCGCAAATCGCTGGGCGGAGTGCCTGGGCGCGCGCGGCGCGGGCGCGGGCGCGGGCGAGGCTCGGCGGCGCCCCCCGCCCGTGAAGATCATCGCGCGCGCATGCCTGCGCCGCCGACCCGCGGCTGCGCGCTGCGCCAAGCCCCGAGCCCTCGGCTCCCGCCGTCGCTCTCCGCAACGTATTTATAAACGAAATTCCACACACTCGCGCGGTATCCGCCACCGGATACAACTTTTTACACGACTTTCGGCACTTACGTCGTACGGAGCACTGAAGAGGCGGGTCGACGCGATTGTCTGCCGCAGTCGTGACTCAACGCGGGACTCCGTGCGCACACTTTACCGTCTAATGTAGTTTTAAATAATTGTATCTTTCCGAGATACTGAAATAATGCATTAAATTAATGGTAAATATCAAGAATATTTTTAGCCGGCCTCGATGAAATTTTATTCAGACATTTCATCTCACAATGAGGCGCATTGTGTTGTTATGAGTTTACATTGTTATTATCGATTTGCAAACCTGTTGTTTTAAAGCGAGAGCGTATTTTGCTTTTAAGATCTGTGGCCTAGTTTTCCGTGAAGATTAATAACAGCTGAGAGATGATGGTTCACGTAAATTAGGTAGACAAGTAAAACACGGCGGTGTTTGGAAATCCGGCGACTTGCGGCGCGTCCTCGGCTCGTATAAAGCCCGTTAAATGGAGTCGGAGATTAAACAGCGGTGGGTTTACGAGCGATCTCCGATAGTTGTTTGCGCCACGGTTCACGCGCTACTACCAACTAGTTTATGGGGATTCGATACGGATAAAATAATTCAAGTAGGTATACTGTTGGGTACTTTACAAACATAAAGTGTTTTAGTGGTGATTGTTAATCTGGATTGTAGAGTGGAATATTTTACGTCTATAGTCAAACCATACGATATTCATACTTAATCTAATTTAGATTTATATGTATTCGGTATATCGATATCGCATAGCTACTCTTGCACCTGTAGGTTACAAATAGGATTCGAGGAGGACTACTATACTGTACCTACTTACTTATACTAAGCTCTATATTTACATCAAAAATAAAACAATATTACATATCTTCGTGCACAAATATTTATTTTATAGAATGCGAATAAAACTAACTGCTAACGGTATCCAACAGCTGTTGCAAAGTAGCAATTGAATGAAGATACTCGTAGTTTGTTTACTTTCGATCTAAAAAAGTGAACAGCGTGTATGATGCGCGCAACACCTGCGGACAAAACAATCTTTAATCTTGTGTCATCATTTTAAATCTATGTTTTGCTTATCTTACTATAGGTACATTAACTAATTGAGAGTACCTAGGAGTTCAAAAGATCGTGCTCTGGCACGAGCCATGAAAGATTTGTATGTCCAGCCACTGTTTACTAGTTTTAAGTTAGGTTAGGTAGTTTAAGTAGGTTCCCACTGAAAATCAGCGCCATGGCTTGCCGCGGCAACATGCTGAGTGGGTATCCTTTTTTAACGTCTCAATATGTAACTTGTATTTTTGCTACTTATATATTTCTGTAATGTATGATGTTGTGGCGTTAAATAAATGTATTTTCTTTCTTTCTTTCTTTCTTTCTTTTCCAGGCTTTATGATGATGAAGGATATACTTATTACGGACACGTACCTACTTGATTTACCTAGCTATTGTGACCGGGTGGGTTATCTACGTTTTCAAAGTCACCTTATCTCTGTGAATAGCGTTTAGTGAGTGTTTCAGCTTTTATGAATCGGAAGTTCTTGAAAAGATGCGAGAGTTTACGCCTTCTGGATCAATAAATAACCACGTGCGTAAAAGTTACGAGCTTATAGAATCTGATGCCTTGGCAACGAAAAAAATGCTCCTAGCGATATCGCTTTGACACTTAAACCGACGTCTATGGCATTCGGAGGGAGCTTCGAGCGATATAGTTCAAGGCATTTTTCCGTGCCCCTCGGGTTAATGTGAATTTAAAGTTACTGAAATGAAGGTTTCGAGCAACAAGGGATGATGTAGGCGTTGCGAAATGCCATGGACCGTGTAACCCTTGCTATCAGGATTAACAGCAGCGTGCGGAAGCGCGGCGACAGGGATGTCCAGTCGCAACCGTATATAGACGAGTTGGTGTACTCGCTCTGAGAATAGCCGCAGTTGATCGAATGTGTAAATTGAGGGTGTTACCGAAATGTAGGTCTCGAGCGACATGGGGATGATGTAGGCAGTGCGCAGTGCCACGGGCCGCATGCCCCTCGCCATCAGGATCAACAACAGCGCCCGGAAGCGAGGCGACAGCGACATCCAGTCGCAACCGTATATGGACGAGTTGATGTACTCGCTCTGAGAATAGTCGCATGTTGTTGATTGATAGAATATTAGCAAGGCTCTATTTAGGCGGCCCACCGACTATCAGTCCGCCTGACGATATCGGGCTGTCAGTTTGAACAAAAATTTAACAGCTCCGAACAACTGACACGCCAATATCGTCAGGCCGACTGATAATGGGTGGGCCCCATTAATCTTTGATACGAAAGTGGATATTAGTACAGTCAGCAGCGAAAGTAGTTGAGAGGTGAGGTGTGAGGCGTTCGAAATACCTTAAAGGTTAAGAAGCTCATATATATATTTTCTTAACAATAAAGTTTTTTTTAAACGCGATAATGTAGTAAATTTAACCTGCATACAAATATATATATACAGACATTTAATTTAATTATAACACAGTACAAACAAGGTCAATTTAGTGAAGTAATTCAGAAGAACAATGGAATAAAAAAATCAATCCGGGTAGCAACCTTATTAAGCAAGTTGTGGCAAGATAACTTAATTCTGCTGCTGACTAAAATGTTAAATCAATATTGATAAAAAGATATGTATTTCTTTATGATACCTACCAGTGGCGGCGCGTCCATAGAATACGATTTCCGTCGGCTTGCTCATGAATAAATTTTAAGGCAATTCAAGTACCGGCTTGCCTAAGAAAAATGTTGACCCACCGCCACTGATACAAAATAAATATATATACTCGAAACTACATACCTACACTTGCTTGATTTAGATTTTTATATAGAATATTTATTACTTAAAATGAATGAATAGATACGCACATTTAATTAATTTACTGACCTCACTCTTAACTTGAGTTCCATAATAACAATAAATGAAAAGCTGCCCCAACATGCAACCGAGATACAAGAACATCGTAAAGAATTCAGCCGGCAGCAAACTTAACTGAAATGACATACCTATTTAAGCGGCTTTTAACTCTTAATATATATTAAGCGGTCTTAATATATCAACAAGAGATTTAGGTACTTAATTATAATTTATTCTCAAAAAACTTACGGCAGCGATTTTGTAAACAGTCATGCAAATAACCCAAGCGTCAATAAAGAATTGAAGGAGCATGGCCTCACCAAATATCTCTTCTACCTCATTGACGTACCTACGATGTGAGTAATCAGGTTTTCACTGGTATGTAATAATAGTAGTTTATGTAACTGTTACGTAATAGGGGTAAATACACTCGTGTGATCTTATTATGAAACTCACTTCGTTCGTTTCATAAAACCACACTCGTGTTTTAAGGCCTAATTACGTACAGATGCATACACTGCTTTGACTACTTTATCTACACACATATTATAAACCCGAAATGATGATTGAATGACTGCCATTGCACGGATTGCACTGCCATCGCCAAGGCCAACTCGATTGTGCCGGCGGTCGGGAGGCGCGTGCCGGCGGGCGGGGCCCACCCGGATTTTCATAATGATATCGAATTTTTGCTTATTATTTGATAACATCGTTACAGATAAGACATTTTTCTAACTACTAACGAAACAATCTATTTTTATGGTGGTTATAACGTGCGGTTTTTGAACGCATCATGGAGGGTTTATGATATGGGTGTAGATAAAATAAAATATAGAACGGGATACTGCCTAAAAAATGGCCCCACAATATAACGACGCGACGAGTACAGCAGCTTCTCGGTCAGTTTTATTAGACTAGTTATTGATAAGACTGGCCGGTTACATTCACGCTATATTCTCGGTAAATCTTGCTTGAGACTGTTCCTCAGTCTCTACTATATTCTAACTCAATGACTCTTCTATTTTACCGAAGATCTGCTGATTTAAAGATATAAGAGATTAGTGTATATGGAGATTAGTGTATAATTGTCAATTGATCATACCACACTATCAGTTTATAGTGTTCCACGCAGCGCGTCAATCTTTTCTTCAACACAAGCCCAAACCCTGGATCAGTGTCCTTGAAAACAGTGGTCCGATCACATATTTGCCTGCCCGTCTCCACAACACCATCGGCCAGGTGCTCAAGATTATTGCGCAACATCTGGAGTTGCACCTTAGACTGAGCGTAGAAGGAAACGATGGTACAGTCCAGGGTAACATGTCCGTAGCCTTGTAATGTTATTACTATTGTGTTGAATGCCAATGCTATTCCAAACCTGAAATACAATAGTCTTTGAAACTGGATAGGTACGGCACGACGAAAAAGAATGCAATTAAAATATTATCTCGTACTTATCCTTGAGAATTGTGCCTGTGCAGTGCATAGATATATTATTATGATACTAGTATGGACGTGGTGCTGAGATGCAATCACCAGTTTCGCACAATGAATCCCGCGAAAATATATGACACGCTCTCCAGACTGCCTACAGTCTGGAGAGCACCTATGCTTGAAATAAGATTGTGTCACAAATTAATCATACAAAAGACAATTCGTTTTGGTTTAGTTTCAAATTTCTACTGTTGTTTTTTTTTAAGGAGCGTAGATGCCTAATACAAAATGTGTAACGAGTGCTACGCCGTAACAGCCGTTTCTTCGATTTCCCGTTGTGTACCAAATGGTGTGCATTTGCGAATCACGCGCACAAAACAGACAGAAACGTTTTCGGCCATTATTGGTAGCGTCAAGTTAATATAAATGGAGGATGAAGAAAATACATAATAATAGGTAAAATATGAATCTAGGGGGCCAGCTGCCCCCCTGCCCCCCTTGTCGTAAGCGATATGTGATTTTTTTAAGTACACACCCTAGCCATGCGTTGGTGTCGAACGGGAAGTACCCAGTGAGCTCCCCCTCGCCCGACAGCTTGTTCACCAACGGGAAGACACCAAACATGGCGCCGCACATGTAGATGGAGCCGTGGTACAACATCAGCAGTCGAGACATCACCCAGGCGTTAGCACGCATCACCGACTCGTCGTAGGCGTTACGAGCCGCGAAGAGGGGTCCTTGGATGGATTCATATGTTTAAAAAAAAAGTGTTTTATATGCGGTTTAACCTTAAATTATTCTATGCCATTCTGAGTGGTACACCTTATATTTAGGTACAGTGTAATGGCTGCTCCACATTTAAATAGTGCGTGAAACCAGGCGTGAAGCTGCGAATGCGAAGTGTTGAGTCGATTTCTCATATGCGCGAAATCGGTTCCAACACTTCGCGTTCTCGGTTTGATGCCTTGTTTTCGCACTAAAATGAGTGGTTTTTGTCGTGGTCATTTCATATCACCACTTCCGCCGTAACGTTTTTGTTATCTATTAATTTATAAATTAAGTATATATTTACATAGGTATGTAGGGTACTATCACAACCTAGCTATTTACCTTGTATAGTGGCGATGAGGCGGTCTATACGCCCGCTGCGAGCGTTGAAGGCGAGATGCTTGCCGAGCGTGTTGATCGTGGTCAGCAGGACGAATAGCGTGTTCACTACTAGCTCCATGCTGTGGCGCGTCTGCATTACAAATATTACTTATATTTTAGATATAGGTACTTTTATAATTCAGTATGTACGTATCTGAAAATATGGATACATTCGATGTGACAGAAATATGTAGCCATGCAGCCACGACTCTATTACCAAGGCGTAGTCTAGGATTCATGTTTTTGTCAATTATATAAGTATATCCATATTTTCAGACGTGATCGTACTCTAGACTCTCCACAGTAAACAATTAAGGTCAGCATTAAGTACGGAATCGACTTAAATTGCCTTTTTACTCAAACTTTTTACTCTTACAATCTTCTATAGGTATAGCCTATTTGAGTGCCCAGTGGCGAGCGTCCGGCGGCGTGTTCGGCAACGTGACGAGCGCTGCTCTTCCAGGAAATCAGAACAGCGTATTAATGTTCGTTTGTTTACCATGAACGCATCGCCCATCGCGCAGTCGGTTGACGCCGCTCGAGCGGCCACTCGGCTTACACTCTAAGGGCCGGTTGCACCAAACTGTCCGTTAACGTCAACGTCATCATTAAAAAAATCTTGTATGACAAGTTTGACAGTTTTCTATGGGATGACAGTTCCGTCGCTACATTTAACGTTGATGAGTCCGTTAATTGTGCGTGGTGCAACCCACCCTAAGTCTACCCTTGCCCTTCCCCGAGGTCTTTAACGAGGAGCCTAGGTCAATCAGCTGGGATGGGATGGGAGTGTTCCTCTAGTCTCACTACTTGGGCTTAGGATGATAATTCCTAAAGATTCTACCTACCTATCGTTATAAACATGTGATTGGCTCTCGATACCCACCTTTTTGGAGATACCTATGCCTACAGATATGTGTCAGGGGTAATGATGCTAAAACTTATTTAATTAAGAATACTTAGACACCAAATTGACATTACCTACCTGAATAACTCGTATAATATGCTGCAGATTATAAATTATAACCAAAACCCATACCACCGCGCGATACGCAGTGTGCAATAAATGCTTCAATTCAGACGTTGGCTTAGGGACTATCTTGAAATATGCCACATTGGCCAATGCGTCGAAATGAGGTCTGAACGCCTGGAAAGTTGAATACATGGCTGTCATGATGTGACCTCTGCATATACTACCTAATGTGCCCTTTCTACACTATATACACTAGAGCAATCACCAAATAAAATTATAAGATGTCAGAACGGAACCAAAAAGAGACGACTTTATTGAGCTAGGCGAGGGTTGTGATACATTTATACCTACGCTGTTAATGTCGATATATTAATTTGATTGTTTATAATGATAAGGTGTCAATCTGATTTAAACTGTATTTGTGTTATACATCATGTTGTTTGTACAAATAAAATATTAATGTAAAACCAAGTAAAACGCACTATAATAGTTTAAAAGAAGACCTATCATTCGCATCGAACTCAATTCCCTAATTCCTACCCTACCATATAGATACCGTGTACCCAGCAAGTACTTATAGATTTCGATTTCTTCTGAAGTTCGACATCATATAATCGAATAGAATCACAACATGCGAGAGTCAGAAATATTATAATACATTTACATTATAATATATCATTGCCAACTAAAAAAAATAGAATCATGAATAAGTCGTTTGGTAAAATAAATAAAAATATATTCATAATTTTCACAACAAACCCATTCATTTGATATATCACATGGATAGAGTTACAGGTATATAGTTTGCAAAGATTTTTTATCATTCTCTAATTCACTCCCGAAAAACATGGGGGCATGTTGAAAATTTCTTTAATTATTTACGTAACACGTCTGCCTTTGGGTCGCATCGCAGACTTACATACGCGAAAATTTCGACTCAATAGGTGTAGTAGTTTTGGAGGAAATTGGCTTTATGAAAGAAAGATAGAGAAAGCCGCATCATAAAGAGTTCATTTTCTTACCAGTTTGTACAGAACCATACTCAGATAACAAAACTACCTAGGAAATAAAACAGATTTTTCAATAAATAATAATTTTAAACAAAAAAAAACCGACTTCATTTAGGCTCCGCTTTTCCAAGAGGAAGTGCCAGAGTTGCTGTAAAAAATACTGAAATCACTATATAGGTGTGCCTATAATAGTTGAAGAATTCCCTCGATTTCTCAAACATCCCATCATCCGATCCAAACCTGGACAACGGAACCAACTGTGAAGTATACTCTTTGAAACAAAAAAAGAATCTTCCCAATCGGTCCAGTCGTCTTCGAATAATCGGTGAACATGCATAAAAAAAAGATCCCGACGAATTGAGAACCTAGCTCCTCCTTCGAAATCTTAACACTTTCACGACCAGGAACCCGCTAGGCGGGCTCTCCGTTCGTAGGCGCTTTCCGTTACAAAACGAGCGTAGCGCGTAGCGAAGTGTGGTACGGAAAGTGTTAAAGTCGGTTGAAAATAGGTTATTATATTACAGAAGGAAAAAAACACCCTCAAGCAGATGACAAATCAACCTGTTTCAGGGTGTTAATTTCGCAAGCCCCTTAATTGGACACTTACTATACCAATATTACCAATCACGTCGTCAATTAGGCGGCAATTAAGTTGTTTTACGAGCAACAACTGCTAGTTAACGTTGCCGTGAATTTAATATTAATGGGCAGTTTATGTTAATTATTAGTTTATAGGTTAAAACTTCTGTATACTCGTCTTTACTGAAAATCTGTATTTCTTTTCCGAACCTACCATCGGCAACGCACTTATTCGATTGGACCGAGTTGCAAGAGCCCATAGACTACGGAGGCCACTTAATTTCCCTTTACCGCGCGCTTGTTTGTCACCTTTGTATAAAAAAGTATATGCACCATTATAGACGGAGAGCTGGCCACGTCAAATATGGACACAAAAATGAGAGCAACGAAATCCTTCTATTACGAGTAGTTTGCTATACTATGCTTATTTCTAGATACGGACATCGGGCAGCTAGAAATTGGTGGAGGTCAAAGGATGCAAATAACTTGAAGAATATTGGTGCAATATTATGGGAAATTATGTAATTAATAAGATTATATTTATATCATAGCCAGAAGTTTCTGTTGCCGGAAAGTAGTAATGTATATGTGATGCAATTTATAGTTAGTCGCCTAGTGTTTTTGTTTCCGCAATAATAGACAATGATTTCGTTTTCACCTCCCTAGCTCAGATAGGACTTTTTTCAACAGATAGCAGACCTGCATTTTATTCACAAGAGTGCAAATAATATTTAAAATTCAAACGTGTTATAAGTTACTTTTTAAACATAATAACAAGTAAAGGCCGCTCCAGACAGGACAAATGTTCGCATTTTTGTAATGTTTTTTATTTATTTTTTTCAGTTGTTCTTGTACCTATGTAGTGTTTGTCTCGCTTTACGGTCAAAACAGACCTAGCGGAATTCCTCATTGAATTAAGCCAATTCATAGACAAAATGCTTAATTTTGTCTATGGTAGCGGAAATTTGTCTATGGCTTCCATACAAAAAATCAGCTACCATAGACAAATTTCCGCTACTATAGACATTTTGTCTATGAATTGGCTTAATTCCGCTAGGTGTGTTTTGACCCTTAGTGAGGTGAAAAGATTTGTGTTACAGACGGTTGCGGTCATTTGGGGCTGGGGCTTATTTGTTCTGACGAATAAGCCCCAAGTTCATGAAATATAACGTCGGGTGACAACCCAAACTCACTACCTACCACAAGTTTTTAGCCATATTGAATCGTAGTGGTACTAAAACAAGGTTGATTTTCGTTTAACATTTTATTTGCAATTAGTGCTTTGGTTGTCACCTGACGATAATATGGGTAGTTTACCCTATGAGAGGTTTAGTAGGCGTAGTTTCAGAAAAAGTCATTATTACTCTTAATTATTTATTGTAATACATTACGATCGATCAGAAAATAAACAATTATTACACATATTTGGCATCCAGCTCCGGCCGAACATCTGTAATTTGCTCTCTTCAGGAATGTGAGTCGAATCTGCGTTCGCATTTCACGCTTTTTGTACTACTAAAGCAGGCGCGGATGCGGGGGGGCAACAGGGGGCAATTGCCCCCTCCCAGACACGGAAGTTTTGCATTTACCGGGGCCATAGATACGGACCACAATATTTTTTGTGAAAGAAATTGCCTCCCCTTGGATCCGCGCCGGTACTTAAGTAAAATGCCTCCGCCAAGCTCTCTGCCGATGACTGTTTAGTCGGGCCAGCCATACGTGCCAATAGAATAGTTGAAAATACAATGTTTATGGAGGTATAGTTAAAACGTTTTAAACTCTCCGCATGATAGTTAAGTTCTCACACTGGTTTGTGAGCTTGTTTTGAGGGTCTATTCACTAACATATTCAAAACCGTGACGTAGGCGCTCTTAAAAGGATCAGTGCACTAATTATAACTCTACGACTCTAGACAGTAGATGCAATATAAACGGGGTTGGCCGGTCGAAAGACTTTACAGATGGCGCATTGTACCTGTCTGACCTACCAATAGTGTCAAATTCTTGATATATGTTTTGGAATTTTCTGACCTGGTAGTGAGAGGTACAAGCTATGCTGGCGCTATCAGGTTAAACCGTTGACAGTTGACTACCCCATTATATAAGGTGGGTGGAACCATCTTGACTGTGAGGAAATTTTAACTAAATCGAATATTGTCGATGTAAAACACGGAAAATAATTACGACTTAGTCGGAATTTCCCCGCAGTCGAAATTGTACTGCTGCACCTTAAGAGGATGATAAGAGCTAAATTCCCTCCCTATCGTTTTCAGCGCGAGTGAAAGAGAAACACTGCGTTACGATTAGTATGGGAGCTCATTGCAAATTTTGCAAATTGATGGATTAAAAAAAAAACTATGCATTAATTGAGAAATTTAAGGCAACGAAGTTTTTAGTATTAGTGTGGTGGAATGTTGTCCTTAATTACAGACATATAAGCCAAATAACTAAAGACGTGCAATTGTTTTAAGCTAATTTTAGATGTAACTTTGGAATTATTTTCTATCGAGCCGATTTCGTCCAATTGTGTATTGGAATTAACCAAGTTCTTTCAAATATAATGAATATTAACATATATTTTTATTACTTTTCCAAAACAAGTACTGTTTAAGTAAAGTCAATTTGAAGGTCATCGGGTCTTCTCAGCCTCTTAACTAGTCGTCTATCTATCCTTTCGGCATGTGCTGGGTACTCCTGAAGAATTATTCTTTTCTCTATTTATATTGGGGCCTAATGTTCCTTCACGGAGTCGATAAACACATTAACAATCTCCCAACCTCTCTCTAAATCTTTTTAATGGCGTCTATGGTATATAGTTTTGAATAGAACAGTTAATAGATGCTGGAAACCATCATAAGAATAAAAATACCATGTGGAAATGTTTAAAGTTTAACTATACCTGTGTATATTTTCACCTATTTTAGTGATACGGTTGGTTGGCCCAATTTTTTAAATCAACTAATCCAACAAGCGCATCATTTTAAACATTAAATAACCCTACACATATTCACGATTTATATTTCTCGGATAACCGAAAATTATTTGTTATATCGAATCTAACCTTTCGTCGAATATTACAAATGACCTAATACGTTTTTCTCATTTTGAGATTTACATAAATTCATAACTATATTTGATTAAGTTTGTTCTATCCTATTTAAGGAAAAAGTGTACAAGGTCAAGATTCAACAAAGCGTTACATTCGATGAAAGAGTTTGTAGGTCAAACGAGGGTAGACCTCACAAGTCTATGAACTCTGATGGCTGTCTCTCACTCGGCCGCGCGCGCGGGGTTCAATCTATTAGAATTTCAGGGCACTGTCTCTTAGGGGAGGTCTCGTCGCCGGCCGGTTCTTTTCTCTTAAGCGGGTTGCTATCATTCGTATCGTCGTCCTTGTCTTCCGTGTCTCCATCTTCGCTGTCCGCGTCGCCCCCCTTGTCCCCCTTGTCGCCCCCCTTGTCCCCCTCGTCGCCCTCGGGCGGGGAGGCGGGGTGGTCGAGGCGGTGCGTGTGCGTGTGCGCGGGACAGTCGGGCGTGTGGCGCGCGTGGCGCAGGCGGGCGGCCGCGTCGCCGGCGCGTGCGCTGAGCGATATGCGCGCCAGCACTGCGCGGTGCAGCTGAACTATATCGCTCGGGTTGCCCTGTAACCGAGAGACCAACTAGTTGACATATGACCAACGCAATTTGAGCTTTATTATCGCATGTAATATAAAATAATCGTGATGGTTAACCCTTTGACCGCCAAAGCCGTCATATCACGCGCACGGAAAGTCGTGCCGTCAGCGCCTGGACGTGATAGCACGTCCAAAATATAACCGGTTTACCTTGCGCGCTGGCGCTGAGGGCACGTATTCTTCGTCCAGTGCTTGGCGTTCAAAAGGCTAAAGGGCTAATTTATAGCCGACCATCCGTCGAGTGCAAAAATCTATTATCAAAGGATTCATTCAATTGGCTCACCATAATAAGGAACAGTTTGACTTGGTGCTGTGCGTCTGTGGCCGTGATGCGTAGTGACTTGGAGCCCGCCCGCTCCGCCACCATGTCCGGCCAGATCTTCGTGTTCATTACCACGCGCAGGGACCTGAGAAAGGGTACACAAGGATTTGAAGAAAAAACGAGACAGCAGTTTGGTCATTTACGTGCAGCGAAATGACGAATCGATCTCGCTCGGACGGAACGAATCTCGCTTACGCCCCGGCGCCGCATGCGGTTCTGTCGCCAGTGTGATAATCACTTTAGACGATTGCGATGACCCTCGCCGCGCCGATCACCTTATCGCAGTTCGTACCGATCGAATGCTTCACGATCGTGCGGCTTAATAGTTAAAACCGCGTTGAACTGCGTATTCTAATCTCGCCACGCGGTTTGCGATTGTCAGTTGTCATCGGTAGGTGTAGGTACAGTCGGCCAAAAATGTGGTCTACCACCCTGGTTGAAGTTCGTTTGAACGTCATGAGACAAGGTCGTGCATGTTTTAAACTCCGTTGGAAAAGTCAACCTTAGTGATCGCTAGATCTCGCAGAAACCTTTGTCAAAACTGGTAGAGCACTTTCTTGGCCCACTGAACATGAAGTATGACTGACCCGGCGACGCGCGCGACGAGGCGCGACTTGTCTGCGCCGGCGGCCGAGTCGTTGAGCCGCAGCACCCCGCGCCCGCGCTCGCGCCAGCTGCCCGTCTCCCACGCGAACAGCCGGCACGACAGCTGGAACATGTACACACAGCATGAGTGATATGACACTTTACAGAGTTATGGCTGCAGTTGCAGATTTAAAAATAGGGTAGAGTCCTAAATACAAGTAGGCAGAGACATATTTTTTTCGTCAAACGAAAAATTATACGGCGCTCCAAAGTCAAAGAGATTAACTAAAGGTTTTAGGCGATTATCACACTAGCGCCGCAACCGCATGCGGCAACGGTGTGCAAGCGTGTCAGCACTATATACACACGCAGAGCACTATCTCGCTCACGAACCGGCACCGCATGCGGAAACCGCAGCAGTGTGAAAGCCACCTTAGAATGACTCACACTTGACAGAATTTTCGACAGAATATTTTTATGGAAGGGTTAATTACAATAGGAGCATATTATTGCGTATCACGTATAAAGACTCCGTCATACTAGCACGGTTTGTCAACAGGGCAGGGCGCGAACGCATCGCGCGCGCGATCCGCGCTTGGACGCAGCGCCATGCCCGCGCAGACAGGTAATTTGCTCTTCATGCGCACGAACCCAGCTCACAAAATGCGCGAGTCTGAAGAAGCCTTAAAAACCAGGCGTAAAATATGTATAGACCCACCTGCAGCACGTTGATCTCGTCCTCCTCGCCCGTGGTGGTGGTGACGGCGGGCGGCGGCGGGCGCGCCTGCGCACGCTCGTACTCCGCCGCCGCCGCCGCCAGCCCCGCGCCCCCGCCCGCCCCCCCGGCCCCGCCCCCGCCGCCCGAGCTGCTCGCTGCAGACTCCTGAAACAACCCCATAGCTGATGATGATGATGTTTACTGATGATGGTGATTTCAGAAATCCCAAAACTTCTAATATTTAGGAGGGGCCACACCTGAGGCAACGCCTCGTGAGGAAATTGCAGCGCAAGACAGCTTGGCTTAGGTGGCATGACAATTTTGAATCAGGGTAATGTTTTAACGTAAGAGTATGTGAGCATCAAATCATGTAAGGAGAGGAGCGAGCGATGTTTGATATATCAAGAGGAGAAATTAGCTACTGTAGCAGGAGCTAAGTCTTAAAGATTAATTAATGCAAAATTGATGGAACAAAGAGAGCAACCAGACAAAACAAGAGATTTAATGAAGGTTACAAAATATACTTTAAGACTTAAAGGCCCCTATCTAGGCCCAATAACAGAAACAGTCATGTTATATAATTAGACATAAACTTTATGCTTAGTTTATGTTGAAATGTTAGTAAGAATTTAAAAACCGGTTGAGTCTGATTAACAATAAATAATAGTCATGTTATTTAGTCAATTATGTCCAGAAATCTTCTTGTTTCACCTCATGTATTTGAGGATCAGTTCTGTTTTATCTCTTGGATTTGTCACTTGAGACTGTTTTGTTTGAGAAATATTCTTAAGTGCAAGGCCTGAGTGGACGCTCGAGTTGGGCGTGCAGCGGGGCGGGGTGTGCGGCGTGCATGTTAAACAAATGAAAGTCATATTGGTGTCCTGAGTCAACGCTGCACAAAGTGTATGGACGCTCGTTCGCAACGCTGCACGCCCCGCCAAACGCTCCACGCCGAGCGTCCACTCAGGCCTTGCACTAAGTCACATATTTTACCATAATCACAAGACTAAGTTATAAAATTTATATGTACATACATACATTTAAAATAAGCCAACAAATAACAATGTTTTACATATAGGAAGAACAATAATTTACCTGACTATTTTCCTTGACAGAAGCTGCTGCACTAGTAAACAGTAGCTCAGACTCAGACGTACCATTCTTCATACTATGCTCAGATGGCCCAGCATCCCCATTATTAACACTCTCCTGGATAACCACTCGCTCACTTAAATTTTGTCCAAACACAAACCCTGATGTCCCGGAGGCCGGTTGTGCGGGTGCTGGGACCTGTGAGGAGGTTCTCGGAGCGGTGCTGGTGGCACCAAGTGGTACAAATTTTGGGGCATCCTCTTTCGTCTCTGTGAGTCTTTCTTCTGTTGGTTTTTCAGTTTCAGTGTTGGGTTTGTCTTTCTTTTCAGGGTCTTCTGTTTCCGTGACTTTCAGGAATGGATTGCTGCCTGGTTTTAGCTGCGATGGACGTAATATGGACCCTGAAATATTAGATTAATTTATTTTTTTATATATATCCTGTGTGTAAAGAAGACTAAAGAATTTCTATTATTATTATAATGATTCTATCTTATGTGTACTTATTATCATCATGATTCTACTAAATACGTAATAAAAAAATGCACTAAGGTAATAACAAATTGATATATGGATAGGTTTTTAATGCTCCTAATTTATTTTATTTATCATATGGCTACACGTCACTGGATATAAATAGGCGTTTCTTCTCTCGGTGAAAATGCTCCTAATAAACATACATTACACAATAAAAATTAGTGATGCAACGAATACGACTTTTATGAATATGAATATCACTTTTGTCATTTTACGAAAACGAATAGTGATTATAAACTTATCTTTGCCGTTTAACCCATACATACTATACGCCACCATCTGCAAATATAAGTTTGTCACTCAAATAATTATTATGTACCTAAGTATACAGGAAATTCACATGACATTACAATTTTATTATAAGTTTAGGGTTCATTGGGTGGTATGGTACATAAAATTAAACTATGCTTTTTTTTCTTATTGTTTTCAATTTCGTTGCTCACAAATCAAGACGCGCAATAAATACTCCACCATACAAAACAGTATGGGAGACAAGAAATACATTAAATGACAAAACATTGGCAATGGACGTACTATGTTTACTTTATGATTTATTGCTTAGGAATTTAATAAAATTCATCTTATGGCAATAACATATCTGGCAATCAATTATACTGAATGTTAACAAGACCACCAAGACAGTAAGTGTATAGTAATAGTGGGTCGGTAGAAAAAAATCTCCAAGCAACATTATTGAAGGTGAATTATAGTTAGAAATTCTTACGAATACCTAAAAAAATACTCAGTGAATACGAATATTCGTAAAAATACTGATATTCGCCGAATACGTATATTCGTATTTGTTGCATCACTAATAAATATAAAAAATATTAATTCTCATTTTCACTGCTTCACTACTTCTAGCATCCCCTACCTCAACTAGTAAAAATAGATTATACTAACCAAAAGTGCTAGCTCCAAACCCTGAAGAACCAAAAGCGCCAAGGCGAGGTTTTGCCAGCACAGATCGTGACTGAGATGTCCCATTGTTCATTTCTGCAAGGATTTGACATAACAATTCACTAAAATTAAACTCATTTCCATTAGATATATCGCCGTTTCTAAAATGATTATTAAATAACAATGAAATATGAAATAAGTAAACAACCGTTGCGATTATAATACTTGTTTTTATTGTCTTATTTTGCATCCCAGTCGCGTAAACTCGCGTATGGACTCCATGACACATAGGTATACATAACACATTAATATTTACATTGTATAAAGCGTTCACACGAGAAATATTGGCATTCATCACTTTACGAAACTGTGTAAAAATGTTTGCTGAATGTTAAGACCACGAATACTTGAAAAGAAGTAAAAAAAATTACGTTGAATTTGCAGCATGGGCATCGCTCTTTCGGACAAGCTTTGTAACAGCTTACAACGAGATATATCATGAAGAGCAGTTAATAAATGGATTATAGAAGACGGTGGATTCTTTTTATATAAGGATATTATCAAAATAATCTAGAAATAATGATTATAAGTACCTTGCTTCGCATCTGCCATTGTAGAAGATTGGGTTATTGGTTTGTGGTCGAGACGAGACAGCAAGCAAGATGAGTGACAGCTATATCAATGTTGCCATGAGCGACAGTAGTGTTCTTGAAGTCTTTTGATACAGATGCGGAATACAGTTGAACGTTTTACCGAGAGACTTGAATAGTTTGCCGAACGACGTCGGTGTGTGGTCAAATCAAATAGTACGGGCGGTGGCCGTAGGATCTGCTACGTAACGTGATACAAAGATAAGCCCCATGGCACATGTTCATAAAAGTGGTGCTGAGTTCCGGAAAAATAGTAAAAAAAATTAGAATTGGCCGAAAGCACAAAAAAGTACCACTTCCGGTTAAAAAAATGGATGGTATTTACCTACGGTATTTGATACTGAGAATACTGAGATGATTATTGTGGCAACAAATAGTAATTTGTATTTAGGTACAGAAAAACCCAGTCTGCCAGTTTCTGCATGGCCGGAAGTGCCCGGCAGACTGGTTCAAAAGTGACGTACATTTGGAGTCCAATTCGTTACTTTTAAACTAGTCTGCCGGGCACTTCCGGCCATGCAGGAACTGGCAGACTGGGTTTTTCTATACCTAAAAATAAATTACTATTTGTTGCCACAAGTGTCATCTTTGTATCCAATGACGTAGGAAAATACCATCCATTTTTTAAACCGGAAGTGGTACTTTTTTGTGCTTTCGGCCAATTATAATTTTTTTTACTATTTTTCCGGAACTCAGCATCACTTTTATGAACATGTGCCATAGGGCTTATCTTTGTATCACGTTACGTAGCAGATCCTACGGCCACCGCCCGTACTAAAATGTCATTATCATTATTAGGGTCGCCACACACCTAGCGGTTTTCCTCGCGGAATTACCGGAAGTAGCGGAAATTTGTCTATGGCAGCGGAAATTTGTCTATGGTAGCAGATTTTTTGTATGGAAGCCATAGACAAATTACCGGAAGTAGAGGAAATTCATAGACAAAATGCTTAATTTGTCTATGAATTTCCGCTACTTCCGGTAATTCCGCGAGGAAAACCGCTAGGTGTGTGGCGACCCTTATGTCAATGTCATTTAAGATAGCTGACATGAACGTACGTCATTGGGTGTGCAACATTAAATTATTACAATTTTTAACTAATTTTCTTACAAAACATTCCAATTTAATAGCCATTAGTTAACAAATTGTAGATGAAAATCAAAATTGATATATGTAATGTACTAAGTTAAATAACCTAAAACTAAGTAAAGTTTTGAATGGTTCGTGCGATGTGCCTTGTTTTTATGCAACTTTAAGGAACTGTGTTAGTGCATATTTTTAATTTTCTGCTGAAATATAAAAGGTAAGTGTCTAGCTAGGGCCTAACAATTTACTTGGTTACGGGCACGTTTTTAGATCTGCAAATAAATTCATATAGTACTTGCATGCACACCTTAAAACATTTACTTACTGTTTTTGTAATTTTGTCATTATAGAAATGGTGGTACCTTACCTACCTTGTTAAACAGTTGTGTTGTCTAATAAGTTTGTGAGGTAGGTTTCTGTTTATGGTTTCAATTTCTGATCAGATAAAAATAATAGGTGACCAAATTATTCATTTATAAGTTAATAAAGTGTAAATTAGTTGAAAACTGAAAAAAATAATTGAAGATATTTAAACCTTCAAGATTTTAATTTAATATATATGAGATCCTAATTTTTTTTATGTAATGGCTTTCTCACTTTTTACATAGCAATGGGAATTTTGCCAATGATGAGTTGACAATGTTAATCACACTTTCATTTATTAAAATAAATATAGGCAACATTGTTGGTAAAAGCCTAGCTATTTGTAAGGTGATAGCTGTTCCTTACAAACAACATGTGACAGCAGTGCCAGGACAACTGGCCGTTTAAGTACGAAGTGGTTACAAGTGTTGTTGGTATTCATTGGTATTAGCCGTGTCCACACCAGTTGCACCGCCTCAGCTATCAGCTCGGTTAGTGTGGACGTGCCTCGGCCGAGACAAACGCGCTAGGGGCCTCGGCCGAGGCACGTACACAACTAATTTCCTCGCAAGGCGGTGTGTCAGATGTAGACACGGCTATTAATTAGCTGTACACTTTTATTAGATCACCACAGAATATGCTATCAATATTACACATTGAACTACTTAAATGAGCAAAAACAAAAGACTATTCCCAATATGTCTAAACTACCCCACATTTCGAGCAGGAGACCAATTTTCTTTTTAAGAATTCTTTAAAGATAAGGAAACAAGCTGTTTAACATAAACATTGTGTAAAATAACCTTTGTACTCCATGAATGTATGTAAGTAAATTGGTCATTAAAAAGATGAAACAAAAATATTTTCACTAACCACACTTTACTAATATTATTGACATAAATAAATAGTACGGGAAAAATAAGTGTTTCCATTTTCGTTTCCAAATGTATGGGAAAAGTTTTCCTCAATTTGTGGCTTTTCTAGCCGGAATTTTTTTTTGGTCCCATACAAGCCTTTAATCCTGGATAGGAATGGGATCAAATGGCAACATAAAAAAAGTTTATCAAATGACCTTTTTCTCGCATCCTGTATGTTTTTTCCAAAATCTGTAAAAGCAAATGTTCATTTATTTGAAATCGAGGGAAGGTCTTCTAAGACCATTTTTGTGTAGCAGCACGGAATCTGGTAGCTGCCCTCACTGACCCTAAAAGAAAATCCAGCCTACATCTAGGGACGAAATGAAGTTGTTGATGGAAAACCTAATATTTAATAATAAAGGCTATTTTTATATTTTATTTTATATACTGTATCAGAAGATATTCTGCAAAAGTACTATTATAGCTATCTTGTTTGAGTAATGACTGACACAATATTTATTTAGTTAGTAAGAAGGATGTCACTGAAATTGTCACAGTCATATCAACAGTGACTTTCAGTTTTGTTGCTGTTTTTTTTATAATGAACATCATGAACTTGTAAGGGCTCGTTTACACGATGCCGCCCCTTTGCCGAAACAGTACCACCGCCGCAGGCCTCCTGTACACGATGTCGCCCCTGCGCCGATACCGTACCATGAACTACTAAAACTAGAAGACTGCATTTTCTGTACAAGATCATGTTCACCCTTCCAGTGCCAACTTTGGCGTCACTAATTCAGGTCTCAGTTCCATTCTGTAGTAAATGAAACAACGCCATGACAGCATAGACAAAATGTTTATTTTTTAAACAAGAAACAACACTTGTCAAAATGCCAACATAACACCTTTCCACCAAAGTTGGTACAAACATTAATCAGACTTATATCTCTCAAATATAATTAACTGCTCCACAGTAAGTACTTTCTGTGAGTGATCAACAATATTTAATAATTAGAATAACAATAACATCAATATATTCTAACATCACATATGGAACAAAATCAGAATCCAATTATATCCCTCCATTCACTTTCAGGTGGTATCACAATGGGCGGGTCACGCTCCTGCGATGATTCCCTGACCCATCTCTCTGGTGTACTACCCCTGGGGTCTGATGATGGGTGCTGGGTCTCGCAGCCCTGGCTGTTATCTTTCCTCACTCTCATTTGATCTACATGCCGCCGATACACCACCCCATCTTCAGCTCTTACCTCATACATTGTCTCACTACTCTGTTTCACCACTATTCCCTTCATCCACTTTTCCATATTATTATTATATTTTCTTATGTATACGTTTTGGTCAATTGAAAATTGTCTCACGGCCCTACTTGATGCTCCAACAAACTTCTTGTTATGATTGGAATCAGGATGCAATGTTGATAAAGCTGTTCGAAACTTTCTGTTATTTAGGAGTTCTGCCGGAGTCTTCCCAGTTACTGTACTGGGAGTTGTTCTTAAGTGATACAGGAGTTTTGCAACTCTTTCCGGCCATGGTAAATCACTCTGACGCTTGATTTTGTTCTTAATTGTCTGCACCATGCGTTCAGCCTGTCCATTAGAATTTGCATGATAAGGTGGTGAAGTTATATGTTGTATGGAATTCCTCTTCAAAAAAGTTTTGAATTCATCGGAGACAAATGCAGTTCCATTGTCTGATACTAGTAAATCGGGCAACCCCTGTTCAGCAAAAATCTTCCTCAGCGACTGTATCACTTGTGCGCTAGACATGCTAGGCAATACTTCTACTTCTGGCCATTTGGAGTATGCGTCCACCAATATCAAGAAGGTCTTGTTCATGAATGGGCCCGCAAAGTCAATGTGCAGGCGTTGCCATGCTTTCTCAGGCATAGGCCATTCTCTGAATGTTGCCGGAGGATTGTTACGAGTCAACTGGCAGCGTTCACATTGCTCCACAATTTCACTGATGTCTGCATCCATACCTGGCCAGTAAACATACGCTCGTGCATAAGCTTTCGATTGTACCATACCAGCATGCGGTGCATGTATAATCTTTAACACCTGACCCTGCAATTTCTCTGGTATTATGACTCTATTTGAAAACAATAAGCAATCTTTGCTGACTGAAATTGCATCTTTCCTTTGTATGTAGGGCAGTAACATGCGGTCATTGCTCTCTGATGGCCACCCATGTAAGGCAAAAAACACAATTTTTTTTAACACCTCATCCTTTTTAGTTTCGCTGGCAATATCGTCAACAGACACTGTCCACCCTTCTGGTGTTTGTTCAAGAAGTAACACTTCTGGCAACGGAGCTTCCTGTCGCACAGGCTCTGGACTGCACCATCTGCTTAATCCATCAGCATTCTGAATTACCTGGCCTGGCTTATACAATATGTCATAATTGTAACTTGCTAAAATCAGTGACCAGCGCAGCAGACGTGGAGAGATTTGGTCTGGGATTGGCTTCCTTGGATTCAAGAGCCCAATTAGCGGCTTATGGTCCGTAATTATGGTAAATTTTACACCAACCAGGTACTCTCGGAACTTCCTTAGTGCATAGATAATAGCCAGTGCTTCCTTATCTAGTTGGCTGTAATTTCTTTCATGTGGCTGCATTGTTCGTGAAGCCATTGCAATTGGCTTCTCTTGACCATCGTCAAAAATGTGACTTATCACAGCTCCCACGCCATATTCTGAAGCATCGCAAGTGAGAATTACCTCTTTATTCTTGTCAAATTGCACTAGTGTCAAGTCAGAGGTTAACAGCTGTTTAGCCTTCTTAAACGCATCCTCTTCTAACTCTCCCCACTTCCAAGTCATATTTTTCTTCAGAAGCTGATGCAGGGGTTCTAAGATGTCTGACTTATCTTTGTAGAACCTTTCATAGAAATTGACTAGGCCTAAGAATGCACGGAGCTGTTTCAGATCTGAAGGGCTTGGTCTCTCTTGAATTTCCTTAATCTTTCTTGGACAAGGGTGTATACCATTTGCATCCAGAACATAGCCGAGGAAGGTCACTGATGGCATAGAGATTTGGCACTTGTTAATGTTCATGGTGAATCCAAGCTCTTGAATACGCTCAAGTACCCTTGCTAGCCGTGCAGCATGTTCAGCCTCATTGGTGCCTGTCACCACAATGTCATCTAATAACACAGCAACACCATCCATGTCTGCAAATTGACTTGACATTACTCGTTGAAATATACCTGGTGCTGAACTGACCCCAAACGGTAATCGGTTTACTTTCATCAGTCCTAATGGGGTATTCCATGTCAAAATTTCAGCCGATTCCTTATCTACCAACATCTGTGTATAGGCTTGCTTCAGATCCAGTTTGGAAAATATTTTACCCCCTGCTAGTAATTGGAAGGCTTCCGTTGATGTTGGCAGAGGATAAATATCACAGTTTATTGAGATATTTACTGTTGAACGGTAATCACCACATATTCTCAAGGTTCCATCTTCTTTCCTCACAATGCGGAGTGGTGTAGCCCAATCAGAATATCTTACAGGAGTCAACACACCTATTGCTTCCAATCGCTTCAGTTCAGTTTTCACTTCTTCTTTAAGGGCATAGGGAATAGGTCGACATTTCAGGAACTTTGGTTGCGCTTCACTCTTCAGAATTAGTTTTGCAGGCGGCCCCGTGTAACAACCCAGATGGTCACCAAATACTTTAGGGTATTTCAACTGCAGTTCTTCTGGTACTTGACTTATCCTACAAAGTCCTTCCACTTTTATTCCCAATGACGGAAACCAATCTCTTCCCAAAACACTAGGTCCGCTGTCTTCGGCAACAATTATTGTTAGTTCATGTTCAAGCCCTTTATATCCAACTTTAACTTTAGCCAGTCCTTTCAGCTTAATTGGATGCTGACCATAGGCGATAAGGTTTACTTCTGGGTCTTCCAATTTAATATTGAACTGCAGGTTTCTCCATGTTTCATATGAGATGACAGTCCGTGCTGCCCCCGAGTCCACTTCAAACTGAACTTCCTTATCTTGTAACTTAACTACAGTGAAGATCTTGTTGCTAGCTTGTCCAGCACTTGACTTGACATGTACTTGCAGAATTTCATCCATGTAGGCGAAATCTTCCTTACTATCGTCCCGTTCTTCAACTTCAACCAGATTCATTTTCTTTTTATTTCGATTCCAACATACGGCGACCGTATGGCCCACCTTTTTGCAGTAGTTACAGTTTGCCCTAGCAAATTTACAGCGTCTAGGGTTATGATTCTCTCCGCAGTGACGACAGGCAGTCTCGCGCTTGTGCGGACCGACGTTAACCAGGTTGGTGTCCATAGGTTCAGGTGTACTTGTGCTCGTTGTTGGTTTGGTCTCCAGAGGTGCTGAGGTACTCGCGGCCTGCGGGTAAAGGTCGCTCACAGTTTGCTCATATTGAACGCTTCGGCTTACGGCTTGCGCGAATGTTAATTTGTCCGTTTTTAGCAATTCACGCCGCAACCGCACATCTCTTACTCCCAACCCCAGTCTGTCACGCAATTGTCTTTCTAAATCACTGAAGTTGCAATGCACTGCTAATGCTTTAATGGCCGAAATAAAAGATTGCATCTTTTCATTTTTCTCTTGACATCGGAGATGGAATTTCCCGGCTTCAAGTATTTCACTCTTCTGGGGTGCGAAAAACTGGTCCAATACGCCCAAGATATCTTTAAATTCCACTTCGACGAGTTTTCTCGGTGCCACTAATGAACTTACGAATGCAAACGTATCTTTTCCACATTGTGAAAGAAAAATGGCGCGGGCACTTTCGAGGTTATCTTGTACGCCTAGCGCTTGTAGCGCAAACAACATTTGTTCTTTATACACTTTCCAATCGTCCTTATTTTGATCGAAAGCACCGGGCAGTAAAAAGTTCGTATTTAACGCCATTTTCACTAATAAATCCAATTAAATTTCCTCGAGTCGCCAATGTAGTAAATGAAACAACGCCATGACAGCATAGACAAAATGTTTATTTTTTAAACAAGAAACAACACTTGTCAAAATGCCAACATAACACATTCATTTTGTTCGGTTCCTTGATCTCTCGTTAAAACTCCACTGGCGTTCAATAAATGGCGCTGCGGAATCCAAACTCGGGTGCAGAGATCTATGCGCTGAACAAAATGTAGGTATACAACTGATACCCGGGGCCCCCGGGGGGCAAGTTTTCGAGATTCGAACGCTCGACTCTTACATTTAAAACTCTGCCAGAAAGTATGAAATGATATTATAAAGATAAACGCAATCGATTGGCATTTAAAAATGCTTCCTTAAACTATTCACTTGTTGTGAAAATTCGATCGTAATTTCTTTAATTTCGAGCGCTCGAAAGTCAATAATCAGCCCCCGATTGCGTTAGTCATGCTCATGATCATGACACTCATGAGCAATAGCTTAAATTATAATATAAATCTATTAATATGGTAGGTATATTAGGTATTGAGATAGTATAAGCTAAGAATGGATTAATTATTCTTTGAATAAAAGAATTTATACATCCTAACTTCTTATGATCTGCTTATGCTTTAAGATAACATAGGTAATGTTATCTTATGAAACTATTTAAACTTGAACTTTACCAATCTATAAACAAGGGGAATCCCCGGAAAGTGTCTATTATCTTTACCACAGACTATATAATATTATACTAATATCTTTACTAATATTAAATAAGCTAAGTAGGTAGGTAGCCAGAGACAGAGTCCTAGAGTACCTTACCTACCTTAAATTAAATTGCATTGTGTAAGTGTGTTGCAGGCGTGTTACCTAGTTTAAGACATAGAAAATACCGCGAAACTGTAATGCGATTATACCACTGGTCGCCAGTGTGATAATCGCCTAAGCAACTAAGCATCAAATGTATCACATGAGGTGAATTACAGTAGAGGTTATTCCGAATGGCGGATAGTTCTGAAAATAGAATCTTATTATGATGGAACCTGACTGATTTTTAGTGATCCCGATTTTGGAATTAGGTACGGTCAAGAACTTTAATTGTTGAGCCATTTAGGGTTCACTTTACATTGGACATGTCATAGAGTATGTATTAAACAAAAGACAATAGCTTGAACCGTAAAAAGCTCAACACTTAAAGTCCTTGACTTTACCTGAACGTCCTGAACTTTGGGAATAAAATAAAAGACGCGTACCTACCTAAGAAATAAAATAATTCCAATAATCATGCAAAATGATAGACTCTTGAAAGTGCTGAAGTTGTAAGCGTAGGTGCGTACAGTCGCCATCAAATATGTGTATCGGCGCGGCCAGGGTACTCAAAAATATCTGAACGTGCACTTTGTCGCCTAAACAATATAGGCGTTGTTCAGATATTTGTGACCACCTTGGCCGTTCATATTATCTGATGGCGACTGTACATACACATACACTTCGACAGTTAGGTAAAATGAAAGGACCACCACTTCTGGATGTTCTGGAACTCGACTCTGACCTGGATGAACAATTTTATAATCTGTGCCCGAATGAAATAAGGGAAAATAGGTCATAGACCCAAGTGAGGACTATGTTTAATGGATTAATACAAGTTTAATCACGATTAGATAATTATTCGTAAAGGTCACTATCGAAGCAGGAACGTTAGCTGCCATTCGCTGAATCACGATGGCAATCAAGCATGTAAGTAGGTAGGTACCTATATTCAGATCTTTCAGATACAGATTTAATCAGTATTGTTTGGTCTGAGTAGCAGAAAACTTGTTCGTATTCGCGTATTGTGGTCGCCGAACGACGAGTTTTGCTACACCGCTAATGGATAAGTTTCTAGTATTTTATCTACCATTTATATTTGAAGTTATTTGTGATAACTGTGATACTTATTAACGTAAGTATACGTATAAGTGAAAGTGAAATAATAGTTACGTGTGAAAGTATTATGAGAAATTACTTTAAGTCAAAAGCGATGAAACAGGATCTGCCCAGACTGACAAGTGACCAGGAAGTCATGGAACTCCTGAACGGAAATCATGGTAATAAAAAATGGCTGTAAGTAGTTTAAAAAAATTCCATATTTTTTTAAATAACTTTTGGAAACTAAATAAGAGAATAAAAATTATGTTTTGCAAACTAATACCTAATAACACACGATGTAGGCTGTCGTGCGTGCTAAAGAATAAGACGTACCTACGTACTCTCGAAAAACAACTCTGTTGGAGTGAAAAAAAATCATCCTCCACTTTGTAGGAGAGGTACCCTTAATAAAAATATTTTTTTTCAGTTTTTATTCTACCACCTTGTCGGCGTGATTGATATCACATACTCATACCAAATTTCTGCTTTCTATAGTGCCAACGCCCGGTCATTGAGCTGGACCGCGGACAGACGGACGGACATGGCGAAACTATAACTATAAGGGTTCCTACACAGATAGAAAAGATATTTTAATTTAAGACTGAAAACTCTCTCAAACACTGTTTTTCAAATAGAATAATATAATTCTTCATCTAATAAAAATTTCTTAAGCTAAAGGGATATTACTTTTTCAAAGAAGAATCAAAATGTTTCAGTCTCAACTTTATATACATTAGGTGCAAATAGAACAGATTTGAGTTAAAGAAGTATTTATTTGAAACAAAATATTGTACAGTTTTAGTATGAATATGCTAGTTCTTAAAAAACGTATTTGTTTCAAGTAACCTATATCAAATCAAAAAGTATTCCCATTTCAAAAGAAGAATCATCAAAATTTATCTACATGATTTCTAAGTTTTTAAGAGTAAACTATTATTTCTTGGTTTGATATATATATTCTACAGTCAAGATATAAGAAGTTCAAATAAATTATTACATGGTTTTACGTCGAGATTTAGTTAATTCTTGGCTTGATTTTAATAGTTCTTGGTTTAATGCTTATAATCTCTATTCGAAATTCAATAGCTCTTAAATAAAAATTAACACGCGCTTACGTCAAGATTTATTACATTCTTGGTTTCATGTCCCAAATTCTTGATTTAATGTCTACAATCTCCACTCGAGAATCAACAAGTTTAATAGCAAATCAGATTTATGTGACCCTGCTAAGAGACTTTTGTTGTTTGTTTCACAAATTTTATTACCCAGTAGATGTCGCTAGCAGCGCGCTACAGCAAACGTACATCGCGGTGTTAAGATTTTTCCTCGTTTGGTTAGGTCCGCCGCCTGTCATTCGTGTTTGTATTGTATGTATATTTGGATACAAAACTTTGTATCGAATCTTAGGGATAGAGTAATCTCTAGTTATAGCCCACTGCATCCTCTCGGGGAACTACGTGCTATAATTAGACATTATACCATAGATTTAAATGCTATGGCCGTCTACTATATAGTAGACGGCCATAGTCTAAGAACTTTTTGAGGCTCTAAATATTTAGCGCCATCTAGTTCAGAGCCAATATGCATGAGATAAAATCAACGCCACCTAGTAACGAATAACGGACTAGTAGTACACTAGTCGTTGTAGGTGGCGCTGATTTTATCTCATGCATATTGGCTCTGTTTAGGTCGCTCTGAACTAGATGGCGCTAAATACTTGGAGCCTCAAAAAGTATTGTATACCCCCCCCCCCCCCCCCCCACGCAGTTTACTCAATACAAATGTAATATCATTTCAAGAAATAGTATATTTTGAAAGAACTAAGAGAAATTATATCCAAGAAGTAAGTGTATTTGGTTTAAGATACTTAGTTTTCACCCCAAGAAACATTAACTTTACTTCAAACATGTGACTCTTTACCTAATACCGTCTTTTTAAAATGAAAAATTAATGTATTTGGTGTAAGTACTTCATTGTTTCACCCCAAGAAATATTAACCCTTACTTTAAGTATGCACAACTCTTAACCAAAAACCGCCATAACTCTGAATACAAGCATTTTTCTTAATAACAACCAAGAAAGATTATCCTTGTTGTTAAGAATTAAGCTGATTTGCTTCTGAGTAACAATGATCACTGAGCAAAACGGTTACGCTCTTGGAATAAATGATATTTTTTTTTAAATAAGATTGTGTTACTAATCATGTAAAGATATAAAATGTTTAGTGTGAGTAATAAACTTTGAAACATTTTATATCTTAAAGCAAGGATTTTTATTTTTTCCTTATATGGGAAACTGGATATCTCTTGATTCAAATAGGTTTCTTTGGTTGAAGAGATTTTTTCTATCTGTGTAGTTGACTACGGAACCCTGAAAAGGTTGAAGACTATATAGACTTAGCCCTTGACTATAGGTATAGGTAACCTTTTTATTAATTCCTCATTTTCTCTTTCTAGCCTAGTGCAGATAGAAATACATATTTTTATTTGCAATTTCAATATATACCATACCCATACGACTCGAAAATTATGAACTAATAGGTAGTTAGACTAGTTAGTTACTTGGTTATTTAATTAGGTTTTACGAAAAAAACTAACAACTCACTCACGACCTAGAATTTCAGTTCGACCAGAGAATTTTGAGCGAGTTAATACCTAGTACTTGTAATAAGTTTCTACATAATCTCCATGTTTATTTACTTAGGGTTTTTACACAAGCGGTCAAACATTGTGCCGAATACCTAATCAGCCTGTCTAGATAAAAAAACTCGATAAAACCCAAGTTCAGCCAGTTTTTGGTCAGTGTCAAGGTTCTTGATAGTTATTATGATAGCATATAAATAAGGAAATTGTGATTCATCCAATATCATGCTACAAAAGACAATGCTTACCTCTCGGATGTAATTAAAATGACATTCGCTCCTACCCCTCTAGGTATTTTCATTTATTGATCCTAAAACTGAAACATTAGAGTTACCACCAGTGGCCTATTTAATAAAGCTACGAAGGACAATTTACACGCTGTAGTCTCTTCCTAATCCTAACACATAGGGTTAAAAAACACTTCCGCTTGTAAATTGTCACTTGTAGTTGTAGCTTTATTTAAACAGGCCACTGAGTGCTACAATTCGACTAATGTTTAATAACATAAACATAAAATCATTTTGGTTGACTTACACATCGGTTGTCCAAACCAAATATAATTAACAACTACAATCGTGTTATCTGTTTGCTACAGAGAAATCCATGGACGCGGATATGGAGGGGACGGGGCGAAGCAACCTGCTGGACGACATGCCGCCCGTGAACTACGAGGCCCTGCAGGGCGACGTCGGCGCGGGCTGCAACGACGTCGGAGACATGACCTTCTGCATGGGCAACTACGTCTCCGACTTCATGAAGGTGGGTGTCAGCAACAGTTATCCAAGATGGAGCACGTAACCATAGCAAACTGCTGGACGACATGCCGCACGTGAACTACGAGGCGCTGCAGGGCGACGTCGGCGCGGGCTGCAACGACGTCGGAGACATGACCTTCTACATGGGCAACTACGTCTCCGACTCCATGAAGGTGGGTGTCAGCCACAGTTAACCAAGATGGAGCATGTAACCTTAGCAACCTGCTGGACGACATGCTGCATGCTGCCCATGAACTATGAGGCGCTGCAGGGCGACGTCGGCGCGGGCTGCAACGACGTCGGAGACATGACCTTCTGCATGGGCAACTACGTCTCCGACTTCATGAAGGTGGGTGTCAGCCACAGTTAACCAAGATGGAGCATGTAACCTTAGCAACCTGCTAAGCTGCTGCTGGCTTTAAAATTTTAACTAAAAAAGAACCGACTTTACTTAGCCTACTCCAAGATTAAATGCCACTGAGCTACTGTAAGAATTACTCAAATCGCTCATTTGTGCCTATAATATTTGAAGAGTTTCCTCGAGTTTTCAGGATCCCATCACAGATCCTAAGTTGTGAACAAAAAATGGGAATATTCCAAATTGGTCAGCCGTCTTCGAATAATCGGTGAACATACTAAACAAGCTAGAAAAAAACAAACATCTCGACGAATTGAGAACCTCCTTCGAAATCTTGAAGTCGGTTAAAAATAGCGTAGGTGTACACAGATAGAAAAGATATTTTAATTTAAGACTGAAAACTCTCTCAAACACTGTTTTTCAAATAGAATAATATAATTCTTCATCTAATAAAAATGTCTTAAGCTAAAGGGATATTACTTTTTCAAAGAAGAATCAAAATGTTTCAGTCTCAACTTTATATACATTAGGTGCAAATAGAACAGATTTGAGTTAAAGAAGTATTTATTTGAAACAAAATATTGTACAGTTTTAGTATGAATATGCTAGTTCTTAAAAAACGTATTTGTTTCAAGTAACCTATATCAAAGCAAAATGTATTCCCATTTCAAAAGAAGAATCATCAAAATTTATCTACATGATTTCTAAGTTTTTAAGAGTAAACTATTATTTCTTGGTTTGATATATATATTCTACAGTCAAGATATAAGAAGTTCAAATAAATTATTACATGGTTTTACGTCAAGATTTAGTTAATTCTTGGCTTGATTTTAATAGTTCTTGGTTTGATGCTTATAATCTCTATTCTAAATTCAATAGCTCTTAAATAAAAATTAACACGCGCTTACGTCAAGATTTATTACACTCTTGGTTTCATGTCCCAAATTCTTGATTTAATGTCTACAATCTCCACTCGAGAATCAACAAGTTTAATAGCAAATCAGATTTATGTGACCCTGCTAAGAGACTTTTGTTGTTTGTTTCACAAATTTTATTACCCAGTAGATGTCGCTAGCAGCGCGCTACAGCAAACGTACATCGCGGTGTTAAGATTTTTCCTCGTTTGGTTAGGTCCGCCGCCTGTCATTCGTGTTTGTAGATTCGATACAATGTTTTGTATCGAATCTTAGGGATAGAGTAATCTCTAGTTATAGCCCACTGCATCCTCTCGGGGAACTACGTGCTATAATTAGACATTATACCATAGATTTAAATGCTATGGCCGTCTAAGAACTTTTTGAGGCTCCAAATATTTAGCGCCATCTAGTTCAGAGCCAATATGCATGAGATAAAATCAGCGCCACCTAGTAACGAATAACGGACTAGTAGTACACTAGTCGTTGTAGGTGGCGCTGATTTTATCTCATGCATATTGGCTCTGTTTAGGTCGCTCTGAACTAGATGGCGCTAAATACTTGGAGCCTCAAAAAGCATTGTATTCACCCCCCCCCCCCCCACGCAGTGTACTCAATACAAATGTAATATCATTTCAAGAAATAGTATATTTTGAAAGAACTAAGAGAAATTATATCCAAGAAGTAAGTGTACTTGGTTTAAGATACTTAGTTTTCACCCCAAGAAACATTAACTTTTACTTCAAGCATGTGACTCTTTACCTAATACCGTCTTTTTAAAATGAAAAATTAATGTATTTGGTGTAAGTACTTCATTGTTTCACCCCAAGAAATATTAACTCTTACTTTAAGTATGCACAACTCTTAACCAAAAACCGCCATAACTCTGAATACAAGCATTTTTCTTAATAACAACCAAGAAAGATTATCCTTGTTGTTAAGAATTAAGCTGATTTGCTTCTGAGTAACAATGATCACTGAGCAAAACGGTTACGCTCTTGGAATAAATGATATATTTTTTTAAATAAGATTGTGTTACTAATCGTGTAAAGATATAAAATGTTTAGTGTAAGTAATAAACTTTGAAACATTTTATATCTTAAAGCAAGGATTTTTATTTTTTCCTTATATGGGAAACTGGATATCTCTTGATTCAAATAGGTTTCTTTGGTTGAAGAGATTTTTTCTATCTGTGTAGGTACCTAGGTCAGGATGTAACTTAGTGATGCAGATTGCGGTATAGTTTTTAATAATAATAATAAATAATCATTTAGGCGATAATCCAACGGTAGTCCATTACTACAATGAATGTAGCGCATTAAGTACAATATTAATTGAATATTCCACGTCAATCGGCTCAATGTGAGCAAAACAAAAAGAAAAAAGCTACTTTGAAAAGTTATAGGTTTTTTCAAGTGCTGTATTGACTAAACGGGAAAAGGGACTGAATTTATTTTCGGATATATATTATTAAACTATATACTCTTGTTTATGGTACAAACCGAAACACGGTTGCTGAAAGTTGCCTCTTTAGCATCGAGTTAGAATATAAAAATCATTGCTCTATAGAAATAAAATCCGCAGTTGGGTCCTTTTTCTCCTTATTTTTCTTAGCTTACGTAAACTATAAGAGATTAAGCAATATAACTAAGTAAAAAATATGGTATTCTGGTTTACCTAAAAAGTCACAGAAACAAAATTAGACAAAACTTTATAGATTCGCTTATTTATCGTACTTTAGTCAAAAAGTCTGATCCTTAAGAGCGCTGCATCTCTTTCTTTCGTGCATGGGAGCCATAAATGTGTCTCTAACGGATGGGCGTGGCTTGTCTGAATCGAGGAACGGCCTTAAGTTACTTTGTTTGCTGATGCGCCTAATCACGTAATCACGCAGGTATGCGGGTACGTCTCTGTCGTCGACAATGTGAGACGAGGCGGGGAATATACGAAGCGACCAACGGTCTGCAGCAGGCTACGTGATAACGTGACAAGATCGCATAGCGATGTGACTTCGAGACGTATCAAATGTGACATTCAATGACATTGCTACAAAACAATAAGGTGGAAGGTTTTAAACCTTATAGTTGAAGCCGATAAATCAGCTGCACACTATAAACTTATTATCTTATTATTTTGTGCCAGGTGAGATGACGCTGCTGCCACAATTTACGGGAATTCACTGTACCGTAGTAATCACAGATTACATTTTTTTAGAGAAGATCTGCCACTTTCACAGAAGCGAATACTTTCTTTACTATAGTTATTTTTCCTTATCCATTATATTATATATTATATATATACCTTATATATTTGCTCCGGGGTTGTTCCTATACAAAATGTCATGAAATTCTGTGCAGCATGTACTTCTTGTGAAGTTCGCGATCAAACAAGTTTATCCTTACGCGTTTATTAGCATGTATAGAAGAAGATTATGATAATATACTTATCTACTGTTCCTTTTTATGAATTCAAGCTAACTACTCTTAAAACGACATTGACATGCAGGACACACTGTATTTGTCCTAGCAAAGGGTTAGGCATTATTTTGAAAAACTATGTCAGTTCAAATCTTTATACAATATACGTACAGTCAACGCTATGTAAACACTGGCACCGCACTCCATTTTAATAAGATTCAAAGTTGTATACATATTAAGGCGTTGAGTGTGCCTATAGTGTCGCGCGGATAACGCAAGCTAGGATGACTTGCAAGTTTAACGTGACGATAAATTTATTCGTATATTATTTGCAATATACATTCAAATACTTCCATCAAATTTAGACGCAAGTGTTATGAATTATTGAGGGATCATTAGTTATTTCATACTATTATACTATCCAAGGGTATGTAGTTGGAGAAATAAATGAAAGTTGGTATATGTTTGATTACTTACACGGTATATTTCCTTTTTCTCCACACTGTTTACTCACCGATAACAACAAGTACTTATAATAGGTTCAGAACGTTACTTATAAATAACGGCCAAAGTAGGGATATTCGAATTAGTTGCGATACCTAACTATCCAGGTCCTTAATTATTCATGGTTAAAACAAGACTGACTCAAAACCCTTCAAAGGCCTAGTATTTAGCAGCCGGTTTTTACCGCCGTTGCTACCGACCAATCAGAATGCCGCGCCACTATTTTTGCAGCGCTCTGATTGGTCGACTATGCCAACTGTCAGTCTTGGTTTAATCATAACAACTTTTAATTTAAGCTGAATGCATTTATCAAATCGAGATATAAGCCAATAATTGTGCCTTAATTACATCCTTAAATAATATGTCGCTAACAGTCGGCCATCCGCAACGATGAAACGACCTCGTAAATCTAATCATTTTGAGGTTTACAATAATAAATGTTTCTGTAAACAAATATCAACTTACTTTTCTAAAACCGACAAAGCTGTTATAACATTTTATGAATCATACTGAAAACAATATACCTAGATATTTTATAATTAATTAGCTAATTAATGTATACATTAAATTATGGTTAATCGATAGAATATTACATAATTCATAAGCGATAATTAGATAGTAATCAATTTAATAGGCATTATTTCATGGCCGGTTAAGAGTATAGAGCTGATATAAGTTCATATAGGAAAGCAAGTAATAAAAATTATAGAGTAAATAATCAAGTTTTAACATAATAGGCGTTATTTCATGGCCTAAGTTATTAATAATAAACTGGCATTATTTCATGGCCAAAGTTATTAATAATAGACTGGCATTATTTCATGGCCAAAGTTATTAATAATGGACTGGCATTATTTCATGGCCAGAGTTTAGTAATGAACAGACATTATTTCATGGTCTGTGTTAGCTGAAATAAAATATTATTATTACAGACGTAGTATTATCCAGTTGGCACTAATTAAGGGAAAATTCATGGTTGAGCGAAAATACAGAATTGGATTTTACAAATTAGTCATCACCGGCTTGGCTATCAATTTCATCGTCTTCCCCTGAAGAAACATCATGAGGCCTCGAGTAATTCAGCCAAGGCTTAATTTTATCTATAGCTACTACGGTGTTATAGCTTTTGTTCCCCTTCTTAGTCATAGGAGTATCTTCAATTTGGTACCTATCATGATCGAACACTTTGGCTATCCGGTAAGGGCCTTGAAATTTAGGGATAAGCTTTTTGCTACTTCCGGTAGCTGGAACTTGTCTTTCAACGCGAACTAAATCCCCAACCTCGTATTTCTTTGGATTACAACGTTTTGCGTCATAGTATAGTTTTTGTGCCTCTTGTGACGCCCTTACATGTGAATTTATGTCTTCCCTAATCTCATCTATATCCTTACAGTTGGTGCTAGTTATGTCGTCAGACAATTCTGAAAGAATACGACTTTCACTAGGTCCTATTAACCTTGTACCAAACAGAGCCTCCGAAGGTGTACGATTGATCCCTTTATTAAACGTATTATTAAGCCCCCATTGGACATCGGGCAAGTGGTCGTCCCATTTGTTTTCAGGTGACCCAATGCATTTCGCAGTTAAAGCATCCAACAACGTTTTATTATACCGCTCCACTTGCCCGTTGGCCCTGGGCGTAGAAACAGCGTTTAGTACGTGCTTAATGTTCTTTTCGCCTGCGAACTTCTTAAAGGACTCACTAGTGAATGAAGTACCTCGATCAGTTATGATTCGGCGGGGAACACTAAAGATTCCAAAGTACTCGCGGAACGCATTAATAGATGTTTGGGTCTTTGTATTCCTGACTGCCTTCAAAAATATGTATTTAGTGTACGAATCAATTATGACCAGTATATAAACGTTACCCCTTTTACTCTTAACAAAAGGGCCAACGTGATCGGCATGTAACGTATCGAATGGTGTATCAACCTTCTCAATCGGATGCAGGTAGCCTGGCTTCTTACCACCACCTGATTTCGAATATGCGCATTCGAGGCAAGAGCTGACATATTTAGTGACAAAACCCCGCATTTTGGGGAACCAATAAGATGCCCTAATCTTTTCTAGTGTTTTATCTACACTAAAGTGTCCTATGTCGTCGTGGTTTTGCTTAACTACCTGCCAACGGACACCCTTCGGAACTACCCATCGGTCACCAGCAGGAGTGATTCGGAACAGCTTGCTATTTTTAATTTTATAATTAGATTTTACATCAACAATATTTTCTAAGTCAGGGTCATTTAAAATGCCTATTATCCTCTGAACATCGCTATCTGCATTTTGAACGGTAGCTAACCAGTCCGAGTTTGTAACGTTAAGAACAATATGCGAATCGATGGCTAACGGCGTTGAGGTCGGGATGGGGTTTCTGCTTAGTGCATCGACATGAGACATACCTTTACCTGGTCTATACTCAATATTAAAATTATATTCCTGCATTTGCTCCCACCATCTAGCAACGCGAGGTAGCATGTCTCTTTTTTGGAATGTAGCTCTTAATGAGTTACAGTCGGTAACTATTTTAAACGGTATTCCTACCAAATACACCCTGAACTTATGCAAAGAGGCCACTACGGCGAGCGTTTCAAGGTCATATGATGAATAATTTTGTTCCTCTGGAGTGGTCTGTCTACTGAAATACGCGACCGGTTTAAGAACGTCATCTCTATTTCTTTGCAGTAGAATACCAGCGACCCCTAGTTTACAAGCGTCGGTGTGTAGCTCGGTAGTAGCTTGTGGGTCATACAACGCCAAGGTCGGCTTTCGTACCAACTCACGTTGCAGAGTTCTAAATGCTGTCTCCTGATCCGGTCCCCAAAACCACTTGGCGTCCTTTTTTAACAGCTGTGTTAAAGGTTTGGCTATTACCGAAAAGTTTGGGACGAATCTTCGGAAGAAGCTAGCGAGCCCCAGGAACTGACGAACATTATGTTGACTCTCGGGGACTGGAAAGCGTTCCACTGCCTCGATCTTCCGAGATCCAGGACGTATCCCATTTTCCGACACTTCAAAGCCCAGATAATCTACTGTACGACCAAAAAAACAACATTTAGAAAGCTTTAGGGTAAGACCCGCTTTACAAAACAAGTCTAGTACAGATTCTAGCCTTGACATTCCCTCAGCAATATCCTTGGATGGTATAATAACGTCATCTAAATAGGCCAGAGCCTCCTTATGACGGAGGGAACCCAGGACATGGTTCATTATACGCTGGAACGTTGCAGGCGCATTGGCGAGCCCGAAAGGCATCCGGTTAAATTCGTAATGCCCGTCGGGCGTAACAAACCCTGTCTTGTACTTATCTTCCTCGCGTATAGGTATTTGGTAATACCCTGAAGTTAAGTCCAAGGTAGTATAAAACTGATTACCCGCTAAAACGTCAAGTTGATCGTCAATGAGGGGCATAGGATATTTTTCCTTAACAGTCTTTTTATTAAGGGCTCTAAAATCAATGCAAAGTCGGAGCTCTCCAGTTTTCTTCCTCACGATTACAATTGGGCTAGCATATGGCGATGTAGAAGGACGTATTATGTCATTATCTAAAAGTTCCGAGATCATATCCCTGACCTTAACCTTCTCTGACGCAGCTAATCTGTAAGGTCTATAAACTACAGGATCATCATCACGAAGCTGAATAGACATTTCACCAACTGATGTACTACCCAGCTCTGACAAATCGAAAGCGAAACAAGTTCTATATTTGTTCAACAAGCCTAAAAGTTGATCTCTGTCTTGGGACTCGAGGCCTTCACCGCATTTTACATCTGAATTTGATATGCTAGAGTTTTTCCCTTTACTCGAAGAAGATATGTTCATAACTTGTGAACTACTCTGCTCCTGAGCCACCCGACCTCGTGCGATCAAAGAATCTTTACCTAACGAACAAACAACGCTAGAGGAACAATTTGCTACAATCTGACCCTTGCCTCCGACTCCAATTCGAAATACACCTGAAGGTATAAAGTAATTCACTCCGCCGTTTACCCGGAGACCTCCTTCAATATATACATCGCCTTCATATACCGGGTCAGTGCGTACCTCAACAACGCTTTGACCAGAAATGTTGACATCACTAACACAATGTAGTTTGATTTTATCATCTACACTAGCTAGCTGATCTAGCTGAAGAGCTAAATGATCACAATAAAAATCTAAACGACTACTAGTTTTGTATGCGACAATGTGAGATTGTTCTGTGTAAGTTTGGCCAATCAACAACTTAAAAGGCATGCTATTATCGGGGACAATCAACAAATTCACAATAGCCGCAACACCGTCTATCTCGATTTTAGCCTCTCGTCTGCCCACCGTTTGTACTGCACCATTGCCAAAGCCGTTAAGCACAGGTAAGTCACTAGTAACATTTATTTCTAAGTTGTCTTTAATGTTAAACAATTTTATAAACTCTGTCAATGTAATTATTGAGCTTTCGCTACCAAAGTCAACAAAACAACCAGTCGGGACGCCATTTACTAACGCAGTTTTAAAATATTTATCATTTGGTTTTTGTACAGGGGCTTTTATTGGGGTCGGATACGTACATGAGATACTCGTACTATTATTCTCGGAAACGCGCATTACTGTCCTTTCGTTAGGGAGCTTTGCGTAGCATTGTTCAGTTTCGTGACCTACTCTTGAACATCTAGTACATTTTTTTAATGGTAGTGTACATTGCGAAGTGACATGACCGTCCTTTTTACAATTAGAACAACGCAAAGGTCTTTGATTTATGCGCGCCTGACCGTCTTGAGCTTTCATGGGTAAGTTTTTAACATACTTTCGTTCTATATTTGGTTTGGTATTCCTAGCATTGCGTAAATACGGTAATAGTTTATTAGGATCATCATATTGCGCTGCTTCGGCACCTAATCTCACAGACCGATCATCAATCCCGTGCAATATGCATTCTACCGCACGCTTACCAACAATATTACACCTACTGATTAAAGCTATTTTCTCGTAATAATATTCTTCTAAAGAATCCGAGAAACGAGCTCTTTTAGCTAACATATCAGTAAGCATAGTACCGTAATTTTCCTCAGATGGGAAGGTCGATAAAAGCTTTTCCTGCCACTCGGCCCATGAAAAGAGAACGGATGGAAGACTTTCGTACCACCTCTGTGCAACCCCTTTTAATTTCTGCAATGCAAAATGCACAATCTGCTTCTCTGTCCAGTTGTAGATACTCGCGCATTCGTTTACCTTATGTAGCCACATGGTCATAGTCTGTTCTCTTTTACTTGGGTCGAATTCCGGTACAGTATTATTCATAGAACCGAGTTTATCTAAATTACCACTAGTATTATTAAGTATCCTTAAAGCCGATACTAAATCCGAAATGTTAGAATTACTTATTAGCTCACCAGCAACGTTGGTTCTTCGTTCGCTGCGACTGCGTGCTCTGGACCCGCTCGGACACCCGCGTCGAGGCGTTGAACGCCGCGACCGTCGACTGCAAGACCGACGTGTCTGGCTCCGCGAGCGGTGCCTCGATGGTCCCGATTCGGCTGCGCGTAGGCTGCCGCTGACATGGCTCCGCTGAGTGTCGGTGTCCCGACTGCGCGACTGCCGGCTGCGTGCCAACCGACTGCGCGATCGCAGGCCGCCCGACCGTTGGCTGCGTTGCCGTCGACTACGCCTCTCGCGCCGCCGTCTCTGGTCTTCGTCCGGCGAGCAGCGGCTGATGCGCCCCCGCGAGCGTCGACTGCTACGACTGCGCGACCGGCGTGTGATCCGGCTGCTCGCCCGGTGTCTGGCTGTGCTGCGCGACCGTCGAAGTCTTGAAGTATTCCTCGTCGTCGTAGGACTCGTGGGCGTGTATAGCTCCCTGCCACGAGATTCAGTATCCATAGTGATCTGAAACGATAAATGTAGACGCGAATATCATTGTTGATGTGAACATGTATATGTACTATTAATGGAAAAAGCATTAGAGAAAAAACTAAGCACAAATCATAATTGCTCATATATCAAACTGTAATATAACGAATTAAAAGCTTTGATAATATCCAAAGTAAGATTGTATTAAGTATATTTAAGTAAAACTTCTTGTTATTCTACTATTCGCGCTTATCGATAATCGATATCGGTAGCAAATCGTTATGCCCCCCTATTTTAACATTCGGGGAATAGAATACCAAATCATGATTAAACCAACCCCAAATTCGGACAATACGCACCATACGACTCATAACAAGATAAAATACGTAGTTAATACTACCCCGTAACTTTGTGACACAGTTAATTTTATCGCACAAAATTAAATGTTAACATGCATAGGTCAAAGAAATTTCATCGCGAAACTACATACCCTCATCATAATTCTATGAACCAAAATAAAAGGATACGTATGTATGTAAAAGATTAACACAAAACACTTCAAGTAAAATTTAGTTAGTGGACGTGACGGTTGATTGAAGTCATCGAAAAGAGAAAAAAAAAATGCACTTTACGGGTTTTGATTATCCCAATTCTGAGATGTTATGAATTATTGAGGGATCATTAGTTATTTCATACTATTATACTATCCAAGGGTATGTAGTTGGAGAAATAAATGAAAGTTGGTATATGTTTGATTACTTACACGGTATATTTCCTTTTTCTCCACACTGTTTACTCACCGATAACAACAAGTACTTATAATAGGTTCAGAACGTTACTTATAAATAACGGCCAAAGTAGGGATATTCGAATTAGCTGCGATACCTAACTATCCAGGTCCTTAATTATTCATGGTTAAAACAAGACTGACTCAAAACCCTTCAAAGGCCTAGTATTTAGCAGCCGGTTTTTACCGCCGTTGCTACCGACCAATCAGAATGCCGCGCCACTATTTTTGCAGCGCTCTGATTGGTCGACTATGCCAACTGTCAGTCTTGGTTTAATCATAACAACTTTTAATTTAAGCTGAATGCATTTATCAAATCGAGATATAAGCCAATAATTGTGCCTTAATTACATCCTTAAATAATATGTCGCTAACACAAGTCACATTCAGTACGCTTGAATTGGCTTAACATTGTTAACTTTTTGTATGTCATAAAAAGCGAAGTCATGTTGAGTACCAGTTTAGGACCAACATATTTAGTACATACATAAAACAATAACGCATAGAGTTAGCAGAATTTTACGTTTCGTTGACTGTGTTTATCATTAACAACCCACGGACTTTATTCATACAATCCCAAAGTACACATAGTCTGAATTATGAACTAGGTACAAGGCAATTAAATGTGGGGCATAGCATATGATTTAAATTAATCGATCATAATAATATGAAATCAATGACCCAATTATTGAATAGTTCACTAAAATAATAGATCTGTCACCAAAATGGAATCAGCAAATAATTACAAATAAATAAGGACCATATCAGAAATAAAGTAGACAACGTTTCGACTGCATCAGTTTGTCCACGGATGTCGTAGAAAAAAACCAGTATTACAAATATTTACAGTTCATTTTCTGGTGACAAATCTATCATTGTAGAGATTACTTAGGTAATCGTATTGACATTACTTGTTAATTGCAAATTGGTGACTATGAAAAACATCCCATTCAGTGCTAATGTCGACACGTTGTCGTCACGGCTCTACGAAGCATTTTCGCTACAGCGGGAAACCCATGTTTTTCGGCTACGCGTAGCATAGCGGTGAATGTGTTAATACTCTAATCAAGTAATCGCGTGCATGCGTTCTTCACAGATGATGTTCACAATGCGCTCACATCACATGCTCACAGACGTGGTGCTAGAGGTGGGCAGCGAGCTGTTTCACGTCCACAAAGTCGTGCTGGCCGCCGGCAGCCCTTACTTCAAGGTGAGAATCCCGAATGAGGCTGATTTTACAGAATACGGAATACAGATCTTTATTGGTAAAAACACATTTTACATGTCAATGTTTAGTCCTGATGTAGGCATTATTTTTTCGTAATCAGAATATATGCACTTTTGGTCTGGTACCTACTGATCCTCCCAATCCCCACATGCAGGACAAACGTCAAGACTATTCGTCAAAAGAAAACTCCAAGAATCGCCAGGACGCTCGCGTCAACTCGCGTCCCATGTCCCCATACAAACGTAGTTCAGCTCTCATTTTAAAACGACATGCTTTAGAACCACGAAATTTGGCATGGGCATTCTAGTAGCACAGATCTATGTCGGTAATTCATTTTCGTTGCTAAAAATTGTAATACAAAAAAAATATAGCAAAAATAAGTTTTGTATGTAAATCTGTATCTAGCTGTATTTTCTTTGTATTACAATTTTTAGCAACGAAAACGAATTACCGACATAGATCTGTACTACTAGAATACCCATGACAAATCTCGTGGTTCTAAAGCATGTCGTTTTAAAATGAGAGCTAAACTACGCTTGTATGGGAACGCGAGCGTCCTGGCGACTCTTAAAGAAAATTGTATCTCTATGAAGTAGGCAAGCAAACATAATATTGTTACACAGATAGAAAAAATCTCTTCAACCAAAGAAACCTATTTGAATCAAGAGATATCCAGTTTCCCATATAAGGAAAAAATAAAATTCTTTATTTTAAGATATAAAATGTTTCAAAGTTTATTACTTAACCTAATAAATTCAATACTTTATCCGAGATATAAAAATCTTCTTTTTAAAATAGCTTAATATTCTCACGAAGGGCGTTTGAATTTTGTTTTTGTATTGTATTTTTTTTAAATTGAACTTTATGTGTCTTAGTGCAATACATAAAGAACTTAAGCCAAGAAACTTTGTTTCTTGGATGAAGACTCATAGTTTAAATTGAGAATTGAATTTCTCCACGGAAACAAGAAATCGCATTAGTTCAAGAGCATGTGTTACTTGATGTAAAATTTGATATTTTCACACCAAGATTTAAAATTTCTTGGCGTATGAAATCGATTACTTGAAACAAACAATAACATTTTCTAAGGCGGTTATCACACTGGCGCGGATCCGCATGCGCACCGGTGCGCGAGCGAGATAGCGCTCTGCATGTGTATAGCGCTATCTCGCTCGCACACCGGCGCCGCATGCGGATCCGTCGTCAGTGTGATAATCGCCTTAGTGTCTCAGTGCACTACTTAAAAAGCTAGTAGTAGGGGGCCTATTTTTGACTTTCGAGCGCCCGAATTAAAAAAGTTTAAGCTCGAAAATAATGGCACACAAAAGCTTACCGCCAATTGTTCCGCATGAAATGAATAGTTTTTAAAACATAATTTCATCGTTATATTCTGAGTTGTAAAAGTCACTTTCGAGTACTCGAATTTCAAAAATCACCCCCCTGAAACTGTGTTTCTCGGGACTAATCCCAAGAAAGGAAGTTTAACTAAAAGTAGATAATACAAATATAAATTATGATTATTTATATACTCACAATTTATAATCGTATTAACAAGAGCTGAGATTGCTATTGTGAATCTCAAATAAGCCCGGGTAAAGCGCCGAGGGTCATCAAGTTACGTTGAACAAACGTTCGCGTGTTCTAACCTACACGCAGAGACATCTATTGATGCGTAGGGTAACTAACGTCCAAGATTTAAATGTTTCAAAGCAAAAATTATGTGCTTCTTCTTTGGAATAGCTGTGGCTCTTGATTGTAAGTTGAAAACATCAAAGCAAAAATTAATCTCTCTTGCCTAAAAACTTAAAAATCTCAAATCTAACTTTTGGTGATACTTCTTTGAATTAGCTTTGGCTCTTAGCTGTAGATTGAAAACATCAAACCAAGAACTAATCGATCTTACGTACACGGAGAGAAAATATTACTAGAAACAAGTAAAAAATAGTAATTCCCAGGACAAGTAAACGGTTACTAAAAACAAGGAAACGTTTACTAAAAATAAGAAACGTTTACCTGTTTTTAGTAAACGTTTCCTTGTTTTTAGTAAACGTTTACTTGTCCTGGGAATTACTATTTTTTACTTGTTTCTAGTAAAATTTTCTCTCCGTGTATACACATAAAACTCTTAAAGGAAAATGTTGGTGCTTTTTTGCCGTAAATAATTATTATCTTAACTCAAATCATTACTATTCGCTTTAAAAATAGGTAAAGTTAAAGCTAAATAATTTTAAATCTTCTTTTAAAAATCATGATATTTTTAACTCAAGTCATGTTTATTGGTCTAAGGTATTAATTACTCTCTTTAAGAAACCGCGTGCAAGAGAGTTTTGCGTTTTGAATTAAGATATTATTTCTATCTGTGTAGAGTTGCTACGCAACCAAGCTAAAATCTGCAACGTGTATTTGGGTAATTTCGAATGGATAAAACTAGCGAATCGTTCCGGAAATGGACTCTTGTTATGAGGAAATATTAATGATTTTTAAGTAATTTGCCTAATCTCGAAACTGGAATTCAAGGCCAAAAAATCTACTACAGATACGTCAGTGTCATAACCATCATTGTCGCTTATGTCACTGTCAAGTAAACTTTTCAGGTTTCGCCAACCTTTTTATAATATGCTGCTTTATATAAATAATTGTTCCACGATAACTTTATAAAATTTCTTGGGGATGCAGCATAGATAAATAATATAATTTGAGTGTTCAAATATGACCAGATTGATCAAGGCGTTATGGAGCTTAGAAGGCGCGAAAAAATCATCATAAAGTGTCTTGTTATATTGGTCCACTCGTTTGCATGTAAATCACGAGTTCTCGGTTCGAAGCGGGCTACTAGTTAAAATAAGGTTTTTGTAAAAAAACGTAGGTATGAACTTTTGTCGCCGACTGTACTCTACATTCAACAGTAAACTAACACGGAGACAATTCTAACGAACATATTAAACACGATAAGGTTTCGTTTTAGACTTGATGTAGTTCTTAACTTAGTCGTAAATTATTGTACCAAATGTTATGAATACCCGAAGTAATACAAGTGCAATACCAGCTTTGCAACCAAAAATCACGGATGTTTAACTTTTTATTAGGGCGTCTTTTATTTATGTAAAATAAGTAAATACAATTACTTCTTTAAATTATAGGATTGAAATTACCAACAAATGAATTATCTTAGCGTGTTTTTAATAAAAAAGGGAATATACCATTGTACAAACATTTTACTGCAGTGGCAACATTGTAATAACTTTTTTGGCCTTGAATTACAGTTTCGAGTATAATTATCCGAATACACTAATTAGCTACTATAAAATGTGTAGGAAGACTTTGAAAGTCGCGCAAATGTATTCGTTTGTGGGGCAACTCACGAACTCAACTGGCGCCTTATCATGACAAATCCATTGATAGTCGTACAAACGAGCAGTCTATGTCAGGGTCGCAGCCGCAGTGTATAGTAAGTGCCTGAAATGCAATAGCTAGCTGCTAGAGTCATTGTCCAATAGCGAAATCTCGGTGTTGCGGTGTTGCGGTGTTGCGGAAGTTCTGCAGAAACTAATGAGTAATGAATGATGCAGCTATATTTTTGTTTATAATAGGTATCCGCAGAATTAAGTGGCGACTGAGTTCATAACGCTGTCTCCTTTTCTCTTGCCGTGGCGGTGTAAGTGTGAAAGAGAAGTTTTATGACCTCAGTCGCCACTTAATTCTGCGGATACTATAGCTACATTGGGGTGTAGCTTATCTTTGTAGAAACAATGATTAATTAATGTGTCGCGATTAAGTTCTTGCATTTCAATAGTTTAATTATGAATTGATCTCAGAACTAGTAACCATCACTTAACAAACCCACGGACGCACAGACAGATATGGCGAAACTATAAGGGTTCCTAGTTGACTACGGAACCCAAAAAAAAGCTTTAGTGCGAAATATTCTCTTTCTATGGTAAATCAAGTGCCTTGCTTTAAAATTTCCATTGATTCCAATACTAAACCTATACCAATATGTAGAGATAAGCTTCAATTCGTCGTAAAGAAATAGGCATAAGCCCACCGCTTACCAAGCACCAACCTCAGCTGGGCCACTATAAGTGAGATCTCTAATTACGTATAATTTATTACCAATTTCGTTGTTGTACTTATACTGGTTCGTCAAGCCTACGCTCAGAAGGTAGATACGCTCAAGGTGAAGTGACGAGCTATCTACGTTGTACTAGAAGTGCAAGTCACGCCATAAGCAACCATTTAATTACCAATATATGTAAATCGTTTATTTTGACCTTGTTATTGTATTATTTTTTCCAATATAGATACTTACCGATAGTACCGACGCGCGACGTTAAGTTTTTGAAAGTAGACCTAACTAATGTAATTAAAGCAAAGCAAAGGTGATTTCCTCGTAACATTTCCTTAAAATCATCAATATCATATTATCGAAAATAGTGAATTGGCTAATTTGGAGTAATGAATTAATATCATAAACTGAAATACATCACATGTGTCCTTCAGAAAAAGTGACCAAGTTTTCCGGTGTCCGAGGCAGCAATATTCAACAAAAGAATATGATTTGCTCCTAGATTTTTGGAGTGATCTCTTGTGCCTCTGCTGTAATGTACTTCATATTCCATAATTTGGTGATAAAATCACATTTTCCTTTTTTAGGGTTCCGTGGTCAACTAGGAACCCTTATAGTTAGAACTAAAAAGCTGAAATTTGGTATGAGTATAAATATTTTTTATTGGGGATTAGGGCACATCGTACAGGGTACCTATGTACCTACACATGAAGGGGGGGTGATTTTTTTTTCGTTTCAACCTCATCGTGTGGGGTATCGTTGGATAGGTTTTATAAAAAGAATAGAGGTCTTTTAATACAATAAGCAGCTAAGAAATTTCAAAAAGCCCCCTCCCCCTGTAACTTTTGAACCGTGGGTCCAAAAACTTTGGAAAAATTCATGGAAGTGAGGCCTCATAAGACGCAAACTATCGATTATTAAATTAAATGACCTTTTGAACGTATGTATTGTAAACAGGCCGGCAACTACGGAACCCTACACTGAGCATGGCCCGACTTGCTCTTGACCGGTTGTTAGCTGCACATACTTTTGGCCAGGATACTTGGGTCGTTTTTTAAACAAAAGCTAAAAGCTTACTTATGGATACTAATTCGTCCTTGTACAACCTCTAATGTATGACTATTACTCGCACGGATTATCTATCAAACGCGAACTGCGCGAAGATTATCTGTCGTTCCAGCGAAGCCAAGTTACCTACTATATGAGTTCACAGAGGTCACTGAACGCCGCAGGAAAGTCCAAAATATGATAAATCCTTGTTATCGTCAATTGAATAGATGTTCTACCCCTGTCCGTAATCAGTCATCGGCTAGATAATAATGCCCCTTGCCTTGCCGAAATACTTTTATCATGCACACTTGAGAGTCTCTATCTAATCGTTACAGTGTACTTTATTTTAGCATAAATAAAGGCAATTGGGTTATTTTTGCAAACTATTACTCTGAATCAACTAGGAATATGACTGTAGCGTCATCTAATCTAAGGTTAAAATTAAATAGGTATCAGGAAGGAACTAATAAAAAAAAAGAATTTACCATATTGTTGTAGGCAAGAAGGTTAAATGTTACCAACACCAATTTAAACTCTACTTGCAAGAATAAGGAAAGGCTTACCGGAAATTAGGTAATGAAAGAAGAATGATGTGATGATTTTTACCATTTACTGTTAAGTTCCGTTGTTAGAAACTACAAGGTCATCGGTTAAGGAAATAGGCTACCTACGTAGTGATAATAGTCGCGATTATAAATACCACGGTAATAAGTACATTGTTCTATTCAAAATTAGCCAGCAACCTATTAATTACGTTACCTAATTGAACTGTCGGGCCTAGTGTCCCCTTTGAGTGGAGATGGAAGGTCAGATTCCAGTAAAAGTTCCTAGTCAGTCTACTAGAACACATTTCAATTCTACGACTGGCAAGCGCAATTCTACTCTAGTCTAGAACGGTAAAAATCTCGGATTTCTGCAACTCTAAATAACAAAATTCACTGAAAATCGCGTTGATTAAGTTCAATAATAATAGTTTTCTTTATTGACAGGCGATGTTCACAAGCGGACTGAAAGAGTGCGAGATGTCACGCGTGCGGTTACAGGGTGTATGCCCCTCAGCCATGGCGTGGCTCGTATACTTCATGTACACGGGCAAGGTGCGCATCACGGAGGTGACCGTGTGCCAGCTGCTGCCCGCCGCGACCATGTTCCAGGTACTTGTACAAACGGGGCGATGCCCCTCGGCCATGGGCTTCATGTACACGGGTAAGGTCCCCATCACCGATGTGACCGAGTCCTAGCTGCTGCCCGACGCGACCATGTCCCAGGTACTTGTACAAACGGGGCGATGCCCCTCGGCCATGGGGCTCGTGTACTGCATGTACACGGGTAAGGTCCCCATCACGGAGATGACCGTGCCCTAGCTGCTGCCCGCCGCGACCATGTCCCAGGTACTTGTACAAGCGGGGCGATGCCCCTCGGCCATGGGCTTGTGAGCTCGTGTACTTCATGTACACGGGCAAGGTGCGCATCACAGAGGTGACGAGAAAGTGTGCCAATTTTATAAAATCCACTTACATCATCGTCAGTGTAGCACGTGGGTAATGTTTTACATATTTTTGTGAAGGAAGAGATTAGATGTAAGATAAATCTATCTTTCATTTATGAAAAGATACGATATGATTATTAAAATTATTTACATGAATGACTACTATACAAATAATCAAATATAACAGCAGACCCTATTAAAATACATATGTTCAAGAAGTTAGTAGGTAATTACTAATATCCTCGGAAACGGAAACTATACTCGAAAGGTATAGAAAAAGACAAACTGTCACTGATAATGGGGTTGGCAACTGTCAATGGTTTGGCCAGATGGCGCCAGCATAACTTAAAGTACATCAAGGTCTGAAAATCCCAAAAAAAACAAGAATTTTCGTAGGACTGACAGGTACAATCTATGCTGGCGCCATTTGTAAAGACTTTCGACCGGCTAACCCCATTGATATTGTTGAGAAAGAGATTATTTGCTATTCGCTTATTATACTCGTAAGGTGCACGAAAGAATACGCTTTGATAATTCGTTGTGAACATTATTCATTACAAACCAAAGATTGTTAAACTGTTACATTACAAATAAGAGGATAACAAAACCTCGAGGAACGATGTCATGCTCATTTTTCAGTTTACTTTGTTTACGATAAATACGATAAGCTCGAGTGGAAACTGATAAAAAGTATAGCAGAATGACTGAGCACTAAATATGTGTGTCAAAACAAATATTATAGGCACCTCGCATATGCCTTTTTATTACTGTTGCACACGATATACACCGTGGGGTTCGAGTGACCCGACAAATCTTAACCACGCATTTCTGAGACCAAAATAAGGAAAAAGCATTAAGAGTATGTATATGAGTTTAGCTTTTTTGAATGTTTTTTGCATAAGAAAAGTAAATGATATTAATAAAATGATCGCCTCAAACGAATTGGTACATTTTTTTCGTAAAAATTTAGTTTATGCTAACTGCTCCTTGTCACTTTGATATCTGTCAATAAGTATGTATAAGTATGTATAAACTACGCCCAACAAACCCATCAAAAAGTTTCCTTTTCCGCTGAGTTATAATAAAATAAAAAATTATAAAATAACTCTGAAACTAGGCGTTTTCCAGAATAGTTTATAGGACATTTTAGTCTCTAAATATGATCAGGAAAACACTGTTCAAATCTTTCTAGTAATTAGGGCCCGCGGTGTATAGTTAATAACGGTGTCTCTCTATTATTACACTATAAATCGTCTGCAACGGACGTATGGGCTAATGATGATGATGACGTGATATACAGATTGAAACATGACGGCCGGCGTTAACTGCAAAAATGGTATGAAAATACATAGTAAATGATACTCAACTTGGAACCTGTTATAGGATTACTTAGCTATAAAAGTGCTTACCATAATAGACAACAGTCTATTCTAAAACATTTGAGATCTCCTCAGCACCACTGACTCCTCTAAGATACTTTCTCACCACCTCTCGGTATTTTATTCAGCATTAATGGTTTGTCTCCAGCGCTTTCTCTATGTAATGACAACGAGATACGTGGTTTGGCAGGTATATAGTTAAGATAAAAAAGCGTATAAAGATCATTTTGAACACCTAACCCGCTAAGCTACTTCTGCTGCTGACTGTACTTATCTACACCAAAAAAAAAGATTTACTTCATCCATAACCTTGTATTCCTTTATGATATCGTCAGGTGACAACCAAAACTCACTAATTACCATCACAAGTTCATAGCCATAATTAACCGTATTAGTAACAAAACAAGGTTAATTATAGTTTATAATTTTTATGCAATTAGTGAGTTTTGGTTGACACCTGGCAATATATAGATAGATATAGAATTACGTCTATCTTTCTATCTATCTATATATACAAAATTTCACTAATACAATTTTATACTACACCAATCGCCTACGGTGCGGCGTGCGGCACAATAACTTATCAAGATATTATGCTCGACTTAACGATTTTTTTGGCCACGAAACTGTATGTAGTACTAAATCTTTTTATCTGTGTAAATAGGCGCCTACACCTGGCGCCTCGCGAGGAAATTGCCGCGCGAGGCAGCTCAGCAAGTGTGGTGTGCCTCGGCTGAAGCAAACGCACGCGTGGCCGCAATGCCTCGGGCGAGGCACGTCCACACTAACTGAGCTGCCTCGCGCGGCAATCTCCTCGCGAGGCGGTGCGCCAGGTTAATTTAGTTACGGATGAACCCAATATTACATAAATATTGGTATCATTTTCCACATTATTGGTTATGAACATGAGATCAGCGCTCGGCAGATATCGAACGTGATCGAGGCGTGCTGCGCGTTCCTCGAGCGGCAGCTGGGCCCGTCCAACGCCATCGGCATCGCCAACTTTGCTGAGCAGCACTGCTGCGTCGAGCTCAAGCAGAAGGCCAACCAGTTTATCGAGAGGCATTTCACTGAGGTACGGAACGTCAAGTAAATCTAATGTTGCCTGTTGAGCCGTCATGGAACTATGTGAGGCTTGTTTTAAAATAAACAATTAGTATGTCAGTTACATTACGTAAAAATATTTGCTACATTTTTTTTAACATTAAACAAAACAATATGGTGGGTTGTCGACAACAGTATCGCACGGCGTGACGTCACGAGCACCCATCCCAGCTTATTTAACAAAAGCAAAACATATAATTGGTTTACCTAACTGACAGACAATTTTTTTTATCTAGAATACCTATTTTAACGTTTTGTTAATTTGACTTGGTTCTAAGGTCTCGTATCGGATCGTGATGGACAGTCACGGTTACGTACTAAAATTCGTGCAGTCATCTCGTCTGCAGCATGTCAGCAAAATGCTCTAAACAAAACTTTACATTAAAAATCTGGGCCAAAATTTGGCTAAAAATACTAATTTAACTCTAACTTTACAGGTGTGTCAAGAGGAGGAATTCCTACAACTCACGCCATCGGAGCTAATATCGCTGGTGCGAAAAGACGAGCTGAATGTGCGAGAAGAGTGCGAGGTCTACAATGCCGTCCTTAGTTGGGTGAGTTAACTTAAACTATTTATAGAGGGGGTTTGAACCCTGTGAATACTTAAACAAGGACCAAAACTTAAATCACGAATTAAAGGTTGGCTAATAATTCGTATAAAAAACAGCCTCGATATGTGGATCGTGTTTTAAAAAGCAACTATTGACATTTCACAGTTTGCCTCTCTGTCTAACGGATACTTATACCTAGTTATTGTTGAAATTATACATTTTGGTAAAGGTTGAAAAAGAAGTCATGTTTAAGGAAGTGTCTGGCTTTAAAACGAACAATATTACGTAAACTCCACGGCGGAATCGACACCGCGGTACCGCAATGCACATTGCGCCGCAAAACTGGAGCGTATCGAAAGCGAATTAAGGGCGAAAACAATACCAGGGAACCACCGCGACACCGCATGAATTCGCTTTTGTTTCACACTCGATAATCTCGAGCCGCTCAGGTTTTATGGTGAAACGTGTAGTGCAGTACCGCGGTGTCGATTAAAAACGCGGTTTCGCGACATGCAAAAGACGAAAAACTCCGATCGCTGACTTGATGATTCTTGTACTTTCCAGGTCAAATACGACGAAGACCGGCGACACCCGCGCATGGAGCACATCCTGCAGGCAGTACGGTGCCAGTACCTCACGCCTAGCTTCCTCAAGGAGCAGATGAGCTCGTGCTCCGTGCTACAGAAGGTGCCCGCCTGCCGGGAGTACCTGGCGAGGATATTCCAGGTATGAATCGACCAGTACAAAGTGTGTGAAGACCAGCGACACCCGCGCATGGAGCACATCCTGCAGGCCGTGCCTTGCCAGTAGCTCACGCCTAGCTTCCTCAAGGAGCAGATGAGCTCGTGCTCCGTGCTACAGAAGGTGCCCGCCTGCCGGGAGTAACTAGCGAGGTTATTCCAGGTATGAGTCGACCAGTAAGTACAACGTGTGAACTAAGTGACATACGACGAAGACCGGCGGCACCCGCGTATGGAGCAGATCCTGCAGGCCGTGCGCTGCCAGTACCTCACGCCTAGCTTCCTTAAGGAGTAGATGAGCTCGTGCTCCGTGCTGCAGAAGATGCCCGCCTGCCGGGAGTACCTGACGAGGATATTCCAGGTATGAGTCGACCAGTACAACGTGTGAACTAAGTGACATACGACGAAGACCGGCGGCACCCGCGTATGGAGCACATCCTGCAGGCCGTGCGCTGCCAGTACCTCACGCCTAGCTTCCTTAAGGAGTAGATGAGCTCGTGCTCCGTGCTGCAGAAGATGCCCGCCTGCCGGGAGTACCGGACGAGGATATTCCAGATATGAATCGACCAGTACAACGTGTGAACTAAGTGACATACGACGAAGACCGGCGGCACCCGCGTATGGAGCACATCCTGCAGGCCGTGCGCTGCCAGTACCTCACGCCTAGCTTCCTTAAGGAGTAGATGAGCTCGTGCTCCGTGCTACAGAAGGTGCCCGTCTGCCGGGAGTACCTGGCGAGGATATTCCAGGTATGGGTCGACCAGTACAACGTGTCAACTAGGTAACATTGTTTTATGTTCCCTGTTCTTAAAAAGTATTTAATATTTAACATATTTTTAATCACGTATACAAAAGCGACCTTGACGCCACACCGCCAAAAATTACCGACGCGCCGCCGTCGCGATGGCGGCGCCCACGTCTAGTAGGTACGGAACCCTCCATTATGCGTGGTCCAACACGCACTGTCACCTACCACCCAATGAATCTAAAGTACAAACTTTGCAAATAAATTACATACATACACTTGCCCGGTTTTTCATAACAACAAAAATAAATAAATGAAGTCAAACAGCCGAGCCGTCGAGCCTTCTAGCCTAATCGGTAGTCACCCTACCCACGAAGCAGGAGGTCCCGGGTTCGAATCCTGGTCGGGGTATTAATTTGTGTGTTTATGACAGGTATTTGCGTGTTTATCACATTTAGTGTAGGAAAATGCCATCTCATTCTAAACTTTCCACAATTGTGCTCTATCTGGGAAAAGGGGCCACTTTGTCGATATGGAGATATTAGTACTTCCTAAAACTACATCAAATTTGCTACCTATTAGTTAAAAAAACCGGCCAAGTGCGAGTCGGACTCGCGCACCGAGGGTTCCTTACAAACCTATAACAATTGCTATTTCTTATGATTGCGTGAACATAAAAGTTTCGTTTTAACTTTTCTACAGCTGAAAGGTATTATAGACCTGAATATTTGATATGAAATTCAATTTAATACCTCTACGCGTTTACGAGGAAACAGGTAGTAAGTTTAAAAACTTTAAAATTAAAAAAAGGTACTCAGTTTCAAAATATGCAACTTAAATTGCTATTTCTTTTGATTGCGTTGATATAAAAGTTTGGTTTTGCTACATCTGAAAGGTATTATCAATTTCAATTTAATACCTCTACGCGAGGTAGTAAGTATAAGATTTAAAAAAGATTTTTTGTATGATTTTACTAAAAATGTCTACTTTTCGTAATTTTTCCTTTGTCTATGCTATATGACGTTGCTTCGTGCCAAATTTCAAGTTTCAGAGTGTACGGTAAATACCCCTTAGGTTTGCGAGTGCCGAAAAACTCTAAAATGTGCAGCATAACGACTGTATCTTTTGATTGCGTTGGCTTTTAAGTTTGATTTTTTGACAGCTCTAAGGGACAATAGACTTGAGTATTTGATATAAATTTCAGCTTGATACCTCCACGCGTTCCTGAGAAAAATGATCTTGACAGACAGACAGATGGACAACAAATTTTATTTAATAGTTTGTTTGTGCTTTTTTGTAATTGTTGAGAGTGTTTTTTTTTTTACTTTAAATATGTGTAGCACTTTGTCGCTTACATGATCCGGAGGTGTATTTACAAAATCTATACTATTAGAGTTCAGGTAGGAACTGAACTAGATTAGCTTTTATTTTGCTAAAAGTCGATAAAACCCTAAGGCCTTGGGTTTTCTGATCACCCGTCGCCGGCGGCCGGCGACCGACGCCATACAAACATCTGAGCGAATCCGATGTTTTGTATGGCGTCGGTCGCCGGCCGCCGGCGACGGGTGGTCAGAAAACCCAAGGCCTAATCTAATACAGTCCAGAACTTTACTGAAATCGCAAAGACTTTGTGAGTAAAATTTATACTGATAATCATACCCCGGGGTTTTCGGTGCGGGAATGTTATACACTAGCCAAATAACAGGTAAAAACTGTAAAAAACGATACCAATTTAACATTTCTAAGCACATTTGGACCTTACTACCTACTTTTAATTCATAGTTTGGTAATTACTTTACAATAAACCAAGTTATAAATACACGAAATCATTCCCGCACCGAAAACCCCGGGGTATGCTGATAATGCTGCTACAAAAGCTAGACTGTTATGATCTTTAGAAAAAGCTATTAAAGACTAGATGAATAAGATTTCAAAAAAAAACATTAATATCGATAGAACATTACCCAATGAGTTAGGTTACCCAAAACTGGTTAGGTTTAACTTAGCCCACTTTTTTGCAGCCGCTTGGGTTTGTTGAGGGTCACAGTTCTAACTAAACCTAACTCACAGTTCTAACAAAATCAAAAATCAAAATCAAAATATTTTATTAACTACAACAGTTACATGTCACATGTACTTTACATATAAACATTGAACACAATTATTTCATAATTTTACTATATTTAATAATATATCTCGCATGTCAAAACTTCACGTCATAATTGGATATCTGTTCTAAGAGCCACTTTTTCAGTTTATTGTTGAAGCCCGCGTTTGTAGCAGTCAGTAATTTCGTATAGTTTCCGGTAGACGATTATAAATGGTCCTACGAAGTAAATACATTTCTGTGACTTGACTAACCTAACCTAATCCACTTTTTGAGCAGCTGATTGATTTGGTTAAGGGTCACAATTCTAACCTAACCTAACCCACTTTTTGAGCAGCTGTTTGGTTTGGGTCACAGGGCTAAATTCAGCCCGACTAGGTCTTGTTGATAAAGAATCTCTATAAATATGTCGGCAATAAGCTAATCTATTTGAGTGATATTCTTAACTGAAATAGACTAGATATTTTCAATGAATTTGCAGAAAAAAACGCTAATCTAGTCCAGTTCGCACCTGAACTCTAATAGTATACCTTTTCGAAATTCGCGATCCGTGTCACATAAAAAATTAAATTGTTAAAAATCTAATTTTAAAGGTTACTGTTTTGCTGGAGTAGTTTGTTATTATGTTTTAAATGTATATTGAACCAAAATAAAACGAAAACCATTAGGTTGGGTCACTATCGTAAACTTGCTTCCTCTGACTCCCGGTCAAATTCCGCCAGTTCCGCTTCACTTCCACCAAATTTCCGCCAGTTTTACTGACTTCCGCTTGAACTCTGCCAGTTCCGCTCCGATTCCGCCAGTTCTGATCCACCTCCACCCAGGTTCCGCTCTACTTCCACTGACTTCCACTCAGTTTTCGTCACTTTTAAAAAGTTCCGCTCCAATTCTGCAGTTCTACTCCACTTTCACTCAGTTCCGCTCCACTTCCACTGACTTCCAGTCAATTTCCGCCACTTTAAATGAGTTTCACCCCAGTTCCGCTCTACTTCCACTCAATTCTCGCCACTTCCACTGACTTTCGCTCCAGTTCTGCTACTTTCGCTCCACCTCTACCCAGTCCCGCTCATCTTCCACTCAACTCTCGTCACTTTTAAAAAGTTCCGCTACAGTTCAACTCACGTACGGAAGCTGATTTAAAAAAAATGACGAACGTTCCGTAAAGGTTTCCCAAAGAAAACTATGGAAAGAACTTTCCATGCTATATAGGGTGTTGCCAACAACTTATGTCAATCATGATTACTTTACAATAGGAGATCGTGAGTATTCAAAAAATTAAGGGTTACGTGTAAAAGTGATGAAAATATGTTGTAATATATTCAGGAGCTTGACATCACTGAACATGACTCGGCATTTTTCGAAGCGCAAATTTTTGAGCGCCATGCCTCAGACGTCTCAGTTGACCGATAGTGCTGCGACGGTGAGGTATCAAGTTTAGTGTTCAAATTTACGATTAAGTTATCGCTCGTCGGTGGTGTTTGTTTTTAGATAAAAGTTTGTTTGATAGATTAGTAGAAGTCATGGAAAGTGGACAGTGCAATGTGACTTATATGTGAATTACCGTATTTCTTGAATTAACTATAAGTATAATTTATTAAAACTATCATAGAAAGATAAAATGGAAGTGTTTGGTTGTTAATTAATCGGCTAATTCATTTTTATTACATATCTTTGTGTTCGGTATCATACAGATTGCATGGTAACCTAATTTTTTTTATATGGTATTTTTTTTCTGTTGCCGCGATAATTATTCATATCAGTGTTACATTAAAACGGATGTATCGCGTGTTTTTTGTTTTTTATATTTATCTCGAAAAGGTTTTAAATATACGGGGTCAAGTAGTTAAAACTGGACCTTTAGCTCTAAACAGTGTGTCGGTAAGTATTAAGTCAGGAACTATGGCGACCAGTGAAGTGAGTGATTATATTTTGGAAGAATTAAAGGTTGGTAATTATTAAAAATATTTATAACGGGTTACTCACGTAATTTTGTCGAGTAGCCGACGCGCTGCCGTCGCGGAAGGCCGCTCGTGAGAATGATCATCGTAAATTGATCGAAACATGTCGAGCAAAAATCGACAAAATTACGTGAGTAACCCGTTATAAATATTTTTAATATGTCAGAGTCTCACGAAAGTTTTATAGTTAAAGTTGGTAATTATTGTTTTATTAATCTTTTATAGGCTACCTACGAGTTTATACTTATTTAACGCTTTAAACTGCTTTCCACCGAAGCTTTTTCTAAGCGTGTAGTTAGCTAAGGTTGCGTAATTATGATGCTTATCAATAAGAATCGTATCTTTAGTTATGTTTGACTTAGATCTAGTGAAGGCAAAGCGGTAAAAATCTTAGAAGTTAAGGATAAATTGAACTATTAACGGTAATTTTACTTTAGTCTCTCTCAAACCGGTATTAGACATTGCAATTTCTCGGGCCCAATTTGTCAGATTAAGGTGTAATTACTGTTAGGCCACTTAGGGGGCTAAGGGAAGGGTAGGGAGAGGCAGGTAGAGTATGCGACAATTGGGCCCGAGAAATTGCAAATCCCTATTTCCAATGCATAAACCGTGCGTCTCCTTAGTATATGCCCCTTTCTCGCTTATTACATCTACTACAAACAGCTGGAACGCGGTACTGCTTTTTCAGGAATACAATGCAGCACGATTGGGTCTTATTAAATTGTATTTACTTATAGCTTATTTATATGATGAAATAATTCTGATGCTAGTTACTAGAGAATACATTAATTTTTCCCCACATTTTTCAAAAACACATGCAATTTTATCAACTCCAAAATACATGTAACTAGTTCCCTGTCAGAATATCTTACCAATCCAACAGAATTTTTTTATTGATAGTCCGATATATAAACTATGTCGGCGTTTACAATCTTCATCATCATTGCCCTTATTGCGTTTAATTGGGATCGGCACAGCGAGTTTCCTTCTTCCATACCTACCTCACTTTTACCAGTCATCTCTTCCCGTTTCCCTAACTTAAAACATTGTCTCAGGATCTGACGTTACACAAGAAGCCGGTGGTAAAGGAGCGACGGCCGAACACGCCGCGCATAATCTACGTCGCGGGCGGATACTACCGGCACTCCATCGACGTGTTTGAGGCCTTTAACCTGGACGATGGTTGCTGGACGACGCTGCCGCGCCTGACTGTGCCGCGCTCGGGGCTGGGTGCGGCGTTCCTCAAGGTAATACTTAATCTGACAGTGCCGTTTCAGGGCTCCGTAGTCAACTAGGAACCATTATAGTTTCGCCATTGCGATATGTCTGTCCGCGGATTAGCTCAGTAGTCGTTAGTACTAGAAATCTGGAATTTGGTATTAATTATGCGGACAAAGTTCTTAAGAACCAACACAATGGTTATATTTACCTATCCTGTTCGAATGAAGTCATTATGTTCTTAACAAACACTTCCTTCGCTAACGCACCCTCGCACATCTCTGGTTGAAACGCACCCTAACTCTACGTTACGGTTGAAGGATGTTGTTAGATCGATGCAATGTTGTTCCAGGGTCTGTTCTACGCAGTCGGCGGTCGCAACACGTCGCCAGGGTCGTCGTACGACAGCGACTGGGTGGACGTGTACAACCCCGCCAACGAGCACTGGCGGCCCTGCAGCCCCATGTCCACGCCCAGGCACAGGGTAAAAACAACACACTATATTCAGGGACTGTACTACGCAGTTTGTCGGAACACGGTGCCAGGGTCGTCGTACGACAGCGACTGGGTGGACGTGTACAACCCCGCCAATGAGCACTGGCTCATGTCTCAGGGGAAACACAACACAAGTGTCCCATGCTGAGATTCAAGGACTGCGCGAAACGCTACGCTTTTTTGCTATTTTTTATGTATGTTCACGGATTATTCGAAGACAGCTGGACCGATTTGGAAAATTCTTTTTTTGTTTAAGAGTATATTTAACAGTTGATCCCATTGTCACAAAGTCCAGGTCTGATGATGGGATCCTGGAGAAATTGAGGGAACTCTTTGACTATTATAAGCACACTTATAGCGATTTCAGTATTTATTACAGCGGATCCTAAGTGAAGTGAAAATGTATTATTTTTCTTGCTTTTAGGTAGGAGTAGCGGTAATGGACGGACTATTATACGCAGTCGGAGGTTCCGCCGGCTCGGAGTACCACAAGTCTGTAGAATGGTAATTTCGTTTGTTTTCATTTCGTATTTCTCTAGAAAGGGTAAACATACACTATTTTGCGTAACTTTTTTTCTTTTTAAATTCAAGTTAATGTTTATTTTTAAAGCAATTTATTTATTTTACTTCCTTGTTGACCTGAACGACATCCGATATCGGAACGGGCAATATGAAAACACAGTGAAAACTTACCGTGTACGTTTCAGCTACGACCCCGACAAGGACGCGTGGTCGACGGTGGCGCCGATGGCGTGCGCGCGGCTGGGCGTGGGCGTGGCCGTGGTGAACCGGCTGCTGTACGCCGTCGGCGGGTTCGACGGCGCGCGCCGCGTCAACACCGCCGAGTGCTACCACCCCGAGAACAACCGCTGGTCGGAGATCGCGCCCATGCAGCAAGCAAGGAGTGGCGCCGGTAAGTTTAACGGTAGTTTGGGTATAGAGTAGCGTAAACTTTAAAAAATGTTCTATGTAAATCTAATATAGTCGGTAATGAATAATTAGCGGTTCCAACCCCGGCTCGTGAAGTGAGTTTCTCGGAATTTGTGTACGAAATAACGTTTGACATTTAGCAGTCGTTTTTCGGTGAAGCAATACATCGCGCGCGAGGAAACGGTACTTAATCCCAACCCAATAAGGTTCCTTTCTGGTTGGAAAGTCAGATGCTTTCGTAAAAACTAATTTCTACGTCAAATCTTGGAATTAGGTCGCCAAACAGCTCCATATCAAAGCCGAAACAAACACTAGGAATATGTATAACTGACTGGGAATAATTTTAAACAAAAAAATAACCGACTTCACTTAGGATCCACTATTCCTAGAGGAAGTGGCCGAGTTGCTGTAAAAAATACTGAAATCACTATAGGTGTGCCTATAATAGGTGAAGAGTTCCCTCGATTTCTCCAGGATCCCATCATCAGATCTGGACCCGGTGACAATGGGACCAACTATGTACTCTTTCAAACAAAAAAGAATTTTCCAAATCGGTCCAGCCGTCTTCGAATAATCGGTGAAGGTGAACATACATTTAAAAAAAAACAAAGTTCCCGACGAATTGATAACCTCCTCCGTCGAAATCTTGAAGTGGGTTGAGAAAATGAAAATCGTTACAATAATGTGTGTTGTTTTAAGGCGTGGCTGCGTTAGGGCAGTACATCTACGTGGTGGGCGGCTACGACGGGTCGCAGCAGCTGGCGTCCGTGGAGCGCTACGACACGGAGCGCGACGTGTGGGAGCCCGCCGCGCCCGTGCGCATCGCGCGCTCCGCGCTGTCGCTCACCGTGCTCGACAACCGGCTCTACGCCATGGGTGAGTGACCCCTGCCTCTACGTGGTGGGTTACGGCGGCTTGCTGGCGTGGCTACGACACTTATTTCGGCAATCATATCTTGAATTGCTCCACTCGGGTGCATTTACACGGGCGATTTCATATTCTAATGGCAGCAGTATCTAATAGTCGCGAGTATGTGAGAGCACGTCGCCTGGCGCGGAGCTGTTATTCAAAAACAGAGCATAACTCCTCTATCTGACGTTCAGTTTCCTTTGTAAGCCGCGCGTCGATTTCAGACGTTTGATGTGAATCATACATATATTAGCTAATCGTAACTAGTCATAATATGTGCATGTGATAACTATTTATCCCAATTCAATCATGCTACAAGTGTCCCAGACTAAATGAACACAACTTGCAGGTGGGTACGACGGCACGTCGTTCCTCGACATCGTGGAGGTGTACGAGCCGGCCACCAACACGTGGTCACCGGGCACGCCGCTCACCTCGCTGCGCTCCGGCCACGCCTCCGCCGTGTGCTACCAGCGCGTGGCCTGCTCCGACTTACCCGAACCCACTCCGGAGGCCGTGCGGAACAAATCGCAACCCACTCCTACTAGCTCACAAGACATACCCATGGCTAATAATATTATAGGCACGTTATCGAATAATAATTGTAGAGGATGTTTATAGCGGCAGTGAACTTGCAGTGGCAGCTAGTATCATATAGGTAGCGTGCGGGAACTACAGTTCGGCAGCAGGACAAGGTGGCAGGAAGTGCCAATGTCGAGTTATTAATTCCCAAACCCTCTAGCGCACAAAAGAGTGAGAATACAAACCAAGTGTATTCGTGGCTAATATTAACACGGACAATCTCAAATCCTAAAGCTCTTTATATTAGAGCGAGAGAAACAGATGTGAAGTCCGGACACCCCACGTATAAGCGTGCAGCTAAAGTCGCGAGGGAACTTTGGTTATTAAAATCTGAAACGATCCTATACTTTGAGAGTGTTTTCACGGACTATTAGAACGATCGTGATTGTGTGTAGTGTGGTTGAGAACTTAAACTGATGTTTTAGAAAGAATGTCGCCCAAGTTATGCCTATTATGATAGATGAATCGTATGTTAAGGTGTGTCCAGATCTGTTCGCAGCGCGCGTTCAGTATAAGAGACATTCGCTAAGTCACAGTAGTCGGCGAATTTCAGATTTCAGTCAGACCTAAAGGCATTTATAGCGTTATTGCAGTCGGCGAGATGAAAACGACAGAACCATGGGAGCAATTCGACTGATTTTTACAACTCGTGATATAACCGTAACTTATCATAAATGTATGCTAATGCGTGACAATTAAGATAAAACTCACAGTTCATAAATGGTGCATTTTGGAACCAATTACTTGCGATCTGGAGACTGTACCATAGACTGTATTTTTCATACCACGACGGTGGCAGTCAATCATACGACCCGCCGGATGCTAAGCAGTTATCGTAGCCTATGGACGCCTGCAACATTGACATATCCAGACCATAACCAACAAGACATTTGTTTTTTGCGATCGCGGCGCGATCCGCGTACCTTTTCTCATTGATACATATAAAAACAAGTCGAATTGAGCCCTATAAAATGTGTTTGTAACAGGGCTCGTAACCGGTTAAAGCAAATCATCATCATCATCATCATTTCAGCCGAAAGACGTCCACTGCTGGACATAGGCCTCCCCCACTGAACGCCACAATGACCGGTCCTGTGCCACCCGCATCCAGCGGACTCCAGCGACCTTCACCAGGTCATCAGTCCACCTTGTAGGGGGCCTACCAACTCTTCGCCTTCCGGTGTATGGTCGCCATTCGAGAACCTTAGTGCCCCAACGGCCATCGGTTCTCCGTGCAATGTGCCCTGCCCATTGCCACTTAAGTTTAGCGATCCGACGGGCTATGTCGGTTACTTTGGTTCTGCTACGGATAGTATCGTTTCTGATACGGTCACGCAAAGAAACTCCTAACATAGCCCTCTCCATTGCTCTTTGGGTGACTTTAAGCTTTTTAATGAGGCCCATTGTGAGCGACCACGTTTCAGAGCCATAGGTCATCACTGGCAACACACACTGGTCAAAGACTTTCGTCTTGAGACACTGCGGAATATTGGACGAAAAGATATGTTTCAGCTTCCCAAACGCTGCCCAACCGAGACGGATTCGACGATTGACCTCTTTCTCGAAATTGGACCTACCTAGCTGGACTGTCTGTCCGAGGTATACATAATCGTCTACAACTTCGAGCGTAAAGTCTCCGACTGTAATAGGGGTTGGTACTACATGGGCGTTAGACATGACTTTCGTCTTATCCATGTTCATCCTTAGACCAACCCTCTCAGAGCCTTTACTGAGGTCGTCGAGCATCGTACTTAAGTCCTCCATGGTCTCAGCCAGGACTACGATATCGTCGGCAAATCGAAGATGAGTGATGTACTCGCCGTTGATGTTGATGCCAAGCCTTCCCCAGTCCAAACCCTTGAAAATGTCCTCCAGGGCAGCGGTGAACAGTTTTGGAGAAATTACATCTCCTTGCCTGACTCCCCGCTGCAGCGGTATGGATCTCGAGTTCTGGTCCTGGAGTCGGACTGACATAGAGGCGTTCTCGTACAAACACTTCATTACCTCGATATAACGGTAGTCCACTTGGCACCTCTGGAGAGCCTGTAGTACAGCCCAAGTCTCGATCGAATCGAAGGCTTTCTCGTAGTCCACAAACGCTAAACAGAGGGGCAGGTTATACTCCTCAGTCTTCTGTATAACCTGACGCAGCGTATGAATGTGGTCTACGGTACTGAACCCTCTTCGGAAACCGGCTTGTTCGGGAGGCTGGAAGTCGTCTAACCTGTACGAGAGTCGATTTGTAATGACTCTAGAAAACAGCTTATAGACATGGCTCAGAAGTGTGATGGGTCGGTAGTTCTTCAGCAAGGTGCTATCACCTTTTTTGAAGAACAACACCACCACCCCTCTGTTCCATGCCTTTGGCGTTCTCCCTTCAAGTAAGACGGAATTAAACAGCTTCTGAAGGGCCATAAGGACCGGTTTTCCACCCGCCTTCAGGAGTTCGGCTGTAATTCCATCTTCACCTGGCGCCTTGTTATTTTTGAGCTGCTTCAGGGCCATTCTGATCTCGTACAAGCTGATGTCCGGGATGTCTCGTACAAGCTGATGTCCGGGATGTTAAAGCAAATAACACCGAAATAACAACCCGAAAGTTTTTATGTAAAACCCAATATTGTATTTAGGTTTTCGCTTCATATTATAGGATTTTTCGATTAAATATGATACAGTAACGAAAAAAAATACGATTTTTACTATGGAGTAAATTCCGGTTTCCAAGCCCTGGTTTATAGTCAAATATTAAAGTTGTGTTGTTTTCGATCTCAGTTGTAAGTGTATGCAGACAGATTGATCGATACTTCGTTATTTTTATATTTATAAATGTGATAATGTAAATATATTTTTAAGGGTTCTTTGTAAGGAACACAAAGACTGTTATGGGAATAAAATATTGTATATCTACAAAGGCATTTTATTTTTAAAAGCTACAATATATTGTTACAATGATACAACGTTATCATATCATGTCTTAATCTTGAAATGTTTTTAATACATAGAAATCTTCATGCTTTTGCTTCATCCTAATTTACAAACATCAAAAATTGAGTATGAGATTTTTTTTCGTGCGTAATTTTTTTGACAACCCTCGTAAGAGTTCATAATCATAAATGGCTCTTTTATAATAGGTAACATTGGAAGCTTCTTGCCATAATTTGTGACGTTATCTATGAAAAGGGACCTTATTGTCGATGGCGCTTACGACATTGTCAATGACAACGCAATACGATTACGACGCGGCGCGACTTAAGCGCCATCGACAAATAGGTCCCTTTTCATACATAATGCCATATATAGCTTTATAAAGTTTTGGCCCTTTATAAAATAAACTAATAAGGCATGCGATTTTCACAATAATCGTCAATACTTTTGCCTTATACTTGTGCAATAAGCCCCGACCCTAAAAGGCATAAGTGATTTGGCGTTCAGTCAACCTAAAAACTATACATAAATAAGTAAATATATTTACATTTACGACGCCAAAATTTTTTTACAAACTTCTTTCTGGCATTATAAATATATATAAAAAAAGATTAAACATACAAGTGACGTGTTACTCGTATGTTTTATTAAGGGACAGGTACGAAACGAATACATGTATGTATGTTACAGACGTTGCAATTAGACATGAAACTATGCTTAAACAACTCGTACAATACGTTCAAAGTAAGTTTGGACTTGACAGATAATATTCATCCATTTGATATTCTTCCCAACAAAATGGAGATTAAAGCGTATAAAACTCATCTGTCAATCGCAAACAGACTTTAAAGCACTATTAACAGGTAACGTAACTCATCATAATGAGATCTTTGAGTGTTCGTATAACGACCTGCGTGTCGCACTCATCTTCAAATAAAAATCTATGTATATGTATTTCTACACCTACTATTTTTTTTGTAAAATATTTGCTTGTCAAATGACAGGTGTAACGTGACACGCAAATTCATATTTGTATCTGTTTAACCCTTTCACCGCCACAGTCGGCTGTGGCCGACATCAAAAAGTCGTGCCACGGACGCCACCGTCGGCAACAGCCGACAGGCTTTGTAGTGCAATAGGGACCTACGCGGGCTTCCGCAAAGTTCATTTTCGCTTGACAAAACGCGATTACGTGGCGTCGGTGGCGCGTCATTTTTGTTCAACGCTTGGCGGCGTAAAGGTTAAGCCCCAAGTTCATATACCAATTGTATTTAGACTTAACACTAACGAATTATCGCTTGAGCACCTTTCTTCGTCTTCTGTAGCACGTTATTCTCATATCGGGTTCGTCAGGCTCAGGCTGAGACAACGAATCATCTCTTGCTATCGTCACACTTACTTGCGCGGAGTGGTTGCCCTGTGGCTCCATTTCGGAAGAAATATTTATGCTAGATAAATCCTTAGCTGGAGTAGATGAGGCCAGGGCGTTGAATGGTGTAGCATATTTCACGGAATTTGGAGGTTGAACGCCTGTGGATATTACAACCGTCTTCACTAATCCATGTTCTTCTGTGACGGGCGCTAGATTAGGAACATCTTGAATAACGCTACTGGTTTCTTTTGTTGAGTCGTTTAATTGTGGCATTTCCTTATTAATCTCGCTGACGTCAGAAGACAATGTTTTATCAGGCACTATTGTATTTTCGAAAATCCTTGACATCTCGTTACTAGTATTTTCTTCCGAATAGCTATTTTTACTGGTATTTTCTTTATTGTCGTTCATAGTTAATGTCACAGAAGTAGACTCTGATGTGTTCTGTATTTTATTTGTATCGATCTCTTTACTATGTTCACTATGTGACAATTTCTTTTCACCTTTGGTTTTAGTTCTTTTATTACTCTTTAAATCCTTAGGTGTTTCATTTAGTTTAGCATCATTTTGTTGCGTATCATTGCTTATTTTTGCTTTTTGCATTTTCTTAATCCTATAATCCAACACGAGGTTTTCTTCCGATCCTAAATAACTTTCGGTACTGTTAGCAACTTCTTTCCTTACTTCACTGATTACTTGTTCACTGGAGTTTATATGTTTATCATTTGCCACTATTTCATTTTCCAAATCCTTATTTTGTTTATGTTTAGTGCGAGTCCTCTCTTTGGAATCTTTGGATTTATATTTATCTTCTGTAATAGCGGGTTTGCCTAAACTGTCTCTAAAGTCTGAGTTATGGTACACTTTTTTCGTTTGTGTTTTAAGTGGAGTTTCGGTTTCGATGATGCTATCCTGCGCTTCCTCGGTGGCGGGCGGACAGCAGTCGGCCGGCAGCCCGTGCGCCGTCCTCGTGGCGAGGTTGAGGTCCTCTGGAGTTATTAGACTACTGCTGTCACCGAACAATTCACTGAATTTGTTTACAGCCTTTTTATCTTTCTCCTTATCCTTCTGGGATCTAGTTTTCCTTGTTGTATCCGAACCGACTCGCTTCTCTTTGGAAGTATCACGATGAGATTTCCTTTTGGACGTTGCTTTCTTTTTTTCTTCAATTTTTTCCTCTATCTTAAGTTGTGATTCGTCGTTACTTTCGTCGGTTAGCTGTAAATCGCCTTCAACAATGTGCCTAGAATAAACTCTATGCTCAAGGTCGCGGAATATTGTAACATTGTTTTCAGCTTCTTTTTCAGGGTTAGCTTGGGTCTTTAACTCAGACGGATGTTTATTTTCCACTTCATGGGATGTTAAACATTCATTTAGGTTCTTCTTGGACTCCTCTATTCTTTTGGGTTCTTTCTCTATATTATTTTTAGTTACTTTTTCAGGATTATCTGTGTCCTTCAATTCAGACATATTTTTAGGTTCTATGTTATCCTTTGTTTTCAAACTTGGCTTTTCATTCTTATCTGATATGTTTGATTCGGCCATTCCTTTTGGCTCCTTTTCTTTATTATTTTCAGTTTCTTTGCCAACTTCATCTGTGTTTTTCAATTCTGAAATGAAATTGTTTTCCAATTCTTCTCTTGCTCTTAAAACTGTATTTTCAGTCTTATTTGACGTTTCGCCGATTCGTTTGGGTTCTTTTACCCTATTCTTATCAGTTTCTTTTTCGGATTTGTCGGTGTCCTTCATTTCTGGTTTATAATCAGCCTTACTGTTTGAACTTTCCATACCAGTTTTACTCGATATCATCGATACGGCGACTTTTTTATTATTAGGTTCGTTTTTCTCTCTGTTTGATACCTTTCCAGTAGTATCTCGATCAGGTATTTCTTCATTCATAGAATGAATTAGCTTTTGCAGTATGCTTGGCATTTGAGTGTTATCGTGACGCTTCTTTTTTGCATCTGCTTTATAACTATTTCTAGAAGTTGGCGTGGAAAGTTCATCTGTTCTACTATATTTCGCTTTTTCGGGCTTTGCCAAGTTGTGTCTTGTAGTTTTCGATTCATTATTCAAAGAACAACTTTTATTTCTAATGTCTGTGGCTGTATCATTATCGACATATGAATTTTCTTTGTGTGGCTTGTTCTCAATTTTACGACGTTCATTTATATTAGGGATATCTTGATCGTAATTATCATCCAAAGCCGTGTCAGTCGTTTCAGAATCTAACTCACCAGATTCCAAAGATGCGATTGACAAAGCTTTATGTATATCCATTTTATCTACATGTTCTTCACTGATTTCTGCTGGTTTCGACCTTAACGCTTTAGGGACCTGAACTTCCTGAAGATTCCAGAGGGATTTATCTACAGGTTGCAAATATATTTTATTAGCATGAACACACTGCAATGCATCCCTGTTGCCTTCACTGCATTTAACATATGATTTACTGTTTCTCCTGGGGTCCTCATAGTCATAGACTAGCGAAGCCGTATTTTTGGCATCTAAAACAAAAAGACATTTGATGTTTTAGTTAATCACTAAGTATTTTGTTAGTAACTAAGCAAGAAGAGCAAAAAGACGGCTGGTATAATTTTCACTGCTTTGGATACCAGGGGCCTATTTAATAAAGCTACAAGTGACAATTTACAAGCGGAAGTCTCTTTCTAACCCTATGTATTAGAAAGAGACTACAGACTACTGCTTGTAAATTGTCAATTGTAGCTTTATTAAATAGGCCACAGGAAGCGTTTAATCAGGTAGATGGGTGGATCAACTTTTAATTTTAATACAGCATATTGGTGAATTTTAATGCTCAATAACCGGGGTTTTAAGAGTGAACCAAGAGAAGGGCAATCATGGCAACGAGTGACACGAAAAAGTTGATTCAGTCAATTAAATATCACTAACATTAAACATAGAATCTATCATTTACACACTTGACCTCGCACACGAGATAAAAACCGACATCTAAAATAGGCTATAACAATAAATTTCAAAAAAACTCCTACGACCGCACTGAAACCTTTTTTCCGTTGGGGACCTTTAATGTTATATTACGCCTATTTGTACGTTCGAGGTTCCAGATTAAAAATAACATTAGAAATATTAAATATTCATATTATTTTACCTGATTGGGCCGTGACGGGTTCGTTCAAAGATTCTTCCGAGTGTGAAAAATCTGGTGATTTACTTGTGCGATTACCCGTGACAGGGCGTGATTCCTTATGATATTGGTTTTCGTTTGGCCTTTTCTCTTCATGGTGTACGAGGTTTGGTTCTATCCTTGGTCTCTTATTTTGCGGTTCCCCATATGCACCATGAATGGTTGTCTCTGGGTATTTGTACCCGAGCGGGTCCGGTTCCTGATGTTCTCTGTCACGCCCGTGGTAAGACTTTCGACGTTCGCGAATCTTTTTGAACTGATGTTTTTCTCGTGGGGGGCTTCCAAAGCGCTGCTTTTCCCTTGGTGGGCTTTCAAGTCGTCTATTCCTGAAACGATCGTCACCAAGTTCTTTCGCGCCCCTGCGATATCTTTCCGGGCTGAACCTCTGATGATAATCATTTGTATTCTGTCTTCTGTCGTTATTATACTGTTTACCCCTGTTCATACTTCTGTCGCTTTCGTTATGTTGTTTTTCCCTGTTTATATTTCTTTCATTATCAGAAAACCTGCCAGCTTTTTTATTAAGCCGTTCTCTAAACGGATCAGGGTAAGGCCTACTATGTGAACTATTATATACCACCTTGCTATCATGAGAATCATCTCGACCTCTTTTGCGATTTCTGTCTGGTTCTCTAGTGGCTTTAGGCTTCAAGGCAGAATACATATCTTCGAATTCTTCATCTGAACTTAACTTTGCAAGTTGATGACTGAAAATAAATGTTTCACTTTAAAATAAACGTATACTAAATACGATAATACCAATGGGACATATAATAAATTCGTTTTGTACGTTTTCGGCATTGCATATGTTATTGCGGAGTATCAGACTCCAAATTATTCTTAATTAATTAAAACCATTTTCAGCTATACTTACCGCGATAACGCAGCGACCCGTTTATCAGCAACAGCAGGTGAGGGTCTATTATCAGGGAACACCTCATGATTCTGTTGCTCATTTTCTTGGGTAACCATTTTACTAGAAATAATAAATGTATGCTAAGTAACTATTATAATATAAACGAAATATAATATACATAATACACAGGTCCTCTTGTCCGTTCTCGGCATTGAATGAGAAAGGACACTCCAAAGTAATTTTTAATAAATTTAAATCGTTTTCTTAGTTACTTACCAAGATAAAGCAGAGACTCGTTTATCAGCAACAGGAGAAGAAGGTCTATTGTCAGGGAACACATCATTCTGTGGCTCATGTTCTTGGGTATCAGTTTTAATAGATTTGTTATCTGTACCTCCTTCCTTGCGTGTTATCTTATCTGAATTATCTGTGGTAGTGGAGCTGGCTGCTGGAGATGCCGGGCGGCTACTTTTTGTCCTGTAAGACAATCATTGGATAAAAAAAAATATTTCAGGCAAACAAGACAACCATATAGAAAAACAGTTTAAAACACTGAAAGTAAAAAGAAAAAGATTAATAAGGATAATGACCAAGTTATTATCTCAAAATATAGGCGTTTTTAACATAATGAAGATATAAATGCGCAAAGTGATGCGTAAATGGGGCTGCTATCGTTAAAAATTGTTGGTTATGTTTAAGATTTGCAATCCAGATTCAAAATGTATGGAATCATCTGTCTCTGGATCCTGAACCCAAGGATCTTCCATACATTTCAGATCCATCTTGCAAACCCAAGCTATGCTTTGGATATGTCAAATCCATAGTCTATAGTAAAAAGTATTAGTTAGTTATTTGACAAAATATGATCTTCTATCAGAGTCACAATATGGATTTAGGCAAGGAAAATCAACAGAAGACGCTATTACTGCCCTTACTTCAGTAGTAGTAGAAACCCTGGACAACAAAAATAAGTGCTTGGTTGTCTTCCTGGATCTCAAAAAAGCTTTTGACACCGTCTCTACTTCTATTCTTTTACACAAGTTGGAGAAAAGAGGGGTTAGGGGAATTCCACTTACTCTATTTAAAAGTTACCTCGCAGATAGGAAGCAAAGTGTTAAATTGGGAGATTATACCAGCGAGGTTGAGGACGTATTGTACGGTGTACCCCAGGGTAGCGTTCTCGGACCTACACTGTTCTTAACCTACTTTAATGATCTTTGTGACATGGCCATCCCTAATGGAAAAATTTTCTCATATGCCGACGATACGGCCGTCGTTTTCTCCGGTAAAACATGGAAGGATACCAAATCTAACGCTGAACAGGGTATGGCGCTGATCGCTAAATGGCTGAGGATGAATTTGCTAACACTGAATACAAACAAAACAAACTACATATGCTTCAGTATTACAAACGCAACACAACCAGATTTTGATATGGACTTAAAAATTCACACATGTAATTTGACACATCTAAGTTGTAATTGCCCAACTATTGAAAAAGTAGCTCAAACCAAATATTTGGGAGTTATTCTAGACGCGCAACTAAACTGGTATTCTCACCTCGACCAGGTAATTGCCAGGGTCAGGAAATTAATTTGGATTTTCAGGACGCTTAGACATATTGTACCCGTCACAGTTAATTCGTCCTTGGCGAAACGAAGGAACGTCCTAAACGAAATATATATATCCCTGGTGCAGTCAATCCTGGTGTACTGCATCCCTGTCTGGGGTGGGGCGGCTAAAAGTCGTTTCATTGACCTAGAAAGGGCGCAGCGTGCAATACTGAAGGTAATGTATTTCAAAAAGCTTAAAGCTTGTATTTATAAAAACACAAGACCCTCACTTACAACCCTACCTACAAGACTAAAAGAACAATAATCCATGTAGCCAGCATCGCACACACTAGAACCTCCTTTGCGGCTTCGCAATATAGAGTAAAGTCGTCGCATGTGTACTTCTTCTTCTTCTTCTTAGTCGTTCCCTCATGCCTGAGGATCGTGACCATATGCAATCGCCCTCCATGCAGTCCGGTTTTTGGCTAATTTTACTGCCTTGTAGAGGCTTCCATTAGCAGCCCTCTTTATAGCGTCGCTCCATCGCACTGGAATGGGGCCTTTACTACGCTCGCCCTCCACGTGTCCAAGAATGATTTGTTTCTCCAGACAGTGTCTAGGCGACCTCATAATGTGTCCGAAGAAACAAAGGATCCTCTCTTGACAGATATCCGCAAGTCGCCTTGTGATGCCGAGTTCCTCTAATATGGATTTATTTGTCCTTCTGGCCGTCCATGGGATCCCTAATAGTCTCCTCCAGCACCACATCTCGAAAGCGTTTATTCTGCTGTACTCTTGGCTCTTGATGCACCAAGTCTCAGCGCCGTACAAAAAGATGGAGAACACAAGTGCGCGGACTAAACGTACTTTTGTTCTACGGTTAATACTGCGATTTTTCCACACCGTATCAAGATTCGCCATAGCGCTTTTGGCCATCCCGGCTCTGCGGATGATCTCAGTCAGACATTTGCCGTCATTTGTTATCAGCGACCCCAGGTATACAAACTCTTCCACGTTTCCGTAGCTCTGAAGGGCATCTGCATCTTGTAGTTTCTGACGTCGGTCCACTGCCATTATTTTAGTTTTTGAATGGTTGATCTTTAGACCGACTCTAGCACTCTCTGCTTCTAGTTTTCTAAGAAAGGATGCTAGCTCCACATGACTTGATGCTACTATGGTTGTGTCATCTGCATACCTAAGGTTCGTGACAGTCCTGCCACCTACCGAAATTCCGCCTTGCCAGTTCTCAAGCGCTCTCCTCATGATGTGTTCGCCATAAATATTGAACAACTTCGGAGACAAAACGCACCCTTGACGAACGCCTCTCTCTGTGTGAAACGGCTTAGACGTGGCGTCCTCTAGTTTCACAAAACTAGCGCCATCCAGGTATAAGTTTTGTATCAGGAAGGTCAGATGTGATGGTACGCCCATTTCTATCAGAACTTCAAGCATCGTGTTCCATTGTACGCAATCAAATGCTTTGGCGTAATCAATGAAGCACAAGACCAGTGGCTTGTTGAACTCTCTACACTTCTCGATAAGCACCCTAACGTTAAGAATTTGTTCACGCGTTCCCTTTCCGGGAACAAATCCCGACTGTTCAACCGGTATTTGATTATCGAGAAAGTGGCCAAGCCTGTTGTTAAGGATCCTTAACAAGATCATACTGGCGTGTGACATCAGTGAAATGGTCCTGTAATTTTCACATTTCTTTGTTGATCCTTTTTTGTGCAGTGGAATGACGGCTGACTGTGTCCAGTCACTCGGCCACTGACCAGTCTTCCAGATCTTCCTACAAAGACGATGAATTACTTCTGCACCGCCAGGCCCCAGATTTTGAAGCATCGCTGCTGAAACACCATCTGGCCCTACAGCATTATGCTTCAACTTGCTTATCGCATCCTTAACTTCCGAAAGTAAAATGTTGGGCTCCTCTTCGTGTTCGTCCCATCTTCTATCGGTAATTAACATGTGTACAATGATATCAATAAAATGTTAGACACACACACACACACACGCACGCACGCACGCACGCACGCACGCACACGTTACTGGTAATAATCCTATAACATGTATATAATCCTATATCTTGTACTCATTATTGTTTAATTTAGTATAGTTTAATTAAGTAACTTAACTGTTGGAACTAATTTCTGTAATCAGTGTTTTATAATATCATGTTAATATAACTAACTACTTTTATAACCTAAGGAAGAGCGGTGTCTCCCAACACAGGCAACTTTTGCTTACCGGGTGACATCATCCCTTTAGATCATAAACTATTTGCATTTTATGAAATAAAGAATTTTGTTTTTTTTTTTTAAAAAGTATCTAAACAATAAAAAAATGATGTAGGATATCAGGTAATTGGTGCCTTTAAAAAAGATGTCAATAGGGGATATTACTGCAATGTTCTGCCACCAGAGTGCAGCACTAGCACACCGGTAAACCATAGAGTTCTTAATACATACATACTAGGCCTTAAACAGTTTTTTTTATAAGTTTTCATAGATAATTTATAACGAATAAATGTGTCATTTGTGTACCAAGGCGGTTTGTTTACAGAGGGCCTATTGTGAAACGAGAAAATCGAAATTTTGACATCTGCCTCTCTATCACTCGAATATGTAAGAGTGACAGGGAACCAGGTAACGAAATTTTTATTTTCGGGTTTCGTGGTAGGCCCTTCTTTGGTGCTGGTGCCGCCCCCTACGCAGAGTTTTGCGTAATATTCCCTATTGACTATGAGTGTGTTCGTATCCTCATTATTTATACCTTACTACTTCTTCCTTTTGTTTCAGACCTCCTGCTTTATTCCTTCTTTTCTTTTTGCGCCTCACTTCCGTTTCTTCACGCACGTTTCTTATTATCTGTTGGACTTTATGTGCGGGTCCATTCTGAAGTGCTTTTATTACTAACAAGTCCTTTCTGTAAATTAAATATATACAGTAAGTCCTTGGCAAACAATTTTTACAATGCAAAATTATATCTTAAAACATCTCTAATAAAAACCCGTACACGATGCGCCACCATGGGCAAGTCTTAGGAATGTAGCTACACACAAACATAGGAATATAAAGTAGCTACACAACCTGCAAACTGTCTGTTAGCCCTAAAACATTGACAAATACAAAATGGGAGCATAATGAGTACATGGTAACTCATAAAAAGTGTTGGCCTAAAAATAATGTTTTAACCCAAATCACACTTACTCAATATTAAGATTTGTGATCATCTCAGTCTTCCTTTGTATCTCGGCTCTGGATATTTTCAGCAGGGAAGAATAGTTTGTTTGCAGTCTTTTGAACTCTACTTCCAGATTATCAAATTCCTGGGAAATGCTCTAAAATATCAATGCACATCCATTCAATGGCTTCTTGATGCCATTGTTTACCAATGGAAGGATTTTATAGCAATTGTGTTAGTATGGCTAGCATAAATATAAGCAACAATACCAACATCATATAGCAAAATTAACATGACATTTTTTCGGGATTTGTTAATGACAGTACCCACTAGTGGAACATAGCATAACTAGAACATTTTGATAGGGGTTAAGATAAAAAAACAATTTCTTCAAAAAAGCCAGGACAAACGCTAAGAGGATGATGATTTCAAAATGATAATAAAACGGGTGATTATGAAAAATATATTAAATAATTTTCAATTCAATTATCAACAAGACATGATTATCAACAGGAGTAATTTAACAGCATTCTTATGTCGTCGCACCTTATTAACAAGCTAAAAGTAACTTTTTGCTTGAAACAGCCCCAAATGAGCACAGAGGAATCCGTTTATTATGGCGTCGCATACAATGACCAACCGCTTAATATAACGTATTTGCACTTGCAGTACTAAGTTTGGTTTTCATAAAAAATTCTTTACAATTAAACTGCATACACTGACATAACTGACTCTGATTATATTGACATGTCGGTTATTAGGACTTATTTTTAAGAAATTATGAGAACTATGTCCGGTTACAGTGAGACCTTCCTTCATTATTGTTAGTTTTGTGACTCTTTTCACTCCTTCTCCTGTGATGAAATTGGGTAGGTAGATGTGCGTGATGCGTGATTACATCTTGTTTTGATTATTATTGACGAACTGACACATACGGAATTACGGATACACACTGACGGTTTTACAAATCAACATAGGACAATTAAAATTGTTTGATTTCCGAGACTATTAAATGACATCCAGTTAGTATGACTTATTTTGCATTTCCCTTCAATGTCAATACAAGCGGATTTTACTGTACCTTTTATAATGTCAAAATAGCCAGCTGCTACAGAAAAAGTAGTAGAATCACAAGAAAATAGAATTTCCATGAAAATCACAAGGAAGGATATAAAATTTCCATGAATTTTTCTGCGAAAATAAGCAGTCTAACCTGTGTCGCAACAGCAAAACTAGATGTAAATATATTTCATTTGTATTAGACCTGTCTAATGTAAAGTGCACTTGACATGTGAAAAAAAGGTCGAGACAACATAAGCTGATAATGATTAGTTTAAGTTTGTGCTGGCAAAATACAACCAAACATGACATGGCATGACAACAGGCACACCTACTCTTCTTATGCAGAGACAACTTACTTGTTGCAACCGTTGCATGCCCCTGTGGCAATCTTCTAGCTTGTGCTTCAGCTCAGAATTTTCAGCTTTCAGCTGGAAAACACCACATTGTCAGAAGATTTACATTATAATATAAAATACCTAACCTCAATGTTAAGAGTACATGAAATGATCATGTCTAGTCACTTTAACATAATTTTTAATTTGTACTTTTAAAGATTTTAATGATTGAATTACTCATACTATATTCGTAATTAAATGTTTTTAAAAATGATTAATGAATTCCTGTTAATATACAGCTGTAAAACAAGTTGTCAGAATTGTTGCAAGCACTAAGTTTTGAGTTAAGTCTAATTTACTACAAAAAAATGCCTAGAGCCTTTTGTAGTCTTATATAAGTATCATAACTACTTAAGTACCACACTTCTGTTGTTACAGTTACACTAAATTGAAACAAAAATGCAAAGACAGCTTTAACCTGGGCTATAATTTTACTTGTTATGGGTCTGGTCTGAGCCAAGACCTCCCATTAAGTATTTCTTGTTGTTTATTGTTCTGCATTGAAATAAGATTCTAGTGAGATCAACTGATCTTACACATCACAGAATAGTTTTAATCTATAGTTGAAACGTGACCTTTTGGTGAGCTACCTAAGCAGTTTGTCTGGGTGCATTATGCAAATATGATCAAATGTTTAACATTTAGTAAATTGAATCATGTACCGAATAAAGGCTCTCAGAAACCTTTAAAAAGGTTGAGTCAACTCTTAAGGTGTTTTTAATTAGCTAGAAGGGTAATTGACTACGTTTATACACTGATAAAAAATTTGGCGCTAAAATGTAGTATCGGTCTTACCCTGTTCACTGCGTCAACGTCATCGTAATTCTCTAAATCGTTGTATAAAACGTCCATGATTGCAGGCTTTGCCGACACCGATAAAAAAGCACTTAGATTACACAAGAAACTGCAAAATATTACAACGAAATATCTCAAAAATAATAAAGAAAAATAATTATTAGAACCTCGAAGCAAACGTCAGTCGGTAATATAATAAAATGAATGACATTTTCAACAATTTGACAGTTTTGACACTTGCACCAACGCAAGCGCAACCACAGAGTAAATAATAGTATAATCCATAATACAGAGAGACCTCTGTAATGTCACGTCACATCACGAATCATGTTGTCCCTTCCTAACGCATGACAAGTTCTTTTTCGCACTTATGCAAACGTATCGGATAAGGGTGAAAGCAAACGTACGGTGGACGGCACGGTTGCCTGGTTCGGTAACCTGACCGAATCACACACGCACACGCCCGGTTGTGACATTTTGACATGACATTAGGTTTTTATGCCGTACGGTGGCGAACCGTACGTGTGCGGGGAACTGCCATTTAGTATGAGAAATGCGCCTTCAGGCGACCTGACGCGGCGACCGTATACGGCGACCTGACATGCAAACCGAACGTTTGCCTGGGCCCTTAGTCGTGTCAAACCATAGACCTACCATAGAATAGACAGAGGCTCCGCGTATACCCGACAGGGACAGCTATATTTTGACAGCTAAGATTTGTGATACCACATGTAAAGAAAATCCCCCATTATTTTACCATAAAACTAGTTTTCATATTATTATATTTTTCGCCAGATACTAAAATGACAGCTCAATCTGGGCAATCTGACTTAGGGTCGCCACACACCTAGCGGTTTTCCTCGCGGAATTACCGGAAGTAGCGGAAATTTGTCTATGGTAGCGGAAATTTGTCTATGGTAGCAGATTTTTTGTATGGAAGCCATAGACAAATTACCGGAAGTAGAGGAAATTCATAGACAAAATGCTTAATTTGTCTATGAATTTCCGCTACTTCCGGTAATTCCGCGAGGAAAACCGCTAGGTGTGTGGCGACCCTAAATCAGCCCAATCCGATCTTCAAAGTAATTAAAAGCTAGATATATGTCTAAGTTACTATCTCAACTACCTGACATAACAATTATTTTAGTAAAACATATTCATTAAAATGTTTGTCAGAGTTTTCGTGAAATTCAATAATTTTACTCACACAAAAAGTTTAAACTTTCAATATTACGTAACCCAATAATTACCCAACTCGATGGGAAAAGTCACTTTAAAAGCACTGGCCACCCTAAACTAGGCCAGTGACAGTGACAGTTCGATGGCAGACACCCGATGGCAGGCAAAAAAAACGCATACGCGATGAGGGACAAAAAATCTATCATTGCTTCTCATTTGCACGCGTACGATTGTGTATGCGCACATCTCTTTCATCAGTGTATATGTGTGCGTAATGTTACCCCCCTGTGTCAAACTCAAATTTTTTGACAGATTTACTTTGAGTTGTACCCCCCTGGCGCAACGAAGTTTCGTTCGTTCTTTTCCTCCAGTGACCGTTCGAGCTATCTAAGACAATTGTAAATACGCTCGTTTTGATCTTTTCCCCCTTCTAAATTTACCTTTTTTAAACCTGGTAACTCGGGGTTCCCACACAATTTCATTCATTCGTTTGGATACGCCTCTAGAGAATCAATCACTCATTCATTTGTGCCCGTCTCGTAAGTCTCGTTTTTTGTCATTTCGCTTTCATTCGTACTTTTCGCTGATGCGCATCGCAGGGATCGCTCGTCGCGTTATGTTGATAGCGAAGCGTATCTTCATTTCTCAAGTGTGTTTTTAAATTTGGATGGATTCTCGCACAGTTAAATACATGTTTCGAATCAATAAGTTCACCGTGAAATCAGTGTTTTCAACTATGACCGTGTGTAAATCTTTATTTTGCATGATTTCCATGCAATAGTGCAACAAGCGTTCGAGGCGACGAGCCCGTAGTAAACAAGAGGAAAGATTTCGTACGCAAGATGCCTACGGACTCTGAATGCGAGTGTGAGACAGTGTCCAAGGAATGGCTACTCGCAAAGCTGCGATCGGACGAGCGGGACACGGTGCTGATTGACTGTCGGGGCTCAAACGAGTACGCGGTGTCGCACATCCGGTCGGCGGTGAACTTCTCCATCCCGAGTATCATGCTGCGACGGCTGGCCGCGGGGAAGATCGAGCTGGCGTCTACGGTGCAATGCAAGGAGCTGAAGGCGCGCATAGTGGCGTGCCGCGCGCGAGGCACGTTCGTGCTGTACGGCGACGGCGCGCCGCGGGACCCGGACGCGGTGCATGGCATCCTGCTGCGCCGGCTCAAGCAGGACGGCGTGCAGGTCGTCTGTTTGCAAGGTATGCCCTGCCGCACTAGATAACTTTTGTTGGTTTTAAACTTATGTTTATCATTAGTCCCGGCTAGTTTTCAGTTCTTGACTGGGTTTAATTTCAACCCGTAAATTCAAATGATTTTATTCACACATATTATGTATAAGGACCGTGGGTACCTACCACAGTCACATCTGAAAATATGGATATATTTGACGTTACTCTATTACTAAGGCATAGTCACATTAAATGTGTCTATATTTTTATACATGACTGTACAACCAATATGCCCTGAAAAATACAACACATGGTAAATAAAATACAAAAATTTGGTAATAGAAAAGGAAAATTAAACTTGACTATGTTTAGATGAATGTATTAATGGGGTTGGCCGGTGAAAACTTTTTGCAGAGGGTGCTGTTCCAGATTCCATACAATAAGAGAAAGAGATACATGCAATGATAGAAAGAAACAGACGATGAATGGTCCCTAACTTGTATGCAGGCATAAAGCTTTTCTTAGGCAAAAACCTTCCCTATGGCGTTAATCTACATCATTTTAATTTTAGTGTATTCCAAAAACGGATGGATTTCAATTTCGGAGCAATTCGAGACAAAACATTGAGTCATTTTCGCGAAAATAAATAAAAACTACTTCGCGCCATACAAATTTAGCTTTTCTAGGGACCAATTTTGAAGATGTCACTTTGACAGTTGCCAACCCCATTGAAAAATCATATCCTTAAGTGCCGGCCTTGTCTGATCAGGACAATATTGAAAATTTCCAACTATGTATATTGTTCTTGATTATCCAATATTGCTTCTTATATTAAGAGCTTCCGTTGAAGGTAGTTATGTATGTTTTCTTAAGACCTACCAGTTCCTTATCATTTAAACTTCTAAAGTAGGTAGTCTACAACCAAAAATGCACCACATACGAAAATGATATGACAAAATATATTTTGCTTTTGTACTGAAATGAACCAATGGCTTGTTTCGTATAGAATACGAGTACTGACAGCACAACCTAGTCGCAATAAGGAACTATGGTCTTAATGTAGTGATATTATTTATTCGGATATGTTTCTGTAATTACTTTAGCATTTTTATTTAAAGTTATCCCGTTTTTGCTTTTCTTTAATAGAATTTTTTCTACTCAATGTAACGAGCTCTTGCGATTTTAATAAAAAAATTGTCTCCATATTTTCATACAGTTCTGTTTGTCCTATTTGTTATAGTATGGTCATAGCAGGTTGTATGCGTAAAGCGTAGCTAAAGTGACTGAAATACGGGGGATATTATTTTCTTGATTAAAATCGAAAGAGCTCGTAATTCTGAGTAGAAAAATATAAAAATGTAAGGGGAATAATTTAGGAAAGAGTTTAAATTAGAAATACTGACTTACCAATAAACAATTATAAAATATATCAGCAGTACCTACAGGGAAATACAGAACTTGTATTATGTCTAACATATGAACTACATACCTAATTATCAAATTCAAATTTAAAACTGTGCATAGCTACCAGCACAATTTCAGATCTTATGATCTGTAGGAATAGTGACTACTATTCCGTGTCTTAACACAAATTTTTTGTAACTACCTAACCAAATAACTTTTGCACTGCGAAGTATGGAATTAAGTATAATATGTTGCGGGTAGGGGTTTGCCCAAATAGAAAAATACACACAATAATGGTGCTTAGAATCTAGTTCATAAAATACCTACCTAGTTCTCTCTAGCATCCTACACAGGCATAGACGTAACTTTTGAATGATTTACTCTTTTCGAACTTATAACTAGATTTTCTAATTATTACAAGTAAGTAGCCAAGTATACCAGTAAGTACCTATGTATATTGTATCCAACCATTTTCTTTAAATAACATTCAATTTACGTCCGTCGGCTGTTAGCATCTAAAAGAAACGTGTTTAAAGCATGTCGCCGGGCCGGAGGTCTGCAGCAGACGTGGGAGAGGAAGTCCACTACTTATTGTGCTCCTCAATGCGAGACGATAGATTATGATCATCGCCTCACGCACACTCGCGCGCTCCTTCCTCACTGCCTACCTATTGTGTACAAAGTAAATATATTTGCATTCCTCCATCTTAAATTCAGTTGTCGACATTCATGATTCTTTTGTCATTTTGCATCGGATATAGATCATAGATACGTAGGTAGCTAGTACTTAGTTAGGTACACATGTACCTGTTTTGGGTCTATTTAACTGCTAACTCATACTTACGGCATTTAGGTATGTGTGCTTATACACTAAACATACCTTATGGTGTATTATAAAGTTAATTTGTATCATTACTTATAGGTACCTACTTATTTATTATATCAGTGCTCTAATGTGAACGTGCCTCCAATACATAGGTTACTTAAGAAGAATGAACAGCTTGAATGAATCCCCACATAATAGTCAGTAATCCTATAAAGATAGAGAAAGATCAAAGATTGTATAGTGAAAAACCGTTTAGCTAGCACAAACGGGATGATCAAAGAAGGGGGCCGGAAACGCACCGCCTCGACCCACGTCCGACGGAAGAGCGCTACCATTTTATTGATAGGTTCCTGTTTCACTCACGTCCTGTCAATTTTATTAAATCCAACGGCCCCATATGCATGCGTGCAATTTTATTTAAAAACACCAATAGCTCTCCGCCACGACGAGCTACAGCGAGGCAGAGGCAATGCATTGAGTTCATCCCATTCATTAATCAACTGAACTGGCCAATTCCACTTATGGCGGGCGATGGTCGATCGTAAAATATATAATAGCACGTGCGCGTGCGGCCGAACAACAGGATGTAGCTGAATGTAAACTCTTTAAGAGTCCAGTGGTCTGGCGGAGGAAATTGCTAACATCTGGTCGCTAATATAACTGAGGAAAGCGAAATGGGATAAGGAAGCCATATCTTGCGTCTGGCTCTCGCAGTTCGCATTGGAGTCTGCTGCCGCAGGCAATCGAGGATGCCATAAACCGATCGTCGTTTTCGTACTCATTGCCAGAGATGAACTTAATAACTGCAATATCAGGTGAACCAATGGCTTCTACTTAAGAAATCTACTTCAAATATATGATTATGTAAGACAATTTGGTTACTATTAATAAATAGTATAAATTCATATCTATCTCTAACTCATATTTATGTTACATGCAATGAGCAAACAAAACGAACACGAAGGTAGGTATTAAATTATGGGATTTGTAAATTTGTTCTTATTACGAATTTACCTATACGAGATGACCAAATTGTTATTGTCGAACGTATTTCAAGTAGGTAAGTCGGCATTGTCTGAATGGAACTTAATGGCGTATACTTAACGGTAGGTAGCTAAAGCTAATTATCTATGCAAAGGCGTAGCATTGGCATTGATAGTTTTTGCGTGCTGATGTAATGTCAAAACGCCGGTACAACAGACAGGTAGTCCGGCTTGTTAGGATATAGGTACCTACTTGCTCATTGTATTTTGATATTTATATCTCGTTCCGCTACGGTGGTTCCGATTCAACATGCCGCAGGTATACAATTAGTCATACACATGGCAACCGAACAAATTCCCATCCTCTTTATTTTATCTACCAAAGCTCCCAACTTGATGGATTCTTTTTTACAGAGAATACTGCTGTCAATTCCTTCTGCGAACGTAGTGTTCCTAGAACCTGGCCGCTATTACTGTATTTATTTAATAAGATATAACGGACATTTCGTAGCTTTCGCTAGGCGTTATTTTAAATATGTAGCAGAATGCGGATATTACTGTGTACTAGCTTAGTCATGTCTACTCTTAGGCCCGCTGAGCTCTTTTGAGAACGTTAAGAAAAGGGTCGTTAGTGTCATAATATAAAACTGACATTGGAACCGCTTCCACTAAGTGTTTTTTAATTAATGTAGGCGAGCTAAGTCGATACAATTCACCCATCTCCCAGTATCATTCTTAATTGAGTCGGGCCCCGTTAATTTGCTGTGTGCGTGGACCCTTCGCGAACTGCGATGTCGCAAATAGACACCGACGATGGCGAGTAGAGGGGCTATTGAGGACATTCGTTTTTTTTTGCGGCTAAACAGGGCATTATTTAAAAAAATCGTACTTAATAGGCTAAAAGCACTGTTCTTAGCTTAACATTCTTCCCATCCCACAGAAAGTATGTCACTTTGTAGGTGCATACCTAGTAAGGCGTAGGGTACCTTACTTAGATACTTGTATAGCTAAGTTTTCTCGCAGTTGTACCTATGCGCAAGCGAATCCCGCGACGTGTCATAAAGTCATTAAGGGTAAACCACTGGTTTCAGTGGGTACTTTGGCTTCTCCAGGAGTCCCACATCACCACCCCCTGCTCCCGAAGAGGGTGGTATGCTTCAAGCATTTTCCAGTGTCAAAAAAAGGACATTGAAGTATTATACAGGTATTTTTATAGAAGTCTTTTTATAAATTTTTAGTATACAACGTCTCCCAAAATTCAACGATAAGCTGGCACCTGAAGATGGACCTGCTCATGACTACCTACTCGAGGGAAATAATATCTCAATTTGTTATGGAATTACAAAAAAAAATCGACACCCCAATGGTCTTTTTAACGACCATGTCTACAATTTTTGTATCGGCTACCTAAGTAGCCCAAAAATTCCATTAGGGTGCCGATTTTAATTTTTTTTTGTAATTCCATAATAAATTGAGATATTTTTTTTCCTCTAGTAGTCATGAGCACCATCTTCTGACGCCAGCTTATCGTTGAATTTTGGGACACGTTGTATATGAATAATATACAAGAATGATGTAAGTCCGGGCAAGCAAAGAGATTAAGAGGGAGGTTCGGCAAGGCAAGGTTGTTGATAAACGCGCGGGAAGGACGAGGCCGCGGGCCAAGGCCTCCACCTGCAGCCCGCGCCCCGCGCCCCGCGCCGCGTGCTTCGCCACCCCACACCTAACACCTACTCCACATTATCGCTTTGTTCCTAACGCGCACTAACTACCCTTACTCTCGTTGCTACTGACACCTTTTGTGGGCATGACATTCCAGGTTAGATTTGCAAGTTAGTTTCTAACCTACACACCGCACGTATACTTGTTTTTTGTCGTGGCAATTAGTCGACACGACCTAAAAGGCGTTTCTACGTATGGCCAGGGTCGGTGGGTGGCGCTGGAGGCCGCAAAGTAGGCTAAAACGTAAGACGTGCGAAATATATGTAGGAGTAACACCTATTTAGGGCGAAGGATTCCGTCTACGCGACCTGGGCAAATTTAATGGGAGTCCTTGTGAGCGTGGCGACTGCGGGGCCGGTGCGAGGGGCGGGTGTTTCATTGAGAGCGGCGAATGAATGGGCGAGATGAGTCATCGGATCGATGCCGCGCGCCGCCTGCCCTCCCTCGCCCCGCGCCCTCCGCCTCCGCAACCCTCCATCATCATGCAACCCTCCTTCGCCTCGCTTACGAGGTTCCCAGGGTTTTTGTCTGCAAACCTAACCCATTCAATTGTTGAAGTTGATTCCTAAGCAAAGAAATTGTAAATGTCCCAAGTCCCAAAGCTCTACATGGCCCCAATATTTGGCACTTTCAATGAGGATACCATAGGAGGAGGGAGGAGACCATAAATTGTAAATCGCAAGTTATGTCAATATTTCTTGACATGACCAAAGCGTTTGACCTGGTAAACCATGAAATACTCCTTAGAAAGTTAGAGGCTTATGGAATTAGAGGTCGGGCAAATGATTGGATAAAGTCATATTTAAGTAACAGAAAGCAGTGCACAGAAATCTCAAGACTAGTTGAGAATGCAAATAATACCTATAAAATGGTGTATAGATCTCCCCCTCGCACAATCGTTTCAGGCGTGCCTCAGGGAAGTCACCTTGGCCCATTACTATTTTTAATTTTTATTAATGATCTGCCTAAAGCAACAAAGCCTAAGACAATTCTTTTTGCGGATGATACCACTATAATAGTTCAAGGAAATGATGTACAAAAATATGAGACTGAAATTAATGAAGCGTTAACTGACATGCATAATTGGATAAGCAACAACAATTTACTTATTAATTTGAGCAAAACGCAATATATGCAGTTTCACTCGTACGGGGTTGACCTTCCTCAAATTAAAATTAGTATGAATAACCTTCTCCTAGAAGAAACCGTCAACACTAAGTTCTTAGGATTTGATATTGACTCATTTCTAAATTGGAAAGAACACATTAACTCAATATGCTTAAGACTGGACCGTTTTAGATTTGCGTTAGGAAAACTAAGATTGAACGTATCTCAAGAGGCAGCTCTAATGGCCTACCATGGCCTCGTGTCGTCCATTCTTAACTACGGCCTTATTCTTTGGGGTAACTCAGTAGATGTTGGTAGGGTACATACGCTACAAAGAAAATGTATGCGAGCAATAGTTGGCGCAAGGATAGATGCTGACTGCAGACCAATTTTCAAACAGCTCAATGTTCTACCCTTAGCGTGCATGTACATACTAAAGATCTGTAATTTCACAAAAACGTTTCCTAACTATTTTAGACTGCGTTCCGATACCGTCAGAGGAGTCCTTAGAGCTCAATACAGAAATCTTTTATACCAACCGCGATGCAGATTTGACATATATAAAAAGAATGCCTATAACATGTGTATTGCAGTTTATAACAAACTACCAGCTGAAATAAGAGCGCTTGAAGGGAAAGAATTTAACAAAAAACTTAGAGTCTGGCTCATGGATCACTGCTTCTTTACTGTCCAGCAATACATGGAAAACAACGAATAAAATATTTACCCTAATGAAATAATTTGTAATTATTATTATTATTATTTGACATATTATGTGTGTTTAAATGATCTATCGTCCTCTGTCAATTGACATTTCATTGTACCTAACTGACCCTTAGTGTAATTAATGTAAATATAACTTTTTTCCTGACATAATGTATTAGCTATAAATTGGTAATAATTTCGAATGGATATTTTATATTGTTGTTATTGACATTACAAATTCTCTGTATATACAACTCATATTGATAGCTTGATATATGTTGCTAGTTATAAGAATATTTGCATGCTGTTAAACCCAGCTGAAGAAGGTGGAACTATCACTAACCTAAAGTTAAGACATGTAACTAACCCTTTTTCTGCAAATAAACATATTATGAATTATGAATTATGATAAAAACCCATAGACTTACCGCCATTTTGGAACCGTTTACTTGAGATCTAGACTTCTAGATACTGTACCATAGACTGTATGTATTTGAACTATTTGACATATCCAATCCAAACCATAACCGAGAAGACTTTTGTTTTCTTGCGATTGAAGCGCCACCTACATATGCCTTTGCGCGGTATTTTAATAAATACCCTTTTCTATCACAAAATGTTACAATAAATCTTCGTCCTACACCGAGCGATGTGTTGTTTCCGTTCTTCGCCATTGAGTTTTACACAGTAACGATCTCTAACAACTCTGCCATATTATTTATTACACCAAACCCCATTGAAACATTACATCGATATTATCGATATAATACAAAGAGAGCGTAGGTGAAAATGTTTTAAGTAGCGCTACTCTGCAACCTTCATTTGTCACGAGCCTTTCTCCCTGAACGTGACAGGGGATGGACGGGCGACTGCGGCAATTTGCTGCCGGGAAATGTAGGGCTTGAGGGTTGCAGAGAGTAAGCCAGAATTAGATAGGTATAAGTACGTAACCTACCCGTTACATAAAAAAGTTTGATAATATGATTATCATTGTATAGGTAAAGTAGTTAAATTGCTTCAAGCCTTGATAGCAACATATTGCCCGTATATATAAAAGTAAACTGCTAAAGCGAAAGCGGAACTGGCTACCGAACCGATATGATATTAGTAATAGCCTATTATTGCCATAGATTAAATAATTTTCGTACCGTTGATTCTTCCACTAAGGCTGAGTTAGTCGTGCAATATCAAGCAATGCAAAACGTCAAGCCTGGTGCATTGTGCGGCCAGCGTGTGACAGCCCGACGGACACAACGGGGGCGGCATTAGCACCACAATGGCGGGAGTGGACAGGAAACGCGGCGGAAGCCACGACATGCTGAACGGCATCAGACCGTCCGCTTGGACCCTTTGTTCCGTAATTTGGCCCGACTATCGAGGACAAGCGATCATCTTCGACTCGTACCAATCTCTGTAGGGCCCCTTAGGCGCCATGATGTTGTGTTTCCGCTTACCAGTTTTTTATATGCAATTTTTTCTCGATATACTCGTTTCTCACCGAAAAATGCCGGAAATATTCCTATTAAAATGTTTAAATTTCTTATCATCATGAGTATACAAAACAGTAAACGTTGCACAAATCGATCACAGTAGCGGTTGGCGATCGCTCGATTCTTAGTGCTAAGTAGACTTTCTCAAGCGCCTACTTCAGTTAGGATTTTATACGTAATTGCAAATTGTTAACCTTTTTTTAGCTAAATTCCTGCAAAAGAAGCATCTGCTGCCTCTGAGTAACTTAAGTCATAGATTCATTGTTTTAGCGCTCACACGGTCCGTACATTCGCCTGCTATTATCAACCACCAGCTGTAATTAGTATTGCGCAGCTAACATTCTTTATCAACCAGTTTATTACTATAAGTCTGTATAAGTCTTGGAACCTAATTGGCTAGTTTGTATGCTTTATGGACTTGATCGTCAGCATGACCAATCAATAGCAGTGATTTGCTAACTTGATGACTAACTCCATATTAAAAATGGTAGCGTTTGTCGATCGTATCGTAATGAATGGCGAAACGTCAATGAAACAAAAAGAATGAATGAAACAAGTCTTGAATAACGACTGATCCACGAGTGAGCGTCGATTGTTAGCACACCTAGACTACCGCTACAGCTCAGTGCATAATGGTCTTATGTCCCAACCATTACACAACACATGCGATTATTAGGGTCTGCGGAACAGCATTAGACTTGCTCCACGCTCTAATGAATGGATAGCATTGTTATGTGTATGTTAACGAGAGTACATTGAAATTTCCATTTATGTACGCGATAACGTCAGCATGGTTAAACATAATACGTTTTAGTTTTCAACTCACCTTGGGGTTTAATTTACGCCATTCACAACTAGCTATGTACTTGCATACACTGGTCTTTATGTTCTATTCTATTCTATGGTGGCTTCCGCTTCACATAACAATAAAATTAACAGTTACTCTTCTCATATTCATTCCGAGGCTGAGATATACTACACCTGGAGCTATAGATAAAGCATTTCGCCCACGTTTTCATGTGAATTGTGCTTAACATTAATTTTCCCAGAACCCTGTTATTTTGCACTATGTGGTTTTCGTTCCAATTATTATTTCAGTGAGGTAGGAAAATCCATTGTGAAAATGTGATATGTAATAGAATGTGCATCCTTATATTTTACACTTACACGTGTTTCGTACCGTGGAGATTAATCAAGATTTTCAACCGACTTCAAGATTTCGAAGACGTTCTCAATTGATCGGGATCTTTCACGATTATTCGAAGACAGCTGGACAGATTGGTTTTTTTTTTAAGAGTATTATATTATACTTCACAGTTGGTTCCATTGTAACAAAGTCAGGATCTGATGATGGGATCGAAAAATCGAGGGAACTGTTCAAATATTGTAGGCACACCTATTAGTAATTTAAATATACAGTAGGGCATTTCATTTTGGAAAGGTGGGAGTCTCCACGAAGTCGGAAACTAAGTGAAGTTCTTTTTTGTTTAAAATTATTTTTACTTTAAATTATAATTAGTAGTATGTTAATGATAAAGATTATGCTGGTTCAATTGGACACTAAAGCAGTAATTGAACGATCTATTTTACTCATTATACATATGATAATATGAAGTATCGAAGGTATGAGAAACCGTAAGTGGACAGCGCGTTTTGTGATAGATATCTTTTCTTTCTACGAAGACCATCGAATGAAGGTCAGGCAAATGTAACGCCCCGGGTAAGCGAGTATTACGATACTGCCTGAATCGGTGTGATATATAACAGCCTAACTTTAGACGACTCCTCATTCCTCGCAAATAATAAAGTATAAAAATTATAACGGCCTCCTAGCCTAGTTGGTAGTGACCCTGCCTATGAAGCAGGAGGTCCCGGGTTCGAATCCTGGCCAGGGCATTTATTTGTGTGTTTATCACAGATATTTGTTTCTGAGTTATGGGTGTTTTCTATGTATTTAAGTATTTATCCATATATATCTATTATATATATCATCGCCTAGTACCCACAACACAAGCCTTATTGAGCTTATTGTAGGACTAGGTTGATTTGTGTAAGATTGTCTTATTATTTATTTAAAAATTGTATGAGTGGCTATCGATCGACACGTAAAGGAAATGCGTCATGATGATATCAGATCGTTAACTTGTCGTAGTCACTGCAACTTTGGAGTTGATATGTTTTATGTTATACATATATGATGCGATTACACATTGTTAAGAGGATGTCAACACCCGATGACCTTCAAATTTACTTTACTTTAACAGTCATATAGCTATAACTACTTGTTTTGGGAAAGTAAAAAAAATAGAAGTTAAGAGGGCGTGAATTTTCTAGTAATTTTTTAAAGTGACCATAATTTTTGAAGAACATGTGATAGATTTTTTTTTGTATTTTTCTGATAACTGTTATAACTTGGTCTATCATCCATTCACGGCTTGACGTCGATTTCTGGGACACCCTGGTATTTTGAGGAACTTTGTTAATTCCGATACACGATTGGACGAAATCGGCTCGATATTTAAACAGTCGTATGTCTTTAGTTTCTTGACTTATACGTTTGTAATTAAGAACAAAATTTCACCACACTAAGGCTTAGCACCCACTGCGGTTTTATTCTTGCGGTTTCAGTCTGGCTGATAAATCAAAATGGCAGTATGAATATCAGTGCGTGCGCTTATAAAGAATGCCGTACGTTACATTTTTTGCGGTTGCGGAACCGCTTTTTAAAAACCGCAGTGCGAGCTATGCCCAATACTAAAAACTTCATTGTCTTATTTTTCTTAATGAATGCGTAGTTTTCTTTTAATTCATCATTTATCAAAATTTGCAATGAGCTCCTATACTTATCGTAACGCAGTGTTTCTCTTTCACTCGCGCTAAAAAAGATAGGGATGGGATTTAGCTGTTGCCATCCTCTTAATGGACGTATCCGTGTTGTTCGCAGGCGACTTCCCGGAGTTCCACCGCGCCTACCCGGAGTGGTGCAGCGAAGCGGGCGCCCAGCATGTACCGCACCTGCCGCTCATGGGACTGAGGTTTGTACACTTTTCTATTTCATCACATCTATCACAATGTAACGTTCAATAAAACATTTGTAATTTCTTCACTGATGGAGCGGCTGGAGCTATGTCAGAGTATTTAGTATCGTCGGGTGGCTGTCAGTACCAGACGCGTATTCGGTATAGACTTTTGGACACCATGTTGAAATGTCAAAATATAATGTTTGACGGAGCAATCTCTAGTAAATCTCTGCCAAGGGCATATATTTTATTTCTTGGATATCATGAATCCAATTATCCCCTATCTAAGAAATTCTAAAGCTTATACCGGTAATTAAATGAGCATCAGCGCATTTCTAGAACTACTCGTTTGAAACACGCCGCGATCATTACATGATCTAGGAAAATCGCGCACGCGTGGGAATCCGATCTCGGCGCACGAGAGGTTTTCCTTGATCGCCAAGAATCGGCGGAAAAAGCCGACGGCCCGCCGATTCCGGTGCGACTGGCTTTCTTAATAAGACCTCGTTGAAGAGCTCTATAATCGTATTCCATGGGAATCGGTTACACTCCGTCTCTATACTACAGTTTCTAATGCCATGTCTTTTATAGCGACGGACGAGACCATTTAAGTCAATTAATAAAAGCGAATAATATGCAAATAATGGCGGTTTCCTCGATAGCTCGCATCCGCTATTTATCTCTTTAGGTACTAGAAAGCATTAAAAACAAGAGAAATTAGATATACTGTGGGAGTTACAAAGTGTGTTGACTAAAGGGTAACCAGTACTACTAAAGTAGTAATACTAAAGCGCCAAAATTTTGGTTAAGTAAATACATGTCGTAATCAAGAAAACTGTTACTCTGTGATTGTAGATTGGGAAAAGTCGTAGGTTTTTCACACCTACATCACACCTGCATAATAATACTGCTACACGAGTTACAAAAACCTACACGGAGACAATGTAGGTGCAACTTGATCGACAAACCTGTCCCACTAGGAGGTAAAAGTCAATTGCGTAAACAGCTTATGATACGTAATTCATGTCTTATAATAGTTATAATGTAATGGATAGATATCGCGCTATTGGTGCTTGCACCCCTATTCTTTTAAGACAAAATACGCTTAAAACAATCGCAGTTCATATGTAATTGGTATCTGAACTGAACACATAATACATCAGAATTATTGGTAGGCTATGTAATGAAAGATGAAAGCGCTGGTAGCCTTGCGGTCGTCCGACTTTCAATCCGGAGGTCTCGGGTTCAAACCCCGGCTCGTACCACTGAGTTTTTCGGAACTTATGTACGGAATATCATTTGATATTTACCAGTCGCTTTTCGGTGCAGGAAAACATCGTAAGGAAACCGGACCTAATCCCAAAAAGGCCCAGGTTTCCCGTCTGGGTTGGAAAGTCAGATGGCAGTCGCTTTCGTAAAAACTAGTGTCTACGCCAATTCATGGGATTAGGTTGTCAAGCGGACCCCAAGCCGGGGTAAACGCTAGAAGAAAGAAGATTGGTAGGCTATGTAATATGTATTACTTTTTACTTGTGTGTATTCTAACCATAAACGCACCTCAAACCTCATTTGAATCATAGTTCATACCATACCTACTCACCACTTACAGTAGCACTTAGCAATTTTATTTGCATTGAACACTCGTATCCTTCAGCAAACATCGGCTCGATGCCGAGATTCATTGAAAACACTTCAATGTCAAATATTCCATTCTACGATTCCATTCATCATTCCGAGTCTGTGCGCTAGACTGTAGTGCTTGTTTATTCAGTTGGAAACGTTCGAATCGCTCTGATGTGATCGATTTGTATAGGATTTATCAAAGACCTTCCGTCTTGCCAAATTAGGACCTTGATCGAACGTGAGGTAATCTTTTTCTTTTTTTTTTTACATTTATTGGCACTTTCGTAGTAGCCAATATAGTATAATATTTCAACATACTGCTATATTATTGAAGTGCAAAATTGATGGATTAACGGAATACAATTATTACTTACTGTTATTGTAATAATAGGCACTCTGCTACTGTTTACCAGCGTACCTAATTGATCGTAGATTAGAAAATTGTGAAAGAATCTTATTTTTGACCTTTTACAAAGACGATCACAAGGCAATATCGAAGCGAGAGTGGCCGCGGGTTGACGCATTGCAGGCACCCGAGGCGGCTAATGGACCCATTCATCATAACGATGAAACCGTAGAAACCGCCTAACCATCTCACACACTTGTATTACAATTTCGACCTTAGTTCATGGAAAGAGAGCTGAAACTTCAAGTATAAGCCAAAGCGTGATACGATCTTTCGAAAGTCGTGTAACGATAAGTTTCGTGAGTTAGGTGCGATCGACGCGGCACGGACTATTGTAGTGGCCGCCTTGTAAGTTGTAGTGCATTGCATTCGCGGTGAAACCTAGTGTTACGCACGCTCTCAAAGGAGAGCGGATTCATTCATTCATGCAGCTAACGCAACCGGGCTTGCGCCAGCTGAGCCTTGTATTAATAATAGCAGTTTTAGCAATGTATATGTGGAATAATCAGCAAATAATTCACACGGTTATTGTAAATTTCACATCGTCCTCCAGCATCCTCTTTCTTGAGCATAACACCGGGTAGAAAGGGAATGAAGACGTGATTGTTGTATTTATAGTACGCTGTACGCATGCTGTACGCCACGCACTATGGTTGCCTAAGAACAGGATGTTCGGACGTGAGCGTATGCTCACCTTTCCGCGCGTCCGTGCCGACATCACCGACCGCCTTTAGGCCTGGGTCTCGGGTTGATGTAGGTACTTGACACTGCGACCGGTACGTAAACGATCTAAAGAATCATTACTGTTTTCTCGTACAACGTGACGCTCGCGCTGGACTCAACCGGAGTATAAGAAATAGCTAGCAACCCAAGCAGTCGATGAGAACCCGGCTTGGTGGGCTATTGCCTTGACCTGGCTATACGTAGAATGTACGTGTAAGAAACATTACTAATAAACTTAAATTAAATAAGTGGGTGCTATTTATAGTATTTATGTTCTGGTGATTCTCGGTCGATATTGCAATAAAATTTTACGATTATTCAGTACTTAGGTACTTAATGAAACTAATGAAAGTAGACAGTACATAAATATCTAATTATTTTTATGAATCTTTCCATAACTTAAGTGCTAAGGCTGAATTCGAATTGGATTAGATTGACTGTTAAGAAATTTATGATGTTTATTATGTTTATTATTACACTATTTATAGAAGCAATTCAGTTTACCAAACTTATGGAAAAATCAATCGAATCATCTCTAAGTATCACGACGAGATATAAATAAAATAAGCTACAAACTTTTAGATATTATAACAAAATCGTTTATGTATTAACTGAACCGTACCTAAATCTAATTAAAGACGGAAACTGCGCGAAACTCCTTTATGTTGATGTTGAACCTAATTGGAGCTTTCCGTTTTGTTCCGCCCACGGCCCGTCGGCTCCTTTCGCGATAACATTTACGTACTATAAATAGGTAACATTGGAATATTTTATGGTCTAAATGTAATGACGCCTACGCGCCCCGTCCCGCCCCGCGCCGCGCCGCGCCGCACCGCGCCGCGCGATTTTGCTGTCAGACTCTATATCGGTGCGCTGTGTATTGATGGTGAAGGAAACTTCTATTTCAGTACACGGATCACATCCGCTCGCGAAGCCTACGTGGGAGTTCCGCGCTATCTCCTCTTTGAGGAATGATACTTCGTTTTTCATTTGATCACTGACAAAGGACGGAGGGCGCTCATAGGCGAGACCTTGGCGCGGCCTCCAGCCTCTGCGTGTAACCTTTTGAGCCGCGCGACCCTTGTAATAGGGTTGCGTATAGTATAGGGCGCCCTTATCAACTCTTGCTGACATTGAAGTGCTTACAAAATAACCTAGAATTAGAAAACAAACTCAAATCAAAAACAATTATAATAAAGGTTTACCGATGAGAATTGGTTTTGACTAATGAAAAATTGCTGGTTTAGGCATTTACCGAGGATAGGTTCAAACCTAAATAAAGAATTTGAAGACAAGCTTGAGGGTCCTCGGGTCCGGCTGACGGCACGAGTGACGTCAACACTGACGTGGTCTTGCGTGAGTTCATTCACGAGCCGAACCGCGGTCACGGCCAGATAAGCCAATCTCGAACCCGACTCCGGTCGATTCGGGCCCGACTTACGTCGAAACACTAAAAGAAACATTTAAATATTTCAAATAAAACCTTAATGATTTTGAGGATATATGCGCAAATGGCGTCGCAATTCGCAATCGCAAAGGACCAAAAATTCGTTGGTTATGATTTGGTAATGTCTATGGTACAGAGTCTCTAGACCTCGGAAAATGTCAGAAAAGGTTGCAAAGTAGTGGTTTAAGGCACTACATATTTATAATCTGTGGATTCTGTGGGTATCCATATTTCACCGTCCGAGATCTAGCCACAGGTACCACTTCGCCCATTTAGCCTGCTTGATCTAACCCATCTATTTTATTGTATCGGTTTGTGAATGACTTTCATATACATACATACACCAGTCGTTAGTAATAAATGTGATAATCCATATTGAAAGGGCCCTTATGGCGCCCGGCGCTTACGCATTTATTGCTTGAATTGTTTATATTGAATGTCTACTTACATGGAGTACAACGTAAGTGCCCTCTCAATATGGATTATCAGTATTATCAAAAATTATCACTTGAATGCATTCCTCTATTAAACTAAACATTGACTCAACTTACTTGCTCGCTAATGTGGTGGTGCTTTCTATTGTAAATGCATATTAATTGTTTTATTTTTTCTTTCATTAACAATTTTAACATGCGACTGCGTAATCGTTTATTTTCAAACGGACCAAGTAACTAAAGAATGGAGATTATTACGTGTATATACAATTATACAACCTTTAATTCGTCGTCGTTCGTCGTTCAATCTCTATTACTATTACGTCGTCGTTATTTCTATTTTTAAATAACGTATCCAGTAACAAAAAAAATATAATGGTTTTTTTAATTTAATGCGCATACATAGTAGACGTGTGCGCCGATTCAAAATTGATCGGCGGCGGCGTTTGTCAAAAAATCGGCGGCGGCGGCGTGTTTTCGGCGTGAAATCGGCGTGACCTTGACTGTCGGCTTTCGTGTGTAAAAATCAAAGTAAATCGTTTTATTTGCTGACCAACTGATCAATTGAATCTGATACAGGTTGCTGGTGGTCTATTACATGTTTTATTTATAAAAGCTGGAAGAAAAAATCAAAAATTCGTTTTCTTTGTAAAACTTGGTGTTGCCAACACCAATTCTTTCTTAAAAATAATTGGTTTACATGAATTGATTTTACGTGTACCACGCTGAATATAGCTCACATATTCAGCGTTGTGCCGATCGAAAATTACATTATATGCCTCTTGGTGCAGTTATAAATTTTCTCTTGACGTCATTCAGGAAAATTTCAAATTCCTTTTCGTGATTTCCCTGGACGACGTCAGTCAGTGTTCATCACCTGCTGAAATGTCTAGAATAGATCTGCGAGAACAGAACAGTCTGTCGTGTATAATACTCGAGTTATTGTACGATTCTGCGAGTGCTGTTTCGCGGTACATATGTGCTACAGGCATTACAATTAGAACTACTCCAGCCAATCGAGTCCTACTGGAGAGATATGTGGAAGCGGCGACAGCTTGTTTTGATTTCTTTAATATAATTGAAAGTTTTAAACCAGAAACATAACTCCCAGGAGTTTTCGCCTCATGATTGTTTTTCCTAGATCTGCATTTATATCACCTATCAAGATAAGAAGATATCTTCTACAGTTTATACTACCCCGAGATTTTTGAATTGATAATTCCTGCTGTGTTTTGATTATTAATGCCATGGTACTCCACTTCAGTTAACTTATTCGCGCTACCTTTTGATCGCCTTCGCCTGATATATGAGACAAAGGTGACAACGCGAATGACAATTGATAGTTCAATTATTGACGTATGGCGGTCAAAAGGTTAATAAGAACACGAATAAACGAGCTACCTCTAGTCTTCTTTGAAGCGGAATATCTTGTTGTAGTCTACAGTATATTCTCTAAAACCAACCTACAAGACGATAATCGTAATTATGCGCATTATGTTGGGTTAATTGAACCTATCTGACAAACATAATTTGTAGAACGCGTTATAATAATGAGCGTATTGTTAATATCCAATTGTTTAAAATGATCAATTTGAGTATTAAAATGACAGTCAAGGCCACGCCGATTTCACGCCGATCATCTGTCGGCGGCGGCGGCGTGGCAAAACAGCCCGGCGGCGGCGGCGCGCCGGCGCGGCGCACACGTCTAATACATAGGTATCTTCAGTCTTCACTCTCACTGCTTATCGCTTTAAAATGGTGTCTTCGTTATTTTATACATCAGTGTAGTGTTTCAGCCCAAGGGCTACCCGAGACGGAGGCTGTATCTCGTAAGAGCATCTTCTACCGCCCGTCTTGTATGTGACTACGACACGTTAGCTAAGGCGGCGTTTATACAAGTGCGGTCTCTTTCAATCAAATCAAATCAATATTGAATCAAATAATTAATAATTACATAATCAAATAATTATCTATCTTTATGTTTCAGTAACAAACAGCGCCATCATTAGGTGATTTATGTGTAGATCTACGATACCAAATCAGGCTCTAAAGAGTACTCGTACGAAACGTATCATGTTTAGACCGCGCTGACCAGACCAGACCTCTGGTCATATGCTTGCGTATACCTATACAACAAATAACGACGCCAGCACTTGAGGCTATCGCATTCGAATATTTGCATCCTCAATATTTGCAATCGCGAATGTCAGAAAAACTATATTCGTGACATCTACTGGAAATCATTGGCATGGCATCATTTGATACGAATGTCAAAAATTATGCGAATATCCATGACAGGCACTAGTTTTCGCTCTTCTCTATCGTGTATAGTATAACCGATGCCTTAGCCGTTAGGCCACCAGGCCGACGGACGTGGCCGCGGGCGACCTCGACATACTTGCAGTACCTGCTGTATTTCACGCCACCGCGAATTAGACCATCCCGCCAGGTGTACCAATATCACTTCACGAACGTCATTCACCTATTAAAATAGACCGCTTTGGCATTGCCCACATCTTGTTTGTATCGTTAAAACACCTTTTTCTACTTAATCTTCGAATTAGAGGATTTTGTAAACTAGTAGAGCATACTTTTCGATGGACGGGAGTGGCCCAGCCTTACCAACTGAAAAATGCTCAAACCTCAAAGCAAGCATTAACTAGAGCTGGCACACGTGTACCCCCGTATGGGATAGATATATAGATGCCCATAATCACTTCTACAGCATAAAACAGAACAATTTACCAATCTTTTCCTTAGCCGACACAACTTTCTAGGAAAACTAACAGCTTTTCTCGTAGCAATCACAGAAATTCTTGAAGAAATCGCGCATTATATCTGTTTGTTACCCTCCACTGCTAGAAGTAACGCGTGGAGGGTAATAGAAACTATGACAAGGACCAACGATAATAGCACCTCTCTGCCGTATCTATTGAAAGTGTAATAAGACCATCCCGTTCTATCTTGGTATTATTAGTTCCGTGTCAGATCTATGGGTGGTATATCTATGGCTCAAACGCACTGTTTTAATGCAATATATAAAGAGTGACCGATCACGTGCTCACGCGGTCCAAGCCACTGGTTAATTATTTTGCTTAGTACTTACTCTATGCGATGTTAAGTGTAAACTGAACCCTACCTAAATGGCTGAACTTAGAGTGACCATACTTAGGAGTATGAAGGTACTCGACTGAAAAGCTATTCATTATGTCAAGTTTCTATCAATTTCTGAATAATTGGCTGTTTGTGTTTAGTTTGAGAGCTTTATGCATGACATGGTCCATTAAAATTCCGTCCACGTTAAGCTATCATAACTTACATAGCACCTAATAAATATCACTAAATAAGCGGTAGGGTCACAGACCTTATGCTTTAGTACAAGCAGTAAGGAGTTGACATCCGATTCCAAGCGACATCAACCTACCTGTATGTTATTAAAAGCTCTTACAATAAAATATAACAACATTTTCACATGATCAACGCATGTGACAAAAGTATCGTAACAGGACAGGAATGAATATTTTAAATACCTCTAACGCACGTAGAAACATTTAAAAAATATTATTTTTAATTACCTACTCAAATACACACTTTATAGTATAGGTAGACCTATTACATATAAATAGCAAGGCAACTCGCTCGTTTACTTATCCACTAAAGGAAATATACTCACAATCCGATTTCAATAAAAAACGTTCTAATGCAAACTAGTTATTCCATTTCTAAAGTCATACAACAATTATCTGTACATATAAGACCTCGGATTAATAATACCTATTAATTGCATATTTGCTCAGCGCGCAGTTTAATAACGTCCTGCCTATAAACGACGAGTTAAATCCTTTAACCGGGCTCGTTAGTCGTCCTGCGGATGGGAACTAGTAAGGTGGGCATTAAAAAACCGTCCCTTGCAACGGTCATTGGCAGCGGGCCGCATTCCAGCGGCGCGGGCGCACCGCACGCCCACTCGGCGTCGGCGCAGCGAGCCGCACGATTAATCTTCGCTAACCAACTAACCACGCGCAACCTCAACTCATATACCTACAATATCAACATCCTCAACACTGCAAGTTTTTAACTTAATTTTACAAGTCATTTACTATTGAGTACGTATTACATACTCATTCAAATAATTATAACTTATATATTTATTTATAACTTTATTCAAGAGTAACTAGCTATTTTAGTATACTGCAAGTTCCTACAAAGATTGTATTTTTTTAAGTAACGAGTCGGAATAAAAAGGCTTTTTTATTTATTTATTATTAAATACACAATCACCTCCGTTCCTACCTGTTTAATTGAGCACCGGACCTGAACGTTCACATTTTTTGTGTTTGCTGGGTTGTATTGTGCCGGATAAATTTAATTTTAGTTTTCCTACGCGTTTCTGTACAGTTGTTACCATTGTGCGTATCGAGACGCATGTTTTTTCAGCAGAAAATGGAAGGTTGCGTTACATACATGAATTACCCTTTGTTATTGAAATTTGCGGGGTTTTGTTATTGTAATCTGGTCACAGCACCTTGTTAACTCTTTGTGTTTTCGATCTTTTCATAAACACATTATTGTTCCTGTTCCCTATCTTGTTTCTATGACATGTGTATTATTCTATCGAATTATTAATAAATACCTTAAAAATACATCCGAGTATAATCAAATATAGGTGTACTGCCATTAAAAATATATTATTTACTCGTCTGCGTGATCGTTTGTATAGTTTTGTCCGTTGGCGAATGTGAAGGCTTCGACCGGCTCTGGTTTAGGACATGTGTGCGGGCGGCCGGCGTGGCCGGTGCCCACTTAGGAGTTCATTAATAACGCGGGCCGGGTGTCACGGCTTCCGGCCGCGCGGCCCCATTCAAACACATTCGATTCGCACGCCGCTGTCACTACTTACACAATACTGCCTACTACCAGTGCCCACTTTGCGCGCCTTTTCAATGAGACAAGTATCGTTCATTACACAGTCGCTGCTCTTATTCCCAGTTCATAATATCTTCAAGGCCTCGCTTGATCTTAAAAGTTCATTCGTGTTGTTCAGAACGTGTAGGCGTGTTTCGAGTCTATCTTTGGCCACTGGCTGTTATCGTCTCTGTAAGAATGAAATGCTGCAGGCGTATCTGCTCCCTTTTGTTCAGGAGAGACGCCCACAGGCTTTCCCATGAATAAACAATTTATTAAACGTCTATTTTCAGCGCTGAATATGTAGCTTGATCTGATCTCGGCTCTGCTTAATGTTGAGGCGTACCTTTTTTTTGTTGTAAATATGATGTGTGGCTTATTTAATAAATAAAGCTACAAGTGACAATTTATAACCGGCAGTCTCTTTCTAATACGTTGTTGGGTCAGAAAGAGATTTCCGCTTGTAAATTATTGCATTGCTTATAGCATTGTTAAATAGGCTAATGCTGTGTGGATTTATAGATTTTGAGATATTACTAGTAGATCGTTGTGTTTCTCCATGTCACGACACGGAATCCCACGGGATTGACATGGCAAGAAATTTTGCTCACTTGTATCTCATGTACCTCGTCTTTAAAGGTACTTTAATTATTGAATTTAGTTCGTACACGCTTCCACGTAAAACTTACTACCATTTACAAAAGATCTCTTTAAATTTTACAAATCTCTTTAAATTTGTAAACAGATCTCTTTAAAAAATCGGTAGGGTGTTATTATCGAAGCGCGAGCTACTGAGAGACATGTTTACCATTGTTTCTTTCAATTCCTGATAAAGTTAGTTCTCTGGAATCATTCCAAGTCGTATTCCAGGTATTGTGTCGGTTTGCGGAAGTCTGTCGGTTTGGTTGCGTAACGCGGGGTGAGTAACGACGGTGCGGCCCTCCGCGCAGCACCCGTGACTAACCGACCACTGCTTTATGGAATGGACAGCATATTACCGACAAACACTCATAACTTGTCATTCCAAGTTTAATTGTAGAACAAAACTAGACCTTTTTTGTACCTTGCGATTTAACCTTTGACCTCTTGAGTAATGAAAAATTTAAAATAATAAGGTAGAAAGTATAGCGATACTTGTAGTAAATAGATCAAGACATGTCAAGTTATTGTCGCAGTAAAAAACGTGAGCGCTACTTCTTAATTAGCACTGATATATCTATATTTTTAGCCAAACGAATGTGCTTGTGCTCAATAAACATCCGCATTAAAACTTCATACTTACATTGAAACTGACGTCTGTGTAGTACCTAATGCGAATAAACGTTTTTAAATATGTAATCTGACTCAGAACTCTTCAACAAATTGAACGGTGGCTCGTATTTTCCCGGGTACAGCGTGTGTCGACGCCGTATGACATCATGACACTTGTCTAAATGAATGAGTTATTCGTTGATAGCAGACGGCACCTCTCGCTCGCGATCAATCGCGGCCGCGGCGTCGTGATTGCCAGCCGGCGCGTGGGCTCCCCTGAATGGCTCGCCCACACTCGCCCACGCTTAACTCTGCCTACTACCACATACCACCGCGTACATTATGTTATGTACAACCGCACAACTCCCACGCTATTGTTTCTCGTAAATAATTATCTGATGACCATTCGCGTAACACTGATTCAATTTGGTGCTCATGCTCATCAGCGCGCCGCTCTTGGGGGCTTTCATTACATTAATATGTAATGTATCGCCGCCCGCGCTCCGGTGCCGGCCATCGGGATTTCATTAGCCTTGGACTTTGCCATAAATATATTGTTATCCTTCGAATTTGATAGATTTTCCGCACCTACATTATCGTGTAAAATAATAAGAGGGGGCTGTAGGCCTTGACATTTCAGCATTTTAGGAATATTTTTTAAATAGGTAGGTATTATGATTAAGTAATCTTGTTTAGTTACCCCTTTTTTGAATACCAAAGTAATTGAATTATATGTACTACAGTGTACATATAATGTAAGTATATCTTACTGCAGCAAAATATCTACAAACAAAGCCTAAAAATGATTTAAGCATTACATAGTGATTTTGAAAGTTCAATATTTCATCGTACCACTCGTTATATTTCTTGCTTACTGTTGATGTAATGGAGATCATGCCAAGCTATATAGTCTCGATTGACTAAAACCATCGGTAAGTTGTTAACCCGAAATGCTCTGTAGAAACGTAACGTAGCTACCTAGATGTAAATAATCCAGCAGGCTAGACGGCATCCCCTTAATCCTTCCCCGAGGCGGGCGGCGTCAATGGAAGGCCTAGTTGCACTTGCTTCTCTGTGAGCGGTGAGTTGGCCCCTCCTTGATTCATGGAAAATATGGATCTGGCGAGAAACAGTTTTTATTTATTATGATTACAAACCATGTGCAATTAATATATTTACATACATAACGAGAATGAAAAAATATAGGATTACTGAAACCAGGGACTATTTGCATTAGGTACGGCGGTAAAAATGGCCTTATTTTATTACATCTTGCTAAAATATACAGGGGTGGGGGGGGGGGGGGGTCAATTTTTGAGATTCGAGTTCTCAAATAAATAAATAAAACGATGTTTTAAAAATAACAGTGATAGGAATTAAAAATCATGATTAAGTATTTAAACTATTAATTTCATGCGAAAATAATGGCAACATACTTTTGTGTGCGATTATTTTAGATTTAGACCTTAATTTTTATGAATTCGAGCACTACAATGTCAAAAATCGGCCCTCTGGTTATGCTATAATTATAAATATTCATTATCACACAACCAAACAAAAACGACATCTGCTATTTAAGAGACCAGAGATTTTTCTAATTTTCGAAGATTAAATGCGTAAAGTAGCTTCTTTTAATTGAGATGTTAGATGTAAAATTATCATGAAAATTTCGGAATAAATAATATATTTTTTAATGTGCCCCAGGTGGCCTCTGTCCAGCTTGTAGTTACGGGGAATTCATTATTAACATCGGCGATGCGGTATGCCTACTTATATTTGGGACATAGTCTGTAGTTATATTCGCTACATATTAATAGTTTGCGGGAATTCAAAGAACCAGAATATATTGTATACGTAATGTCCTTTATAATACGTAGGCGTGATGATTCCTAACTCTATCAAGTTAGGAGTTAATCAGTGGAAATCCGGCCTGACAAACCGTCGTAGACGGGGGCGCTGATCTAATTTGATAGCTTTCAAAACTGCAAACTGAATGGCGGCGAGACGACTGTGATGGCGAATTTGGAAGTGTCGTCCCCCACGCGACTGCGTGGGCGACCATTGAGCCGCGGGGCCGGGGGCAGGTGAATGGCGCCCGCCGCCCCTCCCATTCAGGTCCTGCATCGATCCGCGGCCCGCGCCGCCGCCGCTCCGCGCATCCTACCCACACTACAACCCTCTCCCGCCTCACCCCCTACAACATAATCCAACTTTACATAACAATGTCGAACTGCCATACATCTACCCCGGCCACCTTAACTTTTGTCATCCTTCAGCTATGGAGGCTGTCACGTGCGAGCCCTGAGCCAGGTGCTTGGACCCTCGTTATTGGATTATCTCGTTCATTAGGCTTCATTACACCGACGACCCCATCAATGACAAACCCTCAATTTTAGGGTATGAGCATGACATTAGACTTAACCCCTCGAACGCCCTTGTCAAAAATAGTTGTGTAAACAATAACCTGAAATTTACATTTAAGATCCAGTCGGCTTGTGACGGATACGGGACAAGGCATTCGAGGGGTAGATAAATAAAATGTGTCTCAGTTTCGAACGCGTTGTTAATGTTGTTATTTTACTAAATTACAAATGAAATACAACTTTGGTGAGCGTTTTAGATTCTCATCATGTTGCATTCGGGGTTTAGCAATTATCTAAAACCTATACATAAATTATGTAGGTAAATGCCGAGCCGGAAAAATAGATCAAGCTTTCGATATCTACTTTTAGCTAATCTAAGACCCCTAAGACCCTATAAGAAATAATATTAACATATCATACTTGATTATATGGGTGTAAGGACTCCTAGGAAGCGTAGATCGTAACTTAACGTGCACCATTAAGCTTAGTCGTCGAGCTACTGAATCGTATTTTAAAGGGTCTGGCCGGACCGCCATACCAAAATCGCCCCTGGCTGAATTTGAGATATTGTTATGCACGATTATTCGTTTTATTATTACATATACTTTTGGTGAATATTATGCCTTAAATGATTCCCGTTTGCGAGAAAATTAAAAAAAAAGAAATTTCGTTTTTATTTTTTTTCTTTAAAACCACGTATTCGATTGACTTGTTCTTTGGATATTTTATAGATATATTAGGGATACATCAAAGAAAAAAAAATTAACTTCCTGGCTTTATTTTAAGTACATAATTTTTGAGTTTTTTTTTTTAAATATTTTTTTTATACTACATATGAGTTAGCGACACCTACCATATTTTCATATAATATGCGCATTTTTATACTCTATTACATATATTTTTATCAAAAATATTGGTTTGGATCAACAACTTGAAAAAAAAAATTTTCATAAACAGAGTGGACAAAATTAACCTTTATTAGTATTTAATTGTCTAACACCGGGAGTGGCCCTTTTTTCCTCAATTGAAACGGGTTATTATTTAAAAAAAAAAACATAAATTAAGAATGATTTTTTTTCTTGCGCTGCTGGCGAATCGAATCAGTCATATACAGGATGGATTTTCTTTTTGGGTCAGTGAAGGCAGCCGCCAGATTCCGGGCTGCTACGTGAAAATGGTCTTAGAAGACCTTCCCTCGATTTCAGAATAATTTCAGATTAATGAAGGATCGCATTTACAGGTTTTGGAATAAACATACAGGGTGCAAGAAAAGGGTAATTTTTGTAAAACTTTTTTTTGATGCAATTCGAGTCCATTCCTATCCAGGATCAAAAGCTTGTATGGGACCAAAAAAATTCCGGCTAGAATAGCCACAAATCGAGGAAAGCTTTTTCCATACATTTTGTATGAAAATGAAAACTTTTATTTTTCACATGCAATTATTTTATGCCAATAGATTCCATTCCCGTTCAGTATCAATAGTTTCCATAGGATCAACTTACGGTAATGTAAACCAAACAGCCACAAATTGAAGATTCTTTTTCCATACATTTACTATGGAAAAAAATGTGAAAATTTATTTACATTTTTCAATCACGCAAATCAGTCCCGTTACGTTTAAGAACAATAATACTGCTTGAGGACATTACAGTCAAATCATTCAAAATTTCAAAAAACGGGGATTTTAAAGCAGTAAATGTATGGAAAAATAATCTTCAATTTGTGGCTGTTTGGTACATTACCGTAAGTTGACCCCATGGAAACTATTGATACTGAACGGGAATGGACTCGATTGGCATAAAAAAATTGCATGTGAAAAATAAAAGTTTTCATTTTCATACAAAATATATGGATAAAGTTTTCCTCGATTTGTGGCTGTTCTAGCCGGATTTTTTTTTGGTCCCGTACAAGCTTTTTATCCTGGATAGGAATGGACTCGAATGGCATCAAAAAAAAGGTTTCACAAAAACTACCTTTTTCTTGCACCCTGTATGTTTATTCCAAAATCTGTAAATGCGATCCTTCATTAATCTGAAATTATTCTGAAATCGAGGGAAGGTCTTCTAAGACCATTTTCACGTAGCAGCCCGGAATCTGGCAGCTGCCTTCACTGACCCAAAAAGAAAATCCATCTTGTATATGACTGATTCGATTCGCCAGCAGCGCAAGAAAAAAAAATCATTCTTAATTAATGTTTTTTTTTTTTTTAAATAATAACCCGATCAATTGAGGAAAAAAGGGCCACTCCCGGTGTTAGACAATTAAATACTAATAAAGGTTAATTTTGTCCACTCTGTTTATGAAATTTTTTTTTTCAAGTTGTTGATCCAAACCAATATTTTTGATAAAAATATATGTAATAGAGTATAAAAATGCGCATATTATATGAAAATATGGTAGGTGTCGCTAACTCATATGTAGTATAAAAAAAATATTAAAAAAAAAACTCAAAAAATTATGTACTTAAAATAAAGTCAGGAAGTTAATTTTTTTTTCTTTGATGTATCCCTAATATATCTATAAAATATCCAAAGAACAAGTCAATCGAATACGTGGTTTTAAAGAAAAAAAATAAAAACGAAATTTCTTTTTTTTTAATTTTCTCGCAAACGGGAATCATTTAAGGCATAATATTCACCAAAAGTATATGTAATAATAAAACGAATAATCGTGCATAACAATATCTCAAATTCAGCCAGAGGCGATTTTGGTATGGCGGTCCGGCCAGACCCTTTATTCCCATGTATGCAAGCCAAGCCAAGGATAGATGAGAATAGGGTGTTTTATAGAAATCCCCTGTGGTGTTGCAGCTGTCCACGGGCGAGGATAATAGCTTACCACAATGCGATTCGTCTACTCGTTTGCCTTCTGTCATAAAAAAAACATTCCTATCTGTCCCCGCCATCGCCATACAGCGCGTGATCGAGACGTTATAATACTATAAGTACAGTCAATATTTCCGTATTACAGGTCGCTACGCATCTCCGGGTCGGGGTGCGAGGAGGGCCTGTCGTCGGGCTCGTCGTCGGAGTGCGAGGAGCCGCACGCGCACGCGCACGCGCCCGACTTCCCCGTCGAGATCCTGCCCAACCTCTACCTCGGCAACTCCACCAACAGCGAGGACTGTGACGCGCTCGCCAGGCACAACATCAAGGTGAGGCTTTCTGGCTCATTATGGGTACCTACATCCACATACAGGTTGTCCCTTAAACTAACGTCAAGACTTAAAGAGCTGGTAGAACGGCTGATGAGCTATCAGATCCTACTGAAAATGGATTGGTTTTCGTGATATCAGCAGTTTTATTTTGCATTAAAAAAAACGTTTTACATTAGTGTGTACGCCCGCTAGATTTAGATCCATACGGAAATATTGAGATATTAACAAGCTCGGTTAAGAGGCACGTTATTTGCTACAGTTAACCTTCTATATTAGTACTTCTTAATTCTGTGATTAAGGGAAAAAACCAAACGTCTATCGAGATGAAATAAAATAAAATAAGATGGAGATATTTTTATAAGACACAAGAAGTTTAGTAATATCGCAACACGTAAGAAAAACAGAATAGAGAATACGTGTGACGTGTGACTGACTACTCGTAAGACATGTTATTCAAATACTGTTATGTTATGACCGTCGATAACGTGGTACTAATGTTTATGTCGTAATGTCTAGGCGTTGTAAAGTAGTTGTTGGTTGGCAGTACGTGCTGAACGTGACGCCGGACCTGCCCAACGCGTTCGAGGCGGCGGGCGGCGACATCAGCTACCTGAAGATCCCCATCGCCGACCACTGGAGTCAGAACCTCGCCGTTCACTTCCCGCAGGCTATTCGGTTTATTGGTGAGTTTTCCATATTCGTTATACTATCTAACAGTATGAGACACTTAGGGTCGGTTGCACCAAAAGGTCTGTTACCGATAAAACGTTCGCAAAGTGGTTGGTGCAACTGGCCCTTAGGGTGCAAACTGAGTGGCCGGCCACACGAGCCGCGGCGACCGACGGATCATTCGCTGCGTCCAAGGCAAAGAAAAGTAAACATAAGGGAGTGGTCTCAATGAATACTGCTCAAATAGCGTAAAACCTCGACGCAACGCTGGTCGCGCTGTCTAAAGCGCCGCCCGAGGTTCGCTACTAAAGCCTTACGAACACAAACATTAAAACTCTGTATACTTTAACGTGTCTGCTGTGTCTATAGATGCATTAAGTCGTCTAGCCTGATTTCCCGGCTGATTGAAGTGGTCATAGTTATGTAGCAGGTTAAAAATATCTTGCACCATAACTCTGACCAATGCTGAATAGAACTGACTCTCTACTGATTATCTATTTTAAAAGAATTAAACTACGCAGTCCGGCTTGGCATCAATGACTTATATCCAGGGATCGGGCGGATGGGCGTCATGAATGACGTTAATACAATGACGCTATTCCGTCCAATCTCTGCTTATATTTGCTGACAAATTAGGCTATTAAGTGCAGTTGATTTAAATTAAACAAATCGGTAGAGAGCCAGTACTTTTTGACACAATTTATGTACATGGTCAAACTGTCTAAGCCGTGGAGTGCCCGGCCTTAGAATTGTCCCCCACCATATCGTCCCGTGGTTGCAGTAGGAGTCTGCTAAGGGAATATACCGGGAGATGGGCAGCAGCATCTTCCGAAAGCCTAAACAACAATAAACAAAAAAAAAACTGCGCGCGTCAACTGCCTGCCAAGCGTGGCGCGTATGGCAAACCCCCCCCTTTAACACATTCAGCACCGAGAACCCGACAGTCGGGTTCTCTGTTCGTAGCTACTACGCGCTACATACGAGGAATACCTGGCTACGCGCTACGCGGTACGGAAAGTGTTATAAAGGGGAGGCCTATGTTCAGCAGTGGACGTCTTATGGCTGAGATGAAACTGTCTAAATTGAATCAAGATTTTATAAAACCTTCAACCTTCCCGTTCAAAATTGTGGCGCTCAACTTCAAACTCGGGTAAATCCAGTCGACCCGCTCATCAAATATCTACCCTATTATATTTTCTTAATACCAAAATTGCATAATCTCACAATGGATTGATCCAAGTTTGAAGTTGAATGGTTTCAGTGGACCTAGTGTTGATGAGTGAACTGTACGGTTGCACATGTATCCGCAGAGGAGGCGATGTCGGCGCGGTGCGGCGTGCTGGTGCACTGCGTGGCGGGCGTGTCGCGCTCGGTGACGGTGACGCTGGCGTACCTGATGCAGCGCCACCGCCTGTCGCTGCGCGACGCCTTCGAGCTGGTGCGCGCGCGCAAGACCGACATCGCGCCCAACTTCCACTTCATGCGCCAGCTGCACGCCTTCGAGCGCGACCTCGGCCTGCACGAGCGCAGCGCCAGCCTGAGTAAGGTCTGCACTGTCACACCCACCACCCCACACTCCCGCCTCCCGCCTCCCGCCTCCCACACCCGCCCTATTGCTTGCTGACTGATTCACCTATACCTTTATTTAAAGCCTTATCGTAAAGTTTCACAATAGTATACGACTACGTATAGGAACCCTAGAGAGGTTTTTCACCTTGTATATTTATTTGTTTATCGTATGGCAAGTAGGTACACTGTTAAATCGTATTACGTATTAACCGTATTACATTATATTTTAAATGTACATGAATTAATGTCTAGATTCTCACCCGACTTTTTCACCTAGTAGGTTTAATCTAAATAGCTTTGAATATACAAAAAAAATCGCATTTTCACGTTATCATTAGTTTCGTGAAATCGTTCGAAAGTATATTTAAAATTAATAAAAGTGTTACTTAATCACATCATATTTAAGTAGTCATTTAGTGTAGTACTTTTAAGGGGGGTTGCACCACGACCAATTAACGGACTGATTAATGTTAAATATGGTGGTGTAGTTATCGCCCTATAAAAACCTGTTAAAAATTTAATACAAGCAAATTTAATAACGATGACGTTAACAGACAGTGTGGTGCAACCGGCTCTTAGGCTTATGAGAAATTGCTTATATCCCGCTTACACCTGCTAATTTTCAAACATATTACTAAGACTCGCTTTCCGTCTCTGCTGAGTTTTGGCGCTGATGTATGTATCGGTATGGCAGTTCTATTAACGCACTACAGTCGTAATGCCACCGAGCGTCTAAATCCACCCCGAATCGAGATGGATAAATGCGATTTTAATATCAGCGTGTTGCGATCGCACAACGGCGAGGGTCGCCCGCGACGCGTGCGAACGCAACGCGCCGATATCGAGTATGGAATCCATAAGCTATCGGGTGGAGTGGAGGTGAACAAACGAACCTATACATATACACACTCGAGCGCGCCGTCACTCAGCGGGAGGAGAGTCGGGCTTAGCGCTTCCTCGATATGAACGGTGCAGCGGTCGGCAGGTGCTGGAGGAGTTGGGCGTGCGTGAGCCGGGGGCGGTGGCGGGGGCCGCGTCCCCGTGCGGGTGCGCGGCGCCCACGGGCGTGTCGCCGGACTCGGGGATAGAGTTCGACCGCTGGAGCGCGGCGCGCGACACGCCGCAATGACAGTTCTTCACGCAGCAGCCGCAGCAGCCGCCCGCCTGAGCGCGCGGGACGGCGGCGGCGGCGGCGACAGCAGCTAGTGCAATAGTGCCCCGGCGGCCAAGGACGGTCTCACACTCGTACATGACCTAGATACGTTAGAGAGCACTTCCGAATGTCAAGTAATTTAATCAATTTAGTGCCACCTATGGATTATATTGTAGGAGTAAGTGAACGGTTTAGAGAGTATGAGATGTACGTTATACATATTTGGTAAGCCAATTTTTATAAGTTTGATATCTACGTGTACTAAGGACCTATGGATACGAAACTGAAAATGCATTCCCGAATATTTCTTCCACTATTATGCATTTTGAGTTCATATTTTTATTACGATGATTATAATTTTCATTAATGTATGGATTTAGTGATTGTTTTCTATCGCCACGTCCTCTGTGAGGAGTGGCCGAAGTGATTCCGTGTATAATTAATAACTATTTTGATGTACCTAAGATACAGTGAAGCATTTGAATGGATTTGATACTTGGTTGTTGACGCTGACGGTGCCAGGCTGAGACCGATGAACGAAGGGCCCGACAAAGTTCATTGTTTTATTATAGACGTTGTTATTTCTAGTAACACAGGGCTTCTGGAAACTCTTCCATTGTTGTTGATGTAATGAACATAACTATATGTATTTGTATGAGAGTCGCGGGTGTGCGTGTGATATAGTGTTAATTCTCTACTTATATATAAATATATTTACAAGTTTTCGTAACACCGACCACTGCTGCCGAAGTTATAGTTGTACTTTAAGAAACTAGACCCCTAGCATTCATATATTATTTCTAAAAGTTATGCTTTTATAACTTAAGAGTATATTTATAGTTGAATATGGGAGTAACTAAAGTAGCAAGTAATGGATTATTTTTCTATCTATCTTCTGAAAACTTTTTCATCATCTCGAATAGTAGGATTGTTAGTATTTTTCTAAGAACTATTGCCGCAGGCGACGGCAGCGCCGCGGTTGGTCACTAACTACGTGATAGTTTCTTTGGAATTATGAACATATTCATTGGCATTTATTGTTTATTCACTGATGAATTATATTTTTCTATGGTTCAAATGATTATTTTATTAACTTTTAGTGTGTGTAAGTGGCAAGCTTTAAAGTTAAGTAACCACGTTAACTGTGAAAGTATATTGTTAACAAACTGTACATTTGTTGTAGCCTAAGTTAGTGTTGAGACCCGCTTCCAACAGTCGACTCGATGCCAACAGTAGATGCAAATATTGTTTGATAAGTCTTCGCAATAATGTTGTATCTTTATTGTTATATTAGAACGTATTTTTCAGTAACCAAATGTAACTTGTTTTATGAATATTCGAGCATATAATTATTTAAGTGAGTAGAATATTCTAAATATTAACACCTTGGTTGCACTCTCATTTTGCTTGTTAGATATCTTACATTCAGTTTTATGTCAGTCCTCCTCTTACTTTTACATAGTCAAACTCGAGACTATCATTTGACTTCTGGAGTTCTGAGTTATTCCTTGATCTCCGTCCATTATTATTTGTTCCAAGTATAGTAAATCATATATTAGATAATTAAAGAAAAAAAAACTAACATATTCCGCGATAGCGTTTTTCTCAATCGAGATTTTCCATAACACTGTGTGTAAGATATCTAATTGTCAAAATTTTCAAATTGTACCTAGTGCACAAATCACTAAACCCTATTCGTACAAGCACGATGTGGATGAGGGGCTGAGGTCCCAGCAACTGTGTAAATACCTGTCACCGGAACAGTTGTTTCGATCGATCATTATTACATGTTAGTAACAAAGATGTTTATAATGTTTTAGACGTCTTTAAGTGCTTTTTTCCTAAGGTACATAAAGCCACAAGGCGCACGTAATATTAACCTCAAAACAAATATAAACACTGTTAACTGAACTTGTGTTTTATTTTAAATCTAGACCGTTGAATGAACAGAGTGTGCATGCGTTACCATAACTGTCAAATACCTATAGTATTTTATACAACCGTGATTATAATGAATAGCTTTTCATTCGACTACCGTATTTAACACATTGAACACCAGGAGCCCGCTAGGCGGGCTCTCTGTGCGTAGTGAATTTCCGCTACAAAGCGTAAAAACGCCGGAATCGGCTACGAGCGTAGCGCATAGCGAACTGCGGTACGGAAAGCGTTAAAATACGATATTGAAAAGCTTATAAAATTATGTCACTAATGTATACAATACTGTGACAAAAATGGCACTATCTTCTATTTCGTCCTATAGGAATTGCAATAAAGGCTATTGGTCTAAGAGCTGGCCACGTCAGATGTGACACAATAATGAGAGGTTTGTAATCAGTCCAGTTAGATTGTAGGCGAGTAACCAAAAATTACATTATACATCATTTGGCACTACTTCCCCCAAACGAAACTTTTGGATATTATATAATCTAATTAATTACATAATTTTTCATAATATTGGATCAAAACCAGAACTCTTGAATTTATTTTCTTCAAGTTATTTGCTTTCTTTTACCTCCACCACTTTACAGCTGCCAGATGTCCGGATCTAAAATTAAGCATAGTGTAGCAAACTAACTAGAGGGGTTTCGTTGCTCTCATTATTGTGTCATATCTGACGTGGCCAGCTCTCCGTCTATATCTTTCTCAATCAAAGGATGTCAGGCCCTTGTTCCATGGTTCATTATTATTAAACGTATCTCAGGTACAGTCGACGTCAAAGATATGTTTACACTTTTGCACTTTATTACAATGGAGTAAGGTCTAAAAGTAAAAGATATCTGACGTCGACTGTACAAACATTAACACACTTAACTGACCATCGATAAACCTCGTGCCGTTGCAATAGGGATTAATTGGCGATGGTGTCTTTTTCACTGCTCATGCTCAAAAAATGCGAAGGCGGACTATTGACCAATCAGAACAATTCACCAAAATCCACCAACTCATATCGAAGTTAACCCATGAAACGCTAGGTTATTTTGAGCCTTTGAGGTGAATATACTGTCACCTGCGATTTTTAATACATTGATTATGATTTCTATATGATTGTAGAGGCCAATATTTTATATTTTGAGCTTAGATTAACTCTCAAACGAAGTGAAAAATCATATGTATAACTGTGGTCTAAACGCCATATAAGCACTCAAACAATTTTGGTAATGTAACCTCGTCGCGATGTGGCTTACTTTAGACCCTTATCCAACAATCTACTATTATAATATGTAGGTTTGTAAAATTTTGCGAATCAAATAAGGCTAGCTTAGAAATAAAACTAAAATACATGTTATTTTATTTTATTACTTTCTCAAGTAGATGAAGTATAATAATTACGGTTAATAACAATATAATGGATTTGTGTAATAATGATTCCATTTAAAAACCTTACATGTCTATAATCGGAGCCGTAGTCGCTACTTGTTCGAGTGTATCGTATGTACAGGCTACAAACATAATTAAACTCCTCTACAAATAAATCTCAATCTCTTGCTAATTGACTATCGTTGGGTGAATACTGAGAATATTGTAAATGATTCCCAGGAACTAAATTAACTCTAACTCCAAATAGGCCTCGCGTCCTTAATTTCATATGTAAACTCTCTATGTATATAATCATTATAAATAAACATTTACATATACAAACAGGTGTACAAAAACCTTAACGTAACCATAGGGACTTTTCTACCTACGATATATTTACATAACTAGTACATAATAGATTGGTGCCATGAGTTCTTTATTAATTATAAGGATAACTAAAATAGACATAGCTTTCAACGCGTCGCAGGCCGCGGCCCGCGGGACGGGCGAGTGCAAGCGTGACGTGCTCGAGACCGGAGTTGTTTAGTCTCTACTCCCCCTCATTTTGTCACGAAGTAGTCAATTTTGGCACAGATATGTGCTTATTCTTATTTAAGTATATACACAAAGGCTTCACAATATTTATTGCTTTATATTAAAGTACATGCTTACTGAATCCGTTTAGTTAGATTCGAATGCTAGAGGACTTGAATCTTAAAATATATTCCGTATATTCAACCATATAATATGAAATGATATAGATAGTGTTACACACGCACATGCACAATGGATATATTTTAAGAGAGATTTAATAGGAATGATTCTTAAAGTAATAAAAGAATAAGATACATATTCTTTGGAATGTGACGAAGTTATAAATCGTAGGTAGAGATAAATTCAATAAAAATAGACAGCGGAGCCGATATGACGGATATACTAAAATTAGTTAATTAAGGTCCACGACAAGGCACCTGCTGACGTCGACACTGAATATTGGTCCTCCCGAAAATTACATTCTATGTTACAATCACATAATATAATGGCACCGGTAAATTTCGAATCTCGTGAAATAGACATCATATTTTATGTGTCATAAGTTCACATCAGTGTGCGATCAAAATGAAGGTCGACCAGGATTTGAATCAAATTTAGATCTTACAGACCACAGCTGTACAATTGCCAAAATGGGAATTAAGTATTAAAGTTGATTTATATAATTGAATCTATACAATATACAGTCAGGATAATAATAATAATTAGACACGACTGTCAGTCCGATTATGAATAAATTGAAAAGACTGACAATTGTTCTGGTGTGATCTTCAGGAATACTTAATAATATTATTCATATATTATATAATATAATATCTGGTTGTACAAGTAGATGAAGATTATAAATAATCATTTCACTAGCTGCTAAGGCGACGTATGTATACAACAATCAAAATGTATTATCAATTTATCATCATAAAAATATATTCGCTTGTAAAAAGGTACTTAACATTCTACTTATAAATTGGTGCTGCATCTGATAAAGGCTAATCGTGGTCTTACGGGTAAAGGCGATATAATATAAAATAGGGGTACAAAAAGAACATAAGATTCCTCGCAGGGTCGAAGACCACGATCGGTAAAAGCTCCGGATTCAATTAAGGCTAGGGATAAGCTGCCGAGACGCTTCGCGTCGCTGCACTGTTTCACAGGGAACATTACTCCCTTATTGACACTCGGGTACTAATGTTGGCATGTGTTGGACATAATAAGAGTAATCGTGCCAATAATAGGAAGTGGCAACAATAGAGCCGTTTACCCGGTTTAATACTGAATACAGAATGTTAGTGGGCAGGGCACACGTGTGCATTGTACAGGCCGGGGCCGGGGCGAGCGGTGCGCGGCTCAGTGCACGGCGTCGATGTCTCGCTGCGCGCGCGAGATCTTCACCTGTAACATTATGCGGGTTATATTTTCATGAGAAACGACGTTCGATCTCGATCTAAATTCAAAATTACAATTGTCATCCGGAGCCAATGTTCACTCCAATAAAGTAAGTATTGACTTCATATTTATGGAATATCATATCATCGACCAAATAAAATATGAGGTTTGTTTGTTCCGTACGAAATGTAGCTTCTAATGAAATAGATATGAATGAAAGACTCTGCTTTTTATTTCGTAATAGTAAAACGTAATAAATAGTTGTGCCGGATATTTCTATGGGCTGACTGTACAATCGGCTACTTTCCTATGAAGTCAAATCAGCTACTCTTTAGGAAACGTCAAAACGATTTGTTATACCGTCAAATGTGGCATCTTTTTCCGTCTGAAAGCAACTATACCATAGTCTACCTTGAGTGACCAAATATGGTATTACTACATACACGGTGCCCGTGAGCATTGCGAGAGATTTTAACCAAGAATTCCTCAGGTCATAAGGAGTAAAAAATGTTATATGGAGTTAGGTCAATTTCGCCAAAAAAAATTTTTGTTTTGCTTTTTTTTCGATTTTTTTAATGCTTTGGAACATAAAAAATTTATGTTATTGATAAAACTTGACGACTAAAATAAACTGGTACATTTTTATTCGTAAAAAATGGTTTACGAAAAGTATTCCTTGGCCTTTTGATAACTGTCAATACGGATGCCTATAGACGCCATAAAGAGTGAAATCGCCATCAAAAAAGCGGTTTGCACTGAGTTACAATAATAAAAAAAAATGTTTAATTGGTAGTAACTTAGAAACTAGGCGAAATCCAGAAAAGTTTATAAGACATTTAAGTCTCCAATTATGATCAGGAATACACGGTTAAAATCTCTCGCAATCCTCACGGGCACCGTGTATAAATAACTTATAGTGGCTGGTGTAGCCATAAAAAATACGGCTTTTCGTGAACAATAGATTTCCCTCGTCACGATTGTTCCATAGGACCCAAGGATGGATTTGAGAAGTGGAACCACCAAGATTTTTGATGTAAATTTATTGGGGGAAGCTCTCATCTCAACTTTATCTTGATATCTACATCATTTAAGCTACTAGGCCAAGTTTGGTATCGTTTTCATATACATCGGGGATGCCGAATTCATTTTGATACCGTTCCGAAGCAAAAACATGTAAAATAAAAAAGTACTTAATTTGCAATTTCTTATTTCAAAAGAAAAAAAAAACATAACTTAAAAAGAACTATGAATCATGAAAAAATAAAAGATGTTTTAGAGAGCCCTATTATTTGTTCATTTAATAAAACTATAATATCAAACTTAAGTAAAGGTGATATTTACGGATGTATTTGTAACTAAGTACGTTGTGGCACAAAGATAACTTTAGTATATTCGAAAAGTCAATGTTAACTTTACTTATCCTCTAAATAGCATGAATAATTCGATGGAAACCGGTATGTAGATAAAGACGCCAAACATGTGTCAACTTTACATGTGTTTTCCCTCCATAAAATATTATTTCGTGGGTATTTTCACGTAAGTCCCGGGTATATGCTTATCGTCTACAATTTATTACATTATAGATATCTGCTTTTGTCTAAATCAAATGTTAGTTTTAGAGAAAAAATTTGTTAAAGTTGCCACGTTTAACGACGGGAGACTAAAATTGTGATGTCACAATACTATATCATAAATACATCTCCTTTATAAAAGTTTTACCCATTACAAAATCATTTAAAGCGCAAACACATGTTACACCTGGATTATCCCGTGTGTTTATATAATTTGATTTTATATTTGATTAAGTTTATATAGTAGTCTATTGCTTTACATTTTAGCCGAAAGATTTAAGGTGCTTGAAAATTTTTCAGCCACCGCCACTGGTAAAGAGGCAGTGTCGCTGGTGGCGTACCTTGTCCTTGGGCGTGTTGGGGTCGCCGGCCTCGAGCGCGAACATCTTCATCTTCTCCTTGAAGGAGAGCTGCTCGGGCACGGGCGCCGCGCTGCTGGCCGCCTGCTTCTCGGCCAGCCGCCGCGCGCGGGGGTCTCTGTACAACACATACTTGATTAAACTATCTGTAGGTAGACAATTCTTATTACGAGATCTTTAACTTCTACTGGGCGACCTCATGCGACGTATAAAAGATTCCTTGAAGCATATCAACTGAATAAATAGACTTTGGGCTAGTTGCACCAAATTGTCTATTAACATCATCATCGTTAAAATTTTTATAGTTTTCTGTGGGGTGACAGCTGCGCCGCTATATTAAATATTGACCATTTTTGCAATGGTGCCGTGGTGCGTGGAGCAACCGGCCCTTAGAACAGAAATAGTGTGATTGTGTCTTCCGCTGCTCCTCTTCTGGCAATGGGGGCTGTGTCGTGTAGCCGTGCCACCGCGGTGGGATGGTGACGTCGCCGTGTTTGCGGGCTGGGGGGTGGGGGCTGAGGCAGGATAGTGGTGTACCTGTAGACCTCCTGCGCGCCGATGACGCCGGGCGTGTGCACGGGCGCGGCGGGCGGCGTGCTGGGCGACAGCCCGCCCGCCAGCATGCTCTCCGCCTCCTCGATGAAACGCTGCACAATACATGTTTTCTTTAAGAATGACAGCGAGTATCGCGCAATAATTAAGCATAAAGATCAAGAGAAGGAGTTAAGGGGTATCTTCCCCATTGTAGATTAGTTATGCCCAAGAAATATTCGCGCCCAAAGTATCACAGATATGATAATTAGCTTGTCAAACTATGTCGTAACTCGAATTACAGCTTATTGAAGGAGTCGTATAGCGTTGATTACATCATTTAATGAATTCAAAGCATAAACTTTTCTAACGCTAAGTCGGTAAAAAACTAATAGTTGATAGCACTCTCAACAATATTAGTTTATTTTATATGAAACTTGACGACCGGTCAAAACTAATGGTAGGGTAGATAAAATTGTTGGGAAATTCTTCAATGACTTTTTACGAAGAATTCTAAGGATCTGACTGACAAACTAACGTAATATAATTTTCTCAAACATGCGCGGAAATGTTGTCGTTACGTTCGTGAAAATAGGCTCGAAAGTATCATGTTTCGGGCGCCGTAGTGACACTTGCTATGAAAAGGATTTTCATACTACCTTGCAGGCCTAGGCCTGCTGTGTAGCCGGCGCACTGTCGGGCGGCGCCGGCCGCGACACGGTCCCCGCATTATACCGCGAGATACGGAGTGCGATAGAATTTTAGGCTTTAAGTATTAGGTTTTAGGTCTTATTTCCACGCATTGTTTTGAGAAAAGCACTATACATGCCTCGTCGTGAAAACGGATTCCCAGCATCGTATCCCTATCCGGCCTCGCTACGCTCGGCCGTATATACCTACTTGGCCTGAAGTCCCTGTTTTCCAAGCCTCTGCTGTAATGTACTATTTAACAAAAAAAGAACCGCCTTCACTCAGTATCTGCTATTCCAAGAGAAAATGGTCCAGTTGCTGTAAAAAATAGTGAAATCACTATAGGTGTGCCTATAATTGTTGAAGAGTTCCCTCGATTTCACCAGGATCCTATCATCAGATCTGGACCTGGTGACAATGCGACCAACTGTGAAGTATACTCTTTCGAACATAAAAAGAATTTTCCAAGTCGGTCCAGCCGTCTTCGAATAATCGGTGAAAATATATAAAAAAAGCAAAAAAAACAAAGATCCCGACGAATTGATAACCTCCTCCTTCTAAATCTTGAAGTCGGTTGAAAACAGGAATGAATATAAAATGTAACGCACGTCAGGGTCCTCGTGCGGCGGCGTCTCGTGCAGCGGCGGCGGCGACGAGGCGGGCGGCGCGGGCGGCGCGGGCGGTCCCGCCGGACCCGCCGGACCCGCCGGCCCCGGCCGCTCGTGGAACGACACGCGCTTGTCGCGCCCAGAACTACTAGGGGACCTGTAATAATAACGTAGGTATATGATCTGATCAATTCTGTTGGTTATTATTTTCATCTATAATTTATTCAGAAAAGGAAAAATAATTTTGGTTTTTTGCGAAAGACTGGCAAAGTTTTGGAAGAGACGAAATTTAACAAAAGTTTGCTAAGTTTTATGATTATACTAAACTAAAATAATATGACATGCTGTGCGAGTTGCTCGTTTTTGTACTTACGAGTATATAACTTCTTTTCGTCCTTTTATGTTTCGAAATTCAACGGAGATTCAATATACTAATAGACATCTGATTCGTGGTGTATACGTACTGTGGGGTGTGGAGCTGCGGCGGCGCGGGCTGGTGAGGCGGCGACAGCGCGCGCGCCCGCGTGGCCATCACGGCGAACGACGAGCCGCGCTCCGGCGGCGGCGGCGGCGGCGCCAGCGACAGCGCGCCCAGCGCCTCCGCGGCTTCCGTGGCGCCCGGGGTGCCAACGCTCTAAAGGACAAAGAATATGCATATCAAATACTGAATTGCAACAAATTGAACAAAAATAAAGTCAGCAAAGCCAAAGAGAGCGGCTTAAGTAAATTAAAAGTATACGTTGAGTCGTATCAGCCTGTAGATTTAATTTTTCTATTTATTGCGCCATTCTGAGAAATGTCAGCTTCAGAGTTTTCCCCTCACATAAAATTGTACTCACCAATATAGTGACTTAATTGTATTTAGGCAACTAAAGAAGTAGTAGAGTACTGACCGTATCGTGCGCGTAACCGTTGGTGTGGTCTGTGCGCGGCGTGTTGGTCTTGAGGATGGACTTGGGCGGCGCGGGGGGCGCGTGGGGCGCGGGAGGGTGCTGCTCGGGCTCGGGGTCGGACTCGGCGGCGTCGGCGGCGCCCTCGTCCTGCTGTGTGGCGCGCCGCTCGAAGTCGCGCTCCAGCTGTAGCGCTCGCAGCTGCTGGTTCTGTGCCGGTGTTCGCGCCGCGCCGATGGCCACTAGTGCCGCTATCGCCGCGTCTCTGTAAACGTACGGTAGCTTAATATAGAGTGCAGTAAATCCGACCAGAAAAATATGGCCATTGTCAAGAGGACGCTTTTATTCTCATGTGACAGTTCAGTTTAGGGGCTGTTCATAAATTACGTCATCGATTTTTGACGATTTTTGACCCCCCCCCCCCCCCCCTAAAATCATCCAAAAATTATGCTTCAAATGGCCCCGTTTCCTCCTACGTTGTGCTACCATCATCCTATGTCCAGACCCCCCCCCCCAGAGAAGAATTTATGTTCCAATTAAATTCCGCAACATGGCGCATGGTCATATATTTCTGGTCAGGCTTTACACGGTTAGAAACTCGATGTTTTGCAAACGAGAGATTCATTTGACCTTATTGAGTTGCCCGAAGCATTAGACGCTTGGCGACAAAGGAAAGAAGCCGAGACAACGCTTGATCAAATTCTCATATTCTAGATGGCTTGTGCAAAAAGTGTGATCGATTGAGCCATTTTTAAAAAATATTTACCGTCTGGAGCGCGCGTGCACGCGGCGCTGCTCCTGCTGGCGCTCGCGCTCCTCGCGCTGCCAGGGGTTGTGTGCAGGGGCGCCGGGCGGGCCGGGGGCGCCGTGGGCGCCGGGAGGGCCGGGGGCGCCGCGCGCCGCGTACGGCCCCGCCGGCCCGGGCGGAGGCTCCAGCGCTGACGCCACGTACCGCTCTGTGTGCACACGTCATATTTCATTTCACTGCCATTGTAGTATATTTTCCACTAAGAAAGTGAGGCGGGCCTCACGGGAGCTATTTCAAGGTTCTCTAAATATATTTAAGATATAAGTTTTATTCAAGAATGATTTTGAAATATCGATTTGACAGAGCGATCAAATTATTTTACAATAATTAAATTTGATTGGATAAATATTATTGTTCGATTGAATTGTTTTTAAAATCATCTTTCACAGTGAACCTGGCTGTATATCTCAAACTAGGCTAGCTACATATAAAATAGATCTGTACGATATAAATGACCAAGCACTTACCGTCATCAGGTTGTATGGTACTATGTTGCGGTTGCTGGTTGTGTTGGTGGTATTGCTCTTCTAACTCTGACTCTGGTCGTCTTACACCCTGTGAACGAAGTAATCCATGAAAACGCCTTCCAACCATAGCAATTAAAAATGTACGATTGTAAATAACTGATTCATTGTAAACCTTATGAGAACGAAATAAGGTCCATTAGCCTGGTAAATGAATGCTCTAAAACGGGTCTAGCTGGAAAAGTCGAAAGCAGAAATTTTGACTTTGGAACTTTGTTAAGACTAGTTAGGAGACTAACATACTAAAAGTCCCCAGCCCCAAGAGATGAGCCCGAGGAGGGGGGAGGTATAGAAGGTCCCGTTTTTTGGTTTTTTGCTTATATCTTTAAAACCATGCGTCATAGACAATTTTGTTGTAGTACTTAATTAAAGCAGATAAAATTCTCTACAACTCTCATGAACTTACTATTTACCTAACACTAATGGTTGTCCAGATATGAGCTCCGAAAAACGGACGATTTTGTAAAGTGGGGGGTATTCTCCACAATTCTTGCCATACTTACTGGCAAAAGTTAATCTGGATAAAAAGTCACCCTATAAATCTTATAAAGAATTAAATTATATATAGTATATTTTAGTATCTTTCAGTCTCATGCGGCACCGAGTCGAAAAATGTAGTCAACTAGCAAAAAAGTTAGAGTTACATATTTTGTATAAGTATCAATACAGATTCATTATTTTTTTTTTTTTTAAGTATTCTAAATTGTATGCGAAATTCTTGGACACGGTGTATATCAGTATATGTGCATATATTCTAAAAGACAATTTAATTCATTATAAGATTTCTAGGGTGTTTTTTATGCAGATTAACTTTTGCCAGTTAGTATGACAAGTATTGTGGATAATACCTTACAAAATCGTCCGTTTTTCGGAGCTCATATCTGGACAACCATTAGTGTTAGGTAAAAAGTGAGTTCATGAGAGTTGTAGTGAATTTTATCAGCTTTAATTATGTACTACAACAAAATTGTCTATGACGCATGGTTTTAAAGATGTAAGCCTAAAACCAAAAAATGGAACCTTCTTTGCCTCCCCCCTCCTCGGGCTAACCTCCGGGGGTTGGGGACTTTTAGTATGTTAGTCTCCTAACTAGTCTTAACAAAGTTCCAAAGTCAAAATTTCTGCTTTCCACATTTCCAACTAGAATCACTCGTTCACCACACTACATGTATGTTCAGCTAGGTGTGCAACTGTTAGTACATGATTGTCAGTGCATTTGTACCTGGGGTTTAGGTGCTACTGGCGGTTGCGCCCGCTGCGGCGACGGCGGCCCCGGTGGATGCCACTCGTACCTACAAACAAAACGAACAGGAATGTACTTGAAAGCAATAAGTGTACATCAGTCACTGGAAACAATTGATTTTTTATTGTAATTTCGCACCCTTGGTAAAATAAAGCAGCATATGTAATGAAAGATGCGAGTACTTGTACAGCACTCCACTCAGCTTGTACTCCGCCTCGAACAGAGAACTTGTGATTTACTTGCAACCGAGATTACCAATATAACAAGACCCTTATGAAGATTGCTTTGCGGCTTCTAGCTCTATAACCCCTTGCTCAATCCTGCTCATGATCTCTCTAATTATATTTATCTCTGCTATAACAAATTTCATAAAGATCAGAAAACGTTACTAGTTATCGCGAAACAGCTATTCGAAACCAAAAAGCCATCGAAATGCACGGACGCCCCAGTAGCCAGCAAACAGTTTCGTTATGTCACAAGTTATATGTAACAACTGTTCTTCGCTATGCTCACTGGTTCGATCATTTTATACGAAAATTAACTTCAAGTGCATATTAGGATGTTTTTTCAATAACTAGCCATATTGTGCGAGGTGATTTGGCAGACCATACTAAACAACTTTTACTAGGGGGCTAATAATTCGAAATCTCGAAAAAAATTTGGTTGTTTCATACATTTCGGTCGATCAGGCGTTGACGTTTTCTATGGCGAAGTCAAAAAAAATTTCGGAATTTCGGGGTTGGTCCCATAGAAAAAGTGGTTTAGTATGACTTACCTAATCATCTCCCACAATATGGCAAGTTATTGAAAAAAACATCCTGTATAACCGATATTATTGATACTAGCGAGTTTGATGGCGAAGCGTTGCCACGACTGAAATAGTATTTTGTGCAACAGTTACATAATAAGGGTTCTTAAGATTCGAGGGTCGAAGTTACAAAATGAGGCGAAGCCGAATTTTGTAAAAACAGACCCGAGAATTTTAAGACCTAATTATGTACCGTTGCACACAATAGTTTTTCTACGAGTTCTAGGCAAGCCAGTAAGCATTGAGTTCGACGAATGACCTGCTGCCTCTATACAATTGTCTTCAATCTCCTGGCGGATTGCATCGGCGCCCGCCTCGCCTACAGCGGCGGGCGGCGCCGGTGCGGGGCCCAACAGACCCATTATATCCCTAAGAATCGACTTTTGAGTCATCTTATGACAACGTTCATAAAGTATATGCTTTGAATTTACATGTCAGTCATTTTATTGGCAAATTATAATGCAGGAGTAGAAAAACCACTTACCTTTGCTGTGGCTGATGCTGGTTGTGGTATAGCTGTTGAGGCGGCGGGCTCTGCACGGGAGCATGCATGTGCTGGTGTTGCTGGTGCATGTTCCCTTGCATGGTCTGCATGTTCTGCTGCATCGCTTGCATGCTCTGCTGCATGTTTGGCGACATTGGCGGCTGCATGTTGGGCGACATGGGAGGTTGCATGTTGGGTGACATGGGTGACTGCATGTTGGGATGCATCTGGCTGGGGTAGTGCTGGTGGGCGGGGTGCACGTGTGGCGGGCTCATCATGTTGTGGTGGGGGTGCGCGGGCAGGGTGGCGGCCTTCTGCTGCGCGAGTTGGTACTGCATTTGTTGTTGCTGCCGCCGCGTCACCTCCTCGGACATTTCGGCTAGCTTGGCCGACCGGGCGCTCATGGCGTTCATTTGGTTTGGCTGGAAATAAAACTGTTGTTAGAAATCTACGTTATGCGGTTGGCCGGTTAGCATAGGTTGTACCTCTCAGTCCTATCCATAGTGTCATTTCTTTTTTTATTATCTCACCTGGGTCCTAGTCCTACCTACCCAAACATTAATGTGTGTCGTAAATAACTAATGTTTATTTTGACATGGCGTCTACTTTTGGGTGACTTATATCATGTTATATATTGAATTAGTAGTCCGCCTCGAATTGAGAACTCGCGTTTTCCTTGCAAACGAGTTGACCAATATAACAAGACCCTAAGGAGATTTTTTTTCTCCTTCTAGCTCCATAACCACTTGATCGATCCTGCTCATATACGAACTTACAACTTTTATGTATCTCTACTACAGCCTCAAGAAATTTCATAAAGATCAGAAAAACGTTACTAAAGTTATCGTCGGACAAACTATCGAAATCAAAAAGCCATCCAAATGCCGAGACGTCCCAGTAGCCAGGTGACAGTTCAGTCTGGAGTTGTTTGTAAGAACTCACTTCGCTTACGCTCCGCGAGTTCGATAAAATGATTCGTTGTGTCTGAATCTCATGACATGAATCTTAAATATATTTTAAAGATTGCATAATTTAATTTTAAAGACCAATCATTTTATAAATTCAATAAACAATAATTATAAAGTACGGACTTAACAAAAAAATTTGGTATTGAAACCTTGTTCCGCGATTCAGAGTCGCGTTTTCCCTCGCCAGTTCTTTATCTTCCTGCACGCCTAGCACATGACTGACGCGACAGGACCTCGCGCGCGAGATAGACTCCCGCCTCTTTTTAATTGATATAGTCAGAAAAGGACGGATAGACTATCTCGCGCGCGAGATACTGTCGCGTCACTCATGTGCTAGGCGTGCTGTTACTTACAAATTGGGATGGATAGATGGATGCACAATTTAAATATTACACTCTAAATAAGTGACAAAATGGCATACGATTAAATAAATAACGGACAGTCTTGGTTTGGCAGACTATAACCATAATCTTAAAAGGATTAACCCAGAACGTAGGTTGGGTAAGTTACTTGGTGCTGCTGAGGCGAGTCGGGCGCCGTGTCGAGCGGAGCGGGCGCGGGCGCGTAGTGCGCCGACTGCGGCCGGCTGCTGCCCGTCGAGCTGCGCAGGGACGACCATCTGCCACAACAACCATACACAATTAGTGCCCATTCACTCATTCAATTATAAATGACGGAACACGTGAACGAGGGCATGAGCATGCTTGTATCGCTTATTACTAGCTCTAACCTAAAATGTCTTTGTAAAGCAAGAAGGAAATAATGAAGATAAATTGACTTGGTTCGCGTTCACCAAGTATCACAGTATACAACCGACCTGTCCTGCAGGTTGTGGTGCGCGTGCGCGGGCAGGTTCTGGTAGAAGCCGTCGGTGGGCTGCGCCAGGTTGTGGCTGCTGCGCGACTTGCCGGCCCACGCGCTCGCCGCCGGCGCCGGCGCCGCACCCACTTGGTTCACGTTGGCTACGCTAGCGCTGCCCGGGTGCATATTCACACTGAAATTAAAACTAGTGTTTTGGATACTTCGAGTAGGAGCGAACCGCTCGTCGAGACTGCCGGCATAAGATTAGTGGCAATGGCCTGACTGCTTAGCGGTGGACGCAATGGAATGTGTTCAAACATGTGAAAACTTTGATAATGTTTTATACATGCACAGTGTGAATGTAACCAACCTGTGTGGCAGCGGTTGCTGCGCGTCGGCGGGCGGGTCGGCGTGGTGCAGCGCGGGCGTGCTCTTGCTGGGCTTCACGGGCTCGGCCGCCAGCCGCGCCGGCAGGTCGCGCTCCGACGCGCGCCGCGCCGCGCCCAGCGGACCTGCACACCAACGCTCAAGTCAAGCCTACAGGTGAGGCATACGCTACACTACACACTGAGACAAGCGGCGCCTGAACACCACATAGCCTGCAACGAGCATCTGTAGTGGTCGGCCCGGCGCGAAGAGAGTCGCAAGACCAAGGGGCGGCATTGCGTGGTTCGGCTAGGCTACTGGTATCCACGCATCATCTATTGACAGACCTGTCCATAAACGACCAATGAACCGTGATCGCACGCGATAAGCTCATAAAATAAATCGTCGATGTAAAATTGTGCAGTAAATAATACAAATACGTAATTTTTAATGACATAGAAAGTGGGACAACCACTTACACAAGCACAAGACCTAGACAGAATTAATTACGAGATGCATTCTAAAACGTATTACTAAAACAACCATGTCTACTTAAAATCTAACTACTAGTTCTTATTAACATCAACATGGTCATAGACACAAATTATTGGATCTCCAGTCATTTTAAACAGAATGTTAGATTCGCATTGTTTTTGTTGTTCCAAAATGACCTTAATAATTTGATGACTATGATTTTCGTGTTTGAATGTAACTCCAGAAACATAACGATGGAATGTAAAAGACATTAAATCGTTTCGAGACTTATTGGACATTCTCACCCTTTACCTTCTTGTAAATAAAAAAATACTTAACAGTATAACAAGGCTCTGTAGTGATATCGCAAATAAAAACGAAGAAACTAGGACGAAAATAACGACACAGTGATCCTTAAATAGTTCTACGAACAAATAATAGTGTCCGGCATGCTCGAACCAAAAATAAAGTGCGGAGCGGAGTCGTAAGTGCGCACGGCTATAACACACCTATCATGCGTGTGCGGTCTTACACGGGGCGGCGGCGACGGCGACGGCGACGGCGGGGCAGCTGTGGTGCGCGGGCAGCGCGGCGCACGCGGCGCGCCCGCGCGCGCTGCCGGCGCTGATGTTGGGGCAGCTCTGCACCACGCCCGAGGCCGAGTACGACGCGCGCCGAGACGACACGTCCACAGCGTCGAGCGATAACACGCTCTTTTGCGGCAAAATATCCTCTACAATAGGCGTCTTTGAACTGGATTCGGCACTAGATTTAAGAGATTCTTTGCTCTGTCTCGTGTCCGAGGTGACGCTCGATTGGTTCAGTCTTATGTTGTCCAGCGTGATCACTTTGGGTTTTTTGTCTATTATCTCGTTGAATACGTAGGCGGCGGCGTTGTTGTCGGAGTGCTCCTCGGAGGGCAGGTTGGGCAGCTCGAACTCGTTGCCCTGCGCGAGAGTGTCCTCGCTGCCCCGCGACCCGTAGCGCGACCAGTCCTCCAATTGTATCAAAATGCTCTTCACCTCGTCTTCGGACATTTTTTCTTCTTTCGTTTCGCTAGTGTCCGTTTTGAGCGACTCGTACTGTATATCTACTAAACTAGAGCTAGCGGGTAAATTTTCTTTCTCTCTAAAAGTTTTTTCATTACGACAACTAAGATTAGGACTCGACTGGCAGTTTCGTTTGTAATGTTTGACACTGTAACGCAGATTGATATCGTTGAATCGTTTCGTTAGGGCTTTAACTCTGCCGAAGGCGGGGCGGTACTCATCGGGCGACTTCCAAGATTTACGATCGACGCTATCTAGAACCTGCTTCGCACCGACCTCTACCGGCGTCGGGAAATCGCTCTTCCCGAATACATTCTTATCGTTTATCGTATCGTCAAACGACTCCGACGTAGAGTAAGTCGACGGCTCCGCGGCGCCTTCGGATTTACTAGAATAAGACTTCGACATAGTGAACAACGCTCTTCTTAACCTACAATGAATATCTTCTATTTTCTTGGCATCCTTAGTGACATCTAATTTGAGCTGGAGCTTTCTGCTCTGCGGGGTGGGGGGCGCGGGGATATCTTTCTCGTCGACGTCCATGGGGGAGGTGGGGGTCTGGCAGACGGCGTCGGCCGTCTCGGGTTTGTCGTCGGGCCGGTCGAGGGACAGGGACGGGAGGATGCGGCGAGTCTTGGGGGTGGCGACGCGGGCGTCCTCGAAGATGAACGGCTCGAAGGCGGGCTCGTCGATGAAGGGGATGTGGGGCGCCTCGGGCTGCGGCGCGCGGCAGCACTCGCACGCGCTCACGCACTCGTCGGGCACGGTGCAGCGGCGCCGGAACTGCAGGCGCTCGTCGCGGAACAGCTCCAGCGTGAGCCGCGTGTCAATGGGCCGCATCTGCGGGGGCAGGCGCGGCGGCGGCTCGCACTCGGCGGCGGCGGTGGCGGGGGCAGGCGGGGGAGGCGGCGGCGCGGGCACGTGGCTGTCGTACGTGGTGTCACTGCCGGCCTGCTGCTCGTCGAAGTCCTCGCACGTAAACGTAAATATGGGGATCGGGCGCGGGGGCGGGGGTCCCTTCAGTTCGAGCGGGCAGCCGGGGGTGTCGGGGGACAGGTCGTCCTGCAGCTGGTTGTTCTCGCGGTCTAGCGTTATGATGAGGCGCGGGATGGAGCCGTGGTAGTGCGGGTGGCACTCCTCGCTCTCCGAGGTGCTAGATTCGGTGGACTCGTCTCTAAGGAGGTGACATCGGTCGTGACACGGACGCCGATATCCTGTAATGGAATCACTATTCTGAATGACGTATTTTACCCGTCTTGAGTTCTGAGCGTCCGTAAATGAGTTCTTCTGACTTCTGTTTGTGAACGAATTTCGAGAGTCTCAGAACTCAAACGTTTAATGAGGTCGAACACTGATACATAAAATAAAACAGATGAGCTGTAAACTTAAGAAAAAAAGCCACAGACTGACAAGAAGACTACGACAACAACAATCACGGATTAAATAAAAAAAGACAAACTTAAAATAAGAGACATCCGAGCACTTAGTCCGAAAAGCAACAAATGTTTGATTGCGAAATTTTCGGAATAAATGACTAAGATTCGAATACCATTCGGCATCTCGGTACCTTATTTCTATTTTAGCAATGTTACCATTCAAAATAATCGGAACTAAGAGATGCAGTCAAGCATCCAACGGCCGTAGAGCAACATAATAATCGAGCGAAGTGCTCTTGACGTTGAAGCGCAAAGTAAAAATACAGAATCGACGGACGGGGTTTGGAGGACAAAGGTATTGGGATTCGTTGATAAAATGGATATAGAGCATTGGTTCTTAGGTAGACAATTTGGGGGAAAACGATTCCACTGCCTCACATTCTGACCTTACAACCTTGAGAGGAACAGTTTCCTCACATGTTTTCCTTCAGTGGAAAGCGACTGAAAATATTAAATGACAGGTATTTCGTAAACTAATTCCGCTCTCGGAATTAGTAATAGACTAGTAGAGTAGAGTAGTAGACTCTCTAGTCGGGGTTCAAAATCGGGCATCCCACATCGCTTGGCTGCCAACACTTAGTCTTATCAAATTCGCATCATGTCAGTATTTATTTATTTATTAGAATGTATCACAGGATAGATCTCTTTATTCGTGAGTTGGGTTCTATGCCCTTGAAGCGTTAATGCTATTGGGCCGTGCGGAGGCAAGGTAGCCGGGGGAGAATCCAGAACTCCACACCAGACTTGAGTTAACTGCACTGGAATGATTCTACTGAACTTGCCCTTCTAAGTTGAAGCGAGTTCAACCTGATTTGAATGAACGAGGCAGGTATAGGTATAGGTACGGAGACACGGGGTGCGGGGTGCGGGGTGCGGGTGCGGGAGGGTGGACCTGCGGTGGCGAGCTCGGAGCGCGGGCTGGCGGGCCGCAGCAGCGCGGGGTGCGGGTTGGTGAAGGTGCCGCTGTTGCGCCGCAGCCGGTGCTCGTACTGCACCTCCTCCCCCGCCTCCCCTGCCGAGCCCGCCTCGCCCGCCAGCAGCGAGCCTACCCAACACACCCGTCCATATCAACGTAACCACTAATATCAAACGGAAATATACATACACTGAAAAATATAATGCTAGACTTCTTCTGCTCCTAAAAGTACGCTAGGACCCTAAAATTATTCGTTAAGTATACTTGCATACAAAGAAAATATCGCTAGTTAGAGCTTTTATTATCAAATTGTGTCTGCTTCGAACGACTGCGAGCAGAATCTAAGCCTTCTTCGTAAGTGTTAAATTCTATATTGAATTGGCAGTGGTCGTGAACACACAGGTGACAATGACAAGCAAAACTCACTAATTATAAAAAAAATTAAACGAAAATCAACCTTGTTATGTTGCCAGTATATCCATTATGGCTATAAACTTGTGGTAGTACTTAGTGAGTTATGCTTGTCACCTGAGGAAATGTTTTACAGAAAGTTCAATTCCTTTTGACTTTATTAAGACGCTCGCCAACCGCGTTATATGTGAATCGCAAAACATACACTCACTACACGGCATCCTGTGTTTTTTGTACTTTTTAATGAATGTAAAATCAAACGTAAACCGATACAAAGTTTTCAACAATGTCACACTGTTAGATAAGTCTAACAACGTTAATAGACGGGTGCACACCGAACGAGCAGCTCGGCCAGTGTAGTGGTTTTCGCCCGAGGCATTGCGGCCGCGCGTGCGTTTGCCTTGGCCGAGGCACGCTTATACTGGCCGAGCTGCTTCGCGCGGCTTCCTCGCGAGGCGGCTCGTTCGGTATGGATCCGCCTAATAGTAAATCATGAAGTGTCCTGCATGTGTATAGTGTCCCTCACCCTGCTTGTTGTTGTAGGCGGGCTGGTGCAGCAGCGTGGCGAGCCCGTGCAGCACGGCGCCCTGCTTGGCCACCTCCAGCGTCACGGTGGGACCCGTGCGGACCAGGTACTCCGCCGCCTACGACCATACAGAATGCTGTACTACTGTTTACGTTGGTGTGATAGTAAAAATATTACAAAAAAATCGGTCTCTAGTAAGTCACTTCAAAACAGTCACGAAGAGAAATGTATACTGGTTTAGTTTTATGAATGAAGGTCGTCACCCGCCATTCGCCATTTCCCCAAATGTTAAAACAAAAACAAAGTCTCAGTTGGGTCAGTACGGGTTCCACGTCAGGAGCTCAAAATCCTTGGTTGCCTCTCTGGCAATGTGAACTACAACTACGCGTCATCTGAATAAACAGAGACACTTTTTATGCATATGTATGTAGATCCATGAAGGTAAGTAGTGTATACCTTCTCCTGCGTGATGCCGACGAGCGACTGTCCGTCGACGGAGAGCAGCTGGTCGCCGGCCGCCAGGCGCCCGTCCGCCGCCGCCGCGCCGCCCGGCACCACCGACTTGATGTAGATGCCCAGCTTACTTTGACCCGCTCCCTGGCAAATAAACGTACAAATCATGAATAAAAAAACCTTAAACCATTTTTTTTGTTAGCCTGGTGGCTATTGGAAAATGGCCTTCCCTTTTCCCCACCATTTGGTCTTGTCTAATGCACACTCCGCAATTCTTCAATGTATGTATCACTTGTCCAGGTCGAATCGCCATCTCCGTCTTGCTTCTACCTCTACCCTGATTTACTTATTATTTTTATAAATCAGTTTTACATGAAAACAATAGCACATATATTAGTTACTACCAAGTTCTGTATGATTTCCTATCAAAAATAGCAAGATTTAGTTTTAAAACCAAGCAAAACCACAGATGTCTTACTAAACCAGAATAGACGACTTACCTTAGCGGCAACGATACTGAGCCCCATTCCATTGGAGTTCTTATTGAGCTGTATGATATGCACGGCCGGATCGGGCGGCCGCCTGTGCATCGCGCCGTAGCCGGTCATGTAGACGGTCCACACGCCGCGCGCGTGCGGCTGGTGGGCGAGCCTGCACAGGCCGCCGCGCTGCAGCGGCGCCACGAACTCGGCCAGGCCGGGCGGCACGCCGCGGACCACCTCCGCGCTGAACCCGTCGCCGGGGATCAGCAGCCCCACGCCGAGCCATGAGCTCTCTTCCAGCGTTATCTGTCAAACCAATTTTATTTTAAACCAAGTTTATGAGAAGCAAGAATAAAAGACTGAGGATAAGTTCAAAGGTTCGATCTGAGTACCTAGCGCTGTAATTGCTCCGGTTGCGTTAGTATTCGGATTCCACGTATTGAAATAATAGTCAAGTCCATGTCGCATTGAGTCACATCGTGACATTACTGTTACATTCGTTTGACATAATTAAGAAAAAGATAGCAACTGTGCGTAATTTCGCAAGAAACAAAAGAGTGAATTAGTGTGAGGAAAAATAGTGGAACGGAAGATTATCGGTAAGTTTTATCCTCATTAGCTCCCGTCAAATGGAACGTATTTGAGCATTGGTGAGTGTGCCTGAAAAATGATCGAAGTCGGTATTTAGTATGTACCTCGCGTCCGTCGGCGCGGCAGAGCTCGTCGGCGAGCGCGCGCGCGTGGTGCGCGGCGGCCTCCACCACGTCGGGCGGTGCCAGCGGCGCCAGCAGCGCGCGCACCTGCACGGAGTTCAGCTTGAAGCAGGTACTTACCTCGCGTCCGTCGGCGCGGCAGAGCTCGTCGGCGAGCGCGCGCGCGTGGTGCGCGGCGGCCTCCACCACGTCGGGCGGTGCCAGCGGCGCCAGCAGCGCGCGCACCTGCACGGAGTTCAGCTTGAAGCAGGTACTTACCTCGCGTCCGTCGGCGCGGCAGAGCTCGTCGGCGAGCGCGCGCGCGTGGTGCGCGGCGGCCTCCACCACGTCGGGCGGTGCCAGCGGCGCCAGCAGCGCGCGCACCTGCACGGAGTTCAGCTTGAAGCAGGTACTTACCTCGCGTCCGTCGGCGCGGCAGAGCTCGTCGGCGAGCGCGCGCGCGTGGTGCGCGGCGGCCTCCACCACGTCGGGCGGTGCCAGCGGCGCCAGCAGCGCGCGCACCTGCACGGAGTTCAGCTTGAAGCAGGTACTTACCTCGCGTCCGTCGGCGCGGCAGAGCTCGTCGGCGAGCGCGCGCGCGTGGTGCGCGGCGGCCTCCACCACGTCGGGCGGTGCCAGCGGCGCCAGCAGCGCGCGCACCTGCACGGAGTTCAGCTTGAAGCAGGTACTTACCTCGCGTCCGTCGGCGCGGCAGAGCTCGTCGGCGAGCGCGCGCGCGTGGTGCGCGGCGGCCTCCACCACGTCGGGCGGTGCCAGCGGCGCCAGCAGCGCGCGCACCTGCACGGAGTTCAGCTTGAAGCAGGTACTTACCTCGCGTCCGTCGGCGCGGCAGAGCTCGTCGGCGAGCGCGCGCGCGTGGTGCGCGGCGGCCTCCACCACGTCGGGCGGTGCCAGCGGCGCCAGCAGCGCGCGCACCTGCACGGAGTTCAGCTTGAAGCAGGTACTTACCTCGCGTCCGTCGGCGCGGCAGAGCTCGTCGGCGAGCGCGCGCGCGTGGTGCGCGGCGGCCTCCACCACGTCGGGCGGTGCCAGCGGCGCCAGCAGCGCGCGCACCTGCACGGAGTTCAGCTTGAAGCAGGTACTTACCTCGCGTCCGTCGGCGCGGCAGAGCTCGTCGGCGAGCGCGCGCGCGTGGTGCGCGGCGGCCTCCACCACGTCGGGCGGTGCCAGCGGCGCCAGCAGCGCGCGCACCTGCACGGAGTTCAGCTTGAAGCAGGTACTTACCTCGCGTCCGTCGGCGCGGCAGAGCTCGTCGGCGAGCGCGCGCGCGTGGTGCGCGGCGGCCTCCACCACGTCGGGCGGTGCCAGCGGCGCCAGCAGCGCGCGCACCTGCACGGAGTTCAGCTTGAAGCAGGTACTTACCTCGCGTCCGTCGGCGCGGCAGAGCTCGTCGGCGAGCGCGCGCGCGTGGTGCGCGGCGGCCTCCACCACGTCGGGCGGTGCCAGCGGCGCCAGCAGCGCGCGCACCTGCACGGAGTTCAGCTTGAAGCAGGTACTTACCTCGCGTCCGTCGGCGCGGCAGAGCTCGTCGGCGAGCGCGCGCGCGTGGTGCGCGGCGGCCTCCACCACGTCGGGCGGTGCCAGCGGCGCCAGCAGCGCGCGCACCTGCACGGAGTTCAGCTTGAAGCACGCCGCCAGCGCCGCGCGCACCTCCTCCGCCGTCCGGTACGTGCCGCTGATTAGGCGTGCTGGAAACATCCATCCATCGTTATCGAATATGTCTTCACGTCACTAAAAAATGTCAACCTTTCAGACATCGATAGCGCCGAAGACAAATGCTTGCAAAAAGAAAGCGCATACAAAAATTACAACCACATCGCTCCCTGCAAAGCCGAATGGCAAAATTTAATGCAAATGTATACCTTAAATTCTGTGGCTCATAGTTCCATTTTTAAGAGAATTTTATTTTGAGATAGATTCAGCTTACCAGGGCAGAAATCAAAACAAAATTCTAGTCTTAAAGCACTGTTAGACTAGACCATTTATTTATCGCCTCCCTCTGTCAACATTTAAAATGATTAATTTAAGTCTCGAATGCGACATTAAACCCAGCACATCTATTTTACTTCAAAGCAAAGTACTAACCTGCTTGATGCGTGCGCGCGAGGTGGCAGTCGGCGGGCAGCTCGAGCCCCTGGCGCTCCGCCCACGCCGCCAGCAGCGCCAGGCGCGCCGCCAGCGCCGAGCCCCAGCGCGCCGACACCGTGCCAGGCTCCGTCACCAACTGGAAATATTATATCGAGAATTAAAAACCAAAAATTTACGGGAACTACTATACCAGTAAATCATACTAAAGCTGTATAAAATAAAAACATATATAAATTACCACATTGCTAAAAAAAATACACAAAATAGAAGAAATCAACACCAGAGGCGACATGACAAAAAAAAAGTATTTCTTTCTTGGAGCTTCGTTTCAGTAGGTCACCTTGTTAAAGCACACGGAGTTGATGTAGTGGAACAGATGCGAGAACAGCTGTATGGTGAGCGCGGCGTTGACGCGGCAGCGGCGCAGCAGCACCATGGCGGCGGCCAGCGCCTGCAGCGTCGGCGCCGTGGCCTCGGTGGCGTCGGCGAGCGCGGGGTTCGTCAGCGTGCCCAGAGCTCGGGACAGCTCCTCTTGGAAGCATGACACTAGGTTGCTGAAAATAGAGGCAATTTGTTAAATTTAGCCAAATAAATAGCTTTCGTTTTATCTTTACTTTTCTATAATAAATAAAATATTATGCCACATTCAATAGTTTCATAATGTTTTTCCATGTACATGAATGTGGAACCAGTTGAGTTTTAGCTTATCTCAAATGGAATGCGTATAATGGATACTCAGGTTTAGTCGAGTCAATCGAGTCAAAGAGTAGCATAAGTAAATGAATATCATATTTCAGTTCAGCTCAGCAACGTAATAAATCATACTTCACTTGTGAAGGGTTAATTCATTTCATCTTGTTACTATGTATTAATTTTCCACGCTCTACAGTCTTACATGACAGATAAACGCCAAACAAAGATCTAATTTATACGATTGTCGTTAACGACAGACAGCTATCGATCGCCGCCGCAGGTGGACCGCCGTAAAATTCAATCTAACGAGCGTAAAACTTGCGCTGCCCATAAAACATTTGAGGTCAACGTCTGCCCGGTAAATTGCGTTTAAGGGTGATATATCGAACTAAACCCCTGTTAATGTGGTTAGTCTCCGGGTTGTTGTTGAACTATGAGAACATAAAAAGCGAGATTGCTGTTCAAGATTGTTACATGGCAACTGTGAATGACTAATAAACCAACCTTGTATACAGATACTCCCAAAAGTACGTTAATCTACTATGAAAACACTTACAATGTTTCGATAAAAAAATTGTTGCAGATATGGAAGTCACGCGAGACTTTAATAATTCTATATAACTTAAAGTAGCAATAACGTTTCTATACTTTCTATACATGCGTAGTATGACAGTGAAAATAAATAAATACGAAAAATAACCGCTCTGTGTGTGGATGCTGTTGAAAGTATGGGATTTATACTATCTACTTCTGCACGGTGGCGGGCAGCAGTAGATAGTAGCCTGCGCCTGCGTGGGGAAGGACGATATGTGCCGGTCGCACTTGAGGAAGTCTGAGGAAGATCTAAAACAGTCTGTACACCGCTTGAACACGATAATAGCACAGTCCTTACCTGAACGCGTTCTGTACGGTGGCGGGCAGCAGCTCCTGCGCCTGCGTGGAGAAGGACGATATGTGCCGGTCGCACTTGAGGAAGTGCAGCAGCTCGCTCGCGTTCGCCATCCAAAACGCTTGCGCAGCAGAGTCTGTACACCGCTCCTGCAGCACAACAATACAATGTGAAAAAAGCGCAAAATTATAACAAGATAATGCAGCATTGTGGTTAGCAATATGGCATTGAGACAAAAAGAGACCAAGATCAGACTACGAGGGACGTTCAATAAGTCCTCGGTATCGGTATTAACCATCCTCTCAATGATATTCCTTTAATGTGGACTATACTATGGCTCTAATCAACATTCAATTAGAGAGAAAAAATATCTGCGTTATTCATTTGTTTTTATACGATAGCTGAACAAAAAACATTGGTATGAACATTTTTACAGACGGTAATAATAAGAGACAGTTTTGTAATTATTTGGAGCGGTGTGGAGAAGCTCCTGATGCACTTAACAAAAATATTGTTATTGAAAATGAAACCTTGGTTTATCACCATGATTGAAAGACTAAACAAGTTACCTGTGCAGGTTTTTTTTTCAATCTCCAGGTCTATAACCATAATTAGGGTGCTCTTAGGGTCTTTTCCAGTATTATTGAGGCGTACAAATAAATACTGGGACATTAGCTTTTAGCAATTAAGCTTAAATATTTTAGTAGAGTTGTGTATCATTATTCAATCGTAGTTATGGAAAGATATTTAAGAAAATCTAAAGAAAAAAAATAACGAATTTGCAGCAGGAATTATGGTTCAGAACCTTCTAATTGACAAGGGTACTGCTCTTTGACCAAAGTTCAAAACTGGTAACCGCGTCCCCTGTTATTTAGTCCTAACTTTTGAGAATTAATGCTCATTCTCTAATGTTCAAAAATAACTACACAAAAATCACGACCTAATGACGACTTAGTGAAGGGTTACAATTTGACCAGCAAAGGTTAAATTATTATTAGAGTTGTAAAATAAAACAATTGAATGACGTTAATAAGTATTTGCAAGTAACAAAAGTATGCATATTTAAATTAAACTATAACAATTTACATATCGCCCACTTTTAATACCGACACCGAGAACTATTTGAACGCCCCTCGTATGTCTCATTTCTGTAGAACTCTAAATTACACCCTCTACTAAAAGAGAGGTCATAATTTTGACACTATTTCATCATCCGTAAAAAAAAAGTGTACTCTAGTAGCTAAAAAATTAATAAGTGGTTCATAATATAACCATTATAAAGAGTGAGTGACCTGCACAGTGGCGTGTATGAGCGTGGCCACGTGGTGCAGGAACGCCGTGAGCTTGTGCGCGCGCTCGGTGGGCGTGAGCTCGGGCCGGTAGTGCGTCGACGCGCGGTACCTGCAACATTCACCGCGATAATCACTCACCTAGACATCAGTTACTACGCTTCGTTCACGAAAAACGTTTCAATTTGACACTGTTTCATGAAAGTAACAAGGGACCAAAATCAGGCCAGTGTAAAAGGTGTTGTGTCTGTATGTACGTAGACGTTTGTTTGACATTGGAATCGTCAAAATCCGATATTGCTCAGAGCGTTTTTATTGTGAAACAAGCATTAATACTTAGATTCGTATCGGTTTACATTGTTAAAGCGATGTACACCGATGTTAGACTTAGGGCGAGCATCGATAAACTAGGCGATTAATTAGGTGATCTCTTTGACGCATAGCGGTTTTGGCGCGAGCGGCTACGGTCGTTACGAAATAATCACGAGTCTCACGCGCCAATAGCGTTCCAATTACACACTGTGGGCTGGCGCTCTAGTAATCATAATAACACAAATACTGTATATTTAGGTGCTTAAACGTACTTTACAAACAAATCCACGAGACACAGTGTTCGTTATATGCGACTGGCTAAATGGCCGCGTCAAGTGGCATTGTTTACAATAAGTAATATCTGAGATTCGCTCGACGACGATGCTGGCTCTATTGACTGGTGAAACACAACAGTTAACGCTACCTGCGTCGCGACGCATGTCGACGCACCAGTCGCGACTGGTGAACATGGTGGGCGTTCTTGTCCTGGCCGCTAGGATATTTGCCTGTCCTGTATGTATATGTAGTCTGTACCGACCTGGCGCAGAGGTAGAGCGTGTAGACGGGCGCCAGCTTGAAGGCGGGCGCGTGCGGGTCGAGGCGCGAGATGACGGCTGCGAGGAACTGCGCCTGCCCTGCCTCGGGGAACTCCAGCACCGCCGGCAGGATGGCCTCCTGCCCGGGCCGCGCTGCGCTGCCCACGGTCGCACTCATCCTGTATGCCGGATCACTTTATTATTGTTCTTGTCGTGACACAATTTTGACACTCATTAGAGTCAGAAGGAGCCGAGACCGAGATCGTAGTATGCCGATCTAGATATATAAATAGTCCGTTATCTGTTCCCTCTATGATAAACTAAATAATTTTAAACAAAAGAGGACCGACTTCACTTAGGATCCGCTATTCCAAGAAGAAATAGCAGAGTTGCTGTAAAAAATAGTGAAATCACTATATAGAGCAGGCTCTCCCGTACAACGTCGTATGAATAATTATTATTTAGACCGCGGTTTGACTTGTGATCCTTGTAGTACTACTCCTGGGCTTCAAGAAAGTCCATGTTGCCACCACCCCCCTGAACATCCCCACCCCACATTTTCAAAAACCTATCGTGTGTGGTATCATATGAAAGGGCTAATAGAGGCGGTTCTAAAAATATACCACATCATTACATTTCAGCCATTTTTTTTATAATAACTTCATTTAGTATATGTTTTTGTTGTTGTTGTTGTTTAACGGCCTCCCATAGCCTAGTTGGTAGTGACCCTGCCTACGAAGCTGGAGGTCCCGGGTTCGAATCCTGGTAAGGGCATTTATTTGTGTGCTAATCTCAAATATTTGTTCCTGAGTTATGGATGTTTTCTATGTATATAAGTATGTATTTATATATCTAAGTATGTATATCGTCGCCTAGCACCCATAGTACAAGCTTTGCTTAGTTTGGGGTTAGGTTGATTTGTGTAAGATTGTCCCCAAATATTTATTTATTTATTTTATTTATTTTTTAATTTTTCAAAATTATCAAGTAACGCGGTACAAAATGTACTGGAGTAGAACTCTAGTAGAACTCTACTGCAGTACATTTTGTACTGCGTTATTTTGTAATATTGAAAAATAAAAAATAAATACTTAATGAAATTATTTTCAAAATTGCTTTCTTGGGGTTAGATATGAGGGTATCTGGAGGAGCCCAAACTTGGTATGTTTTGAAAATTATTTTTGTTTTATTAGAAAAAAAATGGCTGAAATGTAATGATATGGTATATTTTTAGAACCGCCTCTATTAGCCCTTTCATATGACACCACACACGATAGGTTTTTGAAAATGTGGGGTGGGGATGTTCAGGGGGGTGGTGGGGGAAACGGCACCACTTTCCAGCCTGGCAACATGGACTTTCTTGAAGCCCAGGAGTAGTACTACAAGGATCACAAGTCAAACTGCGGTCTAATAATTATTCATACGACGTTGTACGGGAGAGCCTGCTCTAATAAATAGGTGTGCATATAATAGTTGAAGAGTTCCCTCGATTTCTCCAGGATCCCATCATCAGATCCGGACCTGGTGACAATGGGACTAACTGTGAATATACACTTTTAAACAAAAGAAGAATTTTCCAAATCGGTCCAGCCGTCTTCGGATAGTCGGTGAACATAAATAATAATAAAAAATAGCAAAAAAAAACAAAGATCCCGACGAATTGAGAACCTACTTCTTCGAAATCTTGAAGTCGGTTGTAAAAGTTCCTTAATGATACGAGTAAGTAGTAAGTACATCAGGGAAAAAATCGACTATATGACTATGACTTAATATAACTGTTTTCACGATAAATAAATACCTTTAATTTTAATAAAACGGGCAGTCTACCAGAAAAAGTATAACCAGGGATAATCAAATCACAGACCGAGCTCAATCGAGTGGCCAATTAAAATGAGCCCCGGCAACTTCTGCAGTAAACAAACTTCGCAAAATTGACATTTTAAAATTATTTGTTTACCAATGCATAACCAGGCAAAGATCAATAACGTTTAATTTTAAAAACTAGGGTCATCTTGGTAACTAACAAAAAGGTTTTAAATGAAGACAACACATTTACTCGAGTAAAGTATTCACATTATGTTAATGAAATGTGGTCAGTGTAAGGTACCTGTTGTCATGTCCAGAGCCTCCACTCTTCGCGCTACAAATACTTTTGGTCTCAACATTCCCGTCTAAATCAAAAGTGGTCTCGTAGTTATCCTTGTACTGCGAGTTGTTGGTTCTGTTCTGCGAGTGGTCCTGGTCGTAGATGGAGGGCGTGTGGTCGTCGCGCAGGTAGTCCTCTTTGGAGTCGTTGAGGTGCGACACGACGGAGTCGTTGTCGAGTTTGAGGGTGTTGTTGTTGTAGGGCGTGAGCGTGTCGTTGGCGTCGCGGTAGGGCGAGTAGCGGTCGGGGCTCATGGGGCGGTAGTCGTCGGCGCGCGCGTCGTCGGCGGACGTCGGCGACATGGCGCCAGACAGCGCGCGCCCGCCCTCTGGCGACCTAGCGCCACAATGTACACAAGCCATGTCGTGAGCGGGTGAAACAGACATGCAAACATATTCGACAACTAACAAATAAACATGTAAGAAATGGGAAGCGACTTGATAGTGTTCTAGTGAGATTTTAGTGTAAGGAAAATAGTGAAAGCGTATAAGTATGAACAGTGAAAAAATAAACGTTTCACTACTTTCTTAAATGATTAATAAAACGAAAAACATATAAAGTAGTCAAAAACAGGTAAATTAAACAGGATACTAATGTAGAAAGTGCATTAATGATTTTTTTTAAACAAAAATCTAGTCCATTTGAAGTATTTGTTGCGACCAAACAACATCTAACAATCACTAGGACAACAGTGTCACGACAACTATGAGAGTTGAGAGGTGATGAGGCGTTACTCACCTGTCGTATATGGAGCCGGAGCCGAAGTGTTGTGACTGCGAGAGATTTCTGTTGAGGAGATTTTCTTGGTTTGGGTCCACGAATCGGAAAGTCGACACTCGTCCGAATTTCAGTAAGCAGCCGTGCTGTCAATGAATAAACATAAATAGGTACTGTAGGTACAAATAAAAAATAATGATATTAGAAAAGGTTAAAACAAAATTCTTAATTACTACACTTTCTTTTTCGTTAATAGTCTAACAAACGACCTTATTTCAGTGATTCAGTGCTTTTAGTTTCCGTTCATAAGTTTCATGACAAAGCATGCTCGTGGGTAATAGTCTAACTGTAAATGGAGAATTATTCATGACGGGAAACAATATTGCCAAGGCCTGGCATTGTTAGTCTGCTTATTCATATTTAACTGTGTGAAAATCAAAGCTTCAGTTTGATGCATCACATTTGCCTAGTTATTATTGTACACTGCTAAGTTACTGTTATTTCTAATGTGCCCGGAAAATGGGCCAAACGAAATGGCAATTCGCAATAGCCAGAGGGGCAGCACATCAATAAATATATGACGTTTCACAGCGCAGCGCGCCCGCAGGCGGTCGAAACGACACTACCATCGTTAGGTGCACACTAAAAAATAATGGAATCACCCAATTTTATGTGGCGAACGTCATGTAAATGGCGAATGATATCTAGCCGCTCCACTCTACTTTAACGACAAGACATTAAAATTTAAAAACATGGGGAACGCATTTGTACGGAAAACGAAATTCCCCCAGTGCTTTTTGAAATCGTGTAGTTACTGAATAATATATTGTTACGAGGCACCTGAAGCATGTGTACGGTAGCGATCTGACACTGACAGAGAACTCTCAGGAATAACATTAACATCCTTCCTCGCTAATTGGTTAATTGAGTTGGCTGTCGGCTTGCACAGGGCCTTATTTAAGATACAAAGCCAGAATTTGATGCTTAAGTATTTTGGTTCCTCTTCATTTGTTTAGTGGCATGCCTTTTGTATTCCACTTGAATGCCTTAATTAGTCAGATTCTACAAAAATAGTTTCAAACTTCCAGACACGTACAAATAAGTTGTGCAGGCGAATAAAAACCATTGTTTTTGGATCTTAAAATAATGTGGAAGTAAAAATAAAGTTGATTTGTTAGTATTTTAATCCGGTTCATAAGTCATTTTGATCACTGTTATAACATAATTGATAAGCATAAAACTTTGGTTAATCGTAGTTTATTGGGCTGCAGGCGAAAGCAATCTTATTGCTTCTATTCCTCAGGAAAATAATAAAAGATGAGCGATACCTGGATATTGCGAGACAGTTCGTATTCGATCGACATGAGGCTTACTGAAAATGTGTTTGCTTTTTCTTACCTGCCACTGCCTAGTGTCTGTCCCTTCGTTTGTCGCTATAAAAAGCTTACTTTTTTCTGATCTATATCAACACATCATTACCTGTAGCGGCAGCGAATGCGGTGCGAGCGCGCGACGTCCGTTGACGTATACTTGTGCGTCGGCGTGCAGCGGCGTGACCACGTAGCCGCCCGCTTCGCCCGCCGCCACCACGCAGTGCCGCGGCTGGATGGATGGCCCGTACAGCTGGAGCGCCGTGCCGTTGCCCGACCCCACCTGGATACAACATTATGTTAATATGGGAAGAATTAAAAAAATTATAGGAGTCATGTAGGTAAGATAATCAAAAGGCAGGCGTTAAGCTTCTTCGATGGAAGTTAAAACTTTTGTATCTGTTAGCATTGGGCGCACAATTCTAACACGTATAAAAACTGTTTAGGGTTTTAATGTACAAAAATCGTGCGGTTTCTGCACATATATTTAAAAGCGAGCGTCCACGAAATGTCAATTAGCGTTTTACGTTACAATTCTGGCAAAAGGCAAACTTTCAATTAATATGATATCAGCCTGCTGGCTTTATAAAGGTTTCATGTAGCTTGGCCTAACTAATGTAGACATGTCCTACGTCACATCTTGACATTTTCAACTTTATCTAACATTTTAATATTCTACGTTATATTATTAGGAACAATATTTCAAGAATAATAATGAATGAGTCATGAAGATATGTGTCATGGTATTCCATGGTAGTGTTATTTGAATTGGTTCTATAGGTCATTTTTTTTAATTTTTTTTTTAATTTAATTTAATCACACAAGAACGGTTTACACCAATTACACTTGTTACAAGTACGTATTTACCATGTATCTTATTCTAGTCATAGATTTACTCTGTCATACTTAACGTGCACTCTCACAGTAGGAGAGGCATCTGGATGCTAGTGTAGGCCAGCGATCATGAAACATGTCTACTTTTGGATCTGTACGTAAGAGTCCATTGAGGGAGTTGAGCATGTCACACAGCGGTGAGTGACGGCGTGCAGCGGTTGCGCGCGGTCCTGTGCCGTCCCACAACTGAAGATATGCCCGTCGACGAGATTTGTTCGGGGGCACAACTAGGCAGTTCAGAGTATTGTGCAGTTCCGTGCTATTAATTTTATTACAAAGCACCTTATACACAGTAATCAGCCGCTCGCAGTCTCTCCGAACCTCCAGGGAGTTAAAACCTAGGATGCCAAGTAAAAACTTAGTTGGGTACATGAACGGGTAGTATCCATACAACTTCTTGTAAAGGAAGCGTAGGAATGCTTTTTGGACCTTCTCCAACATAAGCTTGTACTTGGCCTCACTAGGACTCCAGACACAGGCGCTAGCCTCCAGTTTGCATCTGACTAGAGCCGTATAGAGGAGTTTGATGACGCCGGAATTGTGAAAGTCCCTAACGTTTCTCGTCACGAAACCTAACCTCCTATACGACTCTTTGGCGAGGCTATTGATGTGCTCATGGAATGTGAGCTCGCGATCAAACTTCACTCCAAGGTCTTTAACTGAATCAACACGGTTTATTACCTGACCATCTATCTCGTAGTTAAATATAATCGGACATTGGCGACGTGTGAAGGTCATAATTTGGCACTTGCTGTTATTGAAGTGAAGTTTGTTCGCTACGCTCCAACGATATACCCGATCTAAATCTTCCTGTAGCTTCAGGCAATCTGACTCGTGCTCGATGCCCATCACTAGCTTAAGGTCATCCGCATACAGTAAGCATTTGGCATACTGGAGATCGATCACAAGGTCATTCACCATTATTAAGAATAGCAGAGGGCCAAGGCTCGATCCCTGACTTACTCCTGATCGAGTATGATAACTTGAAGAGATATAAGGTCCGTATTTGACAAATTGTGTTCGATCTTTTAAGTAGTCAGCGAAAAACGCTAGTAGATCTTGGCTGAATCCAATACTCCAGAGTTTAGTGAGCAGGACGTCATTGTCAACGGTATCGAATGCTTTCCGAAAATCTAGATAGATGACATCAGCTTGTGTTCCGTTATCTAGACACTTACTGATGCAGTCGACGTGTATTAATAGATTTGTATTAACCGACCGGCCTGACCTAAACGCGTGCTGAGCGTCGCTAATAAATGGATCGATTTGACGATATATTTCCGTGTGTAGAATATTCTCAAAGGTTTTGGCTGCTGAATTAAGGACGGCTATTGGTCGATACCCGTCTACTTTGACTTTGTCATCGGTCTTCGGTATAGGTGTGACTCGAGAGTTTTTCCACAGCGACGGGTATCTATGTGTTCTAAGTGAAATATTAAAAATATGACACAGTGGTTTGGCAAGTATACCATCACATGCACGTAAGATGTACGGTGGCACTCCGTCTGGCCCAACCGCACTCTGAGGTTTTAAGTTTTTAAGCGCGCCACAGACTTGTCTTATAGTGATTGGTTGGATTTGGATGTTTAAGTTATTATTCGGTGTAAGCGCATCAGTTACAGTTCTACAGTTGTCAGCGCTGAGAGTTGGATTATTAGGGAGAAAGACGCTGCTAAAATAGTTAGCAAATGCATTTGCTGCCGCAATGCCACTGTGGAAATCGCCATTGTATGATACGGATTGTACCAGACCGCCTTTTGATTTTAAACTGGAGATGTGTTGCCAGAAATCGCGTGGATTAGTTATAATATTATTTTCGATTTGTTTAATATGTACATTATATGCATCAGCTATGCGCACTTTTAAATCGTTTCGTAGTGTGTTAAAAAGCTGTCCCGTTTCCTGGTCGCCGGTACGTTTCCATCGCCGATGCAACTCTGTCTTGTGGCGCAGGTCGGTAATAATATCTCCAGTGAACCAGACAGGATAAGTCCTACAACGTCCCTTAGGCCGTCTTTTTTTCGGGATACACGCATTAAAATGGGAATACAAGTCATATCATACCTAAATAATTCCACCACGATATGACACATATCATCATGACAAATGTTCATTGTTATTCTTGAAACTGTGTTCCTAATAAAATAATGTAGAATATAAATGTGACTAATAAGTCATGCACATTAAATCGGCTGTACGTGTTTGTATTAGGAGCATTACAAATAGCCAATTTATATCTGTTTAATATTCAAATTGAAAATAGTCAATACGGCATCAAAAGAACATCATTCTGAAATCAAAGAGGACATTATTGCAACGTGGCAATGAACTTAAGCATTAGCTGATAGATTAGTGTGTATATCAGTGGCAGCGCGTCCATAGAACACGTTTCCCGTCGGCTTGCCTTAGTTTCAGACGCCTGAGCAGTTTTCCGACAGCTCATGAAGATATTTTAAGCCAAATTCAGCACCGGCCTGCCTAAGAAAATTTTTGACCCACCGCCACTCGTGTATATGGCTAAAATATTTAGATAATGCACACATATACGACGCATCGCGTCTATAACACAATACCGTTTGTATGAATGGAAGCGCGTCTTCCAACTCTGCGAAGGATTAACTTTAGTCAATAGAGCGTACGCCTACACTACCCATTGAATTCTCGTCAAAGGGCGCCTCCTTCGCATTTGTTACGTTAATAGTATTTAACACGAATTTCTCTGATAGGATTGCGTAGAGTAGGTAGAGCGCTGGTGGCCTGGCGGTAAGACATCAAACTTTCGATCCGAAGGTGGGTTCAAACCCCGGCTCGTACCACTGAGTTTTTCGGAACTTACGAACGAAATATCATTTGATATTTACCAGTCGGTTTTCGTTGAAGGAAAACATCGTGAGGAAACCGGATCTAATACCCAATAAGCCCTAGGTCAAGGTCAGATGGCAGTCGCTTTAGTAAAAACTAGTGCCAACGCGAATTCCTGGGATTAGATGGCCGAGCGGACCCCAGGCTCAATAGAGCAAAAAGCTGGGACTAACGCAAGGAGGAAGAAGATTGCGTAGAGTAGGCATTTAACAAAATGGTACTTCCAATAGCGATACATATTTAATTAAACAAAATTATTCATGAAACGTACAATATGTTTGTTGATTGCCTTGTAGTGTGTTTACATTAATTATTCCCACGAGCCCGCATCTCGTGTGTGCTTTATATTTGTTATAATATAATAAATGCGTAGTCATGTTCTGTGTTAAGGTGAAACCACTTTGTCATCGTCATCACGAGCAACATTTGTGGAGACGTGAGGTTTTCTCACATTATTTACCAGTAGCCTTGGACACACAAATAGCTGTAACGGAGTTCGAACCTCAGGCTTCATATTATTCATTCGATCGAACGAAAGCCCCCTATTTAAGAAAATGATATGAAATAGAGACGACCAGAACAGATTGGATGACTCAGCAAGTAAAGACGTCGGTCTCGAAGAATCTAGACTAAGTAATAAGTATTTTCTCGTGCCAAAAGTATCCAATCCAAGTTTAAACTATTTAAGTTCCGCTGCACCAGTTGAATTTAAAGCATTGTCATAATTGAAAAGATTTAAATGGAAATATATTCTGAATAATCAGAACCATTATTAAAATCCACGTTTGAAATAGATAGCGTTCGATCCGTCTAATAATTTATATACAGATGCCATCAAATATATCGGAGCGGCCAAGGTACTCAAAATATCTGGACATGTACTTTATCGCCTTGACAATGGAAGCGTTGTTCAGGTATTTGCGACCACCTTGGCCGCTCCGATATATCTGATGGCGACTGTACCTACTGTCGACGTCATAAATATATGTTTACTTTATAGTTTATTGCATCTTGTAATATAAGTAGCAAAGGAGTAAAGTAGGGTACAAAAGTGTAAATATATATATTTTGACTTATATTCTACCTAATTTATTTATGGATTACCTTCTACGGACTTAAAAAAAAAACATTTATTTCAGATTTTTAAAATCCATAATAACTTACTTAAGCGGTGTGTTGTATGCTTATTTTTGTTTAGATGCTCCAGTTCATTATCTGATCTACTTACCATGAAAATTCCATCAGTATTTTAATTTCCTTTCCGTGAATACAAGTTTACGACTACATCAAGATTTAATTAACTTAAACAGCACGAATGCTTAATTGGATTGCTTATTCACTTTCCGAGCACTAAACTTTTATGATGACCATAAAACAAATATCGAGTGCAATAATTACTTATACTTAAAAATGCGGCCTAAAAGCAAGTAATGACTTGTCTCGTGATTTTGAATGAAAATAGAGATAGGTAGGTATGTTTAACGTATAAATAATATACAAAGTCTTAGTGCTTGAGAATGGAGACCTAAGCTCTCCGAAACATGTCGCGCGTAGTGACTAAACACAAGTGTCAAAAGTGAGAACAGCCGCATGCAGTGATAATAATATACAAAGTGTCTAATAATATCGTCACAATCAAAATTTGACAATATTATTTCTCAGAATACTCGTGACATATAAAGGTATTCGTCATCACCGCAATATTAATACTCACATTCGAAAAGTAACACTCATTACAATTAAGGGTGTCCTTAACACAATTACGGTGTCCGTAATTTGGTTTATCTCTTCATCTTTTAACACGACTAATGATGAATTATGATGTTGGGTGACACATTTTTATTCAACAACAGAGCACAAATTCCAGATACTGGGGTCGAATAAAAGTAGCAGACGTTTAGAAGACAAATAACAAAGCTGCCCTAGTGACGAAGAATTTAATATAACTTACAGACGGTCAAAACAAAGTAACAAAATAGTTAGTCCAGTTAAGTAAAGTAAAACCACAAATGCTGCAGAATTTGGTAGCTGTAGGATGTTTATGTGTAGCTAATTGAATAGCCCTGAATGGAAGATGTATGTATGTATCGTAAAACATGGACAAAAAGCACTGATTCTCCACGGTGTCCGCCCCGCAGCCGGCGGTCTTCTAGCGAGCTAGCCAGTAGTGATGAGACAGTGGTGTTACCTCGAGCATGTCGCCGGTGATGCGCACGCGGCGGCCGTTCTCGAGCGCCGAGCCGTCGGGCGCCACCTCGACCAGCACGGGCTCGCAGCCGGGCCGCGCGCTGCTGCCGCCCGCGCCGCAGCCCGCCCCGCAGCCGGCGGTCTTCTTCTTGCGCCGCCGCGGCTGCGAGTCCGCCGGCCGCCGCCGCACGTGGAACATGATGGAGCCTGCAAGAGACCTATGTTTTAGAAAACATGAAAGGTAGACCGTAGAGTACAGTCCGATAAATCAAACCTACTTTGAGTAGTATATTGAATGAGTGGAATATGCACAGTCAATTATTTCTGTAAGTATAGTTTTGATGTTACTATTCTTTGTACTACCTAGTCTACCTACTTTTGTTGTTTCTACCTGCCTTATTTTATTAACATTTTGTAAATTAATCAACCTCCAGGTCTATTTGTACCCTCTCTTTGTTTTGTAAATTGTGTACGACATAATATCTATCTCACGAATTGTGTATAATAATATAATAATTATAACATAATAGGTACGATTTGCATAAAACATTAGCTAGTATAAAACAATACGGCATACTATCTGTTTTAAGATTAAGTACAAAATAAAATAAATTTGTTTGGGTACCGTGCTTGCTACGTACATATAGCACGACTTCGTTTGTAAAGTTAATCTAACTTGAAATTCGCTCGCTAGGATAGGCAAGTTAGATAGCCGAAGCTCGTTTGCGTCTCGAATCGACATACTATGCAACTATCTACCAGGTAATTTTAAAGCGAAGTTCAATATAGAAAGAAAATATAGCAAGGGTAGAAAATTACGTGTCAAATTCTTATAACCGCTCCCATTTAGTCGACAAAGTAGCGGAAGCATTTCCAGAAGCCTAATTAAAATAAGTTAATTACAGAGTGCGAGTGGCTCCTCCAGCGTGTAGTGTAAGGAACTATTTAGTGCATAACGTAAGTGACGTTAATTGCTCGCCGCTCCGACTCGGCTCACCGCGCCGAAGATAATTAAAACGAATTTGGTAGATCTACAGACGGCATTGACCGCCCCATTGTTGCTACTGCAGTACGTGTCATTAGCGAGGTTATTGATTATAATAATCGATAAACAAATGGCCCATTTCGTTCAACTGTTGCGACACGTGAATCAATTTACTGTTATCATATTTATTGTCGTGCACAGCGCACGGAAAAATTTTATTTTTGTAAATCCCGGGACAACAAACTTTTTGTAATCGTAAGAAGTTCATTTGTGGGAATTCGAGAGTTTTATTAAATATTACTACCAAAGTGTTGTTAACCCTTCATATCACGCGCACGGAAAGTCGTGCCATCAGCGCCAGGACGTGATATCACGTCCAAAATATAACCGGTTTGCCTTGCGCGCTCGCACGCGCTAGCGCTGAGGGCACGATTTTTCCGTCCGATGCTTGGCGTTCAAAAGGTTAAATATAGCTAGTACCTGTAATGACAACTAAACTTTGGTGTTGATGCCAAAAAAAATAGTAGTTACGTCGTTTACAAAAAAAATTTAGGAAAAATTGTTTTCTGTGTGCGTAGGACTCTGAAACCTTTTAGCACTCGTAACCGAAAGAATAGCATTCACGTCGTCGAAAAGGCATTGTTACTTTCTGTCAGGTTCAGCCCTAAGTGTTAGGGCACATACGAGACGCGTTCCATTTAGCGGTATCGCGGGTCTGAGAGCCCTCGACCCCACGGGGGGCGGGGTCAGGTAGTAGACAAGCGCGCCTCTAGTGTCAACATCATTAGCGTCTACAGTGCTGTCGCCCGGCCTACTGCTGCTACGAGTACGAGTGCTACGGGCTACGTTATTTCGTAGACTAATTTGTTGTAGCACTGAAACGTTAATTTGCTACGAAATGTGTGCAGCAGCAGACGACTACGTATGCTACTGCTATGGCTACTAAGCCATACCACACTAACCGTTCGGTTTCCTAGAATCTGAAAGAAACTAAGTCCTAGACCAAGTTGTGGTTTTCAATAACTTAAGAAGCATGTTACACATATTCATATGAAATGTAATAAAGTCGAGACCTTAACGAATACAACCGGTGCCCGCCTAACCGGTAAAGCATTAGTACTAAATATCCCAAACATAAGGACTTATCGGTAACAATGTTACGTCCATATCATAAATTCCCTATCTATAATATGTTCAGAAACCTTTCCAATCGGTGGTGCATCGTAAAGTTTACTTTAAGAGTATCGATGACCGATACTGTAATTACATTCAAATTGCGACAATGGCAATAATATATGAACATTCATAATTCATAACAGTTGGTCGTGTCATGAAATGTCCGGGTGGTCAGGCAGGAGGACGTTCTCCTTCCACACAACCAGTTGGCCATGGCGGTGCAACATTCTAATGGTTCCCGAAAACGTCATATAGGATTCATAATCCGTCTGTAGATAAAGCACTGTATGTAACTGTACATAATTAGGCATTAAAATACTCGTGTGTTTACCACACTCGTATTTTAATGCCCTTCATTATGTAGCAGTCACATAAACTACTATAAAATGATTACAGTTTTATAAATTACCTCACCAAAATGAATCAATACCCTGTAATCAGAAACTTTGCACTGTAATCAGTGAGGTAAAAGACTAACAAATTAGGGCGTTAGAACGTTGACTTTTAAAGTTGACTTGGTATAAGGTTAATTAAGTTTGATAGCTTTATACTGAGTTTGACATTTATCCTACGAGGGGAAAATTACTTTTAGAGTTTATCTTGCCTTCGATATTTAATTTTCTTTTAGGACTCTTTAAAGTTATTTAATTATATGGAAATTTGGATTAAAATTACAGAGGATTCACTTTATTGGCAATTTTATTACAATATTAGATATTATCATATTCAATTTAACTACAGCAGCCCGAGAGGATGAACCTTGATTTATAGAAAATAAGCCTCTATTGTCCGGAAAAGAAGGGCCACGAAGAATCTGCTGATGTGATTACCAATCTAATTTGGCGGCAGAGAATCAATCATAACAGTAAACAGAGCCGCTGATGTGCTGATCGATTCAACGAACAAAAGCGATCAGCCATTGTTAATTGATGACTATCGTAGAAATAACCATGTTTTCTGCAATTTATTATTTACCGAACAAATATACCAAAGTTTTGTGTACTCAACCTTTGTATATGTATATCCCTCACATAAGTTATATATTTGATACTTATATTTATGGTCCGCAAGCCTGGTTAAATATGCGCATCACTTTCGGCGCTTGACAAACAAAACACCGGCGGTGTAGGTACACCGAGAACGTGTACAAAGGTAAAGTTTCACAACAAACGTTGTCGAGTTTTTACCGTGTGCTATTTAGTACACACAGTTTGGTCGGATCTGATCAGCTGTCTCGCATTCGTTGGACAGTATTTTAAATAGATTTCCTAACGGCACGACGACCGCAGAGTCCACTGGACGGCAAAATCAATAAGCAACTTGCAGTCATAAAACATAAACTATTTATAAAGCCTCCAACCCTCGGCGTCGTGGGATCACGTCAATAGTAATTGACCGTTGTTAGACGTTAAAGTATGTGTGAATTATTCATAATTAATTAAGGTTATATATTCCATAATAACTTGATGCCACGTCCACTAATAAATAAGTAATAAAAATGTGCGTATTTCAAAACTCCAAAGAGCGCTAGCAAAGAGTCGTAAAGGGGACATTTACCGCTCTAAGTAAGAAAATGAGTGAAGAAACGAAGCAACCCTGCTATAAAAGTTGGTCACACAAGTGTCTCGGGTGCTGAAGTGCCTTTTGTGACATGCTGCAGCAAAACCAAATAAATGTACAGTCGCCATCAATTATATCGGAGCAGCCACGGTACTCAAAAATATCTGAACACGCACTTTATCGCCTTGACAATAGAGGCGTTGTTCAGATATTTGCGACCACCTTGGCCGCTCCGATATATCTGATGGCGACTGTACTTAGATATGTTTCACTACTACCTAGTTACTACTAACTACCATAGTAACAGTCAATCAACAGTCAATTTACAACAAAACTACTTGTATAAAACTTATAAATAATTCATACGTAAGTAGGTAAGTAATTGACTTAGTGCTAACTTACACTATTATTCTACAATTAATATGAGACGCTATATAATTATAATAATGTGTCATAGTTTTGTAATGAGTTAATGACCTTTAATCAAAATTATAAAATTGTGTATACGAATTACGAACATTGTCGAACAGTTGAATGTGGCGTGAAAATATATGTGTGTATTGTAAACCATAAAGAGATGCTTTTTCAAAATGTTATTACCAAGTACAACTTCCTTTTTTCCGTTTCGGAGTCTGGAGCTAAAAGATCGGTTCATCAACATGTTTGAGGAACAGCCACCTGTGTTTCGAAGTCATATTAAACGCTGACGCGAGTGGCTTGTTTTCCCAACGTGGTTTCAATGCGGCAATCCAAATCAAACTGGCCTCAATACTACGGTCACACTGCACACCACTGGACGCTCATAAGCAATGCAATAATGTTTTAAGGTAAAGGCACCTGTTCAGTCAGTTCTCTTTTTACAAATCTAGCTAGCTGGATGCAGGCCAACTCCATTATGATGATGGACGGTACAGGGAAATTGAATTAGTTTACCTTTCTAGCTGGGAAAGCATTTTCACTACGATTTTCCAAGCCTTATAGACAAAAGGCTAGCAAAACTTCGCCTTAACCTAAAGTTGTATCAGTAATTAAGCAGCACTAGGTATCGATGGTATTCGCCCCTATGAAGCGGATGAAAGTTTAACGAAGCCATTGTACAAGCACTAATGGAGGACTTTTTAATGAAGTGCAACGACGCCACTGCTGCACAATACGAGAGTTATAACTGCGTCAAGTTTATTTCCGCCTTATTGTCTTTTTTGACTTGAATAAATAATAGGTATTTATTAAGTACCTAATGGCTCCTCAGTATGGGAGTCAAGCTGAAATATAACCACATGAGACTTAGAATATCATTAGATTGAAAGAGAAAGTCGTCTATCAAACGCTGCACCTTCCCAGAAATGCAAAAAGTTACTACCAACATCTCATAACAACTTCAGTAACTAAAACTTCCCACTTTGTTTTGATGTTCATGTGTTAATTACTACGGGATCAGACACAAGGAAAGAAAGAAGCTCGTTATTTAGTTTGGGCACGGTCTCGCTGTACAAACACTATTGAGCGGGTCGGAGTCGGACGTCAAGCTCGACATTGTTATTGTTGGAGTAACACTCTTTACACTCGATCGTTCACTGAATTATACACGAAAGTTCAGTAGGTCAGTCCTTTTAGTTTCAGTACTGATAGTTCACTCACTATTATCCTCGTCATTGTTAAAAATTAAAGTAATATAAGTTTTCGTAACTTTATGTAAGTTGCAACACTATAAGTATACTGGTAGTATTGTGTTTATACACAGGATGCTTTTCAGGTTGAGCAGAGATAGGTGCGGCACGGTTTTCCCGCTCGCCTATACAAATATCGCGGTTTCGTTTGCTCATAGTAATTGAACACTAGTTGTTGGGCGCCGCGGTGCCGCGCCCGGCGCCCGCCCGTCTTGCGCCGGTACACCCGATGCTACTGTCGCGTGCCTGCGTGACTTCTACGCGTAATTACCCCACCTGTGGCTTCACAAACACCGCAACATATTTATAAACCGTCGATACGATCAAATTAAAATTGTCTATCAATTTTCCGACCCACACAAATATATGTATCATCATTCAGTCGCCCACTGCTGACCATAGGCCTCTCGAGTACGCCATTTGTCCTGGTCCTGAGCTAATCTCAACCAGAAGTGACCCGTGTATGTATATATATCGTCGGTATTCTTGCTAAAACATGATAAGTGACAAAATGGTCAAATTTGAGTTGGATATACAATTTTATTAGGTTTTTCCTACTCTACCGCGTTTGAAATACTTATGTAGGTAAACCAAGAACGTAGCAAACAAGGATACGGCCCGCCCGGTGGTAAACACAAACAGACACCGCAGCGCAGTAAGTTCAATGATGATAGATTTTTCTCCAGAAGTCAGCCTATTGCGGCATGTGAAGATGATAATTACCTGACCTTTATAGGTACCTATAATGCCAGTATTTACCGTGAAATCTAATAATATAATGACATTACAAACAAACAAAGGTATTTTAGATACTTGAACGGTAAAACTAATTCTATAAATTGTATGATTGTTAGTGTCGTATTGATTTCCATACCAGGAATGCTTATGATAATGACGAGGAATACGACCGCAGCGATCTGCATGCACATTGGCTCGCGACCTGAACTGAAAGTAGGCCGCCAATAACCAAATTCCACAACGATAAGCAAGTCTTGCCCATTGTTCTTTGAATATGTGATGAACAAACACATACGTGTATATTCGTGCACCCTTAGTATCTGAAATAACCTTATTTTTAGAGACGTTACATGAACACAAATGTTTACTTTGGCGCTTGAACTTGCATTCTTACAAAAGCACAAGTGGCAAGAACACTGGTGGACTAACAACTTTAAATTAAAAATAAAATAGATTTTATACAACTTTATTTTCAGGATTTACATTGTATCTTTGACTTCATAAAACTATGTGTTGAATTTAGTATCCATATACAGCCGCCATCAAATATATCGGAGCAGCCAAGGTACTCAAAAATATCTGAGCATGTACTCTATCGCCTTGACAATAGAGGCGTTGTTCAGATATTTGTGACCACCTAGGCCGCTCCGATATAATCTGATGGCGACTGTAATCTTATCTCTATCTATTGTTCAGACACGTTAAAATTAAACCATACGTGACATTGTCAATTCACGTCCATTCAGTTCACAATAAAAGAATATCTAAAAACACCTGGTATTGACAGTCCATTCAATTATATAAAAAGCGACGTGGAAAACGTTTCCGTACCGTACAAGTAAACATCTCGAGTCCGATAGCGATCGCGAACGTCAATCCGCATTACACATGACATGATCAGGGGCGGACGGCGTGAAAGGGAAAACCTCTATTTTATAAGGGTCACGACTACTACAATACAGTTGATAACTGTACTTGACAAAACTCCCTCAGGACGTTCACACTTTGTAAAGAAGCAATAAGAATAGCAGAACTGACAGTACTGTCACAGTGTGTTTAACATATCGTATATTATACGTATACTCGTACCTATAACACGACATTACAATACGCTTTTTATGTTGAAAAATAGATTTTTTTTTCTAAATTCCTTTTATAAATTACCGTGGTGCGTTGGAACGTGGCACGTTATCGTTATCAAGTAATCACGAAACGCTGTCGTCCAGTCCTTAAAGAGAATATTAGCAGTACAATTACTGAGTATGACGGGATAATGGCTACGTGCATTATGATCTGTTCATATTTTTAAGAATAGCACAATATCATCGTAAGAGCTTTTATTTTCCTAGATTATAGGTCAATATAAATTAAGCACACAATTTTGATCACCGTTTGTGACATATGTTTTTTTTATACTAAATAATAGGCTATTATTTTTTCGGGGGGATATAAAAATGTTGATGCACACCGTATAAGGTACAAAGGGGGAAGGAGAATATGAGTGCATGTTTAGAATGAAGTAGACCATCTCGAATCTGTTGACAACAGCAAGCACACTTGCACAGCTCAGGCGTGGGCGCGTCCTGTGTGACATGACAGCGGATCTTCGCGGTCTTTGCACACACATCAATTTCGCCTTTCTACATGCCTTTTCCCGGTGTGTTTTTTCGCTTCTTTTGTACCATCATCGAGTCAGATATCTGTCCGTGTCCATTCATATTATTGCATGTATTGTAAAGAGATAAGTATGTTGCTGTTAACCAGTAGCTACTAAGAGTTTTAATTGCGTAAGAGTAATTCTAAGAAAAAACAGCGACTTAGAATTGAAAGCTGAATATCTACAACCCTATGGTATCTCAGGTTACAAAGTTATCATTTGACAATCCAGCTAACCATAAAATAAAGCATATCGCGCTGCTCTAGCTTATGGCCCGATCTTATTATGCTTTACATACAACTGTTCTACAGTTACCTACTGCTCTTTTGTAGAGACAGCGAGCAGCGATAAATGACAGGATTTGTTTTCGAGTTCGATGCCTAACGAACCATGACTCGATGGGCTCGGTCTCAATATTAGAAACAAGTAATTTTCTCATTTCGTAACGTACAAGTACTAATACGTGGACAACCGTACAAAACGATAGAAACAGAATTACGTTAATTACTCTCGGCTAATTGACGACTCTCATGACATGACGTAGGTAACTATTTTAGTCCCACAGACAATAAGGTAAGTAAAGAATCTGTTTCCGAGAACTGTTTCTATACGGAACCCCAAAAGCGTTCCGCGACAACACTGTCCCCGCCTTTATTATGTTGTGAATACAACAAGAGCTACTCAACGGCCCTCCGCACCGGCGTGGGCCCAGCCAAATGCAGCGGAGATATAACTGCGCTTCGCTACCTTACGTAAACAAAGTCTTTGTCGAACTTTGCATATATATGTAAATGTAGGGGTTGGTGTCCAATTGATTTAAAAAAATCTAGCAGGAACCATCTAATTAGCCTTATCCATATTATCGTATGTATAGATGCTATGGCCGATATGGTGATGCTTAGGGGTTGAAATTATCCGAATCCTGACGTACGTGATACTGAACAGCTGGCGGAGCGTTAACATTACGAATTTATAGAGTTAAACCGGATCTAACCCGAAAGGATAAGCTAATTACGGTCGTGATACTCGTGATGAGTACGATTTGCTCCCGATTGATTGGCTAATACTGCAAAATAAGCACGTAATATCCCACTGAATGATTGCTATTATACATTTAAATTGGATTTCGCAAACAAATTCGTGCTAATTTTATTAGGGCTGCGCTCCACTCGCAATTTAATTCGTTCTTTTAGCAAAGGCTGTTGAGGTAGCCTTTGTTTGAATAATGAATATTTTTAAACCGGGTCAGTAATTTTGTGACCACCTACCTAGCTAGCGTGTATAACCTTATACACACATGCGGCGAAGTTCAAATTACTGTTCCATTTAAATGTACTGACTAAAAAATATTCGAAAGGGCAAAAGCGTGATAGGTACATAATACGTTTACCTAAAGTGCCAACTGACGTATTGAGATTAGAACTAAATCTTGTTGGGGTTTAAACCCCGTTTTCAGTTTACGTGCACTATTACTGGACCGCGATTAGAATGGGATTAGAGTTGACAGATTTTCCATATGCTTACGTCAAAATTTGTATGGGTTGACAGCTAACTCAATCCCATTCTCATCGCGATTCAGTAATACCTATAGGCAGCCGCGTTGTTACCCGGCGACGCACAAAACATTCATATCAGGCATCTATGCATTCATTGACACTGACTGATGGCCCAAACGACCAATTAATTCATGCTTTCATGGCAGATGCACCATCAATATTGATTAAAACGTCATTAATTTTAGTTAACTGTGGAAAATGTGCACTTCATCGGTGAGTAGACTGAATATCGACATTATCGGGCATCCATCAGGGGATTGATCTCGATTCGAAATTGATCTACATTCATAAAGCAAGCACGTTTTCGCTGATTTCAGGACAATTACATCCTATTAAGGTTTATGATGTTGAATACGCAGGAAACCCTTTGAAATTTAATATTACCTTCATTTTACTGCCTAAGGTATTCAAATTGCGCAGATTGTTTCTTTATAGACGGCGTTTGAGCGAAGTACGTACTTTAATCGAATAAGAATAAATTCAAAGTAGGTAGTCCTGATCACAAAGTAGACTAATACTAGCGCGAAATATTAACATGAATAATATGTACTGAGTTGACAATGATAAGTCGTAACAGTTTAAACGACAATTTTATTTATGTTAACTATTTAAACTTATTGTTTAAGGGGGTTTACTAATGTATGTGTGTGTTGTTAGGAAAGCCAAGGAGAGCATACATGGGTCAAGTAAAGGAAAAAATAAACGTCGTGTCGTATCAGGCTGTAAAGGAGAAGGCAAATGAAATGACAGACAAGAATGGAAATTGCTCCACCGACAAGAGCCTAGCTCTTAAATATATGATGATGACTAATGTATGGGTAATATATAGGTGAAAATTATTTCGCATATTAGCACTTCCCAAAACTATTTATCCCATAGGTACTTTCATTTGGGCGAATAGTCAAATGGCATAATATAATTCGCATAAGTACCTATTTTTCGCATATTAATATTTAGCATATTAACCTAACCTTCGTACAAAAAAAAATTACCTGAAAAAAAAAGCTACAATGCCTTACTTGAAAAAATAACGAACCGTGAAAATTAATCAAACAAGTGCTCAACGAAGTAAAAAGGCGTTGCTAATTCCATGCCTTCATAAATGATGTAGCTTTCTGAATTTGATTGAAGCTGACAAATTGAGACTGATGCAAGAAACGTTGCCGCAATAGTGACATATAGTGTCGTATATAGCATATAGTATAGTGGCATATAGCGACATTACTAGCGTGCAGTGCAGTGTTAACTTAAAAAACATATCCGAAAGCTAAAGACACAGTAATGTCGTTAGGTACCTAGGTAACTAGGATCGGCTAGCAAGCTGTGGCGCGGAAAATGTTAACATATACAGTTACGATTTAAACAATAATTATAGCGTTAAAAAATACAAAGGAGAAAAATATGGAATATAGAAGACCCAATAAAGAACACAGACTGTAATAAAAACGCTTTTTGAAAAGTAATATAAACATGAAGGGTACTGAAGCATACTTTTGCTGAGCCAGCGACTAAAAGGAGAGTAAAATTTTATATATGTTTTATTTTTAAAAACATAATATTTGGTTTTTGTCATTTTAACTATAAAACTCTCGTGGGACTCTTAACCTATTAAAAATAATAATTTTTAATCATTTGTTATCGATTATTTTTGTAATCATTCATAGATTAGATTAATCTTTATTGCATAAGAGAAAACAAAAAGCCAGTTATTTAAATATTAATTAAATTTAATATTTGTATATACATACACAGAATTATACCATGCCATATATCTATAGGAATCTTGGGAGCTCTCGGATGTGGGTGCAGCGTACGAACAGTACTGGACGAGCGCAAGGCCCAATGTTAGGCGACCTTGCGTTAGCAAACAACACGGGCAGGCCCAGTTCGAGCACATAGCTACTTACTTGTACATTACCTACTCATATACCTTAACCACTCTTTGATGTTACGGAGCTGATTGCAATTTCAGATTTAAGCTCAACTGGTGAAACTCTTCTGATTTAACTAGCTAAACTAAAACTAGCTAATACTGAAACAGCTAAAACCAGCTAGCAAAAACCAAACTTACAGTGTACGTACAACTTCAAGCCATAAAAACGTAACGGCTTTGTGACGTCGAGGGTCATAAAGGTGGGCTGAAGGACGATGAAAATGTCACAAGTAGACTATAAGACGTCAATTAACTGCGTAGGTACAAAGGTTTCCTTTAAAAACGGTCAACACATTACGTCGGGATAATATGTGTCATTTTCAAGTAAAACGTACATCATTGTCGGTAGCCAATAAGGCAATACTGCCATAAAAATTCATTTAGAAATAATCTCTATTAACGACCGACAATGATGTACCTTTTACTTGAAAACGCCACATATAATCAACAAAAGAATCCCTTAGGCCTTCGAATGGAATCCTCTTGGCAAACAATCATGATAATATAGGCCATAGCATCTGACCTTTCGGCCGTAACCCGTCCAACGCGGCCCGGTTTCGTATGATGCCCGAAGTGAATACAAATTTTGATACTTTGAATCTTTGATGTTCAATTGTACGTACCGTACCGATATGCGACTTATGAATTATTAATAATCCCATTCACCTTGCGCGAATGCCGTAAAACGAAAATGAATAATAATGGAATTTACAGGTTTATTTTTAAGCACCTAAATTCGTCACAATGTTCTCTTTCGTGTTCGTTATCAAACTTATAAGCGTCTTTCCACTGCATATACAGACAACTGTCTCGAGCCTTACTTATTTACGAGGATTTACTGCAAAAACAATTATTTACTCTCCAGAGAAAAAATAATCAAACCGCAAACCACTAGAACGTAATTAAAAACACATTATAATACAAATTAATTAATCCCTCAAATATATTTCTGACTCTCTTTGTTACATCTTGAATACCCTACTTAATAATTATCCATACAATATTTAATGGTTGTACTGAAACCAAAATAGTCATAGATCAATGAAAATTAAAATAAAGGAACAAGCTTGGTACAGCCCTGCGACCGAAATTTGAAGTTCGAACATGAATTTTTATTTATTCGAAGGTAGAGTAACAGACAAACTTCCTCTAGGTAGGTGCATACAGATATCCAAACCATAAATCTCATTCTCTAAGAAACTGCAAAATTATTAACATACTGTAGACAGGTCTGCATTGAACTTTTCGCAAAATAATAAAAGATCGTGGTATATGTGTAAAACTTCATACAAGAATATATACGACACATATATAGATGGAGAGCTGGCCACGTCAGATATGACACAATAATGAGAGCAACGAAACCCCTCTAGTTAGTTTGCTATACTATGCTTATTTCTAGATCCGGACATCTGGCAGCTGTAAAGTGGTGGAGGTAAAAGAAAGCAAATAACTTGAAGAAAATAAATTCTAGAGTTCTGGTTTTAATCCAATATTATGGAATATTATGTAATTAATTAATTAGATTATATAATATCCAAAAGTTTCGTTTGGGGGAAGTACTGCCAAATGATGTATAATGTATTTTTTGGTTACTCGCCTACTGTTTTTGTTTGCGCAATAATACACAATGTTTTTTGTTCTAATGTTAAAATATAGGCCCTGTTCTCTATAAATGACACAACTTCAGCAGTTTTTACCTATTTCGGTATTACTTTTTTTCAACTTAAAAACTTTGTTGGTCTGTCACTCTGATCTCCACCCATTAAAAGCTGCCAGATGCCCGGATCTAGCAATAAGGATGGTTATGCAATCTAAATGGACTGATTACAAACCTCTCATTATTGTGTCACATCTGACGTGGCCAGCTCTTAGACCAATAGTACTTACGCTCGAGTGTACTGTTATGAAGTGTAACGAAGAGGGACGTCATAATAACTGCAAGTCCCGTACAAGGTTTACAATCCAGACATGCACTGAGTCATGTTTTCCATTAAATACATATCTCAACGCCTCCGTCGCCTTCAGACGATGTTGTGTACAGTGTGCATAACCCTACATAGATACATCGGTTTATTTACCTACTCGTGATGTTTATGTTCCAAAGGCGTTGATAAATGGACTCTTAGAAAAAATACCAGTGTTGGTTTAAATCAGAGGTGTCATTCGGAAATATGTAAACTGTCGTATATAGATATGATACGACTGATATCGAATAGGCATGATGATTTTTTTTATGGATGGTATCAATCAATTCGTTTTGTTGTGAGGATCTGGGGCCAATTGTGTTAAAGCAACACAACAATCAGAAATGAGATTCAAAATATATCTTTGCACGTGGTGCACAAAACGCTCCTAACAAAATGATATGTGGTAGTGACATCACAGCTTCATGTTCGCCCTGTTGTAGTATGGAAAAAAAATGAAATAGCAGACACTGAAATATTGCGTTTATGTATAGGGATGCCATACAATTTATTTTCCAGTAATATGGGAGAAATCAAATGGTATCACTATATATATATATAATATCGTACTAAAAAAAATCGTAAAATTTCGAAATTTTGAAACGCGATATATTTCAACAGTTCCAATAGATTTTTAATTTTTCACTAAAATAAGATATATAGATCATTTTGCATCTTTTTATCTACATTTACTAAATTCAACATCTGTCATCATTCCTATTGGGGCGATTCTTACGCGTGAGGCTGAGAGCGCTATGAAGCGTAGGGCAGATGCCCCGATTTTGGCCACTTTAAGGAAAGTTTGTCAATTCAGACGACCATCATTTCGTGCCAATAAGGAATTAGGACACTCTTTATGTACTGAGTCATTGAAAATATATTACTATATTTATATGAAGCTCCGCTGTTAAGATTCTGACATTACATTTTATTTTATTCTTTAATGAAATGTCAGAAGGGGGCCCAGGAGCCCTATTTTGGCCACTTTTTTCCATGGTTCCTGATAGCTGAATACCAACTGATATATAACAGAAGACAGTGCCATCTGTACTGCCATAATTTACTCTTATATTCACTATAAAGAAACCATAGACTTGTAATTTTGTCTATAGCTTAATAAAGTTGAAGGTGGCCAAAACCGGCACAGTGGCCACAACCGGGGCATCTGCCCTATTTAATGTTTGTGTTAAATTGATATGAAACTTTTAACGCCGCATGCACGTCTAGTCAGATACTGACAACTACCTCGGAGTTTAGTCAATTTATTCGCGCTCGGAGATTCGAGATATCGATAAAGTTGGCGAAGCGTCTGCAGGGATCCACTGCCGGACCACTCGGAAGGCACCGATCAAAGTTTTGAAAGGCGGAAATTCTTAGATACTGTCTAGAGGATAAACTTGAACAAGTTACCTATGGTTGCAGTAAACAAGCATGTGAGCATCAGCTTCATTTACCTATCATATCTAAAAAAAACATAATAAATTAAATTTGTGCGTTTCTTTATTTTCATCTTCACTTGCCGAAATAAAACAAAATGTATGATAAAACAGAATAAGACTCCAACTGCTGCAATGTACAATTTAGTCTTAGAAAACCACCCATAAAGAGGACAAAGTCACCGCGCCGTTAGTTCGGACACAAATTCGTTTCGCACATAAAACCGCACCTCTGGGCGTGGCTAGATGCTCTAATAAAGAGCTTCGGCGATAAGAAGGCGGCCGTTTAAATAAATACACCGTTCTTTTGGCCATAACAAGGGTTCTCAAACGACCAGTGATGTCTGTCTGTTCAAGCTTAGATCGAAAGTTGGCGGTTGACGCCATTATCTGATGCATTATTAATACGGCGCCAGACCCGTAATCACGAAGTCAGGAACGAAAACAAACTGCAGTGAACTTTGTTATTAAGTGAACTAGAGAAATTTTCAACCTAATAATTAAAGAGTATAAGTATTGCGCTGACTTAGGGTACAACATAACGAATGTATTATTTAAACTTAACTACAGGTGTAGTTACAGAGAAATAATGAACCAAGTAACGTCGCAATACTGGACGGTCTTCACCCATTTCCGTACTATTTACCATAAAGTTCGCGAAAGCTCCTAGGCTTATATGATTGGATTGGATAGATTGGTATCATTACCTTGAAAGGCTAATTTACTTAATGTTCCCTAATTGTACTGATTACGCGTGCATGCTGGTTTTACGTTAAACAAACTGCAAAATTTATGCCCGATTTTCTAAGATCCCCCCTCGCAATTGGGTTCACGATCCCGACATCGAACACATTGCATCCAAGTAAATTTAATAATTGATGCGTATCGACTTTATGTCTACCTTCGATCAGATTCTGTTGAACAATACAACCCTTGATGTATTCCAAGAGCCTTGGCTTGTACATATTTACTAAGTAATCTAGTTAAAGAGACCATTTGTGTCTAGTATTTGATTTGTATCCATTATTTTAACATATGGCTCCAATGGGTACATATCAGAATGTATAAAGTTAAAATACATACGGTTACATTTCACAATTTGTAAAGTTTCCTTAGGCACATCAGTAATTCCAACCGTATGTATTTTGACTTTATACATTTTGATATGTACCCGGCTCCAAATTATACGGAATAAATACCCAAAAGTTCCAGAAGCTTATTAAAAATATACATGGCATACGAGACGTGGAACACTAAAGCCTTTTCTATCCTGTCGTTTAAGGACATACGCGAAGGAATAAGTACAACATAACTTGGTGGATACAATCATAGTACAGTCGAGTTCGTTGATATAGACGCGTCCAACTGAACAAAAATATATGAACACGACCTTATACCCATACAAATAAGGTTGTGTTCACATATTTTTGTTCAGTTGGACGCGTCTATATCAACGAACTGGACTGTACATGTAATGTATGAGAGAAAGGATCCAAGTTTCGCTTTCGCGGTTCGCGACGCGACCCCGCCGTGCGCTAGATACATTTAAAGGCGTTATCGCGTTCTCGCACGATATATTTTACACATTTTAATAACATACCATTTTCGCTGGTATATTGTCAGTAATATGGAGCACGCATTTTGGAATATAAATATTTACTCCAACATGGTTGACAAATGCCGTGTCAGGTGGTAATTAAAATATGTATTAATCATAACCTGCATAAATCATGAGAAGCGAACTGCCGTCGCCAGACGTCGACTCGTTCCAAACATTGATTTGAACTTTATCACTAGGATCACTAGGAATTAGTCTTCAATCAATCGCAGCTCGCCATTCTACTTCAAAACAAGTAAACTCATTTGGTTAACAAAATACCGTTAGTAGCGCTGCGTCTCACACATAAGTACCTAAATTAAGGATTCATTATCTCAATTCCGTAGTTCACCTTCAGAAGTTAAGGATTAAAACTATGTACGAGTAATGCTAAGTTAGTTTGAATACGTGAAGTTAATAGGTATGTAGTAGGACAAGTTTGGCATACAGCGGAGCGGACGCGAGGGCAGGCCCGCAAGCTGATCCCGAGCTAATACACCAGCTATTCGTCTCCGATGTCGATCCATAGGGTTATGAGGGCAGGTGTATCACTCACGTCGCCTTGACATTTTAAAAGTAAAACTTGAAATAGACTAGTGTTTTATATATAGCGACAGCACATGTCTTGTTCGTTGCTTTACATGTCTAAGCATTCGAACGTGACTGAATACGCAACGTATACATAGAATGTAAATTGCGTGTTTGGTGTGGAATAAGCGAGCCTAAGTTGGTGTTTAATTTGGAGACATGGCATGGCTTCTGATAAAATTTAGTTATCATTTAACTTAAATACATCAACGAAAACGTTGAGTCGGCGATATATACGAGCATGTGCAACACTTCTTCGTGAAATACTATATTAGGACTAGAGCCAGAGAGCATTAGTGTTGTATTTTTAGTCTAAAGGTGTCGGGGCAATGTAAGTAATCGGCATTGGCGCAGTCGCTGTAGGAAACTGCAATTATATAGAGTTCATTTAGGGACACATGTTAGGCCTGAACGGTTTCAAAACAACCTCATTCATTAGGTACTGAACTTCGCTGGGCATTCGTCTGTCTATCAGATTGCCTGCCTTTGAAGCGGGCTCTATCTCATAAAGCTTATAAGGCAGCAGCAGTCGGGCGTTCCTATTTTGACACAGTTGGATTAACATTTCCACAAGTATCAAAAGAAAAATGCATTATTTGACGCCTTGCCGTAGACACTAGTGGGCAGTTCCAATCTCCAGTAATTGTATTTGTATAGCCCTACAACAAATAATAAAAATTGAATTTAAAATTATTGGGGCTACACCCAGAAATCGAGATTTTTGCAGTATTTTTAGAGAAATACATTTCCTTACACACATACTAATAATGATATAGTGCAGGCTAAGTACATTGTAATGTTTATGTTAATAATTGAATCTTATTAAGGGGGTTACACATTTGTAATGGCGATACATTCAGCTAATTTATGCGTGGCGTGCTTTTCTACTTAAAACAGGTTTACTGCCACTAACAAAGGTTTGCGTCCGAAGCCAACTCCTAGTGTCACTGACACGCACTATAATTATTTTCAGGATAGCTTAGTTTATGACTACCGTCAAGTACTACAACTTTGCCTACGAGGCACAACTTTGCCTGGCTTGAAAAGAAGAAGCTATTTATATCTAATTTCTGAGACGGGAGAAAGACGGCTATCTGAGGAATAAGGTATAAATAGTTTGGTGAAGTAACCCATGTTCTTCAAGCCAGGCAAGATTGTGCATCGTAGGCAAAGTTGTAGCCGTTGACGGTATTTTTTGTCAAGCAATTCAAATACGAGTTTACATCAACCGTGGCTTATTTTCAGGCAGGACTTATCAAACACGTTATTATGCCATACCATTATTAGCAGTATGTGCCCCAATCCAACATATCACACTATTTCTACGCTACTTTTACAGTAAAGAGACTCATAAAAACTTGAAATTTGGATTTCATAAAGACATAAATAAAACAATAGTTTATCACAAACGTTTCCATAAAAACAGACCAAAACCTACATCAAAACGGACATTTATAGTGCTTAAAAGCAGGCTACAGATAAATAATTGATTGTAGCAATTAGCCTAGATCGGCCAGTACATTTTGAATTCCAGTTCCATATTTGAGCTAATTACATTACTGAATTTAAATTTTAGAGACATATTAACGCTATTTTACCACTACATGCGGCTGTAAACACTTGTGTTTAGTTACTACGCGCGACATGTTTCGGAGAGCTTAGGTCTCCATCCTCAAGCACTAAGTGTGCTCGCCTAGCACCGATTCACGACGATGAGAGACTATCACGCGGCGCCGCAACGACGGGTCGTGAATCGGTTCGCCTGGCACTCTTAGTGCTTGAGGATGGAGCCCTAAGCTCTCCGAAACATGTCGCGCATAGTGACTAAATACAAGTGAGCACAGCCGCATGTAGTGATAATAGTACTAATTACATAACGTCAATTTAAGAACAAAATTTGAGCCGCGTGTGATTTCCTTCCACCTGCTTATATGCAAAATATCAGCCAATAACACGTTCTAAAGTGATCGGGGTACGAGGGAGACGCTTTTCGCTTCACTCCACTGAACAGCAAATCTAATCTTAAGATTGTATTATGTTAGTACATGGGTACATGACATAACAGTATGTGAAGCGGCTACACGATTATGATTAAGTCTTAAATCACTCAAATGGCATGACGCTGATTTTGCTTTAAAGTTAAAACTGTGGTTTTAACTATAGCGCGAAGGCTTTATGCTTTTCTTTGTAGTTCAAGGATGAATGTTATAGCGCATTTTATCTCACCATGTTGTGTTATTTTAATTAAACCCCACATGAGAAATATAATGTTTCATTTGAACTACGACACGCTGTCAATAGAGTTGATATGGCGTTGAAATTATGACGACGAAAGAGTTTATTTTCAGTATGTAGGACCATAGGATACAAATACAAATGAAGATTACATTACAAGTAACACAAATATTGCAATGATATCCAAATACTTCCATTAAGATTGCTGTTCCTAATGATTAAAACCATTTTTCGTCGCACGATTTGACATTTTTGTCAAGTCAAACAAAAGAAATACATTCATTGTGAATGATTATTTCCATGAGTTTTGGCCAGCAAAATATTATTTACTACAGCCATACTCCAAACGCGTTACTAATTAAAAGTGGGCGGTAATTAGCGTTATAAGATCACCTAGACCCAGTTCGAAGTCGATGAAAATAGGTACAAGAAATGATCTAGACCTAAACTACATACTGACTGCTTCACTTCAGAAATAAAGCATGTACAAACGGATGGTCTAAGTCGCACGCACGCTGTTCGCCACAAATAGAAGAAAACATGTGTAATGTATGCACCTGACGGGCATGCAGGGACTCGCGACTATTTGCCCGGTGTTTTGCATCTGCAATTAATTAACCCCGTTCTTGTGAACAAAAACTAGTCCGCATGTTATTTGTAGCTGTAGCTCTTGTTACGTACGTACGTACGTTTGCTTTTGAAAAAAGTCGTTACGTGTTAGTCGCAAATATACAGATTAAAAGTTTTTGTTAAAAACTTTGTAACGAATCATATGATTTAACATCACATCACTTAGATCCAATTATCTAAATAATCACTGTATGTTTGTATTTAGTACATTACCATACACGTATCCTAGGTAACTTCCCACAGTGCAATGTCTTTGTTTAATCCTCGACTCCTATTTGCAAGCTTCACATCTCACTACCAACTGTCGTAGGATCCATTAAAGGAACAATTTGTGTGTTGAGATTAGGTACTCTTAAAGAAGATGTTTAAAGGTCATGTTACTCGTAGACACACCATTTTATGAGCAGACACTAAAAGCGCTCTTTATCGTGACATTTCGCGACGAAATAAAACCGGTCCACGATGAGACAAAAGAAATATCTCGTTTATTGAGGTCGGCGTGAAATGATTTCGAAAGTTTCGGATCCTCGCGGATTAGGTCCGTGATCTCGAATAAAACCACTCCACATGTACTTAGGAATAAATTCGCGACCGGTTCACTAACACAAACATAATTTACTTTTGCGGCTCAAAACTTCTGACGAAGTTAATGCAACTTGAAAACTAGTGTGCGAAACCGCTCCGAGACCTTGAAGGTCGGTATTATGCATACCTATCGATTCGGCGAAACAACGGACATCGAACCACGGAACGAGTTAAAAATACCATCACCGACGAGCCGACCGGCATCTGCGGGCACACCGGTCGGACTACTCCGAGCCACATGCGTTTGTTTACTAGTCGCCGGCCGCAACGCCGGCGGCGGAGCGGACCTCCGCGCCGGCAGCCGCATGAGATCTGTTACATACGAGGTGAGGTCGATGGGTTCGTTGTGAGGACTTACGGCGGATGCCCCAATCCATGTCGAAGTTATGGCGCGGGAAGCGTCGCGGGCGCTCGTGGCGCTAGGCGCGCGGCGCGGCGTCTGGCGGGCGACTGCCGTCCCTGCGCCCGCTGTTCCCTGCTGGGACGCGGGGAGCGAGCATTGTCCGCGCTACCAGGACGAAACTCGCGGAAATTGCGAAGCCGCGGAGCGTCTAGCGCCCTTAGATTCGTTAATGAGCTTAGCCTTATCATACAACGAGCAATGACCAGTCATTTCCACTTGGAAATAAGACAGTTTTATTTTATGAACTGGAGCGCCTCAGAAACAAATTACGACTTGAGTATTCTAATCGTTCTTAATCTAGTCTTGTCTGTACGGGATTCTTAATTATGCACCAAATTTATTTTATTACATTGGTACCTATTATTAAATTTCCCTGGTGTGTATGAATCAAAGCAATTAACTTGAGTTTTTAAGTTAATTAAAAACCACAAAACATCGCTTCAGCGTTTCAGTGTTTATCATTTCACGACCAAATAACATTAAAAGACTCTGCAATACGTGTTAGATTCAATTTGCCGTGTTATCTCGTTTTCATCGAATTGAATTACGGGAGATATTCATCTTGTTCACATCAATTCACATTTTGTCATCTACGGATCACTGAATCTTGGATAGATTGCGGATTCCATTTTTTCGTTGTGAGTAGGTACCTAAACAGAGTTTCTGGATCGAGTTTAGCTATTTAAGTAGCTTAGTTAACTAAATAACCGATTACTTGAATAGTAATAACTTATTTTTAGTGTATTTATTATCGAAGGCAGGGGAAGAGAGGACTGAACTCTTTATTTAAAGGTATTACCTATTTACTCGTAAATGTTAATTAAAATAACATTTAAATACAAAAAATATATTTGCTTGCCGTTCCTTTTCGTATTAAAAAGGCGTGATTATGTTTTAGCAGAAGTGATTTGCATATAAATAGGCGATATTTCAAAATGGCTACACGAGTTAGCCGCCGGGTAACCTTTAGCCCGCGTAAATCATAATTAGGGCGGTACATTAACGCGTTTAGGCCCATCAGGCCGGCAGGCTACTTGCATGTGATGAAACTATTCCTTGTATCGCACGGTATTAAAGTTGTTTCTTTTACGGTTAACCATTTCAAAGCAAGGTATAGCAAATTAATGCCGCTATTGCCAAATAACTTTCAACGTAACCAGAAACTTGTGACTATATTTCCTTTTTTCTTTCATGCAAGAGAGTAGTGACGTGCTAGTATAATGAATATAATGATCTACAAAACTTAAGCATATATGTGATGTTATTTAGTAAGTTTGTCGCATGTAGTCTACCTCACCAACCATCTTAAAGTTAACGCCAGAGTTCTATTCTGCCTATATAAGTAGTGTCGTAGACGTAGCTACAGCTACACTAAGCCGGGTACTCGTGGATTACGACTCCAAGCAAACCAATAGACGACACGATCCGACACAAACGGATATAGGAGAGACATCCCTTGGAGAAAAGGAAGTAAGTATACGCTATCAATTTTAAATGAACGCAGAAGCCAATCAGGATGACATGTAATTTCGTTGCAACTAAGTGTTTTATTGCGAAAGCTACAAAAACTGTGTAAGCTTGTTACACGGGGCATCAAAAGAAACGGCGAGAAACAACGCTATTACACTTCAACAAATCACCTCGCGGGCGAGACTGTGAGCTGAATGCCGATTCTTTTTTGCTTCGTCTGTCTATACATTCTCCGAATACGGATTGCTGAATTTCGCCAGGTTGCGCACTTATCATTTTATACCCAAAAGGGACTTTATACTCTTAAGAAAAGTCCGTCCGAGAGTTTGTTTTAGTTAAATAAACACAAAGACGTGAAAAGTTTCTAAGGATTTGGAGAATGCGAGGGTTCCTACATAAGATTAAATTTTGCTACAAGTGCTTTTGTAACGAGTCTTCAGAGGCACACACAGTAACAGTGGCAGCGGCTAGATTTTTTTCTTAGGCAAGCCGAAGCTCAATTTGGCTTAAAATTTCTTAATGAGCTGTAGGAAAACTGCTTAGGTGCCAGAAAATTAGACAAGCCGGCGGGAAACGAATTATATGGACGCGCCGCCACTGCACAGTAAGCAGCAGAAGTAGCTAAACAGACGACGTGGTCAAAATGATTTATACACACTCTTATTGTCTTAACAACGAAGTCGTGAGTCAAGAATCTTGACTCAAGATTATATTGAACAACACTTAAATCAGCCTTCTAGCGTTTGTTCCGATTTTTGCCACAACTCAATTGAGCCTGGGGTCGGCTTGTTCATAGCATTAGATTGCCAAGCGCACTAGTTTTTACGACAGACACACACAATCTGACTTTCCAATCCAGAGGGCAAACTAGGGCTCCTTGGTCCGATTTCCTCGCGATGTTTTCCTTTACCGAAAAGCGACTGGTATATATCAAATTATATTTCGTACCAACCTCCGGATTGTAATTTGCTTCAAACATTATCATCATCATCGGCCTTTGCGTATATTGCAAACGATTTAAACTCGCCAAAAATATACATAGAAATAAAACTTATAGTCTTGAAATATAAATGGTCGTCAAAATGATTGAGTTTATACCTTCCTGTGTGAGGAAAGTAGGCCGATCGGTCACATTTTACTCTTCACGAATGACTAGCTTTCAATATCGTCGCACCTCCACAGTCCACATGAGCGAGTCGCTAACCGTCATCTGATAACAATCATTCTTATCGGCTTCTATACAACATTATGTAACCAAACTTTAGAATATTATAAATGTAAAAGTTTATATGTTTTGATTGTTTGTGTGTTTATTTGTTGTCGTATGTTTAGATGTATATATTTTTGAAACTCTATTCCTAAAACGGTTTACCGGATTCGAATAAATTTAAGCACTCGCCTAGGATTTGTCTCAGATGTCATCCTCTAAGCTAAGCGACCTTTGGTACTAAGGAGGCAGCAGGGATTTCACGATTTAACGTGGATGAAGTCGCGGGCTGAGGTAACACAAAAAAATAATATAATAAAAACTGGAATGTTCATGGACCCGTATAAAATGCTCGCGGTGCCATTTTCAAACGCGGAACAAGAAATGTTTGGTTTTAATTAATGTCGTGATTGCTCGGCCATTCCAATTAATGAAATGCAGAAAATTGTGAACTGTATTTAAACTACATGCTGAATAGTAAAACAAGGTGGACACTTTTAAACTCAATTTAGTACTTACGTACGTGTATGTATATAAACGTATTTATGAACATTTATTTATCCTATGATAAATTCAGAAGAATGACTGCAGTACACAGAAAGTGAAACAAAAGAGTATACCACTTCTTGATTGATACCACAGCGGAAGGTTTCTCAAGAGACATGCAAAATGATTCGTTAGTTAGACGGACCCTTCATTCTTAAAAGTAAAACTTTGAAATTGTTCAACACGACTATGGACCACGGTAAAGTTTTTTGGATCTTTTCCAATTTGAGAGTGAATATAAAACCGCATATTCACTCTCCAGGCCTCTGGTTAGAGTTTCGTTTGTCATCTTATTCATCACAATGGAATTAAAGTGTAACCATTCCATAACGTTACACCAAACAATAAATCAACAATCCAGTCAACAGTTCAATAAACATATAGTAAAGTTATCAAACGTCCTCTATTCATACCAATAAGATGCAATTTTTGAGAAATCTGTACTCCTTAACTAAATGCGTACTGGGTACACCTAATATGATGATGATGTCTTCCTGTTATCCCTCATTAGGGGCATAGGGCTCGCAGAAAAGTTTACCATTTGTCACTATCTTTAGCGGCTACTCTCAGCCCTTTCTTACACCTAATATGTACATTGAAAACTAAGGATGTGTCGCACGCGCAAATCCAATTGAAAATAGTTGCGCCTAAATTAACAGAATATTCTGTAGTCGCGCTTTGCATAAATAGGCTAGTGCTGCGTAGCGGGCGTGACATTTAAATTATTATTTTAGCTCATCATATATATGTGGGCGTAAATAGACAGTAAGTGCGTAGGAAAAAAAAAAGAAAATGCGTTGAAAGAACACATTACTCACTGCGATGTGGGTGTGTCATCACGATTGCAAGCGGGCACTCGTCGTCCTCGAGTATGCTCTCGGAGTTGTCTGTTGAGTCCACCTGTTAAATGATACAAACATAAAAAATGCGATACATACACGACGCCACTGTAATAATAGAAATTCAAATTCAGCAACAAAGGTTAATGGAAAACTAGTCTCGTTGAGATCAAACGCTCCCGAGGTGCATAACACTTTTAATCTACACAACAAATCTCCATTTCAAAGGTGCAGACAATTCTCACGTTGAATTCAGAAAAAGCGAATTTAAAAATCTCACGGTGTAAAATTCGCTTCAATACGAGTTCTGTAGGATTACGTGCATTCTTAATATTACGTAGTGTCAAGAGATGGCGTCTTTGGTCTTGGATCACCTTTGAAATACAACCCGCAACGCAATACCCGCATCCCGAAAAAGCGGCAGCTATCAATAACTCCCATTCCGATAAGAGCCTGTCCAAGTCAAGTGTTGTGAACGGGTTTTCGGGCCCAAAATATTGCATTGCCTTTCGTGTTTGGCATGTCTATAACATTATGTAGGCTATGGGTGGGGCCCGTGTCATGTGGGTGTGGGTTTCAGGAAGATAGTCATGTTTCTAAATTCGAAGGGTTAAAGTCAGGCAGGAGGTAGATCATATACCGAAATATAGGTCAATGCCTATCAATTACTCCATAAGAGCCCGTCCGCGACGAGTGTGGTGCGAGACGGGAGCTGGAGCTTAAATTTACCCTTAACCATAATAAGTATCAATTAGATATTGGATCAAAGATAAATAAGATAAAAATCGACCGAAGAAAAGGCAAATTTATTATGTAAGAAGATTAACAATTATATAATACTAGCTGTACCCGCGCGGTTTCGCTCGCGTGCGTTGCAGTAGGTTCTGTCACTTTTCGTTACCCTCAACAGTCCATTGCTAAACGCTTTTTACATGTCATATTTCATACAGTATGTTTAGCAGTTTAGCTAAAATTGACTTCTTGCATATAACTTCGACATCCCAAAAGATCGACTGAAAGCGTCTGAGATTTGACTGTGTCAGCCATGGCAAATTAGCAATAGTACAGTGTGTTTTTTGTTTATGCGGGGGGAGGAGCCCCCTGAGCCCCCTACTTTTTGCCGCCCATAACGTGGTTATTAACTCTATCAAAACTCTTTTTCTCCCATCTCAAATGTTCGACGTAACAATTTTTGGTATAATAAGCAATAGTACGGTGTGTTTTTTCTTTATGCGGGGGGCTCCGCCCCCCGAGCCCCCCCTTTTTTGCAACCCGTCACGCGGCAAACTCTATTAAAACTCTTTTTCTCCCATCTCAAATGTTCGACGTAACAATTTTTGGTATAATAAGCAATAGTACGGTGTGTTTTTTCTTTATGCGGGGGGCTCCGCCCCCCGAGCCCCCTTTTTTTGCCTCCCACCTCGTAATTAACTCTATCAAAACTCTTCTTCTCCCATCTCAAATATTCAACGTAAAATTTTTTGGTATAATTAGCAATAGTGCAGTGTGTTGCAGCCCATCACGCGGCAAGCTCTATCAAAACTCTTTTTCTCCCATCTCAAATGTTCGACGTAACAATTTTTGGTATAATAAGCTATAGTACGGTGTGTTTTTTCTTTATGCGGGGGGCCCCGCCCCCCGAGCCCCCCTTTCTTTGCGGCCCATCACGTAGTAAACCCTATCAAAACTCTTTTTCTCCCATCTCAAATGTTCGACGTAACAATTTTTGGTATAATAAGCAATAGTAGGGTGTGTTTTTTCCTTTTTGCGGGGGGCTCCACCCCCCGAGCCCCCCTTTCTTTGCAGCCCGTCACGCGGCAAACTCTATCAAAACTCTTTTTCTCCCATCTCAAATGTTCGACGTAACAATTTTTGGTATAATAAGCAATAGTACGGTGTGTTTTTTCTTTATGCGGAGCCCCCCGAGCCTCCCTTTTTTGCCGCCCATCACGTGATTAACTCTATCAAAACTCTTCTTCTCCCATCTCAAATATTCAACGTAAAAATTTTTGGTATAATTAGCAATAGTGCAGTGTGTTGCAGCCCATCACGCGGCAAACTCTATCAAAACTCTTTTTCTCCCATCTCAAATGTTCGACGTAACAATTTTTGGTATAATAAGCATTAGTACGGTGTGTTTTTTCTTTATGCGGGGGGCTCCGCCCCTCGAGCCCCCCTTTCTTTGCAGCCCGTCACGTGGCAAACTCTATCAAAACTCTTTTTCTCCCATCTCAAATGTTCAACGTAGCAGTTTTTGGTATAATTTGCAATATTATCGTTTTTTTTATTTGCGGGGGGCTACGCCCCCCGAGCCCCCCTTTCTTTGCAGCCCGTCACGCGGCAAACTCTATCAAAACTCTTTTTCTCCCATCTCAAATGTTCGACGTAACAATTTTTGGTATAATAAGCAATAGTACGGTGTGTTTTTTCTTTATGCGGAGCCCCCCGAGCCTCCCTTTTTTGCCGCCCATCACGTGATTAACTCTATCAAAACTCTTCTTCTCCCATCTCAAATATTCAACGTAAAAATTTTTGGTATAATTAGCAATAGTGCAGTGTGTTGCAGCCCATCACGCGGCAAACTCTATCAAAACTCTTTTTCTCCCATCTCAAATGTTCGACGTAACAATTTTTGGTATAATAAGCATTAGTACGGTGTGTTTTTTCTTTATGCGGGGGGCTCCGCCCCCCGAGCCCCCCTTTTTTGCCGCCCGTCATGTGTTTAACTCTATCAAAACTCTTCTTCTCCCATCTCAAATATTCAACGTAAAATTTTTGGTATAATTAGCAATAGTGCAGTGTGTTGCAGCCCATCACGCGGCAAACTCTATCAAAACTCTTTTTCTCCCATCTCAAATGTTCGACGTAACAATTTTTGGTATAATAAGCAATAGTACGGTGTGTTTTTTCTTTATGCGGGGGGCTCCGCCCCCCGAGCCCCCCTTTTTTGCCGCCCGTCATGTGATTAACTCGGCTACCTAATGATTCCCCGAAATATTACTCGCAGATTTTCGATTCGCAGACAACGACTCGCTGAACTACGATTCGCAGAATGGTTTATTCGTAGGTGTATCGTTTGATCGACTAACGTTTCGCAGCTCTATGGTTCGCAACCGATTCAGTTCGCATGTGTTTCAATTCACAGAACTATTATTGGAAGAAATTCATTTGGCAGAATAATCATTTCGATTCCGTAACCTTTAGTAGAGTAATGTTTAGAATTTTACACAATTCGTTTTTTAGGGACTGTAAAAGGCCAAACACGTTCACGATTCAAATATGGTTCGCACCATGCGTGCAAGTGAACTCTGCATTAAAAGCAAATCCCTAAAACTAAACTTTATATCGTGTTGTTAAGTTTAAATTACCTACTTATTGTATAAATAAATATGTAATAAGTAGGTATAAATTTAAGTATTTATTTTTTAAACCACTTTTTCACTAAGAAAAAATCATACAATTTTGGTGTTTTTAGATTTCGTTCCCTATTGTATCAAAATGATTTACATAGTATTTATATTTTTATTTTATTTATTTATATCAATTTATACAGGGTGTAATAAAAATACTGGTGATCCGTTTAAGGGCATAATTGGTATCGTGACTGGTTGTGACTAAGAAAAAGTAGGAGAATTTTTTTTGGACGGGAAAAAAAAATCTATGGGACAGGACAGGACAGGGGCTCCCAGCCGGCCGACCCTCCATACTAAACCAAACATTTTTTTCGCGCGAAAACATTTTTTTCTTACTTTTTCATAATTAGAATACGATACCAATTACGCCCTTGAAAGGATCACCAGCATTTTTGTTACACCTTGTATTAATAAATTTAAAGAAATCAAATACGCTAGGGAAGTTCACGTTGCAGTCATTTTCGATACTTACTGTGGTGGTGTTACACACACACACACACACACAGATACACCACGACGCGAACGCGAACGTTCTTGTATGTATCATATTCATAAGTTTATAAAAATTGCATATATTTATTTAAGATATTTTTTTATTTTAAATATATTATATTTATTGCGAATGTGACGTTCTAAAAAAATATTAGTCTGAGTATTTTGGAGATAGTTTGAGTTCTAGGGTTAGATAATATAGAATATTTACGAAATAATTTCTTAAAGACACATAGAGAACCTGTGTAAGGACATAAAAAGGGGGATGGATTACTAATTTCAAGCAGACGAGTTGCGGGCAAAAGCTAGTATAATATTCTAGCTCTATACCGCATGGAAGTAAATACATTAAATACCCTACTTACGAATAGACGACATGCTTAATGCCAACAACGGATGAGCTTTGAACGATATGAAGGATTTTAGCTAGGCATATTATAAAATAGCGCCGTTTTATAATAGGTCTAGGAAACAATACAAAATACCCCATGATCATTCTTCGAACCGTTGTTCGACTAATGGTTGGTCGGCTTATCGTGTCACTTACAAAACGATCATTCTACGAAAAGAAATTCTGCGAATCAATAATCTGCGCATTGACTGGTCTTCGAAAAGGTTACTCTGCGTAATGAAATTCTGCCAATCGTGTTTCTACCAAAAAACCCATCTGGGAATGGTTGTCTGCGAATCGATAATCGGCGAATCATATTTCGGACAATCAATAGGTCACCGATTAACTCTATCAAAACTCTTCTTCTCCCATCTCAAATATTCAACGTAAAATTTTTTGGTATAATTAGCTATAGTACGCTGTGTCTTTTGTTTGTGCGGGGGGCTCCGCCCCCCGAGCCCCCCTTTCTTTGCAGCCCATCACGCGGCAAACTCTATCAAAACTCTTTTTCTCCCATCTCAAATGTTCGACGTAACAATTTTTGGTATAATAAGCAATAGTACGGTGTGTTTTTTCTTTATGCGGGGGGCTCCGCCCCTCGAGCCCCCCTTTCTTTGCAGCCCGTCACGTGGCAAACTCTATCAAAACTCTTTTTCTCCCATCTCAAATGTTCAACGTAGCAGTTTTTGGTATAATTTGCAATATTATCGTTTTTTTTATTTGCGGGGGGCTACGCCCCCCGAGCCCCCCGTTCTTTGCCACCTGTTACGTAGTAAACTCTATCAAAACTCTTTTTCTCCCATCTCAAATGTTCGACGTAACAATTTTTGGTATAATAAGCTATAGTACGGTGTGTTTTTTCTTTATGCGGGGGGCTCCGCCCCCCGAGCCTCCCTTTTTTGCCGCCCGTCATGTGATTAACTCTATCAAAACTCTTCTTCTCCCATCTCAAATATTCAACGTAAATTTTTTTGGTATAATTAGCAATAGTACACTGTGTTTTTTGTTTGTGCGGGGGGCTCCACCCCCCGAGACCCCCTTTCTTTGCAGCCCATCACGCGGCAAACTCTATCAAAACTCTTTTTCTCCCATCTCAAATGTTCAACGTAACAATTTTTGGTATAATTAGCAATAGTACAGTGTGTTTTTTGTTTATGCGGGGGGCTCCGCCCCCCGAGCCCCCTTTCTTTGCGGCCCGTCACGTGGCAAACTCTATCAAAACTCTTTTTCTCCCATCTCAAATGTTCTACGTAGCAGTTTTTGATATAATTTGCAATATTGTCGTTTTTATATTTGCGGGGGCCTCCGCCCCCCGAGCCCCCCGTTCTTTGCCACCCGTCACGTAGTAAACTCTATCAAAACTCTTCTTCTCCCATCTCAAATGTTCAACGTAACAATTTTCGGTATATTTAGCTATAGTGCGGTGTCTTTTTTTCATTTTGCGCCTTCCTCTCTTTGACGCCCATCACGCGGTGAACTCTATCTAAACTCTTTTTCGGTAGGGTGTGCCGGTACTTTTCGATTTCCGTGTTTCACTATGTTCCGTTTGTTTTTTTATAGTTAGTTAATTTAACTTTTATTCTTGCACCTTTTGTACATGTCTGTTGTATAGGCCCAATGGTTGACTGGTGGAAAATACCATTTGGTATGATGTCCGCCGTTTGGTCTCACAGTTTTGTATTTCGTGCAATATAGTGTAAATAAAAAAGATTCTTATAGGGAGGCAACGCGCACATAAAACCTCTGGATTTACAGGCGTCCATTGGCTACCCTAAGTGCTTACCATCAGGCGGGTCGTATGATTGTTTGCCATCGCCGTGGTTTAAAAAATATATAGTTGAAATACAAAGGCATAAGTATTTATTTACCATATAAAGGCATTTCCCATACAAAATTTAAACCCCCCTTAAACCCCCTTAAATCCAAAAAGTTCGTATTTTTTATAGCCTATGTCCTGACCAGAGGTCTGTAGAACCTGCTAGTGAAGTTTTTATCGAAATCGGTTCAGGCGTTTTGACGCCAACTCTCCCCATCCAAACAGACAAACAGACAAAAATTCTAAAAATCGCCGAAACGTGTTCTGTTATCGATTCTAAGAGCTACTAAATCATTTTTTTACTAATATCTCCAATGTACAGATTTTTGACCCTCTTCACCTTTATTATATGTATAGACTAGCGACCCGCCCCGGCGTTCGCACGGGTGCAATTATACATATAAACCTTCCTCATGAATCACTCTATCTATTAAAAAAAACAGCATCAAAATCCGTTGCGTAGTTTTAAAGATCTAAGCATACATAGGGACAGACAGCAGGAAGCGACTTTGTTTTTGTTTTATACTATGTAGTGATGGTAGGTTTTAGATTTGCGCCTTATTCATAAAACTAAAATTTTGTCTCTTTCTAACAGTAACAGCACAAATGTCGAAATAACGAAGGAACAAACGATAATAACCGGCATTTTAAATTTGAAAGAAAATACATTTATGTATATAACACCGTGTGTTTGTTTACGTATGTTATTCTGTTGCATATCAATGTTTTTTTGGTTGTTTGGCAGATGATTTGTTTAAAATTTCCATTCGCCATGTATTTTAAGATTCCGTAACGAAAAATACAAACATGCAATTTCGCCAGGTTTATGTCAAAGGCATTCATTAAGTTATTTAGAGCCGAGATCCCGCACTAGCAGGAGTATTAGGTTCGAGGGAATCGAGAGCAAGCTGCGTTCATTGAAGCGGAGCCTGAAGCGTTTACCGCGCCCGTTAGCGTACTGAAACGACCCAATTTGATGCGAATAAATAAAAAGGAAATATTTGAGTGCTGCAATTTAACACCTATAGATCTACGTTCAAAGCTTTGCTAATTAACATTGACATTTAGAACTTTTTCAAACACATCCAATATCCATATGTAGTGGAACTGAAGTACTGATTATGTTTATAGTGTCATCTCTGGGAGCCAAGTGTATAAATCAATTTAGGTTTTCGGTTCGAAAAGTTATTTAAGTTACAGAACTCTGTAGCGGACAGAAGTCTATAGCGGGTATATTCAAGGCCCGTTAGCGTACCAAATTGACCCGAATGGATACGTATAAATAAACCTAAAGATTTCCGAAGCTTTAAGTCTACTGCAAGAACAAACAAGACCATATTGAGTGAGCTAAAAATTTCCTAGCGCCGTTCAACCCTATGCTGCGAAAAGATATTCTTTCGACATATCATGCGTTTTGACCAGCACCAGCTTGAAAAAAAGCGTCATACTGTGACTCGTGAAGGGCGAGCGTCCCAGAGTAAATGGTGAAATTCCACCCGGACGGCGTGTGGCTCTAAGCAGAGGGCGGCCCGTATGTCTCTCGACCGCGTCTCATGGAGGGACATCACAGGTGGTCACGATCCTCGGTCATGAGGGAACGACGAAGAAGAAGTCTAATACTATATACTTCGTTTGAACGTGATTAAATACCTTCAATCTTCTTTGTTTTTTTGTGCAAATCATTATAGGAATAAATGTGTAATTCAAATTTTATGTCTGTATATTTATTTACTTCGTGAAATCAAATGAAGTTTGAAGTCCGCTCTTTGAATTGATGAATGAGTTGTTTACTCCAGCAAATGAAGTCCGCCGTCGAGGGAATAATAGAAGGGAAAATATCGGACAGGTACGGGATATTTATAGATTTACCTATAACTTTAACGCAGCACTCGATCATTTTATAAAATGATACAATATGGCATTTTGCCTATATGTCCCGCACGTCTCATTAATATTCAAGTATTCCGATGGGAAATTAACCATGCTATTCTATCGTCAATATCCGTCGCATAATGAAACTATATCAACATCATTCATAATAAAATGAATAAATCAGCTGCAGCAATTTGGTTAAACTAGGTCGCCAAGAGGTGTATTATTGGAGTCTGATGTGTTCGTAAGGGTCTGAATTGGCTTAAAAATGCAATTACCTTTCTTGGGTCTTCGAGTTTTTGTCGCATAACCGCATTAGATGGGATGCGCTCGAGGTAAGCCGGGAAACGGCTCGGCTGATCCATTATCGATTAAGACCGCGGCTACAGTGGCTTCAAACTTCACAGTGGATCGCACTTTGAATTGAACCAAATATCTTCAGCGCTTATAGCACGCTCCGATTAGACCAATCTGGCTAGTGTAATAGTAACACGGGAAACTAAAGGACAAACGATCCTATCAATATAATAGTCAACTAGATAGATTATGTAGACGATATAGAATTATCTGCGATTAGGTACCTTTTTGGACGGGTGTTTCTTTCTAGGCTCTAAATGCGATTTGAGAATACAAGTCTAAAATGCGCCCTAAAAATGAGCCCTATTTACAGGTTTGTGTGACACCCGACACCCATGAAAACCCCAGGAGACTGTAATATATATCGACGTAACAAAATTATACTACTACCCGAGAGAAGAAATGCACGTGGGCGACCAGAAATACCAACAGCGTCCAACGTAGGTGTATTCATGTCAGGGATAACATGGAATGACACCTATATTGGGATTAGTGTTTTCTCTTTTCTGTGCTTAAAATAATGTTAAGCATTTAAGTTTAAATTGTTGTGGTGCTGTTTGTAGTTTATTTGCAATAAATGATTTTTCTTTCTTTCTTTATTTATATGTAACAAACGATTTGCGTTTTCCCATGCGATAAGCTAAGGAATCAAACTCATTTCTGGCAAATGTATTTCCTTTTCCAACTAATTATAACTTGGACCTTTCCGAAAAAGATACTAGGTATAGTAGTTATGTTTCAATTTCGAGCTCACTACTTACCTAATCAAATGAAATTGTGGTCAAACACAGTAAAACCAGCTTAATACGATCACGTTTAATACCATTTTTCGCGTAATACGCCATTTTATATCAGTCCATCTAACTTGAGTACTTGAGGTTCTGTAGGTCAGTCCCGCATTATACGCTTTCCAGCTTAAGTCGCGTTTTTGGCTAGGTCCCTTCAAAATCGTCTCTAAAAAAAACTATTATTATTAATCATAGAATTACCTGAACGATGCAGAAGTGCTGCGGGTCGTGTCGCGACAGGCCGTACTTGTCGAGCATCTCGCGCACGACGCCCGCCGCCGTGTCGCCGACAGACAGCAGCAGCGTCTTGTACGGCACGTCGGGGCATAGCGACGAACCGTATATTTTAAGCGTGCCACCTATATAAAAAGAAAAGTTGTAAAAAATGTCTAATTAATAAACTGAAACTAAATATTAAATTTATTTTGTTTGATGCAGAACGGTTGGCTAATGAAAGTAATGAAATATCACACCTCGCAGCACTAGTAATTAAGTAACTAATATGTATACAAAATTGGTAGTATATAGTCTACAATCTACATACGAAGGATTACTAATTTATTCGCGCCAAGGGTACAATTAGTCGAGGTTTACAGACGTGTTGTGGTCGGATGTATAACTAAAAATGAACCCTGGGGTTATAGCAAACTGAAGTCAAAGTCTTAATTTGTCTATGATTTATTAAATTGTAACGTGCCACTGACTTTTGTGTAAACAAAGAAAACGTTTCACGCAAACTCTTCCGAATTACCTACTTTAACTTTTAACTAGATAACTAAAAGGTTGTTCTTGTTCTCCACTCTTGTACGTTGTTTAATATATATATATATTCGAAGCAGCAAATCATATAAATTCCGCATAAAAATAAACACAACCACATACACGTGTCCTGTTATTATACACGCATTTGCCTTATTACACGAGGAAAGCAAGTCCCTCAAGAGACGGAAACTACATTTATCTGAGTACATACGTACAGTTGTTGTACTAATACCGTACCGCGGCGCAAACAACAATGTAAATAAGTATGGGCCGGGGTAAACTGAAGTTATAAAGCAGTGATCACTACGTTCCACTAGAAGGAATGTGGATATTTAGGTAAGTACAAAAACGTGTACGTAAAACTCGCGGTTACTACTCATATTCAACGGCCCCCTAGCCTAGTTGGTTGTGACGCTGCCTATGTAGCAGTAGAGATTGTGAGAAAAAAAAACATATGAACCAAGTGTCCGCCGCAGGCCACTCCATGAAATGGCGTCCCAGTAGTACGGGCGGCGACCGTAGGATCTGCTACGTAACGTGATACAAAGATAAGCCCTATGGCACATGTTCATAAAAGTGATGCTGAGTTCCGGAAAAATAGTAAAAAAAATTAGAATTGGCCGAAAGCACAAAAAAGTACTACCTCCGGTCAAAAAAATGGATGGTATTTACCTACGTCATTGGTCATAAAGGTGACACTTGTGGCAACAAACAGTAATTTATTTTTAGGTATAGAAAAACCCAGTCTGCCAGTTCCTGCATGGCCGGAAGTGCCCGGCAGACTAGTTTAAAAGTAACGAATTTGACTCCAAATGTACGTCGTTTTTGAACCAGTCTGCCGAGCACTTCCGGCCATGCAGAAACTGGCAGACTGGGTTTTTCTGTACCTAAATACAAATTACTATTTGTTGCCACAATAATCATCTCAGTATCAAATACCGTAGATAAATGCCATCCATTTTTTAAACCGGAAGTGGTCCTTTTTTGTGCTTTCGGCCAATTCTAATTTTTTTTACTATTTTTCCGGAACTCAGCATCACTTTTATGAAAATGTGCCATGGGGCTTTATCTTTGTATCACGTTACGTAGCAGATCCTACGGCCGCCGCCCGTACTACAGTTACACATCTTTTTACACAGTTTTATTTAAATTTCAACCACTTCTCGGTGTCAGCTGAAGCTTAAATTTGGTATACTTCCGTAATTTACATGACAATTCTAACTACTAGATACAGTCAGCAACACTTGTTATGTAATTATAAGCAATGTTCATTCTTAAAACCCTTTTTTTTTTGTTGATATTATTTACGTGTACACAAATTATAAAATGTGGAAACTACAGAACAATTTGCGCAGTTATTTTATGTCTGGTCAGTGTGAGTCGTATTATGCTTTATAATGCAGGATCTAATGGGTAAGAATATAAAGTTACGGGAGTAAGAGGGAGGATTTAATGAGCGTTATATTTCTCTGCGAGACTAACTCAACTAATTTTAGTCAAGAGGGCGCAAGGCGTCTAATGAATTACATCGTTAAGGATTAAGATCGGCGCTGGAAAGAGAGTAATTGAATCCTACGAATCGACTTCAACATTCCTTAATCATATGGATATTGGAAGTAGACTGAAAATGTCGTTTAAAGCAATAGATATTAAACAGAGCGCTAAACGCGAAGATTAGACTTAAATAGAAAATTTTGTAAATACCGCTATAAAATAAAATAACCGGGACCTAAATTATGACGATTATATAAAAACAAGTAACAAACACAACTGTCAAAGTGACAAATAATTACAAAATATAAATTAACTAATAGAAGCCTGAAAGACGTTTATGAATAAATTGGTAAATTATACCGGGTGTACAATCCAAATGGGTCAGTATGGAGAACTCGGAAACTATGAGAGATAGCGAGATCTGTTCTTAGGAACCATGACGTCGATTTTAGATTTAATAATAATTACATTCACACTTTTTTATTAACTCTCATACATGACCGGGAATCGAACCTGGTCAAAATCAATGTGTATAAATTCTGCAAGTCGCAAGAAGCACAACACTAATGGAATCTTGTTGAAATAATTGAAAGAAAAACCCACCAATAAGATAATTATCACGGCGGGTTTTAACGGCCTCCTAGCCTAGTTGGTAGTAGTTAGGGAGGCGAATAGGGGAATTTTCTGCAATACTCGAGCGTGGCAGTTTAAGATATGAGAGATACCTTAGACCTAATAGAACAACCTTGTAAAGTATTTAGCTCTATATGTAGTGACGCGCGCCTAGGATAGACGATCAGATTAGTAAAAAAAAATGGATAGTCTGAAATACTCCAGCGCGTCAGTTTAAGATATTGGGGGTTGATTTTAGTGTTTAAAGACTAAATTTAACTAATCTGACGATAAGTCCTTGACGCCGCCGAGTTATAGGGTCGCGAACTTGTAAAAAAAAACGTTAATCCGGCATTCTCGAGCGCGATTTTTAAAAAATTTGTTTTGAAGAATATAATCTAAAACTTACTAAAAATACAAAATCTGCCGGTTTCCGCATGACCGGAAGTGTGGAGGAGCCATTTCGTCTTCCTAAGAACGCGTTACGGCATATAAGTCGCGAACGATACATTTTACAAAAAAAAGTTTAAATAAACAAAAAAGGTAATTTTATTTTACACAAAAAAGGTGTCTTTACATTTTTGTCCAAAGTTAAAACTTTTTGACTTGAAAGTTAAACCTTTTTCGGTCAGATTAAGAGAACCCACCAACATTTTTGTCAGATTAAAAAAATATACTTTCAGGATACCGAGATAAACCTCCCCTATGAAAATCTGACGCGCTCGAGTATTTCAAAAAAACTCTTTTTTTTTTGCATTTTCAAAAATTCATCGTAACTTATCGTCACGCCGAAATCGTCAGTTTTTTTAAAGGGAGCTTCCTTGGGGCCTACTTAACACCCCTTCCGAAAATCTGACGCGCTCGAGTAATTTTTTTTTTTGCAATTTTTGACTACTTTATATGCCTACCCCCACCACGCAAACCGGCAGATTAGTATACCGTTGTTATCAGAGGCACTCGGGGCATACGTAGTATGAATATCTGACGCGCTCGAGAATGCCCAAGTAACTGTTTTTTTTAACATTTTTGAAAAACCGTGCACGCCAAACCCACCGCTAAAATGGTTTTTGCCATACGAGCTTTTCTTTTCGAAATTATTTTATCTTTCGATTTTGATAGGTCTCGACGGCGCCGTTGAATTACGCCATTTAGCTACCTCGCCTCCCTAACTATAGTGACTATGCCTATGAAGCAGGAGGTCCCGGGTTCGAATCCTGGTCAGGGCATTTATTTGTGTGCTTATCACAGATATTTGTTCCTGAGTTATGGATGTTTTCTATGTATTTAAGTATTTATCTATATCTATTATATATATCGTCGCCTAGTACCCACACCACAAGCCTTATTGAGCTTACTGTGGTATTATCGCTAGAGTGCAATTTCTTCAAAAACTTTAAGTAGAGAATTTTACGACAAACTATTTCAGAATCGTGTCAAGCAATTTACTTTTTAAGTTATGCATAAAGAGCCGCAAACTCAAGTTCGTGACTGCCGCGTGCCGAGTCGGTAAATTCAATTTGCCCTGAGCTTGCCTTTACTCAAATTTGAAGGTAGAATGCTCTTACGACTAATTCAACTTTTACTTTTCCATCTAATACTATTTCGTTTGTACATACTAGCAAGCAAATGGTTTATGTCTTTGTCCCGAGTCGACGGTTAGTTGTATAGTCACCATCAAATATATCGGAGCGGCCACGGTACTCATTAATATCTGAACATGCACTTTATCGCCTTGGCAATAGAGGTGTTGTTCAGATACTTGTGACCACCTTGGCCGCTCCGATATATCTGATGGCGACTGTACTTTTGAATGTATACCCGACGTACTGTTTCCCTAGAGTCCAAAATGCTTTTATCGTTCTCTACAATCAGACACACAGTAAACCTAACTTGAGAGCTCTAGGTGACACGGGGAATAGATATTTGTGCAACATGAGAGCAAAGTTAGTTTTTGCTTCGAGTGCTTATTTTGCGTCCTGAGCAAGCGAAAGATTCTATAATAGAATCACGAGCGTACCGAGTGATTCTAATTTAGAATCTTGAGCGTAGTGAGGGACTCAAAGGCACGAGGTGCAAATAACTTTGGTCTCATGTTGCACATACAACTTTTCACCTCAGCAGTGAGAACATAGGAGAAAATTGACACTGAGTTTTTTAACTTTTGTCTTAAATTATGACTTTTTGACTTTTTTTTTTTTTTTTACTTTCCTGACTAACTGACATTGTAATTTTTGTAATTCTTGTAATTTTTGAATATTTTGTTTTTTTTTTTTTTTTTTTTGAATTTTAAGTTTTTTTTTTTATTTTTCGAATTTTTCAAAAAACTTGAGTTTTTTGAAATTTTTTGACTATTTTCGACTTTTTCTAAATTATTGACTTTTTGTTTTTTTTTTTTACTATAAGTATTTTTGAGCTTCGTTTCAAAATATTGTAAGCACATTGATTAGAAACTAGTGCCTGCGCCAAATCTTGTGATTAGGTTTCCAAGCTAATTTAGTGTTCATCGAGGTTCTGCTATTCAAAAAGCGATATTATGACGTTTAAAATATTACTTCCTCTTTCTTTTAACTGCAGAAATTTCAAGGTCATTTTGTCTCACTCAGTGAGCAAAATCGAATTTTGCTCACTGAATTTTATGCAGCAATGAACCCTTGTTCTAGCTGCTGAGCTGAGGTGAAAAAGGTATTATTATGGATTTACACATTTATAGCCCATATTAATAAGCAGACAAGCAGTCAGCCCGCCTGTTGGTAAGCGGTTACCGTAACTTATGAACGCCTGCAACAGGTAGTGTTTATATGTGCGCGTTGTCGACCTTTAAAAACTTGTTGGCTCAGAATGTAATTTTCATTACCAGAAGACATTTCTTATTGAGGCAAAACACTTGTCCAATTTTGTATTATCTTAGGTGGTTTGTTATTTTATATAGTAATATTATTATTTGCGCGGGTTTAATTTTTTGCGGATGCCGTCATCCGTACATTCATGGCAAAAATTATTGAAGAAGGACGACTAAGCGTAATAGTAACTACACCGTCCAGACCATTTATATCCCTAGCCCGTGTTAACTGATATTAATGCGAAAAACTGTGTTAAAGAAAAAAAAAGTGGGTTACGACAACACAGTACTACGATATAAAAATCGTATATGTACGCTTAGCAACTTCTGCTGCTGACTGTACATACAGGGTTTCGGAATGAGTACTAAATCTGCCATCTATCGGACACCCTCTACATATTTTTGTCTGCCACCCCAACATAAACTGCCCTGTGAGTCCACCCCACCGTAGCGTTCATCAACAGTTTGGAAACGCCACACTAGGTGGCGCTGTACGCAACACTACCATCACAGGCGATACAGTAGTCACGATTGCCACATTTTACAAACCCTATAACAGTTAATTCTATTTTAACAGACATACAGTAGCCATCATATATATCGGAGCGGCCAAGGTGGTCAGAAATATCTGAACAAATCCTCTATTGTCAAGGCGATAAAATACATGGTCCGATGTTTTGACTACCCTGGCCGCTTCGATATATTTGATGGCTGAAGTGTACGGCGTTCAGGGGGTATAATGACAACTCAAGAGTCGAGGAAATACTGTTTATTCATTGAGAAAATACTCAGTTTATATACTAATACACATATGGTAATTTACATATGGTTTGATGGATTGAACGATATGTTAGTCATTGTAAATGGAATGTCAAGGTTGGTAAGATACAGATGGGAAGTAGTATCATGTGTTTATCAACTGTGGATCAGATGTAGATCAGCTGTCGATCAGCTGTTACAATGGTGGTCACTACTCACTACAGCTCTCCCCTTTTTTTTGAGACAAAAAATAGTAAAATATATAAGGATTATTTTTTTGGCTTAAGTTAGATTAATTTACTTATAACTATGATTACATATGGATTTTCTTATATCTATGGTTACATGTGGGTTCACTTGAGTTACATAAGTTTTCTTATATCTATGGTTATCTATGGGTTTTCTTATGTTTGATAAATCTTCTTATATCTATGGTTACATATGAGATTTGTTTATTTTGCATCATTGGGCATTCTCTGTGTTATGGAGATAGTGGTCCCATATATGGATGGAGGTATGCGATCAGATGGATTTGTTTTAAGTTTCTTGTTACTTTATGATGTTAGGCTTTATTGTTTAGTTATTTACTTTCTTGCTTCTGCTCGGTTTGCATCGTTTGTCGTTACTTCCTACATATACGTAATGTCGTCTAACGTATCCGTGTATTATATGGACTTGAATCTGTATGCCGTTTTTGAAGTGTGCCGGTCGTTTGATAACCGTCACGACGTGCCCTTCCTATACTGCACCACGAGGACTGTGGCAGGCGTGCTCGAGTACATCGGTGTCTTCGTCGCGCCAGCTGGGCACCCCCTGATGTGCCCAATTTACCCCGCACCACACCTGGAGGCGCTCCTGCACCTAGAGCTGCGCGTCGTTGATCCGGTAGGGCAGTTACTCTACCTGGATCACGCGCTCACCGGGGACGGCCGGTATTGGTGTGTGACCTGGCGCCGTATGGAGTGGCTCACGGTGGCTGTGGTAGCGGCCGACGATGTAGTGGAAGAACCCAGTGCTATTGACTTTGACTTGGACACGTTATTTGGTGATTTCGATGATCTTGTGAATGGTGGTGATTATATGTGAGTGTTTATTTGTTGATTTTTTTTTTATGTGTTTAATATACCTATATTTTACCTGATGTGTGTGTGTTTTTTTTTTTTTTATGCGTAGTATGGTTTTGTTCTATTTTTATGCACAATGTATTCTTTGCCATTAGCTAAAATCTTTACATTTATACCTTGGTCATCAATTACATTATATGGTCCCTTATATACTGGGTCCATTTTATCTCTATCTTCCTTTTTAACTATAATTAAATCACCTATGTTATAGCTTACTGGATTTATTTTCGAATCGTAACGTATTTTCCTAGTTAATTTCGTATTAATTAAATTATTTCTAGCATCCTCTTGGGATTTTTGTAATCTATACTTAAACTCTATAGGATACGAATCAAAATTATACATTGGTTCTACTTGATTAACAATATTACTTGGTATCCGACATAACTTACCGAATACTAATTCATACGGTGTATATTTAGTTGCTGAATGTACTGTCGTATTATAGGAAAAACACCAGTATTGCAACCAATCTGACCACTGGTGAGCCTGGTTGTTTGTTTGTATCCTTAAAAATGCTCCTAAGGCTTTATGTGAATTTTCTAAAGAACCAAGGCTTTCATGGTGGTAGGCGGTTGACTGCAATTGCTTTACACCTAATATATTACAAATTTCGCGCATAGTTGATGAGATGAATTCACTTCCCCTATCTGTTCCGATTTCTTTGGGAATTCCATATCGTAATATAAAATTATCAACTAAGGCTCTTGCAACTGTGTCCGTTTCCTTATTTAGAAGTGGATATGCCTCTACGTATTTTGTGAGCTCGCACTGTAACGTAAGTATATAGCAATATCCATTCGTATCTTTAGTTAGGGGTCCGCATAAGTCTAAGAATACCTTATCGAACGAAGCTGTTGCCGTACTAGTAATACATAACGGTTGTTTTACGTATTTATGGAATTTTTGTTTCTGACATTTATCACATTTTTTCACAAAGTTCATAATGTCGTTATCCATTCCGGGCCAGTAATAGTAACGCTTCACGTTATTGGTCATTCTTTGAATCCCTGCATGGCCGCTAGTGGGCAATAAATGGAAATCGTTTAATATGACGCGTCTGTCATCTTTATTAGTTATCTTTGTAACACCTTTAATGATACGTAATCGGGGTCCGGACCCTGTATCGTATTTATTTATACATTGAGCTAGCTCTGTAATAATACACGCGGCGTCATTGTCATATAGTATGCATACTTCCTTTATTTGTTGTGCCTTGCAAAATGCACCTAATTCTCTCGCGAAGAAAGCTCGTTTCGTACGCGATAGAGTACTAGGCTTGATACACATTGTCGCCAAGGATGGCGAGTAAACGATTTCATCATTTCGACTTGTGACGCGATCTGTTTGTTGGAGTATTTTGTAATAGTCGTGTGTTTTAAGACTTAATTCAGGTAAACCCTCTGGTTTTTTAAGGAGTTCCACCACTTTTGGTTGCGCAGTCCAGTCACAGTTGGAACCCTTATTTTCTGAATTATTTTTTTTTTCTTTCTCGTCCATTCGTTTTCTTTGTGCTCTAGTCATTACTGATACCACTTGTTTTGACATATTTTTTAGTTCGTCACTGGAAATTTCAATCCTAGATAACGCGTCTGCAGCTACGTTATCTTTACCTTTCAAATATTCTACAGTGAAGTCGTATTCTTCTAAATACAAACGAAACTTGGTGAGTCGACTCGATGGATTGTTCATGCTGAACAAATAAATTAGTGGTCGGTGATCGGTGACAATTTTAAATTTTCGTCCATATAGGTATGGTCTAAAATATCCCACTGACCATACTATAGCTAATAACTCTTTATCCGTGGTTGGGTAATTTTTTTCTGCTTTGTTTAGAGGCCTACTTGCGTATGCCACAGGTAATCCATTTTTATTTGATAATACACATCCTATAGCTACGCCCGATGCGTCTGTGTGTATCGTAAATGTGTTATCATTTGAGAAGTCCGGATACTGTAGTAACGGTGGAGTACTGATGGCTATTTTTAACTTATTAAATGCGTCTTCGCATTGTTTAGTCCAAGTAAATTCTACATCTTTCTTTAATAAATTAGTTAATGGTTGTGTTATTTCTGAGAATTGTCTAATGAATTTTCTATAATAATTTACAAAAGCTACAAAACGTCTGACCTCGTCTGAGTTTTTCGGTACGGGATAGTTTTGCACTATAGCAATTTTATTTGGATCAGGTTTTATTCCTTCGGGGGTTACTACATGTCCCAAATACAATATTTCTTTTTGCAAAAAATTACATTTTAGGGGGTTTAACTTGAAATTTACTTTTCTTAGTCTTTCAAAAACATCGATTAGATTTTTATTGTGTTGTTGGAGATTTCGACCCATTACAATAATGTCATCTAGGTAAACAATGCACTGCATGTAGTTTAGTCCTGACATAGCTATGGTCATTGCTCTGCTGAAAGCATTTGGGCTATTTTTCATTCCCATTGCTAGACGTTTCATTTGATAGTGTTTATCTGCTATAAACGCAGTATATTTTCTACTTTCTGGATCAAGTTTGATTTGATAATAACCTTGATTTAAGTCCAAGGTGGTGAAATACATGGCACCGGTTAAAGAATCTAGGATTTCGGTGATGTTGGGCAAAGGGAATTTGTCGTTTTCGATCACTTCATTTACTTTCCTATAATCTATCACCAATCTCCATTTCTTTTCTCCACTTGAGTCTGGTTTCTTTGGAACGAGGAGTATCGGGCTCGCCCATTCCGACTGGGACTCTTCTATGATGTCATTTTCCAACATTTGTTTTATTTGTTTATTTATTTCCGCTTTTTGTGTTTGTGGTAGGCGGTACGGTTTGCTGTATACGGGTGATACGTTTGGTTTCAATCGTATTTTTTGCTCATATAAATTGGTAGTATTTAAAGAGTCACCTGGCAGTTGAAATATGTCGGCATATTTCGCGCAAATATTGGCAATGTAGTTGCTCTCTTCCTTGTTCATATTGTCCAATTTTAAGAGAGAAAAAAGTAATTTTACTCTGTCTGCGTTGTTTTCACTTTTTTCAAATGTAAAACAATGAAAATCTCGTAATGGTCTTATTTCCGGTGTGAAATTGTTTAAATTTACGATTTCATCACGCGTGTTTAATATTTTCACTGAAATTTTCCCGTTTTTGCTACGAGTTACGGTATTGGCTACAAAAATTCCTTCAGCAATTTCGCTGGATAGTATGACACAGTCACCTGTGTAATATGTGGACACTTTTATAATGGATTCACTCCGGGCTGGTACTTTTATTTGATTTGAGTTAATGGTCCTTTTATGGGCTTTTTTTATAGTTAAAGGTATCGTAAATAAGTTGTTGTTATTGTTTAGCGTGATTGTTTGTTTTTCGTAATTTATGACACATTTATATTTAATCAAAAAGTCTTGTCCGATTATCCCGTCAATTCGCAATGGTAAATACGGGAATACATGAAATTCATGTTTAAATGAGTGACTTTTATTCCGTAATTCTAAAGTGACTGTACTTTGTGACGTAATCTGTCCTCCGACTCCGTTGATGTGAGTCACCTTAGGTATCATATGGACGCGGGATGATAACGCTGCGTCATGCGTTATGGCGCTAAGGCTGGCGCCCGTGTCTATAAGCCATATGTGCTTTGTGCCATTTATTTCAAACTGCACTGAATTCATATGACTATAAGTTAGGATATAGTTGTTATTCACGAAAAAATTGTAACAGCGAAGGTGTGTCACTGTTATCTTGTGTATTCTCAATCGCCGTATTAACTTGTTGTCGCCTGTTAGATGTATTTTGACGATGTCCTTGAGAATTTGTATATGTACGCGCGTTATAGTTGTTCGCGGTTCGTATTGGTCGAATATTATTTCTCTGGGCGTGTACCCTTGGTGGCCTGTTTGATGCACCACGACTGGTGGAGTATGTACGCTGTGGGTATCTACCCACTGGTTTATTACTGTAATGGTCCTTGTATGGTCTCCTGACCTCGTACCCTTTGGTCCGGAAGTACATGACCTGTTCCGGGGTGGGCATAGACGATATGGATACCTCCTGGTCCTTGGCACCCTGTATGGCATCCTTTAATGAGGTGTATCCTCGTGATGCTATAATGGTACTTAGTTTTTCATTACGCAATCCCTCTGCAAATTTGTTTATCGCCATCTTTTCGTTCAATGATTGTAAGATTGCGAATGCCTCTGATTTCCCATTAGCCTGCGTTACTGTGAGGTTTACGAAGAGATCCTCTAACTCTTGGCCGTATCGCTCGATCGTTTTATTTCCCTGTTTCGCCGTTAAGAGCTTTGTTTGTATCGCGGTTGCTGATTTTGTGGGTAAAAGATGGAGTTTCATCTCATTAACTAAATCGCTTATTTTGGTATGTTTTTCAGATATTCTAAGTTTAGCACTTTGAGTTAATCGGGTCTTAATAACGAAATTCACCAATAATTGTGAATCCGAGTCCTTTATCATCGTAGAGTACAACTCTATGGCGTCTATAAGTTGTCTAGTGACGGCCTCCGAACCGTCCATGGCTGGTAGCAATGCTACAGCTGTTTTCAGGTTAAAACTGTCGTTTGACGTCATTTTGACCTGCTCTCGGTTATCTTGCTCGTATTGGGTGATAATCTTAGTATAAATATCTTCTATTTTTGTGAAATAAGACTGGATTAACTCGCTGTCCTTTACAGAAATTTCAGACTTTTCTAATTTTAAACTATATTGTTCTATATATTGTTCGTACTGATTGTATAATTCTTTCACTTGCTGGAGTTTATTTTGACCATTGGCCTCTTGTCGGCGTTTTGGTCCTAACTTTCTAATATCTTCGTGTAGCGACTTTAATTGTTCATATATCTTTTGAATATTGGTCATAATATTCGTATGAATTTTGATGGGACGAAAATATTTTCACCATTAAAAATTGAATTTTACACACACAGTTAAAATGCTAAAATTGTACCTCTAAACATCTCATGGTCGCTGTTGGCACTGGCGAGGGGTAATGGCAGCGGCTCTGATGTTGGTGACGCGCTGTTCGTGCGGGTTGGGTGCGGCGGCTGGTGTTCTTGCTAGACGCTCTGCTCTGCCTTGTTGGTGTTGCGCATTATTGTTGCTGCTGCTTGTCGCTCAATTTTTCTTGTTAGACGCTTGTGTATCTTCTTCCATATGGCATATGCAAGAATGACGCATACGATTACCAACACAGCTGTTGTTACATATGTTGTAACTGTGTTGCTGTCTACTTGCTTAGCGCTGGCGTTGTTGGAAGCTCCGTTCTGTGCAATAATCACCTCTTCTTTTTTGTCGTCTTTGGTGCACTGACTCCCCATATCTTCGTTAGACTAGCTGGTCCTTGCTGGCTCTGGCTGGCGCGGTGGAGCTGGCTGGTGGAGTGGCGCTGGGTAGCGTCTAGACCGAGGCTGCCTCGAGCAGCCCGACTGGCAGGGTCGCCATGAAGTGTACGGCGTTCAGGGGGTATAATGACAACTCAAGAGTCGAGGAAATACTGTTTATTCATTGAGAAAATACTCAGTTTATATACTAATACACATATGGTAATTTACATATGGTTTGATGGATTGAACGATATGTTAGTCATTGTAAATGGAATGTCAAGGTTGGTAAGATACAGATGGGAAGTAGTATCATGTGTTTATCAACTGTGGATCAGATGTAGATCAGCTGTCGATCAGCTGTTACAATGGTGGTCACTACTCACTACATGGCGACTGTACAATTATTTACACAGAATGAAGAACTACTTTTCTAACCTTTTAGTTTATCCAAGAAATAAGTACTGGTTTGGTGAAGAGCTCACACAAATTCCTTAGAAGAATTTTAATCCAGTTAAATTGTGTTTTTGCTTGAAAAGTTTTGAGAAAGATTTTTAAGAACTTTCATTTCTGTAAACAAATCATTTACTAAAAGTTAATCGTTTTCGAGTTAGATTTTTTTCACCTTTTTGCGATTTTTTCAATGTTGCGTCACGAAATTTTGTCTGCAAACCGTAGATTCGGATTCAGCACCCCAAAATACATACGGAATTAAAAAATCAGAACTACCCCAAAACTTTCTCACTAGGGGCTCTTTAGAGTACAATTTAACTGAATTATTTGTCGATATTTTTTTCGACATAAGATTAGACTTGTGTCGGGTGTTTCGTAACAATTGTCGTGTTTTTCGAGACATATGTCGAAACCTCTGTTTACAAAAGAGTTGTTTCAGTGATAATAATATCACGCTGGTGGCAAACAAGCGTGCATCCCGCCCAGTGGTAAGCGGTTTCCATAGCTTGTGGACGCCTGTGACGTCCGTAATAACGATGCTGATATATATGCCACATTTTAGTCACCGTGGTGAAAAAGGGGCCAGCAAGCCTACCGCGATTTTTAAAAATCTAAATATCGTTATCTCCGTCCGCAATGGCGCTCTTTCATATCCGAAAGAGAGTGATGCAAATAGACGATCGAACGAACGCACCAGGTGCTAATCGTGCAGGAAGTGAGGTGTACGGATATAGACCAGGTGCTAATCGTGCAGGAAGTGAGGTGTAAGTACGTGTACGCACCGGTGTCGGGCCCGCCGTCTTTGGAGCGGAACTGCTGCAGCTTCCGTTCCAGCTTCTGCTGGCGCCGCCGCCGCATCACGGCCTCGGGGTTGCTGATGCTGCGCGTGAACGACGTCTCCGGCAGCTCTGCGGGAGATTATACAACTTAACTAAACTTACTATAGGCTAGCTAGATGAATGTTTTTCATGCGTGGTATCATTCGATTCTTTTTGTTGTGAAGATCAAATGTCTTTATGGGGCCAATTGCCTTAAATCAACATAAAAGACAGAAAAGAGACTTAAAGTCTGTGATTTGCTTTTATTTCTCAAAACGCTTCTAACAAAATGATATGAAGCCGTGACTCACGGCTTTGACTAACGGATGGGCGGGGCTTGTTCGAATCGAGGAATGGCCTTAAGAACCAATCCTAAAGTTACGCTGTGCGAGGATGTGTAAACGAAGTGATTCTATTGGTTCTAATAAAACACATTTCTCGTTCATCCCTGGTTGAAACGCAGCCTAAAATTATTTGCTTCACATTCACTAAATTAATAGGCTGTTGCATTACAGAAAGTAACAAACAAAAGTCTAAAATCCAGCACTATTCTGAAGTCATCACATGGTATCGATGGATATTTTGTAACAAATGTAGAGCACCTTGTTGCCAGGTTGACAGGCCAGTCTAACTGATAAATTATGTGTAAGCTATTACTATCGACTATTGTCGTGATTATGACTATTACTCAATCGAAGTAGTCTCATAAATGAAAATTCACCCCTATGAAATTTACTCGCAAACTTTTCCTTTCCTATCTATTGACCTTCAACAAAACTAAGAACCACAATCACCTGTATAAAGTTTCTCAGCAACAGGTCTGTTCTCGTTGTTCGAGTCGGATTTGAGCCTAGATAGTTTCTCCTTTTTCTTGAGTTCCTTCTTTTCGCGTTTTGACAGTTTCCGCTTGAAGTTCTGGTCACCTTTCTCGTTGACCGACGACAGGGAAACCTGAGACACAATAAGTGTATATAAATCAACAATTCATTTTTGATACAAGACATCTAGTTACCAACATGCATTTAATACTCATCCAGATTCTAACAAACCCGAGCCCACGACATTACGTTGTTTTATCACGAAGTTCCTAAATATGTCCAACCCTGGCCTTCATAATTAGCAAAATTTCAAGAGAATATAGCATTACGATCCATGTTATACTTAGAAAATCTCAAGTCAATCCGACCACTGGAGGTATGTAATGTAGGTCAAATTTAACTTGAAAGATTTGACCCAAACACAAACGTATGAATCATATAGGTATAAATGACACTTGTCTTTGACGTCGCAGTAAGTAATTGCAATGATTGCATGTAATCACGCCCGGAAGACTAGGGCACAACAACTTGCATTGCGAAACCTTTTCGGTGAATATTAATATAGCGAGCGTTTGATCGCGATTTACTTTGATCATTGCATCTGTTTATAAACGCCGGGCGAAAGTTGCACTTGCAATTAATTCGCATTAACTTCGATGATGATCAAAAGAAGTTTGGTGATAAAGTTGTTGTTATGATTTAATTTTAAAATAAAGTGGGCTGCAAAGCGGTCAGGTATGATTTTTGTACAATTGGCTGCTCGCCAGTTCAGTACTGCACTTTGACCAGATATGGCTTCTTGTGTGCTGCTACCGTACTCACGTCAGCATTAGTAGTACACTTGAGCAGGAACCGTCCCTCGCGGTCGTCTACTGCCAGTTCAACTGCACCAGCAGCGGCTTCTCGTGCGGCTCCAGTCGTCGCTCGTCGTCGAGTCCGTGTCTCTCCCACAGAAAGTACATTTATCAATGTACAAGAGTACTCACGTCAGCATTAGTAGTACACTTGAGCAGGAACCGTCCCTCGCGGTCGTCCGCGTGCCAGTTCAACTGCACCAGCAGCGGCTTCTCGTGCGGTTCCAGTCGTCGCTCGTCGTCGGGCCCGTGCGTCTCCCACAGAGAGTACGAACCGAGCGACAGCATTCGCATGTCTGGCCGGAACTTCTCAATCAGTGTTTCTGAAAAATGCAATATTGAATTAAATACTACAGGTACATTTTTATAAGAAAGAATATCTGACACTGGGTATTTCTGCGTAGCTATATCGTTATTTACTTAAACCATTTTACACAGTGGTGTCTGATCAGATCCGATGGCAAAAAAGGAACCTCCTGGCACCTAGTCAAATCAATTATACGTAAGAATTGTCGATATCAACAAAATGAAGTGGTAACAGTGATTTAACATTATTTTAGCACAGCTTGGTGAGGAGTCCTAACTTAGGAACTTTACTGCACAGCCTGCCCAGCTTTAACCTACGTTCAACGAAGACCGGCTTACTTTAGACCTTACACGTATATGTAGTAGAGAACAATTCTGAACTAATGGATTTAGATCAAATTAGAATGCCGATTGATATTTGATTTCGCAGCCGGAGCTTCAATGATGATGGATGGCGATAGATGAGGATGTGTTCGTTATGCTTGGTTAGACGCTCATCCTCATTATCGGTACATTGGCTTGGCATCGACGTAAAATCCTTCAACTTACTACGTTGTGTTTTCAAGACCCTGTCGTTAATTTTATTGCGTTAGGAAATAAAATTAACTATTAGGTAAGTTCAAAGATTCACTCTCATGAGGTATGTTCAAAGACTCACCTATGACATCACTGACGGTGGCATCGGAGGCAACGCGAATACACTTCGTCGCTATCTTCTGCCCCGAGTCTTGGAAATAAAACCGCATAACCCCATGGAACTCCAAATTCTGTAAAATAAAATAGTTTAATGTTAAATATTGCTCATAAAAAGCAACTTTTTGTACTGACTAATCTATCCGATCACATACTTTTTAACTACTTACGTACTTATAAAATATGTAATGAATTACAGAAAAGTACTAGAAATTCTCACGTTTTAATCAATGTAGTCTTGTAAACATAGCACATAATTGTAAACAAATAATCGGGCCGGATATAACTCTACGTCCGTTTCGTTAAGTACACATGCAAACAAATTACAAAGCAAGTTCAAATCGCCTATCAAATATTTGATCTAAGCAAACACGCTTGTCATTTTATAAATGTATTTTATGTATATGTTAAAACGAACATTTAAGTGTGCTGTCGTTATACGCATAAATAATTTAAATAAAACGGAACTTAATCGTGTACACTTACTTTAATTTATTTATTTATATACCCATACCACGAGACATTAGTTTCAGCAGGCTTGAAACGTCAGGCAAAATAATAAAGTCCTGTTTTTTTAATTTAATATTAAGTTAAGAACACCACGCCACCTTTTCTCGGTTTCCAATTAGAACGATAAGAAATTACATCTGACATGGCGCGCGTTTTGCCAACCGGTAAAAAAATATTGGCTTTATGTGACGATATTATTATTACACCACATTCAAGATATACACTTAAATGTTAAAATAAAAGTTATTGCTAGGAAAGGAACAAAGAGTTGAGGGCACTAGTCGTTATCACTGTAATCTACGCCAGAGATAAGACTTGTTTATGTTGACAAAGTAAATTCTGCGTTTAAGGGTTTCGTAAAAGGAACTCGTTTTAATAGTCATTGTTGATACAAAAGAATACCAACGCAACAAAACAAACAAGATCTATTCGTGTACAGGAAAGAATGCAGTGTTTTCTAAATGTCTAGTATGTTTGCATTCTTCGTCTACTTGCGATTTAACAAAATATTTATGGAATTAAAATAGTAGCGGACGTCCAAAATATTGGTGGGATTCGAGTTTTGGTAGACGCTCCGCCACTAGCTCTCAACTAGCTCTCTAGCTCGATTTTTATTTAAATGCATTACATGCAGTTCGCATAGAGAATGTTATTAAAATGATTGAGATTTGTCAGAAGATGGTAGTTCATGGAAATCCATGATATGCAGGTATATATAATGCCTAACGTAGAATAATTGCATTAAGTATGCCAAGTAAAGGCTTTATGAGTAAAGGTGATCGACAAGTTCTCCACGAAGCAGCGATAAAAACGAACCGCCGTCTGGGCGTCTTTCCCGTTCACATCTAAACAATACCTGTACTGCACTGTACGGCCCCGTCTCGATTTTATAGCAATTTTATGATTCACGCGTTTAGGCAAAAACACTGCGTTACCGCTACTGTAACACAGGTACGGGTAAGCTAATTTTAACGACGGAAGACCTTGGTTTCATACCTTTGGACTAGACAAGGTTTTCAATGTTTGAAGGTGTAAGCTAAGAAAATAAAACTTAATTTATACTGTTAGGCTGTTGCCTAATTAGACAGTTTTCCTTGATGCTATTAAATGGTATCGGTGTTGATTCCGATATCGGTGTTGATTCCGTGGCAAAAAACATTGTATGCATGTTCTATCTGGATCAGACTTCGTAGTATAACATGTAAAATCTACTTTACAAGTTTAATAGATTTGGAACGCCGCAAACATACCTAGTAATTCTTCTCCTGCATTCGAGGTGGAGAAGCCTTTATAGTATTCGTATAATATTTATTAAAAAATTAGTATAATATATTTACCTCGTTGGGCTCGCTCAGCTCGAACAGATCGAGCCGGTTGGCGTTCCACTGTTGGATCATGTTGCGGAGCGCCTCGCGCTCCAGCATGCGCTTGTCGGCCGCGTCCATCGTGTCACCGCATCAAGTCAGCCTGTAACCGAAATACGTCCATCATTCATTACCGACAACTAAGGAATTTGTTACACATTAGCACAGACGTTTGGTCGTTTAAAAACACACGCTTTACCCATAATCATTTTAATACAACATGCTTTCGAAAATTCTTCCCTCTATTTACAAGAGCATTAGCAGTTCCTAGATGCAATATTTAGGAACTCTTTTACGCTTGTGAATACTTTTTATGATCCTTATTTTACATTTACGGGTACCAATAATTACGATAAAAAAAAATTGTGTCACCCTGTCTCGTAACACTACCACTGTCTCCTAACATACATAGTAATCCTTATCACAACCTCTATCATGAATTGTTATGGAGATTATTCATATATGTTCCATTACTACCTATGCTTCGGTGTCGGTGACACTACTCACTCGGAGCCTGGACAATGCCAGTGTTAGGAGATAACATAATATTTGTTGACAAAACCTATACAAAACCCGTTTCGGCACACCTACTCGACGGAACGGCGCGATAACTATCGGATCTATCCATTGACGATTACGATAATTTTACGATAACGTGGGTGACATTATTATAAGTTTATAGGTAAAGATACTACAAGTACTTCTATAGATACCTTACAATACAGAAAGAACAATAATTAAGTCGTACTACTCCAGTCGCAGTAACCTAAAAGAATTAAATACATAATATTATTATTATGTAGTCTATGTAGATGTACATATATGTTGTAAAACTCGATATACCTTTGCTTTTATGCAATGATAAGTCGACTATGAAGAACGACACCGATTTGTATAACAGTACGTAATGGAGTTGTTTCCGATCACCTGTCATTTTCTTTCCGCTCCGTTTTGATTGATGTAACGATGTAACTAGCGATCGTTTACAAAGCATTTCTCAATGCACACTAACGAGCGAAAAACACGGTGAAATTGTTGAATCAAGCAGTGTCTATGGCAACGCCGATGGTGGTAATCAAACGAGGTCAGCCGGCTAGCCAAAGTTTAAGGCACTTTCTATTTTCGCCGGGCATTCCTTGACTCGACAAAAATGCTCGCTGAATGTTCATTGATTGACTGTTTCCTGCAATCTGCATTCGAATCGATCGATCATGCATGGCATCTAAATGCTTTCAATTACGTTTTTATTTATAAAGTTCTAATTAATAGTTAACATTTTCAAAAATAGTATAAGAAAATGTGTAGGTATGTGCACGAAGTGGGCGGACCTGGCATTCATCATGTAGGTATAGCAGGCGCACCTCCACACGCGCACTTCAGTATTTATAACGTAAACATATGGCCCCGTCGTGAAACACGGCGACCGATATGCCCGTAAAATCGTTTACTCGTTGCCTAAAACGATTTGAATGTTAATATAGTCCAGTATGAAGAACCTCGCAGTAAAGAAGTTTTTAGAATACATATAAGCAGAACCCCTTACGTTAAAGATGACTAGGTATTAGCGATTTATTAAACAAAGATTCCATTTTCATAACTGTGACTTTTTCATTGATCACGGACCACGGTTAGCGCCCACGGTGTTGTCACCTCAGAAGTCAAAATCACCGCCAATAAAATAATAAATAAATAAATATTATGGGAAAATCTTACACAAATCAACCTAGTCCCACAGTAAGCTCAATAAGGCTTGTGTTGTGGGTACTAGACGACGATATATATATAATAGATAGATATAGATAAATACTTAAATACATAGAAAACATCCATAACTCAGGAACAAATATCCGTGATAAACACACAAATAAATGCCCTGACCAGGATTCGAACCCGGGACCTCCTGCTTCATAGGCAGGTTCACTACCAACTAGGCTAGGAGGCCGTTAAATAAAAATAAAAAACAATGAGAACCGCATAGGTAGTCAAATTACTAAAATATTGAAGCGGTTTTGTTGAACACAAATAAGTATGTGTACATGTAACCTTTTATTACTATTATTATGGGGTTAGTTTAAATATTTTTTTTCCAAAAAATTACATTGATATTTAGGGCTTTAACTGCTGTAATAGGTACAACAAATTACAACACGTACAGAATTATGATTATGTTTCGAGACTACCAAGTATTTCCCGACATCATTATTCGTTATTGTAATAAAGCAATTGCCGAAGGAATCCATATTGTATGCATATGCATCTACTGCATTCCAATCGGCCGCGAGCACGTAATGTTAGTACGTAGAAATAGATTAACGTATACGTTTCGCGTTACTAAGAAACGTTTCCTATTTGAAAATTTCATCCTAAGCCAGTTTATTAGTGTTAGCTGTCAGAACCCGAAACAGCCGACGGCCTGTAATGTTATGTTTGAAATCGCTTCCGCTGCCCGTGCGCTTGCGGCTGCAACGATCTAGGTGCAGGAACATTCCCTTGGGAATTCAGCAGTAAATACGAACGTTTGTTTACAGTCAAAACTATTTTATTTATTACAAAAGACTATTTACAAAAGACTATTTTTTGATTTGATCATATCCATTAAATAGACAATACTTATCATTAAACTATTGCAGTGTCTGTGAAACATTAGGAAAACCCCTCACATAACATGAAGCAATAAATGTCTAAACTGGCCCTTCTAAGGAAACATTTTCAGATTGCATCTCCATCTACTAAGAAAACTACCTACAAATCCCACGTTAATTCGCATAAATCGCATAATAGAAGTAAACAATAATTATGCAAAAGGGAACAAACAATTAGCATTAAGAGTCGCCAGGACGCTCGCGTTCCCATACAAACGTAGTTCAGCTCTCATTTTAAAACGACATGCTTTAGAACCATGCAATTTGGCTATGTCGGTAATTCATTTTCGTTGCTAAAAATTGTAATACAAAGAAAATACAGCCAAATACAGATTTCCATACAAAACTTATTTTTGCTGTATTTTCTTTGTATTACAATTTTTAGCAACAAAAACTAATTACCGACATAGCTCTGTACTACTAAAATGTCCAATTGTCCATGCCAAATTACGTGATTCTAAAGCATGCCGTTTTAAAATGAGAGCTGAATTACGTTTGTATGGGGACGCGAGTTCACGCGAGCGTCCTGGCGACTCTTAATTGAACAAATAATTAGATAGAAACTCGTGAAATACATCAACATTTATTCAGGTCAACTCAGTCCAACTAAAATGAACCAATCATTTAACAGGCAGCTGCGATAAGTTGATACGAATTCACCAGCCGATGACAAATGGTTTCATTGATTTAAATGTAGGTAGCTAGTTGTATCGTAAACAAACATGTTTGTGTGATGGTTCAGTGGGGCAACCGATTTTGATACAAATATATAGGTTTAGTTCTCGATAGTTCTTACATACACCTATCTGTTCTTGTACGAGAAAAGGTACTTTTTGTACGCTGTGGCGTTGCTATACAAGCTTTAAATTACGTTAACTATACCATGGGTTCCATAACTCCTTAGGCGTTGCATCTATAGAAGTCTATTGTCACCCGCTTGCCCGTTTAGGACAACTTGAGTGACATAAAACATTGTCTATGTAACATTAGAAGAGCAGAATAGAGACGTGCATGTAACATGTAGGTAGAGTTATTAAACAAGGCACAGAAACGTCAATCGCGACGGAACTTCACGGTTGGACGCCGACCTTGCCCCTTCCTGTGCTACGGTGAACTGGTCGCACGCACCCAACTAGACTGGACTGTACGTGTACGCCGAGCGCATCGCCAGGAATCAAACAATATATGTCAGAACCCCGATTGCAGAGTACCTAATTGTTCCGAAAATCGGTTCAAGTTTAACTTGTCGGAATTTTGTATGAATGTTTAACTGCGCCAGCGTCAGACTAGCGTCATTCCTCATCCCACGCTAATAGTAACGCAAAAACCCCAGACAAATCGTCAAACAACTTCTATTTATATAAATTTAGTTGTGACATTACTGATATTAGTCTAAACTTGAATTAGATATGATCAAAAATAAACGCGTGCAATATTTTCTTGCTTTCTAGTTTGGAATCTGGATGAACCAACTGAACGTAATTAAACCAGTTTAGAATACCGCCATACCACGGCCTTAATGAAGATAAGATACCTACTATTACTATACCTACACTACAATGATAGCTTGAAAATATTGTTATATTTCCACGTCTAACGTGAGGAATTTATTAGTATACGTACAGTCAGCAGCAAAAGTAGCTAAGCGGGTAAGGATGTTCAAAATGAGCTGTACATGGACATTATTGTTTAGAGTACTTTAGAGAATAAGAGCGCGTGGAGGTTATTTTGAACACCCCAACCGCTTAGCAACTTTTGCTGCTGACTGTACCACAATAATTTGAAAAGAAAAATAACTTTTTACATGTTACATTACACCGTCTAAAAGGTGAATTTCTCTTTCTCGCTTTCTCTCTCTAATAATTTTAATTCACCACGAATGGCATTCTCGATTACTGCTATTAAATCCACGATTAGAACTATTGAGTAAAATTTCCAAAGACTAATGAATCTATTTCCAAAAACAAGTCAATAAAGTTCCACAATGAAGCCAGGATGCCGAGACCGCGGCAACACGCGGGTTACGATCGCGTAAACACAAACAGTCTATTTTCCATTGAGCACGGTAATTCCGTTTAGCGTGGCGTGGGAACGCGAACGTACGCTCATGCGAGGTGGGTGCAAAAACTAACGACCCTCCAGCAAGTGCATAGGGGCGGAACACGGCCTGCCTCACATAGACTCCACATTGAGCGCGTACTAGGTAGGCCTCTAGGACTCATAGTGTTTTTATAGCGACTACAAATAGGCAGTCACATTGACCTAAGATGTAGTTTTTAAAGCGGCACTTGTTTGCATCTTACACCATTTCATGCTGCTGTTACTGTAGTAGTCGTAAAGAATTAAGTAATTTAGAAGTATTTTATTTATTAATACGTAAATAAATACGTAAGTACAAGTACCATCATCGGGTTCAGAATTGTATTACCAATTTATGAACGAATTGGGCACAGCGGGCATGTAATTCTGAACCAGATAGACCCGATAGTACAAGTACAATGATTACATTGATTACTGATTGTAAACCTGAACGCAATTAAAATTATCGGTCGCGCTGTCATCCTACATGAACGAGGCCGAGGGTAAAGTTAACCTATCCGAATCGTCTAAGCTCCGTCTAGGCGGTAAATGATCTGTGTGGCGTAACGAGTGGACCGCCACGACACTCCCTTATCAATAGGGTACCACTTCACATTTCTCCACATTCCACGAGCACTTGTGTTTAAACACTTGCTCTTTTTGTGCAGGTCGCTCAGGTTACTAATGAAGGGGCAAAAACAAGGAATGTTAAGGTTAAGAGTCCGCGGGCATTACCCTCGTTCTTTAGAGCAATTAACAAATATCAAAATGGCCTTATAAACTAAACGGTTCTCATAATGCGTCTACTTAACTCCTAAAATGCTGTCGATTTTTTTTTTACTTAAATGCGTTTCGGTAAAGGTAAAACTGTCCATAACATAGTTATGTACGTGAAAAATGTACAGTTGCTCATGCATCACGTGCATGTAAACGGCGGAAACTAAATCACAGTTTTCCACTGACATTAACTGCTCTGGCATTTCTAACCGGAATATCTATAAAATAAAATGTGTCAATGTACGCCGACTAGCAATTTTTTCGACACGGTATCTTATTGCGAGCAAGTAGCTTATTATAGCGGTTCAGTAAATTATCTGAATGTCGCAGACTTGGATGCGCCCGCGCCGCCATTCATAAAGTCGCGTGTTCGTTAAAGCAAGTTACGGGAATAGCGAAACCTGATGTGTTTGCGCTTTAGATAGCTCGGAGATTTTATCTAAATCGAGTGTTGGCTCTCTGTCGTCGCGGAGATGTAGAACGAGAAGAAGCTAGTTTCCCGGCGGTCACGCGATTAGCAGAGTTCAGAGTTAACGTACCCAGAGCTTGAGAACTCGGTCCCCTTGTGTGAAGGCTCCCATGTCTGTTATGTAATGCAACTGTACTGTTATATGGTGTCGAGTCACGCAATACTAATTGGCGTCTACGCTGTAATAAATAAGTGTCGTCTTCACTCATCCGTTTCGTTCTCCGCTACAGCTTATCTCTAAACCTACATGTAACATTTAAAACCGGCTTTTGTATTAGCGGCGCCCTCGTTACAGAAATGCAGGGACCAGTTTTTTACTTCTCCTTTATCAATGTCAATACGAGAGGGTGATTTAGACGCCCATTTACTTTCCTAACCTTGAACTTTTCGAAGTATCAACGCACCCCTTGCTAGACCAATGCTCATATACTTAATAGCCGCGTCCACAATCACGCCCAATAAGTGTCCTACCTCGAAGAGGTGGATGAAAAAGAGGTCTCACTTAAATATTGATACTTATATTAATTGAATTTGATAACTACTTAAAATGCGTAGTCGCCATTGACGAAGGAATGCAAAGGTACAAAGATAAAACCGTGAGTCACTTGTAAGGCACGCGAGACTCTGCACCGCTAAGCTCCACCCCGACCCGACAGCCTTAGCGCTTAAACACAGCGCCGGCCCGAGCCCTCGATCAGGGTAGAGCGAAATCGGGTTTTGGCGCCCTTTGTTGAAGCTTTTTACCCAAAGAGTTAGAGAAATAGGGTAAAGTCATAAATGAACTTTTGAGCTATTACCCCCACTTTAATATTTCTTTATGTATGTTATAATTATAACCAATTTTAAACAAGTTTTTAATATGATTTGGCATATAATCTAGTTTAGAATAAGCTATTCCAAACCCTCTTAGAACTGTACAGTATTCTTATAAGAATGTTTGTGCCAAAATAGGCAAATTCGCCCAGAATATGAACAAAGTGCCCTGATTAGGAGCAGTTTGATTCAAAAGATGAACCAGTATAAAAGCAAAATCAAGTACCCAGCAAAATTAGGTAATTTGTGCAATAATTGAAGTAAATAAAGGTATTTCAACTGTTTCAATTTAAAATGGTTTCAACTTTTTCGAATTTAATAAACACTGAATTTAGTTAGATCAAGCTTTCAGCACGGTATTCATGATTTTTAAGTAAAAAAAAACATGCAAAATTCATGTTTTGGAATGCAGCCTAAAAGATGAACTAGTAAATTCTCGTTGTTGTTAGGTGAACAGTCCAGTTTCCATATTAAAGTAAACCCCGTGATAATATCACAGTGGTATAAAAAAGTTTTTTTCATCTTTTAGTCATAAAATCAAGGAACAAAACCGGCCAAGTGCGAGTTGGACTCGCGCATAAAAAGCAATTTAAGACATAAATGGTGTATCTTTTTATGTGAATTTATACAAGTATTTGAAAATACTAACCCAGGTCCAAAAGTTGAACGCCACTCATCTATTGCAAAAAGCACACAATATTGGAACCATGACTTGAACAATAAATATTTCATAAAATAAGTTAAAATATGCTATTCAAAATCAAGTAAGTTTAAATTTTATAAATTTATACTTAATTATATCGATTTTGAGCCACAATTCTTAACAAGATTTCCATTACAAAGGGCAATTTGGCGAGAGGTATAGATTTGGCGAGCTCTCACGACCTCAAACTTGGATGTAGTATTTTAGAAGTTTAAATAGTACAAGTAAGTGATGCAGTTTTATTAAAAAAAAAAAACAATATTAAGGCCAAATGTTCATCTTCTAGGGGTCATTCATCTTTATATTTGTTTTGCCTTCTTTACGTTTTCGGCGCTTTTATCAGCCTTTATTTCCTGCCTGTCAAGATCAAAAGCAGCGATTTAAAAAATAGATAATTAATGTAACCCTAATAAACCCAATCGCTTAGAAAATTATAAGGTTTTTCGGCGCCTTTATCAGGTTTTATTTCGCGCCTTTCAAGATCAAGAGCAACGATCTAAAAATGAAAGTTAAATAATAGAATGCAATCCTGATAAACCCAATCGCTTAGAAAAATATAAAGAACGTATCGTTTTGGCGCCTTTATTCGCGCCCTTCATGATTGAAAGTAGCAAGTCACGCCTGATAAAACAAGTTGACATAACAAAAATACCAAAAAAATATATACCAAAAGGTAAAGGTACTATCCGCCGTCGCGCCACTCCACTCCAAACGTACATATTTTGCGCCTGCGCCACATTTGCTTTAAAACTTTTTTTTCTCTTTGGCCATTTTGGCGCCCCCCTGCCATCCGGCGCCTAGAGCGCCCGCTCCACTCGCTCTACCCTAGGTCCGGCCCTGCTTAAACACAGGGTTATATTATATTATAGGTACAATGTGTGGCACTGGCACAAGATCTCAGTGACGTCACATCTTAAGCGATACATTTTATTAATCACCAAGATAAAGATACAATTGCCTGGTGAATTGCGTTCAACAACAATTGCACTGATCATCTTCAAATATAGTTTTTTGGCTGTTGTGTATATGTTAGTTTTATACCTCAAGGGATATCTATGTTGATTGAATACATTACAATCTCAAGGTAACATCAGACATCACGAAGTACGAGTAAGGATAATGACTACGGGGTCTATGGGCGCACGCCGCACACCTGCCACTTGTCTTTATAGCTTACAAACTTGACACGACAACGACGCTGGTGTTCATCGGGCTAGAATCAAATTACCATACTGTCAGCATGATCTTGATGTAAACAGACTGTATTTGGTTACTAAAAGCAATACAATACAAAATGTGAATCTTAGATTTAGAGAGTAGCATCGTATTGGCAAAGTGATAGTAGGGCAGCAGTTAAGGCCATTGCAAACCGAAGCGCGGGGCGGTAGCGGGACGCCAGCAGCGCGGAGTGCGCGCGCCCGGCGCGCGTGACACGCGCGGTCTGATACACACCGACACCGCCTGCATACCACCGCGGCGCGCACGCCGCGGGCCCGCGACGGGCCCGCGCGGGACCGCGGCGGGCCCGTCGCGGTACCGCGGCGCACCTTTAAGCGCTATTTTTATATTTTTTATTATTACAAGCTTTTATTATTATTATTACAAGCTTTTATTCAACTCACAGTGTTTGTCAGTTTGTAGATAGGTATTTTAGTGTATTTGTTAGATGTTTAGGTAGAATCTTGCGAGACAGATTTGAACCAGTTCTTGATGTCCGATTGAGCTGAAATTTAGCACACATGCGTAACTTGGTTGACAATACAATATTTTGGTACCATCGAGCTGGTCTGATGATGGAGACAGGAGGTGGCCATAAGAACTCTGCCATAAAGTACCTCAACCAGATTGAGTTTGGGTTTATTAGAATCGTCCCGATGAGTACTCCTTGATTTTCTAAAGAAAAGTACAGTCAGCCACAATATCGGAAGCTGATTTGACCTCAGAAGAAAGAGATAAAAACCAGTGACTCCCGAAAAATATGAAACTACTCGCGGCGGCAAGGCGGCATATATCAAAGGGCGGCAGGCGCTTTGCCTACCTTTGATATATGCCGCCTTGCTGCCGCCACTTGCGATCGAAAATATCTTATCACATCGTAATAAGGTCTGATTTTGTATGGCAAAGGGCGCGCGCGTGTGGTGTGTGTGTGTGTGTGTGTTACGTCGTTTTATCCCGTGTCCGGCATCGTCCTAATAGAACGCGAATGGGCGATCATCGTAAGTTCGCGCGAATTTTACTCGTACGAACGCACGGTCAAACATATTGAACTCGAATAGGTGTCCTAACTGACAATCGCGCGATTCCCGCAAACTTACGATGATCGCCCACTCGCATTCTGTTAGGACGATGCCTCCGTGTTGCGTTTGTTTATACCTATTTTGATTTTTTTGCCGTTTCTGTTCTGATCAGTAAAGTGTAAGCAAGTGAAGTTTATCACACATACCTACCTAATACGCATTTAAAGTCTTTAATTGTCTGTCTGTCCGTCTGTTACCAGGCTGTAACTAATGAACCGTGATAGACAGTTGAAATTTTCACAGATGATGATTTCTGTTGCCGCTATAACAACAAATACAAAAAAATATTTCGGTTTTAACATTAAATACCTACCGTGAACGTCGAGTCAAAATCAAAACAAAAACCACGTAGCTTTATCTAGTTCCGCGTTTAGTTAATAGTTAGGTGAATTATTAATGTCAATTATCTATTTAAAAAAAAAAACATTTAATTCCGATTTTTGCAATCCATAATATGTGTTAGTAAACTTAACCAACCTAATATGTTTTATATTATCTGAATAAAGCATGAAATGAAGTTTATTTTTGTATTTTTATGTTTGTAAAATACTTTAGTATCTTTCCAAAAATATCACCGAAAATTCGGCAATTTTTAGCAAAATTGCTCTAGCAAAACACACTCTCTCTCAAAAAATATATATGAAAATGAAAAAAACTGTTACACTTATTCCTCAGGCGACTCATTTTCCAATGTATTTATATATTTTACGTACTTATATAACTTAATTTAAATCAATAAAAACCTTACTCTTTTCACCTCTCCAAGCAAAAATCGCGAAACAGGTGTTAGATTAGGATGAATTATTTATAAATAAAGCATAAAATTAAAAAATCGTTGTATTTATTCCATCCAAAAAGAAACGATCTTTCATAATATGTATACAAAATTATAGAAGTTATCTTAGTTACTGCAAAATCGCATCAAAAAGTTGAGCGAAATCGAAAAAAAACACTACCGGACTCTTAATTATTCAATCTGCACTAAAAATTATATTAATGCATTTTTTTTGAGAAAAAGCTAAATAATAATTCTCTAATTATTTACTCGCAAAGCACTAACACATTAATTACAATTGATTTCAATTCACACAAAAAATTTACTAGGGCCTTGCGCCACTCCGCTTACGCGGCGCTCCGCGCCGCGCACGCGCTGCTCCCGCGTGCGTCCCGCCACCGCGCTGTTGTGATCGGGCGGGAGGAAAGCGGGGCGGGCGCGGGGCGGGAGGAAAGCGGGGCGGGCGCGGCGCGGGGCGCGCGCGGGCCCGCCGGCGCTGTGAATCACCGTATTTAATCCAATGCTATACAGCGCGCCGCGCACGCTCCGCGGCGCGTCGCTACCGCCCCGCGCTCTCGGTGTGCAATGGCCTTTAGTAGTCAGGTTTCGTTCCGGTGCGTCAGAGAGAGTAACGCGTTGGCAAGCCGCCGGCGGGCCCAGCGCGGAGTGCCATGCCACGTTTTGCAATCTGGGCACAGGTACTGGAGAGATGTGACGCGGGCCGCGACTCTGACGGCATTAGCGGCTACAAACGACCGTGACCGGACGGACGCGTTCACTATCGATGAAAGCGGCGAAACACCCGATTACGTCGCATAACTGATCCGTTTTGGTGAAACAACTCAATCCGCGATGTGCACGACTCGCTGATTTATTTAGTTACAAAATTAGTATCGTTTTTCATAATCTTTGGAGTCGATTAGGTAAAATAAATGCCTTCAATGCGATTGGTTAAACAATTACAGGATGTGATGTGATGTGATCTGAATGGTCTCTGAGTTTTTGTTTTGGGTAAGGCAGAAGCATTGTTTTGGGTCATTAGCCTACGGTCATTCAGAACGATCAGCAAAGAATGATGATGTCGTGTTCTGGTGATGTATTTAAAATGCGTTGCTGCATATAAAGAAAAATTAAGCCAAAGGGACTACGATTTGATGTATTTAAAAAACTTCCTAAAGTGGTATCTGTCTTCTGTGGGTACAGACAATTTGTGCCGTACCTACCTTATCGACCATTGAAGGGTGTACGAAGGGCGGTCGGAGCCTGGCACCGACTGTACCAACGTGCACTCACGCAGGTTCCCTCAATGGGTAACCCGACACGGAAAACGACATATCGAAACTACCTATTTTGAAACGACTCGCGACGAAAGAATATTTTGGTCTCACGAAAATAAAAATATTAGGCCAATGCCGTTCAACAAAGAGTAGCTGAACAAACCTCTTAGTTAATTGTAATTTGGTAACGGAACGGCAAACTACTGCGGATTAAAAAGATAATCTAAGACAATACTCGTCTTGCGCCATTGATGTTCAGAGAACCGAGATGCCATTACAAGCCATTGTTTCCAAAATCATTTTGCAAGGCGGCGGGTAAACGATAAATAATACATAATTTACTTGCTCTTGCTTCAATATCACGTTCTGTTTCCGTTACTACGAAGTTCCCACAATATTGTATTGAGTATTGACAGTTGTTATTAGATAGTTGTCGGTTTATTAACATTCTCGGCCAGTGAGCACGGTTACTGACAGTGACCCACTTCAACTCCGCGTATTTCTTGTTAGTTTACTCGTATGTACTTAATTTACATATAAATAGGTAACAGTCATATTTTAACGATGTTTATAGCAGGCTTTTTGAACGTCTACCTCCCCAAAAAGTAATGTGTACCTATATTATAATCGATTTCCAAAATGAACCCTTATCAGGTAACTCAGGTATCGGCATTTATTAAATGTAAATAATCATCCAAACAAAATTATTTATGAAATGAATAAGCATTATGAATGTGAACACCTATTATTCAACCAAGATCGTCAATGGAGGGGTGCAAGTCTCAGGTAAATTAATAGATTATGTTATTAATTGCCGATTTACCTACAATGTGTATGTGCCTTTCGAACATCTTAAGTCATTCTATTCTAACTACAGGTAAAGATCGTTCCATAAGGTAGTGTTAACTCTATGCTGACATAATTCGCTGCACTATACATGACGCAAAGCCGGTCTGAATGTGGGGATCGATAACTAATCGGTATCTATCAGTCAACAGTTAGATTACTTCAGCTTGACAACACACCTTGTAAGTCTAGATTTGGTCTAGCTAGAATACATTACCGACAATAGCCAAACCTGCCATTTGGAATCGGAACAATAGTGTCTTGTTTTAATATTTTATTTTCATACTACCTATACACGAATAGATAGTTCAATATATTTGTGAACAAACACTCAAGCTAGAAAGATGTAAAGTAATGCATCTTGGCAAACTAATAAATATCATAGGCCGACCCGAACATATGTGAAATGTTTATCATTGGTACATTCTGGAATGTTAGCGTCAGTTGCCTAATTTAGCCCGGTGAAAGGAAAAGTTGTGTATATTATTTAAACTCTGCAGCTCTGTTACATCAGTAAATCAGCCCTGATACAAGCAGATGCACATGAGTAAAAACAAATAAAAAGTCAGTGCAGCAGTTGTATCAGCTCCGTTCACGAGCATTGGCTCATTCCACACGTTTCACTACACAAATCTACATTAGCGTTCATCGCTAATAGCGAATAGAATAGGTACACGTTTGCCTTTTTTCTTCTTAAACTTGTTTAGAAAAATGAACCTTGTTACGGACAACACACGGGGTATTTTGCAATTTGCTGATTGAATAACATATGCAATCGTGTAATGAAGCATACGAAATAGCGAAGTAGTTTGTTTGTATAAGTGAAATATTCTTGTAGGCCACATTCGAGACCCTGTTCTTGCATAACAACTTTCTTTCGTAGCGTTCGAGTAGAGCAAACACAAGCGAAATTTCGATTACGGGTTACATTATGACGAAATCACAATACAATGAATCATGCAGGGAATCTGATGGTGCGTTGACATTTATTTGTAATTAACTACCACCACTCAAGATTACGGATTCTGTGACCTAACTCAGACCCTATAGAAAAATATTGTAGAAGCCTGATCAATTTCGACTAAACATGATTAATTAAGAAATACGAGATTTAACAGTTAAATAAATGTGGTAGTCCACATGGAATGGGACCTTGTGGCGGAAATGAGTTATCTACAGAAATAAAATCTAGAATCATAGATCTAACTATTATTTCAAGAATAAACCTCCTAGCTTTTTTATTTATTTTATTATAATTTTTTAAAGTTGATCCATCGATATCTCCAGTTTCAAGAAAATTACAGATAAAGTTCGGAGCTCCAAAAACCTACCTTATAGTGTGAAGTTATGTAGCTGATGGTTTATTACAATTGACCATGATGTAATCTAACGGAAAATCACATAGTTTGTTCATGAGCTTTCCTACTTTGGGAGCTAGTGACGCCCAAACACAACAAGGTGCAAATTATCGACAAAGCATTGAAAATACAATAACTCGCAGATTCTACAATAGTTTTAGCTATTTTCGACTTTCTAGTAATTATATTTATTGGAGAAAATCAAACGTACAAGTAAAACTAAAATAGATATCTAAGATGCAACAGTTATTTTTATTTATTTTATTCATTTAAATTTTTTATGAAAAATAGACTCTTTAAACAAAATCCTTACACTTATTCATAATAACATCATAAAGTTTACATTAGTGTCCGACCGAAACATGTTTTTTTGCCGAAACCGAAACCGAAACCGAAGGTTCGGCTCTAGGTGCAGTTTCGGCCGAAACCGAAACCGAAACCGAAACTTTTATAGACATGTTAAAATCGTTGAGTTAAATGTCAATAAGCCGTTGTAACTTGTATAGGATAGGTGGTATAAAGAAGAACAAGGTTAGTAAGTTTTTATTAATCATCCTAGTAGCGTCTGTGCTGACGTTTTCTCACGGACTCCACGGAGCCTGGGGTCCACTTGGCAACCTAATCCCATGATTTTTTCTAGTTTGTAAACAACTCCATGTTATATCAGTGTAAGACGTATTTTGATCCTTAAATTCGTTTTGGTTTGTAGAATTTTACATCGCTCTCGTTTGTTATGTAGCCGAGTTACGCATTGCGCGGTTAGATCTTTCAGCTTTTTTATTCGCGAAATAAATGCAGAGCACGAAATATTTTCTAATAAAGGTTTCATATGAATAAACATAATTATGTAACTTTATAACAACTTTAACGTAAAATTTTTCCCCCTTATTGAAAGTATAATTGTCACAAGTTTTCGTACATAGATGTGTACGAAAACATGGGAAACAGGCAGATGTCTGACATCAGTTTTTTTTCTTTGGTATTTTTTTAGGTTTTGGATCTGATTTTTGATTAAATAAATAAATAAATCTGCTACGTTAAAATTAACAATAAAATAACCCACACGATTTTAAACTTCACAGATGTATTTACAGAATAAAATTACGATCAGCAAACAAAATAAAAATATGACACTTTTGTTCGATACTTGGAGTTAAAGGTTTATAGCATCTATCTCTATGGTTTAAATAATACGTATTGTTTAAAAAAAGTACTGAGGAATATATGAGTCGGAAAACAAACATTAATTTGTGCTTTATTAAAATTGGTATGTGTTCTTTAAAATAATGAATACGATTTTGTAAATTTGTGTGTTATTCATTAGTTATACTGCAGTTAGTTATACAGCAAAGTTTCATCGACTGAGACATCAATCCTGTTAACAAGTCTCTATAAAATAATTCGCCAACATTGCATGGATTATTTTAGTTTTACAATCAGTATTTAAAATAAATCATCTAGTGTTTTTACTTGATTTCTTCGTGTATCATTTTCAGCCTAGGCCGACGCAGTTCCTTGGGCAGTCCCTTGCATGAACTCGAGAGTTTACTGTTTGATAATGATAAAATTAATACTTAAAATGAAATAATCTTCCAAATCACATGTACACTTTTTTGATATTTATTTATTATAATTTTATCACTTAAAAACGTCACTGAGACAGAACTTGTGGACCGATTAAGTACAATGTTGTAAGTTTCGGCGCGGCCGAAAGTTTCGGCCGTTTTTTGGCCGAAACCGAAACTTAGGCCGAAACACGGTTTTTTGGCCGAAACTGGCCGAAACCGAAACCGAAACTTCGGTCGGACACTACGACACTAGTTTACATATATCAACATAATTATCAACCTCACAAACATAATTCGCCTTAAATCTAAAAGTTTTAACAATTTTTATTTATGTAGGAACGGTATCATTTTCGCCATACTTCAGAGAAAAGGGACCTTATGGGAGACACTAAACCCAATTATGTAATTAAAACATGAAATATCTGTATTTTAGTGCAATTCCGACATAATTTTACTTGCAACTAATTTAACAGTGACATTAGAGATCAAATATATATTTCTTAATCGGTTGGATTTAAAATCAACGATGAAAAACTTTAGTAAGGAGAGATTTAATAAAAGGGCCCTTACGGCGGCCTTTAGTAAAAGTGATCTAAAAAGCCGCGTTTGTTATATTTTAAGGACTCTTTTCTTTAATATCTCTTTCTTTTGTGATGCACTCAAACCAGCGAACTCGTTTTTGTTAATATCACTATCAGCCGCTAGCCGATGCGCCGGCACGGCGCACAGTAGATCGAAATGACAAAAAATTGACATTCGCATTTTTTTTAAAACCCTATTTCAAAAAAAGGTTTTTCGGTTGAAAATGATGTAAGGAATAAAAAATATTATATATTTTTTTTTATAAATAAGGCTTATTTAAATTTAAAGCAGAAAAAAAAACAGTTTTTTTGTATGGAACTGAAAAATAGGTATCTTATTTTAAGAAAATCGTTACCGACCCCGCTTTGTAACCTTTAGAATATTATTCTCCTACTTAGAAACAGTAGAAAATAGTAAACAGCTTATCTCGGTAGGTACCCATTTTCTTTTATTGTCCAGTCAAGTCAGTAAGTAACAAAAAAACTCTTAGTATTCTATTTTTTATTTTCAATAGTTTAACGATATATTAATGATAATTTAGTGTAAATACGACATATTTTTGACATTTTGATAAAGATAAAAACAATTTTGGTACAAGAAAATAGCTAAAAATTACATTTAAATACAAACATTACATTATAATTGAATTATTTTTAATTATATATGGAAAATGTTATTAAGAACACCGCAATAAATCGTTTGTGTCAACAAGTATAAAATATATTTTTTTAATTCAATTGTATGTAATGTTCGTTAAACTATTGAAAATAAAAAAATAGAACACTAAGAAATTTTTTGTTATTTACTGACTTTTGACTGGACTATAAAAGAAAACGGGCACCTACCGAAATAAGATGTTTACTATTTGAGAATACTATGCTAAAGGTTACATAGCAGGGCCGGTAACGGTTTTCTTATAATAAGATACCTATTTTTCAGTTTCATACAAAAAAAAACAGATTTTATTTTTTTCTGCTTTAAATAAGCCATATTTTGAAAATTTTTATAAACATTTTTTATTCCTTACCTACATCATTTTCAACCGAAAAGCATTTTTTAAAATAGGGTTTTAAAAAAAATGCGAATGTCCATTTTTTTTGTCATTTCGATCCACTGTGCGGCGGCAAGAAAGAACACGGCTACCCCGCATTCACTTTGAAATTGCCGACAGTCGCAAATCGGTTTTATTATTGTATTCAAGTAATAATAATATTGGTCAACATAAAAATATGAATTTAGAAAGGTATAGTATGCAATCTACATACATAGGTATGATGTCTGTACAAACAGCAAAGTTATTTCCTTTGCATTATTCCTATGCGAAAATGCAGAAGGAATATATTGATCGACTGTACGTAATTACCAAATGTTAATAAGGACCTAAAAATATATATTTTATTGTATAATTAAATCATCTCGCCATAAGGTCCCTTTTCTACTAAACTTAACAGGGATTTAAAATCCTTAATTATTGACCTATATCAAAGCGAGTTAATTGAAAAGATACTATTAATAACGTTCTTTTTATTAAAGCAATAAAAGAAAAAAACGATTTTCTGACACATTTCACAAAACTTAGATTATATCTCAGAAACTAAATCCCGCCATAAGGTCCATTTTGATTTGGATCGTCACAAATATTTAAATCTTGAGTTCATACATACATATTACGTAGATTACCAACGTCCTTGCGTTGGAAATGGGCTTTAGCAGGTGGTAGCCTGGTAGGTGCACCGTTCCATTTGCAGTCTAATTGAATTAGTGGCAATCGGCTTGCTGACTCGCTGGGACGCCGCCGCCCCATTCATGCCTTACGCATGCCCACATAACGTGACTTTAATTAAACTATATCCTGACTAATTACGCTTCAATGAACATCAACACCAAATTGCTGGTTTATACTCTTTATACCAACTAGATTATCGAAAAGAACGTATATGATTCAGAAATATATCGTATTACTGAATCGCGATGAGAATGGGATTGAGTTAGCTGTCAACCCATACAAATTTTGACGTAAGCATATGGAAAATCTGTCAACTCTAATCCCATTCTAATCGCGGTCCAGTAATAGCTGAGCATGTATGCACGGTAACCTACGTACATAATGTAAATATGAACACAAAAAGAGTCAAAACTGAACTCTCATTTTAACCAGTGTAACAACAACTACCTACCTACCTAACGTTTTGGAACGAATCAATTTCTATAATAAAACTTTAATGAGTGTACGTGTGTGTAAAGCATTTGCTTGACATAGATCACCGCTATGTTGATTGTGTTGTGTGAAGGCAAAGGTAGTAAGTGCCATTACTTAAGGACGCAACCGGGAAAGCGCTTCATTTGGTGGGACTGGGACTCGGAGTCGGACCCTAATATGCTTTCATTATTTTGTCTTCAATATAATTTTTATTATGAAATGGCTGTATTAGCTGCCAAATGATTTCACATAGTTTCATGGGGCTTGTATTCGCGGCGGGTACAGTAGCGGTGCGAACGCAACCTGACACCGCATCCGCTGAGCAGTCTGAGCTCCTCCGCCGACCAGTACAATGACCTATTCAGCTTTAAACTATGAAGAACTATTGTCTCGTTCCTCGTTCGTATTATAGAAGTTCGTTAAAAATTCGTCGTTAAAACTCGTAAGACATCTCCTTATGCTTACAAGTTATTAAAATCCGTAAAGCACAAGCAATTTGTAACGTAACCATTGGGCTACCGATATACGACTCTCTAATTAAGCAAGCTAATGGGAATCAAGGTTTCACTACGGACCCTTCGTCGCTGCTACCTACTGCCTATACTTCGAATACTACTACATGTAAATCTAAAAAATATGTAGTGGTAAGTTTAATGTTTTTGACTTTTTATTCTAGCACCATTTATCCATTCCAATTATTATAAAAGAAAATGCACAGAATAAAGCGTTTTCAATTACAATTTAAAAGGAAGTATGTGACATAAACTGATGTAACAACATCCCGTAGAAGTCGCCACCGCACAGCTTTCAAAGTCCAGTGATAATGATAGCGCTGAACGCGGTACTTCAAAAACTGGTTATAGTAAAATATGCCACTTACTGCGGGAGGCAAACGTGAAAGTTAGCTAGCGATTACTTTAATATGTTTATCTCAGAAACCTGACTGCTACTCTGACCTACATGCTAATCTAAACGATCTCTGGTATCGCAAAGAAATTGCTTTTATTATACATATTTAAAACTCATCGTCTTAATATAAAAGATCCAAAATTCTGTTAGAAGACATTTACTTCAATTCAACATCAAAAGCGACTCCAAGACGTTGATAGCATAGAACTAAGTCTAGAAATAGAAACTGAAAGAAAGGGGCTTGGCCGCGAGCACTCCTATGATTGAGCGAGCCCTTGTGTACAGAGAAAACGGCGTGAGAAAGTAAAAAGACGCAATCATCCAAGAGAAAAGCTCGCAGAGGCAGGTACATGCGGCGCCTTAATAGAATACTTAAAAATTCAGGACATAGGCCAACGCTCGGGGCTTGACCCACTACCGCTACTTTAGCACTTCTGTTAACCAATGTTTATGGCCATTGCATGCCCTTTATAATTAAAAGCGTTTAGTGCTGCTATATGCGTACTTAGAAACGCAGAGGAAAGTTGGTTATGAAGACATCAGAAATACGCCTGAGAAAATAAGATTAAGATGTTCCGGAATTACTTATAGAAACATAGTGTTACTTACGTTAGAAAGAAAATCAACACGCCGTCAGACAGCAGTTGGCGTGGTCGGTAACTACGCCATGCTATCTGAAACAAGAGAACCTATGTCACTAATTGCACAAAGTAGCGCTGCAACAAGCCTCATGGACAATTGTCGCAATTGGGATTAACGTGAGTCGGTCTTGTCTTTGTCTTAGAACTTATTATAAAAGGCTGAATCACATTTATATTACCTTCTAGCCATATTGTTAATGCACTTCAGGGCCAAGTAAATTTAAGATCTACAGAGCAATTTGTAAGTATCGTACTCATTGGAGCCATCAAGTCAATATGACATATATGTGACCTCTAGTTTTGTCTATATCGAATAAAATCAGCTTAAGCTGCTACTATTACGCTAGTATTAATAAAAAAGTCTTTGGTAGTTCACACCTGTTGTAAATCATGGCAACAATGGCCACGACTTAAATTTTTTGAATCATATCCTTATATGCATCACCTGGTTTTAGCAAGTTTTAAAACAATTAATTCAACGTATGTAAGATTGTAACATGTATGTATGACCTTTATGACAATATTTGTGACAATATCACTTGACATATAGTCTGGCCAACTAAAAGTGCAGTAACAGTCAGAGTAACTTGCTATTTCCATCCCTTTTTTAGTAGTGAGAAAACTTGCATTAGACAAAAACACTATGATTCTCCCTGTCTATGCTTGAAGTGAAACGAACTCTGGCCAAACTATAGCTTACTTCTACTAACACGACTTTTACACGATTTACACAATAGCTTTCTCTATGCTTTCATCTGGTAGGAATCATAGCTGTATATGAGGCGCCGATAGGCGACCGTGCCATAAAAATTGGTACCTGCGAGGCTACTCGCAACGCAATCACTATTGAATCACTGCCTGCACAAGTGACTCACTGAGGCAACGACCCGAGTACCCCAGAACGCCAAGTGTTGCAAATTCAAGAGATAAAAAAGTTGTAATCACTGGCGGTGGCAGTGACAATACCTATGGGCCTCAAAATAAAACCTTTGTTCTTGTATGGGGTAGTGGCTGTCCGGAAAAAGAAGTGTCGGAGAATGTATGAGATCCCATGTAAACCATAACGCTTCTCTTTCCGGATAAACTCTATCATCGGGGTATGAACGATTGAAGGAGGATGGAAGGCAATGAAAGGAGGAAATGCAATCGTTGTCAACCATAAGGATGTTATTTTCTTTGGTGTAGCATCGTTGTTTGTTTTATGATTTAAAATATTTTAACGGATATCGGCTAGATCCACACATTGAGCCAATGTCGGCCAATTTCTGAGACCAATCTCTAGGATTGCAACTGGAGCGAAACTAACATAACGCATAACTACCTACGTTTCTTTTGGCTGTCGTTGGACAAATATATACCTAGTCAGGCATCCAACTACAACAAGTTCAGCCATAATAAATTGTTAACATTTTTGTTTCACATCACATGTTTAAATCAGTTCTTTGCCATATTATTTTGTACTCGTAAATTTGAGGCATGATAAGATCACATCGTCTATGAGTGTAAGCTAAAGAGAGGTGAGGTCAGAAAGACCTAACGCGATATTATAAATAAAATTTGTGTAATAATAAAGTATCTTGAGCTAACAGCCACCATGAAATATTAAGTAAATTATATTTGATGAAAACCAATGATAACTCAAGCAGTAACCGTGATACTCGTGATACAATAAAACATCAGCATAGGTGAGGATAATGCCCATAACAGTCTAATTAGAATGTAAAGCCCGTAGCCCCGCCTCGGGCCGAAGAATAAGCGCATAGTACGCATAGGCATGGCACGTGTCACGATTTTGATATTCCGACAACCGAGTACTTGTACCTACCTACTGGCGATGCCGATATGGTAAATGCAGGTACATACGAGGATGTTGAATAAGTACTTTAGATATGTACTGTTTAATGGTTCTAAAGTTTTATTTATAGCTTGATCTATAGGCTGATGTTTAACCCACGACGCAAAAAGATAGCTGTTATAAGTTTGACCATTATAATGTTTTTTGGTGTCTGTCTGTGGCACTGCAGCTCTGAAACTCTTGAAAACAGCGATGGTTCTGGAATTGAATGTGCTAAATTTAAATTTCGACTTTGGACCTTGAATTAATAATCAACTACATATTCCAAATTGTCCTCTGACTTCCGACGACCAGGTCGGAGGTACTAACCTCCTATTCAATTGACTAATCGGGACGAAGTCTGCTTAGTCATTTTCTCGTGAAGTTCACGACGTGAACATCAAGCAATTGAATTTGATTAAACTATGACGCGTTTTGTTTTGCTCTATCGAAAACGGAGCATGTATAGGTGTAGTGGCCAGACTTTTTTTTACACAAGTACACAAATATTTCCGTTGACTATACCTAATAAAAGACCTCACGATCACGACACGACTATGAGCGCACAGCAAAGAGGTCATCGTGTCTAGTCTGAATCTTGTTTTAGATGTCTCTTAACTATTGTGGTGCAATTTTGCAGTTTGTGCGACACAACAAGATCGCGCCGCGAGGCTCAGTGGTTCAGCGAAGCGGTACTTCCTTGGCTGACAATTACATCAGCTAGCGAATGCTCGTCTTAAGCGAACCAGTATAAATTCTCACACATGCTGCATGCTGGTTACGGATCTTGAGGTAAGATTAACAACTGGGTTGCCAGAGGCGAATGCTTGCACTCGAGGCGATGCGAGATCAGGGCCTGCAGTGTGGCGGGCGCAGCCGCAACGGTTGCGACGAAGGCACCACCGTGACGTCTGATGACAATCCGAACTACATATTACCGTTTTCTCTCGTCACTGCCTTGGTGTGTAGCTACATTTGCAAAAGCTTAGGTAATGAGAGAAATTGATACTGTTTGAAATAAAGTATCCATCCATTAAGAAAAAGACTAAAATATGGTAATTTTTATTACTAAGTTACCTAATTATAATATGTCCAGTTTAGGTCTCTATCATTAGATTAGCTAGATCAGGTATCTCCACACTACGGCCCGCGGGCCGAAGAATAGAACTCCATACAAACCGGCCGACGAGACCCACCGTGGGTAAAAAATTATAATGATACCATAACATTGCTTAGCTCTTATAAGCTAAACTTTTCTTTATAATTACCGATCACCTTTTTTAGCGAAAGGAATATTATTTTGTAGGTAATTAGGCGGCGATGCGCCAGGTTTACACCTGGCGCCTCGCGAGGAAATTGAGGAAAGGCGGCAGCTCGGCTAGTGTGGCGTGCCTCGCCCGAGACATTGCGGCCGAGCGTGCGTTTGCCGCGGCCGAGGCACGTCCACACTAGCCGAGCTGCCTCGCGCGGCAATTTCCTCGCGAGGCGGTGCGCTAGGTGTATACACGCCTACTCATTGGTAAACAATGTACCATTACCCATTCGCTTTAGCAATTCGCGTGCAAACGCAGGCAGGTGGAAGTAGGTATGTATGTGTAAATGTAGTTGCTGCAGGGCTATTTGTCAGTGACATGCATGACCTTTGACTTGACCTCTTGCCGGACAAGAGCCTAGCCTAGGAGGTATACCTACATTTATCGCTCATGCGAATAGGAAACGGAACTTGGACACGAACTGAGAAGTCAGACTGACAAGTGATCGCATTGTTGGGTGACAGACACGTCAGACATACATACATGCCATTACGCATCCATAATAGATCAAGAGTAGGGCGCTAGGGCGTAGGCAACCCTACCTCATTGATTAGCAGAATTCTGCTTATGTAGGGCAATGCACGGTCAAATGTTATGTATTTTAGTACCTGGTAGCCTGCACCAAAGTTGGAGCATTTTGTACAGTTAGCAAAATATGACCCTACTTTTTGACAAAAACTACTTCAACGTATAGCGAATCGACACTCGGCACGTGGCTCATTCGATAGTAGGTACTCAACGCTCATCGAGAAGTAGGTACCATAAAAATTGTGATAATTCTCTACTCGCTCGTAATAGTCAATGTGTAAATTGGTCGCATCTATTTCATATTGGTGGTTAAGGGGATGAGAGCCTGAGACGGAGTCAGTAAAAAAAAAAAGATCACTTGTGACATAGGGTAGTGGCCAGTGGGGAGCTGGGGAGTACCAAGCATTTTTTTTTATTTAATCTATAATAAGCTTAATAGCGGGGCTTAAAACACAAAAAAAATAAACGCATTGAGAAAAAGTTTTGAATTTTTGACCATTGGATAGAGTGCCCAAATTGAATATTTTTTTAGTACTTATTGGAGGTCCATACAATTTTTGGACCTTCACGTCAAAATCAGGGGTCCTGTAGGTACAGTATGTTATTACTCTATGCTTCAGGCTGCTAGGGGTTGTTTGGTATCATTTCCGTATAAAACACACATGCAGAATTCATTTAGACATTAAAAATTTTAAAATTGATATTAAAAAAAAAGTTCAACGGAGAGGAAAAACACTGTTCCGCGGAGAGGAAAAGCACTAAAAAATTTATAATTTTTTAGAACATTACATAACTAACAAATCATAACATCATAAGGAATCATATTTCATGCAGTTTTAAAATATATACTATTTTAAACCTTTTACCATATAAAAAGTACGGGAAAAAAAAATCATTTGCGTCGTGGTGTACAGGGTGTTGGATCCATCGTTTGCCAAATTATAATGGCGAATAGGTAGGGACATTTGCTATCTCTTCACTTCCTCTAAAAAAATTTTGAGCCCACGTGTTTTTTTCTTTGTTGTGGTTTTTAAAAAATATTCATGGGCGACTTGTTTAAACTTAAATTAAAAAAAAGTAAGTGGTAGAGAGATGCACTGTTTATCGCATCATGATGTGCAACGTTGCACGGTTTTATTAAAGTCAAAATTGCTGACATTTAACCTCTAGTTTTTTTTCAATGACCCTCAAATGTTTAGCAACATGTAAAAATTTATTACCAAGGTGTAAGACGTCTTACACAAACATTTTGGCATCAGTTCAGTCCATCATTTTGGTCAGAATGATGAGAGAATTATAGTGTACCTAATAACCCTTGGACTTACGGATGGACTGATGAAAATTCAATATCATAAATAATATTTGTCAGCCCATTCTGAATGAAAGAACTGACTGAACCAGGGCTTGTAACCGGTTAAAGCAAAAAACCCCGAAATGATCCAATATATTTAATTATTTTATGGTTTTTATGTAAAACCCAATATTGTGTTTGTGTTTTCACTTCATATTATAGGATTTTTCGATTGCATATAAAACAGTAACGAAAAGAACGAAAAAAAAAACAGTTTTTACTATGGAGAAAAATTCCGGTTACAAGCCCTGGACTGAACTGACACCAGAATTAGTTAAGATTAAAATTTCCCATGTTTGTAATAATTTCCCTCACCTATTGCCTTCTTTTATTTAATCTCAGTTTGGTCCAACGGTTAACTGGTAGAGAATGCATTTTGGCATTAAGTTCACCATTTGTACTCTTTTTATTATGCAATAAAGTTAAAAGAAATAAATTAGTGTATCGGAGATCTAAAGGCTTGGTTACATATTATTGTCATTGTCACACATGCATTTTGCAATCAAATGAACAACAGACTGTAAAAGTTATATCATCTTGTTTCTAATATTATTAAAACTGTGGCTATGGATACTCTGATGGTAAGTGTTAACCATGTGTTGCCTTTTACTAATACATTTATACAGATAAATAAATAGAAAACATCCATAACTCAAGAACAAATATCCCTGTTAATCACAACAATAAATACCCTAACTAGGATTCAAACCCGGGACCTCCTGCTTCATAGACAGAGTCAGTATCAACTAGGCTAAGTAGGCTACAATATGTAAACAGTATTGCATAAACTGTAAATGTTCTTATGCAGAATCTATCTATATTAAAAATGTAACATACTAAATCTGTGTTTTGTTACAGCCCAATGGTCTCTTTAATATATCTAGAGTAGACCTTATCAATAAATAATAACCAATATAGCTAGCTTTTGCTATGAATGCTGTAACTACTTTGCACCGAAGGATAAAAGACATAATTGATAATGTAAACAGTAAAATTTTACATATTATTAATTCAGGTTAATATAGCTAACTCAACTCTAGTAATTTAATATCAGTACAGGTGTCTACCCTCTTTCGTTACTTGCAAAAATCGAAAGCTAAGAAACGTTATTGTTGTAATACATGCATTAGCTTTTTCATTTTATTGATTCACAAACTTTAGATGGATAAAAGAAATGAAAATAGTCTATAATAGAAAGAAGAAAGAAATAATTGGCAAACTATACATCATCGGAGTACAAAACACTAAACAAAACATGAGTAACTACGTTTTACGTCATTTCTACAAGAAACCCGCTCCAGTTTTATAATACAATGATACAACTATACATGCAATAAACAACAGTACCAACCTTTGAATTGTGACAATCCTTTTCTTATCAAAACACTTAGAAGCCTTATTCACACATTATAAAATAGTTACAACAGAAACACAACACTTGAACAAGTTTAGAATTCGTCGTAAAACTTTTCCAAGGCACTTGTATGAACAACACTGTTATCGTAATCACACTTTATGTATTTGTAAATCGAAATGCATTCTATAAACGTTTATAAAAAGTTACTGCAAAATCATTGCGCGACTGCATGGTGTGTATATTTCACCAAATATTTCTCAACGGACGGAAACAAACTTCACGAGTTCACTTCACGACGACAAGGCACGCACAAGTATACAGATAATGTAAACTGTAGCCAGCGATAAGATCCCAATACTCAACCCATGTTCATCGTTAGGTTGGCACAAAAACCATAAATTTGGTAGGATTTTCCGTCCCTCATCGCGTATGTGTATTTTTTGTCTGCCATTGTCACTGTCACTGTCACTGGCCTAGTTTAAACGGGTATTAGACATTGCAACCTGCAGGGCCCAATCTGTTGTGTACCCTGCCTCTCCCTAATCCTCCTTCAGCTTCCTACGGGCCCTACCTTTAATTACACCTACCAACATGATAGATTGGGCCCTGCAGGTTGCAATGTCTAATAGCCGTTTTAGGCTCAAAACACACGTAGCGAAATTTTAGCAGTAATATATGGAGCTTTGTCGATGGTAGCTTAAATTTGTCTATGGTCTCCATACATTACTGCCTCCATTCCGCTAGGTGTGTTTTGAGCCTTACGATGATAAGGGTCACAACACACCTAGCGGAATTCCTCGCGGAATTAGCGGAAGTAGCGGAAATTTGTCTATGGTAGCGGAAATTTGTCTATGGTAGCAGATTTTTTGTTTGGAAGCCATAGACAAATTTCCGCTACCGTAGACAAATTTCCGCTACCATAGACAAATTTCCGCTACTTCCGCTAATTCCACGAGGAATTCCGCTAGGTATGTTGTCACCCTAAAAGCGGTATTACACATTGCAACCTGCAGGGCCCAATCTGTCAGGTTGGAAGGTGTAATTGAAGGTAGGGCCCGTAGGGAGCTGAAGGAGGGATAGGAAGAGGCAGGGTACACAATAGATTGGGCCCTACAGGTTGCAATGTGTAATACCGCTTTTAAGGTTGTTCTTCGACGCTACGTACCTCACCCCGGACCGTAGGGATAAAACGGCTATTAGACATTGCAACCTGCAGGGCCCAATCTGTCCGGTTGGAAGGTGTAATTAAAGGTAGGGCCCGTAGGGAGCTGAAGGAGGGTGTAGGGAGAGGCAGGGTACACAACAGATTGGGCCCTGCAGGTTGCAATGTCTAATAGCCGTTTAAGCTCGCCTTTGTGTACACTTCTGTAGTTTTTTATGATCATTATAGCGGGACTGTGTATATACAAACACCGGCACTACTGTTAAAACGTTTATTATTATACGAACACAGTTAAAATTGTACAGACACAAGTCTAGGCTATGTATTTTTAAGTTCTATGAAAATTACGGTGGGTCGGTGGCGCGCGAGTGTCGCATGTTCACTATGCGGCGGCCGGCTGTCTACTGGCGCGAGCGATTGACGCGCTGCGTGGTTATGAAAAATGGCGGCACGCGCCAACGACTGGTTGACCCGCGGCTTAGCTTGTTATGAAGCGAGCCGGGGGTCTACCCCTAGTGGTCCTTACGGAAGCACGCCGTACAGGCGTGCCGTCAAGGTCACGCGCTACATACTCCCCCTCGAGTTCATGATGACGCCCACGTTCATGGACTCGCACATTACTCTGATCACGGTTACGTGGACGCCCTCTATTACGTTTAGGCACTACGGGAGAAGGAAGCACTTCATCTCTACTATTAAAACGAACGAGCTGTGAAGCGTGATACTTACCCAGAACCTCACCGGGTGAGTCAGAATTAGCGATCAGGTAAGTTGTGGGACTAACCTTTTTAACAACCATGTAGGGACCATCTCTTTTCGGCGCAAACTTAGTCGAAAAATTCTTAGCTGCATTGCTAAGAACATGTGACGTAACGAGGACACTATCTCCAACTTCGAATACGTCACCTGGCTGACGAGACTTGTCAGCATATTCCTTACGCTTGTCCTGCTGAGCTTCTACACGATCTCGTACTGCTGACAGAGAACTGATAAACGAGCGCAGATACGGCGTAATCTGAGGAACAAAGTTTTCCTTATCGAGGACGGCTCTTAAATCATAACTAACCTCTATAGGAGATCTCATTTCACGTGCAAACATGAGGTACGCCGGAGTAGCACCAGTCGCTTGACACACGGCACTATTCATGGCAAACCGGATTACACCCAGCTTCGTTGGCCATGCTGTATGATCGTTTCCAACCAAATGCGCCAGCTGAGTTTTTAAATCCCTATTTTTGCGTTCGGCGGGATTCGCTTCAGGGTGGTACAGCGGGAGCAGGTTCTGCTCAACTCCGAGGATATACATGCACTGTTGCATGACGGCCCCGACAAACTGGACCCCATTGTCTGAGACTACCCTCCGTGGAAAACCGTACCTGAGGAAGTACTCTTCTACAAGAGTACGCGCGCAAGCTTCCGAAGTAGCCTCTTTCAACGCATAAAGCTCCACCCACCGTGTGGCGGTATCCTCCACCAAGAGGATCCAACGCTCTCCCTTCTCTCCTTCCGGTAATGGACCGAACAAGTCAATAGCTATAACCTCATTTCGTTGACTGAGGACCGGAGTTTGAAGGAGACCGGAAGGCTTCTCATTCGATGCCTTGTATCTCTGACATGTCACGCAGCTTTTAACGTACTCGGTGATGACACGCCGCATCCCCGGAAAGAAAAAACGTTGCGATATCTTGTGAAAAGTCCTCTCCACTCCCTGGTGCCCCGATAGTGGAGAGTCGTGGCACTCCTTTAAGATGTCGAGATGAAGCGAAACAGGAACCACCAGCTGCGGCTCTTCGCTATCTACATCGGGATTGTACCTGTACAAGACGCCTTGCTGCATGAAGTATCCTCTCTCAGACCAGCGCTTTGCTCCAACGGCTGCTGCATCTGATGTACTCTCTAACTCTACTATAATCTTTTCCAGGTCCGGGTCATCGAGCTGAGCGCGACGTAGGTCCGTAGGGCTGCGGGCAGGTAAGTCTATAACGACTGCACACACACCACACTGATCTTTGCTCTCCTCTTCACAGGCAGGACGACTAAGAGTGTCGGCAACTACGTTTGCTTTACCCGGAGTGTACTCGAACTGGATATTGAAAGCCTGCAGTTTTAACGCCCATCGAACTAACCTTCCAGAAGGTGACTTCAAGGTTAGAAGCCACTTTAACGGCTGATGGTCGCTACTTACCACGACAGGATGTCCCTCGATGTATCCCCTGAACCGCTCTACGGCCCACACAACAGCAAGGGCCTCGCGTTCCACCGTGCTGTAATTTCTTTCAGCTGCCGTGAGCAAACGGCTGGCGTATTCGATGGGGCGTTCATCATTTTTTTCTCCTTGCATCAAAACAGCACCGAGAGCGTAACTACTAGAGTCCGTTCTCAAGATGAAAGGTTTATTGTAGTCGGCCTGGATGAGGATGGGAGCCGAGGTCAACAGCTTTTTCAGCTCCTCAAAAGCTTTGGCCTGCTCCGTGCCCCACTTCCACTCCTGATTTTTTTTTTAACAGGCGGGTCAAAGGTTCGGCGACTGCAGAGAAACTAGGGATAAACTTACGGAACCACGAGCAGGTTTGCAAAAAGGTCCGTAAGTGGCGCAGCGTCGAAGGAGCCTTCATTTCCGTAACAGCACGTACTTTGTCGTTGTCCGGCGAAATACCGTCCTGGGTGATAACATGCCCCAAGTACTTTACCTTATTACGTGCAAACACGCATTTCTCGCGGTTAGCACGCAATCCGAACATACGTAGCCTCTCGAAGACCGCTCGCAGGTCCGAAAGGTGCTGGTGGAAGCCCTCCGAAATGACAAGAAGATCATCCTGGTATGCGAGCAAAGTAACATTCTTTAGGGAAGAACCAGAGCGGAGCCTGTCTATGAGCCTCTGAAAGGTGGACGGTGCGTTTTTGAGACCGAACGGCATACGTTTAAAACGATACATACCAAATGGCGAAACAAAGCATGTCTTATCGCGATCCTCCGGCCTGACGGACACTTGCCAAAACCCACTGCGCATGTCCAGTGTGCTCATAACACAGTTTCTTTTAGTTGATTGGACGAGCTCGTCTATTAACGGCATTGGGTAAGCATCCGTCTTGGTAACGGCATTGAGCTTACGATAATCCACACAGAAACGAACTTTACCGTTAGCTTTGGGGACTAAGAGAGCCGGAGAGCCCCACGGGGACTCGCACTCCTCTATGATGTCATCCGCTAGCATCTTCTCTATCTCTGCTCGCATCACCTCCTTCTTAGCAGGTGTGACACGATAAGGCGGCACCGCGATAGGCGGGTGGTCGCCCGTGTCAATCCTGTGCTCTGCAAACGGAGTTGGCCCTCCCCCTGGCTCAAACAGGTCCCTGTTCTCAGTGAGTAAACGGGCAAGCAACTTGTGCTGTTGTGCATTGAGCGAAGTGGCTTCGTCTTCCCTAAGTGCCTCTAAAGCAGCCACACACAGAGTTGGAGGTGACGCACTCTCAAACTCTAACTTATACTTTTCATTTATGTTGTCACAAAAGTGCCAAAAACCTCTACCGAAACTAACATCAACGTCAAAATCCGTAAGAAAGTCTATTCCAAGAAGGGACTCATTACCCTTGGAATCAGGAAAAATTACAAAACTAGCCATTCTGGTTTTATGTTTGAGTGTCACCTCCACCTCCGCGGTGAGTACAGTCCTATCCCTACTGACACCGTCTGCCAACCTAACATTCCTTGTTGACGACACTATCGGGTGTCCTTTACTTTTCAGGAAAGCATATAACGTGTGACCTGCGACACTAGTTTTAGCCGCGGGATCTACAAGCGCAGAGCCAATCGCACCGAGAATACCGATTTTAAAAATGGGACGGGGACGAGAAGTTTTGACAACATCGCTGACCTGTTCACAAACAGCTTGACAAACACTGACTCTATCACACTCGGCTTGAGATTCCACGGCTTCACAAGAAAAAGTTTGAGAACCATTGGACTTCTTACAAACAGTTTGAATATCGTTGATCTTAGCATAATTCACTTTAGCATCATTGACTTTGTCACAAAAAGTTTGAGCATCATTGACTTTAGCGTAAAAAGTTTTACAACCATTGCCTTTATCGCAAAACGTTTGAACATCATTAGCTTTACAGCATGAAGTTAGAACATCGTTAACCTTAGCGCAAAAAGTTTGGCCATCATTGACTTTACCGCAAAAAGTTTTACAACCATTGCCTTTATCGCTAAAAGTTTGAACATCATTAGCTTTACAGCATGAAGTTAAAACATCGTTAACCTTAGCGCAAAAAGTTTGGCCATCATTGACTTTACCGCAAAAAGTTTGAACATCGTTGACTTTAACGTAAAAAGTTTGACTATCATCGACTTTACCGCAAAAAGTTTGAGAAGCACTGGGCTTGCAAACATCATCAACGCAAACATTGGTACAGTCAGAAACATTTTTGTTAGAATTAAGTTCTTTTAAAATAGGGCTACAAGAAGTTTGACTATCGCTGACTATGTCAAAAACAGACTGACAATAATTTACTTCAGCACCTAAAACTTTACTTTCATTATTACAAAACAAATTTTGTACGTAAGCAAAATCCCTTACGGCATCCGTAGGGTTACCTCCATAGTGCGCAGGCGAAGGGTTAACAGTCGGCGCGGTACTTGTCCATGGCGCGGCCGGAATGCCCGCCGTGCGCGCCGTTGCTCCGCGGACGGTGGCGTAAGTATCGCGCTCTCGCGAAGAATCGTGAGTGCGCGCAGGACTTTCGCTGCGCCGTGCTGCGGGACTTTCGCCGTGCCGTGCACGCGACTTCACCTCGTCGGAGTGGGACGGCGGTGATACGAGTTGCGACGAGTCGTAACCGCTTGCTCCGCCCTCGCGCGGGCTAGCGGCGCTGTCGGCGTGACTGGATACGTCGACCGAATAAAACGACAACCCCGAGTTAGCACTAGACTTACAATTAGGGCACTTCGAGCGAATAACATTTGGGGCACCGCAACCGTAACACTTAATTTTCTCATCGACCTTATTTTCTACGCACTTATCACTTTTTTCACCTTTATTAAGTTTTTCACAATTGTCTTTACTATGTCCACCGCGATGACAGTAAACGCAGAACAAACGACGTGGCTTAACCTCTGCTTGACCGGAAACGGACGAACACGGCGCACGCGACGTTGCAGCGTTGTCGGCGGGGGCGGCGCGCTGCGCGGCAACGCAGCTCGCGCTCGCTCCGCCGGCGCGCGACCTTGTTCGACTCGGTGAAACACTGGAAGCCGATGCTGTAGAACACTGACGATCATTTGTTTTCCTCGTCTGTACTGGAACATGATTTTCTTTTCGCGAATCTTCTATATTTTGACAATGTTTCAATAAACTATCAAATGTATCTATATTGTCTCTTTTCAGCCTTTTTCGTATGCGGCGATCCAAGAGTCCGAACACCATGTCTATTTGGACTCGCTCGCTTAGGTCTTCTGGTGGCAACTTGGCTAACAACGCTCTAGCTCTTGAAACGAACAGCTCAGTTGTTTCGTCACCTTGAACTAAAGAGAACAACTCGGTGTAAATTACGAAAGGAGGGCGGCGCTCGCCGAACGCACTGCGTAATTTATCCAGCGCTTCTTCCCACGTCTTTATCTGTTTCTTTACACCTTGCCACCACATTCCTGCATCTTTAACGAGCAACAGCGACAGGCCGCGAATGGCATTTTCATCAGTGATATGCATAGCTGACTTATAGCTTTCAACACAATCTACGAAGCTTTCTAAATGCTCCTCCTTACCACCGCCGTAACGAGCCGTGCACTGCGCGAAGTTCGCATTTACTGAGGCGAACGTAACCGCAGCGGCAACGGCGGCAGCCGTAGCGTCGGCCTGCGACGGAGTTGAAGATCGCACCTCACGTAGCAGTTGCTGACAAAACTCATTCTGAGTTTGTTGCAAAGTGGTCAACATTGTCGTTAAAGCCTCTTGATTCATCGTAATCTCGTTGGCTGAGGACTCGGGACTCCCGTCTCTGGATCCTAACGACTGTCTTCCACCTCGACGGCGACGTGAACCGGGCGGCATTTTGCAAAGTCACTATAAGTACGTACACTTTTAAACACTAACTAACGAACGTTCTAGACCCACAAACGTTGGGCGGCCAGAATATAGCGGGACTGTGTATATACAAACACCGGCACTACTGTTAAAACGTTTATTATTATACGAACACAGTTAAAATTGTACAGACACAAGTCTAGGCTATGTATTTTTAAGTTCTATGAAAATTACGGTGGGTCGGTGGCGCGCGAGTGTCGCATGTTCACTATGCGGCGGCCGGCTGTCTACTGGCGCGAGCGATTGACGCGCTGCGTGGTTATGAAAAATGGCGGCACGCGCCAACGACTGGTTGACCCGCGGCTTAGCTTGTTATGAAGCGAGCCGGGGGTCTACCCCTAGTGGTCCTTACGGAAGCACGCCGTACAGGCGTGCCGTCAAGGTCACGCGCTACATCATGTACTTTTTTTTTTTTTTCTTATGGACTTTAGGGTCGCCACACACCTAGCGGTTTTCCTCGCGGAATTACCGGAAGTAGCGGAAATTTGTCTATGGTAGCAGATTTTTTGTATGGAAGCCATAGACAAATTTCCGCTACCATAGACAAATTAAGCATTTTGTCTATGAATTTCCGCTACTTCCGGTAATTCCGCGAGGAAAACCGCTAGGTATGTGGTGACCCTTTGGCGGTATTGCCTGTAGCCAATGTCAAGTATAAAAAGGCGGGAAATAAGAGCTTGTAAGATTCAATCTTAAAAGCGGTATTACACATTGCAACCTGCAGGGCCCAATCTGTTGTGTACCCTGCCTCTTCCTTCCCCTCCTTCAGCTCCCTACGGGCCCTACCTTCAATTACACCTTCCAACCTGACAGATTGGGCCCTGCAAGTTGCGAGTTGCAATGTGTAATACCGCTTTTAGGTACAATGCATGGTACAATGTCTTCAATCGATAAGTATTTTGTTTAATCAAATAAGTTTTAGGCAACGTTTTTCGGTAGAAGTGGCATAAGCCTTGTTAGTTGCTATTTGTAGAGTGATAGCTCCCTACAAATGGCTCGAGGAGGCTACAGGTTGTTCTGAACCAATCAATGGTTACACGCCTTTTAAGGGTCGCCACATACCTAGCGGTTTTCCTCGCGGAATTACCGGAAGTAGCGGAAATTCATAGACAAATTAAGCATTTTGTCTATGAATTTCCGCTACTTCCGCGAGGAATTCCGCTAGGTGTGTGGTGACCCTTGTAGTGCAATAGGGACTTACAGCGGTATTACACATTGCAACCTGCAGGGCCCAATCTGTCAGGTTGGAAAGTGTAATTGAAGGTAGGGCCCGTAGGGAGCTGAAGGAGGGGTAGGAAGAGGCAGGGTACACAACAGATTGGGCCCTGCAGGTTGCAATGTGTAATACCGCTTTATTACACATTGCAACCTGCAGGGCCCAATCTGTCATGTTGGAAGGTGTAATTAAAAGCGGTATTAGACATTGCAACCTGCAGGGCCCAATCTGTCATGTTGGAAGGTGTAATTAAAGGTAGGGCCTGTAGGGAGCTGAAGGAGGGTAGGGAGAGGCAGGGTACACAACAGATTGGGCCCTGCAGGTTGCAATGTGTAATAGCCGTTTAAAGGTAGGGCCTGTAGGGAGCTGAAGGAGGGGAAGGGAGAGGCAGGGTACACAACAGATTGGGCCCTGCAGGTTGCAATGTGTAATACCGCTTTTACGCGGGCTTCAGTAAAGTTCAATTTCGCTTGACAAAACGCGATTACGTGGCGTCAGCGGCGCGTCATTTTTGTTCAACGCTTGGCGGTCAAAAGGAAAGAAATACCAGCCTCGAGGCCTCGGCATACACATTTTATTCTTCCAAGGCCCCAGGCCCTCATTATTAATTTCCTATAATGAGCTCTCAATTACAATCGATTGAATATTTAAGGAGATAACTTTGAATGTAATTATAATTGAGGAATATATTTTATTAACATAAAAATATCAATAAAATATGTAAATGCACAAGGGGTTTCATAGATTTATTTATATTATTTTGTTCTAAAATTGTACATTCACGCACATACACTCATAAACGACTAAAAACTTGTTTTTCAGTCTGCTCCGAATACAAAATAAAGACAATACAAAACAGCTCTACTCATACCACTACTTACATGATACTCTAACTTCGTGTAACAGCGACACAAATATCATTACTCCAAAAATATTCCATTAAATAACTGTTTCAAGGTGTACAAAATTATAATCAGGGAAAAAATAAAAATAAATCAAAATGAAAATATTTATTATAGAAAATAATACTTGACTCTGGAGTCAAATGAATTAATCTACAAAGTCATATGATTTCAATTTTTCTTATCATATCATAAATCAGATTACGCAATACCTATTACAATAAATCTACAAAAGGATCTTACAAATTATATCTTAAAGTTGTACGTTTCTAGGGAGAGTCCTGAGCCCAAACCTTATCCATGTTAGAATAGAATTTCATTTCATTCAAATAATTTTGTGTCAGAGAAATTCAATGTTACAAAAACATTCATAGGGGAGTTTTATCATACAATGTAAATAATAAAAATGATGATTTTTCTAACATGACTAACCTCTGGGTAAACAGGACTCTTGAGTTCAATGCTGTCGAGATATCCCTATGTTAGCAGAAATTTGCAGTGAGTCAACCGTCTACAACACAATGAATGACTCCCGACAGACATCATGACTTATATTGTAGAACAAATTACACTAAGAACGAGTGTAGTGTAGTAGTGTCAAGAATCAAAGTGTTTACTGGTCGGAGCCCTCATCTTCATCTTCGTCATCCTGCTCCTCCTCGGTGGAGGCGGCGTCCTTCCGCGGTGGCGGCGCGTCCTTGCGCGGCCGACCTCGCCCTCGACCTTCGCCGCTGCCTCCCTGCATAGAACATTAAATATTACATTGTAATTATTTCTGCCTTACACTGCCACACAGACAGCATGTGCGTTAATATTTTAAGGTAGTTAGAAGCTAACCTTGGCCTTAGGTGCTGCTGCCTTTTTCTTGGATCCCTTGGGTCTGCCGCGCCCTCGTTTCGCTACGGGTGCCTGCTCGTCATCAGATGACTTGGCTGACTCCTTCGCTTTCGTTGCCGCTGGCGGTCTACCCCTTTTCTTTGTGTCAGCTTTGGCCTCCTGAAATACAAAACAAGTATAAACAATTGAAATGTTTGTTAGGGTCTTACTTGATTTTTTTTCGAAACAGCAATGACACTTACAGCTTGTGTTCCATTGGCTTTAGGTCTGCCACGGCCCTTCTTCTCCACAACAGTTGAACCATCATCAGACATTTTGAGTAAATTAAATTAACCCTCCACAGGCAAAATCTAAAAAAAAAAATTTGATTATTATAAATAAAAATAGTTACTAGTATTACTAAATTAATTATTATAGAAAAAAATCATATTTATTACTAGGTGTAAACACACTCTTTTACGAAACAGTTATTTAAATATTGAGCGGAACAGGCTCCATTTCGTGAATGCGTTGCTAACACTACACAGTACATAAGGGTATCGATTAAAATTATGCTTAAAGGAAAAAATAAATAAACGAACATATTAGGCGCACTTCACTTAATATTTACCACAAGATATGATTGATTTGGACAATAACTGCAGGTTACTCGCTTAGACTCTTAGAGAAAACAAAAGACTAAAAAGTCAATATTCAGTTACAGGTCAGAAAACCCAAGACGACGCCAACACAATTTCGATCTTATTTACTTATTTAGGCGGCAAATACTATTAAATAAAATGTAAATCGCTAATATTTCTGAAATTTTACCACAGAACCGCAAGTATTAAGTTATTTCGCGAGATGTAACACGAAAACAATTTAGCGATACCAAGCGTACGAAGCCATTACATCTTCATTTATAATGGAGTCCGCTTGGATTGAATAAATAACGCTACGTTTTCTACCAATGAAATAAACAGGCACTGTAATAATTTACAAAGATTTTTACACAAGAAATTTAAATTAAATTAAATAAAGCACCAAATCACAAGAAAAAAGCGCGAATAAAATTACTTACACAGTTGTTTACTGCGAGCGTTATCGCAATGGCGGGCGGCGAACGAACCGGGAACCGGCAGCGGCGTTTATTCTGGCGTCTGTGTAGAGGGCGCCAATGTTGTACAGCAAGTGTGAAAAGCGAAAAAAAGTTAGCTTGGTACAATGCAAAAGAATTCAAAATAACGCACTTTATTGCTGTTTTGCATAAACTGAAATTTATTTGGTAACAAATAAGGACTTAAATAAATCATAACTGAACGGTAAAATAATACATACCTTGGGTGAATTAAGGGGCACCACACACCTGAGCTGAATTAAGAAAATTCATAGACAAAAATGTGTGTGGTGTCCCTTAAGCTTCGTCCACACTTGTATCTTTTTGCCGATCACGATCATGCGTATCGTATCGAGCTCTCGTATCCTAAAAGCGGTATTACACATTGCAACCTGCAGGGCCCAATCTGTTGTGTACCCTGCCTCTTCCTACCCCTCCTTCAGCTCCCTACGGGCCCTACCTTCGATTACACCTTCCAACCTGACAGATTGGGCCCTGCAGGTTGCAATGTGTAATACCGCTTTAAGTATGGACGCTCACTTTGGGCATGCCGTATCACTAGCCTCGTGGCGTGAAAAAATGCGTCCATACTAACCGAAGCGTATCAGCGTATCGTATCGTAACCGCGTATCATTCATTAAGTATGGACGTTCATTTTGGCACACCGTAATTAATTATCCATTATATGTATGTATGTATGTATGTATGTATGTATCACTTTGTTTCACTTTATAAACTTCAAATGTTCCTAGTATCCCTACGGAAAACAAGATGAGATCGGTCCTATAGACGTACAAACTTGTTAATAGCGTATCCATATCCCATAAGGGTCGCCATACACCTAGCGGTTTTCTTCGCGGAATTACCGGAAGTAGCGGAAATTTGTCTATGGTAGCAGATTTTTTGTATGGAAGCCATAGACAAATTTCCGCTACCATAGACAAATTAAGCATTTTGTCTATGAATTTCCGCTACTTCCGGTAATTCCGCGAGGAAAACCGCTAGGTATGTGGTGACCCTAAAAGAGCTTTATGCCATATCCCCTTTCATGATCGCCGTATTGATCGGCGAAAATCCAACTCAAATGGATCGCGGCGTATCGCGTATCAGATCATATCCGCGTATCATGATACAGTGTCAAAACACGTCCATACTTACCGATCATGATACGTGTATCCGATCGCGAGTGTGCGGGGTATTGAATCACCGCGTGGCAACATGGATTTTGCGCGATACGGTGCGTGGCATGATCGCGATCTTTTGGAGTCCACACTAACGATCATGATACGCGTCGGAGATACGCGACGGAGATACGATACGGCAAAAAGATACAAGTGTGGGCGAAGCTTTAGGGTCACCACATACCTAGCGGTTTTCCTCGCGGAATTAGCGGAAGTAGCGGAAATTTGTCTATGGTAGCGGAAATTTGTCTATGGTAGCAGATTTTTTGTATGGAAGCCATAGACAAATTTCCGCTACTATAGACAAATGAAGCATTTTGTCTATGAATTTCCGCTACTTCCGGTAATTCCGCGAGGAAAACCGCTAGGTATGTGGTGACCCTTAGGGTCAAAAAACACCTAGCGGAATCACAGCGGAATTAGCGGAAGTAGCGGAAATTTGTCTATGGTAGCGGAAATTTGTCTATGGCTGCCATACAAAAAAGTTGTGACCCTAAGGGTCACCACACACCTAGCGGAATTCCTAGCGGAATTAGCGGAAGTAGCGGAAATTTGTCTATGGTAGCGGAAATTTGTCTATGGTAGCAGATTTTTTGTATGGCAGCCATAGACAAATTTCCGCTACCATAGACAAATTTAAGCATTTTGTCTATGAATTGGCTTAATTCCGCTAGGTGTGTTTTGACCCTAAAGGTAGGGCCCGTAGGGAGCTGAAGGAAGAGATAAAAGCGGTATTAGACATTGCAACCTGCAGGGCCCAATCCGTCAGGTTGGAAGGTGTAATTAAAGGTAGGGCCCGTAGGGAGCTGAAGGAAGGTTAGGGAGAGGCAGGGTACACAACAGATTGGGCCCTGCAGGTTGCAATGTCTAATAGCCGTTATATTCCTAGATATTGACATTGACTTTTTGAACGTAGGAACTTGCAAGCAGTGTTGCCAAAACGTACCTTTTGGTACGATTTTACGTACTATTTTGGACCTCTGCGTACCTTTATCGTACCCTGCGGAAAACCGTACTATTTGGCCTAACCGGCAAAAATCCGTGCTAAAAATCGTACTTTTTAGCGTACCCGGAAAAATCACACTAAAATTATACTTTACCTACCCAATCAGATCTCTGGATCCTAGTTTATGAACCATACATTTCTATAAATCCTGGAATTTTGATCTAGAATATGCATCGTAATGAATATCGAGCGTGTAATGTCTAGTCAATATTGACCATTCAATAACGATAATAATATGTGAATGCTTACATCAATTGTGCTTGCGCGGGTTGGCGCTCACTCGCCCCCCCGGTTCTCATTGGCCAACTATTATCCACGTAGTTAATTCGATTTTTAATCTCCTACCAAGCTATGGTATTTTTTCATCTTTATTGCCAGTTGTTGTATTGAATCATAATTATTTTATGCCACTGTAACGAGTCAAATCAACTGCCCTACACTGCTGTTTCAACTGCTGTTTGTCACAGAAATGTAGGATCAAAGTAACCGAAATCATCACCAATGTGTAGTCACTAATCTTACCTCCACTCACATTGGCCCGGGTCCGGGTTTGCCATTCTTAAATTATTCTCTCTAGGCATCAGCACTAGATTAATATCGCCACCAGAGGCCTACTGAAAACTTCTAAATTTCGTTATTTGCGTCTCTTTCGCTCGTATAAGCAAGTGCGATAGAGAGGGAAATAACCAAATTTCGATATTTACGACGTTCGCAGTAGGTTCGGTTCGGTGACTATGGTCCACAGAAGTTATATTTACATTTTCAATGTTTAGCTATTTCTAACGAATATGGTAGTTAGAATGAGACACAAATAGCGAAAATACAACTTTTACATTAATAAATACCACCTTGGTTTCATTTGTGGAGATTTTGTAGAGCTAAAAAAAAAACGTACCTTTTTGTCCAAAATCGTACCTTTTTTGACACACGACCGTACCTTTAGCTGGTAGTGCTCTGGCAACACTGCTTGCAAGGAACTTGACAATGATGACAATTGACAGTGCAGACAGTGCAGTTATGGTGCAGTTACTGCAGTTTTGACTTGACCTATGTGAAGACAAATTACAATTTTATTATTTAAACGATTACTGTTCTTTTTTTATGTGTTCAAGGATACATCAGAAGTGTTATGTTGTCTTGAGAGACAGGTTGAGGACTTAAACATGAGGCAACCAATTGAACCAAGTAAAGAAGATTGCTGTAATAGTGGATGTAATCCTTGCGTATTTGATGTCTATGAAAAACAGTTAAAACTCTACGATGCCTTTGTAAAGAACGGGAAATTATCAGAAGCGGTAGAAGAGAATGCTATATCACAATTAGAATATACAAAGTTCATCGTTGTAGCTAATTTGGAACTGTGTTCATTTCATAGGATCCTTGCTTTCAAAAGAACTGAATCCGTTATTGATACAAAGGTATTTTGGAAAGCTGGTGATCATTTTTTAGTGAAATATAGTTCAGAAGCTGAAGTGTGTAGTAGGGCATATACTCCTATTGAATATGGTTTGAACAATATTGACTCTGACTTTGTGATATTTGTAAAACAATATGAAAATGGACTAGTATCGAATTATTTATGTAATATGAAACCAGGTCAAGAGTCTTTATGGAGAGGGCCCTATGGATCTTATGAATATATAGCTAATAAGTTTGAAAGAATAATCATGGTTGCACAAGGGACCGGCATAGCTCCATTTTATTCTATTATACGAGATGTTTTAAACAATGAGGACGATTATACAAAAATTGTGTTATACTTCTGTTGTTCATCGCCAGAAACAATACTTTTTAGGGATGAATTATACTCATTTAGGTCCTATTGGAATTTTAAATATAATTTGTTTGTAAGTAAATCAGTTTGTATGGCAAAGTATCAGGAACCTATCCTTAATAGAAAACTGGAGTTTACAGATTTGAAATTGTTGGAACCATTCTCCAATAATGACCAATTTCTTCTGTGTGGGTCACCTTTATTTATGAATGAATTTAAAGCTTCATTCATTGAAGCAAATGTTTCTTGTGATAATGTAAAAACATTTTAGTCAATTTCATATTTTCCAATAAAAAGCAAAATTGAAAAACCATTATCTTTTATTTTGTAGGCACAATTGATTAATCACTAGAGTACAGACAGGTGGTCGTATTATTGAGCAGAGAGGACAAAGACACTACCTATATTGCTAGATTACATTTTATGATTGAATGACTAATGATTAAATTATTTTATGCCACACCTGGCCATAAAGTGGCTTTTTCTGCACGCTGCGCGTACGGAAAAAAACGCTTTTTGGCCAAATGTAGACATAAAACGATGTACACAACACGGGAGGTAATAAAGAAAGCCCTCGATCGCATATTTACGTTCTCGCTTGCTGCTCGGGCCGCAAACTTCTGCGATAACGGCCTTTCTTTGTTTTACCACCCTAGTTGTGTAATGTACTATTTTGTACATTTCTTATTTAAATAGGTTTATTTCGAATTTTTGAATTATTTTTCATGTTTGTACCAGGTTTTTACTCAATTGAATTAGGCGGACCAAAAAAGTCTAGTGGAGAAAATGACAAACAACATTAGATACAAAAATATTGGCACTACTTGAATAAGAAGTGTCCAAAAACAATTTAATCATTAGTCATTCAATCATTAAATGTAACCTAGGCAACTCGATTGCCTTCTCTGCTCACTAACGCCACAACCTGTCCGTGTTCATATCCTATTAATCACTTTAAGAAATACATATTAAATCCAAGGAAATAATTATTTTAATCTAATGTAATTTTTTTTACAGAATTAACTAAACACAGGCCAAATATTTTGTTCTATTTGTTTTAATAGGAGTTTAAAATATACAGAATGATCCAACATTTGGCGTCAAGAACAAAAATAGATCGCTCTAATCCTAAAAGCGGTATTACACATTGCAACCTGCAGGGCCCAATCTGTCATGTTGGAAGGTGTAATCGAAGGTAGGGCCCGTAGGGAGCTGAAGGAGGGGAAGGAAGAGGCAGGGTACACAACAGATTGGCCCCTGCAGGTTGCAATGTCTAATACCGCTTTAAGCTAACAGAATAATTGAGTGAATTTTATGGCTCCTCTACATGATGGGCCATCATAAGGACGCAGCGATGCGTTAGAGGGAGCTAACGATATTGCGATCTCATTCCGTCGTATAGCTGCGTCCCTATGATGGCCCATCATGTAGAACCATCCTTAGGGTCGCCACATACGGGTCGCCACACACCTAGCGGTTTTCCTCGCGGAATTACCGGAAGTAGCGGAAATTTGTCTATGGTAGCAGATTAAGGGTCGCCACACACCTAGCGGTTTTCCTCGCGGAATTACCGGAAGTAGCGGAAATTCATAGACAAATTAAGCATTTTGTCTATGAATTTCCGCTACTTCCGGTAATTTGTCTATGGCTTCCATACAAAAAATCTGCTACCATAGACAAATTTCCGCTACCATAGACAAATTTCCGCTACTTCCGGTAATTCCGCGAGGAAAACCGCTAGGTGTGTGGCGACCCTAAAAAGTGTCCAGTGGCTGGAAACAGCAACTAAAAGCGGTATTAGACATTGCAACCTGCAGGGCCCAATCTGTCATGTTGGAAGGTGTAATTAAAGGTAGGGCCTGTAGGGAGCTGAAGGAGGGGAAGGTAGAGGCAGGGTACACAACAGATTGGACCCTGCAGGTTGCAATGTGTAATAGCCGTTTAAAAGCTGTATTACACATTGCAACCTGCAGGGCCCAATCTGTCAGGTTGGAAGGTGTAATTGAAGGTAGGGCCCGTAGGGAGCTGAAGGAGGGAAGGAAGAGGCAGGGTACACAACAGATTGGGCCCTGCAGGTTGCAATGTGTAATACCGCTTTAAAAGTTCTAAAAGCGGTATTAGACATTGCAACCTGCAGGGCCCAATCTGTCAGGTTGGAAGGTGTAATTAAAGGTAGGGCCCGTAGGGGGCTGAAGGAGGGGCAGGGAAAGGCAGGGTACACAACAGATTGGGCCCTGCAGGTTGCAATGTCTAATAGCCGTTTTAATCTCTCCACGTAGTGCCATCGTAGCGCTAGTATTGCTTTCGTGTATGAACCCGGACTACTAAAGCTAAAGTGACGCCACCAATTCCACGCCTTTTGGTGGACAATTTTGTAACAGAGAGATTGTCATCCTTACCTTCTACCACAAAGAATACTATGTTCTACTCAAAGCAAGCATTAACTAGAGCCCGCACACGTGTACCCCCTTATGGGATAGATATATAGATGCCCATAATCACTTCTACAGCATAAAACAGAACAATTTACCAATCTTTTCCTTAGCCGACACAACTTTCTAGGAAAACTAACAGCTTTTCTCGTAGCAATCACAGAAATTCTTGAAGAAATCGCGCATTATATCTGTTTGTTACCCTCCACTGCTAGAAGTAACGCGTGGAGGGTAATAGAAACTATGACAAGGACCAACGATAATAGCACCTCTCTGCCGTATCTATGGAAAGTGTAATAAGACCATCCCGTTCTATCTTGGTATTATTAGTTCCGTGTCAGATCTATGGGTGGTATATCTATGATGTTCTACCATCCATAGAATGATGGATTAAAAACCTTAATGTATTGAAAATTGCGGGTGAGTAGTTGTGACGTCAGTAGAGCGCCTTAACTGGGCATAATTAAAAGCGGTATTACACATTGCAACCTGCAGGGCCCAATCTGTCAGGTTGGAAGGTGTAATCGAAGGTAGGGCCCGTAGGGAGCTGAAGGAGGGGCAGGAAGAGGCAGGGTACACAACAGATTGGGCCCTGCAGGTTGCAATGTGTAATAGCCGTTTAAGGGCCCTCTACACAGTGGTGAAGGATGGGCCATGTTCCGTCATCGCCACCCACTGTGTACAGGAGGTAATGGTGGCCAATCAATGATTTCATTGATTTCTACTAGGTAATAATTTCCTACCATTTCTTTACTTATTTTTCTACCATTTCTACTTTTCATCTTATTATTTATTGCTGGCAACACTATTAGGTCAGATATGGATTTTTTCGCGCCGGCGCGAAACGTGTGTGCTCCTCTGCCACTCTTTAGTCCATAATCATTTAAAATACCTATTTGTCGTATTTTTAATTAATAGTATGCTATGAAATAGCATAAATGTGTTAAAATAGATCATATACAATGTGTCACACGTAACGAAATAGTTACAATCCTAAAGGATTATATTAAAATAAATGGATTGAGGTATTTCATATCACTGCTGATAAACGTTGAAATAGTAATAAAATGGGCTCAATAGTGTTGAAGAGTTTATCAATCCTTTTAGGGGTGTTTTTTATATTTGTTGGAATTACAAAGTTGACGCCTTTTATTTCGAAGGAACTTCACAAGGATTTGGTAAGTGCATTGTTTTCTAGTTACAAACATTCAAAGGTTGGTCGGTGCATTGATTTTGTTACTGAGCGATGAGAAATGCTATTTCGGTATTTGGCCTGCCGCCTAATTCCCGCAGGTCGGTCGAGCCGGCGGGTTGCGACAATGAGTGGCGACACCGTTCCGAAATTCAATCTATAAAATTAATCATAGCCACATTAATACAGCGTAACAATGTTCCTTATTCGCAAGTCGTAGGTACCCACTTACGAATGCCAAGTGATTAAAATTAATGGGACATGATTAACCGAATAGCCATGCAGCCATCCAATTCGATGCGGCGGCGTTATTTAGGTACAGCACCTACGGACGAAGTGCATGGTTACGCATGTGTATTGATGTGAACGACGTAGTCTAGTATAGAAACTATATTCGGTTTATTTTGGGTTTACATCATTCCCCGACGCAAGGTCAAGTCAATGTTCGTTTACGTGTTTCTGCACTGCATTAACTGACGCAATTTTACACATGCTTTTTCATAGATTGACATGTTAGGCCTTGGTATATAAATGTCTACCTAATCACAACGCCCTTGACTTGACTTACTTGATGTATTTTAAAAGACTAATCATTCTGACTGATTATTTGTGGCAAAAATCGATATAGTTAGGTCTATAGTCCGTGGTTGTCGTATCCTTCGCTTCGCTCCGGATTCAAAGTACGCCTTCGCCGTTATAATGTCATTTTGTTCCCTTGTGACACAATCTATTATAGCTAAGCTACTCTGAAATAATATAAAAAAGTGGAGTGATATGGGATAAAACCGGGTAAGTGCGAGTCGGAATCGCGCCCCGAGTGTTCCGTAGATCACACAATTTTAACAATCATCGAACATTGGGTAAGGGTATAGCAAAGGGGGCGCGATCTCAGGAATTAGAATATTTTTGTTACTTTTTTATTTATTTCGCACTTTTGCTATCTTTTTGATTAAAACTTTATAGAATACATTTAGATAAGCATCTTTTATTGATTACAATTTTTTGATTAACTTGCCCGTTTAAGAACTAAAGCGGTCCAAAGTTGCGAGTTTCGCCATAGGATTACTACGGAGCTAGGGACTTGAAAATTAATATTGTACATTAGATTAAGTCGGTTCTGGCGCTCGCCGGCCGCTGCCGCGGCACGCTCGCTTCGCTCGCTCGGCTTCGCGCGTTGTTAGGTCACGGTTCACCTAACACACTCCTCCTCGCTTCGCTCGTCGTCGCACCTATCTTGGCTCTGTGACACAATTTCGGAGCCAATATCTCGGTAATTATCAAGTATAGAAAAAAGTTGCCCATACAAAACATGAATATTTTAGCGTCCTCTATATGATAGCATCATAAAAAATAGGCGTCATAATGACACGACCACCATCAAAAATTTTCTAAGTCCTGCGCCCCCTTTGCTATACCCCAACCTATATCTGTACTAGTTGGTTTTCTTTTCGACCAACTTCAAGATTTCGAAGGAGGTTCTCAACTTCTCAATTCGTCGGAATCTTTGTTTTTGCTGTTTTTTTATGTGTTCAGTTCACCTATTACTCGAAAACGGCTGGACCGATTTATAATTTTTTTTTGTTCAATATAGTATAGTTTACTTTAAATTTGGTCCCATTGTAACCAGGTCAATATCTGATGATGGGATCCTGGAGAAATCGAGGGAAACTCTTCAAATATTATAGGCACACCTATAGTGATTTAAATACAGTAGCTTGGGCATTTCCTTTTGGTGGAAGTCTAAGACTCTAAGTGAAGTCGGTTCTATTTTGTTTAAAATTATTGTGGTGTTCAATGAAGAGTATTTCTATTGTAATTTACTTGTATATGCATATACATCGACATAGGTTGCGATTAGTTTACAAAACTCCAAATAAGTTTGTAATCTCAAAAAAAAAAAATTGCAATGGAACAACAAACTAACGCCTATGGGAAGGTTTTGATTCGTCTCGAGGTGTTAGAAAATCCTTTTTTCACCTCAGCAGTTGCCCTGCGAAAAAACAATGACTAAAGATTTTTCGCAGGGAAGTAGGCTTGTTCGAGCTGCTAAGGTGAAAATAAATTTAATGTGGTTAACACTTGATGTTGTTCTCACTACTCTGAGGAGACAAGTTATATGTGTCACACGAGAGCAAAGTTATTTTACATCTCGTGTTTTTGAGTCCCTCGCTACGCTCAAGGTTCTAACTTAGTATCACTCGCTTCGCTCGTGATTCAATTATAAAATCTTTCACTTACTCGAGACTGAAAATCAACACTCGCAAGAAAAACCATCTTTCCTCTCTTGTTGCACAAATAACAATTTTTTAATGGAACAATAAATTAACGGATTTTTTTCTTTACTTGTGCTCTAATGCGAAGATCTTCATTCTTGCCAAATTTCATGATTCTAGGTATATGGGAAGTATATATCCTATAAGGTGCTCTTACACGGGCGATAGAAATTGCCGAAGTGCCGCAATTTTGACGTCACGGCCATATAAAGCAATGTCAAGCTATTCGAAATATTGCTCAATATGGAGCAATCATTGTTCCAGTATGGCGCCATTCTTGCTCCACTCAATTGCCCCATTAGCAGCAATTCGAGAAACTATGAAAATTGCCCAAATATTGCCCGTGTAAATGCACTTGAGTGGAGCAATGATTGCATAAATAATTGCCGCATTATCTAGAAATTGCCTCGTATTGCTCAATTAATTGCTGCACTATTGCTCCATTAGTTTCGGCATGGTATCGCCGGGCAATAATTGCCCGAAAAATCGCCCGTGTAAGAGCACCTATAGGGCCTATATTAGGTTTTGATTCCCCTGGGAAGTGTTATAAAATCCCAAATTGTATAGTGAGTGAGCAACAAATAAACGATTTTCGGATTTTTATCTTTACTTGCGCTGTAAGACCTTGCTTCTTGCTAAATTAAAAAATACCCTAAATGCGAAGTGTTAGTAAATCCCTAAAAATTTTACTGGATAAACAAATTAACGATTTCCAGAGTATAATATCATATACAATGATGTTCGAATTGATGACGAGCCTGTCTTCACGTAACACAACTAAATTCACGTACTAAACGCTGCCGTCATCCCATTATTTAAAGCAAACGAATAACAATTTTTAATGGACCCGAGCCGAGCGTGACATGACAGATGTTTACATTGTTTCAGAGGAAAGAGTACGTTAGATATGCCAAAGTGTTCCCCCTGACGGAGACGCTGGATTTCAAGCTGCCGTCGAAATGGTACAGGCGGACCGTGGGCGCGCTTGAGATACTGTTCGGGCTCACCATGGCACTGTTCCCTGGGCGTAAGTCAGCTATACAGTTGTATCATACTCAAATTTAGTTTCCCTGCTGGATTTCCTGATTTTGGTCCCTTTTATACAAATTTTAACATGAGGTGCGTTTCATGTGCCGCTACTTAGTTTGTTTACTAAGTAGCGGCAAGCACATAAAACACACCTCATGTTAAAATTGTATCAAGATACTTATTATAGTTTCCGTGTAAAATGGCTGTGACATACGGACGGACGGACGGACAGATGGACATGACATGACGAAACTATAAGGGTTCCGTTTTTGCCATTTTTGCGACGGAACCCCAAAAATATGAAATTTAGTCCCAAACTTTCAGGGCGATGGCGATAAATGCCAGGTACCTACATACATTGCTCTCGATACTGTAAACTGTAGAGTGATGAGATGGTGATTGCTTGTTCTAAATGTTTACCACGCGTGGACCTACCTAGTACAGTAGGCAAGGCAGCAGAAATTGCTAAGCCGGCGAGGTTTTCCGAATGACCTTCACGCGCTTTTATTCTCTTAACAATTAAGTTGTGTCATGCTCATTTGGAACACCTCATTCGCTCAACTACTTCTGCTGCTTACTGTACTATCAGCTGCAGAACTGCCTACCCAGTTTATGAATGAAATTCATTAATAATGTGGGTATGCAATTTTGCAGCGCGCTGTACCTACCTATATTATAGTAAACTAGCGACCCGCCCCGGCTTTACACGGGTGCAATTATGCATATAAACCTTCCTCTTGAATCACTCTATCTATTAAAAAAAACCGTATCAAAATCCGTTGCGTAGTTTTAAAGATCTAAGCATACATAGGGACAGACAACAGGAAGCGACTTTGTTTTATACTATGTAGTGACTAACCACAAGCCCCGAATTACAGATAAAATAAAGAATGCCGCGAACATCGGGCTGGTGGCGCTGATGGTGCTGGCTGCGTACTCGCACGTGATGGTGGGCGACCCCTTCGACCGCTGTGCGCCAGCGCTGGTGTTCTTCTTCATGCTGAGCGGCCGGCTCGTCGTCTGGTGAGTGCCATTCTTGCTCAGTCCGAGTTTTAACTGTGCCATTAGGTGCCACTTTTTCTGGTTAGATACATACTAAATGGAACCGCTGTTTAGTCGCTGTCTAATCCTGTAAAAGTTGTCTCAATTATATAAATGCAGTCAAGTAGCCCATAAACCGCGAACTTCGCTTTATAACTGCCGGCAATCGGGATCAACAGATTTTACAGATTAATTAACGTGCCGCTAAAAGCAAGGAAGCTCGGTCGATAAAAAATATAGCGCCATTTCTTCAATGTTCTTATTGAATCTTAAGTACCGTCACGTGCTACAACTTTTCCCTGCTTGAAAAACATGGTTTTCTTCACGAAACTGCCATTTATATCATATTCCTGAGATTAGGCCGCCTTTGTCTCATCTCAGGAACAAGATATAAATAGCTGTTTGGTGAAGAAAACCATGTTTTTCAAGCAAGGAAAAGTTGTGCATCGTAGGCAAAGTTGTAGCACGTGACAGTAGGTAGGTATATTTTCCGCTCCAATGTATTATTCTTCCGCGCTTTATTGACTCATCTTCCTAATAAATTCCAATAAAATATATTTGTTCTACAGGCATAGTTATAAACCCAGAAATGTTTTAAGCAGAATAACGCTCTTTACACAACATTAATAAACCTCAGTTTATATTTTTCATATACCGGATGCGCCTTTATTAAACATATTATAAGATCATCTTTTATTATCGTCATATTTTTCAGACACGTGAAAATAAAAAACGAAAATAACTTCTGAATTTAGAGCCACCTACGCTCGTTTGATGCAATATAGGTACACTGAAATTTGCACATCAGACTTCTGCATAAATTTTCCGCTTACATCAAAGACGCGTGGCTTTTGCTTTTTGCATTCAACTGAAACAACTTTATCGTAAAAGCTAACCACAAAGAGTTTCTTTATCATTACTAATAGGTGCTCTTGGTACCGACAAACAGCAAAACGCGTAGTTGCCTTTTAGTGTACTCTATATCATTGCAATAGGGTTTATAGTTAACCGTGTCGTCTATGGTACCCAGTGATAGTAACTCCGTACCTTGACCAATTTTATGCGATGTAAACATGAGTTACGAAATAAAATTAGCGGTATCAGACGCCTAACATTGGTCTGGCAGCGGGCCAGCGCAGGAATCCGCGATGACGAACGCGTGTCGCGCAAATAATACGCGTTCCATTCCAGTCGATTGCGATTCCAACTATGCCCATTATCTATAAGTACTAAAATAAATAATAATGTAGGTACCTTTGTATACGTACGTAACGTAACATATCGCCATGTTACCCCGATAGAAACAGCTCTTAAGCGTAATCCGCCCGTTTCTCTTCTTAGTTTTTGGAATGTATGGCAATGCCGTTAAGTTTTAGAAATTCGGTAAAATAAAGAAGATAGGTAATCAAGACCCTAATAGGTTAGATCACTTATAAGATTAATATTCTTGACGCTCCGCCACTTATACTCGTACACTTCACGGAATATTTAAAGTAGGTACAGTCACCGGCAATAGTATCTTCCTGCACGAAGGCCGCGGAAATATGTGACACGCTCTTATCTGTATGGCCATAAGAGCGTGTCACATTTTTTTGCGGCCTTCGTATAGGAAGATACTTGTGCTGGTGACTGTACACTTGTTTGTTAAACTGGCACCCTCGTAGAGGACACAACTCATTAAATTGGACATTGCTTATTTGCAGGTACCAGATCAGCCGCCGCGAGGACTTAGAAAAGAATGCGGCGACGCAGAATGGCAACGGACTCAAACGAGACTAAAGTAGCCTCATTAATCCATTCTTTGCGCGAATTGCTTTCAAGTTTAAACATAATACCGTGAGAGGTTTAAATTGGAATCCGTAATGCATTTTGCATATTTATTAATTAACGTTATTGTAAAGTAAAATGTTGTTTTACAAGTCCTGTCGTTGCGACTTTGTCACTTTGCTGTGATTTACTCTAGTCACTTCTCGATGGTTTACTTAAGTTATTTCTTCAGGGAAGTATTGAAACCTACTCTAAATAGGTATTTACAAATAAATTTGGGCCACGCCATCCGGATTAGATCACGAACGACATCAACTCGTGCTCCGACACTAGGCACGAGCTATTTGTACCTAAAAGTGATATTAATTTAAGATACCTAAGCAATAGGTTCATTTTGTATGTGCGAGTATGATAGCAATGCGTATGTAAGTTAGGGACTAATGTAACTGCCACTGTATATTATTATTGGTAGGTTTACTCAACTACTTAATGCACAAAGATTATCTTTGGTTAACGCACCCTTAAATTTTGTGGTGTCTGATTTGCTCAAAGGGAGTAGCTCTAAGACGAATTAGCTATGTATTTGAATGATTTTAAAAAATTGAGACCATCGTGACGTCAACAAGAACTGCGTATTTCCGTGTAGATATCTATAAACAATTATTATGACTACATTTTAGGTATATTCATCGTAACCATGGTGGAATAAGATGATCGTAACATAATTATTGTTACCCGTTAGAAACTTCACATTGACTGGAGGTGACAAACTATTTATAATTCATTGCAATTTTGATAAAATTAGATAATTGTATTATTTATTAGTGTGATGTGCGTCGTGTTTGGAGTGTGGTTGTTATGAATAAATGGAAAGAGAATTATTTGGTTTTATTTCTATTCATTTAGTGTTTGGAATCCCTGCCTTTGGTTTAAATAAAACTCGAAAAGTATTAAAGCTGTTCTTTAGTACCATTTATATTGGGTAATATAAACACTTGTTATAATATAAGGTTTAGCCTAAATTAAGTAAGTATTTTATGTAAGAAATATATCGGTACTCAATTAAATAGTTATACCTACATATATAAAAAAATCAACATGCTGATTTAAGGCGAGATAATCCCAAGCCAACTTCTTTTATTTTACATTTGATGATTGTAATGTTAGTAATAGTTCGAAACTATCAACTAGCTGTTACTGAATGGTTACCTATTAATGTAAAGTTCGGAAAACTGGCCTAGGCTTACCTCACTTGAAAAAATAAACTCGCTTATTATAAAATTTTTGATTTGAACAGAGAAATAATAACTTAAGTAAAATCACCTGCATTGCCATGCTTCCAAAGTGTGATGTAAATAATGTTTGGAAACTTCAAGCCGGATCCCTTCCGGTTTGTAACAATTCTAAGGCATTTTTGAGATTAGTGATGGCCGTTTTCATATCTTCATAGTTGAGAGCGCTACTCGCCCACTTGCAGTACTTCTGCGCTTTAGCTATCTGGTCCGGCGTGAGCTGGGCAGTAGAGGTGTTATCTCCGTAGAGAGTAGACGGCACGGAGGGCGCGGGCTGCTGGGAGGGGTCGTAGGGCACGAAGCCCCCGGGGTTGGGGTCGGGGGTGTAGGGCACGGGCGGCAGCTGCGAGGCGGCGCGCATGGCGAGCGCGGGGTCGGGCAGCGTGCTGCCGAGGCTGCTGGGCGGCGTGGCGGGCGCGGGGGATGCGCCGGGGACCTGCGGGAAGGAGGGGACCTGCGAGAAGCCGGGGACCTGCGGGAAGCCGGGGACTTGCGGGAAGCCGGGGACCTGCGGGAAGCCTGCGGACGCGGCGGCCGCCGGGTCTGGGCCGGCTGCGGTGTCCGTCGCTCCGTTATCCTCGTTTTGTTCTCCCTCTTGCTGGAGCGGACCTATAACAGATTTATAAAATTATTATAAAGTCAACAAGGAATTTTAATTTTAACAGTATTAACATTAACATGTCGAAATGTCTGCCCATCTCCCTCCAAATTCAGTGACCATTTAGGTTTGCGGAAACCTGCCCGTATTATAATACAATAGTACTAGAAACCTCTTAACTTTGCCTGAATATCAATACTCCAACAAAAGTAGTAAAATAAAACTAAACAAAAATACTTCAGGGAACCTTCGCTACATGTTGATTGAATTTTAATCATTTAAATACTGATACTTTACCAACCTGGGACAGGTGTCTCTCCATTCTTCAAACAGTTGTGAATGTAGGCCGCCTTCCACTTAGCATACTTTCTATTCTGGGCAGCCTCATCTGTCAGATCTCCAAATGTCGTCAACACATCATAGATCATGCCAGCTGTGTAAAATGCTTTCACGACATTCCTGAAATACCAAGTACAATTAATACTATACAGTTATTTCTTGTTTTTAAAAGCTCCACCACCAAAAATAGGATGAGTATAATTTTTATCTTCCACTGTTGCTGCAAAATTTAGTTTGTCAGACAATGTATAGTATAATTTTTAATCCCCCAGAATCACTCGTTATTAAAAAGTCTAGTCCTTACTTTCCATAATTTTGTTCTCTATCTGCCTTGTCAGCAAATAAAAACAGTTTTAAGGCATAGTTCTCCAGATGGGCTTGACCCGCCACCTCATTGCTAATGGCTTCATTCTCTTTCATGCTCTTCTTTGCTTCTTCTAACCAGTCCATAAGTGCTGAAAGAATACAATTCTGATTAATACACACCATATGGTAAGTCTTGGTAGCCTAACAGTAAGACGTCTGATTTTCAACCTTCATTTCAAGGGTCTCGGCTTCAAACCCCGGTTTGTACCAATCAGTTTTTCGGAACTGAATAACTGAACGGAATAATTACCAATCACTATACGGTGAAGGAAAATGTTAGAAAACCTGCAAACATCTGTGGAGAAATTCAAAGGTTGATGTGAAGTTCCCAACCCGCTTTTGGCCAGCATGGAACTATAGCCAGATACATCTCGTGTCATCACCATCTTTACAAATGGTGTATTTTGGTATGTATTTTGTTTTATATACCTAACATGTAAACTACAAAAAACAAAATGAATCCATTTAAGAGTCGCCAGGACGCTCGCGTGAACTCGCATCCCCATACAAACGTAGTTCAGCTCTCATTTTAAAACGACATGCTTTAGAACCACGAAATTTGGCATGGGCATTCTAGCAGTACAGATCTATGTCGGTAATTAGTTTTCGTTGCTAAAAATCGTAACACAAAGAAAACATAGCAAAAATAAGTTTTGTATGTAAATCTGTATGGGGCTGTATTTTCTTTGTATTACAATTTTTAGCAACGAAAACGAATTACTAACATAGATCTGTACTACTAGAATGCCCATGCCAAAGTTCGTGGTTCTAAAGCATGTCGTTTTAAAATGAAAGCAAAACTACGTATGTATGGGAACGCGAGCGTCCTGGCGACTCTTAAGTGGCAGGTTTGGATCCGAGAAATTTACATTAAGGGTAGTTCCAGTAGATGGGTTCCAAGAACAGAATAAAGACCTATTATTAATAAAATATTTGCACCTAAAATAATCATTTCATCAAACAGTCATAAATAAAGATCATACAATCATGAAAATAAACAGCATTTAAGGTTGACTTTAAATAAATATTAGGACATATTCATTACATAAAAAGCTCAATAAGGCTTGTGTTGTTGGTACTAGGCGATGTTATATTATAATAGGTAGATATAGATAAATACTTTAATACAGTACACTTACCCATTAAAACCTTAGTTTCTTCTGGTGTCTTCTTTGTAGTGGCTTTAAGGCCGACTTGCAAGGCGTGGAGTCTGCACCAATAGGCCACAACTGGATCTCTTGTCTCATGTTCTGTAGCTACTTTCAGATAGTGCTGGATGGATTTCAAACTGGGTGGACATTCCGGAATATTTGCCATTTTGACTATTTAGATGGTGCCTAAAAGTAGAGTTAAAAACTAACTGATATAAACAATATCAGAAGAAAAAGAATGACTAATAAACTTGAGGAAACATAAAAAAAAACATTATCTAACGAAACTGATGATTTGTCATTTAGCTAAAATGTGGGAACGCAAGATTCACTGCATCCTTTGTATTTGTACAATTACGTTCAATTCTAAATAAAGCAAAACAAACAGCCCAACAATAAATAAAGTTTTATAAAATGTGTATTCTTACTCTTTGCAACCAAACCGAACCACCAAAGCACCTATCGTAGACTACTACTAATTAAAATTTGTCTTTAATTATGATGCATACAAATGACTTCAAATTTAGGTGATAGTTATGAAGATAATTAGGTATTGAAACAAGAAAGTACGAATGTTTTTACGATATGAAATGAATAAGAACGACGACGACGTCATAAGAATAATTTCACTGTCACTGTCATCTGTCATTGCGTGAACCATAGACCAAAAAAAGTAGGCGTATTTTATAAAGGGTCACAACACACCTAGCGGAATTCCTCGCGGAAGTAGCGGAAATTTGTCTATGGTAGCGGAAATTTGTCTATGGCTTCCATACAAATAATCTGCTACCAAAGAAAAATTTCCGTTACCATAGACAGATTTCCGCTACTTCCGCTAATTCCGCGAGGAATTCCGCTAGGTGTGTTGTCACCCTTATACGGAAGCCATAGACAAATTTCTGCTACCATAAACAAATTTCCGCTACCATAGACAAATTTCCGCTAATTCCGCGAGGAATTCCACTAGGTGTGTGTTGACCCTTAAAGCGGTATTAGACATTGCAACCTGCAGGGCCCAATCTGTCAGGTTGGAAGGTGTAATTAAAGGTAGGGCCCGTAGGGAGCTGAAGGAGGGGAGGGAGAGGCAGGGTACACAACAGATTGGGCCCTGCAGGTTGCAATGTCTAATAGCCGTTTTAGACAGACATAAGGGTCACCACACACCTAGCGGAATTCCTCGCGGAATTAGCGGAAGTAGCGGAAATTTGTCTATCGTAGCGGAAATTTGTCTATGGTAGCGGAAATTTGTCTATGGTAGCGGAAATTTGTCTATGCCTTCCATACAAAAAATCTGCTACCATAGACAAATTTCCGCTACCATAGACAAATTTCCGCTACTTCCGCTAATTCCGCGAGGAATTCTGCTAGGTGTGTGGTGACCCTAATATAAATATTGTCCATGGAGACTGAATTTTTGTTTCGAGCTCAAGGCTAATAAAATTCACCCAGAATTTGGATTGGATTTTTCGCCTACTTTGACTGTAATTTTGACTGCATTTCACCGCAGATTTTGACTGTAATGTCTGAATTCCGACCTGAATTTTGTTCAAGTGTGTGTGTTGCCCATTAAGGGTCACCACACACCTAGCGGTTTTCCTCGCGGAATTAGCAGAATTAGCGGAAATTTGTCTATGAATTTCCGCTACTTCCGCTAATTCCGCGAGGAAAACCTCTAGGTGTGTGGTGACCCTAAGGAATACCAGCGGTATTAGACATTGCAACCTGCAGGGCCCAATCTGTCTGGTTGAAACGGCTATTACACATTGCAACCTGCAGGGCCCAATCTGTTGTGTACCCTGCCTCTCCCTGTCCCTCCTTCAGCTCCCTACAGGCCCTACCTTTAATTACACCTTCCAACATGACAGTTTGGGCCCTGCAGGGTCGCGTTTTATAAAGTTACAATTTACAATTTCGCTGTTTGCCTCTCTCTCTAGCACACATATTGGATAGAAAGAGAGGCAAAAAGCGAAATTGTAAATTGTAACTTTATAAAACGCGACCCTGGTTGCAATGTCTAATACCGCTTTGAAAGGTGTAAAAGCGGTATTACACATTGCAACCTGCAGGGCCCAATCTGTTGTGTACCCTGCCTCTTCCTCCCCTCCTTCAGCTCCCTACGGGCCCTACCTTCAATTACACCTTCCAACCTGACAGATTGGGCCCTGCAGGTTGCAATGTGTAATACCGCTTTAACCAAAGGTAGGGCCCGTAGGGAGCTGAAGGAGGGTAAAAGCGGTATTACACATTGCAACCTGCAGGGCCCAATCTGTTGTGTACCCTGCCTCTCCCTGTCCCTCCTTCAGCTCCCTACAGGCCCTACCTTTAATTACACCTTCCAACATGACAGTTTGGGCCCTGCAGGGTCGCGTTTTATAAAGTTACAATTTACAATTTCGCTGTTTGCCTCTCTCTCTAGCACACATATTGGATAGAAAGAGAGGCAAAAAGCGAAATTGTAAATTGTAACTTTATAAAACGCGACCCTGGTTGCAATGTCTAATACCGCTTTGAAAGGTGTAAAAGCGGTATTACACATTGCAACCTGCAGGGCCCAATCTGTTGTGTACCCTGCCTCTTCCTCCCCTCCTTCAGCTCCCTACGGGCCCTACCTTCAATTACACCTTCCAACCTGACAGATTGGGCCCTGCAGGTTGCAATGTGTAATACCGCTTTAACCAAAGGTAGGGCCCTTAGGGTCGCCACACACCTAGCGGTTTTCCTCGCGGAAATACCGGAAGTAGCGGAAATTCATAGACAAATTAAGCATTTTGTCTATGAATTTCCTCTACTTCCGGTAATTTGTCTATGGCTTCCATACAAAAAATCTGCTACCATAGACAAATTTCCGCTACCATAGACAAATTTCCGCTACTTCCGGTAATTCCGCGAGGAAAACCGCTAGGTGTGTCGCGACCCGTAGGGAGCTGAAGGAGGGTAAAAGCGGTATTACACATTGCAACCTGCAGGGCCCAATCTGTTGTGTACCCTGCCTCTTCCTACCCCTCCTTCAGCTCCCTACGGGCCCTACCTTCAATTACACCTTCCAACCTGACAGATTGGGCCCTGCAGGTTGCAATGTGTAATACCGCTTTAAGGAAGAGGCAGGGTACACAACAGATTGGGCCCTGCAGGTTGCAATGTCTAATACCGGTTTACGGCGGAATAGCGGTATTACACATTGCAACCTGCAGGGCCCAATCTGTCAGGTTGGAAGGTGTAATTGAAGCTAGGGCCCGTAGGGAGCTGAAGGAGGGTTAGGAAAAGGCAGGGTACACAACAGATTGGGCCCTGCAGGTTGCAATGTGTAATACCACTTGAATACCTACGTCAAGGGATACCCGAAAGCACGCCTTGGAGCTGGGTTGATGTTGACGGAAATAGTCCTTTTATAAACGTCAACGTCAAGCTAGTTCAAACTTCGAAGTCAAGTCGCAGATGCGTGATTTGTTTTAGTGCATTAAAGCATTTTTGAGAAAAAAGAATCCACTGCTTATTGCTGATAACCAGCAAGATCTTAAAATGCCGTCAAAGCAAAGAAAAATCGCGATGATGGGATACAGATCAGTCGGTAATGTGAAGGCCCTAAGAAATTTGCGTCTTATTTCATTTTGACGTTTAATTAATTTAACAAAAAAATCTTGCAGGTAAATCATCTCTAATTATTCAGTTCGTAGAAGGACAGTTCGTGGATTCATATGACCCGACAATTGAAAATAGTAAGTATCATTTTAATTACTCTTCTAAGAACGCGTCGTTCTCCAACACAATTGATTTGGTATGTTTACATTTCTGTGGTAAAAACATAAATGCGCATATCTTTTCTAATCATGAATGAATTGAAAGTAATCCAAATCTTTAACTATATTTGCCGTATCATATAGAAATTGTTCAACTATTATGTACACTTTTGTGTGATTACTATGCTATCATGTTTTTCTGTTCTAAGCATTTACGAAGTTCATCCGCCTGAACTCCACGGAGTACGAGGTGAAGCTCGTGGACACGGCGGGGCAGGATGAGTTCAGCATATTCCCCCTCCAGTACAGCATGGACTTCCACGGCTATGTGCTGGTGTACTCCATAAACTCCAGTAAAAGCTTTCAAATCGTACAAATCATTTATGATAAACTGCTTGACATGGTTGGAAAGATACAGTAAGTATTAAATAATTTTCTTTCTATGTATGTTTAGTGTAATTTTATGATCTAGTTAGATAAGATGTCAATTAATTAGTAAACAAATTCCTAACCTCAAAAAATCTGCTACAGCTAACTAGTTAATATGATCTTATTTTCCTATTTAAAAATAAACATTGAGCATTTAAAGCACATTATTATCTATTCAGCAAAGTTGCCATTTAAAAATTTGATAAACAAAGGACATCTATATTATGAACTTATATAGATGTCATAAACAAAAACTGACCTAGGCCATTGAACCAGCGTCAGCGTCTTCTGCATTCAGGGCAGAAAAATCATGGTGAATTTTATTAAAATAATTTGTTTTGTTCTTTAGTTGGTCATCTATATTTTTGTGCATGTGATATTCTGAGAAATCAAATAATATGCATAAGTTGGTTGGGCGTTGGGCGGCGGATGCCGGGATATCCGCTGCATCTCTACTAATAACTAGAGCTGTGTTAAGATCATTTTGACCACCTCGCCTGCTTAGCCAACTGACTATGTTGTGACTCATTGCTACTAATGCTGTTTATTACTAGGGACTTACAAATTGTAATTAGGAATTCCCAGTACTTATCAACTCTGAGAAATCATAAACTTGTTTTTTCCTGTATGTATTAGGGTCATGCATATTGTGTTTAAAAATTAAAAATAAAATCATAAGGCAAATGGAGAAACCCAGGAATAACCGAATTGGAAATTCCCAAATCTCAATCGCTAATCCCATCCTACATGTATGATATAGCTGTTGTAAAAGTTGAACTTTGAAACAAAACAGATTAAATACCTATGATCATTATTATATTTATCTGGTTTTACACTGCATTTATGAAACTTATTGTTTGCAATACAACACTAACTATGACCATAATAACAGTTTAGAAAACAAAATTCCAATTTCAATTTTTTTTTGTCAGTGTTGTTAATATTACTCCACTATTTCCAGCGTGCCCATAGTTTTAGTTGGCAATAAAACGGATCTGCATCTTGAAAGGAAGATCAGCACTGAGGAGGGCAAAAGATTGGCAGAAAAGTGGAAAGCTGCCTTTGTGGAGACCAGTGCTAAAAGAAATGAGGTAACTGCTTTTTTTATTGGGCTTTTCCAATTATATTTCTAAGGAGTTACGTCTGGCTAGAGTGCGACCATGCTAGCTTTGCATCGACTTGGTATGTGGCTAAGTGTGGAAGAGTCGACAATGTCGACATATGTAAGGACCACACCTGACGCACAGCCTGGCGAGGAAAATATCACGCTAGGCAGTTCGACTAGTGTGGACAAGCCTCGCCCGAGGCATTGCGTACGTTTGCGTCAGTGTGTCAAGTGTGGGCCCCGCCTAATTTATATTAAAATATAATGTTCATGGCAGTGTAGTGAAGAGTTTGCTTAGATTGACTCAATGTCGTCTCTAATAGTTGGTGATAACTGTCTTTATTAAAGAAACTGTCATCCTACATTTCATAATAGGTACATATTATTATTAAGATAATTGAAAAACCCAAACAAGCTTTATTTGCAGTCACTGAGGCAATTGTAAAGAACTCAAATTATTGTTCAAACTATTTACTATAAGGACAATATCACAAATAATAACAAAACTCAGTTGCATATTGCTAAAGTCAGTGCATATATATTATATGCATTTTTAAAGACTACATAGTATAAAACAAAGTCGCTTCCTGCTGTCTGTCCCTATATACTCGTATGCTTAGATCTTTAAAACTACGCAACGGATTTTGGTGTGTTTTTTTTTAATAGATAAAGTGATTCATGAGGAAGGTTTATATGTATAATTGCACCCGTGCGAAAGCCGGGGCGGGTCGCTAGTATGTAATATACATAATCAACACCTTTGTTTTATTACTTTTATTATGTGTAAACTAACTTGACCAAATGCAAATTCCAGTCAGTGACCGACCTGTTCCACGCGATCCTGCTGGAGATAGAGCGCTCGGACGGGCACATAAAGGAGAACGGCAACGGATGTGTGTTGTGCTAATAATGAACAATGTGCTTTTTACTTAAGCTGAAGTGAACTAGATCTAATTTTAGATTCTGCCTAGCTCATACGGGTAGAAATCGTGCTAAACCTTCCTAAAGTAAGGCCGCGAAGCATGAGTAATTTCGTGCATTGACATACCATTTCCTATCTCTATAGCACGCGCAAAATTATATTTCTGTCAGTCAGACTGCCTTTGAGCGAACGGGACAAAAATATAATTATGCGCGTGCTATAGAGATAGGAAATGTCGTGTCAATGTACGAAATTCTTCGTGCTTCGCATTGAGTATATTCAGAAAGGTGTAGCATGAACTTTAGTATCAAGTGGGTAGAAAAAGAAATCGCACACGAAAATTCGTCATAACCAGTGGTCGGCGATTTGGATGCCACTTGGGTGAATGACCTCAATCATTAACATTTTATATCTGTATAGATGTGCCACGGGATTCGTTTTAGAAAGCATAAAATGTATTGTCTTATTAGATACTGTTTTGCTGTTTTGGGTCAATGTTTTAAACGAATGTAAAAATTGTTGTATAAATGCACCCGAATTGGTTTCACGATTTTTATTAAGATATGTGTAAATATTATTTATTTTTAATAGAAATACAAAACTCTATATGTTATCCCGCGCTGTGGCATCTAAACGCCGATCATTGGACGTACTAATTGGAAACCTGTGAGCTTACTGTGAATATCGATAATCGAAATTTCGTTTCCGTCTCACTATCGCTCATTGCATATTCCAGTAATAGAGAGACAGCATAACGAAATGGTTAGCCTTACTGGCGGGTCCGTATAATGTAGGATCCATAATTCCGCTCTTTTCATACATTTGACAACCACTTTGTATGCCAAGAGTTGTCAAGTCACCCCTCGGAATGGATCCTACCATAGTTGCTTTACAAACTTGATACTAGCCTGTTTATACAATAGCAATGGTTGAAGCATTATTTGGAAGCATAAATGTGTGAGCATAAGCCTGTACATTTTGTTTATGATTTATGCTTTATATGCTCTTACCTCATAGTTTGGTTGACCAGTGATTATGATAGATAATAGTCAGTAAATTACAGAGCGTGTCATGTGGCCCGTTCCCTAAACTCTGTATCTCAGCACATGATGGCACGCGGCGGTGGCAAACACGAGCACGGGCTGACTGGTGGTGAGTGAACACTGTAGATTCTAGAGGTGGCACAAATTGTCTGTTAATATGCCAGAATTGCGACGAATTGTTGTGTTGACAGCTTAAACCAGGGGTTCACAATACTGTGCGCCGCGGTGCATTAGTGCGCTGTAGAAAGTGCAGAGGGGCGCCGCAAGGCAATCCTCAAATCTCCTCTATTTCAAATACCCTAACTAGGCTAGGGCGCCCAGATAAACTTGCATGTGCATCGCGGACTTAAAAAGATTGGGACCCCTAGCGTGAGCCTTTTAGCTGCCATGATTATTTCATTTACACGCAAAAGTACCTTATGGTAATGTGCGAAGGTTCATTTGAATGTTTATGGTCAATTATGTAGATCCCATCCCTTGCTCAGTGCATCCACGTGGGTTCTAGCACCCACCTTGCCTAGCCACTATGTGTTGAGGTATAGAACTCCAATATAACATATGTAGAAACTGTACATAATTACATATTGCATTAAATGGAATATTTTACTACACACATATTACATACATACATACATAGTTGTAGCATTTGGTTTTTGGAAGGGTGCATTTAATTTGAAACGTATATTGGAGTTATTGTAAGTTCTAAATTTCAAGAAGCAACCCTCTGTCTGCCCAATGCACAATAGCGCGTAAACTATATAATTGAAAAGTAAGACATCATTTTTTTGCCTTAAAATTTGAAACAAAAGAGCCTTAATTTCGTTTACATTACGTGGTTAAAAAGCGTATGGTGGGCGACATGAGGTTTAGTTATTATTGTTTACATAGCCTCAAATATTTGTGCCGTTTTCAAGTAAAAGGTACATCATTGTCGGTTGCCAATAAGGCATTACTGCCATAATAATTCATTTAGAAATAAACTCTATTAACGACCGACCATGATGTACCTTTTGCTTTCAAACGTCACATTTAAACACTTAATTGTAAACTTAAAGCGGATAATAGTTGTTGATTGGTGGATCTTTGTGTATTTTAACAGGTCATTTGCAGATAACTCTTAGATAAAGTATTGACCTTCTCTGTTTAGCAACACACGAAAGGAACATTTGTTTGTAAACAAACAGATCACAAACACTTGCATCAACGACATGTACAATGCTGTTATCTTTAGTTTGAACTGGACAGATGCTTTATACTTATTTACTTCTGACTTTCTATCCTAAACAAAGAAAATAAAGTTAATATTTAAAATTAATATTATTTTATGACTTAATTACTATAACAACAAGGTAGAAAATCAAATGCAGTCATCTGTTAATTCCAAAGTTAAGACTATTGTACGCGTTTTCATGCTAATAATGATAAGTAAGCGCAATCGTTCAGTTACTAGTGTCATTTGCGTCTACAGTTACAAATTGTATGCGTTTTGTAGTAAAAAAACAGTCTGGACACAACAATGAAGATCGGGTCTACAGCGGTGTGGCCAGGCGCGGTCGTAGACTGAAGTTTTGGGGGGGTCACTAAAGCAAAAAAATATTTTTTCAATTCTGTGATTAACATTCGCCATAAGGAATTAATGAAACGTCTAGTAAAATCTCATAGCAAATATTACATTCAGCAGTGAGCAGCAATTCCATACTAACTTCCACCCCCCTTTTCTTCCCCTTAAGGGATGATTTCTGGGATAAAAACTATCCTGTCCTTCCCCGGGCCTCAAACTTTCTTCACACCAAATTTAATCTAAATCGGTTCAGCGGTTTAAGCGTGAAGAGGTAACAGACAGACAGAACACACTTTCGCATTTATAATATTAGTATGGATAAGAATTCTCAGGTCATTTTAAGTATAAGTGTTTACAATTGGGATTTCATATCTTAAACAGAAAACGTGTCATCTCCTGGTGTTCATTTGTTTTTGTGGATTTTCGTATCTTTCATATCTGCAGATAAATTTATTTATATCCCTTTAACTTGGTTGAATTTTTATATAATTGTTATGTCCGATTGAGTTCACAATGAATTAATATATGTATGTGAAAGTAACCCACAGGGAAAGGTTTACACGTACATTTTTTATTTTTTTTAAATAAAATAAACCTTGTTGATTTTGGGTTAAAATCTTTGTCGTACAGCTACAACTACATCTAAGTGTAGATTTAGTTCCTACATTTAATTTGAGTATACCTATAAATATTTACACGACCAGTGGTGGTCTATAGAAATGGGTCAAATTATTTAGATTTCTACTAAGTACTCTCCTCTATTTGAAAAAAAAAACATGGGCCTAGGAGGGGAACTAACTTAACGTTGAGATAGCTCAGTTCACTGAAAGGAAACATTCTTTTATGTCACACCTGGCTATAAAGACGCTTTCTGGCCAAGTGTAGACATAAAATGATGTACACAACACGAGAGGTAATAAAGAAAGCCCTCGATCGCATATTTACGTCCCTCGCTTGCAGGTCGGGCCCTCGGGCCGCAAACTTCTACGATCTCGGCCTTTTTTTGTTTTACCACCCTAGTTGTGTAATGTACTACTTATTATTTCTCCTAAAAAGCAAAACTGCATCGCAGAGAATTTTTCAATTCCGCTTTTTTCCATACTATTGATATTTTTTCCATTATCTATTTACGGCTTCTCTTGTGCCATAAATTTGGTTAGTATTAAGAAGCTTATCCTTGTTGGAAATACGATCGATTGGCATCAATTGTCATAAAAATAGTTTTTGGTAAAAATGACTAAAGAAGTGGTTTTTTTTTGTGAGTTCTGTTACATATGTCTCTTTTTTTTTTTAATAAAACAAAGTTTCCTTTCAGTGAATTGAGCTATCTCAACTTTTTAAAGTTGTTTCCCTCCAGGGCCCATATTTTTTTCCATACTGTGTATATGCAGTGATTGCCTGAGTAAACAAAAAAAAAAGATTGTATGTTTGGTAAAAAATCCGCCTGGTTGCAGATTTGTCCTACATTTCATATTTTGTAATTAGGTGCCTCCTATATTATTTTATTATATTTTTTATAAGTTGCTAGAATAATTAGTATTGATAATTAATTTATCTCCAACAGAATGTCCATTTACTATTACTTACCTCAACTTAAGGCTCAACGTTTTCCATTGCCGTAACCGTAAGCGGGTCCTTCCTTGTATGTATTACGACGACTTACGAGTATTACCTACTACTTCACTGGTGGAGATGAAATTGTCGATGTTATATTATTTTATATTCGGCTAGGATTTATCATTTTTAACTTATGTGTAAATATCGGGAATGGGCTTGTCAATGGTCCCTGTTAGGAAATTACATAAGTGTAGTGCGCACAGCAGTACAAATAGAGCAATGGTTGAGTGTACAGTAGGATAAAGTGTGATATTTGTATGGCTCGAAAATGTTATAAATGGGCATTTACGCGAGTTGTTCAAGTGTGTTCATTTGACCAGGGGCCTATTTTATAAAACTTGATATTACGGTCACATGTAGCTTTATGGAATAGGGCCCTGTCTTTCTGAGCTGCGAACTCGTGAATTTACTGAAACTTGTAACATCCTACTGAATTTACCTTGAAGTTCCAGATGTGAAAAACATACAAGAGGCTCAATATCAAAACATGTGATGTTTTCGAAAGCTTTTCGAAAGTTTAAATTCCAATTGCAACCTTAGAACAGGTTTTCTTCAAAAGAGCTCATATTGCCTTCACTAGATGGCGCTGACAAATGGGCAAATGCTTTTTTGAAATCAGATTGTCAAGCTTTTTTCAATGCCACATACTAATTAAAAATTCGCAGCATCAGAAAATTAGGTGTAAGTGTCAAATGATGAAACGAGTTAACGATTGTTGGAATATATCTATTGGAATTACTGAGAACTTTTGTTGCACCCAAACTCGGTTCATAAACTAAAAAGCATCAATCAATTTGAATCTTTAAGCTTATAAAGTAGGGTCGATTTAAGATCGATAATTTTGTAGACTTATTTATTTATTTTTGATTTTGACTTAAAACTATAGCACATAACATGGCAGGTATTTTGTGGTGTACCTATCTATGTATCTTAGTGATTAAAACGTACATGCAACTCCTGTAAAAAAAACTAGCAACGAATTTGATTGATACAACTTTTTTACTCGGACTACGATGAATGATTTGTGCCTGCGATAATACTTCTTCTATATTTCCAGTAAATCTATGCCAATGTGTATATAATGAGAATCGAATTTATCAAAGCGTGTGCTGTGTATAGTGAGGATTTGTATTGAATAGGAATGTGGTTGTCCTTCTGTAAGGTTGACCGAAAGTTGCTGGCGACGAACAGCTCTGTACAAATGAAGGGATGTTTACAAAAACAACATAACTGCTTAGAGCGGTTGACACTTTTTTAAGAACATTGGTAATCGTTTCAGGTGTCAACCAGTGTAGTCAGTTATGTTGTTTTTGTAAACATCCCTTCAAATAGAATATCAGCGGTGCTGAGGGCATACATTGTGTTTTTATATTGGAAGGGATGTTTTAACCCTTTCACCGCGCATGACGCCATAAGGTGCAAAGCGCTGCGCTACAAGAGATAGCACGCGTAGCATCTCCGTTCTGGAAGATTTATCGTAACATTATGAGTGAAACTATGGATGTGTAAACGCCTAACTCCCGTGGGGTGGAACCACTCTGTCAGCATCGAATTGCATTTTGCCTACCTAGTCTCTACCTACTGAAAATGGCCGTTTAAGGCAGAGCCACACCAATATAGAAATGAATTTTTGAGGTGGCCGGTAATGAATTTTTCACTTTGACGTATACGATTTGGGGGGGGGGGGGGGTCATGTCTCACCCGCCCCCGCGCCTGAAACGGCAAGATATGATTCGATACTGATAGATGTGATTACATGCTAAACATTATGCACGGCTATTCCGATACCGCTTATTGTTTCATACCATTCTTCAATATTGCTATCGCCTTTGCTAGAGCGCGGTATAGGTATCAGTAAGAGTTATAAACTTATAAGGCAATTTCCTACTGCTGGAAAATTTGCACATAACTATTTAGGTTTTAAAAGTTGACCACTGCCAAGTATTTTGTAACTTAGTTTATCAATATTTGTGAACATACTGAAATCTGATAGTTTCAGCATAATGTGACTTAGTATCAAAGAATGGGACATTGTTATGAAAGCAATGGTTTACCCTTGTGGCGGCTTAATTTGCACAATAGATTAAGAGATCATGTTAATATAATTATTTTTGTCCTACACAAAACTTGTTCGGTGGTTTTGTATTTAGCTCTACTTCACTATCATTATTTAGCTACCTTGATAACTGCCTGCAACTGTAATATAACTTATACCGATTACTTAATTGATTGTGTGTAATTACATATGTTATTTATAGTTCTTTATTTGTATATAGTTAATTATACGTTACATTAAACTATTGCGAATATATTTGCTCTTTCACTGCTAGGTTTTCTGGCTTTTGCAATATGAGTATAATAAAAAAAAATATCCGCCATCCGCCCAGGCCGGATAGAGTTGGAACATAAAGCTCTTGCTCTAAGAGTTGGAAGCCTGACTAATATTGAATTTTTCGATCGGTGGCATTGAGTTATAATATAAAATCATTGATCGGTGGACGAGAAATGGGGTTCACAACTGTCAACGGTTTGGCCAGATGGCGCCAGCATAGCATACACTAGTATAGCAGTCACTAGTATTGTTGTATGGGATTTAGCATCCAAGTCAGAAAATTCCAAAAAAAAGCCCAAGAATTTGACACTTGTTAGGACTGACAGGTACAAGCTATGCTGGCGCCATCTGTAAAGACTTTCTTGGTTTTTCTTGAGATGACGACCCAGATACTAACAAATTTTGATGTGTTAGCGATTCTCATGCTAGATGACGCTGTACCGTGTTATTAAAATCCTGAATCGCGCTATTGAGATTTTTCTTTAGATGACGACCCAGGAATATACAAATTTTGTTTAGTTACCGGAGTTCATGCTAGATGTCGTTTTTCGGCGCGGTAGAAATCCTGAATCGCGCTATTGGGTTTTTTTTAGGGGAATGAGATTTCACAGGAGGGATGGTATTTGTCACATTATACTGCATTATACAAAACTCGAAAAAAAATTCCATCTGATTCTGATGGCGAAACACACCTAGCGGAATGGAGGCAGTTGTATGGAGCCCATAGACAAATTTAAGTTACCATCGACAAAGCTCCATACATTACTGCCTCCATTCCGCTAGGTGTGATTTGAGCCTTAACTTGTAATCCACTAAGACCGACTATGGAATTACAGTGACGACTATTTCATTTGGCTGTATTTGGACTCCTAAACACTTACTACAGTTAATTATTTTTGCTATAATACGCTCGTATATTATATGTTACTATTCCGTATTTTCAATATTTATTGCACCTATTTATGGCATAAAATGGTGTTTCGATTGCATTACATGATAATGTTAACTCCGCAAATCTCAAATTGACACTAACGGGGCGCAAAACGCAAGAGGGATACAAGCATCTTAAAGTGGTATTACACATTGCAACCTGCAGGGCCCAATCTGTTGTGTACCCTGCCTCTTCCTACCCCTCCTTCAGCTCCCTACGGGCCCTACCTTTAATTACACCTTCCAACATGACAGATTGGGCCCTGCAGGTTGCAATGTGTAATACCGCTTTTAGGTCCAACATCGTATCTAGTCCTAAAAGCGGTATTACACATTGCAACCTGCAGGGCCCAATCTGTCAGGTTGGAAGGTGTAAAAGCGGTATTACACATTGCAACCTGCAGGGCCCAATCTGTCAGGTTGGAAGGTGTAATTGAAGGTAGGGCCCGTAGGGAGCTGAAGGAGGGGCAGGAAGAGGCAGGGTACACAACAGATTGGGCCCTGCAGGTTGCAATGTGTAATACCGCTTTAATTGAAGGTAGGGCCCGTAGGGAGCTGAAGGAGGGTAGGAAGAGGCAGGGTACACAACAGATTGGGCCCTGCAGGTTGCAATGTGTAATACCGCTTTAACAGCACTCGCGCATGCGTATTGCTGATCTGTGGTCAGGGGCGTTAAACATTTATTTATAAAAAAATGATATACTTATTGCTAGGGTGGGGGGTCTAGAGATCAAACTAAGAGGCAAAAACCAAGAATTAATTTATAAAAATATTTGAATAGAAAAGTCATAGTTACTGCGACGTTTTTGTTACTTTCGCAGTGTAAATTGGACAATAATATACGCTTGCGCGTAATGTCACTTTGACGTGCCTTCTGTTTGTCAAACTGTCAACAAGTTTATTGTGAAAATGGCGACTACTGGAGTTGGTTTCCGATGGTTAGATATATTAGAAAAGGAATTTGATAAAGCATGTGTGGAATTAGACACTTCTATAGGTAAGCATCTAAATGTTACATCTTACTTAGAAGCCTTAAAGTTAATTAGTGTCGCGATGTTTGGTATCTGAACTTACTTTGTTTCCATTTCCATGTCACTGTAGACTTTATGCAACATTAAAGGTGAATTTTATTCTATTGATACTTATTTTGGTTGATCATTCATCTTTTAAGTTACTGCTTGTGATTAAGTTCAGCTTAGAAACTGAAGACTTCGAGGGTAATGACCTAGACTACCAAATGGTATCGAACTAACACCACCTCCTTTTATCCAATATTTGAATTTTCACGGTTGTTACAAACTTGAATTCAATAATTTATGGTATTAGTGCAAAGCTGCTGTAGGCAATGAAACTAACCAATACAGTCCCATTTTGTTTTGTGTATAGTTGGTGGCAGTCTGATTATAGTAGGCGCCGATGCAAGCGCGCTTGTTTGTTTTTAAAAAGTTAACACTGTTAAAGGCCCCCCTTAAAGGGGAGCCTATGTTCAGCAGTGGACGTCTTATTCCTGACATGATGATGATGATGATGATGATGATGATGATGATGAACACTGTTAACACTGTTGTTGATTAGGCTATCGGTTGTATTGCTTGTACGTGAAATAAGTTGTCATCTTGACTTTCGCTACTTACTTTTACTACCACCATCCTTGAGATTTACCTTTTTATATATTTTTTATAATCTGCTTTATCATTTTTTTCTTTCTACATATTTTCTAACTTTCCAACACATGTCCAGTTTAAAGAGCTTGCATGTTTCTATTATATTTGAAAAATACCAATGACAGTCAGTACACTATTATGTAATTTGAAACTAGATTTTGGCCTATAAAAATATATAGGACTGACTAATTATAGTAATTATATGATTATGAATACATCATACACTGTGTAATTAAAATGTATGTATAAATCATATTAAATGATCAATCACATTTATTCCAGTGGATTTGGATTCCGAGGAGTCAGAGTCTGTGTTTGCAGCGCGTCAGAAAATCGCCACGCTCAGCTCATGTTTTGCACAACTTACGCACAAGGCGCTTACTATATTTCAGAACAGTGCAAAACTTGAGGTACGTGCTTAGTTTTAGATGTTTCAGGGTACATGATATTTTTTACTATGATTTCTGCCAACCAGTGTATGCCCTATGATGTATGCTGTCACCACTTGGAATCTGCTTGGAGTTTTAAAAGGATTTAATATCCTGATAATAAACAACTTCAACTAAAAGGAAGATTTGCGTTTAGTCAAGTGCAAAATATGAAGAAATTCTATAATTCTCACTTATGTATTTGGGTAAGAGTGGGTCCACCTAGCCTTTGACGGCTTTTTGCCATGGCTCAATTGCTTGAATTGGCATAGACACTAGTTTTACGAAAGTAACTGCCATCTGACCTTCCGACCCAGAGAGGACCCTAGGCCTTATTGGGATTAGATCTGTTTCCTCACAATATTTTTCTTCATCGAAAAATGACTAGTAAATAACAAATTATATTTCGTACATAAGTCCTGAAAAACTATTCTATTAAGCTAGGGTATTCATACTAAACAACAGGTTGATCTTTGTCCTTATAGTACTGATCTAGTATATTCAGGTAGTGTCAGCTATCTAAACCAAGCATATCTTTGCCCAGGATTGGAGATTGGAGAGTAATATTTTGATAGCAAATAACCCCAGGAAACTACTTAATCCTTGGGTTTTATTTAACTAAGTTTACTAATTTCATAAACTGGTGCAAAAATAAAACAATGCATAATTATTATAAGAATTTTATATAAAATTATTATAAATGCTTAGACAGGAGGCTTTCTCCAGCTAGGGCCCCGGTCATAAGGGTGTTTGTGCAGATGTCTCCGATGGGGAGCCCTCGTTGAAGGGGTTTCCAAATCATGGTGATTTGGCTTTGGGGTTATATTCAGAATGTCATCGTTCTTGTTGTCTTCTTCACCCCCATAATCAAAGAACTCATTGTCCTCCTCACTTCCCCAATACTCATCTTCTGACTCTTGTTCACTTCTGAAATTATATAGAAACAGGTATAATAATAGTTGCATCCCTTTAGCGGGTTGCCACAATATGGAGAATTGCAGGATTCTATTTTTTTTAGGCCGGTTTACACTTGCAAAGTTTACTTGCGGTAAGTAGGGGGACTAAGGACGCCTGTATATGCTAGAATGAAATAGTGATATTCATCTCTCATTCTGAACTATAGCTGCGTCCCTCCTTGCTGCAAGTAAACTTGCAAGTGTACAAGCCCCTTTATATTTAGAATTTTATTATAAAAGTTACTACAATAATTAATGCAAACATTTTTGTATGCACAAGTGATGAGGTATCAATAGTTCTCACCTTCAGCACTTTTAGAGTACAATTAATGACCTACGACATGGTTATGAAAGTTTACACAATGAGTATTGGTGATAGCAGATGATGTCACATAACTCACATAGAAAAGAAAAGGAGGTCATGGCTTTACATAAGTATCAAACCTGGATAATTCCCATTTGTCCGCGCCTCTATGGCGATGGCAGCAGGAAGAAATGGAAATGATTCCTATGAAAAACCCTATTTGCATCTATAACCGGTGCGAACAGATGGGAATACATCGATAATTAGAACCAAATATGCCTTGTGAAGTAGTATCAATGACTTGCTGGAGCATTTTTCTCAGATATAATAAGAACTGTATCATAGGGAATGTGAGCTTCTGAGCCACCTGCTGTCACTTGTCTAGCTGCCTCCGAACTTGCTTCCTTCCTTTACGCTTCTGCAACAACCGGTCCGCCTCCGAGGTAACGTGGGACGGTTGCGCCGTGTCGGCGTCGTCACCGAGCCCCGCCTCGAGTCGCTGAAGTGTCGCGTCAGCGCGCTCCGTCAGCGCGATGAACTTCTCGGTGAGCTGTTGCAGCTCGATCTTTTTGAAGGCAACTGCTGTCACTTGTCTAGCTGCCCCCGAACTTACTTAATTCCTTTAAGCTTCTGCAACAACCGGTCCGCCTCCGAGGTAACGTCGGACGGTTGCGCCGTGTCGGCGTCGTCTCCGAGCCGCGCCTCGAGTCGCTGAAGTGTCGCGTCAGCGCGTTCCGTCAGCGCGATGAACTTCTCGGTGAGCTGTTGCAGCTCCGTCTCTTTGAAGGTCGAGTGGGAAGCGTTGCGGAAGACGGTCTCTAGGCGTCGGCAGGTTGTGTCGCTCTGGAAATTGATAATGATAATTTGAGTACATTTGAAACATAATTGGCAGTTGCCTTCTAATGAACTACATTGTTCAGAATTACCACAAATGTTTGAAAATAGGATTCATGATAAGGAAACATAACTTTTACAGTGAAGTGACCATGTATACTTGTATAGAAATTTAAATTGGGACGGATTTATTCGGTTCACGTTGTATCCTCAAATCCAAGGCTCTTTCAAATCAAATTGTTAAGTAGGCAAGCGCCTTCTTATATCTAACCTGCTGTGGGCGCCCGGTATTGAGCAACTTCATTACTTTGTAGTCGTGATTACGCATGCTAGCCTTAATGTCTTGCAGCTCTTGAAATGTAGAATTGGTCCTGGAATCAAAATAAATAAGGTTATTTTAATGAGAACAACCAGGAAAGAGAAAGCCCATACATTGGCGTAGATAGTATAGCTGGTGCTCTTTTGTTTCTTTCGCTTTAAGGACTTAGTAAAAACATACTTATTGATAAGTGAGTCGATTAGTTTGTCCAGCACGTCAGCCACGTGCGTGGGGTCGTCCAACTGCACGCGCTGACAGGAGTCTACGAACCGCTTCTGTGCGTCCATCATCTCTTGCATCTGTGGACACGAGATGTCGTTTCACATATTTCAGAATGCTGACTTATTTAGGTACAGTCGATGGTCAAAGATATCTTAACACTTTTGCACCATTATTACAGAGAAATAAGGTGCAAAAGTGTAAAGATATCTTAAAAAAAGAAGAAGATGAATCTCTTATTTCGAAGTTAAAAAGGTGAAAAATGTGAAGACATGTGTTGTTTCTTGTCATAAACATTGCACTGTCCCACCTGAAGCTCGCAGCACTCACTGGATTTTCTTCATCATCTGCTTTCTCACTACTATATTACTTACCCCAGAGTAGATATGCCTATCTACTATCAATATCCAGTGACATGTAGCCATACGATAAATAAATAAGAACATTGTATCCATTACGTTTTTATGGAGTTTTAAGTTTTAACCTGCTTACGTCATTTATTTATTGTGTTTCTTCCTCAGTCTTTTCGGACAATAAAATCAGTCAAATATTGTGACTTAAAGGGCCTTGTGTAACTAATGATCCGCATTGACCTTGTTTGTTAACAATTTAATGATTCTTTTGAATTGGATTCATAAATTTAAGTAATTACTTATCTTAAAGGTAGTTTGTTGATGTCAAGAATTCGCAGCCCTTTCTTGATCAGGGGTCAGGGCCTTACCATTTTAATTAGTAAGTGTTGCTAGTTAGCCTTTTGTCACGGCAGCCTCAGTTAAGAGGACAGCAGGCACGCATTGTGCTGTCTACTGCCTAGTGTTCACAGCTATTTAACCTCTAGCTACTCACTGTGTCTTTAAGAGACCTTCAAGACGAGTCTGAATTTGTTATCACTTAGGTGGGTACATCAGGAGGGCGTCACGTTGCCTCCTTTCATGTACTTACAGCTCGTTAGCCAACGACAGGTCGGTAGGTCACACCGTGAGATTTCAACAGCAAGGACTTATCATCAAATCAATCTTATACTAGGTACGTTGTATTGTATCACTGATCCACCACTGCGTCAGGCCTGTGATCGCGGGGACTTAAACAAAGGCAAGCTGTTCGTCATATGGTTTTATAATTATATCTTAATTATTTGTAATAAACGGGACTTAACCAGCCAGCCTTTCTTTTTTTTTTGGAGCCAGTCTTTCTTCGCGACCACGGGGACAATGTCGTCCTCGAAACGTCGAAGGTAATTTAAAAATTATATACGCGGTTAAGTCCCGTTTATTACAAATAATTATGAGTAAAAACCGTAAAAGTCTAAATCAGTGTTAATTATATCGTACCTTCAAGTCAATCTTGTAGGTATTGTCACTAAGCCGTTTCGAGAAGGCTGCCTCTAAGTCCGCAGATGTAAGGCGCGCGTCACGCTGCCGCCTGGCAAGAGCGCGCAGCCCGTCTGCTAGTTCGCGTCTGGTCACGTTGACTAGCGATAGGCCGTCCCGCATCAGGGACTCGAGGATCAGACCTCTGCGCCACGTCTCGGCGTAGGCGCCACTGACCTGGATATAAGATATTAATGTAGATTTCTTATGTTGTGTGCTTGTATATATAAGATTCAGCTTGCGGCATTTCCTCTCCCCAGAGGGCTCAGGGGCGTACCCAATATCGTAATATTCAATCATAAAGGGCTACTTTTTATCAGTACTTAAGCTTGTTTGGGATAGGGAAAAGAGCGCCATTGCGCACGTGAATTGACTGAATGAAAATATTGTTTTTTTTGGGTCACTGCAGTGTTTGGTCTTACCTTTTCTAGTAAATGTGTGTGTGAAGTTATATGGCTCGTCAAATTTTGCGCAACCCCTAAAATTTTCTCTTCGCTGCGTTCTATTTTATCAGCACTTTCTTTGACTGCCGCCTGAAATTAAAATACAGATTACAGATATTGTTACCGATTAGAAACTACAAAATTTGCATTTTCCTACAAACTTCTGTGACTTTACTTCATATCATTAAATTTTTCTGTAGGTATATTTTGTGTGCATTTTTCATTATCTGACAGGATAATCACAATTACATAAAAAAAATCTAAGGGTTTTCAGCCCCAAGTTTTGTACTTAGCTACTACAGACAGATTGGGAATCGATATATGGAAAAGTGTTAACTTAACGATTATATAACGTTACGACACTTACTTCAACACTAGTCTGAAGCAGATGCATCCTATGTTCCAGTCTTTCAGCTGCTAATTGAGCTCTTTCCAGTCTTAGTGAGAGTGTGGTCTCCACACGGTCTGAAAACAATGAAGACATTCCATGTTGACGTCGTATAGGGTCAACCAAATGATAATTTTAGGTACCATATATGGTACAGTCACGTCACGGCTAAAAATATGGATACATTTCATGTGCCAGAAACATGTATCCAAGACTTTTCGCCTTGGTAACAGAGTCGTAGCCACATGTTTTTGTCACATTAAATGTATCCATATTTTTAGACGTGACTGTAGGCCGTTTATATGGGAAATCATGGTCTTCGCCACTTCTCGTCTCGTCTGCGCCAACTCTACAAAATAAGGACTTAATGTTGGGAGTTCTCTTACAGTGAACCTTGGGGTAATAAAACGGGTGTACCTATATGGACCATAATTATTACATAGTTATCATTTCAAGGGCGTATTTGTAAATATATTCAACGTAACCGCTGGGTTGGCATCTGTCTCAGTCATCGCTTAATCATTGATTAAGGGCCCTGGTCGGGTCAATTAGTGCGGGAGTGATATTGCGAAAGTTGCGACCTAAAATAGGATATGACACAATACCGGTCGCTCAATAGTTTCCCGGACAACAAGGAGGCAAAATCGACATGTTTATGTCTGGTTCGTGATTTTGCGAACACATTTTGGGAAAAGCAGCGGTATCGCTGTAAAATTTTCGCTATTGCAAGCGATGAGGCAAATTCGAATATATAGTCAATTTCGGGATATCCCTAAGACTAAGCGATGTGACGAACTATAAAAAAATATTTCGAGTTACGTCTTAGCACTGCGGTCTAGAAAACACAGATGAGTTAAGTTTGGTCCACATGCAGCAACAATAAACATTAGAACATCACACGGCTTTATGAGCTATATGATGTTCATTAATATTGATGTGGCGTTAAATACATTAACGTATATATGTGAAATTTCGCGACGTTATTAAATTTTATTGTTGCTAATATCCAAAGGCATAAATAATCAATGATATAAGTTGACGGATATTTCTATGTATATGTCAAGGTTTGTTGTACATTGTTTTGTTTATTATTAGATTAATACATAGAATTAGTATCAATATTAGCCAGTGTGACTACAGAATTCTTGTTAAATGACAATAACCCATTATCAAACCAAGGAAAATATTGAAATATTTCTTAAACTACATGCAACATTAGCTACTAATGTGACCTTTCCTCATGATCAGATGACCATCACACCCCGAGAATGTGTCATTTTTAAAATTTGTCTGATCAAAGCTGTTGTTACTTCAGATGCATATTATTAATTAGGTACTGATTATTAATAGAGTTTACCTAGTTTGTCCTGTATGACTTCAAGCTTGCGCGCTTGCTTGGCCTGGGCCGCGCTGACCGCATCCAACGCCCGCAGTCTCTCCTCGATCTTGCCCAACACACCGTTAAGTTCCTGAAAACACAGTCATGTTTGTTCAGTTCAAACTGTTTTGTTTGAAAACCTATAACGTGCTCTTGTTTGAACAGTATTCAGAAATATCCGTTTAAACTTGGCGTTGTTGTCAAATAAATCAGTGCTAGGCAATGTCAATATACCCTTTTCAACCGACTTCAAGGAGGAGGACTCGAAGGACGAGGTTCTCAATTCGTCGGGTCCTTTGGTTTTTTTGCTATTTTTTTATGTATGTTTACCGATTATTCGGAGATGGCTGGACCGATTTGGAAAATTCTTTTTTGTTTGAAAGAGAATATACCTCGTGTGTTCATAAGTTTTGAGACGAATGTAAACTCAAACAGTTCAGTTACTAAAATGTAATACGATTATATAAATATTTCAAATTAACAACCATGCTATAAGTAGATAAAATTTATTGAATTTATTTAAAATGGCCTTCTGTGTTTATCATTCTAGTCGTTTAATACTTTGCTTATGCTGAATAACCAATATTCTATTACCATGCCTGTATTGCGTTAGGGAGGATATTTTCATACGAAGGTAATTTTTTTCCTCATTTTCGAGGAAAGATGCCCAACTGCCCAATTCCAAGTGTAAAACTGTCGGACAGACTATTTGTAGAAGTTATGGGCATTGATCTTTGATCAATAATATGAAGCAATAGAAGAAAAATAATATGAAGCAATTCGATAATTATTTATTTAATTTTCATTACTTGACTTTATCGTCGTCTCAAAACTTATGAACACACGAGGTAAGTCCGGATCTGATGAAGGAATCCTGGAGAAATCGAGGGAACTCTTCAACTATTATAATGCACACCTATAATGATTTCACTATTTTTTTACAGCAACCCGGCCATTTCCTGTTGGAAAAGGGGATCCTAAGTGTAGTAGGTTCTTTTTTTGTTTAAAATTATTTACTAAACGACGGGTAGGTAGTTACGATTGGATTCAAACGTTTCAAACTTGCACTCGTAACGAATGCTACTTTATAATACCTAATAAGTATATTAGCTGACATGATAAATAAGGGCATTCTGACGAGCGGTAGAGGGAAACTACAGCAAAATATCCAGCTATTTGCGGAGGCCAGACAATTCTCATTGTTCTGGCGTTGCCAGCTCTATTGACGAGCCAGAACAATCGACGAAATGTTCGAAGCTCGCAAAGCTATAGAGCCAAACGAACGAACTTTGAGAAATAGCTATTGTAGATAATTATATTTCAACAACGTTTTTATTTAGGCGATTGTCTCAGGAATTGGCCTCTTAATCCTCGTATCAACACTATGTTGATGATATACTGTTAAAGTAAAACTGACCAGGGCAGTGTGTGCGTTGCGCGGGTGGACACGCAGCGCGTGGGGCTCCGGCGAGCAGCGCGCCAAGCTCAGGCACGCCAGCGCTACCACCGCGCTTAACATCGCCCCGTCTGGAACAAAATAAACATTTTATATACTCTTCTTTGCATTATTTCGCTTGGAGCCCGTACATAACGTTGGCGACACTGGTTGATTTTCCGTTGAACTGAATTATATGTATATCCCTTCCGTTATAAGCGTAAGCTAGTGCCAATATTCATCTTTCCTAAAGCCTGTTACCACCGTCCAACCCCTATGGAAATTTTACTTCATGGATGTTATGTTAACTGATGACTGCCCTATTGAACAAAACTTATATTGTGGAGGACTGGCTCAGTAGAGCCAGTCCTCGTCCCTTAAATGTTTGACTTTCCTGGTAACCATGTTGACAATTTGTATTGTAATAAGCAGTTGCAGGGATGCATAGGTAACTATACAGAGGCGGCGCGCCCATAAAACACGATTCCCGTCGGCTTGCCTAATGTTCAGGCATTTAAGCAGTTTTCCTACAGCTAATGCAGAATTTTAAGCCAAATAAGAGTCCGGCTTGCCTAAGAAAATTTTTTACTCACATCTACTTACTGGTATATGTACAGTGTTTTCCGAATTGAACCAGCTTTAGTGAATACGTAAATCCTATCACATAGAGCCTTTTTCTAAAACAAAATCATTCGTATAAATAAGTAAAATTATCTTCTAATAAATAGTGTAGCTAACTCGAAAATTATTCGTACTTGTTGGCACGGCCTGCGTCGCATGTCACTTAAGGATAACTTCAATAAACACAAAGTATTTTGCTTTAACAAACATCGAGTTTAATCCTGTTGAAGAATCAATCACCCTTCTAACCGGCTGGCTATCTCTGATTATTCAGTGTCGTTGTTAGCATGTAGCCCGCGTGCCCGTCATTTGCGACACGACGCATTGTCTATATCAAACACAGCCGCAGGTGCGAGGCGTCCTGTTTATATGCATCTATTTATTTGCATTCCGGTGCAGTTCGTGGACCCCGGATGGCCGGAATCATTGTCTGACGGCCCAAAGACAATAATACTAAGTTTGTATGAAGGCTGAAGGTGGTTAAAGCCTTTTGTTTCTGTTTGGACACCCCCGCAGCGACCTTTCAACAATGCACTGTCAGCAGATCAAGCCGGATAAGCTTAGGGCTGCCGGACGTGCATTTGTGATGTCTCAGAATTTCTAAATCTTGAACAGAGCTTCTGAATGTAACAAGAGGTGCAGGAGTGTCTACGAGCATATTCTAGATCATTATTTGTAATTTCAGTTCATATTTTTTTCTAATTATAAAAAAATATGCTTATCTGATATACTACATAGTATAAGACAAAGTAGCTTCCTGCTGTCTGTCCCTAATATGTATGCTTAGATCTTTAAAACTACGCAACGGATTTTGATGCGGTTTATGCGGAGTTTTTAATAGAGAGAGAGTGATCCAAGAGGAAGATTTATATGTATAATTGCACTCGTGCGAAGCCGGGGCGGCTCGCTAGTAATTAATAAAACGTAAGCCTAAGTAGGGCGTGTGGTATTCCTTCTTGAGCCTCCAAAAGAGCCGCAAGTTAATGATTTTTTGGAAGTTTCAGGAAAATATCTGACGTCTGGTAACCCTAGCTAGATAAGCTGTATTGTCTAGGGAGGGCGTAATGTTCGGATATGTCTGACCTGCCTTCCGCTGTCTGCACGTCAGTTACGTAATATTCTTGTACCATTGTCGCGTCCACTTCTATTATAATACGCGTATTGATATTTTAAATTCAAAGTCGATTAGAGTTCCGCATTTAATTTAATGCAGGTTGTTGCATGCTGCCAAATCCTTCCAAATCATCGGCAGGCTCAACATTTTTAATTTTCATTGACTTTCCTAACCCTAACGGAACCATTATCTGCATAAAGGACGAGTACGTCTTTTCTAGTAACCTAATTTACCTGTGCGATAAAACACGAGCTGTTTACTATTGTATTGTCCGTAGAAATTACAACTTTGGTTTTACATGATAGTCTGCGTATGATCTTACTTTACAAGACCGTGAAAATAATTTCAATGTGCATGCGCCATCCTTAGTTTGAAATTTGTTACGTATTAACCTTAATTACCATACGGAATAATTTATCTGAAATAAAATGTACGAAATATAACCGTACCTCGCCGTAGCGTAGGAGACAGCATTCTACACAGTGTACAGTCACCGGCAAAGTATCGTCCTACACGAGGGCCGTAAAAATATGTTACACGCTCTTATTTGTAGGGCCATAGAAGCGTGTCACATATTTTTGCGGCCTTCGTCTAGGAAGATACTATTGCTGGTGACTGTACACTTAACCAGTAGCGGTGTCCATTAGTTCCAGTGAGTGAGGATTATTGGGCCACGATTATTATGTGTTTGATGGTGTGTCGGAATGAATCGTCACGTCTCGGCATACGTATCAATTTAACAGTATTGTAACTGCATTCTACGGTCCTCTCAAATTTGTCCTAATGCGTCCACATGAAAACCCTAGCTAGCATCATTTAACTGTTAGTATCAATATATCGAGGTATCCGTAATAGGTAACTACACATTTTTTTGGCAGCAGGTATCTTTTAGCTCATGAAAAACGTGTTTTTGACATGACATTTCGTAATACACAAAGTAAATAATATGAAGGAAAACCTTTGTTATTTTAATATTAGGTGTACGAATAAGCTGTATTGATTGACAGAAAATATAATAAAAATCTCTTCGCGTGTGCGGCTTAAACCCTATTATACCGTCTCAGATGTGTAAAACTTGTGTCCAAATTGTCACATTGTGCTTTCAAAAGCGGTCAAAATACTGAATTATGACTGGACCGTTCTGGTCACGTAGCCGCACTCATTCCCGTGCCCAATTCGTCGCGGATGCGTATCGCTAGTAATTGACGTCCGATCCGACCCGCCACTGTCGGATTTATACACGCCATCAAAATCGGAGCGGCCAAGGTGCTCACAACTATCTGAACATGACTCTGTTTGCAAAGAGTGAGAGCGCATGTTAGTTGGTTTTGAGCAGCTTGCCTGCTCCGACATATTTGACGGTGATTGTACAGCGGCTGTGATCAATGACTTCTCAAATATACGTCTATCATTGATTGATACAATAATTACGTTTAATGAGTCTCTATGAAACGGCGCTTCGATAAAGGAACTCACTTTAACGTCATACTTAACCCTTTATTGAACAGCGGTATGTGATACGTAAAACAAATACGCATCTATTCTGAAAGGATCACGGTTTAGAATCAAATATTTTGACATAAAATCAAACCGTAAAAGGTGCCTTGTAGACTTTGTCAGCAGCAATGATTCAAAGAACAATGTAGAGTCACTCGAGTCCAATACAATCAACGACTTTTTATTATTTTCTTTTTACTGTACCTGGGCATTCGGAAATTCAGAGGGAAAGCACTCGTATGCGAGGACGTTGACCCCGTTCATTCAGAAGTGGAGTGGAAAACCAGATGTTCAATTTAAAGATCAATTAGATAGAGACGTTGATAAGGATCTCTTCTTGCTAGTTACTATAGTGATATTGACCTTCCTTGTGCCCGGTTTCAGATATGGATGCTTTTTTTTATTTCGGATAAATGAAGCCCTTGGTCTTTGTTACTGTAATTATTGTTGTGATTACGTTATGATTTGCCTTTCCAATCATAATTTGAAATGGAAATTCGTCATGTCATACCACATCGACACCAAGAGTTGCAATTATGTAAATTTATGAGCTTGTGCACCATTAGCTAGGCGCGAATAGGTGTGAGGTGATTGACTTCCTAAAACCGTCACACCTTCGTTGTTTGAAACTAGTGCTCGCAAATTGCAGTATCGCTCCAGTAGTTAGTATTATTAACGCTGGGAATGTATATGAAGTTGTCAAAATCGATAATTCCCTTCATTGACAAGTATCATAAAGTATCTAATAGTATAAAGTATGTCATTTATTTTTTAATGTACAGTGGCGTCCATAGAACACGATTCCTACCGGCTTACCTAATTTTCAGGCACCTGAGCAGTTTTCCTACAGCTCATGTAGAAAATTTAAGTTTACTGTTGTAGAACTTGTAGAGTAGTTGAACACTGATCAGCGTGCTTAACGCGAACTTCGAAAATCGAAATTTCGTAATCGTCCTCTCTATCGCTCTTGCATATTCAAAAGAGAGTGATGCAAATAGACGATTCGACGAACGAAGTGGTTCAATTATAGGCAAGTTGACATTACTTTGTCGGGGAGACAGGGGGAGATTGGTGCAAATGTCCTCCCGACCCCTATTAACCTATGCATAATCCGCCTATATACGCGGTTTATAGGTTATACTTTGCTAATGCCTTTTAGCCCATGTACCTACTATTCACATTGCTTACCAAGAATAGGCGAGCTTTGTAACTGTGGTCTCCAGATCCCTAGAAAGTACGCGTAATCAGAGGACAAAAATATTGGTTCGTCTGAGGAGATGCACTCTGTTAGCGTTTAGACTAACTACACAGCAGACGGGCGTGCTAGACGCATAGATGTGGGTAGTAGTTACACCACTGTCGGCTCTTTGTCAAAGTTCAGTGGAGCTGGAAGGGAGCCAACGCGGCTAGCGGCGTACTTCCAGGTGCGACCGCACTTTCATTGCCTTTTTAATTTCACTCACTAACATACGTACTTAACTTAAAGTCGTTTTAAATTGAATAAAGAAACGTTGAACTGAATTAGCAATGATATTTGCGAGATTTTGCCTCTTATGCTCTTTCTCGTGCATTCTCGAATTTCTCGAGCCTTTATCGTCATCACCTAGGTTTGTGGTACCATATTATCCTTTAAAAACGGACTAGCCCAGTCATATTTAACACCAGAATCGCTAAAATGGAAACCTAACGGCTAGTTCTGATTTCTTGATATATTGTTAGGATCCCTACCAGCATCATATATCTAAGTTTGCAACTTCGAAAGACCTGTGCTGACTTTGCAGCACTCGAAAAACAGCGAAATTTTCGCACTTTTTTTTGTATTCTTATTATAAGTCCTAAACTATGCGGTTTACAAACAAATTATATAAGACGGGTTTTAAGAAGACTAATACTTCTACCATTTGAGACTAGATACAAGTACCAGACCAAGTAAGTAGTAGTTACCTACATGTATGGAGGGCCATTTTACTTGGAAACTTAAACGTATCTTTATAAAATTTTAACATAAGGTGTATTTTGAGTGCCGCTACTTAGTTTTGTAGTGAAATTACTGAAAAAAAAATTTTTAGGGGGGGCACTCCATACATGTAAATAGTTGTCAAATATTCTTTTTTTATCAAATATCAACATGATGTACATCATTCAAAAGGTCTTCAAAAACAACATATAGGTTTCTTTAAAAAAAAAATTGATTGAGTGGATATTTTCAGAAATAATCACTCCGAAAGTCAAAAAAAATTGCAATATTCGAAGAGCTGTATCTCGATAAGTATTTCACCCACAGAGCTAATTCTAGTCTCAAATGGTAGAAGTATTAGTCTTCTTAAAACCCGTCTTATATATTGTTTGTAAACCGCATAGTTTAGTTTAGTTTACTAAAAAAAGTGCGAAATTTTCGTGGTTTCTCGAGTGCTGCAAAGTCAGCACAGGTCTTTCGAAGCTGCAAACTTGGATATACAGTGCTGGTAGGGATCCTAACAATATATAAAAAAATCAGAACTAGCCGTTAGCTTTCCATTTTAATATTCGGTATGACCGGGCTAGACCACGCAGTATTACTTTTAAATTGGTTTGATCTCTAGCTATTTTTCTTTAAGCACGCCGGGCCGTTATTGCTATGCCAGCTGTGAAATAATTTTATTCTTATGTAAGTATATTGAATAGAGCTTTATGATATAGATGGCGATGAATTGCATCCAGGCATCGCGTTCGTTGGCATTCAGTGACCACAAGAAACATTTAAGTCCTCCCTTCCTGATGTTATTGTGTGAAGACTTCCTGGTGAGATCATGTTTATTTCTAAGCCACAAGTTTTCGCCGTAACAACGTACAATGCAGGAACGTGTATCTTTGTCTACCCGCACGTCTGCCTCGGAATCTCGCAGCGATTCATCCAACATAATGGTCGCGTCAGAACAACGGTGAAAATTAATCGGATTTTTTGTTGTCGAGTCATGCGGCTTCCGTCCTTAAATTAAATACTGGAAAGGAAGATATCCTTGTGCTTTTTTATTTACATCGTGATATGTGCTTTTCTTAAATGAAATAGACCACCCGACCACAGCTGACTAGTGACTGTTAGTTTATTTTAATCTGAGCTGGTTTTAGATGGCAGATACGTACCTTTTAATGAATACGTTCCAACGCGGAGCATAATTTTAATTCTGTGACGTTGTAACAATGAACATCTAATGTGTAACTACGTGGGGCAGGTTTGTTAAGATTTATCGCTGAATTGTCGCGTCCTCCGACACATCGTCACAAAGAAAACTCTGAGATAGAGAGTTCTATATTTAAAAATAATGCCGAGGTTACAACACATGTCATGTCCTACTAGACACTAATCGTAATCCGCGCTGAATGCCGGGCCCTCCGCGACGTCATCTTAGATCTTAATACAGATAAATTGCAGATCAAGTTACATCGGCGCTTGATAATCCCTTGATATTAGCATTCAAATTACAATTCTCATCACTCACTTTCATTGATCTGCTTGTAAATGAGGTTAGTGAGACTATCTTGCGTGGCTTTTGGGAATATCGATTGATCGATTAATGTTGAAGATTGGAAAGTTGTCTCGGAAAAGTCTCATGGTAATTCGGAAGCTGAAGACTTTATTATACATGCTAATGTAGTTAAATTTATCTGATTTAGACAGTCGTTTGGTGTTCGTTGATTTGGTTGTAAGTATGCAACTTCGTAATCGCGGGCGCAAGCTTAACTTGTCGCGGGTTCTTCGGAATGCCGTTTGGTGGCCACTTATTGTAAATTTGCACTGATGTTACAATTCTATGACTCACCGGCCAGCCATTATATTTTTTCAACCTCCGTATTAAGTGATTTCGTTAAAACCAACGAATTAAACATTTGACAGGACCTTCGTCATAATGAGATGGATGCTCGTCGAATTCTGTTTGTTTTTATTAAACCCCTAATTAAGTCCTGGAACGCTAGTCCGATGCACGTGTTCCAACAGGGGCTGTCAAATGGGTGGAACGCACGTCAAAGCACGTCTAGCTGCCACCTTCTCAACAACTTAACACCCACGACGGCTTGTTAATCCAGCCGACGACAGTATACTTACATCGTCAATAAATCACATTTACACTGAGAACACTAACATGTACGGTTTTTATAACTTAGAAAAAACGAATAATTGTAAACTATTTTTGTTGCACTGAACTGAACTTAAGAGTTCTAGAATGCGTTCACGTTATCAGCTTGCGCTAGGTCGTGTCACATCACGCCCTCATTTCTGAGGCGTGTCAGTGTGTAAAGATACCTAGGTACAGTCGCCATCAAATATATCGGAGCGGCCAAGGTGCTCAAAAATATTTGAACTAGCACTTTATCGCCCTGACAGTAAAGGCGTTGTTCAGATATTTTTGATCACCTTGGTCGATACGATATATCCAATGGCAACTGCACATAACAGAAGTAGGTACGCGTATTAAGTAGTAACATACTTAGGTAGCTTATTCAGACATAAACTAAAACGATAAGATAAACAAAGACATTTCGATTTAAGTGCTTGAGCGGGGAAAGTGCGATATTTAAGTAGGCTTATAGGGTGTTTCGTGTTCATGTCCTTTCCGTGGTGGTATTGTGGACTAGGTGAAGTAGGTTAGAGGCGGCAGACGGCGCGGCGGCCGGCCCATTGCGTAAACTAGCAATTAATTTGTATACACTAGACTGCAAGATTAACGCGGTATACCAAACGAATTTTGTAAGCATTGCAGGCTGTTTTGTGTACAAATGTGGTAACTGCAACGTTCCAATTTTAGCTAAATAGGTGCTCATCACATCGATAAACCCTTCCCAAGTTAGTGTAGATTTTAAATTATCAATTAAATATACAAAATACAAAGAATGAAACATGATTTAACAGTTGCACTGTCTCTTACATAGAATCAGCCTGAGTCATTTTTTAAATTTTAGTGACAGATAATGACACTAGATTTTTTTAAACCTAGGATTCTATAGTGTTGTAAAGTCGGTGCAGGATCGACAATAATTGTTTTTCCACTTAGTTCCGGGATGAGTACCTGTTGGTAGATTTGTTAGGCTATTTAACATTTGACTAAGAACTGTTACCTACCGTATTACATTATGTTATGCTTTAATCTTGTGCTAGCTACGGTTTTAGTAGTTGCTTAATTGGATACCTATATATTTAACTGGATTGCGCTGCACACTGCTTATTTGGCGACTGTATTTGCGTAGGTACATAGCTTATATTATATTACACACTTCATATATAAACTAAAGGTTTTCTTAGTAAATCAACACATACAGTCTTGGCCAGAAGTGTTGAGCACCAATGCGATTTTCATACAAAACTGGAAAGTTTAGTCCATCGTTTCCATCTTTGTTTAAGTTATTTTGTCAATTACTTTAAACTAATAGGCATGTTTTGTTGAAGTTAGTAGTAACTGCATAGAATATTTGCAATATGTCGCACCGACTTAAATTTACATTTTTGGTACCTTCTGTTTTCATATTTTTTAAGTACCTTGAAAGTGTTATTAAGTGAAGTTTTCTATATTTATAAATAAAATATAACATTTACCGTTACCGTACATTGTTAGGATAGGGAAATAATGCTTAACATCAAAATTGTAAACAAAAAACACCTATATATCATTCCATTGACTAAACAGCAAATATGATATTAATACAATTAAATTTAAATATGTAACGATACTACCGACTCGGATAAGGACGAAAACATAGTAAAATAATACACATAGAAAATTCGAAAACCCTGTTTTTAATAGTGGCTCCAATATATTCGGACGAAACCAATAAGTAGGTATAATGTGTGGGTCTTTACCCCTTTTTTATAGGTATTTGCCACATAATTCTATTAGTCGTAATTACTAATCTAAGTTAAAATTGCGCAAGACCTAGACTCCATAATACCTCAATTGATATTGTCAAATAATATATCATCAAAACGCGAGGATGGAAAACGTTAGCGTGTTGTGCTAGCCCACTGATGCCATAAAAGTGGCTTTCGAGTTTTTTTAGTTCGTAGGTAATAGGTACCTACACACGTAATTAGTAGAATAATTTGGACTTGTTGAACCCTTTTTTGTTTGATAATAATAAATCGGTTTAAAATAGGGTTGCTATCGCGTGACTTTCTATCATTTTGTGGTGTTATACATATAGTATAATATTCAACAATGGTTTTAACTATCACTCGCAAGTGATTTTGAGCCATAGCCTAGGTACGCAGGGTTCTTTAGATAACGATACATTAGTACAAAACTTATTTACTATACCGGATACGAAACGTATACTGTTTATATGAGTCGAGTATATAATTATAATATGTAAATAATACCAAACGTGCTTCATTACTAAAAATTAATTTCAATATAAGTTATACTATAAGGTTATAATTACAGTAAAGTTATTATTTAAGTACTTACTTACTTTTAACAACAATAATAGGGAGAGAGACAATTTTTTCTTAAAATCACTTTCTCAGTACAGCTTCTCACAATTATAGTAGGTGTCTAATGGAATGTAAAGCACGAAGTACCATTTAAGAATTTAAAACATTCCCTTATTTGTTAAAGTCTCGTTTAGTTTGTATACGTTTATGACACGCGACTAAAGCTCAGAGCTATTACATAAACTGTCTAATCCCACTAAACTTCTACTTATCAACAGAACCACTCATCCATCTTACTCTCCATCAATTGAAAAACGCCGTAAGTGACTAATGAACCCATAGACACATACAGCGTTGTTTTAATAGTTATGTGATTGCTGCTGGTGACAAAAAGCTTACCATTTACGTCGTTAATCTCATTATCAAATAGTTGAGACTGCAGTGCGGGGGCCGAGCGGCTGTGCATTGTGCAACCTTAGAACTGCATATTTTAGTCACTAATCGCATAGCGGAATGCACCCACAACCGTCAAAATATTGAACATTATTCAACCCTATGAAGGTTTCATATCAATTTCACAATTTCAGCAATGTGGCAGTGGCAAACAAAAGATAATCCTAAGATTAAATTAAAGCTCTGCTAGAAAAAAATACATTCTGCTAGAATATATTTACATGGGTTTCATTAGTTTTCAGTGTAACTATACTTAGATACCGAAATGTGCAAAAAAAGCAAAAATATTATTGCACCAACAAAACTGCTTCCATTGTTGAGATATGTAGGTACCTTTTCCAAAAGTACTAAAAGGTAAAATGTTTAACACGTTGTTTACCTGACTTCGTTCGTTACATGCAAATATACCTATTTTTAAAACAAAATGATCAAAGTCAGGGTAGGTATCGACGGTCATTCTTGCAGTGTGTGTGACATGCACGCCTACCGCTCCTTGCAAAGCTCTAATCAAACCTATCTTCGGGACAATGCTCTTTGCCTAATGACACAGTGCAAACGTTATTCAAATAACCGCTCACTCTGCTGTAGGTATGTCACCTTTAAAGTAACATCAATCATCAGCGAATGCGTACATAAATGCCGTAAGATTTTGTCACACGGGTTTTATAATGATCTTAAAGTCGGGTTACTTTTGCCCTGAATTTTTGGCTTTTGGGATTTACCTGGTCTAGATTTTATAAATGCATTTAATTTATAGCACATTGCCATGCGGTTAATTTTAACAAACTGTTTACGTTTTTATTTATTTTATTAGATATGTGATTTCGATATGGGCCAAAGTTACTCTATATGGTACCTAAATTGTAGCAAAGAAAATTTAGATGTGTAAAATTTTACATTCTTAGTCAATTTTATAACCACTAAACTAAGGGCTAATCTAGTTTCTTGCTGTAAAATAAGCAGAACATAAAAATTGCTATTTAAACTGAGCTAGCAAATCTAAATCTTTAAATAACTCCAAGTCCTTATTTTTGTGTGGCTGGATTTGTCAAAGATACGGACTCTGCAATGCAGGTATCCCTCTCTCGTAGATAATGAAACGGAAAGCATATTGTAGGTCCCATGTTTCCAGCACGGAAGCGTTGCGGTGCCGATGCCGAGGGGGTCGAGTCGAGACCGCAGGTTCAATGTCTCGGTAACACGGCAACGTTCTTTGTCGGTAGCACTAAAAAACAATAGCCATTGGTGACAATGAACAGATAATGTAGTAAAATTTAAAAGCTGGGATCGGGGCCGCCAGCCGGCAGGAATCCTCCGTTTGTTTTCACATTTGGTCTCATTCCGGGCCCATTAGGAACAAATTTTTGAACGTTCTTTTTTTCTTATGCATTTAGAAATCCATATGTTCGTTTTGACCTTCGTCGTTTATATTTATAATTTTATATGATAAGAATGTTAGCGAACCGGCTTCGCCTTCGCCGACATTATATTAATTATGCCATTAGCATGATGATTCGCTTTGAATACACATTAGGAGGCAGTAATCTCGGCCCGCCATCTCGCAGCGACATTTTGCGATCCACATGCAAATATTTACGGGCAATGAGCTGAAGGCTTTATCATGGTGACCAGTGACCACTATTCCCACACACTAAGATACATATTTCTTTGATGATTTATTCCTTAATGTAACGGGTAAAAGCTTCTAAACCATAACGGCTCGACTTCTATTATTAATGTTATTTAGGAGAGACTCAAACAATATTGGATTTATTTTTTCATTTCGTAGAGGGAATCTATTGATAATTAAATTTTAATAAGCAATAAAATACGACTACTAAATATACGACTGGTGTGTTACCATGTAACGCACCAGTCGTATATTTAAAATAAATAAATAAAAGCCTTTGTTTTAATTTTGTCTACGTAGGTTTTCCGGAGCTCTTGTAATTTGCACGTAATTTCGTGTATATTCAAAAAGCAAAGGTTACGAAATGCAAATGCCGGTACTTTCTCTCGTCTCGCAACTGATACGCTGGAAGTATGGAGGTTAAGAAAACATTACATCTTCATAAGAGATAGGATGCGAAACCCTAATATATGTCACGCGGCGCTTAATCAGCCTGTGTTTATCCTCATCGAGGAACTTAATGGGCTTACATATGTCAGATTTATAATTTTATAGCTTTAAGTAACCTTATTATTGGCCTTATTTCGGTATTCGAATTTGAAATATTTTGTTTATATCTTATCTGAATCTCTTAAAAAACTGTGTCAGTGTTGTCTCCTAGCTGCGTTACGGGACAAAAAACAAAAAAGTTGTATAACCCAAATGTTGATCCAATGCCCCAAACTGGCAAACTTGGAAGTTATGACTACACAAATACCACTTAACATAGTGTTAACTCGCACTGAACTCATAAACCAAAGGATAATGAAACTGGTATTTGTTTATATAAATGTATGACATTATCTGTCGAGCCAGGACGCGCGGGAGTTGTTTGTGGAGCAAATACGAGACACTTGTGACGCGGGAGCACTACTCACGATAGCCACCGCCGCCGCCGCCGCCGTGTTTGCTCAGGGTTCATGCATGACTCGCGATCCGGTGGCAAAGCCCTCCACTACCGCACGGACACTTGGGATAGGTTGTTATACAAACAACCAAACTGGCTCACTTACACTCGCACTTGAAACCATTACGAGGCACACGCTTTGCCAAACCTCTTATGGCTCGTCGTTACACGAAATGTAGCGGATGCAACAGAGATATACTGGTCTGAACAAACCGCAGGATACTTAATCACTCCTTGCGTTTATTGAGCTGTACGATTTACCGGCGAAAGTCTCGAGGCACTGAACACGTTCCGTGTATGAACAATATTTATGGAGCTTAATTATAAATTGGACGCTGCGAATTGAATTCGCTTTGTAAAACGTGTACTTCCCGCAGGGAATAACTCCACAAGTCCACACTAATAACAATTTTAATATTTTACATATTAAAACTGTTCAACTCGCTAGCCTGTTGTTTCAACGTCAGTTATTATATTCATGTTCTAAAGCTAATAATTAATATCACCTCAACTGCTTGCAATGATGCCCTCACGGTAAGGGCCTTACCCAACATGCTTAAGGCCCTACATGATAATTATGATATCTCACTTACGTATTCGATTGACCTATTAGTATAGAACAGTTAATTATCGTACTTTACGTAACGAGCTGGCTTTAATTGGCAATTGAAAAAGTTGAGATTTATTGATGATCAAAGGTTCCTTCAAGCGTTTCCTTGACCAGTATGAAATCATCGGTGTTGCGGCGCTAACGAGTGTTTGCTCTGGTGCTGCCCTTCACTCGAGCGCTCTCCCACGTCGTTATGCAATGATAGGGCAGCAAAGCCTGCGGCAGCTCCCGGGACCATGCTGCCGGTCTCTTTAATAATTAGCTCTAGTTTATGTCGCTCTGACGATTATGATATCAGACGCGGAGGCGTCGGTACAGCGTTAGGATAGGACGTTGTTGCAATCGCATCTCGATTGCAAGCAATACAAGTCTCAGTCGAGCCAGTATAATTGCGCACTCCATTTACGCATGTTTGTTGTGGATCTTGATGTCACAGTTACTCTGCTTCGTTTGAGTTTTCGACTCCTCTGTAGATAGTAAGCAATGGGAACACACGTCCAGCGTTGCTCCGCACTCCGCTTCGCCAGTTAACTAATGTCGCCCTACTAATGTCTTGATTTATGCCTTCGGCCCTAGGTTCGTTCACTTTACTCGCTGAGAATTCTAATTAAATCGGTTCTGGACATCCTTAAATTCTGAAGGGGATTTAACAGTTAATGCATTACTGGCAGTGCCACTTTACAAAGATCAAAGTTTAAACTTTACGCCTCGGGTTCCTGCTTGACGCGTAATTGAAATATGATCTCCGCTTTATGCACAGTCAGAGCCGATGGATCTCTGTTACAAAGACAAACATCAATCGATCAATCTCCGTGGTTCCTTGGATCTCTTGTTTACATTGAGTATATTGCAAAATCAATGCTTACTGTCGTCGTGCCAAGTGCTAAAACGCATATTTACAAAGGTTAAGTGTAAGAAAATGAATGTCAATGCCTTTACACTGACGGTAGGCTACGGTTTCTAAAAATAGAAAAGTCTGAAACACGATTTTAGTCGCAATAAATATATTTCGAATTTTTTGGAGTATATTATAGTCAAATTATCATCAATTACAATAGTCAATAATAATTATAAGATGTCAAGCGGACCCCAAGCCGGGATAAACGCTAGGAAGAAGAAGAAGAAGAATTATAAGATTATGTTTGAGGCCAGTCTTAAAACTACAAGGTGCATTATAATCACTTAGTTTCTGTAATTTTGGTCGTGATATTTAAGATACAATTATTGCATTTCAGTTCGTTTGTTATCTCTCACCTAAATACGTACCTATCATATGAGTATCATACCTACCTAACACTATTTATGAAACTAACAGGTTTGGCAAGAGTACGTATTTAGGTATTAGTAGTTTATTGCCTCTTACTATATTTTATTAATCCGCCATTAAATAGGTACGTGATTCCTGTGCCGATTTCATGTAATTCAAATAAATCTTGTAACGTGAGTCTAGTAGGCAATGCTTGATATTGGTGCTGCGAATTTATTTCAATGTTTATGGATCTTTACCCGAGCTAATCGTCCAAATTATGCAATTGATATAGAGGTCACTTAAAATTGGATTCCCGATACATAATATATTAGTTATATGTAAATGTTCCTACTTATTTTGCTTTATAATACATTTTAAATAGGCTAGTTATGTGGATGATATAGTTTGTTTACGTACAACAAACCGGATTATTGTACGCAGTGCCTGCTGAATTTCCTTGAAAACAATGAAAACTATACGATATAACTACGTAATGTAATATGAATCTGTATATTCAAAACCCAGGACATAGTTATTACTTATTATATTATGCAAAGATTACGAAGGGTACTTGATTGTTCTTGCATCAAACGACAATACATTTGATTGATGTTCTTGACATTCAGGATCGCGCCAGTTTTGATTAATAGTTCCGATGAGGCCTTTGCCTTTCCTGCGGAATTTATGAATCGCTTGCACTGTTTGCATTTAGACGCTATCACTGCTGCGGTTTCCGCATGTGGCGACGGTGTGCCAGCGATATAGCGCTCTGCAAGTGTATAGCGTTGTCTCGTCCACTCATCCGTTTGCGGCGACAGTGTGATAACCGCGTAAAACAAGCCAGTGTGCATAAACGTTTTTGCAAATAATACCCTTGGCCTTAACGGTCTTCCTCTTAATAAATCCTTGTTGTACAGCAACCATTTACCCCTTTTTTACTGTGACATTATTTACAGTTAGTGAAGGAACTCTCATAATTAACGTATAATTTTAATAAGGAGAAGTTTTTCTTGAAGCTATAAATTGTTCCAAAATTTCCTTCAAATTCCTTTTTTTACAAGTTTTTATAACGGGACATGTACGTTGTACACTTGTATCCCCTGTAAATAATATCTAACACAAAGAAAAATATCTGAAACTATTTTAGAGGCATAAGTAGTAGTACAACCATGCAGTATTTCTCACATATTTTGCGACCTTCCTAGTGCAAGATATTATTGCAGCTGATTGCACTTATAGTCCATTTCCCATAGCATTGTGCGTGGGAGAGCTTAAAAAAAATTATACTACGACTTTTTTTAATAAAGTTTTGCAACTCTCAATAAATACCATTTAATATAACATAATTAAAAACAAAACAATTAAAACGCCAATGCACCCCATATGTCATAGATATACCACCCATAGATCTGACACGGAACTAATAATACCAAGATAGAACGGGATGGTCTTATTACACTTTCAATAGATACGGCAGAGAGGTGCTATTATCGTTGGTCCTTGTCATAGTTTCTATTACCCTCCACGCGTTACTTCTAGCAGTGGAGGGTAACAAACAGATATAATGCGCGATTTCTTCAAGAATTTATGTGATTGCTACGAGAAAAGCTGTTAGTTTTCCTAGAAAGTTGTGTCGGCTAAGGAAAAGATTGGTAAATTGTTCTGTTTTATGCTGTAGAAGTGATTATGGCCATCTATATATCTATCCCATACGGGGGTACACGTGTGCGGGCTCTAGTTAATACTTGCTTTGAGCCATATGTAGAATGAACTGTCAATATTTTAGTGCTTGACAGTGACTTGGCAATCGAACTTAAAAGAACGCGTCACTCGTGTCAACTGTCAATTTTAGTCTTTTACTCTTTAGTACAATTGTGTCGTCACTCGTCAACCTTTGCAGCTTTGTCCAACAAGTTCAGTTACGATTTCCTTGCACACGTTATCGATAATCGAAAAGAATATGTAATATTGATTAGCCCGTTCCATAAATGACATCTATCCTACGCACAATGCAATGGGAAATGTACAACGGCCTTATCCCTATTATTCTTTTTAATTATCCAATTCAGTAAAATCACTACTTATACGTAGTCAATTAATATTTTATTATGTTTAATTTGTTTAAAACCATAAAGTATAGTTTCTAAATTCAAAGTTTGATAAGTCTCGTACATCTAAAACTTCACCGACTACAAAAGTTTATAGTTGTTGTAGAGTTAAATGCCATATAGATCTATAATATTAATTTTTGACGTAAAGACTGTGTACGTTAAAATCCGGCCACGCATGGTATGGTACATCTCCCTTTCGGATACACATTTTCAAGCAGTTCTTTTTTATAAATAATCTCTAATCATAGTAATATATAATAAAAATAGAATCATATTACAATTGTATGGGCTTGTCTCAGTTTTTACTGAAGGTATTTCATCATATCTTTAATGTTTTGTCCAGCGTTTTTTGATAATCTTCACTCGCTTCCTGCTACAATACCACAATTGTATTTATATTTTCACAACCGGTTTTATGGTCAATAGAATGTCATCTTACAAAAAAAAATGTTTTGAAACTCTATTCTACTTGAGGTAGTCAGGAAAACTTTCTACTCCAAGCACTGAAAGTAATTTTTATATGGCAGCCATTTTTTTGTCAAAAAGTCAAACTCACCAAAGTTAGAACAACCTCCGAACTATTTCAATCTAAATACACTTAGAAAAATGTTAGCTATGGTGAAAAGAGAATTTAATAAGGTATCATTTGATTCATCTTATTTATAATAAAAAACTATTTTTAACAGGAAAGTTTGGTAAACACTGTCAGAACACTGTGGACAAAAAAATATAGGCACTGTGGAATATATAGTGATCAAACTCATAGACAACGTAACGTTTATATTATGTTTTAAATTTTATTATGTAGCTTGATAACCCCAAATTATTAATTAGAAGTGTTGGTTGAATATGCACATTCAATAAAAAGATGTACCATACCATGCGCGGCCGGATTTTAACGTACACAGTCTTTATATGTATGGCACTTATGAATTATTATTTAGACGATGTGTTCGCAATTACCTTTTGCTTTATTATACTCATTAACATTACGGTTATCCAGTGGATGGATAATCCACCCCACTCCATCAACCACAATTTCATTGCAGTAATAAAATAAAAGCTTGTACTGCAATTATCATTAGGTATTTTTATAGCACCTTAGTTCCTTTAATACTTGTATATTTAAGTTAGTAATAAAGGTATTGATTAAAGTTTGCTAGTTTTGCTACCTATTTGACTTATCTCGAAGTAAGATTCTAATACATACATTAACATTTATATTTCTGTCATATCCTAAGGTCGTCATAATTTAGCGGTTGCAGATAAAAGCGAATTTTATTGCTCAAGCTCATGATGCATAATTATGAATATGAATCTTTATAATGACTTTGTTTATGTTTTATGCTAAGTAGATTTCATAAGGAAAATAATTATTAATATTTTTCCTGATCAATATCAAAAGTTGTATCAAAATCGTTATTAGTAAACTAAAATTGAATAATTGTGAATTAATAGTTCGATTGCGATGGTTTATTTCCCTCAAAATGATTTTTTATTAAACTCAAAATTTACTTACTTACCAAAAAGATAATGTTATATTGTTGCGGCTTCGCTAAACACTATACTTTTCCTTTAAATTAACGTAAAGTAAACAATTTATATTCGCACGTCGGATGCGCGCGCAATCAAAACACACAAACGGTAGTGATAAGATAACACACCGACCTAGGGTTGCTTCAGACGCGCAGGTTATGCTAGGGCTTCACAATCACTGTCACTGGTCATCGCACGTGAACTCGCGTGTCTGTTGGCAAGGGTGCGCGACAGGTGCGCGCGCCGCAGCATCCGCAGCGGCTGTGGCGCCGGCAGCGGCGCGGGCGCAGCGCCACGCGCCACGCCCCGTGCGTGCGGCGTGCGCGCTCCGCGCTCCCCGCCCGCCTGAAGCCTGAACTTACCTTTTACAAGAGGATTTCCCGCTAATTAGTATTTAAACATTATGCTATTTTGATGTGCAATTACTACCAGGTACTCAGTACCACATTTAGTAATTATTAAAAATGGCATCTTTATTCGAAATTTATCTCGTCATTGATAAGCTAAAGCGGAAAATTATTTAAGTTATTAATGGTTTAGACTTTAGCTGATAAGTGATGGGAGTCAAGCTCTAAACTCCCTGAAACCAACCTATTGCTAATTAGGGTGCTAAGTCGCAAATTCAGTTAATTAAGTACCTTATGTTACTTAAGGCGCTATATTGTGGTATAGACGGAGAGCTGGCCACGTCAGATATGACACAACAATGAGAGCAACGAAACCCCTCTAGTTAGTTTGCTACACTATTCTTATTTCTAGATCCGGACATCTGGCAGCTGTAAAGTGGTGGAGGTAAAAGAAAGCAAATAACTTGAAGAAAATAAATTCTAGAGTTCTGGTTTTGATCCAATATTATGAAAAATTATGTAATTAATTAGATTATATAATATCCAAAAGTTTCGTTTGGGGGAAGTAGTGCCAAATGATGTATAATGTAATTTTTGGTTACTCGCCTACTGTTTTTGTTTGCGCAATAATACACAATGTTTTTTGTTCTAATATTAAAATATAGGCCCTGTTCTCTATAAATGACACATCTTCAGCAGTTTTTACCTATTTCGTTATTACTTTTTTTCAACTTAAAAACTGTGTTGGTCTGTCACTCTGATCTCCACCCATTAAAAGCTGCCAAATACCCAGATCTAGCAATAAGGATGGTTATGCAATCTAACTGGACTGATTACAAACCTCTCATTATTGTGTCACATCTGACGTGGCCAGCTCTTAGACCAGTAGTAGTAGGTCCCTGTCCCTACCTATTTAGAGGATCTTGTAAGCTTAACATTAAGCAAGTAATTTGAGACGTTAATTTTACGGTTATTTTTATGCTTATAGTTTAGCTTTTATGTGCCAGCTTAATAACTAGGTGTTTAATACTGTTATTTAAGGCTAGCTTTCACAAAAACACCTCTAGAGAAAGGACTATAAAATAAAGCTATGAACACTGAATTACGCCTGGCACACCTACTCACACTCCTGTGAATGTAAATGTAAGCACTAAGCAAACAGAAGTAGAAATTAGAAACATACCGCTGATACTATCTTCCTACATATTTTCACTTGACGATTTTGAGTGCGTGAGAAAAATCGAAGTCGAAACCCATAAATTGTAAATTGAATTTTACTAAATGAGTCCCTTGATTAGGCGCTAATTAAGAAAACACGGTATTGAATGTGAGTAATGTCCGTTTTATGGTGAAACGACGTCGCGTGTGTTTGTATGCGGTGTAGTTGATTCAAACACTCGTGTTGCATCATGTCGTAAATATCAAAGTTCTCAAACGCTCCATTCGATAAACGTAATCAATATTGGTTCTGTTGCTACTTTCAATTACATGCACGCTTTCCCTTCAATGTTTTCATTGGTGCAAATGTAAATATGCATATAAGTAGCCATCATCAAGTGTAAGTTATGCGTGATTTGGGTCAGGCATCCATATCATCATCATCCTCCTAGCGTTTGTCCCTTACTGTGACGGGGTCCGCTTTCCTACTTTTCTCCTTCCACTTCGCTCTATCCTGGACATCGGTTTCCGCTAACCCACAGGCGTTTAGATCTTTGGCGACTACATTACGCCACCGTTGCCTTGGTTTGCCCCTTCTGTTCGGGCCTGGTAAGGCGAAACTAAGGGCTCTGTTGCCTACGTATTCAGGCGGCCTTCTCTTGACATGCCCAAACCATCTCAGTCGACTTTCCTGGAGCTTATCGGCGACGTCTCTCACTCCTAGGCTACCACGGACGTGTTCATTTCGAACTCTGTCGTCAGGCATCCATATGAGGACATAAAAAGCGAAACAAATACCACTACTTATCGACTTTTTATTAGCTGTAATCAAATGACTGATGTCACGGAAACAATTCAATCTCTACATAAAGTGTTTATAAAAAATTATACAAGAAAATTATACTCAATTTTAATTTAACACTGAGTTATCAGTATCACCGCCTGCGGAATTTTGCTATGTACTCACTGGATTCAATGTATAAATATGTACATTTGCATCCCGCGAATACTTGGAAGGCTTACTTGAACCACTTATCGCGACAGACATCGTGACGTTTTGTTTGTTTTAATGATATCGTCGGCTATACTTTTATACTTCATGTTGTAAATAACATTTTTGGTTTCCTAGAAAAAACTACTACTGACTAAGAAGACTTTTAATTTAATACCCATTTTCAAAAACCAAAACAGTGGCTGCTCTTTTAACTCTATTGGCGCATCAACATCGAAAAACACGAAAATAGTTTTTAACCTCTGGAAAACTTTGGGAGCCATTGCTTATCATTATTACATACAGTATGTACTCATTCCTGCGGCTAGCGAAGCTGGCGTCAGTGTTCTTTGCATAAGTTGTGATAAGACAATAAGCAATAACTTTTTTGATAAGAATTAGTAATGGCAAATAATGGGATTCATAAAAAATCTTTATTTATGGAAACCTTGACGCGGATTCGGTTTCATTAACATCCATTTTATTTTGTCTATGTAAAGACGAAATAAAATGGACGTTAATGACATAAATTTAATGTTTTTTTTTCTTTTTTGTAAGCATCACTGATTTCCACCCGCTTTTGGCAATTGGCAAATTTACGGAATGACATTGCCGTTCGTACAGTAATGGCGACTGCTTGTATCGCAATTAGCCAATTACAATTTTCGATTACCGCGCACCGTGTCCACAGCCGGCTGCTCTCGACAGGTTTTGTAGGTTCTGCCTTACGGGAACAGAGCACGGGTGGCCGATTGGCCTTTCCCGGTTTTCATTGCGCGAGCGCAGCCGAGTCCTAAACCAGTGTTAGCTGATCTCTACTAAGATTCGTAATACTTAATCTTACCCAAAGGCTCGATTCAATTTTCTACTCGGTAAGCCGACGAGCATTAAACCCCAGGGGTGTCATTAATCCTGCGGGTGAGGTGAGTTAATTTAAATTGGATGCCGGTATAATCAGTGCGTTCTACAATTATGTGCGGTTGTTGCGTGTCACAAAACCAGAGGGTTTTCTGGTTCACCAGAGTCGAACACTTGTCGGAGCTCAGTGGTCGTTGGGAATGCAGCCATTGCAGCCCCTGTAAAGTAAACTCGCGTCTCTGCGGATTATTTATCGCTCATAATTATGAATCTTGATATTGAAAGATTAAATACTGTTAACACCATTATATATCCCTGGCACCGAGGCAGGTCTGAGATGCAAGGTTTGAATCTGACACGTTTTTATGGCAGCACTTGACAAAGTGGCAATCATTGGCAAACGTATTTTTATTTACTTATCCAATAAAATATAATGTCACACAGACGTCATGGAATCGTGATTTAGAAATTAGAATGCATTTGTTAAAAAATAAAGTTAATCCTTGCTGCATTGATGTGGCGTCCCTAGCCGTGATTAAGTTGGGGTATTGGGGGGATAAAAGGATTTTTATGATGTCCATGTATATTTCGTTTCGATTGTCGTAGCATTGGAATGATCGATAGAACACGGTTTATGATCAAAACCGCTAAACGCGCAATGTACTATGCATGTTGATAATGTTAACATCTACTATTTGTTCAATTCTAATTCCATTCTCATAAACAGTAGAAGGAATCGGTCAAAGCTAATCGACGCGGTTTGCAATGCAGCTTTTACAACCATGTCCAATTGAAGTTACGAAGCTCAGATTGGACAGTTTAGATTGGAATGGAGATTGCTAGCTTTGTCGTGTTAATTAATACACTTGTGATTTATGAGCCATCACAAATTCTTAAGGCCGTAATAACTTTAACAGTAAGCACTTAGTACGTCTAGTCCAGTTATCCTCATTGCAATCAGTGTTACCTGGTAAGTGAGCACCACCGACCCTAGCCCTGATCTAATGGGTAGAGCGAGTGAAGCAGTTGCAAATCTCACTCAACCATCTGCTGGCCGGCCCTGTAGGTAAGCATATAAGCTGCGAAATTTAGCACATTTTGAAGCTATTGAGGTTTTTTCTGTATTTAGCACCTTAATAATCTATATGTCGATAGATTCGTCTTTATTACGTACCACGAGTGTAATAGGTAGGTATAACTATTATTTACTTTTTAACGCTAAGAAATTAAGTATTTAAATCTTTCTTAGCTCTTAGTGTATGAGATAAAAAAACTTGACATCTCGTTAGTGTTTTTTTAAACATTTAATAACTGTTCATTTTCTTATTTAAATCTGAGTTAACACCATCTCACGTTCACTGTTTATTTAGTGGCGAAGTCACCACGATTTGCAAATGTAGTAGATTACATCTTCTCTTCTGTGGATTTATAAGTCACGCGCTCGGGAGTTCGTGCCGTGAAATTGCTTTTATAACAGTCAATATCGTTACCTTTCGCATTCATTGCATCAATTTATTGTTATATCGATCTTGTTTCATTGGCGGTCATGGGCAAGCCGCTCTTGTTGAGCACAACATGGTCGTATCGTATTCGTCGTCAGGTCGTCACCTAATTTTGTGTATTTTTTAACGTACGGTACGGTAGGTATGGTATAACTGCAGCGACCATTTTTTATTGCTGTTGAGGTGCAGACTTGTTTAGTTTACGTTTCTTAGTTAAATTTTACATTTCAATAACTTGTCAAGCTCAAGTTGGCAAAGTGTTAGATACTTGAATTAATGAATTTGACAAGTATTGCGATTTGATAAAATATTACGATTTGTGTACATGGCGAGTCCTATTTTCTGGTAGTTCTGGTACCTATTAGTATATATTTAATTGTTTTTTTACTCTGTTCTGTAGGTAAATTGACAGCAAACGGCGTTATCAGAACAAGCATTAACATGTAAAGCTCGTGACATCTAATACAAGCTAACCTAACTACACCGGCGTGCCAATTATGAAATTGGAGCGTCTAAATTTACGCCACTCAACGAAATTGTTAGCCTTATTTATGGTGTGCAACTGTGCATACATTTAGAGCCGCTGCTGTGCCAATTCCTAACCTATATAGCTTTCCAGTTGCTCCGTTTAAGGCCGAGTTATTTCGATGAAGGCAATAAAAACATTGGTATCCCCGCTCTACTAGGAATTGCTCTCTGCTTGCAGACTTCAGTCTAGTCAAACGCTAAGGTGAACCAGTGTAACTGTGATTCCTTGATCTGGAATTACTAAGTACTTATCTGTAATCGGAGCACACTTCAACTGGCTAGCAGTGAGGCCGCTTTCAATATAGTTACTCTGAATAACGCCCCGGTAAAGCGATCTCGATTTCACCGCGCTACGAGGATTTTATGCATCTACGAAGCCTCGCCGGCGGCTTCAATGGAAGAATTGCCAGCAGTTACAATTACAATTTTATTGCAATGCGAAAAAGCAGCTTTATTACCATTCCATGTCAGCTAATAGATGCAATTTCTTTTTTGCCTCTAGTACGGGCGGAGACCGTAAGATCTGCTACGTTACGCGATACAAAGATAAGCCCCATGGCACATGTTCATAAAAGTGATGCTGAGTTCCGAAAAAATAGCAAAAAAATTAGAATTGACCGAAAGCACAAAAAACTACTACTTTCGCTGTAAAAAATGGATGGCTGCATGTCCGGAAGTACCCGGCAGACTAGTTTAAAAGTAATGAATTTTACTCCAAATTTACGTCACTTCTCTGTCTGTCGGGCACTTCCGGCCATACAGGAACTGGCAGACTGGGCTTTTCTGTACCTAAATACATATTACTATTTGTTGCCACAAGTGTCATCTTATAATATCAAATGCCGTAAGTAAATACAATCCATTTTTTAACCGACTTCAAAAAAGGAGGAGGTTCTCAATTCGACTGAATTTTTTTTTTTTTTTTATCATATTTTTTTTTTTTGTATGTATGTTACTCCATATCTCCGTGAATCGTGAACCGATTTTCAAATTTTTTTTTGAATCGAACAGGTATAACCCCTAGATGGTCCCATTGTCACCAAGCCGGGATCTGATGATGGGATCCTGGAGAAATCGAGGGAACTCTTCAACTATTATAGGCACACCTATAGTGATTTCACTATTTTTTACAGCAACTCGGCCACTTCCTCTTGGAATAGCGGATCCTAAGTGAAGTCGGTTCTTTTTTTGTTTAAAATTATAAATTATTTAAACCGGTAGTGGTACTTTTTTGTGCTCTCGGCCAATACAATTGTTTTTGTACAATTTTCTCCCAACAAAGATAACAAAGATAAGCCCTGGCACATGTTCATAAAAGAGATGCTGAGACTTTTATGAACATGTGCCATAGGGCTTATCTTTGTATTAAGTAACGTAGCAAATCCTACGGTCCCCGCCCGTACTACTCGCCTAAGACACCGTAAAAGATATGAGAGGATTATACCAGTGGTTACATTCATGAATTTCTTATTAACTACTTAGGCCGCAATTCTCGTCGTATCTCTTGTTTAAATTGAAATGTTTCGTATATCTACGTGCGTGTGCACTTTATCTTGATATAAGGTAAGCTTATAAATTGAGAGTGGGGCCACTGGAGCCCTGTTAGCGAGTTGGCCATTAATTTCAATTGATGGTATATCTGTCGGTGCGAGATTTTGCAAAATCGTGCGTGTCTCGACAACGAGTTATGGTAATTGCGAACATGAGTTCACTGCCGTTGACAGTGTAAACGTAGGCTTGTTACACACCGTGGCTTTTTGTAGGTACCTATAAATTCATACAGTAGCAACGTCTACTAATGTAGGAGCCCCCTAATATCCTATACCTATACAGCGTACATTCGTACACGGAATGAAATAATGACAACTATACTTCTAGAACGATTAGTAAAATAGATTATTGTAACCGATACTACAATCAAAGTGTAAGGAAAAGTACTTCATTTTTGCGTTTACTTTATTTTGAATTCTATAGAACTAAAGTCTAGTTACTTATACTATGTGAACAATTGTCCCTGAATTCACTAGACTTTCTCATTCAGATTACAGTATTGTGGTATCATGGACGAGACTTTTTTCTCCGTGTAGGTACTAGAATGCGCGTGTAGGTATGTCTACTATGGCTCATTTTATCGTCTCTCATCTCAATGTCAAACTTCATAAGGCGCTGTTTAAAATGACAAAAACCTACTGGTTATCGATGTGGTCGATACGACCGCGTATCTTTATTAATTTATTTATTCATTTTTAAGAGAACACGCCATAAAAACGTCGCAATGCAAATGCAGATATTATCGCTTCTATAAATCGCTGTGAGTAACTAACTAACCTTATGTCGTGAGTGTCACGTCTGTGTCTGCGGTAGCATTAATGAATTACAAAACCCTATGATTTCATTCATGTTTGCTATAAATAGCTTTGTTAATCAGAATCGTGAGGTAAATCATTATTATTACGATCGTAGGCAAACCTTTTGACAGTTGACAGTAGAAATGACAAGTTGTAGAGTTGCCCTTAGATACAATACAGGTGCATCAATCATTAGAAACATGAACACGAACTTTTCTCGAGTCGTTAAAGCATATTCAGATATGTTTTCGAGCATCTCTTCATACGTATTCGGTATTTGAGTCCTACTTATTTGTTAATTTAGTCCTGAACATGTCCGTCAGATTTATTATTTCTTAGCCCGCAGTGTTGAGTTGAGGCGTTACAGCTGGAGCGGCAGGAATGTACCTATTCCTGTTATTGTAAATCCCATAACGCAAAGTGTTGATAAATCGCCCGTTTTATATGACTCATAAATTTCGATGTTTCCTGATTGATATTGCACTTCGGTTTACGACTGTAACAATGTGTGCAAGTAGGGTTGGTGAGCACTGTGTGTTCTCGTCCTTTTTAACACTTCGTTTAGAAATTCATGCCATTTAACCGAAGTTCGAGTTATTTTAAATTGATTAAAAAATAATTATTTTTTATCTTTTGATTTCGTAAACCTATATTAAATTATTTTTCTATTCTGAGACACCGCAATAAATGATGCAACTATGTTTTACGTCAATAAAATAAGCTTCCTTATATCTTTTAATTTTTTTCGAATTTTTAAAAACTAATTATGTCAATTCGTTTCCTAAATTCTACCTAACCATATGCTAAAATGAAAGGAAATAAAAAAAACACGGTGTAAAGGTAATTAGTGTAATTACTTCCCTCACACGTTTTTAAACGCTTTACGTACAATTCAGTGTTTCAAACACAACTTTAAAAAAATAGGTGACATATTTAAAGTATTTTATGAAAAGCACCGAGACTACCAAAGTAAATGACCGAGTCTTTATTTTACGAGTCAAGATCTTCAAATCCTGACACATAACGTTATAGAATAAGTAATACAATAGATGTGTGCTTTCCAACTCTAATGCAACTTTTAAGAAATACATACTATGTTAGCTGCGAAACTCTACGCTAGACGCTCGACACGCGATATGTTTATAGAACGTTAAACACGTACACACGCAGTAAAGAGGTTGTTAGGTAAACCGGCCAAGGATCCTCGCACTAACTAAATCGCCTATTATATTTAATTTATTGTCTAGGTTTAAGGCTTACTCAGTGTGTAAGAGAGTTGGTTATTCAACTAATGTTCATAATTCTTAAAAAAACTTATGTTCATGTCGGATATGCTGCTGTCAAATGTAGCATCAACACTATGTGTGTCCATAGTTTTCCTTTACCGCAGATATGCCTAGATTTATCAATAGACACACTTGTTGCATGGACTACTACCCCTATATTTATTATCCCTAAATCACTTTTCTGATGTAAGTGGGCGAATCAACTTTTTAATGTTGTTTACTCTGTCCCCGTTGTCCGAGGGACATCCTCATACTATTTCATAGAAAATCTTTGGTTGTCCAAGGGACGTAACCATAGCAACCAGGCGCTTTAAAAAGTTGATTGACTCAAGTATATTAAGTAAAACAAAAATAGTGTGATTGACGTAACGATGGAAAATCAGCCTTAGGCTAAGCATTTACATATATTTATTCGTTCTCCAGTCAGACGATAAAACACATACGGTATAATAAGGTAACACATTAGTATGAATTTCATTAGGAGTAGGCATAAAGTTGTCATGCGTCTCTACTTCTACTTACTAAGTTACTTATTGAATGGGAGTCATGAAGATCTATCAGTCATTTTTCCAACGACATTTTTCAAAGAAGATCTAATTGTAAGTAAGCTTTGCCCAATAAATCAGTCATCATTCCACAAAAGTAGGCTATAAAAACGATTAGTCGGTTGCGCTTGCGCCTCGTAGTCTGCAATGAACGGACGGACGCGGCACGGGCCGGGACAGGCCTCCGTAACACTTTGATTAACATATTTGTTCTCCTAGATTGCTTATTTAATGAGAATCTCGTCTTGTTCATCTTTTTATTCTCACATAGTGACTAGTCGAAATTAAAATACACTTATGACTTCGTTAACGCAAGCTTTTGGAAAGCTTCGATTTGTTATTTAAAATTATTCAAAATTGTACCCAAATAACTTGCTAATATCTTTTATATGACAAAGTGAGCGTTTAATAAATTAATAGAGTACCTAGTGTGAAATTCGATAGGAATGGCAAAATAGCAAGACAGAAATACGTGCTTCTGTTTCTTGACGTCCATACATGATTTAGGGTTACCTAGTATTTCTACAAGTCTCGATTTCAGGTTTCAAATTATAAGTAATACATATTCAAATAGGTTTGTTAAATTAAATACACATGGTGGTTTTTTTAACGGATCAGCGAGAGCAACTACCAGAGCCCGTGAGGTTTCCTGAAAACAGTCTTAGGAGACCTTCTCTAACTTTAATTAATGAGGATTTACATTTACAGATTTTGGAAAAACACATTACCTATACCTACATTCTGCGACTAAAATCATTGATCTTAATTGCTCCAGTTTAGAACAAGGATCAAAGTCTCCCGTACGTATTAATTACTACAATTGTAATTAAGAGGATGATAAGAGCTAAATTCCCTCCCTATCGTTTTCAGCGCGAGTGAAAGAGAAACACTGCGTTACGATTAGTTTGGGAGCTCATTGCAAATTTTGCAAATTGATGGATTAAAAAAAAACTATGCATTAATTGAGAAATTTAAGGCAACGAAGTTTTTAGTATTAGTGTGGTGGAATGTTGTCCTTAATTACAGACATATAAGCCAAGAAACTAAAGACGTGCAATTGTTTTAAGCTAATTTTAGATGTAACTTTGGAATTATTTTCTATCGAGCCGATTTTGTCCAATTGTGTATTGAAATTAACCAAGTTCTTTTAAATATAATGAATATTAACATATATTTTTTTTACTTTTCCAAAACAAGTAGTTATAGCTATATGACTGTTTAAGTAAAGTCGATTTGAAGGTCATCGGGTCTTCTCAGCCTCTTAATAGAAATCTTTAATATTTCTTACCCAAGGGTTAATTTTCTTAGGAACTGTAACGATTGGTGTGGGAGCGAAATATTCCGGGCTCATTCACCGGGCTGGCCGCGATCTGATATAGGATGCAATTAGTTCAGGGACTGAAGAGTAATGACACCGCACATTCCTGCTCGGCATTTAACAACTCGCTCGTCTGATAATCTTGTGTACTTGTACAGAGATTGATTTATTTATAATTAAATATGTAGGTGGATATTTCAATAGATTTAATCTTAACACTCATTTCAAGAAGGCAATACCTACTTAATTAATACAAGTGTGATAAATATCTATATTTTGTCGACTACACTACTGTACGTCTACATCTACACCGTAATTGTCCTTGTTTATAGTATACAACAATCTACGCATTTTACGGCGTTGTCTGACCTGTTGTCTGAACCATGAAAACCTTCAACTGGGCAGTGTAACAAAAAACGACCATTATGTTTTTACTCCAAACTCCATCTTTGTCACAAAAGGTTGTGTTGTGTGGAAATTCTTACCGCTGTTAAATCTATCATGTTTATGCTGCCGTGTTACTCACGTCTATTTATCTAACCTAACTAAAGAACTAACTTTAGATGGCAAAGATACCGACTGACAAATACGGAAACTTACACTGAGCATAGCCCGACAATCCTGACACACGGTACTCCTCGCTAGTTTTTTAAAATATACTTTAAAAACCCCGTTATGCCTTCTTATGAGTAAATATTTCTTAATTACATCATATAAGTACATAAATCTTTAGCGATCAAATCATACATAAATTAAAACTATTTCGATAAAAAAGTGGACATTAACCATTGATATTTAAATGGATGTCATGTTAGACGAGTAATAATTTAGTGGTGAGTTAAAGTGGGCATGGTTCTGCGTATTAAACCATTATATGTATATGGTATATGCTATATGGGACCTCATTCTTAACTGCACATTTGATGTATCAAAATGATAGGAAAAGCGTATTGGTTGCGTTGCGGGATTTCTGATTTTTTTTAAAATATTTACAATAATATTTATAATAACAATATTAATAATGAACCTTTTAAACAATATTTACAATATGTAATAAAGCGGCTCATTCATGTCAGCAAATTTGTTCGAATTTCACCTAAATGGTCTTTAAAAAACTTGATTGACCCGTTTTTAATATGCATCCTGCACTCTTATAAATACTGCTTATGGACTAAAGAGCTTGCAACGTTAGATATGAGTGATATGACACAAAATGAGAGCAGCCAAACCCGTCTAATAAGATTGCAATACTATCTTTTTTTCTAGATCCGGGCATCTGGCTGGTTTTAATGGGTGGAGGTCTAGCGAAATTTTTCAGTTGAAAAGAGTAATACCAAAATAGGTAAAAAAACTGCCGAAGTTGTCTTATTTATAGACACAGGGCCTATGTTTTGACATTAGAACAAAAACATTGCGTATTATTTCGAAAACAGAAACAGTAGGCGACAAACTATGAATTACATTACACGTTTTGGCCTACATCACCCCATCAGAAACTTTTGACAGTTATATAATCTAATTATTTATATATTTTCTCATAATACTGCATCAAAATCAGAACTCTAGGATTTGTACTCTTAAAGTGGTTTACATTCTTTGAACTCCACTACTTTACAGCTGCCAAATGTCCGGATCTCAGAAATAAGCTTAGTATAGCAAATTAACGAGAGATCTGGCGTAGCTAGCTCCCCGTCTGTTAGAAGAGAGTACATTTTCAGCATATTTTCTTCCCTGTATTGCATTGTCCTCATGGCGTCCTTATTTCCTGCACCTGAGTTGCCATAGATACAATATATTTTAATTTCGTTTCTGAATACAGCCCCGAATTTGCATATTTGTCCGAGGAAGGCACGTCAAGTTTTATAATCGCCGCGATATCGTGTGAATGTGAAGATGGTATTCAATTATAATCCAGACCTTATAAGGCGGAGGCGTATAGGTAGTTATTGCAATATTGCGAACATCCTTATAAATATTGTACTGTTGTCATCAGATATATCGGAGCGGTCAAGGTGGTAACAAATATCTGAACAACGCCTCTATTAGGCGGTAAAGTAAATGTTCAGATATTTTTGAGTACCTACCATGGTCACTCCGATATATTTGATGGCGACTTTACATTGGGGCTTCATAAAAAATAAAAAGTAATATTTGTCGCAATATAAGTTTAAAATGAACTGTGAAAAATTTCACGGTTATTTGTATTGATTAGCGACGCGATGAAGCGATGGCTAGCTATTATAATATAAAATACATTTTAAATCCTCCTTGTAATATTTTGTATATATTCGCCTAAATTGCAATATTTATTTAACTTTCCCTATTTTGTTAATTCTCGGGTTTAACAAAAAGTCTCAAATAGCAAATAGCGGAATCGTACAGCTTAGCATAACGTACGTGACTGTTCAATGGAGGCAGACAAAGATATCGCCATGTGCAAGCGCAGCGCGCAGCTTTTCAAAAACCGATTAATCTCTCGAAAACTGCGCGTCACCGTTGCTATTATATCCTCCTGTTTATTATGATATTCGATACGTAAAGTGCAAAATAATTTAAACAACTCTAGACACCTCTAGAAAACATATATCAATCCAATCAATTTAGAGACAAGGCGCGAGCGTAAGATGTGCTAAAATGTTGATTTTCAATAGGAGTTTCGTAAATTAAGATAAATCTTTTTATGTTTTGCCTGCTCCTCCGTCTTTTAGATATATCTCGGATTCAGATCTCATCGTAAGCTGGGTTCTCGGTTGATGTCTAAACTAGATTGTGAAACGGCAACGAGTGACCAAATCCCATAACTTCTTTTTTGTGTTATAATTTTTAGATAATCGAAAAGTAGGATTTCGTCCGTCACTTCCGTTAATAATATTGGCCATGGATTGTTAAAGTAAAATCCAAACAAACACCATTTATTTTAATAGAAACATCTCTATTCTTATACAAATATTAACCTTTAGTAGCCTTAAGTAATGCATGTGAGCTTCTGCGGTAAGGATATTCCAGCAGTTATACCGAGTTCTTGCGGTTCTTTTTGTGGTGTGGTGGCCCTCACGCCGCCGCGCCGTCTTGAGCTTTTGACCGCAAACGCCGTGGACGCGCAAACCAGTTCTTAGTCATTACTTGAAAACCAGCGTTTATCGATAAAAAAACCCTATATTGTACGTAATCCTGATTTCCGAAAAAACTGTTCCAGAGCTTTCGTTGCGCACTTGACACTTCACAGTTATGACAGTTTTGGACACTATGGCGATAACAACATACATGTACATACATAAAGCGTATGAATTCGCTCTATTAATACACATTATGTAAATCTGGACGCTAAATAGAATAAAATATTGTCAATAATGTAAAGGGACTGCCCTGTCGCTCTCGCGCACTCATTGAACATCGCTCCGCTCTCACGCCCGACGCATCGCGGAATATATAATGAAATGCTTGTTACGCGCGTTCAACGGAAACATTGAAATGGACAGGAACGAAGCGGTTACCTATAGAGAATTCAAACCACCTTCGAGAATGCCATAAGCCATATAATCACATATGTGGTATGAAACGATTGTGGAACATCTTTCGAACAGTCGTGTTCTCACCGACATGTGTTGCTTATTTCATATGGAATTATTCAGATCAAAAACTTAAGTTACATGGCAGTATCTAGGAAGCGGAGTGATTGTTCTGTAAGTTATAGTGGATTCCTGTCTATATGTGGAATACGCTTTATACGCAATTCCACCAATCTAAAGTGCAGTGTGACTATGCGTATCTTTATTGCTACCTCAGCTATACATTTTCTTGTGTAGACGGTGTGTCAGCGTATTGTAAGTTTTGGTGTAGAAGATCTCTCCAGGAAACCCACTCATGTTTTACATTTTCTGAAATATTTTGTTGCTTCATTTTAAAACGCAATTCAAAATAGAGCTATATGTAGACTGTAAATTGTGAATAGGTTTATCTTTTAGAAATCCTCAAGAACAATGCTGATGGCAGTCGATTTCGCCTTCAATACATACGAACCCATTTAATTTCGCCGCCAATCCTAAGTTTAAAGTGGAACGCTCATAAACCACGGTGTTGAACAGCTACGGGGCTGACGTGCTCGCGGAATGTCAAACATATCCGACCTGTTGGTTCTGAGATGCAAAGTTTGTGTGTAATTGTGACCTGTTTATGGCGCGAATTATTTTGGGCTTTTCGCGCTACTTCCGATTAGCTTTCCTCATTCTACGTGAGTTTGCTATTGTTCGAAGGTACCTCATGGTGAACTTCTGCGTAGTTACGCACCAACCAAATCTCATTTGAGCTCATGAAAATGTCGGGCAAGCTTATATTAAAGAATAAAAATCTCGCATACCTATTAAATATTAATAAGCTGACTGTCTAGAGTCTTTTATTTACGAGTAAAGTGTTGTATGAAAACTTTGTTTGGCAGACTATTAAACACCTACGTTGTAATATATAAAAATAAATAAAAATCGTTTATTTCGCACCAAGATCCATAAAATAGGTTAGTCAACAAGGAAGTAGATACTTAAAACTATGTTAGCTATATATACAATAATTAATTAACTATAATTCCTAAGGCACTGGGGAACGGTGGAGGTTCGACCAGTGCTGCATATAGCGACTATCGAGCCTACCCGCTATCACACTCATGATACTGTTGCTACTGTCAAGCACTCCGCGGCGCGTCGCGGCGGCACGCTTTTTCACAATGGCATAGAACTGAACTGAATTATGAACCCGATGAAGTACATAGACATCAGTAATTATCACTCAATATTTTATTATAGGTCTCGCAATATTACTTGTTAGTTCAATAACATGCAACTCAGACACACTTAATGCGCCTATTTGAGATTAATTAGGATGGACTCATATGGAATGTGAAAAAGTTTTCATTGAATAATAATTTAATATTGGCTGTAGTAGGTTCATATTCCTTCTAAATATCAGTTCTATCTAGTTCTACAAAAATATACAAAGTGCGGAAACAACATATTACTTTAAGTAATTGTCAAGAGTAACATCGGCAAATTTTATATTTTATAAAACATGCATTCACATAATTACAAATACCGATTATAGATAACGAAATTAACGGAACGATCTAAATATAATAACATGGTTGTTACCGTTATTCGATATGATATGCCACTGCTATATATAATATTGAAAGTTATTTTATTAATTTTATAATTTTGCTGTTATAATTTCATTCAGACTGGAAATAATAAACTTAAAGTAAACACTCATTAATAACTAATAAGTGCGTAGTAAATCAAGACATAAAAACGTCGGCGATATCTACAACATAAATCCAGAATCAATGAAACGCCGGCTTGTAATAGTATACTGGTCATTTATAGGCGCATGACATTAGCATGTCGTCATTCGGGGAGTGCAGTACCTACATGCAAGTCAGTTCGCAGAAGCTGCTTAGTGCTTACATTGCAGTCTGATTGCTACAAACAGCAGGGCCACAAATCACAATGGCTGTATCCTGTAGGTACTTCATACTGCTATCAGACTTTCGCTCTTGCTCGTAGAGAAAATTACCACCACATGGGCTTGAGTATAGGCCAAGCCACGACCAGCGAACCACTTCGATCGCTAGGTCGTCTATTTGCACCACTGACTTTAGAATATGCAAGAGCGATAGAGACGAAGATAATGAAATTTCGATTTTCGATGTTTGCAGTAGCGCTGAGGACAAGAAAGGTTCCATGGGAACCCTGATCTAAAGAATCGAATCCCTTAGCTTAGGTACTTGGCACCTGGTACTTGGTCTAGCAAGAAAGGGAAAAACATGCTTTGATCTTAGAACAGCTGAAGGCATACAAAGTTCAAGCGATAAAATTGTTATAGCACACCGCTTAGTAGCATAATTACTCATAATAGGAGCGCATTATAAATTGTATAAGCAGTCATTAATTCTGATGTGTTCCCAGAGACTAATAAAGCAGTAAAAGTGCAGTGTTGTTTGTTGCATGTAGACTAGATTGGGTCCGGGCACGTGCAATACGTGCATCTGCAGCTCTGCAGGTGTCTTCTAGCAGTTCCTTTATAAGTACTTCGTTTTTTTTCAGATTAGAAAAATTTTCGCCAATATGTATCTTATTGACTTAGGCGTATCACTAATAATGGAAAAAAGAAGTCTCATACAATTTTTTCCCTGATATGGCTGAAAAAAACAAAGTTACATTTGCGAAATCGACTGTTATGTTTCTAATCTGATTAAAAACGAGGTATGTAATGCACCTAAGTGTATATGATATGTTATACAGGGTGTAACAAAAATACTGGTGATCCGTTTAAGGGCATAATTGGTATCGTATTACGAGTAAGAAAAAGTAGAAGAAAAAATTTTGGACGCGAAAAAAAAAATTTTTTTCTATGGGACAGGTGGTCCCAGCCGGCCGACCCTCCATAGTAAACCAAAATTTTTTTTCGCGCGAAAGAAATTTTTTCTTACTTTTTCTTAATTAGAATACGATACCAATTATGCCCTTAAAAGAATCACCAGTATTTTTGTTACACCTTGTATACATGGTATTGTTAGCGGATTTCAAACGCACCTTGATTTGGCAGGGTGCTGTCGCCGCAATGGCCTCTACAATCAGCGCAATTTTGACACATTGCCGCCTAGGTAGGTGCATCGAAATCAATCGATAGATCAAAAACCGCAATGTATTAAAAATTGCAGGCGACTAGTCGCTTACTCTTGTAGAGGGCTTTACGTCACTGGCTGGACAAGAGGAAGATGACTTACCGCCGTCGCATATCTGATCGAGCTCTTGTATTTTACCTAACAGTAAATCGTTTTCCAAAGACTTAAGTGTGTTTCCACTTATTAGTATGGTATTTTTTACTAGGTACTAGCTGGCCAATAATATAGTTGTCAAGTTTTACATGTATCTGCTAAATGCTTTACGATATATCCCTTGACCGCTTTACGGGTTTCCATTTCTTACTAACAGATTTAGAATTTATCATCGATTTAAAACTTCTCAGTTACAGCCTTGGCCAGAAGTGTTGAGCATAGGTGTTTTTTGTTTACAATTTTGATGTTAAGCATTATTTCCCTATCCTAACAATGTACGGTAACGGTAAATGTTATATTTTATTTATAAATATAGACAACTTCACTTAATAACACTTTCAAGGTACTTAAAAAATATGAAAACAGAAGGTACCAAAAATGTAAATTTAAGTCGGTGCGACATATTGCAAATATTCTATGGAGTTACTACTAACTTCAACAAAACATGCCTATTAGTTTAAATTAATTGACAAAATAACTTAAACAAAGATGGAAACGATGGACTAAACTTTCCAGTTTTGTATGAAAATCGCATTAGTGCTCAACACTTCTGGCCAAGGCTGTACATTGTGTATGTTTCAGGGAAAACTCGTTTTTAGTGATAAAGGTTTAAAACTAGAGAAAATTTGTTGAAACTGATTTTACTTTAACATAATATACAGAATACCTACAAATCAAACAGTTATAATAATTAATCAATGGAGTGTGTATTTGTCCTTTTAAATATATGAAAACAAGCTTGTAACCGTTAAAACTGTTAACAAAAGAACACAATACACATGATTAAGGAGTTTGGATTCGCTCCAATGAGCCTGGCCGATGGGTTGCACCGGCGGCGATTTGTCACTCGGTTACTGTCCCGTGTCACATCACAACACAACGTACCTATATATATGCTATCAAAGAACTCTTATCTCCCCATCTAAACTTATTATGTTTTACTATAAACGATTTCGTATTTATCTAATATTGTATCTAAACATTTCAGAAAATATTTACGCAAGTTTATCTTTGATTTAATTGGCAAATCGTATCTAAAGAATCCGGTCGGGTGGTTGACCCTCTTTAATATTTTCGCTAATGGATCGATTGTGCAGGAGGCGCGGGTAAACGCGGCTTCATATTTACTGATACGGTGAAAGCGCTGCGATGCGACAGGCTCCGCGGGGATTCCACGACCTTAGTCCGACGCCTGGGTGGCGAGCTGGCGAGTCATCCCAGCATATCCCATCACTATACTTCTACTCCACTACAGCTCAACTCATTCACAAAACCAAATCAATTATGTAGGTACCAGCACGCCTTGCGCTTGCCCGAGCCCATACAAGCTTAAAATATTTTTTATGGTAATGGATGCATTGCTTTACGAATAAGTAATCATAAATTCCAATGCATTGCTCTATAGCGGGATCAGAAAAGTTGCACAAGCTTCAAGTGTCGTTTCAGCGTGGGTGGCGTTAACCAGTCGACCGAAACGTTCGCCAACTTACTATTTAAGACGACTGGCCGGTAATTATATCGAAACTACGAGGTACCGTTCTCTGAAGTTCCAACCTTTGATTGTCTTGGAAATCAGTAGCTTTAACAATCAGCCAGTGTTTTATGAACAGTTAACGCGGAGAGCCGATTAGCATATTGACTTGTGATGAGTGAAAAGGCGGAGGAAGGTTCCCGACGTGGTCGAACTCCGAGGCTGCATGCAAATGACGAGTACGGACGCGGAGATTATTGTACAAAGGACAATGTAGGGCGTCGCAAGACAAAAAGCCGACCTCAACGCCACGCCACCACAACCTGCCAACACTCTACTACTACCACAAAGCATTAGATTATGCAAATTATAAACGGGCTTTGTTTGAATTAAAAGAAAAATTATTATAAACGAAACGTAACCAAAATAATTTAGAGAAATTATAATATTCAAAGACGCGTTAAACAGTTTAAAAGTGTGTGGTCTCTTGTAGAATGACAATGTACCGTCGCTACTAAAACACGATAGATGTGCTGTAATTCAAAATGAGTGTCAAATTTCATCTTAACTGTCCACATGTTGACACCGAGAGTCGGAGATTTATTGTTGTTGCGATGATGCGCGTGTCTCGCAGCGCGTGCGCCCCGGTCTAATCGCCCGTGCATCGGAGACGTGCGCGCCGATATAGAACAGCGGTGAATCAATCTTTCGACCGCTGCTTGGACCTTATCGGCAATCGCCCACACTAGAGGAAAGGGCTTTCGTCAATCACTCAGCGCACATCGCTCGCCGCTTCCGTGTGCAACAGTCAAACTGATTGCATTATAGGTACAACGCGGAGCACTGATAGCGCTTTGAGATCCGTATCTGTGTATATCGCAATACCTCGCGACTTAATTAGGGATTAGATGAAAGCGCTGTCATCGATCTTGGCATTCTCATTGCCCGCGGCTACCATGTTATACTTGCGGTTTATTGGTTCCTTAATGAACTCAAGCTCTTCGACGAAATAACGTCCTATCTCTACCGGCTTTGTAGGAACTTACGTCTTTATTCCTCTAACTGCACGCCAACTGTATTCATTGTCGGCTTGTGCGACCTAATTGTAGATCTATTATTTTTATTATTTTATTGCTTCATTTTATTGACGAATTTTTATATAAAGTATCCGTAGGCAGCTGTGAACATTGTTATGATATTATATGCAATGCAACAGACGCCCACTTGCAACTATTATAGGCGATAATGATCTTGGAATCAGCGTAGGTCGTGTTTATTGAATATAAGGCTCATCCGTCACAATGCCTATTCGTCAGTTACAAAAGCTCGCTACAGGTTGCATAATAGAGTATGTACATATAGGTATATGCAAAGTAAACTACACCGTACACGAAGCGTACGTAACAAACAAGTTGCCAAATAAAACCTAAACAATGTCAGTCTTTATCAATAGGTTGCGCTGCAGATGATTAGGTCCCTATGGGGTAAGGTTCGTAGTCAGATTTTTTTCTGATAATCCAGTCAAAACGAAAGTGGCATAATTAAAGATTTTTTTTGACAGAAGCTTGTTAACGGAATGAGACAAAAAGGAAAAGTTTAAGATACTTTACTTTATATCTATTAAATCATATATTATATAGGCACCCCAGATCAGATCTAGAGTTCTAAAAGCGAAATGTATATAGACCACAAGTAATTGCAGAACTATTGATAAGTCACGAACCTTTCGCCGTCTAATTTGCATGTCAATGCATGCGGAGAAATTTCTTATCGCGTCGCGTGCTTGTCCTAAACTATGGAAATACGCATTTTATGAGGATTATGGGATATGGAGAAATGCATAGGCTATAAACTATCGATAGCTTCCGCATCAAAGGTCATGTCACTATGAAAAGATAGAAACAATGTTTAAACTATGTTGTTACTAACTGATTCAGCATTTCGGTTTACAAAACAGCAGAAATCAAATTTCTTAATTTCTCTGGTTTGTCAATCCAGAGAAATTAAGCAAGCAAGTAAACGGCTAGCAAAAATTTCAAAGTTTGAACCTGTAAAAAGCATGTACCATCGGGTTCATAATTGCATGGCCAATTTATCAATGAATTCATTCATAAATTGCCCATGCATTTTTGAACCCGATGGTACCTTAGGTAGGTACAAAACTTTTGAAAAACTTAACGGTTCCTTTCGGCAGTCTGGTAATAAGCGAGTGGTCCTTTTAACAGTTCAATTACTGGTTCTAATATTTTGGTCGTGGTTGTAGGTAGGTACTTAGATATGCTGTTCAATAAAGCTTCTCTGTGGATTATGTTATTAAACTTTAAAATGACGTTTCCACCAGACAAGTCACCGGTCTTCGTTAAATCATCGTTGGTTTTCGAAATTCGCTTATCGGTTACGTGTTTTCTCTCCATATTTTCTTTTCCAAGTGCTAGTAGTGGGTATTGATTTCTAACTGTTTTCTTCATTTATAGAAAGCAGCAACTTGCGGACGTTTGTGTTACAACATAAGCTCATGACTCTTTAATTTCTTGACTGAGAACAATAGTTAGCACGAGTTTTCCCTTGCTGACATAAGGTAGGAAAAGTTCTCTATATTTGCGTAAGTTATTATAATACGTAATTAGACGTGAAATAGACAGGGTAGGATAGACAACGTCTAAAATATAGGCGCAATTAACACGAATTATTGAGCAAAAACATGTGTACCATACGGCCTTAACAATAAGGACGGTCATGTACACAGATTTTCGGCTAATAAATTGTAGGTATTAATGTGAAACCTTCAACTTAAGTGCGGGAATGTCCGAGAGGTAGTAAGAATAAAAACTGTAGCTCACAATAACTAATTTTATTTAAAACTTCACACAGTAATGAAATCAGTTGACAGTTACGATCAACACAGGGAAAGTTGTCAAGTGAACAAGACCAAAGTCAGACACGAAGTGCCCATTCCGAGCTGGATCATCGCCTTTTATAACCTCAGGTAGCATTCCCCGCCTGGTTCTACCTGTGGTGTCCCTACCCTCAATAATGACCGTTGGTAAATAATAATTATATTGTTGGTAGGTCGGTTGGCAGAGGGTAGAAGAGTTGTTACAGTCGGTCATCCTGCTCGAAACGAGTCCCCTCGTTTATTTTAATTAATGTTATATAAGATTATGTCAACATTAATTAAAATATTTATTATCAGAATTATTTTTATAATATTACAGAATAAATTGTTGTCCTTGCCTTCCTATTCCCATTAAGTGTAAATAATGATTTCAAATTACTGATACGAGAAACATACATACAAACTTAAATACAACACAACAATGCAAAACATAATTCATCATTCCTAATTTAACCTTTCGTATACCACCAACACCACTGTAAACATTTGCCTTTTAGTCAATCACCAGGAAGTTTTTTTTAAATTAAAGTCGAAACGGTAGGGACAGACATGGGACAAGGTATACGAAATGTTAATAACAATGAATTGTTTAACTTAACACTAAATAATGAAATCACTTGTCATTATCACTTTATTTTTTTTTTAAATAAGGTTCATCTCCAATGACCATTTTTAATAGGGTTCATCTCTAATGACCATTTTTAATAGGGTTCATCTCTAATGACCATTTTTGATACGATTCATCTCTAATGACCACTGTTTACTCTATGCCATCTCAAATGACATTAAGGTCAATTATCCTTATATGACTTGGCATCAGCAAATTAACAGCGCAACAAGACTTGTCGGATTATTAAGTATGATTATGAAGACAGTGAACGTGAATTTTGGAACAAAGATTGACGACTGATGTTGGTTATTGTTTATTATTATGGTCACTTTAATTACTAGAATAATAAGCAGCACCATAACTCAACTGGCTAAATATCAATCAATACCACTCCCTCATGCCGCTTACCTTTTATACTGAGAGGTGTTTCCCCTTACAATAAACTGATCAAAACGGGTAAAATCTTTTTAAACGTGTCTGGGTTTTGACTTGACATTTAGGCTCTAACTTTTTTTTTATGAATTAATTTCCGAGTCCATCAAACTTCTAGAACAGCTTTCCCTTATGCATCAGAATTAGGAAGGGGAAATATTTTTCTTTCGACAATCGGTCTCAACATGTCCCATCAAATTACAGTATGTGCATTTTATTAGTGGTTGGGGACATTTATAGCTTTGATGTCCTTTCTGTTTACAGTTAAAACAAGTTAATTGGGATGAACTTTGAACAGGTTTTGATGGGCTCGTCTGACCATTACGTTTTGTATTTGAACTCTGATTGACTATCGGATTACGTCTGTCCTTACTATCGTTATTATAACGTAAAGTTTTAAAGAATTCTAGCACATATTCCGGTTTCTCGAATTTCGCTGCTAGTGCACCTACCCTAACATTCCTGTCATCTACCCCATCAACTATGCAGTCTACCGCATTTTTCCCGAAAATTTTGCAGCGGTTGAGTAAATTTATTTTGGCGTAATAATATATTTCCAGCGAGTCTCCAAAGCGAGCTCGTTTACCCATCATCTCATTTAAAAGCTCTGCATAATTTTCGTTCGACGGAAATGACTCTTTTAACAACGTCCTCCACTCAGCCCATGTACGCTTGAGAGACGGTAGGCCCTGATACCAGAGTTTTGCCTGTCCTACTAATTTAGGTAACGCGTAGTGCACTATCTGCCTATCGGTCCAATCATCGATCTCAGCGCATTCGTCTACCTTGTCCACCCATACGGTAATTGTTTGCTCTTTAGATAAGGGATCAAACTCAGGAATAACATTATTAATAGTAGCAAAACTTTCACGTCCACCTGGTCCATTCTTCATAATTTTAACTAACTCTTCGAAAAAAACTGATGCCGAATCATACCTTGATCGCTCTTGGGTTGGGTCAAACCTCGTCGTTGGTGATTCACGTCGTTTTGCGTTCTCATTCTCGAGCTGGCTTAATAGGGCTGCCACTCTTTGTCTTTGTGACTCCAGTTCCTCTTCTTGCTCACGTAATCGCAAAGGGCTGCGACTACGAGTACGTGGGCGTCTTTGATCACGGCGTACCTCTTGGTCCAATCGGCTGGGTCTAACGGTATTTCGCTCGGGAGTTTTCGACAGACGCTCTCTGGCTTGATTCAGTATAACACTTCTAGAACGGCTTCGACTCCGGCGATCGTGATGGGCTTCGTTACCGGACTCCATCTCTTTTTCGTGGGCGTGTTTGTCGCACTTCTGAAGTTGAAACCTTCAACTTAAGTGCGGGAATGTCCGAGAGGTAGTAAGAATAAAAACTGTAGCTCACAATAACTAATTTTATTTAAAACTTCACACAGTAATGAAATCAGTTGACAGTTACGATCAACACAGGGAAAGTTGTCAAGTGAACAAGACCAAAGTCAGACACGAAGTGCCCATTCCGAGCTGGATCATCGCCTTTTATAACCTCAGGTAGCATTCCCCGCCTGGTTCTACCTGTGGTGTCCCTACCCTCAATAATGACCGTTGGTAAATAATAATTATATTGTTGGTAGGTCGGTTGGCAGAGGGTAGAAGAGTTGTTGTTAGTTAGACCCTGACTGCCATCTACCATATCGTTTTTAGCGACGGTATTTTTTTTTGTTATATACATGTGATTAGTATGATTATGTCAATTATCAGCATAATTAATTAATTATATTTAAATTATGGTTTGGAGTATGTTTTACTCGAAACCACCCAAATCGTTGTCGAACCAGTCTATAATATAGCAACAAATATAGAGTAAGTAACATGCGATGTGTGTTTACGCCGGGAGCGAGTCGGAAGTGTAATGGTATCTCTTGGCCGAGTAAGCGAATGCAGTGGCCATCTCAAGTGGATGCAACGCGAGCGGCTGCGCGCCGGTGGTCCAGTTTGTATGCATTCATAGCTTTATACATATACAATGCATTGTTGTACGTTGTGAACATCTCGGTTTGGTACGGTCACTAACTCTTGTTATGGGGTTATTCTTTTTCAATGAATGCTCCAAACTTCCGAGCCAGCATGCAGACGGTTGAAAAGTATCTTAGTATTTAAATGATGTCATTGGCAATCTCTGTTAGATACGAATAGTTTTTTTAAGCGTAAGGATTTACGTAAATAGTTCGTTTTTAGGAGAATTTATTGACATGCTCAATCCAAGTCAGTTACCAAGTTACCATTGATTTGTAATATTGCCTCGAGACTAAATCAACGTAGGTACCTAAGTTGGTTTTTCTTCAACTTACGCGGGCGCGATTTTACTCATGTTTAACTGAAAACCAAAACTTGGCTGTCCTTTATATAGTTGATAGTTACTCGTTAAGTTAGATCACTTGCACCAAATACCTACTTAACCTTTAAATTGTCATAGTTCCGAAAACCTTTCACATGATTACAGGCGCGGCTGCTTGTTAGCAGTGGAGGCAGTAAAGAGCTCATGATCGATCAGTGTTGCTCGTGATCAAGCAGGGACCTTGGGGTCTATCGGCGCTATAAATCAGATTGCAATTGACACTGCAAATCGCAGCCGTTTGTTAATGTCTGCTTGCTGACATGACGGGGTGCGGTGGCCACTGGCATAGTCAACATATATAGTATGTAGTCTGTAAAAAATAGTATCCAGTGCTGCTGGTAGAACTTAAGATACTTATACAATTTTAAATCATACATTTTTCTTAATTTCCTAAGGTATTCTATAAGGTCAAGGCTAAACTTAAGTGGCAATGGGCAGGGCACATTGCACGGAGAACCGATGGCCGTTGGGGCACTAAGGTTCTCGAATGGCGACCATACACCGGAAGGCGAAGAGTTGGTAGGCCCCCTACAAGGTGGACTGATGACCTGGTGAAGGTCGCTGGAGTCCGCTGGATGCGTGTGGCACAGGACCGGTCATTGTGGCGTTCAGTGGGGGAGGCCTATGTCCAGCAGTGGACGTCTTTCGGCTGAAATGATGATGATGAATGATGAGACGTTTACTTTATTTACATCTACTCCCCATTCGTTAAATACTTACATACGAACCGGTGATTTCCTTACTGATCATTTTGACCACCATTAAGCAACCTTATTTTTTCTTCAACCTTATCCCATCTCCACTTAAGTAATACTCTTGGCAACATCCGAAATGATGGCTCTTTGACAGATTCCAGTGCTTTGGTACCTACATAAAAAAACTTATACTACCATCATCATGTCTTCAAGCACTCTATCCATCCGGTAGTGCACTGAAAAAAAAGTCTCGTACTGGTAACCAGAATCCTGTTATCTCTACAGTATTGTCTTGCTGTATATGTGACGACTAAACACTTTGTAAACATAACAAAACTTTTCTGGTTATATCAAAATCGTTAGTACTACAATATGAATTGTAGTGATAACTATAAAATATTGTAATTGACATGCATCTACCAGGCAAAAGTGATGTGTGTATATATATATATATATATATATATATTTTTTTTTTTGCCGCTCTGCAACCGATACTCAAGATTTTCCGTAGGCAGCCAGTGGTACCCCAGCCGGGATTTGAACCCGAGACCTCCCGATTGAAAGTCTAATGTTCTACCCGCCAGGCCACGAGCGCCTTAGCGGTGCTACGTGAAAGTATCAATCAGTATTTCAAATTTATTTATTTATTTATTTATTTTATTTATTAGGTACACTTAACAGATATCATACAAACTCTAATAGTACTAGTATAGTAGGCGTTAAACGTGTTATAACTAGCACGATATCCAAAGCAAGTATACACAGCATGTTTTACAAGTAAGCGCAGAATTTTACAGGTACAATATCTAAGAGCGATCATTGAGAAATAAAACATGTTTTTGAAGAAAAAACTAACTAACTAAAGCAACATTTGCATTCACAGAATAAATACAACACGAACTCGTATTAAGGTAAAAACTAAACAAAATATATTTCAGCGTTTAAGCGTTTAACATTCATCCACTGAAGAGGAGGAGGAGGAGGATTGAGAGAAACGAGGGAAAAGGATGTCGGCCAAGCCCTTCCTAAACCTAGCAAAGTGGGGGTCAAAAATATCTATCCGAACACACACAAATTGTAATACAATGCGTCAATTGTTCAGATTACGATATATATTGTACATAACACAAATATTTTGTATTTATTACGCTTGCGTCTCTATTTATACAATGCAGTTGTAAATTTTGCTAAACTGCGTTTAACCAGACTTGTCCAGTAACGTTTCCAAACAAAATTGTACAAAATACAATATTTTTTGTTATCTCCACCAGATTCTAGTAAAAATAACTATATTTTTCTCAACAACACATTCTTGTAGTATTGTACAAAAATATTTTTTTCGGTGTGACTACACTTAAAATACTGTTTTCATTATCTAAACGTCGTTAGTGTCGTTACCAGTGGTCACGTCACGTATAAAGGTCAAACGATTTATGTGCGCGTGCCCGCTGTTGATACCGCTAACATCTGTCGCTTTAAGTCCAATTTACGCCGCTGATCCCGTCCTGCCCGGATTTAACTTAATTCTATTGCAGCATTGATTCTCGGATGCAAAAGGTCATATGTAGACGAACATTTTCCACGTTTACGAAATAGAATAGTGATGTTGCATTTTGGAAGCGTGCGAGAATTTACAAAAATCATTATAATGTAAATAAAAGCTTGACATGCGAGCTTGAAGGTTAATACTACTGTGGAATTTGTCATGGTGTCATCTTACGTGCAAAATGATATGTTGCTTGCTTTATTCAGACTATTGTTAGTTTAGAAATGCGTGTGTATAGGTATATTAAACTTATGTACAATAAGTACAATATTCAATTGTGAGTTCTTCTTTAAATAATTTTGAGCGTGTGTATTGCAAAAGTGTGTTCAATGACGGTTTCCGAAGTTTCTAATCTCATCATAAACCTTACCAAACCGTCCCATTATATTATCCATTGTATCTATTCTATATATTTATGTAACTGAGTTTTTTTATGATAGCTCGTGTCATCTCATTATCCATCATCAAAAATCATCAAAAACCTGTCAAAAAATGTTTTGTATCATGTTCACAAAAAACTTGTATGAGTTGAGGCATTTCGACTTGGGAAAAAACCAGCGACATCATCCATCCATAACAATTATCTAAACGGCAGTTTTTTTTTGTTTCAGGCAGAGCTGGTGGACATGAGGGCGGAGTTAGTACAGGCGCGGGCCGCCGCGGCAGGTGAGCAATATCCATTACGTTTTACTGCCCATGGCAGTGACAATCATTTTTTGTTTTATGTTTTGAGAGTGCTGTGTAATATAATAACCTAGGTTCCGTGAGCGACTTTGTGTAGAATGAGTACTTCAATTATATAGTAAATTGCTCTCCTTTACACCAATTACACCCCCTTAAGGGATCGTTTCCCTGGTAAAAAAATATCCTATGTAGGACTCAAACTATGTCAATACGTACTTCCATCAAATCTGTAAGCAGTTTACGCTTGAAGCGGTACGTAACAGACAGACGGACATAGTTACTTTCACGACATATTTATTATTAGTAGGTTTTCCATTTACTTAAGTACTTATATTACTTACACGAACTTTATTAAGGTAGACCGAGGATGCTCTTAATTACGTGCTAGATTTTGGAAGATTTCGCGTAAGATTGTTTAAATTTTAATAAGAATCAGGACAGGACAGGATATTTAATATAGACGTCATGTAGGTATTAACTACATCGGATTGCTCAGTACCTAATTAGTATCGGGGAATCGCAATAAGCCAGCTGCGGCATCCCGTCATAAAACAAGCGAAGTACCCCTAAATCCTACCGCGTTTCCATCCACAACCACATCGCCTAGCGGATAGCTTATAGTTATAGGATGTAGGATTATGAACATTTTTGCAATAAATCAAAACGGTGTGATGCTTGTGAAAATAATTTTAAACAAAAAAAAGAACCGACTCCACTTAGGATCCGCTATTCCAAGAGGAAGTGGCCGAGTTGCTCTAAAAAATAGTGAAATCACTATAGGTGTGCCTATAATAGTTGAAGAGTTCCCTCGATTTCTCCAGGATTTTTTTTCTCGATTTTTCCCATCATCAGAGTCCGACTTGGTGACAATGGAACCATCTAGAGGGGTTATACCCGTTCGATAAAAAAAATATATTTGAAAATCTGTTCACGATTCACGGAGATATCGAGTAACATACATACAAAAAAATAATAATAATAAAAATGATAAAAAAAAATCAGTCGAATTGAGAACCTCCTCCTTTTTTGAAGTCGGTTAAAAATAAATTAGTCCGACCTTCATTAACTTCGTACTCCAAATCCAATAAGTGTCTCGGGTCGGGAATTTTAATTTGTCAACAAAATCTATCATAATAAGTAGAGCAAAATATCTAACATCACATTTTAAGGACAAGGATTTTTTTATTAATGGCAAACTTTCCTATAGGTATGTTATGTCACCTGACTAAACTTCTGCATGAATCAATCACGTAGTGTTGAAAGGTCATAAATTAGTCACATTTTGGGAGTTGCGGTGTAGGACGTTTAGGGAAAGCAGAGTGTTGATTTCCGTCGTGTTGGGCCATCTGCTGCATAATGGATGGGGTGTCACGGTTAACTCTCGCGAACACTACTTTGATGGTTCACAAATCACGGGACGTAGACAGTAGATGCAGCAAAGGCAATAGTTACATATGAATAATGGATTAAATGTACTTCCAAAAGAGGATCGATAATTTATGGGCTGAAATTACATGACGGTCATAAACAATTTAGACTCAATCATAGCATAAGCAAAATACGGTTATCATTTCAATACATTTTATGTTTTTTGACACAGTGTATTGAATACTATCAATATTATCATATCACTGTTATTAGTGTAGTTTTCAACCGACTTCAAGATTTCGAAGGAGGAGATACTCAGTTCGTCGGGATCTTAGTTTTTGCTTTTTTTTATGTACAGTCGCCATCAGATATATCGGAGCGGCCAAGGTGGTCACAAATATCTGAACCACGCCTCTATTGTCAAGGCGATAAAATGCATGTTCAGATATTTTTGAGTACCCTGGCTGCTCTGATATATTTGATGGTGACTGTACGTTCAGCGATTCTTCGAAGACGGCTCCCGTTGTCATCAGGTCAGGGTCTGATGATGGGTAGCTGGAAAAAACTCAAATATTATACAAATATAAATATTATTCTTCAAATATCAAATAGTGTCGTTAGTATTTTTGACTGTAGTTCGGGCATTTGCTCTTAGAAATCTGGAGTAGCCGAAGTGAAGTCGCTTCTTTAATATTTAAAATTATTATTATATGTATATGTATTTTGCCAGGGTTGGCGGACGGCGACGACACGGCGGGTAGCGTGTCAGACGGATCACGCGCGCGCGCGGAGGCCGCTCAGCTGGCGCGGGAGAACGCCGCGCTCCGTGAGACCGTGCTCGCACTGCATTCAGAGCTATTTGGCGCCAGGTAGGTCTCCGTACACTCCGTACACCCGTCTTATCATCTCTCCCTATTTACGATCTTAATTGGCTTGTTCCGCGTCTCCCAAAAACACTTACTGCATTAAACTAAACTCATTGGATTATATTATTCAAAAACCGTTTGTCATCAGACTGGCGACAAAATACCTAGATAAGGAGTTGGCGGGGCGGATACAGCAGCTGCAGCTACTCGGCAGGGATATGCGTGCAGAAGTACGGGATTCTCTTTGGGCTCAGGTTTGTTAATCTTTAGTTTGCAAGATTTGGGTAATCAGGGTAGGCAGAATCATGTAAAGGGTCCTGCCATCTTGTGGCCTAAATCATAAACGTATATTTGACATTAGCACTTCGCACTAACAAACAGGGGGTTCCAGTCCTGTCCTATAGAGTTGTCACTAAAAGTAGATTGGTACGTTGACAGGTGGAGGCGGAGATCCTGCTGCAGCGGCACAAGACGCTGGTGCGCGTGTGCCGCGGGCTGGCGCCGTGCCCCGCGCGGCCCTCGCGCTCCCCCCGGCCGCCGCGCCCGCGCACCGTGCGCGTGCGACGCTCGCCGCACCTCGGGCTCGGCATCTCCGTCACGGTGGGTGCCCTACTGTTCCTACTCGTGTGTATGTAGGTGGAGACGGTGACCCCGCTGCAGCGTATTAATAAGTTATGGTTGTTTGTAGGGTGGTCGCGAGCACGGCGTACCCATCCTGATCTCGGAGCTGGAAGCGGGCGGGCCTGCCGCGCTCACCGGCGAGCTTTACGTCGGCGACGCCATCTTGGCCATCGACGACCGGGACCTGACGCAGGTACACTGTAGGAACTAACTACTATCAGTGGCGGCGCGTCCATAGAACACGATTCTCGTCGGCTTACCTAAGTTTCAGGCGCGTGAGCAGTTTTCTTACAGCTCATGAAGAAATTTTAAGCCAAATTCAGCACCGGCTTGCCTAAGAAAAATGTTGACCCATCGCCACTGCTATCAACCGTTATTTCAGCCCTTTGTATAATGAATTGTGCAAAAAGTATCACATGGTTATAAACTATCTTTGAGCATCTAAATCCGTTAGAATTGTTCGATTTCTGATTAGCAACAAACATTAGTAACTCTGTTAAAATGTACAGCGAATTTGGCAACAGCCCTTCTTGTTAATCCTCATTAAGTGCCTGTAAATAATACTATAAAATGATGTGTCATCCTTGAGCTACTATTTAAATATACTGCAGGCTGCAAACGCTATGATTCACTGAATCTAATATGAATAATCCTCGCTAAATCTTGTTCTAGTTATGAGCTCCCAACGACTAGTTTACTGTGATCGTAAGTCCTGAGAATTAGAACCACACTTGAGCCTTTTCAGAGCGACTTGTGTTGCGAATTGCTAAATAGCTACTCGTAAACGGATGAGTAATTGTTTGAGAACACTCGGAGAGTTTCGAGGAACACTCACTTCTGCTTTCTGCTGGATACTTTTGAGACCCCGTTTTGATTTAGACATTTAGACCAACCTTTTAAGATTTCGAGTTTCAAGTACCCGCATTAGAGTGCGGTCGTTAAGAAGACATAAATATCGCAGGGTTTAGTTAAGGTGATTATTTTATGACTGTTGTAAACAATGTTGTTGGCTTCTACGTTAACCTTGGCATGAAGCCAAAAAGATCTATAGTTTATATAATTGTTTTATGTCACATCAGGAATTATCAGGCATCGTCGACAACATTGTATAAGAAAATGTTAAGGCTTGTTCACTTCACAAGCGGACGTTGTTGGGTAATTCATTTATTAAGTAATTATTATTATTACACTAGAAAAAAATTGTCGCACAAAAGGCGGTCTTAATGCAATAAGTCCTTGGGGCAATGCAGCAGACAGATTTACAAAGAAAGACTGTGCGCTTTTATGGCCTTATGAATTATTCATGTTAAATACTTCCCAATGTTAGCGGGTATGTTCGAAAATCCTGCCTTTTAGTTGGTGCATGACTTATAAATGGTATTATTTGGCAGGCGTGTCACAAGGAGGCGGTGGCGGCGCTGCAGAGCGTGAAGGGAGACTGCGCGCTGTGTGTGCAGTTCATCGCGGCCGACGACGATGACCGGCTGTCCGACGACAACTACCGGTAACTGTCGCTCTCTGCTGCTCGAGTTGCGGGGGAGTAGCGTGCAGACTGCGCGCTCTGCGTGCAACTCATCGCGGCCGACGACGACCACCGGCTGTCCGACGACAACTACCGGTAACTGTCGCTCCCTGCTACTCGAGCCGCGGGGGAGTAGCGTGCAGACTGCGCGCTGTGCATGCAGTTCATCGCGGCCGACGACGACGACCGGCTGTCCGACGACAACTACCGGTAACTGTCGCTCCCTGCTGCTCGAGCCGCGGGGAGTAGCATGCAGACTGCGCGCTCTGCGTGCAGCTCATCGCGGCCGACGACGACGACCGGCTGTCCGACGACAACTACCGGTAACTGTCGCTCCCTGCTGCTCGAGCCGCGGGGAGTAGCATGCAGACTGCGCGCTCTGCGTGCAGCTCATCGCGGCCGACGACGACGACCGGCTGTCCGACGACAACTACCGGTAACTGTCGCTCCCTGCTGCTCGAGCCGCGGGGGAGTAGCGTGCAGACTGCGCGCAGTTCATAGCGGTCAATGACTATAGTTTGCAAAACTGTCGTCACTGTAATCACGAACAGAAACATAATATTTTGTATATTTAGTTATTATCTTTGTGTAGGTTCCCTCTGTACCCCGAGGACGGCGAGGTGTTCGGCCCGGAAGGGGACGGCTCAGGAGCCACGCCCACAGCACCTCGGACCCCAGACTATGACAGGTATCCCATATATATACCACAGACAATTGGTCTGCCGTTTATCGAACTCCCCAATTTAACTTTTCTTTGTTGGGTAGTTTTAAGGGTAATAGACGAGTAAGTCAAAGTGTATTGTGGCTTCCACATCTAGCGAAAAAGTAGCTTACCTTGATAATTTCGTAGAGTAGGTACAAAGTGAAGTGCTTGTAAACACAAGTAAGTAATGTTATTTCACAGGCCTCACTCCGCCGCGGGCTCGACAGACTCGCGCTCGCCGCGGCGGCACTATCCCGAGTACAACAACATTAACAACAATTTGTCCATACTTGATATGGACGACGACAGGTGAGTCAACTTATAGCTGTTTAGATAATTTTTTTTCAAATTACTAATTGTGAAGAGATGTTAATTAAACGGGATCTTTTTCAGCGACATTTACCCTGTTAATTAACACATAAAACTACAAAGACGATAAACGCGCAGAGTAACGCACAGATGACAGATGACGCTGCAATCATTAAACAAATCCCATTTTCTAATCTATCAGCATAATGTAAAAAGTCTCTGAATATTATAGGGTTTCATAATACAGCAGGAATCATTTATTATTACATGAGATTATAACCCGATTGTAACCTGGTGTAACATTATAGTATCCGCATCGAGGCGAACCCTCGGCGCACGCGCGGCGGCTACGGCGCGCTGCCGTCCGCGTCCGCGTCGGCCGAGTCCACGCCCGTGCACGCGCGCCGCACCGCCACCAAGAAGAAGCGCAAGCCGCAGGACTGGCGCACTAAAGGTACCACAGATAGTAACATTTGTATACAGTATCCACATCGTATAATAAAAAAAATACAGATAGCAACACCAATGAAAAAAATGGGCCATTAAATTTCTGTACCTTGGAATCTTTCAGTTTTACCCCACAAATGTTATTTTTGGTACAAGCTTTTAATGCCGACTGTACTTTTCTTTCAACAGTCATCTACTCGTACTTTGAGATTCTGTTTTAAAGTGGGTATTATTGGCAGGTGCGTACCACACGGTAGACGACGCGCAGTCGTCGGACGAGAAGCCGGAGCCGGCGCCGGCGCCCGCCGTGCCGCCGCCCGTGGCCGCGCCGCCGCCCGAGACCAACGGGACTGACGGCAAGAAGAGGGATGCGAAACCGTTTCGGATAGGTGAATGTCCAACTGGAAACTATTTTGATTAAATTAATTTAGAATACGAGGTTCTGTAGAGTCCAGCGAAGCTCTTTGTACCAACTTTGCAAGCGTAAAGTGAACAAATGTTTATGAAGTCGGTTTCACATTTAGTAATTGTAATGCCCATGCAGAGTTAGTGTTGAATTAAGCTATATTTTGTTTATGCTTTTTACTTACTCACTGGTGTTAACAAATCCAAAGTCAATGTGGTTCCAACGAAGTACTTATGGTATCCTTCCGCTTTCAAGTGTTCATGTTCCTAACTACCCCGCTTTCCCTTAGGTACTTTATATTGAATTATTTCTGTACTCAGGTTCCGCGCGGCGCGTGGAGGCGCTCGTGAATGGCACGGGCGCGCGGCCTCGCACGCTGCCGCCGCTGTCCAGCGTGCCGAGCGTGCAACCCGTGCCGAGCCTGCCGACCGTGCAGGGCGTGCCGAGCGTGCAAGGCGTGCAGGGCGTGGCGGGCGACGGCGACCCCGACTTCGGCACGCCAGTCTGAACGCGAACACATTTGCCGTATGCTATATAGGAAGTGCTTCTCTTTTCATAGTGGTTTTCATCGGTCACTCTTAACACGCATTTTTCTTTGTAATACCTAATACAATCGAGCCTCGTTGACTGAGTTACTGTATGTCCCTCATGGGATTAGAATATTAACTAGTCAAGACTTTTCTCCTTGTGAGTATCATTTTAAAATGACCAGCCGCAATTAATCGTGACTGTGAAACCACGTCGATACCGTATTCATTTCGGTGCTTCGTTTCATGATCTTACGCATCTTACTTCCCATTAGCTCCATAGAACTATTGAACTTAAGAATAGAGTTTTAACTTGTAAAAATAATCTTAGGGGGAGTAATCCAGTGATCTGTACGCTAGAGTCGAGTATATTTTCAGTTTTAGAAGATTTTTGCACGCCGCGTGATGAGGTTGACGGTCGATCAGATATGCAGTCGTGCTACAAGTGGCGCCATCTGTTGTGACTATTTCTATTTTTTAAATAAAATTAGGTATCATTTTAGTGGTAATTCTGTAGAGGAGACGTTCATAATCAGCGGTGCCCACAAATTATATGTATTAACAATCCATAAAAGATTGACATGTAATGGTTTACATCAGTCCATAGAGAATGACTAGAAAATGCAAGTCGCACATTTATTACGTTGCCTAGTAACAGGTAGATATACTTTTAAAGAAATATACTTAGAAACTTGTTATCGTTATAATTATTAGCTTAAACAATCTGTCATGTTATCTGAGATTTTCGGTATCCGTATTTGCTCATAAATTAAATGAAGATTTTCAAAAGTAAAGATGTAATGCTTGTAAATTACAAAATATTATTTTGATTGACCTGTCCGCAATGTTGCCGTTACTCCTACATTGCATACAAATGTAATGAACTTAATGTATGTATTAAAAAAAAATGTTATTTCAGCGAGTCACTGCCAGACAAATATTAATATTTGAGTTTGAACTACCGTTTTAAGGAGTAGCGCAATACTTAATTTGGTCTTTAGGTACCCATGCCTTTCACCTTGTAAAGTAAACCTGGTTTATACGTCCTTAAATTTATGGGGTTAAAAAAATAAGGTGGTAACTCACTGATCCTATTATTTCTAGACAACTTCACCAAGCTATCAAGCAAATTTCTTTCTTCTTTCTTTCTTCGTAGTAAATAAACTATGTAATATGGTTATTTAGAGACACAACATGAATTGCGGACATATACGGTGTGTGCCACCATCAAAGATGCACCCAGTTGTAATTAGTACCTATAGTAACATTAACCTGACATGAAATCCTTATTTCGCATACTCATCGACCACATCGCCTCACTAAATCAATCATAGAAATCAGTCTCATAACAGGAATAATTTAAGTTTATACGTGCGGTAAATAGATATAGCCAAAGAGGTATTTAAATATATACCTCTTTGATATAGCGGTGTCACTAGGGTTCGTCGCAAGGAATCTTCAACTCCAGTATATTAAGATATAATATTAAGCTTTTCGAATTAATTAGTTGCATAAAATATATTTGATTGACTGTTTTGCACAAAGTGTGAAGACTGCGGCGCGCGGTCTGAAGGCGTTATATTTTTTTATATACCCACCGGATTTAGTGAGTCCTCGTCTGCGCGACACGGGGGCGGTTGCTGACGACTCAGGGGACTGAGGGAGGGGATCCCTCGATCCCCCGCCCCACCCTCCCCGTAACGCGCAGGCGAGGAATCGCTCGCTCACTAAAAGCGGTGGGGTTATAGTTTATGTTATTATATGTTTTCTATAAAATTGATCTCTTGTTTTTCGGTATTACTTTTTAAGAATATTTACATATTTTATGATAGTTCGTTTGAGTTTATATTTAGAAATAGAAAGTATTTAATATTAGGTATAATACGATCCGTACCTACTCAACAACTTTTATAATTAAGGGTTTGTATTATTTATCTTATTTTTGTATTTTACTGGTTTTATCTCAAGCGCCATATAATTATTTTTCGTGTTCACTGACAAAAAAAAATTAAGAACATATCATGTCCCTATTCTTTATGTGTCTAAAATTGTTTTGTTCCATACAAATGTACACATTGGAAAGTAAAGCAATGTATTTAGTCCCCACGCCAGCTCTGCAGATTGGGGACTTCACAGCGTTAAATTACGGAATTGATTGTGAAAACAGATGGGTGACACTCGGGTGACTTTCAGGCAACCGCTTATTAAATCGCCATCGGCGGCACCCCCCCGTGGTGTTTTTGGGGTGACACCCATGCTAGCTACGACACTGTTTAAGCTAAAATGTAAAAAATGCAAATGGCACTAAGTTGAAACAAATCTACCTGACATGCAATAATGAATACCAGCCTTATATTTTTTGAAGTAAAATATGTGTTTTCCGTAACACGTGATTTTGTGTACCCTATGCATAAATAAGTAAATGAATAAAGACAATTGAATCTACATCCGAAGCTGCGTCCCTTATCATTGTCTCGAAGGCACCAATGGTATGGTCTGATGGACGGTTTTCAGCTTTGTACGTATAATTACGAAAGACGATTGCTGAAAGTTGGCTCGATAGGGAAAAAAAACGAAATTGACCTTTTTTTCTCCTTATTTTTTCTTAGCTTACGTAAACTATAAGATTTTTAAGCAATATAGTTATGTTAATAATATAGCATTCTGATTTATCTAAAAACTCACACAAGCATAATTAGATAATAATTTGTAGTTTCGCGTATTTTCCGTAATTTGTTTAGAAAGTTTAATCCATAACACATTCACTGCTATGCTACGCGTGTAGCGCTACGCCGTAGCCGAGAACATGGGTTTCCCGCTATGTAGCGAAAATCCTTCGTAGAGCCGTGACGACAACGTGTCGTCATTAGCACTGAATGGGTAAAGAGCGCTGCATCTCTTTCGAGGAAGAGCCTTAATAAGTCTTACGTTCGAAGCTGAAATGCACGTACATAGTACTCGTAGGTAGTAGCGGCTACTACAATAATGATGAGGCGTGCAGAGTAACTATGGTTTTTAACATTTTTTACGTGTTATGTGGTGTAAGTTAAGACTGCAGTATCTACATTCCATGCGCTCGCGCTGCATTCCTATAAGTTGCCGCAACAGCTCTGGAGTTTAATGTTTACGGGACAATACGCCTATGTATGGTTATGTATTAATTTTGTAATAAAATTATTTAAAAAACTGTTGTTGTTATTGATACGAAAGTGATCCTAGAACTTTATGATATTTTCAAGCCACGTTTTGCTTCAAGTCCAGTCCACGAGGATGTTTATTGATTTTAATGATAACCATACCAGATGTGGTGCAATTTTCAACAACAACAGCCCCCAATAATCAGTGGATAATATAAAATACAGTTTTCGTCGTGCAAAAAAGTATTAGCGCCCACAGTAGCGTACCTATTAAAATAAGCGCAAAAATAAAATGATGTGTAGTATTCTTAAGCTGTTTGTACCCATAAGAATAAGACCATCCCCTCCCTAGTAGTCAACACTGCTAGTGAGACAACATTTTTAGTGCCCATAATACCTTTCGTTTGGACATACACGGGTCATCCGCGTTCGGGTACGGTACGGGGGGGGGGGGGTGGGGGGGTGGACTATACTAACAGGTCTATGAATGACTGTAATAGAAATTTGTCTATGGTCGCAGATTTTTAGTATGGAAGCCATAGATAAATTTCCGCTACCATAGACAAATTTCCGCTACTTCCGCTAATTCCGCTAGGTCTGTTTTGACCCATAGTCTTGGTCACGTCTTGGTATTTGTATTTATTGGTAAGGGTGAAACACACCTAGCGGAATCACAGCGGAATTAAGCCAATTCATAGACAAAATGCTTAAATTTGTCTATGGTAGCATATTTTTTGTATGGAAGCCATAGATAAATTTCCGCTTCCATAGACAAAATTAAGCATTTTGTCTATGAATTGGCTTAATTCCGCAAGGAATTCCGCTAGGTCTGTTTTGACCCTAATAGTAAAACTACGTAGAATGGAACGTACCACTCCATTCAAGTAGAAGCAAATGACGTTCTGGAAATGACAGCTGGTAAAATCTTAAAAAATTCAGAAACGACATTGAATAATAACACTTATAATGTAAGAAATAAAGTGGTTTTCAGATTTACTCTATTTACATGGTTTTGGTCTTATTTATTGAGTCTGTGGAAGTTACTGATCGTGGGAAACGTCATAATTTTCCTACTCTATGGACACATTTGGTAAAGTAAAACACGAATGGCCAAGCCTATTTTTTCGATTTAGTGTTATACGCTATTGTTTTTTATTATTATTTTAATCCTAAATATCAAATAACAATCATGGTTGTTAAAGTATACATTAGTGGTATTTCCGGAAACAAGGAGGTATGTTTAATATTAGAAAATTTCTGGGTTGGCCGGGCACTTTCTTCGACTTTTTCGCTAAGCTGATTCATATAATAATTGTTTTCGATTACGTGACTTCATTGAATTCCAGGTGAAAAAGAGACAACAGCGTGTTATGATGATATTGGATTCTAAAAACATAAAATATGACATCATTGATATCACGGAACCGGGAAGGGAAGCTGATAAAGACTTTATGCAAAACAAGTCGACATCGAACGGAGGGACCGTGAGCGACCCCAACCCGCGGTCTCCCCTGCCGCCGCAGATTTTCAACGACGAGGAGTACTGCGGGGTAAGTCAACTTATTCTAATTATCTTGTTTTCACATACTTGCAAATCAAGTAATATGTATAGAAAACACCAATTCACACAGAACACCAAAAGCTACTTTCGCACATGAGTTAGCACTTAAGTCACACATGTAAACAATACTGTGACCTTCAACAGAGGATTGCCAAACAAAATTTATTCCCCTTGATCTTGGCTGTCACACAGCATTCCATTCTGTAATGTCTTAAAACATAAATAAACATTAGAATTTCTGTAATTTAAATGTATAAGTATAAAAAAGTCTTGTCTTTTAACATTATTGTTATCGCCAATTAACATTTAATATGTATGTATATCTTTGGAGATAATCTTAAATGTTTTTGTATTGACCAATGCATGAGTCACTTGTTAGAATGCTACAGAATCTGCATTATGTTATTGTTTTGTTCTAAGGCTTGGATCCCATTTTCTTAATTTGTCAAGGTTAATTTGGTTAGAACACTTTGATACCTTCTAGCACAAGAGAATCTTATAAGGTCAAGTGTTCAGGTTGTGTGTTATGTTTGATACAGGATTATGACCAGTTCGACATGGCTAATGAAGTGGATACATTAGAGGTGTTCCTGAAAGTGGAGCTCCCTCCAGAAGAGCCGCCAGCAGCGGAAGAAAAGGTAAGTTGCTATCATATATACTTACCACAGAAACATGTCTTCTTAAGAAAACATAATGCATGTAGTAGTTTGTAACCCTTTGACCGCCAAAGCCGCGCACGCGGACGGAAAGTCGTGCCGTCAGTGCCAGGACGCGATATGACGTCCAAAATATAACTGGTTTGCCTTGCGCGCTTGCATGTGCTGGCGCTGGTGGCACGATTTTTCTGTCCGATGGTTGGCGTTCAAAAGGTTAACTGTGAACACTCCTCCATAGAGAAAATGGTGACCTAGCATGGTTTAGTATGGCCATTGGCCTGCTAATGCCTAATATATTTAATATAGATATAATAGTATATTCAACTGAAATATGTGGTTCATCTCCCATCGTAAATTATAACCAGGATGAATATGAGTTGTGAATACAAGTTTCTTATACCTATGTTATTTCGGCGATATCATATCACACTGGCGCCGCAAACATATGCGGCGACTGTGTGCAAGCATGACAGGCGCTATACATATGCAGAGTGCTATCTCGCGTCAATATTATGCTCTTTGTCTATGTCCTAAGTGGCCTAAGTGACACTCTCTGGCTACTATATGCTCATAATTTTGAAAAAAAAAAATCCTATTGATTTCTTTAATCTAATGCTGCATCTTAGAAAATATTGTATTTTGTGTAAGTAATCACAAATTACAGTGCAATTGAACTTATTTCTAGGTTGTGAATGGAGATGCTGAGAAAACTGATGAGAGTAAGGGGTCCAAGGAAAACTCAAAAGAGGGTACTCCTGCATCAAAGGAAGGATCACAAGAGAAAGACGCGCCAGCCAAGGAAGGAACCCCAGCTAAAGATGCAGCAGCTTCAAAGGAGGGTACACCTGCTAAAGAGGCTGCTCCCTCAAGAGAAGGTACGCCATCTAATGTGAAGTCTAAAGAAGGTACACCTGCACCTAAGTCTAAAGAGGGTACTCCTGCTCCCAAGTCTAAAGAGGGTACCCCTGCACCAAAATCTAAAGAAGGTACCCCTGCGCCAAAGTCTAAAGAGGGTACCCCTGCTCCCAAGTCTAAAGAGGGTACCCCTGCTCCCAAGTCTAAGGATGGTACACCTGCTCCAAAATCTAAAGAAGGTACTCCTGCTCCCAAGTCTAAGGAAGGTACTCCTGCTGGAGATGCCTCAAGGGAAGTATCGCAAGAAAGGGAATCTGTGGAAAAAGAGGCACCGGTTGAAGCAACAAAGGCATCTGAAGTGGAGTCTGCAGTTGAATCGGCAACCTCCAAAGAAAGTACACCACAACGGGAAAACGGTTCAGTGGGATCTCGCGAACAATCTCAAGAGAAAGAGGCTGTGGCAAAGAAGACTAACCCGTCTGAGGCTCTGATTGAGAGTGAGCAGGCGGCCGCTGCGGAGTAATTGACTGGTTATTTTATACTTGCTTCTCAGCTCAAATTAAGCCTCTTAGCACTAAGCGAGCGTATTCATTAAGTCTATTCTGTTATTTATGGTGCATCATTCACTTCTTTGGCATAATTAGTCATTATTGTATATAATGCGGAGAAGTTATCGTTGAGAACTTGTGTTGTGGCAATGTAGAGTATCATGTTAACAATGAAGTGGCCTATTATCGTAATTATTAGATTTATGACTCATTTTAATGAAGTTAAACATTAAGATTTCTATTTAACAAATTTATCCTTCAATTAAGGCTTGTATTATTTTAAAGTATTAATATTTCTTTTTTTATTTTTACGCACTAAAAATGGATTTGTATTCAAATTTTAAAATATTTTAAAATATTTTATTTACTCATGTAAGTATTTTACTAATAAGATTGATCTTTTATTAGGATTTTAGGTATCCTTTTTGTAAGACATCCTGCCGATTTTTAAGTTCATTCGTCTTGCCATGATTATATTGACGATGACATTTTGCTAGAGTATTAAATAATGTATTTATAAATTAAAAAAATATGCTGTGTTTATTTTGCAAAAACTGTTCATGTCATGACAAGTTTATTTCATTAATGTTTTAATATTATTAAAGACAGTTTTTAACTAATTTTTCATATGATTATATAAATTACTATAAAGTTTTGTTCTTTCATTTCGAAGTTTTAGTATCTGTAGGTATAATGTGGTAACTTGATCGTAAATGACATGTAAATGACCTCATAATGCAGAAAATAGTATCGTTGCTCCATTTTTAAGTACAGTCGCCATCAAATATATCGGAGCGGCCAAGGTACTCAAAAATATCTGAACATGCACTTTATCGCCTTGATAATAGAGGCGTTGTTCAGGTATTTGTGACCATCTGGGCCGCTCCGATATATCTGATGGGGACTGTACAATAATTGACGGGAGATTGGTCTGAACTGTCATCATTTTTATAAACGAGAGCTTGTTTCTTGTGTCCAAAGAGCTCAAAGGTGTTTAGGGAAAAAACAGTAGCAAGGACAATATTTACACAGACATGATACACTAAATTATTTATTTCACTTTGAGCAAAAAAATCATAATAATTTACAGGTTAATACATTAAACTTATCTATAGTAGACACGTAACATAAACGGAATAACATGTTATAAAATCTAATGGAAATGTAAAACATTCAGGTATCTAATGCACTTTACTATAGTAAAGTTGCAATAATTGTCTAAACAGCCTGGCGCTCATATACTCTTCTTATTAGACGGGGAGGGGGGGTTGCTGAACTCCTTCATGAGTGCGTCTTCGCGCAGCTCGGCAAAGTTCCTTCGACGCAGCTCGAGGTCCGGATGATCGTCAAGAAGACAAGCTTGTATATTCTTGTCTAGTGTTAGCCTCTGGCGAGAGTCTTTAAACTCCTCTACCAGGCTGAGATTCCTTTTAATGCCGTCGACGAGTCTGACGACGGAGTACTCCCCCATGGCGGCGCCCTCCTGCAGCTTGGTGCCGGCGATGCGCGCCACGGCCGAGGCGCGCACGTCGGCCGCCAGCTGCGCGCTCCACTCGCGCAGGTTCGACATTATGGTGACCGGGCTCTCGAACTCGTTGGGCACTATCCCGTCCACCTCTGCCTCGAAGAACGATAGCAGCGGGAACCATATTCTAGTTCTGAAAGGTAAAGTGCCTGATTAATATTGTGCATTTATATTAGTCCTAATCCTTAGTGCGATAAAAAAAAAACTACTTATGAAACTTTTATTTACCAAACGAAGTTAGTGTCGATGATAACAATTATTAACATAACTAACAATTATCTAATCGATCCGGGATATTATGCTTCTAATTTCTAAGAAAGTAAACATTTTAGATTGTAAAACAATAAATGTTGATAGCATGACAGCTAACAACTGTAAGTGTAACAGCGAAGAGGAGTGGCGGCGATGTGTCACGCACGCAGTAAGTAGATTAATGCGCTAACGATGTACCTAGCGACGATGTACCTAGCGAGGTGTGGTGTGGGCGAAAAGGGCACTCCGAGCGGGTGCTATTGTTTATAACGTATCATCACCGCTTACGCTACCGTGTCGCTAATTAGAGCAGGTAATTAGCATTTTGGGCTAATGAACAAATTACTTCCACAACATACATACCTACGTTGTAAAATTTCCAATTGTTAGGCTAGGTTCAGATGAACGCGCAACACCGCGCGTCTGGCTCGGCGGGCGGTTTGAGCCAAAACCTCAACAAAAAGGAATAGACGTATTCACACCCAACAAGGATTACTTATGATACCTACCTATCTAATTAATCAAACACGCGTGCCGTGCCGTGCGCCTATTTCGTGCACGCACATATATCGACGTTACGCTTTTGTCCTGTCACTACTTATATCAATCTAACTACATTTATCGAACTCACGGAGCGTAGGTAAGCGAAGGCTACTGGGACGTCTCAGCATTTGGATAGCTTTTTGATTTCGATAGTTTGTCCGACGATAACTTTAGTAACGTTTTTCTGATCTTTATGAAATTTCTTGTGGCTGTAGCAGATATACATAAAATTTGTAAGTTCGTATATGAGCATGATCGAACAAGTGGTTATGGAGCTAGAAAGAGAAAAAAAATCCTAAAGCTCTTCCTTGGGGTCTTGTTATATTGGTCAACTCGTTTGCAAGTAAATCGCGAGTTCACAGTTCGAGGCGTACTAGTATAAAGAGAAATTACTTAGTAAGTACCTACAGTAAATTGAAGTGAGCCTTTTAGTACGGCGGACATTGGCCTGTTTGGAGATACGTCGTCGACATCTCTTCTAAATACCTAAAACTGGTATGGATGTGTTCCCCGTAGTCTCCTGAATACGAACTGACCGGTTTTAGTTTATGGAGGGGGGGACGGGTCGGTAAAAAGGGGGGGAAAGATGGCGGCTGACTGTTATCGATATTTGTTTACATCTCGAGTCCTATGAGACCGATCGGTTTGTATGAGATGTCATTTGAAAGACTATTAAATGTACTACAATTGTTTATAGATAACTGTAGTCATCACTTTAGTCCTTTACAAAATATTTGAAAAAATATGATTTTTTTACCGTGCATGTTTGCGTAAGTACTGATAAAACATGCTTATAACTCAATATAATATAACTTTACCGCAGTCAATGTTATTATAAAATATACAGGAAATTTTATGAGCTTTCGAAAAATATAAGCCTTATTAGTAAGTAATATTATATAACCGAGTATTGATGAATTTTGATCAGCATGGGTCACTGCGATTTCTCGTTGAATGGCAGCCGACCGCCATCGTATTTTCATTATTTCTCGGAATCTATTTTACGGATCAAATCGTAATTGGTATTATTTGAAAGCATTTTAAATGTAATTTAATCCGTTCTTTGAAGTCTAAGCTGCAAAATTAACAGTTTATTGTCATTTTTAGAAAATGTAACATTTTTACCTAATAGACTGGAAGAAACAGGCTTGTTTGGAGAAAAGTCATCGATATTCCATCTAAATACCTAAAACTGGTATGGATGTATTCCTCATTGTTTTCAGGACATGAATTGATCAGTTTTATTTTATAAAGGGGGGGACGAGTCGAAAAAAAGTAGGGGGGAAAGATGGTGTCCGCCCGCCATCGAAATGTCATTGAAATTCGTTCACATCTCGAGTTCTATGGGACCGATATATTCGTGTGAGACGTCATTTTAAATATCATTAAACGTACTATAATTGTTTTTAAATAATTGTAGTCATCACTTTAGTCGTTTACAAAATATTTGAAAAAATATTACTTTTTACCGTGCATATTTGCGTTAGTACTGAAAAAACATGTTTATAACTCAATAAATTACAACTTTACTGCAATTAATGTTGTAATAAAATATACGTGAAATTTTATGAGCTTTCGAAAAATATAAGTTTTATTTATATATAATATTGTATAACCAAGTAATGCTGAATTTTGTTCAGCATGGGTCACTGCGCATCATCATATGAATGGCGGCCGACCGTTGTCGTATTTTCATTATTGCTCGTAATCTATTTTACGGATCACATCGTGATAGATATCATTTGAAAGCATTTCAAATGTACTATAATCGGTTCCTTATAGTCTGAGATGTAAAATCATCCGTTTATATTTTATTTTTAGAAAACGCAACATTTTTACCTAATACATTGGTGGAAACGAGCTTGTTTGGAGAAAAGTCGTCGACAGCTCTTCCAAATATCTAAACTGATATGGGTGTGTTCCTCATTCTTTCCAGGATATGAATTGACTATTGACTATTAAATCAAAGTTCAATGAAAATACTACGACGGTCAGCCGCCGTTCATATGACGACGCGCAGTGACCCATGCCAACAAGATTGATCATTAATGGGTTATATAACATTAAATATAAAAAAACTTACGTTTTTAGAAACGTCATAAATTTTCCCATGTGTTTTATAATAAAATTAACTAGGATCAAGTCATAATTTATTGAGTTATAAGCATGATTTATCAGTACTTATACAAACATGCACGGTAAAAAAAATTAATTTTGATCAAATATTAAGTAAACGACTAAAGTGATGACTGTAATTATTTAAAAGCAATTGTAGAACGTTTAATAACCTTTCAAATGAGATCTCACACGAACCGATCGGTCCCATAGGACTCGAGATGTGCATAAATTTCGATGACATTTCGATGACGGTCAGACGCTATCTATCCCCCTCCTCCTTGTTTTCGACTCGCTCCCCCCTCTAAAAAAAAAACCTGGTCAATTCATATCCTGGAGACAATGAGGAACAAAACCATATCAGTTTTATGTATTTGGAAGATCTGTCAACGACTTTTCTCCAAACAAATCTGTTTCCTCCAGCCTTTTAGATAAAAATATTACGTTTTCTAAAAAAAAACTACAAACGGATAATTTTACATCTCAGAGTTCAATAAACCGATTATAGTAAATTTAAAATGCTTTCAAATGATACCTATCACGATGTGATCCGTAAAATAGATTCCGAGCAATAATAAAAATACGACAACGGTCGGCCGCCATTCATATGATGATGCGCAGTGACCCATGCTGAACAAAATTCATCATTACTTGGTTATACAATATTATATATAAATAAAACTTATATTTTTCGAAAGCTCATAAAATTTCACGTATATTTTATTACAACATTAATTGCAGTAAAGTTGTAATTTATTGAGTTATAAACATGTTTTTTCAGTACTAACGCAAATATGCACGGTAAAAAGTAATATTTTTTCAAATATTTTGTAAACGACTAAAGTGATGACTACAATTATTTAAAAACAATTATAGTGCGTTTAATAATATTTAAAATGACATCTCACACGAATCTATCGGTCTCATAGGACTCGAGATGTGAACGAATTTCAATGACATTTCGATGGCGGGCGGACACCATCTTTCCCCCCTACTTTTTTTCGACTCGTCCCCCCCTTTATAAAATAAAACTGATTAATTCATGTCCTGAAAACAATGAGGAATACATCCATACCAGTTTTAGGTATTTAGATGGAATATCGATGACTTTTCTCCAAACAAGCCTGTTTCTTCCAGTCTATTAGGTAAAAATGTTACATTTTCTAAAAATAATAATAAACTGTTAATTTTGCATCTTAGACTTCAAAGAAGGGATTAAAGTACATTTAAAATGCTTTCAAATGATACCAATTACGATTTGATCCGTAAAATAGATTCCGAGAAATAATAAAAATACGATGTCGGTCGGCTGCCATTCTACGAGGAATCGCAGTGACCCATGCTGAACAAAATTCATCAATACTCGGTTATATAATATTACTTACTAATAAGGCTTATATTTTTCGAAAGCTCATAAAATTTCCTGTATATTTTATAATAACATTGATTGCGGTAAAGTTATAATATATTGAGTTATAAGCATGTTTTATCAGTACTTACGCAAACATGCACGGTAAAAAAATCATATTTTTTCAAATATTTTGTAAAGGACTAAAGTGATGACTACAGTTATCTATAAACAATTGTAGTACATTTAATAGTCTTTCAAATGACATCTCATACAAACCGATCGGTCTCATAGGACTCGAGTTGTAAACAAATTTCGATAACAGTCAGCCGCCATCTTTCCCCCCCTTTTTACCGACCCGTCCCCCCCTCCATAAACTAAAACCGGTCAGTTCGTATTCAGGAGACTACGAGGAACACATCCATACCAGTTTTAGTTATTTAGAAGAGATGTCTACGAAAATCGTGAAGGAGACGACTTTTGTTTAATTTGCTCCTACACTATTTTCGCGTCGAGATAAGGGATAGCTATGGCAGAGGTTAGTGTCCGACCGAAACATGTTTTTTTGCCGAAACCGAAACCGAAGGTTCGGCTCTAGGTGCAGTTTCGGCCGAAACCGAAACCGAAACTTTTATAGACATGTTAAAATCGTTGAGTTAAATGTCAATAAGCCGTTGTAACTTGTATAGGATAGGTGGTATAAAGAAGAACAAGGTTAGTAAGTTTTTATTAATCATCCTAGTAGCGTCTGTGCTGGCGTTTTCTCACGGACTCCACGGAGCCTGGGGTCCACTTGGCAACCTAATCCCATGATTTTTTCTAGTTTGTAAACAACTCCAATTTATATCAGTGTAAGGCGTATTTTGATCCTTAAATTCGTTTTGGTTTGTAGAATTTTACATCGTTCTCGTTTGTTATGTAGCCGCATTGTGCGGTTAGATCTTTCAGCTTTTTTTTTCGCGAAATAAATGCAGAACACGTAATATTTTCATAATATCTTCTACGGTTGCCGCGATAGTTATTCATGAAATAAAACAAATTTGAACGGATTATATCGCGTATACTGAATTTTAAATTACATCCCGACGTTTCGAACACTTTACAGCGTTCGTGGTCACCACGTGGTCACCACGAACGCTGTAAAGTGTTCGAAACGTCGGGATGTAATTTAAAATTCAGTATACGCGATATAATCCGTTCAAATTTGTTTTATTTTACGTAATATTTTCTATTAAAGGTTTCATATGAATAAACATAATGATGTAACTTTTTAACAACTTTAACGTAAAAAAATTCCCCCCTTATTGAAAGTATAATTGTCACAAGTCGACCGTGTTTTCGTACATAGATGTGTACGAAAACATGGGAAACAGACAGATGTCTGACATCAGTCTTTTTCTTTGGGTTTTTTTTAGGTTTTGGATCTGATTTTTGATTAAATAAATAAATAAATCTGCTACGTTAAAATTAGCAATAAAATAACCCACACGATTTTAAACTTCACTGATGTATTTACAGAGTAAAATTACGATCAGTAAACAAAATAAAAATATGACAGTTTTGTTCGATACTTGGAGTTAAAGGTTTATAGCATCTATCTCTATGATTTAAATAATACGTACTGTTTAAAAAAAAGTACTGAGGAATATATGAGTCGGAAAAACAAACATTAATTTGTGCTTTATTAAAATTGGTATGTTTTCTTTAAAATGATGAATACGATTTTGTAAATTTGTGTGTTATTCATTAGTTATACTGCAGTTAGTTATACAGCAAAGTTTCATCGACTGAGACATCAATGCTGTTAACAAGTCTCTATAAAATAATTCGCCAACATTGCATGGATTATTTTAGTTTTACAATCAGTATTCAAAATAAATCATCTAGTGTTTTTACTTGATTTCTTCGTGTATCATTTTCAGCGTAGGCCGACGCAGTTCCTTGGGCAGTCCCTTGCATGAACTCAAGAGTTTACTGTTTGATAAAATTAATACTTCAATGATATTATCATATTACAATTTATGAAATAATCTTCCAAATCACATGCAGCGCCGGCCCGAGCCCTCGATCAGGGTAGAACGAAATCGGGTTTTGGCGCCCCTCGTTGAAGCTTTTTACCCAAAAGCGTTAGAGAAATAGGGTTAGGTCATAAATGAACGATTAAGGGACTATCCCAACTTAAGTATTTTTTGATGTATGTTATAACCAATTTTCAACAAGTTTTTTTAAAAATATGATTTGGCATATAATCTAGTTAGAATAAGCTATTCCAAACCCTCTTAGAACCGTACAGCATTTTTTATAAGAAAGTTTGTGCCAAAATATGCCAATAAGTGCCCTGATTATGAACGGTTTGATTCAAAAGATGAACCAGTACAAAAGCAAAATCAAGTACCCAAAAATTTATGATTTGACGCCAATAAATGAACAGTGGCCTCCTAAGGCCTGTACAAGCAAAATTAGGAAATTTGATTGATTTAGCTTTGTGCAATAATTGAAGTGGTATCCTGCCTTGCTGCCGAAAATTGTATTGCCGAATTTCACTTGTCAACCAACTTTTCGCAGATGTTTCATTTGGCCGAATAACTTTTACCAAATAATTATCTCGCAACCATTTCATTACCCAACTCCATAGTTGGGAAATGGAAATTACTTACTAGGTTGGGTTAGGTTAGGTTGGATTATGTAAAGTTGGGAAATGGAATTCGGCCAAATGAAACTTCTCCGCAAAGTTGGTTGGCAAGTGAAATCGGCAATACTATTTTCGTCAAAAATGCAGAGCACCAATTGAAGTAAACAAAGGTAAATCAACTGTTTCAATTTAAAATTGTTACATCTTTTTCAAATTTAATAAACACTATAATTAGGACCATGGGCCTTCAAAAATAGTATTAGCAGTGGCGGTGGGTCAAAATTTTTCTTAGGCAGAAAATTAGGTAAGCAGCCGGGAATCATGTTCTATGGACGCTCCGCCACTGATAGGTAGAAGATTTCTCTAAAAATGTACAGTTTTGAATTTGCTACCTAAAACATGAACAGATAAATTTAGTTAGTTCAAGTTTTGAGCATGATATTCATGAAATGAAGTAATAAAATTCACGCAAACTGCATGTTTTGGAATGCAGCCTAAAAGATAAAATAGTAAATTCTCGTAGTTCAAGTTTTAGGCATAGTTATAGTTCTGTTAGGTGAACAGTCCCGTTTCCATATTAAAGTAATCCCCATGATAATAGTGACATAAAAAAAGTATTGTTCATGTTTTGTTTTAGTCATAAAATCAAGTAACAAAAAGCAATTTAAAACATAAATGGTGTATGTTTTTTATGAGAGTAAGAATTTGAAAAAACCAACCCAGGCCCAAAAGTTGAACGCTATTAATCCATTGCAAGAATCACAAATTATTGGAACCATGACTTGAACAATGAATATTTCATAACATAAGTTAAAATATGCTATTCAAAGTCATGTAAGTTTCATCATTAAAGTTTATAAATTTATACGCAATTATATCTAATTTTGAATCATTCTTAATAAGATTTCCATACAAAGGGCGATTTTGGCGAGAGGTATAGATTTGACGAACTCTCACGACCTCATACTTGGATTTAAAGAAGTTTAAAGTCAGTATCGGGAAGGTAATGCAGTTTTAATTAAAAAAAAATACAATATTAAGGCCGAATGTTCATCGCCTAGGGGTCGTTAAGCTTTATATTTGTTTTGCCTTCTTTACGTTTTCGGCGCCTTTATAAGCTGTAATTTTCCGCCTTTCGAGATCAAAAACAGCGATTTAAAAAATAGATAATAAATGTAACCCGTTTTTCGGCGCCTTTATCAGGTTTCATTTCGCGCCTTTCAAGATTAAAAGCAGTAATTAAAAAAATTGTCCTAAAATTCCCAAATGCTTGAAAAAATTACAAAGAACGTTACGTTTTCAGCGCCTACATCAGCCTCTATTTCGCGCCTTTCAAGATCAAAACCAACGATTTAAAAAATTAATAATAGAATGCAATCCTGATAAACCCAATCGCTTAGAAAAATATGAAGAACGTATCTTTTTGGCGCCTTTATTTCGCGCCCTTCAAGATTAAAAGTAGCGAGTCACGTCTGATAAAACAAGTTGAAATAATAAAAATACCAAAAATTATATACCAAAAGGTAAAGGTACCACCCGCCGTCGCACCACTCCACTCCAAACGTACATATTTTGCGCCCGCGCCACACTCGCTTTAAAACTTTTTTTTTCTTTTGCCATTTTGGCGCCCCCCTGCCATCCGGCGCCTAGAGCGCCCGCTCCACTCGCTCTACCCTAGGACCGGCCCTGATCACATGTACACTTTTTTGATATTTATTTATTATAATTTTATCACTTAAAAACGTTACTGAGACAGAACTTGTGGACCGATTAAGTACAATGTTGTAAGTTTCGGCGCGGCCGAAAGTTTCGGCCGTTTTTTGGCCGAAACCGAAACTTAGGCCGAAACACGGTTTTTTGGCCGAAACTGGCCGAAACCGAAACCGAAACTTCGGTCGGACACTAGCAGAGGTATGTATGGTATGTCAGTGATCCAAAAAATTTGTAATGACAACGTATAAAGAGTTATACCCGTTATGTTTTTGATAGGTAAGTGTCCTTTTACCGGGTATGTCGTGTAGCAACTTTTAAATCCTGGAGACCACGACGACGACGTTCAGAGCAACGTCGCTCGACGCTTCCTCCGACCTCCATACATTGTTTAATTTGTTTAAGATACGTTTAGCTAACATCAATAAAAAAAAAAGTTTACCTTTCCCCAACGCAGAAACAGGTCACCCGTTTAAGAGCTATGGTGCCAAAGACAACACACATTTAAGTCAAACGTACCTATACCTAGCGCTCTTTTGCATCGGGTGTTAAAAACAAATGCATCGCGGGCGGCGGGAGCGCCGTGGCCGTGGCCTATCCGTCCGTGCTATAAAAGTAAAAAAACGGCTGCAGCCGTGCAATTGTGAAAGAGTAGTTTTACGAGACCGATACGCTAGTTCATTTTGCAGATAATATTGTATAGTACTGTCTACCAACCTGGACGAGTCGTTGCGCATGAGCGCCTGGTTGTTGGACAGCGTGTGGTAGTACAGGAACAGCCGGGAGGTGATGTAGAAGGCGATGAACACGTCGATCGAGTAGTGCTCGTGCGCCGCCAGGATGAAGAAGATGCCGAACATGTTCATCACCCACGTCAGGATGTGCAGCAGGTACAGGCCGCGGGATGTGTCTGTGGACAGTTACATTTCTGTAGCGAACAGACAAATCTGTCATTATAATTCTAACTAGGTGTGAAGAATATGGCAGAAGTAACTATTTCGTAATTTTATAATCATTCGCTTTATCCTTTACCAAAATCAATGCAAATCTACGGTAAATTAAACTTCTTACTGTAGTGTGACGATAGGAAATATCGGACAAAAAGTTTTTGTACAAAAAATGTAAAGCGCTCATAAAAGGCACTATAACTGATGTGATGCACTTTACTCTCTCTCCTTGGCAATTATTATTCCCATGTTATGGCGGATTCTCCTTTTACCTGCCTGTTAGACGTGATGGCTTCAGAGACATTCCAGGTCTTATGCAATTTTTTGATTTAGGCGATTATCACACTGGCGCCGCATGCCTGTGTGATAATCGCATTAGATAAATGTGGCACTTTATTGAAAACCGGCCAAGAGCATATCGGGCCATGCTCAGTGTAGGGTTCCGTAAACTGAGACCATTAATTCAAAAGGTCGGTTCTTACGGGAAATATGGCGGCGCTTACGTCTTTTTTAGTTACGTCCTTTCACTATAGGTTTTTGAATGATAACTCAAAAACGGCTCAACCGATTTATTTCAATATAGTTTTCATTGAAGGTACTCATTAGGCCTCAGTTTCATGATTTTTTTCAAAATTTTAGGACCCACGATTCAAAAGTTAGATGGGGGGGGACGTCCTGTTTTAAACTTTCGGAGCTATTATTTCCGAGAGTATTAGTTTTATCCAAAAACTGTTTTAGAAGACCCCGCACAACTTGGTTGGATTGAAAAAAAATTCTCCCCCCACTTCACGTGTACGGGAGGTACCCTAACAAAATATATTTTTCGCGTTTTTATTCTAACGTTTTGTCGGCTTGGTTAATTCGCACACATTCAAACCAAATTTCAGCTTTCTAGTGCTAACGGTCACTGAGCTAGACCGCGGACGGACGGACGGACGGACATGGCGAAACTATAAGGGTTCCGTTTTTGCCATTTTGGCTACGGAACCCTAAAAAAAGGAACTATTTTGCGGAACGCGCCCACGTTGTACAGTTTCAATATTAATATTCGAGCAAGAAAAGCGTAACGCGTCGGTCTCTAAATGACACCTTTTCATCTAGACTGTCACAAAAATCAATTAACAAAGTTGATTTAATTGAAAACTATATAAATATATTACTGTTGGGTTTATCGTTTTTTGGAAAACTCAACAAGTTTTCATTTAACCGAGTTTATTAGCTCTACAGCAATTTGTTTTAATTTGCCTAATTATCAGAGCACTCAGAGCAGAGGGAAGCGAAACAGGTCATTTGTTAGCGTAATTGGACAGACATTCTGTTCTGGCACGTAGAATATTATTAAATTTATGCAATAGTAAGAGATGAATTGTAAATATTAAGCTACTAACAAAGATAAATTTTAAGCTGCATCCCTAGGTTTAATAAGTATTTAATTTTCACGCCCGAGCTCGACGTGCTTTAGAGAAATGTAATATTTCGCATCCAACATTTTGTCCTGTCTGTATCTCAGAAACTAAAACGATATAAATACGAGTCAGGTTGTTAGAGAGCTAACATGCTATTTATTACCGTTAGGTTATAATATCATCCTGGTCACATCGTACGTTATGGAATTCGAGGCGAGCATTATCATAAGAAATTATTTTCTGTTATCATAGAAAGATCATTGGATTAGACGTAGGTATCGGTACTATCGGTAAGTCTGTAACAGGTCCTCGGAACTCCTATAAAGTCCTATTCTAAGGTATGCTAAAGACGTTTTTACTTACTTACTTTACTTGCTTCGTTTTATTTTTGTCGGCGCTTAGATCTACCTCTACCTACTTTAACGAGTTGAACGTAAATGTTAAAGCATAGCAGTCATCGAGTTAGAATATAATAGATAATAAACACGAAAAATGTACTTAAAACAATTCGACTTCTAGTCATTAATATTTTTATGCATTAGGAATGTAATATTTAATAATTTTAAACAAAAAAAAAAGAACCGACTTCACTTAGGATCCGCTATTCCAAGAGGAAGTGCCCGAGTTGCCGCAAAAATAGTGAAATCACTATAGGTGTTTATTAGGTGTGCCTATAATAGTTGAACGAGATCCCTCGATTTCTCCAGGATCCCATCATCAGATCTGCACCTGGTGATAATGGTACCAACTGTAAAGTAGGTATATACAGAATGTCGCAGAAATCGACGTCAAGCCGTGAATGGACGATAGACCAAGTTATAACAGTTATCAGAAAAATACAAAAAAAAATCTATCACATCTTCTTCAAAAATTATGGTCACTTTAAAAATTTACTAGAAGTTAAGAGACCAGGGCGTGAATATTCTAACTTGGTCTATCATCCATTCACGGCTCGGCTTGACGTCGATTTCTGGGACATCCTGTATACTCTTTCAAACGAAAAAAGAATTTTCCAAATCGGTCCAGCCTGCGTAAGGTAGGTACAGTCAGCGTCAAATATATTGTAACAGCCAAAGTGATCAAATAGTTTGTCACACCATGTATCTTGTATGGTGTGACGAACTATTTGGCTACTCTAGCTGATGCGATATATATATATGATGCTGACTGTACCTACTTCTTAAGACTACACAAGTTACGCTCTCCAGGTCAAAGGGTTACTTAATGTAAAATGATTAGGTATATCGTTTTCAGCAATGTAATATAGGTACTAGTTTATCTTACAGGTTTTATTTACTGAAATTAATTAATGTCTCCTGTCACCATTTCTAAGTCTTCTGTTCTTCGTTTTTTTTCAACTAATTTTTCTTTCTTCTTTTTCTTCCTCTTCTTCTTAAGGTGCTTGAGCTGGTTGTGGGTGTAGAGTGCGGCGCTGTAAGAGAAGTCTGCAGGACACAACTTGCATTTGTACGGTCGGAGACCCTGGTGTGCTAGCAGATGCTCCGCCAGAGTCTTCTTGATCCAGAATGCTTTACTGCACAGGTCACAGATTAATGTTTTCTTCCGGATATGTTTCTCGTGCACGCGCCTGACGTGATTACTAAGTCCCGAACGATGTGCAAATGATTCGTCACAATTTTCACACTTGAATCTTTTCAGGCGCCGGTGCACAGTGTCAATGTGCTCTTGTAGCCTACTTTCCTTTGGGTACTTCATCTTACAGACCTCACATTCGAATTTGTACTGTTCCCTCGGCATATGTTTGAGGGTCATGAGATGTGATTTGTAGGTAGTCTTGCTCGAAAATCTATAGGAGCACTCCTCACAGAAAAACTCTTGCTTTGGTTCATTGTCCCTTTTATGCTGTTTCTTGTGAATCCTGAGGACCTCATTGTTGCGGCACTGTTTCCCGCACACTTCGCACTTCACTGGCTTCTCATCGGCATGCACATGGTAGTAATGAGTGCGAAGTGCCCATTTATCCCTTATAATTTTATCACAGTGTGGACATGGTACTCTTTCGGGTTTCTTACGATTTCGGTTTTTTTGTCTTATCTTCTCCTTTTTAGCTGCAGCTACTGCAGCTGCGTCTGATTCTGAGGTTTCATTTGCTTTGTCAACTACCTTTGCTTTTATACAAGCTATGTTTGACTTTTTTGCGACTTCTGTTATAGTTGCTGATCTTTCTGGTTCTGAATTTGCAGGCTTAAAAATGTGCTGTATCTCTGAGGTGCTTCTGTCTTGTGCGTGTGGTTCAAAGTTCTGCTCAATCTTGGTGGACTCACAATTTATTGATATTGCTGCCTGTGAGTTACACTGAGGTTGAGTTTGAAATTCAAAGTCAGTCTCGGGCTGTGGCTCAGGTTTAGATTTAAACTCAATCAGAGGTGTCGGCTCAAATTCGGGTTGACATTCCATTTCAAAATACGGCTCTAAGTATGGTTGAGGCACTGGGAATTTGGACATGGGCTCTGGCTCAGGCCCACATTTTGGATGCGATTCCTCTGTCAGCAGGTTTATATCTCTGGGTGCTGGAACAGAAACAAACTCCATGTTGGCTACTGGTGACCTTAATTCTGGTTCTGTATTGATCATCTCTATGGCAGAATTTCCAGGTATTACAGGACTCCAGACATAATTTATTTGTATTGATGTGTTTGTTTTCCGACTGTCCAGTACAGTGGCTGTAAAAGTCATGTTCCAGAGCAGATACTTCAGATTCCTCACGCCATTCAGTGCCATCTTTTGGAAATGGTGTATGGTCAGCATCTTCGTTTGGCAATCCATGCATAGGAGTAGGTAGCAAGCGTTAAGGTCCGCCGTGGTAATATAGGGGGAAACAATAGCCTCAAGTAACTGCCTGTGTTCGATGGCAAGCGGCAGTAGCGGCGGCCGACCAAGCGAACAAATCACACAAATGTGTATCATCTTATAATTGACTTATAGAGCCTTTGTTATTATAAATTTTACATATTTATTTAGTTCACAAACAACAAAGCATTTCAAAAAACAACACAACTGCAACTGACACTGACAGTACTGTCTGCACTGCCACAGGGTAAATAATAATTGCTGCTACACTGCTCTGCTACTGACACATTCAGTCAATAACAAGCTATTGTCACAGAATATATAATAGTATTTCATACAGAAAGTCATCTCCCCTACAAAATCAGTGTTTGACAGAACTTTAACAGATAAAAGTTGACAGATGACGTTCCCATACAATATTCCCTTTTCAGGGGGGTAACATTACGCACACATATACACTGATGAAAGAGATGTGCGCATACACAATCCTACGCGTGCAAATGATATGCAATGACACATTTTCCGTCCCTCATCGCGTATGCGTTTTTTTTGCCTGCCATCGGGTGTCTGCCATCGAACTGTCACTGGCCTGTTTTAGGGTGGCCAGTGCTTCTGAAGTGTGTGTTCCTTCCCAGCCGGGCCACATCTCCGGATTAAGCTCTATTTCTAATGGTGATACGTACCCATGATGTACCGTTTGTACCACGTCGGAAATTGCATGTACCTCCGTAGTTTAGCAGATATAAGACATTAAAGGTGGCCCGGCTGGAAAGTAGAATTTCCAGCCGGGCCACGCCTGTACCAGCTGATATCCGCGGTTTTTAGATGTGATTCGAATAAAAGAGGTATGTACCTATTTATGTACCTCCATTAAACTATTTTTTTATTTGAAAAAAGGTCGTAAAATTACTTTTTCATACATTTATTACCCTGGAGCCGGCCGGGTACTGGAGCCGGCCTTACTGTTAATTTATCAAAATTATTACCGCTTGGCTTCCACATGGATGCCAAGCGGAATACTATTACGGCATTTTAAGTTATAAGACACCTAAATATGAATTTGCTGTTTTGTTTGTGCCACTGAAATCTTTTTTAAAGCGAAATTACAGTAATTTGAAATTTTTTTCATGAAATCGACTGTTCTTAAAATGGTCTTAAAATCTTATGTGTCCACCAGAATGGTCTTAAAATTGGTATGTAAGTTTGTTGAAGCGGGGTTAATCGTATGTCAAAATTTGAAGGGCACGTTGATAAATTAAGGCCAAAAAAATGTATTTTCAAAGACTAATAATAATGTAATGTATTTAGAGGTTTCCTTATCTCTTATCCCTTAGTCGCCCCTTACGACACCCGCGGGAAGAGACAGGTGGCACTACTCTAAAGCGGGGGCCACGCAGCAATGTTTTCATGATCTCCGAAATGGGCTTTATAACGCTATATTGAAGAAAACGGGTGAGTTGGAACGGTAGGATTTTAAATAAATTAGCGTAATTTTTTCGTATTTTCAACTTGACGCCATACATATAAATGTATGAAAAAGTACACTGATCCCTACTGCTCGTGAGAACGCTGTGGTGATTTATTTAATTAATAGTCATCCGCATGGCGGCGATGCGGTTCGCCACCCATCACGTCTCGTTCTTCACGGGGGCGAGAAGTGGCTCACGGAGAGCCGTTATGCTGCATTGATCGTAGCAAATGGAAATCCGTGATCTCTGCCTTCCCCTTTTGGGATTAGGCGTGATTGTATGTATGTATGTATGTACCTATGTATGAAAATATAAGTCTTAAAGGTCTGAAATTGTCAGAAGTATGTATGACGTCAAGTTGAAAATACATTTTTTTTGCCTTAATTTATCAACGTGCCTAGCCCTTCAAATTTTGACATACGATTAACTCCGCTTCAACAAACTTACATACCAATTTTAAGACCATTCTGGTGGGCACATAAGATTTTAAGACCATTTTAAGAAAAGTCAATTTCATGAAAAAAAATTCTAATTACAGTAATTTCGCTTTAAAAAAGATTTCAGTGGCACAAACAAAACAGCAAATTCATATTTAGGTGTCTTATAACTTAAAATGCCGTAATAGTATTCCGCTTGGCATCCATGTGGAAGCCAAGCGGTAATAATTTTGATAAATTAACAGTAAGGCCGGCTCCAGTACCCGGCCGGCTCCAGAGTAATAAATGTATGAAAAAGTAATTTTACGACCTTTTTTCAAATAAAAAAATAGTTTAATGGAGGTACATAAATAGGTACATACCTCTTTTATTCGAATCACATCTAAAAACCGCGGATATCAGCTGGTACAGGCGTGGCCCGGCTGGAAATTCTACTTTCCAGCCGGGCCACCTTTAATGTCTTATATCTGCTAAACTACGGAGGTACATGCAATTACCGACGTGGTACAAACGGTACCATCGGGTTCATAATTGCATGGCCAATTTATCAATGAATTCATTCATAAATTGCCCATGCATTTTTGAACCCGATGGTACATCATGGGTACGTATCACCATTAGAAATAGAGCTTAATCCGGAGATGTGGCGCGGCTGGGAAGGAACACACTTCTGAAGCGACTTTACCCATAGAATTGGGTAATTATTGGGTTACGTAATATTGAAAGTTTGAACTTTAAGTGTGAGTAAAATTATTGAATTTCACGATAACTCACGAAATGAATATATTTTACTAAAATAATTGTTATGTTAGGTAGTTTGGGTAGTAACTTTCTACATATATCTAGCTTTTAATTACTGTCAAGGTCGGATTGGGCTGATTAAGTCAGATTGCCCAGATTGAGCTGTCATTTTAGTATCTGGAGAAAAAAATTATAATATTAAAACAAGATTTATGGTAAAATAATGGGGTATTTTCTTTACATGTGGTATCCCAAATCTTAGCTGTCAAAATATAGCTGTCCCTGTCGGGTATACGCTGACCCTCTGTCTTTTCTATAGTACGTCTATGTCCCTTTTGAACCACCAAGGTTGGCAAGTACGCAATTAGTATTATTGCTGGACCTGCCCCAATCTGCCTCAATCTTCCTAATCTATCAGTAATTTTAATACTAAACTAGATAAATGTCAAATTTATTACCTTATTTGCCCAATCTAATAATTATTTTAATACAAAACTTCTACTATGAACTACTTAAATATGGTTTCACTATGTATCTCTCCATTGTACCTGTTTTTTAAATTTCGCGCCCCGTGCCGGCATTATTATCTTATGGGTGCGTTCGAGAATAATAGTTTATAGTAGTAGTTTTGTACTAAAATAATAATTAGATTGGGCAAATAAGGTAATAAATCTGATATTTATCTAGTTTTGTATTAAATTTACTGATAGATTGAGGCAGATTGACTAGACGCTTACATCTGTAGACCCCTTGATTTATATGAAATACATCGGCTGCCCAATGAGCTGATGGCTAATGAAGGGTGACCTTCCAATGTCGCTGAAGCGCAAACTCGTTGACATGTGTATTCTGCCTGTCCTAACCTACGGTGCTCAAACATGGTCGCTCACCGAAAGTCAGAAGTCCAAATTGAAGGTATGCCAGCGAGCAATGGAGCGCAGCATCCTAGGTGTCAACAGGATGGATCGTATCCGGAACACTACGCTGCGCTCCAAAACACGCATAGCTGACGTGGGCAAGAAGACCGCCAGACTTAAGTGGAACTGGGCCGGTCACGTCTGCCGCATGCATCCGGATAGGTGGGCATGTGTAGCCACCAAATGGATGCCGCAAAAGAGGCGCGGACGGGGCAGGCCCAAACAGAGATGGCGGAACGATTTGGATGCTTTCCTCAGCACCTGGCCGGAAAAAGCGGGGGACCGAGAGTTATGGAAAACAGCGGGAGAGGCCTTTGCCCAGCAGTGGGACACTACTTTAGGCTGATTAAAAAAAAAAAACATCGGCTGCGTTCACATATCAAACTTCTTTTTATCTGTAGATACCACGTGCACGGAATGAAGCACGTTGCCTATTTTATTTTTTGCACAGATAACTTTTCATCTCTGTATCTAAATGTCAAATTCAGGACGGCGAACCTTCTGTACTTGTACTATTCATTATTCTGTGCCCGCGGGATTATTAATATAGATTACAACCCGACAAAAATTTCAAAAAACGACAAATTTGTCCAATGGGGTTGGCAACTGTCAACGGTTTGGCCAGATGGCGCCAGCATAGCTAGGTCCCTTTAACTAGTATTGTTGTATGGGATTGGCTTAAAGGCTAGCCCATCCAGGTCAAAAAAAATTAAAAAAAAAACAAGATTTTGACACTATTTTCTAGGACTGACGGCAGGGGGGTACAACTCAAAGTAAATCTGTCAAAAAACTTGAGTTTGACACGACGTATCCGATACGTTTGCATAAGTGCGAAAGAGAACTTGTCATGCGTTAAGAAGGGACAACATGATTCGTGACGTTACGTGACATTACAGAGGTCTCTCTGTATTATACTATTATTTACTCTGTGCTGACGGGTACCAGCTATGCTGGTACCCGTCAACCGTCATCTGTAAATACTTTCCACCGGCCAACCCCATTGTGCCACAGATTGTGCTCATATTGCGTTCAATAAACTTTACTGATTTGCATACCCCGGGGTTTTCGGTGCGGGAACGTTATACACTAGCCAAATAACAGGTAAAAACTGTATAAAATGATACTAATTTAACATTTCTAAACACATTTAGAGCTTACAAACTACTTTTAATTCATAGTTTGGTAATTACTTTACAATAAACAAAGTTATAAATACACGAAATCATTCCCGCACCGAAAACCCCGGGGTATGCTGATTTGTCACAGGGTGACAGGTGAACTCTTGTCAATGTAGCTGGTGAATTTTGTTTAATAAAATTCTGACGGCTACAAAATTGTCATTGTCAACTACAATTCAAAAATTGTCATGAATTTCTATAGAAAATGAGCCAATATTCAATTACATATAACAGTTACAACGCTTTGCAATTACAGCAATGTCCAACTGTAGTTACAATTAAACAAATTTGTCAAGTGTGACAATGACATATTTGAGGGTAGATTGTAATTTTTAATGAACAGATTTTTGAATTGTATTTGGACTTGCGGCCATCTTGTCGAGCAAGGTGGTTTGGTTTCGGGAAAAACTTCTTATTTTATGTTCATTTTCGTGATTCAATGTGTAATATATAGCTTATTCTGCAGTGATTTAACGAACTAGTGAGCAACTAATGAAGAATTAGTCTCGAAACATGTGTAACCCCTGTTTGAGTTAGATATCCGTTAGTCCACGTGCTGTTTGTAGGGAGTAGCTATCTCCTTATGAAAAGCCTAACCTCACCGTACAACGTCCAGCTCTTGGAGCGACTTCGACATTGGCAAAATTGTCCCAATATTGTGGACAGAATGCCATATTTTAAAAATTGAATTGAATTGAATTGTATTTGTGATATGTAATTGTGGATTGTAATGTTTGTTATTTAGGGCCCGACTTGACTGACAGACTGAAAAAAAAATGTCATTGTCAAGGGGACCCGTTCGACTATAAAAAAAGGTTGCATACATCTGAAACGGAAAAAATGTAGCAGTTTTTAGTTGATAATATAATTCATACAATAGAATCAATATATCTTTAGTTGGCTTGACTCATTGATTTTCTCATTTCTGTTTCCAATTGTACGAGTATGTTTTAGATGTAAAACATTGCATTTTCTAGAGCCCAATCCATCGTGTACCCTGCCTCTCCCTTACCCTCCGTCAGCTCCCGAAATCAGTCTAAATGGCTTCTATCCATCCATTGGGACAATTCAGCGAGTGTCAAGGTGTTGAGACAAGTGTACAGTTGATTATAATTTGTCAGGAGGGTTTGGGGGTTTTCACACTGCTGCGGTTTCCGCATGCGACGCCGGTGCGCGAGCGTGATAGCGCTCTGCATGCATATAGGGTACGTTGGGGTGAGACTAGGGTTTCCAATCCCGGGATCCCGGGATACCGGCTTTTTAAGGACGTTTTTCAATCCCGGTATTTTCTGATTCAATACCGAGATGCCGGTATTTTTATTAACTACCTAGTTAAACTGTCAAAATATGTCTAACAAACAACTACCCATCCAAATATTTAATTTAAATTAGGCATCGCTGCGCAGTTTACTGGCAATAGCGGCTAATGTGCGCGGCTGTTTTACGTCTGTTTCTCTCTCTAGTTTAACTATTCTGATGATTTCTTTCTCTGCCGTGCACTGGCGCCACTGGCGCTACATACCGCGCCGGCTGTTGGTTACGTAAATCACACACGTCTTAGACATGTTTATACCGCCGGATATTTTGTCAAAAATGTTAAGCTAATTCGAGCAAGGAAGTGGCTTGGCCAAGGCACCAGTGCAGGTTGCAACTTGTTCATAAAATTGTGAGCTAACTAAAGTTATGCCATATATATACACCAGTCCTTATTTTTCAAAAAATCCATGTCGAGAAGCAAACCATATTACTTTTCGGTAACCAAACTTTTTACCCTATTGAGACCATGTTGTATCCGATTATTCCGAATTGCCGGTTTCCTTCAAATAATATATGACTGGAAGTGAGGTATTCAAAACGGCGGCCAGAAAACGTCCCATTTTTTGGGTTTTCTTAAATATCCGTAAACAGTGTAGTGCCCCTTGTATACAAAATGAAACCGCAAATCGATGTACAGTTTAGCCGTTTGGCACACGCATACTAGAGGTCAAAACAAAATTTTTCATCCGCAGTTCTTAAAAAAAATTCCCTTAGGAGGGGGGTGCTGATTCATCATTTTTTTTTTCCCCATACAAAAATACCTGATCTGACTGATATACAGTACCAAAAAAAACCAAGCCATATCGTATCTGGGGGAGCCCAAACTTGGTATGTTTTGAAAATTATTTTTGTTTTAATTAAAAAAAAATGGCTGAAATATAATGATGTGGTATATTATTAGAACCCCCTCTATTAGCCCTTTCATATGATACCACACACCATAGGTTTTTGAAAAATAAAATTTTTTTCCCATACAAAAAAAATGATGAATCAGCACCCCCCTCCTAAGGGAAATTTTTTTAAGAACTGCGGATGAAAATTTTTGTTTTGACCTCTAGTATGCGTGTGCCAAATGGCTAAACTGTACATCGATTTGCGGTATTACTGTAAAATTAGACTCGTACACCGTGCACTAGTGGCCTCTACCAAAAAATGTTCTACTACTTGAGTAATTCACATAAAATTCTCTATAAAAAAGGTTATATACAGTTTTTTGCTCGGATCAATGTTTAATGAGATATTGAGGGAATAAGATAGACAATAAACATATTGATTTGTTAGCTTTTTCCTGCGACTTCGTCTGCGTGGGATTAACATTCGCCACAATAAATTTATGATTGGTGATTGGTTGATTGGTGAATGCTATGGTGATAGCAAATACAAATTTTACGTATATGCGGTTTTATCTTGGGCCGCCATCTTAAATATCTCACTTTCGGTCATATATTATTTGAAGGCAACCGGCAATTCGGATATTTAAACATAAAAAGAACTGACTTCACTTAGGATCCGCCATTCCAAGAGGAAGTGGCCGGGTTGCTGTAAAAAATAGTGAAATCACTATATAATAGTTGAAGAGTTCCCTCGATTTCTCCAGGATCCCATCATCAGACCCCGACTTGGTGCCAACGGGACCATCCAGGGGTTAGACCCGTTAAATAAAAAAATTGTTTTGAAAATCGGTTCACGATTCACGGAGATATCGAGTAACATACATACAAAAAAATAATAATGATGATAAAAAAAATCCAGTCGAATTGAGAACCTCCTCCTTTTTTTGAAGTCGGTTAAACAGTAATATGATTTGCTTCACGACACGGATTTTTTGAAAAATACCACTGGTCTAATCAGTCTCTTTTCTCTCTATTGTGGAGTTGCAAACTACATATGTAATATGTTTGCGTAATAAATACGGATTTGATTGAAACAAGGCATTTTTTCATTTTTACATTTCAATTTTTTTCCCGAAAAATCCCGGGATCCCGGTCTTGGAGAAATCAATTTCGGTATTAATACCGACATCACAGAAGGTCCGGTATTTGGAAGCCCTAGGTGAGACCGAAAGGGTTTTCGACGAGATAAGCAGTGTTTTCTTGAAAGCTCCATTGTACAAACGACATGAGGACCAGGTACATGAAACTATGATTTTAGTAAAGAAAACATATTTTTCTTTATATTTTATTTAAAAAAAAAAGGTTTTTAATAGTACTTTAAGTATTAAAAAACATCGGCTTCGATCGGATGTTTGTATGGCGTCGGTCGCCGGCCGCCGACGACGGGTGGTCAGAAAACCCAAGGCCTTACAATACTAGTGTTAAGTGTAAAAATACCGTTATAAGTTGAATAGATATATTATATATCAGCTGTGTTATGATTCTTAATGAGGCTTTGACGCTGCTCTTCACAATGACGCAAGCGAGCGATCAACCGGCGTATCTAGGTCATGTTATTATAAGAGCTGATATAAACAATGTGTTTAGAAAACAAGAACACGATTATAATGTACGTTTGTATCGATAACGATAGCAATGTCAACAAAGAGCGCGTCAGCAGGACGACCTATCGCTTCCTTGTCGATAACGGAATTTGTGTTTATCGAGCACGAATGTTTTGACCAAATTCTAATTTGCGACTTACTGAATAGGTAAAATGTAAACTTAATGCGCGTTGTTTTTGTTCAACTAAATCTATTTATGCTAAGTCTCTTGTTTACCTACTCGTTCTCGTTATATGCGCATATTCTTTTTACTAAACTTTGTAACTAATAAATACATAAACCACATACTTGTTTTAAACGGACATAAATTTAAACACCGGTACGTTTGAGAAGGACGAATTGGTTTAATTTTGATTACCATTAAACATATTAATTAATTACAATTTAATTTTATTATTTATGTATAGGTAGGTACATTTTACGAACTCCTAATTCCTAATAGATCTACTTATTAAATATGACAGTATTCGCCATATGAGTAAACGAGCCAGCAAGCAAACCAACTATATCTAGTAACCTAATAAACATAAAAGACAATTTGTTAATTTTATCACATCACAAACATGTTTGGATTTCATTAAAATTTGGCAGAGGTACGCGATCTCAAAATAACAGTAAGAATATCCGTGGTACCTACTCGTACATAGGGAAAGCAAGGTCTACCGAGCCAGAATATTTGTTTTGTGGTTCTTGTTAACCTTTAATCATTTATTGTTGTATTAGTGTTAGTGACAGCGCTTGGCGTATATCTTTGCCAAAAGACATGATAAATGAGTGGTAAAGTAGGGCAATGGCTTTCGGAGTTCGATAAACCGCGGGTTATCTAAACAAGGAAAAATCTTATCCAATTAGAAACATTACTTAATACTCACGCTTGCGAAATGTGACTTCTTACTTCGTTAATTATGTACAATTCTGGATTTTGTGAGTGTGTGTGTAGACGTAAACATGCATCAGTCAGTTCAATACATGTATGTTTGGAGTGCTCTGTAGTCCCAAGGACAGGAGATAATGATGATGATTTTATAAATAAAAACAAGTAAATAAGAATGTTATGTTATGTATAAGAAAACAGAACAGTCAATTCTGACGTAATAATATTACACGCTTCATAGTACATATTCTTAGGTAATTAAAGATAGAAGACAAAGTATAAATACTTACATTCAGTGATGAAGAAATTCAGGAGAGTGAGCGCAACCGTGTGCCCGGAGAACATATAGTCCCCACAGGTCCGGACCCCGCGAACCGACATGCCGGCGCCGCTCCAGATGTCATACGCCTGGCGGATCCTTCTGCCCCAGACCGTCAAGTCGTCCGCCGGGGGGTAGGAGCGTGGCTCGCACTTCAGGTGCGACCCCGGCACGGACAGGGACGTGATCAGCATGGTGAAGCATCGCAGCAGGAAGACTGTGCCGGCGAGAGCGAAGAACCGTCGGAGGAGGATGAACCTGGGACAATTCGGAGAGAAATTAGCCCAAGCCCTATAAGAGTAAACAGGAATTTGATTGGAAATAAATGATTATTATATTCGCGAATTAGTATAGAATTCCCTTCACTCAACTATTCTTTTAAACGTTGCTTTTTGTTATTTATTTACATAATGATGTTATCAAACACTGGACAACAATGGAGTAGAGAGGCATTAATTCACCCGGTGTATAGGTTAGTACCTAGTACTCGTAGTTCAATTAACATTGTATGTACCTGTTTGGATGGAAAACAGACAAATGTAATCTCTAAAGACCTTACATATTGCATATTCTTTTTAAGATGCTTCTAGAACACAACATAACATCGGTTACTTGTATTTTCGTACAATCGTGTTTATGATTATATTACCTATGCAGATTATGACTTAAAGTTAAGCTACTTTAACAAACAATAAGCCAGACTTAACACATTAAAGTGTTCTCTAATGTTGTGCTTTATGCTCCAGAACCAGAACTTGAAAAAGCTTCTCTTGTTGAAAGCAACGTTTTCTCCCAACATGCGCATGAGCTTTGCTTAAATTTGCTAACGGGTCACCGAAGCATAAAGACAACATGCTGATTGCTGAATCAGCCTGGGGTGACTCCAATGAATCATAAACATATGTAATATATGTACCTAGGTATCGTCAATTCGTCACTCTTGTTGATAACAAAGGAAACAATGCAAACATTACCACACTTGACGCCAGGAACAAAGAATTACAATCGTTTAATAATAGAGTTTGTAAACATGTTCTTATTTGCGTAAAACAAAAAGGGTCAAATGTCGATGGGATTTGTAAGTGCAGGCTACAGTACAGACGTGACGGTGTTCATAAATAAGTACCTACACGGCAGATTTTTTAAACGGGTAGGTATGTATTTAATGAGGTTCTGGTTGGCAGCAACGCGTGAAACGAGATTGAAATGAGCTTGCTTCCCTTAATGTATCCCGTAGTCGCGTCAGGATTGGTTCAACTTATATTTCAGGCTCTAATTACTTCAATATTGCGTGTGCTTAAACATAAACATGCCATTTGTCCCCACCCCACGTGACAGGGGCGGGCACATATGCGAACGAAACCTTCCCATCTGTGCCTGCCAGGGACGGCCGCCACGCCACTTTACTTGGTATTCCCACCTAGATGGGTAGAAACCATTCCTATCTCACCTATCTGTGCCCGTGTGGGCTATCACGTGGGGCGGGGACAAATGAGAATACATCAATATTTTGAATTCTGATGGTGAATGTTATGAATGTAGATGAAACGAATGTGTCATGTACAAATGCACAGTTTCATTGCCCATTATCCATTATGCGCATCCTTGATCTAGAGAGGAAATTACTGCAACAGGGAACCAACAAGTGGGGATCGGAAGGGAGCCAGTCAAATTATGGTCCACGAGTGTTCAATATGGGTCGTTAACACTTTCTCTCTCCCGTGGCCGAATCAAGTATGACTCATGCTTATCCATTTGTCATTAATCATTATACCAGCTGTTAGTATGACAGCGAAGTGAGCATACGAGACTAAAGGCGCGGCCACAGTGCCGTCGGTGGCGGTGCGAGGGAGAGCTTTTACTTATAATGAGTTCAGCCAAAATCGGGCCCTGGGTAAAATTGGATGATTCAAATTTACGCACACGACTTGTCAGGAGCAGCAAGTTCGGTCTGAAGAGAGGTGAGCCCGAACTAAATAAAGTCCCCGCAATAGGCGTGAATTTGAATCATCCGATTTTACCCAGTGTCCAATTTTGGCCGAACTCACCTATACACTATTATGTTAGGCACTTAACTGTACAAGTGTACAATACAAGTTCAATTTGAGGTCTCCAAAAACATGTTCGAATAAAATAAAGCAAAAACAACGAGCAAGCTTGTGGGTACACAGTATACAAACAAGAAATAGATTCAATCGATTAGCATATCTGTGCTCGTGTATAGGGTTGCCAGGTGTCCGGCTTTTTACGGACGTGTCCGGCTTAATTTTTGCTCGTCCGGCCTGTCCGGCTTTTGTTAGGCTTTTCGTCTGACTGCCACGCGAGTGGTACGAGGTGAAAGTCGACCGCAACTAAACAAGCAACTGCTCCGAAGGTTGTTAATAAGTTGATAAAATAATCAAATGTTAATACACTTATATTAAAAATAGTTATCATTTGCCAAAAGGCAGAACTCTAATTTTAAGTAAAAAAAAAGGGGTATTCGTTTTTGTCTAAAATGGGTTTATTTGGTAGCTCCTAGCTAGGATTTGTTTAGTGCCTTTCTCAGACAAAATTTTACAACACTTTATCGGGAATAGGTTTGATATAGTTACATTTATTAATAAGGGCATTGTATTTTAATATGTAATTAAAAAGAAATTAGTTGATCTTTTTTGACATCTAGATTTTGTGTAGCTACAGAAAACTTAACTGTGTATTGTAATTCGCTTAGTTGTTTTTTATTCGTAATTTTTAAGACTCGCTGTTCATAAACTTGAGACACGTATTATTTTTAAGAGAAAGGATGCACCGTACAAAAATGTTTTAATTTTTTTAGTTTAGGTTTTATATTTTGTCGTCGTGATTAATTACGCATACTCTCTAATACAACATTTGAATTTTCTAGTAGGTAGAGTTGACGTCAAAGATATGTTTATACTTTCGCACCTTATTACAAACGAGTAAGGTGAAAAGGTGTAAACATATATTTGACGTCAACTCTACTAACGATCACTGAACTAAGCCGCGGACAGAAGGACCAGGCGAAACTATTACGGTACCTAAAAATAAATAAGTAATCGTTTCTTTTATTATAAAATGTTGTCCGGCTTTTCGAACAACTGTCCGGCTTTATAAAAGGCTAAAATGAGCTATAAAAAAGTTATGTCCGGCTTTCAGGGTAAAATGTCCGGCTAAATTAATCGCGAAGTCCGGCTTTTGTGTTTTTGGGCCTGGCAACCCTACTCGTGTACATATCAGCAGAAAAAAATATCAACAACTGATGTCTTTCTGACCTGAGTGATCTTATTAATACGTATAAATACGTATTTAACACACTTAGGTACCTACACCAGCGTTTATAAATACTCGTTTCTACTAACTAAGAGCTACGTAGGTACAGTCGCCGCCAAAAATATGTTTATATTTTTGCACCTTACTCCTTTGTAATAAATGTATACATATTTTTGGCGTTGACTGGACATTATTCGTCGAATAGCTAGTCTAGTATATTTTGAACAAATATTGAATTTTTTTTACGCTATGATTTAAAAAAAATAGGCTCGTCATGTCGTTCACTGAGGCCACAAACGCAATTTTTACACAATAAGTTATTTAAGACAATCAGGCGTCATTTAATTTCTGTCGACGTTTTGAGTATGTTGCATAAGTCTAAAGTTGCGTAACTAGTACCATAGACTTAAAGATATAATAGACGGCCATAGTCTAAGAACTTTTTGAGGCTCCAAGTCTTTAGCGCTATCTAGTCCAGAGTCCAGAGCGACCTAAATATAGCTAAAATGTAAGAGGAAATGTCACCTGCTCTAGTACAGTCGTTACTAGATCGACAAAAAGTTCTTTGACTATGGCCGTCTATTATATCTTCAAGTCTAAGATGCTAGTACCTACAAGTTGCTTTGAGGATTGAGGTAACTCCGCAAATACCGAAAAATATAATTTGAGTCTTACGCAGACGACTTTCGACGACTCCTGATTTAACCTAGTTAGGTTAGGTGCCTAGGTATAATGTAGTCAGGAGACATTCTGTTGAGGGTTGAGGTGAAGGTGGATAATTATGTATAAGGGTCGCCACACACCTAGCGGTTTTCCTCGCGGAATTACCGGAAGTAGCGGAAATTCATAGACAAATTAAGCATTTTGTCTATGAATTTCCTCTACTTCCGGTAATTTGTCTATGGCTTCCATACAAAAAATCTGCTACCATAGACAAATTTCCGCTACAATAGACAAATTTCCGCTACTTCCGGTAATTCCGCGAGGAAAACCGCTAGGTGTGTGGCGACCCTAATGAGGAAAATCAGTTAGGGCTAGGGATGTCACGAATATTCGCATTCGTATAATGCGAATCATCATCATCAACTATTTAAGAGCTGGGTTCTTGTCGGTGGAGCATTTTCCATGTATATCTGTCCTTTGCCTTCTCCTTGATGGCCTGATACGACACGACGTTTATTTTTTCCTTGACTTGATCCATGTACGCTATTCTTGGCTTTCCTGGTTCCCTTTCTGCTTCAACTTTACCTTCTATGATGTTCTTAATAAATTCGTCATGTCGTAGCAGATGTTCAAGCATCAATGCGAATATTCGCATCATTTTTGACATTCGTATCAAGATTCGCATTCCCATCAAGAATAAGAATAATTTCAAATGATACGAATATTTTACGAATGCGAATGTTGGCAGAACGCATCCTGTTTGGACCGCGCTGCTGACCCAAACGATGGTCATATGCTTGCTCATACACAGGAAGTGAAAACGACGGTATCACTTGAATCAACTGACTTGATCAATAATATGTATAGGACTCCATCACATATCGTATTCACATTCGGACATTTATGACATAGTTACCTAAAATGATTATCTATGATTGTGTTTGTTTCTATGATTATTATAATGATAATACTAGAAAATTTAACAACAATAGTCTATTATCGAGAAGAAATGGTAATTGTTCATCCAAAAATCTTGGCCTTGTGAATGGCGAGGTTTCCTTATCATTTTGCTACAACTCCCTATCAAGTAAGTATAACAAAACATGCGTGGTTTCACACCACAGATAACCTCAACCACTAGATAGATCATAAGTACAACTTGGGGTCACCACGCATCAGTGCTGATGTGTGGTGACCTTGTGCTCCCTGTAAAAGCTTAATGATGAGGTGTCTGTGTAGTCTGTGTTTCACACTATTGGCGGTGTTAGTTTCTTCTAGTTTAATATTTGTTCTGTGGTAATTTCTTTACATTACTTTTTTTTGTCAAACAGACCTGTGTTTGTGGAAGAGCAGCACAACAAGCCAGATGGCCATGAGCAGCGAGCCCGTGATCTCGCACATGTCGAATGCCCATGGAATGTGCGGCACATTGTCCAGGAACAGGTCCGGCAGCGGTGGATACTTCTTCATGTCTGGGACCTTGTCGTGAACTATCACCATTACCACTGCCGTCACCCATGTCACGAGGAAGACGTAGCCTGTTGGTGAATGTTAATTGTAATATAAAAGAATAACTACTACTACTACCTAAGAGAAAAAATGTTGATCTACGTATATCCAGTGACATGTTGACAAAAAATAAAGAATAATATTTCTGATTATTTATTAGCCTAAATTTAATTTTTTATATGTAGAGTCTTTTTTAGAGTAATAAATTAAAGAAAATTATCACATTGAAAAATTTAACTCTTTTTAATTGATAGAAAAAATTTGAAAATAAGAATATTAATAATCCACATGGATTACTGCCATTATTATGTTAAGAAATATTTTGTAAAACATACTGGAATGTCCAACAAACACATCAGATCTATATTGGGTGCTATTTGGCACATTTGAAGATGCAACATTGTACCAGTGACATGTGTCCAAACAGAAACAGGCAGACTAATAATAATGCGACACATGTTTGGGTGAAAGACATGTTACTACATAACTTACCAAGCGCTAGAGCAGTTTTCCAGATCTCAGGTTTCAATTTCGAAGCTTTTGCATCTGGAGTAAAGGTTGGCACACATTCATTGTTGCTCTCGTATGAGAATTCACTGGGCAGTTTATGTTGAAGATTATAACTAAGGTGCGACAAGTTGGTGCCGAGGAAGTTAATGTTGGTCGACGGATTCGCTAGCACGCTCTCGTCGCAGAGGCCAAGCTCACACATCGCCCCGCGATTATGTCTCTGTAACTTCTTCACTGACAAAATAAATCGCTTTCTTTCACCGAGCTTCAGCTGATCAAATGGAAACTCGTAGAAGTCCCTGTCCACGAACGACAGCAGACATTGGCCATCAATGTCTTGAGATTTACAAATATCTATTATAAAGTTAGATATTTTGTCTTTATGTAATAAATCTAACACTTCTTTGTTAGTCCAGTTTATTACGTCTAATTCCATTGTTACACACAGACACCAGTTTGCCCTGATAATTCTTATGTATAATATTCACGGACAATTTTTAGGAGGAACTATTTAACATAAATATTTACAGCCACACTGAGACATTTCAAACAAAAACTAATTATTTATCCAATGGGGTGAAGTGAAATCAAATGTCACTCAACCTCATACTGCGATTTTCTGTCAAATTAATAATGTTGCCAGCGCAAATATTGCAGATAAGGTATCTACAGACAAAACTGAATTTAAAACAGTTTTATGCTCTGCAATTTCTCTGGCTATCTTTATCGTGAATCCTGCCTCTAATTTTAATTACTCCTCTTTTTCTGACACATTAGGTCCGAAACATTAGTTTAAACGGCTATTAGACATTGCAACCTGCAGGGCCCAATCTGTCAGGTTGGTAGGTGTAATTAAAGGTAGGGCCTGTAGGGAGCTGAAGGAGGGTAGGGAGAGGCAGGGTACACAACAAATTGGGCCCTGCAGGTTGCAATGTCTAATACCGGTTTTAGATTCCTGCGCTTGCAAATGGCCATTGGCCATTTTGTAAAAACTTTGATGCAAAGACATACAAAGACACAAAAGTCGTCTGATTTCTGTCATCATCCTCCTAGCGCTTGTACCGGCATTTGCCACGGCTCAATGGAGCCTGACGTCCGATTGGCAACCTAATCCCATGAATTGGTATAGGCACTAGTTTTTAGAAAAGTGTCTGTCCTGGCCGTCTGACCTTCCAACCCATAGTGGAAACTAGGCCTTATTGGGATTAGGTCCGGTTTTCTCATTTCATTCACCGAAAATGGACAGGATATGTAAACACTATATATCATATCACTTTATTGCCTTGACGATAGAGGCGTTGTTCAGATATTTGTTACCACCTTGGCCGCTCCAGCACATCTGATGGCGACGCGAGTTTGATCACGTAATGTTCCATAGTTCTTCACATTTGTTTTGATTTTCTTCATTGTAACGGACATCTGCTTCTAAGCTGGAACTCTGCAGTCGAGACAGTCTGTATTTATTGCTTAAGTATTTATTCAAAGTTTACACACCATTACAGTCTTATCACTAATACACTGCGAAACTACATAGGTGCTATAAATCAAATTATCATGCTAACACACGACTGCCTATTATCAATCAGCTCGCAAAATCTCACGCCCTCATAAAACAGATTCACCATCGCCACGCCAGCAGATCACACTCTGGTGTTGATATCAAGAGCGCATTCAGCAGGTTCAGGGCACGAAGTATCGAAGAGTTCCTATGGGCACATGGGCAGCCGTACGCGCCGTTAGCACTGCCAACAGGGGACGCACACGCGGCCTGAGGGTAATATTTTTGTTTATTTCAGGCACAAAAAGTCTTACAATCCTCTCTACCAGTTCAAGGCAATCAAAGTCCCCGCGAAGAACCCGACATGCAAAACGTAGCAGGCTCAAGTTGCGCCTCACTTCTAAGGAATTGAAGCCCAGGGTTCCTAAAATTGATGTGGGTGCAGACTTGCAGAGGTGTAAGAAAGGGTTAAATCATTCAATTCTTCTCAATAGTAGGGTTTTGTCTCAGTACAAATGCGAAAAAAATTGTGCGCATCCAGAAAAAGTTGTGAATTTTTGACCATAGATAGAGTGAGCAAAGATGAATATTTTTTAGTATTGGCGGTCTGTAACATTTTTGGACCTTCACGTCAAAATCAGGGGTCCCGTGCAATATGTTATTACTCTCTGGTTAAGACTGCTAGGGGTTGTTTGGTATCGTTTCCATGTAAAACAGACATGCAGAATTCATTTCTTATATTAAAAATGTAAAATTTCGTATTAAAAAAAAGTTGTGCCGCGAGGAAGAAGAATTTTTAGAACGTCATATAACTAATATATATCCATTATTTCAAATAATAAAAAATATTATAAAGAAGCATATTTAATATAGATTATACAAATATATACATTTTATACACCTTTAATACAAAAAACTTCTGGTTTTTTTTTTACTTAAGTTGAGTAACGGAAAACAGACGTCGCGTCGTTTGAATTGTGACGGTTTATGTTAAAGTTAAGGAGGAAAAATATGTTTTTATTTATTGTATTTTTTTATTTCTGCATTTTGTGAAGTTATTAATTATGAACAAAATTTACTAATAACAAGCAATACATGCATTTTAAGGTCAATACGCTACGGATGTTCACGTTCACATTGATTATCGATACTTACTATGGAGAAAACATGTACACCACGAAGCAAACATATTTTTTCGCGTAGTTTTTGTATACTATAAGCCTAAAAATTTTATATATTTAGAAACTACATTAAATATGCTCCTTTACAATATTTTTTATTATTACAAAAAAAATGATATATAGTAGTTATATGACGTTCTAAAAAAAAAATGTGTTTTTCCTCGCCACACAACTTTTTTTTAATAAGAAATTTTACATTTTTAATATCACAAATGAATTCCGCATGTCTGTTTTACACGGAAATGATACCACACAACCCCTAGCAGCCTTAACCATAGAGTAATAACGTATTTCACAGGACCCCTGATTTTGACGTGAAGGTCCAAAAATTTTACGGACCTCCAATACTAAAAAATATTTATCGTGGGCCATTCTATCCATGGTCAAAAATTCACAACTTTTTCTCGAAGCGCACAATTTTTACAAATTCGAGCTCTGCTACAAGCGTTCTTTTCGGCTTGCCGCTAAAGTGTACTCACAGAGGAAATAAAACACGTCCATATTACAGTATAAAATACAATATGTTTTATTAGATAGTTATTGCAAAAATTGTTTTAATTTAATGATGCAACACGCATTATCTTATCAGGACCCACTCTATATTCTATATGGATTATAGTATAACATTTAAATACACATATATTATATATCTACAATCATGATTTCCAGCATCCTAAATTGGTTTTGAAAAACTGAAAATCGAAATAATTGTATTCCGTATTCAAAAGTAAAATAATAGAATTCGGGAAGTATGCAGGTAAAATATAAATAAAATGTTAGGTGCTTGGCTGTTTTCAATACTGTTTATAAGGTGGGTGGGTAGTTTTAAGATTAGAACACGTATTATAAAACTAAAAAACGTATTTGAATTGGATATAGATTATCTAGTTTATTTTGTTAAAAAAATAATTGCGATATAAATAATTTCCTCCTGATAATTGATATAGATTATTGATTACTTAAAACACGACCCAGCAGAGACAGATAACACTAAGACAAACAACCTTTTCCTATGTGTTGCTGGTCCAGCACAAAGTGAAGTTTAAAATACTGAAATATATTACTCATATTATTGAATTGAACATTTATAAATAACTTAAATGATAGCCCCAAAATAACATTAGGAGTATATTACATAACAAACAACTAAACAACAAATAGTAACTGTGACTTTCCTTCTTGCATGAATAATACTTATAAGTAATAGTTATCATTAAATACGACGACATAAATTACTAGTTACCTACAATGTTTGAGTTCAACATAAAAAATAACAAATTCATAATCATAAAGAAAACTAACAAAATACTAAATGCAAATATAAGAAGTATTCATTGAACACAAGGTACACAGTCACATGTATTTATTTGTATGCTTTCTTGAAACTATACATTATTAGGAAGATTTCGTATTGTATGCATAGGTGGGACACGTTACTAAAATACACTAAAGTCGAGGGGGAATGGTGATTGTTCAGTCATCGCGAATACTGGCTATTGTCATGAGAATCATTGGGGTTGGGGAACACACCAGAGTGGCAGACCATGGTATTTACAGCACTAAGTAAAGGACCCGGCCTGTGGCCTATTTAATAAAGCTACAAGTGACAATTTACAAGCGGTAGTCTCTTTCTAATACATAAGGTTAGAAAGAGACCTCCGCTTGTAAATGGTGACTTGTAGCTTTGTCATCCCCACTTTACAAATGTCGGACCCACACATGTGACATCGCCAGCAATACAGTTACGCTATCGAAATTATGTCGTTGGACAGATACACGAGCAAATGAGGAGAAAAACGGGCAGATCCTAAATGTTACAAACTGTCTTTTGTTTTTTGGCGCCCTAAATTGGTATTCGTTTGACATATTATCCGAAGTATAACCAACAAGATTTTTTTACGACAGCAACGCCGTCTACGAGTTGATTTGCGTGTTTATCTTCATTCAGGCAAAGATCCACATATAAGGGTCCACGCGTATTTTCGTCGACACAGTATCTGATTTGTAAGCTTTAACCCAAAGAGATAAGATCTACTAATGGTCATATTAGTAACTGTGTTGCTGTTTGTACAAAGTATACCGTTGTCATGGCAACCATAAAACCGGGAACGAACAGTAGCGCGACAAACGATAATATTATTGCACTCTCGGCGCACTAGCTTTTTACCGTGGGTTTAAAATCTGAATTTAGAAAGGTTGAAGATGCAAAAATACCATCGCTCCGAATTATCATGGCGACTAGCAACACTTAAAGCTAAATGTACTTCATGTACGATTATTTTAGTGCTGCCAGTTATTATCTATAAAAGACGTATCTTTATCGTGAATAGTTGACCAGTAAAGGGAGTAATTTCTATATTCACTATTATTAATATGTAAATGCAACTGTAGATTCGTAACTATTAAGGTATAAATTCATTTATCGTTATTGAACACAGGCAGTGAGCGACTTTAGTTAGCGAGGAACGCATGTAAATAGGTGGTTAACCTTTTGACCACTGCGCCAGTTATACCCGTTACTAGAAAATGTTGCCCAGGACGCCATCTTTGGTTAAACTCATGAGTTGTGTAGCCTTACGGAGTAGGGAGTTTTTCTTTTTTTACAGTAGGTTCATAATTGAATTTAATTTGCGATGGTGTGGTGTCCGAACAACTTCTTCGTTTTTATTTAGACGCAGCGCCCAAAAAGTTAAGAGCTTGATCAAATACAACCAGAATTCTATAACATTCACTTATGCTTATGTATTTGCGGAAGTTTCAAGCATTTTCATGGGAGATAAACTGTCGGATACTGAAACTCTTAGTTTGCCGTGAATATTTATAAATATTAAACATAATCAATAATTATTAATGTACAACACACAAATAAATAATATATAGATCGCTGTATATTACAAAGCAGATTAAGGATCATGTCAAACTAAGAGCTCTTGATCGCGACTTTATACGAAATTGCATGAATTAGGTACTCGGTTTAAAATAGTCGTAAAAAACTATTAGCGAGATGATCTGGTGTTATTTGATCGGAAGCTCCGATTGAAACAATTTGTTGGATTAATTTTATAACATAATATACAACCTTAATTAACTTATTCTAAATCACTGCGGATGACCATTTATTTTGTGACAAAACACAGAAAGGGCTCAAACACACAATCGTATAACTGTCGGCGCATATCTAACTCACACATAACATGGACAATGATCGATCAATTATAAATCAAGTAAGAACGGAATAAAGCTCAAATTGGTTTTAAAAAAATGCGCCAACTTGCGTATGTTTGTCACATTTCCGATCGTCGTTCATAAAGGCATAAGAAATCGCGAACCAGCCTCCGCAGCTACAAATATCATAACATAATCTTTCTGTACACATACAAAAATAATACACGGCCGTAATACCACTAAAATAGGAAGTCATACCGTCATGGTAATATCAATATGGCGCGGATTGTTAGTTCAATGACAAATATTAAAACGAGGACCAAGGCCGTTCTCACAGGGGACAACACCAACTGGGGCGACTAAATGTATAAAATATATATAAAAAGTAGTTTATATGGGAAATTATATGGATTAAAATGTTTTGCCTTATTATGACAAAATAAGAGTTATTGTTACTTTTTACCCGACTGCTGCATATAAATACAGTCAGTGTTGGGGGTAAGAATGTATTATAAAGAGCAATTGCATTACTCCTATAAGTTTAAATGAACCTTGTGGTGGTAGCAAAAAAGTCGTAAATCCAACGGCGCCGTTATTTAATCAGCCCAATCAGCATCTGCCCCGAATGAACTCGGCTTAAATACTCATCTCCCGCGTGAAAACCACTGTGAATTGTGTCTAGCAAATAACTTATCCACCCGTCGGGGTCAACCATTTACAAATGCGGTATATATTCTTAAGACATGCGTTTGGTTCATATGAATCAAACATACAATCTTTGCGCAACACCGTACATACCAACCGTATGTTTTTGTACTAAGTGCGATCACCTAATTACATCTCGGCCAGATTGTTTCTTATTCATCGACGTTACGCGTCCTAGTAACGCAAGTGAAATCTAGGAAAACAATCAATGTTATTTCGTCACTTTCAGTTGTAATATCAATCCATCCGTTTGGCTTTATTTCTGTGGAAATTAGCCCTAAAACGCAAACTTAAGTCAAATCTGTAACTACATCTGCACGATTCCATCTCCGTTTCAGTGTACAATCGATGTCAAAGACATGTTTACACTTTTGAACCTTATTACAAAGGAGTAAGGTGCAAAAGTGTAAACATATCTTTGACGTCGACTGTACAACATTGATGGGCTTGTGTTTCGCTCAGCTCATCCACATAACAATCGAAGACGGCTTCTATGAACAACTCGTAAAGGAAGCGGCGCGCGTACATGAGGTAGTCCTAAAACGCAAACTCCACTCGATGTCACCCGCACTATTCCTTCTCCGCCTCAGGCACCACACTGATGGGCTTGTGTTTCGCGAGCAGTGCCCGTGGCTCGTCAGCGAAGCAGTCGAAGGTGGCGTCCAGGAACAGCTCGTGGAGGAAGCGGCGCGCGCACATGAGGTAGGTGGCGCGCGCGAGCTGCCCGCACACGTCCGAGTACACGCACAGGCTGCGGAACACGTCCGGGTGCTTCTGCTTCAGGGATAGGACTGCGGACCGCGTCTGGAATACGGTGGAAAGATTTATTCCGTGACGAGTAAAGAGATGGTCACGAATTTATAATGAAATGCAAAACCAAGACATGTCAAGGTTACAAGGTCGGTCGGTCGATAGTATTTACTTTACAGATGGCGACAGCACCTGTTGTACCTGTCAGTCCTACCAAATTCGACCCGCTCATTCATTTAAAAAAAATGCTAGAGTGATAAGTATATAGCTACACCCTACGGGTAAAATTGTACGTAACAATTTATGGCTCATATTTTAATTGAAATAAAATAATCACCGATTTAAATTAATTGTAGTAGTAGTATAATACTTTATTGTACAAAAAATAAAAATACAATAGCAAGAATACACAATATTTGTACAAAGGCGGACTTATCTCTTAAAGGATCTCTTCATTTTGATTTGATTTGTAAATTCCGATAATTGATTTTAATATTATAAATTCTTCTAACAAATACTAAACCCTGAAATCAAGATTATATTGTTATAATAACAATTCTATGGAACAAAGGTCTATAGATAATACACGTTTGAACAGAATAATTACCTGCCGAAGGTAGATGGGATTGGACATGCATCGCACGTGGTGCAGTAGCTCCGCCTGCGGCGCGCTCACCGCGCTCACGGCGTTCACGGCGCTCGCGGCGCGCGAGTTGTCATCCGCTGGCTTTGCTCCTTCCAAACCTAACACACAATCCTTTATTGTTTATCTCGGTTAAGTATGCTTGCTGAAACACCTACCTCGTTATGTATAAAACTTTGCAACCATGTGAAAAAAATTTCACTTTCTGACAAGCCCAAAAGTCAAAACGACGGAAAGGGACATATTATAGGACGATAGATTTCACAGGCGTTTATGAATAACCCCACTAGGTTATTTTTGCCCAAAGATACATTAAAGCATATAGCGTAGCGAATGTAAAGTTAACATTCGTTTGTTCGTATCTATTGTAACTTAAAAGCATTTTTTAGACTGCAGCAATAAATCAGATTTTACAAAAAAAAAAGATATATTTGAGAATTAATTCAAGTAATTCTAAAGTGCTTAATTTAAACCTTAAATCGAAGCGTTACTCCTGAAATTGATATTAATCTAGTGATTTTGAAAGACTACAAGTCTTGCCTGTCGAATTGTATTTCCACCTGTCTTCGTTGTGTACAGATGAGACACTATCGAGATTCCATAGTTCATTAATTAGTTATCAAATTACCAAGGAAAAACGCCTCCCTCAACTCGTGCGCCGACGGCGGGCGGGTCCTCACACACGCCAGACACTCGTTGGCCGCGTGCCTCCACCTGCCATCGTTAGACTCCTTGGCCTCCTTCTCCGCGATGAAACTCGACTCGTTACTCCTCTCCGCGCTGCTTTGTCGTTCGACCTTCTCCTCCTTTAGGTTGTCTTTTTTGTCAGCTATCGTTCTGCTGGTCACGGTGGCGCTGGATATTCGACTGACGTCGGTCGAACTTGATACGTCCACGTCTAAACCTGGGGTTAAGATTCGATTAGAAATGGTTCACTGAAAGAGTAATAGTTATTTGTTATACAAGGGGTGAAAGTTGTATTTTACGTGCGAGTGTTATTTGAAACACGAGCTAGCGAAAGGATTCTATTATTGACCACGAGCGAAGCGAGTGGTTCAAAAATAGAATCCTGAGCGTAGCGAGTGCTTTAATACACGAGACGTAAAATAACTTTCACCCGTGTATAACACAAAACTTTTCACCTCACTACAGCGAGGAAAATAAGAAAAAGGGTGCATTTTGCTCGGTTTCCCGTAATTCCTCAGGTGTTTAATACTTCTTCATCACTCGAATCACTAATTTTTAACAAAACAACCTAGAAAAACATGCGAATATTTAACGTTGATATGATGGATGAATTGAAATGAAAAGTTTTGACGTAAAAGGTTTTATTAAATGTCAGATGCGTTTTGTTTGTACGTAGACTTATTCGGCTGTCAGAACAATTTATCCGTTTTTACAAAAAGAATGAAGATTAATGTTGAATGCTGATATTTATGAATTAAAATAAAGTTGTAAGACTGTATTAAGTGTTTTTACTCGATGCAATTCATTAATTGCGATGTTAAAAATTCTGCACTTTTAACGTTTTACGTTTTGTTAGCTGTCAAATGTCACTTAAGCCACTTGTCACTTATGTCAAAACTCTTTCACCACATGTGGATAAAAAGCGATTTTCACAATAGATATTAAACAAACAAAAAGGGCTTTCCGAGCTAGTGAGGTGAAAATAAATATTGGCTGCATTTAGAGTAGTGGTTCTTAATCCTTTAGTTACGAGTATAAGATACCACTCGAAAAAAAAGTTTATAAATTAATAGGAATCGGTAAGTCAATACACATTTACTTGATCATTGATCTACTCACAAGAAATACTTCATATTGCACTGACTGACAGTAAAATAGTTATTTGTGCAACAAGAGAGGAAAGTTGGTTTTTCTTGCGAGTGTTGATTTTGAGTCCCGAGTAAGCGAAAGATTCTATAATTGAATCACGAGCGAAGCGAGTGATTCTAGGTTTGAATCTTGCGCGTAGCGAGGGATCTCAAGAACACGAGATGTAAAAAAAAAATCCTCTCGTGTGACACATACAACTTTTCACCTCAGTAGTGAGAACATATTACAGTTAAAAAAACACATTTATTTACATTCCCGAATGAAAGGCATCATCATTGTGACGAAAACCTCCTAGAAACAAAATTTCACTCCCTGGAGTGACGAAAGTAGCAACTTTCCTCCCTCCAGGGAGTGAGGAAAATAGGCTTGTTCGAACTGCTGAGGTGAAAAAAGAATTCTCACAAGGACTCTGTAGCGATAAGACCGCCTGTTGTCTGCCTCTAGATTTACCCTCTTAAATCATGTTTTGTCTGTTTATAACAAACAACTGTCAAATCAAAGTGGCAGATAAGAACAAAAAATGATTTAATTAAATTAGGTTTGAAATACTTATATGAGTAAGCGGGGTAATCTTTGCAGGTGTACTATTTTGCTGAGGTGTGTCATGTGTGGTATATAGAATACTTGTATTGTATTGTGCTGCACTACTAGTAATGTCCACGTTCCTTACGGTTTTAAAGAGTGGCTTACATTTACTTGATCGTGGTTTCTCAGTGCTAGCGATGCTCGCATCATTCAGTATCGTTGAGGATTTGTTCGCTTTCAGAGGGTCTTTCTCATCGACGTCGACGTCGATGTCATGGAGTTCACTGGAAAAATTAAATTAGATTAAGTAACAATCAGATAAATTGCAGTTCGGTATGTTTTTTTACCTCTAATATTTTCGAACGAGCGGAAGCGAGTTCTTAGAAACAAGTTTGTCTACTGGAACGTATACTTCGGCATTTCGATGGCTTTGATGATGATGGCTCACCTCGGGAACAGCGCCTGCAGGTCCCGGGGCAGGCAGATGCCGATGTAGTGCGGCGGCGGGCCGGCGGCGGCGGCGGGCGCGGGCGCGGCGCGCGGGGGCGAGGCGCGGGGGGCGCGCGCCTCACCCCCGCCCGCGCCCGCGCCGCTCTCCGCCACGCACAGCGGCTTCCAGTCGTAGTCCAGCAAGCTACACAAACGAATTTCAACCATATTATTGTGTCCTATGGCCAATAGCCGTGTTTACACCTGGCGCACCGCCTCGCGAGGAAATTGCCGCGCGCGGCAGCTCGGCTAGTGTGGACATGTTTCGCCCGAGGCATTGCGGCCGCGCGTGCGATTGCCTCGGGTGAGGCACGGCCTAATGGGCCTGTGATGACAAGAAAACATGCTTGGAAACGTCGTCGTTGCGTCAGGAAAAATAAGCCAGGACACATCGTTTCAGGTCGCACTTTCATTTCCGGAACCCGTTTTCACGCCGGGGCATGTACGGCTTTTCTCAAAAAAATGCGTGCGTGCGATGCGTGAATATGAAGTGTTAATAATTCTCTCAGTACCTTAACTTGGCCATTCTTTCTCTCGTCGACTTGGCGCGGTCCCTCAGCGAAGAGAAAGGTTTGGAGCGCCGGTGGGTGTCGGACAGCAGCCAACTTAGATCGTCCATGTCGCTCGAGCCCGACGCTGCGCTTTCTGACAGGTGAGGCCTACAAATACGATAATTCAATTAAACTGATTGAACCATTAACTACTATTTGGAAATAACATACCAATAAACATAATGATTGCCTGAATTACATTACAATTATTTTATTTATTTTTTAAATTATACTAGCGGCTGCGCCAGTTAACAAACTAGCGAAATAATGTGTATTTTAAGACACTAAGACAAGTAAAGATATCTGCACTAAAATGTATATTTTGATAACTAAACTGCAATCAGAAGTGAAAAGTTAAAATTGTTCTAAAAGTCAACGGCAAGGCTCATAATTTTATTGCGTGCTTCATTTATTCGCGACAGAGACTATAGAGATCATAGATATCTGTCCTATGTTTGTGATAGAGATATAGACGACCACAGCCTAAGCACTTTTTGAAGCTCAAGTCGATTGCGCCCTCTGTCCGAAAGCCGTCTAAAGATACCGAATTTGTAAGAAGAAATGTCACCTGCTGTTCTTAGGCTGTGGTCGTCTATATCTCTATAGTCTCTATTCGCGATGTAAATTTCAGTTGTAAAACATGTAATGAAATTGCGACTCAGCTTACTGTTTCGTGGAGTGACCCAAAAATATTTTATTATCGTAAATCTTAATAAAATCATATTAATTGTTAAAGTTACCGTCTGTGTTTATTCAGCGATATTAAGGTAGCATATCCACTCATGTCCAACTGAGAGGGCGGCGAGCTCGACACGTCCGGGGCCGTGAAACCTGCGTCAAACCATGAGTTCTATAAAAACATTCATTGCTATAGACTGCCTTTGAAATACTAATACATAGTGACAAACTTTCGTACAATAGACTTCTCCAATATCTGCGCACACGCAAGGACATTCAAAAATATATAAAAAAAAAAACGAAAAAAAAGGTCGTGTACCCATATTTTTTAACGCCGGTATGTACGGCCAAGGACTTTAATTGTTGAGCCATTTAGGGTTCACTTTACACTGAATTTTTCATAAAGTAAGTATTAAACAAAAGAAAATAGCTTGACCCGTAAATGGCTCAACAACTAAAGTCTGTGACTGTACATATATGGGGGAGCTTGAGTGTACATTGCACTGAAACTAAAGAATTACAACTAGTTTTAGTTATAGACGATGTCCTTATTAGACAACACATTAATATGGTAACTTGCGAGTGGGACACCGTCTTCGGTTGAATTGCTCTCACTCCGGCCGCTTTTCCAACATCATAAACACATATTTCAACTGTCTCATTCAGTATTAAGATTCAAATTTGTTTGGATAATATGTGGGCACTCTTACTGGAACTTGAAGTCCGCCGCTGCGTCTCCGATAGCCTCGTTCGATGCGAACCACTGCTGCCTTTCATTCCGTAAAGGCTCGACGAGCTTGGTATGGGACTTAGCGTTAGAACTCGATCACTGCAACAAAAATACCATCAAAAGTGACACAGACTCTGTTTCTGGCAGACTAATCATTTAAAAAAAAAACAAAGACGACGAATTGAGAACCTCTTCTTTCGAAATTTAAAAGTCTGTTAAATAAATATTCTTAAGGTCCAGAAGTGTTGGGTAGTTAGAAAAAGTACTCACGGAATCGTATATTTTCCAAGCACGGAATCGCAGCTGCTAACGCCACTCGTGCTCGACTCGCTCGTGTTTCTCACCCGCCCCTCTTGGGCATGCTCCAGCGAGTTCATCCTGCCCAACATCAGTCTTTCAGCCGGGTTCCTGTGCGGCCGCTCGAAACTTCTTTCGAAATCTCTAAGGATGTCCACCGTCCTGGACTCAGTCATGGTGCGGTTTATCGAAGCGCCTTGGGAGGGAAGGGTGTGCGACTTTCTTTTGTCTGGTTCTTTGCCGTTCAGCTTGCTATCAACCATGTCCTGGTTGAGTTCGTTGATTTTGCTGGGTTTAGTGATCTCCGAGTGGAGGCTCTCGCTGAGGTCGGTGTGGTCGGAGTGCTCGCTGGCTTCGGCGTCGAATACTTGAAACCTCCGTTCGGGGGAAGCGATGAAGTTGAGTTTTGGGTCGAGGAAGGCGTAGAATTCGTCCTGGATTATAGGGAACTGGTCCTGCCTCGTGTGTCTAACGCACAGCCAACCTGTAGACGGTAATGAAAACCATTAACGTTGGTCCAATTTTCCGTCTGCATCAAAGTAAGACTTAAACTTCTATAAAAGTTGGACGTTTCTTGTGTAAAAAACGGTTATTAATTTTTATTGCCATAGAATTTATTAGTTTGCATACTAAGTTATTTATACAAATATAGGCGCTAAAATCTAACTTCAATTAGTGTGTTCATTGTATTATGCATCTCACTCCCAATCAAATAATCTTACCCAGGTCCGACAGCAAGTTGGCTCCTTCATAAGTGCTCCCAATCAGGCCCAGCACGTAGAAAGCCGTGGCCCGTACAGAGTAGACGGGGCACTGTTTGGCGAGCGCTATGACCCGCGTCGGCACGGATTCCTCACTAGGATTGGTTAGTGAGAGCAGTTGTTGGAGTCCAAGAGGGTGCAGCGCGGCGTTGCCGACGGCCCAGAGGGACGCCTTCACGTCCATTATCTCTTGTTCGGTGACGCAAGTTTTTCGTTGCAACACCTAAGATCATGACAAAAATAAGTAAAAACAGCTGATAGAATATATTCTGATAGGATTAATTGACTGTTGAAAATGTGAAAACATTATTGCATAGCAGGTACTTTTTCAAGAAGAGGAAAACGCCAATTTTGCCATTATTAACTCAGAATTGCGATCTTACGTTAGGGAAGGTTAAACTGCTGAAGTTCTAATTCTATGATAATATCCGATCCTTTACTAGTCGCTAGAGTCTGCGTAATGTGAATGGTACAACATCAGTTGCGGCGCTCAAAAAATGTTCATATCTTAGGATAGCCCGTTCGGCGTTGCTATTCTGGAAAACTGTATAACTGTATTAAGGCAAGCTAGTGGGAATCGAGTAGTATGGGCACTCCGGCACTAAGTACGGGTACATACCGCTAGCGCAGGCTGCAGCGCCTGCGGCAGCAGCGCGCGCGCGAGCAGGGGCGCGCGCGCGAGGGCGAGCAGCGCGTGCGGCGGCGGGCGCGCCGTGCGCCGGGCCCGCGCGCGCGCGCCGCCGCCGCCCGAGCACAGCGCCAGCGCCGAGTGGATGGCCGCCTCCACCAGCCGCACGTATCTGCGGACTCAGTTAGGTTAGGTAACTGGCCGGTTGCGTTCGTGACCCATATATATTATCAGTCTACTACTATAAACGATTAGTCCGCCTCGCACTGAGAACTCGCGATTTACTTGCGGTTGACCAATATATAAAGACCCATTAATAATAAATAAATAAATAAAATCATTTATTTCGAGTATCTAGTAGACTCATATTTTTGGTTAGTAAGTACTTACATCTATGTTAGTATCTACATAACAACAGATAATATTATATACAAATTTATAACTTTTGTGTCATGTTTCTAGAAGTACCTTTGTAAGGGTTAAACACAGTAGGTACTTCTAGAAACATGCATATCATCACAATGCCTCAAATATGGGCAGTCAAACCTCTCGGCTATCGAGCGCAGGATGGGGTTGGGGCTGGCCCGCACCCGGCGCACCAGGGATGTGCATCGCTTGCGCATGGTCGCATAAAAACAATCTATGTGCGCTTCAGCAAACATTCCCGATGCGCTACAGAAACGGGGCAGCCCCACCAACACCCGGAACGCGTTGTTATATTGGACCCGAAGGGCCCCATAGGCCCGCTGCGTGTAGTATGTCCATAAGCTGCACGTATACAGGGAAGTGCAATATGCTCTGAAAAGAGTTAATTTCACCTCCCCAGTACAGCGCGCAAACTTACGTGCAATCATGTTTGCCCTAACCGACAGGGCCCTCCGTTCACGCTCAATATCCATATCGTCTTTTAGATCTGAGGTGACAATATGGCCTAGATATTTAAAAGTCCTCACCCTTTCCAGTGGACTACCATTCAATCTGATGGGAGGTACTATAGGTATCCGATAACCAGTAGGTTCAAACACCATGAACTTAGTTTTACCTACATTGTATGTTAGCCCCTGTTGGATAGCGTAGGACTGGCAAATATCCAAAAGTTTTCGCAAACCACAAGCCGATGCGCTCAACAAAACCATATCGTCGGCGTAACTCAAATTATTCAAACAAACTGTATCAATATGGCATCCGATATGCGTTTTGTTGAGCGCCTCGAGAAGCTCATTTAGGTAAATGTTAAAAAGTGTTGGCGAGGTCAACCCCCCCTGCCTCACCCCACACTCCAACCTGTACGGGTCCGATAAAGTACCTGACCATCTAACGCTATTGACCTGATTTCCATACCAATACCTCAGAATTTGTATGGTCTCATTAGGTAGTTTAATGGCTCCCAGTTTTTGCCATAGGATATTATAGGAAACCAGGTCAAAAGCCTTAGATAAGTCTAAGTAGCACGCATAAACAGGCGTCTTCCTATTTAAATAATATTTGACAGTGTGCTTAAGGCACAGTATTGCACTCTCTGTTGATAACCCCGGTCGAAAACCAAACTGGTTGGGGCTTATACTCACGCACATATTTAACTGTACATTTAGCACACCATCAAATACTTTAGCAATAATAGTCGCGAGGGATATAGGCCTATAGTTATTAATGTCGGACAATTCTCCAGTTTTACTTTTAGGTACAGGAATAACTACAGTCCTCATCATGTCCTCGGGCAAATAACAGTGTCTTACACACAGCGTATAAAACAAAGCTAACACTCTTGATATGTGGGGACCCGCATTCTGGAGATGCTCGATGCTGAGACCATCGTGCCCTGGGGATTTGCCTCGCGAGATAGACTTAATAGCCTTGGCTACATCCTTAGCAGAGTATCCAGGTCCAGGTTCCACGTCGTTGGGCTCAGCATCGCTCACTCCAGCCTGCGATAGTCCAAGAGGAGATTTAACCATGAAATGATCCTTAAAAGTGTTAGCTATGTCTTTGGCGTCGGTTTTGCCATTAACACTCACAGGGCATGAAGGTCGACATCTCATGTTGTTTGTGGCTTTCCAAAATGACCGAAAATCCTTTTTGGAGTGCTGTGCAGCTAGAATATTCATTTTTATTTGGGCCTGATGGTCTTGACACCATTTTAATCGAGATTTGAATATTCTTCGCGTTTCACACATCTCATTAAATAACCTGCCAGCTTCCGGTCTACCACAAAGTGTCCACTCACGAAATTTCTCTCTCGCCGCCCTATGCGCATCGCTGACATGCCTGTTCCATCCTACTACCTGCTTTTTTGGCTTACGCTTCCTCCTTGTGGTTCGCATCGCAGCCACACAAAGGGCAGACACAATACTTTTATACAAAGTGTCCAGGACCTCCCTATGACTAACTTCACTACAGTATTTATCGGCACAATGCGTAAACTCGGTAGGAAAGTTAATACATTTCAACAACTTGTTGCACTCTTCGTTATAATTGATTATTTGTTCCGACCCTCTCTCTCCCCATATTATGAGTTGATTAGATACGTCAACTGATCTATATAACTTGGGTGTAAGTAGTTTTAAATTACACTTTAACATGAGTGGAAAATGGTCGGACCATGTCACATTATAATTAACATATACATCACGTACAGATGCTAACACAGATTGCGTTATAACACAGTGGTCTAACCATCGTCTACACTTATGAGCGTCACTAATGAAAGTATAGGTTCCAGGGTCAATACCTAGTTTTTGTGTGTCAATACAGCACCAATCCATGTCATTACAGTAGTTCATTAGTTCACGATAAAATAGTTCACCTGGATGGGCATTGAAGTCTCCCATTATATAAACAGATTCGACCTCGCATTCATCAACAATAGCACTCACCGCACTAAGGCAATCCGTAAACTCCGATAGGTTGTCCGCGCTATTGGTCGGCATATATATACTAATCACTATAATCGGACGTTCGTCCGTCACTACCTTAATTGCGCATAAACGCGGATTATCGCACTGCACAACCGAGACATCGTGAAAAACGGCACTATTCCACAGCAACGCGACTCCCCCGTGCGGGCGCCCGCGTACCATGCCCGCCGTCGTGTCCACGGCCGATGTTCCCGTCGCACAGAAATTGTCGTCGATGCCACTCAAAAATGGAATCTCGTCCGGCAGCAGCCATGTCTCCTGGAGAGCAATAATAGCACATGTTCTGCACAGGTGTTTGACTCCGTCAACACAACGCTTAACACTTTTACAATTGAGACTTGCAAAAGTAAACAAACCGCTTGCCATTTTACTTAAAAGTTTGTTTTATATTGCCGTCAGCACACTCAATTTTGCGCGTTTGCTTAAGCTTGTAATGAACAAACTCACGGAAAATAATACCTTTTGGCCATAAGTTACTGTCTAAGAACAACGGTACTTTCGATTCAGCGACAAAGAATTTATAAGCACTGTAGTACTCTTCGTTCCTTATTTTTAATTTTTCCAACGTCACCGATTCATTAGTCTCGCTCCTAATGTGATCAGCAATTTCCGATACTATCGCTTCTTTATTAACTTTCGTAATAAACATGGGAACTCTGCGCTCCGCCGCCTTAAAGTTTCCATGCGTCGTAATCGCTGTACCAAACCGCCCTGCAAAACGCTTCCTATTAGACTTATTCTTTTTGTTTTTCGGTGTCTGCCAGTCGTCTTCATCATTTTGCATCGTTTCAATGCTTTTTGTAAATGCATCGGTATGCAGCACATCGCGCGTAGTTTGGACCGGGATCGAGGGGCCCTTAATAAGCGCTGGCGCGGCCGCCGGTGTAATCAGCTGTTCGGCGCGATGACTCATCTCTGTCGTCACAACGGCCGCCGGCTGCGACACAATGTTCTCGGCGGTAGGCTGACTACCCGCCATAACAATTGAACGATATGTTGCATTTTCACTTGTATTTACACTTGTAGGTGACAAGATTTGCTCTTTGGTGTTTGTTGTATCATTTAATGTCGAGTTGTGCTGATGCGATATGCCTAAGGGTCCGCTATCCAAGCACCAAGCACCCCGTTTCCCGTTGACATTACACATTGATAACCGCGATGGTGCAACATTTTTAGTTGCCTGAACCTCTTTTCTTAGGTCTTCTAGTTCATCCGAAGTAACGTAATTCGCTTTAATAGCGGCCATGTCATTCTGTAAACGCACAATGTCCTTCAATAGTTTTGTGCAGTCTAAATGGTCGAAAGTTACTGGTGGCAATTTTTCTAACTGTCTTGCCACAAACACAGGGATTGAACTGGGGTCCTCTGTTCTGAAGACACCAATTATGTCGTGAATGTCACGTTGCTCTTTTCCGTCCCCTCGCCGCTGCTTAACTTGTTTTTCCATTGAAACAGCGTCAAAAAGCAACGACTTCGACTTTAGTATTTCAGTAGCGGTAAATGCCGACGTACATAGACGAACCAAGGTGTCTTCACTTATCGATGACAGCTTATTTTGTATATAAGACAGCATTTCGTCTATAACAATGTTACAAGCACTACACTTCACTGTATCCGACATATTTATTTACGACGCTTGCGCGCCGGTCAAAAGTAATTTACAGAAAGATATGCAAATGCGTGTGTCACCGCTGTGCGCGCGCGCGAGACTGACATTGACATTAGACCCATATGAAGATTTTTTCGATTTTGATCGATCCAGCACGTAAATTAAATCTCAAATTTTATGTATATCTGCTACAACCCCAACAAATTTCATAAAGATCAAAAAAACGTTACTAAAGTTATCGCCGAACAAACTCTCAAAATCATAAAACCGAGACGGCCCTGTAGCCAGAAGTTGTTTATAAGAACTCGCCCCGCTCGTTCTCGTCCGTCGTAACATTATAGACGAAAATTTTAGACAATTTCAACGACTATCGTTTGGAAATTTTTCAATTATTGAAGTATCGGGACACCGATTGCCGTAAAATTGACAAATACACACTTATATTCTTAGCATTGCTAAAAAGTACAATATTGAAAATTAAAGTCCTGCGAAGCATCAGAGGCTGAAGCAGTATCATGAGCTGATCATTCTAAGGCCTTCTTGTAGTTCTACCCTAAACTAAAGCTAAGTCAATAAAGAAGATCCACTCACCTATAATTGTAGTTCTTGACCCAGAAGTCCACATGTTTCTTAATAAACGCCTTCGCCTTGAGGTCCTGCGAGTTCGCACAGGCCGCGATTTCTAATCCGAGCCAGATGAGGTAACCCCTGTCACCAGCTACTGATAGGTCGAGAGCTGATGGTTCCGAAGTCTTATCGAAACGGCAGTTGTGCCCGAGGACGTCCTTTTGAAGCACTAATTTTTCTAATAAGGCCTGTAATAGTAGATTGTGTCATAAGAGAGCAAAATGACATATTTACGGCGAGTACGTACATCGAATACTGAACGAAGCGAAGGGTTCTACAACTAGTCCTAGCGGTACACGCCGAAATTCAGTATAAATGCTGCAAATGGTGTTAAAAGCATAAAAATCGGACCGATTGATCTTTAGGCCAAATAAATCGATTCGGCCCGTAGCAGTAAAAAAAAAACAGAGTGCAGTTATGACGTCATCTTTTTTTTGTATGGAAAAAAAAATTTTTTTGTTCTGAAACCTATCCTGTGTGGTATCAAATGAAAGGGCTTTCTGAGCTAATTCCAAAAATATGTCACATCCTTACATTTCAGTCACATATTTGAAATAAACATAAAAAACATTTTCAAAACATACCAAGTTTGGGCTCCTCCAGATACGACACCAAGGAATATTTTTTTGTAAAATATATCTCAAATGATACCTAATATCCTCATATCTAACCCCAAGAATGCAATTTTGAAAATAATTACATTTAGTATTTTTTTCTGATTTTTAATGTTTACAAAGTGTGTCGTTTTACTCAATACGAGTACGAGTACCGTAATATCCTCCAATTTTGCCCCCAGGCGAAACTTTGCCCAACATTTTGAACAAATTCATTAATTTACGTAATTTTATAGTATTCTGGTGCGGGAAAGTGTTGATGTGAATCTCACAAAATGGGAAAGCATGGTGAGTAAAACCCATACTTATACTTATACCTGTATATAATAAGGCAATGGGGAAAGCCAGTGAAACCTTATTGTAGAGGGTGCTCTTTTAGATTCCATACAATGAGGAAAAGAAACAAAAGATGAATGGTCCTTAACAATGTACGGGAACTATGTACAGTTAAAAGGCTTTTCTTATGCAATTGTTTCCCTATAGCATTTTCATTTTAGAGTATTGTGACAGTTGCCATTACTCTAGATTGTTTATATCGTAATTCGATTTCAAAAGGATAATGAATGAAGAAGTCTTGATGTGGGCAATGTTACGTTGTAATGTAACAATAACAACTAGTGATGGCCAACTTTGCCCAAGACAAAAAAAATCTTAGGGCTATCAGCTTTTTGTATTAACCACTCGGCACGAAAAAAGGTGATTATTGTTTTTGAAATATATATAAGACGTTTTGGAACTGTTTCTTTATTTTTTTAATGTAATTGTTAATGTGAAACCATAGTATTCAATATATACATAATTTTCTTTTATCTGCCGATTTATTTGTAAACATTACTAAGATAGGTTCATTATGATTTGTTTCTATTATAAATAATAGAAACAAATCATAACGAACCTATCTGCAAGCGCTGCGCCGCGACGCTCCGCAGAGTCCGTGACAGCCGCCACAGCCTCCTGAGCGTAGTAGCGGGGAGGTGGGACAGTGGCCTAGTCAGGCACTGGTCCTCGCTTCACTTAGGTTTAGGTACTAATATAGTTATTTAAGTTATTTAAGTTTTATTCTTGTTACTAACAAACTATGGACACTCATTGGTCTGAAATAAATGCATTTTATTTTATTTATTTTATTTTTATTATTTTTTTTTATTTAAATAATGAAATATAACTCATTTAATTATGTTTTGTTTAATATACATACTAATGCATGACTAAATTAAAAAAATTAAGTCAAATGAGACAACCCTTGTACTTTGGAATGCTTGTATGCACCTTGTGCCGTAAAGATCAAAAACGCGTACCTATCATTGTCCACCTAATTTGTACAAAAGTTTACGTACTTATCGCTGAAGTATTTAAAGGGAATGATAGGATTACCCTAGAGACTTGCTGTAATTCTTGTTTAATACTAATAATACTATAATCGCATTATTTAACCGCAAATCGACTTGAGCAATGTTGGGTAAAACTCGATATAACTTTACCCACCCTCAAGTTCGCAAAAAATGGGATAAACTTAATTCGCTTTAAGTAAGAATAAAATCTTGATATGTGCAACCCGGGTTCCTCGAGCTCACCTATCACGTTATATCAAAAGAACGTGTAAACAGAGTTTCATCACTCCGATAATTATCCGAGCGGGCAAGAAAGGGACGCGGGGAGGGAGCGGGGGCGGAATCCATGCTCAAGATAAAAAATCGAATCAAAAAGAAAACTAATAATTGCACAAACACCAGTGTTTTATGATTATTTTTTTAAATTTAATTGATAGATTGATAGATCCCACATTCGTAACAAAGAAAAAAAAAAAATACTTAGTGAAATTATTTTCAAAATTGCTTTGCTTGGGGTTTGAAATGAGGATATCAGGTATCATTTAAGGTATATTTTACAAAAAAATATTCAACCGTATCGTATTTGTAGGAGCCCAAACTTGGTATGTTTTGAAAATTATTTTTAATTTCATTTGAAACAAGTGACATAAATATAATGATGTGATATATTTTTGATATATATGAATTGGCTCAAAAAGCCCTTTCATTTGATACCACACACGATAGGTTTCAGAACAATTTTTTTTTTCCATACAAAAAAAAGATGACGTCATAACTGCACTCTGTTTTTTGCACCATTTGCAGCATGTTTAAGGCGTACCGCTAGGACTAAACAGGGTTGGCCGGTCGAAAGTCTTTACAGATGGCGTCAGCATAGCTTGTACCTGTCAGTTCTACAAATAGTGTCAAAATCTTGTTTTTTTTTTGGAATTTTCTGACCTGGATGGGCTAGCCTTTAAGCCAAATCCCATAAAACAATACTAGTGACAGGTACAAGCTATGTTGGCAGCTGGCGCCATCTGGCCAAACCGTCGACAGTTGCCAACCCCATAGAATAGAGCCTTTTTTGGCAAGTTTTGGCACTTTCTTTGAGCGCGGCGCAAAAAAATTATCCACGAACACAACGTCAACAAATATATGTGTGCGATATCAAATCAGCAACTGACTAACAAGTCAATACTAGATGTGTAGTAAAAGATTAATTTATCTCTCTGGCCGTTAGGTTCGGCTAAGATTTTCATAAAAAATTGGAAGAATACAATGTGTAAGTACTTACAGGTACACTATACGCTTCTTCTAAGGCCATCACGGCGCATTTGACCACCGACTTGGACTCGTCCTTGAGCTGCGCTATCAGCATCTGCAGCAACCAAGTGTCCATATCCATCCCAGCTGTCTCCTCTTCCCTTTGAGACGACTTCAGATGCTCCTGAACCAAGTTCTTTTTCAATTTCGATCTTCTTCGTACTAAGTCCTTTGATTTTTGCGAGGCACGTAGTAAGACTGTGAGGAATTGCGTGGCGTACAGTCTTGAAGCTTGGATGCTGCAGGTCAGAGTTTTGGCTAGAATGTCGCGTGGGTACGAGTCGAGGGTGTAGTCGAGGCTAGATATAACTAGTTTCACGTAGCAACTGTGGTGGGTTTTTGTTGACAGTTCCAGAAGGCTGAAATAAAAAGTTTCATTTAATATATGGTACACGCGTGTCACTTAGGTTTGCTGAAATATTTTAAAGGATTCGGAAGCTTTGAAGGACCCAGTCTAAAATAGTATATCTTTATTTTTTTTCGTCTGGGAATTACGTTTGTCATTTTACTAAACACAGTCTTTTTCGAATGTTGGCCTTACTCCCCGAATCAACATTTGAACCTAAAATCACGTAAAAAATTGGTAAGGTGTTGAAAAAACAACCCAATTATACAGAATGATTCAGGAGACGTGAGCAAGAACAACCCTACATACTTAGTTAACGATAATGAACCGGCCGCCGTCATGTGTAAGTGAAATAACAACGATATTTTATTTTTGTTACGTAAAAATTTTGTTCTGTGTAGTAGTAATTAAATTTTGTTCATGGTCACCCTACAAAAACAAAAAAAAAAAAATTTTGTATAGAGATAGTTTGAGTCCCGGAAAAGGACATAGGATAGTTTTCATCCCGAAAATCAACCCTGGAGGGGGTGAAAAGGGGGTTGAAAGTTTGTATGAAGAATTTTTAACCACTGAGCAGATTTAGATGAAAATTAGTATGCAGATAATTTGAGTCCCAGGAAACGACATTGGATAGTTTTCATCCCGAAAACAACCCTAGAGGGGCTGAAAAGGGGGTTGGAAGTTTGTATGGGGAATCGATAACTGTTGAATGCTGGAGATAGTTTGAGCTCTGGGGAAGGATATAGAATATTTGATATCCAGAATTCATACCTTAACGGGGGATTACTAATTCCACGCAGACGAAGTCGCGGGCAAAAGCTAGTAGTATAAATAAATACATTCAATTTAAAAACTTAGCTGGTAATAACAGTCCAAGCATAAACATAAAACCCTCAATACCGACTCACTTCTCATACAAATTGGTCTGCTTGAGCAGGTTCAGCCCGGAGTGCGAATGGCAGAGCTGGCCGATGAACAGGAAGTACATCTGGCACATGGTGTTGCTCATGTGCTGGGGGCTGAAGAGGCACTCGTGGGCGCGCCGGCCCGTCTCGATGGCCTCCACCTGGCGGCTCACGTCCAGGAATAGCTCTTCCAGTAGTCTTTGAGAGTCGGCCTGGGGAACAGGGTTTTTGTGGTTAGTCTGAGAGCTTTATGGAGCATTCCATTAGAATCGTTTACGAAAGTTATTTTTTCAATAATTCTTGTATAAAAAAATATGGCTTTTGGTTTTAGTTTTTAGCTTACCATAGACTTAAAGATATAATAGACGGCCATAATCTAAGAACTTTTTGAGGCTCCAAATACTTAGCGCCCTCTGTCCGAAAGCTCCCTAAAGATACCGAAAATGTAAGACGAAATGTCACCTGCACTGCTACTCTACCTAGTAACAAATAGCGTACTAGCAGCTACTAGGTGGAGTAGCAGTGCAGGTGACATTTCCTCTTATATTTTCGGTATCTTTAGGGGGCTTTCGGACAGAGGGCGCAATTGACTTTAGCTTCAAAAAGTTCTTAGGCTGTGCTGCTCTACTATATAAAATAAATAAATAAATATTTGGGGACAATCTTACACAAATCAACCTAACCCCAAACTAAGCAAAGCTTGTACTAGGGGTGCTAGGCGACGATATACATACTTAGATATATAAATACATACTTATATACATAGAAAACATCCATAACTCAGGAACAAATATTTGAGATTAGCACACAAATAAATGCCCTTACCAGGATTCGAACCCGGGACCTCCAGCTTCGTAGGCAGGGTCACTACCAACTAGGCTATGGAGGCCGTTAAAGTAAGATATAAGTTACTCTATGAGCTTACTTAAAAAAAAGTATTATATCTAACTCAATAGTTAAGATTTTCTTTTTATTAATCTTATTTACTGGTATGAGAGACTAGCAAAAATTCTTGCCATGCGGGGCTTCTTTATGTATGTCGCTCAAGAGGAGTGCTTTTGGCTATGGATTTCAGCAGTATGTCGTTGGGCCACACTAAGTTCGTAATGGCCTAACCCAGCTAAAGTCTTCGCCAGGGGGGAGACAGTTGGAAGACAGATAAGGTTTGTAATGATAGAGGCGACATCTATTAGTCTTTCCCAGACAACGTACCTTTGCGAAGCTGACTCTTGATTCTGCAAACTACTTCACTAGGTGTCACTATAAAATTGGTCTTATTATCAGACCTTATTACAAAGTGTAAAATAAATATATCTTAATATTTTTAAATTCTATAATTTTAATTCGCATTAGTTAGACTTAAGAAGTAATATAAACTTTTTGCTAATGCTAGCAACCAACGAGTAAAGTAAGTATCATTAAAGGCCCTGGTAACACTGGTTAAAATTTTTCATGACTAAAGTTGTCAGACTGGAGCACTGGAGGAGCAACGAAAGTCAAGTTTAAATCAAAGAGTAAATTTTACATACCTACGTATTTATGAAAAAATGCCTAGACTATGTGCTTTTGGCTGTAAAACTAGTGGTAAGTACATGTTTTACGAATTGGAATACAGTATAAACTAGTAGTCCGCCTCGAACTCAGAACTCGCGATTTACTTGCAAACGAGTTGACCAATATAACAAGACCCGAAGGAGGATTTTCTTTCTCCTTATAGCTCTTTAACCACTTGATCGATCCTGCTCATATACGAACTTACAAATTTTATGTACCTCTGCTACAGCCCCAAGAAATTTCATAAAGATCAGAAAAACGTAACTAAAGTTATCGTCAGACAAACTATCGAAATCAAATGCCGAGACGTCTCAGTAGCCAGGTCTGGAGTTGTTCGTAAGAACTCACTGCGCTTACGCTCTGCGAGTTCGAAAATATCTATAAGACATACATAACTTCATATGAAACATCATAGAATTCATAGAGGGTAGAGTTGAAGCAGAAAGGAAGACAGGAAAGCCAAGGAGAGCATACATGGATCAAGTAAAGGAAAAAATAAACTTCGTGTCGTATCAGGCTGTAAAGGAAAAGACAAATGACAGACAGGCATGGAAATTGCTCCACCGACAAGAGCCCAGCTCTTAAATATATGATGATGATGATGATTACTAGGGTAGTTAGAATATAGCTACCCCGTTATCAAGCAAAATAGACACCCTGAATGTCGACATGGGAAAAACGCACGTGATAACTATATTATGACACAAATATATCCATCCGTATATGCATAGTATAAAGTCCCAGATCAATTCAATGGATGAAATTAAATTATGATTAATAATACTTATTTTAATAACATATTATTTTATTTCAGAAAGAACAACTCACTGTTTTCCAAATCCCGACAAGTTTCCTGAGATATTTAAAACTTGGGTTGCTCTTGTTGGTGGCAAATTGGAAAAATCTTCGGATTATGAATATTATAGGAAAAGGATCATTTGTGATATACATTTCAAGGATGCAGACAAAAACCGCAATAACCGGTTAAATAGATTAGCAGTGCCTACACTGTATTTACCTGGTATGAATCCATAAGATAATATGTCAGAATTAAGTACCCATTACACATATGTGATGTTTTCAAGCAAAAGGTACATCATCGTCGGATGTTAATAGAGTTTATTTCTAAATGAATTGTTATGGCAGTAATGCCTTATTGACAACCGACATTGATATGCGGTCACGTCTGAAAATATGTATACATTTAATGTGACTAAACATGTACCCAAGACGTTACGCCTTGGTAATAAAGTCGTGGCTACATATTTTTGTCACATTAAATGTATCCATATTTTCAGACGTGACTGTACCTTTTACTTGTATGTTTTCACATATAGCAAGTACGACACGCGTAATGCCCGCCACTGCGCTGCCGTCGCAATCGGCTGCACCTCTGCCTTATCTCTCTTTCTATACCTCAGACATAGAGAGTCAATGAGAGATCGCAAAAGTGCACGGTGGCGCAACACCCACGTTTGTGTTTCGTATACATAACAAAGAGATGCGCTGGCGGCGGCGGCGGCATCGTGTATAGTACACGCACCTTTAAATTGTAACAATTATAGGTATTAAATTTCTTCCTCTAATTCATTTGAAGAGTACAGTCAGCATCAAATATATTGTAGCAGTTAGAGTAGCCAAATAATTCGTCTCATCGTATAAAATATCTGGTGTTACGAACTATTTGATTACTTTGGCTGTTAAAATATATTTGATGCTGACTGTACAAATATTTCTATTTTATTTTGAAGGTCATACTTTCAACAGTTTAGCCTTTGTGTTGTCTATCAGTCTGAACCTATAGTTTAATTTATTCATATGTGGGCGAGTTTAGTGCAAGGGACCACTTTGTCGATTTACAAGGGCACTTCATTCTTTCTCGAATAGATAGTGTAGGTATGTTGTGTAGATTTAGAAAGTACTTAGTAACTCCATATCGACAAGGTGGTTCCTTTTTTCTTGGACTGGCACATAATAATATGTTCGATATCAATCCTATAGAAATTTAACCAATGGTCCTGGAATAAAAATTAGGAATGACAGTGATGTACCTTTTTACAGAAAATAATCTTGACAACTTGGAAATTTTGCATGCAAGTCAGCAAAGTACACAAAATGAACAAGCCTCTGTCTCAAACTATCAACAAGTTTCTAATTCAGCGTCACTGCAGGTTGCATTACCGCTATCCAATACGGGTAAGATTAAATAAGTAGCTAGGTATAAATATAATGTACTTATATAATGTGTAACACATTATGTGTTTGGCTACCTATGTTGAAGCCATCAACCACATATACATATAGTATGATACATTTTATCGACAAATCAACCCTCATGCCATTTTCAACCATTCTTCTCAACCATTTTTAAACTGCTCGCCTTTAAAGTTCCATGACGCCACTCTCTACCGCACTTGATAAATTAACCAAATAAGATTGACAAATGAGCCCGAATTATTGAATGGGACTAAGTTGTTTTTTTTATTTATTTATAACAAACATATATACAACTACCCTTACAGGTTTATCCCAATTCGATAGTTATACCTGTATGTATGTATGTATGTATGTATAAAGTTACTGTAGCTCAATACAAATAGCTTGACCCGTGTAAATTCGTTTAATGAACAAGAGAATAAATCCAACTCGATCACTACACGACATTGATGCGGCGTTGAAAAGTTATTTTTCAATGTATGGAGTACACAAACAAATTAATAAAGTTTTGAAACTATTATAGTACTTATCATACGCCTAAATAAGCCTTCTAAATATGAGTAACTAACACTGATATACCTTTTTACAGAAATGAATCTTGACAACTTGGAAATTTTGCATGCAAGTCAGCAAAATACAATTGGACAAGCCTCTACCTTGAACTACCAACAAGTCTCTAATGGAGCGTCACTGCAGGCTGCATTACCGCTATCCAATATAGGTAAGATTAGATAAGTAGCTATCAGTGGCGGCGCGTCCATAGAAGTCGTTTCCCGCCTAATTTTCAAACACCTGAATAGTTTTTCTACCGCTCATGAAGAAATTTAAAGCCAAAGTAAGCTCCGACTTGTCTAAGAAAATTGTTGACCCACCGCCACTGGTAGTAGGTATAGGTATAAGTATAAGGTATACCTACTGAAATTCTTAGTTGACGTTAAATATATGTTAAGATTTTTGCACCTCATTACAAAAGAGTACGGTATAAAAGTGTGAACATAGTATCTTTGACGTAGACTGTAAATAAATATTCGAGCGATAGCGAAGGTCTCCATTTCACCCGGGGAAAAAGTGCTTTCGTATGTCCGCGCTACACGCTGTCTGTCCGGCTATTTCTCTACAGATCGCATTTCTAAACCGATTCTAGTGTAAGGCAATTTCTATAGTTACGTTAATAGTAGATTGTGAAAGAGTAGATCCAAGGGGATAAAGCACTGTTTTATGTCACGGCCGCGCTAATGAATCCTGAACGTAACGAAGGACACCAGATTTAACTCCCGAGCATAGCGAGGGGGTTATGAATTAAGACTGAGTCCTGAGTGCAGTGAGGGATTTAAGCGCGCCCGTGACTAAAACAGCTTTATCCCCAAGGAGTATATATACTATGCAACAACATTATTTTCCTTCGCAAGTATCCAATTACTAACCGAAAGACAAAAAGGAGGTGTTTAAGTAAAAATAAACGACTTACATTGTCTTCTGTTGCCGCGATGATAATTTATTATGTTATTAGAATTAACCGGATTAAAAGAAATAAGTTTTTTTTTAGAAAAACGATTTATCAATCTCTAAATAAAATAATTAGAAATGAAAGCGGCGTTTTTATAATAGTATAATAACATTGAAACATTAGGTCGTCTTATCGGTCGGTCGCTTTTATCTTTTACCGTGGACGTTCACGGTATATCGTCACGTCACGAAAGGGGACGAATGTATGGAATTGTACGAAGACAGTTTACCGTCGATCGTAACGGCATATCGTGCGCATGCACGACTGCACGTCCACGGTAAATTAAAAGCGATACTGTTACTGGCGATTTACCCAGTATAGTATTTGCACTAGGCTATATAAAAACAATCTCATTAACTTTTCAGGTATACCTCAAGATACGGCTGCTCAAGCTTGTACCGGTGTAACTATGGAGCACAACTACAGCGTGATAAGCAGATCTAAATTTGCGGGAGGCGCTTTTGGCGGTCAATGTAAATATACATAAGTATACTTACTTACTCGTCTCGTAGTTGCAAGCAACAATAGTAATTGTGTACTTAAGAGTCGCCAGGACGCTCGCGTTCCCATACAAACGTAGTTTAGCTCTCATTTTAAAACGACATGCTTTAGAACCACGACATTTGGCATGGGCATTCTAGTAGTACAGATCTATGTCGGTAATTCATTTTGGTTGCTAAAAATTGTAATACAAGGAAAATGCAGCCAGATACAGATTTACATACAAAACCTATTTTTGCTATGCTATGTTTTTTTTGTATTACAATTTTTAGCAACCAAAATAAATTACCGACATAGATCTGTACTACTAGAATGCCCATCCCATGCCAAATGTCATGGTTCTAAAGCATGTCGTTTTAAAATGAGAGCTGAACTACGTTTGTATGGGAACGCGAGTTCACGCGAGCGTCCTGGCGACTCTTAACAGGGAACACCTATATTTTATATTGAGTCATTACCTAGGATCCCTAGTAACTGGGTCCCGTTTATTTATAATAGTTACTGGCCACAGCGTTAATTGTCATTTAACTCATTTATTTTAATATTTGAATATATATATTTCAATTAAGTCATACCTCAGGGTGTTTCTTCAATCACTAGCCATATTATTTTTCAGTATGACCTAACTAATCACCTCTCACAATATGGCTAGTTATAGTAGTTATTGAAAAAAACAACCTGTATTGTACCTATGATTATGTGTAGGTAGCTTAATTTCAAACTAGCAAAATACCATTTTCAAATAGCAGCAAGGGATACAAACAATAGAATAGGTACATACAATAAACGCTCAAATAAAGACGTTGAAATAAATGATCAATAATGCTTCAGTTACAGTGCGATTCGTTGATTTAATCCTACTTCCATGTTTAATTTGCCTTGTTTACAGGTGGACTGAAAACAAATTCTACTCGTACCAGTTTAGGAGAATCAATTTCACTGCGCACAAAAATCAAGCGGCTACGTACGGAGATATCAAGATTACGAAAAAAATCGAAGTCATTTGCAGCGAGGTTGGCAAATGCCGAAGATTTAACAACCAATCCTGCATTTCAGGATATCGTTAAAAACATGAAGAAGCCAGCTCGACTTTTTATACAAATGCAGCAGCAGACGAAAAAAAAACCAAAAGGGCGACGCTTCACTATTGAAGAAAAAGTGCTATCTTTATCACTGTATAAAAAGAGTCCAAAATGCTACGCACTATTGAAAAAATATTTTACGCTGCCATCTGTAAAGGCAATGAAACGTTTACTGGGTCAAATAAAACTTCGACCAGGAATAAACCCCGTAATTTTTAAAAAAATTAAGGAAACCCTTTCAAAGCAACGCACATCTGACCGCTTATGCACCCTTATATTTGATGAAATGTCTTTAAAGCCGCAGATTTTTTATAATGCGCAAAAGGATACATTGGAAGGATTTGCTTGTAACCGGAAGGAGGCTTTTGCGGACCACGCTCTAGTATTTATGGTGAAAGGAATTAAAAACCATTTCAAGCAACCCATTGCGTACTATTTTACATCTGGGTTAAATAAAATAGAGTTAAAGAAAATTATTGTGGATGTTATTAAACACGCTCAACAATCCGGTCTCATAATCGTGAACACAGTATGTGACCAAAGCAAAGTGAATGTTGGGGCTATTCAAGAACTAGTGAACGAAACCAAAAAAAAATATAAGCAGCTACAAAAAAAATGGCTATATGAGCATTTTGAAGTAAATGGCAGAAAAATTATTCACATTTACGATACTCCGCATTTAATAAAGGGGATTCGAAATAATATACTTACAAAACATATGCGTTATGTCACAAACGGCCAAGAAAAAGTAGTCAAATGGAAATATTATGAAATGTTGTATGCCGCTGACAGAACATATGGGGAGCTACGACTGGTGGACAAGTTGACCGAAGAGCACGTGAATCGCCAGAAATTAAAAAATAAAAAGATGAGGGTCAAATTAGCGACTCAATTATTTAGCCACAGCGTAGCTGTTGCCGCACAGCACCTGTCGGCAAGTGGCGATCTCCCTCAAGAATGTCGCCAATTAATTGATATAACATTGATACTCGATGATCTATTTGATAGCCTAAATGGAAATACGATAAGTATTCCTAATGGAAAGATATATAAAGGATGCGTTAGGAGGAATTCGCCACACCATAAATTGTGGCAGAAATGTAAAACTGTTTTAAAAACAGTAAAATTTGAAATAAAACAAAAAGATGGAAACAAAATCAGAAAAACCGAAAAGACCGTCCCATCTGTAATAAATTTCATTAAAACTATAGAAGGGATGGAAAGAATATGGAAAGTTTTGTCTGAAAGGTTCGGTTTGGATATATTATTAACCCGAAACTTTAATCAGGATCCCTTGGAAAACTTTTTCGGGAACATACGCAGCTATGGGGCGAGAAACAACGCACCCAATACTATGGCGTTTGAGGCCGCCTTTAAAGCGCTTCTATTAAACAATTACAACTCGCCACATTCAAAAAATGCAAACTGCGAAGATGACCCTAATAAATGTCTTCAAACATTAGATTTCTTTCTGAAAGAAAGACACGCAGATGTTGCACCTGAACACCCTGAACAGGATATAGAATGTAATGCTGAGGTTTTCTCGTGTGACACTTTACCCGATAAGGGTCAGCGGAATTATGTTTGTGGGTGGGTACTAACGAAATGTCTTAAAAATGTCGTGAAAAGGTGTAAAACGTGCAGGGAAAGTCTAGTCGCCGGACAAAACGCAGACAAAAAAAACGCTTTTATAAAAGCAAAAGAATATAGCACAAAACAATGGCTTTGCTACCCGGCTGAGGATTTTGTGAATTGTTTTCATGGCATCCAAAATATAACAAATGCATTTTTAAGAAAAAAAGTTCCGAATATCAACTTAAAGAAAAACATTGCCGCAATAACAGATGTGTTGGTGGATTACCCTTTCAAATGTATTATTCATAAAGATAAACTTATCCAGTATTTCACAAATACTACTATAAATGTTTTGATTTATAGTTGGTGCAGATCTGTGAACCGCATATTATGTGGCAAATTAAATTATATTGGAGATGAGGACGAAACAAAATTTGCAGCGCAGGTTTATTGCAATAAACATAAGCGTTATAAAATTAAAACATATTAAAATTTAAACATAACGACAGTCGATATGTTTAAAATTTAATATGTTTTAATTTTATAACGCTTATGTACAATAAAATCTGGCCACGCATGATCTGGTATATCTTTTTTTTCGGATACACATATTCAAGCAGTTCTTTTATATAAAATAATCTGTAATCATAGTAATATATAATAAAAATATAGTCATATTACAATGGGCTTGTCTCAGTTTTAACTGTTTAATGTTTAATCATAACTTTAATGTTTTGTCCAGCGTTTTTTGATAATCTTCACTCACTTCCTGCTACAATACCACAATTGTATTTATATTTTCACAACCAGTTTTATGGTCAATAGAATGTCATCTTACAAAAATATCTTACTAATAGTCGTAAAATGATTACCTACTGTACTTTGATATTTAAAACTTAAGAAACCTATTTATTTTGTTAAGGTGATAAGACTTTTATTGTGTACTACTTATAGTTTATAATTAACTGAATAATTAAAAATTAATTAATTAATGTTGTCCTTCGCTGCCTGAAACACAGGGAATCCTAGTTCAGGCATTTGTAAACTACCGGTCGTTAAAAAATCTTAGCCTGTAAGAGCAACCACTGTACTATACTTTTATTAAATCAACTCGTTATTAAAAACAGTTGTTTAAATCTATTTAATTCAAAAAGCAGCACAGATTTTTTTTATTAAGTTAGAAGGTATGGTCGACTTTTATAATGTATAGCGACGATTTTGAATCATTAAAATTTGCTTGGCAACAAAGTTTGTTCACTTCTCGTGACGCTCAAAGTTCCACGATTCTAACAACTTGAAGCACTTCACGTTTTGATCAATATTAGCATGAGCACGAGAGGTAAACAAAAACTTTGTTTCCTTACACCTAATCTTATAAAATACGAACTTGAAATTAATATAAACATACATACACTTTAAAACCTTTTCAACATAATATTAGGTCTACTTGGGCGGATTACAAGTCAATGTTTTGTTTGATATCTTGTAAACAAAAATTTTTTTTTCTTACATGAAATCAAACAAAAAATTGACTTGTAACCCGCCTAAGCAGACCTAATATTATATAGGCTGAAAGTACACATACAAATGCATATGTAGATGTGGACACACACATGCATAGTTAGTTTCGGAAGTGATTCAGAGATGGCTCTTTCAAATTAGTTTCCATAAAATGCTTCAAGAGGGCTCTCTTTACCTAACATACTTACTTTACTCTTTGGTCTTCGCCATTGGAACTTGCTAACTATGTAAACAAAAGACGTAACTTTGTTTTGTCACAGTTTCTCCTTGAATTTTCACACCACCTCATCAAGCAACATTGAAACCATACACTATTGAAATGGTTGTTACTGTAAAATACAAAATCATAAAATATATAACTGTATCTTGGTTATTTTATTAAAATTTGAATATGGTTTCATCAGTTAGGTTATATGGACCTGACGGAATGACATTTTTGTTTCTTTTAAATTGTACAATTGTCTATGATGGGTAGTGTTGTGACTAAAGTTGGTGATATTTTAAGGCGCTACACACTACCCAACTCAAGCTCTGTTCCTGCCAACGCAGTTGTATACACTACTTGGTAGTTTTGACATATATACAAATTAGTTTAACATGTAAATAAATAAGTACCTACTTGTTTTGCACTTTCGGTATTTTATTATTCGATATGGTTTGACATAAGTAAACAAGGGAGTAAGAGTCTTGCCCATCACTAGTAAATTCATCATTCAGAGACAATTTCAATATGGTGGTTTGTTTACATCATAGATATACCACCCATAGATCTGACACGGAACTAATAATACCAAGATAGAACGGGATGGTCTTATTACACTTTCAATAGATACGGCAGAGTGCTATTATCGTTGGTCCTTGTCATAGTTTCTATTACCCTCCACGCGTTACTTCTAGCAGTGGAGGGTAACAAACAGATATAATGCGCGATTTCTTCAAGAATTTCTGTGATTGCTACGAGAAAAGCTGTTAGTTTTCCTAGAGAGTTGTGTCGGCTAAGGAAAACATTGGTAAATTGTTCTGTTTTATGCTGTAGAAGTGATTATGGGCATCTATACATCTATCCCTTACGGGGGTACACGTGTGCGGGCTCTAGTTAATGCTTGCTTTGAGGTTTACATAGTTAGCAAGTTCCATTGGCGAAGACTTTAGGTCCGAACAGATACTTGTTGGAGGGCTTGAGCTGGATGTCCACTCTGTTACTCACGTCATTGTGCCGCAGCAGGTGCCGGATGAGCTGGCAGCCGGCCCTCGTGGCCGAGTGCCCGTTAGAGGTCGTGGAGAGGTCCGTGTGCGAGTACTTGTTGGAGGAGGGCTTGAGGTAGTTGACGATGCGCGCCACCCAAGTTTTATGTCCACTGTCGGAGAGGTTTAGGAGCGGCGCCGAGTCGTTCTCCTGAAATGTAGTTTTTTTTTAGGTACAGTCAACGCCATAAATATGTGTACATTATGCACTTTACTTTATTGTAATAAGGTTCAAATGTGTGAAATACATATTTTAGGCGTTAACTGTACGTGTGAGCGTATGTATTCGCTGAATTATTTATATTATATCTCTTTACATGATAGTCATAACAGTATTTACCTAAATAATTTCAAATAAGTTGCCAAACACATACTTTAGTATACACCTTGTATCTAACAAAGTAAACCTGAATAGTTTAAAACTAACTTTTTATATCAGTAATCAGTTTCTATTTCAGTAATTCGACACTCGAAGCCGAGAAAGTTTTTCGTTTTTGCTTGACCAATATTTAATAACACAGTATGATTCATTTAGACATTTTTGTTTAAACTATTCTGTTATTACCTTCAAAATAGCCCTGATGAACTCCCAATTCCACGTGTTGCCGTCCTTATTCTGCATCACCAACGTACACCGAATCAGATTATCACTATCCCGATCGAACAGGTTGAAGAACTTCGCCGATTTAGTCACTCTGCTCACCGCGGCACCAGTCCGAGAACTCACACTTTTACTTTTCACTAACACACCGTAGTTCCGATTGGCTACGTCAGCCCGCGAACCGACACTATGACGCTTAGGTTCTTCAGTATCAGACTCGTTGAGGAACTCTATGCTATTATCTTTATACATAAAGCTTTTAGGCTTAGCCATGTTAGCGTTGTCGATTTCTTTTCTACTTTTTGAGGTATCTTCAGGTTTGTTTTTATAGGCACCGCTACAGTATTGTATGATATGGTCGAGGAACAACGAATGGCTGGCCGGGCGCGCCTCGTGTATGGCGTGGAGTCGCCTCAACGCGGCCACCGCGGCTAAGGCTTGCGGTCGCCCGCTGGCCGCCTGGGACATCAGGAGAGGCAGCGCGGGCGTTATACTACATATTTGCGGAGGTAGGAGGAGGTGTATTAAATGCAACAGTTGACCGAGGAGTACGGTCGCGCGGACGGATATGAACGTGTCGCTTGTGACTATCACTTCAGTCAGGCCGTCTAGTAAACCAGCCTGGAAAGGTGAAATAAAAAACTTGTTAGACACCTAGGTATTCAAAACAAAGCACAGCTTGAATTGGATTCTCAATGATTGGTATATTGTTTAGGTCAAATCTTAGAATTGAAGTCTTATTCATGGCTATAAGAAGTCATGGATATAGCAAGCTAAACTTCATGAGCTTGGAGCTAGGCTCCTTATTAGTTATCTTCAGTAGGCTAATAATTCAATACAAGAGTGTTGACAATTAAAGACCCTCCGCGGCCACGAAGCCCTCGTTGAGGCGCCACGAGTCCTAGGTGAGGGTTGCGAGGTTATATTCGGTGTTACCTCTAAGAAGCATTGCAGCAGCAGCGCGAGGTGGATCTCCGTGATGTCGGAGCCGGTTGCGCTGAGGTGAGGCAGGATGGCGGAGCCCTCCGCGGCCACGAAGCCCTCGTTGAGGCGCCACGAGTCCTGAGGATTGCACCATATTAATACAAGGAACTCATTTTTCCATAAGCTACAAAATCATACTCGTATTTACCTAGGGGGTATTAGGCGACTAATGTATTTGAATACAGAACCCGAGTTAATTTAATTCACCCACTAGATTGCTAGTGATTAAAATATTGTACAATACGTTCAAAGTGACAGTTGATATTCATCCATTTGATATTCTACCTTAACATAAAGGAAATAAAGTCCATGTTCGAAACACGGCACCAAATGGTGTGATGCTTCAGATGCTTGTAAAGTTAACTTTATGATTATGACAACAAAATGGAAATTCAAGTGTATAAAACTCATCTGTCAATCGCAAACCGACTTTAAAGCAACTGTACTTTAACTAAATACCCAAATGTTTAGTATGACAGATTTGTGTATTCATCCTACAGAATACTCACTTGGAAGTCAGACGGATCCACAGCATCTAACGCCACAGAAATCTCGTCCGTCCATTCCGGCTGAGGCAACCCAACGAGTTCGTACAACAGATCTAATATAGCCTTCTGAAAAACAAATATACATTTTGTTACTTTCTCATTGTAAATTAAGAAAAAAAATGTTGGAATATTTTGCATGGATTCGGCAACCGAATTGACTCCGTGCTGTTTCAAGGCACCGTAATCAAAAACGGTCGTTTGCATTTAGTTTTATTAGTGCTTGACGATTCGAAAGTGACAATACCATCGTAACGTCGTAATCAGGCGGCCTGTGATTACGAACGTAACGTCATCTTCGAAACGTTAGGCGAAATAAAAGTGTACACAATTAAAGTCCGTCAGTGAAAATTGCATGATAATCAGTAAGACAAAAGTGGAAAGACAAAAAGTATAATTTAGTACATACCCTGACTTCTAACCTAGGCAGGTAGAGTGCGGAGACCATGGCCCGCAGGCCGCCGGTGTTGCGCGGGTGGCAGAAGTGCAGCAGTCCCGGCCAGCTGCGTAGCACGCAGAGCAGCGCTAGCCGACTGCACGTGAAACGCATCTCGCGTTCGTCCCTGCCAAATTGACCCTTATTACAATGCAGTTGGGAGTATATTTCTATTTTATAACACTGCGCCGCATGTGTGCGACTAATTGACAACAATAAATTTTTTTGAGTGCTACTTTTTATTGTTTGGCTTGGAAGAACTTACAATTTTAAAATACCCGTATATTTTTTAATTTTGCGAAAATCCATTTTTTTATTTATATTTATATACCATTGGCGATGTTAAATATTTGAATATGGAATGTAACTTACAGTACAGGAAGTCCAAATTACATTAATTTTAGTAGTCATCGCGTCTCGACTCCAGCCATTAGATGTGAATTGTACATAGCGAAAGGAATATACAAAGTGTGCTGATATTTAAAACAACAGAAGATGGTGTCACTGCGTATTTGTATGTTTTTTATATTGCACTCTGAAGAAATAATGTAGTCCAAGGATGAGGCAAAAAAATCCAAGAAACAAAAGGTCCTACCGACGGGGCTCATTGAGCATGTGCAGAAGGACACTTAGGACGGCGTCGGCCTTGTGTAAGTAGGCTAGTAATTTATTTTTTTATTTTATTTTTATTTTATTTTATTTTATCATAAGGAGATACAACGGAATCATACAAATGAAGAAAATTATAGGTAGAATATACGTACATAGATTACGATGTTCCCTTGAACATATCTCACTGAGAACATGGATGGTATTAGAATATAAACCTAGCAACATGCAAACAATGATCTACACCTAATTTTGAACAACTAAAACTTATCCTATCATAATTGTTTAATGAAAGTTACAATTTGACCTACTTTCAGTGGTAAGATTTTATTTCGTCATGAATATGTAAGTTGGGTCACTATACATTGCAACAATAATTTTTTTTATCAAAAGTAAGAATTATTCAGAGAGAAAAAAAAAAAAAGAAATTATACTACTTGCCTAAGTTATCTTAACAATTAACAATTTTTAAATGTTTTTATAACAGCAGCCTTGAATGAGGCGCGGGAGCATGAGAATAGATAGATTTACGCAGAACAAAAGCAAGATGGAATTACCATGGCCCATTAATATTTTTCAAACATACTTGTTGGCGTCCCCCGCGGGTCGAAAGTGGAAGTCGCAGTACGGGGAGCTGAGGCACGCGAGGTCTATCCTAGCGGCGTTCCTCGTCCCAGGCTCGTTGAGCGTGTGTAGAAGGACGCCGCAGAGGGCCTCGGCCATGTGCGGGGTGGCGCACTCGGCCAGCTGCCGGGTGACTGCTGTGACGCCGCCACACGCGATGAACAGGTCGGGGTTTAGCACGCCTGGGAAGGAAAGCGTATTTACAATACAAGTAGGTACTTCACAATTAGGCTGTGATGCGCTCTTATTTGTAGCGCCATAAGAGTGTGTCAGATATTTATTGCCGGTATAGATAAATACTATTGCCAGTGACTGTACATATCGTAGCGGTGGGCCAACAATTTTCTTGGGCAAGCCCCCCGGCTTAATTTGACTCAAAATTTCTTCAGGAACTGCAGGAAAATTGCTACGAGTGCCTCAAAAATTAGTCAAGCAGACGGGAATCGTGTTGTATGGACGCGCCGCCACTGGTACATATGTATATTATTGTATATGTATGTAGTTTACTCACTTTTTTCAAATATTAACATAGAAATACATTTAGCATTATGTTCCTGATAAGTAATATAATCCATTCTAAGCAAAGAGAATCAAACATTGTGTTGCCAGTAGGTAATTTAAATCTCATATGATCAAATGAATCGATTGTCGGAAGTAGGACTTTACTTTAAATTACTTAGCATATTACACAATCAAGATTGCAAACCCAATCAAGAGGAGGAAAGATTGGTTCAATAATAACAACAGATTTGTTATATCTAACAAAAAGACAGAGTTGCGTTTGAGTAATGACTAATGATGATTTGAGGATACTGTTTGCAGTTCAAAAATAAAATCTTACAGATCTCAGCGAGCGTCGCAATAGCCGGCCTCGCCAACCGATCCGGCGAGCCGTCCCCGGCGCCCGCGCGCGCGACGGCTGCCAGGCACCGCAGCAGCCCCTCGTCCACCCGCGCGGCGCGCAGCCGCTGCGGCCCCACGCACCCGACCACGGCGACCACCCGCCGCACCACGCGGAGCGCTTGGGCGCGCTCCTCTTCGTTGCGAAGCATAAGGTCCATGGACCTGCGAAGAAAATTAATAATTATTATGACCTGTTTTTTGGGATGCAAAAATAATGGTCAATTACGCCCATGTATCTTTTTTTTCAGTAATCTTAAATGCGACTAGTTTCCATTACTAGTACGCTTAAGGCAATAAATGACGAGTTTGAAATACATTTTCTAGAAATACACGATTTTTCTCTAAAAAATGTTGTCTACAGTTGCTAAAAATGTTGGGTCATTAAGGAGTTTACAGAGTCTGCTTCTATTCTAAGTTAAGTAGTTATCAATCTGGATATGGCGATGGTGTAAGAGCGAAACAGCGCTATATAGACAAGTAGAGCTGTTTGGTTAGCTCACAGTAGCCACATGAGAACGCCTGTGCTGCCCGAGAAAAATTATCTCAAGACTTTATAACTGACCAGCATGTTAACCTTTCCGGCCTTTCCGCTACTGCATCCTTATTTATAACTACGCCTCGAACTGAGAAATCGCTCGCTATTTCCTTGCAAACTAGATGATCGATTTAACAAGACCCATTTTTTTTTAACATGATAAACTTGTTTGGCCACCTTAAGGGCCAGTTACGAGTCTTGGGCTGCCAACAAGACCCATATGATGTTTTTTTTCGCGCCTTCTAGCTCCATAACCCCTTGATCGATCCTGCTGATATACAAACTCTCAAATTATACATATGTATATCTGCTACAACCCCATCAAATGTCATGAAGATCAGAAAAACGTTACTAAAGTTATCGTCGAACAGAACTCGAAATCAAAAAGCCACTGAAATGCCAGGACCTCCCCAGTAGCAAGAAGTTGTTTGTAAGTACTGGCCTCGCTTACGCTTTGCTCGTTCGATAAAGAATCTTCGCATATGTATGCTTATTGTAAGCCGAATAATTATTAATCCATATATTGGTAAAAACAATGTAATACAATAATAGTGCCATTTCACTAAAAAGTAAAGACACACATCAAGAAGTACCATATTTAGTAAATTTTGCATTCATGTTAGGTTAGATGATAATAACCAAAAAAGCCAAAGAACTAAGAAGCTTTTAGCTTAGTATATTCCATCTATGTACACATTAAATAACGTGACGTATGAAGGTATTACACCATCGTCGTAACGCCGTAAGGCGCTTACGTGACGTGATTAGCCGGATTGGAAACTGTTCATGCGCGGCTGGCTTTACTCAAAGTACAGTCAACGCCAAAAATATGTATCCACTTTTGAACCTTATTACAATGGAGTTAGGTGCAAAAGTGTATATATATATTATTGGCGTTCACTGTACTTATCCTACCCAGTGCCTTTTCCAGTTAAAATACTTTTTTTATTTGAATTTTTCTGTATACTGCTGGAAAGAGACACTTTAAGTGTGTATGCACACTCATATCAGGTCAATTTACTGCACCAATTAAAAACCTCCTTTTCAAAACTTGCAGTTGTTAGTTAGTAATTTAATAGAAAAATTAAGAACCTCCTCTAAATCTTCACTTCATGTTGTTGGTTAACAATAGGGATGATGACACATGTTGAATTAGGCAATGAAATTTAGTTGATAGGATGCAAAATGATCAAAATATACAAATAAAGTAAACATTAAAAAAATCTATTGAAATGGTGCAAAGATATCAGGCTTCAAAATTTAATTTTTTTTCGAATTTTGAAAGTACAAAATTTAAAAAAACCAATGATACCATTCGATTTCTAACATTTTACTGTGAAATACATTGTATAGCAACCATATACATAAACGCAATATTTCACTGTAAAAATAGCAATTTCATAATTTTTCCATACCTACTTTAAACAGGGCATCTATGAAGCCATGACATCACGGCTTTATATCATTTTGCTAGGAGCGTTTTGAGAAACAAAAGCAAATCACAGACTTTAAGTCTCTTTTCTGTCTTTTATGTTGATTTAAGGCAATTGGCCCCATATAGACATTTGATCCTCACAACAAAACGAATTGAATGATACCACGCATGAAAAAAAATCATCTAGCCTATTAAAGTAGATGTTTTAAACCACATGAAAATGTAGAAGATGGGAAGATTATAATACTTTACCATTTTTAAAAACACTACTAATTTAAAAAACAATAAACACAATATCAAGAGCTATTTTTTTCCTTAAGCCTCTACTTGAAGATTGGAATTAAATTAATCAATTATATTCATCACAATTTTTAGAATGCTTAGTTCCTCATGCCAACTTACCTGGTGACCAGATAAGGCAACCTCAGGTTATTGAACGTAGCAACATCACTTTCCGTTCTGATAAGATATCGGAGCACTCTTAAAGCTGCAGCCCGCAACACCATGGACTCATCCACCAAACTTAGCCTTATGCTGAAATAACAAGAAAGAGGTTGCAATGTTGTGGTCATCAACATTTAACCTTTTGACCGCCAAGCGTTGAACAAAAATGACGCGCCACCGACGCCACGTAATCGCGTTTTGTCAAGCGAAATTGAACTTTGCGGAAGCCCGCCTAGGTCCCTATTGCACTACAAAGCCTGGCGGCTGTTGCCGTCGTTGGTGTCCATGGCACAACTTTTTGATCTGTGGCGGTCAAAGGGTTAAAGGGATTTGGCATGTAGGGGGTAAGAAGAATGTGCAACTAAATTACTGTGAGCACCATAAAATTTATGGTATAGTTTCATCACTATATTTAATATAGTTTCATCACTATATTTAATATAGTGATGAAACTATACTTGTACCACTGATGTCTGATAAAATATTTTCTAACTTGGTATTTATAATCAATGCAAATCAAACTTTAGACATGTTCAATCTCAATTGTATATTTTGCACTTACAATGGCCGGGTTGGCATATTAATATGGGTGCATTCAAGAATGTTATCATATCAGCCAGTTTATAATATAATATGCGTAGGACATGTCTCAAATACGCATCAAACAGGGCACGGATAAATGAAGCACATTGAAAACTGTATTTTTCTTTAAAGCACATGACAGGTAACACTTTCATCGCTGTAGCTAAACGTCAAATTCAGGAAAAGGAATCTTTGGTCATTGTACTATTACCAGTCAGATTTTAGGGTGCAACAGTTTTTTTTACCTTAAAAGTTATGCTAAAATGGATAATCTTCGGGATTTTAGGACAAACATTGCTTATTTTAGTTACAACAAATATGTTTCAATAACATTTTAACAACCATGTTCACAATATAAGTGTATGTTTCCCTAAAATCTGACCCTTGACTATTACTTATTCTGCATTTTCGTTGATTTGAGAGAATAATAACAAGATACTTAAGCGGTGAATTAATACAAATAATTCTTACGATGGCTCGGATCATTTAACTACATGCAGTGACAACCACTAACCATTTTTCCCTGTTAATAAATGTTTTATAAATGTTTAAGATATAGTAAGAGTTTATAATAATTGCTGATACTATTATATTCCAAAGTTCTTTTTGAGACATAACAAATCATAATATCTTACAACATACCATGTCATCAACTCGTCAGCAGTGAATCCAAGGTTACTGATGTCTTCTTTTCCCAAGAGCGTCACCAATGCGTTCAAGTAAGACAGTTTGCGGGTGTCCGAGCTACTCCTCTGAGCTCCACGGAACACTGTGACCTTTGGCACACTTTTGCTGGTCGGTGAAACCTCATGATGGAATGGTTTCATCAAGTACAATCCTTCAATTATTAATATAACATTCTCCTTTGGTGTTTTGTTTTTAATGTCCAACTTAAACACATCACTGGTGGTTTTGCCTTAAAAGAAAAACAAAATTATCTTAATATCTGACTGATGTACACAATTAAAAGGATACTCACATCATAATAATTTCATACAAAAATAGTAAACAATAAATTGTTTGTGTTACATTTTAAACTAGTGACACACTAAATCTTACATCTGTAATAATCGTAGTTATTAAGTATTAGTTTAATATAGCCAGTCTATTTCAAATCACGTATCATGTATGTTAGTTATTTAATAACAAACTACCATGTACTTTCAAGTTTCTAACCTCATTTTTGTCACTTTCTCGTATTAGTTTCTCCCTAATAAATCATTTTTAAACTAAACATGGATTGTTTATACTCAGTGTATTGCTTAAATAGTAATAAAACAAACGAGCAATATACCTTTTCTCCGATTATACCAATTTTCAGAAGTAGCCATTATAAAATCATTTCATGGCACTGTTGATGGACGAAAGAAGCTCATGGTAAACTCAGTCACAGTAATACTTTATATAGAAGTATACACTCGTATTAACTAACAACAAAATTGTTATAATATAAAATATTTCGAATTAAATAATATTGACAATTTACTAAACATTATTTATGAAAGCTTGCTTGACTTCATTTTGAGGTTATATTTGGTGTAAGTGTTGCAATACTTAGACCAAAGTTGCATGACTATAAAATTGTCAAAGATGCTTTTTTTAAGGCCCTAGTACACTACACAGGGCGAGTTTTGTGTCAAAATTGCGCCGATTGTAGAGACCATAACCGTGAACCACCTCGTTCATTGATTCGTTTATTTGCATCACTCTCTTTCGTATACGCAAGAGCAATAGAAACCGGACCACCATTTTGTCGATTTTCGAACTGCAGCTGGAGATAAAAAAGGGCCTACTGCGATGTTCGAAAATCGACAAAACGATGGTCCCGTCTCTATCGCTCTTGCATATACGAAAGAGAGTGATGCAAATAGAGTATTCAATGAACGAAGTGCTTCGCGGTTATAGGCGGGCGCGGCCTAGTACTGCAAGTAACTTATGCAAGTCCGCACGTTTACTTGCTCAAGGCGAGTAAAAGCGGTATTACACATTGCAACCTGCAGGGCCCAATCTGTCAGGTTGGAAGGTGTAATTGAAGGTAGGGCCCGTAGGGAGCTGAAGGAGGGTAGGAAGAGGCAGGGTACACAACAGATTGGGCCCTGCAGGTTGCAATGTGTAATACCGCTTTATCGGCTATATTACACATTGCAACCTGCAGGGCCCAATCTGTTGTGTACCCTGCCTCTTTCTACCCTCCTTCAGCTCCCTACGGGCCCTACCTTCAATTACACCTTCCAACCTGACAGATTGGGCCCTGCAGGTTGCAATGTGTAATACCGCTTTAAGGCGATCCGCATCAAGCTTGATCCCATAGATATACCACCCATAGATCTGACACGGAACTAATAATACCAAGATAGAACGGGATGGTCTTATTACACTTTCCATAGACACGGCAGAGAGGTGCTATTTTCGTTGGTCCTTGTCATAGTTTCTATTACCCTCCACGCGTTACTTCTAGCAGTGGAGGGTAACAAACAGATATAATGCGCGATTTCTTCAAGAATTTCTGTGATTGCTACGAGAAAAGCTGTTAGTTTTCCTAGAAAGTTGTGTCGGCTAAGGAAAAGATTGGTAAATTGTTCTGTTTTATGCTTTAGAAGTGATTATGGGCATCTATATATCTATCCCATACGGGGGTACACGTGTGCGGGCTCTAGTTAATGCTTGCTTTGAGCTTGATCCGCATCCGTCGCCAGTGTGATAATTGCGCCTAATTTCTTGGTATTTACTTGGTAATTACCTACATAACATAGGACAACACTATACCCCCACAGTTGTCAGTGTCACTGTCAACATTTTTGATTTTAGTAATTTTGACATTTCAATCCAATTCAATTCTGTTTTGTTTTATTTTAATTTATTTTAGTTGCATGCATAGATGAAGATGTTTATTAATGCAGTCGATTAGACACCACGATTTTAATTCAGTCTGATAATTTGAAAAGCTCAATTCGTAATGTAGATTTTATCTTGTAGAGTTAACCTCGGGTCATCGATTCTTCGATTTAGCAGCAGTAAGTAACTATACAAATAGTAAAATCAGCAGCAGAAGTAGCAAAGCGGGTGAGGTGTTCAAAATGAGCTAGGCACGACTAAGTGAATAAGAGCTATAGTTAAGAGATTAAGAGCGTGTGAAGGTCTTAGCTATTTCTGATGCTGACTGTACTTATTAAAGCTAAACTAATGTAAAGGTAATCCTTGCTTATCCACTTGACATAATTTGTCTTAATATTCGGATTTCATCCCTTCTAATGAAAGGATCGGAGCCGTTTTAACCCCAATATAACAGACGAGTCAGACTTGATTAATGAATCTAATTTTTTTACAGCTCTTGCTGTAAATTTGGATTAACAATGGATGCTGCTTCACAACCACCAAATGTGGATCCATCAAGTGAAGAACAAAACCTTCCACCAGAGCAAGGGAATACACTAATGGAAATAAATATGGCACCTCCAGAAAATAATAGACCTGTTGATGTCAGACTTAAAGACTGGACTAAGGATGAAATCTTTGAGTTACTGCAAACAATCAAAGTTTTTGGTTCTCAAAACATTACATGCATATCACAAAGTATTCCAACTAAAACAGAACAACAGATTAAAGACGCCCTTGCCTGCTACAGAGAAAGAGCACTCTCCCAACAACATCCCCTTAAAAGAAAGACTTGGACTTGTAGAAAGAATGCTGGCCGGCCACCTATACCACTAATAAGTTGGGCAAAGTTTTTACAAGACTCCCTGAACTTTAAGGAGCTACATACTGAAACACCAACAGCTCTGAGAATTATTGCAGAGCTTGAAAATATACCGCCAGCAACACAGACTGAAAATGTAGATTTCAGAAACATTTATCATTCTATAGCTAACGCTATGGAAGGCAAGGCAATACCAGAGGATGGGCCAATCATTTCTATACTCAACAAATGTATTGTTGACACTGCATTGACCAGCAAAGCATTCATGCGTTTAGGAGCATTGCAAAATGTTGTTGAATGGATTGACATGTCGGACAAACCGTGTGTGTTACCGAGGCCCACGGACAATTTTGAGTTGGCAACCTTGAGGCACTTGGCATCTCAAAGGACATACAATCCTCTAGGCATCCCTGAACAATATCTTAAGCCCAATTAGTTTAGAAGTAAGGCATAAAATAAGTATAATAAAACAGTAAAAAAATTATATATTTTATTTCATGACTTGAAAGGTTTGAGGCTCCATACTCTTACAAAACTCCAATACATACATATATGTATAAACTATAAAGACCTGGTGTAGCTAAGCAGCTATACCAGATACGGAAGTTTCAAGTTATGTAAGTGTCAATAGCATTAGTAACTAACTTTATTTTTTATACACATTGAATACTAGTATTATATATATATCTTCTTCTTCTTCTTCATATGTCCATATGATTAGAAACAACCAAAATAAAAATTAGACTAAATGCTTTATTAATTGAGGTATGAGGGCTTTAAAAGAATAAATTTATACAAAATAGTTTTTATTAGTATAAAGTTTTCTAAATAATACTTACTCAAAACTGTCTGTTATACAAGAGGCTTAGGTAGCAATTTCTTAAAATATTTGTTTTGTATTTTTCCTTAATGCTATTATTTTGTTTATATTACAGATTGGTGCCACCCTGGAGAAAGGTACAAAAGCACAAAGGTACATGTAACAACAGTCAACTATGTACAATTGTATATTTCACCAAACCCCCTCTCATTACGGTTAAATACTATTGAGTTTGCATTTAAGAGCGAAATGCGGCCATTTTATATGATGTCACGTTCTAGTTGACGTACAGTCAGCAACGAATGCTGCCGAATGAAATAAGATTACAAAGTAACTAACGACTTGTTTGAAGCACTGTACATTAACTTATGTAATTTATGTGTGTAGTTACTTTCGTAATTGTATTTAATTCGGGAATATTCATTGCTGACTGTACCTTTCTACAGGATTATTCTTACACAGTAGCCAAATCTACTTGGTGGAAAGCAGCCATTAGGCTTCCTCTACTTGATGGGTCATCATAGGGACGCAGCTATGCGTTAGGGGGAGCAAACGATATTGCGATCTCGTTCCATCGTATAGCCGCGTCCCTATGATGGCCGATCATGAAGAGCAGCCATAACAGTTGTTTAGGAGTTGAGCCATTCCACAAAGCGCGCGAACAGCTTGACCGCTATCTTGACCACGCGGTCCCAGAAGCCAGGCTCCTCGGGCTCCTGCTGCTGCGGTGAGCTCAAGTCTTCATCGTCGAATGTCTCCATTTGTCGCTTCTCCCGGTATAGTGTGCTTGCTGGTGCGTCATCTGAAAATAACGTACGGGTTGGTTCTCGATATTCTTAAGCCTTTATAAAGCGAGGTTTAGACTAGCAAGTTTACTTGCGGCAAGTAGGGACGCAGGTATAGTTCAGAATGAGACATGTATATCATTATTTCATTCTAGCATAAAGCTGCGTCCCTACTTGCCGCAAGTAAACTTACTAGTGTAAACCTCGCTTAAGGCAGAGGGACTATACATCCCACTATTATTTGAACTTTATTTCAATGCGGTAGGGTGTAATTTAGCGTGATTTTTGACACCCATATCACAGACTAAAATAATAATCTCAAAGGCCGTTAAAGTGTTGATATATCGTATCAATTTCAATTCTGACGAAATATTCTTAGTCCTCGAATGGAATGAGAGCGCTAAAAGTTCGATTGAAAAAAGTGAAATCATAAGAAAAATTCAATTTAGTACGTAATTTCAATGATACTCGACTAAAACTAATAAATATACCTTATACAGGTACGTGTAGGTACTTGCATAGTGAAACTCCTCAGGGCGAAAGTGTAATACTTTTCTCCCACTTAATATATAATATACTTAGATAATCAATGGCTCACTGTGAGAGGATGAGCAATGAAACATTAATTTGATATATGTATGTAATGTTGTACTCACTTATTAATTCAATTTCAGGAACAGCGATCTGAAAATAATACGATTTAGTTCATTCATGCGGAACAAGTAGTTAGTCGGTAGATAACTACATCAATAATGACACGGTATGCATATGGTATCCGCTGTGACCTAAGATATATTAATTTAAGTAGAATGAGCAATACACACCTTTGCTAACACCATAGATAGGGTTCAAAATCAAATGGCAATGTCATAATAATGCGGTAAAGATAATTGTTGTCACAATTATAGCACTTCTATCATTGGATTTTGTATATACTGCCGGCTATACCTATGTATACAATATACATAGATAGCCTCAGTAAGAAACAATCAAATAAATTCTGAGACAAGCTTTTGGCTAAATATTTTCATATCGAGTGTTTTGTTTTGTTTTGACTGACTGATTTCGCTGTGGTTAACTATTTTGATAAATTAGTACAGGAACTAGTTTTTAGAAATGCGACTAGCTGACTGCCATCTTTCTAACACGGATGGGAGGTTCCTTAAATTATTTCTCTTCACCAAAAAGCTGACTGTAAATATTATTAAGTTAATATTTTTTGTACAAAGGAATCATCAAGGACGAATTCACCGTCTCGGGCGAGATTAAAATTAATAGGTAAATATAACTAGGGTACCTACACCATTGTAACTTTTAGTTAGGTAGGCAATATACATTTTTTCATTAGGTATATCTTGGACAGTTATGCTATGAATTTATTTTTACTGCTTTTCTTTGGTACCTGGTTTCCCTAGATACCACCAAATTAATTTTCGTCTTGTCCAAATCCCGTCCTTTCAATCATCGATAATTTTCTTAAGAGCATTCTCTTATTCCATACTCACTTGGTACCCATCGGCACATATCGAGCAGGCCCCCACCAGCGCGACGATCACAGCGACTACAACGATCGTTCTCATGGCGAGGCAATTACCACATTACGTCCCCATGACTGTGAACTTGCGTTTTATACAAGGGCGTGGTTTCAGCTCGGCGCACGGGAAATCATGGCTTACCTAGAATACGGCACGGTAATTACAGTTTGTCGGTATTGTGCATCTTTACAGTCGGCGGTGAATGTAGCCGAATTGAACTATGTAACGAGTATCTGCGGTAGGTACCTAACCTACACCAGACAGACAGGTATTAGCGGTCAAAGTTATAACACCATTTTTTTGCGTCGGGGTTTAAAAAGGTTAAGCACTTATCGCATCACCTGTATGACTCTATAGTTTGATATAGGAGATTGTATCATGCAATGTTTGTTCTGAAAATACACCTCATATTTACAAAAGCGCCAGTTTATTTTCAGTTCAAGGGTTCAGTTCAGTGTTAAAGGAATTGACGGCATGAGCTTTAAACAGCCCGATTTTTGATAGGTAGGTAAGTGGTTATATGTAGAGGTAGGTACCACATGCGAGTTGCCGGCCCTTTGACTGACATTAATCGACAGTTCTGCATAACAATTGTCTGCGCGTCGGGTTCAAGAACGAAACAGGCCTTTTCGTCCAGCTTCATTTAATATCGATGTAGGTACTTATCTATTAAGTATAAGTGTGTGTAGGTATTAGCGGGTTCAAAGTTCAAACCCGGGCTCGTATAGTCACCGGCAATAGTATCTTGCACAAAGGTTGCAAAAATATGCGACACGCTCTTATGGGCCTACAAATAAGTGTCAGATATTTTTAGCCTTATTCATTGTTGAAGATATAATTGCTGATGACTGTTCCTACCACTGAGTTTCTCAGAACTAGGGCTGCCATCTCTAAATTCGCCGAACCCGGACAATAATTTAAAAAACCCGGACATTTGTGGTAAATTGCATTTTCACTTCTCATGCTCTTAAAATGTTACTTTAGTCTCTGCAGATCGGGACTAAAACTCTTTATTAATCTCTAGGGACTAAAACATTTTTTTTAGTTTACTTTGGACACCCCTAAACAGCCACTCACGGTGTTTATTTTTTCCTCGCATTCAAAGTGAAAAGTAGAGTATTTAACGCGAGACTAAACAACCATAATGACCCTCGAACTATATCCACCCTCGCTACGCTCGGGTGGCTAAACACTCGGGACACTTATTGAAAACCCCCACGGACAGCCTCCAAACTAGGACAAATCCGGGGAAACCCGGACGGATGGCAGCCCTACTCAGAACTTATGTTCAAAGCAATATGTCATTTCATTTCATATTCACTATAGTAGCTTTTCGATGAGGAAAACATCTTAAGGCGTAACCTAGCTATATCGGACCCAATACCAATAATGTTGAAAGGTTAGATGGCGTTCGTTTTATAAAAAGCTAGTGCCTCAGCCAATTCTTGGGATAATTTTGCCGTTCGGACCTCTGGCTCCATCAAGTCGTGACCAAAGCCGGGAAAAACGCTTAACATGATGAAAAATCTACTTTAGCATGCAAGTGTTATGCAGCCGGCCAGCGCGGGGGAGTAGAAGGGTAGTTGCCATCAAATATATCGGAGCAGCCAGGGTAGGTACTTAAAATATCTGAACATGCACTTTATCGCCTTGAAAATAGAGTCGTTGTTCAGATATTTGTGACCACCTTGACCACTCCGATATATCTGATACCGACTGTACTATCGATCTGATATCGAGAAACAACATTTCCGCTCTACAAATGGTCTATGCGCAATCGCATGCAAACATGTATGCTAGCCTATCGAGCGACCTTGTCGATTCAGTGTTCCGCATGAAAGCATCCGCACAATACGAGGGAGAGCAGTCATCGCCGGCGGAACTGACACGTAATAAACAAATTATAGGTATGACATGCGATTTTGTGGTTCAGGTTCAAGGGTACAGTCGTCTGCAATTATCTTGTGACGAAGCAGCCAGAAATCATTCTCAACCTTTGTTATCATACTGCTCAGCATAACTCTCATGGAACGATGCCAGTTAGGATATATAGAATGTGTCTATGCTTTCCGTTTTGTGACCGCCTTGGCTGCTCCGATATGATATAAAGTATCTTAGATGGTACACTACTCGTTATACTTTTCTATACAAAACCATTTCTCGGTTCTCCCGATACAAAATCAGATTCAGGCCGCAATTTTTTAATTGTTTATCCATCGCGCAAACTAACAATAAGTACTTAATATGCGCATTCTTTTTGTGCTAGAAGATCAAGAAAACAATATATGACGGATGACTGTACCTGCTATCTCGATGGACTTACATTGTATTATTATTTAAGGAATACAGTATTTGCAAAATGAAAGGTTGAATTCCACCAAACTTATGCTGTAGCTTCGTAGAGTGTAACTTGTCGGAATCCTAATCTCAGCGGCGCTACTCCGTAGGAAAACCAGCATAATGGTATAATAGGGAAGATGCAGCTATAATATTTACCATTATTTTGTGATCAAAACGTTGAAAAAACATAAAATAATAGGTATTATAACGTTTTTACTTTAGTTTATACAAATTTCAAACAATAATCACGATTTGAAGTCACGTGAAACGGAACGTGTTTTAATCCACCAATCAGCGTATGGTGACGTCACACCTGTATGACCCGCTAATGGCGTTGGCAACTGTCACTAGTTTTGATCTATGGGATTTGGCTTAAAGGGCTAGCATCCGGGTCAAAAAAAGAAAACAGAATTTGACACTTTTGACACTGTTGGCAAGTTTGACAGGCACGAACCAAGGACGAACAAATATGGCGAATGACACATACATGAGTGACGTCACAGGAACTGTAGATCCGTTTAGGCGCGAAAATTTAAATTGTCAGTTTGTAACAGCATTTTTTGACTATAAATTATAGTATTTTCATTTTTTAACACACTCGTGGTCTATTCTACGTGCGATTCTTTCAAATGGAAGCATAAATGAAAACAGTGCATCTTGCCTATTAAAACTACGCTTTTTCTCAGGCAGGACTGTAATAAAACGTAGGGCGGACTTAGAGGCAGGGTACTCACGACTTGAGGGTAAAAAGGCAGTGTTAATGACGGTTGTACAGTCGACTACAAAGAGATGTATCCATTTTGGACTTTATTACAACGCTATAAGGTGAAAAGTGGATAAATGTCTTTGTAGTCAACTGTACAGTCGCCATCAGATATATCGGAGCGGCCAAGGTGGTCACAAATATCTGAACAACGCCTCTATTGTCAAGACGTTAAACTGCTTGTTCAGATATTTTTGAGTACCCTGGCCGCTCCTATATATTTGATGGCGACTGTACAAGATGTTAAAACAAGCATGTAAGGTTGATTGCTTACAGAGACATCATGCGCCACCTACTTCAGATGTCATAGCTCGATTATAATATATTGCACTACTTTATTTATGTCTAAGGTCAGTGTTCCTGCGTCTATGGTTTTAACCTTTAAATACAAGCTTCTGCTCTGCTCTTAGACCGTATCAATAGAAATAAAACCACTATTATTTATTAACTTACTCAATATAATTAAAGCTACAATAATATTACAGCTATTTAGTTAAAGATAAGATCCACAAATATATTTATACAAATTAAACATGGCCAGTTTTTGACAGTGAATATTGTAAGACGAGGGTGACAGTTAATTTTGCTGTAACGATAAACTTGCAGAGGCAACACAGATGGCGTTACAACCGCATACTTGTTTGCTACCAACGTGGTATAAAAAACACTTCATTAACACAGTCCGTGTGTGATAAGCCGTGTTTACACCTGGCGCACCGCCTCGCGCGGCAGCTCGGCTAGTGTGGACGTGCTTCGGCCGAGACAAACGCACGCGCGGCCGCAAAACCTCTCGGGAAAGGCACGACCACACTAGGCGAGGTGCCGGGCGTGGCAATTTCCTCGCGAGGCGGTGCGCCAGGTGTAATCACGCCTATTGTCAATGTTTTGTAGATACGAATTTCTGGAAGCAGCGAACTATTTCTTAGAGCCACCAAAACCAGAGAAGCCCATGATCTGGGCGAGCTCGGACTGTGCGGGGGTGTCCTCCTCGGGCTCGTCACCCTCCTGCAATCAGAACAAATATATGATTAGACCGAATCAAGTAGAAATATGCAACTGGCGAAAGGCACCACTAGAAAAATCAATTAAAAAGATTTGTGGTAGGCTCTTAACAGAAACTCCGAACACGTAAATAACAATATTTTTATTCCCTTAACTCAACCTCCAAAACAGAATTCTTCATACTCAGCAGTGGGTAAAATTTTTTCGTAGGCAAGTCGGTGCTGAATTTGGTTTAAAATTTCTCCATGAGCTGTAGGAAATATGCTCAGGCGCCTTTAAATGGTGAACCCGTGACCACAAACGCTGCAAAGTGTTCGACACGTCGAGATGTAATTTAAATTCAGTACACTCTATATAATCTGTTTCAAGTTGTTTTATTTCGCGCGCACTCAGAGCTGGCCAGACTTCATACTGTGATTTAAGTAGGGAAACAAAAAGGATAGCTCGTTAACACGCGCCTCCTCAGTCGCTGTCCAGCTCGTATTCCCAGATCTCTTCTAGCTCACATTTGTTGCTGGCAACTCTGGGTAGCTGCAATGTTTGATGGAAGGCTCGCTCACCTGCAGCTTGCGCTTCTTGTCGCGGCGGCGCTCGCGTCGCAGCTCCTTAACGCGCGCCTCCTCCTCGGCCGCCTCACGCAGCCGGCTGTCCAGCTCATACTCCCGGATCCTCTCTTCTAGCTTGCGTTTGTTGGTGGCAAATCTGGCCTTCACCTGAAATGTTTGAGTTTTAGAGAGCTGAGAGTTTTCTTTTTTTTAATCAAATCGCCAGGATTTTAACACAAATCATTTTATGTTGAAGTGTTGTTTGCAGTTTAGGTGCCTTTTACTCATAATCTTAAGTAGAATTCCTTCTATAAGGACGCAAAAAGTACCTAGTATTTTCGACTTTCCATTAGGCTACTTTCACATCACTACTCACGATTTGGAGTAGAAAATTACCTGGAATCTAAACAACATTTGAACTTACAAAGATTTCTGAAAATGCTTACAAATGTCTAAAGCCAGAAAAGGAAATTTGCTACATATGCCTTTGTCCCATGGACAGTTAGCGATTAGTGTTAACACAGAACTCATTAGTAGGCTGACACACCAGCCAAAATAAAGAAAAATTAACTCCTGTGTCAACTAGTTAGTTAGTGTTAATTATCTTGTCATTTACTTAAACAACCAGGTTATACAGCAATAAGAATAATAGGTTCATTGGGTTATATTTAGTACCCAAGACGCCACATAGCCGGGCGACCCCCGCTGCCAGGCTTGAAGTAGTTTCACCCTGCAGTGAGACACTAATTGATGGAAGTGACAGTAAACAGAGTACATGACCATGGCCACCATTAATGTCTGAATCTCTTACGCCTCACGGAACAATTGCTCGGTCCCTGTCTATTGCGTGTTCCCCTCCTGCACCCCTTATTTTTGGCAGCTTTGGTTTCAAAGAAATAACTCACTAAGCGGAGCATAGAGATATCTTGTATATGAATAGGCTGAATGTATAAAGAGGTAGGAAAAAAGAAAAGTAGATGAACTGTATAAAATACTATAAGAATTAAAAAAAAAAAAAGTTTTTAAAAATTAAATGAGACACAGGTGTGTATCATTTAATTATTAAAAACCTTTTTTGTTTTAAATTTATATAGTATTTTATAGCAATTTTTTAGTTAGGTAACTGATTTGGAAATAAAAAATAATGACAAATAAAGTTAACAATGCTGTTCTTTTTATAAATTTACAGGCAATCTACTTCAGGTGCACTCAGAGACCACTGTTCTAGAAAATGGCTCATGTTTGATTGTTTTTTTGTAGTCATCATTAATACTACAAATTACTTGGTCTAGTGAACTCCTCTCAATCTTCATGGACATGCCAAGATTCCGCTGATGCTTCTTGCCGTTGATATGGTCCAGGAAGTTTATGGAGTCCTTGACCACACAGTCGCAGACATTGCAGTAGTACCCTCCGGACTGGGAGGTTGGGGTGTTCTTAGTGATGACAACACTCTTGCCCAATTTAGAGTCTAAATCTACTTTGTATTCTCGCTGCTTGAGGAGTTCCCTCTTTACAGGAGGTACTGAAAATTGGAGAAGTACAAATAAAATATATAATTCGAATAAAACCGGAAAAGTCAATGCAAGCAAACTATGATACAAAAAGTAGCGTCATTGTGCTAGTTTCCGATTCAGGTCAGGTTTATCATCCACTTGATTGAACTGCTGCAAATAAATCGGAAAAACTTTCAAGGTCAACAAATTTTATATTTTATTATTTAGTGATTTTATAATTTGAAGCTTTTATTTGGACAAAACTTGTATATACATATAAATAAGCGTGGATGGAAAATTGACAAGAGTGGATGAAGGTAAAAGTCTTAAAACGAGTCGCCTTAATTGGGGGGTGGGAGGGTTGTGGGGAGGTAGAGGGGAAGGTGAAGGATCCTCTACAGTCATCCCCACCCCGAGGAATCACTTGGTTTCGGAAATATTTATGATTAAAGATTTGGGATATAGTACTACCAAATATCGGTTCGCGGTGAACTATGGTTTCTTTCCCTTATCGTATGGTACAAAAGTCGGTTCTGGCGCTCACCGGCCGCTGTCGCGGTACGCTCGCATCGCTCGCTCGGCTTCGCGCGCTGTTTGTTCGCGGTTCATCTGACACACTCCTCCTCGCTTCGCTCGTCGTCGCACCTATCTTGACTCTGTCAAATGACAGTCTTCCATGATTGTATATTGTCATCGATTATTTTATTTTAGCCAATTAAGCAAAAAAAAAAACTTATTGTACACATGTTTAATGCAATTTATAGATTCTTACATTCATATTTTATTCAACATATAATACTTTGTAGAGTTGGTCCGGTAAGAGAAGTGTCGTGGTTTATATTGAAGCTCATACATTCTACGACACTTCTCTTTCCAGACCGACTATGTAATATTTTTCATACATTTTTTTTTTCATTTCCTCGGGCTAAAATTGCTATAAATTATTTTAATAGGACCCAAAGAACCCCCCAAGAGCATCAGTTATCCTAAAATTAGGCGAGTCGTTTTAAGACCCAACCCCCCGCTTGTAAGAAAATGGTTCTTACAATTAGTAATAGCATCAATAAACTAACTGGTAATGCCAAAAACTTAAGGGAACCGAGGGAAGAAGTGGAAGATTGATTGCTAATACAGACACATACGTTATCGTTCGGCGCAATATTTACATATAAACATATGTAAAATTTCTGTACCTTTCTTCTTAGAGCGTTCTTCTTCCTCCAATTCCGCTTTCAACCTCTCTGAAGCAATCTTCTCAAACTCATCCTTGTCCCACTTCCTACGGTGGTCGTCAGGTCTCATACTCATCTTGATGTCTGTTTCGAATAAATCTCCACGGATAATAAATGCAAGTGTCTAACAGCAGCTAAATTAAATGAGTGAAACAATCTCAATCAATGAGGTATTTTCGTGAAATTGGTTCACGACATCACGACTCCATGACAGAATGAATTGACATGACAGTGGACAGTGACAGCTAGCAATACGACACAGATAAGAAATGATTCTTTCATGTTATTTGCACATTGCCAGTTGTAAAATTAAATTACTTGTAAATAAAATGGCTCGTTTGCACGATCTTAGGGTCTCTACACTCACTGCGATTAATTATTCTGTGGCGATATGGCGTCGGCACGATGGTGACGTCACAATTGACATCCCCACTCCCAACTTTACGTTTAATTTTACGCAGATTTCCAGCTAATATTAACACATTACCTAATAGTTAATATAGTCTGGCAAACCAAAAGCGCAGTAACAGTCAGAGTAACATGCTATACCCATCCCTTTTTTAGTAGTGAGAGTACTAGCATTAGAAAAAGACAGTATGATTCTCCCTGTCTATGCTTGAAGTGGAACAAACTCTGGCCAAACTATATGTCTTTGTAAGCAAATTATATTTAGTATTGTTTGAATAAAAAGGGACAGCCTAATACTAATAATACACGTATGCTGCTTACGCATATAGCTCTTCGTAAGTTACAGTTAACACCAGAGGCCAGTTTTATAAAGCTACAAGTTACAATTTACAAGCGGAACTCTCTTTCTAACCCTATGTGTTAGAAAGAGACTTCCGCTTGTAAATTGTAACTTGTAGCTTTATAAAACTGGCCTCAGGAGTTCGATTTTTGAATCTCACCGGGTGACTTATTTCGTACTAAATAGTCATCGGCTGCATACAAAAAAAGGCACCGGTGAGATTCAAAAATCGAACTCCAGGGCTTGTAACCGTAACCGAAATCCATAGTAAAAAACCGGTTTTTGGTTTTTCGTTCTTTTCGTTACTGTTTTATACTCAATTGAAAAATCCTATAATTTGAAGTGAAAACTATAATAAAACATCGGGTTTTACATAATAACCATAAAATAATTAAAGATATTGGATAATTTCGGGGTTTTTTGCATTAACCGGTTACAAGCCCTGATTAACACATTCAGTGCCACCTAGTGGTACGCGCTACGCTCGTAGTCCGTAGCCACATATTCGTCGTATGTAGCTCGTAGTAGCTACGAACAAGGAACCCGACACTCGGGTTCTCGGCGCTGAATGTGTTAAGCATTATGTACAAGTATACTGGTACGTACGTACCTACACAAGTGACTTGAGCATTCTTATCGAGAGTAGGTACCTATATGAAACTTTCCAAGCTATCTACCTACGAGTACATGACGTTCAAGAGCATTGGCTTGTTTGTATAGCCTTCATAGGTACAAATATGGGTTTCGTAACTATAATAATGATGATATAACCGCGAAAATACAAAACTTAACTGTATAAAGCTCTTGTTCAAGATACTGTTAAGAATACCTATAATGAAATTGATTCCAAAATGATAGAAGCAAACAGTCGAGTAAAAAGAAGCAAATTCCCGCAGAATTACTACAACAGTCTACAGCGCATTTAGATGACTTCGTTATACGGCCAGGCTATCGATTGCGACCTCCACCGACTAGAAATAAGCCATTTTACTCGAAGCTAGGTAAAAACTATTAGCTTTGTCGTCGGGGTTTCTTTGAAGAAGAATTGCGGTGCAGCGCAATTTCCATATATAAACATTCTCGTGCCACTGAAGAGTTTTTAAAGATTTTTGCTTTGGTAAATATTTGTTGAGCATCATTATTTTGTAGTTATTCGGTCAACTCATAAATTATTTATGTACCCATATGAGTAGGTACGAGTAGGGAGGTACGACACTTGGTAAAATAAGGAGCTCTTAAAACAAAGATAAGCGCCATTTTAACTCTTTGGGCTTCGATAGCTAAAATGGGTTTAATTCGATGGAGAGAAGATAAACCAACAATCGTCAAAGAGTAAAAGTAATGTACCTACTAAAATAAAATATATGACAGCCTTCAAAATACAAAATAGAACATTATAAGAAACGTAGACAATAAAAACATATCAAAAATTATATACAACCTCAACAGTGTCTTTAAATGAATTCGATATTTTAGGTACTTTTTGGTAATAAAAAACCTTTTTTTTTACTTAAGGAACAATGCCCATACTATTGAATTACTTACTTGACAGTTTCTTTTTTAGAATCACTCGCTATGTAACGCAAATTTTACTATTTGGTCCCTGCATTTTGGTCCCTTGTCAGTTCTGTTACCCCTTTTGCGAAACTTCTCTTTTGCAAGCTTTTGCAAGCGATAAAAATATGCTAAAAAATAGGTAAGAATCTATCAACTTCAAAGCCAGTTTCACACATGATTTTTATATTATTTGCATTCAAACCTGGTTTCATATTTAAATATAAAGTCAACATTATACAAGCATGTGCCACGTTATAAATATTGATTTTATTTTATTTCTAACTTTGCACATATCAAATGCACAAAAACATGTCAAGTCTAAACTTACGAAAGACCTTTCATTGTAATGTGATGTCGTATACCTATATGCGTCCATGTTCCTTTACAGATGGGACAAAAGTGACAAAAAGTCCATATAAAGCAATTTTATCTGTTTGTAATAAAGTAAAATAGGACGAGCAACAGCTAGCTCGCAGCAAATCCGTGATGTAAACGTTTTATAGTAGTTTTAGGATAGGCGAACGGGAATATTAAGTGTAAATACACGATATATTGCTCGTAAAATTCTTAAAGGCGTTTGTCGTGATTTATAAAGACCGATTTCCGTTTCCATTACAGTAGGTGCAACCAACCAGCAGCGGTACTACTTTATGTTGCTAAGTGATCGATGTGTTCAAAATGTTCTGAGTATAGGTGACTGTACTGTCGAATAATATACTGATACCGTAATTGAATGTGGTGTTTCAAGCAAGAGATAAGATAACTTGTGGCTTTTCTAGCCGGAATATTTTTTTGGTCCTATACAAGCTTTTGATTCTGGATAGGAATGGGATCAAATGGCATCTTAAAAAAAGTTTGCCAAAAATGACCTTTTTCTCGCACCCTGTATGCTTTTCCAAAATCTGTAAATGCGACCCTTCATTAATTTGAAATAGAGGGAAGGTCTTCTAAGACCATTTTCACGTAGCAGCACGGGATCTGGTAGCTGCCCTCACTGACCCAAAAAGAAAATCCACCCTGTATATTTATTATTACAATGCAATTAGAAATCGTCGTTAACTACAATATTCACGTAGACAATGCGATATCTTTTTTGAAAACGTCAGAAATGTAGAAGTTATCTTGATTATTTCTTAAATAAGATATAGCTTATGTCAGAGGTGTTTTATATAAGTAGTATAGTTAGGTAGACCCAAGTTTGATGTTTAAGTTTGCAAATTATGTAGGTAGTGATTCTGTTTAGAAAGGCGTTTGAATCTTATAAGTATCTTATTAATTTGTATATTGGTTAGATGAAGATAGGATTACTTTGGCGAAAAACGTTCACAGTTTGCAAACGACTGTAGGATACGGCGTGTCGAGTTTTATTAAACCGCAAACTTATAAAATATTTAAGTATTCTTTAACAAAATATATATAAAAAAGTACTTAAACTTTGAACATTTATTGAGGTTCTCCGTATTTTTATTTCGTTTTACCTGAACACAATCTGCACTTAATACGAGTTTCGAAATATACTCGCAGTTCCACATGTCAAACGCCAATCCGACCGCTATTCTGTGTGTTAGCGACTGGAAAGTTTAGTCGCTATGATAATAAGTACAGGCAAGGTGCGGATTTTTCTGAAAGTTACTTAGCATGTTTTGATTGGCGTACCTATCAGAGAAACATAAACTTCACACACACACATAATCACACATGACCGAAATTGTATGGCGTTTCGTAAAAACAAAGTAAAGTATGCGGATGTGGATGTGGCATCGAGGTCTTCTGTCGAAGTTGCCATCTTACGGACTGCCCGAGGGATTGTGCAGATGGGTTGCCAGCTTTTTGTCCGGCAGAAGCATACGAGTCGTAGTCGACGGTAGTTGCTCTGAGAGCATGGACATAAACGCTGGTGTCCCACAAGGCTCTGTACTATCCCCAACGCTGTTCTTGCTGCATATCAATGATATGTTGTCTATAGGCGACATTCATTGTTATGCGGACAACAGTACTGGGGATGCATGTTACGCGGGCCGTGCCAATATCCCTCGATCCGTTGTGGTAGAGAGTCGTGAAAAACTTGTGTCCGATATAGAGAACACTCTTTCTGGAGTCTCGGCGTGGGGTCAGGACAACTTAGTCCGATTCAACCCCACAAAGACACAAGTTTGCGCGTTTACCGCTAAGAAAACCCCGTTTACTTTGGCCCCTCAGTTCCAAGGCACAACTCTCACAATGTCAGGGAGTATTGGGATCCTCGGTGTCGACATTTCCAGTGACGTCCAATTCCGCAGTCACCTTGAAGGGAAGGCCAAGCTGGCATCCAAAAAGCTCGGTGTGCTCAATAAAGCGAGGAGATACTTCACTCCGGGGCAGAGACTGCTTCTTTACAAGTCGCAAGTCAGACCCCATATGGAGTAATGTTGTCACCTTTGGGCAGGAGCACCTGGGTACCAGCTTGGGCCCTTTGACTCGGTGCAAAGGCGCGCTGTGCGGATCGTCGACGATCCCAAACTCACGAGCGATTTTGATATTGAGCGATACCTTTGAGTCTAAGGAGAGACTTTGCCTCCTTATGTGTGTTCTATCGCTTGTACAATGGGTTGTGCTCTGAAGAACTGTTTGATATGATGCCCACGGCCACATTTTATCACCGCACCGCTCGCCGTCGGCAGGGTGTTCATCCTCACACCCTGGAGCCTAAAGGGTCGCGCACTGCACGGTTTAAGAGGAATTTCCTCCCGCGAACGCTCCGACTGTGGAATGAACTCCCTGCCGAGGTTTTCCCAGAGGGCTTACAGTATGAGGTTCTTCAAAAAAGGAGTGTATAGGTTCTTAAAGGGTAGGCAACGCGCATGTGAATCGTCTGGGGTTGCAGGCGTCCATAGGCTGCGGTAGCTGCTTACCATCAGGCGGGCCGTATGCTTGTTTGCCGCCGTCGTGGTAAAAAAAAAAACTTGAAGTTGCAGATCTCAACATTAGGTATAATCCAGTAAAGATACGTTTTTTAAACATTAATGTATAATAGCGATTTTCTTGTTTTAAAATGTCATTCTAAGATGTCTGAACGAAAAATACAAACCCATCGGGAAGTAAATTTTCTTCAAAGTATAGGTAATAGGGTTTAGTTTTTTGTGTGATTTTCCGTCATGCATAAAGCATAAATAAAGCGTCTCAAAGACGAAGATGTTAAGATGTTATAACGAAAATTTAGACGAATTGAAGCTGTAAAACTACTAAAATTAAATACTTCTGCTATTATAAATTATTTCTAAATTTGTAATTTTTCCCATACAAGTGTAAATATATAGACTGTAGGTACTAGTACGAATACCGCTCAACCAGGTGGGATGCATGGTTGTTCGTCGCTGATGTAGTAGACATATTTGGTATAAAATAAGAAAAGAAAAAACTACATTATTATTATTATTATTATTTTTTTACCTGTTTTTAAAGTGGTACATTCCACTCAAACAATAGTTTGTTATTAAATCAAATACAAACTGAAACTTTAATTGGTAAAGCGATCGAGCCCCGGCAAGGCGTATCGATGTAGGGTTCGAGTCCCACTGGGTTGATTATTTTTTCAATGTTTTCAAAGTTTGTATTTGATTTAATAACAAAGAAAAAACTATTTTATTAATTTGCATAAATAGCTTATCCTACATTATGTCTTAAGCGTCAAAGACAAGTTAACTTATAAGCATGTATCTTAAAATAAAAGCTTCGTCAGTCCGATCATAAATAACTTACGCAACCATAAAAACGTAGATCCGAAGTCAAGGGCTCCGTTAGCGGGCAACCTAATAGCATTGTTTTGAGCTCGGAATAAATACGCGTTCGCTATCCAAGAGACGGGATAAAAGAAAAAGCACATTTGTCCGGGTAAAATATAACAGTGCTCGAAGACAAGCATGGGTTAATGCGACGTGATTTGGGACAAGAAGCCTGACGGAGCGCCGTCGCTCAAACGTGGCCGCCCGTGACATATGGCGCGGCTATAACATTATTATGACAAGAACCTACATTTTGCCACAGATGTATAGTAAGTAGGCGTGACACTTGAAAATTTTTGTACTTACCGACCGCGCTCACTTTGAAAAGACTGCAGCGACAGGGCGGAATGCATATCATTACTTCACGAGTCTCGAAATAGGTATCTTGCAACAAGCTTTAAGCGAATGGCAAGACGCAGGACGAGTGAAGACTGAAGAATGACACTTCCGCAAGTGAACCAAACCAAACGACATTTTAAATAATTTTACTGTTGTGAGAAAATTATTCACATAAAACTACTGTTGTGCCGTTTTCGAGAACGTTCTCTTCTTTGTGCGGGAAACGTTTTAGCTCGAAAATATTTCGCAGATGGAGTAAGTTCTCGAGAACGCTAGTTATGACGAGCACCTACATTTCACCAGAAATATGTTATAGTAAGTATGTGTGATCTGATCACGCTAACTTAGCATGGTTTTTGCAGCGACAAAATATGGAACTGCCGCAATGAAGTTTATGCTGCATGGCTCTCCACACTTTGTCACTTGCAAAGGTGCAGAATCTGGCACACGGCAGTATAGGTTACTTATCTGGCTTCAATGTGCCTTGTAAAATGCGTAGTCGAATACGAGTACGGCTCTAAAGGGCCTATTTGACTCGAGAAATTATAGTTGTGATGTGAGTGTGATGTGATATTGCTGACAAGTTAATAATTGAAATTAGATTATTAAATCCTGTGATAAGTAGGTAAGTTAGAACAAAAAAAAACTTAGGACACCTTATATTTTTATAACGGTAATTTACGGTCTTTTAAAGTGGCGTATCTACTCAGATACTAATCCGCGATTTCGCCCTTTTTGCCATCGGAATAGCAGTTATCTATCATGCCGTATGCGTATATAGCTCTTGATAAATAGTTTTATGGCGTTTTATATGCCTTTGCAATGTTACGACTTGCGAGGTGAGTGCGTACATTTAGTTCTACTTATCGAGACAATGTTTCTGCCTCTACTTTGTGTAACAGAATGATGGCTTTTATACATTGACATCGTAACATAGTAAACAACCATAAGTAGACTCAAAAAGACGCAGAATAACATTTTCAATAGAACGTCCATTAGACCGATGCGTTGAATACCAAATACCTATCGTATTATTGCAAGTACTTCTACCTAATTAGCGCTTAAAGCTCAAACATATCACGAGTATGTAGGGGTTTCCTGAATCGATTTTTTCACTAGGTGGCAGCATCGTGGCGAGAGGTCCAGCTGTCATAATCCACCAATCATGTTTAATCACATTTTTTTATTGGTGGATTTTGACACCTGCTGTCAAGAATACCTCTCGTCCCAGTGCCGCCACCTGGATTCCCGGAAACGGTCATTGACCTACTCAAGAATATCAATCATTTGCCGGTATGGAACAGAAAGGTATGACTAATACCCAATTGCATGTTACACTTTGATGACTAACTTGTTAATAAACTTGCTCGTCGCATCACAGACGCTCGTAAATCCCGCTCTTCACTGCGGCCGAGATTTTGTTTTCCTACGCTCATTTTATTTTTTTCAGGCACTCTCAATGTAAATTGCATTGGTCTCGCGAGAGAAGCAGCTTCAGTCGCGTCGCAGTCCGTTCACGTGATAAAGCGCCCTCAGCTGCTGTTACCCTTCTAAACCGACCGTAGGCGAGCACATGCCTCATTGTAACCAATATATCCAGAATCTATAAAATCATCTAACATTTAGAGGACACAGTTCAAGTAAGAAAGAATATCAAACGTATTGCGAAGCAGTCAGATTTGGATTTTATTTTAATTTTTCATTTTAATTACACAATAGGCAGGTACATGTCTGTCTCTCAAGCTGTTTTGATATGCCTTCTTGAAGAACTACGCATTATTGTATATAGTATCTTTAATGTATTTGTAGTACTGTTTTGAAAAAATAAGTCCCGCCGAGTTTCTTGCCGGTAATAAGTAATACTTCTCGGGTCAGAGGTGTAGGGTTAGAACCGGTGGTAGTTTCTTTTCTCTCTGACGTTCATAAGTGCATTGTAATGTGCCTAAATTGAAGAATAAATATCTTTTATCTTTTTTTTTTATCTTTATAAAAATGATCTCCGATTAGGAAAAAATGTCACGACCCTTGACGTGTCAGATATACTGGTTAGCTTCTGTTAAAAACTCTTCACCGCTCGCTTACCTATCGTTAAGAATGCGCTGGCTCGACAAAATGGCGCATTTCGTTACACCTCATCACCTGCGCGTTCTCAGGTCGCCCTCAAATTTTATTCGTCGTTTGGAGTTTATTAGGCCCCTACATAAGAACTTTCCAAAATTGTAGGCCATTCCCGTGTTAATGGTGTGCAAGTATTCATACTTACATTTCTCCGCTGTCCGCATAATGTCGTATGAAGGTTAATTTATAGCGCTTTCCATCATGCAATATTTTGCGTGGTCTTTCGTGTTTAGGACACCTAACGACGCGTAACAGGGGTTTAGTTTCAATTTATGGACATTGTACAGTCAGCTAAATAAATACCTATGTTCCTGCCGCGGAGATGAGCAAAGGCCCTTGGAATGACTCAATATAACCTTTTAAAGGTCATGATTATTTAATAGATTACCTGTAGACTATGTAGAAGCATCAGCATCACATACAAGATTGATTTAGGTAAATGGGGTAATGTTATTTCCAACAGATATATACCTAGTCTGGCTGTCCAAAATGCAGAAACAGTGGAAGTAATAAGCTATACTCTTCCGTTTTTCAGTAGCGTGGGTATGAGCATGTGAAAGAGACAGTATGATTCTCTCCGTCTATGTTTGAAGTAAAACAAACCCTGGCCAAACTATACCTACTCGTATTGACCTCATTAATGCTCACAAGTGCATATCGCACCACGAACACGAGTCCGCGCAGCCAGCCGTTCGTTCCAAATTTCCGGCCAGTGACACTACTGTCAGTTTTCGAGCTGGAACGATTTGAAATGTGACGTGCAATACTCGCGCCTCCCGCCTACGAACATACAACACACTTATTAGCTGAATTCAGCCCGGATTTAAGCGGAATTTAGATAAACATATAAAAAATAAAACAAGAGGTGAAAAATCCAACTATCGACAGAAATTTAAGTCTGTAATCATTATATAAGTAATTAAAATTTTCCGTGTCTGTAACATATTAACTAAGAAATCAATCAAAACGTCCTGGCAAGGTTTCTATACGAGTATATTGAAGGACTCCGACTGAAGGACTTGTATCCATGGTCACGAATAAATTAAAAAAAAAAAAAGTATATTGAAGTATCATTTTTATGGCGTTTTTTTTTGCTATATTTCATGTTCATGAATGACTCATCAAATCGACAAACAAAATCGACGATCTCCTTTTATACAGCCTTGCCATAACAGATAGTCAATAAATATCAGTTGATGATAAAACTTTCTATATTAATAGTTTTTAAACTCATTAAATGATATTAGTCAACATAACAACGCCCATTACGAATGAGTTAAGAGGCCCGGCCACTTCAGTGCCAGAGTTTCTGTTCTGACGTCATCACTCTTCACTGAAACCCGACTGAAACCCCACTACCTCTAAAGTTACCAGACAAAGGCTCAGCGACCCGACTTGCTGACTTTTAGGACTTTTGAAACACTCTTAAACTTACTTATTTAAACAGATTGGGAAACTTCACGTCGTATATTTAGCTATAGGATTTTCAAATTAAATTACTTATTATGAGAAATTATTTGAAAGATATGAATAGTGAAAAAAAAAAATATTTTTTTTGTAGGTGTAAAGGTTCTTACAACTGTCTCACTGAAAGAATGAATAACTAAATATTCAAATATATATCTAATGTTTTAATACATTTAATTACAAACTTTAAAATGGTACATATAACGACTTAAAAATATCACTAAAATATAACTAAACTACATACTTATAAAATAAACCCTAGAATAAATAATCTAAAACTAAAAATCTAAATCTAAAGTTGGCCCCTGTGGTATGGTGCCGAGGATGCTGGCAGCATTTCCTCGCTGGATCGCAACACTTATGCGTTGGGCGAGGAAGCTGCCAGCTCGTTTATCCCCGGTTACGTCGACCAGCCGTTTAGCCAACTCTCGATACAATTTCTGTGCTGCTGGGCCCCACGGACCAAGAGTCTCGACTCCAAATGCAACAAAGTTGTAGTTGGCGTCGAGACCCCTGTATTTGCGTCTTTTGCGGGCCTCAGCCTCCTCCGCCGCCGCGCCTACTTTGCGTGTGGTACCGTGGAGATGGGACGGCGCCAGCGTGTCTACACAGGTAGCGTCCCACACGAGCACACGCCCCATCCTCCACGGTATCAGTGACATGCCGTCGGGTCTCTTGCCATCGTCTCTAGCTATACCGGTAGGTTCCAGTATTGCAGGTACATTGACGGTGGCAAGAGACCGACGGATTATATCGTTTAAGGCGGCGTGGCGCGAGAAGCGGCCCACGCTATACGTTGGCAGGATAATCCGTGGTGCCCCAGCCGGTCGACGTCACTACCACAGAGGCATTTATGAGGCGCGCATACTGGCACCCCTAAACGCAGCCCGACCGCCACTCGGAGGGTATTCGCTGCCAAATGGGTACCTGTATTAGGCGAGGGGTAAGCACTTAGCCAGTGGCCAGCCTCCTTGCAGCCCACGGCCATCAGTCGCGCGCGTTCGGGTCCTGCGCTATTGTCCAAAACAGAGGTGTAGGTTAGTTTACACAAAACATCATCCCAGCCCCTTTGTGATTTGAGATTAATTGGAAAATTTTGCCCCGGGCAGGCAGACAGCCAGGCATTTCTAGCGTCGTCCAAGCCTGAGATCTCGTAGTTTGTGGGCGGAGCCCTCAAGATTTTTCCTACGAGATCACCAGAACTGTGAACATCTAATTGACTTTCAAATTATTCTTTTCTCATTGATAATTATGTCTAATTGTCAATTATATTTTGCACCTGTAGGTACGAGCAGGTAAGTGGGAAAATATGTGACACTTTTTTGGAAAAGATACCATTTGGCGAAAGGCACTTACGTTGTATGTTGTACCTACAGATTCAATATTGTATTCGAGCAATTAATCCCCGGCCGCTAAAAGGTAAATTTTGATCTAGACTATCACGTATGGTGAATTTATTCTTTGACTTAAGTTACAGTACCTACAACTATTTGTACCATCCATCATCATAAGGCCTGTACCGAAAAGTCTTTTTACATAATTTATTGCTGTTTTTTGTAGGTATTTCCAGATTATTTACTTTCATGTTTTAATACATCATAAAGTATTACCCTTAAGGCTTTTTGAACAACATTTTTCAATTTATTTATTTTGTTATCTAAGCAAGAGCGACATTTTCCCTTAAAATTCCAAGTTAAATTTTGCGAGCCTCTGTTTAGATATATTTGCACGACTTGCCAATGTTTTTATTTCACTGGTCGTTTGTATGCCATAAAATTAAAAATGTGAATAAATTCCGCTATTAATGATGCTAAATATAAAGCATTTGGTGAAAGTTTAACAAAATTATAAGGGATTGAATATTTTTCAATCACGCGTTCTCGTTTTGTATGAAAACTGAGGCCTATTTATCACTATGGTTAAGTAATATTCAAATAATTTTCTGTCACCAATTTTAGGTCTTAGCAATGATTTGGTCCTCTTCTTTCGATTCTGGAACCTTGTTATTGCTTTGTAATTTGTTTTGACCAATTTTTATGCAAATACAAAATACCAGCCGCAAATCGACTGCGAGTTGCGCAAAAAATATTTTCTTCCTTTTTACATTAGGGTATGTGTTGTGTAATATGTACGTATAAAAATATTATTTTGATATTAATCATTAGGCAAAAGTTGTATAAGTAACATAGTTACAGATTAAATTATTTGGTACTTTATAAAGTTTTTTTTATCTTAATGTGTTCTTGTAAAAAAACTTTTCGGTACAGGCTTTAGTTAGTACAGACGTCATCAAATATATCGGAGCGACCAAGATACTCAAAAATAATTGAACACTCACTTAATCGCCTTGACAATAGAGGCGTTGTCCAGATATAGAGCAGGGAAAGTAGTAGATTACTAGATTGTGTCACAAGGGAGCAAATTGACATATTTGCGGCAAGGTTGAATCCTAAATGAAGTAAAGTAGGTACTTTAAAATTAGAATCCTGACTATTATGGTGTGTTTTCCTGTACAATAAAGTGTTTTATTACTACTACTACTACTACTACTATATAAGTATATTCTTAGATACGAAGTTCATGGACGCGTTTCGCCATTTTGGTACCTATAACAGACTTGGCGTGGAAAATTGAGCTTGACTCGTCTGAGCAGGAAACCGTCCACGAAGCACTCCGACACTAGGTTTTAATACGTTTGCTAACTGCATATGACGCTGTGCAGCATACGAAATTGCCAATTTCGTCTACTACAGCTAACAACGGTGTCCAATATTGTCTAAAACACCAGCCTGTGCAGTTAGAAGGCTGTATTTTACACCATCAGCTCAAAATGTGCATAATGATGATGAAACAACTTAATCTTTGAAAAACAAATTTTAATATTGATTTAAAATTATGTTAAATATTGGTACCTACATGATAAGATAGTAAGATAAACTGTTATGATCTTGATATTACCTACATTTGGTTTCAAGCATATGTGTCAGTACAAGCAAAAAGGGACCACTTTGTTGATATGGAGTTCCTAGTACTTTACAAAACTACGCAATATACACTATCAATTCTTGAAAGAATGTATGGCCTTGTAAATCGAAAAGTGGTCCCTTGCACTAAACTCGTCCACATAGCGTAAGAAATATAATTAATATGATAACTATAGAATTAAAGAGTACACAGGTTTAAAACTACTAAGGCTGTTTAGTTTAGTTTTTATAGGATACCTATTTAATTTAATTTGCAATGCTCATAAAACTTTCATTTTACAAAAGTCGCAGATTTTAGGTGCTTAGTTATTGTACTTTTTTATTAGGTACTTTGTTAGTCTGTTTAACGAACAGTAGACATCTAAATTCTCCGATATTACAAACACAGTGTTATAACCGTAATTTCAAAAGTTATTATCTACTAAAACATTCTCCAATAAGTATAAAATATCCAAACAATGACAATTTACTGCTGGAACATAAAAAAACGGAATGAAAACGTTTAGAAAAACGTCAATTTAGTGCACGAGGGAGGGCTCGAATTGGGTCCCGGGCAATTTGTTAAATTACTGAATGTAAAAATTAATGTTCATTGATGCATGTGATGGTCCGCGCCTCGTCAGCCCACGCGGGCCATGCGGCCGACGAAATAGCTTTATGACTTATTTGAATGTTTGTTAGCTATTTTAAAAATGCATTGGAATCAGTGATTTTGGGTTTTTTAATTAATATATTATGCTAGTTACATCCCTACTGGGTTAGGGGGCTTTCCCATTGCTTCGGTTTCCGTATGCGGCGCCGGTGCGCGAGCGAGATAGCGCTCTGCATGTGCATGCGGTTGCGGCGCCACGCCAGTGTGATAATCGCTTTAGGTATATCTGTTTACAAGGCAAATACAAAATTTGTTGTAATTGTGTTAGTAATTTAATAGATTCAAATACTTAATGATGTTGCTAACTTCATATTACCATTTTTTTTTATGAATTAGTATAAATTGGCGTTGAGAATTTACGAGCATTTTTGACACGATCATCAGTTTCAAAATCTTCAGTGAAAAACTCAGACAGGACCAAACTGCTGTAAATCAACGGATCGCGTAACATAACGTAACGTAACGTGGGTAATGTTTCGAATACTTCACACGATTTATGCAGCGCCCGAAAACTTTTCACAATTTCTAAATCATGACTCGTTAACGTCACGGTTGAATGCTGAAATCTTGTACGATCCGGGCACCTGCTTATTCATAGTTAAGCCGGATTCCTAATCGACTCATAAAAACATAAGTTTGTTTTTTTAATTACAAAGGCGGCGAGAAATCGAATTTAAAGGTGGTAGGTAGGTATACAATCACCATCAAATATATCTGAGCGGCCAAGGTGCGTGCATGCACTTTATCACCTTGACAATAGAGGCGTTGTTCAGATCTTTGTGACCCCTTGGCCGCTCCGATATATCTGATGGTGACTGATACTATGATCCCCGTACGGCGTACATGCATAAATTTGATTTTGATTGGAGGATTTCGTTCTCTCATATTAACTGTTTTGTTGATTGCTAAGCTAACTGCTGGCACTACTAGTGAATACTGAATATATTCTGAAACACAATATTTGACCGCGAAGTATGTATAATCTTGCTCATCAATATTGCTACAACAAAATAATTAGTCCAACTAGATATATTCTTTTACGTGCATATAAAAAACACCACAAACAGCTTATCAGAAATGTGTTATGTTATGAGAAATTTTCAGTGTCATAAACTCTGACGTAAAGTTAGCATTTTCTTCACTAGACCGCAATACGCTAGTTTGCGCTCTAGTTATTACTGAGTTTACGAACCTGGATAACACTTCAGATTTCATGAAGGTTGATCGAGACTATTTCAGAAACCACGTCAAAAGAGGTGACCCAGCAAATGATGTAATTTACAGGTTATTCAATTTCAGAAAAGGGTTTTTTACAAGTTGTAAATAGATAGGTAAGTACTTTCTTCTTTTTTGGGACGTTAACTTTCGGGCCTATCACAATACAACCAAAAGTACTCACCTAGCTACTAATATTTATTAGAGTAATAATGGAGATTATTTTATAATGGGTTTATATTCTATGTTATTTTTGGTATGTTGTATTTTAATTCACTTTTATATTCATATTGTAAAAAATCCTAACCCAAGAAGAAAAATAAATAACTAAAAAATTAAAAAAAAGCTTTTAAGCTTTTAACTATAATATATCTGTACGATTATGATGCAATTTGTGAGTCAATTATTTATTGCCAAAAATATAAGTCATTTTGTTTTGGAGCAGCCTGTAAGTATGGTAAGAGATAAACTTTAGGTAGATAAACCTCATGAAATTCAACATTACTTAATTATAACAAACCGATAACCTACAACTACAACCTACCTATCTGATAATCATGACTCGCATTAAAACCTATTCCAGTTTTTTCACTTTTTATACACCTTAGGTAAATAACCGTTTTTAAGGATAAATATATCACGTTTATGTAGAGTAAATACCCGTCTAAAGCCAAAATATATCACGATTGTATGAATCTAAAATTGTTCTCGGGTCGCGGGTTGTATAAAAGGCGCTGACGGTCAAGCCGTCAAACACATGAGCGATGCGTGCCGATGACAGCACACTATCCCAATCCAGTCAAGTGAGAGCCAAACTTGCCCGGGACGCTACCTGGGCTGTTAATATTACTACTTTAAACGCGCGTTCAGCTCAGACAAACCAGTATACCTACGGCTTACACATAGACATGAACCAAGACCGTGGCCGGGATGGTTTTATTACACTCTCCATAGATATGACAGAGAAGGCGCTATTATCGTTAGTCGTTATCATAGACTCACCCTTGTGATTATTGCTTACTTCCAAAAGGCCCTAAGTACAATAGAAACGTTTATTACCCTCCACTGACAGGATTTTCCGGCTTACATTACATGTCAACGGCTTATTGTTGGAAGGTCAGATAGATCACACTCATGTGGTGGAACCGCGCGAGTGGACTCTGTGTTCTTAAGGTTGTCATAGTTAGACAGAGAGGTTTGAGGTGGGAAGTTTACGTCAAAAAATAAAGACGGCAACCTCGCAGAATTATCGGAGGGAATACAATATAGGCATAGTAGGAGAGAGATGAGGCACACTGCTGAGAAAAAAAAAAAGAAAAAAAAAAGATGTATGGAATCAGAGGTCACACGTATTTTGGACCACTAGAGGCGAACGCTTGTGTACCTACGGCAAGTGTTAAAAATATAAATTCTACGCATCCAAGCGCAAGTTTCACGGAACTCCCTAATCATGAGTTTGAATAAGGTTCAGGATAAATAAAGGTGTAGAAATATGAATGGATAAAATATGTATATCGTTTTGGGTCGGATTTGTAACAGTAGACGGGTGACAGGATATTCTCCTGGCACATTTTTCTAAGGCTATTTGTGTGGGGAAAAGGAAAATGTTTATGCCCGGATGTCTTTTAAAACTATTGAAATCATAATCAAAGTCGATTATAGGAAATGTCGTGTTACTCGTACTTATAAATAAATGATTTTAACTTTAAGCTCATTATATACATTTATGTCCGTTTAGTATCCAAATTGCTATTAGGTCATCGAGGTAATACCATTGAAACAATACAGTGAGGGTTAATTAAGTTTTATGTCTCTACGTTATTAGATTATATTATAATTACACAGATTAATTACTCGTAAATTGTCACCAAATGAACATGATATTTGAATATAGGAATACCAGACACATAGTGGAGTCGGAACAAAAAAATACTTTCACAAAAATATTTTTAGTCTCGTCTAAATAATTGTACTATATCTTGTTGGTTGTTAATGTTAGGTAGTCAAATTGTATTGTAAATGGTCCGGTACCTTTCGTATAATTTTATAAAAATGATAGGTACTTACGTGTACCTATACCCAGGGGCCGTATTCTAACTTTAAAACACGCACAGACACGATCCAACTTCAATACAAATCCAATGCAATAACAACACAATACAGCTAACGCCTACACGTCTGGATCAAAAATGACGGAATTTACTTGAAAATTACTGCGTTGCAACTACAATACCACTTCACTATTGGTTGATTATTGGTTGAGTGTTGGAGTTATGTTTAAGACAGATTGTGTTGTTAATGTATTGTTTATACATTTTATAATTAGAATACGGCACCGGGTCGTAAGAGCACACTTACGTATGCACGAGTACACGGGAAGTAAGATTGTTTAGCGCCAAGCATTGTAAGGCTCAACTAGTGTACAACGACATTAGATATTTAGTTTATTTCCCTGCGGACGGTGCTCATATTTCACTTGCACATGCATATGCAAATACATTGTTATAAAGCAAGCTTACATTAAATCAGACACGAATTCCTCGTGGACACTAACTGCTTAGGAAGGGGATTGCGAGCCACTTTAGATTTGTAAGTACTTACCATATTACAAAACTAACGGTAACATTCATCTATCTATCTTCTTCTATCTATTCTATACATTCTATATACATATAATAAATATGAAGAGGATCGAAAGTCTGTACGAAAGTCTGGAAGATATTCGAAAAAAGGTGGCTGGGGATACCTAAAATTGATAACAGAACACGTTCCAACAGTTTTTAGAATTTTTGTCTGTCCGTTAGTCTGTGTATCGGTTTGTTTGTTTATTTGACCGCGTATCACGTGAAAACGGCTGAACGGATTTTGATGACATTTTGTACAGAGATAGTTTGTGTCCCGGGAAAGGACAATGGATACTTTTTATCCCGGAAATTAACTCTGGAGGGGGGAAAAGGGGTTTGAAAGTTTGTATGAAGAATTTTTAACGGCTGAAACGCAAATATTTTTCATTATTAGTACCTACTTAGCGTATCCTAACGCAAAATAAAATCGGACTTGTAAGTTTTTAATTTTTATAGGTTAATTAAAAATGTGTTCCCGTACTATACTATAAAGTAAATATTATTGGAAACTATTGTTACTAAAAACTAGTAGATATGTTCCCCACTCTAAACTTTAGAAGCGTGGGTCAATAAATAAATAAATACCTATAGTTTCATTAGTTTAATTTTAAGGCTATACCTATACGAACATTCCATGACGACAAACTTGAACATAAACATTTCAGTAGTTGTTACCTATTAGATCATGATAAAAATATATATTTTATTAAGTAGGTACCTACATACTTAAATTAAAAAAATGTTTTGTATTAATCATATAGCATCCTATAAATATCATCCCTTTTTAAGTCCTCTTATTGTGACAGATACGTAACTCTACGGAACCCTGCGCTCAGCATGGCTCGCATACTCCTGCTAATTTCATTTAAAATATTTCACAAACTTAATTGCCATTCCATTTTTTCTTTAATTGAAGTCCTCGTTAATTAATAAATATTTCTGGCGATTCTAATTTTCTTAAAAATTAAACAACGTTACCTAATTAACAACGTTTCTTTATTAATATTTTTATAGTCTAGTGAATCTAGTCGAAGAATTGAAGTATGTTGAGATATCGAGGGCATGTCAAGATCATTTTAAATAGTTTACCCGCTTAGCTACTTCTATTGTTGTCTTGTACACCGTTTCGTCTTGGCGATAGAGAGCCGCTGGAGAGTAGTGGAGAGGCTCCGCTGGAGAGGCTGGGAGGCAGAACTTTTTTGGTGACGGAACCATTTTGGAAAGCGAAATATTTGACGGAGCCCCAAAATTATGAAATAAATTACCTATATGTGCTAGACTTGCTAGACAGAGTTTATGATTATTTTTTCTTTATATTAAAAGTATTCTCGCGGAGCACACTTTGAGAATGGCTGCACTAAACGATCGCTGTTTATACATAAAACTGCAAGTTGAGTAACGTCAAATATCAAATGCAGAGTTAAAAAATGCTTCTGATCATTTACGTACGTCACATTTTCATTTGACTATATTGAGTACCAATCGACCTCTTGGCTGTATCAGAGATCACCGATCGTCAAGTATTTAAATGAAGCCTTTCCATCCCTTTAATAGCCGGGCCGACCGAAGGCTACCTCGTTAGGCGGTCGCGCCCGAGATCGGCGAGATCCCGTGTTCGTGTTGGTCACATACGTTAGTGAGTCGAACGTGAAAGTCTCGAAAAAATATCGTTTTGATGGAATTCACTGGAAGACGCCTGCAGCGTACTTTTTATGCAAATTGCAGCACTATTGTTTGGCCTTTATTGTAAAACCAAGTTAGGCCGGGGCAGGTACCTAGCCTGTAAATAGCCTGCCAATAGCTAATAAGCTGGTGTCTGATCTGGAGGTCAATATTGTTGATAAAGAAGCAAGATCCAGCAAGAAAAAAAACTTCATTGCTAAACTAGAAAAACGAACTGCTTGCTATGGCAAACTCTATTAGTTCTGCTTGCTACGCATGAGGCAAAATTATCCCAACCTAAAATGACTATGCCCGTGGGGTGCCCGGCCTTAGAATTGTCCCCCACCATATCGTCCCGTGGTTGCAGTAGGAGTCTGCTAAGGGAATATACCGGGAGATGGGCAGCAGCCGAAAGCCTAAACAACAATAAACAAAAAAAAATAACTGCGCGCACCAACCAGCCTGCCAAGCATGGCGCGTATGGCAGGCCCCCCCTTTAATGATAAGGAGGTCCAAAGGGGTGGCCTATGTTCAGCAGTGGACGTCTTATGGCTGAGACGATGATGATGATGATGAAAATGGCTATGCATTGATAGAATCTAGGATACGGTATAGCATCAAGTTTTGGGGTAATAGTTATAAGTATAATAAAAATACAATAACTTTTTTGTTTCAGAAAGAGGCAATTAGAGCTATATGTAGCTAGAAAAACCCCATAGGCTGTATTGTATATCATAGTGGTACTCAGGTACTCACACACACACACCTTTTTACATTCTGTCATGGAAATGAATTTAAATGAATATAGTGTACGTAGTATATGAATAAAGTTTAAGTGCTTTATATTGTACCTAAATTATTTTAATTGTACAGTCGACTTAAAAAATATGTTTACACTTTTCAAAGTGTAAACATATTTTTGACGTCGACCGTATACTGTATTGACATAGTTCAAATGTAATGTATATTGTTCATGAATAGATGATGATTATAATGATGGCTTGTTTATAGGTACATCTGGTTTGTCATTATACTTTTTATCCTGAGGTCGTGGTCAGTTTCTAGTAGGGCCTAATTTCTACGAAGACCTGACTTTGCAACCCTTTTCACGTGACTTTATAACCCGCGGGAAATTAGACTGGTTTTTTCATGAAGGTACATCGGCGCAGAGCTCCTCATTGACGAGATTCTATTGGGATTGGGAGAGCAAGACGCGGACTTCACATATACATTTTGATTTTTTATACACCAAAAATATCTTATAAATTCACCCTATTTCAACATCTTTTTGGTCCATTAAACGACATTCTCTTCAAAAGTTCGGAAAACTATTTGAAAGGACTTATTCCTTCTTTAAGTACACTCGAGCTCGAAAGAACTACAAAGCGAATTTGAAAGTGCACTCAACTAATTCATCCAAGCGTTCATCTCGGTTGCACTTGTTTGGCAATTGAAACATCTAAGACTTCACTTTTAAATTCAAGCCATGATCACGAGATCATCACCCACGCCACGAGGGTGTCGTACGAAAACGGATCTCGTATGGAAGCGGAAGCGAGTACTAGTTTCCGTTAGTGAGGCATTTACGCACCGGGAGCTCTCACCCTGAATATTTCACTCACACGGTGCCCTTTGTTTTCTTACGTGACGTTGCTTCTAACGTAGGGATTAAGCGTTTTAGCGAAAGCCTTTGATATTTCGGTCTCCAGACGGAAGCCACGTTAGAAAGCCTTTAAGGCATGACCACACAAACGCGTTAATACGAGTATGTTTGAAGTTTGTGTTCTACCAACACATCTAATGCATCAATCACGATAATATTGCTTTGCGGTATATACCTAGGTATACTATGGAATAGCAAAGCAATACGGTGCGGTATCTAAATCTAAAAACGCTTATTTGATACGGGATTGATTGTGTTTATAATGGGCTGTATTAAATAAAAACAAGAATTAAATCAATGTTAATTCCTAATGATGAACAAGATTACTGTCACAGCTCCCAATTAAGTAAGTAGGTAGGTATTAGATTAACAGAAAATAAAATAATCTAACGTATAATTGTGTAGGTATCTACTATTTGGACACGATTTCGCAAAATGAGGACAAACGAAAGGAATAGTGATGCATTAATTCTGTTAAACACCAGAAACAATATAATTGAGATAAGACTTCTATGTAAATTAAAAGGACGCTGATGTGCATGGCCTGACTCCATGGTGCAATACATATTGCTATCTATAATGAATGTACGTACGTACGTACCTTACCGTACATACATACTGACTGAAAGGTATGTATGTAGATGCGATATCGCATCTTCATCTAAGTTTACGACATGCTTTCTCCTTTTGTAAAGGGTCGACAGCGCGAATGTGACACCAAGCTAGAGTTGCAACCGTGCATAGGCTATGGTATCTGCGGTTACTGTTTATTGACATAGTCAAAATCTATACATCTATACATCTATACATATAATAAAGGTGAAGAGGGTCAAAAATCTGTACATTGGAGATATTAGTAAAAAAATGAGTTAGTAGCTCTTAGAATCGATAACAGAACACGTTTCGGCGATTTTTAGAATTTTTGTCTGTTTGTCTGTTTGTCTGTTTGGATGGGGAGAGTTGGCGTCAAAACGCCTGAACCGATTTCGATAAAAACTTCACTAGCAGGTTCTACAGACCTCTGGTCAGGATATAGGCTATAAAAAATACGAACTTTTTGGATTTAAGGGGGTTTAAGAGGGGTTTAAACTTAGTATGGGAAATGCCTTTATATGGTAAATAGGGCTTGCAATTCGAATATTCGAATATTCGAATTATTCGAATATTCGGCCTATTTTGGTATTCGAATAGTATCCGTGTATATTATTCGAATATTCGAATTTTTTTTTCTGATATCCGCAATCCGCAATTAATATTTTATTAATATTATGTATTTTTAGGCATTTTAAATCGCGTATTATAACGAAATTGCCATATCCGTGACGTTTCGAGCATTTTACAGCGCCCATTAGCACAGATTCGAATATTTTTCACTATTTAATAACTCTCTCTGTTCTGTAGTCGCTCCTTCATACCTGAAGACAGTGATCACCTGCCTTCTTTCTGGATCCAATGACTTGCTTTTATTGACTCCTGTTCCTGGCCATTCCATACAACTTGTTTTCTTCTTTACTTGGTCATTCCACGGCGTCGGAGATTTACGTTTCCTTTTGCCTTTCACCTTCACCACCAAGACTAAGTTGTCAGAAAGTTCTCAAGGTTGTTATCCCCGCATCTAGCAATGTGGCCGAAGTATGATAGAATGCGGCGATTTCAGATAGTGCATAGGCAGTCTTTAACGTGGAGTCTGGTAAGGATAAATATAAAATATAAATATAAATAAATATAAATATAATGGGACAATCTTACACAAATCAACCCAGTCCCACAGTAAGCACAGGATCGATGAACACTTCGTCTGGCTGTCTGCGTTTTACGTAACTGTCGCCTCCAGCACGAATTTCTGAATGCATTGATTCTAATTCGTTCTTTTATCAGGATATGGGCTATCCTAAGACGTGAGCCGTCTTTGCACAATACCATAAAACGGGGAATACGAGCGCTCGAACCAGTCTCATCCTCGTTTTAATTGTAATTCCCCGTCCTTTCCATATGAATAGAATAGAATAGAAAAAACTTTATTTAACATCATAGACAGTACAGTACAATACAATAAATGTTAAATTAAAAAAAAAACTAATTGAACTTAAATACTAACAAAAGAAACAGTATTATTAAAAAGGGGCTCGAATCAGCATAAAGCTGCAGTACATGTACTGCAGCGCTGGTTTTCAGTCGGACCCTGATATATTATATGTTAATGAGTAGAATATATGGTACGAGTATATTCAACATGTAACAAAACAGAGAACAAAACAATAATTTATGAAGGAGTAAATGTGCATGTGTTGGTATTGTGTATAACATTATTGCGTCTCTCTCCAATCCCCAGGGCGATGGCGATCTGACGTTTTACTTCTGGAGCACAGCTGCCCTTGTTAGAGATTTAGAAATCGAGATTATAGATTCTCAGTTCGGTCTACTATCATAAGTTTAGTTTTGTTAATAGAGTATTGACTCTTGAGAGATTTGGCGACCGAGATAGCTTTTAATACTTAACTAATCATATACGCCGTGTATTAAAAAAATATTATTTTGTTTTGTTGATTTGTTGGCGCATCCATACAATAATTTTTCGAAGTTTTTTTCATATATATCATGAGTAAATTGACGATTTTATTAATTATAGAAGATTTTATTTGATTAAAAAGACTTAAAATACACAATTACAATCAGTAAAGGTGTTAATTTAAAAATCCCCAACTATTCGAATAGTATTCGAATAATTCGAATATCTCCAAAAAATAAATCGAATATTCGAATATCTGAAGTCGTCGAATATTTGCAAGCCCTAATGGTAAATAAATACTTATGCCTTTGTATTTCAACTATATATTTTTTAAACCACGGCGATGGCAAACAATCATACGAACCGCCTGATGGTAAGCACTTAGGGTAGCCAATGGACGCCTGTAAATCCAGAGGTTTTATGTGCGCGTTGCCTCCCTATAAGAATCTTTTTTTATTTACACTATATTGCACGAAATACAAAACTGTGAGACCAAACGGCGGACATCATACCAAATGGTATTTTCCACCACTCAACCATTGGGCCTATACATCAGACATGTACAAAAGGTGCAAGAATAAAAGTTAAATTAACTAACTATAAAAAAACAAACGGAACATAGTGAAACACGGAAATCGAAAAGTACCGGCACACCCTACCGAAAAAGAGTTTAGATAGAGTTCACCGCGTGATGGGCGTCAAAGAGAGGGGGGCGCAAAAAGAAAAAAAGACACCGCACTATAGCTAAATATACCGAAAATTGTTACGTTGAACATTTGAGATGGGAGAAGAAGAGTTTTGATAGAGTTTACTACGTGACGGGCGGCAAAGAACGGGGGGCTCAAATAAACAAAAAATACACTGTACTATTGCTAATTACACCAAAAATTGTTACGTTGAACATTTGAGATGGGAGAAAAAGAGTTTTGATAGAGTTTACCACGTGACGGTCTGCAAAGAAAGGAGGACTCGGGGGGCGGAGCCCCCCGCATAAACAAAAAACACACTGTACTATTGCTAATTATACCAAAAATTGTTACGTTGAATATTTAAAATGGGAGAAAAAGAGTTTTGATAGAGTTCACTACGTGACGGGCGGTAAAGAACGGGGGGCTCGGGGGGCGGAGCCCGCAGCAATTTAAAAAAAACGGTAATATTGCGAATTATACCAAAAACTGCTACGTTGAACATTTGAGATGGGAGAAAAAGAGTTTTGATAGAGTTTACTACGTGATGGGCCGCAAAGAAAGGGGGGCTCGGAGGGCGGAGCCCCCCGCATAAAGAAAAAATACACCGTACTATTACTTATCCTACCAAAAATTTCTAGGTTGGACATTTGAGATGGGACAAGAAGAGTTTTGAGAGAGTTTGCCGCGTGATGGGCAGCAAAGAAAGGGGGGCTCGGGGGGCGGAGCCCCCCGCACAATCAAAAAACACAGTGTACTATTGCTAATTATACCAAAAATTTTTACGTTGAATATTTGAGATGGGAGAAGAAGAGTTTTGATAGAGCTAATCACGCGATGAGCGGCAAAAAAAGGGGGAATCGGGGGGCGGAGCCCCCCGCATAAAGAAAAAACACACCGTACTATTGCTTATTATACCAAAAATTGTTACGTCGAACATTTGAGATGGGAGAAAAAGAGTTTTGATAGAGTTTGCCGCGTGACGGGCTGCAAAGAAAGGGGGGGCTCGGGGGGCGGAGCCCCCCGCATAAAGAAAAAACACACCGTGCTATTGCTTATTATAACAAAAATTGTTACGTCGAACATTTTAGATGGGAGAAAAAGAGTTTTGATAGAGTTTGCCGCGTGACGGGCTGTAAAGAAAGGGAGGCTCGGGGGGCGGAGCCCCCCGCATAAAGAAAAAACACACCGTACTATTGCTTATTATACCAGAAATTGTTACGTCGAACATTTGAGATGGGAGAAAAAGAGTTTTGATAGAGTTTGCCGCGTGACGGGCTGCAAAGAAAGGGGGGCTCGGGGGGCGGAGCCCCCCGCATAAAGAAAAAACACACCGCACTATTGCTTATTATACCAAAAATTGTTACGTCAAACATTTGAGATGGGAGAAAAAGAGTTTTGATAGAGTTTGCCGCGTGACGGGCTGCAAAGAAAGGGGGCTCGGGGGGCGGAGCCCCCCGCATAAAGAAAAAACACACCGTACTATTGCTTATTATACCAAAAATTGTTACGTCGAACATTTGAGATGGGAGAAAAAGAGTTTTGATAGAGTTTGCCGCGTGACGGGCTGCAAAGAAAGGGGGGCTCGGGGGGCGGAGCCCCCCGCATAAAGAAAAAACACACCGTGCTATTGCTTATTATACCAAAAATTATTACGTCGAACATCTTAGATGGGAGAAAAAGAGTTTTGATAGAGTTTGCCGCGTGACGGGCTGCAAAGAAAGGGGGGCTCGGGCATAAAGGAAAAACACACCGTACTATTGCTTATTATATCAAAAATTGTTACGTCGAACATTTGAGATGGGAGAAAAAGAGTTTTGATAGAGTTTGCCGCGTGATGGGCTTCAAAGAAAGGGGGGCTCGGGGGGCGGAGCCCCCCGCACAAACAAAAAACACAGTGTAATATTGCTAATTATACCAAAAAAATTTACGTTGAATATTTGAGATGGGAGAAGAAGAGTTTTGATAGAGGTAATTACGTGATGGGCGGCAAAAAAAAGGGGGCCTCGGAGGGCGGAGCCCGAATGAAGAAAAAACACACCGTGCTATTGCTTATTATACCAAAAATTATTACGTCGAACATCTTAGATGGGAGAAAAAGAGTTTTGATAGAGTTTGCCGCGTGACGGGCTGCAAAGAAAGGGGGGCTCGGGCATAAAGAAAAAACACACCGTACTATTGCTTATTATACCAAAAATTGTTACGTCGAACATTTGAGATGCGAGAAAAAGAGTTTTGATAGAGTTTGCCGCGTGACGGGCTGCAAAGAAAGGGGGGCTCGGGGGGCGGAGCCCCCCGCATAAAGAAAAAACACACCGTGCTATTGCTTATTATACCAAAAATTATTACGTCGAACATCTTAGATGGGAGAAAAAGAGTTTTGATAGAGTTTGCCGCGTGACGGGCTGCAAAGAAAGGGGGGCTCGGGCATAAAGGAAAAACACACCGTACTATTGCTTATTATATCAAAAATTGTTACGTCGAACATTTGAGATGGGAGAAAAAGAGTTTTGATAGAGTTTGCCGCGTGACGGGCTTCAAAGAAAGGGGGGCTCGGGGGGCGGAGCCCCCCGCACAAACAAAAAACACAGTGTAATATTGCTAATTATACCAAAAAAATTTACGTTGAATATTTGAGATGGGAGAAGAAGAGTTTTGATAGAGCTAATCACGCGATGAGCGGCAAAAAAAGGGGGAATCGGGGGGCGGAGCCCCCCGCATAAAGAAAAAACACACCGTACTATTGCTTATTATACCAAAAATTGTTACGTCGAACATTTGAGATGGGAGAAAAAGAGTTTTGATAGAGTTTGCCGCGTGACGGGCTGCAAAGAAAGGGGGGCTCGGGGGGCGGAGCCCCCGCATAAAGAAAAAACACACCGCACTATTGCTTATTATACCAAAAATTGTTACGTCAAACATTTGAGATGGGAGAAAAAGAGTTTTGATAGAGTTTGCCGCGTGACGGGCTGCAAAGAAAGGGGGCTCGGGGGGCGGAGCCCCCCGCATAAAGAAAAAACACACCGTACTATTGCTTATTATACCAAAAATTGTTACGTCGAACATTTGAGATGGGAGAAAAAGAGTTTTGATAGAGTTTGCCGCGTGACGGGCTGCAAAGAAAGGGGGGCTCGGGGGGCGGAGCCCCCCGCATAAAGAAAAAACACACCGTGCTATTGCTTATTATACCAAAAATTATTACGTCGAACATCTTAGATGGGAGAAAAAGAGTTTTGATAGAGTTTGCCGCGTGACGGGCTGCAAAGAAAGGGGGGCTCGGGCATAAAGGAAAAACACACCGTACTATTGCTTATTATATCAAAAATTGTTACGTCGAACATTTGAGATGGGAGAAAAAGAGTTTTGATAGAGTTTGCCGCGTGATGGGCTTCAAAGAAAGGGGGGCTCGGGGGGCGGAGCCCCCCGCACAAACAAAAAACACAGTGTACTATTGCTAATTATACCAAAAAAATTTACGTTGAATATTTGAGATGGGAGAAGAAGAGTTTTGATAGAGGTAATCACGTGATGGGCGGCAAAAAAAGGGGCCCTCGGAGGGCGGAGCCCGAATGAAGAAAAAACACACAGTACTATTGCTTATTATACCAAAAATTGTTACGTCGAACATTTGAGATGGGAGAAAAAGAGTTTTGATAGAGTTTGCCGCGTGACGGGCTGCAAAGAAAGGGGGGCTCGGGGGGCGGAGCCCCCCGCATAAAGAAAAAACACACCGTACTATTGCTTATTATATCAAAAATTGTTACGTCGAACATTTGAGATGGGAGAAAAAGAGTTTTGATAGAGTTTGCCGCGTGATGGGCTTCAAAGAAAGGGGGGCTCGGGGGGCGGAGCCCCCCGCACAAACAAAAAACACAGTGTAATATTGCTAATTATACCAAAAAAATTTACGTTGAATATTTGAGATGGGAGAAGAAGAGTTTTGATAGAGGTAATCACGTGATGGGCGGCAAAAAAAGGGGGCCTCGGAGGGCGGAGCCCGAATGAAGAAAAAACACACAGTACTATTGCTTATTATACCAAAAATGGTTACGTTGAACATTTGAAATGGGAGAAAAAGAGTTTTGATAGAGTTAACCACGTTATGGGCGGCAAAAATTAGGGGGCTCAGGGGGCTCCTCCCCCCGCATACAGAAGAAACACACCGTACTTTTGCTTATCATACCAAAAATTTCTAAGTTGGACATTTGAGATGGGAGAAGAAGAGTTTTGAGAGAGTTTACTACGTGATGGGCGGTAAAGAACGGGGGGCAAATAATACTGCAAATTATACCAAAAACTGATACGTTGAACATTTGAGATGGGAGAAAAAGAGTTTTGATAGAGTTTACCACGTGACGGGCTGTAAAAAAAGGGGCGCTCGGGGGGCAGAGCCCCCCGCATAAACAAAAAACATACTGTACTATTGCTGATTATACCAAAAATTGTTACGGTGAATATTTGAAATGGGAGAAGAAGTTTTGATAGAGCTAATCACGTGATGGGCGGCAAAAAACGGGGGGCTCGGGGGGTGGATAAACAAAAAACACACTGTACTATTGCTAATTTGCCATGGCTGACACATTCAAATCTCAGACGCTTTCAGTCGATCTTTTGGGATGTCGAAGTTATATGCAAGAAGTGAATTTTAGCTAAATAGTCGACCCTGCACGAGTCTAATTTTACAGAGATACCGCAAATCGATGTACAGTTTAGCCATTTGGCACACACATACTAGAGGTCAAAACTAAATTTTTGATCCGCAGTTCTTTAAAAAATTTCCCTTAGGAGGGGGTGCTGATTCATCATTATTTTTGTATGAGAAAAAAAAATATTTTTTTCAAAAACCTATCTTGTGTGGTATCATATGAAAGGGCTTATAGAGGCGGTTCTAAAAATATACCACATCATTACATTTCAGCCATTTTTTTTTTATTAAAACAAAAATAATTTTCAAAACATACCAAGTTTGGGCTCCTCCAGATACGATATGGCTGATTATTTTTTTGTACAATTTATCACAAATGATGCTTGATACCCTCATATCTAACCCCAAGAAAGCAATTTTGAAAATAATTTCATTAAGTATTTATTTTTTATTTTTCAATATTACAAAATAACGCAGTACAAAATGTACTGAAGTAGAGTTCTACTAGAGTTCTACTCCAGTACATTTTGTACTGCGTTACTTGATAATTTTGAAAAATTTTAAAAAAATACTTAAAGAAGTTATTTTCAAAATTGCTTTCTTGGGGTTAGATATGAGGGTATAAAGTATCATTTGTGATATATTGTACAAAAAAATAATCGGCCATATCGTATCTGGTAGAGCCCAAACTTGGTATGTTTTGAAAATTATTTTTGTTTTAATAAAAAAAAAATGGCTGAAATGTAATGATGTGGTATATTTTTAGAACCACCTCTATAAGCCCTTTCATATGATACCACACAAGATAGGTTTTTGAAAAAAAAATTTTTTTTTCTCATACAAAAAAAAAGATTAATCAGCACCCCCCTCCTAAGGGAATTTTTTTAAAGAACTGCGGATGAAAAATATTGTTTTGACCTCTAGTATGTGTGTGCCAAACGGCTAAACTGTACATCGATTTGCGGCTTTATTTTGTATACAAGGGGCACTAAAACTGCTAAACATACTGTATGAAATATGACATGTAGAAAGCGTTTAGCGCGTAACGCACGCGAGCGAAGCCGCGCGGGTACAGCTAGTATAACATAAGTACAATTGTAATACATTTTAGATATCAAACGCTGTAAGATGTGGGCTTTACCCATTGTTGATCACGGCTCTCAGGCCCTCGCCGAATAGGATTATGGTTTGTCGACACGGACGCTCCTATTGTTCCGCCGGAGGCTTAGACCTGAACAAGCTGTGCGCTACGTGCACTGTTTGCTAATTATAAACTAGCAGAGTATTACAAGCGCGTGACGTTCTGCTGCAATATTCTAAGCGTATTTGAGACGAAATCAGAGTGGCTACGGGTTTTTTTTTAAATCATTCTCATACAACTAGTTATATAAATAAATAAAAATAAAAAAGCCTTTATTTCTTACAGAGACTTAGGCAATTGTGTTAGTCGACTTATAGTTATAATCTATACATATAATAAACGCGTAAGGAGTAAAAAAATGTACATTGAAGATATTTGAGAAAATCTAATTTAGGGGGTCTTAGAAACGTTGACTGAATACATTTTAGTGATTTTTGGAATTTTTGTCTGTCTGTCTGTGAGTTTGTTCGCGATGTACGCCAAAACTACTGCACAGAATTTCATGAAATTTTGTATTATAGTAGTTTATACCCCGAGGTAACATATAGGGTAGTTTTTATTCCGCTTATTTAAAAACATTTTTTTCCAATTCAAGCAAGTCTGTTTGGAAAGAGAAGTGCCGTGGTTTATATGGAAGCTCATACATTCTACGACACTTCTCTTTTCGAACAAGTCAATTTCGTTGTGAATGTTGAAAGTAACCGGAAATATAATTGTCATCGAATAAAGGATGATGCACGGTGTTCCAGACCGTCTCCGACACGACAATTCCGAGACTTCGTTTTGTATAGAAAAGCGTCACATGATCCTAGGAGGTCATATGTATGTGTAGTTAAGTGTCGGAAGTGTCGTGTCGGAGACGGTCCGGAACACCGTGCATAATTCTTAATATGTACCTTCAATTTGTGAGATATTTTATTCTATAAATTAAATTATCTACTTATCTGGTTCATTCCTAGCCCTGGGCAGCGGAGGCCTAGGCCACTTTTTTCTTTATATATGACATCTATATAAGATCATAAATTCATAATTTATCATTGTAGTGTGGCAACATAAAATAAACAATTTATTCTTCATTCTTGACCGTTGAGTTTTGTCCGGTCCCGTCCATGCTGCTGAAGAAATTCTCGCTACGATGTTCCGTGCCTGAGCCCTATGCTGTACCTACCTGGCATTAGGCACTCGCATACATTGACAAGACACTTAAAGAATTAAGTTTTGTCCAGTCTCTTTCACGCTGCTGCTGAACCAGTTCTCGCTGCGACTTTCCGTGCCTGAGCCCTATACGAACTTAATTGGCATTTGGCCTTCCCATGGTGTACTGCCTTTTTGCCGAATAATGTTTCGTCAAACTTCATTTAGCAACCAACTTTTCATCGAAGTTTAATTTCGCAAACCAATCCTTGGCATAATTTTACTTCGTAATTTTTTTATTTCGCTAAATTATTATATTGCAAAATTTTATTACGTCAAATTTTATATAGTAAATAAAAAGTAATAATAATTGTGTAGCAAATGATTTTCTAAGGCAAATAACATATTGTCAAAGTTTATATGGTAAATAATTGTGTAGCAATTAGTGCTGTTAGGTTAGGGTTTTTTTATGACCCTATAAACAAAACTGCTCCCAGAGATAGGTAGGTTAGGGTTTTTTTTTGATAACCCTAAAAACAAAACTGCTCCAAGAGATAGGTAGGTTAGGGTTATTTTTTTTGATGACCCTAAAAACAAAACTGCTCCCAGAGATAGGTAGGTTAGGGTTATTTTTTTGATGACCTTAAAAACAAAACTGCTCCCAGAGATAGGTAGGTTAGGGTTATTTTTTTTATGACCCTATAAACAAAACTGCTCCCAGAGATAGGTAGGTTAGGGTAATTTTTTTTGATGACCCTAAAAACAAAACTGCTCCCAGAGATAGGTAGGTTAGGGTTATTTTTTTTGATGACCCTATAAACAAAACTGCTCCCAGAGATAGGTAGGTTAGGGTAATTTTTTTTTGATAACCCTAAAAACAAAACTGCTCCCAGAGATAGGTAGGTTAGGGTTATTTTTTTTGATGACCCTAAAAACCAAAACTGCTCCCAGACATAGGTAGGTTAGGGTTATTTTTTTTTATGACCCTAAAAACAAAACTGCTCCCAGAGATAGGTAGGTTAGGGTAATTTTTTTTGATGACCCTAAAAACCAAACCTGCTCCCAGACATAGGTAGGTTAGGATTATTTTTTTTTATGACCCTAAAAACAAAACTGCTCCCAGAGATAGGTAGGTTAGGGTTGTTTTTTTTTTGATGACCCTAAAAACAAAACTGCTCCCAAAGATAAGTAGGTTAGGGTAATTTTTCTTTGATGACCCTAAAAACAAAACTGCTCCCAGAGGTAGGTAGGTTAGGGTTATTTTTTTTTATGACCCTAAAAACAAAACTGCTCCCAGAGATAGGTAGGTTAGGGTTATTTTTTTTATGACCCTAAAAACAAAAACGCTCCCAGAGATAGGTAGGTTAGGGTTATTTTTTTTATGACCCTATAAACAAAACTGCTCCCAGAGATAGGTAGGTTAGGGTTATTTTTTTATGACCCTATAAACAAAACTGCTCCCAGAGATAGGTAGGTTAGGGTTATTTTTTGTTGATGACCCTAAAAACAAAACTGCTCCCAGAGATAGGTAGGTTAGGGTTATTTTTTTTGATGACCCTAAAGACAAAACTGCTCCCCGAGATAGGTAGGTTAGGGTAATTTTTTTAATGACTCTAAAAACAAAACTGCTCCCAGAGATAGGTAGGTTAGGGTTATTTTTTATGGCCCTAAAAACGAAGCTGCTCCCAGAGATAGGTCGGTTAGGGTTATTTTTTATGACCCTGAAAACAGATGGAGCATGCTTATTTTGGCATGTTTTATTGGATACATTAATAAAAATTAAAAGGAGATTCTTATCCGTAGATAATTTGGCCGAGATGAAAATAATGTATCAATACGTTTGACGAAAACATAATTGACATCTTTAAAAAATCAGAAATGATATCAGTGCGAAACGTTGAGTTGGGAAATAATAATTTGACCAAATAAAAATATGGGAGCCCTACGTAGTTCGGGGAGTTACGAATTTGCTAAATAATTTTCGTCGAAATATTAGTAAACCCTTTCCATACATTATATTACCAATACACTTGAGTTTATATCCGGCTCTGTCATGCTGCTGCTGAAAAAAATCCCGCTACGACGCTCCGTGCATGGACACTATAATGCGGTGCTTGATGGCATTTGGCCTTCTCATACATTCCCTTACATAATTAGTCAATGTTACTCTGCGTCCGTAGGAAATACCTTAGACAACCCTACACGTGATCCCTGGACGGTGCTAAAAGAGTAACAAACTTGGCAGCTGCACTGTCCCATCTGGACCTCGCAGCACTCATTGGATTTTATTCATCATCTGCTTTTCTACTACTACTACCCGAGAGCAGAAATACCTATCTATATCCAGTGACATGTAGCCATACGATAAATAAATAATTAGCAACAAAAATGTGCTATTTAACGTGTAGAAAGCATAAATTTTAGAGTATTGGGCTGGAAATAGTGAAATTACCAAACCGCCTAAACACACGCGGGCGAAGCCGCGGGCACAGCTAGTCTATGAATATTTATTCCTCTGCAAGAACCCCTCTGCAGATGAAGGCCTCCTGTTACATACAACTAGTTAACAAATTATATTAGTTAAATATTTTAATTTTCAGGATATTTCAAAATGCCAAAATGGCATTTAATTTTAGGCAATGGGTGATATACATAATTATAGTTCTAGAAATAAGCATAAACTAGCAGTGCCCTCCACTTGGCTCCATAAAATAAAAGATTCATTCATGAATAATAAGGATTTATAATAAACTTCAGATAGAAATTTCCAAATTATCAATCAACAAATTCAAGAACTATGTAAAACGTAACTGCGCTATGCTGACGATACAACGCTCTTGGCTTCCGATGAGGAGGAGATGAGTCTTTTGTTCCGGCGAATAGAAGCGGAGAGCATCAAATTAGGACTTCACGTCAACCATGCGAAAACGAAGTTAATGTTCGTACACCGGAAACAATCTCCTCCACGAAGCCTAGAACTGAAAGACCTAGAATGTGTCAGCACCTTCACCTACCTCGGCTCACTTATATCTAGCGATGGTAGCTGTGAAAGGGAAATCATCCGGAGGATCCAAATAGCGAAGGGAGCCATGACCCGGCTAGATAAGATCTGGAAAGATCGCGGCATACAGAGACAGACTAAGACTAGACTTGTGCGTGCCCTGGTGTTCCCAATTTTCCTATACGGTTCTGAAACTTGAACTATTAAAGCAGACATGAAAAGTCGTATCGATGCGTTTGAGATGTGGTGTTGGCGCCGGCTTTTACGGATACCTTGGACTGCGATGCGCACTAATCAGTCCATATTAGAGGAGCTACGCATAAATCGCCGGTTGTCGACGACGTGCCAGAACCACATACTCAAATACTTCGGACACCTCTCAAGACGCTCCGCGGATAGCTTGGAGAGAATTATAATGACGGGAAAAGTTGAAGGCACGAGACTTAGAGGCCCTCCCCCTGCAAGATGGTGTGCCCAAATTACTGCACCCATGCAATTAAAACTGCAAGAAGCCATGTGCGTAGCAAGGGATAGAAGCCTGTGGAGGAACCTGATCTTCAACAGAAGGACATGATGTCACGATCCTCAGCTTTGAGGGTACGACTGATGATGATGATGATGATGATGATGTAAAACGTAAACTAATTTCTAAAACGTATTATAGTACATGGGATTAAATTGCAATTGAGATTTTCCTTTTGACATTTAGTTTTTGTTCTAGAATTATCTGAATTATTACCTAATGACTAGTAACTTTTTTTTGAGTTTTGACGATCTTATTGTGAAAATATTTTTTTTTTGCTATGCCTACGTGAATAAAGACAATATTGACTTTGAAATAGTCCCACGTTAGTACGTAGCACACAGGAACTTTCCACCGGCTTGATACTAAGCCATGTGAGCGAGCTTTGATTCGGTAAATTCATTAGGCATGCAAACTAATACAATTAACAAGGTGTGCAGTGTACATGTTCGGCCATGTCTAAGGTTCGGCCTAACACCACTACTTACATGTTACATTGCGAAATGCTCGACCGTCTTGTCCTTGGTACAAGCAGCTTGTATCTCGACAAATGTACTTTGACCCTATTGTGCATGCATAATACGGTTCAGTAGGCCAGCTATTTGTCAAAAATATTTATTTTCATACGTACGGGGTTTTAATTTGAACTTATGGACTTTGCAGCGGCAAACTCAGTTTACCATTAATAAAAAGGTACCATTTGGTGAAAGGATTGTAATAAAAGCGTAAGCGCCGGCCATTAGTTTGCCAAGCGCATCCCAGGCTCAATTGATCCGGTGCAAAAATCCGGGGTAAATGCTAGGAAGATGATGAGTCGGAGTTAGCTTTTGCTGTCTCGGTCCAGACAGCAAGGGGAGCCTTATTTGCTTCTCTATAAGGATATTATTCAATTGCGCTATTCAAAATGGCAACTGGGTCGTGCTATAATTACGCCGGCTACTATCCATGCGACGAATACCGCTTGATTACACCTTACATACAAAATACTAATTCCGCTACCGAATTGTGAATTGAAGAATGTTTGCGAGCCATTCGCCTGTAAATGTTTAGCGAGAATATTTTGGACGCGTCGTAGACTTAATTTAATTTTTCTTTCGACGCAATTTTATTTTATTACACTTACCTTTTTATGGAGATGCTTATTTTTTATTACTTCGTCACATTCAAGATTGTTGTCGCATAAATTCCCGTATAGTATCTGGGTCGTGTACAATTTCTGATATTCAAACGTGTAATGTATACAAATCACAAATGTAATTTTAATGCTGATGTTGATACTTTTTGGCATGCGATCTGCGCTCTGAAAACAACGTAAAATTAAATACAAACCTAACTGAACTAGTCATTGGCTTTGCTGATGACCGTAAAAACAATGTTTGGACCAATCTTGGTGTACGGATGTGGAGTTTGGGTTCAGAAGAAAAGAGCAAGCCCTTAGTAGTAGAGAGAAAAATCTGGCGGAAGATTCCAGGATTGATAGTTATCAGGGACGCAAATGAGGAATGGTAGGAATATCATCATTATCATTTCTTTATCCCAATCGGAGAGTTGGAAGAGCAAGTCGCACTGGCGAATATAATTAAAAGCGAAACCAGGGCCTAATGCCGCCACTGGCTTGGAAACCTGGAAAGTATGGGAGACTTTTACTATGAGGAGATTGCATGTAGGGCGCCCTTCAGAAATACATCTAGTTGGTTGACGTAGTTACCGCTGAAGAGTCCTCCTGGATATGGCCGGCCACGTTTGGGATACCTATCCATCTGACGCGAGTGGTGCAAAAGGGAAGGGTATCTATGGGGAAATGAGCACGCGTAGCTGTTATTCGATATTTGGCATTTTAATAAGCAACTCTCACTTTAATAAGTATTCCAAATGTCAAACTAATTGTCTTAAATAAATATCATATATGTACAATTTACATGTCAATATTAAATAAGCTAAAACTGTTTCAATGTTATCACAATAAACTTCATGTATATGATTGAGTACCTTCGGTTATTCGAAAATATGTCGCTGGTTGTGTAAGAAAGAAACATCGTCATGTCAATAACATGGACTATATAACAAATGGCGTCCAACTATCCCCGATATAAATAGCGGGATTGACCAATCCCGAGACTTATTTACATAAACATATCCTGATCCAGGCCGTTGTCAAAAATAGGATACAACTACAACCGTATTTTATACAATTGCTTTGCAATATTTTTTATGGATGTTTGTGATATATATATTTGTCTGGATTAATTTGTAAAAAATATGTTCTATTCATGTTTACTTCCAATTCAAAAGTGTCAATTCAGCTGCTCGCGCGGTATTTCACTAATTCGAGTGAAATGGTTTGTTGAATCCAGTTACCAGTAATAAATTGCAAATAGTTTGAGCATTTTGTTTCGGTTTGTATACCGCGGTGTGGGGAGGGCCGGGCGTCGGGTGGGGGCCCGGCCGCCATATATCGCGAGCTTTCTGTTATGGACCATTACCGGCGCATTACTGCGCTTATATGAAAATTACCTACGATACAATTTCAACAAAGGGATGTGAAAATACCATCTAATACGTACCTACTGTCTGCGTATTTGTATTCAGAAACAAAATGTGCGACTGCACGAGGATTATTTACTACGGTTTGTAATGTAACGTATCCATTCAAGATTCAATTAATTTGTAACGGATAAATTCACCAAAAGCCTCGTGATTCGAGTAAATTACTTAATTTGCAGACCCAAAACATCACAGAACAATTTAGTAGAGAGCCTGTACAAAGTTAGAGGCACATAGCAAGGTATACGATAAGGTGATCCTGCCGGGTAAATTTTAGATTAGGTGGGCACATGGTGCGTAGCTAAATAATGAGAGCACAAAACATGTTGGGCTCAAGCTGGGGCTTTATTTATTGGTTCGTTTGATACGTATTTAAGAACATACGTTACGTAAAACAACTGAAGTAGTTGAATAATATGGAAGTCAATTTAACAGTGTCATAGTAAATTGCAAGCGAATGCGTACCTGCAACGTGCTTTAATAAAGAAAACATTTACATAACTTTAGGATTGTTGATTTATACAATGTTAAAAACTAAGTGGGTAATTAGCCAGACTATTCTTCACAGTTGTTAGAAAGTCTAAGTGGCGTTAACGCGGGTCACGAAACAAAATTCTATGATTGTTGTCAAGTTATTGTTTCAGTTTGCGCGCAACACTCGACTCGAGGCGACTTGTTTAATTAATACTAAATTCTGTACAATCCTTTCCACTGGTGCTTAATTACAGACAACAATGAACTAATTTGTGCACGAGACGGGGAAGTACTTTATTACTTTTCTTACCCACCTTTCGTTGTTGCAGATATTTGTAAAGTTTTATTCGTCATTTTTCTGTGCACGAAGTAGAAAACAAGGCAATCACAACTTTGTGACGGGACTGGGAAACTTGGAGCGGGTCTGTAGCAAATTGACTACATTGTGTTACGTCGGAAAGGAATTCATGTCATTGCAAAGTCGAAATACTCACACTCCGCTGTTGACGCAGAAAGCCACATTACCATAAGATTACGGCATGAATAGATAGACAGACAAAATGACGGTAGAAAAAGTTCCCCGAGGCAATCACTAGTTAGATTGCTCAAAGTGTCTCGAAATGTATATTTTGCTTTTTAACTTAGAATTGAATTTAGAATTGAAATGGAAGCTAATGTGATGGAATGCGTAATATTTGTTCTGAATCAAACTGTGATCGCTTTCTAAGTAAGCATAAAATAAAAAGGTGAAATTTATATTAAGGTATGCGTAAAACGCATGGTTATATTGAATATCTTTGACACTACAAGGAAAAGGGGACCTGATTCGAGTTTGTTTTGATTGTTATAACATCAGATGTTATTAAACGTAAATAAATGGAGCGCCTCAACTCCATTTCACTGCAATTTTCCTACAAAATAACTGTGGATTTAGTGCCCACGCTCCCCAAGTCAGATTTTTCTCTGGGCCTAGGCCAGAGGGCCCAAGGGGGGCAACTGGAGAAATTTACGCTATAGTTAAGTGTAGACACGTACCTCGCTACGTGCCAGGGTCACATAAATGACTGTCACAAATCCGCCTGTCTCTTGATCGCCAGAATAGGTGATGCTTAAATTTTCATTGTTATGGTCATTTATTGTTGTAACGTTAGTTGTATTATAGTCGTGCAGATTTTCAATAATATATGTACCATAGGGTTCATAATTGCATGGCCAATTTATCAATGAATTGATTCATAAATTGCCCATGCATTTTTGAACCCGATAGTATAATGTAGAGTAAGTATGGACTTTGACATTGCTTTCGCCCAAAATATAAGTACTTATGTGAACCAAAGACTCGCTAATTAACACTAGTAGTCTCGAACTGAGAACTCGCGATTTATTTATAAGCAAGCTGACCAATATAACAAGACCCATGTTCTAGCTTCATAACCCCTTGATCGATCCTGCTCATATATGAACTCTCAAATGATATTTATCTCTGCTACCACCTCAACCAATTTCATAAAGAACAAGAAAACGCTACTTAAGTTATCGTCTAACAAACTCTCATAGTCAAAAAGCAGCCTGAAGTTCTTTGTAAGAACTCGCTTCGCTTACGCTCTGCTCGTTCGATAATATAAAATGATCCACAAGATCCATGGAGGTAGTAGGTAAAACTGCTTGTGACCTTAATTAAAATTAATATTTTTCTATCTAAAAAAATATATTTATCTATTTCTTATTTTCTTAAGTACAGTATGATTAGGGTAGATTAGTACTTTCATTACAAAAATTGCTAAAGCAGCAGATCTTCGCTATTTAGAGAAATTGATCCCCAATATAACTACTCGCATGACGTGAATAATAATGAGTGAATGGCTAAATGTGAAGTTCCAAACTTTCGGTGCACCAAAGGCTTATAGTAATCTTCAAAGCGCTCTGACATAGAGGTCGAAATTGAACGACTGCATCCATAAATTCGTTGGCTGAGATGTAATTGCTGAAATGGCTCTTTGATTAAGCTCTGCTGGCAAGACGTAAGGTCAACGACACCCGCAGAGCCAGGGTTAAGCCGGGAGATATATATGGCCGTCTTTAGCTCGAGGGTTTCGGCCCTCCGCCGAACTACCGTGACAGACACCCATCGATAAACTTGAGTGTCCCTATCCCATCTAATTGAATAACTATGTTTGGGATTGCCGTGTTTGTGTTTCAACTGAGATTGTAGAAGTGATTGCTTTTAGGCTTTTGGAATGTAATCTAGTAAGAGATCTTTTTCGATTGCTTTAGAGTTCTAGCTATATTCCCAAATGAGAATATATGTGAGACCTCAACGTAGCGATGGTAATTTAAATTATAATCGTTTGGAATGTTATAGCTTGTCACATAATGCTGCACGTGATAGAACTTGCGAGAAAATTACAATATAAAATAATTTTAATATCAGAATACTTCAACAAGTTTTGCGAATATTATACTTGATTAAACATTTTTGATGAAACGTTAATAAAATATCAGTGTTTTATTTAATTAGACCCTAGACAAGAACGTTTAGCGACAATAGCGACGTAGAACATTTATTTATGCTTCAAATTAGGTAGATTAATTTTAAAAAGGTCAGGTTGAAATGAACATATATGCATGTAGGGTAATTGAGGTGGCCTGGGATTTATCAATTTGGCGAGCTCATCTGCGACCCCACCTAAGGGTTCCTCGATTCAGATTAAAATCTGTATTATTATTAGACGACCTCTAAACGCACTTATGTTGGCGAAAGCAGTTATTGGCAAAAGGGTCTAGCCATTTGCTTGTAGTAGGTATAAGAGATTTAGTATGTAGAAAAGTAACCAATGTTTTCTTCTTCTTCTTCTTCTTCCTAGCGTTTATCCCGGCTTGAGGTCCGCTTGACAACCTAATCCCATGAATTGGCATAGACACTAGTTTTTACGAAAGCGACTGCCATCAGACCTTCCAACCCAGAGGGGAAACTAGGCCTTTTTGGGATTAGGTCCGGTTTCCTTACGATTTTTTCCTTCACCGAAAAGCGACTGGTAATATCAAATGATATTCCGTACGTCAAATAGCCCAACGTTGCCCCCATACCAAACTTTGCCCAAAATGACAATTTTAAAGAAAATCTGTTACTGTAGAAAATGTAAAAGCTTTCTGGCAACACCACTATTTTTAGTAGAAAATAGGTTATAGGCGTGGCAACATAGGCTATCACATTTGTATCTAACTTCATTCAGTTGCTTGTGAGAACTCGTTGAGTTCGGGGCATTATTTAGCGGGCCAATTTTTTATGAAAAGTTTAAGTTCATATCACAAAATAGGGAAACCGATGGTGAGTAACACCTATGACTTGTAATAAGGCAATAACTGTAGATTGTTTATATCTGTATTTCAATTAAAAATTATAATTAGTGGGGGAGTTGTGGCGTTGGGCAATGTTAAGTAGAAATGTAGCAACCAGTGACGCCCAACTTTGCCCACGACCAAAAAAGGCTTAGGGTTGTCACCTTTGTGTTTTAACCACTCGGCGCGAAAAAAGGAGGTTATTGTTTTTTAAATATATACCGTTTTGGAACTGTTTTTTAATTGATTATTAAAATACATTGCAACGAAAAACCATAGTATTCAATCTATCTATTATTACAAATGATAACATGCCAAGCATTACTATGATTAGCTCGTTATCATTTTTTTCTATTAGACGTATTAAGAATTAACTTATTAAACTATGTTTCATTTAATAATTGTACTGACGCCTTGAAAAAAATTGCATGACTAAATTGAAGAAATTTTCTCAAAAGTGACAACCCTAGTACTTGGGAAATGCTTGGGTGCCCCTTGTATGGAAAAGAGTGAAAACAGGTACCTAACATTGCCCACCCGATTTGTACAAAAGTTTACGTACTTATAGCGTATTTATTAACAGGGAACGATAGGATTACTCAAAACCTCGCTGTGATTCTTATATGATAATACCATAAGAGCTGTATTTAAGTGCAAAATCGACGTGGGCAATGTTGGGCGCAACCCGACTTTACTTTACCCGCCTTCAAAATCGCCAAAAAAGTGGGTAAAATGATGATTAAAAAATTCTTTTGCCAAAAAAACGGATGTATATGATCACTATGGACTTAGTCATCTAAAAAAAAGAATATGTTATCATACATTTTTTTTGAGAAATTCGTGTTTTTCCGAAAAAAGCGGGCAAAGTTGGGCCATTTGACGGTACATAAGTTCCGAAAAACTCAGTGGTACGAGCCGGGGTTTGAACCCGAGACCTCCGGATTGAAAGTCGGACGTCTTACCGCAAGGCTACCAGCGCTTTTATTATGTAGCTGATGCAAAAAAAAACTGTTACTGTTCATATTTTTTTTATACAAAAACGGCATAGATTAAGAACTTTTTTGTTCTGGTTGTGTAATGAGCATTTATTTCGCTTTTATTAGCGAGATATATGACGTTTTAATATCATTAATGTCCTGTCATCAATATTGCACAGCTGCAAGCTGGGATGGTGACATCAGCAATCAGTGTAATTTTGTTGTTTGAAGTGCAATTACGCTTTCAGGAAGCAGTGATCTCTGAATTCAAAATGATTTTAATATCGGTATTTTTTTATAAAAATTGACCTGCTACTAATAATAAGCTTTAACACTGGTATAAGTGCTGAAAATGGACAATTCTTACTGTTAATAATTTTTTATAATTTATTTTCATAAATCTGTTACGATATGGGTTAAAATGGGCCATATCGTGGGCCAAATTAACTTAAGAGCGGAGCGTATCGCCAGTTACCAATTATTCGCTCACTGGTTTATTTATGGTACAAATTCAAGTGAAAATATATATAAAAATCAATTTAATTCTTATTTAGAGGTAAATTATCGTTCACGATTGCGTCAGAAATAAATAAACAATTAATGAAACTGTAACTGGCGTTACATTTCCATGGATTTGCCCTACCTCAATTTACTAGTTTTCACTAAAATGTCCAAATTTATCAAGGATCTCACCTAACGTTACCACTTAAACCCTCTTAACTTTAGACAGCTACAAATGATCTTCCAAATCAAGAAAAATCACAACACTTTTTCTTTTAGCATCGCTAATAAAAATTTAACTTTATGCCATAAAGATAACTATTTCGTCCTAGTAAAGGAATTAGGTGCTTATAATAATTAGCCCTTTGGTAGTAAAGGGTGTAATTGTTATCATTTTACGGGCGCGCTGGGCAGGTCTCAGGAGTCTCGCTAAGGCCTTAACGAGTATGGCCCGGCGAAGTGCCTTCATAAAGATTTGGCAACTACGAGTATAATATAGGAAACGCTGAAAGGGAATTCAACTTAAGTATTATGATTTTTATTAAGTGCTCTTTGTTAAGAGCTTTTATAAAATTCTTGTTATTTTGTACGGTGATGAGGATGAGTGACACGGTGTTGCGCCAAACAAAGGAACGCTTGACTACAGATAGTTAAACAATGGAAAATGAAATGCGTCATGCAACGCAACGCTATCTAGTTTAACTGTCAAGACCACTCCATTATTCCACGTATTGTTACTTTGGTGTTGGACATAAAAATTATTAGATATTCTATAAGTATGACTAACTGCCAAAAAAGATTATTTTCTCGATTTCGATCCTATTTAGTATCAACATAAATATAATCCAGCAGTTTATGATGTAGAAAAAAAGTGGACGCTGGAAAGTATTCGGATCTTAAGTATTGGAATATGAATGGATTTTTAACGGGTTATTCGGGGATAGGACTCTAGAAATACTATTCCAAGTTTTCGACCTTCTAAAAGAAATACTTCTAAGATTTTAGGAAATTTAATGCTCTAAGAAACTTTGTGTTGCAACGTGCAACATAAAATGAGCTAATTAGAGATATTTGAGCAAACGACAAAAAAGTCAGAATATTTTAAGGTTTCTGGACTCCCTTCAAATCAGGGTCCTCGAGGTTGAAAAGTTAGGGCAGTCTTCCTAGTGTACCCACAAACAACCCGATAAGTTCAGAATACTTTCCAGGAAAAAGTACATAACTACTGGACTAAAGTTACTAAGAGTCTTGAGATTTATATGTAGGTACTTTCATCTGTTTTTAAATGGAACAGTTGAGTAAGTGACATTATCGGAGCTATTATAACTAAAATAAAGTTTATCTACACCCATATCATAAACCCTCCATGATGCGTTCAAAAACCGCACGTTATGACCACCACAAAAATAGACTGTTTCGTTAGTAGTTAGAACAAATTTCTTATCTGTAACGATGTTATTATTATCAAATAATAATCAAAAATTCGATTTCATTATGAAAATCCGGCCTGCTCCCCGATCTCCGGCACGCGCCCCTCCGACCGCCTGCACGCGCCCCCACCCGACCGACACAATCGAGTTGGCTATGGCGATGGCGGTGCAATCCGTGCAATGGCAGTCATTTAATCATCATTTAAGGTTTATAATATGTGTGTAGATAAAGCAGTGTATGCAACTGTACGTAAATAGGCCTTAAAACACTCGTGTGATCTTATTATGAAACTCACTTCGTTCGTTTCATAAAACCACACTCGTGTTTTACGGACCCCTATTACGTAACAGTTACATAAACTACTATTATAGTTGCTTTGCTGACAAAAAATCTAATATATTTTGCTAATTATTTCAAAAAACAATATAAGATCGTCAAATGCATTTTTTTTACCCAAATGGGAATATAATGCCGCAAGGGCTTATTATTATAATGCAAGCTTGTAATATTACTAAAGCAAATAGCTAGAGATATACGCACAGATCTGCCCGCCTGATTTTTCTGGCGGATATGCCCGGCGGCGGACAGATCCGTCCATGTATGGCGCGAATTGGACACGGATTTATCTGCGGAGACATCTGGATAGCGACATACATGGACAGATCTGTCCGCCGGGCATATCCGCCGGACAAATCCGACGGGCAGATCTGTGCATGTATCCCTAGCTATTGCGCAAAGTAACGTCGGACATTTTTTTTTAATTTTAGGCGAAATCGTCTTTAGTCCGGGACAATTTTGAATCTGTTCCCAATCAAAAATATTTGGAAGTACTTTTAGACGGAGAGCTGGCCACGTCAGATATGACACAATAATGAGAGCAACGAAACCCCTCTAGTTAGTTTGCTATACTATGCTTATTTCTAGATCCGGACATCTGGCAGCTGTAAAGTGGTGGAGGTCAAAGAAAGCAAATAACTTGAAGAAAATAAATTCTAGAGTTCTGGTTTTGATCCAATATCATAAAAAAATATATAATTAATTAGATTATATAATATCCAAAAGTTTCGTTTAGGGGAAGTAGTGCCAAATGATGTATAATGTTATTTTTGGTTACTCGCCTACTGTTTTTGTTTGCGCAATAATACACAATGTTTTTTGTTCTAATGTTAAAATATAGGTCCTGTTCTCTATAAATGACACAACTTCAGCAGTTTTTACTTATTTCGGTATTACTTTTTTTCAACTTAAAAACTTTGTTGGTCTGTCACTCTGAGCTCCACCCATTAAAAGCTGCCAGATGCCCGGATCTAGCAATAAGGATGGTTATGCAATCTAACTGGGCTGATTACAAACCTCTCATTATTGTGTCACATCTGACGTGGCCAGCTCTTAGACCATTTCAATCTGGACATCGAGTATTGGTCTATATTTCACCATGTCGACCAATAACAATGAATATTAGCCGTCTGCTAATTGTACTTTATGGCATTCATTCGGCACCCGTTCACCTAATACCTTTTATTATTAAACCAACCGGATTCGACACGCGCTCTCATTTCTATCGGAAAAAGTCTGCCTTTTTTGGGGGGAGGGGAACGTCAAATGTATGCACACGTCACAATAGCCACGTCAAATAAACGTCAGTCCATACAATGAGTATGACCACTGGTCATACAATTTTGGCAGAGGGGAACGCCTGCCAATGGCGACTCCGCTTAGTTTAAAGCTCTAAGCCTAATACTATCCCAACCTCCTATCTAACTCTGACTATACGTACAAAAATCGATCTTACAACTTGGTACAAGGATATAAAGTCGATTAAATGAAAAATCTGTGTAGTAGAGACTTATTGTTATATTATGTTCATTGTGCTTATACGCATTTGTACAGATTTTAGATGTCAAACAGATTGGAGGTAATTGAAAAATACTTGTATTGAAAGATAAGGGATTATAAAAATTAATTATATTTCTATCCTATTCATACATTTTCATAATCTTTTTGATTTGGTCAGCTAGAATAAAATTCAATCAACTGTTTTAACTCTGAACGAATGGATTAGAATTATTTAAAATTTTGATTTAGTATACAAAAAAGCTTATTTATTTCTTAAGCCGATAGTCCTTTATTGATTCCCTTATTAATAAATACGTCACTACAATGAATTTTAGTCTATAATTCTGTATTATTACTTTTACTTTTTTTTCAAAGAGGTAACTCGGCCAGCGTTATGGGTTCCCTGCCGCAGGGGGACCTCTTGGAGGGGGTATTCTTTTTGTAGCTGGGATTTTAGGTAAGCTTTTAGGTAGTTTTATATATTTATATTTGTATTTAGTTTTAATTTAGTTTATTTTAATATTAATTTAGTTTAGTTATTTTAATTTAATTTTTGTTACGTGTAATATGAATAAAGCATTTTAATAACCCCCATTTGTGGCTTGGCACCGACTTCAAACATATCAGTTATTTTTTTTGTATATTGGAACAATTGTTAGTTCCAACGGCCCTCGCCATGGGTACGGGCGACCGTTGGACTTTTCACAGAAAGGTTCCCGCTATGGATACGGGCTACCTTAAGTTTACTATTGTACTAATTTGTCTATTTGTTATTTGCTACTTTATAATTTATTTCTGCGTTCGTTTAAACTAAGTGTTGTTAAATTTCTTTAATGTGTCTATTATATGAGTAATATGCTTTCTAAACTACCCACGATAGGACAAAGAGACCTCATCTTTATCAATGTCTCAGACATCATGACTTTTCCCGTACGCTCGTTAGCTCTCATTTATATTCACTTTTATTACACGTATGCTGTTATGAATTTTTAAATCGTATTAATGGGATCATTTTTTCTTTTAATTTTAAGAGTAAAGATAAGGTAAGAATTTCATCGACGGCTTTCATTTTCTCCACAGTACAGCCACAGTATAAGGAAGGTGGTCTATTAGACCTGCACCCATCTACGAACACAAAAAAATTCACGTTCGCAATTCAAACTCCGGACGCAGGGCTGTACCAAGAATGTTTCGCGCAACTGTAGCACCGCAGTAGCACATCCCTTATTTCGTCATATTTAATCATGGTCGGTCATCCTAATTCGGTCACGTCACTCGCGTCGTCAATTGTTTTTTTGCCTGCGGCCCGCTTAGTTTTTTGTTCGAAGTTGCACTACTCGTTGTAAAATTTAAATGGTTGTACTCTGGTACAGCGGTCGGTGCTACGCCGTAGACAGTAGCGCGTAGCACGTTGCAGTAGGCTTCGGCGTACACTGAAAAAATTAAACAGCTTTAAATAAATGACTTTGCTATTTAAAACCGAGCGACTCACTTCGCATGGAGCCTGCAAAGTTCGTTGCTAAAATCAAAGAAGTCAACTTGGCTAACATATGTATATAAAATTATATCATTAAAATTGTTAAAAATAAATAAGGGAATCAGGTAAGGGTTACTAGGACACTTATTTGGATTCAAATTAGTGGTTGGTTAAAATAACCAAGAACGTTTAGCAATACTCGCTTGTTTGTCATTAACAAAGCATTATTCCGTCTTTTTAATATGTTTTGGTTGTATGCAACTAAAAATATATTAATCGAGCCAAATTGGTACTTAAGCAAAAAACTCATTTTTTTCCGTGCAACAGTTTCGATCGACAGAAAAACTGAAATGGATACATATCTGTTATTGCCATTTAAATTAGTCAGAAATGCCAAAAAATGAGACGCACATATAAACAATATATCTACATTTTCAACCAAAAAATATAAAGTGCAAAGTTCCTGTTCAAAAATATCATAAAAGTCCATTATAAAAACATATTTTTGGCGTGAAGTGCGGTGCAGGTGCTACGGCGTGTTCTCTCATCTCGCTAAAATAAGTAAAACATAACGTTATCCAAATATTTGGAGTAGTTAACGACGCACTCAATTTAATGCGAATTTTACGTTACTTCACAAGCGTAAACTTTCCAAAATAAATTAAAGCCATCCAAATAAGGCGTTATATAATGAGCATCTAAAGGTTATTACATACTTAGTTTACGCATGTGAACTTTAATCTAAATATAAATTAGTCTAGAGTTTAATGTAGCTTTTTTAATTTTATACCACGACGGTGGCCAACAATACGGCTCGTCGTATGGTAAGCAGCTACAGTAGCCTATGGACGCCTGCAAATCCAGAGGTGTGACATGCGCGTTGTCGACCCTTTACAAAAAGGAGGATTCACTGTGTTGACGGCTAATGATCAGGGACTGTCGTGTCAACACACTGGGTCATCTTTAAGCTCTTTGGCAACCTTACTCACCAGCAGGAACACAACTCTATGAGGGTAGTGGTATTTAGTTGTGGTTTTCTGTGATGAGATCCTCAGTCGGGCATGCTACACGCGAACAGTTTGAGTGTTAAACTTATATAGATGTCATTTACAAAAGAAAAAGTGACCGGAACCGGAAAATCCCGTCATTTGATTAATCTTTTCGATTCAATGTGGTTTCCCGATCGAAAAGTCTTAACGATAGAGTTCAAAATAGCTTGATCGCATTCTAAAACACTTGATAGGGTAACCTCATTGGGGTTTTTCGATTCGGTAAGCGCTTACCTTTGGGTAAGCCAATAAATGTGCTTACCGAGTTGATAAGGTTTCTAAAACAACCGTATCAAATACCCTATCTAATACCCCTTCATTGGTAACCGGTTCCGGTCCCTGCCTAGGCCTCCGGTGCTTAAGGATGAGCACAAAGCAAAATATTTATTAAAATAATTAAATATGTTCGTCAGTTGGTTTGAGTGTTAACTTCAATACCTATAATGCCTGAGTTTGGCCGTTCGTTACGGTATGAAAACAATTGCAGCGCTGCTGTGGAACGGAATTTTGCTTTGTGTCGGTTTAGGTTAACCAAACGTTCGGCATTCAGCAAGCAAGTTTCGTTATCTATCACAGTAGTTTGCCGATATATTGGAAATTACGGAATACGGAGTTTATAACTCGGGACCTTTATGCGACAGTTAATGCTAAAGTTGTATACGTACTGCAATTTATTGAAGTTGTTAAATGTTCGAGGCCTTTCACTATATAATTTATAGTGAAAAATTACCACAGCGTATCCCATGTAAGTTGCTGTATTGTTGAGAAACAAATAATCCTAAATGCCTTACCCTATAAATTAACATTACTTTTCTCTTTTTTATGACATTCAATATTTATTGACAGGTAAGATGTTTAGTATCGGTAACAATACGAGAGTAAGTATCCTGGATTATTTTCAATCTCTTTTGAAGTAGGAAAGTATCTATAAATAATACATTAGAAACAAACAATTGGTAGGTATCTCCAACACAAAAGCCTTAAGGAATAGAAAAAAACGGGAAAATAACACTATCTTGTTGAATTCCCAGTAATTCTTCACTCGACTGTCAAACGCTCGTGAAAGATATTGGAAACAATTTGAGCCGCGTCTCGCCTCCACGGACGTGTTGCTAAGACGAAGTCTTACAAAGAAATATGAATAGCGATCTCTTATTCGATCCTCCCTAATGTACTTCGAAAGGCTCATATTGTTACTGAAACTTCCAATTTATTCTTTTTATACACGATACGATCTTTATGCTCCCGTCCCATTGACTTTTGTGTTAAGCTTTCAGGGTTCGTCGGGAAGTGGTTCAGGAATTGTTCTCTTATATCCACTGTCCTTTAACGGGAATGAAGCCGCAAATGTAATTTAAATTAACTCAGGAAAACTCTAACAATAACACTAGGGACGCTCAACTTTGCGACGGACATTTTGGAACGGTCGCCAAATGTGAAATAATATCTTTGTGAAGAGGCGCTGGCGATGGCGCGGTGTTATTTTGGATCCGTAAACCTTTGGTAATCCTTAAGTGAATGCGTCGTTTTAATGCAGAGAACAAACGGGCTGGGTTCGACACCACAATGTTAGCATCTGAGCTTTGTCACATAGAATACACAGAGAACATTGATTGTAATGTAGTTTCTTATAAAAGGTACTGAATTAGAGTATCCTGGCTTTCCATTAACCATATGTAGCCTCCGGTATTTTGTCCTTTATTTATAAACATCCCTACCTTTCCCTAAAAAATTGTTATATTTTTTCCCGCTTTCGTCCTAAACAAATGTTTACTTGCAGAGCTTCTGCTCGAAATCATTGACTTTGCTGGAGGCTCGCGATGTTTGCCCGCCTGATTGCGGTACAGTCCTTCCGGCGGCTGCCGACCAAATAACTTCATCGTTTCAGGTATTTGTTTACGAGAACTGTACCTATGTACAATCTTTTGATTGCTATTCAGGTTTTGTACCATGCATGCCACTTTTCTTATCATTTACTATAATTTATTTATTACCTTCTGTTTGGCGGTTACCTGGGGCCCGTTTCTCGAAAGCTTGTAACTTGTAATACAAGCGGATGTTACTTTTCGACATCTTTTTCTAGAAAGGAACTTCCGCGTGTATTACAAGTTACAAGCTTTTGAGAAACGGACCCCGGGTAGAGAAAGCCTTTTGGCATTAATTTCTTTTAGTATTATTTTTACTGTATAATAAAGTTTACATTATAAAGTTTTTATTTTAGCGTTTTGCATCTCTTGTTATGATTTTAATAATTTGATCAAAGTAGGTTAAAAAATAATGAATGCTCTTTAGCCAGTGAATTAATTCATAGTAATTATTAATCTTAATTAATAAACCGCAAAGTAAAACACAAAGTTCTCATGAATTTCAATTGTTATTTGAACTCTTGCGGTAAAACCTCAACGGTAATAATGTCATTTATATTCTTATTAAGCAAATAACAAAATATGCTTTAAAATTTATAAAGGTTCTTCTGTAATTACATAATTACGCCAATAACTTGTATGTACTTTGATTGTCGTTTATAAAGATTATTTAAAACTATCAATTAAGGTTTGTTTATTTAATTTTCGTTGGGGAGACAGTGTGGCGGCGGATCTGCTGCAGCTTCGAGTCAACAACTGGCAAGAAGTTGCGCAGGATCGGGATAGGTGGCGTGCTCTCATTTCGGAGGTCAAGATTATCTTTGGATCGTTGAGCCAAAATAGTTATTTAGTTTAGTTATTTAATTTTCAAATTAACTTGAAGGTATAGAGTTAGATGCAGTTCGGATTTGTACAAATCGTTCCAGAATTACGCCATAACGATTTGTAAGCACTATGTAGTGTATGTACAGTCTACGTCAAAAATATGTTTTCACATTTGGACTTAACTACAATGGAGTAAAGTGCAAAAGTGTAAACAAACATAACTGTAGCTACAGTTAGGCTTACTCTGGGGCCGGCTAGGTCGGGGCCCGGCAGTGGCTGACGCCGCCTCATTAATTTCCAACGGCCAGCGGCCGCGTGAGACTGGCAGAGTCGTTTATCTCGCGCTGTGTTGCTGTCAGCGCGACACTGTCTGTTATCGAACCTTTCGGACAATATTGGACAATATCTGAAACAAAGCACCCTTACAATTAATTCTCGTTTACTAGATCCTAATTTGATTTATTGAAGAGTTGCAGATTTAATGAACAATGCAGATTTTCATGTTAGTGCTCGCCAATTTTTATCTGCTATTAAATGATTTTATAGACAAGTTTAATTGTACAATTTGTTATGAACGAGTTTTCGATAGTTTTAACAAAAGTTAGTCGACCTGACAGCGACAAACATGTGACTAACGACTGAGCCAGACTCAGCCGCTGCTCGCCGGGAATTAATGAGGTGGCGTCAGCTACTGCCGGCCCTCAACCTAGTCTGCTTTAGAATAAACTTAATTGTACGAAGTAAAAGGTTTAAGAGATTTAAGGTTAATATCGATTTAGAAAAAATTATTCAATTTGAAGCGTCCATGACAAGTGGCGACGTTTGATTGCCTGCTGCCATCCCATTTTAACTATAGGTTAATTACTTATAGTTTCTCATAATTTCCAATTTCCATGGCTTTAACTTTACAAACACGTGAAATTAAAATAAAAACAAAAAATATAAATGGTCATGTTGGAACCAGATTTTGAGGTCTAGAGACTGTACTACAGACTGTGTGGATTTGACATTTCAAGTCATAACCAAGGAGATGTTTTTTTTTGTAATTGCCACGCCATCTGCACATATTCGCGCGTTTATCCTAATTAGGAAACTCTATTAGGGTTAGAACCATGAGGCTCTAATTTGAACGAACGAACGGGCACGTTAATCAATATCGGACTTTGGGATGCTTGAAGCATTACAGTTGTTGGCTTTTGCTGGGATTCCTCTTTGACCTCTTTAAATGTTGCTTCATGATTATGTACATAAAATCGCTTTTAATGCATCGTCTCCTCAGCATAACGAAACTTGTGGCTACAGTCTTCTGGAATTAAGTGAAACTGCCGCTGTTCTAGTTCCCTTAAAAAGTTATCTTACCAAGATACTTAGTTCATTATTCTAAAATTATTTTATTTCCACGTCTTATGTCCTAAAACCTTGCGTCTATGTGCAAATAGATTAATAAAAAGTTAATTTTAATAGTAATCTTATACTAATCTTCCAAACACGTAACCTCATGCTTTTATGGCAGCAATGGCGTAGTAAAACTAAGCATAAAGTTACGTACCGGGTGCTTAGGAAGGCGTTAAGCTTACGGTCTATCCGGTGAGTGTTATGTGGATCGTCTGCAGGTAGACAATGTGTAATAGTGAACGAGGTCTTAAAGACATTGCCACTGTAGATTACAGCTTAGATTACATTTTATATAGCAATCTGCGTCAAGCTTCGCGTGATTTTATAATAGCTATAGTTATGTTTATGTCAAATAACAAGACATCTATTGTTCTATGTGAAGAACCATTGCCGAAGTAATTGTCTATTTTTTCCAGTATTTCACTAGTACAGACTAGTTGTTGACCCCTAGCCTGTTGACCCCCTAATCCGTCCGTGTAAAATTATCTAAACTCAACCCTTGTCTAAGTAAACATCAAAGTTTAGATAAGTGTTGAATAGCAACGAGAAAAAATGGGGCCCACCCACTATCAGTCGACCTGACGATATTGGCCTGTCAGTTGTTCGAAGCTGTAAAATTTTTGTTCTAACTGACAGGCAGATATCGTCAGGCGGACTGATAGTCGATGGGCCGCCTAATTTAGATTTTAATCTTTCATACACGCACTTACTTTACGTAACGTAGTCATCTCATATAGCAACAACGGTTTAATAAAACTTGGCATAAACTAAACGTAATGTGCTCATGAAGGCGTGAATGCTCACGGTTTATCCGCCGAGGGCTATGTGGAATGTGGACCGTCTACAAGACGGCCATTGTCTGATTATAGTATACGAACTCATAAGGCCCAGTCTAGCAATGTACAAGTTGCAGAAAAATCTCAAAAATTCAGTAGGTAACATTCTCTGAAATTTCCGGAATATTACACGAGAATTTAAATTAAATTTCCGATGAGAACATTCTGTATGAGAATTATCAAAAAATGTGTTTTATAAGCATTATTTTTATAAACTCCAAATGAGACAGTCAGTTAAATTAATTGATAATGGCAGTGTCTAGCGACTTACTGAATAATTATGTAAAGTGCCTACTTAAAAAAATTCGGAGTCACTTGTTAGGTAGGTAAGTAGAGAAGATATCAATTTATTAAAAAAATTAATACATACATACTATACATGGTGTTTCTTGTAATAAGAATAATAAGAACAATACATTATAACGTAGATTCAACTCACAATAAAACTTTCGTTCAACAACTTTAAAAAATATGTATTTTGAAGATTGTCTCTTTTTCATAAAAACTAAATACAATGTCCTTTAAAATCCGTCTAATTGACATTGCTTTTCAGTCTTGTCACCCTACAGACATAATCAATTTCAGAATACATTGCGGATTCGAATAAACTTTAAAATGTCCAATAAATCAAAACATAAGTTATTTTTAAAAATTGCTGTATAAACGATGTCTGGTTTGAGGAGTAGAATGTGTTTGGTTTAATTTTAATTAAAGATATCATGTACAAAGGAAAAAGGGACCTAGGCCTTCGGTGGCCAGGGCTGGGAACGAACCAGCCGAGCGTCGACATTCGCGGCAGACGACCTAACCACTAGGCTACCCGGGTTACGGCCTGCAACTGTTTAATAATTGACAACATATATGTAGTCGGAATTAGAGATCAACTAGAATCGTTTCAGTAAAGTTTCATTCAAATTTAATCCACTATTATCAGCGCACTATTCATATAGCTTAGGCGTTCATCATAAGCATATTTTCACAGAATTGTTAAACCTAATAATGTGTATAAGCCCTACATTATTGTAATTGTAAATGCTTTCACAAGATACCTTTGACTTAGTTTTTATGCTCGATTTTCAGAACTCCGAGCACAACTTGCTTTATTTATAACAGGAACGTGACAAACAAGCATACGGTCCGCGTGATAGTAGACTGCTACCGGCTTGCAACGCCGCCCTTTGAGTCTTTTTATGAAATTCACGCCGTATTGTATGTCATCTCTGGATTCTCTGGCAACATAGATTGGTTAAAATTTAATTATTTAAATAGCTAGGGATACAGGCACAGATGTGCCCGCCGGATTTGTCCGAAGGATATATGTATATGACCGGCGGACAGATCCGTTCGTGTATGGCGCTATTCAGATGTGTCCGCAGACAAATCCGTGTCCAATTCGCGCCATACACGCACGTATCGCCTTTGTACCTATATCTCTTAAAATTGTTTTGTATTTTTCTTTGTGTACAATAAAGTGCTACTACTACTACTACTATTTGTCCACCGGGCATATCCGTCGGACAAATCCGGCGGGTACATCTGTGCGTGTATCCCTAAGCTAATAGTTTTATGAGAGCCAATACTCGGGCTCTTTCTCTCTCTGTGTGGTCTCACTTTTTAATTGAATTCAATTTACATATTCGCCCCGATAGTTGTACTTTTTGCGTTAAAATTTAAATATGAACTACATATCATTAGTGATGGCGTCTGACATGTTTACAAGCGCATTATGCAAAGGCCTGTCCTGTTAGCGTCTAACCGTTAGCACGAAATGCACACGGAAATGTTATATAGTTCTAAACACAATTTCCATGAAAAGTCGCTGTTGGAGCAAGTTAGGATTGTTATAATGTTGTTGGGGGTCTGTTTCATACGTGCGCTAATGCCTGCCGGGTTAGCACTGGTTTACCAGCCCGTTTGCTTGCCGTTTATTAAGAAATACATAAATACATGTGAGCTGTGTCGTATAGTGGGTGACTTTAACTTTTAGAGATATTAGAGTTACGTTCTATGTTAACATTAACTGCTGTGTGCTCTTATCCGAGGGCCACGACATTAAGGAATTGTAATTTAATATTTTTACACATAAAAATAAATGTTCTAGGTAAAACTATAGCTTAAAATAAATTAGTAGGTACATTTTTTCCGTAATAAGTAGTATGCAAAGTGTTCTAAGTTCATTAGGTGTTAATAAGGATGTCTAGACTAGGCCTCATAATTGCGGTAATACCATCAAAAAGGCGTTTGCCCTGAGACACGCTAAATAAATGTTATTTTTTTATATTTATGTATAACTATACAGCGTGTATTTTAGATATTACCTCATACGCCAAGGGTACTCGTAGTTAGTATAGATCTCAATAAACATACTTCCATACGTTTTATTAAAATTTTACGAATTTTATTTTTTCATATAAAATATTTCAGCACGCAGTGTATCGCTACCTAAATGATTACTTTGCCCTAAAATGTCACAACTGACGATGTGTCAAATAAGTGTATACGCACTACATTGCGGCCCGAAGAAATTTAAAAAATCAATTGCTCTATATTAAATAAGAGTTAACTCAATATTTATTAAAATATCGATTTATAATTTCAAAACTTGCGACTGGCTTTCATTTGAGGTAATATCAAATAAACACGCGGTATAATAGGTACGAATTCCAAAAAAATAGGGTACATTTATTTTACTTTCTGCATATCACCTGGAACCCACTGAACACATTTTATATTGTATTCTGATTTATACTAATACACTCTCATTTACCCAATTTTATTTGAAACTTAGTTCATATGAAAAGTGTTAATTTCTGCTACCTTTGCTGATAATGTCACCTTTAATAAACCGTCGGGAGAATTTAAATTTAAACAGGAAAGCAGAATAGAGTTCAGTTTAGACAGCAAACTGGGACTGTGTCTATCCTATCATACGTAATGCTTTTAGTGTTAAAAATTTTATAAAATAAGAACTAATTTAACTGCATTATGAATATTTCAGACATAACATGTCGACACTAAATATTTTAACTAATAAAGCTGAATAATTACGCTAGATGCAAGTTTTAAATAAATAGTTTAAGGTTAGACTCTTTAGTCACGTAATTTTAAACACATTTAGGGCTGGTTGCACCAAACTATCTGTGAACGTAAACGTAATCGTAAAAAAAATCTTGTATGAAAAGTTTGATAGTTTTCTATGGGATGACAGCGCCGTTGCCATATTTAACGTTGATGAGTCTGTTAATTGTGCGTGGTGCAACCCACCCTTACTGTAAAAAATAAGACCAAGTTATTGGAAAGTTAAAAGCGGATCAGGCAATTTTATGAGAAAATCCTGAAACAGAAATATATTGGTCACTAAAGATGCCACTTAGCCGATTGGATATTAATCCTCGCACCCTTGCTGAACGAAATGAAAATCTAATGTCTTATTTAATATGAATTTACGGTTTGGGTTTTATTAGTATTATAAAATTAAAGAGGCCAGCAATAATAGCGGGCTATAAAGTAAAATAATGTAATTTGCCCGACGCTTAACAGGTTCGGTTTTAGTGTTGAGAACAGCAAAGTGTACAAGCAATTACAACGGTTCCGGGCCGGGATATGTTGTAGTAAATAATTAACGAACACTGTCGGTATTAGGACACGGCCTCTTCTCACACGCCCGAATATTAAGTTACATGGGTCCTCCTTGTTTAAAGCGACAAATATGAATGCCCCGAGTAATATTTACGGTCTATCCACCCCGTATGCTCGAGCCGAGTAAGCACTTACGCTGCTTGAGGTCCACACGACATTCTTGTGATTAAAAATTCTCGGCGTGTCTAAAAGTGGCATTATTACTCGTAGAACTAAACAGGATATTTTGTTCACCGTAAGCATATTTGTTTTGGAGAGCAATTTCCCTAATAACTTCTGAACGCTCACCGAGGAAATTGGCGACCCGACGCGCCGACGACACTTCGATTTTTCCTGCATGTTGTCTCAGGGGAAACTTATTTCTATTCCGCAAATAGCTCAGCTCAGCTTATTAAGCAAATACATTTTTAGATCCGTGAACGAGAGTCCTTAAATGTATTAAGAACTTTACCTCATTTGTCTTTAATCTTATAAATTGTTGAGATCAAAGTGGCTCGGCGAATATAATAAAGCGCAAAGGAAATAACATTGAAGTAGTCCCCAGAAACAAGGAAATAGATGGACGTGTGCCGATAAAATAAAACATTACAGCCTTATGTGAGGCAATGTGAGGTTATATTTCAGATTCCACACAGTAGTAGGTAAACGTGCGAGATGAAAGGAATAAAAAGCTTAACTCAAAGACGCTATCGCAGCGAAGAAAAATAGGTAATCGTTACTTTTTATGTTAGGTACATCATTTCGAACCAAATTAGTTTCCTGATTGTTTATACAAAAGCTAGCTTATGCCTCCGGAATGATTAATTCCATTTGCCTCAGGCTAAATTACAGGCAGCGGGAATGTAATCCGTTTTGGAAATTGAAGAGGAATACAGATCTTCGACACAATAGAACAGATCTTGAGTAATGTGTAATCTGCGTAGTAAAATCTAAAACGGGTCCGTTCAAACAACGTCATCCTTTGTTCTCATAATAAACTGTCAGGGCACAAAAGAATTTCACAGACATTGGATCCTGAAGCCATCTCACTGAAATTTAACGCTTTTGTCACACACTAAAGAGATATCCTTTTCCTTTGATTGTTGTGCAGCCGATTGTGTGTTCCAGACGTGCAATTGTTGTGGGATTGTTAAATTTTATCAAGATTAACTAGAAATACCTGGGAACAAGGTAAGTCTACAGTGTATAAATCGAATACGGGCGATAAATTAAACCAGACATAGAACTCATTTGTGTAATCATTAATTAAGATGATTTTTTAAGTTACACTTAACTGAGATTCAATAATTAATTTTTGAAAATTTTATCAGAAGGAATGTACTGTAAACAAGGTATTGAAAGTATTTGAAAGTAACTGTCAACAACGAGCGTTTAACGCGAGTGTGTTTGCATTACATTGCGGGCCGAAATTATTTTGTATGGATAAAATTTTAACTGAAATAATTAAAAGTTATCTTATTACATTTCTTATGTCCTATACTAATCAGTAATCACCGTTAAGAGCAAAGCCCTTATTAGATTTACACACCGTATAATAGAAGCACAAAGGTTTGTGTCATACATGTTTATGTTTATATGCTGCATTGACAACTGCATTGACCTTTAACTCCACAGTTCGACTCGATCATCGATCATCGACTTTTGTACATCCTCTCGGCAAATATTTAAAACGCTCCAATTAAATAGTCGTAGCCCAATTGACATTTAAAGTATGATTTTACTCCCTGAGCCTAGTTATCTTTACTGTTGAGCAATGAACATAAAATACTAACACAGATGAGCCGCGCCGACCGTTGAATGGTCGACTTCTCCTTTTCAGAAAATAAAATGGACATTGAACGGCTAGAAAAATTCTCGAACATTTCAAAGACAAATACAAAAGGGAATTGTTTATGGAAGCTCAATGGCGCGGTGAGCCGGAGGTGGCAAATCACTGCCCGTTTCCGGAGGGACCCTTTGGCAATTGAGAAAGTCCCCGCCCTTGACGTCACTAACTCATGATCAGGAAAAAAGTTGGCTGATCAGTCGGAATTCCTCGCGATTAGCGTTATTCTCGCGCCGGACTGAAATACGATTCGGAAGTGACAGATTCTTAATTGCACTGATTGTGGCGATCGGGATCGAATGATTTGGGATTTGGGCATGTCACGATAACTTACGATTCGAAATTTATGCAAAAGGCGAGGGTTTTTGTTAAATGATGAAATTTAAATGCATTTATGAAGTCTGAAGGGTTTTGCGGTATCCAAGTTAACATTAAATTAGATTTATTTAAACTCTCTTTTTAGCTTTTAAATTGGACCATGCACAAAAATTACGCTCCATATATTTTTTGTGAAGTTGACATATACCTTCCTCGGATAGAAGAGGACACTCATTTTAAATTAATCTTGATCTATGTAGGAATAACGTGGCTGTATACATATACATACACAGAATGATGTACGGTCAACGCCAAAATTATGTCTAACACCACAAATACAATTTTAAACCTTATTACTATAGTACAAAAGTGTATACATATTTGTTAATGTTGAATATATCTATTATATTTATTTAGTTTTCAATATATTGTTTTTACATGATCAGTACTTAATGCACTTTTTTATTTGCCTAAAATCTTAAACTGTTCAATTAAAAAACGAAGACACATTAAAATTTGTACAATGTAGAAAAAATACGAAGTACAAGCTTGGGGCCTTACGAGAGTAGGTATAGTATCAGTAAGTATTAAAATATACTTAGGCCACTTTGCACTGGCAAGCGTCAAAAATGTTCTCAGAGAAGCCGGAGCCAATTTAGCGTTTATATGGCTGAAAATTAGGCAATCCGGTGAAAAACGAGTTCTATGTACGTACCGCTACTGGTACCTACGTATACCTAATATCTAAATATTGTGAGAGTATATTAATGTAATAAAGGCGCCAAACATGTTGTTTGAGGACGGTGACTAATGAATCGTGAAATGGATAATGTAAGCTAATTTATGCAAAATATACAAAACGTTTATATCAAAATGTCCTCTACATGCAACATTAATAATTTAAACTTATGTTCTTATTGCTGGTTTGCTGGCTAAAATAATCACAATGTGAATTTGTTTAGCATTATAGTTTGGATAACTATCAAATCAACATAATTTAACAAATAGTTTGTTACCTGACTATACTAAAAAAAGTCGAATATTTACTTGAGGAATGTACATCCCTAAATATCCCTAAAAATAATCGTATGTAGGTACGTGTCTCTTTCTTTAGTATCTAAAGCGGCGCCTGTAATTGACTTACTATATCTGAAACCCTTGAAGACATTACCCAACTGCGGTACGTTCTTGATTTTAGAGTACTTTTAATTGGTAGGAATAGGTCATTTACAATAAGGTTTAATCATATGCTTAAAGATATAATAGACGGCCATGGTCTAAGAACCCTTTGAAGCTCCAAGTATTTATCACCCTCTAGTTGAGAGCGACCCAAAGATAGCAAAAATGTAAGAGGAAATATCAGCTCCATCTAGCAACGACTAGTGTACTACTAGAACACTATTCGTTACGAGATGGAGGTGATATTTCCTCTTACATTTTGGGTATGTTTAAGTGGCTCTCAACTAGATGGCGTGATAGACTTAAGCTTCAAAAATGTCTTAACACATTCAGCACCCATAACCCGACAGTCGGGTTCTCTGTTCGTAGCTACTACGCGCTACATACGAGGATTACCTGGCTACACGCTACGCGGTTGCGAAAGTGTTAAGCTGTGCTGCTCCATTATATAAGTTACTCTATGGTTTAACTAAAACATAAATCTAATACTCGTAGGTGTATAAGCTCCTCTTTTGATTTCCAGATTTACTGCATGGCAGTTCCGTTCTGAAGATGGTGTTGAAAATCAATAGACAAATTAGCACCGAGCAATCGATAGACCTACTTGGGTGGCCTTTTGGTTATATATCTTCGTAATCCGACATTGACGTGCGCCATTGACGTGATCAACAAATACGTTTCCAATTTGTTTGTAATTCTGTCGTTCCGTATCTACGCGCAGCGGCCGCGCCAGTGATAAATGATCACGATCGTTTCTCGATTTGTTATGGAAATGTGTAGGCAACTGTGTGCCAATACCTGGCACAATATTTATTGCGGATGCGTTGCTATGCTGGATTGACAGTCACCAAGAGATGCCGGTTTACAGGTCCTGTCTGGCTTATAGTTTATGTTGGCCCTGTTGTGTAATATAACAGATAACTTAATTTACGGCACTAAAACGGAATGGTAGCTATATTGTGTCATCCTCTATGACTGTTTATAATATCTATGAACTATAGTTATGGCGACTTGCGCGACTATTCTCGGTATCCGAAATCATGGTTGCGCGGCAGGGAAGATTTAGTAAAACGCTCACCGTTCTGGAATTGTCGGCCACGACGAATTATGCAAAATTATTCCCACATACATTACCCATATTTGAATCATAATGTAGCTCCGTTCTTAAATGTTCACGATAAGTATTTCACGTATTTTCCTGCGGGCAGGATCTATTTGGAATATCTTGTGTACGAGTACTTACCTACGTGGCGAAAACAAGTTGTTATTTCTGTTTGTTGTAATTGAATTCAGTACAATTACTTATTTGAAATTTATGTTTTGTATTATTGTACTTACAGATTATTAAAATATTCAGTATGTTTAATATTATACAGGTTAATATGTTTTCCAAATAAATTTTGTGTAGGATGTAATGGATATTGATATGATATATAACTAGAATTCGTTCGCGGTAAAAAAAAAACATATTTTATCAATCAACTCTTAGATAGTATTAATAACTCTAGTAGTGTATATCTCATTCAATGGTTTGGATATTAATAATAATCTTATTTAATGGTTTGGTAATATTTGTATGGGAATTATATATTTACAACAATTATAGGCAGATCAACTTGAATCACGTTAGTATTTTATGTCGTTCGCTCCTAAGTGATTCCTACGCGCTGACTAGGCGCAAGGTGACACAGAAAATCACCGACCAATGCACGCTGCTGCTGCTGCTAAATCAGAAAATGGATGAACGAGGAAATAGCAAATACAATTTCCTATACCCAATTCAATTATATAACGTTGCCATCTTGTTCACCGGCCGTTCTGATTGGGATTTGGACCCGCACAAATTGTTACACTCGGTGTGACTTCTCGGCAAATAAAAATAATGTTGTGCAAGAAGACTGAAAAAGGGACTGGATTGGGAAAAAATATGAAATAATGCCTGATTAATCTTATAAGTTAGTTACTGACCAAGTCTACAAATAATCAGTAATCAGACTACCGAAAAAACTTAAAGTCGGTTAAAATGTAGCCTTACGTTACCCGGGCTATAATAACGAATCGATTTACACCTTAGGTATTAATTAAAATCGCATGAATAGTTTAGGCGCTATGGAGGAACATATTTAAATACAAACACACATATATACATAGGTACTACATACGTAGACTGCTAAAATCATAACCCTTCCTTTTGGTTTCGCCATAATCGGGTAAATTTTTATTTAGTCTTGAAATCTTTGTCGGGGTAAAAAGGGTTATTTAAATTCATACATTTGGGGTTTATTGACACACACACACATATGGTTCAATGGTTCAGCTATTATGTTCAGAAACGAGCGGTTTGCAAGAATTGTTACAATATAATCGAATTTTAATGTTTCTTCATACCTATGTTTCTTTTTTACAATTTAAATACAAGGTAGTCAATGATACGTTAAAAGAGGAAATAATGTGTACAATCAGGCCGCAGTTCCTCGCAGTCAAAGGTAAATATCTCAAAAGAACTCGTTAGCTTCGTCACGGACCAAAATACAGTGCTTTGGTGCTCAAAAATATAAACGTAACTTTTAAAAATACGTAAAATGTTAATCATCATTTTAAGATTAAGTGACAATGTTTTAAAATAAATAACTATAATCTTATTTTCTAGGTTAGTATGTAGCATATTTCTCTATTTAGTCTTAAAAATAAACGTGTTAAAATAGAAACACAATTTAATGTTTCACAGAAAGGGGAAACGGATACAAATAAAATACTTACTATTAAATATTGTATTTCAAACGTCAACATTCAGTTCCCAATGTCAAACAGCAAAGCTGGTGCAAGATGTAACTAGTAGAATTTCCTGTGGTCCTAGGCCTGGGTATAAACGATGAGAAAAGAGAATACCTTGACAGGTATGGTCTCTCCTCCGTCTGATGGCTATAATTAAACTACTAATCAGAAACACGAAGTAAATAGACCAACAAAAATTAAATCTATAGTACCAAAACAGGCTAATTCATGCCGTATAGTGCGGTACACCATCGCCTTTGTGCCAATAACCGGAATTTCGCCGTTCAGTGGTTAATGCCCCTTATTTATGACCTAACCACTTATAACCGTTATTTTCCATCGGCCGCATCTCGTAATAAATCCGAATTAGTGCGTGCGAGTGCGTCTGACGGGTGGTTAATGATCGAAAACAATTAATTAACACGCTGATCAGGTTCTTTGAGCAATACTTAACTTTCGATTAATATCAATGACACGACCACAGTCGGTAACAGATAGTCTTACTTGTCGGTTAATTATCCCTTTTTCTTAAAAGCAGACACCTACGAGGGTTTTACGTAAATGAATCAGAAATATTTTTACAGTAATCTGCGGTAATATCTAAAGTCATTATATACTTTTACTCACCCTAATCCGAAACATTGTTAATGCATTCAATGGAAATCCCCGAAACTGTAACTACTTATGAATTATTTGAGTTTTGCATTATATGAGTTTACTGAGCGCTCGAACCTCCATCAAATTTAACCTAAGCTAACGTAATCTACTCGGGGTTCACACGTTACAAATTTATAGGGCAGGAACTAATAGTTGTAATAGTCATAGGAAATGTTCGAATAATTTTATAACATATAGGGAAACAGGGATAAGTATAAAGAAAGTAAACGCAAAAGCTATTACTAATTATTACTGGTATTTCATTAGTTGTCTTTTTTTTCACATAGGTACATATAACGGGACGGAAACGATATTGACGCGTATTTAATATTTATATAGAAATAATGCATTTATGATGCAAGGCTTTTTGTTTGTACATAAAATTTAATATTTCTATTCATCTTCTAGGCGACACGACTTCTTTCCAGTTTTCAGTAAAAAAAGTGTTTTAAGGTTTGTATTTTCATATTAAATATTTGATAAACCCATCCCTCACTTTATTGTAACAGAGACGCTATTCTAATAAATTCTGACTGAGAAACGTGCTAAACAATAACAAAATTTGGCTCTTGCTAGTTTTTCGGTAAGGCAAGCAATATTGGTGCAACATCACTAATCCATCACCAACGCAAACACTTCCTCGTGCCCACTGAAAGCTGCCATTCAATTTCTAGCAAGCTCCAATTATTAGAGCTACGTACATCGCATTGTGTCTCCTTGGGAACTATGTCTGTCCCTTTGTCCTGACAACAAAAAGGCGCATTCCGACGCCACTACATTACTCCTAATAACTTCCGAGCCGAGCGATGGAATAATGGACTGTGACGCTGCGCTGTTTCCCCGCTACCTGGGATTTTCTGTGCCCGCAACATTCGTCTTGTCCGTCTCCTTCGTTACCCCTAAATTGCTGGTAAACTTGTTACATTACGAGTAACTTTAATATACTATATAGGTATAATTGTTTTTGCAACGAAAACAATAATAATACCTTGTTTATGTAGTCTTTTATTTAAAATACAGTTTTTTAGGTTTATAAATAAATAGTGGACTGATTGACGGCAAACGTCTATTAGGAAGCATTTTTAATATATTGAAAGCTCTACCAAACCACTAGATAATACTTTTCAATTAAAAGTTTTAGAACAAGCTTTAAAGATATAACCATGAATCAAACTTTCAGATTTGTCAAGGAAACAAAACAAGTCAATCTTTATTGGGAAAACTACCGATGTTTCATAAACTGTATTTTAGGAACGAAAACCCTTGACATCCGTGCCGCAGTCACTAAATGCATATTCTCTTTGCAAAACGCGATCTATTGACAGCAATAACACAAATAAATCCGCTGTTTTGTTTATCGTTTGTCGTCGTCGCACGCGATCTTTCACGAAGATAATTGGTGGAAAAACGCTCACTTCGCGCACGCTACGCTACCGATGTTACTACAAATTCGAACAGGAGAAAACCAAACAGATATTCACCAAACTCCACTTTGATAAAAACATTTTTTACAACAATTACGTCCATTCCACAGCTAGAGCTATCGTGGGAGGGAATTCCTCTTAAACCACTCAGTACGCGATCCTTGCTGCAAGGTTCTAGAGTGTGAGATTGAGCGCCCTGCCGATGGCGAGCGGTACGGTGGTAGGAACGGCCGTGACTATCATGTCAAACAGTTCTTCAGAGCACTATCAGTTGTATAAGTGATATGACACACATAAGGAGCCCTTCTCTCCTTAGACTGTAAGTTTGTGAGTAAGAATTGCTTGAGAAACGTAGTGGATACAGTATTGACACTGGTTTAAAGCTCGTTCTCTACTTGCGAAGCAATAGATTTGGCGATAAAATAATTGTCATTTTCTTGATCGTGTAAAATTTCGGACTCCACATCGTTCGTGGAAAATAAGTACCTACTTATTACACTCACTGTGATATTACTCGACAACCTCGCATGCTTAAATTTTGCAAGCTTTTTAGTTGGTGGTTTTGCGCAGCGAGACCTCGGTTGTTCGTCCCTCACATAAACTTCTGAAGTGAAAGTGGCTCGGGGTAAATCCAACGTCGATGTGTGTAAGGCAAAGGTTAGATTTTGAATAAATCAGGCCGGAGGTCGCAAGGTGAGCTTCGGCCGGACCGTCGCGCGATATCGCATTTATATGAGTTCGTTATGCGTCCGCTCGGAATAACCGATCCTGTTATTTCAACACATGGTATGTTATAATACAGAGGGATAACTTCAAACGATCCTAACGTACAATGTACTAACAGAAGAAACCATTTTTAACATGACGATTCCAAACGTTTCTATAAAAGCAGTTACTTAAGATCCTTTCCTATGCCTTGTGCAATCTAAGAAGCGGTTTTTGACACCTCAGTACATTTTATAACCTAAAATCAATTTTAGGCTATAAAATGTACTAAGATGACAGGTGTCAAAAACCGCTTCTTAGATTGCACAAGCTATAGTGTCTTGTCGGCTCCACATTTCTCTTCAGGCACCCATTCGACAACAGACAACTGACAGTAAGTGACGCTAGAGAGACAACTTGGACATAATCGAGTACATTGTGTCAAAAAAGTAGAGGAAGAAATCGCAAGGAACAGACATATAACCTCCGAGATACTTAGGATTCCAATTCAGGTCCTAGATTTTTAAGAAACTATAATATTTGATCAAGTTACTAGTGAAGTTTTCATATGGGAGTTACGACTAGAAGTTTTTTTAAAAGATGAATTTCTGTAAAGTTATGTCTCTGTATTATCGATATCGAAGGGCCGATAGCATCCAGACGTAATTTGGATTTTGACGATCCCTTGACCCTCAAGAACCTTTGATCGCTAATCCCGGTGCCTACTGGGCTTGGTATATTTTTCTCCAACTATAAATATTTTTCTAAGCCCATGTAATCTGATTGAAAGAAATTTTCGGTCATTGAAATGATCTTGTGTTTTACTTAATACATTACCACCTGAATAATGAATAGAGAATACTGTTTAATCTGATCTCGAGGTCGATCCTAAACGAATGCAGAGTTAGATGTAAACAATGGTTCTAAAAACCATATTTGCAGCAAATCCAACGTACAATGAAAGTGACCGAGTATGACTAAATCAGAATACCAAGTTATTATCACAAACCACTTATTTAAGCTTAGAGACTGCTAGTACGTTTATGTTTTATATCGGGTTCATAATTGCATACCCAATTTATGAATGAATTAATTCATAAATTGGTTATGCAATAAAGAACCCGATGGTATCCAGTTTACGCCTCAGACTATAAACGTATGAAATAAGGCTTGGCTTATCGACAAAGAGAGGAGGTTGAAATTGGGTCGGATCAGAGGTTTGAGGTCGCCTGACCACTACATTTGGCTCAGTTTTCCCATTCCATTTTCTATTCTTGGTCATTGACATATATACTACTTACTACATGTAATGAATTATTTAAGAACAAAAATTAAATTATGCGCTTTGAAAAAATAAAGTCTTAACATACATAAGTAAGCACCTATATTATTTATTTATTTATTGAATCTTTATTGCACAAATGAAAATCTTATGGTACAAAAGGCGAACTTAATGCCAAGAGGCAATTGTCTACCAGTCAACCTTAAGGCAAAGCAGAGAAGTTGTGGGCGGTGCTAATATTAGTTAATCGACATCATACATTTGAATTTAACTTTACTTAACTTTTTTATTGTTGCCAATAACAATAAGCATTCTGAGATGACATATTTTACGTCTTACTTGGAGTGAACCAACCTGTCTACTTATGTATTAATTGAAGTGAACCAACCTGTAGAGTAGAATTGGTTCGTACATTATTTTTCTGCTAGCCATTGTCCACCAATCGCGTGTCAGCTTTCCAGTGGAGCAAAATTCTCCGTCAATACCTCCAGCAAGGCCGTGCCCGTCATTCTATCCCGGCCAACAATATTGCCAAAAATCGAGGATGTTCCCATCAGCTTCGGCAGCCGCGGAGCTGACACCTGCCACTCGCCTTGCTTTCCGGCCTTGCTGAGCGCCATACATAACAGGCTGTATTCTTACTGTTTAAAAGTCGTACAGTCAGGTGAACCGATATGTCTATGACCTACGGACCTATATAGAGCTTAAAATTGCCGAAAATTATACCGGTTTAATTCACTGCTTAATTAACTAAAATAGGATGCTTTTCCTAGGATATCACAAAATTGAGTTATGTAGAGTTTATTACCGCCTGGTATCAGCTTACAAGATCTAAAATCCAGGTGTGTTACATCTACCACAATAATCCCGAAATGGGTTAATAATGTAATTGACGGCGCGTGGAGAAATATCGCCTGACAGAAAGCGCAGCACTTCTACCGTTTCATACGCTCCGAAGACATTACAAAATCGTAAAATAAAAATGACTACGTCTATATTACGGGGTGCGATGAGATTTCCAGTCGGAATGGCGGCCATGAAATAAAAGAGCCAATGTAGCGTGACAGTCACCTGCGTCGGAGATATATTGCGTTATTATGTGCACAGCATTACGCCAAGACGGCTCATTAAAAGTTAAAACACAGAATTCTGCTCTCTCACCCCTAGATTGCGTTTTTTCACTGGAGTTTGTCATTTTTCTTTGTTTCCGTGCGGCAAAATTTTCAATTTACATACACTTACCCACTTATGAATCGTTTCGGAACAAAAATCCGGTGGAAAAAACATTTCACTTCGGTAAATTGCTTCGCGGTATGTACCTAGGTACTGAACGGCGTTGTTTTATTTCGGAGGTAAGTATTTTACTTAAAACATAATGCGACGCAATCGGAAATTCAACTTTAAGATTACTAATGTGTGTAAGTATTTAATAATATACAATCGGGATATAGTGTAGTTTAGGGTCAGTTTCAACTGGACTAAAGGAGCACAAGTTGAGAAAGAAAATGTATATTTTGTTTGAAATATTGTAAGACGGTAAGCGGCTCTCAAACTTTTTTGGTGACGAAACCCTATTGGAATGCAAAATATTTGACGGAGCCCCAAAATTAAAAACAAATAAATTACATGTGCTAGCCAGACAGACAGAAGAGCTGTTTTTTTCAACGCTTACATTATTCTCTTGGTACCCCTAGGGCTCTTTTCTTTCTAGAGCACCTTTGAGAATGGCTGTTCTAGTAATCATTATCATGACACTTGAAAATACATCTTTTAGGTAGGTGTTATGATTAGTAAGTACTAATACTAGTACAAGTTTCTATGTTTGAATGTCGGTACATATAGTTAAAATGTACCTATAACATATTCGTTTTAGATTTGATTTTAGAGATGCTCAGTTGATCTTTGTTTCATTTCTAAATATGTATGTTGTTATCGCTTCTTTCCTTTACTTGTGGAGTAGGTAGACATTTTCACTTTATCATTAACTATATTGCATGTTACAGTATAATTTTGCATGTGACTTCATAGCGAGTGGTCAGGATTTCCCTGAAACACACAAAACGTGATTCAATCGAGTGCATTTTTGTTCTACAGAACAGCGCGGGCAGGGCCCACCTTTCTCCATAATTGTTTTTATGACCGGCCGTCCGCTATATTGCAACAATAAATAACGCTGACATACGGATTTATGACTACACCTTCCAAATGTAGAATGAATATCAATGTTTTTTATCAGATCCTATATTTCAACAACCGGTTATTTAAATGCCGTTAAATATTTTGTTACTTGTAAAACATGCTGCTAAAAAGAATGACTGAGTTAACTTCTCGTAAATTATTAGTTAAAATAAAAAAATATGTTTGGAACAAATTTTGCATTTTGCAACTTAACAAAGAATGGTCCAGAAAATGCCTATGAATTCGACCTTAAGGGGCTAAGTTGGTTCAGTCATTATTCTCACTCTGTCCTCCGGGATTCGAGGCTACTGTAACTTTTCCCTAACTCGTTGTCTCGTTATGGTAATCTCCTTCGGGAGACTGCTCTTTAATTCCACCATTGACTGACCGCGATTTAGGTAACGTCTATACGTTCAACTACTTGTATTATATTACAATTGACTGTAATGCCTTTAGCATTTTGCTTAGGCATTATTGATCGACTCTTTATACCTACAACCGTTAGTATCGAAATGATTTATCATCCACTTTAGCTTTAAATCGCGTGCGATTCCTCAAATGTTCTTAAGAATGCCACGCGATTTTTACCCAAAGTCACGAATCAAACGGTTCAGCTGGGCACGTTCTGTATTCTCCTTTCCACCGTAAAAATCACGTGTACAGGAAAAGTCAGTATACTAAATAAAATACAAAGGCCTTACCGAGGCCGATGAAAAGGACTGGCGTCACGGCCAGTTAAACAATGGCTTTCGGATGCTAATGACTCTATTCGATAGATTTTGACGTCAAAAGAAATAAGGATCTAACCGGATGAATAAGGTTTCAGACGAGAAATCTTCTAAAACAGAACTGATAAAATGAACTCGAAAATCAAAGGAGGTTTACTACGAAATTAGTTAAAATTTCGTAAGCGGCATTTACTGAGAAAAGGTAAAGTTTCTCTGTAGTTAGGTAGCATTAAAGTATGTTTGCTCAAACACAGTTGGAATGAAAGTTTCAATCAGGTTCCGAACAAAGTACAGTTCGTGAGCTTTAAGAAGAACCTTCGGGAATCGGCGATGACACACGAAGGTAATATTACTGTTCTGATTTTTCACGTGTCACTGTTGATTGATACCCGACGTCTCTTTCTAAAACCCGAAGGTTCTTCTGAGAGCTCACGGACTGTAAATAAAGTGCTGCATCGTTCGGAAGCGAGGTGAGCATCCAATTTCAGCCGTTTTAAAATACCCTTTGACGACAACGGATTGGACCACACAATGAGCTCATGAGATGTGCTAAATACATTATTATGTTTATTTATTCACGGATATAGAGGTGCGTAAAGGTCTTGATGTTTGACTGCGGCGATTTATTTAACGAGTAGCTTTATTTGTTTGCTAGCGGTCGACAGTGCGTCCCTTTCTAATGCCACCCCATTAACTTGGTGCCCGCTGTAAATCGCGGCAATTTCAGCCTTATCATCAGCACGGTAAGAGCCAGTTCTGGCTTGTGCAGCTGTCAGTGGTGTTTAATTAATGACTTAATAGTAGCAGACTCGTGTATGTGATGGATCGTGTAAACTTAAGACGCAGCGGTTTCAGGGACACCGGTCATTAGTAACTGCTGCGTTGCTGGATTTAATAAATTCGTTAAGTTGCTGTTTTAAAAGATATCGCTACGTTGAGTGCTAACATATACAAACATTTATATTGTACGTGTGAATATTTAAACATTGACTTTTGATAACGACGTTTAATAACTTTGTCATCTGTAATATTTACCTATTGTATAAATTGCCGTGATATGAAATTGTGGGAAGCAGTGTCGCTGGCAACTCTTCAGATCCAATAAAGTCGAGGAGGGCCGGTAGATTACAGCGTCGATAAGCAGGCCATGTGTTCAAAGTGCTTAAAGACCTTGAGCGAGAACTCCAGATCCGTTGAGAAAAGAACCCCGTCCGATCCTTTTTGAGAGAAAGCGCCTATTAAAGTATGATGCAAGCTGAAGCGTTCCGCGTTCGACACGACACTTTCGACACTTCATTTTGTATAGAGAACATCACGTAACCTCTGAGGATCACGTGACGCTTCCTATACAAAACGAAGTGTTGGAAGTGTCATGTAGGATGCAGAAAGTTACAACGTGAACCATTCTTAAAGCGCAATCTGAGTTTGTGTTTTGTTCGTCATTCTACAAGCAGTTTGCGAAACCTACTGTACAGGCCAAGCAGAGAACTGTACAGTCACGTCTGTAAATATGACAAAAATATGTAGCCACGACTCTATTACCAAGGCGTAAAGTTTTGGATACATGTTTTTGTCATATTAAATGTATTGTTAAGCTTGAAATACCAAATAGGTTTTATATCCTATGTAACTGTCTGTAGTAGTTCGAGATTCAAATTCAAATATATGTCAGTCGTGGCTCATGATCTGTGCGTTTCGCTTGTATATTAGAGGTTATGGGCTGTTTTAGCTAATAAAATAGGAAATAAGTGGTGTTGTGGTTCCAGTGTGTTATCGAAGCAGTTAGCAGTAATCGATAATGGGTTCCGCGAACTATCTTGTGAATGTTCCTAAGCTTAAGGGTCGCGAGAATTTTAGCGAGTGGACTTTTGCTGCGGAAAATTTTCTTGTGTTGGAGGGCATGCTGCATTGCATCAAACCAGAAGCCGACAAGAAAATAGAAGCCGCAGATGACGCAAAAACAAAAGCTAAGCTTATTATGACCATTGACTCGACGTTATTCGTGCACATAAAAAATGTCACAACGTCTAAAGAATTATGGGATAAGCTGAGGGCATTATTTGATGATGCAGGATTTACGAGACGGATTAGTCTCCTACGTAGTCTTATATCAATTCGCCTAGAAAGCAGCAGTTCCATGACTTCGTATGTAACTCAGCTTGTTGAAACCGGGCAGAAATTAAGCGAAACCGGATTTGATATCAGTGATGAGTGGATTGGATGCTTATTGTTAGCAGGATTAACAGAAAAATACTCTCCTATGATAATGGCCATTGAGCATTCCGGGATAAAAATTACGACCGATACCATCAAATCAAAATTAATGGACATGGAAACTGATTCGAACGAAAATTCAGATGTTTCCGGCGCGTTCGCTAGTGCGCAGAAGTGGCAGCATAAAAACAAAAATTCGCAGTCTATGCCCAGCGTAAGCGGAAGCGGCGCGGTTAAAAAAGATGGCAACTCGAAGTCTCACGTCAAATGTTACGGCTGTCAAAACAGCGGCCATTACAAAAGTCAATGCCCTTACAATGACAAAAATGCAAAGAAAACCACGCGTAAGCAAACGCATGCGTTTAGTGCTATTTTCTTGAGCGGAGATTTCAGTAAAGATGATATTTACGTGGACAGTGGCGCGAGTGTTCATTGTTTTGCAAATAAAGAGCGTTTGCGAAACATATCGCATGATGACGATAAGGAGATTGTTGTTGCTAACAAACAAAAGTTGACAGTTTCGTGCACCGGAGACTGCGATATAATTACTAATGGGCGGACGACGGATGCAATTTACGTCAAAATAACGTCAAACGATATACATAATGTGGATATGACTACAATTGGTTTAAAAAAGAGAACATAATTGCCAAATTGTTACATAATTTTATTTTTATTTTTGAAGTAAATAATCATATATTTTTTCGATATTACATATTTTTATAGAATATCAGTCCATTAATTTTAATTTGTTGGTTTACTACGTGCGTATTCGTAAAGTGATACTTCACCATTATTAATTTTGAATAACGCTTTTTCGTTTCGCAAATAAATTTACTTGAAATTTTGTACAAATATTGAATTGAGCCTTTAGAAGTATCTTAAATTAGATCCGGTTTATCAAGTATCCATTTACGAATTGTGGTTTAATTTGATATAATTATTTTAAATGTAAATATTAAAGGAAATGCACATAAAGTCCCAACTACAAATATTTTTGTATACATAAATATTACTCGAAATTTTATAAAAGTCTTATCCACCTTATGCTTTCGTCACCATATTGCATCCATTGTCCGCCCTTTGATAATTACAAAAACGCAAGATTGCGAGTTTGAAGTGACTATCAAGAACGTTGCGTGCGTACCAGATCTAGCCACAAATTTGTTGTCAGTCAGCCAACTTTATAAGAGTGGAAACAAGGTTTTGTTTTCCGAGACGGGCTGCAGTATTGTCAACAAGAATGATGAAGTTGTGGCAGAAGCAGTATTACAGAATGGAGTCTACAAGTTAATATTGCCAGAACGGGCATTTGTGGCTTCCGTAACTGTTTCAAATGACATTTTGCATCGTAGATTCTCGCATATTTGCAGTGACTACTTGAATAAGATGCCTGATGCGGTAACCGGCTTGCAACTAGATGAGAAGTCAAAGATAAGTAAAACCTCATGTAAAGTTTGTTGTGAAGGCAAGCAGAGCAGACTGCCATTTAATCACACGGGTACAAGGAGTGAGGATGTACTTCAGCTAATACACATGGATATTTGTGGCCCAATGGAAGAGTTCTCAATGGGTGGCTCCAGATTTTTCCTACTATTTGTTGACGATTACAGTCGCATGACATTTGTGTACTTTCTCAGACACAAGAATGAAGCTCTAGATAAATTCAAGGAATTTAAAGCGATGGCAGAAAACCAGACTAATAAAACCATCAAAGCAATCCGCAGTGATCAAGGTAAAGAGTTTTGCAATCGTGAGTTTGACTTATTCTTGAGAAAACATGGCATTAATCGTCAGACAACAAATGCTTACACACCCGAAAGCAATGGATTTTGTGAACGACGGAACCGTTCGATTATAGAGAAGGCAAAATGTATGCTATTCGAAGCCAAGCTAGGAAAGGAGTTCTGGGCTGAAAGTACTCACACAGCTGTATACTTGCAGAACCGTATTATAGCTGCCGGACTCAATAACAAGACGCCCTATGAAATGTGGACAGGTGTCAAGCCCGACGTCAGCCATATAAGAATATTTGGAAGTCCTGTGATGGTATATGTTCCGAAAGAAAAGCGGTTAAAGTGGGACAGGAAAGCTGTGAAGCACATTTTAGTTGGATACCCAGATGGAATCAAAGGTTATCGAGTGTACAACCCTGAAACTAAGTCTATTACAACTAGCAGAGATGTAATCATAATGGAAGATGAGATGACTGAGGTTGCTATACCAGTAACTGAACGGCCAACAGAACCTGAAAAGGTGGTGGAGGATGTGGCCTCAGATGAGAGTTCAGTTTCAGTGGGGGATTGTACTGATGGAGATACCTTGACAGAGGATGAGTATCTGACAGATCAGACTTTGACAGAAGATCAAAATGACTCATACATACCCAGTAGTAGTGAAGGTGAGGATGCAGATGCAAACAGTAAACCTGAACACCTAAGGAAGTCTACCAGGATTAAGAAAGCTCCAGAATATTATGGCGTAGCCAATTCATGCCAGAATGCAGATGTCTTAGATGATGCAAGCGGCTTAACGCTGAAGGAAGCCTTAAGTGGACCAGAGAAGGACCAGTGGCTCAAGGCAGTAAATGAAGAGCTCCAGTGTTTTGAGCAAAATAGCGCATGGGAGCTAGTAGATACTCCGAAAACTGGCACAGTAGTGAGATGTAAATGGGTCCTGAAGAAGAAATATGACAGCGACAACAATGTTCGTTTCCGTGCGAGGTTGGTAGCTAAGGGCTTCATGCAGAAACAAGGTATGGATTATACTGATACTTTCTCGCCTGTAGTTAGACATACAACTCTAAGATTCAACTTGGTTTTGACATAACTCATCTTGATGTTGTGACAGCGTTCTTGAATGGGGATCTTGAGGAAACGCTTTATATGCACCAACCAGAAGGTTTTCCTAATATGCAAAGTGGGAAAGTGTTAAAGCTAAATAGAGCCATTTATGGGCTAAAGCAGTCCTCAAGAGCCTGGTACAAGAAGGTGGACCAGAGTCTTATTGAAATGGGTTATAGGAGGTCAAAACTGGAACCATGTCTTTATTCTAGGAATAAGGGTAATTTAAAAACGATCATTGCTTTATATGTTGATGATTTTTTTATCTTCTCGAATGATAATGCTGAAACTGAAAGCTTGAAAAGTGCTTTAGCTTCCAGGTTTAAGATTAAAGACTTAGGGGAAGTTAGGCAATGTCTCGGCATGAATGTGAGTGTCGACAAGGCTAATGGGGTCATTGCACTCAGTCAAGAAAATTATATTAACCAATTGTTGGATCGTTTCCAAATGACAGATTGCAAGACCGCTGACAGTCCTTTAGAGCCTAAGTTAAATATTACTGGCAGTACTAAAAGTGATTGTGACAAAGAGGTGCCTTATCAACAGCTTGTTGGCAGCCTTATGTATCTTGCTGTGCTTACAAGGCCAGATATAGCTTTTGCTGTAGGCTACTTAAGCCAATTCAATAACTGTTTCACCAAAGAAACTTGGGCTTATGCCAAAAGAGTGCTAAGGTATCTTAAAAAGACTAAGCATGTAGGTCTCAAGTATTGTAGAACCGGTAATTCCCAGCTAGTGGGTTTCGTAGACGCGGACTGGGGGAATAATTCCGCTGATAGGCGTTCTTACACTGGTATGTGTTTTACCATGTCGGGTAGTGTAGTTTCTTGGGAAACCAAAAAACAGAAGACTGTCGCGTTGAGCTCTACTGAGGCCGAGCTAATGGGAATCACCGAAGCCTGTAGAGAGGCTATATATTTGCGTAATTTACTTAATGAAATTACAAATGTAACTTACACTGTTGATATATATAATGACAACCAGGGTGCGATTAAGTTGTCATATAACAATGTTTTTAGTAAACGCACCAAGCACATTGAAATGCGATATTTTTTCTGTCGTGATTGTATTAATGATAAGATAGTTAATCTTAAATATTTAGAAACGACAGAAATGCCAGCAGACATTCTTACCAAAAGTTTGACTGGTAACAAACATGCCTATTTAGTTAAAAAGTTGGGTTTATGTTAAAGTATATGTTAATTAATTGTTTAATTAAATGGAAGGCATGGTATTTGGTATTAGTGGGGGTGTTAAGCTTGAAATACCAAATAGGTTTTATATCCTATGTAACTGTCTGTAGTAGTTCGAGATTCAAATTCAAATATATGTCAGTCGTGGCTCATGATCTGTGCGTTTCCCTTGTATATTAGATGTATTCATATTTGCAGACGTGACCGTACCTCGGCAAACGATTGAAATAACACCCCAGCTCTTACGGTACGATCCGAAATATCATTATGAACCTGATATCGACAACCTCTAATCGTGTTATATGAAACTCCTTAGCTTTTAACAGGTTTAAGATTGCGATGTCGTGTTAGTGCTCCGTTGCCGATGCCGCCTTAAATTCACGAATGGTCTGTATGGGTCATGAGGTCACACATCACATATTAATATATAATGGAGCACATATATGTATGTATGTCCATATTATGACTAGGTTGTTGATGGAAAGATGATATACCAGAAATGTGTAACATTAGCCCCATTAAATTATTGGCTGTAGCAACTATGACGAAACCTGCGCTTGTGGGAGGTGTGTGACAATTTTTACTTGGGAATAAAATGGTTTATGTGTTGTTTAATGTTATTTTATTTGGATATCGTATTTTACCGTTGAGAAAGGCTGGTACAACAATGTTTATTGGTATAAAACAGCACCATTTGCAACTGCTAAAAATTCGAAACTTACCGACACATTTATTGTATCTACTAAATAACCCTTAGATACCTATTTAAAAAAAATGTATATTATAATAAAAAGAATACTCACTTATTCAAATATAAAGCTTTTTGTCAAACATTGCTTCTGAAGAAAGCCACATCAAAGATTTAAACAGTAAGTATTACAAAACAAGCGCAATACCGCAATTTACTTAACGTTCCCTTACACCTGTATCTTCATATCTCGAGACGCCTCGACGATATCACCTGCTCCGTGAGTAATGAGCGACTCTGTCACATGCCCTGATTCAATTATCTGGCTCGCGACAGGCCTTCGGGAGCCGGAATATCTCGTTGCGACAATTTGATAGAGCCTTGTTACACATTTGCTTGACAAATACTACTTACTTATAAACGAGAAGCTAGGTAAACAATACTGCTTGATCCGGGGAGCTCGTAGCTATTTATGGAGTTGTTTTTATAGTTCAAAAGTCAAACATCGAACTCTTATCAGTTATCATTGACGGCATGCTTCGCCACACAGGATCATTTTATTAAGCTAAACAATAAAAACATCAATAGTTTAGAGTCGTTTTTGACAAAAAAAATTTACAATGCCACAGTGGCGGCGACTCCCATATGACAAGATTCCCATCGGCTTACCTAGTTTTCAAGCACCTGAGCAGTTTTCCTACAGCTAATGAAGAAATTTGAAACCACATTAAGCTCCGGTTTGCCTAAGGTAATTTTTGTCCCACCGCTACTGCAATGCCACCAAGCTTTTTTGCTAGAATATAATATCTCGCACCGACTATGGAATTCGTTTAAGCAGAATGGCCAAAAGCTCATGGAAAAATTAACGCGCAGTGAGCCATATTTGACCAATAAAACAGTCCATTACCATTTTCAACCTGTAAGCCAGTCTGAAGGTCGGTATTAGTTGATTCGCTCGGTGCTAATGTCCGCCCATTGAACAAATTTATCTTTGGTCCTGGGCCCATTAGGGTAACGAGCAAATAGTTCCTCGAGGACCGATGGCCACGCCTTGAGAACTCTTTAGTTTACACATTTAGCGCTTCTGAAAACCATGACTAAAGTAAAACCATTGTAAGTACAAGTTTCAATAGAACTAGGGCTTGTAATGTACTTAATGGGCGTGACGTGTTAAGTTAACGCTCCAAGCTAATTTCGCCCTCCCTTAATTACACACAATTATAATGTAATGTTGATAAGTAAAATAATTCCTATTACATTAGTCTGATTCAAAGTTGCTACAACTTGTAATTTGAACAGTTTTCTATTAAACCAAAGTCAATTATATAGAGGAACTATTAAACATTCTTCACATGTATAAATCAAATTAGGCTTCGCACATTAGGTGCCTTATTTTGGGTATATCAGAATAATTTAAAATATGTCTTCAACAGTAAGCAATATAAGCGGTTTATTCATAATTATATTTTGATGATATCTTCATCTTGGGAGACAGGCGAGCCTTTTGTTGTTTTGTGCTGGAACGAAATAAGTTTGAAATGAAGACAGACACGTTTTAATTACGCGGCCTACCTGGCTTCTCTAGATTAATGGCGCGGCCATGGCCAACTATTTGTCATACCCGAAAGAAATTGTGCGTAGTATTCGGCGGTTTTGGTGGAATACTCATAATTTTCTCGCATTTTCTTATAACTTACGTTATATATTTGTTTTTTTGCTTAATGGTTATTGTGGCTGGCCTGGCATCAACGCTAGTATAAATTATATTTTAATAAGCAAGGCATATTCGACCCATGAGAGGGGTAACATACATATTACGTTCAAATTCGCGCAACAGCAATGTTGCGCACTTCTTCGGCTGATTACGTCCAATTCGTTCGTAAATTGCATTTAAGTTACGTACACCTTTTGCTTTTGTTTTGATTGCACCTTATTACAAAGGAGTAAGGTAAAAAAGTGTAAACATATCTTTGACGTCGACTGTGCTGACTATTAGTGTGCAGGGTAATTTAGGTAACCCTAAGCCCCAGTGTGATTATTATGTATCTTTGAATGAGATGTGTGTAAATTATTCGAACTGACGACTCATTCACGTCGGAACTGAAACCGACCTCGACCGCGACCGCTCGTCACTGTCAGTTATCTTACTCATTTTCATCTACATTATTATTTGTTGCTGTTTTCAATAGGTTCATTAGCTAAACAAAAATATTTGCATTCAAAGTGTTTATAGTTACACGAGAACACGAGTGATTAAAGTTAATGTTTGATTAGTGTCAGAATAAACAATTAGGTCAAAATATTTCCCATTTTAAGAGAATCGTTAGTGTGTACAAATACATGCCTTGTACTTACCTACATATAATCCCTACAATCTAATATACTTACGTACAACGAAAATGTGCCACGTTGTTTAGATATTTCCATGCAAGCTGACTCGTTTAATAATTATTATGTTAAAAATATTCGTTACCGAACGTTGACGAATATTGCCGCCATTTATAAATAGTCAGCAGCAGAAGTTAAATAATTTTGATTATTAAAAGAATGAAAGCGTGATTAGGTCATTTTGCACAGCTCACCTGCAAAGCTACTTTTGTTGTTGACTGTACTAACGGCACGTCACTAATCCAGCTGAGGCGCTGGCAACTCTAACTCGGTCAATATTGAAACTGGGCTTTAAATTGCTTTACCTTAATGTAATTTCAGTAAATTAGATGTTGAAATCGACTTAGTCTTAATAATAGAATATTGCAGGCATCCTGGTCGCAGATTCGGATAAATTAAAAAAAACATTGTATAAAAACGGGACACTTACTTTGTATATTTCCTGACGTTTCGAGCGTGTCGTATCGCTCGTGGTCGCAGGCAGCGTTACGACACGCTCGAAACGTCAGGAAAATTACAAAAGTAAGTGTAAGCGATTAAGTCCCGTTTTAGTCAAAATAATGAGTGAAAATCATGTGAGTTTAAATCAGTACATTGTAAGTACAAGGTTCTGAAACAAGGTTTTGAGAAAAATAGGGCTTTTTGTCTTGTCATCTAGTCCAGAGTGAGCTGTTTGTTGGGGTGTCTATTCAGATATTGATTAATGACTATACTATTATGAAGTGCTGGTAGCTTAGCGGTAATAAGTCTCAGGCTGAACCCAGGCTAGTACCACTGAGTATTTCGGATCTTAGGTATTACGTAAATATCATTTGTTATTTACCAGTCGTTTTCGGTGAAGTAAAAAAATGTGAGGAAACAGAGAGGGCCAAATGTTTCCCTCTGCGTTGGAAGGTTAGATAGCAGTTGCTAAAATTAATACCTACACTACATGGGATAGGCTACCAAGCGGACCGCACGCCGAATGTAACGTACTTTACCCTATTTTAGTAAAACAATTTAAAAAAAAACGTTCGCACGATTTCCTATGATCAATTTCAAAGGCGCTATCTGTGATTGATCGGTAAATGTTATTAAACAAACAATAACAAGGATCTAATTTATTGCTAATGTTAGGAGATGGGACCCTTCAAACATTACCTTGTATTGAATTAAAATATACTTTCAGATAACAAAACTAAGAGGGTTCCAGCATTGGGAGTAAATGCAACATTAGATTCTAGAATTAGCTTCTTTTAGTTACCCAATTATTGAAACACATTCCTACTAATTAGGCAAATTTTGATAAAAACGATCTCATACACTTTTACATAATGCAAATCGGCAGTGAAGAATAAAATTTCACATGACAGGACGTCATTCGGATTGACAGATAACAAGCACTGTTTGAAGTTACGTTTTAAAAGCTATATTTTAGTAAAAAGTTTAAATTAGCGGGGTTTTATTTACAAATATAATAAATAAATAGTTATTTTAATAGGTTTTTGTAATAATTATTTCAATTAAACATGATATTATGAATTTCAGTTACATGCATGCTAAAGGAAAAATAACTCAGAACTATCTCATCATTTGATCGTGCACATATTACCTAATACGTGGGTGTGTGTTGTATTTTTATATGAAGGTTTCTTCTATAGTTGCATTATTTTAAGCAATATTTTAAAAAAATAGAATAAAAGTTTCAAATCAATTAGAATCGGGAAAAATGTAGGTAGTTGTTCCCATTGCGGCATCGGAGAATTATAAGATACCCACATTCTGACAGATTGCAAGAAGGGATTTTGTAATTTATAAATTAACAATAAGATTGAAAATTGGATACATGGCAAGAATCGTTCTCCAAATGGTCAGCAGACTAAGAAAGCATGGTCATCAGCGTGTGGAAGGGGTAAAATGGGAAGGTATATAACGGATGGGACACCATTGGAAGAGGATCAGTTTGGAACAAGTCCTTGGCCGCTCAACAGCTCCAGAAGAAGAAACAAAGGGGGTGAGTTTTTATATTATCACTAATTGACAAAATTACTTTGTCAGTTGTCTTCTTTTATTGATATTATTATGATGTACTTATTAAAGGATTAAATTAAAACGTGTATGTAACCTCCAGTGTGATAAATTAACCTTTGAAGATATTTCTATCTAAAATCATTTAATATGGCAATAGGAGTGTACATTTAAGAAAAGGGGATCTAGTAAATAAAGATTAAAGGGTTTAGGAATGCTTGTAGTAGATCTGTATAGCTTTTGGCCTGGCCTTATGGATCTAATATAAGTATATTTGTTTTGGAAACTTTCAATTGAAGGATCTCAGCTTAGGAATTAACTCTTGTATTAGTAACTTATGCCTTCATGAGGACCAGTCGAAGGCCCGAATGGGAGCGCGGTTTGATGACCTTGATGTGACCGGTGTTTACACCAAGTATGTCTTTAGTCCAGAACGTTCAAGACCGTGGGGCGGGTAGAACCGTTGCACCTTTGACCCTTCTCATGAGACGATGCATACAAGGCAGGCATTTCAGTTGACCCCCATCAATGGGGCATCCCCCCACCGTTGGAGAAGGACGAAAAGTTCCACCGTTGGAGGACTATGTGAGTCCCACCGATTTCATCAGGGAAGGCTGTCTTGTTGTGCCTTTTGCTTTAATTTGAATATAATCATATTTTTGCTGAGATTCTTCATTTGTTCTAAATTACGATCTGGTCAGATGGGATTGGGAGGCATTCCGGAGCTTGAATTGTTTCATAATTTTCCTGCATTTACTTGAATAACCTGATTGTACCTGAAACTGATATTATTATCTCCACTTGACAACATTACTGCATACTGGCTATGAATCAAGCAATGGAACCTGTTGAACCTTCCTGGACCTATTGGGGTTTCAATAGATAAATTTAAAGATTAAGACTGCATATGCTGATCTTCAATAGTTCGTGGATCTACAAATTTATGGGAAATTATTTACACATATCACCAGAGACTGATATACTTGCTGAATATTCTTATTATCACTTTTGCTGAGGCGCAGTTATAAAAGTATGGCTCGAGGTGACTGAGTAGGAAACCTGCTCTATTTTCTTCATTAACTGGATATTATTAAACATCATGCTGCAATACATACTGTATATCGACGTGTTTTACGACGTGCCACCATCTTCATATGAATTGCTGCTGCTGCTCAACATTTGGATTATACCATGATCATCAAGTACGGAGTCAATATCATTATAATCATCAACCAACGGATCCTGCTGAGTCGCCTCGGACCTATCAGATTATACATATGTCGAGAAATTGCTGTTAAATCTTAACATAGTACTTGTATCCATCAAGGGACATAGGTTAGGGAATGATTAGGTAGATGGGCCCTAATCCAACCGGTAATCTTTATTTATGAAGAAGGTGGCTTATACCGGATTCCCATAACCTTTCCTCATCCTAAAAGGGCAGAACACAAGTGGAAAAGACGAGATGGTTTTGACTGGAATATGCGGTGGCGTGAGCATATTCTACTCCCAACCCCCTTCTTTTTTTAAATTATATTTTTTATACTTTCTTCTGAAATATATATGTCTATATTTTATTGGTCTTTGGTGATTGCACACTTATTTACATACTAGCTGTACCCGCGCGGCTTCGCCCGCGTGCATTGCAGTAGGCTCTGTCACTTTTCGTTACACTCATCCCTCAACAGTCCACTGCTAAACGCTTTCTACATATCAAATTTCATAAAGTCAGTTATAACTTCGACATCCCAAAAGATCGACCGAAAGCGTCTGCGGCAGAGAACCATGTGAGCGGGAAGATCTGAAGAGCTAAAAGCAGAGCTCTCTCTGTAGAGTCGAACGTCCGAAGCATCTCAGTAGAAAATGCAGCAGGAGGTCAGAGATCGAACACAAATGAATGACTAAGTTTTAAAAGTAAACCGGAGGGCGGAAAGACCAATAGTAAGGAGATATCGAACACAACTTGATGTTAAAGTGTACGCGAAATGGCCCCCGAGCCGCCTTTTACATAGTTAATTCTATCAAAACTGTTATTGCTTCCGTCTTAAGTATGCAACTTAATCATTTTTGGTATTAATAGTGGTGAACTCTATCTACATCTTAAATATTCAACCTTACCATTTTTTGGTAAAAATAGCAATGGTACGGTGTGTTTATCTTTTTGCGTGGGCTCCACCCCCCGAGCCGCCTTTTACCGCCTGCCACGTGCAAATCTCTGTCAAACTCTTGCTCCCATCTTGAACTTTCAACCTTACCATAGCAATTTTTGGTATCATAAGCAATAGAACGGGGTTTTTTTTATGCGGGGAGCTTCGCCCCCTGAGCCTCCCTTTCTTTGGCGCCCGTCACATGGTAAACTTTATCAAAACTCTTTTTCTCCCATCTCAAATGTTCGACGTAACAATTTTTGGTATAATAAGCAGTAGTACGGTGTGTTTTTTCGAGCCCCCCTTTTCTTTCCGCCCATCACGTGGTTACCTCTATCAAAACTCTTCTTCTCCCATCTTAAATGTTAAACGTAACTATTTTTGGTATAATTATCTATAGTATGGTGTGTTTTTTCTTTTTGCGGAGGGCTCCGCCCCCCGAGCCCCCCTTTCTTTTACAGCCCATCGCGCGGTAAACTCCATCAAAATTCTTTTTCTCCTATCTCAAATGTTCGACGTAACAATTTTTGGTATAATAAGCAGTAGTACGCGGTGTGTTTTTTCTTTATGCGGGGGGCTCAGCCCCCCGAGCCTCCCTTTTTTTTATAGCCCATTGCGCGGTAAACCCTACCAAAAATCTTTTTCTCCTATCTCAGATGTTCGACGTAACAATTTTTGGTATAATAATCAGTACTACGGTGTGCTTTTTCTTTATGCGGGGGGCTCCGCCCCCCGAGCCCCCCTTTTTTCCCCGCCCATCACGTGATTGGCTCTATCAAAACTCTTCTTTTCTTTTGTCAAATGTTAAACGTAACAATTTTTGGTATAATTATCTACAGTATGGTGTATTTTTTTTGCAGACCATCGCGCGGTAAACTCTATCAAAAATCTTTTTCTCCTATCTCAAATGTTCGACGTAACAATTTTTGGTATAATTATCTATAGTATGGTGTGTTTATTTCTTTTTGCGGGGGGCTCCATCCCCCAATCCCCCCATGATGTCCCCGAAATGTTCCCCGCCCATCACGTGATTCACTCTATCCAAACTCTTATTCTCCCATCTTAAATGTTCAACGTAACAATGTTTGGTATAATTATCTATAGTATGGTGTGTCTATTTCTTTTCGCGGGGGGCTCCATCCCCCAATCCCCCCTTTTTGGCAGCCCATCGCGCGGTAAACTCTATCAAAAATCTTTTTCTCCTATCTCATATGTTCGACGTAACAATTTTTGGTATAATTATCTATAGTATGGCGTATTTTCTTCTTTTTGCGGGGGGCTCCGCCCCCCGAGCTCCCCTTTTTTTGAGGCCCGTCGCGCGGTGAACCCTATCAAAAATCTTTTTCTCCTATATCAAATGTTCGACGTAACAATTTTTGGTATAATAAACAGTACTACGGTGTGTTTTTTCTTTGTGCGGGGGGCTCCGCCCCCCGAGCCCCCCTTTTTTTCCCGCCCATCACGTGGTTCTTCTTCTCTTCTCTTCTTCTTCATCAGCGTGTGTTCGCCCACCGTTGGGCATACGCCTCTCCAATCTCTCTCCATTTAGAGCGGTTATTGGCTTCCCTCATCCAGACTGGTCCTGCGGTCTTCCTTATGTCATCTGACCATCGGGCGGGTGGTTTGCCTACACTTCTACTGTCTAGCCGGGGTCTCCACTCTAAAACGCACTTGCTCCACCGTTCGTCGTGACGTCGGCACACATGCCCGGCCCAGGCCCATTTTAGCCTGGCGACCCTATGACCCACGTCGACCACTTTCGTGCGTTTTCGGATGACTTCGTTCCGGATTCGATCACGTAGTGTTATGCCTAGCATTGTTCGCTCCATGCAGCGCTGCGTCACTTTGAGCCAGCAGTCAGTGCCCATGTCTCACAAGCGTATGTCATGGCCGGCAGTACACACTGATTGAAAACTTTTGTTTTGAGTGACTGGGGGATTTTGGACTTCAACACGCAGCTCAACTTCCCGAAAGCTGCCCATCCTAACTGTTTCCTTCGCCTTATCTCTGCCATCATCGAGTCCCGACCGAGCTTTATGACCTGCCCTAGGTACGTGTACTCCTGCACTTGCTCCAGCGGCTGTCCATCCAATGAAATGGGGTTCGGTGTGAGATCGGCCGTGGTTACGTCTATCAAAACTCTTCTTCTCCTCCATCCTTAATCCTCCATCTTAAATGTTCAACGTAACTATTTTTGTTATAATTATCTATAGAATGGTGTTTTTTTGTTTTTGCGGGGGGCTCCGCCCCCCGAGCCCCCCTTTTTTTACAGCCCATCGCGCGGTAAACTCTATCAAAATTATTTTTCTCCTATCTCAAATGTTCGACGTAACAATTTTTGGTATAATAAGCAATTAAGCAGTACTACGGTGTGTTATTTCTTAATGCGGGGGGCTCCGCCCCCCGAACCCCCTTTTTTTGAGGCCCATCGCGCGGTGAACCCTATCAAAAATATTTTTCTCCTATACCAAATGTTCGACGTAACAATTTTTGGTATAATAAACAGTACTACGGTGTGTTTTTTCTTTATGCGGGGGGCGCCCTGTTACGTCTATCAAAACTCTCCTTCTCCCATCTTAAATGTTCAACGTACCTATTTTTGGTATAATTATCTGTAGTATGGTGTTTTTTCTTTTTGCGGGGGACTACGCCCCCCGAGCCCCCCTCTATTTACAGCCCATCGCGCGGTAAACTCTATCAAAATTCTTTTTCTCCTATCTCAAATGTTCGACGTAACAATTTTTGGTATAATAAGCAGTACTACGGTGTGTTTTTTCTTAATGCGTGGGGCTCCGCCCCCCGAGCCCCCCTTTTTTTCCCGCCCATCACGTGGTTACGTCTATCAAAACTCTTCTTCTCCCATCTTAAATGTTCAACGTAACTATTTTTGGTATAATTATCTATAGTATGGTGTTTTTTTGTTTTTGCGGGGGGCCCCGCCCCCCGAGCCCCCCTTTTTTTTTACGGCCCATCGCGCGGTAAACTCTATCAAAATTATTTTTCTCCTATCTCAAATGTTCGACGTAACAATTTTTGGTATAATAAGCAATTAAGCAGTACTGCGGTGTGTTTTTTCTTAATGCGGGGGGCTCCGCCCCCCGAGCCCCCCTTTTTTCCACGCCCATCACGTGGTTGACTCTATCAAAACTCTTATTCTCCCATCTTAAATGTTCAACGTATGTAACTATTTTTGGTATAATTATCTATAGTTTGGTGTATTTTTTTCTTTTTGCGGGGGGCTCCGCCCCCCGAGCCCTCCTTTTTTTTACAGCCCATCGCGCAGTAAACTCTATTAAAATTCTTTTTCTCCTATCTCATATGTTCGACCTAACAATTGTTGGTATAATAAGCAGTAGTACGGTGTGTTTTGTAGTGGTATATGTGATCGAGTAATTTTCCGATGAAAAGGAAACATACAAATTCATATCCGCAGCAATCAGTCGTGTTTTCAACCACAAACATCAGTGTTTTTATAGGCGTTGCTAAGCAACCGCGTGCTGGCGCGTCAGGCCTCAGCAGAAAGAAGTTTAGAGCTTTAAACCAATCGGAGTAGCCATTGACAGGCGTTCCCCTCTGCCGAATGAATATGACCAGTGGTCATATTCGTTGTATGGACTGACGTTTATTTGACGTGGCTATTTTGACGTTTCGCATACATTTGACCTTCCCCTCCCCCGCAAAAAACGGCAGACTTTTTCCGATAGAAATGAGAGCGCGTCTCGCATCCGGTTGGTTTAATAATCAAAGGAAAGAAGGAAGAAAGAGGTAAAGGCATAGGTTCCCATTATACTCATAGCATAGATAGTACCTACCTACTATAGCCATCTAGGGAAATCTCTGCGAACTCGTGTTGCATTTAGTATGCACCTAAACTACATATGTAGTGGTCAGATTTTGCGTAAAGAGGACTCGGTTAGTAACAAAGTTCTGCGAGAGATAGCGTTACCTAATCGTATAGCCAAAGACATGTCTAGATACCCCTTTTGATGGTACGTATTTTTTACTTTTCCACTATATTTAACCAGTATATTATTATTTATTTATACGAATGAATATGAACTAACCAAAAGTAGTTAAACAAATATCAATTTGCTGCTTGAGCTTAACACTCATATTCATTTCCCATACAAAGTTTAAACCCCCCTTAAACCCCCTTAAATCCAAAAAGTTCGTATTTTTTATAGCCTATGTCCTGGCCAGAGGTCTGTTGAACCTGCTAGTGAAGTTTTTATCGAAATCGGTTCAGGCGTTTTGACGCCAACTCTCCCCATCCAAACAGACAAACAGACAAACAGACAAAAATTCTAAAAATCGCCGAAACGTGTTCTGTTATCGATTCTAAGAGCTACTAAATCATTTTTTTACTATTATCTCCAATGTACAGATTTTTGACCCTCTTCACCTTTATTATATGTATAGATAGATGTATAGATAGATAGATAATGTTATACAGCGTATTTTAATTATGGAAATTTTATTTGATTGACTGTTTCAGGACTTAGGTATTGTATTCGCAAGTGCACGAATGGGTTTATTATAATTTATGTTTAGGATAATTTTCACCTTTCGAAAAGAATCTGGGTATACTACAAATACACAACGAAGGGTCTCCACTAGACAAATACGATCATGTGCCAATTTAATATCAGAGCAAGCTACTTGTACTGATTGATAGGATTATTTTAATTAATAAAGTTTACTTTCAGTTTTATAAAATAAGGTGTCCAGAACTCGAGACTTTTATAACCCTAATTATATGACAAGAATTTAGCGTTATAAAAGTAGGTATAGAAAACCAGGCTTTTTTAAAGGAAAATGCTAAATCAGACAGGGCTAATTCTAAACATGGTGTAACTTGAAATCCTTTTATAACGTTTTTATCTAACAAGCGTGTAGATAACAAGCTTTTAGAAATTATAGATACTCCATATATTATTATAAGATGACGTATTCGAAACATATTAAAAAGAAAAAATATTACGTTCGAGTGAACTAGTCATAATTTCTACTTATCGAATTCTTAAGATCAAAGAGCGATATAAATCTAATTAGTCTAATATGACGTGTATGATAAATTTGTACTGCTAACAGAGGTCATTATATCACTTCACATACCTACATATAACCATAGAAGTGATCGTAATTTACGGGTGAACAAAATTTACGCACAATTTAAAACTAACTAGATATTTATATTATTCAAGATGCCCTTTATTCTCGCTCGATAAACCCATTTATTTATTAAACGTACTCTATGTACGTTTTCGTACAAACAATATTCCGAAAACTATTTAGGTATTGATAAGTTTACTTATTCACCGATATTAATTTTGCAAATAACTGCCAGGAAATTACCTAATACAAAGTTCGAAACTAATGTTCGCTCTCAACCGCTATGTTTTAAACTTTACTCAAACACGGACGTGTTTAATTTTACGACATGTATGCTTAATACAAAATACGCTTACAACGTAAAAAAATATATATGGCGAAAGATGGAAATTTCAAATACAATTTGTAAAAAGTAGGTAAGCTATATAGAATTCATCCTTACCTTACCTGTCTAATCAGATTCACAAAGAAACAAATTATCAAATACACGTTTGTTTACATGTAAGGATGAGCTCTGTATAATATCTAGTGTATAATAATCTAGTCTTCATACTTACATCGTAGTCTTTACTACGGATAATAGCCAAATATAGCTTAAAATTATCAAAACATCCGACAGGAATATACTTGTCAACAACACTCCAAACATTAAGGCGATTATTTAAATTATTTCGAATGTGAATCAACCGGCGGCGGGAAATTTCTGGGAACAAATTATTATGATTTATGAAGTTGCCACCCATGCCGAAACAGAAATAGAGGACATGCTCTTAATAAATACTTATATTTAGCAGATGAATGACCCCGTGGGTTCCGGGAGCTCTTAAAACCTCACTTAATTTATTAGTAACGCGTGTTATTTCTGAGGTAGCGTATCGTGTCGGTGATTTATTAATATTTCAACGCAGCTAGAGGTATTCAACTGCTTGTAGGGGCTAGTCGGATATTCATTTAAGTTCGTGTTCATCTAATCAATTGAAATTAAATAGGAAAATTTGCTACTAGTGTAGTAATTTTTGTCACAAAATCCAAATCATTGCAGCATGTAGCTGGCTATTAAAATGGGCGCGTCTTAGAATGTATACCAACATTCGAAAATCTTTAATATCAATACGCGTACATATTATTATTATATAAATATATTCGCCAAAACGATACTTTCATTAAACATTTTCTACTCGCCGACTTTAATTTGTGTATTAGGACTTAAATGTTGGATAGTCTATGGCACTTCCGGGATCACTAAACTAAAATAAATTTGGAAAGAGAATTTCACATCTCAATAAAATATGTACTTTATTTCAATGTTTTTCAATTAACAGATTTTATTAAAAAAGTTTGTTCGTTTTTAATTTAGTTTTATTTATAGGCATTTAGTTTATAATGAATTAGTTTATACTTTAAAATTAGATACTTTATTAATAAAATCTGTAAATATGTACTTGTTTAAGGAGACGCGATTGATGCGGGCTTCACAACCTCCCTAATTTAGGCCCTTTCGACAGTGACGCCGCAATGCGTTGCGTATTGCGGTGCCCCTGTCGATTGGGCTCAATTTAGATTGGTGTGGTATTGGTTATACGGTGGCGTTTCCGAACGTAACAAAATCACAATCTGTAAAATTTTCTTCTACTTAAACTCGCTTCTGTGTTGTGATTGAATTATAATAACCTCCTCCTTCGAAATCTTGAAGTCGGTGGAAAAGACAAATCACAACTATTTTACCACATATACAATGATTTTCGGTTTGAAAACTAGTGTTTGACGTTTGATTTGAAAAAAATAAAATAAAAATAAAGAATTTGAAAAAACATTCGTCGAACTCAATTATTAGAAAGTAAGAAGAAAACAGTATTGTATACGGTAGTGGACATACTCGTAATTAAGCTTTTTAACCTTTTTTAATACAGTTGCTCAAAAAAGTGCTTTTCTTGTAGTGGTTTAGCGTGCGGAAAGTTTGATATCGCGCACTGGTGCTTTTTACTTTTCCAGCCAATCACAGCTAATGACAGTGACAGACAGCCAATCACAGCGCCGCACCGCACCGCGCGGAGCGTTCGGATACATGTACTAAATGTAACCTCAAAGTGAATAATTGTCAATTTTATAATTTTTTCGCAACTGTATTAAAAAACGTCGTTCGATACTCGTGCGTATATGTCATTCTTCACTCGTCCCGAGTCTTGCTACTCGCCTACGGCTCGTGGCAAGATATCTCGGTACTCGTGTAGTAATGACATACTTTCCTCACTAAAATCGAAATGTACTATTACCTTACTTAGGTGATAATTGTGATAAACACTTTTAATGGGGTAAGTAATGTAAATATTACTTACTCCATTAAAAGTGTCAATATCTTTAAAAAAATATTTGCATAACAAAAAATTTTATATTCTCTCAAAATAAATGAAATGATAGCGACATAGAAATAGAAATTGTATTGCATATTTTAACAAAAATTTGGAACATTCATAAATGTAATTACATTTTTTGTCGTCTGTTTCATCGTCATACTGAATTGAATACCTACAATTAAAATTATGCGTAACAATATAATAAATGGACAATGAGTGTCTGGATGAATGAAACCGTATGAAAAACTCTTGTGTTCTTTATTAAATTATATAGTAAACATGAATTTGTATTCATGTGAATACTTTATTTATATTAGGCTAATAGTAGATTGTTCAACAAGGGACTAAAACAAGCCATAATGACACGACATGTTGATATAGTTCGAGGGTTTTTCATTTTAAATGCGAGGAAAAAATAACGACATTCTACACAAAATCTCAATATTTATAATAGCAAAAATTGAAATAATCAATAAAATTTGTTAGGCGATTTATGTTTTTTTTTGTATTTTTTTTTAAATCGAATTTGTTTAATATTTTCGCACAGTTGTCATTTTGAGGTTATATGCGTGGTCCAAAATTGTCTATGCACAATCACTAAAAAGGGCGGTAATCGTCCATTCATAAACACCGTGAGTGGCTGTTTAGGGGTTTCCAAAGTAAATTAAAAAAAAAAATGTTTTAGTCCCTAGAGATTAATAAAGAGTTTTAGTCCCGATCTGCAGAGACTAAAGTAACATTTTAAGAGCATGAGAAGTGAAAAAAAATTAACATACATACATTACGAGATAAAAATAGTAATACGCGAATATATTATAGGGGGGTTGTGAAGCCCGCATCAATATTTATATTTATAGTTGTATTTAGTTTTAGTTTAGTTTATTTTAGTATTAGTTTGGTTTAGTTATTTTAATTAAATTTTTGTTACGTGTTTAATACAGCATTTTTACCACCAATACGCGATAAATAATAATTATCTACTATAGAATGTTAAAATAATCTTATTTATTCCACCACAAACACAGGAAAAACATTTCATTGGATCATGGAATTTTCCATAATTTACTCTGCCATAATGCCAACTGTAAAATCATCGAATAATAGGTAAGTATGTATATTGAACAAGCTTCGATAGCTTAGGGGTTTTATACATTTAGAGAAAAATTAATTCGAGCAGTTGATGAGAGCAACATAAAATGTACTGGTGAAAATATGTGATATGTGATATAAGGCTTCAAATATATAAATTTAAAAATAGAATGATATAAAAACACAGCCAATACATATCAAAAACTATATTATTATTTATTACACAACCTCAACATATTGGATAGCAAAACCAGTCCAGGAATATAAAATGGTTTGATTATTACTGAATTACCAACGTTTTATATCATCCCTTTTTGCTCTTGATATGTTAGATAAATTGCGATATTTTCTCTCTGGGGAAACATTCGACGATTTCAGTCTGTTATACGTCATTTATATTTTATTATAATCACTGGTATACCTTCCGAACGTTGACGTATCACAGTCTATGGACACCTGCTACTGAAACCTCTTTGTTATGATATGATCCCTAGATTATGTACACGTAGGTTATATTCTATTGTATGATGGCCGAATGTGGGGTAGAGTGGCGTTAAGGCGATACATTAAATATTAAGGCGGCGGGGTGGCGAGTCCACCTGTGTTCTACTTAGTGTATCTGAGCAGTTGAGCACCTACTTTATCAACACCGCCTTTGTATATTGTTAGAAAAGTCAACGCCTGCAGCACTATAGAAAAAAACTGTACCAATTTTTGTGATATAAGTAACCATTTTGTTACTTTGCACTACAAAATATACAATATACCTATTATAGGTAGGTATCGGTTTGGTAACTAGCTTAAGATTTTGAAAACATGATCACTAAGGTGAGTAAGTATAATACAAACATATAAAACAAGCTTAAATACTACACTGGCTATAATTGAATGCATATTCCACAAGCATCTATTTCCTTTGATCACGAATACAATCATAAGTCCGTGATTCCTTTTCGAGTATTACCATAATAAAATTAAATATTAAAAAGAATACGTAAACTAACTTTTGATGTTGCGAGTTTAATGTAAGTAAGGTATTAATTTATTATAGATATTATTACTTTTAAGGGCTAAATACTTGTACTTATATTTAAGGCTTTATTCTCGCACGGAATAACGAACGAAAAACTGGACAAAGTAAAAAGTTGCAACAAAACGGTATTAAAAAGTAAATAGAAAATGTAAAATCTAATAGTCTTTTATTATACGAAACTTGTACACGGTGGAATGAGTTTGTATCGAACATTATGTGCTAAATGGGCTTCTCAAACTCATTTCAAGATTGGGGTTCGAGCGCTCTCCATTCACAAGTTCCTCTCAAGTCGCTAGAACATGACACGACAAACAGCAAACTCAGACAAAAACTTTAATGATTTATAGATGTCTGTCCCCGAAGACGGGTGAGAAGTACCTTGTACGAGAACTTGTTTTTGTGTGGAAATTACATGCCTACATGAAGATTCGTTTAGGAATTGAGGAACTTTTTAGGACATAAGGTTTAGGATGAATGATTCTGGCTTTGGCATGTAGTTGTGTGTTGTCTGGGTGTCTCTTCATTGTGGTTGATGCACAGTACCAAAAAAAAACTAATATGTACAATTTGATTTTTTCTTAAAGAAAACCTTCCGTTCGAATTCAATTTGTATTAACAGGTATTAATACATGTTTTAATTTATGAATATCCTTGTTTTTGTTTCGTTTATTTTTAAACCCTTTTAAGATTGCGTAGGTAAGGTATTGCATATATCGTCTATGTAATTCGTTCACCTGTCTCTCTGTTTAACTTTAAACTTGATACAAAGAGCTTAAAAACTTATTAACATACAAGGTGTAACAAAAATACTGGTGATCCTTTTAAGAGCATAATTGGTAATTAGCATATTCTAATTATGAAAAAGTAAGAAAAATTTTTTTTTCTTTAAAATAAATTGTTGGTTTTGTATGGAGTGGACGGTTGGCCAGCTGTGACGACGTGCCCCATAGATTTATAGATTTTTTTTTCTCGCGTTCAAATAACTTTTCTACTACGTTTTCTTACTCCCAAAACGATACCGATTAAGCCCTTAAACGGATCACCAGTATTTTTGAAACGCCCTGTATGTACGTTCTGTTAAAAAATAATTAATTGTGACTAAGGGTTTCAGCCACGCTTGGTTTTTAGAGCGAAATTTAATTTAATTCGCATCGCAACTAAAGCTTAAACTTATAAAACGTTAATATTTTCGTTTATTTTCTTAGTTTTGAAATGAGGAAAATGTCGCAAAATGTTTTATTGCGTAACTTATAAATGGATAGATGCGGACCTTTTTCCTGGATTGGTTCAGTCAGGTCAATTGAGTTTACTGCCTATAAAAGGGCCCCCTACATATGTAGTTTCTAACCTGATGCGGAATATTTTGACCGCATTTACTTTGTTATCTTTTGGTAACCGTAACTCAGACTGGGCAGTCGAAAGATAGCCCGTTGTTTTGGGGAATAACATTCGAAATATCTCGTCAGAATGAGACAGCCATTTGCAAAGAATGTGAACTGTAAAACCGTTATCCGTTAGTCTTTTGCGTATTCCGATATTTTCCATACATCAGCTTTTTGTTCTTGAGTATAGTTTACCATAAAGTGCACGATCCCGATACGTTCAATCCATCAGCATCACGTTTGCCTCCTAAGGCGGCTTTCACACTGCTGCGGTTTCCGCATGCGGCGCCGGTGCGCAAGGGAGATAGCGCTCTGCATGTGTATAGCACTGCCACGCGTGTACACCGTCGCCGCATGCCATCGCCTACTTATCCACGCTCGGATTTTTGTCTCCCGCTGCTACCGAATCTATTAGTTAGTTTTTAGGTACCGTTACTACCGTTCCATTTACAAAACCTTACGTTTCTGTCAGATCTTCATTTAATTTATCTCCGTTGCGTTAAAACGGGCTTTAATTATGTATTATGAGTACTTAATTAATTATGACTTCAATTCAATAACAAATACCCTGTCCATAATTATAATTTCCCAGAAGTAAGTTAAAATGTTCAAAACATTAAAGTGTTTCATTTTCCAGACGTAATTAAAATATTCAGAACATTAAAGTGTATAGTTTCGCAGAAGTAGTTAAATATCTATAATTTTAAAAATGATAAAAAAAATACTTATATAAAAACGATATATGAATTTACCACGGTCGATACTCGTTTTAGTTTGATGGTGACTAACATCAAAATTAAGTGCGCTTACAAGAAAAGAAGCGCACCGCTTGAAAGTACAAACTAGTTTTGAACGGGCCGAAAAGGTACTCGATATTTAAAATTTGTTTGTTTGTTAACATAGGGGCTGTCCATAAATTACGTCATCGATTTTTGACGAGTTTTGACCCCCCCCCCACCCCTAAAATCATCCAAAAATTATTCTTCGAATGGCCCCGTTTCCTCCTACGTTATGCTACCATCATCCGATGTCCAGACCCCCCCCCCCCCTATTTTGAAATGACGTAATTTATGAATAGCCCCATAGGTCGTTTTCAAATCAATAATAGGCGAGCAATCTCTGAATATTTCCTGATCGATATTTTTATGATTTTAATTGTTGTCATAAGACTAATAGCCTCCTGGCATGCACAAAAAATACATAATCTAGGTACTTGCTACATGTCTAGCCTCTACAGACCTCTTGTAAAAAATGTATATATTCTAAAGTTAATTTTGAATTATGAAAACGAGTAAAAGAGTTCCAAATTCAAAAACAAAACAACTGCTTCAAACATTTAGATACATATAAACATTTACATCAAAGATCCAGGTCTTAGGAGGCTAGAAAATGTTTTAGGATTCTTCCTCAAATCAATCACCACCATCTCAGTTGCATCCAAATTGATCACTGGGGCACCAGGTTGGAATCGTAAATCATAACTGTTACAATAATAACTGACATCTGGCTTTACAGTCCATTGGTACAAAATCAGAAGTTAAATCCAATTTAAGTAATAAAATAAAACTAAAGTGACTTTTCCATAACTCCTTCAACTACCTATTTTCTTATGGAAAATATTAAATGAGTATTTAAATCTTCTTCTTCCTAGCGTTTATCTCGGCTTGGGGTCCTTTTGACAACCTAATCCCATGAATCGACGTATAGACACTAGTTTTTACGAAAGCGACTTTCATCAGACCTTTCAATCCAGAGGGGAAACTAGGCCTTTCTGGGATTAGGTAAGCGATTGGTAAATAACAAATGATATTCCATACATAAGTTCCGAAAAACTCAGTGGTACGAGCCGGGGTTCGAACGCGAGACCTCCGGATTGAAAGTCGGACCTCTTACCGTAAGGCTACCAATGCTTTTCCGCAAGGCTACCAGCGCTGTTTAAATGAGTATTTAAATATTTATACATAATTCAGCTTTCAGAATCGACAGTTTTACAAACTACAAGGAGAGAGGTTTAATCGGACCACTTTGCATAAATTCTCACAGTCAGTCGTCCCTTGGGCATCCTTCTCTCGGTTTTAAGATTTTCATGCCAATTATAAGCTTCATTTATTAACTGTTTAATTGTTCTTCTAAAATTTATACCAGTTAATGAGTAGGATTAAGCCGCAGTTGGGTTTAAATTAAGTAAAGTAGCAGCCTTTTTAGCATTTGTTGCGTCATAACCATAATCGAGTTCATTGTTTGTAATAATAGGTATTTCAAAGTAAGTGTGAACTTGACAAATGGTGTTTTTAACCATAACATGATAGACGAAACACGATACCAAATAGGTAGGTAATAATTGAACGAGCGGAGCGAAAGCGAAGTGAGTTCTTTTCTTACAAACAACTTCTGGTTACTGTAAAAAGTGTACGAATGGTGTCAATCTTCCTTTAATGCCTCTACACTATGTAAATCGGATGTAGAATTAAAAAAACTTGCATTTTTCCTTATTTATTCCTTCAGAGAACCAACAGCTGTTACTAACACGTATAGAATTGTCTATTACTAACACATAAATCTTCACATTTACTGCTTTTGTACCATCGGGTTCATATCATAATTGCATGGCCAATTTATCAATGAATTCATTCATAAATTGCCCATGCATTTTTGAACCTGATGGTACAATGTCATTTTTGTACGCCATAAATATTGAACAAATAATCATTATAACCAAGAACAATAATAACCTCCTCCGAAATCTTGAAGCCGGTTGAAAATACGTGATAATTCCTATAATATTTACAACATGAAGTATCTAAAAATAAATATAATTCTCAACTCGCCCACTGTTGTTAACGAACTTTAACATATGACGTGGGTGTAATCTTTTCAGCGATCCATTTATATTAGCGACGTAAGCAATTAGGCTCAGCTGTGCAATCAAGCGACGCCGCCGCCGCCAAGAGCGGTTGCATTGTTTTGTTTACTTACACATTTACTCGCGGTTTTCTTATTTCGCGGTTCGTGTAGCGTCTGCCAGTTGCCACTGGTGGATTATACGTGCCACTAAAACTTCCCTGTTTATAAATCGACTCGGGGTTTAAGAGCATGGCAACAGCTAAATTCCATCCCTATCTTTTTCATCGCGAGTTAAAGAGATACACTGCGTTACGATTATTATGGGAGCTCTATGCAAATTTAGCAAAATGATAAAAAAAACTACGCATAAACTGAGAAAAAATAGACAATGAAGTTTTGAGTATTAATTTGGTGAAGTTTAGTCCTTAATTACAAACGTATAAGTTAAGAAACTAAAGACATACAACTGTTTAAAGCTAATTTTAAGATGTAACTTTGGAATTATTTTCTATCGAGCCGATTTCGTCTAATCGTGTATCGGAATTAACAAAGTTCTTCGAAATATAATAAATATTAACGTATATATTTTTTTACTTTCCCAAAACAAGTAGTTATAGTTAGCTATATGACTGTTTAAGTAAAGTCAATTTGACGGTCATTGGGTGTTGACATCCTCTTAAGTGGCAGTGAGCTGTTTTGCTCAAATAATTGATCCAACGCTAGGAGGGAAAGGTTCTTCATCAGTGACCATTATCAAGATGGACTGACGATAAAGTACTTAAATAACACAAGGAACCGTTGGACAAGTTATTTTAAGATCCTCGTATGTGATCTTTGTCCAGCAGCAGATATCTTTTGGCTGATACCTACCATATCACTTGGCTGATACGATGTTGACAGGTACGTGGTTTCTATTGAAGACGCTTTCAGCAGCAACTGACTTTTTTAACGAATCCATTAAGTAGGAAGTTCCGTTTGATAACGGTAGCAATGGGGTTGGCAACTGTCAAAGTGACATCTTCAAAATTGGTCCCTAGAAAAGCTAAATTTGTGTGGCGCGAAGTAGTTTTTATTTATTTTCGCGAAAATGACTCAATGTTTTGTCTCGAATTGCTCCAAAATTGAAATCCATCCGTTTTTGGAATACACTAAAATTAAAATGATGTTGATTAACGCCATAGGGAAGGTTTTTGCCTTAAGAAAAGCTTTATGCCTGCATACAAGTTAGGGACCATTCATCGTCTGTTTCTTTCTATCATTGTTTGTATCTCTTTCTCTTATTGTATGGAATCTGGAACAGCGCCCTCTGCAAAAGTTTTCACCGGCCAACCCCATAGATCGACTTTTCTTTGTAATGCCGTTGTTTTTAGATTGATAAAATTGATAAACGATGATAATGATTGAGTATTATTATATTTTTCTTTTTCGCTACAGCTTAGTATGTATTTACATAAGTATATATTGTCCGATAATGATGGATGGCTAAGGGAAAGGAATTATCTTAATTTTATTTTCTCATAAATTTTGAATGCGAGTTTCTATATTTGGTTCTAATATATCTCTGGCATTATTGTGACATCCTTTTGCGAGCATTATGTGGCCTATTGAAGTCATAAAGGTATCGGGTCAACCTATAGTTGACCTATACTACTATGAGCCTCGATACTTGAAATAAATTAATTTTATTTTTATTTTTATTTTTTTTTATTTTATAGTTTACTGCTTACGGCAATACAAATATGCCTGAAGAACAAATCAAATTATTGTTAATTAATAAGTACATATTTTTATTTCTTTATTTTAAGTAGACACTACAAACACTATTTAATACCGGATATTTACCATGTGAGTTTGTTTTTGTGAGCTTCCGATATTTCAGCACAGTTGCATGCGCCATTATCACGGAGTAACTGAAGTTGCTGCGAGTGTCAGTTATGGTCTACCCACCCACACACCATAGCGATCTACCCTCTTTCGAGACTCACTACTATATAAATTACGTAAGTATACAAAAGAAAAGTGACATAGTGGTTCGATCTCATCAGCCCTGGCGGCCTCGGTCACTTTTTCCTATGTATGTAATACAAAGTTAAAGTTTTTTCTAATTGTATTTTATAAATTTTTTATAATCCATAATTCAGGGCAGCGATTTTTGAGATCCGAGCGCTCGCATTCAAGAAAATTAAGAGTCGCCAGGACGCTCGCGTTCCCATACAAACGTAGTTTTGCTCTTATTTTAAAACGACATGCTTTAGAACCACGAACTTTGGCACGGGCATTCTAGTAGTACAGATTGTTGGTAATTCGTTTTCGTTGCTAAAAATTGTAATAATGCAAAGAAAATACAGCCAGATACAGATTTACATACAAAACTTATTTTTGCTATGTTTTCTTTGTGTTACAATTTTTAGCAACGAAAACTAATTACTGACATAGATCTGTACAGCTAGAATGCCCATGCCAAATTTCGTGGTTCTAAAGCATGTCGTTTTAAAATGAGAGCAAAACTACCTTTGTATGGGGACGCGAGTTCACGCGAGCGTCCTGGCGACTCTTAAGGTCGGAAATAATGGCTCACAAAAATCAAAAGTCATGATTATAAATTCCTATTTAAATGTCAGATTCGAGCGCTCGAATCTCAAAATCGCTCCCCAGACGATAAAACCTCTGATCTTGGTATTAGTCTGTATTAGTTGTTAACAAACTGAGTAAAACTGAGATGAGCTGCGATGACCTGAATTACGAGAGCGAATTTGATAGAAATTAGCCCTGGCATTATATTGCCTTAATCTCCTGTAAAAAGAAACCATTTTTGTATTCTTTTTCATTCAGGAATGACGCTAATAGACTTAAGTTCCGGATATTATTCCAAAATCTATTTATTCAAGGCAAGGTAAGTAATTAGGGCTCAGCTGCGGATTCACGCGACACCCGCTCCGTGCGGTTTGCATAGTTTGTTTACCCATTTACCCGCGGTTTCACTTATTCCTATACACAAGGAAGGCAACATTTACCCGCACGGCTAGCAGCACATGGCTGGGAGTTGGGACTGCAAAATAAATGGAGGAAACGTATATCTTACTTTCGCTATTTTTTTGTGTTTAAGGTTAGGACTTGGTCTCTATTATTTCACTGCCGTCGACGCTTTTTACCCGACTGCGGAAGGAAGGTAGAGTAATTTTGGAGGAAGAGTATGTATGTGTGTAAGTCCAGTTCTTTGGCATGACCTATAGTAAACTATGATGTGATGACCTACAAAATTCGACATATTACGACAGCTAACATGTCGTTCGATTATAGGAGTGACATAGGGCATATAAATAAATGTAAATGCTGTCACAAAATAAATCTCTTGCCAATTTATACCGCAGTCTTTTTTTACCCTTTTTCATTTAAGGATTTTTATGGTTTTTGTTGCGATTAGTGGGTGTTTGCAAAGCTGTCTGCGCCCTACTAGCTACAACAGATAATGAAGTATCACTGTTAGATCAGTGTTACTAGGCATTTCTAAGAAATAGTTTTTGAGTGAAAAAAAACACACACATTATCATATTAAAACCGTAGCCGCCAATGATAAGTGTGGAATAGAAGTTAAGTTTTTAATTAACTTCTATACATAGAATAAAACTAACTTTTTAAAATTAGTTTTTATTTATAGGTTTAGTTTAATTTTTATTCTATCATGTTCATATATGTATCTTGTTTTCTGCCAATAAAGTTATTATCTCCATAAAACTAACCATATAAAATAATGAGTCCTCTAAACACAATTATCTTAATAAAAACTACAAATGAGAATAATAATGTCATTATAATTATTGTTTTAAAATAGCAATTAGTGTTTTTAAACAAGTAAACTTACTTTACCATGCAATAATTTATATTACAAAATGTTGTTATCGTTTTGTTTTCATTTCTCAGTTAATTGTTAATTTTAGAACAAATTAGTTGTAGTATAATTTATCAAGTTTCTTTTTATTAACATAAAATTTAGTTTTATGTAGGTAGGAGTCTAAAACTATTTAGGTAGGTACCAACCTATACTTTCATATTCTATTTTTTTTTGTAAAAAAATCATATGTAGTGCGTATCGTATTTGTAATAAGTCACTTTTACTAACGCGACGTCACAAGTTACAATATTTAAAGGCAAAAACGTAATTTAATTTCCATCTACGTTATCCGCAATTAATTACCAGAATAGGTACTTACAGTGCAATCATCTTATTAGCTACAGCAAAATAAGTAATATTCGTAACCCTTTCCGGGCTGTCTGCCATTTCCTATTTATGTCTGCAAGCTGGGTGGCCTACCCTCCATAAATCAGGGGCGTTTTGTTCGGGCCCATTACATCGTTTTACCGCCTTCGTACTGAGACAAAATTAGATCATACCGAAGGGAAAACCCTGTGTTACTGGCCATTCATAACTTGCGTTGTAAACCCTCTAATAGTTACAACGGATAGGGCCGCGTTTAGCGACGCTGTTCATTGCTGTAGCGCCACCGTTTATGGTTGTAGACAAGTCAATTATCGGCAACCCTGTCGTGTTTAGCAGGTGGGGTATTTGTGTAGTTTAGTGTCGCGCCGCGGCGTGACACCGACTCGTTTTATCCTTCCTCGCGATCACATAAGACAGTTTTATGTAATCACATGGTCGTATGTATTTATTCATTATTGGGAATGTCAACGCTATAGGTAAGCTGTGTGCATGATTGTGCCGCCATATTTAAGGCCAGGGCTTAATCTTTTTTTCTTTTTACGAATGACTTTTTAGGGTTCCGTAGCCAAAATGGCAAAAACGGAACCCTTATAGTTTTGCCATGTCCGTCCGTCCGTCCGTCCGTCCGTCCGTCCGTCCGTCCGTCCGTCCGTCCGTCCGTCCGTCCGTCCGCGGTCTAGCTCAGTGACCATTAGCACTAAAAAGCTGAAATTTGGTTTGAATTTGTGCATTAACCAAGCCGACAAAATGGTAGGATAAAAACTGGAAAAAATATTTTGTTAGGGTACCTCCCCGTACACGTGAAGTGGGGGGCGAATTCTTTTTTCGTTGCAACCCAGTTGTGTGGGGTATCGTTGGATAGGTATTTTGACAGTTGACCGAGTTGAGGTGACATAGGTGATGCCTCTTTGCAGTTTTATTTCTTCTCACACTGTGCGTTGCGATCGTTTATGTTCCCCCACCATGCATTTCACAGGTAGGTAGCGAATAAGGTAAATGAAACGCATCGGGGCTTGCGCTCGACAAGCAGGTACCTACCTATCAATGTCACAACATTTAGAATGTCTGTAAAAACTTGTCACTTGGTTGAAGTAGGTAGATGTGGTGAAATTGTAAAAGGTCTTTAAAATGGGATAATGTGTAATGTTTACTTTGAGTACAACCAAAGCTTGAGTTTGAGGCTTTCAAGCCTTGAGCAAATAGATCTGTGCAAAACCGATAAAGTTTAGTGTATCAGTCGCTCCCACAATTATTTAAGTTTAATATTTTTCTACTGAACTATAACTAAAAAAAAACCACTTAATGAATGTATTAAAAAGATAGATACGATGATACTACAGGGTTCATCTTTGTCATTTTAGTCACGGAACCGTATAAAAATCAAAATCCTTACACCTAAATTAACGTTCTGCTATCGGTACCAATTACAGTTCCCAGGGGGCAGAGTGATGAGTGCGCAGGAATCAGGTGCGGATCCAGGATTTCGTTCAGGGGGCACTTTCCTTCACAAAAAATCTTGCGGTCCGCACTTAAAGCCCCCGTAGTATACAAAACTTGCGTCTCAGGGGGGAGACCCCTGTATCTGCGCCTGGTAGGAATATAGGGATGAAGTTTCAGTTATGAGACGGATACTCATTATTTATAATCACCAAACAAAGGAGATAAATTAAATTTAGACGTGCAATCAGCTGGAAACAACTACCGTTAATTCGTTAAAGTCGCGGATAATTCTATAAAGGCGAAACAGTACAGAAGCGCATGGCGAGTTAGAGAGCGGGCGAGTTACTGGGACGAGCACTTAATTGGGTTTACTTGACGCCGAGCCATCTTCTCTGGCTAATATAATATTTATATTTATAGATATTCTTTTGTTTGGGTAAACAAAAGAATATCGCGTTTAGCTGCTTCCATCTCGTTTGTGTCATAGTTATCTTGGAAGTATGTATATTTCGTAATAAATGCGCAAGGTGTAATCTGTTCATATTAAGCGCTGGTGGCCTATTTAGCGCTGATGGTCTGGCAATAGAAGTTCTTAGACTTTCATTCCGGAGATCTCGGGTTGAAACCCCGGCTCGTACCACTGAGTTTTTCGGAACTTATGTACGTAAAATCATATGATATTTACCAGCTTTTCGGTGAAGGAAAACATCGTGACGAAACCGGACCGGTTGGAAGGTCAGATGGCAGTCGCTTTTGTAAAAACAGTGCCTACGTCAATCCTGGGATTAGGTTGCCGAGCGGACTCCAGGCTCAATTGAGCCGTGGACCGGGACAAATGCTAGGAGAATTGTAGCGCAAGGTGAAATCTGTTCGTTCGCAAACTCCGCTACAACGACTACCTACACAGAATTTCATAAAATTTTGTACAGTAACAGTTTATACCCCTGAGCACTTTTTCATCATCATCATCATCATCATCATTTCAGCCATTAGACGTCCACTGCTGAACATAGGCCGCCCCTTTGGACCTCCATAAGTGATTAATGGAACTTATCATTAAGGGGGGGTTTGCCATACGCGCCACGCTTGGCAGGCGGGTTGGCGCGCGCAGTTTTGTTTATTATTTGTAGGCTTTCGGAAGATGCTGCTGCCCATCTACCGGTATATTCCCTTAGCAGTCTCCTACTGCAACCACGGGACTATATGGTGGGGGACAATTCTAAGGCCGGGCACCCCACGGCACATTTTTAGGGTAGTATTAACTAACTCTAAAGCGCACGTGTTCAAAGCCGCGTGAAACGGCTAGTAGTACCAAAATTAAATAAATTCTTCGGTTTCTCCTACACTCTGAAAAGTAATATTGCGACGTAGCAGATTCGATACTTACTCTGATCTTATGAAATTTTGCTATTTTATCGGTATCGGTATAAAGCTTTTTACGCCCACAGCAGTATATTTTTGTAGGTAAAGAAATTCTCCGAGCGCAAATTCTCAGCTAAAACTAATACACTACTAACCGAGTTCCATAAATCCAATTTGCGGGGGAATTATTATGTTGCGATTTGAGATATATATTTTTACTAAACCAACACGAACTATTTTCTCATCTGAAATAGAGTTCCTTGCCGCCAATGATATATAAATTATATTTCAAGATGACGAACATGTTTTCTTATCTTATCTTGGATATATTTTTTCGTTGAGCGCGTAATACTAGGATTATCTAGATTAAGTAGGTAGAATAACTTACGATTTCCTTTGTATTTTCTGAATGAATAAGCATCAAATATGTGGTTAAGTGTCCGCACTTAGTAAATGTAAAAATAAAAAGGCTCTTTTGCTGTAGTAGCTTTTCTCTGAGTACACTGGGAGAAATTTGCTTTGTGAGTCTAACAAATTCGACTTGTTGCGTGTTTATCAGTTTGAAACTAAAGTATTAAGTTATAATCGATCACCAATATTGATAATACAAGTCGAATTTGTACTAACAACAAGGTTAAACTTGTTAAAAGATATTGGATTGAATCAGCCAAATATATGTTTAATACAATATGTGCCATGTTGGTTTTATATAATCGAGTTGTTGATTTAAATAACACTTAAACTAAAATGACAAGTAACTTGCAGAATGAACTAATTAAACTTAACAAAATCGAACTTGAAGTTTTAACCAAAGAACTTGTGGGCGCTATTTTAAAATGAGAGTTTGGTTGAACGAAAGTGAATTCAGGTTGTTTTTTCTCTCAGTGTAGGAAAATTTCAATATTATTTAGCGGGTATCATTGTCCGGTAAGAGAAGTAACGTGGTTTATATGGGAGGCTCATAGATTCTACGACACTTTTCTTTCCGGCAGTATAATACGATTAAATATTAAATATCGGTATAATAAATCGCAACGCCATTTTAACACCCAAACCCGTCACCAGGTGGTACACTTTCCCGTTTATTTATTAAGGAATATACTTACTATAAATATTAAATAATAATTTATCGAGTGTTTTAGACTCGCGAACGAACGCCCTGCGAACGTTGATGATCCTTAAATATAATATTATTAAACAATAAAGTTACAAAATACAGTTTTCGCTTTAAAATTTATGACCAAACCCAAGTTTGAGATCTTTACATTTTCAAAACTTTAGAAATATTAATCATATTCGCACGGCAGGTATTCAAAAATTCAACTTTAGGCAAAGCTTTTCTATCTTATTATTAGGCCTTGGGTTTTCTGACCACCCGTCGCCGGCCGCCGGCGACGGGTGGTCAGAAAACCCAAGGCCTTACCAGAAATTGTTTATACATATTTAACAATCTTCGACATTGAAAAAAACCCTGACCTGGGGTCCGCTTGACAATCAATATATGTAACAATTTACAAAGAATTTATACGAACAATGGGTTGTTCGTGGGAGTGGGCTCCCTGCCGGTTCCGGCGCAAAGGTGCCCATATGGCTTGCTGCATTTCCACGCTCGATTACTATGGACAGCCACTAAAACTCGGAGTGAAAATTATAAATGAAAATAAACATTGTTACTTATGCAATTAAAAAAATGTATGAAACAGATACCTAGTTATTGTGCTGCTATAAAATATGTGCGTCGTGTCTGTACTTCCTCTTGTAGGTAACTGTAGCGCAGTGACGCACGCTGATCAAAAATCTGGGAAAATGGGGTATTGCTTATTAGAATGTTTCACTGTGAAGAAAATATTTATATTGCGATAAAAATATACGTTTTTTTAATTTTTTTTCATAAATCATCCAAAATCTGATTTTCGAAGCCTCATAACTTTTTTTTATGGTCTTAGGCTAACCCCACACTAGCGTCTTCCGAGCGTCGTCGTCGCCCGAGCGCCGCCGATCGGATTTTGGATGACTTAAGGTGATATCAGACGGTTCATTTATTGTTCATTTTCGTGTTTCATTTAGCATCTTTCACTCCAAGTGACACGTCTGAACACAAAATGAAACAAAAATGAAAAATGAATTCATTAATGAAAATATCCAACAGTGTTGGATATTTTCATTCGGCACCTTTCATTCGCACTCCGAATGAACCAAAAATGATCAATCTGAACACGGAATGAACGTTCACTTTGGCAAAGTGACTTTGGTTCCCCATTTTCTCGAATCCTGTGAGTAGTATCAAGACGAATATAACAAATATAATAGACTAAGATTAGATGGTAGTGCACCCTACCTAATCGGGTAGCAAGATTCGGCATATATAGGGGGTAGCACCTTAAAAAGTTATGACTTTTAGTATGGGACACTATGAGCCAAACCTGGAGCGTTCGGAATGCAGCCAACTTTTCGGGTACCAAAAAAAGTCAGAAAATACCTCATCGGGTAGCAAGATTCGACATATACAGGGGGTAGCACCTTAAAAAGTTATGACTTTTTGTATGGAACACTATGAGCCAAACCTGGAGCATTCGGAATGCAGCCTGATTTTAGGGTGCCAGAAAATATCGAAAAATACCTCATCGGGTAGCAAGATGAAACTAATGCCAAATGAAAGTACTAATCATCCTGTTAATAAAAAAAATTGGTAGTCGGTCCTAAACCTGGAGCATTTCAAATGCAGCCAACTTTTGTGATCGAACAAAAAACTCATCTGATACCATTACAACGTAGAAATGGCCCCAGATGATGGTTCGAAAGACATAAACAAGTTTAATTTAACAGAATTTATCAAAAAGTGCCAAAATATTTCGGGTTTACTCACCCAAACTTATCACTTTCGTGATTTGGCTTAATTTTAGGGTACCTGAAGATTTAAAAAAATACCTTATTGAGTAGCACGATAATATGTATGCCAAATGAAAGGACTTATCATCCTGTTAATAAAAAAAAATAGCAGCGGGTCCTAAACCTGGAACATTCCAAATGCAGCCAACTTTTGTGATCGAACAAAAAACTCATCTGATACCATTACAAAGTAGAAATGGCCCCAGAAGATGGTTCAAAAGACATAAACAAGCTTAATTTGATGGAATTTATCAAAAAGTGCCAAAATATATTAGGTTTACTCACCCAAACTTATGACTTTCGTGATTTGGCTTAATTTTAGGGTACCTGAAGGTTTAAAAAAATACCTTATTGAGTGGCACGATAAGATGTAAGCCAAATGAAAGAACTTATCATCCTGTTAATAAAAAAATATAGCAACGGGTCCTAAACCTGGAGCATTCCAAATGCAGCCAACTTTTGTGATCGAACGAAAAACTCATCTGATACCATTACAACGTAGAAATGGCCCCAGAAGGTGGTTCCAAAGACATAAACAAGCTTAATTTGATAAAATTTATCAAAAAGTGCCAAATTTATTAGGTTTACTCACCCAAACTTATCACTTTCGTGATTTGGCTTAATTTTAGGGTACATGAAGATTAAAAAAAATACCTTATTGAGTGGCACGATAAGATGTAAACCAAATGAAAGGACTTATCATCCTATTAATAGAAAAAAATAGCAGCGGGTCCTAAACCTGGAACATTCCAAATGCAGCCAACTTTTGTGATCGAACAAAAAACTCATCTGATACCATTACAACGTAGAAATGGCTCCAGAAGATGGTTCAAAAGATATAAACAAGCTTAATTTGATGGAATTAATCAAAAAATGCCAAAATATATTAGGTTTACTCACCCAAACTTATGACTTTCGTTATTTGGCTTAATTTTAGGGTACATGAAGATTAAAAAAAATACCTTATTGAGTGGCACGATAAGATGTAAGCCAAATGAAAGGACTTATCATCCTGTTAATAGAAAAAAATAGCAGCGGGTCCTAAACCTGGAACATTCCAAATGCAGCCAACTTTTGTGATCGAACAAAAAACTCATCTGATACCATTACAACGTAGAAATGGCCCCAGAAGATGGTTCAAAAGACATAAACAAGCTTAATTTGATAGAATTTATCAAAAAGTGCCAAAATATATTAGAGTTACTCACCCACACTTATGACTTTCGTGATTTGGCTTAATTTTAGGGTACCTGAAGATTTAAAAAAATACCTTATTGAGCAGCACGATAAGATGTATGCCAAATGAAAGGACTTATCATCCTGTTAATAAAAAAAAAATAGCAGCCGCTTCTAAACCTGGAACATTCCAAATGCAGCCAACTTTTGTGATCGAACAAAAAACTCATCTGATAAGCCAAATCACGAAAGTGATAAGTTTGGGTGAGTAAACCTAATATATTTGGCACTTTTTGATAAATTCCATCAAATTAAGCTTATTTATGTCTTTTGAACCATCTTCTGGGGCCATTTCTACGTTGTAATGGTATCAGATGAGTTCTTTGTTCGATCTCAAAAGTTGGCTGCATTTGAAACGTTCCAGGTTTAGGACCCGCTGCTATTTTTTTCTATTAACAGGACGATAAGTCCTTTCATTTGGCTTACATCTTATCGTGCCACTTACAAAGGTATTTTTTTAAATCTTCAGGTACCCTAAAATTAAGCCAAATCACGAAAGTGATAAGTTTGGGTGAGTAAACCTAATATATTTTGGCACTTTTTGATAAATTCCATCAAATTAAGCTTGTTTATGTCTTTTGCACCATCTTCTGGGGCCATTTCTACGTTGTAATGGTATCAGATGAGTTTTTTGATCGATCACAAAAGTTGGCTGCATTTGGAATGTTCCAGGTTTAGGACCCACTGCTATTTTTTTTTATTAACAGGATGATAAGTCCTTTCATTTAGCATACATATTAGCGTGCTACTCAATAAGGTATTTTTTTAAATCTTCATGTACCCTAAAATTAAGCCAAATCACGAAAGTGATAAGTTTGGGTGAGTAAACCTAATAAATTTGGCACTTTTTGATTAATTTTTTCAAATTAAGCTTGTTTATGTCTTTGGAACCACCTTCTGGGGCCATTTCTACGTTGTAATGGTATCAGATGAGTTTTTTGTTCGATCACAAAAGTTGGCTGCATTTGGAATGTTCCAGGTTTAGGACCCGCTGCTATTTTTTTCTATTAACAGGATGATAAGTCCTTTCATTTGGCATACATATTATCGTGCTACTCAATAAGGTATTTTTTTAAATCTTCAGGTACCCTAAAATTAAGCCAAATCACGAAAGTGATAAGTTTGGGTGAATAAACCTGAAATATTTTGGCACTTTTTGATAAATTCTGTCAAATTAAGCTTGTTTATGTCTTTTGAACCATCTTCTGGGGCCATTTCTACGTTGTAATGGTATCAGATGAGTTTTTTGTTCGATCACAAAAGTTGGCTGCATTTGAAATGCTCCAGGTTTAGGACCGACTACCAATTTTTTTTATTAACAGAATGATTAGTACTTTCATTTGGCATTAGTTTCATCTTGCTACCCGATGAGGTATTTTTCGATATTTTCTGGCACCCTAAAATCAGGCTGCATTCCGAATGCTCCAGGTTTGGCTCATAGTGTTCCATACAAAAAGTCATAACTTTTTAAGGTGCTACCCCCTGTATATGTCGAATCTTGCTACCCGATGAGGTATTTTCTGACTTTTTTTGGTACCCGAAAAGTTGGCTGCATTCCGAACGCTCCAGGTTTGGCTCATAGTGTCCCATACTAAAAGTCATAACTTTATAAGGTGCTACCCCCTATATATGCCGAATCTTGCTACCCGATTAGGTAGGGTGCACTACCACCTAATCTTAGTCTATAACCGCATCAAAATGGTGTTCAAGTGAAACGATCAGAATACTTTGTTGTTTTAGAGAATTTCAAAAATTACCAGTGTCTTTGGAACCGCAAACTAGACGAGTATTTAAGTATAAAGACAGAATAATTCTCTCAGCAATGTATCTGAGGCTCCAAATATATTTACAATGCATGAACTCGGAAAGTGCTCTTTTTCAGAGTAAAGTCGTGTACAGAAAGCGATTCTTTGCCGCACACTTGCGGCAATGGATTTTCATAGTACTTTTCTGCATAACTGGCCGCCTTCACACCGCCACTCATTCGGAAATTAATTGCTTTCTGCACTTGTAGCATAATTGGTAAAACAAAGAAAGGCCGAGATCGCAGAAGTTTGCCGAGATCGTAAATATTCGATCGAGGGCTTTCTTTATTACCTCCCGTGTTGTGTACATCATTTTATGCCTGCACTTGGCCAGAAAGCGTCTTTTTCCGTACGCGCAGCAATATATATATATATATTATGGCCAGGTGTGGCATAAATATCTATTCTTCTTGGCAATCTAAGGTCTCACCCACCACCTTCTACGCTTTTTTTCTTGCCTTTTCGTTAATTATTTAATTAAGTAATCGCAAACTAAACTTATTCCGAGACGCACAACCCGACATAGTGAATGAAATAACAAGTGAATATCCATTTTTGTCTTTGCGTGTGAACATGGAATGAAAGAAGAATTAAGCATTCATTCCAGTGAACGTTCATTCGAGTGAACCGTCTGATATCACCTTTATGAAAAAAAATAAAAAAATCGTATCTCCAGATCCGTGGCTCCTAGGACCAAGGTTTCAAGGAAGAAAGGGAAGGAAATGACACCAAAAACCCCCAAAAAATTTTGTCGGTACATGTGCCAAACAGTATAGGTAAGTACTATAAAGAAAAGAAATACAAAAGATTCAACGTTTTATTCTAAAATCACCTCGGAGCAATTTTTGAACTAAAAAACTCTACCTAGAGCTTTAAGTATGTATGTACCTAATGTAATTTTAACGGGATATTTATCAAGTAGGTACATTTTGTGTGATGCTTAGTTATATTGTAACTTGACGATTTAATTTACATAATAACACTAAAGCAACAAGTACTTACACGTTCATACCCGTACCATTTTTGAGCTAGCGAAAGTAACTACCCACATTATTAGGGAAAATTACCGCTATCACACACTTTCACGGTATTCTGCGTACATAAATATAGCCGCAAATTGCTCCCTGCTCTCCCATTTGTTCAGGTAATAAAAGTCATTTGTCAAAGAAAACTTGAAAGTTATGTTCAGCAACTTTGCGCCGAAGTTTTCATGATTTTTGTGCCTACGCAATACAACACCAGTCTTGTAATCAGATTTATATAGGTAACTACATATTTAGCGTAACCTACACGGAAAAAGGATATCTTCAGCCAAGAATACCAATGCGAAAATATTATTGTTTAAACATAAAAAATATTTTCTTGGACTAATTTTTAATCTTTAGCCCAATATATATGACTTTCCAGGCAAATTGTTTTCGTTATATACAAAACAATATTGTTTTGACGAAGAGGATTTGTCTTCGATAAAGATTTTTTTCCTTCTATCAAAATCTATTTATTACATACTGATTAAGAGAAACATATAGGGATTATCTGTTTGTTGTATGTTTGTTGCGGTCGTCTTTTCACGTACAGTCGCCATCAAATATATCGGAGTGGCTAAGATACTCAAAAATATCTGAACATTCACTTTATCGCCCTGACAATAGAGACGTTGTTCAGATATTTACGTCACTCTGGGCGGTAAGTGAGATTTTACGCCCACGGGCGCAGCGGCAAATCTCACTTCACACCCAGGAGAAGACGTAAAATTGTGTACGCACCACGGGCAGTAATAAAGAAGGCCTCAGATCGCTTGTCTATGGCCCTTACCTTCGGTTCGGGCCACAAATATCCGCGATCTGAGCCGTTCTTTATTTTACCGCCCTAGGTGCGTAATGTACTATTGTGACCACCGTGTCCGCTCCGATATATCTGATGGCGACTATAACTAGGTACAGTCGCCATCAGATATATCGGAGCGGCCAAGGTGGTCACAAATATCTGAGCAACGCCTCTATTGTCAAGGTGATAAAGTGCGTGTTTAGATATTTTTGAGTACCTTGGCCGCTCTGATATATTTGATGGCGACTGTAGTAGTGTTGCAATCTGGTCTGGAGCATCCGTTTTCTTTCAATGCATTCTATTAAACTAGATTTCAAAAGTTTTCTCAGAATTCAATGTAAAACGCTGCGTCACATAAGTAAAGTAGCCATTAGTTGTCTATTGTCTGCCAGCCGTTTAGTAATAAACACGGTGAGTATGTTGGTGGCTGAATCTAGAAAACATTCCGTTAGCGTATTTTTTTGTATTTTACCTTGTTGTAGCTTGCTTTTGGAATATTTAGAACATTTTACGAAAAAACATGTAACGCCAATCTAAAAATTTTAAATATGGGGGACATTCACAAGAGAAATAATAAGAATCTGCCGTCAAGCGTGATAATAAAAATAAAATCAGGGCGCGCGTGAAGCATTATTTTTCAAAAACTAAAAAAAATATTGAAAATCGGTTGACGAGATAAATAAAATGATCATCCCTGAAATACCAACTACATAATAACGAAAACTTTCAACTTTGTACTAAAGTTCGTAAAAAGGACAAATCAGGTAGCATCAATTAGTGACACAATTTGCCCAAAGATGGCGCTGCAACCTGTTCGTTTTTTACTTGGTATAACCTGGTATAACTGTTTTTTTACTAGCCCCTGCCCCTATATGAAGAGGCTCAGCAGACACTACGACAGTTGAATAGTTTGTGTTTTGTTTAAAATTGTACATATTGAAATTTTTTTGCGTTAATTTCGTTATTGCATCACCTCAACCTAAAAGATATTTATTCTTCAATTTAGGCGCATTACAATGCACTTATGAACGTCAGAGAGAAAAAAGAAACTACTACCGGTTCTAACCCTACACCTCTGACCCGAGAAGTATTACTTATCACCGGCAAGAAACTCGGCGGGACTTATTTTTTCAAAACAGCAATAGTACTAGTACATTAAAGATAATATATACAATAATGCGTAGTTCTTCAAGAATGCATATCGAAACAGCTTGAGAGACAATGTACCTGCCTATTGTGTAATAAAAAAAAAAATCCAAATCTGAATGCTTCGCAAAACGTTTGATATGCCTTCTTTCTTACCTTAACTCTCGGTGCGCGAGTCAGACTCGCTCTTGCCCGATTTTATTTCATTACGTTTTAGACTAAGATTAGGTGGTAGTGCACCCTACCTAATCGGGTAGCAAGATTCGGCATATATAGGGGGTAGCACCTTAAAAAGTTATGACTTTTAGTATGGGACACTATGAGCCAAACCTGGAGCGTTCGGAATGCAGCCAACTTTTCGGGTACCAAAAAAAGTCAGAAAATACCTCATCGGGTAGCAAGATTCGACATATACAGGGGGTAGCACCTTAAAAAGTTATGACTTTTTGTATGGAACACTATGAGCCAAACCTGGAGCATTCGGAATGCAGCCTGATTTTAGGGTGCCAGAAAATATCGAAAAATACCTCATCGGGTAGCAAGATGAAACTAATGCCAAATGAAAGTGCTAATCATCCTGTTAATAAAAAAAAAATGGTAGTCGGTCCTAAACCTGGAGCATTTCAAATGCAGCCAACTTTTGTGATCGAACAAAAAACTCATCTGATACCATTACAACGTAGAAATGGCCCCAGAAGATGGTTTAAAAGACATAAACAAGCTTAATTTGATGGAATTTATCAAAAAGTGCCAAAATATATTAGGTTTACTCACCCAAACTTATCACTTTCGTGATTTGGCTTATTTTCAGGGTACCTGAAGATTTAAAAAAATACCTTATTGAGTAGCACGATAAGAGGTATGCCAAATGAAAGGACTTATCATCTTGTTAATAAAAAAAAATAGCAGCGGGTCCTAAACCTGGAACATTCCAAATGCAGCCAACTTTTGTGATCGAACAAAAAACTCATCTGATACCATTACAACGTAGAAATGGCCCCAGAAGATGGTTCAAAAGACATAAACAAGCTTAATTTGATGGAATTTATCAAAAAGTGCCAAAATATATTAAGTTAACTCACCCAAACTTATCACTTTCGTGATTTGGTTTAATTTTAGGGTACCTGAAGATTTAAAAAAATACTTTATTGAGTAGCACGATAAAATGTATGCTAAATAAAAGGACTTATCATCTTGTTAATAAAAAAATATAGCAGCGGGTCCTAAACCTGGAACATTCCAAATGCAGCCAACTTTTGTGATCGAACAAAAAACTCATCTGATACCATTACAACGTAGAAATGGCCCCAGAAGATGGTTCAAAAGACATAAACAAGCTTAATTTGATGGATTTTATCAAAAAGTGGCAAAATATATTAGGTTTACTCACCCAAACTTATCACTTTCGTGATTTGGCTTATTTTCAGGGTACCTGAAGATCTAAAAAAATATCCTATTGAGTAGCACGATAAGATGTATGCCAAATGAAAGGACTTATCATCTTGTTAATAAAAAAAATAGCAGCGGGTCCTAAACCTGGAACATTCCAAATGCAGCCAACTTTTGTGATCGAACAAAAAACTCATCTGATACCATTACAACGTAGAAATGGCCCCAGAAGATGGTTCAAAAGACATAAACAAGCTTAATTTGATGGAATTTATCAAAAAGTGCCAAAATATATTAGGTTTACTCACCCAAACTCATCACTTTCGTGATTTGGCTTAATTTTAGGGTACCTGAAGATTTAAAAAAATACCTTATTGAGTAGCACGATAAGATGTATGCCAAATGAAAGGACTTATCATCTTGTTAATAAAAAAATATAGCAACGGGTCCTAAACCTGGAGGATTCCAAATGCAGCCAACTTTTGTGATCGAACAAAAAACTCATCTGATACCATTACAACGTAGAAATGGCCCCAGAAGATGGTTCAAAATACACAAACAAGCTTAATTTGATAGAATTTATCAAAAAGTGCCAAATTTATTAGGTTTACTCACCCAAACTTATCACTTTCGTGATTTGGCTTAATTTTAGGGTACCTGAAGATTAAAAAAATACCTTATTGAGTGGCACAATAAGATGTAAGCCAAATGAAGGGACTTATCATCCTGTTAATAGAAAAAAATAGCAGCGGGTCCTAAACCTGGAACATTCCAAATGCAGCCAACTTTTGCGATCGAACAAAAAACTCATCTGATACCTTTACAACGTAGAAATGGCCCCAGAAGATGGTTCAAAAGACATAAACAAGCTTATTTTGATGAAATTTATCAAAAAGTGCCAAATTATTTTAGGTTTACTCACTCAAACTTATCACTTTCGTGATTTGGCTTAATTTTAGGGTACCTGAAGATTTAAAAAATATATTTAATTGAGTAGCACGATAAGATGTATGCCAAATGAAAGGACTTATCATATTGTTACTAAAAAAAAATAGCAGCGGGTCCTAAACTTGGAACATTCCAAATGCAGCCAACTTTTGTGATCGAACGTTAAACTCATCTGATACCATTACAACGTAGAAATGGCCCCAGAAGATGGTTCAAAATACATAAATAAGCTTAATTTGATAGAATTTTTCAAAAAGTGCCAAATATATTAGGTTTACTCACCCAAACTTATCACTTTCGTGATTTGGCTTAATTTTAGGGTACCCGAAGATTTAAAAAATACCTTATTGAGTAGCACGATAAGATGTATGCCAAATGAAAGGACTTATCATCCTGTTAGTTAAAAAAAATAGCAGCGGGTCCTAAACCTGGAACATTCCAAATGCAGCCAACTTTTGTGATCGAACAAAAAACTCATCTGATACCATTACAACGTAGAAATGGCCCCAGAAGATATTTCAAAATACATGAACAAGCTTAATTTGATAGAATTTATCAAAAAGTGCCAAATGCATTAGGTTTACCCACCCAAACTTCTCACTTTCGTGATTTGGCTTAATTTCAGGGTACCTGAAGATTTAAAAAAATACCTTATTGAGCAGCACGATAAGATGTATGTTCGTAAGTTTTTCGTTCGATCACAAAAGTTGGCTGCATTTGGAATGTTCTAGGTTAAGGACCCGCTGCTATTTTTTTCTATTAACAGGATGATAAGTCCTTTCGTTTTGCTTACATCTTATCGTGCCACTCAATAAGGTATTTTTTTAAATCTTCAGGTACCCTAAAATTAAGCCAAATCACGAAAGTGATAAGTTTGGGTGAGTAAACCTAATATATTTGGCACTTTTTGATAAATTTCATCAAATTAAGCTTGTTTATGTCCTTTGAACCATCTTCTGGGGCCATTTCTACATTGTAAAGGTATCAGATGAGTTTTTCGTTCGATCACAAAAGTTGGCTGCATTTGGAATGTTCTAGGTTAAGGACCCGCTGCTATTTTTTTCTATTAACAGGATGATAAGTCCTTTCGTTTTGCTTACATCTTATCGTGCCACTCAATAAGGTATTTTTTTAAATCTTCAGGTACCCTAAAATTAAGCCAAATCACGAAAGTGATAAGTTTGGGTGAGTAAACCTAATAAATTTGGCACTTTTTGATAAATTCTATCAAATTAAGCTTGTTTATCTATTTTGAACCATCTTCTGGGGCCATTTCTACGTTGTAAAGGTATCAGATGAGTTTTTTGTTCGATCACAAAAGTTGGCTGCATTTGGAATGCTCCAGGTTAAGGACCTGTTGCTATATTTTTTTATTAACAGGATGATAAGTCCTTTCATTTGGCATACATCTTATCGTGCTACTCAATAAGGTATTTTTTTAAATCTTCAGGTACCCTGAAAATAAGCCAAATCACGAAAGTGATAAGTTTGGGTGAGTAAACCTAATATATTTTGGCACTTTTTGATAAATTCCATCAAATTAAGCTTGTTTATGTCTTTTGAACCATCTTCTGGGGCCATTTCTACGTTGTAATGGTATCAGATGAGTTTTTTGTTCGATCACAAAAGTTGGCTGCATTTGGAATGTTCCAGGTTTAGGACCCGCTGCTATTTTTTTTAAGTAACAAGATGATAAGTCCTTTCATTTGGCATACATCTTATCGTGCTACTCAATAAGGTATTTTTTTAAATCTCCAGGTACCCTAAAAATAAGCCAAATCACGAAAGTGATAAGTTCGGGTCAGTAAACCTAATATATTTTGGCACTTTTTGATAAATTCCATCAAATTAAGCTTGTTTATGTCTTTTGAATCATCTTCTGGGGCCATTTCTACGTTGTAATGGTATCAGATGAGTTTTTTGTTCGATTACAAAAGTTGGCTGCATTTGAAATGCTCCAGGTTTAGGACCGACTACCAATTTTTTTTATTAACAGGATGATTAGTACTTTCATTTGGCATTAGTTTCATCTTGCTACCCGATGAGGTATTTTTCGATATTTTCTGGCACCCTAAAATCAGGCTGCATTCCGAATGCTCCAGGTTTGGCTCATAGTGTTCCATACAAAAAGTCATAACTTTTTAAGGTGCTACCCCCTGTATATGTCGAATCTTGCTACCCGATGAGGTATTTTCTGACTTTTTTTGGTACCCGAAAAGTTGGCTGCATTCCGAACGCTCCAGGTTTGGCTCATAGTGTCCTATACTAAAAGTCATAACTTTTTAAGGTGCTACCCCCTATATATGCCGAATCTTGCTACCCGATTAGGTAGGGTGCACTACCACCTAATCTTAGTCTATTTGGTACGTAATGAAATAAAATCGGGCAAGAGCCAACATACATACACCAACAACTGTTTTCGGATGAAACTCCCGTGTACCGTCAGCAGGTGGTATTAATACGTGTTTAATGAAATTCAAATCTTCGTTAAAGTAAACTTTGTTTCCGTAACACTGATTAGTGCGTAATATTGAACGTAACATGCGCTGAAGATCGTAATAACTAGGTACTTGTCTTGTGATGTCAATATTTGATTTCCAGTAGATTAATTTATTACATAATTACTTATAGTTAATATATATGCCAATTTGTATATTTCTATAGTATAACTTAATCGCGCACTTTTGAAATCGGTTAATAAATAGCGTGTGTTATTAACTTTGTGCTTATATTTCTTCACTTTTCATGTTCAAAAAGTATGTCATTAGACTCATTAGGCTTACGAAATAAAGTACATATTAGCTCTAGAGGCTATAATCATGTAATTATGAGTTATGACGTACAAAACATTTTAAATCGACCAATCAGAAAACTTCACCAAATTAAATCCACCAATCACAACTCATATCGAACTTAATCGGAACGCTGAGTTATTTTTAGGTGCGTTTACTGTTTAAATAATTGAAGACTTAAAAAAAACATTGTGTTTAATATCAACCAATCAGAATACAGCAATGTTAAAATCGACCAATCAGGATAAGCAATTCATTTCTCAAAATATGAGGTGTTTTTTTAGTTCCTTCTTCAATATCATTAAAAAAGAGTAAACACGTCGCAAAACGAATGTAACACCGAAATAAAATAAGATATATTAAATTTGTATTATGTACACTATTTTAATAATATATTTCTATATTACATTCATAACCACAACCCAAAAAGTATCAAAAGTGTGCATCTTGTTCCATACAAAATTAATTGTTGCGATGTATTTTCCGAGCTATGGTGATCACATATGGCTGAAAATGATTTATAACACGTGTTTGTTCTACGAGTAAATTAGATTAATAATTATAACATAATAATATACCTAATTTAATTCAGTGTTGAAATCATAGGTGTCAGAATCGCAATATTTCGCCTTTCAATTATATTAACATTAGCACAGATTAGGTTAGGTTAGCAGAGACGTTACTCCCTGAAAGTACAATTCTCAATATTATTTTCATCATATTATTTGTACCTATGATACATTCGTTTGATTGCACGGTGAGCATGGGGCTTTTGCGGGCCATTGATGAAAGAATTTGACCATAATGTTAACTAAATATTGTTAACGTAATAAAAGATTGGGCCGATATATATAAATAGCGTATGTTACGTTCTAAAACCATCAAATCGAATGTTTTTATCGATTGTTTATGTCTGTATTGATTGTTTTTCTTATTATATCCTGGGATCGTGGATATAATTGCACACACAATAAGCAAAACACACCTCATTGGGCTCCGCTCGGAGCGGTATACTTAAAACTAACTACATAAGAAAAATACAGTTGCAAGCGCAAAAGACACTCGATCCCTACATCTCCACATAATCATTTTGTGACAGTTATGCGCGCAGTGATTTTCTTCTATACCTTAAGGCGGTTAAGAGCAGACATAATCCATTATCTCTATAGATTTCTCATTATATTAATATCGAGTATTTTAATTTTACATAAGTAAATACCACAGTATTGTAAATTTTGCCAATTAATATCGCAAGCGCAAGTTTCATGCAAGCGTGACGTCATTCAGGTGAAGAGTTGTGAGGTTATATCACTGTCAGTGATCCTGATAGAGCTCCTGATAGATCATTAATACATCAGCTAAAACACATTTAAAGAAAAACGTAACTTATTGAAACTTACAATATGATTTTAATTTGATATTAAACTTGATTAATACCGAAATTTAGAATGGCGTATCTGTCTTAATGTTATTTTATGTAGTCTTTAGCATTACTCCATAATTGAATCAGCTGAAACACATTTAAAGAAAAACGTAACTTAGTGAGACTTAAAATATGATTTTAATTTGATATTAAACTTGATTAATACCGACATTTAGAATGGCGTATCTGTTTCAATGTTATTTAATGTAGTCTTTAGCATTACGCCATCCTCGCAATATCCCGATCTCTGTTTGTTACGGTGTCATGTCCCTGTCATCGTATGATGTATGTTATGTGCAGGCCGATCCTATCTGATATTTTCTATTTCTGTGACGACGCGGGTGGCACCTAAAATACATTATTTAGGCACCTACATATCTTTTCGTTTACGGAAATTACTTTTTGTGATACACATATTTCATTGGACCTGCACGGATAATATGATGGATGTATTCATTGAAAATCCAAACCTTTTTAGAGCTAAAATGGATAACTGTATATTTTAAACACGTCTTCCAAATATTATTATATGAATGCGGCACTGCTTACTAGACAGTCTGCTTAGATGTGGCGGCCCTTAAAAACTTAACTCAAACGTAAAAAAAAACTATCAACCGAACTTTAAGTAAGCCATGTAGTAACTATTGAGGAGTTTGCCTTAGTTTTGTGAATTTTAACCAGCTACAATAGTTACCTATTAAGTCTACTATTAACTGAGGCGGTACGTAAGCAGTTTTTATGGTCAACTTGAAGTTGATTTATGAATCACTTTTTTTTGGAAATGACTTGTACTACAAATTCAATATTGTATTTGAGCAAAAAAACGAAGGTACCTTTTGATGTGGACTAGACTATAGCATATGTATTAAGTTAAGTAAGAGAAAATGTAATAATAGACTAGATTTGATTTGGTCACAAAGCCAAGCTATTTACTAGACTAGAAATTCACTGATCAAGGTCTCTACCTATCCTCCAAATCGCTAAATCGTGATGTAAGGCCAGAGGGCATAAATAAGACCCAGATATGTAACCCATTGATGACTCGATTTACCACAATATTTTCATTTTGTTTGTTCCTGAGTTATGGATGTTTTCATATCTGTTATAAGTACAGTCTGTAAATCGCTCGCGTTAAACGTTCGTTGATAGTTACTTTTAATACCACGTTTACAGTATATTGCTGCTGATAATAATTTCAAAAAATAATTATCGGGTCACAGTTAAGTGTAACTTAAAAAAAAACATCTTAATTAACGAATGAGTTCTATGTCTGGTTTAATTCATCGCCCGTATTAGATTTACACACTGTATAATACGCGTAAGGAGAAATCTGTTTATCCGCGAACTGCACATATAGGTAAACTATACCGAATCTCATTCGACAAAGCAACATTCAGGGTAGTTTTTCCACCAAAATTAATACGAAACCGCGGGTCGTGCTAGTAGGTACTATTACTAATAATACTGTTTCGTGAGGTATTTTTACATTGTGAGGTTAATATAATTTCTTCAACGAGTTCCGTCACTAGAGGGTGCGGCGTTTTAATTAACATTTCCTATGTCAACTTTCTCAGCGGTGTAATTTTTACAGCGCGCAGCGTTTCGCTTGCATAGGCTGCTATTCTGACCGCCAATATAGAGCAGGAGAGCGATGGACCAATATAAATATGACCACGAGAGCCCTAACAACTGTATCCCAGAGGAAATCATACCCTACTGGTTTGCTTGAAGTGTACGCTTTGGAAATTATTTGAAAAAATACCCTTTGCTCGCAACATATTTTTTAATAAAGTGGTGTTCAAAGGCCATTAAAGTCATGTTTTCGGTACTTATTTAGCACTGCCTAAGTATTCATATATTTAAGGTGACAAATAAAGTACTCCTGCAGTGTACCTATTGTATATTCATGAATTGCTGCTGTATTTTGGCAAAGAAAGTCAAGTAACATGAATTAAAAGAGATTTCCCAGGCTACATGGTGATCAAAATGACCCATAAAAATTAGATGTGCTATTTGGGAGCTATTATTAACGAAAGTATTCGTTTTTTTTTTTTTTTTTAAAGACCTATCCAACGATACTCCACACGATAGAGTTAGAGCGAATAAAAAAATCACCCCCCACGCACGGGAGGTACCCTAATAAAAATATTTTTCTAGTTTTTGTTCTACCACTTTGTCGGCGTGATTAATGCACATAAGTATTCATGCCAAATTTCAGCTTTCTAGTGCTAACGATCACTGAGCTAAGCCGCGGACAGACAGACAGATAGACGGATAGAGGCATATGGAGTAACTATAAGGCTTTCTAGTTGACTACGGAACCATAAAGAATTACAAATATTTGTAACTTTCTTCGTCATTCATGTTCATTTGGTTAGTTAGTTGCAAAACTTGCGGAGTTTGTAACTAACCTTTATCTTAATTACCTATTTTGTTTAAATTCCAGCTAGTAGTATTATGAAAATTGTTTTCAAAGAATACATTTTTGCTAAATTTTCCTACGCTCAAACTTCATACGGGATTAAATTGAATTCCTAAAATATCTACCTAATAAACATCGATTTAGACTGATTTAGTTGGCTAAAGTGAAATGCAGCAACTGAATTCGAAATGAAAATAATATTTAAATTTAAGCATCGCCATTGTCGATGTCTGATTTCAGTTGAATATACTTAATGAATAGTTATTTATTTATATAGTTGTACCTGCCAATAATTCACATTAATTTTGTACCTATTAGGTAAATTAGGTTCAGGAATAAAATTTTGTCTTATGAATAGTCTGCATTCAATTTCACTTAATATAATCCATATCTCTTTTTAATAATTAGCAGACCAGGGGCCAATTTTTGACTTTCGAGCGCCCGAATTCAAAAAGTTTAAGCTCGAAAATAATCGCACACAAAAGCTTACCGCCAATTTTTTCGCATGAAATTAATAGTTTAAATACTCATGATTTAAAATTCATATCGCTGTTATTTTTAAAATATAATTTCATCGTTTTATTCTGAGCTGTGAATGTCACTTTCGAGTACTCGATTTTCAAAAATCACCCCCCAGACCGGTGGCGCCGGATACTTTAAACTCTTAATAATCAAGTTTAGACTATTTATTGTAAGTTCAAATAAACACCTGAACACCAAAAAAAAAAGAGATATATCGGAGTAATTTGTAACGTTATTCGTTAAGTGGATGCCCATGAACTCTCCAGTTGCTTAAGACTGCGTCGTGAATATACAGAAATTGATTAGTGTGTTAGGAAACACAATCACCCTAATGAGGGCGCCACTGGATGGTCAACACAGATTTAATACTAAAAGGGCAAGCCAAATTGTTAGACTAGGACAACAAAAATGTGTTAGGTGGGCGAATGAACTTTTATACTGACATTTATCACGTATTGGCGTTATTAAAAATATCTCTGGCGTTACCAAGACATAACGTTTCTATTTTAAATATATGTCTAAATTTTAAGGTTATCACAGAGCAAACCGCTTGTTTTATTTTTGTAAGTGATATTTTTGATTGAAGGTTGTGGACAAATTATTAGTCGATCTAAAAGTTGACTAGCACAGGTACCCAAGGCGCCGCCAGTGTCGCGCAGGTTGTAACATTTTTTCGTTGTCATGGCATTAGACCCGTGTTTAGTAACTATTCAACCCTTTTCTTTTCAAATTGTGAAAGCGTAGTAAATAAAACTAAAGTTGTAACTAAAGGTAAGTAGTGACAGGGAGTCGGCAAGTACACTAACTTGTGGAAACATGTTACGTATTTTAGAGATGAGATTTGGGCGAGCTCGGCGGTCGGGGGCGCGGAGGTACCTAACTACATATATTTGCAAGACTCGAAACGTGTATTCCTATCGTGCGATCTCCATTGCTGCGCAAGGGCGGGACAACCATTTTTCCGGCAAACCAGGAGCAGTATTCTAATACAAATAAAAACAATGTTTTTTATGCATTCGTTTGATATATAGGTAAGTATTCATCTTATTTTATCTTCAAAATAACATCAAAATAAATTGTGATTATGGCAACCGATTCGAGTACCGTAGAAATGTTTGACGTATTACCTATTATGATGTTGAGCTATTTCTTTTTTTGTTGAGTATTTAACATGAACTTGGAAACTAATTTAATAACAAGAAAGAATAATTTGAATAAACCAAACAATTTATTTATAATTATGATGGATAAATTCCTAATTAATAATAAAAAAATCAAAGCAATTACAAATTATATTTATTTGACGAATACGCCTCCAATTTAATGATACTTATTTAGTTTTTTATGCAACGTTGGTATTGCTCGCCTGATGTTAAGCGGCATTCACATGGGCTATTGCAACTCCAATGTAGTCACATGCGCGTTGCCGACCCTTCATCACTATCACTACATAGTATAAAGCAAAGTCGCTTCCTGCTGTCTGTCCCTATGTATGCTTAGATCTTTAAAACTACGCAACGGATTATGATGCGGTTTTTTTTAATAGATAGAGTGATTTAAGAGGAATGTTTATATGTATAATTGATTAATTGCACCCGTGCGAAGCTGGGGCGGGTCGCTAGTGTACCTATATATATAGGGACTCGATTGACTGGTATGTGTATTTGTAGTCAGAGAGCTCTTATACAAGTTGTCACTGGGCCTACCTTATGTACGGTCCAAAAGTGTAAACATATTTTTGACGTCGACTGTACGCTTGATGAGGCGTTGGAACGACAGTCTTATAAAGCCTGGGTTTCGAATTCGATGGATTTACTTTCACGGCGTACACAGATGTTGCGGGAATAAAGATGTAACTTTAAAAGTTAGCCCATTTTTAATACTTATATGTATTTCCACTAGTTTTTGTCGAAATCAGTGATCGAATTGTTTTTTCCAGTATTGTTATTAATTTGCACAGAAAATCTTTAAAAAATATGTCTTCATTTATTCTTCACGGTATTTACAAAATTAAATCATTTTAGAGCAGTGTTTGGACTGTAAGAAAGTTCAACCGATCAAATTATTTACTTAAAAATATTATTACGAAGATAACATTATTTCACATTATCACTCTTATTGCGTATGATGCTCTGCGTTTGATGTTGTTATTCTAATTTTTATAACATTTTTAATAATTGGCCAAGTCTACAAAAAAAATTACGAATCATGGTATTACGGTCACTTCTATAAACATGTATACATACCTATACTTTTTCAAGTGTCAATACACCCGAACGTGTAAACGCACCCTTATTTTGATTATAGGCAGATAATATCATCGTTTAAATACATCAAATGCATTTCGTACTGCTCACTCTCACGTATTGTTATGTAAATTTTTGTTCTGGTTTGTCACATTTGTTTATCATTGAGTTATTTAAGATCGTACTTCATCAAATAGCTACCAACTGCTCGCTGCAAGTGCAGCTTTAATTGAAAATAAGTTGTGAAAAATCGGGCTCGCTATAAATTTTCCTCTTGTGAGATTTTTCAACAAGTTTCTCAATTTAGACGAAGGCTAGCAGTTTTATGGCTCCCGAGGGACACACGCCCGATCGTTCTGTCTACAAAGTATTATTCCATATGAATTTCAACTGCCAGTATACTATATTACATTAAGCCCAGTTTTCCGCTCGTTGCCGCGTTCGCGGGTCGAACGACACAAAAAACCCCATATTCTTATTTCGTTGGACGTTTACTGCGCCCGTTACAACACTTTTTACAAATTGGATTTGAACCGGCGAACTTTCATAAAATACGCTCATATTTACGCCCAGCGAATGTTACCGTAGCGAGACGATTTTCACATTTTAAATCTAAATAAATGTCCGTTTACCTTTTTTATTTATGTTTCAAACTATTTGCATGAAAATTGTGAATTCTGTGACATTATAACGCTGAAATATTCAAGGCACTCCATCCATGTAGGCTATTCGGATTGTTGCTCGTGGTTTGTGTATAATATTTTGGCTAGCAACTGAGCGCGAATTTACGATTGGCCTTTCTACGTTGAATATTTGTGGGGTATAACGAAATACATATTCACGATCACGAAGGATGGGCACAACGGAACAGGATGTCTATCTAAATAAAGATAGCGAACGTGTTGTGTAGCTTTAACAAGTTGCCTAACAAAGGGCCGGCGATGTGTGGTTGTGTTGGATTAATCACACCTCTAAATGGCTGTTCGCACGCCCGCCGCCTGTTTCTAACGTCTTTTGAATTAATTACGTGTTTGCAAATCTTCCTTGTTTTTATGAGCGACCTTTTTGAAAACGCTAATTTGCTTAATTAATTGCCGCTTGGCATTCTTTTAGATGATTATGCGATGTAAAATAGCACTGAATTTGAGGACGGGTACTAACAATTTGAAAACGTTTATGATTTTATGTTCCGTATTTTGTTAAGTTCAGCGGTGTGCTAACTCGGGGCAAAATACAATAGTGATGTAGTAAAATATTGTGTCGACAAAAATATATCGATAAGTCAAGATATATAAATAAATACTTACCTACTTTTCTCTTCAATTTCTTCGGCGGCCTGAACATTTTAGACTTCGTGACAATCGTAGCGGAATTATTTCCTTGTATATTTCTTACTGAGCATATGAATGGTGCTATGGTGCTATTGGTACTGACAATAAATTGTCTTATTTTGATAGACACGACATCTGCATACTTTTATTATTTTAAAAGATGTTATCGATATCAGACATAATATAGGACCTTTTTAATATAGTACCTAATCGAGGATTTTCAATAAGCACAAGTTAGCACAGGTATTATGGACTCATATTGTTAGATATATTTACTGTTTTACGGTAATAATTATATACAATATGCTTATTGCACTACATGACATTTACAGACTATTTCCTATTTGTAATAATAGCAGTGGTGTCATAATAAAGGTATTTTTGGAAATTTCGTCGTTCTGCATACCGGGCCCTGAAACTGCTTAGTGTATGCACTCGGCTTTAATATTCAGAGAGAGGCTAAAATCCTAACGATGGACCGTTACTCTAATTGTGTATTCTGTGCAATAGGGAGTATAGTCTACCTACGTAGTGTATGAAGACAGAACATTTGGAGCCTTTGATTATCAAACCAACCGGATGCGACACGCGCTCTCATTTCTATCAGAAAAAGTCTGCCATTTTTTGCGGGGGAGGGGAACGTCAAATGTATGCGAAACGTCAAAATAGACACGTCAAATAAACGTCAGTCCATACAATGAGTATGACCACTGGTCATACTCATTCGGCAGAGGGGAACGCCTGTCAATGGCTACTCCGCTTGGTTTAAAGCCCTAAGTTTGGAGCTTTTCAGAGAGTGCTAAGAGGTGTGTTTGTGGGAACTGTGTACATAATTCATTGACGTTAAGCTGAGAACCCCCAGTATTATAGTATCCGCAGAATTAAGTGGCGACTGAGGTCATAAAACTTCTCTTTCATACTTGCACCGCCATGGAAAGAGAGAAGGAGACAGCGTTATGAACTCAGTCGCTACTTAATTCTGCGGATACTACAGTATAGGTAAATTAATTTTCAACCATCACCTGCAGTTTGTTAGTCTTAACATGCCCAAATAGCCTAACTATAAAATGACATAAAAAACTAAACAAACAATTAAAATTTAATCCTTTCTACCCGTGCGTTGCATTTTTATTTTATAGCATTACCTGCGTAATGTTTCGAAAGCGAATAGACCTTGAGCCGTTTGTTAGGGCATAATAATATATAACTTGCCTAGCGAAAACCACTGTAACATAACACGTCTGAAACTTTATTCTTCTAATATTAGTGTAACGGATGCAGTGAAATGAAAAGACCACAAACTTAAAGGATAAAATGAAAAGTTTCTTCTGAAATTAAATTACCACGAATGTTGCTGTTTTGCCAAGCCAAAAACTTGCGTTATCTCGTGAAGCGTCGGAGAAATGTTCCACATGCTCATATAAGTTGGGATAGCTTTGTACGACCGTAAAAACCTGACGGGGAATGATTTCACTCTGATGCTTAACCTATCCGAAATTTATTACGTACTCTCTTGAGAAATTTATTAGGAAATTGCCTAAAGTTATCAAAAAGTGGAGTGAAGCCGCGCTGAGGATTCAAACTTAAGTAGGTAAGTATGTAGTTAATAAAATGTTCATGAAGTCGTGTACGGTAAGGTCGTGTACTCTAGATAATAAAAGATGAATTTCTTAGTCGAACTGTAGGTAAATCAAGAATAGTAATAAAATAAAAGTATAATAAAAAAATCTTTTCAAAGCTGCATTGGGCATATTTTTATTAGACGTGAAAATATATACCTTTTTTTTGTTGGTAGTGAGAAATGTTTTACGTATTCCCCTAAATTGCCTAGGAAGCCATTACAGGGTTATTACTACTTCCTATCACCACACGTCTGAAAAGTAGAGGGGAAATACCCACTAAAACCCACTCCGGCGCTCACTATGCTTGCCGTTCTGAAGGCGTCTCAGGGTGCCGGGGATTCGACCGCGATGTCTTTCAGCGACCCTGGCTGGTGTGTAGTGTTGGTAGCGCAACGACAAACTGAACCCCCTGATACAATGTTAACGCAAGCGATCCATTTCCTCGGCAAGTAAATACAATATATTTTAGATTAAACCGACAACATTTTATCAAATCAACTGCGCTATTACCAGGGGATTGGTTAGATGAAGATTGTTTGCTTTAAGAAATTAAATGTTGGAAACTGTTTGTTTTCACTTTTCACATCACGAACACAATAAATACCTGTAGTAAAGTTAACCGTCAAACAGATATTTATATAGGTGCCTTAGATTTTATTTTTTTATTTCATAAACAATTGGTACATTAACTAACAACAGGGTTGGGTCTTCCTAGTAGGTAAAAGGATACCTGTGTCAGGAAGTCCCGCTCCTCCATAATAATCAGTGGTTGTGTTGATATTACATCTTATTATGTTCTACCTATAGTTACTATTATCTTAAGTTCTAAATTTTAAATTAAGTTTAACATATACTTATACATATGATAAACGTGTTTAAAAATACTTTAAATGACCCAAATTTTTCTCCGGAAACCTGCAATGTAATCTTTATAAAACAGGGGGGTGATTTTTGAGATTCGAGCACTCAAAAGTGACTTATAAAACTCCGAGTAAAACGATGAAATAACGTTTTAAAAATAACAGTGATGGAAAAATCATGATTTATACTATTAATTCCATGCAAAAAATTGGCGACTAACTTTTGTGTGCGATTATTTTTGAGCTTAATTTTTTTTAATCCAAGCATTCGGCTGTCAAAAATTGATTTGTCGAAACCATAGTTATCCACAATCTTATCTGCTGTGTGACATTGAGATCGAGAAAGAAACAGTTATATAATTCTTCCGCATATGTGCGCTGTTTGTCATTGTCTTGGACTATGTACTATTTACTTGGATTGCCAAAGCGGAACACCTACGGGTTCGTCCATCTGTCACAGCTTCGTTTATTTTCTAAAACGTATAATGGCTTGCAGCGTTCTTGCATAATAAATTACCTAGTCGGTTTTATGCCGTTGTAGCGTGGATGTTACCTCGATGCGAAAATAGCCGAAGTGGATAGGGTAGTTATACATACCTGTTTCCGTTCAATTTGCCGTCCACCTGACTAAACTGGTACAAATACATGGTATTTTTTTTAAAGGTCAGTTACCTATACTTAGACTATTATTTGGATTTTATTGTATTAATTTTAAAGAAAACTTGTATATAAAATACTATAAATAAGCATGGACGGAAAACGGACACATACCCCACTTTAGCAAAAAAAGTCGTCGCGAGTGTAATTTATTATCGCGTAATATTAACCTAAACTAGACCATAATAAGCCGTAGAATGAAATGTTATGCATTTAAGTAAGAGTACTTCAAGATATTCTTTTTGATCACAAAGCTCGTAAAATCGATAACAGAACGAACGCTAGCATGCCCTAACCCTACAACCCTATTTAATTTATTTCATGTCTAATAGTTTGAACATTTATTATTTTTACAGTTCCCCTGTTCCAAATTTATCGTGGATCACGAAAGCTGGCCTCCTCTTTATTTACAGATAAAATATGCTCCGTGAATAAAACCGAAAATGGAATAAATTATTTCATCAATAACAAAAATATCTTGTTAAAATACCTTTCCGAAGGTTTCTGTTGTGTCAATATTTACGACCAGTACAATATACGTGTCGCTGATTTCGTTATAAGTATTATTCGGGCTTTTTGCGGGCGGAAATAAATGACAAAGTAGTTGTCGAAGCAAAAGTTTCGCGTCTCTTCACTGCCAACCCGCGTTAACAATATGTTGTGTGCGTCAACAACACTATTGTCGTTGGGAGAAGAATTGTGATTCAAAACAGTTATTCAAAGTCACAAACTTTTCTGTGGCAGAAATATACTCACAAACGCGTCCTCCGCTAGTTCCGCTACCTGTTGGTAAATATTACGCAACTTTATAGGCCTTTCGCATTATATTGTATAGCTACAACCATGGAGCTTGAAAAAACTTTGTTTGGGGTTAAAATATTTTTTTAACTCCTACGTAAATAGTAGGTAGTTACATTTAAACCTGACGAAATTTAATTCTTCTTCTTCTTCATGTGCCATCTCCGTCCAGGAGGTCGGCGACCATATGCCTATATGTCTCTCTATCTTTAGTCATGCGAATTAGTCTATCTATGCTCTTCACTTTTAACCAGTCTCTTATATTACGAAAAAATTATTATTTATTATTGAAATTTAATTACGGCAATGATAAGATGAAGCCGATCGTACTTACGTGTACATATTATTAGAACTCACTTTAGTACTATTATAAAATATATAAGGACCTTCTCATTCACATTATTCCCTTTGATATCCAATATTGCTAGTGACATAGATTTGTTTAAGACTGACTAACTAGTAGTAGGACTGACTTATGAGCTTTTAAACTAGAAACATTTGGAACTTATGGTGAATGATAAATTTAATCAGAAAAAAATGAGACGTCTCTTAAAGCCGATATCGAGACGGGTAGTGTGAAAGGTCTCTAAGGCTTTGCTCTAAGCTTATAGCAATTCATTAGACGTGTATGGTTGTTTCGGCGAAGTAATAACGTCAGTGCCTTATAGTTACCTACTTGTCGCTAATTTAATTTATAGAGTTCTGTGTGAAGATATAATAACAAAGTAAAATAGTAAATAATATTATAGTTAACCGTTTTTTTGCAACTAAATAGATCTTACATCAAATCAGGGTAACGCTAGTCATTTTATTACGGTGCGTACATCAAATATGTAGGTAGGTACCGTATGTTTTTGATGTACCTACCTATGATAAAATGTATGTATTTATGAATAGGTTTTTGTTTTGTGTTTTGTTATTGTGTAAGTTTTAAGGGTAGTATATATTTAGCGCTTGGTAAAAACAAAGCACAATATTTGACAAACGTTTTAATCAATCGGATAAAATAAGACATACTCGCATCTTTCGACAACCTATTGTCGAAATCTTTATAGCTTCTTCAGAGTACTTTAGAGCGGAACCCTCATTTGTCTAACCCGACACTTCGTTTTTATGAGTATACCAGGCGTCAAGCGTCGTCATATTAACGTCGCGGACAGCTGGTGGCCGGATGCTCCTAAAATAGCCGCCCCTCCTCAGGTGCCGCTCCCAACATGCATCATACTTCAGACATAATTAAGGCGTGAAAGATCCCTCGATACACTGGCTTTGCTCATATCTTCCAAACAATAATGTTTTAAGTCGAAAATCAAATGCGTTCTAATTTAAATCTTACACCAACTACTTTAAACTTAAGATTGCAGTAGTTTTGCAATATAGTCAATCTTCTTTTGTTTTGTAACTTTGACTTGTTAACCGCACTAAGAATAGATCGTAGTTAAGGATACTTATAAACTTATGATACACTTTTTGTGCGCGTAAGTTGCTAAGGTTCAATCATGACCGTAGTTCAGCTTACGAGGGTATTAATAAAGTTTGTCGATACACGTGTTGTGAAATTAGTTTGAGGAGTACCTATGATTATGTATTAATTATTAATGGAGTGTTTGTTTATTTTAATCACTACATGTTCACAAGCAAAGTAGCGACTTACAGTTGCTTTATTTACAAAATGGATCTTAATTTTGTTGTTGAGCAGTCAATTTCGTATAGGGGTTTTATTTTCTTATTTAGATCATGGATAAATTTACGCACGCAAGTAAGTACCAAAACAAACTTATGCGTCAATAATTGTCCTGTATTGAAAAAACATAGTAAGGCACCTATGAAACTATTCAGAATCAGAGTTTCGTTAGTCTGACTGTACTGGGTTTAAGATGAAATCACACGCTAAGATTAGACAAGTGCCCGAAAGGAAGTGCGTAGTGACTCGCAGCTGTCCGCGTCCGGCCTTCGAAGAATACCGTATAAAGAACATGCGTGAGACACTTCAGAGAATGTGTACTTTACTACAGTCCGTGAGCTCTCAGAAGAACCTTCGGGTTTTAGAAAGAGACGTCGGGTATCAATCAACAGTGACACGTGAAATAGCAGAACAGCAATATTACCTCCGTGTGTCATCGCCGATTGATGCTACTCGTCATAGAGTAATAAGTCATCTTATAGTGCTCACTTCGTAGATGGCTAAAAATGTGCTAAAACTTTTAACAAGTTCTAAGCAAGCTTTGCTAATAGTGTTTACTTACTTATTAAGTTACGTTTCATAAGTATTACGTTTTAGCCACACTGTTTTGCCATACAAAACACATTAAGAGGTTAGGTACTTATTTATTATTTAATAATTTGTATGGAGTATGCACTCTAAGCTTACTTATTAAGTTCTCTATGCACTCGTAAATGTTTTCTCAGAAATTGTCATAATAGTTAGAACACCTTTTTCTTTCCTTCATCATTTTAGTATATCTGTAAAATGATGAAGGAAAGAAAGGTTCTCACTAAAATGATGGGATATTTTGCGTTATAGAAGGTCAAAACAAACACGTTTTCAGTTATTTTGTTTAAATAAAAACCGGATAGAATATTTAAAGAATGTAACTAAAATTGTGATCAAAGTTCCACCAAAGAATAGGTTACTTATTAGGTACCTGATCTTTTCCGTAAAACACAATGTTTAAGTAGGTAACTGCAACGTCGCACGTTTTTCCTAAAGTGGGCAATATCCGAGCCATTTCACAGGCAATTAACTCCATCAATAATTAGGTCGCCGTGTCTGCTTGTTTCATCGTTTGGACATTAAACGGCACTTTTGCTGTTGCCCTGGGATAACGTAAAATATAAAGCGATACCCTTGTGCAGTATCAAAATTAGTCTCACCTCAGCAGCTCGAACACGTACTTCCCTGTGAAGAAACAGTGACGAAAGTGCAACTTTCATCGCTCGCTGGAGTGAGGAAAGTTCGCACTTTCGTCACTACAGGGAGTGACTTTTTCGCAGGGAAGGAGACTTGTTCGAGCTGCTGAGGTGAAAAGTTGTATGTGTCACACGAGAGCAAAGTTATTTTACATCTCGTGTTTTTGAGTCCCTCGCTACGCTCAAGATTTTAACTTCGCTCGTGATTCAATTATAGAATCCTTCGCTTACTTAGGACTCAAAATCAACACTCGCCAGAAAAAACAATTTTCCTCTCTTGTTGCACTAATAACTATTTCACCTCAGCAGCAAAAACGGTAACGAGGGTTCTTTGATACCTAAAACAACAGAGCAAAAAAACAGAGCAAAACTCAATTTTGCTGCGAGCGTGAGACAACATGACCTTGAAGTGACCATGGATTACAATGTCAATTGCGCGCGCGGGTTCCTCACAACAACACACACAAATACAAATTCGAAATACTCGGAGTCTATTCGCGTTGTCTTTTTCACGTCGTTAGTAAATAGAGAGAGACAGAAATATTTTATACGTCATTCAATCTAATTTTACTTAGTTTAAATTCGTATTCTGAACTTTCGATAGCAGACCCCGGAAACGCTCTAAAACGCGCACGAGTAGGTACCAACTAATTTGTAATTATAATATTATAGAATCTTTCGCTTAGGTACTCAGGACTCAAAAAAATCATATAGCCCTCGAAGCAAATATGAACTTTCTTCTCTTGTTATATAAATATCTATTCCTAGTTCTAAAATTGAAGCTGTGACAGAAAGGAACTAAGTACTCGTAGTATTTATTATAATTATCTTAGTCATTTAATACTCGCAATGTTGAACTTAAAACAATGTTACCTACGTTGTTTTAATAAATTACTAAGGTATTTAATGTTTTCCCATAAAATTGTAATAACAGTTAGACAGTGGGATTCGCAGTCTCATTTAATATATTTTTTTGTTATCACTTTAAATATAAATGCCTCATAAATATGTGACGCGCTCTTATGACTATTTAAATTTTTAATTTATATGAGTATTCAAGATACATATATGAACATGATAGAATAAAAATTAAACTAAGCCTATAAATAAAAACTAATTTTAAAAATAAATGCTAATTAAAGTAAAACTTAACTAAAATTTAAAACAAAATAACCTTAAAAAATATCAAAAAAATTGGGCCCCCGCGGCATGGTGCCAAGGACGCTGGCAGCATTCCCCCGCTGTATAGCAATGCTGATGCGTTGCGCGAGAAAGCTGCCAGCTCGTCGGTCACCAGTAATTTGGATTAGTCTTTTGGACATCTCCATAAAAAGTTGACGAGCGCTAGGACCCCACGGACCAAGGGTCTCGACTCCGAATGGCAAGAAAAAGTAACCGGAGCCGAGTCCCCGGTATTTGGAGGATTTTTGTTTTTCGGTCGCTTTAGCCGCCGCACCTACCTGCTTACTCGTTCCCATCAGGTGGGAAGGGGCCAGTGTGTCCACGCAAGTGGCGTCCCACACTAGAACCCTTCCCACACTCCAGGGAATCAGGGACATACCATCCGGTCTCTTGCCATCGTCTCTGGCTATGCCAGTTGGTTCCATTAAGGTAGGGACGTTGACGGTAGCAAGAGACCGGCGAATAATATCATTCAGTGCGGCGTGTCTGGAAAAGCGGCCGGCACTTTTCTGGCATGAAAGTCCGTGGTGTCCCAGCTCGTCAACCTCGCTGCCGCAATGGCACCTGTGTGGAGCACAAATTGGGACCCCGAGCCGAAGACATGTGGCCAGGCGAAGGGTGTCTGATTCGAGGAAGGTGCCAATGTTTGGGGACGGATAAGCCCTGAGCCAATCACCGGACTCCCTCGCCCCCGACGCCAACAATCTGGCCCGCTCTGAGCCAGTACTTTGGCTCAGGAGGGTATTGAAGGAAATTTCGCAAATTGTATCATCCCAGCTCCTATGACAATTTGGATGTGAAGGGAAATCCTTGTTCGGGCAAGCAATCGACCAAGCTTTTCTGGCCTCCTCCAAACCCGCAGTCTCATAGTTTGAGGGAAGATCCCGTAAGATTTTACCTATGAGACTAGCAGAGCTGTGGATGGAGGACAGAAAAGCTGGTAAGGACACACTAGAAATTTTTCGGATCCCTAGCCCACCATGTCTGATGGGTAGGGATGCTTGGGTCCAAGACTGGTCGCTGAGCTGAATGTTTAGGATGGATTCTAATGTAGATCTTAAAAGGTCATCTAAAGGTGATAAAATATTTGTAAATTTCCAAAATGGGCTACAGCGAAGAACATACGTTAATTTCGGGACAAAAAGGCAAAATTTGATGACAGATATTGCGTAATGGGGGCTTATTTCGAGTAGGCGGTCTGAATAATTTTTGAATTTAGAAATGGAATTTTGAATGTAGTCGGAAAAGGAATCCTCGTGAACGGGTGACCCTAGAAGGTAAAGAGAGTTGTTGTTTACTATTTTAACGTTAGGCATCAGTATGTTGAATTGTCGTTGAATTTCATCATGGTTTAGACAGGAGTCTGGTATGTATAATTCACATTTATTGAAATTTAACTCTAAACCGATGTCTTTAAAATCTGTTTTGATTATTGCAAGATCAGATAGGACTGTGTCTACATTACCTCCTAGGGTTCCGTTTAAATTAGATAGTTTCATATATTTGTGCGCACTCCGTTGTGTGTGGTATTATTGCAGGTGACTATACAAGTACCTACTCACTGTAAAAAAACATTAAGTTAAACTTATATAGATGTCATATACAAAGGAAATAAAATACCTAGGCCGCCGCTGCCCAGGGCTATGATCGAACCAGCGTCTTCTGCATTTGCGGCTGCATTAATCACTTGGCCACCCGGGTCTGTGACCCGTTTTCCCGTGCATATGCAATCTTTGTAAATGCTAAGGCGCATTTCGCCAATCATCTAAGGTACAATCTCCAACCAAAAATATATACCTATTAAAATAATTTGATTTGTTTTTCAGTTGTACCATTAACTTGATCAGATTATACCAGTACCATAATTGAAATAAAAGATATTTATTCTTAAATTTTGGCACACTACAATGCACTTATGAAGGTCAGAGAGAAAAAAAAACTACCACCGGTTCTAACCCTGCACCTCTGACCCGAGAAGTATTACTTATTACCGGCAAAAAACTCGGCGAGACTTATTTTTTCAATACAGTACGTAATATCTAGTAATACATTAAAGATAGTATATAGATAGAATAATGCGCAACGTAATGTATATATTATAATTATGTAATTACTAAATTCATAAAAAAGCAAGTAATGTTTTTAAACTGGAGAAGATATCTGAATTCAGAAATGACACTCAAGGTGTCGACCACATTTCACCTCCCCGAACAGAATTAGAGCATTTCAGCCAAAATTACATCACGTCAAAACCCTTTGGAAATACGACTCACTTTTATAGCTGCTTGAAACGCTTCGTTCCCGCAAAGTGAATTCATAAACCAACGTACCTTTATAAGTTTATATATCTATGTATAGTGTATAGGTATATACAGGTTGTAACAAAAATACTGGTGATCCTTTTAAGGGCATAATTGGTATCGTATTCTAATTATGAAGAAGAAAGAAAAAAATTTTTGTCGCGAAAAAAATGTTTGCTTTTGTATGGAGGGTTGGCCGGGTGGGGTGACGTGTCCCATACAAAAAAAAAATTAAAAAAAATTTCGCGTCTAATAAATTTTTCTCCTACGATTTCTTACTCGCAATACGATACCGAATATGCCCTTAAACGGATCACCAGTATTTTTGTTACACCCTGTATAGTCAGTAAAACGACTTACTACGAATACGTAAGCTTGCCGTACGTAATGGACCCGATGATTCGTGACCACTACACATATTTCATATGTAATCTGAATCGTAAACTAAGCTATAAGCTATGGGCGGAGTAATGTCTTTCATATATGTTATACGTTGACAAATGGTGATGTATATAATGTGTTTACCATCCTTTATTACCTAGTAACTTGTTTGGTAACCTTGATATACCTAATGTTTTCTCAGTCTAGGGTAGTTACGAAAGTTACTAGAAAAGGATGCACGCAGAGAAATTGGTGACAAACGAAACTACTAAATCGAATAGTTAAATTATATTACAACATTTCTAGTTTGAAATACTTAAGCCTTGTTATCTTTACGAATAATTATTTAGTCTTACTAACATTGATATTGATAACCTTATGAAATCCCAAATTGAATCTATTTTAAACATACACTTAAGCGAGCAGGCATGGACCCAAGCCGCTCTACCAATACGGTATGGTGGTTTGGGCACCCGCAAAATTTCAAGTATAGCTTTACCGGCTTTCCTGTCCTCCATCCACAGTACGTCAGAACTGGCAGGTAAAATACTAAAAGCCCCTACGGGCATAAACTGCCAGATCGCGTGCTTGGAGGAGGCCACAAATGCCTGGGTAGCTGGACCGAGTCCAAATTTCCCAAGCAAACCAAAAAGACAAAGGGCCTGGGACTCACTTACCTCCGCCGCGACACTTAAATTACTCACGGATACATCATCAGGCAGGGATATGGCCAGGTTACTAGCAGTGTCCAAGCCAGAATCAGGTCACTGGCTACATGCCTATCCCTCGCCCAACACAGGCACGTTCATAGATCCCGAAACCCTGCGGATAGCTGTCGGTCTCCGGTTAGGAGCTGGCATTTGCACAAGCCACATTTGCGCCTCTTGTGGGGCCCCTGTAGACCAACTCGGCCACCACGGCCTCTCTTGCTCCTCAGGCGCCGGCCGCATCTCTCGCCACGCCGCCCTCAACGATATCCTCCGAAGGGCGCTCGTCAGTGCCAACGTGCCCGCTGCTCTGGAGCCCCAGATTGTGCGGGGCGATGGTAAGCGCCCCGATGGGATGTCGTTGATTCCGTGGAAGATGGGCCGCGCGCTGGTGTGGGACGCCACGTGCACTGATACGCTGGCGGCGTCCTACCTCCCAGCAACCTGCAAACGTGCGGGAGCAGCGGCTGACGCCCGGGAGCGCCTCAAGGTCACCAAATATAGCTGTCTCGGCGCACAATACGAGTTCTCACCGTTTGCCGTCGAGACACTCGGACCTTGGGGCAAGGGTGCGCTCGGGCTCCACAAGGAGCTGAGTAAACGATTGAGGGAGGCAACAGGTGACCCTCGCGCGGGCAGCTTTCTCGCACAAAGGATTGCCATTGCAATACAGCGCGGGAATGCTGCCTGCTGCGTGATGGGAACCCTACCGAAGGGCCCCGGTTTAGTGGTAAGTTTTTAGTATTTTATTTTTAAGTTAGGTTTTTAGTTTTAGTTAGTTTATTTTAATAGTAGTTTTAATTTTATACATTATTATGTTATTTAAGTTTTATTATGAATAATAAACAGTCTTACTAACCGTATATTTCATTATAGGTATTATATTTTTTGTATAGTCAACTCGCGAGTCTTGCTGTCACGGTTGCAAACAGAAGTTCTCGTATTGGTAGCCAGATATCTCTGCGTGTGGGTACATAATATTTTGCTATATTTTTCTGGTTAGATCCATTTCTCGTTGCTCAGAACTCAGAACATCTATTGCATAAAATATTATATGAAAACTTATCGTGCAAGGGCACATCGACATGAGTGTAATAATACTTTTAATGTACCATCGGGTTCATCATTTTTTGACGAAAGCATAATCGCTAGTTTCGTCGTATGATTGATCCGAAGGAAGAAAACACCTAGGTCACACTATTTAGCTTATCTTAAACATAAATTGACACAGCTCGGCTTCCCATAATCAAACAGCACAAAGCAAATGAAACCACAACACAACAAAACGTGAAACAATAAAGGAAAATTGGCAACCGCAGTGGAACCCACAAATAGTAAGTTATCTAAGTATACGGTGCACCCAACTGCAGCCGGTACCTAGTAAAATTTAGTTAAGCTTTATAAAATCGTTCGCCCTGCGAGCCTTGCCGTTCCCGTTTATGCGCTTGCTCAAAATGTATGCTTCAAATGACGCAATTTGGGAATTATACTTTGGAATGCACTTTTCAGAACATATGGAGCAAAAATACGATCAAATGGTGGTTATACACTTGAGTTTCAAACGGGTAAATTGAAACATAAGGTAATAATAAATCATGAATAACCTTATAAAATAACACGGTTACACTCACGGCACTTTAGTCACGTCTCGCGACATGTTTCGGAGAGCCTAGGTCTCCATCTTTAAGCACTAGGAGTGCTACTTGAACCGACCCGTCGCGCACTGTTGCACGTCACGTTGCCGACACAAGTGCGAGATGGAGACCTAGGCTCTCCGAAACATGTCGTGAGACGTGACTAAAGTGCCGTGAGTGTAACCGTGTTATTTTATAATGTTAATATGTCTCACGAAAGTTTAAATTCACGAATAACCCAGTTTTTTAGTATAATATTTTCATCGATATTAAACATAGCAAGATCATTTTTAATTATATCTTGAGTTTAATTGAAGCTATGAAAGTCAACATTAAAGAGGCAACGCTGCCTGCCTTCTGGGTACCATGACTCACGAAGGCGACCTGGGGAGCATATTTTATCTGTAAGTTTATTTTAGTTTTATATATAAGTTTATTTTAGTTTTATATATAAGTTTATTGTAAGTTTATATTTAAGTTTATTTTAGTTAGTTTATTTAGTTTTATTTTTATATCTAAGTTTGTAGTTGCTAGTCTTTGTATGTTCCTAAATAAATAATTTACCACATTAAATATTTGTTTATATTGTTATAAAGAAGTTGGAAAGGCTACAAATCGTATTGTTATTGCATACCTATTTAAGTAAAATGATGTTCCAAGTATTAAAAGTGTAAATTTCTAAAGCATTTGGAATTTTAATTTGTTTATAATTATATTGACAGTTTCAAATGAAAAAACTTATTATCACTTGAGCTGACGATGGCGCTGCCCCGCAAAGACAGCTCTCCGAAACATATCGCGCGAAGTGGTTATACACAAGTAAGTACAGCCGTATGAAGTGATAATAGTGTTAATATGTCTCACAAAAGTTTAAATTCAATGACAAAACATATTCAGTATAGACATATTTTTTTATAAAATTTTACTTATCTATCAGTGTAGAGGCATCTTTATGAAAAGTCAAACGATGTCGAGTTTCAAACCTAACATCATTTGAAATCAAAGTATGATTTGATTTAAACGTTTCTAGAAGCGATGGCTTTGAATAGGCTGCGAGGAGCTGTTAAAAGGTAAAGACTATATAATCAAAAAGGCAAACCTGTTAAAAAGAGAAGGTAAATTAAAAACAGTTTTAAGTTCTAGTTTATAATGTACTTCGTCTGAACTAAGACAAAGATAATTAATTTTGCTTGAAGAACGATTTCTTTGAACTACTTTATTAATATCGTGAGACTTAGTTATATAATATTCTGTTTATTTGTTACTTAAAAAAATTGTGTATAAACAACATTGCCAAAAATAAACATACGGTATTTAAATAAATATATAAAAAATAATCTAAAGACATAATATGTATATCTTACCGGTACACATACTGCATCTATATTAAAATAAAATGGCTTGTTACACGACCTACTATCCAACGGGGTCTTATGGTGTCGACACCTGTAAGGCCGACGGCCGACGTCAGCTTAGTTTATCCAACTGGGATACCCGTGTAGTGTCGAGAGGCGGTTCTTATACAGGTACTCGTGGTGTAATAATATTATATAAGTTAGCTTCCACTTCTGAATCCATTTTATGTTAGCTCTGAAGAATAGAATTTTCGGAATTTTCATTGAAATAAATTTGCTTACAAGCCATTTTTATGCATGTCGTTAAACTAAACAATACCTAAATTTTTCATTATAGTTATTATAATTGAATGGATTAATCGCGTATTTTAATAATTAATTCTGTCTATTCCGTGACCGCGGGCCCTAGGGCTCGAAACGTGTAAGGTTTAATAATTAAAATACGCGATTTATCCGTTCAATTCTAATAACAACAATGAATTATCATTGCGGCAACAGAAGATAATATTATTTACATTTTTTATTCAGAACAGCATAATCTTCCAAGAAGAATGGATTTAAAATTTAAATAGAATTCATTTCCTTACTTAAACTGAAAATCCGAGGAAACCCTGCAAGACAGAAAGATAGTAATTTATATACTTAGGTACTTAAGAGTCAAATTAATCCCAAACTTTAAAGTCACTACAAAGTACGAATCTCGTACACAGTTTTAAAACTAAAGGAATTAACGCCAGTCTTGCGACTAACACAATGAATGTCGCGATACATTAAGACGCGGTTTGCCACAAATGTGTGGGGATCAAAAGTTGGCGAGGCGCGTCGTTGTAAAACAAGTTGTCTAACGTTTTAGTTGCGTGCGGTGCGGAAGCGACAAAGAATACCCTGTTTGTCTAGTTCACATTAGTGTAACAGGCTTCCGGAGCGCCCCCGTGCCGGCTGCTACGGATGTCACCGCCCCTAAACACCCAACACCCTGCAACTTTGACATTCGACTGTACACCCAGACGACCCACAATTGTTTATGTTTCCTCGACCGAGAAGTTCCATAGTACCTCTATCCATTGAGAAAATATCCATCTCGGCTTAGCTTCGTCGTCACGTCCTGAACAATACAATTTTGTGTTGGAGGCGGGCGACGTTAAATATAAATCCAGATTTACGTCATTGGATAGCGGGTAAGTGTAACTGTGTATCGAGCAGAGAATGTCTGAGATAGGAGCAAGAAGTAATAAAACGCGTGAGGCATGTGAGGTCCGCGTTCGAATGAAAGGACAAGAAGTATATAAAAAGCGTAACGAGGATGTAGACAGTCGGAGCGTCCTCCCCCGCCCATTAATCTGCTTTATTATAAACAGAAGCCCGAATCGTAAACACGCTTTAATGTACACTTGCGCTTAAATGCTTTTATTATCGCTACAAAATATTCATTAATCGCCCACGTTGCTTATGACCGATTAAGTTGAAATAATTACGTGGGAAAATAACCGACAACCTAACCAAGACATTATCCTTATACAAAAAACTGGCTTTTATAAAATCTGTGTCATGTCAGAAACAAGTAATTAATCTTAAACATAAATAATGTCTAGTATTTAAAGAAGTAAGAAGATAAAATGCAAAAAGAAACATGCAATTAGTTACATCACAAGAAGGGCCTAGTTATTTAACCCTCTCCGTCAAGGTGACCCTTTAAAATGGCTACAAAAGTATACCTATCCGTTGTTTGAGATTTTATAATAAAAGTCACTTTTTGAAATACAATATATATGTTGTCCATTTAAGCACGAGTTTACACTAACGTATTTTAATGTTAAAGTCGCTGCCGACTCAGTCTAAGCACGTACTTACTCATATCTGTCGTGTCACATTTTTATTCTCGATATTTTACCATTTTCTTTGTTCCTACCAAGGAGCGTCATAACCGTTTAGAGTAGGTATTCGTATACACAAAGGGAAACTGTTGTTTGTTAAATAACTATTCAAATCCGATCAAGATAGGTTCTTTATTTGTTATACTGTTTCTATAGAATATTATTACATGTTACTATTTGGCCAGCAGCCGATGTGTCATTGTTCTCTCCAGGGCGAGTGTTGCGAGCATCTGGAAAAATAACTCATTTGCAGCACGTGCCGACGACCGCGAAGAGTAATGGTTTATTAATTTTTGTCCGATAGGATTACTTTGTCAGCAAAGTCTTGTCAAAACGTCAGACCCTTTCTAAATTGTCGGCGGGTGGGTGGTTTAAAATTTGTACGTTTTGGCCGGCGTCGAAATCACCGTGTTTTGCGTGCTTGCTTTTATTGTAAATTTCATGCAAATAATGCATTAATATTACATTAAGAATTTAGTTCATATAGTTAACGGTTCCCGGTATAGATATAATTGATTAATTACGCCATATAAGCTTTCATACACCGTGAAAACTAGTACATATTTTTAGCTTGTAAAGTTGCGTAAAACTAAAAACATAGGAAGATTTTTTTGGTTCTTGGGGTCATCATCACTAGGTACATAGTATAAAACAAAGTCGCTTCCTGCTGTCTGTCCCTATGTATGCTTAGATCTTTAAAACTACGCAACGTACCTATTTTGATGCTTTTTTTTAATACATAGAGTGATTCAAGAGGAAGGTTTATATGTATTAGGGCTCGCGCTACACGTGTTACACGCGGCAACGAATACCCGTTTCTCAGACACGTTTACACGAGTACACGGGTTCTTAATACCGGCCCGAACGGTTCCGACGCTCCGAAGTAGTTAGAGCCGTATCAATCAAATAAGATTTACTATTGAATGCTCTATAGTTGACTATGGGTGGAGTTGACTGGCTTCGTCGGTTATATTTTTTATTAAGCTTTTATAGTATATTTAGTTAAGCATTGGTATTCTAGACAAAATTAATAATTACCTTACCTACACATAGTTTTGATAATTAAAAAAATATTCTTTCTACTTTCTTATTCAATTTTGATAGTGTTTGAAAATAAATTATATTGCTTTGAGAAGCGACTTCATTAAAACAATATTTTATATAGCTACTCGTGTACAATAATGTAAAAACTTCTAATTTCATTGCTGCGAGAGATAATACAACATCTTTGGTAGGTATTCATTATTATATTGTCTATATTCGTTCTTAGTATTTACTATGAGAAAACAACATAAACGGCAAAGGCAATAAAAGCAACCACCTATTTGAGGGGCCTTCTCAAATTACCATGCACATCTGTTTTTTGAAAAAAAAAACAGTATTACTTATGTTGGTTTGGATAACCTGTGATAATATAACTTATGAAATTAAGCTTAGATACTAAAACAGGTAAATTTCTACTTGACATAGGTCACTTTAACACTAGCGTCCAGGTAAGTAATAAAATAAAATGCAGATTTATGACACCCTTTGGTGTAAAGTTTGCACTGCAAAGTAGCGCCAACGTGTTAATTTCCAAGTCATAATGACAGCCCGTTTTAAGCTCTAAGTGGTTGTAATAAAGACAACGTGTCTGTACACACAAATGACCTCAAGCGACACGATTTTAAGAGGATTTACTTAACCTATTGTAATCGTTTACCATTGTTTTGTCGCCGCGCGGCACTAAAATGCATTTCACTGTGATAAGACTTCCCACTAAGCTACAATACAATTTTAAATAAAATGCCTAAAATTTTTAGAATATCCTATTAAGTTTCAGTATGACTCCAGTTTGCCACTTAGTCGGTCAGTTGGAGTTCCCGGGTTAATCTTACCATTTTAAAATAGTTTTAGTTGGTTTGTTAATAGTTTTTGTCTTGTTGGTTTTTGTTGTTATAAAACTGTTATTGCGTTTATTTGTTAAAAAATGAGAAGAAGCTGGGTGTGGAACTTCGCCACCAGAGTTGGTGATAAAGCCTATTGCTCGTTATGCAGTAATATTTCTTTTCTATTGCTAAACTAAAACCCGTGCTTCTACCTGTGTAGAAAAAAGGTTCGGTCAAATAACTGTTAACTAAATTTAAACTCTATATGCTGGCAATAAGATTTTTATATAATGTAGTCATTCGTAGCTTTTGAACGACTCGACCCGTTTGACTCTTACCGCCAAGGACGTTTCCAGATCCGCGTGTATTTAAGACACGGTTTTTTCGGCGACCCGTTTACCCGTGGACACGGATCTTAATTACACGTTTCTTAAGGACACGTGCGAAACGGGCCAGAAACCCGTGTCGCGTGTTATTCGGACACGGGTATTCGAAACGGATACACGAGATCCGGAAACGACCGCGAGCCCTAATATGTATACTTAATTGCACCCATGCAAAGCCGGGGCGGGTCGCAATGCTTGAAATATTCAAGGAATTTATGATTTCGCGCTTCACATCCATAATAATACGTAAAATTATAATTACTGGGTCAGGCTTCATGTAATCAATGATTAATCTAGCAATGTTTATGTATTGGGCAGGTCGTCTAAATTGACAGGCCAATTTTTAAGTCTGTACTTTTTCTTAATTAGAATACGATTCCTACTAATTATACCTTAGGTTATAAAATGTTGCCATTATTTTTACTATGCCTTGTATTTCGACGAAAACTAGGCCACACCGAATCAAACCGGGCTCCGAATTCAACTGAACTAGTCAATAATGACGACCCATCGCCCCGTCGTCGACATCCGCGATTTTCCCCTGCGAGTTTAAACACATCCAAGTTTCGCCATTTGTGAAATAACAGAGCAGCGAGCGAGATCTCGTTCGGTGAGCCCATTATCAATGGGATGATTTCACTCGAAGCGCAATGTAAATAATTCTACAGCAGACTTGTTTCAACGAGTTTTTGATATATTCTATATTTTTGGATTGTCAGAGTTACCATTTTTTGTCTTGTAGGTTAAATGTATAGTTACTGCAATATTTTAGTATTTTGTGAACTGATCAAACTAGGTACCTAATTAATTGTAAGCTGTTTATCTCTAACTTAGACAGGGCACAAAATTTCAAAATCGCTCTCCTTTTCGATGCGACAGGCAAACGATATTACTTTTGGGCAACCGGGCTTTTTACCTGGTTTATACTTAGCTGTATCCGAATTGCCGGTTGCCTTCAAAGAAAATTTGACCGGAAGTGAGATATTCAAGATGGCGGCCAAAAAAAATACCCATTTTTTACTGTTTCTTAAATAAATCGTAAACCGTGACGCCTACCAAAAAATGTTCTTTTACTTAAGTAATCCACATAAAATTTTCTATTAAAAAGGTTCTATACAGTTTTTTGCTGGGATCAAAGTTTAATGAGATATCGAGGGTATAAGACAGCCATTAAACATATAGACTAATTAGCTTTTTCCCGCGACTTTGTCTGCGTGGGATTAACATTCGCCATAATAAATTTATGAAACACCTTAGTGAAATCTTATAGCAAATATAAATTTAACGTATATACTTTTTTACGTCTACAGTGAGCAACAATTGCATACAAAGTTTCACCCCCCTTTTCACCCCTTAAAAAGATGATTTCAGGGATAAAAACTATTTTATGACCTTTTCCATAACTCAAACTATCATCATACCAAATTTCATCTAAATCGGTTCAGCGGTTTAAGCGTGAAGAGGTAACAGACACACTTTCGCATTTATAATATTAGTATGAAAAAATTGTGCGCATTGAGAAAAAGTTTTAAATTTTTGACCATGGATAGAGTGCCCCACGATGAATATTTTTTACTGTTGGAGGTCCGTAAAATTTTTGGACGTTCACGTCAAAATCCCCTCTGATGTGATTTGAGAGTTGTCCCTCTTCGCAGAACTTTTTTTAAATATAGATTTATATTTTTTTTCTATCAAAAATGAATTGTGCATGTTTGTTTTATACGGAAATGATACCACACATCCCCTAGCAGCCTCAACCAGAGTATTTAAAATATAATTTATCTTTAAACAGTTAGTGTGTCTGTTACCTCTTCACGCTTAAACCGCTGAACCGATTTAGATTAAATTTGGCATGATGATAGTTTGAGTTATGGAAAAGGACATGAAATAGTTTTTATCTCAGAAATCATCTTTCGAAAGGGTGAAAAGGGGGGTGAAACTTTGTATGGAATTGTTGCTCACTGTAGACGTAAAAAAGTATGTACGTTAAATTTATATTTGCTATAAGATTTCACTAAGGTGTTTCATAAATGTATTATAGCGAATGTTAATCCCACGCAGACGAAGTCGCGGGAAAAGGGTAATTAGTCTATATTTTTAAGGTCTATCTTATACCCTCGATATCTCATTAAACTTTGATCCCAGCTAAATACTGTATAGAACCTTTTTTATAGAGAATTTTATGTGAATTATTTAAGTAAAAGAACATTTTTTGGTAAGGGTCACGGTTTACGAGTTATTTAAGAAAAAGTAAAAAATGGGTAATTTTTTTGGCCGCCATCTTGAATATCTCACTTCCGGACAAATTTTCTTTGAAGGCAACCGGCGATTCGGATACAGCAGGGTCTATATCAGGTAAAAAGCCCGGTTGCCCAAAAGTAATATCGTTTGCTTCTCGACATGGATTTTTTGAAAAATGGAACTAGACTAACTATATTTAAATGCGTATATCCTGCGTGAATGACTGATTGGCTTATCGACATGAAACTACGTAGTTACTTAGACTATTTATGACAAAAAAGTATAGTTAATTTATGGGATATTTATTCGAGTTATTAAAAAGAGTTAAAATAGATTTTATAAAAATTGTGTTTCTTTATAAAAAAAACTTTAAGCTCATTTTGAAAATACTCATTAAAAAAACTATTTCAATATTTTTTGATTTCCTCTCTGAAATTTAATTAACGCAGGGTCGGAACTGCTGAAGCTCGCAAGTTAATTAGACATTTTGGGCTTTATAATACTATTTATTAAAATTTTAAAGATAAGAAGAATAGAATAGAATAGAATAACTTTTTTCGTAGACACATACACAGACGAAATACATTGAAAAATTTAAAAAAATGAAAGTGCCACGAAACGGTCTCATCTCAGCATGGTGCTAGCGATTGCCAGCGCTGATCTTCCGATGCGACCAAAAGAAGCGGTAAAGGAGATTAGAACTTTGCGGAATAGTAATATATACAAAATAATGGATATTCTATTTTGCTAATCAACTATGACACCAAAAATAGACATGTGCCTGCTAAAGGTGCAAAGAAAATTATGTAATTGATAAGAACAAGTTATTACCGTAAAATGGGGTGAGTTGGCTGAAATTTGACTTTCAAACCTCGATAAAATTTTATTGCTATATGTGAAAACTGAATGGTGTATATAATAAGTGGTTCCGACGTTTGTATTTTAGTTTGTATTTTATTTTGGGTAGTTCCATTTCATAACTTTGACGATAAAGAGGAAAACCCACCTCACCCCGTAGAGCCTCGTATTTGGGGTGAGAGGGTTTTTCATACAAAGGTGATTTTGGAAGATTGTCGGATCGATTTTTTTTTATTATGCGTATTACTATAGCCCCATTTTAAATTGGAATACATTATTTTTGTAGCAGTATCAGTAGTCTTAAAATGCCTTCTCACCCCCCTCTCAAACCTTCTCTCCCCATTCATAACCCAACTCTCTCCGCGAAACCTACTCACCCCGTTTTACGGTATGTATAAAAAGGTATGATCACATAGGCTTACAAATAAATCTAGAAATTAAAACTAAGTAAAAATAAAACCTATAGGTAATCTGAAATGTTGTTAGACGTCTAATCCCCGGGGCGGCAGCGGCAGTGCTTGGCGCAAATGTGCCAAATATAATGGCAATCATGTATTGATTTTTATATTTATATTTGTGGCCAATACATATCTAAACTGTTATTTAGTTATTAACATGTAGTAACGTGATACATTTCGTCGGTGGACCTGCTGTCTCCCTCGCTCGTGTAACGTAATGCATGTCAGTTTCAGGGTGATTGAATCTCTCTGGTTTGCGGCAGATACTGAAGCCTCTATCAAAACGGCTTTAGTATCACTTGCTAATGGAGAATTTAGTCGTTATGTTCACTTGATTTAATAATAAGTACGAATAGAGTTATAGTACTTATAAAGGGAGGTTCTCTAATTTTTGCTGTATGGTATAGTGGCTATAGACTAGAGGGTTGTTACATATTTTCTTGTTTATTAATTTAATTGTGCGTATACATGTATGTTTATTTTAGTAAATAATAGTGTTATTGCTTAGTTCTAAACTTAAGTAATTTTCCAGATTATAGGTCTTACTAATGACATCAAGTTTCTCAAAGTTAATTGAAACATGCATTTAAAAAATTTCATTCTTACTCCTCCTACTGATTATTTTGATCTGCGTTATAAAAATACGGGTGATAATTTTAAGGGCATAATTGGTATCGCATTTGTTGGTTGGTTGGCTGGTCGGGACGACGGGTCCAATACAAAAAAAAAAATTTTTTCGCGTCCAAAAAATTTTTGTTAATACTTTATCTTACTCGCAATACGATACCAATAATGCCCTTAAACGGATCACCAGTATTTTTGTTACACCCTGTATACGTCTGATCCTTTCTGATGGCTTTTTTACTAGTAGGTACCTGGTTAATTACACGAAATGTCTTTTTGAAGTCGCTTACTTAAAAGGATTCTTTGTTTAGGTACAAGTTTTTTAAAACAAATTGGAAAAAGCACAAAGCGAATTTCTCTCCGTCGTTTGGAGAAAATCCCAGACGCTCTATTTTGCAATGTAAATATTTGCAGGCAATTCGGTTATCTTATCAACTACTCCGCTGTTCTTTCTAATAATATCATTATCTCACTTGCCCCAGCAGAATCAGAATAAGATATGTATTTTCTAACAATGATAGCCGTTCTATAGCTACAGAGTACCGACCTGTCAAGACCACTGCCAAACAACGCAGCGGGTATTATATATTGCTGCGACCCAGATTAAATCATTATATTATTTACTTCTTATTAACGTCGGAGTAAATGTGCCTTGTTTTTCTTTTAGTAGGCTATACAAGCTTTATTTTCCTCCCTGCATACGCAAATATCCTCACAGAGAGGACTTTAATTTGCAGAAGCAATCCATTTTTATAATTCGCGGCTTCATCCGGTGTTGAAGTTTGAATAAAATATCCACATTTTTCATTTGAATTTACCAAAGCAACCGTTATACTTATATATATATGTATATATAGTGTAATAATATAAGTGGTAATGTGTAAGTGGTTTAAAGCTTGAAATCCTTCGCTTTTGACTTAAGTATAATTGAAAGCGCTTTTAAATAAATACCCCGTAGGAAACGAAAAACAGAGATTTATTTACTAAGTGTCGTCTTGAAGATGAAAGTGCTTTATTTAAGTAAGTTTTTTTTACAAGTTTGTATTCCGTTTCACAAGCAGCGGCTTACGATGTCTTTCTGTCTGTAGGAAATCAAATATTTCAAGTTGAATTTGACCTATTTCTCTATGTTCGTAATATCTGAACTTTTGCAGACGTTAATGTTGAATTAACGTATGCGGAATGAAATCTGCACAAAGTTTTGAAGACGTAAAAATTAAGTAAATAAACAAATTGAAATTATATACAAATGCCAATTGAAAGCTTATACATCTGTAAATTAAGCTCGTAATTTTCATGGGCATTAGATTTTTTATCATAAAATTATGGTTAATCGAGGAGAACAACGTCGCGAAACAGTATGTAATTTCTACAGTATTAATTCCCTATGGCTGAAAGCGAAGACTGTGGAAAATTTTGTGGAAATGGAATAGAGCTAAAGGACTATTTACAATATTTTTGCGTTGTTTTGCTTTACAAAAATTGCCACAAGAAAGTTCAGGGAAACATTCCAGCATTTGCTAGTTTGCTGAGAGAGATCGATTAAAGACAATGACGGCCCGCTGAGTCACAAAGTCTTACAGAGAACTCAGGAAGGCATTCAAATGTGGCAGTAAAACTATGTTAAAATATTTTGAAGATATGGGCATCGGTTAACAATTAAGAAAAGTTACGCCCATCGTCACCAAAAATAAAAATAAATAACTGAAAATACGGCCCCGTCGTTTGGTCAAAAAATGTAAAAAACAGGTGTTTTTGCATTTTTGGATTTTTGAATGACTAATAATATGTTGTTTAAAATGGAAATTCCTGCTAAGGTAACAAATTTTTAGAGAACACCAATAATCTTACTTACAAGAATGTGAAAAATGTCGAGTATACGAAGCTTCCTTAAAAAGTTATCCGATGGAAGATAAATTTAGATGTTAAAAAATCCTTACATTATTGTTTTCGACAGCGATGGACATAAAGTACCACAACTTTCGTTTGAAACCTCGCATTGGAGTAAACTCACTCTGGCATTTAATATGATTAAATACATTTCTACATAACACGAAAGATTATAAAAATAACTATGTTATATTTTTTTATATGAAATTGAAAATTGTGCAGATTTCATTCCGCATACGTTATATTACCTATGAGGTATAGTTAATTAAAACTAGTACCTTGTTATAACAGTACGATTTTTTGATGTGCTCAAACGGGGTGAAATTGCGAGTCGCAATTTTTGGCGCAAATATCTGAAGAGGTCCAACCTAAAATATAGGGAATGGAGATGGAAGAAAATTTTTTTTTCTGTAAATAAAAATGTGTACTTTTTTTCTGTTTTTTTGTTTTTCTGTTTTTGTGTATAATATAGGTTCTTATTTAAAAACGGGGCATTTACAATGCATATTTGCTTTTGTATGTGTCCTATTTTCATCACGGAATAACTGACGTGTTGCGAGTTTTAAATTGTAGTCTATCCACAATATACTGCGAGCAACTGCCAAAATATCGGACACTATAAAAATATACATATTTCAATACCAGCTTGTTCATTACTATTTGTTGTAATAGCTAGGGATTCACGCACAGTCTGCAAATTTCAACTGTCTAACTATCACGATTCATCAGATACAGCCTGGTGACAGACGGACAGACGGACGCACAGCAGAGTCTTAGCATTTTTACCTTTTGGGTACAGAAAAAAAACACCTTTAAATAGCAATATTTCCTAATTCTATTATCACTTGTGATAATTTCCAGTAAAAGGTAGGTTTAATTACAATGTCTGAAGAAGGAATGTTGGTGGAACCCGGTACAGGTATAGTGAGCTTTAAATAAATTATGGACCTAATTGAATGGACTAGCAGCAAATAGTCTTACGATTACGCCATACCGCGTTTAAAGTGTTGAATGGATGTGGCTAACGCTGGTTTTCATGTTAAATCTGATTGTGTCGGCTGAATTCGGAAGTCGACGGGGCTATGCATTTGCATAATTATCCTAAACCCCAAATTACAGTTATGTTAAATGAAAATATGTAATTGTGAGCAGCTAATCTTGTTACAGCTATGTAATAAGTCAACAAGTATTTTGTACTCACGGGGAAATCTTTTTTTACTCTTATATCTACTAGTAGGTGTAATAATAATTATTTAAAATCAGGCAATATACTTTAGTACAAATTTATTTATAATTGTAGGCACAAAACCTTGGATCTAATGCCACTTAAAACATATACGAATTTCACTTCTAAACTGTAGTTTTAAATTATGAAAGTAGCAGGAATAATAACATTAAGGAACTTTACCCTCAATCCAATTTTCATTTTATTCACTCAAACGTAACTTCAAACGACATAAATCTGAGTTAAAAGTTAATTTCGTCAATCCGGATAATTCCTCATGGTTTAATCAGACTAAGTTGGGTGTAATTAATGTTCACTAAGGCCACACAATCTAGGAAAGCTTCGGCTTAGCCGGCTACGGGGCTACGGCACCGGGGTCCGTAGGGGTCCGTGCACGGCTGGGGCGGGCGGAGCGCGGCCGCGGGGCCTCAGGCCCTCAGTACCATGGGGGCGCCCGGCCGGTCGCTACGCTCCTCGCACTCCCGCGCGTTAAGCCCGACTCGCGTCCCCGAACTGTCAAGAACTCTGTCAAACAAGTGATTGTCTTCGAGCCTAATTAAGTACGGGCACGTAGGGATTCTTGGAATTAATTACTATTCGGAGACTGTGTAAGTGATTTTGTTTGGCGCGCTTTTAAGTTGCCGTGAAAAGTTTTAGTCTGGGAGTTGAGTGAGTTCGGTAACGTTATTGGACCGTTATTCTAATAAAATTAATATAGTTTTACTGGGAACTATTTACAATTTGAAAATCGTTGGTGTTTGCAAACTGTGCAGTAACAGTGAATGAATAATATTGTTCTGGAGTGTAAGTTTTTTGTATTTTTCCCAAAACTTATTTTATTTTAATGAAGTGGTGGTCTTACGAGTCTGATAAAAAAACATACAATTTGTTGATTTAGTCATGCTTTGGTAAGATGTCAATACTAGTGTTTTTGTTAGTAAATATTTTATTTTGCCTAGATTTATGTCGATCTTTTTATAGTAAATTAAAAAACTATTTTCGGAACAAAAACAATCGGCAGCTACATTTATCAGTTTTCCCCCGATTTACTGTAGATTAGATTATTATAACACAGAAAGGGATAAACCATATTTTTCACCAATATATGTTTTTCAAAACTAAGGTATATGAGGTTTAATGTAGGTACCTGAGTACTTTTTCCTTCAATGTTAACAGTACATTTTAATAAAACCCTGGAATATAAGTATCTCATTTATTTTCAGAGATATGACTAAGACGCCGTAAGTGCCCATTTACGCCAACCTACGTTCATAATGCTACATTCGCTAAATAGGTACAGTCGGCAGCAGAAGTAGCTAAGCTGGTAGGGTGTTCAAAATGACCTACACACTCTCTTATTCTCTTAATAATAAAGTCTTGTCTTGTCCAGGTCATTTTGAACACCTTATCCGCTTAGCGACTTTTGCTGCTACCTACCGTCGTAATATTTCGGTCGGGCACATTGCCCGATTGATAATATTACAAATGTAAACCACATGGATGAATTTTCTAAATAACGTATGTTACGTACTTCACTGAATCGTCGTAGTATGAGGATCAATCAGGATCAATTCATAAACGCAAAATAATTAATGTAATTATTTTATCGTGCGTTGCGCACTTTCGTGCGCAGTTAAATCTGTGCAGCGCGAAACAGTGACGAGGCTATTCCATTATGACATTGTAAGTTACCCCGTAGTGAAGAAGGGAAAGGGAAGAAGAAGTATAGAATTTTGTCACATTATGTGTGTGTCAGATTATACCGTGCTAGTGTCGTATCTAAACTATATAAGATGATTCCTAATAATCCTATACACGGTGTAACACGAGGAAAATGAAAGATTTGAACCACGCATTTCTGAGGTTAATAGAGGAAAAAAAACATACATATATGACTTTATGTCATGAACGAGAAAAATAAAATTTTTTTTTGTTTAATTTTTCGTTTTTTTGAATGCTTTTGTACAAATTAAGTAAGTCTCATAGGTAAAATTATCGGTTTAAATGAGTTTCTACATTTTTCTTCATAAGAAATAGTTCAATTCAATTTTTAAAATATGGCATTCTGTCCACAATATTGGGACAATTTTGCCAATGTCGAAGTCGCTCCAAGAGCTGGACGTTGTACGGTGAGGTTAGGCTTTTTATAAGGAGATAGCTACTCCCTACAAACAGCACGTGGACTAACGGATATCTAACTCAAACAGGGGTTACACATGTTTCGAGACTAATTCTTCATTAGTTGCTCACTAGTTCGTTAAATCACTGCAGAATAAGCTATATATTACACATTGAATCACGAAAATGAACATAAAATAAGAAGTTTTTCCCGAAACCAAACCACCTTGCTCGACAAGATGGCCGCAAGTCCAAGAAATAGTTTATACACAATGTTTATTGTCACTTTGACATCTGTCAATAAAAGATGTCTTTAGACTACGCCCCGTACTGGTGAAATCGCCATCTAAAAATCGTGTTTCGCTGAGTAACAATGAGAAATGAGTTTTTTTTTAATTGGTCGTAACTCGGAAACTAGGCAAAATTCAGGAAAGTTTATATGACATTTTAGTCTTCAATTATGATCAGGAATACGCTTTTAAAATTATTCGGTTTCTTCATGTTACACCGGGTATAGAATATGCTTAGTCAGCTCCGTATATACATACTTAGGAAAAAACAAGGCTGTAAACCAGACGTGTTTTAGCATAGAGGCTGATGCCACGGTTTTTCGAGATTATTGGGAGGCGGGTCATTGCATTTGATTGCATCTTTTGCCATGGCGATTCGTCACTTGATAAATATTGGACATCCCTAAAGTTATATTTATCTTCCGTATTCACCATACATCATTGTAAAAAATCTTTGTCATTTTAAACGTCAACTGGTTGATTAAATCTTATTAATGTTGTTCGGCGGTGGGTGGCAAGACGCCTAACTATTAATCAAATTTAACAGATCGTTTGGTATTTATAATATGCACTAACAGTGGGCACCGACTTATTTCTGATAGTTATTATCAATGGTTTCCGTTTCCCAAAGGCCCGCTTTGTAGCGATAAGACCACCAATTGTTTAACCTCTAGGTACTTTTACTGTTTGTGACATGTATTTTGTGTGTTTTTTTTTCGAGGTGCATTTATGTTATGTTAACGGTGGGGACATACAAAATCATTCTAGAGTCTGTGCGGAAAAAGAAGTCGTCTCTTCACGAGACGTCACTTTTCGTACAAACTATACGAGGGAATAGTTTCATGAACATCAACGATAAATCAATCTAAATTAAATTCTAATTGACGCTGTCTTCTATTTGTCTGGTCCTACAATTGTTTGTCTTAATCTAGATAATCCAATTATCAGCTCGCCTGGTTCGTCCACATTTGGTTTGCGTCAGCGGATGTGGGAGCGGACGGACAAATACGATTCCAATAGTACTCACGATCAATACTAAAAATAGGTTATTTTATTTGATCGTCGCCTAGTATCTCAAATATTTAATCAAAATGCTGTAGACGCGATTTATCTCTAGAATGGAGCAAGCGTTGCCGGCGGCGAGTTAAAATGAGGCTACACTGCACATGTCCTAGTTGAACACGTTTTTAGCCACATTGTCTTAAACTTTCGCCATTTCTTCTTTTACGTAATGTAACCTAACCTAACCTAACGTTTTAGGACTATATAACGCCAACAATAATATTAGCCATAACTCCCTGGTGCTCTCTCCTTTGATAGGACGGTGTCATGATATTAATTCGTGGTGGCGTTTAAAGTACCATATTTGATAATGTAACAAATTATATTTTACTTCCTCATGCTTGCTTGCGATTGACTTCAACAACTAAAAAGAATAAGAGAACATTTACATGAAAATATAACAGAAAAAAAGAATCTAAATAATTATGATACTTGCTACTGTAATTTGTTACGCGTCACCTAATTTTTATGACTATTTGGCTTGGTCGGTCATGAGAGACGATGTTTCTCACATATTGATACCGTTTAAATCATCTGTCAATATGAGAAAGGCCTTATAATGACGATGGGGTGGTTACAATTGGTTAAATTAAAATAATTCCGTTTATTTAAAGTACGATCTGCAAAGTAAATAAATCGCAATCCAAGTTGTGCCAAAAAAGAATGAAATGTTCGAAGAGATCGAGGTACCTACTCAAAAACTTATAAACACATATACTATTCTTGGTCATTGGGATAAAAAATATTATTTTCTGGACTTGATATCTTAAAATATAGACACATCCATATTTTCAAAATTTTACAAATAAGAACGTGTAAGAACTCATTCACCTAAATGTAACCATAAGTAAAATTTCTGCTTCTCGTGTTCCTACAAAGTAACATTAATTTGAAGGTTGTAAAAATATGTCACCAGAAGGGGATAAAGTGGTCACATAACTTTTGAGCCGTAAACCGTACACTTTTGTACGTGACTTTTTAGTCCACGCAAAGCTTTTACGCCACAAAGTGCTCAAAGACTCGCGTCACAAGGCGTTTTAATTGACAAATGTCTTAACAGACGTCTGAGTATTCATTATTGTTTGGAGCCTGTAATGTCCCACTGCTGGGCAAAGGCCTCCCCTGGTTTTTCCAGTATTCATTAGTTTCATTACACTGAAAAAAATGACGAGCGAACTACTTGCGCTATTTCATCAATAACCAAAATTTGGTACGGAGTTAATAAAGTTTATTTGCTTATAACTCATAGTTTACTTATTAATATCAAAACAATTTGGTAAGAAATAAGCATTAGTTCTGAGTGCCAAAACTTAAGTTACTAGATGCTGGTAACTGGTTGCTGGTAATTTTAACTATAAAACTCTCGTGAGACTCTTAACATATAAAAAAAAATCAGACTCAGGCTTCAGGGTCAGGCTTTAAATCGGTACCTAACTTTTTTATTCAATAGGGAATATATTTTAGGCTCCGTGGCGGCACTAATTCAAGGTACATACATTTTATTCCCCCAGGTTCCAACGAATAACTTTTGTTGATTATACTTACTTAAGTACTTTGTTTCTGAATTTGTTAAATCCAATTCACTCCGTATGTAAGGGTTCTCCATAAAATAATGTAAACAACGAAATTTTATATTATTTTTACTCCATTTCATACTGTTTACGCGGCACGCGGTGCACTTTGGATATTTAAATTTTAAAGGCTGATTTCCATTTTTTATCTTTGTTTACACAACTTGAAAGCATTTAATATCCATTGATAACAATAACGAATTTACCTGAATCATTACTTACCTCTGTTTGCCAGTTTGTTGTAATTTAGTAGTAAACAATGGACTATATTTCTTATAGCACTCGAATTGTTTGCTAAAACAATTACCTATTGTGTAATATATTCATATAATAGTGGTTTATTATGAGACTGCTACATAATGCCAGAATACACACATTTTTCGTCTTCAAATGTAAAAAAGAAACTAGCCAAGTGCGAGTCGTACTCGCGCATGAAGGGTTCCGTACCATTATCTATAAAAACGGCAAATAAAATCATGTATGTTGTATGGGAGCCCTCTAAAAAATCTATTTTATTCTGTTTTTTAGTATATGTTGTTATAGCGGCAACAAATATACATTATCTATGAAAATTTCAACTGACTAACTTACCACGGTTCATAAGATACAGACAGCCTGGTGACAGACAAAAGCGGCAAAAAATCATGTCTATTGTATGGGAGCCCACTTAAATGTTAATTTTATTCTGTTTTTTATTATTTATATTATAGTGGCAATAGAAATACATCATGTGTGAAATTTTCTCCCGTCTAACTATCACTGTTCATGAGATACAGCCTAGTGACAGATGGACAGACGAACGGACAGCGGAGTCTTAGTAATAGGGCCCCGTATTTACCCTTTGGGTACGGAACCCTAAAAAGATTTCTAGTCGTTACTATTTAAGTATAACGTACCTACCTGATACAAGATATCTGCATATTAGAAAATCTTCATGCTTCACCGCTCGCATAATATTACAGAAATTACATACCTGCTTCAATATCAAGGAATACATATGAATAACCTAGCCAGCTCGGTATTTGCTAAAAATAGGATCTTAGCCATTCTCTTGAACTTCTCTCAGCATATATTTGCAACTGAAGTTAGTAACATGAGCAGTCCGATCTAGCCTGCACTTAGTTCACTTGTTGTACCCGTGAGTGCTCTGTTCTGTGCCTGTGGCCGCAACTTGCATCGTGCATTAGTAGCAAATATGTGAGAGACGGAATACGCTCACTCGCCGGACGACAACGAGGTGCCGACCGTTCGTTAAACTCATAAACTTAATTGGTACAAATTGCGTAAACATTTACCTACTTCCCAATTACTTCCTACTTCTTTCACCGGGTTTTAATTAGAGGTCGCTTGCGGTTTTTACTTGTTTACAGAGTCCGCCTTTAATACAATTTAAACCTCGTAAAATGTTGTCACTTATAATAATAACTTTAAACGTAGGGTCTGAAATTGAAACAGATACAGCTTAAAGATCAAAGATAGATAAAAAAAACAAGTCCATTCACCTAATTGTATTTTAATTATTCCGTTTGTCTTAATAGTACTTATAGCGGGGTTCAATTTAATAAGCAAGTACCTAATAAGGGTTAAATATTTAAATAACTTAGGGTGGGGTATGGGAACATTCCAAGGCCACTATTAATTGAGTTAGAGAGAATAGAAATATTCCACGCGGCGTCAGACCTTAGGGAAACAAATATTGTAAATTCCTCAGGAAGATTCAGTTCGAAGTTCGTAAAGGTGAGGGTAATCTGGGATGAATATAATACCTTTCAAAAGGCGCAGGTTAGTCTTAAATGAAAGTAATATATTTCAAGATGTTTCTTGTAATACAAAGGCAGTTAATTGATTGATTGTGAGTTTTGACAGGTTCTATATTCATTACCAAACTTTGGCTTTATTTATTTTAGCCGTATATTTAGTAAAGTTACTTAAAATTAAGGTATTTATCAAGTTCAAAATAATTATTAAGTAGCTGAAAAGAGTAGAACCGTTAAGATAAATACATATAAAAACGTTCTGGATGTTTGTTCCACAACTTTCAATAGGTACCTATTTGCTTTCATTTTTACATTAGAGGACTTTGGAGATTGTTTTAGAAATAATCTAGATACCTAATTCTGGACTGTAAGATGTCGCTAAATGAAGAACCCGTAGAGAAAAACATAACTATCGTTGTTGTTGTCGATATAAATAAGAGATACGGTTTGAGGACGAACGCAACATTTTACACAAGCCACAATCCGCAAGTTTATTCTACCACTAAAACGCGGAGCAAGCAAGTTGTCGAGAATGCAAAATAAGGAACGAGTAAAAGAAAATGCGCTCTAGAAAACTATTAAATGAAGTGTAAATGCATTGAATCGGAACAATTCATACAATGCACTATAACCAGCGGCATATCATTTCGTTACAAAATATGGGACACGGCGCGCGCTCAGCAAAATGTGTTGCATTGCTCTTTGTGGCGCCTTCTTTTGTTTGCTGATCTAGGTAGGTACTACGGATGCAGTTTGTTTTCCATTTGGATACGCATTTCATGTGTAGATAAACATAGCTGAAGTTTGAGACAGTTCGAAATGTGGAGGATTTTGAATATATGTTTCCGCGACGTGCAGCGGAAAAATATGATTGAGAAAAGGGTGCTTATCTAACGGTGCATTGACAATACTAATAGTGTTGTTATAATACATTGAAAAATGCTTTACCAATGATTATATTCTGATTACATAATCAGGTCTTAAAACGAAACAAAAAAAGTTTTAAAGTCAAAACCGCCTTTTGATTTGGCGGAATCATGTTACTTCGCTTCGTAGTTTCAGTTTGTTCATGGTACATAAAGGTTTAAACTATGTTCAGCTGAGTAAGTAGATTAGTTAGCCTATCTCGCTATATTCAGCTTGTCTTCAACAAATACATCTTAAGCATCCCTTCCGAAATCACCCAACCCACGGTTTCTCGCTAAATCTGAGTCATTGGTCACTCGTTACTTAAAAAGTAACCCTTGATCTTTCGAATACTGTGTCCCATATCCGTACCTAATCGTTTAGGCTTGTATTTAAAATTGGTTATTGATACAAAATCGTTTTGATGTAATTCAAAAGATCTATACTTAATGCTCTGCAATCGTTTGTCAAAACTACCTATGTTCCTTTGAAAATATGACCGATAATGCTGTTATTTATTTATGTAGCATACGTACCTAATACTATCAATTTAACCACATAACGTTTGTCTATAGAACTAAAGTTATTTATTTTTATAAAACAAGTATTCCTCGGAGGTTCGTTAGGAGGTAGTACCTGAAAACTTAAAAACCTACTTAATAATATTAATAATAATGGACAAAACTTTTGACGTTCTTTCATTGCTGAAATAGACAGTTTCGTTCAGAGAGACAAGATTTACTACCAATCTACAAACTTCAAATACCAATCTACTTCATTCTCTTGAAAAGATCATTACCGTCCGAATAGGAAAAATAAAACGTCTACTTATTTGATACTACGTATTAGAGACCCCATTATCAAGCTCATAAATATAGCTAGAAGCCGATTTGAAATGTTCCGAAATATCAGTTGCTATAAAAGCTAGGAAACTGAAATTTAGTAGACATTGATACCCGTTATCCCAAAAGTGTGTAGTATCTTTGTAAGTGAAAAGTCCCGGTGGGAGTGAGCTACTACATAAATTCGTCCATGAGAAAGACTTTAAATATTTAAAAGGGCAAGATTGTTACCTTATTGTCACTGATCCTTTTGTCGTCGCCGTCGAAAATAAATCTGCATCCTTTCAAGTCGTGTTGTTTGTATTTTATTCATATTGCATAAAGTGCACGCATTTATTAAATCGTTTTATGTTCTATCGAGTGACAAATATTCATTGTAGTCACAAATATTCATTAAATATAAGGTACACAGGGGTAATCTCAACTGTCGAGATATTTCAATTGAAAACACGGTGGATATATCGATTTAGTTGAAATTTCTCACAGTCGAGGTTGGTCCCCTGTACCATCGGGTTCATAATAGCATATCTAATTTATAAAGGAATTCATTGATAAATTGGGTATATTTATAAACCTGATGGTATCTTAGGCTTAAATTACAGAATATTATTTTAAACAGCGTTATATATATATGTATATATTTTTTAATTATGTACAAGTATCTACGATAAATTTTGGAAATTGAATTTCAATACCAGTAGGTCATTTATGTTATGTAACTAAATTTCAGAGGAGCACATATTAACAAGGTTATAATTAAGTCTACCTTAATAATTCTGTTTAGTTGGAACTTCAAACATCACTATCAAACAGAATAGTAATAGCGATATTAAATAACGGTACAGAGATTAGTTCTTTAAAATTTACTTAGGTAATCTCCGTTCATTGCATACTTAGCATACTTTAAGTTTTCTACAAGACGGCAAAGTTCGTCTTTCGTCCTTTTATATGAGTTACCCTGCCATGGTTTAATTAATTAGTCTACTAGACTTGAACTAATTACCTTTTTTTTCTGAAAGGAAAAAAGTTTTAATTTTTGTCATTTAACTTACAAAATCTTCGTGAAATAATTATTTAGTCGTCACCTCGCTTTCCTTTCTTCGCTTCCGTAAATACGGCTATTTAACCATATCGCAGCGAATCTGCAGGAAACGCTGACAAATGGCTATTAGCTTAGAAACGATGTCGCTGTTTCCCTCGCATGGAGGAAGTGGATAATAACTATAACCTGAACAGCAATAATGCGGAAACACGCGCGAGTGCGGACGTCCTCCGTCCTGCTAATATGACGGAAAAAAATACATAATGAAAGGGATCATTTCTGAAACTCCAATATCTGTGAGATTGGGAAGACAGGCTAAATTGAAGGATTACACGTTTTGTCTGTGTCAATATGATAAGAGCTGGGAAAGGCGGAGACGGCTCGATGTGGAATGCAAATAAAGGACAAAGAGCGCTTCCAAAGATTGGTTGAATGCTATCGGCAACAGCTGCGGATTACGAGACCCGGACTCAGCTCTGCTGCGGCCACGCTGTGCGCAGTGTCAGTAACTAATATTGCCTGTCGCATCGATCAAATAGTATTCTACTTTGTTTAATTTAACAAATTATTTTTTATAAACCAAATATAGGATATTTCAGAATCGTAAAAGCCCGGCCTCGGTCTGGCCTATTTAATAAAATAATAGGCAAGATGGAGTGTTTTCATTTATGCTTCTATTTGAAAGAATCGCACGTAGAATAGACCACGAGTGTGTTAAAAAATGAAAATACTATATTTAATAGTCAAAAAATGCTGTTACAAACTGACAATTTAAATTTTCGCGCCTAAACGGATCTACAGTTCTTGTGATGTCACTCATTTATGTGTCATTTGCCATATTTGTTCGTCCTTGATTCGTCCAAGTGTCAGTGTCAAAAGTGTCAAATTCTATTTTTTTTGACCCGGATGCTAGCCCTTTAAGCCAAATCCCATATAACAAAACTAGTGACAGTTGCCAACCCCATTAGCCGTCATACAGGTGTGACGTCACCAGACGCTGATTGGTGGATTAAAACACGTTCCGTTTCACGTGACTTCAAATCGTAATTATTGTTTGAAATTTGTATAAACTGAAGTAAAAACGTTACAATACCTATTATTTTATGTTTTTTCAACGTTATGATCACGAAATAATGGTAACTATTATAGCTGCATCTTCCCTATTAGATTTACTTGAGATTTTAAGGATTGTAAAAGTTTCTGACAGGCATTACGTAATTATGTCACTTTTTTCTTAAAGTAATAAGCTACTCGTGTAATGTACCTACTACGGTCTTTATGGGAGAAAAAACCAAGACTAAAATCCATGCTTATCATACGGAGAAAAAGAATGGGGGCAATGATAACGATAAAATCAAAGCGTCAGGAGAGATCAAAGCTTTGTTCTCGTGATACCGTGGAAGTTGAATGAAAATATATTTGTACAATAGGAAAATAAAGAAATATACGCGCCGTATAGGCACGTCAATGAATAATAAAGCTGGTTCGATGCGCAAAATTTGGGAACATCCTATATAAACTGACGCGCTGTGGCTTATTGGCTGACGATGCCATGTTGGGAAATGAAAAACATTTCCGAATACAGTAAAAAGGGACTTATAGAGGATTTGCGGAACAAGGGAATAATAGTGAGGTATATTGCCATAATTATGTTGATATTCTGTACTATATATTTAGTTAGTTTTCTATGTTATCTGCGAAGTGCGCGTCGGCTCTATAAAGAGATATACTTGTAGAGGCTTCTGGTGAGAAGAGGGCAGGGTCGCGTTTTATAAAGTTACAATTTACAATTTCGCTGTTTGCCTCTATTTCTATCCAATATGTGTGCTAGAAAGAGAGGCAAAAAGCGAAATTGTAAATTGTAACTTTATAAAATGCGACCCTGGTCATTATTTCGCGCAGCGGATCAGCATATCCAGCGCGAAAATGTGGCCCGCCTTCTGGGCACCCTACCACATGACCAAGACCTAAGTAATTTTATTTATTTATACATAAATTAGTTTTACTTATTTTTTATGTTTTTAATTGTTTTTTTAACAAAGAAACCAATACTTTTATTCATAAAAAACACATTAAATTAACATTTTACATTATAGCTTACAAATATACAATAAAAAAAAAAAGTAAAACCATTTATTTCATTCAATAATAATTACTTAGTCCACAAATTTTCAAATCCGCATCGCAGGCTTCGTCAGGAGGATACAAAAATAGCTTCGTCACACAACAACCAATATTTACAAGAAGAAATCCGCCACAGGCTTTGTCAGTAGTAGCTACACACTAAACCTTAGTTACACGGACCACCCCGGACCGAAGCTGGCTCAAACGTCCCCATGACACTGGCCGCGTTGCCGCGCTGAACCGCTAAGGAGATCTGTTGAACCAGAAACGATCCGGAGCGGGGATCGCAACCCCTATCTCTAAGTCGGCGACCCAGTTCCCACACAAACTCCTTAGCCTCCGTACCCCAAGGCCCTGCAACCTCCACCGCAACCGGTACAAAGTCATACATTGGTTCCAAGGCAGAGTACTTTGCATGCTTCTGCTTAGCCGCATATTCCGCAGCCGAGCCAGCAGCTCTAAGGGTGTGACCCAGATGGGACGGTGCAAAAGTGCTTACACACGTTGCGTCCCATAAGAGACACCGACCCTTCGACCCTTCTTCTTAATATAAAATTGTTTTTTTCTGTTTTGTTTGAATCAATATTTTTGTTATTATATGTATGTAAGTACATATATTGTTTGACCGCTATACCTTTCGACATACCTTTTGACATTGTTACACATGATATGAAACATTTTATGTAAATGTAAATGTATTGTGCAAAATCATTTAAAGAGACATACCGACTACTTTCAAGTCAAGATTAAGTTTAATAATCGAAGCGAAAAGAGGAGGGAAACTACTAGAGTACCATCGTAACACCACCGTCGCCGGTACAAGATAGGGGCCTTATTCTCAACTCTATATTAGGCGTACCAAATTGATATAAAAATTGTATTGGCTGCGTTGCATGTACTTGCTTGCCTTATGTGAAGCATATGTATTAATCTGGTTTAAGATCTATGGTGAAGAAAAAAAAATACAATATAAATATCATCACAAGAGTAAAATATAATATCTGGTAAAGAAGCGATTCGCGAGGATTTTTTCTGTAGTTGATATGTAGACATATAAGTCACGGTAGATTAACAAACGGCCATGCTGCCACAAATAGTAAAAATCTTATACAAAATGATTACTAATGAGACCTTTTTAACATTTTCTCATTTGAATTGATTATGTTCTTCCCGAAGACCTAAAGTACAATACAATACAAATATTCTTTATGACACACCTCAAAAGTAGTACCTATTTTTAATTGAGTATAGTAATTGGACTGCTCCTGCCATACATCGTAACCCATTTTGTATGGAAAGAGCTGTCTGATTACTGTCTTTAATTAAAAATACTACTTCAGTCGTGTCAAAGGACCTTTAAATATTTGTTGAATTTGAAGCTACTTAAATCATTTGGGTGTTAAAATATAACGCCAATGGGTTGGATTACTGTTTCTGAATATAGGCGCTGGTCGCCTAGCGGCTCGGCTTTGCCTAAGTCACCGTATCTTAATGGCGGCTACTTTAGCCCGGAAAGGATCCGCAATGGTAGGTAATACTGCTTTGAATAAAACTATTGAAGCGATTTTTCGGGTATAAGTAAGGTCTATATCCGAGTTTCATACGAATATTAAGCTTTTATTGCGTATCTATTGAATAAGTGGTGTAGAATTATAATAACTAGACACATGGCACAAGTGGCGCTTAAAAAAAATGTGTAATAGAATAATTTGATAAGTAGGTATATTTTTGCCATATGCACTTTTTATTGTAGGCCTATTTAGAAGCTTACCCATCAAGACGATAAGTTGCGTTGACTAATTACAGAATTTCTGTGATCACTTTTGATTGCCAACAAGAAAACATATCTTCATCTTCATATTAATTGTACAATCCGCGAGTTCTAAGAATGTACTGATTTAAACTCACACGATTTCCACTCATTATTTTGACAAACACGGGACTTAAGTATACTCGATTAAGTCCCGTGTTTATCAAAATAATGACTTCTAAGAATGATATTCGGGTATTGGGACTTTGAAGTGACATAGAGTAAACAAATGTGTTATTTTTTTTTTTAAAGAGATATTCAATTTTTTTATTTAACGCGAGTGGAATACAGAATTATATAGACGTCATTATTATTTTGATTGTGATAAAATTTACCAAAAATATGGCATATATGACAATACCTCTGGCATATATGATAATGTTATAAGTCAGCAAAAAAAAGCTCTATTTCAACTAAAACAAGTTTCAAAATGTTACAATTCATAAAAACTTGGCGCTATCACTTCTGTAAAAGAGTCGCTGCGATGTCTTTTTACATTATACACGTGGTCGTAATTCTCGGTATGATATGAGTTCAGTGTGATTGTGTCAAAAAGTCCTATTACATTGTGACATTAACCTCATCATTTATTTAATTTAATAGCCCAAGAGCCAGGTTTACAGACCTTTTCATTATTAATCCGATTCTATTGGCTCGAGCTCGCCGCTGGCTATGCTTCCGCAATAGTAGCGAATAGGATATTAATGAGTAATGGTGGTGGCATGACTGGGTAAAAGGCCCTCATATAATGTAACTATCGTGTCTATACAGAGTTACGTGTGATTTTCTCGCTTTTAGTACCATCCAGTCTCATCATTTTCCCTTTCTTCTATTTTTAAGAAACCTTTCAAATATTTTCTAAGAATGTGGGAAAAATAATACTTAAATATCAAGTTGTATAATATTTTATTTTTGGAGATGAGTTTAATATTGTAAGTGCCTACTCTGATATTTTACCGGTAACAAAAGCTTAATCATTTCATTTTTTGTATTCTTGTAAAAATGAATGTGACAAAACCACGAATTAAAAAACTAGGACAAAACTGTTATTGCCAGTCAGTACGACTTGACTTAAAGGAGGTCCTTGCTTAAATATTATACACATTAAGTAATGTGTTACCTAGTATTTAATCTTGGAATATACCTATTTAATTCCAGCGAAAATCAACATAAACGAATTTTCACTGCTCTTAAGTTTAGTTATTTACGTATAAATATATTATCAGGGTATGTCTGTTCCATCAACAATCCTTTTACACTAATCAAGTAAACTTAACCGCTACTGAAGTTCGTAATGCTGCGGTTTGTAGCATTTTCATTCCATCTTACTCAGCTACATCAGCATTATTCCTATTGTTTACCGAATACTCGCCTATATACGTTGTTTTTTTATATATTTATATAGCTTAGGGAAAATTCGCGACAAACACACCAATAAATGGTACCAGGATTCAAACCCAGACCTCTAGTTACATAGGCAACTGACTACGCTACAGACACCGTTTTTAAAATTTGAAAAATATGTGGTACCTTTACTAAAGCAGGGAGTGAAGTCGACAAGTAAATTCCGACTCGTGTCGGTGTAAATAACTATTATTGCACACATCAAATTAAAGAAACAAAGTATTTATACACAAGTTACAAACAGAAAAGTGGAGGTCAAACAATTGGCGATCTTATCGCTAATAAGCGATCTCTTCCAGACAACCTTATGTAATGTAATAACTATGAGTAATGTAAAATGATTAACAATGCGGTTTTCGTAAATTTAATGGCTCCTCTACATGATGGCCCATCACACTGGCCCACTATGATGGGCCAGCGTGTAGAGAGGGTAGTGGCGGATGGCGCTGATGGCTCCTCTAAATGATGGGCCATCATAGGGACGCAGTAATGCGTTAGAGGGAGCTAACGATATCGCGAGCTCGTTCCGTCGTATAGCTGCGTCCCTATGATGGCCCATCATGTAGAGCAGCCATAATAAACTAATACGCGTAAACTAAACGCGCTCCAGCTATATCGGATTCTGAAACCATGTTGTAAGGAGTACATTTGGAATGAGAACTCTCACTGAGAGAAGAAATGAGAATGAGAAATGTTTTTTGTTTTCTGCTCGAAACCGGTTCGGTGCATTTGAACAGTGATTCCAAAAAATTAGGAAAAATTCGTAAAAGTGATTCTTATACTTTCAATGAAAACTATATGGAATAAAATTGGTTGAGTCGTTTTTGAGTTATAACTCAATAACGCCTAGTAAAAAGGACGTAAGTGCCCCACAATAAAATTACGTAAGTACCGCAAAATATCATATAAAAGTAAACCTTTTGAGTGGGTGTTTTGTGACGGGCTGGTAACTATGGAACCCTACACTGAGCACGTCCCGACATGCTCTTGGCCGGTATTTCTGTTTTCATTACATACCCACCGATTTTTTGATTGAATTACTTTATGAGGTTTTTGAATACAGTTTTATCAATGAACGTAACATAACGATAGTAAATTATAAACTATTTAAACTGATTGTAATCTGATTTCAAATACAGCGAAATCATCAAGTTTAAATAAAAGTTGTATTTTTTTTTGATTCCGCCTACTTCCATTTTAACTTAATTATATTGAATTACTTACTTGAAAATTATTCAGAAATGTTTACCCAATAACCCTGTTTATAAATATTCATGTAACTTGAACCACTTTACTTCTTATTAAACAGTTTACAAGCGATTTAATAACGAAATTTGTACGATAAATACTTAAATGCTGGAACAGGATTCGACGCAATAAACACCTCTTTCGATAAAATTATGGTTATTAAAACAACAAAGGTTACGTGGCGTGGGTAGTAGGTAGAGTGGCCATCAAATATATCGGAGCGGCCACGGTACTCATAAATATCTGAACATGCACTTTATCGCGTTGACAATAGAGGCGTTGTTCAGATATTTATGACCACCTTGGTCGCTCCGATATATCTGATGGCGACTGTACTTCGGAAAACGGGAAAAGTTTATTGATTTACATAATCTACATTTATCTGTGGGTATATGGTCGGAAACCCTTTGTTTTGTAAAAATGGTACCTTATCTACTTATACTACGGTAGATTTTTATTTGTGAATCCTCTGGAATTGTAGGCGTTCGTAGCCTACAACAACAACAACAACAACACAACAACATCAACAAAGACTGAATCCGCAGTACGTCGACAAAACAAACCAGCCGTACCGTACCGTAGTAACTGCCTGTGGCGGTGGGAGAACATTTTGTTTAGGCAAGCCGGAGCTTAATATGGCTTCAATTTTCTTGATGAGCTGTAGAATAAGTTGGTGTCTGAAAATTAGGCAAGCCAACGGGTATCGAGTTCTATGGACGGCCGCTACTGCTGCTTAGGCTATATCTCCATTTTTAAGCACTAAGCGTGTCAAGGCCGGATTGTTTTGTCGACGTACTGCGGATTCAGTCGTTGTATCGAAGCAAAAAAAGTACCACTTAAAATTATTAAATGGGTGGATAATATAATATTGAGAAATGACAGGAAACACGAGGCAGTTGGAGTTATTAACAAGTTTGTTAAGAGCACTGAAGTGAAACAAAAGAAGCCCGAGGGCGAAAATTATATTTCGTAATTGAAATAACAAGCCGACAAATAAGTCAGAATTTTCCCTATCGTTTTCAATTTCAGTAGGTTTTCGATTTATCAAGTTTGAATCAAATTAGCTTTCTACATCAGTTTTCCATTTGTGAAGACTATTTTTAGCCAAAAAGTATTTGATTTGTTGTCTGACGTGGCCTATAGTTACCTATATCGGAATTAACAGCTTCATAAAGTGTCCATTAAATAAAAATTAAATTAAATTTTATTACAATCAAATAAAATTCAAACTCATAAAAATAACAGTAAGATAACCCGAGTATTTCCAGGCGCAAAGGTGCCCATCATGCTCGCCGCATTGTCACGCTGAATCGCGGTAGACAGCCTCTGCATCAGGAATGGCTCGGAACGACGGTCATGACCTCTCTCCCTCAACCGCCGTCCCAATTCACCCAAGAAAATAACGGAATTATATTTATGGACAATGATTTTCTTCTCCAACCATCAATAAATGTGCCGGTTGACACGTCTTTTTGAGATGAGATTTGTCCTGGTGTGGTAGAATCACATTCAAACTGCTATGGGCATCTGCGTGTTGGATGAGTTGGATCTGTTTCCCCAAGCATGCTTAAAATGAACGGGCTCGAAAAACAAGAGAGTATTCAATCGGAAGTACAAATAATAATAATACACAATTATTAAGGCGTATGGAGTATACGACGCCATCGCCCACTGGTTTTTACTAGCGCAATCGGTCAACGCAGAGCAGCTCATGGCGAGCTGTGGGAGAATAGCGACTGTGTGTACCTGAGTGCTCCTGGAGTACCCTGTCGGAGGGGTGGGGCAGGTCCCTTACCTCTGGATTGCCTCAGCCGGCTGCACAGAGTGGGGTCTTTAGAGCTGCATTCTCGAAGGTGGATGTAGAAACATAAGAAGCGAGTTGGCTATATGTTTCAAGTCCAGTGACCCTCTCTACCACCAGCCCCTAACACCGGTGTTAGCCCAGTAGTTAGTCCGCACATTTCATTAAGTCTACATACACTCTATTAACGCTCATTATTTAGTCCTTAGGCCATGACGGGTGCTGTCTCTGCGTACGTCCTATGACACTCACTTTACATTAAAATTGTAGAAAGGGCCTCTGCGGATTGGCTTCGGCTCCGTATACGCCTCCCAATGGTCCGAAAGAGCACTGTTCCGTGGTCGGGAAAGATATATAATAATATCTTTTTTTCATGATTTGTTTGCTTTACTATATAGCTGTTGTCATGGACCGCTAATTATGTTGCAAGTTTACGAGCGGCCGAGAGATGGCTCGGCCGTAACTCGGACGTTACGCAGGTCATTTGCGACGGCAGTTGCACTGAGATGTACGACGTAGGAGCTTTATTGTTCAATAAACTACTATAGCCTTATTTGAATGGGATGATACAGTATTGTAGATACAGACGAGGGGGAAAAGTAAATGTAGCGAAAAGATTTGATGTGTAGAAAGAAACACAGCGTAGAAGAAATTAGGGAAAGTTGATTTTCCAGCCAAATAATTGCTTAAATATTTAGATATAACCGGTTGTCGACAATAGTAGTAGTAGTAGCTAGGCGTATTATACTCGCACACATCGTCCCACTGGATCTGTCTGGCGCGTATGCCCGGCCGACATATACGCCAGTATTATGGCGCTATAAAGATCTGTCCGCAAACACATCCGTGTACAATCCTCGCCATACATTGACGGATCTGCCCGTCATGCACATCTGACAAACAAATTTGACTTTTATCCTAGGCTACTGTATTGAGTGTCCCTATATTCACTCCCTAGTGAAAACCGGTTTTTATTTAGTATTTGTTTAGTATAGTAAATATTTGCATACTAAATAAAAAGCGGTAGAATTCCGTATTTGAGGGAACTGACGTGTAGATTGTTTTAATAAATTTTGTGGTATCCGTTCGTGAAAGTGATTGAGCCTTTTTGATTTAACAATCGTTTTTAGTTGTGTAGCTTAAAAAATACGACATAAGTAGGTATTAAACTGTAAAAAAATCTAAGAAGAAGTAATAACCCTACAGTACCTACTACATCTTTCAATATCAGACTCGCCGCTTCTCAAAGGGAAACTTACAAAAGAACATTTCAGAATTTAATATTTTCTTTGTTAAATAGTTTAGCAAGATCTTCTTCGGCTACGAGAATAGCAAAAAGGACTTCGTGTGTTTAACTTAATCCTAAAGACAAGAAAGAAGTTTATATGTGTGAAATAGTGTAACACTGGATTATATAAGAATGCTGTCGTGTATCGTGAAGTGAATATTGTGTGTGCGCCACATGACAGTTCTCCAGAGGCTGACAGGCAGCGATGGCGCTTATTCCGTCAACGGGCAGTCGCATCTATGTGGCTTTCTTCGCGACAGTCTTCTGGGGAATGGGTGAGTGACAACCTTAAGGATAATGGATTGTGACTTGTGACATTTAAATGTTCAAAGCTATAGTTTTATCAATCTAAACTATGTACCATCGCAAATCGGGATTGCTGAGCCACTTGCTATTGTTATTAATGTACTAGTCTCGAACTGAGAACTCGCGATTTACTTGCAAACGAGTTGACCAATATAACAAGACCCTAAGGAGGATTTTTTTTCTCCTTCTAGCTCCATAACCACTTGATCGATCCTGCTCATATACGAGCTTTCAAATTTTATGTATCTCTGCTACAGAGCCCCTAGAAATTTCATAAAGATCAGAAAAACGTTACTAAAGTTATCGTCGGACAAACTATCGAAATCAAAAAGCCATCCAAATGCCGAGACGTACCAGTAGCCAGGTGACAGTTCGGTCTGGAGTTGTTTGTAAGAACTCACTTCGCTTACGCTCCGCGAGTTCGATTAGGACCAATGTTATCTACTAGCTCTCGGCTAACATCGGTCATTATTTACACGGCTAAATAACGTAAAATGGCAAGTGGTTAACCAATCCTGGTTCGCTACGGTACATATATCTAAATAGATATTGAAATAAGCGGTACATAATATAAAGAGCTAAGTACACCGGTGAAATGAACGATTTTGTCCTAGTTTTCAGAAATAAGGGCGAACCAAATATCAACACGAACTCAGTCACAAAATGCTACATAATGAAAGTATTAGGAGACTATAAGGTACCCATTACTACAATATCGGTTGAAATGTGACCCATCGCACTGTTCAAAGCGTTCCACCAAGCCTTTGTTGGGAATCGTTTTATTCGTGGAAAAGAAACGTCTTTTTCTTTCAAAGAATTGCTACTCATTATATTTACCTTGGGTAGTGTTGATATCGTGTTTCATTCCTTATTAGAAATAGCTGACTTGTGTGCCAGGTTTATACGTTTAAGGGTTTTGTAGTTATTAAGTTTGAAAGGACTGTAGTTTATTACAACTCCAATGAAATAACTACGAGTACACAATACAATTAGCGCTTTAAACGTCTGAATCAGATATATCAGAATTTGCTTGAAAATTATTCAAATGTACAACTTCAATATTGGTTGATTATTTGTAGTGTGTTGGACTTGTGTTTGATATTGACTTTGTTTTTAATCCATTTTTTCTTAATATCATTCCGTGTGACCATGACTTTCTCGTAATAGTAGCAGATCTAGCTGAGTGTTGGCGATATTTGTTACGATTGTAAGGAGATGAGTAAAGGAGAATAAAATGGTATTTAAATAATATCTATAACTAATTAACTGCTACGTTATGCTGTAAAAAAATACCATTACCAGTGAGTACTCCCACATTACGTTGAATGAAATATTCAGTACCTATTTTATTGACAGACATATATTTCACTCGTTAAGCATATCACCACTCGAAGGCGTAACAAATGGGTCGTAAGTAAATTGGTATAGACAATTTATATCAATGGTTAATTTAATCGCAATATTTCCATATGTATGAACCAAATGAAACGGTTCACACAACATTTTTCGTATTCTCTTACCTCATTGCCTTTACATAATATTCTAATATCGAACATCATACATCACCAAGAAGACTTTCTCGGCACATTATGAGATTTCCCTCCTCGTCAGATCGGCTTATGGAAATAGGGCTATCATCCCATTTAACTACATACACACAGTCGTATCGTAAAATATTTCTGGTAATGTATTTAATGTAGTCTTTGGTTCCTACACTCTTGTTTCTTCTTTGAAATGGAGTTTCTTTTTCTTGGTATAAATAGTAATATTGATATGAAGGAAAGTTCCAAACGGCAAAACAAATGACGCTAACAACTACGCCTCTTATTTATCCAACGATTCGTATAATATCTCATTTTTTACTAAGGAATAAAAAAATAAGTAACACGAATATTTTGTAAAAAATCATCACGTGTGTTGGGATAAAATTAAACACATAATAGGTACCTAACTAAGAATAAATTGTAATTACTGCACGAGAACCGTGCTGTAATAAGTGGTCTAAATGTAATATTCTAAATATTCAAATATTAGATTACATCATGTCTCGTATTCCTTGCTTGTACAGCCTTGGCCAGAAGTGTTGAGCACCAATGCGATTTTCATACAAAACTGGAAAGTTTAGTCCATCGTTTCCATCTTTGTTTAAGTTATTTTGTCAATTAATTTAGACTAATAGGCATGTTTTGTTGAAGTTAGTAGTAACTGCATAGAATATTTGCAATATCTCGCACCGACTTAAATTTACATTTTTGGTACCTTCTGTTTTCATATTTTTTAAGTACCTTGAAAGTGTTATTAAGTGAAGTTTTCTATAGGAATTTATAAATAAAATTTTCAACACACTTGCTTGTAACGGGGTACTTATTCCATCGCTTTTAGGCTCATAATCCTAGATATTAAACACGCGTGCTTTTCACAATAATTATATAACTAGTGCTATAATGTAATAAATCCTATCAAGTGACGTTGGTATTCTAGTACCAAGTCTTATATGCGCAGACAGAGGCGATTAAATTTAGTCGGGTATTATTTTTATTTTTTCTAAACTGATTAGGAGTTTGCATGGCAAAAAAGTAAAAATAGTACACATATACGAGAAAATACAAATGATAATATCCTAATTGTGAAAAATAATCATTTCAAGTAATTATTTTACATAATACACAATAAATTATGTTTTAATAAACACAAATTATGTTTTAGTATTGGCTGTTTGTCATAAACCTTTGCCTCAAGGTGCGCGTGAATGCAAAAAAATGGGCGCCATATTAAAAGTTTACTTGAAGTTACAGTATATTTGTTAGATTTTTCTCGTTGTGTTTTATTAATTTAAACAATTTATATTTTAAATAAGTAAGAAACCAACTTTAGTGTTCATTTAACCTCCGGGTCCGGATATGTTTTCAAACTGTCATACCTACAGACTAGTAAAATGTTGTCACAAAAATCGAGTGAGAAATACATGTAAGGAAACATTCTAACTTATTTGACAATAAAAGTGTTGGATTATTATGAAATGCTTCGAAAAAAAGTTCCAGAGAAATAGATCCAGTCAATAACATCAAAAAACAGGTTAGTTAATTTAATTAGCAAAGTCAGTAGGTACCGCTATCCTGTAAGCATTCTGAAAATCAATGTATTTATCAAAAGTTATTACTTACAGTTTTCTGTTTTTTCCTCGCAAGTGTGTTGAAAAACGTCGTATGAAACGCGTGTGTCTGATCATTACATAGCTCGGCTTCCTTGTGCACACTCACTTCGTTCGTGCGCACAATATCGCCTCATATGTAAAGATCAATTTAGCACACTTGTATCATAATGTACTAATAACATTTACCGTTACCGTACATTGTTAGAATAGGGAAATAATGCTTAACATCAAAATTGTAAACAAAAAACACCTATGCTCAACACTTCTGGCCAAGGCTGTATGTACGAGTAAGTGGAGAGGGTAAACGGAAATTTAAAATTAGGTACTTAAAAAGAAAAAAAACCTTTATTTCAGAATATAAACGTTAAATTATAGCTTGCGTTACCACTATTTGAAATATATTTTTAGCTGTTTTTTGTAGCTGTGTGGCCCCGGCTTTAGAATAGTGCCACCCCGTCTCTTCCCACGGGTGTCGTAAGAAGCGAGTAGGGGAAAGTGGGGGAATTGCGAACACTTAACTTATAACGGTCAAAAATAATAGAAATAAGTCACAACATAAATCAACTTTTATTTAAATTTAAACTTTATTTATTTATCTATTCATTTATCGTTCAAAAAATCTCAAAAATCAACGTATTATCAAAAATATAGGCAAGAAACAAAAAACTTGCCGTTCCATTTTACCCGAACCCAACGGGGTAATTGAGACCACACCATGGGGAAAATAGGAACAGGGCGGATCAATAGGAATGACACGTTTATCAGTCTTAATAATAACTAATATTTCTTGTTATGGCATATATCACTCACATAACCTTTACTTATGGTTAAATATCGTTGTTTTTGGTACTGAGAATTGCAATGTAGCTTTGCCTAACGTCAATTTTTATTATTTTTAACATCTTCAACTGCACGCTTAAGATCTTCAATGTCGTACGTTGTTTCAGTCTTTCTTTGGTAATTACGAGGCAGCTAAAAGAATTTTATAAAGTTATACAATGTTACATGAGTAACCAGCACCATGAAGGGGAAATAAACAACGCGAGGGGTAATTGGGAACGGTCGCAAATACCCGCTACAAGCCGTTCCCAATTACCCGCCATGGTCATTTCAAAACTAAACGGCCGCCATCTTCAACAGTATTTTTTGTGAACTACAAACGACGCGGAAATTGAAATCAGATAACATGTGCAAGATATTATTAAAATAACATGCCATTGAATGCAAAAATATGATCATTGCATACAATACATTTGAATACACGATTAAAATTACATCAAAAATGCATAAAAACATGTTCGATTTACGGTGACGTCGCATGCGCAGTCTTCCACTTCCACTTTCACTCACGCACTGAGGGCGCTAAAACCGTCCGTAGGATAGGTGCGGGACAGGGTTGTGCGGGGTGGAAGTACTACTTATCTAGTTGTTCCCAATTACCCGCCGTTCTCAATTCCCCTACTCTCCCCTAAGGGATAAGGGGACCTCTGATCCCTACTACTCGTGGGAACGCTGTGGTGATACTGGTGATTCATTTAACTAATAATCATCCGCATGGCGGCGATGCGGTTCGCCACCCATCACGTCTCGTTCTTCACGGGGGCGAGTAGCGGCTCACGGAGAGCCGTTCTGCTACGTTGATCGTAGCAAATGGAAGTCCGTGATCTCTGCCTACCCTTTTTGGGATATAGGCGTGATTGTATGTATGTATGTATGTATTTTTAAAATAACATCTTACCCATTTACCAGTACCAGGGGCCGTATTCTAACTTTAAAACACGCACAGACACGATCCAACTTGAATGCAAATCCAATGCAATAACAACACAACACAGCTAACGCCTACACGTCTGAATCAAAAATGACGGAATTTGCTTGAAAATTACTACCATCAACTACAATACGACTTCAATATTGGTTGATTATTGATTGAGTGTTGGAGTTATGTTTAAGACAGATTGTGTTGTTAATATATTGTTTATACATTTTAAAATTAGAATACGGCACCAGGCATCTTCATACCTAGGGAAACCGCAGTTAACTATTAGTGTTCTACGATCTACGTTATCTATAATGACTAATTACGTTTTACATTTAAACTTACTTTACTTTGGAACAAGCTTGTAATTTAACGTAAATCGCTGCTCTTATCATTTATTCACACACTCCTTTTGTTCGCTAATGAATATATAATGTTTTCACAAAGTAAGTCCTTACGGCTTAAAACTTCAAACTCATAAGCACCCCGGTAGCATTGGGGCGGAAATCACTGTCAATAATAAATGTATGAGTGACGTCGACAGGGGTAGATCCGCTGGTTGGTTCAAAGGTTGAGAAAGATCAGTTTTTTTTTGTAAGCTTATAAAGACGTCTTCCGCTGCTAAGCAAAGGCCACTATTGTCGTATTTCGTATACCACCCACGTTTTATATTGTCACTGAATTCCACTAAAGAGGAAATATTTGTAGTTCACTCTCTAAATTGGTGAAAGTTATTTTTTTTATTTTCGAATTATTACTTTATAAATACAAAACATAAATACACCGTGTTTTTTTATTTACTTTAATTGCAGCATTTGGTTAGGTAAGATTCATTAATCGAATTGGCATTATTCGTTTCTAAAAATTCGAAAAAATATTTTTTCGTTTTATTATAATTGTTAGTCACTAATGTAACAGCGGGAATTACGGTGTTATAATCAACTCAACCAAATAATTGAAAACTATGATATGCCAATGTAATTTCGAACATTACAATACCGAGATACAAAGGAAGCTTATTTACTGACGTAGGTGAATTATTTATTGCGGTGTCTCAGAGTACAAAAATAATTTAACGTAGATTTACACAATTAAGCTAATTAGGACAGTGAGGTTTCTTTGAGAAATATAATATATTTAATATACGGTCAGGAATGTACCCTTGCACTTAAAAAAAAAACACGGTGTATATCTTGATTTTTTGAGATTCTAGCGCTTGAATGTGAATTTAAAACTCTGTCTAAAACATTACAATGGTGTTTTTAAATAACTGCGGTACGAATTTAAAATCATAATTATTTAAACTACTAATTCCATCCGAAAATAATGGCGACTAACTTTTATGTGCGATTATTTTCGAGCTTATTTTTTTGAATTCCACTCATCTACGACCTATTTACGTTGCTACCAATAGTCAAAATAAATGTTTGTTACTTTTATATTAATTCCGAATTGCTGAGAAGAGTAGGATTTTTAAACTTTTGTGAGATAATCTATTACTTTTTTAATACAATCTATTACTATTAAATATAACGGTTACATGTCGCGCATAGTGAGTGTAAGAGTAGGCTTCTCCACAAATAGATAGAAACATAATAATAAATATAATCAGAATCTAGTTCGCGATAGTTCTATCACATGCTAGACAGTATTTCACAAAAATACGAAATATGTAAATAATATTTTTCGAGTACATAAATTATAATAAACATAAGAAATATATTTACGTAGAAGACGTTTATATTATAAGCCGGTGTCGTACCTATCCCTCAGCTAATTTAATATCGTCTCCAACACTGAGAGAAATTTGCTTTGTGAGTCCAACAAATTCGACTTGTTGCGTGTTTATTAGTTTGAAACTAAAGTATTTTAGTAAACGGAATCGATCACCAATATTGATAATACAAGTCGAATTTGTACGAACAACAAGGTTAAACTTGTTAAAAGATTAGGATTGAATCAGCCAAATATATGTTTAAAACAATATGTGCCATGTTGGTTTTATATAATCGAGTTGTTGATTTAAATAACACTTAAACTAAAATGACAAGTAACTTGTAGAATGAACTAATTAAACTTAACAAAATCGAACTTGTAGTTTTAACCAAAGAGCTTGTAGGCGCTATTTTAAAATGAGAGTTTGGTTGAACGAACGTGAATTCTGGTTGTTTTTTCTCTCAGTGAAGGGTATTTGGTTACGTACGTGGCTTATTTACCACTTAGGTATGTATGTATATGACTTGTTTTGGAACACGGACAGGTAAATAATAAAGGCTAACCTACTCTCTCACTTGCTCGCCTATCAGTAATATTGGCCTGGTAAATATCATGACAAACCTTAGCGAGGTATGTTATACCCGGCTACACCCAGTTACAAAATTTCATGGACACGTTATGACTGGAATTCATTCATAAAGGGCACATGCAATTTTACACATTCAATTCAGTCGTTTTAGACCGAAACAGACACCTGACTATTATTTGTAGACATTATCAATTTGAGGGAGCCTGCGTAATCGGAAATTGTGCACTTGAGTTTTTATGTCGTTTAGAACTTCTAGCCCGTTGACAGGATACTAATTAAGTAGTTTGTAAACCTTGCGTCGCTAAAGTTATCACTTTCTCCGACCCGTCACAATATCTTAAGTAATTAGGATAGCTAGAACAGTGTGACCATGACCACATACTATGTCAAAAGCCCGCGTCATATTATTGCACAGAAAAATGGCTAAACGTGTATTGTATTCTTTGGCTCGCATAATTTTTTGTTTCTCGAATGACTGCAATGAGCGCTGTCGATATGCATCTTGTTTATGGAGCAGGTTGGATTTCTTTAAAAAGTGTACACAACTTATTACTTCCCAGCTTCGAATACTTAATGCCTTATGGCATTAAGTCCGCCATTTGTACCTTTTTGTATTGTGCAATAAAGAATAACTAAACTAAACTAAACTAATACTTTGGTTGTCGAGGGAATGACGATTATTGGCCTGTAGTAATTTTTTTTTAAATAGCCTAATGTAGTGTCCCACTGCTGGGCAAAGGCCTCTCCCGCTGTTTTCCATAACTCTCGGTTAATTAGTTCATATTATTAATCTATTCGATGTTTATCGATTGGTGGATCCGGGGGCTTAGCCAAGATGTCAATCGTTTGTAGAAAATGAATCGAAACGCTATCCGTCTCTCTGTCGCACTAATGGAATGGAAGAGTGATAGCGTTTCGTTTCGTTTTCTACAAACGATTATCATCTTGGCTATGCTCCCAGAGGAGTTGACCTAATTGAACAACATTTTCAGTATACACACATACATCTAAATATATAAAAGAAGAAACTGACTGACTGACTGACTGACTGACTGACTGACATATCAATGCACAGCCTAAACCGCTGGGTCTAGAGTTTCCAAATTTGGCACGTAGGTCCCTTATAAGGTCTAGGGGTGCACTAAGAAAGGATTTTTCAAAATTCACCCCGTAAGGGGGTGAAATGGGGGTCCAAAGTTTGTATGGGGAAACGAGATTAGTTAGACTATTTTATTTGAAACTTCACCAGAGTATTTCTAACAATAAATGAGTAAACACGTGTTTCAATTTTTTTGAAAATTCAACTTCTTAAAGGAGGAAATGGGGATGAAAAAGTCTGAAAATGAATATGGGTATCGTTTCTATGGTTTATCGGGTCGCTGATTACGAAAACAACAACCATTTTATTATACAACGTGGCAGGTGTAAAATATCATCCCCCAGGGGGTGAAATGGGGGTCCAAAGTTTGTATAGGGAAACAAGATTAGTTAGACTATTTTATTTGAAACTTCACCAGAGTATTTCTAACAATAAATGAGTAAACACGTGTTTCAGCTTTTTTGAAAATTCAACTCCTTAAAGGGGGAAATGGGGGTGAAAAAGTCTGAAAATCAATATGGGTATCGTTTCTATGGTTTATCGGGTCGCTGATTACGAAAACAACAACCATTTTATTATACAACGTGGCAGGTGTAAAATATCATCCCCCAGGGGGTGAAATGGGGGTCCAAAGTTTGTATAGGGAAACAAGATTAGTTAGACTGTTTTATTTGAAACTTCACAGGAGTATTCCTAATAATAAATGAGTAAACACGTGTTTCAGGTTTTTTGAAAATTCAACGCCATAATGGGGGAAATGGGGGTGACAAAGTCTGAAAATCAACATGGGTATCGTTTCTATGGTTTATCGGGTCGCTGATTACGAAAACACCAATGATTTTTTGATACAACGTGGCGGGTGTGAAATATCATCCCCCTGTTCGGGTGCGATAGGGTTGAAATGATTAAATATCAATATGGGAGTCGATTTATGGTATTTTGGGACGTTAATTAAGTACGAAAATGGCATCAATTTCGTAATTTTGGTAAAGAAATAATTTTAATTCCGGGAAAGGAGACAGGGTAGTTTCTATACCAAAAATCAGCCCTTAAGGGGGTGAAAAGGGGATTGGAAGGTTGTATAGAGAATTTTTAACCGTTGAACCGATTTAAATGAAACATGATATAATAGATAGTTTGAACCCCGGGAAACGACTAAGGGTTATTTTCATTGAAAAAATTAACCTGTAAAGGGGTGAAAGGAGGGTTGGTAGTTTGTATATGATTTTTTCACAGCTGAACCGATTTAGATGAAACTTGGTATACAGATAGTTTGAGGCCCGGGGAGGAACAAAAAATAGTTTTTTTCGCGAAAACTACCCTTAAAGGTAAAAAAGTTAAGGGTGAAACGGGGGTTGCAGGTTTGTATAGGGAATTTTAAACCGTCGAACCGATTTAGACGAAAATTGGGATATTGTAAGTGTGAATCCCTGCAAATGACTAAGGGTTGTTTTCATTCCGAAAATCATCCCTTGAAGGAGTGAAAAAGGGGTTGGAATTTTGATTAGGAAATTTTTAACATCTGGACCGATTTAGATGAAACTTAATGCTTATTAGCATACAGATAGTTTGAGTCCGAGAAGGAACGTAAAATAGTTTTTATCTCGAAAATCAGCCCTAAAGGTTAAGTGTGAAACGGGGGTTGCAAGATTGCATGGGGAATTTTTAAACGTGAACGATTTAGATGAAACTTTGTATAGAGATAGTTTGAGTTCTGGGGATGGATACATAGTAGTTATCCCAGAAGTCATTCCCTAAGAGGGTAAAAAGGGGGGTCAATTACTAATTCTACGCAAAGGAAGTCGCGGGGAAAAACTTTTATTCAAGAGTAGAAATCTGCATTAATCATAATGTACGCGGGCGAAGCCGCGGGCAACTGCTAGTACATACATATAATCACGCCTGTTTCCCAGAGGGGTAGGCAGAGATCACGGATTTCCATTTTCAGTATACATACGTGAATATTATATTACATGAGTGTTTTAAGTTCCTAACAAATTAGCTATAGCAGTGGCTACAAACACGTGTGTACTCGTAACTACCTATTTTACTGCTACTGTATCGTAATTTAACCTTAAACGTACCTATCTCAAAACCAGAAGCCCCAAGGCGCCATGTAGGTAACACCGCATACTCGGAATCTCTGAAATTCGAGAGCTCCGGCTTACATGCACTGAATATTCCCTTGAGTTGAACTTGCATTGTATTCTATTTCAGAATGCCTTGCCGATGGTGGACTGTTTCTATTGTAGGAAAATTATATCGAAATTTTTCTTTATAAATCGTAAAGGATTGTTTTACTTTGATTTTAATAAAACTAATAATTAGATTTATAGTCGATCGAGGCCATGGCTTAATTAGTTTAGTAACATGCAATAATATAGAATCCTAGGATTCTAATATGGTCGTGTTTTTATCGCCTGTCACCATACACTCGAGAGCAAAAATTTCGGGTCAGTAACATAAACTTTAATATCTTTAAAATTAATATCTTTTGAGATATTCAAGAAAATGCTAGTCACCCGAATATTCAATTTTTAAGCCCAAAAGACCATGTCGTATTATATTTTGTCTATAGCTAGCGAAGTAAAATATTGCAGACTACACAACAAGTCTTACAAAATACGTCACAGTACACCACCGCTTTATAACCTGTTATTATTTCTTCATTATGATACAAATATGAACTTACCTAAAATCTCTTTAAATAGTTACTCGAGGGATTATACTGATTACAGCTTCAAACATGCATTTAACACCGCCTCATACCTCTAATCTCATGCTCAAGATCGTTACATAAAAGGTATTTCCGGCATTTAACTTCGATATTTAGTATGGTACGTGAGGCCTCAGGCGCGCAAGAGTTTAAAAGCTATTTATTAAAGTAAATGCTGCGCCTTCACACTTCGCATCGAAAGTGCTCCGTGCATGTCGGAGCGTATTCTGAATATCAATTGTGACGTTCCATTATTCTGGTTTTGATATTTTCGAATTTTAAATCGACAGTGACAAGAATTTACCTAGGAGCGGGTCTTGAGTCACAGTTATATATGTACAATTGTACGTATACATACCTATTGTTAAAGGGTATATGCAAGTTTTGTTACTGGATGGACAATATGAGTTGCGGTCAGTACTAAGCATTCATGCTCTCATAAATACTTATTTATTATAGGCACAAAAGCGTGGTATATGTAACTCAGTCGTGCGGCTTTTAAATAAATAAATAAATATTATGGGATAATCTTACACAAATCAACCTAGTCCCACGGTAAGCTCAATAAGGCTTGTGTTGTGGGTACTAGGCGACGATATATACATATAATATATAGATAGATATAGATAACTACTCAGGAACAAACATCTGTGATTACCACACAAATAAATGCCCTGACCAGGATTCGAGCCCGAGACCTCCTGCTTCATAGACAGGGTCGATATAACTACCAACTAGGCTAGGAGGCTTTTCGAATGAGTGAATGAGCGCCTACATATGATACTCTTCATAATTCGTAGCCTGATCGAAGTGAAAGCGAACATGTGGCGCATAATTGTTGAAACAAAACCCTATTGTCGATGCGATAAAGGCGCTCTATACCTATACTGCTCCTGCTCGAAACAAAACAAAACATTGGAATATTATAACAAAAGATTTCACTTTTATGAGTACGTTTTATACAAGATATTAATATTTTATGATCGAGGTAACGTAAGCGGGATATACAAAATTGCATACTTTATGTCAACACGATCGTTAAACAAGTTTAGCACACGTGATGAGATTACAGCGATAAGGAATAGCAGACTCGTTTTGAAGACGGGAAACAGTAGCATTTGTCTGAAGATAAATTAACCCTTGTCTTACTAAGAGTCGTTACTGTGACATTTGTATCACTCAAAGGCAGGAAACTACCAATTCCTCTCAGTCAGCGTCTGTTAAAGCAAAGTCGTCTCTGTTTCAACATTGGCATCGTTTCGGTCGGTAATGTTTCAACTGTTGAAGATAATGTATGTTGCTTTTTGTATCTGATCTGCATACCTTTGAGAGACGACGTAAGCACCCATTGCAGTGAGGCTAATGACTGCTTAATATAATATAAATACTTACTCGGCTGTATTAAATAAGATATTCTGAGTTTCAATCGATTTGAGATAATACCACCTGGTTTAAAGTAGGTAATTTGGTGAAGATATATACCTATATTTAAATAAACCTATCTACTTATTATAAGTAGGCATAATCAAATAGTACTTATTGTGTGTGTAATTAGTTGGCAGGTAATCAATAGTAATCATAATTATGACATCGATTTTGATATTACATAGATATGGTTTGTGTTTACTTGGTGCTTACTTAGCTGTTCCGAACCCTACCTACTTAAGCTTGTTTTTAGGTACAAATAGACCTTTATCGGAATAGGAAATTTCAAAATTGCACTTTAGAGTTATTTAAATACGTAAGTATAATTTTAAACACAAAACTTTCGTGAGAATCAGACATATTAAATAAATAAACACGGGTTACTCATGTCTTACGACCCTACGTTTACGTTAAGACGTGAGTAACCCGTGTTTATTTATTTAATACGTAATATCATGTTGACTGATTTTAACAACCTAATTATATGCTACTTAGTTGGATGCCCTTGAAATATTTTATATAACGATGATCGGGTATGTTTTTAACGGTTCACAAATATAAACCATAAACTTGTCAGTTCATCCACCTAAACTAGACTTACCCCAATTAGACACGAACTCAGGCTACTTACTCTTCAAACGAACAAAACGGGCTAGTTCCCAGTTTAATGACCGGCTTGTCTATTGTAAAACATCACGAAATACAACTATTATGCGGCGTCTCAAATTTCATAGCCGATGATGTTATGTTATGTTATGTTATGGACCTTAGTCTGAAATAAATGTTTTTTATTTTTTTTTTTTTTTTATAGCGGTAAAATATTTATGTTTGTAATTAAATGAAATATTATAATAAATAATATTAATTATATTAATAAAATTTGTACTTTATAATTAAAAAATTAATTAATTAATTAATCACAATCAGGAATGATTGTTTGCCATCAGTTTCTGGCTGTGCTGCACTGTAGAGTAGATAATAGGGTAGTGTGCAGTTTGAACATATATATATATATATATATATATAGACCTAATCTATGTATACAGTGTGTGGCCTGTAACACGCAAAAAATTAAAACGTAGATTCTACTCCTCAGACTAAACAAAGTTTGTTCAGCAACTTACGGTTTGTTTCATGTTTATTGTTATTCCGTAACACCAACGTGAGAGCAAATAAAGTTATTCTATTCTATTCTGATTTTTAGTACATTTTAAAGTTTACCTTAACACGCAATGTATTACGAAATTGATTATGTCTGTAGGGTGACAAGACTGACAAGCAATGTCAATTAGACGGATTTTAACGTGCATACTTACATTGAAAATAATATTTAGTTGGTATGAAAAAGAGACAATCTTAAGACAACATATTTTTTAAAAGTTGTTGAACAATAGTTTTATTATTTAAGGAGTACAATCCACAGTTTAATTTTTTGCTCGTATTACAGGCCACACCCTGTATAAGCAATTTCGTTGCAGGTACTGCCCAGAGTGCCCAGTATTGTTACTCTGTTGATAAATTCGTGCTTGCGCGTTATGTGCCGTCCTCGGGAATGATTTTTCATGTATATTACATGTATATATCTATATGTTAATACATATATATCACATTCCCGGAATAGCGTTCATTGTTGCCTCAAATTATGTAAACTTTGGCAGCAGTACACGATTCCCATACACGATTGCCAAACACAATTCCTAAGCTTCTGTGACAAAATTTTAAGTATTAAACTTATATTTAAATTAGTTTAATACACAAAGTAGAATAGATACTGAAGAGGAACAAATTTATTTTGATACCTTAATTATTTTATGAAACTCACTGACAAATTGACTCGGCTTCGATTTCTTACTTAAAATATGTGTGCTGTAGGTACCAGGTACGACCATAGTTAATTATAGGAGAATATATTTAAGCACTAAATTGCTTAGATATCGCACAATTATTTGCTACTGTGAGGCTGACGCCTCGTCGTGACTCAGACAAAAAATCCAGTCAAAAAACTAAAGCTTGTTTACAATTTTCCAATCTATTTGGACGTCGATGCCGGCTCAGTCACGGATAATAAATTGCGACCGCCTTATCAGATCAGCGATTCTGTGCTAGATTTTCCGTAAATCTTATTCCATAAATGTGTAATAGCTCAGAAGATATTTATATTCCGAATTGGTCCAACAAACAGGGTGACATTGCCCAAAATGGCGGGGTAGGGAAAGCCAAAGCCCTGCAATGGAATCCGACAAGCGTGAATAAAACAGTGATGAATGAGAAGGCAGCAAAGAGTTATGTCATGGTCGGAGCTAGTTGAAATCCTTGCTGCTTCTGTAATGAGAAACTAGAAAGAATTTTTGCAAAAAAATAATAATATAACGGCAATAGAAAATGTATACTTAAGTTGGTTAAGACTGTGGAAGAATAGCTTTTTGCCCGCGACTAATCACTAATCTTAATAACAATAATAACTAATCCTTTTACAAAGCAAATCTCTAAGCCGGTGTAGTGAAAAATTCACTCTGTATAAAACGATCAATTAATTTTTTTTGAATAACAGCGATAGGAATTTTCTATTGATTTCATGAGAAAATAATGGCGACAACCTTTTGTGTGCAATTATTTTCGAGGTTAATTTTTATGAATTCGAGCACTCGTAAATCAAAAATGGGCTCCTGTTTGTGGACAAATTTTGTTATTTTACTAAACCTACCTAAAGATATGGTAAAATCACCAGGGAAATTATGGAGTGGAGAAGCCATTTTGTCATCCTGCGTGATTTCATCAAATCCCTTCGAGATTTGATGAAATCCCGGATTTCCACGTTTCACTGCGACATCTATATGTTTATATACTATCGACTATTTTATACAAATAGTATCCAATAAACTGTGCAATACAGGCGTTGTAAACCAAAGGCATCCGTGGCCCAAGCTCATTGATACCCGGCCAAAGTGTCCGTAGGATTGATGGATGGGCCAGCCCTATTCAACCAGCGCTCTCGGGTGCTTTATACATTATTTAGGTGAGCGATTTATACAGATAATCTATTAACACACTCCGAATCCAGTGGCGGAAGTGTGGATCAAGTTAGATAATAATATGTACCCGACATATTAATATTCTAACTAGACACACAAAGTTGGAAGTGTGAAGGTCAATTAGGTTACAAGTTATCGGGGGGTTAAAAATAGCCCCAAATGGTTCGTGTAAATATACCCACGTGTCGCCTTTTTGTTTTACGAACTTGGCTGACATACTGCTGTGTGTCTAGAATAGTCTAGATGAAACATTTCGTATGCGATTATTCAGATAATTATGGAATACCACGAATTTTTTTATATGATTTATTTTTCACTGACGTTTATCGAATCAATTTCCTTTCCTTTATAGAATCAATGTCAAATAAATGTTAAAGAATGTATTATTACATATTTAAGAAATGCCATCATACAAAATTACACATGCCTACTTAAACATACCTTCATATGTATTTCCATGATACAATGATTGCTCTCCCTTTGATTGAAGCTCGGTAAAAATATCAGTGCTTTACAAGTTGCATGAATCATGTAATTTTCCTCCACATTTCGATATTATTGGGGAGTGAAATTGAAAAATTCTTCTTCCGAAAATAAATAACATTTCATTATTTTTCGACCGAGGAGATTAAATTAACTCCGGTGGAGTGGAAACCGCAATATCGCGCCTCCGTCTTGTCACCTCTTGTTCTGCTTTAAACATTTTGATTGATATAAATCAGAGATGAGGTAAATAAAGACACAAACAAAGTTTCGTTTTTCATCATGGTTATAAATAGAATAGAATAGAATAGAAAATAGTTTATTCGTAGACACAGATACAAACATAATACTTAGAAGAATAAGCAAAAAGAAAAAAAAACAGAAAGTGCCACGAAATGGCCGCATCTCAGCATGGTGCTAGCGATTGCCAGCGCTGATCTTCCGATGAGATCTCCCAATATAAATGTAACTTACGACTACTTACAAAATAGCGCAGTATTCGTGGAAGGCGGACAATAACAATGTAAATGGATAACTTAATTTCTTTTATAAATAAGTTACGTCTCGAACACTTATTAGTAAATGGCGTGAAAACGTCCTTAGGGAGTATCTGCCTTTAACGAGTCCGTCGGTAGTTGACCCTGCCTACGAAGAAGGCGGACCTGGGTTCGAATCCTCGTCAGTACATTTATTTGTGTTTTTCACAGATATTTCTTACTGAGTCAATTATTATATGTGTCGTCGGCTAGTGGGTAAGTACCTACTATAGCCTTATTGCGCTGACTGTGGGACAAAGTCGATTTGTGTAAGATTGTCCCATAGTATACAAGTTGTAACAAAAATACTGGTGATCCTTTTAAGAGCATAATTGATATCGCATTCTTATTATAAAAAACTATAAAAATTTTTTTTTTTCGCGAAAAAAATATTTTGGTTTCGTATGAAGGGTTGGCCGGCCGGGACGACGTGTCCCAAATACAAAAAAAAAAAATTTTTCGCGTCCAATAAATTTTTCTTCTACTTTTTCTCACTCGCAATACGATACCAATAATGCCCTTAAACGGATCACCAGTATTTTTTTACACCCTGTATAAGCGTAGGTCATATTGTATGTTATGCCATATATTTATTTCATTCAACATTTGGCTATGTAATATTTTAAGTAAGTAAATTAATGATTTTGAAGGCAGTTGTGGATATTACCATTCTTCATTCTTTACTCGTCTTTAATGTAAACAATATTAATGTACTTTCGTTTTGGACGGCACAGTGAGTGACATCTGATTAACGATGCCAATTATTAATTCTGATGTTGTTTCAAATTGAGGTTACTGTTTTGATATTGATTAACAACAGCTTATGTATATATCGAGTATAAGTACACGTTGTATTAGTATTGTATGGCTGTATTAAGTACATGAATCTTGAACACCATGTACATTATGAACGCGGCACGTGTAAAATCGTCGACTATTGGACCAGATAGAGGCTCAGCCCAGAAGGCCATCCATGGTTGTCATTTTACCACCTATCGGGTCATGCGTCACTTAAATACTTGTTAGAACGGGACAGCACAGCTACGGTGACAGGCGATAAAAACCTGGCCATATTAGGCTAGCAGACCAAAAGACGCAGCTTGAAAAGACTACGCGCGTCCGCTTTGGTTCAGTAACTACTATAGTTTGGCCAGAGTTTGTTCCACTTCAAGCATAGACAGGGAGAATCATACTGTCTTTTTCTAATGCTAGTACTCTCACTACTAAAAAAGGGATGGGTATAGCATGTTACTCTGACTGTTACTGCGCTTTTGGTTTGCCAGACTATAACTTTAATTTTAACGAGTGACGACATAAATACAGACAAAAAAAACCAATAGGGAATACATACAGGTTACGAGAACTGACATCTACATATCTAAAACAGAATCAAAGCGATAGGTGTGGGTAATGTCTCTCTTTTCTTAGTGAGTTTTTAAAATTAGTTTCATTCGGTTTAAAAATCCAAATTGCGGATACACGCACAGATGTGCCCGCCGGATTTCGGAGATCCGTCCATGTATGGCGCGAATTGGACATGGATTTGTCTGCGGATATATCTGAATAGCGCCATACACGGACGGATGTGTCCGCCGGGCATATCCGATGGACAAATCCGGCGGACAGATCTGTGCGTGTATCCCTAGCGTATATCGCACTATGTGTCTATTTTCATACGAATTATGTAATGTTTTTTTTTTACTTGACGCTTTAATTTCGAAAACTTTCTGTGGAATTGAACTAGATAAATTGATGATAATGTATTATATTATGATTAACAAAATGGTGTAGTATAGTAGGTATTCAATTCCAACAACTAACTCAATTGAACTGATTCCAAGAATGTTCTAAGCGTATTGATGTAATTACACTAATTAATTAATGATGATAACAGATTGGAATAGTTGATTACTTTGAATTCGTATAGTAGGCGACGGCCTCGTGGTTTCAAAAGACCTTAGAAAGACCTCTAATCATTGCAAATACTATTTTATCTTAGATTTTATCATTATAATCTAATTAGATAGCTCAACCGCATCAAGATACTTTGCGAGACGCAAATATGCACTACAAATTACAATCCATAGCTTTGTGGTTCAGCGAAGAGTTTCAATTCTAATTATTGCTAAGTAGATTCAACTCTGAGGTTAATTAAGAATGTATGATCTTAATGGTTAATTCTGTATATTTTCTCATTTATTTGATTAAATCCGACTCAAAATCGATTAAAAGGTTCAAAATATCGATGTTTGATAAACTTTCAACAAAAAAACTTCTTTAGGGCACCGTACCTTAAACAGCTATTAAACTGTGACCAAGCAAAGTGCCACTATGTACTGGAAATTATTACGAGCTATAAAGATATCGAACAACACCCTTATGAGACGAAAATTACTATCAATATAAACTTCATGTTACTTGTGTTTAGTCACTACGAGCAATATGTTTCGGAGAGCTTTAGGTCTCCCACCCTCGAGCACTCGATGGCGCGGCGCCGCAACGACGGGTCGATTCGCTTAGCACTCTCAGTACTTGAGGATGGAGACCTAAGCTCTCCGAAACATGTCGCGCGTAGTGACTAAACACAAGTGAGTACAGCCGCGTGTAGTGATAATAGTGTTCATGTTACCTATTGGTCCTAGGTTGAATAATATACATTCGAACTTGAAACTGCCGTCGCGTCGCCGGCATCGGTCCAAACAACGTTTTAAAAAGGTTTCTCAGTTTTCGAACCGAAACCTAAAAATGGCGGCCGGTCGACCTAGTTCTACTGATTTAATATTTAACCGGATTCAATTACCCAGCCACCGCGGTTATTAACATTTGATAAGGACTTGAATTCGCTTCACACCATCAGGTTTTACTTCAAGTATTAAAGGGGCTTCAACTTATTAAAAATGTTTTAATTAAGAGTCTATTGCATGTTTTTAAAATTTGGATAAATAAACTCGGTTCGATATAAAATCTACTAATCTACTCCACTGCAGTCAATGAGGGTTAGTATCTATTTAGAGTTAAGATGTCTGTTTAGAATGTATTGGGGTGGACTGTATATCTGCTGAAATGTGTACTTATTTTATTTTGTATGATACTGATTTTATCGAATTGATCAACGCCATCTTAAGCTAAATACGATAATCTTTTTCTGATGTGACTTCGTACACAAATATGATATGATTACCTTCTTCGGTACCATATGTAATTGTATTGGAATTTTAGATATGGTATTCATTAAAAAAATTTTTTTTAACTTACAGTGACGTACCGACCATTCGTGTTGTGATGGTTCGTAACTGGTTCCTGGAAGGAAAATTATATATATTCAATACGACGGAGTTTGCAATATTTTCGTCAAAAACATATTTTTTCTGAGAAGTCCTGAGAATATTTCGCAAAGAATCCAGGAAAAACTTATAAGTTATTTACAGTGTGAAGAAAGTTATTTCATATAAATGAGTTGAGGAAAATTACGAGTAAGTTGCACTGTGCAGTGTTATACTGGTACAGATCTTTTTTATATAATTCCGCCCTGAAGGTATTCCGAGATTTGTCTTTACTCTCTGGTGTTTGCTTATCTGGGGAAACAGTTTTAGTTTATAACATAAACTGGTATTAATTATCCTTTTCCTTGAGAAAGTTGTGCAACAAAGCCACGGCACAAACTACTAACAATTTAAATGGATAGGTGAAAGTTGAGTCTCGGCACGTAGAAAAAATAAGTAACGCCTGTATTTTCTCACATTTACTTTAAGTTAGTCTCCGTCTCCGCCTCGTGCCGCAACAACTTGGTTTCCCCTCGGGAACGGTTTATTTTCTGGCACAAAAACTGTGCTTATTCAGGCTCTTATCTGCATATGCCAAATTTAAACAGCTGGGTCGATCTCGACGCAGCCAAGTGTAAATTCTATGGAACTCATTATTTAGAATCATGATAAACAGAAGAGAACCATGCAACCAAAATATTCAGATTCATTGTTTAGATTCTCGAAGTTTTGGATGTGAATTCCCGTAATACACTCGGCTATTTTCATTTTCACGCAAGTATAATACTAGGTACGTCTCATTTGTTTGGAAGCTGTGATCTTTGAGTCAAAAAAATTAAGCTGCTAATTGATGGAATGTACTTTACATGTTTTGTATAATCTTATAAAAGGCGTTATGAAATTAAGTACTCGTTGGTATAATACCTAATTATATTACTTTAAGTAAGTAAACCCCAATCAGAAATATATATTCGTGCGCCATGTTGCAGAATTTCATTTTAACAAAAATTTTCATACTAAACTGAACTGTCACCATAATACACGAGAAAAAAAGCGCCGCAGTCATATATTTTCTGGTCATGCTTTATCTACATGTATCAATTGTATCATGTACCTACTTACATTTAGACTTATAACTCACTAATGTTTGTATGCTAATGCTATTGGTAATAAATATTTGTTAATGTTGCCTTGATATGGGCCTGGAATTATGTAAGCCTAATTTTTATTTAATAATTGTCCTCAGGTGTCCGAGGGCTCCACAACCTCGAGATAAACGTGCCAACCGCGGTGCTGGTGGGGGAGACCGTGACCTTGGAATGCAGCTGGCAGCTAGAGGATGAGGAGGCCCTGTACAGCGTCAAGTGGTACCGCGGAAGAGAGGAGTTCTACAGATACATTCCTAAGGAACTACCCCACACAAGAGTGTTTCCCTTGCCGGGCATCGAAGTTGATGTAAGTATTAGTATTATTTTGTAGTACCTATTAAGATACGACTTTTTAAAAACGCAAAAAAATACCTTTTTCAAATAATAAAAAGAGATTAAAGCCACGAATTTAAGAAAAAATAATTTTAAACTCTATAAATATTGGGGCAGTAAGGCAGGTAGCCTTTAATTTCCATTAAACTTTGTTACAGTGCAGAATTTACAAATCCATATATATATACTTATCTAGTATGACTTACGTGCCACCAGCATGTGCATGTGCATGCGCATTCGCGGCATACACCACCGGTTTGAAGCCAACTACCATGTGGCTTCGATTTGATGATGGTGCCGCCCTTCCGCATATCAACTAACATTGCAACACTAAAATCCTATCATTTTCATCTTCACATAGTATGTATTCATAATCTCTCAATAAATTCATATCGCCTTGTTTACATAATTATGCAGCATCATTAATAATTATCTTAGGCCAATTTCATTATCACTTTATTGGACGAAAATTCTTTCGACATTTTGAAAGCAAATTTTTTACAGAAAAGGCTTAAATTACTTTATGGGCATGGTTATACAGGGTGTCTTTTCAATAACCAACCATATTGTGGAAGGTGATAGGTACTTCATACTGAACAACTTTTTCTATGATATCAACCCCGAAATCATCAAATAAATATTTTAACCTTCCCATAGAAAACGTCGACATCTGATCGGCCAAGATGTATGACACAGACAATTTTTTTTTGTAATTTCAGAGTTGGTGCAGTACAAAAAAATTACCAGTATGGCCTACCTATCACTTCACATAATATGGCTAAATAATTTTAAACACAAAACTTCCGTGAGAATAAGACGTATTAAATAAATCACGGGTTACTCACGTATTTTAAGTCGAATATTGCTCGACATGTTTCGCTCGAACGCGCTTGGGTCTGCGTCGGTTAGCCAACGCGAATGGCTCATGAATAAGCTCCTCGTTATGGAGCGAAACATGTCGAGCAATATTCGACTTAAAATACGTGAGTCACCCGTGATTTATTTAATATGGCTAAATAATTGTTGTAAATACACCATTTTCGAATCCCATTTAGCCAAATTTCCTTCGCTGTTTCCATATTTATTATTCAGAGTGTGTACTTATGTTTACCGGGCAAATAACGAAATTATCGTGTGATTTACTTTCCAATAAAACATGCTATCCAGTATTGGTGAAAGCATACGCCATTTATTTTATTCCGATAAAATAGGATATTGGTTATTTCATTCTGTATCGTAATTCAATCGATATTTATGGTTTTAAAATTAAATGAGTATTGATGGACACCTTTTCTGTAATCTATGGGAAACCAAATAAATAATAGCTCAAGGCGACTCGATGATGACAATGAGTACAGTCGCCATCAGATATATCGGGGCGGTAGTTCGCTTATTTCATTAATAACCCAAAATTCGGTAAGGAGTTAATCAAGTTTATTTGCTTATAACTCAAAGTTTACTTATAAAGGACAAAACATTTTGGTAAGTAATAAGCTTTACTTTTGAAGTCCCAAAACTTAAGTTTCTAGTAGACGAAGTTTGGTTTCTGGTAACAAAAAATTTAGAGTAACGTGATTTACAATAGTCAGCCTTCTATTAATATAAAAGAAAAATATTATCAGAGTAAAACATTTCCATGAATATGGAACTTAACATGTTAGGTATATCCAGTACGCTAGCTTCTTTGTTAGTATTAGATCACTGAAGGCTAAATGGCCTCTACTACGGTGTAGATACTGCAGATAAACCTAATATCGTCACGTTCGATCAAGCTCAAGCCGTTTGAACGCTGAGTAAACAATAGCACCTGCATTGCTAGATCGCACTCTGAAAAGCGACACTACCTTAGGCCTCTTTCAGAAATGAAAATTCACGTGTTAAAATTATATCGAAAAGGGATTGATGCTTGCGCTCTTTACCTGTCATAATAGCGTTAGACGTGCGGCCTAACGAACTAAAGTAACAGTGACAGCCTGACTAGACTTAAGGTCGGTTGCACCAAATCGTCTGTTAACGTCAACGTCATCATTTAAAAAATCTTCTATGAAAAGTTTGACAGTTTTCTATGGAATGACAGCTCCGTCGCCATATTTAACGTTGATGAGTCCGTTAACTGTACGAGTACGTGGTTCAATCCACTCTTAGACTTAGAGCTAACAGTAGTATATGATAATGATAACATTTATGACCATATGAAGGGTACACGGAAAGAACATGTCTAGTCACTTTGACAACATTTAGAGTTATAGCGGTTTTAAAGTTTGGAACGATTCAATTAACCATACTATTTTCGTAACTAGAATTTTTTAATTCATAAAAACCAGTGGCTTTAAGTTAAAAATTCCAGCTGTTACAGAAACTGTTGCTAATAGTTCATTGCAAGCTCTACATTTTGATACAAAAATCTCATTTTACGAAAAAAGGGACTAGACATGTTCTTACCGTATACCCTTCATAACTATTATACCTACTGACGTGAATTTGACGTAAAATGTTATACAGTCAGAATCTATGTCTATTGGTATTAATGGTATTATATTAACATTTTGCTGGTATTCCGAGTAAAGCTTCCTTTTTGCTTCCGTCTGTTGATAAAAGTGAGCAAAATGCGTTTCGTCACGTATTGCATACACTATCACAAAAAGGCGGTTCAATACGATCGTGCGTCAGCATTTTGCGGGAAAATAAATATTGGTTTATACTCTTTGAAGTCTCATATTTCACCTGTTTTTTGTCGCTATATGCTTCAAAAGAAAGAATAAAGAAAAAACTGTATATAGTATCCTTGAGCAGATTAACTAGGGATACACGCACAGATCTGCCCGCCGGACATGTATGATGTGTTCGCAAACAAATCCGTGTCCAATACGCGCCATACATGGACGGATCTGTCCACCGGGCATATCCGCCGGATAAATCCAGCAGGCAGATCTGTGCGTATACCCCTAGCTATTAAATTGAAAATAAAAAGGTGATTATTATATGTTCACTATTAACTCAATAAAATATAGTGAAAACACTGGTAGAGTAATTTAAACTGTCTGGTTTTGTAAGGGTAATTTCTTCCTTGTAGCTTTATTCTCAAGCATTTTATTTTTAGAGTATTTCTGAGACTTAGAATTTCCTTTGGGGACAAATTTGAGACGAAACAGTGAGTCATTTCCGCTAAAATAATTGAAAAATACTTCCCGCCATACAAATTAAGCTTTTCAAAGGACCATTGTAGGAAATGTCATTGTAACAGTTGCCTTCGCCAATAGCTAGGGATACACGCACAGATGTGTCCGCCGCATTTGACGGATATGCCCGGCGGACAAATCCGTCAGTGTATGGCGCGAATGGGACACGGATTTGTCTGCGGACGAATCTAAATAGCGCCATACTCCGACGGTTCTGTCCGCCGGGTATATCCGTCGGACAAATCCGGCGGACACATCTGTACGTGTGTCCCTATTGGCCGTTTACACAGGAACTCTATTAGTGACCACCCATTATTACGCCAGCCGCTTCCAGCCTCCTTACCATAAAGTAATCGGTTTATCATGAATCAGGAGGCTATCTCGGTATCTACCCATTTTACTTGCAAATGAAACATATAGGGTGATTCTAGATCACGAGATAAAACTTAATGTTGTTCTTAGTTTATTCCATGCATATATTCCTAGCGATGTAACTCCCTAGAACTTTATTCATCGTGGTTTTGCGCTTATATAAATACAAGATGGTGAATTAGTGATTAGAAAGGAGACTTTAGATACCTACAATAGCAGAATAATGATCGTATGAATTCAAAAAGATAGTCTAACATAGCAACATATTTCAATTCAATTCAATTCAATATTTTTATTTCGAATTAAGTAAACAATCCATATCAATGTTAGTGAAATAAATCTATGTTAAATGCTTAATCCTAAATATTAATTAAAAGCGGCGAGGCGCCCCAACAGGCGGCGCGTGCAGCTGCACCCAGCGCGCGAATAGTGGCGAGTCCCAGCGCTCCGCCAGCACGTTGAGAATGCTGTTTGGGCTACGGTGAAGTCGGCTCAGCAATGATGCGCACCGCTTTCTCATTATAGCATCGAAGCCATCGGTGTGCGCCTCGGCAAACATAGCTGACGCGCTGCAGTGGCGTGGCAACCCAAACAGCACTCTAAACGCGTTATTATATTGCACACGCAGAGCGTTGTATGCTCGCTGCGTAAAGCTGCGTAAAATATACTGTGACTGATTTCTGTCAATTTAATGAAATGAAATGAAATGTTTTATTCCAGAAATGTTTGGCCAGTCTCATACAAACGCATTACTCGTAAGATTAATACATTCTCTCTAATATGTATTAAAAACAGCAATTGAGGTAGAGATAGAGGTGCTTTTTAATTATTTTAGCTATTTTATCAAATGGACACTTCGCTAGTTTTTAGGCGTTTTAAACCAATTTTTTTTTATAAGAACATAGCATTATTGGGACCAACTGCATAAAGTTTCACGTTTTCGTATAGAATTAACTTAAAAATTCTTAATCTTACGAGTAATGTCTTTGTATGAGAGTGGCCAAAATTTTCTGGAATAAAACAATTTTATTTCATTTCATTAAATTGACAGAAATAAGTAACAGCAGTAATGTTGCTAATTTAGCAGTTTACTTTTGACTATGTCGTGAATTTAGTCATCTTATTGAAGTCATATAATTATTATTCTGCTGTTGTATCTAAATTCGTCATAATAGCCAAGAAATGGCATTAACATAATATCTGTGTCTCTTCCACATAACCAAGTTTGCAATGAGTAAACTTTTCACCTCATTGCTCCATCAAAAATGATAGCGATCTTTCGTACCTTCAAATGATGTTTCATGAACTCTGATATACAGTCACCAGCAATAGTTTCTTCCTACACGAATGCCGCAAAAATATGTGACACGCTCTTATGATCCTACAAATAGGAGCGTGTCACATATTTTATCGGCCTTCGTGTAGGGAAATACTATTGACGGTGACTGTACTCGTATCTTTTAATGAGACATGAGAAATTGAGGACGTAATCGAAATCGTATTCCATTATTCCTTTTAACGCGGTAAAAGACATGGCAACGAGCGTTCGGTTTATCCAATTTGGATCGCTTTAATCCTCGGATTATTAAACCTTAGGCCAGAATGGAAAAAGCGGTGTCATTTGAGAATTGTGTTTCGAAATTCTATTACGTTACACCTGGTTACCCGAATTACTTAGGTTTCTACTTCTGTATGTGCTTGGTACTCTTATTTATAAGAGCTTGTATGAGTTAGTGTGTTATAATGTTTCACATTTTTCTAGTTGCCGCTGAATGTCGTATACTTTTTTTATATTGTCCATGAGCTGCAAGATTTCGCCGTGGCGTGGATGTCTTCTTTTACATATTTTAGTATTTTTTTACTGGACAAGCGTATACTTTTGCTTCAAAGGAACAAACTATACAAACATACCTTTACTAGGTTAAATATATGACACCGTAAAATTGTAAATACCATTAGTTTATAATCTAACTAGTGAGATTGTAAACTACCGAAAAATTGTGAACCGTAACGTACTGCTTACAATTTAACGGATTATTTTTCGTTAGATTATAAACTATCGACTCGGTACCGTGATATTGTCAAACGTAAAGCCCCTCGCATGGTGATTGGTCGCGTTTTGTCAATTTTACGGTGACATATGTAAAGCTTATTAGGCTCAAATGCGCGATACAGATTGATATCTTACCAAAGACCAATTTAATGGCAGTATCAGTGTGTCGCTGGCATCTTCAAGATGATTTTAGGTAAATAATAGCTCTTATACATTTATGAAAGAGGGCGACTTCCTGCATATTAAAATATTTCATTTTCTTTCGTCATTTTTGTGCGTATAAGCTACAGTCTTCTGAGGCATTTTTGTGTTTCATATTAAAATTAATAAGAACGAAGCGCTTGAGGAATTTTACCTTCTTCTCTATTTCTCATTAGTTCTGTTTCGACATAAATTTGCCAAACAAATCTTAGGTATTTACTTTACCCTACAACTGCTTGATAGGTCACTACTGTACTTGAAGAATATAATATTATTTTTTCCTACCTACCTACCCATAATTAATGTAAGTATAAATAACTTTCCACGTGTTTCAGTTTATTTTAATAAATAAAGATTTTTTTGTATATGTCGCCCGCTTGGTCGCCCGCACATTGCTACTTATTTGCGGTCTACACATTGCTTTACAATAGTCACTCTTCTATATTTTAACAGTAAGGTGTGAGTTTATTTAATAAATACGTTAAGCACATCCATACAACATGTAAATTAATAAACTAATTAATTTAATTAATAAACTGTTTCGGTAGAAGCAGCACTGACAGCTTACCATGGATTTGTATCATCTGTAATAAATTATGGTTTAATAATATGGGGAAACTCTGTTGACATAGACCAAATTTTCAAAATTCAAAGAGATTGCGTTAGGGCTATTTGTAAAGGAAGGTATAACGATGATTGCGTTCCACTATTTCAGAAATTAAACATTCTTCCCCTTCCATGTCTTTATATTAAAAAAATTTGCATATTTGTTAAATCTAATCGTAATCTATTCTTACAAAGGAATGATCTTGTTCAACGACAGACACGTCAGAAAACTATGTCCCGTATGCACAAACCTATTTGTAACAAGATGATGTACGAAAAAAATGCTTACAACATGTGCATTATAATTTACAACCACCTGCCCCAGCACTTGAAAAACCTAGAAGGAAACGAATTCAGTCGAAATCTTTCTAACTGGCTTCTTGACAAGTGTTTTACAGCACTAAACAATATTTAGAATTTAATCATAATATAGGTTGGTAAGAAAAAAACCTGTTTAGTACCCACATTGTACATTTGACTGTGACCTTAGAGGTGAGCGCTCTCAGGGATTGCATTGATTTTAAAGGCGATTAACTTGTCAAGGAGCATCTTTATTGTCCCAAATCCCTATCCCTATATGAAAAATCAAAATTGGTCCTTTGATGAAAACTTTAACAAAAGTGAGTCCAATCCCCTCTAAATTTTGAACCGTTGGTAAAAAAAAACACCAATGTGAGGCTTATTAAAAAGTTCCAAATATTACATGGTAAACTATAAGTATATTGATTGAAATTCATTGAGATGTATTTGAGCTATCGCAAAAAGATACTTAATATTTTATACTTAAAGGACGTAACTGACGCAGAATATTCAATATCCATTTGATTGAATGTATTGTGACGGGCTGGCAACTACACTGAATTGTTGGTAAAATAAACTGATTGTGTGTAGTTTTGCGTACTTATTGAAATCTTCGGAATCGCAAAAAGGAAGCCGAAGTCTCTAGTGATATTCCGACGTTCAACTATTGAACTGTGAGAATACGTAATAAAACAAACCCTTAAAAATGCTACAAGATTAAATGATACCGACACAAGTTAATTTAGTATCTCGCAATCACCACACAGGCTTTATTACTATCCCAAAAATATATCATGTAAACTTATTAAGGTTTCGGAAATCCAAGGAGTAAATAGGAGTATAAATTACTCCAGCCTAAACTCACTCAGGGCCAGACAAAACATCAGTACATCATCTGCCACCAACGCGTTTTTGCGCGCATTAGCGATCTCTGTCCTGCTATTGAACCCTAAAATATTTTTTCTCTGTAAATAATTCTTTTGCAAAAAGGCTGTAAGTCAAGAGATTGTGTTAACGTTTCTACCCTTTTTGGTGTATTTGTAATATAACGATGTTCCCAAGTAACGTGGTTATATTCGAGTCACGCTCGGGTTACGATTTTTACAATGGCAACGATAAACGCCGGGCACATTGTTTTTAGAATTCATGATCTGTATTCCGTGATATTATATAATGTAGTGCCTTAGGGCCGTTCATGTGTTATTGATAATGTCTGATAATAACGTCCTACATAATTTCCGTTTAATTCACAGTAGAACCTTAATATAACTTATTGCGGCTATTATTTATTTTGATAAGAGAGGTTACCTTGATAGGTGTAACAATTTTTGCTTTATTTGCTATTGGCTTATATAGGTATGTACTATTTTATATGTTGTAAAATAATGTTGCATCAAGCAAAGACTCGGTCAGGATATCTAGATGCAGTTTTTTTTCTCGTCCTTATTCACATATTATTATATTATATATTGCTTATCTAGATATAGTTTTCTTTCTCGTCCTTATCCACATATATTAATAGGTATATTGCTGAACTGGTAGTGCTCATATAGTTGCAATCTTTTGCAAACTATAATCAGAAACTATAGAGATATAGACGACCACAGCCTAAGAACTATTTGAAGCTCATGTCAATTGCGCCATCTATGTCAAAGCCCCCTAAAGATGCCGAAAATGTAAGAGAAATGTCACCTGCACTGCTACTCCACCTAGTAGCGTCTAGTGTACTACTAGTACGCTATTTGTTACATTTTCTGCATCTTTAGGGGGCTTTCACATAGATGGCACAATTGACATGAGCTTCAAAAAGTTCTTATGCTGTGTTCGTCTATCCCCCTTATTCATAAACGTCTACTAAAGTTAAGAGACTCTTTTAACTTTAGTGGCCGTTTATGAATAAGGGGATATATCTCTATAGTCTCTGATATAACTAAACTATTAGCTAAGCAGATTATATGTTATATGGTGAATGCACAATAAGAAGCTGTAATGTATTATCCCAATTAATCAACGTCGTCCTTTAACGTATGCGGCATATGCCTTTTCCTTAGACCCAATCAATCAAATCCAAATGAGCTTCATAGGCGCTGATAGTCTTGAAATCTGAAAATGAATATAAAAACAAGGATACTTACAAAGCTTATCTATGGTTTAGGTCCTGTTTTTTGGTCTTTGTCTAACATTTGCACAAAAACGTTAGAACAACGATTAATCAAAAAGCGGGCGAACAGAGACTCATTAATTAAACCCCGAGCTTCATGAATTAAGTTTTTTTGTGTTTTCTGAACCCTTCTGGTTGGAAATATTTTATTCCAACAAATAATAATAACATACCGAGATAATGTTTTACGTCATTCCGTTATAAATGGCTTCAAGGCTTCCCAACCGTTTTGAAGGCAATACTTATGTATTAGCCTGAGGAGTCTTATTGGAAATTACGTTAACGGATTGATACGGCTGGGTTATGTTATGTGAGGTTTATGAAAATGTCTCGTGTTTTCATATGATATATTTTAAACACTTGATAAATAGGAAGGAGTTACTTCAAGTAATTAGACTAATTAGGTATATACATATACGGGGCAATATAATAAGTAAATATAAAAACGGACAGGACATAATCTGGTAAAAGATGTTGCGTATGGATCTGATAATAGTTTTTCAATTATTTTTTGAAGTGCGATGCATTTATAAAATTCAATAGACCATCAAGGATAATATAACATAATACATATAACATAGTACATAAAAAAACACCGAACCGAATACAGAACCTCCTCCTATGAAATTGAAGTCACATATCTGTAAATTACTGGGGACGTCAGTAAAGTTGACGACTTTATTTTGACCCAGGTAAAAAACCAATGTGTCATTAAGATCGATCGTCGCTATCAGTTTGACAATGTTGATAAAAGAGTAAAGAGATGGCACTGAAAACCTTACAAATTAAAAATTTAGGAGCACTCCCGAAACGGCCGAACCGATTTTGATAAATATGAGCAAGATAACTCGCTAGAAAACCAGCTTTTAAATACGAAAAACTGTTATTAAATCGGTTCAAACGCTTGAACACTAAACCCCACTAGATAGACACATAATACATAGTGACCAAACTCAAATACCCCTTTGTTGTCGGGGGTTAAAATGTTTAAGCGTGTTCAATCCATACACGATAAACAAAAATGTTTGTACATATCTACAATTTTGTAGGGTTGTATAACAAAGGCAGTTGAAATTAGTGATAATCTTTGGTATTTTAACATCATTACTCCTCAAGTTAACTTTATTGACAGTTATTGTCTGAAATATTGAGCTGCTAATTTTGCCAAAAAACTTATAATTGACTGGAACAACTGACTTTCCTATTGTTTTTAACTTTAAATGTGCTAAATGACAGATATATCGATTAAAAATTAAAACTGTTTATTTCAAATTAAATGATACAAAACATTTTACACAAACTTAGTTCAAATCTTTTACTTTTAAGATTGTAATAACTAAGGACGGAAAAGGGAGTTTATCCCTGTCATTTGGTAATTAGTAACATAATATGCTAATTTAATATATATAAATTGTCTGTGTCATGTAGTGATAAAGTTTATCACGTATTAACCCCTAGCACTGTAACAGCCTACATGCATTCCTTGAGAATGGCTTACAGGCTTTTAAGTAAGTGTCGATCGTATCTGATTGGCAGATCAAGTACAGTCAGCAGCAGAAGTAGCTAAGCGGGTAGGGTGTTCAAAATGACCTTCACACACTCTTATTCTCTTAACAATAAAGTCGTGTAAAGTCATTGAGTAACAGGAGATGACATCCCTAACAAAAATTTTCAGCCATGAGTTTAAGTGATCGGCACTTAAAGTCCATACATTCGCTCTTGAAACACTGACATGATGCTAAGCAACTGACAGCTGTCAACAGCCAAACATGCAGCACAAAATTTGTTCTAGATGTCACATCTAGTAGGTTCTACCTACATAATAAATCAATGTGTAAAGTAAGGAAATGACATGGCATTATTAGCTACCTATCCTCGTCATGTCCAATGTTTTCAATGGGGTTGGCAACTGTCAACGGTTTGGCCAGATGGCGCCAGCATAGCTTTCACTGGTATTGTTGTATGGGATTTGGCTTAAAGGCTGGCCCATCCAGGTCAATTTTTTTTAAAAAAAAAACAAGATTTTGACACTATTTGTAGGACTGACAGGTACCAGCTATGCTGGCGCCATCTGTAAATACTTTTCACCGGCCAACCCCATTGAGCGGCTGATTAATCAATAGTAAATTGTAATCGTGAAGATTGTACGCAATATCCTCAATACATGCCAAATAAATAAAAATATTATGGCAATTACTCGTATTCCCAATGTGCTCAAAAAATTACAAAAGTCATTTAGGTACTCAAAAGCAAGCTTATACCATTTATCAAACTACATCCTTCAAGGCATTTATACATAAAAAAATACAAATAAAAAATCTTACTTGTCTCCAACATATTTATTTTAACAAAATTTGTCTTAAGCAGGACCTACTAAAATAAATGTGTGCTTAATGAAGGACATTATGCAGAATCTGGAAGTTTATTTAAATGCTTGGTCAGAACGAGGCCATATCCTTTTCTTTAAATCTTATTTTACTTTAGTAACCTACGGGTGCAGGAACCAGGTTACCTTATACCAGTACGTCGTTTATTTATGAATAAAAAATCATGTTTGGACAGATATCCCGGTCCGGGGCCCGGCGCGTGGTACTGCAGCAGGCCACGCCGGCGATGGCGGGCCGGTTCCGCTGCGAGGTGTCCGCGGACGCGCCTACCTTCCACACTGAGATCCGCTCCGCACCACTAGAAGTTGTCGGTAAGAATATTAGCCTTTCTATAATACACTCGAGAGCAAAAATTTCGGGTCAGTAACATAAAACTTTAATATCTTTAAAATTAATATCTTTTGAGATATTCAAGAAAATGCTAGTGACCCGAAACTTTTGCTCTCGAGTGTAGTGCAACACAAAGATGTTGAAATAAATCTGCTTATATCGAGATCTTATCAACTGGATACTATTTGTGTGTAGAATAAATTTAGCTACACCTATGGAAGCCCACTTAAAACACATACTCAGTGCATAACGTGTAACATGTGTAGGTAGATGTAATTGCTTCATTTCTGGAATTAAAGAGTCAAAGGTCGGTTACACCAAACCATGTGTTAGTCATAGTTAAAATTTTCTTCTATGAAATTTTTTACAGTTTTCTATGGGATGACAGCTTTGCCGACATTTAATGTTGACAAGTTCGTTAAATGTGCGTGGTACAACCCGGCCTCAGTATTGAGCCTCCACATACACAGATGTTAGAAATAGGTAGTTATCTATTTTGCAAACACTGTTAGCCACTCAACCACACGCCGTACATCTGTTTAAAATGTACTAAGTAATCTCGACCTTTACCAACTTGAATGAAGGGAAAGCATTTTAAATTAAAGTAGCTTCAGGTTATCAGCGGTTGAAAACCGTAAATTTTTAACATCCAATTATCAAGAGAATATTGTTTAGTTGGTACACAATAGGGATAAAATGTTTGAAGGAAACTCAAGAAACTTGACAAGGAATTTAAAGGCGAGGTAAAATTTCAAGCCTGAAAAATAAAATGCTCGTTCCAGGTTTATGCTGAAGTAACTGTAATTCAGACATAAATACCTCGTTAAAGGTACTGTAACTGTTGTTTTGAGTAAAAGTTGCGTAAGTACCGTAATAAATTGCGTTAAGTAGGATTGCGGCTTGGTGATGTGAGGGCAAGAACAGTTTTTCAGACGTTTGGTACGCTTACTGCGGTGGATTGAGGTATCCACTTAATTTGTGGTACAGATATTGCACATCCCGGTTTCTTCCAGCTTCAATTAAATACTCATTTTAGGCCCGGAATTTTTGGTGCGACTTTTTACAACTCCTAGGTAGAGTGTAGAGTACACCACTTTTTATCGATACATCGATATTATCAGTCTATTACTCTATCAATGCGCTTAATTCATATACCTAATAAAACAACACTTGCAAGCTAATACTTAAGTACTTAGCTTATCAACTTTTTAAAAATATCTAATATGTATTGAAACTGGCAATTATAAAATATGAAGGTTTTTCGTTATGAAACTCATTTAAATAAAGCAAATGAAATGGATTAAACTTATCGATAAATCTAACTTTTTTATCATAAACCGTCGATAAAATCGATAAATGGTGGTGTTCTCTCCCTAGCACTTGTCGCTCCGAAAATTCCGGGCCCTACTATCATACATTTTGATTTTAACTTCTACAGACCTACAGACAACCTTTACCGGTTAAACTATCCTAGATACTATTAGGCTATTTCTCTTTCAAGTAATTTAGTTATCGATCTAACTTGGATTACTTGAAGGGAATGTTTAACTTAAACGACGTGATCGATAGTTTCTCGTATTAGTAACAAAATGGACATTCGCTATATACACTCGAGAGCAAAAGTTTCGGGTCACTAGCATTTTCTTGAATATCTGAAAAGATATTAATTTTAAAGATATTCATTTTAAAAATATTAAAGTTTATGTTACTGACCCGAAATTTTTGCTCTCGAGTGTAAGGTATCTGTTTATGGTACTTAATTCGATTTCCAGATATAGAATGATTAATAAAATAAGCAGTGTAAAGTTGATTTGTTTTTATTCTACAAAGTCCTACAAGGTAGGAAAACTGTTTTTTTAATACAGTTGCTCAAAAAAGTGCTTTTCTTGTAGTGGTTTAGCGTGCGGAAAGTTTGATATCGCGCACTAGTGCTTTTTACTTTTCCAGCCAATCACAGCTAATGACAGTGACAGACAGCTAATCACAGCGCTGCACCGCACCGCGCGGAGCGTTCGGATACATGTACTAAAGTAACCTCAAAGTGAATAATTGACAATTTTATAATTTTTTCCCAACATATCTCGGTACTCGTGAAGTAATGACATACTTTCCGCACTAATATCGAAATGTACTATTTTTTTACTTTAGTGCCGCGTGTGAAATGTATAGAATGTATGTAGGTACCTACAGTCGCCATCAAATATATCGGAGCGGCCAAGGTACTAAAATATATATATTATCTGAACATGCAATTTAACGCCCTGACAATAGAGTTGATCAGATAATTGTGACCACCATAGGCGCTCCGATATTTCTGGTGGCGACTGTACCTATATATATCAAGTAGCTACAGTCTCCATCAAACATATCGGAGTGGCCAAGTTACTCAAAAATATCTGAACATGCACTTTACCGTCTTAACATTAGACGCATTGCTCAGATATTTGTGATTATCTTGGCCGCTCCGATATAGCTGATGGCGACTGTACCTATTTTTTTCAAGTTCTGAGAACACATATTTGTATTTTTACTCAGTAACTATTCGAGGGTTCAAATAGAACCAAATATTTAGGTAAATAAGATTTGACCCATATATTATACCTATATGTAAATTACCTGAATATCCAATTTAACCTTAATTAACTTATACTATTCAGGACTAAAGCTTAAACCTAATGAGTAATTAAGCTAGCTTAGGCAGTGATTAGTCTTGATCAATAAACCAAGGAGCGTACGATACCGATTCGATCTCATATCTGACTAATTCATATAACACGATGTTAATACCTAGCATGTAATTCGCAAGCAAGTTAATGAATCATACAGTACAGAAATGAAATCATCATCATTGGCCCTTACGTCTCTAGCAGACGATTCATGGTGTAAAATTAGGGAGACACCGTTTTTGGTGGCTGAACAGCCCGATGCGAGAGCGGCATTTCTTGCCGCAGGCCCGACAAGAGAAATTTGCAGCAGTTGGTGCTGACTCGGTTTCATGTCGTTTTTTCCTTTTGTCAGCGAGTGCCACGAACCAGGACTCATCGCACAACTTACGACCCTCCACAACACATTTCCGCCACTCTGTCCGTTTCTCTGCGGTTTCCTCCCATTTTCGGTGGTCAATGTGAAAGGCAATCATATCCCTCTTGGCACAGTCTTTAAAACGAAGCAATGGCCGCCCAACGCTTCTTTTTGCATTCGCTACTGCGCCAAGAAGAACACGACGTGGCAGTCGAGAGGGTTCCATTCTGTGCACATGCCCTAGCCAACGCAGTCGTCTCTGCTTGAGAAACGCGGTTAAGCTAGGCAGCTGTGCAATTTCTAGGACCCTTTCGTTTGTCACCCTGTCTTGCCAGGATATTCCCAAAATCTTGCGTAGGCATCGCATGTAAAAAGAGTTTATACGACGTTCGACTTTTGCATACGTCGTCCAGGTTTCAGCTCCGTATAAGAGTATACTTAAAATGGAAGCCTGAAAGACTAACATTTTGGTCTTTATTGTAAGATGTTTGTTTTGCCATACTCGAGTACTAAGCTTCCCAAACGTGGTCGCCGCTTTACCGATACGAATGTTGACCTCCGCTTCGAGCGAAAGGTTGTTCGTTACGGTCGATCCTAGGTAGCAAAAACTGTCAACTACTTCTAACAGCGTGCCATTGAGGGAAATAGATGGAGCCTCGGGAGTACCTTGTGCTAACACAACGGTCTTCTTCGTGTTTATGGACATGGCAAACAGGGAACAAGCCTGAGAGAACTGACTCACCATGGACTGGAGTTCACATTCGGAGTTAGCAACGAAGACTGCGTCATCGGCATAGAGAAGACTGTCGACGAAAAGATTCTCGCGGTTTTTTCTTGACTTTAGGAGAGATATGTTAAACATTTTTCCGTCGGCCCTCGTGTGTAGATGGATACCCTGCTGGTTATCGCTGAAAGCAGTACGTAGTATAAGCGAGAAGTATATACCAAACAGGGTAGGAGCCAAGACACAGCCCTGTCGCACACCTCTGGAGACGTCGAACTGTGCTGATGACGCACTGTTAAAAACTACTGTGTCCTTCATACCTTCGTGGAAGGATACAACCAGCCTCAGAAGCTTTGGTGGACACCCAATGCTCTCGAGTGCGATGTATAAGCCCTCCCGGCTGACTGTATCGAACGCCTTATTAAGGTCGACAAAAGCCATAACCAGGGGGGTATTTTGTTCACGACACTTCTCCTGCATTTGACGAAGTGTGAAAATCATATCCACTGTGGAACGCTCGGAGCGGAAGCCACACTGCGACTCAGGATAAACTCGTTCTGCAAGCTTTTGGAGTCTTGAAAGAACGACTTGGCCAAAAAGCTTGCCAACTATGCTCAATAGGGAGATACCGCGGTAATTGTTGCAGTCGCCGCGGTCACCTTTACCTTTGTATAGCGTGGTAATATTGGCATCACGCATATCCCGGGGCACATTCCCCGCTTCCCAGCATTTGCACAGCAGATTGTACACGAGTGGTCGCACGCATTCGAGTTTTATTATTTCGGCTTGGGTGCCATCACCGCCGGGACACTTACCGCACTTGAGCCTATTAACAGCCTTGGCAAACTCCTCTACAGACGGTAGATTATCTAACTCGGACAAAGCATCTAGTTTGGGCATGCTTTGCACAGCCTCCGGATGTATATCAACTGGACTCGAATAGAGTTCTGTATAGTGTTCAACCCATCGGTCGAGCTGCTTTTGGCTATCCATAATGATAGCACCGTTCGTGTCCTTTAGAGGGGCTGTTTTCCTAGCAATAGGTCCAAGGACCCGTTTGATACCTTCATAAACACCACTTATGAACCCACGATCGGCACATAATTGCATAGTGCGACCGAGATCTGACCAGTACAAATTGGCAAAATACCGTGAACTTCTTTGAAGATCAGCCTTAGCCTTTCGAAATACTTTGTCAGTCTCCGAACCAGGATTCATGCGGTGATTAAGAGCAGCATCGCGTTTCGAGTCCAGCAGAGGCTGCAGATGTTCGACGTTGGCCGAAAACCAGTCCTGAGATTTGGTCTTTACAAATCCAAAAACCTCCGCAGCACTTTCCGTCAGTAGCCCTTTGACTTTTTCCCACTCCTCGTATATGGGCATGTTGGCGTCCCATGCAGCTAGTGCGGTATTTGCCAAACACTCATACTCTCGACATCTTTCGTCATCCTTAGTGTTAGAAAGATTTAACTTCCTCCTACCTGGAATTTTGGACGAATGTATCCTCTTTTGAGTGATGGCTACCTTTGCTGCTACTAAAGAGTGGTCGGTGTCACAGTCAGCGCTATGGAATGTGCGTGTGTGAAGAAGGTTCTGGAGATCCTTACTTCTGGTAAGTACTACGTCCAGCTGATGCCAGTGGCCAGATCGCGGGTGTTTCCAGGAGACTTTTCGAGACAATTTGCCCTTGTAGTATGTATTGGTCACGCATAGCTGGTAATCGGAGCAAAATTCCAACAAGCGCTGCCCATTGTCATTAATACTGCCAATTCCATGGTGACCAATACAGTTAGGCCATGTGGAGTGATCACGTCCTACACGGGCGTTAAAGTCCCCAAGGACGTAAAGAAGATCACCACCAGAAACGGTTTTCACAGTCTCAGCTAACTGGTCATAGAATGAATCTTTCGACTCATCCGAAGAATTTAATGTCGGAGCATACGCAGCAACCAAAGTAACAAAGCCATTGCTGCTGTTTAGTCTCAAGACCATTATGCGCTCCGAAACGCCGCGTGGGGTCTCAATGGCGCTAAGTATATCGTTTCGGACCGCAAAACCAACGCCGTGCTGCCGAACATCAGTGGAGTCTTTTCCCTTCCAAAAGAAAGTAAATGAGGTCTCCCGCAATGAGCCTTCGTCAGGTAACCTAGTCTCTTGCAGCGCGCAGACAGAGATGTTTAGCCTGCTCAACTCTGCATCGATCACAGCAGTTTTACGCAGATCTTGTGCGCAACCAGAACCTCCACAGTCGTCCGGGAGGCCTGACCTCATAGTTCGGACATTCCATGTTGCAATGCGCATGGATCGGCGGGGCGTATTTCGAAACTGCTTTTTTGAACCAGGTGTGACAATTTACGACGCCAGCTATCTAGCCAGGAGCTAGTGTTCCCTACACCTCAAAGGAACAAGCCAGCAACGGGACGGATTGGTACCTTACTGTCCGGGGGCTGCCCAGATTAAAGCGGGCGGTAACCAACCGATGGATCTACGATGGACCCTCCCACTGTCGGAAGTGACCCCTAGCGTCCGCACTTACGCCCATTTGTGCAGGACTTATAACTGGTGACTGCCACTTCCCGTGTTGTTACCCACCCAGTGAAGCTGACGTGGGTGGAGTGACCTCTCCACAGACAATACACCGCCTGGGACGGAATTAAGGAAACACAGGGATGCCCAGCACCTGTATTACCCTCTCGACCTCACTGACTTAACCCACAGGAAAGGCGAGCCAATACGTGTGGAGTCAGGTCGGTTGCAGGAATCTGCCACATATTTCAGGTTTGACCCTACTCGCACCTTACGGTGATTCCAATCCGGGTTTGATTTCGGAGTTGCCTTCTCCTAGATGGGTTGCAAGCCAATGCTTAGAGGCCCATCTCCCCTACGTCGAAGCTTATGTTGTTTGCTTCATTTGTGGACTTAGTCGCCTCGTACGACACCCTTTATCCTGCATTTGGGTTGGTGCTATTCTTAAGCCGGACACCACACGGCCATGAAATACATACAGAAATGAAATACATACAGTATAATGATGTATACTGAAATCTTCCTTACTTGTCTTATCATATAAACAAATACTTACACACACATTACACACATATTAAGTACACTTACATTATCACACTTTTCTCTGAGATTATCATTAAAATGGTTGCTATATACTTAAAAAAACTCACATCTTATTGAATTCAACCAAGTAACCACGGAAAAGTATTAGTTATAATAAATTTTCTTCAGTAATCGAAGTAACGTGAAAGTAACGAACAAATAAACGGACAAATAAATTACATTAGCCTAGAATGCCACTCGTTTGTTTAAACGATAAGACAAGTAAGCATGAACCCTTTTTATTTGTCTAAAACAGTCTACACACACTCCACTGCTGAGCACAGTTCTCCTTTCTTATACAATAGGGATCGGGCTACAGTCCCCATCTTAGCTCAAAACGAGTTGGGAACTTCTCACCTTTGAGTTTATCGCTGTAGGTATGCAGATATCACAATGTTTTTGTTATACGAAAAGCAACTGGCAAATACCAAATTATGTTTCGTACATAACCTTCAAACCGAAATCATTGGTATGAACCGGAGAGTTAACCTTGAATTAAGTCAGGCGTCTTACCGCGCCGGGCTACTTTTCTTTTGTATCACTATCATTAGTACCATTACTAATATTATCGAGATTTTATAGACGTGTTGTGTATGCATCATGTATTATTCAAGTCACGGGTAGAGTGACCATGTTGCCATAAGTGCTGTAAAGGGATACGAAGGGACGAGTCACCTACGGTACACCCGAGACATCAATAAAACCAGTAGTGTACCTTTGGTCGTGGCCCAGCCGTATTAATGCCTACGTGTCTCAACTTTGGAAGAGTATTGCATACATGTGTATTTAGCATAAATAGCAATCGTAGGTACGGATAAGTACCGGGTTTTTTTAAAGATCACTGAATGTAACAGTAGAAAATTGTTTATAGCATGAAGTCTACCTTTTGTACTATTGTATTTTTCTTTTGTGGAATAAAGATATTAAAGATTATCATTAACCGGTAAAATTATACATAAAATTTACTTACACACTCTTTAATGTACAAAAAACAATTTAGGGAGGTCCCTCGAAGGACCGACATGTTCCATTTCAATGTAGCCTCATCTGAATTGATCTGATTACAATCAGGCAGATTGTTTTATTTTCCGCATACAATTTACACATTTAGTATTCCATTCAGGATTTATTGAACAGTCCACACGGAAAATAAATGAAATCCCACAAAACTATCTGTTTTACCTGCTAACCCATCCCTGTTTAATTTAATTGTGGTACTATTGATCCCCTGACGTTATAGTAGAATTATGTACAGTCACGATTACCAATAGTGGGTGGACCAGAAATAATAGATCCTATGAGCAAGCAGGTTTAAATACATAACATGAATAATACTTGGAGCCTCATTTCGGACTCGTTTGTTTAACCTTTGTAACATTCCCGGACTGCCTTTGCAATATTAAAAGTCTAACGTTGTCTCAGAATCTATTTATAAGCATCTATAAATAGGTTCTGACGTCAGATCTCCTAATCTGGTTTGCCTACGTAAATATAACAGAGAGGAAAATAATCCTTTTTCTTGTAATTTAGGAAAATAATAATGCTGTAAAAGAAAAAGAGGGTATTCATTTATTTCATACGAATATAACGGAAATTTACAAAGTCGTTCTGGAATTAGATTTACAATCAACTGGTATTAAAAACATTACGTACGAGTAGGAAGTTACTACGATTTTATGTAAAATAACTTAAAAAAAAAAGTTATAGCAGCGAATCCACATTTTAGCGTAGGCTTTTCTACCACCCTATATCCTACTCATTGCTCTAATTGTGTTGTAACGCTTACCTTTACTATGCAAAGCCACAGTTACTGCTAAAACTAAGCAGTTCTGTGGTCTGACTAAACAAAAACTATAGCGGGATTTTCTTATAGGCAAAGCAAACGACAGTTACATTGACGCTTCGCTCGTCTGACGAGAGCAACTGGCGAAAATAACGAGTCGCTGCTGGTCCAGTAATCGTATTCCCATACATTTGCGCGGACGCGCGCAAGCAAAATTCTTTGACCGACCACTGTGACGTGACCCCAAGATCCGTAACAACTATTCATAAACAGAAGGCGTGTTTAAAATAGTTTTCTTGAGCTATCAACTTGCTTGCACTTAGCAATGACGCCTCAACATAGCGAAGCGGCGAGTGGCGATGCCTTATCCTGCCGCTTTTTGCAGGTAACCCACAGCGTTAATGTTACAGCTCTTTAGCTACTGTTGGCCTTCAGCCAAAGAGTCACAACTTCGGTACGACAAATGACATCCGTTTGTCGGGTTTTATAATAAAAAGTGTTTTATAACATGGTAAGTAATTTCTTAGAGCCTGATAGCAGAAATGATTATTATAGAAACAAGACTACCGACCGATTTATATTGAACGAGTAGGTACCCTAAAAATGTAATAAAGGCCGAAACAGTTTTTGCGAGCGACTGGAGGTTTTGTATGACCGCAGGACACAATTTAGGAGTTCCTTTCTGTACACTTAAGAAGAAAATATTATTTATTTTTCTTGCTCTATCAGCGAGATTGTTGAAATATATATAGAATGATGGATGATATTTAAGAAAATATACCTACTTTTATATAATTGAATTTCTTAAAATTATAGATTTGATTAAGTACTATTAAAAGTTTACTAGTTCGTAGTAGGTAGGTACATTATATTGTATCAAGTGGACAATACTATAACTCAGTTATTGTTCTAAATTAGCAATCTAGATTGTTTAAAATCTTAACTGTAATTTAAAGGTTATTTCAGGTTATTTTCGAATATGTTAGATATTCAGAAAAGCAACATTTTAATCTTGCCTCGTGCTTTGCCTTATTTGGCTGCAACACAGTAATAAAGGCGAAGTTTCAGCGGCGTCGAAGGTAAATTTAGTTTGGGCGGATTCGATTACGAGCAGATCCCGTATTCTTGTCACTAGCGGGCCTTACCGTAAGAACCACTATATATGAGAGCTAGAGATTGAAACAGTTGTTTATACATCTTCAGGTCATGCCCACTTGGTTTTGTTTAAGGCAAACATATTGTTTTTCTCGGTAAAGGTTAGGAATAACAGTCCACATCAGCAGTATGGTTGGCAACGTAACCTACCACCCTTTGGACTTTGCGGTTAAATCTATTTTGAGATTTTTGTCCGTTAATAAAGTAGCTTATAATAAGTGAAATCGAGGGCATGATGAATAATATATCTGCTGCATGTGTGTGTTATGTGTATATAAAAGATTTTAGTTGAAACTAAGCCTCACTAGGATTAAAACTATCATTATGCAATTTGAGCAACTTTATTACCAGGAAGCTTGTAAGCAAGCTGTACGAACGCTTTAGACTCGACTTAACGACTGCTGTGCGTGACAAATAACAACTGGAATGAACGGTTCAAAGTTCCATCCAGCACAGCGAAGTGTCTATAGGTACTTAGGATTATTCGTTAGAACTAGCTACAGTCTCATAATCTATATACTTATCGACACCGTGAGGCTGAATCATGTGCTCCGTGATCCTTGTGCATCGATCCTCTATCCATAAATAGTTTCGTTATCCAAAAGTTCCAAATTTTTCTTTACGTAAATATGTTATTTCTCTTCTAAAAGCGCTGGTATACCATTGAGTTCTTCAGAACTTTTGTACGGAATAAGCTTTTGATATTTACCAGTCGCTTTTCGGTGAAGGAAAACATTCTAAGGAAACCGGCCCTAATCCCAAAAAGGCCTAGTTTCTCCTCTGGGTTGGAAGGTCAGATGGCAGTCGCTTTCGTAAAAACTAGTGTCTACGCTAATTGATAGGATTGGGTTGTCAAGCGGACTCCAAGCCTAGACAAATGCTAGGAGGAAGAAGAAGAGTTGTTTCTTCTTCAATACATTTAACTTAACTACAGCAGCAAATGAATTTGAAAAAAATTGTGATTGCTTGTCGACACGATAAGAAAAACTTAAAAATGGTTAACATGCTATATTTAATGGCGTCAATACAACATCTAACGCCGTGCTCTATTTTCACCAAATCAATCAATCCATCCGCGATGCTCAGTTGCAGAGCAATTTTCACTGAACATCCATAGTTAATTGAGCGATGCGACGGATCACCCTATGACACAATCATGCTCTCAATCACTGTTGATAATGCCATTGATTGGAGTACAGACTACAAGTCGATAGGTATCTAACGTGTTGCAACTAATGGTTTGGAAATTATCCCTTACTATCAAATTAAGTATGAAATCAAAATCAAATCAACACTACCCAAAGTAGAAATGTAAATTTTGGTTTATTATTACTGTGAATCTCCGTGTATCCGGCTCACTCACACTTGTATATCAAATAAAAATCAAAATATGTATGATAAAGATAAAGATAAAAAGATAAAAGATAAAAGATATTTATTCTTCAACTTTCGTATGCTTACTTTAAAAACAAATACTAAAATAGAAGGTAGCCAAATGAGCTAGCGTAAGCAAAGCGAGTTCTTACAAACAACTTCTGACTACTGTGACGTCATTCACAGCATTTCGACGACTTTTTGATTTTGAAAGTTTGCTCGACGATAACTTTAGTAACGTCTTTCTGATTTTTATGAAATTTGTTGGGGTTGCAGCAGAGATACATAAAATTTGAGAGTTCGTTTATGCGCCGGATCGATCAAGTGATTGTGGACTTAGGTCTTGTTATATTGGTTAACTCGTTTGCAAGTAAATCGCGAGTACTCGGTTCGAGGCGGACTATTAGCTATTTAGTTTTAACCCCTCTTATATGCGTAAGACTTATATACTCCAAGGCTGAGGACAAATTAGGTTTGCAAATACGAAGTAAATACGATTAAGGTTTGATATTGACATATGATTTTTAGTTTTGGTGTGACCTTTCTGAAATAAATATTTTATTATCAATGTCATATAGTTTACGTTTCATACGAAGTTAGTTCCAATTTTAGAGTGCATTATATTGTATTTGAAGAATTCACTTGCAGTTATAATAATCTTAAATGTGCTTAATTTAAATTACAATAAACTGGTAATTTCAAAGATAAATCAACTAATATAGTGCAATGAATACGATAATGTATAATTTGAACCCATCATGTGTTTTGTTACAGAGCCTCCAGAATGGCGGCCGAAGCTAGTATCGGACCGGTCATGGTACGGCGTGGGGTCCACCCTGCGCGCGACCTGCGCATCGCCGCCCGCGCAACCACCTGCCAACCTCACCTTTGCGCTTAATGGCAGAGAGGTACGTTTTGAAACTAGTATCAACATTAATTATATTTGAAATATGACTCGAATTACATATGCTGTGACATGCTGGTAAATATGATAATCGGTCGACGTTTACCGATAATGAATAATGAATTGCCAAAGGATAATGCTGCAATTTTTAGCACAACTAGGTATTCTCATTCGATTGCACAAGCGCTTCGTGAACACAATTTTGGTACCTAATTACTACCTAAGAGTCCAATGTTTTTTTCTTTGCAATCTACGCCGCTATCTTACACTTTGCTTGGCTGAAATAACAAGAATTTCGTACGAATGAATAAACAGCAAATGTTCACGCCTTGAATATGTTTAATTAGCAGCTCTGATAATTGCCATAACATCAAGCAACTCGTGTCTAACAAACAAAGCTAACCGATAACCAAGTATTTGTACCAGTCGATATTCGTAGCTGTCTGTGACAACAAGTTGATTCGCGACTAATCTTGTTATCTTCGGGAAAGCCAACTAGTGTCAACTATCAAGCGGATTACCGCACTATTGCTGCTTTATTTCTTATTGGTGTCCTCGTGTACGGAAGCCGTACTAATGAATAGACACGAATTACGAGTCTTTCACCTGCACTGTTTTATTACATAGAAGTGAAGTCTGACTTCGTGAACGAAAATATGTGTAGACCGCGATTGTCAATAGCATATCTGCTTATGTAAACTTTAAAAAGAGTGGAATAAAATAAAATATAAAATGTCATTGACATTGGTATCGTATTTTATAAGGAATGAACATGTACAGTCGACATCAAAGATATGCTTACACATTTTCACCTTATTCCTTTGTAATAATGAATGAGTTGAAAATGTGTAAGCATATCTTTGACGTCGACTGTACACCGCGCCGCCTTAACACTTTCCGTACCACACTTCGCTACGCACTACGCTCGTAGCCGATCCTAGCGTTTTCCCGCTTCGTAGCGGAAAGCGCCTACGAAAGGAGAGCCCGCCTAGCGGTTCCTGGTCGTGAAAGTGTTAACACATTCAAGGGGCCGTATTCTAACTTTAAAACACGCACCGACACGATCCAACTTCAATGCAAATCCAATGCAACAACAACACAATACAGCTAACGCCTACACGTCTGAATCAGAAATGACGGAATTTGCTTGAAAACTATTGCGATGCAACTACAATACGACTTCAATATTGGTTGATTATTGGTTGAGTGTTGGAGTTATGTTTAAGACAGATTGTGTTGTTAATGTATTGTTTATACATTTTAAAATTAGAATACGGCGCAAGGTCATGCTACGCGCGTAGCGGTACGCCGTAGCCGATAACATGGGTTTCCCGCTTTGTAGAGCCGTGACGATAACGTGTCGTCATGGGCACTGAGTGGGTTAATTGTTATTACCCGATTCAGTAGATACTTACATACGGTGCACTTTAACGTAGGAATTCAACTGGTATAGTTGCTATATAAGAATAGAGACAGTTACATAGTACAAAAAAAGTAATAGAAAAATATTCACAAAAGGTACGTGAGCTGAAAAAGATAAAAAGGCCTAGTCCATTTTGCCGTATTCTATTTAGTTACTATGGCCAAATGGAGTCGTGGACTCGTGGATGGGTGAGTTATGACATCACTGACACAATGTGGGACACATCACATCCATTTACGTGGGCTTTGTTATGTTTTATAGTACGATTTTTTTAAGATGTCGGAATTGTCGGTAGGAATCTCTAGTAAAATTCCAAAATCTTAAAAAATTGCTGCCTTACCAGGGGGGTGATTTTTGAGATTCGAGCACTCGAAAGTGACATTTAAAACTCTGAATAAAACGATGAAATTATATTTTAAAAATAAAAGCGACAGAAATTTAAAATAATGATTATTTAAACTATTAATTCCATGCGAAAAAATTGGCGACAAACCTTTGTGTGTGATTATTTTCGAGCTTGAATTTTTTGAATTCGAGCGTCCGGCTGTCAAAAATCGGCCCCCATATCTGGTATATATTCTAATGTCAGTTATACTACTATGTTTGTGTAAAAATATATAAGTATGTAGTAGGTATATAATACTTCACTGTGTTTACTTATTTATATACTTTTCATTCGCCACCTATAATACATACTAAGTTCCGATCGCAAAATATATGGTAGTAATAGCTCAAGTCATGGTTATAAGAATACTTAAATTATTATTAGCTTATTATGTCTGCTACTTATAAATATTTATATCGAATAATAAAAGGAATTTAATATTAAGACAATGTATTTGATCATCAAAATAACAAAGAGTCAGCATTCAGGATGAACCATCAAAATTAAGTTAAATTTGATTATTCTCAGCGCGTCATTTTCGTATAAATTCAGTTCCGCTTAAATAAACAAATTCATTGTCAATTTTATTTCAATGTACCAATTCATCGGATGAGAATGACTCACAGCAGAATCTAACTTAATTTAATTTGTGATTTGATTGAAGAATCTCTGCAAACATAATTACTTTAGCTAAAATCGAATGTTTTTGTAATTAAAACAGTAAAGCTTCGACGAATTAAGCCCGACTTAAACCAAATTTATTCGGAAAAGTGAAAATAAACACTCGAGTCGGGATCGCCGATAGCTGCAGATAAATTGCTTTTCTTAAATAAAATGACGTGCGCGATTGAAAAAAAGTTACGAACTGACATGGAGTGTTATTTATTGAATAAAACTTTTGACCAGTTTTATTTAAATAATTCCCAATCGGATTGCGTCTTTTGACATTTTATTTGATTAATAATGTGATGCACATTCAAATTCTGAAGTCTAAAAATTTTGGTTGCATGAAGAGGGAATTGAATTCGCAAGAATATGGTATACAATGGAATTATTTTTAAATGTCACTTACAGTTGTTACTTCGATAAATATTAACTTCCCTCGAAGTTAAATATTTGGAAAAATATACGCTATTTAGTTTCTACTTGTTCTTCGAAGAACGGAAGAACCCGTAGACGTCCATCATATTGCCTCCCACGCTAAAAATTGCCTGGCCGGAAAAACATTTGTGTATATATAGCACAAGAATTGTCGCCTTGGTCGTGTTATTAGGGATGAGATATAGACGATAATTTTCTGGATAATTACTGTTTTTTCACGCCAGCAATGTTGAAAAAGTATACGGCACTCTACCAATCGAATGATAAACGCAAGGATTACTTAAGTATATTGTTCACAAATGTATAAATAATGCTCTTTCGAGACGAGGGCGACGTTCAAATGACACGGCCCCTGTCACAGATGATGATTTGGGTCCTAGAAGTAAAAAATATTATTTCAGCATTTTCACAACATTAACCACATACATTTACGAACCAACATCAAAAGGAAGATTTAAAATGTGGCGTCGAGGCAGTGCTTTGTTCGAAACCGTAAGAAAATATTTATTTCATTGTATTACCAATGTAAGTAAATTACGTTTCCAATGTAATTTGGCTCTTCAAAAAAGATCTTAAATGTTATTTGGTATTTAAATAGTACATTGCTTAATTTTTCTCTTGCTACAGAAATATTATGCGACATAAGAAATATGATAATGTTATTTACTATCTGATATATAAAGAGATATCTACTTTTTCACGGCTATTTTAAACTGTTTTTTTTTCTTATTTTCAACACGCTGTGTAAACCTGCGTTTCCACCAGAGATGAGCGAGGATGCGTTTGTGAGTGTTGCGACTTGCCAGTAATGTGTTTGTTAAGAGAGTTAACCAATCGTGGAGCTGCGCTGTGCAAGGATAAACAAATGAAGTGATTCTATTGGTTCTTAATAATTTTAAACAAAAAAACCGACTTCACTTAGGATCCGCTATTCTAAGAGGAAGTGGCCGAGTTGCTTTAAAAAAGTAAAATCACTATAGGTGTGCCTATAATAGTTGAATAGTTCCCTCGATTTCTTCAGGATCCCATCATCAGACCCCGACTTGGTGACAATGGGACCAACTAGGGGTTATACCCGTTCGATTAAAAAAAAATATTTGAAAATCGGTTCACGATTCACGGAGATATCGAGTAACATACATACAAAAAAAATATGATAATAAAAAAAATAATGATTAAAATAATTTTAAACAAAAAAAGAACCGACTTCACTTAGGATCCGCTATTCCAAGAGGAAGTGGCCGAGTTGCTGTAAAAAATAGTGAAATCACTATAGGTGTGCCTATAATAGTTGAATAGTTCCCTCGATTTCTCCAGGATCTCATCATCAGACCCCGACTTGGTGACAATGGGACCAACTAGGGGTTATACCCGTAAAAAATATATTTGAAAATCGGTTCACGATTCACGGAGATATCGAGTAACATACATACAAAAAAAATTATAATAAAAAAATAAAGATTAAAAAAATCAGTCGAATTGAGAACCTCCTCCTTTTTTGAAGTCGGTTGAAAGCACATGCGTCACAACACATCCTCGCTCAACTCTGGTGGAATCGCAGCCTTAGTCGCTAATATTAGTATGTACTTATGTCGGCGCGTTATTTGGTTCCACAAGAATTAATAAGCGATAAGTATGTAACTAATTAAATAGTGAGTGTGATGAAATGATTAGTATATATTTTATACCTGGATGCTGCTGGTAGCGGTAGGCATCACTCATCATTAATACGAGCTCGATTATTACGTAAATAATCATGAAGGCTTCTACTCTCTTACAAAAATAAGCGTATGCACGCAGTCTGAAGCTTATGTTAACTTCAGATCAATGCACTTAATTCCTAACCTACGGTTTTAAAGCTCATTAATCTCCAAGATTAAGGTATCGGGCTCTCGAACATTTATTACTGCGAGAGACCAGATGGAGTTATGGATGGATGTAGATCGGGCACTAAAACGCTCTTCGGTAAATAGACTACCGTATTTAAAGTTGTATAAAACCAGTCGTGCAGCTGCAGTTTCCTGTTGAATTTTAAGTAATAAAGTAGCTTTTCCTTTTATTAGACAAAACCGTCTTTTAAGTTTTCTTGACTTAACGATATTACTGAGCTGACGAGGTTTAAGTTACAGTCGCAGTCCTTTTGGATTTTAACCTTTTAGACACCAATGACACCTTTATGTTTCATGAGTAGTGACTAACTTACTGTCGTGCCCATAATTTTTACACAGTTTTATTTAGCACCACCCCGTATATTTCTTTGTTTATTTAATGGCCTCCTAGCCTACTCGGTAGTGACCCTGCCTATGAAGCAGGAGGTCCCGGGTTCGAATCCTGGTCAGGGCATTTATTTGTGTGTTTATCAAGGATATTTGTTCCTGAGTTATGGATGTTTTCTATGTATTTAAGTATTTATCTATATCTATCTATTATATATATCGTCGCCTAGTACCCATAACACAAGCCTTATTGAGCTTACTGTGGGACTGGGTTGATTTGTGTAAGATTGTCCCAAAATATTTATTTATTTATCTACTTGTTTATGTCATTATGTGCATAAAATCTTGTAAGTTAAATTTCAATCACTTTCTGGTGTCTGATTGAGCTGAAATTTGGTATACTTCCGTAGTTTACATGACAATGCTACCAGGTATAGTCAGCAATAAAACTGTGTACCAAAAAAAAAAAATGGGTGTTACTTGTTTTTATATACGAATACCATAACGTATAATATGGCTTTTATAGGGTTAACGGCTAATTAGAAAATGCACATACTTGTACATATACCCTATATATGTGTATGTGTTGCCAACATAGTTGCACTAAAGCGATGTTCGAGAGCTACGGCTTTACCACTTATAGTTTACCGACTAAAGCTGATCGAGGTGATCTAACGCTTCACTTGAAATAGGTGCTTGTGCCGCAACATACACGAGTAACCTCCTTGTCGAGTCGTTCGGATATCAGAACGTTGTATAATATGTAGTGGCAAAATTAAAAACCAAATCTAACCGACTAAAGCGTTAGGTAGCGACACAGTAGTAAGTATGTAGTTGTATAGACAACAGTCATTGTTGCTTTATTATTTGGTTGCAATTTATGAATTTAGATTCTTCGCCAACGTGGTTCAATCAATTAAAGTGATTTTTTTTAGTAAATAAACTAACAATGAAGAAAGCAGTCATGTAGAATGGTAGCGTTCGAAGTAAGGCGTCGTAAGGAAGCTAAAAAAGAGATCACAATTTGTCAAGAATGGTCATTTCAAGATATTTATGACTACAGATACCGTCAGCATCTCATATATCAGTGCAATCTACTCAGTAGCACCCGAATCGGACACGCCTCCACGACGTTGACAGTAAAATAGCTTCCAATATTCTTCCCTTAAGTTTTATGTAGAATTTACACTGAAAAAAAGGCCAAGCGAACTACTTCGGCTATTTGATTAATAACCATAATTTGGTAAGGAGTTCTTATAAAGAACAACACACTTTGGTAAATAATAAGCCTTACTTTGCAAGTCCCAAAAATTTACTTACTAGTAGGCGAAGTTTGGTTCCTGGTAACAAAAAGTTTTTTTAATACAGTTGCTCAAAAAAGTGCTTTTCTTGTAGTGGTTTAGCGTGCGGAAAGTTTGATATCGCGCACTAGTGCTTTTTACTTTTCCAGCCAATCACAGCTAATGACAGTGACAGACAGCCAATCACAGCGCCGCACCGCACCGCGCGGAGCGTTCGGATACATGTACTAAAGTAACCTCAAAGTGAATAATTGACAATTTTATAATTTATTCGCAACTGTATTAAAAAACGTCGTTCAATACTCGTGCGTAAATGTCATTCTTCACTCGTCCCGTACATTCACATATCTCGGTACTCGTGAAGTAATGACATACTTTCCGCACTAATATCGAAATGTACTATTTCCCTGTTGTAGTTAACGATTTGTGATTTAGAAAAAAGGGCCACTATTTGACTGACGTAGGTACCTACTCCATTATGGTTTGACTGCTTGTCTAATGCAGACTACCGGTAATTTGTTAGTTTATTATTTTATTGTCTAAAAACAGATTTTCGTAATCTTACTAGTCTTCGCTCCTTCTCGCGTGTGATTTCGCCAGAGTTGTAAGTACCCTCAGTCTACGGTGACCGCTTAGCATCGAGCGCCATACGAATTTCAGTTTTCAGCCACCGTCATTATTATAAAACTCTGTTTTCGAACGAGCGAAGCGGAAGCGAAGCAAGTTTTTATAAACAACTTCTGGCTACTGGGACGTCTCGGCATTTTGATGGCTTTTTTATTTTAAAAGTTTGTTCGACGATAACTTTAGTAACGTTTTTATGATCTTTATGAAATTTGATAGGGTTGCAGCAGAGACAAGTACACATAATTTGAGAGTTCGTATATGAGCATGATCGATCATCAAGCTAGAAGGTGCGAAAAAACATCATATGGGTTTTGTTATGGTCATCTTGTTTGCAAGGAAATCGCGAATTCTCAGTTCGAGGCGGACTACTAGTATAAATTTAAATCATCTGAAAAACTCAGCTTCTAAACGATTTATTTTTATTTTCACCATTAATTGTAGACCATACAAGCTCTTAAACAAGTCTTAAAGCCCTTCCTGTGAGATGAACATTGGCAAGACTGCTAAGATAGCGAGAGTTTCGAAGGCCGGTCTTTAACGACTCGCGCGGGCTTTGAGCTGAGTACGCTGAAATGGAAACTACTTAGTAAAATGTGTCACTAAGTAGAGTTCTTTTTTTTAGAAAGCTGTAATTCCGTTTAAAATTCTAACATTTACCTATAAAATACGCAGAAGTTGCAGTTTAGATAACATCAGCATCATTACGAGTAGGTTTAGGTGCTTAAAAATAATAATTACATTTTTGTAATGCTGGAAGTCAATTTCATGTTTAGGGTTCTTGCAAAAGAAAAGCTGGATAAAATATTTAAGTGTATTTTTTATTTTGGTTATGTAGGTAGGTCAGTACGCGCAGGCGCGGTCGCTGTTGTTGTGTGAGTTGGGGTGGGTCACTAAAACAAAAAAAAACACTTTTTGAGTGGGTAATCGCTTCACACAATATAGCTAAGGGTCGAAAAGGGTTAATTCTTTTTGTGTTCGTTCAATATGGATTAAGGATGGAATAATCCCATGTATACATATAGTTGTGCCTTTCTCGAGAACGTTCTCCGTTTTGTATGGAACAGGGCTCAGAAACCTGTATTTGCTCCATACTATAGTAAAATACAGGTTTTTTTCCGTTCCTTTTCCTTCTTTTGTTTATTATTTTGTATTTAATCGATAAATCGTATAATACGAAGTCATTACCTAAATACAGTATTGAGTTCTTCGTAAAGACCATAAAATAATTATACATATGGGGTCTTTTACGAAAACCGGTTCCGGGCCCTGGTATGTAACGCTCTCGCTCCAGAATATACCCCGTACAAATTAGAGAACGTTCTTGAGAATGTACAACTCTATATACCTTGTTGATTATCTTACCAAAGACCATATTGTGAACCACTACTTTATCTATTCATTCGAAAACGTATTTCAAAGCAGCGGTTGAAATGCGATTCGCATTAAAAGCTTGTTAAAGTGGCGGCGGACACAGACACGGGTCCGGCGAACAATGCCAGTTACTCCACTTTGACGTCGCTGTTGTTTTTGCTCGCTGCGTGGGCAGTCCATTAATCACAAAGCAGCTCTGTCTAAACTAGATAAGCTTCGGACCCTTTATCTATCCGAGATCGCTCGGCCTTACTTACACCATATTTCTAATTCAGGTGGTATTATGTTGGCTAATTATCTATCACGTGGTGTCTTAGGGGGCCCACCGACTATCAGTCCGCCTGACGATATAACAAAATATAGACTATAGAACAAAAATTTGACAGATCCGAACAACCGACAGGCTAATAGTGGGTGGCCCCCTTTAAATTGTCTTGCGTCTATTTTTTATTATTGATTGCCGGTTCCAACTCAGTACTAGCCATAGATCTAAGATGGCGCTCGAGCACTAGCAAATTTCCATTACCGACTATTTAAAGTATTGATTTATCCGATGTGTTAATGCACCCGATATTTGACCAAACCAATACGTCAGAAATGGTATAGAAGTGGTTTCGTCTGTCTTCAACTTCATGCAGGCTTTTATGGGCTATCTGTAACACCTAGTGATCAGATATTTTAATTTAGTTAATTTTGTTCCAGATTGACTTGGACTCCCTGGTACACGAATTACCAGATTGGTTCAAATGGGATTTACTGCCGAAGCCGGAGACAACGACGACAGAGCAGGCGGAGGATGAGAATTTTAACATATTCCACGATGAGGGCAACATCCAATATTTGGATGAGACTTATATAAACCTGCATAAGGAAGAGATCCGGCGACCTCCGAAGGTTTGTAGTTTAATGTGCCTGAAATATTGTTGTTGTGTTTATAGATTTCTCGGATAATACCTACGTCGCTACCTTGGTATCTTCTAACAAATATTGTAGCTAGGAAGATTGATTGGCAAATATACTCAAAGGCATGTAAAAACTGAACCTAGTCGCTAGTTGTAGAAGTTTTCATTGACATGGATGACTTTTTAACCGACTTCAATTCCATTGAGGAAGGAGGTTCTGCATTCGGTTTGGTGTTTTTTTTTTATGTATGTTCACCGATTACTCCGAGACCCGTGGTCCGATTTGAGTAATTCTTTTTTTGTTTGAAAAGATCTACATCCAAGGTGGTCCCATATTAATATGGTGCTGTTCTGATGATGGGATCCATGAGGAATTGAGGGAACTCTTCAATTTTGAAAGGCACATGTATGGTGATTTGGGTGTTTTCTCAAGCAACTCAAGCATTTTCTCACGAAAACCACCATTTCGATGCAGTGGACCTGATGATGATGATTGTTTTGATGATAATGATGAAGATTTTTTATGCAGGATGTTCAGCGATTACTCCGAGACCCGTGGTCTAATTTCAATAATTATTTTTTTGTTTGAAAAGAGCTACCTCGAAGATTGTCCCACATTTATCTGGGGCTGTTCTGATGATGGGATCCATGGGGAATTGAGGGAACTCCTCAATTTTTAAAGGCACATGCATGGTGATTTGGTTGTTTTCTTAAGCTACTCAAGCATTTTCTCACGAAAACCACCAATTTGATAGAGAGGACCGAATGATGAAGTCCACATATGATACGCGGACCTTTCCTTAGATAGAATGAAATATATAACCACTAAAAATGGAAAAATAAAAACTTTTTACAAAAAAAAGATAAACCGACTTCAAAAAGGATAAAATTAATAATTATATTATTTATATGCATTACCAACTGATATGTTTGAAGTCGGTGCCAAGCCACAAATTACAAAACCTGTCAAATCAGCTTCAAGTGTGAACATCACAGAACATCGGTACTAATAATGCAAAGTTTACGGTTAAGGTGTTACATTTTCATGTCTAAACTACTAATCCTATTTTGATGAAATGCGACAACGATATATATATTCTGATACACATCTGCTTTGTCAATAATCAGAAAAAGGCGGCAAAAAGAAAAAAAAATGTAGACGCGTAGGATTGACCTTCCATAGAAAATTTGAATATCGTGCCTTTTTACTGACACGGCGTGTGTACTGGGTATATGTGAGTATAGAAAAATTTATCTAGCAATTGAATTCCTTTATACTTCGGATTGAACCTTAGATGAAGAAGGATAAATAATTCAAACCAAACCACGGGCTTCGGTCGAGTTCGACATACGGATAGTCCGAACAATGTGTTAACAAACAAACATAGGATGCATGATTATACTTTCTGTACCTACTTGCCTAACAGTTAACGCATGGTCGAAACGAATGTATATCTACGTGCGATTCATACCGTATTAGATTAGTTATATAGTAAAAATAACAATTCACTGAACACATCGCCTCGTTCGTATTAACTCTTCCAAAGTTGGCTTGGCACCGACTTCAAACATATCAGTTGGTAACGCATATAAATAATATAATTATTCATTTTATCCTTTTTGAAGTCGGTTTATCTTTTTTTTGTAAAAAGTTTTTTTATTTGAGTGGTCTTGAAATCTCCTCAACCCGCCTGTTGCTTTTCGAATCTACATGTCACCCTTTTTAGTTCAGTTTATTTGTTTTGTTTATCTAAAAACCCCTCACCTTTTCATCCTGAAATCCGCTTAAGGTACGTCGACTTTAACATCATAATGCAAAACAGGTTTTGGAACTTAACCATGTTTTATAAAGTGCTGTTAACGTATCTTTCTTACGTCTCTTGATTTCTTTTAGGAGAGTCCTAAGCCGGTGTTTGAGAGGACGGGGCCAGACAATCGGCTGGTTTCAGTTGGGGAGGTGTCATTCGTGGTGCGCAATGAGGCGTTCGAGCGAGGCAGCCTGCGCCTGACCTGCATCGCGAGCATATACAACTTGTATGCAGCGCGTGCGGAGCTCATCTTTGACATGGAGCAGCCTGAGGTTGCCTCCGTACTAGGAGTTCGGAATGGTGCAGAAGGTGAGTTAATGCAATTACTCTAAATGAAACTACATATATTATTGTGTTACTAATCACGTTGTTAAGAGACCACATCGTGAAGGCCAGCCAAGTAAAAATTCGTGTGACTATCAGAGTCCATTCGATGCCTAAATGATCACTTAGGTATGCGTTTAAATCTTCTGTTCCATATAATCCTGGGGCGAGGGACTCGATTTTAATATTGGTTGTGTTTTGTTAGAAGAATCATGAATGGTAGTAAGAACTATCCAATTTAACAGTAAAGCTCTCTGAATCTAAGCGTTTAATAAACTAGCAACTTTTACTACTTAGAAAGTCTTCTGTAAACTGATCTACGTACTGGATTTAGGACGTGACTTCACAATTTAGGAATCTAGTGCGATTTAGAAAATTTTAATTCTACATTGCAAAATCACCTTTACTGCTGTAATGACAAAGGTCATTTTGAGTCCAAAACACTATATATGTGACCACCTGAAAATAAGCGGTACGTAAATGTAAAACGTATTATTCTTTCATTTTCTCAATGTTGATGTTATTGGGAGTCGCGTTTGTACAAGCGCTCTAGAGTCTGCATATTATTTATTGCGTTTAATATAATATTATTGCTATAAGTACGTACAAATTAAGTTAACTAGGTTTTAATGAAAAAGCTGAAATAACTACAACTACGATATTATTTGTCCAAACAATGAAACAGAAAACACGTCTAAGTTAGTTTAAATGGAACACGTAGAATTTTTCTTAGACTGCGGACAAGCTACACTCTGATAAATTAAAATGGAAACCACTTAGTGCTGGGGTTGTTTTTGTAATCTAGTTAAAAATCAGAAGTATTTTCTCTTTGAAAAATTGTGATGAACGATTTTCCACAAGTCGATCCGTCTTATTGCAAGATTTTGATTACTTTATCCACTCCACTCGATTTGGCTTGGCCTGGAGAAGTGGGTAATATTTTTTTGAAATATTTGACGTGGTTCGTAATATTAGATGTTTTCTCGAGGCTGCTGGACTGCATACGGGTCAGTAGGTTGATGATCGTTAAAGTCAAATTTAACAGGTGAAAAACGATTTCCTCCAATATTTGGATATGTTTGCCTTACTGCAGCAAAATTAGTACGTGAAGTTCTTCACTGTTTATCAATGCAAATAAAAAATTAAAACATTTTTCTATACTTTTAGCAGACGAAAGGAGAATATTGAATAATGACTTAAATAGATTTTTTTTAAAGTTGGTTTTAAATATTATTAAAATGAACATCAGCAGTTTTACTCGTGCTTAATACTAGTGTGTAAAAAAGTGGGAAGCTAAATCATGATATTTAATGCTATTAAGTTAAATAGTTAATTAATTATTTAACTTTATTTCCTTGCATATTTGAGAAAATATATATGTTTCGGAGAGACTAGAAAATTGTGGACTCGACTTATCTTTTCAGACTTAAATATCTACGTTTCTTCCGAAAAATAAAAACGTTTACCGTGTTTTTTTCTTTTCTTTCCTCTCTATTAATACCTATGTAATGTATGTATTAAACCTAATCGTACAGTCGCCATCAAATATATCGGAGCGGCCATGATACTTAAAAATATCTGGACATGGACTTTATTGCCTTGACAATAGAGGCTTTGTTCAGATATATGTGACCATCTTGGCAGCTACGATATATCTGATGGCGACTGTACCTCAGCTGACGATGTATTTTTTTCCAGGTTGGGATATCTGCAGCACGTGGCGAATACCGGCTGCGCTAGCGCCGCTCCTTTACAGCATGCGGTAGTCATCTTTACCTTCATTTTTAGTACAAATTCAAACTAAGGTCTCCATAATTATTGTGATTCTCATTTTGTACAAACTCATTAAACATATCCAAATGCGTGAATTTATATTCCGTTAAGAATTCAAACTTTGTTTTATATCAAACAGATCTTTTAAATATAATAAATCTTAGCATAGGTCACACTGGCCAAAGTATAGAATAAATATTTAGTGAGTAACAGATGGAGGTATTAATAAGTGATTAGAAACCTATGCATTTCAAACATATAATAGATGATACAATGTGATAAATATAGTGGTTGGTTTGTATGAGCGGTCTTACACATTTTCCAGCGGCCTAAATCACGCGGTTGATTTATGCAAAAAAGTAAAAAAAACGTAGCTACGAGGGACACTTCCCAAGTACCTACTTTAGACCCTAATTCAAATTTCTTTATTATTTGGGTAAATGTCAGTGTTCTCCCAAACGCCAACGACTACCATAGAGAAAGTAAGTATGCCTATTTTACTTCCTTATTTTTCTAATGTATGACCTGTACTGACTGTACTCATTTTTTTTTGTTTTCCTTTGGAATACGTTTTGTTTGATATTAAAACAAAATCAATTTTAGATAGGTCACGTCACGTCAAAATGCATCCCACAAAAAACCACGTGCAAAAACAATTTCTACTCGACTATAAGATCTTTGCTAGTATAACGTGACCTAAGGTATCGCAAATGTGCGTTTTCAACCAAAAGGGTACTTTACTGGCGAAAATTTAGTCACAAAGCGCGATATAATTCGGAGAGTCTGGAGTAACTTAGACCTTCGTTTTCAAGCACTGTGAATACCGAGCCCTGTTCTCGTTGACAACACGAAGATGTGGCTAAACTTACGTAAGTAAAATCGTTAACTTATATTGTTTGAAACCAACCGATATGATCAACTCCTATGTGGTACCTATTGATTAAAACTTCACTAATGAAGGACAAACTTATACAGTAATTCCCGGTGTGGGGTATTGCGTAAGTGTAATGAATCACAGCTCTCGAATGATTGGTGCAAAGGATCTAATAAGTCTTTGAAAAGACGTGTCGTCTATAAAATTGTGTAAAATAGATTTTAGAGTCGAACCGTAAAAAGGTTCCTTTTAGTGAACTGACTTGCCTCAGTTTGTCTTGGCTGTGTTGTAAGCCTCCCTTTGTTTTCGTAATACCCACCTTAAATTTTTGGAACAATGGTAGCGAAGACTGATGGATTAAGTGGACTCTAGAATTATTTCTGGCCAAAGCAAAAGGGAACTTAGTTTAACAATGCCCAGAGTCGGCTTAATGACAATTACGTAATAAATAATTATTATCAAGTATCTCACTACAACTATGACATTTCCATTGAGGCACCGACCGTGAACGCTGAGCGTTTTAGTACTCTTTCATAATGTCTACTCATAGACAAATTGTCTGACATTTTTTTAAACACTGAAATCAGAAAAAATGCTTGGTTTCCCTAAAATATGTAAACTGGTAGAAAAATCAAATACAGTTAGCTAGTGAACTTCAAATATGTATTTTATTAGCATGAAAATCTGTTTTTTGTTTAATATTTACTTTATAAATATAAAATAATTTCGAATTGCGCTACATACTGGTTAGTATGTTAATTATATTGCGAGTGCTACGCTGCGATATAACACATGTATGTAATGTAGGTAAATGCGGTTCAGCCAATAGCTAGGGATACACGCGCAGATCTGCCCGCTGGATTTGTCTTATGGCGCGAATTGGACACGGATTCGTCTGCGTGTCCACGTCAGAACAGCGCCATACATGAACGGATGAACCGCCGGGCGCATCTGTGCATGTATCCCCAGCTAATAGCCAATATGACTTATTAAAACTTGAACATACGTAAGATAACTTGTGAGCGTTTTCATCAATACAACCAGAGGCCATACATATATAAACAGCCACAGTCTAGGAAGTTTTTGAGGCTCCAAATCTGAAGCGCTACCTGAACAAGACCAACGCAAAGTTTCCGTAGTAATACCAGAGACTATACAGATATAGACGACCACAGCCTAAGAACTTTTTGAAGCTCAAGTCGATTGCGCGCTCTGTCCGAAAGCCGCCTAAAGATACCGAATTTGTAGGAAGAAATGTCACTTGCACTGCTACTCCACCTAGCAACAAATAGTACACTAGTAGCTACTAGGTAGAGTAGCAGTGCAGGTGACATTTCTTCTTGCAAATTAGGCGGCTTTCGGACAGAGGGCGCAATCGACATGAGCTTCAAAAAGTTCTTAGGCTGTAGTCGTCTATATCTCTATAGTCTCTGGTAATACCGTAATAATAGTAACTATTAATTACTAGATGGCGCCAGGGGATAGAGAATACTCTACCTTACATGACACGGTATCTTTGGTTGGTCTTATTCAGACGGCGGTTCAGACTTGGAGCCTTAAAAAGTTATTAGAATGGGGCTGTCTATATCAATAGTGAAATAATTTGCCAGTAGTAATTCCCAATTCATTATCGGAAAGCACTTCATTTGGCGCAAGTTTCATTTACCGTAGCCTCGTTTATTTTTATGTATAGTTCGTTTATGTATACCTATTTAAAATAAATTATAATTTGTCTATGTTTGAAATAAAACAACTTTGAACGGATTATATCGCGTATACTGAATTTAAATTACAGACGTTTCGAACACTTTACAGCGTTCGTGGTCACGGGTTGACGGGTAACTATACGCGAAATAATCCGTTCAAAGTTGTTTTATTTCATGAATAATATTTTGTCTATGTTTATTTAGAATAGAGATACCTAGAGTTTGTATTAATGAATGGATTAATTAAAATGTGTAAATAAGAATTAAACAGATCTATGTAAATTTAAATAAAATACAGATTAGAAATTAAACGATGTTGAAATTATTAAAGAGTTTCATTTCGAATTCATAATTAAGGGGGTTTTAAACTCACAGTTTTTGGCATGAAGAAAGACGGGTGCTGTTTTATGAATTAAAAGAAACGTACCTAACTTCGGTAAAGCGTAAATAAAAGTGGTGTGTTAAATTTCTAAAGCCAGTAAGAAAGGGACTTCCATTTTATATAACAAGCAAATATACATATGTCAGCTCAACATAATTACCAAGCACTCCTCTCAATCCTCGCTTAATGCATGTGTGTATTTCTTGAGCTTACAAAAATAACCCCGTAATTTCCCCTTGGAAGAGTTCCTAAGCTTTAATCAATCATACGAGGGGATTGAGTCCACAATAAACAGTAGAAATGCCGCTATTATCCTCCGGGAAAAATCATTTATTGAGGAGTTAGATTGTCGAGAGCAATGGATTACTCAGCTTAGTGCAAATGACGAGCGATTTTATTCACTTTATTTGGATAGTGTCGAGAGTCTGGCAGTCTTTTTAAATTACTTCTACTCGTTACCACAATATTACTTTCCTTAGAGGTTCTTCAGTTAGTTCTTTAAGCGAATCAATGGATGGAATGGATTTTACATCCCTGATGATATTCCTCTAAATATTTGATCGCGATACATATTATATACTTTTACCTCAATGCCTCAGAACTAACGCTTAGAGCGGTTCTCGTTTCGTAGCTGATGGTTGGACTAGACCTGATGATTGATGTTGAAATAAGTTTTAAAACACAGTCTAACACGGAGAGAAAATTTTACTAGAAACAAGTAAAAAATAGTAATTCCCAGGACAAGTAACCGTTTAATTGTTTTTAGTAAACGTTTACTTGTTCTAGGAATTACTATTTTTTACTTGTTTCTAGTAAAATTTTCTCTCCGTGGACGATGCCGAAATTATGTCATCATAACGGGATCCTTGTTACACTCTGTGTTCTGTAATGTCATATTACATTAGCTAGAGATCTGCCCGCGCGATTTGTCCGGCGGATATGCCCGGCGGACAGATGCTATTCAGATGTGTCCGCAGACAAATCCGTGTCATATTTGCGCCATACAAGTACAGATCTGTCCGTCACATAAATCCGGTGGTTAGATCTGTGCGTGTATCGCTAGCTATTAGTATAATACTACCATAAGGCTTTATATTTATCGATAAATGTTATAAATGAAGGCTCCGAAAGAGGAATGGTCAGAAGGTATATAGGTAATATCTTTAATATTGTATGAAACCAAGTATTGCATTTGTCTACATCATTATTATGCATTGTGTCAAGTCATTCCAATCGAAAGAAAAGTCCAAATAAGGGACTATCTCGTTTTAGCTAAGGAAGTAATGACGTCATCAGAAAATAATTCGAACTACCTAACGCACTACGGCATGCTCTATGAGCAAATTTACTATTTTACTATGAAGTTGGTGAAATCATCGACAGTATCGATGGTCTACCCAAAGATTGATTAAGTGATTAAGTAAGACACTGATCCCCTGCAGATCTGGTTGTTGCCGGTTGTCATGGGAAAGAGAGATATATAATTTTAAACAAGGAAGAACCGACCTCACTTAGATTCCCCATTTCCAAAAGCAAATGCACGAGCTACTGTAAAAATACTTAAATCGCTACAGGTATGCCTATAATTTTTGACGAGTTCCATCGACTTCTCCAGGATCCCTGACCCGGTAACTATTGGGCCACCTGTAAAGTATACCCTTTCAAACAAAATAATTTTACAAGTCGGTCCAGCCGTCTTAGAATAATCGCTGAAATTAGTATTGCAAAGACATAGATCCCGACGAATTGAGAACTTCCTCCTTCGAAGTCGGTTGTAAATGATAGTGGCGGCATCCTGTCTTTTATATTACACTATCCCGCGACCGTTTCTTCTTGTCTCCTATCAGCGACTTTTGCTCTTACTTATTTGCTCCTGAATAAGGTTCGATTTAGTTTAACGACATTGTAAGTTACTTGGAGCACTAGCTCCTCATTATGAAGCTCCATGAGTCATTCATACCTCTTGTGTAATAAATGATGCTAATTGTTTGGAAGGAGCAATACATAAATTGTCGTAATTGGTGTAATAAAATCTCGGAAGTGCACTCAGATGTACAATCGTTAACGAGACACGCATCTTCCGATATTTCCAATGGCGCGAAAACAATAAACGGGAACTATTATTTGGTGGCGCAGCTCATAATGAAGCTAGGGATGCGAAAAATTTAGTAACGATTAATAAAAATGTACTATTTCTCGATTGCTAAAAAACTATACAATTAAATTAAACTGCACAATTAAATTAATAAAAAGTATATAAGTCATTTTACTATATACACTGGTGGGAAATTGCGCGGGACTACTGACGTAAATATTGGAGGCCGCCTCATTTTGGATTGGTGCACTATTGAGTTATTTATTATATTACACAAATCAGGCACATAAGGAATAATTCCTCATTGTTTTTTTTCTTTCTGTGTACGTGTTTAATTTTCAATTTCTACTCATTAGTCATAAGTTAGCTATAAATTAGGTCCCCGCTGAAAATCGTTTTTATCGTCTGTTTTTTTATACTATTTCTTATACCTAACTATTTAATTCTGCATTTTCGTCGAAAATTGTATTGCCGAATTTCATTTGCCAACCAACTTTTCACAGGAGTTTTATTTGGCCCAATAACGTTTACCAAATAATAATTTCGCAACCATTTCATTTCCCAACCCCATATCTGGGAAATGAAAATTACCTACTAGGTTGGGTCGGTTAGGTGGGATTAAGTATGTAAAGTTGTGAAATGAAATTTTGCCAAAAAAACTAACTTTATTCAAATAAAATCAACGTTTTTACCAAAACTCCCACCCCTAAATGAAGCCGTCAATTTATTTCCCATTATTTCTCATTGTGGCCAGCAACGCAAAACCAATAACAATCTGTTACGTTTTACAGTCTAAGGATTTCGTCGGCCACTATTGTGCCCTAAGTATACTTTGCACGACCGCTCTTTTCATTTGCTCCCACTTTATTGGACGGAACCCATTACGCGGCAAGCAGTCACCATTCAGCGAGTCGGTTATTAGGCATAAGGCTCTCCATAAAAAGAAAGAGTTTAAAATTAAGACTCAATTTGTAAATGAAGGATACAGTCAGCCGTAATGTAGGCCCTTATTATCTTCACAATAGGCTAGCCACTTAGGCTTGATAATTAATTGATTTAGAGTTTGTGCGGATGCAAATGTCGTAGAATTCATTAGTTGCCATAAAAAATTGGTCATTTATATTTTCGTAGAACTTCTAGAATTTTGTAGAGTCATCAATTACAACAAGACAATAAAAATACTAATGCGATTTGCGACAAAAAAGCTTGCCGTTTTTTACATACAAAAACAGTCATATAATGAAATATGTAACCAACCAAACACCGAAAGTATTTTACTCAACTTTAACCATTTGTAGGTATTAATTTCTAGGTACGGCTGGCTGGTCCTCGGTAAACTTACTATAAATAGGTCTAAATTAAAGATGAAGCCTTAGACTTGCTTGCTTGCTTAGTTTATTAAAAGTTAATATTGAATTTCAATTTTTAAACAGTAAGTTTAACTACATTCTTTATGGTATACAGGTTGTTTTTTCAATAACCGGTGAGATAGGCCATACTAACCAACTTTTACTAAGCTCCAACTCCGAAATCTCAAAACTTTTTTGACTGTTTCATAAATTTCAGACGTTGACGTTTTCTAAGGGGGAGTCATTTTTTTTAATAATATAATTTAAAAGTTGTTCAGTATGACTTATCTAATTACTTCCAAACATCCAGTATAAGTCATATTATTCGGGCGTGGTTAGCAAAATTTTCCATTTACATCAGTAGTTAAGCGTTAAATAAACATACAACTTTTCGTTCTCATATCCTAGGGCAAGGGAAATTGAAACAAAACGGAAAGTTCGAAACAAAACGGATAAAAGCTAACCTATGTTTGATGTAGTTTTATAATTGGGTCGCAATCTAATGAACTGACAGAATTGATTTAGTTTGTGAGTGAAATAGTACTAAAAGGTTGGTATAATGAAAGATTAAATAAATCTATCCTTAAAAGCAAAGTTGAAGTTTGAAGGGCGCCGCGAGCGCTCTGTCTTGCGGTGGGTTCTTAATGGATAATGCCTGTAGGATCATTACTCTACCGAATCTTATTTCAGCTTGCTGGTAAACATCTTCAGGAAAATATATCGTAAATAGTTACTTTGTCTGATTTTTAAGTCAGTCATGTTTTTAAGGCGGACCTTAGGTGAGCCGTTGTCGCATTAGCTTTGAGTTTCTAAATTAAGTATTGAGCACTTAAGCCAACCCGGAGTCCCCTAGATGCCTATTCAAGGATGAGTGCTCTTTAAACCGAAAGAAAATCCCTCAGAGGGAAGAATTAATCCACGTCTCGTTGAGAAAATTCTACTTAAATCGGTTCACAATTTAGCCTATATTGGTCTTTTAACGAAGCAGCTTTATTAAATACATTTGCCTCGTAGCGCTTTACAGTGCCGCTGAAATGATACTTATTGGCAAACCTCTGTGGATATTAAACCTGCTCGTTAATAATGAGAAATATTGCCCGCGGAACAAATAATTTCCGAACAATAAATAGCGATCAGAGATAAATTCAGAAAACTAAAATCGAATACCCAAATAAGTAATAACGAAATTCCATTAACCATGTGTCTCGCCCACACACTTGCAACACCCTGTAAGAGTGAACGAGCTCGGGCGTTCCATTATTGTTTGATATAATAATTTTGGCAAATTGGTCATTTGTTGTATCAAACAAATTGTAATTCCGGTATTTTTTGTTTGGCCAATTCAGAGGCCAATTTTCGTAGCCCATAAGGAGCATATTAAGGCCTTCTACTCGTACATAGTTAACTAAATTTTGGGTGATTTATGGGTTGGTTCCCTTATGCATAAATACGTCCAATTGGTCATTTGTTGTATCAAAGTGATACGTACAGAATAGATACTTAAGTATAATTGTATGTATGTATATGAATTGTATGTCTAGAACGTGGCTTTGTAATTCCGGTATGGCCAATTTCAGATACCGGAATTGCCAGCCCTACTTACAAGGCCCCGTTCTACAAGAGAGGAGAGACTCGCAGCAACTTCAGTTACTCCGTGATAATAGCGCATGCAACTGTGCCGAAATATTGGAAACTCACAAAAACAAACACACATGGTAAATACCCCGTTTAAATAGTTTTTGTAAGAGAAGAGCACTAGCGAATTATACTTATCTATTCCGTAGTTCCTTATACCCCCTACGAAAATTGGCCCCGGAATTGGCCATATAAAATACCGGAATTGCAAGCCATACTTGTAAGATTGTGCATCATATCGCACTGACATTTATATTGAATTGAAATAACATGAATACCTTTTTTGTTTCGTAATCTGCACCTCTCGCGTTGTATGGTAACAGATAATTTTCATCGCGTTACATTCATTAATGTGGGAAAAATCATTAAACTCTTTATTCATAACTTGACTGAACGCTTTCATCGCGTCATTTAATCGTAAACTTGAAAGGGGTATAATAGTTTTAGTTTCATTTGAAATTGAAACTAAAATTTCACTATAAACCTATCTATTTTAACGCCTTATTTGATTGGCTTTTACTCTCTCAATTATTTTATATCAAGGTTTAATATGGGTACGAAACTATCTCAATCATTGTCATCCCAAATACGAGTACCTAGCTACCAGTGGTGGTAGGTCAAAACTTTTCTTAGGCAAGGCTTAATTTGGCTTAAACTTTCTTCATGAGCTGTATGAAAACTGCTCAGGAGCCTGAAAATAAGGCAAGGGGACAGGAATCGTGTTCTATTGACGTGTCGCCACTGCTAGCTACCTATAACCAAATAGAAAATATGTTTATGTATCAACATTAAATACTTAAATCTAAACCTACCATGTGAGTGTCAATATCGTCACCTCCTTTTTTCATTATTTCTTATACTATATTATAATCAGTCTAGCAATAAATATATTTTTAACCAATAGCAGGATAGAGGGAGTCTGTGATCGACGTATTTACGAAGCAGAAGTCCCAGTTATCATATTACTGGTGATACAATTACGGACAGACTCAGCACACGGCTGCAGATTACCTATAATGTCGGAGCAGATACGTCACCTACAAAACAGATATTATCTACATTCTACTACTATTAGTTCCTATCGACTAACTATACTATCGACCAAAACTATGGCAGTTTTGGTAATATTTTGGATTATTTATTTTCACTTTCGGGATAATATGTATAATATGAAATAATGACAATTAACGCCATTGACGCATAAAATGATACTTGGCTGCCCAAAATACTTAAGTACAAAACGTATAAAACGATATTCAAGGGTATCCTAACTAACAGATTAAAAGTATGGTAAGGTCTCCCAATTGATTCCGAAGGCGCTGTCAATAGTTTTCCAACACATATAGGTAATTAATTACCCAAAACGATGGTTTGTGAAGTGGTAGTAGTATGACGTATGACTACTTACACCGTAATCCGTAAAGGACTGTAACTTACGGCGGTGTTTACCGCAGTAAACCCAGCAGCCATTGTGAGTGGATCGGATACACTTGCCTATTCTACAGCACTGACAGTGCGCGGGTGGCCCGCGGGGATTGCGGCTTTGCGAGGTGCGCGTGCGGTATAACACGACGCATGATTCAATCGAGACTATACCCGAGTTAATCAATAGAATGAGGGTTCAATGGTTACGGCGTGGTTTACCGCGGTAAACCCAGCAATCGTTGCGAGTGGGTGACGTGGTGTATCTGATTCACCTGTCTATTCTACAGCACTGACAGTGCGCGGGTGGCCCGCGGGGATTGCGGCTTTGCGAGGTACGCGTGCGGTATAACACGACGCATGATTCAATCGAGACTATACCCGAGTGAATCAATAGGATGAGGGTTCAATTGGTTTCCTATATTGATGTTAATGTTTGTTATTTTTTCATGTTTTGTTCGCTAAAAATGCTACACGGAAAAAAAAGCTTTCGGGGTATTCTCAATCCAAGACATTATTATTATCTTGGAAATATTTCCTCGTGACAAGTATTTATTTCCTTTACCAAAAATATGATTCTTCGCTTAATAAAACCACGTTTTCTTAAAATATAAATACAACAATGTATTGTTTCAAGAGCATATTGAGTAAATGAGAGAGATTGTACTTTAATCAAACAAGTATTATCTTAAGTAAAAGAAAACTAGAAAACCTGTAAGAATATATTCGCTTCGTTATATTTAAAACTTTATTTTATTTTCGTAAAAGGAAATAAATACTTGTCACGAGGAAATATTTACAACATAATAAAATAATGTCTTAGATTGAGAATATCCCGGAAGCTTTTTTTTTCCGTGTACACATATTTTCAGTAGGTATAATAGTAATATGTAATTTAATTTAACTGGTTAATTAGACCAATTCAATATTATTCTTTTGAGCGTTGTTTGTTGATAGAACTTCTTGATGAAAATAAACTTGATATATCTGTAAAATTATATTTTCTGAACTTTTTTGAGACAATAAAGAAGATTAAACTAATCTTGGATTCGTTTACAAAATGTTGACTTTATTAGTTTTTAGGTTATGTTTAGCTGTTAAGACAGTCTAGTTCTGATAGTGCTGCTAAGAAAGGAAACACTTATTTGTTACTATTGAATAGTCATAAACTAAACAAAAGAAAGAGTACGTTTTATTTCACAATACGATGATACGAAGCACTAATATCTAATATAGGAACTCCGCAAAAAAATGTGACACGCTCTTATTATATACGTAGCTCTACAAATACGATTAAGATCATTGAGTAACAAGAGACGACAATCCTAAGAAATTCTTTGTCCCAAAAGTTACAGTGAGAATCACTATAAGTTTATACTACTTACGCTGTCAACTGCCAAAATGTACACCATACATTGTTACAAATGTCACATTTAGTAGAATACATAATATTATTATAAATAAGTCAATGATTATGACAGATATTTTGCGTTCTTCTATTACATGCGAGTAAGATATTACGCCTAGTCAAAAAAGGATATCTCATCACAATAGTAAATTTATAGTACCAATAAAGCATTTTACTTGTCACGTGAGCCATATATTCCCAGCGTTTTTTCTAAAAACATTTCGGTTCGGAAATGTCTACCCGTGTCAACGGCGCCATCTCCCAAATTGCGCGCCGATGGTCGCCGGGCCGTTCATTATAAATAAATAACTTTATATCGTATTGAAACGAGTTTCAATTTCGTATTCAATGTAAGGTTGAAAGTTAAATAAAATATATTGACTAGGTACATAACATTTTATATTAGCTAGTCACCTAAAATAACTGATTTACGCCTTTTCGCCCTGAAGCTGTGACGCCGGTATTATTAATTATTAAAATATAGTCTAACCCCCTTATTCATAAACGTCTATAATAAGGGAGTAAATAATTATTAAGGTAAATAACTAACAATAGGTAGTATTTATATCACCCCTACCCTATCAATTTGTATCATTTATGAAATAAATAGATGGGAGATTATCAGCGGCGGCGGGTGAAAATTTTTCTAAGGCAAACCGGAGCTGATTTTAGCTTAAAATTTCTTCACGAGCTTTAAAAAACTACTCAGATGCCTGAAAATTGGACAAGCCGACGGGAATCGTGTTCTATGGACCCGCCGCCACTGGGAGATACATCGATTTATATATATTAGTTAGAGAAATATTTGAAGATGACTACATTTGTTTGTTAGTGCCACATTATTGTGAAGTCAGCGCTTATTGGAATGTAGTCAACTATTTGCCTTTTTATATCATTTCAGCGATTTTAAGAGAATGTATGAATATTTATGTATGGGTTTTTATTTAACTGTATTCCATAAGCGTTAGCGGTTGTTACAAAACTGGTGATCTTTGTCAAACTCCTTACATTCCTTCACGAGATCGAGAGTGATAGTCAGACCTGACTTAAAAATAACTTTTTAAGAATAAGTAAAATGAAGATGTCCTTCTTTGATAATATTCACCTAGTAAAATTGAAATAATAAGGTCCGAAAAAGTAATTACAAAAGTAAATGGAAGTTACCGGCACAATTGCTAGATGGCGCAATAGCGTACAAGTTAGCAAATTGGATTGTCGCCCCAGGGACCGCGGGCGGCGACATCGGCTAATCACGTCCACATCGCACAACGCCGTTCTTGCTTATATTATATAGCTTGGTCGGTGTCATAAATTTCCTTCTATTAGGCCTGATTTTTTATTCTTTCTTATTTTCACAAAACTATCATTTGCTCGGAACTTCGCGCATGTCGTGAAACTAGTGAAATTTTAAACACAAAACTTCCGTGAGAATCAGACATATTAAATAAATCACGGGTTACTCACGTCTTTTAAGTCGAATATTGCTCGACATGTTTTGCTCCATAACGAGGAGCTTATCTCGTGAAATTGCCAAACACCTTACAGTCTCAGATCGCCCTCTCGCTTAGAACTCTCGTACTTCTAACTTATACATCTTTGATGACACTTTTTCAGGTTATAGGAACCGACCAAATTCTTCAAAATATTCAGAAATTTTTGGTCGAAGGAGGAACAGTCTTCAAAATATGTAAACATACAAAAGTTGTCCTTTTTGATACATTTTTAATACGATATCTTGATTAACGGTAAGTTTCCCAGTTTGTACCCACAGGAAACGTTAGTTGGAAGGTCTCGTTAATAGGTATCTACAGACGACACCTGTTAACATTTTGCTCTCACTTCATTTCCCTTCAAGCAGATTGTGCGTCCCCCATCTTACTCTAGAATATTTTTCATAAAAATGTTAGGAATCTTTTTTCTCTCCGTTTTTCTTGCTTCGCCTGCGTACACAAGGTTTGTTTAATTAACGGGAGCATTTCTCGCATTGTTGGCAGCGGTAGCGAATATAATAAAGATATTAAATCTACTTTATAGAATGCCTCCACTATTATTACTGAAGAAATAAATCCGATACATAATAACCACAAGAGTTTGGGGTGTCCAATCTACTAAATATATTAAAGGATGGTGTAGAAACTGTTGTTATTTTTACAAAATTTGTCATTAATGTCATTATATATACACACAATCTCTTGTAATCACAATAAATACGTCAACCGCAGATTTTCTAACGGCAAATTTTCGTCGAATCCGAGAAAATTAAGGACAGATTAGATAAAGGCACAAAAAATCTGCGATTGACGCATTTATGAGGTAATCATACGAGGTTGTAGGCATAATGACTAAATTTATAAAAATAACAGCCATAATCACTTTTTCCTGGTGACATAACCACTTTTCACTTAGTCATAGTGACATGTCACAAACTAAAGCCATTCAATTTTGTCTCATACATATAACCGTAATAACTACGTTTACTTAGGTACAGTCCGTGAGCTCTAAAAACAATCTTCGGGTTTTAGAATGAGACGTCGGGTTTCAATCAACAGTGACACATGAAAAAGCAGAACAGCAATACCTTCGTGTGTCATCGCCGTTTCCCGAAGGTTCTTCTTAATGCTCACGGACACCATATTGTTTCAAACTGGAACAAAAGAGGGCTAGGAATTGATCTCCGACGTCTCGTTTCGATTCAATCAAGAAAATCGCATCAAGCTTGTTTAATTTATTTCTCCAGAGATGCAAGTTAAATATTTAACTTGAAAGTCCCTTTGAGAATCAAGTAATCAAATTTATATTTAAGAAGATTGACTGCCGAATGAGTTAGTATTTAACTAAAAGAATAAAGTTAATAGAAATTGTATAAGTCTGATGGAATGTATAAAATATTAGGCATGAATACACTATGTTAATATATTAATAAGATCCATAACAAGTTTCAAAAACCGAATGCAGGTACTGTACTGCCATAATGTGCCAAATATTCATATTATGTGGCACTAGTATTTATTATGAATACCTCGTTAAGTACAAATACTCTTCAGTAAAAATGTAAAACTAAGCTGATGGGGTTAAACGCGTTTCATTATTTTTTTAAACACATTGTATTTATAATTAAGTAGATACTTTACATTTACATCACTTATCATTGTATCTGTATGAACGTTTAATATTAAGTAGATAGGTACCTACGTTTTACTCAAAGCGTTGATCTTATTTAAGTACAGTATTAATAGAGCTGCAACATATTGCATAACTATCCCAAGCATATTAATTTGTTCACCGATTTCTTAACGCAAACGTGCTCACCGTTAAGTCAATGTATTTTGTTTACATGTTTACGCCTTCAGTGGAAATTTCTATTAGGCACAATAGAATTTCCCACCATCACGCACGGGTGGCGCGGGGATGAATGCCGGCAGCATACATAAAGAACCACTATCCCGCGGTCGCTACATATGACAGAAAAAATAAAAGGAAGTTTTCACGAATAAAACAAAAGGGATCTTTTATACGCAAATTGATAGCTCAAGTACTACAACATGTATGAATTATGTTTGTTGGTTGACTCAACAGACTGCAAATTAATACGTGCTTAAGAGGCCGACAACACCCAATGACCTTCAAATTGACTTTACTTAAACAGTCATATATCATATAACTTTAACTAAAAATGTTAATATTCATTATATTTAAAACAACTTTGTTAATTCCAGTATACGATTGAACGAAATCGGCTCGATAGAAAATAATTCCAAAGTTACATCTTAAAATTAGCTTGAAAAAGTTTTATGTCTTCAGTTTCTTAATAATTTTGTAATTAAGTTTGTAATTAAGGACTAAATTAATTTAAACTAATACTAAAAACTTTATTGTTTTATATTTCTCAATGAATGCCTAGTTTTTTTTTAGTTCATAATTTTGCGAATCTTATTGTAATGCAGTGTTTCTCTTTCACTCCCGCTGACAAAGATAGGGATGGAATTTAGCTGTTGCTATCCCCTTAAATAACAAAACAATTTCAGATTCCTTGTTATTGTTCAAAGCCTGAGCTGCGGATAATAAGCCCGGTGTATTGCAATTTTGGTGCTCTAAAAACACGATCCAATTTTGGTGCGTCAAAAACTTTCAAACAATAAATAAATTTCAAATCATTATCGATACGTTGTATTCTCATGTGACACTAAATATGTATGACGCAATCCAGGCAACCCAATAAAGTGTTTAATTATTAATTAGACAAACATGACCAGGGACTGCTATTCAATATACTCAGCACATATCTCGAATTAAAATATATGAACAATACATTATTAATTTTAGACAAAAAAAGAACCGACTTCACTTAGGATCTGCTATTCCTAGAGGAAGTGGCCGAGTTGCTGTGAAAAATTGTAAAATCACTATAAGTGTGCCTATAGTATGTATAGTAATACTCTGGTTTCCCACTCCGAAATTGCTCGTAAATAAATAGTTAATATCATACCAAAGATAACCTTAAAAATTTGCAGTAATCCTACTGTAATAAGGCAAAAATGTATAAATATTTTTAAACATGACTGTACCTTTAATTCCAATAGTTATAGCAACAAAAACATAACAAATCCAAACTCTCATCAAGCCTAGTTTCCCAGTTTCCCGACCACTCAATCGCTGCAATGTTATTTTCGCAGTCTATTTCAGTGACGTATTCTCATTTGGAGTTTAGTTTCGAACAAGAGCGTTTTGTTTGAGCATGCAGTCAACCGGGTTTGTTGTTCAAAATGGATTTTTTTCACGGTTGGATTATAAAGTTTAACAAATGTAGGCATATTTCGCTCGGCCCACAGAAACACTGTTGACGAGTGACACGTTATTCTAAGATTTACGAATGGTCAAATTACTGAGTCAACGAGTATGAGTCACTGTGTCTTTCTCTCTCTGTCTCTCTCTCTCTTACTCTCTCTCTCTCTGTGTTATTCAGTAGGTATTTAAACTAGTAGCCCGCCTCGAGCTGAGAACTCGCGATTTACTTGCAAACGAGTTGACCAATATAACAAGATCGTAAGGAGGATTTTTTTTCTCCTTCTGGCTCCATAACCACTTGGTCGATCCTGCTCATATACGAACTTATACATTTTATGTATCTCTGCTACAGTTCCAAGAAATTTCATAAAGATCAGAAAAACGTTACTAAAGTTATCGTCGGACAAACTATTGAAATCAAATAGCCATCCATATGCCGAGACGTCCCAGTAGCCAGGTGACAGTTCGGTCTGGAGTTGTTTGTCCAACTCACTTCGCTTACGCTCCGTCAGTTCGACAAACCTAAACCAGTGAATAACTACTGGATTGGTTATAAAACTGGTGGATAGGGAACGTTTATTGTAATTCATTCGTTTTTCTAGCTTCTGAGCATGTTTTGTGGAATTTAACTTTTAACAGGATTTAATATCTCAAGCATACAGGGTGAAATATAAATACTGGTGATCCATTATAAAAAAAAAAACAAGGTTACACTCCCGGCACAGCAGTGTTTTAGCGGCAGTTTTTCGTTTTGCGGCTTTTGTCGCAATACGATACCAATTACATATTCCCTCAAACGGATCACCAGTTTTTGTTACACCTTGTATTTCTAATTAGTGATCCTTCTAACACCCTCCCCGTAAGGCTTGCTTACTTCTTTTCAATCAAAACGGATTTGGGTTTACTTATTGTATATAGTAGACGCACTTAAACTACTTACAACCAAATGGGGTAACTGGAACCAGGGGAATAACAGTGACAGAATTTTTCAATACGTATACAACTAGCATAAGATCGACGTTCAGACTTGACAGTTCTAGATTCATAGATTATAAATAGCGCAATATTATTGTTCCTAAAGCTACACTACTGTCCCGAGATATATCATTTGTCGGTACTGCTGAAGAATAAAAAAAACACAATATTTAAAAGTAGTCTTGTAGAAAGGCTCGGTTTTGCTATGAATAATAATGTCACAGATGTATTAAATAAAAATGACATCTTAATACGGGGAGGTTCACCCTCGTCAAAAGAAAAGCTTATTTGTATTAATGTTCGTATTTGTTTTAAAGAGTAAAAAACCTTGAATATTAAAATACTTAACCATCATTCAAAACCGTGTTATGAGACATACACACACAGACCCACACTAAGAAATAAGTATTGTACGTAGCACGAAGTTTTAAGTGTTTGAGTGTTCATCACGTTGTTATAAAGTTTGTTTTAAAAATAAGATGGCCAGATGGAAGATTTCTAATAGATTAACTTATAAATTCAATTTAAAATTCAGATAAACTCCCACTCCACTCCCTCTCACCTAATCAGGGTTATGTCCACGACGCATTTATCCTGGGTAATCCTTGAAACAAAATTAACAAAACATAATGGGGGGATACTTTGGAAACAGCAGTAACGTTTAATTTTTATTGCGAGTACGATAAGTATCGTTCTGTAGCTGTTCTTTGTTTTAACTTAAATTAGTGCTATCCGGGCATGTTTACTTATTTGCCCGTGTTTGGTAAGCCTGCGATACACTAAAAAAATACACATCGTATTTGACACTTAAATTTAAATAAAATGCATTAAGTTCTGCTGCTGCTTCCGGTCACAGACGGTTTAATAATCTGAATTAAAGTGAGATAATATTCGAATGAAAAACCATTTTCATTGATTATATCTTTTAAAGTTTAGCAACCAAATGGAAGTATGCTGAAACATAAGTACAAATTTATAGCTTCTATGGACAATCTTACAAAAATCCAACTCGTCCTACGTTTAAGCACCTACTAGGTGACGACACTTACAACAAACCGATAAGTACAAGAATAGAATAGTGGGGATAAGTTCTGCTTTGTACAAATATTGTGTATCTTTTCTGTTGTCATTTTCCTATGCTGTACAGTCGCCATCAGATATATCGGAGCAGCCAAGGTGGTCACAAATATCTGAACGAAGCCTCTATTGTCCAGGCATTAAAGTGCATGTTCAGATATTTTTGAGTGCCTTGGCCGCTCTGATATATTTGATGGCGACTGTTCAATAAAGTGTTTGACTACTGACTACTATCACTACAGATAAATACTACATAAGTACAACATTTTCTCAACTCAGCCACTAATAATTGTCATAAACGCACAAACACCCCACGGCCTCTATAGCCCAGTTGGTAGTGACCCTGCCTACGAAGCTGGAGGTCCCGGGTTCGAATCCTGGTAAGGGCATTTATTTTGTGTGCTAATCTCAAATATTTTTTCCTGAGTTATGGATGTTTTCTATGTATATAAGTATGTATTTATATATCTAAGTATGTATATCGTCGCCTAGCACCCATAGTACAAGCTTTGCTTAGTTTGGGGTTAGGTTGATTTGTGTAAGATTGTCCCCAAATATATTCTTTTAAACACCTTACCAAGCACTCTACTGATTATTATACAACTAATATACTTTACCGTGTTTTTGTCTACAATCTAATCCTATCTAACGATACCTAAGACGCAGGGGACTAATAAAGCTATACAAACCAAAATAAACTTTACATAAACATTAGTCAGTGGGTTTTCATAAGCCAAATGAAAAACCAAGTAAGTTTTTGATCAAGCTCTGTGTAAACTTAACTTAAGCTGGCGACCCAGGGTGATGGATGCGCGCTCTCAATCTTTGTCTCCTCTATTATAGAGAGCTTACCTAGCAAGTTATAACTTTTATAGTTTAAACGAACCTGGACAAACAAACCCATAAATTGAGAAGTTTTAATAAAGGGGTAAGACTTGGGCGGTTTAACAACTGAGAATTACTTTTTTCAGCCAACTAGAGCCAAGTCATAAGAAATGTAAAATATGAGGGTGCCCTTCTGTTGGCTTAATATTTTGGACATAACATATTGTTCTTCGTAACTCGTGTTTTGCATATTTTATCGTCGAAAACAGTCAGTCTTCAGTACGTTAGGTCAAAGGGTTTATGTGAATAAATACGCTTAATTTAACGTTTACGGTATGGTTGTGTGGCATTACATGTTACGTCTATCTACCTAAGTATACGGCCCCTAACCTAGTCGGTAGTGACTCTGTCTACGAGTACGATTCAGGAGTTCGAATCCTGATAAGGGTATTTATTTTTGTGTTTATCACAAATATTTGTTCCTGAGTTTGTTTATATGTTTTCTACGTATTTATATTTCTTTCATCACTAGTCGTAGAAAAAGTAATGTATGCAACGTTGTATAAGTAGGTCAAAAAAAGGCTCATGGCGTCTTTATTAACAATTTTCGGCTTCGCCTCAGCGTACTCACCTTTTTTGAACCCTCTTATACAACTATTGCATAAAATACTATTAAATGCTACATGACTTGTCAATTTCTCTGACTTTTATAATCAATTGGCATATGAAGCAGGAATTACACAGTCCGATAATGATCCAAATTGGTGACATAAGTAAGTTAGGAACACTAAGCCGAAATTCGGTGTTTGAAACGAGAGATACCAAATCTCATTGTCGCAATTTGTATTAGATTTGACTGGAGTAAGCAAGACAGACTGTACTGTCAAGTAATACAATAACTTAATAACAAATTCATAATATGTTTTGAAAGAACAGGTCAGGTAGCGCAGTCGTGGCCAAGCAAATATACGCATTTTTGCTACAACGGCTACGTACGAGCGTAGCGTAGAGGTACAGTAAAGTTTGGCCATATACGAGTATACTATACATGCCGCTATGTACATTACGTACATTATGCCGCTCATGCTGTAGAGTACCCGCAGTATGTTGTCACCGACTCTGATTCTAACCAACCCCGGCTTCTCCCCGGAGTTTTTCGGTTATGTACGAAATATCATTTGATAGTTTACCAATCGCTTTTCAGTGAAGGAAAACATCGTGAGGAAGCCTGCATAAGTCAATGGTGTATGTAAAGTCTACATGTATGGGACGTATAAAAGGCTAACATATATTTATTATTGTCGCATTAATTAATTAAATTCCCTATGAATATAAATATGTCAAAATCATTTGGTAATATTGCCATTTATACCTACTCAAAATTTCCCACACATTCTTGAATATTTATCCTCTTCATGGTACAAGAGTTTGTTATTCATATCGTGTACTTTAGCAAGCGATACAAACAAAATATTGCCATAAGTATTCTTCATTCATGCCTGATTGTACCTTTTCACACTTTATCCCTTATTCTGATAAGATAAATGAGAAAATTATAGCAGGTGTTTTTTTAATATTTTTCAAGTATTCAATCTATGTAATTATAATTTTTACAGCTCTTTGTCCTTACTTAAAACAGCGAATAAACGGGAAACTCTCCTGTTATGTTGTAAAACGTAAAGGTTGCTAGATTTATTTTAATAGCATCATCATTATACATTTTATGTCAAAGATATCACTTTGTGAAATATATTTTAAAACGTTAGCATACATTTTATGAGTCGCATCCTCTGTCAGTGCATGGAGGGTAAAAACAAAGTCGGTTTTTGTAGGAAAAACCCGGCCAAGTGCGTGTCGGACCACGTATAATGGTAGGTTTTGTGCCTACTAGCGGCATAGAAAATATACCTTACGAGTATGTTAAAATTTTATTAAGATACGTCTTATACTTTCCAAGTAATATGAATGTGACATACGGACGGACGGATGGAAGGACGGACAGACGGACATGACCGAACTATAAGGGTTCCGTTTTTACTATTTTAGCTTCGGAACCCCAAAAAGGTAAGTATAATATATTTGCCAAGATTATTCCGAGCACACTATCAGTTATTCATCTTCTAGTTGTTACATTACCCAGCAAAGCCACAAACATGTTAAAGCTGTCAACATCGCGTAATAATTTGTAAACTTGTATGTACAGCAACGCGTGTCGCGTGCTCACGTCATTCAGGACAATACATTTTAGGCTAGCTGGCTGTGCTTTTGATTACTCCTGACATTTTTGTGTGACATTTGAATTTACTAGAAAAAAATAATATGGAACTAAAAAGCAAAGAACATAATACCTAACATCATTTTATAAATGTGACTCGTCTCTGATGTAGTAGTAGTAGTAAAACACTTAACCAAAATATAGTAAGTGTGTACAAAGGCGAACTTATCCCTTTAAGGGATCTCTTCCAGCTAACCTTTAAGCAACTGAGAGATATTGGTTAGACATGCATGGTATGTTGTATCCATATAATGAAGAAAAATATCAAACTTGCTGGATTTGGTGAGACCTACAGAGACAGTAGGTACAGTAGGAACTGTTGATGTTAAAATAACTAGGGGAAGGCGGGGTTCAAAGTGCCGGAGGTAGGTTGTGCCGACCTCAATAACTTTTTAAATAAAAGAGATACCGATTCGGTAAAAATGCGCAATTATAGCCTCAGATAACGTGCCATATTGGCAACAATTTTATTTTTACTAATCATGACGGTTGAGTGGCTGGGTGCGCAAACATCCAGAAGCTATCAAAATAATACACTTGTACATTTTTTCGTGCTTAAACTATTTGGTCTGTATCTGCACACTTAGGACCGATTCAATCGTTGCTTTCCTAAATTATAATGATATTATTTAGGTATCCGATTGTTTAGTTATTTTTTTAAATTGATCGATACGGTCCCCAATACGCCTGTTTTAGTCGGTAACCCGAACTTGGGGTTCAATGTGCCCTTTTGAAGGGGCAGGTTGTTCCCAAGAACAGGTCACCCCGATCGACCTCAATTGTACTAAAATTTTTTTTTTGTAGAATTCTCATTAGATACGAAGCGTAACCATTAAAATAGGACTAAAAGAGGTTAAATAATTAAAACAAAAGCTAAAGGAGTAGAAACCAATGAAAACTGTGACTAGAATTTTTTTAATTTTGTACTTGACGCCCAAAAAGAATAGGTAGCACTTAGTCGTGCAGTGCATAGATATTTATGGTCATAAGAACATAAATCGTTTGTTTTATAACTGATATCTAATTAATTTTGACAGTTTTTGACATAATCTATCCGGAACAATTTGCCCCACTGGGGGCACAACTTACCCCAACGAGGGGCTAAAAGTGCCGCTCCGAAATTTGTTGAATAAATGCTTGTATAAAAAAAACTATTGCGATTTTCGTTGAAATTACTACGTCGTTTCAAAGAAAAATAGACATTCTTATAATATTGCCACATTATTAAATTGAAACTCATTATTTTTATGGCAAAATCTTATGATATTTGAAAATCGGCACGTCGAACCCCGCCTTCCCCTATATATCCAAGTAAGGTGCGTTGGGGTAAGGTAGAAAGGTATTTTTTTAGGGATAAGACAAAAAATCGTCCATATTCCGGAGCATTACAGACTACTTTTTATCTTACCCCTAAAAAAATACCTTTCTATCTTACCCCAACGCACCTTATAGTCAGCAACAAAAGTAACTGAGCGGGTAGGGTGTTTAAAATGACCTACACGCGCTCTTAGTGTAGGCCAATTTGAACACTCTACCAGCTTAGCTACTAGTGCTGCTGACTGTACAGTCACCATCTAATATATCGGAGCAGCCAAGGTGCTCAAAATATCTGAACATGCACTGTATCGTTTTGACAATAGAGGCGTTGTTCAGATATTTTTGAGTACCTTGGCCGCTCCGATATATTTGATGGTGACTGTACACAATAGCTACGCAAACTCATCTTATCTCAAAATAATCTACTAAGTAACACTATTCTCTTACACTAAATTCTTTTTTTAGTAATTAGATTTATTTATTTTTAAAAGCGCATGCAAAAAGTTTTTACAGTAATTGCATTTACTAAAAGCTTTTGTATTTAACAAATCTCTCATTCTTCTGTCGACGAAACTAAATTTTAAGTCGGCTAAAACTTTTACTTAGGCATGTTGCTTGACATTGAAACTACGAAAAACAAAAAACAAAACATAACATATTGCTTAAAAGGCAAGTTAATTGAGGTACGTAATAACTTGAGTGTTTTTATAAGTACAATTTCGCTACAAGCTTATTCGCTGTGTGCACGTTTGTGGCGCCATCTCTTGGGTAGGTGTTCAATCCCTTTTTTTCTTTTTTATAAATAGGTTGCATTCCTTGCTTATATGAAATGTCACTGGCTGATTCACTATTTTGACAGCAGACAGGGGCTATTTCAGTTTCATTTCTTGTCACATTGTGCACTGCGATCGTTCTCGTTACCCCCACCATACACTTCGCACATAGCGAATACCTACATATTAAGTACAATTACTTAAATATGCGTGTTTATTGTAACCAGTGTGTAAAGTATAGGTACGAAAACTAGGGTCTACCTACAAACAGTAACCACTGGAACCACTGGCTGGAGGAACTAAACGCCGGTAGTAGACGGAGAGTTGGCCATCAGATATAGGCCCTGTTCTCTATTTATTAACCGACTTCAATTCCATTGAGGAAGGAGGTTCTGCATTCGGTTTGGTGTTTTTTTTTTATGTATGTTCACCGATTACTCCGAGACCCATGGTCCGATTTGAGTAATTCTTTTTTTGTTTGAAAGGATCTATTTCCAAGGTGGTCCCATATTAATATGATGCTGTTCTGATGCTGGGATCCATGAGGAGTCGGTTTATCTTTTTTTTGTAAAAAGTTTTTATAAATGACACAACTTCGGCAGGTTTCACCTATTTTCCACCAATTAAAAGCTGCCAGATACTCGGATCTAGCAATAAGGATGGTAAAACAATTTAACTAGACATGTTTAATTGCTCTCATTATCGTGTCATATCTGACGTGGCCAGCCCTTAGTCCATCTGCACTTAGGGGGGAAACGGCATGGCCCAGCTTGAAGCTGCTAGCCTAATACGGTCGTGTTTTTATCACCTGTCACCATAGCTGTCACGTTCTAACAAGTATGTATGTATGTGCGAAAGTGACGCATGACGCGATAGGTGATAAAACGGCAACCATGCAACCGTTCTGGTGCCTATTTCACGTTTCGATTAGACCTTGAGTTCAGATCAAGGGCGTAAAGTACACTATCAACAATCCATCAATCTTATAAAGCCTGTCGAGCGGCAGCTTACGCGTGATTGATCCAGCATCAATACCATTCCATCGTCCTCAAAGTGCATTACTGCGTAGATTACTGCGTACATCCGTATCTCAAAGATTGCCTAATAGTTAAACAATTCCGAGGATATTTACTATATATAGTTTGGTCAGTTTGTTTTACTTCAAATACGGATAGAGAGAATCATACTATCTCTTTATTCCGCTAGTACCCTCGCTACTAAAAAACTAATGAGCATAGCTTATTACTTCCACTGTAACTGCACTTATTGGTCAGTCAGACTATAAGCTCTTTTACTTCTAAATTAGTGTTACTTTATTTATTTATCGTATGCCTTTAATACATGTCACTGGATATAACACACTTTATCTACACCCATATCATAAACCCTCCATGATGCGTTCAAAAACCTCACGTTGAACCTCACCATAAAAATAGATTGTTTCGTTAGTAGTTAGAACAAATGTCTTATCTGTAACGATGTTATTATTATCAAATAATAAGCAAAAATTCGATATCATTATGAAAATCCGGGTGGGCCCCGCCCGCCGGCACGCGCCTCCCGACCGCCGGCACAATCGAGTTGGCCATGACTATGGCAGTGCAATCCGTGCAATGGCAGTCATTCAATCATCATTTCGGGTTTATAATATATGTGTAGATAAAGCAGTGTATGCAACTGTACGTAATTAGGCCTTAAAACACTCGTGTGATCTTATTATGAAACTCACTTCGTTCGTTTTATAAAACCACACTCGTGTTTTAAGGACGGGTATTACGAAACAGTTACATAAACTACTATTACTTCTTAGGTAAAGGTCAGCCCGTTGCATTATCGTTCACATAAAATTATCAGTTTATCGAGTCTTATGTATGTTATAATATGGCACCAGCAAATGTCACGATTAGGTACTTTAAGCTGAATAAAAACAGTAGATTGCTAGTATAATAATGTTTTACTCCCCTCCCCTCGTTGGTTTAGGTATACTTAATATACCCTATTGTATTTATTTTGGTTGCATATGAACCATGTTAGACGTGTACAAATAATAACAGTAGGTACATTGTATGCCAGCAGTCTTAATGAATGAGGTTACAATATTGTGTACAACAAATAAGAGTTGGAATCTCCTAGTAAGTAAAGTGTGTGTGTGTGTGTGTGTGTGTGTGTGTGTGTGTGTGTGTGTGTGTGTGTGTGTGTGTGTGTGTGTGCGTGTATGTTTTGCGGGTGTATATATACATATAGTACACACCTTTGTATTTAAATTTAAATTTTGTAAAAGTGCTTCTGTTTCCTCATAGCCTAATTTAAAGCCTTAAGCAACGTGCACTTTGTGCTTACTTTTAAGCTTAGCTATAGGTAACCCAATCAAAACTCTAAGGTTGCCTGTGTGGTTTATGTCCTAACAGAACACACATAAAGTGATTTTTCAGTTCAAGTGATTGTAACTTACCATAAAGCTCTATACCTGGAGGACGCATCGCCTCATCTTTCCAAACAAAAAAGTCTGGCAAAATCTGAGGGGGGCGAGGCAGCATACGTATGGCGTTTTCTATTTAAAGGTACATCATTGTCGGTTGTTAATAAAGTTTATTTCTAAATGAATTTTTATAGCAGCATCGCCTTATTGATAACGGACAATGATGTACCTTTGACTTGAAAATATCACGCATATTTGACAGTAAGTCACGACAATAAATGGAGCAACATATAGTTGACTTTACATATGTTGAAATATGGTTCATTATCGGATGCAGTCTTTGCAAATGTCAAACAAAAAAGCCAAAGATCATTTTTGCTTGTATTTTCAAACAAAATATAGAAGGCAGTAATCCTTAGGGGCGTTAAATATGCATAAGTGTCAAACGTCAAAATAGTTACTGCCCGTCAGAAAATTAACGATTATCTTTGAATCGATTCTGTAAACGACGCCGGATAAATATTATTACATGTGAAATTATATTTCATATTTTTGTAAACTAGACTAGATAGTAGAACATTTTTTACACCTAAAAACAATACATAAAGGCATTTTCACGGAGCTCTTTACTCACTGAAAACGATGAACGAAATGCGTGTAATCGATTTTTGAAATAGTTTTTATAAACGTATTAGATTTTCCTGCTAATAACGTTGACAGAGGGGAAATGTACCTAAGCTTACTCCATAGGTATATGCTCTAAGTAACTTACATAATAATCATCATCATCATCATTCATCATTTCAGCCGAAAGACGTCCACTGCTGGACATAGGCCTCCCCCACTGAACGCCACAATGACCGGTCCTGTGCCACCCGCATCCAGCGGACATAATAATAATTATTAAGTTCGGACATAATAATAATTATATTTAATATTAAAATGTTATGCAACATTATAACTCAAGTCATTACTATTGAGAATCAAGGCCCTCGATTTATATGATGAAAAAATAAGAGTTATATAAATATCGTAGGTAATATTAGGACAACAAAAACATACCTACACGTGACTAAAAAAAACTTACACAACACAACTACAACTTATCACGCTATCTAAGCCTAACTTAAAAAGGTAACATTTAATTTGTTGTGCAATATTTCGGGTTAAAGTTACATAAATAAATTAAAAAAAACCATTACTCACTGCATATTTCTTTTCCGTAAAGACGTTTCGCCTTAAGTCTTATAATATTTTCGTAAAAGACTAGCCAGAATGGCCTGAGAATAAGCTAACGCGCTATCATCGCAAGAGCACTCGAGAAGCCGCACAGCGAGTCGGCGCCGACTTTATGCTTAAAGCAGAACACAAAGTGTTCTTGCGGAGCTTCGTTTACTATGCATCATACATATTTATATTCAAGTTCGGACAAAAATTACTGGTTTTTAACGGCTTCAAAAAATATTTTTCAAGCCAAAGTTGTGCATGCGATGGCGAGTCAGTCTTACATCGCGCATCGAGTACTGGGCCGGGCCATTTTACTCTCCCGGCCGAGTGGCATTTTGGTGTCTCGCCACTGTACTCGTTAGGAGTAACCAGGTCTTTAGTTATTATAGCACGTGACGGTGCCTTCGAAATTGACGCTTATACAATAACATGCTAAAAATTAGGAAAATAATCTAGTTTTGTGGACGTCTCGCTACTTCTATCTACAATTTTACGTCAAATGAAAGAAAATCGTAATTAATCCATAAAGTTACTTTCCTGTTATGTATTTACTCGTATTGTATGAGCTTCGCTTTCCTTGTTGCGTGAACTTCCTATTACAAAAGTCAAACAACAACAATGCTGATATTTATAACCATCAGTTTCAAATCATACCAGTGTTATTTATATGAAAAAGTTACCTATATTTCGTTTTTCTTTTGTTTACGGTACCTTCGACTGTAGTCATTTAAATTATGTAGATTAGAACTAATCAATTCGGCAAAGACCGTCAGTCGGCGTCGGCGAAGATCGGATAGCGAGCAATTACAGCAAATTCTGCCGAGTCGAGTATTGGCTGTGTGATGGCTGTGTGCATGAGTGTGGCGCCATCTCTTGAGCAGGGGGTGAAAGGCTTTTTTTATTTTTTATTAATGGCATATCTTCCTTGCTTATATGAAATGTCACTGGCTGATTCACTATTTTGACAGTTGACCCTAGGGGTGATGTCAAATGTTTTGAAATGTGATATTGACAAGAGCCCAATTTCTTGTTACATTGTGCTTGCGATCGATTACGTTACCCCCACCATGCACTTCGCACATAGCCAATTCGCCGAGTTGACATGGATACGCATGATGCCTTATTTGTTTTAAAACATAGTTATATTGCGATTTAAATTGATAGTCTTTGGAAATACACCACATGCGGGGCATATTGTTTGTACATTTTAGGAAAGACTCTAGATGCCGTATATATATTTTTTGTAGTGTTAGTTCAATTATCGGTAATAGTAGCTTTACAGTAGTTTGTAGTACTGTTGATCCAGAGTTGTATTAAATTTTAACTTTCGTGAAACATACTAACACTATAAAATATAACGGTTACAAGCACTAAGAGCGCTATTCGAACCGCCACGAGTACGTGGCGCACCACGGACCGGTTCGAATAGCACGCTTCGCATAGCTTGAAGGTGGAGACCTAGGCACTCCGAAAAATGTCGCGCGAAGTGACCAAAGAGACGTGAGACCTTTATACTTTACAAAGTACATCATAGTTTTTTTGTGTTAAATTAAAGCAACTAATAATTTAAAGCAAAAAAAGAACCGACTTCACTTAGAATCCGCTATTCCAAGTGGATATGACCAAGTTGCTGTATAAAATAGTGAAATCACTGTAGGTGTGCCTATAATAGTTAAGGAGTTCCCTCGAGTTTCTCCAGGATCCCATCATCAGATCTGACCATGGGACTAACTGTGAAGTATCTCTTTCAAACAAAAAAGAATTTTCCAAATCGGTCCAGTCTTCGAATAATCGTGCATAATTATTTTTTTTAAACTTCATCAAAAATTTCATCACATCGTCTTAGAGAATACGTCGATATCAACACCACTTTTTCTACAACGAAAAGTTTTATAAGAGAAATACCGATTAGCGTAGCGCATTCTGTACATTCGATATTCACGTGGCATCAATCATCATTACTTTTTACGAACGCTGAGCGTGATCGGCAGTTTTAAGGGCCGGGCTTTCGAATGTTTAAACCATTATCGTAAATAATGACTTGGCTGCAATCAAAATAATACCAAATTAAAATTTATTACAATCCAAATACTGATGATCAGTCAATCTTAGCCAAAGTCGATAAATTAATTATTGTATCGCTGCTACATTATTGAAAATCTTTAACAAATGATGCTTCAACACCGTTCATTAAAATTAATAGGTTTGACTTAGTAATTTAGAGAGAGTTTAATACTTGAGTATAAATACCGTAGGAACTTCTTTTTTTAGAATAACGTGTTTACCAAAAAAAAAATGGGAAACTACATGCTACTACTGATCAGCTGATCTGCCTGAGGTGCAAAACTTTTTTTAGGCATTTTTTGTTTATTTGTGACGTTTTCAAGTGGCAGGTACAATGTCAATTGGTAATAGAGTTTATAGTATGAATTTATATGGCAGTGACGCTTTATTGGCAACCGACAATGATGTACCTTTTACTTGAAAACGCCACATTTATTGATCTCTAAGCATGCTACGCGCTACGTGCCACGGTGGCGTGCCTCCTACGGCGTAGTGCCACGTAGTGAATGGTGTAGTAGGTACTGCAAAGTATCTACAACATTATAATAACTAATTCACTGCTATGAAATGAAATGAAAAACGTTTATTTTCAGGCAACTAGTGGCCCATAGATAAATACCTTAAAGACTAGCATACATACTACATTATAAACTAAAACTATTATTTTGGTGACTTCTGTTGTGCCACCTGCTCTGGTGTAATATTTGGCAGCATCCCCCGGAACCGCCGAAACACTACACCCTTCGGCCAGAAGCCCGCGCTCTCGATGGTCTCCAGCAGCGGCCGCGGCACGCACTCCACAAACAAGCTGAAGTGCACGTAATGGCGCGATCGCAGCTGGAACAGCCTCAACTCGTAGCCAGTCTTCTTCAAAACGTAATCCACCACATCTGTTGCCGTGGCGGAAAAATGCAGGTGCGACACGTATAGCGCCTTATTCGGCGTGGCAACCCGTAGACCCGGGGTAGCACCCGGTTCCGCAGTACTACACTGGCTTTTACGAGGCGCCTTGAGCGCCCCTGTTTTCTGCGACACCGGTGTGAAACCGTCGTCGTCGCGGGGAAGCTTCTTATTCATTAGAAGCGCCAGAATCGGGCACATTTGAAGGCACTTTGCACCGTTTTGCAGCAGCAGTAGCGTAGTCGCGACGAGGTGTCGAAGACATACCCACTGGAGCAGCTGACGGGACGGCGATACACGAAGTGCGGGGTGCGGGAAGCGGGCCATCGCGAACGGCGTTAGTGACTGACGTCATATCGCTCGTTGCTGACCCAGCGCTGCACATAATCGCACGCGCATCGCTTCACGTGCCTAAGTCAGTGGCCTCGCGTGACCTACATACTGAAACTGTGTCACTACCTCAGTACGAAGATCACTAATGGTGTTATTAGCCACCTCCAACTTCGACTGCACCTCTGCCAGACTTGTCTTCAGGAATGTTATGTCCTTCAGCAGCCTGGTGACGTCGACGTGATCGAAGGAAACCGGCGGCAACCGGTCCAATCGCTTCGCAACAAATGTTGGCACGTCGTCTGGATCTGTCTCATGGAACTGGTTGATAATGTCCTGGAGACTCTTCACACCCCCATCCCTCCGCTGGGATACCATCTGGTCAGCTTTACCGAGCGTCTGGAAGGGCAGCGCCTTGCCACTGCAAATGTCGTGTTCGCTAAAACTTGATTTGCAGATCTGCTTGATGCTGACTTGGTCCATGTTGCCGATGGCATTGCATTGCGAACCCATTGCAAATAAATACGGGCAGCGACCTAAGTCGCGCCGATCGCGAATAATTATGTTATTCGATAATATGCAGTGAGTCGCTTCCGTTTCCGAGCGCGCATTGCACTGCATTGATGCTATGCACTGCATCTATGCTATGCGGTTTTTCGCTATGTAGCGAAAATAATGCTTCGTAGAGCCGTGACGACAACGTGTCGTCATTAGCAGTGAATGAGTAAGTTGGTATTTTTTTAATTTTAAGTTCTGTCAGAAGTTATATAATTCTGAACCCGACCCGATGGTACGTGTGGACTTACTGAACTGCATGGAATTGTGCTTTAGAAAAGCTCGTCATATATGCAAGTATATACAGTCAGAAAAAAAATACGAGAATTGATTTAGTAAACAAGGATATTTCATATGTTTTCGAGCCATACTCTCCGGAAACAGAATCCTAAATTCACGAATTCGCCCCATCAGCAATTCCCTTTGTACGAAGGCTTCATGAATCGCAGTCGTAGCGATCGTGATTCGAACAATACGGACATCCCATAATCGAATGGCGTAATTGAAATTATGTAGGGGAGTTTACTTAGTAATAAGTAGTATCAACAAAACAGTCACGCGCCAGAACACGCAGTACGAATACAAATAATCCGTTCCGACGTGCATCATTCTTGTTTGCTTTACTGAATATTTTACTTTTGATGTAATTTTCATTTCTGATGGCGTCGAAAATTTTATTCAGTGGAGGCACGGAAACGCTCTGTTTGTGAAATATTAAACAGAGTTAGATATCTTAAGTTTGATACGGCGGAGCTTGGGAATTTATTCCAATCACAGAACTGGAATAAGGGTTTTCTTAATGCGGAGCTGATAGGTAGGTACAGTAGAGACGTCCTTGAAAGTTGTTGTAAGTACTTTGCGACGATCATGGGTAAAATGTTAATGCAGATAAATATTATTGAATATTATATGTAAAGTCTGTTCTCGTGCATAGAATAAGTAGGCCCGGGGAGGTCGGATGGAAAGTAAAGGCACTCGAATCTGACATTTAAAATTCTGTCTAAAACGATAAAATGACATTGTAAAAATAACATCAATAGGAATTGCAAATAACGATTACTTAAATTTTAAATTTTATGCTTAAATGATGACATACTTTTGTGTGCGATTATTTCCGAGCTTAATTCTTTGATTTCGAACGCTCGAAAGTCAAAAATCGGCCTCTGCAAGTCTGCAGCCGGTTGTATAAATCAATGAAAGTAATAACAAGGTGTACTTATAGATTCCGTATTTTTTTATTTAATACTTCTTCCGGGAAAATTATTTAAAAATATATGATTGGTAGGTGCATAATCTTAGTGCATATTGTTCGCAGTAGGATTCACTTGCGGTGCCTAGACGTTATCAAAGATATTAATTAGTACTTAATTAGTTCGTATAATTAAAGATAATCCAATTGTATTCAAAACGAAGATACCTTGTGTTTTAATTTTTGTGTTCTTGTTGTCGAATAAATTTAATTTTATTATTTCAATCTAACATGGTATTTAACATGTATAAACGGTGTAAGTATTTACTATTTGTTTTTTCGAATTTCCGATATTTCAGCATACAACATCTACCATTATCACGGTGTAACTCTATTTAAAACACAAATGCTCGTAGTAAACAAGAGAACATAGTTGTACAAATTAACCTCATCTATAATTTACCACTTTATATCTAACATTTCCTCCAAAAAACATATTTCCCATACTTAATCGTCCCTAAACCCCCCCAGCTTAACACACGCATCAAATTTTCCACTCAAACAAAAAGGCTAATTTCATAAGTCACCGAATCAACGAGTTCGCCCGGAGGATTAAATTTTACGGCTCCTACTTACACTAGAAAACGGTACAAAAGACGTCATAATCTTATGTCACCAATTGTGCTCCTCCGTTAAACAAAGCTCGTCCTGTGGAATTAGCCACGCATTTGTGGGAATTAAAATAAACGTTTCCTCGGCGGCAACGTGAGCTCTGCTTTAAAGAGGGTGATTAGAGCTCACGTGCTCGCGAAATTACCTCAATACAACGCGCCACGCATCGTCCCGGAGTTGAGGCTAGTGATGCGGCCGATGTCCAGGAAATTATGAGAAAGATTGTTATTTCATAACAGCACATTAATAAATAATACATTAATAATTTAATAAAATTATTGAATAATCGAATAAAATTATTTAATAATGTAATAAAATTATTTATCGATATTAATTTAGAACAGTGAGTATGCTTATAAATATCTAATTAGATAGTTTAAAGTTATATAAGAGAATACTACTACCGAACATCATTATTTTACTGCTAATACCGGCACTTACTTCAAATTATCCGTGTAACTGAGCCATGGCCATGGCCTTCTTATGGATGAAAAAAAACAATTATTTTTTTTAGGAAAACTGACAAAACTTAGAACATTAGTAACTTCTTCTCTCTCGTGGTAAAATATTTCAGAGAAAAGCATTTTTGATTTTGGCAATTTGTATTATTTTGTATAGAATTTTTAAAGTTATTACGCAAGCAGAAAACACTACACACATATAATTTAGTACAAAAGACAATATCTGTAGAAATTAACCAGTGTTTCCCACGGAGACGGCGCACCACTAGCACCGTCTCCCTCGCCGCCAAGACGACAGTAAATGTATCACACCACGTAGCAAAAACCTCAGCCTGCAGTCGCTATAGCGACATTTGTGTGGTGGCCCGTTTCTATAGCCGGGTACTGAATAGGGAGGGTAGGAAGAAGATAGTATTTTCAGCTAATTAGGAGCAACTTGAAAATAACGTTACATTTTTATGATTAAAAATTGGAGCATTAAGGATAGTGTACAATCTATAAAATCTTTTATACGATACATTTATCCGACATATCTAATATATCTAATAATCTAAAACTTCTAAAACTGATCGTTTTCTTCGACTTAAGTAGCAATAATAACTCACGAGGAAATAAATCAAAGCCAACAAATTTAGACATGTTTAATGATATTGGCACTCGTAATAAGTTGTAGAAACTAACTACATACCTACCTAATAGGTAAGGCAAGCATCCGTAGGAACAATTTTAAAGGTTTACCTATTAGAGTTATGTGTAAGCAATATAAATATCACAATATTTCCATATTCCTCTTCACCATCTTATTTACAAAAAAAAATGTGGTTTGTAATATTTTTACATGAAATAATTTAATTTATTAATAATTACTCAAATTATGTATATAGGTGAACTTCGTTAGTCTTTTAATTAATATTAACGTTTAGTAGCATATTTAATTTTGGCAACTATAGCGTAAATATGAATTGCTTTTTATAGAATGGCTGATTTAAGATTACTAGATATAAGTATTTCTATTTGTGTGTCAGATTTATGATTTTTATGACCAGTTTTATTAATTGGATAATCGACTTTATATGAGGATCATTTAAATCTTTCCCTATTATTATTTAAAATGTCTTTATGCAACTGTCGCAAAAAAAACCCGCGAACTAGGTTCATCACTGAAAACCTAAAATATCATCCGATTTAACTGCCAATAGGTCGCTAACGAAAATCTGTGCTATAAAACGTACTGTTGTATTGCTGGAGGCAGATTTGAAATTGAAAATAGCAGTCGGAGCGCTGGTCGTTTATTTAGTCGAGCGCTTTGTTCTAATGCAACGGCCGAGCCGCAGGTACCCGGCTAATAGATTGTCATCGCTGGCTGCGCCAACTAACGCCTGAATGAGTATTGTCTTAGCTAACCAAGCATTGGGAAGTTTACACTGGCAATGTCACGTTCGTTCAGATCCCTAACAACTAAAGAGCGCTCGTTACATTGGTTGATTGAGCGTTTGGCTTGGTAAGCAATTATAATAAAACCTCTCTCTGCGATTGTGTCAGAACGCTTTGGACGCAAATGTTGAAACGTCCAAGTTATTAGATAATGCGGTAGCAAGCCAACAGAACTGTTGGACGTAGCTATTATACCTCTGACAAAGTTTAACAACCGTTTTGCACGTCTATCGTAATGCTCTGATGGACATGTCTATGGTACTAGGTGGTGTCTAGGTACATTTGACTTGAAAACCTCACATAATGTTTACCTCGTTCGGCACAGATGTGGTCGGACTTGCATTATTTATTGTATATCGCAGTCCGCTGGAAATTCCTTTTATTATGGTAATTATTAAGGTTTATACCAAAAGTAAGGTTGCTTGCTGGCTGCTTAAGCTACATTTAGTCGCTTTACTATGAAGTTGACATATTAAATTTTTTATATACTTCACTTACAAATAGAAAATAACACAACCAACAAGTCAAATTAACACTAAACTTAAACCTAAAGCTTACAATCACTAAATAATTGAAATACTGCAATCATGGAAACGGGTGCGTCCCATAAGATATAACTACAAAATATATAATTTCATATTAATAACGTTCACAAGATATAATGAACGTTTGCTATAACAACAAAATCAATATTTTTATTAGGAATAACGGTCAATTAATATAATACTCATTTTGTATAATAACTTATCATATAACACTCAAATACTCTAAATTTAGTTAATATAACATCCATAACGTATATCGATCATAATATATACTATCTTTTAATATAATAATTATAAAATATAATAGCGTATGATATACTAAATAACATAACATTTATTTACATAACTAAATATACGGAGGTACTACAGTACAAATACTAAACTAAATTAATAACTAGCTCAAATCTAAACTATGCCCTTGCGGCATTGTACCAAGGATGCTGGCGGCATTTCCTCGTTGTATCGCATATACTAAATAGGTTATAACTCCATTCCAACCTTTTTCCCCAAAGTGTAATGTTTTCACGGATATCAAACTAAATCAATAGGTAGGTTAGGTTCGTTAGGTAGCTTCAGATGCCCGAAGGGCAAACCGCCCGGAAATAGGAGCCCCGCGAAGCGGGGCTCCGTCTAGTTAAGTTGAGGATTCAACATTTTGAGAATTTTAGAATAGCTAATTAGACAAGCTGCTACTTAAAAAATCGTGTAGACCAGTTGCTTTTAGGCGAGTTGATATGTACACGAGCTGCGATTTAGACAACCCGTTATTCTATACGAGCATTATGTATTTTGATGTTAGATGTATTGAATATTATACATTATAAATCTAAGGTATTATGAACGTTATATATTATGACCGTTATATACAACGATATTATACTTAAACAACGTTATACTTAACAAAATTAGATATTTTGATGTTATATCAAACGTTCATTATAGACTTTGAACGGTATACAAAACAAGCTTATACAATATGAGCGTATAGAATATGAATATTATACAATAAGTTCTTATATCTTTTATTACTTACCCCATGGAAACCGAAATAACAGTAGGTACTCTTTAAATTTAAACTAAAAAATAAATACATAATCAAAGACAATACACAAAACAATCCAGTAACAAACCCAAAACACACAACATTTTAGCCCCCAGGTCCCCAATTATCCCCCAAGTCAGTCCCCTGAGGTAAGGTGCCCATTATGCTAGCCACATTCCCCCGTTGTATGGCACTTCACTTACTGTTTGACGCCTGTAATGTTTTCTTGTGCATTATAATTATTGTGTTTATCATAGTTATTATTATTTATATTATTCCTTAATATTAATAACCTAAATGAATAGGTCCCCTGCGCCACTCTGCGCATAGCCCGTACAGTAATTATCTTGTTGTCTTCTTAACAATGTTTACTGGTATGGGCTAATCTAGGTTTGTTAAAATACAGAAACATGTCTTAATGAAAAGTACAAAGTATATTTTGCATTATTTAGCAATTGCGAATTTGTATCAGTAATTAAATAAATATACTTGGAGATGGGCAGCAGCATCTTCCGGAAGCCTAAACAACAATAAACAAAAAAAAAAACTGCGCGCGCCTGCCAAGCGTGGCGCGTATCGCAAACCTCCCTTCAAGACGTCCACGACGTCGTCGTAGACGTCTTATGGCTGAGATGATGATGGTGAATTAAATAAACAAACAAGTCTTAAATTGAAATAACCTCTAAAAAAGTCGGGCAAGAAGCAGTTCATGCCTCAAAGCATTTTCTTCTTTCATAATTCATTCCGAGGCATACTTCTAGTCCCGTTTGCCCTTTTTGTAAAAAGTGGAATATCCATTATGTCATCTACCTACTCTTGGGACATTTTCTTGCCCGTCGTATCTATTTCAAGCCAGTACAGTCAGCTACAGAAGTAGCTAAGCGGGTAGGGTGTTCAAAGTGACCTGCATATGCTCTTATTCTCTTAACAGTAAAGTCGTGTCCAGTTCATTTTGAACACCCTACCCGCTTTGCTACTTTTGCTGCTGCTGACTGTACTTCATACTGTTTGTGTATGGAATAAGATTAGGGTCAAAAAATTGTTCGATGTTACCTAGACCATTTTTAGGGCTCCGTACCCAAAGGGTAAAAACGGGACCCCATTAAAAAGACTCCGCTGTCCGTCCGTCCGTCCATCTGTTCGTCTGTCACCAGGCTGTATCTCATGAACCGTGATAGTTAGACAGTTGAAATTTTCACAGATGGTTTATTTCTGTTGCCGCTATAACAAAAAATTATAAAAAACAGAATAAAATGAATATTTAAGGGGGCTCCCATACAACAGACATGAATTTTTGCCGTTTTTATAGATGTGTCGTAGAACCCTTCGTGCGCGAGTCCGACTCGCACTTGGCCGGTTTTTTAAATGCTGCGATGTGTTTATAAACATTGTATGAAACTAGAAACAGATATTCATTATAAATGAAAAAATCAACCGTGTAGAACTGTGGAGCATGATGTATGAAATATTAACTAATTATGCATCTAAATATTAAATTTCGATAACACCTAAAACAAAACAAAAAATAATAATTTCTTACAGTTTAATTAAAAAAATTACGATATAATATGTAGATATCCAAATTATTCAATTTGACATCTGAATCTAACTCCATCCAAAAATACAATATCTCCTTGGTAAACAAAATTATCACGCGAAACATTTCCCGAACGAATTAATTCCTGCTTTCTTGACTGTACTGTACCAAGTACCCACTAAATACACACCGAAATTGACATCAATATTTTTGTAATTAAGTCCGTATGTTCATACCAACGGTGGTACCGGGTTTGCACATATTGAAACGAAAAATATTATACCGATTACATTTAAAAGATTTCCAAAGCCTCTCTGGCTCACATGCAACTCCGTCCTGTCATACAAATAGCCAGTTGTATGTACTGGGCTTTGGAACACTAGTTTATACTTGAAATTTAATTATAAACTGCAATAGATGTCATATAAATACTTCAGAAAAAGTGACCAAGTCCTGCGGTGTCCGAGGCCAGATTAGAAACTGGACACTGAAGACGCCAGTTCGAATCTGGCCTCGGCATTCTATAAATTCTATAAATATATTACAGTTTATAATTTATATAGTAGTTTTACTACTTAAAAATTGCAAATCAAAAACATATTCAACAAAATAATTTGATTTGCTTAAAGATCGAAATTTAATATTGCAAGAATCCGAGAACAAATTTAATGAGTTTTTCAACATAGCTGTCTACGACTCCCATGGGTAGATCTAAACGACAAACCGTATTCTTGCAATCGAGTCAAATTGTAACTGTATTTTATTTTTCTGAATGTTTCCACCTATTTGTTTACCTAATTACGACTCTCGGATTTCGCCATGCACAAAGTTCCGTCTACAAGCCATATGCTTTGAAGTTTATAGGCTTACCTACTGACGGGTAGGACAAGTAGGTGTTTAATTAAACTAATTACGTTTGTATTACAGTGTAATTGGGATTTGTTCTTTAATTGACTTTTAAAGGGCAGAATATAAACAACGTTTTATAATTACTTTTATTACAAAGAAAAGTGCTTTAATCTAAATCCCACTTGCTCGTGATTAAAGCGACGGGCTTCATAATTCAACCACGAAAAAATAACAAGAAGAAATTTATACAATGGAACTTATTTCATCACTTGAAAAGGTATTGCAACAAGTTAAAGCCGGCTCTTTCCTAGTTTACTTCGCCTTTCTTCTCTCGGGAGCTCGTGAAAGTTCGGGAAACTTCGGGAAATTAGGTAGAATGCGGCTTGGAAAACCTTGGTTATAATGTGGGCATCTAATCAAAGAAACGGCGCGAAAGAACGAGGATTTATTATTTTGTTTGCATCCCATTTATACTTCAAGGTTTTTGATACAAAAGTTACTAAAAGTTAGGCCTACCGAAATGGAAAATTGCCGCTTGAAGAGCGAATTTTTTGATAATAATTCTTTTAGTAACAGGAGATAACATCCCTCAGATTTTTGTAATGAAAATCACTACAAGTCTATACTACTTATTGATTCAGACACGTAGCTGTAAATGCCAAACATGGCGCACAATTTTTTCTAGATGTCACATCTAGAGGTTCTTCGTACAGTCACAGGTACAGTGGACCAAGATAGTGGTCTACCAGTTATGACAAAAGTTTCTGCGAGATCTAACGATCGCTAAGGTTGACTTTTCTAACGAAGTTTAAAACATGCACGACCTGGGGGCGATTTTTGACAGCCGGACGCTCGAATTCAAAAAATTCATTCTCGAAAATAATCGCACACAAAAGTTAGTCGCCAATTTTTTCGCATGGAATTAATAGTTTAAATAATCATTATTTTAAATTTCTACCGCTTTTATTTATAAAATATAATTTCATCGTTTTATTCAGAGTTTTAAATGTCACTTTCAAGTGCTCGAATCTCAAAAATCACCCCCCTGGTTGTCTCATGACGTTCAAACGAACCTAAACCGTACGGTGGTAGACCACATTTTTGGCCGACTGTAAATAATAAATCAATGTAATAATTTGTTAAATTCAGAACATCTTATTGGCGTTTACTGCACAGCACCGAAAATGGTAGTTACGTACATTTATGTAATTCATAGGCTTAGACAACATGGAACCTTAATGAGCAGCCCGCGGTACCATGAAGCACATAACATAGTGGAGTAGTTTGACTTTATATCCATTTGGCAACAACTTTGTATGGCAAGAGCTGTCAAATTACTCCTATTATAATCAGTATAATGATACGGCCGTTTATTATTGTTATTAATCGTATTTTATTTATTTGTATTATTTGTAAACCTTTCGTATTCAATCACTTGTCTCTGCTGTATAAAATTGGTAACTGATTTTAAATGGTCGCTTTATTTTCATATTTTATATGAAAGTTACTTTAATACCAGTGTTAATTTACTTAGTCAATGTTAATAATGCCAAGTTAATTGGCGGCAATATTCAATCAGCCCATCCAAATAGTCTTTTAATTACCTTTGTGTACCTCATTAAGTACAATTGTTCTTGATTTAATCTTATATTTAGCAATGTAAATTAAAAACAATTAACGTAACTACAAATACATATTTGGATATAACATTGTCATGTTGTAGCTGAAGATTTTAGATAGTTTAGAAGAATAGAAATAGAAATTACATTGCAATTGACCCCAATCGTGCTAGCCATTCCAAAATAATGAAGTCTAGTTATCATACATACTCGTAAGTTCCCAAGCGGACCCCAGGCTCGACTGAGCCGTGGAAAAAGCCGAGACAAACGCTAAGAGCTGTAGGTATTTGTAGCCTTAAGAGGCTGACAACGACTGATGACCTTCAAATTGACTTTATTTAAACTGTCTTTTTAGCTATAAATACTTGTTTTGGGAAAGTAAAAAGATACATGTTAATATTCATTATATTTGGAAGAACTTTGTTTATTCATAAACACGATTGGACAAAATCGACTCGATAGAAAATAATTCTAAAATTACATCTTAAAATTAGCTTTCAACAGTTTCAACAGTTGTACGTCTTTAGTTTCTTGACTACTTCTGCAATTAAAGACAAAATTCCACCATACTAATACTAAAAATGTCATTACTTTATATTTCTCAATGAATGCGTTATAGTTTTTTCGGAATAAGCTCCCATACTAATCGTAACACAGTGTTTCTCTTTTACTCGCGACAGCACGTTCTGCATAACATAAAGGTGTCTAGTTTAGGCCGAGATAGGCAGATTTTAATGCTTAGCGAGTCAGTTTCACATGTCCTAGATATCTTGGAACAAAGCGGCACACGTGAGAGCTACATGTTTCGTCCTATATTGTTGTAGTGTATTAGTGACCTAATTATATAAACTCCAGAAAGATCTTTATTTTTGTTATGTTTACAACTTCAATTATTAATTCTCTCGGAAAAATAGCAATAAGTATAAATCAAAAATGTTTAGCGAGATTGAAATTAGCTGGCACAAGTGACATGATGCTCATAATAATGTGGTAAAAATTAGTAATACGCATACATACGAGTAGATATGATGTTTATTTGATATTAATTTGACAATAAATATTAGAGAATCGCGCTTGCAGACAGAATAACAAAGATGCATGAGCATGTAAAACTAGACACGTTATCACTACTTAAACCGTGACTTAAGTACGCTTACCGCCTCCATAAAAATTAGCCCACTTATTTTTGGAGCTTTCCACTCCTTACTTGGCTTGCACAATATAATCCAGTTCATACTTAGAGGAGACTTATGCCCAGCAGTGTACCCATAAAGAGACCGGTAATTTATAGGAAGTTTGTGATTGATAAGCTAAAACTTTAAGCTAAAAAATTGTCTGCAACCGCCCCACTTTCATTTATTCAGATTACCTTAATGCCTGAACGAATTTCGCTTCCATTTTTAGAGCTTCATTTCCGAGGAACATTTTAAAACGTACAAATTTAGTCACTATTATCTTTGTTAAGGACGGACGGGTCGTTATTATGCAATAAAGACAAAAATTTAATCAGAGAAAGGGGTGGGTTGGAATTACGGCGGTCAATGTCACTTTTGTTTGTCTATTGTGTACATAATGACTTTGGGCCAGCTTAGTGCTTCATATAATAAAGATTAAACACTTCCGCCATAGTAATCCGTTTGTAAAAATATGATGGAAGATGGAGTGTGCCCAAATTCTGTGTCAGATTGGGTCATTTTCTCATGGCAAGATAGTTATTTGGCCAGAGGTCTACTGCCCAAAATCTAGCGCTGCTGAATGTCTATGCGTATGACAATTTAGTAATAAATAATCTCGCGCCATCTTGTTACAATTAGTTCAGCTTATTCCTCCTCCTTCGAAATCTTGAATTCGGTTGGACACCTCCACCCGCGGCTTTTTCCTTAGTGGAGCTCGACGACATGTGAAGACATGTTCTGAATGAAGGTTATAATATCTTTTTCACACCACCTGCTCGACAATGGCAAATTATATATCATGCAAACCTTACCGAAAGCAAATCGTTATAGCCCTGTAATGTTGTATTATAACCCGCTGGTTAATAATGAGATTTGACTTCCCATAGTTCTTATTGTTATGACTTTAAAGTCTAATTTCGCAAAGTCCGGACGGCTCTTCAGCTAATCCCCGCGAGCCGCGGCGTTACACCGAACTGATCTCAAAATGGAACACATTTTAAATCTTAAAACAATTGCCGCGAGTGTCATAAGATAAGTCGCTCCAGTATATGGAGAAAAACTTCAGATTCTATTAAATTAGAAGATAAAATTCTAATAATACGTAGTAAACATCCATTTTCTCTTTTGATTTACTTTCATAAAATTCCGTTTCTAGTAGCCTTGGTTTTGTTATTATCTCGCAAAAGGTGAGAAAAGTAGAGTATACTCCTTGGGGATAAAGCTGTTCTGGTCACGGGCGCGCTTAAATCCCTCACTGCACTCAGGACTCCGACTTATCTCCTCGCTACGCTCGGGAGTTAAATCTAGTATCCTTCGTTACGTTCAGGATTCAATAGCGCGGCCTTGACATAAAACAGTCCCCCAGTGTTTATCCCCTTGGTGTACAATCTACTATAATAATAATAACTTAAGTAAGAAAGTGAGATTTTTATGTGTAATAATAATATGTATATTTTATATTGTATTTTGTATGTTGTATTTTATATTACTTTTATATTCATATTATAAAAACCCTAGCCTAAGATTTAAAATGAATAAAGAGAATAATAATATGTATAAAGGTGCGACCAGACCGCAGCTTAAAAAACGCTCACGATACGTAATCGCAGTGACGCGTCATATGCGTACCGTTTTTGACGCATGCTCCCCACACCGCTGCTTAAAAAAGGGTGACGGTACGGAATCGCAGTGACGTGCTTCACGCGAATCTTTTTTGACGCAAACCTTCCATAGGTATCTGAAGCATGATTTTGCGCAGTGTATTTTAAGCACCGGTTTGGAAGGTTTGCGTCAAAAAAGATTCGCGTGAAGCACGTCACTGCGATTCCGTACCGTCACCGTTTTTTAAGCAGCGGTGTGGGGAGCATGCTTCAAAAACGGTACGCATACGACGCGTCACTGCGATTCCGTATCGTGACCGTTTTTTAAGCTGCGGTCTGGTCGCACCTTTATATGTATACATCATAGGAACTAATTACCTACATTAAAGCATAACGCTCTTTTTAACTATTCTTCACGTCATATAAACTGATCATTTATACAATTGTCTATATAAATTAGTATATTCAGTAACCACACAATGAAAACCAATATTAGAATTGATATCCAATTAAACGCCTATCGAGTTTAAATAGAAATTAGCGGTATCGAAATAACCCGATTCTAACCTAAATGCAATGCTATAGCCGAATGCGGTATAAATTGCTAAAGCCAATTCTCTTATACTAACAAATAGAAGATACTGTTAATGAAAAACCAGCTTTAATGTATAGCGCTAACGTTTAAATTGAAATAAAAGCGCAAGTCCACATAAGTCTGCTGTATTCTCAACTTCAGAGTCCATTAGAACAAAGTTACTTCGGCAATCGCGTATCACGTTCAATTCTGTTGAAAGAAAAGCGATTTTAACACAACAACATACAGGCTAAAATAGTTTGAAGGATAAAGAAGTTAAAAGAGCTGCTGAAACAGGTTTAATTCGCTCCGTTACTTAGCGTTTTATCCTGATAGGTGCGTTACTGGTGCATTATGTTATGAACCTTGCTAATCCACATTATTGTGAGTGGAGAGGGTAAGTGGCTTTCGTATACTTATCAATTACTCTAGGTACAGTCACCGGCAATAGTATCTTCCTACACGACGACCGCAAAAATATGTGACACGCTCTTATGGCCCTACAATTAAAAGCGTGTCACATATTTTTGCGGCCTTCGTGTATGAATATACTATTGCCGGTGACTGTACATCGTGGTTTACCCGTCCGTATTATAATAGGAAGGTATTATAGTAGTAGCAATAAAAGTAACGCACGGGGGGCACTCAAAAATATCTGAACATGCACTTTATCGCCTTGAAAATTTGTTGAAAACGTTGTTGAGATATTTGTGACCACCTTAGCTGCTGCGATGGATCTGATGGCGACTGTATATACCTGAAGGTAAGGACAATTGCAGCGTTTTCGAAGTTATTACTTGGAAACTTGTCTTATTACATTACTAAGAAGAAGATCATATAACTGCTTTATTCTACTACTGTACTGCTAGCTATTCATTAACCCGCCCTTATATTATTCATTAACGTCTCCCAAACCTCAATTAGTAAATTTATGCTTTGTCTGTTTCTAGCAAACTCAACTGTCAAACTGACAGAAAAGATCAAAACGTAAATTAACTAATTGAGGCCTGAGAGATATTTATGAATAAGGGGTTAAGTGTTTCACTTTAAACAATATCACCTTTTTTTTAGAAATACAAAAATGTATATATTTCTCTATTAACAAATACATACCTAATTAAAATAAAAATTAAAAGCTAACAATTAAAAAATAAACTATAATTTATTTTACTATCATCTATTTTAAATTATGTTATTTTAAACAAAATCTAATTTTAAGAAATATATGTATTGAGAGATGTATTTTCTTACTAAGGTCTATTTGTCCTCAGAAACATTACCTACGAGAATATCGTACAATGCATTATGCACACAGACATACTATCTAAGTTAGACCACGCAATCATTTCGACTCGTATAATAATGGTAGTATTATGAAGAGAATATCCAATATTTTATACAGATAGTACTGTAAAAGTCCATGGTTTATCACGTCACGTATATTTTGTCTCTACGGAAATCGCGTGTAGTAAAATACACCACAAGACCGGGGTATGCGGAGAAAGGAAAAGGAAGCCTTAGTCCAGTAGGGGGACATATTTGGCTCTTTAATAAAAAAACGTGTCAGATCATTGCTAAGAATTAAAGTAATGAGCGAAGATTAATAACGTAATTGACATGACACTAAGTTATTGTAAGTGACACTATAGTTAGCAATGGTTATATAACTGGAGTTAACTTATTTTTGATGCCAATCAATAAATCAGTAATTCATTTATTTACAACCCGTCAAAAATCTATTAAATATCTATAAAAGAAAATTCACCTTAACAGTTTAAAGATAATACTGAAATTAAAAGGTTAGTATTTAACTATTACGCTGAAACGCAACAAAAATATCAAGATTCACATACAAAACATCGCTTTTTCTTGCTAATTAAAATTCACTACCGTCACGTGCTACAATTTAATGCACAACTTTGCCTGACTTGAAATACATGGTTTTCTTCACCAAACAGCTATATATATCTTATTTCTGAGTTGGGAGAAAGGCCACCTCAGGAATACAATACAATAGTAGTTGTTTGGTGAAGAACATCATGTTTTTCAAGCAAGGAAAGTTGTACATCGTAGGCAAAGTTGTAGCACGTGACGGTGACTATAAAGGTACAAATATGATTCCAAAATTCTCGTCTGTAGGTATACGAGTATTGTATATATATCTGTGACTCTGAGCTGTGCTACGCCGTGTGTGCTACGGAGCGTAGAGGACACGTTGGACTAGAACACAATTTACTCGCTTCAAATTCTCTTTGTTGAAATATTTAGACCGTAAATCTTGGAATAACTATTTGGTCTTGAAATAAAACCCTATTTTTCTCTGTCACTCATAGAAAATCCAGCTCAATCATTCATTTTCTTTTGTGTTAAAGTTTTTAAATGAACTAAATGCATTTTTTGTTCGAACAATGAAGTTTAGTTACACGGCTACTTAGTCAAACTAATGAAAATGAAGCTAGTTTATTGTGTACAAATAAGTGATTATTGCAACTTGTAACGTACTTTACCCTATTTTAGTAAAACAATTTTAAAAAAAACGTTCGCACGATTTCCTATGATCAATTTCAAAGGCGCTATCTGTGATTGATCGGTAAATGTTATTAAACAAACAATAACAAGGATCTAATTTATTGCTAATGTTAGGAGATGGGACCCTTCAAACATTACCTTGTATTGAATTAAAATATACTTTCAGATAACAAAACTAAGAGGGTTCCAGCATTAGGAGTAAATGCAACATTAGATTCTAGAATTAGCTTCTTTTAGTTACCCAATTATTGAAACACATTCCTACTAATTAGGCAAATTTTGATAAAAACGATCTCATACACTTTTACATAATGCAAATCGGCAGTGAAGAATAAAATTTCACATGACAGGACGTCATTCGGATTCAGATAACAAGCACTGTTTGAAGTTACGTTTTAAAAGCTATATTTTAGTAAAAAGTTTAAATTAGCGGGGTTTTATTTACAAATATAATAAATAAATAGTTATTTTAATAGGTTTTTGTAATAATTATTTCAATTAAACATGATATTATGAATTTCAGTTACACACGGAGAGAAAAAATTTACTGGAGATAAGTGGAAAGTGGTCATTCCCAGGACAAGTGAACGTTTACTAAAGGCAAGGAAACTTTTACCGAAGGCAGGTACACGTTTGCTAAAAACAAGTAAACTTTACTAAAAACAGGGAAGCGTCTACTTGTTTTTAGTAGACGTTTATTTGTAATTAGTAAATTATTTGCTTGTCCTGGGAATTACTATTTTTTGCTTGTTTCTAGTAAAAATTTCTCTCCGTGCATGCTAAAGGAAAAATAACTCAGAACTATCTCATCATTTGATCGTGCACATATTACCTAATACGTGGGTGTGTGTTGTATTTTTATATGAAGGTTTCTTCTATAGTTGCATTATTTTAAGCAATATTTAAAAAAAAATAGAATAAAAGTTTCAAATCAATTAGAATCGGGGAAAAATGTAGGTAGTTGTTCCCATTGCGGCATCGGAGAATTATAAGATACCCACATTCTGACAGATTGCAAGAAGGGATTTTGTAATTTATAAATTAACAATAAGATTGAAAATTGGATACATGGCAAGAATCGTTCTCCAAATGGTCTGCAGACTAAGAAAGCATGGTCATCAGCGTGTGAAAGGGGTAAAATGGGAAGGTATATAACGGATGGGACACCATTGGAAGAGGATCAGTTTGGAACAAGTCCTTGGCCGCTCAACAGCTCCAGAAGAAGAAACAAAGGGGGTGAGTTTTTATATTATCACTAATTGACAAAATTACTTTGTCAGTTGTCTTCTTTTATTGATATTATTATGATGTACTTATTAAAGGATTAAATTAAAACGTGTATGTAACCTCCAGTGTGATAAATTAACCTTTGAAGATATTTCTATCTAAAATCATTTAATATGGCAATAGGAGTGTACATTTAAGAAAAGGGGATCTAGTAAATAAAGATTAAAGGGTTTAGGAATGCTTGTAGTAGATCTGTATAGCTTTTGGCCTGGCCTTATGGATCTAATATAAGTATATTTGTTTTGGAAACTTTCAATTGAAGGATCTCAGCTTAGGAATTAACTCTTGTATTAGTAACTTATGCCATCATGAGGACCAGTCGAAGGCCCGAATGGGAGCGCGGTTTGATGACCTTGATGTGACCGGTGTTTACACCAAGTATGTCTTTAGTCCAGAACGTTCAAGACCGTGGGGCGGGTAGAACCGTTGCACCTTTGACCCTTCTCATGAGACGATGCATACAAGGCAGGCATTTCAGTTGACCCCCATCAATGGGGCATCCCCCCACCGTTGGAGAAGGACGAAAAGTTCCACCGTTGGAGGACTATGTGAGTCCCACCGATTTCATCAGGGAAGGCTGTCTTGTTGTGCCTTTTGCTTTAATTTGAATATAATCATATTTTTGCTGAGATTCTTCATTTGTTCTAAATTACGATCTGGTCAGATGGGATTGGGAGGCATTCCGGAGCTTGAATTGTTTCATAATTTTCCTGCATTTACTTTAATAACCTGATTGTACCTGAAACTGATATTATTATCTCCACTTGACAACATTACTGCATACTGGCTATGAATCAAGCAATGGAACCTGTTGAACCTTCCTGGACCTATTGGGGTTTCAATAGATAAATTTAAAGATTAAGACTGCATATGCTGATCTTCAATAGTTCGTGGATCTACAAATTTATGGGAAATTATTTACACATATCACCAGAGACTGATATACTTGCTGAATATTCTTATTATCACTTTTGCTGAGGCGCAGTTATAAAAGTATGGCTCGAGGTGACTGAGTAGGAAACCTGCTCTATTTTCTTCATTAACTGGATATTATTAAACATCATGCTGCAATACATACTGTATATCGACGTGTTTTACGACGTGCCACCATCTTCATATGAATTGCTGCTGCTGCTCAACATTTGGATTATACCATGATCATCAAGTACGGAGTCAATATCATTATAATCATCAACCAACGGATCCTGCTGAGTCGCCTCGGACCTATCAGATTATACATATGTCGAGAAATTGCTGTTAAATCTAAACATAGTACTTGTATCCATCAAGGGACATAGGTTAGGGAATGATTAGGTAGATAGGCCCTAATCCAACCGGTAATCTTTATTTATGAAGAATGTGGCTTATACCGGATTCCCATAACCTTTCCTCATCCTAAAAGGGCAGAACACAAGTGGAAAAGACGAGATGGTTTTGACTGGAATATGCGGTGGCGTGAGCATATTCTACTCCCAACCCCCTTCTTTTTTTAAATTATATTTTTTATACTTTCTTCTGAAATATATATGTCTATATTTTATTGGTCTTTGGTGATTGCACACTTATTTACATATAATGTTATACAGCGTATTTTAATTATGGAAATTTTATTTGATTGACTGTTTCAGGGGCGCGATTCGACAAGACAAAAAACGAGACGTGGACGTCACAGTAGAATCGCTAGGTGATAGAGTGATATCCATCTGTCCTCAGATGGACACGTCTAACTGTCAAATTAATAGTAGGTCTCGCTAGAGTGTTTGTCTATGGCTATTAGCCACCATTTTAGATATGTTGACAGGACATCGGGAATCCCATGGCAGAGACAAAAAGGCAGTTTTTTAAATATACGTATACAGATTACACCGTGTTTATCTGCGTGAAGTATCAAAATACCAATAATTCGTTTTCGATTAAAACCACTACCAGTGTCATCTTGTGTGTGATAGGAGAAGTTGTAATCCGACGTTTGCGGTGGCGAGTAGTGGAACTAGATGTGAGATTTTTTTAAAGGACTGCATTTATATAGATAAGGGCGGTTACTAGTTTTATTTTTACGGCAATATCAGCTCATTGACAAGCGTCACTAGATCAAATTTGCGTATAGCATTTATATATATATAAGCGAAAGCGAATCGCAAAGCGAAAGTGGAGATGGATCGGGCATACGATCCGCCGCGGTGATGATAATATCGCATGCATTGCCCTCAACTGGAAGCTCCTAGGAGGCGAACGTAGATCGGGTCATCCCGTGCAATCCTGGAAGCGCTCTGTTGAGAAGGAGCTAAATGACATCGGGATGAGCTGGAGTGACGTTAGGAGCGCTGCTTGGGATCGAGACGTGGCGTGAACTCGTGAAAGCCCTTTGTACCTCTGGGGTACCATAGGAACAACAACATATATATCGAATAGTGAGAGCTCCACTCTTCGAATATAAACGCTCAAAAACGTGTAAGTAATATAACCAGGTAAAACCATTTTACACCGCCTCAAGCTACGTTTTCTTTTGTATTACAGTCAGCAGCAGAAGTAGCTAAGCGGTTAGGGTGTTCGAATCTCTTATTCTCTTAACAATAGTCGTGTCCAGCTCATTTTGAACACCTTACCCGCTAAGCTGCTTTTGCTGCTGATTGTACTTGAACGTTATACCTACAAAACCTATAGTTTGCATCTCCTTAATCCGGTTAAAGACGGTTACAATGACCGTCACTGCAGTTATAGTAGCTGTAATTTGTATTGGCTTAACGCAGTTGTTAAGCCACGTTGTAGAGAATCGCCTGCAAGAAAGAAGACAGCGATCCAACCAACTTTTTAGTTCTTCAAACAGGTTAAGGACACTCTTCATCCATAGGTATATCAAATAGATAGTGCTAAACAAGTGGCTAAATATATTTTAAAAGCAATATCTATACCTTTGTTATCATAGAAGTTACGTTATATTTGGCTGTATTTGACTATTTATAACTTTCTTATCTGATGACGACTGAAGTTGTTTACAAAACTACGATAGCTAAAATTATGATCAAATGAAATAATTAAATAAGATTTCAGAAAGTTTATTTATATATTTACAATGCAACTACTTAATATTTACACATTTATCCAACAAAAAGGCGACACTTATCGTACTAATAGCGATCTTTATAGTAGTTTAGGTATTTATAGTAGGTTAAGGGCATTAAAATACGAGTATGGTTTTATGAAATGAACGAAGAGTATTTAGTGTCTAATTAGTTATGTACCTACACTTATTGAAACTTTAGAGTAAACCTGGTTTAGGAAAACGGCTATTAAATACTTAATAGTAGTTTACGTAACTGTTACGTAATAGGGGTTCTTAAAACACGAGTGATGTGCGTGCCCATTGAGGGTCCAAGTTGGAATTTTGAGCTTTTAAGCTTACCAGTCTTTAGTAAAAGTTCTCAAACCGTTGTAAATTCAACCAAAAATTTGTAAAAGTCGTTACTCAAAAGTTACGTTCGGTTAAAGGTGGACCCTCAGTCGTGCATGACAGGTATCCATCTATCTATATCTATACATATAATAAAGGTGAAGAGGGTAAAAAATCTGTACATTGGAGATATTAGTAAAAAAATGAGTTAGTAGCTCCTAGAATCGATAACAGAACACGTTTCGACGATTTTTAGAATTTTTGTCTGTTTGTCTGTTTGTCTGTTTGTCTGTTTGGATGGGGAGAGTTGGCGTCAAAACGCCTGAACCGATTTCGATAAAATCTTCACTAGCAGGTTCAACAGACCTCTGGTCAGGACATAGGCTATAAAAAATACGAACATTTTGGATTTAAGGGGGTTAAAGGGGGGTTTAAACTTTGTATGGGAAAGGAATATGAGTGTTAAGCTCAAGCAGCAAATTGATATTTGTTTAACTACTTTCGGTTAGTTAATATTCATTCATATATAAATAAATAAATGGGTTAAATAATAATATACTGGTTAAATATAGTGGAAAAGTAAAAAATACGTACCATCAAAAGGGGTATCTAGATATGTCTTTGGCTATACGATTAGGTAACGCTATCTCTCGCAGGACTTTGTCACTAACCGAGTCCTCCCTACGCAAAATCTGACCACTACATATGTAGTTTAGGTGCATACTAAATGCAACACGAGTTCGCAGAGATTTCCCTAGATGGCTATAGTAGGTAGGTACTATCTATCTATGCTACCTCTTTATTCCTTCTTTTTGCTGAGGCCTGGCGCGCTAGCACGCGGTTGCTTAGCAACGCCTATCTCATCAACAGAGCTGTTGAAAACACTGATGATATTGCACGAAATGGCGAGTAAGTATAATACCAAATTGTATTCTCTACCAGTCGTCAACCATAGGGCCAATATAAGCCTATGCAAGGGGAAAAAATACATTAGAATTACAAAATTCAACAAACTGTTAAGTTGAATGTTTAAGACGGAAGAAAAATCAGGTTTGATAGAATTTACGTAATAGATAGTTAAAGGGGACTCGCATAAAGAAAAACACACTACTATTGCTATTGTTACCAAAAATGTTTGAATGTTCCAGATAGGAGAATTTTCCACGAGGTGGTTGATAAAAGGGGGAGGGGGTCGGGGAGCACCCCGCGAAAAAGGAAAAAAACACACCGGACTATTGCTAATTATACCAAGAATTGTTAGGTCAAACATTAAAAATGGGAGAAAAAGAGTTTTGTTAGGGTTTAGCACGTGACAGGCGGCAAAGAAAGGGGGGCCCGGGGGGCGGAGCCCCCCGCATAAAGAAAAAATATCCCGTACTATTGCTAAGTATAGCAAGCATTGTTAGGTTAAATATTCAAGATGGGAGAAAAAATGTTTTGATAGGGTTTAGCACGTGACGGGCGGCAAAGAAAGGGGGGCTCGGGGGGCGGAGCCCCCCGCATAAAGAAAAAAATCACTGAACCTTTGCTAAGTATACCAAGAACTGTTAGGTTAAACAATCAAGATGGGAGAAAAAGAATTTTGACAGGGTATATCACGTGCCGGGCCGCAAACAAAGGGAGGCTCGGGGGGCGGAGCCCCCCGCATAAAAAAATACACCGTACTATTGCTAATTATACCAAGAATTGTTAGGTTAAACATTAAAAATGGGAGAAAAAGAGTTTTGATAGGGTTTAGCAGGTGACAGGCGGCAAAGAAAGGTGGGCTCGGGGGGCGGAGCCCCCCGCATAAAGAAAAAATACTGCGTACTATTGCTAAGTATAGCAAGAATTGTTAGGTTAAACATTGAAGATGGGAGAAAAAGAGTTTTGATAGGGTTTAGCACGTGGCGGGCGGCAAAGAAAGGGGAGCTCGGGGGGCGGAGCCCCCCGCAAAAAGAAAAAATTCACTGTACTATTGCTAAGTATACCAAGAACTGTTAGGTTAAACAATCAAGATGGGAGAAAAAGAATTTTGACAGGGTATATCACGTGCCGGGCCGCAAACAAAGGGAGGCTCGGGGGGCGGAGCCCCCCGCATAAAAAAATACACCGTACTATTGCTAATTATACCAAGAATTGTTAGGTTAAACATTAAAAATGGGAGAAAAAGAGTTTTGATAGGGTTTAGCAGGTGACAGGCGGCAAAGAAAGGTGGGCTCGGGGGGCGGAGCCCCCCGCATAAAGAAAAAATACTGCGTACTATTGCTAAGTATAGCAAGAATTGTTAGGTTAAACATTGAAGATGGGAGAAAAAGAGTTTTGATAGGGTTTAGCACGTGGCGGGCGGCAAAGAAAGGGGGGCTCGGGGGGCGGAGCCCCCCGCAAAAAGAAAAAATTCACTGTACTATTGCTAAGTATACCAAGAACTGTTAGGTTAAACAATCAAGATGGGAGAAAAAGAGTTTTGACAGGGTGTATCACGTGACGGGCCGCAATTAAAGGGGGGCTCGGGCATAAAGAAAAAACACCGTAGTATTGCTAATCATACTAAAAATTGTTAGGTTAATCATTTAAGATGGGAGAAAAAGAGTTTTGATAGGGCTTACCACGGAATAGGTGGTAAACAAGGGGGGCTCGGGGGGCCGAGCCCCCCGCATAAAGAAAAAATACTCCGTACTATTGCTAAGTATAGCAAGAATTGTTAGGTTAAACATTCAAGATGGGAGAAAAAGAGTTTTGATAGGGTTTAGCACGTGATGGGCGGCAAAGAAAGGGGGGCTCGGGGGGCGGAGCCCCCCGCATAAAAAAAAATTCACTGTACTATTGCTAAGTATACCTAGAACGTTTAGGTTAAACAATCAAGATGGGAGAAAAAGAGTTTTGACAGGTTGTATCACGTGACGGGCCGCAATTAAAGGGGGGCTCGGGCATAAAGAAAAAACACCGTAGTATTGCTAATCATACTAAAAATTGTTAGGTTAATCATTTAAGATGGGAGAAAAAGAGTTTTGATAGGGCTTACCACGGAATAGGCGGTAAACAAGGGGGGCTCGGGGGGCGGAGCCCCCCGCATAAAGAAAAAATACTCCATACTATTGCTAAGTATAGCAAGAATTGTTAGGTTAAACATTCAAGATGGGAGAAAAAGAGTTTTGATAGGGTTTAGCACGTTACGGGCGGCAAAGAAAGGGGGGCTCGGGGGGCGGAGCCCCCCGCATAAAGAAAAAATTCACTGAACTATTGCTAAGTATACCAAGAACTGTTAGGTTAAACAATCAAGATGGGAGAGAAAGAATTTTGACAGGGTATATCACGTGCCGGGCCGCAAACAAAGGGGGGCTCGGGGGGCAGAGCCCCCCGCATAAAAAAAATAAACCGTACTATTGCTGATTATACCAAGAATTGTTAGGTTAAACATTAAAAATGGGAGAAAAAGAGTTTTGATAGGGTTTAGCAGGTGACAGGCGGCAAAGAAAGGTGGGCTCGGGGGGCGGAGCCCCCCGCATAAAGAAAAAATACTGCGTACTATTGCTAAGTATAGCAAGAATTGTTAGGTTAAACATTGAAGATGGGAGAAAAAGAGTTTTGATAGGGTTTAGCACGTGGCGGGCGGCAAAGAAAGGGGGGCTCGGGGGGCGGAGCCCCCCGCAAAAAGAAAAAATTCACTGTACTATTGCTAAGTATACCAAGAACTGTTAGGTTAAACAATCAAGATGGGAGAAAAAGAGTTTTGACAGGGTGTATCACGTGACGGGCCGCAATTAAAGGGGGGCTCGGGCATAAAGAAAAAACACCGTAGTATTGCTAATCATACTAAAAATTGTTAGGTTAATCATTTAAGATGGGAGAAAAAGAGTTTTGATAGGGCTTACCACGGAATAGGTGGTAAACAAGGGGGGCTCGGGGGGCCGAGCCCCCCGCATAAAGAAAAAATACTCCGTACTATTGCTAAGTATAGCAAGAATTGTTAGGTTAAACATTCAAGATGGGAGAAAAAGAGTTTTGATAGGGTTTAGCACGTTACGGGCGGCAAAGAAAGGGGGGCTCGGGGGGCGGAGCCCCCCGCATAAAAAAAAATTCACTGTACTATTGCTAAGTATACCTAGAACGTTTAGGTTAAACAATCAAGATGGGAGAAAAAGAGTTTTGACAGGTTGTATCACGTGACGGGCCGCAATTAAAGGGGGGCTCGGGCATAAAGAAAAAACACCGTAGTATTGCTAATCATACTAAAAATTGTTAGGTTAATCATTTAAGATGGGAGAAAAAGAGTTTTGATAGGGCTTACCACGGAATAGGCGGTAAACAAGGGGGGCTCGGGGGGCGGAGCCCCCCGCATAAAGAAAAAATACTCCATACTATTGCTAAGTATAGCAAGAATTGTTAGGTTAAACATTCAAGATGGGAGAAAAAGAGTTTTGATAGGGTTTAGCACGTTACGGGCGGCAAAGAAAGGGGGGCTCGGGGGGCGGAGCCCCCCGCATAAAGAAAAAATTCACTGAACTATTGCTAAGTATACCAAGAACTGTTAGGTTAAACAATCAAGATGGGAGAGAAAGAATTTTGACAGGGTATATCACGTGCCGGGCCGCAAACAAAGGGGGGCTCGGGGGGCAGAGCCCCCCGCATAAAAAAAATAAACCGTACTATTGCTGATTATACCAAGAATTGTTAGGTTAAACATTAAAAATGGGAGAAAAAGAGTTTTGATAGGGTTTAGCAGGTGACAGGCGGCAAAGAAAGGTGGGCTCGGGGGGCGGAGCCCCCCGCATAAAGAAAAAATACTGCGTACTATTGCTAAGTATAGCAAGAATTGTTAGGTTAAACATTGAAGATGGGAGAAAAAGAGTTTTGATAGGGTTTAGCACGTGGCGGGCGGCAAAGAAAGGGGAGCTCGGGGGGCGGAGCCCCCCGCAAAAAGAAAAAATTCACTGTACTATTGCTAAGTATACCAAGAACTGTTAGGTTAAACAATCAAGATGGGAGAAAAAGAATTTTGACAGGGTATATCACGTGCCGGGCCGCAAACAAAGGGAGGCTCGGGGGGCGGAGCCCCCCGCATAAAAAAATACACCGTACTATTGCTAATTATACCAAGAATTGTTAGGTTAAACATTAAAAATGGGAGAAAAAGAGTTTTGATAGGGTTTAGCAGGTGACAGGCGGCAAAGAAAGGTGGGCTCGGGGGGCGGAGCCCCCCGCATAAAGAAAAAATACTGCGTACTATTGCTAAGTATAGCAAGAATTGTTAGGTTAAACATTGAAGATGGGAGAAAAAGAGTTTTGATAGGGTTTAGCACGTGGCGGGCGGCAAAGAAAGGGGGGGCTCGGGGGGCGGAGCCCCCCGCAAAAAGAAAAAATTCACTGTACTATTGCTAAGTATACCAAGAACTGTTAGGTTAAACAATCAAGATGGGAGAAAAAGAGTTTTGACAGGGTGTATCACGTGACGGGCCGCAATTAAAGGGGGGCTCGGGCATAAAGAAAAAACACCGTAGTATTGCTAATCATACTAAAAATTGTTAGGTTAATCATTTAAGATGGGAGAAAAAGAGTTTTGATAGGGCTTACCACGGAATAGGTGGTAAACAAGGGGGGCTCGGGGGGCCGAGCCCCCCGCATAAAGAAAAAATACTCCGTACTATTGCTAAGTATAGCAAGAATTGTTAGGTTAAACATTCAAGATGGGAGAAAAAGAGTTTTGATAGGGTTTAGCACGTTACGGGCGGCAAAGAAAGGGGGGCTCGGGGGGCGGAGCCCCCGCATAAAGAAAAAATTCACTGAACTATTGCTAAGTATACCAAGAACTGTTAGGTTAAACAATCAAGATGGGAGAGAAAGAATTTTGACAGGGTATATCACGTGCCGGGCCGCAAACAAAGGGGGGCTCGGGGGGCAGAGCCCCCCGCATAAAAAAAATAAACCGTACTATTGCTGATTATACCAAGAATTGTTAGGTTAAACATTAAAAATGGGAGAAAAAGAGTTTTGATAGGGTTTAGCAGGTGACAGGCGGCAAAGAAAGGTGGGCTCGGGGGGCGGAGCCCCCCGCATAAAGAAAAAATACTGCGTACTATTGCTAAGTATAGCAAGAATTGTTAGGTTAAACATTGAAGATGGGAGAAAAAGAGTTTTGATAGGGTTTAGCACGTGGCGGGCGGCAAAGAAAGGGGGGCTCGGGGGGCGGAGCCCCCCGCAAAAAGAAAAAATTCACTGTACTATTGCTAAGTATACCAAGAACTGTTAGGTTAAACAATCAAGATGGGAGAAAAAGAGTTTTGACAGGGTGTATCACGTGACGGGCCGCAATTAAAGGGGGGCTCGGGCATAAATGAAAATCACCGTAGATTGCTAATGATACCAAAAATTGTTAGGTTAATCATTTAAGATGGAAGTAAAAGAGTTTTGATAGGGCTTACCACGGGATAGGCGGTAAACAAGGGGTGCTCGGGGGGCGGAGCCCCCCGCATAAAGAAAAAATCCACCGTACTATTGCTAAGTATACCAAGAACTGTTAGGTTAAACATTCAAGATGGGAGAAAAATACTTTTTAGCTCGCCAGATCTTCCCACTCACATGCTTATCTTGACCATGGCTGACACAGTCCAATCTTAGACGCTTTCCGTCGATCTTTTGGGATGTCGAAGTTATATGGAAGAAGTCGGTTTTAGCTAAACTGCTAAACTGACTTTATAAAATTTTACAAGTAGAAAGCGTTCAGCAATGGACTGTTGAGGATAACGAAAAGTAACAGAATCAACTGCAACACACGAGAGCGAAGCCGCGCGGGTACAGCTAGTATCTAATAAACTACTTAAAATGTATAACTGCTGCAAATTACTACTTTTAGTAAAAGATTTGTCAAACTAATTTCATTAATCGTGACTCCATTCTGCTGACTTAATACGAAGAAATAGCATGCAGAAGGTGGTCCCTCAACTGAACATTAGAATTTATTAGAATATCACATTAAGTGAGAACAAGAGTAATATTTAAAATGTATATGTGACTGAGAGTTAGTAAAAGTACTCGAATCATTGTAAATTCAATGGGTAGTTTGTAAAAGAAGTCATTCAAAAGTTACAATCGACTAAAGGTGGTCCCTTAATTGAAACGTTTGTCATAAGTAAAACTCAATTTACAAATCACTGGGTTGGTAATTAGACAATTGCTATAGTTTATCCTTTAGTAAAAAAAATTACTAACTATTGCTCTATCGAACAGTATAAACAAATATACCGTTTTATTTTAAATAATGATCAAACTCCTGCGAAGAAATACTACGGTGCTGGTGACCACATATTAGGATTTTGTAGGATAAGTAAATAAAAATAATGACTGATTGTTACCGATATTTAGCCAAGATATATTATGTCAAAAATGAGAATAAAAAATAAATTAAGTCAACAAACAGTGATCATTTTTATTTCTTACTTTTCTTTTTCTTATTGTGATGATTATCCATATATCCTACAAAATCCTAATATGTGGTCACCTGCACCGTAGTATTACTTCGCAGGAGTTTGATCATTATTTAAAATAAAACGGCATATTTGTTTATACTGTTCGATAGAGCAATAGTAAGTAATTTTTTTTACTAAAGGATAGACTATAGCAATTGTCTAATTACCAACCCAGTGATATGTAAATTGAGTTTTACTTATGACAAGCGTTTCAATTGAGGGACCACCTTTAGTCGATTGTAACTTTTGAATGACTTCTTTTACAAACTACCCATCGAATTTACAATGATTCGAGTACTTTTACTAACTCTCAGTCACATATACATTTTAAATATTACTCTTGTTATCACTTAATGTGATATTCTAATAAATTCTAATGTTCAGTTGAGGGACCACCTTCTGCATGCTATTTCTTCGTATTAAGTCAGCAGAATGGAGTCACGATTAATGAAATTAGTTTGACAAATCTTTTACTAAAAGTAGTAATTTACAGCAGTTATACATTACACACACAGCAGATACCTGTCATGCACGACTGAGGGTCCACCTTTAACCGAACGTAACTTTTGAGTAACGACTTTTACAAATTATTGGTTGAATTTACAATGGTTTGAGAACTTTTACTAAAGACTGGTAAGCTTAAAAGCTCAAAATTCCAACTTGGACCCTCAATGGGCACGCACATAAGAACTTACGCCAAGAAACTTTGTTTCTTGGGTAAAGACTCACAATTTAAATTGAGAATTGAATTTCTCCACGGAAACAAGAAAACGCATTAGTTCAAGAGCATATGTTACTTAATGTAAAATTTGATATTTTCACACTAAGATCTAAAATTTCTTGGCGTATGAAATCGGTTACTTGAAACAAACAATAACATTTTCTAAATTATATCATAAGGCGGTTATTACACTGGCGCGGATCCGCATGAGGCACCGGTGCGCGAGCAAGATAGCGCTCTGCATGTGTATAACGCTATCTCGCTCGCACACCGGCGCCGCATGCGGATCCGTCATCAGTGTGATAATCGCCTTAGTGTCTCAGTGCACTACTTAAAAAGCTAGTAGCAGAAACTGTGTTTCTCGGGACTAATCCCAAGAAAGGAAGTTTAACTAAAAGTAGATAATACAAATATAAATTGTGATTATCTATATACTCACAATTTATAACCGTATTAACTAGCGCTAAGATTGCTATTGTGAATCTCAAATAAGCCCGGGTAAAGCGCCGAGGGTCATGAAGTTACGTCGAACAAACGTTCGCGCGATCTAACCTACACGCAGAGACATCTATTGATGCCCAGGGTAACTAACGTCCAAAACTTGAATGTTTCAAAGCAAAAATTATGTGTTTCTTCTTTGGAATAGCTGTGGCTCTTGACTGTAGGTTGAAAACATCAAAGCAAAAAATAATCTTTCATGCCTAAAAACTTAAAAATCTCAAATTAAACTTTTGGTGCTACTTCTTTGAACTTAAGAAACACAAAAGAACTTAAAAAACAAACACAGCGCTGGAATCGATGAAATACCTCCCTCACTAGTAAAAACATGTTCAAACGAGCTAATTCTTCCATTAACGTTCTTAATAAACCAATCTTTTTCAACAGGAACTTTTCCAGAAGCGCTAAAAATTGCAGTTATTAGACCGATCCCAAAATCAAGAAATGTTACCGACCCTGACCAATATCGCCCCATTGCAATTTTACCTACTTTCTCAAAAAACTTTGAATCTATCATGGTCCAGCGTATAACAGCTTTTTGCGATAAATATAACATCTTTGATGACAGTCAATTTGGTTTCAGGAAACATTATTAACTTCATTTAAGTTCACAAATTCATCCAACGTGTTATTAACATAATTGATAACAAAGACTACGCATTTGAGCTGTTGCTCGATATGAGCAAAGCATACGATAGAGTGAAACATAATATTCTACTCAATAAACTACACGGTATAGGAATACGCGGGAATGCCTACAACTGGTTCAGATCCTATCTGGAAAATAGAGTTCAACTTGTCGAATTAGATTTCTATGATAAAATGAGCAATACTGTAAAAAAAATACACTCTCAAAGTAGAAAAACTGACTGTTCTATCCCGCAAGGTAGTGTACTAGGGTGTATCTTATTTATAATATACATAAACGATCTGCCAAAAATGATTAATTCTGATAATATTCAATGTTTTATATATGCTGATGATGTCTCCATAGTTTTTTCTAATCAAAATAACAGTGATGTAGTACTTAACATGAATAAAATACTAAAGTCCTATTGAAATGGCTTGGTGATCATAATTTAGAATTAAACCTTAAAAAGACGAACTTAATTCAATTTGGACCTCATCAGAGTCTTCCATTAGAAATAGATTACTCATATTTAGATAATAAATTTCCACTAATCAGTAATTGTAGCCTCCTTGGTATTGAAATCGATGAAAACATTAACTGGAAATCACATATTGAGAAAATTTGTGTTAAGATAGCCCGTTTTACTTATGCACTAAGAAACATTAAAAATAGTACAGACCTAAAAACAGCTGTTAGTGCAAATCATGCATTCACTCAAACATGGCTGCAATATGGTATCATTTTATGGGGTAATAGCACAGATATCATAGATTTATTTATCTTACAAAAAGGTTGTATAAGGATTCTTTCAAATGCTAAATTATTGGAAACTTGCAAACCCCTCTTTAAAAAATTAAATATACTAACATTACCTTGCCTGTATATATTAGAAGCCAGTAAATTTGTACATAAACACCAATACTTATATATTAAAGCCAAAGATCGTCAGCAATGTACCCAAAACCTAAGACACAGAGACAAACTGGCGTTACCGTCAAGTAACTTGCAGATGAGCAATAAGAGCCCTCATATGATGACCATACGAATTTTTAACCACCTGCCAAAAGATATCACACAAGAGCAAAAATATACAACATTTGTTTACAAGTTAAAGAAATACTTAATAGAGAAATGTTTCTATTCAACGCTAGAGTTCTTTGACTCTAGTTAATCTTAAAATGTAATGCAGTGTATGAAAATATAATTAGATTTAGGTTGTGATCTCATTAGCAGGATATATCTGTAGTTTTAAGTACCTATTGTAATATAGTTTAAGTTTACATTTGCAATACCCTATTAGGGTATCATGTTTATTGTTATTCTGTAACACCAACGTGAGAGCAAATAAAGTTATTCTATTCTATTCTATTCTATTAGCTTTGGCTCTTAGCTGTAGATTGAAAACATCAAACCAAGAACTAATCGCTCTTACGTAAACACATAAAACTCTTAAAGGAAAATTTTGGTGCTTTTTTGCCGTAAATAATTATTATCTTAACTCAAATCATTACCATTCGCTTTAAAAATGTGTAAAGATAAAGCTAAACAATTTTAATTCTTCTTTTAAAAATCATGATATTTTTAACTCAAGTCATGTTTATTGGTCTAAGGTATTTATTACTCTCTTTAAGAAACCGCGTGCAAGAGAGTTTTGCGTTTTGAATTAAAATATTATTTCTATCTGTGTGGTGAAGGAATGATTGTGTGAAGAATACCAGAACCGTTACTAGGAGCCATATACAGGGTGGAAAGATAAGTCGGGCCCTGGAGGGAAACTACCTTAAAACGTTGAGATAGCTCAATACACTGAAAGGAAACATTCCTTTATTTTTCATAAAAAGTAAAACTGCACTCACAGATTTTTTTCTAATTTTCCCTTTTTTTGATACTAAAATTGTATGATTTTTCTTTTTTCATTATTTATGGCTTCTCTTGTGCCGTAAATTTGGTTGGTATTAAGAAGTTTGTATTCTTGTTGGAAATAGGATCGTTTGTCATGAATTGTCATAAAAATTGTTTTTGACAAAAATTACAAAATGAGTAGTTTTTTTATGAATTTTACATTTTTTCGAAAATTTGTAAATGCAGATATGTCTCTTTTTAAATGTTTCCTTTCAGTTAATTGAGCTATCTCAACGTTTTAAGGTAGTTTCCCTCCAGGGTCCGACTTATATTTCCACCCTGTATATGTGGTCTGAGAACTTCGTCCATATCTTAATTTCATCGCAGATCCACGCTCATCTCCGTAGATTTGGCTTTTTGCCAGACTAGACGGTGAGCTACAGCTAATCGCCATCTCGCCGTCGCTGCCGCTATCGCCATTACGGGTCTGTAAAAAATATAAATTATATTTTAACTAGTTGAGGTAGGTATACATTCCTGCTTTTTTCACTGCACCACATTTACCTTTCTCTGTTTAGCCCTGTGCCCTGTGGTTTGGTAGAGAATGCCTTTAGGCATTATGTCCGCCATTTGTACATAATTTACATTGTATTTTGTGCAATAAAGTTAAAATAAATAAATCAATATTGGGTTGCTGCACTTTTGATTATAGAGGGTTACAGAGGGCACGTTTGTTTTATGGGAAAACTACTCTACTAGGTACGTTGATGCGATCTGTAACAGAGCTATCACTCTATATCCGAGGAATTCTTCTTTTTGGCAATATACTAAATAAATAATCATACATGACGATACTTATATTGGCACTGACCTCTTGAAGATCTATAATGCTCCGCAATAATATTAGCAAGTAGATCTAGAAGTCGATCCATCGACGTTTGGTGGCGCGCAAACTGCTCATCGCGTGATGAAACCAGCAGCATTATTCGCTCATGAAGCCGGGCGTTGCTGGCTTCATTTGATGCGATGAGCTGCTGGAGATTGCGCGCCACCTGGAGCATGGCTTGTGCCATTGAGGCCTCGCTGGCAGCTCTTTGAGCTTCAATGTTTTGTATCGATTCCTCTGCTGCTTCTAACGCACTGAGGGCAGGGTATGCTGTAAAGAATTAAGAAACATTGGAACAGTGTAGACAGTTATTAAACAGCTACGTACTTAAATATATAGTAATATTAGTAATGCTGTAAACGTTATTACATAAGAACAATTTTACAGGGACGTTCAAAGGGCCCAGATTTCAATATTTCAGAATTGTTAGATTTTAAAAAGTACGTAAACAAATTCCATTTGATTTCTCACATTTATCTCTAAAATAAACTGTAAAGCAATGATATACATAAACCCAATATTTTAAGGTGAAAATACCAATTTCATCATTTTTCCATTCCTACTTTCAAGAGGGCGACTATGCTATGCAACCGTGACGTCACATTTTCATATAATTATATTAGGGGCGTTTTGAGCGGCAAGTGGGAATTGGCTTTGCCTCTCATTTCTGACTTTTGTGTTGCTTTAGCGCAGTTCATCCTATATAAAGATATATACCCACCAAATGTTCGTTCCCATTGAGGGTCCAAGTTGGAATTTTTTTGAGCCTTTAAGCTTACCAGTCTTTAGTAAAAGTTCTCAAACCATTGTAAAAGTCGTTACTCAAAAGTTACGCTCGGTTAAAGGTGGACCCTCAGTCGTGCATGCCAGGTATCCATATCTAATAAACTACTTAAAATGTATAACTGCTGTAAATGACTACTTTTAGTAAAAGATTTGTAAAACTAATTTCGTTAATCGTGACTCCATTCTGCTAACTTAATACGAAGAAATAGCATGCAGAAGGTGGTCCCTCAACTGAACATTAGAATTTATTAGAATATCACATTCAGTGAGAACAAGAGTAATATTTAAAATGTATATGTGACTGAGAGTTAGTAAAAGTACATGAATCATTGTAAATTCAATCTTTAGTTTGTAAAAGAAGTCATTCAAAAGTTACAATCGACTAAAGGTGGTCCCTCAATTGAAACGCTTGTCATATCCCACAAAATCCTAATATGTGGTCACCTGGGCCGTAGTATTTCTTCGCAGATGTTTGATTAAAATTTCTCGTAAAACGGTATATTTGTTTATACTGTTCGATAGAGCAATAGTTAGTAAAAAAAATTACTAAAGGATAGACTATAGCCATTGTCTAATTACCAACCCAGTGATTTGTAAATTGAGTTTTACTTATGACAAGCGATTCAATTGAGGGACCACCTTTAGTCGATTGTAACTTTTGAATGACTTCTTTTACAAACTAAAGATTGAATTTACAATGATTCAAGTACTTTTACTAACTCTCAGTCACATATACATTTTAAATATTACTCTTGTTCTCACTTAATGTGATATTCTAAGAAATTCTAATGTTCAGTTGAGGGACCACCTTCTGCATGCTATTTCTTCGTATTAAGTTAGCAGAATGGAGTCACGATTAACGAAATTAGTTTTACAAATCTTTTACTAAAAGTAGTCATTTACAGCAGTTATACATTACACACACAGCAGATACCTGTCATGCACGACTGAGGGTCCACCTTTAACCGAACGTAACTTTTGAGTAACGACTTTTACAAATTATTGGTTGAATTTACAATGGTTTGAGAACTTTTACTAAAGACTGGTAAGCTTAAAAGCTCAAAATTCCAACTTGGACCCTCAATGGGAACGCACATCCAATCGATGGATACCATACATGGAAAAAAAAACATTAATTCCACAGGCGATAATGAAGGAGCCATTTTGTCATAGTGTAAAATCGCGTACGGGACTACAAAAAGTTTTATATTATTGAATTTCATTTGTTATTTATAATCCGCCCCCCCCCCCCCCCCCCTCAAAGTCTAAAATCTAGATTCTTAATAATTACCCTGTAACCTACCAATACCCGTTAACAAAAAAACTGCACCACCTTTTGTTAGGCAATATGCTCCAAGGACTGATCTATTATTTGATATGAAACTAAATAAATACCTCTACGTCGTCTGGGCTGGGGCCTTGGGCTGACTAGTGTTGGGGGCACGTAGGTCGCAGTAGGCGGGCCGCGTCTATTAGGCCTCACAGCTCCAGGATTGCGAGACGTCGCCCGTGGTGGCCGTGGTCTTGGTATTACCGGTGGTGCCATTCTTGGTATTGCCGGTCGTGTCATTCTTGGTATTGCCGGTGGTGCCATTCTTGGTATTGCCGGTGGTGCCATTCTTGGTATTGTCGCTGGCTGGATGAAGCCGCGCGCGAACGACGGGTAAGGTCTGGGCCTCACAGAGGCGCCATCCGGACTCGGCGCCCATGGAGAATGACTAGGGGGACTATCCTCGGGGGTCACTGACGGTGCCCAGGTCCGCATTTCCAATGGAATGGCTATGTCGGGCGCAGATGACGGGCCAGGTCTGGGCCACACAGCTGCGCCAACCCCACACGGCGCCCATGGATCATGACTGGAGGGACCATCCTCAGGAGTCACTGATGGTGCCCTCGGCCGCATTTCCATTGGCAGGGTTATGTCGGGCGCCGATGACGGGCCAGGTCTGGGCAACACAGCTGCGCTAATCCGACACGGCGCCCATGGATCCAGACTGGAGGGTCTCTGGGGTAGCGCGGTGGGGGTGCTAGAGGTTGGATTGGAAGTGGATCCAACCGTATCATTCTCGGGCGGCACTGTCTGTGCCCTCCTCCGCATATTCAATGGCAGGGCTATGTCGGGCGCAGACGACGGGCCAGCCCTCGGTGATAAAGCGGCACTCTGATAATAAAGGGTTAGTAAATAATTTAAGGACCAAATCTTAGATGAGGTAAAAGTGAAGACATGGACTGTACAGTCACCGGCAATAGTATTTTCCTACATGAAGGCCGCAAAAATATGTGACACACTATTATTTGTAGGGCGATAAGAGCGTGTCACATATTTTTGCGGCCTTCGTGTAGGAAATGTCAAAAATATGTCATATTTACACTAAATTATCATTAACATATCGTTAAACTATTGAAAATAAAAAATAAAACACTAAGAAAAATGTTGTGTTTTACTGACTTTTGACTGGACTATAAAAAAATCTACCGAGATAAGCTGTTTACTATTTTTTACTGTTTTTAAGTAGGAGAATAATATTCTAAAGGTAAGCGGGATCGGTAACGGTTTTCTTATAATAAGATACCTATTTTTCAGTTTCATACAAGAAAAACAGTTTTTTTTCTGCTTTAAATAAGCCTTATTTTGAAAAAAAAAACTATTTTTTTTATTCCTTACATCATTTTCAACCGAAAAGCATTCTCTTAAATAAAGTTTTAAAAAAAGCGAATGTCCATTTTTTTATCATTTCGATCCACTGTAATCCAATCGTCAGGGGGGGGGGGGGGGGTATGACTAAAGTGTCTATGAAACATATAAAGAAATAAAATTGTCTATAATTTTTCCATTGACAATATACAGGGGATGAAAAATATATTTTTTTTAAATCATGAGAATTCAATTTATTAGTTTCAAAATGTTGTGCTGTAGATAAAGGAATGAAATCTCTACCACAGTTTTGTCATCTTAAAATGATTCTTTTAAAATACTAAAGCGCTTATAGAGGGGATGAAAGTAGTAGGCTCACATATTACTCATCGTAAAATATTACTAGGCGTTGACAGGTATAGTTATGGATCAATTCAGGTACCGTCAAGTCTGGCAACTTTGCCACTTTTCACAGGTGTTGAAAAGTCATAGTACATTTTTAACCAGAATTCATATGAAACCACAGAAATTTGAATGACGCGACACATAATATATTTATCAACGAGTGCATAAATAAGATGGTTTATAAATTAAATGACGGATAATAAGCCTTTACGAGTAAAAAAAATACTGGCAAAGTTACCTATACCATGTGGCAACTTTGCCAACTGCATTTTTACGTTGTATAGTAATTTAGTTGTATTTACAATATTAGTAAAAAATATACAGTATTTAGGATACAATAGCTACGGAATTTGATCCTTAATGATATATTATTACAAAAAAAGATACAGCAAAAGTGGCAAAGTTGATCACCCATTTAAGAAAATTTCATAGAAAGTCAGTGAATGTGGTCAGGGTTGACACAAATGAAAAAATATTAATTATTTAAGTACTTATTTATTTTGTTACATACGAGTAATCAGGTTACATAAGTACTCAGGAAAAACATAAATACACCTTAATTAAAATATTATCAAAAACGAAACATAGAAAACTCTTTAAGAGGCCTATCACAGGTCCACTCGTAAATAACTGTGATTACCTAGGTACCTATTTAAACTTGACGATAGATATTTAAAAAAGGGATTCGTCACAATCTGCCTCGTCGCCTCTTAATAAAAGTAATATCGAAACAAAACACTTATATGTAGTAATTATTACCAATAAAATAAGTAAGTCACAGTTAACTTTGTGTTTTTTTTTACTTAAACAAAACATACACTCTGTATATAATTGTTAACAACAAAACCAATCACAAATAACATATTAAAAATATTTATAACGGGTTACACACGTAATTTTTGTCGATTTTTGCTCGACATGTTTCGATCAATTTACGATGATCATTCTCACGAGCGGCTTTCCGCGACGGCAGCGCGTCGGCTACACGGTTTCACGGTCGGTCGGTTTTTAATATGTTAGAGTCTCACGAAAGTGTTATAGTTAAAATCACAAATAATTTTAAAATATAGGCCCTGTTCTCTATAAATGACACAACTTCAGCAGTTTTTACCTGTTTCGGTATAACTTTTTTGCAACTTAAAAACTTTGTTGGTCTGTCACTCTGTGCTCCACCCATTATAAGCTGCCAGATGCCCGGATCTAGCAATAGGGATTGTTATGCAATCTGATTGGACTGGTTACAAAACTCTCATTATTGTGTCACATCTGACGTGGCCAGCTCTTAGACCATATCGAATAAATTATTATCGCAAGGTCGTATCTGCCTAAGTTCGTAGTTTTTTGAAGATATCTCAAAAACGCCTATACCGATAATGCTCAAAATAATTTTGGTTGAAAGAATATTAAAAAGTGTATCTTCTTGATTTTTTCCATAATTTTTGGACTTACGGTTCAAAAGTTACAGGGGGAGGGGACACAATTTTTATGACTTTCGGAGCGATTATTTCTGAAAATATCCACTTAATCAAAAAATGTTCAAAGAAACCTCAGTTATTTGAACATTGTTATTTTTAGAGACCTATCGATTGATGTGCATCATGTTGATATTTGGCAAAAAAATATTATTGACAATTACTTACATGTATGGAGTGCCCCCCTAAAATTTTTTTTTTTAACAATTTCTCTACAAAACTAAGTAGCTGCACACACAATACACTTAATGTAAAAAATTGATAATGATACGTCTTATAGTTTCCGAGTAAAATGGCTGTGACATACGGACGGACAGACAGACATGACGAATCTATAAGGGTTCCGTTTTTTGCCATTTGGCTACGGAACCCTAAAAAGTATCTATCTTATGAAAAATGTAATTTAAATTTTTTGCTTGTGTACCAACCCTAGGCCGCTACAAAACATGGCAAAGATGCCCTCCCATATTAGTCGGCGTGGTCTGGTAACTTTGCCAAAACAATTATGGGACTCAATTCAAACACTGCGGCATTTATAAGGTAAGGTATGTTGGGGTAAGACCGGATCGGGTCAAGACCGGATAATTCAATTTTCTACTAAACTAGAAGAGATTTTCGTTTGCTGGCGACACACCTGCCTAGGCCATCTTGTTGAGCCCCGCACCTCATCCAACCGCGTGGCTTTAAAGCGACAGGTTGTGAGTGACAGCGACAAAAAATCACGACAGTGTTTTTGACGAGTGATCCGAACTTTCCCGTGGCTACGTATCTCATCAACCAAGGGAGTTTAATCAATTTTTGTGTGTTAATTATCCATATTATCGTTATAATACTTGTTTTATGTAAGTTAGAACTACGAATAACGGCTAGATTAGGCTGTACGATTTAATCCGATCTTCGCCTTGCGGGTAAAGATCGGACTAAATTCATCCGATCTTGATCCGTTTGTAAGTGTATGGAAAAAATCAGCGGTTCTCAAATAGTTAATTTAATGCCGCAAGCCAGTGTTTTTGTTTTAACAGTTTCTGTCATTGCATACAGTTTCTGAACCATTTTATATGGTTTAAAGTATGTGTGTAGATAAAGTAATGTAAGTATGTAACTGTAACTTCAAATTGTCTGTTGTTCAGACACTTGTTTGTATTTCTAATAAAAGTTTGAGAAACGTGGATTTACTTTTATTTTGGCGCGGGAAAAATCGGACGTGGTGGCCCTATTTTTAAACTTTTCTAAACTTTTCTCGCTTGTTATTCATGTATTCAATAAAATTCCGAGCTTGTAGTTTTGACAAGGAAGGAAAAGAACGGATATTTATTTTTAGGAACCATATGCGTAACTGCGCAGAGTTCGGTTTTGAACATAGTCCGATGTTATCCCGCGTACGTCCGATCTTTTCCTATGAAAAAATATACAATGTACTCACTTTAGACTTATATAAAATAAACGGTTAAATATATAAGGAATTTAAAAATATGCATTGAAAGTATATTTCATGCTTATTTATGACAAATAATAATAACTCAAGGAATCGTTAGATAAGTTAGTCAAAAAAAATTTAACTCAAGGTCTTACCAAAGTGTCCAAAATTAGTTCGCTCTTACCCCAACATACCTTAATCAATTCATTCCTTACCATTTAAATAACATAATATCTAAAATTTGCGTACCTGGATGCGATGTTTATACTCTAAACTTTTTAAAGTTCTTGAGCACTAACTTTTATGATTATGTGAGTGACGAATTTGGAACTGAAATGGTAAGAAAATGGTTGCCGTGGTGTTGTCTCATTCATAATAATTTTGCCAATTGATAATCATATTTTCTACTAAAAGTAGGCACAACACTAAAAAATATACGTTGTCGGTGGTATGAAAGGATTACCTTATGCACTCTGCTGGTGGCAAAGTTAGTAACCCTTGGCAAAGTTGCCAGACTTGACGGTACCTATAATGAATTGAAATTTTAGAAAAAACTTCTATGATTTTATAAAAAAAAATTCGGATCTGCTCTTTAAAATGCTATTTTAATTTTCAAAAGACTTCAAGATTTCCAAAGAGGAGGTTCTAACTACCTACCCAGTAGCCTACCAATACCCGTTAACAAAAAACCTACACCACCTTTTGTAAGGCAAAATGCTCCAAAGACTGATCTACTGTGGCGCCATCAGATATATCGGAGCGGCCAAGGTCGTCACAAATATCTGAACAACACCCCTATTGTCAAGGTGATAAAGTGCATGGTCCGATATTTTTGAGTACCCTGGTCGCTTCGATATATTTGATGGTGACTGTACCATAACAAAAAAAAACAGCCATGTATAAGTCGGACTCGAGTCTCGAGGGTTCCGGACATCACACAATTTTTTTTAAGTCCAGATCACGCTTAGCCGTACGCTTCTTATTATTTATCCTTTTTTTCATTTTATGCAATATTATCAATGCATGCGGCTGTACACACAAGTGAGTACAGCCGTATATTTCAAATAATTGAAAAGTACTCCATATTAAATCCAATTAAATCATACATATAAAAGGAAGAGACTAACCCCCTTATTCATAAACGTCTACTAAAGTTAAGAGGCCTCTGATAATCGTTTGTCCCTTTCCGTCCAACTTATATGAGGGAAAGGGACAAACGATTATCAGCGATCTCTTAACCTTAGTGGCCGTTTATGAATAAGGGGATTATTTTTTTGTTAATAATTTACTTATTCTGGCATTGTGTAGTTATTTTATCGTTTAAATGTAGTGTCAGTATTTATAGGATAATGCAGCAACCAAACGCTTATTTTATCTTTTGCCACATGAACTGAACTGTCAATTCTTACATGCAGTGATAACAGTGTTAATAAGCAGCGCCGGACCGAGCCCTCGATCAGGGTAGAGCGGAATCGGGTTTTGGCGCCCTTCGTTGAAGCTTTTTACACAAAGCGTTATAGACGGAGAGCTGGCCACGTCAGATATGACACAATAATGAGAGCAACGAAACCCCTCTAGTTAGTTTGCTATACTATGCTTATTTCTAGAGCCGGACATCAGACAGCTGTAAAGTGGTGGAGGTAAAAGAAAGCAAATAACTTAAAGAAAATAAATTCTAGAGTTCTGGTTTTGATCCAATATTATGAAAAATTGTGTAATTAAATAGATTATATAATATCCAAAAGTTTCATTTGGGGGAAGTAGTGCCAAATGATGTAAAATGTGATTTTTGGTTACTCGCCTACTGTTTTTGTTTGCGCAATAATACACAATGTTTTTTGTTCTAATGTTATAATATAGGCCCTGTTCTCTATAAATGACACAACTTCAGCAGTTTTTACCTATTTCGGTATTACTTTTTTTCAACTTAAAATCTTTGCTGGTCAGTCACTCTGATCTCCACCCATTAAAAGCTGCCAGATGCCTGGATCTAGCAATAAGGATGGTTATTCAATCTAACTGAACTGATTACAAACCTCTCATTATTGTGTCACATCTGACGTGGCCAGCTCTTAGACCATTAGAGAGATAGGGTAAAGTCATAATTGAACTTTTAAGCTATTACCCCCACTTTAATATTTGTTTTATGTATGTTATAATTATAACCAATTTTAAACAAGTTTTTAATATGATTTGGCATATAATCTAGTTTAGAATAAGCTATTCCAAACCCTCTTCGAACTGTACAGTATTCTTATAAGAATGTTTGTGCCAAAATAGGCCAATTCGCCCAGAAGATGAACAAAGTGCCCTGATTATGAACGGTTTGATTCAAAAGATGAACCAGTATAAAAGCAAAATCAAGTACCCAAAAACGAATGACTTGAGGCACAAGCAAAATTAGGAAATCCGTTTGATTTAGCTTTCTGCAATAATGGAAGTAAATAAAGGTATTTCAACTGTTTCAATTTAAAATGGTTTCAACTTTTTCGAATTTAATAAACACTGAATTAAATTAGATCAAGCTTTCAGCGCGATATTCATGATTTTAAGTTAAAAAAAACATGCACAATTCATGTTTTGGAATGCAGCCTAAAAGATGAACTAGTTCATTCTCGTTGTTGTTAGGTGAACAGTCCAGTTTCCATATTAAAGTAAACCCCGTGATATCACAGTGGTATTAATAGTACATTACACAACTAGGGTGGTAAAACAAAGAATGGCCGAGATCGCAGAAGTTAGCGGGCCGAGCTGCAAGCGAGGGACGTAAATATGCGATCGAGGGCTTTCTTTATTACCTCCCGTGTTGTGTACATCGTTTTATGTCTATACTTGGCCAGAAAGCGTCTTTTTCCGTACGCGCAGCGTGCGCAAAAAGCCACTTTATGGCCAGGTGTGGCATAAAAATTTTTTTTCATCTTTTAGTCATAAAATCAAGGAACAAAACCGGCCAAGTGCGAGTCAGATTCGCGCATCCGTACCATTATTTATGAAAACCAGCCGTAGCTACTATGATATTATCGAATAAATTATTATCGCAAAGTCGTATCTGCCTAAGTACGTAGTTTTTGGAGATAACTCAAAAACGCCTAAGCCGATAATGTTCAAAATAATTTTCGTTGAAAGAATATTTAATATTTATATTTTATATTTATATCTTCTTGATTTTTTTCTTGAGATTTTTGGACTTACGGTTCAAAAGTTACAGGGGGGGGGGGGGGGGACAATTTTTTAGACTTTCGGAGCGATTATTTCTGAAAGTATCCATTTCATCAAAAAATGCTCAAAGAAACCTCAATGTGATTTTTAAAGACCTATCGATTGATGTGCATCATGCTATATTTGGTAAAAAAAAATTTTTTGGACAATTACTTGCATGTATGGAGTGCCCCCCTAAAAATGTTTTTTTCAGAAAATTCACTACATAACTAATGATACGGTTAAATTATTTTTCAATGTATGGGATAAACAAACAAATTAATAAAGTTTTGAAACTATTATAGCATCATACCTTTAGGTATAGTGCTTAACGCATGCTAAAGTCCGCCCCCCTCCCCTGACGCACGAAATGTGTCCCTGTTGACGAAATTTTTATATTTTGAGAAAAATATTAATGTTAGAAAAAAAGTGTCTATGAAAAAAAAAATCCTTATTAAATTGTTAACAAAAAAAGATTCTATGCATTTTTGCAATAGACGTTACCGTTTTCATATAATAGCTAAGTGAAGTTCGAAAAAACTCTATCCTAAAACAAATTAATGAACTAATTATTTTCTAAACTACCATAAATACTAAAATAAAATAATATATAAAATAAAATGGTTGTGATTAAGTCTACAAAAAAAACGGTCTAGTGAGAGTCGGACTCGCGCTCCGAGGGTTCCTTACATCAAACAATTTTAACAATATTTTATATCGTAAGTCCGACTCACACTTGACCGGCGACTCCTTATTATTTTTCTGTTTTCTATAGGTAAAAGACTATATTCTGTATTTTTTTCAAAAGAAGAAGAAGAAAAAGAAGACTTTTTTTCTAATATTAATATTTTTCTCAAAATATAAAAAAAGTTCGTCAACAGGGACACATTTCATGCTCAAAGGGGGGGGGGGGGGTAGCGTCAGGGGGAGGGGGGGGGACAATAGTGTGCGTTAAACATTATACCTAAAGGTATGATGCTGTAATGGTTTGAAAACTTTATTAATTTGTTTTTATAAATACGTAACTTAACCTTTTCGACGCCATGTCAAACGCAAAACCTACCACTCAGACGCCACGACATCTAAATGTCAAAAATGAAGTTAAACTTTATGCGTGTGCATGTAGGTCTATTTTGCTCTGTGGTCGGTGACCGATATATCGGTCTTTGGCGTTGGACCTGTGGTGCCGATATATACGTCTTTGGCGTGGAAAAGGTTAACCGTATCATAAGTAGCGGCACACACAATACACTTTATGTAAAAGTTTGATGGACGGACAGTCAGACAGACAGACAGACATGACGAATCTATAAGGGTTCCTTTTTTGCCATTTAGCTACGGAACCCTAAAAAGCAATTTAAGACATAAATGGTGTATCTTTTTATGGGAATTTATAAAAGTATTTGAAAATAACTCAGGCCCAAAAGTTGAACGCCACTCATCTATTGCACAAATCACACAATATTGGAACCATGATGACTTGAACAATAAATATTTCATAAAATAAGTTAATATTAATATGCTTTTCAAAATCAAGTAAGTTTCAATTTTATAAATTTATACTCAATTATATCGATTTTGAACCTCAATTCTTAATAAGATTTCCATTACAAAGAGCAATTTTGGCGAGAGGTATAGATTGGGCGAGCTCTCACGACCTCATACTTGGATTTATTATTTTAGAAGTTTAAATAGTATAAGTGATGCAGTTTTATTAAAAAAAAAAACAATATTAAGGCCAAATGTTCATCTTCTAGGGGTCATTCATCTTTATATTTGATTTGCCTTGTTTACGTTTTCGGCGCCTTTATCAGCCTTTATTTTCCGCCTGTCAAGATCAAAAGCAGCGACGCCGAATTCATTTATGGTAAATTTGATACCGTTCCAAAGCAAAACGATGTAAAATAAAAAATAAATTATTTTGAAATTTCCTATTTGACAAAAATAAAACCCATAACTTATAAATGAATATTGAAAAAAAAAGAAAAGGTGATTTTATTCGTTCTTTAAACAAAACTAATATCAAACTACAATTTTATAGTAATACTTTTTTTTTGTACTTTTGCCCCATCCCACCTGGGCCACACCATGAGAGCTGCTGGGTCGGCTGCAGAGTATGCGGCTAGGCAGAAGCATACTAAGTATTCTGCTTTAGAACCAACGTATGACTTCAGGGGTTGCGATCCTCGCTCCGGATCGTACCTGGTTCAGCAGATTTCCTTGGCAATTCAGCGTGGAAACGCTGCTAGTGTCATGGGGACTTTTGGGCCGGCTACGGTCCGGGGTGGTCTGTAGTGTAATTAAGCTTTAGTGTATACTTATTATTGGCAAAGCCTGTGGCGGATTTCATCTTGTAAAGTTTGATTGTTATGTGACGAAGCCTGTGGTTGACCTATTTTTGTATCTGTCTGACGAAGCCTGCGGCGTGGATTATAAAATTGTGGATAAAATAGTTATTAAGGAAATAAATGAATTATTAAATGAAAAAATATTAATTATTTTATACTATATGCGTGAGTGTAAAAAAACTAACTGTTGACGGTGCTAAAAATTGAAATGGAACAAATATCATCACAATGTCTTTTGGTAGGACACGGTCATACCCATGCCACGGTTGGTTAATCTCCTTAGGGGGCCCACTGACTATCAGTCTGCCAGACGATATCGGCCTGTCAGTTCGACCAAAAACTTGACAGCTCCGAACAACTGACAGTCCAATATCATCAGGCCGACTGATAGTGGATGGGCCCCATTACTTACCCTGCTTCCTAGTGACGCGCTTACATTTGCCATTGGGCTTTCTGTCTGGGTAGACCACTCTCTTTCGTCTTCCATCGTCAGAATGAGACTAGATTGGCTATCTCGCTGATTAGCCGTGAATGTTGGCGACTCCATGACATATTCGGTACTAAAACAATAATTCGAATTTCATAGGCACTTGGTTTGGATAAGGTTTTGTGGTGTCATGTGAAAAATTCCTGGGGTTGAGGAGTAATAAATGTATACTATATACAAATTTAAGTAAATTTCGCAACATAAAAATGGTATTTTGTTTTCGATTTTTTTAAAGCCTTGTATATTTTTAAAACTAAATGTTATTATTAAAACTATCGCTTAAAATAAATTGGTACATTTTTATTCGTAAAAAAATGTGTATTCAAAGTATTCCTTGTCACTTTGGTATCTTTCAATAAGGATGTCTCTAGACTAGACCCCATAACACCATTGCCACCAAAAAGGCATCTTGCATTGAGTCACAGTAAAAATATGTTTTTTATGTATGTACAGTCAGCAGCTAAAGTAGCTGACAGAGTTGGGCAAAAATTTGCGGGATTGAAAAACGACTACCTACCATGACGATTTTACGAAAAGTAAGAGTCGAATAATCCCCCCTTAAGTAATTATTTCTGGATATCAATTATTGTATATCCTTCCCCAGAGCTCAAACTATTTCCAGCGTCCAGCGGTTATAGATTCCCCATAACATCTTCTTACCCCCTTTTCACCCCCTCTAGGGTAGATTTTCGGGATGAAAACTATCCTATGTTGTTTCTCAGGACTCAAATTATTTCCATACAAATTTCTAATTCATTAATAATTCTCCATATAAACTTTCAACCCTCTTTTCATTCACCCCTTAATCCCGATTACCCTTATTGTTGGAAAGTTTTTCAATTGATACCTTTATTTTAGGTTTCAAGTCTTTTGCGGTTTTTCAATCCCTGCAGTGCTGGTGTGTCGCTTCTTTGTTCTGCGAACTGGGCCGGCATGGCGGCACACTGCCGTGTGTCTATTACTTAGAGGGAACTTACGTTTCCGTATCGAAGAAATACTCCTCATTTTGGCCAGCTGTCGCATCCTGATCCCGTTGATGTTCAGATGTCTGCAAAATTTAATTAAACTTAGATAAGTAAATAATTATCATGTTATCGTTGTTTAAGCTCTTTTCCTCGGCCTCAGAGACTGGAAGAGCGTCGAAATTATCATTATGTTATGTTCTACGAGTATTTACATTATAACTATTTATTACGTCTTATCTGCCATTGACACATTTAATGATGTAGGAATTACGAAAGTTATTTATATAGACTTTTCAAGAATACGAACAGTTCAATTATAATATATCCGAATAACATAACAGTGGTACTCCAATATCTGTACACAGGGACGTTTAAAACTTTAAATAACGACGACCTTAAACCCATACATGGTTTTAGATATGAATATAACAGGAATCTTCTTTCTGATTGTTTCTATTATTTTTTACAAGCACCCATGTCACCTTTTTGCTCAGCGAACTTAACTAGACATATACATATACAATATTGCATTAGATATACTTCTGTTAACTTAACTCTCCATCTTCTTCGTCTAGAAAAAGCGGCACCCGTACGTTAGGTAGCGAGCCACCAAATTGTGGACCCAACAAGCGCTGTGCGCGTTCTTCTGCTTCTGAGAATTTTATTTTGAGGGCTTTCCCTCCGCCCGTGCGCTCCGTTGAGATGCGTACTAAGCGTATCTTCCTTTTTAAACGATTTTTGAAGTGCGACCAGTTCTAGAAAGTAAGAAAATAATTAATTTTCTAGATACCTAGTATCTATCAATCTATTCTATTCTTAATGTACAATTACAATACAATACAAATACTCTTTATTGAACAGCTCAAAAGAAAACCAGTACAGAAGATGCATAAAATCAAACTAAAGGTAAACAATCTTATTGCTAAAAAGCGATTTCAAAAAATTGCAATATCATTAAATAAACTAAGTCAGTAGGTGTTGCAAAATAGTGAAAAACAGCCATAGACATAAAATAATAAGACGTGGCGCCATTGTGATTCCATAATAAGCTGATTTCCTCGTGTTTAGGCGCGACACGCACACATGTACAAATGCAAATATCTGAATTTCAAGTTATATATTTTTATTATTTTTGAATTTATATTTATATTATTAAATATTTGAATTTCGCCTGATTTTGAGATCCAGAGAAGGTTATTTTATATAGTTAGTAAGTAGTGATTTCTTTCTCAGTGTGATTATAAAAGACATACTCGACTCGACTATAACGCTCTAGTGTTTAAAAGAGAAACCGAAACCGTTATACAACGGTTCTGTGATATCAAAGAGTCATTTGTGACGTGTATAGCGATGAGATATAATAGGGATTTAACCTTTTCGGCGCCATGTCAAACGCAAAACCTACCACTCAGACGCCACGACATCTAAATGTCAAAAATGAAGTTAAACTTTATGCATGTGCATGTAGGTCTATTTTTCTCTGTGGTCGGTGACCGATATATCGGTCTTTGGCGTTGGACCTGTGGTGCCGATATATACGTCTTTGGCGTGGAAAAGGTTAAGAACTACTAAAGCGCTTTTGAACGCTATAAATATGTCCCGAAAACACTACACATAAGAATAATAAATATTAGGACAATCTTACACAAATCAACCTAGTCCCATAGTAAGCTCAATAAGGCTTGTGTTGTGGGTACTAGGCGATAGGAAATGCCCGAGTTGCTGTAAAAAATACTGAAATCACTATAGGTGTGCTTGTAATAGTTGAAGAGTTCCCTTGATTTCTCCAGGTACCCATCATCAGATCCGCACCTGGTGGTAATGGGTGGTCCCGTGAAGTATACTCTTTCAAACAAAAAAAGAATTTTGCAAATCGGTCCAGCCGTCTTGGAATAATCGGTGATAATACATAAAAAAAATTGCAAAAAAGAAACAAGCAAACATCCCGACGAATTGAGAACCTCCTTCGAAATCTTGAAGTCGGTTGAAAATAATTTAATGTAGGTTTACGCAATTAGAATGATAAAAATTAACTATAGATTATCTCAGAACTCTAGCGAATTAGGACACTGGTATCTTTGAGAAATATACTTAACTAGCGACCCGCCCCGGCTTCGCACGGCTGCAATTCATACATTATAAACCGTTCCTCTTGAATCACTCTATCTATTTAAAAAAAAACGCATCAAAATCCGTTTCGTAGTTTTAAAGATCTAAGCATACATACATTCCCGAGCTGTCTGCCTTGCAATTAAAGGAAATAAATAAAAGAAACACTGTGTATAGATATATATATACATATAGAGTGCCGTGTAATCATGTAACTGTGTATATTCAATGTTTTATTTAATAGTTAATACGTACTTTTGCCCAGTCCTTCGCAGTCTTACGAGGCCCCGTCATTGCGTTCAGTAATTGGGAAATATGTAGCCACCCCTTTTTTGTAGACGAGCGGCCCGTGGTCCCCTTGCTAATATAACCGACCGCTATGCCCTTGTGGGCTTCTAGATAGTCGAGCATCACGGACCGCTGCGACTCCGTGACCCATGATGACGTACCGCTTTCCTCCGTCGAAGACGGCGAACTTTGGCTACAAGATAATTTACATTCACTTAGTTTTATTTCTTTACCATATAAGCAATAAAACATAAATGTATGTTTAAAGATTAAAACATTCACATACCAATCACTCATTTTTGAATATTTTTTTCTTGCCAACTGCGTATAGCACTGAAACCTACTACTATTTGGATACAACTGCTAGATAGAAAATAAAAGAAGTTATATGACATATTTTTGTTTTTGGAATAAGATAATTTGTCTGAAACCAAACAGCTGGCAGCTTTCACGCTTAATGCACAAGTCTTGAATATAGCGGTTTGATACCGTTTCCTGTTTTTACTTCAAGCATAGACTGAAAAAGAAATCATACTGTCTCTTTCTTACGCTAGTACCTACCATTGCTACCAAAAAATGGATAAGTATAGCTTATTAAGTTATTACAGTCCACTGTTACTGCAGTTTTCGGCCAGCCAGAGTATTATAATGCCCAGCGGATCTAACACTTGCGTCGCGCCCCGCTCCGGTGACCGAGACAGCGCTATAACAAAAATAGTTGGCAGCATAAGTTCTGAACGTGCTAATTGCATTAGGTATTATTACCGCTTTCGGACCAAGAAAATGGTTCTCAAGTCGGTTCAATTTCTATTCTATAATTTAATTATAATTTTTTTACCTCTGAATGTGTCGTCATGAACTTGAACTGAAACGAACTTCTTAAAGGTTGTTCCTGTTGAAATTCCCATAGAGTTGGTTAGAACCATAAAAAACAGCGACCATCTTAAATTTGACCTTTTAGGTCCCGTTCTATTTGTACTTCTCCAGTCATTTGTAGTCAACTTTTCTAGTTATCTTTCAATATAATTTTCAGTCGTTTCTCTCTTAAAAAATCCTATTGATTAAGGCCACTTGTTTTCGACATTCCTCATTTGCTACAGCAAACGCTAAAATTATTTTTTATAACGGCTTTATAATATTCCAAAGCGACTCCTAGTTCCTATAATATTTCCTCTTTCTGCTTATTATAAGCTCCAATATCTTCGAAGTATCGCACTGTCTTCTGTTCTTATACCTATTCTGTTTATAATATACTTAATACAATAGCCTATATTCATCAACAAATTTAACAAATAAATATATATTTTACATGTTTAATTATTACAGCCTCTTTGCTTCGTTATTGTTTTATATGTTGTTCGTTTTTTTTTGTAATAGAATTGTTGAAGCATCTGTCTGGTGAAGGAGGCGTCCTCCTGAAATAGCCACTCTTTTCTACGTATGGGTTTTATAGTCCAGGTGTTCTCATTTTTGTCTATGAAGTCGCTGTACCATCTGCGTTTTGGTTTACTTCTTCTGCATTTATTTGTTATTGGGTCTGGGGTCTGGGTTCCTTTCTGTCACTAATTTTGTCCATCTGTTGTCAGTTATTCTCATAAGGTTTGCTGCCCACCTATATTTTAGTGATAATGCTGATTTGATTATGTTACGTACTTTTGTATTTTAAGTCAGTTAATGAGTATACTTCTCCCAGTTCTCCCCATTGATCGTTGGCATACTTTGATTTTCTTTATTGTTTTAGATGTAAATGTCCTAGGATTGGTATTATGCAGGAGTCATATACTTTTCTTTTGAGTCTCATGGCAAGATTGTTCTTAAATATTTCTTTGTATTTCCAGTATGGAGAACTTACTCTTTCACTTTCAGCGAACCTGCCTTTCTTTCAACTTCTTTTTCTTCATTATTGTTATTATATCAATCAATCAATCAAATATTTATTTTATATATATATATACTGGAAGGTGTTGCAATAAATGCTAGTTTCACATGTTTCGCTGGAAGTTCAGCACGTAAAAATATATAGGTAAGGGATGAGACTAATAAATTTCAAAATGTAAAATGTGAGCAGTTTTCCTAAGTAAATGTATTCTGTAAAATATTCTAATTTTTCATTGTTCATTATTATTTCCTTTTCTTGTAAGTTCTGTATACAGTTTGTCAACATTTTACTTTTCTGCAAGTTTATTTTTAATCCTACTTTTAGTCTTTCATTTGCTAGGTGGTAGAGACTTTCGCCATTTATGTTAATTCCGTAGCTTGACCAGTCTAGTTGTCTAAATTCCATTTCTAGATCAGTAATAAATAGGAACGATGATCAAGAGTCTCCCTTTCGTACTTCTTTTCCAATATTGAAACAGTCTCCTGTTTTCTCTAGTTTTGTTCTTGATGTGCTGTTTTTGCATATATTATTAATTATGTTTATTTATTTTCCATTTATTTCTTTTTAGTTGAGGGCTTTCTAAATGGAATGGCTGTATGGTTCACAGAGCCATATGCTTTTTGGTAGTCGATGAGAAGAATGCTTTGTATAGGTTCATATTGTCGTCATGGCATTTTTCTATGACTTGTGGCATGACATGTAAGTGTCCTATTTAACAATGTCCACTGCCTGCCTAAAGGAAGGAAGCCTGGGAGCCTGTTCTCTTGGTTGGTTTGAATTTATTTGTTTCTATATTCCTTTTACTAGTGTTTGTGTATTTATAATTTCTTATAGGTCTAGTATGGACATTAGTCCTTCTTCTTTTATCTTTAAGCGGTAATCTTTTCTAACAAGTTTCTGGTGGTGATGATAGAATCTTTATCTTTTTTCTTGTTTGCTTTCGTCGTGCTTTATGATGCCAAATTTTTCGGCTTTCCTGGTTTCTATCATTTTGAGAAAGAGGGAATTTCTTTCCTCTGGCAAAGACTTCGTGATTTTAATTTTTTTTGGAACATCACTCTAGTTGAAGTGAATATTTCTTATGCGACATCCAACAAGAATGCGTTAAACGCTGACGTCACGTTTAACGCTGTCGATATTTTATACTCTATTATTAAGTTACTAAAGTTAACTTTCGCTCGACCAGCACGGTGTCATCTTGAATGTAGTCGACTATTTGGTTCAATTAGATATCTACTCCCGTGGCTCAGCGGGCGCTGCTTTGATTGCGGAGCCGAAGGTCGGAGGTTCGAATCCCAGCGTACACTATCTTATTCTATGTTTTTTCTGTTTTTAGAATTCAGATTTTATATTCTATTTTCTACCCCTTCCTATTTTAATTTCCACAAGTTTTCGCTTCTTCCGCGCGGAGGGACTCCACGCACTATTTTTTTTAAGTTCTAATTTCCGCCATTCTAGCGTTAGGATTACTTTGATTGGTCCATTCTTGTTATAACGTTTTCACTTTTCTCCGCAATCTGTCTATGTTGATAATTTCCCTTTTATACAATTTCTGGGATTTTATATTCTCATGAACGTTGTTTAGTGTTTTCAGTACCTACATACTCCATTAGCTTGCTGCTATTGTTTTCACTTTCCTCTACGCCGTGTATTATAATATAATCGTGTTCGGATTAAAAAAAATCCTTTTCACTATTTATTGGTTTTAACTTCTCGTCTATTGTCGATGAGATTGATTTTGTGTAATATTGGGTTCAATAAATTGGTTTGTAACTTTAATTGTTCCAACATTTTGTTCCATAACATAAGAAAGTTGATTGGTCATCCATGGTAGTTTGACTCTGACAGTTAGTAGTTTTGTTTATCTTTGGTGGGTTTGAAATGACACCTGGTACTTGCCGGTGCTGGAAGTTAAAATAGTTTTTTTGTTAAGTTCAAGTAGTTATACTTATGGATTGTCGATTTACTATTTTAGTTGTTTACATATTACTTATTTGCTTTATTTTTGTTGTTTTTCTTTGCCAGGCTCTCTTTGATATAGGCCTGCTCCAGGTGACGCCACTCCTTGTATAGGTCTTGGTAGAAGTTTGTTGCAATTTTCTGTATTAGTCGTCTTTAGGATTTTCTTCAACCGTTTTTATCTATCATGTTTTAGCATTAGCTTTCTTAATGTCTTCTACTATTTTTATTTCATTTTATATCAAAGTTTTTCTTATTTACTCCTATGATCACTTAGGTGAAAATCTTCTTATTGACTTGAAATAGGTCTCTTCTGTTTGCAATCAGATTTTTTATTCATTATCCAGTTTTTTTTTTTCATATTTCTTTGATGTTAAAGTTTTTTCTAGTTTCTTGAGTGAGTTTTTTATTTGGTTATTGTGACCCTTTCTCACTGATACTTTCGAGGCTCGGTCTTAGATCTGATAAGTGATAATCTGGTATAGGGGATATGATTAGGTTAGTTTCTCGTATTGTATACTCTTCTTAGATTATATGATATTTTTCCAGTGATCAAGACTCCTCTGACCACTTCATGATTGGTGTTAAAATTTAGTTGCTTGATTATTGATAAATTATTGAATAAAATTGGTGTGTGTTGGTAGAATTCTTAATACATTCCATTTTTATACTTCCGTCAGGTGACAGTTACCTTCTAGTATGGCGATTGAAATAGCTCTTTATGACTCGCAAATTATTCTCGAGTGTAAAGTTTAGTAGTTTTAGCCCGTTATTGTTTCGTTGTTTCGTCTTCCATGGCTGAATCGTCCATGTTTATTATTCTCCTTCTAGTTGTTTTCCTACAACTCTTAGCCATAGTCGTGATGCATCTATGCTTTACACGTATTATACACAGGTGCTACGTTAGGGTATGTTTCATTCAATAGGAGAGTGAAGTACTCTTTTCCTGTCATCTGTATATCGAAAAATGGTGTAAATAATTGTCCTATTTTGCTTTTTATGCATTTCGTTTTCTTATAATTTTTCTGTCTGTATTTCTGTTTTGCTATTCTGAATTAAAAAGCTCAATTAACTCGAAGGAGCTCGAAGGCGGGGTTTTTATCGAAGTATCCTTCTTCGGCCTATTAGTCCGCGAAAGGTATTTTATTTCCCTCTTACCCTGCCGATATCACAAGGCACTTTGTGCTATCAGCCGAGCGTCCCTCTATCCGCTACCTGAGGACGCGTTCTTTAGGGGTTAGGCTCCCCCAAGAATTCGAAAAGCCGTATTGTAATGGTTCCAGTTTAAAAATGGCTATATTTTATTTCGTAAAATTTTGTCCTGATCGTGTTGATCGAGTTCGGGCCTCTTCACATGTCCTCCTCCTTGCATCGGTTTCCTCATCACTGACGGTCGTGGTCATTTAACAGCTTCTCTCTGATGATCTGGCGCCATCTTCCTCTATCTGTTGCCGAGTGAAGAGCATCGTGTACTGTAGTGTTGAGAGCTGAGCGAATTTGGTCAGACCAGCGCATTGGGCTCTTATATCTTGATCGTTCACCTTCGACTTTACCAGTGATGACCAGTTTCTCGAGGTTATCACTGTCTTTTCTAGCAACGTGGGCAAAATATTCAAGTACTTTGCGCAGGCAGACGGTAGATAGCCTGGTTTTTATCATGAGTTCAGCGAGGATCGACACGTTAGTGCGGCGCTCTGACCAGTGAATACCTAACATCCTTCTCTAACACCACATCTCAAACGCGTCAATCCGGTTAAGGTCAGCCTTTCTGAGGGTCCATGTCTCTGCGCCGTAAGTAAAGATTGAGAAGACTAGAGTCTGAACTAAAGTAATCTTCGTGTTCGTAGAGATGTTTCTGTCTTTCCATACTCTCTCCAGCTGCACCATGGCACCCTTCGCCATTCCGCTCCTTCTACGGATTTCAGTTTCGCAGTATCCATCGTTGCTTATGCAGGAGCCAAGGTATACAAAATTGTCCACGATTTCCAAATCCAGTGTACTGCGCACCAGCTTAAGTTTGCGTTCTACAATCATGAGTTTGGTTTTTGATCTATTGATTGTGAGTCCGAACTCTTCGCTGGTGCTTTCCATCCTGTTCAAGAGACAGTCCATCTCTGCTTCGCTGGCGGCCAGTAGGGTGGTGTCGTCTGCATACCGTAGGTTTGAAATTTTACGCCCTCCAACAGAGACCCCACCATTCCAGCCTTCGCAAGTCCTTCTCACGATGTATTCACCGTACGCATTGAACAGGATTGGCGATAGAATGCATCCCTGACGAACGCCTTTTTGAAATTTAAAAGGGTTAGATGTAGTTTTGTCGACTTTAACTACTCCTTGGCTGTTGTAATACAAGGACTGCAGTAGCGCAGTGAGGTGACGTGGTACACCCAGCTCCAGCAGGACATCCCACAGGCGATCCCAAACGACGCAGTCAAATGCCTTGCTATAATCGACGAAGCACATGATTATTGGTGTGTCGAATTCGTAGCACTTCTCGACAATTTGCCTGACGTTCAGTATTTGCTCTCTAGTGCCCTTGCCTTTCTCAAAACCTGCTTGCTCTTGAGGAATCTGCCAGTCGAGGGAGTGGCTGATCCTGTCGTTCACATGGTTCCCTTCACATGTATTAATGGTTTGTGTTTTAGGCATAACCCACGGTGCATTTTGCTAATTTATTCGCCGAATGAGCGCATCCCGGGCAGCGCGACCAAGTTGGAGCTCTTGGTTAACGCGACGCCTGTCAGGAGCCATCGCCAAATATATTTCAGCAGTCTCCTGACGTGCGTCGAGCTCTGCCGCCATGCGCTGCTCCTGCAATTCCTCCTCTGCAGCCAGCGGTGGCAGCTCTGCGCCCATTTTATTCGCAATGTTATGCAGGACGCAACATGCGTTGACTATTTTAGCTGCCTCCGCTGGCTTGTACTGCAGCTTGCTCATCGACGAAAGGCACCTCCACCTCATTTTAAGGTTTCCAAAACACCGTTCTACGCAGTTCCGGGCACGAACCTGTAGAGTGGTGTAGCGGGCCTCAGGGGAACCTTCTGGTGCGTTGAGGATTGGCGTCATCATTGTTTCCCTTTGAGGGTACGCCGAATCCCCTGCAAAAATATTAAAATGAAAATCTCGAATAAACTAATAAGTTTGTGAAAGCTTATAAACAACGGGTAGATTTTTTTATAGGCATGACGCCCGCTTGTGTCTTCAGTAATATTATTATATTCGATTCATTATAGTCTAAATGTTACGGGATATGTTATATCAATGTACTTAAATACGTATGAGTCTGAAAGTTTGTTTGTGCCATTTATATACATTTTTGTTTAAAGTCATTTGCTATTTATTCATATGAAAATGGTCTTACAATTCAAGCGCCTACCGGGTCTTACAGTTGGTATGTACTTATGTAGGTTATCTAAAGTGCACCATAGCATGTGCTAAACATTTGGAACGGTAGGCTTAAAGATAAATCAATATAATTAATGTAATAAATATAAAGTGAATCAACTTTTAGAAAAGTTTTTTTTAATGAATACATTGTTTAAAATTCGGCTACCTACATGCTTGATAAGCATAATACTTGGAGGACGCATCGCCTCATCTTTCCAAACAAAAAAGTCTGCCAAAATCTGAGGGGGGCGAGGTAGCATACGTATGGCGTTTTCAATTTAAAGGTACATCATTGTCGGTTGTTAATAAAGTTTATTTCTAAATGATTTTTTATAGCAGCATCGCCTTATTGATAATTCCCTTCATGACGTCATTATTTGGACCTCAGGCACTATAGAGATGTTTTTTGACATTTAGGGGCTCTAAATTATTTGACAAATAATATAATCGAAGCTCCTGTGGATATTCTGTAAATTGAGAAAATTGTTATTTCTTCACTCTAAGGGAATACTTCGGCAGTGCCGACAAGTTTTTTACCATAACTGCCACAATTATAGCCAGATTTTAATATTTTTTATAGCAATATAGTGCCCCTTGTATACAAAAAGAAACCGCAAATCGATGTGCAGTTTAGCCGTTTGGCACACGCATACTAGAGGTCAAAACAAAATTTTTCATCCGCAGTTCTTAAAAAAAATTCCCTTAGGAGGGGGGTGCTGATTCATAATTTTTTTTGTATGGGAAAAAAAAAATTTTTTTTCAAAAACCTATCTTGTGTGGTATCATATGAAAGGGCTAGTAGAGGCGGTTCTAATAATATACCACATCATTATATTTCAGCCATTTTTTTTTTAATTAAAACAAAAATAATTTTCAAAACATACCAAGTTTGGGCTCCCCAAGATACGATATGGCTGGTTTTTTTTTGGTACTTTATATCAAAAATGATAATAGATATCCTCATATCTAACCCCAAGAAAGCAATTTTGAAAATAATTTCATTTAGTATTTTTTTTTAATTTTTCAATTAAGATCAATCAAGATACCACACATGATAGGTTTTTAAAAAAAATATTTTTTTTTCCCATACAAAAAAAATGATGAATCAGCACCCCCCTCCTAAGGGAAATTTTTTTAAGAACTGCGAATGAAAATTTATGTTTTGACCTCTAGTATGCGTGTGCCAAATGGCTAAACTGTACATCGATTTGCGGTATTACTGTAAAATTAGACTCGTACACCGTGCACTAATAGCTTAACTAGCCTGTTTTGTTAATGTAGTACATTGCTTTAAAGTTCAACTTATAATTTTGTTGTAAAATGCAAATATCCGAATTATTTTTTTAGCCTGACTTTGGGTTTTCGTTTATAGCTGTTAAACTGTAATATACAGTGGTATATAATGTATTACAACAATATAGCACATTTAATCTTCTTTCGTTTGATACCACACACGTGTAGGTGTAGTGCAAAGTTTGGTTGATATTTACACTTTTCACAACGAAGCGGCAGCCATTTTTATGACGTCATTACTCGGGAGACATTCACCTACGTCCCCGTCTCTCGGCAGTTTTGGGGTCCTGGTGTAGTGCCCAACAACATACTAAAAGTTGGTAACCGTATCCAGATCTGAACTATATTCCCATAAGGGAGAGGACTAATTATGACGCACATAACGAAGACATTTCATTGCATGTTTGAGAAAAAAATATTAACGGTCAATGACCTGGCCCCCAAAAGTGAGGTAGTGTGCGTGAAGTTGTGTATAAATCAGGGTAATTTGACAGAATCTGAAAATTCTCCCACCTGTACCCGCCCCTTAAGCCCTTCATGAATCGCATACCTACCTTAAAATAGCAGATTATTGATATAATGTGTGCGCATTGAATAATAAAAATACTGCTCCTCCAAACTGGCGAGTTCGGGCTGTATGCTTCCTACCCTCACAATCGGTCGAGCCAAGAAAATAATCGGATCTTAAATGTCATATATCTCTGAACGGACAACTGTGACAACAAAGCTGTCAAAGCAAAGTTATTTCTAAATTTAGGTTATCGGGGCTCCAGTACTAATACTAACAGTATTATGCATACCTAACAAACAGACCATTTCACCATTTTCGTGAAGAGACTCGAGGAGGGTTTTCGCGGGATGGTTCGACCACGCGGCACTATCGTGTGTTGAACCTCCGTGGCTTGCATCAACACTTAAAACATTCAAGTCTGCATCACAGATCTAAAAAAAAAAAATTAAATATAAATAAAGTAATTTAAATGATTTGAGAAATTTATCAACTGCGACAAGACTGCGACTTACCACTTGAACGTTCAGGGAGTGAAAATGCTTCCTGTTATAATATGCTTCCTCACTATCGCTGGGTCGCAGGATAGGCACATGAGTCCCATCAACAGCGCCCAAAATCCCGGGCAGGTTATACATTTCAAAAAACCTGTATATTTTAACATAATAAATATAATAATTATGTGAGATCAGCGGCGGTAGTTCCGATTCCGTATGAGCTATTTAAGCCGCGGACCGATAGTCAAACAAACAGACGGTAGAATTATACTTGTTGACTACGGAATCATAAAACGAAGAAGCAAGTTTGTACTTTTTCGAGAAAAATACCATAACTAACCGACTTCAATTTGATAGACGGATGAGGTTTTGTATTCGGTTTGGTGTTTGTTTTTAAGATTCCGTAGTCAACTAGCTCAGTGACCGTTAGCACTAGAAAGCTGAAATTTGGTATGAGTATGTACATTAATTACGCCGACAAAGTGGTAGAAGAAAAAAATGAATAGTACATTACTACAGAGGCCGGGAAGTGGGGGGTTGCCGGCTGAGTTATATAGACTGCCGAGCGTAGCGAGGCCGGATAGTTACGAGGCCTTTTCACGCCGAGGTATGTATAGTGCTTTTCTCAAACATGCAATGAAATAAATATGAAAATTATCCAATTTTTTTTCCGACATACGCAAGGCAAAAGTCTACTCGTAAACTTGTATTAATAATGTATATGGTGACTGAATAAATTCAGACCGTTACAAAAAAAAATTTAAAAAAATCCAAAAGAATAATTTTTCTAAAAAAAAAATTTAAAAAAAATTGCAAAAAAACATTTTTCAAAAAAAGAACAAAAACAAAAAATTCAAAAAAAATATATCCTAAAAAAAAATTAAAAAATAAATATCAAAATAAAAAACAAAAAAAAACATTTGAAAAAAATAATATTATGATGATTATTGTTTTTTTTAATATGCATAAGTAGTGGCAGAATGTCAAATGAACCAAAAAGTAAATATCGCTTATAACCTTAAATGGCTGAATGCCATGATCCTGTGCCACAAACATATGTGGAATGGAAATTAAAAAAAATTACTTCCCGGCCTAGGCCTTCAATTTTATATGAAAATTGTTACCTGTTGTTACTCTGGAGTTGATCCGCCCTAAACGTGATACTTTGAAGCCTATTATGACGCACATGCACGCCTTTGTGCGCAAAGCGCCATGCAATTAATTAATTATAGGATAATGTATTTGAATTTAATAATTAATCATAATTTAATTCCTAAAAATCAATAGTAAAATCTATAAGTGTAAAACAAGTAATTTTGATAACAGATATTACGCATGTACATTTTGGTATGTTATTATAATACTATTCTAATTTGCATGTAATAAAAGGCTATTACTATTACTATTACTACTAAAGACTGTATACGTTAAAATCCGGCCACGCATGATCTGGTACATCTCCCTTTCGGATACACATTTTCAAGCAGTTCTTTTTTATAAATAATCTATAATCATAGTAATATATAATAAAAATACAATAATATTACAATTGTATGGGCTTGTCTCAGTTTATACTGAAGGTATTCCATCATATCTTTAATGTTTTGTCCAGCGTTTTTTGATAATCTTCACTCGCTTCCTGCTACAATACCACAATTGTATTTATATTTTCACAACCGGTTTTATGGTCAATAGAATGTCATCTTACAAAAAAAAAATGTTTTGAAACTCTATTCTACTTGAGTTAGTCAGGAAAACTTTTTACTCCAAGCACTGAAAATAATTTTTATATGGCAGTCATTTTTTTGTCAAAAAGTCAAACTCACCAAAGTTAGAAAACCTCCGAACTATTTCAATCTAAATACGGTTAGAAAAATGTTAGCTATGGTGAAAAGAGAATTTAATAAGGTATAATTTGATTTATCTTATTAGATAGATAGATAGATAGATAATTTCTTTATTCATTCCCACAACATACATGGCTTAAACATCAACAGAAAGCAATTTACAAGAATAAGATTAAAAGGCATGCAACTTAAATAAATAATACAACTAACACGTCAACAGGAAGCCATGTGTCATGGCAGAGAATAGGCGCTGGCTCAGCATGGTGATGCGGCAAGCCACATCGCTGGTATTCTGCCAGTACCATTACAATACAAATGGTCGTGCAACGCTTAAGAATAAGAAATTTTAAACTAAATGCAACACTTTTTTTTTTACAATAATATTATGCTAAAAGAGCGTGAGACGAGCGTACCTATAATAGTGTGTTTTTGTGTATGTAGGTATGTGTGAGTGTATGTGTACGGGTGCCAGTTTTATTTTTATTTTTACTTAGGTGTGTAGAAGGTTAAGGGAGTTTAAAGATTTAATTTTGTTGTTTTTGTTGGTTAAGAAGATGAACTCGATATTGGACTTTAAAGGAGGCTTTACTCTTCAGCTGACGAATTGGTGGTGGTATATTATTCCAACATTTAGTTGCGCGGTACCGAAAACTCCCTCTAAAAGCGGCAGACGTGTGCTCGGGGACCTGTAACACTATCGCACGTGAGGGTCTCATTTGGTGGTGGGCACTACTTTTCGTAAACCATATGAGTTTCTTATAGAGATAAGATGGCTGCTTTGTTTTAATTGTATCAAAGAGTAGACAAGCAAACATGAGTTTTTGACGCGTGGCCATTTTTAATATACCCGCATTATTCAAGTATGGTGTAACGAAAGTACGAGGAGGGATCTTGAAGCAAAATCTGGCACAAGCATTCTGAAGTCTTTGTATAAGACGCCACGATCGCGCAAGAAGACAAGAACCATAGGCAGCAAGGCAGTAATTAAGTTTAGATAAAACCAGAGCTTCACAGAGTCTCACTCTTAGAGCCACAGTAAGAAAATTTTGAATATTATATAGGACCTTTAAACGGTAAAAACAATTTCGGACAACGTCTATCACATGCTTTTCAAAACGCAAATTGGTATCCAGCCAAAGTCCAAGATTTCTCGCCTCGTCGACGCGATCCACTTTCACATCGTCAATCCTTATGTTTGGCTGTTTTGCAATGATGGTATTAGTTTGTTTTAATGATCCTAGGACTATGTATTTGGATTTAGTAGGATTAAGGACCAGGCAATTCGCAGATGACCACTCAGAGAGGCGTTTCAGATCTTCATTTAACTTTTCGACCGCGGAAGCGAAATCTTGGGGATGAAATGATAGAAAGACTTGTAAATCATCCGCATAGAGGTGATATTTGCAGTATTTGATGCAGTTGATAATATCGCTACTGTACAAAATAAATAAAAGAGGCCCCAATATAGATCCTTGTGGCACTCCTCTTTCCACAGCTGTTTGCTCTGACTCCAAGGAAGAACCATCCTTCTGAGATAGCTTGACAAATTGCCTACGGTCATCAAAATAACTACGAAACCACTGTATGGCTTTTTCATCAAAACCATAGTACCGCAGCTTCGAAAGCAAGAGTGGTACATTTATACAATCAAATGCCCTAGAAAAATCCAACAAAACCATAATTGTGCCGTCACCAACGTCCTGCGCAGCCAGAACCTCATCAATAACATCAAGAAGAGCTGTAGTAGTACTTCGTTTTTTCCTAAATCCTGACTGCTTTTCAGGTAGAATGTTATTGTAATCCAGATATTTTGAAACCTGGTCGTAAACTACCTTTTCTAGTATCTTAGATAGGTAAGGTAAAATACTGATAGGGCGCAAGTCCTTCAGATCCTTCGGGTCGTTTATTTTTGGGATTGGTCGTACAATAGCAGTTTTCCAAACTGAGGGCACTTGAGACGTTAAGATCGAAGTATTCATCAAATCAGTGATTACTGGTAACGTTAACGGAAGAGTCATTAAAATCATATCGAATGTTATTCCATCGTAACCCATGGCATTGGACTTTGTAGCGAGTAAAAGTTTTGCAACTATAGTCTCGTCTATGGTACAAAAACTGAATGTGGAGGAGTTGTACCGGTGGTCATTATAGTAAGCTAGGCTGGCATTATCCACAAAGTTATTGCCTGGAATATTTAAAAAGCTTTTATTTATAACTGAAGGATCATTGAAATTCTGCGGCAAATCCGGGTCATTCTTAAGGTTTGGAGTTATGTGACGTTTTAAATTTTTCCATAGCACTTTGGGATTATTTAAATTAACATTAATGTGTTGCTCAAAGTAAGCTTTTTGCTCACAAAACATACTAGTGTTTGCCAAATTTTTCAATGTCTTGTAGTACTGTTTATCTGACTAGCACTTAGTTCGTTTAAATTTGTTTTGCGCTTTGTTACGAAGACTAATTATATAACGTACGTTCTCAGTCAACCAAGGCTTGGGTGTCACCTGTGTTGTTTTCTTTACCATTGGCGCATAAAAATCGTAAATTTCCAATATATAACTGTTAAACAATGCCAACTTTTCATCAACTGAATTTAAAACTGAGATATTATACCAATTTAGTTGCTTCAAATAAGTATTAAAAGTGGATAAGTCAATTTTATTCAAACATCTATTATAATATATACTTGAAGCAACCTTGCATGTTTTTATATTTAAGTTTAGGAAAACCATTGCATGGGCGCCCAATTGTTCAACATGGTCCACCTCGGCATTGATTATCGCAGCATCCGTACATATAAGGTCGATAACTGTAGAACTGTGGTCAGTGAAATGAGTTGGCTCTGATATATAATTTATTAAGTTATTACATTCTAAAAATTGTAGTAATTGTTTAGTTTTTGAATCATTTATATTAAGCATATTAATGTTGAAATCACCACTTAAAATAATACGATCATAAAGTGAAAATGATGCAATTGATTCACTCAAGGAGTCCAAAAATAAATCTATGTTGAGCCATGGTGCACGGTAAGCAGTTCCCACAATAAAACGAATTGAATTTACTGTAATCCTGAACCACATCTGTTCAACATCAGGGTGAGTAGGATGCCTACAAATTTTAATATTTAACCCGTGTTTGATGTAAAAACCTACTCCCCCACCACCTTTCCGAGTTCCGAGCGTACGAGGGACGTGACGCAGTCTGTATCCAGGCACAGACGGCGCTCGGCCCTCTTGGCCAGTTTGCAGCCATGTTTCGTTGATAGCCATGATTTCCGGCTTATGTTGCTCCATGGCCAATAAAAACTCGTTATGTTTTGACCTACTACAAATGGATCCTGCATTAAACAGACCAAATTTAAAATGTTTAGGTTTCAACTTATACAGCAATAAAAAATAAAAATAATAAATAATTTTGTATTTATGTGAGTAAACCTAGGCAGGATATTTTGCTTGTAATGTTGTGAGTATTTTTTGTGTGTAAATGACATAATCTTAAAATAAAAATGAAATATTTGTTCGAAAACGCACATTACATTAATTACAAAGTACTGTACACATTTCGTCTGGATATTAAAAACTAACATGTTAATATACAGTTTCATTAAAGCGTTGTTAAAATTACCTAATATCATATCAAAATACTTTATTAAATAAACGCTCAAATTATTTATACACTGAGACATTTCTAAAGTAGCTAAATAAGTTAGACCATGCATAAGAATACTCATACATCTAGTCATTAATGTTATTGTCTTAGTGAGATCGAATAAAACATAAATGCTAAATGATACGGTCCGAAGGCGCCACAGGAAAAATACGGTCTAAATCGTTCTGGGTCCGGATACGATGTACTTTCGAGGAATCTGATTTTCGGGCATATATCCTTCCTTCTTTACTCCAAATAAAACGCCATTGCTCCGAGCGACCTCTCTCTTTAGCCTTGCCGAATAGAACTCGGTTCATTTTGGTTAGCCGGTCGTGTATGTGAAATTTTGAAGCGGCGTGATCAGGCAGGCCGAGCCCCTCGGTGGTAGTACCGCGACGCACTCGCGCGCCTTTCAGCAGCTCGTCACGGAGCGCGCGGCGCGCCAGCCGCACCACGAGAGGGCGCGGGCGCGGCCGCACGGACCCCGAAGCACCCGATTGTGTCACCTCCCGCACGGGCCCGACCCTGTCGGCACACACAATGTCGTTCTCGTCCAATTTCACTCCAATCTTTGTCGCCAAGGCCATAACAATATGCACGGTGGACTCCTCATTAAACTCGGGGATTCCAGTAATCTCAAGGTCATTACACAGCATAACCTGATCCCTTTCGTTCAACTCCGTTTCCAGCCGGGCGATCGCGTCGTGCAGTGTTTGAGTTTCGGGACTCGTATTTGACTTACATTCAGATAGTTGAGACTTCAGTGCGACGTTTTCCTTCTCAAGTTGATTTACTTTTCCTGTGACAATATCGACATTCTGTTTTAGTCCCTTTATTTCGGCCATTAAAGAATGAGTGGAAGTGTTGAACTCCAACCTTAAACTATCAATTTGTTTATTTATTTCCGTTTTAAGCTGTGAGAATTTCAATTCTAAAAGTGCCGCAAAGGCGTTGTATGAAATATGACTTCCATCATTATCTTCTCGAAACTGGGTTACTGATCGATTACCCGTCGCATAAGACTCATTTTCAAGGTCCAACAATGAGCCGTCGCAGGACATGTCCGCCTGATGGGGTTCCGAAAACTGGCCCTTGCGGGCCTCGGGCTGGTGGACCTCCTCGCACCGCTGAATTCCGCAGTTTTGAGGAGCGAATTGGTTTAGACTTCGGGTCGGTGTATGTTCTGCGCCACCTCTGCGAGACGTGACATTATTACAGCAAGGACACTGCCAGTCCCGTTTTAAATGAACCAAATCCTTATATTCTGCACTTGTCATGCTTACACACTTATAGTGGTAATTACTTTTGCAAAACACGCATATTAGTAAATCAGATTCACTAATGGGAAAAGGACAGGCTGAGCACTTCATATTTACAGTCAATTTTAAGCAGTTTTAATAAAATTGTTCACAAACAAAAGTAAATAAAAAGCAGTTCAGGCACCAAACAAATATGTTGGTAGATGATAAATGGTCATCGGCTGATGCACACTAAACTCGACGTTAAAACTATATAGATACTGGTTATTCCTGTACTAGGCCAGAAAATAAACGGCGCGTATGGCGTGTTATCTGAAAAGTCTTAAGCGCCGCCGCAGTTCATAGATCTTACGCGTTCGAGTCGATGACACTTTTTTTTATACCGCTCTGATAATTTGCTTTAACTCGGCAGTCTTAACACAAGTTTTTATTACTTTAACACTGTTCAGTTTTAAACTTGAGGTGATACTTCGGTACAGAATTGTTCACTTAAGGGTCTAATCACTGTTTAGTCACCAAAACTGCACATTTGACACTTTAATTAATTTTAAATCGCACAGCCAACTTGACAGCGATGTTAAGCGTTGCACGTCCTCCCCCCTCCCTCTTTTATTTATAATAAAAAACTATTTTTAACAGGAAAATTTGGTAAACACTGTCAGAACACTGTGGACAACAAAATATAGGCACTGTGGAATATATAGTGATCAAACTCATAGACAACGTAACGTTTATATTATGTTTTCAATTTTATTATGTAGCTTGATAACCCCAAATTATTAATTAGAAGTGTTGGTTGTATATGCACATTCAATAAAAAGATGTACCATACCATGCGTGGCCGGATTTTAACGTATACAGTCTTTATTACTTACTACTATGACGCACATAACGAAGACATTTCATTGCATGTTTGAGAAAATATATTTTTCACCTCAGCAGTTCGAACAAGCCTACTTTCCTCACTCCCAGGAGTGACAAAAGTGCGACTTTCATCACTCCAGGGAGTGACGAAAGCTGCGACTTTCGTCACTCCAGGGAGTGAAATTTTGTTTCTAGAAGCTTTTCGTCATAATGATGATGCCTTTCATTCAGGAATGTAAATAAATGTGTTTTTTTAACTTTAATCTTTTCTCACTACTGAGGTGAAAAATGGTATGTGTCACACGAGAGGAAAGTTTTTTTTACATCTCGTGTTCTTGCCCGCTACGCTCGTGATTCAATTATAGAATATTTCGCTTACTCGGGACTCAAAATCAACACTCGCAAGAAAAACCAACTTTCCTCTCTTGTTGCACAAATAACTATATTACGGTTCCTCCCCTATACATGATCCCCAATTTTTGGATGAATGTAATAGTTTCGTTAATAATAGCTCTGAAAGTTAAAGAAAGGGCGTCCCCCCATATAACTTTTTAAACGTGGGTGGTGGTGGGCGTATAAAAAATTCATAGATGTGAGGCCTGATAAGTACTTTCAATGAAAACTATATTGAATATAAAATCTTTTTACAAAAAAAAGATAAACCAACTTCAAAAAGGATAAAATAAATCATTATATTATTCATATGCGTTACCAACTGATATGTTTGAAGTCGGTGCCAAACCAAATTTGGAAGAGTTAATACGAACGAGGCGATGTGTTCAGTGAATTGTTTTTTTACTATATAACTAATCTAATACGGTATGGATTGCACGTAGGTATAGACTCGCTTCGACCATGCGTTAACTGTTATGCAAGTAGGTATACTCCGACTCATCTGAGGTGAATTTTTCGCTGCGAGCCTTATCTTTCAAACAAAGGCCATTGTCTCTATTATCGCAAAGCCACTAGCTACCGAGGTAGCAAATGCCAGTACAACATTCATATTGGAAAACAACCGGTATCGTCATAGTACTAAGGTTCAAATTTAATGTCAGTGATATTCTAGATATTACGTTTTGGTAGTGTAAGACGATAGACCGCTCCGAAGCGATACAGAATATCAGTGACATTAAATTTGAACCTTAATACTATGACGATACCGGGTGTTTTCCAATATGAATGTTGTACTGGTATTTGCTACCTCTGTAGCTAGTGGCTTTACGACAATAGAGACAATGGCCTTTGTTTGAAAGATAAGGCTCGTAGCGAAAAATTCACCTCAGATGAGTCTTACTATACAGAAAGTCTTATGTTTGTTTACACACTATTCGAACTATCGCTCTTGCAATGACCATGATAATGACACTACCTAACTCTTTAACTTACAAGTCTTATAACAATGTAACATACAATAATCCTCAGGACATTTGTTATATTTGTAAAGTTTTTTTATAGATATTGTCAATAATCATATATCGAAAAGTAGAACGCAGAAAATAAGTTACAGTTACAATCAAGTCAACTCCGTGTTCCTAAAGCCTGTTGATGACCAAGAGGTGTTTACGAGTAAACTGATAATGCCACTAAAAATAGCAAGTCTTGTGGCTATGACGACATATCAACACTTTTACTTAAAAATAACGCTTTAAATTTTTGCCGTCCCTTGGCGCATTTAATTAACCTTTCATTTGTCCATTTCTAAAGAATTGAAGGTGTCAATTGTGAAGCCCCTAATGCCCCTATTTAAAAAAAGGTGACCGGAAAGACCCAAACAATTATAGGCCCATTACATTGGTTTCAGTTATTTCAAAGGTTATCGAAAAAGCGATTGTAACTAATGCTTCTAATTGAAATGTCACCATTAAAATTCCCTTACGATAAAAAAAAATGCATACTGGTTAAAATCTTACCTATCTTTAATTTTGTTCCGTTCTTCAAGGGTTCTCGGAAATGGTATGTGTCTACGAAGCACGCCTGGAGAATTCAAAGCTTTCACAACTTCGTTAATCGCTTTAGAGGAGGAGGACTGAGACACTCCGTGGTTCATATTTTGACCCACAGGGCGTTGCCCGCCCCCAGTCCCCAGAAAATTCAGACAAATCAAAATCTGAAATGTAAATTAGTTGAATAGTGATTCATATATTTTTGTAGTTATTTTCGAACGAGGGGAGAGTAAGTGAAATGTTTTCTTACAGACAACTGCTACCTCCTAGACGTTTGTGCACTTCGATGGCTTTTTGATTTTGAATAGTTGTCCTGCGATAACTTTAGTAACGTAGATCTTTATGCAATTTGTTGGTGTTGTAGCAGAGATTTATACAATATGAGATTTCGTTTATGATTAGGATTGATCAAGGGGTTATGGAGCTAGAAGGCGCGAAGCAATCATCAGAAGGCTCTTGTTATATAGGTCAACTCGTTTGCAAGAAAATCGCAAGTTCTCAGTTCAAGGCGGACTACTAGTATAGATCTTTTATTGCAGTGAATGTTGTGTCTTAAATTAATTAAGAGCTAACTTATCGAACGAGTGGAGCGTAAGCGAAGTGAAGTTCTTACACACTTCTTACACACTGACCACGGATACAATGGAACTGTCAGCTGGCTACTTAGACGTCCCTGCATTTCGATGGCTTTTTGATTTTGAATACTTATTCAGCGATAACTTTATTAACGTTTTTCAGATTTTTATGTAATTTGTCGAGGTCGTAGCAGAAATAAATTTGAAAGTTCTCATATGAATAGGATCGATCAAGTTATGGAACAAGAAGGCCCAAAGGCGGTCTTCATAAGGGTATTGTTATATTGGTCAATTTAGTTGTAAGTACCTAAATCGCGCATTTTCAGTTCGAGGCGAACTACCAGTTAATGAAAATAAATAATCTCATAGCATGCATATCAATGGAAACTAGTACTACGACTTACTTTCCTCTCCGGGGTTATGTCACCAAACGAAGGTGGCAATAAGGGAGTCAACTCCTCGACCAAATCGCACACCTCCGCTTTAGGCAGCCTGTACGTTGCGAGAAATTCTCTGTCCAACATACTGGTGGACAGAGCAAAGCGCCGCAAATCGCACATCTCGCGTCGCCGCCGCTGGACGTCAGCGGCGTGTGCCCGACGGAGATAATGCAATTTCAACGCCAGCATCGTAGGTAAACTAAATTAATATTAAATTGAGCTTTTAAACAGGTATCTATTTATATAAAAAAACTTATTACAAAAAAAGATAAACCGACTTCAAAAAGGATGAAATTAATCATTATATTAATTTAATTATATGCCTTACCAACTGATATGTTTGAAGTCGGTACCAATAGTGCTAGCGTTACGTCAAAAAACGCTGCAAATGGTGTTAAATGCATGAAAATGGGAGCGACTGATCTGCAGGCCATATGAATGAATTTGACCCGTAGCCCAAAAAAATAATTTAAAAACTGAAAGGAGTTATGAGTTTATGACGTCATCTTATTTGTATAGAAAAAAAAACATTTTATTCGTAAATCTATCGTGTTTGGTATCAAATAAAAGAGCTTCCTGAGTTGATTCTAAAAAAGTATCATAACATTACATTTTCGTCACTTGTTTTAAATTGTAACAAAAATCATTTTCGAAAGATACCAAGTTTGGGTTCCTCCAGATACGATACCGTCGAATCATTTTTTGTAAAATATCATTGTATCATCAAATGACACTTAATATCCTCAAATATAACCCCAAGTTTTTTAAAAATTTTCATTATTAAAAAGTGTTATCTATCAATAGTGTCCGACATGTTTTTTGCCGAAACTGAAACCGAAACAGAAGATTCGGCTCCTGCGTCCAGTTTCGACCGAAACCGAAACTTTGATAGACGTGTAAAAACCATCAATCAAAAAACGTTCAGAGAAACCTTAATGTCATTTTAAAGATGTAACGAATGTTATTTTAAAAGATGTAAAGTGTGATCAAGTTGACATTTGGTATTTTTTAAAAATTTCATTTTTGTGATAAGCTTTTATTGCTGACTGTAAATGTATAGTGTTGATTCTTTATAAAATCCCTAACTGATCATGATCACCAAGACGAATGCAAGAAGCCCAATCACGGAGGAGGAAACAGGAGTTAATTCCTATGCCACCTTCCAAGTCCATCATCAGATCGGCTCCATGTCATCATATTATTGCATTGTCATTAGATATACATAAGCATGCAAAATCAGAAACCGGGAAGTGGGTCAAATCTAACTTGCATGATTTGTTTCGGACAACGCAGGAACTAGAAGCTTACCTACCAGCTCCATCATCAGACCCTGGGTACCACCTTGAGAGAAAGTACTCGTCAAGATGATACATACGAATACAAACTAAACGGGTTTAAGTCATTTTATTACACATCCTATGGCCCCCTTCCAGCTCCATCACCAGACCCTGGATACCATCTAAAGATTTGTCTTTAGATGGTATCCAGGGTCTGGGTCTGGTGGTTTGGCACCAAATCACTCGTCAAGATGAATGTATAAGCCCTAACGCGATGTAATGGTGTAGTTTTATTACGGAGTTCCTATGGCCATCTTCCAGATTCATCATCAGACCCTGGATACCATCTAGAGACAAAATACTCGTTAAAACAAATCATACGAGCCCAAACTCGACGGGTTTATGTCGTTTTATTACACAGTTCCTATGGCCACCTCCCAGCCCCATCACCAGACCGTGATGCATACAATCAAAAGGCACATTATTTGTCGAGACGAATCAAACGAGCTCGAATTCGATGGGATTGCGTCATTTCATTACAGAGTTCCTATGGCCACCTTCTAGCTCCATCATCAAATCAGCTCCATGTCACCATAATATTGCATTGTCACGCGATATACATATGCGTGTAAAATTTCAGCTCATTCGGAAATCGAGAAGTGAGTGAAATTTAACTTGCAAGATTTGATTACAGACAACGGGACAGGTGAAAGTAAATAAAAGCTTATATAAAAAAAATACAATTGTTACAATAGATGTATGTATGAAGTGCGGGGTTTAGAGGGGGTCTAAAATATATTTTTTTCAGCAAATTCATTCCAAAACTAAATACCAATGTGCCACACACAAAATACACCTCATGTTAAAAGGCCATAGTCGGGACTCCATAGTAAGTTGGCCCTTTGATTATTTTGGTTGAGTTTTTATTTGTAAGTACCTCTTATACTGAAGGATATTTATGCTGAGTATCAACATCCTACTAGTAACAGTTTTTGACATATGAATTTTTTTACTTTTTTCTTTAATGTTTTGTTTTTCGGTATGTATTCACGCGATTTGCATCAAATTTTAAAATTGTGTTCCTTATTTATGTCTGCTTCCATATTCAAAAAACGAATGCCAGTTGTGATGTAAAAAAAAAGAAATAAAGTAAAATAAAACAATTAAATATATTTTTTATGTAGCGGTGAAGTAGTGACACCTCTAATTTTTTTTCTAGTTATAGTCTATACATTGACCTATTACTTCTCTGAATATCAAAATTTTCTAAGTGGTACTTTCTGTCAAAAAATTGCAATATGTGTGGTCATGTTCTTTACTTAATCGGTGTTTTTCAATGTAGTATGGTTCAAGGTGTCGAATTTAAGAGTAAAATGCCAATGACTACCTAATACGACAACCTGATAAGAAAACGCAAACATAATCGAAGAGTTTGTATACTGCATTGAAAAGCACCGATTGAGTAGGTACAAACCATGACCACACATATTGCAATTTTTTGACAGGAAGTACCACTTAGAAAATTTTGATATTAAGAGAAGTAATAGGTCAATGTATAGACTATAACTAGAAAAAAAATTAGAGGTGTCACTACTTCACCGCTACATAAAAAATATATTTAATTGTTTTATTTTACTTTATTTCTTTTTTTTTACATCACAACTGGCATTCGTTTTTTGAATATGGAAGCAGACATAAATAAGGAACACAATTTTAAAATTTGATGCAAATCGCGTGAATACATACCGAAAAACAAAACATTAAAGAAAAAAGTAAAAAAATTCATATGTCAAAAACTGTTACTAGTAGGATGTTGATACTCAGCATAAATATCCTTCAGTATAAGAGGTACTTACAAAAAAAAAACTCAACCAAAATAATCAAAGGGCCAACTTACTATGGAGACCCGACTATGGCCTTTGATAAAGTCTTATAGTTTCACAGTAAAATGGGTGTGACATACGGATGGACGGACGGACAGACGGGGTGTACCTCGGAATTCCTAATAACGTTTGTCCTAAAATCAATGCCCTATCCGTTTTGTCCTAATTGTCATTTGCCCTAATGATCAATTACCCTAACAGTCACTTGTCATAATGTAATGAATGTCCTAAAGCTCATTTGTCCTAAAATTGTTTATCATAATGTTCAAAAATCCTAATTTTATTTGCCATAACATTTGAAAGCTAATAATGATTAATTATCCTAACAATTACTTGTCATAATGTAATGTTTGCCCTAAAGCTCATTTGCCCTAAAAATTCTTACCATTATGTTCGAATATCCTAATTTTATTTGCCATAACGGCGTAGGTTATGGTTGTTTTTTTATGACCCTAAAAACGAAACTGCTCCCAGAGATAGGTAGGTTAAGGTTATTTTTTTTGATGACCCTAAAAACAAATCTGCTCCCAGAGATAGGTAGGTTAGGGCATAGATAAATGAGTAGATAGATTGCTAACTCCATACATAGCAAAACTACTAATTAAATAATAAGTCGTATGGAAGGTATGGTTTAACTCATTTATACTAAGTTTTAAGCACACTTAAATCGTAATACGTATTAGGCTGTAATCTTTTGAATAATAAATTTTAGCAAAGCTCGCTTAAAACTTATTACATATACGCATTTAGCCATGTATGGAAAGAACACTCTAGGTACTTAATTCTCTTTGGTTAGGGTTATTTTTTTATGACCCTAAAAACAAAACTGCTCCCAGATATAGGTATGTTAGGGTTATTTTTATGACCCTAAAAACATATGAGCATTAGGGCAAGTGACAATTAGGACATTTAATATTAGGGTATGAAATAATAGGAAAAATAATATTAGTTCATTTGAAATTAGGTGTTTTGATCGGGTCCATATTGGGTCGTAGAAAGTTTTGAAACATATTTTTGGTATGCATAACTGCTTGTGTCATACTCATCATTGCTCATACTATCGAAAAGTCATATTTTTTTTGTGTCATACTTTTTTACTCCGAATATTTGAAATCATACTTAGCAGTTATCATATAATTTGTACGCAGATCGTTATATATCCTAATAATACATACGCATAATAGTTATAGGTATATTTATCGATAATTATAGTAGTTATAGCTATAACAATTTGATCTGATATCATAACGGTTTTAAGTATACTCATTGTTAGTTATACGCCTTTATTTTAAACAGAATGTACGCTTAAAAACAGGCACATCTTATTCCTTACTCCTCCATTCGTTTTTAGGGCCATAATAAAATAACCCTAACCTACCTATCTCTGGGAGCAGTTTCGTTTTAGGGTCATAAAAAAAATAACCCTAACCTACCTATCTCTGGGAGCAATTTCGTTTTAGGGTCATAAAAAAAATAACCCTAACCTACCTATCTCTGGGAGCATTTTCGTTTTAGGGTCATAAAAAAAATTACCCTAACCTACCTATCTCTGGGAGCAGTTTTGTTTTTAGGGTCATAAAAAAATAACCCTAACCTACCTATCTCTGGGAGCAGTTTCGTTTTAGGGTCATAAAAAACAACCCTAACCTAGCTATCTCTGGGAGCAGTTTTGTTTTTAGGGTCATAAAAAAATAACCCTAACCCGAAATTAAACTTCGGCGAAAAGTTGGTTGCTAAATGAAATTTGACGAAACATAATTCGGCAAAAAGGCAGTACACCTTGCATTTTATCAATAGTACTTTTTTCTCCTCCCGTCGCCCCTTTTATTGGTATCGGCATAGTTGTGACTAATAAAAAGCCTTATACCTTGAAATATTTATAAGTAAATCACATTATGAGCTCCGAATATATGATATTCAATTTGTATGCGATGTTCCTATTATGCGTTATAATACATCGAACTTAACCCTTTTATAGTAATCAATAATATGACCAAAATTTGTATTCGATATAAATCTATGAGTATAAAAGTTATGGCGTATCTAAATTATGACAGTGAAACTATCGTGCTTAAATAATTCGGACAAAAGACTATAAGGAGTAAAAATTATATGCGAAAAGTGTTATGAGAATCAAAAATATGTCAATAGTTTGTATTCCACCAGATACTACCCCGTTTTGGGTCATTAGGACAAATAACTTTTAGGTCAAATAATAATTATGACAAATTAATATTATGGAAAAAAAGTTAGGGCAACTGATGAATAGGTCAAATGATATTAGGTAATAATATAATAGGGGAAAAAATCATCGATACGATGATAGGGCAACAACAATTAGGACAAATGAGCATTTGGGCAAATGATCATTAGGACAAATAGCAGTAGGGAATACAAAAATAGGACAAAAAATTTTAGGGATTCAGATATAGATCCGGACAGACGGACATGACGAAACTATAAGGGTCCCGTTTTTGCCATTTTAGCTAGGGGAGCCTAAAAATCGTACATATCTCAGTTACAGGTTAATAAACCGTTGTAAATTGCGTAGCCTGTTCATTTTATACCACACACGATAGGTTTTAGACCAAACATTATTTTTTTCCCATACAAAAAAAGATGACGTCATAACTCCTCTCGGTTTTATATGGGGCTACGGGTCAAATTGATTCATATGGCCTAAAGGTCAATCGTTCCGATTTTAATGCTTTTAACACCATTTGCACCATTTTGCCGAATTTCGGGGTATACCGCTAGCACTACAAGCCAAATATGAAAGAGTTAATACGAACGAGGCGATGTTTTCAGTGAATTGTTTCTCTTACTATATAATTAATCTAATACCGTATGGATAGCACGTAAGTATTCATTCGTTTCGACCATGCGTGAACTGTTAGGCAAGTAAAGAAAGTATAATTTTATCATGCATCTTATGTTTGTTAATAAACTGTTTTCGGATTACCCGGATACGTATGGCTAGATTAATTTGTCTATACTCAGACACCCAGTAGCCCAGTACACCCACCTTGTCAGCAGAAAAAGGCACGATATTCAATTTTTTTATGGGAGGTCAAAATTATGCGTCTACATATACTTTTTCTGATTATAGTGATTATTGATAAATTAGACGTGTATCAGAGTATATATACACGGTTGTCAAATTATATCAAAATTGGATTAATAGTAGTGAATTTAGGCGTGTAAATGTAACAGATAGAATAACATCCACCTTTGCAATATTAGTACCGATGTTTTGTGATGGCACCTTTTTGGCTTGGCACCGACTTCAAACGTATCAGTTAGAAACGCATATAATTAATATAATGATTCATTTAATCCTTTTTGGAGTCCGTTTATCTTTTTTTGTAATTTTTTTTTATTTTTCTTTTTTAGTGGTTATACAGAATGTAACAAAAAGATCCGTTTAAGGGCATAATTGGTATCGAAAAAAAATAGAAAAAAAATTAAGCGAAAAAATTTTTTGTGCGCTAGAACCCATGGTCGCACCCAGCCTACCAACCCTCGATAGAAAACCAAATTTTTTTTGCGAGAAATTTTTGTTCTTACTTTTTCGTAATTAGAATACTAATTAATTTAAACGGATCACCAGCATTTTCGTTACACCTTGTATAATTATCATTATCAATTTATTATAATCGGACAACGAGTCTCGGAATAATCGGTGAAGATATATGACAAGTTCATAATACGTGGAAAAGTCAATATATATGGACTTAATCTTTAGATCCACTCCATCAAATTGGTGCTTTTCGAGAGGAAATGCTTGCGTTGCTTAAGAAAAGACCCAAATCACCATACACGTGTCTATAAAAATTGAGGAGTTCCCTCAATCCCTCATGGATCCCATCATTAGAACAGCACCAGATTAACGTGGCACCATCTTCGAGGTAGCTCCTTTCAAACAAATAATAATAATTAATCAAATCGGACCACGGGTCTCGGAGTAATCATGATCATGAATATCCTGCATTAAAAAATCACCATAATTATCATCAAAACAATCATCATCAGCAGGTCTACTCCATCAAATTGACAGTTTTCGTCAGAAAATGCTTGAGTTGCTTAAGAAAACACCCAAATCACCATAAACGTGCCTTTAAAAATTGAGGAGTTCACTCAATTCCTCATGTTCCCATCATCAGAACAGCACCAGATTATAATATGGGATCCTGAATCGCTGAATATCTTACATTAATAAAATCACCATCAAAACAATCATCATCATCAGGTCCACTCCATCAAATTAGTAGTTTCCGTGAGAAAATGCTTGAGTTGCTTAAGAAAGCAGCCAAATCACTATACATGTGCCTAAAAAATTTGAGGAGTTCCCTCAATTCCTTATAGATCCCATCATCAGAACAGCACCAGATTAATATGGGACCAACTTGGAAGTAGTACCTTTCAAACAAAAAAAGAATTATGCAAATTAGACCACGGGTCTCGGAGTAATCGGTTAACATACATTAAAAAAAAACACCAAACCGAATGTAGAACCTCCTCCTTCTATAGAATTGAAGTCGGTTGATAAAAAATATTTCCGATTTTAGGATCTAAATATATCAAAAAATTGTTGGATGCAGATTTTATTTCGTAATGTAACGAAAGTGTTAAAATTCAATAATCATTGACCTACGTTTTATTAAATATTAATAGATATCTACTATGTTACATCATACATGTATTAAATAATCATTCAAAGCGTTGGTAGCCTGATGGTAAAATGTTCGATTTTCCATTCCTTGGTCTGGTTAAAACTCGTACCTCGTACTCGTACCAATGAGTTTTTCGGAACTTCTGTTCAAATATCATTTAATATTTACCGGTGCCTTGTTTGATGAAAGAAAACATCGTGAAAGAACCGAACATAATGCCAATAAGGCCTAGTTCTTTTTCTACTAGGTTGGAAGGTCAGACGGCAGTCGATTTTGTAAAAACTAGTGCTAATGCCATTTATGAAATTAGGTTTCCGAGCGGACCCCCGGCTAAAATTAAACTGGAAAAAACTGCGATAAAACACTAGGAAATATATGTCCTACCTAAAAACGTACTTACCTACGTGCTTATTACGTATTAAGTATTTACTCGCACAGTCGAGGGTAGGACGTAGGACACTGCAGCCAGGGGTTGGATAAAACAGAGGCAGGGGTGCACTTATAGTACATACGGATTTACATACTTCATAAGACCATACATACATACTTAGGAACAAGTTGCTGGTATATAGTCATATAGGTAATCAATAATCATGGCTACGGTACTATATTTGTGATTTGACTCTCCGTGATGGCGGCATGCCAGACAAATGCCGACTGTACCATCTTTCATCGACGATTGCAAAGGCAAAGTTGTTGGTGATTTAGTAAAAAGCGGCGCAGTCCCTACATCGTGTACATTATTCAATGTATTCATAAATAAGTAATCATTTATTGGCAGAAAACAAGATACCTACATGAGAGGATAAAATTAAAGTATACCTATAAATAAAAACTAATATTAAAAATTAAAAACTACTAATTGAAGTAAAGTAACTACCAAATGGGTCCCACAATACCGAACCCGGGGCCGCGGCAAACCTCGACGGCGATGGCGAGACGACCTTGACGCCTTCGTAGACCTGGTGGGGGACGGCTCAAGACCGGGACACGTGCAAGGGAAGGAGGGAGGCCTTTGCCCAGCAGTGGGACACTCTTGGCTCCTATAAATAAATAAATAATTGAAGTAAAACGTAACTAAAATCTTATACTAAATAATCCTAAAAAACATAAAATCATTGGGTCCCCGCGGCATGGTGCCAAGGACGCTCTGGCAACATTCTCCCGCTGTATAGCAATGCTGATGCATTGCGCGAGAATGCTGCCAGCTCGTCGGTCACCAGTTGTTTGGTTCAATCTTTTGGACATCTCCTTAAAATGTTGACGAGCGCTAGAACCCCACGGACCAAGGGACTCCGAACGGCATGAAAAAGTAACCGGAGCAGAGTCCCCGGTATTTGGAGGATTTTTGTTTATCGGCCGCTTTAGCCGCCGCACCTACCTGCTTACTCGTTCCCATCAGGTGGGAAGGGGCCAGTGTGTCCACGCAAGTGGAGTCCCACACTAGAACCCTTCCCACACTCCAGGGAATCAGGGACATACCGTCCGGTCTCTTGCCGTCGTCATAAATTATAAAAGATACATTACCAAATATCACGATCACTTTATTCTTATATACCGAATGAATTGATAAAGAGATTTAGTATGAATTAAATTTTTCGAACACTGACTTATTTCGAACAAAAGTCGGGTGACAGATGAATAAATTTGAAGTATTTTCATTAAAAAAAAAACAGAAAAAAGTTTTATAGGACCCTTGGCGTAGAACCGTGTGTTTGCGTTGCTCTGGTAATTAGTATGAGAAATGCGCCTTCGGGCGACCTGATTCGATGACCGTATACGGCAACCTGACGTGCAAACCGGACGTATGATTTGACACTAAGCAGGGGGTGTAACACAGTGTAAATCTGTCAAAAAAATTGAGTTTGCCAGATTTACACTGCCCTAATACCTTAGGGTTAAAAATGTACAATCGACGTCAAAGATTACACTTTTGAACCTTATTCCAAAGATTGTAAAAGTGTAAACATGTCTTTGACGTCGACTGTACCAATTCATTTTAATCGTTTTTTTTTGGGCGAAATTGGCTTAAACGCCTTAAACTCCTTTTTATGACCTCAGGAATCCGTGTTTTGTATAATTACTCGTTAATATCAGCTTAGAATTAAAGCTCAAAAACGTTCGGATCATCTATATCTATATACATATAATAAAGCTGAAGAGGGTCGAAAGTCTCTAAGTACATGGAAGATATTCGAAAAAAAGTTGGCTGGGGATACTTAGAATCGATAACAGAACACGTTCCAACAGTTTTTAGAATTTTTGTCTGTTTGTCTGTTTATCTGTTTGTCTGTTTATCTGTTTATTTGACCGCGCATCACGTGAAAACGGCTAAACGGATTTTGATGAAATTTTGTATAGAGATAGTTGGGAAAGGACATAGGATAGTTTTCATCCCGAAAATCAACCCTGGAGGGGGTGAAAATGGGGTAGAAAGTTTGTATGCAGAATTTTTAACCGCTGAACCGATTAACCTTTTCCAGCGCCAAAGACGTATATATCGGCACCACAGGTCCAGCGCCAAAGACCGATATATCGGTCACCGACCACAGAGCAAAATAGACCTACCTGCACACACATAAAGTTTAACTTCATTTTTGACATTTAGATGTCGTGGCGTCTGAGTGGTAGGTTTTGCGTTTGACATGGCGTCGAAAAGGTTAAGATGAAAATTAGTATGTAGATAACTTGAGTCCCGGGAAACGACATAGGATAGTTTTCATCCCGAAAATCAGCCCTAGAAGGGGTGAAAAAGGGGTTGAAAGTTTGTATGGCGAATCAATAACCGTTGAACGCTGGAGATGTTCTGCGGAAGGATATAGAACAGTTGATATCCAGAATTCATTCCTTAACGGGGGATTACTAATTCCACGCAGACGAAGTCGCGGGAAAAAGCTATTTATTATAATATATACCATTCATTTTACATACGTAAAAATAAAATGTTATCGAGGTTTGAATGTCAGTTTTGTCCCTACTCACCCCGTTCGTATTCTACTTTTAAAAATCCACAATTAAATTGGTAAGACCCTTTTTTCAATACGATAAGTTGTTTCAAAGATAGCTGACCCACTAATGTGTCATATTACTGCAATACTTTTTAGGGACCTTGCAGTGTACCTAGGCAATTTACACAGGTGGTAATAATAAAAATGATTTTCTTAAATTTGACTAACTTCTACTGTTCCGATTTTTTTCTTTCCATACAACAAAATGATCCTCTCATAAAACTGAGTAGATCTGCGTCAAAAAAAATCCATCAATATTATTAATTTTTGGAGACAACACACACTTGACCAAAATTTTGACTATACCAAGTTTTTTTTCTCAAAAAAATACCTTATGTTTCCTAAGACAGTTTCCCTGTATCTCCTATACTTTAGGATTTCCCCATACTGGCCCATTTAAAAAAAACACACTGTGTAAGCACATTGTACTGAAATAAAGTTTAATTATATATTAATACAATAATCTAGGTATATTTTGTATTTATATTCATATACAATGTTATAGCGATAACAGTTTCCACAGTTACCTATACTATACTAATACAGCCAGAAACGACTAAGTGGACATAATTACCGTCACGGTTGTAGCTGTATGGAAAGTAGTAATGTACTCGTATATTGAAGTAATTTACTATGATTCTGGCATAATTATGTTTGGTTATAGCCTTTAAATAGTAATTGCTAAAAAAACAGGTACTTCCCGTACCTGCACCGCCAGGTCCGATCGCGGAAACGAATCCGGCAACTTGACGCGAAAACCGAACGTTTACCTTGAGCCGGATCAGATATTCAATCTAATGTTTTCCCCCCCTTTCAGTATTTGTGGTCAACATAGCATTTTTTTAATATTCCGTAGGTCTATAATGATGGAGGTTGACCTACGGTTACTTACATTTTTTTACAAGCGCCATCTACCGTGGAATAGGAAAAGGTACAGATGTGCCTACCATGAAGTTATAATTTAATACTGGAGTATACTCTTCGCCCACAAAGTGAGGCTGAAAGAGAGGGTAATAGAGCGAGCTGCGTCTCATTTTGACTAAAGAAGTAATGACGTCATCAGACATAATGCCAACATAACAGACAACTGAGACAACAAGTCAAAGTATCGACGACTGTTTTACTCGGTAATGAATGAGGTTCAACTGTAGTTGACTCATTACATTACCGAGTAAAACAGTCGTTCATAGGTTACTTATTAGTAAAAAATAGTTAAAACGGTCCAATAGAGAGCATAATGTAGGGAGCGGTGTCTCACTCGCACTCGTTACAAAATTGACACATTTTATCAGATAGAGGGTCAGATACAGAATATGGTAATCCTGGACACAGCGCGTTTATACCGGCATTACACTTGCCTAAATCGGGCCCTAACGACACTAAGTGTAAGGCCTGAGTGGACGCTCGTGGCGGGGCGTGCAGCGGGGCGGGCGAGCGTCCATACACTTTATGCAGCGTCGACTCAGGACACCAGTACGAGTGTCCTTTGATTGTACATATTTTGTATGTTATGATTTGTATTATCGAACTCACGGAGCGTAAGCGAAGTGAGTTCTTATTACAAATGACTCCAGACCGAACTGTCGACGTCTCGGCATTTGGGTGGATTTTTGATTTCGATAGTTTGTCGGACGATAACTTTAGTAATGTTTTTCTGATCTTTATGAAATTTCTTGGGGCTGTAGCAGAGATACATAAAATTTGTAAGTTCGTATATGAGCAGGCTCGATCAAGTGCTTATGGAGCTAGAAGGAGAAAAAAAAACCCTCCGAAGGGTCTGTTGTATTGGTCAACTCGTTTGCAAGTAAATCGCGAGTTTTCAGTTCGAGGCGGACTACTAGTATGTGTGGTGTAACCTAAGATATCAAATAAAAAAAGAGTATGAATATCCATTATGGTTGGTGTATTGTGTATATTAAACCAGATGATGTTTTGTTTCTGTCACACGCATTGTAATGTGTGTTTAGGTTTAAAAACTATTTTTAGTTGGGCACAACACACACTTACCGGACAAAAATCAAAAGCGTAGAAAAAATTAAATATACCTGCATTTCATTTTTGAAGTGAATACCTACTTCTTATCCGACTTCCAACAAAAATGCGTTAAGCGCTGACGTCACGTTTAACGCTGTCATCTGTCATCTTGAATGTAGTCGACTATTTGGTTCAGTTAGATATCTACTCCCGTGGCTCAGCGAGCGCTGCTTTGACTGCGGAGCCGAAGGTCGGAGGTTTAAATCCCAGCGTACACTATCTTTTTCCATGTTTTTTCTGTTTGTAGAATTTGGATTTTATATTCTAATTTCTACCCCTACCTATTTTAATTTCCACAAGTTTTCACTTCTTCCGCGCGGAGAATCGTATGTCAAAAAATAGTGCGTGGAGTCCTCCACGCAATATTTTTTGACATACGATCTGTCCCGCATACATCATAGTTCATATGGTCACCCTACTTAGAAAGAGATGCAGCCCCCTACTTGACTTCTCTTTCGGCCTCACTTTGTGGCCGATGTATGAACTCTAGTTTATATATAACTTTATGACCGCGGCAAACCGAGCGACCGTTGTGACACATACTTATAGTTTCAGAAGACACTCCGAGATGTCGCTTTCAAATGAATTTTCATAAAATGCTTCAAGGGGACTGGCTCTCTTTGCCTACTTTACTTACTTATCTATTTGCTACGTGGGATTCCCCTAATATACTGACGTCTACGTCAAAACGAATAAGATGGCGCCCATGCCCATAGAGGCAATCCTCTAGCGAGACGTGTTGACTTTGACGTAGGTGGATATCACTTTTGAGTGATTCCATGGCGATTGTGGCTGTCACAAAAAAGTGATCTCGCAGTGGTCTCGTCAGCTAATGTCAATTATGCCATGTCGAATATGGCTCCAGGACTTAGGTATTGTATTCGCAAGTGCACGAATGGGTTTATTATAATTTATGTTTAGGATAATTTTCACCTTACGAAAAGAATCTGGGTATACTACAAATACACAACGAAGGGTCTCCACTAGACAAATACGATCATGTGCCAATTTAATATCAGAGCAAGCTACTTGTACTAATTGATAGGATTATTTTAATTAATAAAGTTTACTTTCAGTTTTATCTTTCGTTTGAAATTTTACTTCCCAATAGTCAGTGCCTTTATTTAGGTAGCAGCTTTAGCTTTTATTTCAGAGTTTTTTAATTTTAGTAGAGTAGGTGATTGGGGGAGTTCATTACAAACTTACATTTTTGTTACGGTGGTAAAAACCAAAGGTAAGTGTCTTCTCTACCTACTATTTGAACTTTCTTCTACGATATAATTGCAATGGAAAAAATGGTTATTTAATATCTAAGGCACACTATATCAGCATTATTTGGTTCTTACTTTCTTCACGAATACAACACTCAATATCGCTGTTATATTATAACATGCAAGAATAAAACAAAAAGTTTATTTTAATAATAAAATTGCACGACTTTACATTTATGCTGATCGCCATCAGGCATTGCCTTTCGTGTGGGGAAAATAAAACAGGTCACAGAGAAAAGACAACACTAAAGTTGGTGACAACAAAATGGTTTGAAGCAGACATAAATATGTATACGTGGCTTGTTATAGGGCGTAATTTTCATCTAGGTATTTTTTCAATATGTCAAACTCAAGAGCAACGTAAGTACCAAACACGAATAAAATTATTGCATTAGATTAAATTATAAATAACCTTTACGTACACTGATTATTACGACTTCATTAACATGCTTTAGCAAGCATGTTAATGAAGTCGTAATTATTAGTATAATACACTGAAAAATCACAGTAAAGTTTACTGAATAATCAGTTAAGCTTACTGATTATTCAGTAAACCCTATACCGTAATCATATTATATTTCAGAAGACTTAGATATAAAACAATACTAAATTTAAATACCTATGTAAAATAAACTACCTACTCAAAAAGCCCCCCTCGAGCTGTACCGGGCGCAAAGATGCCCATCACACTGGCGGCGTTACCACGTTGGATGGCGATGGACAACCTTTGCGCCAGGTAAGAACCCGCGCGTACATCAGACCCCCTCTCGGCAATACGGCGCCCTAGTTCCTTAACAAAGGCTATTGCCTCAGACCCCCAACACCCTGTCGTCTCGAAAGCAAGAGGTACAAATAAATAATTGCCAACGAGGCATGAATACTTATCGTGTTTCCTGACTGCGGCAATTTCTGCAGCTGCACCAGCCGTCTGTACTGTTCGGGTGAGGTGGGACGCGGCAAAGGTGCTGACGCACGTGGCGTCCCACAAAAGGCATTTCCCCCTCTCCCAAGGCACTAAGGTTAACCCATCCGGTCTTTTCCCATCGGTGCGACTGAGGCCGGGGGGTTCTAATACACAGGGAACGTTTGCCGATATTAAGGCCCTCCGGACGATGTCGTTTAGGGCGTGGTGTCTAGGAAATCTTCCTGAGCAGCGACAGCAACTCAATGCGTGATGACCATTCGCTTCCACCATGGAGCCGCAGATGCATTGATGAGGTACACAAACATTGCAGCCCAGGCGGAGAGCTACTGCAACACGCATTGAGTCGCTATCGAGAAGGGTTCCTAAGTGCGGTGCAGGCAGAGCTTGTAACCACGCACCAGCTTCAGCTCTTGACACCGACCGGAGTCTAGCCAAATCCACACCAGTTGCGGCATTTATCAGACGTGACAGTTCTTTTCTGGCCCCGGCCTCGTCCCATGATTTTTGTACTTTCGGGACCTCTGGCACGGACGTATCTGGGTAGCGGGTTTTCCACTTTGCGAGCGCGTTGGCAAGATAAGGGATGGTAACCTGGTCTCCATTGGATTTTAAAATTTTAGACACCAAGCTACTAACCCCATGTGCCGACGCGAGAAAGGCTGGCAGGCCTATGTCACCCGCGCGCCTCAAACCCAACCCTCCGTGCCGAATGGGCAACGAGGCTTGACTCCACTGATCGTCTGAAAGGGACACATTGAGGATAATTTCTGTTGTATCCCTTAAAGCTTCATCAAACGTAGACACCTCGTCAGGATACAACCAGGTTGGTGTGGTTCTTAAAAGATAGGTAACTTTTGGAACTGCGAAACACATTCGAAGCAGAGTCAGGGCGACATGGGCACCGATATTAGAGAGACGCTGACGAGCGAGCAGAAGCAGTCGTCTTCTCGTCTCCAAAGCCTCTGGGATAGCGTCTGGGAATATTGGAGAACCGAGAAGATAAAATGTGCTGCGTGACAGTTCTTTTAGGCCTGGAAGCAGGGTCCTGAATGAAGATAACGTATTAGAAGAAGTGGGTCCGCAGCAGAAAAAATCACATTTCGTCGCATTCACCTCCAGTCCTATCTCCTTAAGCCGCGGTAGCAGAAAAGTTAAGTCTTGTTTTATGGTATCTGGATTCCCACCCAAGGTGCCGTCATCCAAATACCATAAATTCAGAGGTGACTTCAAAGACGGTATTATTTTCTGAATGGCAAGACTGAAGGTGAGTGGTCCGAGCGGATCCCCCTGCTGCGCACCCACCTGTGAAAGAATCAGGGAGTTATTGTAATACAGGTTAGAAGGAGAGTGGTAAACTTGATACAAAAAAGGATACAATGACGGTATGTGTGCTTTGGCTTCGCCTAAAAGAACATCTCTCTCTACGGTATTGAATGCATTTTTAACATCCAATTTGATGATAACACAGTTCGAGTTCCCTGATTCTGCTGCGAACGTGCGCGTGGCATGAATGGCGGCTTCACACCCCCTTTGCGTGCCGAAACCTAACTGATGTGGTTGAAGATACCCAGCCATCGGCTCCCTAACGGCACGGCAACCCAGCTTGGCTACCAAACGGCGAAAGGTGCTACCTACAGCAATTGGCCGTATACCACCCTCTTTTTTAGTTAAGGCGCACAAAGACGCTCCATACATATACGGACAGACTTCGGGGTTTAGTTGCCCACTAAGTAAAAAGTTACAGAGCTTAACGATACATTCCAACAAACGTTGTCCGTTATCGCCAGCAGAACACGCAATCAACTCTTTTAAATGAGCCGGTCTAATTCCGTCCAAACCAGAAGCTGATCCATTGTGAAACGACCCTAGCGCTTGGACCACTTCCTCCAAGTTAACAGTTAAGGCTTGAATGGAATTATCCGGCTCCCGAGGAAAAACTAAAGGGCGGGACGGAGACGGGTGCTTCGACTGCAAGGAAGCAAGAGTCTCAGGGCTCGGGGGTGCTATGCAGTCGTCTGACATCAACAATCGAGCGGCGCCTCTCACATCACCCTCAAATACTTTAGACTCGATTATCCTTTGTGCAGAGGGCAAGCGAGCGGAAGGATCCACGTTACTAACGCTTCCACAAGAACCAGGCAAATAATTAGTTATGTTTTGCTTTACTTTGGTGGTGAGATTACCCGGGCCCTCGACGTCTGGTGCTTTAAGCGCCGAGTACGCAAATGTAAGTAGCGCACACCAATCCGCAGTTTCATTGGTATCAATACATTTACTAATAACACTACTTAATTTTTCCGCCGCCAGGTTTCTCGCTCCCTTAGGGATGTGGCGAAGCACTCGTACCGATGATTTAAGGGCTCCGAGTCGGTGAAGGGCGTTGCCAGGTGGTTGAGTGTCTTGCGTGCCTTGTGGACAGGTGATGTTACGGTCTGTCTGGCTAGTGCTGGGAGCCACATGAGCCGACGAAGGCAGGTGACGCTGACGAGCCACATCTTTGTGCAGGTGTCCAATGTGGATTTTAAGTCCGTGTGACGTGAATCTGCGAGACGAACCAGGGCAATGGGAGCATGTCAACGTGTGAGAAGAGGAACTCATGTAAATGTTAAATTCAAATGAATATAAAACTAATATAACTTACAATGTCGATATGTGTACAAACTAAACTTAATATTAAAATAAACTAAAATGAATATTATAAAAACACGAAACGGGAGTAGGTATAAACATTAACGATATAAACAAAGCTGACAGTAGCAGTGGCAGATGGTGTCAGCAAGCAAAGGCAGCCGGAGTCGGCGCATATCGCGCTCTCGGACGGAGCATGTGCAGTGCAGTGCAGTCAGTACGTGCCGTTGCCTAGCAGCACTTTAGCATCCGTGTTGCTATTCCAATTCAAAATATTTCAGATTCTCAAAAATACAATACCGCGAACTATGCCAACATTCGTGCGTATACAGGAGGATGCCCGTGATACAAGTATTGGTATTACAGGGGCCCAGAGATCGAAATTACGAGCAAAACGAATATTAAATAAGGAGCTAATTTGTCAGGATGACAGCTTGTTTCTTTTCTTTCGACCAATCTCAGTAGGTTCCCTGATTATTTTTTTCAGTGTACCTCCCGAATATTTTTAGGGTTCCAAAACCTTATAGTTTCGTCATGTCCATCAGCCTGTGTGTCCGTCCGTATATCACGGACATTTTACTCGTCGACCATAAAGGAAAAATCACTAATATTTTATCAGAGTTTTGATTTGAGTGCTGCTACTTAGTTTTATAGTAAAATTGTTACGTTACATATATTAATTTTTCCTTATTCCATTGAAGGTACGAAAGTCGTTATTATGCGTGGTACGAGCAGTCAGCCGGTTTTTTTATCATTACAAATATGACAATAATGCTGTTTGCTTTCCTCCTAGTTAACGCAGCTTACGCTCCTTACGCAACGTTCAAAGGTCTGCTGTGAAGTGCGTAGGAGCTTGTCTCGAGCACACACTTTATCCCTACATCGCACCAACGTGTGGCACTAGGATTTATAATGTTAGATGGCGCAAGTGACTTAGAAAATCGAAAGTAAACCGCCAGCATTCGATTTGCTTAAACCGGTTCAAGTATTAGTAGAGTAAGAGCGGTATTTAATTTTCAAAAACAGGTATTTTGATTTAATATTGATTTCCCTCTAAATTTCTGTGAGAAAGATGAATGTCTACTTCGGTAAGACTGATGTGCAATGAACCTTGACTTTTCATCAGGTGAGACTAGGGTCAATCGCTGGTCAGTCTCATAATAATAAAAAACCTCAGAACAGGCATACAATACGCCTGGTACTGCGTTATATATATACCTACCTATAATGTTAACTTTTATTGCATAAAGGTAAGGTCTTATAATAAAATATTTAATTAAAATATTTTATTATAAGAAGTAACAAAAATACTGGTGATCCGTTTAAGGGCATAATTGGTATCGTATAACGACTAAGAAAAATTAGAAGAAAAAATTTTTGGATGCGAAAAAAAAAAATTATTTCTATGGGACAGGTGGTCCCAGCTGGCCGACCCTCCATACTAAACCAAAATTTTTTTTCGCGCGAAAATATTTTTTCTTATTTTTTCGTAATTAGAATACGATACCAATTATGCCCTTTAAAGGATCACCAGTATTTTTGTTACACCTTGTATATGTACGTTGCACTATTAGAGTGAAACCGTTTTATTGTGCCTTTGATCGAATCCTCTGCTACAGTCTACCCTTATGCGTTAGTTAAGTCCATAGTATTTCAATACACTACCATACAATATCGTATTAGTTGGCGCTAAATAAGTTATTTGAAAGTAGCAGCTGCAATTTGTCAGCGGTGGTACGGTTTTATAACACGTACGTACATAATTCGACTTTTTTCTTCGCACAATTTACTTGGTATACTTACTTGAGTATCAAATGTATCAACTTTGCTTTATCTATTTGCTCAGCATCTATGAGTAGTCAACGCCAAAAATATGTATACAACATTGAACCTTATGACAATGGAGTAACGTGCAACAGTGTATACAGGGTTGGGCAGAGTAACTGTCCTATTGCAATACACTCGTTTATTTAAATCAATAATATAGATTTTCATTTCCTGCTTATAATTTTAAAACGTCTATATTATCACCTTCATGACTTCCAAAAGACGCTTTGATTACACTATGTTATGTGTTATTTTAAAAACAAATGTTAAAAGTAGTGCAGTTGGAACATTGTACAGAGAACATTTAGAATTTAGCGCGATGTTCAGCTAACCGAAAAATGTAAAAATCATGGTAAGGTTTAATACTGCGCACCAAAAATCGTTTCAATGAATCTTCTTCTGCTGAAATTCTGTTGTGTCGAGCAAGGTCGTTTACATGCACCTACGATTAACTATAATGTATGCGGCACGGCGGCCATTATGCAAAGAAAATACGTTTTAATTACAGGAGATCGACAAGCGACAGACTAATGGAGTGTATAGTGTCTTATTAAGAAATACCCTGGAGGATATATTAGCCATAAGATGATTCCAAAAAGCCAGGCAGTCAGGGTATAACTTCATGGGGAAATTTACCACATTAGTCGGAATTTGAGGCTGACTCTTTACATTACAAAGTACGCTATACGTATCCTTAGAGAACTAATTAATTATCGATATTTCGGTATGAGGATATATGCAGAGCTTTATTAAGATGACATAAAGCTAGTTATTGGGTTTATTCTAGGGTCGGGTAGTCAAATATGGGACGACTAAGCAGAAGAGGAGGTGCGTGCCGCGTGAAATTCCTTTTATGGCAAGATGCTTAAAATTATACAAGCTAAGGAAGAGAGAATAAAACATATCAATTAATGTGGAATATATAGAGTGTATTTAATATAATTAATAACATAACATCTCATATTATATTGTTTTTAAACTTTTATACAACTTTTAAACTAGGACAGTTACTCTGCCCAACCCTGTACATATTTTTCGCGTTGACTGTACATGTCATTGCTCTCTCGTAATGAGGGTCCTTGTAATGTCGTTTTAATCCTTGCCGCTAACAAACAGTCTGATTTTTAAGGCATGCTATTTTCAATTCAATGTTATGGTAACGTAAGCAACTATAAGCATGCAAGAATGGAGTGTTAGTATTAGCTGTTAAGGTAATCATTTTTCACATGTCGGAAACTTCCTAGAGATTTTTACCTACAATTCCAACATCTTAAAAAAATCATTGTATAATTGTGTGCAAGAGTGAGTATTTACATCACATTACATCGTTATTTAGGCAACTATACCTACTTCGTTTTTTTTCAGTTTAGAAAAATCGTGCGATTATCGTCGTGCGATTTTTGGGAAAACGATTTTAAAATTTGCCATTTTGCATCTTATTGGATTAAACATATCACTAATAGTGGAAAAAAGTAGTCTTATTTAAATTTTGCCCAGGCCCCTATTTCACCACGGTGACAATTTTCACAAGGTTACAGTAACCGCTTACCAGCATTCGGGCTGCATGCTTGTTTGCCACCACCATGATATTTTTAATAAAATTGAACATATTTATATTATATCGTCAATAAATAGGTACTAAGTTTGCTGAAGTGCTCACGACAATTGTCACGAAAGTCCTTGGAAGAATTGTAAATTTCTCGACATAAGATTAGGCTTGCGTCGGAATTTCGTGACAATTGTCGTGTTTTTCGATACATATGTCAAAACCTCTGTTTACAAAAGTAGTAGTTTTAGTGATAATAAATGAAGTTTTTCTTTAAATACTACGCTGGTGGCAAACTAGCGTGCAGCCCGCTCAATAGTAAGTGGTTTCTGTAGCCTATGGATGCCTGTGACATCAGTAATATGGATATGTCAGAAAAAGACAATTGTCACCGTGGTGAAATAGGGGCCAGATCTGGCTGAAAAAAATCGAGATAAATTGTCGAAATCGACCGTTATTTTCTAATCTAAAAAAAACGAGCAACTTTTACTATTCTCTATACTAAAGTATTTAAACTAAAGTAAAGTATAGTAAACGCAGTATTTGGGTGAATTGTATAAAAAGTGAACTCCAATGAAGACCTTAATCGTATATTTTCTTATTTGATTTATTTGTGTCACGAAAATAATTCGTACATTTATATATATAGTTAATTTTCACTACACAGATGAATTCACCAAGAAGAGATTAAATTAAGGCCTTAGTTAGGAGAAATAATGCACATAAAGGTTTAATTTATTTAGGACTTAGTTGTTCTTTGTCATAGCTACATTTTAAGCTTGACTAAGCATTGCTCGAAATCAATTTGTGTGTGAGACCGGTACCAATTTGTCCCGAGAAACAAATGGAAATCCCTACATAGCTCAAATTACTCGTCTAAGTATACAAAGCTAACCAGGCCTATAACCGCGAAGCACTTCGTTCATCGAATCGTCTATTTCCATCACTCTCTTTCGTATATTCAAGAGCGATAGAGACGGGACCATCGTTTTGTCGATTTTCGAACTTCGCGGTAGGCCCTCAGTACCTATACGTAGCGAAAAACCTTTTAATTGATTTAGGTATTTTCATAGGTTTCATTTTCATAAGAATGAGCTTTCGCCAAAGAAACTACAATATTACCAATTTTACAGACACGCTCTGCTTCTTACTTTATATTCCGTAACGATATACTCTGATAAAGATATAACATATAAGAAAACAGCTTTCACTGTAAACCGCGGGGAATTCGTAATTAAGGACTTCATTTTAATTTCATGACGGCTGTCAACATCAAAAATTTCAAGCCATAAACCCATTGTGCCGACTCAGTAAAATCTCACTCTACATTTTATGAAACATTTCCAACCATCCCACGTCAAAACCGCCCTTAAGTTTATTGCATTAGACTGTAATTTCGTTATACGATTTGCGCGTAAGACCGTTTGGGGGAAATTTTAATTTAACGATATCGTAAACGCGTTCAGCTTTGACAGACAAAAGCAACAAGTAATTTCGCACCATACACGCATATGTTACCTATTTTATATTCCATAAAAAGGTTTCCCGAGGGTAGGGAATAATAAGAGAGTAACATTGTTTTAAAATGCCTGACGACACGTGAAGATTACCTACTCTCTAGTTCACGTACTCGAAGCCTGCAAAATATGTCGTGGAAAAGAGGTTAGATAATAATGTAGGAAAGTAAGTTCCAATGTGACATTTCATGTAGGTAGTTAACATGAATGTTATAGATTAGAAGCAAACGCAATTCCTCCCAATGATCGATAACTAGGTTTTTAAAGCTCTAACAGAACTATATCTTAGGTAGGTATTATGTTCCTGAATTAAGAATGTCATTATGAAAAAACTAAAATTTCACGAATAATATATTAAAAACCACAAGTTTCACAAATATAGCTGAGTATTAAATTAAAGCGTAGACTTAGAATCAGGTTGGACGTATCAATCAGATTAGACCTTGAATATTCTGCTATTGTCACGATAGTGAAATCGTTCCAAGCGAAACTTGAGCCCGAGATTCATCAAATTGTGACATAGCCGAAGCTCAAACTTCAAACTGGTTCCCCTAAGACAATGCGACCTGTTTACGTCGCGAATAACAAGCTCAGCCCCTATAAATTATCACGGCGACGCTCGGCGCGTCTCCGCTGTTACGAGGTACGTTGCGTACATCCCAAAATTAAATTAAGTTTACTTTGACCGTTAATTAAACTTAGTCATAATTTCATATTGAGCTGTGGGCAAACTGTGCAATGTTCAATAAATAGAACAACGCTAAACTTTCAGGAACCTGGCTTAAGATAACAAGAAGAGGCGAAACTCATTAAAGTTTTATGTTCTGTGCTGGGCGCGCGGCGCGAGCTGTTGATCTTATCTCCGGCTATTCGGGCCAAATTATAGCTGGTAAGTGGTCCTTACTATCAGACTCTAGAAAATATATACTGCTTCTTCAAGAACTTAGTAAGATCGTTTTCAGGCAAGCGCAAACTATTTTTTTAGCATTTATTTATAGGAAGTCACAAGTCTATTCTAAACAAAACAACTTAACAATTGCTTTGAATTAAGTAGGTACATTGCCAGGAGGTAGTAAATAAACTGTAGGTACTGTAGCGCAGGTTTCTAAGAAGAACAAAAGCTCTTCAAACTGGTGAAGTACTCGTAAAAATCAATCGATATAACTAAGTACAGTACGCTTACCATGAGTTATGACACTGACGTTTTCGAGACCGAGTATCGAGTGTTCTATCTGTGCATCTTGCTTGTAACATATTAGTGTAAACGAGATGCACAGATAGAAAATTCGTTACTCGTTAACGAATAATGTCAATGTCAAACTCATGGTAGCCGTACAGGGGGCCGATTTTTGACAGCCGGACGCTCGAATTCAAAAAATTCAAGCTCGAAAATAATCGCACACAAAAGTTTGTCGAAAGAATTGTTTCGCATGGAATTAATAGTTTAAATAATCATCATTTTAAATTTCTATCGCTTTTATTTTTAAAACATAATTTCATCGTTTTATTCGGAGTTTTAAATGTCACTTTCGAGTGCTCGAATCTCAAAAATCACCCCCCAGTTACTTTACTAGTTTACTGGCAGTATAATCCAAAACACTTGTTGAGTTGTTTTTTTTTTATAAATGTATCAATGCCATCAATTTCGATTTCATACAAGGTTATTATACATAATTGAATAAAACTAATAAGCATTTACTACACTCGAGAGCAAAAATTTCGGGTCAGTAACATAAACTATAATATCTTTAAATTTAATGTCTTTTGAGATATTCAAGTAAATGCTAGTGACCCGAAACTTTTGCTCTCGAGTGTAGTTTGCAACTGGCTACGAGAAAAGAAGAAAAAATATATTTTGTACCTGGTTATAAAACTCGGTTACGTACACGGCGGAAAGGAGCAAATGTACCCTATACACTTAACAATTTTATATACTGAATCGAAAAAAATGCCAGAGAGTGGAAGAGAAAGCTAACCCTCCCTACCAAATAGTCTTTATCTTAATATTTCGATAATGTGCCGAGTTTCCTTAACTGTTAAGGCCACCGTCTTTGTTCACTTTGTTTAAATCTGAGACCTTTGTTTCACTAAGTCACCTTTTGTTACCTTTCCACCCTTTTAAGAAAGTAAAAACTTTGCAAACCATTCCTGAATGAATACTACCTAACTAAGTACCTAAGTACCTACATTAGGGATTGCGTTAATTTTAATTTTAAAGGCCCTTTGATTTGAAGAGATTTGACATGGTAAGGATTTTATAGGCTACAGGATCCAAGTTAAGAGCTACTGTAAGTACGCTTGGCGCTTGTTAATTCTGAAGGTTCACATTTAACCATGAACCAAGAGGGAAACCGGATATTACACTTACTATATTGTCCTAACCTAACCACAGTTGAACCTTATTACAGAGCAAAACAGTCGTTTATAGGAGAATATTAAAAAGTATTAAAAAGTAAGTATATTAGGTGTAAAATTAACGGATCGAATCCGAAACACCACGCTGCGCTCCAAAACACAAATTGTCGACGTAGCTCGGAAAGCGGCCAAGCTAAAGTGGGACTGGGCTGGTCATGTCTGCCGCATGCCAAGCGAGCTGTGGGCCAAGATCACCACCGAGTGGCAGCCCACTTCGAAGCGGGGACTTGGCAGACCTCGTCAACGATGGCAGGACGATTTAGACTCCTTTTTTAAGGAATGGCCGGAAACTGCACAGAATCGGGAGGATTGGAAAAACCGGGGGGAGGCCTTTGCCCAGCAGTGGGACATTACAGGCTCCTAACAACATTAAAGAGTAGTAAAAAAAATCTTATAATTCAGCAATGATTGTCCTTTACTCGTTTGTTTAGTATGTAATCGAACGGTTGAACTAATGAGGGAGTATTTCATCACAACTAACTTATTTGACATTCCGATTGTAGTTACTCTCATTGTTTATAGGATTTTTTATGATTTCTAATATAGTTAGGTAATTATAGTTTTCTTATGGGAGACCTGGAATTATTTCCAAGACTTACTACTTAGCTCATATCAACGTTTTAAGGTAATTTCCCTCCAGGGACCATTAATTGAAGGGATGTTAGGGAGGGAAGACAAAAACAACATAACTGCTTAGAGTGGTTAACACTTTTTTAAGAACACTGTTAATCGTTTCAGGTGTCAACCAGTGTAGTCAGTTATGTTGTTTTTGTAAACATCCCTTCAATTGTTTCCACCCTGTGCACCTACAAGAAGTCTCAGTCGCTATTAATCGTGTATTACTTCAAAAATATTATTATATTTAACACGATGCTAATATGTTAACAATATTAAAACCAAAAATACTGGAAAATTTAAGTAAGAATAATAACGTTTGCCAACAAGGCTATTCATTCCAAATACCTTTTATTTTAATAGGCGCTTGTAAATGATAGTGACAGGAACTAGGTCGTGCGACAAATAATATAACAGTATAAGAACAAAACGAATTGTTCAAAAGGTAAAGACAAAGGCTTTTTGTGAATGGTAAAGTAAGAGTAACAGTTCCTCAGGATGCGTAGTAGGTACAGTGGGCCAAGAAAGTGGTCTACCAGTTTTGACAAAAGTTTCTGCGAGATCTAACGATCGCTAAGGTTGACTTTTCTAAAGGAGTTTAAAACATGCACGACCCTGTTGTCTCATGACGTTCAAACGAACCTCAACCGTAGGGTGGTATGGTAGACCACATTTTTGGCCGACTGTACTACGAGTATGTAAAGTCAATGGAACAGCCTCAGAGACAAAAGGGCCACAAAATACACGCTTGACGCTCACGCCAACTGCCATACATTTGTTTTAACAGTCCGGTAAACTTTTTTTTCGATTTCGCTCAACTTTTTGATACTATTTTGCAGTAACTAACAAAGTGTATATTAGTTTGTACATATATTTTGAAAGCACGTTTCTTTTTAAATTATATAAGTGAAACGCTTTTTTACTTTATTTTATAAAATACGTTGCGTGGAAAATGAGTCGTCTCAGGAAAAAGTGTAACAGTTTTTATTTTATTTTCATATATATTTATTAAAGGAGAGTAGGTAGGGTAGATCAACTTTATGAAAAATTGTAGAAGTTTAGGTGATATTTTTGGAAAGGTATTAAAGTGCTCCATATAATGAAAAATTTATTAGGGGTTATAAAAAAATATAATTAATAATCCAGTGATAAAATTGCACGAATGAATGGCTGAACTACAAGCTCTGTAAGAATTGAGTTTTCGGTTAATAAATATTGATATATATGTAGACCTAAAGTACTTTTTTGCAATAACAAGGTACCGTATTCTAATTCTAAAATACTCAAAAAATTCATTAAAAACACAATCCATCTCAAACATAACTCCAACACACAACAAATAATCAACCAATATTGAAGTTGTATTGGAGTTACTGATATTTCTGATCCAGGCATTTAGGCGCTAGCTGTATTGAAATTGGATCGTTTCTAGGTCTGTTTTAAAGTTAGAATATGGCCCAAGACTTCAAACTATCTTACCAAATGCGATTCATGCGCATAATGTCATGTCATGTGTGCCGTGAATGCTTGAAGTTTTGTGAGTTGATGGATGATAGGTTATCCAGCACTTGTTCATAATCAGTGGAATGTTGTTAGTCTTATTATGTAAATGTTGCTATTAGTATACTTTTAATATATTTAGTTACTCGGCGCATTGGTGCACACTGTAATGCCGACTGTAATGATTTTGTTGTTAAATAAATAAATAAATAAATTATTAGTGATTTTCGTTTTCAAATCATTACCGGACTCTTAACGCATTCACTGCCAGGGGGCGTGGCCTAACAACAAACGTGTATGACGGTGGACGCACATGTGCGTTAGTGGCAGGGAATGTGTTAAAGCGCTGCACGGTGGGTAGTACCCCGGATTTGGGAGTTCAAGTCTCGCCCGCGCAGGGAATTTTTCCTTTACTTCTAAACAGTGTGTTTTCGATTACAGACGTCTCTGTATCATAAAACGAAAACAGATGTACAATATCGGAGTATGAGTTTTAGTAATTTAAGATATATGTATAAGGATAAGTAATTGTTTATAACACTGGCGTTTTGTCAATGCACAGTGAATAGGTTAGTTATGGCCGCTTTCTATTATCAAATAAAATCATTAACATAAATAATTACGTTCAAAAGCAAGCGATAATATGCGCTCAAATTAATTAACTTGAAACTTAAACCAACAATATGTAAACATATTCAAATATGAGCTTCACGTAAGCTGTTTAAAGGTTAAAATAAAGCTCGAAAAAGTGGTACTTTTCTCTCGCCCAATTATTATTTCAGCCACGAAAATATTTTGACAGACCGAGCGAAATGCAAAAATTGCCTTGTTAAGACTTATTTTGCTACGGTCTAATTAACGCTGTAACTAACATAACAATTCAGTTTTAGTTACACTTTTTAGTTTGTTTTTTAAATTCGAATTTTTATTTATTCGTCATTGCGAATTAGTACACTTTTTTTTATAATACTTTTAGTATTATAACAGTGTTTTATACATGGCTAAAGCATGTCTTGTCACGCCAGGTATGGTCCAACATTTTTTTAGGCATAATAATATAGTAATAAATAATAATATATGCTTTTACTTCGTTAGCATTTTAACAATAAATGATTGTTTACACTTAATTACTTTTCTTCTTCGTCGAAAGAAAGAAATAGAGAGAAAAAGAAAGATAAAGAGAAAAAAAGAAAGAAAGAAAAAGAAATAGTGTTCATTTCTTAATAATTTTTATGATTATGTTATGGACTAAGAGCTGGCCACGGCAGATATGACACAATAATGAGAGCAATGAAAGCTGTCCAATTAGATTGCATAACCATCCTTTGCTAGATCCGGGCATCTGGCAGCTTTAAATGGGTAAAAAAAAGTAATACCAAAATAGGTAAAAACTGCAGAAGTTTTTTTTTGTACTTTTTTTGTTCGGTCCAGTCCCCGCGAAGTGTACGGGCGGCTGGATCCGTAGTGCCTGTGTTTTTTTTTTAATTATAATAATTTTAATAACAAATCTTTTCATCATAGTAAAAAAAAACTACAGAAGTGTCATCGATAGAGAACAGGGCCTATATTTTAACATTAGAACAAAAAACATTGTGTATTATTGGGGAAACATAAACTCTAGGCGAGTTACTAAAAATTGCATTATAAATCATTTGGCACTACTTCCCCCAACATAAACATCTGGTTATAATATAATATTAATATACATAACTTTTCATAATATTGCATCAAACCCAGAACTGTAGGAACTTTCTTCAAGTTATTTGCTTTCTTTAACCTCCACCAGATGTCTGGATCTGTAAATAAGCATAGTATAGCAAACTACAAGGGTTTCGTTGCTCTCATTATTGTGTCACATCTAACGTGGTTAGCTCTCCGTCTATTACCCATCCCAGCCGAAAAGCTATTTTGGAGACATTATTCATGGATGCAAATACACAAACTTTAGTTAATGCATAATGCTTCTCCAGATGCGCTCCACTGAAACTAACACCGAGAACTCACAAGGACACTTAAATGTACAGGGAAACGTCGCAAAATTGGCTCGAAACTATTGGAAGAGCATCTATTGGTATCTTAGAGCTTTAAACCAACCGGAGCGGCCATTGACAGGCGTTCGCCTCTGCCAAAAATATATGACCAGTGGTCATACTCATTGTATGGACTAAAGTTTATCTGACATGGCTATTTTGACGTTTCGCATACATTGGACCCTCGCAAAAATCGGCAGACTTATTTTGGATAGAAAATGACAGACATGGCCGGTCCGGTTGGTTAAATAGTCAAAGATTGGTATTGAAGTTTGAAATCCTCATCAACCTAGGACAAACACGGCTTGTGCAAATTGCTAAGGTTTTACGTCCCGCTTTCACGAGTTAACGGTGAAAAGGATGGAAAATATTAGTTAAAGTCGAAAGTAGCAACTGTCGACATCATATCCGAATTGTGCACAGTGATTTCGTGATGCCACACCAATAGGGATACACGCACAGATGTAACCGACAGATCCGTTCGTGTCTGGCGCTATACAGATGTGTCTGCAGACAAATCCGTGTCCATTTCGCGCCATATACGCACGGATTTGTCTGCCGGGCACATCCGTCGGACAAATCCGGCGGACACATCTGTGCGTGTATCCCTAGCTATTACGTTTCTTGTTTTGTCTGTTTGTAAATTTGTTTGTTTTGTAATATTGTGTACGTCATGAATAAATCTCTTGAATCTTGACTGCTATTGATTTCTGAATTGCACTGCAATTCTAACAAATCCTCACCTTCGAATGTTCTAATGATCATTGCCTTGTCAAACTGTTTGTACACTTTTATCTTTTATTTGATTTTGGTATCGATAACTTCTTCCAAAGAATGTTTCTTTAAACAAAAATTCTTTTAATTTTCTTTTGCCTTTTAATTGGAGTTGCTAGTGCCCGCAAGCTACGGTGGGTACTCACAACATCAGCTGGGCTGTATTCTTGATTGCCTTCAACGTGGTATAAAAACAAGATTATTTTAAGTACCTCGCCTGTTCAGTTTCTTCTGCTGCTGACTGTTCTCTGTTCACTTCAATAGTCGGATACAAAATAATCCAATCTTAAACCAAAACGATTTAATCATTAGTCCATTAACTTAATTTATAAGATTTATTATTTCCACGCGCAGCGAGAGTACCTTTCTTGCGGTCGGTCTGATGCTGCTTATAAAAAACTGGTCGGTTAATCAGTGTCACGGGACTACAGACATTTTGTATAAGTAGATCACGCAAATTATTTTTCTAGGTATATATTTTTCAGTCAAACAATTGTGTCATTTTCAAGTAAAAGGTACATCGTTGTCGGTTGCCAATAAGGTATTCCTGCCATAAAAAATCATTTAGATATAAACTCTATTAACAACCGACCTTTTACTTGAAAACGCCACAATTATGTTCTAAATAGTGTACTAATACGAATGTTTTTTTCATGTTATGCTCTATACCGAATTCATCCTTACTTATCTTATCATGTAAATAAACACTTCTCAAAGATATTATCACATAAAACTCAAAGATATTATCACATATATATGGTATATATGGTAAACGGACACGAAGCTACTTAACACCGAGAATATTTAACACTATTGATTTTGAAACCGAATGTAGCAGTAAAAATATCTTTAAAACCAAACTCAAAAAGTTGATATTAAACACTTCAACTCAAGATTGAATAAATATTTTATATTAAATGTATAAGTTAAATAAATACATAAAAATAAAAATACCCATTTTGGGTCAGTTGCGCGTACATTAGTAATTTAGAATAAGGATTAGTTACTTAGGTCATAGAATAAGAAAAATGGGTACAAAAACTGTAAGTGAGTGCTACTATCGCCGATGAACTTAATGTTTGGCGAAAAGAATAGTTTTGTAAATTGTACCATTCTTTTATTGGAAAAAAAAAAAAAACATAAAACTCAGGGATTTAAACTTAAAATGTTGTTGTATACTTAAAGAAAGCCATGGGGTGCCCGGCCGTAGAATTGTCCCCCACCATATCGTCCCGTGGTTGTAGTAGGAGTCTGCTAAGGGAATTTACCGGGAGATGGGCAGCAGCATCTTCCGAAAGCCTAAACAACAATAAACAAAAAAAAAACTGCGCGCGCCAACCCGCCTGCCAAGCGTGGCGCGTATGGCAAACCCAGGGGAGGCTATGTTCAGCAGTGGACGTCTTATGGCTGAGATGATGATGATGATGATGACTTAAAGAAACTCACAAAGTATTGATTAGAAACCAAGTAACTGCTGAAAATTGTAATTTCTAATAAATTTTAATAAAAAAAAACTACACACGGTATCTATACTCGAGAGCAAAAGTTTCGGGTCACTAGCATTTTCTTGAATATCTCAAAAGATATTAATTTTAAAGACATTAATTTTCAAGATATTAAAGTTTATGTTACTGACCCGAAATTTTTGCTATCGAGTGTACTTATGCATATGTCTGTGCACGGAACAAAAAGCAATGGAGTCGGCACGACGCGTCCTAATTAGACGCTCGTATCAATCCTCTTGCCTTGCTTTTCGTCCACGTTTAATTGCCCTCTACCATGGCATAGACGGATTAATCCGTCTGGATGCGAAGACTTTCTTACTTGTAGTCGGGGAATGGATTTAGCTTTTCTAGTTCTCTGTATTATCAATTCTTTTAACAGATTTAAAACTAAGTAAATAAATCTTTAACAGATTGACATAGCCCAAAATTTATCATAGCTTAGGGTGTTACGCGACGATATACTTAGCTTAAAACACAAACCCCCTGATTAGTCTCTCAGGCCTCAATTAAATAGTTATCTGATTAATGTCTGTTTCTAACAAACACAACTGTCAAAGTGCGCCGAAGCGAAATCATTCATCAGAAGTCTCGGACAGCGCTTAAGAGATAAAAGCGGGGAACCCAGGTCCGGTGCATACTTGGTGCAGCAGATATCGCTTGCAATTCAACGAGGCAACGCGGGCAGCATTTTTGGTACATTTACGTCGGGTACCTGTCGGCCCTAGCTTAGTACTGTCAAAGTGATAGATAAGGACAAAACATAAATATATATTAATTTTAGTTTTAATAGTTTTTTTTTATAAGTACATAGTTATGTTTGTATATACCTTATCTTTATTGAATAAAGTTAAACTTATATTAGGTAGATTTCGAAAATCGAGTCTACCTATTTTTTTGTTATATTAACTAATGTCGGCCTGAGTGTCTCTTATTAATAAGGGGGTTACTATTTAACGAGATAATGCTTACTTTTCGGAAAAACTAAAAATAATTAAACTGATTATTTCCACATAACATAAAATTAGTTTATTAGTTTTCTATTAGTTTTAATTTTGTAGGTAGGTTTTAGCTCTTTTGTAGGTAGTTTTAAATAGTCTTAGGTCATATTTTATTATATTGTAACTCTGTTAGTTAAGATGTTTTTAGGTTTTAAATAAAAATACATAAAATAGGTACCTACGAAATGTATTACATTTTCAATAATATTTATTACCATAAAAGGATAACTTATGGAATTTCATGTCCACCAATAAACCCTCCGGTTAGCAAACTATAATAAATTGGATAAAACCAAATTACAAAGGGTTCCAACCCAATAAATGGTTTTCGTAAACTCCCTCTGAGGTTAAGGTTACATCAGTTGTATGTATGTATATTTCATACCAAACTTAATAAAAGAGGCATTTTCAGATAACATAATTTTTTACCAACCAGGGCTTCACGTACGGTCAAGAACTTTAATTGTTGAGCCTTTAAGGGTTCACTTTACGTTGGACATTCCATAGAGTAAGCGTAAACAAAAGAAAATAGCTTGAAATGTACTGAAGCTCTGTTTTAAAGCGATGAAGTTTGATACGTTAATTGTCTATTCGAGTATACGATTGTTTTAAATACCATGGCGGTGGCAAACATTGGCCCGCCTCATGGTAGCAGCTACCGTAGCATATGGACGCCTGCAATTCCAGAGGAGTCACATGCGTGTTGCCGACCCTTTATTTTAAAGGCTGTGTTGATTGCTTATGAATCATACAAGACATGAAACTTTATTAAGTCCAAACCTTGAAATTTTCCAGTACCGTCAACTTCTACAACTTTGTCGCCGATGCACGATTTTGCCTGACTTGAAAAACATGGTTTTCTTCACCAAACAGCTATTTGTATCTTATTTCTGAGATTGCCGCCTTCTCCCATCTCAGGAATAAGATATAAATAGCTGTTTGGTGAAGAAAACCCTTTTTTTCAAGCCAGGCAAAGTTAATCTTACGCAAAGTGGTAGCAATTGACGGTAAATATTCTTACAGAAAACAAGTGATGGTTACAGTACAAATGCAGGCTGAACCACATTCCTTTACATGCCTGACATGTGCCCGCTAGGATTACGAAGAGAGCTGGAACCACGTTGCATTATGCATCTGGTGTGTAATGGCCCTAAGTCCATTTGCACGTTATAAACGTTTACTACGTATTTTATATTTACGCGCGTCTGACTTAACATTAATATAATTGGGGAAAATTCAGAATAACTTCCAATTATAACAGTTACTTAATCACACTGAGATATAATTTTGATTAAAGCATGAAGACTTTTAAAATAACGAAAATTTATACAAATACATATGTATCTGTGTGATACACTGAAAAAAGAACAAGCGAACTACTTCGGCTATTTCATCAATAACCAAAATTTGGTAAGGAGTTAATAAAGTTTATTTGATAACTCAAAATGTACGTACAAATAACAAAACATTTTGGCAAGTAATAAGCCTTAGTTCGTTACTACTAGTAGTAGAAGTAGTAGACGAAGTTGGTCGCTAGTAACAACACTTTTTTTTTCAGTGTTCATACTTATTTATGCAATTATGAATGCAATAGATTAATGTGGGAAAATATGATTTAAGGGATTCCCTAAATCCCATTTCCAAGTTTTTTTTTCTACGGTGTTCTACGGTGTTTACGGTTTCTATTGTAAGAAATAAATATTAAATTATCAGTTGGTTCTAAATGACAAAAACAATATCTGCATTAGCTTTTATGTATGTATGTATGTATCACTTTATTGCACATAAACAAGTATAACATTAAAACATTAGTAAAATACTAAAAGATATGCACAAAGGCGAGCTTATCCCTAAAAGGGATCTCTTCCAGCCAACCAATGAGAAAATGAGAAAGGAGTAATACTTTTAAGTTAATCAGGCCGTTGAAAAGTTTTAAATCAGCTTGCGAAATCTGATTTTATAGATTAAGTAAAAGTTATCACTGTACTAAAAAGATAAGCCCTTAATTTCAGTTGGATATAGTAAAAGTACAAAAACAAGTTTAATATAAAGCACATCTGGAGCAAGTGTCACCGCCATCATTATTTCATCGTCGCCTCACGAGCGGCAGCTGGAGTCTGCCGTCGAACTTCACCGGGTTACCCCAAACTTACTGAAGCACTATGTTGTGTTTATCATTTGATTATTAGTATGAACAGTTTATCTACCCGTCTCACATGTGATTTATATGGAACGCGCTACATAACTTTGGATTTAAATCATTCGTTTGTATTTAATAAGGATTAGGGCTTCCCATCGCCTCATCAATTTTATCTAGGATATAAAGCAATATGCAAGCTAAACTAAAGGATACACAGCGTTCCGGACCGTGTCCGAGACTTCCGACACATCACGTGCCCTCCGAGGATCATGTCACGCTTTCTATTCAAAATGATGTGTCGGAAGTGTTGTGTCGGATACGGTCCGGAACACCGATGCATCATTCTTAATCCATTCGCTTGGATTTCAGACTAAAGATAAATAAGTATGGCAATATCTTTAATTTTTAAGTTGGTAAGGTTTTCAAAGACGTCCTCCTAAATTCCTTTTGTTTTAAATTTTATTTTGACTTTCTCTCTTAGTCTTAAATTGGCTTATTACTTGATACCCCATTTTGTATTTAGTAACTCAGTTAAAGTACAAAGAATAAGCCAATAAACGTTAACAAAGTAAAAAGAACTCATCAGATATTCGCGTTACCTTTATAGAATTTATCCAAGGTTTTTTATTTAGATTTCTTTCAAAAGCAAAAGAAAATTTCCATTTCAGAAATTGTGTGCTTTATAATGAAATAGATATTATATCTAATTTTTACTAGGTACTTGGGGATCAATGTTACTCTGCGTCCTTAAGAAACACCTAAGAAAACCCTACACGTGATCACTGGGTGGTGCTAAAAGAGTAACAAACTTGGCAGCTGCACTGTCCCATCTCGCAGGACTCCCTGAATTTTCTTTATCAACTGCATTCCCATTACTACTAAGTGCATGGGAGAAGAAATGCCTATCTGTATCCAGTGACAAATAAATGACTAGGTATCTGAAATAAATTAACATTTATTAACCGAGTAGTTCCATGTTTGGTATCGAATATACTTCGGTGTATTTATGTATAGTAGACTTTTGTATTGAATACACAATTGCTCAAACATTAATATGATGAATGAATACCTCTGTCCTGGAAATAATTTATGGGGGCGATCTAAAAATAATGTTTCTATTATAAATCAATGTTTCTTGTTTAACATCAAATCCAATTCATAGAGACTTTGAAGAATAAATAGGGACCGACCTACTATGCTTCCTTGGAAAACTTTGAAATATGGAAAAAACAAACGGAAGATTGTCATAGATTCCTCTTCTTGTTCGTTTTTTGTTGCGAACGAAGATAGAACTTGCACGGTTAGCACAAGTGTGCAGCGGCAGTATCTCGCATCTATCACTTTCTGATGAATAAGTACAGTTAGTCTAATCTAAATCTGCCTGAAATTTTCATGATTAGTCGTAAAGTCTGAAAATGTTATCATATTTTTTTAAATTCAATGTTGCTAATTTACTGTATATTTGGGTCATACACTCCTTGAGTTTTCATAAAATCCTCGAGTTGGGCAAAGGTAAATCCTATCAGAAGATTACCTGACTAAAATACATAAAAACAAATTGTGCGTCTTTTGTATTTAAAAATCATCCACAGAAAATCCGGTATAATTATCAGTTAAAAAGAATTAGAACCACACCCCCGAGCCAAATTCAGATGATAAAATGAAATGAACAATCAGAGATTCCATTATTCTTGGGGAACAGAAGTGAGAACTTTGTTATACGTAATGCGCGTATGGGAATTAAATTGAGCACAAAGTTAGAAACGATAAAAAAGCTAATTTAACATACACACACCTCCCTAAGCAACACAACATGAAAAATTAACGAATTATCTAAGTAAGTAGGGCAAACCGTACACGTTGCGTCGAGACAGCGCCCTAAATACTCGACTATGACTGGCAGCCATCTCAAACGAAGCCCTTTTACAGAAAGACCACTCTTAATTTCATGAGCCTAATTGGCTATACAGCAAACGTGGAATTTTCTGCCAATAGGTATTCTGTGTATATATATGGGTATACGAGGATATCAACCTGTTGTACTAAAATAAAATTCAGAAGATATTTATGGCATGATAGCCGTTATCACTATATTTAACAAGAGGCAATTTACTACACCGATAAATAGGTGTGTAGTTTTTAACATCTAATAATTCTGGCCTAAATTTAAATGCGAAACCATAAGGTTATCAATTATCATTAAGTTTTAAAAGTCTGTACACAAGCGAACCTACGAGTTTTCGTTGCACTTTAGTAAAGTGAGAATAATGCACTTTTAGGATTTACCTTCAAAGTTAGTACTAAAATATAATAAAGTAACTTCACATGCTCTCAACGTCGCAATAACCATTTTGTTAGTCAGCAAAGAGGCGTCAAGGCAGGTGCATTGCAGCCCGACAAAAGGCCTTTCATTTTCATCAATTACCTACCGTTCGCGTCTAGCGGACCAGTATAAATATGTCTTCTAGATACTAACCAGTTACAGGTACGTAGAGATTGCACTAACTTTGGTTTACCCAAGGCGAACCCTCGTCAGCTATACATAAGTTTAGAGCTGTGGTCGGTCAAATATGCCGTTATTAGCCCGAAATTGTGAAAACCCAGCCACGCGCATTTTGAATGGCCGCAAGAACACTTATTACGTGTCTGACCTGGCTACGGAATGTTTGAGATAAGGAAGTCTTGGAGCTTTTGCAGCGTACTTTCAACATGCTAATGTATCTAAGTTATACGAGTATATTAAATGTAGCTATTCTATTATTAACCCTTCGACCATATCACGCGCACGGAAAGTCCTGCCGCCAGCACCAGGACGTGATATCACGTCCAAAATATAACCGGTTTGCCTTGCGCGCTGGCGCTGATGGCACGATTTTTCCGTCCGATGCTTGGCGTTCAAAAGGTTAAATATTATTAGGGCATTGGAAAAAGGCAAGGCCTGAGAAAATAAATCAGCATGTTACAAAGTAATGAAGTTCAAAACATGTCCGAAAAATTTCCGATAATAATATCGTCACTTTTCTATCACTACAGGGTGGGGTGGGAGTGATATAGGAGGCACATCGAGTGTTTGTGACGTGAATGCTTTGAATACATGTCATTTAGACCGGGCAAACTTTCTCAATTTGGGTCATCCTGGGCTATCTAAAAATCACTGCAGTGTTAATATCGCCGAGACATTAATAAAAATATGGTACCTAGTCATAAACTCAAAAAGCAAATATTTAGGGTTAATTTTCTTAAGTTAGTTTCACAGGACCACACAATATGCCGTTGGTCTGATCACTCTGACCACGGTATATATGGTCAGAGACTATAGAGATAAAGACGACCACAGCCTAAGAACTTTTTGAAGTTCATGTCGATTGCGCCATCTATGTCAAAGCCACCTAAAGATACCGAAAATGCAAGAGAAATGTCATCTGCACTGCTACTCCACCGCCACAAATGCCGTTTGACATAGATGGCGCAATCGACATGAACTTCAAAAAGTTCTTAGGCTGTGGTCGTCTATATCTCTATAGTTTGGCCAGAGTTTGTTCCACTTCAAGCATAGACAGGGAGAATCATACTGTCTTTTTCTAAAGCTAGTACTCTCACTACTAAAAAAGGGATGGGTATAGCATGTTACTCTGACTGTTACTGCGCTTTTGGTTTGCCAGACTATATATTCTCTGATGTGGTATAGTATCGGCGGAACAATCATCTCTAGTGAGTGTACAGTCACAAACCACTTGCCATTGTTCATAATTTAGACGTGTTATGAATGACCGACGTTACCGACTAGCTGTCAACTGTCAGTTACATAGGTTATTTATTACAGTCAAATGGAAAAAAATCCTAAAATACCGTTTTCATAAAAGAATCATGTGTTTGTGTAATATGATAGCAATCATATAGAAACGCTGCCAGCGACAACACATTTAATCTCGCTATAGTTGGGGCACGTTATATTAAATGTAGCGTTTCTAAGGCGAACTAAGCCAGAAAAGCTTTTTTAATCTAGAAAATAAAGATTCGGCCATGGGATTAGTTTCAGCCGAGTAAAATCTGTAGCATAAAATGCGGCAGGATATCGAATTTTGTAAGATGTGGAACTGTTATAGGTAGTACTAGCTGTGCCCGCGGCTTCGCCCGTGTGTGTTTATGCGGTTTGGTATTTTCATTGACTATTTCCAGACCAATATTAACTTACGCTTTCTACACGTTGAATAGTAGGTACATTTTTGTTACAAATTATTTATTTGTCGGTTACATATCACTGGATATAGATAGGTATTTCTACTCTCGGATAGTAGTAGTAGAAAAGCAGATGATGAACAAAATCCGGTGAGTGCTGCGAGGTCCAGATAGGACAGTGCAGCTGCCAAGTTTGTTACTCTTTTAGCACCGTCCGGGGATCACGTGTAGGGTTGTCTAAGGTATTTCCTACGGACGCAGAGTAACATTGACTAATTATTAAGGAAATTTATGAAAAGGCCAAATGCCAAACACCGCATTATAGTGCCCATGCACGGAACGTCGTAGCGGGATTTTTCTTCAGCAGCAGCATGACAGGTCCGGGTATAAACTTAACTGTCAAATGTATGAGAAGGCCAAAGGCCCAATCGGTACCACGTGGAGCTCAGGCTTGGAACGTTGCAGCGAGAATTTCTTCAGCAGCAGAATGACAGAGCCGAGTATAAACTCAATGGTCAAGTGCCTTCGCAAACGTGAGGGTTGAAGACCCGAGGGTGAGCGGTAATGTATGGGAAGACCAAATGCCAAGTACCGCATAGTGCCCAGGCACGGAAAGTCGCAGCGGAATTGCTTCAACAGCAGCATGAAAGGACCCGGACAATACTCAACGGTCATGTGTCTTCGCGAATCCAAGGGCCTAAGTCCTGAGGAAGCGGCAATGTATGAGAAGGCTAAAGACCGAATACTACATAGAGCTCAGGCCCAGGCCCGGAACTTCGCAGCGAGAATTTCTTCAGCAGCAGAATGACAGGGCCGGGTATAAACTCAATGGCCAAGTGCCTTTGCATTCGCGAGGGCCGAAGACCCGAGGGTGAGCAGCATTGAATGGGAAAGCCAAATGCTAAGTATCGCGTAGCGCCTAGGCACAGAATGTCGCAGGGAGAATTGCTTCAGCAGCAGCCTGAAAGGGATCGGATAAAACTCAATGGTCAAGTATGGCAGCAAACCCGAGGGCCGAAGGCCCGGTCCCGAGGATGAATGGCAATGTATGCGAAGGCCTAAACTACATAGGGCCCAGGCCCGGAACTACGCAGCGAGAATTTCTTCAGCAGCAGATTGACAGGGCCGGGTATAAACTCAATAGTCAAGTTCCTTTGCGAACGCCAGGGCCAAAGGCCCGAGGGTGAACGGTAATGTATGAGAGGGCCAAATGCCAAGTACTGCAAAGTGCCCAGGCACGGAACGTCGCAGCGAGAATTGCTTTAGCAGTAGCATGAAAGGGACCAGACAATACTCAACGGTCAAGTGTCTTCGCGAATCGAAGGGCCTAAGTCCCGAGGAAGCGGCAATGTATGAGAAGGCTAAAGACCGAATACTACATAGAGCTCAGGCCCAGGCCCGGAACATTGCAGCGAGTATTTCTTCAGCAGCAGCATGATAGGGCCGAGTATAAACTCAATAGTCAAGTGTCTTAGCAAACCCGAGGGAAAAAGGCCCAAGGGAGCGGCAATATATGCAGAGATCAAAAGGCCGAATACCACACAGAACCCAGGCCCGGAACGTCACAGCGAGAATTTCTTCATCAGCAGAATGACAGGGCCGGGTATAAACTCAATGGTCAAGTGTCTTGGTAATGGAATCTATGGGAAGACCAAATGCCAAATATCGTATAGGGCCCAGACACGGAACGTCGCAGCGAAAACTGGTTCAGCAGCAGCATGAAAGGGACCGGACAAAACTTAATTCTTAAGTGTCTTGGCAATGTATGCGGAGGCCAAATGCCAGGTTACAGCATAGGGCTGGGGTGTGGGACAGGAAACCTCCTCGAGTGCCAGGTCCCTTCTCATTCTTCTTGATCAGGTGGATCCGGGGGAATAGGGAAGGGTTCCTGGACGGTGCACCCTGGGGGCCGCGGTAGGTAATATCGGTTGGTATTGCCTACCGTTGCTGCCAATATCCTGTCAGTCCCTCCACGAGCTCTCTGGTAACAGAGTAGATTAGTGGGGTGGGTGCTGGGGAGGAGGGAGGCTGAGGACGGCCTTATGTACTGCAGTTCCCGAACCAGGTACAGTGGTGGAAGAGGGCGGGGCGCCTCTTCGGAGGTGTGCCATGGCCTGGACTCGCGGAAAAGAGCAGTATTTAAGGCTGGGGCCATGGGTTGGTACTATGGGGTGCCAATTCTCATCGCAAAAACTCAGTCACGTGGCGGAGGGTGGTTGAAGTATCCTAGATGTTGCAGATAGCTATCATTGTCTTGGTTTGCACTCTTAGGTACCCGTCTCGCCTAGACCAGACTTTGTTTGTTATGGGCAGCATTTGGGTGGGCATTGGTTAGCTTACTAACCTTTGCTCCCACTTTTGGAGTGGCCGATGAAGGGACGCGGATAGGCAGGTGGCCGGTGACCCGCTCTTGGAGGCTAGCCCAACCACCCGGAGACCCATCAGCGTGACTCTGCCTAGGCAGATTCCACGTCTGATTGGGGGCGGAGTGTAGTGGTGGTATGGCTGGAAGGGACGTTTTCCTTGAAGGCATCCCCACTACACGGGTGCCGGGGTAGGGGCGTTTGTCCTCCTGGTGCTGTGCGGGTGGGACCGGAATACCGGTCCCGGCTTCTCCGGGGTTAAGAGAGGCCAGTTGGCGGAGAGCACGCTGGTCATGCTACAGCGTGCTCTATTTGCGGAGTGGGTTCGCCCTAGGACGACAGTGCTGGTGGTGTCGCGGTTGCAGTTTCGATCCCGTTGCACCACCATTAAGGCACGGAGATGGCAGCATCCCAGAGTTTTAGTGGGTAGGCCGGTCCAGACCGGAGAGTCCCACATAACTTATGCGTAATATTTGGCTCCACCCCGGGGGCCTAATGTTACGTATAGGTATGCGTAAAGCATTTCTCTGGGACAAAAAAAAAAAAAAGGTTACAGCATAGGGCTCAGGCACGGAACATCGTAGCGAGAATTGCTTCAGCAGCATGAAAGGGACCGGGCAAAACTCAATGGTCAAGTGTGAAGAATAAATTGTTTATTTTATGTTGACACACTACAATTACTAATTATAACCTTAAATAGAGGCCATATACAAAGAAAAAAGTGACCCAGGCCTCCGCTGCCCAGTGCTAGGAATGAACCAGATAGGTAATTTAATTTATAGAATAAAATATTCCACAAATTTAAGGTGCATATTAAGAATGATGCACGGTGTTCCGGGCCGTCTCCGCCACGACACTTCCGACACTTAACTACACATACAGGTGACCTCCTAGGATCATGTGACGCTTTTCTATACAAAACGAAGTCTCGGAATTGTCGTGTCGGAGACGGCCCGGAACACCGTGCATCATCCTTTAGTCGATGACAATTATATTTCCGGTTACTTTCAACTTTCACAACGAAATTGACTTGTTCGGAAAGAGAAGTGTCGTAGAATGTATGAGCTTCCATATAAACCACGGCACTTCTCTTTCCAAACAGACTTGTTTGAATTGGAAAAAAATGTTTTTAAATAAGCGGGATAAAAACTACCCTATATGTTACCCCGGGGTATAAACTACTATAATACAACATTTCATGAAATTCTGTGCAGTAGTTTTGGCGTACATCGCGAACAAACTCACAGACAGACAGACAAAAATTCCAAAAATCACCAAAATGTATTCAGTCAACGTTTCTAAACCGTAGATTTTCTCAAATATCTTCAATGTACATTTTTTTTCTCCTTACGCGTTTATTATATGTATAGATTTATTTATTTATTTATTTATTTAAACTTTATTGCACAATAAAAAGAGCACAAACGGCGAACTTAATGCCAAAAGGCATTCTCTACCAGTTAACCGTCGGGCCAAACAGAGATAAAAAGAAGGTAATAGGTGCGGGAAATTATTACAAACGTGGGAAATTCTAAACTGAATATAGCTGCTAATTCTAAATATATATGTTAAATATAAACTAATTCATAGATACATAACCGTAGCATTTGCATAAATAAAACAAATATATAATTAAAAATATATACTTATATCTATATATATACATATAAATATATACATAAACATATATATATATACATATATACCTGCTACTAGACTGTCATGAGATCTAGCTATGAGATTTTTCTAGAAAATGTTTGCGCAACTTGCTTTTGAAAGAGGATTTGGTCTGAGCTTGGCGTATCTGAAGGGGGAGGGCGTTCCAAAGACGAATAGCGTTTATGGTGAAGGAATTAGACATAGATTATATGTATAGATGGTGAATATTCGCGAATGCGAATGCGAATGCGAATATTCGTTATTACATCCCTTATAGGTACTAGTAATAGGTATACTTTCACATGATAATAGTATAGTTAGAATATTTTAAGATCGCTGATAAATAGCCTACGGTAAGACGTCCGACTTTTCAATGCGGAAGTCTTAGGCCCCGGAAACATCTAAACAACGCCTCTATTGTCAAGGCAATAAAGTGCATGCTCAGATATTTGTGGCCACCTTGGCCGCTCCGAAATATCTGATGACGAATGTACCACTGAGTTTTTCGGTAGTTATGCACAAAATATCATTTATTACGTTGAAGAACAACATTGTCAGGAAACTGGACGTAATTCCAAAACGGGCCTGCATGGTTACCCCTCAGGGTTGCGAATGTCAGATGGCCGTCGTTTTCGTAAAAGCTAGTGCCTACGCCAATTCCATGGATTAGGCTTCTAGTCGCCGGTGCAGACGACAACAAAGGGCATTATACGGATTTTAGTGATGATGGGATCCCCTTTTGCATAGTGAGGCCTTAGGACCCATAGAACATTTTAGGAAGCGGAGCCATCTAAATTTATGGTGCGGTGGGGGTAAAAGGGGGGGAGATTTCTTTTATCAACACATAGATTGAAAACTATAAGTCTTAGCAACATACTTCAAAGTCAAAAATTTTAGAGAATTTTATGAACAATATATCCTTTATTTAAAGTTTTGTAGTAACTTTAACCGTTTTTATTAAAAATATGAAAGACTGAAATTGGGACACAAAAGTATGGGGGAGGGACGGAAACACCTACTGGACGACTTGTTTTCACTTCTATTTTAAATTCTTCGTGTTCTAAAGGCAAAAGGTTGACTTTGAATGCGTAGCTGCAATATCCTCCCAAGGTGACTTCTGCCTTTGAAACTATATCGAAGCCACTGAAAGAATTAACTGCCCGAAAATATTGTGAATGTTCCCAGATATGAGGCTGTGTAGTGTATAATTGAATAGAGGATATAGAAAAAGAGAATGAATATTAGGTACCAGTGGCGGCGCGTCCATAGAACATGATTCCCGTCGGCTTGCCTAAGTTTCAGGCGCCTGAGCAGTTTTCCTACAGCTCATGAAGAAATTTTAAGCCAAATTCGGCACTGGCTTGCCTAAGAAAAAATTTAACCTACCGCTACTGTTAGGTACCTACTTGTTTTTTTAAATGCTATAGTCTTTTTTCCTAGCGGTTGTCCCGGTTGGGGTCCGTTTGACAACCAAATCCCATGAATTGGCGTAGGCACTACTTTTTATGAAAGTGACTGCCATAATCTTAACTTCCGACCCAGAGGGGAAACTAGGGCCTATCGGAATTAAATTCGGTTTCCTTACGATGTTTTCCTTCACCGAAAAAGCGACTGGTATTTCCTGCTGGTATTCCGCGCGGTACGAACTCATTGGTACTATCGCCAACACTGGCTATTTTTACTATTTTGACTATATTTTTAACCCCTATTGCAATGGCATAAGGTCTATCGACGGTGTGTTGCTGTTTGTACGAGCCATGGTTTGAACCCGATACCTTATACCCGGATTGAAAATCGGACGTCTTAGCGCCAGGTTCGATTTTTATTATTATTAAATATTATAGTAATTTATTTTTAATTTGTATGTCTTTCTTATATGATACCATTATTTGTAAAACATATTATTAGGTAAGCATTAGAGCTCCAATTAAGTCGTTTTTCATACATAATGAGATTGTTGTTGAAAGTAGAATTACTTATATATTTTTTTTTCGTTAAAAATATTGAAATAAACTTATAATTTGTATAATTTTTATAAAGGGAAATGACAGGACTATATCATAAAATATTTTCGTCGCGTTACGACCATAAATAAAAAAGATATAGACATTTATTCAAAAAAAATTCAAATGTCGATTTCATATTTCTTATATTTTCTTAGTTTTTTTATATGGAAAGGTATAAGTAAAATACCAAAAATGAATTCGGCATCCTTGCTTTAAACGAAAACGATATCAAACTTGACTATATAGCTCTACTTTTTTTTAAATGAATTTTGGGGGGCACCCCCCACATTCCAAAAAACTTGCATCAAAAATTTAAATGGCTCCTCTTCTTAAAGCATTGCTTGTATCGTAAGTACTAACTCTGCACAAGGAAATTCCATCATCATCATTTTCCGTATAATTAAGTGAACACCACCGACTATTCCGAGAAGACCCAATGTCAATGGAGCCGTAGCAAATACAAAAAAACCGAAACAAAACGCTAGGAAAATAATGTGATATAAGTATGTCTGAAAGTTAATATAGAAATGTTTTTATTTTTATAGGAGCGAGGGTACGATAGAGAAAGCATGATTATCTCTCTCTTTGCTTGAAGTAAAACTGTCCCTGGTCGAACTATAGGTACCTACATCTAAGTAAGTTTCATAATTGTCTTTATCTACACCCATATCATAAACCCTCCATGATGCGTTCAAAAACCGCAAGTTATGACCACCATAAAAATAGACTGTTTTGTTAGAAGTTAGAACAAATGTCTTATCTGTAACGAGGTTATTATTATCAAATAATAAGCTAAAATTCGATATCATTATAAAAATCCGGTGTGCTCCCCGACAGCAGGCACGTGCCTCGCCGACCGACACAATCGAGTTGGCCATGGCGATGGCGGTGCAATCCGTGCAATGGCAGTCATTCATTCATCATTTAGGATTTATAATATGTGTGTAGATAAAGCAGTGTATGCAACTGTACGTAATTAGGCCTTAAAACACTCGTGTGATCTTATTATGAAACTCACTTCGTTCGTTTCATAAAACCACACTCGTGTTTTAAGGACCCCTATTACGTAACAGTTACATAAACTACCATCTTAGCGAAATAACGTTCCGAAAATAGCCCAACCCTATAAGGAAAACCGACTTCGGCAACATACTTTGTAAGTTAATTTAGTTTTGATATTGCTGTAGAACGTGAAACAAAAACCGGCCAAGTGCGTGTCGGACCACGCATAATGGAGGATTCCGTAGCTACTACTGCTACTAGCGAAAATATTACTATCGCAAGGTCGCATTTGATATTTACGTAGTTTTTAGAGCTAACTCAAAAACGCCTTAAAATAATTTTCAAGGAAAGAATATGCAAAGATGTATCTTTTCGAATTTGTTCATCATTTTTGGACGGTTCAAAAGTTACAGAGCTGGGAAACAATTTTTTAGACTTTCGGAGCGATTATTTCTAAAAATATCCACATAATCCAAAAAAAAATAAAAAAACATAAATGTTATTTTTAAAGACCTATCTAGTGATATATGCATCATGTGGATATTTGGCAAAAACATTTTTCAGACAATTAGTTACATGTATGGAGTGCCCTCAAAAAAGGTAAAAGGCTCTGTTATTGCTCACCTTATTAATGAACACTCCTCTCAATAGAGTTTCGGATTACATGAAGGACCCGAGGACCTTATTGAGGATCTTGAATCAATCAATATCGCCCAGTATTCGGCTATAGCGTTTTCCTTGGTGCGTATTCCTCTAACCAAAGTGCAGGAGAGTCGATAGCTCAGTTAACCTGTTCGAAATTTCGTTATCTCCCTCGCTCTTGCATACTACCTATTCGAAAGATAGCGATGTAAATAGATAACCGAACGAACGAAGTGGTTCGCGGAGGTCTGCAGATAATAAATAAATAAAATATATTTGGGGACAATCTTACACAAATCAACCTAGTCCCAAATTAAGCAAAGCTTGTATTATGGGTACTAGGCGACGATATACCTGCTTATATAGATAAATATAAACGTGGATACATAGAAAACACCCATAACAAATATTCGTGACAAACACATAAATAAATGCCCTTGCCAGGATTTGAACCCGGGACCTCCTGCTTCGTAGGCAGTGTCACTACAAACTGGGCTAGGAGGCCGCAAATATAATAAATAGGACTCGCGAAATTCACAACAGATATACCTGTATATCCAATTACCAATTTACCAATAGAAAACCACTTAATATCAATAATAAATCCCAAACAAACAATAACATTGTCTTTAGTGAAAAAGTTATAAAAAAGCTTTTCAAGCGTCTCCGTCGCGGCGGTAGAATAGTAAAAAAAAATACTTTTTCACTTCTCATGCTCTAAAAATGTTACTTTAGTCTCTGCAGATCGGGACTAAAACTCTTTATTAATCTCTAGGGACTAAAACATTTTTTTTAATTTACTTTGGAAACCCCTAAACAGCCACTCAAGGTGTTTATGAATGGACGATTACCGCCCTTTTTAGTGATTGTGCATAGACAATTTTGGACCACGCATATAACCTCAAAATGACAACTGTGCGAAAATATTAAACAAACTCGATAAAAAAAATTGATAATTTAAATTTTTGCCATTATAAATATTGAGATTTTGTGTAGAATGTCGTTATTTTTTCCTCGCATTCAAAGTGAAAAGTAGAGGGTTTAACGCGAGACTAAACAACCATAATGACCCTCGAACTATATCCACCCTCGCTACGCTCGGGTGGCTAAACATCTCGTGTCATTATGGCTTGTTTTAATCCCTTGTTGAACAATCTACTATTAGACTAGAATTGTCGGCGAGTATAACCACAAGAAAAAGGAAAAAACTATCTACAGTAAAGGGGCAACAAAGTGCCTTCGCGACCCCCGCTTTTGTACCTACATACTTATCAGATGATGGGATCCTGGAGAAATCGAGGGAACTCTTCAACTATTATAGGCACACCTATAATGATTTCAGTATTTTTCCTCCTTCTTCCTCTTGGAAAAGCGGCTCCTAAGTGAAATCGGATCTTTTTTTGTTTAAAATTATTTATTTCATTATTATTTCGTAATGGTAATGGCACCTAAATAGATCTTTTATGCCAATGTGAAAAACTTTCAAAAAGTCGCTAAACATGTCATATTGCTTACAAAATTTCACAAGAGTCCGTTACGACCAGTACTGAGGTGTCGCTGGTCAATTACACTGCCGGTGAGTATCTTCTCAATTCCTTCCCTAATCACTGGTGATGGAACTCGACTCCTCTGCGCTTGATGCGATTGGATGAACTCCACTGGCATTGAAGGCGTCATTGAGGTTTCTCGGTGACGTAACACATTTCGGCAGTAAATGTGACCTCATTCATTGCACGGCGACAGTTCCTGGAAATAATATGAGGCATGTGATGTGGGAATATTAGATAACGAAAATAAAAAACTTGCCGAGTGCGCGACTCGCGCACAAAGGGTTCTGTACCGTTCTCTATAAAAACGGCAAAAAATCATGTATGTTGTATGGAAGCCCCCTTAAATACTTATTTTATTCTATTTTTTTAGTATTTTTGTTATAGCGGCAACAGAAGTAGTAAGTAGTAGGACAGTATTTTTTATGAGTAGATATTCTACTCACATACAAGTCACACACCAGTTTTCGAATTAAGAAAAAGCGGAAACTACAACAAAATAATGCCCGGGTACACACACACATACACATACCATATCTTTGTTGGTATACTTACTTATTAATTTCCATATATAAACAATCAGTTGGTTTCGTACACGGCTGTTTGCTTATGCATATCGAGTTTCGGAGGGACTCACAAACGGGCTAATTGAGCCCCTTATTAAGCTTATGAGGAAATTTCGTAATCAATCAAAACCTTCCCGCTGCTTGATAAATTGCGACGCATTCTCGCTCGCGTTCGATCGAGAAAACTAAATTGCTGCATTCACATTTGTTTGTAAGCACCTTTTGAAAGGGTTCATTTTAGTATAACAAGGCGTATTGTAATGAAAATTGGTAGCGATAGGCAGTTTATTTAATATCCAATTTTGACTTGATTGTTGTTGTTGATGTCGGTAACTGGGTTACTTTATAGATAGAGTTCTGCGCCTAACAGGGGGCTAATATTTCACTTTCGAGCGCTCGAATTCAAATAATTTAAGCTTAAATATAATCACACACAAAAGTTTGTCACCATTATTTACGCATTAAATGAAAAGGATTAATAATCATGATTTTAAATTTCCTACTATCGCTGTTGTTTTTAAAACATAATTTCTTCGTTTTATTCAGAGTTTAAATTGTCAGATTCGAGTCTCAAAAATTGCCCCCCTGGAGGCGCCAGTCGTTTTCAGCTAGTGATTAGACTTAAAGGATCCAAATTGGGCAGAAACAAGACAATACCCATTTTCATTGACCTTGAGTGTCCGTCAATAAGTACCTAAGTTTAATCACAGCTATATTCTGACTTAGAACTTCAATGTTACTTACTTGGATGTTATTCGCTATTTATTTGCTGCAGCAAGGTTGGGGGCCAATTTTTGACTTTCGAGCGAAAATAATCGCACACAAAAGCTTACCGCTAATTTTTTCGCATGAAATTAATAGTTTAAATTCCTATCGCTGTTATTTTTAAAACACAATTTCATCGTTTTATTCTGAGTTGTAAATGTCACTTTCGAGTGCTCTAATCTCAAAAATCACCCCCTTGGTATATGTAGGTACAAACCCACTTCATTTTATCGTTGCTACCTGCATGCAAAAAATGAGAAAACCGTTGATTTAGTACTACACCATCTGGATCTAGCGAACCTACGACCAAATACGCGTCTATAGAGCAATTCTAGGTTATATAATTATTTATAAAACGGCTAATTGTGCGCCCTGATTTAGAAATAGAAATCGTTAGTTTTAATCGTCGGTTTTTGTGTCAATGGTTACACGAAATAAAAATATTCATTTCATTTCATTTTTAGGGTTCCGTACCTCAAAAGGAAAAAAAAAACGGAACCCTTATAGGATCACTTTGTTGTCCGTCTGTCTGTCTGTCTGTCTGCCTGTCTGTCTGTCAAGACCATTTTTCTCAGGAACGCGTGGAGGTATCAAGCTGAAATTTATACCAAATACTTAGGTCTATTGTCCCTTGAAGCTGTGAAAAAATCAAACTTAAAAGCCAACGGAATCAAAAGATACAGTCGTTTATGCTGCAAATTTTAGAGTTTTCGGCACTCGCAAAACCTACGGGGTACTTCTCATGAACTCAGAAACTTGAAATTTGGCACGAAGCAACGTCATATAGCATAGACAAAGGAAAAATTATAAAAAGTAGACATTTTTAGTAAAATCATACAAAAATATATATTTACATTTTTAAACTTACTACCTTTTTCCCCGTAAACGCGTGAAGTTATTAAGTTGAAATTCATGTCAAATACTCAGGGCTATAGGACTTTTCAGATGTAGCAAAACAAAACTTTTATGTCAACGCAATCAAAAGAAATAGCAATTTAAGTTGCATATTTTGAAACTGAGTAGTCGCAAGAAACTCAAAACCTAAAGGGTACTTCCCGTAAACTCAGAAACTTGAAACTTGACACGAAGAAACTTCATGTAGCACAGACAAAGTAAATATTACGAAAAGTAGATTTTTTTCGTAAAATCATACTAAAAAATATATTTTAAATTTTAAACTTACTACCATTTTCCTCGTAAACGCGTGAAGTTATTCAATTGAAATTCATGTAAAATACTCATAGCTATAGTACCTTTCAGATGTAGCAAAACCAAATCTTTATGTCAACGCAATCAAAAGGAATAGCAATTTAAGTTGCATGTTTTGAAACTGAGTACTCGCGAGATACTCAAAATCTAAAGGGTACTTCCCGCAAGCTCAGAATCTTTAAACTTGGCACGAAGCAACGTCATATAGCACAAACAAAGGAAAAATTATAAAGAGTAGACATTTTTAGTAGAATCATACAAAAAATATTTTTTAAAATTTTAAACTTACTACCTTCTTCTTCGTAAACGCGTAAAGGTATTAAATTGAAATTCATATCAAATACTCAGGTCTATTATACCTTTCAGCTGTGGCAAAAACAAACTTTCATGTCAACGCAATCAAAAGAAATAGCAATTTAAGTTGCATATTTTGAAACTGAGTACTCGCGTACTAGAATCATACAAAGAATATTTTTAAAATTTTTAAACTTACTACCTGTTTCCTCGTAAACGCGTAGAGGTATTGAATTGAAATTCATATCATATACTCAGCTCTATAATATCTTTCTGCTGTAGCAAAACGAAACTTTCATGTCCACGCAATCATAAGAAATAGCAATTGTTTTAGGTTTTTACGGAACCCTGGGTGCGCGAGTCCGACTCGCACTTGGCCGGTTTTTTTTTTCATTTAGGGGAAAGGATTATGAATTGATTAATTGAAATTACGATTTACCGTGCAACATATCAATGCGAGATGGTATGTGAAACCTTGCTGACCCTCTACAGCATATATTTATTTTATAGGAACTCCACGAGCACATTTATACATACACTAGACCTGACCTGCCCCGGCTTCGCACTTATACATATAAACCTTCCTCTTGAATCACTCTATCTATTAAAAAAAACGCATCAAAATCCGTCGCGTAGTTTTAAAGATCTAAGCATGCATAAGGACAGACAGCGGAAGCGACTTTGTTTTATACTATGTAGTGTAGTGATTATTACAGTAATGTAGGTACTATTACAAAATACGATTGGATAGTTCAGGAAAACTCTGTCTCGCTTGTACATACCTAATCTCCGAGATTATGTAGACAATAGTTTAAGGGAGCAGTGAATCAAGGCCGGGGAAGGCAATAAATTAGCATTCGCATTACGGAGCCCCGACTAGAACATTCCAGAAGTGAACGACATATCGCCAATATCGGCTCGGAATTCTTGCCGACAGTATTAGCAGTTTAAATTCTTTAGATACGGTACGGTTGTCTTTTCACAAATAATGTTAGTAGCCTATAATAAAAACTAAACTGCAGTGAATAAATATCCTAATTTAGACAACTTTCCAATAGTTATAAAGACAAGTGGAATTGGTAAGTATTGCATGAGTCCCCAATGAATATTGGGCTAACGTAGTGATATGAAGAGTCATCTATATTAGCTGTGAGATGTACCTACTCGAATACAGAGCGTGCGTGAACTCTAGGAAACAGCATTACATGCATGCATTATTAATGCCGATTTAGCCCATAAACCCTATACGTGCCAGGTTCTTATGGTCCCTCCCTATGATTAAATTGCAAACGAAGTTGGTATACTTAATTAATTTCCATACTCACTACCTTGCGAAAAATAATGATTTATTTATTTGATGATCGTGAAGTTACTAAAATAACCTCAAGTTGCCGAGCCAAAATGAATAAAGAGCAGGTGATTTTATTCACTAAGAGGATTCAAACTGAACTATACTGACTTCAGTCAGACCACACAATCTAATTACTCGCTAATTCCAAACTTCAGTATTCGCCAAAGACCACAAATAATTTGGGGACGTTTCTGTGCTAACGGCCAAGTACTTTAGTTAATGAGATTGGCTTTACGACTGGTTTCTTTATCTGATCAATTCACGTAATAAAATTGTTTCACTTCGGTAGTGGCCTAGTGCGTTGCCCTTTAGGGGGCAATTCTGTTTTCATGGATTGGTATAGTTATTTCATTAAAACTAGTTTAATGCTAACTGCTGCTGCCGCTGTATAAGCGACAAGGCATCGCTTTGGCATCAGCTGTCAATGAAGATGTCTGAATATAGTGGCGACGTGGCCGTCAAATACGCCTTTTTCAATGAATTACCATTTTCCTTTTTATACATTTGGTATTAACAGAGATATGGACGACCACAGCCTAAGAACTTTGAAGCTCATGTCAATTGCGCCATCAATGTCAAAGCCACCTAATGATACCGAAATTGTAAGAGGAATGTCACCTGCACTGCTATACCTTGTGCAATCTGAGAAGCGGTTTTTGATACCTGTCATCTCAGTACATTTTATAACTTAAAATCGATTTTAGGTTATAAAATGTACTGAGATGACAGGTGTCAAAAACCGCTTCTTAGATTGCACAAGGTATACTCCACCTAGTAACAAATAGCGTACTAGTAGTACACTAGTAGCTACTAGGTGGAGTAGCAGTGCAGGTCTCTAAATATGAACTAGAATACACTGTTAAAGTCTTTTGGATTCCTCGTCCCTCGTCCACTGCTCGACAACTTTTGCTAATACAAAAGTTGTCGAAAAGTGACATCCGCTTGTATTACAAGTTACAAGCTTTAGTGAAACGGGCCTGATCGCAAAACAGTATGAAGTGTGAAGACAAAAAATATTTTCGGAGTGGATTGACTATGTTACTCTGCGTTTCATCAAATGGGTACGCAGTCGGTAAAACACAAACGTCAAAGTGCGGAGATCGGTGAATTTATGAATAATATCAACGTTCCTTTTTGGCATACATCCTACGCACAGCAGAGATAAGTAAATAATAATAACAGAGCCAATAGTTCGGGAATATGGGTGACTGTCACCTAAGTTAAACACTCTACGTTTTAATTTGAATATGAGCAAAGTAAAATCATCATCATCATCTCAGCCATAAGACGTCCACTGCTGAATATAGGCCTCCCCTTTGGAAAGTTAAATATTTACACATAAAATAACAGTCAATCTAAGCTTAAACTTCCACTTCGGTCAGTTGTATCTGTAAAATTAATATTATGAGCAACTCATACCGAAATGTTATAGACGTTTCTATAGTAGGTATATTTATTTATCTAAGTATGTACTTTTATCGTCGCCTAGCACCCCCATTGTACAAACTTTTCTTCGTACGTTTGAGGCTTGTTTGATCTGTATAAGACTGTGCCCCAAATATTTAATATATCGGGTGGAATATAACGATGAACTTTTAGGAAAATGGGAGATTATTTAGCTTTAGTAATAACTTTTAAACCAATGAACCATCATAATATTCCTAACCGTTATCAAGTTAGAACTTACGAAATTAAAGTGCAAATTACTACCTGTTACAACCCTAATTAGTAAACCTTAGTAAGGGTTCATTTACCTTAATAGTAAATACATGACTGACGAGTAATGTCATCATAGAGTCATTAGAGTACTAGGGTTGGCAATGCAATATAAAAAAAAAGTTATTCTATTTTTTTCTTTTATAATTGTTAGGGCTTTTATTATTACAAATCGATTGTAAAACATTTATAAATAACCATCCTTTCAGCATAGTCCCTAGAATTGCACCACCCTGTATTTATTTATAAAAGTTTAATGGAAATCACCAGTCTTTTACTTCGAGTGGTCTCTGCATGCTTGAAGATATTGCTCTGTTTGGAAGACTGATATACCTTTTTAATGCAAATACGAGTATTAACGTTGTTATTAGACATTTCGACTTACATTATATGGTTTGGCTGAACGTATGCGGGAAAATGATTAAGACCGGTATGTGTTTAATATACCTAAACTCCTAAGGTCTGAAAAGGTTGTATTTTGCATATTTTTACGGGTAGTTTCATATAGTTCAGAAGTAGGTACTTAAAATAATAGCCACACTAAGGGACACCACACACCTGATCTGAATTCAGTTATGAATTCAGATATTCATAAACAAAATACTAAAATTTGTATGGAGGCCATTTCTACAACAATAGACAAATTTATTCCGTCTGATTTTGTCTATGAATTTCTGAATTCAGATCAAGTGTGTGGTGTGGTGCGCTGTGTTTTGTGTCCTAGGTGAGTCAATCAACGCCCTAAAGAAACAAGCAGAGCAGTGGACCAGTGATTGAAGCGGCGGAGGTGTTAAAAAGCTGCTATAACCCCCTACCTACCTACCTACCTACTACTTTGCTACCTAGATATAAGTAGTAAAAACGGACATCGAAATAAACGAAACGGCCGGCAAACATCTAAAGTAAGCGGGTTATCAGTAGTTAAAAGATTATATGTATTCCGCTCTGGAATATAATAATCAGCCTAAAAACAACATTATCTTATCCCATTTACATCTAAAAGACCACATAATGAGTATTTACCATCCCTAATTGCACCTTCAGGGGCACTTGAACCCTAATTACGCATTCATACAGACGGTACATCTGAACCGAGTGTTAACCTCCCACCGTGTAAGCAGCACTGAATGTGTGATGAGAATATTACTGATAACCAGAACACGTAAACCTCACCTGTTAACTGGAACTTTGACAATGCTATTCAAATAGGATTATCATTACTCCTTCTGAATATAGGGCTACGGGGAATGAGAATTGGATGGTCTAGCAGTTGTTCTGGAGTTTTATATATTCGGTAGAAATAGTGGATTAGTTAGGGATACACGCAAAGATGTGCCCGGCGGATTTGTCTGGCGGATATGCCCGGCGGACAGATCCATCCATGTATGGCGCTATTCAGATGTAACCCGCAGACTAATCCATGTCCAATTCGCGCCATACATTGACGGATCTGTTCGCCGGGCATATCCGCCAGACAAATTCGCGGGCAGATCTGAACGTATATCCCTAGCTATTCATATTAGTCTAGCTAGACCTTGAAATGGGTTTCTACTTGGCAGAAGTTTCCGGGTTTGGGTCTAACATTTTTTCTTAAAAGGTCTGTATTCAAACCAGTCGTGGACAACTAATGAAAAACTTCTCGAGTGATTGAAGTGTTTTTTCTTACTTGCGCCTCAAGACCTGAAATAATACAAGTATATACAAAACCGTAGGGTTGCCTCGTTCCTCGCTCAGTGCATTGGCATTGCCATTCAGCGAGGTAACGCAGCCAGCCTTATGGGGCTGCCCATAAGGTACCAGGTGGGAGCGGGATTGGGGATATTTGCGATTCTAATAAGGTTAAGTTAGGTAGGTATCGTTAGTTTTTATTTATTTACAAGTACAAAACAAGCCAACTACCAAGGTATTTTAATAAATATGTAGAAAAGACAGACTGATAAGTCGCTTTTGTTTGCCATTGCGAGTCGAATTTCTTTCGGCGATTTCATAGAACTTCTAATGCAATGACTCGACAACGTGTTAGCGCCTTGTTAGCGCTTTATGAAAACGGCTTGAAAAGGAAAACTACACATACTCGTTCTATAGTATAGGTAGCCCCATTTAACGGGACATTTGCAGTCGTTGTCGCTTTGGCCTTCTCTTATTCAATGGAAAACTCCGTGTAGAAAAAGGAAATGTACCTAAGTAAGCAGTAAAACGAGGCATGCAGATTGGCAATAAAATATAAAATTTAAAGTTCATTCATTACTTGGTGTGGACGCTCAGTCGTGATTCATGTATGGACTTAATGCACCGTATTTATGTTTAATTGCAACGCTGCGCCGAGAGTTTATTTAAGCATATTTTAAATTCACCTACCTACGGCTACGTGTCGGACCGTAAAAGCGTGTTTTGTGTACAATACATTTATTGCAATAACTTACAAGTTTTCTGATGAAAGAAATTGACTTCGATGATTGTATTTCATGAATATTTTGAAACACAATAAACAGCGTAACACGGAAAAAGTACCAATTTCGCTCGGTTAAGCTATCTTTAGTTGCATACAAACAAGACATATTTAAAAGACGGAATAAAGCTTTTTTAACGACAAACAAGTAGTTATTGCTAAACGTTCTTAGTTACTTTAATCAAGCACTAATTTTAATCCAAATAAGTGTCCTCGTAAATATAACCCCTAATTCCCCTATTTATTTTTAACAAATTTAATTGTATAATTTTATAAACATACCTACTTTACCCAAGTTAACTTCTTTGATTTTAGCAACGAGCTTTGCAGGGTCCATGCGAAGCGAGTCACTCGGTTGTAAACAGCAAAAACTTATTTAAAAATAAATAAATAAATAAATAAATATTAGGACAATCTTACACAAATCAACCTAGTCCCACAGTAAGCTCAATAAAGCTTGTGTTGTGGGTACTAGGCGACGATATATATAATAGATAGATATAGATAAATACTTAAAAATTACTGCAATGCAATTACAATATTTAAATAACATATATTAATATAACAGTAAACAATAAACTTAAGTATAAATAAAAACTAATCTTAAATAAATATATTACACTAAAATAACCAGTCCCCCCGCGGCATGGTGCCGTAGATGCTGGCAGCATTCCCTCTCTGTATGGCAATGCCAATACGTTGAGCCAGGAAGCTGCCAGCTCTACGGTCACCGGTGGAATCCACTAACCTCTTTGAAATCTCTTTGAAGAGAGCATGGGCATTAGGACCCCACGGGCCGAGGGTCTCGACGCCAAATGGAACAAAGTTGTATTCGACGCCGAGGCCCCCGTACTTAGTTTTTTTCTGTTTCTCAGCCGCTTCTGCAGCCGCGCCGGCTCTAGTGGAAGTTCCATGGAGATGGGAGGGGGCTAGTGTGTCTACACATGTGGCGTCCCACACCAGCACCCGACCCATCTTCCACGGAACTAACGACATCCCGTCCGGCCTCTTGCCATCGTCTCTGAGAATGCCGGTGGGCTCTAGAAGAGCCGGTACATTAACGCTGGCAAGAGACCGGCGTAGGATGTCATTGAGTGCGGCGTGCCTGGAGAAGCGCCCAGCGCTCCTCTGACAAGACAACAAATACTTAAATACATAGAAAACATCCATAACTCAGGAACAAACATCTGTGCCCTGACCAGGATTCGAACCCGGGACCTCCTGCTTCATAGGCAGGGTCGCTACCAACTAGGCTAGGAGGCCGTCAAATTTATTTCTAGCCGTTTAATTTTTTCAGTGTATAGGTAGGAACTTGGTTGTCCAACTTTGTACCTACCAGTCAATAGGCAGAACTATTGTGTGCTCAATTAGGTATGCTACGTTTTACGTTATTTAGCATTTCCAAAACGTTTCTCCTTAAAAATACCCCGTTAATAGGGCACTCCCATGGCAGACCTTAGACGTACGACAGTCTTATTTAATTACCCGACTTTGCTGGGCGTCTGAAGCTCGGGATGTGACAGGGAAATAATTTAATTATTTTAGTTGACCTGGGGTCCAATCCTATCTTTCAAACACTTTTTTGTTTTGTTTTTAATGTCATACCACACTGCAACAACTTGTAGAGCATTCCACTTGCGCCAAGACTTTATACGACGGCGCAGCCTCCAATTTTACGTTTGAAAGTCTACCTATTTATCTATGTATTTTATTTATCTCCAGAACCGTGGCTCCAAGGACAGAGGATCCATGATGAAAAGGAAATGACACCACCTACCCCCCAAAAAAAATTGACGGGTCATGTGCCAAACATTGCCGTACCGTGTATATTTTGAGCCAACCTTACACAATCATAATCTATCAAATGTCAAATACAATACCAAACATGACTCTGCAAATAATATAAATGCGATAAAGTCACTCTGTGAGGGAAGTCAAACTGCGATCAATTTGTAAATTTTGAATGACGCTCCTACACTCGGTAGGTGACGGGAACAGTCATGAAGACCGAAGAGGCTTCAACGGACTTAATTGTACCAAATAATTTGGTAGCGTGCACTTTGAGAGGCTTAAGTCATTTAAATAATTTAATTAACAAAGAATCTGAAGCTTACACTGAGCTCATTTATTATCTTCTCGAGAAAATGCTTAAATAACGTCACTGGAAGAGAAACTGTGTTTAATATTTAATGTTTCTTCACAGTGTCTTACTTTTGTACCTATTTAAATATTCAAAGAGGAAAGACTCTACGTTCACTCTAAAACATACAACAGTTCACCTTTCATTACAAAGATACCAGTTTTTATCGATCTGCTAGCCTAATACGGTCGGTTCTTTATCACCTGTCACCATAGCTGTCACGTTCTAACAAGTATGTGCGAAGGTGACGCATGACGCGATAGGCGATAAAATGGCAACCATGGATGGCCTTCTGAAGTATATTAAGTTTTTTTCTGATTTAAAATCTTACGACCTTCTATTTGACGAATGTCTACATTTTTTAATTACGTAACCAAAACGCGTGTCCTTGTGGCTAATCCCAAAAACGATAAATAGCTAATGACACTTACTCAATCGACACATACTATTTATTGTCACTTAATATTTGTATCTATAAGATTATTAATGGCAGATAAGTAATTTATGAGCTTAATCCCAGAAGGCCCATCGATCAACCGTGCTTTCATCGCTAATGATTATTTCAAGTATTGCCTTCAATGCATATTAAATATATAAAAATACGCAAATATTTGTATTTACATAGAAAAAATATTACTGAAATATAGGTTATACTCAAAGGCAACAAAATCAGGTCGCTTTGTATAGAAATTTTAAGAAAAGTGACCTGCTTTATTGTCCCTGAAAACTTCAAAGACAATTTGACAAAAAATAAAAATCGTTTATTTCTGAAAAGTATATACGGTTAGGTACCTACAGTTTTTATTGACCTCTACGCTAGGCAATGCCTGTCCCGTGGAGGAGAACATTCCTGAGTTAAATACGCTTGATTTTTTTTCATTGAAAATACTGAATCATCTGGTTACTGGTGGAAAACTAGTTTTTCTTGGAAACTTATGTCTCAGATGACTGACAAGTGGAATTGACGTCGTAATTGGGTTGGGGTTGCCAATAACCTTCGATCTGAACCCCTTAGTTTTCTAATTAGTTTTGTAGCTTATCAATATTATCAGTGACGGCCTTAATAAATATAGTATCCTATATTTCCTTCAATATTTCTCGTCTTCGAGATATTTGACATCAAATTCGAGCAATTTTAGGCCAAACAAGTGGCTTTTTTGTCATAACTTTTGTGTTAATTAGTTTAAAATTAAAGTCTCTCGTCAATTTATAGAGACGTCAAAGAGGAACCCTAATATGTAGATTTTGTATATGTAAGATTCTTCAGAGTATTCGAATATGGAACAAAGTGTCTTTTTAGACCATGTTTTAAAAATTCATTAAAAAATAAGTGCTCATTTATTTCAAAATCCGACTCTACAGAAAGAGAGATAAAAGATTAAAGAACTGATATCGACATCGACTCAAAACTGGTCAAACTCGTGTGAAGCCCTTTAAGTGTTGATCAAAAACAAAACGAGTGAACAGTTTCCGTAATTTTGAATGAAAATTCCATACCTACAGGGAAATCAGGTTGTGTAATCGATCACCAAACGTATTAGACCCGTGTTCCTATTAAGACAGGTAGGGTCTCATAATAACGCTGTGACCAAACATTTGATTACCGCTAGCATTCCCAAGGCGGCAATCACCTCACGAACATAGTCAATAGTTGCGACGACGTTTAATTTAGGTAACTAAGCAGTCTAAGCAGGTATAAAGACTTCATCACACTTGCTAATATGACATGTTATTTCATGGAATGTAGCGGGAGATCGGTCGTGTTTTACTCCCATGAGGGTATACAGCTTTTTTTTATTTGATAACATGTATAAATCAAGATAAAATTCTTAAAATTCAACATGGATAGAACAGAACAACAGAAGCAACATGGTAACTAAACGTAACTACTCATAGGCTCATGACTACTATATGTCAAACACAGGCCCTGACCTATAACGTCCAGTCCAAATACCTCGTCCCTAGTGGACGTTTAGTCAACCATGTGTTACAAATCTCTGTTTAATGGTTGGTCGTCGTAGATCCGGGATTGGTGTAAATCACTTAATTCTGGAGATCGCGGAACCACAGGAGTGCTCCGGGCTGATAATAACAAATTGACCAATCTGGGAAGGAGTTCAACCCTACAATAATTCTCGTGCCCGAATTTTATAGAAATCTACGAGCAAGTAAATGTTCGAGGTAATGTAAGAGTTCGTTTGGAAAATATAGTGCCTGAGGCGAGTCTCGACCAAGCTTTTAATGTTATAATTTTCTTTAGTTATCTACAGAATTACTTACCTGTTCTTTACTTGCGTAGGTAGCTATTGATTTCCCGCGGTTTAAAAACGTTAATAACTTGATAAAAATGTACCTACCTAGTTCATTATTCCGTGTTCATATTTAAATTTATTTACGCTAAACTGGGATTAACAAATTGGTTCAAATGTAATTTATATTTTTTCTCTACAAGTCATATTAAACGTTATTCGTTTCTGCAATTAAGCGTAGTCAATTCGTTAATTTGATACCCTGCATTAATTCAACAATATCGAATATATTCGTAAAACAGTAATTAGTCAACATGAAGAATTGTACCCCATTTGCGATATGGACAGTAAATACAATACTCACCCAGCCTGTGTAGAAGAAGTATCTGCTATCTGTTTCTGATTGGGTCGCGGCGACATCGTTTTCCCAAATATTCCTCCGTAAATAGCGTAATACATGCACCACAACGTCCGCAACGCTCACAGCCGGTATCGAAACAGCGGAACAGGAAAAGACATTTCTGAACTTTGCTGAATATTTATGTGTTTAACCCACTCTCGGAGGAAATAACAGAACACAAAGCGATTAAACTTTATATTTGTAGCTGTGAAATTCGACAAGTATTTTCAGCACGCGCTACTTAATGGTAATGCTATAATTTATATTCCAGCGTACGGGAGAACCAGGAAAATGCTCGGATAGATTCCGTTTCCTCCCCGCGGGTGACAATGTGTGACCCTTATATCCACATGTCGGCTCAAGACCCCTCATTATTGTAATCGCCAGACGACGGGGAATGGAAAAACAATCGATCTACGGACTGCTTAATGCCCATTTATAACACAGGATAGAATGAACATCAATATGGAACGGGGCGCGCGGAAATAAACTTGTAATATTCTGTATATATGTAGGTACCAATAACAGTGTTATAGCATAATATCAACTTGGATCTACCAGTATCTTGTTTTTTTGTATATTAAAGTTCAGCTGGGCAATCTCGACTGCGGGAAATTAAGTAGTTTTTTTTTTGTTGTAATGGACATCGTATTTTATTTATTTAATTAAACTTTATTGCACATAACATAAAAATGTACAAAAAAGGTGCTTATGAAGCATCCGCTTAAAAGTAAACTTGCTTGAGGCTTGTCTTATATTGAGAGTAAGCGAATTCCAGAGACGGCTTGCCTGGACGGCGAAGGAGATACTTGTGAAACCCGAGTGGTGAGAGGGAATGGAAAGTTTCAGAATTCTGGGAGTACGCAGCTCACATCCTGGACGAGGGGCGTCAAACAAGAACTTACTTTTCAGATATTTAGGAGCAGAAGCAATATTTATTTTGTGATATTTTTTACGAATTAAAAAACAAATCAATATATTATATTAAACTAAATTAAGAAAGTATAGTTAAACATTAACAAGCATCTTAAACATTGCTAAAATGTTCGTACTACATCACGAACACAAAGCACACTGTTTGTTACTCCTGAATTCCTAACTCGTGTTGTACACCCTATTCTATTATTAATTGGCTAGAAAGGAACTTAAGTTACCTCTCACTTTTAATTAGAAAGAATGTATCTTGGAAGAAAACCAGTACAAAATAAAAGCAATAAGGTTTCCTTTTCGTTTCACTCTTGGAATTTCAGTTCCAGCCCGCTGTTTGTTGCAAGTAAATAAAATGGCTCTACTTTGTAGGTGTTTAAGTCCACCAAAACTTTGGGAACATTTAGCCGAGCGCGATAGTGAAATAAATTAAACTATGAGTCAATGTAATACATTTTATTCTGTTCCAATCATGACTAACTGACGTTGACATCAACCAAACAAGGAGTCGATATACCACAATCCTCCCCACTAAAATAATAATAACATAAACAAAACGAAACAATTAACAAATCAATAACTACAACTAAATTTGGCTACCTGTACACAGGGTTCTTGTTTCTTGTACTACGAGGCATGGGGCGGTTCAATACAGGAGATCCGTTAAAACTTTGATCATTCGCATCATTTCTCACGGCACCTGAAGAAGATGCCGATACAGATATAAGCGTAGACTCAGCAGGCATCGACGTCATGGAATCATCGGGAACGTTGGGCAAGGGTAATAATGAACGAGAGTCCACTACTGGAGCTTCAGGTCCTGACAATGGACAAGACAACAAACTTAAACCCCTCGGTCTTAGCTGGTCGACATGTCTATGAACTACCCTACCATCAGTATCGGACGTAACCGCGTAATCTGTAGTCCCTAACCGGCCTGTCACAACCCCAGAAATCCACTTATCCCGCATGTTATACTGCCTTAACCACACAGACTCACCCACATCAATTGACCTCTGAGAGCCTCCAGCTTGCTCGACCATTTTTCTCTGCGAATCTAACGCCTTAACCTGCCTATCCGGTTTAAGAACATCAAGACTTGTTCGCAATTTTCGGTTCATGAGACACTGGGCGGGGCTCTCACCCGTAGCGCAGTGGGGTGTATTCCTGTAATGCAATAAGAAGGAGTTTATTGCAGCCATGACCCCGATGTTTTGTCTGATGGCCTTCCTAACGACCCTTTTGACTGTTTTCACTGCATTTTCGGCTGCACCGTTTGAAGACGGATGGTAAGGAGCCGAAAATACATGTTGAACATGGTTCCTTTTCGTGTATTCACCAAACTCCTTACTTGAGAAGGGCGGGCCGTTGTCTGAAACAAGTTGCTTCGATATACCACAGATAGCAAATGTCAAAACACATAGTAAGTAATGCGAGTGAAAATGTACGAAGCACAGTCTCCACTCTGCAAAATCGAGAACTCATTAGCAAGTCGAACAACAAGCGCGCAAGTCATCGCGAGCCGGAGGGGTAATTCATCACAACGGTATAGTTTCACGCGGCGTCCTTAGCCTGCATTCAGCGACAGAGGATCCTATTCATCATCATCATCATCATCATCATCTCAGCCATAATACGTCCACTGCTGACCATAGGCCTCCCCTTTGGACCACCATAAGTATCGGTCGGAAGCGACTTCCATCCAGCGTCTTCCGGCGCATTTAAAGGGGGGTTTGCCATACGCGCCACGCTTGGCAGGCGGGTTGGCGCGCCCAGTTTTTTTTTGTTTATTGTTGTTTAGGCTTTCGGAAGATGCTGCTGCCCATCTCCCGGTATATTCCTTTAGCAGACTCCTACTGCAACCACGGGACGATAAGGTGGGGGACAATTCTAAGACCGGGCACCCCACGGCGATCCTATCGGCGGATCCTATTCAAAGTAATTTAAACTCCAAATGCGCTAGCCATTTGGAAAGCTAGCTGAAAATTTGATGGGAGTTTCTGGCGGCGCAAAGCTGGCTCGGTTATTTCCCAGAACATTAATATTCCCAGCCTTAACTCACGTCCACTACAAATGTCTCAATGGAAGACCTGGATTCCAAACAGTCCACCATTTTTCTGTCTGTCCGTTTGTGGCTTTACCAAGCGGTAACAGAAAGCGGTAATTTGTTTTGTGTACACTGTACAGCCGACATGCTCTTGGCCGAGTTTTATTAGTTTTAGGGTTGGCGCGGGTTTCACTCGTTTTAGGTTAGCTTTTATTTTATTTCTGCTATTTGAGTTAGCTAACAAAGTCAAAAAAGCATTTCAAATTGGGAAACAGAAAAAAACAAAATTGTCCGATTCACGTACCTATATTTTTTTGTAGGACGTCACTAGAGTACAGCTCGCTCTATTGATTAGGCTTATTGACATTCAAAAGCAATAGCAAAAGCAACTGCCTACAAATCGAACAAAAACATATTACTGATGCTATTGCAGGCTTCAAAATAGGATCTGCAGCCGGATTAGACGGCATTTCCCCTCAACATTTAAAAGATCTCACTGCACACGGTACCGGTGATGCCGGTGTAAAACTGGTCAATTCCTTAAATAACGTTATAAACCTCATGTTGAGCGGGCGTTTAAATCCAGACATAGTGCCTGTTATCTATGGAGCCAACCTGATAGCTCTCACTAAAAAAGACGGCGGTGTAAGACCGATAGCAGTTGGCACGACCCTCAGACGCTTAGCGTCCAAAATAGCAGTTCGACATATTGTTTCAAAGTTAAAGCGAAAGTTTGAACCGGTTCAGCTAGGCTTTGGAACAAGAGGTGGCTGTGAAGCCGCAGTTCATGCGCTCCGCACCTTTCTCAATACTGATGATTGTCAAGTTTTATTAAAAATTGATGTAAAAAATGCATTCAATTCGGTAAACAGAGACACCCTGCTGGCTGAAATTAGGAATCATATCCCAGAACTTTACAACTACCTCCTACATTGCTACGCAGATCCCACTAAATTAATGTACCGTAACCATGAGCTCTCGTCAGAAGTTGGATGCCAGCAGGGTGATCCCCTCGGGCCGGCCATTTTTAGTTTAGCGATAAATCCCATTATTCAAAATTTAACCTCTAAATTTAACGTGTGGTATTTGGACGACGGCACCCTAGGAGGAGACATAGATACAGTACTTTCCGACCTCTCAACCCTCACAACCAAATTTAAATCTATTGGCCTTGATCTAAATTACAGTAAATGCGAACTTTACATTCACGACACATCCTTAAATCCTTCAGACACTGCTAACAAATTTAATATTTTAACACCAAATATTAAATCTGTTACTAAAGATTCTCTTAGCCTCCTAGGGACTCCAATTTTTGACGATTTTCTTCCTGTGTTTATAAATAATACTATAGCAAAATTCCAAAATTGCGCCGATCGTCTACTAGAAATTAGCCCCCATTCAGCTTTATTTATTCTTAAATTCTGTCTTTTTGTGCCAAAATTAACTTACATGCTTCGGTGCAGCCCCTTTTGGAAACATAAACATTTACTAACGTCTATAGACGCGTTGGTCCAAACCCACTTGGAACTTATTCTAAATTTAAAGCTCACCGAACAATCCTGGCTCCAAGCATCCCTTCCCGTCCGGTACGGCGGGCTAGGGGTGCGCAAAATTTCTAGTGTTGCACTGCCAGCATTTCTATCGTCTGTTCACAGTTCTGGTGATCTCGTAGGAAAAATCTTGAGGGCTCCGCCCACAAACTACGAGATCTCAGGCTTGGACGACGCTAGAAATGCCTGGCTGTCTGCCTGCCCGGGGCAAAATTTTCCAATTAATCTCAAATCACAAAGGGGCTGGGATGATGTTTTGTGTAAACTAACCTACACCTCTGTTTTGGACAATAGCACAGGACCCGAACGCGCGCGACTGATGGCCGTGGGCTGCAAGGAGGCTGGCCACTGGCTAAGTGCTTACCCCTCGCCTAATACAGGTACCCATTTGGCAGCGAATACCCTCCGAGTGGCGGTCGGGCTGCGTTTAGGGGTGCCAGTATGCGCGCCTCATAAATGCCTCTGTGGTAGTGACGTCGACCGGCTGGGGCACCACGGATTATCCTGCCAACGTAGCGTGGGCCGCTTCTCGCGCCACGCCGCCTTAAACGATATAATCCGTCGGTCTCTTGCCACCGTCAATGTACCTGCAATACTGGAACCTACCGGTATAGCTAGAGACGATGGCAAGAGACCCGACGGCATGTCACTGATACCGTGGAGGATGGGGCGTGTGCTCGTGTGGGACGCTACCTGTGTAGACACGCTGGCGCCGTCCCATCTCCACGGTACCACACGCAAAGTAGGCGCGGCGGCGGAGGAGGCTGAGGCCCGCAAAAGACGCAAATACAGGGGTCTCGACGCCAACTACAACTTTGTTGCATTTGGAGTCGAGACTCTTGGTCCGTGGGGCCCAGCAGCACAGAAATTGTATCGAGAGTTGGCTAAACGGCTGGTCGACGTAACCGGGGATAAACGAGCTGGCAGCTTCCTCGCCCAACGCATAAGTGTTGCGATCCAGCGAGGAAATGCTGCCAGCATCCTCGGCACCATACCACAGGGGCCAACTTTAGATTTAGATTTTTAGTTTTAGATTATTTTATTGTAGGGTTTATTTTATAAGTATGTAGTTTAGTTATATTTTTAGTGATATTTTTAAGTCGTTATATGTACCATTTTAAAGTTTGTAATTAAATGTATTAAAAAAAAAAAAAAAAAAAAAAAAAAAAAAGCAATAGGCACCTATATTATTTTGTCATAATGAGAATAGACCCATTTATACTTAGACTGAATATCAGGAACTTCAAGAAGCTCATTATGTCTTCGATGTTTCTCATTTATGACTCTATTTAATTAGCAAACGGATGGATCCTATCCGTATTTATTATTAGTACATAGCTCAAAAAAGGCTCCGTATTTATTTTGACTAAGACGTTTAGGATGATTCACGCTGTACCGTTCCGCGTCCTACACGACACTTCCGGCACTTCATTTTGTATAGAGAGCGTCTCGTGGTCCTCAGAGATCACGAACCGTATTGGGTGGGTAGAGTGACGGAAGTGGCAGTAGGACGCGGAACGGTACATCGTGTATCATCCATCTCGCAATAATCGGCTATAACCAGACCCACCCACAACATATATACGTACTATACATAAGTAGACTGTTAAAATCATAAGCCTTCGTTTTCCCATTGACGGATAAAAAAGAACCAAATATTTGGCCTCAAACATCCAGCCGTTTATACTGAGTCGTTGGCCAGAGTAGCAGAGCACTCAGCGAGCAGTTTCACGCGTTTTAGGCTATATAGGTCGTGCGTCGGGCTACGTGGCACTAATCATTATGATTTGGCAAAGTGGAGCCACACACTGCATTGACTTTATGGAAGTGTAGCGTTGCGTAAGCTACGGACGGCGAAGGCTTTATGGACGCTACAGACCAGAAAATAATAAAGACACCAAGTGCCTGATGCAGTCTGTTCGTGTATGAGCTCCCATACAAATCACGACATTTCTCATTCCGAACTAACTTTAACTATACAAAGGTTTCTTCTCATTTTGTTGGCTACATTATTAGTACGAGGTGTCTCATAGCAACATCTGATATTTGTCTTAACCTAATTGTATTTTTTATAGACAGCATAACCAACGTCCTCCTAGACTAGTCGCTAGTGACCCTGCCTATAAAGCAAGAGGTCGTAGGTTCGAAATTATTTGTGTGTTTATTACGGATCGGATATTCCTGAATTATGGATGTTTCCTATTTAATTATAGTACATTACACAACTAGGGTGGTAAAACAAAGAAAGGCCGAGATCGCAGAAGTTTGCGGCCCGAGCTGCAAGCGAGGGACGTAAATATGCGATCGAGGGTTTTCTTTATTACCTCCCGTGTTGTGTACATCATTTTATGTCTACACTTGGCCAGAAAGCGTCTTTTTCCGTACGCGCAGCGTGCGGAAAAAGCCACTTTATGGCCAGGTGTGGCATAAAGTATATATAGGGAGACGACCCCCGCTCCGAGTCGTTTCTAGTGCAGAGGTTGTCCGTAGCTATCCAGCGGGGTAATGCCGCTAGCGTTATGGGCACTTTTGCACCGGAAACAACAACGAACGGCAGCAATGTTTATAGTTAAGTTGACTTATGTACAATTAATTTGTACGCTGTGATTAAGTATATCTATATCTATTGTATATATTGTCGCCTAGTACCCACAATACAAGCCTCATTGACACTGTAGGAGCAGGTTGATTTGTAAGATTGTCCCATAATATTTATTAATTATAGCATGGTGATTGTCGGTCTATTATTTATTAGTCTCTGATTTTATGGCCGCTGACGCTGACAAAACGACTCCCATCTGAACTGCAATCGCCCGTTACCGCCGACCTCTCGAACTACGATTTTTAAGCTTCACAGTTGACCTTTAGGTATATTATACGAGTAACAATAACATCATTATTTTTATACAGTAGCAGTTTTAGTTTTAGACATTATAGGACCTCTTATGCCATCTAGTGGTTCCTGGCAGAAACCCATGTTGACGTCCTGCGCGGCGCGAATAGCGGCGTTGGTGTTGGTTAGGGCATGCAATACCGGGATTGGTTATCTGCCTTTTCGCCGAATATTGTATTGCCGAATTTCACTTGCCAACCAACTTTTCGCAGAAGTTTCATTTGGCCGAATTTCATTTCCCAATTTTACATAATCCAACCTAACCTAACCCAACCTAGTAGGTAATTTTCATTTCCCAACTATGGGGTTGGGGAATGAAATGGTTGCGAAATAATTATTTGGTAAAAGTTGTTCGCTAGAACTGCTAGACCATCCAATTCTCATTCCCCGTAGCCCTTTTTTCAGACGGAGTAATGATAATCCTATTTGATAATTGTCAAAGTTCCAGCACAGTTAACAGGTGAGGTTTACGTGTTCTGGTTATCAGTAATATTCTCATCACACATTCAGTGCTGCTTACACGGTGGGAGGTTAACACTCGATTCAGATGCTAGGGCTATTGATTAATAATTAAAGATTCTTATTGTTTGTAGAACAACTCTCTCAAATACTTAATAGTTTCTATCCGCGATTTTGTTTGCGTACAATTAGCACTTCGATGACTTTCGCGATAAAAACTATCTCCGCCAGCCTTCTGGGCACCCTCCCATTGGGCTTGGAACTTGAGCCCGTTTTCTATTTGTAAATATGTACATATTCTAGGATTAATTTATTAAGTTATATATATGTTATTATGTACTTTTATTTTAATAAATTAAAACTATCTTATGTCCTTCCTTCAAACTCTCCGTAACTAATTTCATCTAAATAGATTCACCAGTTTTAATGTGAAGAGGTTACCAACAGAATTACTTTCATTATTAAAAAATAAAAATTCAGTCGAATTGAGAACCTCCTCCTTTTTTGAAGTAGGTTAAAAATACTAGTAGTCCGCCTCGAATTGAGAACTCGCGATTTACTTGCAAACGAGTTGACCAATATGAAAAGACCCTAAGGAAGATTTTTTTTCTCCTTCTAGCTTCATAACCACTTAATCGATCCTGCTCATATACGGACTTACAAATTTTATGTATCTCTGCTACAGCCCCAATAAATTTCATAAAGATCAGAAAAACGTTACTAAAGTTATCGTCGGAGAAACAATCGAAATCAAAAAGCCATCCAAATGCCGAGACGTCCCAGTAGCCAGGTGACAGTTCGGTCTGGAGTTGTTTGTAAGAACTCACTTCACTTACGCTCCGCGAGTTCGATTACTAGGGATTGGCGGAGAGCGATGCTATTCTAGCATCCAATTAAGTAATATTCCTAAGTATAAATCCGATTTTCAAACTAGTTTTGGTTTGGAAGTTAGAATAAAGCTTTGTGGGTTTGGATCTAAGCTCGGACCAATTAATTTTCTTAGAACTTACCTGTTTAGGGAATATAATTTGATATTCACCGTTAGCTTTTAAAGAAGTAAAGAAGCCGGACTAAACCCTTGTCGGACCTAATTTTCCCTCGGGGCTTGAAAGTCAGGTGGCAGAAATAGTAGAAACCAGTGTCTTATATATAATTCTAGGCCTCGGTAATATCGTGTTGCCTTTGATCTAAAATTGAAGCGTTGTTTACCAAAATAGTGTGTGAGAGAGAGAGAGAGATAGATATCAATTAAAATTATCCACCCAAGTTGTGAACTCCAGCAGTGTTAATGTTTAAAAATAGACTCGACAATCTATCTAAAGCAGTGAACTAGTGCTTAGTGAACTATGATATAGACTTATCAGCATGAGCTGTGCCTGTCTAAAATTATATAATAATGTAATAATTAGCCATATAAATGTAAGGCAAATTTTCGTAAAGAACTTGAAAATTAAGAAATTGAGTCTAGTTCAAAACTAGTTCAAATTTAGTTAAAAACTACTTCAAACTTAGTTCAAAACTAGTTCGAATTTAGTTAAAAACTAGATCGAACTTAGTTAAATACAAGTTTTAGCTTAGTTAGAGTCTAGTTAAAAACTAGTTCAAATTTAGTTCAAAACTAGTTTAAACTTAGTTCAAAACCAGTTCAAAACTTATTTCGAGACATGTTTGATCCAAGTTCGAATCTTGTTCAAAACTAGTTCGAACTTAGTTTGAGACACGTTTTAGCTTAATTCAAAACTAGTTCAAACTTGGTTCAAAACTTGTTCGAACTTAGTTATAAAATAATTCGAACTTATTTTAAATCTAGTTCGAACTTAGTTCTACTCGTATTTTCCCTTTTGTTAGACCATTTTTAGAGCTTTGAAAATATTAAAATTTGTTTGAAACATTACATTTGAAAAAAAAAGGAATCACTTTGTCGCTTGTCGTTAAAGCGATACTGCCATAAAATTCATTTAGAAACGAACCTTATCAACAACCGACAATGAGCTACCTGTTACTCGAAAACGTCACATTTTATCTGGTAAAGTTTTTTAAATAAGAAATAAGAGAGCTACCTATGATAAAATTAATTTAATTAATTTCATTCGAAAAACACAATCAAGCTCTTTCCGGCAATCTAATTCTTTCTTTCAAACGCACAATAAAATTGTCGACATCTTTCATCATAATGCCGAATTTGCCCCTAAGCGGGTCTTTGTACTGGGATGGATCCAGATTCGACGGTGGAAGCACTTGGTAACTTCGCAGGAAGGTCGCTAAAACCGTCTTCTGCGACATCATCGCATACTGGTACCCTGAAAATAGACCATTATAAATACTTAGTCGAGTGGAAATTGATGTACAATAGAAGAATAAGCTAGCTATTCTAGCTAATGACTTTGTAATAGCAACACTTGGGTGTACACCGGATTCGGTAACAGTTAACGATATACATAAATTACATAACGGTTAGCACTGGTGTGCCGTAGCTAACGAAAACAATACCATCGAACCTGCAGGGCGATTTTTGACAAACGAACGCTCGAATCTGCATGCTTAAATCCGAATAAAACAATGAATTGATGTTTTAAAAATAACAGCGGTAGGAATGTGCAATAATGATTATTTCAACTATTAATTTCATGCGAAAATAATGGCGACAAACATTTGTGCACGATTATTTTCGAGGTAAATTTTTGTAAATTCGAGCGCTCGAAATTCAAAAAATCGACACGACTGCACCATCAAATCAAAATAAGTACACTCTCACTCTACCGTCAGTTCAATTAAATCCATATATGTATAACTCTGGATACTACAGAGGGCCAAAACCGAAAACTGAGACTAGTTTGAACTAAGTAGCGATCCACAATTCCACATGTCATTGACATTTCAAACCCCAATTTTACTACGAGACCCCTGTCTCGTAGTAAAATCGACAAATAAACTCACCAAGACAGTTCCTCATACCCCAACTAAAAGGAATGAATTGTGCTGGATGCTTCAGGGGTTCAAGGAATCTTTCAGGTCGAAAGCTGTCGGTGTCGTCTCCCCAATATTGTTGGTTTCGGTGCACTCCCCAGATCATCACGGTAATGCCGATTCCTTTCGGTAGAGTAATTCCATTTGCTGCACAGAAAATAGGTCTTTATCAAATAAAGGATAGCCGAATGATAAAGGCACAGATTACCGTGTTGACGCCTGAATCAAAATTAGTTTTGATTCATTTTGATGCGACTTCAATGCAACTCCAATGCATATCATGCATTTTTTCTGGGGGTAGATAATGTTTTAATAGTACATTACTTCAGAGGCCTTGAAGTAAGGGATTTCAGGACGAGATTGCGGCCAAGGATTGTATAGTGCTTTTCTCAAACATTGTAAGAAAATATTAAAATTAAAATAACTACTAATTAATCAAGTAAAATGATTACATCGCCGTTGCCGCCTTTTTTATTTTTTAAACTTGATATTTGAAAAAGCTATTCGAGCACCATGATTAACCGCTTATAAATATAGTTCTTTTTTAATTTTATGTCGCAATTATGATTATAGAGAATGGTCGTTGGCTGCATGTAATATTTCCTATGTCAGTGTAAACTTAGTAAGCAAATTTAAAAAGTTAGAGCAGCGGACAATAATGTACGTTTCATACTAACTCCATGTAATGTAAGGAGCCATAAATGAGCAACTTCATATCTTCATTTCGTGACATTAACGCATACATTTCGGAGTATGTTTGAGAAAACATATTTTAAAATTAGAATCATGCTCATGTGCATAGTGTCTTAATTAAATTAAATGTAGATACAAACGCAATGTTATCTCGCTTGTGGTCTCTCTAACAACCACCGGTACAGGGGGATATAGTCGCAACGATTCCTTTATCACCATTTCCAAGTACTTGAGATGTGGCAAATCTTCTACGGTTAACTTCCTATCTGAATCGCCGAACACTTCTAGTAGCCTGTAGAAGAATACATTAATCAATTTATACGTGTGCGTGTGAGACGACAGGGTGCCGGGGGTCAGAGGCTTTGGCCTTCATGAAGGAGATAGGGCGCCGAGTTTTTGAGAGAAGGGGTGACCCTCGCGCAGGTTCTTTCCTGGTGCAAAGGTTGTCCGTCGCTATCCAACGCGGTAACGCGGCGAGTGTGATGGGCACCTTTGCGCCTGGATCAACTCGGGGGGAACTTTTCGATCGTGACGTATTAGTACATTACACAACTAGGGTGGTAAAACAAAGAAAGGCCGAGATCGCAGAAGTTTGCGGCTCGAGGTGCAAGCGAGGGACGTAAATATGCGATCGAGGGCTTTCTTTATTACCTCCCGTGTTGTGTACATCGTTTTATGTCTACACTTGGCCAGAAAGCGTCTTTTTCCGTACGCGCAGCGTGCGGAAAAAGCCACTTTATGGCCAGGTGTGGCATAAAATATGTTATTATTATTATTAATTGTAAACATGACATTGTGTTTATCTTATTAGCAGATATTATAATATATTGATTTATACGTTTGGAAAATAAATCTTGTGGTATATACGCTACGACATGAGTGTGAGCGTGACGAAGTGATGCAATGGTGTTGTGTCTTAACATATTCTATGGGTATAGATAGGTAATCATTAGGTACTTAGTGTCTGCTTGTTCTTGTGTCTTTTTGTGTCTTTGCCAACATTTTGATACGAGTATTTACCATTCGCTTTTCGGTGAACGCAAACATTCTAAATAAGAAAACTGCACCTATACTTCCATATGCCAATTCTACCCCTATTGCCCCCCCCCCCCCCCCCATCCTGTATCCGCGCCTGACCTTTATACTCTATTTCTTTAAGTATTACTATGAAGCCTATGCCATGCTGAAACTTACTCCTTGTGAACTGCTTCTTGTATTTCGGGATGACGAGCCAGCATGAGAAGAGTGTAGCATGCACCTGTAGCTGACGTGTCCGTGCCTGCACTTATGATCACCTTCATTTCTTCTAGAAGCTCCTCGTTATTCATTTTTCGTTCTTTCCGTGGTGCCTCCATTATAGTGTTGATAATGGTTCGTATCTTGGGTTCTGAGGCATCTGAAATTGTATTGATTCTAGCGTTCCGATTTTGTTTTCACCTCGGTGTTAGCTCGTAACGTTTTTTGATGTGATTATATAAAACAAACATGTTTTCGATTTATAAGGATGATTCACGGTGTCATGTTCCGGGTCCGCCCCGTCGACGGGCCGACACCAGGCTTTCCGAGCAGGACACGAGCAGCGACCGGGCGAATCCGGGTCCGAGCCATCCGGCACCTCCCTATTATACAAGGTGGCCAAAAAAGAACTGATATCCCGTTGGCTGTAAGCTTTCGGGACGCTAGCAATCCTCCCTAGATGGTTTTGGAACCTCTCAGATCGATTTGATTTTTGGACCTTTGTATGGCCATTGAGCGGCGGCGGTGAGTAACTTCCGTCGAGCTTCCGGGCACGAAGCGACCCGAGTCCGGGCTGTTTTCGGTCCGAAACATCGTCACGTGGTCACAGCTTTTTGTTTCTAGTAGGTAATTATAAATTGACCGAGAATTAGCTACGCCCTCATATTTTACATTACAATTTATTGACATTTTGTAACCTACATATTTTGGCAAGTATATTCCGTCATATCGTTACAAACTTGTTGCCGTATAGTCTCCGAGTGATCGACGGGCCTTGCACGGAACAAGTCAGGTCCGAGCATTGTTTGTAGCTAGTAACGGACGTCAAAGAACAAAACATTACTGTCCCGTCGACGTCCCGGCTACGTAGTGTGTCTCGTACGACACTCGGAGGTCACGTGATGTTTTTCTATACAAAATGAAGTGTCGGAAGTGTCGTATCGGACCCGGATCATGACACCGTAAATTATCCTTTATTCAGTTCTCTGTATTATGCTTTTTGGCAGATGAGAGAGATTTTCAAGGTATTTTTGTATTGTATTTATTCTGTGAATGTGGAAGCATTTATTTACTTCTTAGTTAGTAACCTTGTATAAGTTTTTAAGTTTTTCTTTATAAGAATTGTTCAGTTTCGATTTCGTTTCTAGAGTGTTGTTTACTTGTTTCACTACCGTGCAAGGTAGAATTTTAATTCATGTTTTTTTGGCAGTATATTAATTTACGCTGTATTTTTTACATGTTGTCTTAATTTCCAATACAAAATTTGTTGAGGTTTTTAAGGTAATTGTATCGCTCCTCTAGAGATTTCAGCGTAGATCTATTTGAAAACTTGCGCCTGCTCTTTTTCGCTATCTTTAGGTAAATCACCTATCTAAGATCTAGTCCGAAGGGGACTGACGATAATACCTCGTATTTGTGGTCAAAATGTATTCATTGCAATTTTTTATGTTGTTATCAGGAGAGTGTTCCATATCAGTATGCTTGTATTTTTTTTAATTTAAAAACCAAAAACAAGAGCATTTGATTTGAAAATTGAAATGCGAAAAGGTGTTGTGCTTACCAGTACTCTTCTTTTCACTAAATCCGTGTAGGTTCTTTTCGTTTTTCTGAATTATCTAAAAAAGGTACAAATAAATATAAAACATTATGAAATATGTCTTACAACTTAGGTTAGGTACTAATCAGTGAGCTCACATTTTTTTCCTAAGGCGGACTGCCCGTAATTGAGTAAAATTATTCCTCATTTTAAGTTTTATGTTAAGCATCTATTTTAACTTCGCATGATTACAAATTACGGACAAATTGTTATGGTTATACCATCCGCATATAAAACAGACTTAAGTATACATACTTAACAAACTTCGTTTTATGCCGATGCTACAAAAATTCAAATACTTATACTCGCAAAATGCCTGTATTGGCGGTGTGCATGAGTGTGGCGTCATCTCTTGAGCAGGGGCTGAAAGGATTTTTTTCTTTTTTATTAATGGCATATACTTCTTGCTTATATGAAATGTCACTGGCTGATTCACTATTTTGACAGTTGACCCTACGGGTGATGTCAAATATTTTGAAATGTGATATTAACGAGAGCCCAATTTCGGCAATTTCTTGTTACATTGTGCGCTGCGATCGTTCACGTTACCCCCACCATGCACTTCGCACATAGCCAATACAAACAAAACCACTATATGTACATGCAATTCAGAGCTCTCGATAACTTATCTTTAGTTTTCTAAATAAAAACACCTTTTCTTTTAGTTAAATTTTACTTGCGGCTGGCTGGGCGAAACAAAGATCAAATTAACATTTCACATAATATAAATAATAAATATAATAAATATTATGGGACAATCTTACACAAATCAACCTAGTCCTGTAGTAAGCTCATTATTCATTTCAACTGAGTTAATTACCTCATTCAAAAATTTGTCAATGTAGCTAACGCATCTCTTCAATTGCTTGTAACTTGGCATCAAGTGGTAGATAAAATCAGAGTACAGCCAAGGTTGAACCATACGCGTCCCTATATTGGCGGCAGTGATATCAAAGGCCCCAAGGAACGGATGATCCACGTTTTTCTGTGAGTTGATTTTTACGCCAAGATTTGTTTCTGAAATATTTTTAGATTATAATAATACACCGTGCTTTATTTTTCGTAGGTACTACTAGGTAGTACAATAGGTACGATTGAGAAAATGAACTGGCATAGTTAGTTAAAAAAAACGTTTATTTTGCAACAAAAATGTAATCGGTCACTAATGTATAGGATAGGATATTACAATTTACGCAACCAAATAATTGAAAGTATGACATGTCAATGTATTTTCGAACATTAATAGTCCGAGATACAAAGAAAGCATATTTTATTGACTTAACAGAAACACACAGGTGCATCATTTATTGCGGTGTGTCAGAGTAGTTACAGTCGACGTCAAAGATATGTTTACACTTTTGCACCTTATTCCTTTGTAATAGGGTGCAAAAGTGTAAAGAAATCTTTGCTTTCGATTTAGGGTTTCTGGTTTCTCGACCTTTTTTATTTCTCGAGGCACGGGAATTCTCGACCACTATTTCTCGAGTTTCTCGAGTATCTCGAGAAATTTTAGAAGGTCTTTTCCGACCACGGAACAATAGTGTTCCGGACCTTTGGAAGGCGTATGTGGAGCCAAAGCCAACGCGCAAAGGCCCTTTAGACAATTTAATGAAAAGTGAGGGATACACTAAAAGGATGCTGCCCTTGCCCGTTTCATGGGACGCACGCAGAGACAGCGCCCGCCATGGTGTAAGGACTATTCAGTTAATGGAGTCTAAAATGTATAAGGCTATTGGGTGAATAGTATGGGCTAATTACTGGGCTATTGGGTGAAGAACCGGATGCCTGCTTAATAAAACGGTATCCAATTTTAATTCCGGCAGACGGTGACTCGCCCTCCGCAAGATGGGATCCCATAAAAAGCGACATCAAAGATGGCTCAAGGGCAACACCGGTGCGGGGCTGGGGGTAGAGAGGTGTCACTAGACTTTAAACATATACCTAATATAGCCAACTCGCCACTTAGGTTTCCACATCTACCCTCGAGAACGCAGCTCTAGCGACCCCACTCTGGACTGGACAGCCGGTCCTACAGTCCCACTCATCCGATAGGTTAAGCACAGAGCACAGACAGCATAAGCTAGATGCATTAAGTGTTAAACACGTGTTTTTTTTACTTATCGCTCTTGCGATTTATTTCTCGAATTCTCGAGGCATTGCTGTTTTTTTCCCGTCTCGCCGAAGGACAAATTTCTCGAGATTTCTCGCCTCGAGAATTTTCGAGCCGAAACCCTATTTCGATTGTACAAGAAATATACTTAATTTAAGCTCAGGAATATACCCTTTTGAAATTAAAGGAAATTTAAAAAAACACGGTGTTTATGGGATATCTAGGACAATGAGACGGGTCACATCGAATTGAAGTTTACTTAACAAGGTGACCCTTTTTCGTATTCCATCGTATGTTTATTACGGTCATCAAAATTTTCGTTATCGTTTTCTTTAATTATTTGTTGTTATCAATTTTCACATACACACAGATTGAAAATTACATGGACATATTATGAATGAAATCATTCATAAATTGTCTATTTGTCCATGTGATTTTCAATCTTATTGTATTATCGGGTGAAATCGTTCATAAATTGGTAATTACAACAAATTACGGATAGTGTGGTTTTATATTCATAAGATATGAATACGGTCAATTTGCTTAAAACGTATCTATACACAATTACACAATCTGAATTGCCACACTGACCGTGCATGTCTGAGTTCAAGTTCAAAAGTAATCAAAGGTCTCAAAGACCATTAATTTTATAATATTTGCAGTTCTCATTTTCACGCGAACATATTTTCACAACTAGGTACTAACCTGTCACAGAGTCGAAGGTGTACGTGGCCATGTATTTCCAGATGGAAAAGTCCGCGGCCCCCACCTTAGGCCGCAGGAGCTCTACCATGGTAGCACTCTGCTTTGCAAATATCTCCACGAAGGCGTTAAGGTTCTTGGAGCTGAAGATGGGCGATAGGATCTTTCGACGTGGTCGCCATATGGGCACTGTTTAGGTTCAAACATTAGTATAGAGGCTGGAAAGTAAGCTATAGGTGGATCGAGTTAGTTCGAGGGCCGACCCGCCAGGGGAGGCCCTCGAAGATACGAGTCCACCTATAGCGCTTTCGGCCGAGACATTACATAGTGCTTTTCACGACTACGTCAGGTAATAAAATAAAAAAATAATTGGCATAACAATATAAACACTTTAATAGATATTATAATACTATAGGTATTAATATTAAAGGTTCATATGCTTTTTAGGTTTAAACGAGCTACATGCTAATATAACTTTCTGAAAATAAATGCTTCTTTTCGCCATCCTTCCATAATATGAAATGTTCGTAGGATATTATATTGTATACAAAATATCACTGTTCATGGGCCTTCTTATTTAGGACGAGACTGGTAACAAATTTCCAGCGTGTGCTGTGATAGTTTAGTGGACACAGTGAGCGTGGTTTGTTTATCGTTGCTCATGTCGGATGAACCAAATACGCTGCAAATCACTTCAGCAGCGCCGGCGCAAGATCACCCTCAACAAACTTTGTCAGACAGAGCGCACGAAACGCGCCGCGATCCGCGCTGGACGCAGGTCGGCAACTCGGCAGTCGGCAACGCGACGTGCAGCAGTGCGCGACGAGCCGGTGCAAGTAGCACTCATAGTGCGTGAAGATGGAGACCTAGGCTCTCCGAAACATATCGCGCGACGTGACTAAAGTGCCGTGAGTGTAACCGTGTTATTTTATAGTATTAATGTCTAACGAAAGTTTAAATTTAATACATCTATATTCAATGTAGACTGTTAAGTAGTATTTTAAAACGTGTTTCCAATCTTCGTAGAATTGGAACTAAGAGAAGGAAAAAAGGCGATATTTACCATTGACGACGAATATCGAATGACAATGTGACGAATTTATTATGAACATCATAAAAGGTAGGTAGAGGTGAAGCAGAAAGGAAGTCAGGAAAGCCAAGGATAGCATACATGGATCAAGTCAAGGAAAAAATAAACGTCGTGTCGTTTCAGGCTATCGAGGAGAAGGCAAAGGACAGATACACATAGAAATAGCTCCACCGACAAGAGCCCAGCTCTTAAATAATTGATGATGATGAACTATTGGCGAATATCGAGGCGAACTAACCTGGAGCGCTTAAACTTCCATTGCCAGTAAAAGGGTGAAAACAGTGAATTATTTTTTCATCTTTAGTTAGACAATTCTTCAGAAGCATGTCTGCCACCACAGGATCCGAAACAGCTAAAAATTTCAAAATGTATCAAGTTCTAATAGAATATGATATTGAAGTCAGAATAATCAAGGTTATAAGTATGTACGATAAATGTTACGATTTTACGGCTTTATTTATTTATTTAAACTTTAATGTACAAAATACAAAAATGCCAAATGGCATTCTCTACCAGACAACTATTTATCCAAGGACTTATGCTTCAAAATTTAACGGACAAAGTGGGAAATAAAGGACAGACAGAGGGACAGACGGACATGACTTCCGTTTAGGCCAATTTGGCTACGGAATCCTAAAATATAAAAAAATAAAGAAAAATCTAATAAAAAGCAATAAAGAGTATTTATGTTTGTTTATATATTTTATAATAATAGGTACACCATTGTCGGTAGTCGATAAGGCGGTACTGCCATTACATTCATTTAGAAATAAATTGTATTAACAACCGACAATGATGTACCTTTTGCTTGAAAACGTCACATATTTATTTACGTCACACCGCTTATGCACTTGACAAAAGTTAGTGTTAAAAGTTCTGTGTCTTCTGTCATGCTAACAACTCACGAGAGACGTTTAAAAAATGTAACCCTACATTCCAGAGACATTGTCGTTACCTATGTATAAGTTATAACCATTCCAATATGCTAGTGTCCCGCCTTGTTGTAAAGCATCCCGTCCAAGCCTCTTCAAGCCGTTCATGCGATCTGAAACAGAATACCATTTAGTTGCCTTATCGAGCGAGTGTGATCACGCGGCGTACAAAAATCTAGAGTTTTCAACTCCAACGTCAAGTCAGTCCTATTGTATGGATGCGAGACGTGGCTAGTGAGACAAGTGATTACTTGTCTTACTAGCCACGATTGGTTACCTTGAGTCAGTATATAATAGCAGAGAGAGTTTTGTTATTTTAAGATTAAACCATTTATTGAATAATATTGTATGTTGTTAGTTTAAATTAATAAATACTAACCTTCATCGGTCCCTATGAATATATGCGCATTACCAATTAGCGGCAGCACCGGAATAGACGTTGGCAGTTCTTTAGCTATTTGCTTCAGTTTTTTTCTATGTCTATATCCTGACATCCACCAAATCCATATTGTAGCGCCTAGTAGTGTAAGTAACCAAATCATTTTTATTTACAACCCTTTTACATGTATTTAATCAGTATTTTATAAAACGACAGCATTACAAGAGCTCTAGACGATGACAAATGGGTGTAATGGATTTCCTGTTAGTTATTTATGTTTATCAATACCCATTGAAGCACAAGCGTGAGAAAAATTAAATTGAAAAGAGCAAACTGGAAAAATGTCAATGGTTCTCTTTAGAAAATGGACGTGGAAATATTTTGATGGGAATTGATAAGGTACCTGATATAATTATTAATGAATACCAGTCGAATTGAGATTAATTGAGAAAAACCTGTCTTGAAAAGTCGCTACTGTTGCTAGTAAAACTCAGTAAGTACATTTTTCAATCAAAACAAATAGTAATTGCGTGTGGATATCCACGTGTTTTTAATTTAGCATGTCGAATCAGGTTTCTAGATGAACATAAATAAGTAAAAACTATTTTTTTCACTTGTCATGCTCAGAATATAACCGGTTCCATTTAGACTACATAAGTAGTTTTTCTGCTCTAGTCCTGAAGTAGAATCGTCTATTAATAACCTTATGGCATAGAATTTTTTTTTCTTAAAATTTCAACCAGGACGAGGGTAGAGCTTGCAATTCCGGTATTTTTTGTATGGCCGCTTCCGGAATGGGCCATACGAAAAAAACCGGAATTGCAAGCCCTAGACGAGGGACAGAGGATTCCGTCTTCGTGGAATCCAATGATCAACTAAATTAAGTGTGAAAAACTCCAAACCATCGGATGTAGTAAAAGTTGTGTGAGGCAAAGTGACAATCCTAGCGTAAAAGAGTAGGATATATACCAAGTCTAACGTCACGTCACGTTTGAAACGTTGGGCAAAATAATTACCAAACTAAATACCAATTTTTATTTAATGTCTCGAAGTTGATTTAGCAATGCAATATTATGAAAATAAAACTGAACTGTGTAAAACATAGTACGTATAATTAGATTTTTGACTAATGACCAAAGAGAATTAAGTACCTAGAGTGTTCTCTCCATACATGGCTAAATGCGTATATATAATAAGTTTTAAGCGAGCTTTGCTAAAAGTTGTTATTCAAAAGATTATAGCTTAACACGTATTACGATTTAAGTGTGCTTAAAACTTAGTAAAAATGAGTTTAACCATACCTCCCATACGACTAATTATTTAATTAGTAGTTTTGCTATGTATGGAGTTAGCAATCTATCTACTCATTTCTAATGACATATTGATAACTTCTTACGATAAAATTGATCTCTAGGAAGACCGTGTAAACTCTCAACTTTTGTTTAATTATAACAATTATACACGCATCCATGTACAGTCGACCCATTTGATTCCTAGGCCACTCTAGAACCCTGTCATAGTGAGTGCCCGTGGATACGGATTAAACGTAACTGTAAATATTTCATTACTATAATCATCCGCATGGCGGCGATGCGGTTCGCCACTACGCCTCGTTCTTCACGGGGGCGAGAAACGGCTCACGGAGAGTCGTTTTGCTGCAATGATCGTAGCAAATGGAAATCCGTGATCTCTGCCTACCCCTTTTGGGGTATAAGCGTGATTGTTTGTATGTATGTATGCAAATATTGCCCATTGTAACTGTTGTGACAAGATTCTATAATGAATTTGTCGACTGTACAGGAAGGTTTTATTTCCAGGTCGTTGTATTAATTATGGGTAAGATGACTGATCTCAACTTGTACTTACTTTTTTCAATAATTCAATGATTCTATTGTTATGTCGTCAAGGATGTTAACAGTAGATTGTACAACAAGTCCATAAAACGAGCCATTTTGCGCGAGGCGTTTATCTATCCAAGGGAGCTCGCGAGCGAGGATTGATATAAATGATATATCAAGTCGAGCGTAAAATGGGTTTTATGGACACGTTGCACACTCTACTTTTCGCTTCTATTGCGAGGAAATAAAGCAATTTCAGGTTGTAACACAAAATTATTTACAATGAAAAATAAATACGGTTCCCGCCTGTTAACTTTTTTTTCTTTTTTTTCAGTAGGTACGTGACAAATGTCGTAGTGATTTTTTTTAAATAAAGTTTAGGAAGTTGTTTGCGTGCGGCTTTTGGACCAACTGCCTTGGTATTCGACGAAGATTTTACTTTAGGCTCAGTGCATAAAAAACGATTTTAGATCGCCTACGCAAGGCTTAAAGACGAACTTTTAGAGTAAGAGGAGTGAAAAGTACTTAACGGTCATGAAATGTATATGTATTATGTGTGTAAAACTTGAACAAAATGTATTTAACAAGATATATTAATGCTACTAATTCATCTATAATATATGTGTAATCAGTAATATGTGATCCTGTCTTTTTTATGAATGTTTTCTATGTATTTGTGACGTTTTCAAATCAAATGTACATCATTATCAGTTGTAAATAAGAGCCAGTAACGACTGGCGCTTAGGCGTTACGTTATTATCAACAGAGAATGATGTACCTTTGACTTGAAAAGGTCACATTTAAGTATTTATATATCTTCATCTGTCGACATGATTAGCTGTCTGTATACATCGTGGAGACAGCCCTCCCGAACGACAGAAAGAAAAGAAAACGGATCTCTTAAACTAAATTTGAACGTTTCTTCAAATTGATACGATTATAGTGGTGATACTGGTGGTCTCATAGTCTGCATGCAGACTATACTTTACTGTGCTAAATAAACTATTCCGACCTCTTATTTTTAATTAGGTACTTCATTTCGCTTCAAAGTTCATATCAAATCTTTTCTGTTTTGCCCCATGGTTGACTGGTAGAAAATGCCTTATGGCACTACTTTGAATGAGTTATCTCCTCTCAGTAAGATAATAAATACTACAACATGTTCGGCGCGCTCTATAGGTTTCCTAGTCTGACGCGATCTAATTAAATAACGCTTTGTTTAAATAATTTTAGATACGTACTCTGGTATTGTACCGTTTTAATTATCATTAAGGACCGGAATTCTTCATAGCAAAAATGAAACAGTCAGAGGGATTGACCATGATGTTTTATCGACTTATCGATAAGTATCTGTATTTGTCACTTAACGAAGCAAAGCTAAAGTAATGAAATCAGGCTTTTGGATATACACCCAAACAAAATAAGGGTGTCCCTAATTAGCTGACCGCCACTTTAAGTTAGTATAACAGTAAAAAATTAAACAGACCATACTTTTATTTTAAATTTTCAATAAAAAACAGCTAAGAGTAGGTAACTAACCTTCATTCAAAATTACAGAGTCGAAATCTAAATCTGTACTAAATATGTAAATGTACATTGTAAATGTACATTTACATGTAAATTGACAACAAGACTAAACTTAATTAAATTAACGACATAACAATAAGAAGTAAAATCACATTATTACCCGGCGAAAATCACATTATTAATTTTTAACTTCCGTTTTTGTCAGTCCATAACGTTTCGATCATAATTTTTATTAGTCATATTGTCAATAGTCATAAAATTTTACAATCTAAATTGCTGGTCCGATTTTTGCAGGTCATTATTATTGTTAGTCATAAAATCTGTTACTCATAATATTCAAAGTCCAAATGGTGTCGTAGTAGTAATGTTGAAGGCAATAAACTTGCTTATAATAATTGTTTTAAGTTCTTTAATCGTAGATTATAATGATAACTAGGGATGTATATCGGTTTCCACAAATTTTAAGTTCCGATTTTTTATAGTCCATACCCTACCTATCTCTGGGAGCAGTTTCATTTTTAGGGTCATAAAAAATAACCCTAACCTACCTATCTCTGGGAGCAGTTTCGTTTTTAGGGTCATCAAAAAAAATAACCCTAACCTACCTATCTCTGGCAGCAGTTTTGTTTTTAGGGTCATCAAAAAAAATAACCCTAACCTACCCATCTCTGGGAGCAGTTTCGTTTTTAGGGTCATAAAAAAATAACCCTTACCTACCTATCCCTGGGAGCAGTTTCGTTTTTAGGGTCATAAAAAAATAACCCTAACCTACCTATCTCTGGCAGCAGTTTTGTTTTTAGGGTCATCAAAAAAAATAACCCTAACCTACCCATCTCTGGGAGCAGTTTCGTTTTTAGGGTCATAAAAAAATAACCCTAACCTACCTATCTCTGGGAGCAGTTTCGTTTTTAGGGCCATAAAAAAAACCCTAACCTACATATCTCTGGGACAGCAATAAGTTTATTGAAAACAAAGGGATGACATTAAAACGATATGATTAACGACTATTAGTCCGATAAAATATATGCCTTAAAATATTTCTGAATAATTATTGATAGACCTTCGAATGTTATACTCATAAATTTTATGCCTTTGGCGATTATAGTGTTTAATATTATAGATCTTTATTATTAGAACTATGAAACGTTATGCTTTACAAAAATTATGACTATTGATGTTTATGCCCATAAATTATATGAATATAAATTTCTGACTATCGAAATTCGAAACAACAAGTTTATGAGAAACAAAGGGATCCCATTAAAATTACCCTCCCAAGTTGTGAACTCCAACAGTGAAAAATGTTTAAAAATAGACTCGACAATCTATCTAATGCGGTGAACTAGTGCTTAGTGAACTACGATTTAGACTTATCAGCGCGAGCTGTGCCTGTCGTGATGATCCCTAATCCTAGAGCTCCCTAAAGCTTACTTACCTAAAGCTTCAGCCTAAAAACTTCTCTAAATATAAATACTTAAGAGTCCGGTAACGATTTGAAAACGAAAATCGCTAATAATGACATTATGCACATGAATTGCATTTGGTAAGATAGCTTGAAGTCTATTTATTGCAAAAAAGTACTTTAGGTCGATAAATATTAATATTGAATACCTCAATTCTTACAGTAAAGCTTATTTAGTGAGGACATTGATTCATGCAATTTTATCGTATGATTTTTAATAATTATTTGTTATGGACACTAATATGTTTTATACTATCTGAATAAAGCATGAAGTGAAATTTATTTTCGTATTTTTATATACTTTAATATCTTCCCAAAAATATCACCTAGACTTCGACAATTTTTAGCAAAATTGCTCTAGCAAAACATACTCTCCCTTAAAAAATATATATGAAAATTAAAAAAACTGTTACATTTATTCCTCAGGCGACCCATTTTCCAGTGTATTTATATATTTTACGTACTTGTATAACTTAATTTTAATCAATAAAAACCTTACTCTTTTCACCTCTCCAAGCAAAAATCGCGAAACAGGTGCTAGATTAGGGTGAATTATTTATAAATGAAGCATAAAATTAAAAAATCGTTGTATTTGTTCCATTCAAAAAGAAACGATCTGTCATAATATGTATACAAAATTATAGAGGTTGAACTAGTTACTGCAAAATTGCATCAAAAAGTTGAGCGAAATCGAAAAAGAAGTTTACCGGACTCTTAAGTCTTTACTGAACTTACTACAGGAAAAGAAAATCAAACAAAAGATTGTAGCAAAAGAAAATTATTTAATTAAGAATTGTTTTTGGATATTTGTTATTGAAACACGAAATACTGACTAAGTATGTACCCCTCCCTAATGCTGTCTTTGATGACGTCATTAGGTATCTACTTCGGTTCCTAGGCTTTTGCATGATGGAAAACCAAGTAGATAAATGAAAAACCACCATGCGCCGTAGCACAGTAAAGCGAATAATATAACTATAATAACCAATACATTAATTAATAAGTTTAATAACTTAACTACACATTAGCTTGCTCTGATACGCAGTTTGGCCAAGATGATCGTGAAAGCTAGGGTAGACCCAACGTTGGGTACGTAGTTAGAGTTACCGCATGTCCTTTTCGATAAGGTGAGAGAGTTAACCGCAATATGTAACTACTTATTTCCTAAAATAAATGTAACGAATCAACAAGACTGCAAGAGCAATAGAGATACAAACAACCAATCTTCGAATTAATATACACAGGAGCACACCAGGTTATGCTCGAGTTATTTCTCTATAAAATCGCATGTATGATTTAATTCCATACGTACTTATAACGATCTTAGCAAAAAAACTGCAAACTTGGCAAGTCGCAAATATTTTTAAAAAAATGAGATGACCTGTTATGACGATTTTATGGTGATGGTGCGTACCATTTGGCGGACGGGGCTTACTTTTGTCCGTTGCACGGAATCAATATTGTATTCGAATAGTAAAAGTAACAATTTGAGTCATTTTCTCAATTAATTCGATTATTTAGACAGGTAATAGACTTAAAACCAAACATCATCTGACCGTTTTGCGCAAGAATTTATTGACAACTTGAAACGAAAAGCGATTTACAAATAGAGAATAGAATACAGTGAAGACACCGAAGACGATATGAAGTACTATCAAAACTAAATCCTAAACCTCGTCAACAAGCTCAAGTAAGGCTAGTGTATGCCCGGGTATCGTATATTTTCCCATTTGTTAGACCAATTTTAGAACTTTGAAAATATAAACATTTGTGACGTTTTTAAAAAAGGTACTTACCTCATTGTCGCTTGTCGATAAAGCGATAGTGTCATAAAAATTCATTTAGAAACAAACCTTAACAACAACCGACAATGAGCTACCTGTTACTCGAAAACGTCACATTTTTTCTGGTAAAGTTTCTTAATTAAGAAATAAGGGAGCAACTTATGATAAAATTTAATTAATTAATTTCATTCGAAAACACAATCAAGCTCTTTTCCGCAATCAAGTTCTTTTTTTTAAACGCACTATAAAATTGTCGACATCTCTCATCATAATGCCGAATTTAACCCTAAGCGGGTCTTTGTACTGGGATGGATCCAGATTCGACGGTGGAAGCACTTGGTAACTTCGCAGGAAGGTCGCTAAAACTGTCTTCTGCGACATCATGGCATACTGGTACCCTGAAAATAGACCATTAAAAATACTTAGTCGGGTGAAAATTTATGTAGAACAGAACAATAAGCTAGCTATTCTAGCTAAATGACTTTGTAATAGCAACACTTGGTTGTACACCGGATTCAGCACTGGGGTGCCGTAGCTAACTAAAGCAATACCATGGAACCTGCAGGGGGGTGATTTTTGAGAATCGAGCACTCGAAAGTGACATTTGAAACTCTGAATAAAACGATGAAATTATGTTTTCAAAATAACAGCGATAGAAATTTAAAATCATGATTATTTAAACTATTAATTCCATGCGAAAAAATTGGCAACAAACTTTTGTGTGCGATTATTTTCGAGCCTGAATTTTTTGAATTCGAGCGTCCGGCTGTCAAAAATCGGCCCCCAGGGCGATTTTTGAGAAACTAACGCTCGAATCTGCATGCTTAAATCTGAATAAAACAATGAATTGGTGTTTTAAAAATAACAGCAATAGAAATGTACAATCATGATTATTTCAACTATTAATTTCACGCGAAAACAATGGCGACAAACATTTGTTCACGATTATTTTCGAGGAAATTTTTTGTAAATTCGAGCGCTCGCGCGAAATTCAAAAAATCGACACGACTGTACCATCAAATCAAAATATACTCTCACTATACCGTCAGTTAATTTAAATCCATATATGTATAACTCTGGATACTACAGAGGGCCAAAACCGAAAACTGGACTACTTTAAACCACGCACTGTGTTAAATAAGTGGTGATCCACATGTCATTGGCATTTCAAACCAGGGGTCTCGTAGTAAAAGCAACAAATAAACTCACCAAGACAGTTCCTCATACCCCAACTAAAAGGGATGTGTTGTGCTGGATGCTTCAGGGGCTCAAGGAATCTTTCAGGTCGGAAGCTGTCGGTGTCCTCCCCCCAATATTGTTGGTTTCGGTGCACTCCCCAGATCATCACGATAATGCCGATTCCTTTCGTTAGAGTTGTTCCATTTGCTGCACAGAAAACAGGTCTTTATCAAATAAAGGAAGGCCGAATGATAAAGGCACAGATTACTGTAGATCAGTCTTTGGAGCATTTTGCCTTACAGAAGGTGGTATAGAAAATGATGATTTATTTTCTTTTAATGTTCACCAATTATTCGAAGATGGCTGATGATGGGATCCTCGAGACATGGAGGAGGACCTGGTGAGAATGGGACTAACTGTAAGACTTACAGACTTATTGTGTGTGAACAAATTATAGACAATTTTATCTTCTTAATATGTTCCAAAGACACTTTAGTCATACTGATAAACGTTTAAGCGCCAAGGTTAAAAAACTGAATTTTGGCACATTTATACCAAGACGGTGGCGAACGCTCCACCCCTCAAAGTCTAAAATCTAGAGTTTTAATAACCACCTTGTAGCCTACCAAATACCCGTTAAAACATTTTCTACGCCACCTTTTTAAGACAATGTATGGAGATGATTCCCTGATGACTGGATTACTGTGTTAACGCCTGAATCAAAATTAGTTTTGATTAATTATGATACGACTCCTATATGACTCCTATACGACTCCAATATACTGCATATTATGCATTTTTTCTGGAGTAAGATAATGTTTTAAACATATTTTAAAGTTAGAATCATGCTCATGTGCCTAGTGTCTTAACTAAAATAAATGTAGATACAAACGCAATGTTATGTCGCTCGTGGTCTCTCTAACAACCGCCGGTACAGGGGGATATAGTCGCAACGACTCCTTTATCACCATTTCCAAGTACTTGAGACGTGGCAAATCTTCTACGGTTGCCTCCCTATCTGAATCGCCGAACACTTCTAGTAGCCTGTAGAAGAATACATTATTGATCAATTTATACGTTTGGAAGATAAATCTTGTGGCATATGCGCTACGGAATGAGTGTGAGCGTGACGAAGTGATGCAATGGTGTTGTGTCTTAACATATTCTATGGGTATAGATAGGTAATCATTAGGTACTTAGAACTGCTTGCTTACATATGCCGATTCTATAGATAAAGTTACCGAGCGGACCCCAGGCTTATTGGGACGTGTCAAAAAGCCGGGACAAACTTTACGAAGATGAGCCTTTAAACTCTAACTACCCATCCTTTCCTTAAGCATTACTATGAACTGTGAAGCCTGTGATACCATTTTTTCATACAGAAAATTTTACAGTTCTAACGTTACCGACGTGTAATGGCAAAGGCGATGCTGAAACTTACTCCTTGTGAACTGCTTCTTGTATTTCAGGATGACGAGCCAGCATGAGAAGAGTGTTGCATGCACCTACAGCTGACGTGTCTGTGCCTGCACTTACGATCACCTTCATTTCTTCTAGAAGCTCCTCGTTATTCAATTTTCGTTCTTTCTCTGGTGCCTCCATTATTGTGTCGAGTATGGTTCGTACCTTGGGTTCTGACGTATCTGAAATTGTATTGATTGTAGCGTTGTAATCATAATGAACGTTTTTTGATGTAATTATATAAAACAAACATGCATGTTTTTTGGCTGATGAGAGGTTTTTCAAGGTATTTTTGTATTGTGTTTATTCTGTGAGTGTTTTAGCATTTTTTTATTTCCTCATTACATTAGTTACCTTGTATAAGTTTTTCTTTATCAGAATTGTTCAGTTTCGGTTGTTGTTTACTTGTTTCACTACCGTGCAAGGTTCTAGAATTGGTATTCATGATTTTTTGGCAGTATTTATTTACGCTGTACTTATTACATGTTGTGTTAATTTCCAGTATAAAGTTGTTGAGGTTTTTAAGGTCATTGTATTGCTCCATTGACGATTTCAGCGTTGATGATCTATTTGAAAACTTCCACTTGCTCTTTTTCGGTATATTTAGGTAAATCATTGTTTTAAGCATCCTGTGATCTAGTCCGAAGGGGACTGACGATAATACCTCGTATTTAGGAAATAGATGAGGTTTTTTGATCAAAATGTATTCAATGTATTTTTTTATGTTTTTATCCGGAGAGATCCAGATCAGTCTACTTGTATTTTTTAAATTTAAAAACAAGAGTAAGTATTTAGTTACCAGCCCAAATGGAAAAATAGTATTCCTAGTGAACTCATCCAATAGGCCTAAATACAATTTGAAAATATGTAGTATAGGTACTTATACCCTTCAAAGAGCAACATAATCCCCCTAAAGTTTGCTACACTAAGGTATGTTCGCCTAATAAGAACCGGTTCCTAATAAAAGCCACTAGTTCAAAAATTCCGTTCCCGATACTAAATTGAAATCATGTCTCGCGCCGACGCTCCTCATTAACCAATCATTGAAGTGCATTGGCATTACTTGGGTTTTACGCCGCCATTCTGTCAATATGCCTATGGATGCAGTCCACGTCACGGCGCGTGGGTCGTTTTATATAATTTGTTGGTGTTATTCGATTCATTCAAATAATCCTGTTTCGTTTTCGCAAGAAATTAACACATGAAAAGGAATAAGTAACATTTAGGCGTGGATTGTGAAGATAAGGTTATTGAAAGAACAATTTTTTTGTCAATTTACATTGGTTTACTCCGGGATGGCGAAGTGCCTAACAAGGACCACCTCCTTGTCACCAAATAATGACCGGATCTTATTCATATCATTTCTAAAGACTTAATAAGGTCCAAGGTATCTTTAGGTAAATCATCTATCCGAAGGGGACTGACGATAATACCTCGTATTTTGGAAATAGATGAGGTTTTGTGGTCAAAATGTATTCATTGTAATTTTTTATGTTGTTATCAGGAGAGTGTTCCATATCAGTACCTATACTTGTATTTTTTTAAATTTAAAAACCAAAAACAAGAGCATTTGATTTGAAAATTGAAATGCGAAAAGGTGTTATGCTTACCAGTACTCTTCTTTTCACTAAATCCGTGTAGGTTCTTTTCGTTTTCCTGAATTATCTAAAAAAGATACAAATAAATATAAGACATTATGAAATATATCTTACAACTTAGGTTAGGTACTAATAAGTGAGCTCACATTTTTTTCCAAGGGCGGTAGTGCCCGTAATTGAGTAAAATTATTCGTCATTTTAAGTTTTATGTTAAGCATCTACTTTAACTTCGCATTATTACAAATTACGGACAAATTATTATGGTTATACCATCCGCATATAAAACAGACTTAAGTATACATACTTAACAAACTTCGTTTTATGCCGATGCTACAAAAATTCAAATACTTATACTCGCAAAATGCCTGTATTGGCGGTGTGCATGAGTGTGGCGTCATCTCTTGAGCAGGGGGTAAACGGATTTTTTCTTCTTTATTAATGGCATATACTCCTTGCTTATATGAAATGTCACTGGCTGATTCACTAATTTGACAGTTGACCCTACGGGTGATGTCAAATATTTTGAAATGTGATATTAACAAGAGCCCAATTTCGGCAATTTCTTGTTACATTGTGCGCTGCGATCGTTCACGTTACCCCCACCATGCACTTCGCACATAGCCAATACAAACAAAACCACTATATGTACATGCAATTCAGAGCTCTCGATAACTTATCTTTAGTTTTCTAAATAAAAACACCTTTTCTTTTAGTTAAATTTTACTTGCGGCTGGTTGGGCGAAACAAAGATCAAATTAACATTTCACATAATATAAATAATAAATATAATGGGACAATCTTACACAAATCTACCTAGTCCTGTAGTAAGCTCATTATTCATTTCAACTGAGTTAATTACCTCATTCAAAAATTTGTCAATGTAGCTAACGCATCTCTTCAATTGCTTGTAACTTGGCATCAAGTGGTAGATAAAATCAGAGTACAGCCAAGGTTGAACCATACGCGTCCCTATATTGGCGGCCGTGATATCAAAGGCCCCAAGGAACGGATGATCCACGTTTTTCTGTGAGTTGATTTTTACGCCAAGATTTGTTTCTGAAATATTTTTAGATTATAATAATACACCGTGCTTTATTTTTCGTAGGTACTACTAGGTAGTACAATAGGTACGATTGAGAAAATGAACTGTGTGTGTGTTTATGGGATATCTAGGACAATGAGACGGGTCACATCGAATTGAAGTTTACTTAACAAGGTGACCCTTTTTCGTATTCCATCGTATGTTTATTACGGTCATCAAAATTTTCGTTATCGTTTTCTTTAATTATTTGTTGTTATCAATTTTCACATACACACAGATTGAAAATTACATGGACATATTATGAATGAAATCATTCATAAATTGTCTATTTGTCCATGTGATTTTCAATCTTATTGTATTATCGGGTGAATTCGTTCATATATTGGTAATTACAACAAATTACGGATAGTGTGGTTTTATATTCATAAGATATGAATACGGTCAATTTGCTTAAAACGTATCTATACACAATTACACAATCTGAATTGCCACACTGACCGTGCATGTCTGAGTTCAAGTTCAAAAGTAATCAAAGTTCTCAAAGACCCTTAGTTTTATAATATTTGCAGTTCTCATTTTCACGCGAACATATTTTCACAACTAGGTACTAACCTGTCACAGAGTCGAAGGTGTACGTGGCCATGTATTTCCAGATGGAAAAGTCCGCGGCCCCCACCTTAGGCCGCAGGAGCTCTACCATGGTAGCACTCTGCTTTGCAAATATCTCCACAAAGGCGTTAAGGTTCTTGGAGCTGAAGATGGGCGATAGGATCTTTCGACGTGGTCGCCATATGGGCACTGTTTAGGTTCAAACATTAGTATAGAGGCTGGAAAGTAAGCTATAGGTGGATCGAGTTAGTTCGAAGATACGAGTCCACCTATAGCGCTTTCGGCCGAGACATTACATAGTGCTTTTCACGACTACGTCAGGTAATAAAATAAAAAAAATAATTGGCATAACAATATAAACACTTTAATAGATATTATAATACTATAGGTATTAATATTGAAGGTTCATATGCTTTTTAGGTTTAAACGAGCTACATGCTAATATAACTTTCTGAAAATAAATGCTTCTTTTCGCCATCCTTCCATAATATGAAATGTTCGTAGGATATTATATTGTATACAAAATATCACTGTTCATGGGCCTTCTTATTTAGGACGTGACTGGTAACAAATTTCCAGCGTGTGCTGTGATAGTTCAGTGGACACAGTGAGCGTGGTTTGTTTATCGTTGCTCATGTCGGATGAACCAAATACGCTGCAAATCACTTCAGCAGCGCCGGCGCAAGATCACCCTCAACAAACTTTGTCAGACAGAGCGCACGAAACGCGCCGCGATCCGCGCTGGACGCAGGTCGGCAACTCGGCAGTCGGCAACGCGACGTGCAGCAGTGCGCGACGAGCCGGTGCAAGTAGCACTCATAGTGCGTGAAGATGGAGACCTAGGCTCTCCGAAACATATCGCGCGACGTGACTAAAGTGCCGTGAGTGTAACCGTGTTATTTTATAGTGTTAATGTCTAACGAAAGTTTAAAGGCCATGCCAGGATAAGCTAAGTGAATCTGCCCCCCCCCAGTGAGTTTTGGCTTGAAATTTTTTTTGATTGTTTGGCTTTACATTAGTAACAAGTATGCAAAATTTCAGCCACCTAAACTTTATAGTTTTTGGTAAAAAAAAAAACGAAATATGATCTTTCTTCAATATCTTTATTTTTAGCCATCCGATTTTGACGTGCATCACGTATATTGTGCATATAGTAAAGACAATTATATGACATCAACTATAGGTAATGTTGCCATACAAAAAAAGAAAAAAAAAACAATTTAATTTTTCAATTCTTTTTTTAAAGTACTTTAAAGTCAGCGACACCTCCAAATTGTTCACCAAAGCTAGGCTCTTTAATAAGCTACAAAATTAATGTATTTACTTAATTTTATCTGTGGTATAACAAGGTGGTTTTTTTAATTGAATTTGAAAAACCGGCACAGAAGGAACATACGTGTGTTTATTTAAGTGGGACAGTATGGGGAAATCCTAAAGTATAGGAGATACAGGCAAACTGTCTTAGGAAATATTAGGTATTTTTTCGAGAAATAAAATTTACTATAGTCAAAATTTTATTTCTTGAAAAAATACCTAATATTTCCTTCCTTGAAGAAAGATCATATCTCGTTTTCTTTTTTTTTTACCAAAAACTATAAAGTTTGGGTGGCTGAAATTTTGCATACTTGTTACTAATGTAAAGTCAAATCATCCAAAAAAATTACAAGCCAAAACTCGCTGGGGGCAGATTCACTTAGCTTATCCTGGCATGGCCTTTAATACATCTATATTCAATGTAGACTGTTAAGTAGTATTTTAAAACGTGTTTCCAATCTTCGTAGAACTGGAACTAAGAGAAGGAAAAAAGGCGATATTTACCATTGACGACGAATATCGAATGACAATGTGACGAATTTATTATGAACATCATAAAAGGTAGGTAGAGGTGAAGCAGAAAGGAAGTCAGGAAAGCCAAGGATAGCATACGTGGATCAAGTCAAGGAAAAAATAAAGGTCGTGTCGTATCAGGCTATCGAGGAGAAGGCAAAGAACAGATATACATGGAAATAGCTCCACCGACAAGAGCCCAGCTCTTAAATAATTGATGATGATGATTTACCATTGGCGAATGTCGAGGCGAACTAACCTGGAGCGCTTAAACTTCCATTGGCAGTAAAAGGGTGAAGACAGTTAATTATTTTTTCATCTTTACTCAGGCAATTCTTCAGAAGCAAGTCTGCCACCACGGGATCCGAAACAGCTAAAAAAATCAAATGTATCAAGTTCTATAGAATATAATATTGAAGTAGGAATAATCAAGGTTGTAAGTATGTACGATAAATGTTACGATTTTACGGCTTTATTTATTTATTTAAACTTTAATGTACAAAATACAAAAATGCCAAATGGCATTCTCTACCAGACAACTATTTATCCAAGGACTTATGCTTCAAAATTTAACAGACAAAGTGGGAAATAAAGGACAGACAGAGGGACAGACGGACATGACTTCCGTTTATGCCAATTTGGCTACGGAATCCTAAAATATAAAAAATAAAGAAAAATCGAATAAAAAGCAATAAAGAGTATTTATGTTTGTTTATATATTTTATAATAATAGGTACACCATTGTCGGTAGTCGATAAGGCGGTACTGCCATTACATTCATTTAGAAATAAATTGTATTAACAACCGACAATGATGTACCTTTTGCTTGAAAACGTCACATATTTATTTACGTCACACCGCTTATGCACTTGACAAAAGTTAGTGTTAAAAATTTCTGTGTCTTCTGTCATGCTAACAACTCACAAGAGACGTTTAAAAAATGTAACCCTACATTCCAGAGACATTGTCGTTACCTATGTGTAAGTTATAACCATTCCAATATGCTAGTGTCCCGCCTTGTTGTAAAGCATCCCGTCCAAGCCTCTTCAAGCCGTTCATGCGATCTGAAACAGAATACCATTTAGTTGCCTTATCGAGCGAGTGTGATCACGCGGCGTACAAAAATCTAGAGTTTTCAACTCCAACGTCAAGTCAGTCCTATTGTATGGATGCGAGACGTGGCTAGTGAGACAAGTGATTACTTGTCTTACTAGCCACGATTGGTTACCTTGAGTCAGTATATAATAGCAGAGAGAGTTTTGTTATTTTAAGATTAAACCATTTATTGAATAATATTGTATGTTGTTAGTTTAAATTAATAAATACTAACCTTCATCGGTCCCTATGAATATATGCGCATTACCAATTAGCGGCAGCACCGGAATAGACGATGGCAGTTCTTTAGCTATTTGCTTCAGTTTTTTTCTATGTCTATATCCTGACATCCACCAAGTCCATATTGTAGCGCCTAGTAGTATAAGTAACCAAATCATTTTTTATTTACAACCCTTTTACATGTATTTAATCAATATTTTATAAAACGACAGCATTACAAGAGCTCTAGACGATGACAAATGGGTGTAATGGATTTCCTGTTAGTTATTTATGTTTATCAATACCCATTGAAGCACAAGCGTGAGAAAAATTAAATTGAAAAGAGCAAACTGGAAAAATGTCAATGGTTCTCTTTAGAAAATGGACGTGGAAATATTTTGATGGGAATTGATAAGGTACCTGATATAATTATTAATGAATACCAGTCGAATTGAGATTAATTGAGAAAAACCTGTCTTGAAAAGTCGCTACTGTTGCTAGTAAAACTCAGTAAGTACATTTTTCAATCAAAACAAATAGTGATTGCGTGTGGATATCCACGTGTTTTTAATTTAGCATGTCGAATCAGGTTTCCAGATGAACATAAATAAGTAATAGTACATTGTTGTAGAGGCTGGAAAGTAAGCTATAGGTGGATCGAGTTAGTTCGAGGGCCGACCCGCCAGGGGAGGCCCTCGAAGATACGAGTCCACCTATAGCGCTTTCGGCCGAGACATTACATAGTGCTTTTCACGACTACTGTGAGGAAATAAAATAAAAAATTAATTGGCATATACAAACACTTTAATAGATACTATTTATAGGTATATTGACGGTTCATATGCTTTTCACAAGCACGATAAAGTAAACGAGCATGTAACTTTCTGCAAATAAATGCTTCTTTTCGCCATCCTTCCATAATATGAATTGTTCGTCGGATATTATATTACAAAATATCACTGTTCATGGGCCTTCTTATTTAGGACGCGATTTCACTGGTAACATATTTCTACGCCTGTGCAGTTTCTTGAATTTCGGTGGGCGCCAGCGTATTAATAACATTTTCTACACTTATTGAACTCATTTTTACTGCATAAATACAACTTTCTTGTTTTCAGTCAAACATTATCCAATTCAATATGTAATTATTATGTATTTTTCTCGCTCCACCTTTATTACTTTTTTTTCACTTTTAAGAAGCGTTTTACGATGTTGGCTTCAATCCGACTCAAACGGCTATTAGACATTGCAACCTGCAGGGCCCAATCTGTCAGGTTGGTAGGTGTAATTAAAGGTAGGGCCCGTAGGGAGCTGAAGGAGGGAGAGGGAGAGGCAGGGTACACAACAGATTGGGCCCTGCAAGTTGCCATGTCTAATAGCCGGTTCACTCCTTACCCACTTTTTGATAGAAAACCACAAACGGTTAAAAAGGTAAAAACGCCTTAAGGGTGATCTGAATGATTTTGACGTTTCTTTTTTTTTAAACAAGTAAATTGGTTCGATAAACAACCTTATTTTATTTTAGAATGAAAAAGTGGTGCCAAAAAAGACCTTTTTAAATGTTTTAAATGATTCTCATTGGCGGGTCCAATGCAATGACATTTCATTGCTGCAAAATAGCAATTCTTGTAGTGGTAGTTCAGATGCTACAGCAATTGCTTACTTTCCAGCTTGGATTTTGATCTTCTTTTGCCACATTTCCGAGCAGGTGGCGTGAAAAAACTATTTTTTTTCACTTGTCATGCTCAGAAAATAACCGGTTCCATTTAGAGTACATAAGTAGTTTTTATGCTCTAGTCCTGAAGTAGAATTGTCTATTAATAACCTTATGGCATAGAATTTTTTTTTTTCTTAAAATTTCAACCAGGACGAGGGTAGAGCTTGCAATTCCGGTATTTTTTGTATGGCCGCTTCCGGAATGGGCCATACGAAAAAAACCGGAATTGCAAGCCCTAGACGAGGGACAGAGGATTCCGTCTTCGTGGAATCCAATGATTACCTAAATTAAGTGTGAAAAACTCCAAACCATCGGATGTAGTAAAAGTTGTGTGAGGCAAAGTGACAATCCTAGCGTAAAAGAGTAGGATATATACCAAGTCTAACGTCACGTCACGTTTGAAACGTTGGGCAAAATAATTACCAAACTAAATACCAATTTTTATTTAATGTCTTTAAGTTGATTTAGCAATGCAATATTATGAAAATAAAACTGAACTGTGTAAAATATAGTGCCTATAATTTGATTTTTGACTAATGACATATTGATAACTTCTTACGATAAAATTGATCTCTAGGAAGACCGTGTAATCTCTCAACTTTTGTTTAATTATAACAATTATACACGCATCCATGTACAGTCGACCCATTTGATTCCTAGGCCACTCTAGAACCCTGTCATAGTGAGTGCCCGTGGATACGGATTAAACGTAACTGTAAATATTTCATTACTATAATCATCCGCATGGCGGCGATGCGGTTCGCCACTACGCCTCGTTCTTCACGGGGGCGAGAAACGGCTCACGGAGAGTCGTTTTGCTGCAATGATGGTAGCAAATGGAAATCCGTGATCTCTGCCTACCCCTTTTGGGGTATAAGCGTGAATGTTTGTATGTATGTATGCAATTATTGCCCATTGTAACTGTTGTGACAAGATTCTATAATGAATTTGTCGACTGTACACGAAGGTTTTATTTCCAGGTCGTTGTATTAATTATGGGTAAGATGACTGATCTCAACTTGTACTTACTTTTTCAATAATTCAATGATTCTATTGTTATGTCTTCAAGGATGTTAATAGTAGATTGTACAACAAGTCCATAAAACGAGCCATTTTGCGCGAGGCGTTTATCTATCCAAGGGAGCTCGCGAGCGAGGATTGATATAAATGATATATCAAGTCGAGCGTAAAATGGGTTTTATGGACACGTTGCACACTCTACTTTTCGCTTCTATTGCGAGGAAATAAAGCAATTTCAGGTTGTAACACAAAATTATTTACAATGAAAAATAAATGCGGTTCCCGCCTGTTAACTTTTTTTTTTCTTTTTTTTACAGTAGGTACGTGACAAATGTCGTAGTGATTTTTTTTAAATAAAGTTTAGGAAGTTGTTTGCGTGCGGCTTTTGGACCAACTGCCTTGGTATTCGACGAAGATTTTACTTTAGGCTCAGTGCATAAAAAACGATTTTAGATCGCCTACGCAAGGCTTAAAGACGAACTTTTAGAGTAAGAGGAGTGAAAAGTACTTAACGGTCATGAAATGTATATGTATTATGTGTGTAAAACTTGAACAAAATGTATTTAACAAGATATATTTAACAAGATATATTAAAGCTACTAATTCATCTATAATATATGTGTAAACAGTAATATGTGATCCTGTCTTTTTTATGAATGTTTTCTATGTATTTGTGACGTTTTCAAATCAAATGTACATCATTATCAGTTGTAAATAAGAGCTAGTAACGACTGGCGCTTAGGCGTTACTTTATTATCAACAGAGAATGATGTACCTTTGACTTGAAAAGGTCACATTTAAGTATTTATATATCTTCATCTGTCGACATGATTAGCTGTCTGTATACATCGTGGAGACAGCCCTCCCGAACGACAGAAAGAAAAGAAAACGGATCTCTTAAACTAAATTTGAACGTTTCTTCAAATTGATACGATTATAGTGGTGATACTGGTGGTCTCATAGTCTGCATGCAGACTATACTTTACTGTGCTAAATAAACTATTCCGACCTCTTATTTTTAATTAGGTACTTCATTTCGCTTCAAAGTTCATATCAAATCTTTTCTGTTTTGCCCCATGGTTGACTGGTAGAAAATGCCTTATGGCACTACTTTGAATGAGTTATCTCCTCTCAGTAAGATAATAAATACTACAACATGTTCGGCGCGCTCTATAGGTTTCCTAGTCTGACGCGATCTAATTAAATAACGCTTTGTTTAAATAATTTTAGATACGTACTCTGGTATTGTACCATTTTAATTATCATCAAGGACCGGAATTCTTCATAGCAAAAATGAAACAGTCAGAGGGATTGACCATGATGTTTTATCGACTTATCGATAAGTATCTGTATTTGTCACTTAACGAAGCACAGCTAAAGTAATGAAATCAGGCTTTTGGATATTTCCAAAACACACCCAAACAAAATAAGGGTGTCCCTAATTAGCTGACCGCCACTTTAAGTTAGTATAACAGTAAAAAATTAAACAGACCATACTTTTATTTTAAATTTTCAATGAAAAACAGCTAAGAGTAGGTAACTAACCTTCATTCAAAATTACAGAGTCGAAATCTAAATCTGTACTAATAGTACATTGTTGTAGAGGCTGGAAAGTAAGCTATAGGTGGATCGAGTTAGTTCGAGGGCCGACCCGCCAGGGGAGGCCCTCGAAGATACAAGTCCACCTATAGCGCTTTCGGCCGAGACATTACATAGTGCTTTTCACGACTACTGTGAGGAAATAAAATAAAAAATTAATTGGCATATACAAACACTTTAATAGATACTATTTATAGGTATATTGACGGTTCATATGCTTTTCACAAGCACGATAAAGTAAACGAGCATGTAACTTTCTGCAAATAAATGCTTCTTTTCGCCATCCTTCTATAATATGAATTGTTCGTCGGATATTATATTGTATACAAAATATCACTGTTCATGGGCCTTCTTATTTAGGACGCGATTTCACTGGTAACAAATTTCTACGCCTGTGCAGTTTCTTGAATTTCGGTGGGCGCCAGCGTATTAATAACATTTTCTACACTTATTGAACTCATTTTTACTGCATAAATACAACTTTCTTGTTTTTCAGTCAAACATTATCCAATTCAATATGTATTTTTCTCGCTCCACCTTTATTACTTTTTTTTCACTTTTAAGAAGCGTTTTACGATGTTTGCTTCAATCCGACTCAAACGGCTATTAGACATTGCAACCTGCAGGGCCCAATCTGTCAGGTTGGTAGGTGTAATTAAAGGTAGGGCCCGTAGGGAGCTGAAGGAGGGAGAGGGAGAGGCAGGGTACACAACAGATTGGGCCCTGCAATTTGCCATGTCTAATAGCCGGTTCACTCCTTACCCACTTTTTGATAGAAAACCACAAACGGTTAAAAAGGTAAAAACGCCTTAAGGGTGATCCGAATGATTTTGACGTTTCTTTTTTTTTAAACAAGTAAATTGGTTCGATAAACTACCTTATTTTATTTTAGAATGAAAAAGTGGTGCCAAAAAAAGACCTTTTTAATGTTTTAAATGATTCTCATTGGCGGGTCCAATGCAATGACATTTCATTGCTGCAAAATAGCAATTCTTGTAGTGGTAGTTCAGATGCTACAGCAATTGCTTACTTTCCAGCTTGGATTTTGATCTTCTTTTGCCACATTTCCGAGCAGGTGGCGTGAAAATATGTTTTCTTCATCTTGCCTGTAGTAAAGAAATAGTCATTATTTTTTCAAAATTAAGACTGAGTCCTGAGTGCAGTGAGGGATTTAAGCGCGCCCGTGACTAAAACAGCTTTATCCCCAAGGAGTATACTCTACTTTTCTCACCTTTTGCGAGATAATAACAAAACGAAGACTACTAGAAACGGAATTTTATGAAAGTAAATCAAAAGAGAAAATGGATGTTTAGTACGTATTATTAGAATTTTATCTTCTACTTTAATAGAATCTGAAGTATTTCTCCGTATACTGCAGCGTCTTATGACACTCGCGGCAATTGTTTTAGGATTTAAAATGTGTTCCATTTTCAAATCAGTTCGGTGTGACGCCGCGGCTCGCGGGGATTAGCTGAGGCGCCGTCCGGACTTTGCGAAATTAACAACAAGACTAAACTTAATTAAATTAACGACATAACAATAAGAAGTAAAATCACATTATTACCCGGCGGGTTATAATGTAACATTATTCCCCGTTAAAGCCAAGGGCTACAATGATTTGCTTTCGGTGGGGTTTTCATGATACATAATTTGGCATTGTCGAGCAGGTGGTGTGAAAATTTCATTAATTTTAGTTTCCTTATAGCCGTAATAAGTTACTTTGCTAAATCAATATATTTGCGAAGATTTGTATGTAATTTAGGTTTATCAAATAAAACAATTGATTCTGATTCTGTATATTTCTACATTCGGGAAAATATTTACATAGGGATCAATAAAATAAAGTATCAGTAAGGGATTGGTGGAGAACGATGCTTAGCATCCAATTAATATTAAGCATAAATCCGATTTTAAAGTTAGAATAAAGCTTTGTGGGTTCGGATCTAAGCTCGGACCAACTTACACAGGTAAGTTCAGGGAATATAATTTGATATTCACCGTTTGCTTTTCGGTAAAGAAGCCGGACTAAACCCTTGTCGGACCTAATTTTCCCTCTGGGCTTGAAGGTCAGATGGCGTAAAATGGGTCTCTATTGGTTCCCATAATTTTTAACTTCCGTTTTTGTCAGTCCATAACGTTTTCGATCATAATTTTTATTAGTCATATTGTCAATAGTCATAAAATTTTACAATCTAAATTGCTGGTCCGATTTTTGCAGGTCATAATTATTGTTAGTCATAAAACATGTTACTCATAATATTCAAAGTCCAAATGGTGTCTACTACATAATGTTGAAGGCAATAAACTTGCTTATAATAATTGTTTTAAGTTCTTTAATCGTAGATTATAATGATAACTAGGGGTGTATATCGGTTTCCACAAATTTTAAGTTCCCATTTTTTATAGTCCATACCCTACCTATCTCTGGGAGCAGTTTCATTTTTAGGGTCATAAAAAATAACCCTAACCTACCTATCTCTGGGAGCAGTTTCGTATTTAGGGTCATCAAAAAAAAAATAACCCTAACCTACCTATCTCTGGCAGCAGTTTTGTTTTTAGGGTCATCAAAAAAAATAACCCTAACCTACCCATCTCTGGGAGCAGTTTCGTTTTTAGGGTCATAAAAAAAATAACCCTTACCTACCTATCTCTGGGAGCAGTTTCGTTTTAAGGGTCATAAAAAAATAATCCTAACCTACCTATCTCTGGCAGCAGTTTTATTTTTAGGGTCATCAAAAAAAATAACCCTAACCTACCCATCTCTGGGAGCAGTTTCGTTTTTAGGGTCATAAAAAAAATAACCCTAACCTACCTATCTCTGGGAGCAGTTTCGTTTTTAGGGCCATAAAAAAACCCTAACCTACATATCTGTGGGACAGCAATAAGTTTATTGAAAACAAAGGGATGACATTAAAACGATATGATTAACGACTATTAGTCCGATAAAATATATGCCTTAAAATATTTCTGAATAATTATTGATAGACCTTCGAATGAATGGACCTTTGAACTCATACATTTTATGCCTTTTGCGATTATAGTGTTTAATGTTATAGATCTTTATTATTAGAACTATGAAACGTTATGCTGTACACAAATTATGACTATTGATGTTTATGCCCATAAATTATATGAATATAAATTTCTGACTATCGAAATTCGAAACAACAAGTTTATGAGAAACAAAGGGATCCCATTAAAATTACCCTCCCAAGTTGTGAACTCCAACAGTGAAAAATGTTTAAAAATAGACTCGACAATCTATCTAATGCGGTGAACTAGTGCTTAGTGAACTACTATTTAGACTTATCAGCGCGAGCTGTGCCTGTCGTGATGATCCCTAATCCTAGAGCTCCCTAAAGCTTACTTACCTAAAGCTTCAGCCTAAAAACTTCTCTAAATATAAATACTTAAGAGTCCGGTAACGATTTGAAAACGAAAATCGCTAATAATGACATTATGCACATGAATTGCATTTGGTAAGATAGCTTGAAGTCTATTTATTGCAAAAAAGTACTTTAGGTCGATAAATATTAATATTGAATACCTCAATTCTTACAAAGCTTATTTAGTGAGGACATTGATTCATGTAATTTTATCGTATGATTTTTAATAATTATTTGTTATGGACACTAATATGTTTTATACTATCTGAATAAAGCATGAAGTGAAATTTATTTTCGTATTTTTATATACTTTAATATCTTCCCAAAAATATCACCTAGACTTCGACAATTTTTAGCAAAATTGCTCTAGCAAAACATACTCTCCCTTAAAAAATATATATGAAAATGAAAAAAACTGTTACATTTATTCCTCAGGCGACCCATTTTCCAGTGTATTTATATATTTTACGTACTTGTATAACTTAATTTTAATCAATAAAAACCTTACTCTTTTCACCTCTCCAAGCAAAAATCGCGAAACAGGTGCTAGATTAGGGTGAATTATTTATAAATGAAGCATAAAATTAAACAATCGTTGTATTTGTTCCATTCAAAAAAAAACGATCTGTCATAATATGTATACAAAATTATAGAGGTTGAACTAGTTACTGCAAAATTGCATCAAAAAGTTGAGCGAAATCGAAAAAGAAGTTTACCGGACTCTTAAGTCTTTACTGAACTTACTACAGGAAAAGAAAATCAAACAAAAGATTGTAGCAAAAGAAAATTATTTAATTAAGAATTGTTTTTGGATTTTTGTTATTGAAACACGAAATACTGACTAAGTATGTACCCCTAATGCTGTCTTTGATGACGTCATTAGGTATCTACTTCGGTTCCTAGGCTTTTGCATGATGGAAAACCAAGTAGATAAATGAAAAACCACCATGCGCCGTAGCACAGTAAAGCGAATAATATAACTATAATAACCAATACATTAATTAATAACTTATTAACTATACAGTAGCTTGCTCTGATACGCAGTTTGGCCAAGATAATCGTGAAAGCTAGGGTAGACCCAACGTTGGGTACGTAGTTAGAGTTACCGCATGTCCTTTTCGATAAGGTGAGAGAGTTAACCGCAATATGTAACTACTTATTTCCTAGCATAAATGTAACGAAGCAACAAGACTGCAAGAGCAATAGAGATACAAACAACCAATCTTCGAATTAATATACACAGGAGCACACCGGGTTATGCTCGAGTTATTTCTCTATAAAATCGCATGTATGATTTAATTCCATACGTACTTAGCAACGATCTTAGCAAAAAAACTGCAAACTTGGCAAGTCACAAATATAAAAAAAAAGATGAGATGACCTGTTATGACGATTTTATGGTGATGGTACGTACCATTTGGCGGACGGGGCTTACTTTTGTCCGTTGCACGGAATCAATATTGTATTCGAATAGTAAAAGCGTAAACGCCGCCGGCCGCCAAGTGGTAAGGTAACTTCTGAATTAGGTGATCACAATTTGAGTGATTTTCTCAATTAATTCGAGTACTTAGACAGGTAATAGACTTAAAACCAAACATCATCTGACCGTTTTGCGCAAGAATTTATTGACAACTTGAAACGAAAAGTGACATACAAATAGAGAATAGAAGACACCGAAGACGATATGAAGTAGTATCAAAACTTAATCCTAAACCTCGTCAACAAGCTCAAGTAAGGCTAGTGTATGCCCGGGTATCGTTTGTTAGACCATTTTTAGACCTTTGAAAAGATTAACATTTGTGACATTTTAAAAAAAGGTACTTACCTCATTGTCGCTTGTCGATAAAGCGATAGTGTCATAAAAATTCATTTAGAAATAAACCTTATCAACAACGACAATGAGCTACCTGTTACTCGAAAACGTCACGTTTTTTCTGGTAAAGTTTCTTAATTAAGAAATAAGGGAGCAACTTATGATAAAATTTAATTAATTAATTTCATTCGAAAACACAATCAAGCTCTTTCCCGCAATCAAGTTCTTTTTTTTAAACGCACTATAAAATTGTCGACATCTCTCATCATAATGCCGAATTTAACCCTAAGCGGGTCTTTGTACTGGGATGGATCCAGATTCGACGGTGGAAGCACTTGGTAACTTCGCAGGAAGGTCGCTAAAACTGTCTTCTGCGACATCATGGCATACTGGTACCCTGAAAATAGACCATTAAAAATACTTAGTCGGGTGAAAATGTATGTAGAACAGAACAATAAGCTAGCTATTCTAGCTAAATGACTTTGTAATAGCAACACTTGGGTGTACACCGGATTCAGCACTGGGGTGCCGTAGCTAACTAAAGCAATACCATGGAACCTGCAGGGGGGTGATTTTTGAGAATCGAGCACTCGAAAGTGACATTTGAAACTCTGAATAAAACGATGAAATTATGTTTTCAAAATAACAGCGATAGAAATTTAAAATCATGATTATTTAAACTATTAATTCCATGCGAAAAAATTGGCAACAAACTTTTGTGTGCGATTATTTTCGAGCCTGAATTTTTTGAATTCGAGCGTCCGGCTGTCAAAAATCGGCCCCCAGGGCGATTTTTGAGAAACGAACGCTTCTGCATGCTTAAATCTGAATAAAACAATGAATTGGTGTTTTAAAAAAAACAGCAATAGAAATGTACAATCATGATTATTTCAACTATTAATTTCACGCGAAAACAATGGCAACAAACATTTGTGCACGATTATTTTCGAGGAAATTTTTTGTAAATTCGAGCGCTCGAAATTCAAAAAATCGACACGACTCAAATCAAAATACACTCTAACTATACCGTCAGTTAAATTAAATCCATATATGTATAACTCTGGATACTACAGAGGGCCAAAACCGAAAACTTGACTACTTTAAACCACGCACTGTGTTAAATAAGTGGTGATCCACCATATCATTGGCATTTCAAACCAGGGGTCTCGTAGTAAAAGCAACAAATAAACTCACCAAGACAGTTCCTCATACCCCAACTGAAAGGGATGAGTTGTGCTGGATGCTTCAGGGGCTCAAGGAATCTTTCAGGTCGGAAGCTGTCGGTGTCCTCTCCCCAATATTGTTGGTTTCGGTGCACTCCCCAGATCATCACGATAATGCCGATTCCTTTCGTTAGAGTTGTTCCATTTGCTGCACAGAAAACAGGTCTTTATCAAATTAAGGAAGGCCGAATGATAAAGGCACAGATTACTGAAGATCAGTCTTTGGAGCATTTTGCCTTACAGAAGGTGGTGTAGAAAATGATGATTTATTTTCTTTTTTCAATTATTCGAAGATGGCTGGACGGATTTGGAAAATTCTTTTTTTGTTTGAAAGAGTATAATACTTCACAGTTGGTCCCATTGTCACCAGATCCGGATATGATGATGGGATCCTGGAGACATGGAGGAGGAACTGGTGACAATGGGACTAAATGTAATTAGTTTTGATTCATTTTGATACGACTCCAATATACTGCATATTATGCATATTTTTCTGGAGTAAGATAATTTTTTAAACATCTTTTAAAGTTAGAATCATGCTCATGTGCCTAGTGTTTTAACTAAAATAAATGTAGATACAAACGCAATGTTATGTCGCTTGTGGTCTCTCTAACAACCGCCGGTATAGGGGGATATAGTCGCAACGACTCCTTTATCACCATTTCCAAGTACTTGAGACGTGGCAAATCTTCTACGGTTACCTCCCTATCTGAATCGCCGAACACTTCTAGTAGCCTGTAGAAGAATACATTAATCAATTTATACGTTTGGAAGATAAATCTTGTGGCATATGCGCTACGACATGAGTGTGAGCGTGACGAAGTGATGCAATGGTGTTGTGTCTTAACGTATTCTATGGGTATAGATAGGTAATCATTAGGTACTTAGAACTGCTTGCTTACATATGCCGATTCTATAGATAAAGTTACCCAGCGGACCCCAGGCTTATTGGGACGTGTCAAAAAGTCGGGACAAACTTTACGAAGATGAGCCTTTAAACTCTAACTACCCATGCTTTCCTTAAGCATTACTATGAATTGTGAAGCCTGTGATACCATCTTTTCAAACAGAAAATTTGACAGTTCTAACGTTACCGACGTGTAATGGCAAAGGCGATGCTGAAACTTACTCCTTGTGAACTGCTTCTTGTATTTCAGGATGACGAGCCAGCATGAGAAGAGTGTTGCATGCACCTACAGCTGACGTGTCCGTGCCTGCACTTACGATCACCTTCATTTCTTCTAGAAGCTCCTCGTTATTCAATTTTCGTTCTTTCTCTGGTGCCTCCATTATTGTGTCGAGTATGGTTCGTACCTTGGGTTCTGACGTATCTGAAATTGTATTGATTGTAGCGTTCCAATTTTGTTTTCGCCTTGGTGTTAGATCATAATCATCATAATAAACGTTTTTTGATGTAATTATATAAAACAAACATGTTTTCGAATTAGTCCGTTCCCTGCATGTTTTTTGGCAGATGAGAGATTTTTCAAGGTATTTTTGTATTGTGTTTATTCTGTGAGTGTTTTAGCATTTTTTTATTTCCTCATTACATTAGTAACCTTGTATAAGTTTTTCTTTATCAGAATTGTTCAGTTTTGGTTGTTGTTTACTTGTTTCACTACCGTGCAAGGTTCTAGAATTGGTATTCATGATTTTTTGGCAGTATTTATTTACGCTGTACTTATTACATGTTGTGTTAATTTCCAGTATAAAGTTGTTGAGGTTTTTAAGGTCATTGTATTGCTCCATTACCGATTTCAGCGTTGATGATCTATTTGAAAACTTCCACTTGCTCTTTTTCGGTATATTTAGGTAAATCATTGTTTTAAGCATCCTGTGATCTAGTCCGAAGGGGACTGACAATAATACCCCGTATTTAGGAAATAGATGAGATTTTTTGATCAAAATGTATTCAATGTATTTTTTTATGTTTTTATCCGGAGAGATCCAGCTCAGTCTACTTGTATTTTTTAAATTTAAAAACAAGAGTATTTAGTTACCAGCCCAAACGGTTATGGAAAAATAAGTATTCCTAGTGAACTCATCCAATAGGCCTAAATACAATTTGAAAATATGTAGTATAGGTACTTATATACACTTCAGAGAGCAACATAATCCCTCTAAAGTTTGCTATACTATTCTCATACCTAGATTCAGGCGTCGGGTTTTATGTAATAATAAACTAGATCGTTTCGTTGTTCTGAAAATTGTAGGTACAAATTATAACTTCCAAATTGTGAAAGGATGTTGTGCTTACCAGTACTCTTCTTTTCACTAAATCCGTGTAGGTTCTTTTCGTTTTCCTGAATTATCTAAAAAAGATACAATTATTTGTATAAAACATGTTGAATTCATATCTTACAACTTAGGTGATAGTAGTACGGGAACGCCTTTTAAAATGAAATAACTCACAATCGATTTTATTTTGATACCTGTTAGTAGTGTTGATAGTACCGGAGAAGAAAGAATTCAAATATGTATACTCGTAAAATACCTGTATACAAACAATACCACTATAAGTAGGTACATGCCATTCAGAACTCTCGATAACTTATCTTTAGTTATGAGTGTACAGGTATATATTTTTACTTTTATAAATTTTACTTTATAAAGCTGGCTGGGCGAACCAAAGATCAAATTACACAATTTTTTTCACAGGGGGTCTCTTAACACAAGTATTATCAATAGTTAAAATTACACAATCACATTTCGCATAACTTATTCATTACTGTGCATTCCTTACCTCATTAACAAATTTGTCAATGTAGCTAACGCATTTCTTCAATTGCTTGTAACTTGGCATCATGCGGTAGATAAAATCAGAGTACAGCCAAGGTTGAACCATACGCGTCCCTATATAGGCGGCAGTATTATCAAAGGCTTCAAGGAACGGATGATCCACGTTTTTCTGCGAGTTGACTTTTACGCCAAGATTTGTTTCTGAAATATTTTTAGATCGTAATACACCGTGTTTTTTTTTTGTTTCCGTTAATTTTAGCATATGGATAGATACTATGTACGATTAAGGAAACGAAATGGAAGTTTTCTTAGCAAGGTGACCCTTTTTCATTGGCCTTGAGTGTATCACATGCATAAAAGAATGATTGAATCATCATCATACTCCGATAGTCTTCATATGAGCTACATATGGGCTTGATTTGTATGTTTAGTCCACCTTCTTTAATGTGTGAGTGAATAATTATACAAATTTTCACATACACCCATATTGAAATTTTTAAGAACACATTATGAATGAATTAATTCATAAATTGTCCACGCAATCTCATTGTATTACAGGGTTCAGAATTGCATGGCCAATTTATTAATGAATTCATTCATATATTGGTATTGGAATTCTGAAATTGATGGTGCATAAATAAGTTACGGACAGTGTGGTTTTATAAGACATTAATGGCCGCATAAAATTTTGCTTAAAGTATTATATATATAAACACACAAACTGGGGGCCGATTTTTGACTTTCAAGCACTCGAGTTCAAATAATTTAAGCTGGAATATAATCGCACACAAAAGTTTGTGACCATTATTTACGCATATAATGAATTATCATGATTTTTAATACTATCGCTGTTGCTTTTAAAACATTTTATCTACACCCATACCCTAATATGTCTATTTTATGGTCAGGATGGATGAGCAAACGCCCTATATTTAGATATGAGTATCTGTGGCTCATGTGGCTGCATCTTAATGTTTACATTTTAGTATCGGTAACCGATACCTTAATTACGTTCAAATTTCGAACGTCTTCTTAGTAGTTAGAACAAATGTGTTATCTGTAACGATGTTATTATTATCAAATAATAAGCAAAAATTCGATATCATTATGAAAATCCGGGTGCGGGCATGCGCCGCCCGACCGCCGACACAATCGAGTTGCCATGGCGACGGCGATGCAATCCGTGCAATTGCAGTCATTCAATCATCATTTCGGGTTTATAATATGTGTGTAGATAAAGCAGTGTATGCAACTGTACGTAATTAGGCCTTAAAACACTCGTGTGATCTTATTATGAAACTCACTTCGTTCGTTTCATAAAACCACACTCGTGTTTTAAGGACCCATATTACGTAACAGTTACATAAACTACTAATTTCTTCGTTTTATTCAGAGTTTAAATTTCCACACTGACCGTGCATGTCTAATTTGAAGTTCAAATATCATTCAAAGGTCTCGATGGCTAGCATAGTAGTAGATGGTCATTTTCACGCGAACATCTATTCACAACTACTAACCTGACACAGAGTCGAAGGTGTACGTGGCCAAGTATTTAAAGATGGAAAAGTCCGCGGCCCCCACCTTAGGCCGCAGGAGCTCGACCATGGTAGCACTCTGCTTTGCAAATACCTCCACGAAGGCGTTAAGGTTCTTGGAGCTGAAGCTGGGCGATATGACTTTTCGACGTGGTCGCCATATGGGCACTGTTTAAATTCAAACATAATGTGGGTACAGATTTTTACAACATCTGATACAGATGAAAAGGCCTATTATTCTAATGTGGGTACAGATTTTTTTAAATTCACTCTAAGTAAAACGTTACAGGAAAGGTACATCGAAGTTATGACGGATATATCAGACGTTCGACAATGAACCAAAGATGGGATCCCATAGTGTTGGTGAATGTAAATTAAAACCACAACCGATGCCAAAACCTCCCACATCTATATTCAATGTAGACTCAGTATTTTAAGACGTGTTTCTAATATTCATAGAACTGGAACTAAGAGAAGGAAAAAAGGCGATATTTACCATTGACGACGAATGACAATGTGACGAATTTATTAAGAACATCATAGAAGGTAGAGGTGAAGCAGTAAGGAAGTCAGGAAAGCCAAGGATAGCATACGTGGATCAAGTCAAGGAAAAAATAAAGGTCATGTCGTATCAGGCTATCGAGGAGAAGGCAAAGAACAGGTATACATGGAAATAGCTCCACCGACAAGAGCCCAGCTCTTAAATAATTGATGATGATGATTTACCATTGGCGAATATCGAGGCGAACTAACCTGGAGCGCTTAAACTTCCATTGGCAGTAAAAGGGTGAAGACAGTTAATTATTTTTTCATCTTTACTCAGGCAATTCTTCAGAAGCAAGTCTGCCACCACAGGATCCGAAACAGCTAAAAAAAATCAAATGTATCAAGTTCTAATAGAATATAATATTGAAGTAGGAATAATCAAGGTTGTAAATATGTACGATAAATGTTACGATTTTCATGGGCTTTATTTATTTATTTAAACTTTAATGCACAAAACAAAAGAATGTATGCGACAAATAGCGGACTTAATTCCAAATGGCATTATCTACCAGACAACCATTTATCGAAGGACTTATGCTTCAAAATTTAACGGACAAAGTGGAAAATTAAAGGACGGACAGATGGGCAGACGGACATGACTTCCGTTTATGCCAATTTGGCTACGAAATCCTAAAATATAAAAAATAAAGAAATATCAAATAAAAAGCAATAAAGAGTATTTATGTTTGTTTATATATTTTCAATTAAAAGGTACATCATTGTCGGTAGTCAATAAGGCGGTACTGACATTACATTCATATAGAAATAAATTGTATTAACAACCGACAATGATGTACCTTTTGCTTGAAAACGTCACATACTTATTTACGTCACACCGCTTATGCACTTGGCAAAAGTTGTGTGTGTCTTCTGTCATGCTAACAACATACGAGAGACGTTTAAAAATGTAACCCTACATTCCAGAGACGTCAAACATTGTCGTTACCTATGTATAAGTTATAACCATTCCAGTATGCTATTGTTCCGCCTTGTTGTAGAGCATCCCGTGCAAGCCTCTGCATGCCGTTCATGCGATCTGAAACAGAATAATACCATTTAGTTGCCTTATCGAGCGAGTGTGATCACGCGGCGTACAAAAATCATACTTGAACGTTGGTTCTTAAGTAGGTTAACCGTTTGTCTCGTATGAAGTGCGTCAACGTTGAACACTTTCAGGCCGTCGGCCCCTTACAAAACTTCGACTACGCTCTTTATCAGTATCACACAGCGATTGAACTAATTTGGCTTACAACAGACACTTTGATCTCAGGTTAGATGCGTTCCTGTACGTTAGGCTACGTTTTCATTAATAATAGTGTGTGTTTTTAATGTATGGCTTTTCATTATATGCCCTAAGTTTGTAATCTCTCAAATGATATTTCAAGGTCAAAATGTCACGGCGCCGGTGTTACGCCGCCGCCGGGAGATTTTTCGCGGCGCGCCGCCGCCGAATATTTTTCGACCGGCGCGCACGTCTACTACAGAACTAATTTTAATCAATATAAATATGTACATCGTTAAGATAAAGAAACTAAATCAAATATTCATTATTACATTGTTTTCGGCACATATAAATATGCTGACTAGTATTATTTTGTTTATGGTTTTGAAGTTGCAATCTTATACTTAAATAATATAATATTTATTTGAAAAAAATCCTTACCTTCAGGTATACACCAGCGGAGAGAGTTTTGTTATTGTAAGATATTTTTTTTTAGATTAATTTATATAATAATATTGTACTTACGTTGTTAGTTTAAATTAATAAATACTTACCTTCATCGGTCCCTATGAACATATGCGCATGTCCAATTAGCGGCAGCGCCGGAAGAGACGTTGGCAGTTCTTTAGCTATTTGCTTCAGTTTTTTTCTATGTCCATATCCTGACATCCACCAAATGCATATTGTAGCGCCTAGTATTATAAGTAACCAAATCATTTTTTATTTGTAACCTTTTTAAATGTATTTCATCAATATTTTATAAAAACCGTTACAACAGCATTACAAGAGTTCTAGACGATGACAAATGGGTGTAATGGATTTCCTGTTAGTTATTTATGTATATCAATCCCCATTGAAGCAAAAGCGTGAGAAAAATTAAATTGAAAAGAGCAAACTGGAAAAATGACAATGGTTCTCTTTAGAAATGAGTCCTCCTGTTTTTCCGAACGCGCATGTTACACCTCTGCAGTTGCAGGTGTCCATAGGCTACGATAGCTGCTTACCATCAGGTTGAGACAGGGGAATTGATAAGGTACCTGACATAATGATACCAGTCGAATAGGTTTCCAGGCATAAAGCAGTTTTTATGCTCTAGTGCAGAAGTAGAAGTCTATTATGGCATATTAGAAATATTTTTTTCTTAAAATTTAAACCACGACGAGGGTAGAGCTTGCAATTCCGGTATTTTTTGTATGGCTGTTTGTGGAATTGGCCATACGAAAAAAAACGGATTTGCAAGCTCTAGACGAGGGACAGAGGATTCCGTCTTCGTGGAATCCAATGATCAACCAAATTAAGTGTGAAAAACTCCAAACCATCGGATACAGTAAAAGTTGTGTGAGGCAAAGTGACAATCGTAGCGTAAAAGAGTATGATATATATACTTATACCACGTCACGATCGAAACGTTGGGCAAAATAATTACCAAACTAAATACCAATTTTTATTTAATGTCTTTAAGTCGAGTTAGCAATGCAATATTATGAAAAAAACTGAACTGTGTAAAACATAGTGCCTATAATTTTGACTAATGACATATTGATAACTTCTTACGATAAAATTGATCTCTAGAAAGACCGTGTAAACTCTTTACTTTTAACACTCTCTAATTATAACAATTATACACGCATCCATGTACACTCGACCCATTTGATTCCTAGGCCACTCTAGAACCCTGTCATAGTGAGTGCCTGTGGATACGGATAAAACGTAACTGCAAATATTTCCTAAGCTAACTATTGTAACTATTGTGACAGGGTTCTATAATAGCCTAGGAATGAAATCGGTCGACTATACACGAAGGTTTAATTTCCAGGTCATTATATTAATTATGGGTAAGATGACTGATCTCGTGTACACAACTACTTTTTACAATAATTCAATGATTCTATTGTGATGTCGTCAAGGATGTCAAAGTAGGTACTATAACGGTCATGAAATGTATGTATGTGTGAAACGTGAACAAATGTATTTAACAACTAGATCTAATGCTACTAATTCATCTATAATATAAGTATACACAGTAAAATGTGATCCTAACTTTAAAATGCTACGATTAAAATTAGTCAAATTATGATTATGAGGTTTTCAATTAAAAGGTACCAAATTATAGATGTTAATAAGGTTCTTTATCAATTTAATCTTAGTGGGAGTATTGTCTTCTTGACCGACAATTCGATAAATATTACCTTCTTTGACTTTAACTACTATTTTGCCGTGCGGACCAATTTAAATACAAATTGTGGGTTAGAAAAGAATTTTCAAGAATCTGAAGCATGGGTAAAAACATCGAATTTAATATGGCTATTAATCTAAGAGCTTAAATTGATATAAATGACTAGGATTCGCGTTTAACTCCGACCGCATCCGCTCTGGCTGCTCTTACAGATAGCCGGCCTCATCTCCTTTACCTCCTCCATTTAATTTGAGTCTGAGCCAGTAAAATTTTACTTATAATCGGCCACGCTCCGTTTAGTTTCGGTTTTCGAGCTACTCCGAACATTTCAGTGCTTGTAGTACGATAATCATCGCCAAATGCTTTTGGACTTTGGTAGATACACAAATTGAACAACCTGATCCTACCTGAGCAAGGTAACGCAAGTTCCAAATATACACTAGATGCTTAAAGCCGATTGATTTGTTATTGTTACAAGAACACTGATGTGCCGTTTAAGAGCATAATTCGTATCTTGTTTTGAATTAGCAAATTAAAAGTATTTTAAGGTTAAAAAACCATTGTATTCTCCATACAATAAGTAAGGTACCATTTTTTCGTGTTTTTGTGTGTTGCCTAATCACTTACCCGCTTATTCATAAACGTATTGCAAACCTCATTTAACTAAATCATCTTTTGTCCTTATCTGTCACATTGACAGTTGTGTTTGTTAGAAACAGACAAAATAAATTTTAACTAAATGAGGTTTGAAACACGTTTATGAATAAGTGGCTTAATCAGCACGCCTAGCACATGACTGATGCGACAGTATCTCGCGCGCGAGATAGACTACCCGTCTCTTTCTAATTGACACAGTCAGAAAAGGACGGATAGACTATATCGCGCGCGAGATACTGACGTGTCAATCATGTGCTAGGCGTGCAGCATACCGATACCAATTAAGTATGTATTTAAAAATACCACCATCTTTTTGTAGCACCACAAGTCAATATCAAGAGTACCTACTTCAAGTAAATAAATAAAACAATTTAATACGCGTAAGCGTAAAACAGTTATTTTTGGTTATATGGCATGCGCTGTAGTATTTTATTTTAGCAAATAATACAGCTTGACCTCAATTTCTTTATAAACTCCTCAATAAAATGGCGATAGTCTATGTAGTAAGTACAATTATCTATTCCATGCCCGCGCTCGCCGCACGTAGCAATAATCCATTCCCAGTCTTAACGTCTATGGAAAAGTCATACCAAACATGCCTTTCGTATTCTTTCCCTCGTTTACTGCCCGAGATTATCCATCTAAATTCTGTCTTATTACGCAATAAAAATGCCACAATGAATGAAGCGATGTTGCCGCCGGTATACTTTTATCCGAAGTGTTTTGAGAATTTTAATATGGGGATACTTTTTCTCCGGACCTTTCGAGCCAAATTCATTCTTTATTCATGACGATTTCCGAGATTAATGTATTAATCTTGGTAACAAAAGTCACTTGAAGTTAAAACAAAAATTGGATCAAATTAAACAAACTATGTCAGGGGCTCGATTCGACTCGAGAAGTGGCTACTAGTGGCGTGTACTGTACTAGTACATGTGTGAAACAACCACCACGATCACGACTGAAAATATAGATACATTTAATAGAGTAATAGAGTAATAGAGTAATACCTTGGTAATAGAGTAGAGACTTGGTAGAGTCGTGGATACTTTTTTTTACATTAAATGTATCCATATTTTCAGACGTGACTGTACCTAGTGATCTCGCATGGATATCCCCGTGCCACAGTTTCACATTCATGTCGAATAGGGGTCCAGGACACGAAGCTATTCGCAGTTCTTAAGTTTGCCTAAGACGCTAGAATAAAATATTATTACACTTCCCAGCAAACGAGAATTTATCCTCTTTTCTCTGCATTTATAATATGACCGAACTTTCGGGAACTTTCTTAATTAGATTCGTCTTAACGGAAAGTTAATGTAAAATACAGCCGACTTTTGCTCTCTTAATGTCACGTAACGCGTAGGTTCGCCAACGTCTATAACTCAAAACTCTTTGAATGCACTCGAGTGGCAAACTTGAATTCTCGTTATTTTACGGGTCACTTCAATTCTGTTCCCGAATGTGCACTTTGTTAGCTCCTGTGCCTGTGGGAATCGGGTTTCTTTACTGATGTTAAAGAAGATTTTTGCTTTTGCTCTCGTACCTATAAAATAAGATTCTACTATGGATGCCTAATTTGCATTTATTATGTACATATTTAAATTAGGGAATGAAAATAGGTAAAAAAATTACCGATGATAGTTGTTGTAAATATTTACCGAATGCTTTTCCGTATTATTAACTTATTGGAATACTCCTTGTCGCTCGCTAAAAAATAGTAGATGCAATCCACTACTAAAAGAAGTGGCAACTTTTGGGACCTTGTTCAACGCAATAAGATGAAAAAGTGGATACATTTCTTTGTAGTTGACTGTACCTACGCTATATAATTGGATTACTTTACCTTGGACCTTTACGATATTACCGAGCAAGTTTCGTGAATTAAACAGTAAACACGGTAGGTACTCGACTGAAAAGCTACCTATTGGTTATGTCACGATTGCATAAAAAACTATTTGCTTAAAAGCTAATAGTTAATAGTTAAAAATATCCGTCTTCTAAATATGTGCAAGCTCATTTTACGTGTTATTAATAACTTTAAAATCATTAAGAGGGAAATTTATAATAACGGAATAACTGGAACGATGTCTGTAGGAGCATTTTTTTTCTATTTCATTGTCATTCTGTCATCCAATTATCTGCATCTTGTCAAAATCAATCATTTCAGCTAGAACGACGGAAGGGTCAAACAAGTCAGCCGCATAAACGAGTTATCAAAATACGAATAACGAGCCACGAATAGTTCCGGGTGAAATAAGGTGACCCGATGAAAATATTATGAATCCTTTAGAGATAATAAGTCACTCGTGTCATCTTTAATTTGTAGCTCTAATGGGCTAGGTAACATGCCTGATTTATTTTTATTTTTACTGTAGTTCCTTTGTATATTTAATTATGTAAATAAATGTTTTTCCTTAATAAACATGACAATTCATATGATTAAATGTACTATAAGTATATTTAAGCGGACCCCAAGCCCAATTCAAACGCTAGAAGTATGTGGAGTTAACGAACTTCTACAATACATTTCTGGGTCATACTGAAAAACGCTACCTTTTTAACATTTTTTACATTTCAATGAACACAGAAGTGTAGTTAAACAGTTTTTACGAGAAAAGTAGCTAAGAACGTAAATTTTATTACCATCGTCCACGTCCACTGACTTTGTAAGCCTTGTTGGATGACATAAGTTCCGCCGTTGGTCACTTGGGAGTATTGTTGTTTAAAACGTACCTACATTCATTCGAAAAACAAAAAACAAAACATTTTTTTTATTTACCTTAAGGGGCGGATACAGGCCGAAGTCGTTTTAGACCTCATTTTGAACAATGAATTAGTATAGTTAATGTTACGTAATCGCGTTAATATGGCTATCTACTTATTCATAAAGAAGCCGTGCAGAGGCTCCAATTGATAGTTTATTTTTTATTAGCTTTGATTATCCATAAACCGACTCCAAAAGTAGCGAAAAATCAAAAAATGGCGTTCCGTTTGAACACGTCGCATTGCGATTTTGTCTTCGACAGTAATTCGATCGTTTTGTTATTTTGGAAGCCAGATAACTGGACTAGTGCATCGGAGCATATTCATATTTTTCCTCACAAAGATCACAAAGAAATTCAATCGTAAACTTAAAATTTTGAAAAATTCCCATACATTCGCCATATTGTCAAATTGTCTTTGTGACTCAGATGCCCGCTGGGGCTCCTTGGAAGCAGACGTATGTTGGATTTTTAGCCGTGACATTTCATGTTGACAATTATTCTGACAGAAAATCGTATACGTACACGAAAGAGGATACCAGTAGCTAGATTGTATTCAACATAAATAGGGAAAACGAATAAAAGTCATGAGTCACTTTAAATTACATTTTTTCATATTTACACGTCGTAATACTAGAAACATACAACTAATGATTGAATAAAAGATACTTTTCTACAGAATCCTCATAATAAATTGCTTAAAAACCTGTTCAAAATTAAAAGAGTTTTTGGATTGATTTTTAATTAGTGGACTTTATTTTTATTACATTGGTCATAATATTACGACATTTTAACATGACTTTTAACGTCAAAATACTTGAATGACAATTTTATTTTAATTGCAATCTTTATTTACTTAATATTAAAAGACTTGATTCTTGAATTGCGCCCCTGGGCGCGCAAGGCGCCTCGTAAAAGTCAGTGTGGTACTGCGGAACTGTGTGCGGGTCTACGGGTTGCCACGTCGAATAAGGCGCTATACGTGCCGCGCCTGCATTTTTCCGCCACGGCAGCAGATTAAGATTTGAAGAAGACCGGCTACGAGTTGAGGGTGTTCCAGCTACGATCGCGCCATTACGTGCACTTCAGCTCGTTTGTGGTGCGCGTGCCGCGGCCGCTGCTGGAGACCATCGAGAGCGCGGGCTTTTGGCCGAAGGGAGTAGTGTTTCGGCGGTTCCGAGGGACGCTGCCAAATATTACACCGGAGCAGGTGGCACAACAAAAAACCATCGTACCAACCAAAATAATACTTTTAGTTTTATGATGTAAGTAATATGTATGCTAGTCTTTAAGGTATTTATCTATGGGCGACTAGTTGCATGAAAATACATGTTTTTTCATTTTTAACCGACTTCAATTCCATTGAGGAAGGAGGTTCTGCATTCGGTTTGGTGTTTTTTTTTATGTATGTTCACCGATTACTCCGAGACCCGTGGTCCGATTTGAGTAATTCTTTTTTTGTTTGAGAGGATCTACATCCAAGGTGGTCCCATATTAATATGGTGCTGTTCTGATAATGGGATCCAGGAGGAATTGAGGGAACTCCTCAATTTTGAAAGGCACATGTATGGTGATTTGGGTGTTTTCTTAAGCAATTCAAGCATTTTCTCACGAAAACCACCATTTCGATGCAGTGGACCTGATGATGATGATTGTTTTGATGATAATGATGAAGTTTTTTTTTATGCAGGATGTTCAACGATTACTCCGAGACCCGTGGTCCAATTTGAATAATTATTTTTTTGTTTGAAAGAAACTACCTCGAAGATGGTCCGACATTTATCTGGTGCTATTCTGATGATGGGGTCCATGAGTAATTGAGGGAACTCCTCAATTTTTAAAGGCACATGTGTGGTGATTTGGGTGTTTTCTTAAGCAACTCAAGCATTTTCTCACGAAAACCACCATTTCGATGCAGTGGACCTGATGATGATGATTGTTTTGATGATAATGATGAAGATTTTTTTATGCAGGATGTTCAGCGATTACTCCGAGACCCGTGGTCCAATTTGAATAATTTTTATTTTATTTAAAAGGAACTACCTCGAAGATGGTCCCACATTTATCTGGTGCTGTTCTGATGATGGGATTCATGAGCAATTGAGGGAACTCCTCAATTTTTAAAGGCACGTGTATAGTTAGTTGAGTGTTTTCTTAAGCTACTCAAGCATTTACTCACGAAAACCACCAATTTGATGGAGTGGAGTTGATGATGATGATTGTTTTGATTTTTGATGATAATGATGAAGATTTTTTAAATGTAGGATGTACAGCGATTACTCCGAGAACCGTGATCCAATTTGAATAATTCTTTTTTTGTTTGAAAGGAACTACCTCAAAGATGGTCCCACATTAATCTGGTCCTGTTCTGATGATGGAATCTATGAACAACTGAGGGAACTCCTCAATTTGTAAGGCACGTGTATGGTGATTTGGGTGTTTGCTTAAGCTACTCAAACATTTTCTCACGAAAACCGCCAATTTGATGGAGTGGTCCTGATGATGATGATTGTTTTCGTGATAATGATGAAGATTTTTTATGTAGGATGTTCAGCGATTACTCCGGGACCCGTGGTCCAATTTGGACAATTCCTTATTTTTGTTTGATAGAAACTACGTCGAAGATGGTCCCGTCCCACATTATGATGTAGGATGATCACCGATTACTCCGAGACCCGTGGTCCGATTTGAGTAAATCTTTTTTGTTTGAAAGGATCTACATTCAAGGTGGTTCCATATTAATATGGTGCTGTTCTAATGATGGGATCCATGAGGAATTGAGGGAACTCCTCAATTTTTAAAGGCACATGTATGGTGATTTGGGTGTTTTCTTAAGCAACTCAAGCATTTTCTCACGAAAACTACCAATTTGATGGAGTGGACCTGATGATGATGATTGTTTTGATGATAATGATGAAGATTGTTTAAATGTCGGATGTACAGCGATTGCTCCGAGACCCGTGGTCCGATTTGAATAATTCTTTTTTTGTTTGAAAGGAACTACCTCAAAGATGGTCCCACATTAATCTGGTCCTGTTCTGATGATGGAATCTATGAACAACTGAGGGAACTCCTCAATTTGTAAGGCACGTGTATGGTGATTTGGGTGTTTGCTTAAGCTACTCAAACATTTTCTCACGAAAACCGCCAATTTGATGGAGTGGTCCTGATGATGATGATTGTTTTCGTGATAATGATGAAGATTTTTTAAATGTCGGATGTACAGCGATTGCTCCGAGACCCGTGGTCCGATTTGAATAATTCTTTTTTTGTTTGAAAGGAACTACCTCAAATATGGTCCCACATTAATCTGGTCCAGTTCTGATGATGGAATCTATGAGCAACTGAAAAACTCCTTAATTTTTAAAGCCACGTGTATGGTGATTTGGGCGTTTTCTTAAGCTACTCAAGCATTTTCTCACGAAAACCGCCAATGTGATGGAGTGGTCCTGGTGATGATGATTGTTTTCGTGATAATGATGAAGATTTTTTTATGTAGGATGTTCAGCGATTACTCCGAGACCCGTGGTCCGATTTGGACAATTCCTTTTTTTTATAGGAACTACTTAGAAGATGGTCCCACATTAACCTGGTGCTGTTCTGATGATGGGATCCGTGAGGAATTGAGAGAACTCCTTTATTTTTAAAGGCACATGTATGTTGATTTGGGTGTTTTCTTAAGCAACTCGAGCATTCCCTCTTGAAAACCACCAATTTGATAGAGAGTACCTAATGATGAAGTCCACATATGATACGTGGACCTTTCCTTAGACAGAATTGGTGTATTGTGAACTTTTTTATAAATCTTTACCGATTATTCTGAGACTTTTTGTCCGATTTTGATAAATATATAACCACTAAAAATAGAAAAATAAAAACTTTTTACAAAAAAAAGATAAACCGACTTCAAAAAGGATAAAATGAATCATTATATTATTTATATGCGTTACCAACTGATATGTTTGAAGTCGGTGCCAAGCCACAAATTACAAAACCGGTCAAATTAGCTTCAAGTGTTGACATCACAAAACATCGGTACTAATAATGTAAAGGTGAATGCGATTTCATGTGTTACATTTTCATGTTTAAACTACTAATCCTATTTTGATGAAATGCGGCAACGATATATATATTCTGATACACGTCTGCTTTGTCAATAATCAGAAAAAGGCGGCAAATAGAAAAAAACCACGAGCTTCGTTCGACATACGGATAGTTCCAACAATGTGTTAACAAACAAACATAGGACGCATGATTATACTTTCTGTACCTACTTGCCTAACAGTTAACGCATGGTCGAAACGAATGTATGTGTACGTGCGATTCATACCGTATTAGATTAGTTATATAGTAAAAATAACAATTCACTGAACACATCGCCTCGTTCGTATTAACTCTTCCAAATTTGGCTTGACATCGACTTCTAACATATCAGTTGGTAACGCATATAAATAATATAATGATTCATTTTATCCTTTTTAAAGTCGGTTTATCTTTTTTTTGTAAAAAGTTTTTAGTTACTTGTACAATAGTATTTTGTGCAACAGTTACATAATGAGGGTTCTTAAAATTCGAGGGTCGAAGTTACAAAATGAGGCGAAGCCGAATTTTGTAAAAACATACCCAAGAATTTTAAGAACCCTTTCTCTGTTTTTACAAAATTCGGCTTCACCTCATTTTGTAACTTCGACCCTCGAATTTTAAGAACCCTTATTATGTACCGTTGCACACAATAGTTTTTATACGAGTGCTTAAGCAAGCCGGTAAGAAATGAGTTCGACGAAAGCCGTGCACAACCTACTGCTTCTATGTAATTGAGTAACTTCGATCTCCCGGTGGATTGTGCCGGCGGCGCGCCCGACACGCAATGCGGGGCCCGACAACAGTTAAAATGAGGCGAAGCCGAATTTTGTAAAAACAGACCCGAGAATTTTAAGACCTAATTATGTACCGTTGCACACAATAGTTTTTCTACGAGTGCTAGGCAAGCCGGTAAGCATTGAGTTCGACGAATGACCTGCTGCCTCTATACAATTGTCTTCAGTCTCCCGGCGGATTGCATCTGCGCCCGCCTCGTCTACAGCGGCGGGCGGCGCCGGTGCGGGGCCCAACAGACCCATTATATCCCTAAGAGTCGACTTTTGAGTCATATTATGACAACGTTCATAAAGTATACGCTTTGAATTTACATGTCAGTCATTTTATTGGCAAATTAGAATGCAGGAGTAGAAAAACGATATAAGCTCACTCTATCTGGTGCGACTTTTGTGGTCATGGTTTACCTCTTATCGAATTCCAGGTAGATTGTGTGCCGGAACCTATTATAATTTTGCTTTACATTTATCTATTGATTCGTTACATTAATGTACTCTGGTCAAATAAATTATAATAATTGTATTACAAACAATGTTATTCACTGACTGATTTTTAATTCTCATCCACTTAGCATTTCGTCGCGATTTTTGTCATGGCTGAAGTATATACCTGGGCACTATAATCCCATGAATTGGCGTAGGCACTTACACGCAAGCCATTGTCGTCTGACCTTCCAACTCGGAGGGAAAAGTAGGCCTTATTGGAATTAGACATGGTTTCCTCACGATGTTTTCCTTCACCGAAAAACGACTGGTAAATATGAAATGATATTTCGAGATGTGATATATGTATGATTTTCATAACTGGTACGAGCCGGGGTTTGAATCCGAGACCTTCAGATTGATAATCGGATGTCTTACTGATAGGCCTATAGACGGAGAGCTAGCTACATCAGATATGACATAATAATGAGAGCAACTAAACCCCCCTAGTCTAGTCCGTTTGCTATACTATGCTTATTCATAGACCTGGACATCTGGCAGGTATAAAGTGGTGGAGGTCAAAGAATATAACTAAAGACTCTGGCCGTTTTTACCTATTTTGGTAGTACTATTTTCCAATTGAAAGATTTTGCTAGTCTGTAATTCTAATCTCCACTCATTAAAAGCTGCGAGATGCCCGGATCGAGCAATAAGGATAGTACAGCAATCTAACTAGATTGGTTTTGTTACTTTTGTTGCTCTCATTATTGTGTCATATCTGACGTGGCCAGCTCTTAGTCCACTAGAACCAAGACATAATATACCGTTCAAAAAGTCAGCCGAAATAATTAAGTGAACCTGAATTAAAACATTGTATTACCTCATCAATGTTCTGTGAATTTATACTGGACCTAACGGAGCATGTAGATAATTAACCATAATTTTAGAGTAAAATATACTAGGTACTTAAATGTGGTATCTACAAATATTAGAGCCACGGGTATGTGTTAAATTTGTCTAATCCTACCGATCGACTTCCATATTTGTACTATTTAGTACTGTAAAAACATATATTCTTTTAAAATTCCTAAAGACTCTAACCCGCCGAAACTATGCCTAGTGTATATAATCCACATAGATAATTTAAGTCCATTTTAGCAGCCGGTTTGGATTTAAGACTATTTAAATTCTGTCTTAAGTTTTATTTTTGAGGACCATTTCGAAATTCTTACATTACTTTTAAAAATATTATACTAACAGAACAATATTAAGTAAATTTTTTCAACAAAAAATAAGACCCTTCGGGCTAGTTTGGATTTTAAGACTGATTTTTAGAAATGGTTAGGTCATTCTGAAAACATCAATAGACGTCAGAGGGAAAAATATTATAACGGCATAAATAGTATACTAATATAATAATATTTAAAATCATAAAGCCTACGTCCTAAAGATGTGTATTAATTTCCTTTGACATAAACATCTCTCGGACGTCAATTAGTTAATTTGTATTTGGTCCTTATTCATGGCCACTTTGACAGTTGTGTTTGTTAGAAAAAGGCAAAATATAAATTAAGTAATTGAGGCCTGAGAGACGTTTATATTCGACGCTGTACTAGAGGTCAAAACAAAAATTTAGATCCGCAGTTCTTTTAAAATATTCCCTTAGGGGGGTGCTGATTTACATTTTTTTTTGCATGGACATTTTTTTTCTCAAACTTATTGTGTGTGGTACCATATGAAAGGGCTAATAGAGGCAGTTCTAAAAATATACCACGTCATTACATTTCAGCCATTTTTTTTAAATTAAAACAAAAATAATTTTCAAAATAATAATAATGGCTAATATTTTTTAGCTATCGGCACATGCTGAGTGGCATCCTTTTTGGTGCTTTGTACTTTAGGATTAAGATGTAAATAGATTAAGTTTTATATTGTATTATTTTTCTGTACCACCAAAAAACGATTTCTATTCTATTCTATTCTATTCAAAACATACCAAGTTTGGGCTCCTCCAGATACGATATGGCTGGTTTTTTTTTGGTACTTTATTTTCAAAATAGCTTTCTTGGGGTTACATATGAGGATATCAAGTATCATTTGTGATATATTGTACCAAAAAAAAAACAGTCATGTCGTATCTGGAGGAGCTCAAACTTGGTATGTTTTGAAAATTAGTTTTGTTTTAATTTAAAAAAAAATCTGAAATGTAAAGATGTGGTATATTTTTAGAACCGCCTCTATTAGCCCTTTCATATGATACCACACACGATAGGTTTTTTAAAAGATTTTTTTCCCATACAAAAAAATATGAATCAGCACCCTCCTAACGGAATTTTTTCAAGGAGCTGCGTGTCAAAAATTTGGTTGACCATCCATTTGCGTTTTTTTGTGTACAAGGGGCACTATTATGAATAAGAGGGTAAGTCGTGAAATTGATAAGGCGACAGCTCCTAACTAAAGCATAACACTTCAAGTAGGTAAATTAATTGTGATCGTCAAGGATAAAATAGTGAAAAATTGTAGAGATAATTTTCATTTTGCACGAAATATAAAATTATAAACAGGGAAAAATATATAATGGATTTCTATACACGTATGAATCCATATACATTTATAAGTATATATATAAAAAGTATTTTTAAAATGTTTTTTTTTTACTTTAACTGATATATGAAAATAATATCAAGCTCAAAAATATGTATAGCACGGACTAGACCTTTTTGAAGGGGGCGCTCATGTACCTTATATCTTAGCAAGGGAACTTGATCAGCTTAATTGACACGAGGGACAACCATGCAAAGTGGCGTGGCCTGATGTAGCTGAAATGCAGATTCAAAGTTCTAAAACGCCTCCAGTATAGTAGGTAACCTATTTTGTCTTATCAAAAGGCGTTAAGGTGGCAGTGTTTCCATTTTAAAACCAGGTGTAATCCTTTTTTACATTTTTACATCTGTCATTTATACTATTAGTCATACAAAATATTTTGAATATTTATGAATTAAAAACTTATACTTTGGCCAGGGACTTTCTTAATTCGGGCATAGACAATGAAAATAATACTGCCATACTTCTAACGGTACTGCAGATTTAGTTTCCCAGACTATACATTTTCTTTAAGACCGTTCCAGTGACCTTTATAAATTAAATTTTACAAATTAGAAATCTCTTCTACCAGCAAATCATTTGCATGAAACAATCACCAAATTCAAGACCGTTTAAAGGATTTGTACTCCATAAAACCACCATTATTTAACCTAAGTAGGTAAGTAACAATAGCAGCTGAAAAACGTATCTAAGCTTAATTCAAGAAAATATGTCACCAAAAAAACGTAAGTAGATTTCATATTTTTTTTTACTTATTTAAATGAAATATTCAAAACATTATGTTTTGGCCATTTTATCATAATTAAAAACAATGTATTTGTTGACTTTAATAGGCCTTTAACTATGTGTAGCAAAAAATTGGTACAGCCGCCATCTGATGTATTAGAGCGGCCAAGGTGATCACAGATATCTGAACAATGCTTCCATTGTCAAGGCGATAAGTGCATGTACAGATATTTTGAGTACCTTAGCCGCTCCGATATATTCGATGGCGACTGTATAGCAGGCTCAAAATTAATTTGGAGCTAATTCGTGAGTTCAACTGGTCTTTAAATTCAAATTGGCCAAAATATTGGTTTTATATTTGATATGTTGGTTATTGAATGTGTTCCATAGGTACCTTGTGCCAGAGTTTGGAGCGATGGGATGGGATGGGATCAAAGACATGTTCTTATTGTGCAGTTAACTTGACGCTTATCTATTTGCGGTTATAAACAACGGTTAGTTTTTTTTATAGGCATTACGCCCGCCTATGTCTTCAGTAATATTATTATATTCGATTTATTATGGTCTACATTTTACGGGATATGTTATATCAATGTACTTAAATACGTATGAGTCTGAAAGTGTGTTTGTGCCATTTATATACATTTTTGTAAGGGATTTAAAGTCATTTGCTATTTATTCATATGAAATCAATTATTTCTTAAAATGGTCTTAAAATTTAAGCACCTACCGGGTCTTAAAGTTGGCATTTACTTATGTAGGTTATGTAAAGTGCACCATAGCATGTGCTAAACATTTGGAACGGTAACTTAAAGATAAATCAATGTAATTTTTGTATATTTTCAAATTGACTCAATACAATAATATGAGTGAATCAACTTTTAGAAAAGTTTTTTTTAATGAATACATTGTTTAAAATTCGGCTACCAGATGTTTGATAAGTCATGCAACCAAGCCAACACTTCAGTGTGTAAATTTACGTGTTTTTATTTATATGTAACGCAGCAACGCTTCTATCATAGAAGATATTAAGTGTCTTAAAAGTTGATTTCCCCACTTCTTGATCTCCAAGATATCCTCTACATCTACAAAACTACTCGTTAAGAATTTTGATTTTACAGTATGGTGGGCTACATTACTAAAACTAAAATCATACGAAAGTATGCGAAACATTTACTTAGTAAATAAAATTAATATAATTGAATATGGGATAAAAGTTTGGATTTATTTGCATGAAAGTTTATAGAGATACCTACCGAAACAACTCTTAAAACGTTATTCAAACATTATTTCCGTTCATTTCTACCTAAGGTTGTTCGGCTAGTTAACTTTCCAAAACACGTATCTCGATAATGCATTGCCAAAGTCATTTAATCATTTTAAATCAAACATAATAGGTAAGTACGCATAAAGCTCTCGGCTTTATGTAAGTACGTCATGTGACGTTATCAGGATAGACAAGGAAAGCAAGATATGATATGTTATTTCTCTGTCTTCTGACAAAGGAAAACATTACAGTTTAAATTTCTTAAGTGACACCTCCTTTGAGTTGTTTCCTTTGGTTAGTATATCGAACTAATAATGGCAACCTATAAAAAATATTAACGGTCAATGACCCGGCCCCCAAAAGTGTGGTAGTGTGCGTGAAGTGTAGTTGTGTACGAATCAGGGTAATTTGACAGAATCTGAAAATTCTCCCACCTGTACCCGACCCTTAACTCGTATTATATTTTTTCCTTCTTTTGGCCTCAAAAACAGGTAGTTAAAATCTTTTGATTTGGTTCCTCGTGCTAACATTAATTTAAAATTTTAACAAGTACCCTACGGGCACACAAGTTCGAATGAGAGTAAAGGTCACAACTCGTTTTAAATAAGCTGAACAGGTTAATTAAGAGCTTCTCTGGGGTGTGAAATTGTAAACGTATGTGGGAGTATTCGGTGGTTTGTTTGCAGCTTTCTCTTTCGTCATTACGGGTTATAACTGAGGACCTAAATAAGTAAGTACCTACGTTGTGGTACTTGTCAAGCTAATCGTGGATAACTGATAGTAAAATTTCATTTACAAATATCACTCGTACACAAATTTAATGGTTTAGGTACAAAACGTTAGGGTAAGTACTTGGTTTTCATTCCGGTCAAAAATAAAAGACAATGCAGCTGCCTTAAAAGAGCTGTATTTGCGCTAGGCGAAATGAATTGGCAGCATTACACACTGATAATTTCTCCTCTAATCCTAGGCAATTTGTTTCCCAAAAGCTTTCTAAATGAAGAGCTAATTAGACAGTAACTGACTTACATAAATATCCACTTAAAATCAGACACAAAATTAACATTTAATTGTCATAAAATATTCAGGCATTCTTTCAGTAACCTAATCGCTCCCAAGGATCTACGGATGTCAGAAATGAAATGTACCATTTAAGAGCATCAAAGAAAAGTGGACACTGAATCGTTGAAAAGTGAGTGAATTCCATTAAGGGAATGGAATTAAAACCAAGATGTTCTAACTGCTAACCGAATAAAAGCGAAGGGCTAAGGTGGTAGCTCGCATGTCACATTTAAAAAAAGTTTGTACTGTAAATGTCCTACGTACTTGAAACCTACCTACCGTAAAACGATAAGAAGAGATAGCGTGGGCAGTCGAGTAGGGATGACAGAGTGTTTGTAGACCAGTAAAATGACAACCAATGCGTATCATGGTTGTCATTTTATCGTTTATCTCGTCATGAGTCACTTTCGCACTTACATAATAGTTAAAACGTGACAGCTATGGTGACAGGCGATAAACGAGATGACGTCGCGCGGCGCGCTGGTGGGTCGACCGGGCGGACTCGGGCGCCGACGACGCTCGGAAGACGCTAGTGTGGGGGTAGCCTAAACATTCAAGGTTAATTTTGGACCATATTTGATTGCTTTTGGACTAAGTACCTATAACTATACTACAACACATTGAAGCTAACTAGGTTATATTGCAAGACCGAAAGGTAAACTACAGGATGTCATTGTTACGCGGATGGCCGACACTTAAAAAAACTATCAATTTAATCCTTTTTTTAGGAACATAATGTAGTAGTGGTTTTCCAGAAAGAAAAGGCCGTGGTTTATATGGCAGCTCATACATTCTACGACACTATATTCTTTCCGGACACACTCTAGTTGTTAAAAATCTAAGTCACTGGTTCTCTTGACGACTCGACATACTAGCGCTCGCGGAATCCATGAACATGAAGAATACTACACTAGCACGCTTGCTAAAAGATAATTTAGCTGTGAAATTAATTACGACATTGCGCTATATTGTCGCTCCAGAGTTGTCTCATGCGCGTTGCCGACCCTGGACAAAATGGAGGATTCACTGTGTTGACGGCTAAAGAAACAAGATGGTCCCTTGTCGCCAACACATTGGGTCCTTTTTGAGCTCTTTGGCAACCTTACTTACCAGCTGGAACAGAACACTATGAGTAGGGTCTATTGGTATTGCTACCTGCACAAAGAATAACTAAACAATGTGTAAGCGATTGCTTAAAACTTGAGACTTGTCCTCGTAAAAATATGTTAACTAATCACTTCTCACCTGCACTTGCTACTTCGCAAAGTGTAAACTAGTAGTTTATGTAACTGTTACGTAATAGGGGTCCTTAAAACACGAGTGTGGTTTTATGAAACGAACGAAGTGAGTTTCATAATAAGATCACACGAGTGTTTTAAGGCCTAATTACGTACAGTTGCATACGCTGCTTTATCTACACACATATTATAAACCCAAAATGATGATTGAATGACTGCAATTGCACGGATTGCACGCCATCGCCATGACCAACTCGATTGTGTCGCCGGTCGGGCGGCGCATGCCCGCACCCGGATTTTCATAATGATATCGAATTTTTGCTTATTATTTGATAATAATAACATCGTTACAGATAACACATTTGTTCTAACTACTAATTTTTACTTTTTAAGAAGACGTTCGAAATTTGAACGTAATTAAGGTATCGGTTACCGATACTAAAATGTAAACATTAAGATGCAGCCACAGATACTCATATCTAAATATAGGGCGTTTGCTCATCGATCCTGACCATAAAATAGACATATTAGGGTATGGATGTAGATAAAAGTCTTTAAAGATTGTCACGTTGGCTACGCACCGAATTTCGCTTGTAGGTAAGTGTCTAGATACCTTAAAAAATATTGGAATCTGGCTGCTTTGATATTTAAATAAAGCCACTCTCTCAGCGGCTACTACTTATACATTTTTTTCTACTACATATCTAAACTTATTTGAAGAAAAATGTATCATATCCACTTTGAGTACAGCATTTCTGAACCGTTTATTTGGATTCAATTCCAAAAGCTGTTCCACTAATGCGAGCCAACTACAAATCATCACGTAAAAAGAATTGGGCAATTCTATCCCTCCCGGCTTACCTATTGGGGCTCCAAATCGGGGCGACGGAAAAATATTGAAATTTGAATTTATTACACCAAGGAAAACAAATAGACCTGTTGAACAGTCTTTGTCTGATTCAGAATCACTCTCCCTCTTACAATTAGGGTGGTAATAAATATTTAAATGGGCTACGAGAAAACAAACTTAAAGTGGAACATCTTGTTTATATTTTTTAGGATTCTGTAGCCAAAATGGCAAATAAAAATATGTCCATCTGTCCATCGGTCTTTCCGTATTATACAGCCATTTTGTTTGTAAACCATTTAACATTTAATAGTACATTTCGATATTAGTGCGGAAAGTATGTCATTACTTCACGAGTACCGAGATATCTTGCCACGAGCCGTAGGCGAGTGGCAAGACTCGGGACGAGTGAAGAATGACATTTACGCACGAGTATCGAACGACGTTTTTTAATACAGTTGCGAAAAAATTACAAAATTGTCAATTATTCACTTTGTACTTTAGTACATGTATCCGAACGCTCCGCGCGGTGCGGTGCGGCGCTGTGATTGGCGGTCTGTCACTGTCATTAGCTGTGATTGGCTGGAAAAGTAAAAAGCACTAGTGCGCGATATCAAACTTTCCGCACGCTAAACCACTACAAGAAAAGCACTTTTTTGAGCAACTGTATTAAAAAATAAATTGTAGGTGTGCATTAACAAATAACAACAATAATTATTTATTATCCTAAATCTTCAAAAAAACCATAGGTATAGGTAGTTGAATTATATTATATTAGTATACTTTATGCAGAATTTATTAAGCAATTATCTAAATTGGGTTTCAGGATATTATTGGACTTAGAATTACATTTGTTTTACAGGACCCCTATTCGACATGCCAAACCTTGTTTGCAGGTACTATACGTGTCAAAATGGTCTCACTAGCGACTATCAGAAGGCACTGCTGGCTCAATATTACCGGGTTCTCTGTTAGGCTGGCTCTACATGATGGGCCATCATAGGGACGCAGCTATGCGTTAGAGGGAGCTAACGATATTGCCATCTCGTTCCGTCGTATAGCTGCGTCCCTATGATGGCCCATCATGTAGAGGAGCCATTACATTTTCAGGGTAGTTAAATTCAAAAATTCAAAAAATAAATTCAAAATATATTTATATCATATATTGGTTTTACAGTGGGAGGCAATACAGTGATCCCCACACTAGGCTGAGCCTGTGACGTGGGGATCTTAACGAAATACATGAATATTAAAGCTAAAATTAAAACTAAGAATTTTGATCAAAAGACCGAGAAACTATCTACTTAAGCACAAAAAGTCGGTTAAAATGGTCTTAGTAAGTTATAAGTAAGCGGTGTTTAAGTAAAGTTCAGCATGTGTGTTTTTAATGTGTGTAGTGTAGAGTAGTGTCACTCTCACTGTGACATTGTTCCTATTTGAAAAGTGAAACAGAACCCTGTAATATTGGGCCAGCGAAGTGTCAGTTTTCGGTTGTTGAATTGGGCCCCAGTGTGCCTCTTTCAGCGTGAGCATATAAAACAACAATGTGGTCGTCCAATCGTCGTAAATCTGTAGGTAGGTACAACGTGATTGAATTGGCTGTTACTTTATCCTGTCGTGTTGATAGGTATAGCTACATTGTTTTTGACAAGGTATTTTTATAATTCACTAAGCCCTTTAGCTCTATTTCTCAGTTCTAGTAAATCTAATTGTGATTTTTTCAAGATTACATATGTTGGAGCCGATAGTATAATAATCCGTCGTATTACATTTCAAAACGACCCTGTTTTTTTAAAACGGCTAGCCGTAATGTAATACGGTGGATTATACGATCCGACTGCCACCACACGCCACGTGACAATTCTTTAGTTTTCGAGAGAATTTTTAATATTGCCAACAATTGATGGACCCACTAATGTATTCCAAAGCTATAATTTTAAAAATTGAATTTTATACCCGTTATAAATGGATGAGAGACCGAGACATTTTGATTATCCGATTGAATTCGAATTGCATTACACATTATCCAATCTAGCACCGTAACAAGCAAACAGGATTTGAATTACATTCCAAATTAATTTATTATTATTACCGCCGAATGCATTCCCTTCGATTCCCTTGAGCGAGTTTTCTGAACGAGAATGAAACATTTGGAGGGGCGTTTTAAGTGTTAAGTTAAACGCGCTCGAACAGGCACCGAGCCTCAAATATTTAAGGAAACCGCGATCCCGTCGTCGCCAATAGGAGTTATTCCCTTAGCATACCTATCAAAGCTCTACTACGGAAACTCAATCAAATTTTATCTCTTATTTAACTAGCAATTCCTGCAGCTTCACCTGCATGGGTTACAAAAACTTCCCAAAATTTTTTCGGGGTTTAACTGTTGCTATAGATAATGAAATTCTGTAAGTGCACTAGCTTTTACCATAGATAAATGAGTAGATAGATTGCTAACTCCATACATAGCAAAACTACTTATTAAATAATAAGTCGTATGGGAGGTATGGTTAAACTCATTTTTACTAAGTTTTAAGCACACTTAAATCGTAATACGTATTAAGCTGTAATAGTGCTGGAGCCGCGCATACAAGAAATTTATCAAAAAAATTACCGTTTTTCTTCCATATAGCGTTGTAGAGCCCGTCTCGGAGATCACGAAAACATAAGTCTTAAAGGTCTTAAATGGCCACAAGTAGGTATGGCGTCAAGTGGAAAATACAATTTTTTGGCCTAAATTTATCAACGAGCCGGACGCTCCAAATTTTGACACATGATTTAGCCCGCATCAAGTAGCCTACATACCAATTTTAAGACCATTCTGGTGGGCGCATAAGATTTTAAGACCAGTTGAAGTTACAATTTTTTGGCCTAAATTTATCAACGAGCCGGACGCTTCAAATTTTGACAGTAGTTAAAGGACCCAGCCAACAAACCAAATCCCAATTTTAAGACCATTCTGGTGGGCGCATAAGATTTTAAGACCATTTTAAGAAATAGTCGATTTCATAGAAAAGATATCAAATTATTGTAAATTCGCTTTAAAAATCAATTAACTGTCACAAACACAACTGCATATTCATATATACCGCAATAACTCAAAAACTGGAGAAATTCGTCTTAGCAGTACTTTAGTCACGGAGGTCTTAAATCACGAAAAATATTGTTCATTTTAAACTTAATGGCATAAAATATGATTTAAAAAGCCAGACGTATGCCTATAGGCATTTTCTACCAGTCGCTCATAACTTTAAACTGATAAGCGTCAAGTTAGATGCATTGACAATATATTACTGACAGTAAAAAATACATAAATTTTATTTAATTTCTACCGTCCCAAATGTTGATTAACGGTTTAGCCCATTTCAAATAACCTACATACCCATTTTAAGACCAATCCGCTAGGCGCATAAGATTTTAAGACCAGTTGAAATTGCAATTTTTTGGCCTAAATTTATCAACGAGCCGGACGCTCCTAATTTTTACAGTTGTTAAAGAACCCATTCAACAAACCGAATCCCAATTTTAAGACTATTCTGGTGGGCGCATAAGATTTTAAGACCATTTTAAGAAATAGACGATTTCATAGAAAAATATTGTAAATTCGCTTTAAACATTATTAGGGTTATGAGTGACTGTTAGAAAACGCCTATAAGCATTACGTTTTTTTTTTTTTTTTTTTTTTTATGACATAGGAGGCAAACGAGCAGACGAATCGCCTGATGGTAAGCAATTACCGCCGCCCATAGACGCCCGCAACACCAGGGGGGTCACAAGCGCGTTGCCGGCCTTTAAGATGGGAGTACGCTCTTTTCTTGAAGGTTTGAAGGTCGTATCGGTCCGGAAATACCGCAGGCGACAATTCATTCCACAGTTTTGCTGTGCGAGGCAGGAAATTTCTGGAGAAACGCACAGTTGAGGACTGCCAACCATCTAAGTGGTGAGGGTGATAATGTTGTCGCGTAGGACGGTGGCGGAAAGAGGCGGCAGGGATTAATCCGAACAATTCCTCGGAGCACTCCCCGTTATAAATGCGATAGAAAATGCAGAGCGAGGCTACATCTCTACGCAACGCCAATGACTGAAGCCGATCTGTAAGATCCTGGCAGCCGACAATTCGAGTCGCTCTCCGTTGGATGCGATCCAGGGGGAGAAGTTGGTACTGAGGTGCTCCCGCCCATAGATGGGAACAGTATTCCATATGTGGGCGTACCTGTGCCTTGTAAAGCTGGAGGCGATGGGCCGGAGTGAAATACTGTCTCGATCTGTTGAGCACACCGAGCTTCTTCGAGGCCAACTTGGCCTTACCCTCTAAATGGCCGCGGAACTGGACTTCACTCGAGATGTCGACGCCAAGGATTCCGATACTGGCTGTGGCAGATAGAGGAATGTTCTCAAAACGAGGTGAAGCGACAAACGCAAGCTTTTTTGCGGTAAACGCGCAAACCTGTGTCTTAGTGGGGTTAAAATAGACTAAATTTTGTCGACCCCATTCTGAGACTTCTTTAAGGGAAGTTTCAACTTCAGACGCAAGTTTGTTCCGGCTCTCAATGACATTTTCCCGAGAAATGTTGGGTCGGCCGGTGTAGGAGGCATCACCCGTACTATCGTCCGCATAACAATGAATGCCGCTAATCTGCAGCATGTCATTGATATGCAGAAGGAATAGCGTGGGCGATAGCACGCAGCCTTGGGGGACACCAGCATTCACAGACATGGAGTCAGAGCATTCACCGTCAACTACGACCTTGATGCGTCTGTCTGCTAGAAAGCTACTGACCCATTCACACAATTTCTCGGGAAGCCCATAGGATGGAAGTTTCGATAGAAGTGCTTTGTGCCAAACCCGATCAAAGGCCTTCGCAATATCTAAACTGACTGCCAATGCTTCACCCTTTGTCTCGATCGCCTGCGCCCAACGATGTGTTAGGTAAACTAAAAGATCACCAGCCGAGCGGCCCCCACGGAAACCGCCGGAAATACGTCCGATTTTCTGAATCAAGATTTGTACCATTAAGTTAATAATGAAAAATGAATTTTGTGATTCAAAACACCCTGACTTAAGTACGAAATACCCTGACTTAAGTACTGCTATGACGATTTTTCCAATTTTTAGACTTATGTAGTATACTTTTACGGCATATCTAACTATGAGACCCTTGAATATGAATATGCCGTTATGTTAAACCATTTAAATGAATTTTTGAACCGAATTTAAAGCTATTTGCTATTTTTCGTATGGAATCGATCACTTCTTAAAATGGTCTTAAAATCTAGTGCGCCTAGTTATAATGTTATGAGCCATTAAGTTTAAAATGAATAATAATTTTAGTGATTCAAGACCCCCGTGACTAAAGTACTGCTATGACGAATTTCTCCAGTTTTCGACTTATTGCGGTATACTTTTACGGCATTTTAGTTACAAGACACTTAAATATTAATATGCAGTTGTGTTTGTGCCAGTCAGTTGAATAATGTTTAAAGCGAATTTACAATATTTGCTACTTTTTCTATGAAATCGTATATTTCTTAAAATGGTCCTTTAACAACTGTAAAAATTAGGAGCGTCCGGCTCGTTGATAAATTTAGGCCGAAAAATTGCAATTTCAACTGGTCTTAAAATCTTATGCGCCTACCGGATTGGTCTTAAAATGGGTATGTAGGTTATTTGAAATGGGCTAAACCGTTAATCAACATTTGGCACGGTAGAATTTAAAATAAATTTATGTATTTTTTACTGTCAGTAATTTATTTATTTATTTATTTTATTTATTTAGTTAAATACAATACAGCCTTACAGCTAAGCGCCATTGCGCTGTATAGTTAAACATTAAATGAAATATATGTTAGCCTCTATACGTCCCACTGCTGGGCACAGGCCTCCTCTCATGCACGAGAGGGATCAGGCTATAGTCCCCACGCTGGCCCAAAGCGGGTTGGGAACTTCACATACACCTTTGAATTTCTCCGCGGATGTATGCATGCAGGTTTCCTCACGATGTTTTCCTTCACCGTATAGCGATTGGTAAATATCAAATTATATTTCGTACATAAGTTCCGAAAAACTCATTGGTACGAGCCGGGGTTTGAACCCGGGACCTTCGGATTGAAAGTCAGACGTCATTACCGTCAGGCTACCAACGCTTCGTAGGATCATTAAATGAAATAGGAATAAAATAAATTAAACATTAAATTAAATTAATTAGACAGAGCTTCACAGAAACGTAACATACAAACATTCAACTTTGTGCGTTTGTCCGCAAACAAGTCGCAGTCTGGTGCAAAGTTTAAGAATTTATTAAGTAATGCGCGTGCGCGGAATATCGGCGAGTATTGGTATGCTACCGTCCGAGCCGCGTCCTCCGCGAGCAGGCGATGGTTGCGACAACGTAAGTACTTGTCAGGAACGAATAAACTGCAAGTCCTATTCACCAAGTCAGAGCAATCTGATTCTCCTTTTAAAATGTAATATATTGTCAATGCATCTAACTTGACGCTTATCAGTTTAAAGTTATGAGCGACTGGTAGAAAATGCCTATAGGCATTACGTTTGGCTTTTTAAATCATATTTTGTGCCATTAAGTTTAAAATGAACAATATTTTTCGTGATTTAAGACCTCCGTGACTAAAGTACTGCTAAGACGAATTTCTCCAGTTTTTGAGTTATTGCGGTATACTTTTACGGCATTTTTAGTTACGAGACACTTAAATATGAATATGCAGTTGTGTTTGTGACAGTTAATTGATTTTTAAAGCGAATTTACAATAATTTGATATCTTTTCTATGAAATCGACTATTTCTTAAAATGGTCTTAAAATCTTATGCGCCCACCAGAATGGTCTTAAAATTGGGATTTGGTTTGTTGACTGGGTCCTTTAACTACTGTCAAAATTTGAAGCGTCCGGCTCGTTGATAAATTTAGGCCAAAAAATTGTAACTTCAACTGATCTTAAAATCTTATGCGCCCACCAGAATGGTCTTAAAATTGGTATGTAGGCTACTTGTTGCGGGCTAAATCATGTGTCAAAATTTGGAGCGTCCGGCTCGTTGATAAATTTAGGCCAAAAAATTGTATTTTCAACTTGACGCCATACCTACTTGTGGCCATTTAAGACCTTTAAGACTTATGTTTTCTTGATCTCCGAGACGGGCTCTACAACGCTATATGGAAGAAAAACGGTAATTTTTTTGATAAATTTCTTGTATGCTCGGCTCCAGCACTATAATCTTTTGAATAATAACTTTTAGCAAAGCTCGCTTAAAACATATTATATATACGCATTTAGCCATGTATGGAGAGAACACTCTAGGTATTTAATTCTCTTTGCTTTTACGTAGGTCGCGCAAATACTGATTTTTCCCTATACGTTTGCATTGAATTACTTACTTCAGTAATCCAGAGGTTAGCTCAAGCCGCTGACAGAAGGCACATGCCCATATCACCTATTTCGGTATCTCAAGACATTCCTTAGTAATAGAAATATAAATCTCCCACGTTCGGGGGATTTATCGAGCTTCCGTACCAAGTCTCACTTTTTATTAGTCACGTTTGCGACACGAAATTTTTTTCGAGGTAATTATGGAATACTGATAGACTTGCACAAAGCTGAACGAATGCTTATTTTAAGAAAATCTAAGGCTGGAGGCACTAGCCTATAGTGTTTTGGGTTCGGTACCCGAATAATAAAAATTCAGTCGAAATGAGAACCTCCTCCTTTTTTGAAGTCGGTTAAAAAGTAAAAGACGGAACATTTTATATATGATCACTCGTGTGTCTTTCTGTCCATGTGTTATTAACACATATTATTAACACATGTCTATTAGACAATCAATTTGCTCCATAACTACTGGGTCGATTGAGCTGAAATTTGATACACATTTGACGTAAAATGTTTTTTTTTTAATTATACGGGCCACTTTTGGGAAGTATCGAACGAAAGATTGCACAACATATTGTATTTTTTGACATTTTCCAACCTATTTAACATGCTTAAACGAATTTGTACCTACGAGTATATACCGATACTTCCATTCCAGCAACAGAAATGACCGCGTCGAGGTTTAGCAAAATGTTTTTTTAGTGTGCTTTGCTCCGCCGTATTCAGACAGGAACGTTCACCACTCAAATTTTAGCAGTATTTTTTTTAGTTTTAGCCTGCACTCAAAACGTAAACATCACTTCATTTGAAGAAGGCGTGGGTACTTCTGACTTTTCGGTGCATTTTAACTAGTCGTATTTATTTATGAAATACTGTCTGCCTATAAGTAGACTAGCCACCTGTGCCAGTGGACTTCTAATAGCAACTAGTCTAATTGAAAAAAGGAAACAGGTATAAAAGCTAGGTATTACATCCAGTGTTTTCAGTTGGCATTTTTATGATGTTTTTTTTTTCACTGGACTGGCAATTAATGTTTCAGATTATTGTGTAAATGTTTCATGTCATACTATAAGGCCGGTTGCACCAAACCGTCTGTTAACATCAACGTAATCGTTAAACAAATCTTGTATGAAAAGTTTGACAGTTTTCTATCACATATGGTATGGTATGGTGTATGGTTTTATGTTTTTTTTAATTTCACTGTTGTAATATTGTTAAACTTGATTATGTGCAATAAAGTGATACATGACAGCTCCGTCGCCATATTTGACGTTAATGAGTCCGTTAATTGTGCGTGGTGCAACTCACCCTAAGTAGCAAATGGGATTAACATATTGTTTTGTATAAATTAGGTAAGTAAAAAAAAATTGAAAAGTAATTTGTATAAAACATCATATTTCCAAACACACATACCTAGCAACTGAGATAAAGGGAAAATCACTGTCAGTAAATAGGAAGAACGAACCTGGAGATTACTTATAATTATTTGCAATAAGTAACATATTTATTATACATTTTCTTGTTTATTAGTACCTAAAATAATAAAACAATATGTTAGCCTATAAACGTCCCACTGCTGGGCACAGGCCTCATGCACGAGAGGGACCAGGCTATAAGTCTCCAAGCTGCTGCTCCACCTATAGCTCCTATTTAGAAAAAAAATCTCCATTTAGAGCAAAAAAGGTTCGCCTTTACAATGCAAAGTTTGGCGTTGCACCGTACAGACAGTTGCTTAGGTTGAACATTACTTTCAATCACACAATCCCTATGTTTAAATCAAAATGCAATTAAAACGTAATAATGCCGCGACATTCGCAAAGCCAGTAGCTAATATCCCACGGGAACACTTCGCTGTAGGATTAATTGCCTTAAGTAATTTCCGGCTGCAAACTGACCAAGCTAAATACCTCAAAAGATAAACAAAGGACATGCACAAAACACCCAAAGATTTTAAAGATCTGGCCAATTCGAGAGAGAATAAAAATACGAGTGCCGTGATTCAATCCGTGTCGCGAGAAACGAACAAGGAAACAGGAGTAATTCCTTTAAAACTTTTAAAGCAAAAACTAAGAGACATTTTCTCAGTAGGGTTCCGTAATGGCCCGGTGAAATGTTTATAGCGAGCGTGCTCTACCCGCTGCCGGTGGGGCCTTTAGCTTAAACAAAAGAAAAGAAACAAATCTCAGATCGCAATAAATCCTACCGGCCAGAAGATTTATTCTTTGATTAGCGTCTCTATTCGAATGTATGATGCCGGCGTTGCTCACGCCTCGCTCCCAAAAAATAAAAGCAATATCCAGTGATAAAACTTGGTGACTTTGATGTTTTTAATTAAGAAACGGAAACACGAAATGAGGAGGCTAAATGGATTTTTCAAAGCGTCTAAGTAAACAAATATCACTTGACCAGAGCTTATCTTCAAAGAGCTTTTCTGCAAAAGAAATCGAATGCCGGGGAAAGTATGCTCTTTTTACAAAGTTCCTGTGGGTTATTTGATTTAAAATTAGGTATTTGTTTCTTTTTCATTTTATTTCTAATTTAATTTTATAACAATAATGCCTTTTGACTGAAAGAGACTTGGTTTTTTCAATTATGGAAATGTTTCTAATCGAATTTTAGTAACAGGTTTCTAAGACTTTAAATATAAGTTCATCGAACCACGGCAGTGGTGCCCTGGGGAAACAAACTTTTTTAATACTTTTTTTTTGTTCGTTCCAGTCCCCGCGAATTCAGGCGGCTGGATCCGCAGGGCCAGGTAGGGCCTGTGTTTTTTTTTACTATGATGGTATAATTGTTCTGAAAAAACGCCTAAGGCCCTTCAAGGAGGAAGACGTATATTTGTTTACTCCGCGGAAAGAAATTAAAATGTAGCAATAAAGTGGGTCTACAATGGTTAAAACGCCTGTGCTGAGTTAACAACAAAAGCTGCTACAGATTTGAAACTGCATTTACGCGAAAAACAGCGGAACCGTGAGTTTATGACCTTTGGTGGTATCAAAAATATAACGTAACCGCTTGCTGATTTGAATCACCTATGTTTGCTGTGCTTAAACCGCTTCTGCGCATGCTCGCTACGCATAGCGTCCGCCAATCAGCTTGCGCGCAACTACACACACAAAGGAAACCATAGGAGTTTTTCTGCAACTTTTAACCGCAAGCGTGGCTGCACCTCGCGGCGGAAGTCCGAATTGTACGCGCGTATTATGGTCCAAACTGGGCTTGCAGCAAGTCTCGTTCCGTTTTCGCCAGGCTACGTTTAGTCTAATCAAGATTGAATACCCATTGGCCTATACGGGCCTGCACGCTGTTATATAATAGAGGACATTTGGATTGGACATCAACGAACCTACTGACTTCTCGGCTTAGTGTGTATTATTTTAATTTGAAATTGTGGGTTATTTAAATTGACTATTTAATGCTTTGTAATTTAATCTATTTTTTTTTTGACATTGTTATTTTTTGTTTTGTATAATATTATTTCTTTTTTTTCATATTATTTTTATAATGTTTCATTTGATTTGATTATTGGATAAGGATATATGTTACATATTGTGCTGGTGCCGATGTTGTAGGTATTTTAAGTTGTGTGAAATAATTGTGGGAGAATGTATGTTTAATTTATTGTTATATTTTGTTGACATTCGCCTATTGTAATTGGGGGTATTATTGCGTTTTTGATGTGTTTTTATTTGTATTGTTTGTTTTCTTTTTATACTGACGGTTTTTTTTTTTGTAATTTTGCCTGGGTTTGCTTGTCGGTGAGATGCAGGCACCTCCTCGTTCTCAATGTCCGTATTGCCCTAATTCTCCGCGCACCTTTAGCGCTCACGGACTGAAAGTGCATATAGGCCACCTACACAAGGATGTTTGTCGTGTGACGCCTTCTCCATCTCCCTCGGGAGCTTCTGTTGCGACAGGGGGACCCCCTCAGGTTCTCGCGGGCGGTAGTGCTCTTTCGAATCTGGATGACCTAGCTACTTTGAAGAAAACAAGGCGGGTGTTGCGGCACATACCTAAGGGTGCTCGAAACCTAGCGGCAGGCAAATTGTGCGATGTGATCGATAGATGCGTAAATACCAACGGTACGTCAGAGTGGTTTGGATTATTATCGTTTGCCTATTCTGCGTTGAAGGTACCGGACGCAGGCGGTGCAGGTAGTCTAACCACGAAAGTGAAACATAATATCGAGTCAGCAGATGTCTCTGATTCGCTATTTGTCGACAGTGGGCTTGTAGCCTCGAGACCGCCTTCGGCTCTTAGGACGATCGAGTCCAAAGTTTTTGAGGGCGACCTCAGGGGTGCAGTGCGGGTTCTTATGTCAGAGGATGATGTTGCACCATCGAACCCAGAAACCCTTGCCAGCTTGTTGTCAAAGCACCCGGTCCCATCTCGGCCTTTGTTGTTCCCGCCTGAGCCGGATAGGTCATGCCCCGCTCTTTTGGTCAAGTCAGAGGAAGTTGCTCAGGCCCTTAGCTCCTTTAACAATAGTTCGGCCGCAGGTTTGGACGGCATCCGCCCATCACATCTTAAGGAGCTTATTTCTGGCTCTGCGGGCGACCATGGGCTCCGGTTGCTGGAGTGTCTGACGAAACTGTGCAACTTCCTCCTTAGTGGTCAACTGAACCCTGCAGTGTGTCCTTATATGTACGGTGCGTCTTTATGCGCTCTTTCGAAAAAAGACGGAGGATTGAGACCAATAGCCATCGGCAGCGTATTCCGTCGGTTGGCTGCCAAGCTTGGTTGCTCCGCTGTACGGGACGAGATGGCTGCCTATTTGCAGCCATGTCAGCTAGGGTTTGGAACCAAACTGGGGTGCGAGGCTGCCATCCACGCTGTTCGAGCCTTTGCGCTCGACCCCAATAACGCGGATTGCGTCATTATCAAGCTAGATATTAAAAACGCATTCAATACTTTAGAGCGCGACACTCTACTTTCAGAGGCCTTGGAGAAGGTGCCGACACTCTATCCGTTTTTATACCAGGCATACTCATCCCCTTCCAAGCTTTTCTTTGACGGCTCTCCTATACTTTCCCAGGTTGGTGCTCAACAGGGTGACCCGCTTGGTCCCTTGATTTTTAGCCTTGCCATTCAGAAGGTGATTTCTAGGTCACGAACACCACTGAATGTTTGGTACCTTGATGACGGCACTCTGGGGGGTAAGCCTCAGGAGGTTCAGGCCGATCTGCTTACGCTTCTTCCACTTTTACGGGAGTTGGGGTTGGAGGTCAGTACCGTAAAGTGTGAGTTCTTCCCCTGCAGCGCCAACTCTCGGTCTTCTATATCGACTTTCGCTGGCTTACTCCCTGGTATCAAAGAGTTATCTGTCCAGAGCTTTTCTCTGTTGGGGTCGCCAATTTTTCCAGATGCTGTTCCTGAGGCCTTTAGGGTGAGAGAGCAGCTGCTTAGGTTAGCTAACGAGAGGCTTAAGAAACTCTCGGCCCATGTTGCGCTTACCTTACTGAGATCCTGCTTTGCCGTCCCCAAGCTGATGTACTTTTTGCGGACTGTACCGACTTGGCTACACCCCGTACACATGAACTCCTTTGACCTCGCGTTGAAGGAGTCAGCCGAGTGTTTGTTGAATGTCTGTTTGAGTCCAGAGCAGTGGGATTTGGCTTCCTTGCCTATACGGAGCGGTGGTTTGGGTATACGGCGCGCGCGGGATGTGAGTCTTCCGGCCTTCCTGGCGTCAGCGGCTGGGGTTGTGGACCTTGTCACTAGGATATTTTCTTTAGATGGTGACAAGGCTTCTATTCCGTATGCTTCTGACGCCTTTTCGGCCTGGGAGGCTCTCAACCCGGGTGCGATTGTACCGGACAAGCCGTACCGCCAGCGTATGTGGGATGATGTAGGTGTGACACGGTTGTTCGACAGTTTGCTGCAGGGTGCTGCTGGCGCAGATAGGGCTAGACTTAACGCAGTTTCGAAGCCAGAGTCGGGTGCCTGGTTGCACGCCCTACCCTCCCCGAACTTAGGTACCCTGCTCGACAATGACTCGTTGCGGGTGGCCGTTGCTCTTCGTCTCGGATGCGATGTTTGCCAACCCCATGAATGCATTTGCGGTTCCATGGTGGAGAGCAACGGTCACCACGCCTTGAGCTGCGGCCGGTGTGCGGGGAGGTTCCCGCGGCACCACGTCCTGAATGACATCATTCGGAGGGCGTTGGTGTCTGCGAATATCCCCTGTGTGCTGGAGCCGCCGGGCCTTAGTCGGTCGGATGGCAAGAGGCCGGACGGCTTGACACTCGTGCCGTGGGAGAGGGGAAAATGTCTTCTGTGGGACGCCACCTGCGTAAGTACGTTTGCTCCCACGCACCTTAGCCGCACTGTACGCTCGGCAGGAGCTGCCGCTGAGCAAGCGGCATCACTTAAGAGGGCCAAGTACTCTGTACTGTCTAATTATTTGTTCATCCCCCTTGCTGTCGAGACTTCGGGGTGCTGGTGCGCGGAGGCCAAGGTCTTTCTTGGGGAATTGGGGCGCCGCCTGCAGGAGAGAGGCTTGGACCCCCGCTCCGGGTCGTTCCTCGCGCAGAGGCTGTCCATCGCGATTCAACGCGGTAATGCGGCAAGCGTGATGGGCACCTTTGCGCCGGGAATGATGCGGGGTGGTTTATTTGAGTGATTGAGCGGACTTATATTTAATTTTTTTAGAGATAGAGATAGAGATCTTTATTTGCAACCAAAATAACCAATCAAGTACACGACAAAGATTAGCACAATGGACCCTGATAGGGTAAAGCAATATTTCTTAAAACTAATTTTATGTAACTAATACAGGAACTTTGTAACAATATGAAATTATAAACATTTAAGTAAAAATAACAATGAAGTTTAACACAATAATATCTTAAACTAGTGCAATCACCATTTAGTACCTACTCTAAATACTTATAAACTACATTCTGGTTGTTGCATATTACAATTTATCTTCCATATACTCGTCTACGGAGTAATAACATTTATTGACCAGCATACTTTTAAAACTATTTATAAAAATCGCGTTTGTTTTTGCATCTTTTAAACAGGTTGGGATATGATTGTATATTGTTATGGCTCTATAATAGGGACTGTTTTTGTACATTTCTGATTTTGGTTCGGGTAATTCAAGATATTGCTGACGTCGAGCATTTCGGCAATATTTAAACAGGTGTATATTTTTACGGACAAAAATGGAGATTTCTAGAATGTAAAGACAGGGAAGGGTTAGAAGATTTAGTTTTTTAAAGTGAGGTTTGGAGCTATTGGGTAGGTTGATATTTGCCAGGATTCGAACGCAGTTTTTTTGCTTTAAAAATAGGCGCCGAGCTTCGCTGCTATGGCCCCACAGTAGGATCCCGTAGCGCATCCATGCAACTGCTTGCGCATGGTAAGCTGCCAACGCGCACTCTAGGCTGGTGTTACTTTTTAATATGCCCAGTGCATAAATAAATCGTGACAATTTACATACCAACTGTGCAACATGTCCCTTCCAGTTTAGGTTGCTATCTAGCGTAAGACCCAGCAAAGTACAATCGGTGACCTCTTCGATATTTAGTTTAGCGGATACGGTCTGTAAATTAAGAGGTTCTTTTTGCCAGGGTCCGAATTGAATTATTTTTGATTTGTTATTATTAGTTAGGAGGTTGTGGTCATGTAGCCAATGTGTTACTGAATTAAATGTTTCTTCTATATATGAGTTGAAATTATAGTCTGTACATTGAAATAATAGAGATACGTCGTCAGCAAACAGTACTACTTTGTGGGTTGTGATTTTAGGAAGTTCATTTATGTAGATTAAGAATCCATCCTAGGACACTACCTTGAGGTATTGAGCTATCTACATGTAGTATGTTGGATTTTACAAGTTCTAATTTTCCGGTTTGATTACACATATGTTCTATTTCGACGAACTGTTTTCTAGATGTTAGGTAAGATCTCATCCAATTTAGTGCCCTACCGCGTATGCCGATTTCATTTAGTTTATTTAGTAAGATAGTATGTGAGACTCTGTCATACGCTTTCGACATATCTAGCAGAAGCCCCACTGCATGTTTTTTATTCCTCAAGTATTCTAATATTGTTTGTATATAATGATAGCCTGCATGAATAGTGGAGCGTTTTTTTTCTAAATGCATATTGGTTCTCATCTAACAAATTGTACTTTTCTAAAAAGTTGTATATGCGGTCTGACATGCACTTCTCGAAGACTTTCGACATTACAGGAAGGAGCGCAATGGGTCTGAATAGAGCAGGGTTATCAGATTGTCCTTTTTCCTTTAAGATTGGCTTTATCTTGGCTATTTTTAATTTATCGGGAAAACTACTTTCGTCAAAAGATTGGTTTATTAATTTTGTTATAGGAGGAGTGAGTTCGTCAATACAGGTTTTTATTAGAGTGGAAGGTATTTCATCTACACCACAACTTATTTTGTTTGGTAAGTGTTTTATTATGGTATAAACTTCTTTCTCAGTCACAGGATGTAAATAAATAGAATTTACGGATGTTTGCATCGCAGGCCGGCCTGTCGCTGCGTTGGCATTGCTACCGCCATTTGCCGGGATTTTTCCGATGGAGGCATAATAATCATTAAAAGTATTTACAATTTTTTTAGGACATGTTTCAAGTTTATTTTCTATGTTTAATGTCATGTTTTTATGAGTATGTATTTTGTTTTTCTTGGTGATCTGGTTAACTATTTTCCACATGGTTTTATTCATATTTTTAGAATTTCTCAATTTTTCAGCAAAGGTAAGTCTCTTGGATTTTTTGACACATTTTTTAAGTATTTTTGAATATTTCCCACAGTGATTCTTCAAAATACTATCACCTGATTGGTTTCCAAGAGCTTTTAAATGCCTCTTATGTTTGCAAGCCATTTTCAATCCAGGTGTTAGCCAACTTTTTTGAAATCTGTTTTTAGTTACATAATTTTTAAGCGGAATGTGTTTATTTAATAATTGAGTCAGAACAGTATCAATTTTTAGGTTTGGACATATTGTTTTTTATGATGGTGGTCTTGTTTCCTTTATATGTAGTAGTTTGTGAGTTTATGGTTAGTGTATATTTAGGTAAGGTAGTTATAAGTTGACATTTATTTTGTATTTGGAATTGAATAAAATTTTTATTGTTCTGTAATAATTATAATATTGATGATTATGAGTGAAATGTGCTGGAGGGGTGAATGAAGCTATGATGAATGAAAATGTTATGTGCTGTTGAACTTTTTTAAACTATTAAGTATAGTAGATTGTACAACAAGTGCATAAAACGCACCATTTTACGCGAGGCGTTTATCCATACGAGCGAGCTTGCGAGCGAGGATGGATATAAAGTACGAGCGTAAAATGGGTCTCTATTGGTTCCCATAATTTTTAACTTCCGTTTTTGTCAGTCCATAACGTTTTCGATCATAATTTTTATTAGTCATATTGTCAATAGTCATAAAATTTTACAATCTAAATTGCTGGTCCGATTTTTGCAGGTCATAATTATTGTTAGTCATAAAATCTGTTACTCATAATATTCAAAGTCCAAATGGTGTCTATTACATAATGTTGAAGGCAATAAACTTGCTTATAATAATTGTTTTAAGTTCTTTAATCGTAGATTATAATGATAACTATGGGTGTATACCGGTTTCCACAAATTTTAAGTTCCGATTTTTTATAGTCCATACCCTACCTATCTCTGGGAGCAGTTTCATTTTTAGGGTCATAAAAGAAATAACCCTAACCTACCTATCTCTGGGAGCAGTTTCGTTTTTAGGGTCATCAAAAAAAAATAACCCTAACCTACCTATCACTGGCAGCAGTTTTGTTTTTAGGGTCATCAAAAAAAAAATAACCCTAACCTACCCATCTCTGGGAGCAGTTTCGTTTTTAGGGTCATAAAAAAATAACCCTAACCTACCTATCTCTGGGAGCAGTTTCGTTTTAAGGGCCATAAAAACCTGGGACAGCAATAAGTTTATTGAAAACAAACGGATGACCGATATAATTAACGACTATTAGTCCGATAAAATATATGCCTTAAAATATTTCTGAATAATTATTGATAGACCTTCGAATGTTATACTCATCAATTTTATGCCTTTTGCGATTATAGTGTTTAATATTATAGATCTTTATTATTAGAACTATGAAACGTTCTGCTTTACAAAAATTATGACTATTGATGTTTATGCCCATAAATTATATGTATATCAATTTCTGACTATCGAAATTCGAAACAACAAGTTTATGGGAAACAAAGGGATCCCGCGTAAAATGGGTTTTATGGACGAGTTATACACTCTACTTTTTACTTCGATTGTGAGGAAATAAAAAGAATAGGAATTTCTTTCATAAGTGTTTATATTTTTTTACTTCTCATGCTCGTAAAGTTTCACTTTATGCTGGGTATAGGCGGACTAAAACTCAATTTTATGCACAAGTGCATAAAAAATTGACTTCTTCTAAGGCTATTTTGACAATGGCAATTTTTTATGCACTTGTGCATAAAATTGAGTTTTAGTCCGCCTATACCCAGCATAAAGTGAAACTTTACGAGCATGAGAAGTAAAAAGTAATTATAGTGCTGGTTAGTTTGCAGAATGAGGTCAAAGTCAATGATTTTATTCTAACTCTATGGGTCAGAGTGCTTTCTTTGCTAATAACATCCTATGGATATTAAAGTAAACTAAAACTAAGAACTTATTTAAATAGTTAATGTTTTGATGGATTCCGGACCGCTGAACAAAATGAGGAAACCAGAACTTGGGGCGCAAATTTAAGGTTATTAGGATATCTACCTCGATTTTGGGGCAGAAATCAAAATTTAAGGTTGAAATAAAGTGGCTAAATAAAACGGTTACTAACTTATGCGGGTATATCAAGACTCTGTTCGCCAATATTTGCATTTAATCAACTGGGCCAGTAGGTAGGTACATATGTAGGTACCTAAGTACGTTTGGTCTTTGCAAACGTTCGCTTCGTTCCTTGCATTTCCGTTTTAAATGTTGACCATTGGGATTATTAGATCTACTCTTAGTAGCAGAGCAGTTCGCGCAGGTAAATGGTTAAAAATATTTTAGTTACCTACCTATCTAGATAAATACCTACTTACCTACTTAGCGACGATCTTTTATACTTTACTAAGGGCCTTAAGTAGCTGTTACACCTTCCTAAATCAGTTCCTAATGCCAAGGACGCTGCAATACGTTAGACACGTTTGGAGATATTGCTTAACGTGTCTAACGTATTGCGGCGTCCTTGTCGTTAGGAACTGATTTAGGAAGGTGTAACAGCTACTTTAGGCCTTAAGGCTTAATATAGCTCATTCCTAGGAACTCTAGGAAGAGAGGTTACCAATCCCATGCCTATATAACCGCAAACCATTACGTTCATAAGTTAGTCTATTCGTCTCTTTATCCCTCGAATGTACAAGGAAAGTGCAGAGAGGCAGATAGGATATACCACGGATTTACGAATTTCAATGTAATACATATTGTCTCTTTCTCAAGCTCGTACCCTCGCTACTGAACAAGGGATAAGTGTAGCTTATTACTTCCACTGTCACTGCCCTTTTTGGCCAGCCAGACTTGTACAGTTTCTTTGAAATTGCGACGATAAACGCGCGTTTATAAATCCTCATTATTCGTTTTGGAACGTCTCATGAACATCTGACATATGGACACATGACAGAACAGATGACAGTGACAGTGACACTGACACAACACAAGTACGCTTGAGATAAAAAGTTGCTTCTTAGTGTGTATAAAGTTTTTTAAATTGTATTCTTATCACAAAACTGATAACTTTATCGCTTTATGGCAGAAAACGATAGTTATTATTCCATCAATTACTTTGTGATCAATCATTACTAACTTAGTTGATCAATTATTTAGCTACAAGTTTGTAATAATGGTGCAAAGTTTCGGTAAGTTAAAAAGTAGTTTTACCACTATTTATAGTTCTGACTGTGGAAGGTGTTCTAATAATATTTGATTGCAGATCCTTCAGTGTTCAAAAACATCCATATAAATAGAAACAGTGTGGACGCTCAAGTCAAAACTATTTTGGATCAGAATCCGGTGACCAGCAAAGAAAACCTGAACGCTTGGTTACTCAAAGCTGTAACCGTGATTGATTTGACTACTTTAGCTGGTGACGACACTGCATCTAATGTTTCAAGACTCTGTATAAAGGTTTGTAACTATAGTTAGGCCAGAGTTTGTTTTACTTCAAGCATAGACAGCGAGAACCATACTGTCTTTTTCTAATGTTTTAGTAGTGAGAGTACTAGTACTCTCACTACTAAAAACGGGATGGGTATAGCATGTTACTCTGGCTGTTACTGCGCTTTTTGGTTTGCCAGACTATATATCTCATTGAGTCATTGTAGTTTAAAATGATAAAGTTACACTCTAGTTTTATATTTGACAGACATAAAAAAATTATATTTAAATAAAATAAAAATAGAAACAACCTCTAACCACAGATAAAAAAAATCTTCACTTATAAAATTCTATTTGGAATGTTATATTAGCCTTAGAGAACAGGGCATTCGTCCAGGGCTTCACAATTACCCAATCAGATTTTTACAAGGGCCGCCCTAGGCCTTGCCAAGGTTAAGGCCGCCACTGTATCTATTTCAAGACTATTTACAATTTCTAGATATTAAACGGCAAACTGATAAAAAATGTTTTGAATATTACTAAGTAACTCTAATTACTTAATTATTTTCCAGGCTGCATATCCTTTACCAGCTAAATTAATAAGTGATTTGGGACTCTGTGACGATGAGAAGGTGCGGACAGCTGCGGTGTGCGTATACCCTAGCAGAGTTGCTGACGCTTATGGTACACTCAAAAGGATGGGCTTGACTGATGAAATACAAGTTGCTTCTGGTAAGTTCTTTTGAAATAATATCATGTGAATTTGATATTAGTTTGCAGCATTAGATACAAGTCAAATATTGCTTTGTTTACAATTAGCAAAATGTAAAAACCTTTAATTTTTTTTTAATGAGCCCACTAAAGTCTGGCCCGCTTATTCAAAAACGTATTTCAAATCTCATTTAACAATTCAATTCAATTTTTAAAATAAATGGCATTCTGTCCACAATATTGGGACAATTTTGCCAATGTCGAAGTAGAGACGACAAGTGTACGGTTAATTAGTTAAAATTTCGCTCCAAGAGCTGGTAGTTGTACGGTGAGGTTAGGCTTTTTATAAGGAGATAGCTACTCCCTACAAACAGCACGTGGACTAACGGATATCTAACTCAAACAGGGGTTACACATGTTTTGAGAATAATTCTTCATTAGTTGCACACTAGTTCGTTAAATCACTGCAGAATAAGCTATATATTACACACTGAATCACGAAAATGAACAAAAAATAAGAAGTTAATCACAAAACCAAACCACCTTGCTCGCCAAGATGGCCGCAAGTCCAAACTCATTTAACTAAATCATCTTTTGTCCTTATCTGTCAATTTGACAGTTGTGTTTGTTAGAAACAGACAAAACATAATTTAACTAAATGAGGTTTGAAGCACGTTTATGAATAAGCAGGTGAGTGTGTAAAGGTCATTTTTAATACACCACCTTGAAAGCTAATTTTGCTGCTGACTGTATCTTTTTTAGAACATATTGTGCTCAAAATATAACTAAGTATGAGTTCCCACTCACAGACTTTAATTGTTGTGTGAATGGGTTTACTTTACACTGGACATTTCATAGAGTAAGTACTAAACAAAAGAAAAAACTTGAACTGTCAATGGCTGTTGAGGCAGAGTTGAGGAATTAAAGTCCGTGACTATACCAATCATAAGCTTTCAAGACATTATGTTATGCAACAGGATGATATAGTGGCGGAAGGGAGAACTATAAGACCCTACTCATAGTGCTGCGTTTCTGCCAGTGTGTAAGGTTGCAGAGAGAATGGAGTGTGTTGACTATGTTGACCCTCTTTCTTGTACAAAGTCATGAACATAGTGAATCCTCCTTTATATAGCGTCCATAGGCTACCCTAGCTGCTTACTATCACGCGAGCCAGATCATCACTACATAGTATAAAACAAAGTCGCTTCCGCTGTCTGTCTGTATGTATGCTTATATCTTTAAAACCACACAGCGGATTTTGATGCAGTTTTTTTTAATAGATAGAGTGATTCAAGAGGAAGGTTTATTTATATGTATAATAATTGCACCCGTGCGTAGCCGGGGCGGGCTGCTAGTGTTCTAAAAAAATATGTTCTTCCAGTTGCTACCGGTTTCCCATCAGGCCTATACCCTCTCCAATCACGACTCCTCGAGATCAGGACAGCTATTGATGGTGGGGCTTCAGAAATCGATATAGTTCTGGACCGCAGCCTGGTACTGACGGGGAAGTGGGATATCTTGTATGATGAAGTGGCACAGATGCGGAAAGAGTGTGGGACGGCGCACCTTAAGGTCATACTTGGTGTTGGGGAGCTGGGAAATTATGAAAATGTAAGTTTTGGTCATTTAACCTTTCACGAGTTTTACGTTCTGTATCTCTGTATGGTTTGGCCAGGACTGTCTCGCTTCAAGCAAAGACAGAGAGAATCATACTGTCTTTTTCTAACCCTAGTACCCTCTCCACTAAAAAAGGGATGGGTAGCTTATTACTTCTACTGTTAGTGCAGTTTTTGGTTTGCTCGACTATATCCATAAACAAATTAGCGCATCGTTTTTTCACTGATTTATAACACTTACAAACCCCATAGTATTGTAAAATGCTTTTGGTTGAAATGAGATTATACTTATGTAGTTTTTTGTATAATTTGAAATGAATTTTTCCCATTTCCTCCGTCATCGTGATCATTACCTAATTCACTACTTTTTTTCAGACTTCTCCCTATCTTTCTTTTTTTGGGTGTGCTCCAATTTACACTCCAAAAAAGTTACCTTAAAGTCTATAAACCTATCTGACTAGACTAGAAAACAAATGTTGCATTATTATGATAAAGGTACCATTTCGCGGCCGGCGCATACGCTTTTATTGCTCGAAAACAAAATTGAATTTGTACAACATATGACGTAAGCGCCCAAAAATAATGCCAATGAAATTCCCTCTAGGTGTACAAAGCTTCCATGGTGTCTATGATGGCTGGCGCCGATTTTATAAAGACCTCGACGGGGAAGGAGGCGGTGAACGCCACTCTACCAGTGGGGCTGGTCATGTGTAGAGCCATAAGGAAGTTCTACCAAATGACTGGACAAAAGGTATGTTTAGTTCAACCTATAGTTGAGTCAAAAGCAACGTTCCGATTGAGTCGAAACTCGTAAAGCTCGACGTCTCGCTCACTCTCGCAGTCTGCAGTTCGCATCGCATCGGTCTTGCTTTATTTTATTGCTATATCGACACGATGGTTTTGACTCTACTGTAGTTAATAAGTTGTTGGGACGATTTCATAAAGACTTCCAGTGGGAAGGAGGGGCTGGTCATGTGCAGGGCCATAAGGAAGTTTTATTAAATGACTGGGCAAAACGTAGGTGCAACCTAACCTAGTTATTGACTGATTATAGGTAAAATTACACTCGACGAAAATATCGCGAGGAAATCGGACCTAATAATAAGACCTAGGCATCCCTCGATGGCAGTCGAGTTCATAAAAACTAGTGTCTGCGCTAAATCTTGAAATAAGGTTACCGAGCGGACCACAGACTGAGCATATGCTGCATGTTCTTGTTGCATTATTTGTGTTAGTAATGGAGTTACACAATAAATGTACTATTTTCGAAGTTTCGTGGTACAGTCAGCAGCAGAAGTAGCCTGATGGGTGTGGTGTTCAAATGACCTTCACGCGCTCTTATTCTCCTAATAATAAAGTCGTGTCAAGCTCCTTTTAAATAGCTCACCAGCTTAGCTACTTCTGCTGACTACCAGTGGTTGTCATAGCACAGTCGCCTTCAAATATATCGGAGCGGCCAAGGTAGTCACAAATATGAACTGAACAACGCCTTTATTGTCAAGGCGATAAGGGGGTTATAAACTTATATAGATGTCATATACAAACGAAAAGCCACCAGCCAGCCGTGGGCACCGGAGGCCTATTAAGTCACTTTTTCCTTTGTATATGATTATAAGTTTATAATTTATATTACCTATAGTAGTGTGGCTACTTAAGAGTCGCCAGGACGCTCGCGTGAACTCGCGTCCCTATACAAACATGGTTCAGCTCTCTCTCAAGAAAATACAGCCAGATACAGATTTACATACAAAACTTATTTTTGCTATATTTTCTTTGTATTACAATTTTTAGCAACGAAAACGAATTACCGACATAGATCTGTACTACTAGAATGCCCGTGCCAAATTTCGTGGTTCTAAAGCATGTCGTTTAAAAATGAGAGCTGAACTACGTTTGTATGGGAACGCGAGCGTCCTGGCGACTCTTAAAATAAACAAATCATAATATTTATTGAAAATAATTTGATTTGTTCTTCAGTTGGATAAGGGGGTTGTTCAGCATATTTTTGACTACCGTGGCCGCACCGATATATTTGATGGCGACTGTGCTTTGGAATCAAAAGTGCGTGTTATCCATTGATTAAAAACAGAATTTGGCCACAGGTGGGCTTAAAGCCAGCAGGCGGCATTAAAACCGGGCGCGACGCCGTCAACTGGCTAGTATTAGTGTACACCGAGCTCGGACCAGAATGGCTGGAGCCAAGGTTCTTTCGCATTGGTGCTTCCAGCGTGCTTGACGACATCGTCACCCATCTCAAGAATAACGCTGTGGAGTTTAAAGAATGATTGCAGATACGTATACTGTTAGTTCATTCCATATGCATATTTTAAAGAATGGAAACGAAAACACATGACATGTTAAAACCATTCGACCAATGACATAGTCGCCAATGTCGCCATCCAATATATCGGATCGGAGCGGCCAGGTTCAAAAATATCTGAATATGTACTTTATCGCATTGATAATAGAGGCGTTGTTCGGATATTTGTGGACACCTTGGCCGCTCCGATATATCTGATGGCGACTGTACGATACTACAGGTACAAAACGAGGTGGGAAGAAACCATTTCGTGACATTTATGCTGTGCTTTGTAAGATTTGTGCGAGACTCGTGGTTTACATAGGAACTCAAACATATTATTTGGGAGCAGAGATGGGCAAAATGTAATCGACTAACGATTAACGATTAAGATTACAAGAATTAATTGCGACAGACGATTGAAAACAACGATTGATCAATCTTAGTTGTATAGAGTGCAACTAATTTAGTTGCAACTAAATTAGTTGCCGATTGATTTCGGACAACTAAATTTTGTAATCGACTAATTAGTTAGACTATTTTCTCGCGACTAATGTTAGAAGCAAATTGAATAGAAAACCTCGGTATGGCTGTTGACAGACTGATTAGGACATCTTAACGGCTATTTGTCGTTACCAATACCAATATATCGTTATAATAATATTATGGCCCATAATATTACATTGTCATTCAAGAATTTCAAATAAAACGTGTATAAATAATTTTAGGTATATTTTTTTGTATTGCAAGATAAAAGATGCAAAAACGGGCGACTACGTAGTTTTAATATATTAAATTTATAATTTAATCGTGAAATTTAGTCGATTGAAACTAAAATTAATATAGTTGTTAGTCGAACATTCTCACTACTCAACTAAATTAATCGCGATTAAAAAATGACGATTGATATTTTTATCGATTGATTAGTTAACTAAAAGATTAATCGATTAATGCCCATCTCTGTTTGGGAGTTCTCTTTCCGCACAGACTCTATGATTTATCTGTCTTTATTTTGTTCACTCACATGTCTCGAATAAAGATTTTTCTATTTCTAAACGTAAAGTCATTGGTCAAATAGGTAAACCAAGTCATGTGTTTTTTTTTTAATTTTTAAGGTATGCAGAAAGTTTTGTCTGAATTTGATAATTCTTAGATATAAGAAAAACACCTACAGTAATGTAGAGCGAGTCATAATTTTAAGAAGAAAATGTGTTAAAATTTCTTTTATTGAAAAATATGAATGCCAAAGTTACAAAAATATATAAACTCAGTTTAACATATTTAGTAATTTTATATAAGATTATAAAAAAATATAAATAAAACAAATCTTGTTAATATCCTTATATTTCCTAATTAACAAATAGTGTACTTAAGTAAGAAATAAATTCTACATTATTAATAACAATATGACACCGATACCTATATACTACAACGAGAGGTATGTTACATACTAGAGCTATATATTTTACAATTTAATATTAAATCACATTGAAAAATAACTCTAAATGCATTATACCTACATTTCATATTCATATTGGGACTGTAGGTACTTTAGCCCAAACTATTTTAACTATAAGATACATTATTGTATTTAAAAAAGTGACGTGCCTACCTATCAGTGGCGGCGCGTCCATAGAACACAATTCCCATCGGCTTGCCTAATTGTCAGGCATCTGAGCAGTTTTCCTACAACTTGTGAAGAAAAATTAAACTCCAGCTTGCCTAAGAAAAGTTTTGACACGCCGCCACTGCTACCTATGTTCTTCTTGCGTACAAAACCTATAATTACTTATTTTATTGTAAATATTTGTAACGGAGTAGATAAAAAAGCACGTAAAGAACGACGAACATAACAAATAATTTACAAACACGTCTTCGACAGCTAAAGATCACAAAACTTACAAATTATGCTTCTACTCACTGGCGTTTTATGCCAAACTTAATCGCCGCTAGGGCTTGCTACTCCGGAATTGGATTGTATGGCCAATTCCGGAATTCCGGAGTTAGCCCATACAAACAATTCCGGAGTTGCAAATTCTACTCGCCGCTTTAGAATACTGCACGTGAATGAACCTTATACCTAAAGGTCAATAGAAATGGAAATTAATGTACCTAAACAAATATGGCTGACAGGCAAAACATTTCACGCATTTCAAATATTACAACGAAACTTGTTTTTACTGAAATACAAGTAATTTAATGATATTTTTAGGGGCCGGTTGCACCAAAACGTCTGTTAACGTCAACGTCATCGTTAAAAAAACTTGTATGAAAAGTTTGTCAGTTTTCTATGGGATGACAGCTCCGTCGCCATGTTTAACGTTGATGAGTCCGTTAATTGTGCGTGGTGCAATCCACCTTAAAATGTACAAATTTTATGATAGAACAATAATTTGTTATTTAAAAGTGGGTGATTATTCGCCATTTCTATTGACCAATTAAGTATATACTGTGTTATAACTAATCACGGTTCAGTCTCGACGGGAGCTCGGTCCAGGGCCTACCGCGAAGTTCGAAGATCGATAAAACGTTGGCCCCGTCTCTATCGCTCTTGCATATTTGAAAGAGAGTGATGCAAATAGACGATTCGATGAACGAAGTGGTTCGCGGTTATAGGCCTGAACCCGAGTGGCGGGTCGGCGTCGTAGTTGACCACTCGCATTTTGCCGTTCTTGTCCACGTAGCCGTACTGGCCTCGCACGTGTCCAGTATTTACCAGATATATTTACTTAAAATTAATGTAATAATGATAATTTAGTGTATAAATTGATGATTTTGATGATAATACAATAGCGAAGGCAACTGTCAACAGTTAGGCCAGATGGCGCCAGCACAGGATATACTGTCACTAATATTTAGCTTAAAGGGCTAGCATCCAGGGGTAATTCCACGAGACTATAACTTCAGTTACCAATTCTTTCGTGTATTCTTTGATTGATTAAGCAAATTTAAATGTCAATTTATCTACCTGTAGGCATAGGGAAGATATATAAAAACTTACATTTGCTGAATTAATCAAAGAACACACGAAAGAATTGGTAACTGACGTTACAGTCTCGTGGAATTACCTCCAGGCCATCAAAAGAATCAAAAAAAAATTTGACACTAAGTATTGGTAGAACTGACAGACACTCGCATGTTGGCGCCATTTATGAATACTCTGGACTAATAAGCCGCATTTTATGAATATAAAATAAGAATGAATGTAAATTAGTTTCTTTACATTATTTGTAATTTCTATGAACCTTATGTTTATATCGCATTAACCCTAATCACGGTTCAGTCTCGACGGGAGCCTCGGCCCTGAACCCGAGCTGCGGGTCGGCGTCGTAGTTGACAACTCGCATCTTGCCGTGCTTGTCCACGTAGCCGTAGTGTCCGCGCACGTGGCCGTCGTTGTCGCGCTCCTCGAAGCGGAATTGACGGTTTTTACTGGAAAAAAAAACTTTTTGAGAACCAGCTTTTAACGCCGACTGTACTGTAACGCCATAAGATATATCGGAGCGGCCAAGGTTGGTAAGTACTTAAAAATATCTGAAAATGCACTATATCGCCTTGACAATAGAGGCGTTGTTCAGATATATTTGTGACTACCTTGGCCGTTTCGACATATCTGATGGCGAATGTACTAGTAAATTTTTACACCTAAAATGATTCCTTATACCTTATAAATCAAAGAACAAATTGTAGTGATTATTCCTACGACTACAATTATTTTATCGTTGTTATCATAATAATGGCCGTGCGTGACACCTGATGAAACATCGCGACCCCAAACCACTTTAATTTTACAAGCCAGTTAAACAGACAAAAGCCATGATTTATACCGAGTTAGTTGTCTATAGTTGATTCCCATCTTTATTACTATCATCACGCGACGGACAATGAAGACAACAAATGGCGTACACTTAATGATGTTACGTTAATTGAGTGAAATGTAGGATAGTACCTTTGTGTTATGTTTTTGTGTCACATGTTGTATAGTTGAATTATTGAATAATCTTTACTAATGCAGTCACAAAAACCTACAAATGGGGTTGGCCGGTCGAAAGTATTTACAGATGGCGCCAGCATAGCTTGTACCTGTCAGTCCTACCAATTGTGTCAAATTCTTGTTTTTTTTTGGAATTTTCTGACCTGGATGGCCTGGCCTTAAGCCAAATCCCATACAACAATAGTGACAGGTACAAGCTATGCTGGCGCCATCTGGCCAAACCATTGACAGTTGCCAACCCCATTGGTCACCTGAACCTTACAATAAAAACCCGGTTAAAACCCGACTGTACTTTTTCTTAGGCAGGCTTGCAAATGTGGTAGCGACGTTGCGAACCCAAACTTGTTGAGTAACAAAATTATTTTTCACCTCAGCAGTTCGAAGAATCCTACTTTCCTCACTCCCTGGAGTGACGAAAGCGCGACTTTCATCACTCCAGGGAGTGACGAAAGTTGCGACTTTCCTCACTCCACGGAGTGAAATTTTGTTTCTAGAAGGTTTTCGTCATAATGATGATGCCTTTCATTCAGGAATGTAAATAAATGTGTTTTTTTAACTTTAATATGTTCTCACTACTGAGGTGAAAAGTTGTATGTGTCACTCGAGAGGAAAGTTTTTTACATCTCGTGTTCTTGAGATCCCTCGCTACGCTCAGGATTCTAACTTAGAATCTTTCACTTACTCGGGACTCAAAATCAACACTCGCAAGAAAAAACAACTTTCCTCTCTTGTTGCACAAATAACTATTTTATTAAGGTTTTAGGAAGGTACAGTCTCGTGCAATCATTTCTTACGCAACTAAGCCCGCAAAAAATATGTGACACGATCTTATAGCTCTACCATAGAGTAACTTATGTATATAGTAGAGCAGCACAGCCAAAGAACTTTTTGAAGCTCAAGCCAACCGCGCCATCTGCGTGAAAGCCCCCTAAAGATACCCAAAATGTAAGGGGAAATGTCACCTGCCCTGCTACTCCATCTATTAAAGAATAGCGTACTATATTTAAGAAGCTATATTTAGCGTACGAGATTAGAAATTCAGTAAACATAGAAACAGAAGTTGCCAACCTGTTCTAACCTGTTCTGTTTGAATGTTCAATTTAAACACATTGCAAGCACACCAACAAATATTAGTTAACATGATGAAGAGTTCACATTTGTAAATAAATAATGATAATTTGCAGATTATAATCCATAACAGCAATAAAAACACAATTTCGTTTTGATTATCACGTTAGAGACACATGACAATTGAAAAACTGACAGTGACACACGCATACGATACGTTATAAATCGAAAACCATATGTTTCGAACCTCTTTTTCTCCAGGTTTTTTATTGTGCAACATTCACTAAATCATCAACAATGATAGGAAAAATTATTTCGTAATAATAACTACTATTACAATACTGTAAAATAATTAATATTATTCAATTTAACATTTACAAATACCTACGCATGGCTTTATTATAAATACAAATATATTTAAATATTTTTTATTGGCCGCATTGGCACTTTGACACTTGTGACATGTATCATGCCGTATCGTGCCTGATAAAGAACCCTGTACATGCCTTTCAACTTTTTTCTAATCTAGAAAAAACGAACTATAGTAGTACACTAGTAGCTACTAAGCGGAGTAGCAGTGCAGGTAACATTTCCTCTTACATTTACGAATATATTTAAGATATTTAAGATACCAAATCTTTAGGTAGCTTTCACGCAGATGGCGCGATTGGCTTGAGCTTCAAAAAGTTCTTAGGCTGTGCTGCTCTACTATATAAGTTACTCTATGGCTCTACAAATAAAAGCGTGTCAGATATTTCTGCGGCCTTCTTGAGCGAGACATTATTGCGATTACAAAATAGGTAATAGTAACCAGCACACGTGTCTTCATCACAGTGTGTGTATGTATTTATGTGTAGCACTAGTCTCGCATGGCGACACGACAACTCCAGCATAAACTCACCCCTTCCCTGTATCGTAACCGAACTGGTAGCTATGCGGCCCCTTCATGCCGTGCATGCGGAACTCGGTCCGGTCTCCAGCCGGCGGGGGTTTGGAGGGCGCTGTGCCTGACAGCGGCCGTGGCGGCGGCGTCGGCGGCGCTTGGCGGAGCGGCGCGGGGTACACGTTGCCTGCAATCAATTTCATCATGTCAGCCTATAGTGGACTAAGTTTATCCAATTTTACAGTCTAGTAGTAGTCTCTAGTCATTGTCCGTTATTTCCTTCATAATTCCAATGCTGTACTACCGAAGGGGTAAAAGGTACCTACACTGATTTGCAATAAAACGGGCCACTTTCGGAATTTTCATACTTTAGCTTGTAGGTGTAATAGGCTAGATGATTTTTTTTCATGCGTGGTACGTATCATTCGATTCGTTTTGTTGTGAGGATCAAATTTCTATATGGGGCCAATTGCCTTAAATCAACATAAAAGACAGAAGAGACTTTTAAAGTCTGTGATTTGCTTTTGTTTCTCAATAGTTGCCCTGTTTAAAGTATGGAAAAATTATAATTAATTAATTATAGTGAAATATTGCGTTTATGTATATGGTTGCTATACAATTTATTTCACAATAAAATGTAAGAAATAGAATGGTATCATTGGTTTTTAAAATTTTGTACTTTCAAAATTCGAAAAAAAATTAAATTTCAATAGATTTTTTAAATGTTTAATTTATTTGGATATTTTGATCATTTTGCATCCTATCAACTTTATTGCCTAATTCAACATGTGTCATCATCCCTATTATAATTAGATTGTAGGTGTAAGACCTCAAACATAATATTATCCAAATGGTATTATTCTCAGTCACGAACCCCACGCTGAGTCAGTGGGAAGTATTTTCTGATCTCATACTAACTTACATGGAATAATATTTATCTAAGCGCTGGCGTTGCAAAATTTCATATTGTTTGTTCAATTGTTAATATTCTGTTTCATAATTTTAGCGCCGTCGAATTTACATTATTTTAGCCATCCCTATATCAAGTACGGTAATTACGCAAGCGATTAAATTACCATTAGCAGGGGCAACGCACGAATGTTTAGCCTAATATTAGCCGAAGCTAAATGTTTCTTTGTGGGTGAAATAGATTGTCTTACCTGCTATCCTATCCAATCTTTTATTTTATTTTATAATTTACGTCACTCTGTGCGGTAAGTGAGATTTGCCGCCCACGGGCGCAGCAACAAATCGCACTTCACACCCAGGAGAAGACGTAAAATTGTGTACGCACCACGGGCGGTAATAAAGAAGGCCTCAGATCGCTTGTTTATGGCCCTTACCTTCGGTTCGGGCCACAAATGTCCGCGATCTGAGCCGTTCTTTATTTTACCGCCCTAGGTACGTAATGTACTATTGTGTGACCTAGGGTAACGACCATATTTTCTTATTCATTCATTAAATTGTACATATCATAGCGACAAGTTTAGATATGGCCATAGTTTTACCTATTCGTAGATAATTAAATTATACGTACGTCCAGGATATTTGAAGTGTGTCTCGGAAGTTTCTTGTTCTGATGGTGGCCCGTTTTTCGATTCTTCTGAGAGCGGCAGTTGTTGCTGTAACTGGAAAACAATAAAACTTCAGCTTTCTGTGTCTCGTTTCCTCCACCTTTTCAATGTTTACACAGGCAACATCATTATGAATGCAAGATGAAAGATTACACAAACCTTAGCGGCTTTTTCCTTCCTCAGTTTACGCTTTTGCTTAAGTTTCTCGTACAAGTAGGTATCTTTATCGCTCGGTTTCGAATATTCAGAGTCGGGATCGGCGGCGGGATTAAACGGTTTCGCGGGCTTTGCTTTGAGGACTTCGGGTGATTCGTCGGCAAACTGAGATACTGGAATCGGCACCGGCTTGAATCCCCCTGGATATTTTTTAGGATACAATTTCGTGGGATTTTTGTGTTTCGATAACAGGAGCTTTGGCGGTGTGAGATGTAACGAGAGAGTCGGCTCAGCCGGCTTGAGGCGGAAGTTTTTAGGTAAATTTCTATGCGGATTATGGTTGTGATTGGGTCCCAGGACAGGTAACTCGTACACCTCCTCTGAAGGACCCACGAATTGTTGTTGTTGTTCTTGATGCGGCAGTTCCAATTCCGCTGAGGGAGTAGGCAGGAGGAAGTGATTTTCGGCGGTTTCTGGTGGTGGTTCCAGGAATCTCGATGGGACGGGTGTTTCGTGTTGTTGTAGCTGATGTGCTTTCCCCGTTCTAGTATTTTCGACACTGAATCGCGGAGGGTTGTTATCTAACATAAATATTGGGATATTGTCTTGTTGTGCATGTGGTAGAATAAAGCTCTGACTCTGAGGGAGTGACGAAGGTAAAATGCTAGGATTGATTTGAGGTAACTGCGGTAAGATGGTAGGGTTATTTTGCGGTTCTGATTGTATAGGGTACCAGTCAGATTGTGCGCCATCAGTCGGCAGAACATAGAACTCCTCCTGCTTATCTGGTGTGGGAGGAAGTAGATATGTAGGAATTAGATCTTGCTTGTCCTCTGCGGTGTGTGTATTGGGTGGAATAAGATAGCTGTCAATCTTAGGTTCCTCTGATTCATAGTAAATGGGAGCATCTGGAGTTGGGCTCGTGTCGTTGACCACCACAGTTGTGGTTTCTTCATTGTTGTCGACTGGTACTCTGATCGCTGCCGTATAGACTATTAGCAGCCAAATCTGGAATAGCGAAAAAACACTTAGTGAGACAGATATTTTTCGCGGGTTTTTTTTTCTGCGGGCCATTACAGCTGACGGCCTAACTGTTGGTTCCTATTTAATAGTTAGTTGAACCAACGCTTATTTTGCGTCGACAGATTGACAAAAATAATAATTAAAAAAATACTACGATTCAATCCCACACTAATGGACCAAAAAAAATGTGACAATTCAACAAGGTAGGTAGTGTTGTACAGTTTGTATAGGAATTATGTATGTTGTGTTTGTAAAACACAACAATGTATAAATGACTTTCTAGTTTAAAAAAGCAATAAATTGCTATTAATTAACATGGTTAAAAAAGTTACTTATTAAGTTGCTTTATGTACCCTAATAAAACGAATAAACATTATTGCATAAAAAAGCTATCAAATCTATATACCAAACATCGGACGCCCATTCAATCAATTCCACTGTTAAAATAATTAAAGCAGCAAAAATAATTTAACCAACAAAGCCAAAGAAAGTTATGGTCGCAATTGCTTAACGAACCCAAAAGCCGATTACCCATCGACAAAAAATGTATGACAATCTATTACATCATGTCACGTAATCGTCAATTAAAGGAAACTATGTCACTAACCGGAGAAAAAAAGCGTATTTGAGGGCAAAAAATACGTGACGATTGCACGGGCACTGGAGCGGTGCAGACTACACTAGATATTGGTTTTGTTGTTTCCATTTGGACGAGTCTGCATTCGGCCGTTCTTGTGTCTGGCAAGTTGGACCGATTTTTTAGGTTTGTTGTGATGATATAAGAACAGCATCGGGGTCGGGCTTCGATTTGATACCAAGAACAGTCGTTTCTTGGTTTTAAGTGACATATGAAGTGGTAAAATCGAAACTTTGGGACATTAAATGCTATCTATCCAAGCTTTTACTTAGTATCACCTGTCGACAGGGCAGGTGAAACTAGGTACTAGCTTAAGCTTTAAGCTTTTTTTATTATTATACTAGGTATGTCAACACTCAGTACGTAGGTGTAAAATACGTGTGTGGTGTGTGTATGTTGTATAAGTGAAGTAGATACGTAAAAGTAGGTACTCGTATCGTATAGTTATATATAGAATCGACTGCTCGAACTTTCATGAAGTTATTAACTACCTACTCCTTAAAATTATGATAACACTTCGTTTCCCCCGGTTAGTTACGAAAGTTCTTTCAACTTCCCCTACTAGCAAGGTAATCGACTTATCTGGAAATTGAGAATTCAGCAACATTACCTATCCTATGTTTACCCGACTACCGAAGTAGGGTAATGTTTTTAGCGGGAAGATTTTCTATATCATTTGCTTGGAACACGTACAAATGTGTTAACTAATTTAAATGCGAAAGGTGCCCTTAGAATAAAACTTCGTTACTTATTGCTCTTTTCAAAGATTTTGTAGTGAGTGATCCTTTAAGTAACCGGCATCTTTATATAGGTAGCCACGTGTTTATAAACAAGAAAATTTCCCAGAATGTATAGTACCTACTTATACGAAACATGGTTTGTAAAGAATACCTGGCTCTACCTACTTGAAAAGTGAAGTTTCTAAAAACAGAACTTAGTGTAATTTAATTGCGTGGTGTACGTACCTAATGTATCGATTCAAGTGGAACCTAAATAAAAACTACAAAACTATTATTATCATTCTATCACATGTTTTAGTCACTGAGCGGAATCGAAAGTTCCATTAAACTAAAGTGTTTTAGATTAAGATTTCATTGTCACGATTTGGTTTGAGCATAATAGATGTCATAATGCTATGTAATCGAACTTCACTGATAACGTTGCCGCTCTAATAACTTCGCTCGCTGAGAAATTACGAGAATAATTAAGAATGAGTATAACAATTCTAGAAAGTAATTTCAGTGTTTGTAAACTGTAATTATTGGAGTTTATTAACTTCACACTACATTATCGTGGCAAAGTAAAATGTAGGTATTATTTAAGTATAGGCGCTGAGACCAAAACGGTGCGGTGCGATTAGCTAGGGATACACGCACAGATCTACCCGCCGGATTTGTCCAGCGGATATGCCAGGCGGACAGATCCGTCCATGTGTGGCGCTATTCAGATGTCTCCGCAGACAAATCCGTGTCCAATTCGCGCCATAAATGGACGGATCTATCCGCTGCGCTGTGGGGTGAAACGACGAAAAAGCGGACATTCGTACTTTTTTGTGAAAATTGTATTTAAAAAAAACCGGCCAAGAGCATGTCGGGCCATGCTCAGTGTAGGGTTCCGTAAACTGAGACCATTAATTCAAAAGGTCGTTTCTTACGGGAAATTTGGCGGCGCTTATGTCATTTTTACTTACGTCCTTTCACTGTGGATTTTGAGTGATAACTCAAAAACGGCTCAACCGATTTATTTCAATATAGTTTTCATTGAAGGTACTCATTAGGCCTCAGTTTCATGATTTTTTTCAAAATTTTAGGACCCACGATTCAAAAGTTAGATGGGGGGGGACGCCCTGTTTTAAACTTTCGGAGCTATTATTTCCGAGAGTATTAGTTTTATCCAAAAACTGTATTAGAAGACCTAAATTCTTTTTAAAAGGCCTATCCAACGATACCCCACACAACTTGGTTGAAACGAAAAAAAAATTCGCCCCCCACTTCACGTGTACGGGAGGTACCCTAAAAAAATATATTTTTCGCGTTTTTATTCTACCGTTTTGTCGGCTTGGTTAATGCACATATTCATACCAAATTTCAGCTTTCTAGTGCTAACGGTCACTGAGCTAGACCGCGGACGGACGGACGGACGGACGGACGGACGGACGGACATGGCGAAACTATAAGGGTTCCGTTTTTGCCATTTTGGCTACGGAACCCTAAAAATACTATTTGATAGAAAATAAGACGAGGAACAATACATTTGGTATAAACATTTTCAAAATAAGGTATTTTAAATTTAAGGCATAAAAAAATTATGTTTTTTTTTGTATGGGACTTAAAATTAGGTACCTAATAAGAGACTACGACTTCCAACATTCAGCATATTATTTTCCCACTTTTATTTGGACAGTTGCCTTGCCCATTATCAAAGTTCGCAATAGGCTTCTATACCTACTACCTCCTACCTCCTGCTCCGCCTGACTCCAAAATCAAAATATCGTTACCTTCCTTTCTATTGCACCTGCTAATTCCAACGAAAGAGACGCAGGACGCAGATAAAGAAATATAGTGTGTGTAACAAAAGATGTGGCATGGTCTGAAAGAAGATATAGGCAGGTTTCATGGTTTTCTCCTGTATATCATAATTAGGTATATTCAGGGGTATGAAGGGATATTTTTAATTTTTAAAAGAGTTTGCGTATCTCGTCACCTTAAAATTTAAATCATGGTTCTTGTCGCCCAAAACCAAAAAAGCCGAACCTATTCAACGCGAAGTAAAGCAAAAATGAAGCACAAACTACGAATTTTCCAGAAACGTTTACAAGAACTATCATCATTCTCCTAGCGTTTGTCCAGGTCTTGCCACGGTTCAATTGAGCCTGGGGTCCGCTTCAGCAACCTAATCCCAGAGATTGCCTTAAGCACTAGTTTTTGCGAAAGCGACTGCCATCTGACCTTCCAACCCAGAAGAGAAACAAGGCCTTGCTAGGATTAGGTCCGGTTTCTTCACGATGTTTTCCTTCACCGAAAAGTGACCGACTGGTAAATATCAGATGATATTTCGTACATAAGTTTCGAAAAACTCAGTGGTACAAGTCGGGGTTTGAAACCGAGACCCCCGGATTAAAAATCTAACGCTATACCAGGCCACCAGAGCTTTTCTAAACGTTTACAAAAACTACCTATAAGAAATTTAAATTTAATAAACGGAATGTTTCCATCCCCAACAAACCATACCATTGAGACGACTTCAATCTAATTTCAAGATATCATACGAGTACTTACTCGTAATGCAAATTCTAATAGGTACCTATTAGGATTTGGATTGCACGTCGGATTTGAAATGTATGGAAGATCCGTCGGATCCTGATCCATGAGTGATCCATATACGAATAATTCCATACATTTTTGATCCGGATTTCAAACCCTACTAGTAAGTTAAGCGCGCACCAACGTAAACTCCTAATTTATTCTCTTAAATAGTGGCTGACTCTTAAGTAATCTCACGAACCGCTTTACGCGAACTAAACTAAAAAGTTTAACCGTGGACCGCTAATGATGTGTTTTCTTTGCTTCCATCTAAACCTTGTTCCGGGAAAAACCGCATTCATATTTAAAATATTAACCGAAGCTGGGCGCAATTCAATGAACCGTAATATCTTGTTTGGGGTCTTGTAATCGCTTAATGTGACGTCATTCTCACTCACATTTTTAGAACACGGCTACAGAGCTGCTGACTAAACTTTCTGTAAGTAATCTTGCCATAAAAACGTTTTAATTATTTTATGCCTAAATAGTACAGTCGACGACAAATTTACGTTTACACTTTTGTACTTTAATAGTTACAATGGGGTAAAGAGTTTATTTAAAAAAACAGTCAAGAAAGATACATTAAATCAAGCAACATGTCAAAAACTGTAATTAAAAAAATATATAATATATAACATATAATGTAAATATATGGAGTAAAGTCCGAATTACCTTGTCCACTATTCTATGAATAGGTTAGCGACCCAAAAAAGATCTTTACCATTGACTCTTTGGTGATTTGAACCAAAGATATACCTAAATGTTTATTGATATCCAGAACAATGTCTAACAGTAAATTAACTTAGTTTAGGCACTGTACATAGAATTCAGTTGAGTTTAATATTTTAAAGCTAAAGCCACCGAAACGAAACTCAAACAAAAGCTTCAATTTACATCAAAATAATCTCGATGTCTTACAAAGTATTATACCAAAACCATTGTGGCGTAATCGTGTTAAAATCGATGAGAGGAACTCGATCGGAAAATCTTGCGTCAGGTGCAGTCCTCGTCGATAAAAGATATTGAAAGCGGTTCTGCTTTTGTTGAGAATCGATTATTTTCCTATCTTGTACACTTGACCTGCTGCTCAAGGGCAAAGGCTCTTTGTACATAAATTAATATATTTGTATTTAAAGTCCAAAGGTAACAGATGTTATTCATTCATGTGGAAATACAGGAGCACTTCTAAGAAATATAATTCAAAGAAAAGGTAAGTAATGTTAGAGCATTCTTGCCTTTTATGCCATACCTATTTAGTAATTAGGTTACCGCGCCGCTATCTTGAAATCTAGTAAATTACGTCAATGTTTTAGTCAACCAATGGTTGTATATTTCCCGGTACGCACTTATGTAAATACTTATCAGTTATAAAAAAAATGCTGTATTTTCGTATAAATACCAGTAGTAGACCTACTTACCAGTGAATGGTAGAGTAGACACTTTGGCAAGACAAATAAGGAAATATCACAGAAAATACATTTAGCTAGAAGCATCAAATGCTTGGAACTTGGAACTACTCCGCGTGTTATCAAATTTACCAAGGATCACTATCCTAATGATGAATTCTTGATAGTCCAACTGTCAGACATTGATCTCTAAAATAGAAAATGGTCTATTACGCCGAAGTAATTGCAAGAATTCAATAAAAAATGTTGACCGAGTAAATGGTGATGTTTCCTTACCATTTTGCTATTAAAAACGTAAACGTAAGTATGAAGAAAATGGCACGCGCGGTCGCATACAGTCAGCAGCAGAAGTAGCTAAGCGGGAAGGGTATTCAAAATGACCTACACACGCTTTTATTCTCTTAAAAATAACGTCGTGTCCAGCTCATTTTGACCACCCTACCCGCTTAGCTAGGTATTTTTGGTGCTGACTGTAACTACTATTGACCATGATTGCGACTCCTAGCTTATTTTTTTTTGTATATGGGAAAGATCGAATATTTGTTTTAAACTATTAAGTAAGTTAAAAACAAATGATAATGGCTTAGAGATGTGTATCCTATATAAATGTTTATTCCTAATAATTTACTTCAACTTTCCCGTATCATGTTTTTGAAGGTAAATCAACTTCGTCGGTTTTATTAAAAGTTAAAGGTAGGTTATCGAATATTCGAGTTACCTATGCCTCAGGAAATGCCAGGAAATGAAGACGAAAATAATTTCGAATGGGGTTGGGGGTTGGGGTCTTTAAGTGATAACTCAAAAATAGCACAACGGATTTTATATAGTTTTCGTTGAAAGAACTTATCAGGCCTCAGTCCCATGAATTCCATAATTTTTTTTAAATGGAGGACGCCCTTTTTTGAACTTTCAGAGCTATTATTTACAGAAATATTAGTTTTACTCAAAAAAAGATAAGTCTTTTAAAAAGACTTCTATTCTTTTTAAAAGACGTATCCAACGATACCCCACAAGACAGGGTTAGAGCGAAAAAAAATCACCCCCACTTGGCCCACTTCGTGTGAACAGGATGTAAATAGTATAATTGTATATACCTACCCTAATAAAAAATATTTTTCCAGATTTTATTCTACCACTTTGTCGGTGTGATTAATTCACATAGTCACAGCTTTCACATTTTGCTTGTCACCGAACTAGACCGCAGACAGACGGACGGACATGGCGAAATTATAAGGGTTCCTAGTTGACTACGAAACCCTAAACAACAGTGTATGGAAACTTTTTGCATGCGAATTTCCCTCTTCATTTTAATATTAATTTGGAAGCCACCACATGTAACTCATCCATTACTATTAAAGCTCGTTCGTCCATTGTTGAAATATTTCTCTGTTTATCTGCCCTAGGCATTTTGTTTTCATTCGCGGTCAGAATTAAATGGGGCGGATATTTTATTATTAACTTTCCTTTCTGGGTGCCGCTTTCAATTCCACTGATGGCTCAAACCTCGTGTTCCTCTTTTGAATAATTATCGGAAACTGCACTCTTTGTCACGGGAAATAAGTTCGTTTTTCCGGTACTCAGTGGGTTTAAGTACGAGCTATATACAGCAATCGAGAGTGGTCAATAGGTGATAGTAAGCGATACTGTTGCTAGATAGATCAAGTGTCGGTGCTTTAGAAATTGCCAGGAAAATGTGGTGTGGTTAATTGCAGTTGCACTTAGCATTGCTCGGCTAATGGGGCAAGTCGTAATGAAAGCTACAGTTTTACTTTATTTACAAAACTTTGATGGTATTAAAACTTTTAAAGAAGGTTTGGAGATCTTCATTATGCTTCGCAAGAACACCGGTCTTGTCCCTTCAGTACCCCCCGGGGAGGACGATATTTGGGTCACTTTCTTAAAAGTTTTCTTCTATAGACAAAGCAATAAAAGTTAACTTTAGGTTTTCTTATTTGAGACTAAAGTGCTGAAAAAAAAATCGCCTATAAGGGTACTTACGGTATAATAATTAGTTTTTAAGTGTCTTAATTTTGCGATATATGTTTTTTTTTTCCAATACCTATTATAATTATCTCTCCAAGCAAATGTGGCGTGATATTCCTTATCCAAAGAAAGCGTCTGAAGAATAATTTAATCTCGTCTGCCTAATATTCAATATTATAAGTACAGCTGAACTAACAGGCAAATAAAATCCATTTTACTGACCATTGTATTTATAATGAGCCCTCCTCTTTTCGTCGAGAAATTGGATGGAAAGTGAGACTAATAGGCCACGACTCGGCAAGCAAAATATTGGTGGTGTACCTAAGGAAAGTTCTTTAGTAATGCCCTTTTATCTAAATGGTTTCTATTTTCCGTAAATAACTCGGTTAATCTAATAACTTAATAAGTAATTGGAAGAGATTGGATAACGAGAATTTGTGGAATGAAATTAAAAAACTCAAATGCTTTAAATAAATATGAGTAATTTCTAGGAATTTTTCAAAGCCTTGTCTACTTGAATTTGCGTACAAAAAACGTAATTGAAAAAGGCTTAGAGAGGCATTTGAGATAAAATAGTATTTTTTTTTCTTTAATTAGCTTAGGAACCTCAACGATCGCGCTCAACGTGGCCAAAATGTAAACTGTGTAGCCAAAGACGAAGTTATAGATTGATGAATATACAAACATTGTAATAAGCTAGGACACACGAAGGTGGCATGGTATGATGTGCTTCAGGCCAGTTGTACTTATAACATATAGAAATATTAAGCTTTGCTGAATTGAACCACATTAATATAAATTGGCTCTCGGATAAATAATACACATTACAGATTCATATATTTCATTTCGGGTACCTAATTTAAAAGAATTAAAAGATATTAGGGGTCATAAAAATTGTAAAAATGCTTTATTAAACACGTAACAAAACTTATAACTGAACTAAACTATTATTAAAATAAACTAAATTAAAACTAAATACAACTATAAAAATATATAACTACCTAAAAGCTTACCTAAAATCTCGGATTGTAATTGTATATAAATAATACACGTCACGGGCTTCTGTGCGTTTTCTAGTCAGGACAAACAATTAAATAAGAAGGATTTAGAATAATTACTGTGCTTTAGGTATTTATTCTAAGATAGGCAAGTGCATTGTAATAAATTACTGTTTCATATTGTGTAAAAAAAGTAGTGTATAATAGCTCTAATTAGTCATTATTAGTGTAACAGCAAGAGTCAGAACTGTCACTACTAGCTAGGTACTCTAGCTAGGCTAAGCTAATGTGGCGGTTTTTCTATAAAACGTATTTACATGAATGAATAAATAAATAGTAACTACTCCAATCATGAATCTGTTCCGCTTAGCGTGTTATGACTTTGTGAGTGTTTTTTTTTTAATTTAAAAAGCCGCTTGAATCCTTTCCTAGATGAACTCCAGGTTTCAGAATTCAATGTCCTTACCTCATTTTTAACAGTTTAAGCTTTGCGTTGTTTGTCAAGTATACCTACTTAGATACCCCTAAACGTAACGATACTTAGCCAACTTAGTGAGTTAGATAGATCGTATTACTTTACTTTATATACTTATTTATTTTTTCAGTAATTCTTTTTGGCTTACTTAACTTAGTGGTATTTAACAAAAAAAACTTTGCTCCCTCGGAAATAATATCCGCTGTTCCCTGAAATCCACCTTTTATGCGCTAGTGTGCCGAAATGATTTTCCAGATAAAGCTGTTTCACTCACCAAATATATTTGCCGCCACATTTTTTCTTTTTAAATTTGATCACTTATAAATTCACTGTCAAATATCACAACACAGATCTGCGCAAGTTTCCGCGCCGATTTGTCTTCCTATACTGCGCGCGGGCCGACTGCGCAGATCATAATAAAATAATACGGGGGAAGGGAACCAATCGTCTAACAATTTATATAAGATTGCCGCTCTAGAGCAACTTCTCTATTTTATTCCTTCCTATTTGCTGTGGCCCGAAAGGTTATTTTAAAATGATTGGTGCATGAAATGACGCTTTGGATGATTTAACATAGTTATAATTGAACAGGTGCGTAATTAGGTTGCTCGATTTGTTAGTGTCATTGTCATTGCTAAACGGTCTAAAAATTAAGACTCAGATTACTAAATAGGAAAGTGACCCAATTATAGTATCTTAAGCATCTTCAGGTTGTGTTCGCGCTGTAACTTTGTCATTCTGACTTTGTAAATGTTATCCTGGTTTTAATTCCCTTATTACAAAACCTACATAGGGATCTGTCTACTTATATATTAGTGATAAGTAGTATCAAATGTTGTCCGTGGCTATCCAGCGGGGTAATGCTGCTAGTGTTATGGGCACTTTTGCACCGGAAACGACAACGAACAGCAGCAATGTTCCTAGTTAAGTTGTGTGTTGACACTTGACACTGTTGACTGATGTAAAATTAATTTGTACTCTTTTGCGAGTATCAAATTAAGATATATTTTTGAAGTTAGAATACTGCCCAAAACCTTTACCAAACTTTTCCTAGGTCGATCGGTCGGAACGATATTACCATACCTTAGTTGTGGTTATTTAAGAATGTGGAAGTTTTTACAGGGTTATACCCGAATAGATGCCCAAGAAGGATGTATGCCTAAAACTTTCAAAAAAACCTTACTCATAGTGTTCTAGGTACTGACTTATATCCTAGAATTTGCGCGGATTGAGAATTGCCCTAGTTTAATTTCTACTTTTCTTTCGGCATATTAGACTCTACCTATGCTTAACATGTTATTTATTAAATAAAACTGTAATCATAAGATCAGGATAGCGCAATTCAGAAAGCCAGTACATGGTAAAACGCCATCTAGCATGCAATTTGGTAAAAAAAATAGTAAGAGTCCCAGCACTATTATCCCAGCAATTAAGGCGGGTAATGGTCAATCAGTATTGGAGATAAATTGTGGACAAGAAAACAAACAAATTAGGTCGTAAATCGAATACTGTTTTCTTCGCAAAATAACATGTTTCCCAACGAGTTTGTTAAAAAGTTAATTTTAAACTAGCATCTTTTGCTTCCCAAGTTTTATCGGTTATCTAATCTGTGGTTTTGACCAAAAACACCATTAACTTTTTTAGCTATTACGGAAGTTTTGTTCTAACAGTAACGCGGTTTATGTTGAAATATCTAGACCACAAGCTGGAAATGAAACTAACAGAAAATAAGCACAAGAGTAGACCTAGTTTTTTCTAGGTAACTTTTTCTGCAGGGTGACTTTTAAGTTTGGTTCTCTAGAGCTACACGGATGGGATGATGAATTAAATTTCAATGAAAACTACTTTTAATTAGTCCCAAGGCCCAATTTTAAAGCTCACATCCCATAGAAGACGTATTTTTATAGTAGGTACTCGCACAACAGTAAAACTATTTATATGATGTCTGTTCTTGAGTTATACTATAACCCAAAAACGCCTAGTAAAAATGACGTAAATGCTGCATAGTAAAAGGACGTAAGTACTGAAAAATATCATATAAAAACAACCCTTTCAGTAGGTGTTTTGTAACGCACCGGTAATTACGGAACCCTACACTGAGCATTGCCCGACATGCTCTTGACCGGTTTTTAAGTATTGATGTGTTCCTTCGAGGCTGGTTATAATTAACTTTATTCTTAGGTCACAGTGACTTAATAATCTTATTATACAATGATTTTCATGGTAGTTAAATCCTGCTAATACCCAAACAGATTTGTTTTCTATGCTAGTTAATCTTAAGGTACAAATTGACCCTTAGTTCAATAACAACTATGCGTTATTAGAGGTTATTTTTATACTGGTTTACGTGAGGCGAGGCACTTGGTAGACGTGAATAGTATCCCAGCCCTTGCAAACACGATGGGCAGTGATTACTTATTATCTGTCAAGGCAATCGGCTTCACGTAATAATCACAATCGAGGTGCAGCCAAGACAATTGTGATAAAGACAGGTTGTGTATAGGTCGTCTTCATCTAGCATTATACTTAGTTATTTCCTGTACCTATTGAATTTTAAATAGAGAATCCACGAATTAATCCACTTTGAAGCGCATGTGGACACGTCGCATTGTTTACAATGTTAATATCAAGTTTTATTTGTGCCTGTATTTTTCAGCAGTAAACTAGCATAGAATATATGGCCTCTACAATCGGCGCAATTTTGACACAAAACTCGCGCGCGATTTCGAGGCATTGCCGTCTAGGTAGGTGCAACGAAATAAATCGTTGGATCAAAAACCGCAATGTATTATAAATCGAAAGTGACTAGTCGTTTACGTTTGTAGAGGCCTATACTTCATGTTCTAAATTGCACGTTTAGTTTTAAAAGCAATAAATTATATGTGTAGCTTCTTCAGCTCAAAGTAAGGTAGCCGTACAGTTATCATTCAGCACGCCTAGCACATGAGTGACGCGACAGTATCTCGCGCGCGAGATAGTCTATCCGTTCTTTTCTGACTATATCAATTAAAAAGAGACGGGTAGTCTATCTCGCGCGCGAGATACTGTCGCGTCAGTCATGTGCTAGGCGTGCAGATATGACACGAACCTGGGGGTAACATAACAGCCCTGTTCGGATAAAATAGTTGGTCGTTTCATTGAGTTGGTAACAAAAATTTACTTATGTACCATCGCCATCAGATATATCGGAGCAGCCAAGGTGGTAACAAATATCTGAACAACGCCTCTATAGTCAAGGCGATAATGTGAATGTTCAGATATTTTTGATTAGGTACCTACCTCAGCCGCTCCGATATATTTGATGGCGACTGTACTTGAAAGCATTTTGTACGACTCATGATAAATACATAAGCCTGTGGTAGCATTAATTTTATAAATCCCAAGATTGAAAAAGTTTCTGGGTGTTTATGAACTATAACCAACAATGTATATAATAAATACTTAAATACGTAGATACGTATTATATGATAACAAGTTTGGTTTAGATAATTTAGCTACCGTATTCTGTTCTGCGTTATCTAATATACTTAGTCCTTATAAAACTAGTTCTCACAAGCAACCACCTTAATATGGATAAAATATGGCACTTTCTCGACGCTTACGTTAAGGAGACGAAGCCTGAATAGGTAAATACTTCCATAACACTTTGGTTTACTTATATCATTTTGTACCTGTGGTGTAATAAAAATACTGGTAATCCCTTTAACAGCATAATTGGTATCGTATTCTAATTATGAAAGAAAAAACAAAATTTTCTCGCGAAAAATCATTTTGGTTTTATATGGAGGGTTGGCCAGCTATGACGACGTGTCCCAAAAAAAGAAAAAAAAATTCACGTCCAAAAAATTTTTTCCCTCCTTTTTCGTACTCGCAATACGATACGATACCAATTAAGCCCTTAAACAGATCACCAGTATTTTTGTTACACCCTGTATAATCGTCATCATAGACTAAAGGAGGTCTTTACCCGAGAGGGGTCCAATGACTACTAATGATGCGGAATTAGCATAGATATAGCATATTCTGTACCGTAATCCATGTCGTCGTTCAAGTACCTCTGTTGTAATACTAATCACATGTCTACAAACTAAATAATACGAACACTTTAACAGGTGTTAAATATAAATAATGATGTCCCTAACGGCATCCTTTTCTAACGGACGAATCCTCTTAAATGTCCGTGATCGCTTTAAATGTGAACGTTATTTGTTCCTAAAAGAAAGAAGATTTGCTATTGTAGTCAATACGATACGAGCTCGCCAAAGTAAAGTCTATGTTTAGCAGCTCCTTTGTACGAGTCCTTATTCGCGGCACAAAAGAAGTTTTTGTTATCATTAGCGGTTGTAAAACCTCAATTGCTTGAGTTTTATTAAGTAGAGGCTAGCAATCGGTGAAAATAAACCAAAAATTTGAGACCTCCAATAATCCAATTACGCATAGGTATGTAGATAGGCTTACAGATCGCGTTGTCACTTTTATTATGGTTCATCAATAAGTACAAACGCTCCCTATGCTAGCTAAATGGAAGAAAGTTTAAATTTTGCGAATCGGCTCACCTATGTACATATATATGTACCTATGTGTATGTATAAGTATGTATAACGAATTAAATACCTACGAGTAATAAAACATTTATTTACATAACTAAATATACAGAGGTACTACAGTACAAATACTAAACTAAATTAATAACTAGCTCAAATCTAAACTAGGCCCTTGCGGCATTGTACCAAGGATGCTGGCGGCATTTCCTGTATTCCGTTGTATCGCAATGCTGATACGCTGTGCGAGGAAACCGCCAGCTCTTCGGTCACCAGTTACATCAACCAGACGCTTTGCGATTTCTGCAAAAAACTTATGTGCGCTGGGACCCCATGGACCTAGAGTTTCAACTCCAAAAGGTACAAAATGGTACTCTCTACCGAGACTTTTATATTTGTTACGTTTTGAAATTTCGGCGCTTTCCGCCGCTACGCCCGCTTTTACGTTAGTCCGTTGGAGGTGGGACGGTGCCAGTGTGTCTACGCAGGTAGTATCCCACACCAACATCCGTCCCAGGCTCCAAGGAACCAAAGACACCCCATCAGGCCTCTTGCCATCATCCCTGATAATGCCAGTCGGCTCAAGAAGAGCAGGCACATTGATGGTGGCAAGAGACCGACGGATTATGTCGTTAAGCGACGCGTGTCTTGAAAAACGGCCCGCACTTTTTTGACAAGATAGTCCACGAGTAATTATATTGCGAATTTGTAAGATTTTATCACAAACATTTTAGGACATTACATTACTTGATTAGGATTACTTAAACGATAAAAAAACTCTGGCAACCCCCAAATTCAAATTTAGGAATCATTATACAAAATACACCTTTAGTTAATATTTTATTAAGATACACCTTCGGCATTATATGTATAGGTACCTACTTTCCGAGTTAAATGGCTGAGACATATGGAAACACGGACAGACGGACATGAAGAAACTATAAGGGTTCCGTTTTTGCCTTTTGGCTATGGTACCCTAAAAAATTCTAGGTACCTGCTACACGGACACACGGATAATGAATGCATATTGTGATTACTTTACTAATTAAATTAAAATTAAAATTATTTATCTGTTTTTCGTAAGACACAGATCGTTTATAACGCTAATAATTATAATTGTTGTTGATATTTGATATAGAAGGACAGAAAGGAGGTTTTGCAGGTTAAATTCTGACCTGATCCTGAAATATCAGCTTTGTAATTAGGTGCCTCTTTATTCCTTAAACATCGGTTAAATTGGGTACGATCTCGATCCTTCATTAGATGGGGTCTGAAAAGGCTAATCTTCTTTATTCACTCGAAACCGTTGGACATAAAAGCTCCACAGAGAAACTCAAATATCTGCGTAATCTTATCGATTGAGAGTTCTGGTAGATAATACTTACTTTAGTTTCAATCTGATCGACTAAAAGACTATTTTTGGATCGCTATGCCTGTTTTCTTTACGTATCGCTTTAAGTATCGCTGGGCAGACAGGGTAGGAGCTGATCTGCATGAGCTCGGTGCCGGTGAAACCTGGCGTGAAATAGCGCAGGACCGAGCAAATTGGCGTGCTCTTGTGTCGGAGGCCAAGACTCATTTTGGGTCGTTGCGCCAAATAAGTAAGTAAGTAAGTTTTCTTTACGGTTCAGATTGGGTAGCTATGCCTGTTTTCTTTACGGGTTCAGTTTGCCGTCCACCTGAATAAGCTGATAAAATTATAAGGAAAAATTTGAATCTAAATATATCGACGGAAAACTGACATTTACCTGCTAGTATAATACCCCACCTTTGCACAAGATATTTTAACAATACACTTAGAGATATCATTTTTGCATCAAAAAGCTTTCAAAACCGACAAGTACCTACTTACCCTACCTAGATGAAACTAACATGAGCGATCGTATCATTTTGCATAACAATACCAAATGAATATTTTAAAGTCTGAATACCGTTCAGTACTTACTTACCGAAATAAAATAACGCAAGTCTTGAATTCTTGATGTCTATTTTGTCTACATTGTAACCTAATCCGGGATTACTAAAACCAATTTGGACTACAAAGCTTGCTAAATTAGAATTAGCTATTGTATCTATTACCATGATGACGAGTTTCTACAATGGGAAAGGGATTAGATTAGAATAATAATTACATATATTCAACATATTACATAGGTATCTTATCTCGTTAAATCCGGTATAGGTAATACCTAACGTTAGGTATAACGACAAGATATCATCTACAGAGATGTGATGTATCTTAGATAAAAGTATCTGAAATACATACACAATACAAGATACAAAATACGTATTTATATCTTGTATTTGAAATACTTTTTAATTTTTTTATTTTGTATCTTTTATTTAGATACATTTTCCAGGTATCTTAGTATTTTGAAGATACTTTGTTCCCTAAGATACTTTTACTAAAATAAACTTCGCAGATTTTCTTTCCGAACGCAACTGAACGCAGCGCGTCATTCAAAAATTTAGTCGATATTGTCTATTGCTAGTGGCGAAAACACAAGCAGCACCAATGATTTAGAGACACTCCTATCTCAACAATAAAGATGCAAACTTAAAGAGCGTTAGTGCTTATCCTACAATAAAAAAACATTCCTAAAATATAACACCTGTTTGCCCAGCTCTGCCTTTGTAGAGCGACTCTTCTCTATGGGGGCATGATCATGAGGCCTCATCGAAGGAAGATGAGCGACAATTGTTTGATTAGTTTTACTCAAATCTCAATTAAAATATGAAGATTAAAAGTCTCAAATCGAAATGATTTCGTTCTCTGTTAAAAGGATACTCTAGAAATACCGATATTTAAGCGAACGAAATTTATAACGGTTATCGAGCAATATTAACCGGTATTCCGATAGGGGCTACTTTAATACATTTCAAATGGTCATAAAAGCAGCATAAAGTAGGTATTCATTTGGTCAACGGTACATTTTACCAGAAGTCTAGAGGTATAAATTGATTTTTCAAAGTCAATGTGTATCAATTTTGTAGTGAGAGTCAAGCAATGCACCGAGAAGTTTCATAAGTTGCGAAACTTCTATGGAGAATATTCTCTGGAACTTAAATTTAATAAACATTCTTATCGTGTCAGGACCGACCGTAGACACACGCCATTTTAAATATTATGCCTGCCTGGTTTACTCATATGCGGCGTGTAATATTATATATTACACAAAATGTTAAAGTTCTCATGGAAACATTCCCACAGAGAACTTTCTAAGTTTCTTTCATGTAATTTCTCGGAAATTTCCGAGACCATTTCTGCAATTTGTACATTGTAAGCAATATATAGTTTAAAAATATTAATTTATTTAAGTAAAGTTTAACACAAGCATTTTCTCAAGCGTAAAATTACCATTATTCAACACGTTAGTAGAATGTATGCAATTAACAATCACAATACTAATGACTTCGTAATAAAATCGTATAAGGCATTGTCCTAATGAAACGCGAATGCGCAATCATCGCCAGTTCGCGCGAACTTTATTCGTACGAACTAGGGAATGCAGTACCGGTACTGTTTCGTAGAACCGGGATTTTCGGTACTAGCCAATAATGGAACCGGGATTTCCCGGTAATTTCGGTACTTTCGGGAAAAATCTTCTAAAACCTCTGACGTTGATTTCGGGCGTAAATATTTCATCGCGTAATATTTTAAATAAACGCGGGCCGTCCAACCGGCGGCCGTGGTCACGGCGGTCGCCCGTCAAGATACCTGGCGCTGAGGGCAGCTACCTGATCCCGTGCTGCTAGGCGAAAATGGCCTTAGAAGACTTTCTCTCGATTTCAAATTTATGATAATTTGCATTTACAGATTTTAGAAGAAACATTCAGGGTGCGAGATCATTCAGAAAAGATCATTTTGACAAAAAAAAATTATACATTTCTATCCAGGATCAAGAGCTTGTATAGGACCAAAAAAATTCCGGTTAGAAAAGCCACAAATCGAGGAAAGCTTCCCCGTACATTTTGTATGAAAAAGAAAACTTTATTTTTTCACATGCTATTTTTTATGTCAATCGATTCCATTCCTGTTCAGTATCAATAGTTTCTATAGGATCAACTTACGGTAATGTACCAAAAAGCCACAAATTGAAGAACAATTTAACATACATTTACTGGTTTAAAATCCCTGTTTTTTGATATTTTGAATGCTTTTACTGTAATGATGTCATACAGTATTATGGTCCTTAAACGTGTGTCTGCGTGATAGAAAAATTTAAATAAATTTTCACTTCTCTATACTAAATATATGAAATAAAAAAACTTTAATTTGTTGCTTTTTGTACATTACCGTTAGTTGGCCCGTAGGAAACTATTGATACTGGATAGGTTTGGAATCGATTGGCATAAAAAAACAGCGCGTGAAAAATACGTTTTCATTTTGATACAAAATGCATGGGAAAAAACGGAAAGCCGGAAATATTTTTTGGTCCTATACAAGCTTTCGATCCTGGATAGGTATAGGATCCAATGGCTACAAAAAAAGTTTGTCAATAATGACCTTTTTCTCGCACCCTGAATATTTTTTTCCAAAATCTGTAAACGCAAATCTTCATAAATTTGAAATCGAGAAAAGGTCTTCTAAGGCCACTTTCGCGTAGCAGCACGGGATCCGGTAGCTGCCCTCAGCGCCAGGTAGCTTTACGCCTGGCGGGCGACCGCCGCGACCACGGCCGCCGGTTGGACAGCCCGCGTTTATTTAAAACATTATGCGATGAAATATTTGAACTTCGAAGAATAAATGAACCCAAAAAAGGTATAAAATGTTTTTCCCGAAAATCCCGAAAGTACCGGGATTTTTATTTTCCAGTCCCGGTTCTTTACACGACTCGAAATCCCGGGAATTCCCGGTACTTTCGGTTCCGGTATTTCCCGGGAGCAAACCCTAGTACGAACGCACGATCAAACATATTGAACTCGAATGTCCTAAGTGACAATCGCACAATCACGCGATTCGCGCGATGTCAGTTAGGACACCTTTTCGAGTTCAATATGTTTAATCGTGCGTTCGTACGAGAGTCTATGGTACGAGTAAAGTTCGCGCGAACTGGCGATGATCGCGCATTCGCATTTCATTAAGACGACGCCTGAGACTGGACACATCAATGTATTTAACTACGACTATAAATAACTGTGTTTCTTCACGATAGGTTCCTGCCGTTCCTGCTAGGTTCCGCGTCATTGTGAAAATTACTAATTATAAACGGTTGGTAGTCTACCTAATTTGTAAGTCGTAAGTGTGTAATTTGTAATTTGCAAACATGCGTCGTGCAGCCGCCGAGCGCACTGGCCAGATAGAATAAAAAAGTTCCCGATCGCGCGCTCGGCTTTTGTTTTCATGCTGAAAATTTTCTTTGATTTCGCCGTGGCTAGAAATGTTATTGAGTATCTTGTTGTATATATATAATTGCTTTTTGTTTCCAATACTGATTAAATTATTTACGAAAAGCTGCCACTTATGCAGGTAAATATTGTATATACTTTATTGATTTAGTGTTATTGTTCAAACTCAATCCAAGTCTCGCTTTCATGTCACTGGTCTAAACCATTGGGAGGCTTGGATGGAGTTTGGAAGAAATATTAAGAAACGAGGATTAATAATTGTTTCAGCCTTTTGTTATGAATTTTAACTAAAGAAGACGCTCTACCTACGTGGCCTACGCCAACTGCACATATTACTGCTACGTATTGTTTTCTCGTCAATACTTATTTAGATTTTCCTCAAACTGAAGCTGAAACTGAACCGGCGGATTATTGAGATTGTATATATATATATATATGGAATACGCAACTCTTGACGTGCTTGACTTCAGCTTGGACTGCGTTCTGCTCAGTTAAAGGCCAGTGACCTCTGTTTTAATTTCTAGCGACTCACGTATTGACTGATTCCTAGTAGATTTGTATATAGTTTATTTTATTATATTATATTTTTGTATATCTAAAAACTTGTTTAATTTCCCGCGACCTAGCCGGCTACAAGTGCTGCATGTTCTTATAATTGCATGTTACGTGTACATGTTACGTTATCATGATACAAGCTCGGGTTCATATTTAGTGAGTAAAATAAATTAAATCTCATGGAAAATGCACAATTTGAGGAGTGAAATATCTGTTTTGACATGGTTATATTTTTTAATAGTTTCTTGTGATTAAACCTTAGAGCTTTAAACCAATCGGAGTAGCCATTGACAGGCGTTCCCCTCTGCCGAATGAATATGACCAGTGGTCATATTCGTTGTATGGACTGACGTTTATTTGACGTGGCTATTTTGACGTTTCGCATACAGTTGACGTTCCCCTCCCCCGCAAATAACGGCAGACTTTTTCCGATAGAAATGAGAGCGCGTCTCGCATCCGGTTGGTTTAATAATCAAAGGATTAAACTTGAGATTTTTTATGTATTCTGTAAATCTGTAAATTTATGTATTCTATAAACGAAGTGCTGTCTATAAATGTGACGTTTCCAAGAAAAAGGTACATCATTGTCGGTTGTTAATAGAGTTTATTTCTAAATGAATTATTATGGTAGTAATGCCTTAATGACAACCTACAATGATGTACCTTTTACTTGAAAACTAAACATGTAGATAAATGCTCCTAAACGACTTCAAGATTTCAAAAGAGGAGCTTCTCAATTCGGTTGTGTTTTTTTCTTGTTACTCCATAACTCACTGAAAAATCTTTTACGCCACTCCACCTCTGGAACCTGGGGAAAAGCGTATTTTATCCACATGTGGGGAAAGTAATTTGGTATTTGGTGGTATAGCGAAATTTTTTGTATTATACAACGTTTGATGTTTAAACACTCGTGTCTTTTTTGAGACCCGAGCCAACGAAAGACTCCAAAATTAAGCCACGAACGTAGCGAGTGATTCAAACCTGAAACAACTATTTCACCACTCCACCTCGGAAATCCGATCTTTATCCCTCGCAAGCGGTGGGGGAAAACGCGTTTTATCCACATGTGGGGAAAGTAATTTTGTACAAGTTTTGACTAGTTTTTTCACGTTATCTGCACGGAAAAAAAGCTTCCGGGATATTCTCAATCTAAGACATTACTTATTATATTATGTTGAAAATATTTCCTTGTGACAAGCATTTATTTCCTTTAACGAAAATAATTAAAGTTTTAAATATAACGAAGCGAATATATTCTTACAGATTTTCTAGTTTTCTTTTACCTGAGATAATACTTGTTTGATTAAAGTACAATAAAAGATAAAAGATATTTATTCTTCAATTTAGGCACATTACAATGCACTTATGAACGTCAGAGAGAAAAGAAACTACCACCGGTTCTAACCCTACACCTCTGACCCGAGAAGTATTACTTATTACCGGCAAGAAACTCGGCGGGACTTATTTTTTCAAAACAGTACTACAAATACATTAAAGATACTATATACAATAATGCGTAGTTCTTCAAGAAGGCATATCAAAACAGCTTGAGAGACAGACATGTACCTGCCTATTGTGTAATTAAAATGAAAATAGTTATTTGTTACACAAGGGGTGAAAGTTGTATTTTACGTGCGAGTGTTATTTGAAACACGAGCTAGCGAAAGGATTCTATTATTGACCACGAGCGAAGCGAGTGGTTCAAAAATAGAATCCTGAGCGTAGCGAGTGCTTTAATACACGAGACGTAAAATAACTTTCACCCGCGTATAACACAAAACTTTTCACCTCACTACAGCGAGGAAAATAAGAAAAAGGGTGCATTTTGCTCGGTTTCCCGTAATTCCTCAGGTGTTTAATACTTCTTCATCACTCGAATCACTAATTTTTAACAAAACAACCTAGTAAAACATGCGAATATTTAACGTTGATATGATGGATGAATTGAAATGAAAAGTTTTGACGTAAAAGGTTTTATTAAATGTCAGATGCGTTTTGTTCGTACGTAGACTTATTCGGCTGTCAGAACAATTTATCCGTTTTTACAAAAAGAATGAAGATTAATGTTGAATGCTGATGTTTATGAATTAAAATAAAGTTGTAAGACTGTATTAAGTGTTTTTACTCGATGCAATTCATTAATTGCGATGTTAAAAATTCTGCACTTTTAACGTTTTACGTTTTGTTAGCTGTCAAATGTCACTTAAGCCACTTGTCACTTATGTCAAAACTCTTTCACCACATGTGGATAAAAAGCGATTTTCACAATAGATATTAAACAAACAAAAAGGGCTTTCCGAGCTAGTGAGGTGAAAATAAAAATAAAATCCAAATCTGACTGCTTCGCAATACGTTTGATATTCTTTCTTACTTGAACTGTGTCCTCTAAATGTTAGATGATTTTATAGATTCTGGTTTGGGCCATGCATATATGTCTGTCATATAGTCCTCGACCCTGTAATAACCCTTTGACATTAAAGTTTTTTTCAAGTATTTCTTAAGAGCGGGAAATGATAGATTCAAAACATCGACGGGTAACTTGTTATAAATATGAATACCCTGGCCAAAAAATGACTTATATGCTTTGCGGACACGACATCGTCTGGTAGCAAGCTTGTTTTTATTTCTAGTGTTATAGCTGTGGATGTCAGAATTCTTCTTGAATGTGTGTATATTCTTTACAACAAAAATAATATTATCATAGATATATTGGGACGCAAGAGTTAAAATATTAACTTTTTTAAATAATTCTCTAATTGATGTACCTGCCTTTAAGTTATACATAAAGCGAATGGCTCTTTTCTGTAAAACAAAAATAGTCTGTATGTCAGCTGCTTTGCCCCAAACCAGAATTCCATATGACATTACACTATGAAAATAACTATAATAAACTAAGCGAGCTGTCTCAATATTAGTCAGTTGTCTAATTTTTCTAACGGCATGAGCGGCTGAACTTAGTCTAAGAGCGAGTTTTTTTATATGAGGACTCCATTGTAAATTTTTGTCCAACGTTGAACCAAGGAACACAGTTTTATCTACTATATCTAAACATTCACCATTTATAACTATATTAGTGTCCATTGGTGCCACGTTTGGCAAAACAAATCGAATACATTTAGTTTTCTTAGCATTAAGTAACAGATTGTTAGTAGTAAACCAGTTTAGTACGCCAGCTAGTGTATTGTTAATTACAGATAAATCATTGGATTGCCGTTCAACTTTGAAAATTAAAGATGTATCATCGGCAAACAAAATCATACCACAAAGGTTTTGTACTACACAAGGTAAATCATTTATATAAACCAAAAACAGGAATGGGCCCAGAATGGAACCCTGTGGCACTCCTAATTTTACTAAAGTCCCTTTAGACTGGGTTTTATTTACAACAACTGTTTGTGTTCTATTGCTAAGGTAAGAAGACATGAGACTCAGGGCATTTTCTGAAAGACCATAGTGTTCTAATTTAAGAATGAGCGTTCTATGATCTACACAATCAAAAGCTTTTGAAAGGTCACAGAATATACCAATTGCATCATAACGTTTGTCTCGCCAAGCATTGAAAATATGTTTAATGAGTTCTGCAGCAGCGTCGGTTGTGGAACGTCCCTTTGTGAAACCAAACTGATTGCTTGTAAGCAGTCCATGTCTGTTGAAGTGCCCCAGTAGATCATTTAACATTATCTTTTCAAAGACTTTACTTAGTACAGGAAGTATCGATATCGGTCGGAAATTATTTAGATCACTAGAATCACCCGATTTAAATAGAGGTATGACTTTACTACATTTCATTAGATCTGGAAAAACACCTTGTGAAACTGAATTGTTATAAATGATGGCTAAGTAAGGCGCTATGTCGTCTATGATATTGCTGATGACTACAACTGATATTCCCCATAAGTCCTCAGTTTTCTTTAAATTGAGTGATTTGAATGACTTTACAATTTTTTCGGAATCCTTTACAATTTTGTACAAGTTTTGACTAGTTTTTTCACGTTATCTGCACGGAAAAAAAGCTTCCAGGATATTCTCAATCTAAGACATTACTTATTATATTATGTTGAAAATATTTCCTTGTGACAAGCATTTATTTCCTTTAACGAAAATAATTAAAGTTTTAAATATAACGAAGCGAATATATTCTTACAGATTTTCTAGTTTTCTTTTACCTGAGATAATACTTGTTTGATTAAAGTACAATCTCTCTTATTTACTCAATATACTCTTGAAACAATATATTTTTGTATTTCTGTTTTAAGAAAACGTGGTTGGTGGTGGTTTTATTAAGCGAAGAATCATATTTTTGGTAAAGGAAATAAATACTTGTCACGAGGAAATATTTCCAAGATAATAATAATGTTTTGGATTGAGAATTTCCTGGAATTCTGGATGGAATAGTATTTTCATCAACAAATCAAGCATTTATTACATTTAAGAAGTGATATTTGATAAAATGGAACTGCTGCTGATGATGATCAGAACGGAACTCTTCAATGATGCATAGTTCACGTTTCTCGGTTTGTCCTCTTCGCTGTGTTTGTTAAGCGAGTTAGATTTTCAAGACAATGTTTTTTTTTTCATTTCATTATGTGAAATCTAAGAGTGCACCATCTACAATAATCCACGGCCTCTTCTGCAGCAGAATCGCTCGCTGTATCGCATAGCATGCCTCCAGCAACGACATCTTACGCCGTGCCTTTACCAGTGCCGGAACTCCAGCCATTTTAGAACCCACAGGCCTAGCTAGAGATGACGGTAAGCGCCCTGATGGCATGACCCTTGTTCCCTGGGAGCTGGGACGGCCTCTGGTATGGGATGCCACGTGCGTGGTACCCTTGCGCCATCCCATCTCCCAAGAACCTCGTCCAAGGCTGGAGCGGCTGCCGAAGCGGCCGAGCGCCTCAAACGGCGCAAATATGCAGCGATCGATTCTAGCTGCATGTTTGTGCTGTTTGGGGTGGAGACCCTGGGGACCTGGAGCTCACGGAATTTTTTGGCAACTTAGTAAACGCCTCAAAGGTGACCAGAGGGCTGGCGCTTTCCTTGCCCTTATTGCCATTCAGCGTGGCAACTCCGCCAGCCTTCTGGGCACCTTTCCGTCGGGCTCCGAACTTGAGCCAGTTATTTATTTGTCAATATGTACAGATTTTTAAGGCCTTTGTTAAGTTTTATCCTTATGTGTTTTTAAAAATAAAAGATACCTCAGTCATTTTTTTATTTTTATTTTTAGCATATTTATTTTGCGAGTGTATTTTATACGATGTTAACTGGGATAAAGTTACGGGTATAGAGTACCGGGGTAGATACCTAGTTCTTTGTGAAATAAAAGGAAAAAAAATGGTTTAATCTTTATTCATTAGTCTGCTGATTTGTAGGATATTCGTTGATTTCCTGTTCGCTGACAATACCTACAAATAACAATGACATCTGAATTATTAAAAGTTTTCTTCCGTAATTTAAAACATCAGTATTATAATGTTTTGTTTGTTTACGAAACTAAAGTTAGTTATACTCTAATAATAATATGTTAGCATTTATACAAACAGCAACACTCTTAACTGTACATCGGTAAACCTTATTACAAAGGCATACGGTCCACCGATGGGCAGTTAACAGGGTGGGCGATGGTACAGTCAGTTTTGTTCCTTACTCCATTCAAATAAGTTTCAAAAGTGTATACATATTTTGGGCGTTGACTGTAAGCTCCACAGCCGGGCACAGGCCTCCTCTCAGAGGGATCGGGCTATAGACCCACGCAGGCCCAAAGCGGGTTGGGAACTTCGATACACCTTTGAATTTCTGCGCGGATGTATGCAGGTTTCCTCACAATGTTTTCCTTCACCGAATAGCGATTGGTAAATAAGAAAGTATATTTCGTACATGGCTAACCCCACATTAGCGTCTTTCGAGCGTCGGGGTCGGCCGAGCGCCCGCGCAGCGTCGACGCGTCGTCGATAATCCTTAAGCTTATACCGAGTATACGTATCATGAATCATGACATCACCTTAAAATGCATGGCAACATAATGGAAAAGTTGTGCCGAATCAGAATCAGTAGATAATTGCATACAAAATTGACCGGAACTCCAAAAAAAACCTCACTTCCGTTCTCAAAAGGGGAAAACTTACGTCATATGTCATAGCTGAAATCCATAAATGGCATTACTCACTTAGCCGCTGCGATATATATGATGGCGACTGTACTTATAGTTTATAGTATAAATAAAGGAAAATCTAAATGCATTTCAACTTGAAATTCCAAGACTTACTTACCAGGATTACCAGCAGCCTAAGCAGTTCCAGTGCCCCTATAATAAATAAATAAATAAATATTATGGGACAATCTTACACAAATCAACCTAGTCCCACCCCAAGTAACATTTTAGACTAAAAAGATGCTTAAATTCGCTAGTAAACAGCTTAGAGCTTAAAAACTGATGAATAACGGAGTAGAAAATCTGTTAAAGCTGAACTAGCGCAGAAAGGGTTTCTCTTATACAGTGAGGCTGATTTACCGCTGTATAATGTCGAAAGTATTACTTTTGGCTTTATATTAACATAAAAAAACACCATTATACAGAATTAAGTGCTAAAAAAAGCGAACTGCGTTTTTTGAAAACTAAAGCTTTGCCCAGCAGTGGGACACAACATAGGCTATATAAAAAAAAAAAAAAAAATAGCTTTGTAACGGCGGAATAAGAGTATACAATGATGTTATTGTCTGAATAATGGTATTAACCTACTCGGTTATAATGCCATCACATGAAGCTGTATAATACCTGAATAATGGTTCTATAGAAAGCCTTTATAAAGCTGTAACCTTTACAAGAGTTTTATGTAATGTTATAAGCTGTTTAAAAGCGTATTCATACTATTTTATAAAGCCGAAAATTAAATACTATTACTCAGCAGCTATTGAACTCGAGGCTGGTAAACACACTCAATTTTTTCCATAGTTCAGCATATAGCTTCAAAATCGAGTACTTGAAGAGCTAATGCTGTTTAAATTACGAACGCCATTAATAACATAACCTACAATCTTTAAAAATCCTAAAATGGGTTTGTTATAATGTTTCTCAATTATAACACTTAAGTAGTTACTAATTACACGTAATAAAATAACTTTATTGTTAAATAGAGAAGCATAAGTAACACAAAAGAGTCAATCTAAAAAAAAAGATTCGATCCACTAAATCACAATATACAATAATTATTGAATCATCTCTATAATTTCGAGGGCGCGTGAGTTTTTTGTTTACAATTAGTATATGCATTCACATAAAACTAACAGCCGCAAGCAGAATAGGTACAGAATATCGTTTACTACGCACTTGGTTTAGTTTCCTTTTGTACACTTAATGGATGCGTATATTTTACAAGATGTCTTCGAATTATGACGTTCCAAAGTAGAATAGACACAACTCGGGTAAAAAAATCTCTTATGTAGACTTTCGTCAGTTTACTGCTGTGAATATAGGCATAAAAAGTGTAGCCGAGGAGTATTAGCTGTATAATGGAATTTATTTATGCTGTAAATCAGCCATCACTCAGTAATAATACAGCTGTTAACCAGCTAGATCTACACTTAAAGCTGTAAAATTCGTCGTTAAACAGCTATATCAACACTTAGAGCTGTAAAATTCGTCGTTAAACAGCTATATTAACACTTAGAGCTGTATAATTTGGGGCCCTTTTTGAGGATATAACGGTCTCCAAGCCCGTCAATACAGCCTTTATACAGCAGAAAAATTGGCGGATACAGCTATTATACAGCTCAAAATGTTACTTGGGACGGTAAGCTGTAAGGCTTGTGTTGTAGGTTCTAGGTGACGATATATATGTATAATCTTAGGTATAGATAAATACATAGAAAACATCCATAACTCAGGAACAAATGTCTGTGATTAACACACAAATAAATACCCTGACATGAATTCGAAGCCAGGACCTCCTGCTTCATAAGCAGAGTCACTACGAACTAGGCTAGGAGGCCGTTACTAATGTGTATAATAATAATAGAGTTGAGTACATATTCTAACTATTTATCTAAATAAATGTGACGTTTTGGAGTCAAAGGTACATCATTATCGATTGTCGTTAATAAGGCGTTACTGCCATAAAAAAGATTTCGAAATAAACTCTATTAACAACCGACAATGATGTAGGTATCTTAAAAACGCACAAAATATAAACTAGTCTTGTCTCACATACTGACAGAGAACCCAAGACCCTTTTTACCTCGATTTTTTTTTGTTGGAATAAATAAGTCTTCTCTTCGTCCTAGCGTTTATCCCAGCTTGGGGCCCGCTTGACAATCTAACCTCAAGAATTACTACACGGAAAAAAAAAGCTTCCGGGATATTCTCAATCTAAGACATTATTATATTATGTTGAAAATATTTCCTCGTGACAAGCATTTATTTTCTTTAACGAAAATAAATTTAGTTTTAAATATACCTACCGAAGCGAATATATTCTTACAGATTTTCTAGTTTTATTTTACCTAAGATAATACTTGTTTGATTAAAGTACAATCTCTCTTATTTACTCAATATATTCTTGAAAAAATACATTTTGGTTTTTAAGAAAACGTGGTTTTATTAAGCGAAGAATCATATTTTTGGTAGAGAATATCCCGGAAGCTTTTCTTTCCGTGTAGTTTTTACGAAAGCGTCTGCCATCTGACCTTCAAACTCAGAGAGGCAAACTAGGCCTTATTGGGTTTAGGTCCGGTTTCCTTACGATGTTTTCCTTCACCGAAAGCTACTGGTAAATGTCAAATGATATTCCGTACATAAGTTCCGAAAAACTCAAATTTTGAATGAATACCAATAGGTACTAAATATATTTTGCAAAGTTCATTTAAGAAAGGGTTTTGTGTGGTTAAAAGTAAGTAACGGTATTAAGTATATTAATTAACTATTTAATTTGCAGATTTTATAACTCACCATTAGTCTTCTCCCATTCTTTTCGCGAGGGTGCACCTGAAAAATAATGTTTCTTTTAAGTATTTATGACTCATATTAAATAAATAATCACGGGTAACTCACGTCTTTTTAGTCGAATATTGCTCGACATGTTTCACTCCATAACGAGGAGCTTGTTCATGAGCCATTCGCGTTGGCTAACCGACGCAGACTGTGCAACAACAATTGAGTTTTGTATAGGTAGTACACGGGCCATAGATGCGGACAGCAAGATTTTTTGTGTAGAAAAAAGTGCCCCTCCTGAACAAAATCCTAAATCCGCACCTGCATGAGATTATATGTGTATATATATGTGTGTGAGCATGGTAAACATAGTGTTGGAGGTAGTAATGTAGTTAGTCTCCAAAGCGTTTTCCATATGTGGAATTAACTCAGGGGATTGGTAACTTTAAAACGCGTTTAGAAAGAAGTATTGTATTGTAGTTAGGGAGTACCGTAAAATGGGATGAGTAGGGACAAAACTGACATTCAAACCTCGATAACATTTTATTTTTACTTATGTAAAAATATAATGGTGTTCAGGACGTTTGTATTTTAGTTTTTATTTTATTTTGGGTAGTTAGATTTCATAATTTTGACGATAAACAGTTAGTAGTCCCTTGTAATTAGGGTGAGATGGGATTTTATACAAAGGTGTTTTTGGAAGATTGTAGAATCGATTTTTTTAACTATGATTATTACTTATAGCTCCATTTTAAATTGGAATACATTGCTTTTAGAGCAGTAGCCTTAAACCCCCCCCCCCCCCCCTTCATCCCTTCTCTCCCCATTCATAACCCAACTCTCCCCGCGAACCCTACTCACCCCATTTTACGGTAGCTGAGCGGAGGCTTATGTGAGACACAGGTATGTAGGTACTTACACTTGCTGCCCTCCTGAAGGACTCGTACTCATCATTATCGTACCGCAACGGTGACTACAGAAAAATAAGTAAGATTCTGTTAACTAAAGTTTTTTTCTCCCGGATATGGACCCGGGCTATGTCCTTTTGGATCGGGTCCAATGGACATACCCCGGATGTCTATTGGACCCGATTCTATTTTTACAGTTCGAGCGCTATAAAATAAAAAATCAGCCCACTGGAGGACCGGCGGTATAGCGTGATATGGAGCTGGATGATTTGAGCCACATCACCGATTCAAGCAGGAGAGTCCTCCCACCCACAGCGGTGTTTACATTCGTAAGGCCCTAGCTATTCTGACCTCGCCACACAGATTTAGCGAACCGCGGCAGAAGTAGGGAAAAAGGCTCGGAAGAAAATCGATATCTTACCGCATCCCTCGATGATAAACTGTCTTCTAGCCCTAGGATGGCTATAGGAGCGAGCAGAGCAAGTAGCAATACGAACCACATGGTACTGAAACCTGACTGAACAACTATCAACAAGTGACATTCAACGAGATGTTTTATATTTATATGATTGATTGTATACAGGTTGTTTGTTTTTCCAATAATTAGCCATATTGTTCTAGGTGAGTGAATCTGAAAAAAAGAAATGGATTTATTGGCAGGTACAAGTATATAAATTAATTATAAATATGACTTATAAATATGACGATCTGGACGCATTTTGTAGCGAGTGGCGAGAGTATGCACTAGGCCGTGACGAGTGGCGGAAGCGAGGGGAGGCCTTTGCCCAGCAGTGGGACACAGTATAGGCTACGGAAAAAAAAATGACCTATAAATAAAACTTACCTATTTAAATATATACCTTGACTAAAAACTAGAATTAAATAAAACTAAAAAATATCAAAAAATTGGGCTCCTTCGGCATGGTGCCGCTGTATCGCAATGTACTTATGCGTTGCGCGAGGATGCTGCCAGCTCTTCGGTCACCCGTAGAGTCAATGACTCTTTTGGCCAAGTCTTTAAAAAAATCATACGACTAACTTTAACCACAAAAAATATTTAGCAGTTATTTTGCTGCCAAAAGTTATGCACACGTCCTGGAACTGTCAAACTCGGATGACATGCCTTTAGGACCACATGCAGGAATTACCTACAACGATTTCAAGCCTGCTGGGAATTAATTTCTCAAAACGCTTTTTATTGATCTCATTTTCTTGGCCTACTAGAGTATTAGGATATTATGATTAAATCAACCAAACAATTGAAAATTATTATAAGTTCATGTAATTTCGAACATACGTATTAGGTATTACTCACAGGTGCATCATATATTGCGGTGTCTCAGAGTCCAAAAATAATTACCTCAGAACTGGAGCTAAATAGGACCTTGGTGTCTTTGAGAAATATACCTACTTAATTTAGTCTCAGGAATGTACCCTTGCAATTAAAGCAAATCAATATAAACTCGGTGTATAGATATAGATAAATACTAAAATACATAGAAAACATCCATAAATTAGGAACAAACTATGATAAACACACACCTAGTAAGGGCATGTATTTGTGATAAACACACAAATGCCCTTACCCCTTACCAGGATTTCAGCCCGGGACCTCCTACTTTGTAGGCAAGGTTACTACACGGAAAAAAAAGCTTCCGGGATATTCTCAATCTAAGACATTATTATATTATGTTGAAAATATTTCCTCGTGACAAGCATTTATTTCCTTTAACGAAAATAAATTAAAGTTTTAAATATAACGAAGCGAATATATTCTTACAGATTTTCTAGTTTTCTTTTACCTAAGATAATACTTGTTTGATTAAAGTACAATCTCTCTTATTTACTCAATATACTCTTGAAACAACACATTTTTGTATTTTTATTTTAAGAAAACGTGGTTTTATTAAGCGAAGAATCATATTTTTCGTAAAGGAAATAAATACTTGTCACGAGGAAATATTTTCAAGAAAATAATAATGTCTTGGATTGAGAATATCCCGGGAGCTTTTTTTTCCGTGTACCGACTTGGTTAGGGGGCCGTTAAATTATGCCAAGTAATGGTCAAAAATACCAAGTAGGTACCTATAAAGTTAAAAAGATAATGGCAGTTATTGGGACTGCCAATAGAAGTGAAAACTTAGAACTTTTATTTTAGGAAATACATGATTTTAATTTTCACTTTTAACTTTGGATTTTGGACTTTGGACTTCACTTTACACTTTACATGTTTCTCAATGGTATGACTGTGACGGTGTCGGTGACGCGAACCCATAAAATTTCCCCCTACCAAAAAAGTGCCCAACGGGGATGCCAACGCGGCTAAAGAAGTTATCACTTTAAAAGAAACTTATATCATTTTTTAAGTACTATTTTTGAATACACCAAAAAGTAATTACTGAAACATTGATTGCACATAAGAAAATGCCAAAAAAAAGCATCATAACATAACATCGCTTTGATGTGAATTTGGTTTTTATCCATACGAAGTCAGTATTTTTTTGCAGGGCGATGTAATATTTGTCTTTTAAAATGTTTACCTTTTCTAAAATTATAAATATCTACCATCCTATACCACGATATAATCACCCGAAACTAATCGATTTAACAACTTTAATTTCACATGAGAATTAAAAAAATCCGTAGATTATTGGAAGTTGTTATTTGTTATCTCAGTAATTGAACATGTTTCATTCGTTTTCAATTATTTTTCAGCCACTTATTTATTGCGTGATAATCTTTGTATCAGGGAAGATTCAAAACTACCCCAAGTTCCCTAATAGAACAGATTGAAACAAAAAATCAGGACACTACAATATTACTCGAGACTGACTATAGGTAATACGCGTTACTGGAAATAATTACGCTCACTTGATGTTAAAGTACTTACTTTTAAGATCTTTTAAGATCACGTCAGATATGACACAATAATGAGAGCAACAAAACCCTCTAGTTAGTTTGCTATAATATGCTTATTTATAGATCTGGACATCTAGCAGCTGTAAAGTGGTAGAGGTCAAAGAATGCAAACGAATTAAAAAACAAATTCTAGTGTTCTGGTTTTGATCCAATATTTTGAGTTATTACATAAATAATTATAATATATCATTGCCAAAAGTTTCTGTTGCAGGAAAGTAGTGAAATGCAAAGGCAGGATTTAGCAGTCGAGACTTCATAACCCAAAGATGTTTTTACGCATGTTTTTGTTTACGCTGTAAGTAAAATGTATTTGATGTAGTTTGTGCATATTATAATGAATTAATAACAGTAGAAATATTGGTTACTTTCTTAAAAGTTGTAGTAGTGGGACGTTTTGTTTCACGTGATTGCTAGCTATGAATGCAAATTGCGTTGATTTGTTCAAAAAAAGTTGACGTATTTTTTGAGCTTATTGTAAATATTTACTAAAACTTCTAAGAAAACCTCAACGAAGGTGTCTAAAGTGAGAATAACAATACCCGTAAACGAGTCTAGTAGGTATTTACCTAGCCTTATGTCCAAAACTATTTTTTATATTTTTCTTTTTTATTTCATTGAATGTTTGAGAAAAGCACATAGTTATCTGAAATACTTTTTTGTAAAGTATCTTGCATCTTGTATTTCAGATACTTTATTTAGGGTATCTTATACATTCTCTGATCATCTATAGTCTCTAGGTATCGAATGAGTCTTAGCCATCATCGATAAAATATTATAAAAAATCTAGTTAGGTAGTTTTAATTACGTACAAGTGATGATAATATGCACGACTAAGCTAATTGAATTGTCCACATATTAATTAAAAAATAAAACATGCCTTGATCTTAGATTTTCCGAGATCGTATTATGTCTCCTGTATTATTTTATTTATTTATTTTATTTTATTTCGTAGGAAAACTTACAGCTATAGAGTAACAAGACAAGATAGTTAGTGATGTAGAAACAGTGAGCCAATTAAAAGTTTCCACAGATAGAAACAGCATAAAAATACGAAGTGTGCAAAAGTACTACAATTCATTTATTGAAGAAATTTTATTCATAATAAGATTTGTGATACGTAAATTAAACTTAAATATAAAACAATACTAAGTAGTATACCTATATATGCTAAAAATATTTGAAAATTGATTAATATCGTAATTTAAATCGATATTGCTCAACATGTATCAATCAATTTACAATGATCATTTTCACGAGCGCCCTACCACCTGGGCTACTTAATTACGTGAGTAGCTTGTTAAGTAGGTAGGTATAAATATTTTTCATAGGTATGTTAGAGTTTTATCGCTATCGCGGGCTTTCGAAATAGGTTCGTATTTTGATCTCATTTTGACATCACTGACAACATACTTGTATCATGCTCACACCGATATATGTACAGGGTGTTTGGTCCATCGTTGGCCAAATTAAAATGGCGGATAGGTGGGGTCGTTCCCTATCTCACCACGCTTTCCAAAAAATTTTTTGACCGACGTGCATTTTTTTTTTAATTTTTTTGTTGTTTTGAAAAGAAAATCAGGACCAACTCGTTTAAAATTAAATTTTAATAAAAAATAAGTGCTAGAGATATGCAATTGTTATTGCATCGTAATGTGCAACGTTGTACTGCTTTATTAAAGTGAAAATTTTGTACATCTAACGCTTAGTTTATTTTTTATTGGCCCTCGAAGGTTTTACAGCATGTAAAAATTTTGCCAAAGGTCAACTTTGATTTGCAATGAAAAAATAAATAAAAATGATTACGTTCTTAAAATTCTTTTACTAAATTGTGTGTTTTATCCTCTTTCTAATGATGTAAAATAATCCCGGAAAACCTTTCATAAACTTGATTTTTCCGCAGTTATTGTAACGGACGCGACAGGCAAATCATCATTGCCCAAACATTGACGACTCTTTTTTGAAATCCCGTAAGTAACAAGCGGGTTTTGTTTTCTCGATGACCGATGAGGTTTGCAGGTTATTAAGATTTAAAACTTATCTTACGTTAATTTGGCCTTTGAGTTGAAGGTCAACTTTCACATTTCAGCGTGATAAGATAAGGAAGTGTTTTTGAAAACAACAGGTGCAAAGCCGGTAAAGACTGCTATCTCCCTCTTACACAGCACAAAACGAGCAGTTGTCTCTCTCTTTCATGGGTTAGACGTCAAACTTCTCTACCAAAGGCCAGCAGTAGGGCTAGAAAAGACTGTGGGATCAGATTAGACTTTAGTCGTTATTTGACTGTCCTGATGTTGTTTTTTGTTGAGTTTTATTAGTGTTATTGTTAATCTCTGTTCTGTTTACTTCGTTTATTCGAGAATAAGAATAAAACCCACGCCAAAAAAGACATAGGGGGTTTCAGAGAAGATACTGTGTCAATGTCTAGGCAGGAGTTATTTGCGATCAAGTCATCGGGCCACATTTCCTGCCAGACAATTTGAATGGAGACAACTATCTTCATTTTCTACAAAATGATTTACCTAATTTGCTGGAGAATGTGCCGCACTTTTACGAGGATAGGCATATCATCTTCCAGCAAGACGGATGTCCGGCCCATTGGAGGATAACAGTCAGGGACCACCTTGACAACGCTTTCCCTAATTCATGGATTGGGAGAGATGGCCCTATTCCATGGCCTCCACGTTCTCCTGACCTAACTCCGTTGGACTTTTACATCTGGGGACGGGCGAAGGAACTTGTTTACAAAACGGAGGTGGAATCGCGGGAAGATTTGTCTCAACGAATATTGGCGGCCTTCGAGGTGATCAAAGCAGAAGTTCGATTGCGAATAACAACAGTGGAAACAAGAAAAAGGTGCTATGCATGCATTCGCGACGGAGGTCGCCAGTTTGAACAAAATTTGTAAAAATAACCCGTGTAATAAAAATCTAAAAAGAAAATGTTTTTTTTAACCTGCATGTCGATACTTTTCTGATGCTTCCATACAAGAACCGGGGAAAAATTTATTTCAGGAAAGGTTCAGGATTAATGTACCATAAGATGGTTAGATCACGTCTCAAGTCTAATCTGATGTCACTACCTAAGTAAAGTGTAGTCTTCTTATCTAGCCCTACTGCTGGCCTTTGATCAGTTTGACGTCTAACCCGTGAAAGAGAGAGACAACTGCTCGTATTGTGCTGTGTAAGAGGGAGATAGCAGTCTTTACCGGCTTTGCACGTGTTGTTTTCAAAAACACTTCCTTATCTTATCACGCTGAAATGTGAAAGTTGACCTTCAACTCCAAGGCCAAATTAACGTAAGATAAGTTTTAAATCTTAATAACCTGACCTGAGACATGCAATTGTTATTGCCTCATTGGTCATCGAGAAACCAAACCCGCTTGTTACTTACGGAATTTCAAAAAAGAGGCGTCAATGTTTGGGCAATGATGATTTGCCTGTCGCGTCCGTTACAATAACCGCGGAAAAATCAAGTTTATGAAAGGTTTTCCGGGATTATTTTACATCATTAGAAAGAGGATAAAACACACAATTTAGTAAAAGAATTTTAAGAACGTAATCTTTTTTATTTATTTTTTCATTGCATATCAAAGTTGACCTTTGGCAAAAATTTTACATGTTGTAAAACATTCGAGGGCCAATAAAAAATAAACTAAGCGTTAGATGTCCGAAATTTTCACTTTAATAAACCAGTACAACGTTGCACATCACGATGCAATAACAATTGCATGTCTCTAGCACTTATTTTTTATTAAAATTTAATTTTAAACGAGTTGGTCCTGATTTTCTTTTCAAAACAACGAAAATTAAAAAAAAAATGCACGTCGGTTAAAAAAATTTTTGGAAAGCGTGGTGAGATAGGGAACGACCCCACCTATCCGCCATTTTAATTTGGCTAACGATGGACCAAACACCCTGTATAATCAATAGTGAATTAAGAAAGCACTGTGAGTAATATGAATGAGATGAAATGAGAACAAACTAAAATTACCTAAAAGGGATGATGACACATGTTGAATTTAGACAATAAAATTTAGTTGATAGGATACAAAATGATCTAAATATCCAAATTAAGTAAACATTTAAAAAATCTATTGATATGGTTCAAAGATATCAGGCGTCAAAATTTAAATTATTTTCGAATTTTGAAAGTACGAAATTTAAAAAACCAATCATATATACCATTCGATTTCTAACATTTTATTGTGAAATAAATTGTATAGCAACCATATACATAAACGCAATATTTCACTGTAAAAATAGCTATTTCATAATTTTTCCATACTTTAAACAGGGAACTAGGAACTGTGACGTCACGGCTTCATATCATTTTGTTAGGAGCGTTTTGAGAAACAAAAGCAAATCACAGACTTTAAGTATCTTTTCTGTCTTTTATGTTGATTTAAGGCAATGGGCCCTATATAGACATTTGATCCTCACAACAAAACGAATCGAATGATACCCCGCATGAAAAAAATTCATCTAGCCTATTAAGTTCGCATACCGCTCTTAAATAGTCACTGATCCGTTGTCTGGGGTCCCATTGATTTAATTTCACCCGTGGCTGGTATTTGACTTAAGAATTTATATTAACGATTTACGCTTTAAAGAGACGAACTATTTGATACAAAGGTGCAGCCTTAATTTTAATTAAATTGTTAGGAGGTAAACGAGGTAAATACCTCCTTTAATAAGACCTAAAGCCCTCATAGGTAGGTACAAATTGCACCTAATCGGACGTGGTTATATTGATAAAGTACAGTCAGGCAGCGGTGTAACAATCATAGGTAACTGTTACGGAACGTGCAGCTTGCCTATTTGGTTATCTTACTTTGAAATTCTTAAGACTGTCCAGCCAGACCATCATTAGAGGGATTGTGTTTCCTAATAAACTAATCAATTTCTGTATAATCCGCCATGTTAAGTTGTAGTCTTACTAATTCCGTAACTTATGATCTATGAGATACAGTTTTATATTACTTAATTTGGGCTTCATCAGCTAAAAGGTAAAAACTGGCCACCATTTGCCGTTTAGGTAATGAAGCAATAAATACGCAAAATGAAACTATGTGACAAAGACCAAAAGTAGCGTAATCAGTAGGACTACAACTTAACTTAACATGAGGGATTATACAGAAATTGATTCGTTTATTACGAAATACAATCCCCTAATGAGGGCCACTGGACGGATGGTCGACACAGTCTTAATAGACGGAGAGCTAGTCCCTGAAAACGTGACAAATGAAAGCAAAGAAAACACTCTAGTTAGTTTGCTATACCCTATACTATTCGTATTTATGGCAGCTGTGGAGATCTAACGATAAGGAATCAAGTCTAGGTACCTAATATATTTAGCTCTCCTAGTTTTATCAAAATATAAATGCACTTACCTAACAATTTTCGTTTTTAGGGTTCCGTACCTAAAGGGTAATAACGGGACCCTATTACTACTCCGACTCCGCTGTCCGTCCGTCTGTCACCAGGCTGTATCTCATGAACCGTACCACGGTAGTTGGACAGTTGAAATTTTGACGGATGATGTATTTCTGTTGCCGCTATAACAACAAATAATAAAAAGCAGAATAAAATAAATATTTAAGGGGATTCCCATAGAACAGACATGATTTTTTGCCGTTTTTATAAATCTATGCGAATCCGACTCGCACTTGGCTGGTTTTTTTTATAGTTTGTACATTTACAAGAAACTTTACAAAGGCCCGCGAATGATGGAAAAACAGTTTCCTCCATTAAGATTTTTGTTATTATTGAGATTATTAAGAACCTTATAGGATAGGAAGTAATCAAATGATAGTTAGAACATATACTAACCACCAATTAAGTATGAATAATGATGACCCACTAATTGGACATAACGTCGTTATTATTAATCTTTTTTCCTTCTTCTTTAATGACATCCGTACTCGTAATTAGTCAGTGTGGCGAGGATTACTGGGGAACAATCCTACATTATTATTTTCTGATGATAGCTAACAATATATAAGTATACATATAATATAGCTGAAGAGGGTCGAAAGTTACGTAAGTACGGGATACTTACAATCGATAACAGAACATGTTCCAACAGTTTTTAGAATTTTTGTCTGTTTATCTGTTTATTTGACTGGCATCACGTGAAAACGGCGGAACGGATTTTGATGAAATTTTGTATAGAGATAGTTAGAGTCCCGGGAAAGGTCATAGGATAGTTTTCATCCCGAAAATCAGCCCTGGAGGGGGTGAAACGGGGGTTGAAAGTTTATATGGAGAATTTTTTACCGCTGAAACAATTTACTATAAATGAAAATTAGTATGGACATATTTTGAGACCCAAGAAACGACATAGGATAGTTTTCATCCCGAAAATCAATCCTAGAGGGGGTGAAAAGGAGGTTGGAAGTTTGTATGGGGAATCAATAACCGCTGAATGCTGGAAATAGTTTGAGCTCTGGGGAAGGATATAGAATTATTAATTCCATCACGGGGGATTACTAATTCCGCGCAGATGAAATCGCGGGCAAAAGCTAGTATCAAAAATATATTCGTCTTGTTTTAAACACTGTGATCTCGCCAATTGATGATACCGTCGCGTGCTACAACTTTGCCGGGGATGCCCAATTTTGCCTGGCTTGAAAGACATGGTTTTCTTCATCATAGGTATATCAACTCTTAAGTCGGCCGGCGACTATCAGTCAGACTGACGATAGCGGCCTATCAGTTGTTCGGAGCCGGCAAATTTTTGTTCTAACTGGCGAGCCGGAATCGTCAGGCGGACTGCAGGTGGACTGCAGGCGGACTGATAGTCGGTGGCTGCCTTTAATCTTGCGCAAAAGTGATGAACGTGGAAAAAATCTACTTTAGATAAATATGATGAGATCTATCTACTACCTACCTAAAGTAGGTAGTAGATAGAACCTATCTACGGTTAAGAGGCCAGATGGCGGTTGCTTTCGTAAAAAATGAATACCGGCACCAACTCATGGACTAAATTCACTTTTTACTAAATAGTTATGTCACTTAAAGTTAACTAGATAACGAAAGAAAACTTACTCCACTTTGCCTTACCAGATTGTCTTAACTAGTTTCCCGTCGGAATATAAGGTGAGAAAAACGAAGATAATTTAACTTTTCTTTTTAATTAAGTCGATAACCTATAACTTATCTAACGCTGAAGTAGTTGAGTAATAAACAACAAAGAAAATTGCTTAGCTTGAGCTTGCATCTTTTCTTTGCTCGCTTTTTAAGACAAGATAGTAACTTTTATTTATTGATGATTGATAATGATAAAACGATGCTGCAATATACCTACACGGAAAAAAAAGCTTCCGGGATATTCTCAATCTAAGACATTATTTTATTATGTTGAAAATATTTCCTCGTGACAAGTATTTATTTCCTTTAACGAAAATAAATTAAAGTTTTAAATATAACGAAGCGAATATATTCGTACAGATTTTCTAGTTTTCTTTTACCTAAGATAATACTTGTTTGATTAAAGTACAATCTCTCTTATTTACTCAATATACTCTTGAAACAATACATTTTTGTGTTTCTATTTTAAGAAAACGTGGTTTTATTAACCGACTTCAATTCCATTGAGGAAGGAGGTTCTGCATTCGGTTTGGTGTTTTTTTTTTTATGTATGTTCACCGATTACTCCGAGACCCGTGGTACAATATGAGTGATTCTTTTCTTGTTTGAAAGGATCTACATCCAAGGTGGTCCCATATTAATATGGTGCTGTTCTGATGATGGGATCCATGAGGAATTGAGGGAACTCCTCAATTTTTAAAGGCACATGTATGGTGATTTGGGTGTTTTCTTAAGCAACTCAAGCATTTTCTCACGAAAACCTCCATTTCGAGGCAGTGGACCTGATGATGATGATTGTTTTGATGATAATGATGAAGATTATTTTATGCAGGATGTTCAGCGATTACTCCGAGACCCGTAGTCCAATTTAGATAATTATTTTTTATTTGAAAGGAACTACTTTGAAGATGGTCTCACATTTATCTGGTGCTGTTCTGATGATGGGATCCATGAGCAATTGAGAGAACTCCTTAATTTTTAAAGGCACATGTATGGTGATTTGGGTGTTTTCTTAAGCAACTCGAGCATTTTCTCACGAAAACCACCATTTCGATGCAGTGGACCTAATGATGATGATTGTTTTGATGATAATCGTAAAGATTTTTTAATGTAGGATGTTCAGCGATTACTCCGAGACCCGTGATCCAATTTGAATAATTCTTCTTTTGTTTGAAAGAAACTATCTCGAATATGGTCCCACATTTACCTGGTGCTGTTCTGATGATGGATCCATGAGCAATTGAGGGAACTCCTCAATTTTTAAAGGAACATGTATGTTGATTTGGGTGTTTTCTTAAGCAACTCGATCATTCCCTCTTGAAAACCACCAATTTGATAGAGAGGAACTAATGATGAAGTCCACATATGAAACGTGGACCTTTCCTTAGATATAATGGGTGTATTATGAACTTTTTTATTTATCTTTACCGATTATTCCGCGACTTATTATCCGATTTTGATAAATATATAACCACTAAAAATTGAAAAATAAAAACTTTTTACAAAAAAAAGATTAACCGACTTCAAAAAGGATAAAATGAATCATTATATGTATTATTTATATGCGTTACCAACTGATATGTTTGAAGTCGGTGCCAAGCCACAAATTACAAAACCGGTCAAATCAGCTTCAAGTGTGAACATCACAAAACATCGGTACTAATAATACAAAGGTCAATGCGATTTCATGTGTTACATTTTCATGTCTAAACTACTAATTCTATTTTGATGAAATGCGATAACGATATATATATATTCTGATACACGTCTGCTTTGTGAATAATCAGAAAAAGGCGGCAAATGGAAAAAAAAATGTAGACGCGTAAGATTGACCTTCCATAAAATGTTTGAATATCGTGCCTTTTTTACTGACACGGCGTGTGTACTGGGTATATGTGAGTATAGAAAAATTAATCTAGCAATTGAATTCCTTTATACTTCGGACTAAACCTTAGATGAAGAAGGATAAATAATTCAAACCTTCGTTCGACTTCGTTCGACATACGGATAGTCCCAACAATGTGTTAACAAACAAACATAGGACGCATGATTATACTTTCTGTACCTACTTTTGCGTAACAGTTAATACATTGTAAAAAGAACAATTCACTAAACACATCGCCTCGTTCGTATTACTCTTCTAAATTTGGCTTGGCACCGACTTCAAACATATCAGTTGGTAACGCATATAAATAATACATATAATGATTCATTTTATCCTTTTTGAAGTCGGTTAATCTTTTTTTTGTAAAAAGTTTTTAAGCGAAGAATCATATTTTTGGTAAAGGAAATAAATACTTACAATAAATACTTGTCACGAGGAAGTATTTTCCAAGATAACAATAATGTCTTGGATTGAGAATATCCCGGAAGCTTTTTTTCCGTGTAGGTACTTACTAAACTTGCTGTATTATACAGCCTTGGCCAGAAGTGTTGAGCACCAATGCGTTTTTTATACAAAACTGGAAAGTTTAGTCCATCGTTTCCATCTTTGTTTAAGTTATTTTGTCAATTAATTTAAACTAATAGGCATATTTTGTTGAAGTTAGTAGTAACTGCATAGAATATTTGCAATATGTCGCACCGACTTAAATTAACATTTTTGGTACCTTCTGTTTTCATATTTTTTAAGTACCTTGAAAGTGTTATTAAGTGAAGTTTTCTATATTTATAAATAAAATATAACATTTACCGTTACCGTACATTGTTAGGATAGGGAAATAATGCTTAACATCAAACTTGTAAACAAAAAACACCTATGCTCAACACTTCTGGCCAAGGCTGTATGTGTAGTGGCTTTTCTTCTTCTATCTTTAAGTCTCTAAAGACGGATTCTTAAGTCTCGATCTCAAATAAAATACCTATTTAACTTTTTCGACGCCTTGAAAAAACATCAACCATCATTCATACGCCAAACCAATGAGTTTAGAGTTAAATGTATGGTACCTTATGACGGATATATCCGTCGTTGATGTCGAAAAGGTTTAAGATGAATTAAAAATTATAATTAAGGACTATAAAAATCGTCTGTTCTAATTGACGCCTTAGTTTCGTGTGACCTACCTAGGTACCTACATCTAATCTACCATATATTTGTTTAGCAATTAAAACTTAAATTGTAGACGTGGGATTCCATTAATTAGTCCAGGGGGCCAATTTTTGACTTTCGAGCGCCAGAATTCAAAAGTTTAAGCTCGAAAATCGCACACAAAAGCTTACCGCCAATTTATTCGCATGAAATTAATAGTTTAAATACTCATGATATTAAATTCCTACCGCTGTTACTTTTAAAACATTATTTCATCGTGTTATTCTGAGTTGCAAATGTCACTTTCGAGTACTCGAATCTCAATAATCACGCCCCGGGTTCCTAATGCTGAATTTCCTACAATATAAAAACTAATAAAAAGTGATAAGTACCTACTTACATAAACTCACAAAAACATCAACATTTCCATGTATAATTTTGTATTAAAAATAACATACCTACATACCAACAGTTAATTGTACCCTGGAAATATCCAAACAATATTGTAATTGCGAGGCGAATCATCGATTCTCCACAGCATGGCTGTTAGGACAGTGACAAAAACTAGAAGCGTGACAATTAGGGGCCAAACATGATGGGCGTGATATACCTACTATACTTACAATCGGTTCAACAACAACTTGGAGGCCGATTTCTTATTTTTCTGTATCACTATAAGTAAAGCCTTACGTTGCGTACCGTCGTTGACAGATTCTGGTTAATACCTAATTCCTGTTAAGTAAGACTCCTAGTAAAAACTAGGCGGAACAGCGTCACATATCATACAAGGTGTTACAAAAATGCTGGTGATCCTTTTAAGGGCTTTATTGGTATCGTATTCTAATCGAACGAGCGGAGCGCAAGCGAAGCGAGTTCTTACAAACAACTTCTGGCTACTGAGACGTCTCGGCATTTCGATGGCTTTTTGATTTTGAGAGTTTGTTCGACGATAACTCGAGTAACGTTTTCTTGATCTTCATGAAATGTGTTGGGATTATAGCAGAGATACATACATATAATTTATGACTTTGTATATGAGCAGAATCGATCAAGGGGTTATTGAGCTAAATAATCATCACATAGGTCTTATCATATTGGTCAGCTTATTTGCAAGTAGGTAAATCGCGAGCTCTCACTTCGAGGCGGACTACTAGATATGACAGAATAAGAAACAAATAAAAAAATTGCGAAAAAAATGGTTTTATATGGCGGCCAAGATGACGTGTCCCATACAGAAAGAAATTCCGCGTAAAAAAAAATCTTACTTTTTCTTACTCGAAATACTATACCAATTATGCCCTTAAAAGAATCACCAGATTCTTTGTTATAGGTACAGTCAACGCCTCACTAGTTATACACTTTTGAACCTTATTCCGCTGTAATAACGTTCAAAAGTGTATACCTAGTGAGGCGTTGTGTGTACTTACCCTATGTGTTAATTTTAATTGGAAAACTTAAAAAAATTGGTGAGGTTGGTGTCATTATTAACGGCCTCCATAGCTCAGTTGGTAGTGACCCTGCCTATGAAGCAGGAGGTCCCGGGTTCGAATCCTGGTAAGGGCATTTATTTGTGTGCTAATCTCAAATATTTGTTACTGAGTTATGGATGTTTTCTAATGTATATAAGTATGTATTTATCTATCTAAGTATGTATATCGTCGCCTAGCACCCATAGTACAAGCTTTGCTTAGTTTGGGGTTAGCTTGATTTGTGTAAGATTGTCCCCAAATATATATATTTTTTTTTTTTTTATTATTCCCAGAATTTGATAGCAATTTTTTTAAATTAATATATCTGTCGGCGGCCGATCGTAAGATCAGGCATATCGTGACATTCCTAGGCATATCGTAAAACGTGAAAATCTTAGACTCGTTCCCTGAGTCGACGGCACTTGTTTCTGGGCAGTTTGCCCTTCGGGCATCTGAAGCAACCTAACGAAACTAACCTAGGTACCTATACATTGGTTTAATGTGACTATCGTTAAAACATTACACAGGAACATTACGATCTGCCTGATTTTACGATCGGCCGCCGACATATCGAGTCGTTTTACAAAAAATCCCAATGGTCAACTCTTCCATCTGTGAGTACATTCACAGATATAATGGCACTCACCCTACACCCAAAAATAAATGATCGACTACACCTCATAACCCACATCCAAGGAATCTGCGCATCCGTATCGCACGACAAATGGTTTGTTTACATTTTTCTCAAGTTCGTAGCTAACTGCGCGGCGCGTAAATTTATTCCAAACACGAACTATTTGAGGCCAGACTAATAAATGTCGACAATATACATGTAACGTATGTTACGTTACATTAGCATAATATTATCTGTTATAATAATGGCATGACAGGTGCAACAACGTAATTCTAATGTGATTACCATTATAACATTGGAATACTATACAAAAGCGTTGAAAACTTTGGGTTTCATCGCGAACCCCTTTGTTCATCGTATCGTCTATATGCATCAGCATCACTCTTTCGAATATGCAAGAGCGATAGAGACGGAGAACCAACGAATTGTCGATTTTCGAACTTCGCAGTAGGCCCCCAGCACGCCTAGCACATGACTGATGCGACAGTATCTCGCGCGCGAGATATACTTATACTACCCGTCTCTTTCCAATTGACACAGTCAGAAAAGGACGGATAGACTATCTCGCGCGCGAGGTACTGACGTGTCAATCATGTGCTAGGCGTGCAGGTCGCATTTCTAAAGAAATCTACCGTGAAATCTCCTGAATTTCAGAAGTAATGGTAAAACAAACAAGTTCGTTACTGTTTACTGACTTCTTTATTAGATATCGCCGGTACAGTAATATGGATCAATTTAAAATGCACTGTTATGTAATTTGTATCACTTTGAACATTCTCGAGCTCTTTTTGTACACAGTATACAGGGCAACACACGAATGACTATAAATTTAAAAAACAACGTCAGCCTTATTTCTACTTTTCGTCTGGTGTGCGAGATTCAGTATACATTTTAAAATGTGTATAGTGCTCGAAATATAAGTCGGGCACGCGTTTAGCAACTTTTTACAATGCGTTTTGCACTATATGAATATTAATAAGTATTCATATAGTGCAAAACGCAGCTCATATTTATTTTAGCTTTGATATTTCTATACATTTTGCATTTTAATATTATACATCTGCATGTATATAGAGTTGAACGTTGATATAACTAGGTACATAGGTTTATTTGCAATTCTCATAAGGTCAGATGAGGTATTTGTAACCGTGGGACAAAATCATCTATGTAGAAATACTATACGTAATAATTTAACTAATAATAAAAAGAACAAGAGTTCGCGTACTTTGCTAAAATTATTACTTACATTTAGCTAGATGTTAATTAAGTAAGTCGTTATTTCTACATAGTTGTATTTGCCCTACGGTTTGAAATCCCATCTGACCTTACTGACTTTAAGATCATTTACGTCACTCTGGGCGCAAAGTGAAATTTACCGCCCTAGAGCGCAGCGGCAAATCTCACTTCACACCCAGGAGAAGACGTAAAATTATGTACGCACCACGGGCGGGAATAAAGAAGGCCTCAGATCGCTTGTTTATGGCCCTTACCTTCGGTTCGGGCCACAAATGCTAGCGATCTGGGCCCTTCTTTATTTTACCGCCCTAGGTACGTAATGTACTATTTTGAAATAGATGCAGTAACCTGCAATTAATATCTTGCACGTTATCCGATCCGCACAAAAATATATGATACAATCTTATTTATACATAAAAGTGTGTCATATATCTTCGCAGGCGTATTTGAGCAAAAAATTAGTGCAGGAAACCCTGTTGATCAAGCACTTATAAATATTATATTTCGAGATCTATGCACAGAAAGTATTTAATTTGCAATTTCTTAGTTACTTAAAAGTTAAGGTCATATCGATTTTAACTTATACTATTTTGTAACCTATAGGTACTTTGCAAAAACCGTATACATAAGCAAAATATAATACTGCTAACGAAAACGTCCATTTGTGACATACATTATCAGATTATCACATATGCAGGTATACATAACGTAAGTAACTATGTTGAGGAAAAAAGTGGGTAAAAGCTGCTTCAAGCAAGCAAATGTAAAAAAAACTGTATATTTTTTACCAGGTTATCAAAAAAGCAAATTCAAAAGTAATAAATGTCTAATAACCTGACATATTGAAATTCTGGCGGTTCACAACAGATTACATATAAAGATTCTTAGAGCTTTAAACCAAGCGGAGTAGCCATTGACAGGCGTTCCCCGCTGCCTAATGAGAATGACCAGTGGTCATACTCATTGTCCATACAATGAGTATGACCACTGGTCATTCTAATAAACGTCAGTCCATACTGACGTTTATTTGACGTGGCTGTTTTGACGTTTCGCATACATTTGACGTTCCCCTCCCCCGCAAAAAACGGCAGACTTTTTCTGATAGAAATGAGAGCGCGTCTCGCATCCGGTTTGTTTAATAATCAAAGTATTTAATGGTAGCCACTTTCGATACCAATATTGGCTACATGCGAACTGTCAGGGAAGTCAAATTGATCACTTCTACAGGTATGTCTAATTGCATATCAAAGGTGCTAATTGTCAACTGTCAGATGATGTATCCCATATAGTCAATCATGTACAGTCGCCATCTGATATATCGGAGCGGCCAAGGTGGTCACATATATCTGAACAACGCCTCTCCGATATGTTTGGCCACTCCGATATATTTGATGGCGACTGTACATAGTCGATATTCGTACAGGCCCCGTTCAATGGAAGTGGCAGTCCAATAAAAAGCTTTAGAAAATCAAATAAGATATCCCACTGTTATTGGGACTGATACATTCACTAATTTGATAAGTTTATCGTCATAAAAATCAATAAAATAAGTCCTAACATGAGATAATCACGTCTCTTGAAACACACCAAAGAAAAAATAGAAATCTATAAAGTATACTTTTTGCTATTGGATTTTGGAACATTTCGAATATAAACTAGATTAGATAAATAGTTTTCTATGCAAGTCTGCATACACTCCTACTATGTTAATGTTACACATATCACGGCTCTATTGAATCGATGAACGAGAACTTTTCTAAGATATTTAATAAGTATAAGTGGGCGTCCTATCTAGGCTACAAATTACATAGATAAATACCGTACGCGCTATGTTTAATGCTAAGTAACCAACGTATCACATCCATAGATCCACGCATAGCCGTACATTGGAAAGACATTTCATTTACATCCTACTAATGACTTACTAGTCGCATTTGACACTTGTTATTATGATAAAACGGTGCCCGCATAATGTCCTAATAAATAATAAGTACCAAAGTTGCGGATATTTCCATTTGTCCTCGCTTGCCATGCAATTAATATCGCTATACCCTTAATATAGAGTTGATTTTTAACTGAAGTGAGGACTAATGGAAGAAATCCAAATTAAACGGAAAATTTCACAGCTTTTGCAGAAAATAATAAATAGAAGATAAAATACAATAAATTTCGCATACAAATTTAGAAAATAAGGGTATAAAAATTCACAGCGCGGCACGAAGTACATAAAGTATAAAACTGCAACAAAACTCGTAGCCTCTCTCAATGGACAGCGGCCATACACATTCACTCGTCTCACAAAAACATCTAAAATTACATCACTCTATGTTAGGATTAGAATCTCGAGTCACTTCACTGGAGTATGTCCGATTACCACAGAGTGGGAAACTTCACTACACTTTTACCCACTGCCGGGTAAGTTACGCCACTTTTACCTTACGGGGTACCTAAGTCGCCCGTAGCACTGTCACTGTAGGCTAAGTCATGTCTTAAACCACAGTATTGTGTCTCCTGATCAGCTCGGTAGTAGCGTAGCCAGCGGGCGGGGAGTTCCCGTAGCCTTACCACTGCGGGTTGGGCGGCAGGTAGTCGGGCGGCGCGGGGGCGGGCGCGGGGTAGGGCGGCGCGGGTGCGGGGGGCGCGGGGGGCGCGGGGGGCGCGGGGTAGGCGGGGTAGGGCGCGCCCGGGTAGCCGCCGTAGCCGTAGTACGGCGCCTCGGGGTACGCCGGGTAGCCCATGCCGTAACCTACGGCACAGGTATAAAGTATTTCATTTATAGTTTGGCAAGGGTTGTCTGTGAAGAGTATAGACAATTGATAGACGGAAATGATCCTGCGACTGATGAAAACTTAAATCTACTGAATAAAAATGGGTTCACACTGAACAGGCCTCGCAAGAAAATCGTCGCGCGAAGCAGTGCGGCCAGTGTAAACGCGCCTCGCCCGGAGCCTTACAGCCGCACGTGCGTTTGCCTCGTTGCTATACACTGGTCGCACTATTTTACGCGACAATTTCCTTGCGAGACGGCTTGTTCAGTGTGACCCTGCCTAATAGAATTGGGCAAACTAGTAGTCCGCCACAAACTGAGATCTCGCGATTTACTTGCAAACGAGTTGACCAATATAATGAGACCCATATGAAGTTTTTTTTTTCGCCTCCTAAGTCCACGACCCCTTGATCGATGCAGTTCATAAACGAACTCTCAAATTTTGTGTATATCTGCTACAACCCCAACAAATTTCATAAAGATCAGAAAAACGATACTACGTCGAAAAAACTCTCAATACCAAAACGCCATCGAAATGCCGATACGTCCCATTAGCCAGAAATAGTTTGTAAAACTCGCTTCGTTTGCGCTGCGCTCGTTCGAATATCTATGTATGATATATGTCGAGCGATTATGGAACCAGTTGGATAAAGTTTCAAAGCAGATACAAACCTGGATACTGTGCGTAAGGTGCCTCCGGCGGCTGGCCAGGCGCAGGATAAGTCTGCCCCGGCTTGCCCTCCGGCATCGCCATTCCCGGGCCCACCGGCTTGCCGTGCACATCGGACACCCCTGGCACAGGCTGCCCAATTGGCGTCACCGGCACCGTATTGTGGTCGCTCCGCTTGGCTCCAGGCGACCCTAGTAGACTAGACACGCTATGTGGCATCCCCGAATTGAATGGCTGAGATTCTGGCTCCTTGTTTGGGGACTTTTTCTTCTTCGATTTTGATTTTTCCTCGCTGCCGGGGGAGTATGACTGCGTTATATCGTCTAAGTTCCTCCGGAAGTCCGGCATGCTTTCTTTATTTAGCACACTGGCAGTTCTTTCGAGAATACTCAAGCTAGATTCAGTTTGAGGTCTACTGCCGGGTCTTTGATGCCTATAGTTTTTCAGTGGATTAATTTTTCTTTCTACGTTATCCGTTGGGGCGTCTACGCGTGATCTAGAATCGTCACTTAAATGGGAATCACTGGTTTCGGAATTTTTGACTTCTAAAACTTCCTCTGAAGGGAGCTTTTCATCGGTAGTTAAAACGATAGGTTCTGATGGTTTCTCTTGATTGGCACTTTTCTTTTGGTTCTCAGAACTTGTAGACGATTTTGAATCTTCAGAAATTTCTGCAGCGTTAAATTTGTTTTGCTCACTCGCTGGTTTTTTCGTCTTTACCGTTTCCTCTTCATCGCTGTCTAGAATCTGAGTTTCATCATCAGAATCGATCTTAGTTGGTGGATTAGAATCGCTATTTTCATTATCAGATCTCTTAGCGTCTCTCCTAATTTTAGTTATGCTAAGTGAGCCTGGGAGGTTGGGTCGGATGATTCTGCCAGGATGTGGAGGTAGCCTATGTCGCACGGCACCGTAGGAGCGCATTTCTCCTAGTCTATTCCTGATATCTGCAATCTTCTGTCCAGGTAATAGAGGTCTGGCGATTTTATTGTGTCCGATTATGGCGGGCCTGGTTATGACGCGTTGGTAGCCGGGCCTAGGGCCGGATTTGGACGTTATTGTGATCGCGGAGTTGTTCTTTAGAGAGCCCGGTATACTTCCTGGACGGCTGCCTAAGACTGTAACAAAACATCATTATTAGAAAAAAATCCCAGCCTTACTGACGTAAGATTTTTTGGCCTTATCTAAAAGTGGGCTTGCATCTAAGGTGTCATTTAAATTGTCACTTATATCAGAAGGCTGGAAGGTTAAAGGGGCCTGGAAATTAAGCACTTCAGAAAAGTCTCGAATCCGACTACATATTATAGCGGAGATCAACTGAGCGGCGTTCAAGGCAATATTTGTTTTATCAAGAGATCGTAAGTAATAAGTACAAGCATACTTTTCTTCCCAATAGGGCTGTTGTCCTTATTATCGGCGCCCTTCTGCCCCAGGCCCTTGAACGAGGTCTTGATGGCGATGATCTTGCCGGACTCCAGCTGCATGTAGATGCCCTTCGGAGACTTGAGCACCATGACCCGCTGCCCGGCCTTCAGGACGATGTTCGTCTTCTCGGCGGAGTTCGTTGGGATCACCACGTCTGTACGAAAATATGTTTTTATGATTGTTGCAAATCAGTCATAAGTCCAGCACATAAGCCAAGTCTTAAAACTTTACCATATGACTAAAGTAACAACTATTCGTTTTAATTCTTCGTCCTACAGTATCTATTCATAGATATTGATAATGATATCTGCGATATATATTGTTTAGCTTCATATGCAGTAAAGGGTGTGTAAAACACATGTAACCTCATAAAAACTCACAAGGTTTTCACTAAAAATAATATTTTAAAGCATAATATTTTTTTTGTAAAATTTCTTTAACGACAAACATTCTTACATGGCGACCCTGCCAGTGCAAAATAGCGCTACTCCGGAAGCACTGTATGTTTTTCCTGGTTAGATGTGTACAAGTAAGAAATGAATAGTAGTTTACCACTGCTCCTCTTTCATACATACATACATACATACATACACCATACATACATACATAGGCTGAAGTATCCACATTTCTGCTTTGACTTGTGTGGTGGGGTGGTGGAGTGGTGGAGTGGTGGAATGTAATAGTTACCCAGCGGCAGCGTCATCTCCTGCGCGGTCATGCCCTGCCGGCGCCACACGTCGGCCGGGATCCAGCGCGCGCCGTGCTGCATGGGCCGCACGGTGCCCACGGGCCGCTGCACCACGCTGCCGTCTGCTGTGCGGACCGTTCTGTATGCCGTCGTTGGTTTGGGTGCTAGGGCTGCCTTCTTTTCCAGTTCATATCTGTTTGGAACAAGAATTACGGCGTTTAAAACTACGCAAGAACCTAAACTACCAACATCGTGTTTGAGTATGATTCAATATTTGAGCTTATTGAATTCGTGGACTCGTTTGGTAGATTTTGATGATTTTTTTTTCTTCATTGGCAGCCGGTCATCGCGGGGTAATGTGATATAAAATTGCAGTTTGGCAGCATTTTATATCACGCGACAACTGGCTGCCATAATAGGCCAGCTGCTTTATCTATCTGACAGTTATACCAGATAATCTAGAATGTTACCGAATCTAGTTACATACCCTCTCTGAGCCAGTCGTTTCTCGGCGCTGGACAGTTTCTTCTCCTTCCTGTCCACCAGCAGCGACTCGTGCTGGAACGGCTCCTTGCTCAGCAGCCTGCTGTGGTACTGTATGATGCCCTGCATCAGCACGTCCAGGTACTTGTCTTTATGCTCTGACAAGTCTTTGGGTTCAGATTCCTGCAACAAAAAGTTACAATTTTTTTAATACCACAACAGAGGCAAACAAGCATACTGCCCGCCTGTTGTAAGCCGCTACCGTAGCCTGAAACTCCAGAGGTGTTACATGCGCGTTGCCTTTAGGGAGTCCCTTAAGTGGAGCGGTTGCATGTAGCGATCGCACGCGTGCGGGTAGAAATCGGTTAAAATAGTATGCCACTATTAGCACAACTTATTTGCAATATCTATTTCAATAAAATGAGTATTTACCATAAATAAATACGCAACAGTTTTGACACACACAATTGACCAATCATAACACAATTTTCTAAATACAAATACCAATTATAAACGGCCGAGAGTGTGACTAATTCCAGATTCAGATCAACGAATATGGAGAAAAAAACTTCACGGTTCAGTTACGTAATTAGACCACAAGTCGTCGGCCTTTGTATCTTCAGTAATAATTTCCATATTGAGAAACAGTGGAAATGGAAAGTAATGTACCAAGGGCATTTTAATATTTTAGATTTTACTATATCACGCATTGCTACAAACTTGCGACTACAAAAAATACATATTTATGTGCAATTATTATGCTAAAGTTTTGACAGTCCGGTCAAGTAATTTTTCGATCTTGCTGTACTAACAAAAATTCTATTAGTTTGTATGCATAGTTTGAAATATCGTTCCTTGTTTTAACACATGAACAGTTTTATTAAATTTTCGTATATATTTTTTAAGTCAGAATTGCCGCAGTTTAGGGTGATATTTTTGGGAATGTAGTAAAATATTTCATAAAAATAAAATTGTAGAAATAAACTTTACTTTATGCTTTAATCCGATAATGTAAAACATTTTAGAGGGCATACATCGCGACTTACCTTCTCATCATTATCGAAGCACAGGTTGGTGATCTCCTTCATGGACAGCACGGCGTCGGGGTTACACTCGTCGACCACGCGGTCGGCCATGCCCTGCTTGTTGATCTGCCGATCGTAGATCTTCTTCTCGAGACACCAGTCCATGACGAAGCGGTATACGAAGCATGGCTTCTTCTGCCCGTATCTGTGTAAAAAAAATATTGATTATAGAGGACTTTTTGATGAAGAAAATAATTTTTCGGGGCTTAATTTTTTTATGTCACAAACTCGTGAAAATGTGTTGCAAAAGTTCCACTCCACATATTATGTCTAGGAGACCTCTTTAGCAATAAAATCACTCATTATTGTACCATAGGGTTCAGAATTGCATTATCAATAGCAATTTAATTCAATAATTTATATAATACGAAATTTATCATTTATTTAATTAAATGGACATTACCTGTATATATTATGTAACTATCTGGTGTATTTCATCTTACAAGCGTTTTGGTGTAAACTGTTAGCCTGCAAGTTTTTTTACAAATAAACGAGCAATAAACAAACAAACAATTTATGAATTCGGAAGTAGAAGTAACCTTTTTACGTATCATTGTTATGTAACCTTCGTGTTACGATATGGACTCATACTTTGGGGTAACTCAGCTACACTCTACAGCTACATTTCGGATACAAATTATAGTCTCAGGAGAAACCTTTTTGCATGTTACGTAGCATCCAAGGTACAAGTTACAGTATGGACTCATACTTTGAGGAAACTTAACATGCTAATGCTGGCGCGAGTATCGTACTGTCAACATTTTTATACAGATTCAGTGCCAGATTTAGTGAGGCTATAAGTAAAGCTTTGAGTATACTGTACCTGTAGACGCGGCACACGGCCTGCGTGTCGTGGCACGGGTTCCAGGAGGCGTCGAACACGATGACGCGGTTGGCGCCCACCAGGTTGATGCCCAGCGAGCCGGCGCGCGTCGACACGAGGAACAGGTAGATGTGCGGGTTGGCGTTGAACTCGTTTATTAGTTTCTCTCGCTCTAGCGCGTGGGTTGAGCCGTCTAGGCCTGAGAGAGAAATGTTTTAAGAATGTATAGCAGTGTATAGCTTTAAAATATACCAGTTTTGATAGTTAAGATAGAGACTTTAAGCCAACAGCGTACTGATATATTGAATAAGAATAATTGCGTTTTGGTTCCTCAAATGGTACACCGCGGGTATGAAATCTCGCTTGTGAACAACTCTTAATAAGTAAGTGTTTCATTTCCGTTTCCAAATTATAACAACTCGCTTTGGAGAGAAAAATCTTGGCAAAGATACGTCAATATAAAACTATAAAGTTTATAAAAAATCTTGAATACTTACGGTAGTAATTAGTGTTCCTCTCCCACAGACAGCTTGTGCCAGGAATGTAATTCCTCTCTAAAAAGTCCTCTATGAGATTCAACGTAAATAAACTCTGGCTAAAGAGCAGTATTCTGTCCCCCATCTTTATGCTCTCGTTCAGCAAATAGAAGAACAGTTCCATCTTAGAGGAATTCTCTATGATGCCAGGGATGTAGTCTTTTAGTAACTCAGCAGCCCAGTCATAAGTTACTTCTTCTGCCTTTTTCATTATAGCTAATTCTTCTTCTCTGTTAAGTTTTTCCTCTTTTTCACTCTCCTCGGACTCAGAATCTTCTTTCTCTTTAGAAGTCTTTCTGTCTTTCCTTCCTTTGGCAAGTCTGGGTCGGCCTCTGGGTTTTGGTTTATCAGATTTCTTGCTTTCCTTGCCTTTGCCTTTCTGTTTAGATTTTTTACCCTCATCTTCGGATTCGGAAGCATCGCTCTTCGATTTCCTTTTGTCCTTCTTATCTTGAGGTTTCTTATTGTTGTCTTTGGCCAGACTAGATATTTCTTTCTTTTTTGTTTCATCTTTGACGATCATCTTAGTGTCTAAATCTGCGATTTTGACTTCACCGTCTGATTCAGATTTTGTTTCGGTTTTTTCTTCCGCTTTTAGTTTGTCGACTTCTGTTTTGATCGATTCTAGAGGCCATGAAGTTATCGGACTACCAGAGCTATTGCTTCCGAGGGGCGGCTTTGTTTCAAGGTAGGATGGGAACGGATAGTTTCCATTTGTACTATTATCTGTTTGGTTCGGAAAACCTGGCATGTTACTCTGGTTATAATTATAACCTGGACCGTAGGGCGCTGCATTTGGGACTGTTTCGTTCTTGACTTCGCCAGATTGGAATCCAAGATTAGGTTCGTTCTTAATTTGGTTAGATGCCCCACTATTATAGCCCAAATAAGGAGAAGTGTTGTCAAACTGATTGGAACTGTGTTTGAAGCCACCGTTTGGACCGGGCACGTTGGGCTTAACATCATTGTTTGGGAAGTTACCAGACTCAGATTTTACAGTTTGAGGTTCTTGTTTAGGCGGTATATTGTTCTGATAACCGGGGAAGTTGTAAGGAGGTTGGTTGTTTCCATAAGGAGCTTCATTATTGGGATATGGCGGTGGGTAGGGTTGGTTGGGGTAACCTGGTGGAGGGTTATTGGGGTAAGTAGACCCTGGAGGCGGTTGATTACTGGGGAAAGATCCAGGTGCTGGTTGATTATTGGGGAAAGATCCTGGTGGCGGTTGGTTATTAGGATAAGCAGATCCTGGTGGCGGTTGGTTATTAGGGTAAGGTCCTGAAGGCGGTTGGTTATTTGGGTAAGAAGGTCCCGGTGGAGGTTGATTATTAGGATACGAGGTATCAGCTGTGGGCAGATTATTGGGGTAGGATGATCCTGGTGGGCCGTTAGGATACTCCGGGAATCCTGGCGCGTTCTGGTAAGAGCCCTGATACGGTGGTCTGGGTTGGTTCCCATAGCTGGTCCCTGGCTGTTCTTGGTTGTTCTGATAAGGTTGTAGGGCGTTCCCAGGGTAAGACTGCTGGTCAGTTGACGACGGGTTGTAGTTAGGTGGGTACTGTTGATTGTTGAATTCCGGAGGGTTGCCAGAGTAGTTTGGCGGTGGGCCATTATTAGGATATTGTGGGTTGTTATAATAGGCGGGGTTGTTGTAGTAGTTACCGTTGTTCCAGTAATTCTGATTGTATCCTTCTGGGTTATTTTGTGGGTACTGGTTGGGATAGTTGGGGTCGTAAGGTGTTTGTTGGGGGTAGTAGTTACTAGGGTAGTTTTGGTTGTAAGGTTGAGGCTGGTTGGGTGGATAGTAGCCTGGGGGCTGGTTCTGGTAGTTGTAAGGGGGATATCCTGGCTGGTCGGGTCGGTAGGGTTGGGGCGGGTAAGGTGGGTTCCCGTATGGGGCGTCGGGCCGTGGTGGCGCCGGGCCGGTTGTGGTGTTCGGTGGTATTGTTGCGGCTGGTTTCTTTGGAGCACCCTGTGAACAGATACTTTGTTTAAATTCACGGAACCTAATAAAAGTATCCTACGTCGATAAAGATGATCTGTCCTAGCGACGCAAAGCGAAGTCTTTCTAGGACTTACATGCCTGTATTTACCTACGAAGTTTTTTTTTTGAAATCTTGAGGTTTATTGGCCCAATCTTGGAAGAAATGTATATCAGTATAAGGATGATCACTCTTAAAGTCCATTAGTAAGGAATGGCATACCTATTTGTTACTGGTTTACAAGCTTTCTGGTTGGGACGGACTGGTAACCCTGACTTTCCAGTGCCATTTCGCTTCCCTGACTTTCCAGAAAGACAACCTGGGTTTACCTTGGGCCTGCCAGGTCTCCGCGGCGGGTTCTTGCCGTTCCTGGCGCGGCCGGCCTTGGTGACGCCGCCCAGCTCCTCCAGGTCGAGGTCCTCTTCGATGGCGGCGTTGGCTTCGCTCCTCTTCTTCAGGAAGTTGTACAGGACATCGGGGTGGTTCCAGATCTGAGCGGAATATCGGAGAAATGCTTTTGACTTTTTAAATATTTTTAGCAATTGATCGTTCGTAAATCTTGAAATATTCTTACCCTCCAAATCACGAACGATCATCAAAATTAAGAAGAAATTAAGTTTTAAGATAAATAAAATGTTAAATTAGGAAATAAAAAGACCCTTAACTCCCCACCAGGGAATAACCTATCACAGTAACTACTTCTACGCTTGCGTGAAATGTCACGCTATATCAGCAAGTGTGATGTAAATCTTATTATAAGATATTTGCAGTCATATAAATGTCATAAATTATATTAAACAAACACAAAAATATGTGAATTCACTTGTAAAAGGGCGTCAAAGTATAAATATATCTATATCTATATGACTCTTAAAGAACTCATAACTTCTGTTACGAGATATAAGTAGTCTACCAATGGGATGGGTCGTGAAAGCGGACATGGCAGAACACATACTCACACCTAAGGATGTCGAAGACCGGGCAAAGTGGAGAAGGTTAAGCAGGAAAGCAGACCCTGGCACTAGGCCGGGAAAACGCTAAGCCGAAGAAGAACAATGGGGTGGGTAGATGGTTAGCAAGTTCATCCGTCTCCCGCCCGTCAGCGTCATTTCACATTTCATTTCACATTTTCTTCGGCGTTCCATACTAAAGTTACACTTACCTTGCAGCAAATAGCGAACGCCTTCAACGGGTTTGGCACAGACGTGGACCGAACGACCTCGTTCATGAACCGGTCGTACAGTTTCCTTTGCAGCGGCGTCATGCGCACTAATAGCACGTATTCCTCTTTCTGCGGCAGTGTGGATTGGAGTACTGCGTGTGATCGCCTGCAGGAAGAAAGATTGATAAATATTCGGTTGGCCAAGTTTTTGTAGGAGGAGATTATTCCCAAATACGACAAACGCGAATATAAATCAGCTGAATTGGCGCGGAATCGACTAATAGTTGCACCACGCACAATAAACGGACTCGTCAACGTTAAATATGGCGACGGAGCTGTCATCCCATAGATAGAAAACTGTCAAACTTTTCACACAAGATTTTTTTACGATGACGTTAACAAGACGGTTTGGAGCAACCGGCCCTAAATGGCATTAACACGCGTAAGAAAGGATTCGCTTTGGGTCGTCGCTTTTTTAACATGTACTGGAATTTTGCCAAACAGAAGTCGTTCTTAACTATTTAGTAGTCTAATATTAACTTGTTAATATACTAACAATTCGATCAAATATCTTTTAACTTTATACTACAAATGTTTCTTTTCCGGAATCTGAAAAACCAAGCGTGTTTCGCTGCCAGCCTTACTTAGTGTTTAATCCTTTCACCGCCAAAGACGTCTCATGTGCACGGCAAGTCGGGCCCTCACCGCCAGCGCGTACGCTCGCGGGCTCTGGCTTCAATGGCACTTCTGTCCGACGATTGGCGGCCAAAGGGATAAAGTTAGATTCACCAAGCCGGTCTTTTTTGGCAGATGACAGTTACCTTTGTACGAAGCCCACGAGTAGCGAGTGCAACACATGTGCCCTGTACCGCATTAGCCGGATATCCTGCGGCGTGGAGTCGATACACTGCCCGTTCTGAATCGGCCGCTCGAACATATTGCAGAACTCCGTCTTGCTACCGAGGTAGTTTGGTCGAACGAAGTCCACCATGCACCAGTATTCTAGTAGATTGTTTTGGAGTGGATAGCCTGGTGAATCACAAATTGCATTACACACTATTAAAAATCAATGGAATGGAGCCATAAATGTAACTACGTTTGATATTAGAATGGCAGCACCGCGCCGCACATCTTGCGTTTGACTGGTCGCGACATCTATATTAATAATCCCGAGGGGGGGGGTACGGAAAAGTCGAACGAGACTATGCTCAAACGAAAGAGCGTAAAGAATAAAGAGTTTTTGAATTGGACACTTATATCGGCAAAATTCGGATTGTCGCGTATTTTACGTTCAAAAGTGTTAATTTCGCGATTTGACGGCGGCCATATTGGTTCTTTGTCAGTGAAGCCAGTGACGGGTGCGTTCGGAAATTGTGAACCATGTTTGCGTTCGGCGCATATAGGATATGTCCGACGTGCATTGCGTGTCGGACAGGTTATGTGGTCAAACAAAGGGAGGTAAAAAGTAAATAAATGCTGAGAATAAATGTAATAAAACACGGCTGATTTACAAAATATTATTTTACAGTAAGTCTATTAGCACTATTAAAGTAAAATGTAAAGATGTTTGCAAGTATTTGAACACTACCTACATGTTTTGTCATTGTCATATTCATTTCATATGCAATGAAAATAATGAAATGACTCGCGGGTTATGTTTATTTACCTACGTATTTTATCTAAATATGTCTCGAAAACTATTGTAGATATTGGTTCACCGTTGGTTCTGTGAGAGCAGTGTAGAAACTGATGCATTTTCTAAAATGTTCAGGCCGGATATTGTAGTGCCGAGCGCAACAAAAGTTTGTTTACAAATGTAAAGGCTAATCTTTTATTAAAATGACTGTAAGTATGACAAAATTATGTGTTATATTGAATTAACTAAAACGTAAAGTCAATTTTGATCACGTTATCATTGCACATTTGGTTATATCTTTCGAGTAAATAACCATGAATACATTCATGTTCTAAAGGATATCACGTTGTCATGAGGCATGTAGAACATTATTTCTAAAATAAATACAAATTAATCATAGTTTAATGAAATAGGCTGTGGTCAAAGTTAGGGGTGCTCATTTTTTATCTTAGGTATTCACATATATGCTTATAAACATGAATTGTATGACCAAATGCTGTCATAAGTATAGTAAATAGTGTGTGCAATTGGATGGCGCAGTTATTCTAATGACACAGTGTGCGGATATGTATGTAAAGTTGATCCGTGCGGTTTTCACTGATGTCTGATCCAGGTTGAAAGCAGCGTGTGCAGTGTCCTGTTTTTGTGGTTTTTAATCACAACAACCTCCTTCACTTCAAAGTGAATAAATTTAATGGCTACTGTCTCTGTCTGCTGTAATTAACTTCAACTACATTGAGCCGGAGTTAATTATTGGATCACTCAACTGGTAAAAAATTAAATTAAAAATGCATTATTTGTTGCACAAAAATAGACACAAAAAAAAGAGTGGTAATATACACTAGAAGTAAACAGAAAAACAATACTCAAGAAGGGAAAGGAAAAAAAACACAACAAACAATCAACTTAAGAACTAAATTCGCGACAATAGGCTCGGAGCTCAGCATTTGCTCCGAGCTTGGTCGGCTACACAGTGCTGTTTTTCAGCCTGCGCCTGTCTCTTGACTTATACAAAATGAAAATTTAATAGCTGGCTATAGGGTAAACATCGCATTCACAGCTTGTACTTAGTTTTTATTAGTAGTTTCTTTTTGTCTCTGTCGTTCATAAGTGCATTGTAATGTGCCTAAATTAATAATTTTAAACAAAAAAGAACCGACTTCACTTAGGATCCGCTATTCCAAAAGGAAGTGGCAGAGTTGCTGTAAAAAATAGTGAAATCACTATAGGCGTGCCAATAATAGTTGAAGAGTTCCCTCGATTTCTCCAAGATCCCATCATCAGACCCCGACTTGGTGACAATGGGACCGTCTAGGCGATATACCCGTTCGATAAAAAAAAAATTGAAAATCGGTTCACGATTCACGGAGATATCGAGTAACATACATACAAAAAAAAAAAATAATAATGTCTCGATCCTCGAGAGACTTTCGCTAGGTGGCTGGATCAAGGGTCAGATGCAGAAGGCGGTGGTCATGGATACGGCGCGGATAGTCCGCCGGTTCCTCTCACTGCGGCCCTAACCACCGGCAGCCTGGGCCCTGCCATACCCTCTAGGATAGGTTTTTTATAATGTTTTTATTGTTTTTTTGTGTTTTTGATGTATTTTTGTACTTTACTTTTATAAAAATATTGTAAAAACCTATCACTAAGACCAAAAATAAATAAAGAACATAATAATGATAAAAAACAGTCGAATTGAGAACCTCCTCCTTTTTTGAAGTTGGTTAATAATAAATATCTTTTATCTTTTTTATTACATGCCACCTAATACCTAAAAGGAGGGCCACGTTTTTTCGAAAGTATATAGAGGTATTACCCGAGCGAGGTAGGACGGACGGAATCCCGGGACTTTCAAAAGCCGGGATTTCAGGATCCCGGGATATTCGGGACTTTAAAAATCCAGGATTCCGGAAATGCTTCAACGGGCTTCCGGGATTTTAGGCAGCTGGGGTCTTGAAATGCGGGACAACCGAATTTCAGGGTCCTGGGAGTCCGTAACTTAAGAATACCGGGATACTGGAACTTTCAAAAACCGGGATTTTTGAACTGCACGAAGCCGAAAAACTAGGGATTCCGAGAATGCGAGAAACCGAGATATAAGGATCCTGGGACTCCGGGACTTTAGGCAACGGGTGGGTTTCCTGGATGAAAAAGCCGAGTTCCCGATATACCAGGAGTGCGACGTTCTGGGGTTTTAGGATTTCGGCATTCGGAGTTTTAGAAACCCATGCGGGAAACCAAGATATTTGAATTCCGAGATTAAAAAGCCAGTGTTACGAGTCGTTACAAAGCTGGGATTCGAGAAATGCGGGCCGACGGGATTTAAAAGTCAAGGGAGTCCGGAGTTTTGATATCCTTGATTAGGAGACTTAAAATACGGGATTTCGGGGGGTGCGCCAAAGTTCACATAAAATTTGTACTTTGATTATTGGAAGTCCGAAATTGTTGTTTATAATTTTTTTAATCATAATGATCATTTCTTATAAGTATTTTTTGTTCATAACTATCGTTACTCCGAATTATTTAAGTTTATAATGTAAATTAATATAAATATCTATTATACTAATATTACTTTCCAGAGTCACCGTTAGGTACGACGACGAGCGAAGCGAGGAGGAGTGTTAGGTATCTTGCGATCACAACACAACACAATTTCGGTTAGGTTAGGTTAGGTTAGTGTGTCATCCTGCCCGAAGGGCATAACTACCCAGAATAGAAGCTCCCGCGAAGCTACTACTATCAACAAAAAACGTACGAAATTATATTATGTCTCAAAAAATTCGGACAGCAAACAATTATTAACACTGTCGTTATATGAAAAAATATTAAAACCATAAAAATTATGACAATTTTTTTTATTACGAATGATAATTCTGATCACAAAACGGTATTACTGAAAAAATTATGCTAAGTAATTTTATGTGAGCCAATATGGACCCGATTTCGGGAATGTGGGAAACCGGGATTTTAGGGTGCTGGGAGTCCTGGTATAAGGGATTCCGAGATTTTGAGACATAAGGAATTCTGAGTTCCAAAAAAATCTGGATGGGGTCCGTGACATTATAAAGCCGGGATATAAGGCCGTATAATGCCGGACGCCGGAATTTTAGGGTTTTAGGAATCTGGAACTTTAGGGATGCAGGATTCTGAGATTTTTAAAAGCCTAGATTCCGAAAATGTGTCTCTCATAAATTTTAGAGTTCCTGTCCCAGGAGTCCAGGATTTTATAAATCTGGGAATCACTAAACCCCGAATTATGGAAATAGTGAAACCGTGATTTTGGATTGCTGTGCGTGTGCACCCGAACCCGGACATAAGGGCATGCGGAATTCCGGAACTTTAGGAGGCCGGGATTCTGAAAATGCGGCTTGCTGGAGTGGTCCCAGCGGTCCAGGATTCCGCAACTTAAAAACATCGTAATTTCGGAACTGCGCGAGGCCGGGATTTTAAGATATTATAAACCAGGGATTCCGGGAATTGAAACAATCGGGATTTTAGGGTCCCGGGTGTGCCAGGACTTAGAAGTACAGGCTTACGGGACTTTAGAAATCCTAGGAATCCTGGATTGCGGGAAACCAGGTTGTTTTTACATATAATATTTTCATTATTTAATTTTTTAAATACATAACATTTATTTTACCCGAGCGAAGCCGGGTTTTCATCTAGTTTAAATATGAAACTTAACTGTTGTAAAGAAGCTTGAGATTCCTTTGTTTCTAGTTAAAGGTGATCTGTCTAAAGCCACTAGTCACTAGTCTATTAGGTTAGAATAGCGTTACCGTTACTTAGATCCTGTTTTGAAAATGACTCTTTTTAACTTAACCTATGTTTTCAAAATGCACACATGCACATCCCAAATAAAAATACTTTTTATATATTGCCATGCATAAGTCGTTGATATCACGATGTTCACGATCGCTAATATAAACCGAACTAGTAACCTTTCGCACAAGCCTGTAATGAGATTTAACGTGATCTTACCGGTAAGAACGACTCGGCGCTTGGTCCTCATTTGCTTCAAGGCGTAAGATATGTTCGAGTGGGAGTTCTTGATCCTGTGACCCTCGTCGCAAATTACCAAGTCTGGCCCGGGTTTAACTAGGGCTTCGTACATTTCTGAAACAAGTATCCGAATGTTTTACAATTGATTATGAAAAAAGCGTAAGAGTGATTAATCCTTTGACCGCCAAAGACGTCAAACCACGCGCACGGAGTCGTGCACTCAGCGCCAGCACGTGATATCACGATAAAAATATAACCGGTTTGCCTTGCGCGCTCCGCTGACGCTGAGGGCACGATTTTTCCGTTCAATGCGTTCAAAAGGTTAAGCTGTTTATTGCTTTACTGTAACAAAATGAATGAATAAGTCGTGTAGGGACTTATATATATGACATCTGACTTTAAGACTGGTAGGTTGTAAGAGAAAATCAGCGTTGTGGCTACTCTGTCATGACCTATGCTGGTTGGCAACCATTTTGGTGTATTTTTTTTTTGTATATCTATATTATCCATTTATGCTTCTCTTTGCATCTAATAAACATTATTCATTTCATTATTTCAACAAATACTGAAAACAAATACTTTAAGTACTCCACACGCAGACACAATGAAAAATGTCTCTTCTGTTTAAAAGAAAACTTTCTGTGTAAAGATGGCAAATGTAAAGGAGCCTAATTTCTAAGGACTTATATCGTCTAAAAACCATTGGTTTTTTTTAATGATCAGCATTCGGATAAAGAAAAGATGAATTTAGACCAACATCTGTGTAAGTGTATGAGTTAACTTTGGTTCAACGTCTATAGTAATAACAATTTTAAACAAAAAAACCGACTTCACTTAGGATCCGCTTTTCCAAGTGGAAATGTAAAAAAAAATGAAATCACTACAGGGTGTAATCTAAAACGTGATACAAGATAATCAAACCTGAATCTATTCATGATATTGAACAACTTTTACTATGGGAGCAACTTTGTAAATTTACAAAAAAAATTAAACTTCTCATACATTTTCGTCTACCTATCCTTGACTTTTTCTATGGAGCAGCTCAATATTTTTATTTTTTTACAAAGTTGCTCCCATAGTAAAAGTTGTTCAATATCATGAATAGATTCAGGTTTGATTATCTTGTATCACGTTTTAGATTACACCCTGTATAGGTGTGCTTATAATAGTTGAAGAGTTCCCTCGATTTCTCCAGGATCCCATCATCAGATCCGGACCTGATGACAATGGGACCAACTGTAAAGTATACTCTTTCAAACAAAAAAAGATTTTTCTAAATCGGTCCAGCCGTCTTCGAATAATCGGTGAACATAAATAAATAAAAAATTGCAAAAAAAAAACAAAGATCCTCCTTCGAAATCTTGAAATCGGTTGAAAAGTCGTTTAGGGGCTTATATATGACATCTAACTTTAAGACTTTCGAGAAAATCAGCGTTATGGCTACTCTGTCATGACCCATGCTGGTTGGCAACCATTTTGGTGTATTTTTTTTATATTTATCCATATTATCCATGTTATGCTTCTCTTTGCACCTAATAAACGTTATTCATTTCATTATTTCAACAAATACTGACAACAAATACTTAAATTAAAACTCCACACGCAGACACAATGAAAAATGTTTCTTCTGTTCAAAAGAAAACTTTTTGTGTGAAGATTGGTAAAGGAGCCGAATTTCTAAGGAGGAAGAACGTGAATTTGGACCTACATCTGTGTCAGTGTGTATGAGTTAACTTTGGGGCAACGTCTATAGTAAAAGTACTCACCGTCCAATAATTTCTTCTCCTCGTCGTTAGGAGCGTCCTCTTTCTTTTCGTCTTTCTTCATTTCCTCCCTGATTTCAGCCTCGAGCTTGCACGCCGGCTCGCCATCCTCCACCTTGGAGTCGTCGGAGATTTTAGAGTGGAAAGTGTTATCGGAACCCTGGAATAATAGTACATTACGCACCGAGGGCGGTAAAATAAAGAACTTCTGAGATCGCGGGTATTTGTGGCCCGAACCGAAGGTAAGGGCCATAAACAAGCGAACTGGTGCCTTCTTTATTACCGCCCGTTGCGCACACAATTTTACGTCTTCTCCTGGGTGTGAAGTGAGATTTGCCGCAGCGCCCCGTGAACTTACCGCCCAGAGAGTTAAATATTATTGTTGTTTTTAATGTGTTGTAATAACACTGTTAATGTTTAACAGTGTCATTACATAACATAGACGGTTGTCTATAAAGCCAATTTCTAATCTTAAAAATAAAATTCGTTTGACCTTATACTTTGTTTGATAGAAACAGGCAAAATACAAGTTTAACTATCAGATGAATGTTTAATATAAAACTTCATATCGTGGCGTTTTAAACACTGTCGACGTGATATCACGTCTTTGGCGGTATCGGTATATCGTGGCTAACGTTCATTTTAGCTAATAAATAGAATAGGCTTCATATGTTGATCTGATAGTTACTTAACGAAATGCACTACACATCGAAAAACATGTCATATGATAATAAACCTAAAGGTTTGCTGCCATATAGTACGGGCGGGAACCGTAAGATCTGCTACCTTATGTGATACAAAGATAAGCCCCATGGCACATGTTCATAACAGTGATGGTGAGTTACGAAAAAATTGTAAAAAAAAATTAGAATTGGCCGAAAACACAAAAAAGTACCACTTCCAGTTTAAATAATGGATGGTATTTGCCTACGTCATTGGATATAAAGATGACACTTGTGGCAACAAATAGTAATTTATTTTTAGGTACATAAAAACCCAGTCTGCCAGTTCCTGCGTGGACGGAAGTGCCCGGCAGACTAGTTTGAAAGTGACGAATTTGACTCCAATTTTACGTCGTTAAACCTATCAAATTTTACGGTCTCCGCCCGTACTATAGTATCCGCAGAATTAATTGGCGACTAAGTTCATAATGCTGTCTCCTTCTCTCTTGCAGTGGCCGGTCAAGAGTGAAAGAGAAGTTTTATGATCTCAGTCGCCACTTAATTCTGAGGATACTATAAAACACCTTTGTATACAAAAACCATACCTGAGTATCATCATTCAGCGTCTCCGGCTTATCTTTGTTCTTTTCCCTCTCTTCCCTCTCTTTCTCCTCGGCCTTGAGCTCCGCTTTCTTTTTCTTACGAGGCTTCTTGTCCTTCTTCATGCTGAGCAGTCGGTAGAGCTCGTAGCCAATCATGAGGACGCCGCCGGTTGTTGTCCAATCCTGTGCACAAACAAGTGAAATAAAGAAACAATGAAAATGCTTATCGTTGCACAGGATAGCTAACCCCAAAGTCCACGAGTTTTAGTACCAGACCAGTCAAAATTTTACAAAAACGAGACTACCAATATTACTGAATGAGGAATATTATGAATTTATCCTTCCAATAACTGTGGTACTTTAATACAAAATTACTATTAGGAAACTAATCAAGTGCTCAATTTTATTGTCAATTCAGAATTTCACAACATAGAGCGTTATCACACTTGCGATTTGCGAGCAAGTTTTGTATGGGAGCGAACACGCCGCGAGTTCGCCACGTACGAGTTTTGTATAGAAATCGCTAAAAGGTACTCTGTTCTCTTAACGTAAGTAGTGTTGAAAGCTAACATTCTGCTGATGGGCTAAATTTTATAGCAAAAAGTTGTCTGATCGGAAATTTGGTAGCATGCGCCTTAAAAGCTATCAATATTGACCAGTACAGTTAGTATTATTACTGTTATATTTATCGTATCGCTACATGTCACTGAATATAGATAGGCATTTCTTCTCCCTAGGTAGTAGTAGTGGGAAATCAGATGATGAAAAAAATCCAGTGAGTGCTGCGAGGTCCAGATGAGACAGTGCAGCTGCCAAGTTTGTTACTCTTTTAGCACCACCCAGGGATCACGTGTAGGGTTGTTTAAGGTGTTTTCTACGGACGCCGAGTAACATTGATCCCCTATTTTACGATTAACACTGTGACTGACCTTGACGACTTTGGCGCGCATGTGAAGCGTCTTGTGGCTGTCGTTGAGCACGTAGATGGGGAAGTTGCGCGGGCGCACCTCCCCGTGCGCTGACAAAGGACTAGTGGCCGCATCCATTGGTAGCCACATGTTGAATTCTGCCACCTGACGAAGAAATTTTATTTTAGTATGGTCGATAATATTTTCTAATTTTATAACATATATAAATCACGTGTTCAAACAGTGTGCAAACAATTACTTAAGTAAAAACTGGAAAAAAAATTATATTACATACAATACAACATACAAAATTTCAAAAAAAATTTTTTTAATGTGACACCCCTTTCTAGTTGAGATAAAATTACAAAACTTGGGGTATGAATGGGGGGTGAATTTGCTTTATTCCCATACAAACTTTAACCACCCTAATGCTTAGCATACATACCTTTCAACCGCCACTGTCGGCTATACACGACAACTGCTACAATTTGTTGGCCCAGAGTGTCAATGAATTTAAAAACAAATTAGACAACCACAAATACAACATAAAGCAATAACCTAAGTAGGCTAAGCAATCTAAGTATGTTTTTAGGTAGACCACGTAGCATAAGTGATGATAAAAACTACATACCCAATTTTGCAAAGTATTGATAGGCATTATACACAACACGGTTTTGGAGCTGGTATGCCTGAGGAATATGTCGCAGAAGCACACGATTTGCAGCGTCTTCCCGAGACCCATAGAATGTGCCAGGATGCACCCGAAGCCGGTGGAAGTTGAGAATCTTTCCGTTGACTCTATTATGTTATCGAATAAGAATCTGACGCCGCCGATCTGAAAAATAAAGTTAATTTAATATGTGGGTAAAAATAATGACTTTTATAAGCGTGACGAGCTGTTGTGTCCGCAGCGCCAAGAACTACAAGTGTGTTAAGGGGCTACTTTGAAAATTTATAGGTTTTTTCAAACGCTCTAGTGACTAAACGGGAAAAGGGGCTGAACATATTTTCGTATATATATTATTAGACTATATACTCTTGTTTTTGGCACAAGCCGAAACACGATTGCTGAAAGTTGCCTCGATAGAAAAAAAATCTGAAGTTGGGTCCTTTTTCCCCTTATTTTTCTTAGCTTACGTAAACTATAAGAGATTAAGCAATATAACTAAGTACAAATATGGTATTCTGGTTTATCTAAAAAGTCACAGAAGCAAAATTAGACAAAACTTTATAGATTCGCTTATTTATCGTAGTTTAGTCAAAAAGTCTGATCCTTAAGAGCGCTGCATCTCTTTCTTTCGTGCACGGGAGCCATAAACGTGTCTCTAACGAATGGGCGTGGCTTGTCCGAATCGAGGAACGGCCTTAAGCCAACGCCAAATTTGTTTTTCGTCGCCAATGACGGATATATCCGTCATAAGATACGATACGTTTTACTCTACACTTATAATTGGTTTGGCGTATCAATGAGTGCATTGACATCTGTCATGGCGTCGGAAAGATTAAAACAACCTTCAGGATTTCCGTCCGAGACGCAGGGTAGTGCGGACGTCTTGGGCATAGTTTTATTGTATTTTGCTCATTTTAGTAGTTCAGTGTGTAATATTGATAGCTTATTGTGCGGTGATCTATAAACAAATGTGCAGCTTATGAAGAATTAGTCTCATAACGCGTGTAGCCACTCTTTAGTTAGACGGACGGTTATCCTGGCTGGCCGCCACGTGTTTGTAGAGAATAGCTACCTCTTTACAAATAACAAGGCCTCTACCGAACAACGTTGCCTATATTTTATTAAAAGTAATAAAAGTGAGATTAGCGTATATACTCGACATTGGCAAAATTCCCATTGCTTTAGACAAAGGGAGAAAGCCATTATATAAAAAAAAAACAACCTTCAAACTGCCAAGTAAGATTTATATTGGCTCACTTGCGTGTGTGATCTTGGCGTGAGTGAGGCTTTTGTATATGACGTATGGCGTTCAAAGGATAAAATATTGCATTCGTAAAATTAACATTAAGCTTAGATCTACACAGGGAACACAGTAATGACCAAAAGTTTAAATATAATAATATTAATAATCTGCTGATTTATCGATATTCGGAAGACTTATGTACAGTCACCATCAAATATATCGGAGCGGCCGAGGTGGTCACAAGTATCTGAACAACGTCTCTATTGTCAAGGAGTTCAGATATTTTTTCAGTACCGTGGCCGCTCCGATATATTTGATGGCGACTGTACATACAATGAACCCATTGACATTTACTCAATCATCTCGATTTTTCCAATATAATCAAAGATAAATACCTGATGAGGTTTTATAACCCGTGCTATCTGCGGGGCTAGGAATATGTCTTCTTCAGTTTCGGGATGACCCAGATTGATGAGAACTCGGCCTTGCTCGTCAGGCGTATTGTATGTGTCATTAACGTGGAGTCCTGAAAAGTAAGAATGATTTAAGGCCTTGGACACAAAAGAATTTTTTTTAATGTTCTGACCTGGATGGATGGGCTAGCCTTTAATGCCAAAGCCCATACAACAATACTAGTGACAGGTACCAGCTATTCTGACGCCATCTGGCCAAACCGTTGACAGTTGCCAACCCCATTTAAATGCGCAAATAGATGGTGCAGTGTGGCGCCATAACTTTTGTAGCTCGTTCTACACGATAAGCCTTGTGCGAGTTATAAGAGGAAATGCTCAAAGCAATGCTGGCCTTAGGGGTGGGCGAAGGGGGCGCAGAATTCTACCTGGGGGAGGACGACGGGGCGCCAAAAGTAGCTCGCCCAGGGCGCCAGGACTAAGGCTTGCCCTGGCTCTTAAACAACACGCAGATGCAAGGACGACTAAGGCTTGCCCTGTCTCTAAGTAACACGCAGATGCAACCTTTTAAAAACATTTACCAGAGTTATGAGGATCTTCTTCAACCTCAGGGCTCTTGGGGGCCTCAGAGTCAGACAACATGATGCAATCATCAGAGTCGGAGCCTGACGATGAAGATTCCTCGCCGCTGCTGCTGTCTACGATTTCTACAACCTGCAACATTGGGTACATTGTTAATAAGGTCTATAAGGCCCACTCGCAAAATGTCCCGTAGTATTTTTCATGTGTCTGATCCACCACATAAGTGAGTTAGCATGGCCGTAGATATGTAGTTTGGCTGGGGAAAGGAAGGCTTAGGGCTTGCAATTACCCGGTTACTATCCGAATAATATGGCTACTATCCAGATCATTCCATACAAATTACTGTTCGTAATATCCAGATTGCTAGCCCTAGGCAGTTTTCCATTTTCCATTGTTATTACTCAAAGAGTACATCTGAATGTCTGCCAAATTAGGCCAGCTTGACAGAACTGGCTTCCCACAAGGAGCTATTGACCCCCCTAGGCAGTCTTAAGGCTGGCGTCCACTAGACTCGCCGAGTTGAATCGGCGCGCCGCGGCTCTTCATCAATGGACGCAGTTGCATAGAAAATATAGGAAGGCGAATTATTGCGATTCGATTCGATTCGACTCGGCGAGTCTAGTGGACGCCAGCCTTTAAATGGAGACGGTGTTGCTACGACCTGGATATCCTGTTTGTAACAACTGGCCAGAAAAGGCTCAAAATCAGGATCAGTGGCAATCAATGGTAGATGCCTTCATTTCTCAGCAGTAAGACACAGTAAAAAAGGCTGATTTGCTACATTTCCTTAAAATAAGGAATATTTTAGGAATGAGTCATCAACTGGGAGTGGCCACTATTAAAGCAGCACTACACAATGGTCCTAGCCTAGTGTAAGGGACGCAACTATATCATATGCTCCCTCTAATGCAGCTGCGTCCCCATGATCGGCCATCGCCCATTTTGAACTTCCTTTACCAGTGTAGTATTTTTAAATTCCTTTCCAGCCATGTCATAATGGCTTTATAAACCTTGGTGTTTGCTTGTGAATTAATTTTAGTATAATGGTATTTGGAAAATTCTTATTTTAAAAGATTAACAGGAGTTTCTCATCTGACCGTAAATGTCCTGTTTGTTCAAAACAAAAATGAATCGAAATGACTTACCTCTTTTTTGTCCGTCTTTTGATCTGGTTTCATTGACTTTAACGCGCCAGATGTTGTAGGTTTCGGTATTTTCGTCACCTCTACCTGACCGGACTTCATTGTGGTCTTCTTCATCTCGCCAGACGGCAGCTTCACCAATACTGTATTTGGTAAACTGAAAAAATAGGTGAGTACAGTCACCGGCAATAGTATCCTTCTACTCGAAGACCGCAAAAATATGTCTATTTGTAGGGCTATAAGAGCTTGTCACATATTTTTGCGGCCTTCGTGTAGGAAGATACTATTGTTGGTGACATACATGCTGGGGTCACTCAAATTGTGAAAATTTAAATTTAAACACAATGCAACGAAATGAGTCTCTATGGCCACCTTAGGATATGATTAGTCTTGTGATATTGATATTGCAGAGTTACCAGTATGTAGGTATGCTAAATTCTAGTAATAGTGTAAAAACCATAACGGTATCCTGCCTTTCCGCCGAAAATTGTATTGCCGAATTTCACTTGACAAACAACTTTTCGCAAAGGTTTCATTTGGCCGAATAACTTATACCAAATAATTATTTCGCAACCATTTCATTTTCCAACCCCATAGTTGGGAAATGAAACTTACCTACTAGGTTGGATTAGGTTAGGTTGGATTATGTAAAGTTGGGAAATGAAATTCTGCCAAATGAAAATTTGCGAAAAGTTGGTTGGCAAGTGAAATTCGGCAATAAAATTTTCGGCGAAAAGGCAGAGAACCATTGATAACATTTATTTCATTGTGCAAAAAATATTTATAGTTACTCAAGGCATTTGGTACAGAAATGTAACTTCATGAATTTCATATCTTAGAAGAAATTAGGGCAAATTGTATAAAGACATACTTGAGTTTTTGTCCTGGACCTTTCTTCAATAGTGATGAGCCTCCTTGTAATAGCGATAATGTTTTCTGGTGAATTTTGTTTTGCCGATTTATTGCTATTTGTCTTTGTACCTGAAAAAATAAGATTGTAACAATTTAATACTATACATAGGTATGTTATAAAACAGGGATAACAGATTGTTATTCTGTGCCCCTTTCCTTGCCCAGAACTTAAAAGAGTGTTATAAACCTGTGTGTGTCTATCCCCTGGTCATGAAACCTCTGCAAGGATGTACTAGAACTATACTGATCATAAAAAAGAGAGTCACGGATCATGGACTGAAGTCAAAGGGCTCTTACAGACAAGCGACAGTATGCGACATGGTGTGTCGCGTACTGTCGCTCGTCTGTAAGAGCCCTAAGGAGTTGTGACATTTTTATCAATACATTTATTGACACACAAGAAAAATTAAAATGAAAGACATTGTGAAATTGTTACACAGAAGCACCTGAACTCATATACCTAATACATGTCATAAAAAATAATCACATCATGAAAAAGGTTGAAAAATACTGAAAATTCAAGTATTTCCGTATATATTGTATAAATTACCTCTCTGATGATCCTCTGCTGTTCTTGAACTCTGGCCAGACGCTCAGACTCCTGCCGTTGCGCAGCCAGGGTGGATGCATCTAAATTCTTCTCATCCATCACGTCTCGGATGTTCCGTCTCATGTTGATAGCATTGGTGTTTTGTTTTTTCTAAAAATACGAGATTTTTACTAATTAAATCGACTGATGAATGGTATTTGTTGTTTAAATCTTTAAGACTGAAGACACAATTTTACACAATTAGCTACTGCATCAAAATTATAACTAAATCCGAGTGCATCTTACAGATAAATGACTTTTTATTTCTATTAACATTATTTTCCCCCATTTTAACCTTTTAACTGGCCTACATCAAAAATGTAATGTTCTATTTTGAACTCTTTCATACTTTACGAAGGTGTCATTTGTGTTGTCACTTTGTCTCATAATATCAGAAGATCCCAGTTAAAAGGTTAAGTGATTAGTAATAAAAAATGAATGGTTTGAAAACTGCAACCTGATCATGGTTAGGTCTTATTTACCTCAATCATCAAAATTAGTTTAGTAGTTGCAATAAAATATCCATATAATTATATTAATTATACTTGAAAACATAACTCTTCACTTTGACTGTGTTATGAATGAAAGTATGAAAACCACTGGAATTATAAAGGGGGGTTTGCCATAGCGCCACGCTTGGCAGGCGGGTTAGCGCGCAGTTTTTTTTTTGTTTATTGTTATTTAGGCTTTCGGAAGATGCTGCTGCCCATCTCCCGGTATATTCCCTTAGCAGACTCCTACTGTAACCATGGGACGATATGGTGGGGGACAATTCTAGGGCCACTTTATTATGGAATTGAACTGGAATTATTATTTGAGCAAAAATTTAGCTTTGCATAACATGGTGTATACCACTAGTGATATATTACAATCAATTAGTAATACAAAATGAATGTTAGGCTATCTTAGTACATTTAAGAAGTAATACTTACGTCTTCGTCAGTCTCCCCCTTCTCCTCCTCACCCGGTGGTTTCTCTTCCTCATCCTCTTTCTTTATCGGCTTAACACTAATCTCACCCATTTCTTTCAACTTCTCCGTAATATCAAAATCCTGGCTGTTCTCCTCATTTTTAATGTCTAATAGTTCATCTGCCTTCTCTGGGCACAACTCACTCTCTTCTACTTCTGAAATCTCTACATTTTTAGTTAAATCTAAGTCACCATCATTAATAATATCACTTATAGATAATGTTTTCTTCTCTTCGGGTATCTCTGGTTCGGCAGGCGCAGGTGCAGGCTCGGGCTGTGGACTGGCAGGCTTATCTTCATTCTTTTTACTTTGTACAAAATCACCCGTCTCTGGGTCTATGTAACTTTCGTCCTCCTGGTTCAACTCTTCAACGGCAGTTGGGTTGACCACAAACTCCTCCTCTGACAAACCATCACTGTCCGATTTACAATCCTCACTCGAAAAATCACTTAACTCTAATACATTGTTACCAACAAGACTTCTAATAGCTACACCGGTGTCTTTTTTGAGTTTTTTCGTGAAATCGTGGAATTGTTTGACTGCTTCTAGTTTTCGCTTGTTGCTCATGGGCCGCGGGCGCGGGTTGGAGCGCCGGCGGCCGCGCATGGCTGCTGCCTGGGCAAAGTGCGCTCGCTGGATCCTAGCTATGGTATCGTCGTCGTCATCACTGTCCCAAGTATCCTCATCAGAACCCTCTTCGTCCCGACTTTTCCCCTTTCTCTTGTTGCCAGAACTACTGCCGCTCACGTCACTCATGGTTTTTCCGTTCACACTTCAAAATCCAACTATCTATCGTTCATGACCCGCGACGCAAGTGGAGGATTCGTACTCAAAATGCCATTCTCATGCAAGGTATTCTAAAACAAATTGCACATAAAATGAACTGAAATTTGTAATTAATAACATTGATAACTTTTTCGAACGTATATTATAAATAAACATAACAAATCTTTCTGTGAGAACCTTACGTTCTTTGTAGCTATATCACGGCTTAGAGAAATTGTATAAATAGGAGACGAAATAAGCCGGATAACACCCTATAATATTCACCTTAAGCAATTCCTCAATTCGGAAAACATTACAATATATTTATATTAAATTGTTAATTGTCACTACAAAATAATATCTGCAATTAAATTTTAGGGAAGCCATTACTTCCGCAGTAAATAGCCTATTCGACAAGCGTGTGTTTACAAAAATTGTCAGAAGATGTCACAAGAAAAGGTACGAGATGACTCTTGAGTGACCTTTGTTCTTAAGGTGTTTAATTGCATGTCATTTGCAAGAATTGTACATGAGATTTTAACCTTGTCATAAATAACATGGGGTACAAAACACATCCTTGTTGACTTACATCAATACGGTGTAAGTTACGGAAGCAAAATTTTTTACACAATGGCAACATTATTGATTTTATTTAGTGTTGTCATTCGTAAACCATAGACTCGTCTTGTGTACTTTTCGAAATCTCACCGAGCATAAAAAGAGCCGGTGAACAAAGCAGTTTATTTTTGTTATTATGTTGGCTTTCATGTTAACTTATTGAAATTAATAGATTGATGCGAATATACAATTTATTTAAATGTGTAAACGACAAAGACGGCACGGTGTGGAAGAGAGCTAGCGCTCTGCATATGTATAGCGCTGTCTCGTTAACCCGAGCGCGATGCGGCTGCGGCGTGATGCGGCGCCAGTATTAAAAGCGGTATTACACATTGCAACCTGCAGGGCCCAATCTGTTGTGTACCCTGCCTCTTCCTAACCCTCCTTCAGCTCCCTACGGGCCCTACCTTCAATTACACCTTCCAACCTGACAGATTGGGCCCTGCAGGTTGCAATGTGTAATACCGCTTTAAATCCGCCAAAATATCAGAGCATAGACATACAATATAAGGTATAGACAGGACATGGTGATAATAATACGAAGATAGAACGGGATGGTCTTATTAAATTTTCAATAGGTATGACAGAGAAGTTGCCATTTTTTGTTCGTCCTTATCATAGACTCACGGCTTTATGTCACCCTCCACCGTAACTACTTTCTATGAGTGGAGGGTCATGAACACATTTAATTCGCGTTTTCTTGCAAAATATCTGTATTTGCTAGGTGAAACCCAAATATATTTCGTGGAAAGTTGTGCCAGCTACGGAAAACAATGGTTAATTGTTGTGTTTTGAGCTGTAGAAGTGATTATCGCCGATATTACGACAACATAACCTTTCACAGGTAAGTACCACATTTTACAGTTTACTCCTGTTGTTTAGTGTATAAATAGTATCCTACAATCTATTACGCGCTATAATCTTGTTAATAAATCTATTCTCGTGAAGAATAATACATGAAATCGTAAAGGTAAATAAAACATTCGAGAACATATTAACCGACTAATTTATGAACGCGGTTAGCCGTATAGCTGTCAGTAATTTAGAACCGCATAAGCAATTTAGTCGCATTACATACGCCTTAGGGATACCAGTGCGTGATTTTTATACTTACCCTAATATTGAGGTATTTTTTGTTTTAAAAAGATCATCATTTCATATCATTGGCAAAAATTTATTTAAATAAAGATGTTGATATCTGCCAGTAATAAAATTTACCTGTTTTATTTTTCCATACTAAAGAAATTAGAATTTAACAAAATTAATTCCTAGTGTTGGTTTTGCTATGGCTCAGTAAGTCTGGGGTATGCTTGGCATCCTAAGTCCAAGATTGGTACTAACTAGTCTTAATGAAAGCGAAAAGATCTTCCACCTGATTTGATTTCCTTGCAATATTTTTGTTCACCGTAAAGGAACTGAAATAACAAATGAAAGTTCGATCATAAGTTTCAGGTTTTCTCGTAGTAAAAACGCTAATTTCATCTGTTCGTTACCCTCCACTGTCAAAAAATAGGTGAGACTATGACAAGGACTAACGATAACAGCTCGCTTCTCTGTCACACCTGTTGAAAGTTTGATAAGACCATCCCGTTCAGTCTTGGTATTATTATTTATTTATTTCCATGTCAGGGTCGCGTTTTATAAAGTTACAATTTACAATTTCGCTGTTTGCCTCTCTTTCTATCCAATATGTGTGCTAGAAAGAGAGGCAAAAAGCGAAATTGTAAATTGTAACTTTATAAAATGCGACCCAGGTCTATGGGTGGTATGTCTATGTTCACATCGCTCCGGGCCTGCCCGGAGTGCTCGGTGCTCGCTATATGAAATAATGGGGTAATTTTCTCTTACTGGTATCCCCACGAGTTAGACGTCATCATGACGTCATCTATGTCTATCCCTTACGGTGCTACGCGGTGTCAGGCCCTTGTATCAGAGGGACTAAGCGTCTGTCCGAAAAGAGAAGTGTCGTATAATGTATCAGCTCCCAAATAAACAACGAGTGTTCTCTTTCTGGACAAACTCTACCATGAACTTCGAAAATCGAAACTACGTTATCCGAGTCTCTCGCTCGTATATGCAAGTATGATAAGAGTGATTTAACAATATTTCATTTTTCGACGGTCGCGGTAGGCTCGCAGGAAAGAATTCTAAAGATTGCTCTAGCAGACCAACTCAGGATCTATTATATTAGCTGTCCATATCCAACACAATCAAAAAATCCTGGAATAGATTTTTATTAATACTACTAGTAGTCTGGTTTTTTTTTTCAAGAAATCGTTGTCGAGAAGCAAACGATATTACTTTTGGGCAACCGGGCTTTTTACCTGGTTTAGACCCTGCTGTATCTGAATTGCCGGTTGCCATCAAAGAAACTACAACCAGAAGTGAGATACGGCCAAAAAAAGGACCCGTTTTTTAGCTTTTCTTAAATAACTCGAAAACAGTAGCACCTACCAAAAAATGTTCTTCCACTTAAGTAATCTACATAAAATTCTGTATAAAAAAGGTTTATACAGTTTTTTGCTGGGATCAATGTTTAATGAGATATTAAGGGACTAAGATAGACAATAAACATATATACTAATTAGCTTTTTCCCGCGAGTTTGTCTACGTGGGATTAACATTCGCTATAATAAATTAATGAAATGCCGTAGTATAATCTGACAGCAAAAATAAATTTAACGTATAAGCTTTTTTACGTCTACAGTAAGCAACAATTCCATACCAACTTCAACCCCCCGTTTCATCCCTTTAAAAGATGATTACTGGGATAAAAACTATCTTATATCCTTCCCCACAACTCAAACTATCATCACACCAAATTTCATCTAAATTGGTTCAGCGGTTTAAGCGTGAAGAGGTAAGAGACCCACTGACTAGTCCAAAATTATTAAACTCTCTCTCCTTCTCGATGCGACAGGCAAAGCATATTACTTTTTGTTTACACGGATTTTTACCCTATTTGGACCCTTCTGAGTTCGAAATTTAAATAATTTTTTTACCGGAAGTGGAATATTTAAGATGGCGGCCAGTATAAACCTAAGCGACGAAAAATCTATGTTCCTCGTATGGATACCCCCATTGATTATACTTTATTTTTAACGATTGTTATTTTTGGGAATAACAGTTGTAATGACACGTATTTAAAAAAAAAAGATTACCTATTTGCAATGGTTCCAAATATACTGGTCTTTAAAGTTAGAAATCGCCGTCAACACTGTATTCCACCACGCGCTTTGTGGACGGGGTTTTGGGAACACGTCTGCAGACCTCCGGTACCCCGTCGTCGTTGCTCTTACGGGCCCATTGTAATTCTGCTCGTGCAATCTCCTCCGCTGACGGCACCTCGGAATACTTGAGGGCCTTCTAGCTCGGAACCTTTCAGGCGAATGATGGAGCTGTTGTAAAGGTGTAAAGAGTGGGTGTAAAGAATGTAAAGGCGGCAGCATCGCCGCATGCCTGGTCTTCTGCAGGAGTGAGTTTACGTCATGTTCGCGCATATACTCCGCAGCCTCCTTTTGGGTCAAGGAGGACTGAGTATTGTAATCTAAGACTCCCTAAGTCGAAACTTCCATATAAGATGTGTATTATTACTACTACCCTTTCAACTAATTTTGCTCACTACAATAATATAAAAAAACGAGAGATTTCCGTCCAAAAAAAGAATAGTACATTTTTGAAGCCTTGCTGGACCTGGACACCATCTTCTATATCTTACTTCCGGTCTAACATTATTTGATGGCAATTGCAAAATATTATAATTACAACTGTTATTCCCAAAAATAACAATCGTTAAAAATAAAGCATAATGAATGGGTATCCATACGAGGAACATAGATTTTTCGACGCTTAGGTTTATACTGGCCGCCACCTTAAATATTTCACTTCCGGTAAAAAAATATTTTAAATTTCGAACTCAAAAGGGTCCAAATAAATTTTTACCCTATTTGGACCCTTCTGTAAACAAAAAGTAATATGCTTTGCCTGTCGCATCGAGAAGGAGAGAGAGTTTAATAATTTTGGACTAGTCAGTGGGTCTCTTACCTCTTCACGCTTAAACCGCTGAACCAATTTAGATGAAATTTGGTGTGATGATAGTTTGAGTTGTGGGGAAGGATATAAGATAGCTTTTATCCCAGTAATCATCTTTTAAAGGGATGAAACGGGGGGTTGAAGTTGGTATGGAATTGTTGCTTACTGTAGACGTAAAAAAGCTTATACGTTAAATTTATTTTTGCTGTAAGATTATACTACGGCATTTCATTAATTTATTATAGCGAATGTTAATCCCACGCAGACAAACTCGCGGGAAAAAGCTAATTAGTATATATGTTTATTGTCTATCTTAGTCCCTTAATATCTCATTAAACATTGATCCCAGCAAAAAACTGTATATAACATTTTTTATAGAGAATTTTATGTAGATTACTTAAGTGGAAGAACATTTTTTGGTAGGTGCTACTGTTTTCGAGTTATTTAAGAAAAGCTAAAAAACGGGTCCTTTTTTTGGCCGTATCTCACTTCTGGTTGTAGTTTCTTTGATGGCAACCGGCGATTCGGATACAGCAGGGTCTAAACCACGTAAAAAGCCCGGTTGCCCAAAAGTAATATCATTTGCCTGTCGCATGGAGAAGGAGAGCGAATTTGAGATTTTGCTCCCAGTCTATAGTGCTTGCTAGTACTATTGGACCTTTCTTCAAATACAGTAGAGATGAAATAACTCTACAATCATGTATGCAAAAAGTTTACCAATTGCTAAAATGTCAGATTTAAATTAAATATTTATTTAAGGTAAAAATAAATAGCAAATAAACAATGATTTAATTTATGATCTATTTACATTCACAAGTATGATTTATTTTTAAACTGGTAAAACTACAGTTTCTTCAATTGATTTAAGCTGCAGCACCCACCAGTCGCTGCTCACGTTTCCTCAGGCGGCGCTCACGCTCAAATTCTTTCATGCGTAGAACATAGCTGCAATGAAAAAATAACAAATTAATGTTTCATTTGACTACTCCATGTGTTGATTTAACAAATGTTGTTAAAGTTTTAGTAACAGTGAAGGTGCTTATCCACATGTCTAAAGAAGATGAGTTTTCTTCTGATATTATTTTGGAAGGAAGATTTAGGATAAACAACAAAGTATTAAACTTATATAGACGTTAACAAAGGAAAAAGTGACCTAGGCCTCCGGTGCCCAAGGCTGGGATAGAACCAGAGTCTTCTGCAAATATTTATTTAAAATAATTTGATTTGTTCTTCAGTTACCAAAGTAATACTTATTTTTCAGCATGAGTTCTTAAGATATGTAATTTAAATTTATGCATCAGAATAAGACCGTAACACGATTATTTCAGACAAACAAATTAAAAGTTATATCCTAATTACGAAAAGTACAGATACATGGCAAAAAGTAATAAGCAAAGACACCCTCAAATAATGGGAAATGGGCAGGGGAAGAAAATTTTCAAACAAATTTCTTCATGAAAAATGCATGAAATTAACCCTTCGACTGCCAAAGACATCAACGTGCATGGAAATTCGTGCCATCAGCGCAAGCGCGTGATATCATATCCAAAATATAACTGGTTTGCCTTGCGCGCTATTGTGGAAGGCACAATTTTTTGAGCCCTCATCCGATGCTTGGCATTCAAAAGGTTAAGTAAATAAAACAATGTTTTTAGGACAGATATCTGAATGGTGGCAAGATCATTCGAGAAGTTTATGCTATCTTGCGTTAGAAAAATAAATAACATGACACCAATACTTACTCTTGTTGTTCACAGTTCAGATAATTATGTTTTTCATGGGCACACTTGTAAAGCATTGGCATCTTATCATATCTGCATACTTGGTATTCTAGCAAATGGTGGGCACAGTAGTCACGGAACTTCGGCGGGATTCTAGCTGAGACGAGATCATCGTCTTTCGCTACCATTTCTGTAAAAATATGGTTCGTCGTACAAAGTTTATGGTACATAACCTGAAGAAAAACAATTATATAATAGGCACTAACAACTTGTACTAAATCAAAACAAAGGATTGATAGGCTTTTATAAGTTAACTAGTAGGTTGAATCTTGCGAATTTAATACTCTTATTGGGGTTTATCAGTAGAATACCTCGTTGTTTTCGTTGAAACGTAAAACCACTTTGCGTGTCGAAAGTAGGCTTATCATCCATGACGAGCCCCACATCGCGAGCGTTCAGTGAACCCATGATCTGACCCATCTTTAGAGTTTAGCCAGAACTGGTATTCGGGTTAACAAACACTCAGAACCAATAAATAAAAAGAATTTTGTGTGATCCAGTAGCTACACTATTGTACTGTTCAATCACTGTTCAATAACTTCAATACCCCCCTCGAATTTGTAAATGTCAATGACATGACAGCTGGGAGCTGTATTTTTTGTTTATGAAAACGTTTAATTTCACGTAGAACAAAAGAGCAGTAGTATAAGTATCAAGTATAAAGTAAGGCAGAATCATTAAATTCTTCTGCCATTGAATATCATATTTAAAACAGTTACATATAATACAAATATACAATATGTAATAAAGTAATAATATTTCTATATAACAATCTTATATTTAACAGCAACAGTTTCTTAAACAAAACCACTCACTTTTTGTTATTGTAATGGAGGGTAGAACGGCAACAAAAGGCAGATTATCTCGCGGAAACCGTTACATTAGCAGAAAATTCTGCACTTAATTTCATTCGGACACTTATTTTACAAATTTTAGGTAATTTGATTAGAAATGGATACAGTAGCGAGGTTTAAAAAACATGATTTACACATTTTAAAAACCATCGGAAAGGGCACCTACGGGTAAGATATTCCTATCGATAGTTGTCTAATCCCTTATCGTCTTTAACTGTCCTCAAATGCAGTATAATTATGTGCCTAATCTTATGAATGGTTATTTTCAGCAATGTATTTTTATGTGAAAGACGTGATATTAATTTGGCGACAATAGTGAAAGATATACAATTAGATATAAAGATACAAGATCACAAGAAAGTAAGACAGTGTTTTCACCATTTTTATTTGCATTAAGTATGTAGTACAGTCAGCAGCAGAAGTAGCTAAGCGGGTAGGTTGTTCAAAATGACCTACACACGCGTTTATTCTCTTAATAATAAAGTCGTGTCGTGTCCAGGTCATTTTGAACACCGTTCCCGCTTAGCTACTTTTGCTGCTGACTGTACATAAAGTGTTTGTAAGCCGATTTTTTTTCAGGATATTGAAAATGAAGTAGATATTTTATCAGCGATGAACCATCCCAATATAATTAAGTTTTATGATTGCTATTACACCGACCGACATGTGATGATATCAATGGAGTATGCCACTGGTGGCAACTTGGCAGAATGCATGTACCACCGCTATCCAAAATTAATAAAACAACAGGTAGGTAATTAAAAACATTTTTGATCTTACTATGAATGAGTGCTGCATGGAAGAGGTATGAGGGTTGAGTTGGTGGGGTGGAGTCATTATCTTTATGGCAGCACGATTCAAGGAATGCATGGCTCAACGCCATCTAGCGTGTAATAATGTAACTAAATATCGACGAAGGGCAACGGGTCATTCTCTAGAAAAATCTTAATAGCGCGATTCAGGATTTTAATTGCACAGAACAGCGCCATCTAGCGTGATATTTGGTTACTAAACAAATGTGAATGAGTATCGCCCTCAAAGCAAGTATTAACTAGAGCCCGCACACGTGTACCCCCGTATGGGATAGATATATAGATGCCCATAATCACTTCTACAGCATAAAACAGAACAATTTACCAATCTTTTCCTTAGCCGACACAACTTTCTAGGAAAACTAACAGCTTTTCTCGTAGCAATCCAATGATTTTATATATACTAGATAAGAAATCAGCACTCCAAATGTGGCACAGTAAAAGCGGGTGCAACGCGACCGATTTTCCCGAAGAGAGCCGAGCCCGAGCCGAGCGAAGCCCGATCGTTCCGAAAAGTCTATTTACAAAGGACTAACAAACGTTTCGTTAAAATATTACCAGTGTAAGCAAGACTAGGGATTAAGCTGAAATGCTACAGCATGAAGGTCAACGTACTATAGGCACAAATGGCGATAGGAAGTAAAGGTTTCGTAAATTTAAACCGAACTGACAGCATTGAGGAATAAGGCCAGTGGAGTAGTTGTTGTTTTTTTTTAATTACGAAAGAATGAAAATAATTAAAACTTATTTAGTAAATTTTATTAACATATGTTCCACAAGTTATTAAAATATGATTACTTTTATCTTCGTTTCAAAATGAAATTTAAGTAACCCCTCCGCAAGGGTTAGACCTTGGTCGTGTTTTATAAAGTTACAATTTACAACTTCGCTGCTTGCCTCTCTTTCTAGCAAATCATACGTATGATTTGTTAGAAAGATAGGAAAAGCAGCGAAGTTGTAAATTGTAACATTATAAAACACGACCCTGGTAGCCTGCCCTAAATGGCACCAGTTTTTTTATTCATGATAACTTTATTCTTAGATTTTAGCCAGTATGTAGAAAGCGGGATTCTATTGCTTACACTTACTTTTTCATCGCGGGTTCATGGTCGCAGGCTCACAGGCTAGGGGTTGTACAGTCGACATCAAAAATATGTTTTTTGGACCTTATTAGTCTTATTACAAAGGAGTAAGGTGCAAAAGTGTAAACATATTTTTAACGGGTTCTTCTAGAGGGCTGTCACTTTGCCTACACATAGTCCTAGCGGTACGCAAAAAATCTACAAATGTTGTTAAAAGCACGAAAATCGGAGCGATTGAAATTTAATAGTTCATTATTTCATAATATTTTTAACAACAATATGACAGGCAATATAATAACATACACACTATACAAATCTATTAAAACGAACTAATACGCGAAATAGGTATAATTATGAAGTTATCAATATTTATTACAAAAGTTTCATAATTTTTTTTATTATAAATAATAAATTAATTAATACAAGAGCGACTCCATTGCTCTTATGTGCCATGTGATTTTTGAACGCCAGATGAATGACAGGTGAAATTTAATCATATATTTCTTTTAATTTGTAATACAACCTTAACGATGTTAAAAAATTCGCACTGGCCGGTTACACATTTTTTGTGCTATATTTTCGGAAAATCTTGTTTGTGTCTGCGCCTCTATTATATTATAACTCAATGTAGCAATCACATAAATTCTTGAAGAAATCGCGCATTATATCTGTTTGTTACCCTCCACTGCTAGAAGTAACGCGTGGAGGGTAATAGAAACTATGACAAGGACCAACGATAATAGCACCTCTCTGCCGTATCTATTGATTGAAAGTGTAATAAGACCATCCCGTTCTATCTTGGTATTATTAGTTCCGTGTCAGATCTATGGGTGGTATATCTATGTATCGCCTCATAATCCTAAGAAAAATCTTGATACGGCGTTTCAGGATTTTAATTACAAAGAACAGCGCCATCTAGCGTGATATTTGGTTACTAAACAAATGTGAATGAGTATCGCCTCATAATCCTAAGAAAAATCTTGATACGGCGTTTCAGGATTTTAATTACAAAGAACAGCGCCATCTAGCGTGATATTTGGCTACAAGACAAATCTGAACTGAATGAGTATCGCGTCAAAATCCTAAGAAAAATCTTAATACCGCGATTCAGGATTTTAATTACAGAGAAAGCGCCATCTATCCTGATATTTGGTTACTAAACGACTCTGAATGAGTATGGCGTCATAACCCTAGGAAAAACCTTGAATAATATATCAGAGCGGCCAAGGTACTAAAAATATCTGAACATGCACTTTATCGCCTTTAAAATGAGGCGTTGTTCAGATATTTGTGACTACCTTCGCCGCTTCGATATGATGGCAACTGTACCATCACCAACACTGTTAACTGACCATTTGTAATCCCTATTGCAACGACATAAGGTCTATCGATGGTCAGTTAAGTGTGTGTGTTGCTGTTAATGATTGCACAACGTACTTGCCCTCGATCATATTCTATGGCCTTAGTGAAAAGGAGTATAAGTCAAATTATCTTAACGAAAAGGGTTTTCACTGAGCCATTTCGAGTCATACCCCTCTTCATTTAAGTTACAGTATTGTACTTTTTGGTACTCATCTCATATTCAATATACTCTATGCTCATCTGTTTCAGGAAATCATGTTTTACTTATCACAAATCCTACTTGGAGTGAACTACATTCACAGTCTTAATGTGATTCATAGAGATTTAAAAGCAGAGAACATTCTGTTAACAGGGAAACACGGAATTTTAGTGAAAATAGGTGACTTTGGGATTTCGAAAATGTTGGCTTCGTAAGTTGAGTTTCTTACTGTGGCGTATTTTATTCTACTTGCCAAGAGATGGCGTTACTAACCCGTAACTTTGTTTTTAGGGCCAAGAAAACCTCAACCGTAATTGGTACTCCTTATTATTTAGCACCAGAACTATGTGAAGGACAACCGTATGACACCAAAAGCGACGTATGGGCTCTTGGATGTTTATTATACGAAATGTGTACACATAAAAGACCCTTTGAATCAGAGGTAAGTTATCAGGAACCTACAGAAGTGTCTTTGGCGGGAATTACACTTGTTTGCATCATTGGGACGCACTTAAGTGAATTTTTAGTTTGTTTTACGAGATGGCGTTATTTAATACATGCTACCTAGTTCTACGAGGTGGCTACGCTCGTAGCACGTAGCCGTCGAATGTAGCTCGAAGCAGCTACTAACAATAGAACCCGACAGTCGGGTTCTCGGCGCTGAATGTGTTAAGAACAATAGTTTAGCTTTGAGCATTTATACTTCATCTCTAGACGAAGTTTAATTTTTTTTTTATAGGTTTACAATTACCCTTCTTAATATTTTTCAGACGCTTGTCGGCTTGGTAAAGGCGATTACGAGCGAAAGCGTCCATCCTATAGATTTAACGATGTACGATCGCGGAGTCCAAGATTTGATCGACGCCATGCTATCAATTCTACCAACGAAGCGCCCATCGGTAAAGGAACTTATGGGTAGAAAAGTTGTTTTGTCAATGGTTTATATGGTTTTACTTGACGCTGGGAATGAGGAGTTTCTTTATGACATTGTTAAGGATTTCTAAACTGGTTTGGTAAGGGTCTTGACAAATCGTTTTATAAACGACGTAGCTTTTCAGGCTGATAATTGGTAGTTATTAAATTAATGTATGTCTAAATAGTGCGTGCGGGCTACGCTTAAGCAAATTAAGAATTTAAGTAATTACCTAAGTGACTTTATACTAATGCGATAATCAAATAAAACAATATAATGACTTTAAAATTGATTTATTTAATAAAAACGTTTCGCTAATAGGAAGTGTTGTATCTGTTCTTTTTGCAAATAAGGTTTGTTGTGTAGTATCCCCCTTAAAAGCAGTATTTGTAGTATGTTCTTATCAGCTTAACGGCACACAAGTATTCTTAATAGTACTAGTAAAGGAAAGGAATAGTTTAGTATCTGTTCTTAACACTAGAAACATTGTTTCGCATTCTCACATGCCATTCTGGTCAGTTTCCATTTCTTCTTCGTCTTCCTCTGAAATTAAAGAAAGTTATTATTAGTGTGGTTAATCGATAGGAAAGTTTGACATTCTTTGGTTTGCTCCAAATTTGCAGGCAATACAGACAGGCGTGCGCCTCGCGAGGAAATCGCCGCGCGAGGCAGCTCGGCTAGTGTGAACGTGCCTCGCCCGAGGCAAACGCACGCGTCCCGCAATGCCTCAGGCGAGGCATTTCCACTAGTCGAGCTGCCTCGCCCGGCAATTTTCTCGGTGAGGGCGCGCTTAATGGAGTTTTATTTTTATCTCTTATGTAACACTTCATTTCAAAGCATGAGTTGAAAAAAAGAGAAGTTCCCAGTAATAATTATTATGATTATCATACACTGATCTATATTTTTGCCTTCAAAAGTTTAAAAGTGTTATGACTGCTTTGAAGCAAAACAAAAGTCTTGAATTCAGTTTTTGCTCAAGTGTGTGGGATTTGGTAATTAACATTCTATTGGCTGTCTTTGAAGCACATTCTGTGTGAAAATACAGCGCTGACACCTTTCATCCCTGTGATTAAAAATAAAAAGTATCAGATGAATATCATAAATAAGAATTCACAAATGATTTAAATTCACGAGGCACCATCCTTCACTCTCAGGAGTCTGTGTTCCATCATCCAGGAACCACTGTGTTGACGGACTCCTGTGGAAATTGTTATTTTGTTTCATTTTCTTTATTCAGCAGCAGTTGAAAACAAAATATGTAAAACAAAGTTGACTCTAAGGGGTTTCTAATTCTCAGAGCATATTTACACAAGACAGACTACCACATATCTTTCTAGTGCTGTCCACTGTCCAAAGTGAAAATACATTTTTTTAAATGGCATTCAAAATCAAAATGCGGCAGTCAAATTAAGAAAAAAAAAAGTAAAATGTTATGGTTACTCTACCTAGGATATAAATTGGGCAGAATTGTTCCATGAAGCAAGTTGTAAGCTAAGCTAATTATGTGAAGTTTTTGATCACATTGTTGCTTGTTGGTAGGTGTGATTCCTGATTCCCAATAGGCGTGGGTACACCTGGCGCACCGCCTCGCGAGGAAATAGCCGCGCGGGGCAGCTCGGCTAATGTGGACGTGCCTCGCCAGAGGCAATGGTGTCGCGCGTGCGTTTGCCTCGGGATAGGCACGGCCACACTAGCCGAGCCGCCTCCAGGTGCGCCAGGTGTGGACACGGATTTCTTGAAAATAACAAGTTATCTTTTGCTTGAAGACAATACATACAAAATATGTATATGCTAGTTTTAATTGATAGTAATAGAAAGCTATCTTACGCTGGCCGTTCGTTGGCTGTGCCTGCAACGGTTTCTGCCCAGGAATCTGGCCGGACTGCAGCATCCTCGTGAGCTTCTCCACCTCTGCCAAGGACGAGGCATTCTTGATGGCTTCGCGGATTTTGTGGATTTCTTGGGGGGTGAGGTCTGTAATTAAATTGTACAAATAAACAATGTAACACATTTTTTTACACTTTATTTATATAATAAATAATTTCTTTTCAGAATTTTCTGGAGTAATGGGATCATTATTTGAGAGTTTTTCATAATTTGGAACCTGCTAGTTTTTAAAATAATGGCTGCCATCATTTTAAAAAGCAGTTCTGTAGAACATTCATAGTATGGAATATATCAATCATTACTTGCCCTAGAATGTAGGTTGTTGACAATAATGATTAGAAAAATATTTAATAAAAAAAATATATTAAAAATATTAAACTGCGAGTCATTTTTTAAAACACTGAAAGGGCGAGTAATTTTTTTACCTCATAACACCTAGAGATGTTTTATTTGGAACCATCTTCTTATTCTATAACAGTTTAAAACACGTTTTCAACTATTCGGGGACTTATGAGCAGAGCTCACAGAGGCTGAGCTATTTACCTTATAATTTGACATGTCTTACGTCATATTATAAGGCATATAGCTCACCCCCACCAACCTCTGCATATGAGAGGTCAGATTACTTACTAGTGACTTTGTTATCAGGCAAGTTTCCTCCAGGGACAAATGTCTTGGCCTTCCGACTGATCTCCTTTTGCATCTCTTTGCCCTTTTTACTCTTGAACAGCACATTGGCATCATCCCTCTCTTTTTGCTTGATTTTTCGGAAATCTAGTAATCTTAGTTCTGGCATTTTAAATGCAATGTATGCTCTGTAAAAAAAAAATTTATTACTGACATTGAACTTATACAATATGTAAGTCAATATATAGCAATACATGTATTTTCTGTGTCCATTACTGGAACCTACACATTACTCTGATTAATGAAAGGGGCATTGGGGTAATTTGCAAAGTTTATTCCAGATACCAGCGGTGCTTTAGAAAAAATATGGACATGATCAATGCAAATACTTCTTGGAATGGTATCCGTTTAAGTTTATCATCATTATCAGTTCTTTTAAGGTATCGGGGATCTTACTCATATACTGACTACATTGCTTCTAAAATTACCTCATTTTAAGAATGATATTGAATATGTATAGTTTGCCCAAGGTATGTCTCACTTCAAGCATAGACAGAAAGAATCATGCTGTCTTTTTCTTACACTAGTACCTACACCAATAAAAAAGGGATTAGTATATCGCTTATTACTTCTATTGTTACAGTTTTCAGTTAGCCAGACTATATTTCTACTAACCTGTAATGTTGTTTATTGGCCACTGGATTATTCATTAGAGACAATGTTTTCAGTTTCGGCAACGCGGCAAGTGGGTCCAGGTCACCAAGCTCTGTCATATTGTTATTGGTCATAATCAGGGTGTCCAAGTTTGGTAAATACTGCTCTAATGATTCTCCGATTCTCCTGGAAAATATGATATCAGCCCAAGATCAAGGATCATACAATATTGGACTAACAATGTCGACTAATTTTATCGCCATACATTTTATTTGGCAAATTGAAGAAATAAAATAACTAATCTGGTTGATAGATGCCAGTGCCACTGTGCTACTGGCTACTGTACAGACGAAGCCTAGTCTTAATTTACGAATGGTCTTTTTTTTTTCACACAAGGTAGTAGTAGTCACAGCAGCAGTAGCTAAGCAGGTAAGGTGTTCAAAATGAGCTTGACTTTATTGTTAAGAGAATAAGAGTGTGTGTAGGTCATTATGAACACCCCACCCGCTTAGCTACTTCTGCTGCTGACTGTACAAATGGTTTATTTCAGACATCATGGGTAGTACTACCCATTTTTAACCGACTTCAAAAAAGGAGGAGGTTCTCAATTCGACTGAATTTTTTTTTTTTTTTTTTTTATCATAATTTTTTTTTTGTATGTATGTTACTCCATATCTCCGTGAATCGTGAACCGATTTTCAAAATTTTTTTTTGAATCGAACAGGTATAACCCCTAGATGGTCCCATTGTCACCAAGTCGGGATCTGATGATGGGATCCTGGAGAAATCGAGGGAACTCTTCAACTATTATAGGCACACCTATAGTGATTTCACTATTTTTTACAGCAACTCGGCCACTTCCTCTTGGAATTGCGGATCCTAAGTGAAGTCGGTTCTTTTTTTTTGTTTAAAATTATAATTTAAACTCTGCCTTGAAACCTGACTTTTTTTATACCACAATGGTGGCAAAAAAGCTTACAGTTAGAGTCAGACATAGGGCTGCCATCTCTAAATTCGCCGAATCCGGACAATAATTTAAAAAACCCGGACATTTGGCGTAAATCGCATTTTTCCCCCGGACGTGTCCGAATCAATAATGGCACTAAATAATTAAATTCAATGGATTTTTTCCTCACATAAAAAGTGTCCGAGTTTTCCCTGGACAATTATTGAAAACCCCCCGGACGCAACCCGGACAGCCTCCAAACTAGGACAAATCCGGGGAAACCCGGACGGATGGCAACCCTAGTCAGACAGAGTTAATGGTAGATTTTTTAATTTTTTTTACATGTTATAGATACTTACACAATCCTGTTGTTGTTCAACAGTATGCATTTCAATCTTTTTAATAATGGAAAGCCATCCAACTTTCTAATATCATTATCCGAGAAATCAATGGTATCAAACTGATCAAGTGTAGCTCCCAAATTTTCTATTTGTGGTATTTTGTATCCTGTAAAGAATCAATAGAGTTACAGAATTAATAAAAAACCCTTTTGTCAGTATTTGAACACTTGTAAGTTGGTAGGGTAGGGTTTGCAAAGATCAAGCTAGTATGGAATAATCTGATCTAGTTCAGATTACGATAGATCTTCTATACAATTGAGACCGTAATGCAAAACCTATTCAAGAAATGTGTACCTATGATAAGTGTAGTTTATATTTCAATTTAAGTGATAAAATAATAATGAGGTTATGTATTGTGTGGATACGATGTAGAATTTCTAACCTCTCAAATCCAATTCGCGATCCCGACAGGGATTCATATACTGCATAGAATTCTGTATAAGCTCCGTTGTAAGCTTCACCATGATTGAATCGTTATGTTATTTAGTAAATTAGACTAGTTTTGTTTTCGGTAACGCCGCATCACATCACACACAAATTTACGTCAAAAACGAACGCCGAAGTTTATGGTCTATTGGTCTATTTTTTTTATGTATTTCATGACCATGGATACAAGTCCTTTGTGTTATTGTCAGGTTCTACCAAAGTTAGGGTCACCACACACCTAGCGGTTTTCCTCGCGGAATTAGCGGAAGTAGCGGAAATTCATAGACAAAATGCTTAATTTGTCTATGGTAGCGGAAATTTGACTATGGCTTCCATACAAAAAATCTGCTACCATAGACAAATTTCCGCTACCATAGACAAATTTCCGCTACTTCCGCTAATTCCGCGAGGAAAACCGCTAGGTGTGTGGTGACCCTTAAATGGCTATTAGGCTGGCTCTACATGATGGGCCATCATAGGGACGCAGCTATACGACAGAACGAGATCGCAATATCGTTAGCTCGCTCTAACGCATAGTTGCGTCCCTATGATGGCCCATCATGTAGAGGAGCCATTAGACATTGCAACCTGCAGGGCCCAATCTGTCAGGTTGGAAGGTGTAATTAAAGGTAGGGCCCGTAGGGAGCTGAAGGGTCAAAACAGACCTTGCGGAATTCCTCGCGGAATTAAGCCAATTCATAGACAAAATGCATAATTTAGTCTATGGTAGCGGAAATTTGTCTATGCTTCCATACAAAAAATCAGCTACCATCTTTGATTATTAAACCAACCGGATGCGAGACGCGCTCTCATTTCTATCGGATAAAGTCTGCCGTTTTTTGCGGGGGAGGGGAACGTCAAATGTATGCGAAACGTCAAAATAGCCCCGTCAAATAAACGTCAGTCCATACAATGAGTATGACCACGTCATACTCATTCGGCAGAGGGGAACGCCTGTCAATGGCTGCTCCGATTGGTTTAAAGCTCTAAGGCTACCATAGACAAATTTGAATGAATTGGCTTAGGGTCGCCACACACCTAGCGGTTTTCCTCGCGGAATTACCGGAAGTAGCGGAAATTCATAGACAAATTAAGCATTTTGTCTATGAATTTCCTCTACTTCCGGTAATTTGTCTATGGCTTCCATACAAAAAATCTGCTACCATAGACAAATTTCCGCTACCATAGACGAATTTCCGCTACTTCCGGTAATTCCGCGAGGAAAACCGCTAGGTGTGTGGCGACCCTTAATTCCGCTGTGACTCCGCTAGGTGTGTTTTGACCCGAAGTAGGGTACACAACAGATTGGGCCCTGCAGGTTGCAATGTCTAATAGCCGTTTTAACGTTAACAGTCACATGTACTCTACTCGTGTAAATTAACCATAAAATTAACGCTCATAAAAAAAAACAAAGGTTACCATAGAGTGTTTGAACTAAAACGTCAAATCATAATATTTTGTCCTGTCATTCCGTTTTGGAGTTTTGCGACGGTCTTCGTAAAATAAAAGGCGATTTTTCAAATAAAATCTTCATTATGTCGGAAATGGAAGTAGGTGATAACGAAAATGACGGTTCCAATGATCTCAGTAAGTGTCAATTTCATATTTTTCTAACATTTAAAACAATGGCTCAAGTTAACCTTATGTTCGGGCCGGCTGTGGTTTTAATTAGCCTGTGGTTTATTATTTATAGTGCTGCTGGATCGAGTGTTCCTGCGACTTGGGAACGCGGAAACCGATGAGCAGCTGGAGAGTTGCCTTGGACGTTTCCTGCCTCCTGTGATATTGAAGCTGTCCTCTCCGCATGAGCAAGTATGTTGACTAAAATAAAAAAAACTTTATATATAGTCGCTTTATATTAGCTATGTTAACTCTTTCTTTCATATGTTGAAACATATGATGATATTCTAGGAGACTTCCACGAAAAAGTCCACCATTGTCTTGTACGAACACAAATTTTCAGAAAATTGGCAGATTTTGCAGTTTCTTTTTCTGCGACAATAGTTGAAAAAGAAAGAAAGAAAGAAAAACGTGTATTCGTGACGTAATACTTAAGCGTTATAAATGGTACACATGTACTTAATGAATAAAACTGAGAAGGATACATAGTATGTCACGAAATGGTCCTGACTCAGCGTGATGCTAGCCTGGAGAGCCAGCGCAGGTCAAATGGTGAGAATTATAATATTCCAATTAAAATTGCAAAGATAACTCTAATGACAGAGATTCACACGCATTTGTAAGGGACAGCTTGTGGAATGCTCCTGTAGTATAATTGTTGTATTGTAACTTTAAATAAGTTTTTGCAAAAGCAATATTTTTTTAATACAAGCTTTTAACGCCGATTGTACTTTTCTTGCAATAGTCGTTTACTGATCAACAAGATAATTGTAACATACTAAAACAATGAGCTTCTATTGTTTTTTCATAGGTTCTTATAACCACCTTCGGTGTCCATCATCAGACCAGCTGATGCTATTGGATGATAATACAATATTTTGGTACCATCATACCAATATATTGTATTATCATCCAAGTTACACAAGTATGCTAAATTTCTAAATTTCAGTTCAATTGGAGATCAGGAACTGGTTCAAATCTGGCTTGCAAGATTTTATCTACACACCAAACTTAACTAACACACATTGTGGGTAAAAATTCACAAGTAAAAGTAAAAAAAAGAAAAAATAATTTAGTATCTTTGGTTGGATTTCAAAGGTTGGCGCGCATACATAAATGCTTTTATATTTTGGGTTACATTGCTTCAAAAATATTCAAATTATATAGTTTGCCAACACATTTAGGGATTTGAATAATGAATATAATGACTGATGAATATTGATTAAAAATTGTTTGGTGTTAACACTAGTTAGTTATTTGAACAGTATATGATGTGTAAAACATTTAACTTATGCAGTTCACTACAAAGTAGAAACTATAAGTAAAAATATTTTTAGATATTCTACTCCATTGCACCAAAAAGTGCAGATCTTAACTATGTAATGGAATGATCTATCTGCCTATACATTTTTAGGGAATTGCAATTTTTTTTTGCCATAGACTAAGAATACTTTTCTTTTTCATATCAATAATAACAAGAAATTTACTCTGCCATGTTATAGGTGCGCACAAAAGTTATGGAGCTACTGGTGCACGTGAACAAGAGGGTGAAGTGCCGTGCGGACGTGCAGCTGCCAGTGGAAACCCTGCTGCAACTCTACAGGGACCCCAAGGCCAACAGCTTTATCATTGTATGTGCAATATTCATTCATGACAGACAGATTGTATTGTATTATATTGTAGTACGGGCAGGTTTCCGCAACTCGACGTCTAGCGCCTATTTTGCGTGAAAGGAAGGACGGCCAGTCCAGCCAGCCTAACTCCTTAAGGAATCATATCCGACCTTTGACATGTTTTGCCCGGTACGGGGCCAATCTGTGGCACTCTAGCACCAGGTGAGAGGCCGTTTCTTCTATCTCCATGCCTCCGCGGCACAGGGGACTGTCTGTAACACAGACAGATACGTTAACGTTTACGCGGGCCGTTTTCCGCAACTCGACATCTATTAATGCGCCTATTGCGTGGTGGGTGGCCTCATTCGTGCCAACCCAGATCCCTCAGGAAGCCTAGCAGGCCTGTTATGTTCCTGTCGACTTTGAGTGCCCCTGGCAAACCAAGGTCCTTTTCAGGGCAGCTCCTGCAGAGGGGAGGGGTCTGTGATATCTAAAGTAAACGAATACTAAGCCAACAAGTGATTAAGGAAACTTTTTTATGGCTACCCTTGACCCAGAAGAAATTTGAAGTACTGCCCTTCAGCTCCAGTCTAGAGCGGGTAGGTTCAATAGGGAACAATCACCATGGACCATAATAAAATATAATAAATTTTAATTATATATTTAACTTTTTTGATTAAAAACTTAGTATTACCAAATGAATGTGTGTATAATTATGAAGCGAAATAATCATCTACACTGTACGCGTAGGGGAGAGCTAAAGAATTATTTTATTAACCATCTAAACATTTTTAGAATTTCACTATAATTTACATCACGATGGGTTTCCCGAGGCTCCCGCGCGAGCAGCAACTGGCTCTGGCGCCATCTTTGCTGGAGGCCATCGAAAACAAGCCTCAGGGCCATCAGGATGGGTAAAGAATTTTAGTATTTTATTTACTTTTTACATTATCATATGTGCTGATCAAGAGGAAAATTCTCGTGTATTCGAGGCGTCAGCAGTTGGCTGTTTGATTCTTGGCCTGAATTATTTTGCCATAGCTTCTTTTGCTGGGATTCAGGTTTAAAATATTTTTGTACCAAAAACTGTTTAATGTTGGTTGTTTTCAGGATATTGGTGTTGGTAATGCCTCTGCTGGGCGACATTAAAGAGGCCGACCTGAATCTCAAGGAGAAGCCCAAACTAGCCTCATTAATACTGAAGTTTGCCACCGACATACTGTTGCTTCCTTACAGGTAGGTGCAATTTCATTATTTACAAATGCGTAATGAACTTTTCACTTCTCTTACTCTAAAAGTTCGTCTTTAAGCCTTACGTAGGAGACCTAAAATCGCTTTTTATGCACTTGTGCTTAAAGTAAAATCTTCGTTGAATACCAAGGCAGTCGGTCCAACAGTTGCACGCAAATAACTTCGTAAACTTTATTTTTAAAAAATCACTACGGCCTTTGTCACTTACCTACTTAAAAAAAAAACGGGAACCGCGGGAACCGCATTTATTTTTCATTGTAATTTAAATAATGTAAATTTAAATAATTAATGTAAATATATATAAATATATGTAAATAAACCTGAAATTGCTTTATTTTCTCGCAATCGAAGCGAAAAGTAGAGTGTGCAACGTGTCCATAAAACCCATTTTACGCTCGACTTTATAGCAATCCTCGCTCGCTCGCTTGCTCGGATAGATAAACGCCTCGCGTAAAATGGCTCGTTTTATGCACTTGTTGTACAATCTACTATTTACTTGAGAAATGAGGAAATAGAATATTTTAAAGGAAAAATGTATTTAGTTAGTTTCGACGTTTGACAATGACAACACTAAATGAATGCTACCGGTTTTATAACTTTTTGTTCTAGAGCTCTGCCAAATACAGGCGACAGCGACTTTCAAGTGCCTCCAGGCATGAGTATGAGAACATATAAAAGGATCGTGGACAAGAATCAACTCAACCCCAATAAGCTTGAAGAGGTGAGTCACCAATTAATAGGGGATATTACTGCAATGTTCTCCGTCCGCCAGAGAGCAGCACTAGCACATCGGTAAACTATAGAGTTCTTAATACACAGACAGATACGTTTAGGCCTTAAATACATCCTATATATTCATGTCAATAAAATATGTACAAAACAATAATAAAATAACAAAGAATTCTCAACTTAAGAGTCGCCAGGACGCTCGCGTGAACTCGCGTCCCCATTAAAACGTAGTTCAGCTCTCATTTTAAAACGACATGCTTTAAAACCAAGAAATTTGGCATGGGCATTCTAGCAGTACAGATCTATGTCGGTAATTCATTTTCGTTGCTAAAAATTGTAATACAAAGAGAATATAGCAAAAATAAGTTTTGTATGTAAATCTGTATCTGGCTGTATTTTCTTTGTATTACAATTTTTAGCATCGAAAACTAATTACCGACATAGATCTGTACTACTAGAATGCCAATGCCAAATTTCGTGGTTCTAAAGCATGTCGTTTTAAAATGAGAGCTAAACTACGTTTGTATGGGAACGCGAGCGTCCTGGCGACTCTTAAGACTAGCTTAAGCCTAGTCAAAAAGTCCCCTCGAATTGTCCCTGGCGCAAAGGTACCCATCACCTTAAATAAATAAATAAAATAAATTGGGCCTTAAATTGTTTTTTACAAGTTTTCATAGATAATTTATAACGAATAAATATGTCATTTGTGCACCAAGGCGGTTTGTTTACAGAGGGCCTAACCTAACCTAACAACCAACAATAGTCGGACTAAAGACACAGCAAAAAATTTTAATTGAACAATTTAATATGACTACGAACATATGGATTTGAATTTGTCTTTTCGATTACTAGAATTGTTTAGAGATTTATGCCAAAACTGCACCGGAAACGTACGCCGATAACTTTACAATGCAGGCTTCTATGTGACTCAAACATTTGGATGTTTCAGATGAAATTATCGATAGTAAACCTGATAAGCAAGGACATATTCAACACGAACGACGTCCTGTTACCACTCGTGGTCGCTGCCGCCGACTCGCGTTTCAGCGTCGCCAATCACGCCAACAGTCCGCTCATACGGGCTAATAGGTAACTTTCACTATGATTACTTGATATATTAAAGAAAAACAAACGGAAGCAGGTCATTACGTAGCTATTGTACCTAAGTTGTAGGCATCGATAAAAACTACAGTTTAATATCTCGGTAACCAGTTAGTTTTGAACCTGACTTAGGAGCCGAGATGCCGAGACCTCTGGATTGAAAGACGGACGTCTTACCACCACGCTACCAGAACTTATCCATTAGAAAACATCTTTAAGAGTCGCCAGGACGCTGGCGTTCCCATACAAACGTAGTTTAGCTCTCATTTTAAAACGACATGCTTTAGAAACACGAAATTTGGCATGGGCATTCTAGTAGTACAAATCTATGTCGGTAATTCGTTTTCGTTGCAAAAAATTGTAATACAAAGAAAATACAGCCAGATACAGATTTACATACAAAACTTATTTTTGCTATATTTTCTTTGTATTACAATTTTTAGCAACGAAAATGAATTACCGACATAGATCTGTACTGCTAGAATGCCCATGCCAAATTTCGTGGTTCTAAAGCATGTCGTTTTAAAATGAGAGCTGAACTACGTTTGTATGGGGACGCGAGTTCACGCGAGCGTACTGGCGACTCTTAATATAATTTAATATCTTTAACCTTTTGACCGCTAGGTGGCGAAGTAATACGCCTGGCCCCTAACGCCAGCTATGTATCATAAAAGAGTTCTAGGGGTGGTATTTCGTAGTTTTTGAACGTACGTCTATTTACGTCGGATGCTGTGACTCACCGTCATTGGCGATTAAAAGTTGAAATTTTAAGCCAGATAGGGTAAATCGTCAGTAACTAAAATGAACTCTGTTGACCTACAGACAGAATTCATTTTAGTATAACTTGGCCTGTTCTTAAAATGTGACAAGTAATTAAAACCTTATATTATAATGAATTATGTTTATAGGTGCACAGAGTTCATAATTAGTAGAGATGCACCGAATATCCGGTTACTATCCGGTATCCTGCCTATCCGGCCCTTATTTGAGTATCCGGCCGGATACCGGATATCTTCGTACTGTCCGGCTGGATACCGGATGTAGTCAAGAGTCACTCACTGCTCACGATAACACTACAAACTAATTTTTTTACACAAAAATTCGCGAGCGCGTGTGTACTTTTGAAAAAAGTTACTCCGTACTGACATAATAAAACTTGTTTTGTTGCCTAGAAATGTGTCCGCGCGAATGTTCACTACGAAACAGGTCGAAACATGGTCGAAACCTGCACGACGCGCACCTGCGAAACTCAAATTGTAGGTATAGTACTGCCGGCCGAATATTCGGCGGAGGGTCAGGCCGAATATCCGGTATCCGGCCAAACCACTATCCGTTGCGTCTCTAATAATTAGTATGAGGTGGCCAGTTACTAGCGATTTACCCTATCATCTGTTTGGGATACTCCTAAATTACGAGTATATCTGTTCTAGTTCCGTGGACTGGTCGCAACCCTCGGTATTAGCTCCTTTGTACTCACTGTATTTGGGCACATGGGGAGGTCTAAAGGTGCCCCCAGATGATCGCAAGGTAAATGACATTTTTATAGCTACTTTTCAGTACAGCTGAAAAGTCTCTCGCATTCAATGAACTCCCAAGAGATCAGAATGGTGGTAATTAATCATAACCTTAGATGATTGGCCAAAATGCGCCTTAGCTTTTACAAGGATTGCATATACACGGGAAAATTCGACCGGTGCTTCTGTGACCCAGGTGGCCGAGTGGTTATGGCGTCTGCCCCCAATGCAGAAGATGATGGTTCGATCCCAGCCTTGGGCATCGGAGGCCTAGGTCACTTTTTCCTTTGTATATATGACATCTATATAAGTTTATAATGCTACTTTTCAGTCTTCAGTAGTTTGTTAACTCTGAACTACACTTTGTACAGTCGCCATCAAATATATCGGAGCGTCCAAGGTCCTCAAAAATATCTTAACATGCACTTTATCGCCTTGACAATAGAAGCGTTGTTCAGATATTTGTGACCATTTTGGCCGCTCCGATATATTTGATGGCGAATGTATGATTCGTTAGAATACAATTAGTGATTATACAATAGTGATTTCAGTATTTTTTACAGTAGCTCGGTCATTTGCTTTGGAAAGGTAGGCGGTAAGCAGTGATTGTACATTTTACAGCAAAACCAGTGCAATGACGTTTTTTTGTGAAATTGTTATTTAATTATCACCCGCCCCTACATGACTACTTAAATAGTTCTAAATGGCTTTGATTTTATTTGTTACTTGGTTTAACAAGTTAATAGCCTTAAAATAATAACAATCGTAGTACTGCACCAAAATTGCTGGATAATCTCGATCACTGATGATAACTGAAATAAGTTCTGTTTTGTTTAAATTTTTTGTTAGTTGCAACATGCTGTATTAATCTCTAAAACTTACCTCGTTGCGTCTAGGTGCCAGCTTGCACAAGGCTTCGGCTCAAGATAATTCAGTACCTGAACAAGGCAACGGGAGCTGGCATCATGTTTCCGCATTGCGTACAGGTAAAGTAAATATTTATTTAATTGTTGTTGTTGTTGTTCTGTACTATTTTCCACAATGAAGTGCGGAGTAATTACAGATACGAGTACAAGCATCTCGTGTTACTTGTATATGTCGGCGGCCGATCGTAAAATCAGGCATATCGTGAAATTCCTAGGCATATCGTGATACGTGAAAATCTTTGACTCGTTCCCTGAGTCGACGGAGCCCCGCTATGCGACATCCTATTTCTGGGCATTTTTCCCTTCGGGCATCTGAAGCAACCTAACCTACCTATACATTGGATTAATGTGACTCGTTCAAACATTACACAGGAACATTACGATCTGCCTGGTTTTACGATCGGCCGCCGACATATACAAGTTTAGAATTACATGATTAATTTTAACAAGTTATTAAATCCTGTGTCATTGAAAAGGTATTGTGTGGTTTATATCAGTCATAAAATTGTCCCTAGGTTACATTCTCGTCGTTATTTGACCCGAACACGAACTCCAGGCTACGCAACATGGCGCTCATGTTTTTACTCAACGTCATCAACAGGTAAGACAAATTATGTTTACACTAGCTACCTTCTCATATTCACCTTAAGTAAGTAGGTAAAGTAAGTAAAAACGTCTTTATTGCACACCTTAGAATAGGACAATGAACTTAACCTATGATATTACATTTGAAAAGAAAGGCAAACAACAGGCTTAAATTTAATTTCATCTGCTTTGAGGCAAGATTTTTTTACTAAATAGGCGGGCCTCTCTCTTTTTACTTAAAGCCTTGCAGCCTTGCGAGGAAATTGCCGCGCGAAGCAGCTCGGGCAGTGTAATAGCGCTTCGTACGGCAAACCTGCGAGCGGCCTCAGCCAAGGCGCGTACACCTTTCGAGCTGCTTCGCCTGAGACAGCTCGCCCTGTGTAGTCCTGCCTATTGACTTGTTTTCTGATTGATCCATTGTTTACAGCGGGGACATAGTACAATTACGGAAAGTGTCCTCAGTGTTCCTTCAGGGACTCCTCAAAATAATTAGATCCGACGAACATGCTGAACACCAACCCAAAGCCTACATGTGCTTAGGTAAGTCACATTATAAATTAAACAAATACACTAAGGGTGGGTTGCACCACGCACAATTAACAGACTCATCAACGTTAAATATGGCGACGGCGCTGTCATCCCATAGAAAACTGTCAAACTTTTCATACAAGATTTTTTTTACCATTACGTTTACGTTCACAGACAGTTTGGTGCAACCGGCCCTAAGAGTTATAAACTTAAATAAGGCATTATCTATGAAAAGGGACCTTATTGTCGATGGCGCTTACGTCGCGCGGCGTCGTAATCGTATTGGGTTATCATTAACATTGGCGTAAGCGCCATCGACAGTAAGGTCCCTTTTCATAGATAACGTCACAAATAGATGTCATATACAAAGGAAAAAGTGACCAAGATATTTACTAAATATTTGTTCGCTAGTTGCACTAAATGTTTTAGTTTAAGTTGTAAGTAGTTTAACATTTTCTCATTGGAATACTTTTTAGTTTTAATCGGCATTTTTTTAATGGAGCGACTTTATTCAATAATTTTGCGTCGTAGGCTAAATTGAACCATATATCTTAGTTATAAAACATCAATTCCTTTACACAACAGGCAGATTAGCAATGAAATGTCCTAAGACTATCAACAACCAGTTCGCTCTACTTGAAGAGTTGGTGAAGAAGATCCCAGAAGCGACTCCAGAGATGAGAACGGCGTTGAGGGACGCTTTGCTTGAGATGGCTGTTGCCTATAAAATCAACCCTGAAGGTAAGTTGGTTCCTATAAACATAGAGTAACATATATAGTAGAGCAGCACAGTCTAAGAACTTTTTAAAGCTCAAGTCAATCGCGCCATCAAAGCCACCTAAAGATACCCAAATCTACCATCCATACTACATACATTGAACTTTTTTTTATTAGACGTATATTAATGTGGATAAGAGCGAAAGATTATAAATCTTGTTTTCTTTTTTTAAAGCAACATTTACTTAAGGTCTAAATAGACTCCGTACTAATAGACTGTATGGAATTAACATTTCAAAACCATAACCAACAAGATATTTGTTTTTTTTTGCGACACTATCTGTGCAGTTTTGTGCGTTTATCCTTTTTGCTTAAAATCAAGATTGCTACTCCTTACGTTGCGATGAAATAATGTATCGATGAACGCATAACCTTCATATACAGTCAGCAGCAGAAGTAGCTAAGCGGGTAGGGTGTTCAAAATGACCTACACACGCTCTTATTCTCTTAACAATAAAGTTGGGTCTAGCTCTTTTTGAACACCCTACCCGCTTAGCTACTTTTGCTGCTGACTACCAAAATGTTTGCTCATAATTATTTGTAATAAACGGGACTTAACCGCGTATATAATTTTAAATTACCTTCGACGTTTCGAGGACGACATAGTCCCCGTGGTCGCGAAGAAAGACTGGCTCCAGTTGACATCAACATCTTCTAGCCGCGCGAGTTTTTCGAACTACCCGCATTTGGTCTTGATTATCAACTTGAACGTTTTGCACACTAAGGATTTCATGCTTGCTGTTTGCTGTTGTCAAAATAATTGAAAAATAAAATTGTTGGACCTTTGTTTCTTTTGCATAATTCCGTAAGCTTATTAACTGTGGGAATTTAGACTATAGAATAACTTTAAGTTGATAAATATGATTTCAGATAAAGTTGAAATCATGGACACTATATCCGAAGACCCGGGCACTTCCCAGGAGGCGATGGAAACCGACGAAGGTTCAGAGAGCAAGAAGGCGAAGACTAATGCTTTCGATGAGCCACAAGCGTTGGCACTCTTCGCTTTATTGGACCAGTAAGTACCTAAATTTAATCTTAAACGTACAGGCATAAGGATTAGGTTCGTTTGCTAATATTTGAAGATCGTTTGAAGACCTATGTATGATCAGAGGGTAAGAAACCTAAGACTACCGCCTTTGATGAACCGCAAGCACTGGCCCTTTTGCGCTGTTGTAGACCAGTAAGTACCTAAATTGAACCTTAAACATATTGGGCATAAGGATTAGGTTTTCTTTCTAAAATGGAGACCGTCGAAGGTTCAGAGGCAATTAACCTAAGTAAGTACCTAAATTTAACCTTAATAATATGAGCGTAAGAATTAATTTCCCATGACGATAGTGTTGGAGACAGACGAAGGTTGAGAAACCGCTAGCTCTGTTTTATTGGTTAATCAAAGATCCAATGAAAATATCCCATCTCAGTGAATGTTGTATCATATTGAACCTAACATATGTGGTCATAAGAGTTAGGTTCGCTCACCATTAGCGTCTACTTGATCACTAAGGTCCAGAGAGTAAACACAACACATACAGCCTTGGCCAGAAGTATTGAGCATAGGTGTTTTTTGTTTACAATTTTGATGTTAAGCATTAACAATGTACGGTAACGGTAAATGTTATATTTTATTTATAAATATAGAAAACTTCACTTAATAACACTTTCAAGGTACTTAAAAAATATGAAAACAGAAGGTACCAAAAATGTAAATTTTAGTCGGTGCGACATATTGCAAATATTCTATGCAGTTACTACTAACTTCAACAAAACATGCCTATTAGTTTAAATTAATTGACAAAATAACTTAAACAAAGATGGAAACGATGGACTAAACTTTCCAGTTTTGTATGAAAATCGCATTGGTGCTCAACACTTCTGGCCAAGGCTGTAGACACAATAAATAATAGTATTTCATACAGAATGGTCACGCTTACACCCCGCCCCGAATGGAATTACCTCACCCCGCGGCAGCTGATTGTTAGGGAACTAGTAGGTTTATCATTCTGGTTGGCAGCGCTTCGATAAAAAGCATAATGGCGGTGTGTTGTCAGCGTTATTTACGGCAGCCGAAACTTGAAAAATAATTGAATTATGTGTGCGTTTAATCTGTTACTATTGTACCTTTAGCCCCTTTCACACAAAGCACATTTTACAATGACATATTAACACTGTTTCGTTCCAACAGCTACATCCACAGCGAAGAGTCGATGATCAGGTACATCGCGATGCGATACTCCGCCACCGTGTACCCGCAAGATTACATTCCGTCCAGATATCTGCTTTTACTAGCTAGTGGAGATAGGTAAGAAAACCAATATTTTCAAGTACTACTCACTTAATTCGCCAGTTTTCAACCGACTTCAAGATTTCGAAGGTTATCAATTCGTCGGGATCTTTGTTCTTTTTGCTATTTTTTTTTAAGTTCACCGATTATTCGAAGACGGCTTGACCGATTTGGAATATTCTTTTTTTGTTTGAAAGAGTATACTTCACAGTTGGTCCCATTATCACCAGGTCTGGATCTAATGATGGGATCCTGGAGAAATCGAGGGAACTTTTCAACTATGATAGGCAAACCGATATTGATTTCAGTATTTTTGACAGCAACTCGGGCATTTCCTCTTGGAAAAGCGGATACTAAGTGAAGTCCGTTCTTTTTTTGTTTAAAATTATGTCAATGATGGTACTTCATAGGTGACAAGGACAGGCGCGTCATATCGCTATCTAAATTCACTGTTAACTCTTCAAATCACCAAACGCTCAATTTTGTTCGTACAAATATTTTAATTGCCACCTTGGGACTTTTGAACTATTTAATAAATATTTCATATTTATTTATTTTTAGATTTTATTTACTGTTATTGGACTAACTTGTTTTTGATTAAAAAAATATTTATTTTTCTTAGCCAAGACGAGGTGTCGACGGAAGCTCTAAAATGCCTCTACGGAACCTCCCGCCCGAGCGAGATAGAAGACGTAGTAAACAACGTGAACAAGAAAGAGACGACCACAGTTAACCTAGACGACGAGACCTCAAAGAAAGATGATAGACAACCAGAGGAAGAGTTCAAAGTGCCCAAGTTTGGGGATATAGTTAATTATGTCTGGGATCAAATGCAGAAGAGAAAGAAAGGATCGAATACGAAACATCGGTTTGTGGTCAACAATCAGGTGTTGCAGTTTCATCCTTTGACTTATCAAGAGGTAAGTAAGACTTACTGTAGAAATCATAGAATAAAAAAAAATCACTTATAAATCGTCGACTATGAGTTTCTTAGGAAGGATGACGTCGATTTTGGAGTTATTGAAAACTGTATTAATCGTTACTTTTGCATGTAAATGTGTGTCAAAATTACTAAATTCAGTAGACGCAGAGAGTCTTGGCTTCACATTAACGAGACTATCAATTTCCACTATCAAAATTTAAGTTAAGTTCTTATTATCTCGGAATTTTCGAGAAAAAACGAATTGCTTCTTATAATTTACTTTTACCTCATTGGGATTAAACATTATGTGACAATTGTAGTCATACAGATATATAATTTTCATAAAATAAAGTCTTAAGCGCCCGCCGCCATAAGGGTCACATATATATCTTACCCGTCCGTCCACGTCCGTCCTTTGGCTGGCAATGATGATGCTCAAGGCCTATAAAACGTGTTGGGGCCCTAGGGCGCATAAGTATGTGGGGCCCTTGGACACTTGGAAATCAGGGGCCCTTAGGCGCTCAATTAGGGACTACGTTGACCGTAAAAAAGTCATCTATTATCTTTGCCCCCCCCCGAAGACGAAGGCGGGCACGGGCCCCGTGTGCCCTTATGGTAAAGACGACATTGATGATCATGTAATAGGTAACACCTACAGCATACCGTTTCCAGATCCTTAGGTACCTCCGCATGTGCCTCAACCGCGAGGCCGGTCTGCGCGACTGCTCCGAGCACCCCAACGCCACCTCCCCTCTGCTCACCAAGTACTTCTATGAGCACCTGCTCAACTCAGAGGTGCTGGAGAGTTACCTCTCTATGATCACCTCTCTGCTGAGCGCTAGTCCAGGTAAAATTCAAAATATTGGATATCTGACTATAGTTTACTAGAGTTTTTCTCACTGTCGTTTTTCACGTGGCTCAAAGATAGTAGTACGTTTCATTTTCGGTATATATGGAGACCCTTACCTACTTTGGATCTGCTAGCTAGATGTGTACTAAACAATTTATCTACTTGAATGTATTGATAACAGAAGATCTTTTCTCGCTAAGTCTATCAATTCAAAGGGGCTTTCTTTTTCAGAATTAATGCCGCTAACATGTTTCTTGGACATCGTCGGTTGCGTGCCCGAAAAGATGGCCTCCAAATACACCAACCTCCTCCCGTTCTTAAAGAATCTCTTCGTAACCAGTACCAAGGAAGACATCCGAGACGCCGCCTCAGTCATTTACGCTATAATCACTGTACATACTAGCGATAAATCAGCGATAGAACGCGAGTTGAAAGAGTTCGTGGTACAGGGGGATAGTAATAGGAATTTGGAGTCGCAGTGCGGGTATTTGTGTGTGTTCTCGCATATGTGTGAGAGGTGTTTGGTGTTGGCGAAGAGGGGGAAGTTTGGAGGAAAAGGGTTTAGTGGGGCGAATTGGGAGCCGTATCAGGATGGAGTTAGAAGTTTAGGTAAGTAGTTCGCTTCCTTAATTGGTATATATTCGATATCTTATATTCATTTAATTTGTTACTTAGGTGTCAGATATATAAAATCTTATCAAATAAAAAGTAACACGAAGCGATATAATACTATAAAAACAAGTAGTTGAAATTTATATGTTTAAACAAGGTGTAACAGAAATACTGGTGATCCTTTTAACAGCATAATTGGTATCGTATTCTTATTATGAAAAAGTAAATAAACAAAAAATTCTCACGAGATTTTTTTTGATTTTGAATAGAGAGTTGGCCAGCTGAGACGACGTGTCCCATACAAAACAATTCTTTTTTCGAGTCAAAAATTTTTTCGAGTCAATTAAGCCCTTAAACCTTTAAACCAAGCGGAGCGGCCATTGAAAGGCGTTCCCCTCTGCCGAAAATGTATGACCAGTGATCATACTCATTGTATGGACTGACGTTTATTTGACGTGGCTATTTTGACGTTTCGCACACATTTGACGTTCCCCTCCCCCGCAAAAAACGGCAGACTTTTTCCGATAGAAATGAGAACGCGTGTCGCATCCGGTTGGTTTAATAATCAAAGCCTTAAACGGATCACCAGTATTTTTCTTACACTCTGTATATCTAAAAAACTTTCAAACGTTGCCTGGAAGAGATCACTCCTCCTTTACTCTCATGTAACCTCATCTGCTATGTTGTTTGAACTGTACAATAAAGAATCATTGCATTTAAATGTATGTTTTAAACTTACACTGTTTTCTATTTCATTATATATTTTTATCTACACCCGTATCATAAACCCTCCATGATGCGTTCATAAACCGCACGTTATAACCACCATAAAATAGATTGTTTCGTTAGTAGTTAGAACAAATGTCTTATCTGTATAAATAATAATCAAAAATTCGATTTCATTATGAAAATCCGGGATGGGCCCCGCCCGCCGGCACAAACGAGTTGGCCATGGCGATGGCGATGCAATCCGTGCAATGGCAGTTATTCAATCATCATTTCGGGTTTATATTATGTGTGTAGATAAAGCAGTGTATGCAGCTGTACGTAATTAGGCCTTAAGAGCCGCCAGGACGCTCGCGTGAACTCGCGTCCCCATACAAACGTAGTTCAGCTCTCATTTTAAAACGACATGCTTTAGAATCACGAAATTTGGCATGGACATTTTAGTACTACAGAGCTATGTCGGTAATTAGTTTTCGTTGCTAAAAATTGTAATACAAAGAAAATATAGCAAAAATAAGTTTTGTATGGAAATCTGTATCTGGCTGTATTTTCTTTGTATTACAATTTTTAGCAACGAAAATTAATTACCGACATAGGATCTGTACTACTAAAATGCCCATGCCAAATTTCATGGTTCTAAAGCATGTCGTTTTAAAATGAGACCGGAACTACGTTTGTATGGGAACGCGAGCGTCCTGGCGACTCTTAAAACATCTGTGTTTTAAGGATTCCTATTACGTAACAGTTACATAAACTACTATTAGAACATATTATCTTTTTTGCAGCCAAATTCCTATCTAACCCGCAAACGCTGTTAGTCAGTACATCAGTATCAGCTATATCTCTACTAGCTAGAGTGGGGCCGCTACCATTACCCAACTCAGATCCTAAACAGCAGGAGACCATTCAGAGTGATACCCCGTTCAGTGTCAATAAAACCGACACAGAAGAGACTGTAAATAAGGTATGTACCTATAAAAAATGTAATCCTTTTTTGCACTTTTGTGTTCTTAGAAGTCTTCTCTGCTCACTTCTTAACAGTTTCAGTGCCGAGCCCCCTAAACCCTATACAAAATGAACCTGATTAGCGAGTTCCTGGCAGCGAAAGTGTTGATAAATGATAATTTTATGTTTTAGTTTACAGTAGCCGACAGCCTCTTCAAAATAGTCGGTAACGCCAAACTACCTACGAAGATCAAAGAGCGAGCGCTGTACACACTCGGCTTGTTGTGTTGCGGCGAGAGATTCCCCTTCGCGAAGCAAGTCGTTAAAGGGTTCCTACAAATGGCTAAAGACGTAAGTATATTTTTAAACTTTCGTGACATATTAACATTATAAAATAACACGGTTACACTCACGGCACTTTAGTCACGTCTCGCGACATGTTTCGGAGAGCCTAGGTCTCCATCTTCAAGCACGAGCAGTGCCACTTGAACCAGCCCGTCGCGCACTGCTGCACGTTGCGTTGTATTTTATGACGTAATATATATTTTGTCTATGGTCTTTTGAGGCGATAAAGCCTCTGGCGCCTGCAATTTGCAGCGCATCATCAACCCATTTGAAACCTGTATATGTATACATACAGTATACTTATTTTGTGAAGTCCCACGAAAACAAAAAAGTTCGGCAATGAGTCCATTTCAAAGTCGGCGCGTTCGAAAGATATTTTTTTTTTAAACCTTACAGTGCGCGAACGTTTACTTTCCAATGTCTAGACTGTCTTTTGTTTCAGAGCAAAGAGTTTGAAATTCATTTGCAAATCGGCGAGTCATTGGTGTTGTGCGTGGAGGGTGTCAACTCTAACGAGAACAGGGACCTCTGGACCGAGGTACCGAAAGAGGCAAGTTACATGATAATTATCAATATTAGCTCAGTCATATCATATTTAACACCAGAAATCGCTAAAATGGAAATCTAACGGCTAGTTCTGTTTTTTTGATATGTTGTTAAGATCCCTACCAGCATCATATAACTAAGTATGCAGCTTCGAAAGACCTGTGCTAACTTTGCAGCACTCGAGAAACCACGAAAATTTCGCACTTTTTTTAGTATTCTTATTTTAAGTCCTAAACTATGCAGTTACAAAAAAACTATTTAATACGGGTTTTAAGAAGACGAATACTTCTACCATTTGAGACTAGAATTAGCTCTGTGGGTGAAATACTTATCGAGATACAGCTCTTCAAATATTGCATTTTTTTTTACTTTCGGAGAGATTATATCTGAAAATATCCACTCAATCAATTTTTTTTAAAGAAACCTATATGTTATTTTTAAAGACCTTTCGATTGATGTACATAATGTTGATATTTAATAAAAAAATAATTTTTGACAATTAGTTACATGTATGGAGTGCCCCCCCTAAAATTGAATGAAAATGACTTTATTCCAGAGTTCAGTCTTTGAAGTCTCAGGAATTCAAAATTTAATGTCCTGTTTTTAGGAAGCTAAGTCCTTATTTCACTTTTTCTTAAAATAAATTGAGCGTTACGAGGTAATAATGAAATTAATAAATGTCGTATGAGTTTAAGTACATTTATAATATACTTTAAGTTATATTAATCTGCCAATTTAAAGGAAAGACCCCATCCTTTTACGTGTTATTTCAGGGCGATGCGAAAGTAAGGGACCGAGAGGCATTGAAGGAAAACGATGAACTGCTAGAATGGCTGCTGAAGGAGTTGTTCAAGATTGGGAAACACCCCCATCCCCACTCCAGACAGGTATATCTTCCGTTAACAATACTAGCAGTCCATAGATTCATAAAAAATACCAGCTTTATAACTTTACATTACTAAAATTTAACCTTCTTGGCTTTGGGCATAGAGTAACTTATATAGTTAGAGCAGCACAGCCTAAGAACTATTTGAAGCTCAAGACAATCGCGCCATCTGCGTGAAAGCCCCCTGAAGATACCCAAAATGTAAGAGGAAATGTCACCTGCACTGCCACTCCACCTAGTAACGAATAGCGTACTTAGTACACATACACAAATTTTGGGTATCTTATTACGGGTAGTAATATTACACGGTTCTGTTTCACTTTTATCGAATTGAAATTTCAACATTGTCATAGTGACATTAAGTCTAAATTTAATTACCCTGAAAATGTAAAATGGAACCCTGTAATATTGGGCCATCGGAATATATACATAGGACTTGCTAGAGGAGTCCAAAGGCACCCTTGATGCGTAAACAACACACGCCGAGAGTTCCGCCGAGAGCCCCTGGGGAGTTCATTTATTTGTATGCCCCGAAAGGACTCGCTGGGGGAGTCGGTTGGCATGGCCTCTAGTCTATAGCTAGTATAGAACTGAACTTCCCTCGGGAGTCGTGCGGCATGTGAGCAAATTTACTGAGAACTCCGTAGGGGAGTTTCTGGCACTGAAAGTGCTAATCGGCGCCTGATGTGTTGTCTCGTTTCAACTAGATTGACTGGGCATGTCGAAAGGGCCCTTGTATTTGCCCAATTGTTTTTAAATATTTACGTGTTTCTTTGACAGGCTACTAGCATTTGGCTTCTGGCTTTGCTAAAGAACTGCCCTGAGAGAACACCTATTTCGAACAAACTCCCAGCTCTCCAAGAAGTCTTTATGGATTTCTTGTCAGAGAACAGCGGTAAGTTGTACTGATTTTCACTCATTATGTACAGTCCGTGAGCTTTAAGAAGAACCTTCGGGAATCGGCGATGACACACGAAGGTAATATTGCTGTTCTGCTTTTTCGTGTGTCACTGTTGATTGATATCCGACGTCTCTTTCTAAAACCCGAATGTTCTTTGTAGAGCTCATGGACTGTAAGTCATTATAAAGCAGATAATATTAAGTTTTGAAGGAAGTTGATCGATTTCAAACAAACAAAGCATTTGTTTGCAGAAGAAGGGTAATTTTACATGTGTTTGTGTAAATCATGCTTTCACCTTTCGTATAATTTCTGACATCCTTATTCCCGGAGTTAAATGAAACGGAACTTAATCGCGTAATTTATTTTGTCAGCTGATCAAAAACGCACCTTATGAGCGTATATTTAGAGTTCTACTACCGACTGAAAATTACTTGTCGTTTGGGCAGTATGGAGCACTCTTTTCGAACTATTTTTACTCGTCTGCGGATGATAGGAGAGCAATGGTTTTCGAGTGTTTTAGTTTATATCAAATATCTTTGATAATTATATCAGAATCAGATCACATCTGAATCCGTCTATTCTCCTTTGTTAAGTAGTAAAATTTTTACTCTATTTGTTAACAGAAATAGTCCAAGACGTCGCCAGCAAGGGTTTAAGTCTGGTGTATCAAAATTCAGACGAAACTGCGAAAAAGGCCCTTGTGGCTCAGATAATAGAGCAGCTAACTAGCGGCAAGCGTGCCGTGGCTCAAGTCACGGAGGACACGAAGATATTCGAGGAGGGACAGCTAGGGAAAGCACCCACAGGGTAAGGCATTAGATAAGCGAAATAATTTAAAACAAAACAAGAACCGACTTCACTTAGGATCCGCTATTCCAAGCTGAAGTGGCCGCCGACTTACTGTAAAAAATAGTGAAATCACTATAGGTGTGCCTATAATAGTTGAAGAGTTCCCTTGATTTCTCCAGGATCCCATCACCAGACCCCGACTTGGTGACAATGGGACCATCTAGGGGTTATACTCGTTCGATTAAAAAAATAACGGAGATATCGAGTAATATACATACAAAAACAAATTTCTGTCGAATTGAGAACCTCCTCCTTTTTTTGAAGTCGGTTAAAAAGGCCTTGTCGCCCAGATATTAGAGCACCTAGTGGCAAGTGCACTCGGGTAACGGAAGACACGAAAATATTCGACGATGGACCATTAGGTAAAGCCCCCATAAGACACGAGTAGAGTAGCAAAAAAAAAATGAAATGATTCTCCTGTACATTACCCTTCTATTCTGTTTTTACAGGGGTAACCTGTCCACATATAAAGAACTGTGCTCGCTCGCCTCGGATCTAAATCAGCCGGACCTCTTGTACAAATTTATGCATCTAGCACACCATAACTCCGTGTGGAATTCCAAGAAAGGTAAGCTAACGGCTAGAAATGTGTGTGTAAGTAGTAGTAGTCCAGCCTTTAAATCCCATTTCATACACTGTTTTTCCAGTAAAACGAGAAACCTGGACCCGGGTATGTCCTTAAACTACGTCCGGACACGGGTATGTTCTTAAACTACCATGGACTTAAAGATATAGTAGACGGCCATTGCCTAAGAACTTTTTGAGGCTCTAAGTCTTTAGCGCCATCTAGTTGAGAGTGACCTAAAGATAGCCATGTAAGAGGAAATGTCACCTTGCGCCATGCGCTTGTCATGCGGATGTCAATAAAGTATTACTGACATAAGAAGTCACTTAGAAATAAATTCTATTAACAACCGACAATGATGTATCTTTGAAAACGTCACAAAAATGTGCAAACCAGTTTTTTTTAAATAAATATTATAGGACAATCTTACACAAATCAACCCAGTCCCACAGTAAGCTCAATGAGGATTGTGTTGTGGGTACTAGGCGATGATATATATAATAGATCGACATCCATAACTCGGGAACAAATATCCGTGATAAACACACAAACAAATGCCCTGACCAGGATTCGAACCCGAGACCTCCTGTTTCATAGAGTCACCAACTAGGCTAGGAGGCCGTTTAAATTATTAACAATTTTGAAATTTTTCAGGAGCTGCATTCGGTTTCCACTCCATAGCTCTTCAAGCCGGCGCACAACTCTCCGAGCACTTGCCTAAGATCGTTCCGCGCCTGTATCGCTACCGGTTCGATCCCACACCGCGCATTCAGAACTCTATGGCTAGCATATGGCATGCCCTGGTACCGAACACACAGGCTACCGTAAGTTATATATGTATTGTATTACTCCGATAATAGACAAGTTTTATATCACAAAATATTTTTGTAATATAAAACTTAATATTTTTGATATTGTGTGTTATTGCAGTATTCAAATAAAAAAAAAAAAAAAAACACAATAAAACAAATGTTCAAGAACTATCAGTAACATTCAGGGTAAGGCCGTGTTTACACCAGAGATGAGCGAGAATGCGTTGCGAGCAATGTGTTAAGAGAACACATATACACACACACACACATATTATGTAAGGTACAAGTTACAACATATATGCATTTAATGTTTGGTAACTTAGCTAACACGTTTTGCTGCAGATACTTGTGTGTCTAAGAGGGCTAAATTTGTTATTTCTGCTAGATTGGTTTTATAAGTGAAAACCTGTAATTGGCTTTATAATTCTACTCTAGTTTATAATAATGTATTATGCTGTTGGTTTTCCATGTATCTAAAATAAAATAAAAAAAATAAATAAATAAATAAGAGTCGCCAGGACGCTCGTGTTCCCATACAAACGTAGTTCAGCTCTCATTTTAAAACGACTTGCTTTAGAACCATGAAATTTGGCATAGGCATTCTAGTAGTACAGATCTAGGTCGGACATTCGTTTTCGTTGCTAAAAATTGTAATACAAAGAAACTAAAGCCAGTTACAAAACACACACACACAACAAACACACAGATTTACATACAAAACTTATTTTTGCTATATTTTCTTTGTAATACAATTTTTAGCAACGAAAACAAATGTCCGACCTAGATCTGTAGGTACTACTAGAATGCCCATGCCAAATTTCATGGTTCTAAAGCATGTTGTTTTAAAATGAGAGCTGAACTACGTTTGTATGGGAACGCGAGTTCACGCGAGCGTCCTGGCGACTCTTAAAAACCAATCCTAGAGCTGTGTGAGTGATTCTATTGGTTTTCAAAAACACACTCCTCACAGCACATCCTCGTTCATGTCTGATGGAAACGCAGCCTTAGGATGGATGGATTTTTAAAATGATTCAATGTCATAATGTTGCTTTGTAGGTCCACAAATACCACAAAGAGATCCTCGACGACCTCGTTGCAAACATGACTTCGAACCAGTGGCGAGTGCGAATGTCCTGCTGTAACGCACTTGCTGATCTACTGAGGTATGCTAATACCAGAGACTACAGAGATATAGACGACCACAGCCTAAGAACCTGCACTGCTACTCCACCTAGTAACAAATAGCGTACTAGTAGTACACTAGTAGCTACTAGGTGGAGTAGCAGTGCAGGTGACATTTCTCTTACATTTTCAGTATCATTAGGTGGCTTTGACATAGATGGCGCGATTGACATGAGCTTCAAAAAGTTCTTAGGCTGTGGTCGTCTATATCTCTATAGCTCTGCTAATACTATCGATTTGTACGTTTACACCTTAATTTTAGTACCTAATAAGTCTGTTAGTTGGATTACTAAAATATATTAAACACGTACTTTTTCTTTTATCAATAGCTGTGTCTACACCTGGCGCACCGCCTCACGAGGAAATTGCCGCGCGCGGCAGCTCGGCTAATGTGGACGTGCCTCGCCCGAGGCAAACGCACGCGCGGCCGCAATGCCTCGGGCGAGGCACGTCCACACTAGTCGAGCTGCCGGGCGCGGCAATTTCCTCGCGAGGCGGTGCGCCAGGTGTAGAATGGCTATTCAAGAAAAAATATGTCTAAGTTTAGGCGGGCCGTTGCCCGAGAACGGGGGCTTGTGGTGTCATGACGTTGTAAAGGGTAACACGGTGTGACGTAACACGAAACTTTAACTACATCTCCACCATTTTATGTTTAATATTAATATGTAAAAATAATCTAGCTAAGTGATATAAACCAATTCACCCCAGTTTGATTGAATACTCAATTGTAACCAGAAACCGAATTTTAAATTCTCGTATTTTAAAACACATTGTGACAATATTTGAATCTTAATTTAACGTACAGTCAGCGTCAAATATATTGTAACAGCTAGAGTAGCCAAAAAATTCGTCACACCATACAAAATATATGGTGTGACGAACTATTTGATCACTTTGGCTGTTACAATATATTTGACGCTGACTGTACGTCGTACATCAAACCTCCAATTCCAATAAAGTATTAAGTATATATTAAGGTCACATTTAAAATGTGTTTTTTTCCTTTTGCTTGACGAATGCTTGGTTTCAGGGGCGCGCTGAGCCTTCACGAGTCCTTGGCCCAGCTGCCCACTCTGTGGGCCCAGCTGTTCAGAGTCATGGACGATGTCCACGAGGGCACCAGGCAAGCTGCCACGACCACTGCTAATGTGCTGTCTAAGGTAATCTTACGTTTACTAACGACGGACATCCGTTATTATCTCGTATTCAAATCTCGCTAAAGTGATTTGTTTAATTTATTTCTTTAATTTAAAAATCGTTGGCAGAAACAGTGTTGGAACATTTATATAGACAAAACTGTCAGTACAAAATGACCTTATAAAAACTCTCCTAATATGTTTGACAATAATTCTCTGTTTGGCCTGTAGCTTGACTGGTAGAGAATGTCTCTTGGTATCAAGTCCGCCTTTTGTAACTGTATATTTTACTTTTAATCAAATTAAATAAATGTGACAGTTACCCCTTCACAATCTTCCACAGAAATAAATCATACCCAAATACGAGATTACTCGCTATTTAAATAAAGTTTGTGATTTGTTACACCTAGTTTTGATTGCCTAAAATAAAATACTCCACTGCAAATTATACACGGCATAGTGGCCTTGCGGTCACCCTTGAGCTATCATAGTATTTCTGTATAGAGCAACAACAATTTTGAATCAATAATGTATATTTTTTCTAGCTATGCGTCCGCGCTTCCGACGTAAGCCAAGGCAAAGATGGCAAGCAAATCGTGTCCGCGATCCTGCCCGTGTTGCTCGACAATGGCATCACCAATATCGTGCGCGAAGTTCGAAGTGTCAGGTACGTAAAGTGAAAAAACAATACATAACACCGTACAAAAGTAATGTTATAAATTAAAAGTATTTCGCGAAAATAATGAGCTGTTTAGTTTAAGGGACTTACAGTTACATCCAAAATAAGATATAATATCATTTTAATGAATAGGGCAGATGCCCCGGTTTTGGCCACTTTAAGGAGAGTTTGGCTATTCAGACGCCATTAATTTTGTGTAAATGAGGAATTATGACACTCTGCATATACCAAGTCATTGAAAATATATTACTTTATTTATATGAATCACCGCTGTTAAGATTCTGACATTAGATCTTATTTTTTTCTTTAATGAAATGTCAGAAAAGGGCCCAGGAGCCAGTTTTGGCCACTTTTTTCTATGGCTCTTGACAACTGAGTCGTAACTGATACTTGACTGATGAAAGTGTCAACGTTACTACCATAATTTACTCTTATATTAAGTGCAAACCACAGATTTGTAATTTTTTCTATAGCTGAATAAAGTTGAAAATGGCCAAAACCGGGGCATCTGCCCTACATATTTCTTACAGTTTACAGACGGTTTCTAAACTAGTGAGCGCCGCCGGCGACTCGCTCGCTCCCTTCTTGCCCAAACTAATACCGGCTTTAGTCGGCGCGGCGGGTGAACTAGAGTCGGCCAAACTATCGTATCTCAGTACTGCGATGGGCACTGATAGTGGCACGAGAGACCTCATAGACGACATGCGAGCCAATGCTGCCAGGCAGCACTATACTACTGATACTGTTGTTAAGGTACTTTAATACGGCTTCCTTTAATCCCACTTCTGGTACTCGCTTGTTGGTGCGGCGGGCGAACTAGAGTCAGCCAAACTATCGTACCTCAGTACTGCGATGGGCACGGATAGACGACATGCGAGCCAATGCTGCGAGGCAGCACTATACTACTGATACTGTTGTTAAGGTATTTTGATACTTGTCATCCCACTTCTGATACTCGTTTTGGTGGACGAACTAGAGGCAGCTAAACTACCGTACCTTAGTACCTCAATAGGTACGGATAGTGGCACGAGAGACCTCACAGACGACATGCGAGCCAATGCTGCCAGGCAGCACTATACTACTGATACTGTTGTTAAGGTACTTCAATCCGGCTTCCTTTAATCCCACTTCTGGTACTCGCTTGTTGGTGCGGCGGGCGAACTAGAGTCAGCCAAACTATCGTACCTCAGTACTGCGATGGGCACGGATAGACGACATGCGAGCCAATGCTGCGAGGCAGCACTATACTACTGATACTGTTGTTAAGGTATTTTGATACTTGTCAAGTTGTCATCCCACTTCTGATACTCGTTTTGGTGGACGAACTAGAGGCAGCCAAACTACCGTACCTTAGTACCTCAATAGGTACGGATAGTGGCACGAGAGACCTCACAGACGACATGCGAGCCAATGCTGCCAGGCAGCACTATACTACTGATACTGTTGTTAAGGTACTTTAATACGGCTTCCTTTAATCCCACTTCTGGTACTCGCTTGTTGGTGCGGCGGGCGAACTAGAATCAGCCAAACTATCGTACCTCAGTACTGCGATGGGCACGGATAGACGACATGCGAGCCAATGCTGCGAGGCAGCACTATACTACTGATACTGTTGTTAAGGTATTTTGATACTTGTCATCCCACTTCTGATACTCGTTTTGGTGGACGAACTAGAGGCAGCCAAACTACCGTACCTTAGTACTGCAATAGGTATGGATAGTTGTACGAGAGATCTGATTGACGATGTGCGAGCCAATGCTGCGAGGCGGCACTATACTACTGGTACTGTTGTTAATGAATTTTAGAACGGTTTTCTTTAATCCCATTTGATAAATAGAATTTCTAAATACCTATACGATAGCCTCGATAAATCGAGAATTGTTCCCGACCTGCTTGACCAGGCCAAGGGGCACAGTATTAACAGCATTCTTATTCTTGAGTCAAACTATTTACAACTCTAAACTTATTTTACCAAATTCCATTTTCCCACAGTGCATGCCGTTCATAAACATCGAAGTCATGAAAGAGACTATCCCCAAAATCCTGGAGTTGACCAAATCGCCCCAGCTCGGCACTAAGGTCGCGTGCACACACTTCATAGTGCTGGGCGCGCATTACTTGCGGAGCGAGATGGAGCCGGTGGCCGGGAAGATAATGACCAACTTGCTAAATGGAGCGTTTGACAGGAACGCGACTGTTAGGAAGAACTATGCGGAGGCGTTGGGCCAAGTGTCGGCTTACGCTAAGGTAGGTTCTTTTGTCTTAATTTACTGTGAAGTATTATGTTATAATTGAAATCACATTTTCATGTAATAAATGAGTTCAATTAATTGGCATTTATTCACGTTTATGTTTTTGATGAGTCCTTTTTACTTGTTAGTAAGAACCTTATGGCAATTTAGCAAATCATTTCGCGCATATTTGTAGTAGTCGGATAGACTTAAATGCGCACTCATTTTATACTCGCGAAATTTTAATTTTGTGTTGGTAAAATTGCTTTACTAATGTATGTATATAAGTGGTTCAAAATATGAATCCTTAACCTTTTGATCAAAAAGTTGTGCCATGGACGCCAACGACGGCTACAGCCGACAGATTTTGTAATGCAATAGGGACCTACGCTGGCTTCCGCAAAGTTCAATTTCGCTTGACAAAACGCGATTAAGTGGCGTCGGTGGCACGTCATTTTTCTTCAATGCTTGCCGGTCAAAAGGTTAAAAATCTACTCTAACAGAGCAACTTTTTTTAGCAATCATCAATCGAGAAACTCATGAAAAAGCTAGTAGGCCTATACGAAACGAAAGAAGACGACACAGCGCGTTCTGCCATCGCACTCACACTCAAATCCATCGCCAAGGCCAAGATAGAACATCTCAAGGACAACGAGGCAGTCTTGGCGCCTATGGTATTCTTGGCCATGCATGCGCCTAAGGATGAAGGTAAGACACAGATAACCTTAACCAATAGATAGATCATAAGTACATACAACGCGAGATCACCACACATCGGTGCTCCCGTACTAATTTTGTATGAGAGCGCGACCGCTTATTTCAGTTAACGTTTTTGATCACTACTCATGTGAATTAAAAATATCCAATATAATTTGCTACTTGATTGGTACAGTCGCCATCAAATATATCGGAGCGGCTAAAGTACTCAAAAATATCTGATCATGCACTTATCGCCTCGACAACCGAGGCGTTGTTCAGATATTTATAACCACCTTGGCCGCTCCGATATATCTGATGGCGACTGTACATCATTTATTGTTAAATAGACTCGACGACAGTGGAAATGTTTGAAGACATATGGACGGACATAAGTCCGGCGCAAGCGAGTGGTATTAGACAACACTTACCAGCCATCCGCGAGGAGATCGAGCGCGCTCTAAACTCCAGCAGTTGGACCAAGAAGATCCAGGTCAGTGTCTATGTCAGTCCTGTATTTCCTTGGGCTCTCTCTTTGCTAGAATCCAGGTGGTTTCTACAGTTAACGGCAATAGTATCTTCCTACACGAAGGCCGCAAAAATGTGTGTCACGCTATTATTTACAGTGGAAACTGGATAAGTGGAATCGCAAGGGACCGGCTGTTTAGTTCCGCTGCTAACAGAGGTTGTGGATGCTAGTAATGTCGCTTATAGAGGCCACGGCGTATATGGTTTTTAGATCAAGACTTAAATAATCATCTTTTATTAAATATGTGTGTACGAGTAGATATGTAAAAAAATAGGTATGTAATCCTGACTTAAAAAAAGCAATGCTGTAAATAATCCACCGTACTCATATGAAAAAATAATATGTGTCCTTTGTTATGAAGTAACTTATATTTAAACAAAATCACTCCTAATATTTATTTATGCAAGAGAAACCAGTATGGTTAAATAAATCAATGTACCGATTGTACTTTAACCTTTTCAACGCTTTCTCTCTCGCATCAAAATGTGGCATACACGCCAACATTTCAACTAGTGAGATACTAATTTAAACCTTATCTGTCAACAGTAAAATTGATTTGACAGCGTCTGCCATAGCCTTTTTAGTGGTTGTTGGCGTGGTAGGCACGACAGTACTCGACCACTTTAATGGCTCTTGGCGTTGAAAAGGTTAATGAAAAAAATCTGTCATTTTGGTTTGTTGACCTGAGTCACAATTTACCACATTTCTTTCAATATCGAGAATATGTTATATTATATTCCTCTCATAGAGGTTTCGGAGACAGCTGCTTCCAGTTACAGAGGTAAAAATAAGAAAATTTTGAAAAAATGGATTCCGCTTATAGAGGTCTCAAAATTCCACTTGTAGAGGTAATTCCTTGCCAAGGGACTGGAACCGAGAACTTAGGTCCGCTTAAAGAGGTTTTCCACTAACCCAGGTTCCACTTATCCAGTTTCCACTGTATATAAATTAAGATGTTTTACAGTTGTTATTGGCTTGAATAAGTTGAATTCAATACTTAGTGAGTTTAAATTAATACTTTTGTTTACTACAGGCGGCGAACGCAGTAAAGACGATATGCAAAGACCTCCCAGACGGACTTGGCGACCAAAGAGAGCAGTTAATCCGAGCGCTGTTGGCCGCCGTCCACGGGAAGACCTTCGACGGGAAACAACACATGATCCAGGCCCTGGCCGAGTGCTGCAGGTTTGAACCTTATGTACTATGGAATAAAGACGATATTCAAAGACCTCCCTGACGGGCTGGGCGACCAAAGAGAGCAGTTAATCCGAGCGCTGTTAGCCGCCGTCCACGGGAAGACCTTCGACGGGAAACAACACATGATCCAGGCTCTAGTTGAGTACTGCAGGTTTGAACCTTATGTACTATGCAATAAAGACTATATGCGTAGACCTTGCTGTAACACTCGGATGTATTTTTTTTAAACGTACTAATTGCCATTTCCCGTATAACCCGTTACATATATTTCAGCGTGAAAGACGGCGAAACGCCTGTTTCCCAAGCGCTCGCATCAGAATGCATAAACGCGCTCCTAGTGGAAGCGCGGAAGCAAGAGATGGTTTACAAGCGGCACGCTATCGCCGCGTTGGGAGAGGCGCTCAGCGCAACCGACACGGACCGCTTCAACCAAGTCTACGAGATCGTCAAGGTCATACTATCCAAGGTAAGAGTTGCTAGTTGAGTAGAAGCAAGAGATGGTTTACAAGCGGCACGCTATCGCCGCGTTGGGAGAGGCGCTCAGCGCAACCGACACGGACCGCTTCAACCAAGTCTACGAGATCGTCAAGGTCATACTATCCAAGGTAAGAGTTGCTAGTTGAGTAGAAGCAAGAGATGGTTTACAAGCGGCACGCTATCGCCGCGTTGGGAGCGCTCAGCGCAAACGACACGGACCGCTTCAACCAAGTCTACGAGATCGTCAAGGTCATACTATCCAAGGTAAGAGTTGCTAGTTGAGTAGAAGCAAGAGATGGTTTACAAGCGGCACGCTATCGCCGCGTTGGGAGCGCTCAGCGCAACCGACACGGACCGCTTCAACCAAGTCTACGAGATCGTCAAGGTCATACTATCCAAGGTAAGAGTTGCTAGTTGAGTAGAAGCAAGAGATGGTTTACAAGCGGCACGCTATCGCCGCGTTGGGAGCGCTCAGCGCAAACGACACGGACCGCTTCAACCAAGTCTACGAGATCGTCAAGGTCATACTATCCAAGGTAAGAGTTGCTAGTTGAGTAGAAGCAAGAGATGGTTTACAAGCGGCACGCTATCGCCGCGTTGGGAGCGCTCAGCGCAAACGACACGGACCGCTTCAACCAAGTCTACGAGATCGTCAAGGTCATACTATCCAAGGTAAGAGTTGCTAGTTGAGTAGAAGCAAGAGATGGTTTACAAGCGGCACGCTATCGCCGCGTTGGGAGCGCTCAGCGTAACCGACACGGACCGCTTCAACCAAGTCTACGAGATCGTCAAGGTCATACTATCCAAGGTAAGAGTTGCTAGTTGAGTAGAAGCAAGAGATGGTTTACAAGCGGCACTAGCATACTATCCAAGGTAACTTGTAGCGTCAAAATCCTTACATACTTCTAAGAAAAGATGTTTATTGTCATCTATTCTCTGCCCTCCTGCAAGTCTATGATCGGACGACAGGCTCTCGAGGGTCAGGTCATGCGATCATGGTTTGTTCCGTTTTATACATGATCATTGGTTCGTGTTGCGGGTTGTTCTCTAACAGCCCGCTCTTGGGCTTATTGCAGAATCACAATTTTTTTCCTATCCCTATGAAAAAGGAAAACCCACAAATTATAAATAAAAATAATGCTTTTTAACCACTATTTCCGACGTTTTTATGTGGTCTAGAGACTACTATAGACCGTATGGATTTAACATTTCCAAACCACAACCTATGAGATGTTTGTTGCTTTGCGATTGTGACGTCATCTGCTTATATTTTTGCACGTATATCCTCATTTATACAATTTTATTTTAGGACGAGTTGTCAATGGGCAAGGAATCTGACGAGGAAGATAATGAAGGCGCGCGGCTTCGGCGTGAGCAACTCGGCGCGCTCAAAGAAACCGCATACGAACTGCTGGGGAAGGCGTGGCCTAAGGACGCCGACACGCAAGGTAAATCCCATAGAGTAACTAAGGCTGTGCTGCTCTATTATATAAGTTACTGTATGGTTTTACATTATATACCTGCAGCAGGAACATCGCGTTGTGTGACTGGCGTTTTAGTACAGTCGTACAAATATCGGAATAACGCCTTTATGTTCAAGGCGATAAACCGCATGTTCAAATATTTTTGAGTACCTTTCGCCTCTCCGATATATTTGATGGCGACTGTACATGTAATACTATTGACGGGATCTTAGTTTCAACGAATAATCTTCGTATTTTCCATATTTTACAGAAAAATACCAAGACGTATTCTTTGAGCACTGCGCGACCTCATACTCCTCGAGTTCACGGTCCACACAGTTGGCTATTCTCGCCGCAGCCACGCGCGTTGTGGAGAGGCTGGCCGTGCTGAGCGCCGAGCCGATGGAGACGGACGACGCTGATAATAGGAGCAAGGCTATAAGCAGCGTCGTGGGACACGCGGCTGCCATCATCGACTACACGTTGAGTAAGTAGCCTTCACACTCCACACAGCTGGCTATCCTCGCCGCAGCCACGCGCGTTGTGGAGAGGCTGGCCGTGCTGAGCGCCGAGCCGATGGAGACGGACGATGCTGATAATAGGAGCAAGGCTATAAGCAGCGTCGTGGGACACGCGGCTGCCATCATCGACTACACGTTGAGTAAGTAGCCTTCACACTCGACACAGTTGGCTATCGCCGCAGCCACACGCGTTGTGGAGAGGGTGGCCGTGCTGGGCGCCGAGCCGATGGAGACTGACGACGCTGATAATAGGAGCAAGGCTATAAGCAGCGTCGTGGGACACGCGGCCGCCATCATCGACTACACGTTGAGTAAGTAGCCTTCACACTCGACACAGTTGGCTATCGCCGCAGCCACGCGCGTTGTGGAGAGGGTGGCCGTGCTGGGCGCCGAGCCGATGGAGACTGACGACGCTGATAATAGGAGCAAGGCTATAAGCAGCGTCGTGGGACACGCGGCCGCCATCATCGACTACACGTTGAGTAAGTAGTCTTCACACTCGACACAGTTGGCTATCGCCGCAGCCACGCGCGTTGTGGAGAGGGTGGCCGTGCTGGGCGCTGAGCCGATGGAGACTGACGACGCTGATAATAGGAGCAAGGCTATAGGCAGCGTCGTGGGACACGCGGCCGCCATCATCGACTACACGTTGAGAAAGTAGTCTTCACACTCGACACAGTTGGCTATCGCCGCAGCCACGCGCGTTGTGGAGAGGGTGGCCGTGCTGGGCGCTGAGCCGATTGAGACTGACGACGCTGATAATAGGAGCAAGGCTATAGGCAGCGTCGTGGGACACGCGGCCGCCATCATCGACTACACATTGCAATAGCATCACTACATAGTATTTATAAAACAAAGTTGCTTCCTGCTGTCTGTCCCTATGTATGCTTAGATCTTTAAAACTACGCAACGGATTTTGATGCGGTTTTTTTAATAGATAGAGTGATTCAAGAGGAAGGTTTATATGTATAATTGCACCCGTGCGAAGCCGGGGCGGGTCGCTAGTTAAAAATATAATAAAAATAAATTTTTGCAATTAATGTTACATGAGTATACATTTTTTTCTTGCAGAAAACAGCAATCAAGTGAGGCACAGGCGAGACGCGCTGAATCTCATGGAAGTACTCGTCAAAAAGCTCAAAGGTATAATAAAATCTCTTAGTTTTACTTAGTCAAGTAAGCTTTACCGTTCACTCTCTTATACTAATTTTACTGCCAACGACTGCTATACAATACAATATGAAATTAAATGCAACTAGTTCGTATGGTACTGTCGCGAGTTGGCGACTAAGAGGTAATTAAACTGCAAAATTGTTGTCTCCATTTGCTACCTATAAGAAATAGAAATAGTATACAAAACGAGATATAAAAGGAAAGAAGACATAAAATGGTCTCATCTCAGCTTGATGCTGGCGGTTGTCAGCGCTGATCTTCCGAAGAGACCATCAGGTGAAAACAATAGGGGATATTACTGCAATATTCTGCCACCAGAGTGCAGCACTAGCACACCGGTAAACCATGGAGTTCTTAATACATACTAGGCCTTAAACAGTTATTTACAAGGTTTCATAGATAATTTATAACGAATAAATATGTCATTGGTGCACCAAGGCGGTTTGTTTACAAAGGGCCTACCGTGAAACGAGAGAATCGAAATTTTGACATGTGCCTCTCTATTGCTCGAATATGAAAGAGTGACAGAGAACCAGATAACGAAATTTCTATTTTCGTGTTTCGTGGTAGGCCCTATGTATGTGCTAGAGCCGCCAGAGTTTTGCATAATATTCCCTATTCACGAAAGGTAACACAAATAAAAGATAAAAACTAAAAGCAAACAAAGAGTCTTAGAAGGAGCATAAATATTACAGATCTACATGAACTTATATCCAAAAAAGTATAATATTTTTAAAACAGAACACAAACAAAAATATCTGTCCGGCCGAACATGTCTTGGCCGTGCATTGGGCTAAAAACGCACTAATTATGACAGGCATGACATTGATAAAGATAAATCAACTTTTTATTAGTATATTTTTAGTGGTGTTTACTCTGTCCCCGCTGTCCGAGGGACATCTTCACACTGTTCCATATAAAATATTTGGTTGTCCAAGGAACCAACCTAACCATAAATAGAAGTTGAAACTCAAACAAATTTATATTTTTCAGATTTAAACAAAACAGAAGAACTGGAGAAACTATGCAGTATTTACAACTCTTACTCAAAAGATCTGTCGAAAGACTCTTCACACGAAATAAGAGCAAAGGTGGACAACATTAAAGTGTATTTGAAATAAACCTTTATAATTTATAACATAAATAAATAAAACCAGCCTGTAAATTAAATGTCTTTTTATTTCATAATCGTGGTTACAGTAACAAATAAGCTATTTATCTCATACAACAGTTATCACATCTGTATACTTTACATTTATGTTAAATTATAAATATTAGTATACTACAGGCAAATAATTTATGTTGAAATTAATTTATCGCCAAAAAACCTAATTTTGCTAATTTATCTATTCATCTCTTAGAGTATTCAACCATCCGGACCGGCCATTGACAGGCGACACCTCTGCCGAATATATATGACGGGCGGTCATACTTATTGTATGGACTGACGTTTATCTGACGTGGCGTGGTGTTGTACGTTACGCATACATTTGACGTTTCTCCGTATAGAAAATGACAGACATGGCCGCTCCGGTTGGTTAAATGCTCTAATATTTATCTAGCAGGTTGATCATAAGAGTTTATATATGGGAATAAAACATTGAAGAAAAATATATAACACTTTTCTTCCACTTTACAGCAAAAAATCCATGATTTCATCAGTCGATAAAAATATGGCATGTAACGAACTTAAATGCCGATGAAACTGCAGTAAAAATATTTAAAGTAGGTCAGTACCTAATATTTAATAAGTTACCAGTACATGCGGTAGTCTCTTTCTAACACATAGGGTTGGTAAGAGACTTGTAAGTTGTAGACCACATGACTTCTATTTCGTGAGGCTGATGTGCGCTATGGCGCTATGCTTAAGGTGTCTATCATTTCGTGCCCAAAATCGTAAGAGATTATATCTATAGATTTAACGCCGAGCGTTGAATAAAAATTACGTCACTAAACTGCATTGTCTGTGAAATTGAACTTTGCTGTGTGCATGGTCGCGAAGGACGCCGTCCTTCGCGTCATTGTACTACGACTTTCTGATGACATGTACGTACTACAGGGTGTTTTTTCAATAACCAGCCATATTGTGCGAGGTGATTAGGTAGGCCATACTAAACAGCTTTTACTATGGGACCAACTCCGAAATCACAAATTTTTTTTGGCTGTTTCATACATTTCGGCCGATCAAACGTCGACGTTTTTTATGGGGACTTCAATTTTTTTTGGGATTTCGAGTTCAGCCCCATAGAAAATGTTGTTCAGTATGACGTACTTAATCACCTCTTACAATATGGCTAGTTATTGAAAAAAGAACCTGTATAGTCTACACTACAGTAGCAGTCGAAAGATTAACCCTTTGACCGCAAAAGGTCGTGCCACGGACGCCAACGACGACGGCAACAGCTGACAGGTTTTGTAGTGCAATAGGGACCTACGCGGGCTTCCGCAAAGTTCAATTTCGCTTGACAAAACGCGATTACGTGGCGTCGGTGGCGCGTCATTTTTGTTCAACGCTTGGCGGTCAAAAGGTTAAAGAAAGGGTACGGGTAGCTAGAATAGAATGTAAGCCGTAGATAATAACCGCTAAACTAAGGAGGCATCATCCTTTTAATGTCTACACACCTGTGTCCAGTTTCTAATCATTTGTAGCTTGATTTTATAAATTGCCTTGCATTTTTTCAGATGAAATTAGTAAATTTTTTGATACGGCTTCATATGGAACTCTAAATTATTTGTACATAAAATGGTGCATCTAGAATGTTGCTGCTAAGGCTGAAGTAAGAGAAGATTAAACAAAGAAAGCCTAAATATCTTACCGCTAAGCGCATTGGACGATTTGGACGTATCACACAAAAATGAAACATAAATAGCATAAAATAAAATGGTTTTTAGCTCGATAAGCTGATATTCATGATAGCATAATATATTTACGCAAGGACGTTATGTATCTATTAATAATTGTTTTTACTTTTAATTGACTTGAAAGTTTGGCATCTAAAAGATTCGCTATGGTTATTTACTGCCGCCATCATTGCCACTTTCTCAGATTATTAATAGTTTTCAGGAATTTGTCAGTAACTGCCTTGATACACTTAAAATACCTAATAATCTAAGGTCTAATGGGGTTGGCAACTGTCAACGGTTTGGCCAGATGGCGCCAGCATAGCTAGGTCCCTTTCACTAGTATTGTTGTATGGGATTTGGCTTAAAGGCTAGCCCATCCAGGTCAAAAAAAATTAAAAAAAAAAAACGTGATTTTGACACTATTTGTAGGACTGACAGGGACCCAGCTATGCTGGCGCCATCTGTAAATACTTTCGACCGGCCAACCCCATTCTGAATCGTTTTTTCACTACTTGGCAGCACCGGTGCGAGAGGTCTAGCTGTCATAATCCACCAATCATGTTTTTAATCATTCTTTTTTTGATCGGTGGATTTTGACTCCTAAAAAAAGACCTCTCGTCACATCGCCGCCATCGTCACCTGGTTCTCAGGAAACCCTCATTGAGTAATTTGACAGCATCTTACAAACAGCTTTGTACGCCAGGAGAAGTCAGATTACTCCACTCAATTAATAATTCTACTTCATATTAGAATGGTTCTAAACAGACTTAGGCGATTATCAAGCTGGCGCCGCAAACGAATACGGCGTCGGCGTGCTAGCGTGACAGCGCTATACGCATGCAGAGCGCTATCTCGTTTGCGCACCGGCGCCGCATGCGGAGAACGCAGTAGTATGAAGGCCGCCGCCTTACATTTGCATAGTCTTTTACTTTTTATATCACATACTATTTCGCTAAGGTACGTCTCGTTCAATGCGAATTTACCGAATTGACACTCAGGCTCCTTCCAGTAGAAACCTATCACTTTGTCAAAATACTAAAACATGACTAAAACGTCTTGAGACTATTTGATCATCAAAGACTATACAGGGTGGCCCAAAAAAACGTTGACAAAGATTTTTTTAAGTTTTAATATTAAATACTTACATAACTTATTCAATACAACTTAAAATTAAAAATACAGCCTTTTTTATTTAAGAAAAATCAATTGTCTTCAAAATAGCCCCCTTTGGCTTTAATGCACAAACGCAAACGTTTGGTAAAATTTTCAACGATATGCCGCAGCTCCTCCATGGTTATTTTTGCCCACTCCTGGGTAAGTTTCGCTTTTAAAGCGTCTACACTCTTGTGTTTTGTAGCACAGGCCCTTGTTTCTAAGATAGACCACAAACTATAATCCATTGGATTTAGATCAGGTGAGTAGGGCGGCCACTCTTTCGAGCTTATGAAACCTGGAAAATTGTCTTTACACCACTGCTGCACACTTCGGGCCCTGTGAGATGGAGCAGAGTCCTGCTGGAATATCCACGGCTGGTTGCCGAAATGTTGTTGACTCCAAGGAAGAACTACAGCTTCCAGAATATCTCTCCTGTATATTTCTTGGTTTATTTTTACACCCTTTTCAATAAAAATGAGAGGAGTTTTGCCTGTAGAGCAAATACCACCCCAAACCATAACTGAATCCGGCTTTTGACGATGGGGAATGACTGCGACCTCTCCGGGGCGACTAGAAGAGTAAATTCTGTCATTTTGGTGATTGTGGGCCTGTTCTATACAAAAAAGTTTTTCATCAGTAAAAAGGATATTTTTCCATTTTTCAGTAGCGGCACGTCGCGTAATCAAACGGCATCTCTGTAGACGAACTTTTTTATCTTTATCTTCTAGAAGCTGAGCTTTACGTAGCTTATATGCCTTTAATTTTAGATCATTAGCGACAATACGTTGGACCGTTGATCGACTTACACCCAGTTACCGAGCCATTTTTCGCACTTTGGTCCGTGGATTACGACTAAGCCGTTTTTTTATAACATTTCGAAGCCTCGGAGTCCTAACAGTCCTCTTTCTTCCTCTTCCTGGGCGGTCAGCAAGATGCCCGAGTTCATTATACCGCCCAATAGTCTTGGACACCAGTTGACGACTGACACCGAGCGATCTAACTATCTCACACTGTCGTTTTCCCGCTTCGTGCAAGGAAATTATTGCTTTACGCTGCGTAGACATCATAAAAACCAAAAATATTCATATAATTCAAACAAGCTATTATTCATAAAACGTTGCCAATATGTGTAAGAATGTAACAGAAAATGAACCGAATTCGTTTGGCGTTCCAAATTCAAAAATTTTACTTTTTAATTTTGTCAACGTAATTTTGGGCCACGGTGTACAAACTGTCTACTCCATTTATTAATCGTTACTAAATCCTATACAAAATAAACCCAACTAGCGGGTTCGAGGCAGCGAAAGTGTTAAAAGAGCTTGTAAAGTGATAAAACTTGCCTAAATACGTGATGTTCTAAATATAAAAAAAACGATTTTCATGAACACTAATAAACATACCCCGGGGTTTTCGGTGCGGGAATGATTTCGTGTATTTATAACTTTGTTTATTGTAAAATAATTACCAAACTATGAAATAAACGTAGGTACTAAGGTCATAATGTGCTTAGAAATGTTAAATTAGTATCGTTTTTTACAGTTTTTACCTGTTATTTGGCTAGTGTATAACATTCCCGCACCGAAAACCCCGGGGTATGCTAATAAATAACTATAATGGTTCAGTGAGCAACACATTGAAACTAAAATAAATGGAATATATTAAATATTACTACGATTAAATATATGTATATGTTAAATTATAAACAATACCAAGTAATATTTTTGTACAAATAATAAATCTCTTATCTGACTCTATCATCCACATATATAAAACCATCATACTATTTAGTACAACCAATACGATACTGAAGAATAATTTACTGTACAACTTACTATAGACGGAGAGCTGGCCACGTCAGATATGACACAATAATGAGAGCAACGAAACCCCTCTAGTTAGTTTGCTATACTATGCTTATTTCTAGATCCGGACATCTGGCAGCTGTAAAGTGGTGGAGGTAAAAGAAAGCAAATAACTTGAAGAAAATAAATTCTAGAGTTCTGGTTTTGATCCAATATTATGAAAAATTATATAATTCATTAGATTATATAATATCCAAAAGTTTCGTTTAGGGAAAGTAGTGCCAAATGATGTATAATGTAATTTTTGGTTACTCGCCTACTGTTTTTGTTTGCGCAATAATACACAATGTTTTTTGTTCTAATGTTAAAATAAAGGCCCTGTTCTCTATAAATGACACAACTTCAGCAGTTTTTACCGATTTCGGTATTACTTTTATTCAACTTAAAAACTTTGTTGGTCTATCACTCTGATATCCACCCATTAAAAGCTGCCAGATGCCCGGATCTAGCAATAAGGATGGTTATGGAATCTAACTGGACTGATTACAAACCTCTCATTATTGTGTCACATCTGACGTGGCCAGCTCTTAGACCACTATGAACTTCATTAGGTTGTATTTTCACCAGAGATGTGAACAGAGCTAAATGTAGTGATTCTATAGGTTCTTAAAAAACCCATTCTTCGAAACGTATCTTCGCTCATATCTGGTGATAACGCAGTCTTAACCATTTGACCGCCAAAGCCGTCATATCACGCAACCTAAGGTAAGGTTAACCTTTTGAACGCCAAGCACCGGCCGGAAAAATCGTGCCCTCAGCAGTCTCAGCACCAGCGCGCGCGCGCAAATCAAACCGGTTATACTTTGGACTTGATATCACTTCCTGGCACTGATGGCACGAGTGTCCGTGCGCGTGATATGACGGCTTTGGCGGTCAAAGGGTTAATTAACACTAAAATAAGAACGGAATTAATTTAGGATTTACGCAAAGGCTATAAAGAGTTTTGTAATATTATGCACGGATTAGAAGCTATTTGTATAACCAAACTCCAAAAGTCAGTTGTTGCTTGAGTTTTTTCATACAAAAGACTAGATTTAGTGTAGTTGTTATAAAAAAAATCAGAGAAGCTATTATGTTGCTGAAATACTTTAAATATAACATCAATGCATGCAACGCAATGTAACGGTATAATGCAGTTCCCGTTTTTATTACATAATACTGAAACTTAAAACGTGGTGCCAAAATCCGTTTATTCACTACACAACTGTACGCTAATATTACATCTCAAAATCCTTTACAAAAACCCGCATTTTATTGCACTAAACATCATCAAAAGTCCGCATTTTTTTGCACTAAACATCATCAAAAAGTCCGCGCGGCGGAGCGCTCATTTTCTCCCGTCGCCGTTCGTCGAACTCGGACTGTATAGCAGGTAAAGTACTCGCACCAAATCTCTGGTCTAGTTCATCATCAACAGTCCTGTTGTAGGGTACCTCAGCGCGCTGGTACGCGGAGATCGGCTGGGATCGCTCGGGGCTCGGCTGCACGTAGTGGTCTGAGTCCATATCGGTGAGGAGCCCGGTGTGGGCTGAAATGTGGTACCATGCACAATAACCGGTATAAAAATGATGGTAAAGTGAGTTGGGAGTGTTAGTAGCACAGTGTGAAGTGTTGGTGTTAGTGATAAGTGACTGATAACGAAACTGAGGTCCTATAGAAAAAGAAAATAAATTGCAAAAACTGCATACATACAGCCCAAAGGCAACTATTTTTGAATTGAATGCTAACTATTTTCAACCAACTTCAAGATTCTGAAGGAGGAGGTTATCAATTCGTCGGGATCTTTGTTTTTTTTATGTATGTTTATCGATTATTCGAAGACGGCTGGATCGATTAAAAACAATTAAAATCCTTTTTTTGTTTGAAAGAGTATACTTCACAGTTGGTCCCATTGTCACCAGGTCCAGATCTGATGATGGGATCCTGGAGAACTCGAGGGAACTGTTCAACTATTATTTTATTTATTTATTGATTTATTTTATAATTCAAATAAGTTACACAGCATTACAGTTATACAACCAAGGCACTGTGAACTACAAACAATTAATATTACAGACATACTTAAAACTAGTTGGATTTAGGCGACGTAACTGCGTGGCTCCGTTGGTATTATAGGCACACCTATAGTGATTTCACTATTTTTTACAGCAACTCAGCCACTTCTTCTTAGTGAAGTAAAAGTCGGTTCTTTTTTGTTTAAAATTATTATATTGAGTGTTGAAGAGTGTACATTCTATACTGCGTGTTACTAACTACATTCAAAGACAATAAAGCGAGTCACATTGTAAAAATAGACAGACCCATTGTCCTTGAGTATGGTTAGGTGTAAAACGTTAGGATGATATAACACCTAACTTTCTATTTTTAAATTGTAAAGTGTTCAAACACCGTTATTAGTTTCACAAATACAAGACAGGAAAGTAGGTGCGAGTGAGATGAAGTGCGTAACAATTACCACACCATGGCCCTATTTTATAAAGTGATACGTTACAATTTTACAAGTTACACTAGTAAAAGTCTTGAAAAGTCACGATAGATATATAAGTCTTTCAGTCGGAACTATTATAACGTAATTGGTTTTCGTCCTACATTTTCGCTAGTAAAATTACTGATAAAATTATAACTTGTGTATTCCCATCTGCGCCCGTATTATAGATTTTTTTCCCATTTGTCCCCGTCATCGCCATACAGCGCGCGTTCTGGGCGGGCACAGATGGAAATACTCTACTTTTATAAATAAGGTCCAAATTGGTCGTAAATACCCACAACCAGTAGTTGTTACATTAATTATTAATCTGTTAGACTCAGAACAAAATAGATACTACAAACTAGATACATAGAAGATGTGTCATATTCATATCATGACCGGTCAAAACTACAAATTGGTCTTAAAGTGTTTTAGAAAATGTGACCTCGCTAACTGTGCACCTAATTTGCAGGCGACTCGCTTCGCTCGTGGTTCAACTCAACCATAGAATCCATTCGCTAGCTCGTATTTCAAATACAACGTTGCTCCCTTGTATAACAAATAGCTATTTATAATGTGTTGTTGCAAAGTCCATGCAGGGTTAGTGAGGTCTAATAAACGTTGTAGGTATTACCTCCATCCTGGTTGTCGCGCTGGGAGCGGTAGCCGGCGTACCGCTCGCTGTAGTCGCGGCGCCGCGTTAGCGACTCCTCGGCACGTTGCCGCTTGCGCTTCTCTAAACACATACAAAAATATTACAAAGGACAGGAACTTGTGCCATATAACAAGTAACTCCCAATTTTTTTTGGTACACAGTTTTATTGCTGACTGTACCAGTAGCATTTAACTGTTAATTTGTTTAACTATTTCATCTTTAATCGAAAAATATAACAATATGGAGTGTTTACCTAATGTTATATAGAGCCTTTGTTATATAGAGTTTATACGAGAGACTAATAGTAAATGATAAATACATCTCCTTTATAAAAGTTTTAACTATAAAAACGATTATAAAATTTAAAGCGAAAGTAGATGTTACACCAAGATATTTCCGTATTTTTTTTTGAGATTTTGATTTTATGAATGCAATGAAACTATTAAGTTTATCTCATTATTTTGACAAACACGGGACTTAATCGCATACACTTACTTTTAAAGTAAACTATGTACCTTTTAAAGTAAGTGTACGCGATTAAGTACCGTGTTTGTCAAAATAATGAGTGAAAATCGTGTGAGTTTAAATCAGTACATTAAGTTTATCTATTGGAAAGTAGCCTATTGGTCAGGAAAGATTGAATGTCTCATAATAATGATTGAAGACTAACCTCTCTTAACGATCTCCCGGCCCTCATCGACGAGATCTGTGGTCAGCTCGTCGTCACCCACAAACTGCTGGAAGCCACAGAGCGAGAGGAGACGACTGCCGAGCGAGAGGTAAGTAGCCGCGCACAGAAGTACCACTAGCATTGGGAAGTAGATGTTGAAGCCTTCTGCTATTATGCCGAGGACGTCCATGTGACCCATTATCTGTAGAAATAGGGATTTGATGAAATCTCACCCAGGAGAAAAAAAACCGGCCAAGCGCGAGTCAGACTCGCGTACGAAGGATTTTGTACCATTATCTATAAAAACGGCAAAAAAAAAACATATTTGTTGTATGGGAGCCCCCTTAAATATTTATTTTATATCTGTGAAAATTTCAACTGTCTAACTATCACGGTTCATTAGATACAGCCTGTTGACAGACGGACAGTGGAATCTTAGTAATAGGGTCCCGTTTTTACCCTTTGGGTACGGAACCCTAAAAAGGTCTCAGTTCCTTCGGTTCGGATCACAATTGCCGGCGATCTGGGCCATTCTTTACTTTACCGCCCGGTGCGTAATGTACTATTTCTCAAACATGCGCGGAAATGTTGTCGTTACGTTCGTGAAAATAGACTCGGAAGTATCACGTTTCGGGCACCGTAGTGACACTTGATATGATAAAGATTTTCATACTACTTTGCAGGCCGGAAATCCCTATTTTCCCAGCCTCTGCTGTAATGTACTATTCCCAAACCGAGTGCTAAACTGACCTGCGTGTAATACGTCTCGAGCACGTACTCCTTAATGACGTGAGAGTCCATGTGCACGAGGCTGAGAAAGTTGAGGCACATGGCAGGTGTGAGGCGGCAGACCATCATGCCGGAGAAGATGAGGCTGTACTCATTGGTCTGGTGGTGGGGCGCCAGGTACCACAGGTTCAGGAGGCGGATCTTGAGGACCGTGGAGTAGGCGCAGTAGAACATGTAGGCGATTACTAGCGTTGATACCCACTGGAACAAATCATTATCATCATCTTCACTTGAGCCATTTGTCGCCCACTGCTGAGCATAGGCCTCTCTTCGAGTACGCCATTTGTCCCGGTCCTGAGCTAATCCAGGCGCGCGGTCGCAGATGAAAATTTGGGGGGGGGGGGGACACTAATGTAGATTTTTTTTTTCAAATTTTTGAGGGGGTCTGTAAAAAAAATTTTCTATTAGAAATGTAGGATTTTGGGGGGGGGTCATGTCCCATGTGACCCCCCCCCCTGGGACCGCGCCTGAGCTAATCTCACCCAGAAGTGACCCGCAATCTTCCGAATATCGTCCACCCAACGAGCCAAATAACGACAGGTAAGTTAGCATTTGAAATTAGTAGAAAATAGTTTTAAACAAACAAGAACAGAGAGTATGCACTAGGCCATGACGAGTGGCGGATACGAGGGGAGGCCTTTGCCCAGCAGTGGGACACAGCATAGGCTACGGAAAAAAAAGAACTGAGTTTACTTAGACTCCACATTTCCAAAAGCAAATGCCCGACCTACTGTAAAAAATACTTAAATGGCTATGTGTGTCTATAATATTTCAAGAGTCCCATTCTCCAGGATCCTATCATCAAATCTTGACCTAATGAAAATAGGACCAAAAGTCAATATAGCCTCAAACAAAAAAATAATTCGCCATATTGGTCCAGCGAATAATCGGTGAACATACACGAAACGAGCCAAAACAAAGATCCCGGCGAATTCAGAACCTCCTTCGGACCTTAGAAATCGTGAAGTCGGTTGAAACAAACAATAGCAATACTGGAAAATACCACAAATCGGAAACAGATGTCCATTAAAATGAAAAAATGAACCGTGAAAGAACTCTGGACATCCTGGGATTCGAACCCACCTCCTTCGGAATGCCGGTCCGACGTGCTCCCAATTACACCAGACTTCGAATCATGACAGCGAATTTTATCATGTAATGGTAGACTAGCTAATACAATACTCACAACAATAGCCGCATAGTTGTACGTGTATTTAGCGGCGTTGAGGATGTTGGCGAAGATGGACAGCACCGGCTGCTTGCTGAAGAACGTCATCTCCGACCAGACGAGCGCCACCGACATGATGCCCGTCATCACGGCCATGGACTTCAGGAAGTACTGCTTTAGCACGCATTCCCAGTACCATTCTAAAAACAACGAGTATGCAATTATAGTACATCTTTGCCGAGGTACGGAAAGAAAGGAATTTTCTGACGAGGTACTTGGGTGCCAGGGCGAGGCTTGCCGAGGCCTGGCACTAGTTCCGAGTCAGAAAATTCCTGTTTCCGCTGAGGTATACACAGTGCTTTTCTCAAATATGTGAGGAAATAAAGAAAAATTTTAGGAAAAACAACAAGTATTTTATATTGGAAAAGTTATGTTGATACTGTGTTTTATAATAGGTAATACGGAGGTACTTTTAAGCATAGCATAAATAAACCACACCATAGTTGGCTTCTTGTTTTTTGATAACTGAAATAAGCTAAAACACATTTTCAGAAAAGATATTAGCATTTATGCTCATCTTCGAATCCATACATACGTCATAAACATAAACCCTTTATCTCTTGACCTAGCAGGAAGCAAGTAATCCACTATTATTCTTTCAAATTAGGTAGAGCGCTATCAATTTCCGCACTGCATTCATTTCTGAAAATCATTATTTAAGTTTATTTTGTACTATAAAGTAAATAAACAACGTAACGAAGTAAATTACCATAACCAACTAACTTTTCCGCTTTTTAAAATTATTTTTAATAAACCATAGACAAGATAGCCCGACACAGTACGCGCATGCGTATTCGCGCGCGCACTTTGTGAAGCCCTCTACACACGGCTGTTTAAATGAATTATTTTGCTTGGCTGAATCCGTTTTTGCCTTGGCCCATTAGATTTATATGCAAATATGAGAATTTTAAAAGTTTAACGCAGCGGAAAAAAATGGAATTTCATACATTCATTTTACTCCTAGGAGTAAAATGAAGCACTTTCCGTGTTCGATTTAGGAATAAAATGCGGCCATTTCCGAGCATGTTTGAGAAAAACTGTTATTTCAACTTCATTTAGTTTCTCGTCGTGTTTTTATCAGTTATTTAAGTTATTAGGTAGATTTCGAAAATCGAGTCTACCTATTTTATTTATAGTCATGTCCGCATTAGTTATTACTTTGTTCAGTTGTGTATACCATAGACCAGGAGCCGACCCGCTATCCCTCCCCAGGTCCGGGTGTCAACGTCTATGCAATTATTATTTGTTTACCAGAGACGTATTGACATAAGTTATAAAATTCCGTAAAACGTCATACAATAACGCCCATCCGTCTGATCTCTACATAAGATCTAATAATGGAAATCCTCGATCCTTTTTTTAGTAGCTTAAAAAAGCCATTTTAAGAGGTAAGTCAGTTGTACCTTATTCGAAGATGGAACACTCGGTCTTATAGGAGTTACCTGTAGTGGGTGGGTATAGGATCCGCAGGGCGCGTGGTCGCGCCGTATGGAATGTGTGAGTGAAGCGACGGTCAGGCGACCTCAGGTTGGTAGCCACGTCTTCTAGATGGAACACTCTGTCCTGCTCTCACCTGTAGTGGGCGGGTATAGGATCCGCAGGGCGCGTGGTCGCGCCGTATGGAATGTGTGAGTGAAGCGACGGTCAGGCGACCTCAGGTTGGTAGCCACGTCTTCTAGATGGAACACTCTGTCCTGCTCTCACCTGTAGTGGGTGGGTATAGGATCCGCAGGGCGCGTGGTCGCGCCGTATGGAATGTGTGAGTGAAGCGACGGTCAGGCGACCTCAGGTTGGTAGCCACGTCTTCTAGATGGAACACTCTGTCCTGCTCTCACCTGTAGTGGGTGGGTATAGGATCCGCAGGGCGCGTGGTCGCGCCGTATGGAATGTGTGAGTGAAGCGACGGTCAGGCGACCTCAGGTTGGTAGCCACGTCTTCTAGATGGAACACTCTGTCCTGCTCTCACCTGTAGTGGGTGGGTATAGGATCCGCAGGGCGCGTGGTCGCGCCGTATGGAATGTGTGAGTGAAGCGACGGTCAGGCGACCTCAGGTTGGTAGCCACGTCTTCTAGATGGAACACTCTGTCCTGCTCTCAACTGTAGTGGGTGGGTATAGGATCCGCAGGGCGCGTGGTCGCGCCGTATGGAATGTGTGAGTGAAGCGACGGTCAGGCGACCTCAGGTTGGTAGCCACGTCTTCTAGATGGAACACTCTGTCCTGCTCTCACCTGTAGTGGGTGGGTATAGGATCCGCAGGGCGCGTGGTCGCGCCGTATGGAATGTGTGAGTGAAGCGACGGTCTGGCGACCTCAGGTTGGTAGCCACGTCTTCTAGATGGAACACTCTGTCCTGCTCTCACCTGTAGTGGGTGGGTATAGGATCCGCAGGGCGCGTGGTCGCGCCGTATGGAATGTGTGAGTGAAGCGACGGTCAGGCGACCTCAGGTTGGTAGCCACGTCTTCTAGATGGAACACTCTGTCCTGCTCTCACCTGTAGTGGGCGGGTATAGGATCCGCAGGGCGCGGGGCCGCGCCGTATGGAATGTGTGAGTGAAGCGACGGTCAGGCGACCTCAGGTTGGTAGCCACGTCTTCTAGATGGAACACTCTGTCCTGCTCTCACCTGTAGTGGGCGGGTATAGGATCCGCAGGGCGCGGGGCCGCGCCGTATGGAATGTGTGAGTGAAGCGACGGTCAGGCGACCTCAGGTTGGTAGCCACGTCTTCTAGATGGAACACTCTGTCCTGCTCTCACCTGTAGTGGGCGGGTATAGGATCCGCAGGGCGCGGGGCCGCGCCGTATGGAATGTGTGAGTGAAGCGACGGTCAGGCGACCTCAGGTTGGTAGCCACGTCTTCTAGATGGAACACTCTGTCCTGCTCTCACCTGTAGTGGGCGGGTATAGGATCCGCAGGGCGCGCGGCCGCGCCGTATGGAATGTGTGAGTGAAGCGACGGTCAGGCGACCTCAGGTTGGTAGCCACGTCTTCTAGATGGAACACTCTGTCCTGCTCTCACCTGTAGTGGGCGGGTATAGGATCCGCAGGGCGCGCGGCCGCGCCGTATGGAATGTGTGAGTGAAGCGACGGTCAGGCGACCTCAGGTTGGTAGCCACGTCTTCTAGATGGAACACTCTGTCCTGCTCTCACCTGTAGTGGGCGGGTATAGGATCCGCAGGGCGCGCGGCCGCGCCGTATGGAATGTGTGAGTGAAGCGACGGTCAGGCGACCTCAGGTTGGTAGCCACGTCTTCTAGATGGAACACTCTGTCCTGCTCTCACCTGTAGTGGGCGGGTATAGGATCCGCAGGGCGCGGGGCCGCGCCGTATGGAATGTGTGAGTGAAGCGACGGTCAGGCGACCTCAGGTTGGTAGCCACGTCTTCTAGATGGAACACTCTGTCCTGCTCTCACCTGTAGTGGGCGGGTATAGGATCCGCAGGGCGCGGGGCCGCGCCGTATGGAATGTGTGAGTGAAGCGACGGTCAGGCGACCTCAGGTTGGTAGCCACGTCTTCTAGATGGAACACTCTGTCCTGCTCTCACCTGTAGTGGGCGGGTATAGGATCCGCAGGGCGCGGGGCCGCGCCGTATGGAATGTGTGAGTGAAGCGACGGTCAGGCGACCTCAGGTTGGTAGCCACGTCTTCTAGATGGAACACTCTGTCCTGCTCTCACCTGTAGTGGGCGGGTATAGGATCCGCAGGGCGCGGGGCCGCGCCGTATGGAATGTGTGAGTGAAGCGACGGTCAGGCGACCTCAGGTTGGTAGCCACGTCTTCTAGATGGAACACTCTGTCCTGCTCTCACCTGTAGTGGGCGGGTATAGGATCCGCAGGGCGCGGGGCCGCGCCGTATGGAATGTGTGAGTGAAGCGACGGTCAGGCGACCTCAGGTTGGTAGCCACGTCTTCTAGATGGAACACTCTGTCCTGCTCTCACCTGTAGTGGGCGGGTATAGGATCCGCAGGGCGCGGGGCCGCGCCGTATGGAATGTGTGAGTGAAGCGACGGTCAGGCGACCTCAGGTTGGTAGCCACGTCTTCTAGATGGAACACTCTGTCCTGCTCTCACCTGTAGTGGGCGGGTATAGGATCCGCAGGGCGCGGGGCCGCGCCGTATGGAATGTGTGAGTGAAGCGACGGTCAGGCGACCTCAGGTTGGTAGCCACGTCTTCTAGATGGAACACTCGCTCCAACATTATGCCCCACTGGGTCTCTGTGCGTTGGAGCACGTGGAGTGCTTTGATCATCTGAAGATACACAATTTAGCGTAAGATTTATATATATATATATATGACGAATAACTAATGGTACCATCTGTCCCATTTTTGGCCCCAAAATATGTTCACCTACAGGGTTTTGATATATCCAAAGCGTTACCAATAATATATATTTTATTAAAGATTGCAATTTGCATGTGTATATAGATCCTTTTGTTGTAATTCACTGACTTGAGTTAAAATGGGTGAAATAAAAAAGAATTGGACATTTTGGGTCAACACTGGACAACTAACTGATTACTTCTATATTTTAAATTTCATTAATATATATTTTAAATTTCTAACTAAAATGCCTCTGTAAGCAATTATGGAACCCTAAAAACGTAATCTAAAATAAATTTTCAATGCTCCTAAATACACTAAAACTCACCTTCTTATGTAAGTTGACGAGCGACTTAAACGAAGGAGCGGAAGGCCGCTCGGGCGCCTGTCTGCTGTTCAGCCTGTCCCGGAGCTGAATGGGCAGCTTCTGAACGATCGTGTCCACGTGACGGTGCAGGGGGTGCCCGGGGCCCACGGCCGCGGTGATCGAAGATAGACTCTATGCAAGAGAATAAGGTTGTTATTGATTGCAATCATTGAAGGGATGTTTACAAAAACAACATAACTGCTTAGAGCGGTTGACACTTTTTTAAGAACATTGTTAATCGTTTCAGGTGTCAACCAGTGTAGTCATGTTGTTTTTGTAAAAATCCCTTCAATTTCTTGAGGACGGGCGGGAGCATTATATCACGGGTGAACATAGTGAGTAAAGGCCAATATCGATGGCAAGGATGGATCTCCAAGTTGCGGGGCGGCTCGCATCCATGACCGTGGCGATTGACAATACACTCTATTATAAATGCTATAAAGTTCATTGTCGATTGCAATTAGTCATTAGCAGCTTGGCAAATAGACTCTATGCCAACAGAATAAGGTTCATTTCAATTTTGATAATAGCTCGTATTGATTGAGCTTAGCCTTTCAGTACAGTATGATCGCTTAAAATTAAAGTAACTAGTAGTCCGCCTCGAAGTGAAAACTCGCGATTTACTTGCAAACAAGTTGACCAATATAATAAGACCTATATGAAGATTTTTTTTCCCTTTCTAAGTCCATAACCCCTTAATCGATCCAGCTCATAAACGAACTCTCAAATTTTGTGTATCTCTGCTATAACCCCAACAAAATTCATAAAGATCAGCAAAACGTTACTACAGTCCGTGAGCTTCAAGAAGAACCTTTGGGAATCGGCGATGACATACGAAGGTAATATTGCTGTTCTGCTTTTTCATGTGGCACTGCTGATTGATACCCGACGTCTCTTTCTAAAACCCGAAGTTTCTTTTTATAGCTCACGGACTGTAAATAAAGTTATCGTCAAACAAACTCTCAAAATCAAAAAGCCATCGAAATGCCGAGACGTTGCAGTAGCCAGAAGTTGTTTGTAAGAACTCGCTTTGCTTCCGCTCCCGCTCGTTCGATAAAAAAAATGTATTTCAAACTCAATATAAATAAACTCACATCCAATATATCGTCCATAGTTTCCTCCGCCTCGCATTTATCGGTACTCAGTTTGGCTATCTTGAAGTAAGTATATGTTAGAGTGTAATTCTTCTTTGAGTTGTTCCACAGGTTTCTCGGTACCTCTACCAGGGCGTAGCCCAAAAGGAGAATCAGGAGGAACAGACCCCATGTGTTACTCGCTGAAATTAAAATCATACATACAGTTAGCACATTGGGAAGTAAGGAATCTGCAAATTCTGCACAGAAGTTGATTAAATTTATTTTCGGTCAATGCCTAAGAAAACTAGTTTTTGCAATTTCTTACATTTTTAAAATCGATCCCACATAGTAATTTTAACAGTTTGTGAAATACTGTGTACATATTCGCAATAAACAGTTCATTAGCTAGTTCGTTAGTTGAAGAAATTCAAAATTTATCACCAAGTTGTCTACAACTGCCCAGACCTTAATTTAATCTTCGGTTTCGAAATCGTCCAAAACATGCCAGTTTGCTTTGAAGCATTCTTAAAGCGCCACACCTTGCACAGAGCAATGCAAGCCAAGCTACTCTACAATGGGGTATGCCGGTCGAGTCTTTACAGATGGCGCCAGCATAGCTTTAAGTCGCTCGTCAACATACATAAGAAGGTGAGTTATTCTCTTGGCATAGAGTCGTATCTTCGATCACCGCGGCCACCCGGGCACCCGCTGCACCGCCACGTGGGCACGATCGTTCAGAAGCTGCCTATTCAGCTCCGGGACAGACTAAACAGCAGACAGGCGCCCGAGTGGCCTTCCGCTCCGTCGTTTAAGTCGCTCGTCAACTTACATAAGAAGGTGAGTTTTGGTATTTAGGATAGTTGAAGATTAATTTTATACGTTTTTAAGGTTCCATAATTGCTTACAGAGGCGTTTTAGTTAGAAATTTAAAATATATATTCATGAAATTTAAAATATAGAAGTAACCAGTTCTCCAGTGTTGACCAAAAATGTCCAATTCTTTTTTATTTCTCCCATTTTAACTCAAGTCAGTGAATTGCAACATAAGGACATATGTAGACGTGCAATCTTTAAAAAATATCTTGTTGGTGATGCTTTGGATATGCCAAATCCATATAATCATAAACATACAATATTTGAAATGTTAAATAAAATATATGTTGAAGATAAAGGATTTTTTTTAAGAAATTAATTTAATCTTCGGTTTCGAAATCGTCCAAAACATGCCAGTTTGCTTTGAAGCATTCTTAAAGCGCCACACCTTGCACAGAGCAATGCAAGCCAAGCTACTCTACAATGGGGTATGCCGGTCGAGTCTTTACAGATGGCGCCAGCATAGCTTGTAACTCTCAGTCTTTCAATAGTGTCACTTTTTTATTAGGACTGATCTGGTTGGGCTAGCCTTTAAGCCAAATCCCATACAACAATACTAGTGACAGGTACAAGCTATGCTGGCGCCATCTGGCCAAACCATTGACAGTTGCCAATCCCATTCCTCAAAACTTTGTGCCGACTGAACAAACCTGAGGACGCAATAGCCTTGATCTTCGCCCAGTCCAGGTACACGCCTGGCTTCAACGCGATATAAATTAGCAGGATACCACATATGAACAGGTACGAGCCGTAGTAGATAGCGTTGTCCACGAGCGCAGACTTCAGTTTGCCCTTCACGGTGAAGTCACCCGCTTTGCTGTATGACTGCATCATTGGCATTATCAACCTGAAATGTAGAATAGAAAAAAAAAATATTGTTACACTTTTTTCTGCTGTCTAAAAGCTCTCAACTATGAGCCAAAAATCTTAATTTAGGTGTGTTTAATTTAAATAAAGTAAAATAGCAAGACTAACAGGACCAGACATATGAGCTGGTTTTCGCAAAAACCCAAAAATTACCAAATTTAGCCTTTTTTCAATAATGTATATTTGATAACCGGTATATTACGTGGTCTGGTTAATCATGAAATAGTAAACAACATACCAATACTGTTATTTTTATATGGAAAAAGTGCTGGTTTCTTTTCCCTGCATAAAACATTACATTACACTCAAAAACTCTGACAAAATCAACAAAAACAAAAATTTTGATATTGATATAAACATATTATTGATTACTAGACCACCGTTTTCTACATGCTATTTTTTTATAAAGAAAAAACAATTCAATTTTTTATGATGATGATGTCTTCCTGTTATCCCTCATTAGGGATATAGGGCTCGCAGAAGAGTTTTCCATTTATCGCAATCATGAGTGGCTACTTCCATACGCTAGTAAAAGGAAATTACCAAGTCAGACATTGTGAAGTCCAATAAACAACCCTCCAGAGATTAGGGAACACACTGTCATCTACAAAGCTCCAGGGTTTCTGACATTTGGTGACAGTTGGCGGGATTGAATCGTTGCTTAACGGAGACACGGTGGGCGCCACTGTTGTGGTTGTGCTGTTGTCTTGCATGCATTGTCGGTATACAGTCTGTGGAAGAATTGGATTGTTATTTTACATGTCGACTTCTAGTTTAAAGTAGTATTTTTGATATAAGTACAAATCTGTCAGTTTCTCTCATACATTATAAAGGACTTTGTATGGCTGTCAGATTACTGTACTCAATTAAAAATACTACTTTAGTGCAGACGGTAAAAAAGCCTTTTTATTCCATAACTACTTAACAACTATTTACAATTTCATAAATATTTAATTATTTTAGTGTTAGGACCGAATTCAAATTATATGATGTAAAAATAATGTAAGGCATGTTATTTTTCTTAATTAAGAATTAGACTTTCTAGTTAGTAGATTGACCACGACCACGAGCGTTATGACACGCTCGAAACGTCAGGAAAATTAAAAGTAAGTGTACGCGATTAAGTCCCGTGTTTTGTCAAAATAATTAGTAGATTGAGTTTGTATTTTTTATGTAAATAGCAATTCACTCGTGTTTTGAAAGGGTTTTACCCGTGGTACCACGGTTTTTGTACCACGGGGGACCACGGGATTTTTTTTTTCCCGTATTTTCCCCGTAGACCCCACTGCTCCAGTTTTAAATTACACACAGCAATAGATATGTCATAAATTACGCCTCTAAATACTATTCTTTTTTTAATAGGCTAGGTAGGATTTGGTTTTTTTTTTTTTTCTGTGCCTTTAAATACTAGCAAATGAATACCATTCTCGAGCAATGGGTCTATGGGGACAAAATTAGTACTCGTGGATCCACTGAGGGTCATAGCAGTGGGACCACGGTTAATACCCGGTTCTTTTCAATTACCCATAGTCCCATTTCGGTGTTGTGGGTCTACGGGGAAAAATTTTTACCCGTGGTCCCCCGTGGTACAAAGGCCGTGGTACCACGGTTAAAACCCGGTTTTGAACAATAAAGAGTTTACTACTGCTAATAATATTTACTGTGAAATTTCCAACCTGAAATCATATAGATATTAATTTAAATGTCAAAATGATACAATAAGAATGAAAGGTAATCAACTATTATCTCAGGTAATAAGGGGCGGAAAATGTTTATCAATCATTGATAAGATTTTAGGCAACTATCAATAAATTTCTATGCTGGGGCTTTGTAGAACAGCAACCCATATGAAACTTTGCTGTTGTTTAATAGCAATTAGATGTCGACTTAAAGAAACTAATAAGGATCAATTTTACAACTGACAGAAAAATGGAAAAACTCGCTTCAAGCAAGATGCCATTGCTCTAACCAACTAAGCTATCAATAACTCAACCTTTGGTGAAATTTGTCTGTTTCAAAAGGTTTCATGTTCAAATATAGCTTTAAGAGGTGACCTTTCCATTTTTATTTCATTGAAAAAACTGAAATTACGCTAGCAGATGTTTCTGCTAAGTACAAAATGAATTCAATAAGAATCACATAGTAATATTACTCACCGAAGACACATCCAATGGCAATATAAACATAATAACAAATGAAAAGTACCACGCTGTAAGCACAGCCACAGTCACTATTATGTGATTCCGGTACACATCGCCATATCTGTACAATAATGTAGCTGCCAATATAAAAGCCGATATAATCTCTATCACAAACAGAGTGTAAGCCATGGTTAATTTGAACAAGGAATTGGTTGCGTTAGTTCTTCGCCGTCGCGGCAGTTCTTTGTTTCTCTCGCCAGACCCTCACTGCCTCGTGCTGCAACTGCTCGAAACGCACTTGAGTCGACGATTTCAAAGGCAATAATATCGGCTTCTCAATCTCATACTCCGCGGGACATTCCTCGTAAAACAGGACACCAGTATCAGGCAAAATCGGATCGAACTCTATACTTATGTTATCAGACTTCGTGTCAGACATTTTAGACAATCGTTGATAATAGTAACATTGTTGTTGGTTTAACACTTAATTTAAATAACCAATGATTTAGAATCTCTTTAAGCATTAGTTTTAATATTTTGATAACAAGGCAGAAAATTAGGTCGTGTTGTGGAAAATGTGGATGACGTTATTGACGTTCGTCTGTTCACATCATTCAGCTGCGTTTAGTTTAGGGAAAAATAGGCGCTGATAGATGCCGTGGGAGCGATATTTTGGGCCAACAAACGACTTGCAGCGCTGCGTAGCGATTGTTCATAAGGGTCACAACACACCTAGCGGAATTCCTCGCGGAATTAGCGGAAGTAGCAGAAATTTGTCTATGGTAGCAGAAATTTTTCTATGGCTTCCATACAAAAAATCTGCTACCATAGACAAATTTCCGCTACTTCCGCTAATTCCGCGAGGAATTCCGCTAGGTGTGTTTGGACCCTAATAAGAAGGCAACAAATCATTAGTCGACTGATGGTCGACTGGGATGTAATGTACGGCACAATGTGCTAGATGGCTCCTTTGGCCTATTCTTAACTCTTTAAATTAATAATGTATGTATGTATGTAAACACTTTATTGTACATAAAAAAGTTACAATAAAACATGATAAAAGAGAAAACAAAAAATAATAAATTAAATAAATAATAATATGATATGTTTGCCTATCCTGTATAGGCAAACATATGGATTTTCTTTTTGGGTCAGTGAGGGCAGCTACCAGACCCCGTGCTGCTGCTGCCACAGAGTATATTGAATAGTGGGGTATAGAGATATCAGTCAAGACTTTCGGATGCCGCGCCATCTATAAAAAGTTCACCGCAACTTTTCATCGGTATATACATTTATAGCTACGTATACAGCTATAATAGCGATGGCGGGCTTATTAAATTTAATGATTTTATATCGCCATTGCAAAGGTCTGAGCAAACTGAACCAGGCCACATCATTTGTGAACATTCACACATGATACTGTATAGCCATCTGTAGTTGATTCACCGAAGCCTATCCGAGTTCATATATTCGCTACTTTGTTCTAACTGAAAACACCGTGGCTGCTGCTAGGTGAAAATGGAAAAGAAAATCCAACCTGTATACATCTCACCGTTGGGCGCTGGCCTCATTCATGCACAAAAAAGGATCGGGCTATAGTCCATACGATGGCCTAAGCGGGTTGAGGCTTTGCCTACATCTTTTGAATTTCTCCACGATTGTATGCAGGTTTCTTCACAATTTAAACGCCTGCCTATTCTGAATAAAAAAAAAAAAAAAAAAATTCATTCTTCACCAAATAGCGATTGGTAAATATCAAATAATATTTCTTAGATAACTTTCTCTTTCGGCCTCACTTTGTGACGGAAGTAGACACTCCAGTTTAAAATAATAACTTCATGATGGGAACTCATACATTCTAATACGACCGGTCCAAGTCGTGATGTATTGTGGTCGTAATCGACAAGAATGGGGAAGGCAAGGTGTCAAAGTGACATCTTGTGGTCCTTAGAAAAATTAAATTTGTATGGCACGATATTTTTTTTTATTTTTTTTTGCGATAATGACTTAATGTTTTGTCTCGAATTGCTCCGAAATTGAATTCCACCATTTTCTGAAATACTAAGAAAAGATTTTTGACTGCATACTAACGACTAAACTTCTACAAAAAGTAAAAAAAAAGAAAAAAGATATTTAAGTATTCTTCAATTTAGGCACATTACAATGCACTTATGATCGTCAGAGAGAAAAAGAAACTACCACAGGTTCTAACCCTACACCTCTGACCCGAGAAGTATCCCGGCTTTTCCCATTGAGACCCGAATTGAGGAATACTACGGCACCTAGTTATCTATCTTACGATTTTGATCATTTCTATAAAAAAAAAATATAGGTATATTATATATATATTTATAACAAGTAGTCCGCCTCGAACTGAGAACTCGCGATTTCCTTGCAAAAGAGATTACCAATATAACAAGACCCATCTGCTGACTTGCGTATCACCAACTTCCTGTCTCTACACTTTCTACACATATATTTTCCCATAAACATGTAAGTAGCGAAACGAGCCATATATTCGCCGGCAAGCGTTGGAATAATTCCCTCGAGCGCGGTAAAACGCTTCCTCACTGGAACAGATTGAAAGTGTAATTTTTATTGAAATAGGGAAGGGTTTATCGAGCCAGCGCAGCGTAAAATATTTTCTAACAAGATGCAGTGGTATATGTGATATCCGCAGATTGGTAGAATCCAACTACCACGCTATATTGTCTCACAAAGTGCTACGTCAAGTAGGGTAGTTATTTCTATCTCGATGGTAGTTATTGCTACAGCCGGACCACATTAACTCTTCCTTCCGGGTTATATGACAATGCTTACTACCCACTTTTTGGTGAAAGAAAACTCCATGAAGAAACCGGATCTAATCCTAATAAAGCCGGAAGGGTTCGGGCACGGAGTATAGGTAATGGTTCGGGTTGGAAGGTCAGGTAGCACTAATATGTTCATCGCTTTCGTAAAACCTCGTGCCTACGCCAATTCATGCGTTCTAAAACAACGAATCTAGGTATTCTAGAATTATTTTCATAGGTAAATACTTGGCCTGTATCAAATGGTATGGTTAATAAATAAATACCTATATATAAAATTCTACAAAATAAGACCATAATAAAAAGCGAACTGAGTGACCGCGCACATAATCTCGTACCAGAGATTTTGCAAACAATGTCTAAATTTAGATATAAGTTCTTTTTGAAATAAATAGTTCTAAATTTTTTTTTAAATGAGAAAATACAGGTACCTACAATGGAACCCGACGCAAGGAACAAAATAGCCCCTTAAGACTAGATTTAACACTGCGGCTGCCGAACGAGCCGTTTCATTGTTCACATCTGGCTGGTTCCGTGCAGTGCAATAAAACACGCTTCGACTAAGGCTCGCAGCACACGTCAGGGCCGTTAATCAGGATCCTCAAGTTCCATACGGTTCCATATCATGGCATGGAGATACCATTTAGTCAGGGTGAGTACTTATTATTATACTACTTATTTCAGTCTATTTCCTCAAGTTTCTCGTTATAAAAAAGCATATCAGGTGTTTTAGGGTTCCGTACCTCAAAAGGAAAAAAAATGGAACCCTTATAGGATCGCACGTGCGCTTGTCTGTTCCTCTGTTACAGCCAATTTATTGCTCCGAAAATATTAGACTGACTGCACGGAAGAAAAAGCTTCCGGGGTATTCTCAATCTAAGACATTATTTTATTATGTTGTATTCATACAAATATTTTTATTAAAATAAAAGTACATCATAAAATATATATAACTTAATATGTTGAAAGTATTTCCTTGTGACAAGTATTTATTTGCTTTCCGGATTTATTTTTCCGTGTGGGCTGGAAAATTTCATTCATGCCTCATAACACATTTTTTTGCGTGAGAATACACTCATTATTACGATCATCAAATTAAATGAATGTTATAATGTTTCAAACTAAAATTGGTAGGTAAACGAAACACTACACTGTACCTTAATGGCCATCTGTTTCCAGTTTGTGATATTTAATGAGTATTCAATGTCTGTTACGGCGTAATGGCGTGCCACGGGCTGGCATTACGACTATCACAAGTAGAATTGAGCTTAGCCCTTGTTTATTAGTAAGCTTCTTTATCTCTCGCCGCTGTTTATTGCCGTACCCATCCATCGGAGCCGTAAACATTGCCATTTCATTGCTTTATTTACGGCTGAATTAGCTTTCAGAGTCAAATGCAGACAATACAATAGAAAGGTCCGTACGCAAATGAATTTACTTTAGTGCCCACAACCGCACCATTACGGATTCAAATGTGCAATAAACCGCAAATAAAGGAGGCGCATTTATATTTTCAAAATACTACACTGATTTGATGATAATTAAGGCCTGTTGATCGCACTCATGGATAGATGAAATTTCCTGTAGCTTTTCTTACAATGATTTTTGCGAAGCACATCAATCCACTGTCGGGTTGGAAATTAATTCGCGCTGCACGGAAAAAAAGTATCTCTCAAGTATCTTCATCGGAGACAAACTCTCTTCGTCAAAACAATATTGTTTTGTATATAACGAAAACAATTCATCTAGAAAGTGATCTTAATTCAAGTAAAATGTCTTTAATCTTGGGCTAAAGATATAAAATTATGTAGTCCAAGAAAATATTTACTTATGTTTACAGAATAATATTTTCGCATTGTTATTCTTGGCTGAAGATATCCTTTTTTTTTCGTGTGGGCGGTTATTTTCACGGGCCATATTTTCTGCTAATCTTATTTGAGTCTGTAACTCTGGCTAGTATATTCCATCACAATGCCTTTCAGATATTAGAAAACTGGTCTATCGCTTAGAGTGCACGAGCCGAAACAGGCAATGCTTCTATAAATTGCTGAAAAGCTTAACACATTCAGCGCCGAGAACCCGACTGTCGGGTTCTCTGTTCGTAGCTACTACGAGCTACATGCGATGAATACGAGCGTAGCGCGTAGCACTAGGTGGCATTGAATGTGTTAAAGAGAGACTTTGGTACTCGTCGTTTTTCAATGGCTGGACAAAACTTTGCATCAGTAATGTATATCCTGTCCACCATATATGCTTTTCATAATACGTACAAAATTATACATTACTGCATGTTAATAAGGTACAAAATGGAATGATTAAATGCATATACTGCGTATCTGCAAAGTTGGGCTGAATAGAACCCTCGTCAATCAGAAGCAGAGGCGCATCCCCATGTCGTTATTATAAAACCAGAAAGTTTATTCCTATCTATGTTACAGTAGATGCGAGTAACATTCTTTTGAGCCAGTGTACGAGCTACTTTGTAGAATATAATTACGTGACAGTAAAAAACTGGCCAAGTGTGAGTCGGATTCGCTCACGAAGGGTTCCATACCATTATCTATAAAAACGGCAAAAAAATCATGTCTGTTATATGGGAGCCCCGTATAATATTTATTTTATTCTGGTTTTTAGTATTTTTTGTTATAGCGGCAACAGAAATACATCATCTGTGAAAATTTCAACTGTCTAACTGTCACGGTTCATGATATACAGCCTGGTGACAGACGGACAGCGAAGTCTTAGTAATAAGGTCCCGCTTTTACCCTTTGAGTACGGAACCCTAAAAATTATGTGCACATTAAGTTCCGTATAGTTCACAATTGGCGAATGTAAGAGTGACTAGGCTATTACTGATTATGATATATAATAATGACAGATTGGTTATGCACGCTCCAAAAGTGAAGCCCTTAACACATTCAGCACCGAGAACCCGACAGTCGGGTTCTCTGTTCGTAGCTACTACTCGCTACACACGAGGAATACCTGGCTACGCGCTACGCGGTACAGAAAGTGTTAAAATGAGTGAATTCAAACAATTGTCACTAGTCGCGCACCGGCAAGCGAGAGATGCGAACGTGTCATTGAGCTGCCGTCGCCAGCGTGAGAAAGAGACAAACTATAATTTTCTAACAATGAGAGTGACAAAGATGTAAGGATTGTCAAAATAGATAAATGTAATGGAATCATTGCTAGGTTATGAAATAACTATGCAAGTATTTTTATGCACATTTTGTTAGAGTATAACCCATCCTTAGTAAATATCATTGCTTATGATTACTGAACCGGTGAGATCCATCTTAGGCTCTGTCTTCACTTTTCATCAGGTGAGACTAGAGTCAATCGCCGGTCAGTTTTATAATTAAAAAAAAGTAGTTTATGGAAGTAGCAATTAATTCGTGAAACTTGGAACTTGTGAAAGTCATACACAGTGTTCGATTAGTTGGAAGGAGGTACCTATGTATAAGCTTTTTCTCACAAATTAGCGCGATTGCTTCTTTGCTAGATGTAGATACACCTTTATGGGTTCACCAGAAGGTTGGCTTCGTATTAAGGGGCTAGCTGATAGAGCTGCTGTTACCTAGCTGTATTTTGTACCAGTGCGGCTGTACTGACCTAAAGCTTATCGATGAAAGCGTGATCTCACTGATCTCTAAATACATTTACAACGGATCTTATACAAATTAAATTGGTCTTAATTTAACCTAAGTTTGTTCGCCCGCATGCTCTGAACGTTCGAAATACCGACCCCGAGTACTATGAAGCCGTGTTTATCTGTTTTTGCAGCTCTAATCAACTTTCCTAGTCTGAAGCTTTCTGTGTTTGACAGTTGTCTACGTATACATGGGTCGCATATGAATAAAAAACGTCGCGGAGGAGTTTAGGACACACAATCCGAAACTTGTTAATTATTTAGGTATCCGCAGCTAGTGGCTATGGCTATATATTTTCATTTATTTATGGTATCAATTGATTCGTAATGTTGTCGGGATCAAATTAAATTGCCATATACTTAGGTAGTGTGTAAATCTAATACGGGTGATAAATTAAATCAGACATAGAACTCTTTAGTATAATCATTAATTAAGATTTTTTTAAGTTACACTTAACTGTGACCAAATAATTAATTTTTGAAAATTTTATTAGCAGGAATGTACTGTAAACATGGTATTGAAAGTAACTGTCAACGAGCGTTTAACGCGAGTGTGTTTGTGTTTGCATAACATTGCCGAATTATTTAATATGGGTAAAATTTTAATTGCAATTCTAAATAAAAGTTATCGAATTACATTTCTTATGCCCTATACTACCTAATCAATCACCGTTTAGATTCGCCCGTATGAGATTTACACACTGTATAGGGCCGATTGTGTTAAAGCTTCCTACATACAAATCAGAAATAATGGCAAAAGCAAAGCTTGACCATTCAGAAAAAGCTCCAGAACCCTATACCACGGTAGAACAAAACAAGATATAGCCATCACTACGTCACAGACACCACTTTTATTTTCGAAGTTTAAATTTTGAAATAATTTTAACTAACCATAAACCATAAGTAACTGGATGTGGTTCTGCATAATCTGCAACTCTAGTGAATTTAAATCCGGCTCTGCACTACACTCCGTAAGGTGGCTACATCCACTAATTTAGGTAATATTACCCCAAAATTTTAAGTTAGAGAATCAAAATGAAGTCGTTGAAGCAGTGATAATTGTCTTATCATATGAACATTATAAACAAACACTTATCAAAGGCATTATCACACTTTTTTCTGGGATTATCACTTGAAATGTTGTTGTATACATTCTCATATCAAGATAAGATAGCTACAATAAAATAAATATATCTATATTCATCCTAACTTTCGCCTCAAAACTTTGTAGGCATGAATTTTCCATAAACTTTTATCGCACTCTGCCCTCGGGAATTAAACTTTAGATAAATCTTTTGTAAGCCTCTATTTAACTTGAATGTTAGTATGACATAGGTAAAAGCTTATTTAATATGTTTTTTTCTTAAACATGTACTGTGTGGTCACTATTAATACTTACTAATATAGATATTAAGTCGTGTATCGTAGGTATTTATCAATATTAATACTCTTTGTATTACTTGTGCGTGCGTGCGTGCGTGCGTGCGTGCGTGTGTGTGTGTGTGTGTGTGTGTGTGTGTGTGTGTGTGTGTGTGTGTGTGTGTGTGTGTGTGTGTGTGTGTGTGTGTGTGTGTGTGTGTGTGTGTGTGTGTGTGTGTGTGTGTGTGTGTGTGTGTGTGTGGTGTGTGTGTTGGTTACTACGTGACCGATTTCATATCTCAGCGTAGGACGTCCACTCACAAGATGGACAGACGACCTTATAAAGGTCGCCGGAAGACGCTGGATGTAGGTCGCTTCCGACCGATACTTATGAATGTCCAAAGGGGAGGCCTATGTTCAGCAGTGGACGTCTTATGGCTGAGATGATGATGATGATGATGATTATCAGTTTGTGTTTGTGTCTCTCACTTAATTATATTCACGTCTTTTATAAACTAAAATAGATGTCATACCTATACAGGTAGATCAATCCAAAACGGTCAGTACGGAGAAGTCAGAAACTATAAGGCATTCCCGGTTATGTATGGGAGATAAAAAAAAAGATTGAATGTCATTCATTATTATTAAATTTAAAATCGAAGCCATGATTCCTAAGAACAGATGTGGCTATCTCTCATAGTTTCTGACTTCTCCATATTGACCGTTTTGGATTGACCAAATGATCACCCTGTATATAATATACAAAAAGAAAAAGTGACCAAGGCTTTAGGGGTCCGGGTTTGGTATTGAAATCGAACCAGTGTCATTCGTGCAAATTGTGCATTCGCAGCAGAAACCCTTACCTATGCCTTACCTATACCCGGGTCACAGAAGCACCCGTCGATTTTTTTCGTGTGGGTATACGCAATCTATGTAAATGCTAATCATTTCACCATTTTCTAAAGTACAATAAGGTAAGTAATTCGTGAAGGAGGTATCTACGTTACGATCTTCGAACTCTACGAAGGTAGAATAGTAGATTATGTAGTAGACCAGGGAGCCAATTTTTGACTTTCGAGCGCCCGAATTCAAAAAGTTTAAGCTCGAAAACAATCGCACACAAAAGCTTACCGCCAAGTTTTTCGCTTGAAATTAATAGTTTAAATAATCATGATTTTAAATTCCTATCGTTTTTATTTTCAAAACATAATTTGATCGTTTTATTCTGAGTTGTAAATGTCACTTTCGAGTACTCGAATCTCAAAAATCACCCCCCAGAGGCACTACGTGCACTTCAGCTCGCTCGGCGGTTCCGAAGCAATCTGCCGAATCCTACTCCAGACCAGATTACGCAACGGAGCCACGCAGTGACGTCGCCTAAATCAAGTTAGTATTAATTTTATATGTTTGTAATTTTGTAGTTCGCAGTGCCTTAGTTTTTACTGTAATGCTGTGTTACCAATATCGAACAAATTTAACCTGAGTATAATTTATGCAGAAGGTACGAGCGTACTGTTTTACAAGTCGTGTCAATGTGTCAGCTATGCTATAAAATTTTCTTGGAAACGCTTTTCTTTTTGTGTAAAAATAACGCTGTACGAAAACATATCTACCAAGTTGTATTATTTCTTTACGTCATAACATATCTCGGGTCGGCTGCCTGCTCCCTTTGTAGAGGCTCTCCACACGATGTCAGTGCAAATAACGCTCGGAAAAATGTCTTTATTGTATTAGCAACCATGTTGGCTTGGTTTTAGATTAACTGGTTTTATATATAAACAAATAAAAAATATTATGGGACAATCTTACACAAATCAACCCAGTCCCACAGTAAGCTCAATAAGGCTTGTGTTGTGGGTACTAGGCGACGATATATATAATAGATAGATATAGATAAATACTTAAATACATAGAAAACATCCATAACTCAGGAACAAGTATCTGTGATAAGCACACAAATAAATGCCCTGACCAGGATTCGAACCCGGGACCTCCTGCTTCATAGGCAGGGTCACTACCAACTTGGCTAGGAGGCCGTATATGGGGGAATAGCTTATTTACTTATGTCTATTAAATACCGAATATTGGGAGGAATGAATTATTGTATAAATGACTGCACACTGGCCAAGTGCACTCGTCGTCATATAATATAACTTAGGATACGTTATGTACAGTCGTGTTCGATAACATGGACGCGTTCAACTGAACGAAAATATGTGAATACAACCTCATTTGTATGGGTCATGTACACATATTTTTGTTCAGCTGGACGTGTCGATATTAATTACACTCCAATAATGAAGCGTTTATATAAGTATAGATAGCGTCATTAGTTTGCTTGCTTGGTCGAGCACCAGCAAATAAGAGATGCGGACGTGCTCACAAACTGAACTAACTCTCACAAACGCATGTGCTACCATAAGTAGATAAAGAGTATAAAGACATACGCCTACTCTTCGTTTTCCTCCTAGCGTTTGTCCTCCATTGGGCCTGGGGTCTGCTCGGCAATCTAATCCCGGGAGTCGGCGTAGGCACTAGTTTTTACGAAAGCTACTCCATCTAGTAACGACTAGCGTAGAGGAGGTGACGTTTCCTTTTACATTTTGGCTATCTTTAGGTCGCTCTGGACTAGATGGCGCTAAAATCTAGGAGCCTCAAAAAGATCTACGGCTATGGCCGTCTATATTATATATTTTTTAAGTATATGCTGGATTGCTGGAAGTAATAGTACTTACCGAAACGTATTACGTAAAATACACAAGTTTAAATTAAAGCCGTTCTGAGGGATTGAAAGAAAACATTACCTACATCCCGCCTGAACGCAACACAGTTTCAAAGGAACTCCTGTTTTTTTTTATTATTTATATGAAGGGGATTTCACAGAAACATACATAATAATAAAGTATACAATAAATTAGCGTAACATTTTGAGTACAGATGCTTCCTTAAACAGATCTCACTGTGAACACAATATACCAGTGGAAGTTATAATGTGACAACAGCAACTCAGATAAGTATATAACTACAGTGCTTAGTTACTATTATGTTTTTACAATCAATTTGAAGATATAAACTTAGACTAAGTATCTTAAACTAAAACTAACAATGCTTGCTTATTGGAAATATGAGTCTAAGTTCTGCCTTGAACTGGGCGCGGGCCGCGCGGGATTTAGAAAATAGGTCAATTTCAAAGATATGATTGTTGTAGTGGTTACAAAGTCTGTATGTAGGAGCACGTTTTCCAGCATTGGTGTTAAATAATAAATGAATAAATATTATGGGACAATCTTACACAAATCAACCTAGTCCCACAGAAAGCTCAATAAGGATTGTGTTGTAGGTACTAGACGACGATATATATATAATAGATAGATATAAATAAATACTTAAATACATAGAAAACATCCATAACTCAGGGACAAATATCTGTGATAAACACACAAATAAATGCCCTGACTAGGATTCGAACCCGGGACCTCCAGCTTCATAGGCAGGGTCACTACCGACTAGGCTAGGAGGCCGTTAACATCGCTAACGCAAATGTCTCGCCTGTCTTGAAGCGATAGCATATTATATCTTACTAACAGCCGATCGTAGGAACAGCGAGGTGATTTCATTTTAAAGTTAAGACGGCGCAAGAATTTTTTCTGTACCATTTCTAATTTCGTACAGTAAATATTGTAAAAGGGATTCCAAGCAGGTCAGGCATATTCAAGATTAGATCTTACTAAGGATTGAAATAGACAAATTAGACTAGGCTTCAGTTTGAAAGGTTTGGTAACGCGCATTACGAAGCCCAGCATTTGGTATGACTTTTTAAGGACTTCATCGATAACGTGAAATGAATGACGTGTAAAAGAACCAGGAGGTATGGCTTTACGTGATAAAAAGTATTCTAAGGACTGAAGTGATTAAGTTGACGACATGGTCAGTGGATTAAGATAATATTAGACGAAATTGAAAACATTTGCACCATTAATCTAACAAATAAAAATAATCGCAGGCGGCAGAAAGCATAAATCTGAAATGAATTTTATGGAAAGAAGAACGGACAGAACGGAAACAAGTCGCCAAGTAATTTCTCTCCTTGTGACAATAAAGACGCCTTAATATTACAGTGTTTTATTTGTCGTAGCTATTTATAATTACTTATGTGATATCTGTTCGCATTGCTTTAACTTCGGGATGAGATTGACTTGGGACCGGAACAAGCGGCGTACACGAAGAGAGGCATATGCTCAGCACTGGGCGATAAAAGGCTGAAATGAATGAATGAAAAAGTAGTTAGTGAAAACTAGATTTTTTTTCCGGTATCAAATGAATAAAACCCAATGTAGCTGGATTTTAGTCATTTTGTAACTTTGATCGAAACTTAGCAATTTCCGATAACTGATGAACAAATGTAAGTAAAAAATCCTTATATTCGATTCTTTTCTTTTGATAGAAAGCTTAAAAATGGGACAGCACCGTCCTGACCCGCTCTCCTATAGCATCATTAACCCCGTGTCAACTGCCCGCGGACGGAGACGAAGCAGCGCCATTACTCGCCACGTATCGTGTCCGGAGATGAAAAATTACTCCATTCATCTATGAAGACATACTCGGAAAACACAGTTTATGTACAACGAAGTTTTCAATGAAGCAATGAGGAACGATGAGCGAGGAACGTTCTTGTTCTTCTGAGAGTATCAATAATCAGCAAGGTAGAAAAGCTTCTGATACATAAAATCTGCTCAAGAACTTCCAAGGTGCCGCTTGCCTTGGTGCACGGTGCGGCAATTAAATATGATCCTGATTCCTCACTCTCCTTTTTATTACCATTCTTTTCAAATGAAGTAACATTACGCTCAGGTTTTAGAAATCAATCAAAAGTCCTATCTCAGTTCTAAGTCATAAGAGTTAGAGACTAAACAAACAAGTAATTCTAGTAATTAACACATTTCAGTATTCAAAGTGGTTTTGACTAATTCAAAATACTTAATCGACCGCTTAAAAGTTTCTTATGTCGCCGGTCGAGTTTGCTCGTCTAAGCAGCCCAAATTATACACCCAATGCGGCTCGCCTGCGGTGTGTAAATCGGATGACTTGAATAGTTGGCAACTTTGCAATTGGTTCCATTCAAACCCAGTTTAGACCCACGTCTGTTCGCCGTCCGCTTTGCAAGAACTTCTGCATAACTCAGCCATGGTAGACAAGAATAAATTTAAAAGAATTATCTGTTCAAATGGTGTTTTGTCGTACCATACAAATTATTATTCCTTAGAGTATATTTTTGAGCCTAAATATAATTATAAGGTCAAAAAACTGCCAAGAAAGTCAAAAAACTGATAGGTATAGAATAAAGAAGAATGGCGATTATTCCACCGACAAATATTAAAATGGTATGTATATAATTTTAAACAAAAAACAACCGACTTCACTTAGGATCCGCTATTCCAAGAGGAAGTGGCCGAGTTGCTGTAAAAAAAAAAATTCAGTCGAATTGAGAACCTCCTCCTTTTTTGAAGTCGGTTAAAAATAGTGAAATCACTATAGGTGTGCCTATAATAGTTAAAGAGTTCCCTCCATTCTCCAGGATCCCATCATCAGACCCCGACTTGGTGACAATGGGACCATCTAGGGGTTATACCTGTTCGATTAAAAAAAAATTTTTGAAAATCCGTTCACGATCACGGAGATATCGAGTAACATACATACAAAAAAAAAAAAAAAAATATAATTATTTAAGGCGTAGGGATGTGACGACCCCATCGCCCACTGGTTTTTACCAGCGCAATCAGTCAACGCAGGGCAGCTTGTGGCGAGCTGTTGGAGAGTAGCGACTCCACGTACCTGAGTGCCCCTGGCGTGCCCTGTCGGATGGTGGGACAGGTCCCCTGCCTCTGGCTTGCCTTAGCCGGCTGTCCAGAGTGGGGTCGTTAGAGCTGTGTTCTCGAGGGTTGATGTGGAAACCTAAGTGGCGAGTTGGCTATATGTTTAAAGTCCAGTGACACCTCTCTACCCCCAGCCCCCGCACCGGTGTTGCCCTTGAGCCATCTTTGATGTCGCATTTTATGAGGGCCCATCTTGCGGAGGGCGAGTCACCGTCTGCCGGAAATAAAATTGGATACCGTTTTATTAGGCAGGCGTCCGGTTCTTCATCCAATAGCCCATTCATCAGTCCATACTTTTCACCCAATAGCCTAGTACATTTTAGACTCCATTAATTTTCAATAGTCCTTACACCATGGTGGGTGCTGTCTCTGCGTGCGTCCCATGACACGGGCAGGGGCAGAATCCGCTTAGTGTACCCCTCACTTTTCATTAAATTGTCGAAAGGGCCTCTGCGCGTTGGCTTCGGCTCCGCATACGCCTCCCAAAGGTCCGGAACACCATTGTTCCGTGGTCGGGAAAGACATACAAATAATAATTATTTAAAAAAAACAGTCGAATTGAGAACCTCCTCCTTTTTTGAAGTCGGTTAAAAATACGGGTATAACGATGTTTCATTGTGATGCCAACATTAAAATGAATAGGTACTACGTGATTCATGTCACCACACCCCAAAAAAGTAAACTCTGTAGAAATCCTTAACCTCAGAATAACGATTGATTGTTACATTTATCCTTTGTCTTCAAACAATTATAAAGTTGTAATCTTAATTTCTAGTTGTAATTATAAAAAGCGCAATGTCATGAAATGCAGCATTTTTTATTTAAAAGTAAAGTGCCTAAATTGTACGAATATAAAAGTAAATCGAAATGAAGTGCGGAGTCGACGTTTAATGTTCATATTCGTCATCGTCAATGTAGTTCACTTCACTAAACCGGCTGGGTGACTTATATTAGATAATTTCCTAATTATTATTGCAAAACATATGATGATATGAGTATATTTACCTTTCAAAGTAGGTAGGTCTCCAAAATCAAATGTCTTCTATTTTACTACTCGTATTCCGATTTTCATGAAACTTACCTCATTTTACGGCGTTAAATATTTTCGAAATAACTTTTTTTAGATTGAAGTCATTCAAGCTTTATATTTGAGTTCCAATTTTAATCATCATCATCATCATACAATCACGCCTATATCCCAAAAGGGGTAGGCAGAGATCACGGATTTCCATTAGCTACGATCAATGCAGCAAAACGGCTCTCCGTGAGCCACTTCTCGCCCCCGTGGAGAACGAGACGATTTAACCAATCGAACCCAATTTTAACCTATCGAAAAACTGAAAAAAAAGTCAGGAATTGTGAAAATTGGAAAAGTTCGAGTCAATTCTGTTTTGGATCGGTCCAATTATTCGGGATTAAAGCTGCATTCGTCCTCTGTCTGAAATCATTAATCTGCACTCGGGCAGAGCACATACCACGTACTCTTATCATAAATTACTTTCTTATCCTCGTATCTGACCCGATTGTTAAGTGGGTGAAGCAACCTTAACTCGTGGACTATAGAGTTCGAATTTAAAATGTTTAGTACACTACTGTTAGATATGTTAGTTTTATAATCCGGGTGTCGGGGGTGGCAAATTGGACAATTCACTTTGGGGTTTATTTATCTCAACCGCGACTTCTGTTGAAGTTTTAATAGATTAAATGATTATACGATAATCTACAGCCTTGGCCAGAAGTGTTGAGCATAGGTGTTTTTTGTTTACAATTTTGATGTTAAGCATTATTTCCCTATCCTAAAAATGTACGGTAACGGTAAATGTTATATTTTATTTATAAATATAGAAAACTTCACTTAATAACACTTTCAAGGTACTAAAAATATGAAAACAGAAGGTACCAAAAATGTAAATTTAAGTCGGTGCGACATATTGCAAATATTCTATGCAGTTACTACTAACTTCAACAAAATATGCCTATTAGTTTAAATTAATTGACAAAATAACTTAAACAAAGATGGAAACGATGGACTAAACTTTCCAGTTTTGTATGAAAATCGCATTGGTGCTCAACACTTCTGGCCAAGGCTGCAGATATGAAGTTAATGAAACAATATTGTAAACAATAAACTTAGTACCTATAATTGGTTATAACTTTTAATTTTTTCATGTAAAAATATTTGTCAATAAGTTGCAACAGTTTTGGAGATTTTTGTAACAGTGTGGCTGTCTTAGGTAGATTTGTACACAATAGGCATATAATTTTTTTTTACACATGAACTATTATTAGTATACATATAGTTTTAACTCCTTCCTGCAGTCAAACTATTGAGATAGTTTTGCAGGGTCTTTGTTTAAAATGTAATTTTTGTTGTTGGTATAATAAGTAAAAAAATAAATAATAATAAATAATTTGTTCCAAATAAAAGTCCTTGAACTTAACATAAGCATTTGTAGCCAAGCGGTAAAGTGTGCGGTTTGTAGGTCGTGGCCTGGCCGTAGGTTCAAGCTCCACTTCGTACTAATGAGATTCTTGTGGCTTACTATTCTTATTACATATGATATCATTGAAGCAGTTTGTTCTCTGTATAGAAAGTATATTCTGTTATTAGTTCCCATGTGAGCTCTACCGCTCGTCGGTGCAAATGACGACCATTGGTGGGCACATATGCTGGGGGTAAATGAGAAACGGAGCTGAGTGCCGCTCGAAGCCGAATATATCGTATTAGGTTAATGGGACACTGTGGCTTATTGTCTATAGAGTAGATATTTATTTCAGATCTGAGGATCTACGGCAAATATCGAAATCGTGTTTTGACTAAGTATACCTACCACTGTGCCTTACTATCACTCTTGCAAATTTTGCGACAGAGACAAATTGGCGATCTAAAGAAGGTAGTGGTCGCGGTACCATTTACGACTACGACTCAACTTTGGATTGGACCAAGCTAATTTTCAAGAAAAGAGCGTAGGTACTCCCTTAAAGGCTGGCATCGCGCTTGTGACCCCCCTGGTGTTTCGGACGTCCATGGGCGGCGGTAATTGCTTACCATCAGGCGATTCGTCTGCTCGTTTGCCATATAAGTCCTAAAAAAAGGAACTTTGCAGGAGCAACTGTGGAAATATGTAACTGCCACCATAAATGATATTTTTTAATATTCAGACGTTTATGCTGCCTTCCAGATTTCGCCACTTGCAAAATCAGCGCAGAACTATCTATGTATTTCATAGTTCACAGAAATAAAAAAATGAAATTAGGTACTTACCTAAACAAGTATTTTTAATTGAGTGCTCCTGCCATACAAAGTTAAACCAGTTTCTGTGACAGGAGATGTTAAATTACTGTATGGAATTAAAATACTATTTTATATTAAGTATATTAGATTACTTTACTTGAGTGCGAATTTTCATTACTTCCCCGACGCACTTTAGTCATAGTCAAAGGTTTTGTTGATTAAATTTTCAAATCTTAGATGAATGCGGCTTGCTGTTTTTTTTTTCCATGTAGACATTCTTACACATGAGTTGCCCACATATTTATGCGCCATCGTTTGGCAAGATTGAAGATGACTGTGCCTACCTACTTTATAGCGCTTGTATCAAATATAATAAAAGGCACGTAAAACAGACAACAAGTAATAAATTATAATACCCGCCGCCCCTGTTATATTGCCGCCAATGAAGCCTGTTGAATAATGGAAGCAGCCATTAAAACCCAAATTATATGTGCGCTGAATAGCTAATCAGAAATCAGCCAATCACCATTCCAATATAATTTTGAACCTGTTCAGGTAGCGCCTATATGTAAAATACTTTTTTATGCCATTTTCTACACCTTTTAATTAGGCACATAACGTTTTTCTCTGATCTGTGTTTTTGTATTTTATCTTCCATTTATACTATGCTTGATGCCTCACAAACTATATCAAATCCAGATACATTATCCGTATTTTGGCGTCCAATAAAGGTTTTAATAGAGAATCAAGCCAATTACTGGGTGTGCGCTGCCGATGATTGGACGAATTAACATAATTATACGATTGCAACTTCAGTTGTAAAGCGACTAGCTTAGGCGCTCCACACACTTAGCGAAAAGCCAGGAAGACGGATACCCGGGTGAAAATTGTCTATTTATTAGAACATTCATCTAACTATACAAATGTCTTACTTTTATTCTATGACGTCTACGACAGCTGAATTCCGGGTGAAATCCGCTCAAATGTGTGATGCGCCTTAATCCAAAACTAAACAGACATTTATAGATATTCGAATTTAATAAAAATAATCAGCCATACAAAAAAAAAACAAAAGATGTCCATTGTTCCTCTGTGTGCCTGACCACGTCCTTAAAAACCAAAATCGTATTTAAAATGAGATGTTATTTTCAAAATAATTTAGTTAAGTCCTAGTAGCGGTTCAGCCTACCATTAGATGATTGACTAAAGCATAATGTATTGTGGGTGTCTCATTCAGAATAAAAAAATCAATATCAATATACCACAATACCAATTTAATACAAATATTAGATTTATTTACCTAAGTCCACACTGTGCCTTTTTTTCGTTCAACAAATGCATGCGTCATAGCGCATTTAACAGCGCACGTGAGGCATGCCCGTAACGCCTTTCCGTGCTCGGTGGATTTCAGTTCAACACAGCTTTCAACATTTGAAAGACAACTGAAACTTGCCGAAAAAATATGGACATTTAGTTGCATGCGTTTTGATGCACGCAACAGTTGAATGCGCTACACGAAATAATATTGAAATATGAAAGTTGAAGAAGAAAAGGGCACCGCACCGTGTGGACTTAGCTTTTGGCTATTCACACATCTGCGCTTGTAAATCAACAGAGAGCAACTAGACCAGTTCGTTTACGATATCATTTCGAATCTTACTGTATATTCGAGAATGATGTCCTAACTGCGATTATCAGATTGGCTCCAGGCAATATTGGATCACAATGCAGTCATGACCAGCGGCCGTGTTTTGTTTATTTCGATATACTAGTATTTGCAGGCTTTCATATAAGTATTTAGTAGTTTTAGATAAATTGTATCTTTTGGAATATTAGCAATCAGATAGATTCTCGCAAATACTCGTCCTTACTTAAGGACTATGAGTTTGCGGCGCTTGCATTAGAGACACTGGGCCCCTGGTCGGCCGACATGAAATGCTTCATGAGGGCCCTGTCGGCCCGCCTGGTCGAAACAACAGGGGACCGTAGAGCTGGCGCTTACCTCTCCCAGCGTATAGCTTTAGCTGTACAGAGAGGTAACGCGGCCAGCGTAATGGGGACCATGCCGCAGGCGGAACTTTTGGACGGGGTGTTCTTTTTATAGTTGGGGTTTTTTGTAGGTAGGTTTATTTTTATACTCTTAATTAGTTTGTTAGTATAGTTTAAATTTTTAAGTTTAATTTTAGTTTTATTACACTAAATATATTTGCTTTGTCGGTATAATTAATAGTGAAATAAAAACACAGTTACAAAACAAAAAAAAAAAAAAGATAGATTCTTTACGCGGAAAGGATGGTGGAGCTTATGTATGTAGCTTGTGAAGACTTAAATATCTCTGCGCTGTCACGTTTGCGCGGTGAGCTCCGTCCATTATACACCTGCTAATTTTAAAACGTATAGTGAATGCGCAAGTGAATGATTATTAAAAAAACTTGCAATAAAAAAAACATTACGTTGTTAAAGATAGTCGAACACGATACAAACTTTCGATCTTCTTCTGCTTAGTGTTTTCTCGACTTAGTTCCAGAGGGTCCGTAGGCGATTATTACACTGGCGCCGCCACCGCATGCGGCGACGGTGTGCAAGCGTGACAGCGCTATACACACGCAGAGCGCTATCTCGCTCGCGCATCGGCGCCGCATGCGAAAACCGCAGCAGTGTGAACAGACGTCTTGCGAAAAAATCATCACATGGGTCTTATTATATTGGTTGTTTGCAAGAAAATCGCGAGATCTCAGTTTAAGGCGGACTACTAATTTATAGAATAAAACAATGCACTGCCAATAACCGCAAACTTTAGTGGAATACGCATAAAAGGACCCACAACATAAATTTGAAATTTGATTAAAAAAGTTAGACGCTTCTGGATGAACTTTTTTAATAAAAAGTTGAATTTTGTGCAGGTCAGAAATAACTATCGGCTTTTAATTAATACAGGACAAGTTTGGAAAATGTCCGAGAGAAGCGAATTATGTACGAACAAAACGGAACTTTTTAGCAGTTTTCTCTCCAGTATTTTATTTTTAATATAAAATAAGGAAAGTACTAATAATTAAAAACCAATGTGATAAGGTGCAGTTATTCATTGTATAAATCTTGCACAAAGTAGTGGAAAAGTATTTGACAGAATTATGTGCTTGCTCTTGACTGTATGAACTGTATCTATTACCGTAGAGTGTGATATAAAGTCGCCATCAAATATATCGTAGCGGCCAGGGTACTCCAAAAATATCTGAACGTGCACTTTATCGCCTTGACAATAGGGGCGTTGTTCAGATATTTGTGATCAACTTGGTCGTTCCGATATATCTGATAGCGACTGTACCTATACGCGTACAATTCATAGTTTGGTAATTATTTTACAAAAAACAAAGTTATAAATACACGAAATCTTTCCCGCACCGAAAACCCCGATGTATGAATATTACTGACAGTGTCTGGTGGCCTTTAGAGTGCCGCTCGTCACTGCCCTAGTACGCGGTGTCATTAAACTTAAGTCAATTCAATTCAATTTTTAAAATATGGCATTCTGTCCACAATATTGGGACAATTTTGCCAATGTCGAAGTAGATACGACAAATGTACGGTTAATTAATTAAAATTTTGCTCCAAGAGCTGGACGTTGTACGGTGAGGTTAGGCTTTTTATAAGGAGATAGCTACTCCCTACAAACAGCACGTGGACTAACGGATATCTAACTCAAACAGGGGTTACACATGTTTCGAGACTAATTCTTCATTAGTTGCTCGCTAGTTCGTTAAATCACTGCAGAATAAGCTATATATTACACATTGAATCACGAAAATGAACATAAAATAAGAAGTTTTTCCCGAAACCAAACCACCTTGCTCGACAAGATGGCCGCAAGTCCTAAACTTAAGTCATTCATTCGCGATAAAGTTGACAACATGGTGTCAACTATTGGTCATTACTGTCATTAGCGCGTCGTGAGAACATTTACTTTATAGGCAATTTTCTATAATAACACTAGCCTTTGCGCAAATGTCATAAAACGGACGTAAACCGTAATGAGCTTCTAAGAGGTTATCACTTATCACCTCAAAAAGCACTAAGACGCAAAACTATATTTTTAAGCACATGCTGTGTTCAGCTACATAAATATGACTTTATTTCCATGACATAAAGTTACTTTTTCAGTGTCATAATAAGGCCCTGAAAAAGTAACAACCGGTTTTGTACCTAATTAAACTTTTATAGACCTTGTATGTTCCATTAGTGTCGTACTGAGCTTATGACTTTGTTATTAGTAGGTATTAAAAAGACTACTTACCAACAGTTATGTAATTGCCTATTACACACTTCTGTTTTTTGCTTTCTTTCTCGTATTAAAAATGTATTTGTCCTTATGCCCTACTTTGGAAACGAACATTCTGAATAGTAATCCCATCCCTATGGGACAACCACCATAGAAAACATGAACATCTTAATTTCTATATTACATGATACAAGCGACATCCAAGTGCTTAGTATGAGTCAAAATTGTTCACTATGAGGTCATGAGTTGTATGGCCGAGTAGGTACTCGGCTATATAACTCATGGCTGTAAGACAGTACCTACATTTTATTTATCGTATGGCTACACGTCACTGTATATAGGGAGGCATTTCTTCTTTCAGGTGGTAATAGTAGTGGGAAAGAAGAAATTCCAGTGAGTGCTGCCAGGTCCAGATGGGACAGTGCAGCTGTCAAGTTTGTTACTCTTTTAGCACCACCTCGCAGAGTTACATTGATCCCCACAGTACATAACTATAATCTCCAACACATTTACAAAACTTAGTCAAAATGAAAAATATTTAAACCTAGTTAAACCTAGAAAAGGTACAGAAATGTAAACTTATCAACAATCTTTATGTGGATAAAACTAGACCGTATTTCTAAATTGCCTCGCCGTCAATATTGAACGCAAAGAGAAATGCCCAATTTCCGCAAGGCCGCTGCACTAATCTGAGAAGAGCTTGGTCTAGCGGACAAATAGATTTTGGCTTCGTATTTTAAGGGTTAGGTAGAAGACAAAATGGCAAACATTTTACCGTTATAGTTTCTAAATGCCAGTCTGCAAGTTTGTATTTTACATTTTCGGTATCTTTAGGGGGCTTTCGGACAGAGGGCGCAATTGATTTGAGCTTCAAAATGTTCTTAGGCTGTGGAGATATAGACGGATCTCTAGTAGTATAGTCTCTGGTACGATAAATTTTGAATTTATTACATTTTTATAGACGAATATATTTGATAATTGTTTTTGATATTTAATACAAATCATGGTTAAAAAACCTTAATTATTTATGACTTGCTTTCAAGACAAGAGGCAAAACTTTGAGAAAAAAGTAAAAGTGTTGTTTAAGATACAGAGAAGAATTACCAGGAATTTGTGAAAAAAAAAATGGCTGACATAATGGCCTGTCGGGTGTAAAAAGTAAACTGGCGGGAAACGTAAATTTCTAAAGTGCAAATCTTTCTTTGGAAGTTATATTAGCCGTGCTTTTGGAAATTAATTGTAATACGACGAGTTCTAGCGGTTCTGAAATAGCTTTAACTCCTGATTTTATAAAAGAAAAGGCTCAAGCTGTCGTGGAGAGCCTTTTACCGAAAGTATCAAAGGAACGATTAATCGTATTAACGATTTCATGAAGTGGCGGGGCGAAAAGCGAATGAAATCCTTATCCGAAAGTGTGTTTCTTATTTATTTCAACGAATTATCAAAGAAACTTCAGCCTTCAACATTATGGAGCATATTTTCAATGTTAAGGACGGTCATAAGTACAAAACATGACACCAATATAAAAGACTACACCAAGCTGATATAATTTTTACATTTTTTATCGTCTGAGTGATTTCATTGTACATTTTTCAATAAATATTTTTATTCTACCTGGCTTGTATTTACTTTCCTCATATTGGTGAAATACCTCGTCAGAAATGGGTGCCTTTCAGCCCTCGGTTAACAATCTACTATTTTCACCACCCAAGTGAAAACATATACGAGAATTTGCCGTTGTCTGTACTTTTCTAGCTACCAATTTAGCGGTGAATTATGCAGCTGGAACGTCACACTTCATCAATATTCCGGCTGTCGTTAATCTGTCCGTCTATAATCCAGTTGGTTTAATTAATAGCACAGAGAAAAATAAAAGCAAGCCCGGGTTCTGATTTTAATAATAAATCAATTTGTAAGCGCATCGCGGGAGCGCGCCGGTTTGAAAGCGTTGGGAATAATTTTATGGAAAATTTCCAATTGAATTTCACTAAGGTTTTATTTTAGATTAAAATTATTTTATTTGAAATTATTATTCCTAATTGCACGATATGCAATCTTTTTCATGGAATGTTCGGAAAATGCAAGCAGATTTTTTGGGGAAATATTATTCCGCACATCAAAAAATACTGACTTGCGTGGTAAAAATTAGGATGCACATCAAAGCGACGTTTTGATGTGCTTTTCAAATTGTTATTTTCTCTTGTTTATGGAAGGAAGAAAACATTTTATTTATAAAATTTTAGTTTAAACTTAAGTAATTGTTTAATTTTAACTACTTTAAGTATGTATGTAGCAATAAGGATTTAATAAATAAATTATTATTATTATTATTATTTATTCAATTTATTTTATTATATTTTGACTTATTTTGGAACTCAGTAAATCTTTAATATTCATTTTGCAACTTGCGTTGCGATACAGGCGAAGCCTAGTGCGGAGACCCCTGAAACTGTCTGTGATTAAAATGTGAAATAAAGATTTATCTAATTTATCATATCATAAAAAAAAACTTGTTCTCGTTCGTACATTCGCCATCAAATATATCGGAGCGGCCAGGGTACTCAAAATATCTGATCATGTACTTTATCGCCTTGACAATAGAGACGTTGTTCAGATATTTGAGCACCTTGGCCGCTCCGATATGTCTGACGGCGACTGTACCAAAAAAATGGCCACGCACAAAAGTAAAATGCAAGTGTTCTGCCCCCATTTCACCCTCTTGATAAATGATTTCCATTTTTCCTGGCTTAAGCTGTGCATTCTCTGTCAGACTTATTCAAAATTATAGGTACAGTCAGCCAGGATTCAGATATTCGGCCTCCACCACTCGGCTACCGCTCTACTCCTTATTATTCATGAAGGTTAATGTGCCGGTATAACCCATACGTTTAGAATGATTACGATTTAAATTTTACTACTGCCGTGTCATAAATGCAAAATACATTACGGCCCTCATTGTTATCAAAATTCAAAACAGTAGACACTACTTCGTACTGACAGCAATTCCAGTTAAAATTTGCTCAGAATATTTAAGTTGAAATGGCGCGAGTTAAAATGCTGTGAACTTTGTCCGCTATCTACCGAGTTGTTATCTAGCTCAAATAGAAGGGAAGTTACGAGCATCGGAGACCTAGGCACAGCAAACATAATAATGCAGAAGTTTGTCTTTAAACCGATCTTTTTTGACGTGATAACGTCTTATAAATTTATGAACACCGGTAGCATGCACGAAATAGTGTCACGTTGTTGACAGATCTCCGTGGTAACGTTATATGGTAATTCATATACAAAAGTTTGCAATTTTTCATCAATGTTTTCTTATAAACGTTATCAGACAAAATTATCGTCCGTAGACCGACTTTACAGATAACCATTTTCTTCAATTCAAGACAGCATTACATTCTGCCATACATTGTAAACCACTTTGTATAGCAAGAATTTAAAAATACTACTTTAGGGTAGAGTTCATAATTCATTGGAGTAATTTAGCTCCTACCATGCAAGCAGGTCGTCAAATGTATGTAAAGTGCTACGTACCTACTATCACATTACTCCACCGAAGTATGAATTCTACCTACTAGCCTAACCTAACCATATTATTATATTATTTACTATACATTTTAGTAATATAACGATAGTTTAACGTTATATTTATGGTGGTTATATATCAAAGAGTCTTATGTTACCACAAAAAATATTTTAAAGAAAAGTATGTCATTTTATATTTATAAATTATACCTAGTGCCATTTCTCTTTCAGGCTAGTTTATCATAGTAAGGAAACTTGGATAATATGAATTGGAAATGTTAGAGAGTTAGAGTGCCATAAGATGTTACATGAGACCGCAACTCATCGCTTGTATTATTGAGTTAAAATTCTGTTATAGCAACGTTTTATGTGTTAGGGACCTAGGCTTGATTTATTCTTGCCGTTGAATTTACATTGTTTCAGAACAAGATGGGAACAATTTATTCTACTTTTATTAAACGAAAATAGAAGGCTTTCGAGCTGATACCCAATATTAACGGCCTCCTAGCCCAGTCGGTAGTGACCCTGCCTACGAAGCAGGAGTTCCCGGTTTCGAATCCTGGTCAGGGCATTTATTGATGTGTTCATCACATATGTTTTTTCATGAGAATCATTAGTTATGGATGTTTTCTATGTATATCAGTACTATTTAAAAATATTTATCTACATCACACAAGCTTTCATTGAGCTTACTGTGGGACGAGGTCGATTTGTGTAAGATTGTCCCATAAATCCCATAATAATAGTATTTAGGATCAAATCCTACGCGTAGTTGGTAATCGAATAAAGTCTAGTCTGGTTTAATAATGTTTTTCAGTACGGCTAGTGTAATGAATTCCCTCTATCACCTACTCTACCTAATATTAAAAACTCTGAAATAAATAGCTAAAGTTGCTATCTAAATAAAGGCGCTAACTATTGGGAAGTAAAATTTTAAACGAAAGTTAAAACTGAAAGAAAACTTTATTAATTAAAATAATTCTATCAATTAGTACAAGTAGCTTGCTCTGATATTAAATTGGCACATGATCGTATTTGTCTAGTGGAGACCCTTCGTTGTGTGTTTGTAGATTACCCAGATTCTTTTCGAAAGGTGAAAGTTTTCCTAACATAAATTATAATAAACCCATTCGTGCACTTGCGAATACAATACCTAAGTCCTGAAACAGTCAATCAAATAAAACATCCACACGCTAATATAAATACGCTGTATAACATTATATTAAAATAAGTGTGCAATCACCAAAGACCAATAAAATATAGACATATATATTTCAGAAGAAAGGATGAAAAATATATTTAAAAAAGGAAGGGGGTTGGGAGTAGAATATGCTCACGCCACCGCATATTCCAGTCAAAACCATCTCGTCTTTTCCACTTGTGTTCTGCCCTTTTAGGATGAGGAAAGGTTATGGGAATCCGGTATAAGCCACATTCTTCATAAATAAAGATTACCGGTTGGATTAGGGCCTATCTACCTAATCATTCCCTAACCTATGTCCCTTGATGGATACAAGTACTATGTTTAGATTTAACAGCAATTTCTCGACATATGTATAATCTGATAGGTCCGAGGCGACTCAGCAGGAACCGTCGATTGATGATTATGTTGATATAAACTCCGTACTTGATGATCATGGTATAATCCAAATGTTGAGCAGCAGCAGCAATTCATATGAAGAAGGTGGCACGTCGTAAAACACGTCGATATACAGTATGTATTGCAGCATGATGTCTGATAATATCCAGTTAATGAAGAAAATAGTGCGGGATTCCTGCTCAGTCACCTCGAGCCATATACTCTTTATATAACAGCGTCTCGGTAAAAGTGATAATAATAAGATTCAGCAAGTATATCAGTCTCTGATGATTTGTGTAAATAATTTCCCATTAATTTGTAGAATCAAGAACTTTTGAAGATTAGAATATGCAGCCTTACTCTTATATTTATCTATTGAAACCCCAATAGGTCCAGGAAGGTTCAACAGATTCCATTGCTTGATTCATAGCCAGTATGCAGTAATGTTGTTGAGTAGAGATAATAATATCAGCTTCAGATGCAATCAGGTTATTCAAATAAATGCAGGAAAATGATGAAACAATTCAAGCTCCGGAATGCCTCCCAATCCCACCTGACCAGATCGTAATTTAGCCCAAATGAAGAATCTCAGCAAAAATGTGATTATATTCAAATTAAAGCAAAAGGCACAGCAAGACAGCCTTCCCTGATGAAATCGGTGGGACCCAGTATAGTCCTCCAACGGTGGAACTTTTCGTCCTTCTCCAACGGTGGGGGGATGCCCCATTGATGGGGGTCAACTGAACTGCCTGCCTTGTATGCATCGTCTCATGAGAAGGGTCGAAGGTGCTATGGTTCTACCTGCTCAGCTCGCCGAAGCGCGCTTTGGAGCTTAAGTGCACCAGGCGTGTTGTCACCACTCACATAGGTCATGGAACCGATGAGCTTCCTTAATCAGGCCTTCGACTGGTTCTAATGATGGCATATGTTTCTAATACAAGCGTTCATTCTTAAACTGAGATCCTTCAATTGATAGTTTCCAAAACAAATATACTTATATTAGATCCATAAGGCCAGGCCAAAAGCTATACAGATCCACTATAAGCATTCCTAAACCTCTTTAATCTTTATCTACTAGTTCCCCTTTCCTTAAATGTTCACTCCTATTGCCATATTAAATGATTTTAGATAGAAATATCTTCAAAGTTTAATTTATCACACTGGAGGTTACATACACGTTTTAATTTAATCCTTTAATAAGTACATCATAAATAATATCAATAAATGAAGACAATTGACAAAGTAAATTGTGTCAATTAGTGATAATATAAAAACTCACCCCCTTTGTTTCTTCTTCTGGAACTGTTGAGCGGCCGAGGACTTGTTCCAAACTGATCCCTATCCAATGGTGTCCCATTCGTTATATACCTTCCCATTTTACCCCTTCCACACGCTGATGACCATGCTTTCTTAGTCTGCAGACCATTTGGAGAACGATTCTTGCCATGTATCCAATTTTCAATCTTATTGTTAATTTTTAAATTACAAAATCCCTTCTTGCAATCTGTCCGAATGTGGGTATCTTATAATTCTCCGATGCCACAATAAAACAAGTACCTACATTTTTTCCTCGATTCTAATTGATTTGAAACTTTTATCCTATTTTCTAAAATATTGCTTAAAGTAATGCAACTATAGAAGAAACCTTCATATAAAAATACAACACACACCCACGTATTAGATAATATGTGCACGATCAAATGATGAGATAGTTCTGAGTTATTTTTCCTTTAGCATGTAACTGAAATTCATAATATCATGTTTAATTGAAATAATTATTACAAAAACCTATTAAAATAACTATTTATTTATTATATTTGTAAATAAAACCCCGCTAATTTAAACTCTTTACTAAAATATAGCTTTTAAAACGTAACTTCAAACAGTGCTTGTTATCTGTCAATCCGAATGACGTCCTGTCATGTGAAATTTTATTCTTCACTGCCGATTTGCATTATGTAAAAGTGTATGAGATCGTTTTTATCAAAATTTGCTTAATTAGTAGGAATGTGTCTCAATAATTGGGTAACTAAAAGAAGCTAATTCTAGAATCTAATGTTGCATTTACTACCAATGCTGGAACCCTGTTAGTTTTGTTATCTGAAAGTATATTTTAATTCAATACAAGGTAATGTTTGAAGGGTCCCATCTCCTAACATTAGCAATAAATTAGATCCTTGTTATTGTTTGTTTAATAACATTTACCGATCAATCACAGATAGCGCCTTAGAAATGGATCATAGGAAATCGTGCGAACGTTTTTTAAAAATTGTTTTACTAAAATAGGGTACGGTATGTTACACTAGTAAGGTTAATTATTATAGTTAATAGCCCTCAGTACAGAGAACATTTAATCGAGTCGATTTTTGACAGCTGGTCCCATTTAACGCTTATGTTGGTTGAATAGGTAGTTTAAGTTATGTATAGATGAATTATCGAGAGCGTGGAATTGCATATGTAGTAGTATTGTTTGTGTACAGGCATTCTATATTTGAATCCGCACACAAAGAGGCACAACACGGTACAACCACTACATATGCAATTCCACGCTCTCGATAATTCAACTATAGCGTTCATGATGCAGAACAATAATGTTCATGAGTCGTTTACAGTTATAAAAACATCTTTTTTGAAAAGGTTTGTGACAGCAGAGTTGTCATCGCATCGCAACACATTTTATTATAACCTCAACCGCAAAATTATACCAAATTAAGTTGTCACAGACCAGAACCGCATTTAATAATGTGGCACATACAATTTCTCGCACCTATACTTTACGATAATGAGAGATTTAATCATGTTATGTATTTTCATTTGGTCAGAGCCCGTAGTACCGTCGCCATCACATATATCGGAGCAGCCAAGGTACTCTATCTGAACATGTTCGCCTTCACAATAGGGGTGTTGTTCAGATAATTGTGACCACCTAAAAATGATACGATGTGTTCGTTGCGTTTAATTAGATACACCGAACAATCCAAAAGACACATACCAGACAAGAAAGTAGGTACTGATCTATTATAATAGTTTCATTTTTAATTAATAAAGGTTAACATTTATATAAAAACCTGACATTTTCTTTTAAAATTTATCGTCCTTCAGCCAAGGTCCATTAACATCAATCGCTAATGAAACGAGAAGGTCCCTGGTGATCGATCAATCAAAACTGCTAGGTATTCATTTAGTTCGAGTACTAAGCTATGTGAGACGAATTTCAATTTGATTTCAATATTTGTATGACTATGCGTACATAACATAGTTAGTTAAATTATTATAGAAAAAATTGTGGTCCTTAAACCTAAGTCATCGTTAAGTATTTAGAGAATCGACCTGATACTATTACTGAATTCTTTTTTCGCAAAGTTAGGAAATTAAATATAACTTTGATTTCGTCGTTGCTTTTTCTTTATTGACGTATCATTGTTGATTACTATTTATATAGTTGGTTATGATTACCCGATCTAATGAACTAACACAATATTTGGGTGTCGAACTTATCTTAGTTTTATTTTTATTTTGGTATCAAATTACAATATTGGCAGTGAAAGCTAATTACCCTTCAAGATCATTATCAAAGATGACATTGAAAGTGCTCTACAGATTAAGGCGAGGCGAAGCCCGATTTTCTATCGAGCCATGCTAGGATTATTTTCATTATATATGTTATATACTCGTCGACTGTAATACTTGAATTGAGATTGTGTAGACGGAACTACTAGCGCATACCTACTTTTCGATAGAGGTATAATGGTCGCATATTGTATATTGTGGCATCACCAGCGATGGTAGAAAGGATTTTCATGCGTGACATAATCAAGCTTTTCAATCTCGTACCTTACTTACTAAACACTAAACAAAGTACTCGACTGAAAAGCTCTTAATTATGTCACGATTGTATAAATACTATTCAAAAAACGCGTTTCTAAAAGACTTAGACTAATTTATTTTGGGATTCAAAAGAGTTTTTTTATCAAGAAACCAATTTTAGAATTGTTAGATTTCCATATCGACAAAGTTCCCTTATTTCTTTTGAAGTTAAAGGCGAAATATATATATAATTTATGCCTATTTTAAATAATCAAAAGAGTTACCCTCTTTCAAGAATATTTTCCAGAAAAACCATGATCAAGAGTAAATTGTTTCGAAATGTATTTTTCTCAGTTTCTTCACCCACAGTCATTTAAATTGGAAGCAAATCTCCGACGAGGCGATACCGTACGGATTTCGCTGCGAGTGACATTCGATCAATCCGAGCTCGATAAACGTTACGCGAAATCTAATGTAAAAATCCAAAACCGAAGGACTCTTTCCTTTTATAATGTAATAAATAAAAGTCAATTCCGTTTATTCAAATTATGAGTGTAATAATATAGTGTTACCTTGTAAATATTATTTTACACAATTTGAACGCGTACGAATTTCAAATCTTTTAAGATAAATTTGAACCACTTCCCGGCCTCTGATTGAACTGAAATTTGGTATAAGTACTTTCATAAATTGCATGACAATGACAGCGCTCTATCTACTATGTAAAAAAAAAACATTTTGGGAGTCAAGAAAACATTATTCAAACACGGTAAGCAGCGAGAAAAAAAAGTAGTAGTGGAGGTAAGCCTTCCTTTGGAACGACGTTTCACCATAGGTTCAAAGTAATATTTTTTTTATATACACAATAGGTTTCAATTTTCTTTTAGTAGTCCTATTATTGCTTGTTGTAAGAGCTAAATCCTTTTTTAGAATCCATACTTATCGGATTTTCCGAGCACTAAAGAAAAAAGCGAATGGTTCGATCATTTATTCACGGGCCTTGAACGGTGGAGCCTGCAATTAAAAGTATAGGTATTTCAGTTGGGATCTCTTAATTGGCGCCGAGGATTAATTAAGTTCCTATTTATATGATATGATTTTAAGTAATTATCTTCGTTTACGCCATCCAATGAGACTTAGGGTGCAGTAAGGTGTCTTAGGTGGTACAGGGAAGAAGCATAGAAATGTTTAGAAGAAAAAATATTGAACAATCCACTTCCTTGGGACCCTTCAATTCATGGGTGGCAAAAATTCGCAATCTGCGTGTAAGTTTTGGTAGCTCAGTCTATAAAGCGGCGGGCACGTATCCCGGAGTCCCGAGTTTGAGTTTCGCCAGAGGCGGTGGATATTCTTTTTTCCTTTATTTCTAACCAAAAGCCAGGGTACTCTGAAATATTAGGCCTGAGAGATTGCGTCATCTTATACAGGCATAAGCACTTTACATCATAAAAATAAAACCTCACCTTTCAGTCCTCACGTTAAAAATAGTTTGGGATCGAGCCAGGAAAGGTCAAGAAAACATTATTCGGCGAAAGGTACGGTTGAACCAGGCCAGCAATATTTCATAAACGCTTTTTAACGCCGTGGCCTTGCTGACGGCGGGTAGTATGGCAGAGTTCCAAATGTACTGTCACGGATCAGATAACAGCCTCATCTGGAACTGTGTCGCTGTATCGTGTTACGTTGCTCCTTGAGTGGTGCAGCGTCTTGCTGAATATGGACATTCGACAAGGATAATATACCTACACAGAATACATTCAATTAGTATCTTTCTATCAAGTCAATTTTATAGCGTGAGCAATAATTAACAATTAATATGGTTTTTAACATTTTGTTATGCGATGGTTATGAGGCGATTAAGCATTTTTTCGCCACACGGATCAGAATCTTGCACGTCATATGGTGAAAACAAAAATTCGTGTGCGTTTGGGTTCAGTCCCAGTACCTTTGAACTGGACATTCAGTACCTTAACTAAATTTGAACTGAACAGATAAAACAACATCCATGTATTGTTTCCAAAGAATCATATACTTGATTTTCAACTTGCCTGCGCTTTTATCAGAATAAGTATCCTAGACCAACATGCGCTACCAATGCAACACCCAAAACTCCATTTCATATTACCTAGTCTCAGCTTCTTTGGCTCCCAAAGGGTGTGAAGTGCAAACGTAAAATTTTAATAGTCTCTCTACGGAGTAAATCTTAGCACTCACTGTTTTACATACAAAATGCATTTGTGTTCCTTAAGGTCTTGAACGTGGAAACTTCGATATGACGCTGCAACATTGAAACATTTACAACGTCGCAAACGTAATGCACTTTGTGTCACGTGTTTGTGACAATGTATTTGCATTTGTAATCTAGTATCACATACCTATTCGTTTATTTCTGAAACTGTCGCAAAAACTGCACCGACACCCAAAATACGAGAACACATTTGCTAAGACGGGAAAGCTGCCGACAAAAACTTTTTAATATATTCTAGGGAATATATAGGCAGAACTAGACTGTCTAGTGCGTATCTTCTAAAATAAGTACTTAAGTATTTTTTCATTTCATTGTACACGAAAGGGGTTGTGCAATATATTATCGTATTGTACCTACAATACTGTGACCGCCGACAAGGCATTGTCAGGGCCGAAAGAATAATTATCTTCGTTTGCCAACCTCCCGGGACTAAAGAAGATTGATTGTAAAGCTCCGAAAAAACGGCCAAATATAAGGTCGCAGAATTGGGATGAAATATTTTGATTTATACAGAACAAAAGGAAAGCCGTTTGCGATGCTCTGTAATAAGCTTTGGGAGTCGACCAGAAAATTGTTTGAATGTACTACGTCTTTAAAATATTTGACAAGGTTTTTAAATGATTCATCATTAACCTAAGCTTAAAATTAAGCCTAAAATAATAAAAAAAATGCTTGGTCATAAATATATCACTGTAAGTGAATAATAATACTTTTTTAATACGGTTGGTATAATTGTAATACTTCCTGTGATTAGTAGGTGTAACAATCATCACATAATACTTACCTACCTAACACTACTACAAATATCAATGTCAATATCAGTGCCTGGTTAACTTAACAAATTTATTACAAAAACATAGCAAATCAAAATATTTGATACCTACAATATTGTAACAACAGATACAAAACAAGTGCAAAATTAGTATGTAAAATATATTTCACTTGGCGTTACTTGAGTACGTGCCTATCGCAGCGAGTATCACCCAGTAAATGTGTTTTCATTACATTTTATGCGTCTCCTGGTTCGTGCACGCTTTTAAGCCACACTTTGTGACATGTATGCAAGGTTTTTAGATAGAGTCAGTTTAGTTCTTCGGGTTTAAATCCGTTGCAACGGCTCCAAAATATCTACGATACATCTCTTCTAGCGTTTCCCGCTTGCATGATGGGTTCCGGGGATCTAAGGCAAAGACGGCGTAGCCTACAAATATTGGTATTAAAGGCTACCTGACTTATCGAACTAGGGGGGAGGGGAATAGTACAGGTTCGCAGTAAACGGGTAAGACTCGGTAGCTCAGTTTGTAGAGCGGCGGGCTTTTATTCCTAAGGCACTGGTCCCATAGCTGCAGTTCGAGCCTAGCTTTCTTTTTAAACATCGTTATTAGACTACGCTTAATAGAAAATTATTTCACCAGAAATCTATTGTAAGTACCCATTATTGTGATTGAAAAAAACAGAGTGCAAAACAATATCCAGATACGAACATAACTATTTAAAGAAATTTTTAAACAGGTAACTCTTGTGTTTTGTCTGTTAAGTGTTATCACCTCGATTTCCACATCGGTTAACAGCTTTTCATTTTCTATTCGTGCCAACTTTGTGCTTGTTTTTACACATTGTTTTGAGATGATATTCAATGGAGGTTGTTTGGCATCGTCGCTCACCTATTGTGTGTTGTGTCATCGGGAAAATTGATGTTCGGCGATGGAGATTGAAAAGTGCATTAAGGCTAAAGGATGAATTTTGAATCACGATTTAGTTCACTGTGTTTTTAACTGGTTTTAAAAAAGAAGGGTATTTTGGTCTTTTGTTTTTATCTTCAGAGATACGTTAGAGTCCGTGGTCCGATTAAAAACATTTTTTGGTTCTAAAACGTATTTACATACTAGAACCAGCGAAGTAAATATATACAGATATAGATAAATACTTAAATATATAGAGAACATCCATAACACAGGAACAAATATCTGTGATAAATACATAAATAAATGCACTGACCAGGTTTCGATTCCGGGACCCTTATTCATAGGCAGGGTCACTACCAACTATACCTTGTGCAACCTAAGAAGCGGTTTTTGACACCTGTCATCTCAGTACATTTTATAATTATAACCTAAAATAAAATCGATTTTAGGTCATAAAATGTACTGAGATGACAGGTGTCAAAAACCGCTCCTTAGGTTGCACAAGGTATAGGCTAAGAGGGCGTTGAAACTAAAGACGCCATTCGATTATGTTTATAATATATGGGGTGTGTAACACGAACAAGAAACATGAAAAATATACTTTGCTCTAAAAACTAAATTTGATACTTATTAATATTGGGGTTTTCTAATATTTACTGGATAAAGTCCAAGGAGTCATGCGATTCTTTTACTGCTGTTGTACGACACAGCCGTATTTAATCTGCGGTCCAATTTTTATCTTGAAATAGACTTTTTGTCCTTGAAAAATCTTCAGCAATTTTCTAAATTGTATATTTAGAGTGGCTTCTTAATAAAGCATGGAGTAAATAGCCGTCGTCTGTTAAAGGAGGCACTCTAGCGTCAACAGCTGCGCCGCCCTCAGCTCGATGTAATTCGATCAAACCGATTTTATTTCATTTTGTTCATTCTTTCCTTCATTTAAAAGAGATAGAGAGATTTAATATTAACATCCTATTTTAAGAAATATATATAATATTCAGATTAGCACTCGACAAAGATAATTTTAAGAAGCTGACTGCCAACCTTCATTAATGGAGAGGCACCTGAAGAAGAAGAAGAAGTAGGATAATAAAAATTAAAAACTGAAAAAAAAGAAATATAACAATTGAAGCAACTTTGGTGAAAAAGCATACCTACCTCCTGGCACAAAGTAAACACCGGCGGCGCGCGCCGGAGCAGAGGGTCCGCTTAGTATAAACTGGCATTTTTCGCCGCACGCACACAGACGTTACGTTTACAGGCATTCTCGGACGATCTCGGACAGAGCTTAGCGCGGCTGCGCGCGTTGATCGCTTGACGTCCCCGCCGCTACGTAGGTACTTTGTGTCACGTAGGTACGTCAAAATGGACAACCGTTATTATTATAGTTGCAGTGTATTTGGTTGTTTAAATACAACAAAAAACTGTGCCTACACTTTTTTCAAAATTCCAAACGATATTGAAAGGTAAGTCAAACTGTTTTCTCATAGTTAGGTAGGTAATTTTTGGAACTAGTCGCTTTGATAACGACCATGTTTTTGTCGAACTATTTTCACGTTTCTGTTTTAGTGGGATCACTATCATTGTTATGTCGTGAGCTAGTTACTTGTTAGTTGTAACAAGTTATTACGCTCCAGTCTTCGTCATGTGTGGTGTCGAGACCTTTAATGGATATTTGATGCTCTTTAACATCCAAGCAGTCTCTAGGGAATTTAAACATGATAAGATGTATGTATTAACGAATCGATGTATGTATCTCTGTAAACTTATATTACCTACTCCTTTTTAAAATTCGGAATCAATACAGAAGCAACCCTAGTGAGTCGGGCAAGTTTAGGTATGTATTTTCAAGAACGGCGGGAGCGGCCCTTCTGTATATTTTTTATTTTGTGCTCCTGGTGTGTCCAGAGTTGGCAAATGCCTGCTTGCGCAAGGTTCACTAACTGATTGCGTATATTATGAAGTTAATATACCTAAGTAGTTTCATAGTTATAGCAGCTTTATAGTTTATATACGCACATGTACAACTGTAACAAGTCAGACACTCTCTGCCATGTTTCATAATTCATACATTGATATTTATTTATTTATAATTGGTTTAATTTAAATGAATTAAATAGTATTTACCTACTTAAAAAAAACTCATATTAGTTTCACACGGTAATAAATTTACTTGTAATCTACACCACGTCTAATTTTTTAGCTCAAGAGCCTAATGATTTGTTTAAAAGCCACACTTAGCAAATTCAAGAGTAAACTTAGAAACGTCAATAAAAATGTTAAATTATTACCTATAAATTAGCGACTTTATAATTCCGAAACGAAATAATTTTAAAAATAATCCAAACCAAATAGAACTGTAATACAAGAGAGTTAAATACAGAAATGCAACAATACAAACACGTGCACATGCGTTACAAAAAGGGATTGCAATGAAAAAAACGTAAGTGGGCACAGACTAGAGTTTTTATATAGACGACCCAAGTGAAGACGTATAGAAAATGGGTATGCTTAGACGGATAATAGTACAACACAGATGTGCATTTGCTGTCTAGTTTAGTGTTATGGTCTGTAATCGTTATGGGCGGTTTTAGGAAGTTGTGACTTTGTAGAAAAAACAATACTGGGTCAAACTCAATAAGTAGGTCAAATTAGATCTTATTTTGTTTTGTTCATAAGGTATAATTTCTACTAATTAGTACGGAGACTGGTATAGGGTGGGATTTGTTTATGAAGGCGGTGACAAAATAGCGTAGAAGGGGAAGCTTACCGAGGTTTTAAAAAGGGGTTTTCAGGGGACGCTGATTCATTAATTCTGGGGCTTCGGGCTACGGATTCAATTGGGTGTTACAGTTAGACGTGTTCTCTGTGTTAGTATTTTGGGTTAATCTAGGATACCTATGTTATGACCTGGATTGAACTTTGCTAGTTTCTCATGAAACTAATAAAGTTTGATCTGGGAAAATAACATAACGTATTTTGTTGTGGGTTTTTATTTAAATTTATTTAGTGAAGTTCATTTAATAAGCGTAAATTTTTGTGTTTTTGATTAATTAAAAGTTTGTTGTTTTCGGACCTGAATAATGTTAGTATTTGACATATACTGACGGAGTTCTGGTTTTAAAGCAATAAAATTTAGTTGGGTTGGGAGTACATTTTAGTGTTAAATATTCATTCTGTTCTGGGATTTATTTGTGTTAAATGTTTCATCATTTATTACTTAAATTAATTAGTGTTGTTTTAATACTGTTTAGTGTGGTTCAAAAGATAGTTTGTGATTTCTTTTAATTAATTTTACGGGGTCAGTTATTTGTGTAGAGAGAACAAGTCTGATCTAGCTATAGTCGAGCTAGACTTTCAGTTGATTTGGACGGGTAACTTAACGGTGTCAACTAACAGTCCAAGTTCCCTGAAAGGTGTTGGGTTTTTATAAGTAATTAGCGATTGAGCATCGCCAGTTGTCTCGGTTTACGAGGAGAGACGTCTGCTCCAGAGATCTGGACGGTTTGGGTAGTCACCTAGATTTCCTAAATCAGCCAGATTGTCTGTCCATTCCAACTTCCTTTACCCATTTATCCTTTCCACCTTCTTTGTCAGCTCACTCGCTGTCCCAATCCCAAGTGTGAGTGACTTGACCACGTGAGGAAATAGGGTGTTAGTCTAATCGGAGTCTCCTCATCCGTCTTAGTTAGTGTAGCATAGAGATCTCTCATTGCACACCGAGAGATTACGCGAGTAATTTAAATGTGGGATCCGGATCCCTAGCTTGCAATTGTTTCGATAGATTAGATGGATAGTTTAGCTGCTAGGTCTACGTGTCATTTATAGGCTTAAGATTTTATAGGATTGTTATAGTTAATTAAGCCATTAGACATTATGTTTAGATAGCTAGGAAATTTACTTACGAAATTATTTATGGCTTTTGTTTTTAAATGAGTATTTGATTCCGGGGTTTCATGGGTTTTACTAAAATATAATTAGCTAAAATAAAGTTGGGATAGGGATAGCTAGGAAATTATTACATATATTTATCTATGACTCTTATTGACAAACATGACTCATTTACAACTGACGTTGTATATATTTTGGTCCTTGCTATTTTACTGGTAGTTTGAATATTGTGGGATCAATTAAAATAATAACTCACAATATTAAATTGTAACGTTAGAATCATTTTGCTTATTATAAAAAAAACATTGCAGCCTGCTTCTCTCATAGCAGCTAGTATTTAGATTTCATACTGTTATCTACGGATCTGTAATTTAATACATACGACCTTTAAAATACAAAGGTTATATATTACTTTTAATCACGTTATTTAAAATTAAATATCAGTGAATGTTTTATCTTGGCTTGATCGAGGCAGAAGCAAGATCGTAGTTAATTTTGGTACCAAGAGGATCCAAATGACTACAAATAATAGTCTAGATGAAATTATTTCATTGATCAACAAATAAATTATACCAAAGTTTTATTACTAAATTACAGAGACTAGAGAACCAGAGTGGATCTAATACTGCTGTTATCACTACCAGTATTTTGATGTGTTAACGGTCCCTTTTGATGTCCTCTCATTAAATGTCACAATATAATGACAATATGGACAAAAATGTCTAGTCATTATTAGTTCCTTCTGAACTATAGGTTCCTTCAGAACTGAAACACCATTCGCAGGCGTGGGGCGGGAGCCTGACCAGCAACTGGACTGATGGCTACGGATCTACCGCGGAGGAGGAGCGGTATCTTTACCCCAAAAACAAAATATGTTTACATAATTTACATTTCTAATTATTTGTGACATTCTAATTGGATTTAGGTACTTTGACAACTGACATACTGACTTGACTTACTATAGACTAATTTTACATACCGACTTATACACGACTTTACGTTATTTACTATTGCTTATTTAGTTATTGTTTACTGTAATTAGATACATAACTCGTTCCTATTTGCGAAAAGGATTTCGGTTACTATTAGCGGTTACAACACGGGTTCTACATACACACTAGTGATCATTTGGCCAATTTACTGATCCAATTCAAGATATTAACTTACTTATTTCATGTTAGTAACTTTATTAGCTTATTTATTTTTATAGTTTTCTCACATAAATCTTTTTAGTATTAATAGATTAAAGAGTAGGTATTTTAGATTGTCTTAATTTTTTTATTGGAATTTCAGTTAGAAGAATAGGTTTAGATTTTAAAGTTTAGATTTTCGCTCAATAGGTAGTTAGGGGTTTAGATTTAAATAAATAAATATAAAGGGGGGGGGGGGGGGAGCTTGTTACACAACCAATACAACTGCAAAATCAGTCCTACATATTTGCACGAAAGTCAAATAAACTAGGTAATTCCATTTTGGGTGGTCTTAACATTTTCTACAGGTATAACCACCCCAATGCAGGTTCAGCGGGTTCAGATGCATTCCGGGCAGGTAATTAAATTAGATAAGTACTAGGATTTCAGGAAATCTAATTGGGACCCTATTCAAACAAAGTGCTTCGGATTGAAGTGTGCGGAGCTTAATGATATGAACGATACCTATTTACTAAAATGTTGGTGCTGATGCTGTGATGGGGTGTAAGGCGGTGGAATTGATATCAAAATACAACAACAAACACCAGATAACCATAGTTTCTTTAATCATTTCTCAACTGTAAAAAAAGTCAATATGACACAAAATGTGACTTTTATGGTGGCAAAATAGAGTTGATATGCTCGGGAAAATACGAAAAATAAAATACCTACGTTCCTTGTTAGGATTATAACAATAACAGCAAAATGTTAAACCTCTCCAGTAACTTAATAAAGTTCGGAAACCATATTGTTTACGTAGTAGCAGTTACAACATAAATAAGCCCTAGGCTACTACCGAACTAAGTTGGCCTCATCACGGATTCAAGTCACTTTCGACCAACTTTCTTCATCTGCCTGAAAGCTAATTTATTCTCTTTGTTAACCTATTTTAACGTCAAAGCTAATTTTAGAAATCATACATTGGGACGTATTATTCTATTGCTAACGTGCGACATTGACGCAGACAATGGTTTATGGGTTTACCCAACAGATTTTCGTATTTATTTAACAGTAAGTACATCACTACATAGTATAAAACAAAGTCGCTTCCTGCTGTCTGTCCATATGTATGCTTAGATCTTCAAAAGTACGCAACGGATTTTGATGCGGTTTTTTTAATAGATAGAGTGATTCAAGAGGAAGGTTTATATGAATAATTGCACCCGTGAGAAAGCCGGGGCGGGTCGCTAGTATATTATATCTGTTACTTGAGAGTAGAAAAAATCACTCTTGAAATCAATATTGGTAAATAACCAAAAGAACGACCCAAAGATACTTGATGGAAAGTTTTAAAGAAACATGCTCTAAAACGACCAGCAAACTATGATAACAGAGCCACAAAGGCGAAAACATATCCAGAGGACCTCAAATGAACTGGGAAGAGGCACGGAGAAAGAAGAAGGCTTTAATTTAGTAGGACTTACTGTATTGATAATGATTAAATTTAAACTTATGTACACTTTTAATTATTTTTCCCAACGTTACAAACGTGACATATCTATGTCGGAGGCAGACTTAGTTTATACTGCCGTAACGTTGTACTTTTTGAATCTTTTTACTTTGCCTATTTAATTAACATGAGCATTGTTTATTCACTAGGCCCGTGTAAATTTCATCGAATTTCAAATGGGCATGCAGTAGCACTCGCGTCCAAAGCCAAACAAGGATGGCTTGTTTTGCTGATGATTTACAAACAGACAGCGCCGTATTGCGTCTATCTTTCCAAGACTCACATCTAGTTTACCGAGTCGATACAATACCAGCCTTTATGTTCTGCGCTATAGAGTTAAAATTTATTTCAAAATGTGCTTATTTTATACGATAAAAGGATACATGTTCGTTGGAGCCGGCGTTTTTGGATTCAGGTCAAGGTTTTGTCTCTTGGACATTTCAAAGGTGACGAGTTTTGTTTCGGAATTGCTGAAGTGCTACTTGAATTTGATTTCCTCGTTTTGTTAGCAAGCTTTCTAGCGTATTTGGCAATCTTTTGTTTAAAACGGATAATCTCTGTAAATTCGATATGAATTTTATTTTACTTTTTCATTATGTGTCAGTCTAGGCAAAAAGGTATTAGTAGGTACAGTCGTCATAAATATCTGAACATGCTTTATCGCCTTGACAATAGAGGTGTTGTTGAGATATTTGTTCCTTGGCCGTTTCGATATATCTGATGGCGACTGCGACTGTACTTTCTAAAACTACGCAATTTATACTATCTAGTGAAATAATAAAATCTCCATGTAAATCGACATGGCCCTTTCAATAAACTCGTCCACATCTGTTAATATTACGAGAAATCCTTAAAAATAGTGAAATACCGTTTACACACGGATTTCCGCAACCACACAACTCTCAACGTGCTAATGACGTGAGTTCACGTTGAAACGCGAGGCTCGCTCGCCGCTTGTTCCCGTCAAAAACAGATAAGGGGTTAAATTAGTTTCACATTTGTATCAGAAGTAGGTATGATGCTGCTGCATTGTAGCTAAATTTACTTGTGCTTTAATTTACTTTCTTGACACTGTACTATAAATAACAGAAGTGTTGATAAATACTCATAAATCTCATATGAGATAAATATAAGATTGATGTGTTTCGTGCGGACTTCGGGCTGCCTCATTCATTAATTCATTATATAATACAATATGGAATGAACCGAAACGATACATCACGAGGTACTCTGTAAGAGTATCTTTTTTATGACATAGGAGGCAAACGAGCAGACAAATCGCCTGATGGTAAGCAATTACCGCCGCCCATGGACGCCCGCAACACCAGGGGGGTCACAAGCGCGTGTCCGGCCTTTAAGATGGGAGTACGCTCTTTTCTTGAAGGTTTGAAGGTTGTATCGGTCCGGAAATACCGCAGGCGACGGTTCATTCTACAGTTTTGCTGTGCGAGGCAGGAAGCTTCTGGAGAAACGCAGTTGAGAATTGCCAACCATCTAAGTGGTGAGGGTGGAAATGTTATCTATGTAAGTAGCGCTCTCAATTATAACTTTTAATCGAACTCGCGGAGCGTAAGCGAAGTGAGTTCTTACAAACAACTCCAGACCGAACTGTCACCTGGCTACTGGGACGTCTCGGCATTTGGATGGCTTTTTGATTTCGTTAGTTTGTCCGACGATAACTTTAGTAACGTTTTTCTGATCTTTATGAAATTTCTTGGGGTTGTAGCAGAGGTACATATAATTTGTAAGTTCGTATATGAGCAGGATTGATCAAGTGGTTATGGCGCTAAAAGGAGAAAAAAAAACCTCCTTGGGGTCTTGTTATATTGGTCAACTCGCAAGTAAATCGCGAGTTGTCAGTTCGAGGCGGATATAGTTATTGTGTTGCGTGACAACCGCTTTTTTGTTCCACCATTCACAAATCTCTTCAAACTTTATTTATATTAAATTGGACGATTGGCGATTTCACAATATACTTATTTATACAAAAATTCATTTATGTTTCTCCTCATCACTTCCCGTTAACAAGGGTCAGCTTTCTTGAGCTTCTTTTTTGTTTTTTCCTTTTTCTTGCTGCTTGAGATTCTTGAGACACCACTATTGCTCCGTTGACGCATCGTCGGGAGTTAGCCCTTCGCTACGTATGTATTTCCTCCGAACATTCATCCAGGTATCATCGAAACTAAATACTAAATGCGAATCTGGTCTTGCTTCTGACAATATCATTAAGGGGCTACTTTGAAAAATTATAGGTTTTTTTAAACGCTCTAGTGACTAAACGGGAAAAGGGACTGAATTTATTTTTGAATATATGTTATTAGACTATATACCCTTGTTTTTGGCACAAGCCGAAACACGATTGCTGAAAGTTGCCTCGATAGAAAAAAAAACCGAAATTGGGTCCTTTTTACCCTTATTTTTCTTAGCTTACGTAAACTATAAGAGATTACGCAATATAACTAATTCAAAAATATGGTATTCTGGTTTATCTAAAAAGTCACAGAAACAAAATTAGACAAAACTTTATAGATTCGCTTATTTATCGTAGTTTGGTCAAAAGGTCTGATCCTTAAGAGCGCTGCATCTCTTTCTTTCGTGCACGGGAGCCATAAATGTGTCTCTAACGAATGGGCGTGGCTTGTCCGAATCGAGGAACGGCCTTGTATGTATAAACCTACCATTTAGTTAATTTTTTAAATCTATTTCGCACAAAGTGACTGTTGTGAAAAGGATAGTAAGTAAAATTTGCCACGTGAAAAAGGGTCCTACAAAAGTTACTTGTACCTACCCTTTTTTGCCAATTTAACTTATGCCTTTTTTACTACAGTCACAGTTCTACCCAGCTAATTAATAAACATGTGGTTTGGTAAATATTTACGAAACCCTCAGTTATATTTCTAATTGAAGATGCTGAAGAACGAGTAAATACCTCATCTCAACAACTAGTCTCACCTCAGTAAGCGCTTTAGACAATTGCGCGCCTGTGCCGGAGCCATTATGCTTACTTGGGCGAGGCGGGTGAAATGAGGGGTCTTATATATTACAACTACAGTTATGTTTTCTTATTTTATGCTCCTATAGGTACGATCACTCTTCTGGCTAGAATAATAAAATTAAAGAGCTACAGATTAAGGATTATATTTTACCCATTGAGTGTAGGTATGCATGTATATATCATAATATCTAATCATAATTTTAGCATAAAGTAGCGAGGACAGCTAGAAGACTTCAATGGGTAGGTCGGGTAGGTTTAACTGTATTTTCAGGTCATATGCAAAGAACTGTAACATTTTCTACATTTCGTGGCCGCCAAATTATGTAAGCACATTAACCATTTTCCAGGCCGCACGAATCCGAAGATCTTTTCAAAAATGCGAAATATCGTAAAAATAGTAATGTTTGCCAATCCATTTAAAGGCGAACTAAATTTTGCCCAACCTACAGCCTTGGCCAGAAGTGTTGACCATAGGTGTTTTTTGTTTACAATTTTGATGTTAAGCATTATTTCCCTATCCTAACAATGTACGGTAACGGTAAATGTTATATTTTATTTATAAATATAGAAAACTTCACTTAATAACAATTTCAAGGTACTTAAAAAATATGAAAACAGAAGGTACCAAAAATGTAAATTTAAGTCGGTGCGACATATTGCAAATATTCTATGCAGTTACTACTAACTTCAACAAAACATGCCTATTAGTTTAAATTAATTGACAAAATAACTTAAACAAAGATGGAAACGATGGACTAAACTTTCCAGTTTTGTATGAAAATCGCATTGGTGCTCAACACTTCTGGCCAAGGCTGTAATTTGGACATTAACTCCAAAGTTTAAGGTTTGAATTCAACGGATTTGGTCAATATACGTACTACGTCTGGATAAGGGTTAAGTTGTATAATTTGTAACTTGCTACTTACGAATATCTTGAAGTCAAATAGCTTACATAACTTGTAAGTCTTGTAACTTAGGGAACTATGCAGCATCTACTAGTAAATAACTACGATTTTTAATTTCAGTATATTCTATTTTCTTGAGCTAAATCATAAACATTTTAGCGAAAACAAGCGTCTCTCGATGGAAACTTTAATGTTTCTAAATGAAGTGAATTTGTTAAGGAAATTAGTTTGTTGGACATTATTTCTAGAGATAAGAACAAGTTTCTTGCTAGAAATTTGCATTCTGTTCGTAAAATAAACAGTAAATTTTTAAACTAAATATATTTACCATCATAAGGTTCGTAAGTACTTACGAACCTTATGATAGTGAATATATTTAGTTTAATCGCGTAAATAATGTATAGTAAGTAACTAGAAAAATGTAAAAGTAAGCTCAATTAAAATATAATTGGTTTTCCTGGAACACAGACATAAAAAAAATAGAATAAGTACAACGTGGTTAACGCTCATGTAAAGTGTCCTTTTTTATCTATAGTTGAATTATCGAGAGGGTGGAATTGCATATGTAGTAGTATTGTTTGTTTACAGGCATTCTATATTTGAATCCGCACACAAAGAGGCACAACACGGTACAACCACTACATATGCAATTCCACGCTCTCGATAATTCAATGATACTTGAACTTCATCATGGCACTAATACAGAGCGTCAACGTTATCGTCACAATACAATGGTGCGCTTACATGTATGATCACGTACCAACCGGTTAACCATTAACTGTTAACTGGGAGTAGTTTGCACTTAATTGATTTTATTTGAGATTATTGAGCAACACTGTTCCATAGTTTATGAGGGATCGTTGTATATTTCTTTTGTAATAATTCCTGAGCCCTGACTGAAATGATTTGTGCAAGAGGAAAACTTATGTGTTTTTTTATAACAAATATAGGTTCGTAGTGTACACTGTACAGTCCGTGAGCTCTAAGACCCTTCGGGTTTTAGAAAGAGACGTTGGGTATCAATCAACAGTGACACATGAAATAGCAGAACAGCAATATTACCTTCGTGTGTCATCGCCGAAGGTTATTCTTAAAGCTCACGGAATGTACTTAGGCGTGGTCGCAGCATGACATTTTGGAGGGAGGGGGTTATTAAATCCCTTTTTTAGTTTGAATTTTTTTTATTTGAATAAAAAAAAGAAAGGTGGATTTACACGCGCCATAAATTAATATACCGTAGACGAGTTAATAAATCTTTTTGTTTCGACTTGTTTTATCAGCTGCTCTGAGTTTTTATTGCCCTATCTGCCTAGCAAAAGTATCAGGACCAGCATCAATATCGCACAGTCATCACGTAGAGTACATCTAAGTCGGCCACGTTGTCAGTAAAATTTTATTTCCTACAATAACATGGTAAAACAAGTATGTTGGCTTTTCCACGGCTCGTTTCAATTTATTGCACTCGTCGAAGCATGCATAAACAACTTGAAGGTGTAGAATTAAATTTACAACTCGGCTACTGCATCATAGTGGGCTAAACAAAATCAGTAAGTAAACTAACAACGTTTAGTAAAAAGCGCGAAACGCTTAAACTTTGAGCTACTTTTCCCCTTTTTTTATTGATTGACATAAAAATCCATGTAACTATCGAACCCTGCTCTCTTAATTTCACGAGACATACTTACATACAAAAGTGTTTTTGAAAACATTAAAAAATAAAAATAAAATCTTAGAAATTGACCTAAAGTCATAGTCTTCTTTAGGTCTCACAAGTGCGTGGTTTAGATCGGTCGGGTTTTAACAGCCCACGGTGTATGACTTTGATTATTAAACCAACCGGAGGCGACACGTGCTCTTATTTCTATCGGAAAAAGTCTGCCGTTTTTTGCGGGGGAGGGGAACGTCAAATGTATCGGAAACGTCAAAATAGCCACGTCAAATAAACAATGAGTATGACCACTGGTCATACATTTTTAGCAGAGGGGAACGCCTGTCAATGGCCACTCCGCTTGGTTTAAAGATCTAAGGTGTATAACAACACACAAAACTGATGTAAAAGTAGACAAAGTGGTATTGACACTTAAAATTTACTTACTTAAATGTTTTAAGTGCATTTCTAAGAAGGTTTCCTACTGCGTTTAATATATCTGCTGCGAGACAGCACCTCCTGGCGATACATTCGGAAACCGCCGAAGGTTGAAACTTCGGAACTCGGAGTGCCTCAGGCGGTGAATTTTTATAAACTTTGGAAGTCCCGAAACGTACGAGGAAATGCGGTAATTGGATGTTTTTGAACTTGACGTGTTTCCGTGGATTCGAACGCGTTCTAGAAATTTAACTTTTTGGTTCTAAAGTTAAAATTTAATTATTTGAAATGCGGAAAAACAAACAACAAAAATAATAACAAAAAAATGACACATTATGATCCCTGCTAAAAAGTACATCGAAATTGATGATTTAATGTTATTTGATTTCCACTTAATTATTTTACCCCACTCATTATGGCACGTGATTTAGTAAACAGTGTTTATAATTTACGTCGTGTTTCTAGTACAGTCGCCCTCAAATATATTTGAGCGGCCAAGGAGGTTACAAATATCTGAACAACGCCTCTATTGTCAAGGTTATAAAGTGCATGTTCAGATAGTTTTAAGTACCCTGACCGCTCCGATATATTTGATGGCGACTGTACCTGAACTCAATAAGATCCATGACAACTTTTAAGTGCTCAGAAAGACAAACTTCCTGTTTTCCTAATTGGGTAGGTACTAACAGGCCTGAAAGTTTGTCAAGTTCTACTAATGCTTAGTTTAAGGCTTCTTGTTCTATAGGTATGTCTAGACCAGTGTAGCTATATTTTTGTACGGTACCGTAAAATGGGGTGAGTTGGCTGAAATTTGACTTTCTAACCTCGATAAAATTTTATTGCTATATGTGAAAACTGAATGGTGTATATAATAAGTGGTTCGGAAGTTTGTATTTTAGTTTGTATTTTATTTTGGCTAGTTCCATTTCATAACTTTGACGATAAAGAGGAAAACCCACCTCACCCCGTAGTGCCACGTACTTGGGGTGAGAGGGTTTTTCATACAAAGGTGATTTTGGAAGATTGTTGGATCGATTTTTTTTATTATGCGTATATAGCCCCATTTTAAATTGGAATACATTATTTTTGTAGCAGTAGCCTTAAAATGCCTTCTCATATATCCCCCTCTCAAACCTTCTCTCCCCATTCATAACCCAACTCTCCCCGCGAAACCTACTCACCCCGTTTTACGGTATATGGTGAATTGCCTTACAACTCATACTGAGGACTTAGTAGGGATGAATTTTTAACAGGGATTTGAATGTATATATTTATGTAATATGTATGTTGTTAGTAGGTATGTCAGAGCGCTTATTATACAGTTATTACACAGGTGGTAACAAAAATACTGGTGATCGTTTAAGGGCAGTATTGGTATTATATTGTGAGTAAGAAAAATAGGAAATAATTTTTTTTGCCGGCCAACCCTAGAGATACAAAACTATAATTTTTTTTCATCAATTTTTTTTGTAGTTTTTCATAATTAGAATACGATACCAATTATGCCCTTAAAAGGATGAAGATACTATTGCCGGTAACTCTACTTAACCTCCCTAATGTCTGAGTCCGTATAATAAAAAAATAAAAAAAACCCTTTTATTCCACATCATCATCATCATCAGTCGTTCCCTCAAAGCTGAGGATCAAGACATCATGTCCTTCTGTTGAAGATCAGGTTCCTCCACAGGCTTTTATCCCTTGCTACGCACATGGCTTCGTGCAGTTTTAATTGCATGGGTGCAGTAATTTGTAGGTGCAGTAATAATTATTCCACATACTATTGACAAAATACTTGTAAGAAAGTGCTTAGATTTTTAAGTAAAAGTAAACTACTTAAGTATATAATCATTCATAATACGCTCCACTTATTCAGCGCACAACTAATGTAACAAACAAGTTATCATTAACTAACCAACATTTTGTATAAAACTTTGCCTTACACGTGCGAGAGAAACTGCCAAAAATAGCCAAAATAACTCGATATACAGACGTCGAGTAACTAAAGTATCTTCAGGAGTTGTGCAACTTCTGAAACTAATAGATAGTTAGCAAACCAATGAAAGATAATAAGTTCGAGTTCTGGAACCCGAGAGTGAATGTCGCTTTAGCTGATGAGAAAAGGGTACAATAAAAAGGGTAAGGGCCAGGGGTTAAGGGGCACCAGTGACAATAATTAATATGGAACGTCGACCACGTCAGTTTTGGCTAGTTATACAGGGTGTCCCAGAAATCGACGTCAAGCCGTGAATGGATGATAGACCAAGTTAAGTATAACATTTATCAGAAAAAAAAAATCTATCACATGTTCGTCAAAAATTATGGTCACTTTAAAAATTTACTAGAATATTCACGCCCTGGTCTCTTAACTTCTAGTAAATTGGAATATGCAATATTTTTTATGAACCTTGAAGTGTACCTAGGCAATTTACACAGGTGCACAGTGTGGAATTTTACATCAAAATCGGACATGGGTCAAATAATGGCGTAGTATAAAGCTCAATGAATACTAAATACAAATATGTAATCCCCACTTGTTAATTCCTTATAGTTTTCGAGAAATCATACTTTTAAGTTTGCTTTCAGAAACTCCAGAAAAACCATAGAAGTGTTAATATTTTATGAATACGTGCCTGTATAAACTTTCTTGTAATACTAAACGTTATATCTGTTCTGACTGTTAATTCTAAAATCAAAAATATCCTTAAAAAGTTGTTTAGATCTGAGAAATTTGCAATTTAGTAGTCAAACTATTTTATTTTTTTAAATAACATTCCAAAGGTGTGCGGAATTATTTCTTATCTACAGATCTTCTTTATACCACATGTATCCGATATTATTAATTTAAATAACGTTAATGAATGGATTTAGAATTTAAAGGAATATAAAAAATTGTGTTAGGGCTGCTACTTGGTAAAGCGCCTGATTCATCTAACATAGCAAAGTTACCACGTAACATTTTATTGCTACATAAAAGGTACCTCCTTTAAAACGCGATGTTAACCATCATAATTCGTGTATTGAGCCTATTGGAATCAGCTAGATAACTCAGAAATTGAAAAAGTATCCTTGTGTTACCTACCTATAAAATTTCTGTAGGTATACCTATTAATTTAAAGTAGAAAAAAGTGACATGGACGAAGTAATTCAAATTCTAGAAACTTTCATACAGGGGGCCAATTTTTGACTTTCGAGCGCCCGAATTCAAAAAGTTTAAGCTTGAAAATAATCGCACACAAAAGCTTACCGCCAATTTTTTTGCATGAAATTAATAGTTTAAATAATCATGATTTTAAATTCTTATCGCTTTTATTTTTAAAACATAATTTCATCGTTTTATTCTGAGTTGTAAATGTTACTTTCGAGTACTCGAATATCAAAAATCACCCCCAGGTATACTCGTTCAGAAAAATCGAGAGCTGTAAGGGATTAACGTCTTATCTCTTGTGTGAGAACTGCCACCGCACGTGCCATAATGAAAAAAATGGTTTGGTTACACGTTAGCGTTGATTGAATTTCTACTATATAGACGACGCAATAAGATTCAATATGAACTAATACAAAAAAGCCCTAAATTCTTTACGGTTGCAACCAGCGCAGGCGACTCAAACGCTCTGGGACCAGCGTAACTTGAAATCGAGATCCCAAATAGATATGCGTAATGCGAGAGCGCCCTTGCACAGGTACTACGAGCGCACAGCTAGTCAGCTCTTAGGAGGCCAATGGAATTTTTCGCAACTCCCAGGTAAAAACAGGGTCGGATTCTGATTGAAACATTTGAATTTATGTACGTTTTACTTTTCTTTATTAACAAATTAATAAACATGATTTAAATAAAACATTGCGTAAGTATAATTACAATAATAATCAGTCTTATGAATAAATATTTATTTGAATTTCGTTATCATTATTACGCAATTTACTATATGTTCAAGGTATAAAATTAAGGATTTTTTTATTTTTGATTATTTATTTATAAGACTGATTATTATTGTAATTATACTTACCCAATGTTTTATTTAAATCAAGTTTATTAATTTGTTAATACAGAAAAGTAAAGCGTACATCAATTCAAATGTTTCAATCAGAATCCGACCCTGTTTTTACCTGGGGCCTGGGGTTGCGAAAAATTCCATTGGCCTCCTAAGAGCTGACTAGCCGGGCGCTCGTAGTACCTGTGCAAGGGCGCTCTCGCATTACGCATATCTATTTGGGATCTCGATTTCAAGTTACGCTGGTCCCAGAGCGTTTGAGTCGCCTGCGCTGGTTGCAACCGTAAAGAATTTAGGGTTTTTTTGTATTAGTTCATATTGAATCTTATTGCGTCGTCTATATAGTAGAAATGCAATCAACGCTAACGTGTAACCAAACCATTTTTTTCATTATGGCACGTGCGGTGGCAGTTCGCACACAATAGATAAGACGTTAATCCCTTACAGCTCTCGATTTTTCTGAACGAGTATATCAGGGTTATTCTGGTATCAGAAGAGAACTTATCTATGTATGTAAAAGACTAATCCTCACCCACTTTTCCTTTAAAAACTGTATGGGAAAATTGCGTTTATTTCAAGCATGTGCATGCATAGTAGGTACCTAATAATTTCGTAAAAGTTTTGACTTGTTTCTTCACGCGTTAGCTTGTAGGATAGACTTTTACCTTGCCTATGCACACTGAGTTTTTCATTCCAGCAGTTTGTTTGCGTCACTGGCGCATTTACCGCGTGTTTTTTACGGCGTGTTAATAGTTAGTGATACACTCGAACGCGCGTTGATGTAAATTTGTAGTCAAATTCGTTACTTTTAAAGTAGTCTGCCGGGCACTTCCGGCCATGCAGGAACTAGCAGACTGGGTTTTTCTGTACCCAAAAATAAATTACTAAGTATTTGTTGCCACAAGTGTCTTCTTTATATCCAATGCCGTAGGTAAATGCCATCCATTTTAAGTGGTACTTTGTGGTGCTTTCAGCCATTCTATTTTTTCAAAACTATTTTTTCGGAATTTAGCATCACTTTTATGAACATGTGCCATGGGGTTTATCTTTGTATCACGTAACGTAGCAAATCTTACGGTCCCCGCCCGTACTATAAATAAAAGCTTGTAAAATTGGATCAGACTATGCTATTTTATGTAGAGATAACTTTTATCAATTATATCTAATGTTGACTCCGCCAATAATTCTCAATAGTTGGAGTACTTAGTGATGTTGTACCGAAAGACCTTGATCTATGTATGGGGTCCAATTACAGACTACCTAACCTACTAATAATAATCGGTTGGATGACCGGAGCATAGTAAGGTAATTTTACAGTAATTATAAATTTGACTGCAATTCGATTTCTGTTTTATTAAACTCAATGTCGAGTGACAACCCTAAAGATCAGAATTATCAGAAAAACTTAGAACTTTAATAACTTCCAAGTCCAGAGACCATAATCGAACGAGCGGAGCGTAAGCGAAGATCGTTCTTACAAACAACAACTGTCACCTGGCTACTGGGACGTCTCGGCATTTGGATGGCTTTTTGATTTAGATAGTTTGTCCGACGATAACTTTAGTAACGATTTTCCGATCTTAATGAAATTTGTTGGGGTTGTGGCAGAGACCAACAAAATTTGCGAGTTCGTATATGAGCTGGATTGAGACGGGGTTTCTGAAATTAGAAGGCCTAAAAAGGTTTTGTAAAGGGGCCCTGTTACATTGGTCATCTTATTTGCTACTTTTACGAGCAAGTATGGTTGAGTTTGGTATCAAACGAAAGGTATTGATTAACACTCTCGTCAAATCCCTATTAACTGCGTACTGTTTCATAACAATTAACAACATAAAATTGATTTCAAAAATATTTTCAATTATATTTTGATTTTGGTGTAAATATTTTGACAACTGACTTTTTTAAAATTAATTAGAGCTTTGGCTGCTAGGGCCATCAGCAGTCATCGTTATCAACGTGCAGTTTTCGTAGCAAAGTATGGTTTGCAAAAAAAATATTCACGAGTATTTTAGCTGGTGACATTTTGACTTATGGACGTGTCTATAAGTATTGTGTTTTTTTCTCTTGACATTTACATTGCAAATCGTAAATCGCTTGCTTCTATCTGTCATTACAAAATCCGGGTATTGTATTAAATCCATCAATTCCATCATGTTCATTAAAGACTCCACTATCAATTAAATAAATAAATAAGAATCCTCAATGGTTGATTTACATGCACTCAGATAACGTAATATTTAGCCTGAGTTCATTTTTTGTGATATGAAATGAATGCATGTTATTTCACGGATTGACGTGCGACATTACATTGTTTTTTTTTTATACAGGTGTTTTTTCAATAACTAGCCATAGTGCGAGGTAATTTGGTAGGCGATACTAAACAACTTTTACTATGGGGCCAACTCTAAAATTTAAAAAAAATTGGCTGTGTCATACGTTTAGCTGATCAGACGTTGACGTTTTGTATGGGGTGGCCAAAATTTTTTTTTGGGATTTCGGGGTTGGTTCCATAGAAAAAGTTGTTCAGTGTGACTTACCGAATCATCTCCCACAATATGGCTAGATATTGAAACAAAAACCCTGTATACTGGGTCGTGAAAAGTATACTAATGTAAAAAAATACATCCTGATATTAATACTTTGTAGTAAAAAATATTATTGGTTATAATATATACATGAATACATTTTTCTGCCAACCATATACTTTGCTACGAAAACTGCACGTTGATAACGATCACTAGCCATCAGCATACTGACATTAACACATTAGTTAGAGAGAGTTACCATAGACGCATAATGATGGTGACCGAAACCTATATAGGTGGTCAACAGATGAGAACGACATGTCAAAGCAACAGAGTGAGAGGCATGTGAGAGGTGGATTTAAATTTAGATGAGACAAAAACTGTCAAATCTGAAGCGATTGCGTCGCGGTAAAATTTTTCGCATGGTTTAATATGGACGTTAAGTTTCACCGTGATGGTTAGTTGAGAAAAAAATACCCGATACCTATTTTTGGTATTTGTAGTAATTCTACTATTGCACATTTAATGGTGAAACACAAGATTCGCGAGTTCACAGTTCGGGGCGAACTACTAGTTATTGAATGTTTGATATGATTTTTTAAGTAAGTAAAATAATATGTTTTTCTTGAAACTAACTCCGCTTACAGTATCAAAAGGTAATAAGAGAGATATTATGTTTTTTTACATAAAGTACAATATCTTTGTTATTTAAGGCTTTGAAACATTGATATTTGAAACCTTAGTACTGTGTATAAATATACTGACGATAAGCAGTAAAGTTCAAGCCAGTAATTAAAGCATTTGGAGAAAATTAAGAATTTCACTTTTAGAAAAAATTAAAAGTCGGCACATTAGTATGGATTTCTTAAAAAGTATCATTAATTTCCGGACACAGACCTTGGTATTACGTCGAACACTCCTAAAGCTATCTATTAGTGTCATAAACTACTTCCGGTTATTGGCATGTCCGATTTTGATGTAAAATTCCACACTGTGAGGTGGTAATAATAAAATAGATTTTCTTAAATTTGACTAACTTCTTTTGTTCCGATTTTTTTCTTTCTATACAACAAAACGATCCTCTTATGAAACTGTACTCAGTTTCAAGTTGATCAGCAGTAAGCAGATCTACTGATCTGCGTCAAAAAAAAAAAAATTGGGGACAACTCACACTTGACCAAAATTTTGACTATACCAAATTTTTTTTCTCAAAAAAATACCTAATGTTTCCTAAGACAGTTTCCCTGTATCTCCTATACTTTAGGATTTCCCCATACTGGCCTACTTAAAAAAAACACTCTGTATATTGGTACCTATTATATTATTTACAACAAGAAAAAGGAAAAATACGAAATTTGTCATATGAGAATGCTCATATGATGCAGTGAGGTTTTGAAACGGGAATCATTTTAATGTGATATTAATTTAATCATTATGCTACCTGAGTTAGGTATCAAAAATGTAGTTAGAATTTTCTTACTGATGCGTGAGTAAGCTACCACCAGCTCTTCGATCATCAGCGGAGTCGACAATTAAGTCCTTGAAATATTGATAAAAGTTTTGAATCCAACGGGTAAATTCTACTGAAGAGCATAAAATGTTCTCGTGGCTGTGACCTACATTATTGAGATGTTGGCTAACCCACGCTATCGAGTAAGTCCTCCTTTCATTAAAAGTAAGTAAGGATTGTGTTGTTCATGAAATAAAGATACTAGCAGCGTTGAGAAGCAGTGCGTTCGTAGTAAGCCTGGGCTTACAGTCTCCAGTGGCACAGATTACACAATGCAATATTTATTTTTAAAAAATCGGGGGAGGTTCCATATGGGACGGGAACTTTAAAACGGAGAGTATCCTCTTGATCTGTATTACTGAATCGTGATGAGAATGGGATTGAGTTAGCTGTCAACCCATACAAATTTTGACGTAAGCATATGGAAAATCTGTCAATTCTAATCCCATTCTAATCGCGGTTCAGTTATATGTGTTTCTTACTTTTGTTATTAAAAATAAAATAAAAAATGATGTCGGTTTGTCATAAGTCGGATTAATTTGAATGACACGTAATACACGTCTGGATGTATAAATGATATTTACCTATTATTTGCAAAAATGCGAAGAACACTCCCATCCCATTGGAGCTGTAGGAAAATTATCTTATCGCACGCGCTATTTTTCCAGAATGACAAATCTGCTATACTGTTATTTAATCTATGGATTCGTCCTGAAAGAGCAAGCCGTTAGCTTAATTAAGTTGAGGCATTACACTTTACTCTATGGTTGGCAAAGAAAAAGTAATAAAGCTAACTAAGAGATTTTGTTGTTGGTACTAAGTACGAGTACAATGGAATATGGGATACAATTGTGACTTTTCCGTGTTACAATGATATTAAAAAAAAGTTTGTCTATACTATTAAAATTTTACCCTCATACCATCTATGATTTATTTTTATTGATCCATATCAATTTGATTTACTCAGACCAAAATACCGCTTGAATGCAAGTGTGTGCGCAATACGATTTTAATTAAAAACCAACACCTAACTCTGATCTGTGGCTAAATGAATAACCAATAGTCCCGTAGTCTGTGAGTCCCACACAATTTCTATGATACTTATACTACAATCTACTCGGTCAATATGATGATATGTGTAACTTCTGAATTTTTACTTATATATATTTTATATTTAATATAATTTATCTAAATATACTTGGCTCATGCAAAAATTAGCGCTAACAACTTTACGACACGAGCATTTGAACAGAACTAAGCATCGGTAGTTGGTTTGGTGTAAAATGAAATTAACTGTCCTAGCCATAACTCGATTTGGCGTGCTCGACCCAATTTCAGATGCCTCCGCTCCACAGTCAATGAATAGAATAATACCAGCCTGGAGCCTGACTCACACCGTCACACGAAAATTATTGAGCATATTCCAGTATTTCACCGGAAAGACAAATATTATTTTTAAATCTTTGTAACATAAGTTGCATAACTTGCAAACAAATAGCAGAGTTTAATGGAAAGCTACCTATGCGTTGCCAACCTTTAAACACCCTAAATAATCCTGCTAAACCCAAGTTTTACCGCAAAGAAAATAAGAAGAAAAGCTCATTGAACGTCCTACAGGTCTTAAGATGAAGACTTCTTCTTCTTGTTGCAGGTGGCACATCAGCGTATTATTAAATAGTAGATCAATGCTTATTTTCCCAATTTGCAAAATAAGAAATCATTTATGCCCATAGAAAAACCAAACCAAACGCCGCGAGCGTTGGTTCAATGGGTTGGTTCTAAAAAAACCGCTCCCATATCCTGGCGCCTGGCACTGGCATCGAGTGAATATGAGAGTTTGTATAAGTTAGTATCGAAGTCCAGTTGAAACACTAAACCTGCGGTTTTACAATATATTAAAATAGCGTTAGGGCATGGTCGGGGGACTGATGAAGTCGTTTAGAACTAATTTAAAACTTCCCGGATCGGACTCGTCTCGTAAACTGCTTTCGCTCTCTACTTCATTTGCATGTGGTTCTAGTTTTCGATTGACTGTGTTTTGGATATGGGTCAAACTTTACTGAATTTTATGTACGTCAGTAGCAAAAGTAGCTACAAAATGTATTTTACACGCTTATATTTTTAAAACAATAAAGTCTTCTAAAGATCTGTTAACACTATTAATGCTTCACAGCTACGTGTGCTGCTAATTGTAACATAATATCTAAGTGCTAGGATATGTTTCCAGTTGCATTATTACGTATGGCGTATATTTATAAATGTCTGTCTAAAAAGCTGTTGATAATCATTTATTACCTTACCCACTTGTATAATATTATTTTTATGTTGGGCAGAAAATGTGATAAAGTATTGGAAACGGGTACCTACCTAATTAACTTAGGATATACAACACTGCAAATTACAATAAATAAATAGCACAGGGGGGTGATTTTTGAGATTCGAGCACTCGAAAGTGACATTTAAAACTCTGAATAAAACGATGAAATTATATTTTAAAAATAACAGCGATAGAAATTTACAATCATGATTATTTAAGCTATTAATTCCATGCGAAAAAATTGGCGACAAACTTTGGTGTGCGATTATTTTCGAGCATAAATTTTTTGAATTCGAGCGTCCGGCTGTCAAAAATCGGCCCCCAGATCGCTGTCACCATTAGGTATTTTTGGGTCACGAGTATTTTTTTAAATTAAAAAAATATATTTATACTATACTATCACTACTTAAGTGGTCGTCCGCTATTGTGGGACATTTAATCTGGGGGATAAACAGGGATGTCGGACAGTGATGGATGGTGCGATCCGTCTTGTTAAGCAAGCTGAGTGGCCGGGGTAAGCGGAGACAAAACATTTCAGCACTTATTCACTTCCACTTGTTACATTATGTTACGATTACTTTTACAAGATCTAGTTTTCAGTGGCCGGGGTAAAGGAAGACAAAACATTTAAGCACTCATTCACTTTCACTTGTTACATTATGCTACGATTACTTTTACAAGATCTAGGTTTCAGTGGCCGGGGTAAAGGGAGACAAAACATTTAAGCACTCATTCACTTTCACTTGTTACATTATGTTACGATTACTTTTACAAGATCTAGGTTTCAGTGGCCGGGGTAAAAGGAGACAAAACATTTCAGCACTTATTCACTTCCACTTGTTACATTATGTTACGATTACTTTTACAAGATCTAGTTTTCAGTGGAGGTTTCAGTGACCGGGGTGAACGGAGACAAACCATTTCAACTCTTATTCATTTTCACTTGTTACATTATGTTACGATTACATTTAAAAGATCTAGGTTTCATACACAATACGATAAGTAAGTTATATGAGACGTCCTGCAAAATGAGCTTGACACGAATTTATTGTCTTCAAGAACGTGTCAAGATAATTTTGAACATCTAGAGCTTAACTACTCCTGCTAAAGACTGTTCAAAGAAATATTTAATTTAATTAAGGCACCCATTCTATATGGGTATCTACAATGATATATCCTTAAGATTAACAAATAACGAGCATCTATAAAATGTATAACAAATCGTTTGTAATGAACGGAAAATGTTAAACATATTTTCATAAAATAATTGAAGTTTTTCCCTACCGTATTACGTTCCAAGATTTTAACATTTTATATTGAACAAAATACTTTTACACGAGAAAGCTGCAATTTAAAGCTTCTTTTAGAATAAACAAAACAGACTCTAATTCAATTTGTCCCTTGCGGCAAAATTAAATGATAAAAAGTTTGTGCAGTCGAAATCTCGTCCTGAGACGAAAGTAGTTTCACGTTGAAATGAGAAAAAGACCAAGAAACTTAATGAAAGTGTCTTTGTATCGACAATCCTTTTGACTCCAATAAATAATTTGAAAGTAATTGGAAATGACAGTCATTGGTCGACGAGGTCGAGTTTTTGGGGTTATAAAAAAAGGTCACTACTTTTTTATAAAAAAAATACATACCCATTTAAATTAGCTATAATTTTAAATAAAGGTGACAGGTGACAGACAATGCACAGCTTAGGCAAGGAAAATGAAAATCATTTATCAAGAGGGTGAAATGGGGGCAGAACACTTACATTTTACTTTTGCGCGTACGAAGTCGCGGGCAAAGACAATGTTTGATAGCCAATCATTTGGATGAAATGCTCTATACAATTAACCAAAAGTAGTAAATAGATATGGAAGTACAAACAGCAATAGTCTTAACTGTACATCGGTGTACCCTATTACAAAAGCCATAAGGTCCACCGATGGGCAGTTAACAGCGTGGGCGATGGTACGCACAACCAGAAGGGCACGTAGTATTCAGTTTTCTTATGTTAGACTTTTTTCAGCTTAAATCAGTAATGGCAAGGATTACTTATAACAGTATCAATATTGTACCGTCAACCGAGTTGTACCTATAGGGATGGCAATGGGAATATGGACAAGACCCAGGAACGACATTATTTGCTATGTGCATTACTAACTTAACTAACTGTGCTTAACTTTTTTATGTACAATAAAGTGTTTACATACATACATACATACATACATTACCTCAAAATATATTTAAAACCCGTTACAAATTGTATTGATTATGATCCAAGTATCCCAATGCGTACCAACGCCTCCGAAGTCGCCACCTTTAGCATTATAAATTATAGTATAACATGGTATTAATTTTGCCCACTCCTAAGAATCAGGCTATAAAATAATTAGGAGGATAATCCGAAGAACACAACTCTTGTAATAAAATCTATAAAATGAGCTTAAAATACTTCTCGTTTAATAAGATGCCTTGAATCGAAACGCTCCGAGCGTACACACTATCTTAAAATGTACAGCACCTGACGCTGTTTTTTCGAGTCCCTCGGCTTACGCAGGCATATCCTACTTAAATACCTAAGCCCTACAAAAGAGTCTTGCCTTTACCAACTAGATAAAGGAGGTATTACAAAACCGTTCCACGATAAGAAGGTAGATATTCCCGAGTCCATTTCGGAGTCATCCGGCGGCAACAAAAGCCACATTCTTGTCGTAATTCGACGCGATCTCACCACAACGATGCAGCCACTTAAGGTAAGAGAGCTTTTTATTTTTATTTACCTTCACTTCCTCCCTCTGGGAATAAGTTTCCGGGCATTATTTTCGTGCTAGGGTTTACCTTTTTGTTTATAGTTTAAAATGCTAATGCTTAACATATTAATTGATTCAAAGCAATTTGCGGTTACCATAATGATTTCAATTAGAATGAAATCAGTAGTGGTGTATACGTAGAATTCGAATGAAACCGGTTTGTCTTATTTTTAGATAGGTACTTAGTTGATCTATTTTCCCACTGTTCATGAAAAAGAGGTAGACTTCATCTTGTGTACGAATATTTTGATTTGGTATTCATCGATACACTATCTAGTTTCTAATTTATTTGGAGAAATGTATGAACTTAACATCAACACTTTTGCAAGAAGAAATAACGCAATTTATTTGAAACTGTCATGACATTTCCTTCACTTTGTACTGAGTACTTTATTAGAATGTTTATACATTCGTAACAGTTGCGATACAATTTTCAGAGCACGTCTTTCTCTTTAGTATAATACAATTCTAAAACAATAGAAACAGCCAGTCCATTGTAGCGGCGTTTCTAACATTCTAAACAGCGGCTTGCCCGCTGCTTCATTCACTAAACATTCTGTCTTCTAGAACTTTTCTGGCATAAATTGACCCAAAGGTGAGTAGGTTCCTGGATCTGAGGAGCCTAGAGTGTAGTTAAAAAGTTAGCTCCATGCGACTAACTTGTATTACGACTAGTCAGAAAAAACTCTAAAGTAAGCATTTGATAAACACCAGCAACTACCATTCTAGGCTAAGACTGCTTTGCTTAGAGTTATATTTCTATCATTAATGGTACGAGCCGATGTATTTTTGGATACGCAAGACAATTTGTTCATAACTGCAAACCCAAAATCATTCTTACTTTTCTATTTTTGTTTCGGCGATGGTCCTTTCCTGTCAGTAACGGCTCTACTTAGTTACGTAGACTTGGTTGCACGAGCCGCTACGCTCAACATTTGTGCTACTTGTGAACACCGCTGATCTGCCAGGATGAAAGATTAATGAGTAGCCTCCGAGACAAAAGAAATTTGAAAACAATTTCACTGTTTCCTTGCGAAAGCCGCCGAGTAAAACATAATTTGTGGGGCTAACGGGTTCATTATTTAGTAGCCAACCAAGCACCCTAAATTAGTTTTCTTAGTAGTTAGTGAGTCACAAACGGAAAAAAGGAAGAGCGAAAACTTGTTTTGGTTTTATTTTTTAGCCACGGTGATAAAATTTGGTAATAACAACCAAAAGGGAACGTATAAAATACTTATTTTTCGTTCCGTTTGAATATAGTAGGTAAGTAAGTAGAAGTTTCATTTTGTATACAGTAGCTATTCAATTATAAACTTATATAGATGTCATATCCAAAGGAATAAGTGACCTAGGCCTCCGATTTCCGGTTTTTTCCTTTGTATATGGGATCTATATAAGTTTATAATTTATATTATAGTAGTGTAGCTACTTTAAATAAACAAATCAACATATTTATTACAAATAATTTGATTTGTTCTTCAGTAGCCATTCAATGTTTTATGCACCACGCACTAAGTTATTTCGGCATCAACTTATTTTCCTTCCTTTCTTACGAGGTCTCATGTGCCTTTCCCGTGGTCCAATTTAGCTGTTCGCAACTACCACCGATCACGTGTTCTTGGATCTTTGTCTCTATTTCATACTCTTGTGGCTAATGTTTCTTATAGTCCTTATAGATTATATGAACTTTACTCGTGATTGCCATTTTAATCTGTGTTCAACTTCCGATTAGGTAAACTAATGTGTAAGAAGAGTGGTGGCTGATTAGTTCATATTTAAATTAGAGGCTAATTAAAGTTTATTAATTCTTTATAGTCTTCAGCAAAGACCGGTTGATGATGCCGCAAAAAATAATTATGAATGAATTAATAAAGTTAAAACAAATTTTTCGATCCCATAAAAATGGTGTGCTCTTATGTCGGAGACCATTACTCATTTTGGGTCGTTGGGCCAACTACGTAATTTAAGTAATATTTCTGATTATTTACAGTGGTATTATTTAACATACAATACCTTGGACATCTTGGTGTTTCCGTAATGAAGTCGGGTCTAACATAAATAGGAAAGCTTAAAAGAGACGATAGACAAATAACCAAAGAAGATACTTCTTCTATTTCATTTTAAAATATTCAACAATAATGTATACAATTCAAAGTCATAACGCTGGCGTATCTGACACACGCCGCACCCCGAGCCGTCTTCCAAAATAACATCTTGCGCCACCCAGGAAAATATTTAGGTACGATATTTTATTTAAAGGTGAGGATGTGTGGATACAATTTTGTGGCAAGTGCATGCTAAACGGGTATTTGCTTACGCTTTTTGTCTGGCCCTAATTCTCGTGTACCCTGACAGTTACTTGTACTAAGTGATATTACGAATATACCGTCCAAATATGGTCTGAGAATTGAATACCTGAAATCCTGAATGTGCACGTAGGTACCCACATATTAGGTACCTACTATGTTTTAAAGTACAATATCTTATTATGACTAATTTACTGTAAGTAATTTGAATTTATTTTCAAGCAATCCGACTACAAGGGCACTTGTGTCTTTTGTATACAACGTGCCGCATTCGTAGTGTTTTTTTGTTCCTAAACTATAGTCTGTACTTTTAGGTATTTAAATAAAAGTAAACAAAATCTACCCTCCAATGGCTCCTTAAGCCAGTTGAGGGTAGATGAAAACATTACCTGATCAAATAATGTAGGTTAAAGTCAGGTCGTTCGTTCAGTGACAGATCTAGGCGCTTTTGTATTTGGTTATATAATACTCTTTTTGGTTGGTTAACCAATAAATGTTATAACTACCCGAGAATGTACAAATTGTTTGTTTACTTTTATTTAAATACCTAAAGATACAGACTATAGTGGCGAAGCCACTCTTAACTACACATTTGAAACTAACCTTAGGTACCCAACAGAATTATATATCTGTTATATAAGTATAGCTTCTTGTTTCTGAGGGTGGGATTCCGTAACGACGTCACGTTTCGGTAACTACGAGGCATCGTTCAGGACGCCACGTGTGGGTCTAAGGATTGGACGTTACCGACTGACACATGACTCAGATGTGACTATGACTACATTTTGTCTCCGCAGTTTACATAGGTTTTTTTTGGCCAGGCACATTGGTCACACAACTTGTAAACCTTTTTACAATACGTTCAAAGTAAGTTTGGACTTGACAGATAATATTCATCCATTAGATATGCTATGAAATAAAGTCCATGTTTAAAACACGGCACCAAATGGTGTGATGCTTGTAAAGTTGACTTTATGATTATGCCAACATAATGGAGATTCAAGTGTATAAAACTCATCTGTCACTCGCAAACAGACTTTAAAGGACCTGTACACTGTTTTATTTAGCTTGACCCTCTATATTTATTTGTTTGTTTATTTATTTATGTGCATCAACACTTGTAAATTAAATTTCAACCACTTCCCGGTGTATAATTGAGCATGAACATGACCACCTTTTCGTTGACTTGCATAATACGAGTACCTTACCTATGTTTGTACGAGTATTTGCTATTGTAACAATTACTATACCTACAAATTGAGTCTATAAAAGACAGATAGAGGTGCTCGCACCTCAGTGGTTCTTTTTTTACTATTATGGTAGGGAATCCTAAAAATCCTATCTTGTAACGTAACCTGCACATTTCATTCTGAGGTATTTCACACTGTTGAAAATTTCTGCTTTTCATCCACCGAGAGAGAAACAATTAATATGAAATATCTCTGTTAGGGGCTTTTGCCCTCTGCTCATCCTTCACTCTATTAGCTCTCATTTCATTAGCTAATTAGGCTCGCCTCTTGAAAAGACATTTTTCTACAGAGTTCTAATAAGATTAAGATGTAAGAACTGTCGGGAATTTCTAAGTAAACGAATTATTCAAAGGACGGAACAAGTTCGGATGTACAAGTCTATTATCGGCACAGAATTAAATGAGGCGCAATTTGCTACAGTCTGCCAAGACGGAGTCTTTAGCGGATGGGTTAGGTTAAGGCAAAGAGAATGTATAAATAGAGGAGCAGTCTAACAATTTTTTGAGGGATAAGTTTCATAGCCATACTCTAAACTTGGAGCCTCAATAAGACTATCACTTTTATATCTCCCTATGGGAGAGGCCTATGTCCAGCAGTGGACTGATACAGGCTGATGATGATGATGATGATCTCCCTAGAATCCCTAGATGAAAGCCCCTACTTTTTCAAGTAGAAAAGATTATTTAGTAACTTATATAGGTAAGAGTAGGTACCAAGTAACGGTAACGAGTGTTTATTTTATTTATGTAGTTATATACCTAACTACATAAACTTAACACATTTATTAGTAAGTTCCTACTATTAATAATTCGCATAGGTATATAAATAGATCCACGCTCTTATGAAATGTCGTAGGATATCTACGTAGGTATTTAAAAAAAAATGTTAATGTCATTGGGACACTTTACTCATAACTTGGTGACTGAAAGGCAAGACGCTATTCGTACATATCTTGTACCACGACACAGAAAAGCTCTGTTGTCTTTCATTACAGGCCTAGCGCGTTTCATGTCGTATTCTCTAGATGGCGCGCACGTCACACGAGTGCGTGCTTCGTTTGTTTCATTCTTGTCTTAACAATTACGCGTGAGTTTCCAGTTTGTTTAGAAGACCCAATAGACACATAACACATTTAGCTTGATATAAACGTTTATTTTGATGTGCTAAAATAACGGTTGCCACAAAATCTCTTAGTGAACGATAAGAGATTTTGTGTCTTCTGAAAGAGTCATGCATTAGGGAGGGACAACGTGATTCGTGATCTTTCGCTTAACAATTTTCAACCGACTTCAAGATTTCGAAGGAGGAAGTTATCAATTCGTCCGATCTTTGTTTTTTTTGCTATTTTTTTATGTATGTTCACCGATTATTCGAAGACGGCTGGACCGATTTGGAAAATCCTTTTTTTGTTTTAAAGAGTATATGTATACTTCGCAGTTGGTCCCTTTGTTACCAGATCCGGATCTGATGATGGGATCGTGGAGAAATTTAGGGAATTCTTCAACTATTATAGGCACACCTATTAATGATTTCACTATTTTTTACAGCAACTCGGCCACTTTCTCTTGGAATAGCGGATCCTAAGTGAAGACGGTTCTTTTTTGTTTAAACTTAATTGTTTCGTTGCATTCATAAAATCAAAATTTCAAAAATACACGGGAAAATCCAGGTGTAACATGTGCTTACGCTTTAAATGATTTTATAATGGTTAAAACTTTAATAAAGGAGATGTATAGTATTGTGACGTCACAATATTAGTCTCCCGTATAAACTTCATATATATATATATATATATAACAAATAGTTTTGACGTTTGCTAAAAAGTAGCTGATTGGACTTCATAGGAAAGTAGCCTATTCAGTACATACTAAATATAATTAACTAGCAGTTGCCCGCGGCTTCGCCCGCGTATATTATGATTAATGCAGATTTCTACTCTTGAATAAAAGTTTTTCCCCGCGACTTCCTTTGCGTAGAATTAGTAATTGACCCCCCTTTTTACCCTCTTAGGGAATGACTTCTAGGATAACTACTATGTATCCATCCCCAGAACTCAAACTATCTCTATACAAAGTTTCATCTAAATCGTTCACGTTTAAAAATTCCCCATGCAATCTTGCAACCCCCGTTTCACACTTAACCTTTAGGGCTGATTTTCGAGATAAAAACTATTTTATGTTCCTCCCCGGGCCTCAAACTATCTGTATACCAAGTTTCATCTAAATCGGTTCAGCTGTGAAAAAATCCTATACAAACTACCAACCCTCCTTTCACCCCTTTACAGGTTAATTTTTTCAATGAAAATAACCCTTAGTCGTTTCCCGGGGTTCAAACTATCTATTATATCATGTTTCATTTAAATCGGTTCAACAGTTAAAAATTCTCTATACAACCTTCCAATCCCCTTTTCACCCCCTTAAGGGCTGATTTTCGGTATAGAAACTACCCTATCTCCTTTCCCGGAATTAAAATTATTTCTTTACCAAAATTTCGAAATTGATGCCATTTTCGTACTTAATTAACGTCCCAAAATACCATAAATCGACTCCCATATTGATATTTAGTCATTTCAACCCTATCGCACCCGAACAGGGGGATGATATTTCACACCCGCCACGTTGTATCAAAAAATCATTGGTGTTTTCGTAATCAGCGACCCGATAAACCATAGAAACGATACCCATGTTGATTTTCAGACTTTGTCACCCCCATTTCCCCCATTATGGGGTTGAATTTTCAAAAAACCTGAAACACGTGTTTACTCATTTATTGTTAGAAATACTCCGGTGAAGTTTCAAATAAAACAGTCTAACAAATCTTGTTTCCCTATACAAACTTTGGACCCCCATTTCACCCCCTGGGGGACGATATTTTACACCTGTCACGTTGTATAATAAAATGGTTGTTGTTTTCGTAATCAGCGACCCGATAAACCATAGAAACGATACCCATATTGATTTTCAGACTTTTTCACCCCCATTTCCCCCTTTAAGGAGTTGAATTTTCAAAAAACCTGAAACACGTGTTTACTCATTTATTATTAGGAATACTCCTGTGAAGTTTCAAATAAAACAGTCTAACTAATCTTGTTTCCCTATACAAACTTTGGACCCCCATTTCACCCCCTGGGGGACGATATTTTACACCTGCCACGTTGTATAATAAAATGGTTGTTGTTTTCGTAATCAGCGACCCGATAAACCATAGAAACGATACCCATATTGATTTTCAGACTTTTTCACCCCCATTTCCCCCTTTAAGGAGTTGAATTTTCAAAAAAGCTGAAACACGTGTTTACTCATTTATTGTTAGAAATACTCCGGTGAAGTTTCAAATAAAATAGTCTAACTAATCTTGTTTCCCTATACAAACTTTGGACCCCCATTTCACCCCCTGGGGGATGATATTTTACACCTGCCACGTTGTATAATAAAATGGTTGTAGTTTTCGTAATCAGCGACCCGATAAACCATAGAAACGATACCCATATTGATTTTCAGACTTTTTCATCCCCATTTCCTCCTTTAAGAAGTTTAATTTTCAAAAAAGCTGAAACACGTGTTTACTCATTTATTGTTAGAAATACTCTGGTGAAGTTTCAAATAAAATAGTCTAACTAATCTTGTTTCCCCATACAAACTTTGGACCCCCATTTCACCCCCTTACGGGGTGAATTTTGAAAAATCCTTTCTTAGTGCACCCCTAGACCTTATAAGGGACCTACGTGCCAAATTTGGAAACTCTAGACCCAGCAGTTTAGGCTGTGCGTTGATATGTCAGTCAGTCAGTCAGTCAGTCAGTCAGTCAGTCAGTTTCTTCTTTTATATATTTAGATTATCTGTTTTGTAGGTAGGTGATACTCGAGGTAGGCTAAAGTTGGTGCTACAAATTGCAACAACAACAAACCGCACGTCAACATGTAAATAGCCCAGCAAAACACTTCACAAAACCGTAACACACGTAAGTATTTGAGCTTGTTACTAAAATAGCCAGTAAAATATGAGCCCCGATTACAAACAGTTGTAAGAATACTTTAGGCTTTACTTATACTAGTTCACTTGAAGCAAACCATAATAAGGAACACTACAGTAATGTAACAGTCCTGGACATAAGCCCGGCTCCCGTGGCTTATTAATTCCAAATACCATGTTAGGTTATATAGTGTAACGTATTATGGTTCACGACGAAATACAAGTCGTTTTTGTTATAAAACAAAATTCACAAATGGATATAATGCCCTATGTCCTGTTGAAGTTCAATATACTCACGTCATTAAGGACTGGCGCCTGTAAAAACAAAAACAAATGTAGTATAGGTACTTAAATCCCTAGGGCAAAACATTTTCCGTGTTGCCTGCCGGCGTTGTAGCCATGGATTTATTAGAGTTATTCATGACGTTCATCTTTCATGTATTGTTTAAAAATGGTTTCCCGGTGCTGTCAAAATGCCTCGCTTTGTTGCATAAAAATCTAAAATAAAAAGAGGCATTTCCTGAATATTTTTTATTGGCTTTACCTACTCAATTGTTTTTAGATGCTATCTTTCTTTCTTTGTGTGTAGTTAGGTATTTATGAATTGACAATGTGAGTGTTATAATATTTTGCTAATCTAATATTTATACAGTGTGTGTCTTTCATAACGACACTAATTTTAAGGGCTGAAAGTAACTCCTAATGAACTGAAATTAGCATAATTTAGTTAAAAAATTTCATACAAATTAATTAGGCACGCAATGTATCAGTAATAAATGAAATTTAACAATTGACATGTGATTTCATTGAAATTTCGCTCTTAGTGACATACTGACAAGACCGTCAAAAATCATGACAAGTGACCTTGTTCGTAAGAAAAGGACTTAACCGCCCTGCAGACTTGCGGCCATCTTGTCGAGCAAGGTGGTTTGGTTTCGGGAAAAACTTCTTATTTTATGTTCATTTTCGTGATTCAATGTGTAATATATAGCTTATTCTGCAGTGATTTAACGAACTAGTGAGCAACTAATGAAGAATTAGTCTCGAAACATGTGTAACCCCTGTTTGAGTTAGATATCCCTTAGTCCACGTGCTGTTTGTAGGGAGTAGCTATCTCCCTATAAAAAGCCTAACCTCACCGTACAACGTCCAGCTCTTGGAGCGACTTTGACATTGGCAAAATTGTCCCAATATTGTGGACAGAATGCCATATTTTAAAAATTGAATTGAAACCGCCCTGCTATCGCGAAACACTTAGTGAAACATTGCTGCTCGAGATTTTTTTTAAATTAATTACTCTTAATTATTAAAGGTAATCGTTATATTCTTTTGATAAGACTGTTAACAGCACTTTAAACTATCATTACTTAAAACCAACGTCGTTATGAAAGACACACACTGTATATTATGCATGTTGCGCAATTATGACCATGATTGAGCATTCTCAATATTGAAATCTTTTGAGCGTATACTGAAACAAAAACTAATTCAGTCATCTTTGAAATATTAGATGACTGTTATAATGGGTTCATTTGTATGCAAAAACTTTCTAATTTACGTGACAATCGTTTGTCAGATAATTACATTGCGAATTCAAACGTTTTTGCATTAAATCTGTGGAATGCTGATGTAATTGCTGGTCTGGAGGCGTATTCCGATTTTAAATTAAGATAGTAGGTACATAGTTTTACATTCGAATATAAAAATGTCAACTAAAATAAAACTAGGTACGCTACATAATCATATAGTAAAGAGCAATTTTTATGATAATGATGTGATAAAAATATTTATTCTATTAAAAAAATATAGGCATTTCCCTGTGCTCCTGGCTGGAATAGCATCCTTTTATTATAATGAAAATTGTCTATAAAATATTACCTACATTCAATTCGGACCTAATGGACAGTATGGTAGCACTTTCATAATAGCAGAAGATATTCTTGTGCTACAAGTCATGTATCAAAAGTAAGTATAGTACTTACGAAATAGAGCAGAAAACATAAACCATCTCCCAAAAGAAAAGTAGATTGGCAGGCTTACGTAAACAGTACATTACGTAGTTTATTATCTATGTGTTCTCGTCAGTTTTACGTACTTAGGGGGTCCCTAGTGGGGCCTTCTCTGAAGGCTATAAATAAGAGCTGTGTACTGCGTTATATAAAAATGGTGTAGGAACTATGTGTAGGTGGTAGGTGCTTACACTTTAGGTTAGTAATTAATTAACACGCTCATTTAATTATATTTTGTTGATGTCTTTAATGTTTTGTTATGTATATCTAGTCAACTTACGCCGGTAACTGTTAAGTAGGTATATGGATATTTATATAAAATTTTGTAAGATTTTTTTTTCTAGAAGAACTAAATGTGAAGCTTTGATATTTGCCACTGCATTTCAAAGTCATAATCACCCTTACAACATTTTAACGTTTTGATTATAGTTTGTCAGAGTTACCACAAGTCAAAGTGTGAAATTCAGAAGTATGAGATTAATGAATAGAAACGGATTGTCTGGAGCAGTATTCCAACGTTAAAATCATGATTTGTTATAGATAATATTTTGAAAGACGATCTTTGTTTCGTATCAAAATTAAACTTATTTTAATACTTAAGCGTTTGATTTGCCCCTGTATGTTGCCCATGTTTTCACTTGAAGATTACCGGGACCGACCGGACTCTTCAATTTCATTCTTCAAACCAACAAGAAATGTAATTCTTCAAATAGGCCTCCGGGTTTTTCATACAAATCCAGTGAAAGTTATATATATAAAATATAGAAGTATGTTAGTTTTGTTATGTAAGGGTTCTGTATAAGTGCAAGCGCTCGCTCAATCAGTTTTACCATTCTCATGCAAATGCAGCCCGCTCCGAAAAGCCAGCGTATGAATTGAGGGCACATTCAGGATCTAAAAATATCAATATGATTTGAAAGAAAAATAGCAAGTCGTGCTTATACACTCATTAAGACATCGGACTATTGGAACCGTACCTATTCTAACTTTAAAATAAGTTGCGATACGTCATACGAGCCAACTCCAATACATCACCAATGCAATACAGCTAACGCCTAAACGTTTTAATCAGAATTTTCTCTAAAGTTATTCTGGTGCATCCCCAATAAAATTCGTTTAGGTTAGATTGTGTTTTTAATGTATTGTATTTTTTATGTATTTTAAAGTTAAAATACGACACCAGCAATGTGCGCGGGTCCCAAGTAATTTTGAGCTAAGGACGCGCCGTGCCGTTATATCGAAGTAGGTCAAACTTTACCATACCAAACCATTTAGTAAGTTTAGCATTTTGGTACTAAATAGTTGAGCAATTAGTTAAGCTCACTTGATAGAAACAAAATCATAGAAATAAGCGCAGAGACTTTTTTTTGCAATTGTGTGATCAAATTGCTATAATAATTTTGCATTTCAGAATACTTCCCTCGATGTGTATCGAGGATATTGTTCATTTTTTTTAGAGATTAGATTAGCGGATCGCTTAATGATGGAGTAGCAAAGATTTATGGCTTGTTGTAACAAGATAGGGGTGCCTAAAAAATGAAATGGTCTGCTTTTGCAACCTAAATTCAAGAATAAGCGCATTTTTTCTTTTCAGTAAGAAATAGAAAACGAGCAGTCTGTTGGGAAGCGGTCATGAACCTTATGCATGAACCTTATGCATGTGCCTTATGCACTTCTGATTGCTGACCTTTGAGAGCCTTATTGCCGTGGGGTGCCCGGCCTTAGAATTGACCCCCACCATATCGTCCCGTGGTTGCAGTAGGAGTCTGCTAAGGGAATATACCGGGAGATGGGCAGCAGCATCTTCCGAAAGCCTAAACAACAATAAACAAAAAAAAAACTGCGCGCGCCAACCCGCCTGCCAAGTGTGGTGCGTATGGCAAACCCCTCCCTTTAAAGGGGAGGCCTATGATCAGCAGTGGACGTCTTATGTCTGAGATGATGGTGATGATGATGAGAGCCTTATTTTGTTGCCATCTGACCTTTTAATCTTAAGAAGAACAGTTATAATAAATCATCACATGGGTTTTGTTATATTGGTCAGCTTGTTTGCAAGTAAATCGCGAGTTTTCAGCTCGAGGCGGACTACTAGTTAACTATAGTCATAATTATGGTTTAAAATCTCACTAAAAATGAATAGGTTCTTATGTTTAAACCGCAATTTATCACTCAATGACATAGATTAATTACTTAATGGTCCTTGTCGAAAGCTAGACGTTTTCAGGCTCCAGTTTTTTACCTACCCCACCCAAGAGATATTGCGTGACGTCAGGTGACGTCAGCATGACGACACATCTCACTTGAATAGATTAGCTTAGAAAGCTTTCTTTATCATTTTCTTATTGCCAAATTGGTTTTTTATCGATATTTATTATTGGCCATGTCGTTACCGCTGAGGATCTTGTCAGGGAGATACTTAGGTTATATTTTTATTAAAATAATATTGCCTATTGGTCAATGATTACTTGGCTGATTGTAAGGAAAGCGACTAGTAAATAGTTTGTAGGAGAATTACCGGTTTACCAGTAATTTTCAGCAATAATTTTTTTCCATAGCTGGTTGGTTGACCCATCTGTCCGGTGTGTGTCCGTCGCATCCTTACAGTGCTAAGCGTGCTAGGCTCTGTGGAACATGTCGCGTGTAGTATCTAACCAAATATCCCCATATGCTTGTGATAATAATCGTGCAAAGTTTTCAATATTTCGGGTCTGTCATTGCCAACAATGGAAGTTGCGAGCATGAAATCCGTAGACGCGCGCATCGGCAATGCCAAGTCCGCTATAACTCAGCTTAATACGTACGATCTGGAATGACCACAACATCAGAAGGTATTACCAAAGTATACATATTCCGCAAGCTGGTTTTTCCAATTTTTCTGGCTGGACTCTAAAAGCGGAGGATAGAAAGAGAGTTGATGCATTTGAGATGTGATACTGGCGAAGGATGCTTCGTATTTAATTAGTGTTTTTCCAATCTCCAGCCTTTAACTAGTCGAGAAATAAAATAAAGTCCCTACGATCTTAACACAACTGCTCATGAGTTTATATTCCTACACAGAGTTACATTTACCTAACATCTGGTTGGGACGATTCTTATCTCACCTCTTAAAGTACTTTCTACTCATGTTGAGTATGTGAAGTTATTTGGCTAAAGCACCTACATAAGTTACGAAATGTTTCTTAAGCTACTATAATATTAAACCGTAGCATCTCTTGTTTAATATCTGGAGAATGTGCGCTCACATATGGCAACAATTCTCGTTGTCTCCGAGTGCCACCGCAATAAATCTTTACTCCATACATTATTCAAGTGAAAAAGACGCAAATAGGCGTACAAAATGCTTGGTACGCGTTTAATAAGTAATGCTGACTTGTAGAATGTTGCTCGCTTGTGGGACATTTTAGAACTTGTTGCAATACGATTGGAACACGGATTATGATGCGAAGTACCGTTAGATAAAGATTATCTAAATAAGAAGTAATAATTAAAAAAGTGTCCCGTATATCCCCATCTACTGTAACGGACTGAGTTAGGAGGTCGGTGTGGTTAAGGACACTATAGCTTATTGTACTCTTAGAGGTTTAAATCATCTTACAAAAAAAAAACATTTAAAATGATAAGCAGTAATTTATCGTATCTTAAGTAAAAGCAGAATGTTCCGATAAATTCTAGCAATTTGAAGAGGATATCGGTTACACCCAAACCGCAGGTATGTCGATAAAGGCCCGGACAGGGACAGGGAATATGTAAGGAATAAAGCCATGAATTTTGTAAGAAACATGCGAAAGACGGCTTTCGTGAATAAAGGTGGATTCAATTTTTGATTTTTCGACTACGAAAAGAGTGGTGATTGAAAATGCGTTTCATTATGTATCACGTTTGAATTTATAAATCTGCGAATCAACTCAATTACGTAGAATGAAATTTGATGAATTAGGTTTTTGAGGCGGGTGACAATAAAAAAATCGTAATCGGAATACAATTAACAATAACTAAGAATATAGCATAAAAACTCTCTTGGCTTATAAGTTTTAATGATTGAAATATAAAGTTTGAACCAATAGAAATAATGCTTATTCTTACTTTTATTAATCTTGACCACAATTTCTGACGTAAAATTTTATTACCTATGGCTATAAATGTAATTCGGCCGCGAGCGGCGTAACAAGAAAAGTTCCTTCCCTTCTGACCGAACAAGAAAAAAGGTAGGCCCTAAAACGCTTTGCATGTAAGTAATATGCAACACATCGTCCATTGAAATGAAAACCTGAGCACCTTAACACCTTAACAGTTACACACTTAATATCGTTTAAGTTTATGAAATAGGCATTATCCTCCTGCTTGCTATTTTTCCGACCGCATGTTTTCATGTATTTCCTTTAGCGATACATAGAATCCCATCAAAACAAACGCAAGTCTGGTTACGCCTTTCTTATACTGCAAAAAGTATTAAGATCTCATGAAAAACCAAGCCGGTGTCCATAGAACTCAATCCCTACAGGAGTTTACTAACAACATTTAATTGTGACCGTTTTAATATGAAATTGCTATATGTGTATAATGAATAAATTATATGCCAGGAGCCTAGTTTCTCAGATCGTTCTGACATCCTTTGTAGCAAATTTGGGATTGAAATAAAACATGCACGTTTTCCAATAAGAGGGACTGATGAGAGATCTGAGAGACTTTATTGAGATAAACATGTTGTAGTTAGAAAAAAGTCTAGATTTAGTTTTTTGTGAAGGTTTTATCGATATGAATGGTTTATAAATCAGTTTATAGGTTCTATTTATTTCTGAAGTAAATAGCCATCGTTTATCCTATTTACCGACTGTAATATATATCAGCTGAGACCACGAAAGAAAACACATTACTTTCGTAAACTTGATGAATAAAATAGCATATGATTCTCGAAGTAACATGTTATTAATGGCGAAGTTTCCAACAAAATGGCGAAGTTTTAATCAGATTAAGACTGTTTCAGAAGTTGTTGAACAAACGCGCGCTGATATAGCCTCATTCGAAGAGATCCATTGGCGCGATCGAGTTGCGAAGGCTTTGTGTCTTAGTTACGTACTTATTACGTTATCACGATCAGTCTAATAATTGACATTTTCCAGTAACTGTTAACAAAAACGTGAGAACCATCATATTTTAGGTTCATCATCTATAGAATCCATTTTCGAAACTTGTGCAACTGAAATTCCTAACTTAAATCTTTTACTCATAGTAATTTATTGGCCTAATAGTAATAAAGACCAAAGTATATTTTATGACTCACTCGAAAAACTCTTGCAGATAGTAATAGTTAAAGACGCCAGAAAAAATGTAATAATTGGAGGAGATTTTAATGGAAATGTTTTGGAAGAATCTTTATCTTCTTTCACATTAATCAATCTGTTAAAAAGTTACAACTTTCAGCAAATTATAAATGAACCTACCCGAGTTACAGAATCCAGTTCTTCCTGCTTAGATTTACTCTTTACTAACTTTCACAACAAAAATAATATAGCTACTGTCCAAGAATACGGCTTTTCTGACCACAAAGGTGTCACATATGTCTTACCAAATAAAATATTAACCCATGAACGAAAAGTATGGTTTACAGAAAAAAGAAAATTTACCGATAATAATATACAAAACTTTAAATCTTATCTAGCAAATATAAACTGGAACTTAATTATCGACTGTCAGAAAAACATTCATGATAACTTCACATCATTTACAACAACTATAGAAACAGCTTTAAATAAATGTATACCAAAAACTCGAACAAAAATAAAAAAACAAATTAAAAAGAAACCTTGGCTGACTACTGGCATTAAAATATCATGCAAAAATAAAAGACTCCTAAAACTATTAACCTATAATATTAATTCTCCTATTCTAAATGAATATTATAAGCGCTATGAAAAAATATTAAAAAAAGCCATAACATTATCAAAAAAGTTACAGTACATACATCAAATTAAAAATTCGGACAATATTACAAAAACAATGTGGCATATAGTGAAAGAACGAACAAACAAACTACCGAAAAAAAGTAGACAAAACATAAAATTAAAAATTGACAAAACTGTAGTTGAAGATCCAAACATACTTGCTAATTACTTCAACGAGTTCTTTGTATCAGTGGGCGCTGAGGAGGGAACGTGCACGGACGGCGCGGGCACACCGCGCCCGCGTGCTGCTGGCCGTCCCGTGCTCGGCCCTATCCCCAATTCGCTATACCTACACCCAGTCAATGAAGATGAAGTGGCCAAAATAATACACAACTTAAAAAATAAACTTAGCTCTGGTCACGATGAACTCCCTCCCGTATTGATAAAAAAATGTGCTGATGAAATTACTCAACCTCTAACCTTTTTAATAAACCAGTCTTTTACTGAGGGCGAATTTCCAGATTCCTTAAAACTGTCTATTATAAAACCGATATATAAGAAAGGACAACACACCGATTGCAACAACTATCGCCCAATTGCACTTCTACCCACCTTTTCCAAAATTATCGAAACAGCCATGTCATCACGCCTATACGCATTTCTAGAAAAATACGAAATATTTAGTAGTTGCCAAAACGGATTCAGAAAGAAACATTCCACAACCCTAGCAGTGTATAAATATGTTAACCAAATATTAGAAATAATTAATAATAGACAGTATGCTGTGGGAGCCTTATTAGATATGAGTAAGGCGTATGATAGGGTCTCTCATAATATTCTTCTAAATAAGCTGCAAGGTGTCGGTGTACGAGGAATCGCAAATAAGTGGTTCACATCGTACCTTAATAATCGCGTACAATACGTAGAAGTCGAACACTATGATAAAATCACAGGGAACATCATTAATGTCAGATCAAAAAGAGCAAACGTTGAAAGATCCATACCCCAAGGAAGTGTGTTAGGTTGTTTATTATTCATAGTCTATATAAATGATTTACCAAAAATTATTAATTCACCAAGCGTTTTGTTTGCTGATGATATATCTGTTGTCTTTCCGTGCCCAAACGAAAGTCATACAAAGCAATATCTTGACAATATCCTTTTAAAATTAGAAGCCTGGCTAACTGACCACAATCTTGAAATAAATTATAATAAAACAAAACTAATGCAGTTCAGACCGTATCAGAAACAACCCCTAAATATCGATTATTCCTTTAAAAATATTAAGTTAGAGACCGTAGACACCTTTACATTATTAGGAGTAAACATAGACTCGAATATGAATTGGAAAGACCAGATACAAAAGTTAATTAATAGATTATCCAGATTCACATATGCTTTGTATGAATTAAAGAAAACAACAGACTTAAAAACTGCCATGTCAGCCTACTATGCTTATGCCCACTCCTTGTTCAGATACGGCATATTGCTTTGGGGTAACAGCACAAACGTAAATAATTTATTTATTGTTCAAAAAAAATGTACCCGAACTCTTGCAAATATTAAACCAATGCAAAGTTGTCGTACTCACTTTAAAGATCTCGGAATCTTGACACTTGCGTGTTTATACATCTTTGAAATTTGCAAGTTTACAAGAACATACAGCCACTTTTTTTTGCAAGCTAAAGACCGACACACAAAGCCACTAAACCTGCGTCACAATAACAATCTTGCTTTATGTACCTCCAGTTTAACATTATATCATTCCGGTCCCCATATGATGTGCATAAAAATATACAACAAAATACCTCAAACCATTAAATGTATAGAGAAATCCAAAATGTATGAAGCTACCTTACATAAGTATTTATTGGAAAAGAGCTATTATACACTGCAGGAGTTTTTCTATGATACTACTTGAATTTAAACAAATAGAAATATTATGTTATTAAACAAGTTCCTAATATTGTATAAGATAGACTTACTTAGTTGTAAGCTTTAGGTACTTATTAGCTTTGCTATGTACACATTGCTGTGCCCTTACAGGGTTCGTATTACTGTATTGTAATATGTTTGCAATAAACGTTTTGAGTTTGAGTTTGAGTTTGAGTTAAAAACTAATCTTACGGAATCGACCTATTACGGAATCGGAATGTTTACGATGAAATTTCAAAATTTCAACTTCTGTTGTATTGACGTGTTATTTTGACACAATAATTTTACTAGTTTCTGAAATGTTTATCAAAAAAATCTATACATATAATAAACGCGTAAGGAGAAAAAAAATGTACATTGAAGATATTTAAGAAAAACTAATTCGGGGGGTCTTAGAAACGTTGACTGAATACATTTCAGTGATTTTTGGAATTTTTGTCTGTCTGTCTGTGAGTTTGTTCGCGATGTACGCAAAAACTACTGAACAGAATTTCACGAAATTTTGTATTATAGTAGTTTATACCCCAAGGTAACATATAGGGTAGTTTTTGTCCCGCTTAATTTAAAATATTTTTTTCCAATTCAAGCAAGTCTGTTTGGAAAGAGAAGTGTCGTAGTTTATATGGGAGCTCATACATTCTATGACACTTCTATTTTCAAACAAGTCAATTTCTTTGTGAAGGCCCTGTCATTCTGCTGCCGAAGAAATTCTTGCTGCGACGTTCCGTGCCTGGGTAACGGTAATTGGCATTTGGCCTTCCCATTGATTGCCAAGAAACTAAACCATTGAGTTTGTACTCGGCCCTATCATTCTGCTGCTGAAAAAATTCTCGCTGCTACGTTCCGGGCCTGAGCTCTATGTGGTATTCGGCCTTTGGTCTTCGCATACATTGCCGCTCCCTTGGGCCTTTTACTCTCGGGTTCGCTAATACACTTGACTATTGAGTTTTTACCAGGCCCTATCATGCTGCTGCTGAAGTAATTCTCTCTACTATGTTCCGGACCTGGGCCCTATACGGTAATTGGCATTTGGCCTTCCCATTAATTGCCAAGAAACTAAACCGTTGAGTTTATACTCGGCCCTATCATGCTGCTGCTGAAGAAATTCTTGCTACTATGTTCCGGACCTGGGCCCTACGTGGTTTTGGCTTTGGCATATATTGCCGCTCATCCTCGGGCCTTCAGCCTTCGGGTTCGCTAAGACAATTTACCAGGGATGTCATGAATATCGTTTTTCTCACATTCGCGAATGCGTATATTCAGGATGCGAATGTCCGAATGCGAATGCGAATACGAATGTAACGGAGTAGATTCAAAAAAGTTAATCTTGCTTATCATTTTTATGCTTCCATAGTTCATAAATAACACGTTCTGTATTTATGAACTATGTGATGGAGTCCTATATTATTGATCAAAAGGAGACAAGTGATACCGTCGTTTTCACTTCCTGTGTATGAGCAAGCATATGACCATCGGCCGGGTCGGCGAGGTCAAAACAGGATGCGTTCTGCCCACATTCGCATTCGGAAAATATTCGCATCATTTCATGCGAATGCGAATGTTGATACGAATGTCCAAAATGATACGAATATTCGCATTATACGAATGCGAATGCGAATATTCGTGACATCCCTACAATTTACCATTGAGGGTGTACTGTCGAATTATGTTTCGTCAAATTTCATTTAGCAACCAACTTTTCGCCGAAGTTTAATTTCGCAAACCAATCCTTGGCATAATTTTACTTCGTAATTTCGTATTTTTTTATTTCGCTAAATTTTTATATTGCAAAATTTTATTACGTCGAATTTTATTGTAGTAAATAATTGTGTAGCAAATGATTTCCTAAAGCAAATAACATATTGTCAAAGTTTATGTGGTAAATATTTGTGTAGCAATTAGTGCTGCCCCCAGAGATAGGTAGGTTAGGGTTATTTTTTTAGGACCGTGAAAACGAAACTGCTCCCAGAGATAGGTAGGTTAGGGTAATTTTTTTTATGACCCTAAAAACGAAACTGCTGCCAGAGATAGGTAGGTTAGGGTAATTTTTTTTATGACCCTAAAAACGAAACTGCTCCCAGAGATAGGTAGGTTAGGGTTATTTTTTTATGACCCTAAAAACGGATGGAGCATGCTTATTTTGGCATGTTTTATTGGATACATTAATAAAAATTAAAAGGAGATTCTTACCTGTAGATAATTTGGCCGAGATGAAATAAGGTATGCCAATCGATACGTTTGACGAAAACATAATTGACATCTTTAAAAAATCCCAGGTAATAATTTGTATAACAATAATTTATCAAATCATTAGTTGGGAAATAATATCAGTGTGAAACGTTGATTTGGGAAATAATAATTTGACCAAAAAAAATATGGGATACGTAGTTCGGGGAGTTAAGAATTTGATAATTTTCGTCGAAACATTAGTAAACCCCATTGAGTATTTATTGTCCGGCCACTTTCATGCTGCTGCTGAAGCAATTCTCGCTGCAACATTCCGTGCCTGGGCACTATGCGGTCCCTACTTAACATTTAGCCTTCCCATACATTGCCGCTCATCCTTGGGTTCGCTATGACACTTCACCATTGAGATTATACCCGGCCCTGTTATGCTGCTACTGAAGAAATTTTCGCTGCTACACTCCAAGCCTGGGCATTACACGATACTTGGTACTTTTTAGACATTGCCATTGAGTTACGTCTTATTTACGTCTTTTATCACACGCTTACCATATAGCGATCAGCCCCCTGTTCGAAGCACGTTTTGCAACAGGAACTCGGCAATACAATTAATCACTAACAAAAATGTACTTTTTTTACGTGTGGAAAGCGTACCCAAGTTTTAGAATATTGGCCTGGAAATAGTAAATGGAAATACCAAACAACCTATATACACGCGAGCGAAGCCGCGGGAACAGCTAGTATATAATAAAAGCTTACAGTGACTTAACGTTAATTAACAAAGACCGACAATGAAATAGTTTAGTCAGACGTCTTCCTACAGAAGTCAATGACGTGTCTATTTACTTATACCTAAAATAGTTAATTATTAGCGATGTTCTTCAAATCTCCAGACACTGACTTAGATACTTTATTTTGTAAAGTACAGCTACGTGCAAAAACAATAAACTAGCCGATTAATCACACTGATCACTTGAAACAACTGTACTCAAGCCGGTCGAAGTTGTTTTCGCAGGCATCAACTTTATTCTCGCTCTCCCGAAATTGGCCGAAAGGCACTCGGGACCGCACGAGGATCCCGATTGCCTTAGTAATTTCGTCTTTTGAGAAGGTCGGTGTGAAAATTTATGAAGATAGTAGGATGTAGGTTGGTTTTTGGTTTACAGATTAGAGGGACCTGGCGTTTTGTGCATACTGGAATAAAAATGATTTTGTGGTAGGTTGCTCCTGGTTTTCTCGCACTGTCAATTCCCTATAAAACGTTTTTATCGTGTCATGTTTTTTGGTTTAACCACATTCAAATGTTAACTTATATTTGACTATAACCTACAGCACTTATTTTACGTATATTACTGGCACTAATAATGTAAAATAAGATGGCAGGGCTGCCTCGAAAATCGAATATACCCTGCTCCAAAGATCAAAGAAAGGACACGATTACATTGAAATGGGACGTGATTTGGATACACGTTGTGGTTTCCTTTTTTGTTCAATAAAAATGTTGATTGTGCTTAAAAAGGTATCCATGTTTTTTGAGGTTTCTGGGTAGTGTTATAAATAATGCTATTAGGGACATATAACAAAAAAATTGGTCTTCTTCATCAAAATCGGATGAAAGTCGACACGGGTTACAGTTACAGGAATGGCGTGATTTATTTTGTAGAGTATTTAGGGGTATGTATAATAATATATTCAGGGGGTTTGGGTTATTAATTCTCAAAATCACAATTTAAGGGACACCCTTTCTCTTACCCCATTATAGGATGATTACGATTATAGTTGCATACTTTGCTTTCAGTTTTTTTTTCTGTCAGTTTTTTTTCTCTGTCTGTCGTCTGTCAAGAATCGTAATAATCCAAACACAATAAAATCAAACCCCGGGCAAGCACCTTTAAGAAATAATAAAACGACCTTGTAGTGCAATTAGGGTTGTTCCAGCCTATGAGTCTACTAACGGACACATTTTTCTGCTTACTTACCGTTTTAAGACTTTTAATGATCGACATAAAAGCATTACGCGATGTCGCCTTGAACATTTTGCTACCAGATTTCAGCCCAACGTGCGATAGACATGTTTTATGAAACGTGCTCTGTCATCGCCGACGCACCTGCGAGCGCGCTAGTCATTTTGTCATAATGTTTACTTTGTTCACGAGTGCGAAGGATTAAATTACGAATATTACGCTTCAGTGTGTAACGAATGTATAGATTTATTTTTATGAGAACAGTTAAAGTACATGTTTAATATTAAGGATACCAGCCGTTTTTCTGCGAATTTCCCTTCCCCTTCCGAGTTAACTTCTTTAATTCTTAGGATGAATAAAAAGTACGTTTGCAAGTAAGCTTGTATATTTAAATGATCTGGCTATACGTGTAAAAATTTACTCAAATCTGTTCAGTGAAATGGAAGTGCAAATTCAAAATTATTTTTTTCCGTGATTTAGTTAAAAAGCTTAATAAAATTTGACTCGCGGTAGTACCTATGCATTTACAGTAATTAATTTTTCTAAAAAAAATCATCATCATCATTTCAGTGTTATTAGTAACCTCCTAAACGCTTCACGCAAAAACATCCAATTACTCGCAAAAACATCACATTCCGGTGATGATGCGAGGAGCGCGCTAAGGTATTGTATTGTAGAGCGCGAACCAGTGGAGAGGTTACTTAACCATATAGGTTAACCGTATAGGTTACTTAACCCGTAACGTTTCGAATATCGTCTACCCATCATCTAGCTAACGAACGCCAGGGGTTTTTTCACCTGAAACTCCTGAAAGTAGCCACCAATCGTCAACTTTTATTCACCTGCTTTGTAAAATATCCCTCTCCCATTTTAATTTCGAAATGACGTATCCAAAAATACTTCCTACTTATTCACAACATCGAGGCGATGTTAAAGTTGATTGGCCTTGTGTTATACGGGCATGTGCCCCGTATTTTCGGTATAGCCCGTATTATTTCAGCCATTGGCAGCTTTGTTATGTAAATATGACGGCAGCCCTAGGGAACGAGACTTATTCATCGATTCCTGGCAGCAATGTATGAGTTATCCTTAAATATTAATTAGCTACTGTAATATTAATGTTTTTGGGTTAAGCATTTGTATTTAAACGTCTGCTAACAGAGCGATAATGTTTAAATTAAGGGAAAATAGTCAATACATCGGGCGAGAGTCGAACTAGAACGTATAGATTTGTAACATTTTTAAACATGGTAAGTAATATTAATTTTTAAAAAGATACATATCCCTGTTGCTAGCTGTCATTTAGAGCTTTGATCTATTTAATATTTATGTAAGTAATTAATGTTTCTTTTATGGCCTAGCGGCGAAATAAGACTTTTCATCTGGTATAATTGCTGCGTATTTTAAGTTTTTATACTAGTTTTTCAGAGGATATTAAAGTTTACTATCTAAGTTTTACATGCGATAAGGCTCATCAATTTACATTAACGGGAGGCTTATTTAAATGTTTGGTATGTGTAGCGTTGTAGTTGCTTTAGATCGATATACTTGTACATATATTACGTACGTAACTATATCATAAGCAAGTACAAAACACCCTTAAGTACCTACTTAATAAGTTGTATATTGTACTATATATCTATTGCAAAAACCAAAAAAACGCGTAGAAATATACAGATGTAGGTAGTGTGACATACGAGTACTATATCCATATGCTACAAATGCAGTCGTTGTTAAAAATTCAGACCAATCTCTCATAGGAACCGCTGGGCACATGTGGATTCAAGATAAAATACGAGAAACGTAACTGCAATCGCGAAATACAAAATTTCAAAACACATCCACTCCGACTTGCCAATATTTTATGGGTTCCATCCATTTGGCATAACTTCTGTGGCCAGAAACGCATCTGGCATAACATATTTGGCATAATTGTTTTACGAAGAATATTTACATTGCAGAAATCATCGGTTCGCATAATATACAATTGGCTAAATGTTTACGAATCCGAATTTGAAATCGGCTAATATTCACACGGCCGCTTTTTGATAAGAATAATTTTGTCTTGCATTATATTCAACTGTCCGAAAATAATAACCAGCATAATCTGTTTAGCATAATAGGCTTTAGGCGAATGTTTACTTTGCAGAAAACAAATTATGCATAAATTACAATTAGCAGATTTATTAGTTCTGCTGTAAAAAATGGGTTAGCTTTGGTTAGAACTGTGACCTTTAACCAAATCAAACGGCTGCACAAAAAGTGGGTTAGGTTAGGTTAGAACTGTGACCCTCAACCAACCCAAACGGCTGCAAAAAAGTGGGTTAGGTTAGGTTAAAACTGTGACCCTTAACCAAATCAAATGGCCGCTTAAAAAGTGGGTTAGGTAGGGTAGGTTAAAACTGTGACCCTCAACCAACCCAAACGGCTGCAAAAAAGTGGGTTAGGTTAGGTTAGAACTGTGATCCTTAACCAAATCAAACGGCTGCTCAAAAAGTGGGTTAGGTTAAGTTAGAACTGTGACCCTCAAACAACCCAAACACCTGCAAAAAAGTGGGTTAGGTTAGGTTAGAACTGTGACCATACTGTGACCCTAAACAACCAAGCCGTGCGTCTTTTTTTAAATGTACTTATACTTAGATTATTCGGCCTTAATATATTTGCGTAATAGAAGTATGCGAAACTTCATTATGCCATAAAATTATATGCTTGTAGTAATTTATGCTTAAAGTAATTTATGCAATGTTGAATTATTACGAAGAAAATTATGCGAAATAAAAAAGATGCCATGCGTCAATTCGTACAAAAAATTATGCCAAAGATAGGGGAACCATATTTTATAGATAAGATAAGAGCCAAGAATACGCCAACAGACAGATCGGCATTAAATCAATGAAAAGTGAACATTTTTCGAGGAAGAACTATTACGGTTATCTTTACAATTTATTGTTGGTTAAAAGAAAAGTAGGACGGTTCGTTTTTAGGGTTCCGTACCTCAAAAGGAAAAAACGGAACCCTTATAGGATCACTTCGTTGTCCGTCTGTCTGTCTGTCTGTCTGTCTGTCTGTCTGTCTGTCTGTCTGTCTGTCTGTCTGTCAAGACCATTTATCTCAGGAACCCGTGGAGGTATCAAGCTGAAATTTATATCAAATACTCAAGTTTATTGTCCCTTGAAGCTGTGAAAAAATCAAACTTAAAAGCCAACGCAATCAAAAGATACAGTCGTTTATGCTCCAAATTTTTAGAGTTTTCGGCACTCGCAAAACCTACGGGGTACTTCCCGTGAACTCAGAAACTTGAAATTTGGCACAAAGCAACGTCATATAGCATAGACAAAGGATAAATTATTAAAAAAAGACATTTTTAGTAAAATCATACAAAAATATATATTTAAAATTTTAAACTTACTACCTTTTCCCTCGTAAACGCGTGAAGTTATTAAGTTGAAATTTATGTCAAACACTCAGGGCTATAGGACCTTTCAAATGTAGTAAAACCAAACTTTTATGTCAACGCAATCAAAAGAAATAGCAATTTAAGTTGCATATTTTGAAATTGAGTACTCGCAAGAAACTCAAAACCTAAAGGGTACTTTCCGTAAACTCAGAAACTTGAAACTTGGCACGAGGAAACTTCATATAGCACAGACGAAGGTAAAATTACGAAAAGTAGAAATTTTTAGTAAAATCATACAAAAAAATATATTTTAAATTTTAAACTTACTACCATTTTCCTCGTAAACGCTTGAAGTTATTAAATTGAAATTCATGTCAAATACTGAGGGTTATAGTACCTTGCAGATGTAGCAAAACCAAATCTTTATGTCAACGCAATCAAAAGAAATAGCAATTTAAGTTGCATATTTTGAAACTGAGTAATCGCGAGAAACTCAAAACCTAAAGGGTACTTCCCGTAAGCTCAGAATCTTGAAACATGGCACGAAGCAACGTCATACAGCACAGACAAAGGAAAAATTATAAATAGTTGTCATTTTTAGTAGAATCATATAAAAAATATATTTTTTTAATTTTAAACTTACTACCTTTTTCCTCGTCAACGCGTAAAGGTATTAAATTGAAATTCATATCAAATACTCAGGTCTATAATACCTTTCAGCTGTAGCAAAACCAAACTTTTATGTCAACGCAATCAAAAGAAATAGCAATTTAAGTTGCATATTTTGGAGCTGAGTACTCGCAAGAAACTCAAAACCTAAAGGGTACTCCCGTAAACTCAGAAACTTGAAACTTGCCACGAAGAAACTTCATATAGCACAAACAAAGGAAAAATTACATAAAGTAGACATTTTTAGTATAATCGTATAATGAAATGTTTTTTAAATTTTAAACTTACTAGGTACCTGTTTCCTCGTAAACGCGTAGAGGTAATAAATTGAAATTCATATCATATACTCCGCTCTATAATATCTTTCTGCTGTAGCAAAACGAAACTTTCATGTCCACGCAATCATAAGAAATAGCAATTGTTATAGGTTTTTACGGAACCCTCGGTGCGCGAGTCCGACTCGCACTTGGCCGGTTTTTTTTTTATTCAGCAAAATAAAAAGGACGTTATCATTTATCGCTAAAGCTTTTGGATTTTCTCAGAATTGTTTTGACTTTTTTACTTGCGTACCAAAATCAAATTCAATCTTTGAAATGTTATCTAATATATAAGTTATATAAGATATAAACAGAATTATAACAATTACCTTGGTTCCAAAGATAATGTATAAATAGAGCAGGCACAGGCTAAAATATTTTTATGCTCTAAGTTTGATAGCTTTACTAGATGGCGTTGTACTGTGTCTCTCTATTTATATATTCTCTTGACTGGAACAATATCGATAGGTAACAAACAAAGCTTGTTCTCGAAGATACATTATCTTGATTCTATTCTTAACTTAGTTCAAAAAAAAGTTATATATCTTCTAAAATATTATAAAGACTACTCTTTATAGTCTTCAATATTTCTATCTATTTCTATCTATCTATATAATATATGCAGCCAGTGTTCCCAGGAGAAGGTATGATGCGGAACAAGAGATAAAAATATTGAAGATATCCACGACAGTATTGCAGTTATCGAAAGATGCTATAAGATGACATCGGTGTATTAATAGTTGACACATTTTGGCTGCAATTAGAAGGTTTATTTACGCATACGCTCTAGGCTAGCAACACATCATTCACAATATTGTATGTATCGCAGGTTCGGTAATTGAATTAAAGAATATTCGTCGCCTTAAAACATAGTAAAAAACTTTACTAAACAGTTTCGTACGATGCATTTCACAGTTCAGACGTACTCGTATCTTCAGCATAGCCGACTTGAGGCTTACCGTGAGGTTCGCAATCGGAGATCTATTGTGTTATAGCAAAACGTCGTATGATGCGAGGATGATTACTAACAAACGACGTTTTGAAAACTGGCATAGCTGACATAGCTGGCTGATCTCAAAACGTTCAGTAAGTAAGTAAGTTGTGGCTTTTCGAGCAGAATAGAGCTCCTATTTAATTTCAATGCCACCCTTTTGTCTCAGTATTCATAATTTGAGATTCGAAACCACTTTGGACCGTCGGAATATTTATTATTCGGCACTTCGAGGTACTGCTCCCCCATAAATCAGCCCGGTCTTAAGATAGAATTAAATGGTTACATCTTTTCTTTTCTTAGAATTCATTGGTTCCCCTATCTTTGGCATATATTTTTTTGTAATAATTCTGTGGTGCATAACAACTTTAAGCATAAATTACTGTTAGCATAAACTCTTTTGGCATAGCCAAGTTCCGCATATGTACTCTATGCATAATTACCATCACACGAAGTAACGTTTGGCATAAAGTTAATGTCCGAATGACACATGGCATCTTTTTTATTTCGCATAATTTTCTTCGTAATAATTCAACATTGCATAAATTACTTTAAGCATAAATACTACAAGCATATAATTCTATTCTATGGCGCAATGAAGTTTCGCATACTTCTTTTACGCAAATATACTAAGGCCGAATAATCTATAGGTAAGTATATTAAAAAGGCCGCACGGGTTGGTTGCTTAGGGTCACACTTCTAACCTAACCTAACCCACTTTTTTTCAGCCGTTGGGTTGGTTGGTTGTCACAGTTCTAACCTAACCTACTTTTTGAGCAGCCGTTTAATTTGGTTAAGGGTCACAGTTCTAACCTAACCTAACCCACTTTTTTTGCAGCTGTTTGAGTTAGTTGAGGGTCACAGTTCTAACCTAACCTAACCCACTTTTTTTGCAGCCGTTTGGGTTGGTTGAGGGTCACAGTTCTAACCTAACCTAACTCACTTTTTGAACAGCCATTTGATTTAGTTAAAGGTGAGATCTAACCGAAATTAACCCATTTTTTACAGCAGAACCAATAAATCTGCTAATTGTAATTTCTGCATAATTGGTTTTCTGCAAAGTAAACATTCGCCTAAAGCCTATTATGCTAAACAGATTATGCTGATTATTATTTTCGAACAGTTGAATACATGCAAAACAAAATTATACTTATCAAAAAGCGGCCATGTGAATATTAGTCGATTTCAAATTCGGATACGTAAACATTTAGCCAATTGTATATTATGCGAACCGATGATTTCTGCAATAATAATATTCTTCGAAAAACAGTTATGCCAAATATGTTATGCCAAATACGTTTCTGGCCACGGAAGTTATGCCAAATGGATGGAACCCAAACAATATTTATCCCTGTACGTCAGCGGCAAAAAAAACCTTTTAACTAGTTAGAAAAGGCTTCATTTTGAATTTAATAAAAGCTTACAATTGGAAATTAAACTCTCGGGTGAGAGTGGCCATTACCATCCTTTCATTAGAAGCTTTATTGTAAGAATAATCGAGGTATTTTAACGAGCTCGTTCTGTATAAATTAATTATGATTCCTGGCATTAATTGTTATATTATTCTGCCTAAAACAAGTTATAATTGGACGGATCCTATTTCAATATTTTGATAAATTTATCCGTAGTCAAACCAAGGAAACCAAGTTTGATTTAATAATCACTGTTTATTTATCAAATTGTGCTTAGTTATGAAAACTAATACAAACTCTACAGTAATTAATAGAGTTGTATTTGTATTATTAAAACTTAAAACACAATATAACGGCCTCCTAGCCTATTTAGTGGGTAGTGACCCTGCCTATGAAGCAGGAGGACCCGGGTTCGAATCCTGGTCAGGGCATTTATTTGTGTGTTTATCACGGATATTTGTTCCTGAGTTATGGATGTTTTCTATGTATTTAAGTATTTATCTATATCTACCTATTATATACATATATCGTCGCCTAGTACCCAAAACACAAGCCTTATTGAGATTACTGTGGGACTAGGTTGATTTGTGTAAGATTGTCCCATTATATTTATTTATTTATTTATTTAATATAATAATGCAATTAACTTATGTTAAATATGGACGATATTTAAAGCTAATTCTCTCTGTTACAAATTATTTTTCCATTACGCAAATCTTTTAATATTTTTCAAGTAGTCGTCTCGAGTCTTGCCATGAAATGCATGCGAGTATAACTCGAGACTCATAAATGGATGTCATTATTTCTATTACTAATTATTATTTCGGTTCGCTGATTATGGGCACAATCACATATAGGTATTCTTGTATACCATGTACCTCTGAGGTAAGGTTAAGTTACATATTATACTTTCAAACACCAAAATTTTGCGGGCCTAGATTTACAGTCACCATCAGATATATCGAAGCGGCCAAGGTGGTTCCAAATATCTGTCTCGCCTCTAATTGTCAATGCCATAAAGTGCATGTTCGAAGTTAATTCGTCGGTCACGGGTACCGACCCCGGTTCGTACCACTACGTTTCAGTGAAGGATAACATCCCAGAGAAAGCAAACCTAATCCCAATAAGGCTCAGTAGGTATTGGAAAATCAAATGGCAGCCACTTTTGTCACAGACATTATGGATGGCGAGTGGAGCACAGGGTGATTTTTATTGCCACCAGCTGAGGAAAAAATAGAGAGCTTATTTTGTAGATAATCAGGGGCAGTTGAAGAAAGATAAAAAAAGCACACTGATATCACAATTTGTGACAAAAACAGTTACCTATTTTGTATAAACGGGGATTTGGATAGATATTTACAAGGACTTGGTCATCAAATAAATGAAAAATTAACAAAAAGATATTTCTTCTTTATTTCCTTTTAGTTATTATTTATATTTATTTCTTAAGCTCATATTCCTAATGATAAGTACGGTCAAATGCTACAACCTTGCCTACGATACTCAACTTTGGCTGGCTTGAAAAACATGGTTTCCTTAACCAAACAGCTATTTATATCTTATTCCTGGGTTGGGAGAAAGGCGGCCATTTCAGAAATAAGATATAAATAGATGTTTGCGCAAGGAAACAATATTTTTTAAATCAAGCAAAGTTGAGCATCGTAGGGTAGTTCTAGCAGCCGACGGTAGATGCCCAATAAAAAGGGAGGAGGAGGTAGCTGTTTGGCCATAGTCAAATCTTGAAAATTTTCCATGCGGCAACATCTTCTGGCATGCCTTTCCAGCTATGGACATTTTAGAACGATATGGAATCTTAATATCTATGGATACCAGATAAGGCAAAGCCACATCACCAACTCGAGTGAAATTTAGCCCTCTGCTCCTATTTTTAGTTGATTCACATGCAGGCAACCAACCGTGAGGGCCTTCAATCACGCCAGTAGACTCCTGCCATTTCCTTCCACTCCCAATACCCATCAAACATCACAGACCACGTAATTTACTACAAAAACATGTGCGCAAATCTATCTGTCGCAAGGGGCACTTGGTTTCCCATATTACCAAAAAGTCGTATAAACTTTGTCGGTGTTCCACTCGTATAACTTTTCGGTTTAGCACGGACAGTTGGCGTCGCGCCATGTGACCTACATTGTGGGGTCAACGGACTTTTTGCCAATAAATATTTTTTGTTTACGCCACCCAATTATACGAATACCATTGTGGGAATATGCTGAGATTGATGCTAATTGAGTAGGGTCGGAATGACCCTGTTGATTACACTGCTGGATCTTTTTATCTAAATAATATGAAACAGTCGTTGCCTACAGACTGACAGACAATGCACAGCCTAAAACATGTTATTCTAAATGTTTTTCTAAACTCGTAAAGTTCAAACTATTAATTTAATTTTTTTCTTTGTTTTTCGTAATTGGAATACAATACCAATTATTCTCTTAAAATAATCACCAGCATTTTTGTTACACCTTGTATAGTCTACCGACGTAATACAATATTTTTCATGAAGATGTTGAGCAATGTTGTCGAAAAGAGAATGTCGTAACATTTTTCAAAATATTTCTTAGCTTGTGAGGAAAATATTTTCCCTATTAATTTCCTTCAACGCGACTAAATGATTGCATTTTCGGAAGGTGAAGAGGCCACATTTATCTTACATCCATCATTTTGATATATTTTCCAGGCTTTGATACCATTCAGAGTTGCGCTCGTTAATTGAATTTATTTAATAGACGCTTTATTTAATAGCTAGCCACGTCAGATATGACACAATAATGAGAGCAACGAAACCCCTCTAGTTAGTTTGCTCCGGACATCTGGCAGCTGAAAAGTGGTGAAGATCAAAGAATCCACTTGAAGAAAAAAAATCCTAGTGTTCTGGGTTTGATGCAATTATATGGAAAATTATGTAATCAATTAGATTACGTCATAGTCGGAAGTTTATTTTGGGAGAAGTAGTCAATCAAAATCAAAATCAAATCAAAATCAAAATCAAAATAATTTATTTGCTAGAAGTATACAAGTATACATGCAAATATACAGTTATAAAATAATATTTACATATTTACACATTTTAATTTATTTCAAAATATATTAATTTTACATATTTTAAATTTCAGTGATTAACAATTATTTTATATCACACAGAAGGAACAAATACTTATTACAGAATAAAAACGATCCGGAGAAAAAAATAAAATAAAAATGTTCAAGTAGGTAAACAGTATAAATTAAATTGTATTAATGATCAATTCCTCGTGAATGTCATAAAATATCTAGTCAAGTGCATTTGCAAAATATTCGTTAATGTTATAATAAGGTCTATTTAAAAAATATTGCTTTAGTTTTTTATCAAAGGTTTTCATGTCACTGTAATCTTTCATTTCGTCATTTAATTTATTGTATACCATAATGGCGTTATTATTTATACTATGGTCAAAGTGGCTAAAGTTGGCTTTATCTCGAGCTAAGTTTTTAGTTTTTCTTAAATTATAATTTAGATACTGTCTGGCTTTTGGGAATTTATTTATATTTTTATGGACATACAGACAAATGCGATACAAGTATAATGACACAATAGTTAGTATCTTATTTTCAATAAACATATATCTATGTGTTACAGGAATATCTTTACACCCTTCAATTATACGGATGGCACTTTTTTGCATAAGCAGTGTAGAATTAATGTTACTTGCATTACCCCAAACTTCGACACAATAGCGTATTATGCTTTCGAAATAAGAGTAATAAACAATTAATAAAGTTTTTTTATCACTGGTTTTTCTTAGTGCTCTCATTGTGTAGCAAGCGCTTGCCAGTCGCTTATTCACTTTATCTATTTGTTCGTTCCATCTTAGGTATGGATCAAGTTCAACGCCCAGAAACCGTACACAGTTAGATTTGGATATTGGTAGGTCGCATTGAAAGTCGTCACTATTATTATTACGGCGAAATAGAACATAGAAGCTTTTGTCACAATTAATTACTAATCCGTTATTTGAGAACCAACCAGTAAGATCTGACCAGCACGTGCGAGCTTTTGTGTTAAATTCCTCCGAACTATCAGCCATGAGGACTATGCTTGTGTCGTCGGCATAAAGATATGGTGTACCGCTTGTAAGACAATCTGGTAAATCGTTAATACATATAATAAACAGAAGAGGACCAAGGACTGATCCTTGAGGTACTCCACATGTTAGTACGCCTTTATCGGAAGTGGTGACATGATCCGAACTCCGTTCAGATATCTCAACATGCTGGGTCCTGTCTGTTAGATATGATCTTAATAGTTTTAGCGCATTACCACGTACTCCGTAATGTTCCAGTTTGTCGAGGAGTATTCTGTGACTTACGCAGTCAAATGCTTTTGTAAGGTCGCAGAATACTCCTCCACATTTGACGTCCTGATTTAATGCGGACATTATTTCGGTTACTAAATTAATTACAGCACCTGAAGTATCTTTACATTTTCTGAATCCGAATTGATGCGGAGTGAATAGATTGTGCCTATCAAAGTGTTTTTCTAGTCTAGTAGCCAAGCATTTTTCAAATATCTTAGCAATTACAGATAGTAGAGAAATAGGCCTATAGTTACTCAGTTCCATTTTACTACCTTTTTTTTAATATATTGGTACAACTTTAGCATGTTTTAGGGGTTTTGGAAATGACCCCTCTTCAATACAATTATTAAAGATGATGCATAGAGGAATACAGAGAATATCTATATATTTTTTAATGAATTGAGTGTTAAGATTGTCAGGCCCGCATGAATTGCTGTTTTTTAGATTTTTAGCTATTGAAATTATTTCAGGTTCTATGATAGGAGACAGAAAAATTGAGTTTTGGATCCCACATTTACTTTTTTTTAAGACTTTCATATGGTCGCTGTCATTACTATTATTACTGTTACCCACGTTTAGAAAGTAATTATTAAAGGCATTGGCGATTACGTTAGGGTCAGTATTCAGTTTGCTGCCAATGTTTAAAGTAATTTTATTTTTAAAGTTGTCTTTTTTACCTTTAGTTTGATTAACAAGGTTCCATATAGTTTTTGATTTATTCCTAGAGGCACTTAAGGTGCGGCGAATATGCAACTTTTTAGCGGAAATAAGCGTAGCATGCAGTGTCGTTTTATAGGACTTAAAGTATTTTATGAAGTTAGTATCGCTACTATACCGCGACTTAATTATCATATTTCTTTTGTTACGACAGGAGATACGTATTCCTTTAGTAATCCAATTATTTGGCGCGTTTCTTATAACTCTTTTTTTAATTGGAAAGTGTTTTTGAATTAGTCTATTAGTTATTTCGAAGAAAATGGTAAGTTTCTGACAAGAGCTACAGTTACTGAAAGCTATGTCCCAATCAATATTTTTAAAACTTTCACGAAAGTTATGGTTGGCCCTAGTGTTATTGAAGACTCGTGTCTTCATTAATCGTATCTGTGCTGAAGTGTCTGGTTGTAATAAAATATTAGGAAATTCAATAAGTTGCGCATCATGATCAGAGAAGGAGCACGGAATAACAAAGGAGTCTGTGTAATCATTATAATTTGTGAAAATATTGTCTATTAATGTCGAAGTTTTAGATGTTATACGTGTAGATTCAAATATTGTTGGCTTTATGTTGTGTTCTAGTAATGTTTGCAAGAATAGTTTAGTTTGATTATCATTATGTTCACTTAGGTTGACATTGAAATCCCCTGCAATAACTACATTTAAGAATTTTGTGTTATCCAGAAAACGAATTAATTGACTTAAAAATATGTTAAAGTTTGCACTCGGAGCCCGGTATACAACTGCTATACAAAATTTATTATTATCACTTAACTCTAGTTCAATTACACACAATTCAAAGAATTTTTCAGTGTAATATTCTGACATATTTAATACCCTAAATTTATCAGAATATTCATTGCTGATCAATATCATCGTGCCGCCTCCTTTAACAGAAATTCTGGCAGTTTGTGCAGCAATCAAATACCCTGGTAAACTAATGGACTCGTATTCAGTAGGTTCGAGCCAAGTTTCTGTTAATAATATTATTTTAGGCTTATAATCTATCTCACATTCAATGAACGCTTCTAAGCTTAATAGTTTATTTCTCAATCTATTAATATTTAAATGTAAAATTCCAAATTTTTCTGATTTTGCAGGTATTTCCTTATTTATAAAAAAAGTAAACTATTGTAGAACTTTTCATTGATGCGCTTCAATGCAGTGTTTACACCTGTGGCTAATTTATATTTGCCTTTATATTTTAGATCATATCCATTTTGGCTATAATCATCAACATTGAGATTTTCGTCAATATTCTGAATCGTCACATGTTCGAAATTTGATAAAACTTGTATTAGACCAGCATTAAGTTTGTTTACAAATAAGTTAAAGGGCTTAGAGTTATAGTTTACACTTAGTGGCACAGAGCAAACAATAACGTTACAGTGGGATAAGCTTGTGACTGTATCCGCGATCATTTGTACTGTTTCCGACGGAGAGAATACGTTGCAGTCGCTGCCTCCGCACATAATAACAATACAGTCCTGTTTTGTAAATCCCGCTGTTTTTTTCGTTATGTCTTGAAGAACACGGTCAGTAGTTCCAAATTTAATGATATCCGCAGCGAAATTGTAGTCCTGACGTCGGAGTCGAGCAAGCATAGAGATGATTTCTGATCCATGTAGATCCGACACGAGTAGAAGGTTAGGTTTTCGGTTAGGTCTCGATGATACGTTAGGTTCCTCTTTTTCTGCTATAGGGCTGTCTGGTCCTGGGTTCGGTCTTAGATTGAGATTGGTCGATGTTTTAGGCGTTAGAGTTAGTTCTTCTGGATTACGATTAATTATCTTGTTAAGGTGTTCCGCATTTTTTTCCAACATTTTGATGGACTGTTGTATAGCGTTAAGCGAAGCGTCTTTTTTCTTCAGGGAGATGTATTTTTTATGTAGATTTGCATAGTTCCGGGATATTTTTTTTAAACGTAGAGTTAATAATTTAACCTTCTTGAGATACTCGTTAGATTTCTGTTCTAAGTCTTTTATCTCTTGCTCAATGATTTGAGGACTTGCTTCATCACCGGTTCTAATGGTGTCACACAATTTCTTATTCTCAGCCTCTAGTTCTTCTAATCTGATAGCCAGAGTTAGATTTTCTTCTTCTTTCTTAGCGATTTTTTGTTTTAGAGGTGTTAGTATTTCTAAGTTGTCTGAGTCCATTTGAATAGAGCACACAGAGGAATTACAGGGTTCCATACATTTAGACACTAGTTTCGATTGTAGAACAAGACATTCTTTTTCCTTGTCTCTTAATAAGTTTTTTAATAATTTGTTTTCGTTCATTATTTCAGAATTTTCATTAACTTCGCTTTCAGAAGACTTAAGTTTTTGCTTTAGGGTTGCATTTTCTGACTTTAATTTGCTGATAGTTTTGTCGTAGTCGCTGATTTTTTTTAAGCAGTTGGTGTGGTCATGAAGACCTTCGTCGTCACTTTGTACTCGATGTTTATCCAGGGGTTTTCTGGGTCGAAGGATCGACTTCTTTGCTTGATCTTTCCCGTTTTCCATTGTGGCGATGCGTTAAATGGAGTTAAATAAATAAAAAAAAAAAAAAAAAAAAAAAAAAAAAAAATCCAAAAAGTTCGCACGTCGCGGGTTTCGAACCGCCGTCACTGAAGCAATCTCCGACACTATTCCGCACTACGGCCACAAAGCCAAGAGAACAGTTAGATAAGCTGACGAAATTTAAGTACGGTTTTTATGACTTCGGTTATTGGATCAGATTGTTGTGGTTGTTGGATTGTTTGTCCACCCGCAATTATAAAAAAAATGTAAGAAAACCTAGTCACAACCCTAAAAATACTCGTAGTCAAATAATTGGTTTTCAAGTAAAATGTACTTTATTTTCACGTCACTTCAGTTATATAAGCGTTTGTCATTATTATGTGACTTTTGATGATTGTTTTTGTGGTGCACTGGTCTTCACTTCACTGTTGACATTTTATACTAACACCGATTTTAGGCACTATTACCACCAGTCATAATTGGAGAACATTTTCACTGTATTATTATGAACTATGTATCACTTAAAGTCACTTATTATGCTCTTATATTCATTCAATTAATTTATAAAAGTAAAATTACTGAGAGGCATTGTTTACTGCACGGGCGATCTACCCTCGAGTTTTAGTGCCAAATTATGTACCTATAATGCAATTTTTTGTTACTCGCCCATTGTTTTCGTTCGCAATAATACACATTTTTTATGTTCTGATTCTGATGTTAAAATATAGGCCCTGTTCTCTATAAATAACTAATTTTCTACAGTATTTACCTATTTCGGCGTTACTTTTTTCCAACTTAAAAACTTTGTTGGTCTGTCACTCTGATCTCCCATTAAAAGCCGCCAGATGCAGATGCTATGCAATCTAACCAGACAGGTTTCATTACTCTCATTATTGTGTCATATCTGACGTGGCCAGCTCTTAGTCCATAACTTAAAGACATAATCCAATTCCAATGCATTACCTAGCATCTAAGCAACTGAAAAAGAAATATCTGGATTTGCTTGAAAAATAGACATGACTTTTTTGCTGTTTTTATAGATCATTGGTACGGAACCCTTCGTGCGCGAGTCCGACTCCACTTGGCTTTTTTTATTAACGCAACCGTTTACAAATTTGGCATGCACTTTTATAAATGATTTTAATGGGTTATCTTTATTTATTTGAAACGATTTCCATATGCAAGCGGTTGCTCCAAAGTAAAATGTAGGAAGCTAGTACAGGCTTTTAAGAGGGAGATCCGTAAACAACTTGCTTTGAATTTACTACGTAAAGCGAACTTACTTTGAAAAACATACAATACAAGAACCCACAAGTTCATTAAGAAGTTTACAGACGAAGTAATTTTGCGTTTGCGTTTCGTCAGGGTTTAATTTAGACCATAGACTTAAATATATAGTAGACGGCCATAGCCTAAGAACTTTTTGAGGCTCCGAGTATTTAGCGCCATTTAGTTCAGAGCCACCTAAACAGAGCCAATATGCATGAGATAAAATCAGTGCCACCTAGTAACGAATAACGTACTAGTAGTACACGAATAACGTACTAGTAGTACACTAGTCGTTACTAGGTGGCGCTGATTTTATCTCATGCATATTGGCTCTGTTTAGGTGGCTCTGAACTAGATGGCGCTAAATACTCGGAGCCTCAAAAAGTTCTTAGGCTATGGCCGTCTACTATTTATTTAAGTCTATGATCTAGACTAACGGGGAAAATTCTTTTGCTTCTAATGAGGGTTTCCGCGATCGAGTATTGCACTAGATGGCTGCACCGTGGTAAGAGGTCTAGCTGTCATAAGTAGTGATCGGATTTTAGGGTGCAACACTTATTGAATTACCTAAAAAAATTTGCTAATATGGTTAATTCTCAGGATTTAAGTACCCAGGTTGTTATTTTAAGTACATTAAATTACTTTTGAAACAACTATTTTCACATAATAAGTGTATGCATTCCGCCCACGGGCGCCGCGGCAAATCTCACTTCACACCCAGGAGAAGACGTAAAATTGTGTACGCACCACGGGCGGTAATAAATAATTAAGGCCTCAGATCGCTTGTTTATGGGCCTCACCTTCGGTTCGGGCCGCAAATACCCGCGATCTGAGCCGTTCTTTATTTTACCGTCCTAGATGCGTAATGCACTAATACAATCGGGTAACTCAGCTACCTAATGGTACCACACTGGCGTTATATCGTTACAAAACATCAGCATGGGACCACCATAAGCATTTCATTTAAGCGCCACGTAATTACATGCGTGCCTAAATTAACTTGGAGTAGGTATGCCGCCGAGGCGAGCAAACTTCAGCCTGTCGACAAGGAGCGAATTCCGGAACTGAAGCCCGCCTAGTTTTGCAAAACTTCCGCGTCAAACGGAACATGGTTCCCATTTTTATTTAGTTAGCAAAAGTTGCATAGTTCTTAAAAATGCTTTTCGTTTTATGGAAATAAATTCAGCTGTTGCTGCTACGTTTTACATTGTTTGACAAAGGATCATGCCGAATTTGGCCTACACTTGAACAAGCATGCTATACATATATACGACAATTTATAGCAGATTTTTTGCTTTATCGTACATATAATAGATCGTTGTACATATATTATAAATATTATAATGTTTGTACTTGTGTTTTATTTATTTAATGCAGATATCTGATATACATTTTCTGCTAAAAGCATTAATGATTCTGCATTTGAAAGTAAAGAAATAATTATTTTTGACTGATTTTAGAGTCGGGCTTCCACTAGATTGCTAAAAAATAATCAACCTAGTTTTGTTGTTTAGGACCAATACGAACATCTCTACAGAAATAAAATATTTATATTACAGCCAAAATCAAAGATCATAGGTAGGTACATAATATTCAACAATCACAGGCATTCAACAAACGCTTGCAACAATAGCATAGGTAATGCAATAACGAATACTGATACAAACATGTACAATTTTTAAATAAAACACAAAAAACTGTTCACTACTAGTAGTCTCGTCCGCTACGCGTCTTCATATGTGGGCAGGGGCTGGGAAAATTAGCAATAATTATTTAGCTCACGTCAACCAATTATCAATATTTCTTTTTGTATTTGGCAAAAAACTATTTCAGCACGATTTCATAAGGTGGCCGAGTGCGAGTTTGACTTGCGCCCCGATTTCAAACATTTTCATAAATTGGCATGTAGCCTGCTTTTGGGTCGCTGATTTACATACTCGTATGTGTCCAAAATTTCAGCTTAATCGGCTTAGTAGTTTCTTTAGCTTAGTATTTTTTAGAGTTTTGGTACGGAACCCTACACACAGACACAGACACAGAGAATGACGGTTGTAGAGAGATAGGTTCCCGTTTGTCACCCTCAAATTAACGCATCGTCAACGTGCTCGTAATGTTAAATTCCACTGTTTCGTTTTACTAAATGACATAACTACCAAGGTACCACATGCATAAACGTTTATAGACCTTATCTATTCGCAATAAGGATTAAGGTTGCTCGTTTAATTTTGTACAACTATTACGTCGTACGCCTATAGTTAGCGTCGCATAGCTCCATCCATGGACCTAGAAAATATAGGGACGTAATCCGGTGAAGATAAAACAGAGCTGATTTACTGCTGCTGATTTAGATAAAAATGCGAGACATGTGATAGGTTTATTCCAACGAAACGGCGGCTTATCACGAAATCAGTTTATATTAGCCGGATTACGTCTATGTATTCTAGGTCCATGGTTCCATCCATATTGTGACCGGTCGGCGACATGGAGCTACAAATTAAATGCTAACTGTTGCCAACTGTTCTTAACGGGACAAAACTGTCACTTTGAACGTGTACTGTGTATGTTTTTAGTCTTTATTTGGAAGGAATTTTTCGTTTTGAACCATACACATACTATTCCTAGACCTGCCATGGTAATAACAATACCAAGATTGAACGGGATGGTTTTATTACACTTTCCATAGATATGACAGAGAAGGCGCTATTATCATCGGTCCTTATCATAAATTGGATTTTTTTTTTATCTTTTTTCTTTACAATACCCAATAATTGATTAAAAACGGAACCCTAAACACGAATTATGCCTTATTTTATTCTGTCTCGCATAATATTGCGTTTTACTTACAAAAAGAAAGCAATACCGAATGTTATCTGTCACGCTGAGTACCTCACTCCCGCTTTGAGTAAATGTGAAGGATTGATAAAGTTATCTTGCTGAGTAAGCTTTTCTTTGTAACCGTCCCCAGGCTTTCAAAGCTTTACTTATCACATTTGAAAGAATTACGTAAGCACACATTTATTTTTCTGTACAAATTTATTATAGGCACTTATTTGGTTAATATTTTCGCGTGGCTTCTGTAGATTTAAACATAAGATAAGATAAAATAAATTTACTTTTCATGAAAGTCAAAAGTTTACGGAATTGCAATAGTAATGGTACATTACATCTATTATTAATTAATGACATAGTAGGTACCAGTGGCGGCATTCAAAAAATTTCTTAGGCAAGCCGGAGCTTAATTTGGCTTAAAATTTCTGCCACTGTTAGGTACCTACCTAATCCAAATTTATTACCAAAATAAATCATCAAAATAATATAGGTACTTTTGCAGTCTTTACTAGTTTATTTAATTAGTATCTAATTTAATTAGATATTTCACTCAATCACTTCATTAGTGCTAAAGTGCTTAAGTAGTGCTAGCGGGAATGCTAAAGACATTATAAGAGGTCTTAATTGTAACCTTTCCTTTACTGACCTTGACCTTTGTGACTTTGGGGTAGGTTCAAGTTATTCAGTATGACCTTTTTTTAATACCACGACGGTGGAATACAATCATACGGCCCACCTGATGGTAAGCAGCTACCGTAGCCTTTAGAAGCCTGCAACTCCAGGGGTGTCACATGCGCGACTCTTTACATAAAGAAGGATTAACTGTGTTGACGGCTAAGGCTAAACAAGAGGGTCCCTCGTTGTCAACACACTGGGTCCTCTTTCAGCTCTTTGGCTACCTTACTCACCAGCAGGAACACAACACTATGAGTAGGGTCCAGTGCTATTTGAATTTGACTTTCCTATTCAGCTCGCAAATAACGATATGACTATGAATAAGCAGTCCGTATTAGATAACTAACTAACTATTTTGGCTCATCGATCCGAAGAGAATCTTGGTCTCCGAAATGAAGACACGCCACCTATCCCGATCCTGCGCAACTTCTTGCCAGTTGCTGACACGAAGCTGCAGCAGATCCGCCGCCACACTGTCTCCCCAATATATCTGGCCGACCCACCGGACGGCGACCAGTCGGTCGTCCCAAGAACGCTCTCTTGACAGCCCGATCCTCACCCATTCTCTGTAGGTGACCAAACCAGCGAAGTCTGTGGGCTTCTGTTTCGCCGATGATATTGGGTCCGGCCACCAACTCTTCCTCCTCCTCCAGGTGCCATAATCTCTCCAGAGAGGTCCCAGGATCTTACGGAAAACTTTCCTCTCCGCTACCAGGAGCTGGTACGGAGAGGAGGAGATCAATATACACATCCAAAATGCCCTGTGGTGCAGTGCAGCTCTCCATAAGGTTTTGGTGTCCAGGCTTCTCAGCAGAAACACTAAGTAAAGGATATATAAGACCGTCATAAGACCTATCTTTATGTATGAATGTGAGGCCTGGTCCGAAACTTTGAAAGAAGTCCGTATTAGATAGACGATAGTATTCAATACCGCGTTATCATCACATCAGCTAATCGACGACCCTCCAATCAAAGCCAACCCTTTTCTCATTTACCATTGAATCGATATCAGTCTGAACGTTAATTACTTACGCTTTTATCTGACTTCAAAGGTCGTTTGAGATTTCACGTAGTTTTAGGTTACGTCCCTTTGGGCCATGATAAGGGATTATTTGTAAATACAACTGAAAATTAGGATGCTTGGTAAAGACATTCTAGTCTGAGTTTAAAAGATTTTTAAACTCGGTAAAAGATAACCCGCGAGGTAATATGGTAGGTATGTACACTCGAGAGCAAAAATTTCGGGTCAGTAACATAAACTTTAATATCTTTAAAATTAATATCTTTTGAGATATTCAAGAAAATGCTAGTGACCCAAAACTTTTGCTCTCGAATGTACTTTATTTCTAAAAATAAGTTATTATATTCCAATTGTTTGTTTCCTATAAAATAGTGGCTATTGATAAGCAAAATAATATGATGAACGTATTAAGTATATGCAAAATTAAACACACAATTATCACACATAATATATGTACACACGACAAGACTCATTGTATAAATGAGTCGTGTCGTGTGTACATCAAAACTATGTGCTTTTCCTTAAAAATTTAATTATTGGATCTGACAATTTGACGTAATAGGACTACTAGGTATTATAGGTACAGTCGCCGTCAAAGATATCTGAGCGGCTGCGGTACTCAAAAATATATGACACAAGCACCTTATCGCCTGGACAATGAAGGTATTGTTTAGATATTTGTGACCACCTTGGCCGCTCCGATATATCAGATGCCGACTGTACTATAAGGTTAGTTTATTGCTGGTATGGTAGAGCAACATACAGTCGCAGTCAGGTATATCGGAGCGGCCAAGGTGGTCACAAATATCTGAACAACGTCTTTATTGTCAAAGCGATAAGCGAATGTCTTGTGAATGTTCTGAATGTCCTAATTTGGCGACTAGGTATATGCATTATGTCAAAACAGCAGTTACTTGGGAAACTAGTCCAAAACTACATACATGCCTAAGGGCATTAGGGCTATATTTAGGTTAAAGGTTGAGCCAAATGGCTCCTTAAATATATTGAATGGCCTGCCAAGAAGACAAAAGAGTAGCCAAATGCGAAGCCATTAGCCTCTGGCCTAAATATTATTCTTAAAAATGGAAATCAAGGATAATATTATAATTTTCTTGAGTTTGGCTACAAGAATTTAAAGACATTTTTAAGACATATTTAAGCACGACTTGTTACTTGAAATAAATGTTGAAAAGTAATACGTGATACAGATAACGTTTTATTATGAAAGTGCTTCAAATACGCGTGTGTAAATAAGCAATTCCGTTTATCTATTACCTCTTAAGTAGCAATTATTATATGATATGAAATCCAATTTATTTTCAACCGACTTCAAGATTTTCTTGGTTTAAAAAAATTTAATTTCGAAGGTATATTCGGAGGGAGTATATAATTTGTTATTGATTTAACGAAATGGATTGGAAATGTTAGCAGTGGATTTGGTATATACAGAAAATCTTTTCCTTATTTGATAATACCACCTATACTTATATATGACAAGAACAACTGATGTTGTTCTTGTCATATAAGTATAGGCGGCTTATAGTCAATATAATGAGATTTTTTTTTTACTAAATACGCCGTAGATCGTAGCAAAGTATTCTGGCTACGCAGCAAGTGTTAATACGTTCCGTAGGCCTTATTCTAACTTTAAAACACGTTAGACACGATTCCACTTCAATGCAACTCCAATGCATTATGCCTAAATGTCTAAAACAGAAATATCGGAATTAGCATGAAAATTATTCTGACGAAATTCCAATACTAATTCAATATCGGTTGATTATTTGTTGTGTGTTCGAGTTATGTTGGGGATACATTGTGTTTGCAATGTATTGTTTATTGTATTTTAAAATACTACAATACGGCACCGTATACCGTTCGCTACGTTATACAAGTTTTCCCGCTTTTTAGCGGAAATCTGCTACACACAGACAGAGTTCCTTGTATGGAAACAGATCATGTTGTCACATCGGGTTACCCAATGCAGGTGCGAATAAAGCCAAAGTGGAGGCAAAGAAAAAGATAAACTGTGTTTCTGAATGCCATTTGCCTAAGAAAGATATGCTTGGTTTATTTTGAATGCTTTCATTGCTATCATAATAATATGTAAAATATTTTCTTAAAAAAAAATTAGGCAACATTAAAATATGTTAATTCATTACTCAGTTCAAAAATGACGTTTAGGAGCAGATAATATCTATATTAATAATCTCGAGGGCCTCTACGGAAAAGTCGAACGAGACTATGCTCAAACGAAAGAGCGTAAAGAATAAAGAGTTTTTGAATTGGACACTTATATCGGCAAAATTCGGATTGTCGCGTATTTTACGTTCAAAAGTGTTAATTTCACTACATAACGCCGGCCATTTTTGTTGGTTGTCAGTGACGGGTGCGTTCGGAAATTGTGAACAATGTTTGCATTCGGCGCACACGCAATGCACGTCGGACCAAAGATTGTGGTCAAACAAAAGGAGGTAAAAAGTAAATAAATGTTGAGAATAAATGTAATAAAACACGGCTGATTTACAAAATATTATTTTACAGTAAGTCTATTAGCACTATTAAAGGAAAATGTAAAGATGTTTGCAAGTATTCGAACACTACCTACATGTTTTGTCATTGTCATATGCAATGAAAATAATGAAATGACCCGCGGGTTATGTTTATTTACCTACGTATTTTATCTAAATATGTCTCGAATACTATTGTAGATATTGTCACCGTTGGTTTTATGAGTGTAGTGTAGAAACTGATGCATTTTCTAAAATGTTCAGGCCGGATATTGTAGTGCCGAGCGCAACAAAAGTTTGTTTACAAATGTAAAGGCTAATCTTTTATTAAAATGACTGTAAGAATTAACTAAAACGTAAAGTCAATTTTGATCACGTTATCATTGCACATTTGGTTATATCTTTCGAGTAAATAACCATGAATACATTCATGTTCTAAAGGATATCACGTTGTCATGAGGCATGTAGAACATTATTTCTAAAATGAATACAAATTAATCATAGTTTAATGAAATAGGCTGTGGTCAAAGTTAGGGGTGCTCATTTTTTATCTTAGGTATTCACATATATGCTTATAAACATGAATTGTATGACCAAATGCTGTCATAAGTATAGTAAATAGTGTGTGCAATTGGAATTCTGAAGACTAAAGCGGAAGGCCTTTAAATAACCCCTTTACTAAGAAAAATTTCACAAGCCGAACGTGTTGTTTTGCTACATCTTACATTCTAATGACACAGTGTGCGGATATGTATGTAAAGTTGATCCGTGCGGTTTTCACTGATGTCTGATCCAGGTTGAAAGCAGCGTGTGCAGTGTCCTGTTTTTGTGGTTTTTAATCACAACAACCTCCTTCACTTCAAAGTAAATAAATTTAATGGCTACTGTCTCTGTCTGCTGTAATTAACTTGAACTACATTGAGCCGGAGTTAATTATTGGATCACCCAACTGGTAAAAAATTAAATTAAAAATGCATTATTTGTTGCACAAAAATAGACACAAAAAAAAAGAGTGGTAATATATAAACATGAATTGTATGACCAAATGCTGTCATAAGTATAGTAAATAGTGTGTGCAATTGGAATTCTGAAGACTAAAGCTGAAGGCCTTTAAATAACCCCTTTACTAAGAAAAATTTCACAAGCCGCCACTGAGTGTTAATGAAATTGGATAGATGAACGTGTTGTTTTGCTACATCTTACATTCTAATGACACAGTGTGCGGATATGTATGTAAAGTTGATCCGTGCGGTTTTCACTGATGTCTGATCCAGGTTGAAAGCAGCGTGTGCAGTGTCCTGTTTTTGTGGTTTTTAATCACAACAACCTCCTTCACTTCAAAGTAAATAAATTTAATGGCTACTGTCTGTCTGCTGTAATTAACTTGAACTACATTGAGCCGGAGTTAATTATTGGATCACCCAACTGGTAAAAAATTAAATTAAAAATGCATTATTTGTTGCACAAAAATAGACACTGGCTATAGGGGAAACATCGCATTCACAGCTTGCACTTAGTTTTTATTAGTAGCTTCTTTTTGTCTCTGACGTTCATAAGTGCATTGTAATGTGCCTAAATTGAATAATTTTAAACAAAAAAGAACCGACTTCACTTAGGATCCGCTATTCCAAAAGGAAGTGGCCGAGTTGCTGTAAAAAATAGTGAAATCACTATAGGCGTGCCAATAATAGTTGAAGAGTTCCCTCGATTTCTCCAAGATCCCATCATCAGACCCCGACTTGGTGACAATGGGACCGTCTAGGGGATATACCCGTTCGATAAAAAAAAATTTGAAAATCGGTTCACGATTCACGGAGATATCGAGTAACATACATACAAAAAATATAATAATAATGTCTCGATCAACACCTCGAGAGACTTTCGCTAGGTGGCTGGATCAAGGGTCAGATGCAGCAGGCGGTGGTCATGGACACGGCGCGGATAGTCCGCCGGTTCCTCTCACTGCGGCCCTAACCACCGACAGCCTGGGCCCTGCCATACCCTCTAGGATAGGTTTTTTATAATGTTTTTATTGTTTTTTTGTGTTTTTGATGTATTTTTGTATTTTACTTTTATAAAAATATTGTAAAAAACCTATCACTAAGACCAAAAATAAATAAAGAACATAATAATAATAAAAAAAACAGTCGAATTGAGAACCTCCTCCTTTTTTGAAGTTGGTTAATAATAAATATCTTTTATCTTTTACATGCCACCTAATACCTAAAAGGAGGGCCACGTTTTTTCGAAAGTATATAGAGGTATTACCCGAGCGAGGTAGGACGGACGGAATCCCGGGACTTTCAAAAGCCGGGATTTCAGGATCCCGGGATATTCGGGCCTTTAAAAATCCAGGATTCCGGAAATGCTTCAACGGGCTTCCGGGATTTTAGACAGCTGGGGTCTTGAAATGCGGGCCGACGGGATTTATAAGACAAGGGAGTCCGGAGTTTTGATATCCTTGATTAGGAGACTTAAAATACGGGATTTCGTGGGGTGCTCCAAAGATCACATAAAATTTGTACTTCGATTATTGGAAGTCCGAAATTGTTGTTTATAATTTTTTTAATCATAATGATCATTTCTTATAAGTATTTTTTGTTCATAACTATCGTTACACCGAATTATTTAAGTTTATAATGTAAATCAATATAAATATCTATTTTACTAATATTACTTTCCAGAGTCACCGTTAGGTACGACGACGAGCGAAGCGAGGAGGAGTGTTAGGTATCTTGCGATCACAACACAACACAATTTCGGTTAGGTTAGGTTAGGTTAGTGTGTCATCCTGCCCGAAGGGCATAACTACCCAGAATAGAAGCCCCCGCGAAGCGGGGGCTTCGTCGACCCTGTCACAGAAATGACTACTATCAACAAGAAACGTAGGAAATTATAATATTTTCTCAAAAAATTCGGACAGCAAACAACCTTTAACACTGTCGTTATATGAAAAAATATTATAACCATTAAAATTATGACAATTTTTTTTATGACGAATGATAATTCTGATCACAAAACGGTATTACTGAAAAAAATATGTAATTTTATGTGAGCCAATATGGACCCGATTTCGGGAATGTGGGAAACCGGGATTTTAGGGTGCTGGGAGTCCCGGTATAAGGGATTCCGAGATTTTGAGACATAAGGAATTCTGAATTCCAAAAAAATCTGGATGGGGTCCGTGACATTATAAAGCCGGGATATAAGGCCGTATAATGCCGGACGCCGGAATTTTAGGGTTTTAGGAATCTGGAACTTTAGGGATGCAGGATTCCGAGATTTTTAATAGCCTAGATTCCGAAAATGTGTCTCTCAGAAATTTTAGAGTTCCTGTCCCAGGAGTCCAGGATTTTATAAATCTGGGAATCACTAAACCCCGAATTATGGAAATAGTGAAACCGTGATTTTGGATTGCTGTGCGTGTGCACCCGAACCCGGACATAAGGGCATGAGGAATTCCGGAACTTTAGGAGGCCGGGATTCTGAAAATGCGGCTTGCTGGAGTGGTCCCAGCGGTCCAGGATTCCGCAACTTAAAAACATCGTAATTTCGGAACTGCGCGAGGCCGGATTTTAAGATATTATAAACCAGGGATTCCGGGAATTGAAACAATCGGGATTTTAGGGTCCCGGGTGTGCCAGGACTTAGAAGTACAGGCTTACGGGATTTTATAAATCCTAGGAATCCTGGATTGCGGGAAACCAGGTTGTTTTTACATATAATATTTTCATTATTTATTTTTTTACATACATAACATTTATTTTACCCGAGCGAAGCCGGGTTTTCATCTAGTATTATAATAATTACTAGGATGGTGTTATAACGGCACAGCAGATACTAGAATTTAATGATACAACGAGTTAAAGCCACATTCATAGAACAAAAAAATAAGAAGTTCTCGTCTTATCTCTGAAAACATTGCACATGGTAAAGGATTCTATAAAATGGAATGTCTATTTCCAAAGAAAGTCTTATGCAAAGCTTCTACGAGATCCCTGGAGATGGAATAAAAACACGTAAAATTGAACGCTGGCTCCGTACTAAGACCAGGTTTTATGAAAAAAGCCAGTGTTGCGGAATAATCCTCTTGTTAGAGATGATTGTTGCAACCTACGGCAGGCGAAAGAGGCTGAGATCAAAATGTACGCGGTGAAATGTCTTGAAAGGGGTTTAAGAGAAAAATAAATTAAATGTTCCTAAGGTAAAATATCTCGGAAAAGATTTTCTGTTGTGAGATTGGGTTCGACACAATAATTATTTTTTGTTGTACAACGGCCCTACAGTCTAAAATATAAATTCTGTCTGAAATGAGGAGAAATATGATCTAGTTTTATTTAAAAAACATTCGTCACGCAAAATCAAATTTTGCTTTCTAACTAATGAACTATTTTGGGTTAACCATCCTAAAAGAATGTTGGCCTCCAAAATGAGAGTGACATCTGTCCCGATCCTGCGTAACTTCATGCCACTAATTGACGCCAAGCTGCAGCAGATCCGCCAACACACGTGTCCCAACCCAACGATACCACCGGACGGCGGTCAGTCGTTCCAAGAACGCTGTTTTGACAGCCCGATCTTAACCTATTCTGTGTCCCATGGAAAAATAATAACGTTAAGAAACCGAAAAAGATAAATTTTGCTTTCAAAAATCATTATTTGATTTAGCTTGACGAAAATTTTATAAATAAAACTATTCTATTTAATGAAAACTTTGACAATATACGCTTAAAATTATAGTAAAATTATATTTAACAAATTCAGCTTTGGCTCGTCACGAGTTACATTTACGATGTATGTTGTGAAAACCCCTTCTCATCGTGAACCCTCGAATGAGTTCAATCAAATTCAATACTCATCGAGACATCGTAGGTAGGTCATACTAGTATCTAAGTCATATAAAATGTGAACAACATATAGGATAAAAAATATTGTATACCTTCGTCAATAGCATTCGGTAGTACAAGTATCGTAGGTTCTGAGTTTTCACAATGGGAGAGGATTATTCACTAAAATCCTATTGTTAGATGTCAGGAAATGTAGCATATTATTAAAGCATCCCCTGCGGTGTCACAAATGGTCGGCCGGATTACGTTCCATCAGGGTCGGCCATTTAGTTTTGTTCATTCTCATCATCATTCGGCCCACGAGTAAAATGATTAATATTATTCGCCACGTGATGTCTATTTTCGTGGGCTCGTGACCTAACATAAATATTCTTGATTAAAATGCTCAGAATTTGATTCCTTCCTTTTGATTGCACAGCGTTAAGAAGCTAATTGATGTAATAATAACTATTGACATACAATTAAGCTTGGCTAAAATACTCGTCTCCGACGTCCCAAGGGACAGAGGAAAATGAAATGGAATTAATAAAAAAGAAAACTACGTTCCTCGATGTTTTAAGCGTAACTAAGCTAATTAAAAGCCCTCTGGTAGGTATTTTGTAGCGAAATAATACAGTTGGATTTTTAAAATTAAACGGAAGATACCGTATATAAAGAGATACTATAAATAATATAGACACTATAGACAGCCACTGTCTAAGAACTTTTTGTAGCTCGACCTTGCAGGGTCACATTAATAAATTTTTTCAGCAGTTTAATTGGCATTGATAACTGCACTGATTTTTTTTTGTTTTCAGCAACCAAACTTCGTCGTGTTTTGGGACTTCGGTACTAAGGCTTATTACTTATCAAAATGTTTTGTTATTTATACGTAGACTTTATTGAACCACAACTAAAACTACTTAGAAATATACTTATATTAAAACTAAATTAAAAACTAAATTAAAAACTAAATATTAATAAAAACCTTATGTAAACCAATTAAAACTAACTTAAAAATACTAAAAACTAAAAATCTATTTCTAAAAACGGTCCCTGTGGCATAGTGCCGAGGACGCTGGCAGCAAGACTTTGAATTGATGAAATAGCCGCTTCGCTTGTCTTTTTTTAGGCAATACTTTAAAACAATACTATAGTATAGGGACTCATTTTTACCTAAAACTCACTAGTGATGATTCTAGCTTCAAAACAGCTGCATTATGTATCTGGTTTACAATTTATACTAACATACATATTGTATTTCATACATTGCCGCGTTCCGGCCCCGGGTCCTATATAATAACAATTACACAACAACGCAATTATTTGGCATCATCTAATGCCATAAATTCCACATATAATTTCGCAGTTAACCCGTACTTATGTAAAATATTTCCATAGTCGAGGAAATGGTCCCCGGAAAGTGATGCAGAAATGTGCAGATTCCTAGAGCAGTAGCATTTTAAATATGAAAGTTTTGTTAAAGCTTTGGCTACACATTTAGATTCTATAATATATTTAAAACTGACTCACTTTATAGGAATTTCTTTCGCAAGTGTCCCGTTTACATTTATTCATGAGAATAAATAGTTTGATAACCAAGAAATATAGATCAGAAAAGTGTAAATATTATTGTAAGTGCCACAATAAAGCGTAACAATAACTGTTCCTCAATCCGAAATATCCTGAGTCTCTTGATACATCACATAAATCAATATTTCAAATCTTTTTCAGTTTAAAGTGCATAGTGTAAGCAGAGTGCTTAATTTTAAACTTTATAAACGGAAATAAGGTGCGGGCCGTTTCAAAGTGGACACCGATCTCTACCTGTTCGTTAGCCTATAAAAATATTGCTTCGTTAAACCGTTTTCCACTGTTGATATTACCAGCGCACAGAACACGACAGACTGGTTGATCACTTTGTCTGGGACAAAGTCAGAAATTTTCATTGGCTACTACTTACGCTTCTCTCTTGCTTTAGTTTAGCATATCTATTCTTTGATGCAAAACTCATTTAGATCAGGTTAACCCGCTTCAATGATCTGGCTAGAAGTGTAAGCTCGGTAGGAGCATTCCAGTTTAGTGCAAAGTTATTATGTCTTGTCACGGGTCCTGCTAGCCTAATATGGTCGGGTTTTTATCGCCTGTCACCATAGCTGTCACGTTCTAATAATATAAGTGTGAAAGTGACGCATGACGCGATAGGCGATAAAATGGCAACCATGGATGACCTTCTGGATTCCGGCTACCATCCCACCAAACAGTCGGCTCGCTTTACCGCGCCAGTAGCATAAAGCCTGAAGCATAAAAAATGTGATGGAAAGCAGCTTAAAGCAGAGCGTATAACCCGCACCTTATAGAGCATGAATTTATAATTACAATGAATATGCAACACCCGCTTGTAGACGGTGGAGCGCAGTTTTGTTTTTTTTTCTGCTTAAAGAGCTACTTTGCTTTTTATGTTTAGCAATGCTCACATTTCCTTTTGCGAATTACGTAGGTTTCTGAAAGCACCAGGCAGAACATAAAATAAAAGCGTGAGTGTGTTATGTTTTTTCTTTTATGTGTAGGTGCATTTAGTCTGTAGGTATAAATCTTAATAAACTATAAAAATGCATGTTGTCTGTTTTAAAGAACAGTTTTAATGTAGGTAGCTTGCTTTTGAGAAATTTAGTAAATATACTTGTAAAAAAAATAATTTACAAGTAAAATTATAAAAAAATTGTGTTAAAGCAAAAATATTTATACAGGGACATAAAAAGACTATCGATGACAAACTTTGGTATAAAACTAGATAAACTTACAATAAACTTAAGTGTAAATCTAAAATAAACTAACGATAAACTAAATAATTCAATTATTTATAAACCAACTCATTACACTCACAGTCAAAGGCAAATAATATTTTAATGGAACTCCAATGTTTTACGAACACAAATTAGAAATTTTCCGCTCGAAAAGACGTCTTTATTGAAACGACGTCCGACGTGTATAAACGTATTATATGCCAATGCAGACGATTCCGGTCGGATAACGCCTCAATGTTTGAAATAAAAAATGTTTAGGGCTCTTTTGTTTTACTTCGGGGACCCGTTAATATCTGGTCTTATGTCGGTATGTAGGAAAATACGACCTTGTACGGAATGAGCATCATAAAATAAGAGATACTTTTGATCGTTTTGTGTTTTGTAAAAATACCAACCAGAAATACAAATACACCTTATTGAACCTACTGCTGACCTATGAAGGATTACTGGCACCAAACTGCCTGTCACCGTTAAAAAGTTCGCTAATTGTCTTTGTGTTGGAAACTTCACATTTCTTTGCTTTGCTACTTTAACAAGTCCGTGAATTATAGTTAGAGCAAATTACTCTGAGTCAAAATCGTACGAATTTAATGTAATTGATATTTTGAGATAGACAGAGAGATCTTTATTTGCAATCAAGTAACCAATCAAGTAGGTACATGACAAAGATTAGCACAATAGGGTAGAGTAAAAATAAATTGTATTTATTTAATACAGGAACATTTTCATTTCCGTAAGGCAAACACGATCTCCTGTCAGATTTATAAAAGTTGAATAATCATAGTAAGGTCACTACAGACTGACGAGGGTTGCAAGGCGACGAGGTGGAAGTCCGGAGTGTCCGAGGTCCAGCCTCATTCCGGATGTAGCTCGGTGCCCCGGAAACAACAACGGTAGAATAATATTGGACAAGGATATGGGATGGGATATCGATTTACGGGTGTGGAAAATCCAATGTATAGTCAGCTTCCAAGATGGTTAATCGCCTGCATATATTATATTTTTTTTTTGTGGCAGGTATTTAGTAAGTATAGCGTCACTGAACACATCATCATCATCATCATCTCAGCCATAAGACGTCCACTGCTGAACATAGGCATCCCCTTTGAACACCCAATTGATTAATTTCCTGAACTGCTAGGCTACTAAAATTAGCCTATATTCCTGCTAAAATAGATTATAACACAAATAGGGCGCATTTTACAAAACAATAAAAAACTTTATCCAAATAAAAGTAAACCGACTTCAAAAAGGATAAAGTAAATCATTATATTATTTATATGCGTTACCAACTGATATGTTTGGAGTCAGTCCAATCAAAATTTGGAAGACTTACTACGAACGAGGCGATGTGTTCAGTGAATTGTTCCTCTTAGGTGCTAATACAATATCATCATCATCATCATCTCAGCCATAAGACGTCCACCGTCCACTGCTGAACAATATGCAATATATATAAGGTCCTAATTTATTAGTTGCAGGTATTTTAACACATGATACTTTACATTAAAATAATTAACTTGAAATAGAAATTAAGAAATCTTTTCATATAACTTTTTTGATTTCATTTACCTAAATTATAATAATTTTGTCTAATAAAAATCACCATGTGCAATTGTGCATCATTGTCACATGTCACAATAACACTATCTGTCATGTCAACAATTGTTTGTTGTAAATGTCGTAACGGTTCGGCGGGAAAACTGCAAATCGTTAGGTGGCAAGCAAAACTCACTAATAACAAATCAATAATAAACGAAAATCAATGAATTGAATGATGTTCAATGAGTTTTCATTTAATAATCAATAGTAATTTCTTGGTCATCCACGGACCATGGATTACTATGAAATGACCAACTTCGGTCATCCATAGTAATTTCTTGGTCATCCACGGACCTTGTTTTACTATGATATCAACAACTTCGGTCACCCATAGTAATTTCTTGGTCATCCATGGACCATGGATTACTATGAAATGACCAACTTCGGTCATCCATAGTAATTTCTTGGTCATCCACGGACCATGTTTTACTATGATATCAACAACTTCGGTCACCCATAGTAATTTCTTGGTCATCCATGGACCATGGATTACTATGAAATGACCAACTTCGGTCATCCATAGTAATTTCTTGGTCATCCATTGACCACGGTTTACTATGAAATGACCATCTTCGGTCATTCATAGTAATTTCTTTGTCATCCATGGACCATGGATTACTATGAAATGACCAACTTCGGTCATCCATAGTAATTTCTTGGTCATCCATGGACCATGTTTTACTATGATATCAACAACTTCGGTCACCCATAGTAATTTCTTGGTCATCCGTGGACCATTGTTTACTATGAGATCAACAACTTCGGTCACCCATAGTTATTTTTGGTATAATACGCTCGTATATGTTACCATTCCGTATTTTCAATCAATATTGCACCTAATTATGGCACAAAATGGTGTTTCGAATCCATTTTATGATAATGTTAGTTAACTGCGCATATCTCAAATTGACACTGGCGCTAACGGGGCGCAAAGCGCAAGAGTGATACAAGCATCTTCTAGGTCCAACAACGTATCTAGTCCTACCATCGCTCGCGCATGCGCTTTGCTGATCTGTGGCAATATACGACGACGAACTTATATCCGGACCGCCTAAATAAATAAGGCGTTGTTATTAAGCCAGTAGTGTGGATCTTAATGGGTTTCTTGTGTATGTTGGTGGGAGCGGTGCTTATGAATATATTTCACTTATATTTGCTCAATAAAGCTCAAAGTAAACATTGAAGACAAATCATAATAAATGGTATCTAAGGCTGCATTTCCACCGTAGCCAAAATGGCAAAAACGGAACCCTTATAGTTTCGCCATGTCCGTCCGTCCGTCCGTCCGCGGTCTAAGCTCAGTGACCGGCGTTAGCACTAGAAAGCTGAAATTTGGTTTGAATATGTGCATTAACCAAGCCGACAAAACGGTAGAATAAAAACGTGAAAAATATATTTTGTTCGGGTACCTCTCGTACACGTGAAGTGGGGGCGAATTTTTTTTTTCGTTCCAACCAAGTTGTGTGGGGTATCGTTGGATAGAGATTTAAAAAAAATTAGGGTCTTTTACAACAGTTTTTGGATAAAACTAATACTCTCGGAAATAATAGCTCCGAAAGTTTAAAACAGGGCGTCTCCCCCCATCTAACTTTTGAATCATGGGTCCTAAAATTTTGAAAAAAATCATGAAACTGAGGCCTAATGAATACCTTCAATGAAAACTATATTGAAATAAATCAGTTGACCCGTTTTTGAGTTATCATTCAAAAACCCATAGTGAAAAGACGTAAGTAAAAATGACGTAAGAGCCGCCAAATTTCCCGTAAGGAACGACCTTTTGAATTAATGGTCTCAGTTTACGGAACCCTACACTGAGCATGGCCCGACATGCTCTTGGCCGGTTTTTTTTTATCCTGATACAACGCAGCTCTAGGATTGGTTCTTAAGAAACACATTCCTCGCAACGCTTCTGTTTGTCTATTATTATGTCGACGTTTATTTGAATAATGATATATTACCTATATATTATTTCAGGGCGTAATAGCTTTAAGTTGCCAAAAAAACTTATTTATTTGTAAAACCTATGGTAAACGATATTAACACTACAGTTAATAACGTTTTACCTGCTAATACGATTATTTTCGACTAGATTTCCGCTAGCCCAATTTTGTCTGGAAGAGATCGCTCTCTAGCGATAAGACCGCCTATTGACTGCCTCTACATTTAATCTGAGTACTGTACTGTTCTATTTTATTGAGGTGTGCAATAATAGTAGTTTATGCAACTGTTACGTAATAGGGGTCCTTAAAACACGAGTGTTTTAAGGCCTAATTACGTACAGTTGCATACACTGCTTTATCTACACACATATTATAAACCCGCCGGACGGATTGCACAGCCATCGCCATGGCCAACTCGATTGTGCCGGCGGTCGGAGGGGCGCGTGCCGGCAATTGGATGGGCGCGTGCCGGCTGTCGGGGAGCAGGCCGGATTTTCATAATGATATCGAATTTTTGATTATTATTTGAGAATAATAACATCGTTACAGATAAGACATTTGTTCTAACTTCTAACAAAACCGTCTATTTTTATGGTGGTCATAACGTGCGGTTTTTGAACGCATCATGGAGGGTTTATGATATGGGTGTAGATAAAGAATATTTGTATTATATTGTAGTTTTCTTAAATAATAAAGAAACTTGTGATAGGCAACCGTATTTAGTAAGACATTCTTCAACCTTTAAATTATTTAATTGTCTCATTTTAAACTCCTCTTTCATTCTACCAACAATGTTGTCGTTATTTATGTATCATTTTTATTTTACTACATGTTTATATTACCTACTTATGTTTTTATGCAATATTGTTGTCAAAGAAATATTGACACACATAAATATTGATGTCACCGGTTTATGATTCAATGCCGGGGAATTCGTCTGAACATCGAGGCGGCTCAATCACAGCGAATAGCAGGCGTACTCAAATATAAAATATGTAACACTGATTTGATATTAGATCAATATATCTTGTCACATATATTGGAGGGATGGGGATACACTGAGATTAATATAAAACCAATATCATGTTTTTAAAATCTGGATGCGTCTAAAGCTCTGTATTTTGCTCAGGCATACAATTCATCATCTCAGACGAACCAGTACAAATTTGATCTACAACTATGTTTAGTAGTCACTTATTTATAAGTCAAGTTATATAAGAAGAAATGAATAGATAAAATATGTTTTGTGAAATAGGCAGCAAGGGATGGAGGAAAACAAGTTCACTATAAACATGAACAATGAATGTATACTTACTAACTTCATACATAAATCGAACAAGTATTACACTGGTCCCTAACCTTGAGCTTTGACTTTGACTGAGCCCTAGTTTTTGAAATGTTAGGTACCTATTAAATAAATAACGACGGGTAACTCACGTTTTTACATTCGAGTATTGCTCGACATGTTTTTTCATGTTATTTGTTCGAATGTGTCATCGTCGGTTAGCCAACGCGAATGGCTCATGAATAAACTCGAAAAGAAATAATTTTAAATACAAAACGTTCCTGATAGTAAGATATATTAAATAAATAATAACGGGTAATTTACGTTTTTTAAGTCAAATACTGCTCGATATTCGTACCGAGGATCCCGTTATTACTTATTTAATACTTATATCTTATTATCAGGAACGTTTTGTATTTAAAATTATTTATTTTCCAAGCGCAACAAACCAAATGGACGCTTCAAACACTAGCAGTATTACGCAGTGCATCCAGAACTCAGGCAACGTTACGTACCATCAAAACATCAGTTGATTCAATTATACCCAAACCGCACAAGGCTTTAGACAAAGTCCGGCAGTAGTTGGGCACTTTATTGACCTACATCCGAGATGCAGTGTCCCCTAAACCGTTTAAGCCCCAAGTGCCTCCCGGGCCCTTATAAGTCAGGGTAATCCGTTCATCTGTCACTGCGGTGAGAGAACATGACCGCTGGCTTGTATAATAATTATATTTCAGGCAAAAGGCCCTACTAGATATCATAAGAATGTATAGCTGTATGTAGAGCGTATTTCTGATATATTATTGTAGGGGCTAAAATGACCTATAAACTTTTACTTATTACCAATATTAAGCAATTAAAAAGAAAACATTGCTTTACGAATAAAATTTTCTGTCTACAAAATTTTATTCTTTAAAAACAGATAGCAAAAACTGAATTTTATTCACAAAAGTGCAAAGAATATTTGAAATTCGAAGGTGCTATTAGCTACTTTTTTAACATAATAACATGTAAAAGCCTCTCCAGACAGGACAATGTTCGCATTTTTTATAAATGTGTTTTTTTAATACAGTTGTTTTATTGTACCTATGTATGTAGTATTTTCCTCGCTTTAGTGAGCTAAAAAGATTTGTGTTACACACGGTTGCAAAGTTATTTTTACGTCTCGTGTGTTGCAACACTCGCTATGCTCAGGATTCTATTTTTAAACTACTCTCTTCGCTCAGGATTCTATTTTCGACCACCTAACCATAGAATCCATTCGCTAGCTCATAGTTCAACCCCAGAATCCATTCGCTAGCCCGTGTTTCCACACTCGCGGTTAAAATACAACTTTGCTACCTTGTATAACAAATAACTATTCCTTCTTTTGACCTCAGAAATGCGTGATTGTTCAATCGGTTCAATCTTTCGGGTTCATCGCGGGCAACTTGACCTTAAAAGGTGTAAGTTCCATGTAGATACTATCTTACTAATATTATACATAAATGTGAAAGTTTGTTTGTCTTGATGTTGGTTAGGTATTTGGATGTTTGTTCCTCTTTCACGCATACACGGTAGAATGGATATGTATGTAGTATAATGATGCTACTGGTGGGAACCTTGTAATTGGCTCTGTTACTTACCCATATAGCTACAATATTGTTATTAGCTGTTGGTTCCCCGGATAAATAAATAAATAAATGTAGATACAATTTGGCACATAGAAAGATAAAACCTGAAAAGGACGTGGGATACTTTTTTATTCCCAAATTCATACCTTAAGGAGAAAGTAAGGTAAGCGAGGGTGTTTGGTAATATCAAGAGGAATGTACCTAATACTTGTGTTAATTTTTACTTTTTATCAACTTTAAATGTAATAAAATTGTTACGTAAATACCAACGAGTATATTACAAGTACAAGTTTGCAATTAATTTAAATGATTATCCTCTTACTTTTCACTGCATATTTTTGTCATGTCTCTGTTTAGCCCATGGTTGACTCATAGATAATTCTTTTAGTCCGTCATTTGTAATTTTTTCTGTTGTGTGCAATAAAGTTTAAATAAATAAATATTCAATTATCCTCAAAGAACAAATTAGACACACACATTAGTTAGTATAATTAGTCTCACATTAGTTATGTGTATAAAAAAGGTACCATAAATCTGTCTTCATATGTCCAAATTCAGAAGCCAATGTGACAGAAACAATATTTGCTCTCTAGTTATTTTATCGTCGCTATTTTCCGGGATGTGAACCCGCAATCTCCAAGAGAAAATCGTCAAAAAATACAGTCAAGATATAAAGAAGTCAGCATATAAAGAATGTATTCACTTTTGTGAACCATAAGACTAATTTATATATTACAACACAACACAACAATAACAATTTAGGTGTTGTTCAAAGTAACAAAGTATTTAGGTTTGGTCATGACCGCTAGGAGGATAAGTCTCTAAATGTAAAAAAAAATCGTAAACGTAATCGTATCGTTATAACTATTTTCCATTATATCAGATCACGAACTATAACCAAAACCTAAAACTATTTGTTTTAATTTTTAATACCAATATCAACATTCTACCGCGTAAATAATACTTTTAATTAGTTAGCAAATGGAAAGTTCGCTAAACTGATTCCAATTTGCCAGAGTACACTCTACCCGGTACCGCGGCGTAGAGCACTCTATTAACATTTATTGGTCATACATTAAAATCGTTTTTCTGTCGCGTTACTTTATAGAATATTAATACTATTTTCCCACTTGTTTAATGATTTTTTAGGTTAAAAAGACGCTGTCAGTAATAATGACATTATTTATCTACTCATCGTTCATATACATAGAACGGGTACATAAATAACAACATTATTACTGAGGGTGAGATTGAGATACTATAGGTAAGATTATCATAAAAAACCTACAAGTGGCTTTATTCTCTTAACAATAAAGTCGTGCAGATCATTTTGAACACCGCACCCGCTAAGCTACTTCTGGTACTGATACATGAGATAGAAAACAAGAAAATGTTAAGATTAATTTGAACACTTCTACCGCTTACTTATAAGTAATTACATTGATTACTTCTGCTACTAGCTACATCTGAACACTGACTTTTATATGCTCACGTGTGCATACCACGGGCAAGCACCCATTATGTTAAATATGTGAAGTTAAGGAAAAAACTTTTTAACGGTTCGTGCGAAAATGCTGCGTTCAAAATAAACAAGATGGGTTCCTTGTTTCTTCTACAACTCACGCCAACAACTTACCTAATTACAATGTCAATTCTGTAAAACGTTTCCAAGTTCTGTTAAAACCCCAACAAACTTGCAATTATATTGAAACTTGACTTCGCTGCAGTCTAATCAGCGGTCTCCAAAAGATTCGCCATTACAGTTTGGAAGTTTTCTACTTTGTTAACTACCAACTTAGCGCTGCAATCAATATTTACAAAGATTTAGGAAACTCAGATAACCACGCAGACCCCACTGCTGCATAACAAAGTGACGCAAATGCGGTGCATTTTCTTATCAAAAACCACTGTTTTGCAAGAAAATTCTGCTTGCGACAACCTGCACAAGCATCTACCTACGTATTGTAAATGTAGTTACACTAGTAGTCCGCCTCGAACTAAGAACTCGCTATACTTGCAAACGAGTTGACCAATATAACAAGACCTTAAGGAGGATTTTTTTTCTCCTTCTAGCACCATAACCTCGTGATCGATCCTGCTCATATACGAACTTACAAATTTTATGTATATCTGCTACAGCCCCAAGAAATTTCATAAAGATCAGAAAAACGTTACTAAAGTTATCGTCGGACAAACTATCGAAATCAAAAAGCCATCCAAATGCCGAGACGTCCAAGTAGCCAGGTAACAGTTCGGTCTGGAGTTGTTTGTAAGAACTCACTTCGCTTACGCTCCGCGAGTTCGAAAAAAAGTTTTCATATTTTGCGTCAGATAAGCCCCCTCGAGGAATTAAGAATTATCTCGAAATCATTTTAGGTAGGTACTCATTCATATCATAATTTTTCGTATATTAAGTGAAGCAAAAGCATATTTACGCAACGGTCTCGTTAATCACAAGAACACCTGACCCGTTTCCAAATAACCGAGCCGCATTATAAAAACTGGAATGTTCAACGCGACCTTTAAAACTTTGCAAATTCTGGCGACTCGCACCGCGCTTAGCATCCCGGTAATCCTACGTCGGAGACGATAATCCCAATTCGCGAAAGTTTTGATTTTCATGGTAGCGTTTTCAACGGTTTCAACCCAAGGATTATAAGTTTATAGCAAAACTCGCAGACGTATTACTTACCTAACCCTTTTTGGCACTCATGGACTGTTCATACTACAAACTATTTTTTACAACGTGGCATTTTTTTTATCAACGGGGCGATCTAATTGAATCTACAATACCTAAGGTTATTAAACTGAGAAAAACTAAAACATACAGAAAATATTGTAAGTACTTCATTTAGTCTTAGAAATTCACATTGAAAAAGAAAATAAACAAACAAATTTATTTATTTAATTTCTCACTTTCAATCGCTCAAATGATAATAAAAATCATTTTTTTTTATTCGCGTTTTAGAAGCTAACTGTGGTAGCCAAGGTACCTTTAAATATATTCTTCTGTTCAAATTGTACCCTATGAAGCTCAAATGCCATACTCCTCGTTTTTGCCAAATTTATCGTACAAAGACTGTTTAATTTATTGTAAAATGAAATTAATGGAACTAATGTGAAATTTACTGTACATACATATGTATGGAATCCTAGTAAGATACGTTCTTCTGTAGGAATTAAATAAGAATAAAAACAGGCCAACCTCAAGAAGTTTTATAATGTGGAGCTTACTTGTACTTTTTTCCAAACTAAATCAAACCTTATTAACGAACAACATAGGAGATTAGAAAAATCTATCCATCACTTATCTTAATAGGATTCCATACATACATAAGTATACGTCTTGTTTTCTATTTGTTTCATAGTCTAAAATCCCTTACTGCATCATTAATATTAATTAAACTACGAGTATACCTACTCGTAAAGTAACACTATTAATCACAGCTGAAAATAGAAAAGTAGTTTCTGAATACATACTTAGTTACTTTAAGTCGGTAAATACCGAAGCCAGACGCAGACCAATTCAATTTACCGACTAGATTCTTGGCCCGGACCTCGGATTTCTTTTCAATTTCTTATAAGGAGGTTTTCTTTGAATACGGCTTTTGATATTTTACTGCCTCAGGCGTTCGTGTCAAAAATATACGAAAATATCCATGATTTTAATTTGGAATCGTTATTTCGTAATTCAATGTACATTGCGAATTGTTTGGTTAGGACTCGCTTGTTAGGTATTCTAAATAAATTGTTAAGTAACAGTATTTTGACAGTTAGGGTTATTTTTTTAACGTTAAAAAAATATTACTAAGTTTTCGTATCCGCGTAAATAATTCCTTAGAAAACGCTTTACTATTTCGATAACAGAATATAAGGTTTAACAAGTCTGAGAATCGTTAAAGCTTACTTCTCTCTCTTCCGTCGTCATTTCGTTGACAGATCTGCCCGCCGCGCCGGCCGTACCCGCCAGACAGATCCAGCGGAAAGTTTTATCTGGCAGCAGTCTCCCTAATTTATGGTGGTGTTGCTGGAGTCCCAAATTTTGATGAGCTCAGCTTTTCGATCTTCACTTCTCCACTGGACTCAATTTCTCTGTAAAGCTAAGTTATTTATGAAAAAAATATATCCTTGAGTTTCGTCACTCGCTCATATACTTCTTAATTATTTCATGCAAGATAAGCGTTGTACTTAGTAAACGTGTGTTCTGACGCCATCTTGGATGAATGCGGCGCCCGCCCTGCTACTTTTGATAACCATTTCGTCGGCTAATTAGCTTTCTACGCCCTTTGACATTTACGCTGTGTCCTGGCTTTGTGCTTCTCTAAATAGGGCTGCCAGTGACACTGTAGATTTAAGTACATACCAAGTAATGAAAATAGATCTTTAACCTCAATGTGACACGCCATACGTTTATACCTCGTTTATGGTGGTACTTATAAACGTTTATATGGTTGTCAGAATCACAATTCGGTCGAAGGAATCAGAAGTAGGTTTAAACGTTATTTTGATATCAAAAGAAAATCATATTAATAACAGAGAAAGTACTAAGTCCGCAAAAAACAAGATTTAATGATTTGAATACAACATCCGAGACATCCGAAAACGATTCGAGGGAATCGGGGGAAGAAGTAAATATCAAGCTCATAATATTAATACAATTATATATAAAATACACATGTTGATATTATTATATAAAAAACACTTACGTCTCTACGACACTGCTTACACAGGCAGCCTCAATTTAGAAATTAACTTGTGTTTTCACACCATCAAGCGTGACGATTAAAATACATATTCATCCATTTATTCGAGTGTTATTTTAGGCGTGAAGTACCCATCCCATTTCGCGAGAACGAGATGTATTTCCAGGCGCGGATACAGGGGGGGCAACAGGGGCAATTGCACCCCCCTACGGGGGCCATAGGTTTGGACCACCAAGTTTTTTGTGAAAGAAAGTGCCCCCCCCCCTGCATGAAATCCTGGATCTGCGTCTGCGTGTTTCCCTTATATACTTTAACCGGGATATTTCTGAAAAGGTAAATAATGATATAGGCAAGTCACTATACTTTTACAATGTATTAATAAGGAAATGATAAATTAATACACAATTATGTGTGTAAAATTGCCACAATTCACTATGAAATATTATATTTGTACAGCGAAATTCAGCTCAATAGGAATTTACGAGATGATATTTTAGAATAATTAAAAACGTACTATTATGTACGTTTATACTAATGATATAAAATTCAATTGTAGAACAGAATGGTTTTGGCGGAATCAATTCCAATATCATATGATACCTACTTGTTTTATATTGTTTTTCATAGTAAACTGAATCGGATCAATTAATGGTCATGTTGTGCGCTAACGTTTCGCACTAGAATTGAAATAAAATTACTGACACTCATTATTACTTTATGTTCATAATTATATAACATACATATAATATGAAAGAATACCTATAAATTACATGTTAATCCTTTAGGCTCCTTAACTAAGCTAACTTCCAAAATTTCATTAATATACCTCTTGAGTATTATTTAACGGTTGAATTGTAGATAGAGAGGCTTTGATTGAGACTTATCTATGCTAGGTATAGTACCTACACGGAGAAGCTTCCGGGATATACTCAATCTAAGACATTATTATTTTCTTGAAAATATTTCCTCGTGACAAGTATTTATTTCCTTTACCAAAAATATGATTCTTCGCTTAATAAAACCACGTTTTCTTAAAATAGAAATACAAAAATGTATTGTTTCAAAAGTATATTGAGTAAATAAGAGAGATTGTACTTTAATCAAACAAGTATTATCTTAGGTAAAAGAAAACTAGAAAATCTGTAAGAATATATTCGCTTCGTTATATTTAAAACTTTAATTTATTTTCGTTAAAGGAAATAAATGCTTGTCACGAGGAAATATTTTCAACATAATATAATAATGTCTTAGATTGAGAATATTCCGGAAGCTTTTTTTCCGTGTAGGTATGTAACTGACTTTGTTTGAACTAGACCCCTATAATTTTACTGGAGAAACTGGAAAGTTAACGTGGTTACTGGAGAAGTTATCCCATTGGCCGTAACAGCCATAAAAACTCTTTAAATTGTTGTTTATCGTATTCTTACACAAAAAATACCAAATTTTTATTGAACGGCGACTTATGCCGGTTTTTTTATAGCATTCGTATTCTTTTCACGTCATATCGGTGTGTAGGGTGGCCATATTTAAAGTGCCGTTGTCCGAGGCCTTGCCGGACATGTTGTCCCAACTCGGGACGTGTTACTTTGTGTTAACGATACGCAAGTATATTTATCATTCGATCCTCAAGATACAGAACGTGCTGTAGATCAAATCAATGCTGATCTGGATATAATATACAAATGGGCAAGTAATAATAATTTAGTTATAAACCCCTCTAAATCCAAATATCTTATATTTGGTTCTAAATTGCAGCGTAGTCGGACGATTAATCTTGACCCGAGGTTAAAAATTAATGGTAAAGATATTGAAAGAGTGGATACAGCCCGAAACCTGGGTCTGTTAATGGATAGTGACTTGCGCTATATTGATCATATAAATACAAAAATAAGAAATGCATTTTATAGGTTAAAAATTCTTTATGGACTGCGTAATTATCTAACAGAAGAGGTAAGACTGATTCTGGTCGAGTCGCTTGTTCTATCTTTGTTTAATTATTGCGATACTGTATACGGGACACGCCTGTTAGCTAAAACCGCGCAGGCAATTCAAAGAGTTCAAAATGCCTGTGCAAGATTTTGTTTCTTAGTGCCAAGAAGAGCCCACATCACTCCATTCCTCAACGAGAAGAAAATTTTAAAAATGAATGCACGTAGAAATTTGCATTTGGCTAGCCTGGTCCAAAACATAATTTCTAGCAAAAAACCAGAATATTTATTAAGTAAATTTAAATGGATGAAAGATATTCACAGTCGAAACACCCGTAGTAAGTTTCTCAACCAAATGAGTGCCCCGCCTCGTAAAACAGCTAGTTTTCGTGGTAGTTTCAAATATTCGGCGTCCAAGATATGGAATGACCTTCCTCCGCCAATGCGAACAAATAATATGTCCCTTCCAACCTTTAAAAGCAAGTTGAGCCTACTATTAATAAACAATCAAGTTGAAACTGAAAGTATATTATTTAGAAAATAGGTTGTGTGCTATTTAAAGTCTTTGTTTTTTTTTAGTCTTTATTTTTAGTCTTTGTTTTCACCCTCCTTGCTCTCTCATGCAAACACATTGCTAAATTGCTAAATTTTATGTTTTTTTTTTGCGCTTAATAAACTTTGTATATGATTTCTGAAATGTAACAAAAGATCATTTTTGATAATACTCTGATTTCCTCTCTTTAATATTGTATAGTTTTATTTAATTTCTTTTTTCCCACGTATCTTGCCTGAGTGTTTCTACCCGCAAATATGGTAATTGTAGTCAAGTGAAAAGGGGGCTGACTGAAAATCAGCGTTGCGCGGTTGTTTTCAATGACTAACGCAACATATGCTGAGGCCGCTCCTTTTGTCACAGATTAGTTATTATATAAGTACCTACTTTTGTAACTTACTTGATAATTTTGTGTGACAATAAATGTTTCTTATTCTTATTCTTATTCTTATTCTTAACACCTCGGTCCGCCGGTAATTACAGTTTTAACCGGCACAAGCCTGGAATTTTAATGATTTTTCATGTTATAGTAGCCACTTAGCGCCTCCTGAAACTGCAATTTATTACTGTTTGTGGTCTTGTTTCAAATAAATTTTATTTTAACACATCAAAGCACAAAGTTAAACATTATTTAATATCGGTACACAATATAGTATAATTCACTGTTCATTGTGCTTAAGTTTATTTCAAGGGTGCACATCGAGAGATTTCATACAAACGCATAGGAAGCTATTGTACTTTTCAGTAGCATCGCAGTTTATAACGACTCGTTATTTAAGAAATAACGACGTATTTTTCATTGACGACGGCAGAATGCAAAACGTTTGTGATTTGTTTGACTGATGATAATTATAACAAGGCAAATTCTAGTGTAATTTGTGTTATTCCAATTCGCGCGTCACAAATGAACTCGCCTCACAAAGCTAACACCGCAAAAATCTCATTACGACAGACGTCAACTTCGTTTGCAACACATTGTTATTTCGAACAAAGCCGCGGAACAGTGATAAGGTTACGAAAATTACTTTAAAATCGGATTATTAACGTGTTGTGGAACATGCGTACACAGTCGGTAGGCGTGTAGGTCCGTCCATATCGACTTCGCGCGCTTTTCGTGACGTGAGTTCTAGACACGTCACGCATTTTTTACAAGTTGTTTTCCAACCTCTGGGCAGGCTATAAGTGGTTATTGTGCGTCAGGTCGTAATGAAATGAGTAGAAATAAGATTATTGGAATTCTATTAAAATAAAATGTATGATGTTTGAATATTGCAAAAACTATATTTAAGAAATGTTCGACAAAACTTTAGGTACATCACGCATAATTGTTTTATGTATAGGTTGTTACTTCTGTAAAAAAAACATATAGGGCTGAACATAATTACCAGACCTAGGAATCGATGGGGCAAACTTTTATGACAGGTAGGGAGTTCCCATATCGATAAACTCAATTATCGATGCTTTTTCCATATACTAGTGACCACTCAAGTTTTGTTTGTTGAGTTTATCGATATGGGAACTCCCTACCTGTCATAAAATTTTGCCCCATCGATTCCTAGGTCTGATAATTACCAACGAACTAAACCACTGCTTCAAATCAATGGAACTAGACGCGTCAAGCGATCATCTGTGATAATATAATCGCTATTAATTACTCTGGCACGTGGATAGACGTCCTTATATGGCTTACCCTTGCGTCTTCACACGTCGGTACTACAATTAAGCATTCACACAAAGCGGGTGGGCCCTGTGATAAGCCGAGTCATGGCGAGGTCGTCACGTTAGTTCTTGATTAATGCCTCTTGCCAACTTGTACTAATGGGCCTTATCTGTCTGTCTTGTGGCGACTTCTGCTATGCTTCTACTATACGAATCCTTCTAATACATACCAAATATGCTCTTAAGCGGGTCATCAGTATTTTTGTTACATCCTGTATGTGGTAATTCTTGGTACTAAGCATGCTGACAGACTTTACAGAGGTACTGTAGGATCAAAATATGTAGAAGAGTTTAGTGAAAGGGTCCATTTTTTTCTCAATTTACATGGACACTTCATTCTTTCACTAATAGACAAGACTTTCGCGTATATTGTGTTGTGTAGTTTTAGGAGGTGCTATTAACTTCATATCGACAAACTGGGGCACTTTTTTCTTGGTGATGTTTAAAAAAAATGCAATAAGTACATCATATACCTAGTTCAATACTCTTTACATAAGCACATACCTATCTATAGCACAATACAGGAACAAAGAAAATAAGTTAAGATGGTAATTTTTCAGATCTTCGTCTTCCAAATACAATTTTTCGTACGATCCGTAGTAACTGTCATTCAAGATCCGTTGGCAGATAACACTGAAGTGATCTAATAACGTGGCTCGGCAGAGCGACAGATTGGCCCACTAACGCGGGATTAAGTATTGGAAAAAGTTCGCAGTCGAGCGATGGACCGATAATAACTGGGCCCACTTATCCGGCGCAAAAACGAGTGCCCCATCAACTTCATTGATAAGAAGTAGGTACCTATGGGATTCAGTGAAGCTTTGTAAGAATTTTGAAAAAACGTACTCCATACTCAGTGGCGCTCATATAACACGATTCCCGTCGGCTTGCCTAAGTTTCAGGCGCCTGAGCAGTTTTACTACATCTCATGAAGAAATTTTAAGCCAAATTCAGCACCGGCTTGCCTTTTTGACCCACCGCCATTAATAGCGGACCCTCACGAGCGGACAGATGAACCCTCAGTTGTTTAAGACATACATCATGGTATGGAGGTTTCTCAGAGCTAATTAAATAAATAGAGATAACTATTACAGAGGTACACCAGTTTTATATTAACTGTCGTTTTTAATAACTTTTGGATAAAGATTTTCTTATCACTGTACTTGGTAAACAAGGAAACCGCTCTATCTAAATTACTTTTTTGTTCAAAAGCTACGTATTTTGTAGAAAAAGTTGTTAGGGCTTGGAAGATCCGCAGCTGCATTGTTGAGGAAGGCTTTTTATATTTTAATTAAAGTTTCTTAATAAACTTTAAGGATATTTGTTATAGTATATGAAGGGTACACGGAAAGAACATGTCTAGTCACTTTGACTTAGCGGTAACATTTTGAGTTAGCGGTTTTAAAGTTTGGAATGATTCAATTAACCATACTATTTTCGTAATTAGATGGTTTTTATGAGTTAGAAAGTGGATTTATGTGAAAAATTCCAGCTGTTACAGGAGTTGTAAGTAGCTCTACATTTTGATACAAAAATCTCATTTTACGTGAAAAAGGGACTAGACATGTACTTTCCGTGTACCCTTCATATATGTATGAATTAAAAGTTTAACAAAGCAAGAGGAAAAAATTCATTCAGTAAAATTTATATTTTCTATATTAAATGGCTTAAACCTAATTTCGTATGAAAGATCCAAAATATTTTTTTCTATTCAACTGACAACCGACATTCAATATCCACTCCTCTAATATTCAGTGAGCTGTGATAAAACCTTGATCAACGCCTTATTATGTGATTCAAATGTTCGCTATTGAAGCTATCCTACACTGGAATAACGAAGCTATAAGCCTACACCGTCAATTCGGTTTATTTATACCCTATTCCTATGGTTATCCGAAATAAAGAAATTTTATTTATTTTTTTATACCCTTCATTGTCACCGCTTTGTAGTGGACTTATGGCCAAGCTAAGTAACCCAGCACGGAAGGTATTCTGGAGTTGTGTGTGGTTGGATTTGGTTTTTATTTGGAATTATGTCCATTTTAAGTAGGCATTTTATTTGTATTTACATATTGAAACAATTAAGTATACAGGCTGAAAAAAAATCACGGGCCTTAGATGTGACCTAGGTAGTAGGTACCTACCTTAAAACGTTGAGATAGTTCAGTACACTGAAAGGAAATTATTTATGAATTCTGTTACCTATGCCATAAACTTGGTTGGTATTGAGAAAATTTTATTCTTGTTGGAAATAGGATCGATTGGCATCAATTTTATAAAAGTAGTTTTTATTTGTGAACTGTGCATTTTCCCGAAAATTTGGAAATGCAGTTATGTCCCTTGTTTAGAAATAAAATAATGTTTCCTTTTAGTGAATTGAGCTACCTCAACGTTTTAAGATAGTTTCCCTCCAGAGCCCAAAAAAATTTTCCACCTTATATTGCAATATCACTGAGCCAATTGTTTAAATTGACGAATATTAAAATTAAATACACTCACCTAATTATAATGACAGGATTAAACGAACTTACCTGAAGTGAAGTTCTATCCTGATTATATGAAATATTTTGTCCGATATACAATTGTATATTTCCCTTCTACGTTCCTCAATACACGCGAATTTAGAGACGCCGAGAGAGAAAAAAAAAAGAATTTTTAACACCTGTCAACATTACACATGTCACATCAATTCGTTTAGAGTATTACAAAATAAAGGGGATGTAAACCCTATGGTTTACTTGAGGAGGGTGGGAGTCTCCTTATATCGGACAAAATATTTCATATAATCAGGATAGAACTTCACTTCAGGTAAGTTCGTTTAATCCTGTCATTATATTCATATTTTGTCCGATATACAATTGTAGATGTTTAGAGGCTAAAACATTATTAAATAATATGTACCTATAAGTATATAAGTAAACTACATGGCATTAGTCAAAAACAAGTAGGAAGGATTATAAGCATAATACCTTACAAAAAAACCAAGTACTCTTGTTTCAACATCTTTGACTTTAGAACATAAGTGAAGATTAGACATAGCGAGATGCCCTTAATATACAAATTGCCTCTTATGTCAATGATTAAGCACATTTATTTACACCATTCCTATGCTTATATAATGTTTTTAAGATAAAACCCCATTTTGGAGATGAGAAACCTAACCGTTGAAACTTTTTTAATGGATACTGCCAAAACCAGAAATGAAGAGAAAATTAATATAAGGCAAAGATAAATCTCTTAAGTTAAAGAGTTCAGGCAACTAGACCCACTCATAGCCCTTGGTTTATTACTATTCCTAGATAGATCTGCCCCGTGAACTTTATTTTAATAAATAAGTATTAAGTATATACCTACATAAAATAAGAATGAAAATAAAAAGACGTCGATGTCCACTTTCTTACTACAAAAGAGTATAAAGAACTATATGACTACAAAGTTTGTAAGGCCTTTAGGCAATGTTCAAACATTTGAGAATTATTATTATTTCATTATTGTTATTTTTTGTCACATCTAAGTTGAGACCCTACACCTACATGAGCAGAGATAGAACAAATCAGATAAGATTTCAAAATATTATTTATGAAATGGCTTGCCTTAATTAATTTGATGTAATAAAATAATACTTCCTTATTTTATTTAAGAACATAATTAGTGTGTCTTAGTTTAAACACAACCGTATCTGGGTGGGTGTCACCTAGTAGTCCCTGTAGATATCACTAAAAGCTTAATGGTCTTTTATATAATATAAGTAAATATGACTTAAAGATCTTTACAGAGAAAGATAATTTGTGCTCTTACAAGGTAACTAATATGAGTAATATGTTACAACTTGAACCCAACCATTGGTAGATACAATGTACTTGAGTATGTAAACATGTATGTAATTTTACAAAAAACTTTTACTGCCATCCAAAAGAATGCGAGTGGTAATTAACCACCAAATGTAACTTTTATATTTCCTTCCAATATTTTACATTAAAAGGGTATATAACTAAAACCTATGCTACCCTGAAGTAGGCAGTATAATAAATGTATTATGTTTTGATAACAAATGTTATACCAATGTAAATGTGTCGTTCAGTGCGACACTGTCAATAATTGAAGGTATGCTCCCAAGGGAGGACACATTAACATTTTTAATGTGGTTTAACTAAAAGAAGATTTAACAATTTCGCAAGACTTGGGAGTAAATTTATACCGTTATGCAGGTTAGCTTTGTATTATGATTTCCCTAAAAATAATTATGAAATCAAAGATAAGCGATAAATATAATAATGTACTATTTACCAGTACCGTAAACCTTGAAGCAAATAAATCCTAACCTGACTACGTGGCTACCAAATATAATTCTAAATACTATGACATATAGTTCCCTCATCTGACATCTTAGATTGATCGTTCACCCCAAAATTATAGTCATAACGTTATGTCTAAGGTTAACGAACCCACAATTATCTTATTAGGTACCTACACACTTTACATGGGATCTCGAAAATGATATTGTTAATGTCAATTTTTTAAAAATTGCAAAAATCGCTTTTGACAAATCAATATATTCCAATGAATTCGTAATTTGTCTGAGGCCTTTACCGGCATTAAGGTTTTACGTAATGTATATTACGTACATTTATTTTTACAGGCAGTACTATTATTTTTCAGTGACCTACCTACTGAAAATCAACTTACCATCCTAGCCTACTTCCTAACTCCATTTCTCCCAACACGTTTAAAGCCATGGTACAAGATTTAATCATACAACATGCTGGATTCTGTATGCATGCATGTATGTAAACACTTTATTGTACATAAACAAGTTACAATAAAACATGATAAAAGAGAAATCAAAGTACAAAGGCGAACTTATCCCTGTAAGGGATCTCTTCCAGTTAACCTTAAATTAGTCGTAGAACTTTCTAGTAAGTAACTCATTGTATTGTTTCATACCTGAAACGCAAGGTTAGTTCAGATACTTATTTCATAAGCTGATAAGCTCTAATATTTGTCAAAATGAAAAAACCAAATAATTGGGAAACTCTTTCGACTTTTATCTTATAAGTGAATTTGTTGTAAGAACTAATGTTACTTTTAGTGATCCTTATCTATCTTCTTATTACAAACCTACCTACCTACTCACCTAACTTCTACCTATTCCACATAATGCATATTTAGGTACCCCTAGGACAGTAACTCAAATTTAGCAAAACTGGATTCTAACCCTTTGTCGCGCGTAAGCTTCCAGTTTCAAATCAATCAACTTCAAAAATAAAAATATAATGAGAGTAATATGAACCTATGAACTAATAGGTGAGGGTGTTTATTATTTCAGTGAAGAGTAGATTTTATCTTCAACTCTTAACCCACTTAAAAACTTCATTATTCACTAAAGATGTTCTGACTAAAAAACTAAACACATATTTCAATTTCATTTGCATATAGTATGAGATAACAAAATACAAACAAACATTTATTTTTAGATTATTTGTTAACTGTTAAATAAGTACTAAGGCTTTAAATCTGTTAGTTGTGCCATTTTATGGGCAGTCAAAACTAGATAGGAACAAATAGGTATCATCATGTTTGTTTAAAAAATATTGTTTGTACACATTAAGTTCCTTTTTTAAGGAATCATATCTACTGTTCCAATTCTTTTTACCATTTAAAATGATACAATTATAATTTGAATATAAAGAAGTAGCTAATACAAGTAGCGAAGATAATACAAGCAGGAATAGACAAACAATATGTAATAGGCATGACACCTCTTATCTCTTAATATGGTTTTCTTGTAATACTGTTTATTTATTATATTTATTATGAAGATCACTAAAGGACATAATCAACACCAATAAATAGCATAGCCTTTTTTATCTTTTATCTTGATATAAATGTAATTTATTTTTATTTTGATATAAATTTAAGTTATTTATATGCGGGTGACTTAAATAGGAATGCTTATATCCTTTTATTTTCTGTAATCTTTATATAGTATAGAGCCAACATGTATGGTAAATTAATACCAATCAGCCTGTAAAATGAAAAAAGGCTTAACCTTTGAACATATTAAAAGAGCATTGGTCTCACTAAGTATTGGCTATTGCCATTTGACCACCGATACTAGTCAGTGCAAAAAGCTTTACTAGTTGGCTTGATATAATCCTCACTGAGGCAATTGGTTTGTTACATATAACATTAAAAATTTCAATTTGGTTGAGCACCCCCTTCCAGATGAGACAAAATCACAAAACTTGAGATATTACATCAACACAATATGTGAAACAAAATAAGGGGGTCCCATACAAACATGAGCCACCCTAATGTGCATTGTGCAAGTCTTTGCAGCAGGTTTAGACTTATGTCTGAAGTGCACTAGGTATATGTACAAAAGTCTAAGTACCCGAGTTTGGTACATGTACATTTTCAAATGTGGATTTATATTTCTTGCTTTAATAACAGTGGGTTAACAGCATTCTTCTGAAAATCAGTCTGTACTTCAATAATGGATGTACCATTTATGTTTTATTTATTTCCTTGTAAGTGCGGTTAGCGCTAGCACAATTTTTGCAAATGCAAAATAGCATATGTTCTAGATTCATTACACATAATGAATTGCATAAGTAAAGTACTGTTAGTACTTGAGATGGCCACTGAGTAATCAGAATGCTGTGAGTTTTTAGGTAAACATTGAATGCTATTATTAGCAGGTAGAACAGGTGGGTATCATAGTATTGACAAATTATCATTGTTTAAATTATAATAGGTAAGTAAATAGTCTTATTGGGCAACGCCCTTGACTATGACTACTCAATGACTATGACGGGATCTGATGATCCTCCCAGGCGGCAGGGACTTACCAGTAGGTAATTTATTAGGTAAAGCTTATAAGTCACTGGTATAATATTATTAGCCTGTTCTGATCTCCCACCACCGGTAGGAGCGCTTCGGAGCCACGCATCCGAGCGATAATATGAACCTCTTGCAACGAATTTCCGCGAAATCCGAACAAATTCACCACGCAAATTTGTATAGTGAGGTTATGTATTTATAATTGGTTAATTATTAAACCTGCTCTTATTTTTTCTGGTCTTCCAGCTTCCCACCGGGAATAACTGTAAAACAGTGCCTTTTGCACAGAATGGAAGCCAGGAATAATGTTATTGTCTAAAATGCGCAAGTATGTAAGTACTTACGGTTTATACTTTCAACTTTTGTCATATTCACTCACGCTACATATCTATTCAACAAACATTGTTTATCTTTAATCCGAAATAACATTCTTAGGCACTAAAGCTTTGATTATTATGAGAAATATCCATATTTTATCGATAGAATCATAAAATGCGCCGTTTGCGTTTGGACGCGAAGGAAAAAATTGATGTGACATGTGTAATGTTGACAGGTGTTAAAAATTCTTTTTTTTTCTCTCTCGGCGTCTCTAAATTCGCGTGTATTGAGGAACGTAGAAGGGAAATATACAATTGTATATCGGACAAAATATGAATATAATGTCTCACTGTCTGAGTATTAAGCAGTATCCACTTAAGGGTCGAATTTACATCATCGAAAGAGATTCATATACTGAGATCATATATTCATAAACAGTGTAAGAACCGAATCAGACAACTGACGAAAAAATTTCAAAAGAACTAAGTAGGTGATATAATTCGACAACCTGTGTGTATCTCTTATATGTAAATAATATGTACTTATTTCATTTTCCGAAAATTTTACTTACCTACTTATTTGTGTGAACTAAATAGTAGGTGGTGAATTTAGCAGCCCTACCACGTTCTTACTTTGGAGCGAAATATGTGATTGTATCAAATATTTCCCCATTCTTCTGTTTTTTGCTGGCGGCTAAAAGTTGCGCCTAGTTACGGCACGGGATGTTTGAATAATTCAAAGGCTGTGTAACTACGTGGTTTCGTGTCAAAAATGGAAAGTATTACGGTACAAAGCAATATTTTCCTGTTAATATTTTATTAAAATATGCTACCACATTGTTGACGATCATTTGAAAGCCTCGCCATTTTATTTTTCCGTAAATTGATGTTTTTTTTTTCATTAACAGGTGTGTAATCTGTTTGATTATGGATTAGTTTATTACGGATTATTGAATAAAACGAGAGAAAATATTATGTTGAAAATCTTGTGTTATTTTCTCGGGGTTTCTCTCTGTGTAATTAGGTAAATAGGTACTTACCTATCTACCTATACCTATAGTATGTGATTTTAATACGAGTACAAAAAAGAGTAAGTACCCACTAGGATTATTCAGTTTAAATTAAATACCATTTTAACTTGAATGAGAACATTTTACTCTGAAAAAAGTCACATGACCGAACTTCAGTCTGTAGTAACGTACAGTCAGCATCAAATGTATTGTAACAGCAAGAGTAGCCTAATAGTTCGTCACACTATATATTTTGTGTAGTGTGACGAAGTTCGGTCATGTGACTTTTTTCAGAGTAAAATGTTCTCACACTATTATTTTGTGTAGTGTGACGAACTATCTGATCACTTTGGCTGTTACAATATATTTGATGTTGACTGTACATAGGTAGCTATTTAAAAGCCCGTTTTGTTGTACGTAGATAGGCGTAGATGGATAAGCTTAGCGCCGTTGTGCGCCTACCGCTGTAGGCAATCGCCGTGTACAGCCAAAAATATGTATATACTTTTGCATCTTATCCGATTGTAATAAGGTTCAAAATTGTATACATATTTTAGGCACCGAGTAATAAACGCATAGGCAAACAATTCCTATTCTAAACAGTCTGACAGGCGTCGTTGGGTACACATGGCACACATAGAATCACAATAACGTATTGATCCTTAATACTGTTACCATTGCCTTAAACCGCAAACTACGAACTGAATATGTATGTAGACATTACGTTCAAACGCATAATATTAATACTTATTAGCGAAGTTACGTTTAAAGAAATCTGTGGTACATTTATATCCCTTTTATGTTTTACTTGCTATTTCAGGGACGTGATAAAGTACTAAACTGCTTAAATTAAACTGCTTAGTTTTGAAAGCTTAAAGCAATATTATTCAGTTAAGCAGTAATAATTAAATACATATGCATTTTTAATTAAAATGATCCTTATGAATAAAGATTGCATTATGCGGGGGCTTGTATGCAGTGCCTCCGTGCACAATTTGTAAATTGTTCTATGTCCATTGTAGTGTCTCAAAATTAAGATCTTGTGTTGATTTTTTGCCAATTTTCGCGACTTTTATGTATTTATGTAACGATTTTAGGAGACTTTTAATGTATTTTATGTAACATTTTTGTTCAGATTTTTTTATGTAACGTTCATTGTGGTAATAATGTGGTTTTTTATGTAACGTTCTCTAACTTTTATGTAACTGTGACATAAACGCTTAATGTTACGTTTATGTAATATATGCATTTAAAATCGCCCCCACCCATTAACTGTTTGTTCATACTCGGTCGTTTCGCTAGTCGCCTATTGATTACGAGTGCTGCGTTCCGGGATTTGGTATTTTATTTTCGGTTGTGAATTTTTGAACACCCGATATTGCTAATGTATCGATTTAATTACTTTTGTGTTCCAATAAAACTTTATGGTGTTGGATAAACCATTAATTTTTATTACGATCGCGGATTATTTTATGTTTCTGAAAAATGCGTTAAGTTGTTGTGGACTTTGAAGTAAAATAAAAAAAGTTTGCATTCTATACTTACAAATGACTATAACCAAAATTTTAAACTTGTGCTGATTTTCATTCATCATTGATGGAAATTAATCTCAGAAATATTGCAATTTTATATGTAATTTACAAATCTAGAAGAGGGATACTGATGATGAAGAAATATAGTTTTGTTGTGTGCAAATGAGAAGCCATCACTTATATCTGGTTAAAAATAATCTTTTTCATATTGATATTATCTGAAAAATTAATTACTGCCAAAGAGATAAACGTCAAAATTGTGACAAATTTTGGGCTTGTATAACATAAACCCGCTCGAGGATCCTAGAATGTCAAGTCATTGTACTGGAAAGTACGAAACACATTAGTACTTACGGGTGACTTCTAAAACGTAATACAAGATAATCAAATCTGAATCTATTAATGATAATGTTTAGAAATAAAGGAAAAGTAAAAAAATCCACTCCCTCAGGTGATCTATTAATGATTTTGATCAATTTTTACTATGGGCTCAACTTTGTAAATTTACAAAAAAAAAAAAACCTTCTCATACATTTTCGTCTACCTATCCTTGACCTTTTCTATGGAACAGCTCAATTTATTTATTTATTTACAAAGTTGCTCCCATAGTAAAAGTTGTTCAAAATGATGAATAGATTCAGATTTGATTATCCTGTTATTCTAGTTGTGTGATATAACTAGCATTATTTATCAATCACGCAATAACGACATACACGATATTAGGCACTTGTTATTTATCTTCCACCAGAACGGTAATTAGTGTCGTGTACAGTCAGCAGCAGAAGTTGGTAAGTGGGCGAGGTGTTCAGAATGACCTTCACACACTGTTATTCTCATGAAAACAAGGTCGTGTAAAGCTCATCTTGAACACCTCAGCAGCTTCGCTACATCTGCTGCTGACTGTAAGTACCTAATCCCACCATAAACCAGCGAATATGACGGGTAAATATTGGCCAATGATTGGCTAATATCCCGCAGTTGTCATTGGTCAGAGGCAGAAGCTGACACAATTTGTTTTTCACCGGATAGCTAGAAAATTATACAAAGCGAGGTATACATATTTATATACAACTTCCTTTCTAACTAATGCGTAGAAAATACTTACTTTTTATTATTTAGTCGTTAGGTAGTCTTTCAGTTGGTCCTAGACCTAGATCTTATATGAAAAATATTATTAAAAGCATTTACAGACATTTTTTGCGTGTGAAATAAAACGATTCATAAAGGATTTGCGAGTTTTAAAATAAAAAAATTATCATTTAATAACATAACCTTTAAGAATATACCTACTTAGCTTAAAATAAAACGATAAATAATTTGATTAGGTCTATACCTTATTAATTACAATTATCCACATCTATATGCGTGATAAACGTTGCCAAAATTGAAATTGTATTTAATTGTGTTGTGATTGTGATTACATAAAATGAATCATACTTCATTCTTGGCTTGACAGTTACGGGCGGATGAGAATACCATTGACTGATTGCGATGTCCCTTGTCTGTGATGATTATTAATGAAATGTTGTAACATTGTGCTGTCCTTATTGGGACTCCGTTTGATGTGTCAGTTAGTTAGTAGACAATATTAGCAATCCAGTTAATAAGTTGACAACGTTGTTACAGCTATTTTGTGACCATTACAGAAGCAAATATTCGTTTCCCAATTATATTTTCTTTTTTTTCGGAGTCTTTCGGAGTTTGACATTACTTGTTCATTAATTTGTTTTTGGCCCATTAAATATATACCTACTATACTTACAAAAATAAATGTACTCGTATATTATTTCTGAATCTTATGATTAAATATGACCACATATATTTAGATAGTTTTCCTACTGTTCCCGGCGGAGTGGATTTCACTACAAACTGTAAATGCAATATAAAAATAGTATTTTCGCCTCATTTTGTAACTTCGACCCTCGAATCTTAAAAACCCTTATTATGTAACTGTTGCACACAATAGTTTTTCTACGAGTGCAAGGCAAGCCGGTAAGCATTGAGTTCGACGAATGACCTGCTGCCTCTATACAATTGTCTTCAATCTCCTGGCGGATTACATCGGCGCCCGCCTCGTCTACAGCGGCGGGCGGCGCCGGTGCGGGGCCCGCCTCGGTAACAGACCCATTATATCCCTAAGAATCGACTTTTGAGTCATCTTATGACAACGTTCATAAAGTATATGCTTTGAATTTACATGTCAGTCAATTTATTGGCAAATTAGAATGCAGGAGTAGAAAAAAAAAATTAGTTTGTATATGTATGTACAGTCAGCATCAATAGTATCTTCCTACGAAGGCCGCAATAATATGTGACACGCTCTTATTTGTAGAGCCATAGGAGCGTGGCAAAAATTTTTGCGGCCTTCGTGTAGGAAGATACTATTGATGCTGACTGTACATTTCATGAATAAAATTCTAATTATGTACAGTAGTTGGAACTTGTTATTCTAGAGTAATCACTCCAATACTTGTTCAAACTATGATAAATATGGGTAATTATTATGGCAATTACCAATAGAACATGTTCACTGGTCGTATCATTATACTTGAAATAATAAGATCTCTTGAGAAATCGCGTCCAATTTATTCTAAGGTCTAGACGTTTTGGGAGTTCTTTTAATACAGGGAGCAAAAAGGTTGGTGCTGGCATTTCATGCCAAACCGTAAATAGGTCCTTGCAAAAATGTAGGCGCCAAGATTATCGTTCACACATTTAATGTTGCGCAGTCGAGTGTACGTACAGTGTAAAGAAGCATCTTTCAAGAGCTTTTACTTATAATTTAAAATTATTTGACATGGTACCTACTCCCACGCTCCATACAAACTTTGAATTCCTTAGGTTACAGAACTCTGCGGCGAACTGTTCATAATGTCTGTATAATTCTGTCTGTATAATTAAATTATTTATTTATTTGAAGTTCAAAATGTAACAATACTAATGGACCTTTAATAACAATAGACTACAAATCTGTATAATTTAAAATTTGACATCCTCTATTCTTGTCAAGTATATATCTCTTTCCAATATATGTATAATGTATAAATAATAATATTATACAGGGTGTAACAAAAATACTGGTTTCCAAATCCGTTTAAGAGCATAATTGGTATCGTATTGCGAGTAAGAAAAACTAGAAGACACTCAAAATAAAATGTAAATGGATGAGTAAGGGTATTAAAACATGTTGTAGAAAAAAAAGAGAGATGTTATGGTTGTGCCGATCAAGCAAAAATACTGACGGAAATGTGAAATTTAGAAATAAACTCGCACTTAAATCATATACCGCTAGACTACAAAAAATTATTAAACTAACCAAGCGGTCACAAAATTGTCATTATATCAAAACTGCTGATAACAAAACAAAAGCGACATGGCAGGTCATAAATAAGACAAAAACATTCTTGCCCCGAGAACCAATTTCCAGAATAAAAGTTGATAATAAATACATAAGTGATCCCACCAACATAGCGACCGCTTTCAATGAATATTTTGTAACAGCAGCAAACCAATCGAATGGTAATACATATCAAACAAAGCAAACCTCTGTAAATATAGAACAAAACACACATACTGTATTTTTAGCCCCAACGACTGCTGACGATATATTTAAAGTTATAAAATCGCTAAAGAATACGAATAGTGTAGGATTTGATGACATCAGTACAAAAGTAATAAAATATGTAGGATCTTGTATTGCTGCGCCTCTGAATCATATAATAAACTTAAGTTTTGAAACGGGTACATATCCAAGCCAATTAAAATCAGCCACTGTTGTTCCTATACACAAATATGGAGATATAGAAAGTCCGCAAAATTACAGACCTATTGCATTACTATCAGTGTTTTCAAAGATATTAGAAAAAATTATATACAATATATTGTATAACTTCTTAGATAAATATGATATATTAATCAAGGAACAAAAGGGATTCCGTAAAAATATGTCCATTAACTTGGCTATATATGACTTAGTTAAACGAATTATTTGCAACTTGGATAAGACAAAGCCTACATGTGCCATTTACATGGACATGTCTAAAGCGTTCGATCACGTAGACCACAACCGTTTAATTGATAAACTAAGTCGATATGGCATCCGTGGTAATGCCTTAGATCTCCTCAAATCCTACCTTACTCATAGAGAACAGTACACTGAACTCACTCAAATATGTACTAATACTAAAGAGGAAAAAAAATATACATCTAGGAGCATGATAATGGAGTATGGTGTGCCACAAGGTAGCGTGTTGGGACCTTTGCTGTTTTTATTATATATCAATGACATAACCAGTAGCACCCGACATCCGATGATACTTTTTGCAGACGATAGCACAGTATTTATAGAACATGAAGAAGGCATTGATTATGAATTTGAAATTAATACAACTATTTCTAATATTATTCAATGGCTTACTGACAATAACTTAAAAATTAATCTAGAGAAAACGAACTTAATGCAATTTACTCAAAGAAAAACAGTTCCATGCATAAAATATAGAACATAAGGGGCAATCTATATCCAAAACACTCAATCAAAAGTTTTTAGGAATACATATAGATCATAATATGTCATGGGAGACTCATTGTTTGGAAGTTTGTAAAAAATTTTTTAAATTCTCCTATACTTTGTTTAGGTTAAGAAAAACTTCCGATCGTAATACTATGTTGACAGCCTATCATGGATTTGTTGCATCCACCTTACGATATGGCATCATATTCTGGGGCAATTCAGTTTACAAAAAAATAGTATTCCAAGCGCAAAAAAGATGCATTAAATCCATATGTAATTTAAAATTCATGGAAAGTTACTTGCCTCATTTTAAAGCATTAAAAATATTACCATTGGCTTCTCTGTACATATATGAGTGCTGTATATTTGTCAACAATAACCCTGACATTTTTCGAAGACGAAAACCAGCACAAGGCTTTAATCTTCGTCCTAGAAATCCTGGTGTGCATTTTGAAGACAGCGACACTAGTCTTATGCGTAATAGCATTGTAATAATGGGCCCAAAGCTTTATAATAAACTGCCTGCTGACTTTAAAAACATTAATCCAAACCAATTTCAATCACGATTGCGCAAACTTCTTTTGGAAAAATGTTACTATAAGGTCCAGGAATTCCTTAGTGATGATAGTATTAATTAATCTTATCGACTGACATGCCATTGAAAATATCTATTTGTGAATGATTTATTTATTGTTATGTTATAATTAGTAATGCAAGTTTTAATTGACATTGACATAATATTCATTTCTGTTCTGTATTTTTTCTGTGTTAACTGTTGTGTTGCATGTGTATATATATAACTTAATAATTGTACTAGTTAACTATAATGTAAGATTAGTAAGTAAGTACTTATTTGTCGTATGCCGAAAGGTACATCATAGTTGGTACTTTGTAAATAACCTGCCACCTGTACTAAATGTATTAACCCTATGATGACGAAATAAAATGATTGATTGATTGATTGATTGATTGATAGAAGAATCATTTTTTGGACACGTTGTCACAGCGGGCTAACCCTCCATACAAAAGCAAAAATTTTTTTCACGAGAAAAAATATTTTTCTTACTTTTTCATAATTATCGTATTGCGACTAAGAAAAAGTAGGAGAAAAAATTTTTGGACGCGAAAAAAAAATTTTTTTTTCTATGGGACAGGTGGTCACAGGTGGTCGACTCGATACTAAACCAAAAATTTTCGCGCGATAATTTTTTTCTCTTAGTTTTTCCTAGTTAGATTACGATACCAATTATGCCCTTAAAAGGATCACCAGTATTTTTGTTACACCTTGTATAATGCACATCGGTGAACACAATTTAAATGGAAAAATACTATTTGCTACCATATAAACTTGCTTATAAATATGGGTACTAGTCAATGATATTATTAGTATGTACCTACAATAGTATGCTCAGCATATAGGCGTGTAATTTCTCAGAGTATTCCCAATTCCAGTGCCCTTTAGCTTGCCAATGACAATCCATCAGAATCTTCCATTCAATCGAAGAGACATTCCTACATATAGTGTATCAGACCTTTAGGCATCGTTATTTGATTTATAATCCACCGACGTCTGACGAATGTCATATGAAACCAATAAGTGGAGCGAGACTGATTTTATATTACATTCCAAAAAAGATCGAGAGATATTTATGATTAACGTAGCGAATGGTTGACTGAAATGAACATTGAACGTGAAATATGTTATTTATACCAACATTTTTCCTAAGGGTTAATATCAGTGGCATAATATTTAGATATCTACTTACTAATTCAATGTATAAAGGTTACTATATCTAAAGTTAAATCTATCTTAAAAATAAAATATTCTAAAATTAATAAAACTACTCTAAACTAGGAAAGCTAGCCGTTCCCGCCGAAAAGGTGCCCATCACGCTTACCGCGTTGGATCGCGATGGACAACCTCTGCAGCAGGAATGACCCGGAGCGGGGGTCAAGCCCTTTCTCCTTACTAGTTTAATTTTGAGTCATTAAATTCTAGACGTCTTTGTAATTATAACAATTGCCAAACGTCTATAAATTAAAAGCATCCTACAGCAGCCTATCGTATGAGGTCCTCATCTCTATCTATCTTATATCATCAAAAATAATATTTTTTGTCAATAATTATTGCCTCCTTTCTTATTATTTAGATCTACATTGGTAGCATTCTAAGACACAATCATCAGTTTCAATATCGCAGTAACATGAAAACCCTTACTTTTCAAATAATAATTATTTAGATCGACACAGCCCAATTTAGAATGATAAAAGTCAGAGCCTGATTGAAATTGATAGAGATTGATTAATAATGACTGATAGGAATATAAAGCGCTGGAGATGTCTGGCGGATATGCCCGACGGCGCACAGATCCGGCCATGTATGGCGCGAGTAACGCGAGTGAGAACACTGATTTGTCTGCGGACACATCTGAATAGCGCCATACATGGACGGATCTGTCCGACGGGCATATCCACCGGACAATTTCGGCGGGTAGATCTGTGCGTGTATCCCTAGCTTATGATGTAAATGTATAGAGCAATACGTTTTCAATCGAATATCGTCAGTTTCATTCAGTCAGTAGCGAAATTCAAATAAAGTCCGTAGGCCTGGCGACACGCAGTTGTTTTCATCGCGGTAATGTTTATGGACGGGCGCGTTTCAGTGAAAAATCTCCTTCGTTATTTTCACATTGCCGTTAAGGTTCCGCATACAGCAAAAAATATTACCGTGAAAAAAAAAACAAGCGCCAGGCGCATTTTTTATTATATTTCGGACTTCTGGCTTGAGACGCAAACATGGCGGTTGTGTTTTGAGAATAGTTTTTTGTTTTTGGTTCATTTTAGTAGTTTGGTATGTATTATTGATAGCTTATTGTGCGGTGATCTAACGAACAAGTGTACAGCTAATGAAGAATTAGTCTCAAAACACGTGTAAGCACATTTTGGGTTAGACAACCGATTGTCTTTATTACGGCCGCCACGTGTTGTTTGCAGGGAGCAGCTGTTTTCCTACAAAAAGCAAGGCCTTTACCCAACAACGTCAAGCTCTAACCGCAAACTTCTGAATAACGGTAATCTTGTCACGCTACCTCGACACTGGCGAAATTGTCCCAATGGACAGAAGCCATTTATATAAAAAAACTGAACTTATAAATATTACGTTTTAAAGATTATACATCAAACGCTGGGCCCTTATCTTGACTTATTTAAAAAACTGTGGATCTGGTCGGGATTTTAGAGTTCCGAAAATTAACCCTTCGTTGTCACACGGCTTTCTTAACCTGTCACGGTGTCTCAACTGTCTTTAAGGTCAGGAGAAAGTAAGTGCTTAAATTATATAAAAAAATGAGTTTGATGTTACGGAACCCCTCTCCAACGAACTCACACTTAACCGGATTTTGTTACATTTACGTTATTTTACGCTTTTAGTCCCGCAGTCGGCACGCATGACGCGTTCCGAAAAAGATAGTCAACACTTTATTATTTCACTATGCGGGTTTTGGAACTTTACAGAGATATGCGTTCCATGCGGGTAGGACTAGCGATGCCATTGAATATGAGTATGTATTTAGTATTTATATGCAACTAAATATCGGGTGAATTTTGTAGATGGTTAATACAAAAAATTCAGTCGCTTTGTCGAATTGCATTGAATTTTACACGACTGCCGAAAAAAAGGAGTGTATTATTGTTTTGTCTATGCTGTCTAAATTCTGACTTAAATGTCGCTTGTGTGTTGTGCCTAAATAAGCCTTTGAGCTTTTTAATACTCTGGACCGCTCTCGACCTCTAAGTACTAGGAGTCAGCCGTACTCCGTAGCGCTGCTGGTTTCCCAGTATTCATAACTGCGAACCACTTCGTTCGTCGAATCGTCTATTTGCATCACTATCTTTTGAATATGTAAGAGTGATAGAGATGGAGATAACAAACGTTTCCGAAGTTCGCGGTAGGTCCGCTGGAATCTTTGTAGCGTTTTTCCGCGTTTGTAATGTCATACAAAGAGCAATACTCTTAACTGTACATCGGTGGACGTTATTACAAAAGGCATAAGGTCCACCGATGGGCAGTTAACAGTGGGGGTAATGGTACCAAGTTAAAAATAAAAAAAAAACTTTATTTATGTACGAAAGTACCTTGTTATTGCTATGGCAGCTTACAGTGTACTAAGTGAGTCAGTAAAAATGTGAAAAACTTTTTGAAATAAGACGGCTATATAAATAATTAGTCAACATTGGGTTAGCAAAGCAAGAATAACTTAAGTATTATCATTTAATAAGGATGAGTAAGTTTTACCAAATCATACGAAAAGTAAAATAAAGTTGGAGAGTGCTGGGATGTATTTTCACCCGATAATAAATCTGTCCGGCGTAATAATGACAAATGATTTTTTGCAGATAGTAAGCGGATAGTTCGTTAACAAATTGCTTTGAGATTAACAGCTTTCAGTAAAGGGGTTCACTACACATTCTCTTTGAATTTATTTTTAAATTTTTTTGGGAAACCATTTAGTTTTATTGAAAATAATGCAAAGAAATAAATAACCATTCGACTTGCCAGAGACTCCAATTATAAATACGTTAAAATTGGGCAAAAAAGTTACCGGTATCGTTGCATTTTGCGTTGTCTCTTGTGTAAGATTGAGTAGATTGCTCCGTAACCTACAAAACACGACAAACCTTAAATTATAACGGCAAATGTAGGTATATTAATATGCTAATTTGCGCTAAATTTATTGTTCGCACACCAATATCGCTATAAATTATCTTGTTAAGCGCAAATAGATTCTAAAATGTAAACTTGAATAACACAGCTTCAATTTCCGAGCCACAATCGCGCCATCTTCTACACATGAATGGTTCAAACACAGACGCGAGAGAGACGGTATGCATCCTCGATAAACTACGATTCGATCTCTTGTATCAGTTGTACACAAAACCGAGACGTCATATAGAAGTGGATAATGTATTCCCTTAGACCCTTTAGTTGTTAGAGAGCTATCATGTCTGTTGGCAGACAGTACGGACGGAACATAGTGACGGCCGGTATATCATCGAGATTAACCGAGCGTTCCTATTCCCTCTGCGGTGGCAATGATGAAGCTACGGCGGTTAGAAAAATGACGATAAATTGTTTTATCTAGAACCTAAATCCCGAAGAACAAGTATGTAAAAACTGCGTTGCTTCTAATATCTTCATTTAGAGTGCTCACAAAACCAGCGGGACCGAGATGCCCAAAATAAACTATGTTGTCCTCGGTAAGATTATAATAAAAACTCATTAGAGCCGACAAAATAAGTATATAGTCACCGTCTGCAGTTCAAAAATGGCTTTCGGCCCTCTAAAACTATCTTGATATTCCCCTGACAATTTCCTTCACACACCCCAGCTTTGGATATGACCGAAAAAGGTTTTGGTTATAGGTATATTTGTATTTAGTATTTAAAGGTATCAAAATTCACACCAAAAATATCTTTGATGTGCATTCAGATTTTTTCGCTGCGTAAGTCAGTATATTTTTGATACGCGGAATATTATTCCCAATTTTCAATAGCTAAAATAAAATTTCAGACGTCAAACCTCATGTCCAGGAACTAAATGGCTTGCTGTCTAAGCTTGCATGCCTCACCGCCCACGGCATATGTACACCCACAAATTTGTGGAGTAATTTTGCAGAGAGAATGCTAATTATACAGTCAAAACCTTGTCATCATATTTTTTTATTCCTCACGTCGTGGGCTATCAGAATATACCCCATGTATGTTAGCTGAATTTTCGTAATAGTTTTCAAGTTTTTTACTTTTACTTATTTTTTGTTAAGAAATTCCGTAGTGAAGCCATTATTAACTTACTTATAAAAAACTACTTCTTGAACTTTTTTTAATGTTTCTTTTAGCATAATCATTTACAAAGTGGCTAAAAAAATCAGCATCCTCGCTTGATTGCGAGTAGGAAAAAAAAGAATAACCTATTTTTGCCGTCAAGGTTTTAGATTACTGCTTGGAAACTCATCGTCACAAATTGGCACAAGTACTGAAGAGCCATTTGTGAGTTGCCGACCCAAGGAAAGCCTGAAAATAAATATTGACCATAAATAAGTTACATTCTCCACTTTTTCCTATCTACTGAAACAACATGTATACCTGTTTATACTATAAATAACATCAAGAATCCCAGTTTCGGAGTTACATGTCTTGATTGAACTATTCGGGACAAAATGTAGGTCAAGTTTGTGGGCCTAAAGGAGGGGTAGTTCAGTCCCTTGAGGCATAAGAAACCTTCGTAACGAGTTGGTCGTTTTAGTAGATTGTAGTTAAGAAATATGGTATACTTATGAAATATTTTTTCTCTGCCAGCCTTTTCCTGTTTTTAACTGAGGACCCCAAGTATTTTTTTTTCTTTTTTACCTACAAGTGAATAAATATGCGATTCATATAAATTCATAAACCCGTCACAGACAGCTTCATAAACAGTGGCGTAGCTAGCATGGGTGTAACCTGACCTAAAAGTCACCCCCTCCCCCCTCCGCCCACTATCGCCAGCTACGCCACTGTTCATAAATATGAAGCCGAATTTGCACGCACCAATTAGCTACATGACAAAGGGAGGTTTATTCAGAATGTAAACTAGGATAATCGATTTCAGTATAAGCAACCTTTGTGCATATTAAGGGGTGTTTGGCACATGTACCGACAACATTTTTTGGGTGATTTGTGGTGTCATTTCCTTCTCTTTCTTCCTTGGTCCTAGGAGCCGCGGATCTGGAGATACGATTTTTTTTTAATAAATCATCCAAAATCTGATTTTCGAAGCCCCATAACTTTTTTTATGGTCTTAGGCTAACCCCACACTAGAGTCTTCCGAGCGTCTTCGTCGCCCGAGCGTCGACGCGACATCGCCTGAGCGTCGGCGTCTTGCCAGCCTCGACGCGGCGTCGTGTGACATGGCTGCTATAACATATAGGTACAATATTGTGTTGTGTTCTAAGATTTCTCAAAGAGCGAGACCGTAAAGTTTGACAGGCTATTTATGATATTACGTTAGGCGTGACCCGTTCCGTGTGACTTTATAAGCGAACTGCTGAACATCAAAATATAGCTCTAGTTATCAGTAATAGTATACTTTGTTTCAGAATAGGACGTGGGATGATACGTTGAGTTTGATAGTGATACGTTTTCTTAAGTTCAAGTCTTGCTAGGAATCATGAGTAGAATTGGTTGTGCTTGGTACGCAAGAAGTGTGCCAACTTTTACGTTGTATTGACTATCCCTTAAGGTACTTCCATCATCATCATCCTAGCGTTTATCCCGGTTTGGGGTCCGCTTGACAACCTAATCCCATGAATTGGCGTAGACACTAGTTTTTACGAAAGCGACTGCCATCTGACCTTCCAACGCAGAGGGGAAACTAGGCCTTTTTGGGATTAGATCCGGTTTCCTTACGATGTTTTTCCTTCACCGAAAAGCGACTGGTAAATATCATATGATATTCCGTACATAAGTTCCGAAAAACTCAGTGGTACGAGCCGGGGTTCGAACCCGAGACCTCCGGATTGAAAGTCGGACGTCTTACCGCAAGGCTACCAGCGCTCCTTAAGGTACTTCCATATAAATGCTAATAGAATTATTAATATATTATTACTCTCGCATCTTCAAAAACACTTTAACTTACCATTGAGTAACAGGAAATGACGTCCTTATATTTTTCTTGTCCCAAAAGTTGTAGTCAAAATCACTTACTATTTGATTCAGTTATAGCTGTCAACCGCTAAAAATGGCGCACAAAATTTGTTCTAGATATCACATCTAGTAGGTTATATTTACATAATAAATCAATGGAACTATTACATCGATTTCTGAAATAGTTCGATATGAATTTATGTCATTGCGTTATCCGAGGCACTTTTCTTATAGAAGGTAATCTCTAAAATCAAAGCAAGCTAGCCCTCTAAATAATGTGAAGTATGAGTAAATCGTGATATAGTATCCACAATATTTAATAAAAACAATATAACATTTTGTTAATAGAAATGTTGAGTAGTTAATATGAAGAAATATTGTCAGTTCATAAATATCAAATAGTGCGACACTAAATTTACTAACACGAAATTCATTAAGAATGCAAACACAAAACTGATGAATTCACACAATTCACAAGTTGGCGGGTCGCGTAATGAAATTAGGGAACCTCGTTTTTGCTGGGCTCCGTAATAAAAACTGATGCAGCAATCCTGTCTTATATCCAGCATTAATATAATGTGGGCGTCAGTTCAATCATGTTTCCCGTAAAATCTGACTGGTATTTTCATAAAAAATCTTACTAACCCTTATGACTTGGGAAGAAGGTTTATAATCCCTAGTATAACTGCGCCTCATTATTTAGGAACTGAACGTATAAATGCGATAAGGCGGATAATTTCACTGCATTGCGATGGATTTTTTTATGTGAGACATAAAGATGTGATTATGAAATTGGGGGCGCGATCTCAGTTGGCACGGCTTGGGAGATTTTACTGGAAAATGGACTTATCTGGATAAAATTAAAGGTTTTTATAACGAACTGTAAAATGAATCCAGGATAATTGTAAAAACCATTTTTTTGCTTTCCTACTTAAGTACCTAACTGATGTCGTTTGGGAGGGATCGATCGATTTTAGATTTTAGTGTTATTATTTATAGATATTCCGTAACTAGACCTGAGGTATAAGGTATTTTATATTTATGTTTTGCCGTGGGGTGCCCGGCCTTAGAATAGACCCCCACCATATCGCCCCGTGGTTGCAGTAGGAGTCTGCTAAGGGAATATACCGGGAGATGGGCAGCAGCATCTTCCGAAAGCCTAAACAACAATAACAAAAAACTGCGCGCGCCAACCCGCCTGCCAAGCGTGGCGCGTATGCCAAACCCCCCCCCTAAAGGGGAGGCTATGTTCAGCAGTGGACGTCTTATGGCTGAGATGATGATGATGATGAAACTTTACCTAAACTATTTTTTTTATAAAAGTGATAAAAGTAGGGTAATCTCGTACAAGTCTCGCTCGATGCGCTAATGCTCAATAGTAACACATTGCTGTTACTTTTATATCGAAAAACAATTTTATAAAATAATTTATGATATGCACTGGGACAGTGACGAGCACTTGGACGTTTCCTTTGTAATTTATTATTTAATTCTCTGGTATGGTAAACATCTTACATACTTTAGGTATTCGCAATAAAGGTGAGGTACAGTGTGCATTGGACTTCACACTACATATGTATCCACTATTTATTTGTTACATACTTGCATGATATTTGAATAAGTTTTGATACCAAGCGTATGTAAAGTTAAAATATACAATCACGATAATGCGGTCAGTGCTCCGACTAAGCCAATTCATAATTCTTGCCTAAACCGAGCTTTCTACAAGTTCTCGGCAAACTCCTCAAGTTCGATAAAGTTTCTCACTTCTCTCATACCTAAGCCGTATAAACACCTCATTAGTCTAAAACAGTTGTGAAACAAATAAATGGGGTCGTTTGTTATAATTTTGTAAGAATGGAAAAGCAGTCATTGAGTGATTTGTAACGTCGTTTGAGATTGTCGTCTTACAGACAATGTCGAGTGAAAGTGTTCGACGACTGGCGTAAAAGTATAAAATAGTACCAAAGATGTACCAAAATAACAGAAGGTATCTTTAAAGGTGCAAAGCTTGACTGTTGACATTTACGGATCATTATTTTCGTGAAATTCGAGCAGACTGTATTGCAGACGCTTTTCTTACTCGTAGGTATATTTAATTATCCTCCAAGGCTTTAAATATTAGGGCAAGATTGCAATATGAAACACTTTTTGTTGAAACGGTTATCTTATTGATAGTTGCATGATTTAGGCGTTAGATTTGTCGCGGTTTATTGCCATGGCTAAATGGAGCGTGGGATTCGTTTGGAAAATTAATAATTAATAATAAAAATACAATTGCCATTACCTTCCGATTCATAAAGCCTCGTTGCGTAAATGAGATCAGGTTTCCAGTCGATGTTTTACATTCTCTCGAAAAATTACTTGATTTGACTAAATTTCGTTACGTTACATAAGAAAAGATCGAAAAGAGCGTGCCTGTTCGGCATTGCCTATCAATTTTATAGGCTACAAATGCTACTTATCATTACCTATTCCTATTTTAATCCACGGCAAAGTTCTAAATACATTATTAATAACAAGTAAACAACAAAAGCTCCGGTAATTCCATCCGGCTCTAGGTCGCGCCTCTAAAATAAATTGCTGGCTCTTTCAAAACTTCCTGAGCACTTTGCTTCTTATAATTAATGGTCGTACTTTGCAGGATCGGTTCCGTATGCAGGAGGTTCGCTATTTATTTTGTGTCAAGCAATCTGAGTGAAAACATCGAATAAATCATAGCAATTTTCACAGAATCGTTGACTGTTTACAAATGTTTAAAGACACTGACAACTTGACAATAACTCTGACTACCTTATTGCACTTTTCATAAGGTTATCTAAGGTTAGTACGTTTGCGTGTCATACGCGTCTCCTTGAGTAGATAATCCTGTTTGGCTGGTTTAAAATACTTCAAGCATCGCAAGAGCTAAATACACCTGAAAATTTGAGTGATAGGCCAGTGAAATGGCAAGTGGACTAGAGTGTGATGTGAGGTATGATGTTTCTACTTATTATAGGTACAACATCAGTAATTACCGGTACTAAACATCCCGGTTCTTACTGATTTGACCGTGGTATGTTTTCCTTACGTACTTACGCAACAACAACTGCAGGGTACCTTAGGCTGGGTACCTCAACTGTGTATCTTATTATTAGTACCTTGCCCTGTCTAAGCCTGTAATGGATAACAAATTGGGTACGAAATTGGACGAAAAAGCAATTTACTGTTTTGAAACAAAAGATACACCAAATAAAATTGTTTGTTGTTCCGCGTTCCCTTTGCTGATAAGTATTGCATAATAAAAGTGGAGGTAACAGTAACATCAGAAGTCCTCTGGTCATACGGCTTTGTTATTATAAATATAAACACATATAGCATAACATAAATAGTTTGGGTTCATTTTACATTGACCTTTTATTAAGTACTTAACTTTGTTCGGTAAGTTAATAAGTTTTGCGAGCTATTGGGATAGCAGAACATAGGTTAACTATAAGTAGAACCATACAGCATAGAGTAGTAGACGTTCATAGGCTACGGTGACTATGCATGTTTATTACCAATATGGTATATACTAAAAGCCGATTGTCATCTTAAGAGCTTACGCAAGGTAAATAAATACGAACATCGGAGACACTCTTTTCTTCATCATCGTTGGCTCAAAATTATGGGTCGCGATGCAAAGTCTATTAGTATAATTTTATATGTAAATATATCATCGTCATTCACAGACAGCCATACAATTCAACAATCATCAAATAATAACTTGTTCTTGATAATGTGAATATCGTCAACCCAAAATTATGTTCAGAATTCAATAGCGACCCTGAAATGAGAGTGAATCGTCACGTACAAACAGCAACCATCTTATCTGTACATCGGTGGACCTTATTACAAAAGGCATAAGGTCCACTGGGTAGTTAACAGTGTGGGCGTTGGTACGTCGTACACCACTTTATGAGGTTAACTTGTAATGATTCTTATCACTGTAACATAAAGTCCACAACTGCATGATGGATATCGCACGAGCGTGCCGGGTTCGTACGTGCTTAGTGGAAGAAAATCTAGTTATCGAGTGGAAGGAACGTCGTAGCATTGGGTAGCTGTAGCTGAGTTAAGCAGTATTTTGTCATTATTTCTTCCACTTAGCTAACACGTGTCGTGTCGTCTGTAGAGTTGTTTCTATTATACCCCGATTACATGCAGCCCACTTCCACGGCAGTATGCAGGAAAGTAAGTAAGTAAGACCAGATCTTAGACCTCCAAACAGATGGGAGGACGATATCAAAATGGGCAGGCTCGCTCTGGAGAACAATGACCGCGAACCGGGCTTATTGGAGGAAAATTGGAGAGGCGTATGCCCAACAGTGGTATGGTTTCGCTGAAGAAGAAGAAGAGAAGAAGGGCAGGAAAGTGGCGAGGGTAGTGAGCAGGAGCAGTACTAAACACGATAGGTACTTCTCCTGACGCTGCCACTGCTACTCGCGCTGCCCGACGTTGCCCAAAAGAGCGGTTTTTTGTGCGGAAGTCAAAGGACGAGTAGCAGTGCGTGTTTACATGCAGCCCGTTCGCTGCCAAGCGGTGGAACAAAACAAATGCCAACGCAGCAATAACATCTATATTGACGACTGGCATCATTGGAAGTCGGAAGCAAAGTGAGTGGTAGAGTATGTGAAGACACACTTCTCATGTCCTTGCTACGGTGGGCAGCTAGGACAATATTGCCGGCAGCGCGAGGATGAGGAGGGGGCTGCATGGAAACGGGGTATTAAAGTAGGAGCGTTTTCAGTTTTACTTACCGAACACAATAGTGTTTTTACAAACCAGGTGCACGCAGTCAATACTTTAACCACACGTTGTCAACTAAGTTGACGCTGTATCATTAAGCATTTCATGGAAATGGCACTCCATGTAGATTGCTTTCAGTTTAGTGAAGTTGGTCTTGATGAAGAGACATGAAAAAATATAAACTTAGTTCAAGTCATGTCATTAATGTACCTGTCGACTCACAGCCACAAAGACTTCGTACTGTAGCCCGGACATCAGAATACGGCTACCGTATTCCCAGCCTGTCGAACGAGGCGACTTAAAGGGAGTCTTGGGGCAGTAAAGGGTCACAATAGGGGGCTGTGATCCTCAAACTGACGGAACCCGTAAAGGCGTAAAGTCAGGGCGGCACTGGCACGTTCCGTAAGAGATTCCAGAGCCGTCAAAAAAGCGTTGAGGAGGACCCTCGGGGGGTTTTTTGGTGTTGCGATTCCGACATAACTTCCGCTCTGTCCCCGTGGCGCGGAAGTCTCCATAACGGATTTTCCCCCGACAAAAAAAAAATAATTGCATTGATTAGTGATCTGTAAAACACTCGTTTAAAGTTAAAATACATCTTTGGTATTTTAACTATGCCGTCCGCTAGCGCTGTACAGTACGTCAAAGATATGTTTACACTTTTGAACCTTATTAGAAAGGGTTAGAGTGCAAAAGTGTAAACATGTATTTGACGTCCACTGTACCGTACTCGGGGCAATTAAGCATATAATTGTATTATTTAGCAAAAGCTTCTGGAACAGCTTTAATGAATGTAAAATTAAATTGTGCCCCGCGGAGGCACTGAATGCATAATGTTCCTGTTTTCACAATGGCCAATTATATTGTAAACTCAATATTTTGATAGTACTGTGATACTAATTACAAAGATAATAGTGAACATATTTCATGGTAATTGCTATTTTGTTGTACGTACAGTCGTACGTACGTACGTACCATGAAATATATCGGAGCGGCCAGGGTACTCAAAAATATCTGAACATGCACGTTATCGCTTTTTGACAATAGAGGCGTTGTTCAGATATTTGTGACCACCTTGGCCGCTCCGATATAGCTGATGGCGATTGTAAGTGGATATGTAATGACTGACACAAATAAAACCAAAATCATTTTTAGTCAAATCATTTAATTTTGTCATTTTATCATCTTGTTTTAGTAATTACGTGAAGACCACGATTTTATAATACTCTCTTAATTTGGCATTTTTATATTAGACATAAGTCCTTACATTATACACCACTGCATCGTATTTAACATAAGTACATTAAACTATAGAAAAAATTGTATAATGAATACGAAAATGTAAACAGGACGATTTAGGTCTCTTCATTACTATGTACAGATTGTTTTATAAACCACAGTTTGTATTCAATTATATTTACTAAGTTTCGTGTATTTAATAAAAAAATATTGTTGTAAAAAAAAATGTATGTTAACATGTATTTTAAATATGATATTGTTGTTAGATTTTGTTACCCTCTGAACGCCGTAGGGTAGTCGTTTTCATACTGTCCCAGAATTCTTAGTGAATTCTTAGTTAATTTTCTTAGTGAAACCTTTATTTACTTTCAGAAAGGTTTATATTAGCTAGCCTGTATAAATGACGATAGCGTGTGTGTAACAATTTTGGATATGACAAAGCGTTCAGAAGGTTTTTGTTTAATTTATACCAACGCGTTTAAGAATCTGACAATGTGTCGTAATGGTTACGTGCTATATTAATAACACGTTACTATTACGACACATTGGCTCTTACTCACACATGTTGCCTGATATTAATAAGTAAGTAAATACAAAGTATTAAACCATACTTACGGTCAGCAGCAGAAGCAGTTAATAAAATGAGGTATTTAAAATAATTTGGCACATCTTTATAACTTAAAGAGCTAAGGTAACTTTAAATACCTCACCCGCTATGTTACTTCTGTTGCTATCTGTTAATATTGTTATTTAGTGTTGACATTATGGCTCCTCTGCATGATGGGCCATCATAGGGACGCAGCGTTAGAGGGAGCTAACGATATTACGATCTCGTTCCGTCGTATAGCTGCGTCCCTATGATGGCCCATCATGTAGAGCCATTACAAGCCACAAAAAATTCGGGGCTAAATTGACTGAATCTAGTGTATTTATTTCGTGTAAACAATCTTGATGATGGAATATTACCACCTGGATAAGATGTATTTAGGTATAGTAAGATTTTAAGATGTCGGAATTGTAGGTAGAAATCCCTAGAAAAATTCCGAAATCTTAAAAATTACTAGGTATCTTACCTTTATTTTTTAAACATATAAGTAATATAGGTACATAAAAGTCAAGAATTCATACTTATATATGTAACTTAATTCTAAGAGTGATACACTTATTAAGTCATTTAGTTGATATTTAAAACTAAGATAGTATACTAACATGTGTTCATAGGAATAAATAGGACAGTTAAACAGAAAAATAAAATTAGTCAGTCTTTATACGTACAATAAATACATTGAGTAGATGTTTATAAATCACTGACAACCAAAACTCACTAACTACTACTAAGTTCATAACCATAATGAACCATACTACTATGTGTTTTTTTTGAAATTAGTGAGTTTTGGTTATCACCTGACGAAATAACATAAAAGTATCAGTGGAAATTTCATATTAAGTAGCCGGAAAAATCACACGATCGAAATTTTGAATCGAAAAGTTACCAATTCATATTAACAGTTTAGGAAGAAATTACGTTTTAGTATATACAAAACAACAATTTTAAACAATGTGATAGAAGACTCATACATTTCATAAATATATTTACTTATTTTATACTAGTCTCCCTATCTAATTGGTGTTTTGAAAACATATTGCTTACGTAATAGGAGATTGAATTTTCACTAACAAAAATATAATCTTTTTAGACTATCACCGATTCCAGTCGGTACGCATTCTAGTGCATGATAGAGATGTACGCTATGTCCTCTGTTTAGAATTTGAGCTTCCCATAAAATGTTACAAGTGTATAATATTTAAAATACCTACATACGCTTATGATACAATAAGATCTCTATAAACTTTGTCTAAGTGCGTAATATTTATAATTAGAACACACAATAATCGAATACACCATAAATATTCATAATTTTTAATTACTTGATTTACTCTGTGATTTAAATACTAAGTCAGAATTTAAGTATTAAAATAAGCTTCGTTCTGATTTTATATTATTTTATTCTCAGGTTTCCTTATCAGTAGCCAATTAGTCCCTTATAGTTGTCATCTTATTCAAAGTTTGCACTTTATTCACCAATCCTGTAAAGTATATGGTAGAATATTGTTCTTACCAACATTTAATTAATCATTTATATGGAAACCACTACGTACATAAATATTTCGCTAATTTTCTAACTATATACACATAATTCGTTGATGTTTCACGTATATATACATAGATATTTGGACACGGATGAACATGCAGCGCGGATATGTGTATCGTCCGCGGTGCGGGCGCGGGCTTAGGACGTGGCGTGATGCAGGATGGCCGCGTCGGACGCCATGGTCGCTTAGATCGCGGGCAGCAGGGGGCTCGGGGAGCGCGCGGGCCGGCGCACGCTGCTCCAGGGCTCCCCCATCATATCCTCGTCTCCCTGCACACGTGCACTCGACATACTCTCAGCGTCACACTCCTCAACTTCCCAACTCTGAGATCGAGATTTTGAGATCATTTAACTTAGAGTAGGGTAGCTACGGGATGTCTAATAGGAACGCCACTATCACAGAAGAGTTGAAGCTCACAGTAGCATCAATCCGAGAGTCATGACTTACGGCTTCTATAGCTTCACCCACATTTTTGGACAGGTACCCCTCGGATTGAATCAAGAGTTCCGAAAGTCTCCATGCAGACTTTTTATAGATTTAAAAGTAGTTATTGGTCCAATAAGCTTCTTTAACTACATTTCTTAAAAAGTTGATGACAATCTACGTAAACATGAGATTATCAAGTTCATCACTAAGATTCCAAAATTTCCAAATAGATTCTTGTATTCGACGAATCACGATGATGATTGGAAGCGATGAACTCGTGGATAAATATCAAATTTATATGCAATGGAAAGAAGCCTAAGAGACCAAAAACACCGCGAATCTTCCGTGTCTAACTCGCGAGGGAACTACGGGCGGAATCTCATCGATTTTGTGCGCTATTCTGCTAATCTGCTATTATGCAAAGCTGTAGGATCTCCAAATAAATAAATAAAAAAATCAAAGATTTTTTTTTAATTTGTAATATATTTCCATTTTTAGGATAGCTTAGGAGCAACGGCGCCCAGATACAGTCAGGAGTAAAGAAAAAATATAAGAAGATGTAATAAGATTGCAGGCTCTAACAGACCTTGAGATGTACATCCTAAATATAGACCCATCCATCCTCCATCCTATCCTATATATAGATATGCGCCAAAATTCTGCTTCTGCAGGGTCAAGGGAAACTATGTACAACATTTTATGTCATGGAAAAACGGTAATCATCTATTCGCATTTTTTTAAATAAACCTAGAAAATCACATAGTCCAAAATCGAAAAAATGGACAGCATTCCTTCCCAAGGATTTGAGATGGTTGGCATGCGCAGCATAATAGCGCACATATGTTTCCCGCCTCCAAGAGATAATTTTTTACACTTTTTCAATGCTTTTTGCGCCAAGTGACATTTATAACACAAAATGTACCGAAATTCCAAGTATCAGTATTGATTTCTAAGAGTTCTAAGCGGGCGAAACTATGGGATTCCGCCTAAGGGTTCGTGCGGGGCAGTGCGAGTGAGTAAACCACGTATTACGGTGTCAACACTTACATATAAGAAGTAATTACCATCATCGTGTGAGGCGCGGGGACCGAGTGCGCGGGCGCCGGGGGCGCGGGGGGCGCCATGGGTGGTGGAGGTGCGGGGGGCGGCTCTGGCGATGCTGCTGCAGGGGAGAAGGAGGCTGGCGCAAGTGGTGATTGAGCTGCAAAGGAGAAGAGTGTCAGTTGGTCCTTATTTAAGTAGTCGTAGTCAATATGGTACTTCGGCATAAGAACTAGTCATTATACTTCTAGCGTTTGTCCCGGCTTTATGCCACGGCTCTATTGAGCCTGGGGTCCGCTCGGAAACCTGACCCTTGGAATTAGCGTAGGTAGGCACTAGTTTTTACGAAAACGACTGCCATCTGACTTTCCCGGAAGGGAAACTAGGCATGTATTATTGAGATTAGATCTGGTTGCCTAACAATGTCCTCACCGAATTTTAAATTGACTGGTATCAAACGATATTTCGTACAATAAGTTCTGAAAAACTAGGGAGGGGAAACAAGGCCTTGTTGAGATTAGGTTCGGTTTCCTTACGATGTTTTCGATGTTGTTGTTTGTTAGTTTTTGGCATAAGAACTAGTAGCTGAGTTTCCAAATCGGTGGAAGAAAGAGATTCCAAATTGGTGATAGTGTGATTAGGAACCTAGGTCGTACGACTAATGAGTTGTTGGTACAAAATGTACTTACTTATTTATGTGTTAAAAATGATTTTATATATTTAATCATTGCTCGTAAGTCAAAAGATCGTTGTCGTGGTCAAAAAAAGCTTCTGTCAAAATTCAATGTTCCGGGAATCTAGGCCAAACACTCTTGCGAAAGTTTTAAATTAGACCCCGTCCAAACTACAAACCGTATTTTACACAAACCTTCGCAAAAAAGAAACATAAGGCCCTAACAGAAGGCTATAACCGTAATAATAGTTTACCAGCAGCTGTAAGTGCCAGAACAAACTGGCTCCAATGCACGCAGCAACCACAGCACAGCTGGAGAGTCGCTCGTCGCAGTGCGCGGTGCAGAGCCATGAACAGCAGAGGGTTGACTGCGGCATGGACGTACGAGATGTGCAGGGAGATTTGGAAGTACATCTGTGAAAATGTTGATAATGACGAGGACTGATTGCCAATTTAAAAATGTAAAATCAGTTGGTTTACTTTAGAAGTTGACAATTTCAAAGATCAGAAGTATTGATAATGTAGAAGATCAAAAAACTCATGATAATACTGTGAAGCACCTACGAGCTTTTCATCTTTGCCCTATTAACCAAATATTTCTTATTTTCATGGTCTGACAAAAACAATCCTTTTGGCCCAATTATATCATGTGAAGGGCGACAATATAATGGACAATGCGAGAGCAATCGTCAAGGTTTCAAACCTTCGGAATCAGGTAGGGAGCCAAAATGGATAGACAAAATCATACAGGCGTTTACATATTTAACAGCTCGACTTGATTATTAAATTTCATTAGGTTTTTCAGGTGTTGTTTGTACCTCATAAGCTATATGCGACGTAAGTGCCGGGTGATGCAGCAGCGTCACGATGAACAGCGGCCCCCAGAACAGCACGTAAGCCGCGGTGATGACGACAAACATGCGCACGCGTCGTACCCCCTCCCGCTCCACCCGTGCCAGGTACCCGCGCAGGCGACGGCCCCCGCCCAGTGGGAGATTTGAGCTCTGCATCTGCATGCGGTGGTGGCCGTCCGCTAACGCTCCGTCTACAGTCTATGAAAAAAGTTCTTTAAAGCTTATGTAAAATTACAAAATATATTTTTAAAAGGTTTTTTAGGGTTTCTTTTAAAGCGGAACAGCTACTTAAGTTTAAAGGTTTTTTTAAGATAATTTTTAAAGGGCTGGTGGAAAAAATGGTAAAAACGTGATAAGCTTACTTTAGGTAAAAAGGTAGTAAGTAGTTAATTAGAGGAGTTTCAGTGAAGCGGGTACTATTTAGGTTCAGTATTAGTTAAGAGTTGATAGTTAGTTTTAAATAGTTTATTAAAATGGTTTATATCCTAGCCGCGTGAGTTTTCAATCATTAATACTTATTATAATTGCTAGAATGCTTCCTGTTCCGATTTTAAATTGTCAGAACGGGGATGTTTCCAACTTCTTACAGTTAGTACTGAACTGCCCTAAAAATATAATTTCGATTTATAAATCCAAGGAAAAACGCAGCCAGCCAGCCAACGAACTTGGGTGGGGTCCTGCTTAAATAATATAGTTCACGGTGTAGCGTTCCGGGTCCTACACGACACTTCCGACACTTTATAATGTAAAGCCTGCTTGTACTCCCCGTAAGTAATAAACATTGCCAAGTCTCTACTATTTCGCTGAGAGTGAAAACACTTTAAAGACATTGGAAGACATTGCATCGATTTTCTCACAAACAAGTTTCTTTGTGTTTTTCTGATTGAAAAGTTCACGCAGCTAGAATTCATTATGTTAAAGGATATAAATACCTCTAGCTACAATATATACAGTGCAGGCAACCGGTCTAAAGTTGCAACTACAGGTAGTGGTAGGTGTACACATGCGACAAGTAGGTCTCCAAACACTACGCAAGAACCTCACGAGATTCAACCACACGACAAATAATCAGTCATCAAGAAGAATAATCCTCAACAACAATAGTGCCAATTACATCAATAGCCTAGCCTAGTCTACAGATATTGTGCTTTAGATGGAATCTTGGTACGCTGATATTGGACACGTTAAAAAAACCTTGTGGCAATCGTCTTTAAGAACACACCAAAGAGGGAACGATCTTCTTCCTCCTAGCGTTTATCCCGGCTTGGGGTCCGCTTGACAACCTAATCCCATAAATTGGCGTAGACACTAGTTTTTACGAAAGCGACTGCCATCTGACCTTACAACCCAGAGGGGAAACTAGGCCTTTTTGGGATAAGGTCCGGTTTCCTTACGATGTTTTCCTTCACCGAAAAGCAACTGGTAACTCAGTGGTACGAGCCGGGATTGGAACCCGAGACCTCCGGATTGAAAGTCGGACGTCTTACCGCAAAGCTACCAGCGCTACTCGTCGTCGTCTTATACTAATCGTCTTTAAGAACACACCAAACAGGGAACGATGTTCAGGGAATTCAGAAGTAGTGAAACTAAGAAATATATATCAATAATCTAGTTTAGCGCTTCGGATAGTATCTAGTGGAAAAGGAAGCGTCATAGCGATGAACTAACCCAGCTAAGCTAAGACTGTTATATGACCGTGAGAGTCTTGCGATGCTGGAGCATGCTTAGTACTTACAGCAACATACTTAACTGATCATCGGTAGACCTTATCTCGTTGTAATAAGATACACGTATGGTACTTACCCTTGGTCCGACGCTGTTAGGCAGCGAGTCCATGCGCCTGTTGTCCCCAGCCATGCTGACAAGCGTGGTCACTAGACCAGCTACTCGCACTGCTTCTACGTTAGCCTGCATGCGATAACATTTATATCATCCCCCCTGTAGGCTGATCCGGCAGTAGTTATAGACATTCGCGGCTGTGATTTGAATAATTGATGGGATTTTGATGATGATTCTGTTCACTTGATAAAACGCTTTTAAAACTGTACACGACTAGGTGTATGTGTCCTAATAAAATGTATTAACAAGATGGATGAAGATCAAGAAGCCAAGCTGAAGAACCTATAGACATGAGAAGATATGTACAGTTTAGTGTAGACTTATCTTGGTTTTGGAATTTGGAGGACAAACTTCGCCAATAAAATGGTGACCATCATTCTGTATTCAAATAACAGACGAAGCCAAAAACTTCTGAGTTCGTATCCAGCACTATTCCCAAAACTTTACTAGGCAAAATCCTCTGGACATCCCGATTTTGCATCCATTTAGTATAAAGCTGACTCATGAGAATTTAAATCTTATTTGTGGCTCGAGGCGTATTGGCAAAGTACCAAAAACTCCTAACTCCAGCGTTGGTGTTTGTTGACTAAGATCGCATGATGGAAGAGGTAAGTTTAGTCACAGAATTATTTGAACCATGTTGATGTTTCTAATGGTGGAGATAGATACGTACTCGTATGCAGGTACGGACGTACCCCACTTATGGTGTCAGTTTTGCATTGCTTTGAAAATTTTGCATAACGTTTGTCTTTTTAAACATGTTGGTATTTTTTGCTCATACTTATCAAGAGTTTACTTTAAATGTAACATTTTTCATACAAATAGGTACACAGATTTAGTTCTGTATAACAGTGCTGAAGGTGCATTTAATACACGTTACATTCTGCTTAACATTGCGAATAAAATATATTACCACCATTTTTCGTGTCACTGAAACCAAAACTATAACTAATTCATTAAAAGCTGTGAATGACATTACGATCAACAAGTGATATGGTCAAATGATCATGGAGAAGTCTACATCAACAATGATAATGACCATGAGAACGCAAATGAAACATACTAAGCGACTATCCTGCTAACATAGTAGTACTTCTCCATGCCATTGTGTCCGCTGAACTATCTTCAAACCTATACATAAATGTCATCAAACCTTGGTCAGGTCTCTATGTAGTTTCTTGAGATGGAACAGCGTAAGGCCAACGCACACAGCGTTGACGCCGATCCAGAGCGCGTTGAGGACGTAGTGCCGGAAAGGTCCTCGGACTAGAGGACAGGACGGAGCCGGACCGTAGGATCCGTAGTGCCCGGCGCTGGCTGCCAGGGCACCGGATAGAAACGTCGGCCCGAGATTTATCGTGATGGATGCGAACCAGATCATGAATGTGCCGAAGAGGACGCACTAAAACAAGGAAAATAAGTAACTAGGTTACTTAACTTATTTAGCGACAATGTTTCAAATGGAACTTATAAAATAGTTCAAAACAATACAATTTAAGTACACCAACAGTATACACAGTCAAAATAAAATTAATAAAAACTTTTTACAAAAAAAAGATTAACCGACTTCAAAAAGGATAAAATGAATCATTATATTATTTATATGCGTTACCAACTGATATGTTTGAAGTCGGTGCCAAGCCAAATTTGGGAGAGTTAATACGAACGAGGCGATGTGTTCAGTGAATTGTTATTTTTACCATGCGTTAACTGTTAGGCAAAAGTAGGTACAGAAAGTATAATCATGCGTCCTATGTTTGTTTGTTAGCACATTGTTGGGACTATCCGTGTGTCGAACGAAGGCCGTGGTTCGGTTTGAATTATTTATCCTTCTTCATCTAAGGTTTAATCCAAAGTATAAAGGAATTCAATTGCTAGATTAATTTTTCTATACTCACATATACCCAGTACACACGCCGTGTCAGTAAAAAAGGCACGATATTCAAACATTTTATGGAAGGTCATACTTACGCGTCTACATTTTTTTTCTATTTGCCGCCTTTTTCTGATTATTGACAAAGCAGACGTGTATCAGAATATATATATCGTTGTCGCATTTCATCAAAATATAATTAGTAGTTTAGACATCAAAATGTAACACATGAAATCGCATTGACCTTTGTATTATTAGTATCGATGTTTTGTAATGTTCACACTTGAAGCTGATTTGACCGGTTTTGTAATATGTGGCTTGGCACTTATTTACACACACATTAACTCTTCCAAATTTGGCTTGGCACCGACTTCAAACATATCAGTTGGTAACGCATATAAATAATATAATGATTCATTTTATCCTTTTTGAAGTCGGTTAATCTTTTTATTGTAAAAAGTTTTTATTTTTCCATTTTTAGTGGTTATATATTTATCAAAATCGGACAACAAGTCTCGGAATAATCGGTAAAGAAAAATAATAAAGTTCATAATACACCCATTCTATCCAAGGAAAGGTCCACGTATCATAAGTATGTGGAATCATCATTAGGTCCTCTCTATCAAATTGGTGGTTTTCAAGAGGGAATGATCGAGTTGCTTAAGAAGAGAGTCTCGTTTGAGACACGGTCCGGGTCGGTTGTCCCTTCGAGCGGCTCTTTATTAACGTTCATAAATGTCCCAAAACTCAGAAAACAATAGCCGGTCCTTACCACGTGTTCGCGCTTTTGAGCTGTCCGCTGCGCTGCGCTGCGGTGGGGTAGCCTTTGTGAAAGTCGGTTCTTATAGAATATAGATAGTATACTCGTAGTATGCGTGGTATATGTTCATTTTTGTTTTCGTATTTTCGCGATAAGTAGTAAAATCCATAAAGCAGTGCAACGTGACGCGTCTATACAATTATTATTATTACGTGCAAGTGAATTTAAGTGAGTGTACGGATGACTCCGCTCGACTGTTCCACGCCTGCCCACTGCCATATGACTTGAGAAGATAACGCCATGCGTTACCACACGTCGACCCGGGTGAGATCTTTCCATAGTTAAGTTCTATAGGTACTGGGCCTTTTCTTTCAAGACCAGACCAGTGGATTAAGCAAAGGTCATTTAACGCAACTGCAAGAACCATTGCCTGGACCATCGGGTCCAGGCTACTTGTTGTAATCGTACAACAAGTAGCTTAGCAGTAGTACTATTACTACACACACTAAGGACTCAGAATTTAATAAGCAAAACTATGTGGACGTGAACCATATGAAATAAAGGTATTATGCGCGTGCGCACGGTGATGCGATTAAAAGTAACGGTAACGAGATTTTGTTACCATATTGACAAGCGTGCACAAGTTCTAAGTGCACACTCATATCCTAAACCACTACGTAATTGAAGCATCTATAGCTCACATATATATAGACTACTGTTTGGGACTAACTAAAGGGTATGTAGATATATACCTATTTCACCCCTGTCTAAATCTAGAGATCATATGAGGTATAAGAGTATTGCTGCGTACGCTACTTTGCAATTAATAGAAAACAAAAAGCTGCCATCCAAAAGGGCTCAAAAACAAGCCGGCAAGAACAGATTCACAGATTTTTGTCCCACACAAAACAAAAATATCTGACAAACCATAAAGTTAAAGAGGAATATTTAATGAATTTGGTACAAGTAATGCAACCATCGGCCTCTTCTCCTGGAAGCAGGTATAGGAAAAAAAGAATCCCGAACGCTAATACAAAGGATCTGCACATCTGCTAGCTAATAACCAATAAGTTATGAAACACTGAATACGAGCGGGCAATTGATGCAAGGTCCGTTAGGCGTTTTATCCATCGGTCTGCCGCCCGCCTATTGTCTTTGACCAGGCCGGCCATAAAGATGGCACAAAAACAATGCCCACTGCCAGAATTTAGCAAAAAAAAACTGCGGGAAAATGAAGACATGGAAATTAACTTAAGTATTTATGAAAATGAATTTACACCCGTAGTCGAATAAACAACGTGGAGCCGGTCACGCCTAGATACCAAGAAATGGATCTGCATTAGGAAAATCTAAGTATATTTGAGATTATCAGTTTGGTGTTTACTTCCTACATATTTTAATAAGTTGTTAGGTTGAATCTACTTAGTCTTATTGCTAGAAGTTATGATTACGTGCAATACATAGTGCGTCAATTTTCAACTCACAAATTAATAAGTGCATTCCGTGTTGTGTGCTGGTGTTTGTTTAATAGGTGATATTAATTAAGTGTTGAGTGCGAATGTATATCAATATGCAAATGTAAACAGTTATAAAGAATTAGTGTTTTTTTTTGTTGTGTTAAAATAATTAAAAGTGTCAAGTGGTGTTATGTGTGAACATATCAGTGATGTCCGCTAAAAACGGAAAATATTTACAGGGAAAGAAAATAACGAAAATTATGAAAGTCTGCCAGATCTTACACTACATACACTTGGAAGAACTCCATCATGAGATTCGTTATACCAACAGATCGTGTATTTACTGGGAACAGCTATCCGCGAACAGAGACGCCTAAAGAAATAGGTAAGCGGGAAAAACTATATAAACATTCGGAAACATACACCGAATCAGAGCTAGAGGAAACGACAACGCAATGCCATCACTCGAAACTTAGACAAATTTGAGCGAGAAACGAAATAAGAAGAGAGCAGTAACTGCTAGAGCGCCAAAACTGATAGCTAAAAAAGCAAAGGACAAGAACGGGAGGGAATCTAAGGGGAAAGGGTCCTTAAAGCAGTCACGCCCTAGTATCTATTACACACCAATTATAGTATCTATCTTCCCCATGCTGGCTTCACGATGCTTGTATTCGGGTCGGCTCCAACCTCCTGTCTCTCCTATCATCCCGACTGCAAACCTACACTCCAGTCCTATCTACTCGGTGCTCCGGTGTCTTGGGCAGGTCGATGGTGCATGCGGTAGGGCGGCAGAAGTTGGTGCTTTACTGGATGGGGGTTCAGAGTACCCGGTCCTATTTAGCATTTGTGGTTTAGTCGGGGTGGTATGATACTAACGCACTCTGCCGGCTCTCTATCACTTATGCCGAACCAGGAGGGTAAACCGAGCCCCTAATGCCTTTTTGTCCCAACACCCCCTCCATCTCGCAGTCTCCTCTTCCGAGTCCTTGCAGAAGTACTTCTGGCTGGAGTTACCACTCGTATCGTATCGTATCGGGAATGATCGAGTTGCTTAAGAAAACACCCAAATCAACATAAATGTGCCTTTAAAAATTGAGGAGTTCTTTCAATTCCTCACAGATCTCATCATCAGAACAGCACCAGATTAATGTGGGACCATCTTCGAGGTAGTTCCTATCAAACAAAAAAAAAAGGAATTGTCCAAATCGGACCACGGGTCTCGGAGTAATCGCTGAATATCCTACATAAAAAAATCTTCATCATTATCATGAAACCAATCATCATCATCAGGACCACTCCATCAAATTGGCGGTTTTCATGAGAAAATGCTTGAGTGGCTTAAGAAAACACCCAAATCACCATACACGTGCCTTTAAAAATTGAGGAGTTCCCTCAGTTGCTCATAGATTCCATCATCAGAACAGGACCAGATTAATGTGAGACCATTTTTGACGTAGTTCCTTTCAAACAAAAAAAGAATTATTCAAATCGGACCACGGGTCTCGGAGCAATCGCTGAACATCCTACATTAAAAAAATCTTCAACATTATCATCAAAACAATCATCATCATCAGGTCCACTCCATCAAATTGATGGTTTTCGTGAGAAAATGCTTGAGTAGCTTAAGAAAACACCCAAATCACTATACACGTGCCTTTAAAAATTGAGGAGTTCCCTCAATTGAAGGGATGTTTACAAAAACAACATAACTGCTTAGAGTGGTTGACACTTTTTCATGAACATTGTTAATCGTTTCAGGTGTCAACCAGTGTAGTCAGTTATGTTGTTTTTGTAAACATCCCTTCAATTGCTCATGGACCCATCATCAGAACAGCACCAGGTAAATGTGGGACCATCTTCGAGGTAGTTCCTTTCAAACAAAAGAATAATTATTCAAATTGGATCACGGGTCTCGGAGTAATCGCTGAACATCCTACATTAAAAAATCTTCATCGTTATCATCAAAACAATCATCATCATCAGGTCCACTGCATCGAAATGGCGGTTTTCGTGAGAAAATGCTTGAGTTGCTTAAGAAAACACCCAAATCACCATACTTGTGCCTTTAAAAATTGAGGAGTTCCCTCAATTCCTCATAGATCCCATCATCAGAACAGAACCATATTAATATGGGACCACCTTGGATGTAGATCCTTTCAAACAAAAAAAGAATTACTCAAATCGGACCACGGGTCTCGGAGTAATCGGTGAACATACATAAAAAAAAAAAAACACCAAACCGAATGCAGAACCTCCTTCCTCAATGGAATTGAAGTCGGTTAAAAATTAAGCCTAAGCCCCGTCAAATAAGCCCCCACGAGTTGTCCCAAGTAGTTAGTGTAAATGCAAAACAATTTCATTTACACTAACCAAAAATTATTTTAGTAATCTATGAAGTATCTCTATGTTTATATCTATTCAAAACGATCTGAATTGACCTTGTCAGTAAAAAATATTAGGACTACGGTCCCAATAGCACTTCACTTTCTTTAAGAGACCATTGCCGCCAAAGTAAACAGAAAACAAAACAAATTCAATTACAAAAAAGGTTTTTAAATGTTCCGTGTTTAGACTGCTTAGGCAAGGCTTTTTGATGGGTTTTTCTGTGTCAAACCGCAAGGGAAACCAATTTTTTTGCAAAGTATACTTAATGACTACTGGCAAAATGGCCGCCACGTCACTTTTAGAATTGATTATGGATGGTAGAAGGTAAGGATGACAATCTCTCTGTTACAAAAGTGTCCACCAAAAGGCGTGGAATTGGTGGCGCCACTTTAGCTTTAGTAGTCCGGGTTCATACACGAAACCAATATACTAGCGCTACAATGGCGCTTCGTGGAGAGATTTAGAACTTTTAGGTACTGTTTCCCGCCGCTGGACACTTTTTAGATGGTTCTCATTTAAGAGATTGTCATCCTTACATTCTACTATCCATAGAATTGATGTACAGATGCAGAATTGCTTACCCAGTTTATGAATGAATTCATTCATAATGTGGGTATGCAATTTTGCAACGCGCTGTACCGTTCCTACTGATGTCAAAGATCTACTTTATTAGATAACATATTGTACTTACTTCCTCTCTGGCATATTTTCAATCAATGATTTAAAATGCTTATAAACCTACTTATCTCACATCTAAACGATGCTTTATGATTATGACCCGTGTTATATTGCATGCCATTATAAAACGGTCGTATGTTTAAACTCTCTCATTATTAAGCTTATGACTCATTCCGTACCTGCATGATCATTACTCGCGTGTCCATTAGGACGGGCAACGATAAATCTACTTGCTTCTCCGTTTTCAGAGATTATGAGGAAGTACATTGTCATAAATGAAAATTGAGATGAAACGCATTAAATATACCTATGTTCCGGACGAATTATTAATACTGGCGAAAGTATTAATGATAGTCACGACGAAGGATTATTATCTCTATCTACTATTATAAATGTAGAAAGGGGGAGGTAATTAGTTTGGAATGGGGTTGGCCGGTCGAAAGTTTTTACAGATGGCGCCAGCATAACTGGTACCTGTCAGTCCTACCAATTGTGTCAATTTTTATTTTTATTTTTGGAATGTCTGATCGCCTTAGCATGACATGCGTTGTCGCGCGCGACTCCATACTTCGAGTCGCGCCTGCACGGCTAGCACATGATGGGCGCGACTTGGTCGACAGGCGAGAAAAGGCTCGAGATAGTCTATCCCGCGAATCCGTAGCACAACTTACCCGCGACAACCCGCTGACTCGCGCACAAATGTCAAAGCGAACAAATTTTGTCGTATGACAGTTCCACGCGGGATACGTGCAAAATTCGTAGCACAAGTACACTTTAGAAGACAAAACAAGTCGCGTTTGAACTTCAAAATAAGAGAAATTGTCTTCGAGCCTTGGGGGTTGCGAGAAGCATGTCGCGTCGAAATTTGACCTCATTTAGCACAATAAAAAGAAAGTTTTCTCTTTTTATTTAACATAAGAGCTACAAACTTAAGTTGAAGAGCTGCATGGCATTATAATATTGTTTTGCCACCTTTGTAAGATTCGAGTACCTAGCTAAATATGCCAAATTTTAACTCAATTGAAAACCAAAAAGAAGTAACAAAAACTTTAGGCAAAACGTTTAATTTTTTCCCGGTCGGCTTCTTAAGAAATCCAGACACAAAAATCGAAGGGTAAGATTGTGCTATTGCTATGCATTTGGTGATGATTTGATTGGGAGGTACCGCGGCTCACGGCATTTACATCCACCTCCGAGTATCCATCATACCCTTGTTGTTAAATGTATTTAAATATCGTAACTAGGTTAATAACACAAACGTTAAGTCTGGAACTGATTTACTTACACAGAAAAGGCCTTCAAAAGACACTAACAACACGTTTGTTGTGTTAACATCGACCACACTATTTGCTGAGATTGGTAATCGTAAGCCTGATTGCAAGATGTATGATCCGATAGGTCTCGCCTTAGTCGCCATACACTCTTGGATCAATTATATAATCTCCCAAAGCAAGAGAAGTGACATAAAATAAGTAAATAATAACATATCATAAAACAATTTATTACATAAGGAATTTAAGTATAAAAGCGATGGTAGGCTGACGGTAAGACGTCCGGGATGTTCAATAAAAGAGCAACTAGGTATTGGGATACGCGCCGATGATACGAAAAACGAATGCCAGATATAGTTGCATTGTCCTGTTTGGTCTAGAAGCGGATGCTGAGCCCCAAAACGACACTATACGGCCAAAATTTGGAATGACTGATTAGGCACTCTCCGGATGACAACACTAATTACTTACATAATAGCAAAATATGCTTTAAATAAAAATCTTGAAGTCGGTTGAAAAATCTTTACTTTTAGGCTTACTATGTTCTAACTTGATTCACAAAACTCGCAATAACTTCACTTGTTACCAAATTTTGCTCATTAATACTTACCTACCTACTTATAGAATATTAGAACTCATTTCACACGGGGTCCGCTTGACAACCTACTCCCATAAATTGGTGTAGGCACTAGTTTTGTCCTCATCGGCATTAGATCCGGTTTCCTTACGATGTTTCTCCTTCACCGAAAAGTGACTGGTAAATGTCTAATGATATTCCGTACCTACATAATTCCGAAAAACTCAGTGGTATGAGCCGAGGTTGCAAACGGAGACCTCCGGAATTCCGGATTGAAAGTCGGACGTCTTACCGCCAGGCTTATTTTACTGTGGAACGTAACCTTTTGACCGCCAAGCGTTGAACAAAAATGATGCGCCACCGACGCCACGTAATCGCGTTTCGTCAAGCGAAATTGTACTTTGCGGAAGCCCGCGTAGGTGCCTATTGCACTACAAACCCTGACGGCTGTTGCCGTCGTTGGCGTCGATGGCACGACTTTTTGATGTCAGCCACAGCCGACTGTGGCGGTAAAAGGGTTAAACTTGTATTTGAAATTACAGAATTAGGTGCTAGGGTATGGTAAATATTTCATAGGTAAGTATTAATTGTATCAAAACCACTATAATTAAACCGTGTCAAATTGAGAACCTCCTGAGTTTTAGGAGTCGGTCAAAATGACTACCCATAATTGATTTCAAGATTTATTTGGTTTAGACAACTGGCACTCTTGTGGTTGTAAATTATTGCCTACCAGAATACAAGAGAACTTTTATTTATAAGTATTTAACAATTTGTCGTCAAAATATTATAAATTTCAAAGTACCTAACTCTGTCTGCTATCTCTGCACACTTCAACCTAATTATATGAAATTAGTAACTACTATAAATTAAATAAACCCCAACGTGAATACGGCTGAACCCATTTTGATATACGTATATCATGCCTAAGTTCACTCGTCAGAAAAACCTGCCACAAACAGGAGATACACAGCACAGAGACACACATAGCGTAATTTATAAATAACGAAATTGACGCAGGCCGCACTTTATTGTTAATAATTTGTGACTTTATCAGGCAAAAGTACTTACCACATCGACGGTTGTCAATAACGATGATCTCTAATAAGAGGCTCGCTGGCCGCCCGTTGCCGACCGGCTACCTAGCAGTGGCGGTGGGTCAATTTTTTTCTTAGGCAAGCCGGTGCTGAATTTGGCTTAAAATTTCTTCATGAGCTGTAGGAGAACTGCTCAGGCGCCAGAAACTTAGGCAAGCCGACAGGAATCCTGTTCTATAGACGCGCCGCCACTGATACCTATATGTTTTTAATTTCAATTTCCTGCCATTGATTGGTGTGCATTGCCTGTCAGTCTCTAAATAACGCTTCCTTCTGTTTAATTTCACGGCTTTGCAAAAAATGAGTGTATGGTACAGTCAGCTGCAAAAATAAGTATCGAAAGTCGAAACCATCATCCCATAAATATGTCCGACAACTTTATTCCGAGAGCTTTAGAACATGTTTTTGAGTAATTTCACTGTAACCATATTTTTGCAGCTGACTGTATGTACATATATTTTATGAAAAGTTGCATTTGCTCCAAATATGCAGGTAAAATGAGTTAGTAAAATATAACCTATCATTTTAAATTAATACAAATACAATACAAATACAAATACGTTTATTCCATTACTTTAATACACTTTTTCTTAGGTAGGTATATATGTAGGTAGGTAAAAAAAGTCCATTTTAGGCATACATAGTTAGGTAAGTATTTAACAAAATTTATGTAACAATTTTAGGTTGTGTAATGAAAAAGGTGCGGATACAGCTTGCTGGATTTAAATCCGCCCTTGGTCAGGTAATTGGAGAGGTATTAGGTTTAAGTTTTAAGGTACATATGTAATTATTATAATTAAACTAAAAATGCTAACAATAGTTTTCTTTTAGGGCACTTAACATACTAACAGAAACGTAAGTAATTATGTTTACCTACAAGTTAACTTTATGAACGCATTCCTTAACGGGCTAGTCACATGTATATTCTCGAACTCATTTTGCTGACTAATATACAACTTTTTAAGCTTAGACTTTAACTGTTGGATACTCTTTGCCTCACGCACCGGTGGAGGTATATCATTCCAACACTTGGTGGCGGCGTAACGGAATGAGCCCCTGAACGCGGCCGTGTGATACTCTGGCGGTACCAGCAGCAACGCGTGGAGGGCGCGGCGCGGGCGCGCGGAGTCGGCTGCGCGCCGCAGCTTGTCGGCCAACGCGCGCGACGCTTGCTGCGCTAGCACGCGGAACGTTGCGCAAGCGAGGTGAAGCCGCCGCCGCAAGGACATTCTTAGCGAATTTAATTTATTAAGCGCTGGAGTTATACGATCGCGACGCCCAAGCCGCTCACTAAATCTTATACAAGAATTCTGAATCTTTTGTATACGCTTACTAGTTTTTTGTGATATACACGGGCCGTAGACTGTATCACAATAATTAAATTGTGACAGAACTAAAGATTCAACTAGCATCCGTTTCACTTCAGCGCTAAGGAATTCATTTATCTTATACAACGACTTAAGTTTGTACATTGCAGTTTTTACCTTCAAATTTATATGTTTCTCGAATTTAAGACCCGAGTCCATGAACAAACCCAGGTTCCTAGCACAATCCACAAACGGTATGTCTTTACCGTCAAGTTGTATGGGAAGCCCAAGTGATAGCACGCTCCTGACAGCATTCTTCGGCCCGAACATGATAGCGTTAGTTTTCCCCGGGTTAAGGCAAAGTGCGTTGTCCCGCGCCCAATCCCACACTCGCACTCCCGCACTCCCAAATTAATCAAAAAAACATCCTAATCCTAACCTAACATCCTTATTTGTCATAATTTTTAACTAATAGCACACATCCTCTTAAATAGCATTAGATCGCTTATGTCTGGATCATTTCTAACTTGCATTTAGGTACAGTCAGCAGCAGAAGTAGCTTAGCGGGTGAGGTGTTCAAAATGAGCTCGACACGAGTTTATTGTTAAGAGAATAAGAGCGTGTGTAGGTCATTTTGAACACCCTACCCGCTTAGCTACTTCTGCTGCTGACTGTACCTATTTTAAATTACAATTAGTACAATTTAATTTGTGGCTTTGATATGAGTATGAAATTTTGTACTGTGAGACTTCGGATTTACAATCCAGAGGTGTAACGCTAGGTTCAAACCCCGGCTTGTACTGCTGAGTTTTTGGAAACTCGTGTACGAAATATCGTTTCATGTTTACCAGTCACGTGGTTAAGGAAAACATTGTAAACATCGTAAACTGGACGTAATCCCAATAAGGCCTAGTTTCCCTTCTGGGCAGTCGCTTTTATAAAAACTAGTACCTACGCCAAATCATGGGATTAGATTGCCAAGCGGACCTCAGGCTCAACTGAGCTATTGCAAAAGCGGGACAAATGCTAGGAGAATGATGATGACGATATGAGTCTTACACTTTATTTCCTTGTCACAAAATTCAGTAATAATCTGTCTATCTTTAAAATTATGTATTAGTGAGTGGTGGCAAGCCCGGAAACGTAGGCCTCCTTGTTGGTGCCGGCGCTGCCGCCGGAGGTCCTGAGCCACTGGGGCCTGGTGAAGGCAGGGCGCAGCGGGAGCATTGTCTTCAGGCACACATCAAAATCTGTAAATAAGGATTTAAAAAATATTACAACATGGAATGTTTTGTCATCTTTGTATTAACAACACAGCCAAACAACTTCTTGTTATTACTCGTATAATAATTATTTATATAATATTAATAAAGTGAATTTTATTAGTTTAATTATAGTCAATTTAAATATGCATATTGTGATGCCCGATCATAGTCTGTATCATGGTTGTACGCTAGGACCGCTGAGCAGAGACTTGCTCAACAAAGGCAAAATACTCTCAACATGTATTCTGGACAGCCCGGTCATGTCACATTATGGTGTTTGTTGGTGCCGGAACGTTTCAAGTGGGTAACGCCTTCTAGTAACTCATACAAAGAATACTGTTTTGCATGTACGAACAGAATACTGTCGGTTTGGGGACAATCACGGTACGATCATGGCATGGACGGGATAGTGGGCAGTCCTCTATTTCGTCTTGGTCTTTGGACACAGGCAGCATCAGTTTTAAGACTGCTTGTCAACTTATTAATTAACTAAATAAAGTCGTACTTACATCAAGTACTGCAACGCCGGTTACACCCTCCGTCCCACGGCACACTCTCAGGTGATTCATTATAATATGTTTATAGTGACAGCATATGAGTAGAGCTCAGGGACAACTGCCGCATTCGTGTTTAATTCCCTGACCACCTGGATCTAAGCAGCTTCATTACAAGTTGTCTTTTTGAAGATCATACCATACCTAGAAGAAAGAATATTACACATTTTAAATGTTTACTGTAAATATATGTAGTTAGATCTTATAAGATACGCAAATAGTAGTTAGAATCTATCTAAGGACTATTTATTGCGTAAATTTCACCTAACAGTTGTTGAAAACCACAACCAAATTGAACAAACTGTATTGGAGATAAATCATCAACATCTTTTGCAAATGAATTAAATATAGCTAACTTTGCTTCTATAGGACTCATTTGTTTGTATTATTAGGTACAAGTATACACACAAACGAACAAACAGCTTCTCACCTTAAATGCAAATGCTGCCTACTTTTCATGGAGTTGAATAAAAGGCAATGGAAAAATTATATTTACTTACTCGTTTCCATCCGTCTCCCGTTTTCCGTGGCCCCGCAGCAGCTTGTAGTTTTGCCCACCTTTCGTTTCGTAAACGAACCCATTCTTGTTTTAATTGTTTATTATTAAAAACGTTCACTATAGGTTAATTTCTTGCCGAAAAAAAATAACTACGACGTTTGATTGACATGACATTTCGAACTTCAAAACTCATATTTGCTATCTCAATAATCATGATACTGCAAGAACGAGACAAAGTTATCGTGAGTAGTGACGTCCCGTTTTTAAAGCTTTCTATTCACTCATAATTTGATTATTTTTTACCGATTCAGTGTTGCCACAAAATTAAAATTAGTTCCATTGATAAATGGCCACACTCGATGAGTCGCGCGCGGGATGGCTCTGTCGAATGGAACTAATTTCTCAAGCCTTCAACTTGTGCTACCAAAATCGAGAAAATGACAGGTCTAGGCATAAATTGGTGAGCCGCGACTGCGTTCTCTCGAGGCGCGAGCTATCCCGCGTTACATCACGTGCTAGCCGTGCTGAAGTATGGAGAGTCACGCCGCAACTTAAGTCATGCTAGACGTACTGGATGGGCTAGCCTTTAAGCCAAACCCTATACAACAATACTAGTGACAGCTACCAGCTATGCTGGCGCCATCTGGCCAAACCGTTGACAGTTGCCAACCCCATTGCAATCATTGTAAGCTACTCGCAGTAACTCTACGCTAACCAAGTCGCGGCCAAAAGCTAGTATATTATGTTTAAGTACCTACTGTCTCAAACGGCATAATATTGGCATATAAAATATTTTGTTATGCTAAATTTATCCCTAAATCTCATCAGCTTTAGAGAATCAAATTATTCAAACATATGACACAGAACAATATGTATGGATTGAGTATTAATAGAATTGTACCTGAGGACTATCCATTAGTAGAGGTGCGGATAAATCAGCTTGTTCCTCCTCATTTTCCGGAAATATTGGGCTGTCGTTCAGCACCGTAGTCAGCATATTGACCGTTGATACCGTCACCTAGAACAAACAACGGACGTGACACCCCTTGTACAAACAGCAATACACTTAACCATTGGTAGACCCTATGCCATTGCAATAAGGATTAGTAATGGTCAGTTAACAGTGTTGGTGATGGTACAGATTACGCGTGGCACGTATGTTTGCTGGCTTACTGCGGTTGAGCACGCCGCACGATATGCGGCAAATAATCTGGACGCAGCTTGTCTTAAACAATAGTGGTTCGTATTATATCGTTCGATTTTAAGAGCTGCAATTGTACCGATCGCCTCCTAAAATCCGACCAAGCTAAGTCGCCCGACAAGATGAATTCATAACATTGGTACAACCGGGGATACCTTGGGTATAGATAGCCGGGAAGATCATCATCTATATATAAATATGTATTTGTGCCCTAAAGTGAAAGTTTGGCCTCAATAGAACCAGAGTATAGGGGATCTGATAAAATTGAATGATAATTTACTTTACGCATGATTTAGTTTAAAACGAATGACGTCGGACAATAGAAGACAAAAGACAAACGCCGAATTCCAGTTTTTGTTCAAAAGTTATAAGTGGACACATTAAAAGCACTTAACTCCAGGCCTGGAATAATTCGTCACTTAATTTTGATGGCGAAAAGAACTTTTGTGAGCTCAGAATTATTGATGGTATCAAATTACTACAAGGTTCTTTTATATTCCCAGCAGAGACAGGGGAGTTGCTGCCTTTGTGTTCGACTTTGAGTCTCTTTGTTAGTGAGGATAGTCAACTTGTAAACGCTTCTAAATTGTATGTTAAGTTAGATATGTGTTCCGTTTACAATACGTTTGATCACTGACTGAGCCGAGCGTAGCGAGGCGACGAACGTCTCCGCTTTCACTGGTACGACAATTTGGCAGATTGATGTGTGTGTATTGTGTGATGTGATTGGTTGGTTGGTTGGTTGGTCAGTGTCGGACTAGAGGTCGCATTTTTCATCCGATTTCGATGAAACTTGGCATGTACGTTCCTTGATTTATTTGCCAAAAATTGTCGAGCCATTTTTTTGATTGGCGGGGAAATGTGGGGGAAAAGGGGGTAAGTTTGCTGTCGCGTTATTTGTGTTCTCCGAAGTCTACAGTTCACAGAACCACTAGTATTATTATGGATGTAATAAATTTTGTCTACAGTGAAGGAATATACTAGTGGAGTTGCTTTGGCTTACCATTTCTTTTTCAAGGGAAAAAACTACTGTCCGATAATTAAAAATTGTTGGAATTGATGCCACTGATATGCCACGCAAAGTGTTCAATAAGACCTTTTAAACGGCCTTATTCTGCTAGGAGGGAAGTAGCTTTCAGAATGAGAAATGAGTATAACTAATTATCTCATTCTAGCAAGTAGCTTTGTCCCTACTTACTTAAAAAACTTAAAGTGTAAACCTCATCATAATATTACAATGTCAAGATCGTTTTGAACAACACTCCGCTTAGCTGCTTCTGATGTTGACTGCATATACAGGGAAATATTGTTTCGTCTAAGTTATTATACTTTTAAAATGTTTACCACAAGGACACACTTAGGGTGCAGACTTTCAGCTTGGTAATTTAATTTGGGTAATGTCTTGTCTTAAACCTCGTGGAGGACAGTCTCGCGCAGAGTAGCGCGAGTTAAGGCCAGGTAATTCTGTTTAGTGGATTGTTTACTTAAGTCAATTTTACTTATATACTCAGATATGTAGTAATTTTACAGCATTCCAGCTAGGAGCGCCATTAGCTAGGGATACACGCACTGATGTGCCCGCCGGATTTGTCCGATGGATATGCTCGGCGGACCGATCCGTTCGTGTATGCGCATTCAGATGTGTCCGCAGACAAATCCGTGCTTAATTCGCGCCATACACGTCGGGCATATCCGTCGGACAAATCTGGCGGGGACATCTGTTCGTGTATCCCTAGTATAGCTAATGTGTTGTAAAACTAAGTGTGTAGTAATAAAGCCATAGCAATACTCGTACAATTATTTTTGTCATAAATATGACAAAAATCACTTAATTAAAATATGATGATTCACAGAAACGTAAGAATTCTTTATACAACTCTTAGTACCGATTAAATAAGTATTTTGTCACCTGTGAGTTTCTACATATAATTGATGTCCTGTACCTATCTACTACAATGTAATGTCACAGCTGTTGGATCCTGAAATAAATAAAATAACGTTTACGATGTTTGACGGAACAAAGATGTTGATATGTTAAAAAGTTAAATATTGTGTTGTAAACTTTATTTTTTTATTTGTTTTGTAAATAACGGTTTAATCTATATTATGGGCCTATCCTACCCTCGGGGATACCCTAGGTAAACATACCCGATCCTGGGTTTATATTGTAGCTGCTTCAAATAGAGGCAGCCCAACTGGTGAACTTGACCTTAAGAGGCGAGCCTAGCTTTACGCTTTTAAGTGGTGATAATCCGGAATATGGTAAGGATGCTAAATTGGAGACGCCACGCGCGCTCATGTCGACGTCAAAAATATGTTTACACTTTTGCACCTTACTCCTTTGTAATAAGGTCCAAAAGTGTAAACATATTTTTGACGTCGACTATACTAAGTTACGTTGCTTCCGCTTTTGCTAAGGACACTTCTTGTATTGCGTCAGAAATTTAAAGTTTTTCTTAAAAGTGCTAAAAGCCTACCTATAAAAGCTAACGACGTCAAGTTTGGTATGTGAAAAAACACTTTTAAATCATGTTCGGTTAAGCTTTTATATGAAAAATGGTTTATCTGCTACGTCAAATACTTTTTAGTGTGTGTACCTTATAGTCAAATTACCGACTTTGACTTAGAAGCCCATGGTTATGCTAAAACCATGACCAAATACGAATACGGCGGCAGAGGTGTCGAGTTTCAAAGACGTGTTGGCACAGCATCAGAAATTCAAATAAGATTTCTCGTCTTCGGCACTCGTCAAACATTATGCTGCACTTGGTCTCACATTACCAGACCAGACTTACCATTTGAATGTATAAATCTAAATATGTAAAACCGGCTTTCAAATAAAAAACCGGCCAAGTGCTAGTCAGACTCGCGCACTGAGGGTTCCGTACCGTACGTACCGTAGATACGGTAAAAAAATCATGTGTGTCGCATGGGAGCCCCCTTAAATATTTATGTTATTCTGTTTTTTAGTATTTGTTGTTATAGCGGCAACAGAAATACATCATCTGAGAAAATTTCAACTGTCTAACTATCACGGTTCTTGAGATACAGCCTGGCGACTGACAAAAACGGCAAAAAAATCATGCCTGTTTTATGGGAGCTCCCTTAAATATTTATGTTATTCTGTTTTTTTTAGTATTTGTTGTTATAGCGGCAACAGAAATACATCATCTGAGAAAATTTCAACTGTCTAACTATCACGGTTCTTGAGATACAGCCTGGCGACTGACAAAAACGGCAAAAAAATCATGCCTGTTTTATGGGAGCCCCCCTCAAATATTTATTTTATTCTGTTTTTTAGTATTTGTTGTTATAGCGGCAACAGAAATACATCATCTGAGAAAATTTCAACTGTCTAACTATCACGGTTCATGAGATACAGCCTGGCGACTGACAAAAACGGAAAAAAAAATCATGCCTGTTTTATGGGAGCTCCCTTAAATATTTATATTATTCTGTTTTTTAGTATTTGTTGTTATAGCGGCCACAGAAATACATCATCTGAGAAAATTTCAACTGTCCAACTATCACGGTTCTTGAGATACAGCCTGGCGACTGACAAAACGGCAAAAAAATCATGTCTGTTTTATGGGAGCTCCCTAAAATATTTATTTTATTATATGTTTCAGCGCTACGGTGCCATAAAGAGACAGACAGATGGATAGGATATAGCGATTAAACTTACACCCCTCTTTTTGCGCTGGGGGTTAATATAAATGATCTTTTTCATCCCTTATACTTATTTTTAATCATTTTCATAGGCTTGTGTAAAAAAGGTGTTTAAGTCGATACTAACAGGAATCATTAGTAATTAAATAAAAGTTTTAACGAGTTCCAATTGAAATAAAAATCTCTTTGATTTCCAGCTACACTCGGATAGTTATTGAAAGTATTGAAACTTGACAACTTAATAAACTTGTGAAACAAATATCGTAGGTAACTTAGTCGATTTTTCTTGAGTTCACATAAATTTTCTTTACTCCCATCCCATTATACAAGGTGCAACAAAAATGCTGGTTATCCGTTTAAGGGTATAAGCAGAGACTATAGAGTTATAGACCGCCACAGCCTAAAAACTTTTTGAAGCTCAAGTCAATTGCGCCCTAAAGATACCGAAAATGTAAGAGAAATGTCACCTGCACTGTATCTTTAGGGGTCTTTGACATAGATGGCGCAATTGACTTGAGCTTCAAAAAGTTCGTAGGCTGTGGCCGTCTATATCTCTATAGTCTCTGGTATAGGGTAATCCCCAGTTTATTTACCTACAGACAGGATTCATTTTGTCACATGACTAGTAATTAAAACCTTACACTAAAATGAATTATGTTTACCTATAGGTGCACAGAGTACATAATTAGTACGAGGTGGCCAGTTACTGAACGGTGGCCAGGTACTAGCGATTTACCCTAATTGGTATCGTATTGTAGTTAAAAAAACGTAAGATTTTTTTTCGAAAATAAAGGGTTTTGTTTGGGGGGTTAGCCAGATAGGACCACGGGTCCCGTACAAAAAATTTTTTTTCTTGTAAAAATTTTTTTTCTTAAATTTTTCTCAGTCGCAATATGTCAAACGGATCACCGGTATTTTTGATACACCTTGTATTATTTTCCTACCTACACCTTAATTTTGTGCATTAATTCCGGACTTTACGAATATCTAGATGAAAACTATTTACCGATCCTAAGCCGAGACAAACTCTATGCAAACAATCGATTGATGGAAGGCTTATCCTCCAAAATGTTTCGAAAAGGAATCGAAGCCGTGGTATGTGGATATGAATATTTTGCACGGATAAATTTTTGAATGGAAAATATCAGGCACGGCCATGGGCTTTCAGTAAAAAATTATTGGTAACATACACACAGGTTTTAGTTGTAGTAAATCTTATTCTGTTTCAATTCAACCCGGCATTATACGTACGTAACGTTATGTTAGTAGGTGTCCATAAAACTCGATCTCCAACGACTTGACTAATTTATAGACAGTTAAGATGACTTTGGTACTAAGAAAATTTGTTTTGCCCGAGTTTAAAGTTAAGAGCCACATATAGCTCAAACAAAATGAAAGACTTTTTACGTAATGCGTAAATTGTCATCTATATAAATTATCTCTAATAAGGTTTAGTAACTTTAGTCCAAATGGGTTTTAATTGGTCCAAGCGGTGTTTCACGTCCATTGTATAAAAAAAGCTGATAATACACCGGACGAGATGTATAAAACAGTTGTAGTAACATATTTACCAGTAATAAAAATGCGGTTTCGACCAGCGAGCACTTGTACACTGGCTGGCAGCGGAACACGGCGATGCCGAGCGGCAGCAGAATGGCTGCGCGCGCGCAGTCCACTATTGCTTGGTGGAATAATAGCCCGTGTGACCACCTGAAACAAGACATTTAACATCAATAACTCTTTTAGAAGCCTCAGGACTAAAGTAAGAACAATTTTAATATACTTAGGTATACTTAAAGTAACTGCTTCGAGTATATGACAGCCCCAACCTCGTATAACTCTGCACTAAATTTGCAAGCGCCATGTGTGGAAGAATCCGTGTCAAATTTAGGTAGGTATATAAAATTTCACATTTATGATGACAGCTTCAAATTTGGTTAAGGTGCGTTGGGGTAAGAGAGAAAGGTATTTTTTTTAGGGATAAGATAAAAAGTAGTCTGTAATGCTCCGGAATATGGACGATTTTTTGTCTTACCCCTAAAAAAATTACCTTTCTATCTTACCCCAACGCACCTTACTGCAAAGTCCATGCAGAATTAGCAAAGTCATCAGGCTCTAAAAGCAAAGGCAATATAAGAGTCTCGATGAAATACAGGGTGTAACAAAAAATACTGGTGATCCGTTTAAGGGCATATTTGGTACCGTATTGCCAGTAAGAAACAGTAGGAGATTTTTTTTTTTAAAGTGAATTTTTTTTATGGGACTTTCACGTCGTGCCAGCCGGCCAACCTTCCATACAAAACCAAATCTTTTTCCGTGTAAAATATGTTTTCCTGACTTTTTCATAATTAGAACACGATACCAATTATGCCCTTAAAAGGATCACTATTTTTGTTACACTCTGTATATAGGTAGTGAAAAAAAAAATTGTTTGCCTCTTAGCTGCTGGAAAGGGATTATTGATTCGGTACCTAACTATTTACCTAGATACTTACGTTAAATGCTTCCACTTGAAACAATTAATAAAGCAAGCACTTCTGAATCCATTAATAATCCTAATTCTATAATCGAAATACTCCAGTAGTTCTGAAGTAGGTATTCATAGATCTATCGAACCCAACGCCTATTTAACGATCTTAGCAAATACCTATTTTACTCATCTATTGAATTGTGTAAACGCTGCCTTACTATTTAAACGATAAGGTTCATTTCTCAGCAATAATATAGATGATCCAAAGTTGTAATTCCTCAATACGTGGAATAATAGAGCAGCAAGGAACTTGTTCAGTTTAAGTGCTTGTACAATTAACCTTTAGTAGTCTATTAAGTACGTCAATGGAGGAAAGAAATAACCCTTGAATTTGAGGGTAGATATGAGTTATGACCTCCATTTTTCGGCAACAAAAGAAACGTTTAAGGTGAATTTAAGTGGACGGAAAATGAGAAAAAATGTGATGGTATAACGGAAAGACCAAAGCGCAACCTAGACAGTTTTGAGGAAAAGTGAAATGTATTTATAACTTTGAAGGTATTCGTTTATGTACCATCGGGTTCATAATTACATGGCTAATTTATCAATGAATTCATTCATAAATTGCCCATGCATTTTTGGACTCGATGGTATAGTTAAGAGCTTACACGCGTTTAGGCGAAGCAAAGGCATAACGAAAATTTGCGTGATATTTTTTAAATGATCTTCTGGTAAAATCTAAATAATTCAATCATCAGTTGACGTAACTGGTGACCGAAGAGATGGCGGTTTCCTCGCACAACGTATCAGCATTGAGATGCAACGAGGAAATGCTGCCAGCATATTAGTTTAGATTTGAGCTCGTTATAAATTTAGTTTAATATTTGTACTGTAGTGCCTCTGTATATTTAATTATGTAAATAAATGTTAAATATGTAATATATCAGTTGTTATTTTATTAAATTTAATATCACGCCGACAGTCGATAAACTTAAAGGCCTAAAGACAGCGGTGACATCTACCTGCCGCCCACGATCCTCCAATTACCGTCATCCCCGCTATCACTGCGTCACGAAAAGTGGTTAAAAGAAGAAATACTTTATCGTTCTATCCATCAATCATCGTCCCTTGTGATTGACGAGAAAAGTGCCAGGGAATGTTTTTGCTATTAGGGAGCTTAGGATGCTTCAGTTGTGCGAAATATTATGTTAGTTTGATTATCTGATTATGCGTTTTTAGATTCGTGGTGTTATTTTACTAAAGCTGACTAACGGAAGAAACTAAAATCATGATCTAGGTAGGAGAAACTCATAAAGTCCTTATGCCTACTATTATGAATACGAAATTTGCTGTATTCTTCCGTATGTCTGTTACCCCTTAAAATCAGATATGGAGAAAGGTTGAGGCCCGGGAAGGACATAATTAGGCTCGTTTTTATCACAGAAATTATCTTAATTGGGTGACAAAAAGGGAAGGAATTTAGGTCCAGTCACCTTCAAATAAATCGGAGCAGTCAGGGTACTCGTAAATATCTGAACATGCACTTTATTCCCTTGCCAATAGAGACGTTGTTTAGATATTTGTGACCTTGGCCGCTCCTATATATTTGATGGCGACTTTATGGAAATGCTAATTTAACGCAGAAAAGTGGAAGCAAAATCAGATCGGGTTGGTCATTTACGATTTAGGTCACATAGCACTTTCTATTGCTTCTTCTATATAAAAGTTCTTACCTACGGAGTTGATTTATCCAATGCTATGCGCGTTTTGCACAATTCAATAGCAAGCAAACCGCTCTACGAGTATAAACGTAGCTTTTACGGCTGCTCTACATGATGGGCCATCACAGGGATGCAGCTATACGACGGAACGAGATCGCAATATCGTTAGCTCCCTCTAACGCATAGCTGCGTCCCTATGATGGCCCATCATGTAGAGGAGCCATTACAAATTTTACATCGCAAGTTTTTTTTATCGACTGGGCCAAGGCCAGAAAAACGGGTTATTATTTATCGGTTAGGGTCAAGGATTACAATGCACAAGTTTCCTAATGCGTTTCAGACAACCATTACCTGTTTTTTGCTCGATTTTTGGGTACGATAATAGTTTTCCCGTTGAACCTTAATGAGCTCTCGGCAGGCGAAGCCTATTGTTCATTCTTTGGAAGTAATTACGTTTAGTGAGTGAAAATCTTCAGGATATTGTTGATCCAAAATGGTTTACTTTTATAATTATTGGGTACTCGCATCAATCATATTGACCCAATAACATGAACAAATCAAATATGTAACTAATAAAATTGTGTAGCAATGTGTGGCCTTAATGCAATGCAATGCCAAGTTATCTGATAGTAAGTTCCACAAATTGGAAACAGATGTTCATTACAATGAAAAAATTAACCGTGAAAGAACTTTGGACTTCATGGGATTGGAACCCACTTCCTTCGGATTACCGGTCCGACGTGCTCCCAGTTTACACCAGACTTCCATCTATCCATCACGGCGAATTGTATCATGTAATGGTAGACTAGCGACTAGCGACATCTGTACCTTATGTTTTGTAATGAATACCTAGATTTTATTGCACAACTTATCAAAGATGTTTGACCCACCGAGGTATCGTTATTATATTTCTTGTTCTTTTTTTATAATTTTAATATTTGGTTATTTTAATATCATGATGGTAGGATTTTTTTAAGCTCTTTAAGTTAAATACCTACATAATGGATGACTTGGTAAAATTACAACGTGCAAACAGAAAATCTGTTCCAGTTGTCATGTAGCCGGATACCCTTTGGAGATAAAAGACGAAAATAACGAGCTCCCGAACTGATCTTTTGTGTTGTCAATCTTCGATTTCACTGTCTTCGCTGGAAAATAGGTCAGGGCGTTTTGCTCAAATTCGGAACCGAGTCCGGTAATGTTTTTTTTCGATTTCGCTCAACTTTTTGATGCGATTTTGCAGTAACTAACATAACTTCTATAATTTTGTATACATATTATGAAAGATCGTTTCTTTTTGGATGGAATAAATACAACGATTTTTTAATTTTATGCTTTATTTATAAATAATTCACCCTAATCTAACACCTGTTTCGCGATTTTTGCTTGGAGAGGTGAAAAGAGTAAGGTTTTTATTGATTTAAATTAAGTTATATAAGTATGTAAAATATATAAATACATTGGAAAATGAGTCGCCTGAGGAATAAGTGTAACAGTTTTTTTCATTTTCATATATATTTTTTGAGAGAGAGTGTGTTTTGCTAGAGCAATTTTGCTAAAAATTGCCGAAGTTTAGGTGATATTTTTGGAAAGATACTAAAGTATTTTGCAAACATAAAAATACAAAAATAAACTTCATTTTATGCTTTATTCAGATAGTATAAAACATATTAGGGTCCATAACAAATAATAATTAAAAATCGTACGACAAAATTACATGAATCAACGTCCTCACTGAACATGCTCTGTAAGAATCGAGTTTTAAGGTATTAAATATTAATATAAATAGACCTAAAGTACTTTTTTGCAATAACAAGACTTCAAGCTATCGTACCAAATGCAATTCATGTGTATAATGTTATTATTAGCGATTTTCGTTTTCAAATCGTTACCGGACTCTTAATAGTGTTTCGTTGGCTCAATAGTTTCAGTGTAAGGAAGTGCCTAAGAGGGAAATACATGTTCTGAGATTGTGGTGTGTGTAGGTCTTAGACTATTCAACCAACCAGACCGGCCATGTCTATACAAAAAATGTCTGCCAATGTTTGCGGGGGAGGGGAACATCAAATGTATGCGAAACGTCAAAATAGGTCAGATAAACTTCAGTCCATACAATGAGTCAACCACTGGTCATATATTTTCGGCAGAGGGGAACCCCTGTCAATCGCCGTTCCGGTTGGTTTAATGCTCTAAGCTAAGGTGTAGGTGGTCAAATTTGTTAGTCTTATTCTCTTTAATTCAAATTTTCAATGGCAACTGTGCGTACAAAATATAATATTAATCACCTATTTTTACACAACGACTATGTGTTAAATTATATTAATTATAATATTTGCGTTCCTTCTCAATTATTTGTGGAGGTTTTTTTTTATCTATTCACAAATAAAGAAATAAATATGAAAACCGCCACTTTTCTGCTAATTCAACATTTTCATAAAATTACACAAGTACCTACCTATGTTAACGGTATAATAATCGTCAAATCATACGAACCTTTTAAGATACTTCCTAGAAGGTTAATTTCATTTCACTCCTACCTTTTCGAATATTGAAAAGGAATATAAAAAAGCAAAAGGTTCTTTTTGTATTGTGTAAAAACGTTTATTTACAGTGAATACAGAAAAGAGTTAGCATTGGCGGCCATTAAAAATAATTTGTTTACTTTTCCTTTCCGAATAAATTCATACATACAGTTAAAAAGGATATGGAATGCTTTCACCTTTTATTTCTTTTGTTCACGTTTTTGTTGTATTTACAAAAGTACGTTTTCAGAGAAGTATGATATCGTAATGGCAGTAAGGAATATGGCGAGACCGTTAGAGTTAAGGAGTACCTATAGCTTTTGTTTTTGCGACAATAATATATTTCGGTATCCTACACGGAAAAAAAAGCTTCCGGGATATTCTCAATTTTCTAGAAAAGATTTCCTCGTGACAAGTATTTATTTCCTTTACCAAAAATATGATTCTTCGCTTAATAAAACCAAGTTTTCTTAAAATAGAAATACAAAAATTTATTGTTTCAAGAGTATATTGAGTAAATAAGAGAGATTGTACTTTAATCAAACAAGTATTATCTTAGGTAAAAGAAAACTAGAAAATCTGTTAGAATATATTCGCTTCTTTATATTTAAAACTTTAATTTATTTTCGTTAAAGGAAATAAATGATTGTCACGAGGAAATATTTTCAACATATTATAATAATGTCTTAGATTGAGAATATCCCGGAAGCTTTTTTTCTGTGTAAAAACATGAAGCAGAATGTACAGTCAGCGTCAGAGATATGTGACCCCCCTAGGTGTAAAACTGGAACTCTCGTTCGACACGAGAATCGGCATTTACCACACTGTCATTTAATTCTTTCAAAAATGAAATATCTCAAATGTGCTTGTCAGCTAAGCTGGGATCGATCCTGGGGCCTCGGCTCACACTCATTCGCTTCACTCATACATTAGTCCGGCTTTTTTCCGCTGGGCTATCGTAACACTTGGACTACACAACAAAAATATGAACCAGTTCTTAGCAGGCCGACCGGCAATAGAGAACTATAATAAAATCTATAAAAATGGACTTTATTGTCAATGGCGCTTACGCCGCATCGGGTTGCGCAGCGTTGCATTTTCATTGGAGCATCGCTGATAATGGCGTAAGCGCCATCGACATCGAGGTCCCTTAACATAGATATTCTGTTCGAACTATTATATCTATACCCGTCCCTGTTTTGCAAGCTTGTCTTGGATCATATTAGTAATGTCTTTGGTTTATCAATATTTTCCTACCCTCATTTTATTTCCACAGACGACTAACAACGACTTTTACCAATTACATTTTAAGGTTTAATTTACTGGAGTAAATGCGTCTAGTTATTTCGTGAATCCTTTTGCATTTCAAGCAATTGAATAACTGCCCCCGTCCGTTTTTTGTGTTTCAATGACAATATGGTTCGATAAAATTGTGGTTCTTTGGGAAGAGAACAAAAGTATTAAACAAATACCACGAGTACTGAATATAACGGTAAGTTTGTAACCTGTGACTCCATTGAGACATTTATTTTTTAGTAAAAACAGTAAAATGTTATCAATAAGTTAAGCCACCAGATTTTGTTGTGAGGATTTACTGTCGCGTGTTTACCTATATATGGGATAAGATAGAAAAATATATTTAACGGAAAAGTCTTTTAATCGGCAGCTTTTTTTATGTGAAGTAATAGGTATAGTCTTAGAGCCATGTTTAATTTTAAAGCTAAGTATTTGAATTTTTTAAGTTTTATCATAAACGAGCAAATTTAATACGTATTTTTACTTGCAGAGAAATACGATTCGCAGATGGGTGAGAATCGTTATATCGTATTTACTGACGAGAAATATTTTAAGTCAGACAAAGATGGAAGAAAAATATTGTGGCGCAGAAGTGGAGAGCGATTTGACCCCAAAAATATGCTAGACCTTAGAACAAGCGGAAGGATATCATTAGGTGAGTAAATTATATTAAGTATACAATTTTCATTACCTGCCTTAAAAAAAAGCTGTGATTTCAGTTTTACGTTTTTCAAGTTACGGTATGCTCATGAGATTTTTTTTTAGCGTATTGGGGCTGGATGTCATCTATGGGGCCCGAGCAGCTCGTTGAAGTTGGAGGCCGAATGAACAGCGAGGGATACCTCGAAGTGTTACGTGACGTCATGTTGCCTTCCGTTCGCGTCGCCTATCCCGAAGGACAAATTTATTTAGTGCAAGACATAAATCATTAGTGCAGGACAATAGTGCAGTGCATCGTTCCCGTATAGTGAAAGAGTGGTTAGCCTTACAAACAGACATCACTGTATTAGATTGGCCTTCTTAAAGCCCTGACCTCAATTCTATTGAGAATTTATGGTGCTTTGGGACCCTAGACAAGTCAAATCAAGACAAAACTTAGACGAAGAAGTTTATAGAATTGATTTTTTTTATGGAATTGATTTTGTTTATGGAATTGATGAGGAACATCAATGTATGTTCAAACATGGTTTCAAGCATGAAAAGCCGGCTAAAACAGGTGGAAGATAAAAAAGGTTATCCGCTACGTTATTAGTAAAAATTGTGGAAAAAATGGTGTTGTTGGTATTTCTCCATTATTGGGCAAATATTTACTCCATGCAAGTTTTAAAATAATGAGTAGGTATAATGACGCTATTGTATAAGTAGTGTCTAACAAATTATATTGTTTTTTTGCAAATAACAAGATAGTGCTTAGACAAGTAGGCTTTTCCAAGTGGTAACTGACCTTAAAAACCATACATATTGTTAGCCATTTAATGGGAGCTGTTTGAATTCGACCCAATTAGTGGAGAAATACCCTATGCTTACTAAGATTGTGGTAAGGTTGCATTGCATTGGTAACGTGCTTAGAGATGGATTATTGTTATCTTTGATAACATGTTGTTTCTCTTTGCAACGTTAAATAGCTGGTTTAGATTACGTATTACATATTGATAATGGCATACAGACTGGTAGGGCGAGGGGCGGTCTAACCTACACTCATTTTTTAAATTGTTTTTTGAATAGCCCATTTTATACTTAAAAGCCTCTTCCCGCAATTTCCACAACTCCCACCGCTGTGTCCCGCCATCTCTGTCTAAAGTAAAACTGAAAAATTGTGTTAAATGCAATAAGAATATTAATTTATAATCAAAGAAAAGGGAAACTATTCACTTCACTTTTAACCGAGTAGTTTGGTATTGCTTATAAAACAAGTTATGACCCAACTTGTTTTTACGGTTCTACTCAATGAAGTAAAATGTAGGTATAATCTAAAGTAAACAACCAAAGTGTCATGCCTTATAAAGTTTAACAGCATGCAGACCACCAATACCACAATTTTAAACAGTAAGAGTTAATCTAAAGGTATTTTACTTGTTAACTTGAAGTTTCACTGATGTATAATTGACTACACATTATCATTATAATTTAACAAGTAAATATTTAGCTGTAAAATATATAGTAATCAGTTTACAGAATACGCATAATATATCTACTGTCATATATATATATATTACCCCCATTATTCAGTTAGTAAAAAATATTTAATATAATAGTATTTAAATACCTACTTAGTTAATAAAAAGTTACCAGTGACTATGGAATTTTCATTATTAGTCCTTAAAAAAAGATTTTAACTTCTATTTTAATTAAACTTACTATATTAAATAGGAAGTTAATAAATTATTAATAAAAAAGAACAAGTATAAAAATACAAAAAGTATCCTCTACGTAGATTCGAACCGCGAACCTAGTGTTTACTAGTCTGTTACACTATCCATCACGCTGCACGGACGCTTGTGAAGTTAACGAAATTATTGTTCTAGTTAAAAATTGTTTAAAAGGATAATTTTAATGTTACCGAGTTAATAACTGAGTAGGTAATAAGGAATAACAAAACGTATAAAATAAATATTTGTGGTAATGTAAAAAAATATTAAAACTAGGATTATAAAAAAAAGTTTAAAAAAAGCAAAAAGTGTGATTCTTATGCTGGGGTTCGAACTAGCGACCACATTTGTCTATTGCTGGAGGGGGGTCACATATCTCTGACGCTGACTGTACCTACAATTATAAATTCAATTGATGATAGTCCCATTATAAACCTTCGACTATCTTGTTACTGTATCGTGCAAGCTCAAAACAATTTATTACGAATAATGAACGTAAGCCTAATCAGTATTCTATGAGAGCACTACAGTAATATTAATCTTATGAACGGCTTAGTTGGTATTGCTACGCGTTACGAATTTTAAGTGTTATTATCTTTTTGTCTACAAAACATATTGAAGTTTCATACCGTTTTTTACCTAAATATGATTTAATATCAGTTTTCACTAAGGGTGTCCACCGACTATCAGTCCGCCTGACGATATCGGCCTGTACGTTAGAATAAAAATTTGACAGCTCCGAAAAAGTAACAGGCCGAGTGATAATGGGTGGGCCCCTAAAGGACGGGGGAAAATTTATTCTGTAAGTTTTCACATAAGTATTATTTAATAAAATAACACTTTAGCGAAGCGCTACGCGCGCTCGAGAACTATCCCTTTATTTATCGCTTTGTAGAGAAAAGTAACGTTAACTAAAGTTTCTGGAATTCAATAAGTTAAAATAAAATCTTTGTCATGTAATTTTTCATGCACCATCATCCGGTTCATAATTACGTACCCAATTTATGAATGGATTAATTAATAAATTGAGTATGTAATTATGATCCCGATGGTAGGTACCTATTTGCGTTTTTCTTAGTGTGAAAAATATAAACTCGTACTGTGTGAAAAATGAAACTTTAAAATAAATGGGTAGTTTTGGTCTGTGGCTGCTCCCGCTGTCGTGGTCGACCAATAAAATGAAAGATAAATGTTATCTTCCAGTTCATAAACTTTTATTCAACGGACTGCCTTAATAGCAAAAAGTTGGCATGAAACTAAAAAATAAGTTAGCAACTTTATCAAAGTAAGATTATCTGCGTCCAGTTGAAAAGTGGACAGTCAGCCAAGTCTTGGGTTTAAGAAATTAAGTTTATAAGGTTATAATATTTTATATGATGGCGACACAAACTATTGGCTTTATTACAGTTTTATTTGGTTGAGGCCTATTTTTATTAGCTATTACTGTCGGTTTTAGGCTACTCTACTTATCTTACTCAATAACATATTTTAATGCTCTAATCCGTTATCGTTTTCACCATTCTAATAGTTAAATTTTCCATTTCATTATCTTGATTTTCGCTGAGCTCAAGCCACTTAGAATTAGGTAGGCAACTAAGTTTAATCTAGCCATTCAGAGATAAATGTAGTGATTGTGTACGTACCCACGGTTTAATTGAAGCTCCTTTGAGCTTCTACTATGTACTAATTTACTTCCAATCCCGGTTTAGTATCTCAGCGTACGAGGTGATAGAAAATACTCACCTACAAAAATATTTTTGTTAGTAGGGTAGCTGGGTGTCAAGTATTGGGCATTAGTGTGTCGAGCTCTAGAACGTTTACTTTATATGGAAAACTAAAACATGTTTATCTATTTTATTCAATAATTTTTAAGATTTTGAGTAGAATCACCTACACAATCTGTTAAGATTTCAAGTAATTAATTTTCACTTTTTCATGTTTAACGTCCTTAGGTACTGAGGTTAATCAGAATTAAGGCTCTTTAATTTTACTTATCATATACACACAGTTGAAATATAACACAAAAACACAATTTAAATATTATAGTTGGAATCTGTGTTACACAATAGAAACGTGATCAATCGCGTGTTCCGATCTCGGATATACATATACGAACAGATTTTGAGGTGCTGCTAAAGACTTTGTCGCACTAAATTTAAATATGTTAATATCAAAAACAATCTCATTTCCAGTGTTTGTTGCATTAGAAAAATAATCGGCTTTTGCTCCGTCTGTTGTTTATTTTTTAATGAGCAATTCTTTTTATCTGAACAACGCGTAGAGTAGGTTGATACTTGAAAGTTTGTTACCTACATATTTACCCGTTGTCGTTCAGAATAAACACGTAGTGGTGAAGAACTCCATTTGGCATTTAATCCACCATTTGTACATTTTCTTTTGTTTTGTGCAATAAAGTGTTAATAAATAAAAATACGTTAAACACAACACTGTTTTGTTCACGCTTTTATATATTATTATACTGAGTGATTTTTTAATCGTGAATCATGACAATCAAAACTGAATCTATCCATGATTGGATTGATTTTGATTGTGGATATCAAACGAGAATTATTCTGCCTGGTAGAAAACTATGCAGCGTAAGCTTAATATGGAGACTTATCATCCAAGACTGACATTTACTTATTACTGGAGGTTTTAACGTGATCACTAACTTGTTAAAGAACTCAGAATGAAAAAAACTGGACCCTATTCTGTCATACATATGTATTATGTACATTGATCTCTTTGGCACTCCATTCTCAGCCATGAATGGTAATAATGCTGTTATGACATTGGATGTTTCAGAGCTTTACGATCCCGACACACTTACATTGCCATATTGATGTATGGATATTACTCTGATCGTAAATTATAGGCCGTTTAATGTGGTTGGCTCAATCTTAAGGCTGATTAATTTTAGGTGACCCGATTCAGTCTTAGAGGGCTGTTATGGACAACATTTTGGGTTATAGGTTCTTTTATGTTTTAATATTCAACCAATCGGTAAACTAAGCGTATCTTTTGCTTGCTTGAAGAAAATTGGAGCAGTTGTCGTCTCTTTCTTCCTCAGGGTAATTATCTTGAATGTAACTAAAGCGATTACAACTTCCAACTAAGCAATTCTAACGACCATCTTCAAGCTTTCTTGGCTACCAACGTTACATAGTTTTTCATTAATTACGTTTAAGTGCATAGATATTTTTATTGTTATAAATTTAATTTTTACCTCATTGGGTAAAGGGCTGGGAAGGCAGTAGATTTAGTGGTCCACTCCCAAGTAAATTAAAATCAATCAGTTTCATCACTGACTATTATCGACTGCACAGGATTGTATGAAGAATCAGCCTTTGTCAAAATATATAAACTCGATGGAAAGTTCCTCTCATCCAACGGTTTCGTAAGGTGCGCGAAAATATCGTCTGTCCACCTTGCTATAGAGACCTTCTCACGATGGATATTTATTTTGTGGTTGTTCTTCTATTACAAGCCAAGGGCGGAAAGGAAAGAAAGAGAAGCAAAGCATTGCTACTCTTTCCGCTCTTGGTTTTTAATTCTACAAAACTTTTGATTTGACAATAATTATAACGGTAATCTCGTAGCATATTGGTCAAAGCGTACTGGATTTCTTACTCGATTATATCTTAATTAAATAGTAAATATTATTAACTAGGTTTATAATATTGTTAACTGGCAGAAAACTGTCCATGACATTGCATGTATCAACCCATAATGTTATCTCAAACACGCTGCTATAAGATTACCGATATAAAAAAATAAAAAAGATAAAAGATATTTATTCTTCAATTTAGGCACATTACAATGCACTTATGAACGTCAGAGAGAAAAGAAACTACCACCGGTTCTAACCCTACACCTCTGACCCGAGAAGTATTACTTATTACCGGCAAGAAACTCGGCGGGACTTATTTTTTCAAAACAGTACTACAAATACATTAAAGATACTATATACAATAATGCGTAGTTCTTCAAGAAGGCATATCAAAACAGCTTGAGAGACAGACATGTCTATTGTGTAATTAAAATGAAAAATAAAAATAAAATCCAAATCTGACTGCTTCGCAATACGTTTGATATTCTTTCTTACTTGAACTGTGTCCTCTAAATGTTAGATGATTTTATAGATTCTGGTTTGGGCCATGCATATATGTCTGTCATATAGTCCTCGACCCTGTAATAACCCTTTGACATTAAAGTTTTTTTCAAGTATTTCTTCTTCTATATGCAGTCATAATGCAGTTAGAATAGAGCTGTAAGCCGTAGGCATGATTAATATCCACGGCCGCGATAGTGTCAGGGTTGCCTCACATGCTAAAGATAATGTGGAGCCTGACTCTATTAGCCAAAGTGACAACCTTAATTAGAAGCGACTAGCAAATACCCGCGACTTCGCTAGCGCGTAACTCGTTTATGGCACTCGTATTAATATTAAGTAGTCGGTACCATAGATAAATGAGTAGATAGATTGCTAACTCCATACATAGCAAAACTACTAATTAAATAATAAGTCGTATGGGAGGTATGCTTAAACTCATTTATACTAAGTTTTAAGCACACTTAAATCGTAGTACGTATTAAGCTGTAATCTTTTGAATAATAACTCTAAGCAAAGCTCGCTTAAAACTTATTATAAGTATATACGCATTTAGTCATGTATGGAGAGAACAGTCTAGGTACTTAATTATCTTTGTCGGTACCTATAAACCAACTCAACTTTCATAGCCACTAATTTCGTCTTTAGTGCACAAAGTGTACTTCATAAAAAAATATGGTTTTAATTAATGGGTATGCAATTTTCATCCATGTCCACTCGTTTTCCGTGTCTGAGTAAACTACAAAAAAGATATATTTTGTATTTTTAAACCTCAAGTAACTACTGTACTTTAATTTCTTCTAATGCGAATTAATACTTATTATATTTGGTATGTTCCTGTGCTTGACACTGTCTCAGTTTGTGATGTCACAAGATGTCAAAAAACAATGTAGAATTGTTCCCCTGCCATCCTCTGATGCCCTGGTTTAACTCTATACTCCAGCTCTTTAATCCTAATTCAATGCATCGTACAGGGAAGTCTTTGACAATGACAACAAAGCCCCAACATCACAATAGTGGGTAGCTACGTGCATTCAGTTTCACAGAAATGACACCCGCTTTCCTGCGTTTTACACTGTAATATTTACGGTAAAATGGTAAACTGCGCTGATTAATTCATGTATAATATAGTTATCAACATTCATTATCATTCCTAAAATATATTTTTCTTATTATAGTACTTATAGAAAATGTTTTGAGCTAACATTTTAGAGCAAATTGCCTAAGTTAAACAATATAAGTAATCATATTTTTTTATGCGTGATGTTTTAATGAAGGACACTGAACTACTAACGATCTACAGTAAATAATGGATAACCTTCTAACCACCAATAGGCCACCTTAGGCTGGTCCAGAAAATCCACTTTAGGGTTTAGTAAAAGTCCCCTGGTTTTCGAGATTTTCACACTTTTCATAATTTTAAGTTTTCGGTTCCTTATTTGACTGTTATCATCGCGGTAACGAGAAATGTAATGATTTTTCCGTTCTGTTTTTTGAAAAATTGTCTCAAATAGTGCTACTAACTAACTGATATTAAAGTGTCTTCATAATCTTTACATTTCTCGTTACCACGATGATAACAGTCAAATAAGGAACCGAAAACTTAAAATTATGAAAAGTGTGAAAATCTCGAAAACCAGGGGACTTTTACTAAACCCAAAAGTGGATTTTCTGGTCCAGCCTAAGGTGGCCTATTGGTGGTTAGAAGGTTATCCATTATTTACTGGACACCCTGTATATATAAGTACATATAATAAAGCAAAAGAGGGTCGAAAATCAATACATTGAAGATATTAACAAAAAATGAATTAGCTCTTAGAATTAATAACACAATTCATTTCGACCTGTTTATCTGTTTGTTAGATGCAAAAAGTTGTCGTAAAAATAGCAGAACGGATTTCGATAAAAACTCCACTAGACATAACTCCACTAAAAATAAATAAATAAATAGAAAGGTAAACAGTAACCAGAGTGATATAAATTTAGTAATTTGTTTCATGCTCTTTGTCTTACTCGCGTTTTCCGTCCAAATCCTCGGAAGTAATGTTACGCGTTTAGTGACTCGTTTGTAAGATTTGTATTCGTTATAATAAGAAATATTGTCCCTTATTCTGCAAGTACCCACTTAATACTAAAATCATTGTATCAGGGTAAAAAAAAGTAAATAAGTTACTTAGACCAGAGACTATAGAAATATAGACGACCACAGCCTAAGAACTTTTTGAAGCTCATGTCGATTTATATGTCAAAGCCCCCTAAAGATACCGAATACTATGTAAGAGAAATGTCATCTGCACTGCTACTTCACCTAGTAGCTACTAGTGTACTACTATTACGCTATTTGTTACTAGGTGGAGTAGCTGTGCAGGTGACATTTCTCTTACATAGTATTCGGTATATTTAGGGGGCCTGGACATAGATGGCGCAATCGACATGAGCTTCAAAAAGTTCTTAGGCTGTGGTCGTCTATATCTCTATAGTCTCTGCTTAGACCAAAAAAGGGTGTTAATGTCACACAATGCTTTTTCCCGCGAAGGATTTTTCAGTTATTTCGTTTTCGTGAATTTGATTGAATTAGTGAAAACATATGTAAATGACACAATATTTTGATTGGTTTCGCAATGTTGATAGCATTAATCAACTTGATACAACGATTACATTCAAACCGTAGAAATAATTAAACAATTTAAAGTCAAAGCGAAATTCACAAACTAATTTCAATAATCTAAAATGAATTCAGACTGCTGCCGTATTCTGCAATAGGCAAGGTCCCTTTTGCCACCCTCAATTTTCTACAATATCCAAGATTAAAGGTTTTTAAATAAATATATTCCCTTTGGAACCGGCTTATGAATCCTGAAAGCCTTCATTGAAAGTCTCTAAAGAACTTCCATTCAAGCTGAGTTATCAAATACGAATCATGGTACCTACCTTAATATTCGTTTCAGTTTTAGACTGTTCATTTTGTTTGCATTTGGCTTTTTCGTTGCGAAATGTATTTGCTTAAGAACTTGCGTAAATAATATTTAGGTACAATAAAAAGTTTCAAAGCGGGTTTGTTTTGGAGTGTTATTAATATATATTTGTTATAAAGAGTTTTATGAAAATACTGGTGATAAGTAAGGGCACAGTAAGTAATAGTATTCTGATTAGGAAAAAAACTTTTGTCCAGTCTCCTGACTCTCCCAAGAGCAGCAAAAACTTGTTTTGCTCGATATAATAAGGTAAATAATGTTACTCTATGTTGTCTTACTTAGGTACAAAATATAAAAGAGCACTCCAGTGTACATAGTTTCACGAATGCGTCAGATATCCGAATTAGGTAAATATGGCAGAGAGCAAATTACAGCCGCCGCCTCGCCATATTAATACCGCAGTTTTTTCAATGCGTTCAAAATAACGTACCTATTTCTTTTGTTTCATGTACCATGTTTTGAATTAACTGAATTTTACATTTAATAAAGACCTCACAATCATTTTACATTTATTTTGCTTAGTACCATATTAGAAAAATAAGTATTAGTTTACTTATTTCTTTAAATTAGTGCCATAAGTAGTGCCGTTAATACATGTATAACTATTGCCCGTAAACTCGTAAGTCATCTATTAAAGTTCAAAAATTAATTATAATCATACGGCGTCGAGGCCCAAAGTCCAAGGGACCCTGGCGCACAGTCTTTTCAAGCATCTATCGATGATGTTGATGAGACTCAGAGATGCCACAGGAGATTAAAAAGCTGGCAGCTACCTAGCGATCCAGTAAAGAAATGCTGCCAGCATCTTTGGTACCATGCCGCTATTTTTAGATATGGTTTAGTATTAGTCTAGTTTCACTTTTGTTTATTTTGTTTCTAGATTTTTAAATTAGTATTTATAATTTCATACAGTTCCCAATGAATAGATATCAATCTGATTATACATTTCACTCGAGGTTCGTCTGTGTAAGTAGTAGTATTTATTGATTACCAAAAAGCTGGGTGATGCGGACTTTTGTAGGTAACAATTACCAAAAAATCAACAAATCCTCCGGCCCCTTAAGTAGATACTATAAGCCCAATACCTCTATGAATTCAAATCAATTTCGATCCCGACTTATTATAGGTACTACCAACTTGAACATTATCATAAGCCTATTATTACTTGTCGTCTTCAATATTCAGAAGGATAACCTTAGCGGTAACTTTATCTGGGAAACTATTTAAAGCCGCCTCTACACTTGCGTGCAAAACAATCATTTAGTTCAGTAAATTACTAACTTAAGTTCATTTAACTGGAGACATAGACCAATAAAATCCGGCCAAGTGCGAGTCGGACTCACGCACGAAGGGTTCCGTACCATTATCTATAAAAACGACAAAAAATCATTTCTTTTATACGGGAGCCCACTTAAATAGATATTTTATTGTGTTTTTTATTATTATTTGTTATTATAGCGGCAATATAAATACATCATCTGAAAATTTCAACTGTCTAACTATCACGGTTCATGAGATACAGCCTGGTGACAGACGGATGGACAGTGGAGTCTTGTCGACGTCGCGTCGACACTGCGCGGGCGCTCGGGCGACGTCGGCGCTCGAAAGACGCTAGTGTGGGGTTAGCTTTACATGTAAAGGGGCCTAAGCTAACCTGCTAATGTTAATTCACGTAGGATTCCATAACAAAGTTCTCTTGTCCCCTGAGAAACGGTTGATTGATTGGTACGAGTATTCTAATTCCATTTTAGTTGTTTAGCTCACTTACACGTACATTATCATTTTATACTAGGTACCTACAGTAAGAACCTAATTAGGTCGGTTATCAAAAACAAAATTTCTTATATAACAGCTTCATGAATTTATAAGTTTTAATAATCACTAAAGTTCTTATTTTTATATTATTTACTCACTGATAAATATTTTTACATCACTCTGGGCGGTAAGTGAGATTCGCCGCCCACGGCCGCAGCGGCCAATCTCACTTTACACCCAGGAGAAGACGTAAAACTGTGTTACGCACCATGGGCGGTAATAAAGAAGGCCTCAAATCGCTTGTTTATGGCCCTTACCTTCGGTTCGGGCCATAAATGCCCGCGATCTAAGCCGTTCGTTATTTTACCGCCCTAGGTACGTAATGTATTATTATCAGCCGGAAATTTTAAAAGCTATTATGATAAATCTTAGATTACCTTAATTGTGCCATAATAACAATCAAAATTGATACCTAAAGTTTTCAGCGTACGAGTATAAAGCGCGTGCCAGGCGGCATACAACAAGCCCCTCCGACAGAGCGACCTTGTTCGGGACGGACCGTGTAGACAGTTGTTGCCAACAAAATTGTATGAACCACCAACCAAGGTCAGGGTGGCAGCCTTGTTGGCAACCGTCTAGATGTTACTTAAGACCAAATCATACTGACCTTCTTAATTGCTTCTTGCTCAATATGACTGTCATGAGCGCTAGATTGGCAGATATCCCCAGCCCGGAGAGTGCTAACAGCGCCGCGGCGCTGGCCGCACCGCCCGGTGGGCAGTGCCGCGTGTGGTTGAGGATGGACGAGTTGGTCGCTCCGGCTGACCCGAAACGCAGGTTCGCGCCGATCATCGCCACTGCCGATCCTGTTATGAAAAATATGGTATAATTAAACATAGTTTAGTGTTAAGTCATGTTCTTAAAAATATAATAAAATTAGTCCTTTAGTTAGGTTATGACAATCTTTTGACAGTTAAACAAAATATAAGGAGTTAGTTCCCCGAAACTTCACGAGCATTCATTTCGGAACTGATGCACTTTATCGTTGGCATTTTTGATGATAACTGATTGACAAAAGAAAAATATACGTGTTTTTTAGATAGAGTAGTTGATGAGCTAGTTACAATAATATTTGTTTTACCCAGGATGGGTACAGTCATCTTCCTACACGAAGGCCGCAAAAATATGTGACACGCTCTTATGGCCCTACAAATAAGAGGGTGTCACATATTTTTACTTGTGTAGGAAGATACTAATGACGGTGACTGTCCCTAATTCAGAGGCACGGACAGGAGACCTTCTGCTTGATATTTATATACCCTATAATTATCAAGCAGAAGGTATTCGTTTTGACTTGTTACACATTTGACTTGTTAGATTGGCTAGTGAATTTATACCATCATATCCAACCTAACTTAAGAGTCGCCAGGACGCTCGCGTTCCCATACAAATGTAGTTCAGCTCTCATTTTAAAACGACATGCTTTAGAACCACGAAATTTGGCATGGGCATTCTAGTAGTATAGATCTATGTCGGTAATTCATCTTCGTTGCTAAACATTGTAATACAAAGAAAATACAGCCAGATACAGATTTATATACAAATTTTTTTTTGCTGTATTTTATTTGTATTACAATATTTAGCAACGAAAACAAATTACCGACATAGATCTTTACTATTAGAATACCTATGCCAAATTTCGTGGTTCTAAAGTATGTCGGTTTAAAATGAGAGCTGAACTACGTTTGTATGGGGACGCGAGTTCACGCGAGCGTCCTGACGACTCTGAACCTTTCATGGCATTAAAACAGACTCTGTTTTTTTAATAAGTATACCGTGATTTGTTGCTCCATTTTAGCTGCAAAGCAATCCTGCTCCGACAGTCTATACACGGTCAAATCCTATTACTCGCCGACAAACTTCACAAGATGCTGCATTGCGGTGAAGAGGTTAATTGTCCCTTGGGCGAACCTTCGCTTTTTGTCGGCGGTTCGTCGGCGGGGTCCGCTCTGATTAAATACGTGGTTCTGGATTTCGTGCATATAAGTACAGTATGTATATCTAATACGGGCGACAAATTAAACCAGACATATAACTCATTGTAATCATTAATTAAGATGTTTTTTTTTAAGTTACACGTAACTGTGATCCAATTATTAATTTTTGAAATTTTCTATGAGCAATGTACCTACTGTAAGCATCGTATTGAAAGTAACTGCCAACGAGCGTTTAACGCGAGTGTGTTTGCATTACATTGCGGGCCGAATTATTTTGTATGGATAAAAATGTTAATTGCAATTCTAAGTAAAAGTTATCTAATTTCATTTCTTACTTCCTATTCGCTGTGTGCATGATTGTGGCGCCATCTCTTGGGCAGGTGTTCAATCTCTCTTTTTTCTTTTTTATAAATAGGGTGTATTCCTTGCTTATATGAAATGTCACTGGCTGATTCACTATTTTGACAGTGGACAGGGGCCTATGCAGTTTCATTTCTTGTCACATTGTGCACTGCGATCGTTCTCGTTACCCCCACCATGCACTTTGCACATAGCGATATCCGTTAAGAGAATCGCCCGTATTAGATTTACACAATGTATATATGTGAGTTTTATGATAAGGTGCCGTATACTAATTTTAAAACACAATTTATCTCCAACACACAGCAAATAACGAACCAATCTTGAAGTTGTGTTGAAATTGCATCGGAATATTTTTCAAGCAAATTCTGATATTTCTGTTGGAGTGTTTAGGCGCTAGCTGTGCTTATTGCGTAGTTAATGCTTCAATGAGTTGTATTAAAGTTGGATCGTATTTAAAGAAACGTGTTTTCAAGGTAGAATGCGGCCCAAGAAAAATCATTATTGCATAGATTACATTTATGAGCTTAAGTTAAGTTTTGCTGTAGTTTAACTTAACTCAACAAGATTCTTTTTTCTACATCTATGTTTGTATAGTAAGTATGTTTTTATCCCAAAAGGTTATCGCTTTTTCTTTGATATAATAGAACGTCCTCTCGTGAAACATAAACGGGAATGGATTATAAAAAACAAGGTTGTACAGTCAGCATCAAAAATATGTAAACATTTCGGCACATATGTCTGTGGGATAAGACACAAATTCGTATACATATTATTGATGCTGACTGTACCATCGGGTTCATAATTGTGGCATACCCAATTTATCAATGAACTCATTTTTAATTTGGGTGGGTATGCAATTATGAGCCCATAGGTACATCTATAAAATTAACACCATTCAAGACGAGTGATGTCAAACAACCCTCAAGTGTGAAAACTCAACCCATTTTCAGATTTTCAAAATCATAATGTCTTTTTTATATAACTTGCCGATTATAAGAAATATTGCCATTTTAGACGCTTATAATAGCGATATAGTCAATTTCATAGTTAGACAAAAGTCAAATTTTCACAAAATGTCAATATAAAAAAAATACATGGCATTTTAGGGCACCACGATGCTTAGCTCTACCCTTTTTGGCACCACGGTATTGGCGCAATTTGAGCGGCAATTCTGCTGCCTTACTTATCATTATTCTAAGTTTAACACCCGGTTGGATATCTTAGTAAAATATTACGATTTCTACCCCATTTAAAGCAAGAAATTGATAGTTCCTTTTGTGTGGGTTCCTCAGTCCAGCGGATGGAAGGGTCAATGCGGGCTGCAGCCTAATGTCGACGATTTAGGCTTGACGGATGACGTAAGCTTAATCCGGAGGCGTCATATTACTGGCTAGTGGCTGTTTAGGATTTGGGTAGTAATTTAATATGAACTTAGTTTATAATGTATTTAAAAACTTTTTAAAGAAAGGTTGTATAGTAATATTTTTCTGCAGTCCAACTAATCAAACATCTTTGCAAGTTAAGCTCTGTGATGTACGTTTTTTTACGTATGTTTTTTGTATGTATGTTTTTTTACAAAAAAAGTAAATAAGGCACTTTTAGTGTTAGATGTAGTAAAAATAAAATATATACTGATACAAGATACATGACTTATATTATTCCCATTAACGTTTTTGTATCTTTGTGTATTTGATAAAATAATACCGATTTAAAACTAAGAAAAAAATATTTATCAATCAAAGAATTAATTTTTTAACAATAAAAATCACTACATAATTTGTTACGGCAACTATCGAACAGAACTAAAAGTATAGGTGAAAACGTATAAATGTTAGATGAGAAATAATGGGAAAAGGGAAAACATGACTTTGCTCTTAAAATATAACGAAGGTTTGACTTATTGACGGCTGAAAAATGAAAAGAACGAAAATGAGATCAACGTTATATTTGAAGTCACTTTTTGTAAAATCATTGTTTCAATTACATTAAAACGCTACGTTTAATTTTGATTGACAAAGCAGTCCCATTTTTATTTACTCAGAAGGTCCTTATTTGACGTATATTTTTAGATTTTTAAGGTAAGAATAATAAGAAGAAATGGTGATGTAGGAACAAAAATATCTTATTCTAAGTGAGGCTCTTAGTCTGCGTTAGCTATTTGATTTAAGTACCTTACATTTGGCCCATAAAACTTTTTCACCTCTTAAGTGTAAAATAAACGATTTTATAATGAAAAACTACGCTTGTTAGAATTGAATAAGCTATACCTAAGGACAATGAAAATTGGCCACTTCTTATAGAATTTTATATAGGCAGGCTCTTTACCTGTTTTAATTGTCGTATTAGGGCCCAAGCAAACATTTGGTTTGCATGTCAGGTCGCCGTATACGGTCGCCGAATTGGGTCGCCTGAAGGCGCATTACTCATACTAAATGCTAGTTCCCCGCACACATATGGTTTGCCACCGTACGCGTACGGCGAGAAAACCTAATGTCATGTCAAAATGTCACAACCGGATGTGTGCATGTCTGATTCGGTCGGGTTACCGAACCAGGCAGCCATGCCGTCCACTGTACGTTTGCTTGCTTAGACGGTATTTTTAAACCAATAGTAACTTACCTGCTGACATGTTGCCGGCTTCACTGGTCACAGATCACTCACTGTAGATTCACCCCCTCTCCACCCCCCCTCCAGCCCACTGCACTTTAGAACAAATCACGTAATTCTTCACTGACATTGCACTTTCAATCCGACACAGTTTCAGTCACTTTTTGTAGGAACGGAATTAGTCTTCTGAAATCTTTTTGTAGATTCTTGGAGAATCAATTGAGTTAGTCTTTTGAAATTTATCTGTACCTAGATTAAATCGATAAAATAATAAAATCAATTCGTGTTTGGCTGTGACATCTTTTTAAATAGACTTCGAATATAATAGCAAGCACATTTTGTAAAGATAAGCATGAGATATAGCAGTTTTATTGTGTTATGACGATTTTCCTTTTAAGAGAAACGCGGTTGATAGGTTTGGATAAGATCTACATATGATACTCTTTACAAGATCATCATTTCTAGTAGATGCCACACTATATGACAGTATAAAATAACGGCCAATTGCATGTCGGACCACGTATATTGGACGGATAATAGTGTTAATATGTCTCACGAAAGTAAATTCAATAAATGTAGGTACTTCTACCATTTGCTTTAAATAAGTCTAATGTTAAAGTTCATCACTGAATCACATTTAGTGCTCTAGTTATGTTTATCAAAGCCACATAGATGATATGGTCTGGTTTTAATATAAAGGAGAAGTTTAAACTAACTGAATGCTAATTAGGATAAGCGTGACATTAGTTTGAATTTAAAAAGTATTTCTTTCAGCAGAAAATAATAATTGCAAAACTGAAATAAGTGCTATGCGTGACTAGCACGCCAATTTTATATTTATTAGGCACAATAATTTATGGAAAATAAATAGGTGACTAATTTATTTACAAAAACTTAAAATATCATCTAAGTACGGCAATTTGAACGGCAATAGTGACCTTCAATATTAATTGAATTCATTTAGGTATAATAAGAAAATGTTTCAAATCAGAACCAAACGACATTTCTTAATGAAAAATAGGTATACCATATCAATATTTATAAGCGTAATTTATTATTCACTCATAAAAAGTACGTATTAAATAGCAAATCAATTATTTAACTTAAAAGAGTCCTCAAAAGGATTTTCTAATTTCAATCCGTGACTTTGAATCAGTAAATCCTAACTAACTTCGATTGAACTGATAAATAATCCTAAGCCTCAACGATATTTAGGTATAATTATAAAGAACAATCCCTGATGACTTCTTAAATAATATTTTGTTGAGGGTTAACGATTGCGTCCCTTCTTGGTCAAATCCTAAATTTAAATGCCTACCTACGGAATACACAACAGTAATTTGTTAGTTTAAATATTTAGAAAAGGTATAAATTAATTTCTCATGGGACTACTCTGTTAATCAGCAACCGTACAAATTCAATTAAAAACTACAAGTTGGTAAAACAAACACAATTTCATGATTAAATTTAATCTACTGCGGCTTAACGCGGCTATCAACTGCCACAAACGAGAACAACGTTAATTAATATAAACGACATTAAAATCCACAACTTTTCAGGTAAATTAAATTTAAAAAAATCACCGACTTCCACTCATTTCGACCTAGTAACCCCCTCACCGGCATGTGAAAACCGAAAGAGTTCTAGCACCGATCTTCATCTGCTAATTTATTTTTCCCTTTTTCAACAGACTTCAAGATTTTGGAGGAGGTTCACAAATATACGTTTTTGCTATCTATTTATTTACCGCTCGTTCGAAAACGGCTAGAACGATTTATACATTTTCACCTCAGCAGTTCTAACAAGCCTACTTTCCTCACTCCCTGGAGTAACGAAAGTGCGACTTTCATCACTACAGGGAGTGACAAAAGTTGCGATATTCGTCACTCCAGGGAGTGAAATTCTGTTTCTAGAAGTTTTTTAACTTTAATACGTTCTCACTACTGAGGTGAAAAGTTGTATGTGTCACACGAGAGAAAAGTTTTTTTACATCTCGTGTTCTTGAGATCTCTCGCTACGCTCAAGATTCTAACTTAGAATCACTCGCTTCGCTCGTGATTCAATTATAGAATCTTCCACTTACTCGGGACTCAAAATCAACACTCGCAAGAAAAACCAACTTTCCTCTCTTGTTGCACAAATAACTATTGTGTTTGTTTTAAAGGGTATTTGACAGTTGATCAATTTTGAAGTACGAAGAAAATCAAGTTTGAAGTATGAAGTGACAGGCGAAGACGTAAGATATGCTAGCCCTTCAGGTCAGGATCTGATGATGGGATCCTAGAGAATTCAAGGAAACTCTTCAAGTATTACAGGGTACTAATAGTGATTTGAGTATGTTTTAGATATACTAGCTCGGGCTCTTGGAAAGGTGGAGTAGCCTATGTAATGTCGTTTTTTTTTTTCTTTAAAATTATTTGTATTTGAGCTAAATAGTGTATGATTAACCAACAAACTATTACTGGTTTTTGTTTTCAGTTTATGCAAAATAAAATGCTTCGGTTTTTGTCGCTGAACGAAAATCCTAATTGATTTAATAGGAATTCCTGTTCGGGCGAGAAATTCAATTACAAACTGCGGAACGATTGCGTGATACATGGTTTGGGCACAATTTATTTAAAGGGTTTAATCTAGTAGCGAGTGTAGCTTTAGTTTAGACCAAACTTTTCTTTACATAAAATTAATTGGACGGCTATATAAGTATACATATAACGTATATATACAGTGTGTAAATCTGTGTGTGAGAATTGTAATTAGATAACTTTTACCTAAAAAAATATCCATACAAAATAATTCGGCCCGCAATGTAATTCAATCACACTCAAGTTAAACGCTCGTTGACAGTTATTTTCAATACCATGTTTACAATACATTGCTGCTGATAAAAAATTTAAAAATTAAGTATTTGGGTCACAGTTAAATGTAGGTAGGTAGGTAAACTTAAAAAAAAACACATTAATTAATGATTACACTAATGAGTACTATGTCTGGTTTAATTTATCGCCCGTATTAGATTTACACACTGTATACGAATATATATGAACGAAATTGAGATCTTACTTTCATAATTTATTTGTTTCCCTATTTATTACTTCTATTTTAATAATTTACGTTTGTATGTTTCAAATAATGGAGGATTCTCGGACATTTTGGGACAATTTTGGATTTTTATTCCCATTTCCCAAAGCATATTATTTTAATACAGGAAAAATAGCTTATTTTGGAGGCAAAATATGTACATCGATGAAACATTGTTTTTTAACTTAATCTTGGCATTAGAAATGAGGGTCTGCCGAGTCCTATCAAAATTTAGTAGTCCTACCCCCATCGGGAGGTTATGATCGAGGGGAAAATTTTTGAATACAAAAAAAAAATCAAATGTCAACTTGTTGCACATCAATGGATAGGTTTTTAAAAATAACCTTATGGTTTCTTGAGACATTTTTTGAAATAGTAAATATATACAGAAACAATGGCTTCGAAAGTCTAAAAAATTGTGCCCTCCCCTTCAAACTTTTTAACCATACGTTAAAAAAATTTGAAAAAATTCAAGAAGATACTACTTACTTTCTATGATATTAATTTAAACATTATCGGTTGAGCCATTTTTTGAGTTTTTGACCTTTTGAGCCATTTCCAAAAAGTTTTTCCTTATGTAGATACGTCCTTTTGGCATTACTTCGTTCTTATTTCATGTAAGGTACGGAACCCTCTATGATGCGTGGTCCGGCACGCACTTTGCCGGTTTTTAAGCTCCCCTCCCCCCATACCTCCCAGAAAGGGGTAGAACCCCTAAATTTTCGTAGGATCCTCATTTCTAGTGTCAAGATAAAGTTATGAACAAAGTTTCATTGATGTACATAATTTGCCGCCAAACTGGCATAGGTATATGCTTATTTTGCCTGCACTATTTCCTGCCTATAAAAAATAAAATTTTTAGTAAACTTTCAGATGCCTGAAATAAAGAGAATATAGAGATTTAAGTACATTCGATAAGCATTTTTTATTATAAAAAATAACGATAAATGGAACTGTTACACTAGCAGTCAGCAACTTGATATCAAACTGAACAAATTTGCTCTCCCGATAGCTTGGTAAATACACCCTTGATAAATTGTCCCAGTTACTGGCATTTTGCTGAGTCCAGTATGTGTATCGATTCGTGTTGTAATGTGTCAAACTTCATGTAATAGTAGATTGTACAACAAGTGCATAAAACGCACCATTTTACGCGAGGCGTTTATCCATACGAGCGAGCTCGCGAGCGAGGATGGATATAAAGTACGAGCGTAAAATGGGTTTTATGGACGAGTTATACACTCTACTTTTTACTTCGATTGTGAGGAAATAAAAAGAACAGGAATTTCTTTCATTTCACTTTCACTTTATGCTGGGTATAGGCGGACTAAAACTCAATTTTATGCACAAGTGCATAAAAAATTGACTTCTTCTAAGGCTATTTTGACAATGGAAATTTTTTATGCACTTGTGCATAAAATTGAGTTTTAGTCCGCCTATACCCAGCATAAAGTGAAACTTTACGAGCATGAGAAGTAAAAAGTTATTTTTATTACTTGACATCCTTTCCCCCAATTTAGAGCAGTTTCGGACTAATTTCATTTAATACGTTGTACAGTCAGCAGCAGAAGTAGCTTAGCGGGTAGAGTGTTCAAAATGACCTACACACGTTCTTATTCTCTTAACAATAAAGTAGTGTCCAGCTCATTTTGAACACCTTACCCGCTTAGCTACTTTTGCTGCTGACAGTGCTGACTGTACGTGACGGTCTCATGAAATAAGTCCAATATCTGGTTTCATTTCATTTTTCGCTCGTTTCGGTTATACACCGTATATCAATAAGTTCAATAACAAAGCAGCGCTCGTCCTATCGTCCTATCGCTCGTGCCGTGGGGTGCCCGGCCTTAGAATTGTCCCCCACCATATCGTCCCGTGGTTGCAGTAGGAGTCTGCTAAGGGAATATACTTGGAGATGGGCACCAGCATCTTCCGAAAGCCTAAACAACAAAACAAAAAAAAACTGCGCGCGCCAACCCGCCTGCCAAGCGTGGAGCGTATGGCAAACCCCCCCCTTTTAAAGGGGAGGCCTATGTTCAGCAATGGACGTCTTATGGCTGAGATGATGATAATGATGATGCTCGTCCTATACGTTCCATCGCTACTATTAGAGATAGCCTGTATACAAATTATGTACATAAGAGATGAACGGCAAATGCCTTGCTTGGACGTGTCAAGACCCTTGACTCCAACAATTGGGGTCAAGATAAAAGGCTAAGGGCTGTTACCCTAACTAGTGGCCTACAGTTTATGCTGAAACATTTACCTACATATCAGTAAGTTTTTAGTGAGACTCAACAGTAGCTTTTTTAGTGGAATTTTTGTGCGAAATATTATTTTGTTTCGTAATTATTACAATCGATGTATTGTCCGCTTCATTGTCCGTTTTTGTAAACGTAAAATATACACTCCTTTTTGTGAAACTGGTTATTTGATTAAGTAAATATATTTGAGTTTGAGTTTAATGGCAAGAGTATAAATATGTATAACAAATTTTAGCGTGGTCTTACGAGTACATACTAGTACTCATAGGGTGAAGGAATCCAGATAAGTGTATTGAATATTAAATTCATGAATTTTAATCATGTTTCTGTTTATAATAAACGAAGCCTATGGGTTTCTTAGTAGAACATAATCTTCCGAGTTTTGCCAATTCTGTTTGGCTGTCTGTCTAAAACTCTAAAATACATTGCATTTGTAGTAATAAAAGAAAACTATTACACGTAATTTTTGTCATTATAGGTGATTTTACTACTTATTATAAAATAGTAGCTCTCAATTCCTACACGGAGCTTAGCTCGATATGTCCTTGTCCGGTTGTATGTTATTTATCATCTTAAAATTTTATTATCGTCATAAAGGTCATCGTTTAAACGACCAAACTTATATAGGCATTACTTAGCTGTTTATCTGAAGATAAATGGTTCTGAGATTTATCTCAGGAAATGAAGGGATCCGGTGAAAGAACCCAAAAGTCTTGGGCAAGGCCCAGAGGCACAAATATTCCCAGAAGTATAAGATATTAAGTCTTTTCATACACCAAGACGGATTCGCTCGTTTGCGTTGGTATCGCAAAACTTCGAATATAACTCGCGATGTTTAATCTTGCAAACGTATCGTATGAAGGTACCCACATAAATAAGTTTTATCATAAGCAGAGATTGTAGCTATGTCAATATACCTACATAATTATCATGATTGTGAGCGGCGGGATTGAGCAGGAAAGAGGATAGAAGCATCGCTGAGGATAGGAAGGCGAAGCGCGAGTTTGTGAAGGCCCTGTGCACCTCTGGGGTGCATTAGGACGACAACAATTAACATAATTACATAAGCACCTACACCGTACTAGTAGATATCGCAAAATATAGATTCTTCTTCTTCTTCTTCTTCTTCTTCGTCGTTCCCTCATGACTGAGGATCGTGACCAACTGTGATATCCCTCCATGTGACGCGGTCGAGAGCCATCGGGCCGCGCTCTGCATGGAGCCACACGCCGTTCGGATGGTATTACACCATTTGATGGCTACTACAAAAATATAGATAGCTACTACGAAAAACATATAGGTAGAGTAGAATAAGGAATACACAAATCCCTTGAAATAAACTTGCGTTAAACAAATCATAAGTTACTGGTTACAAAGAGATGGGGTGAATAGGCACGGAAATATACGACTGAATGCGATTGCCAATAACCCCAAGTGGACTATCATAACAGTATATCTTGAGCCTGTACTGTGGGCTATTTATCATTTGCCCGTGAGCTGAGAAAGATTATGACCTGGGAAATATGAAAATGGGACGGTAGTAAACTTGACACAAGTATTTATTTAAAACGTGATGTAATTTAGTGACAGATTTTATCTTCTGGCTTTACCCTCCTGGGTAATAATAATATTTATTCATATTTTATAAGCGTTACGTACAATTTGGCGGGTTTTGATGTAATTCGTCTCTGATGAAAAAAAAACGGTTAGGTTATATAGTTTTCTATGTTTTTCAATGTTTCAATTAATGTTAATTTGAACTGAAGTAAGTAATAAATATTTACCAAGTGAAGCCAGTTTCTTGGAATTCACAGTAGAAACAACTAAACCGATTTAGCAAGAAAAATACGTTAAAAAATACAATTCTTAGCCCAGCAAATTTAAAAAGTCAGTTAGTAAAATTCTTTTACTACGGTACTTGTTCAGAGTATTCAAATTGGATACGCGTGGTTCGCACCTCTGCCAATAATCGAAGAATGGTCGTTTCGAGATGTTTACGAGTATAGCCGACTCTAAAGCTGATTCACATCTCTGCTCCACTTAGCATATCGACGTATGTGCATTTTAATGCTGGTTCTAACTCGCACTTTATTCAGTGAGAATAGAGTATATATTTAAATGCTTTTTAAATGCACAAACGAGTTTCTGCTTAACTTGTGGGCATTGTTCAATAGAACATGTAGATCCCGGTGATAAATATATGTACTTAGCAACGTTGTTCAAGTTGAATTTTATTGTCATGGTGTTTTAAGGAGTTTGGTTTCAATTAAAAAAAACGCGAGTTATTTACTTTAAGATGTACTCTTCAAATTGTACAGGTTATTTATTTAAGATATTTTTTACTAAAGGTAGCTATTAGGTACCTCGATATAGAAGGCAACAAATATAACTAAGTTTGACTATAATATGTATTTCCAAGTAAAAATAGTTTTTTTCTATAGATTTTTACAAGTCCGCAACAATTCTGGGTAAACTACGGTAATTATTTATCATCAGGCGAGTAAAAGGCTGCCTTGATACCTAAAAAAAAATCCGCATTTCCTTACCTCAATATTCTTTATCTCCAGAGAGCTTTAAAGTGCTTATCGACGCTTCCATAATGCTCCAATTGCCGGCAAAGTACCTACTTACGATTCATCCGGCTATAATCCTTCGATTTCAGAAACCACCACAATCACCTATTTTGACTGCGCTCATTTATTCCAACTGGGGCAAATGCACTGCCAATTCTCTACCACAGATTACCTAAATAAGAATTTAGCACATACAGGCTGCTTCCTGTAATAAGAGCAATAAATTAAGATGTAGATAATACTCCTCAAAGAATAAAACTTTTGGTCAACAAGTTTAAAAAATATGTATTTTGTAGATTGTCTCTTTTTCATACAAACTAAATAGTAGTTTCAATGTACGTTAAAATCCGTCTAATTTACATTGCTTGTCAGTCTTGTCACCCTACAGACATAATCACTTTCGGAATAGGTACAGTGCGTGATCGAATATAGCTTTTTTGGGATCATTGCACGGATATCTTTTGTACAGAATGTAGCTGACAATCAAAATAAATCGGTATCTACTATCTAGTGACCGGGAAGATCTCAGGAGGATTATTGTCCAACCGGAAAGAACTTTGTGGAAGGACCGATAATACTTGGTACATATTTTATAGGTACGTAAAATAAATTGAATACATTATTTTTAGGCAGTTAGGTATAATTGTAATTGGTCTGCAAAAAAGCTGTTTAGGTGACTAATTAAAATAACGAAACTCTAGAGAACCCGACAGTCGGGTTCGTAGCTACTAGTACTACTACTAGGCTCTATACGACGAATACGTGGCTACGGGCTACGAGCCTAGCACGTAGCACTAGGAGGCACTGAATGTGTTAACACTTTCGCAACCGCGTAGCGCTACGCCCTACGCTCGTAGCGTGTAGCCAGGTATTCCTCGTATGTAGCACGTAGTTGCTACGAACAGAGAACCCGACAGTCGGGTCATCGGTGCTGAATGTGTTAAGAGTGGAGTATGTTCTTCAGTACCTATTGTATAATCTATGTCGCTACGATAGTCCCACAAAAGGAGCAAAATAAATGTAATCCCGCTTAACAAGATATAGGATTGTAACGCTCGGCTCCTAGTTTTCGATTGGGTTGGTGGAAATGGGTGTTTTTGGAGGGAATGTAATGGCAGTGAACGGTTTGCGTTAAGCTTGATATATAAGTTTCACGTTAAAATAAATTCGGAGATTTATGGTTCACAGTAAAATTGCGAGTGAAAAATAAGGTATTAAAAGAGGATCACGATTAAAAGGTGAGTTTGGCTCTATAAAATTATACCTTATAATATTTAAGTTCTTGGTTTTTCTAATTCGTCTAGTCATATGGTTTGCAAAATCGATCGAAAACCCAAAAATCAACATTAAAATAGTTTTAGCATTTTTATCAGGATATCCAGTCTCATATCAAACTACCATAAAACTTAAACAGAGCAATTACAATCACTGGGTCTCTTCCATACGAAATGTGTGTAACTCTATTTATACGTAGGTATCTACATTTTGGTTCGATATCGGCTACCCTAAGCCCACAAGCAAGTTATGAAAGTTAATGAAGCAAAAGGGGTCAGGGTCGAAGCAAGGGAAATCCGTGATTTTTGGTTATCCCTCCGGATACATAACCTATTTCTGATTTTCCGTTTTCATTGCTTTTAACTGGTTACCCTACAGAGAAAGCTTGGGTATATTTGATGCATAAGTAAGTTACGGACGGCTTGATTAAACGGACAGCTTTTATTTGGTCTGGTCTATACGGATAATGACCGAATAGTTCAGTATAATTTATTAATTTATCACTTCCTCCATTCTTGTGGTATATTAAAAAAACATAATATGAATTTATCACACGGCACGGCAGTTGGTATCTACTTCCCTAGTTCTAGCCGGGCAAAATTCCGGCTGCTAAAAGAGAAACCGTCGAAATTTATGCAACAAGAGAAGAAAGTTGGCGAGTATTGATTTTGAGTCTCGAGTTAAGCGAAAGATTCTATAATTAAATCACGAGAGCAGTGAGTGATTCTAAATTAGAATCTTGAGCGTAGCGAGGGACTCAAAAACACGAGTTGTAAAATAACTTTGCTGTCATGTGACGCATACAGCTTTTCACCTCAGTAGTGAGAACATATTAAAGGTTAAAAAAATTCAACAATTAGTAAAGTTAACATTTATTTTCACCTCAGCAGCTCAAACAAGCCTACTTCCTTGCGAAAAAACTTTCGTCACTCCCTGGAGTCTAACTTTGGAGTGGAAACTTTCGCCACTTCCGTCTATTTCCAACTCTTTTAGTAATAGAATTACTATGAAAACCACCAAACCACTGTCGAGTGAACCGGTCTAGTACGATGGTGTCGCGGCATGTCCCGTTGGATGTTATTGAGTGCCCTCCTGAATATATAACGTTCCACCGGGCGCAATAAAGGCCTAAGAATAGGCTCACAATTTACCGCGAAAATGTATTACACTTGTAAGCATGTTGCGAGAAAAGATATTTAGAAAAAACCTTGTACCTAAGTAACTTATACTTTAAATCAACAGAAAAAATGCTTTATATTCTTTGCGTACTTGTATTTGTAGTAAAAAATAAGCATGAAATAACAAGTATATGTTATATTACTACTCAAGTACTCCATATTGAGTGGCTCTCCTGAATATATAACGTTCCACCGGGTGCACTAAAAGGCCTAAGAATGGGCTAATATTTTACGGCGAAAATTTACTACACTCGTAAGCTCATTACGTGAAAAAAGAAAGTAAGATAATAATATTAACAATAAGTACCTATATTTGGAATTTTCCTCAACTTAAAAATAATTATACATAATTATACGATAATTATTTTTATGCATTCGGTAAATTAGTATTTATAGTACAAATATAAGCACATAAACAGAATAGATGTTAAATGTTTACATAGGTACTGTAATTTTGCTTAAATATGCCTTTATCGCTTTTATACGCTGTCGAAAATATTTCCTTACCTACCTCATTTCCTACCCATATAATTTATTGAACCATAAAAACGTGTTACATAAATGACTGTTACGTATGTAGGTAAAGAGGCAGAGTAAGTACATAAAAAAGAGGACATTAACCAAGATTAGACGTCCAAAAGTGTTTTGGCTTTACAAGAGCTTAGTCGATTCCAGCAAATTTATTTTATGTTTCCTACACTCCATAAATACTTATGAAAAATCCAAAAATACATTAAAATTTTCCGCAACACATTTCACGCTATTGCGTAAGAAAATAGGACGTAAATAAAGATAGGTATAATGTATTCCTTCCATGCGGCTTCCGTACACAACCATCCGTCTTATATGTAGATGATATAATATGCAGTGGCGGTGCTATGACAAGCCTCTGGGAGATATATTTATTAGACAATTTTTGATATATCCGGAAGATGGCTGTCAGCCTTCCGATACCGATTTTCATGGCATCCACAATAAATATGAAGCAGGTGTGTTTGAGATTACGTTTGAAATACTGACGGCTATATCGTGACTACTTTGAAAGAAAAAACTTGTATCTTGTTCTTTCACTCAAAAGAAAAATGTAGTTACTGCGTTTCAACTTAGGGTAGAAATGTGAGATACAATATATTATAGCACTTGTAGACAGAGGAACGGTTCCGATATGTAACAAACACAAAACACAATGCGCATGTTGTACATAATTGTGTTCACAAAATTTATATTTCAATGATTTTAATGACCAATTTTACAAAACCTCACAATTAGGAAAAAAAAATCTTCCGCAAATCGAATTTAGTCCCACGGTGAGCTGAATAAGGCTTGCGTTGTAATGTAATGAAAACGGTTTTTAAGTACAAGATATGACACATTATCATTACATAGCAGTACAATAAAAAATCTTGGAGTTCTTGCTGTTCTTGTGACTTTTGCCGTACATACAAATATCAAATAACTATGATGCCCATACATACGGCACTTAATACTTAAATAAACGCGCGTATGTCCTTACTATTAGCACGCGCACTTCGAATCTTCGAGAATTGATGCCACCTACGTGTTTACTAGAACCCTCGTCCTTTCTCCTATACTATCTGAGTTTGAGTGTGCGTTAAAAGCGATGCTACATTGCAACAAGATTGATCCTACACGTTACTGGTACATCCATTTCGGGCGTTGCTTCAGACATTGAGTAACTTCTGTGTATAAACAAGCATTAAGTAGGTTCCTGTGAAATAGTTCAGTACATTAGGTCTTCTTGCTTTACACCATTTGAATTACTGCTAATAAGTATAGTTTAAGCTTCCGCCCTGCTTTTCACTCCTTTACGGGGTTATATCTGGGCTAATAAATATCTTATGTCCTTCCCTGGGATTTAAAATATAAGATAAGATAAGATAAGATAAGCCTTTATTTCTGACTTTTTGCTTTTACAATATAAAACCTATTAATAGTTAACTTATTAATATTTAAAATAGTGACTACGGGTGACCAGAGGGCTGGCCAATACTTTGCCCAGCGTATCAGTATCGCTTTACAACGTGGCAATGCGGCCAGCCTTCTGGGCACCCTGCCCATTGGCAGTGATTTGGAGTACGTATTTTATTTGTAGGTAGCTTTTAGTTTATACTTATTTATTAATTTTCTATTGTAATATTTAAAATATAGTCATACCAAATTTCATCTTAATTGGTTCAGCGGTTTAAGCGTGACGAGGTACATACAGACACTTTCGAATTTATAATGTATGGAAGCATAAACATTTTGAGTTTTATTTAATTGATTGTCAATTTTTTTCTACATATTTGTTATTAGAAAAAAACTATACCGTCTTTAGCACTATCTGCACATAGGAGGAATGTAACATTTTAACGAGCAAGTTGTGAAATTACATGGAAACCACATTCAGATCTTCGACAAAGGGTCATTTAGCTTAATGTAGCGTTGAAAATGGGTTAGTTAAATTATTCGCGATAGCTTTTATTGGTTTCGTTCGCTAACAGAATGGTATAAAGCGCTAGATTGAAAAATGTTATCGTTTATAGGTATTTGATGATCATGAAATATTATTATTAATGAGTAAAATATAATTTGATGGTGGAGTTTTTGAGTTTGTAGTATGTTACTATTGATCAATGAAGAATGTTGATAAAGAAGACAATTTTACTTCTCTATGGTACCTACATGCTTGAAATAGTACAAATCCGAAGATCATGATGGTCTATTTAATTCTGCTCATTGAATATATTCGTCTTTGCTGTATTGTGGTTTTATCAGAGTACATTGGTAACTTAAAACTCATTGCATTAAGGGGCTACGTTGAAAAATTATAGGTTTTTTTCAAACGCTCTATTGACTAAACGGGAAAAGGGATTGAATTTATTTTCGAATATATATTAATAGACTATATACTCTTGTATATGGCACAAGCCGAAACACGATTGCTGAAAGTTGCCTCGATAGAAAAAAAAACCGAAGTTGGGTCCTTTTCCCCCTTATTTTTCTTGGCTGATGTAAACTATAAGAGATTAAGCAAAATAACTAAGTGAAAAAGATGGTATTCTGGTTTATCTAAAAAGTCACAGAAACAAAATTAGACAAAACTTCATAGATTTGCTTATCTATCGTAGTTAAGTCAAAAATTCTGATCCTTAAGAGCGCTGCATCCCTTTTTTTCGTGCACGGGAGCCATAAATAGCACATGGGCGTGGCTTGTCCGAATCGAGGAATGGCCTTAAGTTATGCAAACAACAATGTATAAGCTTTGATAACTTATTCTAGGTAAGTATTATTCATTGCGCAGTACCTACACTTTTTCTCGTTTTATGAAAATATGGATATATGAAATCAGATAAAATTATGTAGTCACGACTCTATTACCACGGCGAAAAGTGCAAGCAAACTAGTTTTCAAATGCACATACGGTTTAAACTCTTAACGCGACAGACTAAAGAAGTTTATCGAAATATTTGCCCAGAAACTTTTCAGAAATCACAGCACTTAGCTGCCCCAAGTCAGTCGTAAAAGATAGACCTGCGCTCCTCGCCCGGGATAGAATGCCTATAAAAAACTGTTATCATGCTTAATTTACTCGTACAGCTCAATATTGTATATGGATTTAGTAAATATGAAATTCTTTTAGGAGTTGGGGGGTAATTTAATGCTTATTTTTATTTTATCGCATATACGATTATACACGTCGTTGGAAAACGTACATACATACTTAGGTACATCTATAGTCGTTAAATATATCTAAACTTGAAGTTTTTCCTGAAGATTGTTTGTCACCGACAAACACTCGTTTAATACTGCAACTGTAATAAATCTTCCATACACGTTTCATTGCAAATTTCATTCAAGTACCTACATAAAAACTAGAGCCCTAACTCAACTTCCAGGCTGCAATAAAACCCAACGTGACAAGCAAAGTTTTTGTTCCTAACCTTCGCGGGAAAACGTCCCGGCGCGGCCCCAACAAAAGCTGTAAAAGATGACGCGAATAAAATAATCTTTACCCGTGGCCTAATTGAGCGAGGTGGCGTGATGCGACTCTAGTTACTCTACATTTTATGCATAACAGTTAGCTGCCATGCGGAACAAGTGACAGTTACAGTATGTCCTTTTCTGTGATATGTGTATTCGTAATCAGTTTAGTGACACCGCGACACATGTCTCGTAGTTTGGACAAGGCCTGAAGTGAGACAAAGGGGCCTCATTATAATTTCAGAGGCGTCGTGCGTCCAACATATTTCAAACCGCGGGGTTTTGCATGCTTCACCCATGTGACCTCTCAGTTGATGTAGTGGTACGTAAATGTTTATGTTATATTTATCTTTTTTTACAGTTTGGTCGCTATTTGTTTGATATAAAATCTTATTTAACTCGTTATAGGACGTTCTAAAAGACTCAAAGTGATCTTAAGACTATGCGAAAATTAACGCAATTTAGAGACGTACAGACTTTCATACTAATTATAATACATTTGTAGTACTTTAACAGAATAACCGTATGTTAGGTATATAATTAGTCACCTAAAATAAATCACGATACCATCATCATCAACTATTTAAGGGCTGGGCTCTTGCCGGTGACAACAAATCACGATAAATCACGAAAGAAATTCTTCGTAGTTTTAGAGCTTCTATATATATTTTTATCTTAAGCCAAATAAATGTAAACAAACAATTAATGTCACCAATTAATTATTAAGGGTTTATTACTAGGAACGTAACCGATTTCGGAATTAATAGCATGTTTCCTTGTCAAGTCTCTCGACAAACTTAGACAGGCAATTTGAGTAATCGGATAAGCGTCTCACTACGGAGCGGTTTGACGTAATCATTAAGTTTGAGATCATCCGATGGATAATAGTTTTAATTAATACATTTTTAGTAGGTAGGTATGTAGTAATACATGATGTGAGTACGATGTGGGTGCTATGCGACGATATACATACATAGATAGTTATATACATACTTATCATGTAATCAAACATTTCTCAAAAACAAGATAACACTTTTCTCTGGGATTATCACTTAAAATACTGTTGTTTAAAGAAACTCACAAAGTATTGAATTCAAAAGTAACCATTAAAAATATTATTTCTAATACTAATAAAATGTTCTTCTATAATGGAAGTTACAAATGAATAACCTGAAAAATATAGTATTTTATACAATCGTGAAATAATAAAGAGCTTTAAAGTCAAAGTCAAAGTCAATATTTTCTTTATTCAAGTAGGCATAGCAACAAGCACTTTCGAATCGTCAGTAACAATTTATCTTAAATAATTAAGAGCAATATATTGATACAATTGTAAAAAAAATATATATATATATATACATGTTGTATATGTCAAAAATAATAATAATAAATTCACAACAAGATCGTCAAAACTTAAAAAAAAATTGTATTAAAGACTAGTCACTACCGTCGAGTACCGTGTTTAAGCCACGAAGCTTGCTGAGTGGCCTAAGTAAGGAACGAGATTGAAAAGCTCAATTATGTCACTATTGTATACAATAATTTTTCTACGAGTACTCAGATTAGGCAAGTCGGTTAGAATAAAGTTCAATAAATGCGTAACAATCTGCTGCCTCTATATTGTGACGAGCGCCGCCCAGCCCCGCTATCGCGGTCGGGCGGCGCTCGACACCTGAGAGAACTAAAATATTGTAAAGTAGTAATTATTTAAGATGTCGGAATTTTACTAGGGATTTTTACCTACAATACCGACACCTTAAATAAAACGTACTATATGAAAATCCATTTTAGTTTTGTCGACAAAACTAAAATAGGTGCCGAACTCCGCCCGGCCACGCGGCGAATATGAGACCATCTAAATGTATGCGCTAGTAGTTCTCTGTACAAAATCTCAATTCAAGCATTATAGTCGGCGAGTAGAAAAAATGACATTACGATGCCTAGATTGGTACATGTTTGTTTACGTGATAAAATAAGTAAGGCTGATTTCTGTACAGTACATAGTAACATCCATAACTCAGGAACAAATATTCGTGATGAGCATACCTATAAAAATTTATGCCCTTTCTAGGATTCGTACGTCGACGACAAAAATATGTTTACATTTTTGGACCTTATAACAAAGGAGTAAGGTGCAAAATTGTAAACATATTTTTGACGTCGACCGTGCGTGGTACCAGCTTTGTTGGCAGGGTCATTACCAACTTGGGTACGGAGGCCGTCTAAATGCGAAAGTATCTGGCTGACTATCAGTTAGGTACCTCTTAAAGTTTAAACTACTGAACCAATTTAGACAAAATTGGCTACGGAGGTACTTTGGGTACCGGGAAAGGAGACCAATAGTTTCTTTTTTACCGATATCATCCCGTAAGGATTCAAAAAGTGCGTAGTGGTTTATGCGTTTGTGCGTATGGAAGTGCTATTTAAACTCTACACAGCGAACGGCCGCAAATTATTAAAAATAAGAAAGAGTATTGGTAATGTTTTTATGAGAAGGTCTAAAACCAAGAAAATAAATAAAGTTTAACTGATAAACTGTATCTATATATTCCTTACTAGCTTTTGCCCGCGACTTCGTCTGTTTGGAATTAGTAATCCCCCTTAAGGAATGACTTCTGGATATCAATTATTCTATATCCTTCCCCAGAGCTCAAACTATTTCCGGCGTTCAGCGGTTATTGACTCCCCATACAAACTTACAACCCCCTTTTCACCCTCTCTAGGGTTAATTTTCGGGATAAAAACTATTCTGTGTCGTTTCTCGGGACTCAAATAATCTCCATACAAATTTTCAACCCCATTTTCACCCCCTCTTGGGTTGATTTTCGGAATGAAAACTATACTATGTCCTTTCCTGGGACTCAAACTATCTCTATACACAATTTCATCAAAATCCGTTCAGCCGTTTTTACGTGATGCGCGGTCAAATAAACAGACAAACAGATAAACAGATAAACAGACAAAAATTCTAAAAATAGTTGGAACGTGTTCTGTTATCGATTCTAAGTAGCCTACTTTTATTCAAATATCTTCCATGTACAGACTTTCGACCCTCTTCAGCTTTATTATATGTATAGATATAGATAGAAGATATATAGAAGATAGATATCTTGTGTATGTGTTGTACGGTTATCTCAACGCGAGTCTGCAAATGTGAAATTACTATTTCTGTTAAATCATCAAATGCCAGACAGCTCAAGTGAGATTCAATATTGATATTCGATTTTGGACCAAGAAATCACAATAAGCTCTCAATCCCGTCGGGGAATGTCAAGTGAGCACAATAGGTTCCCAGGTGGCTGTTGGCCATTCCTGCTGAATATTTTTACTTCGTGGCTATTTCAATTTTGGAGAAATTTTTAACTTAAAGTCATCAGATTTATATTGCCACTTTTTGAAAAATCTGAGTTGGCTTTTCTTTTACCGTAGTACCTAACATATATATTTCCAAGCTTCGGACGTAGCGCTACGCCGAAGTGTATAACTAGGATATAAGTTTAATTTTGGTGTACTAAAGACGGTATTCTAACTTGAAAATCTTGTACTGCTAAGGGTTGGTTACCAACTTTTAATTCTGACAATGTCAGTAAAAGTTCTGACATATCATATTAAAGTTAGGGAATCCCTCCTACCCAGTATAAACGCGCGAAGCAACGCATAAATAGCGTTGCAGTCGTAAAAGACATCTTGTTGGATATGATTTTGTCTATGGTAGTCTTTAAAAGTATTTAGTTTAGGGTGTCAAATGGGCTTAAGATAACCCAGTAGACAGTTATAACCATTTATTAACTGTAGGTTTTTATGCTCGTTAAGAAAAATAAAAGGAGATCTGAATCTGAATAAGCCGAAAGTAAAATTTTACAAGTGTTATTGTGTTAAATATAAAAAAGACGGGTATGTAACGTCGTAGATTTGGTCGCGGTCAATTGGTTGAGTAATTCGTTTCCTTTATCTTTTGTATATATTTACAATGTTAACAAGAAAGCCACCTGATTTACAATTGGTTAACACTTTTAGACCAAGTAACAGGGCACAATTACATCGTTAATAAGGTTTCGGTTTTAATGGGGTCGTAAAAATGTTGTCTTAGCAACAATTAAGTTTAATTTATCATGAAATTGCCGTGCCGTGGGAATGGCTTACTCGGAGTCGCTGTAGTAGTAAACCAGAGCTAAATATTTTTTGTAAAATAACTGAAAGTTTCTGTATAAACCTTAAGGGCAATAGTGTATACAGAATCCATTCTTTCTTGTCTTATCATGTGAACAAACACTCCTCAAAGACATTATCACAATTATCATTAAAAATGTTAATGCAATGCAATATAATATAGTGATAATACTTATTTTTATTTATTCTTTCTTATGTATAATATGTATATATATTTATTATTTCCTATGCTAACACTACCTATATTTTTTATAACTACCCCATAAATACTTCTACATTTATTTATTACTGTATTTAGAAGTACCTCCTATTTCATCCCATATGTTTGTTGTTTTGTTCTCTATGTTATATGTTTCGCACTACCTTGCGTCTCTGGGCTCCACGGAAGACCAGCGCTGTGGCAACTTAGATGCCAGGGCACATGCTGAATGGCGTCCTTTTGCACCCACTACAACTATTTACTTTTTGGATTCTCCTCAATAGTGTTTTCTTTTTTCTGTGTTTAAAATATTGTTAGTCTTAAGTACTTAGCATTTAAGTTTAAATTGTTGTGGTGCTGTTTGTAGTTTATTTGCAATAAATGATTTTTCTTTCTTTCTTTCTTAATAACGCCGGTACCCAGGGCTGGGATCGAAACAACGTCTTCTGTATTTGCAGCAGACGCCCAAACCACTAGGCTTAAATGCTGTTATATAATAGTTAGGTACTTAAATAAACTCACAAAGTATTGACTTCAAACAAGTAACCACAGTAAAATACCATTTCTAATAAAGTTTTCTTCAATAATCGAAGTAATGAACGAATAATCTGAAAATAAAATGCCAGTACATTGTCTAGATTGACCGATGTTTGTTTACACGATAAGACGAGTAAAGATGAATTCTGTATAAAGACGCCGTATGTAAGATACATATTAAACAATTGAAAAGCTAATAGGTAATTATTATTGCAGAATGCATATAATCACAAAGTTATTAAATGCGTGCGATCGCTCTCGCTTAAGAGTCGCCAGGACGCTCGCGTGAACTCGCGTCCCCATACAAACGTAGTTTTGCTCTCATTTTAAAACGACATGCTTTAGAACCGCGAAATTTGGCATGGGCATTCTAGCAGTACAGATCTATGTCGGTAATTCGTTTTCGTTGCAAAAAATTGTAACACAAAGAAAATAAATTTTGTATGTAAATCTGTATCTGGCTGTATTTTCTTTGTATTACAATTTTTAGCAACGAAATAGAATTACCGACATAGATCTGTACTACTAGAATGCCCATGCCAAAGTTCGTGATTCTAAAGCATGTCGTTTTTTATTTATATTTTTATATTTATTTATTTCAGACCTTGTTGTCTTGAGATGTTTTAAAATGAGAGCAAAACTACGTTTGTATGGGAACGCGAGCGTCCTGGCGACTCTTAAACCGCAACCATAAAGAATGTGTGCGAGTGTATTGCGCTGACATTCTTCAGTAAGTATTATATTTGGATTCAATTTCATTTCTTGCATACAATCTATGGACAAAGCAATGTGTACTGGTAACCGCAGATAAGTTCAAGCCTCAACTTGCCAGGATCACAAACTCAGACTCCGGCGCTAGTTTTAAGTACAGCAAGTGTGTACTAGTAGTTTCAACACAAGTTTAATTGAGTTTACATGTACCGGTAGGGATTTTAAGATGTTCAGTTCAGGTTTTGTTTATGTTAGAAACCCCAGAATTTGTTTGTTAGGTCGTGGTAAGCAAAATACGCACCACCGATGTCGCAGGATGTTTACTAAATTCGGTACCTATTTGCACACAAAATATTCCTACATTTCATTTAGTAAATAGTTCGCATTAAAGTGAATGCTTGTTTGTGTTTTCTAGTTTTAGCTCTTATTGCCATAATTAGAACCTCTATTAAGGCTGCAGATCTACTTAAAGTTTCAAATGTGTACGCAGCACCGTATGACGGCAATTTATAACCAAAGTTTTATAATACGTACGTACAGACACCGCACAATCTACACGACGCGTACTTAAAGTGAATAGTCTACACAAAAACCATTTTAAAGCCTTAGTGATACTTGTTGTTTATAATGACTTCATTACTACAAAGTTTATGAATCGGGTTGTGTATTCCCTTTGATGACAAAAGCGAGCGAGTTGTCGGACAATCCAATGGACCTTGTGGTTCAGACATGTATAACTAAACAGTTCGGCGATCGCATTTAAATGCAAGTTCTGTTGCAGGTGCAATAGACGAGCGGAGTTGGTAATAGTTACTCGCATTTTGGAAGTTTCAAAATGTCTTGCCGACTTAGGCATGGGACATGTGTTTCTGCATACAAACGAATGTTCCCATTTGTGTTCAAAACGGCGCGTAGACTAACGGTTCGGCTTGTTCGGGCTCATTTTTGCCATATTCTTATATGCTGTAGAGACCTGGACATTCGAATGTCCGAAAGGGCATAGGTATACGCCTTAGAAATGTGGCGCTGGAGGAAAATGCTGGGGATATCATGGACCGACGTTCAGACCAATGTCTCCGCTGAACTCCGCATCAAGCAACGTCTTTCTACATACTCTCATAAACAACCGTATACTCAGGTTTTTTGGTCACTCCCACGTCTTGAAACAAAAAAATTGACCGTCTAGTGACACAGAGTAGAGCAAACGGAACCAGGTTAAAATGCTACCAATGTGATGGACGGACCAGATCAAATGCTCTGCTATGCGAGGACCCTTGAACAAGTTTGTTAGAATGACTCCCAACCAGCCAGAATGGCGAGAAATTCTGCAGCGAGTACCACGATTGAGAAGAGACACCAGCGGTAGTTTTAACTAGATACCGTCGGTTTTATTTTAACATGGTCTTGTGAAATATTGTTTCCACTAATTCCACTTCGAAAACGCAAGATCGCCTAAGAAAAAACAATATTTGTTTTAACTTTGTTCAGTACTAAACTTGCCTAAGCCTTCACTGCGTTCTCAGTAAGCGATTGAAGGAACATCTGTAGGCAGTGAGAAACTTTCTGTACGAGTATAAAAACATTACCATTCAGGCTAGCGTTGAAAATCGCGGTAAAACGTAATGTTATAGCTGGCAGTTAGTATACAGTTAGAAACAAAACACGCATTGCAGAGGCGCACAAACTACCTACGCCGTTCTGAGTTTTCGTCAGGTATCATCCGACAAAACTGTAAATTGCAGTTTCCTGGCCCCTGAAAATGTAGTACGTTTTGTTTGTGTTCTGTTTGGAAACTGGGGATAATAAATCAACATCTATGATGTCCTTTGAAACTGCTACGCGCTTGTAGAAAAAAATGCCGATGTGATTTACAAGTTAACTTTTTTTTGTATATCGATAGAGTTTGTCCGGAAAGACAAGTGTCGTCGTTTATATGGGAGCGTATACATGCTACGATACTTCTCTTTCCGGAGAAACTCTAAAGTAATTAATACAAAGGACGTCAAACGCTACGGTACCTGAGAAATTGTCTATTGTGTGTGTGTGTTTTTTTTAATTGACTACAGTTATAGGATGATTGCTTAATTCTTTATTTAGATACATATCTAATTATTCATTTTACTAAAAAGAAATTTGTTTTATCACTAAAGAAAATTTAATCACAAGCAAAATTGAGAAACAGTATTTTGACACTAAAACCCGAACGTAAAAGAAAACATCAAAGAACTTGACGACAGCTTGTTTACTTATTAAAAATTAAAAAGGTTTTGAAGAGCATAAAACGAGGTCAAGTTTAGGAATAACTTTTTAAACTCAATTTTCAGTTTAATTAAACAACGAGGAATTCATAATTAAAATTTCGATTGTGGAGGAGCGATTAAGGTGAGCATGGATTGTGGTAATTAGGCAAGAGGGCGTTGCCGGTGCCGGTGGCAGCGAGACGCGCTCAAACTCTTGCCAAGGTTTTGTTCAATCTTCTGTGTTAGGGTTACGTACGTTAGGCGGCGGCAAGCGGAGGGTTTCTGCCAAAAAATACATTTAACATTTTAGAGGTTGTACAACACAGTTCTACATTATTGGTTAGTTAGTACAACATGTTAAATAATTGCACCACTAAGCGGCAACGCGTCCAATAATTCATTGTTTAAAATCAGTCGATCTTCAGGATTCGGCCTCCAAGTCACGTTCAATCTCTTATCTGTGTATTTTTAACTTTAATTTAGGAATAACATAATATTAATATAACAGTAAACAATAAACTTAAGTATAAATAAAAACTAATCTTAAATAAATATACAGGGCGGTCCAAAGCTTGACGTTCAAAAATTTTTTTTAGATTCTCCACATCAAGGACTATCAGAATATACCCCATGTATATTAGCCGATTTTTTATAGTTCAGGAGCTATGATTTTTTTTTGGCAAAAATTCTGGTGTGATGCTTTTTAACTATACCAAAAGATTTCTTTTGTAACATTAAGCTTGCCTAAGGAGCAGCCGTCAGTAAAAAAATCATCATCATCATCAGCCGGAATAAGTTGCGAAATTGATAAGTAAATAAATAAAATGTATTCTAATGCTAAAATGAGATGGAATAACCTTGTTTTTTTTATTAATTTCTTTTGTAACAAACCACCGCGGGTTCTTTGTCCAGGTAAATTTGTTGGTAATGAATGACTTCGAGATAAGAGATATGATGTGCAATAATATCGCTTATTGCTACTATTTGATAACAATGCGATTACTCCTGAATGCAACCGTTTAGTTTTTACCTACAATGGTTATGATATTTGCACTGATAACAATTTGCGCTAACGATAATGAGCCCTTTGTTGATAACACGTCGCCGCCGCCGGGGCCGTTTGTTTGATTGAGTTGCAGGTATGCAAATGATGTTTCGGTGGTGACAACACAACACTCAGTCTTCTTGGTTTATTCTGTGTCATTTTAAAGTTAGAATACATTTTCTTTACTTACTTATCAATTTCGCAACTTATTCCGGCTGATGATGATGATGATTTTTTTACTGACGGCTGCTCCTTAGGCAAGCTTAATGTTACAAAAGAAATCTCTTGAAGAATACGATTAGTTTTTTTTTTTTATAAATAAAAAGCATCATACCAGAATTTTTGACAAAAAAAATCATAGCTCCTGAACTATAAAAAATCGGCTAACATACATGGGGTATATTCTGATAGTCCTTGGTGTAGAGAATCTAAAAAAAATTTTTGAACGTCAAGCTTTGGACCGCCCTGTTTTACACTAAAATAACCAGTCCCCCCGCGGCATGGTGCCGTAGATGCTGGCAGCATTCCCTCTCTGTATGGCAATGCCAATACGTTGAGCCAGGAAGCTGCCAGCTCTACGGTCACCGGTGGAATCCACTAACCTCTTTGAAATCTCTTTGAAGAGAGCATGGGCATTACGTAAAATCGAACCGTTTCTGACCTCTACAATTAACGAATTTTATAGTTAACAAATTGGTGGCTAAACTTGCGCTTAACCGAAATTATCTTCGAAACAATTTTAACTTAAAGTTAACTAGTCCTATTTAAGCACTGACATATAGGCTATTTGCCTCTTCTTTAGAAAAACTAGTATAAGTATAGTGGTTATATATAATTGTGACAGACAATCTGAGGATCTCAAATGTCGGCAAAAATATATTATAGGTGGTATGCCTATTACGTAACAAGTAACTGCCAGAAATATACTTTTTGTACACACTTTTATTGCTGGCTGTAAGATCAAGAAGTATACCAAATTTCACCTCAATTTAAGCTCAGATACAGGAAAGAGGGTGAAATTCAACTTACAAGATTACAAGCCACATATACGGGGCCAAGCAAAATAAAAGTATGTAAAAAAATATCGCGGCCCAATCGCTTGCACCAAAGCGTGACTCTAGAGAGGCACTTACAGAAATCGAGCCTGCGACGCCAGCGCCATTGTAAACATCTGCCTTGGTTTTGTCTGCCGTTATTGGTTAAAGGATTATTTTCATTCATAGCTTCATTGCACTATATTGGAATTGATTTCTGAACTGATATTTTAAATACGTATCTGTTGTCTGAAATCCCGAAGCCTCGATAACTCGAAATCGTGCTGCGACCTGATTATTTAGACTCATTTTTTTCTTTTTTCTCGTTTTGATACGTGTCCGTTGTTTTGTGTTGAGGCAAAATAAGGATTTTTCTTATTTAGGAAAAACATTTCAATAATTTGGACGAAATATTGTGTTACGGTAACGGTTGAAATATGATAAAACCTCATTAAATTCGTAGCGGAAGCTGTGTCTGTGGACTGTTGGGGTGGAATGATGTGGGTCGAAGTTGATGATAATTTTATTCAATAGCGTCTTATTGTGGCTCGCCTGTGTACCTAACAATGAAAGCATAACATGATAAATTACAATAAAATGGGAGCTAAGGGAGAGACTAGAAGTTATATTTACCATGATGTTCGTTATAAATTATTTAAAATGTGGAAAAACATTTATTTACATAACTAAATATACAGAGGTACTACAGTACAAATACTAACTTAAAATTATGATCACATAATAGTATAAACTTAATTGAATTTAGATTGAGTTCATCAAATTTCCATTGCAGATTAAAATGCAGTGAATTTTAAGGCAATTTATGCCGTGTATCACAGTAGTCCATAACTTTGGAGTTGGTTGATTTTAAATTTAGAGTTAAATAGGGGATAATACTGCAATGTTCTGCCGTCAGAGTACAGCACTAGTAAATCGGTAAAAAGGCGGTTTGTTTACAGAGGGCCTATCGTGGAACGAGAAAATCGAAATTTTGACAACTGCTATCGCTCGAATATGTAAGAGTGACAGAGAAACAGGTGACGAAATTTTTACTTTCGTGTTTCGCGGTAGGCCCTTCGTTTGTGCTAGTGCCGCCCGCTACGCAGAGTTTTGCGTAATATTCCCTATTCGCAAACGTAATTAACGTAGTCCGTGGTTCACTTTTAAGTGAGGATAAATGTAGACGGAGTCACAAGCATCAGCTTAGGATATACGAGTATAGTAGAGGTACAGTCTCAAACAAGATTTACCGAAAGTATGGCTCTTGAAATTTTTTAACCGGCCTGTCTTATGCTGCAATAAGACAGAGAAACTGCTGTACGATTCGTTGTTACAGCACTATTTTGATACCATTTTTGGGCTGATTGTGTATCCCGTTCTTTATATATTTGTGGGCATATTTTTTTCTATTAATGTGTCAAATCCACACACTATAGAACTTTGTCAAATGCTCTACCTAAACTTGTAGAAGGTTTTAGAAACATAGGTTATTAAATGAGGTTGAAAAATTGGTTTTTTTGCAATCGCATTATTAGCTGAAACACAGGAAACCTTAACAATGCAGAACGAAGAGTGTGTATAAAAAACGTTGCACCTTTTGTTAATGTCATCAACATAGATTTCGATACAGATACGAAACCTGCGACATAAACTCAACATTGTTGGCCCGGCCGTAAATAGGAGCATTACTTTACCCCTTTTATCCAGGAAGCTTACACATCACTAAAAATACGTTTCGTTTTTATAGGTCTTACTCATCATTTGGTGCTGCACGCTGTATGGTAAAACTAAACTCCTTTTTCTCCCGATGGATAAGAGGGGGATGAAAACTCTCTAGGAGGGGGGTTCAAAAGTAAAAAGTGTGTATACGCGTGTATGTGTGGCATTGTAGTTTGAAAACGGATTAACTGATTTAGAGAATTAACTGGTTTTGTTTAGTCAATCGGAAAAAAAAATCTTGAGGTAATTCTAAGATAAGTTTTGGATTGGTAGATGGTGCTGCTGTTATTTTGGCCAGGTTTTTTTTTAATTTTTAATATAAACTTAGACTTCTTGACAAATAGTTTGTGTGGGATATATTATTACCGTAACCTCGGGGTACTTTAGCCCTGGAGGGTAACTTTGGCCTTTGGAATTTACTTGGTTCAGGCTTCATAAAAGAATTGAATTAATGGCAAATTGCCATGAGGCTGATTAAAACTAACCGATAACGTATTTATCTTTTTTATTAGAGTCTTCTATATGTGATTTTTATATGGGCCAAAGTATCCTGAATTTGGCCAAAGTACCCCGAGGTGACGGTATATATACGTAATTATAAACATTGAATTATATAATTATAAAACTTTTAATTGCTAATAAACAATAATAAATGTAATAGATACTAAAACAAAAAATGATCAAAATTAAAAGATCTGTTAATCGTGCGTAATGTCATAAACGTCTCTCAGGCCTCAATTACATACTTAATTAATATTTTGGCTGTTTCTAACAAACACAACTATCAAAGTGGTAGATAAAGACAAAACATAAATTAAGTAATCGAGGCCTGAGAGACGTTTATGAAAAAGGGGATCAGTGGATAAATACTTATAATATTACAACTGTTGAAGCTTTGATGATAAAACGAAACTAAGTATTGAAGTTACTTAATCAGAAGCACATATCTCAAGTAAAATCATCACGAAGATTCAATCTCATTAACTCCGTAAAGTTATGGAAGTGTTGATAACACTGTTTATCTTAAACATTAATATTAACAACGAGATCAACTCTTAGAAGTTAATTATGAGAAAACTTTATTAGAAGTTGGAAGCTCTTTTTAAATTCCGTAGTAGGTAATTAAATTATTGTTCAAGTAAATAAATTAAAAACATTTTCAGGGGATTTTACAAAGTTTCAGCTATTTTCGCTGTATACCTGTCTTACGTCATACAAGTATCAGAAGCTGCGAGATAATTAAATGTTATTTCAGGAAATTGAATCTTTACAGTCTGATGTATCTTTCTTAACATAATTTTTATTATAGCTTGCTGTTATGATTGAAAATAAAATTATTTAGAGAACGCCTTGTAGGCTAAGTTAAATGTAAAAATGACGTTGTTATAAGTAGAAAACGTAACATACAATTAAATTAATATTGTGTATTGGTACAAAATAGGTACATAAAAAAACTTAAATAAACTATGTAAATACTAACTAAAATTAATTTACTTAAAAATACATACTATTAGAAACTAAAAATCTATCTCTAAAATGGGCCCCTGTGGCATCGTGCGCTGGCAGCATTTCCTCGCTGAACTGCAATACTTATGCGTTGAGCGAGGAAGCTGCCAGCTCGTTTGTCCATATAATTAAATGTACGAATTTATTTGTAACATACCCAATAGCTGCTATTTTTTATAAGAAATAAACTAGAAACGTTATTTAGGTATTCAGACTCTTGATAATTTAGGACACAAAATGACACACAAATACATAATTATATGACTTTACGTCAAACTTCGTTCGAAAGTCCTAAGCCCGACATGCAATAATTATAAATTGTAAACTAAAACTTTTAAGTCAGCCATGTTTTAAACTTTACCGATAAATAATAAAATTGTCTATGAACTGGCACAATAAAGTCTTCAAAAATTAAAACCAAATTTAAAAAGAGGAACGTTGATGTAAGCTCGCGCGTGTTAGGCGCGCCCGGCCAACACGGGCGGCCAATTCGGCATTTGGGCGGATACTGACGTGCCGCAGGAGCCTGCGTCACAGTCTCTGGACCTCGACACCTTTTTGCGGGACCCTAATTAATTACAGTGACGCTGACGCCTCTCGCGATCTTGAGCGAATGATGAGCTCATATAAAGACCGATCTATTTGCGAGGGTGTGATTTCTTTTTGCTCCCTCAGATTTAGGTACTGTTGAAGGCCTTCTGTAATATCCGTTTTGGAATTGGTTTTCGAACGTAAAGCGAAGTTTATGTTTTTAGTTTATTCATAAAATTTAATGAACGAAATCATTCTTATATTATTTCAGGGTAATAATATTCCGCATATCATAAAAATAATGAATTTTAAAAAAAGCACATAAAGTCGAATGTAGTTTCTTGCTGCGCCCGTCAGTATAATAGTTCATCATCATCATCTATTTAAGAGCTTTGCTCTTATCGGTGGAGTAACCGCCACTCATCTCGCCTCTCCGCAATTGTTTTAAGCTCCCGATAAGACACTACATTAGCCTTTTCCTTAGCCTGGGTTATAAACGCCCGTCTAGGCCTCCCACGGCTCCTTCTTCCTTTTATTTTCCCTTCTATTATGGTTTTAATGTAATCGTCGTGTCGTATTAGGTGCCCTAACATATTGCCTCTCCTGTTCTCAATCGTCTTCATAAGAACCAAATCTAGAACTTCTTTATTCGTCTGTCGTTCTGCCCAGCTGATGCCTTCCATTCTTCGCCAACACCACATCTCAAATGCACCCAGTCTCTTTCTGTCTTGCTTTGTTAGAGTCCACGTCTCGCTTCCATACAGCGCTATGCTCCAGATGTAGGTTTTTATGAATCGTTTCCTTATGTTTCTGGATATCTTGGCTCTGAATAAGTGTTTTTTGCTATTGAAAGCTTTTTTGGCTATGGCTATTCGAGCGATTATATCAGAGGTACATCTGGAGTCCCATGTTATTATACTGCCTAAATATTTAAAATGCTTGACTTCTTCAATTGTAGTATTCCTTAATTTTATAGTTTCTACCGGTTTACTATGTTTGGAAGTATGTATTGTTTTTGTTTTTTGAATATTGATTTTCAGCCCAAATTCTCCAAATATATTATCCATTTCTGCTACTAGCTGTTCAAGTTGTGCTGAAGTTTCAGCCAGAGCCGCGATATCATCTGCAAACCGTATGAAATAAAAATCTTCCCCGTTAATTTTGATACCCCCTTTTTTCGAATCTAATATTATCCTAATCGCTGTTTCAATAAATAGATTAAAAATCAGTGGCGAGAGTGGACATCCCTGGCGAACACCTTGTCTTATCTTAGCTCTTCCTTTCTCCTGACCAATTTCTATTATACTTTCTTGCTCTTTGTATAGTTCGTATATGATTCGCCTGTCTCTGTAATCTATACCTATTTCCTTTAATATACTCATCATTTTACTCCAGTCTATTTTATCAAAAGCCTTTTCTAAATCAATCAAGGCTATATAAGTGTCGATATTCAGGTCCATTCTTCTATCTATAATTAGCCTAAGCGCCAAAATTGCCTCCCTTGTGCCCTTGTGTTGCCTGAAACCGTATTGGTCCGGTCCTAGATAGCCTTCGGCTATCGGTCTGATTCTGTTTTGCACAATTTTAAGGAGTATTTTAGATGCTTGAGATATAAGGCTTAGCGTTCTATGTTCTTCGCATTTAAGTGTGTTCATATTCTTAGGGAGTGTAACAATTTTACTTATTTGAAAATCTCTTGGCACTTCTCCTGTGCTATACATATCTTTAATTATTTCGAATATTTCATCCTTCATGGTGTCGCATTCCAATTTTGTTATATATTCGATGAAAATCTGGTCTTCTCCTGCTGCTTTGCCACTTTGTATGCATTTTAAAGCTTTGTCAAATTCTGATCTAATGATATCTGGACCCAAATTATCTGCCTCTACTTCAGTTTCTGGCTCGATGTCCTGTTCTGTTAAACCATTTCCTGCATACAACTGCTCTAAGTACCTAATCCAGCGTTCTACAATGTCTTCATTGTTGATTAGTATTTTGCCCTGTTCATTTAAGATCGTAGAACTTCTTGTTAATAATAATAATATAAGTATAATAGTTAGTATAATAGTTAGGTTAAATTTATTTTTTGTTGCGTTTTTAAATACTAGCTGTAATTAAGACCGTGGATCGGGCAAATTACTAATAACCTGTAATATAATGGCCACGTACAGATACTTTAAAATCTATACAAAATTTCAATCAATTATCAAAAATGATTTAAAAAATTAAAAGAGAGCATTTATGCTAATCTAGTTTTGTGTTATTCACAATTTTCTATTAATCACCAAAACTTATGTATCTTACACTCAAAAGTAATTGAAACGAGTCACCGCTCTGAAGTATATTTAAGAAGCCTCACATACAGCATCGAACCTAAATAAACAAGTGCGAATCATCACATAAAATGCTGAAACGAACTTGAGGGAGGCATTTCTCCAGGTTTATGTATAGGTGGCCCGATAAAGATGCGAAGGTTGACGGCTCGACAGGGATTAATGAAAAGGAAAAGTTATAGGAGAAAGTGTGAATGTGGAGAGTTGTTTATTCGTTATCTGTTTGCCGTAATATAGATAATACATTACTTTTTTAGTTAACTTGCGTTAGTTTAAAGGGTTTATTTCATTTAAAACTCGTTTGTCGACGGTTTTCATTATAATTTTATGTCTAATCTGAAAACACCTGTCAAGAGTCCGTCAAAGTTAAGTTCTAGTAACCTCCCTCGCCTGCTATTGGAAAAATTATTTTCATCACTCCACCCCGGAATCGCACTCCTTATCCCTTGACAGCGGTGGGAGAAAACGCATTTTCTCCATATGTGGGGAAAGGAATTTGGTACAAGTTTTGACTTGTTTTTTCTCGTTATCCGGAAGTTGGGAGTTTAAAAGGTGATATGAATTAAGTATATAATTTTGAAAGCATTTATTTGGCTACGATTGTTTTAATATTTTACAGCTTATATTTTCCTCTCTCTTCTTGTCTTGAGGTTCTCATACGCTCAAGATCTCATTTTTCAAACTCAATTTTGGTATCATTCGCTAGCTCGGGTCTCAATAAAGGAACGAGATGTTAAACATCAACTTTGCCCCAAGTACGGTGAGCGTTATGCGCTACCAGTAATTTTAAATTTCAAATCAAATGAAGAATTTTGAAATTTGTGTAGTCCCACGAGCTGGAGATTACATTGTGTATAAAAAATACTTATTCCGTTTAAGTATCCGTATTTTTTCGCTATTTCATGCGAAATGTGTGAATCAAAAACACATTGAGGGTAATTGCCGGCTCTAAGCTCTGGGCTCAGGGTAAGTACGCTGATAAATTCCTATTGAACATAATTTACTGGAAACGGGAAAAAATAACCGTTTATACTTGGTCTGAAAACATTGGACTGAGTGCTTTGAAGTGCTTTCAGTTGAAAACCCCAAAGTTTGGTGCTTTTCAATGATATAAATAATAAAAAAGCAATTGAAGTAAGTAAAATCGGATCATGTTTAAAGAGTCGTGTGATATGCCTGTTTCCGAATGTTACGAACTTAAGAAGCTACATTTTAGTTAGCTTTGTTGATAACATTATACCAAATGTGTATTTTAATTAAATTAATTATCGCTAATTGCATAACATAAATGGAACTAAAACAAATCATCGTACTGATAGTTGCTTCATTGAAAAGTTTAATATCGAAGATTCTAGACCAACATCTTGAGAGACTTTCGTTACGATGCTATGGTTGAATGTGAAATCAGATTCAGAAGACTGTAATCCTGGATACGGAGTACCACCTGCATCCTGGGCCCTAATACCTCGTTGCTACATGAAAAAAAAATCTTCATCGAAGACAAATCCTTTTGGTCAAGACAATATTGTTTCGTATGTATAGGTGGAAACAATTTGCCTAGAAAGTGGTCTTAATTCAAGTAAAATGTCTTTATTCAAGTAAAATATATCTCGGGCTAGAGATATGTACCTAATTAGTCCAAGACAATATTTACTTATGTTTAAACAATAATATTCTTGCATTGGTTTTCTTGGCTGAAGATATCCTTTTTTCCGTTGCACCTTTTTCTAGGGTGGGTGGAAAGGTGTGTTTAGGTACGTTTAAGTTGTATTACCTACATTTTTTTATTGTTTAAGATTTACCAACAAACTTTAATGTATGTACGTCCCTAACTTTGCAGTGTTTATAATAAAGCACATATGTATTTTGTAGAGTATAAAATTTTCGGATACAGAATCTTTTGCTCTATAAAGCGCAACGATTGATTTAGTCAACTTTAAAGATTTTTTACTTACTTATTTGTAAATGTTATTTTATAAAAAATGCAATATGAAAATAAACAAGATAATATGTATAGAAAAGGAAAACATATCTAGAAGTAAGTAAAAGGACGCAGCATGTTTGTGGTAACAACTGCAGTAAATACGAATTAGTCCAGGAAACTGTTCGCTATGCTAGCTTACCTCTTAAATTGGTAGCATATATTACTCACCTTTAACCCAACACGGTAAACTTTCGTTAGACAACTACTAAATTCTTGTACTGCTAACCGCTAGCGCTGGTAGTTATATACTTGTTGTATAACAAACAGTGAAACTAAAATTAATGACTGTAATACCATTAAAAACAGATACTTTAAAAAACGAGACTCAGCGTTACAGCTTGTAACGCGCGACATGCAGAAGAGAAGCTTTAAAATTTGAGGCGACGGAATAAAAGTTTCACTTTAAAAAATGCGTATTTAGTTGAAATTTGGACGCCAAGCAGTTGTTCTAAATATACAACGTTACTGAGCACAGAGACTATGAATATATAGACAGCCACAGTCTAAGAACTTTTTGAAGCTCCAAGTCTGAGGCGCCATCTGGTCGTGAGCAACCTAAAGATACAAAAATAGTAGGCGGAAATGTTATTGCGCTACATCGCCATCTAGTAATGAGTGGCATTACTACGGTACTTATTGGAGCCTCAAAAAGTTCTTAGACTGTGCCGGTATATATGTATTATTTGGGAATAGCTGCTTAGCGTCCAAATTTTAATTAGTGTCCGACCGAAACATGTTTTTTTGCCGAAACCGAAACCGAAACCGAAGGTTCGGCTCTAGGTGCAGTTTCGGCCGAAACCGAAACCGAAACCGAAACTTTTATAGACATGTTAAAATCGTTGAGTTAAATGTCAATAAGCCGTTGTAACTTGTATAGGATAGGTGGTATAAAGAAGAACAAGGTTAGTAAGTTTTTATTAATCATCCTAGTAGCGTCTGTGCTGGCGTTTTCTCACGGACTCCACGGAGCCTGGGGTCCACTTGGCAACCTAATCCCATGATTTTTTCTAGTTTGTGAACAACTCCAAGTTATATCAGTGTAAGGCGTATTTTGATCCTTAAATTCGTTTTGGTTTGTAGAATTTTACATCGCTCTCGTTTGTTATGTAGCCGAGTTACGCATTGTGCAGTTAGATCTTTCAGCTTTTTTTTTCGCGAAATAAATGCAGAGCACGAAATATTTTCTATTAAAGGTTTCTTATGAATAAATATAATGATGTAACTTTTTAACAACTTTAACGTAAAAATTTTCCCCCCTTATTGAAAGTATAATTGTCACAAGTCAACCGTGTTTTCGTACATAGATGTGTACGAAAACATGGGAAACAGACAGATGTCTGACATCAGTTTTTTTTTCTTTGGTATTTTTTTAGGTTTTGGATCTGATTTTTGATTAAATAAATAAATAAATCTGCTACGTTAAAATTAGCAATAAAATAATCCACACGATTTTAAACTTCACTGATGTATTTACAGAGTAAAATTACGATCAGTAAACAAAATAAAAATATGACAGTTTTGTTCGATACTTGGAGTTAAAGGTTTATAGCATCTATCTCTATGATTTAAATAATACGTATTGTTTAAAAAAAGTACTGAGGAATATATGAGTCCGAAAAACAAGTATTAATTTGTGCTTTATTAAAATTGGTATGTTTCCTTTAAAATTATGTATACGATTTTGTAAATTTGTGTGTTATTCATTAGTTATACTGCAGTTTATTAGTTATACAGCAAAGTTTCATCGACTGAGACATCAATGCTGTTAACAAGTCTCTATAAAATAATTCGCCAACATTGCATGGATTATTTTAGTTTTACAATCAGTATTCAAAATAAATCATCTAGTGTTTTTACTTGATTTCTTCGTGTATCATTTTCAGCGTAGGCCGACGCAGTTCCTTGGGCAGTCCTTTGCATGAACTCAAGAGTTTACTGTTTCATAAAATTAATACTTAAATGATATTATCATTTATCATATTACAATTTATGAAATAATCTTCCAAATCACATGTACACTTTTTTGATATTTATTTATTATAATTTTATCACTTAAAAACGTTACTGAGACAGAACTTGTGGACCGATTAAGTACAATGTTGTAAGTTTCGGCGCGGCCGAAAGTTTCGGCCGTTTTTTGGCCGAAACCGAAACTTAAGCCGAAACACGATTTTTTGGCCGAAACTGGCCGAAACCGAAACCGAAACCGAAACTTCGGTCGGACACTAATTTTAATACGCAATCTCTGAAAAGGCTAATTGACTACAAGTACCTAGTATAAGTATAACGCGAGTCATTGTCATATGTATGTATAATTAAAGATATCTTGACATGACAAATGATAGTAATTAACTCGTCTATTATTGGATCCGCCCGGCTACTGTTCATGCTTCAGTGGCCTATCCTCATCCAAACAGGCAGTGCTTGCAGTAGGTAATGTATTCATTTTTTTGACAGAAATGGGACTTAATCGCGTACACTTACTTTTGTAATTTTCCTGACGTTTCAAGCGTGTCGTAACGCTCGTGGTCGCAGGCAGACTGGCGAGGAGTTGTATCAGCATCTCCTAGCCGCGCGGGTTTTCCGAACTACCCGCACTTGGTCTTGATTATTCACATTTACGCTAGGGTTGTCACTTTGCCTACACACAACACTCACAACATCCGATGGTTTGGAAATGCACGCTAATATTTGCTGATCACTGGATTCCACGAAGAAGAAATCCCCTGTCCCTCATTCTGGTTAAAGTTTTTATACTTCCTAATTTCAATAGCCTCTCGGAGTTTCCTGCTATAACGACGAGGTTCCGTGGAGAGGACTTTTGGATTATGGAGCTCAATCCAGTGGTTTGGTCGACCATGAGCGTTACGACACGCTCGAAACGTCAGGAAAATTACAAAAGTAAGTGTACGCGATTAAGTCCCGTTTTTGTCAAAATAATGAGTGAAAATCGTGTGAGTTTACATAAATCAGTACATATAGGTAATGTATTCATTAATGCCTGTGTGAATAGCATATCGCCACGCTTTCACTACCGGTTCTTGACCGCAGACTTGAACTAGAAGCACTGCTAATGACAGAGGGTTCAGTTATTTTTTTATGATACCTACTTAAAGTTTAATTTGACTCGAGAACATAGGTATATTATTTTACTATCTGCGGATAATTTATTTATTTATAAAAAATATGTCCATAAAATGAATAATATTTAATGATGGAACCAATAACGTAATGTAAGTACTTATATTAATAAGGCTTAAGTATTTATATAAAACTAGGCCTATACCCAGAAAGGGGCCTTAGCTTATATAAGTTACTTTGTAATTGAATTAAAATGTAAACATTAGTTATGGTTAAGGAAATAAAGGCTTTATTTATTTTTTTATTTATATAAAACTTCGTATTTAATGACTCGCCAATCTCCTTTGTTAAGAATACATATTTGTTATTTAATTAATAACTATTATGCAATAATTACAAAATAACTGCCACCTAGGCCATTTGGTTATTTACTGTAAGCTATAAGCTTATGTGTAGTTTTTTATATTTAATAGGAAAAGATATTTCCTTGGTCACATCAGACATCAGATTCAACAAAACAAATTAATTTCCATAAATAAATTCTGACAAGTTACTTCTAGTTGTAGTCTATTGTTCTAGTCTATTCTTTTAGTTGTAGACAAAATTATACATGTAAGTAACACATAGTAACCACAGCATCTTGGAAACTTAAGAGTTATTAACGGAATAAGTAAACTTCTGAACTAAGAACAATAGTGAACATGTCGTTGTTAGTTGTGCAGCGGTTAGCGAGTCAAGGGCTTGGCTAATGCGATGCGGAAGATAGCACCCTGTGTCGTGGTACACTGCTAATTGACTTAGTAACTATGGCTAGCTCGTTGTAGCTGCTTAAGTGTAGTCCTATATTGTACGATTATACACATGTGTTAAATTTGTACCTAATTTAAACGAATTGTAATGGAAGAAATACTATTATCAACGGAATAAGTAAACTTCTGAACTAATAACAATAGTGAACATGTCGTTGTTGGCTGTGTCGCGGTTAGCGAGTCAAGGGCTGGGCTAATGCGATGCGGAAGATAGCGCCCTGTGTCGTGGTCCTCTGCTAATTGACTTAGTAACTATGGCTAGCTCGTTATAGCTGCATAAGTATAGTACTATATTGTACGATTATATACATATGTGTTAAATTTCAAATTTAAATGAATTGTAATGGGAAGAAATACTATTATTAACGGAATAAGTAAACTTCTGAACTAATAACAATAGTGCACATGTCGTTGTTAGTTGTGCAGCAGCGGTTAGCGAGTCAAGGGCTTGGTTAATGCGATGCGGAAGATAGCACCCTGTGTCGTGGTCCTCTGCTAATTGACTTAGTAACTATATGGCTAGCTCGTTATATCTGCATAAGTATAGTACTATATTGTACGATTATATACATATGTGTTAAATTTCAAATTTAAATGAATTGTAATGGGAAGAAATACTATTATTAACGGAATAAGTAAACTTCTGAACTAAGAAATTGTTCTTAGTTCAGAAGTTTACTATTGAGTGAACATGTCGTTGTTAGTTGTGCAGCGGTTAGCGAGTCAAGGGCTTGGCTAATGCGATGCGGAAGATAGCACCCTGTGTCGTGGTCCTCTGCTAATTGACTTAGTAACTATGGCTATCTCGTTATAGCTGCTTAAGTATAGTACTAAATTGTACGATTATATACATATGTGTTAAATTTGCAATTGAAATGAATTGTAATGGAATAAATACTGTTATTAACGGAATAAGTAAACTTCTGAACTAAGAACAATAGTGAACATGTCGTTGTTAGTTGTGAAGCGGTTAGCGAGTCAAGGGCTTGGTTAATGCGATGCGGAAGATAGCACCCTGTGTCGTGGTTCTCTGCTAATTGACTTAGTAACTATGGGGCTGTGCATAAATTACGTCATCGATTTTTGCCAATTTGGGACCCCCCCTTCTAAAATCATCCAAATATTATGCTTCGAATGGCCCCGTTTCCTCCTACGTTATGCTACCATCATCCGATGTTCAGACCCCCCCCCCTATTTTGAAATGACGTAATTTATGAATAGCCCCTATGGCTAGCTCGTTATATCTGCTTAAGTATAGTACTATATTGTACGATTATATACATATGTGTTAAATTTGAAATTTAAATGAATTGTAATGGGAAGAAATACTATTATTAACGGAATAAGTAAACTTCTGAACTAATAACAATAGTGAACATGTCGTTGTTAGCTGTGCCGCGGTTAGCGAGTCAAGGGCTGGGCTAATGCGATGCGGAAGATAGCGCCCTGTGTCGTGGTACACTGCTTATTGACTTACTAACTTTGGCTAGCTCGTTATATCTGCTTTAGTATAGTCCTATATTGTACGATTATACATATGTGTTAAATTTGACATTGAAATGAGTTGTACCTACTTAATTAAAGAAATACTTACATTGTTACGCAAAAAAAAATTGTCAATATTAATTTCGTAAGTAAACCTCTACATGCGCTAGATTCAAAAATTAATTTCGTATTTTCACATTTATGGACTAAGAGCTGTCCACGTCATATATGACACAATAATGAGAGCAACAAAACTCGTCTACTTAGATTACTATTTGAAGAATAAATTTCCTTTTTTGCCATGTGCATTGTCTGTCATACTGTTAAGGTATCACGGTAGTTTTTGAATCTACCCTGTATCTATTTCCCCATATCTAATTGTCTGTTAGTTTTAAACGATCACCTGGAAAATCAATCCTGAATTAATAAATTAGCTTCAATTAACGTGTATCCGAGGCTTCAAAACCACGCTAGACTAAGCCGTAAAGTCGATTTACTTTATCACCTATCTTTATTAGGTACGTTTTTTAAAACACAACCTTATTGCAATGAATCTAGGGTGGATTGTCAATCGATCCCACAGGTACATAAGGTTTCGAGGAATTAAGTAGACGAAGGTTTAAGAGATTAACGAGATACCGTTAGAACAGAGATTTTAATTATCGTGATTAAAATTGCTTCTACAGGCACTTTCACGTTTGATTGAGTAACAGTTTTTTAAAGGGAATATAAATTAACAATTTGTACTTACCTACTGTTTTTTTTAACATAATAGTACCAGACAGACATAAGTATCTGACCAGGGTACATGTACATTGTTTGGAAGGTACAATGGAACATATGCAAATAAGCCAAAAAACTGATCTTGGTAATTTCCCTAAAATAGGTAATCATGGAACAAATACTTTTGTATTCAAATAAAATTATAGAACAAATTCTCGTACATTAAATAATCTCGTTAGCAGAGCTATGAGATTGAGGGTAAGAAATTTAGACGTCATGTTGATATGTTACAAAGTATGCACGAGAGGATATTCGTTACATTTTAAAGATTAATGTAGTAAATATACCCACTTCACGTACTTAGTATGTATGTAATATACGTGAAGAAAATATACCCGTTTTCTACTGAGAACGTTAGGTATAGGTACTTGTGTTAAACGTGTTAACTACTTATAATATTATAGTTAGGTAATACTATCTGAAATCAGTCATCTTTTTACTTGGTACTTAATGTTAGTTTACATTGCTTGTTTTTTGCTGATGAGCGATACTATTTTTAGATCGAGCAATGATCACTAAACGAAGCAAATATTTAATAAGTATGATAAGTTAAGTATACGATTTCTTTCGTTTCCTCTCTAAACAACTAACAATTCTACGTATACAGGGCCGATCCGTTTAAGGGCATAATTTGGTATCATATTGCGACTAAGACAAAATACGAGAAAAAAAAATTGACATGAAAAAACATTTTTTGTATGGGACCCGCCGTCTCAGCCGGCTAAACCCTCCATATAAAACCAAAATTTTATATTTATTAATTCAAACACAGTTAAACAGTTTACACGGGTTGTCTGGTGCATCCCAAACTAGGCTGAAGCCTGTATCTTGGAATGCACCACATATATAGACAGTTTCTAAAACAATTGAAGCTTGGACCTACTGGACCTCTAACTCTGAGTGACCCTCACAGTAACACGCGATTGAAAGCTTTCGCCAATTTCTTCCAAACCTAACGAGCTAAGGACGAAAACTTGTAATTGGATTGTATTTTAAGTACTTACTGAAGAAGTTTCCGAGTTTGTAACAACTTATTTCCAAAATTGGTCGCTTCCCTCCTTACTTAATATCAATAAATTCAAGAATCTGTGTACCCATTTCCAGATGCAAACGGGACTGAATTTTAAAAGGCGACCTTTTTGTAGAGATGTTTGAATAAAATCGTATATTTAATCTTAGTTCGTTAATTGGCTTTGTTATAGCCTCCGCTCCGCAATAAAAAAAGGATAAGCGAACTACTTCGGCTATTTAATCATCATCCTCTTGTTCTTCTTCCTCCTAGCGTAAACGCTAGTGCCAACTGACCTGAGCTAACTGCCATCTGACCTCCCAACCCAGAGGGGAAACTAGGCCTTTTTGGGATTAGGTCCCGTTTCCTTACGATGTTTTCCTTCACCGAAAAGCGACTGGTAAATATCAAATGATATTCCGTATATAAGTTCCGAAAAACTCAGTGTTACGAGCCGGGGCTTGAAGCCGAGACCTCCGTTGAAAGTCGGACGTCTTACCGCAAGGCTACCAGGGGGGTGATTTTTGAGATTTGAGCACTCGAAAGTGACATTTATAACTCCGAATAAAACGATGAAATTATGTTTTAAAAATAAAAGCGATAGAAATTTAAAATGATGATTATTTAAACTATTAATTCCATGCGAAAAAACTAGCAACAAACTTTTGTGTGCGATTATTTTCGAGCTTGAATTTTTAGAATTCGAGCGTCCGGCTGTCAAAAATCGGCGCCCAGCGCTTTTTTACTTCGGCTATATTTTCATCAATAACTTAAATTTGGTAAGGAGTTAATAAAGTGTTTTTGATTATAACACAATATTTTGGTAAGTAATAAAGCCTTCTATTAGACGAAGTTTGGTTGCTTGTAATAAAAAAAAACAGTGCGCTTGCGTAGAAGTCGGAAAATTATTAAAATAAAATAAATGCTTATATTTATATTTAAGTGGAATTACACGACATGATACAATACATATGAAGAAGATTTAATATTAACAAGGCCCTACGTTTACGAGTGCAGTCCTTTTCTGGCAGGGTTTTATGTAATGTGGATGTTTTATTTATATGAGATCGACAAATAAAAATTCCGCTTTAAACTTGTGTTTTTATTCCACTTTTACACTAACCGACACGTTTTAAGTTACTTTATATAAAAAATAAGCTTGGTCGCTCTTGTAACGCCATATTGAATGAACCACGATCGCTGAATGAATGAATGGCGAGTAATTTTGTTCAGTTCATTCAACGTGGCGCTCATCAAATCTTAAAGGTGTTTTACATCCTACATTTATATGTAGTATAACTCATATTTTAATCACTTAACGATTTCTATAGTAACACAAGGAAATCACAAAGGATAGCATTACATAAGCTAAGAGCTGTGTCCACATATTGATTACACAATGGTTTAGCTTAACCCAACACTGCCAAGCTATCCGATTAGTGTGTAGACACCGCGTTATATAGATGGTAGCATAGCTAAGTTTACATATACAGAGTGTTTCCTGTAACATGAGCAATAAATTAAAACGTAGATTCTACTCCTCAAACAATAAAACATTTGTTCAACAACTTTTAAAAAATATGTATTTTTTAGATTGTCTCTTTTTCATACAAACTAAATAGTATTTTCAATGTACGTTAAAATCCGTCCAATTGACATTGCTTGTCAGCCTTGTCACTTTACAGACATAATCAATTTCCGAATACATTGCGTGTTCGAATGAACTTTAAAGTGAAATAAAAATCAAACCTTAAGTTATTTTTAAAAGTTGCTGAACAAACGTTGTCTGGTGTGAGGAGTAGAGTCTACGTTTGAATTTATTGCTCCTATTACAGGAAACACCCGGTATATATACTTGTCTTAATGTGGTAGTTACTGGACCCATATAATCGACATGCCAAGCTGTGACACGTGGATAATTGGATATCCATGCAAGATCACTTGAGGGCTAGTTAGTGCCAAACAGCATAAGTAGAATTATTTATTTAATGTAATTCATAGTTTGTCGCCTACTGTTTTTTCTTTCTGTAATAATACGCAATGTTTTTTGTTCTAGATAATGTTAAAATATAACTGAGACAACATCGACAGTTTTTACCAAATTTGGTATTAAGATACTAATTTCCGATTCAAAAAATTTGCTAGACTATCACTCTGACCTCCACCCATTAAAAGCTGCCAGATGTCTGAACAGTATAGCAATCTAACCAGATGGGTTTTGTTGCTCTCATTATTGTGTCAATTGCAGACTTACGGTGCTTTATTTTGTATTTAAAAACCTTTGGTCTAACTTAGCTAATGTGCAATGAACTCCGTGCCAATATTTTTTCGAGATGACTACATGGGGATGAGGATATGTAGTTTCCAAAAAAGGTGTTGTTATGTACGGTACTTTAACTGAAAAAACTATCGAAACCTATTGGATATTTTTGTTAGCCGTTAATTTATTTAGCAGAAATTGAGTTATTTTTATCATTGACCCGTAAGGTACCTAAATAATAAACGAAGAACCAATTTAAACTAAAAAAAAACAAATTTTGTATGGGACCTCCATACAATTTTTTTTAATGTTTTTTTATAAAACAAAATTTTTAATACGACACTAATTATGTCCTCAAATGCAGCCAGCATTTTTATTACACCTTGTATTCCATATCCTGTTTGACGATATCTTACAAAGTGGAATCTAGGATTGAATACTCCACACCTCTCAAAATTGTAGTGAAACATATCCCTGTTTCATCTTATCTAAAATCTTATTCTATAATTACACATCAAGCCTTCATAACAATCTAGTTGAGAAGTGTGAAGTGATCGTTAAACGCAAGTTGATCTTCATTAACTGATAGTCTTAACTGACATGCTTTTCATATTACAATGTGACCTTCTATGAAGCAGGGTGAAGTTGAAACGGCTATGCAAAACAGACCGGCCGGCCGTCTCCCAAATGGCAAAGTTTGGAACTTATCGAAATGTTGCAGCTTTTCCAACAAAAATACGTGGAAGAAATTGCAAAATACTTTAACGTTTTCTTGATATTTGTGCGAATGCAAGTGTGCCGCATTTCAAGATACGTTTGGAAGTCGAACTTTATTTATTTAAGATTCGGTATTCGGTACCGTAACATCGCGGTACTTACTTTATCCCAAACTCAGGATACTTCAATTAAAATGGCATTATGACTATTTTATAAGCATAGCTGTTTAGTTGTAGACATAATCAACTCATACACATACATAAAAGTAAAAAAAAACACAACACATAATAATTATTTATATTTCGTAAAGTTTGGGCCAAAGTTGCAGTTTGAAGCGCATTCATATGGCCATAGATTTTTATTTAAATTACACGTACCTAATGGTTTGCAATGAAAGCACAAAGCAACCTAAATTGATTAAACATGTCAAAGAAACACGTAGTATCTTGATTATTTGTTTTTATTGCACTAAAAAACTTCAAAATAATCAACACAAAGTAATAAACATAGCTCGGACAATTCATCGCAAAAACGTCGCAAAACGAATATAACACCGAAATAAAACAAGATGTATATAATTTGTATTATGTACAGTATTTTAATAATATATTTCTATATTCCATTCATAACCACAACCCAAAATTTGGCAATAGTGTGCATATTGTTGTATTGTTATTATTTTTTGCGATGAATTGTCCGAGCTATGGTAATAATTTAAATAATAAATCTATCAAACATAGGTAGTATGTTTTTGCTAAAACTGTCCCAAATTTTTTCTGTTTAACAGAAAACCTTTCTAGACTTATCCATTATTATCATTAGAAGTATGTATATAGTTGACATGTGTAAGCTATAATTAACACTAGTGGTTCTGTGAACCGTAGACTTCGGAGAACATACATAACGCGACAGTAAACTTCCCCCCTTTTTCCCCTCATTTTCCCCCCAATAAAAAAATGGCTCGACAATTTTTGGAAAATAAATCAAGGAACGTACATGCCAAGTTTCAGCGAAATCGGATGAAAAATGCTACCTCTAGACTAGACCAACACTGACCAACCAACCACCCAATACACACCCATCAATCTGCCAAATCGTCGTACCAGTGAAAACGGAGACGTTCGTCGCCTCGCTACGCTCAGCTCCTCAGTCAATTAAAAAAATATCTAGGTTCCCTATCAATAGATAAGTATGTACAGTCGCCATCATATCGGAGCGGCCAAGGTGGTCACAAATATCTGAACAACGCCTCTATTGTCAAGCCGATAAAGTGCATGTTCAGATATTTTTGAGTACCCTGGCCGCTCCGATATATTTGATGGCGACTGTACGATGAATAGGAAACATATCAACACAGATTAAATAAATGGATGTTATTTAAAGAGTGAATATAACAAAATGTGATAACCGTACTTAAAAAAAAAATCGTCAGGGTGATGTTTTAAAATCCGTTTATTAGCTTTTGCTTACGATAGTTGTTGCCTAGGTGCCGTATTCTAATTTTAAAATACTTAAACAATACATTAAATTAAACACAATCCATCTCAAACATAACTCCAACACTCAACCAATAATCAACCAATATTGAAGTTGTATTGTAGTTGCATCGCAGTAGTTTTCAAGCAAATTCCGTCATTTTTGATTTAGACGTGTAGGCGTTAGGTGTATTGTGTTGTTATTGCATTGGATTTGCATTGAAGTTGGGTCGTGTCTGTGCGTGTTTTAAAGTTAGAAAACGGCCCTAGGACGCGCAAGTATAAATACAATACGAACAAAAACAAATAATTTATTGAAAAAAGTATAGTAGAGTGGTTGCTCTTATAAGTAGGCTAAGATTTTTTAACGACAGGTCGTTTACAAATAGGTAAGTACTTAGTACTATATTTGTAGTTGGTAGTCGGTAACCTGCCTTTACCATGCTAAGCAGATTATTGCGAGCGTTGCCTCGTCCAGATTAAGCAAATGAAATCGCGTGAATTGTATGGTGCTAGAGCTTAATAAAGCGGATTGAGGACATACATGTTTCATGCGCTCCGCTGTGTTCATGTTTTCTTTACTACGTGTGTCTAAGACAAAAGCACCTTAAATCACCGAATATATTACCTATACAGAATATATAAGTGGTATGAACTGGGAATAGGAACTACGAACATGAGCTATGAACATTGAACTAAAAAATAAGTTAATTACCTACCATAAGAATAAATGTCAATTTTGTGTCATTATTTTGGCAAAGGTATAATTTTGCGGCCGGCGATTAAGATGTACATTTTACACATTCAGTGAAGCTATTATACAACGACGGTGGCAAACAAGCATATGGTAAACACTTACCGTAGCCTATAGACGCCTACAACTCCAGAGGATTCATTGACTCTCTTTTTGTTTGCTTAAATCAGAAAATAAAGAGCTATAAGTGATCCATTGAAACCGTCCATTTTACCTTACATCAAATCATAAGGTCAGAAACTCTTGTCTAACATAAGAATTAACTTGACTATGCCTGATTTAAAAACGACCATTTTCCATGAGCTATACCGAATCCCAAGTATCCCAACTCCTGTATTTAATGAGACCAAATTGAACACAATGGGCTCCGTGTAAGAATTTTATTACACACCCGAGTTCGGGGCGGAAGAAATTCTAAGTGCCGTCACATTTCAGAGGCATTCTAATTCTAATTAACGCATCAACACACACTGTAGTCCAAAAACGTTGCAAATCTCAGTTTAATTTAACGGCCTCCTAGCCTAGCTGGTAGTGACCCTGCCTATAAAGCAGGAGGTCCCGGGTTCGAATCCTGATCAGGGCATTTATTTGTGTGTTTATCACCGACATTTGTTCCCGAGTTATGGATGTTTTCTATTTATTTAAGTATTTATCTATATCTATTTATTATATCGTCGCCTAGTACTTACAACACAAGCCTTATTGAGCTTACTGTGGGACTAGGTTGATTTGTGTAAGATTGTCCTAATGTTTATTTATTATTTATTTATTTCTTTGTTTTTATAAAAAGCGGAATAAATCCCAAGAGGCTATATCAACCTCAACCTGGAATGTATCAAAGTGGTCTCCCTATTCGAATTAATTTTCCTGAAGCGGATTACATTCTTCGACATCCACCACTTAACAGCTGGCAGATGTCCAGATCTAGATATCAACGTAGTATAGCAAACTGACTACAGGGGTTTCGTTGATCTCATTATTGTGTCATTTCTGACGTAGCCAGCTCTCCGTATACTAACGATATCATCTTGAATTGGGCCGGAGACTGCCCGTCCGCCGCGACTGAGTGTCTCCATGCACCAACAACGATTAAACGAAATTTTGCGTCACAGAATTAACAGCCTTTTCACATAGAACAACGCCCGTCTATTTGGTGCTATAAATCTTTTAAGCAATAAACGCCGCTAAGGAACTTCCTCCCGGCAATATATTAGTACCTAGCACGGGAAAAAAGAATCTTAAGTAGGTATGGTAAATTATGGACAGGGATGTAATGCGAAGTAATATTTTAAGGAGCTGTGTTTACCGAGAATAATGAGTTTCGACACGTTTCGACGTAGTAAAAAGTTGAACGTAAAAAATCTGTAAGAATGCTGCACAATTTATTTCATGAACGGCTACAGGTTTCAAGCCAAGAATACAAAATAATTACATAGACAAAAAACATTGGCTAGTTATTACCGGGTTATTACTGAGTGACCGCGCACATAATCTCGTACCAGAGATTTTGCAAACAATGTCAAAATTTAGTTATAAGTTTTTTTGAAATAAATAGTTCTAAATTTTAATTTTTTTTTTTTTTATTATTTTAATTTATCTCTCATCTTCGAGAATATGAAACCATTGAAACCAATATGTTAGATAGATATAGTTTAGGACACCTAAATTATAAGGACTCAAGATTTAAACCTGTATTACACCTGCCTAAATCAGGGCCTAACGACAAGGACGCTGCAATACGCTAGACACGTTTGGAGATATTGTTCAACGTATCTAACGTATTGAGGCATCCTTGTCGTTAGGGCCCGATTAAGGGAGGTGTAATACCGGCATTAACAATTTTCAATAAATTACTTTACCTCCTAGATCATACTGATTTTTTTCTTACGAAAAAGACTCATCCTTATTCAGACAGCTATTAATTTTCATCGAGTAGGTAATTCTGTGGTGGCAACCCTACGTCGTATAAAGTTTAACGATCAGGCCAAATTAATTGTGACCTCATTCGTATCCTCACTCAATTAGCTTAGGATTGTCACGACTGGAAAAAAATATAAGGTAAAAAAACAAAGCAGACTAATAAATAATACAAGGTATTTCATGAACGAACTCGACCTTTTTATTATTTAATTAAAATCGCATATAAAAACCATCTTACTTACTTATAATACTATAAGCAGGTACTATATCATGATTATACTCCAATATTGAGTACCAGTCGCGGTAGGTCAAAAATTTTCTTAGGCATACCGGTAATTTGGCTTAAAATTTCTTCATGAGTTGTAGGAAAACTGCTCAGATGCCTGAAAATTAGGCAAGCCGACGGGAATCCTATTCTATGGATGTACCGCCATCGCCACTGTTGAGTAACTAGTTGAGTTATACAAAATCGAGAAAATTTTAAAAGGAACTTATATCTGATCCGCTACTTTCCCAATAACTTCATGAAAATAAAACAAAACCCCTCTATAACTGTTAAAATATTTTTTCAGGCCTAACACAATTTGGCGCATTAATAACGTAGAGGATATTTTTCAAGCCCTAACTATCAGACACGCGAAGGAGAGACGTAGAAAAACAGTGTCGTATAATTCACGTTAATGAACATCAGTCTTCGCCTAATCCGAGTAGAAAAAAGCTATAGATGATGTTTGGTAAAGATTGCCTTTAACCTAAGATTTATGAAGGTACCTATTTCGTTACCTAAGTACATTTATATTCGGTAATACTCGTAACACATTCGAGACTCATCACAGGGCCGTAGCTAGGGGAGGGGGGCATTAGGGGGCAATGCCCTACCTTAAAATACTAATGCCCTACCTTAAAAACTATAATCGGGTCAAAAATGTATGAAAATAAAGTTAATGGCCTACCTTAAAATTCCCTATGCCCTACCTTAAATTAGCACTGCCCTATCTTAACAGCAATTCTGGCTACGGCCCTGACTCATCAACGTTCAATATGGCGACGGAGCTGTCATCCCATAAAAAACTGTCCAACAGAACTTTTCATACAAGATTTTTTTAACGATGACGTTGACGTTAACAGATGATGATGATGATAATACCTACCCTTGATCAAAATCAAATAAATATTACATTTCCACTTTGCTTAACGTCTGGTACCGTCTCCATCTTTCGATAAAAATTCAATAAAAAATCGGAGGAATCAAATGAAATGCAAATGAGTGGATAAAGCCAATGCAAATAGATTTTGGAATATTTATTAGGCAGCTCGGAGACAGTGGCTGATATTTTAGCCAGGGCTACTAAGGTCTCATTCAAATACAGACTCATTCAATTCTCATCGCGCGATTTCATGAGTTGGCCGGATTCTTTTCTATCATTTGATATTTACTAGATACAGCGATGGAAAACATTGCAAGGAACCGGACTTAATCAAAATAACCTAGTACCCCTCTGTCCCCTCTGGGTCACTTCCGTGAATTCTAGTGTTTACATAATCTGGAGCAGAGCCTGACTGGGGAAGTACCTCCCATGGGGAAGTCCTTACAAAAAACCACAGCCAAATAGCACTAGTGTTGTGTTCCTGCTGGTGAGTAAGGTTGACAAAGAGCTCAAAGAGGACCCAGTGTGTTGACGACGAGGGACCCCTCTTGTTCCTTTAGCCGTCAACATAGTGAATCCTCCTGTTTTTAAAGGGTCAGCAACGCGCATATGACACCTCTGGAGTTGCAGGCGTCCATAGGCTACGGTAGCTGCTTACCACCAGGTGGGCCGTATGCTTGCTTGCCACCTCTTCATCCTAGCGTTTATCCCGGTTTTGGGGTCCGCTTGACAACCTAATCCCATGAATTGGCGTAGACACTAGTTTTTACGATCCGGTTTCCTTACGATGTTTCCCTTCACCGAAAAGCGACTGGTAAATATCAAATGATATTCCGTACATAAGTTCCGAAAAACTCAGTGGTCCGAGCCGGGGTTTGAACCCGAGACCTCCGGATTGAAAGTCGGACGTCTTACCGCAAGGGTACCAGCGCTTAAAATCATAGGATTAGGTTTCCGAATGGACTCCAGACTGCGTTGAGCCGTGGCACAAATACCAAGTAAACGTTACGTCGGCGAGGATGTTGATAAAAATATGTACGTCAGTAACCATCCAAATCCTCCAATGTCTCAAACCTCATTAAAAATTCTTCAAATACGTACTTATTAGAAATTTATTTACGTACCCGACTCGCCTACAGCTTACGTTCTTAATGAGCTCCTATCCGTACTTATAACTTTCAAGATCTTCATAAATATTTTGTGCAAACATAGGGATTTCAAAATTCATTAAAATATAAGTATTCCAAAGGTTCTATATTTGTTGTTAAGCTAATTGTAAGCTCTCAAATAAACGTAGAATTAAAGCATTTATTTGAATATGCACTAGAACCCACGCCAAAAAAAACTAAGTAGTATTAGATAATATTAATAGGACTGACAAGGACAGTCCCCATCATAGATATCGGAACGGCCAAGATACTCAGAAATATCTGAACATGTACTTTATCGCTTTGTCAATAGGGGCGTTGTCAGATATTTGTGACCACCAGGGCTTGTAACCGGAATTTTTCTCCATAGTAAAACCCGTTTTTTTTTCGTTCTTTTCGTTACTGCTTTATACTCAATCGAAAAATCCTATAATATGAAGTGAAAACACAAATAAAATATTGGGTTTTACATAAAAACCATAAAATAATTAAATATATTGGATAATTTCGGGGTTTTTTGCTTTAACCGGTTACAAGCCCTGGTGACCACCTTGGCCGCTCCGCACGGAAAAAAAAGCTTCCGGGATATTCTCAATCCAAGACATTATTATTTTCTTGAAAATATTTCCTCGTGACAAATATTTATTTCCTTTACCAAAAATATCATTCTTCGCTTAATAAAACCACGTTTTCTTAAAATAGAAATACAAAAATGTATTGTTTCAAGAGTATATTGAGTAAATAAGAGATATTATACTTTAATCAAACAAGTATTATCTTAGGTAAAAGAAAACTAGAAAATCTGTAAGAATATATTCGCTTCGTTATATTTAAAACTTTAATTTATTTTCGTTAAAGGAAGAAATGCTTGTCACGAGGAAATATTTTCAACATAATAAAATAATGTCTTAGATTGAGAATATCCCGGAAGCTTTTTTTTCCGTGCGATGATGGCGCCTGTACAACCTATGCTGGCGCCGTCTGTAAAAACCTTTAAGCGGCCAACTCTATTCCAGTATTGTTACAAACGTTTTTATTATGTCGAGTATCGAAATACCCGAAGAGAAAACAATGTGGCTATTATCAGTACTGTTAATAATGATATGAAATACGGTTATTGCGCCTCTAATGGCTTGTAACAGATGCTAGGAAAGTACTTAGGGACGCGTGTTTCGTTGCTCCGTTATATAATTATAATATCGAATCATAGATACTGATGTGCCGATGAGAAGTTTCAAAAATTTTCCATATATTTATACCTATTTTACATGTGTCTGCTGATATTTTCGAGAAACCTAAAACGCAGTTTTTATATTACCGCAATTTGCAACATATTAATATCTAATTATAATAGTATTTTATACAATAGTGACATAATCAAGAGCTTTACAGTCGAGTACCGCGTTTAGGCCACGAAGCTTGCTGAGTGGCCTAATTAAGGTACGAGATTGAAAAGCTTAATTATGTCACTATTGTATACAATACTTTTTCACCTCACTAGCTCGGAAAGCCCTTTTTGTTTGTTTAATATCTATTGTGAAAATCGCTTTTTATCCACATGTGGTGAAAGAGTTTTGACATAAGTGACAAGTGGCTTAAGTGACATTTGACAGCTAACAAAACGTAAAACGTTAAAAGTGCAGAATTTTTAACATCGCAATTAATGAATTGCATAGAGTAAAAACACTAAATATAGTCTTAGAACTTTATTTTAATTCATAAATATCAGCATTCAACATTAATCTTTATTCTTTTTGTAAAAACGGATAAAATGTTCTGACAGCCCAATAAGTCTACGTACGAACGAAACGCATCTGACATTTAATAAAACCTTTTACGTCAAAACTTTTCATTTCAATTCATCCATCATATCAACATTAAATATTCGCATGTTTTTCTAGGTTGTTTTGTTAAAAATGAGTGATTCGAGTGATGAAGAAGTATTAACACCTGAGGAATTACGGGAAACCGAGCAAAATGCACCCTTTTTCTTATTTTCCTCGCTGTAGTGAGGTGAAAAGTTTTGTGTTATACACGGGTGAAAGTTATTTTACGTCTCGTGTATTAAAGCACTCGCTACGCTCAGGATTCTATTTTTGAACCACTCGCTTCGCTCGTGGTCAATAATAGAATCCTTTCGCTAGCTCGTGTTTCAAATAACACTCGCCCGTAAAATACAACTTTCACCCCTTGTATAACAAATAACTATTTCTACGAGTATTAAGTAAGAATTGATTTTCTTTAATTATTTTTAAATCTTTCCCAATCAAACGTCAAACACTATTTTTCAAACCGGATGTTATTGTATATGGGCATTCGGTGCTACAGACACTACTGAAAAGAGATAGACATATAATTGTATCGGTAGTAGAAAGACACGGCTAGAATAAACTGAGTCCAAGATGTCGTTGTAGTTGTGATTGGTCTTTTTATAATCCAGTCACAACGTAGAAGCAAGTTTAAGTAGAAGAAGATTTGACAGATTAAGTACGTTCGGAAATTATAAAGTTGAGTCTGTCCGAAAAGAAAAGTGTCGTACAATGTATGAGCTCCCATATAAACCACGACACTTTTCTTTCCGGACAAACTCTACACATTTTACCGAGATGTGAATGAACTTCTCTTTTCAAAATTATTTTAGTTTAGTTGCGGGTTGTTTAATAAATCTATTTAATGATCCCGGAAGTGCCATAGACTATCCAACATTTAAATGTGTAAGGTTTAAGTCTGGTCTATAAAGTCCTAATACACAGATTACAGTCGACGAGTAGAAAAAATAATATTATCTACAAAATAAGTCTCTTTAATCAGCATCTTAATTTAAGCCACTTCTATTCAGAAAAGATTTAAATATCGCTCTTTCGTTCGATTATTGTAATTGCGAAAGAGATCTCCTATATTACTTTGTTTGTAATCTCATAAACAATAATCCCAACCTTATGGAACATTCCTAGGGCCGTATTCTAACTTTAAAACACGCACAGACACGATCCAACTTCAATGCAAATCCAATGCAATAACAACACAATACAGCTAACGCCTACACGTCTGAATAAAAAATGGCGGAATTTGCTTGGAAATAATTGCAATGCAACTACAATACTAATACTTCTCTGCTTTGCCTTAAGGTTGACTGGTAGAGAATGCCTCATGGCATTAAGTCCGCCTTTTGTACATCAAGTTTTTCTTTTGTGCAATAAAGTTTAAATAAATAAATAAATAAATACGACTTCAATATTGGTTGATTATTGGTTGAGTGTTGGAGTTATGTTTAAGACAGATTGTATTGTTAATGCATTGTTTATACATTTTAAAATTAGAATATGGCACCTAGCAGTAACTGAGGAAATATCGTCAGATGACAAGCAATACTCACTAAGTAATACCACAAATTCATAGCCATAATTAACCATACTGGCAACATAACAAGGTTGATTTTCGACTGTACATATTAGAGGATCCAAAAGTAGTACTCAAAAATATCTGAACATGGATTTTATCGCCTTGATAATAGAGGCGTTGTTCAGATATCTTTGACCATTGGCCGCTCCGATATATCTGATGGCGACTGTACAAAGGCAACTTTATAGCTTGGTTTCCAGTTACAAGACCTTATTAAATGTGATATCATCAAATGAAACCCATCCCACTTAGCGTTAACACTTTCCGTACACGCTCGTAGCGCGTAGCCAGGTATTGCTCGTATGTAGCGCGTAGTAGCTACGAACAGAGAACCCGACTGCCGGGTTCTCGGCGCTGAATGTGTTAAGAATAGGTAAGAAACGAGTTGGTAATTCCGGAGGCTGGCCCAATCACAAATTTGAGACTTCAAAGGCACGCGTGCGGTCTAATGGATGCCGTACACTGCTTCGTTCTTTCATAACTTTTTTTTCATGAATTTGACTGTCATATCAAACTCAGGTTTTGTTACATAATTACTCTTTTATAACTTAGTAACTATGTACAATGAGCAAATTTGAGAAATAAATAGCAATATATGACAAAAAGTTGGTAAGGAACATATTTTTATTAAATAAAAAAACATAACATTTATCATACAATTTGGTCGTCCTGATAAACTCCTAAATAAATAACTATAACAAACAGCTATCAATAATAAAATCCTTTACGCGAATATCTCAGGTAACCTCAGGAGATTCTGAGATTATAGTACCCTAGCTGGCGTATAAATATCTACCTAAGATTCATAAGAGGATTTACTTGCCACCTTGTGGTGTATCGAAAACTGAAGCTACTTACTGTCAATATTCATACACAAATATGTTATGTATTAGCACACGCAAGCACCCTTTCTTGATGTAGGGTCGGTAATAAGCGACAATTAACCGTTCGGGAAATTGTCTACTGCTTTTTACAGTTAACGCGAGGTCGCATTTTTTTGCATTCACCGCCTGGCGGGCTACATTATTTATAAAAGTAAAATGTCACCCAATTTATGGTTAACATCCAGGTGCATCTTTTATAAATACCTAAAGATTTAATGGAATATTACAGTGTAGCACGTGCTACGTCGACACTTCACTTGGTCACGTACTCAAAGGGTCTGAGAGAACCGCACCAAGATCAGACGCGTCAGATGTTTGAGGTAATATGTAAGGACATAATAATATTATAGATACGCGTTTATACATGAAACGTAAAATTGCTTAATTTAACCAATGGGCTCGTCACTCAATTGTTTTCAAGCTTGTTATATGCAAAACACGTGAGTTAAGCCGTGAACTTTTATTTTTATGTCTCACAAAATTTTTATTTAAAAAATCATGTGTTACCATCAAATATTTCGGAGCGGCCAAGGTACTCAAAAATATCTGAACATGCACATTATCGCCTTGACAATAGGGACGTTGTTCAGATATTTGTGTCCAGCTTGGCCGCTCCGATATATGTGATGGCGACTGCATAAAAAGATATGCATTTGTGCAAAGTCAGATGAGTGTCAGCTGCGGCCAGTCGAGATTAAGGGTCCCAACCGATTATCAATCCGCCTGACGATATCGACCTGTCAGCAGGCCAATAATGAAAAAAAAAATGAAAAAAATGAAAAACTTTTATTTTCAGGCAACTAGTGTCCCATAGATAAATAACTTAAAGACTAGCATACATAGTAGATTATAAACTAAAACAGGCCAACTGATAGTGCAGGGTGGGCTTAAGTCTCGACTTCTAAAGTTTAAGAAATCGTTTCGACTGAAGCGTGAACCATGTTAAGTTTACTTATTCAGTGTTATCCCAGTAAATCTAGGTTATATAGGAGACATAGTTGCTGTCACTAAGTTTTATTGGCGGCACGTTTTGATGGTCTCCTTATCATGCATGCGGCTGAAGATGGCCCTCATGAATACGTGATCGCCACCGCCTTAAATCATTGGAGTCAGCTAGGTCGAATCAGCCTTAGTACTTTCGTGGCTATATTATTGGCAAATTGGCTGTAGATTATGATGACATATCTTATTAATTTACAGAGATTCAGAATTACTTTTAAAATCGGAATCATAATGTGGGTACAGTCGTCATCAAATATGTCGGAGCGGCCAGGGTACTCAAAATATCCGAACATGCACTTTATCGGCTTGAGACAATAGAGGCGTTGTTCAGATATTTGTGATAAATATTTGTGACCACCTTATCACAAATATCAGACAAAATGTCAGACATTTGTGACCACGTTGTTCAGATATTTGTGACCACCAATACCACTCGTCCTTCATAAAAGCGTTAAGCGGTTTATGCGTAGCTTGAGATATTACGAAGTGCCTACGTTATCTTTTTATTTTAACTGAACTTTAAGATTTCGAATGAGTAGATTGTCAATTAGACGGCATTTTTGTTGCTCTTATTATTTTGTGAAACCGTTTATTTTTGTTATAGTTTATTTAAACAGTTTGTTACTTATTTTACGAATATGAAATACTTACCTACACAACATTTGTACAATAAACAAAAAAAAACTGCGCGTTACGACACCCGTATTGTGTATGGCAAACCCCCCCTTTTTAAAGGGGAGGCCTATGTTCAGCAGTGGACGTCTTATGGCTGAGATGATGATGATGATGATTTGTACTAAAGCGAATCCTTGATTTAGAAAAATAGAGTTATTTTAGTTTTGCCGGTTAAACTTTCTGCGTGAACAATTTTAAATCCTATTCAAGTGCAGACCCTTTGTTCCGAAGCAACAAAAGTTCGTTACACACACAATGACGTTGTATACATTTTGTTTGAAGTGCGAAAACCTACCGTTTTGTTCTGATTTGAGTTTACTTAAGTAACTGTTTTTTGTTTTTATGGTTTGTGGAAACTGACATTTTGATTTTAACACACGTCTCAGCGGTGCACGAGTAACGCGTCCGTCCCAAACTTAACTTTTTAACTTTTGTGTTGGATAAATAATCGTTTGTGCTCAAGATGGCGATGACGCCTTTAGAGTAGTTCTTTGTTTTTTGCTCATTTACGTTGTTCAGTATGTAATATTGATAGCTTATTGTGCAGTGATCTAACAAACAAGTGGCAGCTAATGAAGAATTAGTCTCAAAACGCGCGTTAACCACCCTTTAGTCGAACGAACGGGTTTCCGGGGTCTCGGCCGCCCACGCGTTTGTAAAGAGGCTATCACTCAATCACCAAGGCCTTCACCGAACAACGTTGCCTTTATTTATGTCTAAATAAAATTGTGATTTACGTTAGTTAAACTCGACATTGGCAGAATTCCCACTGCTCTGTGCAAAGGGAGAAAGTCATTAATTAAAAAAAAAAACTTTTGTGTTGGTATTAAAAGCAGGGGCAACTGTATTTTTGCAATATATCGGGTGATTCAGGAGACGTGAGCAGGAACAACCCTACATACTTTAGTTATCGATAACTAATCGGTCACCATCAGGTTTAAGTGAAACAATAACGCCTTTCTATTTTTATTTACCTTTTTGTTACTTACGTCATATATTTATTCTCTGTAATCATGGTCACCCATAAAGCTCTATACCTGCAGGCCATCCATGGTTGCCATTTTATCACTTATCGCGCTATGCGTCACTTTCACACTTACATACTTGTTAGAGCGTGACAGCTATGGTGACAGGCGATAAAAACCCGACCATATTAGGCTAGCTGGAGTAAGCTTAGGTACATTTCCCCTCTGTCAACGTTATTAGCAGGAAAATCTAATAGGTTTATAAAAACTATTTCAAAAATCGATTACACGCATTCAGTTCATCGTTTTCAGTGAGTAAAGAGCTCCGTGAAAATGCCTTTATGTATTGTTTTTAGGTGTAAAAAATGTTGTATTATGTCTAGTTTACAAAAATATGAAATATAATTTCACATGTAATTATAGTTTTACTTTTTTTATCATTACTATTATGATTAAAAAATTAATCCATATCGAAAATCCAGCGTCGTTTACTGAATCGATTCAAAGATAATCGTTTATTTTCTGACGGGTAGTAACTATTTTGACGTTTGACACTTATGCATATTTAACGCCCCTAAGGATTACTGCCTTCTATATTTTGTTTGAAAATACAAGCAAAAATTATCCTTGGCTTTTTTGTTTGACATTTGCAAGGACTGCATATTTCAACATATGTAAAATCAACTATTTGTTGCTCCATTTAGTGTCGTGACTTACTGTCAAATATGCGTGATATTTTCAAGTGAAAGGTACATCATTGTCCTTTATCAATAAGGCGATGCTGCTATAAAAAATCATTTAGAAATAAACTTTATTAACAACCGACAATGATGTACCTTTAAATTGAAAACGCCATACGTATGCTACCTCGCCCCCCTCAGATTTTGGCAAACTTTTTTGTTTGGAAAGATGAGGCGATGGCTCCTCCAGGTATAGAGCTTTATGTGGTCACCCTACATATACAAATCAATAAAGATAAAACCTCTTTTAACAGCACTTTGATTATGAAAATTAAGTAAGATATGATGTTTCCAAAGTAACCAGACAGTATAGTAAACTACTCGACGGAGTATTCTAATTGTAGAGTGACCATCATGCATGTCGTAAATCATTTAAAACTTTTTATTTTTTACTTTAATTTTTTGTTCGCGCTAACCACACTAGTACTAGTATTATTTATATAGTTTGTTATTAACTGAATCCATAGTGTTAATCCTGCTCACGTCTACTAAATACTAATCACCCTGTATTTACTAACTAATGCATACATAATTAAATAAAATCAGAATAACGTGTAACATTCTACTTTGTTCAAAAATGTAAAATGCGTGAGGCTCAAAATCAATATTTGCCTTAAATATACTCTGAACTGTTTGTTATAAATGGGACCTTAATTTAATCTAGCAAACTTTTCGCCGGTATCTCCCAAAATAAATTCAGGTAACTTTTACCTACCTTACATTTCTGTTTAAAGAAACGAAAATACTTTGATACCTCAAACTCAACACACCCCGAAACTATTTATTGAAAATAAAACTTCCACGAAGGTGCTGTCTGCGAAAAACACAGTATAACAATACCACAGTAACTTCCACAAATGTATCTCAGAAGTAGTGTTGTTACTCATTCGTGAGGTACCTCATTTGAGCCCCTCAAAAAGTTATTTTGTCACAGTACTTCACACCGGAAAAATGTCTTACTCTACTCATTCCTTCACTTCTATCACTCACGCTAATACGTAATAAAACTAATAAATACCATAAATACACACACTTAAAATTCTTCCAAACATTCAAACCGTCACACATTCATTCATTCATTCGCGGCACTCGCGCTCACCGGCAATCATTACCATTTTGTCACCACGTCTGTGTACCTCACCTTATTTGAAGTAAGACATTGTACCACCTATTTTTTTTAAAATGAGGTGCTCACTTAAACTCATTTTAAATTGATGTCCTACCCAACACTAATCAGAAGTATACAAGTAGCTTGCAATATTGCCGTTATTTTTAGGATTTCGCAACTGCGATCAGTCTACAAAGTTCCTCGGGCAATAAATAGTTTATCAAGTTCGCTAGGAAGTTAGATTAAAATACTTGGGGCACCGCGTACTCTGATTCCACTTTATTATGCACTATTTTCTAGTATATTCTTATATACAAGGTGTAACAAAAATGCTGTTGGTCATTTTAAGGGCATAATTGATTGACTCAGGTCATGACCAATAGCACGAAACGTAGGGTTGAGGTAGACGGGCAGATCATACAGTATGTCAACGAGTATATCTACTTGGGCCAGTTAGTCTCTTTCAGCGACAGGCAAGACAAGGAAATTGAGCGCCGTGTTCAGAATGCCTGGAAGAGCTACTGGTCCATGAAGGAGCTAATGAAGGGTGACCTTCCAATGTCGCTGAAGCGCAAACTCGTTGACATGTGTATTCTGCCTGTCCTAACCTACGGTGCTCAAACATGGTCGCTCACCGAGAGTCAGAAGTCCAAATTGAAGGTATGCCAGCGAGCAATGGAGCGCAGCATCCTAGGTGTCAACAGGATGGATCGTATCCGGAACACTACGCTGCGCTCCAAAACACGCATAGCTGACGTGGGCAAGAAGACCGCCAGACTTAAGTGGGACTGGGCCGGTCACGTCTGCCGCATGCATCCGGATAGGTGGGCATGTGTAGCCACCAAATGGATGCCGCAAAAGAGGCGCGGACGGGGCAGGCCCAAACAGAGATGGCGGAACGATTTGGATGCTTTCCTCAGCACCTGGCCGGAAAAAGCGGGGGACCGAGAGTTATGGAAAACAGCGGGAGAGGCCTTCGCCCAGCAGTGGGACACTACTTTAGGCTAATTAAAAAAAAATTGATTTCCTATTCTAATAAAATTATGAATAACAAAAATACGCGCGAAAAAAAATTTGGTTTTGCATGAAGGGTTGGCCGGCAGGGTCGACGTGTCCGATACAAAAAAATTTTTCCAAATATTTCTTACTATGCCTGTAAACGGATCACCAGTATTTTTGTAACAGGGTGTATTATACGAAACTATACTTCTAACTTCTACATATGTACTATTTTATATATAATTAAATAACGTTAAGTTATTATTTTGTTATTCGATATTTCATGTTCAATATTTTTTTAATTTATACCAACCTCTGGGCTCAACATCTCCAAAACTATCAAACAAGCGGATTAAAACGTGTTAATTTTTTTCAAATAATTAATAGAATCCAAATGGCTCTACTGGTTTTTAATAGCTGAAAAGTTCTAGCACATCTTACGTTGTTGCGCGACTCTTCATACTTCAAGCGCGACTCCAAGGATAAAGTAACAGGCGACAACGTAAGATTGCTACCCCACCTTGATCATAAGCAAAAGTGACTTAAACGGTTTTCAACCGACTTCAAGATTTTGAAGGAGGAGGTTCTCAATTCGTCGGGATCTTTGTTTTTTTTTAATGTATGTTCACCGATTGTTCGAAGATGGCTGGACCGATTTGGAAAATTATTTTTTGACTTCACAGTTGGTCCCATTGTCACCAGGTCCCGATCTGATGATGGGATCCCGGAGGAATCGAGGGAACCCTTCAACTATTATAGGCACACTTATAGTGTTTTTTTTTACAGCAACTCGCGCATTTCCTCTTAGAAAAGCGGAGCCTAAGTGAAGTCGTTTTTTTTGTTTAAAATTATTAACATGAAATCGTTTAATTACATTCTAAGATTTCACATGTTTCACCCTCCTAAGAGTTAATTCTGAGAAACAAGCTCTCCGAAGGAAGTCGTAAAATATTTTACAGCGCAGACTTAATTCACACACATTGCGGTGGTGTTGTTCTACACAGGTCGAGTGCGAGCTCCCGGTGGGTTCACTTAAGCGTTCACGTAAATGTGAATTTTCATTTTAATGAGCTTTTTGATTTATGTTTGTATTTTTGAGTGATAGCGAGTCACAAATTTTTCACCCGTGAAACTGGGTCTTCCACACGGTTTTAATTTGACGCAAAATTATTTGTGACTTGTACAAGTACAAAATCAATTAAAAGATTGAAAGTAATGTAAAAGGCTATGAAATAAATCGCGCAATTTGTAAAATCTTAAGCCCGTAATTGATTTGGATTACGAATTCAACGAAAATGACCAAATTGTAAAACTTTAAGTCCATTTGGATTAGCTACTTTTGATATAGATACTTACCTTGAATATGCCTACAGTCTTAATTTTGTGTGAGAAAGATATAATATTTGCACTCAAAATTTGTGACGATTTTTATGGATGAGTTTGAAACTCACAAAAATCGTCACAAAATTTTTACGCTAACAACTTTGTTATTTGAATAATTTCAGAAAAGTTTTGTTCTGGTATGGTTCTGGCATACCTACTCAATTTTGAACCTCAAGCAGTTCTCCGTAAATACTTTTTTCCGTAATTTTATCGTTTTTGTTGTGTAAATGTCTAAAAGGAACGCTTTTTATGTGTCCACAAAAGGTTGCTTAAACTGGAAATTGGCCTTCTAAATGGCTGGATTCAAACAGTTACAGTTTGTTTTCAGGGTCCCAAAGGAATACTTATAGTAAACCTCTGTTGTCTGTCTGTTTATCGGTTAGCGGGCTGAATTACATTGAGCTTAATAATATTATACGTATCACCATCATCATCATCATCTCATCTTTATCATTAAAGATGAGTATTTGAAAAATTTGACGGTTGTGTGTTTCATTTGCAATTATTAAAACTAACGAAAACGATGGATAATCGTTTGTGCTCAAGATGGCGACGGCGTATTTAGAGTAGTTCTTTGTTTTTTGCTCATTTACGTAGTTCAGTGTGTAATATTGATAGCTTATTGTGCGATGATCTAACGAAGATCAGCTAATGAAGAATTAGTCTCAAAACGCGCATAACCACCCTTTAGTCGAACGAACGGTTATCCGGGGTCTCGGTCGCCCACGTGTTTGTGGGAAGGATAGCACCTTACAATCAGCAAGGCCTCTACCGAACAACGTTGCCGATATTTTATTGTATCTAATAAAAACAAGTGTGAAACATAGTCATTGGCAGAATTCCCATTGCTATGACAAAGGGAGAAAGCCATTAATTAAATAAATAAAACGAAAGCGATGACATACAGGCACGATTTCTTTTCTACCCGCGTTTTGAATAAGTGAGCTGTAGCTTCAACGCCTTCAACATAGAAAGACCGCTGAAATTATTTACAAAATAAGTGTTCCATTTCGACAATAACCCTGTTATTGAAAATAAAAATACAGAACCCTGCTTCTTACGTGTTGGTACACGCAATTGGCAATTTTTTATAGCCAGTGCTAAGGCTAAACAAACTCAATTTATACCATTGGAGGCTTCCAGGCAGCGTCATTAAACGGTTCATTTTATGACGGTCAGGCTTGGTTTTGGTCGCCTTTAATGAATTGCCTACAACATTAAAGCGTACAGCTTATACCACAGGGCGGACACACCATACTACAACACTCGTTTGAGCGTTTATGAGTCCATGGCACGTCTATACAGTAAACACTTCAATGTACCTATGCGTAAGTTCTTACCTTCAACCTGACTGGTAAGTGATATGCTGCTAATCGCCGCGGGGTGAGGTAATTCCAATCAGGACGGGGCGTAGCATGAGCGAGGCCATTCTGTATGAGATAGATACCATTATTTATACTTTAGGTACCTTTTTACCAACTGTCCGTGTGGCGTCAAGGTAAAGTACCATTCTATGTATTCAAATATACACTATTTAGTGGCTCTGTGAGCTGTAGGCCTCGCGAGCATAGCCAAACCTGGATAGATCCGCTATTTTAATAAATATGCATTGTATTAGCGCACGTATAGTCGCCATCAAATATATCGGAGCGGCCAGGGTACTCAAAAATATCTGAACATGCACTTTATCGCCTTGACAATAGAGGCGTTGTTCAGATATTTGTGACCACCTTGGCCGCTCCGATATATCTGATGGTGACTGTAGAATGGGACTTAAGTGCCATACACCATTTTTACTGGAATCGCTTGAGAAATGCCTGTAGAGGGCAGCTTGTAGAAGGAGGACAGGTGTACAATTGCCATCAAATATATCGGAGCGGGCAAGGTACTAAAAATATCTGAACATACACTTTATTGCTTTGACAATACGAGTACCTAGAGGCGTTTTCAATATACTTTATTCAATAAAGATAAGGTAGGTATACAAACATAACTAAGTACCTACTTATAGAGGCGTTTGTTCGGATATTTGTGACCACCTTGGCCGCCCCGATATATCTGATGGCGACTGTATATGAGCCGATTATTTGCAAAACGCTTTTAAAATTTTCCACCTGTAAACATAAATTACCACAAACCAAACCGCATGAATATCATTTGGGCTACAATTAATTATAATCCGCGAAAAGCTTAAAGCTATATGGCTAAATCTATACGTCCCCAGTATAACAAGGAATGTTGTGCGTCAGAATGAAATTAAACATACGACCTTTCAGACAAGAGTCAGATATGAATATGAATAGCGGAAAATGCCACCTGCGACCCACCGCAATTAAATAATTAACGAGAATTTAGCTCATTTCAAAACAAATCTTCTCTATTATTCACTTCTAGAAATTTAAATGATATTTCAGCTAAAATATTTTGCATTTGATTTGAAATGTTAATGCATTCGGTAAGTTTCATGATTCGTGTCATCGCAATCGTTATATGTAAACGATTGAAACAGCATGTTGCTTTTTCGGGTTCCGTAGCCAAAATGGCAGAAACGGAACCCTTATAGTTTAGTCATGTCCGTCTGTCTGTCCGTCCGTACGTCCGTATGTCACAGCCATTTTACTCGGAAGCTATAAGACGTAATATTATCAAATTTTAACATTTAAGGTGTATTTTGTGTGCCGCTACTTAGTTTTGTAATGAAATCACTGAAAAGAAAGATTTTAGCGAAATAATTATTCGGTAAAAGTTATTCAGCCAAATGAAACTTGTGCGAAACGTTGGTTGGTTGGTTGCGTAGCCTAGTGCGGAGACCCCGGAAATGTCTGTAATTTAATTTATGTGAAATAAAGATTTATCTTATCTTGTGAGATTCGGCAATACACTGTTCGGCGAAAAGGCAGTATACCATTGTCAAGGCGATAAAGTACATGTTCAGATATTTTTGAGTACCCTAGGCACTCCGATATATTTGATGGCGACTGTACTTTGATAAGCATTGTTTAGACGTATTATTATGTTCAGTCGTCATCAGATATCAACTTTCGTCACTCCCTGGAGTGATGAAAGTCGCATTTTCGTCACTCCAGGGAGTGAGGAAAGTAGGCTTGTTCGAACTGCTGAGGTGAAAATTCAATTACCTAATCTTATAATCAGTTGGGTAAATAAATTAAATGAACAAAATTCAAGTCAAAGGTGGGTAAATTGCAGAAAAAATGTACCTTTAAAGGTACATTTTTTTAATCTATCAGACTCGATAGAGCTCATGATTCTGCATAGGATAGACTCAAAATATTTATCAAATAAAAAAAAAAGTAAAGGTACATTTTTTCTGCAATTTACCCAGGTACATTATCGATGTCGCTTGTTAATAGAGTTAATTTTCAAATGATTTTTATAGCAGTAACGCTTTATTAACAACCGGAAATAACGTATTTAACTTGAAAACGTGACATTTCTTTAGGAAGTTGATTAGTTTCCGCCAACCTTGCTTTTAACCTTTTGACCGCCGTCGTCTGATATATGAGACAAAGTGATAACGTGAATGACACCTTCATAAATTATGACAGAGTTCAAAATTTAAAGTTAAAATAGCTGAAAGCTGAGTACAGTCAGCAGCAGAAGTAGCTAAGCGGATGAGGTGTTCAAAATGAGCTTGACTTTATTGTTAAGAGAATAAGAGCGCGTGGAGGTCATTTTGAACACCCTAACTGCTTTGCAACTTTTGCTGCTGCCTGTACAATTTTTTAATGACTAGCGTCTACGCTTTGTAGTAATGGCGTACGGCCGAAGGCGACTCTTTGACCTGCCCGGGATTTTTTTAGGCCATGTTTATTGCGAAGACCCGCTCTAAATGGACTTAGAGCTGGCCACGTCATATATGACACAATAATGAGACCAACAAAACCCGTCCCGTTAGATTGTTGTACGAGTACTTTCTTCATTGCGAGATCCGAGTATCTGGCAACTTTGGGTGAAGGTCAGAGTTACAGACTAGCAAAATCTTTGAATTGGATAATAGTAGGTACTACCAAAATAGATAAAAACTGCCAAGGTTATCTTAGTTATAGAGGACAGGGCCTATATTTTCACATAAGAACAAAACAGAAATAGTATAGGTACCTACTTAGGCGACAAACAATAAATTACATTTTACGTTGTTCAGCACTAGTTTTCCCCAACATAAACTTTTGACAATGATATAATCTTATTATTTATATAATTTGTCATAATATTGCATCGAAACCAGAACTCTAGCATTTGTTTTCTTGAAGTTGTTTGCATTCTTTGACCTCCACCACTGCCAGCTGCCAGATGTCCAGATCTGTAAATAAGCATAGTACAGCAAACTGACTGCAGGGGTTTCGTTGCTTTCATTATTGGGTTATAGCTGACGTGGCTAGCTCTCCGTCTAAAATGCAAACCACGGACCTAATTCAAGATGTTTTGTGTATGTAAATATATTATATTTTAATCATGCAGGGTGTAACAAAAATACTGGTGATCCATTTAAGGGCATAATTGGTATCGTATTGCGACAAAAAAAGTAGGAGAATTTGTTTTACGGATCACCAGCATTTTAGTTACCTACATCTTGTATTCGCTGTGTGCATGATTGTGGCGCCATCTCTTGGGCAGGTGCTCAATCTCTTTTTTTCTTTTTTATAAATAGGTTGTACGTCTTGCTTATATGAAATGTCACTGGCTGATTCACTATTTTGGCAGCAGACAGGGGCTTTTGCAGTTTCATTTCTTGTCACATAGCGCACTGCGATCGATCTCTTTACCCCCACCATGCACTTCGCACATAGCGAATACTAGTAAGAGGAACTGACATAGATATCGCTAACAAAATATTTTTTGGACGTAAAGGAGAATGACCCAGCTACTTTTATTGCCGATGGTACTATTACAAAATCTGCAGGTGGGTGTTAGCTTTTCAAATAAAATACACTATTACATTAATTATTACTATTGTTTTATTTTAGGCGCTTTGTTTACAATGTGACTTTCTGTGCTACCTACCTACAATACAATACATTTTGTTATTATAATATAAGATTCATGAAGTACCTAAACCAGCGTTTAATTAAAAATATTGTTCTAAATGTACGACTCGTTATCGTTCTATTTCCTCTGTATTAGTGACGTTTTAATGCGAGTTAAGAGAACTCGTTCCTAGATGTCGCCGCGACGCAGTATAAAAATAGGAAAGAATATCGCGACATCTAGGAGCGAGTAACGTACCGCAGTAAAGCTAGTTTTTTTCCTATGTACGAGCTACCTTTAGGTGGCTCTCGGGTAGATAGCGCTTTCAGACATGAGCCTTAAAAAAGTTTATATTATCTATAGTCTCACGTCACACGTCACGTCACGTTATGTATAAGACACACTGGCGTCTTCTGAACGTCGGTGTCTAATCAGCCTTACGGCGCCTCTACATGATGGGCCATCATAGGGACGCAGCTATGCGTTAGAGAGAGCTAACGATATTGCTATCTCGTTCCGTCGTATAGCTGCGTCCCTATGATGGCCCATCATGTAGAGCCAGCCTTATAGGTGCTGTTTGTCGACTTTGTCGCAACGTCATCCCAACGGCAACGCGACGCCATTTGCTATAGCGCTGCCCAGACGTCCATGCTCAAAAGACTGGGTGGGCTGTGGGGTGTCTCTCATGCCGGCCACCGACTATCAGCCGGCCTGACGATTTTGGCCTGTCAGTCGTTCGGAGCTGTCAAATTTTTGTTCTAACTAACAGGCCGATATCGTCAGGCAGACTCACTATGTTTGTGGGCGGACTGATAGTCGGTGGGCCCTAAAAGCGGCCAATGTCACGGTGTTGGCCTGTCAGTTGTTCGGAGCTGTAAAATTTTTGTTCTAACTAACAGGCCGATATCGTCAGGTGGACTGACAGTCGGTGGGCCCTAAAAGCGGCCAACGTCATGGTGTTGGCCTGTCAGTTGTTCGGAACTGTAAAATTTTTGTTCTAACTAACAGGCCGATATCGTCAGGCGGACTGACAGTCGGTGGGCCCTAAAAGCGGCCAACGTCATGGTGTTGGCCTGTCAGTTGTTCGGAACTGTAAAATTTTTGTTCTAACTAACAGGCCGATATCGTCAGGTGGACTGATAGTCGGTGGGCCCTAAAAGCGGCCAATGTCACGGTGTTGGCCTGTCAGTTGTTCGGAGCTGTCAAATTTTTGTTCTAACTAACAGGCCGATATCGTCAGGCGGACTGACAGTCGGTGGGCCCAAAAAGCGGCCAATGTCGAGCGGTCCCGCTCGGATGGTTTTTTTCTGCTTTCCATTGCTACGGCAACAAGCCGTGGCTGTCACCACGCGTTGTGAAGAACTTGTGGCGTCGCGGTTTTGGTGCAGGGGGAGACATTTTGGCTTGTAGCAGAGAAGCGCCCGCCGACGCTACGCATTGGGAAAACTCGCCTGTAGAAAGACAGTGTCGGGTCAATTGTTATGATACAACAATGAGAATGCTTAGGCTGTGGTCTCCTATTTTATGCTATACGCGACGTCTGACGTCCGCGTCAACGTTCCAATACAAAAAAGACGCCAACGTCGACGTCTGAAACAGACCACAACAGTACATCTCTATAGTAAGCATCGTGACGCAGACGCTGTAAGCGGCCGATGGCGTTCATAGGAGACCACGGCCTTATACTTTCAAGGACACAGTATTGAAACAAATTATGTCTTAAATACAGCTGAAAAAAAATTTTTGCTCTATCATACGTCCACTGCTGAATATAGACCCCCCCTTTGGATCTCCATAAGTATCGGTCGGAAGCGACTTGCATCCGGCGTCTTCCGGCGACCTTTATAAGGTCGTCTGTCCATCTTGTGAGTGGACGTCCTACGCTGATCGTCTACGGCTCCGGCTACGTCGTGATCGAATCAGAAATGAGGAGATCCGTAGACGAACTAAAGTTACCAGGGGCCGTATTCTAACTTTAAAACACGCACAGACTCCAATGCAAATCCAATGCAATAACAACACTATACAGCTAACGCCTACACGTCTGAATCAAAAATGACGGAATTTGCTTGAAAATTACTGCGATGCAACTACAATACGACTTCAATATTGGTTGATTATTGGTTGAGTGTTGGAGTTATGTTTAAGACAGATTGTGTTGTTAATGTATTGTTTATACATTTTAAAATTAGAATACGGCACCTGCCGTATTCAACGGCGGGGTGTGACAGATATCATCGACAAGCATGTATTCCCAGCCTAATTTTAAATAGGTATCCTTTCTTTGTACGCCCCACCATTGTAAGGTCATTGTATTGTTATCACTACACGCGGCTGTACTCACTCGTGTTTAGTCTTATCAGAGACTATAGAGATAGAGATATAGACCGCCACAGCCTAAGAACTTTTTGAAGCTCAAGTCAATTGCGCCATCTACAATATCAAAGACCCCTAAAGATACCGAAAATGTAAGAGAAATGTCACCTGCACTGCTACTCCACCTAGTAGCTACTGGTGTACTACTAGTACGCTATTTGTTACTAGGTGGAGTAGCAGTGCAGGTGACATTTCTCTTACTATTTCGGTATCTTTAGGGGTCTTTGACATAGATGGCGCAATTGACTTGAGCTTCAAAAAGTTCTTAGGCTGTGGCGGTCTATAAAAGTATCTCTATAGTCTCTGGTCTTAGTGCTTGAGGATGGAGACCTAAGCTCTCCGAAACATTCGCGCGTAGTTACTAAACACAAGTGAGTACAGCCGCGTGTAGTGATGGCAGTGTTAATATGTCTTACGAAAGTTTAAAATCAATAATTGTAAGTCTTTTGATTCTATTTTATGATAATACCATAGACTAAAGATATAGTAGACGGCCATAGTCTAAGAACTTTTTGAGGCTCCTAGTATTTAGCGCCATCTACTTCAGAGCGACCTAAACAGAGCCAAATTGCATGAGGTAAAATCAGCGCCACCTAGTAACGACTAGTGTACTACTAGTACGTTATTCGTTACTAGGTGGCGCTGATTTTACCTCATGCATTTTGGCTCTGTTTAGGTCGCTGTAAACTATCTAGTTCACCATCCTCACGCACGCCATTCTAGCACGCCATCTGGCGTTAAATACTTGGAGCCTCAAAAAATTCTTAGACTATGGCCGTCTACTATATATATCTTTAAGTCTATGATAATACTTACCAATGGCGCCCCAACATTGCACCACGTCTCCGCCTTCCTCGCCCTCGTTGTAGCAGTTGATAATGCGCTGCTGGTAGTCAGGGCATACTGGTTCTAGACTCGGCAAGTTGGAGGAACGCATCTCTATGCGCTTTACCAGTGTATTGAGGTCATCCACTGTTATTCTGAAACATTTGTGGTCACAATTCCAATTTAAATAACGTACTTACCTATTACCTACTACCTACTTAACACATTCAGCACCGAGAACCCGACAGTCGGGTTCTCTGTTCGTAGCTACTACGCGCTACATACGAGGAATACCTGGCTACGCGGTACGGAAAGTGTTAATGGAAAAACATTAGGTGCCATTTTTGTTATGCATCATATTAATTAAAGCGCCATCTATGACTAAACTGGCGTACTACAGCAACATTTACAAATCATAGCATGTAAAAGTGTACGTTGTAGGAAGATTTCCACAATGCAACCTAAAAGCTACAAGCAGCAGTCGCAAGATGGCAGCACGTGTCAACTAAACTGTTTTGAAAAAAAAAGATCATTGCCAAACTAATTGTAGAAATAATCATATCAAGTTTAATTTTATTTTTTAATGTTATTTAAGTGTTTGTGTAAATAATATATTTTGACGTCCACTATTAGTTCACGTTAGGCGCAAAACTCACTTAAGAGTCGCCAGGACGTTCGCGTGAATTCGCGTTCCCATACAAACGTAGTTTAGCTCTCATTTTAAAACGAAATGCTTTAGAACCATGCAATTTGACATGGGCATTCTAGTAATACAGATCTATGTCGGACATTCGTTTTCGTTGCTAAAAATTGTAATACAAAGAAACTATAGCAAAAATAAGTTTTGTATGTAAATCTGTAACTGGCTGTATTTTCTTTGTATTACAATTTTTAGCAACAAAAACGAATGTCCGACCTAGATCTGTACTACTAGAATACCCATGCCAAATTTCATGGTTCTAAAGCATGTCGTTTTAAAACGAGAGCTGAACTACTCGTACGTTTGTATGGGAAAGCGAGCGTCCTGGCGACTCTTAAGCGGAATTCAGATACCGCAGACAAAAATCTTCCGGAAGTTTTTCTATAATGGCTGAATTTTTCTATGAAGCTGTGAAGCAATACAATATTCAGCAAGCTTAATTAATTATCCAGTTTTCGGCTGATTTCTGTCCCTGATGGCTGAATTGCACGTTGAATTCCGCTCAAGTGTGTCGACTATAGTATCCGCAGAATTAAGTGGCGACTGAGGTCATAAAACTTCTTTTTCACACTTGCACACGGCAAGAGAGAAGGAGACAGCGTTATGAACTCAGTCGCCACTTAATTCTGCGGATACTTAAAGGCTGTCGTGGGTTACTAGTTTTATATAGCTATCTCACTTGCTCTTCTCGGAGTGCGTATCATCCAGGCACTTTATCTTCTCCGTAAGTATCTTGTCCTTGAGGTCCTCTGTTGGATGGCGTGGTGGTGGTGCCACGGCCGCTCCCCCTGCTAGGTTGGCGTCTTCAACTAACCGTTCTACCTGATAATTTTAAACAAAAAAGAACCGACTTCATTTAGGATCCGCTATTCCGAGAGGAAGTGGCCGAGTTGCTGCAAAAATAGTGAAATCAATATAGTGTGCCTATAATAGTTGAAGGGTTCCCTCGATTTCTCCAGGATCCCATCATCAGATCTGAACATGGTTGTTGTATCGAACACTAAGATCATGATTAACTCAACCAAACAATTGAAAATTATGACATGTCACTGTAATTTACCCCGCGATTCAACGGAAGTATACATTTTATTGGCGTATAATCATGTCAAGATAAAATTAACTATCGATTATTTAGAACCGGAGCTAATTAGGACACGGGTGTCTTTGAGAAATATACTTAATTTAAGCTCAGAAATGTACCCTTGCAATTAAAGCAAATCAACAAAAACACGGTCTATAGGGTACATTGGGGTAATTTCGCAAAGCGTGTAATTCCGAAAATCATTCAAATATCGCTCGTATCCCACTTTAATATGAGTAAATTTTCGGAATTACCTGCCATTTTTTTCCTATTGGAATTACACCAATACACCCCAGCTTTTTCTTTGCTGGCGCCTGCGGTCGCAAGAAGTTCTATACCCTGACTGCCATTCTGGTCTCTAACGCTGTGGAATACGGTTCATTATCCAATGTCATTTAGGCTAACCCCACACTAGCGTCTTCCGAGCGTCGTCGTTGCCCGAACGCCCGCGCAGCGGCGACGCGGCGTCGAGACGGCGCCAACGCTGCGCGGGCGCTAAGGCGACGTCAACGCTCGGAACAGCTAGTGTGGGGACTGTGGGGGTAGCCTTATACTCACCGTTTTGTTGGTGATGGTGATGGGGATCTGGTTGTCCGTAGGTGGCTCTTCTGGTCGGGAAAAGTGCGAGGCGTGGATGGACTGCCCGCTGCCCATTCTGGACTCTAGTGCTGCGGAATACAGGTCATAATAAGTTATCCACTTTGAAATCAAAACTGTACTGTTTTCAATAAAGCGCAACTATAATGAATATAATGATGCATTTGAATTACCTTATTAAGTTCAATTGAATAAATATAATTTTTTTATGCGCTTAAGGTCAGTGAGGGCAAGTGCGCGCCTACAGGACAAGCGCACCTACCATGCGAAATATCCAAAAATACAGATGTTATACTACTAAAGCCATTTTATTTTTGCCAAGTAACTAGTATAGTGGCGAGGTAGTAAGATTGCGTTAGTAGTATAACATATGAAGGGATGTTTACAAAAACAACATAACTGACTACACTGGTTGACACCTGAAACAATTAACAATGTTCTTAAAAAAGTGTCAACCGCTCTAAGCAGTTATGTTGTTTTTGTAAACATCCCTTCATATGTTAAGTGTAGTTTTCGATATGGTAGGTTGACGCGTCGACCCTAGTGATAGTGAGACGCCGACGCTCGAGCGATGTCGAGTTGAAGCTGCGCGGGCACTCGGGCGACGTCGACGCTCGAAAGACGCTAGTGTGGGGTTAGCCTAAGCCCAATCTATTAAATAATATTTAACTGGTTGTCCTCAGTTTCTAACTTTCGTTCGATGAAATTAAAAAAGGAGCGACAGCAATAATTTGCGAAAATGCAATTTGTAGCAATTTAGGCTCAGTTTAACATTATTTTGAATTTGTATTGACAGAGTAGCAATATGGATTGATATAAATACAAGTAGGTAGATAAAAGCCAGTGGCGGTTCGTCCATAGAACGCGATTCCCGTTGGCTTGCCGGCACCTGAGCCATTTTCCTATAGCTCATGAAGAAATCTTAATCCAAATTAAGCTCCAGCTTGCCTACGAAAATTCGCCTGTGGTAAAAGCTCCAAAAGATTGAAGTTTATAAGCAGGCTTCCTATTATGAAACAAAGTTATCTGCTAATAGTTAATGAATTGGTACTAATTTGATATTGTAGGTAACTAAAAGATCTTGGGGATTCACTGCATTAAATCATCATCTTAATTATACATAATCTAATAAAAACTCTGCCTATTCATAATACTTCTCGCACCAAGTACAGTCACCATCAAATATATCGGAGCGGCCAAGGTACTCAAAAATATCTGAACATGCACTTTATCGCCTTGACAATTGAGGCGTTGTTCAGATATTTGTGACCACCTTGGCCGCTCCGATATATCTGATGGCGACTGTACTTACAAATAACATCATACTCCGAGCGTCTGTCCCGGTCTTACCACGGCTCAATTCAAGCCTGGGTACCACTTGGCAACATAATCCTAGGAAATGACGTAGGCACTAGTTCTTAGGGCGGGAAACTAGGCCTTGTTGGATTAGGTCCGGTTTAACGGATATTTCGTTAACTTTCGTACTTAAGTTCCTAAAAACTCAGTAGTACGAGACGGGGTTTGAACCCGAGGCCTCCGGATCGAAAGTCCACCGTCTTACCGCCAGGCCACAGCGCTTTTACTTACAAACAACATTATATCCCATCAAAAACATTACATGTAAAAAGCCGCAAGTGTCGCAACGCAGTTACCTACTACAATTTTTTTTTTTTTTAGAACACAAACAGTCATAACATAATACTCATAATAAACATTTTACATGTGATGTAGGCAGTGTACAGAAAAAAGAGAAAATACAAAAAGACCTGGAGGTAATATTAAATGAGATGATTATGATGATGATGATGGATTTGTTGAGATGTAATATTAAATCAAGTCGGTTGAGTCAGTACGGGGGTGTCTACAAAACTCGATTTTCAGCGACTATTATTTATATAACGTGACTGTATCAAAATTGTATATATTTTAAAGTAGTAATTTTATGGAATGCAATGTACACCGTGTTTTAAAAAAAAAATATTTCAGCATATGGTTAGGTGTACAATCAGAGACTATATAGATATAGACCACCACAGCCTAAGAACTTCTTGAAGCTCAAGTCGATTGCGCCATCTTTGTGAAAGCCACCTAAAGATGCCGAAAATGTAAGATAAATGTCAGCTGCACTGCTACTCCACCTAGTAACAAATAGCGTACTAGTAGTAGGTAGTACACTAGTAGCTACTAGGTGGAGTAGCAGTGCAGGTGACATTTCTCTTACATTTTCGGCATCTTTAGGTGGCTTTGACATAGATGGCGCAATTGACATGAGCTTCAAAAAGTTCTTCGTACGTACGTCTCTGGTGAATTGGCATAATATTTTTTTTTAAATGTTCAGATTTTTTTTCTTACAATAATTGTTATATCGGTCACTAATGTAACTAGGGTATTACGGTGATATGATTAACTCAACCAAATAATTGAAAATTATGACAATATGTCAATGTAATCTCGAAGATACAATACTCCGAGATCAAAAGAAGCTTATTTTATTGACGTAAGTGACGTAACACACAAATGAATCATTTATTGCGGTGTCTAAGAGTACAAAAACAATTTATGTAGGTTTACGCAATCCAAAAGGCATAATCTAACTACCGATTATCTCAGAACTGGAGCTAATTAGGACACTGGTGTCTTTGAGAAATATACTTAATTTAAGCTCAGGAATACACCCTTGTAATTAAATGAAATAAAAAACACGGTGTTGTATATATCTAAATATGCCCCATACAATTGAGTGTACGATTAATCCGTACTGATATTAATACTCAAAACCTCATAGAAAAAAAACTTATGAAGATGCCTCATAGACTTAGGTATATTATGCAAATATGAGTAACCATGTCCGTTTGGGTCTCAGGCCACCTTGAACTTTTCGTGACGATCTTCCGATGCCTATCGCTGATGCTAACCAAACTCTATCTATAATAGTTCAGTGTAAACTTACTGCATTACAAAACTATTATTGCAAATGCTTATTGAAAGAAACGTCTCAAGACAACCGGCATAAGTGTGTCTTTGAAGTCTATAGATATGTGGATCAAAGATCTTTGCTAAGGTTGAAGAGTCAGCAAGTATCTTTTAACTAAAGGCATTTACGGCATTTAGTTGTAAATAGTAAATATCTTTATGAGAGGTTTTTGCGAGTATAAAAATTATCAATACAACTCAATCGTAAATACTACAACCATTTTGTGTTGGTAATGCTAATGTTCTAAATACGAGCAATCTCTATTTCAGGCAAAAAATAGACATAAAGTATGCTTAGATACTTTTTAGATTAACAAGTTATTAATCACATGTTAAAATACCGTTTGGATTAAATGGAATAAGGATACAAATTATTGTAGACTCGAAAACAATGTGCGGGTAGTGCAATAAAAATAGAACAAGAACGCTGCTACGCAGACAGCGAGAGCGAGCGAGACGTTCAGTGTAATAAGTTTCGTTTCGATTAGAACCCTAGTTATGTGGCCAACAATAGCAATAACAAATATTCAGCAGGAATGTTTAAGACCAAAAACTGAATGATACTGGTGCAACTGAGCATGTCGATAGACAATATGAACTACATCGGAGCACGGTAATGGTGATCGGTATCGTAAGCCGCAAAGCATGGCATTACATTAGCGTGACTAAAATGCGTACTTAGTCACATAATGACGTTTACAGATAGAACTTTATTGAGACTTGCGCCTGTTTCGAATTAGGAAGACTGAGTAGGACCTAGATGACGGATGTGGTTTTCATTTTTTAATGCAAGATATGTTTTTAAATGAGGTATCTACTAATAGTTTTTTTCTTTTTACACATAGTATTATTTTCTATTTGCCATAGGACATATTATAATATTTGTGATGTCTCTATAGCTAAAGTGCCAATTAATTGATATATTAAATGTAATTATACACTTTTTACACAGTTTTATTTAGCTTGACCTTGATGTCATTATACGCATCAAATCTTGTAAGTTTTTCAACCACTTCCCGGTGTCTGATTGAGTTGAAAGTTGGTATACTTCCGTAGTTTACATGACAGTGCCACTAGGTATAGTCAGCAACAAAACTGTGTACCAAATTTTTTTACTTGCTGAAAACATAAATTACCAATAGTCCATAATTCTGTATTACTCTTTCCTTAGAAATGCCAAATCCCTGAAGTCCGTGGATTATAATTTCCTAGTTTTCCTATCACTAATATTAACTGACTTTAATAAATATGTAAGGCTATAGAAATAATAAAACGACTTAACTAGATGCTTAAAGAAATTTAAAATGTTTACATGTTTGTTAACTCCGAGCAACTTCTTACGTAAAAACTAATTTTAATAACCCTTCACACCGTAACTAATAGTTTACATTAGACCACGACCTGACATGACACCATAATAGGCGTTTACTTGATTGATACCACAGAATACACAATTAATATTGTTCATACTTCTTCCTGATTTGTGAATGATTCACGTATTATTAAATACGCAATTTTGTTATCTAGTAGGTTCTATATATGACGTAGAGATATGTAGATGGGCGACTTTTGACTAGTCATATAGCTGTATATGATTTTACTCCGTGATAATGGCGCATGCAACTGCGCCGAAATATCGGAAACTCGACAAAACATATACACATGGTAAATAACCCGTTTTTAATAGTTTTTATAACATACTAGCTGTATCGTTTTTGACGTCAGTAATGACATTATTAACACGCACAGTGTGTTAGAAACCCTCATTTTGTCTCATTCAGTTTTTATTTGAAAAATGCATAGTTCTAATCGTAATAAGCAGCTCACAAAAACTCCGGCTTGCCAAAACTTTCTAGTTTTTATGTTATTTGATGTCAAAGTTGACCCGGGTATAGGTGAAGAAAATTTAAAAATAATTTATTGTCATAAAACTAAGCGTCTTATTTTATTTTTGTTAATATGCAAGTATTGCAAATGAAATGCCTAAAATTTGTAAAAAAAAAATATTACTATACCGTGAATAGTTTAGAAGATAAATTGATTTTCATGATCTTTACTTAAATTTTTTTTACTCCTTAATTCCGCCGTATTAGATCGCGATACCTACACAAAACGATTGACTAAATATGCCTTTATTTATAGAATTAAAATCACGATCTAATTCCGTGGAATCCAGAAGATATTACAATTTAAAACTTTCTTTCAGGGTTGTCACTTACGTATATCCGGGTGCCCGTTATATTTTAATCGGATTATCATCAGATGTTGTCGTTTTCTATGGGGAAGCCAACATTTTTCTCGATGTTGATCTCGGAGTTGGTCTCATTGTAAAAGTTGTTCAGTATGGCCTTCCTAATCACCTCGCTCAATATGAACGGTGATTAATATATCGGACTGTATACAAAATGACACTAACGTATTAAGCAAAATTCGTAACTAAGTTTTAACTGATATCTAAATGCAATTAACAGAGGCAAAACATGAAAGTTGTATGCAAAGTGTTATATTTAATACTATTTATTTTTTACTATTCTTATTATTTTTTTAGTATTCCGCAGACTCCAGTTTTTACGAAACTGCACTGTTTCTCGTTCACGTTGATGGCTTTCACCAACACAGCAGCTGGAAGAAGTTTTTTTTTGTCTTGCGGTTCCATTCAGCCATAGTGTAATTTGAAATGACCTGATCAGATGAAGCTAGCTAGAGCTCTGTGGAACAGATCACTTATGTTTGACAACCGATTTGTTTTGCGGCAGTGATGCTCTCTATCAGATCGCCAGTATTTGTTTCGCGACTTTGCTGCTTGTTCGGAGAAAATTGTTGTACATGCGATAAGGCTATTATCTTTACTCCATGTATTCTTAGTGACAGTCATATTAAGCCACCCATACTCTTCAACACACTTTTTGGCCACTCCTTTATAAAATTGGTACAATAATAATCAGAGGTCGGCGGGGGTGAGCTGTTTTCATAGTAATTTGACGTATGTCGTGTCAAATTAATATGAAAACAGCTCACCCCCGCCGACCATTGATAATAATGAATTAAATGAATTTAGATATTCGATTTATTACGTTTTTTAAAAATGTTAAAAACTACATAATAATATAGTTAATAACCTATGTTATTTCACCACTGAATTACGTTTTTATAATAAGTCAAATATTAGTCCGGGTACAAAAAAAAACATAGTATATAATCCTGCCGCAGCTACAAGTTTCATCACGTGCCTGATCCCAATGATGAAATCTTCAAAAGGCTTTGTCCATCTTTTACATATTTTTTGACACTTTGAATGTAAACGTATTTTACGAGACCTGAATATATGTATATTACGCTGTTGTCACAAAAAGTAACATTAGTATTTCAAATATACACCGGGTCGATTTTAAAACGTGACAACCCTAGGGTCCGAAAACCCGGATAAAAATTAAAATACTTATTTTTTCTAGATTCCACGGAATTAGATCGTGATTTTAATTCTATAAATAAATACATATTTAATCAACCGTATTGTGTGGGAATCGCGATCTAATACGTCGGAATCTAGGAATAAAAAAAATAAAACCAAAGATCATGAAAATCAATTTATCTTCTAAACTATTCACGGCATAATAACAAAAATTTGTACAAATGTTAGGCATTTCATTTTCAATACTTGCATATTAACAAACATAAAACAGGACGCTTAGTTTTATGACAATAAATTATTTTTCAATTTTCTTCACCTATACCCGGGTCAACTTTGACATCAAATAACATAAAAACTAGAAAGTGTTGGCAAGCCGGAGTTTTTGTGAGCTGCTTATTACGATTAGAACTATGCATTTTTCAAATAAAAACTGAATGAGACAAAATGAGGGTTTCTAACACACTGTGACACGTACTCTTACTCATACAATTCGCAATATACTTAAGTGCTATTTGTTCGGGGGTTAAATTATTTCGTACACATCTAAGGCTATCGGGGAGCTTATAATATCCGGATACGTCGTGTCAAACTTAAATTTTTTGACAGATTTACTTTGAGTTGTACCCCCCTGATAGAACCTATTAAAGGTAAGGTATTCAAAAAGTCTGTAAAAAAACAGGATGTCGTCTTTGATTTTTTCTTAAAGTCGCGTCTGCATTTTAAATCCATCGTTCTTTAATAATTTATTTGCCTACACATTTCAGTGAAAACCACACCCATAATAATAAGGCGAAGCACAAGTTAGTTCGTCATTCGTCACAATCACAAAACTCAAGTTCGTCTTGTGCAATGAAAATCACATTTAGCAGCTTACTGGACTTCATCGAAACATTGATTGTTTTTTTTATTCACGTTTCAAAAGTCGGCCTACATTTTTTCTGTAATTTTTATTTTTTTAATGGTTCTCTTACTATCGAAAATAAGTTTGGTTTCAAGATTGAGCGGCGGAGCGGCGGCGGTGAGTAATGGCCATACAAAACTCCAAAAATCAAATCGATCTGAAACTTTGATTATTAAACCAACCGGATGCGAGACGCACTCTCATTTCTATCGGAAAAAGTCTGCCGTTTTTTGCGGGGGAGGGGAACGTCAAATGTATGCGAAACGTCAAAATAGCCACGTCAAATAAACGTCAGTCCATACAATGAGTATGACCACTGGTCATACTCATTCGGCAGAGGGGAACGCCTGTCAATGGCTACTCCGCTTGGTTTAAAGCTCTAAGATCTGAAATGTTCCAAAACCATCTGGAGGATTGATAGCGCCCCAAAACCTTACAGCCAACGGGAATTTCGTTCTTCGTTCTTTTTTGGTCACTCTCTATGTGCTTTGGCCACAGGGTTTGTTTTACTTTACGCATAGACAGAGAGAATCATACCGTCTCTTTCTTACGCTAGTACCCTCGCTACTAAAAAAGGGATGAGTATAGCTTATACTGCACTTTTTGGCCAGCTAAACGAACTATAGAACTGTAACTACAATACAGTTACCTGAAATAATATATGTATCTTGCTCAACAAAGGCTGCAAAAATATGTGACACGCTCATGTATGTACAAACAAAAATAAGGCAGATATTTTTGCGCATTGTTTGTCACATTTGTTTTGGATTTGCATATATGGGCTTACCCATGGGCTGTAAATGATTAAAAACATAATAATATAAGCTACGTGTATCTATGAGTCACGCGTGTTCTGTTGGATATTACACCATGTTTATTTTAGCGTTACGATATTTGGCCTTTAACTAAATCGGAAAAGGATTGCGATTCGCGGAAATGATGCTAATAAGTACCTCTAACAAATAATGTGAATATCAAAATCAAAAATCAAAATCAAAATAGTTTATTGATGCAGGGAGACTTATAAAATACAACATGATTAAGTTAAATTAAACTAACGAATTACATCTCAACCACTGCAGACTGTTATTACATTTCTAAGTTACCCGTGTCACCTACACTAGGCTAAGCCTGTCTCGCAGGATGGCACATTTATAGATTACCAGAATCTTAGTTTAGACGCTGGACCAAGTAAAAATATTACACATTGACAAAGAAAAACTTGATCTACAAAAGGCGGATCTAGAAATGACACCTGCACTGCTACTCCACCTAGTAACAAATAGCGTACTAGTAGTACACTAGTAGCTACTAGGTGGAGTAGCAGTGCGGGTGTCATTTCTCTTACAAATTCGGTATCTAGGGGGCTTTGACATAGATGGTGCAATCGACATGAGCTTCAAAAAGTTCTTAGGCTGTGGTCGTCTATATCTCTATTGTCTCTGTCATTTATAAAGGCGACACGCATGCAACAAGAGTTTTTTAAGACGGTCGTTCAATGAGCCATTTGCAGGACACTATAGCCATAGTACTATTCCGGGGGCGAGAAGCGGCTCACGGAGAGCCGTTTTGCTGCATCGGTCGTAGCAAATGGAAATCCGTGATCTCTGCCTACCCAATTTTGGGATATAGGCCTGATCGTATGTATGTACTATTAGGAGATGGAGATAAATATTAAACCACGTTGACTTCATATTGTATCATTGTAACACAAGTAGCTAGGTCAGATTATATGAGAGTTGTAAAAAAGATTAAGATTTTGTTGTGCTTAATGGAAGAAATTGAAAAAGGTCCATTTCTGAAGACTAATAACTTCAAGGGAATGCTTTGTGAGTTCATCATGTTATTTACGCTTTTCGTCGTCTTGGATGTAGTTAACTTTGAACCTCTTTTTTCACCCTTTTAGGGGTAATTTTTTTATAAATTCTCTCTTAATAGAGTTCATTGATATTTGTTTAAAACTTCTAGTTTCTATACTTTCTATTTTCAATGGTTTAGGCTGTGTGTTATCTGACAGTCTCTAGATAACGCAACTGTTTTACAATTAGCTATTTTCGTTTTCATATCGTTACCTCGTTACCTGAATTAAATGTTGAACCTCGTTGATTATATCCGTCCAGTGGTTATACGGAGACTATTATGCTCTTTGACAAATATGGATGCCAATTATTATTACAAAATACAGGTACTTAAGTTTTTTGTGACAATAATCTTGTCGCATTCTCTACAACTCACCGGGAAGTCTAAATTAGGAAGCCTAAAATTAAAACTTAATCGGTAAAATGATGTCTCGTTAAAATGGCTGGACGTGAACAATGTCAAGTATTTTAAAATATGCGAAAAATGTAGTAAAAAAGTCTAGTAAGAAGATGCCGCACACGGATAACGAGAATCAGCTAATTGTTGGGTTCTTGGTACAGTCAGCAGCAGAAGTTGCTTAACGGATGGTGTTCAAAAGGATCTTCACGCGCTCTTATTTCATTAACAATAAAGTTGTTGCAAAATCATTTTGATTACCACACTCACTTAGTTACATTTGCTGTTGACTGTAATTTTAGGAATACGTAGGAGTTCAGGTATATAAGTAATATAAGTATGTTATATTAATAAAGAAGTTTAATTGATTCCAAAGTTGACTGGCACAGATAGCTTTAAGGCATTAAATCCGCCTCTTGTACGCTTTTTTATTTGTGCAAAAAAGTTTAAAAGGAAATAAATATTAAGTATAAATATAAATAACTGCATTTTAGCGGAAAAGTACCAGTGGCGGCGGGTCAATTTTTCTTTGGCAAAATTTCTTTATTAGCTGTAAAAGAACTGCCCAGGTGCCTAAAAATTAGGCAAGCCGATATGAACCGTGTTCTATGGACGCGCCGCCTCTGGAAAGTCCAGATCTAGTAATCGTGATAAAAGCACGCCTATTTAAAAATAAATACACGTCCTGAAAAGTAAATTGAATGAAACCATTAAGCTCTAATTAACGATATGTTGCGTAAAACGAAAATACCACGTCCACTGCCGCTTTACACAATTAACATAAGAAGAGCCTCTGAGCGGTTGTCAATGTACTGCGAACTAAGGTCAAGAGTAAAGATGCGCGGAACTGGTTTGAGGCGCACAGAATATTTACCGGCAGCGAGGCACTGTTATGAAAAACGTTTATTTGTGACACGTGTCACTTTTGAAACGTTCTATGATAAGCGCGCCAATTTTAGCGGATATTCTCTACATTCCAATATATGTAAATAAATAAACACATGTAAACAGGTTTATCGATATGAAACAATTTTTCATTTGTTTACATTTTGTGGATAAATCTGTGAATTATTTGACTGAACTTTATGCCTATATTTTGAGCTGCAAACTCTTCTTTTACACAACTGAGACATAATAATACAGAATACAGATCTTTATTGGTAAAAACACATTTTACATGTCAATTTGAATATACATATACAAAATACAATATTCTATTATTGTTAAATTAAGTATTTATAAATACATTATTATTAATATAGTGTCTGGGTCAACAATTTTCCCGTACTTATAAATTCGTCTATGCTATAGTATGTTTTTTTGATTAGCAGCAGTTTCAGTTTGTTTTTAAATGTAGTATCACTGTCTGTATCTTTTACTTTTAATAGTAAGAATAGTAATTTGTTTGGAATATATTCGGATAGTAGTCATATTATCCGAATAATATTCGGATTATGCAAACTCTAATTTGGACAGATAGTAGTAAATTTACTAAGTTCGGATGAACTATTAGGCTCTACAAAACTTAAAAATTATTTAGAAAAAATGAAATTGTCAGACAACGGACAACATATCCGTCAGATGAATGAGAGTAATGAAGTCACATCTGTCATATCATAAAGGCGGTAAAACTTATTAGTATTTAAGTTTTATATATTTCTTCCACCAAAAAACCACGTTTCGTTGGTTTCACGTCACTGCGCTGACGTCACATATACGACGACCAGGAACTCGCTAGGCGGGCTCTCTGTTCGTAGGCGCTTTCCGCTACAAAGCGGAAAAACACTAGGACCGGCTACGAGGGTAGCGCGTAGCGAACTGTGGTACGGAAAGTGTAAAATCTGAACCGGCCGCGCTGTTCTGACGTCAGCGGAGGCTGCGAGCAGGATTATACGAGATGCGCACAGGTCCATCTTCAATTCTTATTGTAACTCAAATAATAGGTACTAGCATAGTTCTATCTCACACCGACCCCGCAAGCAGGTCTACATCAGCGTGCAAACAGCGCGTTTAATCTCAACCGGCCCCGCTGTTCTGACGTCAGCGGAGGCTGCGCGCGGTATATACGAGATGCGCACAGGTGGATCCTCAATCCTTGCCGCGTCTCCACTAAGAACAGTGAACGACATCGACATGCTACGTTTTGTGACACTTTGCGCAGTTGCGGTAAGTGACCTTTTTTATTTCAATCCATATAATCTTTTCTTCACAAAAAAACATTTTCTTCTCAAGGAAAAAATACCGATGAAAAAATGATTTGTTGTTGTGAAAGTAAAATTTGATTTTGAATATTACTGAATTTGCAAATTGACTAAAGTAGTAGTATTTTTATTCAAGACGGTAATTTGATAGTTTTGCCATAGGTACATAGTAAACTACTTTGTATGGCAAGAGCTGTCAGATTACTGTCAGAAATTAAAAATACTATTTTACCGAGGTTTACTAAAACTTTTAAACAATTGAAAAAATTTACCACATAACAATATAACGGTGTAATTTACGTACTTTACTGTTTAATAATAATTCTATTGCTTACTTATACATATACATAAAATACATTTTAATGGACCCTATGACATGACATATGAATCCATCGCCACAACAGGTTTCTTAATGCCAGTAAAGGATCGTATTTATCCTTAAAATACGGGACACTATTTTAAATGTATTTTACCTGCACTGAAAAAAAGGCAAGCGAAATACTTTGGCTATTTCATGAATCACCAAAATTCGGCAGAGTTAATAAAGTTTATTTGTTTATAACTCAAAATTTAGTTATAAATAACAAAACACTTTGGTAAGTTATAAGCCTTAGTTAGCAAGTCCCAAAACTTGAGTTAGTAGTAGACGAAGTTTGATAGCTGGCAACAAAAAAAAATCGGTGTACCGCACCTTAATTAGCCGTATAACCGAAATAACTAACTATTCAGTTTGATTAATTCAACATTTACGTATCTTTCTTGACATACTTATACTCAATCCTGGGTCTATTGTTGTTTTCAATCACTAGTTGAAAGCTCAAATAATAATAGCAACGCGTTTTACAACATGGAAATTGATCATTATTTTCAAATAAGTAGCTCCCAATAACAAACATGTTTTTAAATCATACATTGATTAAACAAAAAAATTATTAGTTTTTTTTTAACTACGGAACTCTAAAAGCTCTTTTCTGCATGCAATTTTGCGAGAATCATCTTATTTATATTCGACTCCGAAGCAATCATTCAAATTACAGAACAGCTCATTGTTTATTCCGTCTGCATTTCTTGGTACCTATAAGATCTCAGAATCTTGACAGAAAGCTCATGCAAGGGCCTTTATAGTGCCAATACATTTTTTGTTGTATTTATTTACGTCACTTTCGTTTGCCATGTTAAGGAAAGAGATGCGAATACAAATACTTGGGCGAATACCGTTAACAATACACAACAAAAAGAGTTGGCGTCATAATTTAAGGTAGATTTTAGCGCAGAAATTGCGATACGAAATGCGTGTCGGGCTTTTATCGAAAAGAATGAGAATCTGTAATCTGAGTTGTACAGTTGAGTTTAAATATGTATACAAGGTGTGACAAAAATACTGGTGATCCTTTTAAAGCCATAATTGGTATCGTATTCTAGTTATGAAAAAGTAAGAAAAAAGTTTTTTTACGCGTAAAAATTTTTGGTTTTGTATGGCCGGAGCCCGGCTCGGACGACGTGTCCGATACAAAAAAATTTTCGCGTCCAAAAATTTTTTCTCTACTATTCTTATTCACAGTACGATGCCAATTGTGCCCTTAAACCACCAGTCACCAGTATTTTTTTTACACCCTGTGTGTATAAGATTAAATGGACAAAAGAGTTTTAAAATAGGGAAGGTTATGTTGATATATTTTTGTGGGTAAGTACAGTTTTAGTAACTGAATAGATATTGGAGAGCTCGACATGAACTCGCCTAACAAAGGGAAAGATTCTTATAACAATTTTGACCTAAGGTCAACTCGGCGAAGACCGTCAATCGGCGAAGATGGTATAGCAAAGAATTCTGCATAGATTTTTTTTAGAACAGTTTTACAATTTCGTAAAATAAAAGCTGTGCAGAATTTGCTTTAATTCTTTGATATACAATCTTCGCCGAGTTGACCTTAAATACGAAATTGCTGAAAAGAAAGCAATAACGGCCAAAAGGCGGACTTAATAAATAATAATAAATATTTTGGGGACAATCTTACATAAATCAACCTAACCCCAAACTCAGCAAAGCTTGTACTATGGGTGCTAGGCGACGATATACATACTTGGATAAATAAATAAATACTTATATACATAGAAAACATCCATAACTCAGGAACCAATATTTGAAATTAGCACACAAATAAATGCCCTTACCAGGATTCGAACCCGGGACCTCCAGCTTAGCTTAGCGTTGGCCATAGGGTACTCTCTAGCAGCCGCTTTTGTTCTCGGACTATCCGACATCCGAAATCGTATCGGATAATGTGAAACCGCTCTTTATAGGGGTCACTAGATAACAACATTGGTTAAAACTTACCCAATCTAATTTACAGCGTAATTGATTCCAATATTTATGATTTACAAAGTATTTGTTCCTAAACACAGTTAATTTTAACATTTGGTAATATTTTACACAAAATAACACAAAAATTTGCAAATGTCACTTTGTCACTCTGTTATGTCACATTGTTGCCAAAGACAAGTACACTGATAGAAAAACCACCAAATCTAAAGGAGGTTAGTATGAAGTTTTCACTGGAGGTATCATGTCCGGAAAGAAAAGTGTCGTAGAATGTGTGAGCTCCCATATAAACCACGACACTTTTCTTTCCGGACAAACTCTATTATTCAATTTTTGGACTTTAAAACGATCTTTCAGAGCAAAAGGCTTCATTAGTGTGTCAGACTTTTGCCTACATTTGCCCTAAAATTCCAATATTACACTACACTGGTTGGGTGTTTTCTTATTTTCAACCAATTTTAGAAAATAATAAGGTATGGTTAGAAATTGACGCTATCTTTTTATATTGCGCGATTACTATGCATAGTAAGGTATGCATGACGATTATTTTTATTTGTGCCCTTCTCAAATGAAGCGGTTACAGTTTTTGTACACAATAGTCTATTTTTCATACTTCCTTTGGGACTTAGAGCTTTAAACTTAAACCAAGGGGAGTAGCCATTGACAGGCGTTCCCCTCTGCCGAATGAGTATGACCAGTGGTCATACTCATTGTATGGACTGACGTTTATTTGACGTGGCTATTTTGACGTTTCGCATACATTTGACGTTCCCCTCCCCCGCAAAAAACGGCAGACTTTTTCCGATAGAAATGAGAGCGCGTCTCGCATTCGTTTGGTTCAATAATCAAAGCTTTGGGACGTGTTTATCCTTGTCTTAAAAAAAGAAGACTGCTAAAACTCGAACGTGTCAACGTGACAAACAAAACGCAAGCAATTACGTGCGTTTTCAAGTAAAAGGTACATCATTGTCAGTCGCCAATAAGCCGGTACTGCCATAAAAATTCATTTAGAAATAAACTCCATTAACAATCGACAATAAAAAAAAAAACGTTTATTTCGGACTTAAATCCATAAAATAGGTTAGTCAACAAGCAAGTAGATACTTAAAACTATGTTAGCTATACATTAATTAATTCATAAGGCACTAGGGAACGGTGTAGGTTTGACCAGTGCTGCACATAGCGAGTATCGAGCCTACCCGCTATCACCCTCAGGATACTGTTGCTACTGTCAAGCACTCTGCGGCGCGTCGCAGCGGCACGCTTCCTCACAATGGCATAGAAACTGTCTACATGAGCGTCCGCGAACATGCCTGAAGCGCTGCAGGCGCGTGGCAGACGCAACAGCACCCTGAATGCGTTATTATATTGGACTCGAAGACAATGCAATGATGTGCCTTTTACTTGAAAACGCTACATATAAAACCTCTGACTGTAGTTATATTTACGTAGTCATGCACCTGCAATTGTTTCAGACAAAAGCGCAAGTAACTCACGCGCACTTGACACAGTTAAAGGGTACTTTCAGGTTTGCAAACTTGTCAACACTAGATAATATACCTTATCCCTTCGACAAAAAGGGTATTATTGCTTAAATGGTATTTTATGTGACAGTAAGTCGTATACACGGTGCCCGTGAGCATTGCGAGAGACTTTAGCCATGAATTCCTGAGGTCATAAGAAGTTTTTTTAACTTTTTTCTTCGATTTTTTAAATGCTTTCGAACATAAGAAAATTAATGTTATTAGTAAAACTATCGATTAAAATTTGTACAGTTTTAAGTAAAAAATGGTTCACGAAAAGTATTCCTTGGCATTTTGATATTTGTCAATAAGGATGTCTAGACTAGACTCCATCCATAAAGAGTAAAATCTCTAGCAAAAAAGCGTTATTCACTGAGCTACAATGTTTTTTTTATTTAATTGGTAATAACTCTGAAACTAGGCAAATTCCAGAAAAGTTTGTACGACATTTTGGTCTCCTATTACGAAGAGGAATACGCTGTTAATATCTCTCGCAATGCTCACGGGCACCGTGTATATAACCAAAACAACGTATTTTATACAGCCCGTGGAGCAAGTTTTTACCGACAACAAGAGTGCAGAGTCGTTAAAAATAATGACTGGGTTTACAAAAAGTGTTAAGGGGTTTTTTCCTTATGTGCCTATTGTCTTTTGATAATTTATAAACAACAAATTAAGTAGCAAATTTATATGCAATTCTGTTAAAAAAAATATTTAATGGTAATTAACTACCGCTTGTTTAAAATTCCAGTTAAATTATTTTGATTACTTAAATTATTTTTTTACGTCCAACCCCATAACGCGGGACGATAATTTTTTCATAAGTAGCGTAATTTTTGACTATGAAATACGTGATTAAAGAAAAGGTATTTTTCTCAAATATTTTATTTTTATTTCACTTCCTAAATTAAACACAAAATTGAATAAAATAGCTAGATCATACCCTCGTCCATCATGGGCATAAGAGATGTCTTTTGGGACGTTTGGGACGAATGAAGGCAGTTTTTATACACCCAGCTATTTCACAAGGAAATTATTTTAAACCACAGATTACCGCTGTCTATATCCTTATTATCTCCACCCATAGTTCTGCCAAGGCAAGCGGCATGGTTTTGCATTTTCCGCCGGACTCGGGTCCTCGGCTTAAAACGCCGGTGTATCTGCATCTTTACTTGGAATGAGGAAGTGTGCATGCAGCTTAAACACCAACACTGTTCTTATCTTCTCTACTGATTGGAATCTAATTGTTTGTAGTGCAAAGGTCAGTTATAATGCAGGATTCTTCTATGTTATAGATAGCGCTATCTACAATGAATACGCTGATACATTATGTTGCAACACTTCTACAAACTTTAGTTTTTGATACACTAAATCCTAATCCGATTATAATGTTTTGTTTTCATTGGAACGGAGTTGTTGATGAAGAATTTAGGTTTAAACACTTTAAACACCCAAACGGAACAAGAAACCCAAAAATAGAAAAATACAAAGATTTTGATGTCAACCTAAAAACAACATTATAATCAAGATCCGCTTCTTGCAGGTCATCACTATTATTACTTATCATATCGGAAACTTAAAAAAATTATAAAGAAAACAACGTGGCTTATTTTTCAAGCACGATTCTCGTAAAAACGGCGCAAAAGCATTAATGATCTTATAATAAGGCCATCAATCATTGGTCAAATATGTTGTAAGCATTGTTAAGGTTAATATGAAGGGAGTATGTACCATATGAATCAGACCTATGTTTTAAATAATTAATTAATATTTAGCATAGTATACGAGTGCTTACGTAATTTGAAGATGTAAAATCTTTTTAACTGTCCTGCATATATGTATTTTTTGGGCGAAATAAATGAACTTATAGAAGCACGTGAAGCGGGAATTAGACCGGAATATCCAGAATTTAAACCACCTTAAGACTAAAGCCGAAGTCAAGAATAAAAAATACAAACAAAACTGATATAATCAGGCTGAACCCTAAAAATAGATTGAAGAAGACCAAATCACAGATGGAAGTAAACTTTGAGCGAATGCGTCATATTTTTGGACTTGTTTGGATTTCGATGTTTGTTGCGAGTGACGGAGGGATTCATTCTCAAAAATGCCTTGGTGTAATTGCCGAGAATCCATAAAAAGAGCACAAAGAAACACTGTCACACTGAGATGCAACCGTAGATAATCACAATAATATTTTTTTTTATTGTACACTACAAACAAAGACACAGGAATCTGACGCTGAGCTAAAAACGGGCACAGATATCGATAAAAAGCAATCTCTTTCAGAAAAGCTTCAGATGCGAAATTGTGATCAAAATAAATGTTACAGTGTGTAAAAAAAGGTAGGAGTAAAACCCCAAAAATAGAAAGTTACTACATTTTGAGATAGTATGAGAGTGCAATTAATTATCCTAGAATTATTCCCAAATGTAGCTGAATTCAAAGCCGACGTGATTTCATCGAAAGGCAATTTTCATCGATCACGAAGTATTTTTTGCACTAGGTGCCGGTAATAGAGTTTTTTTGGCCGGAACACTTTGTTGTTTATCTATATTTATACGATTATTTTTCAATTCTTTGTACTAGTAATAACAACTTGTCCAATTACGCACGGTACGTCTTCATCCTATTTGTCATACATATTCATATTGACCAGTGTATTTGTACGAGCATGCGCTGGACCTTGGCCGTTATGGGTGCTTTACACATTTATGTCTACCACGTTTAATCTTTGTTTACCTACCGTGTCTGACAGATTTCTCTCAGTTACTTAAAGGTTAGCTGAAAGAGCTCCTTTAAAGGGATAAGCTTGCCTTTGTACACACTTACTGTAATTTTTAATGGTCATTTTGTACTTGTTTGTGCAATAAAGTGTTTATTTACTACTACTTGGTACTTAAATATATCAGTTGTTCACCAATGGGGTTTGAATATAACTTCATCGCACGATAATAATCGGTCGCGAGTCTGTAGAAGCCTTCAGGAATAACAATGTGTAATACCTACTACAATTACTTTTCTGTCCTGAATCTCATGCCAGCCTGCAAAAAACGGGTATAGTTATTATCCGTATATATATGGCGCTATTCAGATGTGTCCGCAGACAAATCCGTGTCCAATTTGAACCATACATAGACGGATCTATGCGCCGGGCATATCCGCCAGACAAATCCAGCGGGCAGTTCTGTGCGTGTATCCCTAGCTGATGTACCGAATTATAAAATATACAGTCAGTAACTGACGTAGGTAGGCGGACCAGGTGTTCAAAATGATTTCGACAAAACTTTGTTGTCAAGAGAGTAAGAGTGTGTGTGCTGCTAACTGTGGATATAAGTCATGAATTTATGTACAAGTAGCTACATATATCTCATCATATATTAAACAGCACACAAAGCTGTTAACTGATATTGCCATATCGGTTTCTTAAACACGATCTCCTAATTTATGAGCAAATCTGTTATTAGTTTTATTATCTATTCTTCATTATATAATTTACTATATTTGATTATGTTGGTAATAACCAAGTGCAACTCCACGATCAATTGTCTACTTATGTTCGTGATTTGTTTATTGTATTTTGAAGGTAGGTACTCAATAACATACTATTTAGCACTAAGTACTCATTCAAATATTTTTGCTACCGTTGCTTTGTCAGTACAGTCGTAATCTAATTTCAGAACCAGTATTAATAAAGTATTAAAATGAATTGACACACTAACTTTATTCTCATGTCCGTTCTCTAAGTTTAATTTCTACAATTCAGTAGTTACGTCATCTCATTCTAGATCAAATTTGATGTCAACTTAGATAACATGACACGGCACGCACTAGGTAATTAGAATGTTTCGTAAATTAATTTATTTCGGCACATTATTATGCAATACTAGTTATACTTTATGCACGACTTCTGGTATAAGCATAAGGACAAAACGGGTACGGTATATGAATGAAGGGTACCTAAGAGACTTTTTATTTATTTCTTAGTTTGTGTATACATTTATGTCCAAAATCGTTTGTAGGCAACGGGTAGGTAATAGTTGCTTTTTTGAAATAGGTGAAGGTAATGTGATAGATGGCGCTCTTTGATTTAGTCGGGGCTTTTTTTAATTGGAAGATTAAGGTATTTTTGGGATTGGAATAATGTACAAATTTTGATATTAACGATTTCGTATTCCGCTTACAAAAGGTAAAATGTGTTTAGGCATTAAGTACAAAAATAGTAGAAATAAAAAATATCGTCGCGAAATATCGGATTGTGAAATCTCTTAAAGTTAGACAGATCAAAGTTTTTTCAAAAATTAGAGCAATTCATTTTGTTTGTACTGAACTAACGATATAAATATTCTACTAGGCTACAAAAAAGTATTACAAAATGGCAGTACAAGTATAAGTAATCCCGCCATTAAATAAATGACATCGTACACAGACGATAGACGTCTTCGGTTTATATTTGCATAGTCATTTAAGTGTGTGACTGGTATAAAAAGTCCAAAGTCAAGGTGAAACTCAAAATTTATTGGAGTAAGGACCTATTCTAGTAAGATTATTCTTCTTCAACATTTTCAAATCGGTTTTTATAATTTCACATTAAGTCAAACTACATTAGGACTATATTTGGACGATCGGGAGAACGGAATACGCTGTTATAACATTACGTAAATTCGATTGTTGCATATTGCATATTAAGAAGTGTATTAGGTAGGTAGGTATCATTTAGATCAGCTTAGACTAGAAATCGGACAATTGTGACGTTTTCAAGAAAAAGGTCCATCATTGTCGGTTGTTAATAGCGTTTTTTTCTAAATTAATTATTCTGGCAGTAATGTCTTATTGACAACCGACAATCATGTACCTTTAACTTGAAAATGGCACAATTATTTGAGTACCTACATTGAGTATGACATCATGTACTTAGAATTTCGCATTTGAATTTTATATTTGATACGTTTTTTTCTACATCTTATTTTATTTCGCTTTATTTGGTGTTCATTTTAATTTGTAATTTAAAGAGCTTTATGGCTTCATATTTTTTATCTGAAACCAAATAATTTTATGTTAATTACAAAAAGTTAAATTTCCTACAAATGCTTCAGTGTGTCGATCGAATCAAACCGTTCATTTACATAATAATTTTTTTTATCTTGTTCTGATACCTCTAGAAGATGTTAATTGCACGGGGATGGGTTACTTCGAGCGGACGTTTATCAAACTGGCTGGGTCCACACTGGGTTAAACATACTTTTATACAAATACTGTATTTATTTAATTACTTAATATGTCTTTAAACTCTTTAAATGTCTTTTTGTGGACAAAAGCAATAAGGGTTAACCTCTCGAGTAGGGGAGAGGGGGGCATGTTTTAACAAAATTCAAACTTTTGCTCATAGCTCCTAAAATTGTGAACATAACGTTAATGTTCTTTTACTTACGTGTCGGAAATGTATTCATCTTTTATATCTATATGCAAAATACCACACAGATTGCCTGGTTTCACAGGTAGAAACAGTTTTGTTCAAAAAGTCGGCGGTTAATACTTACCCCATTTTTGGGGCAAATATTAACAATGAAGGGGTAAGAATTAACATAACTTTGGCCGTGTAAAGTAATTAAATTTGTCGAAAATAAAACGATTTTAATTTTTGTAATATTTATTTTTATTTTTAATTATCATGTAGTAATCTAATAGAGTAAAAAAATAGAGATCTTCTCTCAGACAATGACCAATCAGTCTTAGGTAGCAAGGTGTCCTATTGTAACACCACAATTAGTCCTTAAAATACTTAGAGTAGCATCATCATCCCCAAGTCGTTCCCTCAGTGAAGGAGGCAACTGAGGATCGTGACATCATGTCCTTCTGTTGAAGACCAGGTTACTCCAGAGGCTTCTATCCCTCGCTACGCGCATGGCTTCGTGCAGTTTAAATTGCATGGGTGCAGTAATTTGGGCACACCATCTTGCAGGGGGAGGGCCTCTAAGTCTCGTGCCTTCAACTTTTCCCGTCATTATAATTCAAAGCAATCCGAGGAGCGTCGAAAAAGGTGTCCGAAGTAAGTGAGTATGTGGTCCTGGCACGTCGTCGACAACCGGCGTTTTATGCGTAGCTCATCTAGTACCTATAGACTGATTAGTACGCATCGCAGTCCAAGGTATCCGTAAAAGCCGGTGCCAACACCACATCTCAAATTGTTAGAGTAGCATAAGTAGGGTTAAAACTTGCCCCTTCATTTTGTTAAAACTAGCCCCAGAGATACTTTTCAAACATAAAAAAATATTAAAAAATAACTATGCGTAAATTTAAGAAAACAACTAGCAGGCGTAATAGCCCATTAAATAAGTATTCAACATACACTAATGTCTAATCAGTGGACTTATTAATTAAGGCATAAATCAAAAAAATCAGGAGGTAAAAAAGTCCGCTGACCTGTGTTTTTACACGCACGTGCCATAACTATGCAACGCGGCGGCCGGCGGGAGACTTGGCTGATCGGGACTCGTGCCTACCCTCGCCCGAAGTTATAACCTTGAAATTGGTACTCTGCCGTGCATAGTTTTATAGATATAGGCTTGTTAATACCTACCCCCGTTAAAACAAGCCCCCCTCTCCCCTACAATTATTAATTGTATTTTATTAACTGAAAAATATTAACTCACCAATAAAAATTCTGCGTAAAAATTTGTTTTAAACCCTCTTAAATTTGCGATGTCTATTCTATGGGTATCGTAGTAAGCGTATAATAAAATGTATAAGTATGACCTGCATGTGACCTCGCTTCATCATTACGGATCATTAATTATAAATTGCAATAACGCATCAAAGCTTTTTTTTATCTTATAGGAAATACATAAGTACCTTTATCTTTTCCATATTAGCAACTTGATCAATGGTATGTACCTGTACAAAATAATTGTATAATTGTTCAATTATTTTTTATAAGAATAATTGTGTTAATTATCTTTATGGTATTGATTAAATCATTGTCCATTTATAGCTAATTACGCTAAAACAATAATAAATACTTGATTGCTACCGCTGTGGTCATCACTAGTTGTGTTAATCACTTAACATACAACATAATGTAGGTATACATATATGCATATAATATGAGTTTAGAAATCGAACTATGAAATGCTGGATAATTCAGATAAATCAATTGTTCATCATCCTAAACACCGGAGACGACTGCCAAAAAACTAGTATAGGCACTGGTCCCACCGCGAGCTAGTAAGCTATGAGCTATCGGCTTTAAACACGAACAAAAGATAAGCACTCCCGTGTAAATAAAAGAGACACGGCGATATTTATAGCTCACCGCTGGGCGAGTAACTATAAATATCGCCGTGTCTCTTTTATTTACACGGGAGTGCTTATCTTTTGTTCGTGTTTATAGCCGATAGCTCATAGCTTACTAGCTCGCGGTGGGACCGGAGGGCCTACCACGAAGTTCGAAAATCGACAAAACGATGGTCCCGTCTCTATCGCTCTTGCTTATACGAAAGAGAGTGATGCAAATAGACGATTCGATGAACGAAGTGCTTCGCGGTTATAGGCCAGTGCCTATTTTGACGAAATGGCTAAATAGGGAGAATAGGTAGTGCGTGCATAGTAAAATCTCAAAAATCTTAAAAATTAATGAATAATAAACTATACCCAGAAAATAAAGAAAGATGATAGATTCATTATAGAAACTAATTATGAATAAAATACACATAAGTATATTTTCAGCGTCGTTTATGAGTTGGTATTTTGAGGATTCTTTTTCTTTATCGCATCTCGTACAGTCAGCAGCAAAAGTAGCTAAGCGTATAGAGTGTTTAAATGAACACGACTTTATTGTTAAGAGAATAAGGGCGTGTGTAGGTCATTTTGAACACCCCTTAGCTACTTCTGCTGCTGACTGTAAGTACTAGGAGCGGAGATTATAGTCCCTCCAGAATGGCAAAGTTTTAACTGGCATTGCGTTGTCTAAAAGTGATTGCTACTTGGCGAAATCCTGTGAGCTGGCTAAACTACTGACCATTTATTTGCTTGATAATAATTAGTGACAATAACGAAGTGTGATATATTTATTTGTTTTGCACCAGGTGTCCTATGGACGTCACAGATCAAAGTCCTTTTTATATAGTCGCACGATGAAGAAAAAAAGCTAATTGTGACTTAAAGTCAAATTTACCAGTTTCTTAGTTTAATATTAAGACTTATAATGAGTCATAAATGTCAAAATCGTAAGCATAGCTCGGACCATTCATCGCAAAAACGTCGCAAAACGAATATAACACCGATATAAAGCAAGATAATATTAATAATATATTTTTATATTACATTCATAATCACAACCCAAAAAGTGTCAAAAGTGTGCATCCAAAATTGTTCCATACAAAATTAATTTTGCGATGAATTGTCCGAGCTATGCTTATGATTATGACATTTATGACTCATTATATAAGTCTTAATATTAAACTAAGAAACTGGTAACTCAATTATACCACAGATATAAGTAAGCTAGTACTCACTCCATCGTTATAAGCCTGAAAGCTTGACATGATGAAGGCATGACGACTAAAGGGGCTGAGGGAGGAGTGGACAGGTAATAAAGATTGTAAAACTTGGTATTTACGCCCCCTGCCCACTCCTACTTCAGTCCCCTTACTTTTATAAAAAAAAAAAAATCGTTTATTATCAGACTGCATAGGTCCATAGGATGGTTAGTAGAACTAACTTACTACTATATTTAAACTTAAATTTTAAAACTAAGACACTAAAACTATACAATGGGTTAGTAATAACAAGAAAAGCTTAAAAACTAAAAGCCCTGCAGACCAGCTGAGATGGTGGTTCACCGAGGCGCACGCCCAATCGGGGCATGCAGCTCGTTAAACCTGCCGAGCACGGCGCTGTCTTGCCCCTGCCTCCCGGCCACAACCTGCAGGAGACTGTTGGGGCTTCCCCTGACTCGTCTGATGAGCGACGTGACTTTCTTGCGCATGAGCGCATAAAAGTCATCAGTGTGCGCGTCGGCAAACATGCCTGACGCGCTGCAGTATCGAGGAAGCCCCACTATCGCCCGGAACGGGTTATTGTACAATATGCGCAGGGTATTGTACGCTCCTTGAGTATGGTTGGTCCACAGACTGCTGGTGTAGAAAGTTTGGCAGTATGCCTTAAATAGCGTGACCTTGACCTCAAGTGTACAACCAGCAAATCTGCGAACCAGCATGTTCCCTCTTACAGATAACGCCCTTCGTTCGCTCTCGCCCTGTTTAACGTCATGTCTTTTTTATATCTTTCGGGTTAATTTCTAACCAGTTGGAATGAGAAATCTAAGCTGATTTATTTCTCTACGATCATACAGAATATCCAATGATTTTATATTCTAACTCGATGAGAATATCTATAAAGGTTTTTTTTGGGTAGTTTATTGCTTTTCTTCGTATTTAAGCTAGTTCAAGGATATAAATTTATTAGTTCTAGAACATCCTTAATTGTGATAACATGATTCATAGCACGGTATCGTAATTTATTTAAATTTTTGCAACCGGATTCGAAAACGGACGAGTCCTTGGCGTATTGTTCTAATAATCGTAGCTTTAGGTTATAAGTCTTAGTCATCAGTCTTTACGTAATAAGAAATATATTGATACTTACAGATGAAATTTTACAAGTAAAGGCGTAAGCAAAACGTTAATGGCTCCTTTACATGATGGACCATCATAGGGACGCAGCTATACTTTAATAATTTTAAACAAAAAAAGAACCACGGCGATTGTCACACTGACGCGGTTTCCGCGCGCGCTGGCGATGTGCGGGCGAGACAGCGCTATGCATGTCTATAGCGCTGTCACGGTCGCGCACCGCCGCCGCGCGCGGAAACCGCCGATTTTCTTTAAAAAATAGTGAAATGACTATATTTAGGCGTGCCTATAATAGTTGAAGAGCTCGATTTCTCCAGGATCCCATCATCAGACCCCGACTTGGTGACAATGGTACCATCTAGGGGTAGACCCGTTCGATTAAAAAAAAAATTTTGAAAATCGGTTCACGATTCACGGAGATATCGAGTAACATACATACAAAAAAAAAGTACAAAAATAATCATAAAAAAAACAGTCGAATTGAGAACATCCTCCTTTTTTGAAGTCGGTTAAAAAGAGCTAAAGATATTGCGATCTCGCTCCGTCGTATAGCTGCGTCCCTATGATGGACCATCATGTAGAGCCAGCCTAAGATGCGCAACGCACTACTAGTAATAGGTATTTTTATCATCCGCTCTTTTCCTCGAAAACGATTAAGCGGCCTTCGTTCACAAATAACTGAACATCGTTTGCAAATAACTGAATATTATTGGCAATTCTCACATTATTAATTCGATTTAAATGCCATTGTTATTTTGTGCACGTGTGTACAATATGTAGTAACATTGACATAACTTTGCGTTTATTAGCATCTAACTGTCAACGTGTCACATAACCAATATAACCATGTCTAAAAACGAAGGTGACAAGATGAGTCGCCCATATCATTTACCTATATTAGTTTTTCAGCAGAGTTGATCAGCAGTGATCGGATTTTAGGGTGGTAAGATGGATAATCTTCAGGATTTTAGGACATTCGTAGTTTATTTTAGTTACAACAAATACATTTAAATAATATTTTAACGTTTTAACGACTATATTAGCAAAGTAAGTGTATGTTTTCCGCGGTGTTGCATTGCACCCTAAAATCCGATCACTGTTGATAAGTTATGCTAACACAGCTAAAATAAAATACTACAAGTTAATACGGCAGTGAATACCTAATTCATTTTCGTGTTCTAGTTCTACCTAGTTCTAAACCAACCTAGATACTAAAAGCACCGGCTACGGAATCCTATTATAAGTTTTGTCCTATATGCTCTTGGTCGATTTTTTATAAAACAATTAGTGTTTTATGTGAGCTTCGTTAGCATAAATTTTGTTTAATAGCACTATTGGCAAAATTTGTTGAAAAAAAATACGCTCATTCTTATGTTTAAGATACCTAGTATACCTACTTATGTTTTAATGTTCATGTATATATACTCCAAGGAAAAAATAATAAGTACATATTAATTAAGTGACCAAAAGGAGACTAAATACTTACATGGATATTGTTTTCAAATAATTGAAGGGATGTTTACAAAAACAACATAAAACTGACTACACTGGTTGACACCTGAAACGATTAACAATGTTCTTAAAAAAGTGTCAACCATCTCTAAGCAGTTATGTTGTTTTTGTAAACATCCCTTCAATTGTAATAGTATAAATAGTGTAAGTATGACATTTTTCAGTTTGAAAATCTGAAATTCAGGCCGCTTTTTTTTTAAAGCGCCAAGAACTAGCTACGGCTATTATATAAGTTATTTATAGCTAAATGGTGGACAGGTAGCAAATGGAGCTCTCGCGAAAATCTAACACGTAATTTAGACCAAAAGTCGACCTAAATGATGACGTGAGTAACCCGTTATTATGCGTATTTAAAAAATAAGTATATGGCTTGTTTAAAATAATAGATAGGTACATACTTAACTTGCTATATATACTTAGTTAAGCCAAAACAACATTTTTTGGTTACAAAAAAATACGCCTTTTTGCCTTGCTACGCAGGTCATTCATAATATTCAAAATACCTAATCCGAATACCGTAGCAAATTGTTTTAGATAGAGTAACATTATGCATCATTTGATTACCAGTCATTCGTCTTCGCGACGTTATGCAAAAACTACAAATGAATTCTTTGGGAATTTCAAGGGCAGTGAACTGATTGATTTACAGGATTTATTGGCGGGACTTAGTTTTTTCAAATTAGTTTTGACTTCATTGAATACGACAAGGATTCTGTCTTTTTAATAGTCTGCTCGTTAAAATTCATTCTTTTGCGACTTCCCATTAGATTATAGTTTTTTTTTAAATGCAGAATAGGCAGGCGTTTGACCACGATCTCATCTGATGGTAAGTGATGATGCGGTCTACGGTGGGGCACGCTTACCTATGAGATACCTATATACTCCCGCTTTGAATAGACCCAAATAGTTCTAGTATAAGTAGCTACCTATTTTAATAAAGTTTATTTCAATCACAAGTCTAATCCCGTACATACGTGTCTTCTAGTAATACATACTCGTTGTACTTATTGCTACATGCATCTGAGTTGAAACGATTGAATAAATACTTAGACTTATTACGCATAGATCCACGCTTTAACAGAAGTTACGAACGTACGCCTGTGAAATTATAAGTGCAATAAGATTTTAGTTTTAACTATAAAACTCTCGTGAGACTCACGTCAAATATTTATAACGGGTCACTCACGTACCTAATTTTGGTCGATTTTAAATTACGTGAGTAACCCGTTATAAATATTTTTAATAAAATTTAAAGTTAAATTCGACATCAGTACAGGTTCTTCATAATCTAGTAGCGGACGTTCAGTCTCCTAGTTGCTAAGCAGTTTCAATACTAACAATAGAAAAAGTGGAGCTCGATTCTAGTTCCCACTATAGTTAGCATGTGAATGGCTCGGATTTGTTTTGGGTGTTCATTTTGGCGTCGGTTTAGAAACCTAGTTAGCGTCTGGACGGCGTATGAATTGAGCTTTGTCGGCTTTTGTTAATTGGTGGGCCGATTCGAACATTTGAACAAAAAATCTGCCGTGTAAAGCTGTTGTGGAAATATTAGTGTTATGGACAATGTGATTTTTCACATATCCTTTTCTGCTGGCTGCATAATTCTATAATTTGTATAAAAACAGGTCGTACTCACAAAAATGTAAGTTTTATAACAATTATTTGTATCGTTATAATACGACACAATAAACGTTATTATTGCAAAGGATACCAAGAATACTTTAAAAAAGCTTCTTATCATTATTTAACCAAATAATCAAATACAGTCTACTTTTGTTCAGTCACCGTCAAATACAGCCTTGGCCAGAAGTGTTGAGCATAGGTGTTTTTTGTTTACAATTTTGATGTTAAGCATTATTTCCCTATCCTAACAATGTACGGTAACGGTAAATGTTATATTTTATTTATATATAGAAAACTTCACTTAATAACACTTTCAAGGTACTTAAAAAATATGAAAACAGAAGGTACCAAAAATGTAAATTTAAGTCGGTGCGACATATTGCAAATATTCTAGGCAGTTACTACTAACTTCAACAAAACATGCCTATTAGTTTAAATTAATTGACAAAATAACTTAAACAAAGATGGAAACGATGGACTAAACTTTCCAGTTTTGTATGAAAATCGCATTGGTGCTCAACACTTCTGGCCAAGGCTGTATATTGGAGCGGCCAAGGTACTCAAAAATATCGGAACATGCACTTTATCTCCTTGGCAATAGAGGCGTTGCGTTGTTAAGATATTTATGACCACCTTGGGTGCTTAGATATATCTGATGCGAGACTATTTTCAAGTTCTTTCTTTTTTTAAACAAATTCGGTCTTATTTCATTGAAACTCCCAGCTCCGTTGTTATATTCCGTCATGTACAGTCGCCGTCAGATATATCGGAGCGGCCAGGGTGGTCACAAATATGTGAACAACGCCTCTATTGTCGAGGAGATAGAGTGCATGATCAGATATTTTTGAGTAGGTACCCTGGCCGCTCCACAAAGTACGACGAGTACAAAGACTACAAAGCCGACTTCACATCCACAAAGTCAATATTAGCCGTGATGATACTCACATTTACGAGTATGTATATGTTAATCAGCAACGCAGGTACTTCACTAAGGTCGATACGTCATGTGAACTATCCGGTTCTTGAATTAATGTTTTCGTATCCACCATTATTTGATTCGTCTATTATTTAATTTCGATGGATCATCTATTAAGCTTTTTTATAATGGGTCGTTGTAGTTATGACTGATTTAGCGCTGATTATGCTAACCGAAATGTCTTGCGAATAGGATGTGGTTTTAATTTACGTCTTTTGTTTTTTTTATAACTGGGTATTTTATAATATATTTATTGTCTATATGTAAAACATGCATTATCTTCAGACCAAAGTAGATATATTATTGAATTGAATCTACCTATATTATGACAGTCAACCATATAGTCAAGTGATCGAAATAATCAACTTATGAGTAGTCATTTGGTTTAGTGATTGGTGTTTTTTTTAATGGTCAATTTTAGGTTTTTTATTATTATGATTCACAAGGACCTACTCTTCCTTATATTTTTTTTTCACAGTTACTTTATTATTATATACCTATATTAGTTTATGATGGAATACTATAAAACACCTGTGAATTGTAGTACTTAACTATATTCTAACCTTTATCCTTATTCAAATAAATGACTTATGATATCCCTCGATGGCCTCTAAATACAAATTTAAATCTATTTTATTTTCGAAACAAGTTATAAATTAACTAATCTATGAGCGTACTGCAAGCCTTCTTATAGTGATATTTTGTTAAAAATAGCATATTATATTTACAGGTGGCGCTGTCATCGGCAGCCCCTAACCCAGTCTCGAACGTGTTCGAGATCGACATTTCGCCCGAGGAGGCTGCGAAATACCTGAACAGCCCACCCTTCACAGAGCCTCAGCTTTCTGGACGTACTGGAGTCCTCCCTCTGGTTAGTTTTCATTATCAACATATATTTAAGAGCTAGGTACTTGTCCGTGGAGCAATTTCCATGCCTGTCTGTCTTTTGCCTTCTCCTTTACAGCCTGATACGACACGACGTTTATTTTTTCCTTTACTTGATCCATGTATGCTCTCCTCGGCTTTCCTGACTTCATTTCTGCTTCAACTCTACTTTCTATGATGTTTCTTATAAACTCATCGTGCCGTAACAAACTTCTCTTCTATTTTACCATACTTAAAACTTCTTGATTAGTTTTATTTTCTTTCCAACTGATCTTTTCCATGCGATGCCAACAACACATCTCAAAAGGTTAGTTTTATTCGTGTGACATTCGATGAGATTGTGAAATTCCTGCGGGTTAGACAAGATGATAATCGTTTGTAGAAAACGAATCGAAGCGCTATCCATCTCTCTATCGCACCAATTTGGAAGAAAGATTTATCCCCGTTCTGTAAATACAAATAAATCCTATATTATTATCAATTAATAAATTTTCCATGAATTTCAGGTGAGATGGAACGACCCGAGGTTTCGCGCTGCAGAGGCCGGCCCTACTCTAGGCCACTACTGGAAGAATGGCCATGAGATTGAAAATACTGATGACTACGTTGAAGAGGTATATTTCACTTCATAATTAACACGAGCCACTAAATTAATACTTGTAGTTATATTTGAATTAATGTTGGTAGTTATGTACATTTTTAATCTGCTCAGAACGCCTATTTAGTATTTTAGCATTAGGTACTCTTATGTCTATCTCTACTTAGTTCCAGCAGTTGTGATTGTGACCCGTCGTGCCGCTATAAATGTACGAGTAATTAAAGTATCATCGGGTTCAGAATAGCATGGCCAATTTATCAATGAATTCATTCATAAATTGGCCATAGAGAGCTGATCCCGATGGTACTTAAACCAGCCTACAAGAAAAAAAAAAGCTTTCGGGATATTCTCAATCTAAGACATTATTATATTATGTTGAAAATAACGAAAATAACTAAATAAACAATAATTTCTTTTAACGAAAATAAATTAAAGTTTTAAATATAACGAAGCGAATATATTCTTACAGATTTTCTAGTTTTCTTATACCTAAGATAATACTTGTTTGATTAAAGTACAATCTCTCTTATTTACTCAAAATGCTCTTGAAACAATACATTTTTATATTTCAATTTTAAGAAAACGTGGTTTTATTAAACGAAGAATCATATTTTTGGTAAAAGAAATAAATACTTGTCACGAGGAAATATTTTCAAGAATATAATAATGTCTTGGATTGAGAATATCCCGGAAGCTTTTTTTCCCGTGTACTTTTACCACTTAGAAAGATGCAGTAGGTAGGCGGACTAGGTGCCGTAGTTACGTCTTTGTAAGGATTAAAGCAAGCTGTTGTTAGCTAATAAATGATAGAACGCTCGTGAATTACAATTACTGATTGCAGTTAAAGTGCTGTCCCTATGAACGCTTGTGTCGGACATAAAAAAAAAACTCTAAAATACTAACTAATGTTTCAGGTGTACGACGCGTCTCAATTCCACGGACAAGACGGCCTTGGTGGATATGCTTACGGCTACCAGGCTCCCGAGTCCTCGAAGGTGGAGAACCGTGCTAGGTCCGGCGACGTTACTGGATCTTACACTTACCAGGATGGCAACAATGGGCTTATCAAGGTAATGGCTTGGATCTATTGCCTTGTTGGTGCCTTGAAGCTTACAATAGGTACCTAAATCTGAACGATTTGGTTCCATACCTATCATGCGTCGTTGACCATCGTCCAATTCATAGCAGTCTATCGCTTTGTTAATACCTCGAAGATTACAATAGGTATCTAAATCTGAACGATTTGGTCTCATATCATGCATCATTGACCATCGTCCGATTCATAGCTGCAGTACTTACAAGTTTTTGTTTATTCAATAATAACTAAAAACCCGGAATGACATGAACAAAATAACGACGAATAGAAATTGTGTTTCATGTGTTTGTACTTGTAGCACAGATAAGTGTAAGGCCTGAGTAGGGTTTGCACGACGGATCTGAAATATATGGAAAGATCCGTGGATCCGGATCCAGATCCGGATAATTTCATACATTTCGGATCCGGATTGCAAACCCTAGGCCTGAGTGGACGCTCGTGGCGGGGCGTGCAGCGGGGCGTGCAGCGGGGCGTGCAGCGGGGCGTGCAGCGGGGCGGGCGAGCGTCCATACAATTTGTGCAGCGTCGACTCAGGACACCAGTACGAGTGTCCTTTGTTTGACATGCACGCCGCCCGCCCCGCCCCGCTGCACGCCCCGCCACGAGCGTCCACTCAGGCCTTACACTAAGACAACCAACAGGAGGTTCTCTGTGACTTGTAGAGACCCAAAACTACAGATTGGACAAATCTTTGTTCGAATTTTAGAATGTATTAAGGTAAATAGAATGCATAACTGAGTGGATTAGTTTACAGCACTCATAACATAAATTTGACAATCGCTAAGTCAGGAGCTGTCAAATTATCTACCCAATAATAAAATCTACCTAATGTCATTTTGTATGTATAGTCGCCATCAAATATATCGGAGCGGTATTCAAAAATATCTGAACTTGCACTTTACCGCCTTGACAATAGAGACGTTGGTCAGATACTTGTGACCACCTCGGCCGGTCCGACATATCTGATGGCGACTGTACTTAGGACTCAATAACCCAAACCCCTCAAAATTTGTTCATAGGTCCGCTACTGGGCAGACAGCGAAGGTTTCCACCAAGAGGACAACCTCCCCAAGGTAGAACTCCAACCTGCGCAGGAGACGGCTGAGGTCCGCGAGGCTCGTCTGGCTCACGAGAAAGCTTGGCAAGAGGCCGCTGCTGCTGCCGCTCAGAACCCTGACCCTCAGTAAGTTAAATTGCTTACAGTTCATGAGGATTTATTTCGCTTCAACATTCCTTATGCGAACTGCCAAGGAGTGGAACGGCCTGCCCGCGTCTGTTTTACCACATGAGTACGATTTGGATCTCTTCAAAGCGAGAGTAAATAGGTATCTAATAGGTAAGCATGCCCCACCGTAGACCACATCATCACTTACCATCAGGTGAGATCGTGATCAAACGCCTGCCTATCCTGTATAAAAATAATGTCGTTGACTGTACATAGAGTAACACCGATTGTAATACTTAATGTAAAATGTTCTGTACAGTTATTTGTTATCCCTAAAAAAAATATATATATTTAAACGAGTTAGGGGCACAGTCATAACAAGATGGAGGGACGTGGAGCTAAAGTTCATGGAATGAGGAAGACGACGAGGATAGGGCGAAGTGGAGAAGAAAAGAGCACAAATCACCATGTGGGACACATAGCTTGGAAGAGAGAAACAGAGATAGATAATAATTATATAGAAAATAATTAGGTGATCTTGCGCATTTCACTTGAAGAAATAACCTAATATCGACATGTCTCAAGTGACTTTTATTTTATTCCTGCACAATTTTTATTAATTATTTGTTGTAAATTTATTAAAAAGCACTAGGGCACTATTTGACTCGTGACAAAATGTAACTCGACCAGTGCCCGCGTGTAATAGGCCCGGAATTCTATGAAAGTCTACCCGCAACTCTCAGAAATGAAACTTCCGATACTAAATTTGAACGCCGACTAAAGGAACTCTTATTGTCTAGGAATTTATATTCTGTTGAAGATTTCACTGCAGAATTTAAAAGAACAAAAAAATGTTGAATATTTTGATGTAATTTATGTTTTTAGTGTTATTTTTAATTTATTGATCTTTGTTTCAGGTTTTGACATTTATTTCTTTTGTTTTATATTCATAAATTACCTAGGATCCCTAGACATGTACTTACATGCACAAAATACCTGTTGACATTTCTATGTATATATTTTTACAACTGACATTTTTCTGTATTTTCTTTTGCCTGTTTTATTATTGTAAGTGACGATCTTCTAGTGATGCATTTTATTTTATAATGTAAAATACTGTGTCGTTCTCTACAAGAAATAAATAAATCTATCTATCTATCTAAAGTATTATAAACGGCTAAAGATAAAATTAGGAAAAAAAAACAAAATGTAAAAAAGTGGAGTACTTAAACCTAATAACCCTGACCTGCGTGAAAAAGTGTATTCTGTGTGTTTTTTATTAGTGAAATTTATAAAACCTATAGTTTTAAATATTTTACGTCACTCTGGGCGGTAAGTGAGATTTGCCGCCCACGGGCGCAGCAGCAAATCTCACTTCACACCCAGGAGAAGACGTAAAATTGTGTACGTACCACGGGCGGTAATAAAGAAGGCCTCAGATCGCTTGTTTATGGCCCTTACCTTCGGTTCGGGCCACAAATGCCCGCGATCTGAGCCATTCTTTATTTTACCGCCCTAGGTGCGTAATGTACTATTGCTAGGCAAGGCCCTAAATCTTTTATTTACATCTTAGCTGTATTGGCGTTCTCCGGCATCATTGCTATTTTATTTCTACAGGGGCGCCTACAATCCCAGCAACGACTACAACCAAGCCGCGTCTGAGCAACAAAACGTCGTCGCCCCCGCTGCCCGCGAAGGCAAAGCATTCGCGCAGGCGCAAAGCAGCTTCCAATCCAACCAGTACAACCAGCAACAACAGTACCAACAACAGCCGCAGAAATATGGACAGCAGCAGCACCAGCAGCAACAACAGCAAGGTCAACAGCAAGACGAGCCTGAGCCTACGGTGAGTTTGTTTTAATGACACTAAATTTCCTCTGCTCAGTGAAAATGATATTTTTTAAGTCGACATATTTTAATGACAATTTTATTAATGCTCATATTATTATCGGTTGGATTCTGAGTCTAGTGAAAAGGGGGATTAAGACAAATGACTCGGTGAAAACTGGCATAGGTCCTATTAAATGTACGGCACTTCTTCCCTTTTTCGCAGAGTCAATTTCATTGAGTACTTACATCAATTTGTAATCTCGTTAGTCATAACATAAAGTCGGTCAAAAAGTAAGAATGACTTGTAGACGAGACGTAGTAGAGCCAGGTAATTTAATATAGTGGATTCAGCTTATCATAGCCACACTACAAACAATGATAAATAAGTACTTCGTTTAACTTGAAGCTACAGGCAGGAGTATATGACAACCGTCTTTAATAAGTGTGTCTGTATTTCCAGGGCCCGCCACGTGGTTTCTTCTACAGTTTCAACTACCCAGTGTCCATCATAGTGCCTAAGAGCGGGCAGCAGCCTGGTGCTCTCAACCCTGGACAGCCACTTGACCACGATACCGTTGGAGTCAGTGCCCATCAGGGCTGAACTTTAGCTTAGTGTGTAGCTGTAGCCTTGAATTCACTGCTTTTAAGATATAGGTCCCAACTCTGTTCCCTGACTAGAAAATAATACTTGAATATAATAGACAAAAACAAAAAATAAATAAAAATAAACGCCATCCAAAATCCAAATAATCTAAAGTAGTATCTCTGCGAAGTAGTTATCAATGTTATTATAGAAATGAACGGATCTATTCTAGTAGTGAATTCGATCTAATTATTATAAGAAAGTACAGGAAATTAGGTTTAATTTTCAGTGTCAAATCACATTGAGAAGTTACATCTGAATAGAACATAAGGTTTCTAATTGGTCTGTGATACTTGAATATTCGTCACACGAGCAAATACAGAAAACTTAAGCTTAGTGAAGATATATATCTTTTGTTAAATCTATAACAATGTTTTCAAATTCAAAATTTAGTATGTGCAATGTTACTTTACCTTTTCTGGTATAGGAATCTTTTGAATCGATGTGCCTTTCTGGAACTGGTTATAATCAGTCGATTTGTATGTGCGTTACCAACGTGCGGAACTTAAATCGATTTTAAATCGGTTGTCGTTGCCATTTTATGATTTAGGTTAATTTAGAAATTAGTATGGTCGTAGTTCGCGTTTGAAAGTGTAACTATGCATATTATTTAGATTGTTTTATATCTTATCGGGAATTGGAAATCGGAAAAAATCTTATTTAGTCACTCATTAGATGTGATTTAATTGAATTGATTAGTAGTATTTAAAATAAATGTCGCCTTTCAAACCAGTGTTACACTCTTGAACCCGAGCTAGTACAAGATTCACTCGTAATCTGTTACCATGTAATCAGTAATTTCTATAAAAACAAAAATGTAAATGTATTTCAAATTGATCATCGATTATTGAATAAAGTGCTTACATTTTTTCACTAATGTTTCATTTAAAACCTTTTTGACTACAAGCATACATATTCGCAGGCTTTGATTGTTAATGTCTGTTGAATTAATTACAGTAATATAATTTTAACCTGAATTTTGAACGTTATGATGAAAACAAACGCAAAAATTGTATTTTGCAATGAGTTTATTTATACTTGTATAGGCACTTGTATTGGCACCGCCTGTGTCATAGGCAACATTAATATTGGCATACCCACATTCGGCCTCCTGGACATTAGCTTCTGCATCAGTTTTATATTGCTTTCTTGTGTTGGCATCATCCCTGTTTCTGGACCAGGCATTATTGACCCTTGATTCGGCATCATGGATTCCGGTAGTGGTATTGGTTCTTGAGTTTGCTGGACTGGACTTTCCGTTGTGGGTTTCGGTCTAAATGGTAGCCTTTGACCTATCCCTCCAATGATGCCAGCTATACCGTTGTAAATCCAGCCAATGGTATCAGGTACATTTACTTCAAAAGGTAAAAATGGTATGGCGGATATAATGCTTCCTATTATCAATCTCTGACCATTTGGCAATACTACAACTGCTCTTTGTGGAACGATTTTTCTTTCAGGAATTTTTGCTTCGTTTTCAGCGTTAATGACGACTGAGTCATCATCTCCAACACCCAGTTTAAAGTCGGGTCTATAATTTTCGTTGAGGTTTTCGAGTCGATTTGTTGTTTTCGCAATTGCACTTGGCATTAATATTAATATCGGTTGCTGAGGCAGCTTACTGAAAAAAAAAAGGAATTTGTTTTTTTTTCTCTTTGTGCTATAAAACCATATTATCTAATTATGATGAGATTAATGAGCCAATATAATGATGAATTAAATTATTCTGCGGCTACAGTATTATCTGTTACCATTTTCATATTCCTTTTATTCGTGTTCTTGATTTAAGTACCGTCAAATGCTAGAACTTTGCCTATGATCGATGCACAACTTTTCTTGGCTTAAAATCATGGTTTTCTTCACCAAACAACTATTTATATCTTATTCCTGAGATGGCCGCCTTTCTCCCATCTCAAGAATTAGATATTTGGTAAAATAAACCATGTTTTTCAAGCCAGGCAAAGTTGTGAGAGATATCTTTAATCTTGGAACGTAAATTTTACGTATTTATGATAAAAAAGTAAAAAAATCTTCATAGTCTGATAGGAAAGAAACATCTAAAGATTATTAAGGAAATGGGTACTAATATAAATATTTAAATGTAAATAGCATAACATGCTGTTATGCTATGCCTCAGTACCTATAGGAAACAAAAGTGAGAAATAAGTTTATATGTCAATCGCAAGGAACTCCAAAAACACGGTCACTTATGAGTAATTGATTTGAGATAAACAAGGTTTTTATTTCACTTACTAAGGTACTGGGCCGTATTGAGTGTGTTTCATCGCCTGCATATGCTGTAATGCCATCAGCTCTTCCTGCATCGAATTATACTGATTTTGCATAATCCATTGCTCCATTGATTGTTGAGCTATTTGGTTTAACATAAATTGGTCCAGCTGCTGATTTGTTTGTGCCCAATGTCCAGGATTTGATATATACGGTGCTGATTCCACACTGATTATTACCACCGTCACTAACACTAAGTTACACTTCATCGTACACAATTCTTTTGTTTTCTTCATAAACTAAACACTTCACTGTCTCTGGTCGCAACAAAGTTAATAGTGCATTGTTTGACGATACATGGTGTGTGCAGTTTGAAAGTGGCCTCAGTTCTGACAGGGACGCACGTCCGGTGACCATTATTATGCGCTGTGGGCCCACTGGCCTACTGACGTAGTCCTGACCTTGTCGATGCTTTCTTTTTTAAGGTCCCGAGTTGAATGCACTGACAATTTACATAAATTTAAATATTTTTCTGTTGTCCTTTTCTTTTTTATAGCATGGGTTATTAACACATAATAATTGAATGGAAGCCGCTATTTTATTACAAACCGTCTTAGCGTAGAGAGACTCAGGGTTTCCTTTTTGATCCTATAACTAACAATTTGAATAATCCAAACGTCACTTTCATCAGGGTCACTTAATTTTTCATCAAACCTTATGAAATATCAAAATAAAGTCAAACCTTATTCCAAATTATTTTCTTCGAATAGTCCTAGGTAATTGAGGTACCGAAAGTGTGCCTGTCTTTCTGTCTGTTACCTCATCACGCTTAAACCGCAGAATCTATTTAGAAGAAATTTTTTATGGATATATTTTGAAACCCCGGAAAGGATGTACGATAGTTTTAATCCCAGAAAAGGAAGTGGTGAAAAGGAAGTGGTGAAAAGGAAGATTGATTTAATATGCAAAATCACTAATTACACGCAAACGCAGTCGCGTGCAAAAAAAGTAAATATTTTCTATTTAAGACAATGTCAAACTCGCGGACATTTGATTTAAATTAAGCGTTTTTGCGTCATAGTGTTTAATAAGGGTTTGTTGTTTGTTGAAAATAAAATATCTTTGCTACATCGGAAAGTTCCGCTTTAACATTTTAAATCTTCCTTTTGAAAGACTTGTTTATTAGCACCGGCTCGTGCTCCTTAACCTTACGAAACGTTGGAACGAACGACATGAATCACAGGGGAAAGTAAAACTACTGATTGTGCGGTAATAAAAAAGCGATAGCGAATATATTTATGAAAAATTAACGGCGCAGAGAGAGGTCCTAACTTTTTTAAACCGACTTCAGGATTTCGAAGAAGGAGGTTATCAATTCGTCGGGAACTTTGTTTTTTTTATTTAGGTAGGGTAAAGTGGTCGACAGTGGGTTGCTGGTGCACAGTAGGTAACGCACACATCAACAAAACGCACAGAATTTTTATTACTTCACTACGCGCAAAAGATACCTCTGGCCAACATGCCTATACTAGCTCAGTGACCATGCGATTGCGCAAGAGGAACGTCGTGCCCATGTGCGTGAGAATCTCAGCTCCGCGGGACTAACATTTACGTAAGTTGGAATTTAAAGTGTATTTACAAAATGTGTGTGAGTGTAACCTTGGTTATTATTTTTATTGTTAAAGTGATAAATAAGGATTTCTTAGGTGTGAGTGTATTTTTGCTGTGACTGCTCGTTACTTTCTTTCATATTTTTTTATTTTTTTTGGCGTGTGGGTTGACACTGGGTCAAGTGGATCAAGGACACAATGGGTCAGCTGATCCACTGTGTACATAGTGGGTAGTAATAGTGTTTCGATACAATAAAACTTTCATTTTTTTTACAGAATGCCGAGAAAAAAGGCTACATGTCGAAAGGTTGGCAGTATATCTGCCGAACAAATGGAACAAGCCTTGAAGAGTATTAGAAGTGGGACAAGCATTCGGCAAGCTTCAGCAGATAGCGAAATAGGTACCTTTTTCCACATTGCAAAGGTATGTTACTAAAACCAAAGACGGCGATTTAAATGGTGTAAGACTGACTCCTCACTACACCGTGAATCAAGTGTTCAGCGATGAAGAGGAAACAATCTTGAAAGACTATTACAAAAAATGTGCATTGTTGTTTTATGGCCTATCTACCAAAGACTGCCGACATGTAGCATACCAAATGGCAGTACATAATAACATTAAAATGCCACCCAGCTGGGAGCAAAATAAAATGGCCGGTGTTGACTGGGACAGACACCCGGAGCAAGCCTTACGCAAGCCAGAGGCATGTAGTTTGGCGAGAGCAACTGCAGTCAATAAAGAAAATGTGGGAGTATTTTTTGAAAACGTCATTACTCGTCATCCTGCATTTAGTGATGGTACAAGAATCTTTAACTTGGACGAAACCGGTACCACAACTGTCCAGAAAATCCAAAAGGTGTTAGGACCAAAGGGGCAAAAAAATCTCTGTAAAGTCAGTGGTGAGAAATTTTTATTTGACCTACTAATGTAGGTTTCGTTAATTAGTAAGATTAATAATAATTAGAGACTGATTCTTATAATAAAAAAAATAAAATATGCTGTTATTTTATTTGTTACACCCTTATCATGCTCATCAAATTTTCTTTGGTCCACTGTGAACTACTGGTATACCCATTGTTAACCCCCCCTAGTGCACTGTGGGTCAAATACCATTTAAAATAAAATACAGTTTCGTGTCCAAACGGTCAAATATGTAGGATATTCATCATAATCTAACCAATCTTTAATAAATTGTCTATGCAACAGTACAAAAATACGTTGTGTAGCACAATTATTTCTAAAAATATGGTCATTGAAAAACAGAGTGATCCAGTGTCGACCAACTTACCCTATATGTTCACCGCTAATTCGAAAAAGCTCGACCGATTTGGAAATTTTTTTTTGTTTGAAAGAGTATACCCATTGTTACCAGGTCCAGATCTGATGATGGAATCCTGGAGAAATCGAGGGAACTCTTCAACTATTATAGGCACACCTATTTATAATAGTGATTTCACTGTTTTTTACAGCAACTCGGCCACTTCCTCTTGGAATAAAGTACCACGAAAATCCCGATCACATCATCTCATTCCTATACATTTTTGCCTTTTTGACTGAGGAGCCGAGCGCAGCGAGGCGACGAACGTCTCCGTTTTCACTGGTACGACGATTTGGCAGATATATGTGTGTGTATTGGTTGGTTGGTTGGTTCGTTGGTTGGTTGGTTGGTCAGTGTCGGTCTAGAGGTCGCATTTTTCATCCGATTTCGATGAAATTTGGCGTGTACGTTCCTTGATTTATTTGCCAAAAATTGTCGAGCCATTTTTTTGATTGGGGGGAAATGAGGGGGAAAAGGGGGAAAGTTTGCTGTCGCGTTATTTGTGTTCTCCGAAGTCTACGGTTCACAGAACCACTAGTGATTAGTGTTGTCGTCGAAAAATGATTATCATCGTGAGTATGTCAGGTTGTGTAACTTAAAGTCTATTGTAAAATCAGTAACACAAGTAGTTTAGCGAGCGAGGTGTGCAAAATGAACGACGCAACTTTCAAGATCATTTTATAATATGCAGTTAACGTGACCTTTGAACGCTTGCAACTACAAAGGCGTCACATGCGTGTTGGCGGTCCATTAATAAAAATAACGCCGGGACTTTTCTTTACTAGAAACAAGTAAAAATTAGTAATTCCCAGGACAAGTAAACGTTTACTAAAAACAAGTAAATCCTTTCCTTGTATTTAGTAAAGTTTACTTGTTTTTAGTAAAGTTTACTTGTTTTTAGTAAAGTTTTACTTGTTTTTAGTAAACGTTTCCGTGTTTTTAGTAAACGTTTACTTGTCCTTGGAATTACTATTTTTTACTTGGTTCTAGTAAAAAAACTCTCCGTGAAGGATCCACTGTGTTGACGGTTAACGGACGGTAAAGGGGTTCACCGTTTGTCAACACACTGCATTCTCTCTGAGCTCTCTAGCAACCTTACACGAAAAAAAAGGATACCTTCAGCCAAGAATACCCTCCTCCTCCTTAAGTCGGTCCCTCACTGCTGAGGATCGTGGCTTCGACGGAAACGTTGTATTAAGCCCCTCCATTTGTTGCGGTCTTCTGCTTGGTGAAGGGCCTCTGCCATCGGCATCTGGAGTTCATCGGCCACCTGGTCGGACCAGCGTTTAGGACTGGGTCCCCTTGGTTGCCTGCCATCCACTTTGCCAGTTATAATTATTTTTTCTAAATTATCAGTACTTCGACGTGCTATATGGCCAAAATGCTGTAGTATCCTGTGGAGACACGTTGCAGAGAGGCGCTGTTGTGTGTCTAACTTAAGCTCCTTCAGGATTGAAATGTTAGTACGGCGTGCAGTCCAGGGAATACGAAGCATCCTTCGCCAGCACCACATCTCGAACGCATCTACTCTCTTTCTATCCTCCGCTTTTAGAGTCCAGCCCTCAGAGCCATACAGAAAAATTGGAAACACCAGCGTGCGGATTATGTATATTTTGGTATTCCTTCTGATGTTGTGGTCTAAGGTCGGTCCAAGAATACCAATGCGTAAATATTATTGTTTAAACATAAGTAAATATTTTTGTTGGATTAATTTTATATCTTTAGCCCAATATTTTGTTTTACTTCAATAACATTTTACTTGAATTAATATCACATTCTAGGCAAATAGTTTTCATTATAATATATACAAAGCAATATTGTTTTGACGAAGAGGATTTGTCTTCGATGAAGATACTTTTTTTCCGTGTATTCAATAGCAAGAACATAATACTATGCGTAGGTAGGTTTATGAATGAAATATCACTTTGTACAATACCAGTTGGTACTGGTGAATAAAATCCACGAAAAATTAATCTGCGTACATGTGCAAATTAATTAAGAGTTTTATGTGTCGCTGACTAAACCTTCTTTTGAAAGAAAGCCGCTGCCTACCAATTACGTACATCACCACCTTTTTTAAATATGATCTTTACATTTTTAATATAAAAATTGAATTATGCACGTCTACTTATTTTATACGGAAACTAGTAGTCCGCCTCGAACTGAGAACTCGCAATTTCCTAGCAAACGAGATGACCAATATAAAAAGACCCGTATGATGATTGATGATCTCTGCTACTACCTCATCAAATTTCATGAAGATCAGAAAAACGTTACTAAAGTTACCGTCGAACAAGCTCTCAAAATCAAAAAACCATCGAAATGACGAGACGTCCCAGTAGCCAGAAGTTGTTTGTAAGAACTCGCTTCGCTTACGCTCCCGCTCGTTCGATAATATATTTTAAAGAGTGTACTAACACATTGCACGGGACCCCTGATTTAGACATGAAGGTTCAAAAATGTTACGTACCTGTAAATCTAAAAATATTCATCCTGGGGCACTTTATCTATCTATGGTCAGAAATCAAAAGCATAAATTTAGATAACCCTTTGAATGAATATAATGACTGTACAATATATTATAAATAGATTTTTATATTAAATTTATGCAATTATAAGATTCAACTTCGATTTAAATAGTGACCAATGCTACAAATTAGATGTTATTCAAATCCAAACTTTTTTTTATAGCGATACCTTACCTTGTTATAATTAACCTTGACTGTAAAACATATGTCAAACAACAAAATAAAAACAAAAACTTTAATAATATTTTCAACATGGCAAGAATAAGTGTTAACAAAAATTAGCATGAGTAAATGCGAAACATTATAAATGCAAAGTTTGCAATTGTTACCACCAGGCATCTAGTTACTTTGCGATTAATATCGTCAAAAATAACCATTATCTAACCATTAAAAGCATATAAATTAACCATTCACTAGATTCACTATATTTAATAAATAAATAAATAAATAAACTCTTTTTATACAATTTGATTCCTAATTTTAGTATTATGACATAATCAATTAAAGTTGTATCCCAGAAATTTGTCACTTCTTTATTTGGTGACATTGTTTTCTGTCTTTTCTGGCTGCCCGTCGTCGACCACTACATCAATTTCTACTTCGTAAGTTCCAGGCTTTGTCCTAGAAGGCCTGACGACCACTCCCGGCATCCTGGCTTCCTGAATTCCATCCACTTCGTTCTCCGCAGCGTCAGCTACTGGCACTTCTTCCTTATTTCCCACAGCATCTTCAGGCGCATCAACTTGATCAGAAAATTCTGGCTTGGGAGGCACTCGGACTGACATGAGACCTTGTACTCTCTGCACGAGATACTCCAAAATAGGACCGAATCTGGAGACGCCGTCTGTGCTCATAAGGAGGCGGTCTGGTGCATCGGGGCGCGGGCGCAGCACGAACATATTGAAGTTTAGCGTTCTTCGGACAGGTCTAGCTGAAGTGTCATGTAGGCAAACAATGGCTACCGCCAACAGGAGCGCGCGCCGAACCATCGTGCGAGGTTGTGAGGAACGAGAAGGAACGGCGTGCGCCTGCTACCGCGAGAGCTCCAACACTGCGCGAACTGCGTTTTTGCCCCGCATCTAAGCTAAGATAACGGGTCTCCGGCAAAAAGATCATAATTGCCTCGAGTTACGGCCCGGGATAATTGCAGCTAGCTCGGCTTCTCAACACCTTTCGTTTGGAAAGCTCCCATCTTAATTTTAGTGAGTCATCATTATCCAGCAGCCAATTAAGGAAGATCTTTGCGTTACGATCCTACAAGTATGTTTGTTCTTACTCGGCTCATTGGCTTTTTGTGTGAGAGATCTAGATACAATGGATGATAGCTTTACTATTACAGTAGTTATAAAGAGGTTGAAATATAAAGATGTTCGTCAAAATTGCTATTTATATTACCTTATTCTGAAGGTGTTAAGATTCATTATTATTGTATAGAGCTTTCGAGTTTTTTGTGCAAATTATTGCACATTAGCTTTATATTTATATGTATGGACATTAATCATCTGGATGGAAACGCGTGTCGAAGCCGCTGTAATGATGCATGGCCTTGATATCATCGGATGCAGGTCAAAGAAAATAAACAAAATGCGGTTTGTAGGATTTGCATTCTTTTATTAGCTTCCGTTTTGGATGCAATTGTCAGCAATTTAGTTTATTACACACATTAATTTCAAAGAGCTGTACAGCCGCCGTCAAATATATCTGAGCGGCCAAGGTACTCAAAAATATCTGAACATGCACTTTATCGCCTTGACATATTTGTGACCACCTTGGCCGCTCTGATATATCTGATGGCGACTGTACAATCGTTTTATAATAGCGTTATTCCTACATTGATAGGTATTTAAAAGTTAAAAATAAACGAATAGCTTTTTATATTTAAACTAAAAATAACGGTAAATACGCTTACATAACCATTTCGTAATTTGCGAACTGATATTTAAATGAGTTCAAGAGAAATTGAGAACATTAAAATCTGTAACAGTTTACGTAAGTTCGAGTCAATCAAGTAATTTAAATGTATAATCATCATTAGTTTTCTCTGACCATAATTCCAAGTCCTATATGTAGCCAGGATAATAAACTAGAAGGTTTAACTACGTCTACTACTCTGCCAAATGCACTTCACAGTTGGTTTCATTGATGACTGTTCTATTTTCGTCTTTATGCGTATGGTGTATAGGATTATCGTTTTTCTGGTTGTTTGTAAGGATATGTTGGTTGCGATATATATTATCAGGTTGGGAGGCAGGAAGAGGCCCGTTAGTAGCTAGCTTGTGAATGGTAACGGTAGCCAGTAAAAGATGGACCACAGAAGAATTTCTTGTATTACTTGCTGATGTCGAAAATCAAATGGCCTTGTCTCATCAACATGAGACAAGGTCATTTCATTTGGGAATATTGAAAAATTTTGACAATAATTGCAATATTATTGTAAAAAAATAATCAATATTCCCGTTTTTATAAAACTATTACCATTACCAATGGGATTAGGATATGATGTTCAAATAATTATAGATAATAAAGTTATTTAAAAAAAATTGGTAAGCAAATCTCGTGCTCAGATGACGCTTATAAATTTAGCAAAGCTTATTTGAACTCCCTCCTTTTCTTATGTTAGCATATAAAAAATACTGTCCACGAATTTCCGAAAATGGCTAAGCCTACTGCGAAAATCAGGTCAGGATCATTTCATTTGTTTATTCCATACAATACATATTGTGTTGAATATTACAATAATCTTAACTTAACATAGAACTTAACCTAACAACTAAGAGAAATCAGAAGAAATATATACAACAGAAAAAAACGTAATCTACCTAGTCTATGATAAATTTATAGAATACAAAATTGATAATGTCCAAATATTCAATGTCAAAACAATTCAATAAATAAATAAATACATTTCCAAATAAACAGTTCAATTTATACGTGCATAACACCTTGATTTGACATGAATAAATCATTTTTTTTAATAATTATAATTAAGTACATACAATCGCATTAGGTTCCGCGAATTCAGACACAGAATAATAGCGTTTTTTCAAAAGAAACCGTTTCAGTTCAGACTTAAAGGCGTTGGCATTTAAAATAGATCTCAATTCTACAGGCAACTTGTTGATCTAAGGTGTTTTTCTGGGATTTCCAATTATTATACTTAAACAAAATTACGGCATACGACGGCTGTCGCATTGCCGTATCTTCATAATTTTTTTCGCCACTATTCCATTTTTTTTTTGAATGGACGCCAAAATTATTGCACTTAAAGTAGACAAGATTTTGTGTTGTCTTGCTTTGAACTTTGTAATAGGTACATATATCAACTTCTGCTTTTTAATATTCTTCAGATTACCAAATTTCTCTTTTCTAGATTTTATCATATTTAGCCTTACACTAATTATAAATAACGAACCCCACTTCTTCCAAGTTTTTAAAGTGAACACTAGACTTACGCGTGTCTGTGCCCTCAATACTTAGCAAAGTATCCAGGGCTCGTAACAGGTTTAAAGCAAAAAACCCGGAAATAACCCAATATTTTTGATTATTTTATGGTTTTTATCTAAAACCCAATATTTTATTTAGGTTTTCACTTCATATTACCGGATTTTTCGATTAAATATGAAACAGTAACGATAGAACGAAACAAAAAAAAAACGGTTCTTACGATGGAGTAATTTTTTGATTCCGAGCCCTGAAAGCATCATTATAATTGTGTCCATGCGTGCGACATAATTCGATTAGAGTTGATTTGTGCACTAGAAAGCTAACCCAGCCGGTAGGACAGGTCTTACTGGTCTAGGCCATGGATCGTTAGGGCCGGGTGCACTATCGCTCCATATCGAACGAGTTCCATCAACTGGTCGCCCTGAGAAAAGTAGGCGCTCTTGAGAAACGGTCAAAGAATTTTACATGGAGGAAAAGACTCACTCACTATATAAATGCCTTTAATATTTGAGGAGTTCCCTCGATTCCTCATGGATCTCAATAGATAGGGATACACGCACAGATGTGCCCACGGGATTAGGCGGAGGAGGAGCTAGGTGCGTGTATGGTGCGAATTGGAGACGGATTTGTCTGCGGACACATCTGAATAGCGCCATACACGACCGGATCTGTCCGCCGGACATATCCGTCGGACAAATCCGGCGGACACATCTGTGCGTGTATTATTATTATTATTAGCTATTATCAGAACTCGAACTAGATAAAAATGTGTCTTGAAAATATAATGAGCAAAAAAGACAGCGAAGAAGACAAATCGCCCTTCGTGAACTTACGTCGTTGTAGACTTCCGTTCTGGTCATCATCAGCAGTTCCACACCATTCAATGTCCCTTTTTTGAATGAAAGTGCTTGATTCGTTGATAAAAACACAAAAATCAATATACGTATGGCTTTAACATTTAAGGAGTTCCCTCAATTTCTCATGGATCCCATCATCAGAACTGCGTTTTGACGGGACAAATCTGTATGTAATATACTTAAGGTAAAAAAAAAATTAAAATCGGTTTAGACATGACAGAGTTATGGAGTTAACACACAAAAAAAATATACGACCGAATTGAGAACCTCCTCTTTTGAAATCTTCGGTCGGTTTTGAAGTCGGTTAAAAAGGGGAGAGAGGTATACCCTTATGTTTTATTTATAATCATTGGAATGTTGAATTATAAAGAGAAAAAAAAAATCAAAATATTTTAAAGTGGTTTATTTTTTTTAATATATTGTTCAATGTTCTACAATCAGGTACATAGTTCATTAGGATATCTATCAAAATCGCATTTTACCTTCGTCATTTAATAAAATATTAAGTTGAAACAATAATCAAAACAGAAATAATGATGACCTTTTATCAGTGTTCTGTCCCTTAAAAAATCCCTACAAAAAATATATTTTTAACAGAATTGATTGATTTTTTCAGTGAGCTATGAATTATTTAATGGTGGGGGACGTAAAATAATATCTTTTTTATATTATTATCTTATACTAAACTTAAAATCAGAAATGCATTGGAATTTTTCATATGTATTCTTCTTGCATTTGTGTTTTTGTATCATAAAACAAAGTAAAGGAGGTTAAAAAATACCTAGTTTAAAAAATTTGTTATGTTTTAATATAAATACAATGCCTCAACAGAAAGTTTTTATAAAAATGTGCGGATCTCATTCATAATTATTGTGGTATTTGTAGTTCAGCTTAAAACTATCTAAATGGAAGTTTAGTAATGTTTTACAAGTACCTTTTAAATAATTTATAACGATATAGTAGGAATTTGTTATTATTTCAGGGAGACAAAATCACAGCACTATCACATTTTTTTAGCTTTTTTCCACATCACCATTGTACATACATATGTAGATCATTGTTGTTAGTTTTAAATTTAGACTTTTATTAAATTGCAATGGACATATTTTATTTTACGGGTTTATAAAATGTTACAGATAAGATCGTAAATCTCAATATGTGACATTATTTTGGTAAAGGTATACTAAATTGAATCTGTACAAAGTACGACGTGCAAACCACGGCCGCCAAATGGTACCTTTACCAAAATAATGTAGCCTAAATCTTGACATCGATTTTACATATGTTATCGTAGAATTAATACGACATACTCATACTATTACAAGGAAGAAAAAAACAGAATCAGGACCATTAGACATACAATTTCGACTTAAATGACACAGTGGTAATAATTCGACGCTAAATAAGCTGTCCTTCAAAGTTTCATCTACTATGCAGAAAAGAGTTCAAGTGTACAACCACAGAGGCCTGCGTTTACCGGTGCGTTTGGCGCCGCGACCAGCGTTGCGTCAGGCGTCCAAGAAATTTGAGCAGCGTTCACTGAGATCACTCCCATACATTTTCATTTGTTTGCTTTGAACGCCAGACGCACAGTCGATCGCTACCGCTTTAGCGGCCTCTCAGTTTGCACCCTAAGGTTTGCGCTGGGTATGTGCGGGCGCAGGTCTCGCATTACGCCGCGGCTCTTCCTTCAACTCATTGCTTTCCGAAGATTGGCCGACGCGCTTCTGCTCTGATGGTGCTGCTGATTCTGTGAATACAGGAGTATTCTATGAGTCTATTCGGATTTTAGTTACAATAATGTTCAGCGAAACAAGATTTATATTTAATGAAAGTTAGAAGGAACGAACTTCGATGAAATAATCTTTAGAAAAAAATGTTACTGGTACGAAACCCTTTGAGGTGCGAGTCCAATTCGAACTTAGCCAGTTTGTTGGTAATTTTTATCTATAACAATATGAAGTTGTCGGTAGTCAAAGATGAAAAAAATATAGTGTCGAATCATCTTCAATTGTTTCTTATAAAATAAAAGTAAGCATTTTTAAATTATGTTTAGAACGTACAGCCTTAGCCAGAAGTGTTGAGCACTAATGCGATTTTCACTTATAATACCACAAGAGCTTCAAAATTATCGGGTATTTCCCGATAGGTTCGTTGCAAACAAATGAAGGAGTCAAGTTTTTCAGGTCACGAGCGCGAAGCGCGAGTGATTTTTCCTGAAAAACTTGACGACTTTATTTGTTTGCAGGGAACCTTGAGGGAAATGCCAGATAATTTTGAAGCTCGTGTGGTATTCGGCGGATTATTTTTCCGTCCCAAATGTCGGCCAATAGAATTGCACCATGAGATGAAATGAACAGTTAACAAATAAACATTTCCTTTGACTTTTTTATCGATGGTGGACAGAGAACAAACTCCAAATCGACTAATTTTCATGCAAAATCTCCAATTTTCACAATTGAATTCAACCTGTCAGTTTGACGTGTGACTACCAGAGAAAATATTCAAAAAATTATCAGTATAATACCATGTAGGTTGTACCACGTGACGTCGAATGGTGCAATTCTATTGGTCGATATTTGGGTCGGAAAAATAATCATACAAAACTGGAAAGTTTAGTCCATCGTTTCCATCTTTGTTTAAGTTATTTTGTCAATTAATTTAAACTAATAGGCATGTTTTGTTGAAGTTAGTAGTAACTGCATAGAATATTTGCAATATGTCGCACCGACTTAAATTTAAATTTTTGGTACCTTCTGTTTTCATATTTTTTAAGTACCTTGAAAGTGTTATTAAGTGAAGTTTTCTATATTTATAAATAAAATATAACATTTACCGTTACCGTACATTGTTAGGATAGGGAAATAATGCTTAACATCAAAATTGTAAACAAAAAACACCTATGCTCAACACTTCTGGCCAAGGCTGTATGTCACTTACGATTTGCACTTTGAGCAGCGTTGGAGGATGCCGTCGGTTGACGCTGTGGCACGGGAGCCAGGCGAATCTGCTGGCCCTCCTGAGCCGGTCCTTGAGGCCCGACTTGTCTGCAAAGTCCCACATAAAATTGTAGATTAATATGATCAATCGATACCTGTCACGTAAGCAGTTTAATTTTACACCAATTAGGATCTTGCAAGAGAGCAAACAATGGTTATTGATTGGTAGCAATGATTTTATATTCTAACTCGATGATAAGTAGGCAGGTACCTACTATATGGAAATATGTAATAGTTAACATAAACATAGGTAGTCTCATTTCCTGTTGTAATTAAATTACATTTAGAAATTACCGCTAGTAGAAAATAACGAGAGAAATTATTAATTATTACCATCATTTATGTAGCTACTGCTTATTACTGATATTTCTCCACTAATCATCATCTTTAAATTTGTCAGTGCTCAACTGACAAATTTAAAGATAAGTTTTGAGGATTTCCATTCTCAAGGGTTACATTCCTATGTAACAAGGGATAATATAATAAAGGAAAAAAAAACATTAAAAAGTGTACAGGTACAAACAGCAACACACTTAATTGACCATCGATAGACTTTATGCCGATGCCGTTGCAAAAAATCACGCGTTATCATATTCGCAAACTAGATGGCGCTGAACGCAATCTGCGCTGTGGTGCTGCCGCAAAGTGGCTGCGTTCAGCTAGGTACGTATATATAGTAAGTCGTGTCATACAGCTGGGATCGTGACCCTCAAATGGTTCCACCGGAAGATCAGCGCTGGCTTTCGGGTCAGCATTATGCTGAGGCGGGCCCATTTCGTGGTAAACTCAATATTCTTCTGGATTTATACTATTTTTTGTTATACTTTTGTATGTAATTTAGGTTTATCACGAATAAAACAATTGATTCTGATTCTGACTCAATAGCGATAACAAATGATAACAGTTGGTGATGGTACTTACTGGAAAGCTAGGTTAGGGTCTTGATACGCCAAGTCGAAAGGTCGCTGCAAGCCAAGAGGCGCTCCCAACAGGAGTCCTGGATTGGCCTGCTGAGGCCCAAGACCAGGTCTGTAGTAGCTGGTCACTGGGGACAGCACAGCTTGCCCGGAGGGGTCGAGCAGAATGGCGTTTTGGTATCCTAGCGAGAAATACACGAATTTTGTAAATATAAAAAGTAAGAAAGAAAACATTTATTCATGACAACACATACAAGGGAAACAAACAGAAAAAGACATACCTACACTTGTCACGAAATGGTTGCAACTCAGCGTTAATGCTGGTAAGGCTAGCGCTGGTCTTCCGTTGCAACCATTTCGACGACACGGCATAAAGACGCCGCGATATGTATAGTAGGTACTAAATTTCAAAAATTGGTTAGGTACACATTGAAAGACCGTTTTTTATTGTATAGCGGTCCAGACACTGTCAGTAATAATGTCATTATTTCTGTACTCATCCTTCTTTTCTTCATATAATAGAAAAGGACGGGTACAGAAACAACCCATCCTTCTTTTCTTCATATAATAGAAAAGGACGGGTACAGAAATAATGACATTATTACTGACAGTGTCTGGACCGCTAATAGTTATATACTTCCTGTGGAATGTCACTCTCAAACCCTGTTAAGGCCATTCCTCGATTCGGACAAGCCACGCCATGTTTTTTATGGCTCCCGTGCATGAAAGAAAGAGATGCAGCGCTCTTAAGGATCAGACTTTTTGACCAAACTACGATAAATAAGCGAATCTATAAAGTTTTGTCTAATTTTCTTTCTGTGACTTTTTAGATAAATCAGAATACCATATTTTTTGCTTAGTTATATTGCTTAATCTCTTATAGTTTGCGTAAGCTAAGAATAAAAAGGGGAAAAAGGACCCAACTTCGGTTTTTTTTTATATCAAGGCAACTTTCAGCAATCGTGTTTCGGCTTGTGGCACAAGGCCGCCTTGTGCCAAAAACAAGAGTAAGTATAATAATATTTATTCGAAAATAAATTCAGTCCCTTTTCCCGTTTAGTCACTAGAGCGTTTGAAAAAACCTATATTTATTCAAAGTAGCCCCTTAACGACCTAGATGTAATATTTTTCATATGTCTGGAAAATTACGAGCTTGCTTGAAAAAGTTTGACATGTATTTTTCTTAGTAAAAACGTTATAATAAGAGTAGATTATACAAAGTTGTTAACAATGCAGGCCAGGAGCTGTCAGATTACTGTCATAAATTAAAAATACAATGTTAGTTGAGAAGACAAGGGTAATTTTTATTCAAATTTTTAATATTCTACACATAATACAGCGTGTATTTTTGATATTACCACATAAGCTATGGGTAGTTAGTTTAGACCCTAATAAACATACTTCCATATGTTATATTAAAATTTTACGACTTTTATTTTTCCATATAAAATATTTCAGCACGCAATGTATTGCTCCGACCTGATTACTTTGCCTTTAAAACGTCACAATTGATATGTGTCACATTGTACTGTATACGCAGTACATTGCTGAGCGAAATAAATTAAAAAATTAATTACTCGGTGTTAATGAACAATTAACTAAATATTTATTGCAATGTCGATCTAAAACATCAAAACCTGCTTCTGGTTTCCTTTTGTAGTAATATCAAATATACACGCGGTATAGGTATTATGAATGTTGAAACACCTGCTACAACTTTGCCTACGATAACAGCTTTGCTTGGCATGAAAAACATGGTTTTCTCAAAGCTATTTATATCTCATTCCTGAGATGGGAGGAAGGCGGCTATCTCAGGAATAAGCTATAAATAGCTGTTTGGTGAAGAAAAGTTCTTCAAGCCAGGCAAAGTTGTAGCAGTTGACGGTATTGTTTCTTCTTACCATTAGCGGCGTAAGCTCCTGCGTTGCCCTGTGGTGCTGCTGCTACAATGTATAGGGGCTGGTACCCACCAACAGTGCCAGGCCTAGAATTATACATTTTTAAACAATGAGCGTTGTAGGTTCTAACATACACCTATATGTTTGATACTTATAAATTGTATCGTAATTTTTCATTATCCACAAAATTATGGCACTAGTGCTGAAAAATACCTAAATATGTTTTTTTTAATTGGTGGGACTGCGATGAGTACGAGAAGATACATTACAAAATATAATGGAGTTTTTACCTATATCCCGGAACTGGCATGTGCACGATGAATACCCGCTGTCCAGGCACCAGACCTGGCAGGTTAGGAGACACTGGGTTCTGAAAAATCATAATAGGTACCAGTGACGGTGGGTAATAATTTTTTTAATAATTAAGCCGGAGCTTAATTTGGCTTAACATTCCTTCATCAGCTGTCCGAAAACTGCTCAAATGCATAAAAATTAGGCAATTCGGCGGGAATCGTATTCTATGGACCCGCCGCCACTGATAGGTACCATCGAGTTCATAATTGCATCAATGAATTCATTCATAAACTGGGGATGCAATTATAAACCCTATGGTAAAATTAACGCGAGTTTATGATTGGTTGCTACTTTTCTGCCACAGGCGCTGAACATTTTTTATTTCCTAGATTATTTTCAGATCAGTGGTGAAAAGACGGGTGCTCCGAGGCAAAAAAAAATTAGGGTCAGTCGCACATTTTTTGTACCCCAGTTAAGGTCCTAATCTAATTAATATTTCCTTAATTGATTCATTTTACTAATTAAAAATTTTCTTAAATATTGGGCCAATAGTAATATGACGGACCTAATTTAGCGGTTGAGGGACAGTGGTGGCAACACAGACTACACAGATACCTCATCATTAAGCTTTTACAGGGAGCACGAGGTCACCACACATCAGTGCAATTTTATTCGTAAATTACTATGATTCGAACAGCCCATCTCAATAGTATTATACACCAATTTGTAGTATAACAATCCAGGTTCACCCCTGTAACTTGATTTTTGTGGATATTTTTAATTCACATGAGTAATGCTAATGATCAAAAACGTTAACTCACTTGAAATAAGCGGTCGCGCTCTCATACAAAATTAGTACGGGAGCACTGATGCGTGGTGACCCCGAGTTGTACATTATGATGTATCTAGTGGTTGAGGTTATCTGTGGGTGGCAATCCCTAGTCCGTCTAGCACATTGTGCGGTCAATATCGCTAGTGCAGCACGTTTAGCATATTTACGCTAGGCACCGATCGTTCCGAGGAATATTTATATGATCGAGGAATAGAGGAAGGGGAGGAATGAGGAGTCAGAGATAATAGACGATTTTTGCATGAGCAGTTTCGATGATTCTTAAATTGTAAATGACTATGTTAAAATGTGTGAACGGGCATTGAATGATACTGACCTGCTGAGGTGGCTGCTGCGGCTGCTGCACTCCTGGTACCAGTTCGACTTCGCTATCAGGCTCCAGGCTCTCTAGCCTAGCTGGCTGATTGACGTTCACTTGACCTGAAAAGTTTGAAAAACCTAATTAATCTAATCTTTCTGTTAATGCAACCTGGAAAAAAGATCAATTTTTATGTTTTACACTTGGTTTTTTTTAATGGCATCTGCAGCCTACGCGGCCCTGCATACAAATCTGGAGGTCTCGAGTTTGAATCCTTGACATTTATATGTGTAGGTACTCGTATCTCACGAATGTTCCTGAGGTAAGGACGTTTCTATGTACATATACATAAGTATATATAGGCTGACCTCTAATTTAAAGTACCTATTCCTTCAAGGGGTAGAGTACTAGAGTTTATTTGCAAAAAAGCTTGTATTTATTTAAGTATCTATATTAATAATCTCGCGGGCCTCTACGGAAAAATTGAACGAGACTATGCTCAAACGAAAGAGCGTAAAGAATAAAGAGTTTTTGAATTGGACACTTATATCGGCAAAATTCGGATTGTCGCGTATTTTACGTTGAAAAGCGTTAATTTGACGACATGGACGTCGGCCATATTGGTTCTTTGTCAGCGACGTCAGAGACGGGTGCGTTCGGAAATTGTGAACAATGTTTGAGTTCGGCGCATATAGGATAGGTCCGACGTGCATTGCGTGTCGGACAGGTTATGTGGTCAAACAAAGGGAGGTAAAAAGTAAATAAATGCTGAGAATAAATGTAATAAAACACGGCTGATTTACAAAATATTTTTTTTAAGATAGTAGAATTAATTTTCACTAAAATATAATAATTATGGACATTTTTACTAAAAATTAATATAAAAAACATGTTGAAGTATATAAATTGACGACAATACAGTCAATGCCTAAAATATGTGATTGCTATTTCGTGTTTTCTTAAAGGAATAATGTAAAGATGTTTGCAAGTATTCGAACACTACCATGACTACCAACACATTTTGTCATTTTAATTTCAAACGTCATGCGAAGGAAAGTTGGATGGATGAATGATATACGCGGGTTTTGTTTAATTACGTATTTTTCCTAAATATGTCCCTAATACTATTGTAAATATTATCACCGTTAGTTCTGTGAGTTTAGTGTAGATACTGATGCATTTTCTAAAATGTTCAGGCCGGATATTGGAGTGCCGAGCGCAACAAAAGTTTGTTTACAAATGTAAAGGCTAATCTTTTATTAAAATTACTGTAAGTATGACAAAATTATGTGTTATATTGCATTTACTAAAACGTAAAGTCAAATTTGATCGCAGAAAAATCAAACACTTCATCGTTATTATTGGGTAAAAAATTGCACATTTGGTTACATCTTTGAGTAAATAACCATGAATACATTCATGTTCTAAAGGATATCACGTTGTCATGAGGCATGTAGAACATTATTTCTAAAATGAATACAAGTTAATCATAGTTTAATGAAATAGGCTGTGGTCAAAGTTAGGGGTGCTCATTTATTTTCCTAGGTATTCACATATATGCTTATAAACATGAATTGTATGACCAAATGCTGTCATAAGTATAGTAAATAGTGTGTGCAATTGGAATTCTGAAGACTAAAGCTGAAGGCCTTTAAATAACCCCTGGCCACTATGGCTTTACTGAGGAAAATTTCACAAGCCGCCACTGAGTGTTAATGAAATTGGATAGATGAACGTGTTGTTTTGCTACAGCGGAAACGACGCAGTTATTATAATGGCACAATGCGCGGATATGTATGTAAAGTTGATCCGCGCGGTTTTCACTGATGTCTGATCCAGGCCTAAAGCAGCGTGTGCAGTGTCCTGTTTTTGTGGTTCTAAGCTTTTATTCACCTATCAATTAATCACAACAACCACCTTCAATTCAAAGTGAATAAATTGAATGGCTACTGTCTCTGTCTGCTGTAATTAACTTCAAATACATTGAGCCGGAGTCAATTATTGGATGTTAATAGTGCTAGCGGTACACCCCAAAATTCGGTAAAATGCTGCAAATGGTGTTAAAAGTACGAAAATCGGAATGATTGATCTTTAGGCCATATGGATTAATTCGTCCCGTAGCAGTAAAAAAAAAATAAAAAAAACCGAGAGGAGTTATGACGTCATCTTTGTTTTGTATGGGAAAAAAAAACTTCTGAAACCTACCGTGTGTGGTATCAAATGAAAGGGCTTTTGGAGGTGATTTTAAAAATATATCACGTTATTACATTTTAGCCACTTTTTTTTAAATTATAATAAAATTCATTTTCGAAACATACCAAGTTTGGGTTCCTCCAGATACGATACCGTTGAATCATTTTTAGTAAAATATACCTCAAATGATACTTAATATCCTCAAATATAACCCCAAGAAAGCAATTGAAAATATTTACATTTAGTTTTTTTTTAATTTTTAATTATTATTAATTACTCAATGCGGTTATAATATCATTTGGGTAAAATAATTCTCGGAGCATTGAAATTTGTTTTACATATTCCTTGAGTAATAGGCTTTAAGTCAAAAAAGTCCTGATGGGTGGGGGGTGACTCACTTTTTCGGCCGCCGAGTGAGCAGGAAAGGGAAACAGGCAGGGAGTGGGGGCGGGGTCCATGCTCAAGACAAATTTCGAATCAAAAGCGAAGCAATAGCATAATACTTCGTAATTATTGCACAAACACCAATGTTTTATGCTTTTTTATGAATATTTAATTGATATATTGATAGATAAAACTTTGTTAAAATGAAAAAATTTTTTAAATTTCTAAATGAAAATTATTTCAAAAAAATTTCCTTGGGGTTACATTTGAGGATATTAAGTATCATTTGAGGTATATTTTACAAAAAAAAAGGAGCCCAAACTTAGTATGTTTCGAAAATGAATTTTATTATAATTTAAAACAAGTGACTAAAATGTAATAATGTGATATATTTTTAGAATCAGCTCAGAAAGCCCTTTCATTTGATACCACATACGGTTGGTTTCAGAAGATTTTTTTTTATTTCCCCATACAAAAAAAAAGATGACCTCATAACTCCTCTCGGTTTTTTTATTTTTTTTACTGCTACGGGTCAAATTGATTCATATGGCCTAAAAACCAATAGTTCCAATTTTCATGCTTTTAACACCATTTGCAGCGTTTTTAGGCGTACCCGACTGCAAAAAAATTAAAATTAAATTAAAATTGGATTTATTGTCGCACAAAAATAGACACAAAAAATACAGACTGGTAGTATACACTAGAAGTAAACAGAAAAACAATGCACAAGAAGGGAAAAGAAAAAAAAATACAACAAACAATAAACTTAAGAACTAAACGACTTAAACAAATTCGCGACAATAGGCTCGGAGCTCAGCATTTGCTGCGAGCTTGGTCGGCTACATAGCGCTGTTTTTCAAACCGCGGCTGTCTCTTGACTTATACAAAATAAAAATTCAAAAGCTGGCTATAGGGGAAATATCGCATTCACTGCTTGGGGGCTGTCCATAAATTACGTCATCGATTTTTGACGATTTTTTGAAATAGTTAAACCGTGGAAAATTATGGAAATAGTGAAACCGTGATTATAGGGCATCCGGAATTCCGGAACTTTAGGAGGCCGGGATTCTGAAAATGCGGCTTGCTGGAATGGTCCCAGCGGTCCAGGATTCCGAAACTTAAAAACATCGTAATTTCGGAACTGCGCGAGGTAGGGATTCTAAGATATTATAAACCAGGGATTTCGGGAATTGAAACAATCGGGATTTTAGGGTCCCGGGTGTGCCGAGACTTAGAAGTACAGGATTACGGGACTTTCCTGAAATCTTGAAATCCTATGTATTTCCTATATATTTTCATGATTTTTTTTTTACATACATAACATAACATTTATTTTACCCGAGCGAAGCCGGGTTTTCATCTAGTATAATGTATATCGTCGCCTAGTACCTATAGTATAATTTTGCTTGGGTTGATCTGTGTAAGATTGTCTCCGAAATGTTTGTTATTTATTTACTAAAAGTTCTTTTCGTGTCGAGGTTCCCTTAAGTTTCATACTTGAGATGCCCAGTAACTGAGAATAATGAAAGTAAGACGTATTTTTTGCCTTTCATTTAGTTTTTCATCAACTTGTCCTTGAGTAGCAACGTTCAATTATTTTAAAATATTATTTAATTAGGCATCCGGTGAGCGGTTGTCGCCTACTTAGAACGATTGTTCCCAAATTGTGTCCTCAAGTAAAAACTACACAATTTGTATTGTGCTGTCATCGTTACCTTGCTTCTGTTGCGCTTGGTTGTAGTAATTCGCCACTTCCGCGTTATCCAAGTAATACTGCTCCAGCCTAAAAAAAATTTAAGTTCTCAATAACGGCATCATATACATGTAGGTGGCATTTGCTTTTACTTATAAAACAACCAGTAAGGTAGGCAAGCGTCATTTGGATGTGTTTTTGCAAACGGTAACCAACCCATACTAAATCTAGCACTAAGATTCGATTTTCAATATTAATTTTCAATTTGTTTTAATCATAGGTTTTAGAAATAAGTTGTTAGTGGAAAAAACATTCTAAGTAAAATAACCGTTGCATCAGAATACACTCGAGAGCAAAAGTTTCGGGTCACTAGAATTTTCTTGAATATCTCAAAAGATATTAATTTTAAAGATATTCATTTTAAAGATATTGAAGTTTATGTTACTGTAGCGTCTTAAGATCAATTCAAACACAATTTAATAGTATTTAGGCTATCCTGCATGTACAAGGCATGGCGTGCGCACTCGACTGCTGTTATTTATACGCAGACTACCCACATTCCAGCGCTGCACATACACTACATCTACTGACCCGAAATTTTTGCTCTCGAGTGTAGTTGGTTCTACAGCATACAACAACTTAGAAAAACTCATACAAGTGGTCAGTTTGTTTTTGGTTCAAATTTGTTTTTAGGGTTCCGTATTATTAAGACTCCGCTGTCCGTCTGCCTGTCTGTCCGTCCATCCGTTGCCAGGCTTTATTTCATGAACCTTGATAGTTAGACAGTTGATATTTTCACAGATAATGTATTTCTGTTGCTGCTATAACAACAAATACTAAAAAATAGAATAAAATTAATATTTAAGGGGGCTCCCTAAATTAAAGGGGGGGGGGAGGGGCAAAAGAAATCATGCTCATTGTATAATAGACATAATTTCTTTTGCCGTTGGTGGTTCATGGTTCGGAAAACTTCGTGCGCAAGTCCAACTCGCACTTGGCTGGTTTTTTTTTGACTAGATGAAGTAAATTCTCAGTATTTTTGAAACCAGTTCTTATCACAAATCTTAATGTTATCTAGAAGGTAGGTAGTTCATCTTTGAAATTCCAAAATTCATCTACGACAAAAAAACCAGGCGACTAACAAAGTTTAAAAGAATACTTTGGCTAGCTTAAGTGCTGGATAGACACATATTGCTTTCTTTTTTTTTCCTATACTGTACTGTGCCTATGCCTATACTGTGTCCCACTGCTGGGCAAAGGCCTCCCCTCGCTCCCGCCACTCGCTACAAAATGCGTCCAGGAGTTCGATTTTTGAATCTCACCGGTGACTTTTTTTGTATGCAGCTGATGACTATTTAGTATGAAATAAGTCACCCGGTGAGATTCAAAAATCGAACTCCAGATCGTCCCGCCATTTCCTTTTCGGTCTGCCTCTACCCCGGCCGACATATTGCTTATGTAGGAAAAAAATAGCCTCCGCTTTAAAAACTGTATAGGACACAGAGGTGTTGGCATATAATACGCAAGTGTAAACCATAGGTGATTATTATAGGTATATTAACTTACCCGCCCTGAAAGTGGGGATTCCCATGCCCCTGGATGTACCTCGGCGGTGCGGGGGGCGCTGCTGAGACAGCCACGAACAAGGCGGTGATGCACTGGAAAATACAGTGTATAGTTATTATTACCCGTTAGTCTACATTTGGATGTTACAACAGATGATGGGGTCTGGTTTAACTGGGTCTATAAAATTGTAGCAGGTTTATTTTACCTAGGTTTGTGCTTTATTGCTACATGATAACTTACGTACGAGTAGTATGTAATTGTAATGCTACGTAATCATATTTAAAAAGAAACTTGTTACAGTGTTCTAACTGGTTCCGTCTTATACAAGGTGTAACAAAAATACTGGGTACATAATTGGTATCGTATTCTAAATATGATAAAGTAAGAATTAAAAAAATACGCGATTTGTTTTTGTTTTGAATGGAGGCTGACCGGCTCGGGCGACGTGTCCGATACAAAAAAAAATCACGTAAAAAAAAATTTCTTCTACTTTTTCTTCCTCGCAATACAATACCAATCATGCCCTTAAACGGATAACCAATATTTTTGTTACACCTATATAATTATGGTCAACTTATATGTGTCATATATCATAAAAAGTAGCCACGTACAGTCAAGTGTAAAAATAATTATGGTTCTGTCAAATTATAGAAAAATGTCCTTACGCCCTTTTAACGGCGTAGTAAGGACATGAGACATATTTTTATAGATAAATTGATACATTACACACTCTGTAAAATAACTATGAGATATTTCATAAAAATATAATTAAGTGAAAGATTAGCAAACAATAACATAACGTAGGTAAGTCCTTAAGTAGGAAGCAAATCCATCATCTAGGGCCTTGCAATAAATCTTATAATTACAATTTTATATATTATCATCATCTTGTTTGTGATTTAACTTCATTATTGCATCTAAGACAACAATAGACAACAAGTTGGTAAACACATTAATTTGAGACACTACGGAAACGTCTCCATTACGAGTACCCTTAACACTGTCTTTTAATAGTATTTTGTGCAACAGTTACATAATAAGGGTTGTTAAGATTTCATTATTGCATCTAAGACAACAATAGACAACAAGTTGGTAAACACATTAATTTGAGACACTACGGAAACGTCTCCATTACGAGTACCCTTAACACTGTCTTTTAATAGTATTTTGTGCAACAGTTACATAATAAGGGTTGTTAAGATTTCATTATTGCATCTAAGACAACAATAGACAACAAGTTGGTAAACACATTAATTTGAGACACTACGGAAACGTCTCCATTACGAGTTCCCTTACCACTGTCTTTTAATAGTATTTTGTGCAACAGTTACATAATAAGGGTTGTTAATTCGAGGGTCCAAGTTACAAAATGAGGCGAAGCCGAATTTTGTAAAAACAGAAACGAGAATTTTAAGACCTAATTATCTACCGTTGCACACAATAGTTTTTCTAAGAGTGCTTAAAATAGGCAAGCCGGTAAAGATTGAGTTCGATGAATGACGTGCTGTCTCTATACAATTGAATATCTTCAATCTCCCGGCGGATTGTGCCGGCGCCCCCCTTGTCTACAGCTGCGGGTGGCCCCGGCAATAGTGTTCTTATATCCCTAAGAACACCCTTTTGAATTATCTTATGATAACGTTTATAAAGTATACGTTTTGAATATACCTGTCAGTCATCTTAGTGGCAAATTAGAATGCAGGAGTAGAAAAAAGATTATAGTCGTATCTCGTATTCTTATATTTTTTATTTCTTTTCTATTAGCCTGGTAAGGTGTCCCACCGCTGGGCAAAGACCTTTCCTCCTTCCCGCCATTTTCCCTGTCTAATGCACACTCCCACCATTCTTCAAGATATGTGTCCAGGTCGTCCTGCCATCTCCGTCTTGGTCTACCTCTGCCCTGCACGCCTAGCACATGAGTGACGCGACAGTATCTCGCGCGCGAGATACTGTCGCGTCACTCATGTGCTAGGCGTGCTGACGTCCTTAAAGCGGGATATTTATCTTATTTAAATAAAATGTTGTAAATCAGATAATATAGGGTATATGTAGTTAAATTTTTTATTAAACAAAGTTATTGTAATATTAGCGGTTTATTTTTGGTTCACTTGTTTAAATGGTTATTATAACGATAAAAGAAAAACGTCTTCTCAAAAAAATTTAATAGAATACCGCTGTAGGTGATTTTGTACACTTGTATAAATCGTTTCGTCTGTTCATGAATCTTTGTCGTAACAACTATTTATGAGTCTCACGTTCATTAAGATTACGTGATAAACATTCTATGGCGGTAGATGGACAATTCGACTTCATCTAAACCTCATTGCCAAGATCGATTTCAACTAGAGACTTTGTGTGCACCACACATAGCAAATTTTATGGTTTTCTGCACAGACATGTAATGAAATAGACTTTACAAGTACAACAAAATCTATATCGCGTTTTGCAGTGACTTTAAATAAACCACGTGACTTGGACAGTCGACTACAAAGAGATCTATCCACTTTTTCACCTTATTGCGTTGTAGTTAGGTCCAAAAGTGGATACAGATTTATAGTCGACTGGACATTAAATTTGGTAACTAACGTCAACCCTATGTAATTATGTATTTGGCGAAAGAGGCTGAGACACGTCTTTTTGCTTTATTTGTAAATGCATATGGAATAAGACAATAAGATATTTTCGGTCCATATAAGATATCGTTATTAATTTTTACTTACATCTTTCCTTTTGTAAAGGTTATATACCTACCTTCCATAAATTCAGACTTTTGAGTAATAAAATAAGCTAATTTGAAAAAAATTTTTTTTGGTGAACTTTAAAAAGGGTCTACCTCGTTTTATCACTCGTATGTACTTAAACTCAGGGGGCCATTTTTTGACTTTCGAGCGCCCGAATTTAATAAGTTTTAGCTCGAAAATAATCGCACACAAAAGCTTACCGCCAATTTTTTCGCATGAAATTAATAGTTTAAATACTCATGATTTTAAATTTTTAACGCTCTTATTTTTAAAACATAATTTCATCGTTTTATTCTGAGTACTCGAATCTCAAAAATCACCCCCTGATAGCACTTTAACCTGGAATACAATTTTTAGTGTGATCAACTTTATTTATTGTTTCTATCCGATGGTGGCATTTTGACGGCCTCCTAGCCTAGTTGGTAGTGACCCTGCCTATGAAGCAGGAGGTCCCGGGTTCGAATCCTGGTCAGGGCATTTATTTGTGTGTTTATCACAGATATTTGTTCCTGAGTTATGGATGTGTTCTATGTATTTAAGTATTTATCTATATCTATCTATTATATATATCGTCGCCTAGTACCCACAATACAAGCCTTATTGAGCTTACTGTGGGACTAGGTTGATTTGTGTAAGGTTGTCCTAATATTTATTTATTTTATATCGGGCCAAAGGTGATCTACTTGCACGTATGTCTGTGATTTTCTATGAAGATTCGCAACTTTCGAGGCAGTTTTCCGGTGCCCGGCCTCAAAGGAACGGGCAAGGTGAGACCGGAGCGTGCTTGAATTACAATGGACGCCGGGGACCGGTGCTTGGTTTTAGAAAGGCCAAATGATTAGACTGGAATACATAACTAACGACTAATTTGTAATAAGTCAACCCCTTTATTACCCGACTAAGTAGTATGATATAACAGTCTATTTATTATACTTAGCACTTCATCAGCAGAAACCTTATGGCTCCTCTACATGATGGGCCATCATAGGGACGCAGCTATGCGTTAGAGGGAGCTAGCGATATTGCGATCTCGTTTCGTCGTATAGCTGCGTCCCTATGATGGCCCATCATGTAGAGCCAGCCTTAGTATAATCGTTTCACTAATGTAACGTAACGATTGCGTTTGCGTTAGGTCTTAATTTGTATGGGATTTTTAACACAGCCCACCAAGCGAAACGTATCTATAGGTAAAACTATATCAACGAGTAGAGATACTTCTATAGATACTCGGTGGTTTAGTTTCGATACGTTCCGCTTGGTGTGCTGTGTTAAATCCTCAAAGCAAGTATTAACTAGAGCCCGCACACGTGTACCCCCGTATGGGATAGATATATAGATGCCCATAATCACTTCTACAGCATAAAACAGAACAATTTACCAATCTTTTCCTTAGCCGACACAACTTTCTAGGAAAACTAACAGCTTTTCTCGTAGCAATCACAGAAATTCTTGAAGAAATCGCGCATTATATCTGTTTGTTACCCTCCACTGCTAGAAGTAACGCGTGGAGGGTAATAGAAACTATGACAAGGACCAACGATAATAGCACCTCTCTGCCGTATCTATTGAAAGTGTAATAAGACCATCCCGTTCTATCTTGGTATTATTAGTTCCGTGTCAGATCTATGGGTGGTATATCTATGGTTAAATCCCATACAAATTAAGACCTAACGCAAACGCAATCGTTACGTTACGTTAGTAAAACGAATACACTAATGGTTCTAATGTAGCCAAGAGACCATGATGTTCTAAATAAACTAGACATACTTTCGTGTTTTTGAAAATAAAGTTGTGCTTTAATTTTAAGTACCTTCGGAAACAGTGTGAATATTTTTTAGGGTTCCGTATTTTAACGACAGACTGTGGACTAAGTGCAGTGCAGACTACATAGGAAATTGTAGTCGGGATAAAGTTGTCAAATGCATATCAATTGTATTTAAGCAATACTAACACGTCCGTAATCCGTATTCTATGGAGGAGCTTTGGAAGCAATAGCTAGGGTTACACGCACAGCACGCCTAGCACATGACTGATGCGACAGTATCTCGCGCGCGAGATAGACTACCCGTCTCTTTTTAATTGACACAGTCAGAAAAGGACGGGTAGGCTATCTCGCGCGCGAGATACTGACGTGTAAATCATGTGCTAGGCGTACAGATCCATCCATGTATGGCGCTATTCAGATGTGTCGGCAGACAAATTCGTGTCTTACTCGCGCCATACATGGACGGATCTGTGCGCCGGGCATATCCGGCGGGCAAATCGGTGCGTTCATCCCTAGCTAAGAGGATAACCTCTTGCCATTTTATTTACAAAGATAAAACTAGTGTTATTATTATTAAACACTGTGGTAGCTCATTCATTAATGAGATGATATTTTTCTCGTCTGTATATTTAACAAATGTTGTTTCTACTGGATAGTTATAGAATAAAGAATTGCTTTTACGAAACGTAATAAAACCAAGACCAATAATTTCGTATTTTGCTTTTAATAACCTAACATGCAATACCTAATTCATCGTATTACATAGAATTAAGTAGGTACTTTCATTAATATCACGCAAACGTTGATGCAAGTATTACGAAATAAGAACCGTAGATTTATACGTATAGGTAATATTTAATAGTTTCCATTATCCTAGTAGCGACTGTTTGTATTGAAGACTATTGTGTTTATACTCAAGCCTCAATGGATTTTCTATCTACGAGTATTTCAAGTAAAAATTAAAAAGATGTTTTTTCTCGTTAGCAACCGCAGTCGCTTGATAAGTGATGAATCAAAAGATAGATGTCGCCATTGGTTTATCTTGAAACCACATCAAAATGTTTCTACCCGACAGTCGTGATAATCTTTTTTTCTGCCCTTTAATGCGTAATCTGAAGTATCCGGAAGTGATCATCACACGACCATAAATAAAATAAATTAGCATTAATAGCTATTAATATATTCTAGAGATCGCGGTCTAGGGTAAACTATGGTAATTAAAACTTATCAGAGCACGTCATTCCTAAGTACGGCGACTAACCCATCTACCTTAATCGTGAATAGCTTTATATAAGCTATTGGTTAGGTTCTACAATAATGACTTGAACTCTAGTATCCTAACAACTAGAGGTAATCGTAGATCATACTCAGTATGGTTTAGTAGAGGCAGCTAAAATCTTTGTTAACAGTTTAAAAAACTAAGAGATGCGTGGCAAAGAGGCGCCTAAGATACCCCATAAGTCAATCAATCGCTTTAGTCCGACTTAGCAATTGATTATCTAGATCCTAGCTACGTCTTTAACAGCAATGTCACATTAGGTAGGATTTTATAACACCACAAGCATTATGCGCACCGTGCTATCATGTCGCGCGGGTAGGACATAGACTACTTGTAACGTTTTAATAATGTGATTAAGTATAATAAAGCAAAGATTCACGCTTTCTTCCGGGTGGGACCAGATTTTGTAAATTTTAGGGCCTGAGCGATAGGTACTACAGTGTGACATAAGATTGTGTAAATGGACAGTTGTTGTCAGTTTAATCGTCCATATGATTTCAATATGGATTGTATACATTATTTCGTCTACCTAATACGGACATTTTTTCATTCTTAATAATAATTCCTAGATTGTTTTTACTCATATGTATACCATTATAACAAATATCCGTAAAAAATGCCCTGACCAGGATTCGAATCAGGGAACTTCTGCTTCGTAAGCAGGGTCACTACTGATTAGGCTAGAAATTTACTTTCTAACTATTGTGGATCTGCCACCCATTTAACGACTTTTGACGGACACTTTTGTAACATAGATATTCTCATCCTATATACAAACCCGGTCACAGGCCTGCTGTAAGAACTAAACATACTATTTAAGACTGAACACATTCCCGTGCAATGGAGCAGTGATGTCACACGGCCTTTAACGATGGTGTGCGATGTGGGTGAAGGCCCTACGTCCACTACATACTAATACGAGAACAATCCCCGCTTCCTTCCGACGTTATCAAATTACATTCATTATGTGAAGAGTACTTAATAGATCCGCTCGTTTACTTACTTGACATGTCTGTTATGTAACGAGTAAGGCGATTATTACACTGGCGCCGCAATCGCATGCGGTAACGGTGTGCAAGTGTGACAGCGCTATACACACGAAGAGCGCTATCTCGCTCACGCACCGGCGCCGCATGCGGAAACGCGTGTAAGCCGCCTAAAGGATGATGCACTGTGTTGGGTACCGTGTCCTACAGGACACTTCCGACACTTCATTTTGTATAGAAAGAGTCACGTGATCCTAAGATATCACGTGACGTTTTGTAGGTATACATAATGAAGTCGGAAGATTCGTGTCAGACACGGTACGGAACACCGTGCATCATCCTTAACAACTTATAAATCTTATAATTATTATTATGATTATTTCATTGTGAGAGACACTAGATGTTTATCATTAAATTATTTGCCACGAACGATTTTCTGAAAACGGAGGACATAATTAATACGCATTAAAAACGTTTTGTATCTAACTCCAAAACTTGCGACTTAACAAGCATGTATCTTATTGGATTTCATCTTGTAGTTTTATCCTTAATTTTCTTACAATAATTAGTTTGACATCCTGTTTAACTATGATCTGCCCCTACTTGTAATACTTGTATTGCAATGTGTCATTGCTTTCATTTGGACTAAGAAACGTACTCCTAGATTCGACAATAATTGGTATAAAAATCACAAATTGGAAACAGATATACATTATAATGAAAAAATCAACCATGGAGAACTTTGGGGCCTGACAGGATTCGAACCTGAGTCCTTTGGATAGCTTCGGATTGGATTTGGTATATTTTATAATTCTATATACAACGCTTCACACAACAATGGCATTTGTAGATAAAAGGCTCTATGATATAAACAGATGACAGTTAAATTCTCACAAAAAAAGTCAAAAAAATATTCAGTCAAAATCGGACTTGACTGTTAATCGCACAGATAGTCATCTAAATACATAGTAATGCGTGAACAACGGTAAGCACATGGTCCAAAAACAGAGCCGTTTGCATGCAAATGTCTTCGGCGCGGGCGACGACCCGCGGTGACAGACAGACAAAAAGACTGACTGACAAAAGCCTTGACAGTTTGTAAAGATTTAACTTCAATGGCATAAATTAATCATTTAAAGGCGATTCTTAATTTTTTTAGCAGTAAAAGCTAGGGTTACACGCACAGATGTGTCCGCCGGATTTGTCCGACGGACACATCTGCGTGTATCCGTGTATGCCGCTATTTAGACGTGTCCGCAGACAAATCCGTGTCCAATACGCGCCATACACGGACGGATCTATCCGCCGGGCATATCCGTCGAACAAATCTGGCGGACACATCTGTGAGTGTATCCCTATCTAAAGATTAGCAACGATAAACGTGTGCGGTTATTCAAATCCATGGTAGAAATGGTAGATTTTTCTTCTACCATAAAATTGGCGGGAATCAGACTTTTGATACGGCCTTAAAAGAACGTGCGCAGGAGAGTTTAATTTGTAATACAATAGCAATACTGAGGCTAATAGATATTAGTACGTAGGTATGAAGTAATCAATATTGATCGTAGTATACTCTGAAATGGCGCTTGGTATAAACCACTAAATATTGATGAACGTCTGCTAACGATACCACGATGCTGATGATCAGGCAAGTCTTAGTAACTCGTTTGGTCAGAGCGATGGTCATGTTTCCCAGAGTCGCGAGTTCGAGTCTCGCCTCAGGCAGTTGATTTTTCTACTTTTCCATTATTTCTAAGCATTGTCTAATTTGTTTTCATATTGGAACAGGTTAATATGTTAATGTTTTATGTTCATAATGTAAGTATGTATCACGTAGCACGTTATTGCATACAAACAAATGTTATTGTTTATAAATCAGTAACTTAAATAATTGATCTGGGTGCTGTCTCATTCGGATTTATAACTTTGCATTGGTACAGTCGACATCATAAATATGTTTACAGTTTTGGACCTTATTACAAAGGACCTTATTGCCGTGGGCTGCCCGGCCTTAGAATTATCCCCCACCATATTGTGCCGTGGTTGCAGTAGGAGTCTGCTAAGGGAATATACCGGGAGATGGGCAGCAGCATCTTCCGAAAGCCTACAAACAATAAACAAAAAAACTGCGCGCGCCAACCCGCCTGCCAAGCGTGGCGCGTATGGCATACCTCCCTCAAAGGGGAGGCCTATGTTCAGCAGTGGACGTCTTATGGCTGAGATGATGATGATGATGATGATGACAAAGGAGGAAGGTGCAAAAGTATAAACATATTTTTGACGTCGACCGTACATAAAGCTTAGAGATTTATGGTTTCGGAGTATCGAAGAGGTATACGCTGTATTTGGAATACAATATATTTTTTTTCTGTCCTTGATCATAAGATTCCTTAGGCTTATAAAAGGTATGAGATATGTACCTTTTTATTTTATGATATTGTTATGTACTTACTTTTATGCTTTATCACTTGAAAGAATGTGATAAATTCATTATAGGTAGACGCTAGGAATCTTATTGACCATAAAAATGATTGGAGTTCTCGGCCAGTAAAATGTTTCTACTAAAATTAGTTGGCAGTCTTTATCCGTATATGATCAATTTTTTCAGTACTGTCCGTGATAAAATATTTATATGTTTCATTACAGCAATAATACAAACATCCGCTGCAAATTATAAGCATATCAGTCACTGAAATGCGCGAGCAAAATAGAGGATTTTTATCCACGTTCAATTATTTTTGTGCAACTTCGATATAAGTATTATACATTGCCGTCTAGGTGGGTGCAATGAAATCAATCGATAGATGAAATACCGTAATCCGTATTGTATCTATACATATAATAAAGCTGAAGAGGGTCGAAAGTCTGTACATGGAAGATATTCGAAAAAAAGTTGGCTGGGGATACTTAGAATGGATAACAGAACACGTTCCAACAGTTTTTAGAATTTTTGTCTGTTTATCTGTTTGTCTGTTTATTTGACCGCGCATCACATGAAAACGGCTGAACGGGTTTTGATGAAATGTTGTAAAGAAATAGTTCAAGTTCCGGGAAAGGACATAGAATAGTTTTTATCCCAAAAATCAACCCTGGAAGGGGTGAAAATGGGGTTAAAAGTTTGTATGGAGAATTTTTAACCGCTGAACCGATTCAGAAGAAAATTAGTATAGAGATAATTTGAGTCCCGGGAAATGACATAGAATAGTTTTCATCCCGGAAATCAACCCTAGAGGGGGTGAAAAGAGGGTTGGAAGTTTGTATGGGGAATCAATGACCGTTGAACGCTGGAGATAGTTTGAGCTCTGGGGAAGGATATAGAATAGTTGATAAACGAAGGAAATTGAGGGTTGCATTTCTCAATAATCCTCCAGAATTTATTTTAACTCGGGATGTTTAGAAGTCGATGGGACCCTTGCCTTGAAGTTTAACATGTAAAAAGATACCTATAGTCAGACTACGCTAACCGGCAACCTGATCCCAGTACTTGGCGAAGGAACTAGTATTAAAGAAAACGAATGCTATCTAACATTCCAACCCAAAGGAGACTATAGATCTTATTAGGTTAAGGTTTCCTCACGATGTTATCCTTCACCAAAAACGACTGAAAAATATTAAATGATATTTTATGCCCAACCTAGCCCTGATAATCTCACTCAGTAATATACTAGGTGTAACAAAAATACTGGTGATCCTTTTATGGGTATAATTGGTATCGTATTCTAATTATCAAATAGTAAGAAAAAAAAATATTTTTCTGGCGATTTTTTTTTATTTTATATCGAGGGTTGGCAAGCCTGTGACTCCATGCCCCATACAAAAAAAAATCGCATCCAAATATTTTTACTCCTACTTTTTCTTGCTCGCAATACTATACCTATATTACCTATTAAGCTCTTAAACGGATCACCAGTATTTTGGTTACACCTTGTATATGGTAGCTCCACATTAAGGCAATGGTAACTTGGTCTATGGTAAGTAATACCTTGACAGAAAATGAATAAATACTACTCATGAATCCAGCGGTTTCTCAGACCACTGCAGTACATTGCACAAGCTGTCACGCGCATTTTAACATGTGGCATCCAAATCCCTTCATTTCCAAACCGCCTGCAATCTGTCCCGTAGGTTAATTATGGTGCGTGGGCGCAGGGGACGCGCGTCGCTGACTGCGTATACGCATATGACCTGGATTCGACTGATTTCGATAGCTATGGTATAAGGATGCGTTTCTACCAAAGATGAATAAGGATGCGTTCCGAAGCATGTGTTTAAGAGTCGCCAGGACGCTCGCGTGAACTCGCGTCCCCATACAAACGTAGTTCAGCTCTCATTTTAAAACGACATGCTTTAGAACCACGAAATTTGGCATGGGCATTCTAATAGTACAGATCTATGTCGGTAATTTGTTTTCGTTGGTAAAAATTGTAATACAAAGAAAATATAGCAAAACTAAGTTTTGTATGTAAATCTGTATCTGGCTGTATTTTCTTTGTATTACAATTTTTTTACAACGGAAACGAATTACCGACATAGATCTGTACTACTAGAATGCCCATGCCAAATTTCGTGGTTCTAAAATATGTCGTTTTAAAATGAGAGTTAAACTACGTTTGTATGGGAACGCGAGCGTCCTGGCGACTCTTAATAGACCCAATCTTGAGCTGCGTGTGCGAGAATAGGATAGATAAAGTAATTGAAGGGATGTTTACAAAAACAACATAACTGCTTAGAGTGGTTGACACTTTTTTAAGAACATTGTTAATTTGTTTCAGGTGTCAACCAGTGTAGTCAGTTATGTTGTTTTTGTAAACATCCCTTCAATTGGTTCTTAACAAACACATACCTACCTCGCAACGCATCCTTGCTCATCTCTGGTGGAAATGCAGCCTAATCAACAAAATGGTAGTTTACGTAAATTATTTCAAAATATAAGAAGCGTCGAAGTATCATAGAAGTATATATTAGACCTTTAGAAACAGGGATGGTAAATATATATTACATTTCAATCTTTTAAATATGATTTTGATTTGATATGGCTCGTATCGCTGAATTTTCGGAAGTTGTGTACGACATATCTTTTGAAATTTACTGTTCGGTGAAGGAAATTTTCGTAAGGACATCCACCTATTTACAAAAATAAAACGATGTTTTCCCTTTGTGTTGGAAGGTTACATTTGGATGGCAGGCCCCGGTGACAATTCGCTGGCCCAATGTTACAGGGTTATAAGTTACATTTTCAGGGTAGTTAAATTTGGACTTAGTGTCACCATGACAACGTTCAAATATCAATTCGATAAAAGTGAAACATAGAACTCTGTAATATTGGGCCAGCGAATTGTCGGCGTCATATGTCGGCTGACAATCGGGATATGTTAGCGTACATTGGCCTACCTATTCCCGACATAATGTCACGTACACTTTTTATGAAACAGTAATCGCGACAATTTCACAATTGTCAAATTTTCGTGACATACGACGCATATGTCATTTTTATGCAACAGAGGCCAGGTTTATATTAAATCACACGATTAGGTTATTGAGGCTCCATTGAGCCGTGGCAATGTCTTGACATTATAGACAAAATAAATTCTTGAAACAAGACAAAAAAGTCCTCTATTTATCAACAAGTTACAAACGTAACGTACCTATATAACAATAGTAACTTGAAAGTTAATGTTATAAATGCAACTCCTCCACGAACGTATGTTAAATCATATACTACTACTATATCCCTATCTATAAAAAAAATATTTACATTATTTAACTTTAATCAAGATCTAATCAACCCTTATTTAACTATCATCCCTCCTTTAATGAGTTTGAATTGAAGGGTCCAAAATACCTACATATACAGACAGAAAGATCATGTTTCTGCATATTATTATATCATATTGGTTGCAATTCCGAATCAGTGATGCATGCTTAATAGTAGTGGAGTTCATTTTGTAGCATAACAAATAAGTATTACAGTATAACACATAATCTAGCTGATGGAAAGTAGAACTTTATCGAATTATAGATGTTTTACAGAAATATCAGTAGACGCAGGGTAGAGTAATAGAAAATTACAGCTATAGATATTTAAGTTACAACTTTAGCCAAAACGATACAATACAATACAATACAAATACTCTTTATTGAACACCTCAAAAAGGAAACAGTACAGAAACGAACAACGATATATGAGAACAGAGAACGATATATGGTATCTGAATATTGTTATTGAAATTAATGATTTCATGTTTGGCACAAAAGTTACTAACAGATTTTTGAGCGTTGTATTATTTTTCTTAAACTACTTCTAATAATAATCAAACTACTAACATGTACAAATTACCCCTCACTCAATAAGTAAAACCTAAATTCTACACTATTGAATTAAATATTTCAATCATGATACTTATTAGGATTTGTTCTTTCTATTTCCAATTAAAGAAATCTGATTATCACCACAAAATTAAAAAAAGTCGACGAAATCAAAAGATGGTTGTGAATAAAATTAGTTAAAAACCATTTATAAATAATTATATTTTAGCTTATTTATTACTTCTTATATTTTGTGTTAAAAATAGTCAAAATTATCTTTGCTTGTTTAACCTGCATTAAAAAAAACATAAATAAACTCACAATAAAGACGTCCATGTTGTCCACGGGCGCACTCGTCGGAAGAAATGCGCGGGACTCGTGCGCACCTCCTCTTATATTATATCGACTTTCCGTTTCGTATTGTTTACGTTTTCCTTTGCAACACAATGCATCCTTTGGAATTTTAGAGTAACACATCTCTGACTCACAATCCATTGAGATGGTTAATGGCCTTTAGGTTAAGATGTACTTCAATTCTACGTGCTTCAAATTATCAAGGGGTCTACCTAAGTTCATCCAATCATAAGTTAAAAATCCCATGCCATTATTTTTGATTAATTTATTTCATACGGATTTCATTGTTGTTAGAGTGGAAAAGTTATTTTTCAAATTATCAGGCGATGGTACCGGTGGTAGTTTCTTTTCTCTCTGACGTTCATAAGTGCATTGTAATGTGCCTAAATTGAAGAATAAATATCTTTTATCTTTTTTTTATGCCTATGTATAGTCAGCAGCAGAAGTAACTAACCTACACACGCGCTCTTATTCTAAATAATAAAGTCGTATCCAGCTCATTTTGAACACCCTACCCGCTTAGCTAGTTTTGCTGCTGTCTGTATTATTTTCCTGCAATTGTGTCATACTAATTCCGAGTTTCTAATTTTAAACATGTATATATATGTGTAATAAACCTACATTGCAATATTAAACATCAATTAAACAAAAAACAAAAGGACAAACAACAGTATATAGAAAACTTAGACTAATTAATACTACCTAGCCTACGTGGTTTAAACTATACGTACAAATGTCCCCTATGTCACCGCTATTTGGTATGGTGCCCATAAGGCTGGCTGCGTTACCTCGCTGAATGGCAATGCCAATGCGCTGAGCGAGGAACGAGCCAGCCCTCTGGTCACCGGTGGAGCGAATGAGCATATAGGACAGTTTGTGTAACTAAAACGTGTATCTACTTTAAACCATAATGTTACTAACTAATGTTTTATCTTTCCTCTGTAGCTAGCCTGGTTTATTTTCCCCACAGGACAGGCCATGCCTGTGTGGGGATCAGCAATTGTAATTTTCTCTGAAATAAACTTTGTATTTGTATTTTGTTTTTGTAATTGTCATTCGTTACGGCTGTTGCTTTTCCATGAAGATAAACGATTTCTCTATTTGCTATAATATTCTTAACTGACCGTATTTATTTTGAATGTTGTAATATATATGTAAGGGGAGTAGTATTAAAGGAAGGGAGATGGACGGTACTGTGCGTTAAACATCATACCTAAAGGTATGACGCTATATATTATTTAATCTTATTTATTTTATAAGCCATACATCTTAATATTGGTTTCAAAACTTTATTCGTTTGTTTTCAAAATGCGTAATTTGCCCGTATAGATGAGCAGGTGCTTTTAATTTTGCCGTTATCCTTATCGCCAAGGCAATAGTGTTTAAAACGAAATAAATACTTACTTTAAGTGATTTTATATTTCGATAAGCACGTCGGTTAGATCATTGCCCTTTACGAATTTAACTCTTTGATCATTATTTTTCCATGAATCTGTAACACCTAAAGCCGTAACAAACTTGGCAGCTGCACTGTCCCATCTGGACCTCGCAGCACTCACTGGAATTTCTTCATCATCTACTTTCCCACTACTATTACCACCTGAAAGAAGAAATGCCTATCTCTTTCCAGTGACGTGTAGCCATACGATAAATAAATAAGTACCTAAAGCCTTTACATTTGTTATACCAGTCGGACTTGTAGAATACAATACATTATTCCGGTATTTTCAAGGTATATTGTTTATCGTTATGGTTTGGCGTAGATCCAATAGATAGTCGTAGTCAAGGATAATCATACTATGATAACCATTACGGATTGTGCACTCTTCATCCTGCATCTCTTTGTAAAATACCTATAAATGTGTTCTTCGCTTACCCTCTGCAAAATTATGTTCACAAAAATCACAATATTCCTGTTCAAAATCAACCTCTAAGATATAATCCATATATTCGCGGAGTGATTTGACAGCTCTTTTCATACAATTGAAAACCGCTTTGTATGCCAGGAGCTGTCAAATCACTCCGCATAATTATGGATTCTACATTAGTTAAGCGATGGCCTTATCGCAACATACGACGTTTGATGTTAGTCTAACTGCATCATGAAAGATGCATTGAAAAATATAAACGAGATTGGTTTGCATTAATTTTGAAACAGTCACCTGTCCTTTTCTGACTTAACGAAGCGCACAAAAATATCTGACACTATTTTTTCTTACTGCCATGACATGACATTTTTCCGGTCTTAACCTAACTGCAAATTTACTGTAAGTCAAGAGGGTTACTAGTTACTCTTTAGCACTACTCCTCTATATCTTAAAGAGTGTTTCAAATGCACACTTAAAATGTTCTTTTTGCAAAGAAATAAGAATCATCTCCTTGATTAAAATATCCGCCAACTTCTTCATCGATAACAACTTTTTTGCTTACTCCCGACTGTCCGGCTGTGCATAATAGTACATTATTGCAGAGGACGGGAAAGGGAAATTCGTGGATGAGCGATTTTTTCGGACGAAGCGCAGCTGAGTCCGAAAAAATAAGACGAGTCCACGAATTTCTATTCCCGCTGAGGCATATATAGTGCTTTTCTCTAAATGTGCGAGGAAATAAAGTAAAGTAAATGAAATAAATTACAGATTTTGGTTACGTTATTAGCGTTCAATGTCATGAATTAGCTTCCCTCTATAATTTTTTTTTTAAGTATTAAGAACTATGTATACTGCCAATTTTCATTCAAATAACATTTAAAAAGAAATTTTCGTCAAAAGCTATTTCAGACAATATTAAATATGCTCCTTTTATGCAACAGATACAAGATTAAACCTTAAAAATAGTTGTTTTGTCTATGATTGTATTAAGCCTCATTCGCACGATCAGACGCGGTGCTGTGACAAAGAACGAGACAATCAAGGTTTTTGATCTAACTATCTCGCTCTATCCTACAGTTTGAAGGGATTGCCGTTCAGACGGTGTATAGACGTCGCTTAAGTATTGGCTGTTTGAAATGATATTTCTTAGTCGGATGAAAAGTTTAAAAGGTAAAAAACAATACAGTAATGGATTTTACTAGTCAACGCCTAAAATATGTATACACTTTGAACCTTATTACAATGGAGTAAGGTGCAAAAGTGTATACATATTTATGACGTCGACAATTTACTTCACGGCCGCTAAAACAGGTAAATAACGATTTTTATTTTTTTTAATTCGTTTTGGTAAAAAATGAAGAACTTCACGTACTCATTTTGCTACAGTAAGCTGAAAATTTCCGAGCACATTGGAGAAAAAGAACTTAAAAACGCCTGCTCATTAACTTCCATGGCGACTTATCATAGTGGCTAATTGCTATTATATAAGATATTATTAAAATTCTTAACCCTTTGACAGCCGAAGCCGTCATATCACGCGCACAGAAAGTCATGCCCTCAGCGCCAGGATGTGATATCACGTCCAACATATAACCGGTTTGCCTTGCACGCTCACGTGCGCTGGCGCTGAGGGCGCGATTTTTTCCGTCCGATGCTTGGCGTTCAAAAGGTTAAGTGAAAATAAACTACCTATTACCAGTATACCAGTAATTGTCTTGATACAAATTGGCTAGATACAAATTAGTTACTAAATAACAGATTTCTACAGCAGATAGTTTTCCACGATCTCTTTTCTCCAGGGTTCTTAAAAAAACACTGTTCTCACGGGAAACTCAATTCAGAGACGAACATTTTGAAATGCTGGACTTGTACCTACTCACCGATTTAGCGTAGCTTAAAACCTAAGCCCCCATGACAAACATAATTTTAGGAATTCAATGCTTCCAGTTCAAAATTATTTTCTTGGAATGTGGCCGCAGTTTGTTTCCTTTCCTGCTTGGACATTACTCACTCGTGTATACTTGTTCTGTGGTTTACCAATCATCATTCTCCTAGCGTTTGTCTCGGGTCTTGCCACGGCTTTATTGAGTCTGGGGTCCGCTCGACAACCAAATCCCAGGAATTGACGTAGGCACTAGTTTTTACGAAAGCGACTGCCATCTGACCTTCCAACCCAGTGGGGAAACTAGTCCTTGTTAGAATTAAGGTCCGGTTTCCTTACGATGTTTTTCCTGCGACTGATAAATATCAGATTTTTCGTACATAGGTGCCGAAAAACTCAATGGACTACGAGCCGGGGTTTCAACCCGAGATCTCCGGATTGAAAGTCTAACGTTATTTTGACACCCTGTCTTCTTATGAATCATTTAGACTAAAAATCTGGATCAAATTTGACACCAGTTTGATAAATAATAACCATAGCCTATACTGTGATATCCATTTATAAATGAACTTCACTAATCAAAGAGAAAAAATGAGACATTATTGACGTTTGCATAATATTTATTTAGGTATGCTTGCCTTTTGCATGTCTAGGCAGGCGTTTCCCAGATTTCACTATAGTTTTTTTTTTCTCTATCGTTTTTTCTTCATGTTGTCCTAACAACTTCCTCTTCCATAATTTTGTTCTAATTCTTCTAATTTGGGGACAGTGCCATTTGTTTTTTCGTTGTTCTATATTATTACGAGTATAAGTTTTTTGAAAGCGCAATATTTATTTAATACAAAATCAATTGTAATTTACGAAATATTGATGTTTTTCTAATGTTATATAATTTATATAGCAGGATATATAAGTTATAACATGTGGACCCGTGGAACAGCTAGTAATTATGCTATAAACTCTTATAAGATGGTAAGTGAGTCACAAATTGCGCTTCAAAGATGTTAATTCAGTGAACTCGTGGTATAGTAAGTGATACAAATAAAATTGTCTATTTATTGTAAACAGAACTAGATCGCAATATTTCCCATAAATATGACGCATTTAGTCTAAGTAGGTATTAGCAACTTACGCGTAAGTACAGTCGACGTCAAAAATAAGTTATGTTAGCTATTATATTGACCTTACAATATTTTATGTAATTGCTCATTGTATTGTAAATGTAAAGCACAAATGACTTGATTTTATTTATATACTATATGTCTTAGAGCTTTAAACCCACCGGAGTGGCCATTGACAGGCGCTCCCCTCTGCCGAATATGTATGACAAGTGGTCATACTCATTGTATGGACTGACGTTTGACGTAGCTATTTTGACGTTTCGCATACATTTGACGTTCCCCTCCCCCGCAAAAACCGGTAGACTTTTTTTGTATACAAAATGACAGACATGGTCGGTCCGGTTGGTTTAATAGTCAAAGCTATATGTTAAAAAATATTATGTCAGATTAAAAAAAATATTACTTACTCAACTTGACGTGTTATTTTCTCTTGCCGTATGTTATTTATAAATAAATTAAGGATGACAAGGTTTAAGACACAAATGTAAACGTATTCGATTTAAATTTAAGTAATAATTTATTAAATAATATAAATGCACATTTGGAAGACTAAAAGTACCTAATCACATGACGTTAAAACTAAGCATCACAAATTTATAAATTAAACACTGGTTTTTATTTAAAAATATCAAGGACAGACTCCACTTAAGACAGTACCAACTCGTTTTATATTCATTTACGAGGCAAATCTTCTCTTAGTAATGTACAAACATTAAGGTCTTAAGCCTTATTGACTTGGAAGTTGATTCCCAGTTGCGCAGGATTGATTCCCGCGATAGCGGTGGCTACAGGACGAGCCAGGGCTATGCCAGAAACAGCCACTGCAGTAGCTTGCGGCCGTGAAGCTGCTAGTCCTTGCTCGCCTATCACTGCTAGACCTGAAGCATACAACATTATCATTAGATCCTCTAGGAGGTATGAGAAATTTGGTAATCGACATCATTAACTCCTCTATATCTACATGTCAGTCAAGAGTCAAGTTATGTAGTGTAAGTTCTGGAGCTTTTGTTAGTTTTTTTGTTTTGTTGCAGTAATTGTAAATAAAAACAATGAAATTTGAAGCGGCTTCATTTTTACTAGGTAAATGTTACGTACCGACAGGTTTAGCTTCAGCTATAGTGATGCCCTCTAGTGGGAATCCAATGTTATCGTCTCCGGCGGGCGAGTCGATACCAACGCCCTCTTCTCCAACCTAAAACATTATTGGTTCAAGTCGAAACGTAGGTATTTGGTTAGGTTTAGGGGATACTTCTGGTACTTATTTGCTATGCGAAACCAGTACTTAGATCGGAATTTCCAGGCATTTACAAACAAAACCAGTACTAGGAGCGGTCGCTAGTTCGATTGGTAAAATCATCTATACAAAGTAACCAAAGTAACGGTAAAGAATGATATCTTTTTAAAGAATGATAACGTTATTTTTGTAGCTTGGAACTTTTTTTACTAAATTCAGTTTATTACTGTAATAATTAGTACTTTTATTTTATTAGTACTGTTATTTCATTAAACCACATTCATTCATTCAAGTTTACAATGTAGACATATTTTATCTATTTCTTTAGTTCGTAGACATAATTTGGTTATACTTACATCCTCATCGTTTTCATACTGCCTTTTCGATCCACTTTTAAAGAACACGTCAACATTTTCTCCAACTTCATCAATAAGCTTGATAGTATTAGAAGCAGCTTCTCCCAGGGACGTTAGCTGGGACCGGAACCTTTCCTTATCAGTGCTTGTCAGAGCGCCAGTCTTCCTCCCAAGATTATGAAGCTTGATCAAACCACTAGACAGAGACTGCAGGTTTTGCAGATTCTTGGCTAGTACTTTTGATAACAGGCTCTCATCTATATTTTTGACTACATTTTCACTGCTTATTTTTTCTTCGGAAACTATGACTTCACTGACTACAACGCCTCGGTTGTTGGTTTTAACTTCAAGATATTGACCTTTGCCGCCGCCATAAAATGGTAGATATTGGACTGTTGCCCTAGAAATGATGAGAGTTTTATGTTAGAATTTTAATTATCATAGATAAGAACTTAAACCATTTAAATTATTTAATGGTATTGTCATAAATTCGTATTTTGTATCGTACTTATGAAGAAGAAACTTTGCCGAATATTTCCTATACGTAGTAATGCAATATAAAAATATACCTCATGCTTAACCAATTATCGTAACGGTTTTTGTTTTTATAGTTTTAAATTTTACGTTGAATGTTAATAAATAGTAATGGTTTTATTTTTTCAATTATTATTGTTAAGTCGTAAAAGTTAACATTGACGAAAATTTTAGACTAAGAGTTAAAATAGGAAACAGAACGCCTATACAAAGATAAAAGCATTTGCGTCTGTAGACAGATCTGCATATTCTGTATCGTTATACTATGTTTTGTTAATGATATAGTTTAAATTTTATTTTTACAAGCAAAATGATCTGGTTGAGCAATTAGGTAATTTCCTGATTTATGCTTATAATTTATTTAATTATGTGTTTCATACCAAAACATTTTTATATCTCCTAGTTTTGGATTACATCGTTTTTATAGTTTCTGTTCTAGCATATATTACAACGTAGCTTTGTGGAAATCCATCCATTCTTGTTTGTGATTTACACTTTGTTTTTCTATCTTAGCATATTGAATAAAGCCGATATTTGTAACTCACCGTCTAGTCATATAGTACATACTTTATATTTTAGTTATAACTTAATAGTTTTATAACCAAGACAAATATCAAATGTATGAATAATCACAAACGAGACAGAAAATTAAAACACAAGGATCATTGTTTTATATTATTTATATAAATAACATTGTGACAAATAAATTACAAAAACCTTAATATAATAATACAAGTACCTAAAATTCTTAAAATTACGTTTATAATTCGGAAAACAATTTCAAGAGATCCATCGAATGTGTTTTCCGAAGTCATTAATTTCAGTCTATATAAATCAGATTTTTAGATTCTATCAATATTGAATTGAACCATAATTCAATTCAAGCTCTTCGGGCTTTTGGGCCTCTTGTTATCTTATATCAAATTGTATTCATATAAGTAGAGATCGGATTGGGCATGAGCGATGCCTCCAGGGCCAACTACCGCAGATGCCCTCGGGTTAAACACTACATTTCCCTTCTGTCCGGAAGCTATGATCACGTGGGAAACTGGATTTGCAATCGCCGTTCCTTTGGGGCCATTCACGGCAAGCGCAACTGGTTTCAAAAACAAAGTGAAAGTACTATCTCCAATTGCCGGCGACTGCACAAAGTTTACTCCATCGAATTGATACTCTTCCGCTCGTTGGTTGTATCCACTGTATCCGTCGTATCCAGAGTATTCTCTTCCTCCGACTCTTCTCCGTAATCCCCAATTTCTAATAAGAAAGAAAAAGAAGTTTAAAAAAAGGAATGAAGAAAAGGAACAAGGTAAGATGAGAGATTAGAAAAGCAAGAAAAAAGCGTTTAGTTTACTCAGGATGGTAGTAAATGGTTGGCCCTATAGCAACAATTTTGCCTTCGGGTATTGCTTCTAGTAATCTTGGGACCGAACCATCGGTAGCGGCTTGCTGCTGTTGTAGACGAGTCACGATGGTTGAAAGGTCTACATCTGAGGTGAGAGCCACCACTCGAGAGGACGGCCCGGCGACTGCGAGGCCCCCCGGCTGCGTGTAGGCAAGACCACCGGGACCAACTATGGCTGCTCCTCCTTTTCCAGCTGTCGCCACTCCACCTGGACCCGCAATAGCTACGCCTCCTCTTCTCACTTTAAGCTTATTGATGAAAAACCCAGGATTATATGCAGGCACCGTTGGCCGACCTCCAAATAATGAAAATGAACTCGTATGAAATCTCAAATCATCGTCTTTTGGTACAGTTTTTGTGCCTTGTGCAGGTGTCTCGGGTTTAACAGGCTTCGGTTTTGTAATAACACTATCGGCAGTGGGTTTTGGACTAAAAAACTTTTTCAACTTTTTTGAATTATCCTGAATTTTCATTTTAGGAGCTTCGGTAGATACAGTCCTTTTTCTGATTGCTCTTGCTTCTCTAGCATTTTTTTTCTCTTCCTGTACAAACAATTTCAAATTTTGATTTGCATTTCCTTCTTCAACTTCGCTCATCTCTTCAGGGTCATCTTCTAAGGCTTTTTGCTTTCTATTACATACGTCAGCGTTTTGTCCATATTCGAAGAAATTATTCCACCCACCACCGTGGAGAAATCCAAGTAACGGATCCTTGACTAAAATAGGAAAGAACGGCGCTAACGGCCAATTTATGTTAAAAGGAAGAGAAATTGGTGGCCGCTGTCGTGTTAGAAATTGCGAGTCAGATTCTACTGTATTTAAGTTATTTTGTGTGTATCGACCGTATAGATCATTTGATGGTGAAGGCATAACGATGACGGGTATACTCGTGAGATATGGAACATTTGCCGTTGTGCTCTGTACTTGATTAGCAGCCAATAAATCGGATGGTAGTGCCCCATATTGCAATGCTCGTGAGAAGTCATATCGAATCTTATTTAAATTTTCATTTGCAAGATAATTACTAACTTGCTTTTTTTGAACATCAGGGTAACCATTTAGATTTCCGTCAGAAATAATTTGCTGTATTTTTTCTAAAGTAGCTGCATCTAGGGCATAATCCCCAAGACTATGAGTTTGAGAGTTTTTGTTTCTCTTTCGATTAGGTTTTACCAGTCCATTGTTAATCGCATTTATTTTGTCTAAAATCTCTTTTGTATCGTTGTTATCAAATTCTGGGTATCTGACTTGCTCTCGCGGCAGTTCTTCATCATCTGTTCCATCTGCAGGTATATCGATTCTTAGTGAAGACGTTGACCTGAAATATAAAAAATATTGACATAAGTACATGGCATTTTTGTAGATATTATTATAGAAATCACCATGTCCAAGCTTGTTATTAATTCAGCGTGAAACCAAATAAGACACCAATGACGAAAACAGTCCCATTAGTTGCATAACGGTAATTCTATTAACAAATAAAATCATTATTGTTATTAGTAGATTTGTCAAGCGAAACTATCTCTACGAATCAATGTTTGTCATTTTTTGTTTGAACTCAAAGTACGCAGCGTTAAGCATTAATAAAATCACCATAAATACTTGAACCATGACAACGCCCGCTGTAGTACCTCCGTCCACTAGTATTATTGTGTGCCAAATGGATATTTATTAAACGCCGGGCAATGATAAGTTAGTAGGAGTAAGAGGTACTGACGTGGAAAAAACTTTAAATTTGTATAATACAATTTATGTTAGCTGATGCAAAAAGCGAGAGCCTGCCCTCGCTTTTTGCATCAGCTAACATAAATTGTCTGTAATTGTTCTATCTTCGAAATATTAAAGAACTTAGATTAGAATAAGTAAACCTAGGTATTAAAATACCAAAGCTATGGAAGGCGTACGTAAACTCTTACTCCTTTACCGCTGTTCGTGTTTGTTAGTTGTGCTATTATTTATTACATGTGCAAAATTATAAAAGGTACTGATCTACCATTTAAGGAGAAGCTTTTGTACACTCTAGTAAAAAAATATCTACATTATTATGATGTTAAATTAATAAACGTCTCTCAATTCCAGAATGTCGTTTCTAAAAAACTTATTAGTTGATAACAAGTACCAGTGGTATAAAAAAATGTACTCGAATTTGAATAAATAAATTAAATTGAAAATAATTCTGACCTGAACCATACCTATTGTCAAAGGTAGTAAAGGAATTTTATTCAATATTAAAGTCACTTTGCTCGTAAATGTAAATAATGATGCAAAATAAAGCATAAAATATTGACATAATTTTGGTAGTTATTAAATACGTTAATTATAAAAAAAATAACCCGAAAAACTAGTAAATTAATTTTGATGTCAATCAATACACATCATGTAGTATAATACAGATTCTTATACATATTATTTTTCTTATACTTACTCGCTGTCTGAAGGCCGCGAACGAACTTCTATGAGGCAGCATGTCAGCACCACCTGCAATAAGGTAATATTCAATTATTAATTTTTGACACACGATTATTTTCTCACTCACTATACATTTTGAAATTACGCATTCCGTCTTCTTGCATAATGAACAAATGTTTTTCTGTGTGTTTACACAAACGTGTATAGTTGTTATTTTTTAAGATGTCCAAATCTTTACTAGAGATCTTATACAATTCCGACATCTTAAAAAAATCTTATTGTACTATACCGTTTGTGTCGTTAACTAAAACGTGTGTGACCATATGAAGACCTAAAACAACTATACGGGAAACGCATCAGATGTTGAGTTAGATTTTTCTTCTATGCAAACTATCGAATGTAAGACTCTTTTAAAGAAATCTTAGAAATGATTGTTCGTGTAACAGTATGTTGTTTTGTATGCAAACTATAAACTACGAATGTATTTACTGGACAATTGACCGCTATTCTTTTTACCGTTCCAATTCACACAATCTATTGTTTCGGAAACAGCTGTGATTAATGCAAATTCGGCAAATTTTCGCTTGGCCCGTTTTGCCAAACAATACCAAGTAAATTCACCCCTAAATACTTAAACACCATATATTAACATGAATGATAAATCAAAAAACACTGGCACATTAAGAGAAAGTGAATTTAAAAATAGTATAGGTCCTTATTTTCATAGAGACACTTGGTGCAAAATATTTACAAATATGTATTTATTCTAAAGGTATAATACCTACAGTTAAACTTAGCTAAAATAAAACTGCCTGAACTGCCGTGGGGTGCCCGGCCTTAGAATTGTCCCCCACCATACCGTCCCGTGGTTGCAGTAGGAGTCTGCTAAGGGAATATACCGGGAGATGGGCAGCAGCATCTTCCGAAAGCCTAAACTACAATAAACAAAAAAACTGCGCGCGCCAACCCGCCTGCCAAGCGTGGCGTGGCGCGTATGGCAAACCCCCCCCCCCCTCAAAGGGGAGGCCTATGTTCAGCACTGGACGTCTTATGGCTGAGATAATGATGATGATGAAAATAAAACTAAGATGAAGGTTCGCTTGCCAGGTATAATATAGAATTGAAAATACTACGTATTGGCCTAGCCTTAAACCACACTTATATTTGTATACCCATTTATTCATAAACGTGTTTCAAACCTCATTTAGTTAAATTATGTTTTGTATAGACAAAGACATAGACATAGGTCTAACAAACACAACTCTCAAAGTGACAGATAAGGACAAAAGATAATTTAGTTAAATGAGGTTTAAAATACGTTTATGAATAAGTGGGTAAGTGTCTGGTTCAAAAGTAGGATTGTGTAAGACTATATTAAACGATTTTTTATTATTCTAATTCTAATATTTTTATTCTAATTAAGTAGTTGTTGTTCCTGAATGTTTGTTGTAAAAAATGCGTAACTTAATATGTCTTCTGTAGCATTGACTTGATCTGGCTACAACTTATGCAATACACAATTACACACCCAAAGAGAGTTTATCGACCTCAGCGAAAAAGCACTTTTATGTCCGATACTTAATTTAGAAAACCGGCTTTGATTTCTCTGCATTTTATTTATCAAGAACGGGGAATCATCTTGCAGAGCCCACATACAGTCGGCAGCAGAAGTAGCTAAGCGGGTAGGGTGTTCAAAATGAGCTTGACACGACTTTATTGTCAAGAGAATAAGGGCGTGTGTAGGTCATTTTGGACACCTTACCCGCTTAGCTACTTCTGCTGCTGACTGTACATACATGCAACTGCGTGTTATTTATACCGTCTACCGATTAAACATTTCGCTTTTGTTAGTTACACTATTTAGTCGTTTTTTTAAATATTGCGTTGGTGCCCAAAACCATAAATCCGTCTCATGGAATGAAAACAACGTAGCCTATGGAAGTCTACAACCCTAGAGGTAAATGCGCAATGCCGGTCCTTTAAAAACAGAATCATTAATTTGAGATATGTCTGAAATGGTGCAGCGGGGCAATCTTTACTGCAGGCAATTTCAACTGATCGAAATATTTTCCGTAAGTACCTATATTCATAGAATCTGTCCGGAAAGTGAAGTGACGTAGAATATATGAGGTCCCATATAAATCACGAAGTTTCCCTTTACGGACAAACTCTACTGCCATCTATGTCCGGATAGCGGAAAATATTATTACCCTACTGTGCCTTATCTTGGTCTTTTCTAAGTTAACATAAGTATAGCTCTACGCCGAGAATCTCAATTATTTATTAGTGAGATGTGAAAGTGTTTCGAGAGATGTCGATTTTGTGATCAATTTTTTGTCCAAAGTGAAACTTTTTGCACCTCACGTCTGCACCAAACTGGATTTCGTGTAGAAAGCAAAACGCAGTATATATATTCTAGACAACCTAAATTAATATTCCAAGTATCATTTTGTTATGCAGTATACATTGAGTGTATACATTGTCATCATAAGGTATTTATTATGCAATGATAGCAGTGTTTAGGGGCCTATTTGAGTTCTCAATGTGACAGACGTGACATGCGTGTATTTGTGATGTGGCTATCAAGCCACTTCACACCTGGAACTTTGATGCATGTCATTAGCATCGTCTAAATACAATTATGTTGTTAGCAAACATTAACATGATTACTGAGAAAATACTGCAAAAAATTGTGTATTTGAAGAGAAACACAAAACCACGGGCAAAGATCTTGTTTAACCAACAAAAACATTTTCATTTCAAGTACAGTCTACTTGGCGAACTATGTCAAATCGCAAGTGTTGGAGCCGAAAACATAATATTGACAATACAAGTTGAAAGTCGAATGAAGAATTCCATTTCGAGAAAATAAATACCGAGTAAGATATACTACGATACATTTCTTTTGGAAAATCGAAATCCTGAAACCGTTTTTAAGTATTAACTAACACATAATAATTAATTGTATTACTTACAGAAGGTTATATTTCCTACAAAATCAATGGTTGACAGCACTTTGACCAGATGTAGGTACACTGACACACAAATTTGACAAGTTTCGCGGATTGTCTTTCGACTATCTAGGATTATCAAGTAGGTAGTCATGCGATTAGTTAGATTGCTGGACAGTGGACCTGCCCCAATCAGTCTCTGTCTAGATAAATCTAATTTTAATGTTCTTTTTATAGGTAAGTAATTTTTTTTTTTTTTATATTTTTAATTCGTTTTTAGTTGTTATTTAGTTTTAATTTAGTTTTAATTTATTTTAATTTAGTTTATTTTTGTAATTTATTGGTTATAAATGAATAAATCAATTTATTACCTAATCTGCCCAATCCAACTGTTATTTAAGTAGGTACCAAACTACTACAATTTTTTTTTAATTTAAATTCTAGTATTTTATCTTATCTGCGTTCGTGACGCAAATGAGCGTGTGGAATTTTGAAAACCACATAACAGTATGGTATATTCTGTAAAGTCGTTGAGTACACCCCCTTGGCATTACCTCCACAGTTTTTTCATTAACCGGTACTTTTAAAACACTGGGTGGGCTCAGAACACACCGGAATATCTTTTAAGGTCACATATAATTAAGGTTATTTAAGTTATTTGCAAGAAACTGAACTGGATCTGAGCTTGCTTTAGTATTGCAAAAAATTAAATCATGTTTGCTTGGCCACTAAAGAGAAATTGTTTAAAAAGTATTTAGAAATACGTTTTAATATAAATATGTAAGAATATGTAAAGGTATTAGACATAAAATATGAACTAATTTGTTATATGACCTAGTTCAATTAAATGTAAATAGCAACGTAAAATATTAGGAAGTAAATACATACAGTAGGTACAGTCACGCTCCGTGATTGTTGAGCCATTTAGGGTTCTAGCTAAATTGGTTGTATAATACTTGCGCTATGGAAGGTCCAATTTAGCTAGAACCCTAAATGGCTCAACAATAATGGAGCGTGACTGTACATACATATTCGAATTTGGAACACTAGAATTAGTTAAGAATACTTTAGTCAGAATATTCCCTAAACGTATAAGGTTAAGCCTTATATGATGTTATAGGTACTTTAATGGTATTTTATACAATAGTGACATAATCAAGAGCTTTTCAGTCGAGTACCGCGTTTAGGCCACGAAGCTTGCTTAGTGGCCTGATTAAGGTACGAGATTGAAAAGCTTAATTATGTCACTATTGTATACAATACTTTTTCTACGAGTATTAAGTAAGAATTGATTTTCTTTCATTCTTTCTAAATTTTTCCCACTCAAACGTCAAACACTATTTTTCAAACCGGAAGTAATTGTATCTGTGCCTATTCGGTGGTACAGACACCACCGAAAAGAGATATACATATGATTGTGTGCGTAGTAGAAAGAGATGGATAGAATAAACTGTGTCTAAACTTACTTCCAAGATGTCGGTGTAGTTGTGATTGGTCATTTTATTATCCAATCACAACGTAGAAGCAAGTTTAAGTAGAAGAAAATTTGACAGATTAAGTACGTTCGGAAATTATAAAGTTGAGTCTGTCCGAAAAGAAAAGTGTCGTACAATGTATGAGCTCCAATATAACCCATGACACTTTTCTTTCCGGACAAAATCTACACATTTTACCGAGATGTGAATGACATTCTCTTTTCAAAATTATTTTAGTTTAGGGGCGGGTTGTTTAATAAATCTATTTAATGATCCCGGAAGTGCCATAGACTATCCAACATTTAAATGTGTAAGGTTTAAGTCTGGTCTATAAAATCCTAATACACAGATTAAAGTCGACGAGTAGAAAAAGTATTATTAACTCATGCTGTCTAGTTGACACATTGTGTTTTGTAATTTTAAAACATTTTTTTTAATATTTAGACAAACACATTTTTAAAGTTAAGAAAGAAGATATGTGACTATTTTTCTTCAAGGCTGTAGTTACCTCAAAGAAAAGAATGCGTGGAGTGCTACTAACTATTACGACTATCATATTTTATCAGTGCAACATCACAAGTAACGTCTACAACGGAAGGTAACGACTGTTCCTTATCTATAACGTTTAGTGTGCGTGACACTTTGTCTTAGAGAAAGACGTTATTAACAATGTATACTGTTGCTGTAATTTGTTCAGTCTGTGATGTTGAAAAGCAAATAGAGAGTGTAACAAAAATACTGGTGATCCATATAAGGGCATTATTGGTACCGTATTGCGAGTAAGAAAAAGTAGGAGAAAATTTTCTTGAATGACATTTTTTTGTATGGCTGCTGGCCCACCGTCCTACAAAACCAATTTTGTCTATCGCGAATCATTTTTTTCTTAGTTTTTCATAATTAGAATACGATACCAATTACGCCTTTAATAGTACAGTCGCCATCAAATATATCGGAGCGGCCAGGGTGCTCAAAAATATCTGAACATGCACTTTATTGCCTTGACAATAGAGGCGTTGCTCAGATATTTTTGACCTCCTTGGCCGCTCCGAAATATCTGATGGCGACTGTACCACCAGTATTTTTGAAATTTTAAAAAGATATGAGTGTGCAGTCAACAGATTTATATTTTAAAGGAAAAATATAGACGTTTAACCATTGACTATGAAGTAATGTATTGTAATCAGGATCGTAAATATAAATATTTGTCCATAAGAAGGTTTTAGAACATCTTAAAATACAATTCACTCTCAGTGTCTTATTTAACAAATGAAAAATATTTGTGTCTTTGGTACTTTTGTTTGTTATGTAATATTTAGGTAAGGAAATTTGTAGTTATTTTCATAAACGATTCATATTTTACTTTAGTCTCAACGTATTCCGAATGCAAATACGTACATTGTACTTTGTTCTTATCATAGCCCTAATCTTTTGACATTATCGTGCTGAAACTACTTGGCTACTTTAAAACTCATCGCTAGTACTCGTATATGTACTCGCTTCCCGTGATCTACTGAGAAAAATAAAATAACTCGGCCAGAAATGACTAACTTTGTGGCCATCAAAGCAACCTTTATGGTACTAGGGCTTTACAATCAAAGTTTATATTTAAGAACAGTGTCAACTCAGGTTAACGATTGGGGCAACTTTCAAAACCCGTTTGAGTAAAGCTTATTGTCTTAGAAAACGTCTGTCATTTTCTGACAGGCATGTGAAAGAGTGATGGATCATAAAATTAACCGCGATAATATCAACCGTCATTATGCTCATGTGTTGTTTTCCAATGTACAGTTCTAACTGTTGGTAAATAGGTACCTATTAAACAAAACAAGAAATTTAACAATAAGTACTTTTAATGAAAATTTTTACATTATTTTTTATCATTTTTCATGTTGATTGTGTCCTTTTCCTTGCAATACTTAGTATCTACCTGTTTCAATAAATGACTTTGCAATAAAAAAATCCATAGATATCTGAATTATAAAGAGATATGGGTAGAATGGGGAAAATGAGGGGAGGCCTTTGCCCAGCAGTGGGACTCTAAATAGGCTAACGAAAAAAAAATGCTATAAAATACCGTATGAAGATATGACGTTTTAGTTTTAGGTAGTAGGTACTCACACATTCACGGAAGCTTTCGTTTACTTGTTTGCATATATGTTTAAGCGTGGCGACATAGGTTTCGGTACTAAATCACGATGACTACCGGTCTTTTATATTCCTATGTCAGTGAAAAAAATCTATAAGAAATTAGTAATTCAGCGTTTATGAGATGACTTTTATTAAAAAATAAAGTGTGAGGCAATTTGCATAAACGTGTTAACAGAATAATTAACAATATTCGAAGTTGTCTTCTTATTAGTGTTAAAAATTATATTTTCAATAGGCATCAATAAAATATATGACCGGTACAGTTATATACTAAGGCAATGAACTCAAATATTTCTCTCTTTACCTTATGGGAGGTTATTAACACTTGTGTTTTGTTGCTAAATGAGTGGCAAAATCATTAGAATTATTCAAATACAAAACTTAATTAAACCGCATGTTATTTCATGGGTAATAAATGTACCTGAAAGGGGGGAAACAAAACAAGACTATCTGCATTAAGTTGAAGAAAAGTGCTATCTGATAAACCTGAAATTATCAATATCCACCTAGCCTTGTATTTAATTAATATCCTACCAACTTACGAGTAGGTATGCCTGTTTTCAGCACAGTCATATGCAACAAATACTCGTAGATTAAAACACAAAAACTTGAGTAAATAATTAAGTTTTGTGTTACGGTGGTTTCGATGCGTTAGCTTAACATTACTGAAACTTCTGTAATTAGATTTATTTTAAATTAAGTGCATTACAAGGACGAGGTCTGTTTTATCAATTTGACGTATTGAACTAGTTAAGTATACAGGATGTCCCAGAAATCGAAGTCAAGCCGTGAATGGATGATAGACCAAGCTATAACAGTTATCAGAAAAATACAAAAAAAATCTATCTCATAATTATTTTTCTGATAGCTGGTACAACTTGGTCTATCATCCATTCACGGCCTGACGTCGACTTCTGGGACACCCTGTATATCAAGACATTATAATGTGTGAAACTTATTAAAACGAGCTAAATGAGCTCAACTCCAGTTTTACTAGTAGTAGTAATTAAGTTTACAAAAATCTGTTGTAGAGTTTCGTTTGAGCTCTCCTGGCTCCTTTGTGAAAACATAACTACCAAAAAGTACTAATACTGTACTAATACTTATAACACATGTTTATATTAATTAGATAGATTCAGTCATTAGATTTACATAAGATTAGTTTTATTGCCTAAACTACATTGTAATTAACTTGTATTTTTAAAAGTTAACAGTTTGTGTGTAACAAGCATGGATAATCTGTTTTAAAGATCAATTTGACAACTGTAGTATACTTTGTTCTACATCTACATGAGATGTTAATAGGTATATTATTATACTGCTCACGATTATCGACTACCCTAAATTACTGTGATATGTATGTTGCCTTAGTGTTGAAAAAAAAAACGGATATTTCACTAGCGACGTCTTGACCGCATTTTTTGTTCGCGATGTATTGATTGCTCTTGAGTGTTGTATGTACCAGTAGACAGTAAAAAAGCTAGGTACCTATTTGTTGTTATTTATAGTTTTCGTAACTACCTAACCTAAGTATTTATTTAACTTTATTTTAAAATTGATTTTAAACTGATTTAACACCTAACAAAAATACTTTTTAAACTCCACTTCTGCAGTGCAAATTGGATTAAAGCTAATGTCTTTTGATTTCTATCTTATTAATATTTGAAACAGATATATACTAACTGAAATGAAAGTATTAAGTTAACTTATACTGTCTTTAACACTACAAATATCAAAAAACAAAAAGGCTGCTAGAGTTACAATAACATCTGAATCTATAAACAAATGCCAATAAATATTAAGGGTCAATGAACTTACACAAAAAAAGTAAAAAGTAAACACAATCACATAAGACATCTAAAAGAAATAAACCAGTATTTAAAATTAAAACAAAACAACTTACCAAAAATACTACCCAAGAGTAATGCGCCATTGTAATGTTTTTGATATTAAAATTGTGAAATCGGCCGGCGAGAGAACTCGTGCGCAGTCCACTCGCGAATGTGGATCTCGGAGGCTTCGCGGCAGCTTTTGCTAAGCTGCTCGTGAGCCCGTACCACGGGTCACTTGAGAAAGTGTGTGCTGGTCGAGTTGTTTAATGTTTGCGGTGGTCAGTGGACGGTGTTTGTATAAATGATATGTGCATAATATCTTCTGGAGTGTATTCATGAATAATTATTGACACAATCTTGTTTTACACGCAAAAATTAAAAATGTTTACCAAATTGGTAAAAAGATTTAAAGATTTTATTTTTAATTTTTTATACGTTTAAAATAAAAATAAAACTTGTCACTTTGTAAATGTTGCTGTGCCACGATATTTCTCCCTTCTATCACAAAAATGAAAAATTTTTGAACAAAAATTGTCGCAAAATATTTTTTTTTCCCAAACTGCAGCATTTTTTGTTCTTTGTTAGTGAATTACATAATTATTATGTCCCGACATAGTATAGTAAGTAAATATTGATAGCCTATACGCAAAAACATTCGAGTTATTGTAGTAGAGGAATAATGTGAAAGTCGGACCATCCTGTCAATTAATAGCTTTTACAACTAATTATGCTTAATTCGGTCGATATTTATACTTTCGTGAAAAGTTTCCAAAATACACGGCCTCGTTTTTAAGTCGAAATATTGTTCATTATTTTGAAATACTTTAATAAAGAAAGAGGGTTTTAAATAGGTTCACACAGTTATTTACATTATCCCCTATAAAAAAATACATATTTTTTAAATATTTCTTGCGAAAATGTGCATACGTCTGCTTTTTGATGGACCCGCCCCATAGTGTCATATCATTATTTTAAATATTAAGTACAAATATTAAGCACAGCATGAACCGTGATCGTATGTAGGGCTTAATAGATTTGTGTATGTTTATACTTACTAGTGCGAGAAATCGAAATTTATAAGTATTATATTACAGTTATGCGTGTCAATACTTATAAATTTCGAATTCTCGCACTAGTGCTTTTTACCTGTTCAGCGTTTAAACTGCAATTAAGTACTTGAAAGCTTTTATACAAACGAGCTGTTCTGATTTCGTTTTCATTGTAAATGTGGTTGAGCTCATGCAAAAATTCGTGACTGTGGGTATTGTAGGTGTTCCTAATAATAAACACACCAAGCGACCACTATTTACATTTTTTAGCATTTTTTCGCAACTGTCTTAAAAACTTCGTTCGATGCAAGCGCGGAAATGTCATTCTTCATTCATCCCGACGCTTGTTTGATATCTCGGGACTCAATGAGTCATGTGAGTGATGATTATGTTTGATTCTTTTGACTGTGAATGTTGGGATGTTGCGTAAAGTCAGCCCTATAACCGCGAAGCACTTCGTTCATCGAATCGTCTATTGGCATCACTCTCTTTCGTATAATATGCAAAAGCGATAGAGACGGGACCATCGTTTTGTCGATTTTCGAACTTCGCGGTAGGCCTGCAGACTCATGGGGACGATAATTTTTTTTTATTATGAAACAATCTTACACAAATCAACCTACTCTTACAATAAGCTCAATAAGGCTTGTGTTGTAGGTACTAGGCGACGATATATACAGCCTTGGCCAGAAGTGTTGAGCACCAATGCGATTTTCATACAAAACTGGAAAGTTTAGTCCATCATTTCCATCTTTGTTTAAGTTATTTTGTCAATTAATTTAAACTAATAGGCATGTTTTGTTGAAGTTAGTAGTAACTGCATAGAATATTTGCAATATGTCGCACCGACTTAAATTTACATTTTTTGTACCTTCTGTTTTCATATTTTTTAAGTACCTTGCAAGTGTTATTAAGTGAAGTTTTCTATATTTATAAATAAAATATAACATTTACCATTATCGTACATTGTTAGGATAGGGAAATAATGCTTAACATCAAAATTGTAAACAAAAAACACCTATGCTCAACACTTCTGGCCAAGGCTGTATATATATAATAGATAGATATAGATAAATACTTAAATACATAGGAAATATCAATAACTCAGGAACTAATGTCCGTGATAAACACACAAATAAATGCCCTGACCAAGATTCGAACCCGGGACCTCCTGCTTCATAGGCAGGGTCACTACCGACTAGGCTAGGAGGCCGTTAAATGCCGACGATGAGTCACAATAGTGTATCTTCATTATAAATTATTTAGTTTTTTATCTTAACGAAGTATCTCCCAACAGGGCTGATTATACGTGAGGGCCACAAACCTTATTCCAGGAAGTTATTGCATTGTTTCATATCTCAAAAGCAAAACATAACAAGAACCAACATACTGCATATAAAAATTATACATTCTGTTTTCATGTAGATCGTAACTTGGTTTACCCAGAATCACAAACAGTGTTTAAAATTCAAGACATGAGATGCAATAATTACGTTGTTGTATTTTGTTTACCTACATAGGTACTAAACCCTTTCTGTCTAATTGATTAGACAAAATAAATACTGTAGAACTAAAATTAACGCCTAACTTAATTTTGTAGCAAAGAATCTCCACCCCACTCTTTATTTTGCAGCGATCTGGCTGTTTTTTGCTTTAAATGAGTACCGTTGATTTTATTAAGCACTCAATAGTATCGAACATTGATTTAGGAGATAATAGTTATCTTGAATCTACATTACAATTATAAAGTACTGCACAAATAACTTAATTATAGGAATCAATTTTTTATGAACGATTTGAATGGGTCTCTAATGTTTATGCAAAAAAATCTATCATTTTTCGACGTCGGTTGGAACAAATAGCCAAAAGGCTAAAAAAGGAAGTACCGTTACACCTTTTAGTGTAGAAGACTGTATTGAATGTGATTCTGTAAGACATTTTTGAACTTATCTTTTGTTACTTACGTGGATCCATTCATTTAATTTTGTGTTTTAGCTATGACTATATTTCGTTTTTTTTAGATTAGAAAAATCGTGCGATTTTTGGGAAAACAATTTCAAAATTTGCCATTTTGCATCTTATTTGCTTAAGCGTGTCACTAATAGTAAATTTTTCCCAGATATTTATGAATGAAATAAAAAGAAAAAAAAAATAGTCGAAATCGGCCGTCAATTTTATAATCTGAAAAAAAAGTATAGTAGACGAAATTCTCAGGAAACAAACAGCTTTATTTACGTTTTATGCGGTACTGTTATGGTTCACAAATATGCACGTATAGTTTAGAAAGTAGGTAAGTATGAGTAGTGTCCCTTATAAAGAAAATTATGAACATGTTTTTAGCAATTGTTTTTATTGTCCATTATGACCTCAGAAATTAAAAAAGTCAAACCTTGCAGTTCTACACACGTTTTTTAATAAACTACAAGATCTACGACAAAACCATTTCCTAACTTTTTTGGAACTAGTTATAGATAGTAATAGTTATTCATTTATAATATTTTAAATATCATATGTCAAATTACATTACTTATAAAACAAACTTTTGAACTTTATAATTTTTTTTGTTAGAACTATAGATCAATATTAAAGTTATTTTATTTACGTCTGAATGATGTCTCTTAGGACTTTTGAAATGTCCAGTGTCTCGTATTCTCTTTATATATGATTCAAAAAAGAGATGTTATTGGCAAATTCACTTTCGACTGAATTCTGTGTCTCTAATTATTTTAGGATATAATTTTCCAAAAAAAAAAACACTAAATTTGAATTAAAAATTATTTTACCTGCACACTATTATAAAATAAAATATTGTAGGAAATTTATATAAAGTAGTAACAGTAGTGACCCGTTTTACACCTGTGCATTAATATTTTACCATTGTCAGATACGCAGATAGAGTCCGCGCCTTTTCACTACCCAAAAAAGCATCAGCAATTTCTTCAGGTTCCCCCACTTTTCCCAAACCCGTAAATTTTCCTCCTTGTTCCCACACCGTGTCTCCAGCTCCGGTGGGTACCGACCCAGAATTTTCTGCTTTTTCTTCCTCACAGGTCCAGGGTTGACGCTGTTCACTCCCACCCTACGCTGCCAAATCCATACCATCGCTACGAGTGAAGTGATCCAAGCCGGCCTTTGATACATAGTTTGCCCAATAAAGTTTAATGATGCTATGCTCGACATGTTCACTATACAGGGTGTAACAAAAATATTGGTGATCCGTTAAAGGGCATAATTGGTATCGTATTGCGAGTGGGAATAAGTAGGAGAAAAATTTTTTGGACGCGAAATTTTTTTTTTTTTGTATGGGGCGAGTCGTCCCAGCTGGCCAACCCTCCATACAAAACCAAAAAAAAATTCGCGAGAAAATTATTTTTTCTTAGTTTTTCACAATAAGAGTACGATACCAATTGTGCCCTTAAAAGGATCACCAGTATTTTTGTTACACCTTGTATTTCCCTTAGTTGCCAAGCTTAGCAGCAAGAGCGGTCAGCTGAACGACAGAACGCAGATTTGTGTTCATAACTTCATCGTATATTTTCAAAATATTCGGGTCAGCAACAAAAGCATTGGCTAGCGATACACGCACAGTTCTGCCTGCCGGATTTGTCCGGCGGATATGTCCGGCGGACAGATCCGTCCATGTATAGCGCTATTCACACTGTGCTAAAAGTTATCATAACGAAACAACCGTTAATTCAAGTAGGTGTTATACCCATATCTCAGCCCATTCCTAGATATGGTTGTTGCCAAAAACGCTTTTATGATCCAGTAAATATCCTTTTAAGACTTGCCAAGTTCAAAGTGTCTAGCTAAAGCAAAATAATACAAAATAGTGTAGGCCAAGTAGGACAGTAGGTATACCTAACGGTACGGTACGAGATTTTAGGTGTTACGCCCTTATTACTGTAGATACATGTATTTGCATGCAGCAGCGACTCTGTGGGAAACTATTGCTCCGCGAATTATTTATTATATAATTATATCGTCATAATTAACAAACAGAAAATAAGATTAAAACTTATTTATTGCCGAATAACATAGAAAAAAAATTACAATAAACAGAAATGATACTAGGCCAAAAGGTACCATTCTTAGCATGTACTGGGTAAAGATGTCCGACGTTGGTTTTTATACAGGTCCTAGAGTAGGTTTTTTGGAAGGCAATAAAATACAATTTATTCTATCATAAATAAATCAAACTTGACATACCTATGTAATAATTTGTCTTAAAGTATGTTGAACTACCTATATATTAATAAAGAAACATAAACATGCATAAGAATTAGAGAAACTATAGTTAAATTGCACAGATTGTTTTACGTCTTACATGTCTAATGAGTATTTACTTTTAAATTAGGTATTTAAAAAAAACTACAATTTTTTATCACGTGCTTTTTCATTCTAACAAAGTCAAAAATAATCCCAAAATTGCAGTTCAATTTTCATGCCGGCATACATATATATGCGTGTAATTTAACGCGCGTAATTTTTGAATACCCTAACATTATAATTTAACATATCTAACATATATTATAAATGCTAAGTTCTTAAACATTATCATAATATTTGAGTATCTTACACGATAAAGAGATTAATATTGTACAGTACGAGGAAAATGCAGGAAAAAGAGATGGGTGGCTACAGATAGATGTGTATCCAGAATCTCTTTTTTACAGTTACTACAGTTCGTGAGCTTTAAGAAGAACCTTCGGGAATAGGCGGATATCGGAAGGTAATATTGCTGTTCTGCTTTTTCACATGTCACTGTTGATTGATACCCGACATCTCTTTCTAAAACCCGAAGGTTCTTCTGAGAGCTCACGGACTGTACTTTAGTTTTCGGGCTCAGATCCATTTAAAGAAATGGGTTTTATATTTCAACCCTAGCCAGTTTCCCAGCTCATTACATTGCTATCCCACCTAACCCCAACGACAATATAACTACCACACATAATCATAAACCAACCATATATTTTTATGTATAAAAATCAAAGTGTCACATGTAAAAATAAACTTTTAACACGAGGGTTGAATTAAAGTTTTGTTCATCCTCTCTCTGAATATTGCTGTCCCATAACCCTTTATTATAAGGTTCAAAAGTACAACATATATTTGACGACGACTGTTCATGCACGTACAATTTTAACAACTGTATAGATTCCATGTTTTTTTTTGATATTTTAGATTGAAAAAAGTATTTGAAATACATTTCTAAACGCACGCCCACTACGGTCATTATCATCCGGATCTACTGTTGCTGTTTCACACATCATCATGTCCTCTTCTGTCTTCGGTTTTGCATCTCTAGCAATCACCTTAACTTCTTGCTTCACTTTCTTCGTTTCCATTTCATGTTTCTTAAATTCAGGAACCATGGCGTCTCTATCTAATTTAACCTCTTGATGTATATTGAAGACGTTCTGAGGTACTATCTCCGGAATAATGCTACTTACGTTCTTACCATCTTCTATTCGTACAGTTCCTTGTTTGTAATTTTCATTTGTACGAAAGTTTACAACAATATTAGGCGTGACGACCATGTGAAAGTCTTTATTCCCTATGTGACTTTCATCGGCCATTGTATTTACTATCGGTACTTTAACACTTTTATTTCCATCATCAACAACTGGATTCGAATTTTTATCTATACTGGGTTGTTTTGTTGATTTTCTTTTAATTTTTTGCGTGGTTGTTTTAGGGGGAAATTCAGTCGTACTTATAAATATGACAATTTCTTCTTGTTTAGACTTCTCACTAGGATCTGTATCTTTAGATTTTTCACTAGGGTCAGTATAATTGATAGTTAAACTTTTAGGAAGTCTGTACTTTAGAGATGGCAATGCAATTCTGTCGTTTCTTCTGGGTATGAATTCGGAATCATTGGGAAGATGTATGTCCTCATTTTCATAACCATACCTTTCGTAAACCTGTCCTAAATTGTTTTCATCGTTGCGGTTGGTGTCTTCTGGAAGCTGGGCTCTGATCTTCAGGGACTCGATGACGTCGTGGAAAAGAGATCGCTGCTGGGAAATGACATCGCGACGTGGATAAGCGCTGCAGATGAAAAACATGTACGTCACGCAAATAAAGCACTGCATCTGAAATAAAAAAAATGTGTTTAAATAAACATTCATGTTTACACTTAGCAAATTAGTTCCCATTTTTTTGTTTTATATCGCCTTATAAAAATCTTATTTAGTATTTTAATTTCAATTTATTTTCGAAATTACCCCAGATGTAAGAAAAGTCTTCAAAGTTTAGAGCGAAAAGTATGAAAAGTTACGTAATTTGGGTTACTTCTCTAGAAAACACATATATTGGATTTTTTTGGAAATTGGAATAATTTGGAGCTTCCTTCACAAAACTGCAGTTATGACGATTATTTTTTATACGAAGCAGAACGTCTGCTAACGATACCAACCGCCTGAGGTAGTATTTTATTTCTACATTTCCTTTATTTGTAAATTTTTTAAAATGATTTACATAAACGGTACCTACTCGATTCGGCGGCAGTTGGAGTTGGTGAGGTCCAAATAAATCTTGTTTTTTTGAAAAAAATGAGAAAATATCTGGTAAGTTTTGTCAAATAGGCACCTAAGTATATTTTATTTTTCTTCACGAACACTTTCGATTTATTGCAATAGGAATCGATTTTTTTTTGTACCTCAAATTATTCATCTGGGTTACGAAAATTAGTCATCAATATTACATAGGCAGTTTCCGTAACATAGATGAATCGATTAACAAGAGATTAGATTTTAAAAAAAGCCTTAATTAGGTAAAAAGCATTTGCTTTTCATTCACTCTTATCGTCCTTATACGCACGTCTTCACCCGCAGGATTGTTAAATAGATAATAATAACTTTAATAAGTAGCAAAAAGTATTTTATTAAAATTTAAATACTTTGACTGCATTATTTTTTAATAATACATGAGGTCATTTTTTATTTACTTGAAGATTCCTACAGTTGTGACTTTAAACATTATACATTTCAGCAGATATCAAAAGAACTCACAGATGAAGGTATTAGTAAATTTGTGTCAGGTTGTTGTATGAATAAATATTTGTGTCTTTAAAAAATAAAATAAATAAACACTTTAAAATGTATTATAATAAAACTGTGTGCCTATAGGTATAATAAAGGCATTCTTGAAAATATCTCAAAATATTTAATAATTTTGTCAATATATTTTAGAATTTTATTTTAATACAAAGCTGCAAAGTTTTAAAGTTTTTTTAATTCAACTGTAGAAATATAAGTATAAAATGCACAAAAAAAATAACAAATAATAATAAATACTGTAATTTTATAAAATAAAAACTTTTAAAGAATTGTTATCCTATGACACAGATGACGGATATAAATTATTTAAAAAGAAAAAAATATTTCCGTAACTGTTTTCTATAATTTAATAGTTTAACTTAATAGAGTTTTTATTAAATTAATAGTAGGGTTCCAAACAGATTATGTTAATGGTAGTCGTATTCTCAAAATTTCGGGGTTTTTAACAAGGACCATTATGGTCAAGATATTTATGAAGGTTTGTATGAATACTAGCAAAACTAACCTTGCCAACGTCAGGTGCTCGCGTCAGCCGATCGACTGCGGGAGGGCGCAAAACTAGGGTTTACTGAACTTGAGCGATTGAATCCAGGGGTAGAAAACCCTTAGGTCTATCCCGCAATTTTTAACCATATCGACAAGACTTAGCATAACTTGGCCAGTTATGACATCACCGGAGTACACCGCAGATCATCAAGGACATGTAAAATAAAAAATAAAAAATTATTTATTCCGTAAGACACACATTGCCTGCATCCATGCATGTGCCACTGTCACACTAAACTCTGGTTTTTAATTTGAATTTCAAAACACTAACCTCACTGTTTCGCCGATTTCGTGTATTGCTGTCTTTTAAAAGGAAACCACACTGATATAATATTGACTGGTGTTTGTTAATCCTTTGATGTAAAAAAGCTAAGTCAAAGTCAATATTTTCTTTATTCAAGTAGGCATAGCAACAAGCACTTTTGAATCGTCAGTGATAATTATCTTAAGCTAATAAGAATAAATAATTTAGATTTTAGAGCAACAGTCATTTACCTTTGTTCCGAGAAATACAAGCAAAAAGTAAGCGAGTGAGGTTATATTTTGTGGAATTAAATTAGGTAGGAATCAGAACAGAATGTAGTTTACTTATTCGAATTTGACATCCATGGCGACAAACAAAAATATTGTGACAATACACCACGATTACTAGTTTACAAATTTTCCTGATTACGGCAGCTAGTTCTTATTTTTTTTTCGTGCTCTTACTTACATTTAAAACACATTGCTTGTTCGATTCGTGTAGGCGTAAAATAATTGTAAATAACATAAAGAGAACACAAAATATACGCGGTTCCTGTTTAAAAAAGACAAACGTAAAAATTCTGCATATGCAAATGCAAATGCCTATTCTGCATAAAAAAAAAAAAAAAAAAACATTTATCTTGTGTTAAGTTCGTTGATGACACTGCCAGTATTTTTATTTTGTTTAAATTTAGTGAATGTAATATTTTTCTTTTTACAAAAGAACCCACATTTAATACATATTTTTATTTATTTATCGCATGGCTACACGTCACTGGATATACATAGATAGGCATTTCTTAGGTAATGGTAGTGGGAATGTAGATGGTGAAGAAAAGCATATTGATAACTATAAAATAGACTTGTCTTAGGAAAATTCCTTGGTTGACGATCTCTGGATCGATTCAACAGAAAATAGTTTATCCCAGCCGGGAACCAAGCTCCATCCGGAAACTAAGTCTTGTTTCTAGCTACCCATACTTTTAGTTAACCCAAAAATAGCTCTTATTCTTTATTGATACAGACTTTGTGAGCTGCAGAAGTTTTCTGCACTACGTGTATCTTGATCCATAAATGTATGGTTTTTATGCCGTTTGAACATACATTCGTTTTTTAATGTGAACACTGGAATTACGCAACTGGTTATGTTTTTATTGTATCTGTTAAAGAGATTTTAATAACATACTGGTAGTCTTTTAGAAAGAGACTAAGGGCCGGTTGCACCAAACCCATCCGTCTGTTAATTAACGTCAACGTTATCGTTAAAAAATCTTGTATGAAAAGTTTGACAGTTTTCTATGGGATGACAGCTCCGTCGCCATATTTAACGTTGATGAGTCCGTTAATTGTGCGGGGTGCAACCCACCCTAAGTCCATTTGAGATGTGGTGTTGACGAAGAATGGAAGGCATCAGCTGGACAGAACGACGGACGAATAAAGAAGTTCTAGATTTAGTAGGAGAGAAGAGATTTCTTATGAAGACGATTGAGAACCGCAGAGGCAATATGTTAGGGCACCTGATACGACACGATGATTACATTAAAACCATACTAGAATGGTAAATTAAAGGAAGAAGGCGCCGTGGGAGGCCTAGACGGGCGTTTATAATGACTCAGGCTAAGGAAAAGTTTAAAGTAGTGTCTTATCAGGGGATTAAAAGGGGGAGGCGAGATGAACGGCCGTTACTCCACCGACAAGAGCCAAGCTCTTAACCTTATCTGTACGGGGACTTGAACGCCTAAGCACCGCCTCAATACGGGCATGTTTTTGCGAGAGTCGGCGGTTCTCATTAAATATACGTTCTTACGTTAGTGTCCATAAAGTTTTAGGTTTTGTTAAATATAAAGTATCAATGTGTCGGGACTCGAGACAACTTATTTATAAATAAGTCCCATATGCGGTCCAGACACTATCAGTAGTAATGACATTACTAATACTGTCATTCCTTCGTTCAGTAATGACATTCCAAAACCTCTCCACACACTTGTCAGTATTTTTCATCATTACGACAGTGGTCGTGGTCGACAATGGACGCAAAAAAGATGGCCTGAATGGCAATAATAATTGCAATTGTTTTATAAAAACGGGTTAAAAGAAAAAAAATACAGAAAGGGGCTGTCTTTCAAGGAATATTTACATGTACCTCTTAAAAATATCGGCATCACTGAAGCATTTCAAGAATTATTACTTTCGGATGAGCGAAGCAAATTACTTGAAGCTATTACAATCATTTACTCCAATTATAAGCAAAAAGACACTCATTTGAGTGAATCAATCCCCGCAGAATATAGATTAGCCTCAAATGCGTTCATCCTCGGCGATCGCTCCACGAATACTGAAGGAATGATGGAATGACGCGCACCGCGCACCACAAACTGTCAGTATATTGTCATTACTTCAGTACTGACACTACAATATTAAAATATTCGAATAACTTCATTCCTTACTGTCATTCCTTCATTCCAATCACTACACTGTCATTAGTAATGTCATTATTTGAAGGTAATGACATTATTAGTGATAATGTCTGGACCGCTTTAAGCTTATGTTTGATAGCAAACAATTTTAATCTTTAAGTGTTAGCCACTTGATGGCTTCATCTAAAACTGGATCTGAATCTATTTTTATACCTTGGCATTTGTATTCCATAATGTAAATTATGTCAATATAAGTGACTAAGATTCATCGTGAAAAAGCTATGCGGATGCAACCGAAGAAAAGGTTAACTGAAGTTCGGTGGATCGCCACCGACTATCAGTCCGCCTGCAGTCCGCCTGACGATATCGGCCTGTCAGTTGTTCGGAGCCGGCAAATTTTTGTTCTAACTGACAGGCCGCAATCGTCAGGTGGATTGCAGGCAGACTGATAGCTGATGGCCGCCCTAATACAGTCTTACTTCTAGTTACCAATACGCTATAATATCAGTGAAGACAATCATAGCGAACTTTCTACGCAAATAACGAGTACTGACAGCATTGGAGCCCATTTTGAAGAATCTCTGAGTGTCAAATACGAAGTCATGATGATATACGTTGACAACTACGTCGTACGTTTGGAAAATAGATCCAATTTGAAATCTTGTTTTCTTTGTGGGGTTCCGTAGTCAACGAGAAATATAGTTCGTCAAAGCTATCTGTATATCACCGATATAACTTAATATCAGCACCGTTAGCACAAGAGTGACGCAACAGTATCTCGCACGCGAGATAATCTATCCGTCCTTTTCTAACTGTATCTATTAAAATTGCGAGATACTCGTCACGTCAGTCTTTTGCTAACCGTGCTTTTTGTAATAGAAAGAAGAATTTTGGCACGGGCATAAACGTGCAAACTAGAGTTTTTATTTCACTACTTTATCGGCATGATGCACACATTTTTATAATAAGGTAACTTGCGTAGAAATAAAATTGGGATACAGGTATATTTTCTTAGTTTCAACTCTATGGTTTGGACTAATGTGGGATAGATTTTTCAAAACACCTTAATAAAAAAAATATTTGACTAAATACCCGGTGTGAAAGCCATAAAAATTGCCTACTCCTTTAACTTTTGAATGTATCTTTAGAACAAATTAACCAGTATTCACGAAAATTTATCATTTTTTTGTAAAATAATATAATTTTTATGCCATCCCGAGGCCGCAACTCTAAGCCGGGCCGGTTTCTATTCTTATGCAACACATTGCATTAATTAGCCGTATGAACGACGAATATATTAAGAGCCAATATAAAAGTATAATGTTAACAAACGCATTCACCTTCAATACTATTTCGCAATCATGTACTTTAAAAAAAGAACCATGGTTTCATTTTCAGCTTATACACATTAACTTAATTGTTATTCATGTGTATAGTAGAGCAGCACAGCCTAAGAACTTTTTGAAGCTCAAGTCAATTGCGCCATCTGTCCGAAAGACCCCTAAAAGAACCCAAAATGTAAGAGGAAATGTCACCTGCACTGCTACTCCACCTAGTAGCCCTACTTTATAAGTTACTCTATGATATAAGGAAAAATATCTGTTGATGACTATTAAACTTATATTTGTGACTAGTGTACTACGAAAGTACCATTTGGAGGAGTTTAGTTTCCGAGTTATTTGCATTTTCGTGAAAGAGGGCGAAAATGGGCCAAAATCAGTTTATGTTACATTTCGGTTATTTAAATTAAAACCTAAGGAATATACGTGTAAAGGAATAACAGTAAAATTAGATTTCTTAGTACCTTAGTATGGTCACAAAGGTATGTACACTTAGGGTAACATTTGGAGCCATGGCATAAAAAGCAATGTTTCATTACAGAGTTCCATTGATCAATTCATGGTCATCATCATCATCAGTTCCACATTACCATTACTTCCGTACTACTTCCTCAACCTTATAAAAAGGAAACATATTCTATACATGCCGAACTGCCGATGTTATTTTGTGCCCGAAGAAGTCTTACACTCCTTAACCGCTCACTAACTCACTCATCACTCACTCACTCTCTCACTTCTTCTTTTTTCTTTTTTTCTACTTTACTTTATTTCTAAACATAATGTATGAAGGCCCTTCTTGAAGAAGATTAGGTACTCTACATTATGTAATTTCGAAGACTAGACGTACAATTATTTTTGTGAAAGATAGAACATTTTATCCTTTTTTAGAAAAATACTGGGGATCATTTAGAAAGGGCAAGAAAAAAAAATCGCGAATTTTTTGTTGATTTTGTTTGGAAGGTAGGCCGGCTCGGACGACGAATCCCATACAAAAATAAAATCATTTTTCGCGTCCAATTTTTTTCTTACTCGCAATACGATACCAATTAATGCCCTTGAACGGATCAGCACTATTTTTATTACAACCTGTATATGCATAACTCCATATCTACCAAATGGTACTTTCTTCGAAAACGTGACACATTTATTATTATGATATGATATAGTGCTAAATTAATTTATATTAACATGTGTCAGAAAATTATTTTGCCTAGAAACGCAGCCATATTTGTTTACCTTATTTTATTTTTCTATCAACACCGAATTACCTATACCAAGCCTATACCATTGGCAATATAAATACGGCCTTAACAAAAAAAACCTGTTTCATTTTAACTTCGGTCATACACGAATACACGAAAACCTGTTACTTTGCAGAAAGCCTACAAAAAGTGCTTAAGTTTCATTTATAAAAGATTTGTTATTTCAATTGTTTATTTAAATTAAATTAGTGTTTTTAAAATGTTCTGGTTGCTAATCGTTGTGATTGGTTGCATATATTTTGTGTACTATAGGCAGAAAATGAAGAAGTTTGTCGAGTTATCCAAGAAATTGCCAGGGGAGCTGCCATGGCTGCCTGTGGTTGGTCACGCGCAATACCTCGCCGGAACCGATGAAGGTACGGTACAAATTTATATACTAAAATAATACCTACAATAAAATACATAGTAGGTACACATAATATTAAGTATACCGGGTGTACAATCCAAATGGGTCAGTATGGAGAAGTCAGAAACTATGAGAGATAGCGAGATCTGTTCTTAGGAACCATGACGTCGATTTTAGATTTAATAATAATTACATTCAAACTTTTTTATTAACTCTTATACATAACCGGGAATCGAACCTGGTCAAAATCAATGTGTATAAATTCTGCACCGACGAGACCGGTACACCTGTGAATAAACTTAAAAGTATTTTACAAAGTTTATTAAAAACTCTATCGGACATCTCGGTATGTAAAATTTGTCTAATGTTAGAATGTGGCCTGCCATCTTTTCTCCCTAGACCATCTAATTTTTATATATACATACATACATCCAATCACGCCTTTTTTCCAAAAGGGGTAGGCAGAGATCACGGATTTCCATTTGCTACAATCAATGTAGCAAAATGGCTCTCCGTTCTATATATATGTAATTAATTTGATATCTTCAACAATATCAGTTCTCTCAAATAACTATATAGTTATATACCCAATATAGAAATACCCAATAAATACGCATACAAACAGTTAATTACTATCAACTAGCAAAATTTCGAGAAGACTTGTTCCCGGAATTATACGGCATTTTAAATCTTTCGAATTATTAAAAATGATCGACAATTACATTAAGAAGAAAGAAAAAAAAAATAACAATATTAATTATGTAGCAATACGCATATAGACTTAGATTTTATGTATGTTTTGTATTCATGTATAATTTCACCAAATGGCCAAGTAGTATAACTCGATTTTTCTACTTTTCCTTTATTTCTAAACATAGTATAACTCGATCCGAAAAATCGTATTATTCACAACATAACGGTCACCAAGAGTATATTTGGACAGACGCCATCAGATATATCGGAACGGCCAAGGTGGTCACAAATATTTGAACAACGGCTGTATTGTCAAAGCGATAAAGTGCATGTTCTGATAATTTTCCGTACTTTGGCCGCTTTGATATATTTGATGGTGACTGGACATTAGCTCAAATAGACACTTAATAAAACTCTACGCTACGTCTTAGTTTCCAGAATGATTTCAAAAGCATAGCCAGCGAAAATCAACCAGGACAGGATGATGATACAAAACAGTCCTGTACTGTCTTCTTTTTTGATAAATATCGTATATAAGTCGGTACTCAACGGAAGCCCTTGGCTCAGAAGTGGGAAACTTTGACTATTGGTGCTACTTAAAATAAAATCGGGGTTTCATAATTATTTTCACTATTTATTGAACACCCCTCGTAGTCTTGTTTGTCCTACACCAACTTACTTATAGAGTGATTATGAAAATTCGGACCCAGAATGGGTGGAACACCAATACGCCAAAAATAACGGAAGATGAGTTTGTTGGCCAAAACACCAATACCAAAACAGATAAATTATTTAAACCAGTTCCGAAATCAATAAATATGATGTCAGAGTTATTAGCCTAGCAAAGGAACGTCGCAATTTCAAACTCTGACTCGTAACAGCCACCATATGGACTAAGAGCTAGCAACGTCATATATGACACAATAATTAGAGCAAATAAACCTGTCTAATTAGATTGCTTTGTCATCCTTGTTGCTAGATCCAGAAATCAGGTAGCTTTTAATCGGTGGAGGTCAGAGTGACAAAGCAACAAAGTTTTTCAGTTGAAAAAAAGTGATACCAAAATAGGTAAAAACTGCCGAAGTCGTGTCATTTATAGAGAACAGGGCCTACATTTTAACATTAGAACAAAAAATATTGCCTGTTAATGCGGAAACAAAAACAGTAGGCGACGAAGTTGCACTATACATCATTTAACACTACTTTCCCCCAGGTCATGACTTCTGGTCATGATATGATCTAATTAATAATATTATTTTCCTTAATATTGCCTCAAACCCAGAAATCTAGAATTTGTTTTCTTCAAGTTATGTGCATTCTTTGACCTCCACCACTTTACAGCTACCAGATGTCCGGGTCTAGAAATCTATCTGACGTGACTAGCTCTCCGTCAACGTTATTTGAAATACACAGTGTTTTTTTATTTCCGTTTATTTTAGCATATGATTAGGTACTATCAGAGACTATAGAGATATAGACCACCACAGCCTAAGAACTTTTTGAAGCTCCTGTCAATTGCGCCATCTATGTCAAAGACCCCTAAAGATACCGAATATGTAAGAGAAATGTCACCTGCACTGCTACTCCACCTAGTAGCTACTAGTGTACTACTAGTATTCGGTATCTTTAGGGATCTTTGACATAGATGGCACAATTGACAGGAGCTTCAAAAAGTTCTTAGGTGGTCTATATCTCTACAGTCTCTGGTACTATTAAGGAAAAAAATTGGCATAGTTAATTTATACATTATTTTATAAATTCGGTTTGTTTTTTTTTCATACAATAGTTGTTAAATAGGTCACTAACGTAACTAGGCTATTGCCAACAAAAGAATTGAAAATTATGACATGTCAATGTAATTTCGCACATTAATCGTCAGATACAAAAGAAGCACATTTTATTAGCCGACCAGGCACTGTCAGTAATAAATAATGACATTATTTCTCTACCCATCCTTCTCATTCTTCATATATGTAGAATACGATAGGTACAGAAATAATGACATTACTATTGACAGTGTCTGGACCACTAATGACATAACACAAGAATAATTTAATATAGTCAGTCCTTTACACAGTCAAAAATATAAAAATTAAGCAACGATTATCTCAGAACTGGAGCTAATTAAAGCACTGCTGTATTATTTTTAAAAAACATACGTACTTATTTTAAGCTCAGGAATGTGCCCTTGCAATTAATGATTTAAAAAAAAACACGGTATATACTAGTCACTTTTGCCGGTGAAAAAAACATCGTGAGAAAACTGAACCTAGGCCCTACAACTACTAGTTTTCCTTATGTGTTTGAAAGGTCAGATGGCCCTCACTTTATTAAAAACTTATGATGCGCCTATTCTAGGAATTTGCTGGCAATAGGATTCTCGAGTTTATTGAACGGCGGAAAAAAACAGCCCAACCTTAAAAAAATTCAGCATTATAAAAAAAAAATCGTTATTTACACCGACTATCTTTTCAAAAGCAAATGCCCGAGCTACTGTAAGTAATACAGAAATCACTATGTGTGCATATAATATTTATTCTTTATTCTTTATTCTTTATTTTATTTAATCTCCATAAAAGCTTACAGCTACGCCAACACATAGTTTGAAAAGTTCCCTCAATTTCTCCAGTATCCCAAATGGATGGGACCAACTGTCAGGGAGGTACTCTTACAAACAAATAATAATTTTCCAAATCGGTGCAGCCGTCTTCGAATGGGGTTGGCCGGTCGAAAGTTTTTACAGATGGCGCCAGCATAAGTGGTACCTGTCAGTCCTACCAATAGTGTCAAATTCTTGTTTTTTTTTTTAATTTTCTGACCTGGATGGGCTAGTGTTTAAGCCAAATCCCATACAACAATACTAGTGAGAGGTACCAGCTATGCTGGCGCCATCTGGCCAAACCGTTGACAGTTGCCAACCCCATTAAGAATACATACAAAAACTAGCAAAAACACAGATCTCGATTAATTGCGAAACTCAGCCTTCGAAATCTTGAAGCCGGTTTAAAAATAACAAACTATTTAAGAATACAGTTATTAATAAAAACTTTTTACAAAAAAAAGATAAACCGACTTCAAAAAGGATAAAATGAATCATTATATTATTTATATGCGTTACCAACTGATATGTTTGAAGTCGGTGCCAAGCCAAATTTGGAAGAGTTAATACGAACGAGACATTTGAGAACATCCTACATTTAAAAAATCTTCATCATTATCATCAAAACAATCATCATCATCAGGTCCACTCCATCAAATTGGTAGTTTTCGTGAGAAAATGCTTGAGTTTCTTAAGAAAACACCCAAATCACCATACATGTGCCTTTAAAAATTGAGGAGTTCCCTCAATTCCTCATGGATCCCATCATCAGAACAGCACCATATTAATATGGGACCACCTTGGATGTAGATCCTTTCAAACAAAAAAAGAATTACTCAAATCGGACCACGGGTCACGGAGTAATCGGTGAACATACATAAAAAAAAACACCAAACCGAATGCAGAACCTCCTTCCTCAATGGAATTGAAGTCGGTTAAAAAGAGGCCCAAAAATATTGATTAAGTTGAGATCAACTCGAGGATACAGTATACAAGGAGAACAGCAGAACAAATTTCTTGGTAAATCTGCCATAGTAACGGTCGCGCTGTTACGAATATATTTGTGTATTATGTGCTCACGACGACGTCAATGACATTCGTGTCAGATTATTCAAATTAACCTAAAGTTAATATCGTTATACGATATTTTTATGTCAACTCGGGTCGTGTTGAGGTATGGAAGACGTATTTAGATTCAGATTTTTTAGGCTCCATAAAAAAGTGTAAGTAATGAACAAAGACTATGTAACAATTACATTTTAAATTATAATTTTAAACAACAAAAGAATCGACTTCACTTAGGATCCGCTATCTAAGAGGAAGTGGCCGAATTGGTGTAAAAAATAATGATAATCACTATAATACTTGAAGAGTTCCCTCGATTTCTCCAGGATCCCATCATCAGATCTGGACCTGGTGACAATGGGACCAACTGTGAAGTATATAATACTCTTTCAAACAAAAAATAATTTTCCAAATCGGTCCAACCATCTTCGAATATCGAAGCCAAGAGTAGATAGGTACATACTTAAAAAAAATAGAAAAAAAAACAAAGATCCCGACGAATTGAGAACCTCCTTTGAAATCTTGAAGACTGTTGAAAAACACGTACGGGAACATAATCACGACGTCAAAAATATGTTTACACTTTTGCATCTTACTCCTTTCTAATAAGGTCCAAATGTACGTTTTCATCATCATCATCTCAGTCATAAGACGTTCTCTGCTGAACATATGTATGCCTCCCCTTTGGACCTCCATAAGTATCGGTCGGAAGCGACTTGCATCCAGCGTCTTCCGGCGACCTTTGTAAAGTCGTATGTCCATCTTGTGAGTGGACGTCCTACGCTGCGCTTGCTAGTCCGTGGTCTCCACTCGAGCACTTTTCGACCCCATCGGCCATCTGCACTGCGTGAAATGTGGCCTGCCCATTGTAAAGTACGTTTTACTTACGACTATTAAGAACGAAACGCTTACTTGCTTCCAGAAATTGTTGTGTTGTTTACTCACGTACTTATTTCGTGGTTTTCGGATATTCCTGCTCGGAATCATGAATTGTCTCAACTAATACTATAGTACGAAAAACTACGTACAAAGTGAACCCTAAATCGAATATTTGCCAATCAATCTTACCACAACCTTAAGGGTTGATTTTCGCGAAGACAATCCTATATCCTTTCCCAGAACGACGTCACTAATTCCATACCAAATTTCATCTAAATCGTTTCAGCGGCGTTAACAACAGACACACTTTGTTGGCGCCTCTACACGATGGCTCATCATAGGGACGCAGCTATGCGTCAGGGAGAGCTAACGATATTGCCATCTCGTTCCGTCGTATAGCTGCGTCCCTATGATGGTCTATCATGTAGAGCCAGCCCGTGACAGACATACACAGTTTCGCATTTATGATATTACTTACTTACTCCTCTCACAGCGTATCAGTATTGCTATACAGAGAGGAAATGCTGTCAGCCTCTTTGGCACGTGCCGCGGGAGCCATTTTTAGACATAAAAGATAAAAGATATTAATTCTTCAATTTAGGCACATTACAATGCACTTATGAACGTCAGAGAGAAAAAGAAACCTACACCTCTGACCCGAGAAGTATTACTTATTACCGGCAAGAAACTCGGCGGGACTTATTTTTTCAAAAAGTAATACTAATGCATTAAAGATACTATATACAATAATGCGTAGTTCTTCAAGAAGGCATATCAAAACAGCTTGAGAGACAGACATGTACCTGCCTATTGTGTAATTAAAATGAAATCCAAATCTGACTGCTTCGCAATACGTTTGATATTCTTTCTTTTTTATAGATTCTCATTTTATTTTTTTAATATGTCTCATATTTTAGCTTAAGTTAGTTTTATATGCTGTACATACTTACTTACTTACTTACTTATTTGGCGCAACGACCCAAAATGAGTCCTGGCCTCCGATACAAGAGCACGCCAATTTATGCTGTACATATTTTTGTTAATTTAATATTACCTACTTAGTATGGATACTTTTATTTTTAAAGCGATTTTTCTAGCAATAAACATGACCTCTTTCTTTAGTTTCACGTAATGAAAAGACAAAAGGTCATCCTAAAATAACTTTTTTACAATAACAAAGATATAAACATATTTCTATTGAAAAGACCATCAAACCTATTTAACCTTTTCTGGTATGACGCACTAAGTAATGCGTCAGCAAAATAGTAATATCAACGAATAGATTATCGATTTTATCCTCATATTTTTAAAACCGCTTCGAAACAGGCATTCGTTGTGTACATACTTCCACGATTACATAATTTGTATAATAATACAATTACTACTTTTTTTTAAAGTAAATACAGGAATCAGTTAAGAATAGAAATATGGCGTAATTTATATGATTTAATATTTTGGGTACGTGGGACCTAAGCATTTGATATTATTGATTTATTTTTTATATTTGTATTTTATTAAGTCAATTTTTTACGGAGACATTTTGAGTATAATGGTGTGACTGATCACTGTCATTAGCCTGATGTACCTAACTCTCGAGGATGAATAATTATAAAATGTTTAAATTGATATTATTATTGAGTTACATTAGCGAAAATAAGTAAATTCAATTCAATTCCATTCAAATTATTTATTTCAACGAAAGCCCATAAAAGTATTACTATGAAACAAAAATGTAACTTATACAACTATAATGTTAATAAAATACAAAAGTCATAAGAAAAACACATACACAAAACACAGCACAAAGACATAACCGGATAAACATAAGACTTTTATATGTTAAATAATATATTTAAATGACGTAATTTAATTTAAATAACGTAAAAAATTTAAAATTAGCATTGTCACCACCTCTAACTTGTTATTAGTAAAAACATGAAATAATAACGTTTCTTGTTTGTTTCCTTGATCCTACCGCCGCTCAAAGGTCAGTATAAGTAAACGTCATGAGAATAGGCTAGGTACTTACAGTTAAGAAAGAATGCTCTCGACTTGCTTATAGACGTGAATATTTACATCGTCGTCATATAGTATACCTAAAACAATTATGATAAATGCGTAGGTAAATATAATATTGACTTGAAGAATGTTTTTTTTCAATGTGACAAGGTTTTATTGAACTCACAGGTTTGTGAGTTCAAAGAGGACCCAGTTTATTGACGACGAGGAACCCTGTTGTTCCTTTAGCCGTCAACACAGTGAATGTCCTTTTTGTACAGGATCGGCAACGCACATGTGACCCCTCTGGAGTTGCAGGCGTCCATAGCTTGTTTTCCACCGTCGTGGTATAAAAAGAAAGTTTTTTAGGTAAAATCTTTCAAACCTGATTTGAACCAGTCGGAAGATGTCTGATTGAGCTGAAATTTAGCATACCTGCGCAACTTGAATCACAATACAGTAAGTTGGTACAATCAACGCCAAAAATATATACACACTTTTGCACCTTATTCCATTGTAATAAGGTTCAAAAATGTATTCATATTTATGGCGTTGACTGTACCATTGAGCTGGTCTGATAATGGAAGCGAAGGTGAAAATAATTGAAGCTCGTTTTTGGGTTTGTTAGTTGATATCATGTTGATGATTAAAAACGGCCACGGAGTCGATCATGATGCAATCGTATGGTGACCAAAGGAACTATAGGAAGTAATGTACCCATATCTAGTCAGGGCTCATTGAAAAGGTTTAAAGCAGCAATTGATAGACGTTTCAAGAAGCACACACACACACACCTCTGACCCGAGAAGTATTACTTATTACCGGCAAGAAACTCGGCGGAACTTATTTTTTCAAAACAGTAATAGTAGACATTAAAGATAATATATACAATACCTAATGCGTAGTTCTTCAAGAAGGCATATCGAAACAGCTTGAGAGACAATGTACGTTGTTTCTGACAGTATATGTATAAGTATGTATAGGTATGCGGTCTATGCATTTGAATTGGAGGCTATTTGTTTGATATTTAATGTAGTTAAATTAACGCTCCTTTTATCTCTAAAGCGGCTTGTCCGTTTTGGTTGCAGTTTTCAGCAATTTAATGATTGGCGCAGTTATACAGTATGTAAATCTAATACGGGAGGATATCTTAGCGGTGGTTAGTATAGGACATAAGAAATGTAATTAGATAACTTTTACTTAGAATTGCGATAAAAAAATATCCATACAAAATAATTCGGCCCGCAATGTAATGCAACATTCTCACTCGCATTAAACGCTCGTTGACAGTAATGACAGTTACTTTCAATACCATGTTTACGCAGTACATTGCTGATGATAGTAATGATAAAATTTTCAAAAATTAATTACTGGGTCACAGTTAAGTGTTACATAATGATTACATTAATGAGTTCTATGTCTGGTTTTATTTATACTTCATCATCATCATTTCAGCCGAAAGACGTCCACTGCTGGACATAGGCCTCCCCCACTGAACGCCACAATGACCGGTCCTGTGCCACCCGCATCCAGCGGACTCCAGCGACCTTCACCAGGTCATCAGTCCACCTTGTAGGGGGCCTACCAACTACCTTACCTACCTTATTTATACTTATTTGTAGGATATTTTGATTTTAAATTTAGTGTTTTCTGTTTTCCTGCCTACGCAGTTTATAGAAATATTGGTGGGATTTTTTTTAACAACCACTTTTCCACAAATTGTAATAGTTCTGAGCCATTTAGAATTGCATCTAATGCTACTTTTGAGATAACATTAATTAAATCAAGCAGCTTCAGGATTTTTTTGTTAATTTTCACGAAAAAACGATATGTGTATTTATATCAGCTTTCTATTAAAGGCCGGTCGCAAAGCACAGCGAAAAACGAGGGAGCATTGCCCTATTTCTGTTTGTCTCTGTCGCACGCGCACAGTAATCTCACAGTAACCTTAATTGCCGGCGGCAGAGATTGTAATTGATTGTAGATGCAGAGTTCAACGTTCGATTTTCGCTGTGCTTGGCGACCGACCTTTAGCTGAAGGATAATACCTAAATACGTGGAATGCTTTTATCCTTGGAGCACATAGATTGAGACATGTTTGGGCGAAAAATAGATAGTTAGGCCCAAATTACACCTAGCGGAATGGAGGCAGTATTGTATGGAGGCCTATGACAAATTTAAGCTACCATCGACAAAGCTCCATTCCGCTAGGTGTGATTTGAGCCTTAAACGATGTATGTACATATGGGTTCTCCTGTAATATTTATGATAATAGCCGCAATTACGCTTTTCAGAAAACATGAATGTCTTGCAGAAGGTTGGAAGAATAGCGATAAAATACGACGGCCTTGCAAGCTACTGGATGGCTCATAAACTTTATGTTGGTAAGTTAGAGTTGGAGCTCAAAGCAGACCCAGTGTGTTGACGATGAGGGATTGTTCCTTTAGCCGTCAACACACTGAATCCTTCTTTTTGTAAAGGGTGCGCGCATGTGACGCCTCTGGAGTTGCAGGTTTCTATAGGATTACATACAATTTGAGAGTTCGTTTATGAGCTGGATCGATCAAGGGGTTGTGGACTTTAAAGGCGAAAAAAAATCTTAACATGAGTCTTGTTATATTGGTCAACTCGTTTGCAAGTGAAGCGCGAGTTTTAAGCTCGAGGCGGATTACTTGTTGACTAAAGCATTGTTTGTTGTAGTATTTCTAGTTGTTCGTTCCATGGTTAATAATATCCCACCCAAACTTAACAATGTTTTTAATTATTTCGGTTTTAATTACAATATCTGAAATGCGTGGTGTGGCATGTGTATTATAGAAAAAATAAACATTTATTTCAGACCACAGGTGTCCACTGTCCATATATGTACAAGTATACAATTACAAATAGGATTAGTAAAAAAGACTTAAAAATTAACTTCCAGTTCCAGTGTTTAATTAGCGACAATATGGAACAGTGGTCCCATCTCCCAGGCCTCCCAGCAACAACAACGAATTATGACACTTCAGGAATCTCAGGATAAAGTTTTACACGTTTTAATGTTATAATGAAGGCGCCATTTTAAATTATATTTGACGTATTAATTTATTATTCACAATGTTTTTATTATATTCATTCCATTTCAGTCGTGGCAGATCCTGCAGACGGAGAGGTACTACTAAAAACGTGTTTAGAAAAAGACAGCTATATGGAGATTCTACAGTTTCTTGTCGGCAATGGCAGCATTTATGCACCAGGTCTGTTTAATATTGTTTTATAAATATTTGTCTAGGAAATTCGCTCCTCCACTTTTCGGACTGAATCATTTCTTAATTTAGAAGGGCCATAAATACTAGCTGTCATTTATGGAAGAAAAGGCCTATCGGAAACTTCGAAAGTTAAGACGAGGACTCAAAAGAACATGTACCTCGATTTGGGCGGAGCAATCATCGCGTAGCCCCACCTCCTTGCGAACTCGGTCACTACGCACTTCGCTCAGATAGAGGTTCGCAGAAAGTTCACTCGGAACAAATTAGATCTCGATATTTTTTGCAGTAGGAGAATCTGCTTTGCGAGACGGTAATTTTTAAACTGAATTAGATTTAGTTTTTGTGAACGATGTTACTTTTTATTGTAAATTACGTACAGTTGACATCAGATATATTATATGGGAGCGGCCAAGGTGGTCAGAAATATATGTAAAACGCCTGTATTGTCAAGGCGATAAAGTGCATGTACAAATTACACTGGCCGCTTCTATACATTTGATGGCGACTGTACCTCCTAAGTGAAAGGTACAAATGAGCACATTTTATAATCATAACATGTCGAGCCATGCTCAATGTAAATAAAGGTTCCATAATAACCGGTCCGTCCCAAAACTCACAAAACACCCAATGAAAAGGTCGTTTTATATATGATATTTTGCGGCACTTAAGTCCTTTTAACATGAGTTTTTGAGCTAGAATTCAAAAACGGCTTAACCGATTTTATGCAATATAACTATACTTTATATCCGAACATGTACTTTATCGCCTTTAATTTTAAGGTCTTGTTCAGATATTTGTGACTACCTTGGCCGATTTCATAAATTTAATGGCGACTGTACTATTCAAGTAATATGCAATGAATGCGTAAGCGCCGACCGCCAAATGGTACCTTTGCCAAAATAATGTCAGAAATATAGTACTAATCGAACGAGCGGAGCGCAAGCGAAGCGAGTTCTTACAAACCACTTCTAGCTACTTATACTGGGACGTCTCGGCATTTCGATGGCTTTTTATTTTGAGAGTTTGTTCGACGATGACTAGTACTATTTTTCTGATCTTCATGAAATTTGATGGGGTTGTAGCAGAGATACACATAATTTGAGAGTTAAGTAATGGACATTGGCTTGGCATAGCTTGCACACCGTCGCCGCATGCGGTTCTCTCCCTTTATCTATCTACCCACTAATTACTCAAAAGCAAGTAGGTATCTCTAGTTAAAACTCGCCTTTGCCCAGAGACAGACAACACGCAACGCGACTAATTTTAAAATAATTATGTTCTAAAATGGTAGGCACTAGACAGCCAGTGATCGGAATAGGTAGCGTATATAGATAGATAGATAGATAGATAAAGAATTTATTTGAATACTGCAATAACACACAATATCAAAAGCAACAAAGTATAACAATAACACAGAATAAGTAGAGACAATCAAAAAAAATAACAAAGCATAAGATAAGGTAGTTAGAATGAATGATTGTGTGCGTTGCAGCAAAACAAAAGGGTTCACAGCTCAGCTATACGCTTCACTCTTTCGAGCAAAACACTGGTATTCTGCTGAAACCCAGGTCACATTAGTTTCCTAGAGAAACTATACAGAGAGGGAGGTACTCAATGGTGTAATATACTTTCGTTAATAACTTATAAATTGTGGGTATACAAAGTGGTGTAAAGTGTGCAGTGTGTGATAGTACGTGTGTTGTGTAATAGTAGAAAAAAAAAATAAAAAAAAAATAGTACAGAGCAATATAAATAAGGCTAAAAAATAGACAAAAGGTAGTGTGTAACATGTGTAAGTCAGAATTTAGACTCTGAAATCCGCAACCAAAAAACCGTAAGGTATCCCCGTTTTTTGTTTATCCAGAAGTATCTTTTTGAAATTATGTTTGAAAGATATTTTGGTTTTCAACCGCCTTACTGGTGGAGGGATATAATTCCAGCATTTGGTTGCGAGATATCGAAAGCATCCTGTGAAAGCAGCCGTTTTATGAAGATGCATTTCTAGTAGACAGCGCCGAGTAGACCTAGTACCGTGACGATTATGAAATTTCGATTTATTTATTTTGGAAAAGAGGTACTCGGGTGTTTTAGAGTTAAGAACGCCAAAGAGGAGACATGCAAGGTGTAGATGTCTTCGAGAAGTCATGTTCAGCATGGACGATTTGTTTAAATACGGCGTGATGTGGCTTCTAGGAGGGACAGAATAACAATACCTATAGCATGCGTTTTGGACTCTTTGTATTACGCGACGAGTTTTTTGTTGCAGACGTGGACCGTAAACTACATCACCGTAAGTAAGCTTTGATAGGACCAGAGATTCACATAAGATTATACGGACCTTTTCACTTAACAGATTTCTTATTCGGTACAAAATCTTTAAACGGAAGAAACATGATTTTGATAATTCTCCTACATGCTTCTCAAACCTCAAATGACTATCGATTACTATACCCAGGTTTCTGGCCTCTGCTACCCTTTCAATTGGAGATCCATTGATATTTATTTGAGGGCCGCAGTTTATGATTCGTGAAACCTGTAATTTAGTACCCATAATCATGTACTTTGATTTGATTGGGTTCAATAACAGACAGTTCCTTTCAGCCCAGGAAGAAATGTTATTAAGATCCTCATTAATTTTATTGACTGAGTCGGCAAAATCATTAGGGCGAGCTGAGTAATACATTTGAACATCATCTGCATACAAATGATATTTACAGTGTTGAATAGCCTTTGTTATATCAGCACTATAAATAATAAAAAGTAAAGGACCAAGTATCGAGCCTTGAGGGACACCACGAGTTACCGGCCTAGCATCAGATACCAAAAACGTGCCATCTTCTTTACATATTTTAACTGACTGCGTCCGTCTATCAAGATAACTTTTAAACCACGCAAGTGACTTTGAATCTACGCCATAATATATTAATTTTGAGAGTAACAGATCAGTATTTATACAGTCGAATGCTCGAGAAAAATCCAGGAGGACTAAACACGTGCCTTTGCCTGAGTCTTGTTCAGAAATAATATTGTCTACAACGTCAATCAAAGCGGTCGTCGTCCCCATACCTCTACGAAAACCTGACTGTAATTGAGGCAGAATTCTGTTGTTATCTACGTATTTATATAACTGTTCGTAGACAGCCTTTTCTAAGATTTTTGAAAGAAAAGGTAAAATACTTATAGGCCTCAGCTCATTAAAATCACGTGGGCTATCCACCTTGGGCAACGGTGTTACTACGGCAGATTTCCACAATAATGGCACCTCACCAGTCAAAATTGACCTATTAACAATGGCTGTTATCACTGACAGGGTGCGTGGAAGAGTGAGCAGCACCATATCTCTACTAATTTCATCTACGCCAACTGAATTAGTAGTAATTGATAATAAGTATTTGCCTACCTCATCCTCGCTGACTGGCTTCAAGCTGAACGACGATTCACCATATCGTTGCAGTTCAAAGTTCAACAAGGTAGAAAGTGGAACATGACTATTACCTGGCACATTCAAGAAACTATCATTAATTAAATTTGGGTCATTGAAGTGATCCGGTAGACGGTCTCGAATATTAGAGTCGGTCAAAACTGATTTTTTAAGGTTTTGCCAGAGTGTTTTAGAGTCCTTGTTATAAGCATTTATATTAAAATTATAATATGCCTTTTTTTCATTGAAGATGCTCTGTACAACAAGGTTTTTTAAGTCTTTGTAGTATTGTTTATGTATTTCCGATTTCGTAGCCCGGTATGCAAGATGAGCCTCGTTGCGCTTTTTTATCATAATTTTAATTGTTTCGGTGATCCAAGGTAAATTATTGTTCCATCTAATTGTGAAAGTTTTTAAAGGTGCATGTATGTCAAATAAAGTCAACAATAGACAATTAAAAGCGTTAACCATACACTCCACGCTATCCATTTTCAAAACAGAGTCCCAGTCTAAATCCTGCAGGTCCCTATTAAAAGCAGCTAGATCGATGTCCTTAATTGGCCTACAGGTAAACTTTTTCGGTACTATCTTGGGCCGCTTTATAGGTAATGTAATAGTTACCATAGCATGACCAAGAGAACCAGTAATGTTGGAAACGCATACATCGGTGACAGGCGCATTTGTACAAATAAGATCGAGAAGCGTTTCATTGTCTACAGAAAAGTGAGTAGGCTTCGTGACCACTTGTTCTAAACCTAAGTAGCTAAGAAAGCATGTAAACTTCGATGCGTTACTACTTGTGGTGTCTAACATATTGATATTAAAATCCCCAAGCAAAACAACATAATCATGTCTGGAAAAGTATGATATTGATTCAGTAAGGGCGTCAAAAAACACATCTACGTTAATCCAATTAGGGCGGTATGCTGTACCTATTATGTAACTACGTTTATTAAGTGACACCGATAACCATAGTTGTTCAATGTTAGCAATAGGGTGGGTAGATCGGCGCGCCCGCACACTGGATTTGATGTAGAATCCTACCCCGCCACCGCGGCCGCCGCGCATCGAAGTCGGCCGCGGAGCATTTATAAATTTATAACCGGGGACGTTCGGAGCTCGCCTTTGTTCACCCTGTCTGATCCAAGTCTCGCAAATTGCAACAATATCCGCGTCAAAATTGTGCATAGCCACTAAAAAGTCATCTTGTCCTGTTGCCAAAGATCCCGGGTTGTAAAGGGCTAATTTAATAAATTTAGTTTTAGGCACGACAACGGGTGAAGTTGGGTGTTAACATGCGTGTACAAGTACACATGTATTTATACATTAAAAAGTAGTCTAAGTTTGTGGCGTAATAACCCGGTTTGATTTCGTATGTGAAAGAAAATACAGTGTTGAAATGTTTTGATTTGAGGTTATAAGTGAGTTTCGTTAAGTATAAATGACAAGTGTTGTTAAGTGTAATGTTTAGATAAAAGACACGAGGCTTGAGAATTACTATTATTTTTGTAGTTGTTGCAACGCACACCAATAACGTGAAAAAGAGTTGACGAATACACAAAAAATATAATGCACATTTGCGAGGACTGTAGACATACAATGCTAATGTTAGTATTTGAGTGATGTTGATAGAAAAGTTAATACAAACTGTTTTGCGATGTGAAAAGTGAAAAATACATTTTAGGCAGTTTATAACAAAGTGAACCAAGTTACGTTTATACCTATGATCAAATATCAAGAGAACCAAAAACACGAGCCAAGTCTTGTTCAGTGCGAATCCTGTGCCTCGGAGAATCAGTTCCTGGATGTTGTCGCATATAGATTCTGCCGTCACGGGTCCATACGTATCGCCAACCATGGTGCTCCTTGAGCTGCCTTGCCTTCTGGAACAGTCGTCGATTGGAAGAGGTGAGCCGCTCGTTGACATAAAAGCGGCGGGTGGGTTCCGGCAGGCCAGTGCCCTCCGTGGTCGCGCCGCGTCGCACCCGCGCCGCCTGCAGCAGCCGGTCGCGCACGGCGCGGCGCGCCAGCCGCACCACCAGTGGCCGTGGGCGGGCCGGCGGGCCTTGGGCGCCTTCGTCCAACCGCGACGGGCGACCCACGCGAGTGGCATCGACGATGTCGTGCTCAGACAGCGTGACACAAAGCTTCTGACCCAAGGTAGTTACTATGTGCATTGTGTTTTCGCCCTGCTGCTCTGGCACGCTGGATATCTCTATGTCGTTGTGTAACAAGTCCTGGTCGCGATCATTTAACTCCATTTTCAGCTGATCGATGGTTTTTAATAGTGACTCATTATTATGATCAGTCGTATGTGCAGCCTTGCTCTCCAGGTTATCGACACGGGCACACAGATCAGCAATGCGTCCATCACAGCTGTCGATCCTTAATGATATACTTGACATCGTTTGACGGAGAGCCTGGATATTGTGATTCATAGTCCGGATTTCTTCTCGAAATAGACGAAACTCCGCCACTAGCTGCTGAACGGCGGCGGCGCCGGCCGCTGCGGAATCGGTAATGCATGTAGTGTCAATTGAAGCCTCAAACCTGGTGGTATCGTTCAAATGAAAACCGTCCGTGAAAGACATGTCCATGACTGAGTTGTCCGGCTCGTGAGTCGCCGCTGCACGGGGGCGGGCGGCGCCCCGGTGCATAGTTACATTTTCATGAGCGCCACGCACCGGTGTATCTGTATTGCCCGTCCGAGGTTCAACGCTTTTGCATTCTACGCACTTCCTCGAGTACTTATGTTCAATAACCATCCTAATATAGTCTAGGGAAACGCTCGCGCAGAGATCACAAAAGGATTTTTGGCAGTTAATACAGTTCAAAAATCGCCAATCGCTTAGTGCAGTTTGACATCCCGCACAGGTAGCCATTGCAAAATGTAATATACGGCTTGATAATAAGGTCGAAATTTCGATGACTGTCACTGACACACTGTCCCTGCGCGCGCGCGAATGCTAACAGCTGATTCGCTGACAGCCCGTCAGCTGACCCGCACAATCGAAAAATACAAAGTCCGGTTAGGTGAATACACTTCGGTTTTGAAGCTGTATTATTTATAATACGTTAAAATTTACGCACTAAGCACTACTAACTTCGTTAGCCACTGATGTTAGGTCTTTAATTATACACCATTTGAGTGTGTAAATAAACTTTTAACAATTATTTACGAAATTTACACGGAGCGAACGAAAAGTACGTCTGACAGCTCTGACGTTCGTCACGTGACCTCCAAAATATATAATTTACCTATTCATAAATTTTGGGGCCGTCCAGAAATCATGTGATCGTATTTAGCCTATTATTGACCACCATCTATAATTTCTTTGTTTTTCATCCGTTCGTGTTGAAAATCGATATCCGAGAATCTTAAAGGCCTCTCAATACAAAACTGAAATTAAATTAAAAACAATGGACGCCATCTGCCGGCAAAGGTGTGCTCTCAAGACAAGGGAATGTGCACTCTGTTGGTCTTACTTGATTTTTCTAGAGCTTTTGACTGCCTAAACATTGATCTTCTCCTGTCAAAGTTAAGCTATTATGGTTTTGACAATAAAACTGTGAGATGGTTTGATAGTTACCTCAATTTTCGCAGCCAATTTGTAAAAATTAACCTGTGTGGAGGCTCCACTTTCACCTCTGACCCTATTAGCTTAATCAGAGGAGTCCCTCAGGGCTCTATTCTTGGCCCTATCCTTTTCATTTTATACTCTGCCGACATTGGTTCACGCATTGCACACTGTAGGTACCACATATATGCAGATGATGTTCAAGTGTACATTTCATGTAAGCCATCTGAAATTGATGATGCTATAGTTAAACTTAACACTGATCTCAGTAGTATAGCATCATGGGCTTCAGACAACTGCCTGCTACTCAACCCGAATAAAACCAAGTACCTAGTCTTCGGTAGCAATCACCAGTTGTCTTGTATCTCACCCACTATGAATGTCACGCTGTTGGACGAGCCCATCGAGCAAGTTTATGAAGCTCGAAACCTGGGTCTCTTGATGGATAATGGTCTTCGTTTTGAGAAGCATATTGCTGATGTGGTTAGGAACTGTTTTTATAAGCTCAGAGTGTTATATAAAATAAGACCTTTTATTAATGAAGCATTGCGCATTAGGTTAGTTGAGTCACTTGTTTTGTCAAAATTAAATTATGTGGATGCTGTATCTGGACCACGCCTTCTTTCCAAAACCAAGAGACTTATACAACGTGTCCAGAATGCCTGTGCTATATGTTTTTGTAATTTTAGTAATTTTAGTAATTTTAGTAATTGTAGTAATTTTATTATTTTTAGTAATTTTAGTAATTTTTGTTAACTTAGTAATTTTATTATTTTTAGGAATATTAGTAACTTAATAAATTTTAGTAAATTTAGTGATTTTAGTGATTTTAGTTATTTAGTGATTTTAGTAATTTTAGTAATTTTAGTAATTTTATTTATTTTAGTAATTTTAGTAATTTGATTATTTTTAGTAATTTTAGTAATTTTAGTTATTGTAGTAAATGTAGTAATTGTAGTAATTTTAGTAATTTTAGCAATTTTACTATTTTTGACTAAATAAGATTGGAGGAGTTTCGTCAAAACTGTAATCACATTGATTAGAAACTAGTGCCTGCGCCAAATCTTGTGATTAGGTTTCCAAGCTAATTTAGTGCTCATCGGGGTTCTGCTATTCAAAAAGCGATATTATGACGTTTGAAATATTACTTCCTCTTTCTTTTAACTGCAGAAATTTCAAGGTCATTTTGTCTCACTCAGTGAGCAAAATCGAACTTTGCTCACTGAATTTGGGCCGCAAAGAACCCTCGTTCGAGCTGCTGAGGTGAAAACATATTTTTAACGTCGACTGTACCATTAGGCGGTCGGCGCTTATTACGCATTCATTGCATTATTGCTTGAATACAATATTAAATCGGTACAAGATATACGACGTAAGCACTGACCGCCAAATGGTACCTATTTGATTAGTACCTACAAAACTGGCGTGTCTCGCCGTGTGCGCAAGTATAGTGGAAGTGAACTTACTGATGTTTACTCTGTTGTTGAAACGACTAGTCTATAACTAAAATAAATATTACACGAGTATTTTTGTATGGAGGTACAAGCTCGATGAAAGCAAAAAACATTTTTGTAACCAGATCTACAAATAGAGTGTAATAAAACTAAAAAATAATTAAAGGCACCTTATTTTCGTAAAAATAAGCGCTGACGCCGACAAACAAGAACCCGTCGTTGGCAGTGGCCGCTGACAGACTGATCAAATGTAGTAAAGGATAGCGCTAAGGTAATTCGTGTCGCCGGGAAGGAGCGCGAGCTAGTCTGGAAGCGCGTTTATGAAATGTCGTAAGCGTCATTTCACATTATGCCATCTCTAGGTAAAAGTAAGCAACGAATTAAATTGTCAATCTACAATTCCCTAAAACTAGTTAATGGCTTTATCATACTCCAATTATATCCTTATATTCTTTATAATTGAGCAACAAAATCAGTTTTAGGGTAAAAGAAGACCTGACTTTGAAAAATAAAAGTATCGAGGAAATTGTAGCCAATTGTGTTTTCCATCTACAAATCCCTCGGCCATATAGTCGTAAATCATTCTTGAAAGTATCAAACTCGTAAATCAAATATGCTTCGAGTAAATTTACATCTGCTGAACACAACTTTAGTTTTGTATCACCTTAAATTCGTGTATTTATATTTTTGTAATTCCAATAATGCAATGAAGAGATTGAAGAGAAAATTTAGCGTCCGGTAAAATTGTCCTACAAATGTAAATTCTATAAAGATTTAAAAAAAATCGTTCTAAAAATAAATACAGTAAATGCTTACAAACTAATTAAGTATATAATCGTCGATCAATTACGCAAAAAGAATTTAAATAGAAAAGTTATATTGTACGGGATATGTATTCAATGTGAGGCTATGTCTGAAAGGTGATCCTGAATCTGATAAACTATTGATTTTAGATTTTTGTTTTTCCTAGTTTTCTCGAATTTGAATTTCTTAAAGTCAATTTTATTTCCAAAGTAACTATACGGTAATATTATACCGATTACGCTTCCAGTTTCCATTTGGCGCCCCCGCCGCAAACTCTTGGCCCCGACCTTTAACATCAAGAAACTGAATCGATTTGTGGATGTTTTCGCCAATCAGAGCTCCCTGCTAGTGCAACAACTCAGACTCAAGGCTGGAAATGGGACCTTTCCCGTGTGGAAGTACCTAACCAACTACACTTTTCATTCGGTTTGTGGTAAGTTTGTAAGAGCCCATAAAATTACATGATAACTACTATTCAGAGCAACGACGCTTACTTTCAATGTCTGCGAGACAACCGGATGGCTCGCGGTATTTAAGCTCCGTAGGGAGCTTGTTGGGAGCTGTTGTGGAATCACTCTGTGAAAACCGAACTGGCCCACGTTGGGTTCTTCATCCTCCCTCTTCAATTTCCAGTATCTGTATGTGAACAAGAACAAGCATGTAAATTGCCATTCACACCGGCTAGTCGGTTATCAATCCATCACAGTTGGAAGCCGTCAGAAAAATGAGGGGCGGGGGATGAAAAACCAAGTCCAACGTCTATTTGGGTCTATTGCACACTGCACAGGGCGGTTCCACAACACGTAGGGAGCTTAAATACCGCGAGCCATCCGGTTTCCTCTCGATCACTGTAACTAACTATGCGCCATTGCTACTATACGGTAGCAGTACAGTGCGTGAGCTCTCAGAAGAACCTTCGAGTTTTAGAAAGAGACGTCGGGTATCAATCAACAGTGACACATGAAAAAGCAGAACTGCAATATTTCCTTCGTGTGTCATCGCCGATTCCCGAAGGTTCTTTTTAAAGCTCACAGACTGTAAAGTCAATATTTTAAGATACCAATTATAAGACTAAGAATATAATGGGTATTTTTTCCGATTTAATTAAGAGTCCGGTAACGATTTGAAAACGAAAATCGCTAATAATGACATTATACACATGAATTGCATTTGGTACGATAGCTTGAAGTCTTGTTATTGCAAAAATGTACTTTAGGTCTATATATATTAATATTTAATACCTTAAAACTCGATTCTTACAGAGTATGTTTAGTGAGGACGTTGATTTGTGTAATTTTGTCGTACGATTTTTAATTATTATTTGTTATGGACCCTAATATGTTTTAGACTACCTGAATAAAGCATGAAATGAAGTTTATTTTTGTATTTTTATGTTTGTAAAATACTTTAGTATCTTTCCAAAAATATCACCTAAACTTCGGTAATTTTTAGCAAAATTGCTCTAGCAAAACACACTCTCTCTCAAAAAATATATATGAAAATGAAAAAAACTGTTACACTTATTCCTCAGGCGACTCATTTTCCAATGTATTCACATATTTTACGTACTTATATAATTTAATTTAAATCAATAAAAACCTTACTCTTTTCACCTCTCCAAGCAAAAATCGCGAAACAGGTGTTAGATTAGGGTGAATTATTTATAAATAAAGCATAAAATTAAAAAATCGTTGTATTTATTCCATCCAAAAAGAAAAGATCTTTCATAATATGTATACAAAATTATAGAAGTTATGTTAGTTACTGCAAAATCGCATCAAAAAGTTGAGCGAAATCGAAAAAAAACATTACCGGACTCTTAATGATCGATCGGCGACTATATAAAAATATATAAAAAAGCTTTCAAAAGTGTTGCAATGTATTCAATTTAGATAAACAATTTCAGAAACCACACTAGGCGTTCATATTAATCCTGGCGACAACGTGGAGTTCAATGAAACTTTCGACGAAGTCGCTGAGAGAATGACGAGCCGCATGCTGCAGCCTTGGTTGCATCCTGAGTGGATCTATCGGCTACTTCCTCAGTACAAAAAGGCAGATAAATGCAGACGTGAATTGTATGATTTTGTTGATAAGGTATGTATTTTAAATCTGTTTATTGTTAATACTTGCTAGTCAAACTTTTCTCTTTCCCAATCCCGCTATTAGACGGGTGAAGACGTTAGCAAACGTATTCTTACGATGACTTTAGGATACGCAACGCGCATGTTAATATCTGGGGTTGCAGGCGTTCATAGGCTAGGGTAACTGCTTACCAACAGACGGGTTGTATGCTTGTTGGCCACCGTCGTGGTATAAAAAAAGCCACAGATCAATCCAGACCCATGCATTGGTTGGAACTGTTTTACAAAATACCAGCAGCTAGATCCAAAACTTCACTGTTATCAATTCGTTTCGGAGCTAGGAGGTTATCAATTCGTTGGGATCTTTGTTTTTTGCAATTTTTTTTACGAGTATGTGTGTCCACCGATTATTCGAAGACGGCTGGACCGATTTGGAAAATCTTTTATTTTTGAAAGAGGTTAGTCACATTGTCACCAGGTCCAGATCTGATGATGGGATCCTGGAGAAATAGAGGGAACTCTTCAACTATTATAGGCACACCTGTAGTGATTTCACTATTTTTTACAGCCACTTGGCCACTTCCTCTTGGAATAGCCGATCTTAAATGAAGTCGGTTCTTTTTTTGGTTAAATTTTTTCATTATTACAGATTATCAAACTTAAAAGGCAGGAAATGGAAGAGAAACAGCGCGAAGTTGGCTATGCGCCTAAATCAGGTAATTCATCCAAGATGTCAGAATTAGGTATGTCCAGATTTCTATCAGATAGTGACGCATGTTAGTAAGTATCTTTGACCATTTACTATGTCCTCAATTCTCATTTTATAGTTTGGATGTAACTTCTTTTGCTTGGCATTTTACGAAGGGCATGAAGCCAAATCTCGAATACTTACAATGATGACAATAACATAATTTTGGATGTTTTAAACTTCTCCTTTAAGTATCTGCATGCTTGACGAAGACGATTGCAATTGCCGTGCTGGCTTTTGCAGGTGGGTCTTGAAAATAGTTGTTCGGTTAATAGCAGCTGTTATGCCATTTTACAGAAAAAACATCTTGCAAAGCAAGAGATTAAAGAGATATAACTATTTGTACTTTACTCAGGCAGTACGCTAAAGATGCTTAATCCATAGTACAGTGTGATATCTTAGCCAAAAAATTTAACTTCTTTCGGTATCTGCTCAGTCAAAAATTGGTGAAGTGAGTTCAGGTCAAGTCAGGAATTCTCTTTGAGTCAGGTCATTAAGGTAAAGTGCCCTACTTTACTTTACTTAGAAATGTCAATGTTGACTTTTCCATAACTGCTCAAACTAACTATGTCACAGGGGCCGCTTTTAGAAATAGATTTTTAGTATTTAGTATTTTTAAGATGGTTACATATTTTGTACAAAATGGAACTTTTTTTTATATAAAAAAATGTATTAACTTATTTCCAACTTATTATATTACGTTTTTGAATAAAATACAGAAACATTTAAAAAACTGGCATTACGCGCGGAAAAAGTCCTTCCACTCCATTTTTTAAACTAATTGACGTCTATTTGACCGTAGAAAGCGCAATTAACCTGATTAAAAAGTTAATTAATGCTTATGTTCACAGATTCATACCTCGGTTTCCAGTCCCTATTGGAAATGCTTCTGGAAACTTCTCTGAAAGTAGAGGGTTTCACCGACTTAGAACTGCGCGAGGAGGCCTTGGTGATGACTGCAGCTGGTAGTGACACGTCCGCTGTCGCCGCGTCGTTCGCGCTCGTCATGCTGGCACGACACCCTGATGTTCAGGAGAAAGTATTTGAAGAGTAAGTTACCGACTTGCTCCGGAATGTTTCGAGTTACACAGTAATGCTTCTGGAAACACAGTAATGTTTCACCAACTTAGAGCAAAGAGGCCTTGGTGATGACTGCAGCTGGTAGTGACACTTCCGCTGCCACCGCGTGATGTTTAGGAGAAAGTATCTGAAGAGTAATTAGCCAACACGTTTTGAAATGTTTCTAGTTACATAGAAATGCTTTTGGAAGCGTCTCTGGAAGTAGAGGGTTTCACCGACTTAGATAATAGATATTTGTACAACAAGAGAAGAAAGTTAATATTTGCTTCGAGTGCTAATTTTGAGTCCTGAGCAAGCGAAAGATTTCAGAGATTCAGTGAGCAAAATCTAATTTTGCTCACTGAATTTAGGCAGCAAAGAACCCTCGTTCTAGCTGCTGAGGTGAAAATATATAATTTTAATTCGTGTAATGTACAAACTTTCAAAAAACACTTATTTTTAGTTAACAATATTATTATGATTATTATACCTAATCTGATAAGGCTAATCATTCCAATTATGTCCGCAGATTGAACGAGGTATTGGACTTTCCGAATAAGTCAGTGACAGCAGCAGAACTACCCAGGCTCAAGTACCTGGATGCGGTGGTCAAAGAAACTTTAAGACTCTACCCTCCAGTGCCGATCATTGTGCGGACTGTTACCAGTGACACGAAATTACGTCAGTATCAATCAATCAGATATTTATGTAACCGATTTATTGAGTGTTCCATTTTCGAAAACTTTTGAGTGTGGCAGCGAACAATTATTTCATGACACGACAGGCGTACTAACTTTCAAACTGAAGGTTCCGGGTTAAAACCCTGGCTTGTACCAATGTGTTTTTTGGGACAGTGGGAGCTACATACATAGGCTAATATATTATACACGGTGGGAACAAGTATACCGACAGACTCTAACAGCGTATTCTTGATCATATTTAGAAACTAAAATGTCGTATGAACTTTTCTGGAAACAGCGTAGTTTCAGAGATAATGTCAATGTAAAAAAAACATTTTTTTCTTCTTAACTCGGTACATCACATCCTTTGGATTACAATGTTGGCATTGGCATTATGTGGTTTAGTTTAAATAACCTTATTCACAGACGTCAAAGTAGTGAGAGACACCTTGCAAAAAAAAAGTATGAGATAAAAGAAACTTATCAGTCAATATTTTGCATTAGTTTTAAAAACATATCGATTTTTTATGTCGAAAGGCATTCAAAAACAACAAAAAAAACAAAAAAAAATTTTTTTTTGCGAATTTTGCCAAAAGTCATATGGCATTTTTTGCTTATTTTATCCTTAGGAATGCGTGGTTATAGTTTGTCGGTATACTCCTTCCCATCGTGTATATTAATGAATCAAAGTAATAACAAAGAATCATCAGTTTATCCAGTACAAAAGACGTCAACCTGTAGTTAAACTTTCGTGAGACATATTATAGTATTTTATGCAATAGTTGTATAAGAGGGATCAAAAAAGGTGAGTGGCGTGTGTAACAATTTGAGGCGAAGCCGAAAATTGTTAATAAAGACGCCATGAGCCTTTTTTGACCTACTTATGCACCGTTGCATACATTACTTTTTCTACGACTAGTGATTAAATAAAACACAAGATTAAACGCAGTTTGCGGAAATAGCGAGAAGTTGAAAAGTGGTGGCAAATGACAGTTGAGAGAACGTAATCATAGACACGGTAATTTTTTTTTCCAAGTGTCATCAACTTACTTGCTTTTTTCCTTATGTTGACAGCAATTATTTTAGTTTTGTTATTGTTCCAAACCATATGAATTCAGTTGTTTGTTAAGTTGGCAGTTTTGATTTTCGTTGTAATTTTAGTGTTGTTTTTCTTTTTAATCTGTTGGGTTCACATGGCACCACTGTAATGTTAGCAGTTGCTTTTTATCACATAATAACCCTAGGGTCTTTATGAAGAATAGACAAGATAGACTTCTTTGAATTCTTTTTTTCTTCTTCTTTGTCATAACTGTCATAAGACATGCTTTTATATTCGTTGGCGGGACCATATAATTGACAGATTAAAGTACCGGAGTAGAAAAACACTATTATCACGCGGTTGTACTCACTTGTATTAAGTCACTACGCGCGACACACTATACTACGCACTAAAATTACTAGGCGAATTGAGGATGGAGACCTAAGCTCTCCGAAACATGTCGCGCGTAGTGAGTACAGCCCCGTGTAGTGATAATAATGACGTCAACCTGCATTAAACCTTGTAAAATATTGTTTTAGAATCCGGAGTGACAGTACCCGCAGGAACGGGTATAGTTATGCACATCTGGGCAACGCACCGCAACCATCGCTACTGGGGCCCAGATGCGGACTCGTTCAGGCCAGACCGGTTCTTCGAGCCTCTAAAGCACCCCGCACAGTTCGTGCCGTTTAGTTATGGCGTGAGGAACTGCCTAGGTTAGTGGGGATAATCATATTTTCTTTAATTCTTGTTAGTGAAATAGGAACAAGAAGACATCAGAGAAAACCCGCCTAATCCTAGAAAAGTTCATTTACTCGTAAATATATGTATGTTCCCGGGACTTAGAAATGAAAATTGACATAATCCCGTGCAGGCCACACCGTGAACTAAATAGACGTTCTTAGACATCTTTCCTCTTTATATGTACTGCCACTAAGGTACGCAAAATTGTAGGTTAGGGTTGTACCTAGCCCGGACAATGGTAAAGTAATAATTTTACCAAAAAAAGAACCGACTTCACTTAGCATCCGCTATTCCAAGAGGAAATGGCCGAGTTGCTGAGTTCCTATAATAGTTGAAGAGTTCCCTCGATTTCTCCAGGATGCCATCATCAGATCAAAAAAAAACAAAGATCCCGATGAATTGACAACCTCCTCCTTCGAAATCTTGAAGTCGGTTGAAAAGGGTGTTAATAATTCCTAGAAAAACAGTTGTAACTTTGCTTCATTAAATACTAGATATTTTCAGATTGCATAAAGTTCTTTCGATTTTTTTCAGGCTATCAATACGCTATGATGTCCCTCAAAACAGTCTTAGCAACAGTTCTGAAGGAGTACCGTATTCTCCCACCAGCAGGGGCTGATTTGAAGACTATGGACGACCCCATTAGAGTGAAATATGACATCATGATGAAAGCAGTCGACATGTTTCAGATACAGCTAGAAGTTAGGTCTCCGACGAATTCTAGGAATATAGGATAATTCAAATAATATTAGCCTTAGGCGTCATTCACACTGCTGCGGTTTCCGCATGCGGCACCGGTACACGAGCGAGATAGCTCTCTGCGTGTGTGTAGCGCTGTCACGCTTGCACAGAGTCCCTGCATGCGGTTGCGGCGCCAGTATGTTAATGGTATTGCCTTAATGCTCTATACAGACGTAAGCGACTTTTGATACATTGCGGTTTTTGATCCATCGATCGATTTCGTTGCACCTAGCTAGACGGCAACGTAATCGACGGCGATTTTTGCGTCGAAATTGCGCCGAGTGTAGAGGCCAACATAATGAGCCGTAACTTTAAAACAGGTTTAGACACGATCCAATTTTAATACAACTCCAATGTATTAAATACGCAATACATACATCTAACGCTTAAAAAACAACAAGCAAGCAGCAGAGTAATAGGCAACGCGCATGTGACACCTTTAGAGTTGCCGGTATCCATGGGCTATGGCAGGCGAGACGTATGCTTCTTTGTCACCGTCGTGGTATAAAAAAACGTTGATCTTTACGTTATTAGGCAAATTATAAATAAAGTAGATACTTAGTTTAGACTCATATTAATTTAAGATTTTTTTATTTATTTAAAATATTTATATTCCTATAAGTAAGTAAAAAAATAAACGATTAAACATAAAACTTTATTTTATTTTTTTACTAATAAGTAGCGTTATACCAGAGTAGACAACGAGTAGTCTCTATCAATTATTTTTTATGTTCATTTCTATTAATTCATTTTTGTTGTTTATTTAAATACCTTATTGTTAAAAACTTGTTTTCTTCATAGACAAGGCATGTCCTTGACTGGTAAATTTATATGTATCGTGGTATTAGTGACAACATTGATAATTAATTGATGACTAAGCAACTTGTCCGGAAATATCGCTCTGACGTGGGTCGGGTTTTCACGTAACCTCTGGTTTCTGATCACTGTTTTGCTACTGTTTTTATATTAATTAGAGACAAAGCTAATAGACGCTTGTTTATAACAATTTAATAGGTACACAAACACATGGAATAATTACCACAGACACACAAATGCACGTACTCGTATGTTATTTAGATGAATAAAGACCAACTATCCAAATGATGAATGAATGAATTTTATAAAACGCCTGTTAATTTGAATTTGCAATCATTATTTTACAAAGATAAAACTATTGAATTCTAGTTAAAGATAGACATTTAGGCATATCAAACTACTATACCATCATCTGTAGTTAAGAAAATACGCAAACAAAAACTTACAGGTGACTTACTTACACTGAAAAAAATAAGCGGTGAATACCACTGAATTGATAAACTATTAACATTTACTGCTTTAAACAGTTCCAGGGGAGCGTAACGATCGATGCAGTACATTTTACTGTTCCGTAAAACATCTGTGGTAATGATTCCATGTGTACTTATTCAATTGTTATAAACAACCGTCTATTAGCTTTGTCTCTAATTTCCAGTTATACACAAACAAAGAAAAAAATTAAAAACTCACTCTGTAAGCGTGAGTAATATTATATAGTCTGTGGCGTGAGTATATTCATACACACATACATACAATCACGCCTACGAGTATATCCCAAAAGGGGTAGGCAGAGATCACGGATTTCCATTTGCTACGATCAATGCAGCAGAACGGCTCTCCGTGAGTATATTCACTATATGGAAATCTACCTTTTAACTAACTCTAGTTAGAATTATGTACAGAAAATTAGGAAAAGTGTACTCAAATACCTAACGGGGGTGGAAAACGAATACCTAATCAGTGGTAATTAGTGAAAAATGCGCCTTCTCTCAGACTTTTATTAAGTTGTCTCAAAGGTCACATACAATCTTGTGCCTGGGTTTGCTTGTTATCTTTTTATTTTGGGGTTAACCCCACAATGCAGCTCATTTTATATTTTTTTGTGGCACTTATTTACTAACCGTCTAAGTTAAACGTTAGAACTATATATATAACTAGCTGTGCCCGCGGCTTCGCCCGCGTGTATATAGGTTGTTTGGTATTTCCATTTACTATTTCCAGGCCAATATTCTAAAACATGGGTACGCTTTCTACACGTAAAAAAGTACATTAAATTTGTTAGTGATTAATTGTATCGTAGGTAATAACGTAAGTAACTCACTAAAATGCAGAGCGACTAAACATACCAATGCTAATGGCCGAGTTCCTGTTGCAAAACGTACTTCGAACAGGGGGCTGATCGCTATATGGTAAGCGTGTGATAAAAGACGTAAATAAGACGTAACTCAATGGCAATGTCTACAAAGGTCAAATACAAAGTATCGTGTAATGCCCAGGCTTGGAGTGTAGCAGCGAAAATTTCTTCAGTAGCAGCATAACAGGGCCGGGTATAATCTCAATGGTGAAGTGTCATAGCGAACCCAAGGATGAGCGGCAATGTATGGGAAGGCTAAATGCCAAGTAGGGACCGCATAAGTGCCCAGGCACGGAATGTTGCAGCGAGAATTGCTTCAGCAGCAGCATGAAAGGGGCCTGACAATAAATACTCAACGGGGTTTACTAATGTTTCGACGAAAATTATTTAGCAAATTCTTAACTCCCCGAACTACGTATCCCATATTTTTTTTGGTCAAATTATTATTTCCCAAATCAACGTTTCACACTGATATTATTTCCCAACTAATGATTTGATTTGTTATACAAATTATTACCTGGGATTTTTTAAAGATGTCAATTATGTTTTCGTCAAACGTATCGATTGGCATACCTTATTTCATCTCGGCCAAATTATCTACAGGTAAGAATCTCCTTTAAATTTTTATTAATGTATCCAATAAAACATGCCAAAATAAGCATGCTCCATCCGTTTTTAGGGTCATAAAAAATAACCCTAACCTACCTATCTCTGGGAGCAGTTTCGTTTTTAGGGTCATAAAAAAATAACCTTAACCTACCTATCTCTGGGAGCAGTTTTGTTTTTAGGGTCATAAAAAAATAACCCTAACCTACCTATCTCTGGGAGCAGTTTCGTTTTTAGAGTCATAAAAAATAACCCTAACCTACCTATCTCTGGGAGCAGTTTTGTTTTTAGGGTCATAAAAAAATTACCCTAACCTACCTATCTCTGGGTGCAGTTTCGTTTTTAGGGTCATAAAAAATAACCCTAACCTACCTATCTCTGGGAGCAGCACTAATTGCTACACAATTATTTACCACATAAACTTTGACAATATGTTATTTGCCTTAGGAAATCATTTGCTACACAATTATTTACTACAACAAAATTCGACGTAATAAAATTTTGCAAAATAAAAATTTAGCGAAATAAAAAAAATACGAAGTAAAATTATGCCAAGGATTGGTTTGCGAAATTAAACTTCGGCGAAAAGTTGGTTGCTAAATGAAATTTGACGAAATATAATTCGGCAAATAGGCAGTACACCCTCAATGGTAAATTGTCTTAGCGAACCCGAGGGCTGAAGGCCCGAGGATGAGCGGCAATATATGCCAAAGCCAAAACCACGGAGGGCCCAGGTCCGGAACATAGTAGCGAGAATTTCTTCAGCAGCAGCATGATAGGGCCGGGCCGAGTATAAACTCAACGGTTTAGTTTCTTGGCAATTAATGGGAAGGCCAAATGCCAATTACCGTATAGGGCCCAGGTCCGGAACATAGTAGAGAGAATTACTTCAGCAGCAGCATGATTGGGCCGGGTAAAAACTCAATTGTCAAGTGTATTAGCGAACCCGAGAGCAAAAGGCCCAAGGGAGCGGCAATGTATGCGAAGACCAAAGGCCGAATACCACATAGAGCTCAGGCCCGGAACGTAGCAGCGAGAATTTTTTCAGCAGCAGAATGATAGGGCCGCTTACAAACTCAATGGTTTAGTTTCTTGGCAATTAATGGGAAGGCCAAATGCCAATTACTGTTACCCAGGCACGGAATGTCGCAGCAAGAATTTCTTCGGCAGCAGAATGACAGGGCCGGGTATAAACTAAATGATCAAGTGTCTTTGCGAACCCGAGGGTGAGCGGCAATATATGGAAAGGCCAAATGCCAAGTACTGCATAATAGTGCCCAGGCACGGAACGTTGCAGCGAGAATTGCTTCAGCAGCAACATGAAAGGGACCGGACAAAACTCAATTGTCAAGGGTCTTGGCAATGTATGCGAAGGCCTAATGCCAAGTACCATATAAGGCCCAGGCACGGAACATCGCAGCGAGAATTGCTTCAGCAGCATGATAGGAACTGGACAAAACTCATGGTCAAGTCTTAAGAATAATTTCTTTATTTTATGTAGACACAGACATTTTTTTGTTTAAATTATAACCTTTTAATAGATGTCATTTACAAAGAGAAATGTGGCCTAAATAGGGCTCCGGTGCCCAGGGCTGGGAACGAACCAAATAGATAATTCAACAAATTTAAGTTAGATATTAGTGGATGACAATTATATTTCCGGTTAGTTACTTTCAACTATCAAAACGAAATTGACTCGTTTGGAAAGAAAAGTGTCATAGAATGTATGAGCTCCCATATAAACCACGACACTTCACATTCCGGGCAAATTTGCTAAAATTGAAAAAAAAATCATAAGCGGGATATTAACTACCCTAAATGTATATTGTGTTGTATAATAAAATGTAAGTAATAGTATTTACAGTCTGTCCAGAAACAGAAGTGTCGTAAAATGTATGAGCGCCCATATAAACTACGACACTTCTCTTTCCAAACAGACTTCATTGAATTGAAAAAAAAAATGTTTTAAATAAGCGGGATAAAAACTACCCTATATGTTACCCTGGGGTATAAACTGTTATAATACAAAATTTCATGAAATTCTGTTCGGTAGTTTTTGCGTGCATCGCGAACAAGCTCACAGACGACGCGAAAAATCACTGAAATGTATTTAGTCAACGTTTCTAAGACCCCCCGAATTCGTTTTTCTTAAATATCTTCAATGTACATTTTTTTTCTCCTTACGCGTCTATTATATGTATAGATTATGCACCGTCTCCGACACGACACTTCCGACACTTTACTTTGTTTTGTATACAGGTCCCAGGATCACGTGACGCTTTCGGAAGTATCGTGTCAGAGACGCTCCGGAACACCGTTCATCATATCATCGATGACAAATATATTTCCGGTTACTTTCAACAGTTTCAACTTTCACAAAGAAATTGACTTGTTTGAAAATAGAAGTGTCATAGAATGTATGAGCTCCCATATAAACTACGACACTTCTCTTTCCAAACAGACTTGCTTGAATTGGAAAAAAATATTTTAAATTAAGCGGGACAAAAACTACCCTATATGTTACCTTGGGGTATAAACTACTATAATACAAAATTTTATGAAATTCCTTTCAGTAGTTTTTGCGTACATCGCGAACAAACTCACAGACAGACAGACAAAAATTCCAAAAATCACTGAAATGTATTCAGTCAACGTTTCTAAGACCCCCCGAATTAGTTTTTTTTAAATATCTTCAATGTACATTTTTTTTCTCCTTACGCGTTTATTATATGTATAGATAATAGAACGCAGCGTAACCGGAAAACCAATTAACTAGTTAGACAGGCCTAAGAAAATAGACTGACACTTATGTCTAGTTAGTATATATAAACGAACGGGTTAATTTGTTCGTATTCCGTATTTGCATAACATACTTCACGCCATAAACAAAAAACTGATAAGGAGGGTTTTGAAAAAGCCAATATTGTTTTATTAATAATCTTTGATAGCTCACTAACAATATTTGGATCGACCTTAAAAATATTGGATGGAAATTTTTGGATACCAATATTCATCATACTACAATCTAAGTATGAAACTTTTAAGTATCCATTTTCACCGGAACCGTAAATGAAAATCATTAAAATAATTTTATTTACTGTTTATTCTTTAATATAATCTAGGCACAATTAAATTAAGTAGGTAATAGGTATCTACCTATAAAAAATTAAAGAGAACAACGTAAATCACCACTGGACCCTTATGCGACATGGCAAAACTGACAGTTGCTAGTAAGACAACTATGATATCACACTTTTGTTACAGCCAAAATCTTTATGGATTCACAATAGAGTGAATTGATATCCACTTACGTCAAAATCAATAAAATACTCAAGCGACACCTACTTGACGTTATTTGATGTTTAGGTGCGGACACGCGTGGAAACACCGTGGAAAGATGAATATCACTATCCACATCCAGTAGCGATTCAACTGTGATATCCACGTGTCACAGTTTGCCACGTCGAATAGGGGTCCAGAATAAAGAAAAGGAGGAGTTTCGTATCTTCATCAGTTTCATCACCCCGATAAAATTATTACCTGTCAAAAACTACAGGGCTTATAGTGTCTTATACTTTTAGAACAGTAATTCTCGTAGGTACGGTCACGGTCTTAAATAGTTGAGTAATCTCATAGAATACTTAAATATATTATTAAACAGAAGACTATTTTCAAACCGTAAATTGCTCAACAACTAAAATCCGCTGGACCCTAAAACTATTGATTTTATTACAGCACAACTAATTACATAACTGGACTTGTTAACATATTTATACTAACATGTCTCAGTGTCGCAAAGTCATATCTTTAGATTTACTTAATGGACGTTGTTTCTTGTTTACTATAATTACATCTTATCTTATTTTAATTATAGTTCTATTAAATAATTCTTCTGGCCAGTAATACACGCGGTAGTGTTTACGATATTTAAGAGCTATTGCAAACGATTAGAGGAAATTTTCCACGTCTTAAAGAACTTCAAATAATTGTGGACCTTTATTATGATGAGATAAATCTGTAGTATCTTTTGCTTGACTGCAACTCATAAAACCTTTTTTATACCACCTATTCTTCCCAGCTAGGAGGGAACAAAGGGGTACTTTTCTGTTCCAGGTCATACGTTTCGTTTTCGCCAGCCCGTTTTTAGAAACAAATCTTATTAAATTAATCAATTTATTATGATTAGGAAGCACGATAAGAACATATAATGTTAAAATAAATATGATTTATCAATAACATTTTATAATTTCCACTAAGGTGGTGTATGTAGTGTATATAATAGAAGCAGTACCTATGTGTCACATAGGAGCAAAATTATTTTCATCTTGGGCGTTAACACTTGAATCCCTCACTACGCTCAGGAGTCTATAATAGAATTTTGCTCCCTTGTTACACAATCTTTAATCACCTTCTTGTGGATCATATTACCCATTGCATGTTTTGTGTTCATGATTTCTATGATTCATGCCGACGTTTTATGTCAATGTTACGGGACAATAAAGATTCCTGGGATTACCTTTAATTAGGCCCTTGAACTGAAATGGTAATACAAAGTTTCCAATGCGAGTCATAACGTGAGAACCTTCATTTTGCAATGTTCCTTCTTGGCTACGTCGATGAAACTTTAATATAATGGGGATTATAAATTGATTCACATTTTAAAAAAAAATGTTTGTACCATGAGCTGAATTTGTTATACAGGATTACTTGTAAGAAATAACTACCTAGCAGCCTACATAATTTTGTTACTTATACAGCCTGAATCTATCGGGAGTAAAAGTCTATTAATAGTTATTTGTTATACAAGGGGTGAAAGTTGTATTTTACGTGCGAGTGTTATTTGAAACACGAGCTAGCGAAAGGATTCTATTATTGACCACGAGCGAAGCGAGTGGTTCAAAAATAGAATCCTGAGCGTAGCGAGTGCTTTAATACACGAGACGTAAAATAACTTTCACCCGCGTATAACACAAAACTTTTCACCTCACTACAGCGAGGAAAATAAGAAAAAGGGTGCATTTTGCTCGGTTTCCCGTAATTCCTCAGGTGTTTAATACTTCTTCATCACTCGAATCACTAATTTTTAACAAAACATCCTAGTAAAACATGCGAATATTTAACGTTGATATGATGGATGAATTGATTGAAATGAAAAGTTTTGACGTAAAAGGTTTTATTAAATGTCAGATGCGTTTTGTTCGTACGTAGACTTATTCGGCTGTCAGAACAATTTATCCGTTTTTACAAAAAGAATGAAGATTAATGTTGAATGCTGTAATTTATGAATTAAAATAAAGTTGTAAGACTGTATTAAGTGTTTTTACTCGATGCAATTCATTAATTGCGATGTTAAAAATTCTGCACTTTAACGTTTTACGTTTTGTTAGCTGTCAAATGTCACTTAAGCCACTTGTCACTTATGTCAAAACTCTTTCACCACATGTGGATAAAAAGCGATTTTCACAATAGATATTAAACAAACAAAAAGGGCTTTCCGAGCTAGTGAGGTGAAAAAATCATTTCAATTTAGGGCTAATCAAGCCACTAATCAAATAATAGGTCAGGCAACGAACATATATAGAGGGAAATGCTTGGAACACAATTTTTGACTTCGTAACTTTCCAAAGTCCCCGGCCGTAGCCCTTCAGCCGGGGGGGGGGGGAGAGGGGGGTTAGAAGGTCCCATTTTTTGGATTTTGTTTTCCAGTCATTATAAATAAACATACACCTAACCTAAGCAAAAACACAGTACCTACAAACATATCCTACGATTTATCATCATCATCATCATCATCATCCTAGCGTTTATCCCGGTTTGGGGTCCGCTTGACAACCTAATCCCATGAATTGGCGTAGACACTAGTTTTTACGAAAGCGACTGCCATCTGACCTTCCAACCCAGAGGGGAAACTAGGCCTTTTTGGTATTAGATCCGGTTTCCTTACGATGTTTTCCTTCACCGAAAAGCGACTAGTAAATATGAAATGATATTCCGTACATAAGTTCCGAAAAACTCAGTGGTACGAGCCGGGGTTTGAACCCGAGACCTCCGGATTGAAAGTCGGACGTCTTACCGCAAGGCTACCAGCGCTCTATATCCTACGATTTGATACCCGACTTCTGATCTTCATCCTACGATTTATCTGTAAATAAAACTGATTATAAAGGCTTTCAAAGACCCCAAACACCAGGGTTGAAAATAGCAGCCGTATCGTTTGTAGACAGCCTTATTATAGCACCTTTCTACAGTTTATATACAGCTATACGTTTCCTCACAACTGGTTCATAGTAATAAGGGTGTATTTGTGCCAGCAATGCCGTGAAAATGACACGCATGGTTACGAGTTCAGAGTTAAACAGTGCACTTTATGCGCAGTCGCCTGTGTGACGTTGAACTCTGCTTATAAAAATCACAAAGTGCGAAAAAAATTGCAGCATAAAATTTCATACTACATTTTGATTATGAAAAAGTTTAGTTTTTTGTAGTGGAGCAAAAGCGCAAAAGTGACTAGTTTGAAAAAAACATGTTCATACGCTAGCAGTACAACTGTTGTCAAAACACATTTCAGTGAAATAAAAAAAACTAATATTTAAATTTAAACTTTCGCAATATATACTAACAATATAAAACTAATATTAATTCATCAATAAATATAACATAGTTGAAATAAGAACATATAAACTAGCATTAAAAACATATAAAACTTGTCGGTATCACTCAATTTTTTTTTTTAATCTACACCGCAAAATAAAAATACTGTGTAGCTTAATAAAACTTTGACATGATTTTGAACTGACTAGTGACTTGGTGTAGTGACATAAAAATGTTTTGGGTGCTCCTAATTGTAGCAGGTATAGTGTGGCTGGTGTACAGCAAACTCCAGAACAGGAAGATTGTGGAACTGTCCAGGAAGCTGCCAGGGGATTTGCCATCATGGCCGCTCCTTGGACATGCTTACTTGCTACGAGGCAGCGACGAAGGTAATTTATGAATATTTTTATAAGAAAAATGTGCTACATAGAAAGAACGTTATTACAGTAATTTTCACATTGCAGAAATGCTCCCACATTATTAAATTTTAAGAAGACTACAGGGGATGGGAAGGAGTGGGAAGTTTTTTCTTTAGTTTATTGGTTTAAGAGTCAATGATCAATGAACCATATGTACTTATTAGATCATAAGTGATGTAATATAAAATTGCAGCTCTAGATCATTAATCACAAGTGAAACAATAATTCAATAATTCGTTTTGCATATTTTGCATAAATATTGTTTAATCTAAATTTAAATTGAATTATATGAACAACTAACTAACTAAGCAAAACAAACGTTTGTATAATAATAGTAGATTACAACAGAGACCGGGAAAACAGGGATTATCGATCAGGTAGATATAGAAATAGACATATTAGACCTACTGTTGCACGATGCAAGGCCGGGAATACTTTTTCACGCTTAGGTAGTAGCGCTTTTCTCAAATATACAATGAAAGAAAGAATGAATATTCCGTCAAAGACTTACTTAATTTACTTACTACATACATTAGTTCCGTTCCGATAGGTTCCGTTTATAAGGTATTAGTCTGCTTCTGTTCTATTATTGTTCTCACTCCAGCTGTTTATAAAACCTGTCACTGGCTTTGACACCAAGGTTACTTTGCAGGCCTAGGCCTGAAACGTTGTATGAATTCCTATTATATTCCTCTCGAGTTGCTGCATGGGTGAAACTGGATACTTCCAAGCTTATTTAAGAGGAAAGATATTTAAAACGTGTGCTTGCAAGTTAAAATGAATTGAGTCTTAGGTTTACTTAAACATAATAATTATGGTTGACATTTGCGAGCTCACGAGTACAAAATCATTGACTTTTGCCATTGTGTTAATTACAAAGGTAGTTAATTCATTGTCTTCAATTTATGTTAGTAATCTAATAAATATATTACTCAACGATTATGTAATAGTAGAATTTTACGCCGTTGTACTTTATGTTCTAGGCTAAAACACGACATAATTAGTTATCGAACGAACGGGAGCGTAAGCGAAGCGAATTTTTACAAACAACTTCTGACTACTGGGACATCTCGGCATTTCGATGGCTTTTTGATTTTGTTAGTTTGTTAGACGATAACTTTTGTAACGTTTTTCTGATCTTACACATAGATACACATAATTTGAGAGTTTGTATATGAGCAGGATCGATCAAGGTGTCATGGAGCTATAGGTGCGAAAAAAATATCTTACTGGTCTTGTTAGTCGCGCATATTAGATATAATTTATAAACAAACATATTAGGACAAGAGAAAATAATCGGTTCGATGTTCGGGCAACTATGAGTACAAATAATAATATGAGCATTACCATTATGCTAAATAGCATTACCGATCATTAGGTAATGCAACAATTGGGCATTAAACATTAAAGATCCTGGTATAGATCCAAAACAATAATCAAAAATTAGATGAACAGCATAATTATAATATCTCACATATGCAATAATCGGTATATAGTTATTTGTGCAGCAAGAGAGGAAAGTTGGTTTTTCTTGCGAGTGTTGATTTTGAGTCCCGAGTAAGCGAAAGATTCTATAATTGAATCATGAGCGAAGCGAGTGATTCTAAGTTTGAATCTTGAGCGTAGCGAGGGATCTCAAGAACACGAGATGTAAAAAAACTTTCCTCTCGTGTGACACATACAACTTTTCACCTCAGTAGTGAGAACATATTAAAGTTAAAAAAACACATTTATTACATTCCTGAATGAAAGGCATCACCATTATGACGAAAAGCTTCTAGAAACAAAATTTCACTCCCTGGAGTGAGGAAAGTCTCAACTTTCGTCACTCCCTGGAGTGATGAAAGTCGCACTTTCGTCACTCCAGGGAGTGAGGGAAGTAGGCTTGTTCGAACTGCTGAGGTGAAAAATATCTTTGTTAATATCTGACTTAACAACTTCGCTCTCTCGTAACCTCTGCCTTGGAATAATGCTTATTTCCAAATTTTAAATTAAAGTACCTACCTTTATTATTATTTATTATAAAAACGTTTTTTTACAAAAGTTGCGAAAATGTGCATAAGGACTCGTCATAGTCGCTGTTTTACATAGGGTATTGGTATACCCTATAGTCTGTATCTTTAGGTATTTAAATAAAAGTAAACAAACAATTTGTACATTCTCGGGTAGCTATAACATTTATTGGTTAACCAACCAAAAATAGTATTACATAACCAAATACAAAAGCCCCTAGATCTGTCACTGAACGAACGACCTGACTTTAACCTAACATTATTTGATCATGTAATATTTTCATCTACCCTCAACTGGCTTATGGAGCCATTGGAGGGTAGATTTTGTTTACTTTTATTTAAATACCTAAAAATACAGACTATATGTAATTACCCTATGTATTGGTATATTATGGCGATAAACCAGATTTCTCAAAAACTTAAACAAATTTCAGCCAAAATAAACTTACGTCTAAGTTTCGTTTTCCAAAGTGCGCTTGCGTCTCGACTCTATCAAATCAAATCATTCTCATATCAATGGATGAATTTAAACAGCAAACACAAAATTTGAAAATTACTCAAAAATATATGTGTATAGAAATGGTTTTTTTTAAAGCGGTCAGCGATCACTGGGCTAACAGCAAGGATAACTGCAATTTTGACTTCATTATTGAAACGACGCAAAATAGCAGTTAGTATAATTAAAAACCATTTTAATCCATAATCTATAAAGTTCTTTTTCGTGAATTGTTTCAATTGTACATATAATCTTAAGTAGTCGACTTAGGTAGTGAAATGCAATATGCAGTGTGCAATTAATACTGGGGCGCGATTCGACAAGACAAAAAACGAGACGTGGACGTCACAGTAGAATCGCTAGGTGATAGAGTGATATCCATCTGTCCTCAGATGGACACGCTTAACTGTCAAATTTATAGTAGCTCTCGCTAGAGTGTTTGTCTATGGCTATTAGCCACCATTTTAGATATGTTGACAGGACATTGGGAATCCCATGGCAGAGACTAAAAGGCGGGTTTTTTTATACGAATATAGATAACACCATGTTAGTACTGGAACTGGAGCCCACCCTAATGTACATTTATCAAAAAACTTACCGGTTAGCTTCCATAGCGTTCCGTAGCGTTGTAGAACCCATCACGGAGATCATGTAAACATACTTAAATTGTGGCTTTATGTATGGAGTCTAGTTGAAAAGCGTTGGTAGCCTGGCGGTTAGACGTCTGACTTTCAATTCGAAGGTCTCGGGTAACCCCCGCTCGTACCAATGAGTTTTTCGGAACTTATATACGAAATATACTTTACTATTTGGTGAAGGAAAACTTCGTGAGGAAACCTGCACATATACGCGGAGAAATCCAAAGTTGTATGTGAAGTCGCCAATCTGCTTTGGACCAGCACAGCATGGGGACTATAGCTCGATCCCTCTTTTGTATGAAACGAAGCCTGTGTCCAGCAGTGGGACATATATAGGCTAACATATTTATTTATTTATTTCGATGGACGCATAAGATGTTAAGATTTTAAATCGTAATTTTTTGCTTTTCTGGTTCTGGGTGGGGCTGCCACGATATTTCAGCGCGTCCGGCATGTTTTCCGAGGCACGAACTGATGGCTTTGCTGCCATTATGAGAAAAAGAAGTGGGATCCTGTTTCGGCTTTGCGGCAGTCTCATCCGTATCCTCGGCGTTGAGATAGCCCTATACTAGCCCGGTCGACGTCAATACACGTTGTTAAAGATAGGATATAAGGAGCGTATTTTAATACGTGTTAGAGTAGTCTTATTAGCTTGGGTACATACACATATTAGATAACATTAAATTATAGGCAAATTACTATAACTAACAAGATGTATGGACTATTTGTCCATAATAAAGTTTTATTTGTTTATTTAATTTATGTTTGAGCTTACCATTCCAAATTTTCACTTCACATTTATACAGGGGTCCCATGCAAGGACCGGTACCGATTACCAATGAAGGGGTATACGGTTATTATTAACCGACTTCAAAAAAGGAGGAAGTTCTCGATTCGACTGTTTTTTTTTATCATTATTTTTTTATTTTTTTTTGTATGTATGTTACTCGATATCTCCGTGAATCGTAAACTGATTTTCAAATTTTTTTTTTATTGAACAGGTATAACCCCTAGATGGTCCCATTGTCACCATGTCGGGGTCTGATGAAGAACTACGCGTTATTGTATATAGTATCTTTAATGTATTTGTAGTACTGTTTTGAAAAAATAAGTCCCGCCGAGTTTCTTGCCGGTAATAAGTAATACTTCTCGGGTCAGAGGTGTAGGGTTAGAACCGGTGGTAGTTTCTTTTCTCTCTGACGTTCATAAGTGCATTGTAATGTGCCTAAATTGAAGAATAAATATCTTTTATCTTTTTATCTTTTAGGATCCTGCAAAAATCGAGGGAACTCATATAGGCACACCTATAGTGATTTCACTATTTTTAACCGACTTCAAAAAAGGAGGAGGTTCTCAATTCGACTGTTTTTAATCATTTTTTTGTATGTATGTTACTCGATATCTCCGTGAATCGTGAACCGATTTTCAAATATTTTTTTTAATCGAACGGGTTTAACCCCTAGATGGTCCCATTGTCACCAAGTCGGGGTCTGATGATGGGATTCTGGAGAAATAGAGGGAACTCTTCAACTATTATAGGCACACCTATAGTGATTTAACTATTTTTTACAGCAACTCGGCCACTTCTTCTTGGAATAGCGGGTCCTAAGTGAAGTCGGTTCTTTTTTGTTTAAAATTACTACAAATCCTATCAATTCGATAAGCACATCATTGGTTTAACCCAAAGGTAAGCGCTTACCGAAATCGAAAACCCCCAATAAGTTTACCCTATCAAGTGTTTTTAGAATGCGATCAAACTATTGTAAACTATATCGTTAAGACATTCGATAGAGAAATCACATTGAATATGGTTAACCTTATTTAAAATGGTTTCCGTAACAATAGGCTAACCCTAGTGATAGGGTAACCATATCATTATGTAACCATTTAATAGGTTTAATAGGTTTATCCTATCGAAAAGATTAATTAAATGGAGGGGTTTTCTGGGTCTGGTCCCATGCAATATGTTAGTACCCTCTGGTTAAAGCTGCTACGGGTTGTGTGGTGTTATCTTCGTAAAAAAAAAGACTATATAAGTTATACAATTTTCATACAAAAAACTTCTGTATAAATAATAAAGAAAGAATTGTAAAATGTAGCTTAACTTAAGTATCTTAAACAGAAAACGGACAACATATGAATTTCTTGTAAAAATTCATAAATTTTCAGTACATATTCATAATTTTGTACAAGTTCTATAAGTGGATCGTAGTTATATTGTTTATTGCTATGCTATTGCTACATAATACAAACTGATAATATATATACAGGTAAACAAATTATGTGATATTAATTTTCAAGCCAAGATACAATTCATGTGACGTCGAGAAATTACTAGCTTACGGAAATTCTCACCATAAAGGGAGAATTCTCAGTAACATTTTCCTCAAGTAAATTTGACCACGATTACAACTGGCTTAACTTGAGGTGCTAAAGGCGCTAATAGTAGTTTATGTAACTGTTACGTAATAGGGGTCCTTAAAACACGAGTGTGGTTTTATGAAACGAACGAAGTGAGTTTCATAATAAGATCACACGAGTGTTTTAAGGCCTAATTACGTACAGTTGCATACACTGCTTTATCTACACACATATTATAAACCCGAAATGATGATTGGATGACTGCAATTGCACGGATTGCACCGCCATCGCTATGGCCAACTCGATTGTGCCGGCGGTCGGGCGGGCGCGTGCCGGCGGGCGGGGCCCACCCGGATTTTCGTAATGAAATCGATTTTTTGATTATTATTTGAAAATAATAACATCGTTACAGATAAGACATTTGTTCTAACTACTAACGAAACAATCTATTTTTATGGTGGTTATAACGTGCGGTTTTTAACGCATCATGGAGGGTTTATGATATGGGTGTAGATAAAGCATTTTATAGCTCGTATTATTAAGCAATAATGTTAATAATTTGCAATTATGTCGATGTGATCGGGTCGGTGGTTATCAGTTAGCGTTACGTTCTTACTTCAGGTACGAAAAAAAAACAACTTCTTGCAGCATTTTTTCTAAAATGACGAGAATGAAATGGAAGATACATGGGGGCGGGGCTTATCTTTAGAATAGTTTAGAACGATGTCAATTGCGACACAAGCGGATTTTTACAAAGACATAATGCACTTAAATCTTAGTGTCGCCTGATTGGCGTTCACAATATCAGGCAGAAGAGGGGAAAATACAGGGTGTTTGGCACTTGACATGACCCAACAAATTTGTTTGGGGTGTGGGTGGTGTCATATCCTTCCTTTCCGTCCTTGGTCGTTCTGGAGATACGATTTTTTAAATATTTTCCTAAATTTCCCAAAATCTGATACTTATTAGAAGCCCCATAACTTATTTTTGTGTGTGGTTTTAAATGCATAATTTATTTTCTTGTCTTACGTTTTGTCTGTCTTCTTCCAAATATTCGGTTTTTGTTACAAATATACCACAAAATGAACACAGGGGCCGGTTTAAATCCGATTATATTTATATCAATAAATAAACAATAATGTTGACTTATCGTGCATACATACCAATATTTTGATTAAGAATTAAAATGATATAATGTTGAAAAAGTAAGAATATTTGGAAATTTAAACTATTTTCTCGATAATTACCGCCGCGGAGAATGTTACCGAGAACTTTCCCCTTAAATTCTCTTCATTTTCGTAAATTTCGGTAACGGCATATCACTTGAGTTGAGTACCCTAAAAGTTCGTAAGCGCAATTTTTTTCCTTGTTATTAAACAACAAATTTTAATCTCTTTCGATTTAAGTCTTTAAGACTTATGTTTTTACGATCTCCGAGATTGGCTGTACATCGCTGTGGAAGCCGACCGATAAGATTTTTGATAAATTTACAGTATGGCAGGCTCCAGTACCTATTATGTTTATTTATGTGAAGTATATCAAATGTCAAATAATTATTTTAGGCATTGACATATAATCATGAAGAAACTTTAAACTGGAGCAATATCAGCCAAAAATATCAATAAGTCAAATATACTCTAATGTGATTACTTTAAGGTTAATTTTCGCTCGACATATGTGAAGGAGGAAAACAAGCCGAGAGAGATGCTAAAACGGGGAGACCTCTGTCCCTCTCTAAACGTTGCCATTCGGAAAAAAATTAATTCTGTGGTAAAAAGTATTTAGCGTGAAATTAATAACAAAAAAGTTTTTAAATATATTTGATTACAAGAATTACGTATGCTTATCATACTTTTTTATTTTTAACCGACTTCAAAAAAGGAGGAGGTTCTCAATTCGACTGAATTTTTTTTATCATTTTAATTTTTTTATTTTTCTTTATTTGTCATTTCTCTTAAGTCAGGTTTTTTACAATATTTTTATAAAAGTAAAATACAAAATACATCTAAAACATACAAAAACAATAAGAACATTACAAAAAACCTAACCTAGGGTGCCGCCGGCAACGGGGCAATTTTTATTATTATTACTTTTTTGTATGTATGTTACTCGATATCTTCGTGAATCGTGAACCGATTTTCAAATATTTTTTTTAATCGAACGGGTATAACTAGGGTTGCCAACCGTCCCGCTATATGCGGGACGTCCCGTTTCTGGGGCCGTAGAGCATGCGTCCCGCAAGGGGTCCACGCGGGACGCCGATTGTCCCGTTTTCAGACTAGACTAGATCATCAGTACTTCAGCACCAAAACGAGCGTTGATTTGCATGTTAGAATCATTTTAAAGCGTGTAATTTTACTTGAATATACCGCGAGTAACGCGCGCTAGCGCCATCAACGCTCACTCGCTCGCTCGACACTCCCTGTCGCTGTGTATGGCGGCTATTATTTAAGGTTGTGATTTGTGAATTTAAGAATATTTCTTCTTGGGGAGGGGGGGGGGGGGGGTTGCATTATTGCAGTGAGAGTGAGGCCGCGTGTAGGTGTCCCGCGGTTTTAAGCCTGGTCCCGCAATGTGATCGTAAATGTACCGCGAATCTCTGAATCACAGTTGGCAACCCTAGGTATAACCCCTAGATGGTCCCATTGCCACCAAGTCGGGGTCTGATGATGGGATTCTGGAGAAATCGAGGGAACTCTTCAACTATTATAGGCACATCTATAGTGATTTCACTATTTTTTAAAGCAACTCGGCCACTTCCTCTTGGAATAGCGGATCCTAAGTGAAGTCGGTTCTATTTTTATTTAAAATTATCGAACTCGCGAAGCGTAAGCGAAGAGAGTTCTTACAAACAACTCCAGACCGAATTGTCAACTGGCTACTGGGACGTCTCGGCATTTGGATGGCTTTTTGATTTCGATAGTTTGTCCGACGATAACTTTAGTAACGTTTTTCTGATCTTTGTGAAATTTCTTGGGGCTGTAGCAGAGATACATAAAATTTGTAAGTTCGTATATGAGCAGGATCCATCAAGTGGTTATGGAGCTAGAAGGAGAAAAAAATCCTCCTTAGGGTCTTCTTATATTGGTTAACTCGTTTGCAAGTAAATCGCGAGTTCTCAGTTCGAGGCGGACTACTAGTTTTAATAAGTTAATAAACTAGCACGAAAAATCTTTAATAATTATTTTATAACTAGTAGTCCGTCTAGTAGTAAGTAAAAATATCGTTAAAAATCTTAAATCTTGAAATAGGGTGTCCGCTTCATATGACTAATGAGACAAGTTTAAGGTTTGAGTTTTGTTCTTTATGAGAATAATAGACCATCTATCTCCGGTTTTGATGCACAGTTGTATTTTGCTGTGCTGTCAGCATTTTTTTGTTAATCGACTTAAATATTTCTAGAATATTGGTGTGTTTTATTTCCTTATGTTTTATTTTTCCAACGATAATAGATAATAGGAGCCTCCACACATCCAGTCAGTAGCAGAAGTAGCTAACGCACTGTTTTCTAAATTCAAACAACACTAACTGCAGCTTTCCCAATGGGTATGTACCTACTAGGGCTTGCAATTGTTTAACGGCCTCCTAGCCTAGTTGGTAGTGACCCTGCCTATGAAGCAGGAGATCCCGGGTTCGAATCCTGGTCAGGGCATTTATTTGTGTGCTAATCACAGATTTTTGTTCCTGAGTTATGGATGTTTTCTATGTATTTAAGTATTTATCTATATCTATCTATATCGTCACCTAGTAGCCATAAAACAAGCCTTATTGAGCTTACTGTGGGACTAGGTTGATTTGTGTAAGATTGTCCTAATATTTATTATTATTATTAATTGTCCGGATAATTCCATACAAATTACTATTCAAAATATCCGGATTGCAAGTCCTTGTATGTGCAGTCGCCATCAGATATATCGGAGCGGCCAAGGTAGTCACAAGTATTTGAACAACGCCTCTACTTCCAAGGCGATAAAGTGCATGTTCAGATGTTGAGTACCCTGGCCGGTCCGATATATTTGATGACGACTGTACCTATGACGCGCCGCCGCTGAATCTTGCCAATAAGGTGGTTAGTACAGTATTGCAGTATTTGATGGCGACTGTATCTAATAACCGCCTGCTCTGCTCACTCTACAGCAAGTTGAGATAGTTGCGTCCTTGTCAGTTCTGTTTTGGTTGTGATTTTCGGATGCGAATGCGTAGGTGGACTAATTGCCAAGACTTTACCGAAACCCTCAGCCCAAAAATGGGAAAAATCATTACGTAGACATAGATAAGTAGCAGAGGAATGGTTGTTCGGAAAGATAAGTGTCGTGGCTGATATGAAAGCTCATGCATTCTAACAACACTTCTCTTTCCGAACTTCTACAAAATATCATTATGACTATAGGATTTAAAATGAGTTGAGTACCTACGAATAAAAATTTGTTAGGATCAGTCCTAACAAATTTTTATTATTACACATATTTAGCATTAATTGAACGAGGATTTCCCAAGGAATTCCTAACTTTTGAAATTAACGTGGTCACCCTAATAGAAAGAGGTGAAGATGAAGGTCTCCCCGTGTGCCATCTCACTCGGCTCGTTTTTTCAAGGCCTGTGTATTATCTTGTTTATCTATGGTAAGTATATCTATGAAAATTACTACTCAACTGACAGACGATGACGGCATGGGCGCACAATATGGCGAATTTTTCGGCCGCATTGGGTTTTTACGTAAATACCCGTCTCTCTTTTTGATTATGGATATAGAGGTGAGTTAAAACGAGACGAACATATTTTTATGTGTTTTCATTTTCATATGTCGCGTCCCTTATATACAAATCTCGAATACAGTGCCACCAAAAAGAGTAGAAATTAAAAAGTGGCAACATCGTAGTGTCGTCCCGTTTTTTTAGATTGATTTGAAAGGGACGACACTACGATGTAGCCACTTTTTAATTTCTACTCTTATTGGTGGCACTGTACATATAGATGTCGCTTTCAAATGACTTTTCATAAAATGCTTCAAGGGGGCTGGCTCTCTTTACCTACTTTTACTTACTTTACTATTTGCTACGTGGGATTCCCCTAATATACTGACGACTACGTCAAAACTAATAAGATGGCGCCCATGCCCATAGAGGCAATCCTCTAGCGAGACGTGTTGATTTTGACGTAGGTGGATATCACTTTTGAGTGATTCCATGGCGATTGTGGCTGTCACAAAAAAGTGATCTCGCAGTGGTCTCGTCAGCTAATGTCAATTATGCCTTGTCGAATATGGCTCCTGTGATGATGCAACGAAAGAGATCTTTACTTGACTGACAAAAGAAGGCTTTTTAAGAGTCGCCAGGACGCTCCGCTCGCGTGAACTCGCGTCCCCATACAAACGTAGTTCAGCTCTCATTTTAAAACGACAAGCTTTAGAACCACGAAATTTGGCATGGGCATTCTAGTAGTACAGATCTATGTCGGTAATTTGTTATCATTGCTAAAAATTGTAATACAAAGAAACTATAGCAAAAATAAGTTTTGTATGTAAATCTGTATCTGGCTGTATTTTTTTTGTATTAAATTTTTTTGCAACGAAAACGAATTACTGACATAGATCTGTACTACTAAAATGCCTATGCCAAATTTCGTGGTTCTAAAACATGTCGTTTTAAATGGAGAGCTAAACTACGTTTGTATGGGGACGCGAGCGTCCTGGCGACTCTTAAGTAGATATATTTTAAAGGCTGAAATATTTGCATATGCTATAATATTTTTATTTATTGATTTTTATATGGATTGACGAATGATCATTTCAATCGAAATGACATTAAATTAATGTGCTATACAGCTCATTCTTGTCATAGCTGTTAACTATTGAAATCAAAAAATATGAAAAACGAATATTAATTACACAGAGATAAGATAAAAACATAAATCACCGTTAAAATAATGCGAATTACTTTAAATATACATTAATAATTTATAAGGCGTCATTGACTGGTGTGTTGACGAGGGACCCTCTTGTTCCTTTAGCCGTCAACACAGTGAATCCACCTTTTAGTAAAGGGTCAGGCATCCATGGGCTACGGTATATGCTTACCATCATCGGCGTAGTATAAAAAGAAAAAATTACTTACTCAACTCTAAAAAACAAATTACAATTAATCTCAAACGTCATAATAATTCACAAAACACACCACCAATGGCTATTTTTTCGGTCAGTGCAGTGAATTTGAGATTACATCAAGACATTACCCTTTACCACATTAACCGACTTTTATTGAGGTCAACAAAATTGTTGTCAGAACGAGTCTTGCATCCAAATTACTCAGTGTCAAGGACACTTTTATCTTTCTGTATATACTCCGTGAAATAAGTAAAGCCTGATCAGGAAAATTATTGCCAGTGTAAGACATTAGTTCCAATGAAATTCCGCAACATAGCGCATGGTCATATATTCCTAGTCAGGCTTTAAATCCATTCAGATTTTTGTTTACACTTTTCTCTGATGCAGCACGTTTTAGTCGCCCAATTTTGATACTTCAAACCGTAGATGTCTTATCAATGTACCTTAACATTTATTTCTTTAATAGCCATAATAATTACAAATTACGAAAAGTTCAGACAAGCAAATAAAAAACATCCTTGACACTGCGCAATTAGGATGTGACGTTTATGTCAACTTTGAACTTATAATAGGACCCATATATTACACGTCACTTAAAATCTGATATCATAAATTCGATCGCAATACAATGAGCACGAAAAAGACCTCAGACACTTCAGTAGTACTTTGGCATTTCCTTTAATATGAATTGAGACATTTATGCTAACATCACAGGAAGGTTGTAGTTGTGACATGGGTCAACTTAAAGTACAATTAATTATCTGTATTTAAAAATAAGCAGGACTCTCCCGAGGTTGTCGCTGTGCAATATAGATTATTATAACGAAAGGTAGGTACAATTTTAATTAAAGAGCAAGAGAATGCGATTCCAAGTTTATAAATCATTTAAAAAAAACTTAAGTAGTGCTTTAAAGAACTATATGTATATATGCGCCAATTATCATGCCTGTAATTATCAGATCTAATTTACATTACCTGCTCGCAGAAGAGTCCTACATTTCCTTCCAGCTCTCATCCCATCAAATAGTCTGCTTGCTCTAATGCTTAAATTGAAATGCATAAAGCCCAAATACGAATTAAAAAAATGTTTGCTAAATGTATGAACTAACAAATAATATTTTACAGAAGACGCAGAGCAATAAACGATTACCAACCCCATTCTAGCTGCCATTAGCCAAAACGTTATTTTTTCCTAAAATTATGTAGATAGGTACTTACCTCTCGTACTTGTAATGACAATTTAGTTGGTTCCAGATCAAATGAAGGTGTTCCAGAAGTCTGGGCGTTTGACGATCAATCGCGGCGGCCTGGCGTCGTACTGGGTAGCCAACCGACTCTATATCAGTAAGAGTTAAATTTTTACTTGATATGCTACTTTTTTTCTCAGTATTGCCTCTTCTTACAATTTTATTGAAAAAAGAAACAACCAATAATAAAATAAAACCTACACCTGATCTATTAGTTGTTCCATAATATAGGAACCATCGACACAAAAGAAGAAAAAGAAGAAGTTGTTCCTAAAGTAAAATGATCATTTCCCAAAAAAAGTAAACAAGAAAGTTTGATGATGACTAAATAATAGTCAATGCTAAAGTAAACCTTAATTAGATAATTCCACAGAATCCGGAATAATATTTATCACAAAAACTAAGCATTTTTAGGTATATCATATCTGCAAGTCTCAGCTATTCTAGCTGCTTATAGACCCAGATATCTAGAAGATGTTCTTTTTTCTTGCATCATTAACGGCAATGCATTTGCTTCAGTGGTAGCTGACCCAGTGGCCGCAGAGGTGGTGCTCAAAAACTGTTTGGAAAAAGACTACGTCATGAAGTTCTTGCAGTTTCTCGTTGGGAATGGAAGCATTTATGCACCAGGTACGTTTCTGTCAGTCATAACAATATTATTAATCTGCGTAGGACCTTTTTATAATAGTTGCGCTAGCCGTATTTGACTTTTTGCATATCGTGTGATATGCAAAAAGTCAAATACGGCTTTTCGTGAACAAAAGTCATGATTGTTCCTTAGGACCCAAGGATGAATTTGAGAAGTGTAGCCACCAAGATTTTTGATGTAATTTTTTAGGGAGGGGCCTCCCGGCTTTCAACTTGATCTTGATATCTACGCACGTCAGTTCATCAAAAATCTTGGTGGCTCCACTTGTCAACCCATCCTTGGGTCCTAAGGAATAATCAAGACGAGGGATATCTTTTTTTCACAAAAACCTGTATTTTTATGGCTACACCAACCACTATAAGATAAAACAATGGTCCATTAAAACTGGCTAGACGTGCTAATGTATATCATAATAAAAACCACTTCCAACTAACTCAAACTGGTTTCGAATTTGTTTGTGAAGCATAAAACGCCCTCCTTTTAGCCACTTTACCTAGTACAATAATAAACATGTAGGTAACTCCCATAAATATTTTTTGGGGTACCTACTATGATCTACTACTACTACTACTACGATGAATTGGCATATTAGGCAATTCGAAACTCAGAGGAAAAATCAGACTTTAATCTCATCCAATTTCATCACGATATTTTCTTCCACCGAAAATCGACTAGAAAAATATCAAATGATATTTCATACATAAAAACATAACTAAGTTCCAAAATTCTTGGGACCTTATCGCTAAGCAACCGCATGATACCAACGCTTGTAATTAATTGTATTTTACTTGTTGAAAGTCTACAATGGAATGTTTTACAAACAAACCAACGTATACGGAAAAATTATAAACTAACATATCTTATCTCAACAATTTCCAGTATCAATATGGCGTCCACGAAGAAAGCTGGTAGCTCCCACATTCAGCATGAAGAATCTCAATAGGTTTGTGGAGGTGTTCGCTAGACAGAGTGCAGTGATGGTGGACCAGATCGGGCCCTCAGCTGGACGAGGCACCTTTTCTGTGTGGAAGTTCCTCACCACTTACACTTTTGATGCTGTTTGTGGTACGTAAAGATTGTTTTTAACAAGTTGGGGGATATTCTTGAAGTAGGTTTACCCCCAAAATATACCCCAAAAATACCAGCACTATTAGAAACAATGACAGCGTAAAGAGAAGATGGGGAATATTAGGAACATAAATATTGCTGATGAGAATAATGAGGAACACGACGCAAAGACGATTGTGATTATTTTTTTACAGAAACAACATTAGGAGTCCAGATGAAAGCACAGTTGAGCCCTAACCAAGCCTTTCTAGATGCCCTGGACGAGATCACGCAACTAATAGCTACCCGCATGGTTCAACCCTGGCTGTATGCTGATTGCATGTACAGCCTTCTGCCACAGTACAGAAGGGCGGAGAAGTGTCGCAGACTGATGTACAATTTTGTAGAACAAGTAAGAGAGCTCATAAGAAATACCTTAGAAGCCGAATAGGTACTATTTATACGAGTACACTATAATAGTTTTGCACAATTTTGAAAGAAAAAAAATCACTCACTTGACTGCATATTTTCGACATGTTGCTTAAACTAGGATACCATACGTCATACGTCATACCTACGTCATAAATAATTACTAACTTAAAAAATCCGGTCAAAAATTAAATTTCTTGCAAATTCAAACCGCAGTCGATTTCTTAATAATTTTAATTTGACTTTGTTTTAGGTTATAAAGACAAAGAGAATAGAAATGGAACGACGAGCTAAGGCGAATCCACAGGAAGAACCAGGTAGGATTTTTAAAAGTAATGTATTTAAATATATCTTTCGGTTTCCTAATAAAATATTAAACTTTTATAATGTCGCAATTCCTGCACTAGTGTCTGTCTGTTCCGGGCATAAATTATCAATTACTTTACACAAACTCTCTTAAAAATATACCCTTACTGAACAAATAAGATATTTTAAGGTCACCCCATAGAGTGGGTTGTAAAAATTTGGTATGACGCATTAAAGGTTAGTTATTTATCTATGGGCCACTAGTTGCCTGAAAATAAGCGTTTTTCATTTTTCATTTCATTTCATTAAAAAAACGTGACCATTTTTGTGGCGGTTGCAGAAGTCTTAGGCCAACAATCATTCCTCGAGATGCTTCTAGAAACCTCTCATCTCACGGATCACGAGTTAATAGAAGAAGCGATGGTGATCAGCGTCGCTGGTACAGACACCTCGGCCGTTGCCGCTTCTTTTACCGTGCTCATGCTGTCAAGGCATCCAGAAGTCCAGGATAAAGTTTATGAAGAGTAAGTATTCATGGTATATTGCATTTTTTTAAATTCAGTAACGGCTATTTGAATGTGATATCATGTTAAAATAACTTAAGTAAATATTCGTAGCCAAAACACAAATCAAATATTAGTCAGTATTTAAAAACTAAACCGCCCGGATGTGTTATTTCAAACATCCGAAATTAAATAGGCTTTTAAAAGGCGTCACCATTTTCGTGTTCACAAATACATACAGTCCGTGGGCTTTAAGAAGAACCGGCGAAGACACACGATGGTAATATTGCTGTTCTGCTTTTTCATGTGTCATTGTTGATGGATACCCGACGTCTCTTTTTAAAACCCGAAGGTTCTTTTGAGAGCTCACGGACTGTATTTGTGTTTTAAAGGTTACATGATGTGTTCGGAGACTCCAACAGAAACGTGACGGCAGAGGACTTGCCGAGACTGAAATACTTGGAGGCTGTCATCAAGGAAACTCTGAGAGTGTATCCGCCGGTGCCAGTCATAGTGCGAGCTGTTGAAAATGACACTGACCTACGTAAGTTAGGAGTAAAGAAGAAACAAATAACATTATTGAGAGCTGTTACTCACTGTTAGCACAGTAGTCAGTCAACAACCTGATCCTACAAGAAAACTTGATTTATCTCATGAATCATGAGTTTTAGTTACAGATAAAGCTGACTCTATATCACAGTAGTTATATCCTTTGACTACAGCACAGTAGAAACAGAAAATTTATGTTTAAATTTCGTTTTTCTAGCCTCCGGTCTAACCCTGGTGAAAGGTGTTGGAGTAGTCATTAACATCTGGGCGACGCACCGAAACCCTCGATACTGGGGCGCAGACGCGGACGTGTTCAGACCGGAACGCTTCTTAGAACCACTGGTGCATCCAGCGCAGTTCATGCCTTTCAGCTATGGCTTGAGAAATTGCCTTGGTAAGAACATGCGTACCTATAACATTGTCTTTGGTTGTGAGCATCATGCTGCGCCATGGCTCTCGCTTGTTGGAGACTTGCTAATACGCGGTATCATGGATACAGAATGAACCTCATGATGTCAGACATTTTTTTCATCAATATTGATGATTCATTTTAATATGAGAAGAGGAAAAATACATTTTTGCATACAATTTGGTCATTCTACTCAATGAGACGTCTTGAAACTTGCGACTATGATTTACATAATTTCAGAATTTTACTTGAAATAAAAATTATAAAAATAAAAATATGATGAAGTTGACCAGTTATTAGTATTTTATCCACAATTTTATAATCCACGCCGCAGGCTTCGTCAGACAGATACAAAAATAGGTCAACCACAGGCTTCGTCACATAACAATCAAACTTTACAAGATGAAATCCGCCACAGGCTTTGTCAATAATAAGTATACACTAAATCTTAATTACACTACAGACCACCCCGGACCGCAGCCGGCCCAAAAGTCCCCATGACACTAGCAGCGTTTCCACGCTGAATAATGTTATAAGTTACATGGTCAGAAAAAGTGGTTCATGGTCACGACCCAGAAATCAGCCCGTATCAGCCCGGAATGATTTTGGAGTCACTTTTAAGTCTATTTAATTTTTAGTTTTTTTATTCCGTTTAGTTATTAAGGAACTGCCTTCTTGTGCAGGCCAATGGTGATACCAGTCCAGAACCAGTATAAAATTTTGCCTTTCGATTTTACTTTAGACTAAAATTTCATAGGTACTGACAAATTACGATTCGACTCGTTTTATAATATAAGTTGATTTAGAGTAATTTAGACATTTTGTTAAGCTATTCATGCAAATGCTGACGTTACCGGACCCATTCTGCTATTATTATGAATATAATATTTTTTTACTTTTAACAATTTCCAGGCTACCAATACGCCATGATGTCCATAAAGACAGTGTTAGCCAGTTTCTTCCGTAAGTACCGCGCGCTGCCACCAGAGGGCGCCGACCAGACAACACTTAAGGAACCTTTGAGGGTCAAGTTCGATATAATGATGAAGGATGTTGACAAATTCCAAATACAATTAGAAAGTAGAACTTAGAAATTATCTTTGTATTTAACAAGCTTGTTGGTGTGAAAAGTGGGAAAATCAAAAGCGTTAGTTCAGTGATACTTTCCTTTGACACCGTTTTCATTCAAAACTCATTGTAGATACTGTAGCATTATGCTGCAGAAGAAACCTTTATGGTAATCATCTATGTGGACATTGTGGACTTTTTGGTTTGACAACTGTCGTAAAATAAATGAGAGTTTTGAGAATAAGTGAAGGAATGAATTGAAGGATGGTGTCAGAAGAAAATTATAATTTCAAGTTTTCATAAATAAAAATAAATATTGCCCCAACGTTTACGTACGATACGATAAAAATTATTAATTGGAATAACGAAGGTTTTTGTGGCCTCACAAAAGTTGGAATAACCGCTTTTTGTCGCGGGTAAGTCTGGTTGCAACTTTATTTATTTAGTTGTTTTCATTTACGTGATGTTTTAGTGTGGCCTTTATTTTCATCCGCAGTTTTTCGTTTCGGGAAAGCCTTTTATTATTGTGTATGTGAGGGCTGAGCCGGCTGAGTGAGACACGTACCATACTACATAGCCTGATCCTTGCCCTCGTCCGAGCCTCGATCTCAGGCCACCTGAGACGCCCAATTCAAGGGAAGTGACCGATTTTTTTTGTTTATCACCCGTTCCGTTCCGTTCTGTTCCGTTCTGCTACGCTCCGTGCCGTTCTATCCGAAAACCAAAATTATATGACAATTCTAAGAAGAGTCTAGGCGGAGTTATTTATTTATAAATTTGTTGATAACATTGTCATTAGATTTAAGCCGTTACGTACTGGTACCATTACGGAACATTACTCCAGATTTTTACAGTTTAGGTACTTTTATAAATTTGTGATTCAATTCAGTGGCATTTATTGTACTAAATTTTCAGGGTTGCGTATTTAATTTACTGATTTCGGTGGACTGTATAAGAAAACTACTTTTAACAGTTATTTTAATTTATTGTACGTGACTTGGGTAGTATATGTTAAAATTTTCTTTTGTGGTGGAATGTAAAAAAAGGAACCTAATTTTAAATAAATGTTTCTTTTTCTTGTGGTGACTTAAATTTATTATTTTACACAACAAGTTGCTACAATACATATTATTATGTAGGGTGTATTGGGGTAATTTCGATAGGAAAAAAGTGGCGGGTAATTCCGAAAGTTGACTCTTATTACAGTGGGATACGAGAGATAATTGAATGATTTTCGGCATTACCCGCCTTTCGAAATTATTCCAATACACTCTATATGTCACTACGTAATATCCACTTAAAAATAGCTTGTGAATGATTTTAGCATGCTTGCTAAAAATATGAATATTATAGACAATAATATTCTTGTTATTGTTAAGTTTGCGATGGCTATGGGTGTTTGTTTGTTTTCAACTGACGATAATTATTAAATAATCACAATATGCAGTTAATCTTCTTTGCCTGGCCCTTTCCCATTTTATTTGGGGTCGGCCCTCCTTATCATGCGTCAATATGCAGTTAATAATAAAGATATTTTAGATAAAGCAGTACTTTACTTAATCACATAATAGTAAATATAATAATAGTAATAATATATATTAAAATAGCTCTTTTAAACACAAAACTTTCCAGAGTATCAGATATAAAAAGATAAAAACGGGTAATTCACGTTTTTTTTAAATTCAAATATAGCTCGTCGTGTTTCGCTCCATAACGAGGAGCTTATTCATGAGCTATTCGATGAGCCATGAGTTGGGTTGGGTTGGCTTCAAAAATGTGAGTTACCTGTTATGATTATTTTCAAATAGCTCTTTTTCTCCAACCAGTGATAAACTTGGTTATATTAATTATAAATGCACACAGAGTTCCTAAAATTCTGGATATCATAATAATATTATCATAGAGTAACTTATATACTCGTGGTAGAGCTTGGTGGAGTAGCAGTGCAGGTGACATTTCCTCTTACATTTTAGGTATCTTAAGGTGGCTTTCATGCAGATGGCGCGATTGGCTTCAAATAGTTCTTAGACGGTGCTGCTTTACTATATAAGTTACTCTATGATATTATAATAAGGAAAGTAATATTATTTTACAAATTTATTTTAGCGCCATCTATACGAAGTCGTGCTAACGTTTTAAACGCGAACTGACTGTATTTAGTTTCATAGTCTACGCTTGAGAGTCATCCAGTTATTTCACCTTGAGTGTAGATGGCGCATATAACTGAAAAAATATTGTAAGGATTTAGACATAAGATTTACAATAATGGGTAGTTCAAATATTGACAATGCCTGGACGTCTACAGAAATAAATAAGGTTTTCTCTCAGGGTTGTCAGAATATACACCATGTATATTAGCCGATTTTTTGTAGTTAAAATGATATATTTTTGTTCTTAAAATGAAAATTTCAAAGAAAAACATAATAGTATAAATAGTTCATGACTCGAAAAATCGCCTAAAATTAATGGGATATATTCTGACAAGGGTGCCTAATTTATTTCTTTGGACGTCAAGGTTGCCCCCCCCCCCCCCCCCCCCCCAGTATAAATAATAAGTTCCTACTTAAAAAAATATACCTAGATACATGTTTCTTAATTATGGAAGTAGAATTTTATACTTTTATCGGTTCCCCGCCAATCACTGGCAACTTGACCCTTATTTTGAAACAGTAGTACCTATCAAAGAGGTAAATATATAAAATAGAGCGACACAGTCTAAGAACTTTCTGAAGCTCCAAGTCTGAAGCGCCACCTGGACGAGAGCAACTTAATGTTACTATAAATAAATGTAGAGCGTATAATTTATATCGTTCCTATTATTACGGTATAACTACAATAAATTTAGCTTGCGCGCTTCAGACTACTTGGAGCTTCAAAAAGTTCTTATACTTTGTCGTTCTATTAAATATATACCTCTTTGGTAATACCTAGAGACTTACTAAATAGTTGTCACTTTATTGGGGTCAAAATACAATTACACGATTGGCTCTGTCCACGCTCTTTCAATCTCATTTGTAGGAATAATATTATGGGCTTGCATTGTCTAAATGAGGCGTTGTAGCTGCAGTCTATGAACAAATATGACCTATTGTCAGTCGAGATTCTTCCGAGCTACGCTTTTACAATTTCTTCAGTAGTTGTCGTAATGATAATGAATTTGATATGGGTTCTAATAGTCTCTATTGACATGTATTTAGAAAATAAAAAATAAATAAAAACCATTTAAAAAAATGACAGGAATTGGTTACTTTTATGTTCTTTCACTTTACTTATTACGATTTTGTTGTTTAAATTGAAGTGAAAAATATCCTTTTACAGAATTATTGAACGATTGAACATAAATAATGACGTAGAGTGATGATGAAATTAATCGAGCAGAGTGCACCCGAAAAAAGTATGTTGTAGAACAAATTTAATATTACCGCCAAAATCTAAATATGTATTGTCATTGTTTTATTAGCAACCCAATTTTTCCTCGCAATTGAAATGAAAAGCAGAGTGTATGTAACTTTGGCATAAATATCCATTTTTATCCTCAGCTATATTGGAATTGCCTCGAATAAAAATGGATCGCTTTATGCCCTTGTTGTACAATCTACTAATTGTTTCTGACCTTACCCTTAAAAGTAGAAACCTTACCCGCTTCCCGATTGTATTTTAATAGGATCTGGAATTCTCAGTTAAAACCTATACTTTAGTAAAGCTAAAGTAGGTACAGTTGACGACAAAGATATGTTTACACATTTGCACCTTATGACTAGGGCATAAGGTGAAAAAGTGTAAACATAACTAAAAGTTTCAGTAAAGGACCAATATGTAAGAAAGAAACTTGTAAATTATAATAAAAAAGAAGTTTAAGTTCCTCACCATTTGTATTAGACTTATGGCTCTTTTCTACTAAACCAAAGTCTTTTTACAAGTTCGAGGCATGCGCACCACAACCCCAACAAAGTTCTCATTTTCATTCATTCCCTTCGGCAGTCAAGCTTCGGCCGCTATAGGGGTAGCACCCTTGTCCTGTTCTACCGAATTATCGTAAACTTTTACGACTTGCATTACCATTGTGCAAATTCCAAAGGACCTGATTTTATCGAACTGTGCAACATACGTTGCTGGTCGACGTAATTCGCGATTTTAGTGCAGTGAAGTTTCACGGAATTCGCATAGTTTCATGACAGGCCAAGTCTTATTACTTTTACATAATATGTTACGGAACTGTAAAAAATATCGTAAATCTCTGATTTTGAGTGGTTGTGTTACAAGATAAGGTGTATAAGGAGTAATGGAACACAATGTTTGTAACGAGTATGGTTTTGTAAACATTAAACTACTAGAGTGTATAAATGGAAGTGAATATTTGGACATATTTATTACTGATACAAATACAATTGGCGTTGCATATAAAAGGTCAGGACACAGTAACAGGTAAGTAATGAAATGATTACTTGCAATATATAGTTCAAAAATGTTTCTTTCGAAGTCATCAAGAGAAAATTATTTGTAGGTTCTCGGACGCAAAAAGATGATACAGCAGAAACAAAGGACGATCTATTGGAAAAGCCATTAGATTTTTTAACAAAACCCGATGCGGCCGGAAAAGATTACTTTCTTCCCCCCGTGTTTATTAATAACGAAGACATCGAAGATCTAGATGACGATGATGACAATTTATATGCGGATTATGATTATGAAAAGGAAACCAATTACAAAGACTTGCCTGAGAAAGAGACGGTGAAAAGCAAAGAGAATCAAGAGCACACATCTGATGATAAGATTCCACTTCACACAACCAAAGACAACTTACCGATTTTTCTTTTAGAACCGGAAAACACATATGTGGTGAAAAACAAACCAGCAACCCTAAAATGTAGGGCTGCCAACGCTTTGGAAGTAAGTATGTATTATTAACTAAAATTTAAATGGTACTTTTATAATGATTTCCCTCCTGTTGCGACACTGCGTTTCAATCAAAGTAATAGCAGTACGTGAGATGGGGACGCAACAGGGGCCTTTTTACAAAGAGTTTTCCAAGGTCATAGTGCATTCATTCGACCCCATGTAGGTATGACGAAGACTTTTTAAACCGTCGTTTTAAATTATATGGAGCTAGTTATACTTACGTATATCATTTATAAATTACTTAGAGAGAAAGAGAGCAAAGTAATTATTTTACTATGACTATTAGCTGTAAATTAGGTGTTAGCTGTAGATAAAATACTATATAGAAATAAGTATAATAAATAAGTATAAAAAGCTTAAGAACAATAATAAAAATACTCATGAACGCTAATTAGGTACATTAACGCTTCCGGCTTTATAGTAAGATTTAATTTCATAGCTTACCCTATCAAAAAATATGATTTTAGAAATTTTAATCTTAAAAAAGAGTTTTTTAACAAATAACAACAAATTATTTCCAAGCTTAAGTTTCTACTTAAATAATTCCGGCTAGAAACGATTTGAAATTCCTAAACTATCATAAGCGTAGGAGACGGTTATTAAAATACCCATCATAAGGTATTACATTTCTCGGACAGAACGTGATTCACGTGAAAGTGCCATAGATAAATCAATGTCTAACAAGTTTTGTTCGACACGGGTGTCAGTGCCATTCCCTGAGAGTGATGTCGCTCTCGATGTCTCTAACGACATTGGACTCCCGGCAGTGCTTTGTTCGATGGCTTTTAGAGGATTTTTCCTTAGACATAGTTATGTGTTAGTGGTACGTATATAGAGGAAAGTTAACGACTCGCGTAAAATTTCACATTATGGCGCTCTGCTTTGTAAAAAAAGTATGTTTTTTTATGTACCTAGAGGTTTTAAGTAAAGTAAGGTAGTGTACTAAACTTAGAATTTATGGAAGAGGTCGTACGTCTCGCTTTTAGTTTGTGACTCAAAATGTAGATTATTTTATGTGTGTATAAAGTAAAGTAAAGTGAAAGTAAAAACGTCTTTATTGCACACCTTAGAATATTTACTACTACTACTTATGTAAATACGGTTATTTAAAAAGTATAACATTTTGGGCTACTTCGAGCGCGTTATTAAATGAATTATATAACCTTAAGGATAAAACGAAATACAAGTACTTACCTACTTATCTTGAGCGGTCCAGACACACGTCCTTTTCTATTATATGAAGAAGAGAAGGATGGGTACAGAAATAATGACATTATTACTGACAGTGTCTGGACCGCTTTGAGATGTTTAAGTGTTACTGCGGAATCGTCTACTTCTTATGGTTTTTGTTCCTAACACCGACCTTAGGGGCTTTTGTAAATAAATTGTAAAATGAACTTCTTTAAGATGGTGTAAAAATGCTTTATTAAACACGTAATAAAAATAAAATAAAAATAACTAAAATAAACTAATATTAAAATAAAGTAAATTATTACTAAATACAACTTTAAATATATAAAACTACCTAAAAGCTTACCTGAAATCCCAGTTACAAAAAGAATACCCCCTCCAAGAGGTCCCCCTGCGGCAGGGAACCCATAAGATTACTTAGGGAAACAAACGGTACTAAAAATATATTCAATACTTTTGTCTACAGTAAGACAACCAGTAAGTAGGTACCTATATAACATTTTAAAATAAAATTATGTAATGGCATCCCTAGGTATACTTCAAATGCAATGGCGAAAAGACACACGCGCTAAACTTCGCGTTTGTAGACCCCCAAACAGGCGTAAGAATAATCGAAGGAGAATACAACGTGACCAGGGAACATGTCGAGGAGTACTTCGGAAGCGAGAAGTACCAGTGTTCGTGCTTCGCCTGGACTAGTAGAGGGCATATCAGGAGCCAGCCGGCTACTGTGGAGCTTGCCTGTGAGTTTTCTTCTTTATCTGCAGTCTGCAGTTACACACTTATTATTATTATAAGGCGAATAGCAAACGTGAATGTATCAACCCAGAACTTCCCGCTTGCTAATCTACTCATCATATAGCCTTGGCACATGAACTACATAGTAGCTTAGTTGCTAGTATCCGTCTCAATGGGTCGATATTTTTTTCATTATGATCTATGGAGTGAGTATGTGCCGACGGAAACTGCGAATTTGTCCACATATTTAGAAAAATTTCGGAAAATTTTCTTAATTATGTTATGTATGAGCATTGTAACTTTCTGGAAGTATCCGAGAACTATTCCAACTATCTGAAATTTTTCGCAACTTGCACATCAGTATTATGGGTGTACGAGGAGAAAAAAACTTGACAAAAGTTTTGCTGGACAAAAAAATGTAAAATTGTATGAAAAACCCGAGTGTTAAGAAGCACATTGATTTAAAATTCAAAAATTCTGGACCATGACTATTTCTCCCAGATATCAAGAAGCATTTCACCTCAGCCCCTCAATCCCAGTTGGTCAAACAGAGCGCCCCTGCCTCGTTCCGATGCGAGCCGCCGCCCGCCGCGCCGTTCGCACAGTTGTACTGGTTGAAGAATGGAGCACCCATCTCAGTTGGGGACAATATTCAAGTGACCAAAGATGGGGAATTGGTCATCAAACAAGTTTCGCTGCTGGTAAGACTTTTGCTCTTAACGTAATGTATACACACCAACATTCCTAGCAGAAGTAGAATGTAGCTTGTTAAGTGAACTAATATAGACGAACAGAGTTATTCTTTAGGTAATCATAATTTTGTTCCAGGACATGGCAAACTATACTTGTGTAGCCGAAAATTTAGCTGGAAAACGAATATCTGAACCAGCTCTATTAACAGTTTTTGGTAAGTTTATTTGTATGTAACTTAACTATAAAAGTGTTTCTCACAAGATTGGATCTAGTGCAAAGAATTTAAACAATGTAATTTGGTTATCACTACCGTTTAAATCGACATATTATTTTTAAGTTGTTTCTCATTCATTTGAATACTAATGACACACCTTTATATTCCTAACCAGTAAATGGGGGTTGGTCACCCTGGTCCACGTGGGCAGAATGCTGGTGCAGTGGCCAAACGCGGGAGGGCCGGACGGGACGCAGACGAGTCCGGTCCTGCACAGCACCAAGACCTTTGAATGGAGGACAACCATGCTTGGGCTTTAGTGTGCAGAAGACGCCTGACTGCTTGGACTGCGATTTAGGTATGTTGGAACGGAATAAGTTCTTCTAAGTCGAATCCTCATGTCTGAGGGTCGTGACCACCATAAGTTGCTCTATCTTGTAATGCTCTCTGTCTTGGCCGATTCCTTGGCTTCTTAAAGGAACCCTGAAGTCCGACGCGTGCAACTTCCTCAATGGCAGAGAACCAGCGGGTGGGTATGGGTGTCCCTCCCCGTTTTCGATCGCCTTCCACTGGCCCAATGAGCAAAGCCTAAAAACAAGTTCATAGAATCTGGTAGAAACGTCACTGGAAATTTGATTCGGATTTATTATGGGCAGTATGGGCATTTCAAAGTTTTTCTGTGATGATGACTATAACTTTAATACCTCTTTTGTGTTCCAGATATGTATGTTGATGGTTTAGATGAGTTAGCAGATCAGTCGTCTGATGTATTAATAGGTTAGTGTGTCATTATTGTTTTACCTAAAGTCCTGTTATATCACACACACACATGAGTTCACATGTTTTCCGTAACCTGCTTTACCAAAAGTTTCAATAACCATTAAAATGTTTTTTTTTTAATTTACCACGCTTCACTCGCTCTAAAGATTTATCAGATACGAATACGATTTAGTTTTAGTAAACGATAAATTTTATTATGATCACTAAGAGAATCAAAAGATATCCACATTTTGACACTACCTTCTTTGGCTTAGCTTGTTCCTAGCCTAGTGCCAGGATCCACTTAGACACTACTACTACTATTTAATTTTTTAGGTCGTTGGTCCCAATGGTCAGAATGGTCGCGCTGTGATTCTGACTGCCTTCAGACTAGGCGACGGCGTTGCCTGACCAGTGCAGCCTGCCTTGGGAAAGACTATCAGATGGCTCAATGTCCTATGTGTGTGAGGACCTCCAAGACTGATAAAGTTAACGATGGTAACTTTCAGTTGATAATTTGTAAACTTGTAGATAGAATAGGACGAAGACGTGCTGTATACGAGTATAGTTACTTAACTTAAGGTATTTTCTTTTTCAGTGTCATCATATTGGGCGCTTCTGGTAGCATTGTCAATTGCATTTCTGATTTTAATAGTTGTTGTCTTATTGGGTATTAAGTATATGAAGATAAAAATATCAGAAAACTCTCCTTACGTCAAACCTCCACCAGGTAATATAAATGTGATTGAATGTTCTTTTTTATTACGGTCCAAATATTTTTACTATATTCACTTAAAAAGGACCATAAAGAATTACTGGCTTCTCTTTCAGGTACAAATTACTTTGGAAGTGTAATAAAAAGGACCCTCACAAACCAGCCAGACCTAACGATACACGAAGAGTTCCAAACGATGGACTCCAGGCGAACTCACAGACGTATGAGCACCTCTATCAACTCGAGGCAAGATCACTTGTATGAAGTACCACAACTAGCTAATAGGTAAGAGAAGTAAGGTACTTAATAGTACCTAAAGTCTGCAGTCTGTTGTCCATGTCGGACCCCAACATTTAAAAATTGGGAATCCATGTGGTGTCGGTGATGTAATGATGGCCATACCTTGTTTTTTGTACTATGCTACTGACTAAAGAATGATGTGATTTTGGTTTTTGCTTAAAATCCAACTAACATATTTTTCTCTGTCTTTCGATGTATGTTTCTCTCTTAGTTTGCGGATTAATAATTTTATTAAAAGTAATTATATAATTATCTTCAGTTACATGTCTCCCATAGACCATGAGGTAAGACCGGACATCGGACGCGCTGAAGTGGAGTCAGACCGTTCTGATTCCAGCTGCTTTTTGAGCTGTGAGTCTCACGTACTTATGCACGCTTGCTTTCTTTCTCTTTTAGTATTGTCTCCCTTTTTTTAAAATATCATACTCTTTATTTAAACTTTTCGTCGTATGTAATAGGATACTCGTACTTACAATATATTTTTTGCATAGTTCTTGACAGTTTTATATTATGGCATACTCGACGCTTACGAAAATTGAAAAGCAATTTTGCTTGCCCTTCACGTCAATGTCCTTTTTTACTTTCTTAGTCTCCAAATCGCCAAAACTTGCTGACGGAGTGTAAAAACTAATGTAGCAAAAATTTTTCGTGTTTACTTTTTGTTCTAGTACTTACCACGTTTATGGCACACAAACTTATTAGATATTTTACACCTTTTAGAAAAATAGCGGATTATGCAATTTTCATTGCATGCATGACTGTTTACATCATCTGTCTAGATAGGTTCACTGTTCACTTAACTATACTTGTACACTTAATTTGTCCATGTTATTTATTATGTTTTTTGGTATGTTTTTAGATTGTATGCATAATAAATATAATTTTCATTATGCTTTCGATGTTAGTGCCAATCTGCTTGCTTCTTGTAGTATGTTGGGCTAATAAAATAGGTAGGTAATATAACTTGTGGAATGTAATATACATTTTTACGAGTAAATTACCTTTTTGTTTAAGGACACGCCCTTAAAATAAAAGTTTCAGTTCTTTCAAATAATTAAATTAATTTGATTTGAATTTAGATTCTTATTATTTATTATATCATCAAGAAACCTACACTTTCCAACACATCTAATTAGGATCTATTTACAGCGGGTTCTTCATATGGCAACGAAAGTGTAGAAATGTCGCCATCGCTAAAGAACAACGCTTCTCTAGACTCTAAGCTGGGTTCCCATTTCGAGACGACGACGTCTAAGATAGTCACTGGTGATGGCGATTGGCTAATTATGGAGAAGTGTGGAGTCAGCCTCTTCGTACCTGACGGTGTGGTGGAGAAAGAGGAGCTGTTTACCCTGGAGGTGACGGATGAGGAATGGAACAGGCCTTTGCTTCAAGAAGGTATTCCTTAGTTACTACTATAGATTTTTTACTAAGTACTGTTTTGAAGCTTGATCAATTTCGTAATATATTTATATAGATGTGTTTTATCATTTAAGTAAGTATAAGTTTTAATAAACACTCATAAAATACGTTGTCAAATTCAAATGGGTAACTAAATACAAAACTAAAATATGTATATTTTCTGAATTTTGTAACGAAATGATAAGAGTCGCACAGCTGCCAATGTAACATCGTGAACTTTCGACCCAGTTCTTGTCTATTTACTACCCTATAACTGTGCTCCCATTTTATGTTTGTTCGGACCAAGTATAAGTTTTAATAAACACTCATAAAATACGTTGTCAAATTCAAATGGGTAACTAAATACAAAACTAAAATATGTATATTTTCTGAATTTTGTAACGAAATGATAAGAGTCGCACAGCTGCCAATGTAACATCGTGAACTTTCGACCCAGTTCTTGTCTATTTACTACCCTATAACTGTGCTCCCATTTTATGTTTGTTCGGACCAGACGGTATGAAATAGATTTGAACCCAGTTTCCAACTTGGTCATTATTTATTGGTTAGCTACTGTTACAATCTAACTTAAACCGAAACTCGCTTTTTTTACTGCTTGCACTTAACACCAAACATAAAATACTTGACTTCGACGAATTAACGAATGCAAGGGTGTAAACGCTGCGATACAACAAAAAAATATTTTAGTGAAGTATCCAAAATATAATTTTCTTTTATTTGTCTCTCAATTTTTTTTTATAAATATTAGAGATATATTAGTTTGACTATGACATAATGGCACAAGTTTTGTTTTTACAGGGGAAACGCAGCTGAGCCCAGTCATTCGTTGCGGACCGAAAAACTTTCACTTCCGCAAAGGGGTAGTTCTTTCTTTCCCTCACAACGCATCTTTAAAAAACGCCAGCTGGGTCCTCTCTATACTTCAGAAGCCAGAAGAAATCAACACGCCAGAGTGGAGAAAAATCCTCACGCTCGGCCAAGAAACTCCCGGCAGCCCCATCTTTGCTCAAGTCGATCCTAATAAAGTTTACCTCGTGTGCGAATTTCTAAGCGACTTTGTTTTAGTTGGCCGTAGCTTTACCAGCTTGGACGCGAAATTGCTGAAACTAGCCTTGTTTGTATCGAAAAAAATAGACGACAGCTACTACAGTTTAAAAGTTCTTGTGATAAATGATACCCCTTACGCCTTCCATGACTGTGTTGAAAGTGAAAAGCGATTGGGCAGTTCGTTGCTAAGCGAACCAAAAACCATTTATTTTCAGGAAAGTTGTTCCGACTTATGCATCAATCTTAGAGATATAGGTGTAGGTTGGAAGGTTATTTCTGGAAGCAAGTATCAGGAGTTGTCGTACGCGCATGTTTGGAATCTTGGAGTCAGATCTTTACAGTGTAATTTTATCTTACAACAAACCGACGCGATCAGTTGTTTCGAGTTAAACTTATCCGCTTACCAGAAACAAAAGCAATCAAATTCGGTTAACTTCACTTTGAAAACAAACGACTTTAACTCCAATTTGACTTGCAACAAGCGATTTAGCTCTACCAGTGTTGATTACAACATTCACATTGTCGAGAATCCGTTTAACTATTCTTCTTTGACTAAAAAGGAAGGAAGATACGACTTTGTGTACAGAGGTAACCATTACAGAAGTAATTTAAGCGTTGACAATAACTACCGTATGAACATTCTAACTAAATCAGATCGAATTATTCTATGTAAGTTGCTGGACTCGCAAACTCCGAAAGGTAACGATTGGAGACTTTTAGCCGAAAAATTGAAGATAGCTTCATACTACTATTACTTTTCAAACACGTGTTCTCCTACTGAGAATCTCCTGAACCTGTGGATGTGTAGGAATAACGATTCCAATATGTTGGTGAATTTGTCGAAGATATTTAGAGAAATGGGTCGAATCGACTGCGCTACTGTTGTTGAGAGACGATGTTTCCCTAATTAATTAATGAAGCTTTGACTTAGTAGGTTAGTTGTAGATAAAAATATTGTACCCTATGGATAAAGCGTCTCTTTTACCAGCTTGAACAAGATAATTTCAATTGCCGTATCATTCCTTGTAGGGTGATTCTGTTGAAAATAGCTGTAAGATTGATTGATACCGCATGAAAATATCTGTTCTTATTTGTAGAGGTTCAGCTTCATGGAACAGGCAAACGAGACGCATCGTCCATAGGGTGTAATATCTATGGTTTTAGAAATAGAATTAGGTCAGATGACACCTTAGACTACTTTTATACGAAAACAAGTTGAAATGCTTAATCAAAGAAAAAATATACATATATTACTAAATTAGGCACCGGTGAAATTACTACGTTGCTGATTTAATACTTACTGAAGTTTTAATAAATAATTGAATATTAGTGTTTGTTTTTTTTTAACTAAATGTAGATTCATTACTTTGGAAATTTGTACATAAAATATTATATTTAAAGCTTTCAGTATTATTGGAAGCGTTTATTATTTTAAGAATTAAATAATGTACGAAATATAACTTGTGTCTGCACTTGATCGCCTTGTATTTTATTGAGACAAACGTATTATAATAAATCGAGGATAATTTCATCACTTTAATGTAACATGTAAACATTGCAATAGCACTTACTAAAATAAAAACATTGTTTAACTATAGGCAGAAAATAATGTGTTTCTTTTAATTTTGAATTTGGGTGTACAATATCACCACAAGTGTTTTTGGTGTTAACTTCAAAATTGGTTCAATTTCGGTACAGTCGACCAAGAAAGCGGTCTACCAGTTTCGACAAAAAATTCTGCGAGATCTAATGATGGCTAAGGTTAACTTTTCTAACGGAGGCGGAGTTTAAAAACATGTTCGACCGTGTTATCTTATGACGTTCAAACGAACCTCAACGGTAGACCACATTTTTGGCCGACTGTACCTAGAATAATTTATTGAATTTATAAATTTAATTGATCAGTAAGTCAGAGTGTACCATTTCATAAATAGTGCCACAAATAATTTATTGTTGCCCTAATAAGGTAGGGTTTCTTTTCTATTGAAATAAAAGTTTAAGCGAATTTCTGTTTCATTTAAGTAATATATCTTATATCGTTTTCAATACCCCATATTATAAGATGCAACTGGTCAATCTATCAAAACACTTATCTGGAGAAAGGTACAAAGCTTGAAAATGATGGAACAATCTTACATAAATCGACCTATTCCCAGTAAGCTCAATAAAGCTTGTCCTAATTACACGACGACGTATATGAATGAATGAATGAATAATATTTATTTCGGATTATAAAAGATCCATATTTTTGTTAGTAATTATTTACATCATTATTATTAAATTATTAACTATTGGTTAGTAAAACTATTGTAAGCACTCTCTTCATATTATAATTTTTTGGGGGGATGCACTTGGATATTGAGTGCATTTTCACCCAGAAAAATAAGATAGGGTTGTCCCATCTTTCCGCAATGGCTTTCAGGAAGCCGTTGGGTATATACATAGAAATAAATAGATAGAAAGTTAAATACAATATAGGGTAAATCGCCAGTAACTGGCCACCGTCCAGTAACTGGCAACCTCAAACTACAAATGAGCTCTATTCACCTACAAACAAAATTCATTTTAGCATGAGGTTTTAATTACTGGCCACCCTTCAATAACTGGCCGCGTTATACTAAAATGAATTCTGTTTTTATGTGAATGGAGTTCATTTTTAGTATGAGGTGGCCAGTTACTGGCGATTTACCTATTACAATAACTAACAGAAACAAGTTCTTATGATAAACGCACAACCTCCGGCTCTTAGCCAGTACCTACGAAATATCATTTCTTATAAACCAATCTCTTTTTGGTGAAGGAAATCATTCTGAGGAAACCGCACCTAATCCTAATAAGACCTGACTCTGTAGGTAAGATTAGATTATTGGTGCCTCTGCCAACTTATGAGATTAGGTTGCTTAGCTCTATTGAGCCACTGAAAAAAGCCAGGCTAAAAGCTAGACGAATTTAGAAATAGGTAAAGGATACAAAACCGTGTTAATATTTAGTCCTAAAAGTAGGGAAGTTTCAACGAGCGGTCTTATTGTTTATTTTTTTTTTTTTCCGTAGCCTATACTGTGTCCCACTGCTGGGCAAAGGCCTCTTATTGTTTATAAGAGCTCTAAATATTTCCCCAATTTTTAGTAGACTTACTTAGAGAACTTATACAGTAGAGTATTTTTTATCATCCGCATTTATATTTTACGCTAGTGATGTACTATTTATAGTTTTTCATCCAAGAATACCTTATATCTGATTCAGACCAAGGCGGCATGAACCACTACATCATGAATTGTCATTTAAGTTTTACGACACCGAAGAGAAGCACGTCCTATATTCCACGTGTGCTCTCTATAGGATTCCAGTAGAATTTTAATGAGATAATTCTAGGAAATACTGCAAGTCTTGGAAATATTGAAGTTATCATCTAAAGTAACAAGTCTAAAACTCAGAGGAATATCCTCAGTGCGAGACGCTTCTTTTATAAATAGGACTAACTTTTGCATTTTCATTTTTATCAAGGATAAAAAGTACTCTTTTTTTCTCGATTAAACTGATATAAAGTATATAAAAATCTTATCAGCTTTTCTATCAGCCCTTTTAAGTCTTAACGTTTAGGGACACCAGTATGTGATGAGATGACCATTGACTATAAACATTCCATTCTCGTCTAAGCAATCATCTGAGCTCATAACCAATTAAATTATTAGTTCCATTATCAGAACAGGGCATTCCCTAGTCTCCTGACCCACATTCTGCGTTCAAGTATTAAAGCTAGGGTTGGCCAGCCTTCATTGTTTAATAATTGAGTCCACGTTCCGACCTTTCACTATATTGAATCGCGGCCCTAACTATAGACGGAAAGCGAGATACCTCTTCATACGAGATACATCTACCTATGGCCGGTCCATTTGTAGTGTGCATTTCAGATTATACTCATATGTTTTTCTTTTCTCATGTTTGTATTGTTACTGTATTTTTATGTACAATAAAATGTTCACATACATTACATATATATTCTGTTGTATTTATATAATTAATGAATCATGTAAATGTTGCTAGATTAGAACTTAAATAAGTCAGTCACACGGTGATAAACTAAGATGAATTTCGAAGATCGTGTAATAAAGCATGGTTACATATATATGATAAATAAACAACATTTATCTTAGGCATTTTAGTTGGAGAGATGAAAGAATGGACATGCTGGTAACGGGATATGCAGAGGGACGCATTACACAGTGGATTTATTAGACTCGCCCTTATATATGTAAAATAATGTTTCAGTGACAAAATGATATATTATATGTACATAAAATACTGAAAGAGATTGTTATTATTAGAGTTATTCATTATTATTGACACGTTTATTTCAGAATTGACAGTGATAACTGATAAGTTAAATTGTTCTACACGTGTTCCACAGAAAACTATCAGAGAATGATGAGAAAAAAATATTAAAATATTCAAAAATATAATCATCCCAAAATAGCTTAATTCTGTAATAGTAAAAATCTTTTCACTTACGCCATCGTTCTATTAAAGAAAACCTTTAATAAAGATGAAGGTGTTACGAGAGCCCAAATCGCCACCCACGGCGCTGAGTTGAAAGGCACAATTGAAATTTTGCATTATTAATGAAGATGTCCCGGCAGGGTAGATGACGTCACATTTTCACCTGATTATGGTGACGGGGTCTTTGTTCATATAGGTCACATTTGCATTAGGCTTATAATTTGTGGTTGACAGTAAACCAGGACCTTAGACTAGACTTGGGCGCATAAAATTACTGTGAGTACGCTGATAAAAATAGTATCGTGACTTTATAGCTCCACACAAGCTGGTCAATTTTTGGAATAAAGAAACGGAAGGGCTTAGAAGATAGACTGAGCTGAGCTGACTCACTAAGTATGTGGACGTCGAGTAGCTTACATAATACAATAAATAATGTGTACATAATCTTAATTTGGCGATAATTTGATCTGATGCAAACAGTCTCGTAGCAAGGACTCTCGAGTATCTCGACCAACGCCTTAAGAAATTTTTACAATGAGGTTGTGGTTGGATCAAAGGTCAGATTTAGAAGGTACTAATCCTGGACAAGGTGCATTTAGTCCGGTAGTGCTATAAAAGTTTATGCGGTCTTAACCACGATTAGCTCCGACCATTGTTCTGTGCACGGGAAAGACAAATGAACCCTAGATATTGTCACTAATCATATTTTAGAAGCTTGCAGTTTTGTTGCTTGGTCCGTAAGAAATTTTACTTCATTTACACCAATATTTTATTACCTTTCTACTAGTACTTACTTAATTATTAAAGAATACTTGTATCTCTAATTAGACACTGAACTGGAAGTCGTAAATAAAGCTTCGTTAATTTGTCCCAGGATATCCTGTCCCGACTCATCAAAGATCACTGAATGAAATTGTACAGTGTTTGATTAGTAGGGATATTTACTTTGTCTTAAGTAATAAAGTTGCAAGTTTAGTTAGATTTAAGTGGTCATACAACTCTTTTTAATTATACAAATCAAATTTCGTTTCCAGACAATGCACACGTTCTGCTTAGCACATAATTTTAAACAAAAAAGAACCAACTTCACTTAGGATCCGCTATTTCAAGAGGAAGTGGCCGAGTTGCTGTAAAAAATAGTAAACTCACTATAGGTGTGCCTATAATAGTTGAAGAGTTCCCTCGATTTCTCCAGGATCCCATCATCAGACCCCGACTTGGTGACAATGGGACCATCTAGGGGTTATACCTATTCGATTAAAAAAAATATTTGAAAACCGGTCCACGATTCACGGAGATATAGAGTAACATAACATACAAAAAAAACAGTCGAATTGAGAACCTCCTCCTTTTTTGAAGTCGGTTAAAAATTAGTTTAGATTCTTTATGAAATTGTTAAAAATACATACGCATGAGTTTATCATTTATCTTTACTTCCTACCATTATGCTCTTTATTGATCTTCTTACTTAGATTGGTCTACAATACACAAGTACAATATATTTATAAAAGTATGCTATTATTGTGGTACAATAAATGATTGCTAAGAAACCAGGTCTAATGAGAGAATATTTACTTTATTGAATTAAATTTTGGTGTTACTGCTTCTAAAGCCGCATCTTTGCTTCCAGAAACAAAAAGACAACCAGAAAATAGAAAATATTTCCCCACCCAATGTATTATTATACGCAAGCGTTCAGGATACTTACATAAAGCACTACCCTCAAGACAAACGGATCTCGTTCACGAACAAAAGATGTAACAAATTGTGCTTTTAACATGTACGTTCCAGTAAATGTGCATTGTTTCTGATTTATTCTGGTCGTCAGATCGGTGAGCCGGGAGTAAGGAGAGGTGACGGCGTGGCAACGACGTTAATGAGATATGAAGGATGATGAAGTTTCACGAAAGTTGATGCACTGCCAAAGTGTTGATAATAAACTGTGTTAAAGTTAAATCCATTCATACTGTTTAATTTTTGCATGTTTTTGCATGCAATGTGATTGGATATCACCAAAATAACGGCGTAATTGAGAAATAATCCTCTTTGGTTAATATCTTGTAGTTATTGATATGTAATGATTATAGTTTCCTCGAGCTAAAGAGGCAAGGTTCGAAATTATCGGATAGTTTCAATCCTATAGGTTCGAAATAATCGGATAATTATCCCATAATTATCCCTAAGCGAAGTGACCATATGAGGTAATAAATAACGCAACCTTACTGTTACGTCTTTAAATTGTTTCAACGAGTACCTAAGTAAGTTTAAAGCGTGATCGGTAATAAAATCTTATATTTATAAATAAAGTTTTTACTGAAAAATCTTTTTACTTTAGCTTAGCGAAAACTCATTAAAATTTGCCGAAATGTTTTATTCCAAAATTGGCGTGACCAATTTTAGATCTGTACTTACATCGGTGCACCACAAAGTTCTAATCTATTTTTCAATAACAAAACACGGATTCCAATTAACCATTTCGTAGCTGTCATCACGGTTGCCCGATCAAACGCCGAACCCTAAAATTCTGGGTGGCAATTCAAAAGACTAAAGTGACGGCTAGCGGGTCTAACTCTGATCACGTATTCATCATTTATTGCCCTGGGTCAGGCTACTGTCATGTTCTAGTAAATTCTAGTGTGAGAATGATGTGTGTCCTAAGCATTACTCAGGCACAAAATCTGAACCGGATCCTTTGAAATCTGATTATTCATGCCATTGCCCTGACAATTTAAATTTGAGTTCATCGAGCACCTCTCCCGCTATAGTCTTATTCTTAACTTTGTTTGGTCAGTGTGTTATTGGTATTTCCCGATATCATCTCGTAACAAAATATCTGCACAATCTGCCTTACTTCACACGGTTATTCACATGCCTCTACGCCGTTATGCACAAGGCTTGCGGATTCGCATCCAATTTGAAAACCAGAAAAAGAGTTCAAAATATACTAGTGACGAGCTACCAGACGAGTAAAAGTTTTCTGAATGTACAGGCCGAGTTTTTCCCAACGGGACGAGCGCTCTCCAAAAGACGTATTAGAGAGCTCGCGAGTTGAGTCCCCTCCAATTAGACGGTGCTACAACTCTTCCACTAATACGGGAAAGCTGTAAAGAATGTTGACGGTGTTTAGTATTGTGTCCCCTTGTTTAATCTTGACATGCCTTTGTACGGTGTTTCTGGGCATAAAAATGAGAAAGTGAAGATCATACTTTGGGATAGGGTCTTCTATCAAGTAACGGCAAAATACGTCACCCATGATTTATTTATTTTTTTCTTTTTATTACACTTACAACTATTACACGTATAATTATCACATTATTACAGTCGTGATTTACTGAGTAAGTGCCTATTAGTAGCGAGGGTGAGATACATAAGGTTGTATCAAGTACCTTAAGCGTCGCCAGGATGCTCGCGTGAACTCGCGTTCCGATACAAACGTAGTTTAGCTCTCATTTTAAAACGAAATGCTTTAGAACCATGAAATTTGGCATGGACATTCTAGTAATACAGATCTAGGTCGAATATTCGTTTTCGTTGCTAAAAATTGTAATTCTCAACTCTCTTGTCAATAATGATTATGCAAAAAGTTTCGTTAAATTGATCGCCTGGTTACTAGAAAACATACATAAGATTAAAACGCGTAATGAGCTAAAAATAAATACAACTTCTGTATAGAACTTACCCACATAAATAAAATGATATTGTCTTTCTTTGTCGGTATTGTAATAAACTGTCCCTACTTTCTACTATTCACAAAACTATCACGTATTTCATCTTATAGTCCATTTTTATGTTAAAATGATCATGCAGGTAGCCGTAGTCCCAAAATAGTGATAGGAAAACGCTTATGCCTGGTATAGGCTCGAATTCTTTTTTAAACCAGAAGGACCATGTGCAACTAAAGCTTCTTTGAAGTTAAGCTCTTTTGAAGCTGAAGTATTTTAATCTAACCATTTACTAGGCGATACAACGCCGTTATGCAAATATACTCCGGTTTAATCGCCTGAATTTCCACAAACTTTGAGAACTTCCCCAAATCGAAGGGTGAATAAATTTAAAAACCTCTCAACGGCTAGGTGCCGAGAAATGTATGTTTATAAGAACGGATAATACATTTTCGATCAGATATTTCGACTAGCTCTCAACTTGAAGATATCTATATTTGTATTTTACACTTTATGTCTTTGTTCTTAAGGATGATAATCGCTTAAATTCATTTAATAAGACAAAAACTTCTTAATGCGCATCTTTAAGTATTTTTCCTTAACTTTACACCCTTTTATCGATTTTTAAACAAAGCCCCAAGTTGAGAAAAAGGAAGTTTTTGCATTTATTATTAAAGCTGCTAAGAGCAATTCTAAAACGATGTTCATTATAGTCAACGAGTTTGATTTATTTTTTCCTTCCCAGTACCTAGAATAAAAATCATTAATTAACAATATTGAGTTTCAACCATTATTTCCTCTTTTTAGAGAAACATCGTCTTCAACAGACGGGCTAGCATATCTAACGTTGTCGCCTATCACTTTCGCGCGATTCTCCATACTTCAAGCGCGACTCGAAGTATGGAGAATCGCGCAACAACATAAGATATGCTAGCCGTGCTGGTCATGATTTGATATCACGACCATTAGTATAGAGGGAACAACTGATGATGATGCGGATAAGTTTAATGACGAATGATTACAATCTATTAAGAGACGACTCTTAGAAACTTAGATAGCTTAAGTACTTTGAACAAATATTCCGGGGGAAGACAACACGCAGAGGCTCTTTCGATAGTCTAATTACTTTAATGATATAAGCGGATACTACCTCTATTCATGTAATAGAATGCACACAGAGACAGCACTTACCATAATTTAATAAGGACTTATTAAATAAATCACGGGTTACTCACGTCTTTTAAGTCGAATATCGCTCGACATGTTTCGCTCCGTAACGAGGAGCTTATTCATGAGCCATTCGCATATTCGACTTAAAAGACGTGAGTAACCCGTGATTTATTTAATATGTCTGATTCTCATGGAAGTTTTGTGTTTAAAATAAATAAGGACTATTCATGCGACAGTCAATGTTCAATCTAAATTTTCTACGCTATTGAGTAAAAAGGATGGACTGACTACTGGGTTATTGGATTCTATAAGGCCACCAGATCTGATATCATAAAGGACCTATAAGTACATATCTAAATTACTATTCCGCTTGGCTTGCTATGAAAAGGATTTGCTTGGAATCTCATTATGATAAGACCCGAATGAACGAATATCCGAAAGGCCAGTAGGTAATCGATACCTAATATAACCCAAAATGCTCATAAGATGTTTAATATTTCACGTAAGCTAAATATCAATTTATACAGGGTGTAACAAAAATACTGGTGATCCGTTTAAGGGCATAATTGGTATCGTATTGCGAGTAGGAAAATATAGGAGAAAACATTTTTGGACGAGAAAATTTTTTTTTTTGTATGGGTCGAGTCGTCCCAGCTGGCCAACCATCCATACAAATGCAAAAAAAATTTTCGCGGGAATTTTTTTTTCTTAGTTTTTCACAATAACAATATGATACCAATTATGCCCTTAAGAGTTGCCAGGACGCTCGCGTGAACTCGCGTCCCCATACAAACGTAGTTCAGCTCTCATTTTAAAACGACATGCTTTAGAACCACGAAATTTAGCATGGGCATTCTAGCAGTACAGATCTATGTCGGTAATTCGTTTTCGTTGCTAAAAATTGCAATACAAAGAAAATATAGCAAAAATAAGTTTTGTATGTAAATCTGTATCTGGCTGTATTTTCTTTGTATTAAAATATTTAGCAACGAAAACAAATTACTGACATAGATCTTTACTACTAGAATGCCTATGCCAAATTTCGTGGTTCTAAAGCATGTCGTTTTAAAATGAGAGCTGAACTACGTTTGTATGGGGACGCGAGTTCATGCTAGCGTCCTGGCGACTCTTAAAAGGATCACCAGTATTTTTGTTACACCTTGTATTATGTTGCTAAAACGCTTTATCTCCGTCTTTTCAGCTAATACTGTAATAAATAATAGCTTCTTAAATTACTTCTCATACAAAATCATACCGTCACGTGCTACAACTTTGCCTACGATGCACAACTTTGCAGGTATATTTTACAAAAAAATATTCAAAGGTCGTATCTGGAGGAGCACAAACTTGGTATGTTTTTAAAATGATTTTTATTATAATTTAAAACACGTAACTAAAATGTTATATTGTGATATGTTTTTAGACTCAGTTTAAAAAGCCCTTTCATTTAATATCACACACGATGGGTTTCAAAACAAAAAAAAAACATACATAAAAGATGACGTCATAACGCTCAAATTGAATCATATGAATTAAAGATCAATCGTTCCGATTTTCACAATTTTAACACCACTTGCAACATTTCACCGAATTTTGGGGTGTACCGCTAGCTCTAATAATTCCAAAGAAACTTTTGAGTGCGTAAATAAGAGTAATTCTTGATAGGTCTTTGCTTGCGCATGTTTGTTTTAAAAAGCATATCTTGACTGAAGAATTGCCAGCCTAGAAGAGAACGGCATCGCTTTGCACAATTTACCTATTTTAGTACCGGCCTTTGTAGTTGAAGTCTTAATTTTTTTAACAGACACTTTCGCTTTATGCAAAGAATATAATGTTAGTAATAAATGGATTACCTTCACTGGTTCATGACTGGTGTTCGTTATGCTTTGGGATTCCCTGTTTCTGTGTCTGTTTAGTCCCAACACGACTCGCCACTTCGCTCCCTCACTCAAATGTTAAGGCAGAAACAACTGTCAATTTGATGGAAACCAGTTTAGCGGGGAATGCAAGGCCATTTTTGTATTTTTTGTATTTTTGTATTTTTTGTAGATTTGTACTTATCACGTATGGACACCTGTGGTCTGAATTAAACGATTTTTATTTTTTATTTTTATTTTTTATTTATTTATTTATAGGAAAATGGTTTTTCAGGTTTTGCATAGGTGAGGTTAAAAGCAGGGATCGAATACCGGTAAGTATTATTTTTATACATAAAAACCGGTAAACATAAACAACTGTTGATAAGTATTTCCCGGATAATCAGATAATTGATTGCTGTACCAGAATACATTTAAGAATATTATATTAATACTAGCTGTACCCGCGCGGCTTCGCTCGCGTGTGTTGCAGTTGATTCTGTTACTTTTCGTTATCCTCAACAGTCCATTGCTGAACGCTTTCTACTTGTAAAATTTTATTAAGTCAGTTTAGCAGTTTAGCTAAAACCGAATTCTTCCATATAACTTCGACATCCCAAAAGATCGACGGAAAGCGTCTAAGATTGGACTGTGTCAGCCATGGTCAAGATAAGCATGTGAGTGGGACGATCTGGCGAGCTAAAAAGTCTTTTTCTCCCATCTTGAATGTTTAACCTAACAGTTCTTGGTATACTTAGCAATAGTACGGTGGATTTTTTCTTTGTGCAGGGGGCGCCGCCCCCCGACCCCCCTTTGATTGCGGCCCGGCACGTGAAATACCCTGTCAAAACTCTTTTTCTCCCATCTTGATTGTTTAACCTAACAGTTCTTGGTATACTTAGCAATAGTACAATGAATATTTTCTTTATGCAGGGGGCTCCGCCCCCCGAGCCCCCTTTCTTTGCCGCCTGTCACGTGCTAAACCCTATCAAAACTCTTTTTCTCCCATTTTTTATGTTTAACCTAACAATTCTTGGTATAATTAGCAATAGTGCGGCGTGTTTTTTTTATGCGGGGGGCTCCGCCCCCCGAGCCCCCCTTTGTTTGCGGCCCGGCACATGATATACCCTGTCAAAACTCTTTTTCTCCCATCTTGATTGTTTAACCTAACAGTTCTTGGTATACTTAGCAATAGTACAGTGAGTTTTTTCTTTATGCAGGGTTCTCCGCCCCCCGAGCCCCCCTTTCTTTGCCGCCCGTCACGTGCTAAACCCTATCATAACTCTTTTTCTCCCATCTTGAATGTTTAACCTAACAATTCTTGCTATACTTAGCAATAGTACGGAGTATTTTTTCTTTATGCGGGGGGCTCCGCCCCCGAGCCCCCCTTTCTTTGCCGCCTGTCACGTGCTAAACCCTATCAAAACTCTTTTTCTCCCATTTTTTATGTTTAACCTAACAATTCTTGGTATAATTAGCAATAGTACGGTGTGTTTTTTTTATGCGGGGGGCTCCGCCCCCAGAGCCCCCCTTTGTTTACGGCCCGGCACGTGATATACCCTGTCAAAACTCTTTTTCTCCCATCTTGAATGTTAAACCTAACAATTCTTGGTATAATTAGCAATAGTACGGTGTGTTTTTTTTATGCGGGGGGCCCCGCCCTCCGAGCCCCCCTTTGTTTGCGGCCCGGCACGTGATATACCCTGTCAAAACTCTTTTTCTCCCATCTTGAATGTTTAACCTAACAATTCTTGCTATACTTAGCAATAGTACGGAGTATTTTTTCTTTATGCGGGGGGCTCCGCCCCCCGAGCCCCCTTTCTTTGCCGCCTGTCACGTGCTAAACCCTATCAAAACTCTTTTTCTCCCATTTTTAATGTTTAACCTAACAATTCTTGGTATAATTAGCAATAGTACGGTGTGTTTTTTTTATGCGGGGGGCCCCGCCCTCTGAGCCCCCCTTTCTTTGCCGCCTGTCACGTGCTAAACCCTATCAAAACTCTTTTTCTCCCATTTTTAATGTTTAACCTAACAATTCTTGGTATAATTAGCAATAGTGCGGCGTGTTTTTTTTATGCGGGGGGCTCCGCCCCCCGAGCCTCCCTTTGTTTGCGGCCTGGCACGTGATATACCCTGTCAAAACTCTTTTTCTCCCATCTTGATTGTTTAACCTAACAGTTCTTGGTATACTTAGCAATAGTATAATGATTTTTTTCTTTATGCGGGGGGCTCCGCCCCCCGAGCCCCCGTTTCTTTGCCGCCCGTCACGTGCTAAACCCTATCATAACTCTTTTTCTCCCATCTTGAATGTTTAACCTAACAATTCTTGCTATACTTAGCAATAGTACGGAGTATTTTTTCTTTATGCGGGGGGCTCCGCCCCCGAGCCCCCCTTTCTTTGCCGCCTGTCACGTGCTAAACCCTATCAAAACTCTTTTTCTCCCATTATTAATGTTTAACCTAACAATTCTTGGTATAATTAGCAATAGTACGGTGTGCTCCCCGACCCTCTCCCCCTTTTATCAACCACCTCGTGGAAAATTCTCCCATCTTGAACATTCAAACATTTTTGGTAACAATAGCAATAGTAGTGTGTTTTTCTTTATGCGATTCCCCTTTAAGCATCTATTACGTAAATTCTATCAAAACTGATTTTTCTTCCGTCTTTAACATTCAACTTAACAGTTTGTTGAATTTTGTAATTCTAATTTATTTTTTCCCCTTGCATAGGCTTATATTGGCCCTATGGTTGACGACTGGTAGAGAATACAATTTGGTATTATACTAACTCGCCATTTCGTGCAATATCATCAGTGTTTTCAACAGCTCTGTTGATGAGATAGGCGTTGCTAAGCAACCGCGTGCTAGCGCGCTAGGCCTCAGCAAAAATAAGGAAGAAAGAGGTAGCATAGATAGTACCTACCTACTATAGCCATCTAGGGAAATCTCTGCGATCTCGTATTGCATTTAGTATGCACCTAAACTACATATGTAGTGGTCAGATTTTGCGTAGGTTGAACTCGGTTAGTGACAAAGTCCTGCGAGAGATAGCGTTACCTAATCGTATAGCCAATGACATATCTAGATACCCCTTTTGATGGTACGTATTTTTTACTTTTCCACTATATTTAACCAGTATATTATTATTTAACCCATTTATTTATTTATATATGAATGAATATAAACTAACCGAAAGTAGTTAAACAAATATCAATTTGCTGCTTGAGCTTAACACTCATATTCATTTCCCATACAAAGTTTAAACCCCCCTTAAACCCCCTTAAATCCAAAATGTTCGTATTTTTTATAGCCTATGTCCTGACCAGAGGTCTGTTGAACCTGTTAGTGAAGTTTTTATCGAAATCGGTTCAGGCGTTTTGACGCCAACTCTCCCCATCCAAACAGACAAACAGACAAAAATTCTAAAAATCGTCGAAACGTGTTCTGTTATCGATTCTAAGAGCTACTAACTCATTTTTTTACTAATATCTCCAATGTACAGATTTTTTACCCTCTTCACCTTTATTATATGTATAGAGTATAGATAGATTGCGATATTCGGACGCTATTTAGATTTTTAGTAATACCGGTAACGATCTCTCTTAAAAGTAGATGTTTTTTTTTAAATATTTGTGACAGAATGTCACATGAAAAGGTACCATTTGGTGGAAGGCGCTTACGTCGTACGATGTACAGAATCAATATTGTATTCGATTCAAACTCAACAAAAAGATGTTTTTGAAAATTCGGAACAAACACTCTGTAAGTACAGTCGCTATCAGATATACTGGAACTGGAGCGGCAAAGGTGGTCACAAACATCTGAACAACGCCTCTATTGTCAAGGCGATAAAGTTCATATTCGTTCCGATATATATGTGATGGCGTACTGTACCTAATGGCGACGATACTTAAAGCTCAGCTGTTAATTTTTGTACTTGAAGGGATCCGCGTTTTTTATTTATTATCATTATCAAGTACGAAAAATAAGTAAGAACACGGAAAAAATTGTGTGATAGCAAAGTACCAATTTGGCTCGGTTAAGATATTTTCGGTTGCATACAACCAAGACATTTAAAACACGGAATAAAGCTTTGTTAATGACAAACAAGCAATTATTGCTAAATATTCTTGGTTATTTTTACCAATCACTCATTTAAATCCAAATAAGTGTCCTAGTAAATATAACCCTTACCTGATTCTCTTATTTATTTTTAACTAATTTAATGGTGTAGTTTCACATACGTACGTTAGCCAAGTTGACTTCTATGATTTTAGCAACGAACTTTGCAGGCTCCATGCGAAGCGAGTCACTCGGTTGTAAATAGCAAAAACTTATTTATTTCTAGCTGTTTCATTTTCTCAGTGAATGCCGCAACTTTTGCATATTCAGTAATTCTCCATACATTATAAGCTCTCGATTGAAAGAACAAAAGATTCATACCTACATACGAAGGAACGGAGACACGAATGTACCGGACTAGCATTTAACAGTCGACGTCAAAGTTATGTGTACACTGTATCCCTTATAACAATACAATACAGCTCAAAATAGTGTACATATTTTTGATGTCGGCGGCACTCGTTATTCATCCCGCTAGCGAAGCGAATCTTTCGGAACTTAACGAATGAGTGACTTTGGAAGCGGGCGAGATATTACAGTTGCAGTCTAACCCTTACTTGAATAGGTACGTAGGTAGGTACAGTCAGCAGCAAAATTAGCTACGAGGTTAGGGTATTCAAAATGAGCTGGACACGACTTTATTGTTAAGAGAATAATAGCGTGTGTAGGTCATTTTGAACACCCTACCCGCTTAGCTACTTCTGCTGCTGAATGTACGTGTGCCTAAGTTTTATATAGCGTGGGCCTTGCAGTAGGTACTGATATAATTCGAACTTTAGATATTGAAGCAACTAGGTTTTTTTATAAGCGAGTAAGCGATTTAAAAAAAGCTATTCGTATATAAACCAGCATTCGTATATAAATTAGCATTAATATCAGCACTAATTAACTGAGTAGGTAGCGTTTAGTAAATGACACTTTAGTGGAATACTGCCATAATAGGGGAGGTTAGCTAGGTGATGCCAGCACAGGATATAATTATACTGTTATTGGTATTTTTCTATGGAATTTGGCATCCAAGCCAAAAAATTCCGAATAAAAATTCAAGTTAAAGATAGACCAAAGTAAACATAAAAATCAATTTGTAGGTTTCAGAAGTGATTTACGTGTTGCATTTGATGTTGCATTGCATAAATGAAATTATATTATAGTAATTCCTCGTTATGACAAGTGATAAAATTATCCCTAGCGATAAACAGCTATCAAAACCACCCATTATATCGTATCTAGAGGCCGTATATCTTAATTTCGTCGCTTTCCCCCCCCTTGTTTCCACTACATAACTTCTATTGCGATAAATGATAATTATTTTATTGTTCAAGTATTTCGATGTAGTTGAATACAAAAGGTTTGGTGAAAGTGAAAAACGCACCGCGGATTTTGTAACAATCAAATTTTAATTATTTATTCCATTAAAGATATACAGAGTGTTTCCTGTAACATGAGCAATACATTAAAACGTAGATTCTACTCCTCAAACAATAAAACTTTTGTTCAATAACTTTAATAAAATATGTATTTCTTAGATTGTCTCTTTTTTTCAATGTACGTTAAAATCCGTCCAATTGACATTGCTTGTCAGCCTTGTCACCCTACAGGCATAATCAATTTCGGAATACATTACGTGTTCGAATAATCTTTAAAGTGAAATAAAAATCAAACCATAAGTTATTTTTAAAAGTTGCTGAACAAACGTTGTCTAGTTTGAGGAGTAGAATCTACGTTATAATTTATTGCTCCTATTACAGGAAACACCCGGTAGATAGGTACAGTTGTAGTTGTAGCGTACAGTGGCGGTGTATTCATAGAACACGATTCCCGTCGACTTGTCTAAGTTTCAGGCGCCTGAGCAGTTTTCCTACAGCTCATGAAGAAATTTTAAGCCAAATTCAGCACCAGCTTGCCTAAGAAAAAAATTGACCCACCGGTAGCTTAAATCTTTGATGTTTTTCATTGAATTATATTTCTTGGGAAATAAGGATGTAGTCATTAGAATTCATTGAAAAACATAGTTCTAGTAAGCTAACTACTAAAAGGATGTTGGAGCGGCTGTAAAATAAATGTGACGTCTTTAAATAAAAGGTACCTACATTGTTATAGAGTTTATTTCTAAATTACTTATTATGGCAGTAATGCCTTATTGACAACCGACAGTGGTGTACCTTTTACTTGAAAGCGACACAAATAATGATTATATTTTTAAATAGATCAGTGCGGTCAGTTGCCAAATTTCACAACGTGACACTATTTAGTAACGGAGGTGCAGCAACCTTCGAAGAACATGCTATTCGTTCGTGACTTGGACATGTTCGCGAAGTTGCAAAGTTGGCAGCCGAATGTTCGCTCGGCTCACCGACCACGGCCGAGGGGAATCCGTATTAAAGGGGACCGCGAATTTGGACACTTTAATGCGACTTTTGATGTTTTATGTTAATATCGACTGTAACTTTGCCCGATAGTCATTGAATCGGTGCATTTGCCCCCGAAGTTTGCTCTTTAAAATTATTGCGTATTATCCAAATTATCCTTTGGGAACGTCGCAGTTCCATTCGATCCGTTATGTGGGCCTTTAATAATAATATCTGAGGTCTAGTTTTCAACTTACATTCACAACTTACGACACAACAAATGAGAACAATATAATACTTAGGTATTACTGGACTATTACTTGAGTGGTTTTACAGTACCTACCTAGTGGGTGTTTACATCACAACCTTACCTAAATCCATTTCTATACAAACTCTTTTATTTACCCATACCATCAAAAAACTAAACAACCGTTTATTATGTATGAGCCCTGTCAAGTGATGAAATTCAAATGAGCAAATATTGTTATGCGTTTGATGTGTACCCTGAAATGGGTTGAAAGATGTAAACTTCTCTGGACGTATTTTTTCAGGTTTTTGATGTAAACAAGATAAACACCATGGATGGATGCCATAATTTATCCTACTTTTTCAATAAGATTTTTAAAGAAAAAATTTCTGTACCTATGTAAAATTTATAGGTTTATATATGATCAGAAATAAGTCGTAACATTATATATCTTTATTTTTTATCAAGTTGAATGTTGGCCTTTAATAATTTAAGGATATTGCTCATATCTCAAGGCCACCTTGTATAGTATAACTACTAGTAGCTTCCACCTGTGACTTGGTCCGCTTAGACGTTATGATTTTAACCCCATTTTATCCCCATAAAGGTTGAATTTATAAAAACTATTTCGTAGAGTAATAAAAGATAAGGTAAGATAAGATAAGATAAGATACATTTTATATCCCATAAATTAAATAACAATAAAATTTGGGGTTTCCGCACTAGGAATCATCTGTATCGCGGTGAGCCAGTTACAGTTACACGTACATGTTCTAAATTAAGAGATTTTACTAATAGCGACTTAGACAGATCTCTCTTGATCTGCACTCAGCAGCGAAGAATAAAAACATGGAAAGCATTGTTTTTAAATATCAAAAAATCTTCCGACGGAAACCCTCACATACATCCACGCTGGCGCCTTGTCGTCGCCACCGCAACCAGAGACCGGGAAACGGGATTTATTTCGAATCCCTTAAAAGCGTGGGCGGGACTGAACGGGCCGAGCGCCAAACGAGGATTCCATTCAAAAAGCGATGTAAAGAAAGTCAATAATTTATCGATACATACTGTTCAACACACATGGAAGTACTTCACTTAAATACCATTTTTCTGATCTCTAATTCTTAACAACTGTTTCAAACGAAACTAATTTAGTGTCGTGTAATATGGATGTTCGGATAGGAGCCGGACTACGGCCGTACTGACTAGTAGTAGGTAATAGAATTAATTATTTAATCACATCTAAGTACGAGTATACATATGCCAAACGATCGAACCCTATGACCATGAAATATGTTCAGTTACCTATTCCCGAAATTAGAATTTGAAGTGATATACAAATGACCGCGCGAGCTTTGACCCTCAAAAAAAGAATCCGTAAATGGTATTTTTTGACTGGAGATATAATAAATTCATCTTGCCTTAATGGGTAACTTGATAATGCATGCCATCGATGCTTCCTCCAGAAACTTTTTTCTCAAGACACTGCCTCCCCTAAAGACGATTTCTATAATCCATTAAGTTGTCAAGGAAGATTGATAAAACGAGATAGCATTACGTGGGTGCATATCTAACTAAGGAGGGGTCACAAATCAAAGTTGCAAAAGTTTTCAAAAACAAAGTGCTTAGATGATGTTTGTATAATTTGTACGTACCTTCCTTGCCAGTCTTTGTACAATGCACAATATACACGTTGCAAAGTGAACAAAGCTGACAATAATATATGTGATTGGAAGTTGCAAAATTTCCATCATATTAATTGAAAGATGTATTCGTTTTTCTTCACCTGGCTCCCGTCAAGAGTTCAAAATGTAAAGGAGAGGAGGTCACTCAAACATGATTACAGCTTAATAAATATAAAAATATTCGTGCACTAATTAAACGTCTAACAAAACGTCAAAATTAAACATTACTGGAGTTCACAAAATTATCTTCTTTATTAATGTCCTACCTAGTATTTTTAATTACTGTATGTTTCATTCGGTTATACTAGCGTAAAATTAGTAATAATTTGTCGTTTCATAAAATATTCATATTTTTTATAATAACTGAAGTAAAATTCTTTTTTACATAAGATATTCATTTATTTACTGTTTTGCACCCTATAAGTGTACGGCATTTTATATTATACTGCATCTGACATCAAAAATGGTGTGTTACACCGAACTAATAGTTCCATTTCACCCTTGAAGTAGATTTTCCATTATGAATAACGACTGTTGACGAGCAAATTTTCAATTCCTGAACGAAAGTTTCAAAACTTTCGACATTTACCTCGTATGCAATACCATATATACCTACGAATATTTATAACTTACCCTTTTTTTACATACCGAAGTTGGAAAATAAAACAATTATATTGGAACACTTTTTCATTATTTTTATAAAATCATTTTTAAAATGAACAACACTTGAAAAAACTTAAATAAACTCAAAGTAACTTGTTAAGAAGTACTAATAACTATATCCAAAACTAGGTTAATGACATGAAAATTGAATGGGTTAGGTATATTATTAGGGTTAGTGTTCATATACCTATTTAGGTAAGAAAATAATTGCACTCGTGGGGACGTGTGCTACGAGTACCTACTAAATCGAGAATTAGATTTTAGATTTGACATAAATAAATAATCAAGATCCTATATGAAATACTACTGATACTGTTACTGATACCGTCTCCTCATATCAACCAGGTCACAGGAATCACATTTACAATTTCCGGTTGTCAGCTACATTCAAGCGAAGAGCTGCAGAATTATCCTTTTCCTAGTTTAATCAAAGTCGATGGTGAAGTGCTGGAAGTACTAACTCTAGAATCAAATAGACGAAACTTCAGCGGTATATTTATGTAACATTCTCCATTTTAGCGACTGCCGGGAGCGTAGTGCATGGAAAATGCAAATTTATGTAGTTGAAGCCACGTCCAGATTTAATGCTCATCCTTAGTAACCCCGTAAATATATGTTGGGAAAATCTTACACCTTTATATAATTTTTTCAGAAGTAAAAAAGTTCCAAAGATCCTACTTTTTACCTGACTGCACGACTGCCAAAAGATCCTACTTATTACCTGACTGCACGACTGCCGAAAGATCCTACTTTTAACCTGACTGCGTGACTGCCAATAGATCCTACTTTTTACCTGACGCACGACTGCCGAAAGATCTACTTTTTACCTGACTGCACAACAGCCCGATCCTACTTTTTACTTGACTGCATGACTGCCGAAAAAAAGGAGGATTATGTTTTTTTATATGTGTTCGACTGTTTCACTTTTTTGTGTAGGCGCGTCTCGCAGTGAAATGTCATTCTACCTTTTCAAAATTCCATAATAAAGTGATTTATGTAAGCATATTAAATATGTATAAAGCCAAGATTTTTTATTTGTAATATTTAAAGCTGATTCTCATCGCTATAACGTCATATAGTCGTCAGTATTTCTTTAACTAACTCCTTAACTTCGCTACTCATTTTTACGTACTTTTCCTTTACAAAGAAAAATATATATGAGAATACAAACTATTTATATAGGAATGTCCATGTATGCCGTACGTACATTTGAACGCGTCCTGTTCCTTTCAAGTCATTTTTAGGGTTCCGTAGCCAACATGGTAAAAAATGAAACCCTTATATTATATTTTCGTCATGTCCGTCTGTCCGTCCGTCCGTCCGTCCGTCCGTCCCTCCGTCCGTCCGTCCGTCCGTCCGTCCCTCCATCCGTTGCAAAAAATATTTTTAGGGGAGCACTCCATACATGAAACTAATTGTCAATTTTTTTTATCAGATTTTTTTAACAATCGATAAAGAAAAATTTAAAATAATCAACAAGATACATATTTGAATATTCTTTCACGAAAATAATTTTCAACATTATCGGTTAAGGCGTTTTTGAGTTATCTACAAAAAACTACGTACCTATAGGCAGATACGACTTTGCAATAATATTTTTTCGATAGCAGCTACGGCACCCTCCATTATGCGTGGTCCGACACGCACTCGGCCGGTTTTTTGTCCGCTCCGTACATTTGTCAGTAGACAGGACACAGCTTCTCCGCTGCATACAATCAACTACGGAAGCAGACAACTTTTGAAAAATTTCCGCCATATCCTGCCTTTGTGAGTCAAAGAATACCAGGGAATACGTGTATTAATGTAACGTTTCAAGAATAATTCGCATGGAGGGATATATTTGTTTATTTAACATTATTCAATGCGTTTTCTGTTTTATATTTTTACGTTATACGATAGAACGGATACGGTTTTGGGGCAATCCACGAGCTTTCCCGTATAAACGCGTCTTTATCTCTGTGTTTTAGAATTATCTTTACATTTTTAACTGGAAGATTATAATTCAGACCAAATTATGCCTCTTTTGCCGTAGAAAAAGAAACTCCAAAACCTGTAAATTTTCTGAAAATTCTTGTTCGTACTGGACAACGGCGGACATTTTGTATCTTTAGGTTGCTCTCATCCAGATGTCGCTTAAAGACTTGGAGTCTCAAAAAGTTCTTAGAATGTAGCCGTCAATTAATATCTATAGTCTCTGGTATTATTAAATAATACAACTTAATGTATAAATTGTATGATTACCGGATCTTTGTACTCTTATAAATAGAAATATAGAGTTACTCATTAAATACAACGAATTTGTTCATAAGCTAAACGTTACTTATTCCGTTGATAATCGTATATCCTTCTCCGTAATGTTCACATTTGTATTAGGCAGAGTGGTAGAATTTGACAAAAGTTTTATATATAAGAAGATCGCTTGTTGAGGAGTGTCGAGTCTAAATCCCTTATCTTAGCATCGCCATTTCCCTCTCTTCAGGAATAGTGTCACATGCCACCGCGCCGCGGGGAGTGGAGTGCTTCTGATATTTCCATTTTTCACTTACTTGTCACTAGCTCACAACCTATTCTATCTCACAAATGCTAATGCTATCTAGCTTACTCTCATACATTACCTATTATTGCTAGTGAAAGAGCAAGTAAGCTTAAAGGACTCGTCTGGAGTTGATGTTCAATTGTTTGTTGTATTATCAACATAGTTACGTAGAATAACATAGAACGTATGGCTGTGTGCATGAGTGTGGCGCCATCTCTTGAGCGGGGGGGTTAGAGGATTTTTTTCTTTTTTATTAATGGCATATACTCCTTGCTTATATGAAATGTCACTGGCTGATTCACTATTTCGACAGTTGACCCTATAGGCGATGTCAAATATTATGAAATGTGATATTGACAAGAGCCCAATTTCTTGTTACATTGTGCGCTGCGATCGTTCTCGTTACCCCCACCATACACTTCGCACATAGCGAATACCAAAAAGCAACAGTTTTTTAATGATTTTTGTGTATTTACTCGTGTTTCGAAATAGAACAAACACCCTTTTGTCGGCTTAGGATTTTCGGAGGCGAAATGGTGGCACGAGTGCTGAGTACTCACCTTATAGCTTATGAGTCTCATATGATCTAATGTTTCCAAAAAATAAAATAGGTCTCTTATAAAGAAAATGCTAAATTGTTTTATTTAACTCATAATCTTGTTATTTTACTTTAACAATTTATCAAGTAAGTAGGTTAAAAATAAACGTCAAAATTTTTACATACTTATGTACATTTATTTTCTAACATAGGTACTAGTCCAATTTTTAGTGTAGCTTCATAACATTTTAAACTTATGTATTTGTTCCAAAATTGCAAGTTTTATCTATCAGGATACTATATAAATAGTTCTGTTGTCTGTCAGAATCTTATTCTGACTGATTCAGACAGAAATTTAAAAAAAACTTTTGGTGATTTTATTTACAAGTGTTAAATAGCGTGCCATTTTCTCAAATCATTTATTCATTGGCGCCCCCTTTTCATTTCAAAAATGTAATATTTCCCTAACCACTTCATTTAAAAGTTAATATGTGCAGCCATTATTTCGTGCTTTGATCTTCTTTATACGGTACCCTAAGGAGAGGTTCCGTACGTATTTGGTTACCGGAGCTCGCATCATTATTGTTCTAAGCGAACTCTAATTGTGTTCGTATCAATTTGCAAGCAATTTTCACTGGCAATTGAGAAATGTATCGGTTTCATTCTTTGCAGTGTTTTGTTTTTAGTAGAGATTATCAATCATCCTCGTGGCCAAAACGCATGGGTGCTCGATCAATTTATCAATAAAGATTTTCTCTAACAAGATTAAATTTAATCATAAAATGAATATGAGGGTTAAATGGACTGGAACAAGTCAATCAAAAAATCCTATTGTTTAATTAGAGTAGGTAATCTGCTAATTCAACTACATTACATACACACTTGTATCTGCGGTAGATTATTATGATTAATTGAAATGATTAGTTTGATTAACTTTATTTTAATTCATTAGAAATGTCTCTAATTTTACAGAACTACATAATATATATTATTGTACGCCTGACCTAGGCTAGCGAAACTATACAAAAATATATATATTAAGTGAAAACCGCCTGTTTTTAGAAATCCGGAAAACATATCTGCGGTATTCGCTGTGTGCATGATTGTGGCGCCATCTCTTGGGCAGATGTTCAATCTCTTTTTTTTCTTTTTTATAAATAGGTTGTATTCCTTGCACTTGCACTTGCAATGAAATGTCACTGGCTGATTCACTATTTTGACACCGGACAGGGGCTTTTGCAGTTTCATTTCTTGTCACATTGTGCACTGCGATCGTTCTCGTTACCCCCACCATGCACTTCGTACATAGCGAATAACTGCCACGACCACATTAAATGTAGGTATTCGACTAAAACGTTTTTTTAGTCTCAACTGCAAATATATGTACAGCCTTGGCCAGAAGTGTTGAGCACTAATGCGATTTTCATACAAAACTGGAAAGTTTAGTCCATCGTTTCCATCTTTGTTTAAGTTATTTTGTCAATTAATTTAGACTAATAGGCATGTTTTGTTGAAGTTAGTAGTAACTGCATAGAATATTTGCAATATGTCGCACCGACTTAAATTTACATTTTTGGTACCTTATGTTTTCATATTTTTAAGTACCTTGAAAGTGTTATTAAGTGAAGTTTTCTATATTTATAAATAAAATATAACATTTACCGTTACCGTACATTGTTAGGATAGGGAAATAATACTTAACATCAAAATTGTAAACAAAAAACGCCTATGCTCAACACTTCTGGCCAAGGCTGTATATTTATATTTTTTAAATATAACTTCAGAAAATTGCCTGTTTACCATGACATGACCCTCTCGATCACTAAGCGCCCTATGGCGCCACGTACCGAATCAGTGCTAGCGACAAACCGCAAGAACTTTCCCGATGCATCATATTTAGCTGCGATCAATCAGTCTGCCATCGGCCATTACTCAATTAGCCATGTGATGGATCTGGACCTTGTAAGTACGTTGTAATACGTATGACAAGGCTACTGTGGACCACATAAATGTATCTAAGTAATAACATCAAAAAGCACATAACCAGTGAAAATAAGATTAGTTATCATTTAAAAAAAATACGGAATTCAAATGTTTTCGTGTTTAAATAACCATTTAAATGTTGAATAGATGCTTATAATATGACTAGTGATCACCATATAAAAACGCAGCTAGAGTATCATTATCAGGTAGTCAGTGATCAGGTTATTTCACTTTTTAGTCAATTTGTCAAAATCAATTTACGTCGTGCGTTGTGGCATATTCTGGAACAATCTAAGGTGAAAGGATTTACAACGTACATAAATGTACAGATGTTTGTAATTAAAACATTCAGAACTAATTGTGTCGCAATGGACGAAGCGCCGAACAAAGTAGACGCCACAAAAGTTACGAGATCTCTTGTTTGCACACACTATTGGAACGGGTGAAGTTTGCTGGCAAAAAGTTTGGTAGTTACAGTTGTCAGACTGCTAGGTGTGCTGGAACACCGGTCTGAAAGTCACTCATAGTTTCTCTGTTTCTCACTTTAGTACCAGCTATTGAGTGACAGAGATAAAATGAATAAAAGTTGGAGTTAAATTGCAGAACTTGTCTATAGGTACAAATATTTGATCATGGGGAAAGGTGGAATATTGCCCCAATTTGGGAGAAGCACGCGCGTCGCCTCGAGATAGAATTGTTGTACATAATTATTTTATTATGACTGGAAAAGGCTGTTTGTTTTTAAAATGGCGTTTCTAATAGACCGTAAGCCAGGAACAAATTTTGTTAGTCGAGTCGCAGGCGATAACTTGTGAAGTCGTTAAAGACGATGTATAATGAAGCCTCGTGCAGGTCAGCTGCCTTTCCGTTGGTGGGTTAAGAGTCGCCAGGACGCTCGCGTGAACTCGCGTCCCCATACAAACGTAGTTCGGCTCTCATTTTAAAACGACATGCTTTAGAACCACGAAATTTGACATGGGCATTCTAACAGTACAGATCTATATCGGTAATTCGTTTTCGTTGCTAAAAATTGTAATACAAAGAAAATATAGCAAAAATAAGTTTTGTATGTAAATCTGTATCTGGCTGTATTTTCTTTGTATTACAATTTTTAGCAACGAAAACGAATTACCGACATAGATCTGTATTACTAGAATGCCCATGCCAAATTTCGTGGTTTTAAAGTGTAAGGTTTAATTCATTTTAATCTGTCTTTTATTAAACATTTACAATTTTAGAGCATTTTAAAGGTGGCAACACTGATAATATTTATGTCTGAAGGTAGATTGGGAGATTTTGGAAAAAAATATAAAAGAAGGGTAGATTAGAACGGCGGTCAGTTGGTTCGGGGAATGATGGACGTTTTTGTGAGGTCGAGGGAAAAAGTAGAAGAATAAATAGTCGTTGTTCATAAGTAGTGACATTGTTTTATTGAGGAGTATCCTAACAAGTCAGAAGCGGAAGAACCAGCGTTATCAAACGTAAGTACACGCCTGAAATAAGTGAATATCATGTAGAACGGCATTAAATGCAACATAGGCGTAACATACGTTGCATTCCACTTGCCGTTATGAAGTGTTTACTTAATTAAATTAGTGAGCATTACAAGTACGACAAATATCTGTAATTCACATTTTAAAATGAACAAATTAAAATGCTTGCTGTTAATACCCATATAGTTCAAACACAAAATAAATTCCTAAATTTCAAATTTAGTACGTTATACACGTCGTATATATGCTAAGACACCTCATAACGAATAAGTGTAGTTAAGAAACAGTGTTAGAAACAGAAGTCATTACTTCCTGAGGCTTGTGTTGCCAACGGTATTGTGATATTATTATGATTGATGTTGCAGTGTTAAATAACAGATTTATAAATAGGTTCTTTCAAGTTCTGAGGTTTCAGACGTGCGTATACCAAAAATGTGAGTAGTGTGTTTATAGTTCACCCTATTTTTTACAATGCAAGTTTAATTTGATAAAAATCATACAGGCTTATCTTCTAATGTTTAAATGTAACTAATGTCTAAAGTGGGTATGGGAGACGAAAATAGATACATACCATGGAGTGGATATTCAGTGATGGGCTAAAGTTGTTTGAATGATAGGTTAGGAATACATTTGGAATCCAAAATAAACATGCAGGGGCAGTTAATAAATAAACGTGTTTCACACTTTTTGTTTCTAAGTTCCAGAAAATGGGCGATGAAGCTAACAATGACCGCGATGGAGGTAATCACAGGCTGATGACTCCATTGCGGCATGAGAACAATGCACCGGGTGACAGACATTCTCGAAGCCGGAGCCGTGTGAGCAGGCGCAGCCGGAGTTCTTGCCGTCGTCGCATACAAGATCGGGAAAGAGAACTTGATCGCGAACGCGAACGCGTACGTCAGTTAGAACGAGACCTGTTACGCGAGCGCGACGAGGATCGAAGGAGACGGAGTGAGCGCCTGAGTCGTCGCTCCAGCTTCGAGAGGAATGCACGTCGGAGCCGGCATCGCAGCACTGATATGACCGAGCGTCGGAGCCGCCGTCCTAGCACAGAGAGAACCCAGCGGCGAAGCAGACGTCCCAGCCCTGAGAGAAACGAGCGTCCGAGTCGCATAAGCGAACCCAGCCGTGACCGACACACCGAGCAACCGGAGCCATATCGACGACGGGGCCGTCATCCAAGTCGGGAGCGTCACGAAACCAGGTCACGTAGTCCTGTATTTTCTAGTAAAGATATTTTTAGTTTAATACAGTCGCTTAAGAATGGCTCAGCGTCGCAAGCTGTAAACCAGAGTACACACATGAATATTAAGGGTTTGGATTATAAAAATATAGTACCGGAATTTGATCCCTCAGCTAAAAGTCAACGTATTGACGTATGGCTACGAAAAGTCAATGAATGTGCCTCTGTTTACAGCTGGGACGAAAAAACCACTGTACATTTCGCGATGCAGAAACTCCGGGGACTGGCTAAGACCTGGTATGAGAGTCAGAGTTCCATTTTGTTCACTTGGCCCGAGTGGCAAGAAAAACTTACCAGCGCCTTTCCCTGCGACCAGAATTACGGTCAGTCCCTAGAGGAGATGCTTAAGCGGCGTAGTCGATTTAACGAACCAATCGAAGTTTACTTCTATGAAAAACTCGCACTTTTAAATAACTGTGAGATAAAAGGAAAACGCGCGGTAGACTGCCTGATCCATGGTATTACTGATAAGACTACTAAGTCTAGTGCTTTGGCGCTTAGGTGTACTGAACCAGATGTTTTATTGCAGTTTCTAATGAGTAATAAAGAGTCTTATGTGCCACCATATACATCATTCAAAAATAAAGTTGCCAATGCTGCACCTGGTTCAGTTGATAACAATAAAACCAACAGGCCTCCATTCAGGCCTACTTCAAATACGAACACTAATGGAGTCTATTGTTTTAACTGTAAAGAAAAGGGACACCCTTACTTACAGTGCCCGAAACCCTTGCTTAAGTGTAATCGTTGCAACAAAGTAGGACATGTTATCGAAAATTGCTTTTTGAAAGAAAAATCTACAAATTCTGAATCGGCAAAAGCCACGATGTGTATTTCAAGTTCGAAACCAAATGAAAAATATTTCAAGAAAATTTCGGTCAATGACTTGCCAATTAATGCATTTGTAGATTTTGGTAGTGAGGTGACGTTAGTGAAGGAATCTCTTTTGCCGCTATTAAACGTTACTCACGATGGAGTACCGGGGACATTGATAGGATTTGGTAACGGAACAGTACAATCATTAGGATCCGTTCCTTTGAAACTGTCAATTGACGGAGTGGATGCTACCGTTCAGTGTAAAGTAGTAACAGACCACCTATTAAATAGATCTGTGCTGGTTGGCCAATCATACACCGAGCAACCGCACATTCTTGTTATTAAAGATTCAACTAGGTTACAGTTTTATAACATAGGCGTTGAAATTCCTAACTATGACCCAGACACTGAAAGTGAAGATAGTGTTCGAATTATAATAAACAATCATAGTATTTTATACGGCATCGCCAGTGTTAAGGCTGTCTCGGAACCCAAGTTTACTGGACATTTATTGTTAAACACCAAAGTCATAGGAAAACCAAATCAACAGTTTGTCGTATGTGGAGGAGTCTACCCCGTTAAAGATGGCTTCCTAAACGTTGATATTACACCTTGTACAGTTCAATGCGTATTACACAAAAATGCAGTGATTTCCCGCGGAGAAAGGGTAGAGGTCGTCAATCGTATAATGACGCATTCAGCTAAGGTGCCATCAACAAATGTTAGCTCCAGTTCTGATTTTAGAGGCTCTACGGCTAAATCAATAGATATTGATCAGGTAAATATAGGCGAGACGGTTACTGGAGCAGATAAGCAGAAGTTAATAGATTTGCTTGAGAAGTATAACCATTGCTTTGCATATGAGTTGTCAGGTTTAGGTTGTACGGACTCCGCTGCCATGACAATCGAACTAAATAGTCAACGCCCAGTTGTGTACAGGCCATACAGGCTATCGTACCATGAAAGAGAAAAGGTCAGAGGCATGGTAGATGAGATGCTTGAGGCAGGTATTATACGGGAGAGTACGTCTAGTTATGCCAGTCCAATTATTCTGGTTAAAAAGAAGGATGGCAAAGTGCGTCTCTGCGTTGACTATAGGATGTTAAACTCCCTAACCGTCAAAGAAAGGTATCCCATGCCTATAATAGAAGACGAAATAGCTAGACTATCTGGTCAGGCCTGGTTTGTCACCCTAGATTTGATGTCAGGGTACTACCAAGTACCCATTTCTGAGCAGTCAAAACATCTGACTGCGTTTGTCACGCCGGACGGCCAGTATGAATTCAACCGTATGCCGTTCGGTCTGGCAAACGCGCCAGCAATATTCCAGAGGATGATGAACCAGGTACTAGGCCCCATTCGATTTGATAAGGCTACGGTCTATATAGATGACTTGTTGGTGTATGGAAAAAATCCTCAGGAGTGTCTAAATCGGTTAGAAGAGGTCTTGCAACTATTAGACAAAGCTAATCTGAAACTTAATCTGTCGAAATGTAGTTTTCTGCAACATAAGATAGAGTATTTGGGTTATGAAATTGATTCGGAGGGAATGCGACCAGGGAAAGCCAAGATACAATCGGTTGTTGACTTCCCATGCCCGGAGAACGTTCATGGTGTTCGCCAATTTATAGGCTTGGTTAGCTATTTCAGAAAATTTATTTACGGTTTTGCTCAGCTAGCGTATCCTCTGACTAGGTTATTAAAGAAAGACTCAGCTTGGCAGTGGGCTAAGGAACAGGACGATGTATTTAAAATTCTTAAAGATAAACTGGTGGAGCGTCCCGTATTAGCTATATACGATCCAAAAGCAGAGACAGAACTCCATACGGACGCCAGTAGACTGGGTGTAGGTGCTATCCTTCTACAGCGTCACCAACCGAATGATAGCTTTAGACCAGTAGCTTATTACAGTCGGCAGACGACCCCAGAAGAGAAAAATTTCCACTCATATGAGTTGGAGACATTGTCGGTCATTTGTGCTTTAAAGAAGTTCCGGGTGTATTTGTTAGGAAAAGAGTTCAAGGTCGTCACTGACTGTAGTGCGCTACGGTCTACGTTTGAGAAACGGGACCTCATACCCCGCATAGCAAGGTGGTGGTTGGCTTTCCAGGAGTTTAACTGCTCAATAGAGTACAGAGCTGGGGTAAAAATGTGTCACGTGGACGCACTGTCTAGAAATCCTGTCACTGATAGTGAAACGGAGAACATGGATCCATATCCAGCGGTTATGGCCATAAGCGAGGAGGACTGGTTGCTAACCCTGCAGCTTGGGGATAGCGAGTTACATAGGATCCGGGATATACTTTGTAGCGGGCTTGATGAAAAGGGGCTCGAATATATAAAGGATAATTATTTAATCAAAGACAACAGACTTTTCAGATGTATTGGGGGAGATAAGGAGAATATACGATGGGTTGTCCCGAAGGGTGCGAGGTGGCAGCTGTGTAGGTTAAATCATGATGATATAGGACATCTTGGTTATGAAAAAACTTTAGAAAGGATCAAGAACACTTACTGGTTTTCTAAGATGTCCCGATTTGTAAGAAAATATGTTAATGCGTGTATCGAATGTGCTTACGCGAAACATAACAACAACAACCGCGAGGGGCTTTTGCACCCTATCGAAAAGGTAGCGAAGCCATTCCATACCCTACACATCGATCACCTCGGGCCTTTCGTAAAATCGAAGCAGGGTCACACCCATATTTTAGTCGTGGTCGACTCTTTTACGAAATTCGTTTTCATCAAGTCCGTGCGCAACACAAAGACACAAAATGTGATTAAAATACTGGATACAATATTTGACACTTTTAGGGCACCAGATAGGTTAATCAGTGACCGAGGTAGTTGCTTCACATCACATGCCTTCCGCAAGTATTGTCTGGAAAAGGGTATTAAGCATGTGTTGAATGCGGTAGCGAGTCCTAGAGCGAATGGACAAGTGGAACGGTACAACCGCACCATATTAGACGCCTTAACTGCAACCAACCTCAGCCATAATGAAAAAGATTGGGATACGAAATTAGGAAAGGTTCAGTGGGGCCTTAATAACTCTGTACAGAAGACCACTGGTAGAGCACCGTCCGAGGTAATGTTTGGTACAGCAATGGTGTGTGAAACTACACCAATACTTAACGAATTGGCTGATGTAGTGCGCCATGATCTTGATGTAGATACTATCCGGGACGAAGTTAAAACTAGGATTGACGTAGAACAGGCCAAGCAAAAGAAACGTTACGATGAGGGTAGACGACCTGCGCATACTTACGCAGTCGGAGATCTAGTTAAAATTACTAAAACTGTTTTCCAAAATAACGGAAAGAGCTCTAAGCTACTGCCTTCGTATGAGGGACCTTACAAAGTAATTAAATCTTTAGGAAACGACCGGTATAAAGTTGCCCCAATCCCTGGCTTTGAAGGTATGAAAAACAGACGAAAAACGACAGTAGCTACTGATAGAATGAAACCGTGGATTCACTTACCTGCATTAGAATTAAATGAAGATGATGATACTGTTGATAATCTTGAAGTTGATGAAGAAGCGAATGAAATGTCAGATTGAATTATTTGTATCGTACATTACTACATAGAGGTCTTTGTCTTGTTCCAGGTCAAGGGCGAGAATTGAATGGTTTGCACCTTGACGATGAAAATGCGAGAATCGATTGGTTCGCTAAAATTGATGTAACCGGAGGGTAAACCTTGAGAATTGATTGGTTCAAGGAATGCCCAATGGTGATACCTCGAGAAGTGATTGGTTCGAGGTTGTAGTTTAAGTTCCTCGAGAAGTGATTGGTTCGAGGTTGTAGTTAAAGTTCCTCGAGAAGTGATTGGTTCGAGGTTGTAGTTTAAGTTCCTCGAGAAGTGATTGGTTCGAAGTTTTAGTTATGTCCCTTGAGAATAAATTGGTTCGAGCTTTGATTAATTAACTTCTCTTAAACCGATTGATTTGAGGTAGCTAATGTACGAGTGAGCTTTATTGAAATATTTTTGTGACTTGCATCACCCTTAAATTTAATTTTGCTGATATATTTGATGATTGTCTAATTATAAAAATGTTTAAAAAGTAAGTAAGACTCTACTAATAACATGTAAAGATGTAAAATTAATAATATAATAACACGATATTTGTTACGAATTAACTGACCGAATGTAAGGTTCCACCAGGCGCGTGTATGGGGGCCATACACGACGTCAGGATGGTCGAATGTAAGGTTTAATTCATTTTAATCTGTCTTTTATTAAACATTTACAATTTTAGAGCATTTTAAAGGTGGCAACACTGATAATATTTATGTCTGAAGGTAGATTGGGAGATTTTGGAAAAAAATATAAAAGAAGGGTAGATTAGAACGGCGGTCAGTTGGTTCGGGGAATGATGGACGTTTTTGTGAGGTCGAGGGAAAAAGTAGAAGAATAAATAGTCGTTGTTCATAAGTAGTGACATTGTTTTATTGAGGAGTATCCTAACAAGAGCATGTCGTTTTAAAACGAGAGCTAAACTACGTTTCACTGATTTAGACTTTCACGGTTTTTACTCATAATTATTTGTAATAAACGGGACTTAACCGCGTATATAATTTTTAAATTACCTTCGACGTTTCGAGGACGACATTGTCCCCGTGGTCGCGAAGAAAGACTGGCTCCAGTTGACATCAACATCTTCTAGCCGCGCGAGTTTTTCGAACTACCCGCACAGCAGTCTTTCTTCGCGACCACGGGGACAATGTCGTCCTCGAAACGTCGAAGGTAATTTAAAAATTATATACGCGGTTAAGTCCCGTTTATTACGAATAATTATAAACTACGTTTGTATGGGAACGCGAGCGTCCTGGCGACTCTTAAGAAACGGCAGCCATTATACCAATGAAATAAAAATCAATACATTTAAAAGGCTTACGGTGTCGATATTTATGCAGGTCTAAACTTTGTAAAAAAATTATGTAGTTTTTGATAACAGGAGGAAAAAAGGTTAAAGATTTAAAGGACTTAAGATAAAAACCACGTATTTACACCGTTTACATATTTTTGGTACAAGAGTCAACTTGCCTGAGAGTGCGCTCTTTAGTTCCGAATAACTTCTTCTATAAAACTTTTCATTGATTCCAGACATTTTATTATCGACGTCCGCATATCAAATAAGTCGCGATAGTACCTATTATTGGCATCCGTTGTAGTTTTATGACCACTTAAAGTGTAATAACAATGTTATTGAGGTGTTTAGCACTGTATTATATTCTAAGGACACCAACTACCTATTGAATTCCAAAGGAAGCTAGCCTATCAGGCTGAATTCTAAAACTTAATACAAGATAATCAAACCTGAATCTATTCATAATTTTAAAAAACCTTTACTATAGGAGCAACTTTATAAATAATTAAAACTGTGTAAAAAACATTGAACTGGGGGCCGATTTTTGACAGCCGGACGCTCGAATTCAAAAAATTCTAACTCGAAAATAATCGCACACAAAAGTTTGTTGCTAATTTTTTCGAATGGAATTAATAGCTTAAATAATCATGATTTTAAATTTCTATCGCTGTTATTTTTAAAATATAATTTCATCGTTTTATTCAGAGTTTTAAATGTCACTTTCGAGTGCTCGAATCTCAAAAATCACCCCCCTGTTCCATAGAAAAGGTCAAGGATAGGCAGACGCAAATGTATGAGAAAGTTTTTTTATTGTTTTACAAAATTGAGCCCATAGTAAAAGTTGGTCAAAATCAATCAAAAGATTCACCCTTTGTCTATTTTAGAGAGATTTACAGACGATCACTCAAAAGATTTTTGTCTTAGATTTTGTATGATCCATAAACGAATATACTAGTCAATTTAGTATAAGTGTTTTAATCGCTTACAATCTTGTAACTTGAAAGTCTTTTGACGGCCGCAATACCTCAAAAGTTTACGAGTCAAATACAACAATAATTCTACACAGGCATAGAATAGTTAAGAGTATAAAGCAGTAGCTCAAGAAGGACGAATATGCCCTCAATTCTTCGATAGATTTTTGTCACTTGATTGTCCACTTAGCTCACTTACTTAGCCACTTGGTGGTTGACACACGATAGGCGCAGAGGGCAAGGCAGGCCCAGGCGGTGATGGCGAGATGACCTGGACGCATTCAAAAGCGACTGGCAGGAGATTTCCAGAGCCTTTGCCCAGCATTGGGACACTCCAAAGGTAATAAAAAGAAAAAAAAATCGCCAATAATATGATAACCAAAAACAATGTGAACGTGTCGATGAGACTTTACATACCATCCTTAACAACCGACCAGAACAAGCACAAAGGTAGAACTCGTTTGTAATAAAAAACAAATATAGAAATGACGAATTATACATATGAAATTACCTTTGACTACCGTCACGTACTACAATTTTGCCTACGATGCACAACTTTTCCTGGCATGAAAAACATGGTTTTCTTCACCAAACAGCTATATATATATCTTATTCCTGAGATGGCCGCCTTGCTCCCATATTTCAAAGTTGTAGCACGTGACGATATCAACTTCACTATCAATATTTAGGAATGTATGTAGCTTAAAAAGTCGGAAAATGTGTTATTTTCCGCAACTGCAAAAAGCCTTCTCGGGTATACAAACGAAGCCCTGTAACTGGTATAACTTTATATTGTGGCTAATAGTGTGGCTGCCAGCAATATCACTGTTTCAACCCCAGGGACTTAAACCTCGAAACCTCATAATTCAATTACTGTATTCCCAGAAATAAGAACACAAGATTGCTACAAACTTACTTAACTTAATTATATGGAGTCATAAGATATTTTATATTGTGGAAACAATGTTTGCGTTGACGTAAATAGTTTTTTATGGAGCAGTAACATAACAAGGGTTTTTTGGTCTACTTGCAGAAGTTTAATTTTGTTCTTTTACGTATATATAGGGACGCATGTGGCAGTAAAAACACTATATAGCCTTATCTTGGGATTGTGGAGCTAAACATGGCCTGATACAGGATTTAAAGGTGAACCGTAAACCTAAATACCAATACCAATTGATAATCCAGAATACAATACAATGTCTTACAACCATGGCACTTACAACCATTTCTGTTTATCCCGATGGTTGACTGGTAGAGAATGCCTTTAGGCATTACGTCCACCATTTGTACTTTATAATTGTATTGTACAATAAAGTTTAAATTAATTAATTAATAATGTCAATCAATTACAATAAAAATCACAATAAGTCAAACAATAATAACAATAAATATGATAATTAATTTTGATATTAAGTAGAAAACACATTTTTGCTTACGATTTGGTCACCCTACTCATGTCATCTTGTCGCTACTCTTCTTCTTCCTAGCGTTTCTCCCGGCTTGGGGTCCGCTTGACAACCTAAACCTCATTTTGTCGCTGCTCGTAAAGCATATGTCAAAAATTATAGGATGACCATGATTTATTTAGCGTCATATTAATTTTACTTGAAAAATAAGAACACTTTGATTAATTTTGTTGAAACCAAATACTATAGTAAGTGCGGAATTATAATTAACCTGATGTTAATTATTTAAAGAGTCAAAAAACAAAGTAGTTCTGGATCACGACCAAGAAAGAAATCACTCTGTATATGCGACGGTACATTAATAGATATTAACATTATTATAGGTACAGTCGACGTCAAAGATATGTTTACAGTTTTGCCTCTCATTACAAAGGAGAAAATAAGATGAAAAAGCATATCTTTGACGTCGACTGTACAAAAAAACTAAAGTATATTTTATCGTATGTTGTACTTACTCCTTGATACTCTGGAAGCCAGAACTTTGTAGATTAAGACCGTACCTACCCAGGCGCTATAACTTTTTCTCTCGAAATTATTTAATTTCATAAGACGGATGACTTCCCCGACCTGATTACGGAGGATCAGAGACTTATCGCAGTTCTTAAACGAATTACCGACTCGTTTAAACTGGTAACTTGCACTTTGAAGGCTCGGGAAAAACGTTAAGGAATCAAACACTTTAATTGGAGGGATAATTTGGAGTTTGCTGATGAATCGGAAATGTTAACATTCTTTTAAAATTTTGAGTTCTCGCCTATAACCGCGAAGCACTTCGTTCACCGAATCGTCTATTTGCGTCACTCTCTTGCGTATATGCAAGAGTGATAGAGACGGGACCATCGTTTTGTCGATTTTCGAACTACGCGATAAGCCCTCTCGTCATCAGCCAGGCTTTCTATAGGTATCTAAACCTATAGCCAAATAAATATAGCGTAGGTAAAGAGATGATACGCATCACATATCAACAATAAATACTTAACGAGTATTTAGTCAGCTTCTTGATAGTTACGTTGCTTTCGAAGCTGGTGGTCCCGGGTTAGTATTCCGGTAAGGCTTTTTTGTATGTTTATCATGAATATATTTGTTCCTGAGTTATGGACGCTTTCTATGTATTTAAGTACCTATGTGTGTGCCTAAGGGCTAGGTTAATCTGTGTAAGATGGTCCTCCAAATATGATATGTATTTATCAATACTTGCGTAAATAGTAAAAGAGTATAAAATGGGTGGTTGGGTACTGAATTTACCTGTATACGGCAAAATGAGCTTTAGCAAAGTACCAATTTGGCTCGGTTAAGATATTTTTAGTTGCATAAAGCTTTGTTATTATAACCAAGCGCAATATTAAATGCTCCATGGGAAGCAAGTCACTCGGTTGTGAATAGCAAAAACTTATTCACTTCTAGCTGTTTCACTTTTTCAGTGTATGTAAATCCGTTATCATTCTTTTCCATTTGTCACTTCTTTTGCGCCCAAACTTTTTTCAAAATTCCATATAGTTCAAGTTGAAAGCATAAATTTGCAGTATCTCAGCGACAGCGATGTTATCACTCTTTAATCTTGGGGGTGGACAGGGCTTCCAACTTCCCGCCTCTACGAGCGAAGACGCTTTATCTACTAGTGGAACTGCGGTTTAGGTGGCAAGCGACGCGATGCTTTTACAGTATTTCATTAATATATGCATTTTTAATTAATCCATGACGTCTTTACCATAAGGGCACACGGGGCCCGTGCCCAGGGCCCCATCCTCAGGGGGGCCCGAAAGTTCGTAGACGACGTATTTTTTACAGTCAATGTTGTCCCTATTTGAGCGCCTGTCCTAGGGCCCCATCACATATTGAGACGGTCTTTATTCGTATTTTTTGTCTAGATTTTAATAATTTCGAATGACTTACTTAGTATTTATTTCATGTAACTTTGACACATTTATGTTACTAAAAAGCGCATAAGAACCCGAGTTAGGTACTCGTACCTATATAACTAACTACTGGTATATTCATTATTTTAGCCATATTACCCCACGCTACCACTATATTGGACTGATAGGTTATAGAACCGCAGAGTGTAGCATCGGACAGTCTGGTTTGTCCGCAATCATTCTCGAGATGATGGTGATAATCAGTGGTATACAATACTAATTATGAGAGCATTTTTATAATACGTTGTTCATAATGTAAAAAGAAGCGCTGGTAGCCTTGCGGTAAGACATCCGACTTTCAATCCAGAGGTTTCAAAACCTGGCTCGTACCACTGAGTTTTCGGAAATGATGTAGGTACGAAATATCATTTGATATTTACCAGTCGCTTTTCAGTGAAGGAAAACATCGTAAAGAAACCGGACCTAATCCCAAAAAGGCTTAGTTTCCCCTCTGGATTGGGAGGTCAGATGGCAGTCGCTTTCGAAAACACTAGTGTCTACGGCAATTCATGAGATTAGGTTGTCAAGCGGACCCCAGCCGTCAGCCGGGATAAATGATAGGAGTAAGAAGAAGTTGTATATAATGTAAAATAAACACAGCATCTGAAAAGTCCGCTATCGCTATCACACTAAAACCGAAGCTCAATCTGAGTTGGTGCAGAAAGGAGAATCCGTGCAAAGTAAATATTTAGCCAAGTAATTAGCGAGTGGAAAGGGCCGTGCCAGTATCAAAATGCCACATTCGTCGTCATGACAATCTAAAAGCAACTTTATTTTGTACTGAATGCAGTACATTATCAAATGACTATAGATAGAAGAGGTTTTGTAAGTTGCTGGTTGGGATGTTGCACAAAACCCTACTTATGTATCTACATTAAAATAAGTATGCTTATACACTTGTGTTTACATGGTATATAAAAGCTAATGTGTCAAAGTTGGGTATTGCATGGTCATGCTGAATGGCAGCTGGCTGCATAATTGCGCTATTGGTGCTGCATTCAATTGACTTAAGCTGAGTTTCTTGACTGCATTAACAGGTTGTGCTAATATTGCACTGTACTGCTTAGTCATACCGACAGTCGCCGGGCATAGCTGAGTTTATATCTGGACCACTTAAGCTATGAGTAGGGAACCACCGACAAAATTCCCACGTTCGACTTCCACCAGGTCGCCTATCACTGGTTTGCACGAGTACTCATCTGTCCACTCTGACCTACGTCCGCCAATAGGAATACACTGCTGCTTGTGAACCGTCCACATTATGCGACGCTGCATAGTTGAGCGCATGTTCGCATACTTCATGCATATTCGCATATTCCACGCATATTCGCATCGCTTTGTAACCTACATTGTTTCCACAAAGCGGACGCTTAAAAGCGCCATCAGTTGGTTGGAACTTTACGAAAAGTTGAAATGTTTATGAACGGGTTGTGACAGCAAAAATTACGTGTAGTAGGTAGATATTTGCATCACGATTAGAGCAGCTTATTTATACCATGTCAACACTGGAAATTTTATTTGTCACGTCATTAGATAAATTTCATCGTGAGTCCATAATTATCTTTTAGTATTTCTATAATTAAAATTTACATATCAAAAGATGAAGTTAAAAAAATTGGTGTTTTAGTTTGTAATAAATAAAGTACCTTTCGTCGATTTTGATTCTTCTAAGACATTTATTTCATCACTCAATCGACATCTCTTCAATGCACACATTTTACAGATTTTGTTGACCATAATTTTTCATCATGAACAACGTGAACAACGTACAATGTTATCTAATGTAGTCGTTTACGCAAATAATGTTAACTAGGTACCTCTACTTCGTTTACTTATTGAAAATTTCTGACAGTTTAAAAAATACCAAAACTGAAAAGTCTAATAATTAAAGATTTAAAGTCAAGAAACGGGAGTGCTCCAGGTAATGAAACACATCCATCGCAAAGGATGAGTTCAATTTATATGCTCAACAACAATAGAATATAGAATGCTTATCTTTTTACTGAATTGAAGAATGCCAGAAGACTTACTTAAGTATTTAAGATATTGTTACAGACAGCTTCTAAAAAATTACAATCCTTCTACATAATTACAGGGTGTAACAAAAATACTGATATTACAATTTTTTTGCAACGAAAATGAATTACCGACATAGATCTGTACTACTAGAATGCCCATGCCAAATTTCGTGGTTCTAAAACATGTCGTTTTAAAATGAGAGCTAAACTACGTTTGTATGGGGACGCGAGCGTCCTGGCGACTCTTATCATTTGAACATCTGAAAAAATCTTATTTCCTACTTATACCCGCTGTATCCGTTCCATCATAGTTAGTTAAACATGAGGAAACTTTATAATTTCAAGATTTATGATACTTAATACGTGCTGTCCAAAGATAATAACTAGCCTAACTCATTTAACTCTACCACAAAATTACGATAAGCATACAAGTTAAACAGAACAGAGACATTTCACATGAACAAGTCCCATAACCAGCTCCACTATGACCCACGTAAACCCATTACATTCCCTCGCATTACGCTGACCACAAGCGGCCCATTAAACCATGAACTTGTAGTAATAGCCAAAGTGCATGGAAAGAAGTAGTACATCTGGGTACCGTAAAATGGGAGTAGAAGGAATGACAGAGGGTTAAGTTGATTTTTATAGGCTACCGCTACGAAAATTATATATTCTTTTTACAAATTAAGCCATTGTAATTTTCAATATCCTAAAGTGTCGATCCAACAATTATCCCAACTCATGTTAGTAGGAAATCCCACCTCACCCCGTTGTCACCCAACTACGGGGTGAGGTACGACATTTTATGTTTATCGTTAAAGTTATGAAATGCAACTACACAAAATCATTAAAAAGTTAAACTACGGCTGGACCATTTTTATATACTTAATAAAAATCAACATGCCACGTATAAAATATTTTTTTTCGTGGTTTGAATGTCTGTTTTGACCCAACTCACCCCATTTCACGGTATCCTTTTAGATGGTCAGGTAGCATATACCATTGTACAAATGGCAAGTCAAAAATGTTCGTAGGCAGGAGCTAATTTACCAAAGCGGCGGAGATTGAGTTCTATGGACGCCACAGCACTGATTTTCTACCCTCAGTAAACACAAATACTACTCGTTTTACTTTACTAGTCCTATTACTTGTCTTACTAGTAAAACAAACCATAACATAACCAGGTCTTATCGCAGGATCGCCGACGCGGCTCCGAGGGGCCGGCTACGAGATAACAGTCGATCTAATTGAAATAGAATTCGGGAGGGCGGAAGAATTGGATTGCGGAATTAAGCAACTTTGGTGCGATAATGCAGCGTCAGGGGATTCGGGGTATGCTGCTAAAAGAGATTTATATTTGGACGTTATTATCTTCTGCATATTTGATATTATGTAGTCCTTACATTATTGGAAAATGCAAAATGGCTTTTCGCAAACGAAAAGTAAGCTAACAGAGTTTAACTTTAGAACTAGGAATTGACGTTTTTGTTTTTATCATAGATTACTTTTCAGATATTTCATTGAATGGAATTGTAGCTTTTTAACTCTTGCGTAGCATAATTTTAAAAATGTCGAGCAAAAATCACCACTGCTTACCTCATCTTTTCGTATTTTTGTTCGCAGATTATTTTGGTCTGTGGAGACGTGCAATTTAAAATGTAATGAGATAGAACAGCAGCCGTTTGACCGTGTGTTCTGTAAATCAATATTATAATTATACTTTGGCATAGTAGACGCGATAAAATGCTGCCAAATCTGCCCCGCTGTGGGTGCCCAAGCCCAGGCAGGGACGTCATTCCAAACGTGTTTGAACGAGGCAATATTATCACTCGTGTCAACCAGAACAAGAACGATTCACTACAAAGGACAAACGTGTAAGTACTAGAACAACGCGCAGGTGACGCTGAAATATTCAATAAAATCTATATATACAAATCTATATACAAATCAGAAAAAGATTATGTACCTACACTTGCGTATAGTTCTAAAACAAAAGACGGAACGAATGATAATTTGGTGGTTTGTAAGTTCTGTAACCTCACTACGCGTAGTTGTTACGTTGCACTGGTTTCTTAAATCGGACGTAATTTAGGAAAAGGGATCCAGTCCTCCCTTTCATTAAACTACGTCCATGAGTCGCCCGGACTCTCACATCCACTAAGAACACAGGCCCAGGTCCTATTGTGAGAACACATGTGCAACAAATCTCGTAAACAAAGACGCCGACAGATGAATGGACAGCGAATGGAGGGCGGCAGACGTCTGAGGCAGGCGTTGAATTTATAGCCGGCTGTGCAAAAACGTGATAGGGATGTTCGTTTCAGTTTTAGTTCTCAGCTGCGAGCAGTAGCTTCTTACTCCAGTGGCGAAGATGAAAGGGCAAAATTTTTCGTGAATATGTAGGTATAAATTTGTAGTATTTATATGAAGTTTTGTAGTTTTTTACTCGTCCCGTCCGTCCGTGTTGTCTGTCTAAGTCAGTGATTTGGTAGCAACAGTTAGGAAGTGACATCATTAACCTGCCTAATAAAATAATATTCAACTGTATGAATGTTGTTTTGCTTTCCAACCAAGACGAGATGGACAAATACCATAACAAAAGAGATGAGAGCCTGTGAAGTTTCAGTAGACGACACATCCGATCGCGCGAAGTAGAGAAAAAAAACGAGAAAAGCAGACCCCCACAATCAGATGACAATAATCATGCTAAAGAGAAAGAGGGAGACATTTTGTGATGCCTTAAATGAATGCTGGTGCTGTTTTTATGGTTATATTATTTAAACCATTTCTCGCAGTAGGTACTTTAAAACCACTTCCCTGTATCAAATTTCGTTATATCTACACTTTTGCAAGGCCACTAAAAATGCATCTAAGCTTACATGTCGAAAAATCATACCTAATGAACAGAACATTCCTTTCCATTTCCGCGTCGTAATCCGCTCCGGCAACAAAACTATTATTTCTAATTCGTATAATAAACTAATTGGGTGCAAAAGCAAGGGTGTAGGACCGCAATTAGCGGTGTAACGACGGAAACTAATGACTCGGAAGTTTGCAGCCTCTAATTACTGGTGGTCGAGTTTCTCGCCCGAAAAACCGACCCTTAGCTGAGGAAATGGGTGGCTGGTGGCTGAAAGCGAAAGATTTAACACAATGATGTTTGGACCTTGCAAATATGAGTGGTTCTGCTGTGCAGCTACCTTAACTTTGTACGAGAGCTTTTCATGCATTTTAGAGGCACATTATCATATTTGTCTGCGAGTAAAAATGACGATATTTGTCCTATCAAATTGTTTTATTCTATAATTAATTTGGTATTTCGTTTATTGTGATCTTTATTAATAAATTCAGCTTAGAATATTTGACCGCTATAATAATTATCATATTTAGAATTTTAGATGGTTCCACGAGAGTTATTGTGTAACATAGCTTGTATTATGTTAATTTTCCTTTCCTACTATACTTACAATGTCACATCTTAATAATTATGTATTTCTATTGAAAAAAGCATGTACTTAATGACGTCATTCTCGTATTTAGACGCATTGGAGGGAGGTACGATTGCGTTATTTACTGTTATGTCCCGGATCCGCCTTCTTGGTCTGTTGCGCCCATATATTACTGCTACGGAGGAAGTAATGTCTCAAGAATCGATGTTGATGTCCTATAGCAGTTATTTATTCTTGGATAGTTACACCACATTACATGTCAAAAATGGAATATTTTATCCTGAGAAATAGAACTAGGACAAGTATACTGAGTAACGATAACATATAAGAAGCCTAGAGTGAGAAGGTCAAAGTATCAGCCCTGCATTGAATTTGAGCAGTAGTCGTGGTGAAGATTACGAACTCAGATAACGTTTATAGATATTAAGCATTAAGTTTTGACGACTTTAAAGAAAATCAAAATGGAGACCATTTGAGAACATAGTTACTTAAAAATATAATGCAAGTGAGGTGAACCAACACCAAGGAAACTATATTATATTTTTATATGAAATAATTTTAATAATAGCAACGGCCTCTTTTTCTCATAACAATGCCAAACCAACATGTCGCTGACATTGTGAATATTTTCCAAAGAACACCACAATAGCGTCCCTGCATATATTTATCGCATCAAAGGCCGGTCCCAAAACTTGTTCCACTTTTCGAAGATGCCAGTTTAATCTACCGGACCCTTGCGAACTAACAAACTATTAGGGAGTTTTTGAAAAGCCGAAGGCCGGCGACAAAGCCGCGATAAGGGCAACCCGCGTATTCCCTTTGCTAAAGACAGGCCACGTTAATCACAAAAACCAACTAGTGCTAAACTTCATATCTACGCATGGCCTTTCTTCCAGCAATTATCACGCTTTAAAAAAGCAAGATGAATTTCCATAGATGTACCCTATGCTTGTTTGTATATGTATACTTTCTTACAGGTACAGTAAATGTTTATTGGTTGTGGATCAAGAAGCAAGGAGACGTATTCGTCTTGTTTCGTTTTGATTTAATACTAGCAACAAGAACCGTAAGTACCTATGTATTTGTACAAAATTGTTCAGGTTTGAACTGTGACCCCATAGCAGCACTTGCACTGGTTTGCTCTAGCCTTTGACTCACTCATATCCTATTTCTATTGGAATAGCACCCCAACCCACCATTAATTTCAATCACCAGATGAACGGCTGTCTGTACCTAAAAACTGATAAGAATTTCTATAGGACTAAGGTTTTGTAAAAGTGCAGCGTTAGGCTCGCGATTTATCGCTTGCTTCCTTACAAGAAAGCGGTTAAGATTTTTTTCACGTACTTACCCATATCTCTGATGTAATTCGAGCTAGCATAGAGGCTATAGAGCATTATTATGGAACTCTTACTGTTAACTCAATGTTGTATGGTCAGGCCCCACGTTGGGCGCCATAAGAATAATTGGATTCACATTCGCTTTATTGAATGACATTGTATTTATCGTAACGCGCATGTGAATCCTGTGAAACTGCAGGCGCCCATAGGCTACGGTAAATGCTTACCTAAGGCGGGTCGTATGCTTTTTTGCTACCTTCAATAATAATATTTCTGTAATACCACTCATGTACTTATTTAAACCAGTAATACCACACATTTTGAAAGGTCGAAAATTTTAAATGTGTAATTATTTAGCAGGCAGAAACTGAAAACATTAAAACTGAAATTTTGCATCCCTCAACTTGAAGACAGTAAAATAGAATCGTCAGTAACAACTCAAGTGATGATAAAACAACAATAAATAACTGAAAATCAATTATCTTTAAAACGTCATTAATCTTTACGATAAATCGTAAAGAGGATCGCAAAGGGCTCCTCCAGTTAATTTCCGTATTTTTCTGAGGTATTTTAGCTGTACGACATAATCTAGATGTATCCGAAAAAACATAATTTATTTTTACGATAAAAATAACTTTGTGTCGAGTTAAAATTATCTCTAAACAATCAATGTCTCTTCAGAATAGGGGTGATGACACCTGTTGAATTATGCAATGAAATTTAGTTGATGGGATGCAAAATGGTCAAAATAACCAAGTAAAGTAAACATTTAAAAAATCTATTGAAATGCTTCAAAGATAATCAGGCTTCAAAGTTTCAAATTTTTTGGATTTTAAAAAGTACGAAATTTATAAAACCAATGATACCATTCGATTTCTAACATTTTATTGTGAAATAAATTGTATGGCAATCGATATATTATAATCTCATGCTGGAACCACACTTCGGGTATTCGGCCAAATATTTGTGTTGCGTCTCTTTCTATTTTTATCGTATAGAGAGAGATATAACACGAATATTCGGCCGAATAACCCGAAGTGTGATGCCAGGATCAGACTATAAGTCTCTTTCCTGTCTTTTAAGTTGATTTAAGGCAATTGGCCTTATATAGACATTTGATCCTCACAATAAAACGAATCGATTAATACTATGTGCATGAAAAACATTCATCTAGCCTATTGATTAATGTAGGTACGTCATTTAAGAAAACTGAACTCAGCTTTAAATAGTTTAAATATCTTCTCAAAGCATTTTGTGGCTCGAATCGCTGGACCAGTACACTATCAATTCTCGGTACGACCAAGTCATAGAATCGTATTTATGCGTCTGAGGAGGATTATCATTGCAATACCTTACCGAGACCAAGCGAGTTAATCTCTCAGAAACCAGTATATATAACCCTCCTGCTACATAATAATTGTTTTGGAAGTCAAGTTTATTCTACGCTGGTTCAACCAAAAACTCGTTTTGCACAATCAGTGATAATGCTCGTACACGCCGAGGACGCAACATTAATAACATTCAATGGCCCGAAACAACCGGTTCTGCAAGGGAATAATGCAAGGTATGAAATGTGGATTGAACTGCTCATTTGGAAACAGTATCTTGGCTTACCGATGTTTGTGGAGGAGATTCCTATATTCAAATTCTAGCTGCAGCTAAATGCTTTAGCTAACATTTTGTGTACTCACCCTAGCAATATACGAGTTTGCAGAACATTCTCAAAAGTTTAGTAACATTCTTAAAAAATTCTGGAAACTTACACGAGAATTTAAATTAAATTTCCGATCATAATATTCCCTATGGGGAACCTTATGTGGTCAAGACAATATTACCTACCGATTATGCTCTAGACAAGATTTTTGAAACTCCTTATACATATATACCTCCCCAAACATTTTCCATTGGCATCACTAATAGTCCTCCCTCAGCTCAATCACGACCAGTCTTATTGACGCAACATCCGGCTCATTCGACACCACCGGAAGTGCGTCTGTCGGTATAAAAGCCTGCATAATGGCGGGCATTAGCTCATGACGGATGCCCGAACCGACCATGAAGAAAAGGACATAACCGACGCAAAGACTTTATGAAGAATGAACATTTTGGTGACGAGGAAAAAGCTGTCTGCCCCAGGGACTGATTTCGTTACGGTAGAAGCGTTACGGTACTGGTATAGAATTACGATACCGCAATGTTTTAAAGGTAGAGCTATAGCGGTTGAAATATTGCGGTACGGTACCGAAATAAAATTACGATATCGCAATTTTTTCGTTACGGTACTTATACCTTAATATAGCGATACTTATACCGTTATGATTTCGGTATCGTTATTTTCATCGCAGAATTTACGAGGTAGGTACTTGTTTGCGGCGGTAAAGCAACTGACCAAGGGTGCGGGATGCGGGGCGCGGGGCAGGTAGCCGGCAAGTATCTACTTGCTCAAGGTCACGGAGGCGCGCTCGGCGATAATTGTAGTGAATTCATTTTAGTCTTCCTCAGTTGAAATTTCGTGAAAGAGTTTATAGTGTAGGTACATTGAATCGATCATTGATATTAACTCGATGCGGATATGGAACTGAATGTATACAGTAATTTGGTATAGTATTGCGCGACTAATAAAAAATGGAAGATTTTTTTGACGCGAATTATTTTTTAAATAACACTAAAATAAAATAAAAATAAAATAAAAATAAAATAAAAATAAAATAAAAATAAAATAAAAATAAAATAAAAATAAAATAAAAATAAAATAAAAATAAAATAAAAATAAAATAAAAATAAAATAAAAATAAAATAAAAATAAAATAAAAATAAAATAAAAATAAAATAAAAATAAAATAAAAATAAAATAAAAATAAAATAAAAATAAAATAAAAATAAAATAAAAATAAAATAAAAATAAAATAAAAATAAAATAAAAATAAAATAAAAATAAAATAAAAATAAAATAAAAATAAAATAAAAATAAAATAAAAATAAAATAAAAATAAAATAAAAATAAAATAAAAATAAAATAAAAATAAAATAAAAATAAAATAAAAATAAAATAAAAATAAAATAAAAATAAAATAAAAATAAAATAAAAATAAAATAAAATAAAAATTAAATCAATTGGTAAATAATGACATGAATTGATGAATAATAAATAATATTGATATAAATATCAATTGATATTCCGTAAGTTCCGAAAAACTCCGTAGGGGGTTTGAACTAGGGCTTGTGATATACGTGTTACACGCGGAACCGTAGCTATCTTGATATAGTGTTCCCGCGAACATCGACTTCGGCTCCGCTCCGCTCGGTTGTTGAAAGAGAGCTTGTGTCGAACGGACCCTTCGCATTATGTGTTATACTCGTGGTCTTTGCATTGATTTGATTCCAGATGTGTTTTTAAGTAATTACATATTGGTATTATTCTGTTCTCTCATAACCAGCCATTATATGGGTTTGTACAAAAAAACCAGAGGTGGGATTGGTGTGATTTTTGAATTTCACCGGTGCCTTTTTTTGTATGCAGCCGATGACTACTTAGTACGAAATAAGCCACCCGATGAGAATCAAAAATCGCACCTCAGGTAGGTACACTAAGTACTAGGTACCTACTTGTCGATGTCGGTGAATATGAAAGTTCATCCAAATAAATATATTAATATGTCTAATTAATATTTGAGTCAATCAACTTTTTATAGCGCCTGGTTGCTATGGTTACGTCCCTTGGACAACCAAAGATTTTCTATGAAATAGTATGAGGATGTCCCTCGGACAACGGGGACAGAGTAAACAACATTAAAAAGTTGATTCGCCCATTTACTCCCTAGTAAGAAATGCTACAGGTAGACCAATGCAACAATTTAAAAGTATTTTAAGTGAAATAATAATATACCTACTTTGTTATTCATAAATATTATTACTGGCTGGACAACCGTCTTTCTTCGGTGAAAACACTAAGAAATAGTTGCACGTGCAGATAAAGATAACAAACAATAGTTTGCGGGCCATTGATAATGATTACCTTCAAGTAGCTTTGGGTTTTAGTTTTACCTGTTAAGTACCATGTGTTCCTATTGTTTGTGAAGTTAAGTGAGAGCAAAAACAATACAGTAATGGATTTTAGTAGTCAACGCTTAAAATATGTATACACTTTTGAACCTTATTACAATGGAGTAAGGTGCAAAAGTATAAACTTATTTATGGCGTTGACAAGCAACTTCTCGTCCGCTAAGACAGGATAATATTGATCTTTCGAACTCGCGGAGCGTATGCGAAGTGAGTTCTTACAAACAACTCCAGACCGAACCGAACTGTCACCTGGCTACTGGGACGTCTCGGCATTTGGATGGCTTTTTGATTTCGATAGTTTGTCTGACGATAACTTTAGTTACGTTTATCTGATCTTTATGACATTTCTTGGGGCTGTAGCAGAGATACATAAAATTTGTAAGTTCGTATATGAGCGGGATCGATCAAGTCGCTATGGAGCTAGAAGGAGAAAAAAAATCCTCCTTGGGGTCTTTTATATTGGTCAACTCGTTTGCAAGTAAATCGCGAGTTCTCAGTTCGAGGCGGACTACTAGTATTTTTTTAAGTTCGTTGTGGTAAAAAATGAAGAACTTCACGTACTAATTTTGCTACAGTAAGGTGAACATTTCTGAGCACATTGGAGAAGATTGTTTTTGTACTCTGAGACAATTGAACACTAACAGTTCAATGCAAATTGATTTCAATTAGAATTAAAATCAATTGACTCATCAATCTGTTACAAATAACTAATAATTGGAAATAATTAATGTTTAGTCTTTTTCAACATTGAAAATTGGTGAAAAGTTTTTAGTGTAGATTCATTAAATAGATAATTGATATTAATAATTATATCAGTGCAGATATGAAGTTGAATGTTAGGTAAATATATTTTTATTATAAATTTTTTATTATTTTATTTGTTTTCTATTAATATTTTAGATTTGTTTTTGATTTCAGTGTTTTATTTTTATTTTATTTTTATTTTATTTTTATTTTATTTTTATTTTATTTTTATTTTATTTTTATTTTATTTTTATTTTATTTTTATTTTATTTTTATTTTATTTTTATTTTATTTTTATTTTATTTTTATTTTATTTTTATTTTATTTTTATTTTATTTTTATTTTATTTTTATTTTATTTTTATTTTATTTTTATTTTATTTTTATTTTATTTTTATTTTATTTTTATTTTATTTTTATTTTATTTTTATTTTATTTTTATTTTATTTTTATTTTATTTTTATTTTATTTTTATTTTACTTTTATTTTACTTTTATTTTATTTTTATTTTATTTTTATTTTATTTTTATTTTATTTTTATTTTATTTTTATTTTATTTTTATTTTATTTTTATTTTATTTTTATTTTATTTTTATTTTATTTTTATTTTATTTTTATTTTATTTTTACTTTATTTTTTATTAAATTGTTTATTTAATTTTTATTTAATTTTTATAACTGAAAATGTTTTGTCTTGTACTACTTATGAAATCCTAAAATCAACAAAACATATGCGAATAAAGCGCAACTAACGACAAGAAGCTAACAGCGAATAACTCAAAAATGTGCCGCACTGAACGAAATCAAACAAAATAGGTGCTTAGGGCAAGCACTCAATAACTAACGCTGATTGGTTGTCGCCGGTCAGTCGGCGGGGCATCCTCACCCTCATATACCTCAATCCATACCTTTATGATAACGGTTGAAGTATCGAAAAAAATAGCGGTACCGTTATATTTCTGTACAGAAATATATCGGTTGCGCTATCGAAATCATACCGAAACATGCGGTATGACGTCATACCGTTATATAAAGGTACCTTTATATTCCGGTTATGCAGTCCCTGGTCTGCCCTAGTCTGTCTTTAGAACTGTAGCGAATATGGTCGGGATTTTCTTTACAAAGCTGTTTGATGACAATGGTGTGTAAGGTACAGTCGCCATCAAATATATCGGAGCGGCCACGGTACTCAAAAATATCTGAACAAGCACTTTATCGCCTTGACAATAAAGGCGTTGTTCAGATATTTGTGACCACCTTGGCCGCTCCGATATATCTGATGGCGACTGTACTAGTATAGGTATTATAAGTTGTCAATATTTTTGTAGTTACCATGTGAACTGTTAGCATGAAGGCACCTGATGTTCAAATGGACACTGCAGTCTAATAGGCATTTGCAGGTACAGCGGGGTAGCGGAGGCCCATACAGCCATTTCAGTCGCATTTACCACATTTTGTCGACACTTTGTGTAAACACAAAAATATTTGTTACCATTTTTGGTCGCCGTTACGAAATTGTTCGGTTGAGGCGACTAAATTATTGTATGACTTTTAAAAAGTGGGGACGAGTCGACACAGTCGCATTTTGGTTACTTTGTTACGTCGCCGTGTCGTAACATTGTTACCAGTTTGCAACCACTTATAGCGCAAATCATTCATTCATTCGTTCACTCATTTGCTGTCACTGTTATCAGTCCACAAAGTTGACGTAAGTAAAATTGTTAAATATATTTGTGAACGCCATTGCTGTTATGGACGAAAATATTTATTTTAAGTTTTCGGTCATTTTTCGTGTTTACAGGATGTTAACATTATTGCGCAAAAAAGTACGCTGTGTTATTTTATTTAAAAATTTCAAATTTGCCAACGCGCCACTAAAATAATTGGAATTTAACGATTGTAAACAAATGTAATATTGATTTTACTAAACTTATTTTTACATTTTCAGACTTAAAAAGCCTCTCATAAGGTAGAGCAACGATTGCTAATAACAAAAAAAGCTATTGTGGTATTAAAAAACCATTTTACTATAAAATATTTAAAAAAGAAACTATTTTTAAGAACATACATAATTCAGTTACAATCGGTCACAAAGTTACCACATTATGTCGACACAGTGTCGACTTAAAACTCCAACATTATCAAATTTATAAAATGGTGGACCGTCCTTTTATGTTTCCAGCGATTCTCAAACTTCGGGAAGATATGGAAATACCATTTTGAATAGTTTCGACGATGGAAGGCACTTCTTGACACACGTATGATATCGCTTGTTTAAAGCAAGTGGGTTGTTGATAATAATTTTAGTTATCTTTTTTTTACCAATGGCTATAAAACAGCGAACTCAATTTTTATTTCATGTACACGATTCTCATAATCTACCCTAAGGTTATTGAATTTAAACTTTCGTGGGGACATATTAACATCATACCAGTAATAAGTATAAGAGTCCATGACACTGACTGAACCTAGTTCGATAAGTCCCCCAGATGAGATATATATAATTAGTCACGTCTTTAATAGGGGAACACGAAATGCCTATGCTGCAATGCAAAAAAGTGGCGGCACAATATTTTTTTTGAAAATTAAATAAAAATCGGTTTCTGGTACGATAAGTCTCCCAGGTTTCCTTTGTACCTCGAAGCAGAGGAGAGTAAGGACTATTCGATAATGCGGTGATGCAGCAGTGGTTTTTTTTACACAAAAATTTTAGATCTTTCTGATGAGCATTGGTTTAAGAGGAGACTGATCATACTAGACACCTAATAAAACCGATCCCTTATAATGCTGCAGCAACTGACAAGGGCAGTCACCGGGGCTTGCAGCACTGCATTATCGTATAGTCCTAACAGTCCTCTGCTTCGAGGAACAAAGGAAACCTGGGGGACTTATCCTACTAAAAACCGAATTTTTGGTGATTAAAAAAATATATTATGCCACCACTTTTTTGCATTGCAGCATAGGTATTTCGTGTTCTCCTATTAAATACGTGACTAATTATATATATATCATCTGGGAGACTTATGTATGTATGTATGTATGTATGTATATATCACTTTATTGCACATAAACAGGTTTAACAATATTACAACAGTAAAATAAAAAAAGATATGCACAAAGGCGAGCTTATCCCTAAAAGGGATCTCTTCCAGCCAACCCATGAGAGAATGAGAAAGGAATAAATACTAAATGGTGAAAGACAAACTATGCACAAAAGAACAATAAAAAGTACTTATCAAACTAGGTTCAGTGTCATGGGCTCTTCTACTATAAAACTTTATATTTTTGGACCACCCTACTGTGCAATAAATATTATTAATCTAATCTCATGATTTATGTAGCAGAGTGAGATGCTGATATGTGAACTGACAACAAAGTTTGGGAGACTTTGGAGTTTCTAGTGACGTTTACAATTATTTTAGTAACAAAGTGTAGGAACATTCACGTAACTTTACCACACCCTGTGTCGACTTTTAGTAACAAAGTGTCTACACAGTTACTAAACATTGTTTCTAAAGTATACACTAGTCGCAATATACACGCAATGTGTATAAAATGTTTCGACGCAAAGTTAATTACTAAAAATCACTCGGTCACATTGTGTGTACACTGTTACCACACATTGAAACTGTTAGCGACGTGCTCAAAATGGTTATTTTTTGTTTTTAAAACTTATTTTGTTTTTTATGTTGGTACTCCGACAATTTGTATGGTTTAGCTATAAGTTGAAATTCGAAGGTAGATATACGTGTGACGCAGCGACAAGGTTCCAACGGTCTTTGTTTTTGACCACCAGTCAGTCAGCTTGTCTATCCGCGCGCGACACACGTACATACTGCTCTCACATTAAAATAACGTGGTGTCTGTATCTTAGAAAATAAATAGTTTTTCGTGTCCATTTATGCGCTCGTTTTACTGTGGAACACCTACACCATTTACAGAAACCAAACCAAACACAGTTACATTGTGTCGTAACAGTTACTAAATATTTTGTACTTGCAACTACTTTCACAAATCTGCTACCGAAAATGGCTGTCTGGGGGTGTTAACGGTTTTTTTAATGGGTAGGTATGCAATTGTAATATATTCACAGGTTAAGTATGTATATGTACTACATAGTACACTTATGTACAAATATGCCCATCACCGCGAACACAATGCATCTTCGGGAGTTCTCAGTCTTATTATGGATGCGGTATTTGATTCAATTTGACCTACAGTTTGATGGTAATATCAATTTGTTTTATCTGTTTACCACAATACGTCATACGTCTTAATTACCACATTACGAACTCCAAGTTTTTTATTGAATACTGATCCCTGACATATAAATTTGGCGTCCCCGTTTTGTTAAACTTTGACGAGAAATCCCTTTCAGGCATCACTGAGCGGTGATGACGTTGCGTTTCAGCCAATGGACCGATTTCAGGCCTCTTTGTTAGCGGTAAAACATTGGGACGCGATTTTTGCAGTTATTTTTTTTCGAAAAATTATCACAATTCAAGTGTTGTTAGACAAGAGCATCATATCTTATACAAAGGTTCTCTGAAAGAATCCTATCATTGTTGGTTTTTAACGATATGACGGCCTCTTTTCGTTTTGATCGTCATATTTCATTTTCTGTTTCACCGATTTTACTTTATCCTGTCAGCCGTCTAAAAATAAATCTAAGTAGTATAATCGAAATCAATTTACTGTTAGGACGTACATATACTATACATTTAGAGAATAGTGGCACCAAAACATAATGAAATTATAATATCGATAAAATTGCAGCTTATGAAAAGCACCATCAACGTTACCTTCTCTATATATTACATAATGAATGTTATTCTCCGTCATCCTGTCGATCGGTCGACCGGCCGATCCACACAGAAATCCGAAATACGGGGAGTGAAGGTTCAATAAAAAACATGTCTATTAATCTTTGTATATGACATTTTTCGTATACTAAACGCTTGAACTGTGACTCTACCCGGCAACTAACGAGCAAAAAGCCGTACTCAACGTCCCGAATTACCCTGATTCCGGGTAATTACAAGGACTGGCAACACCGTGTCATCGTGACGTCATTAACGGTAAGCAAAATTGTTTTGGACGTGAGAAATACCCTTGTGGATAATCAGACTAGCAAATATGTGAAGTTTGAAGACATCAGCGGTTTAATATGAGTCTAGGCGTAACCGAGTGAAATAAATATTGAAGAACGGTGTTGCAACCGCAGCCTTTTCAAATATAGAGGACTACCTCAGTAAAGTTTTTTTTTTAATATTGGAATGGTTTTAACTTTGGAACATCTTTAAATAAATCTGACTAATATAAACAATAGCATTGTTAGAGGGTATTAAAGTCAAATGCACGGAACAAAATAACTAATATTTATATCTATATATATAAATACTTTTTATAACTAAATATTGGCGCACCTATTACATAGTATAGATTAAACAAACTAACAATTCGTGCTATTTGCAAACTGGCCAATTAATAAAAAAACAGATCACTGACAATTTAGAAGGTAGGTACACTGGTTATTCCCATGGTCAGCAAAAAGCCGCCTGTAAACCAGAATAACGTGACCTTAGAATCCATAACAAGTAAGCGTCATTAGAGACCAATATTATGCTGGTTAACTGTCACAAAAAACACGGAAAGTAAATAAAAATCTAGATATAAGTTTGTTTTCAATCAAGCTTCCAAATACCTTAGTCAATATTAGTTTAGAATAGTTTTGTAATTTGGAGACTGGTACCATCGGGTTCATAATTGCATGGCCAATTTATCAATGAATTCATTCATAAATTGCCCATGCATTTTTGAACCCGATGCTACATTCGACCACCAAAGATATGTTTACAATTTTGGTCCTCACATTGTAGTAACGTTCAAAAGTGTGAACATATCTTTGAAGTCGACTGTACAAATAAATGTTACTTGTTTATGTACAGTCACGGCCTTTAATTGTTGAGCGATTTACGGTTCAAGCTATCTTCTTTTGTTTAATACTTACTCTATGAAATGTCCAATGTAAAGTGAACCCTCTGAAATGGCTCAACAATTAAAGTCTTTGACTGTACTTACCTACATTATGATCCCACTAGTGTACAAAAAGAACCTAATAATCAACAAACTTTTATGTATTATGTATAGAGGTATAGAGAGTAAAGAAAAGGGTAATAGAACAGCAAAGAAGATTTCTCATGTCATACCTGTTACAAGTGTTACAACCATACTTTTACGCAGGTAATCTGAAATCTGGAAAACATCTACATATACAGGTGGCCAAAAAATAACTAAATTCCCGTTGGCTGTAAGGCGGTTATCACACTGCTGCGGATCCTCATGCGGCGCCGGTGCGCGAGCGAGACAGCGCTCTGCATGTGTATAGAGCTATCTCGCTCGCGCACCGGCGCCGCATGCGGATCCGTCGCCAGTGTGATAATCGCCTAAGGTTTTGGGACGCTACCAATGGTGATTGTATTGTATTGTATTGTAGAACGGGCAAGTTTCCGCAACTCGACGTCTAGCGCCTATTTTGCGTGATGGGTGGGTGGCTAGTCCAGCCAACCCAACTCCTCAAGGAATCCTATCAAACCTTTTATGTTGAGTAGGACCTCGGGGATATTACTCGGGGAACCGAGATGTTTAGCCCTGTATGGGGCCACTCCGTCGCATTCCAGTACCACGTGAGAGGCTGTTTCTTCCGTCTCCATGCACCCACGGCACAGAGGACTGTCTGTAACACCTATGTTGAAAAGATGTTTATTAAATGGTCCATGACCTGTTATTACACTGGTTACCATCTTTAGACGAATTTTGTCGAGATGGAGAAGTGTCTTAGTGAGTCTGCAGTTGATGTTAGGCATGGCCTGTTTGGCCTGTCTGCATCCTACCTGACGTTGCCAGTATGTTGAGTGCAGTCTCCCGGTACGTTCGAGCAGCAACGAGCGTACCTTACTAAAAGGGACCGGAAGGATTGGTTCCGGGCCGATTGGCCCCGCACTTGACCCTTGCCTAGCCAGCTCGTCTGCAGCGTCGTTGCCCCGGGACCCGCTGTGACCCTTGATCCATTGGAGGGTAATATTGTTGTAGTGACATACCTCCGTTAGTCGTTCGTGGCATTCGTGTATTAGTTTTGATGTAGTTATATGACTTTTTAGAGCCATTAGAACTGCCTTGCTGTCAGAGAGTATGCGGATGGAGGTACCTGCTACTTTCCTTGCAGTGATGGCAGCTGCTGCATTGATGATTCCCATGCACTCGGCTTGGAAAACTGAGTTATGGGCGCCTAGCGGAGTGATTATTGACATGTTCAGGTCTTCTGAGAACGTGCCCGAGCCTGACCCTGTGTCTGTCTTTGATCCATCAGTGAAGATTCTCAGCTCCCGTGGATTGAGACCTTCCTGATTGTCATCTTCGAATAATTGTATTTTGTACCTTTTGTCGAAGACAGCACGTTTTTGAATCCGATCTGTGCCTGCCCTGAGCACTGGGAATTCTTCGTACACCTTCTCCAGGCATAGTGTGTGTAGGGTCCTCTGGTTGGACCATATGTTGAGGGTTTGCAGCCTTACCGCTGAGAGGGCAGCCTCCTGTTGTATGTGGAGGTGAAGCGGTGGAAGGTTTAGCATGGTCTCTATGGCTGCAGTCGGGGTGCTCCTCGTGCAGCCAGTAGTGGCAACGCATGCAAGCCTTTGTAGTCTCTGCATCTTGTTTTGTACCGTGGCAATGTTTGATCTTGGCCACCAGACCAATGCCCCGTAGCAGAATAGAGGTCGGATTATCGTCTTGTAGAGCCACAGTGTGATTTTTGGATTTAGTCCCCACCTCTTACCAATCATCCTCCTGCATTGCCAAAAGATGACACCCGCCTTGTCTATCCGGTTGTTTATGTGGTTGGTCCAGTTGAGTTTACTGTCGAGAATGAGACCCAGGTACTTTACCTCATTTGTCAGTTGTAACTCAGCTTGGAACAGTGTAGGTTTGGTAAAGTTGCCAAGTGCCCTTTTATTGGTGAACATTACCATTTCTGTTTTGGTGGGGTTCACTGATAGGTCAAATTCCTTGCACCATCGCTCTACGATTTTAAGAGCAGACTGGGTGAGGTCGCAGACAGTACTGGCGAATTTACCTGATATTAGTATCGCCAGATCGTCAGCATAGCCTATTGTGAAAAAGTGTTTCTCGTTCAGTGTGCTTGTAAGGTTGTTGACTACTAGGTTCCATAATAGCGGTGAAAGGACTCCCCCTTGTGGGCATCCCCGCACCACTGCTACGGCCTGCGGCTCACCTGCATACCTTATAGTCCTTTTGTTGAGCATGTTCATAATCCATTTGATCAGCCCGGGCTCCGCGCCATGATTGGTTAAGGCATTCCCTATGCTGGTAAAATGGGTCTTGTCGAAGGCTCCTTCGATGTCAATGAAAGTGCCGAGACACATTTCTTTGTCACCAATAGCCTTCTCGATACGGCTGACGACCATGTGGAGAGCCGATTCTGTAGATTTACCTGGGCTGTATGCGTGTTGGTTGTTATGCATAGGTATGTTTATTAGCGTTCTATCCCGCAGATCCCGGTCGCACAGTTTCTCCAGTGCTTTTAACAGGAATGATGTGAGACTGATAGGTCTGTAGGATTTCGCATTTGTGTAGTCACTCTTACCTGGTTTAGGTATGAATATAACGTTCACGTCCCTCCATAGCCTGGGCACGTAGCCCCAGATCAGGCATGCTTTCATTATGTCGATCAGGGTTTCCAGGATGAGTCCTAAGCCCCACTGCAGTAGAGCAGGGAAGATCCCATCCGGACCGGCCGCTTTGTATGGTTGGAAACTGTCGATGGCCCACCTGAGCTTTTCGGCGGTGACGATTCTATTAGCCATCTGCCAGTTGTTCTCGGTTTCAATGTAGTTTTCCTCATTCTGCTGTTCCGGATTCTCGAGACTTACGCACCCTGGGAAGTGAGTATCTAGCAGGAGGCGCTGGGTCTCTGCAGGGGAGGATGTGTATGTGCTGTCGGGTTTCCGCAGTGATCCCAACTGAGTCGTGGATTTCTGCGCTAATGTTTTCCTTACCCGATTTGCGTGATCTAGTGTTTCGATACTGCTGCAGAAGTTCCTCCATGATAGAGTTCTCCAGAACCGCAGTCGTTTTTTATACTTAGCCTTGGCTTCGTAGTATTTGTTCCAGTCCGCCTCAGCCGTAGTGTTCATAGCTCTGTTGAAGAGTTTCCTCATTTTGTGCCGAAGCCTCTCCAATTGTGGTCCCCACCACTGGTAACCTGCCATGGCCGTCCCCGGCGATGGGTTTAGCGGGCAGGCCGTGTGGTAGCTGTCCACCAGAGTGTCTGTTAGTATTTTTACCTGTGTTTCTATTTGTTCAGGTCCCCGAGTGTCATCCTTCGGAAGTAATCTATCGAGACCTTTGCCTAGGGTGTTCCTGTAAACGGTTCGGTCGGTCTTCCTAGGATTCCGTCGGGGGATTGGTGTAGCGAATGATGTGAGTAGATCAAAGCGGATCCATCTGTGGTCTGAGCAGGAGGCCTCGCGTGAGACGTGCCATCCCCCTACAAGTTCACTTACGCTCTCCGATGCGAGAGTGAGGTCTATGATCGTACTACACCTTCTGTTTACGAATGTTGGTTCGGCCCCTACATTTAGGATGTTCAGATTAGTTGTTACAAGGTATTCCAATGGTGATACAAAAGTCCAAAAATCTAATCTATCTTAGAGGTTCCAAAACCATCTAAGGAGGATTGGTAGCGTCTCAAAACCTTACAGCAAACATGAATTTAGTTCTTCTTTGGCCACCACAAATACCTAGCTATAATCTTTCCAAATTTGTCAGAGCAGTCCAATATAACCCAGGCATGCATATGCAGAGCGTTTTAATTAATGTTCCGACACGCCGTGTTATTCTCAAATCCGTCCAAACTGCCGTAGTAGATAACATTGCTTTTTTTTTAAGTATAACCGTTTGAACATATCTACAGAGCGTTTTTCAAATTTTCTGTATTTGTAAGTTACGTTACGTTTCTCTAAATCTTTCTTATATATGTATTTAATTTGCTCATTCTTTAAGTTCATACAGAAAATATCGATATACTCACCTTCAACAAACTCAGCGTAAATAAACGACGACGCCATATTTTTTTTGCAAATTTCGGTTGGTTTAATATAAGTACTGAATATTGTTCAGTAGGTACAGTCGACGTCAAAGATATGTTTACACTTTTGCACCTTATTACAAAGGAGTAAGGTGAAAAAGTGTAAACATATCTTTGACGTCGACTATACAAAACAACGACCGCATGGTATTTAGTACTCTGGATGGGGTAAGGAAAATAGTTCAGAAATGTTATTTCAATAAGAAGAACAATTGCTATTCCGGAAATTAACACCTATTTTCAAACATAGAGAAAATATGTCGGATTTCTTTTCCTCTTATAATAGGTACGGTTCTAAGAGATCAAGGAATAGTGGTGCGCTAAAACTCAGCTAGCTATAACAAATCAGTGAATTACACTATGGGGGATGGAAGATAGTAGCCGGCGATAGCGAAATGTCCCCCGATTTATTTATACTAATTGGGATGTAGTTCATGCTGTACGTCCAGCGTCATAAATATGTATCTGTTACTAAAGAGATAATAAAATATAATAATATTTGGGCACCCTTAAAATCGAAATGTTTGGGGACAATCTTACACAAAACCGAATCCCAAACTAAGCACAGCATTTATTAAGACGATGATATGCATAAATACGTAGCTAAAACTTAGGAACAATATATGTGATAAACACACAAAGAAATATACCTTTTAAGCAGAGTTACTACAAACTAGTCTACATAAATGACGTAAACTTACCCGCTTATTCATAAAAGTGCTTGAAACCTTATTTTGTTAAATTATGTTTGTCTGTTTCTAACAAACACAACTGTCAAAGTGACAGATAAAGACGAGATTATTTAGTTAAGAGGCTGAGAAGACCCGATGACCTTCAAATCGACTTTACTTAAACAGTCATATAGCTATAACTACTTGTTTTGGAAAAGTAAAAAAAATATATGTTAATATTCATTATATTTAAAAGAACTTGGTTAATTTCAATACACAATTGGACGAAATCGGCTCGATAGAAAATAATTCCAAAGTTACATCTAAAATTAGCTTAAAACAATTGCACGTCTTTAGTTTCTTGACTTATATGTCTGTAATTAAGGACAACATTCCACCACACTAATACTAAAAACTTCGTTGCCTTAAATTTCTCAATTAATGCATTGTTTTTTTTTAATCCATCAATTTGCAAAATTTGCAATGAGCTCCCATACTAATCGTAACGCAGTGTTTCTCTTTCACTCGCGCTGAAAACGATAGGGAGGGGATTTAGCTCTTATCATCCTCTTAAATGAGGTTTGAAACACGTTTATGAATAAACGGGTGTCTGTTTGATAGTAAATTTAAAAATGACTTTAATTGCTGCTTACTGAGTGAGGACAGTTTCCTATTAAGTATCTACGTATTACCTACCAGTGGCGACGCGTCCATAGAATGCGATTCCCGTCGGCTTACCTAATTTTTAGGCACCTGGGCTGTTTTTCTACAGCTCATGAAGAAATTTTACCAAATTAAGCTGTAGCTTGACTAGAAAATTTTTTGAACCACCGCCACTGGTACCTACTTAATTTTTTGACCATGGTTAAAACACGAAACATTTATAGCATTGTTATATATAACTAGGAAAAAAAAATGCTTCTAAAACAGGCTATTTTAAACGGAATGATGATGTAGCCTTTTAGCCAGAATCTATAAAATCATCTAACATTTAGAGGACACAGTTCAAGTAAGAAAGAATATCAAACGTATTGCGAAGCAGTCAGATTTGGATTTTATTTTTATTTTTCATTTTAATTACACAATAGGCAGGTACATGTCTGTCTCTCAAGCTGTTTTGATATGCCTTCTTGAAGAACTACGCATTATTGTATATAGTATCTTTAATGTATTTGTAGTACTGTTTTGAAAAAATAAGTCCCGCCGAGTTTCTTGCCGGTAATAAGTAATACTTCTCGGGTCAGAGGTGTAGGGTTAGAACCGGTGGTAGTTTCTTTTCTCTCTGACGTTCATAAGTGCATTGTAATGTGCCTAAATTGAAGAATAAATATCTTTTATCTTTTTTTTTACATTTTTTTTGTTAAGTATAAAGTTACAAGGGCCACGATATCATATTTCTTCATCACCCAACCCCGTGATGAATGTCGTTCAAACAGGAAAAAGCTAAAAGTTAAACAAACCTAAGCCCTACAAATGAGGTTAAGCGGGGGAATTATTATAATCCCTGGATAATTGTCCCCTACCGTTGAGGGTGACGACGTATCGGGTTTCCAATTTTGTCACTTTGACACTTTACTTAGCGACATGAATGATTCATAAAATGTAGCAACGTATTTTACTTAAAAATTTATTGAAATCTGTTGCATTTTGTTTTGGCAAAATAGACAGTTACGTATGTACAGTCAACATCAAATATATTATAACAGCTAGAGTAGCCAAATAGTTCGTCACACCATACAAAATATATGGTGTGAAGAATTATTTGATCACTTTGGCTGTTACAATATATTTGATGCTGACTGTACTATACCAAAGCTGAATACAAAACCTGCTTAAAAATCAAGACAAACTAGTAGTTTTATTATGGCAGTAGTCATCTCACCTATGTACATACAGTCGACGGCAAAGATATGTTTACACTTTTGAAACTTATTACAAAGTGTGAAGATATCTTTGACGTCGACTGTACCTATGTAGTATGATCTAAATGTATTATAGCATAGCTAAATGATATTTTGCTATGACTTGACTCCTAGTAATTTATATAGTAGATTGTACAACAAGTGCATAAAACGCACCATTTTACGCGAGGCGTTTATCCATACGAGCGAGCTTGCGAGCGAGGATGGATATAAAGTACGAGCGTAAAATGGGTTTTATGGACGAGTTATACACTCTACTTTTTACTTCGATTGTGAGGAAATAAAAAGAATAGGAATTTCTTTCATAAGAAGTTTCACTTTATGCTGGGTATAGGCGGACTAAAACTCAATTTTATGCACAAGTGCATAAAAAATTTACTTCTTCTATAGGCTATTTTGACAATGGCAATTTTTTATGCACTTGTGCATAAAATTGAGTTTTAGTCCGCCTATACCCAGCATAAAGTGAAACTTTACGAGCATGAGAAGTAAAAAGGATCTTTTTTGTTGTTGTTGATAACAAAATCCAATATCGTGACTAAGGCAATGCCGATAGATAGATGGAAGGTAATGCAAGATTCGCCTCCACTCCACTGTTTAGTAATGCATGATCCACTTCTTCCTGACATTTTCCTTTACCGATGACTCATCGCCCTCTGGTTAGGTCAATGTCACATGACTACAGAATTAACCAGCTAAATAAGAGCTGTATTCAAGAACAAAATCTATTTGATGCGAGCTCTACAGTCCGCGGATTGATTTTATACAGCGCTACTAAAACAAAGTTAACATGCACGTAGAGAAATATGGCGTGATACGTAGTAGTATTGTCTTACGGTTCATTTTGCGATGTGCTTTTGTATTTTGTATTTTTGCATGAGCTGTCGGTAAAGATACCTATGAGGGGGTGAATGAAGAGAATTAGGGGAGGATTTCATGTGTGACGCTTTGCTTAGCGTCATTGAGTGCGAATGAGTGTAGTTTGCGGATTTAGTACTAAAGACGCATGTGTGGGCCGAACTGTGATATTCAAACTCGTGTAAATAACCTTTACATTTGGCGTGATTAAAGTAAGGGAGCTGGGGTTTAGAGAAATATTTTTTTTTATATTTACGCTCTGTCACAGAAACAACTGTTATTGTACAATTGACGTCAAAGATATGTTTACATTTCTGGACTTTGTTACAAAGGAATAAGGTGCAAAAGTGTAAACATATCTTTGACGTCGACTGTACAAACAGTATGGCAATTGTAAACATATCTTTGACGTCGACTGTACAAACAGTATGGCAATAAGAGCCGAGAAAGGAGAGGTATAGATTTAAAATAGGTATAATTAAAAGCACCATAAAGCCTCAATAAGTCTAATGGTTCCATTGTCATTACCAAAATCTGTCTCCTGGTACTAAAATGAAGTATCAATCAAATTTTACTTTCGTCCATATTCCGATCCCCTGATATCGCCGAATCTGCATGAGTCTCCCAGTTAGTACGGGCAGGGACCGTAAGATCTGCTACGTAACGTGATACAAAGATAAGCCCCACCCACATGGCACTATTCATAAAAAGTGATACTGAGTTCCGAAAGAATAGTAAAAAAAATTGAATAGGCCGAAAGGACAAAAAAGTACCACTACCGGTGTATAAAATGGATGGTATTTACCTATGGCATTTGATATTAAGATGATACTTATGGCATTTGATATTAAGATGATACTTATGGCAACAAATAGTAAATTGTATTTAGGTACAGAAAAACCCAGTCTGACAGTTCCTGCATGGCCGGAAGTGCCCTGCAGACTGGTTCAAAACTGACGTAAATTTGGGGTCAAATTCGTTACTTTGTAACTGCCTAGCATTTTGGCCATGGCCATAGTGCCATCGGGCTTATATTTGTATCACGTAACGTAGCAGATCTTACGGTCCCCGCCCGTACTACAGTCGTTTAATGGTGCTAATAAAATGTAGTAACGTCCCCCGTTCTGAGGAGCTTGTTATGACTTGTTTTATTACAAATAGGCAAGTCAGATTCAATCCTTGCAATTTACGTTTGTCCTTCATTTCGGTTTTCAAAGAAAAAAGTTATTAGGTATAATATACTTGTTGTTGTCAAAGGCATTACTTACATAAAGCTGCTGCTACACTGATGTCATAAAATGTTACTTTGTGTTTAATAGCATTATATAGCATCAGTGTAGTAGCCGCATAATAATGTAATTAAAAAAGTACTAATTTTTCTTTGTGTCAAAAAGTGAAATTTGTTTTCACTACTTGACTTCGACGGTTGGTTATGGTTATATGGAGCATAATTGTATTACCTATTAAAATCCGATTTTAGGTTATAAAATGTACTGAGATGACAGGTGTCAAATTGCTTCTTAAGTTGCACAAGGTATAAGTTCAACTAAATACGTTCACCAACTTGCATCTTAGGAATCATTTGTTAAAATATTATAAACTACTTACTTTACGTCTGACATTTATAATGTAAACTTGATTTGATTACTCTTCATGTAGCATCATATTTCAAATTAATTAAGCTAAGTCTACAGGTTCCTTTAAAACTCACAGTTATCAGCGCTATATTCAAATCGTTAGTTACTTCATTTTTCGTACCAGCTGTGAAGACCCTAACAATAGTAATTTTCCCGACATGGGGCAAATAGAGTCCTCAACAACTTTATTTCAACATGATTTGAATTTCTCAATCTTCCCCCACAAAACCCACAAATGATTTGCAATTATGCGTCCTCAATGGACTTATTACATCAATAGGGGGTGAGATGGACCCCGCGGAGACCGCAACAATTGAATTTTAACGATCTCTAATACGGAGAGTTAGAGATGTGAACGCTGATAAACTTTTTATTTGAGGGCAATAAACCACTCCGTTTTTGAGTGATATTAAAATCTCATCAAAGGACTAGTTACAGTCGAAATAGTGTGTTAGGGAACGTACCCAAACTACGTGACCCGTTTAGGGGGGGGGGGGGGGGTCGTCAAAATACTACTCTAGGTCACAGGGGGGGGGGGGGGGAGTCTTAGGTTCTGTCACGTAGTCAATAATTATGCTCTGTAATCTCGCGCTTCTAATTATAGGTTTCCACGCACTTTTGGCGTCACGCGGCCAGTAAGTAAGTAAGTGTTAAGAAAAGGCAATAAGTATGCAAAATTATGTTTTTTTGCTTTCTATCTCCAAAACATCACTCTAAACCATATGTCTGAGTTTTACTACGTGACAACTAGGGGGGAGGGGGGGTCTTGGCAATTACTACGGATGGTCACCAAGGGGGGGGCGTCAAAAACTAGAAAAAATAGGTCACGTAGTTTGGGTACGTTCCCTTACAAGTGAATCTGATCTATAGCTGTGGAGTAAATATATAAAGCTGGCAAAAAAAGGTATACACAATTACACATTTATTCATACGAACTAATTTATATCTTTTTTTTAAAGCAAAAATAAAACTTTAATTAAATAAATAAAACATAAAGGTTAGTTACTAAGCTTAGCTTATAAAATACGTCACGCCCCATACCAGTAGAGTTCATGCTTTAGAGTAATATGGTTATATAACTACCTATAATATGGTTGGCATGAAATAAATGATTGATACCTATGAAGTAATGGCGTTCATCTTTTAGTTTATTTTCATTTTAACCTGCTATAAAAATTGATAGGTATTAAGTATTAGTGTAACCCATAGATAGCTAAGCGGAAAGTGCTCTTCACTATATATAATCGAGTCTTTTTATGAATTTTCCAATCGCTACGTCAGTGTGTCCAGACCAAAGATTCGGCCACAGATGGCTGGCCAGATTTGATCCTCTAAAATCCTATTGGAAAGAAGAAAGAAGCGCTGCGGTTTGCGAAATGTGAAAACGGACTTACTGTTGATAAATAATTTATATGGACCAACCACTTTATAAGCTTTAGGAAATTCAATTGGACCTTGGAACAGATTATAGAAGACATTGTCAAGATTTTAGGTAGCATTACATTTTTCGTTATATTTTAAGCCTGATTTCCGATACAAATCAAACTAGGTATTATATGACATGGCTCTTACTTTTTTCTACCGACTTCAAGATTTCGAAGGAGGTGATTCTCAATTCGTCGGGATCTATGTTTCTATTTTTGCATTTTTTTTTTGGTTTTTTTTTATATGTATGTTCACCGATTATTCGAAGACGTCTGGACCGACTAAAAAAAACTTTGTTTGTTTAAAAGAGTATAAGTTGGTCCCATTGTCACCAGGTCCAGATCTGATGATGGGATCCTGGAGAAATCGAGGGAACTCTTCAACTATTTATTATAGGCACAACTATAGTGATTTCACTATTTTTTACAGGAACTCGGCCACTTCCTCTTGGAATAGCTGATCCTAAGTGAAGACGGTTCTTTTTTTCTTTTAAATTATAATTGTAGATGCTTATTGGTTTCATTCCAAGAACCAAAATAATTAGTAGGTAGGTCACTGAGCAATAGTATCTCATTTCAAATATTAATGTACTTAATTTTATGGGAAACAAACGGAATGCAATTAAAGGCAAGGGTTATTTACTTATATAGTAAATATATTTTTATATTCATATTCATTCTTAGATTTAAACAATAAATAGTTTCAAATTCCGATTGTGAGAGATACAGTTGGTTAGTTTAATTTGTCTTTTCATTACAAATTTGCTTCGACGAGATCCCTGGCGACAATAGTGATAAGGGTGTTGATGTCCGTCTGTAATTAAAAATAAATAAATTATATTAGTAGTAATAACTAGTAAACTAATATGTTAACATGATAAATCCTACTTATTTAAAGCGAGCTAACAATCTTTACTGTTGATACGGCACTGGTTGAAGAACTACGATACGAAATGAAGTTATTCTAAAAAATATTTAATATTATAATTATGTAAAATTGCCAATTTAAACGGAAATATTTGATATGTAATTTTATAGTATAGATCTTATTAAAGGTAATAAATATGATGAATATAAAACGCCGTATAAAACATGTCGCATAACAATTTAGTATTTCTTCACTTACTAATAGTAAAAGCAGTTTTAATTCATGACATACCTCATAAGCCCTCAAAGTACCAGGAATAGTTTCGCCGAGGTAGGTGTTGATCGGACGAGAAAAATCAACACCTTGCAGCACAACGTTCAGGTTGGACTGTAAGAAAATATTGTACCAATTCATACATGCATACATACTACAGTCATACATACATACATACAATCACGCCTATATCCCAAAAGGGGCAGGCAGAGATCACGGATTTTCATTTGCTACGATCAATGCAGCAAAACGGTTCTCCGTGAGCCACTTCTCGCCCCCGTGAATTCATTTCTTAATTAAAATCAAAAGCTAAAGTAAACTTATGGTTGCTGTTAAAATGGATTCAGCCAGGATTTGTAGTATATCTGATTATGATAGATGGATGTTTAGATTTTGTGAACCTGCAATAGGTCGAAATACACTGGTTCATATCCAGCTCAGTTAGTGATTAAGAAAGTGAAATTGATTATTAATTAATTACGATTAAAGTAAGTAATAATTAGAATAATAATTATAGATAACTTTACTTAACTGCGTACTTGTGACACTTAAAATTAGGCGATAAACGATGAGTATACAAAAACTGTTGCTCAGAATTTGACTTCTTGGAGAGTAACAGATACCTTTAAGCAATATTCAGGGTAGTTTTCCCTCTAAAAAACACAACTAGTATTAAAATAATCTCTTACGTCAATGCCTCCCAAGCTGAATGTTAATTCCATGCTCCTGATGCTGATGCCAGTAATGATTCCTACACTGACGCGAATGTCACCGGTAAGGATGATATCCTTTATGAAAGTACTGTTGAAAATAATTAGGAATTAGTCTAGATTCACAACAAAATCAACCTTGTAAAATTGGTAGGTACCTACAAGTTAGTTTAAAACAATAAATTCAGGTATAAATCCTTTCACTACCATTGTAAGTATAAATCTCGCTCATATTCTTGCAGCTAAATAATAAGTAAATCACTTACATTACATACGCATACAATATAGATTATAGGTACGTGGCAGGTTATTTGAAAGACTAAGGGCCTGTTGCACTCAACCATCTGTTAACGTCAACGTTAAAAAAATCTTAAATGCTTAGTTTGACAGATTTCTATGGGATGACAGCTCCGTCGTCATATTTAACGTTGATCAGTTTGTTAGTTATGCGTAGTGAGACACACCCTAAGATTACATTCTAATTTGGAAAGATAAAGAAGTTACTGTTAAGACCACTCCAATTGAGTCAGCAACTCAACAGCACCCGTTTCCATCTGCGACAATACTATGTATAACAATGTTTTCAGATTACAAATCAACTTTAAGGGCCCGTTGCACCAAACCGTCTTTTAATGTCAACGTCATCGTTTAAAAAAATCATGTAAAAGTTTGACAGTTTACTATGGGATGAAAGCTCGATCGTTGAGTCCGTTAATTGTGCGTGGTGCAACTTATCCTAAATCGTTTAAATCTAAGATTATGTTTCTACTTTTTTTACTTTGCTTACCTTCCACTGACGGATCCGTGGATGTGTCTGTCAAATAAGTTCGCGTTCCACTGAGAAATGGCTGAAACACAAAAGCAAAATCAATGTTTAATAAATAAAGGTCAGATAAACTTCCACTATAAGCTGCCATACGTTGCATACGGTGAATACTAAATAGACCAAAGATGCCACTAGCACCGTTGGATTGCTGTTCCATTAATTATACTAAATAGTATTGTTTATGATTTAAAAAATGTCAAGAAACCATACGGACGCATCTAAAAAACAAACGTACTGCTAGTCTTATGTTACATATAATTTAAATGTAAGAACTGATTTTGCTACGATGGGTAGTTCGACTTAATATTTCATTAAAAAAAACCGGCCAAGAGCATGTCGGGCCATGCTCAGTGTAGGGTTCCGTAAACTGAGACCATTAATTCAAAAGGTCGTTTCTTACGGGAAATTTGGCGGCGCTTACGTCATTTTTACTTACGTCCTTTCTCTATGGGTTTTTGAATGATAACTCAAAAACGGCTAAACCGATTTATTTCAATATAGTTTTCATTGAAGGTACTCATTAGGCCTCAGTTTCATGAATTTTTTCAAAATTTTAGGACCCACGATTCAAAAGTTAGATGGGGGGGACGCCCTGTTTTAAACTTTCGGAGCTATTATTTCCGAGAGTATTAGTTTTATCCAAAAACTGTTTTAAAAGACCCTAATTCTTTTTAACCTATCCAACGATACCCCACACAACTTGGTTGGAACGAAAAAAAATTTCGCCCCCCACTTCACGTGTACGGGAAGTACCCTAACAAAATATATTTTTCGCGTTTTTATTCTACCGTTTTGTCGGCTTGGTTAATGCACATATTCAAACCAAATTTCAGCTTTCTAGTGCTAACGGTCACTGAGCTAGACCGCGGACGGACGGACGGACGGACATGGCGAAACTATAAGGGTTCCGTTTTTGCCATTTTGGCTACGGAACCCCAAAAAAGATGTAATCCTACAAGGATCTTTTAAAGCGTTGAAAATGGATAGATTTTTTTTCTAAAGAAACTGATAGGTTCTAACCTTGCGAAAATTCAATTTCAGGAAGCTGAATGTTGAAAGTCAGCCTAGAGGTCAATACGGCGTAGTTCATTCTGTTGATGACAATGTTGCTCAGACCTCGGAAGAGGAAGTTCCTGGTCAAGGTCTTGATGTTGAAAATGCTGAAAAAAGTTATATAGAAAAAAGTTATTAAGGTGTGGTAAAAATTACGTATACTTATGTACTTACAGGAAACCATTTTCGTAATAATTAAGCTCAAAATATAACTACCATATTAGATAGATAGATAGATAGATTTATTTATTTCTTATAGAAAACGACACAGTATTTTACATTATAAAATAAAATGCATACACTAGAAGATCGTCACTCACAATAATAAAACAGGCAAAAGAAAATACAGAAAAATGTCAGTTGTAAAAATACATAGGAATGTCAACAGGTATTTTGTGCATGTAAGTATACATGTCTAGGAATCCTAGGTAATTTATGATATGATAATATATTAATTGAGAAATTTACAAAAGGAAATGTGATGTTTCATAAAATTCCTGTGTGTTGCGCAAGCGTTAGAAAAAAATTAAGATAATATTACCAAGATAGTCCTAAGTATTTGATAATTTAATATAGATTATAATCTAATCTAGATCAGAGATTACTATCAGACAGAACGTTCCACATAAAATCTGATCATTAATTTTCATGTATAATATCAAATTTAGGTAGTTTTAAAATAGTTGGGGCCAGTCTTCTACCCATGTTATACCTACAAGCAGTGCTGGAAAACAATATCACAGCAAACTTTGTGGTTGATACAATTATCGTAGCGGTAGCAGCCAATTACGAAGAAGCATATAAAATATGTAATTATCAACATATGCTTGTGTACAACTAAGCAGCGAAATGGCAAAGAAAACACATTTCAAGAAAAAAATCAATCCAAAACCATCAAAACAAAATAAAACTTACGAAGGTACAGGCAAGGCATAGTCAATTTCTTGTTGTTCAATCCATAGTGGGTCTAGGCCGGCATCGCGGATGGCCTGGGCGGCATCTTCAATGGCGGCAACAATATTACCAGTGACCAGCCTCGCGTCCCCAGATCCTGGAAACCGACTTTTGTTAAACTTTTCCATGTATTTTTATGTTTTATGTGTTTGTATAGCTCCGTTAAGAAGCGCTGGTAGCCTTGCGGTAATACGTCAAACTTTCAATCCGGAGGTAACGGGTACGAACACCGGGTCAGTCGTACCACTGAGATTTCGCACTTATGTACGGAATACCATTTGATATTTACCAGTCGCTTTTTGGTGAAGAAAAGCATCGTAAGGAAACTGGACCTGATCCCAAAAAGACCTAGTTTCCCCCCTGGATTGGAAAGTCAGATGGCAGTCGCTTTCGTAAAAACTAGTGTCTACGCCAATTCATGGGATTAGGTTGTCAAGCGGACCCCAAGCCGGGACAACACGCTAGGAGGTAGAATATAACTCCGTTATCGGAGCACAAGTGCCAAAAATAATGTTACTTTTGGTCATAATTTCACCAAAATAACTAGGTAAATAGTGGATGGACGAGGGATTCTCTCTCTCGCATAGGGGCTATATAGCCATGAACGCAAATGTCGGTACCAGGATGCTGCTTAAAACATCGAACATATACGAAAAGAGGAAAATAGTATAGTGTTAGAAAAATAAAAGAGAAACCAAAACTTAACGCCCAGCAGGTCGCCCTAAGTACCGCTGGAGAGACCAAGTCGAGAGAGATCTACGCGCCCTGCAAGTAGAAAACTGGGAGGAGATCGCACTAAACAGGGCGCGCTGGCACCAACTCGTAACGGAGGCCAAGACTCACTTCGGGTCGCTGAGCCAGCGGAGTAAAACTTAACGCTTCACCGATATTTTTACAGACGGAATAATATAAAATTATTTTTTTTAAGTTCGATTTTTTTCTGATAGAATAGGTAGTTTTAAATTGAAGTTAAGATGCGACCACCTTCAGCTCACGTTCCAAAAACGGCAAATGGCAAAAAGTGATGATCAAACTTACTGATTGCGGATTCGAGCTCCTTGCCTTGTTGGTTGGGCAAGGCACTGACGCTTGCTAGCAAGCACGCCACAGCAATTACGATCACCTTCATATTTATTTGTGTACTGAAACAGTTAATGACAATACTACTAACTGATTTTTAGTTATCTATGAAACAAAAATATTTTTACACAATTGGAAAATAATTCAAATATTGGAGTATTCATTAATGTATAGAATTACATATATGCCACATGCCACATCACTTAGGTTGAAAAACGCACCAAAGTATATTATGGTATTGGTTGTTTGAAAGATTTTTGGTTTTAGTGTCAACATTTTTCGATTATTTTTTCGATTAATTCCTAACGGCAATAAATATATGCAAAATATGTCAAGTAAAATATTTTGCAATTCGAATTAAGTCCACAACTTAGTGCGTAAAAATGTCATGCAAAATAAAACATATACGTAACACTACACTTTTATATGTATTCTTTACTAGCTGTACCCGCGCGGCTTCGCCCGCGTGCATTGCAGTAGGATCTGTCACTTTTCGTTACACTCATCCCTCAACAGTCCACTGCTAAACGCTTTCTACATATCAAATTTCATAAAGTCAGTTATAACTTCGACATCCCAAAAGATCGACCGAAAGCGTCTGCGGCAGAGAACCATGTGAGCGGGAAGATCTGAAGAGCTAAAAGCAGAGCTCTCTCTGTAGAGTCGAACGTCCGAAGCATCTCAGTAGAAAATGCAGCAGGAGGTCAGAGATCGAACACAAATTAATGACTAAGTCTTAAAAGTAAACCGGAGGGCGGAAAGACCAATGTAAGGAGATATCGAACACAACTTGATGTTAAAGTGTACGCGAAATGGCCCCCGAGCCGCCTTTCACATAGTTAATTCTATCAAAACTGTTATTCCTTCCGTCTTAAATATGCAACTTAATCATTTTTGGTATTAATAGTGCTCAACTCTATCTACATCTTAAATATTCAACCTTACCATTTTTTGGTAAAAATAACAATGGTACGGTGTGTTTATCTTTTTACGTGGGCTCCACCCCCCGAGCCGCCTTTTACCGCCTGCCACGTGCAAATCTCTGTCAAACTCTTGCTCCCATCTTGAACTTTCAACCTTACCATAGCAATTTTTGGTATCATAAGCAATAGAACGGGGTTTTTTTATGCGGAGAGCTCCGCCCCCTGAGCCTCCCTTTCTTTGGCGCCCGTCACAACTCTTTTTCTTGGTAAATTTTATCAAAACTCTTTTTCTCGCATCTCAAATGTTCGACGTAACAATTTTTGGTATAATAAGCAGTAGTACGGTGTGTTTTTAGGGTTCCGTACCTCAAAAGGAAAAAAAACGGAACCCTTATAGGATCACTTTGTTGTCCGTCTGTCTGTCTGTCTGTCTGTCTGTGTGTCTGTCTGTCAAGACCATTTTTCTCAGGAACGCGTGGAGGTATCGAGCTGAAATTTATATCAAATACTTAGGTTTATTGTCCCTTGAAGCTGTGAAAAAATCAAACTTAAAAGCCAACGCAATCAAAAGATACAGTCGTTTATGCTGCAAATTTTAGAGTTTTCGGCACTCGCAAAACCTACGGGGTACTTCCCATGAACTAAGAAACTTGAAATTTGGCACGAAGCAACGTCATATAGCATAGACAAAGGAAAAATTATAAAAAGTAGACATTTTTAGTAAAATCATACAAAAATATATATTTAAAATTTTAAATTTACTACCTTTTTCCTCGTAAACGCGTAAAGTTATTAAGTTGAAATTCATGTCAAATACTCAGGGCTATAGGACTTTTCAGATGTAGCAAAACCAAACTTTTATGTCAACGCAATCAAAAGAAATAACAATTTATGTTCCATATTTTGAAACTGAGTACTCGCAAGAAACTCAAAACCTAAAGGGTACTTCCCGTAAACTCAGAAACTTGAAACTTGGCACGAAGAAACTTCATGTAGCACAGACAAAGGAAAAATTACGAAAAGTAGATTTTTTTTGTAAAATCATACAAAAAAATATTTTTAAAATTTTTAACTTACTACCATTTTCCTCGTAAACGCGTGAAGTTATTCAATTGAAATTCATGTCAAATACTCAGGGCTATAGTACCTTTCAGATGTAGCAAAACCAAATTTTTATGTCAATGCAATCAAAAGGAATAGCAATTTAACTTGTATATTTTGAAACTGAGTACTCGCGAGATACTCAAAACCTAAAGGGTACTTCCCGCAAGCTCAGAATCTTTAAACTTGGCACGAAGCAACGTCATATAGCGGAGACAAAGGAAAAATTATAAAAAGTAGACATTTTTAGTAGAATCATACAAAAAATATTTTTTTAAATTTGAAACTTACTACCTTCTTCTTCGTAAACGCGTAAAGGTATTAAATTGAAATTTATATCAAATACTCAGGTCTATTATACCTTTCAGCTGTGGCAAAAACAAACTTTCATGTCAACGCAATAAAAAAAAATAACAATTTAAGTTGCATATTTTGGAGATGAGTACTCGCAAGAAACTCAAAACCTAAAGGGTACTTCCCGTAAACTTGAAACTTGAAACTTGGCACGAAGAAACTTTATATAGCAAAGACAAAGGAAAAATTACGAAAAGTAGACATTTTTAGTAAAATAGTACTTAAAATGTTTTTTTAAATTTTAAACTTACTTACCTGTTTCCTCGTAAACGCGTAGAGGTATTGAATTGAAATTCATATTATATACTCAGCTCTATAATATCTATCTGCTGTAGCAAAACGAAACTTTCATGTCCACGCAATCATAAGAAATAGCAATTGTTTTAGGTTTTTACGGAACCCTCGGTGCGCGAGTCCGACTCGCACTTGGCCGGTTTTTTTCTTTATGCGGGGGGCTCGGCCCGCCGAGCCCCCCTTTTCTTACCGCCCATCACGTGGTTACCTCTATCAACACTCTTCTTCTCCCATCTTAAATGTTAAACGTAACAATTTTTGGTATAATTATCTATAGTATGGTGTGTTTATTTCTTGGCTCCTGGCCTGGGGGCTCCACCCCCCAATCCCTCCTTTTTTGCAGCCCATCGCGCGGTAAACTCTATCAAAAATCTTTTTCTCCTATCTCAGATGTTCGACGTAACAATTTTTGGTATAATTATCTATAGTATGGTGTATTTTCTTCTTTTTGCGGGGGGCTCCGCCCCCCGAGCCCCCCTTCTTTTGGGGCCCATCGCGCGGAAAACCCTATCAAAAATCTTTTTCTCCTATATCAAATGTTCGACGTAACAATTTTTGGTAAATTAAACAGTAGTACGGTGTGTTTTTTCTTTATGCGGGGGGCTCCGCCCCCCGAGCCCCCCTTTTCTTCCCACCCATCACGTGGTTACGTCTATCAAAACTCTTCTTCTCCCATCTTCAATGTTCAACGTAACTATTTGTGATATAATTATCTATAGTATGGTGTTTTTTCCTTTTTGCGGGGGGCCCCGCCCCCCGAGCCCCCCTTCTTTTACGGCCCATCGCGCGGTAAACTCTATCAAAAATCTTTTTCTCTTATCTCAAATGTTCGGCGTAGCAATTTTTGGTATAAAAAGCAGTACTACTGTGTATATTTTCTATATGCCTTTTTTCCCCGCCCATCACGTGGTTGACTCTATCAAAACTCTTACTCCCATCTTAAATGTTCAACGTAACTATTTTTGGTATAATTATCTATAGTATGGTGTGTTTTTTTCTTTTTGCGGGGGGCTCCGCCCCCCGAGCCCTCCTCTTTTTACAACCCATCGCGCGGTAAACTCTATCAAAATTCTTTTTCTCCTATCTCAAATGTTCGACGTAACAATTTTTGGTATAATAAGCAGTACTACGGTGTGTTTTTTCTTAATACGGGGGGCTCCGCCCCCCGAGCCCCCCTTTTTTCCCCGCCCATCACGTGGTTGACTCTATCAAAACTCTTATTCTCCCATCTTAAATGTTCAACGTAAGTAACTATTTTTGGTATAATTATCTATAGTTTGTTGTATTTTTTCTTTTTGCGGGGGGCTCCGTCCCCCGAGCCCCCCTTATTTTATGGCCCATCGCGCGGTAAACTCTATCAAAAATCTTTTTCTCTTATCTCAAATGTTCGACGTGACAATTTTTGGTATAATAAGCAGTACTACGGTGTGTTTTTCTTAATGCGGGGGGCTCCGCCCCCCGAGCCCCCCTTTTTCCCCGCCCATCACGTGGTTGACTCTATCAAAACTCTTATTCTCCCATCTTAAATGTTCAACATAACTATTTGTGGTATAATTATCTATAGTATGGTGTTTTTTTCTTTTTGCGGGGGGCCCCGCCCCCCGAGCCCCCCTTCTTTTACGACCCATCGCGCGGTAAACTCTATCAAAAATCTTTTTCTCTTATCTCAAATGTTCGGCGTAGCAATTTTTGGTATAAAAAGCAGTACTACGGTGTATGTTTTCTTAATGCGAGCCCCCCTTTTTTCCCCGCCCATCACGTGGTTGACTCTATCAAAACTCTTATTCTCCCATCTTAAATGTTCAACGTAAATATTTTTGGTATAATTATCTAAAGTATGGTGTATTTTTTTCTTTTTGCGGGGGGCTCTGCCCCCCGAGCCCCCCTCTTTTTACAGCCCATCGCGCGGTAAACTCTATCAAAATTCTTTTTCTCCTATCGCAAATGTTCGACGTAACAATTTTTGGTATATTAAGCAGTACTACGGTGTGTTTTTTCTTAATACGGGGGGCTCCGCCCCCCGAGCCCCCCTTTTTTCCCCGCCCATCACGTGGTTGACTCTTATTCTCCCATCTTAAATGTTCAACGTAAGTAACTATTTTTGGTATAATTATCTATAGTTTGGTGTATTTTTTCTTTTTGCGGGGGGCTCCGCCCCCCGAGCCCCCCTTCTTTTACGGCCCATCGCGCGGTAAACTCTATCAAAAATCTTTTTCTCTTATCTCAAATGTTCGACGTAACAATTTTTGGTATAATAAGCAGTACTACGGTGTGTTTTTCTTAATGCGGGGGGCTCCGCCCCCCGAGCCCCCCTTTTTTCCCCGCCCATCACGTGGTTGACTCTATCAAAACTCTTATTCTCCCATCTTAAATGTTCAACGTAAGTAACTATTTTTGGTATAATTATCTATAGTTTGGTGTATTTTTTTCTTTTTGCGGGGGGCTCCGCCCCCCGAGCCCTCCTTTTTTTACAGCCCGTCGCGCAGTAAACTCTATCAAAATTCTTTTTCTCCTATCTCAAATGTTCGACCTAACAATTTTTGGTATAATAAGCAGTAGTACGGTGTGTTTTGTAGTGGTAGGTGATCGAGTAATTTTCCGATGAAAAGGAAACATATACAAATTCGTATCCGCAGCAGTCAGTCGTCTTTTCAAACACAAACATCAGTGTTTTTATAGGCGTTGCTAAGCAACCGCGTGCTGGCGCGTCAGGCCTCAGCAGAAAGAAGGAAATAATTTAAAACAAAAAAAGAACCGACTTCACTTAGGATCCGCTATTCCAAGAGGAAGTGGCCGAGTTGCTGTAAAAAATAGTGAAATCACTATAGGTGTGCCTATAATAGTTGAAGAGTTCCCTCGATTTCTCCAGGATCCCATCATCAGACCCTGACTTGGTGACAATGGTACCATCTAGGGGTTATACCTGTTCGATTAAAAAAAAAATTTTGAAAATCGGTTCACGATTCACGGAGATATGGAGTAACATACATACAAAAAAAAAAACATAATGATAAAAAAAAATTCAGTCGAATTGAGAACCTCCTCCTTTTTTGAAGTCGGTTAAAAAGAGGTATAGGCATAGGTTCCTATTATACTCATAGCATAGATAGTACCTACCTACTATAGCCATCTAGGGATATCTCTGCGAACTCGTGTTGCATTTAGTTTGCACCTAAACTACATATGTAGTTGTCAGATTTTGCGTAAAGAGGACTCGGTAGTAACAAAGTTCTGCGAGAGATAGCGTTACCTAATCGTATAGCCAAAGACGTGTCTAGATACCCCTTTTGATGGTACGTATTTTTTACTTTTCCACTATATTTAACCAGTATATTATTATTTATCACATTTATTTATTTATACGAATGAATATGAACTAACCGAAAGTAGTTAAACAAATATCAATTTGCTGCTTGAGCTTAACACTCATATTCATTTCCCATACAAAGTTTAAACCCCCCTTAAACCCCTTTAAATCCAAAAAGTTCGTATTTTTTATAGCCTATGTCCTGACCAGAGGTCTGTTGAACTTGCTAGTGAAGTTTTTATCGAAATCGGTTCAGGCGTTTTGACGCCAACTCTCCCCATCCAAACAGACAAACAGACAAACAGACAAACAGACAAAAATTCTAAAAATCGCCGAAACGTGTTCTGTTATCGATTCTAAGAGCTACTAACTCATTTTTTTACTAATATCTCCAATGTACAGATTTTTGACCCTCTTCACCTTTATTATATGTATAGATGATATATAATAGAAATAAATAATGAAGACAATGCTCACCTGCAATTTTTTTCGATTAAAAGCTACGAACTTCAGTATTTATACAAATATTTAATCTTGATTACATTGATATGTATCTAATAAAATAATGCAATTCGATAAACAACAATGAAAAATTAATACATGACTGACTTTTTAGATAAATTATTGTGATTTCCTACTTTTTATCAACCTATTATGTTATTTTGGTGTGACGTCGACATTTTTCAATTGAAAATGTCGTGTGTGAAAACTAGTTAAGTAAGATAGAGGCACCAACTAATGTACCCCACCGCTGCCAATGCGGAGTCACGGTGGACGGTCTTGGTCGCTATGCTGGTCTCTCACGCAGTCGTAGTGCTGGGAGGATCCCTCGGCATGCCAGCATCAACGACGTCATCCGTCGGGCCCTTATTCCCGCCAAAGTTCCGGGAGTCTTTAAGCCAAACGGTGACTAGGGACGACGGCGAGAGGCCCAACAGTATGACTTTGGTTCCGTGGTGGAGCATGAGTCGGTCTCTTGTCTGGGATGCTACTTGTATAGGTAGATATTTTGACGCCGTCCCATATTCCGGGCACCAAAGTTGATGCTGGTGCGGCTGCGTTGCAAGTACGCTGCACTTGGCAGTTTGTGGTGTTACATTTTTGTGGCGTTTGGAGTCGAAACCCTGTCATATTGCCATGGGGACCAAGTGCGCGTCGCCTCTACTAAGAAATCTCGGCGCGACTTATTGAGGCCTATGGTAATCAGAGGGCTGGCCACTATTTTGGCCCACGGATCAGCGTAGCTATCTAGTGCGGAAATGCGGCCTGCCTTCTGGGCACTCTACCTAGTGACAAAGACCTAGGGCAGATTTTTTGTTTGTAAGTCTTTAGTTACGTCTATATTATGTTTTTACATATATTTTTCTTTTGTTTAATAAAATGGTAACGTTCTTAAGTAAGAGGATACACATTATATGTATCTACATTTGTACGCAATATTCACTATCGAAGGTAATAAAATTCTTAAATACCTAATTCAATCTAACACGTTAATGGATTTGCAATCGAATATAAAGTAAAACATAAAATACTATAAACCATATAATAAACGAAAAATATAACTGAAATATATCAAAAGATTTATGAAAATCTAGCAGACTCCGCGCCGGCGGTGGCGAGGCGAGGTTGACTCTTTTCTAAACGCATAACCAGAGACTACTTAGGATAGGGGTAGGAATGGAAAAAGCCCCAGAGTCTTTTTTTTTGCCTCACATACATAGGGCTCACAATAATAATTAATTAAATGTCGCTCAGCTGAAAAACATTTGGCCATGAAAGTGCTTGAGGGTCGCAGACCTGATTATTAAAAAAAACTAGTATCGGCAATACACAGTACAACGACCCTACAACCTTCGGTTCGTAAATGATTTTAATAACTTTCAAGGTTACTTTATAAATTCGGCTTTTGTTCCATTGAAGATTATTTAGGCTATTGATTCTAATCGAACCTGTTGCATGTATATCAATCATCAGATCATCAATCAAGGCGTACAAGGTCAACCAACGTAATTAATATTGACGTATTAACTACAATAAACAAGACGTGGCCTAGTGAATAATATATATATAAGGAGTCTGACACGTCATTTGGCCGGTATCGGCCTAACTGCACGCACGTCAGGTCAACGATGTATGTCTAAGACCAATTTAACGACAAATCATCAAAATTCGAGGGTTTGGTGGTCAAACCCGATAAGTCTATAAAGTTGGTTTTTGAAATCCGAACGATACACGACTTACGTTGAGTTCTTATTATAATGAAACATTTTTTCTCGACTTATCGGGTTTGACCACCAAATGCAATAGGGGTCAATAATTTTACCGGTAATTCGTATACTAAATATTTATTAGTTGCATTTCCTAGTCATCAGGTAAGTAATGGTCCTCATCTCATACCATACACAAAAATTTTACAAACTGCTGCAAACATTTCTTGAAATGAAATGATATGATGTGTATTTGGTGGAAAGAGAAGCATAACATGGGTGTACAAAAATATTAATAATAACAATTATAACGGCTGCTAGAACCGGTTCACGGGTATCTATTGCAGTGCCATACATAGCATATTTCTTTAAAGGACCTCTGCGTGTTGGATTTGTATCCCCATCACGTAAGCCTACCAAAAGACCGGGATGTAAAGGCCCGTGATTCTCAAAGGTGATACAAATAATAATATGACCTTACTTAAACTTCAAATTCAGATTTTCTAATTTTACATCAGTAATGGAAAACAATTACAACTATATTTATTAAGTAGTGTTTTAAATTAATCATATGTTGTTATTTTAATAAAAGTTTGACCTATTATTACAACTAAGAAGTATAATTGTATATTCTACTTATTGAGAATTGTGAATATTGAATTGGATTTCAATAATTTTAGCCACCTTTGCTATCTTTTGCGGGTGGGTGTGTATTAATTATGAAAATTGACATGAAGTAAAATCGCATGGAATCACAAGTATAAATACAAAGAAACCGCTTGATTCTTATCGTAAAGATAAAGATAATAATATTGTTATAAAACGTTTTGAAACTGTAATTGATTTGATTAATTAATGTACGATTTTGTTATCTATAAACAACACATTCATACCTATGCAGTGATTTGATATTTATCATTGACTGATACAAAATACGAGTAACTAGCTGCTGTGCATACATGGCTAGCCATATATGCACTGATTGCCTGGAGGATATGTCCGAAGGACAAATTCAAATCTGAAAATGTATGGCGCTATTTCAAATCTGTCCGCCACACGCTACACATTGACGGATTTGTCCTTCTCACATGTCCGCCAAACAAATCCGTGAGTATGTGGCTAGCTAATGGTAGTTAATGACAAAATTCCGATAATATTAAACATTTGTTCCAAGTTTTGACATGTTTTTAAGAAAAGTCCTAAAGTTGAAAAAAATCATAATAGTCGTAAATTATGCGGCACCAATTAGTGTAGTTCTTTCGCCCCTTGAACAAAAAGGGGATAAAATGAGGGCTGAATTATCAATTAGAACACTCGGTGATGAAGCACGCGACAGGCACGTGTGTCGTAACAAGCCTGTGATCGTGATCATAAGTCTGTGATGATCACAAGACCGTGATCGCGATGTTTAATGTGTGGTGGTGTCATGTCAAAAGAGTAACAGCTTTGAGCCCCAGCGACGCGAACTAAAGTGTGTTTTTTTTTATTGGTAGCCTAAAATATATTGCTAAAGTATTTTTTAAATTTGTCGTGCTCTATAGTTCGTTTTTTTTAGATTAGAAAAAAGTTGAAAGGCGCATGTACAGGGTTCTTTATGAGGCACGATACGGCATGATACATGTCACAAGTGTCAAAGTGCCAATGCGGCCAATAAAAAATATTTAAATATATTTGTATTTATAATAAAGCCATGCGTAGGTATTTGTAAATTAGTAGGGTTTTGTCTCAGTACAAATGCGAAAAAAATTGTGCGCATCGAGAAAAAGTTGTGAATTTTTGACCATAGATAGAGTGAGCAAAGATGAATATTTTTTTGTATTGGCGGTCTGTAAAATTTTTGGACCTTCACGTCAAAATCAGGGGTCCCGTGCAATATGTTATTACTCTCTGGTTAAGACTGCTAGGGGTTGTTTGGTATCGTTTCCGTGTAAAACAGACATGCATAATTCATTTCTGATATTAAAAATGTAAAATTTCGTATTAAAAAAAAAGTTGTGCCGCGAGGAAAAACACAATTTTATTTTTATTTTTTTAGGACGTCATATAACTAATATATATCCTTTATTTCAAATAATAAAAAACATTATAAAGAGTATAATTAATATAGATTATAGAAACATATACATTTTATACACCTTTAATACAAAAAACTTCTGGGTTTTTTTTTTACTTAAGTTGAGTAACGGAAAACAGACGTCGCGTCGTTTGAATTGTGACGGTTTATGTTAAAGTTAAGGAGGAAAAATATGTTTTTATTTATTGTATTTTTTTATTTCTGCATTTTGTGAAGTTATTATGAATAAAATTTACTAATAACAAGCAATACATGCATTTTAAGGTCAATACGCTACGGATGTTCACGTTCACATTGAATATCGATACTTACTATGGAGAAAACATATACACCACGAAGCAAACATTTTTTTTCGCGTAGTTTTTGTATACTATAAGCCTAAAAATTGTATATATTTAGAAACTACATTAAATATGCTCCTTTATAATATTTTTTATTATCAGAAAAAAAATTATATATATATATTAGTTATATGACGTTCTGAAAAAAAATAAAAAAATGTGTTTTTCCTCGCCACACAACTTTTTTTTAATAAGAAATTTTACATTTTTAATGTCACAAATGAATTCCGCATGTCTGTTTTACACGGAAATGATACCACACAACCCCTAGCAGCCTTAACCATTGAGTAATAACGTATTTCACAGGACCCCTGATTTTGACGTGAAGGTCCAAAAATTTTACGTACCTCCAATACTAAAAAATATTTATCGTAGGCCATTTTATCCATGGTCAAAAATTCACAACTTTTTCTCGATGCGCACAATTTTTACAAATTCGAGCTCTGCTAAATGTTAAATTGAATAATATTAATTATTTTACAGTATTGTAATAGTAGTAATTATTACGAAATAATGTTATTCTTATTCCGTATATTTATTTTCTTTCCTAAGTTAGGCTTTTTACAATATGAATATAAAATTAAAATAAAATATACCATACAAAACAAGAACAATATAAAACATAAACACATTATAAAAAACCTAACCTAGAGTGCCGCCGGCAGCAGGGCAAGGCCCAGGCTGCCGGTGGTCAGGGCCGCAGAGAGAGGAACCTTATTCTTATCATTGTTAATGTTTTAGTGAATTTTGCACATTAAAAAACCTGGAGAAAAAGAGGTTCAAAACATATGGTTTTCGATTTATAACGTATGCGTGTGTCACTGTCAGTTTTTCAATTGTCATGTGTCTCTAACGTGATAATCAAAACGAAATTTTCTTTTTATTGCTGTTATGGATTATAATCTGCAAATTGTCATTATTTATTTACAAATGTGAACTCTTCATCATGTTAACTAATCGTTTCTTGGTGTGCTTGCAGTGTGTTTAAATTGAACATTCAAACAGAACAGGTTAGAACAGGTTGGCAACTTCTGTTTCTATGTTTACTGAATTTCTAATCTCAAAAAAAACGAAATGTAAAATATCTACTCGATTCTGATGAGAGTCTGCTCCTTGGAAATCAAAGTAACTCGCAAAAAATGGCTCAGAATGGAAATGACCGTCCGTCGTCGGAAAAAAAAACATACGTTATTCCATCAAAAAGAGAGGAAGCTTGAAAAGCAACAGACTATTAGGTATATCGCTATAAAAAAACAAACCAAAGATATTTCAAACCCACTTATTATGTGATAGTAATCAGGCTTTAAAGATATGCATGATCACAATCACAAGTATGCATATGCGTTGTTGACTTCTGTATCGGCGAAGATAGGTAGGTATAGTTACTACGCGATATCTTTATCAGGAGACATATCGACCTTGACCATCATAGGCTACTTTCTAATAAACTTAATTGTTTCGTTGCATTCATAAAATTATAATTTATCATATAGTATTACGGAATTAAGAAAATTCTCCTTTTTATCCAAATAAAGCGGAACTGCGCATCACTGCGGCGTCGTCGATATTTTTACAGTACGGTATATTGTATTAATTTTTTTTTTTTTTGGGAAAAAAACAGACATAGGTAGATAATAGAAATCAGAAGTGAGAGCTTAAAACATAATAGGTACAGCCTACATCCTAGGACAATTTCCACTGAGACGTATGAACAAAAAAAAGTATTTAAGGTGGCAATGTCATCGGATATAGCGAGTTATATTAAACTACATATCAAGACTAAGTTACACTAAAAAAGGAAAATTACGCAGAACAATACGGGATTGTATCAACTTACACTGATTATAACTTATAAGATTCACGTTAATAACATAAAACTACATTTAATATTACTTAACTTTGCTACTTTGAAAAATTATAGGTTTTTTCAAACGCTCTATTGACTAAATGGGAAAAGGGACTGAATTTATTTTCGAATATATATTATTAGACTATATACTCTTGTTTATGGCACAAGCCGAAACACGATTGCTGAAAGTTGCCTCGATAGAAAAAAAATCCGAAGTTGGGTCCTTTTCCCCTTATTTTTCTTAGCTTACGTAAACTATATGAAATTAAGCAATATAACTAAGTAAAAAATATGGTATTCTGGTTTATCTAAAAAGTCACAGAAACAAAATTAGACAAAACTTTATAGATTAGCTTATTTATCGTAGTTTAGTCAAAAAGTCTGATCCTTTAGAGCGCTGCATCTCTTTCTTTCGTGCACGGGAGCCATAAACGTGTCTCTTACGGATGGGCGTGGCTTGTCCGAATTGAGGAACGGCCTTAAGCGTAAATTTGGTTTTTACAAACTTAATAAAAAAACTACAGCTGTATTTCCAGACCTGCGTCTACAGTGGCGCCAACTGGTGAGTAAAAAAAACGTTAGCATCCGCATGTTTCCCCTCCGCTCTGCCTCAGTGTAAAGGCAGCCTTAGTTTTGCACCCAATATCTGCTAGGTTAGCACTCAATCAGTCTACAAACTCTAGGGCTGTCAGGGTCGCACGGCACTCAACTGCACTATTGTAATTTGGACAGCCCTTGATCGTGGCACCGTGCGACAATATTAGGGATCGTTTACAATCACTCTTATTAGAATCATATCATAATTTTCACACCGTTTCTCCCGGCTTTTCCCATGGCTCAATTGAGCCGTTTGGCAACCTAAGCCCATGAATTGGGGTAGGAAATAGTTTTAACGAAAGCGACTGTCGTCTGACCTTCCAACCCATAGGGGATCGAGGTTTATTGGGATTAGTTCAGGTTTGCTCACGATGTTTCCCTTCACCGAAAAGCGACTGATAGTTAAGGCCGTGAATTGAAAAAGAACGCGATCTTTAAAACCTGACAGCGGCTAGCATGGTAAACGAACAGATATGATTTTCGGATATGTGTTTTTTGACTAGAAAATAGGCATTTAGTAGTCAACGTAGGGCCTTAAATATCAAATGATATTCAGTAAGTACGTACATAATATATGTTCTGAGAAACTCATTGGTACGAGCCGGGATTTGAAGCCGAGACCTCCGGATTGAAGACCCATATGATGATTTTTCCGCACCTTCTAGCTCCATGACCCCTTGATCGATTCAGCTCTCATAAACGAACTCTCACATTTTATGTATCTCTATTACAACCCCAACTCTATTACTAAAGTTATCGTCAAACAAACTCAAAATCAAAAAGCCATCGAAATGCCGAGACGTCCCAGTAGCCAGAAGTCGTTTGTAAGAACTCTGCTTCGCTTACGCTCCCGCTCGTTCGATAAGCTCCAACCATTCAGTCTAAATGGACCTTTACAACAGCCCGATGCGCTTTCAAATTGGAGTCAAGCGTGATGACGTCACGTGACGTCACTGCCTCGTTATTCGCGACTCACTGACTCACTCGCTGACTTGTGCGAGCCACGCGCATCCTACTAACTCAATATCAAAATGACGTATGTCGCAAAGGATTTAAGGTAACTTACTTCTCTCTAAATCTGAGGGGTATTTTCTGGAGCCACGCGCAACTTTGCATAGTGTTACCATAAAGATGTATGTAACTAGGAACATCAAATAAGTTATTACTTTCTAAGTTATTCGGTTTTACAAAAGGCGTCATGGGACGCCAGTTCATCCATGGTCGTTTTGATTTTTCTTTGTTTTTTGGGGAATGGTCCTCGTACTCTACTGAATTTGGTTTGAATAAATAATTATTTATTCTGACGATGAATAATTAGAGGTTGTTACACATTGTTCACGAACTGCTAGATAGTCATTCTCCCGTTGAAAAATCGTGTACCCCTCTAATGAAGAATCCTGAAGCTGTATGAGCTTTGAAGGAGTTTCGGAAGGAAGTGCATTCCAAAGCCGAACCAAAGCGTTCTTTGAAGGAAGATACCATGTGAGGATGATCGACCCTTACAAGGTCCAAGCTGCATGACAAAAGTACTGCACATGGACCCTGGTCTATTAAAGCCGACCATCGGATATCAGTCCGTCTGCAGTCCGCCTCAGTTAGAACAAAAAATTGCCGGCTCAGAACAACTGACAGGCCGAGATCGTCAGGCGGACTGCAGGCGGACTGATAGTCGGTGGCCGGCTTAATGATATCTCATAGCATGATTTTCAAATAGACACGACATCAGACAAAAAATACTTTTCGAGCTCTCTCGTATCAAAATGATTTATTTTTATTTAATTATAAATATAATTAACTTTATTCAATAAAGATAAGGTATATAAACATAACTAAGTACTTATAAAATAAAACTATTAAAACTAAATCTTAATTTAAAAAAAATATTTATTTATTCAGTAACAAGCAATTTTTACAAAATACAGGTTGGTGCCCTTTTTTAAGTATGGAAATACCTGTGTTAAAATAATTCAGTATTTTAACTATAGGGCCTATTTTATAATGCTAAGTTACAAGTTTACACACGCGCTTATCCATGGCGAGACGAGGGTAATTTTAGCCACTGCTACCGTGTAACTTGTAACATGCACTCGTGTTGAACTATTTTACAATTTCACTGTTTAATAAAAGTAAGGTTTCTCTTGTATGCTCTTAAGTTCCTACAAAGAGTTATTTCTTTAATACGACATCTAATCAGCTTACAGTCACGCAGATCACAGGATGCCGATACTAATAATACAAGCCTCAATGCCGCCATATTTTCCCGGCCGGTGGGCTTGAAAATTACTCGAATTAGACGTGTGAGCTGAGCCGTGATGATATTGCTTTGCCATTTTAAAGCTTGTGTAGACGAAAATAATGCTCAGTTGATGTGATTACAGGCTCAAGACGTATTTATGTAAAATGCGTTTGATAATTAAGTGGTAACAAATTATATAAAACTATTTTTTTTTTCATATTTTGTCAAAAGTCACAACAGTCACAAATGTAAAAAAAAAATATTTTTAATATGATTTATTTAGTACAGACAACATGACTTATTTTTAGTTAGTGTTTAAAACTATGTTAGTATTAATATTTTGCTAGCGATAAATTATTTTTAACAAAAGTCAACATCCAAAAATTTTGACAAGAGGTCCATTCAAACTTTATAATATATTGATCTGTTAAAATATATTTTGACATCGTTTGCACCAATAAATAGCAGCGGCTGATACTACTGATAGCTACTAGTGTACGACTAGTACGCTATTCGTTACTAGTAGCAGTTCAGGTGACATTTCCTCTTATATTTTGGGTATCTTTAGGTGGCTTTCACGCAGATGACGCGATTGACTTGAGCTTCAAAAAGTTCTTAGGCTGTGCTGCTCTTCTACATAAAACATACATACAACAAACATACAAACATACATTGCTAAAAATCGAAATATTATATTCACTTTATTTACCAGATATTCTCAAGTGTATTTGGGTATGGATGGACATTAAATTATACAGACTGATATATTTGTATGAAAATAACGCTGGTACAAAGATATGTCGTCGTCAAAGAGATGTTTACACTTTTGCACCTTGTTATAAATGAGTAAGGTGAAAAAGTCGAAACGTATCTTTGACCTCGACTGTACAAAGTATTTTGTCTAAAAGCATATAGGTACTTATTATGAATTTGAAATAGCCTCATGACTCTCACGAGACGCAGTATGAATATAAGGCCGCACTGCCACGGCACAATGAAGAAGGCAATAAACACACCAAACGGCCGAGCGAGGCAAAGAGACGCGCATCAATCTTTTACATCACAAAGAGCTTTTCTCCGGCCGCTTCAATAAATACGCGTGGCACCTAGCATGGTGCTACCAAAAAAAAATAAGACTCAAGATTTAAATTTTAATTATTTTTATAAGACATATCCAACGATTCAACCGAATTGAAGTGAAAAAAATCACCCCTACTACCCCCCAACTAGCCCAAAAATTTTTTTTCTGATTACATTTTACGGGTTTGGCGGCGTAATTAACATAATATATACTAATATCAAATTTCAGCTTTCGATAACTAACGACTACTGAACTAAGCTGCGGGCAGACGGACGAACATGGCGAAATTATAAGAATTCCAAGTTGACTTGGCTTTTCACTTTCGGGATTGACAAATAAGTCCCTACCTAACCATATAGTGTAAACTATGTACTATACAGGGCGTCCGACGGCGATGCCACATGGAGGGAAAGTACCTTAAATATCATAGATAGCATATTTTGCTGAAAGAAGACTTCATTTTATTTTTAAAACTTAGTAAAGTTGCATTCATACTTTTTTATTTTTTTTTGAAAAAAAAGCGAAATTTTTTTCCATACATTTTTTTTTTCAAAAAAAAATAAAAAAGTATGAATGCAACTTTACTAAGTTTTAAAAATAAAATGAAGTCTTCTTTCAGCAAAATATGCTTTCTATGATATTTAAGGTACTTTCCCTCCATGTGGCATCGCCGTGGGACGCCCTGTATAGTTGTATAGGTACCTGCCGTTCCTGGGTGAAAATTTTTGACAGATTTTTTTTGACTTTTAAACAATATTTTAATATTATTATTAAGATTTATTCTTCTTAACTTATCGACATCATTTTGTGTTATCTTAACCGCTGAAATCAGCTTTATTTTACTTATCAAATAGTGAGGCTAGCAATTTATATAATCAGCATTTTATGCGTACTTATTTCTTTTTAGTCGATGTTTTTACAAAATACTGTAAATTAACACCTTACCGCATGAATATAAAAAAACAAACTTTAACTCTGATAACTACATGTCTACATTGTTGAAAATAATACCTGCCATATATAGGTTCGTATGCGGTAAAGAGGTTAAGAAATCTTATTGCTTTTCTCTGTGTATCTATAATATCTTCGCTCTAGGTTTAGTTTAGTACGCATGCTAGGGCAGGCTAGATGCAAGGTAGTTGCAGACATGCAGGAAGCGAATTCATCTTGTTTTAATGACAGCTCGTGACATTACCACTTTTATAAAAAACGACGATACTAAATCCGTTAAATGCCATACTTCAAACTTCAATATATGGACAATGGCTATAGTTAAAAAGACGTAAAACAACAAAAACTTTGTCCAAAAATTCACAACTATGGCCCAAAATTACCCTTGAATATCGTTTAGGGGTGACTTTTTAATTTTAATGACACAGTTCTACTTACTGGACTATAGTTTGGTAGTTTTACGGTTCCTTTGTTGTTTTAATTGTCAACTAAGGTAAATATGAAAGTCACCCATTTCCAGCTAAATATTTTTCAGAATCTTACGAAAACTTGTATTGTCATAGGAAAGTTGATTTAACGAAGGCTTTTTTATTGAACAATTGAGGGCTAAGGATACCTCTAAGTCAGGAATGAAATATCAGAATAGAAATTATGCGATAAATACTTTTGAGTCGCTTGTTAATAAGCTGTTCGTGAAAAAACAGATACTTATATACACACTAGAAAAGTGAATTTCCTTAAGGCGAAAATGCATCACTTTCAACGCGCTTGTTACTTAAATGACTCATTTTCAGAGCATGAGTGATGAAAAATACTGTGTAGAATGGCGCCCCAGCTCAATACCGCGAGGGTCGCAGGCTGCAACAGAGTCGTCGCAGGGGTGACGATGTGAATTCAAGTTGCATGCACAATATGCACATAAAGAATCAGTCGCTTTCATAGTAGTACGTTGCATGGGAACATCCTGCGTTTAAGAGTCGCCAGGACGCTCGCGTTCCCATATAAACGTAGTTCAGCTCTCATTTTAAAATGACATGCTTTAGAATCATGAGATTTGGCATGGGCATTCTAGTAGTGCAGATCTAGGTCGGACATTCGTTTTCGTTGCCAAAAAATTGTTATACAAAGATAATACTTATATACCCACTTGAAAAGTGAATTTCCTTGAGGCGAAAATGCATCACTTTCAACGCGCTTGTTACTTAAATGATGCTTAAATGACTCATTTTTAGAGCATGCATGACGAAAAATACTGTGTAGAATGGCGCCCCAGCTCAATACCGCGAGGGTCGCAGGCTGCAGCAGAGCCGTCGCATGGGTGACGATGTGCATTCAAGTAGCATGCACAATGCACAATATGCACATAAAGAATCAGTCGCTTTCACATTGGTACGGTGCATGGAAACATCCTGCGTTTAAGACGGGCGCACTGAAACTATGAAACAGCTAGAAAAAAATAAGTTTTTGCTATTTACAACCGAGTGACTCGCTTCGCATGGAGCCTGCAAACTTATATACCCACTTGAAAAATGGATTTCCTTTTGCATCACTTTCAACGCGCTTGTACTTAAATAATGACTCATTTTCAGAGCATGCGTGACGAAAAATACTGTGTAGAATGGCGCCCCAGCTCAATACCGCGAGGGTCGCAGGCTGCAGCAGAGCCGTCGCATGGGTGACGATATGCATTCAAGTAGCATGCACAGGATGCACATAAAGAATCAGTCGCTTTCACATTCGAACAAAAATGGTTAAGAGGATGGCAACAGCTAAATTCCATCCCTAGTTTTTTCAGCACGAGTGAAAGAGAAACACTGCGTTACGGTTAGTATGGGAGCTTTTTTGGAAAATGATGAATTGAAAATAAACTACACAAAATAATTCCAAAGTTACATCTTAAAATTAGCTTTAAACAGCTGCATGTCTTTACTAAAGACATACAGCTGTTTAAAGCTAATTTTAAGATGTAACTTTGGAATTATTTTCTATCCAGCCGATTTCGTCCAATCGTGGATCAGAATTAACAAATCTCTTTGAAATATAATGAATATTAATCAAGTAAAATACATTAAATCAACATTCTTACAGCAACGGTTACAAATATGGTATCCTAATTAATTACTAAATAAAACTAATCGATAGAGTCAGAGGTTTTTTTTATGAATATTACCATTATTTTTTTTTACTTTTCCAAAAGAAGTAATTATAGTTATATGACTGTTTAAGTAAAGTCAATTTGAAGTTCATTGGGTGTTGACATCATCTTAACAATCTCGAAGTAAACAAATCATCATAAGTCGCTTAATTTTTCGGCTGTGAATCGTTCGGCTCGTGATAGGTTCTTATCATGTCTTGTGAGACTAAGCTCCTCCATAGGTCAAAAGGTTTTGTGCCTTCGCTTCGACTAAGATTTCCCGTCATTATGACTCGCTATGTTATCCGTGAGAGCTCACTATCCGCCGAGATGTATGTGTATTATTTATATTTCAGTAAAAACAAAATATTATCAATACGTTTTTATTTATCAATAGTATTAAAATCGTTTTCAATTTCTATAGGTCAGAGGTAATATGTTTGTTTTCATTATGCCAGCGTAATGGGGACCATGCCGCAGGCGGAACTTTTGGACGGGGTGTTCTTTTTATAGTTGGGGTTTTTTGTAGGTAGGTTTATTTTTATACTCTTAATTAGTTTGTTAGTATAGTTTAAATTTTTAAGTTTAATTTTAGTTTTATTACACTAAATATATTTGCTTTGTGATTAAAATATATTCTAAAAAAAAATTATACATATTATCATAAGTATCAAAGGATCCGGTTGTTATAAATTATTTCAATATTTCATACTAGCGGCCCGTAAAATGACTGAAGAAAAATCATACTGCCCCGTCGGAGACACCTCAGTTTGACTTGACACCGAGTTTTGACTCACGACAAATTAAATCAATTATGCCGGCTTTGTCCACTAATGCCCCCATTTGTTGCCTTTTTTATTTGCCTTTGTGCTTCACAATGCCAATTTGGTCTGTTTGTCCGTGGGATTGTTTTGAGAGATGTCGTAATTAAGGTTGAGGTTTGACTTCTTTTTGTACAGTTTCTATTAAAATATGACATCTTTCGGAATAACTTTATATTAGCTAAATATTAATAATATTTTTTTTGTATGAGTTAAGGTTAGGCGCCTTTTCCGTGGACATTATAAAATAAATGGACTTTAAAGCCAAACTTTCTTGTTCAACCAAATTTTCTTTAGTAATTAGTAGTTATAAATTATAATGTACCCAAATCGTTAACATTTCTATTGTCCACAGAAAAGTCGTGTCCCATTTCCTTTAATCTTTTTCACCCTTTACCGAGATCTTAATGCCACTCTCCACTTCTATTATTGCTATAGCATGATGATTATCCTAAGTTACTCATTTAACTTTGAAATTAAATAAAGAGAACACCTTTATTTATTTAAAAAAATGATACACAAACAGCCCAATAATAACCCCACAATAGCGCTGTAAGAACGACTCGTACAGCTGTTTCTCTATCAGTTTTATTTGTAGAAAAGACGACTGAAAAGAAGACTGACAGGTTAGAAATTTTCAAGTGCCATATTTTCGGTAAATCTTGTTTGAGTCTGTACCCCTACTGAGAAAAGAAAGAGAAGCAATGATTTTATTTGCGACTTTTCTACTAAAAGTAAAAGTGTAAAATTGAAGATTTTTATTTGGACTTTGGACCGTACCTAAGTCGATTTTTTCTGTTTTCGATTACAAAGAAACGCCCATAAAACTAAATCCCAACATTTTTTACTTTTCTCTCCAAATGAAACGTGCCAAATAGAATGGAGGGCTCCAAATAAAATGAAAACAAAGCATCAATTTGTGAGGCGACGTGACAGATGTCGTTTCCCGCGAAAAAAGAAAAAAGTCGAATTAAATCAATAGAGTGCGGCTGTTTGAGCATTCCTGCGCCTAACTTAAATGAAGAGGCGATTAAAAAGTTAGATAAGTTTACAATCGAGTTGGCTGTGACCTAGTTTTACAAGAATTTAAGAGAAGCCAGAGTGCCCAGAGTTGTTTTATAACACTGTTTGTTACACATATTTTACTTATTTTTTGTATGTTTATTTATTTTGTACTTATCATTATCGTGTTCACTAGATGTCGCGATTAAAATCTCTTTGTCGCGATCACGGTTGCCTTGTAACTAAACTACAGTTATTTAGGACAACAGATATGAACCATTTGCCCATTAAAGCCCATCTAAAGTTATTTAGTCTGTTACACTTCTGCGGTTAAGAGGAAGTACGAGTATTTTTGTGGTCAACCCTGGACTTCTCCAAAGGATACAAATGCCATTTTACACTTTCAACAGTATTAAAGAGAACATTTGTTCCAAAGCTTTACCGAGCACTTACTGCTAAATACACAAAAAAATATTGTCTTAACAGTATCTTGACTTCGTTGATATTTTGAGAAGGAGGCTAGCTGACCGTTACCTTAGGTAAGTTAAGCCTTTATAAGGCAGAGGGATTATATTTCCCACCATTTTTTGAACTTTATTTCAAAGTGATAGGGTTCAATTTCGCGTAATTTCTGGCACTCTTATGCCCGTTAAAGGGTTAATTAGAAATCTTAAGCCTCATCATCATCAGCACCAGAATAACAATACATTGCCTATTGATTTTTTTATATTATTTTAAGCAAGAAAGTTTAAGAGACTTAGATTTCAAGCTAACATGATTACTTACTATTAGAAACACGAAAAGATGTACAACTTAAGGCGATTAGGTATCACACTGGCGTCGCATGCAGAAACTGCAGCAGATTGAAAAACGTCGTAATAAAAAAGTGTAAAATGTCGTCATTGGCAAAACTCCCATTGCTCTGTACAAAGGTAAAGCCATTTTATAAAAAAAACCTAAACTACGCCAGTAACTCCGTGATGATGGCTCATGCAACTGTGCCGAAATATCAACGGTTGCTAGGCTTGATGCGGTAACCACGCCGTGACACAGATCCGCCGCGCCGTAGCAGTCCCTTATGGTCCCTACAATCGGCGCAATTTTGACACAAAACTCGCGCGCGATTTCGAAACATTGCCGTCTACGTAGGTGCAACGAAATCAATCGATGGATCAAAAACCGCAATGTATTAAAAATCGCAGGTGACTAGTCGCTTACATACGTTTGTAGAGGCCTTTACACTACGGTGTAGTCATTGATCATCATCATACCGCCACCAGGTGCTCTGAAACGCAAATATACATGGTAAACACCCCGTTCCTAATACTTAGTAATTAATATAAGAGAGTTATAAAGGGTGCATTGGGGTAATTTGGCAAAGCGTGTAAGTCCGAAAAACATTCAAATATCGCTCGTATCCCATTGTAATAAGAATGTACTGTCGGAATTACCCGCCTCTTTTTTGGGAACTATCCCAAGCACCCTACTGATTTTATTATTATATTGCGCTTAATGTCTTGCCAAGCTTTTAGATACTGATACTAGTCTTACCGACAAACAAACCAACAATTTACTATTTCAAAGCAAAGTTACGAAAATATACTATTTTCAATTGGACTAAAACGTAACGTGTACGCTGAAGCAAAATAAAACTGCAAGTTTAAGACTGTGCTTTTTATTTCTTGAATATAAAACTTCATTTCATAGTTTTCAAACTCATAAATATCTTGGAAACGATCTGAAACACGAAGAATAAGAGCGAATAAAAGTATTGATTCATGACAGTGTCTTTCATTGGCATTTCCACTGTTTCAGGGGGAGAAAATAACAAAAGACAGACGTCCTTAGCATAATCTCATTAATCTAGAATCCAATACTGTTTCAGATAACATCGCGAAAGAAAGACGAGGCAAGGACCTGTCGGCGCCGGACAGACTGGGTTTATTTAGAATACACGCGATCAGTAATACTGATCAGTAATACTGATCAGTCTTCGTCTATGTTTCAGGTTGATTTCCCATTGTGTGCCCTTTTAATAATTTTGCACTTTGCCTCCTTTCAACGCCTATGATTACCATCACTCGTGAAAATCGTCACATAATAATATTTTTGCGAATAATTGAAACTGAATTAACGAAGTGAGTGAGTCATCAAGTCAATCAGTGGTCAGCGTTAAAATATTTTCATCTCTTTTTATGTCCACTAAGTACATATATTTTACATGACTATCAAATGACGATTAAAGTGAGATGTCTTTACTGTTTATGGTCAGTACTGATACAGGAAATTTGATTGTTGGACATAATCAGAAAATTACCTTAAGAAAGATTCCACTTATATTATTAAGGGAAATCTATGTATAAGAAAACAACAGAAACATGATTAAGTATAAGTCGAATCGTTACCCTAAGGAAATATAAATAAAATAACGAATGTATTGTCCCTTCCCTGGTATTCGAATATAAAAAATCTTCTTCATTAAAAGTCATAGGATGTAAGGAAGTCTTGATAAGTAATAATTGAACACAACCTATTTATATTTATAATTTTAGTCATATTAAATCGTAAATGTAAAAGATAAGATACGTTAACTGTAATTTGTTACTAACCCAAATTTTAATAAACAGTTTTTTTTCATCCATTTTTTCACCTTTAACAACCCCATCAATATTTATTGATAGTCTGCAGCGGCCTTTATAACTCTAACAGCTTTTATTAGCTGTTGAAGTCTTGTCTGACGGGACTTTTTGCCATTAAGATTGGCTGCGAATTCTTTGGATGAAGTTGTAGTAGCGCTTTGAGATGGAGTTTATCGCATACTTAGTTAAGGAAATAGTTTTATTTAGAAAATTCTATTGGCTCTTCCCCAATATTGGCAAGTTCTATCTTTTTCAAAGGCAGCATTGACAATCTAGTTGATAATTGCACCTTCTTCTCTCTTCTTCCTCCTAGCGTTTATCCCGGCTTGGGGTCCGCTTGACAACCTAATCCCATGAATTGGCGTAGACACTAGTTTTTACAAAAGCGACTGCCATCTGACCTTCCAACCCAGAGGGGAAACTAGGCCTTTTTGGGATTATGTCCGGTTTCCTTACGATGTTTTCCTTCACCGAAAAGCGACTGGCAAATATCAAATGATATTCCGTACATTAGTTCCGAAAAACTCAGTCACACGAGCCGGGGTTTGAACTTTGAACCCGAGACCTCCGGATTGAAAGTCGGACGTCTTACCGCAAGGCTACCAGCGCTTCATAATTGTTTAGTTAATAATTAGTTGATAATTGCACCAATACTGAAAATCGGAAACTACGTACTGTAGGTACCTTATTGTACCTAACTACATAAAATAATAAATATTTTCTATTTCTATTTCCATTTATTTTTACCTCACGCCTGCAGCGGCAAAAAAATGACATGAATATTTTTTTTATCTAATGAACTTAAACGTGGTCGCATACGGCGTGCATTTTGCATTGGCCTTTAATCATTCGTATCCCCCTGTGTAACGTATTTAATCAACAAAAGTGACGCAACTAACTAATATCGATCTTGCTAAGACCTCTTTAGACATTTCAGAGATCGGCAACCTATTTAATTAACTTTTGAATGCCTCCTCGTCCTTTCATCTGCCCGGAAGTTCCGATTCGTCCAATTCATCCGTCACATTTTTAGATTAGTCGGCGCGTGTAAAAGGTCCTTTATTCGTCCGTTGATTACCGACTCAAATTATCTGCCTTTACCGTAGAGCTAAATAGCAGTAGATGCGTAACCACGAACAGGTCGATTCCTCTAAGTACTGCATGTGCTGAAAAAAATTTTGGTCGCTACAAATATTTGTGAACACGCAAAATCAGCTTTAAATCATTGGATCAATATAATGAAATGTTGGTCTAAGTGTACATTCCATCGTATGGATACGTATTACTCAAAAGTATAATTTTTATGCAAATTCAACATCGACTACACTCTTCTTTCGACAATCATTTCTTACCCATCATCGAGAACTTAACCAAACCAAACCCATGACATTGCGTTGTTTTGTCACATAGTTCCAATAGCAAACTCATTACTCCTTCATCAGATACACTCGATGTCATCATAATAATATACTGTCATCTAACTTACATATCGATACCAAAATTCAAGACTTTTCAAAGGAGTACAAAAAAACTTAGAAATGCATGCCCAAAAAGAAACAGTGGGTTATAACTGTATAAGGTAATTCTTGTTAATTACACTAGTTTTAGCGATAAATTATTTTCAACCAGTACATTATGAGATATACCTACAATATAAATCTACGGTAATATCTTGGGATACACGTACAGATCTGCCCGCCGCATGTATGGTGCTATTCAGATGTGTTCGCAGACAAATCCGTGTCCAATTCGCGCCATATATGAACGGATCTGTCCGCCGGGCATATCCGCCAGACAAATCCGGCGGGCAGATCCGTGCGTATATCCTTATCTAATGCCGTATCTTCCATTATTATAATCTACGGCCTGTAGGGGCACTAACGCACCTTATTGGATTAACAACGACTTTGATCTCGTCGCTCTGAAGACGTTTAAGGTAATAAAAAGTTCGTAATTCTTTAAAACGGGTCTTGTTAGTGAAAAGAGGATTTTTTCCTAAATGGTATATTGGGAGCGTAAACGAGTTTCCTGAAGTTTATTGAAGGCCGTGTCGGAAATATTAGGTGTTTGATTTTTTTTCCTTCAAGTTCGTTCGTTCAAAATGTTTAACTACTTACAAAAGTATTTTGAAATTTATGTAATTTAAATACTTTTTATAGATAAAAAAAGTTAAAATAAAAAGATAAAAGATATTTATTCTTCAATTTAGGCACATTACAATGCACTTATGAACGTCAGAGAGAAAAGAAACTACCACCGGTTCTAACCCTACACCTCTGACCCGAGAAGTATTACTTATTACCGGCAAGAAACTCGGCGGGACTTATTTTTTCAAAACAGTACTACAAACACATTAAAGATACTGCGTAGTTCTTCAAGAAGGCATATCAAAACAGCTTGAGAGACAGACATGTACCTGCCTATTGTGTAATTAAAATGAAAAATAAAAATAAAATCCTAATCTGACTGCTTCGCAATACGTTAGATGTCTAAAAGTAGGTTATTCATTCCAAAAATTCTGAGAAATACCATTTTTTTTCGAGAATGTAAAGTTTAACCCTCATCCAAAGTGTGAGAGTTTCAAAATGTGTCCATGTGAAAAACTCCTCGACATGAAACTAACCAACTAACTCGCTCTACAACGCGTTCGATATCCTCTTAAGGAAGGAAACCCCTTAAATAAGGTAGTAGGCAACAAACTTCAAGGCACGGAAACCGTAATATTTTCCCACACAGCAGTACCCATAAATACAACGGTAGCTTTTAAAATTTTAAAAACACTCCGGAGCATACAAACAAGATTTTTATGCCTCGTAAACCTCTGAGTATGTTTTACAATAAAATTCACGTTATACCTACCGGTTTTAATGCTGTGTTTTCTTTTGTATTTATCATTTGTTTTTTAGTATTCAAATGCTTTTATGTAGGCAGCACATTAAACGAAAAAATAACTACACCATTATTAGTGCTCCTAATCTAAATTAACTTGATAACAAAATTTTGTATATTGTGCATCAAGGGAGTAAGTTAAATATTGCAAACGAGAGTCAATTGATTGAAAATGACTCGAGATTGCAATAGTCTTACCGTGCCGTGTTACACACTATACCATTTTCATCATACTTGCGAAGAAAAAAATAAAGTTTTAACGAAATAAATTGAAACTACAGACATGCGTCCACATTTTGATAATTGTCTGATAGGATAACTATCGAAGGCACAGACCCATTCGGCATACAGCCACGAATAAAAAAGTTAAAAAATATATGCATTTAAATTAAAACCTTTTATTGGTCAAATTACAAATAATTAAAAACTTACAAAATACACATTCAGAATCAAACACAAATAAATAATTAAATAACACACAAAACATAATATTTAAATAATTGAAATTCAATTATATGTAGACTAGTTCCCACAACAGACGCCTTATTTATTGAGCCTGTGTATCTAGGCCGATTTGTGTAAGTTGGTCTCATGTCATGTATAATATTTTTTCACCTCCCTAACTCGGAAAGGCCTTTTACATTCTTAAAAAGCAGATAGCAAAACTGCATTTTATTCACAATAATATTTGAAATTCGAACATGTTATTAGTTACTTTTTTTAACATAATAACATATATAGGTCACTCCACACAGAATAATATTCGCATTGTTTGTAAAAGATTTGTGTTACACACGGTTGCAAAGTCATTTTTACGTCTCGTGTGTTGCAACACTCGCTACGCTCAGGATTCTATTTTTGAACTACTCTCTTCGCTCAGGATTCTATTTCCAACTATAGAATTCATTCACTAGCTCGTAATTTAATCCTAGAATCCATTCGCTAGCTCGTATTTCATGTCCACACTCGCGGTTAAAATAATACTTTGCTCCCTTGTATAACAAATAACTACTGTGTATCATGTAATGCTGGCACCACACTTCGGGTTATTCGGCCGAATATTCGTGTTATATCTCTCTCTATACTATAAAAATAGAAAGAGACGCAACACGAATATTTGGCCGAATACCCGAAGTGTGGTGCCAGCATAACATTCGTTAATAAACGCCACAAATAACGGTGTATCTATTCCTAAATGCCGGACACAAGCCACAAACACACGTCTCCAAATTAATTTACACGCCACAAAGCCCATTCCTTATCTGCACCATAGTTTTGACGGCGCACAGTAGTATCTTGATCGTAATTACCGTGTAGATGCAGATTTGCATTTAGATTAGCAGCATTAGCATGCACTGGCAATAATTCAGGGCAGCATAATGCAGAACCGTTAGATGGCTGATTAGCAAAAACCATCGTTTGCATACAACCCTGCAGTGGTAAAGATGGAATGGTTGTAGAGGGACCACTCTTTTCATGTTGATAAAAGAGCTGCTCTTTAAATGGAAAAGAAGTGTGAAAAAAGATAAAAGTATGTGTATAAAAATGTATGTTGCAAGGACAAAGAATCACAAGTGTATAATGGAAAAGTTGTCATAAATCATTATTCACTTAGGTATACAGGGTGTAACAAAAATACTGGTGATCCGTTTAAGGGCATAATTGGTATCGTATTACGACTAAGAAAAAGTAGGAGAAAAATTTTTTTTACTCGAAAAAAATTTTTTTTTTCTATGGGACAGGTAGTCCCAGCCGGCTGACCCTCCATACTAAACAAAAATTTTTTACGCGCAAAAAAATGTTTTTCTTACTTTTTCGTAATTAGAATACGATACCAATTATGCCCTTTGAAGGATCACCAGTATTTTTGTTACACCTTGTATATTTCGTATGTATCGGTGGTAGCACGTCCATAGAACTCGATTCCCGTCGGCTTGCCTAATTTTCAGACACTTGAGCAGTTTTTCTACAGCTCATAAACAAAACGGCCAATCTATGCCAACTGCTCTCAATGTAATCCACAAACATTCGCCCGTAGAGGAAACAATCCATTCTCTAATTGCGATCTACCTGTCCGTTTGTTCGTCGGATCGTCGATTTGACTCGATGCGGGCTTGTCCAAACACTGGCAACTGTGCCACGTTGACCGGCTATCTGCAGTTTTGAGAACAAATGGGTATGCGGGGCAGCTGGCACGTAAGCTCTAGCGTGGGCAGTAATGGATTAAGTTTAGAATTAGAATTACCTACCTATTTGTCTAATAAGGATAGTGTACGCGATGCGCCGCCGGCGGTGAATAAGACACGTACATTTTTATGTACAGTTTATATACTACACCACAAGTTATATACAACACATGGAAAACAAGAATATTTACAAATTTTTACACATAAAAGTACAACAGATGTGCTAATATACCACGGTCATATGTCATTCCCGACCGAACGTATTTTATCTACCTTGCGTATGCAACTGAATGCATTAATTCCCACACCTGGATATTTCGGCAAAAAACCACGAGCAGACTGGAAGAGGACAAAGCACACAATTTATCGTCCACCTCTGTGCCCAAAACACGCGGTGGGAGATATAAAGTTGTGCTAAAATCTGGAAATGATTATATTAAAATATTAAATCATATAAATACTCGGGTCGCAGTACTGACCGCTTATAAGCAGATGACCATATGATCTGGTTAAAGTTTGAAAATAAAACTAATTAATATTTTTCTCAAAAAATAAAGAAAACTGTAAACCGGGACACTCAAAGGGGGGGGGGAGGGGGGGCGTAGTGTGCGTTAAACACTATACCTAAAGGTATGATGCCATAATAGTTTCATAACTGTATTAACTAGTTTGTTTGTCTACCCCATAGGTACATTGAAGAATAACTTGACCAGATTAATATTTGACTCAACTATATTCACATCATACGTCTGTACCTATGTAGTCACTACGCGCTACATATTTCGAAGAGCTCCATCTACTCTGAGGATGGATATCTAAGCTCTCCGAAACATGTCGCGTGTAGTGACTAAATACAAGTGACTACAGCCGTATAAAATAAATGTACTGTTAGTAAGTATCTCTCAAGAATGTTTAAATTCAATACATCTGACTCCCATATAGGAAGTTGTATTCTCTTTGTGCGATGAAAGTATCGTGGACCGTATTGGTTGATATGAGAACGAATGAATTCTATCAGTCAGTATCAGGTAATCGAAATTACAAAACGTAAGTAATAGCGACTTTAATCTCTATTTCACGACATGACGACTTCTGGTAACATTAGCCCAAAATGACTTTATTTTGAACTCGTATATAAATAAATAAATAAATATTATGTGACAATCTTACAAAAATCAACCTAGTCCCCCAGTAAGCTCAATAAAATTTGTGTTGTGGATACTAGGTGATGATATATATAATAGATAGATATAAATAAATACGTATACTTAAATACATTCGGAAACATCCATAACTCAGGAACAAATATTCGTGATAAACACACAAATAAATGCCCTGACCAGGATTCGAACCCGGGACCTCCTGCTTCATAGGCAGGGTCACTACCGACTAGGCTAGGAGGCCGTATATGTTATGACATTAAATAGAGGTGCCATGCATTGTATACAGCACAACTTTACCACGGTAAAACAACCCAGCAATCGTATCAGCAGCGCCCCAGTTTTCGCTTAGACATCCGTGTCCGCGATAAACAATGCTCTGCACAACTTTCCCTTTGTGGTGGCTTTTTCAGTAATGTACTACATTCTACCGCGAGGCGCCGGCGCCGGCCTGCAGCCCAGGTTTTTGTTCCAGCGCCCTCTATTGCGGCTGGTTTAGTTTAATTGTTAATCTCATTTAGAGTGTTAAATTAATAGCCTACTGTCAAGTATGCGATGTCTGATGATTAAGAGGCTGACAAGACCCAATGACCTTCAAATTGACTTTACTTAAACAGTCATATAGCTATAAGTACTTATAAAACAAAAAATATATGTTAATATTCATTATATTTAAAAGAACTTGGTTAATTCCAATACACGATTGGACGAAATCGGCTCGATAGAAAATAATTCCAAAGTTACATCTAAAATTAGCTTAAAACAATTGCACGTCTTTAGTTTCTTGACTTATATGTCTGTAATTAAGGACAACATTCCACCACACTAATACTAAAAACTTCGTTGCCTTACATTTCTCAATTAATGCATAGTTTTTTTTTAATTCATCATTTTGCAAAATTTGCAATGAGCTCCCATACTAATCGTAACGCAGTGTTTCTCTTTCACTCGCGCTGAAAAAGATAGGGAGGGAATTTAGCTCTTATCATCCTCTTAAACTAAACACTCACTGCGGCACCGGGCCGGAAGAACCAGATTCAAATTATATTCGTACAGCGCCAATTTCGGCATACCTTATTGTAATTGGTAGCCGTTTTATTATTTTACCAAAAGACATGCTGATTTCGAAGTGTGTTTATAAATTTAGAAATCACATGAGGATACAATGTTTTTTTTGTTACCAGCAACCAAACTTCTTCTAATAGTAACTTAAGTTTTGGAGCTTCAGAACTAAGGCTTATTACTTACCAAAGTGTTTTGCTATTTATACGTAAACTGAGTTATAATCAAATAAACTGTATTCACTCCTTACGAAATTTTTGTTATTGATGAAATAGCCAAAGTAATTCGCTTGTTCTTTTTTTCATTTCAGTGTAGGTATTTAATTTAATAGCTCACCCCTCGATTCGTAAGTATTGATGAAATACTAGTAGTCGTACTTTAACCCACTCACATATTCCAAGAATACATTATCTACGCCTTTCACCATATTAATACGACATTTGAATTACAGACTACATTTTATTCACTTACCAACGTCCTGTGAACTCCCGAATGTTACTGAAAAATTGATTGAGCGACACCTTTGACAGGCAGTAAATACTGTGACATGGCTGGGACATCATTTCATTGTAATATCGAAATTTGTAAAGGAATGGAGATGGGCGTCTCGGGGTGTTATTAAAACACGCGACGACCGCCTGCGTCCGTTCCCTCATTATTTATTTAGACTCGATCGGATTGTCATGTCCTGGATCGCGTGGTACAAGTGAAGAACAATGGTATTAGGTTCTCAATAATGCAAAGGCGTCATAATACAATTCATCATGATAGTTAAGATCCCAATACAAATATTAATAACTATCTCCATTTGCTGCACTAATCCCCCTATCTTTTTGCTGACAGAAACTTTAGTAGGTATTCGTACACGGAAAAAAAAGCTTAAACGGAAATAATAATGTCTTGGATTGAAAATAACCCGGGATATTTTCAATCCAAGACATTATTATTTTCTTGAAAATATTTCCTCGTGACAAGTATTTCATTCCTTTACCAAAAATATGTTTTTTTGCCAGACAGAGCCTCAAGCATATATTAATCTAGCAGGCAAATGATAGAAACATACATAACATCGTGCCGTCCACGTGAAAACGAATAACCCTGTCATTATCACGCAATCCCGCCAATAACCGATACCATCAGCACCCCTGTCGGGTATTTAAAGCAATGGCAATACACAGTTTCTCTTTTCAGTAGTCGTAATGTTTTTCTACGGAACGAACATGCATATTATCACCGTCACTTGCGCCACATCGCACCGAAGTGCTTTTAAAACTTACCCCTTATTTTGCGCACTTTGCGCACTTTAAGGGATTACTCCCCTCCGTCGCGTAACTTCAGTTTCAGGCTTACAAGTTTACTTAAAATGTGACTTATGCTCATTTATTGGTAAGCCATGTGGAAACGTGAATGTTAAATGAGCGTTAGAATTTTACGACTTTGGAAATCCTTAGTTACTTTTCATATTTATGAACAAAATATTATTTATATCAAAAATAGGAGGATAGGATATATGTACATATCGTATATTTTTTTCATCTGCTCGTCCTAAAACATCCATGTTAAGTTGGGTCTATAAAACATTAGTACAAAAGAAATACACAAAGTGTTGTAAATATTTAATAAAAAGCCCTTAGAGGCCTAAAAGCCAGAATAGACAAATAATAATTTGCATAAAAAATTACGCATTTTGTATCCACGCTTAACATACAATTTGACATTACCCTTTCAGTAAGAAATGCACATCATTTTCTGCTTCCTTTTCATTGTTGCATAGATATTAAAAGCACAAAACTTTTACTCCGAAGTAGTTCCTATAACATTCAGTTTAAGTTTGAAATTGGATAGCAGTTCTTATTGCGTATAAAACCTTTTGTTTTTCAGAATCGTTATAAATAGAGCCTTTAGTTTTGTAAAGTGTCCTAATAAAGGCATTTGCACTTGTGGTATTGACACTAACCACAGAGTAAATCCCTTTTTGCTGATTATACTCATGGCACACCAAAGGCTGACGAGTATTCGCTTCAGGGAAACCAGGGAAACAGTGATTAAATTAACTACATTTGATTCACGAAACCTACATGACAGTAGAAATCGCAGACTTAACGCTTAGTTATTTCTCTGCCAGCTAACCATTAAGCTAAACGGAAAAAATGTTGTGCGGTGCATGAACGTTAAGTGTACTAAAGCCATATTGGTTCAAGAATGTCTTAGCTGATGACAAAAGTTTCGTAAAACCTTTACATAACTGTAAAAACTACATTAATTACTTAATCTGATGTTTCCAATTATTCAACATTTTTAACACATGTAAATTAATTATAAATTACATACATAAGTTTGGAATATTTGAGGCGAACGCGCCCGAAAGACGATGTTATATCATTTGATAAGTTTGTTTGATCGGCCTTCTGTCTTTGGTTACAGTAGTATTACCGTCTATTTCAAGAAATGTCGTAGAAAATTATTACCCATCAGCAATAAAATGGCAAGATTGTATAACGGATAAGGTGTATTTATCGTTGAAGTGTACTATTACTTCCGATTGACGAACAAAGTGTTGGTTAAATAATATTTGCCGTATAGTGTTGATAAGGGACATTTAATTTTGTAGTAAATAAAATATACTTACTTACTTTCAATCTACCTGTACATAAATAGACACACAATTAAATTTAGTTCCCTCTTCTTTCAAGAGCTACAAATTGGAAAAATTACATTGTTAGCCACCGAGGTTTTTTATTTATTTAAACTTAAAGCCAACTTTTCTTACCTTAGCATTTGACACGATTTGAACACTGTATGTAGATATTTTAAGGGTTGTATTTATGGCTACAACACAGAAAATCAAACGTTTTGTAGACGTCTTTTTTTCGTGCGCTACGAAATTTGTGTACGAAATAGTATAAATCTCACATTCTGCATCAGATTCCTAAAGGCACAATATTCATGTGTATTTCATTGTAGAGTTAAAAAGTGCAACAAAAAAATGGCTGAATGTTAAAAATATTCCCGTTATTAATGAAAAATTTATGACTACTTAAGACTGCGTTCCATAAGGACATTTCAGTTTTAAAATAACTACCTTTTCCAGTATTCAGACATCAAACGATACCCAATTAACCAGTGCAAAAATAGAACAGCAACTAATTGTTTCAAGTAAAAGACAGAGGCAGCACAAACGGTGGCGTGCTAACCGCCAATTACTGAAGAATCACAAATGTAACTAGACAGAATGGATGATAGCTACTGTGTTAAGTAGGGATGTCACGACTATTCGCATTCTCGATCTTATAATGCGAATATTCGCATTTTTGACATTCGTATCAACATTCGCATTCGCATCAAATGATGCGAATATTTTGCGAATGCGAATGTTAGCAGAACGCATCCTGTTTCGACCGCACTGTCCCAGCCGGTGGTCATAATGATCAATAGGACTCCATCACATATCTATTCTGTATTTTTAAACTATAAAAATGATAAGTAAGATTAACTTTTTTCAATCTACTCCGTAACATTCGTATTCGCATCCTGAGTATTCGCATTCGCAAATGTGAGAAAAACGACATTCCCGACATCCCTAGTTGTAAGTAGCGGTTATTTGAAGTGCTAGAATAAAATACAGGATATTGTATTGAAGCAATTAGTACCCGTAAAATGATTGAAGCAAATACGAGCCATTTGACATGTGTTTTATTCCTAGATAGGTATGTATCTAATAATGTAATTATGAGCCTGATTTTGAAGTAGCTTTGGTTGTTTTATACGCACAAGTATCACCAGTATTTTTTTTACATCCTGTATAGGCAAGTAAGTAATTACTAATCAATAACTAAATATGCATAATGCAATGGTTACATCGTGAATCGATTTAAGTTTTCTTCAATTCCAACGATTGTATGCAGCAATTTCTGGAAATGTTTCAATACATAATTAAAGTTTCTGGGAATCAGCTGCTAATTTTCTCAACCACTGTTGCAAGTTCGAACTAGACCGCAGTACTTACACACAGACTGGCCACTAACTTGACTTACAGCTTAAAATCTCGTCAGTTGCTTAACTTTAAATATCGCAACTTGATTTGTTATTGCTATTTACGATACAAACTTTACACAAAGCATCGCACGCTTACCATGGATTATGACATTTCGAGAACGAGTATCGAGTGTTCTATCTCTATGGTTTACCGATGTGCTAGTTCTGCACTCTGGCGGCAGAACATTGCAGTAATATCCCCTCTTGTGGGACAACACTGCGAAAATCAAGTTGAAATATTCAACGTTCGAACAGACCTACTGCATGGGACGTTCTCACGCGCCGCTTATCTGGCTAAAGCGGTCCCGTAATATTTCACAGCCTTCCACGTCACTGCTTCGGCGCCTCCTTGTCTGAAACCCAGAGTGGTATTCGAACTTCACAAATTGGTCTCATTTTGATATCAATCACACGTTGGTTAATGCTCATTCATTCATCAGCGCAAGCATCAAGCAAGTCCTGCGAGTGATTGCAAAATTTGATCAATTTATAAAATTCAAATCAAAAGCCGCCCTAAAGTCTCATGACACTATAGGCCCGCAAAAATACGCCGAATAAATATGTGACGTCCCACGGGTGAAAGTACCTTATAGCGGTTGGCGCTTACGTTGCGAAGCATCGCATTAGTATTGCAGCGTCGTTAGAAATAGCGTAAGTCCCACCGCCATAAGGTACCTTTTCTCGTGGAATGTCACATATAAACTAAATAAAGAGTTTTTTCCACCGGTCGTAATTTCCCGTATATGTATATGCAAATTTTATAAATGCTAAAGGTGCATTTTTAATTTTAATTGGCGATTATTTATGTTTCCTAAGTTGCCTGAACAATTTTGTGTCTAATTGCGTATATCTATAAATCTATAATATGTAAATATATATAAGTAGCAGATATTTTGATAGGCATAGAATTTAAAAGGCAAGACAATTTCGGCTTATATAATATATAATAAACCCAATTTAAAAAAAATGTATTTTCACCTATCAGTCCCCTTATTTACCAAACACTGAAACAGGCAATCCTCGGAAAGCAGACAAATAGCCCCATTTCTCCCCGTGGTCAAACCTCGGTAATAAAATATCGCACCTTTGTCCCGCGTCGCTTTGTTCCCGGGCCTGCCCCTGAAGTGTGACTAATGGCGAATATTCCCTACTAATACGATCTGTCTGTCATTTGGTAAAGTGGGTGTTCAAATTATAGATCTGTTAATTTAGACAGATAGTAACTAAATACTTATTGTCCGTGTGATAGTTGCTATCACAGTCCAATTTATTATTTTAAAGTTAAAAAATGTAAAGTCAACTACCAAGAGACTTTTGTAACATTATTACAACGCAATAAGGTGGAAAAATGAATACATCTCTCTCTACAACCATAATAAGAAATCAAAACCATTTGCTGTTTAGGAATCTGTATTATTCTTGCTCACTAATCGGATGATCACATGTGAAAAATTCTATAAAAGCAGGGACCCTAATAATAGGTAGCTGGACGAAAAATGATTATACGATTCTCGTAATACAAGCAAACCCGCTAACGCCATCTATTGCGTCACTAACACAACAGGTCTCTTTTCCATTTTGTTCGGCGATTGCTGTCAAAAAAGCTCAAGATTCAACATAGCGGATATTCGGCACCTAAACCCGAAGCCAACTATAATCAGTCCTACGTAATAAATAGGTGATAATTATTACCCTCTCTGTTATCGCTGAGTAAAAATGTAGACAAAGCCACAGCAAACCACTATGCAAGCCCACGGGAGAGGGTTGTGATGGATTGCGGAGCGGATTTGCATATTTTCTGTTCACAAGTGTTTGTCGCGGCCACGGCCCGCTGTGTTGTGAAATAGTACCCTTTTATACAAATCAGTGTGTTGCTGGGACATATAATATGAATAGTTTAGATTTATTACTTGCTGTAACATAATAAATATTGTACGGTTACTTGATTTAAGGGCGCTTCACACTTGTCAATGGGTTCTGGTTAGATATCACGTGCACTTCAGCTCGTTTGTGGTGCGCGTGTAGCCGCTGCTAGAAGCCATTCGTGCGTTCTGGCCGAAGGATGTAGTATTCCAGCGGTTCCGAAGAACGCTGCCAAATCCCATGGTAGCCCAATAGACAATTTTCAGAGCATATTTATTATCTGAGTTCCAAATTCAAAACAATATGTGACTTGTGTGAGTGATTCAAAATGTAACAAAGTAACATCAACTCAATTGAAATTTAGACTCATTTCTATTCAGAACCCATCTTACAACTTCAGCAATGTGTAAAGACATCTTAAAACAGTCGTCCATAGACAAATTATAAAAGGGACCGTCACGCCCTAAGCAGGTGCTCTAAACGTCGCAAATCAGTCGTGCAACAAAAGAGGAGTTTGCCGAGAGGGCCGGAGCCTGCAAATATTGACACTTCGCTGTTTTAATGCCGACGTCAAACAGCCGCCGATTTCGGATGAACTCTCGAGAAGGACAAGGTATTAAATCCATCAGACAAAACATTAATACGGGTATTACATCTAGCTAAATCGGACCTACCTACGAGGACGCTGCAATACGTTAGACACAGACACGTTTGGGGATATTGCTTAACGTCTCTAAAGTATTTCGTGATACTTGTCGCTGGGTCCCGACTTAGGGAGCTGTAATACCGGCTATGTAACTCATAGACATTCCCGTCAGAAAAAGGTACACAACTTTCAAAGTAACGAAATCCTTCCAGTTAGTTAGCGGTGTATTTATAATTTGATACGGGCGTCTGGCTACTGTTCATTGGTGGAGACAAGTGGAGGTTATCAATTCTTAGGTTATTAACTAACAACAGCGTTTTTGTGCCGGCGCTGTCAAGTTTAAAAGTGATCGAAATTTTAATTGTGTTACATATAAAACTTTTTGTTGCTTTCTTAAATGTAGGTTTTTCTTATAAGTTTTATAACAATTCTCTGGTGCTATTCTCGGTATGGATAATGCGATGGTTGATAACACAACTATAATACTAGATTGTATACATATCATTGTATTCGAAGCATGAACAATAAATGTATGTACAGTCGACGTCAAGGTATGTATGTTTACAATTTTGCACCTTATTACAAAGGAGTAAGGTGAAAAGGTGTAAACATACCTTTCACGTCGACCGTACCTATGTACGTATTTAAGACTTGAAAAAACGAGGAATAGATCAAAAACGATAGCCTTCCTCCGAGTTCCAGCTAAGGCCGATGGAGCGATAGCGCACACCGCAAATAAGAGGGCTCCTTTGTTCAAACCCCGCGATTTGCAATACAGCCTTTTCTCCCGCTTTTTTGTGCATCTTAATACCCGCACAATAGACTGTTTACTTTGCCGCCAGATGCCGCGGGCGCCCATTTATATTTAAAAGAAAATTATTCCGCGTGTTAATGTGTAACTAGGGCGGTACATTGTGACGCATTTTCCTTTATGCAAAGAATATGGGTGTCGCTTGAAATGAAAATGTAGACATGAATAATTACGGCTTTGAACTAAATTTTCAAAGGGAGTTAAAACATATGTTCCGTTTTTTTTTTTCAGTATACGCTTACGCGGTTTTAATGAGGAGCCATAAGAGACACCACCATATTTTATACCTACTACGATGGTGGCAAAGAAGCATACGGCCCACCTGATGGTAAGCAGCTACCGTAACCCATGGACACCTGCAACTCCAGAGGTGTCACATGCGCGTTGCCGACTCTTTAGAAAAGAGGATTCACTGTGAGGAGGCCTAAAGAGACAAGACACTTCAGACTTTATCAACACACACTTCATACTATCTTCTTGACTCCAGTAACAGTGGGCAAAGGTGACAAATGCAGAACTGCCGGCAAATGGGGCGGAAAAGTCCAAGAGTAGGTAATAATTATATGTAACCATGACTTCAAGATTTCGAAATAGGAGGTTATCAATTCGTCGGGATCTTTGTTTTTTTTCTTGATTTTTTTAATGTATGTTCACCGATTATTCGAAGACGGCTGAACCGATTTGGAGAATTCTTTTTTGTTTGAAAGAGTATACTCGTACCTCACAGTTGGTCCCAGATCTGATGATGTAATCCTGGAGAAATCGAGGGAACTCTTCAACTATTATAGGCACTCCTATAGTGATTTCACAAAAAAAAATTACACCACCTCGGCCACTTCCTCTTGGAATAGCGGATCCTAAGTGAAGTTGGTTCTTTTTTTGTTAAAATTATGGATAATCTAACTGCTATATTTTGCATTCTACGTTGGGTGATAGTCATACTGTACTCGTACTTACCTAAGTATTAATTTCTAAACCTATACTGCAAATACTTCCAAAATCCGATACCAGTTTTAAAATTTCTTTTTTAAAACTCCAAGAGTTGTGTACCATCCTCCGAACGCAAACTAGATCATAAACTGCCAGCGAAACTTTTCTAGACCGGAAAGCTGCCACAAAATTCAAAGTATGAGATAACTTCCAAACTCAATAGTGATTCTATATCAAAGGCGTCTCGTTACCCGGCATTTATATTTATTTATGCAGATGTCATAAAATGTTCCCGCGGGTCAGGAGCGCGAATTATGCAAATTTCGCCCTTCGGCGGTGCACAATTAGAAGTGATTATCGCTTGAAATTGAGTTTCGAAGTTGCGGATTAAATTCCACCGTTGTGAGGGCGTCGATTGCGTTTTGTTCGAGTTTTTCGATGAGTCGTTAGAGCGTTTAGGAGGCTTTTATGATGCTTCAAACCGTTTTCTGCAAATACAAGAGTTTTTGCCGAAAAGCGATAATGAGGATAAACGCGAAAAATATGCGCAGATGGCGTCGTAATCGTAATGAAACATACATCTGGTTGGTTATGGTTTAGAAATGTCATATCCATACAGTCTCTGGACCGGTCAACGTCAGATAGGGTTCCACAATTCCGGTTAACAAGCACCATCGTGATTACAATATCGTAACTAACTTTTTTTGTAAGTAGTACTATTATGTTACTTACCTATATATTAAATCATTCTTTATTCATAAAATTGTCATGTGTTTTTAGTACCTAGTAGTAGTAATCTGCCCTATATTACTTTTAAATCTATTTACGCGAAAAAAGCAATACAAAATACCTTTGCACTTAAAGCAAATAAATAGATCGTTTAAAGTATTTTAACTTATTACTTTTAAATTACATTTCCCTTAAAAAAAATTTCTTCTACTTTTTCTTTACTCGTAATATCCGTACCAATTATGCCCTTAAACGGATCACCGTTATTTTTGTTACATATAATTATAATATACTAACACCTAATCTTTTTGTTTAGCTTACCTCAAACTTAACTCAACTTTTATTACAATGATGATTAAATTATTTCCAGTCGCAGACCTAATTCCAAATTAGAGTCGCAGATGCTAGGCTTTTTCCCGTGATTATGAGGGTTGGTTCAAAGGACATCGTGCGGGCAGATGATGTCATAATCTGCAGAGCAATTTCACGCTATCTATGTCGTGGGGGCTCCATCATGTTTTAATTGTTTTTGAACATCTGGTGAAAATACAATGTAAAGGAGGTGCGATTATAAACTACTATAAACAGTTTATAAAATACTAGTTTTTGCCCACGACTTCGTAACAACAAACGTAACGTGTATCGTTGAATCGTTTTTCTAAACAAAATATAACGGCAAACAATTATACATCAGATGAAATGAAATGATATGAAAAATGTTTATTTGGGTATAAAGATAATAAGCATAACAATTAGCAAGGACTATACATAAAATTAAAAAGTTTACACCAAGACAGTTGCCACTAATCATAATATGATAATATGTTCTAAAATAATGAATGATTTCATATTATAAAATTCCTGCCCCCTTTTTACCCCTTGAGGGATTATCTCACTGATAGTACTAAAAATGAATTCTATATCTTTTCCCAGGATTCAAACTATCTTCATACCTAATTTCATCTAAATTGTTTCAGAAGCGGTATATCGGTAAAGCGTGAAACGTTAACAGACAGACACACAGAGCTACTTTCACAGTTATAATATTAGTAGGATATTTGGATCCAATTTCAATATTTAGAACAAACTTCGTAATTAACTAACCTAAACATTTCACTCAAATGCTGATACAGTTGAAATTCTCTGTTTATTTGTTTAAGCTTCCAGTTTATTTTGTATATAATCTCATTCTAAGTAAATCAAACTTCGCTAACATTGTATCGCGTCTTAATTGTGTTTACTTGTATATCTTAATTCCAAATGGTAGTAAGTTTCATTTTATTTGCCGCACATACGACATATCGCTTCTAGAATACATCGTTCTTCTTTTATAACGGTAACCGAATGACCCGAGTGCTGTAAAACTGTAAATTTCAATGAAAAATGTAGTAGCGTGACACAGGAAAGGCTTTGTTCCCTTTGGGTCTGATAGCTCCTTAACAAAGGATTTTTTGAAGCTATTGTGTGTCATAGAATCTAATTTTGGGGTAGGTATCTCAATGATTAAATAAAGCAAATGTTTTTTTATGCATTTACAATTATACTTGCGGAGTTTCATAAACTGATTTGCGTCTGACATCGACTTTATCTACATATCAGTTGTTAAAACTTTTTATCCCGCATTCACTCCCTTACAGGTTAAATAGAAAAGTTATAACTAGATTTTCACGGCATTTGAATGTACGGAACAAATCAGACTGTGCGGTAAGTACTAATATATAGTCAATCTCTACATAAATACAACGAGGTTGTTTTACATATTTACATAACATATCTTTGTACCCAGTTTTTATTTCAGAGTAGAAAATTTCATTCGTCATAATGAAGCAGACAAATTAGGATCAATAGTAGATAAATTCTCGTAACATTTTTTTTAGGTAATGTAGTGTGCATACTACGCCGTACCTACCCACACACCTACATATTAGCTTAGTATACAAAATGTACGCGTCATTTAGTTCTGAATAAACATATACTCCAGCCTAAGTGGTTTATTCTCTCTACGCAAAACATCAGATTAAAAACGTGTTACTTATTTAATCCTAATGCTTTAACTTTCATGGCATATAACTTCAACAAAACATCGAAGTACTAACGGTTGACAAAAATATTTATTCTACATCGCTGTGTAGCTCTTTGTACCGTGTAAACACGTTTCTCATCACAAGTTACCAGAAGTTCCCCGACTAATCTCAGTAACTTGTGTAACAAGATTAACCGCAAATCCTGAAACTACCAGTTTCCGTCACGCAAACACGAACAACAGGTTGTATTCTTTTATGTTTATGGAACCCTGGTACATTATTTATGGATTCTGGTGCGAAGTGGAACAAACGAATAGCTTATTAAGTTATTTGGAAAATTTCTTAATGGCTTAAGCGAACGGGTAACATGGCTCGTTAACGAGGGCAATGTGTGTTAGAAGCTATGGATGAATTAGTTGACACGAATAGGCTTAACTAGAGGAAAATCTAGGAAAGGTATTTTACATTTTTACAATCTTTTACTATTTTAATCTTAGAGAATTCAACCAGCCGGAGCGACCATATTTGTCTCTATACAAAAAAGTCTGCCGATTTTTGCGGGGGAGGGGAACGTCAAATATATAACGTAGATAAACGTCAGTCCATACAGTAAGATGTGTTAGGCAGAGGGAATCGCCTGTCAATGGCCGCTCCGGTTTGTTGAATGCTCTAAGATTTTATTATTACTATATATAAGATAAGTAGTAATAGAAGTCAATGATACCTTTTATCGGATTATTTATATATTAACATAAACAACGAATTGAATAGAAGCATACATACCCTTATTATTTAATCAACCCATAAAGAACTCAATATAGTTAAGACCGGCAGCAAAATTTAAACTCTCATAAAGGAGCGTATTGGAAATGAATTAAACGCCGATTCCTCGGAGTCATAAAAGCGTTCAGAAAGGCTATAAACGGGTGTAATACAGCTGAAAGCTGCAATGGCTTTATGCCGCGCCGGCTTAGCAGCTTAGGCTGGGTACCGACATGCGAGCTGTTAAATACTAAGTAACTGTCATCGTTAATATTTTTTTATACCATGACAGTGGCAAACAAGCATACAGCCCGCCTGCTGGTTAGCAGCTACCGTAGCCTAAGGATGCCTGCAACTCCAGGGGTGTCATATGCGTATTGCCGACCCTTTGCAAAAGGAGGATTCACTGTGTTGACGGCTAAAGGAATACGAGGATCCCTCGTCGTCGGGTCTTTTTGAGCTCTTTGGCAATCTTACTCACCAGCAGGAACACAACCCCATGAATGGGTCTAGTCTAGAATCGATTAAGTTTTTTGTATTTTTGTTTTTGTTGGTGTTTCTTCACGGGGGCGAGAAGTAGGTCACGGAGAGCCGTTTTGCTATATTGACTGTAGCAAATGGAAATCCGTGATCTCTGCCTACCCCTTTTGGGAAATAGGCGTGATTGTATGTTGTATGTTTTTGTATAACAAGCTTATTGTTATGGGATTAAAATCGTGTATACATTTATTAGCCAATAAATCGCATTGACAATTTAAACCTTTGACTGTCTATTCTACCAACAGTAGAAATGGATTTAGGCGATTATCACTGTGCACTGGCGCCGCAACCGCATGCGGTGACGGTGTGCAAGCGTGATAGCGCTATACACAGCAGAGCGCTATCTCGCTCGCGCACCTGCGCCGCATGCGGAAACCGCAGCAGTGTTAAAGCCGCCGTATTGGTAAGTTTCTAGGAACGTGTTAATATGAGCCCTGAGAAAGGACATATGAAAGTTTTTATCACGCAATAATTAAGGGCCTTAAAAAGAGGGAAAGAATTCGTAAAGTCGCATCGCAGGCAGAGGTAGTTGGAAATGACTGACTAACTTCTTTAGCGTTTTGTGATGTTTTATTTAACTTATTGTATTGTGTGTACGCGGCTTAAGGTCTATTACAGCGGTATACGTAACTCATGTAGTCGGTGTCGATAACTTATGAACTTATGAAGCCCGTATAGTTCGCTTTTTGTGCTCTTTTCCTTGGAGTAAGAAGCCTACAGTCGCAAAGAAAAGTAAAAGAAAACTTAATTAAGAATGTAACGCAAACTGAAGGAATGAAAAGTATCGAAGTGTAACCCCACTAGAAACGCTTATTCAATTATTTATTGGCAAATTATGATTCCTAACCTTTTAAGTCCCGTTATACCACAGAATAATACAATAGTATTTCATACAGAAGTTCATAATTCTTACAAAATCAGTGTTTGACAGAACTTAGACAGATGAACAGTGACACAAGACGTCTCCATACAATTTTGCCTTTCGACTGTCTATGGTTGACAAATACGCGATTAGTTTGATTGCTGGACCTGCCCTGATCTGCCTCAATCTTCCCAATCCATCAATAATTTTAACATTAAAATAGATAAATGGCAGATTTATTAGCTAATTTATCCAATCCAACTGTTATTTTAGAAACACACCAGTTTATACTTAAATACTTTCCCGCTTATTCATAAACGTATTGCAAACCTCATTTAACTAAATCATCTTTTGTCCTTATCTGTCACATTGACAGTTGTGTTTGTTAGAAACAGACAAAATACATTTTAACTAAATGAGGTTTGAAACACGTTTATGAATAAGCGGGTTAATCTTTACTATGAATCATAGTAAAGATTAACCCCCTTCGTCATAGTCTATGATCATACCACAAACAAACGAAGGGGATTTTGACAACCCCGAAAACGTATCCGATACGTTCCAAAGCGGCTTTGCCAGCCTTTGCAGCCAGGGGGCTATACTCATATGACCTAATCGGAGAATAGCTCTGCTCAAAACATCAACTGAATACTTTTACTTGATAGTTCCATGCAGCTAGTTACCTCTACGAAGATATTTACCCCCAAAACGGATAGCATAGATAATATTTTATCGCCTATCGCGCTCACTTTCGCACTCACATACTTGTTAGAACGTGACAGCTATGGTGACAGGCGATAAACACCCGACCAAAATGGACTACCATGTTAGATTTCTCGTAGATTAGGTTAACCATAGTTTTTCAGCATTTTACTTCTCCCACCTTGCCACTCACACGAACGTGTTACGGTAGTCGTTGCACAGTGTAAAAAAGAACTAAACTAGTAATGGTAGAGTTTTCCGGAGCCAAGCCAGTTACGATAGCTTAGCTGGAAGCAATATATTTATACAAAGAATTCCTGTGTAGAAACTAGGCTAGGCAGGCGTAATATCGAGGGGTGGGCGGTCAAACCCGATAATTCGAGAATATTTTATTGTCATAAGAAACCTATCGTAAACTAATTTCAAATTGACGTCCAAGATACATGCTATACCTAGTTTGGCATTTATGTATATAATTTGTTCAAAAAAATAAATAATAAATATTTCATTTCTATACACCAATTTTTTTGACTTATTGGGTTTAATCGCCTACTTTACGCCTCGATATTTTTAAATTTAATGCCTAATTATTAGTCATAAACTTTTTCACGCGACTGTAATAAGAAGTTCTAATTGAATTACCGGCTTGCTCGAACCAGGCCAGTAACAGGAGAATAACTTGGAATTATTTAAACTTTGCGCTGAATTGTGGCTTTATTTCTTTCTCTATAAATATAATCCTTAATTCAACTATTATTGGAATGATTAATAACACATACACACACAAACACACACATATAGGTACATACAATCACGCCTATATCCCAAAAGGGCTAGGCAGAGATCACGGATTTCCATTTGCTACGATCAATGCAGTAAAACGGCACTACGTGATGATTAATAAGCCATAATTAATTGACACAAAATAGGTATAATAATACAATATGAATAATTTGAACTTAAGTTGAACCAAGTTGAACTAAAAATAAAATAAAATACTGCAAAGTAATAAAAAAGACTCACCTCAAAAAAATCGTCTAAAATGTTAAATTAAATAAATTAAATAAATACTACTAAACAATTTTACTGAAAAAATACTTGAGAATAATATGTGGTGCGTTACCACACTTCGATGACAAGTAGCTACTTCTGCTTCACTCGCATTAAGAGCCTGTGTATAGTATAGTGTGTATACTGAAAAACTGCTTTTTTTTTAAATTGAGTTTTCAAATGCTGTCACGGCACTTTTGCGTGATTATGCGGAGTTCACAAATGCCCATAACATGTCTCTGTAGTGATCTCAAACACGTGCAATCGAGATGTGGCCAAACGCGCCAGGCCGGGGACGGGATGGCGTGCATTCCCGGCCGGCTCGTGTTGCGGTGTCAATTTCACCAATACAATACAGTAATCTGGTTCTTTTTTGTGCAACAAAGCTTTCCTTAGTAATATGTTTTACAGTTTAGATACCTACAATAATAATATCGATATTATTGGTTACTTTTGTACTTGGAACGGCAAGGAGGTTATGACCATTATTTCCTTAAGGGAATTTAATTGCTTACACAATACAAAAATAATAATTAGAAGTTTATTCAAAATCTAGTGACACTAAAATAGCATGCGTGTCTCTCTTTTGACGCTTCATGATAACATTGATAACCTTGATTTATCTACTATTCAAGATATTTTCCCGAAATATCGGAAGCTCACAAAATCAAACTCACATGGTAAATATCCCGTATTAAATAGTTTTTGTAATGTTAATGACTATGTTAGCTTGAAATCGTATACTGATTTATCTATTTCATTTATCTATCTATATTTTGATTCCTTTTCTTGTAACTTGAGGTTCCCTATATCGTCCCGTATTATTAAGTAATTATTAGGTGCAAAGTTCTGAAGTAAATAACATAGTCACTCTATGAATCGTTTGTATGTAAGTATATAAAATCCGTATAACAGAGTTTTCTTACCTCACTGCTCACAGCAGGGGATAATATATAATCTCACCTTAAAACTGTCCCTATTCAATTAAGTTAGTAAGATCAGATAACCGCCCCTCAAAGAAGCTTCGGCAGATCGACACCTGATAATAAGCGTATAATGTAACACCTACTTACCAGATTATACGAAATTGCTATAAGGGTATTTATTAGTTGATAACTTGAAAGAAAATGTATAATATATAGGTAGGTAAGAATGCAGTTTTGGGGGAAAATGTAATTTTAATGATGCTTCGGCAATTTCGCATGCGGAAATACTAATACAAATTAGAAATAAATATATTTGACTTGGAAGATAGATAACATAAGATCAGCTAGCCTAATATGGTCGGGTGTTTATCGCCCGTCATCATAGCTTGTCACGTTCTAGCAAGTATGTAAGTGCGAAAGTGACGCATGACGCCATAGACGATAAAATGACAACCATGCATGGCCTTCTGGAGAAAGAAGTTAAAAAAGAAATAGTTTTTTTTTTTCAGTGAATTGCATTTGTTTTTGGCCGCTGCAGTAATAATGGTTATTGACGATATGCGTGTTAAGAGAAATAAAATCGCTGATTGAGCACGATGCGATAGCTTTTTAGTTTTATCACAACATCTGTCAACTAAAGTGTCCTGTATCAACAAAACTCTAGCAACCACAATCCATGGTTATCATTTTATCGCCTATCGCGCCATGCGTCACTTTCGCACTTACATACTTATTAGAACTTAGAACGTGACAGCTATGGTGACAGGCGATAAAAACTAAGGCGTGGCTATCGAGTTTAGGTACAGCAAATAAGGTAAAATTCAACATTTTACCTTATTTGCTGCTTACCGAAGTAGGACGATTTCTGGCCAGAACTTGGGTGGTCATGGATTTTTTTATACCACGACGGCAGCAAAGAAGCATACGGCCCGCCTGATGGTAAGCAGTTACCGTAGCCTATGGACGCCTGCAACTCCAGAGGATTCACATGCGCGTTGCTTACCCTTTAAGAACCTATACACTCCTTTTTTGAAAAACCTCATCCTGTAGTCCTCTGGGAAAACCTCGGCAGGGACTTCATGGTGGTAAGTGGTCATGGTTTATATGAGAACGAATGAATTCTACGCCACTTCCTTTACCGTAGACCATCATACTTCATCACTCGCCATTCGTAAGCGTTTGCCAAGCGTAGGGTAAATGCCTCAATGGTAGACGCATAAATCAGCGCCGCACATTATATCTGGCTCTCAGCGCCAACAATGCCGTGCCGTTGAAAACATCGGAAGTCACTTGCAATACCTGCGTTTCCATTACACCGGTTTGGTTTCGCATTAAACTTATTTAGAAGTTTTTTTCACTAAGAACAGTAAGAACTCCAAAGGGGTCATATTTAATAATACAAGTATGTGTGATGCTGACCATTTAGAAACTTGTAAGTGGAAACGCAATTTTGTCCTTTAAAAAAACATCAAATGCTTCCACTCAAATTTACAAGTTTTTTTCTCTCGAAAATAACCACGATCAATTAGTTTTAAGAGGGTTGACCTCTATCTCTATTCATCTCGCGTAATTTAAGTGAGAGAGAAATAAGCGAAGAATGTTTTTTTAGTTCTTTTATTACTGTAGGCTGCTAGTACGGGACTTTTGAAAAATTTATTATACCATCTACAATGGCAATCTTGTAGTAGGTATCTTACATCAACCCAATATATAAAAATAGGTGAATGGCTATAAACATTTCATCATAATGCATTTTGCCTGAAAACATTTCTCGCATAAATCAGACAAATATTAGCGCCTAAAAGCAACTTTTTTCCTAAAAATATGTACTAACGAAATTCTTCATAAGCTGAAGAAAACCCGAAATTTTCATAAAAGCCTCATTTACCCTGGCAATGGAAACAGAAGCACTTCACCGTCGTAATACTTTTAGCAAATACTGACGTGTATGAGACAAACCTCGGAGGGTGGATTAGATGGGGACTAAGGTGACGAGTTTACCGTCCATTAAATACAAAATGTTTCTTATTGTCTTCTATTAAGGTTGACTTTGGTTGGATTATGATTTATTCGAGTGTAAGATAAAACTGGTGGGTGGTGAAATATGATAATCGTGGCTGATGATGGCATTCATAGTTCGAGGGAAGTCTTATAGGTGAGGGGAAGAATTAGATGGCACTCGTAATCCGCAGACGAAGTAAATCTGAGACCGCTATGCTTGAGTGTTAAAAAGGAGTAAGTGGCGAATTGAATTCCCAATACTTAACACGTCAGGTCTTGTTAATCACAATAATTCATCCTTTTTTTATCGCGTTCTTCACTTCACTGTCACTTGTTAAGTGCATAGTCAGACTACGTTGACTCTTCACTTAACAAGTGACAAAGTGAAGAGAGCCAGGAAAAACATTGCATCAGTTCCACAATCTGCCGATTTATTGGAGTGGTTAGTCTAATAACTATGTAAGTGACAAAAACTTCGTACTGGTTGGTATGGGACAACGCCATAAAGGCATGGCAGTATGGCCTACGGTCTTAGCCTGTCCGAAAGGATAATAAAAAATTTGGGACAACGCCAATAAGGGTAGTTTAGATATCATGCAAGTCTATGATGAATTTGTATGAAGCCTGCGTTGTTTGGGTGTACCTATATTGACAAGGTGGTTGATAAAATAAGTAGGATTAACATAGGCAACTGTCATTTTATACAAACTTATGTCACGGTATATACGATAAGAGCTGTTGCCACAGATGTTCTCAAATTATTGTTTATACACATAGAGTACCGAACTCTTTAGTGCGTTAGCCAGCCCTTGCGCATGCGCATAGCTGATCTGTGTTTATACACAATAGTTATGTTTCTGTGCTTGTTGGGTCCTGTCAGGGGGCCCACCGACTATTAGTCCGCCTGACGATATCGACCTGTCAGTTAGAACAAAAATTTGACAGCTCCGAATAACTGACAGGCTCAACTAAATGGCGCTAAATACTTGGAGTCTCAAGAAGCCCGCCAAATGGCCGTCTATTATATCTTTAAGTCTATGATATTAATATGGCTAAGCTTCATTCGAAGATAAGTTGCCTAGTCAGTCGGTTAAAGGACTACCTGGTAGTTTATCCGACTTAAGTCAAATAGTTAATAAGAAATTGAAAAAGTTCTCCACGAGAATAAACCTACTTACCAATATATCTCACAAATATTCCATAAAGACAGAAAAACAGGATTATATTCAACGCCATGAAAATTAACGCTGCTGTCAATTCATTCATTATAACTTTTTCACGGTCTATTTATATTTCTCGGATATTATTTCTTCACGTTTAATTCTTCTTATAATTATTTATAAACTACTGTCTTAATCGCAAATTATTGGCAACATTAAATCAGATTAGTCAGTTATCTACCTTCCCAAACGTCAGATAAGTCATTATCTTTTAGAAAATATAGACCTTAATCTGGTTACCTAAAGTTCATATTGTATTAAAACGAGCGAGCATCATACAAGATAACATTACAAATAGCTTGATTGATATTCGATACTTGACTTTATCTCTTTGAGGTTAGAATTCAATTTTCAAATTTTGCGATTGATAAGACGCCGATTAAAATGTTCCTTTCTATGTATACCTATCGCTAAGAGTAGGTTCCTTGTGTACAGTCAGCTGCAGAAGTAGCTAAGCGGGTAGGGTGTTCAAAATGACCTACACACGCTCTCGTATCCAGCTCATTTTGAACACCCTAGCACCCTACCCGCTTAGCTACTTTTGCTGCTGACTGTACCACACTGTTAACTGCCCATTGGTGGAGCTTATGCATTTTGTAATAAGGTCCACCGATGTACAGTTAAGACTGTTGCTGTTTGTATGTAATATGTATCCAAGAACATGATTATATTTATCTCAGAGCTAATCAGTAATGGTTATAAACTATCGAGTTTGGACGGTACTATTATCACTTCATGAGAAAGTATATACTTTCAGTGTTAATGCTTCACGCCATTACGCCCTGGGGGGTGATTTTTGAGATTCGAGCACTCGAAAGTGCCATTTAAAGGCCATTGCAAACCAAAGCGCGGGGCGGTAGCGGGACGCCAGCAGCGCGGAGTGCGCGCGCCCGGCGCGCGTGACACGCGCGGTCTGATACACACCGACACCGCCTGCATACCACCGCGGCGCACCTTTAAGCGCTATTTTTATATTTTTTATTATTACAATTTTTTATTATATTTATTATTATTATTACAAGCTTTTATTCAACTCACAGTGTTTGTCAGTTTGTAGATAGGTATTTTAGTGTATTTGTTAGATGTTTAAGTAGAATCTTGCGAGACAGATTTGAACCAGTTCTTGATGTCCGATTGAGCTGAAATTTAGCACACATGCGTAACTTGGTTGACAATACAATATTTTGGTGATGATGGAGACAGGAGGTGGCCATAAGAACTCTGCCATAAAGTACCTCAACCAGATTGAGTTTGGGTTTATTAGAATCGTCCCGATGAGTACTCCTTGATTTTCTAAAGAAAAGTAGAGTCAGCCACAATATCGGAAGCTGATTTGACCTCAGAAGAAAGAGATAAAAACAAGTGACTCCCGAAAAATATGAAACTACTCGCGGCGGCAAGGCGGCATATATCAAAGGGCGGCAGGCGCTTTGCCTACCTTTGATATATGCCGCCTTGCTGCCGCCACTTGCGATCGAAAATATCTTATCACATCGTAATAAGGTCTGATTTTGTATGGCAAAGGGCGCGCGCGTGTGGTGTGTGTGTGTATGTGTTACGTCGTTTTATCCTGTGTCCGGCATCGTCCTAATAGAACGCGAATGGGCGATCATCGTAAGTTCGCGCGAATTTTACTCGTATATGTTTGACCGTACGAACGCACGGTCAAACATATTGAACTCGAATAGGTGTCCTAACTGACAATCGCGCGATTCCCGCAAACTTACGATGATCGCCCACTCGCATTCTGTTAGGACGATGCCTCCGTGTTGCGTTTGTTTATACCTATTTTGATTTTTTTGCCGTTTCTGTCGTGATCAGCAAAGTGTAAGCAAGTGAAGTTTATCACACATACCTACCTAATACGCATTTAAAGTCTTTAATTGTCTGTCTGTCCGTCTGTTACCAGGCTGTAACTAATGAACCGTGATAGACAGTTGAAATTTTGACAGATGATGATTTCTGTTGCCGCTATAACAACAAATACAAAAAAATATTTCGGTTTTAACATTAAATACTGTTCACTTCACGACACACACTTACTACTACTTGTCACTTCACTTTATCCCGGTTGGTTACTTGAACTCTATTTAACTCAAATATTCGATGATCTGTTGAACCTATATATGTGGCGTATAAAAATCTCGATAGCGCCTTCTACCCGATAGTTCAGCGCCATCTACTGGCATATTGGGTAAACATTACAACATGTAACAGCGGCTGTTTAAATCTCAACATCCTCCGCCGCCAAGGAAGTATTCCTTGATTACTAGTTAGGAAGTCGACACAGCTTAGTAATCGGACGTTGTGTGATCCCGAAAGCTGTGCGGATGTCATACATACGAGTCAATCCATCAGTGCCAGGGTACTTCTTCAGTACTCTACCTACTCTCCAGTTCGCTGGTGGAAATCTTGGATCTTTAATTAACACTAGTTCTCCGAGTTCTAGATCTTTTTTAGGAGTATTCCACTTTGGACGCATTTGCAAACGAGAAAGATACTCGCTTTGCCACTTAACCCAAAAATCTCGTAGCATTCGTTGGGTCAACTGCCATCTCGATAGGTTGGATATCGAACTCTGCTCATTAGTTCGATCTGGGATGCAAATTAGAGGTTCACCGACTAGAAAATGTCCAGGTGTCAAATAATCTAAGTCATCACCTAATGGAGCCAATGGCCGAGAATTGAGGCATGCTTCAATTTGCGAAAGCACGGTATACATCTCTTCAAATGTCAAGGTTGACTCTTGCATTATTCTTTTCAGATGATACTTTGTCGATTTTACACCGGCTTCCCATAGTCCTCCAAAGTTTGGTGCTCCAGGGGGAATATATCTCCAGCGAGTTCCCTTGTCGTCTAGACCTTTCAGTAAATCGTCTGGGACTTCATTGAGACCTTGCTGCCACATCTTCAAAAGCTCTTTTTCAGCTGCAATGAATGTAGTACCATGATCACTCCAGAGTTCTTTACAATGACCACGTCTAGACACAAATCTCTTGAAAGCAGCGATAAACGCTTCTGTAGTCATATCGCTGACTAGTTCCAGATGTATGGCTTTGGTAGACATACATACAAATAAAGCAATGTAAGCTTTATATGTCTTAGCTCCTCGACCTTTACTCATTCTGCAAGTGATGGGACCGGCAAAATCAACACCGCTTATAAGAAAAGGGCGTGAAGGTGTCACTCGAACTTGCGGTAAGTTTCCCATCAACTGAGTATTTGTTTTCGCATTGTATCTTGCGCACTTAACACATTTCTTATAAAATTGCTTTATTGAAGATCCTCCTTTAATAATCCAGTATTTGCTTCTCAGGTATGGTGTCATGAGATGAGGTCCTCCATGAAGAGTGTTTTTGTGAGCATCATCCATCAATAATGGTAACATTGCATTAGCTTTAGTTATTAATATAGGATGTTTTTGATCCATACTCAAGTTTGCGTACTTCAGTCTTCCGCCTAATCTCAAAAGACCTTTTTCATCCACGTAAGGTGTGAATGGCAGTAGACGACTGCTTTTCTTAACTGTTTTTCCATTTTTAAGTTGATTTATTTCATCAGGGAATTCTATCTCTTGGGACATCTTCAAACATAAGGTAAGTGCTTCATCTCTTTCTTCACAGGTTATATGTTTACTAACATTCTTTTCTTTTTTCAGAATCTTCAGCCATCTTCTACAATATGAAATCACATCCAGAAGTTTTTGAAGTGATGAGTATTTCTTCAATAAGGTAAGCTTTTCAGAGTCTGTTTCTACAGTTGTTGCCTTACATTTAACTAACAAGCGTTTCTCTAGATCTGTTTCAGGAATGGGATCGACAGGTACAGTGAAATCAGGTTCTCGTAAAAATTCTGGACCTATGAACCACAACTGATTCTGTTTCAGCTTGCTAGGTGACAGTCCTCTGGAAGCTGGATCTGCTGGATTATCCTTAGTGTTGACATATAACCAGTGTGTGTCTAAATTGCTTCTTATGTCAATCACTCGATTCTTGACATATGGTGTCCACCTGTTTGGATCTCCTTTTATCCAGGCTAAAACCACTTTTGAATCTACCCACGCATACGTCTGTTGCAACTCGATATTCAAAACTCTCATCACATGTTTCATTAGTTTGCTAAGCAGCGACGCGCCGCATAACTCAAGCCGTGGCAAGGATAGTGGCTTAACAACTGGTGCAACTTTTGTTTTTGCTGTAATTAAAGACACTTGACATTGTGACTCATCTTCGTGTACAACACGAATGTAAATTACTGCTGCATATCCTTTCTGACATGCGTCGGAGAATCCATGTAACTCGATCGCTGAATTTCTCTTAGAACCAGTCCATCGTTCAATCTGTATCTCTGATAACGCAGGTAAGTCTTCTTGATATTGGCTCCATTCATCTTTCAGATCTGCGGGTAGTTCGTCATCCCATTCTAACTTTTCCAGCCATAGCTTCTGCATGAACATCTTTGCTGTCATGATTGCTGGAGCTAACCAACCCAATGGATCGAAAAGTGATGCGATCTTTCCGAGTACATTTCTCTTTGTCACAGGTTTAGCGCTCTCGTTTTCATTCTGCGTAACTTTCAAGTTGTCTTCGTCTATATTCCAGACTATTCCTAATGTCTTTATGTGACTCTTTCTGTTCATGTCTAATGTGTTCGAACTCTCTCTCTTTTCAGGTTGTATAACCGACATAAATTCTCTGCTGTTAGAAGCCCACTTTTGTAATTCGAATCCACCTTTGCTCATAACTTGGTTCAGTTGTTCATGTGCTTCTAATGCTGACTTCACATCATCAAATCCCGTAAGTACATCGTCCATGTAAAAGTCTCTTTCTGTAATCTCAGATGCTATTGGAAATGTGTCTCTCTCTTCTTTGGCCAGCTGTTTTAATGTTCTTATCGCCAAATATGGAGCAGATGCTGTACCAAAGGTGACAGTTAGCATTCTGTAGTCTTGAATTTCTTCTTTTGGATCGAATCTGTACAAAATTCTTTGATAATCAGTGTCTTCTTCTCGAACCTTTATCTGTCGATACATCTTAACGATGTCTGCAACAAAACATATCTTGTTTTGTCTCCATCTCATGATGACGTCTCTAAGCTCTTCAAGTAGAGTCGGTCCAACCAGTAGTTCATCATTGAGAGATACTCCGTTCGATCCTTTGCAGGATGCGTCAAATACCACTCTAACCTTTGTGGTCTCTCGATCTTCACGAACTACAGCGTGATGTGGAAGGTAGACTGTTTTGTTCTCTTTCTCAGGCTTGTCTACTGGTTCCATGTGATTTAAGGTAAGGTACTCTTTGATTACCTTATCATACTCTGTTTTCAATTTGCTGTTGTGTGATAACTTTCTCTCAAGACATTCTAGTCTTTTCACAGCAATTGTGCGGGAATTCTCGGGTACAATCGGTGTATCTCGTACGAATGGTAGTCCAACTATGAATCTTCCATCCTCATCTCTCGCTAGTGTTTTCTCGTAAATCTCTTCAGCTCGTTTCTCGAGTGGCATCAGAGTGCCTTTGTTCTCAGTGTCTAGCGTCTCCGATTCCCAAAATCTCTGTAGCATGTTGTCTAGGCTCACACTCAAATGCATGCTTACAATTTTTCCAACTTTCCCGTACTCTTCGGTGGGCCTCCCTCCTGAAATTATCCATCCGAATATTGTTTGTTGCGCCACCGGTGATCCTGGTTTGCCCTTGATGACTCCGTGCATTAAAATGTCAGTGTAAACATGCACACCAAGAAGCAAATCTATATTTGCAGGATTGTAGTAAGCAGGATCGGCTAATTCCAATCCGTGTAGTTGAGACCATTGTTCTCTATTGATCTTTGTAGCAGGCATTATGTCAGTTACTTCGTCCATCACGTAGGCGGTACAATTTACTTGCTGATTCTCGTTCAGTCTCGATACGATTTGTAACTCCACCGCGTCTTTGATCGAAGTCTGCATTTTTGCAACACCTGTCACATGACCCTCCACCCTTGTTCGCTTGAGTTGTAGTTTTCTGACTGTCTCCTCTGTTATAAATGACTCTTGCGAACATGGATCTATGAGTACTCGAACTACTTGCGCTCCTCTGCTTGTCATAATATTCACTAGTGCTGTAGCTAAAAGAGTAACCTGACTTTGTGAGGCACAGTGAGATACTATGTTGAGTTTTGGTGTAGCTTGCTCTTTGTTTTCTTGCTCTGGTTTCTCCTCTCGTGATACCGGGGTAGGTTTAGTAACATGTAGTAGTGTGTGGTGCTTCCTCTTACAACGCAGGCATGAAGTACTACGTTTGCAAAATCTCACGCTATGTCCAGACCGTAGACAGTTGAAACAAAGACCTCTTGTTTGAACTTCTTGGGATCGTTGCTCAGGATCCAGCTTTGCAAACTCCTTGCAGTTAAAGATAAAGTGCTCTTCGTTGCAAAAACCACATTGTTGATTGGAGTCTGAGGTACTGCTAGGCGTGGAGGTTACATGGAATGTCTTGGCTTTAACTTGAGGCTTCTCTTTTGGGTGAGCAGTTTGAATCATCTCCAAAACTCTAAACCTTCCCTCCAAAAATTTGCTGAATTGTTCCAGGGGTGGCAGTTCTTCTACAGATAAATTCTTCAGATCTTCTTCCCATTGCTTGTGTGACTCTGTATCTAATTTGTTCACCAATAGATGAATTATGATTGGATCCCAGTTCTCGATACTAATGTCATTGTTCTTCAAGCTGTTCAGACATTCTGTAGAAATATCCAGCAATTCTTTGATACCTTTGGCAGATTCAAAACTCAGTTTCTTTTGACCCAAAAATCTATTCAAGATTGAGTTCACCATAATCCTTTTGTTGTTGTATCTGTTGTGTAAGGTTTTCCATGCTACTTCATAATTCTTCTCAGTAATTTGAATGTGCTTTAGCAGTTGCTCAGCTTCACCACTGAGACTACTCTTCAAATAGTGCAATTTCTGCACTGGGCTCAATGAACTCTGGTTATGAATGAGAGATGTGTATAGATCCTTAAAAGTCCCCCAATCATTGTAATTTCCATTGAACTGTGGTATATTAATCTTAGGTAGCTTCACTTCCTGGCTCTGTGGTCTGATGGATTGCTTATCCGTTCCTGATATATGACTCGTTTGCTCGTCTTCTAATTTCTCGATCATCTCTGCTTTGGTGTCTAAGTACAACTCTTCTCCAATATCGTATATATCTTCCGTAAAATATTCGTGACTCTTTCGTTGTTCTGCTGACGCAATCTTCACTATCTCTCTATGAGTGTCTTGAAAAACTTCCCAAAGTTTGTCTATATTCTCAACTCTGACTTTCAAGTATGACTTGGTAAGTCGCGCCTTGTGACTCTTCTTGAAGTTTGCGGTCGCTTTCTGAAGAAGATGTAAGTTATTTGCTTGAACTAGATATAAGGCCTCCATTTTTACTAAGTTCAATTATTTCTCTATGTTCTTCAAAACTTCTAAGACATTTAAAATTTCAAAGTCTTTGAAACACTGTTTTTATTCTAAGTCTCAAATTCTATGAGAATTTTCTAAGTTTCAAATTTTGTGAAAATTTTCTAAGTCTCGGAAACTGCTAAATTTTCTAAGTCCAGAACACAACGAAATTATTCTAAGTCCTAAATATCGCGGAAATATTCTAAGTCCAAAGCACTCTTCGCGAAATTTTACAAGTTCATATAAATGAAACGATCTTACTCAATTATAGTCCTTAATGCAATCCAATAGAGTCCACTTTGCACTGCACTATCACTCGCGTCACGGTCTGATCCGACTCGATAGGACCAAATGATCACTTCACGACACACACTTACTACTACTTGTCACTTCACTTTATCCCGGTTGGTTACTTGAACTCTATTTAACTCAAATATTCGATGATCTGTTGAACCTATATATGTGGCGTATAAAAATCTCGATAGCGCCTTCTACCCGATAGTTCAGCGCCATCTACTGGCATATTGGGTAAACATTACAACATGTAACAGCGGCTGTTTAAATCTCAACAAATACCTACCGTGAACGTCGAGTCAAAATCAAAACAAATACCACGTAGCTTTATCTAGTTCCGCGTTTAGTTAATAGTTAGGTAAATTATTAATGTCAATTATCTATTAAAAAAAAAAACATTTAATTCCGATTTTTGCAATCCATAATATGTGTTAGTAAACTTAACCATAACTTAACTATTCAATCTGCACTAAAAATTATATTAATGCATTTTTTTTTGAGAAAAAGCTAAATAATAATTCTCTAAATATTTACTCGCAAAGCACTACCTAACACATTAATTACAATTGATTTCAATTCACACAAAAAATTTACTAGGGCCTTGCGCCACTCCGCTTACGCGGCGCTCCGCGCACGCCCCGCTCCGCTCCGCTCCGCTCCGCGCCGCGCCGCGCCGCGCCGCGCCGCGCCGCGCCGCGCCGCTCCGCTCCGCGCACGCGCTGCTCCCGCGCGCGCCCCGCCACCGCGCTGTTGTGATCGGGCGGGAGGAAAGCGGGGCGGGGCGCGCGCGGGCCCGCCGGCGCTGTGAATCACCGTATTTAATCCAATGCTATACAGCGCGCCGCGCACGCTCCGCGGCGCGCCGCTACCGCCCCGCGCTCTCGGTGTGCAATGGCCTTAAAACTCTTAATAAAACGATGAAATTATGTTTTAAAAATAAAAGCGGTAGAAATTTAAAATAATGATTATTTAAACTATTAATTCCATGCGGAAAAATTGGCGACAAACTTTTGTGTGCGATAATTTTCGAGCTTGAATTTTTTGAATTCGAGCGTCCGGCTGTCAAAAATCGGCCCCCTGATTCGTTAGTAGGACCATGTAGGACCCCGCACAAAATATTTCAAGTCAAATATTTCCAATACTAGTGCCTTTACTCCAAACATTTATTAACTCTTTGAGATCTGTCTTTAAAAGCTCTCATTCTAAGCAAGTCTAAGTATTATTAAACCCACACTTGGGTCATGCAGCATGATTTGGGAATTTATCCCTTTCTTTAAGACCCTCGCTAGCCAGTAACCACCACGCTCAAATTCCATTTTAGGGTTACTCGTTTGTTTCAATTTAAACACAAGAGGCAAACAACGACTTTGCTCTCTTACCTTATAAATATGTTTATTTTTAAACAAAATAAGTAACTAAATGCGATGGTTAATTTTAATTGAGGTCTGTCAGCAGATAAACTCACTACTCGTTTGTTAGACATGACATGACTAAAGTCGAAACGTCTCTGGTATTAACATTGTCCCAGGCGCGGTCGCAGACGAAAATTTTGGGGACACTAATGTAGAATTTTATACAATATGAATAATTTGAACTTAAGTTGAACCAAGTTGAACTGAAAATAAAATAAAATACTGCAAAGTAATACAAAAGACTCACCTCTAAAAAATCATCTAAAAAGTTAAATTAAATAAATGAAATAAATACTACTAAACAATTTTACTGAAAAAATACTTGAGAATATTATGTGGTGCGTTACCACACTTCGATGACAAAATTTCAAATAGAAAATTTAATGCACAGTAATCCGGTAGCTACTTCTGCTTCACTCGCATTAAGAGCCTGTGTATAGTATAGTGTGTATACTGAAAAACTGCTTTTTTTTTTATTGAGTTTTCAAATGCTGTCACGGCACTTTTGCGTGATTATGCGGAGTTCACAAATGCCCATAACATGTCTCTGTAGTGATCTCAAACACGTGCAATCGAGATGTGGCCAAACGCGCCAGGCCGGGGACGGGATGGCGTGCATTCCCGGCCGGCTCGTGTTGCGGTGTCAATTTCGTCAATACAAAACAGTAATCTGGTTCGTCTTTGTGCAACAAAGCTTTCCTTAGTAATATATTTTACAGTTTAGATATCTACAATAATAATACGGATATTATTGGTTATTTTTGTACTTGGAACGGCAAGGAGGTTATGACCATTATTTCCTTAAGGGAATTTAATTGCTTACACAATACAAAAACTAATTTTAAAAATAAATGCTAATTAAAGTAAAACTTAACTAAAATTTAAAACTAAATAACCCTAAAAAATATCAAAAAAATTGGGCCCCCGCGGCATGGTGCCAAGGACGCTGGCAGCATTCCCCCGCTGTATAGCAATGCTGATGCGTTGCGCGAGAAAGCTGCCAGCTCGTCGGTCACCAGTAATTTGGATTAGTCTTTTGGACATCTCCATTTATTTATAGGTTTAGTTTAATTTTTATTCTGTATCTTGTTTTCTGCCAATAAACTTATTTCAATACAAAAATAATAATTAGAAGTTTATTCAAAATCTAGTGACACTAAAATAGCATGCGTGTCTCTCTTTTGACGCTTCATGATAACATTGATAACCTTGATTTATCTACTATTCAAGATATTTTCCCGAAATATCGGAAGCTCACAAAATCAAACTCACATGGTAAATATCCCGTATTAAATAGTTTTTGTAATGTTAATGACTATGTTAGCTTAAAATCGTATATTGATTTATCTATTTCATTTATCTATCTATATTTTGATTCCTTTTCTTGTAACTTGAGGTTCCCTATATCGTCCCGTATTATTAAGTAATTATTAGGTGCAAAGTTCTGAAGTATTTAAATAACATAGTCACTCTATGAATCGTTTGTATGTAAGTATATAAAATCCGTATAACAGAGTTTTCTTACCTCACTGCTCACAGCAGGGGATAATATACAGGGCGGAAAGATAAGTCGGGCCCTGGAGGGAAACTACCTTAAAACGTTGAGATAGCTCAATTAACTGAAAGAAAACATTCTTTTATTTTTTAAAAGTTTACTAAAAAACTACTCATTTTGTATTTTTTGTCAAAAACAATTTTTATGACAATTCATGACAAACGATCCTATTTCCAACAAGAATACAAACTTCTTAATACCAACCAAATTTACGGCACAAGAGAACCCATAAATAATGAAAAAATAAAAATCATACAATTTTAGTATCGAAAAAAAGGAAAATTAGAAAAAAATCTGTGAATGCAGTTTTACTTTTTAGGAAAAATAAAGGAATGTTTCCTTTCAGTGTATTGAGCTATCTCAACGTTTTAAGGTAGTTTCCCTCCAGGGCCCGACTTATCTTTCCACCCTGTATAAATCTCACCTTAAAACTGTCCCTATTCAATTAAGTTAGTAAGATCAGATAACCGCCCCTCAAAGAAGCTTCGGCAGATCGACACCTGATAATAAGCGTATAATGTAACACCTACTTACCAGTTTATACGAAATTGCTATAAGGGTATTTATTAGGTGTTAACTTGAAAGAAAATGTATAATATATAGGTAGGTAAGTATGCAGTTTCGGGGGAAAAATTAATTTTAATTATGCTTCGGCAATTCCGCATTTGGAAATACCTTTGGTTATTAAACCAACCGGATGCGAGACGCGCTGTCATTTCTATCGGAAAAAGTCTGCCGTTTTTTGCGGGGGAGGGAAACGTCAAATGTATGCGAAACGTCAAAATAGCCACGTCAAATAAACGTCAGTCCATACAATGAGTATGACCACTGGTCATACTCATTCGGCAGAGGGGAACGCCTGTCACTGGCTACTCCGCTTGGTCAAAGAGAATTAAGTACCTAGAGTGTTCTCTCCATACATGGCTAAATACATATATATAATAAGTTTAAAGCGAGCTTTGCTAAAAGTTATTATTCAAAAGATTACAGCTTAATACGTATTACGATTTAAGTGTGCTTAAAACTTAGTAAAAATGAGTTTAACCATACCTCCCATACGACTTATTATTTAATTAGTAGTTTTGCTATGTATGGAGTTGGCAATCTATCTACTCATTTATCTATGGCTTGGTTTAAAGCTCGAAGGGAAATACTAATACAAATTAGTAACATATTTGAGTTTGAAGATAGAAAACATAATATCAGCTAGCCGAATATGGTCGGGTTATTATCGCCTATCATCATGTCCTGTCACGTTCTAACAAGTATGTCAAGTGCGAAAGTGACGCATGAAGCGATAGGCGATAAAGTGACAACCATGGATGGCCTTCTGGAGAAAGAAGTTAAAAAAGAAATATATTTTTTTTTCAGTAAATTGCATTTGTTTTTGGCCGCTGCAGTAATAATGGTTATTAACGATATGCGTGTTAAGAGAAATAAAATCGCTGATTGAGCTCGACGCGATAGCTTTTTAGTCTTATAACAACATCTGTCAACTAAATTGTCCTAAACCAGAATCCATGGTTGTCATTTTATCGCCTATCGCGTCATGCGTCACTTTCGCACTTGAAAATGAAATGAAAATGAAAAATGATTTATTGGTTACGCTTTAACACATTACTAGAAACAAAACAGAAGTCTTCTTTTAAGTAAGAACTTGAAGTAAGTACTTGTGCCAGAAGGCTCCGCTCTTCAATAAGCTTCGAGGGTTTCAAACTTGTTAGAACTTACATACTTGTTAGAACTTAGAACGTGACAGCTATGGTGACAGGCGATAAAAACTAGGGCGTGGCTATCGAGTTCACAGCAAATAAGGTAAAATTCAACATTTTACCTTTTACCTTATTTGCTGCTTACCGAAGTAGTACGATTTCTGGCCAAAGTTTGGGTGGTCATGGTTTTTTTTATACTACGACGGCAGCAAACAAGCATACGGCCCGCCTGATGGTAAGCAGTTGCCGTAGCCTATGGACGCCTGCAACTCAAGAGGATTCACATGCGCGTTGCTTACCCTTTAAGAACCTATACACTCCTTTTTTGAAAAACCTCATCCTGTAGCCCTCTGGGAAAACCTCGGCAGGGACTTCATGGTGGTAAGTGGTCATGGTTTATATGAGAACGAATGAATTCTACGCCACTTCCTTTACCGTAGACCATCATACTTCATCACTCGCCATTTATTAAGCCTTTGCCAAGCGTAGGGTAAATGCCTCAATGGTAGACGCATAAATCAGCGCCGCACATTATATCTGGCTCTCAGCGCCAACAATGCCGTACCGTTGAAAACATCGGAAGTCACTTGCAATACCTGCGTTTCCATTACACCGGTTTGGTTTCGCATTGAACTTATTTAGATATTTTTTTCACTAAGAACAGTAAGAACTCCAAAGGAGTCATGTCATATTTAATCATATGTGCGATGCTGACCATTTAAAAACTAGTAAGTGGATACGCAAATTTTTTTCAATACTCCAGTCCTTTAAAAAAACATCAGATGCTCCCACTCGAATTTACAAGTTTTTTCTCTCGAAAATAACCACGATCAATTAGTTTTAAGAGGGTTGACCTCTATCTCTATTCATCTCGCGTAATTTAAGTGAGAGAGAAATAAGCGAAGAATGTTTTTTTAGTTCTTTTATTACTGTAGGCTGCTAGTACGGGACTTTTGAAAAATTTATTATACCATCTACAATGGCAATCTTGTAGTAGGTATCTTACATCAACCCAATATATAAAAATAGGTGAATGGCTATAAACATTTCATTATAATGCATTTTGCCTGAAAACATTTCTCGCATAAATCAGACAAATATTAGTGCGTAAAAGCAACTTTTTTCCTAACGAAATTCTTCATAAGCTAAAGAAAACCCGAAATTTTCATAAAAGCCTCATTTACCCTGGCAATGGAAACAGAAGCACTTCACCGTCCTAATACTTTCAGCAAATACTGACGTGTATGAGACAAACCTCGGAGGGTGGATTAGATGGGGACTAAGGTGACGAGTTTACCGTCCATTAATACAAAATGTGTCTTATTGTCTTCTATTAAGGTTGACTTTGGTTGGATTATGATTTATTCGAGTGTAAGATAAAACTGGTGGGTGGTGAAATATGATAATCGTGGCTGATGATGGCATTCATAGTTCGAGGGAAGTCTTATAGGTGAGGGGAAGAATTAGATGGCACTCGTAATCCGCAGACGAAGTAAATCTGAGACCGCTATGCTTGAGTGTTAAAAAGGAGTAAGTGGCGAATTCAATTCCCAATACTTCACACGTCAGGTCTTCTTAATCACAATAATCCATCCTTTTTTTATCGCGTTCTTCACTTCACTGTCACTTGTTAAGTGCATAGTCAGACTACGTTGACTCTTCACTTAACAAGTGACAAAGTGAAGAGAGCCAGGTAAAACATTGCATCAGTTCCACAATCTGCCGATTTATTGGAGTGGTTAGTCTAATAACTCTGTAAGTGACAAAAACTTCGTACTGGTTGGTATGGGACAACGCCATAAAGGCATGGCAGTATGGCCTACGGTCTTAGCCTGTCCGAAAGGATAATAAAAAATTTGGGACAACGCCAATAAGGGTAGTTTAGATATCATGCAAGTCTATGATGAATTTGTATGAAGCCTACGTTGTTTGGGTGTACCTATATTGACAAGGTGGTTGATAAAATAAGTACGATTAACATAGGCAACTGTCATTTTATACAAACTTATGTCACGGTATATACGATAAGAGCTGTTGCCACAGATGTTCTCAAATTATTGTTTATACACATAGAGTACCGAACTCTTTAGTGCGTTAGCCAGCCCTTGCGCATGCGCATAGCTGATCTGTGTTTATACACAATAGTTATGTTTCTGTGCTTGTTGGGTCCTGTCAGGGGGCCCACCGACTATTAGTCCGCCTGACGATATCGACCTGTCAGTTAGAACAAAAATTTGACAGCTCCGAATAACTGACAGGCTCAACTAAATGGCGCTAAATACTTGGAGTCTCAAGAAGCCCGCCAAATGGCCGTCTATTATATCTTTAAGTCTATGATATTAATATGGCTAAGCTTCATTCGAAGATAAGTTGCCTAGTCAGTCGGTTAAAGGACTACCTGGTAGTTTATCCGACTTAAGTCAAATAGTTAATAAGAAATTGAAAAAGTTCTCCACGAGAATAAACCTTTTTACCAATATATCTCACAAATATTCCATAAAGACAGAAAAACAGGATTATATTCAACGCCATGAAAATTAACGCTGCTGTCAATTCATTCATTGTAACTTTTTCACGGTCTATTTATATTTCTCGGATATTATTTCTTCACGTTTAATTCTTCTTATAATTATTTATAAACTACTGTCTTAATCGCAAATTATTGGCAACATTAAATCAGATTAGTCAGTTATCTACCTTCCCAAACGTCAGATAAGTCATTATCTTTTAGAAAATATAGACCTTAATCTGGTTACCTAAAGTTTATATTGTATTAAAACGAGCGAGCATCATACAAGATAACATTACAAATAGCTTGATTGATATTCGATACTTGACTTTATCTCTTTGAGGTTAGAATTCAATTTTCAAATTTTGCGATTGATAAGACGCCGATTAAAATGTTCCTTTCTATGTATACCTATCGCTAAGAGTAGGTTCCTTGTGTACAGTCAGCTGCAGAAGTAGCTAAGCGGGTAGGGTGTTCAAAATGACCTACACACGCTCTCGTATCCAGCTCATTTTGAACACCCTAGCACCCTACCCGCTTAGCTACTTTTGCTGCTGACTGTACCACACTGTTAACTGCCCATTGGTGGAGCTTATGCATTTTGTAATAAGGTCCACCGATGTACAGTTAAGACTGTTGCTGTTTGTATGTAATATGTATCCAAGAACATGATTATATTTATCTCAGAGCTAATCAGTAATGGTTATAAACTATCGAGTTTGGACGGTACTATTATCACTTCATGAGAAAGTATATACTTTCAGTGTTAATGCTTCACGCCATTACGCCCTGGGGGGTGATTTTTGAGATTCGAGCACTCGAAAGTGCCATTTAAAACTCTTAATAAAACGATGAAATTATGTTTTAAAAATAAAAGCGGTAGAAATTTAAAATAATGATTATTTAAACTATTAATTCCATGCGGAAAAATTGGCGACAAACTTTTGTGTGCGATAATTTTCGAGCTTGAATTTTTTGAATTCGAGCGTCCGGCTGTCAAAAATCGGCCCCCTGATTCGTTAGTAGGACCATGTAGGACCCCGCACAAAATATTTCAAGTCAAATATTTCCAATACTAGTGCCTTTACTCCAAACATTTATTAACTCTTTGAGATCTGTCTTTAAAAGCTCTCATTCTAAGCAAGTCTAAGTATTATTAAACCCACACTTGGGTCATGCAGCATGATTTGGGAATTTATCCCTTTCTTTAAGACCCTCGCTAGCCAGTAACCACCACGCTCAAATTCCATTTTAGGGTTACTCGTTTGTTTCAATTTAAACACAAGAGGCAAACAACGACTTTGCTCTCTTACCTTATAAATATGTTTATTTTTAAACAAAATAAGTAACTAAATGCGATGGTTAATTTTAATTGAGGTCTGTCAGCAGATAAACTCACTACTCGTTTGTTAGACATGACATGACTAAAGTCGAAACGTCTCTGGTATTAACATTGTCCCAGGCGCGGTCGCAGACGAAAATTTTGGGGACACTAATGTAGAATTTTATACAATATGAATAATTTGAACTTAAGTTGAACCAAGTTGAACTGAAAATAAAATAAAATACTGCAAAGTAATAAAAAAGACTCACCTCTAAAAAATCATCTAAAAAGTTAAATTAAATAAATGAAATAAATACTACTAAACAATTTTACTGAAAAAATACTTGAGAATATTATGTGGTGCGTTACCACACTTCGATGACAAAATTTCAAATAGAAAATTTAATGCACAGTAATCCGGTAGCTACTTCTGCTTCACTCGCATTAAGAGCCTGTGTATAGTATAGTGTGTATACTGAAAAACTGCTTTTTTTTATTGAATTTTCAAATGCTGTCACGGCACTTTTGCGTGATTATGCGGAGTTCACAAATGCCCATAACATGTCTCTGTAGTGATCTCAAACACGTGCAATCGAGATGTGGCCAAACGCGCCAGGCCGGGGACGGGATGGCGTGCATTCCCGGCCGGCTCGTGTTGCGGTGTCAATTTCGCCAATACAAAACAGTAATCTGGTTCTTCTTTGTGCAACAAAGCTTTCCTTAGTAATATGTTTTTCAGTTCAGATACCTACCTACAATGACTTACTTGACTTAAGATCCTATGTCCCCTAGATGGGGCAGAGGGCGTCCACAGTAACTTTCCAAGCCGAACGGTCTTGCGCTTCTCGCTTGACTTCGCTCCAAGTCTTTTCGATGCTCCTCGCTTCGTCAACAACTGTGCGCCGCCAGGATTGTTTGGGACGACCTCGTTTTCGCTTTCCTTGAGGATTCCAGTCCAATGCCTGTTTGGGTATGTGGTCGGAACCCCTCCGGAGCGTGTGGCCAATCCAGTTCCACTTGCGACGCTTGATCTGTTGGTCGATCGGGGTTTCGCGACATCGTATTAGGAGGTTTCTATTCGAGATAGTCTCGGGCCAGTAAATACCGAGAATCCGGCGAAGACATCGGTTAACAAAAGCCTGGAGCTGGTTGGAAATTGCCGTCGTAACCTTCCACGTTTCGCAGCCGTATAGCAATACAGTTTTAACATTAGACCCGAAAATTTTGAGTTTTAGTCTTCGGGTCAATTTGCGTGATGTCCACACGGGTCGCAGTTGTGCGAAGGCTGCTCGGGCTTTGGCAATCCGTGAAGTGATGTCCTCTTCTGTTCCTCCTGTTTCTGACACGACGCTACCGAGGTAGGTAAATTTGTGGACACGCTCCACAACATCTGTGCCAATCAGCAAAGGTGTCGTGTTCTTCACTCCAGATCGCATCTCTTCGGTCTTTCGGGTGTTGATTTTTAAACCCATACTAGCCGCCTCTGACCTCAGATCGTCGAGCTTGGCTTGCATGTCGGCACGTGTATGGCTAAGCAAACATAGGTCATCGGCGTAGTCTACCTACAATAATAATACGGATATTATTGGTTCGTTTTGTACTTGGAACGCCAAGGAGGTTATGACCATTATTTCCTTAAGGGAATTTAATTGCTTACACAATACAAAAATAATAATTAGAATTTTATTAAAAATCTAGTGACACTAAAATAGCATGCGTGTCTCTCATTTGACGCTTCATGATAACATTGATAACCTTGATTTATGTACTATTTAAGTAATACGGGATATTTACCATGTGAGTTTGATTTTGTGAGCTTTCGATATTTTGCCGAAATATCGGAAGCTCACAAAATCAAACTCACATGGTAAATATCCCGTATTAAATAGTTTTTGTAATGTTAATGACTATGTTAGCTTAAAATCGTATATTGATTTATCTATTTCATTTATCTATCTATATTTTGATTCCTTTTCTTGTAACTTGAGGTTCCCTCTATCGTCCCGTATTATTAAGTAATTATTAGGTGCAAAGTTCCGAAGTATTTAAATAACATAGTCACTCTATGAATCGTTTGTATGTAAGTACATATATAAAATCCGTATAACAGAGTTTTCTAACCTCACTGCTCACAGCAGGGGATAATATACAGGGCGGAAAGATAAGTCGGGCCCTGGAGGGAAACTACCTTAAAACGTTGAGATAGCTCAATTAACTGAAAGAAAACATTCTTTTATTTTTTAAAAGAGACATATCTGCATTTACAAATTTTCGAGAAAATGTACAATTCACAAAAAAACTACTCATTTTGTATTTTTTGTCAAAAACAATTTTTATGACAATTCATGACAAACGATCCTATTTCCAACAAGAATACAAACTTCTTAATACCAACCAAATTTACGGCACAAGAGAACCCATAAATAATGAAAAAATAAAAATCATACAATTTTAGTATCGAAAAAAGGGAAAATTAGAAAAAAATCTGTGAATGCAGTTTTACTTTTTAGGAAAAATAAAGGAATGTTTCCTTTCAGTGTATTGAGCTATCTCAACGTTTTAAAGTAGTTTCCCTCCAGGGCCCGACTTATCTTTCCACCCTGTATAAATCTCACCTTAAAACTGTCCCTATTCAATTAAGTTAGTAAGATCAGATAACCGCCCCTCAAAGAAGCTTCGGCAGATCGACACCTGATAATAAGCGTATAATGTAACACCTACTTACCAGTTTATACGAAATTGCTATAAGGGTATTTATTAGGTGTTAACTTGAAAGAAAATGTATAATTTATAGGTAGGTAAGAATGCAGTTTTGGGGGAAAATGTAATTTTAATGATGCTTCGGCACTTTCGCATGCGGAAATACTAATACAAATTAGAAATAAATATATTTGACTTGGAAGATAGATAACATAAGATCAGCTAGCCTAATATGGTCGGGTGTTTATCGCCTGTCATCATAGCTTGTCACGTTCTAGCAAGTATGTAAGTGCGAAAGTGACGCATGACGCCATAGACGATAAAATGACAACCATGGATGGCCTTCTGGAGAAAGAAGTTAAAAAAGAAATAGTTTTTTTTTCAGTGAATTGCATTTGTTTTTGGCCGCTGCAGTAATAATGGTTATTGACGATATGCGTGTTAAGAGAAATAAAATTGCTGATTGATCTCGATGCGATAGCTTTTTCGTTTTATCACAACATCTGTCAACTAAAGTGTCCTGTATCAACAATTCAACTCTAGCAACCACAATCCATGGTTGTCATTTTATCGCCTATCGCGCCATGCGTCACTTTCGCCACTAACATACTTGTTAGAACGTGACAGCTAGGGTGACAGGCGATAAAAACTAGGGCGTGGCTATCGAGTTTACAGCAAATAAGGTAAAATTCAACTTTTTACCGTATTTGCTGCTTACCGAAGTAGTACGATTTCTGGCCAAAGTTTGGGTGGTCATGGTTTTTTTTTATACTACGACGGCAGCAAACAAGCATACGGCCCGCCTGATGGTAAGCAGTTGCCGTAGCCTATGGACGCCTGCAACTCAAGAGGATTCACATGCGCGTTGCTTACCCTTTAAGAACCTATACACTCCTTTTTTGAAAAACCTCATCCTGTAGCCCTCTGGGAAAACCTCGGCAGGGACTTCATGGTGGTAAGTGGTCATGGTTTATATGAGAACGAATGAATTCTACGCCACTTCCTTTACCGTAGACCATCATACTTCATCACTCGCCATTCGTAAGCCTTTGCCAAGCGTAGGGTAAATGCCTCAATGGTAGACGCATAAATCAGCGCCGCACATTATATCTGGCTCTCAGCGCCAACAATGCCGTGCCGTTGAAAACATCGGAAGTCACTTGCAATACCTGCGTTTCCATTACACCGGTTTGGTTTCGCATTGAACTTATTTAGATATTTTTTTCACTAAGAACAGTAAGAACTCCAAAGGAGTCATGTCATATTTAATCATATGTGCGATGCTGACCATTTAAAAACTAGTAAGTGGATACGCAATTTTTTTTCAATACTCCAGTCCATTAAAAAAACATCAGATGCTCCCACTCGAATTTACAAGTTTTTTCTCTCGAAAATAACCACTATCAATTAGTTTTAAGAGGGTTGACCTCTATCTCTATTCATCTCGCGTAATTTAAGTGAGAGAGAAATAAGCGAAGAATGTTTTTTTAGTTATTTTATTACTGTAGGCTGCTAGTACGGGACTTTTGAATAAATTATTATACCATCTACAATGGCAATCTTGTAGTAGGTATCAACCCAATATATAAAAATAGGTGAATGGCTATAAACATTTCATCATAATGCATTTTGCCTGAAAACATTTCTCGCATAAATCAGACAAATATTAGTGCGTAAAAGCAACTTTTTTCCTAACGAAATTCTTCATAAGCTGAAGAAAACCCGAAATTTTCATAAAAGCCTCATTTACCCTGGCAATGGAAACAGAAGCACTTCACCGTCGTAATACTTTTAGCAAATACTGACGTGTATGAGACAAACCTCGGAGGGTGGATTAGATGGGGACTAAGGTGACGAGTTTACCGTCCATTAAATACAAAATGTTTCTTATTGTCTTCTATTAAGGTTGACTTTGGTTGGATTATGATTTATTCGAGTGTAAGATGAAACTGGTGGGTGGTGAAATATGATAATCGTGGCTGATGATGGCATTCATAGTTCGAGGGAAGTCTTATAGGTGAGGGGAAGAATTAGATGGCACTCGTAATCCGCAGACGAAGTAAATCTGAGACCGCTATGCTTGAGTGTTAAAAAGGAGTAAGTGGCGAATTGAATTCCCAATACTTCACACGTCAGGTCTTGTTAATCACAATAATTCATCCTTTTTTTATCGCATTCTTCACTTCACTGTCACTTGTTAAGTGCATAGTCAGACTACGTTGACTCTGCACTTAACAAGTGACAAAGTGAAGAGAGCCAGGAAAAACATTGCATCAGTTCCACAATTTGCCGATTTATTGGAGTGGTTAGTCTATTCACTCTGTAAGTGACAAAAACTTCGTACTGGTTGATATGGGACAACGCAATAAAGACATGGCAGTATGGCCTACGGTCTAAGCCCGTCCGAAAGGGCAATAAAAAAATGGGACAACGCCAATAAGGGCTATCTATATATCTCATTGATAGTGGTTTTTTTTCGTCTACCATTTTCTCAAGTAAAATATTGCAGCTGTACTTAGGACATTGTGCTATTGAGGCACTGCGAGTGTTGAGTTGCGGTAAGACGGCGGGGATCAGGTGTTGTATTGGATTTGTAAGCCGCTACTTGTAATTAAATATTGTGCAAGGAGGGAAATCCGATTTGTTACGTCGCCGGACTTGCGACGTGTTATGATTCTTACTAACGAGACAGTTTGTTATTCATTAACATGCATAAAATACTTGTGGAATAAACTAAAGTACCTACAAATTTCGATTGTGAATGTATCGCTGTTCTGGGAATGAAATCGCTCAAAATCACTGTATTTTTTTTAAATATAAAAAAAGATAAAAGATATTTATTCTTCAATTTAGGCACATTACAATGCACTTATGAACGTCAGAGAGAAAAAAGAAACTACCACCGGTTCTAACCCTACACCTCCGACCCGAGAAGTATTACTATTACCGGCAAGAAACTCGGCGGGACATATTTTTTCCAAACCTGTAATAGTAATACATTAAAGATAATATATACAATAATGCGTAGTTCTTCAAGAAGGCATATCGAAACAGCTTGAGAGACAAGCCTATTGAGTAATTAAAATATAAAATAAAAATAAAATCCAAATCTGACTAAAGAACTTTCCATTAAACTGCTGTCGTTATTAAAACGACTAATTGATAGTGGCATCGCCATTTCCCGCTATTATGCTCCACAGCGCAGGGCGTAACTATACATTCGCAATCGAAATGTACGTAATCAAATTTAGGGAGTTAATCCTGAATTGAATTGAGACGTAAAACGTGATAGTTTAATGTTTCTAAACATGTTAGCAAGCTCAAAGCTGGAACTATAAATATGCCTAGGCTACGTATATCACTACATAGTATAAATAAAACAAAGTCTCTTCCTTCTGTCTGTCCCCATAAGTAGATAAGAGTGATTCAAGAGAAAGGTTTATATGTATAAGCACCCGTGCAAAGCCGGGGCGGGTCAGTAGTCAGTTCAACTACCCCAAGAGTAGGTATTATTGTTCTAAGGTCAACTCGGCGAAGACCGCCAGTCGGCGAAGATCGGATAGCAAGCAATTATAGCAATTTCTGCATAGCTCTACAACTGTTCTAGAACAGTTTTACCATTTCGTAAATTAAAGCTATGAGGGTCTTCGCCGAGTTGACCTTATTTCATTGTTTCTGACGAAGTTGGTTTGCCAGACTTATACCTGCCTATTAAACGTTGGTACGTAATATATGTAGTGACGTATATGTGGATTAAAACGTGCTGTGCAGTATTACAGTCGGTTTTGTGGCAACATAACACTGGAAAGGAGCTTAATCCCCGTACTTTCCGTTCTCCGTCATAATACGTCACGTTTAATCCGTTTAAGAGGCAATTTCACTGTTAAACACCCCTTAATATCCGCAGGTAACGTATTTAACTTAACATCACTTACCCAAAATTACTTTAAGAAATTACCTATTATGCTTTATTTGATATTAAGTACAAGGAGGCAAACCCGGAAAAATTAAAAAATATAATAAACAAATTTCTGTGACATGGGAAAGATCTAGTACCAAAGTATCTATACTAGTTTTGGGGCAAGGCAAATAAGTTACTACACGGAAAAATTTGTGTGATAGCAAAGTACCAATTTTGCTCGGTTAAGATTCCCTTATTTATTTCTAGCCGTTTCATTTTCTCAATGTAGGTATTCTAGGTAGGTAGGTAACTTGATATGTGGAATATATTGAAAAACAAGTACCTAAATTGCGAAATCGATCGTGAAATACTTTTACACTTAGTTATAAAGTTGTGCAATTGAACTAAGATGTGTTAACATTGTTAACTTTAACTTAATGTAGGAAGTTCCTTAGTGCCCCATGCGCATGCCCAATACTTGATACTCTGTTGTCACCTAAATAGGTAATAACTTAGGTTTATAAATGACATGTACTGGAACCGTGACTAACACTAGGACATCTACTTTACTAACGTTAATTAATCTAGTTAAAAGCTTTAATTTTACTCTATAAAAGAATTACCTAAAATATATTCTCTCATTTCATTCGCAACGACCAGATAACTCATATTCTAAGAAAAGAACAGAGAATAAGTCTTATCCTTATTCTCGAGCCATTCACGGACTTCAGCGGCAGCCACAAGCGAGATTATCACCCAATTAGTTTTGTTTGCTCGCATTCAGCATTTTTCTCGTGAATGGGATAATAACTGAGATTTATAAGCGAGAGGTAGCCTGGATAATAAATGGTATGGAAGTAATGAATTAAATTCTCTCATTCGACGTGCGCACTTAACGCGTTGGTTGCTTCCGTGGATGGCAACGATATTGTCGCGTTTTTCCGTTACTGTAAAGCACCACTGTAATACACAATTGTAGCGTATTCATAATTTTGTGGAGGAATTTGACAGCTCCTGGCATACAAAGCTGTTAGCAAATATGGACTGTCCCATAATATAACATAATAGTATTTATTCTACTGTAAATAAATTATATATTGTAAGTGCAACGGCGCGGCGTGCAGAGTGGCGGGCGAGCGTGCATTCGCTGTGTGCTGCTGCAGCGGCGACGCAGGACACCAGTATGAGTTTCATTTTTTTAACACTAGCGACCCGCCCCGGCTTTCGCACGGGTGCAACTATACATATAAACCTTCCCCTTGAATCACTCTATCTATATAAAAAAACCGCATCAAAATCCGTTGCGTAGTTTTAAAGATCTAAGCATACATAGGGACAGACAGCAGGAAGCGACTTTGTTTTATACTATGTAGTGATGTACGCCGCACGCCCCGCCCCGCTTCACGCCGAACTCGAGCGTCCACTCAGGCCTCACACTAAAGAAGAAGTTATACTTATTTAAATGTTTGTTGATATCAAGTGCTTTTATCTCGAATGAAACGAAAACATTTTTTTTGTTGTTATTATAAATAAATACGCACGTTTACCTATAATAAGTAATAAAATAGTACAATCAGTTACTATTTAATTATATTTCAATACAATTTAAAGATAGTAAAAAAAGGCAAGTCACATTTTCCACTTTTTTTAATTCATTATAGACTCACAGCTGATATACAAAGCAGTACCTTACAGATCCCTAATACTTTGAAACAGCGCAACTACGAGCATGGTTCCCGTACCTTGCTCAGACAAGGGAGGGACAGCTAAAAGCTCAAAACTCAATCCTGCATCAAGGATTCAAGTGCCGCCGTAGACAATAGTACGCACCTGCCACTTAGGAGAGAGGTTCACGATAAAGGCGACAGCGTTTTTAAGTTTTTGAGGAATTTCGAGAATTAAAATGTTTACGCCCACAGATTTTCAGCAAGAACAATATCAGTTTGATTCACGTGATCTGTTAATAATATTATGTCCAACAAAGGTACAATGAAAACTTCTGAGAATACCACAAATGTCTTTAGGGTTTAAAACCTAAAAAAAAATTTAGCTTAATCTTAAGTTCTCGTTAAGTAAAATGTAAATTTCTTATGAGACAATGAATTTCTCTAACCCGAAACCTCAAAAAGAACTGAAACCCTTAAACAAACGTGTGTCTGTCTATCTGTCCGTCCGTCTGTCACAACGAATAAGCTCTAAAACTGGATCGATTGAATTAAAATTTGGACGTAATGACGACAACACAACCTTATGTGTCCAAATATCGATCCGTATTATATCTTATACACTTACTTACACTATTCTATTAATACCTATATGACTTGATACCAGAAAATCTTCTAGTCTATACGAATATTTGAACAAATACGCCAAATGTGTTGGCGCCATATCGTTAATGTATGCTTGCTCTATAAAGCGCCCCGCGACTTTTAACCGGATCACCTCCTGGTCGCTATCGCTATAAGCTCGCAACTTAGGGCAACTGTTCTCTTTTGTTTGGGGCCCTCACTTAGTGAGGGGGCCCAGGTGTGTCCCCGGATCGTGCCCAATCACGAGACAGCCCTTTGATGCTGTTTACGTCCCGGGTTATCCATGAGCAATGACTTTCGGCATTCTAATCGACGGAATTCCTTTAAGATTATATTATTATATACATTTTCAAACATTTTTTTTATGAAAAGTAAATGTCTAAGTCATTATGATTAGAAGGACATTGTTATTTCAGTCCTAAAGATGACTGTGAAAGATGTTACCCCCTTACAATTTAAATGTTTTCACACTTATCACATTCTAACTATGAAAAACTAAGAAAAAAAATCTAGCGAAAACAATTTTGGTTTTGTATGGAGGGTTGGCCGGCTGGGACATGTCCTATAAATTTTTTTTTCGCTTAAATAATACTGATGATCCTTAAACGGATAACTAGTATTTTTATTACATCCTGTATAATTATCACAAGTGATTTCTTAACATTTACGTAATTTGTCTTAACAACGATTAATTAATCCAAACAAATGCTTGACATCGCAAGTGGATTTGACATTTCGGCAACAACTCATAGATTACGAAATGTCTGACGAATCCACCTGCTTTTGACAATTTTCCTTAAGTCGAGAATCATAAAAGTATATGGATACTACATCATTTTAAGCCTTCTGCGTATTGCTTAAGATTGATAGTTGATTATGCAAGCTATAATGTTAAGACATTTCTGAAGTAAGGTAAATTGCTACAGATAATATATTGCCAGTAGTTCTAGTTTTACTGCGTCTGCTAATAGATAAGCTATAGTCCGTACTATTTTAGTAACTTAGAGTTTTGTATGTACAGTCGACGTCAAAGATATGTTTTCACTTCTAATGCTCAAAAAGTTTGTCATATTAGGCTTACGTAGGCGGACTAAAGCAGTACATTTAACCCCTAGGGCTAATTAATATGTATACATAATTTCGCTTCTCATAGTTCTTATTGTTATGAGCTTAAAGTCTAATTTCGTAAAGTCTGCACGGCGCCCAGCCCATCCCCGCGAGGATGGGCCAGGGCTCGCGGGGATGGGCTGGGCGCCGTGCAGAGCAGACTTTACGATATTCGGTCAAGTTAAACCAAATTTTCACCTTAGATTAGTTATTATGCGTAAATAATCATTATTTTATTTTATTTTATATCATTATTTTCTCACAATCGAAGAGAATGAATAGTATGTATGACTTGGGTCTAAAAGCCATATTACCACTCGAACAATTTTTCCTCACTTCGTTGGGGAAAATAACCACCTCGTGGTAATATGGCTTACTTTAAACCCTTGTCAAACAATATACTATATATTACACGTTTGAACCTTTATTACAAAGGATTAAGGTTCAAAAGTGTAAACATGTCTTGACATCGACTGTACTACCTAATAAACTGTCCTGCTCCTTGATTCGTGTTCCTCAGTACTGAGGGTCGTGACCTCCCTTCTGCATCACTCTCTCTCTCGTGCGATCTTTCTCCATCTGTTCCTGTCTCTGGCGGTGTGTAGAGCGTTGTGAAAAGTAGAGTTAAGGACGGTGCGGATCTGGTCAGACCAACATATAGGGCTGCGTCCACGAGGTCTTTTCCCATCTACTTTGCCGGTCACGATGGGTCTCTCCAGGTTGTCACCATCTTTCCTAGCAACGTGACCGAAGTATTCAAGGACTCTGCGTAGACACTCGGATGATAGCCGCGAGGAGATTTTAAGTTCTCGCAATATGGAGACGTTAGTCCGAAATGCTGTCCAGGGGATCCGGAGCATCCTTCTCCAGCACCACATTTCAAAGGCGTCAATGCGCCTGTGGTCTGCAGCTTTCAGTGTCCAAGTCTCGCCATACGAAAAGATCGAAAAAACCAGAGTCCGTACTAGATTGACTGTAATAAACTGTAGCCCTCGGGAAAACTACTGTTTAGAGTAAAATGTCTGTGCCCTCTGCTCCGCCGAATCAGCGTAATGCATCATTAGGCGGGAGTTTGGCATTCAAGGTCCCCCGCAGGGACGATCCGCACGATTGATATTTCCCTCCATTCATACTTCGCTACGGTTCGGTAAATTTCGGGGAACTTCGGGAAATTCTGCATGCAGATTTTTCACAAATGTTCCCTTTTATAGATTGAACAATGCTCGTATATCTATTGTTTTTGACTGTCGTATTGAAAACAATAGGTATTGATAAAAATATTAACGATTTTTATACGTTTTTATTTATTACATTTGGGTATTATCATGTAAATAGAGGATGTACTTAAAATAAAATTATCGCCTATGTTTCGAGCGCGATAGAGTCCTGGAAAGATCAAATCTAGATTATTGGTGTAGTTTCGATAGGACAAAAGGGACGGGTATATATAATTCGGAAAATTAACTCTTATTACAATGGGATTCAAGTGATAGGTAATTGAATTATTTTCGAAGTTATGTGCCTTTCGTAATTATCCCAATTATTATTATTTCTGAGTAGGGGACTCAGAAATCTTATTTAAAGGGTTATAGGGTATATCGCCAGTAACTGGCCACCTCAAACTAAAAATGAGCTCTATTCATCTACAAACAGAGTTAATTTTAGCATGAGGTTTTAATTACTGGCCACCCTTCAATAACTGGCCGCGTTATACTAAAATGAATTCTGTTTGTAGGTGAATAGAGTTAATTTTTAGTATGAGGTGATCAGTTACTGGAGGGTGGCCACTTGGCCAGTTACTGGCGATTTACCCTACTCTAAAATTTAATGAATCATGAATACATTTTCATAAGGCTTAAAATTATTATTAGAACAAAGTGGACAATGGTACCCTTGATTGCTTAAAAAAAATGTATTTGACTGAAATCGGAGCAGACCTTACGAGCGTTTCCAATCTAATCTCCTGAGTACGACGTCTAGACTTGGCCCCTGTCAATTACTTCGAAATAAATTCAAATACACTTTTTAGGAGACTCTTTATCTTTTATAGATTAGGAAGAAGTCTAAACGAAATATTTTTTTCGGATCTCCCGTTTCTCGGTTTTATTTCCTCGGAAATATGCGGTGGTGCGGTAGGTATCGTGACATAAATAATCGAACTCGCGGAGCGTAAGCGAAGTGAGTTCTTACAAACAACTCCAGACCGAACTGTCACCTGGCTACTGGGACGTCTCGGCATTTGGATGGCTTTTTGATTTCAATAGTTTGTCTGACGATAACTTTAGTAACGATTTTCTGATCTTTATGAAATTTCTTGGGGCTGTAGCAGGGATACATAAAATTTGTAAGTTCGTATATGAGCAGGTTCGATCAAGTGGTTATGGAGCTAGAAGGAGAAAAAAAATCCTCCTTGGGGTCTTGTTATATTGGTCAACTCGTTTGCAAGTATATCGCGAGTTCTCAGTTCGAGGTAGTGAATGTGGTGAATCACTAGTAGGGAATGAGTAATAAATTAATACTGCTTATGGTTCCGCTTCGTACAAAACCTAGTTTTAAAACAGTTCCTGTGAACCATCGTATAGATAAAAATTATCTATGATGTGACCTTACGACCCAGCGGCGCCAACTAAGGAACACGAATGTTGTTACTATTAGGGGTGACCACATTTACGTAAAAAAAATCGAAATAAAGAAATCGTCACATAAATCTATTTCACCTTACTATATTAGCCTTTGGTAAATTAACCAGTTTCAAATCGAACCACTTCTTTTTCTGCCTATTCATTATTAAGGGGCTACTTTGAAAAATTATAGATTTTTTCAAACGCTCTAGTGACTAAACGGAAAAAGGGACAAAATTTATTTTCGAATATATATTATTAGACTATATAATATACTCTTGTTTTTTCCACAAGGCGCAACACGATTGCTGAAAGTTGCCTCGATAGAAAAATATCCGAAGTTGGGTCCTTTTTCCCTTTATTTTTCTTGGCTTACGTAAACGATAAGAGATTAAGCAATATTACTAAGTAAAAAATATGGTATTCTGGTTTATCTAAAAAGTCACAGAAGCAAAATTAGACAAAACTTTATAGATTCGCTTATTTATCGTAGTTTGGTCGAAAAGTCTGATCCTTAAGGGCGCTGCATCTCATTCTTTCGTGCACGGGAGCCATAAAGGCGTCTCTGACGGATGGGCGTGGCTTGTCCGAATAGAGGAATGGCCTTAAATGTAAATTTAATATCGAAGGACATAAGGAAAACAAAAACAAAACTTCCAACTAAATTGAGAAGTCAACTCTAGTTAAATAAATAATTAAATAAAAACTCTAGTTAAAAAAAAGTGCAAGTGTGACTCGCGCGACGGGTTCCATATGAACAAATCTTTTTTTTTAAACGCTTTTAGCATGATTTCATGACAATTTTTTCTTAAGTCCGACTCACGATTGACTGCACTCTTATTATTTTTCCGGTAATCTAAACGTAAAAAACTCTGATCTGTATTTTTCTCTAAGTATTCGGTCGAGCAGTTTCCGAGATAAGAGCATGGTCAATCTTCACCTTTTTTAAAAATAGCTTTTAAACTAAATATATATGTTAACATTATATGTACAAAAAATATGTATGAGGTCCTCATATTAAGTCCTTTTATTTGATATGCCACACATCATAGTTTGCAAAACTTTTTTTTAATTACTCATTTACACCTTTTGGGTCGCTGATTTACAAATGTCAGTTTCATCGGTCCAGTAAAGAAAATTCCCTTTGAGTCAGACATAGTCACACCATAAGGGTTCCTTTTTTACCATATTGGTACGGAACCCTAAAAAAAGTTTACGTACCAAGATAACAACGATAAATTTTGCTTAAAATGTTCGAAGGAAAAAATAATATAAATGTTATACAGGTTAGTCAATTAGTCATTGCTATTTCTGGTCTTATCGGGCATTTAACAATGCAAGCGAACAGGCAAGTATTTAGTATGAATTGTAAGTCTTTACTGGTATCAAGATATAAAATGTTGTCACATAATTTCATATTTTTATAAGCTTTTTAAGTGGTATACTGGTATTTAAGTGTTTTTGGGATCCCTATGGTGAGTTGACGAATGTTCGCGATGGTCACGGCCTGGGATACAAAATGTGTTACTGTGTGTATGTGTAAAAGGTTCGAGAAAAATACAAATGAGTTTTTGAATAAAAAAATAATCTAATTACTAATACAGATTTCTAAAAGATCGGTAACATACAGGTGATCCCTAAAAGACTTCTACATCCAACAAGCCGTATGCTTATTTTGGTGTATAAAGGTCTTGATTAATGGTTTCAACTATATCTTATAATACAAATTATTATATTTTCGAATGTTTTTATTTAAACGTGACTGATGATAAAATTTTATGCTACAAAATGGCATTGATATCGACCAGTTTTTCCTTATCGACGGCAAAATCGGGTGACATATCATCAGCATCAAGTATGGACTATTTATTTGAGAGTAAAGTGGCTTGAACATTGTTTGAACATCGACGTGTAAATACTAGTTCGAGCGAGACTTACTAACCCTTTTTGATATCGTAAGGATGTAACTTATATCTGTTCTTGCTGACTTGAGTCATGTTAGTCATGTATTGGATAATTTTATTTTTAGGTATGTATGTCTCTGTGCATTCGCTTCTGTTAAATACCAAGATTGCACTTGATTATTTTAAGTTAGTAATGTTTTGGTTTTGAAATAAGGACAGACTGTAGATACACTTTGAGAGAGTACAAATACAAATCGTTTATTTGTTGAAAACTGGTTTACAAACAGGTGTTATAAAGGATAGGTGCTCCACTTTTTGCCGTATGAGGCATACAAATATTAGCAGTGAGCGGATGTGGTCTAATAACATTTCATTGGTCAAAGAATTATCGATTAAATGTCAACTTACATCTTTAAATAAGAAGTATACAGTAAAGCTTAATTACACTACAGACCACCCCGGACCGTAGCCGGCCCAAAAGTCCCCATGACACTAGCAGCGTTTCCACGCTGAATTGCCAAGGAAATCTGCTGAACCAGGTACGATCCGGAGCGAGGATCGCAACCCCTCTCTCTGAGTCGACGACCCAAGTCCCTAACAAACTCCATGGCCTCCGCACCCCATGACCCTGCAGTCTCTACCGCAACCGGTAAATAAGTATGTCGACTTTTAGTTACATCTAATCCTTGGATTATAGCAGCTGATGTAGCCATAAATATATGCTATAAAACATGCAGTTGAACCGTAAAAAATAACAATACTTACTGATATATGTTACAGGAAAAAAATTTTTAAACTAAGTAATAAATCGAAAAATATGGATTGTTTAGGACTATTTTAGAAGATAATCGACGATGTTGAAAATGCCCTAGTAGACTGGGAGCAAAATCTCAAATTCGCTCTCCTTCTCCATGCGACAGGCAAATGATATTACTTTTGGGCAACCGGGCTTTTTACGTGGTTTAGACCCTGCTGTATCCGAATCGCCGGTTGCCATCAAAGAAACTACAACCAGAAGTGAGATACGGCCAAAAAAAGGACCCGTTTTTTAGCTTTTCTTAAATAACTCGAAAACAGTAGCACCTACCAAAAAATGTTCTTCCACTTAAGTAATCTACATAAAATTCTCTATAAAAAAGGTTCTATACAGTTTTTTGCTGGGATCAGTGTTTAATGAGATATTAAGGGACTAAGATAGACAATAAACATATATACTAATTAGCTTTTTCCCGCGAGTTTGTCTGCGTGGGATTAACATTCGCTATAATAAATTAATGAAATGCCGTATTATAATCTTACAGCAAAAATAAATTTAACGTATAAGCTTTTTTACGTCTACAGTAAGCAACAATTCCATACCAACTTCAACCCCCCGTTTCATCCCTTTAAAAGATGATTACTGGGATAAAAACTATCTTAAATCCTTCCCCACAACTCAAACTATCATCACACCAAATTTCATCTAAATTGGTTCAGCGGTTTAAGCGTGAAGAGGTAAGAGACCCACTGATTAGTCCAAAATTATTAAACTCTCTCTCCTTCTCGATGCGACAGGCAAAGCATATTACTTTTTGTTTACAGAAGGGTCCAAATAGGGTAAAAATCTATTTGGACCCTTCTGAGTTCGAAATTTAAAATATTTATTTACCGGAAGTGAAATATTTAAGGTGGCGGCCAGTATAAACCTAAGCGTCGAAAAATCTATGTTCCTCGTATGGATACCCCCATTCATTATGCTTTATTTTTAACGATTGTTATTTTTGGGAATAACAGTTGTAATTATAATATTTTGCAATTGCCATCAAATAATGTTAGACCGGAAGTAAGTTATAGAAGATGGTGTCCAGGTCCAGCAAGGCTTCAAAAATGTACTATTATTTTTTTGGACGGAAATCTCTCGTTTTTTTATATTATTGTAGTGAGCAAAATTAGTTGAAAGGTTAGTAGTAATAATACACATCTTATATGGAAGTTTCGACTTAGGGAGTCTTAGATTACAATACTCAGTCCTCCTTGACCCAAAAGGAGGCTGCGGAGTATATGCGCGAACATGACGTAAACTCACTCCTGCAGAAGACCAGGCATGCGGCGATGCTGCCGCCTTTACATTCTTTACACCCACTCTTTACACCTTTACAACAGCTCCATCATTCGCCTGAAAGGTTCCGAGCTAGAAGGCCCTCAAGTATTCCGAGGTGCCGTCAGCGGAGGAGATTGCACGAGCAGAATTACAATGGGCCCGTAAGAGCAACGACGACGGGGTACCGGAGGTCTGCAGACGTGTTCCCAAAACCCCGTCCACAAAGCGCGTGGTGGAATACAGTGTTGACGGCGATTTCTAACTTTAAAGACCAGTATATTTGGAACCATTGCAAATAGGTAATCTTTTTTTTTTTTAATACGTGTCATTACAACTGTTATTCCCAAAAATAACAATCGTTAAAAATAAAGTATAATCAATGGGGGTATCCATACGAGGAACATAGATTTTTCGTCGCTTAGGTTTATACTGGCCGCCATCTTAAATATTCCACCCATATTATATTTCCAAATAGGGTAAAAATCCGTGTAAACAAAAAGTAATATGCTTTGCCTGTCGCATCGAGAAGGAGAGAGAGTTTAATAATTTTGGACTAGTCAGCTCTCTTACCTCTTCACGCTTAAACCGCTGAACCAATTTAGATGAAATTTGGTGTGATGATAGTTTAAATTGTGGGGAAGGATATAAGATAGTTTTTATCCCAGTAATCATCTTTTAAAGGGATGAAACGGGGGGGTTGAAGTTGGTATGGAATTGTTGCTTACTGTAGACGTAAAAAAGCTTATACGTTAAATTTATTTTTGCTGTCAGATTAAACTACGGCATTTCATTAATTTATTATAGCGAATGTTAATCCCACGTAGACAAACTCGCGGGAAAAAGCTAATTAGTATATATGTTTATTGTCTATCTTAGTCCCTTAATATCTCATTAAACATTGATCCCAGCAAAAAACTGTATAGAACCTTTTTTATAGAGAATTTTATGTAGATTACTTAAGTGAAAGAACATTTTTTGGTAGGTGCTACTGTTTTCGAGTTATTTAAGAAAAGCTAAAAAACGGGTCCTTTTTTTGGCCGTATCTCACTTCTGGTTGTAGTTTCTTTGATGGCAACCGGCAACTCAGATACAGCAGGGTCTAAACCAGGTAAAAAGCCCGGTTGCCCAAAAGTAATATCGTTTGCTTCTCGACAACGATTTCTTGAAAAAAAAAACCAGACTATAGGAGTAGGAAGCAAGGATGTCGGTTCAAAAAGTCTCCGAAGATGGGCTACTGGAGGCGGCGATGGAGGAAGGCATACCGCTATTGATGATGCCGGCAGAGCCACTCCAGGCATCAAGGTATTAAGGGACAATTATTTACCCAGAATAACCTATAATTCAAGGGTATAGTTCTGGTATATCATACCAAAAACTGCAAAGATTAAATTTGAAAAATATTAGTAGTAATTCTAATAGGGAAGCTATTATGAATAAATTCTGTTTTACTAACCAACGTAGGTATCACAGACTGTTAGGCATTACTAATTTAACTGTTTTCCTGTAAACATGAATAAAATACGTAATACTTTACGCAATTGAATATTTTGCAGGCAATCTGCAGCTTTATCAAGAATGACAGAAAGCAATGATTCCACTAACGTAAGGCCAGACGTTCTGAATGTTAATGATACAACTAATGACGAGAAGTTTACGCGCAACGAAGAAAATACAGACATCAAACAGATAAGCAACACAAATGATATACCAGCTGAAGTAAATGAAGCGGATAAGGAGAAAAATGCTGAAACAGGAGATACATCAAGTATGGAAGATGACGATACGAATTCATCATCAAAAGCTAATAAGGAGATGTGAGTGAAACCTTGCCCATCTTATTTAGATAAATTAAATTGCTCCTTACCGAGCTTTTCCCAAACCACTTAACAACCGTGAAATTGAAGATTTATTTTTACAAGGAAATTATAACCGATCTGTGCCTGTATAGACGTCCGTGTCGAGCACTAAGTAATTTAAATTATTACTTTAATTTCCATGGGTGATTTCTACGTGTCCAAGCATGTATTTATCTACAGTGTGTGGCCCAAAACACGAGCGAAAAATTCAAACGTAGATTGTACTCCTCAAACAATAAACATATTGTTCAACAACTTTAAAAAAATATGTAGTTTTTAAATTGTCTCTTTTTCATACAAACTAAATATTATTTTCAATGTACGTTAAAATCCGTCTAATTGACATTGCTTGTCAGTCTTGTCACCCTACAGATATAATCAATTTCGCAATACATTGCGTGTTCAGGTAAACTTTAAATTGTACTAAAAATCAAACCGTTTGTTATTTTTAAAAGTCACTGAACAAACGTTGTTCTGTATGAGGAGCAGAATATACGTTTCAATCCTTCGCCCGTGTTATGGGTCACACACTGTATAAGTAGACATATCGTGATTTAGTACCTCTACTGACAGTCCTTGTTTAGTTTAACGGTTGATCAGAAATATTTAGATTATGGTTGTGTATTATAGGGACGTGGCCCTGCGTGACGCAATAAGGAACCGGGACGTGGAAGCAGCTAGACAACTGTTAGTCAATGGTGCTCCTCTGACCTGTCGCGATGATGCCCAGATGACGCCACTGCATTTATGCATACAACAATACTGCTACTGGAATTATGAAGTAAGTAACCCTTCATCGTCCATGCACTCATTTCATGCAGGGGGCGAATTTATTTGCGACGATAAAAGCTTTATGAAAATAGCTTTGTTTCAGTTGGAAAACGTAAAATTAGTAATCAATACGATACACATGATATCGCTGCTTAGGAGATATAGATGACAACATACTTAAAACCCGTTGAACACTTAACAAAATTTCTAACAGTCGGCAATGGAATATTAATAAACAATTACAACTTTCTTTCAGCATAATATTCCCGGAGCCAAATGCCGAGCAAGGGAAATGGTAATAATTCGATTGATATTAGGAGCGGCTATGCAAACAGAAGTTAAAAGTGAAATCTTAGATAGTTTAGACAGAAAAGGCCGGTCACCACTTTACTTGGCCATCGAGTGTGGCTACTTCGATGTTGTTGAAGCCCTCCTCGAAAGCGAGGCAAACGTGAAAAGAGTCTCAGACAAAGACGCGTCAGCACTACACGTGGCCGTACAACGTATTGACATCCTAAAATATTTTCTGGAAAATTACGATATCGAAAACTCAGCAGACGTTGATGGATACACTGTAATACACACGGCAGCTAAGTTCAACGTAGTAGAATCATTGAAACTACTTTTAAGGAAATACGGACATGAAGCAGGCAAACAGTGTACTAAAGATGGCTCCACAGTGTTGCACGTAGCTGCTGAGTATGGTTCCTATGCCGTTGTCAAATTTCTACTCCGCACTCCATACTATGCATGTAAAGATGATAACGGTGAAACTCCTTTAAATAGGTCAGCAAAACAAGGTCACAAATCTGTGACTGCGTTATTACTCAGCCATGGGGCTGTTTTGTCGGATAAAGGTCCCCAAGGGAGTACGGCCGCAGAACAAATAGTACGAAGATTCGCTAACCCCATTAAGTTTTTTGAGGATGTCTTTGATGAATGTATTATTGAAAACGAGTCTTCTGCAATGTGCAAAGCAAGAAAAGTTCACATTGATTACAAAGCATTAGCAAATAGTGACGGTACAGGTATGAGTCAAATAAAAGTAGTCGAGGAACTAGTGAGATGTGGCCAAAAAGATATATTGATACATCCTTTGATAGAAAGTTTATTATTCTTAAAGTGGCGATGTCTACTGCCGGTAGTATATACCATAGTTGTAATTTACGCAATATTTCTAATATCGCTCAATGCATTTATCGTTACTATGTTTTATAAAAGAGATTATTACAATACAAGTTATTGTACCAATTCTCCAAACAAAAATCTTACGTTGTGTTTTGACTGTTTCGATGGTTTAAGCTGGACGTGGTTATTTTTTATTTATTTCAGCATCTGCTTATTACTCGGTCAGGTAAGATTCCTAAAGTTATTTTATTTACACTCGAGAGCAAAAATTTCGGGTCAGTAACATAAACTTTAATATCTTTAAAATTAATATATTTTGAGATATTCAAGAAAATGCTAGTGACCCGAAACGTTTGCTCTCGAGTGTATTTAGATAGAAATGCTTTGGCACAAACATTTTTACTTTGATAACAGTAGTAATTGTAACTTTTAATTTGATAAGATTTAACCTTCTAGGTTAAATCTTATCAAATTAAAAGTGCTACAAATGATTCATTATTGTGATTCATAAATTTTATAATCACTAATTTTACTTCCTTCTTCTTAGCTACATCAAACAGGTACAGAGGACATATACTTACCTATTTACTTACTGATATTTTCAGGAATACGTACACATATATTTAAAAGGGCGTCGCTACTTAGTGCACCGGGAGTCTTGGGGAAAACTGTTGTTGTTGGTGCTTGCCGCGGTTGTGCCAGCTTGCGTGCGTTGCTCGGAGCCCACGCCATGGCTCCGTCACACCGCCAGCGCTACGCTGCTGCTCTCTTGGGTCTCGATTCCCAGATTGGGGATACTACGTGCTCATGTTTGAGAGAGTTACCTACAACATATTTAAGGTTCGTGTGTATGTAATACTGCTCATGAATTAAGATATGCTAAGGCTCAACTCAATCTTATATATATTGGAACATGGCTAGTTCTATTATTTCTTATTTCGTCAAGTACATAAAAAAGTTTTTCTTTGACATACGAAATTAACCCATGTTTTTTTTGGTTTACGGAAAAAATTTCTGCCAGTTATTTATATTGCTCTATCAAAGTAATCCGTGTGGTAATATGGATATGTTATCCTTTTCAGATCCTGCTGACATCGATTTTCTTGGTTATCGCGTTTTCTTTCTGTTTTATGATAGAATATCATTCCGAATCACCATTTGATGGGCCTACTGCTGCATTTGTAAAAACGATAGTAATGATGTCATCAGAATTCGACTATGAAGACTTATTTAGTAAAGACCATACGGAGCTTCAAGATACGATGTCTATTGTCCGTTTCTTATTTGTGATTTTTGTCATTTTTATTGCCATCGTGTTGATGAACTTTATGATTGGTGTCGCCGTCAATGACATCAACGAACTAAATAAAATAGGCAATATCAGAAGGCTAGAGAAACAAGTAGAACTCCAAAGCACTCTAGATGCACTTATCGATTCAGCACTACAGAAAATTTTCAACAGAGACAGCTTTAAAAATCCATCAGATGTTGAAGATCCTGAAATTTTAAGATCTGGACCTTTCTTTCAATATGGATCAATAATCAAAAGATTGTTTCGAATAAAATATCACCACAATATTTCCAAAGATATTGAATCAGATGAGAAATGGAAGGTATGGTTTGGAGTTTCTAGCTACTTCGTTGATGATTATGAACAAACCATTCCCCCTGAACTACAAAATGATATTATTAATGTAGCAAGGTCTAAAGTACAAAAGAAATATATTGCAAATGTGAAAAATGAAAAGGAAAATAAGTTGAATGCAATGTACAATACGCTGATAGGAGCAGATATTCCAGCTCACCAAGAAGCTATACCATCGCCCAATTACAATAACTCTTTGAATACGGCTGATGTAACGTTAAAAGAGAAAATTCATTCATTAGAACACTCCTATAAAATTATGGCAAAATCCATCGATGATATAACGGAGAAGATGAATTTGATGTTGGAGTGTATGGCTAAATTAGAAAATCGTAAAAACGTGGGCATACATTCTAAAAACACTATTAGGGAACGTACCCAAACTACGTGACCAGTTTAGGGGAGGGGAGGGGGGTCGTCAAAATACTACTCTAGGTCACAGGGGGGAGGGGGGGGAGTCTTAGGTTCTGTCACGTAGTCAATAATTATGCTCAAATATCGCGCTTCTAATTATAGGTTTCCATGCACTTTTGGCGTCACGCGGCCAGTGTCGAGTAAATAAAAGGCAATAAGTAGGCAAAATTATGTTATTTTTGCTTTCTATGTCCAAAACATCACTCTAAACTATATGTGCGAATTTTACTACGTGACTACTAGGGGGGAGGGGGGGGGTCTTGGCAATTACTACGGATGGTCACCGAGGGGGGGAGGGGGTTCAAAAACTGAAAAAATGGGTCACGTAGTTTGGCTACGTTCCCTAATGCATCTCAAGAATGATTGTAAGTTCAAGTTTTTCACTGAAGTAAGTAAATTATAGTATCCATTTTGAGGCTTTCTGCATTTCTCAGGCATAGTGGTGTCACTCAGGACTAAAATAAAAGGTACCTACTTATAGTTAGGTATTTTTAATGTATCATATTGCATAGATTGCATACTGTATTATATGTATAGTTTACGTATAGTGTATAGAAATAAGAAAACTATGTAAGTTAAGAATAGTATTTGACCTTAACCCACGTCAGGGGTACATATTAACTAATATATAAATAAATGTATCATATTTGATACATTACAGCTCTAAAAATTGTACCTTTTAAATTAGACCTTCGCCTAGCGCCTTCAGAGCTGGCTCAAAGGTTGTAAATCTTCTAAACTTAAGGTACAGATGTCGCTGTAACTTGATCACTTATAATGATGAAATTCGCCGGGTTGATCTGGGTAGACTGTGATATAAAATGGAAGCACGTCGGACCGGCAATCCGAAGGTCTCAGGTTCGAATCCTGTCAGGCCCCAATGTTCGCCATGGTTGATTTTTCCATTATAATAGATATCTGTTTCCAATTTGTGGTTTTTATATTATATTTCTCATCATATCTTATATGTGCCGTGGGGTGCCCGGCCTTAGAATTGTCCTCCACCATATCGTCCCATGGTTGCAGTAGGAGTCTGCTAAGGGAATATACCGGGAGATGGGCAGCAGCATCTTCCGAAAGCCTAAACAACAATAAACAAAAAAAAACTGCGCGCGTCAACCCGCCTGCCATGCGTGACGCGTATGGCAAACCCCCCCTTTAAAGGGGAGGCCTACTCGTATGTTCAGCAGTGGACGTCTTATGGCTGAGATGATGATTTCTCATCAAATAGCGTATTATGCTGCCGCCAGTATGTGGCAATGGGTGCTCGCATTTATAATAGGCGAATAATATAAATAAATAAATATTATGGGACAATCTTACACAAATCAACCTAGTCCCACAGTAAGCTCAATAAGGCTTGTGTTATGGGTACTAGGCGACGATATATATAATAGATAGATATAGATAAATACTTAAATACATAGAAGACATCCATAACTCAGGAACAAATATCCGTGATTAACAGTCACAAATAAATGCCCTGACCAGGATTCGAACCCGGGACCTCCTGCTTCATAGGCAGGGTCACTACCAACTAGGCTAGGAGGCCGTTGAAATATATATCCATTAAACCGCTATAAATGTAAATTAAAATTAATTTCCTGGCTTCAATCTCAAACTTATCCGGCGACAGAAGACCTTCTAAACAGCCTAAAATAAAGACATCTATTGCTACCACTACACATACTTCATTCTGAATATTCTGATCATCTACGAACTCCCGTTTCCTTAACATCACCCTACTTATCCTATCGCATTACTCCTATTACGTCCCATTAATTAATAACTATTCACAATCATGCTTGCTAGCACGCTTTCTCACACGTTCACTCTCTCTCTCTTTTACACATACACACATGCACACGAACACACGCATACTCGTACATTCACTCACACAATTACTCAACAATACGTCAGGTAAAAAGTGTTATTTGTTTTTGTATATATAATGATCATGCCATAAACCATTTATCTACTCCTTTGTTATAGTTAAGTTTTTATTCTTTTTTCATGTTTTATTGTATATTAGGCACAACTGCATACAACTCACACTCATCTTCTCGGTGGAATCACTGACTCCCGAGTCACAGGCATCCGCCTAGTTCGGGAGACAGAGGCTCAGTTCCGGTGAAACTGTTTCAAACCTAATACATAAGTCACCCTCTAGGTATTAGCGTATTGTGAAATACTACTTAATACTTGTTAGGTTTTAAGTCAATAAAGATTATTCTTATACTTATAATGAGACTGGTATGTCCAGCTTTGCCCTGAGTTATACTGCTTTGTTACCATAGAATAAGGAATATACTAAAGGTACAGACTCAAACGAAGTCTACCGAAAATATGTCTCGTGAGCGGAACGGCCAGTCTTACCGTAATAAGACTGTCATAGAAACTGCTGTACTAGCAGTACGAGTCGTTCGTATAGAACTATTGTAGGGCCATTTTTTTGGGCTGATTGTGTTTTCCGTTCATTATTACATATCTGTGTTTGTTGCTAACTTTATCATACAGTTTGTACATAACAAATGTGGTATAATAGGTAAACTAACAAGCTCTCACTTGATATAATAGTCTAATACACGCAGAAGTAATGGCCCCTTACTGTACCGTACCCCAAAGCGTATTGACAAACCGTACCTCGCAGACCAGTGTTCGAACCCGCCCAGACCGTGTTGCAGGTACCTACCACTTTATAGGTGAATACCTATATAAATATATGTCTTTAGGGCTGCCTTCAACATAAATTAAGTATAATTAGTATGGGACCAAACGTTAAGCTTGGTTAAACCAACAAGCATCGCATAATCTAGTGTAAGACTCTTAAGTGCTAATAATAGGCCTATAACATTATAAGTTATGTTATGTACAACTCTTTTTTTACGTCACTCTGTTTAAAAAATAACGATTGATTTCGCCCATATATCTTGATGTTTTTCAGTCATATTAGGGAAAAATTTAAACCGAAATACTTTTTTTTCATTTTCAGTACATTTAAGACGACCCAGAAATCAAACGACACTTTATTCACGTGTTTTTAGGACCGCATACGATATAATATTACGGGACCATAGGTGGAACTAACATAAACCAACATGCTCTCGTATAATAGTCTAACACACGCATTGTTAATAGCGTCTAACTTTACCCCACTGCGCATTGACAAACCATTCCTCAACGACCCGTATTCAGGCCCGCCCAGGCCGCCTCGCGGATACAGCTGCAGTCACTATCTTACTTTAAATTCTTTGCACTATTTACCTGTTATGAATTTCTTCATTTCCTGCTACCCAAAGGTTCTCTGGAAGAGATCGCTTTTTAGCAATAAGATGACCTGATGTTACCTAATTTTAAGTTTATTGTAAAAACTCTTTTTATTATTTTTGTATTTGGTGCAGTATAGAATATATATTTACTTACTTTTTCTCTAGGGCTGGCAGTAATAGAACAAACGAGCAATCCAAATTGTTGGTATTTATTAGGAACATTTCAATATAACGTTGTTTACGAAAATTTATTTAAAGAATTCTAACAAGCTAGGTATTTTTAAGATACTTAATATGTAGCAGAAGAAAAAAATATCATAAGGTTGGTGTGGTACGCTGGATGCTGACAACCCTAGTTTACGTAACAGTACGAAACTCTGAATTGATTCCATAGCATTGTACTGCGGAATCGGGTCTTGGCATGCGTCGACATCGGCTCCGTACCCCGCGTGGAGACAAAACCACTGACTTCCGTTATTCTGGGGGATATTCTCGAGTGGGGAATTCATGCATCGTGACTGGATTGAATGCGTGAAATTGATTAAACTGGCTCCTCATACGGGTAGAGAAATTGATTTCTAGTATGTTGTGTGTGTAAAGTCAGCAGCAGAAGTAGCTACGCGGGTAGGGTGTTCAAAATGACCTCCACACGGTCTTATTCTCTTAACAATAAAGTCGTGTCCAGCTCATTTTGAACACCGTACCCACTTACCTACTTTTGCTTCTGACTGTACGTAGAACATTAGCTAGGGACACGCACAGATGTGCCCGCCGGATTTGTCCGAAGGATGTGCCCGGCGGGCAGATCCGTTCGTGTATGGCGCTATCAGATGTGTCCGCAAACAAACCCGTGTCCAATTCGCGCCATACACGCACGGATTTGTCCGCCGGGCACATACCAATAGTTTCTTGAATGGGTACCGTCTTCAATAGATACGCCTACTTAAAATTGAAGGAGTAGGCATATTCAAAATAGTTGTGTCTTTAATTAATGTCTCTGAGCAGGTCGCTGGTAGATATATAATTCTGAACAATAAGACCGCGTGCGGTAAGCAAATTTGTTTCCAACTAGGTTAGGTTTGAATCAAGTCACATTACTAAATTATGAAAATGTATTTAGCATTGTAAATTGCAAAGCAAGTAGGAATCATGGAGCCTATTGAATGAAAACAAAAACTATGAATTAACTAGGACATGATGCACTGAAAAAAAAGGACAAGCGAACTATTTCGGCTATTTCATCAACAACCAAAATTTGATAAGGAGTTAATAAAGATTATTTGATCATAACTTAAAGTTTACGTATTACTACCTACATAATAAAATTACTTACACGCTTGAATATATAACTTCTTAGTAAAATATCTTTGGCATACAGACGGACATGATCAAACTATAAGAGTTCCATTTTAGCTACTGAGCCATCAAAACTGGGTTCTTTCAACGCAATGCTAAACAGCATCGCAGACGGCAAACACCGCACAAAGAGTTGTACGTATAAGTAGAGACGCTGCCCTGTAGAGATTGTAGAGCCTAGAGCGCCCGTGCCGAGAGCGGTCATTAGGGACCCGCTCTACCGGCCGTCTTCTTCTGTGGAGAATGTAGAGCTATCATGCGGTTTTATTGCAAGTCCGTGATTTAACTTTGCTTACAATCTTTTATGTAAAATATTTTGGATTTGGTCTGTGTCGAAGTTTTCGTAGATATCCAAATGCAAATCCGGTTTCAAGCTAACAGCAATATAACAGAATCGGCTATAAACTGTCGTGCAAATGGGTTTCTGTTTGTAGTTAATTAGTTACGGCCTTGTCTTCCGACAACATACGGCTTAAAAAAAAGTAAATGAAAACTGACCGGGAAGTGGTAAACAATGCATTATTTTTTTCAGTAAAATTGTTTAAAAAGATTCGACTCCATAAGTCAAGAGCGATCGCGACTCCATATCGTAAGTCATTCTAAAAGAGTCAGACTTAATCTTAAAAATTAAAAAATGTTCTGTGCAATTCTCATTAATGAGAATGACGAACCTGATACAATAAATTAATGTGGCGGTAATCATAAAGATAGTACATACGCCAATTAGCAAGAATAAGCAAAGAAACCGCGAATAAAGCCTAATTGGGTTACTGGCTCCCTCATAATTATCCGCTATTCTTTATTAACGATCTTCAAAGATCCCCGGCTTTCATTTTCCAGTTCGTTAATAGTCGGCGTTGTTTGTTTGAGAAAGAAAATCTACAATATTGATGAAATATCATTGATACAGATTTTGAATCTCCAGGCAGTGTGAATTCAACTTAGTGCTATGCTATGAATTAATAACTTGTAGGTGTGGTCTTTGGAGCGGGAGTAGGTTGATCTGTGTAACATTTTAGAGAAAATATAGGGTAGGGTGTAGGTACGTGTCATACAATCCAACCCCACTGAACATCTATCTTGCCTTAATACATAAAACGGTTTTAGAGAGACCAATCTATAAGTATTACGTAGAATCTTGAAATACACAAAATATTTTTTATTAGTCTTAGAGCTCAACTATGAAAGATTATTTCAAATTCCATGGGTTGAATGTTTGAATAACCTCTACGTGAACAAAGTCGCTTGTGAACGAGTAGTAGATATCTATTAACACTTATAACTATTACACTATTAATAATATCTGGTTACAGCTAATATAACTTATCCAATATGTGGATCCGTAACCCTTAACCTGCGACTGGTAGGCCATAAATCGCCCGCTGTCGCCGGGGCCAATATAAGAGAGTTATAGACCAGGAAATTAATTTGGTCGACACAAGTAGGGTTATGTGGCAGGGGCTGAGATTCAGGTAAGCTCACATATATTACTTGTACATAAATGGTCAAGAAGACACTATTATGAGAATCTTACAAATATTACTAGACCACGATTCATGTTGATATAATAAATAAGTAAATATTATGGGACAATCTTACACAAATCAACCTATTTAGTCCCACAGTAAGCTCAATAAGGCTGGTGTTGTGGGTACTAGACGACGATATATACATATAATAGATAGATATAAATAAATACTTAAATACATAGAAAACATCCATATCTCAGAAACAAATATCCGTGAATAACACACAAATAAATGCCTTGACCAGGATTCGAACCCGAGGCCTTCTGCTTCATAGGCACTAGGCAGGGTCACTACCGACTAGGCTAGGAGGCCATTAAAATAGTAAATAATAATGACAAAGATAATTATTTGAATATAAGGGAAACACCGAATACACACGAACAAATATCCGCGATACCAAGTCAGGCAATATAGATTCAAACTAGCTGTTTTCAGCTTCATAACTAGGTCACCATCTAACAGACTAGGTTAAGAGGCCATCAATTAGATATCAAACATTTCCTGTATAACTCCGAAAAAGACACTGGTACCAAAATTTTCATTGTATTCTATTTTAATTGGTGAGGAACGTCATTATTCAGGACAGATGGAGGATTCCGATCGGTTTTATAATAGGAAACATGCCGTCTACCTGACAAATGAAATTGGTTCCCGTCATAACATAAGCTCCTTATATTAGGACGACGCATTGTCGAGAAATAATATTTAACCTTTTTATGTTTCTGCATTTTTTTGATAAATCAAGATAGGTAATAGGCTTATGAGTAGGTACGGTCGCCGTCAAAAATATTTTTACATTTTTCCACCATATTTAAAAGGAGTAAAGTGGAAAAGGAGACCTTTACCCGAAAGGGGCCTTAAATAAAATAAAACAAAACTTTTATTCTCTTCAACTAATTTTAACAACTATTTTATGAAATATACAAAACATGTAACAGTAGATTATTTTCTTAAGGAATAAAGAAGGTTTATAATAAAAGTCGAAAAATGTAAACATAGCTTTGGCGTCGACTATACAGCTTTGTTCATTGAGTTGGGTCTCTGGATTTTCATAGTAACACTTAACCCATTCAGTGCTAATGACGACTCGTTGTCGTCGCGGCTCTACAAAGCATTTTCGCTACATAGCGGGAAATCCATGTTATCGGCTACGGCGTAGCGCTACGCGCGTAGCATAGCATCCTATAGAGTGTCTTTATAGTATTTTATGCAATAGTTGTATGGTTCAAAAAAGGTGAGTGGCGTGTGTAACAATTTGAGGTGAAGCCGAAAATTGTTAATAAAGACGCCATGAGCCTTTTTTGACCTACTTTTATAACGTTGCATACATTACTTTTTCTACGACTAGTAATAAAGCACAAGATTAAACGCAGTTTGCTTTAAGAAATAGCGAGAAGTTGAAAAGTGGTGGCAAATGACAGTTGAGAGTCATAGACACGGTAGTATATATTTTTTCAAATGTCATTAATGTCATCAGCTTACTTGCTTTAAACGGCTATTAGACATTGCATTGCAACCTGCAGGGCCCAATCTGTTGTGTACCCTGCCTCTCCCTGCCCTCCTTCAGCTCCCTACGGGCCCTACCTTTAATTACACCTACCAACCTGACAGATTGGGCCCTGCAGGTTGCAATGTCTAAACCGCTTTTTTTCTTATGTTGGCAGCAATTATTTTAGTTTTGTTATTGTTCCAAACCATATGAATTCAGTTGTTTGTTAAGTTGGCAGTTTTGATTTTCGTTGTAAATTTAGAATTTAGTGTTGTTTTTCTTTTTTATCTGTTGGGTTCACAGGGCACCACTGTTAGCAGTTGCTTTTTATCACATAATAACCCTAGGGTCTTTATGAAGAATAGACAAGATAGACTTTTTTGAAATGTCATAAGACATGCTTTTATATTCGTTGGCGGGACTATATAATTGACAGATAAAAGTACCGGAGTAGAAAAATCGTAAAATGTAAATAGGTAACTACAATTTCTAAACGAGATCAGTGTATTTTCGAGGTGAAGAAACAAAAGGATGTCTGCTTTACATTGTAGTTTTATTCAACCCTTAGGCAAAAGGACTTCTGAAATAGTTTTGGGTGCCGTAAGGGTGTAAGTATCTTCAACATAATACTTAAATAAGCTCGCCTTTGTACAAATTACATGTATGTTTCATAATTGTGTACAATGTTTTAGTGCAATAAAGTGTTTTACTACTACTACTACTACTTTAAAATACTAGTATGATATCATATTAGCGGATCTATATCTGAATCCCTAAAGTTTTTTGTCCTATTTTTGTATTCCCTAATGCTATTTGTCCTAATGATCATTTGCCCTAATACTCATTTGTCCTAATTGTTGTTGCCCTATCATCGTATCGATGAATTTTATTTTCCCTAATATGTTATTACCTAATATCATTTGACCTATTCATCAGTTGCCCTAACTTTTTTTTCCATAATATTAATTTGTCATAATTATTATTTGACCTAAAAGTTATTTGTCCTAATGATCAAAACACCTAATTTCAAATGAACTAATATTATTTTTCCTATTATTTCATACCCTAATATTAAATGTCCTACTGGTAATTTTTCCTAATTGTCACTTGCCCTAATGCTCATATGTTTTTAGGGTCATCAAAAAAAATAACCCTAACCTACCTATCTCTGGGAGCAGTTTCGTTTTTAGGGTCATCAAAAAAAAACCCTAACCTACCTATCTCTGGGAGCAGTATCGTTTTTAGGGTCATCAAAAAAAATAACCCTAACCTACCTATCTCTGGGAGCAGTTTCGTTTTTAGGGTCATCAAAAAAAAACCCTAACCTACCTATCTCTGGGAGCAGTATCGTTTTTAGGGTCATAAAAAAAATAACCCTAACCTACCTATCTCTGGGAGCAGTTTCGTTTTTAGGGTCATCAAAAAAAATAACCCTAACCTACCTATATCTGCAAGCAGTTTCGTTTTTAGGGTCATCAAAAAAAAAACCCTAACCTACCTATCTCTGGGAGCAGTTTCGTTTTTAGGGTCATCAAAAAAAAATAACCCTAACCTACCTATATCTGGGAGCAGTTTCGTTTTTAGGGTCATCAAAAAAAAAATAACCCTAACCTACCTATCTCTGGGAGCAGTTTCGTCTTTAGGGTCATAAAAATAACCCTAACCTACGTCGTTATGGCAAATAAAATTAGGATATTCGAACATTATGGTAAGAATTTTTGGGCAAATGAGCTTTAGGGCAAACATTACATTATGACAAGTAATTGTTAGGATAATTGATCATAAGGGCAAATGACAATTAGGACAAAACGGTTAGGGTAAGTAATTTTAGGGCAAATGTCATTAGGGGTTTCAAATGTTATGGCAAATAAAATTAGGATTTTTGAACATTATGGTAAACAATTTTAGGACAAATGAGCATTAGGACATTCATTACATTATGACAAGTGACTGTTAGGGTAATTGATCATTAGGGCAAATGACAATTAGGACAAAACGGTTAGGGCAAGTGATTTTAGGACAAACGTTATTAGGAATTCCGAGGTACACCCCATATTAGCATGCTTTGTTTATTTCTTCTTGTTGATTTTGAAGGTCTGACTGCTCAATATTAAACTTAGATCATCGCAATGCCGGGCCATGAATAAAGTTACGAATTCTTCCCTTTACGTCCTAAACATGTTAATTCTTGAACTAATTGCCTACCTTATTTAATGCGTGATTCTGCTTCTGCTTTATTTAATCCTTGCGTAAATAACAACTTTATAATTTAGCACGCTGTGATATGCAGATTTACTCACAATGCATACACACCCTCATTAATTAAATGACCAACTAAAATCGTTTTGTATGTTTACATTATTTCAAAATACATATAGAAAACACTATAAAAGTACTTATCAGGATTTACTTCAAACATTACTCGAAATCTGTCGCCAAACCTCTGACCCAGAGGAAACTTCACATCGTCACGTTACGTAACTCCCTAATTACTGCCGTACATTCCTCTCTCAAAGACATGCCCGCAGCCTTTGTAACCTCTACGAAGCGTTAATTGTTTAATTAATGTCCTTGTTAATTATATACGCTGTTTAACATAAAGCTTTATAGGTACCTACTACAGTGCTATTTTGAGCCTAGCGCACTTGTTTTTAGGATTTAAGTATTTTTTTGTGTCGTCGCTTGATCTGATTGTCTTCAGGTGGCGAGACAGAAGTTTTTTATATGTGTCCGAATACATCTAGGCCAAAGCATCTTAACAGATTATATTTGCAGCATCTAGGCGGTCTTTTGAGGAGGTAATAGTCTACAGCCTATATCGATGGCCAATGGCCGATCGGCATTTTTTGCCGCATCGATCACAGATATGTGTTGAATCTTGGGAGTCTTGAGGTGATCCAGCAGCTCTGCGAAATCGTTTCTACTTGAGTTGGTCCAACCAGACCTGGTCGTGCCTTGCCATGCCGGTCCGGTCTCATCTCAGCGCGTTCCTCCCAACAATAAGCTGGAATATTGAATCCATTCATGTCGCGTTTGCAGGAATCCTAATATTGATCATTTTAGGTTACAATATGCAGATATATCGTGGTAGACAACAAGAACTCGAGTGAGTCGACTGCTGTAAAGTACGTGAAACTCCTTGGCTCACGTCTCGCAGGTGCACGCGGTCGGTTCCCAGCAACTCGTTAACTGAAGGGCTCGGATACACGGGACATGGATCTTGTAGAAGCGGCATCAGAATAGAACTATACAAATTAATTTTATAAATAATGCCGTTTATCGCCATTTTACTGGCGACATAAACTGTATTTATTTGTTTTTTTCCAACTGGCGTCATCTGCACGTTTATGCTCTCTATAATTTTTAAACCTGACTTGAAGCTCATTTGAAGGATTTTTTCCCACGTAACCCTTTCATAGTATACATCTATGGCAACGCAACGTAACTAAGGCACCAAATGATCATGTCTATCCTAATTATCCCATGAATAATGTATCTCAAGAAGAGTTTATTTACCCGTGATCGTGTTTTGTCTCTGTTCCCGCAGAAACAGTTTTTAACACTATTTAATCTATTGATAATGATAAGATAAGGTAGTTAAGGTACCATTCGAATTGAAACCCGATTATACTGGCACATGCATGCCGATTACTTAAATATAGCGATCGACCACCATCGCTATCTTTAAGTAATTGCAATTTAATGCAACCCACTATAAAATCGCACAAGTACCAGTACCGGTATCAACCGTACTTCGCCCTGTCGGTCCATTCTTAACTCTACAAGCCCGAGTAGGGCGCTATTTGTCTCCGGCTGGATTAGTATAAGTGTTCCTTGCCCACCTGAGCCAACGTAAACAACCTTCACTCACTGACGCAACTTCTACGTAATAGCTTCTAAGACATGTGAGGTAGCCTTGCCGTGTGCAAAAATAATGAGGTAGAAAATGGAAGAGGCAGACGTTTTAGTGTAATTGCCTAAAACATTTTTTTTACTCTTGTTACGTGTGGACTTGTGGCTTAAAATGAAAGAAAAAAAAATCTTAGTGCCTCGAGATGATTTAAACCCTTGAGGCCGACGCTCGACGCGAAGTGCTCGAATCAACTTTGTAGCTGTAGTCTGCGTAAGTGCAAAGATTTTTATTTAAATCACTACCTCAAATGAGACTCGAACTCGCTATCGCGAGCCACCAACCTATCGCTCTACCAACTGAGCTAATCCGTTAGCTTCGAACACCATATCCTTATTAGTAGGTAACTGGTAACTTCTGCCAAAAAAGTGTAAGCTAACCGCTAACCGGTCATCGCAGTCCCAAGTTTTGTTAAGAATTCGTCCATATCATTGGCTATCCCTCACACAATTACTTAAATAACAAGAATGTTAGATGAAGAATACGTTACTGCAGAAATAGGTATATTAAAAGACTGTATTTACGCAGCATCAACCTTAAAACAAAGTTTAATTGATAATAACGTAGGTGAAGCCCTTGTAATCCCTATGTAAAAATGAGCCCTTGTATCATTTTCCTTGAGAAGGCTAAAATGATACGTGTGTACAGATAGGAGGGAACATAATATGCTCCTGACGGCATTTCAAGGGCTGTCATGTGTATAAGTGCATTACCTCTCGCGGTGTGTACATTGTATGGGCAAATCAGCATCAATCACCCGTGGTGACATCCCTACGGAATGTTCTGGTATACAGACTCTACCTCCAGCTATAACTATCACTGAAACTACTTCACGAATCATGTATAGTTTTGTGAAGTAGTTACAATTCGCAAAAAATGTTATACAAGCCTATCCATCATATATTTTGAACTTTTATTGAGTAACTAAGAGTTTCAAGTCTAAAAACGGTACAACCGGGTGTCCTGGGGGTAACACCTTAAATTTCTATTGTTCGCAAAATAACTTGGGTTAACTTCCCACAAATGATAACAGATGTCCATTAACCCATTCACTGCTAATGACGACACGTTGTCGTCACGGCTCTACGAAGCATTTTCGCTACATAGCGGGAAACCCATTTCAAACTTTCTATCACAGCTTTGCAATGATGACAATAAGGCATTAGTAGCGACATGTGTAGGTGTAGGTACCTAATATACCCGATGTTCTGAAGGTTTACAACTTTAAGTCAACTATAAAGAACCCTACTCTACAATTCACTAAGAGCGTTATCACACTTGTGATTTGCGAGCGAGTTTTGTATGGGAGCGAACACGCCGCGAGTTCGCCGCGTACGAGTTTTGTATAGAAATCGCTTTCTAATCGCTCAAGTGTGATAAGGTCCTAATACTACAGTACTGGAACAGTTTTGAACTTTTGTAATTCACAAGTGCGATTTTCATTTTTAGTTAGAGAATATAATATGATCAGTCATAGTAAAAAATCTTTTCTAACAGTTATTGACGATGCGCTAGGTATTATATAGATATTTGTTAATAACACTAAGAAAAGATTATCCAAATTACATTTTTCTTTACCACACTATTGCATTCAACTATTTCAATATCATTTGTCATTTTATAACAGTTTGGTCAATAGATTATGTGAGCATATTCGTAAACAATTTGTAAAAATATGCGTGACCTTGAATTCTAAACGAACGACAAATGCCTAAGACGACGAATGCTATTGACAAAACCGTTATAAAATGCGAAGTTATGTAGCAATAATAAAAAGCGATAGCCTATTAGAGAAAAATAAAACTTGCATTATCTTTTCTTTATATAGCAAACAAATACGTGTATTATACCTAGCGCCATGCTAACAATTGTTAGAAAATATTTGTCATTATTAGGACTTAACGTATTCTAACGGGGCACAATATAAAATCGGACTTGTGAGTTTTGTCATTTTTATAGGTTAAAAAGGCGTAGTTGTACTCCACTATAAGTCTTCTGGAAAGACGAAGCTGTCAATAAATGATTGCGTTATTTTTTTAAATTTAAATGTTGACAGAATACCGACGGCGATGAAAGCCTGATAAATTAAAAGTTTCCCAATATTGTATATACAAATAAATAGGTATATCAAAAATAGTATTGTGTTAATATTGCCATCAGTCATTTAATTGAGAGATCGTAGTGTAGATAAAAGATAAATTGCAGGTTCCCAAAAGCTGACCAGCCGAGCCTGACTTAATTGGAAGTACTCGTATGAATTCAATGCTCGGCACTGCTGTATTTTTAAATAGTAAAAGCAGAGGATACTTGCTGCATATGCTATTCATTGATATAATGCTGGTCAATGAATAAAAGCCACAACAGCTATTGAAGAACTCATTCAATTGATTAATTTAATCTCGTGCAATAAATTTCAAAATTAAACGTGATTTCTCATTCATACGGCTTTTTCATAATAGGACAAAATGTAAGCCCGTAGGTACCTATTTTTTATTATATCCACTCTGTCCGGACATTCGTGGTTTATATGGGAACTGCTACATTCTACGTCACTTTTCTTTCGGGACGGCCCCTTAATTGGTTTTACCATGTTGATAAACACAATGGATTAAACTTAAATTTTATCTTTCTAATTGATCTGGTCCTTATGGTTTCTTCTTAAATAGTTTTCTAAGTTATAGTTACTTAAATGTACCTATGTTCAGCAGTGGACGTCTTATGGTTGAGATTATGATGATGATGATGATAAAATGTATGGGATCCTATGATATTCATCTATTCGTGATTCACAGGCGTTCTTCTCGAAAATCGTTCATAAACCGAAATATTTTGAAGACCAAGATACAGCAATAAGTCAACTGCAGAAAATGGTTGTAATTTCTATACAAATTGGCCAGTTTTGAAAGTCTTTCAACATATTTAAAAGGGTCATCCTCAAAGCAAAGGAAATTTGCGATCAAATCTCACCGAACCGAAAAACTTCACAGCCTCCTAAATTAAGTCTAAACCCGTGTAGTTTGTATTCATCTGTCCAAATCCAATTAGATTAAACCGGCCATAATGGAAACGGATAGTTGCCAATCAACAGCTCGTTGGCACTTCCAATAAAACTCTTAACGACTTGGCTTTAATTAAATTCACTTCTTTTGTTTCTTGGGTAGGGTATGACCCTTTTGCTTTCTGATTGTTATTTTCTGTTTACAGATCTGTTGTATCGGCAATCTATCACCACCCCTGTGTTTGTGGGACCACCCAAAAAAAAAACACTTTTTACGCACTTTTCAATCTTTCCATAATACAATTCAGAAGTTTCAGAACTAAGGTTTATTGTAAGTAAGGTTTCGTGTGTAACTATTATTGACAAAGCCTGTGGCGGATTTCTTCTTGTAAATATTGGTTCTTATGTGACGAAGCCTGTGGTTGACCTGTTTTTGTATCCGCCTGACGAAGCCTGCGATGCGGATTTGAAAATTTGTGGACTAAGTAATTATTATTGAATGGAATAAACGCGCTTTTTATTCAGAAAAAAAATGTCTTACATACACTTAATTCAACTTTATTATTTTGTTGCAAAAGTAACTATTAAATTAATAAGACAAATAGTAATAAAAGTCCATCATAAACGATAAACTTTGGAGTGTTTGTCATTGTCCCAGTACATCTCAACTTTAAACTTGAGTCATTCGTAATAAAGCTACCAGCAGGGTGACAAATTTTGAGCATTATCTTGTCCAGCACGAGGACACACCTGATTGCGAAAATAATGTTTTTCTTTCTCATAGCTTATTGCACTCTTATACCGACTAGCAGAGAGTATATATTTTACAGAGACGCACAGTCTTAGAAGTCTTTGAGGCTCCAAGTCTGAAGCGCCATCTAAACTTCAAATCAAAGTTACCGCATAATACAGGGAACCGTACAGAAGCCTCAAAAAATTCTTAGATTATGCTCCTCTATTTAATAAATACTTTCGGCCACTCGTTACAATAAATTAACTATTTATTAGGTACAACATTAAGAAAATCGCTTTTTCCTAGATATGTAAAACCTGAATACCAGTTTATAGTCTAAGCATCAGTAGCAGCGCGTTCATAGAACACTATTTCCGTCGGCTTGCCTAAGTTTCAGGCGCCTGAGCATTTTTAAATCAGTTTTAAGACATTTTAAGCCAAATTCAGCACCGACTTGTTTAAGAAAACTGTTAACCCACCGCCACTGCTAAGCAGTTTTCAAGTTCTTTCTGTAGAAACTTTGACGAAACCTGCGCTATGGATGTGAGGTGTGTAACATTTTTTTTTTCTTATAATAAATGTATATATAGTAAGTAATTTAGTAAAAACGTCTTCATTGCACACCTTAGAATAGGACAATGAACTTAACCTATGATATTACATATATATAGTTCCTCTTTAAAGGACAACTTCCCTAATCTATGTATGTTTAAGTTTTTTTCTCAATTAAAACCTTGTAATAACCTCAGTGGATTAATCACCGCTGCACAATACAAGAACAGGAACGGGAAGAAAATTTACATAAAAAATGGCCGCGGGAGAAATCTAAATAATAAATTGTGCATTGTTGTGCTGGTTAAATAAATTCAAAGAGGTAGGTGTTCACAGAAATTGTCGCTAAAACGTTGGAAGCGAATTCGACTTGTTTAGTAGTGACATGGCCTTTTTTGTAAAAAAAAGTGCGATTTCACCGGTAATTTACGATTTACGAAACTTTACTGTATTTGTACCTATTGTTGGTTTATTTAGGTGGACTAATTTAGTATTTGTAGCATACAAGTCAATATTATAAATTATACAATACAATACAATACAAATACTCTTTATTGAACACCTCAAAAAAAAACCACAAAAAAACACCTCAAAAAAATTATCTACCCGGAGAGAAGCGTTTAAGACTGCGTCAACCTCATCAGGGGGATTGTATTTCCTAATAATAAACGAATCAATTTCTGTTTGTTCGTTTATCTTCAATTGATTCGTTTATTAGGAAATACAATCCGCCCAATGAGGGCGCCACTGGACGGTCGACACAGTTATATTGATAGTGGTAAAACCCACACGTTTTACACTCTTTAAAACGTGTGGGTTTTAAAGGCAAAGTAATCAGGTAGGAGCAGTACATTGCGTGCTGAAATATTTTATATGGAAAAATAAAAGTCGTAAAATTTTAATAAAACATATGGAAGTATGTTTATTAGGGTTTATACTAACTACCCATAGCTTATGTGGTAATATCAAAATTACACGCTGTATAGACTGAAGTTACGTTAATGCACTCTCTTGGGACTTCACAAATTGCTAGCGTATAGTAGTGCTTTCAAAACATCAATTATGTAGCAAGTTTCTTCTTTACGGCGTTTACACATTAGCTTTACGGTCGATTTGAGGCGCTGTTCTGCTAATAAGGCACTTCCTTCCACTTCCTAAGCCCTCCATCTATGGTTTTCGTATTTAAACTGTTAATCCTAGTCACGGGGGGATATTATTTATGTAGCAGCGTGGCACCTACACTGAAACTATATTATGTAATATAATGCGTTTTTATTGAATTTGACATAAACTCATAATTGTGAATTTATTTACAAATTCTCCCGGTTTCAAATACTAGTAAATTAATAAATTCCTAATTTTAACACTAACAATTCCGATATCTAAAAATAGTAGACTGCCATAGCCTAAGAACTTTTTGAGGCTCCGAGTATTTAGCGCCATCTAGTTCAGAGCCACCTAAACAGAGCCAATATGTATGAGATAAAATCAGCGCCACCTAGTAACGAATAACGTACTAGTAGTACACTAGGCTATGGCCGTCTACTATATATTCCTAAAATAATATTATTTAGAATGTCAGGTTACTTCATCATCATCATAATCTCAGCCATAAGACGTCCACTGCTGAACATAGGCCTCCCCTTTGGACCTCCATAAGTATCGGTCGGAAGCGACTTGCATCCAGCGTCTTCCGGCGACCTTTATAAGGTCGTCTGTCCATCTTGTGGGTGGACGTCCTACGCTGCGCTTGCTAGTCCGTCAGATTACTTATTTGTTAATTTACAAAGGTTTCCGCTTCCCAAAGGTTGCCTGGAAGAGATCGCTTTTTAGCGATAAGACCGCCAATTGTTTTACCTTTACTTTTCTGTTTAGAACTCGTGTATACTTTGTTTCTTTAATTTGAACATTGCAATAAAGAGAATTTATGTTGTTATCTTATTGTTTTACTGCCATCTAGCGTTATAAGAAATCATCGAGCTACAGAATTCCACAGTGTGCTCATGGACGTTATGTTATGAGCTTAGTCCCGATTGTAAAAGTGTACGAAGCAATGCACAGATGGCGTCACTAACGTACATTAGAGTCTCGCGCGATCGCGGGGAAACCCCCATTTTACCACACTAAGGGCCGATTTCACCAACCATCTCTTAACGTCATTGTCATAGTTAAAATATACTTATGTGAAAAGTTTGACATTTCTCTATGGGATGACAGCAGCTACGCCGCCACATTTAACGTTAGTCCGTAGTTATTAGTCCGTCGTATGGTATGATTATGGTTGGTGCAACTGTGCAACAAAATGAAGCGATTTTGAATGTTTTCATCTATTATTTTTCCAAAATTTCCATTGTTTAACTTTGACTTAACTTTGGGTTAACTTTGATGGAAAATGCTCTTATTTAAGTTAAACTGGCTATCAAATTTTATTTTAACTCCTCCATTTATGTCTAATCTGTGCCATTGTTATAATAATAAATCTATATCAGCACAGTTTACTTATGACTAATAATGATAAAATAAAACTACAACGAAATGAAATGTAGGTACAGTCACCGTCAAATATATCGGTGCGGCCACGGTACTCAAAAATATCTGAACATGCACTTTATCGTTTTGACAATAGGACGTTGTTCAGATACCTTGGCCGCTCCGATATATCTGATGGCGACTGTATATTATACTTTTTATGGGGTCCTTAACTTGTGTCAGTTAACATTATTGGTTGTCAACCACTGTTATTGTAAATATACCGTAAATACAGTATATGGAGCCCATTAATGTATTAATCGTTATTTGATAAAAGCATAGAGTACCGAACTCTTTAGTGCGTTAGCCGGTCTGATAGAGACGCCCTTGTCTATGGTTTGTATAGGAATCGACCGTGTCAGTATATTTGACAACTAATTGTCTTAACTGTAGGACCTAGAAACATGACACGAGTTTCATGGAATTCGCCTCTGAATCGTACATCTAATATCGACATGGCGGCAATCAATGTGACACATCACTATTGCCTTCTTTGTACTGCATTTTCAAATAATTCTTAGTATTATTCTGGTTAGTTATTTTTGTTATTATACGCTCGTATATGTTACCATTCCGTATTTTCTTTAATTATTGCACCTATTTATGGCACAAAATGGTGTTTCGAATCCATTTTATAATTTTATCGTCGCAAAGTGCATGTGGGATACAAGCATCTGGGATACAGGTCCAACGCCGTATCTATCCTGTTAACGGCGCTCGCGCATGCATATAGCTGATCTGTGGATAAAATCCAAAGGTAACTATTGTATATTTATACACGGCATTCTTATTATTTAACTTTGTAAGATATTATTTACTATTAGGTAACTATAGTATTTACGTAACGGAAAATGTTCAAGATCTGTAAAATAATGTAATTAACTACCTACATTAGTACTCGTCAATTAATTACACTAACATAAGAAAATTAGGTCACGGATTATTCAATAAAACAAGCTGTTACGTCCAATAAAATAAATATAAAATCACAATAAAAGTTATAACGTACATTTCTAGAGCCATTTAGATATTTACGTCACTCTGGGCGGTAAGTGAGATATTACGCCCACGGGCGGAGCGGCAAATCTAACTTCACACCCAGGAGAAGACGTAAAATTGTGTACGCACCACGGGCGGTAATAAAGAAGGCCTCAGATCGCTTGTCTATGGCCCTCACCTTCCGTTCGGGCCACAAATATCCGCGATCTGAGCCGTTCTTTATTTTACCGCCCTAGGTGCGTAATGTACTATTACGTCTCTCTGGGCGGTAAATGAGATTTGCCGCCCACGGGCGCAGCGGAAAATCTCACTTCACACCCAGAAGAAGACGTTAAATTGTGTACGCACCACGGGCGGTAGTAAAGAAGGCCTCAAATCGCTTGTTTATGGCCCTTACCTTCGGTTCGGGCCTCATATATCCGCGATCTGAGCCGTTCTTTATTTTACCGCCCTAGGTGCGTAATGTACTAATTAATCGTTTCCGCTGGGATAAAAGGAACGCGCGTCTTTGAAATTTATGTGAAAATTATGATTAATCTGGTGATTAATCATTTGTGTAACGAAACACAGTTGTGTAACGAAAGATGTAACGTCCTATTAGTTACGCGGCTGAAAACGATCCATTCACGCGGTCAAACTAAACAACACTGCATCAATGGATCGGGCTGTTAAACTGTTTCCATGGCGCTATCCGACATCCGACACGAGAATTGCCCTCTCTGCACAGTTAGCTTAAGACTGACGTGACAGTATCTCGCGCGCGAGATAGACTACCCGTCTCTTTTTAATTGATACAGTCTGAAAAGGACAGATAGACTATTTCGCGAGCGAGATATTGTCGCGTCACTCTTGTGCTAACGGTGCTGGGTTCATTTATCATTAATTGTGAGTTGTGACATGAAACGGCCCGATTTGGTTTGGCTGAAAGGCCCTTCAACTTAGTACATATCTATACATTCAATATTTTATTTGTGCAACAAAAGCGTAAGCTCACTCGATTTTCACTCGCCTTTTTGTTAAAAACGGGACTAACAAAATAATAAAAGGAAGTGTCCGCGATTAAGGCCCGTCTTTAACAAAACCGGCAAACGATACCTTTGGATCTAGATCTAGTCTAGACTATCAATGTATCAAATGATATTTCGAGCATAAGAAGCGAAAAACTCATTGTTTGAACCCGTGAAAATCGGACGCCTTCCCGCTGGAGTCTAGTCACTAAATAAATAAGTAATAAAGAAATAAATATTTTGTATTTGTATAGATAAATACGTAGAAAACATCCATAACTCAGGAACGAATATCCGTGATAAACACACAAATAAGTGCCCTGACTAGGATTCGAACCCGGGACCTCCTGCTTCATAGGCAGGGTCACTACCGACTAGGCTAGGAGGCCGTTGTTACTAGACCAGACTAGAGCTACTAGACCAACGCTTATGTCAAACAATAATATGATCCTACAGGACAGTGGAAACACACCTTCTACGCATCACAGGCTGGCACGCAAGCACCTGTTTTCGCAGCAAAGCTCTATTTTCGTGTCGGCGAATGTTTTGCCAATTCTTTTCTATCGTAGGCGCGTCCGGGCGTTTAGTGCGTAACAAGCTTTGGTGGGAATACACACTACAACCCATACTGTACGGGATGATTAAAGTACCTACCTTTACCGTTAGCGATACCTCACTCGTACAGTACACCGTCACCACAGAGAATAGATGCGCTATGACAGCTTGTTTGATACTGTTATTTGAACCAACCGTTTACAATGGAAACTTTGCTACGGCACGCTACGGCGTAGTTGATAGTGATAGAATAGCGTTACTGATTGACATAGAGCGATAAAAAAAGTAATTTTCACCTCAGCAGTTCGAACAAGCCTACTTTCCTCACTCCACAGGGAGTGAAATTTTGTTTCTAGAAGCTTTTCGTCATAATGATAATGCCTTTCATTCGGGAATGTAAATAAATGTGTTTTTTTTACTTCAATATGTTCTCACTACTGAGGTGAAAAGTTGTATGTGTCACACGAGAGGAAAGTTTTTTTACATCTCGTGTTCTTGAGATCCCTCGCTACGCTCAAGATTCAAACTTAGAATCACTCGCTTCGCTCGTCATTCAATTATAGAATCTTTCGCTTACTCGAGACTCAAAATCAACACTCGCAAGAAAAACCAACTTTCCTCTCTTGTTGCACAAATAACTATTAAAACGGGGAAAGACAAAACCAAACAAGGATTTACTATTGTACATATGGGTCATACACATTTGTTCACGGCTTTCCTGTAGCTAAAAATTGCACAGTAAAGAAATTAAAATCTACTTTTTACGCTGCTCCCTTATAGCGAGTAACATTTTTTAGCACTAGAGACTCAAATAACTAAATCATAGTACTTATGTACTTACTTGAGTCATTATTTACGTGGTTTGTTTGACCCAAATACAAGTATATCACAGTTTCATATGACGCTTGCTCGTGAGTACCATAATAGTATCGATCTAACCAGATGTGGCCGAGTTTAGTGCAAGGGACCACTTTGTCGATTTACAAGGGCACTTTTTTCTTTCACTAATAGATGGCATGGCATAGTTTTAGAAAGTACTAGTAACTCCATATCGACAAAGTCGCCCCTTTGTCTGTGGACTGGCACATATGGACTTGAAGCAAAGGGTACGCAGCGAATGAACAAGCTTCTTAAGAACGGCACGGTCATGTGACGAAGTGGGAGGCGTATGGTGTAAAAAGCATGGACGTGACGTAAGACAACAACATGACGCCGCTTTAGTTGGCTGGAATAGATTTAACGAGTCAACAGCGTAGTCTGTTGGTCCAGGCGTCATTCTCATTGCTTTGAAAATTAAAACCAGTCTAAAGGTTAACTAGATTCATCCTCAGAACAAACATGGCACCCAAAAACGGTCCGGATATTCCCCTGACGGTTATTTCCTTTAACCCCCTTCCCTGGTTTGGAATATTAACCAATACAGGCAGCCTCGCGGCCCTTCAGGCCGTGAATCTGACCTTATCACTAACCCAGACTCGTTACTGATGGCCCTTAAGGTGGCCAAACAAGATTATCATGTTTAAAAAAAACAATACACAATTTCCGGCTATTTAAAAATGATGTGATTGGTCTATGAATAGTTTGATTGGCTTAAATGGTATGCATCATGGTATGCCCTCCCTTTGATGCATTTTGTAAGATATTTATTAATAGCTAATTAAATTTTTATCCTTCGTTGCCTCCTCTCATAGCCGCCGTGCATAATGCGTCGCCAGTGTGATAATCGCCTTACCCCGAAATCAGTAAAAAATATGTTAGTTATGTGTAGTTGAGTAGTGGTGAACTAATCCTATATTAGCTGGGAAGTTAATAGCCCTGGAATAGATTTAATGACTCCAGCCTAGTTTGTTGTGCACGACATATTAAGCTATCCCACACCCACGTATGTGGACGCAATAAACTGTGATGGAGGTTCGCAAAACAAGTTTACGGTGTTTATCTAAATATTTAGATACTGACAAACAGCGCATATAAGTCTAAACGGTGAGAGTAGAAGCCTGAAATGGGTAGGCCCACGAAAAAAATTCAGCGGCTTAAGACTTTCTACTGAAAGCAAAAAACAACAAATTTTTAGGGAACTCGATATCATTTGAATTCAAATGTTGTTTCAAAACTGAACTGAGTAGTAAAGTCGAAAATTTAAAACCACACAGCGAACAAAGAAGCACTAAAATTTTAACGACCCCGAAGATATTTTCATAGGACGCAGGAATTCGCTAAATGCGTGTTAAAAGCTGGTGCTGGCAACACAGCAAGGCCCTTTCGATGCTCGCCAAAAAACATTATCCTAATTTTGCGCATTATAGGTATGCACGTGAACACGACAGTAAAATTGTGGCCTGTACGTACCTACATCGTCGTTTGGTTTGAATGATCAGGGGTTAAACCGGTATTAGACATTGCAACCTGCAGGGCCCAATCTGTTGTGTACCCTACCTGTCCCTCCCCCTCCTTCAGCTCCCTACGGGCCCTACCTTTAATTACACCTACCAACCTGACAGATTGGGCCCTGCAGGTTGCAATGTCTAATAGCCGTTTTAGATCTATTCACATTCAAAACGTATTTTTGATACGTTTTATTTTTGACTCAGTTGTTTTTCTTGCTCGGAAAACTTTGACACGTGTAAGAAGACTATTTCATCTCACAGAAATAGGTATCTAGAATACGAATACAGCGCAAATAACATTTGTCAAACAATAAATATTAAAGAACATAATTTTCGTGGAGGCTAAAAAGAAAAGACATAGGCCTAAGCCTAGCCAGGGCTGTTTGAGCGACGGCCAAACATCTGATTAATACCTGTGTCTGTTGGATTGGAAGTCCTATCTACGAGTCATGATGTTAAGGATGATGGACTTACCTACCTGGTTAGTAGAAAATCATTGGGGGTACTAATAGGTAATAGTGATAATACCTACTGATTTGAGACCTTCAGCGTTGAGATACAACGAAAAGGGCAAGGGCGATGTGCTTAAGAGGGTGCAATATCCGTGAACATATAGTGTACAGTCAGCATCAAAAATATGTTAACATTTCGGCACTTATGTCTGTGGGATAAGACTCAAATTCGTATACATATTATTGATGCTGACTGTACCTACGGCTTCAAAGCGGGTGACAACATGCATCAAGGGTTTGTTTGCACTGAGGCCACTTCCATGTCAACGGTAGCATTTGTTTGACTTGGACGCGTTCGAGTAGCCACTCAATTTGTACCCTTATCCCGCTGTATCCACCATGCCCTACAGGATGAATGGCAAACACGTGGATTCCACTCACTGGCCCGGACACGGTCTGATAGACGCGGAAGAGCTGAAAAAATAGCTCAAGGCCACGCGTAAATAACAGCTGACTATTGTTTTATGACGCGCCGTTAAACTGTGCGTATCCAAATAAATGTAGTGCGGATTAAATGTGGCACGTGTAATCAATTTTAGACGAGTGGGATAGAAGAGGTGGCACTCATGGCAGTCTTTCATGCTTGGCTTTTTCCTCCTGTATTCTTTAGCAAAGGGAATTAATTAATGTCGACGATTTGATTAGCCGATACTGATTTAACAAATGAGAATGCGGCTTCAAGAGAATGTTCGATGGAAAACTTGCTGCTTATAAACGAGCCCCTGTAACGAATGTTTCTTATATATAAGAACCCGTTATCTTTATTTGCCCATTCGCTTCCTAAATGTTCCTAGAGGAGATCAGCGAAAAAACCAGATCTGAAATTAAATATGTAATGGTAATCCTATAGCACACATTGTATTGCAGTCTCAGCGTTCTAGTCGAGTTGTGACGACAGAATTTCAAACAGTAATCCCCTTATTCATAAACGGCCACTAAAGTTAAGAGATCTTTAATAATCGTTTGTCCCTTTCCCTCATATAAGTTGGACGGAAAGGGACAAACGATTATCAGAGGCCTCTTAACTTTAGAAGACGTTTATGAATAAGGGGGTAAGACGATAAGTGGTTTCGGCATGAAAAGGACTTATTTTCACTTTCTTGATGTAGTTGGGTCAAACATTTTTTTTTGTACCAGTATGAGTTAAGGTTATGCGCCTTTTCTGTGGACATTATAAAATAAATGGACTTTTTAAAGCCTAAATCTTGTTAAACCATTACAATTGCAAACCTTCTGCTTTAAATCTGTATAGTTGGCATTAATAGTTATAAATTATAATGTACCCAAATCGTTAACTTTTCTATTGTCACAGAAAAGTCACCCGTTTTCCTAGATCTTTTTCACCCAGTTAGTTAATTCAAACCATCAAGCATTCTTATTAATATTACGTTAAAACAAGACTAAAGTTTAGTTACGTCATAGCCATCGTCACAAAAGTGTTTAATCAAGCTAATGAAACACCACAAACGCGAACAATTATGTCACAATCAGTCCCCACAGCTATTAAACATATGTTACCGAAACGGAGCCAACTATTTACCGTTATTTTTTGATATTGTTAATAATGAAATAGCTCTAAACGCTTTAGACGGAGAGCTAGCCACGTCAGATATGACACAATAATGAGAGCGATGAAACCCCTTTCGTTAGTTTGCTATAGGTACTATGCTATGGATCTGGACATCTGGCAGCTATAAAGTGGTCGAGGTCAAACTACATGAAGAAAACAAATCCTAGAGTTCTGGTTTTGATTCAATATTATGAAAAATTACATAAACAATATATCATTGCCAAAAGTTTCCGTTGGGGGAAAGTAGTGCCAAACGACATAAAATGTAGGTCATGATGAGTGTAGGTGGAATTCATGGTTTGTTGCCTACTGTTTTGTTTCTGCAATAATATGGATTTTTTTGTCCTAATGTGAAAATATAGGCCCTCTATAATTGAGACAACTTCGGCAGTTTTTACCTATTTTGGTAGTACTATAATCCAATTCAAATATTTTGCTAGTATTTTCTGATCTCCACCCATCAAATGATGTCCGGATCTATCAATAAGGTGGGTACTGCAATCTTACTAAACGTGTTTCGTTGCTCTCAATTATAGTGTCATATCTGACGTGGCCAGCTCTTAGACCACTTGTTTTTGTGCGGTAGCAACGCATTAAACTGTTTGTCCTTGCTTGCCTGCCAAATTCCATAGCAATGTGCTGTCCCCGAGAGTTATAGAAAAACGCTTCATATTATTCAATGAGGGATACAAATAGTCTTTTATTTCGGGAATAAATTGAGTATGAAAATAAAATAAAACAGCCACAGTTGACAGGAGCAGCGTTTAGATAGTCTCTGGAAAACATATTCGAATGATAAGTTACCACGAATTTTATATAATTATACATTGGCTATTGAACAATATTTAAAAAGTCACATTCTCTTTTATTAAGTACGCAATCCTTATTTTTACACAGTTTTATTTAGCTTGACCTCGTATATTTGTTTGTTTATTTATTTATTTGTTTATACGCATCAAATCATGTCATGGCAAATGCTGAGCGGCACCCATTTTGGTGTATTGTATTAACTTATGCTATTTAATTGTAAATTACTGTTTAAGTGTATATGCCAAATAAAAAAGATAAACTTTTATCTTTAAATCTTGTAAGTTAAATTTCGACCACTTCCCGGTGTCTGATTGAGCTGAAATTTGGTATACTTCCGTAGAATACATGACAATACTACTAAGTACACGTCAACAATAAAACTGTGTACCAAAAAGACATTTTTGGGAGTTACTTGTGTAAGTAGACGTAGAATATTTTACCTAGTTCCTTCTAATTGGCCATTTCTAATGATCTGGCTGTTGTGTTTAATAATTAGGCACACGCTTTACTCCGTTACCAATGCTTGGATATTATTTCAGTTTGAATGATATAGGAGTATAAGGCTGCACTAGTTTGGGCGATGAAATAAACTTTTAAAGACAACAAAAACTGGTCACCAGCTATACAAATATCAATGGTATTTGATTTGACCCATATTCGTCGTCATTGAGTGTATTTAAATTTTAAATTAGACGAAGAGGTTCTTGATGTCAGAATGCACGCAATAAAATTATGATTTATTATAAAACGTGTATGTAGTAATAAGAAAATGTCTAATCTTTTATTATGTTTGCATTGCAAAAATACCATCCAACAAACTAGTAGGAATTCCAACAACATGATTATGAAATTCGGGATTTAGACTCGTCGTTCCTCCTGCAAATTTTAAGTTTGTAACAATCTACTAACCTATTTGAAGCCGTATTTTCGGCCGCTCGGGGTCCTATTCTACTCGACAGAATTTATACATATCTATACCTACTTTTGTTTATGATTTATAAATGTAAACGTACGTCATGACCTAATGAGAAAAAAAGGACGCCATCGCCAGATACCAACAATTTAATTAATGTTTATTTATCTATCCCACTAAAACTAGTGGTTGTGTGAACCGAAGACTTCGGAGAACATAAATAAGGCAACAGCAATCTTCCCCCCTTTTCCCCCTCATTTTCCCCCCAATCAAAAAAATGGCTCGACAATTTTTGGCAAATAAATCAGGGAACGTACATACCAAGTTTCATCGAAATCGGATGAAAAATGCGACCTCTAGACCGACACTGACCAACCAACCAATACACACACATCAATCTGCCAAATCGTCGTACCAGTGAAAACGGAAACGTTCGCCGCCTCGCTACGCTCGGCTCCTCAGTCAATGATACATTAGTTTGAATAGTATTTTTTTTTCAAAATACATGGAGCGTCACATATCACGCATTATTTACCAATAGCGAGCGTTATTTATCAATATTATCCTAACGAAATTCAATCAGATTCAAAAACCAACTTCAATTTTATTATCGGTATCGGTAATCTCAATGTAACGGAGGCTATTATTGTTCCAGAATGCTTTGTTAAAAACAGTATTGAGTTTCTTAGCTTTTAGGTTGTGGGACGTTTCCTTTGTTTTTGACAGTTGATTGTTTTTCTGACGTTGATGGACGTGATGATTCTTCAAAAATATTCTCAAAAAATATCTGATATTTTTTAACAAGACAGTATTGAAGCATAAGTAAAATTCATATTAAGTATTTCACGTTTTAGGCGTCTTTCACACTGCTGCGGTTTCCGCATGCTACTCCGGTGCGCGAACGAGATGATAGCGCTCTGCATCTGCATGCGTTGAGCGCTGTAACATTGGCACACCGTTGCCGCATGGGATGCGGCGCTGGCGCCAGTGTGATAATCGCCTTAGACATCTCTAAGGCAATTAACATCAACAAACACATCATGAAATATCTTTCATCACAAGTTATATTGTATGAACTACTACCTAACTTAAAATGTTAGGTATTTAATAAATGATCCTTTTCATTATGGTCAATCTTGAAAACCGATTTTAAGCAATCATTATAACAAACCATGTGCGCGAGCGATTGACCCTCCTGGACCCTGTCGAAGTCAAAGATATGTTTACACATTTGCACCTTATCACAAAGGTGTAAGGTCCAAAACTGTAAACATATCTTTAACGTCAACTGTATCTCATTTTTAGCTACAAATGCTGACTAGGTCACACACAGTGCACAATCTTGCGTGTAGTAACCATGTACAGGTGTGAGTTGGACTACTCTCAATAACTCGACTCTAAATTTACGCAAAGGTGTATGTGGTGCATCGCTATATCTGTCCCGCAAAATGTGAGTCATACCCTTTTCAAGCGGAACCCTGAAATGCATTCATTACACCTTGAGGCGTATGCAGATTCAGACCACATACCACAATAGCATTTTGTTTTTCTGTGTGTTGATATGATATTACTTTAATGGTCATATTATTGAATTCTGAATATGCCATCCTCATCAGCATCACTGCTGACAGAGAGACCGAGGAATTTGATGCCGTGTTAAATTAGCATGAAGGTATAAAATGCAGGTACGTTGCAAAAGCTTCTAAAATAGAATGGGTAATTAAAGCTTGAGAATTGCGGAATCAGAGGCATGATATATCTTTGCTAAAGAGTACGAGTATAATTTAAGAAACACATTCTACACATTTACCAAACGGTAAATGAAGTTAATTTTATTGAATGCCGTGAATGATTTGGCACTGAATACTTTAACAGCCTTGTAGGTTAGAAGTAGAAAGTTTCTCAGTCGTAAAAGTTGTTACTTTGTAACTTTGCTTGTATTTTTCCCAACAAGCAGAAATACAAAAATAATTTATTCATATCCTCAATACGACTATTTCCTGAATATGAACAATGTAATGTGCCAACCCACAAATCCTTGAAGAATATATTCTAACGGCTTTGTTTACGGAACTATATGCCGTGCCGTTAGATTCATGTTACGTGTCTTTCTAAGATATTATGTATGTAGTCCTTTGCATTGCATATAGCGTAAATATCTGTTACCGGCTTGAAGAAGGAACATGCAGAGAATCACCCTGAAAAAAAAGGGATGGCAAATCCAAACATTAACTTCAAGTCGCATGACTCGAGCTCGTTTTTTTATGTCTAAAAGCGTAACAAACAGTAGGAGAACTTTAGAATTAAGCTACGAGTACGTCAGAGTGCTCAATATCTAATGAGGAACCTGAGTTCAAGAGGTTCCATTATACTTGAGTAATGGAACCCTCTCGAACCCTATAAATACCTGCATTCGGAATGGCACGCGTCCGGAACTGCTCTGACTTGGCGACGCGCCAGCGAGGTGCAGCGATGATTAACGCTGGATTGTGATCCCCTGATGTCATTACCTGCTCCTAACGCGGTCAACTTCTTTGATACATTTTGTCATAAACTGGTCTGCTAAAAAATAACCATAAAATAGGCAATGATAGGTAATAATATGTAATCCAGAACAGAGGTTCTTAACCGGTATCCCGCGGACCACTCGTCGCTCTTCATCTTTCGTGTCGAGGTTCCTCATATAGTAGATGCCCAAAAAGCACCAATGTTGACAGTCCTGACCGTCGGGTCTGTCAGGTGGTGGTATCTAAAAGTGCTTGAAGCGGTGGGCGAATTTATGAATAGAATAAATTTGATGACTAAATATTCGTTATAGGCGTTTACTTCCAGACAATCGGCGGTCCCTGTCAAAATAAATTATTTTGAATGGTCACTTCCCTTACCACTTAAAGGTTATATGAAGCGCTGGTAGCCTTGCGGTAAGACGTCCGACTTTCAATCCGGAGGTCTCAGGTTCAAACCCCGGCTCGTACCACTGAGTTTTTCGGAACTTATGTACGGAATATCATTTGATATTTACCAGTCGCTTTTCGGTGAAGGAAAACATCGTAAGGGACCTAATCCCAAAAAGACCTAGTTTCCCCCCTCGGGGTTGGAAGGTCAGATGGCAGTGGCTTTCGTAAAAACTAGTGTCTACACCAATTCATGGGATTAGGTTGTCAAGCGGACCCCAAGCCGGGATAAACGCTAGGAGGAAGATAGGAGGAAGAGTCTTTTCTATCTAGTATTTTTCATCTCTATGCCACTTTTCGATCAAACAGGCTCTTTCAGTAGGCATAGTAAAGCGACTAAAAGTGAATGTAAAAAAATATCATAGGTACAGTCACCGGCAATAGTATCTTCCTACATGAAGACCGCAAAAATGTGTGACACGCTCTTATTTATATAAGGTCATTAGAGCGTGTCACATATTTTTGCGGCCTTCATGTAGGAACATTGAACACTATTACCAGTGATTGTACATATGTCCGCTAAAAACAGAATCAGGGCTGTATATTTGTCACTTGATGATTCAGAATGGGGTCAATCGACCCGTGACGTCGATATCAAATGTAAACCTGCGTAATTTTGCGAGACATATATTACGAATTCTAGGTCGACATTCGGTTTATAAATTACCAAGAAATTCGCAGACGACTTCTGCTTAGCGATGACAAAAACCATAATAAAACAGTGCAGACTAGAAATAGGTTAATAACTAGCGCCAGTTATCCTTCGCGTATTAATAACTGCATTTCTAGGGATGTGGACTAGTACCTAGAATAAAGGTGACGACAGGTTTCACAAGAACCAAATTCCAGGCTGTCCAACCAAGTGTTGCCAATCTGAGACTGCATACAGTTTTATAATTACAATTTCCCATGCTATAAACTTTGTGTTTTTATTCTATGATAACGAATTTTAGTAGGTATAGATACGAGTTATTCGTGTGCAGTTTGACGTGGACATGGAAATAATTAATAGGAAAGTGAGTTTTACAAACAATCTAAGCAGATACTTAAGTGAACTGACAACTCTTTTAACAATTAAATACCTATGGTGCAATAAAATTATGTCATTTTGACGCATCCCACCGAAAGTTTTCGGTATTGAAGATTTTTTTAAGGTGTACGAAAGTCACAAAAGAGCACTTTCACACTAACTGAACATCTTGAAAAAATCTTAAGGCGCCCAACGACTATCAGTCCGCCTGCAGTCCACCTGACGATCTCGGTCTGTCAGTTAGAATAAACATTTGCCGGCTCCGAACAACTGACAGGCCGATATCGTCAGGCGGACTGCAGGCGGACTGATAGTCGGCGGCCGCCATTACCAGCTTTCACAGCCCTATAGAATAACTAGTGAATCTATGCACTCGAGTCACTCGAAATGTAATTGTGCCCATCACTACGACTACAGAGTGACTGTGTAAATAACATGAACTAGATTATTTGGCCGAAAGTGCCTTGTGAGATAATAGTCTCTAATTCTGTCGTAATTCTTGTTTTGTTTAAAAAAAATAAGTAGAGGTTACTGAATCAAATTATCTAATATCGGCTGATACTAGCTGCTGTAAGGCTTCTAAAATACTTTCATATATAGGATGAAATAATAACCACCGTTCATATTGAGTGAAGTGAGCTAGTTTTGTATGGGGAAGCCAATATTTGTTTCGCGTTTTCGGGGTGGGTCCCATAGTAAAAGTTGTTCAGTATAGCCTACCTAATCACCTCGTTCAATATGAACGGTAGTTATTATTTGAAAAATTAGTGCGCATCGTGAAAAATCAATCCATCCAACATTCAAATCAATAGCCTATGACCTTAGTTCCTATCGCAGCCCAAAAGTGCTGCACTGCAATAGTCTTTGTACCTGGCGGGGACCATCTCCGAATGTATCAATATCATATTATACGCTCGAAGATGATATCCGCCACGTGTATCCCTTGCTTTTAGACTAAATTGTCTCGACTCTGTCGACCGTCCAGTAGCGCCCTCATTGCGGGGATTGTATTTTCTAATAAACGAATTAATTTCTGTATAATCCCTCATCTCCTCGTCATTTATTTGGCTTTCTGCACTTTCTCACTAGAGTTTGCGTACCTAACTGATCCTTTCCAGACAGATTTTAAACATAAATCCCAGTTTCATGTAGGTACAAAAGCGATCAAAGATGATCTTATTCTTGTACTCTTATGTACCTATATTGTTTTCAGAACGATTGTGCAACCGACACTCAGAAGTTATGACACAGCGCGCGGGGGATAGGAAACATTTGTTGTCTGTCATCGGCGCGTACGCACGCCGCGCCGACTGTTGTGTAATGGATAATGAGATATTGCTGTGTTTTCCAAAACGTTCAGCATAAGTAGTTTTATTTTTATTTATGCTCAAGACTGGACGTTTCATTCTATGATTCATTTAACTCTTGATGTTTTAGAAATGTGTCGTATATTACGGCCCAGTAATGCCACAGAAAAGCGAAATAAGGGCTGAAGCTGCGTCACGACGACACTAACTATGGATATGATCTTTAACCTCACTATTGATAGAGAGCTACGACATATGGGTGCTAAATATGTTAATTTAGGTATACCTTGTGCAACCTAAGAAGCAATTTTCGACACCTGTCATCTCAGTACATTTTATAACCTAAAATCGATTTTAGGTTATAATATAAAATGTATTGAGATGACAGGTGTCAAAAATTGCTTCTTAGGTTGCACAAGGTATAGTGTTAGTTTGATAGTCTATAGTATACAATACATTCTAGAATTTGGTAAGGTTAAAACAATTGTTAACTATCTTTTCTTATCACCCAAGCAGCAATGTAATGATGAGAAAAATAATAATGGCGTAAAATTAAAAATATGTTGACTCACCAAAACATTATCAAGAAATAACCCGGCCTGGAATGCAACAACAAACATCCACGACATTTAGACAACAAAACTATATTTTACAGTCGTATAAATAAACTGTTTACAAAATGTGGCGCCAAAACCGAAGGAATTTACTCTTTGATTTGCGAAACGCGAGCTGATTGCACAGCGATAGAAGAAAAGTATGTAAGTCACTCGTAGTAGTGGAGAACTCCATCGTAATCGTGTGATTAATCTAATATATTCCACAGTAAATATTGTAAGTAGGTAGCCTGGAATTTTTTGCAGATAAAATTTCATTATATAGTCTGTCAATAGAAAGGTAAACAAATATGGCTGAATATATAGGCAAAAGAAGCATTTGATACATGACAACATATTATTAAACATAAACTTTCGTGAGACATACTAACACTATAACGCCGCCGATAGGTATTTACTAAAAATGAATGTAAAAAAAAGTTTTTGTGCATAAATCAACAATGAAACCATGATTGTACTTTAAAAGTGCGTGATAGCGAAGCAATGAAGGTATATTACCCTATTACTCGTACCATCAGGCAGGTATGCTTGTTTGCCACTGGTAGGTAGCATGGTAAGCAGCTACCGTAGCCTGCAACTGCAGAGCTGTCACATGCGCGGTGCCGTCTCTTTACAAAGAGGAGGATTCACTGTGTTGACGGCTAAAGGAACAAGAACATTGCAGCTTTGCGTCATTTTCACGTTATGAAAATCCTACTTTTCTACATATTGTATGTTGGCGTGCTATGGCAACCTCGGGCCTGCTTGTGAAGCCCGCGCAACGAGATTTTTATGAGTCATGTGTCATAACTCACGAGACCATTACTCTACAGTTGCAGATTAGCAGGCAATAGAAAATAATCCACGGTAAACATTTGCGTGATATTTCAGATGTTGGGTTTTTTACGCCATTCTTTACTATGCGTAATCTTAGTTCACGTAACGTAGGGTAAACTTGGATATACGGTGCTGGTAGGGATCCTAACAATATATAAAAAAATCAGAACTAGCCGTTAGCTTTCCATTTTAATATTCGGTACGACTGGGCTAGTCGATTGATATCCACGTGTTCATCAATATTTCATCAAGCAACGCCGCTGAAATCAGACAAGTGCACGCAAAACCAGAGGCATAAAACTTTTATGCGCATTCCACCTCAACTATCCGCAGACGAGAGTAATTGGCTGACTCGCGCACTATAAATCTGCCTGCGTTAAGCATTGCGCAGACGGCTGCTTTTATGATACGCTTAAATTAACCCAAAACGCGGGAATGGAAAAGCCACCAGCAAAGGGTTCGTATGTATGACGCACTTTAAAGGCGGCCACCGACTATCAGTCCACCTGCAGTCCGCCGTCAGTTAGAACAAAAATTTGCCGGCTCCGAACAACTGACAGGCCGATATCGTCAGGCGGACTGTAGGCGGACTGATATTCGGTGGCCGCCTTAAGGGACAGAGACTAGCTAAAACCTCTTTCCTATTATTGAAAAGCGCACCATCGACTTTCCACCAAACAAAACTTTCAGTCAGTGTATTTGTGATCTGCGTTTTATACATATCGTCATCGTACTTGATGTCAGAAACTTACCTATGTATATTTATCGCGCCATATCATTGCTATATCGCGCAATCTCAATACTCCTGGAGACCCATATTACACAATCGGGGAGCGCTTTTAATACTCGTTTCCTCTGTTCGTCCCGCCTGCACTCGATAAGCGAGTGGAGTAGCAGTTTGTTTACACTCTAATGTCGAATTAAGGCCGATCCCGAGACTAGCCAGGTCTCAGGAATCTTACTTCTAGCCATGACACGGTATTTTTATTGCTTCTTAATTCTGTCACTTATGTTTAAGCTTAATACCGATGTAAAGCAGATATTTCAATCGATCACAGCAGTTTTAGGCTCGTTTTTTGTTTTGTTTGTTAATTTTCAACATAAATTCCGAGGTTTTATTTCCTTTGAGGATCCAACAGACTGATTTTACTAAGAGGCGTACCTAAATACTTCTTAAACTTAATACACACTTTCAATAGCGTTGGAAAAGTAGGGGACAATTATTTTGGTTGGATGAAGATCTACAGAGAGACGTAAATAGGCTTGTCATAGTAATATATGTATTGTAAATATAAACCGTATATTGTAATACGGTTTATATTTACGTGTCTGTTCTCAATAACGAGACCGACCTTGCAAATCCACCGCGCCCTTCAACAAACGACTTGTGCACGCGCACATTCCGTAAATACCACAATGTACACAAATAAACACAATTTGAATACACGGCGAGGTAATAGATAAAGGTACAAAACATCAGTTAAAAGAAGGATTGGTAGTTGATAGGTCAATTAGGTCAGTTGTTAAAGTAGGTTATTACTATCATTTGTCTTATACAATGCACCCCACTCTTTGAATTAATTTAATTATTTTTTTTATTTTTTATTTTTTTTTTACAATGTCAATTATTCATTTATAACCAATAAATTACAAAAATAAACTAAATTAAAATAAATTAAAACTAAATTAAAACTAAATAACAACTAAAAACTAATTAAAAAAATTAAAAAAAAAAAATTACTTACCTATAAAAAGAACACCCCGTCTAGAAGATCGGCCTGCGGCATTGACCCTATAACGCTGGCGGCGTTACCTCTCTGTACCGCTAGAGCGATACGTTAATTAATTAATTAATTTCGCTTTTAATGTCGTAAAAAGCGGCCAAGACCTCCTCCCCCTGTTCCTCAAGTGGAATCAATCCAAAACCTTCTGCATTCACGGCAGATGACTTAAACTCAAGGCTGCTGGTCAACGCGGCAACTAACGAATTAATATCAGTCAATTAATTGCAACCTAACGTTTCAAAACCTAAATTTTTCGAGGATACTTTGTTAAGAGCTTTCCAAAGATAACTTTTAGATCCCGAATACGCGTATAACCGACATCGTTGTCACCTCGCAATTAGTATTCAACTCTTCTGGTCCCTCGAGGCTCCGGTGGCGAAGCGGCAGTTGAGAATGCACGGCATTCAGGGCATAGCAAACTCTTGTGACATCGGGGAAGTGGGCCACTCGGTTCCAGCGTGCCGATGTTTACCCACATCGCGTCTTTATAAAAAATAACAAATCGGCTGTTTTTTCAGCCTCGTATAGCACTCGTAGGTTATTGTTGAACACTGTCATGGAAATCAACAGTTCGGTAGCGATGGTTTTATCCTTTGGTATTATCTCATGTTTATTTATTACGCTTTAAGGCCGTTCCTCGATTCGGACAAGCCACGCCCATTCGATAGAGACACGTTTATGGCTCCCGTGCACGAAAGAAAGAGATGCAGCGCTCTTAAGGATCAGACTTTTTGACTAAACTACGATAAATAAGCGAATCTATAAAGTTTTGTCTAATTTTGCTTCTGTGACTTTTTAGATAAACCAGAATACCATGTTTTTTACTTAGTTATATTGCTTAATCTCTTACCCGCTTATTCATAAACGTGTTGCAAAGCTCATTTAGTTAAAATGTATTTTGTCTGTTTCTAACAAACACAACTGTCAATGTGACAGATAAGGACAAAAGATGATTTAGTAAAATGAGGTTTGCAATACGTTTATGAATAAGCGGGTTATAGTTTACGTAAGCTAAGAAAAATAAGGGGGAAAAGGACCCAACTTCGGATTTTTTTTCTATCGAGCCAACTTTCAGCAATCGTGTTTCGGCTTGTGCCAAAAACAAGAGTATATAGTCTAATAATGTATATTCGAAAATAAAATCACTCCCTTTTCCCGTTTAGGCACTAGAGCGTTTGAAAAAACCTATAATTTTTCAAAGTAGCCCCTTAAGCAAAAGTATCTCTTCTAAAAGCTTCATTCCGCATCGGATGTTCACAGCGCTCATACGATGAGAGGACGGGCACAGTTTGACGTAGATATATGTATTACATGCTATATTTTATCAAATCTGTTATTACATTTTTGATGTACCATCGGGTTCATAATTGCATGGCCAATTTATCAATGAATTCATTCATAAATTGCCCATGCATTTTTGAACCCGATGATACCTTTAGACTTGTGATATGGTCAGTCCTGGTTCGCAAGAAGTGTTTCAGATTTAGAGGAAGTTTATAAACGATGAAATCCGGAGAGCTGGGTTGTGTTCGATTCAAGAATGTACGTGTTTTGCACATGTTTTGCAGATGATTATTTCCACGTGGCGGTAGTTAACGTTCCTGAAACAATTCGTGTACGTGACCAAAGCCAAGAATGTTTACTTCAACATTCGATAATTCGTAGTTTCTAAGTAAGTAAGTATTATAGTGAATTAATATAAAAATATAGTACTTTGTTGTGATTGCGACGACGTCGAGACAAATATTAACAACAAATTCGAAAAATACTTATGTCGGTAATAAAATTAACAGCTTTTGTGCAAAAACATCCTCCATATTGGTAATTATTAAAAACGAGTATGGGACAGTTTGATGCTCCATTATTTTGGACAAAAGATTACATACATTTTGCGATACTGCGGCGTCGTATTAACTCAACACAACGGGAGGAGTTGGGTCGTCAAAATCCTGACCATATTTTTTTCAATAACTTATATAATTTTGTTTGTTTATCTTCCAGAATCTGAAAAATAACCACCTACTTGCTTTCGAGAGAAAACTCACAAGTCTATTATAAACTTATATGGATGTCATATACCTACAAAGGAAAAAGTGACCTAGGCCTCCGATGCCCAAGACTGGGGTCGAACCAGCGTCTTCTGCATTCGCGGCAGATGCATGCAATGAACTCCTAAGAGCTCAGAATGGACATAATGTTGTTGTACCTTAGATCATTGGCCAAAATGCGCCCTTAGCATTTACAAAGATTGCATATACACGGGACAATTCGACCGATGCTTCTGTGACCCAGCTGTGGCGAAGTTGGTTAAGGCATCTGTCGCGAATGCAGAAGACGCTGGTTTGATCCCATTCTTGGGCACCGGAGGCCTAAGGTCACTTTTTCCCTTGTATATGACATCTATATGAATTTATAATAGAGTTTTCTCGAAAGCAAGTAGTCTGCGAGAGTCGAGGTGCTCAAAGGGTCGTCGCTTCGCATTCCTGTTCGCATGCCTATCTATTTATACGACGCTGGACGCTGACATCCCCAGCTTCATGCTCGCATTCCGCGGCTACGGCACATAGACATTTTCCGGATTATCTACAAGAAGATAAAGAAAAAGCAGAATATATTGCATGTGCTTACCCAAACAGAAAAAAAAACTTAAGTTATTACTTAGGGAAACATACAAATTCCTCCAGGCCTAACGAGCTAACTTTTAGCCTGCTTATCTCTAAACTTAATTTTTTTTATCGTTTTTAGTTGATATTACTGCGACATAATATACCTGAAGAAGAGAAGAAGATATTAGCTAAGCTAATACCTACTAACTGTACGTGACCACACACAGGTAAATCATCCGCGATCGCTATGCGATCATCTCCGCCCACAAATAGATAGAAATCCGCAGTTCAAATATATCTTTGCACCTGCAATCCTCAGACGTCGCAGCCGGGTCTACACCGACCGCACGCCTCAAGTTCTCACCTTGTTATACGTTATACCTATATAGATCGCATCGTCAAGATTACCGGCAGGATTACCGGATGTTTGAGCGTCTCGAGTGGTCGGTGCAGACCGTGAGAGCGAAGCCCTACCAATCTGGCTGCCGCCCAAAATGACACCGGCGGAGGAATGTGCTGTTTATATCGACTTCGCCCAGTTATTCTGATATTAACACGTTGAAATGTTAATGTGATGTCGAAATGAGAATCTTTGTCCGCCAGTTGTACTGCTTGAACTCTGCGTAGAGGTTAGGATGTCTTTGAACTGAGTTGGAATGGAAGTTTTATACCTCTAACAATCGCTGCCCCGTTCTCGCCTTCGTCGGTAATGACACGCTCATAACCAACGATATAGAAAAAGATCCATACAAAACTGCACTTAAGGCTGGCTCTACATGATGGGCCATCATAGGGACGCAGCTATACGCTGGAACGAGATCGCAATATCGTTAGCTCTTTCTAACGCATAGCTGCGTCCCTATGATGGCCCATCATGTAGAGGAGCCTTAAAATACAGGCTGAGGCATTCCTTCAAGACAGTAATATTTATTATCTTCACCCTCCGATTAATGGGGACTTAACATAATATATTGCAAATTAACTTTTGGACACGGGTATGTCCTTAAACTACGTCCAAAAGAGAGGTACTGCGAATGTCATCTCGCTATGTGTGGTAGGGCACAGCACAGCGAATGTCATCTCGCTCAAATCTGGAGCAGAGCCCGACTGGGGAAGTACCTCCACCTTAATTACAGAAAACCACAGCCAAATAGCACTAGACCCTACTCATAGTGTTGTGTTCCTGCTGGTGAGTAAGGTTGCCAAAGAGCTCAAAGAGGACCCAGTGTGTTGACGACGAGAGACCTCTCGTATTCCTTTAGCCGTCAACACAGTAAATCCTCCTGTTTTTAAAGGGTCGGCAACGCGCATGTGACACCTCTGGAGTTGCAGGCGTCCATAGGCTACGGTAGCTGCTTACCATTAGGTGGGCCGTAAGCTTGTTTGCCACCGACGTTGTATAAAAAAAAATTAACTTGAGTACATATAAGCTCCTTGAAGGAATACCTCAAATTAAGAGTCGCCAGGACGCTCGCGTGAACTCGCGTCCCCATACAAACGTAGTTTAGCTCTCATTTTAAAACGACATGCTTTAGAACCACGATATTTGGCATGCGCATTCTAGCAGTACAGATCTATGTCGGTAATTCGTTTTCGTTGCTAAAAATTGTAATACAAAGAAAATATAGCAAAAATAAGTTTTTTATGTAAATCTGTATCTGGCTGTATTTTCTTTGTATTAAATTTTTTAGCAACGAAAACGAATTACCGACATAGATCTGTACTACTGGAATGCCCATGCCAAATTTCGTGGTTCTAAAGCATGTCGTTTTAAAATGACAGCTAAACTACGTTTGTATGTCTGGGCATCCATCATATAGGAACCATCGACACGAAAGAAGAAGAAGAAGGGTCAGCCAGATAATCTACTAGCTGACCCTGACTGACTGAAGTGACTGAGAGGTACCAATATATAACTAAGTAGTGGATGAAGTATCATTTTCTACTTAGTTATATCTTGCCACCTCTATGGATCAAAGCATATCTCTTACTTAAGTATATCTCTGATACCCATAAAATTTATTGCCAATTTAACAATGATTTTATATATACTAGATAAGAAATCAGCACTCCAAATGTGGCACAGTAAAAGCCGTTGCAACGCGACGGGTTTTGCCGAAGAGAGCCGAGCCCGAGCCGAGCGAAGCCCGATCGTTCCGAGAAGTCTATATACAAAGGACTAACAAACGTTTCGTTAAAATATTACCAGTGTTATGTGTAATTGTAAAATTTGGTTACGCCAAAGATGATTGCAAATGCTTCTTTGTCCAAGGTGGTATACCTTTGTTCTGTATCATTTAATTTTTTGCTTGCAAATGCAACTGGCCGTACAACACCATCAGTACCTCGGTTTGAGATTATAGCACTAACGCCATATGCTGAGGCATCGCACGTTAAAATTAATGGAAGGTCCGGGTTGTAATGTGTTAAATTACTGGCTGAAGCTAATTTTCTTTTTACTAAATTAAATGCTTTTTGACAGTCATCAGTCCAGACAAAAGCTCCCTGCTTTGTACATTCATACAGCGGGTGAAGCATTGTAGCTAAATCTTTCAAAAACCGACCGTAATAATTTATCTTGCCCAAAAATGAGCGTAACATTGTTAGATTTTCTGGTGGTTCTAAGTTCAATATGGGTTCAATATTTTCTTTTATAATTTTAATTCCTTGTTTGTCTATTCTATAACCAAAGACATCTATGCTTTTTCGGAAAAACTTACATTTTTCAACTTTTAATTTGAATTCACATTCTTTTAGTTTGATTAATACCAATTCTAGTGTTTTTGTCATCTCGGACATAGATTTTCCGCACATGTAAATGTTGTCAATAAAGACAATTACATTAGGGATATCTTGTAATTTTTGTGCCATCAATCTTTGAAATGACCCAGGCCCCGTACTAACACCATATGGTAGGTATTTATATTTAAAGGTGCCTACCTCTGTCACTATCACCGTTAAATCCTGTGATGGTTCATCCAGTGGTGCCTGTAGATATGCTTCTCGAAGGTCTAATTCACAATAATAATCTGCTCCCCTTAATTTATTAAAAATATCTTCGATGTGTGGTAGGGGGTAGCGATCAATTTGTAGTTGTGGATTTAAAGTTACTTTGTAATCGCCACACAGGCGTACAGATCCATCGGGCTTCAATATAGGGACCACTGGAGTTCCCCATTTGCTGTATTTAACGGGTTCAATCCGTTTGTTATCTAGCAATCTTTTTATTTCTTGGGCGACTTTATCTTTAAGTGCAAATGGTACCGAACGGACTGGTAAACATTTAGGTTCTGCATTTTCTTTTAATTTCAAGGATATACAGTCACCTTTAAAATTTCCCCACCCCGGTGTAAATATATCCGAAAAATTTTCTTTTATGGTGTTGACGGGGTCTGTCACTTCAATATTATTTATTTTTACTGGCCACAATCCGAATATTTGTAGTAAATCTCTGCCTAAAAGTCTAGGTTTATAGTTCTCAACCACAAATAAGTTAACATTTTTAATATTGTTATTAAGTTTAAATTTTATGTTATTTATTACTCCTAATGGTTGTGAGTATGATTGGTCAAAATTTATGAAGTTTATATTCGCCTTTTCTACTTCATGTATTAAATTTAGGGCTTCTATATCTTTTTGTAAAATAGTTGATGTTGCAGAGCCCGTATCCAATTCAAATTTAAATTTTATGTTATTGACAAAGGCATCAATCAAGCATGGTGGTACCTTATCTGTGGTTGATTTACAATTATAAACATTATAATAGTCATCACTTTCTGGATAAAGTTCTTGTATTGACTGTTCAATATCTGAATTTTGATTTTGCATTTCCGTTTCAGTTTCTAGTTGATTAATTTTATGGGATTTAGGACACATTTTGAACAAATGGCCTTGGTGGCCACACTCTGAACAGAACTTATGTTTTAAACTGCACTCACTTTTGACATGATTATTTTTACCGCAGCAATAACACTTAGTTGACTTACCGGATGCTGTTGGCCCGCGGTTGGCTTTATTAGGAAATCTCTTTGTCTTACTCTGTGCTTTGTCATCTTGCTTGACAAAAAACATGCTTGTTGCGGGTTCTTCTGCAGGCGTTTTCAGTTTGGTCTGCAACCATGCTGCTTCCACCGTCCTGGCTAAAGCCGTCAGTTCCTCAAGGGTTTGATTACCATTCTTAAGTAGTTCAAATTTGACTGCTGATGAATACACTCCATCTATGAGTTTCTCTTTGACCTGATCCTTGAAGTCTTTAAAGTTACATTTCTTTGCAGCTTTCTTCAGGCGTATAATATATTCTTCAATGCTTTCTTCTTCCTTTTGGTTACATTTCCTAAACTCAGCCCGGTCCACGGGAACGGAGGTGGAGTTGTTGTATCGGTCATCTAATAATTTAATGAGCTCTGTATATGACTTTTCGGTTGGTTTTGCGGGCGCACACATGTGACTAAGGGTTTCTAGTACCTTTGATGTAACCTTCGTAATCAACAAAGCCACTTTTTTGTCTTCTGGTACATTATTCAAGCTAATTAAACACTGTAGTTGAACCTCAAATGTGTCGAAATCCTTCCCGTCAAAAGGTTCTATATGATAATTCACGTAATTAACTGCCATTATTTGTGATTTCTGCGGCTCCTGAACCTTTTCTGCGGTTTGAATAAGTTGTCCACTTTTTATTGCGTCCCTTAGTAATTTTCTTAATTCCTCAACCGTTTCACCCTCGAATTTTAGTTGTAGTTCTTTGGCTAGTTGTTCAAGCTCATTTTTGGTTAAAGTTTGCACAAAACTTGTTCTTTTTTCAGAAATATCACTCCAAAAATGATCTCTTAATGACATCGGTAAGTTAACCTCAAAATTTCACTCAAAAAATGTCACCAACACTGTTTTACTTTTAAACTAGTATTTTTGGTTTTTATCATAGTCCACACGCGTATGACGTTATTTTCTCGTCGCCAATGTTATATTTTGGAGACAAATAAAACTGTAAATTAATTAATTACGGTTTATTTGATACACAGACATGCGCTAGTTAAATGACAGTTATGACAGTTCTCCCAAGGGGGTTGCCACACACCAAACACTATGACAGATTATCACAGTAAGCGAGACTAGGGATTAAGCTTAAATGCTACAGCATGAAGGTCAACGTAATATAGGCACAATTGGCGATAGGAAGTGAAGGTTTCGTAAATTTAAACCGAACTGACAGTATTGAGGAATAAGGCTAGTGGAGTAGTTGTTGTTTTTGTTTAATTACGAAAGTTATTTAGTAAATTTTATTATTATATTATATTTTATAATGTTGAATCATTTTTTATGGTTCCGTGGCTAAATTGGCAAAAACGGAACCCTTATAGTTTCGTCATGTCCGTCTGTCCGTCCGTCCGTCCCTCCGTATGTCACAGACATTTTGAGACGTATCCTTATAAAATTTTAACACAAGGTGTATTTTATGCGCCACTAGTGAAATAAATTGCTAAAAAAAATATTTTGTACATTATCGGTTAAGGAGTTTTCGAGTGATCTCCAAAAAACTACGTACATAGGCAGATACGACCTTGTGACATATATTTTTTTATTCTATTAAAACGAACTAATACGCGAAATAGATATAATTTTGAAGTTATCAATATTTATTACAAAAATTTCATAAACAAATTAAGTATACATAATAAAGTAATTGATCCAAGAGCGACTCCATTGCTCTTATGTGCCATGTGATTTTTGAACTTCAGATGAATGACAGGTGAAATTTTATCATATCTTTCTTCTAATTTGTAATACAACCTTAACGATGTTAAATAATTCGCACTGGCCGGCTACACATTTTTTTGTGCTATATTTTTGGAAAATCTTGTTTGTGTCTGCGCCTCTATTATATTATAACTCAATGCAATTTAATCACTAGCCTTCTGTTTCCGTCGTAATAATTTAATTCACCCTCGGATTTTATCGCCAAATCTCTTCAAACACTGGCCGTTTATAAACTCAGTGAGTGTGTATTCAAATTTAAATGATGAGTCGGACAGAAAGGTCGAAGTGGGAATGTTTGCCGGCGAAAATAGCCCGGAATGTGCAAGGTATGGCAGGTTATTATCATTAGGCAGGCGAGTGGAGATTTCAAGCCCCAGTGTAACTTGACCGCAAGACCCGTAACAACTTTACTTTGGGCGAATCACTTTTGCTGGTTCTGTTTTATTTTCGACGTGGCCTGGCTTGGAGAGCGATTGGAATGATAATTCAGAGCTAAGAGTCTCGTCTGCGCGCACAAGGACACAACTATTAATCATAATTTTTGTTAGATATGTACAGTTGCCATCGTCGGAGCGTTCAAGGTGGTCACAAATATCTGAACAACGCGTCTATTATCTCTAGTTTTAAGTAGTTTAGATTGTTACGGTAGGGAATATGTTTATAATGTTTTTATTTAATTTAGAACCAAATAAAAGAAATATAATTAACAAGGTGATAAAGACCATATTCAGACATTTTTCAGTACCCTGGCCGCTCCGATATATCTGATGGCAACTGTACTAACAGGTGTACTTACAAGAAAGTATTAAATATTTTTCACTAGTACCTTACTCAGTCTCAGTACAAAATAAAGACAATGAAAGTAGGTAGGTACATATATACTGAATATATCAAATTAGTTAGCCTAACTAAAATTGCTTTTTTTTTCAGATTAGATAAGTCGTGCGATTGTCGTCATGCGATTTTTGGGAAAACGATTTTAAAATTTGTCATTTTGCATCGTATTGGCTTAAGCGTATCACTAATAGTGGAAAAAAGTAGTTTCATTTATGTTTTGCCCAGATATGGCTGAAAAAAATACAGCTAAAGTGTCGAAATCGACCGTTATTTTTCTAATCTGAAAAAAAACGAGGTATAATCAATGTACTCGTATTATAGGTAGGTGTATAAAGCATGATTAAAATTCAACGTACAAAACTAAGAATGTTATGAGCCAAAAATGAAAAGCAAGTGATACAGTGCCTATCAACTAAGTAACTAACGAAGTAAATAACTGCCAAGTTTCTGGAATGCTGTCGGGTTTCACGACTAAAAATAATTACAATTCTCTGCCAAAGCCTCATTTAGATGTACCGTTATATTTGGCGATATGGCAGCACTCCACGAAGCAGCAAGGTGAGGAAACCATACGTTTAAGATGTCAAGCCAAATCGCCAACAAAAATGACACATTGCCAAAAACATAAGCGACTCAAAATAGATGTCGGGGCCAAAATACTTTTAGGAGTCTTGAAAGTAATTATTATGTTTTTAATAATGTTGCGCATTGTAGAGATCGTCATAATTGTTTTACAAAAACGGAACTTAATCGCGTAATCGCTCACTTTTGTAATTTCCCTGACAAAAAAATGTCTGCCTGCAACCACGAACGTCACGACACGCTCAAAACGTCAGGAAAATTACAAAAGTAAGTGTACACACGCGATTAAGTCCCGTTTTTGTCAAAATAATGAGTGAACATCGTGTGAGTTTAAATCAGTACATCGTCAATAATTGATCACATAAATGTTACACCTACCGAGTACAGTGACGCGTCAGTACTCTCGACCGAGTACTCGCAAGGTGTAAACACATCGCCGAGTACTGGGCCGGGCCAGTCTACTCTCTCGGCCGAGTGGCATTTTGCTGTCTCGCCACTGTACTGGTCAGGTGTAACCAGGCCTTTAGTCATCCACTAAAGCTAGAAAAGCTCAACCCAGAATGTTAAACCAGACAAACTCAAGTGCTGGTATAGTGCGCCATATTGGTATTATTTTTGTGCTTAGTTTAGGAGAGAGACAAGATCATCTGGCTTTAAGATAGACCAAGCAGATAAGACAATATAACGATACAATAAGTAGGTAAGTACACATTAATTTACAAGTGATCCTACTTCTATAGAAATTTCAAAAGCTTTGTAGTAGAGACAAGGTCTAACAAAAAACAGGAAGAAGCAGGAGGGAAGCAGTCAGATTTGGATTTTATTTTAATTTTTCATTTTAATTAAGTACACAATAGGCAGGTACATGTCTGTCTCTCAAGCTGTTTTGATATGCCTCCTTGAAGAACTACGCATTATTGTATATAGTATCTTAAATGTATTAGTATTACTGTTTTGAAAAAATAAGTCCCGGCGAGTTTCTTGCCGGTATTAAGTAATACTTCTCGGGTCAGAGGTGAAGGGTTAAAACCGGTGATAGTTTCTTTTTCTCTCTGACGTTCATAAGTGCATTGTAATGTGCCTAAATTGAAGAATAAATATCTTTTATCTTTTTTTTATCTACAACGCAACTGGCCAGCTTTAGGTACTGCCAAATGTGCAAAAGGGTATAATTAAGTTGTTGGGCCTAGCTAGCCATATTTAGGGCTCATAATAGTCAACCTCCATAAGCTTTGCATTAGCATAGCATCGAAATCGATAAGGATGACTATAGCTATATACAGACCAACACTTTTAAAAGTTGACGATATATCTACATTGGTGTGGTGAGATTTTTCAACCGACTTCAAGATTTCGAAGGGGGAGGTTATCAATTCGTCGGACTTTTTGGTTTTATTTTTGCTTTTTAGGGTTCCGTACCTCAAAAGGAAATAAAACGGAACCCTTATAGGATCACTTTGTTGTCCGTCTGTCTGTCTGTCTGTCTGTCAAGACCATTTTTCTCAGGAACGCGTGGAGGTATCAAGCTGAAATTTATACCAAATACTTAGGTCTATTGTCCCTTGAAGCTGTGAAAAAATCAAACTTAAAAGCCAACGCAATCAAAAGATACAGTCGTTTATGCTGCAAATTTTAGAGTTTTCGGCACTCACAAAACCTACGGGGTACTTCCCATGAACCCAGAAACTTGAAATTTGGCACGAAGCAACGTCATATAGCATAGAGAAAGGAAAATTTATAAAAACTAGACATTTTTAGTAAAATCATACAGAAAAAAATGTTTTAAATTTTAAACTTACTACCTTTTTTCCCGTAAACGCGTGAAGTTATTAAGTTGAAATTCATGTCAAATACTCAGGGCTATAGGACTTTTCAGATGTAGCAAAACAAAACTTTTATGTCAACGCAATCAAAAGAAATAGCAATTTAAGTTGCATATTTTGAAACTGAGTACTCGCAGGAAACTCAAAACCTAAAGGGTACTTCCCGTAAACTCAGAAACTTAAAACTTGGCACGAAGAAACTTCATGTAGCACAGATAAAGTAAAAATTACGAAAAGTAGATTTTTTTTGTAAAATCATACAAAAAAATATATTTTAAATTTTAAACTTACTACCATTTTCCTCGTAAACGCGTGAAGTTATTCAATTGAAATTCATGTCAAATACTCAGGTATTTTTCAGATGTAGCAAAACCAAATCTTTATGTCAACGTAATCAAAAGGAATAGCAATTTAAGTTGCATATTTTGAAACTGAGTACTCGGGAGATACTCAAAACCTAAAGGGTACTTCCCGCAAGCTCAGAATCTTTAAACTTGGCACGAAGAAACGTCATATAGCACAGACAAAGGAAAAATTATAAAAAGTAGACATTGTTAGTAGAAACATACAAAAAATATTTTTTTAAATTTTAAACTTACTACCTTCTTCTGCGTAAACGCGTAAAGGTATTAAATTGAAATTCATATCAAATACTCAGGTCTATTATACCTTTCAGCTGTGGCAAAAACAAACTTTCATGTCAACGCAATCAAAAGAAATAGCAATGTAAGTTGCATATTTTGGAGATGAGTACTCGCAAGAAACTCAAAACCTAATGGGTAGTTCCCGTAAACTAAGAAACTTGAAACTTGGCACGAAGAAACTTCATATAGCAAAAACAAAGGAAAAATTACGAAAAGTAGGCATTTTTAGTAAAATAGTACTTAAAATATTTTTTTAAATTTTAAACTTACTACCTGTTTCCTCGTAAACGCGTAGAGGTATTGAATTGAAATTCATATCATATACTCAGATCTATAATATCTTTCTGCTGTAGCAAAACGAAACTTTCATGGCCACGCAATCATAAGAAATAGCAATTGTTTTAGGTTTTTACGGAACCCTCGGTGCGCGAGTCCGACTCGCACTTGGTCGGTTTTTTTTATGTATGTTCACCGATTATTAGAAGATTTTTTGTATGAAAGAGTCTTCACAACTCTTCAACTATGCATATTATAAGCACTTCTATAGCGATTTCAGTATTTTTTACAGCAACTCGGGCATTTCCTCTTGGAAAAGCGGATCCTAAGTGAAGTCAGTTCTTTTTTTGTTTAAAATTATTTGTGTAGGTAAGGGAACGACGTTGGTTTTTCAAATGAAACGATCACATATCACGCTGTGGGCTTGGGTACCATCTGGCGATATACAAAAACATCTAAACACAAATATTAGCTTAATGATTTCATACATTGAGAGAAGCCAGGTTTCCGATACATTAGAGCAACACATTTAACAAAGATAATATTTCCGTGGGCGGACGATGCGCAACTGGCATGCTATTGCCTCGTCCTCGTGCTTAAAGAACTTTAAACGTGTAAGTTTTATTATTAGTTAAAGAAATATTACAATAAATACTAGATAAGATATGTAACGAATACATCAGAGGCAGCTATAAAATAGCACTCATTGCAGATAAACTTTTGGAACGACGTTTGAGATAGTTCGGACATATTCAAAGACGCCCAGACGACCACGAAGTCAAAGTAGCTCTGGATTGGACGACGCGCAGACGCGTGAAAACCCCCCACCACCTGGTGCACGTCGGTTCAAAGAGACCTAAAATCTTTAAATTTAAACCCTATCTGGGTTACTAAATCGTGCAGAATGGAAAAAAGGACAGGGAAGGCCGACCCCAAGAAAATGGGACAAGGTCCAGGAAGAAGATGATGATGAATATTACAATAAAGCGGAGACTGATAAAGTCGCTTGCGGCCCGTGAGCCTCCTGTTAGAAGTCGTTGTTATTGACAACCGACAATGATACCTTTTGCCTGATCAAGACACACATTATTATTATTAATAAGTGCAGCCCGCCTCAATTCGGTAGCTACTACGTGGCCCTTGGCTGTTAAAAGGTTGCCGAGTCCAAAGAGTTTATTTTCTTTCTTTCTTAATTTGATATGATTATATCCGTACAAGGCGGGAAGATGTTGATAACTCGAAATATAATAAAATCGAAGAAATTTGAACCTTATGAATTTTTTTTACAGTTCAAATGTCATCAACTTTTCGCCGCGACTTGTCAACTTCTTCCCGCCTTGTACGGATATGATCCTCACCATTCACAATCATAAACTTATCCGTCAAGAATAGACACTACTTATGGAACGTCAGGTAATTATACATCTGCCGTGGCAATTACTAGAAACATTGAACTTGAATCCTGTAACATTGCCAACTCTCGCTTAGCTAACCTAGACCTGTCCGTCAAAAAAATTCGTACTCGCCAATTCCGATAACACGCGATCTTAACCTCTATATTTAGGTGCATAAGTGTGTTTTGTTATTTTTAGCAGGATAGATAAAGTTTGCCAATTCTTTATTTTTGTTTTCATAAACAAGCTGTCAAAAGGTAGTTGTAAAAGGCGATCGGTGCTGGATGATGGCCAGAAGTAGTTTTAACCTTTAGTTTGACCCAGGTGAGGCAAACAGTGGAATTTAAGCTTGAACAATTTAAAGCGTGATTGTAAGTAAACAATTCAAAAGCCTGCCTGCGATAGTGTGCTTCCATTCATAAATATGGAAACTCGCAGTCCTCTTTTAACATATGGTAGGTAGTCCCACCCTTGTGATTATTGTTTACTTCCAAAAGGCCCTAAGTACAATAGAAACGTTTATTACCCTCCACCGCTCTTTGAAGGGTAACAATGAAGCCGACTAAATTATGTAGGTTAGTTACGGTATGGTATCAGCCAATCTCGAAACGTGTTTTAAAATTAGTCGTGTTGGCTGTATTCTGTCCTTTTTGGTGGGACGCGTGTTTTAACTCTAGCGATATATTTGCTTTTAGTCTTGTAAACAGCTATCGGTATACAGGCAGCAGCAAAAGTAGCTAAGCGGTTGAAGTATTGAAAATGATATTCATCATCATCATCATCATCTCAGCCAAAGGACGTCCACTGCTGAACATAGGCCTCCCCTTTGGACCTCCATAAGTACCGGTCGGAAGCGACTTGCATCCAGCGTCTTCCAGCGACCTTTATAAGGTCGTCTGTCCATCTTGTGAGTGGACGTCCTACGCTGCGCTTGCACAAAATGATATTGGCAAGTCTTTATTGTTAAGAGAATACCTAAGTGCGTGACAACGTCATTTATAAACACTTCACCGTTAAAGTACTTTTGTTGCTGATTGTTTTACATTGCAGTTTATATGATTTTAAACTTAGCACCCAGTTATCGCTGATGATGACTCATTGTTTTAATTCTAAACCAAATTCAAAAGTTTCATTCTTGGCGGGATCCGTTCGGCATTTTTTTTAATTAGCGTATTTTTTAATTTAACGATCCATGACGTTTTAATATAAACCAGGAACGGAACGCATGAGTCACTGGTGAAAGCACTGGAGAGTTCGATGACTTCGAGGCTCGTAAAATAATAATTAGTTCACATTGTTATTTTTACCAAATCCCAGACAGTATGCGTATACATAGCATTTTTTAGGGTGCGGTTCCCTTTTCATACCAACAAAATTCATATTTTCAGTTAGAATACGCTTGAAAAGCATAATAAACGATTTTCATAACAACAAAATTCATAATTTTATATGTCATAACGACTAATTAGCATAATACTCATTTGTCATACCAACATTTGATATAATGTTTATTTTAACTAATATCATTTAGTATAACTTCATACATCATAATTTTTAATTAGTATACTACTCATTAATTATAATAACATTAACTATAACGTTTATTTTGACTAATAAAATATGACATATTATATTAACGAGTGTCCTTAGCAATCCCTATGATAACGTACGGAAACTAACTTATGCCAGAAAAATAGACTAGGTTAGATCGCAGTTCAAACCTTTGATCTGAGACCCCCAAGGAAACGAAATTCTGCCCAAAAAAGGTTAGGTTAGGTTAGAACTGCGACCCCTACGGAAACAAACTTCTACCGAAAAGTATGTCAGGTTAGGTTAGAACTGCGACTCCCACGGAAACGAACTTCTGCCGAAGAGTAAGGTGAGGTTAGAATTGTGACCTCTACGGAAACGAACTTATGCAGAAAAGTAGGTTAGGTTAGGTTAGAACTGCGACCCCCACGGAAACGAACTTCTGCCAAAAAATAAGTTGGGTTAGAACTGCAACCCCCACGGCAACGAACTTCTGCCGAAGAGTAGGTTAGGTTAGATTTTTATGCACTTTGTTTTTATACAACTTAATTATTATATAATTTGAAATTATGCACTTCGTGTTTATGCAATTTGAACTATTATATCATTGGTTTATTATGGAAATTTAAAATTATGCAAAATGAGTATTATAAGTAATGAAAATATGAAAATAGTTGTTATGCATTTTGTTTTTACGCAATGTAATCCATTATACAAATTGAAATTATGCAATTCGTTGTTATGAAAAATGAAATTATGCTATTTGTTTGTATACAAAACATTACACACCCAGAGAATCAGAGTCTAGTATTGCGAGTATAGTGAAGTGCCTACCTTCCCCACACACCAATCCTTCACTAGGTAATAGATGGTCGAGTTTTAAGAAGTACTATTATCTCCATAACGACAATGTGGACCCTTTTCCCTATACTACACATAAAGAAGGTAATATTAGGTAGGCTTTATTTAGGTTAAAAAATGGGGTGTGTAATGTTTTGTACCCATTTTTTAACCTAAATAAAGCCTACCTAATATTACCTTCTTTATGTGTATGTAGTATAGGGAAAAGGGTCCACATTGTCGTTATGGAGATAATAGTACTTCTTAAAACTCGACCATCTATTACCTAGTGAAGGATTGGTGTGTGGGGAAGGTAGGCACTTCACTATACTCGCAATACTAGACTCTGATTCTCTCTTTGATTGGTAATTAAATTCCAAACGAGTAACTCCTATTTTTTTTTTGTTCCACCTGATCCACCTGATGCTAAGCAGTTACCGTAGCCCATATAACAGGGCGGTGTCGGGAGGTTAGGACCCGGAACCGCCCGGTCGCCGCTCGGGTAGTGTTCGGAACGCCCGCTGTCGGCCCGTCGACGTGGCGGACCCGGAACATGACACCATAAACCCACTTGTCTATCACAAATACAAGCGATGATGTTGGTATGATACTGTGAGCTCACATGTGACGCACTTTTGGATGTATTTTGAATTTTTAGCATTAAAATTAACGTGTGTGAGTAGGTACTCTTACAGAGTCTGTCATGGACATTTCTACCAGAAATCTTTTAATTTCTTAATCGAAAAATGCAGCACAGCCCAGGCGGCGCACGCGCAGCCCCCGCTATAGTATCCTTATACGCAACTGACTACCGAGACTGTAAAACTTCTCGTTCACACTTGCATGTTCGCAGCAAGACTGAAAGAGAGGCAATATGATCCAGGTCGTCAGATTAGTTTGCGGATACTATAATAAAGGCGGGCTATTTCTGTTCCAGCTCAATGCCACGGGGCCAACAACTCGTGACTCAGTACGTGAGTATGCCAATTAGGTAATACGTAAGCTCAGTGTTAATGGATGAATTGGACTAAATTGCGCTTTCGTTTGACGCGTAAATGTTTTTTGTATAAGAACGCTGGTAATAATTACGTTCTCGGTCGTTTACGTACGTCATATTTTACCAACTTTTTCGACTATTTGCCGCAGCTTAAATGGAGCTTGGGGTATGCTAGGCCACCTAATCTCAAGGACTGGCGTGGACACAATTTTTATTACAAAAGCGTCTACCATCTGACCGTCCAACCCTGTACGGAAATTAGGCTTTGTGGGATTAGGACATTTTCCTACGATGTTTACCGGTACCAAAAAGCTCTTGATCAATAAAATATCGAATTGATAGTTAGGTAAGTAATATTTCGTACATAAGACTCAGAGCAACTCAGTGGAGTTTGTACCCGTACCCGAGAACTCAGGATGAAAAGTCCTACGGCTTATACCCATAGGCTACCAGGCGCTTCACAACTTTTGACTTGCCGTATTGCCTATTTCGTGTGGCCAAAACAGACAAGACGGACAGAATTCTTAATGGACTGCTAGATACTGTTTCTCATGTTCCTATCGCAATATGTGTTAATGAATGAACTACTGCATTTAGCATTACGTGAGGCATAAGCAAATTAGATTCAATTAATATGACCTACAGTACGCCAACTGCCCACTTAAACTAGCAAAACAGTGTTTCAGAATTTCAACAAGGCCCCTCGTTAATTTTTTTAAGGCTAGACATATAGGTAGGTATTTCTTTAGCCCTGTTTTTAGAGTATATGGATTCCTGTTTACCTGCTGATAGTGCTGATATATACATTATTTAAAGGTAAAAATTAAAAGCACTTAATTGAAAATTCACGACTTATTTATTTATTTTGGTCCCAATAAATTAAACACAAATAAATAACTTACTTGACTAAGATAACATATCAATTACATATCACATTGCTTTGGATGCTATCTACTTCAAAAGCTCAAGTTATTCACGTACACAAATTAAACACAATGTATTTTAGTTTAATCGCAACGGATCTTAAAACGATCCAGTATAAAACTATAATAGTATAGGCTTTAAAGAACTTGAATAATCTAACGTCTTTATCGTCAATCATAGTAATTTTAATAAAGACAAACCCTTTGCGACGATTTAGCAGCTAACAAGTAGCAGAGCTAACAAGTAGCAGAGCTAACAAGTAGCATAGCTAACAAGTAGCACAGCTAACAAGTAGCATAGCTAACAAGTAGCAGAGCTAACAAGTAGCATAGCTAACAAGTAGCACAGCTAACAAGTAGCACAGCTAACAAGTAGCACAGCTAACAAATAGCACAGCTAACAAGTAGCACAGCTAACAATAGAAATGTCATATTTTGGATAATTTTAAGTTTATGCTGGCTCCAAAACTTTGTCTCTTGCAATTTCCGTGTAGATTTAGCCTAACCGGGAGTTAATACGAAAACCATAAAATTAGCACAATTGACGGTACAGTACAAAATTAAAGTAATCCATGTTACATATTATATGTTATAGCAATTACCTACTTAGAATTATATCGACAACGATCCTTAAGAAATTATTCCTCCAGTCTTTCAAACCTCTCCTGGCACATCCAAAATCATTCGTTCGCTCAGTCTTTATCACTTCACACTAAGTATCTCTTTCATATTATTCCTTACACTGTTAGCATTAGCACTAATTACGATTCCACAAAGAGAAAAACGTAGGTTAACGCATAATACCTAATGAAGTCATCCGAAACAGATGAACAAAACATAGACAAAATCGAGAAAAGAACGGTAAGAGATATTTCACAAAAAAATCTGGTTTATAATGCGGATACTATTTAGTATCTTGCATCTTGCAAAACACGCAGTCATCTCCCAGCTAGCATTTCTCGATCGGACCATATCTTTTCCGGAACCACATCATGCCCCTATAATCAGGTTCGTACACGTCTGGGATTTCTTTGTCGATGGCCTCGCAGTATACCATCTTGACGGAGGGCACTCCGAACAGCCTCTCCTCGTACTTGATTAGCTGTTTGAAGAAGCCGGTGTTCGGCCGGATTTGTGGTCTGGAACAAGAAGGACTTTATAGACTATAGCCAATTTATCGCTGCACGTTCCATAGTTTGGAACAGTCCCTTCTGATGTCCCTTGTTGAGGATATAAGAATCCTGAACAAGAATAAAGCATCAAATCTTCAAGAAATCAAGATATAAGCTTTTTCCCTACTCGTTGGTAAATTTACGAGCTTTTTCCAAAACTTATTGAGATTGTTCAAACAAATTAAAGGTTTTTCCCGTTACAATTTACCAATTTTACCATAAAACAACTGAGACTCTTTATGTATAAGTAAACATGTTTGTTGACTCACCGTCTGAGTTTCATATGGTGGTAGGCGTCCCGCAGAGTCATCTTCTGCCACTTGATCAGGTAAGCTAGACACAGCGTGACGGATCTAGACACGCCTGCGACACAGTGCACCAACACCAGCTCTCCTCGTGAAACAACCTAAGGCAAACAAACGAGGATTAAACATTGTACATTTGTAATGTGTATTAAATTCATAGAACGATTTCAACAGTACCTACTTGCTTCTTTGAGTGTTAGAAGGATATTTAGAAAATACTGAGGGTGATATTAATTGTATCAAAATAGATGCCTCCTTTCGCTTGCCTGTCTTTTTCGCGAATGGAAGTCGTCTTACAGGAGAAATTATTTTCGATTATTGCAATTCGTCCGGTTCCTGTTTACTCACGATTAGCTAAATTTTTATTGGCGTTTAAAAGTGAAAATCAAGCTGTATAATTTGAAAAGTCTAGGGGAAAATTAGCTAGGGATACACGCACAGATGTGCCCGCCGGGCATATCTCCTGGACAGATCCATCCATGTATGGCGCGAATTGGACACGGATTTGTCTGCGGACACATCTGAATAGCACACATGGACGGATCTGTCTGCTCGGCATATCCGCTGGACAAATCCGGCACACCTGTGCGTGTATCCCTAGCATAACATACCATTTCTCTTCAAGGATCTCGTAAATTGACTGTCATGTCATAACTTTTACCCTAGTCTCTTAAACTCTTGAACTAATCATTTACCTCATTTATCAGGTCAGCGACCCTCTCCATATAGGGGTGCATATCAGAGTGGGGGGTGTCCAGCAGGGGCACGCAGTGCAGTGGCGCATCCTCAAAAGGGGGGAGCTCCGGGGCCGCACTGACCACCAGCCCGGGCCGTAGCGCCGCCACTGCGCCGGGCAACGCGTGCGCACCGCATACGAACACTGATGACGTGACGCGGGACACGCCCAGGGGGCAGCCTCTGGAAACAAAAACATTATTAGTACAGGAAGAAGTGCTTCCTCTTGGAAGGTGGAAGTTAAGCTGCAAGAGTAGCTCAAATTATTACGATTGAGCGGAGATTATAACTATGTACCTTACAATATCATTAAGAGTAGAGCTTCGTCTTAATTATTAACGGTGGTACAAATATAAATAAGATTTAGAAACATCGCAAATTATTCTAATTTGTCTAAGAAAGGAAAGAGCGATGACGACCGAAGCTAACCTAAGCTCCTTTTTTTCAGTTGGATTATCATACTTTGCACCTTACTTGTTGATTGTAATACGTATTAGCTAGGGATACACGCACAGATGTGTCCGCCGGATTTTTCTGACGTATATGCCCGTATACGTGATAAAACTAAGATAATTACTGAAATCATTCATCTGATTTCGACGTCATTTGATGGACCAGCCCTTCAGAGCTTTGAAATTTGTCTCGCCAACATCCCGTGTTGCCCATGCATTCCTCACGAACGTATAAGTAAACAAGGGACATTCCTGACAGCCGTGTCAGCTGGCGCTGCGCCAGCGCAAGGGATCCCGCGTCGCCCGTGAACTATCCCCGCGATATGACAATATTTTTATCGACATCGATTGTCTATTTGTATCTGAGCACTATTATGCAAATGTTAGATTTATAGAGTGTGGACTGACAACATTGATTCAATTAGTTCGCCCTTGACCAAATTTAGAAGCATATTCGATTATTTATATATTTGATTTGTTATCAATTTGATATCACTTAATAAATAAATATTGAAGAACAATATCAAATCATATATAAAAAATTATGAAAATTTGAATACTTTTGTAAGAATATTGGACCCGCTTACCGAAATAAAAAAAAATTGTATCACAATCGAATTAAATTATATCTACATTTATTACATGCCTAGTACCTATTTATTTTCACTGCACCGTTAAAATGCCATTCAACTGAAAGTATTTTGAAAGTAGTATTCAAACACTTTATTGTAGAAAAAAACACGACAATAACACATAATATATACCTACGCAGGTGCCCATTATTGGTAGTTCGGTATCAATCGATATTAGGTAATTATTACGACTATTTCTAACTATTTCAGTAACCTGATTTGTAACTATTTCAGTAACCAAACGATTAACAACCAAACACCAAAAATTAGGTACTCGTAACAATCGGATAAATTCATTCATTAATTAATAATCAATCATATTTATAAAAATTACGGGCCGGGAAAAACATTGGCAATATTGATAAAATCTGGAAATTGGATGGAATAGTGAATGTCAGGACCCCTATTCGACATGTCCAAAATATGACACGTGAATACATCACAGTTCGATCGCTACTCGATAGGGAGATATCCTTCTGTCCACACCTAACCGTCAAAATTAAAGTAGGTACGTCTACCTAGAGTATTTTATTGATTTTGACGTGTCAGGATATCAGCATTTTGTAAATCCATACTGATTTTGGCTGTTACAAAAGTGTAATATCATAGTTGTCTCACTAGCAACTGTCAGTTTTGCCAGGTCGAATAGGGCTCCAGTCCTCCAGTTAAATCATTGTTTTTTTTATTTTAGAAACTGATTTAAAAATAAAATATTATATTTTAATTTAATTGCATGTTTTGTGAAACATTTTAATATTACCTATTTACATTAAGAACATATTATTTTATTTAGTTCTGAATCTAGCAGAAAATATTTGGTTTCTATTTATTTTGTAGGTTTTAGTTTAGTTTAGTATTAGTTTATTTTTAAGATTTGTTAGTTCTAATTTATTTTTAGGTTTAATTTTAGTTTTTATTTTATGTAATATTTAATTAATAAAGTTTCTATGTTTTGTCACAACCTGTACTTATTTTTATCAAATCTACCTATGATCAAATCCGCAAGTAGGCACCTATGTGTAAAATAAAAAGCTTACGCGGTGTTCCAGTAATATAAACATTATATAAAATGAATCCCAGGTAAATAAAGAAAAACTTTTAATTCAGATTTTCGTTTACCTTCTAATCATAAGTGAATAATTTTCCAAAACTAATAAATCCGAAATCAAAGGTTACAATATATTATTAGTAAAGGTGTTTTGTTAACTACTGTCAACATATTTATTTGACTTTCGAGTTCTATAAGTACCTGTTTAATTCTTCCTTAGTCAATTTCTGTGTATCCTCCTCCACCCTCGGCTCTTCTTCACACGACACTTTGTCGCCAACAAGAACCTTCATCTTAATCACCAACTAACAATTCAATTTGAAACTCACTTCCAACAAAAACAAAGTCAAAGTTCGGTATCGTGTTCGATATCGATAATGTTTTGATTTAAGTGCAACGGTAAACACGTGCGTCTCTCACGGAGCCTGAAGCTGAACTGAAATGTTTGTGGGCGCCACAGATAATAAAAGCGCGGCGCCCGCGCACCACCTGAGCGTTCCGTGCGGCGCAATATCCGGCATTCCACGATTATTTTCGTACGAGCGTGACGACTATTTTGTTTACAAGCGGCATTGCATACTTCTTATGGATACTCTGATCGGGATATGTAGATATCTATAGATAATGCTTATAATTAACACCCATTTTTTGGTTCCTCGGCCTACCCTTCACAGATATTCGTTTTTTTTTTAAGAATTTATTAAGTAATTATAAACTTCAAAGCATATTTTAACTAGTCTTAAGATTTGTTTTGTTTGTATTACCTACATTATAAGTGTACATCAACAAGCAGTAGGTAAGTATAGCGTTATTTTCAAAATTATGAGAATTTCTATCGACGGGCTTATTCATACTTAGATAGCTGTTTTCATTTACCTTAAAATAATGAGAGTATTGAGTAGGTAAATAGAGATTTATCAAGATGCTGTCATCTATTCTTACCACTTTAAAAAGTTGAGAAGTATTTATCTTCTCGGAAATCTAGTCGGAGGAAGGTCACACATTTGGTGTGAATTTATAACCACATAACATCCACATAACATAACTGTTTTGAAAATTGTGTATGGGCTCTGGATTAGGTATTTTTATTGAGCCCCTGGGCCGTATTTTAATTTCTAACTTTAACACACTTAGAAACGACAACTCCATTGCATTAACGTCGCAATACAGCTAGCACCTAAACGCCTGAAGCAGAAATATCAGTATTTGCTTGAAAATTATTCAAATGCAACTCCAATACAATTTCTAAGTATACTTGTCAATACAATTTCTAGTATATAGTCGAGTTGGTTCTCGATACGTCGGGATCTTTGTTTTTTGCTATTTTTTTTATGTATGTTCACCGATTAAGCATTGGAACACGGTTGGATCGATTTGGAAAATTCTTTTTTTTTTTGTTTGAAGTTTGTCCCATTGTTACCAGGTCAGGATCTGTTGAGGGGATCCTGGAGAAATCGAAGGAACTCTTCAAATATTATAGGCACACCTAGTGATAATCAGTATTTATTTTTATTTAGCTCGGGCATTTGCTTATTGGAAACTTGGAGGGTGGAGGCTAAGTGAAGTCGGTTCTTTTATGTTCAAAGGAAGCTTATTTTATTGACGTAACACACAAGTACATTATTAATTACATAGTCTCAGAGTACAAAATAAATTAATGTAGGTTTACGCAATCAGAACAATAAAAAATAACTTTCGATTATCTCGGAACTGGATCTAATTAGGACACTGGTGTCTGAGAAATATACTTAATTAAAGCTCAGGAGGAATGTACCCTGGCAATTAGAGGAACTCAAAAAAAACGGTGTTTCGTGAAGTTTGAGGTGCATCGAAGAGCACCTCGACCCGAGTACCTCCAAAGTCAAGTCTTGAAATAGTTCAAATAACAAATGCCGCGCGCAAATATTTTTCACTTTTACATAAAATTCTAACATGATCAAGATAAACAAAAGAATTCTTCGTCAACGCTCACAGTCACAGATAATGTCGGAGCTTCCGCTGAGTGATTTATATTTCCTCGCCCAGTCAAATCTCGTCTTATCCTTCACATTCCACAATTCCACGTTTTTGTGCGACGAAAATAGTTGAGGAATTTACCTAGACAGTCTAAGTAGCCTAGATAACTACAGTGAGAGTTTATTAATTCGTGACAGTAAGTGATAGACAGGAGGGATAGACACATAGTTTTCTCGGAAGACCAGCGTTAAGGTAACCTCAGGGTACCTTAACACCAATCTGAGCGAAAAGCTTTTCAGTGACGCTATATTTAAAATGTACCTGTAACAATTTAATGATTTTATTGTTTTTGGCTTATTTTTTTCTTCACTACATAGTATAAAACAAAGTCGCTTCCTGCTGTCTGTCCCTATGTATGCTTAAATCTTTAAAACTACGCAACGGATTTTGATGCGGTTTTTTTTAATAAATAGAGTGATTCAAGAGGAAAGTTTATATGTATAAATTGCACCCGTGCAAAGCCGGGCGGGTCGCTAGTATTACATAAAGGATCTGCCTGATTTTACGATCGGCCGCCGACATACATTGTAAACATAGGTAAAATCTGCATTTAAATCACTGTAATACTTAATTAATTGTGCCGCTCGCGTTAGCTACCTTCTAGCTAATTAACTCACAAATTATAGTTTGTTCAAAATCTCATTTGTTTAAAACCATACCCAAGGTATGTAGATGTTTGTCTTTATATTTATAATAATACTACCTACAATAAGTAATAAATACCTATTCCCATGTTTTTCTATCTTAGCGATCGGTAATTCCATTAAGTTACATCTATGCTTTTGTCAGATACTTTTTAGTAGGTAATAATGGTAGACAAAGTATATATAATTTCTTTATCCCTCTACTTAGAAATAGAAAATCTGCTTCTGAAATGTATATGTAGGTAATAAGCACAACGTATAGGTACCACGATTGTAAACATTCAGAGAAATGCCAGAGCAATTTGCACACGACATCGCAGCCCGGAATGCTCGTATTTTATTCACTTAGGATTGCATTCGACAAATCGGAATGCGACGATGTATGCAGTTATTTCTGGACGCTTTGTTTTAGGATCCGAAAATCACGGGCTAATGTTCTGAATCAGTCGTTAGGCATACACAATACCTATGTACCTACACTAAAGAAAAGATGTAGTGTTTAGTTGTTTTCTTTTCCCGAACTTAAGTATACTTTAGGATGTAAGATGTGTAGCTTGGAACTAGAACTGGCACTGAACAAAGGACATAGTCTTAAGTCTCCCCAAAATATCTTCACATCGACCAATCGCGCGCTGCCGTCATACAACGATTCTCTCTCGCCCATCTGTCTACTTTTTTGCAGCCATTCATTCGTTGGGCCATGAATGGGGAGAGTAGGGATAGTAGAGGGGTGAGTTGGTGCTTGTAGACCAGGGTTGTTATGTGGTTGTTATATACATATACAAACCTACATACCTACGTAAATAAAAAAACTCCAAGGCAAGCTATATTCATTATTTGACAGTATCAATCTCAACTTTCCCAACTCACCTCATTACTATCCTCAACTACGGGGTGAGGTGGGATTTGAAATGTGACACAAAAAAACACATATAAAAATATTTTTTATCTAGGTTTGAATTTCGGTTTTGTCCCTACTCACCCCAGTTTGCCTACATAACACATGTATTATTTGTACTCAATGATTTCTGACGGTGAGTTGGAGAGGTAGGCCCCCAAACAAGGCCTGCACGGTATTGGATCGCGAGTCCACGCGCGGCACGCGGCTCGTGGTCGGCGCCGGCGCCACGCTACAGTGCTGCAGGACGGCTGCCAGCCCGGCCAAAGACTGCATCTGGCCCAGCCGCAATCCTGCACGCAAAATATTCAATCTAAGTATAAAATTACAATGTATAATACTATGACGATACCGGTTGTTTTCCAATATTAATGTTGTACTGGCATTTGCTACCTCGGTAGCTAGTGGCTTTGCGATAATAGAGACAATGGCCTTTGTTTGAAAGATAAGGCTCGCAGCGAAAAATTCACCTCAGATGAGTAGAACTACTTATACCAGTAGATACCATAAGATTGAGGCATTTCATTGAAAGGTGCATTTAATCGTACCTATGTAATTTCAATCATTTTCTTATCTCTTTTCTTTTTGTCTGCTAGACACCTAAAAATCTCCAGTGACTTACCTATACATGCTCTCGGTCCATCTCCGAACGGTAAATATACATATTTATGTCGCTTCTTTACTTCTTCGGGAGTAAATCGTTCTGGTCGGAACTCCCGCGGGTTTTCGTAGTATTTTTCGTCGTTCTGCAGCGCCTCCAATGGGATTACAATCTTTACTCCGGGGTCCACGGACAGCCCCAGCTCAGGGAATGTGTAAGGCCGAGCACACACGCGGTTCAGCACGCCTAGTGATGGAAACATCCTCATCGCCTCCTTGAAAGCCATGCTCAGAAGTGTCATCTCCGCCACGGCGTCGTAGCACAACTTATTATCGTATTTCCTAAGCACTTCATCGATTTCCAATTGTATTTTGAATTGTATTGCAGGATTAAACGCGAGCTGGTGTAATGTATAACTTGTGGCTGATGAGGACGTCTCAAAACCTGCAGCGAAAAATACGAACACTTGCGCCACCATCATATTTATATCCATTTCCATATCTACAGTCACAAGCGTTCCATCTGGGTTTCGATGCTCAACTGATTCTCCTACGATTTTTCCCTTTCTTTCTAACTCCAGGAGAAGATCAATGAAATCATGACGGCCAGAGGGCTTGCCCTGCCGCGCTTCTCTTATATTTTTCACGAAGCTGAATAATGCATCATCTATTCTCGGATCATTTACATGAATGTAAGATCTTAGAGGAGGGAAAAGTTCCCACATCATGTGCTTTATTATCACCGGGAGCGGTCTGGCAAACATCAGCCTGCCGATGTTTCTGAAGTGGGAGTCCTCGTTGCCGAGGGAGTCTGTCTCAACGCCGAAACCGCAGGCGCCGATGAACTCGGTGGTGAAGCGCGCCATGAGCTCGCGCACGTCGCAGGCGCCGGGACGAGCCGCGGCCGCGCACGCCACGTCCTGCAGCCGCTCCGCGCACCGCACCACCAGCGGGAACATTGCCTTCAACCGCGCGGTGGTGAACGCAGGCGTGAGCCGCTGTCGCTGCAGCTTCCACAAGTCGCCGTCTGCGTGGAACAGACTCGCGAGCAACGGCTCCACCTTCGGATCCCTCCCGAGGCCCCGCGGGTAGAAAAACGCGAAATCATTGCTTAATATATCTTTCACTATATCGGGGTCTCTTATGTACAGCTCCGGAGTAGATCCTCTATAGTATCCGACAACTTTTTCATCAGGAAACCGGTTGTATAAATCATTGGCTATTTCTGTAAAGCTTTGCCGTCCGAAGAAGCCCTTGAAGTTGTTTCCGAACAAAAACACGGGTGGGTCGTGCTTGACGTTCCTCTTGGCCCAGTAGTCGTAGTTCCTAGTGCCGAAATAATATGCAAGTATTGCTAATAAAGCTATCACTACAAGAAACATGATTACCGCTTGCAAATTGAATAATAACTGAGTAAAAGAGAAATAACAGAATTTGTTGTTGGGTGCAAACAACAAATTCTGGCATATAATGTTATTTTATGTTGGTATGCTATTTTCGACTTAATGACTTTACCAGTGGACTCTTTATTAATTATTTGCTACTCGCCTTATCATTTATTAAATTATCTTTATTAATTCTTTGTTACTCGCCTTATCATTATTGTAAACAGACAGACAATGTCAAGGGGGATTACTAATTCCACGCAGACGAAGTCGCGGGAGAATGCTAGTAGATAGATATCTATACATATAATAAAGGTGAAGAGGGTAAAAAATCTGTACATTGGAGATATTAGTAAAAAAATAAGTTAGTAGGTCTTAGAATCGATAACAGAACACGTTTCGACGATTTTTACACGACTGCCCAAAAAAAGGAGTGTATTGTTTTCAGTGTATGTGGCTAAAATAAAATTCTTTGTTCCACTAGAACAACTGAACGGCTGAACCGATTTAGATGTATGGGGTATCATTAGAATCGTTACGTTATCCCAAGAAACATAGGCTATGTGACGTCACCGTTAAAACAATATGGCGGACAAAATATTCCAGATTGCGCAAACCTAAGAAAAAAAAATCTTGCAAACCTATCGAGTGGGGTACCAAAATGAAGAGCTTTTCACGCTGATTACAAAAATGTATATGATACATATATAAAAATATTCTTTCGTTAATACGAACATTTTAGAAATTAAATTAAAACAATAGGTTGGAAATTGAGTCGAAAGATATATAAAACTTACATGTTTAATTGTAATAAATAAAATAATTAAAAATTAAAAAACACGACTGCGTTTGTTTTAAATGAACTGAAAAGTTAAAAATAAGCTCTAAACATGATTGAGAATGTCTTTGAAACCTTATGGTTGAGACTGTGCCTTCTTACACCCTGACGTACGCTGGATCTTTTAAATACATATTTTACTTCGATCGCAGTGGGGGGACCCTTTAAAACTGTATAACACAATACCCATAAAAAGGTCCCCCGACTGCAATCGAAGCAAAATATGTATTTTAAAAGATCCAGCGTACGTCAGGGTGTAGGAAGGCACAGTCTCAATCATAAGGTTTCAAAGACATTCTCAATCATGTTTAGAGCTTATTTTTAACTTTTCAGTTCATTTAAAACAAACGCAGTCGTGTTTTTTAATTTTTAATTATTTTTTAGAATTTTTGTCTGTTTGTCTGTTTGGATGGGGAGAGTTGGCGTCAAAACGCCTGAACCGATTTCGATAAAAACTTCACTAGCAGGTTCAACAGACCTCTGGTCAGGACATAGGCTATAAAAAATACGAACTTTTTGGATTTAAGGGGGTTTAAGGGGGGTTTAAACTTTGTATGTGAAATGAATATGAGTGTTAAGCTCAAGCATCAAATTGATATTTGTTTAATTACTTTCGGTTAGTTCATATTCATTCGTATAAATAATAAATGTGTTAAATAATAATATACTGGTTAAATATAGTGGAAAAGTAAAAAATACGTACCATCAAAACGGGTATCTAGACATGTCTTTGGCTATACGATTAGGTAACGCTATCTCTCGCAGAACTTTATTACTATCGAGTCCTCTTTACGCAAAATCTGACCACTACATATGTAGTTTAGGTGCAAACTAAATGCAACACGAGTTCGCAGAGATATCCCTAGATGGCTATAGTAGGTAGGTACTATATCTATGCTATGAGTATAATGGGCGCCTATAAAAACACTGATGTTTGTGTTTGAAAAGACGACTGACTGCTGCGGATACGAATTTGTATATGTTTCCTTTTCATCGGAAAATTACTCGATCACCTACCACTACAAAACACACCGTACTACTGCTTATTATACCAAAAATTGTTAGGTCGAACATTTGAAATAGGAGAAAAAGAATTTTGATAGAGTTTACTGCGCGATGGGCTGTAAAAAAAGGAGGGCTCGGGGGGCGGAGCCCCCCGCAAAAAGAAAAAAATACACCAAACTATAGATAATTATACCAAAAATAGTTACGTTAAACATTTGAGATGGGAGAATAAGAGTTTTGATAGAGTCAACCACACGATGGGCGGGTAAAAAAGGGGGGCTCGGGGGGCGGAGCCCCCCGCATTAAGAAAAACACACCGTAGTACTGCTTATTATACCAAAAATTGTTACGTCGAACATTTGAGATAGGAGAAAAAGAATTCTGATAGAGTTTACCGCGCCATAGGTTGCAAAAATAGGGGGGCTCGGGGGGCGGAGCCCCCCGCAAAAAGAAAAAAAATACACCACACTATAGATAATTATACCAAAAATAGTTACGTTGAACATTTAAAATGGGAGAATAAGAGTTTTGATAGAGTCAACCACGTGATGGGCGGGGAAAAAGGGGGGCTCGGGTGGGCGGAGCCCCCCGCATTAAGAAAAAATACACCGTAGTACTGCTTTTTATACCAAAAACTGCTACGCCGGCTGTTCGATATCTCCTTACATTGGTCTTTCCGCCCTCCGGTTTACTTTTAAGACTTAATCATTAATTTGTGTTCGATCTCTGACCTCCTGCTGCATTTTCTACTGAGATGCTTCGGACGTTCGACTCTACAGAGAGAGCTCTGCTTTTAGCTCTTCAGATCTTCCCGCTCACATGGTTCTCTGCCGCAGACGCTTTCGGTCGATCTTTTGGGATGTCGAAGTTATAACTGACTTTATGAGATTTGATATGTAGAAAGCGTTTAGCAGTGGACTGTTGAGGGATGAGTGTAACGAAAAGTGACAGAGCCTACTGCAATGCACGCGGGCGAAGCCGCGCGGGTACAGCTAGTATATAATAAAGCTGAATAAGGTCTAAAGTCTGTACATGGAAGATATTTGGAAAAAAGTTAGCTGGGGATACTTAGAATCGATAACAGAACACGTTCCAACAGTTTTTAGGGTTCCGTAGTCAACTAGGAACCCTTATAGTTTCGCCATGTCCGTCCGTCCGTCCGTCCGTCCGTCCGCGATCTAGCTCAGTGACCGTTAGCACTAGAAAGCTGAAATTTGGTTTGAATATGTGCATTAACCAAGCCGACAAAATGGTAGAATAAAAACTGGAAATACATATGTATGTATTTGTACAACAAGAGAAGAAAGTTCATATTTGCGTTGAGTGCTAAGTTTAAGAGCGTAGAGAGGGACTCAAAAGCACAAGATGTAAATAACTTTTGTTAGGATATCTCCCGTACACGTGAAGTGGGGGGGCGAATTTTCGTAAGTAATAGCTCCCAAACCATTGAGTTATAATATAATAGAGGCGCAGACACAAACAAGATTTTCCGAAAATATAGCACAAAAATTTGTGTAGCCGGCCAGTGCGAATTATTTAACATCGTTAAGGTTGTATTACAAATTAGAAGAAAGATAGGATAACATTTCACCTGTCATTCATCTGACGTTCAAAAATCACATGGCACATAAGAGCAATGGAGTCGCTCTTGGATCAATTACTTTATTATGTATACTTAATTTGTTTATGAAATTTTTGTAATAAATATTGATAACTTCATAATTATATCTATTTCGCGTATTAGTTCTTTTTAATAGATTTGTATAGTGTGTATTGTATTATATTGCCTTCATATTGTTGTTAAAAATAGGAAATTATTGTGCCTTCCAAAGTTAGGGTTCATATATGTCCATAATAGTTATTTTCGCGTAGGTTGACAACATCAGCATAAAAATAAAACTATTTGTGATTATTTATTAGTGTTTAATTCTGAACAAATAGTAATCGATTAAAGATCGACATAATATTTACAATAACATATTTAAAATGACGTATCGTATGGATTTTCTACCTAAGTTTGTGAGGCGAATGTTAAAAGTTGGAGGCAAACGTCAGGTACCCAGACCGGTTGCCTGATTCGACTCCAGAATGGAATGAAAACTGCACACGGTCGGTTATGTTTACTTGTTTGCATTCTGACCTAACGTATTCCTGACAGTGTAAACCGTACGGGCACAATGGGTGGCGGGTGAGGGTTATTGAGTTTTTCGGCCGCCGAGCGAGCAGAAAGGGAAGCAGGCATGCGGACTATGCGGGGGCGAAGTACATGCTCAAGACAAATTTAGAATCAAAAGCAACACAATAGCTCTGTAAACATAGTATTTCATTCTTTCTTTTTAAATCTTTAATTCAAAAATTGATAGATCACACTTTGAAATAATGAAAAAATAATAAACGAAAATATTTACATAATTGCTTTCTTGGGATTAGATATGAGGATATTACGGTATCATTTGAGGTATATTTTACAAAAACCGGCTAAAGTTCGTGTCGGACCACGCATAACAGAGAGTTATTAAAAAATCACAAGTTATATCACAAGGTTGTATCTGCCTATGTACGTAGTTTTTTGGAGATCACTCGAAAACTCCTTAACCGATAATGTTCAAATTTTTTTTTGCAATTTCACTAGTGGCGCATAAAATACACCTTGTGTTAAAATGTTATAAGGATACGTCTCAAAATGTCTGTCGGACGGACATGACGAAACTATAAGGGTTCCGTTTTTGCCAATTTAGCCACGGAACCATAAAAAATGATTCAACATTATAAAATATAATATAATAATAAAATTGACTAAATAAGTTTTAATTATTTTCTGAGTCTCGTAATTTAAGAGTCGCCAGGACGCTCGCGTTCCCATACAAACGTAGTTCAGTTCTCATTTTAAAACGACATGCTTTAGAACCATGAAATTTGGCATGGGCATTTTAATAGTTCAGATCTATGTCGGTAATTCATTTTCGTTGCTAAAAATTGTAATACAAAGAAAATACAGCCAGATACAGATTTCCATACAAAACTTATTTTTGTTATTGTTCGGTTCGAAAGGAGTGGACTGTGTTTTATTTTAACGTTACGCAAAATGTACAAGAGACGATAGGCTGAAGTAGGAAGGTTGCTATATAGTTTGCAGGTCGATGTTAAGCTAAGGTGTCTGGTGTAAACAGGAGTTACCTTAGAGTCCGGGGCTGCAGTCGGCAGAACCGTGGGTCGTTGTTGGAGACCGGCGGCTCGAGTTGAGAGAGTATCCTGTCGCTTGCTAAAGTCTACTTCAAAACCGTTACCTCAAGTCGTCCAACTCAGACCTAGGTTTATACGCGGTTGTCCTTGGCTGGCTCCGGATTACACGGACACGACACGGGTGCAATATGCTCGCGAGAGAGTTTATAGTGGTGCTTTCGTACGAAAGGGCGCGAAAATGGGAACTGTGTCTACGGACGGCGTACGAGTAGACACACGATCGTTCGTTAACTGACGGAAAGAACCCGTCAATTCAAATTCCTACTGTGACGTGTGTTGCCATTGTAGATTCAAGGAAATATACGAGAAATACGAGAGCTAAACTAAACATTCTGCCTGCCCAAAATACGTTAGTATTTTGATAAGACGAAAATATAAACGAAAATATCGATAAGGCTAAAACTAAACGAAAAGTGAACGTCACGGTCATAGTGAAGAGCTGAGAAGTTGGGCTATTTCAATCGAGAGGAGTTCGAGTGCGGCGTCTGCCCGCCATCAAATGACCCATCACGAGAGCGAGAACGAGTGTTGCTACGGAGACGGGAGTCTAGGCGACCATCTGGTCGATAGCGACGACTAAATGTAGAGTTAAGATGTAAAAGTAAACAGGACGATAGAAGTGCGAGAACGAGAATGGGAACGAGAGCGGTAACGACAGTGAGAGCGACGATAAAAGCGAACAAGAGGGTCGAAAAGAGAGCGAGATCGATGGTGAGAGCGAGAACGGGAGCGAAAACAGAGTTAAGGTTTGAAGGCGAGCGAGAACAACATCGATAGGCGGCGCTAGGCTGAGGGCAACGACGAGAGCGGGAGCCAGGGTGAGGGCGAGAACGAGAGTCGGAACGAGTGCGAGTACAAGACCGAGAGATGGAGCGAGAATGAGAGCGAGAGTATTCGCTCCGAGAGTCAGAGCGAGAGTGAAAGCCGAAGGCGTTAGGTTTTGAGGAAGGGGAGTAGCAGGAGTGAGCATCTGCGGTTGACGCGCCAGCATCACCCATCAGGACCCAACCAAACACGGTATTCAGGGCGGTTGCTTGACCTGGGTCCCCGTGGACCAAACCAGGCCGCAGCGATGAAGCGAATACGTTCACGCTGAGAAGCAGGTCGACAGGCCCCGGAGTGTGCCATGAGGGGTCAGCTACACCCAAACCCTTAACATGCTGCCACGAAGAGACATCAACAGGCTCAGAGGGCGTATCCGGACAGATCTTCGGGAGCAGGTATGCCTCCAAAGTGAAGGCAATGCTTGAATCCCCACTACTAGGTGCAACAGTACAGGACAAGGTTCCACCTGGCTGAGATACCGACTCACCGATACCCGTCACTGCATGTTCTCCATAATCTATGTGAAGTCCAAGTTTTTTGGCACATGCCTCACTAACAAAATTACAACCACTAGCATCGTCAAGCAAAGCCCTAACCAGAACAAAATCACCTTGGGCATTCTTCATTAATACCTCAGCCGTCGAGAACAAAGAGGAAGCAGCAATATTGTTTGCCACCATCACTAGCGGGTTAGAAGTATCCAATTGTCCTTTCGAATTATCCTCATCTGTGGCCAGCATCATGGGTGCACTGGCACTCTCAAAATGTAGTAGGGAGTGATGTGAGAACTGACACTGCTCACAACGCTGCTTTGATTTGCAGGATTTCACTAAGTGACCGCCGGACAAACACAATATACACAACTTGTTCTCCTTGACACACTTGAAACGAGTTGCGGGGTCATAACTCAGGAAGGTCGGACAAGTAGCAACGCCATGAGTCCCCCTACACACTACACATAATGAACCAGCTGCAACCAATGCCATTTTGGACTTACTAGCAGGTCTACTGGTACTAGGTTGGATTCTATCACTAACAAATGCTGCAGCTTCCTTAGAAATATTCAATTAAACACTGAGTAATCAATAATAATTCCGTTTATTTTACTTGTACCAAGCTCCGCCATTAGCACAGTGTCTCACAGCCCTGTCATAGAGTATATCCGTAACAAGCGCTATTTGAGTTAAGTAAATACACGTCATTCGTCCCCCTTTTAAAGAGGAGTGTAGGTACTATACTATTACAATTACAAATCTAATTTATCAGGAGCTTTCCTGATTCTAGTAGACCTCCTCAAATCCGGGCCGGTCACCGGAGATGTTTGTATCTCAGGAGTGCTTTCAAACAATTGCGGTAGTCCAGATAGACTTTCTAGTGGTTGAGCTGGAGGTCTCACATTTTCCTCTAATCCACTTTCCTCACTCTCCCTATTACCCTGATTATTTTCCATATTCTCTTCATTTCGGTCTCTTTCTATTGGGGGTAACGGTGTTGCTGTAACGGGATGTGTGACCTCCACTTGTGAACTTAACTCCTCTCCAGCCGAGATCTGAGGGGGTTCTACACATGGTCTCATATCAGAAATATGATAATATTTTTGTATACCATTTGTCACAATTAAATACCTAACTGGGCTTAACATTTTAACAATAGTAGCTTTGGTCCATCCTTTTCCTTCTTTTAAATTTTTACACCATACTTTTTGTCCTTCCTTAAAAGTTACAACAGGTTTTTCTAAATTATTATTTTTTATTACCTTTTTAGACAATATATTACACGGTTTTATTAATTCAAAACGAGTCCTCGGTTTGTATTTAAATAACATTTCATTTGGAGACATGCCAGAAGCGTTTGGACTGTTTCTATATGTAAATAAAAAGTTTTGCAACAAAATTTCCTTAGATAACCGTGACTCATGTTCTACTAATAATCTGTTTAATGCTTGTTTAACTGTCTGAACACTCCTTTCTGCCATACCATTTGATTCAGGATGGTATGGTGGGCTCTTTAATGGCACACAACCATTCTTTTTCAAAAAAAATACAAACTCTTCAGAGGAAAAGGGTGGTCCATTGTCACTAACAAGGTATACCGGAATACCAATTATAGCAAATGTTTTACACAATTTTTCGATTACGAGTACTTGTGAAGCTGATGTGCCATGCATGATGTGTACATCGAGCCACTTAGAAGTTGAATCAACCAGTAATAAATATGTTACAGAGTCTTTCATAAAAAAGTCAACATGAACTCTTTCAAAAACATTTACACATTTTTGCCAGTTTACTGGTGGGGCTATATTAGTAAAATTTCTGGTAGACTGACATATACTACAACCGGCAACAATTTTTTCAATATCTTCATTCATATTAGGCCACCAACAGTAACCTCGCATTAACATTTTTGATTGAACAATTCCCTGATGAGACTCGTGAAATAATGCTAATACCTTATTCCTAATTTTACTAGGAATTATAACTCTATTTCCCCACAATATACATTTCTGTTCAATACCTAATTCTGCTCTCTTAGTAAAGTATGGTTTTAAACACTCATCATTGATTGAACTGGGCCATCCAGATAAAATATATTCATATACTTTGCTTAATATCACATCTTGTTGTGTACTTTTGGCTATTTCCTGAAAGTCAAGTGGGATATCATCTTTAAAATTAAAATAATTTATGCAGTCAGCTACATTACTTTGTTCTGGTAATGGCAATCGTGACAGAGCATCAGCATTTCCCAATAAAGTACCTTTTCTATAATTAATTTGATATTGATAACCTGACAATATTAGAGCCCATCTTTGTAATCTTGCATTGGCTGTAATTGGAATTTTCTTGAGAGGATCAAATATAAACTTTAAAGGCTGATGGTCCGTCACCAGTACAAATTTTCTGCCATACAAAAATTTATGGAACTTTTGAACTGCAAATATTATTGCAAGAGCTTCCTTTTCAATTTGGGAATAATTTTTTTGAGCTGTATTCAAGGTAGCTGATGCAAAACATATTGGTTCACTATCTACTTGATGACTTAAAACTGCCCCAACGCCATATTGACTCGCATCTGTAGTTACATACACCTCTCTATTACTGTCATAATGTACTAGTAAATTACATTCTGTGACTAATTTCCTGCTTGTTATAAAAGATTCATGACACTCTTTAGTCCAGTTAAAAGGAACATTTTTTTTTAATAAGGCATGTAAGGGTGCTAATTTATCTGAAAGTCTAGGTAAAAACTTTCCATAGTAATTTAAAAGTCCTAAATATGCTTGTAATTGTGTAACTGACGTTGGTTCAGGTGCCCTTGCAATAGCCTCTACTTTTTCTGGAAGTGGCTTTATACCCTCTTCGCACACTAAGTGTCCTAAAAATTTAATCTCACTGCAAAAGAATTGACATTTTTCTAAATTTACCTTGACCTTATACTGGTTCAATTTTTCCAATACATTTTCTAAATTTTTGTAACAATCCTCTAAATTTGCACCTGTAATGATTAAGTCATCAATATATGCTTTGACGTTACCTACCCCTTGTAATATCTGGTCCATAACACTCTGGAAAACTGATGGGCCTGATGAGACTCCAAACTGTAAGCGAGTAGGCCTAAATAGACCTAAATGAGTATTTATAGTCATATATTCCTGTGATTTTTCATCTAATAACAATTGTTGATATGCCCCACTTAAATCAAGTACACAAAACATTTTGGCTCCAGCCAACTCAGCAAATATATCCTCTGGCAGAGGCAAGGGATAATGGTCAGTATCTAGCATTTTGTTTAATGTCACTTTATAGTCTACACATACTCTAATTTTTTTATCACTTTTTTGGACAACAACTATGGGACTAGCCCATTCACTATGTGTAACTCTTTGTATAATGCCTGCTTTCTCTAAATTAATCAACTCATCTTCTACTTCCTTTTTTTTTGCATAAGGAATAGAATATGCCTTGTGAAAAATAGGTATTGCACCATCCTTAAGCTTCAAAGTTGCCTGCATGTTTGTAATATGCGAGGACCTATCTTTACTAAACACACTCTTATATTTGTTTTTAACCCTATCAATTAACCTATTTTTTTCTTGACTTATCCCTTCCTTTTGCATGTAACACACTTTACTATACTTAAATCTCTCTTGCCAGCCAGGAAACAACACATTCAACCAATTTCTACCCACCAAAGGTTTACAATAACTTTTACCATCAATTATTATAAGATATAAATCTTTCTTCACATTTTTAGGTTGCAACTTTATAGAACCCAATATCATTAAAGGATTTCCAGACACAGACTTTAACTTAGTTAAACACTTTCTTAGTTCATATCCTGAAAAGTAAGTTTCATAGTCTTTACGATGAATCACAGACTAACAAGCGCCAGTATCAATTTCCATTGTCAGTTTTCTACTACCTAGTCACAAAGGAAGCTCTGCACAATCATATTCTGACACATTACGAATACTGCGCGTCGCGCAATCATATTCCGAGACATTTCCAATACTGCCCAGCACTATGTCCTCCTCCGGCTCGTTTTCGTTCTTCTCCCGTCTGCTTTCCGTAGTCATAGGTCCTTGATCCACATTTTTGATATTTCTAAAACGGCATTTGTGAGCCAAATGTCCTTGCTGTTTGCAGACAAAACAAACACAGTCTTTCTTATAACAACGCTCAGTAGTATGTCGACCCCCACAGCATCTGCACTCTAATTTCCATGAGTTGTTGTTGTACGAGTTATGTCCTTGTCTAGCGTTTGTCTGGATTTTGGTAGGCGCTTTTTTCTTATTATTAATCATTTGAATGTTTTCTGCCTCCGGTTGAATATTTTTAGTATCTTTAGCCGCACTTTCTAACGCTGTTGCCAGTTTTATTGCTCTTGCTAAGGTTAACCTCTCCTCTGCTAACAACTTACTTATAATTTGCTCATTTTTCAAGCCGCACACTAATTTATCCCGCAAGGCGTCCTCTAAAAACGTTTTAAACTCGCATTTGGCAGCCACCCTTTTTATTTCCACCACAAAGTCATTTATGCTTTGGTTTTCTTTTTGTTGACATCGGTAAAAGTCGAACCTCCAAGCAATTATACTTTTTTTTTCAACATAATGGCCCTTCAGTATGTCTACCAATTCTGTATATGTTTTTTCTTTTGGTACCGCTGGGGATAATAAATTCTTCAACACTTCGTAGGAATCCGGTCCTATTAACGTTATCAGTAACGCGACTTTTTTTGTTTCTTCTTTTATGTCATTAACTACAAAGAATTGTTCCATTCGCTCTATGTAGGCCACAAAATCTCCTCCTGGTTTATAGTTTTCTATCGTGCCTATCATAGCCATGGTTATTGTTGTTTAATCCTCGTCGCCACTTAGAAATATTCAATTAAACACTGAGTAATCAATAATAATTCCGTTTATTTTACTTGTACCAAGCTCCGCCATTAGCACAGTGTCTCACAGCCCTGTCATAGAGTATATCCGTAACAAGCGCTATTTGAGTTAAGTAAATACACGTCACTTCCAAAGCTCGATGCCTTCTTTCAATAAAGTCTTGCAATTTATCAAGCTCTGGTATACTATCAGAGTTATGCTCCAACTCAAACTGCTCCTTTGTGCATTCATCTAACTTTGACCACAGCAACTGGACAAGCATAAAGTTCTTGTCTGGTAGATTAAATGCTTTCAGAATGGATAAGTTTTCATTGAAGACCCGTTGTACCCTCAGGAGGTCGCTAGCCCGGGACGCTTTCACTGGCTCACACTGCACAAGCTTATCATAGTAGGTTGTCGCTATCATTCTAGTTTTATTGTACTGTTTGTACAGTATGTTATATGCTACCAAATAGTTGTCATCAGTGACAGGATAATTTTTAATAAGGTCATAGGCTTCATTTTGAACGCTAGACAACAAGTAATGAAGTTTCTCGACAGGGGCTATATCACTTCGCTTATGCACCAAAGAATTGAATAACTGGATAAATGATATCCAATTCTCTACTTTTGAGTCAAATGGCTTAATTTGTATCTTCGGTAACTTAGGTAAGACCGGTAGAGGCGCTACCGAAATGCCAGAACTTCCAACGACAGGCTTGGAAATGGACAACAAACGAGCTCTTAGCGCTCTTAACTTCGCGTCAAATATCGACGTATAAGAGCATATCTCGCGGTGGTCGCTTCTCGGAGCGCTACTAATAATCCTTACTTGTGCTTCGTGAAAGCTCTTAGCTATGGAAGATAACTCAGCCTCTGTGCATAACGCTAAATCCTCGTCAGACAACATCTGCAAATACTCTATCCGCATTACCTCATAATTTCGTGCAACTAACAGCGGATCCGCGTCCGCCACAAAGTCCGACGACTTATCCCCATTTGCCATTTTGTAAACAAGGGATACCACCAATACCACAATTCAATTATCCACAAGAAAACACGAAATCAAACTATAAAATTAACCTCAAACTAAACAATAACAATAGTCGACTTGACAGTTGACACCTCACAGTGACACTTGACAGCTATGGCAATGTTGCCAGTAGTATAAAAATAACAGACGAACGAATGATTCCAACGACAGTTAAAAGCACCACTACGCAAACAACCTTCTTACTTCTTACCCTCAACAATTTTTATTAACTACCCTAAATTTACTTAAGAACTTGTCGATGACAAAACGAATTTCAACAAGTGACTTTGCGAAAACAAACGACGAAACCAAAGGTCACCTATCAATTATCCGGTTCGAAGGACCAAAAATGTTCGGTTCGAAAGGAGTGGACTGTGTTTTATTTTAACGTTACGCAAAATGTACAAGAGACGATAGGCTGAAGTAGGAAGGTTGCTATATAGTTTGCAGGTCGATGTTAAGCTAAGGTGTCTGGTGTAAACAGGAGTTATCTTAGAGTCCGGGGCTGCAGTCGGCAGAACCGTGGGTCGTTGTTGGAGACCGGCGGCTCGAGTTGAGAGAGTATCCTGTCGCTTGCTAAAGTCTACTTCAAAACCGTTACCTCAAGTCGTCCAACTCAGACCTAGGTTTATACGCGGTTGTCCTTGGCTGGCTCCGGATTACACGGACACGACACGGGTGCAATATGCTCGCGAGAGAGTTTATAGTGGTGCTTTCGTACGAAAGGGCGCGAAAATGGGAACTGTGTCTACGGACGGCGTACGAGTAGACACACGATCGTTCGTTAACTGACGGAAAGAACCCGTCAATTCAAATTCCTACTGTGACGTGTGTTGCCATAGTAGATTCAAGGAAATATACGAGAAATACGAGAGCTAAACTAAACAGTTATATTTTCTTTGTATTACAATTTTTAGCAACGAAAACTAATTACCGACATAGCTCTGTACTACTAAAATGTTCATGCCAAATTTCGTGATTCTAAAGCATGTCGTTTTAAAATGAGAGCTGAACTACGGTTGTATGGGGACGCGAGTTCACGCGAGCGTCCTGGCGACTCTTAAAAAAAACAACAACTACTCCACTAGCCTTATGCCTCAATGCTGTCAGTTCGGTTTAAATTTACAAAACCTTTACTTCATATCGCCAACTGTGCCTATAGTACGTTGACCTTCATGCTGTAGCATTTAAGCTTAATCCCTATTTAGTCTCACTCACACTGGTAATATTTTAACGAAACGTTTGTTAGTCCTTTGTAAATATACTCTTCGGAACGATCGGGCTGCGCTCGGCTCGGGCTCGGCTCTCTTCGGAAAAATCCGTCGCGTTGCAACGGCTTTTACTGTGCCACATTTGGAGTGCTGATTTCTTATCTAGTATATATAAAATCATTGTCCCAAACTTAAAAACAGGGCAAAAATTTTGAAAAAAATCATGAAATGAGGCCTAATAAGTACCTTCAACGAAAAATATATTGAATTAAATCGGTTGAGTCGTTATTGAGTTATCACTTAAAAACCCATAGTGAAAGGACGTAAGTGAAATGACGTAAGCGCCGCCAAATTTCCCGTAAGAAACGACCTTTTGAATTAATTAATTATAACAGCCCGGCAACTACGGAACCCTACACTGAGCATGACCCGACATGCTCTTGGCCGCTTTTAGAATTTTTGTCTGTTTATCTGTTTGTCTGTTTATTCGACCTCGCATCACGTGAAGTTGTAACCCCAAGATCGCGCATACTTTTAATTTAGTAGTCTCTAGCCGATTTTAATTTAAGTGACGTACGAGTTATGGATTCTATTTATTTTCGTGTGAATATTATTGTCAGTTGAAATCTATAAATAGTTTGAAGGGTTTTGGAGCAATAGTCATTAAGGTTAATGGCGTCTGATGGTAAGCTGGAGAGGTAGGCCCCCCAACACGGTCTGCACGATATCGGAACGCGAGTCCACGCGCGGCACGCGGCTCGTGGTCGGCGCCGGCGCCACGCTACAGTGCTGCAGGACGGCTGCCAGCCCGGCCAGCGACTGCATCTCGCCTAGTCGCGAACCTGCATGCAAAATATTTAAACTGATTATACGAGTACAATGTACTAGTACACCTGAGGATTGAGAGATTCCAAGGGTGCATTTAATCGTATGTAATTTCAATTTTCTTGTTCGCTAGGCATATCTAACAAGCTCCCTTTTATAGGAAAAAAAAACCAGCTTCAGTGACTTACCTATACATGCTCTCGGTCCATCTCCGAACGGCAAATATACATATTTATGACGCTTCTTTACTTCTTCATGAGTGAATCGTTCTGGTCGAAACTCCCGCGGGTTTTCGTAGTATTTTTCATCATTCTGCAGCGCCTCCAATGGGATTACGATCTTTACTCCGGGATCCATCTTCAGCCCCAGCTTAGGGAACGTGTAAGGCTGAGCGCACATGCGATTCAGCACGCCTAGTGATGGAAACATCCTCATCGCCTCCTTGAAAGCCATGCTCAGCAGCGTCATCTCAGCCACAGCGTCGTAGCACAACTTATTATCATATTTTCGAAGCACTTCATCGATCTCTAATTGTATATTTAATTGTATTTCAGGATTCAATGCGAGCTGGTGTAATGTATAACTTGTGGCCGAAGAGGACGTCTCAAAACCTGCAGCGAAGAATACGAATACTTGCGCTACCATCATATTTATATCCATTTCCATATCCACAATCACAGGCGTTCCGTCTGGGTTTCGATGCTCAACTGATTCTCCTACGATTTTTCCTTTACTTTCTAACTCCAGGAGAAGATCAATGAAATCATGACGGCCAGAGGGCTTGCACTGCCTCTCGTCTCTTATATTTTTTACGAAACTGTAAAATGCGCGTTGGATTCTTGGATCATTTACATGAATGTAAGATCTTAGCCGAGGGAAAAGTTCCCACATCATGTGCTTTATTATCACTGAGTGCGATCTTGTAAACATCAGTCGCCCTATCTTTCTGAAGTGGGAGTCCTCGTGACTGAGGGAGTCTGTCTCGACGCCGAAGCCGCAGGCGCCGATGAACTCGGTGGTGAAGCGCGCCATGAGCTCGCGCACGTCGCAAGCGCCGGGGCGGGCCGCGGCCGCGCACGCCGCGTCCTGCAGCCGCTCCGCGCAGCGCACCACCAGCGGGAACATCGCCTTCAACCGCGCGGCGGTGAACGCCGGCGTGAGCCGCTGTCGCTGCAGCTTCCACAGATCGCCGTCTGCGTGGAACAGACCCGCGAACAAGGGCTCCACCTTCGGATCCCTCGCGATGCCTCTGGGGTAGAAAAACGGGAAATCATTGTTTAAGATATCCCTCACTGTATCGGGATCTCTTATATACAGCTCCGGAGTGGATCCTCTATAGTATCCGACAACTTTTTCATCAGGAAACCGGTTGTATAAATCATTGGCTATTTCTGTAAAGCTTTGCCGTCCGAAGAAGCCCTTGAAGTTGTTTCCGAACAAGAACACGGGAGGGTCGTGCTTGATGTTCCTCTTGGCCCAATAGTCGTAGTTCCTAGTGCCGAAATAGTATACAAGGATTGCTAATAGAGCTATCAGTACAAGAAACATGTTTACCGCTTGCAAATTGAATAATAACTGAGTAAAATAGGAAATTCAACCCAACCACAAGAAATTCTTGCATATAATGTTATGTTGGTATGCTATTTTCGACTTTGTGGCATTACAACTAATGGATTCTTTATTGATATGTTGCCACTCGCCTTATCATATTGTCGTAAATAGGCAGATTACCTAATAGAAGTTCTCGATCTGTATTAGTTTGACCTTATTCCTTACTAAACAATCTTGTTCTGCCAATGCCAATGCCCTCCTTATCTTAATTATAATTTTATTTGGTAATTACCTTCTTAGTGACCTATGTATATAATTTAAAGTGGTAACAAATTCTTTATAAATTATATATTTAGCTTTTTCACCAGCAGCACTTTTAGGCTTGCTGTATCGCAGCGCTTGCGGGCGACATGTGGGTTCACATCAGTTAGCGTTAATAGCAAATTCAGTCCAAGGCGTGGACCGGAACCGGTTACCAATGAAGGGGTATTAGATAGGGTATTTGATACGGTTGTTTTTACAAACCCTATCAACTCGGTAAGCAAATCCATTGGCTTACCCAAAAGTAAGCGCTTACCGAATCGAAAAACCCCTATGAGGTTACACTATCGAGTGTTTTTAGAATGCGATCAAGTTATTGTAAACTCTATCGTTAAGACGTTTCGATAGGGAAACCACATTGAAAGTGGTTAACCCTATTAAAACGGTTACCGTAACGATAGGGTAACCCAATGGTAGGGTTACCCTATCGATAGGGTAACTCTATCATTGGGTTACCCAATCGAAAAGATTAATCAAATGAAGGGGTTTTCCAGTCAGGTCTAGGGCTTGGACTCCAAGCCCTAGATTTTCCAGGAGTGCTGGCCGCACAGCCCGTCATGGCAGTCTCAACGACATCCTGCGTAAAGCCCTCTTAACCGCCGGAGGGCCATCAGTAGTGAGGATCCTAAGCCACATAAAAACGTCGAACCTAAAATTTTTATGCACAAGCATAAAATTTGGCACACTTGTTTATTGTCCCCAGAAAGCCCGATTAAGATCGGTACCCAAAGGTACCCCCCCTTCTGGCGCCGGGGAGAGGGGGTTAAAATACCACTCCACCCGGCTTCATTCAAAAAATTCTAACAGTTCACGTTTAGCTAATAGGTCAAGTTTGGTATCATTTTCGGATAAAATAACCACGTAGAATTCGTTTCTGGTATTAAAAAATGCAATTTACGAAGTAATTTAAAAAAAAAACATACGAATTTCGAAAATCTCAACAAAAATTTTCATATTCCAGTCATCATAAATATACATTTGCTAGTTTTTTTCACAATTTAAAAATACAATATTAAAGCATATTTCACGTAGATTCAAAAAAATATAACATATGAAAACTTTTAGTAACAGGAAATAGCATAAAAAAATATTTTACGTCGCGCGTCGCGATATTATTTTTGCCGCCGTCGGCATCCGCGGTCAAATTATCCAAATAACGCACTGTGGATAGGTACCATGTAAACTTGTTATTTATTGAAATCAATTGTATATATAACAACGATAGAAATTGTACCTGAAAAAATGTGGTATTCCGTCGGAAAAGGGACTTTTAGTATAGGAGTTGTGTGCGCAACCTCTTTTCCTTGTGCTAAAATCTTGGGTTTATAAGTGGTATTTATGAAGCTATCAAATGGGTCACTGGACCAGTTACTAGGAAAACAGCCCCTCTGGACACGAACGGTGCTATAATTACGGATAGCCAAATGCAACTCGAGCGATGGGTTGAACACTATACAAATCTTTATTCGAGTCCAGTTGATATACATCCGGAGGCTGTGCAAAGCATGCCCAAACCAAACTGGCTGTTATGACCGAGTTAGATAATCTACTGCCTGTAGAGGAGTTTGCCAAGGCTATTAATAGGCTCACATGCGGTAAGAGCCCCGGCGGTGATGGCACCCAACCTAAACCTAAATAATAAAACTCGAATGCATGCGACCACTTGTGTACAATTTTCTGTGCAAATGTTGAGAAGCCGGAAATGTGCCTCAGGATATGCGTGATGCCAATATCACACTATACAAAGGGAAAGGTGACCGCGGCGACTGCAACAATTACCGCGGTATCTCCATATTGAGCATATTTGGCAAGTTTTTTGGCCACATACCGCCCTAGCCAACGCAGTCGTCTCTGCTTGAGAAACGCGTTTCAAGCTAGGCAGCTGTGCAATTTCTAGGACCCTTTCGTTTGCCACCCTGTCTTGCCATATTCCGAAAATCTTGAGTAGGCATCGCATGTAAAAAGAGTTTATACGACGTTTGACTTTTGCATACGTCATCCAGGTTTCAGCTCCATACAAGAGTATGCTTAAAATGGAAGCCTGAAAGACTAACATCTTGGTCTTTATTCTAAGATGTTTGTTTTGCCATACTTGAGTACTAAGCTTCCCGAATGTGGTTGTCGCTCTACCGATACGAATGTTGACCTTCGCATCGAGCAAAAGGTTGTTCGTTACGGTCGACCCTGGGTAGCAAAAACTGTCAACTACTTCTAAAAGCGTGCCATTGAGGGAAATAGAGGGAGCTCCGCAAGTCCTTCTCGTATTTATGGACATGGCAAACAGGGAACAAGCCTGATATAACTGTCTCACCATGGACTGGAGTTAGCAACGAAGACTGCGTCATCGGCATAGAGAAGACTGTCGAGGAAAAGATTCTCGAGGTCTCTTTTTGACTTTTGTTAAATATTTTTTCATCGGCCCTCGTATGCAGATGGATATCCTGCTGGTTATCGCTAAAAGCGGTACTTAATATAAGCGAGAAGTATATACCAAACAGGGTAGGAGCCTACACAGCCTTGTCGCACTCCTCTGGAGACATCGAACTGCGCTGATGACGCACTGTTAAAAACTACTGTGCCCTTCATACCTTCGTGAAAGGATACAACTAGCCTCAGAAGCTTCGATGGACACCCAATGCTCTCGAGTGCTGTGTATAAGCCCGGCTGACTGTATCGAACGCCTTGTTAAGGTAGACAATAGCCATAACCAAGGGGGTATTTTGTTCACGACACTTCTCCTGCATTTTACGAAGTGTGAAAATCATATCCACTGAGGAACGATCGAAGCGGAAGCCACACTGCGACTCAGAATAAACGCATTCTGCAAGCTTTTGGAGTCTTAAAAGAACGACTTAGCCAAAAAACTTGCTAGCTGGCACATTTCCCGCTTCTCAGCATTTTCACAGCAGATTGTACAACACAAGTGGTCGCATGCATTCGAGTTCTATTATTTCGGCTTGGGTTGGGTGCCATCTCCGCCGAGACTCTTACCGCACGTCAGCCTTTTAATAGCCTTGGCAAACTCCTCTACAGGCAGTAAATTATCTAACTCTGTCATAACAGCCAGTGTGGGCATGCTTTGGATAGCCTCCGGATGTATATCAACTGGACTCGAATAGAGATTTGTATACTGTACAACCCATCGGTCGAGTTGCATTTGGCTATCCATAATTATAGCTCTTGTTCGTGTCCAGAGGGGCTGTTTTCCTAGCAACTGGTTCAAGGACCCGTTTGATAGCTTCATAAATACCACTTATAAACCCCAAGATTTTAGCACGAGGAAAAGAGGTTATGCACACAACTCCTATACTAAAAGTCCCTTTTCTGACGGAATACCACATTTTTTCAGGTACAATTTTTATCGTTGTTATATATACAATTGATTTCAATAAATAACAAGTTTACATGGTACCTATCCACAGTGCGTTATTTGGATATTTTGACCGCGGATGCCGACGGCGGCAAAAATAATATCGCGACGCGCGACGTAAAATATTTTTTTTTATGCTATTTTCTGTTAGTAAAAGTTTTCATATGTTATATTTTTTTGAATCTACGTGAAACATGCTTTAATATTGTATTTTTAAATTGTGAAAAAAACTAGCAAATTTATATTTATGATGACTGGAATATGAAAATTTTTGTTGAGATTTTCGAAATTCGTATGTTTTTTTTAAATTACTTCGTAAATTGCATTTTTTAATACCAGAAACGAATTCTACGTGGTTATTTTATCCGAAAATGATACCAAACTTGACCTATTAGCTAAACGTGAACTGTTAGAATTTTTTGAATGAAGCCGGGTGGAGTGGTATTTTAACCCCCCCTCCCCGGCGCCAGAAGGGGGGGGTACCTTTGGGTACCGATCTTAATCGGGTTTTCTGGGGACAATAAACAAGTGTGCCAAATTTTATGCTTGTGCATAAAAATTTGAGGTTTTGAGCTTAAGACCCTAGCTACAGTTCTAGAACCGACGGCCCTAGCGCGTGACGACGGTAAAAGATCAGACAGCATAACCCCTGGAAGCTGGGGTGGCCCTTGGTTTGGAGTGCCATGTGCGTCGATACCCTCTCGCCACCTCACCTAGAGACCTCAGCCAGGGCTGGGGCTGCCGCCGACGCGGCTGAACACCTCAAGTTGCGCAAGTATGTAGCCATAGACACTGACTGCATGTGTGAGATGCTGCGGCCGTGGGGACCAGCGCGGCAATACCACCAGCCTACCGACTGGCACTGAATTGTAGGCATTATTGTATTGTACGTTTTTATTTTCAAGGTTTATTTAGTTTATATTTATTACTTGTAATTAATTTTTAGGTATTAGTTAATATATTGTTTTAGTTAATAAAAACAATTCAGATGCAGTTTCCACCTGGCAGGTATATTGTCTTTTTGGTTCCAACGGTTCCAAACACATTGATCACTTACTGTCAATAAGCATCAAAACGACATTGTCAGTAACTCGTTGTCAACACTAAACTTATTTTTATGTAAACAACGGTATGTTAAATTAAAATTCATATAGTATCATAAAATCCATGCCTCTCGTATCGCGGAAGGTAGTATGGACTATCAATGTCGCAATATGTGAAAATTCATTACGGCCCTTACGAGGCGTTCCACACTACCTCACACAAACCTGCTAAATTAAAGGGAGTCAGGGGTAAGTACCATACAGTATGTCCGGATTCCGGAAAGTCAAAGTGTCGTGGTTTACCTATATGGGATCTCATCTACGATACTTTTCTTTCCGGACAGATTCTACCACTACAGTAGGATTATTGTGTCTTGCTTGTACTGTCGACGCCAAAGATATGTTTACACTTTTTCACCTTACTCCATTGTAATAAGGTGCAGTAATGTAAAGATATCTTTGACGCCGACTGTACCTAAGCATTTCGGTTTACTATGTGAATTTACTTGAGATACAGAACTAGAATGGTAAGAATGCTTGAAACAATTATTATAAGCGAGACCAAAAACGAGATGGTATTAAATGACATTTCAATTTTAGAAATGTAATTTCTCTAAACTTTATACAGGTATGACCTATGTACACTATGTACCATACCTAACTTGAAGCCTTGAAGCTACAGTCTAAACTTATATGTATTACGAGTATCACCAAACCGTCACCAAAATAATAGTTTTAGTCTATAATGTAATATGTATGCGAGCGTTTGTCAAAATTATTGGCACTTTTGTTGACTCAAATTTTTTTGGTAAGTTTTATGTTTTTTCTGATCAGAATCACGAGCTGATCCGATTTATGCAATAAAAAAAGATGTCCCATAAAGCTCACGTTTACATTTTTTGTTTTTTTTTTTTTAATTTTCCTATTGTGTTACCTCCATAGAAAAGGGTAACACAAGAGGAAAAAAATTTTTGGGACACATTTTTTTCTTGCATAAATCGAATCAGCTCGCGATTCTGACTACAAAAAACATAAAACTTGCCAAAAAATAAAAAGTCGAGAAAAGTGGCAAAAATAAAAAGAAATGCTCATGCTAGACTTTAAGGTATTTATCTATGGGCCACTATTTAGTTGCCTGAAAATAAACGTTTTTCATTCATTATGTTCTTTATTCATTTTTCGTCTTAGTGGTAGGTTTTTTACAATATTTTTATAAAAGTAAAATACAAAAATTCATCAAAAACATACAAAAACAATAAAAACATTATAAAAAACCTATCCTAGGGTGCCGCCGGCAACGGAGCAAGGCCCAGGCTGCCGGTGGTTAGGGCCGCAGAGTGAGGAACCTTCGGACTATGCGCGCCGTGTCCAGAATTACCGCCTTCTGTATCTGACCCTTGATCCAACCACAACCCCGTAGCGAAAGTCTCTCAAGATGTTGGTCGAGACTCTTCGCTATGAGACCGTTCGCAGAAACAACTATTGGCACAATGATCGCCGAATCAACCTCCCACATGGCGGTTACCTCGTGAGCTAAGTCTAGGTACTTGCTGGACTTGTCCTTCTCAGCCTTCACGAGGTTCACGTCACATGGGACGGTGATGTCGACGAGCATGGCCCGGCGTTGCGGTCGATCTATTACCACGATATCAGGTTTATTGGCTACAATAGTCCTGTCCGTGATTATAGATCGATCCCAATAGAGCGTGGCACGACCATTTTCGAGAACTGGCGCAGGTGTGTACTTGTAGTACGGCACTTCGTGGTCCACAAGACCGTATAGGAGAGCAAGCTGCTGGTGTATGATCCTGGCTACGAGGTTATGTCTGTGCAAGTACTCGCCGTTAGCAAGATGGGAACAACCGGAGATGATATGCCTGAGTGACTCTCCGGGACGGCGGCATGCCCGACAAATGTCGACCGTACCGTCCTTCAGGATATATCTCCGGTAGTTATTCGTCATGATAACTTCGTCCGCGATTGCACAGGCAAAACCTTCGGTTTCTCCGAAGAGGTCCCCGAATCGTAACCAGTTCACCGACGCGAGCAGGTCTACGTCGGGTCCCGTGAGGGCCCCGTAGAACCGCCCGTGTAGCTCCTTGCTCTTCCATACCGCCTTGCGATCCTCGGTGCTTAGCACCACAGGTTTGCGCCAGTTCTCGTTCGCCAAGGAGAGCGGCGTGAGGCCCTTATCTATTGCCACCACATCACGATGCATCCCACACTCGTTGTTAAGGAAATAATTCCTGAGATTGTACACCTCACGGTTGTGGAGATTTTTGGCATTTAAAAAGCCGCGACCTCCACACTTCCGTGGGATGTACAATCTCATAACGGACGAGCGTGGGTGAAGCATACGGTGTGTGGTGAGCAATTGACGGACCCTCCGATCCAGGGCATCCAGCTCGGTCTGTGTCCACCTTAGTATGCCAAAGGAGTATGTGAGTAGGGGCATCACCCAGGCGTTGAAGGCGCGCACCTTGTTGCCACCTGACAAAAGACTATTGAGTACTTTTGTCAGCCGACCGAAGAAGCGCTCCCTCAACGCCTGTTTAATACCCGCATCCTCAATACCCAACGACTGTGACATACCAAGGTATTTGTAGGTTTCTGATTCAGAGATAGATCTGAACGTCATCGTCTCAGAAAGCTGTAAATTTGTTGAATTTACTACTTTCCCCCGCTGTACATGCATAACCGCACATTTATCAACACCAAATTCCATCTTGATGGAACTACTGAAGACTTCAGTGGTTTTTAGTAGCTCCAGCAAGTCCCGGTTATTTGGTGCAAATAATTTGAGATCGTCCATGTACAGAAGGTGAGATATGACTTCACTCTCTCTCCGAAGCCGGCAACCTAGCCCCGAATCCTTCAGCAGGGTGCTGAGCGGATTTAGAGCTAGGCAGAACCACAAGGGACTCAGACTGTCGCCCTGAAATATTCCTCGCTCGATCCTTATAAAGTCCTGCGGGCCAGGGGGGTCATCCCCGCCTCCTGGTTGACGAAGGACTGTGGTCCACTGCCTCATACACGCGCCAAGGAAGGATCTTAAGGCTGCATCAATTTTATACAGCTCTAAGATCCTCTCCAGCCATGTCATTCATTCATTATTAACCATTTGAACGTCAAGAACACCTAAAGGTGTCATGAGATCTCGTGTCCACAGTGCCAAGAGCACCTTTCAAGTGTGTTGCTTACTTCAAACTCGGATATATAGTCTAGTTCCATTTTTCAAAAAGTCCATGTCGAGAAGCAAACGATATTACTTTTGGGCAACCGGGCTTTTTACCTGATTTAGACCCTGCTGTATCCGAATCGCCGGTTGCCTTCAAAGAAAATTTGTCCGGAAGTGAGATATTCAAGATGGCGGCCAAATAAATTACCCATTTTTTACTTTTTCTTAAATAACTCGTAAACCGTGACCCCTACCAAAAAATGTTCTTTTACTTAAATATTTCACATAAAATTCTCTATAAAAAAGGTTCTATACAGTTTTTTGCTGGGATCAAAGTTTAATGAGATATCGAGGGTATAAGATAGACTTTAAAAATATAGACTAATTACCCTTTTCCCGCGACTTCGTCTACGTGGGATTAACATTCGCTATAATACATTTATGAAACACCTTAGTGAAATCTTATAGCAAATATAAATTTAACGTACATACTTTTTTACGTCTACAGTGAGCAACAATTCCATACAAAGTTTCACCCCCCTTTTCACCCTTTCAAAAGATGATTTCTGAGATAAAAACTATTTCATGTCCTTTTCCATAACTCAAACTATCATCATGCCAAATTTAATCTAAATCGGTTCAGCGGTTTAAGTGTGAAGAGGTAACAGACACACTAACTGTTTAAAGATAAATTATATTTTAAATACCCTGGTTGAGGCTGCTAGGGGTTGTGTGGTATCATTTCCGTATAAAACAGACATGCACAATTCATTTTTGATAGAAAAAAAATATAAATCTATATTTAAAAAAAGTTCTGCGAAGAGGGAAAACTCTCAAATCACATCAGAGGGGATTTTGACGTGAACGTCCAAAAATTTTACGGACCTCCAACAGTAAAAAATATTCATCGTGGGGCACTCTATCCATGGTCAAAAATTTAAAACTTTTTCTCAATGCGCACAATTTTTTCATACTAATATTATAAATGCGAAAGTGTGTCTGTTACCTCTTCACGCTTAAACCGCCGAACCGATTTAGATGAAATTTGGTATGATGATAGTTTGAGTTATGGAAAAGGACAAAAAATAGTTTTTATCCCTGAAATCATCTTTTGAAGGGGTGAAAAGGGGGGTGAAACTTTGTATGCAATTGTTGCTCACTGTAGACGTAAAAAAGTATATACGTTAAATTTATATTTGCTATAAGATTTCACTAAGGTGTTTCATAAATTTATTATGGCGAATGTTAATCCCACGCAGACAAAGTCGCGGGAAAAAGCTAATTAGTCTATATGTTTAATGGCTGTCTTATACCCTCGATATCTCATTAAACTTTGATCCCAGCAAAAAAACTGTATAGAACCTTTTTAATAGAAAATTTTATGTGGATTACTAAAGTAGAAGAACATTTTTTGGTAGGCGTCACGGTTTACGATTTATTTAAGAAACAGTAAAAAATGGGTATTTTTTTTGGCCGCCATCTTGAATATCTCACTTCCGGTCAAATTTTCTTTGAAGGCAACCGGCAATTCGGATACAGCTAAGTCTAAACCAGGTAAAAAGCCCGGTTGCCCAAAAGTAATATCGTTTGCCTGTCGCATCGAAAAGGAGAGCGATTTTGAAATTTTGTGCCCTGTCTAATATCCATTCGACCCTCCCAACAACAAATATCTTAATACCAAAAATGCATAATCTCACAGATGGATTTATATTTCAAGTAAGGTCGCTTGCGCTAGTGAAATTGGCGTGCGACTACGACGTATGACGTTCAAAGGGTTCAGTATAGCTATTTACTTCCAGATAAGCTTCGGAAGATGGGTTTTAGAGTGGATCTGAACCCGGTGGAGCACATCAATTACTGCGTCTTTGAAATTATGGGGTACCAGGTAGGTATCTCAAGTTTAACTGAACACCTCGGGCCAGTGTCTCAAAAGCTTGTAAATTGTAATACATCTTTTGCTAGAAAGGGACTTCCGCTTGTATTACAAGTTACAAGCTTTTGAGAAATAGGCCCCTGCTATTTTTCAGATGAACTTCCCTTAATTCTTCTACCCAGTTTTCCGGAAAAAATCATGTTCAGCTACAAAACTAGCTAAGCGGGTAGGGTATTCAAAATGAGCTGGACACGACTTTATTGTTAAGAGAAAAGAGCGTGTGTAGGTCGTTTTGAACACCCTACCAGTTTAACTAGGTACTTCTGCTGCTAACTGTACGACGAATAACAAATACTTTATCAATTTGGCGCCTATCCAAGTTTGTTAGGAGTTTTATGTTGTTTTCGTTTGCCATATTAAAGAAAGAAGCCTACAGCAGCATTGATGTTTGGGCAAATCTCAAAAACAAAACACGAAAAAATTCAACGCCATCTGACCCGTTCATAGCCGTACAAAAATGTCACGAGTGGAAACAATGTTTGCGACAGCTGATAAAAATATTGAACAAAGATCCTTACGAAATAAAATATTTTTAGGTTTTCCGTTGTAACATCCGCAATCTTCAACTGAACATGGAGAGCGACTCGGATCCGGTTGCGACACGCGCCGTTCAGGCCTGCCGCGCAGCCTCCGACCAGCTCGAGCGCGCCCGCTGCCACTTCTGGATAAGACGGCTCATCGACGCAGCAATCTTCAACGGGTCATCCTACCAGAACCAGTGGCCTTTAGACATACAACTCAAAACGTACGCAGGCTGTGTAGATTGCACGAAATGCTGCGGTTTGTTGACGCGGGACAAAACTGTCGAAAAAGAAGTAGTGAATTATAATGAGATCAAGCAGAACTTGCTGTACGATTTGAGCATTGCAAAGACAGAAATAATTAAGTAATATACAAAGAAATAAATCAATAAATTTCTTTCAAGTTTATCCATTGACACCATCCTGTGTATCGTGCGTTTTCGGACCTCTCCATACACTCATTTTTCTTGCTTAACCTACCTATATTCACGATGCGGCCAGTTAGGAATTTTAAGGTTTTTAATTGTGTTTTTTGAAGCGTACGTAATCTACACTATAGATAAGTACCTAAGGCACGAATTAGCAGCAGAATGAAGTAGGTAAGTACCTACCTAAAATGGCAATATGCGGTAAATAACTCGGGTTATCAAAACGATAACTTACACACACCACACCGTATATTGACACCATCTGACACTTTGGCTGTAGTATTTGGGCATAATATATGTCTGTATCACTATATTTTGTGATGTTAGGGCTGCTCTACGTGATAGGCCATCATAGGGAAGCTATACGACCGAACGAGATCGCAGTATCGTTAGCTCCCTCTAACGCATAGCTGCGTCCCTATGACGGCCCATCATGTAGAGCAGCCATTCAAGTAAGAAAATTTGATTCAACACGATTATTTAATTAAATTGTGTAGGCGGCCCAGATCAGCGGGGTCACGACCTATAGGTACATTTATAGAGTGCGCTGTTATAATATAAGTGCATGCTGATATAAAGGATATTTAGATACGGTCCCTAAATAGTTTATCAGCTATATTGTAATAGGTACAATCACCTCAGAAGGATCTTCCTCGACGAAGGCCGCAAAAATATGTGACACGCTCTTATGGCCCTAAAAATCAGATTATAAGAGATATTTTTGCGGCCTTCGTCGAGCTAGATACTATTGCAGGTGATTGCAGCTAACCGAAGATGAAAACAAATCAATCCCGGAATTATCAAAGACTTAAGTAAGAAATATAAAAGCTATTGAAGTTTGATATCTGGCAAGCTTTTCTATCGCATGTAGATGTAGAATTATAAGACCCTAAAAGGTTTAAGGTTAGGTACGAATTGAAACACTTATATTTTGGATTCGTTATAATGAAACAAGTTACAAGGCTCTCAAGTTCAGTCGGCTAACAGTGGCAATAATGTTGTCAACTACTGGGGGCAGCGGTCATCTCGACTTGTCAACTTCTTCCCGCCATGTACCTACGGAATTATGTTTACGGGGAAATTAATTACACATATAAATACGACTTTATTGTCAAGGCTATAAAAGCGTGCATTCGACATCGTGACATTTATTTTTCTTTAAATAAGGTATAAAAATGCTTGACAAACAATAAATAATAGAGCTTGAATGCGACATTATATCGAGCTCACTTCATCCGCATACATTTTCACTTCGGAAGAGGTCGCCAAGCCATAAGTCCGCTAATTTGTCTGTAAGTCTATAAAACGTATATATCTGGCAATATAACAACTATTTCTATACTTTAATATGTATTTACTGGACTGTAACGTTTCTGACCCAACCTCATTTCAGTATAAAACCGTCTACCTAATATTTCATAAATAATTCTATTCATTTTACAATAGAAGTAATATCAAGTAAATACATGGATTAAAACTAATTAATTACAGATACACCTATTACCGAAGAATAAAAATACACATCTGGCATTTTAAATGGAGAATAAACCATTTTAAACTAGATGCCATGTAGACCATGCTTTCTCCAAAGTGGAATGTTTTTTTTTTCATTTCACTTTGAAGATGAACAATGTCTCAAACAACATAAGACAAATGGCATCGTTTAAAAATAAACATAAAAAAATAAAAGTAAATAATATACACAACATCAAAACATAACTATGTTACCTCATACAATAGAGCAAGCAGCAAATTAAAAACTCCAAATGCCCAGATCTGCATTTGAGTATGAACCTCGCTTCGCTCGGTCGTCAAACACATTAATTTGCTCCTAGCTTCTACCTTGTAACATTTACAACTTTTCACTCTTCGCAAACATTTTTAAGATTTCGCCAAACGAAGGCGCGGCTCACTTGGACGTAGGTATTTGTTCAAATATCTTTCTTTGGTAGGCAGATAAAAATATATGAACTATATTTGCGTCATTACGACCAAGTGAGTTGCAGCCTTGGGTTATAACGGTTTGGTGCAATCGGCCCTTAGTGTATACACACATTGCTGCTCAATATAATTTCAAATATTAATTACTCTGAGTTAAATAACGGTTACCTATTTATTTATTGCGATTTCGATTTATAACTTCAAAACCTGCATCTGGTTTTCTACACACAATACAAAACACAACATATTGTAATAAAAGTTTGTAAAAAGTTTACATTTAAACAACTAAATAAGTATCTAAGCATTTCGAATGCAATCATAAGAATTACTGATATAAATAACTTTATTTCTAAGTCACTTTTACAGTGATTATAACATAATAGGTGTCATATGTAGTTTTCAGAGTAGATACCGATGATCGAATAAAAAACATTGAAAACCTGTAGGTTTTTCTTTTTACAAATTTGGTGTTACAGCAGAAGCTATTTTAAAATGTACATACATATGTATACTATTTAAAAAAGTTAAGTGTGTCGTTTGATCTACAAGGTGTAACATAAATACTGGTGATCCTTTTAATGGCATAATTGGTATCGTATTCTTATTGTGAAAAACTAAGAAAAAAAATTCTCTCGCGAAAAACATTTTTGCTTTTGTATGGAGGGTTGGTCAGCTGGGACGACTCGCCCCGTACAAAAAAAAATTATCACTTCCAAAAAATATTTCTCCTACTTTTTCCTACTCGCAATACGACACCAATTATGCCCTTAAACGGGTCACCAGTATTTTTGTTACACCCTGTATAATACCAAGAAAAATAAAACAAGACTGTTTGCACTACCTAATTTAAACGGTACCATAATATATATCCTATAGGCAAACACCGAAGCTCTTATTTAAGTTTTTCAACTCAATACTCTAGAGCTTCGAGCATAAATGCTCTGTAGATATGGCTTGTGTTAACGAAACAATACTGACTTACAAGAGACACTTATCGGCCATCGCACGGCGATAATTATACCAACGATTCAAATATTTCTGCGTCTTTCAGCAAACACCCAACACAACTTATCAAGTTTTTTTGTAGCTGTATTGCGTCCTTGTTAGTCATTTGTTTACTGTCGCTCGTTGCTATAGTTACGTCCCTTGGACAACCAAATATTTTCTATGAAACAGTATGATGCCCCTCGAACAATGGGGACAGAGTAAGCAAAAGTTGATTCGACCATTACTGGTGAAACGCGACCAACACATAGCTTATAGCAAAAAAAACAATAACAATAGCTAGGAAACTGAATTCTTTATTAGCTCTTGGTAACGCGATTCTTAACTTCTATGTCATGCTATACGAATCTGGCAGTGTCTCTTTTATGCTAGTAACTGGTTATAAGAGTGCTTCCCATTTGTCCTACTCCATAGATCACAACTACATGGAACAGTCGCCATCAAATATATCGGAGCGGCCAGGGTACTCAAAAATATCTGAACATGCACTTTATCGCCTTGACAATAAAGGCGTTGTTCAGATATTTGTGACCACCTTGGCCGCTCCGATATATCTGATGGCGACTGTACCAAAACTGTGTGGCTTAGCAAAAAATAGGTTATTAAAATTTTACAGCCGAGTTTAGATGTATGTTGTACAGTCGCCATCAGATATATCGGAACGGCCAAGGTGGTCATAAATATCTGAACAACGCCCCCATTGTCGAGGCGATAAAGTGCATGTTCAGATATTTTTGAGTACCCTGGCCGTTCCGATATATCTGATGGCGACTGTACGACTGCGTGCTTTATGCGATAACCCTTGTTGCCTCCGATCGACTTTACACACACACACACACGCACACACAATCGATAATTATTTACTACGACTATGTTATGGCTCGGTTGCACCAAAGTCTCTGTCACCGTTAAAACGTACGCTAAATTTTATTGTATGGAAATTTTCATAGTCACCTGCCGGTTGACGCTGGTGAGTCCGTCAAAAGTGGTTGGTGCAACTGGCCCTAAACCTCTTGGTCTTAGCTAACGTAAAGGTAGATTGAAAAGGTATCAAAATGGAAACCACATGTCAATTTCATATAAGCATGTCGATACTAATTTTACAAATTTTCAGTCTTATTAAAAACCCGCATCGCTTTTGTTGTTCGAATAAAAAGCAATAGGTCAGAACATCACTGTCTTTAGACATGATATTTTTAGGGTTCCGTACCTCAAAAGGAAAAAACGGAACCCTTATAGGATCACTTTGTTGTCCGTCTGTCTGTCTGTCAAGACCATTTTTAGTTAGTAACTAGTCGTTTCCACTTTCAGTTTTCTTTATTTATAAATTGTAACCAAACGATATAAATTTCTAGGGCAAATGGGAATAACTCCTTGTAGTAGAATATTCTTAGTTATCTATAGATCTACAGAACAAATCATACGCTTAATAATATGGCCTCGAGTTTCAATGATAACGCAACCGAAGTAGCGTTCTATATTCGATCATAAATTCATTACGATAATTATCAGTTGCAGTATTATTAAACGTGCGATTATACCCTATTAGATAAATTATTTATTTACAGTTCATAATTCATTTTAATATTTCGTTAAACTACTCGTCAACTTTCATATATCTATACATTTATTTCATAGTATTTAAGATCCAACAGGGGGAGGAATTTATAGTGACTATCAAATATATTTAAACGGCCGAGATGCCTACAAATAAATATCTAAACAGGACTGACCGTGAAGATGTTTAACGTTGTTTGGATATTTTTATTATTTTATGCATATTGCGATGTTTTTCAATTTCTCCGGGCGGAAAAGAAAACTTATACATTATATGTATCTACGTTGTGAATCATACTTTGGACTAAACGAAGAAATAAGTGTTAAACTTCATGGGAAATGCTTAAAATAAACAAGTTTTATTTATGGTGCTACCACAAAAAAAGCTTTCTTTTTTTTACACATTTACCATGAAGTTAAAGTTAACACACGTTTCTTAATTTTGTCCAATGTAAGTCAAGAAAGGGGGATGTAAATATTTAAGTCATCCAATCAATCACATTACAATTTTTTTCTATTGCGGTAATTTTTTCTAATACATGGTTAAAAATACCGAACCAGCTAGCACCTTAACCCCTTTACCGCCAAAGACGTCTAATCACGCGCACGGAAAGTCGTGCCGTCAGCGCCAGGACGTGATATCACGTCCAAAATATAACCTGTTTGCCTTGTGCACTCCCGCGCGTTGGCGCTGAGGGCACGTTTTTTTCCATCCAATGCTTGACGGTCAAAGTGTTAATATACTTATAAGTCGTGTTTAGATACTTATGAGAGAGCTTTGCTTCGATATATCTGGTGGCGGCTAATCAGTTCAAATCAGAAATATGCGGGGCTCTGCGAACAACTAGGTATGTCTCAGAAACTAGAAGTAATAGTCGCAAAGCTTGCTAATCATAATATATTGTATAACTTAGATAAATGTTACAATGAAGGTTCTTTACAGTTAAACAATTATTCAAATAAGGCAAGGCCGATAGCTATTACACAGCTAGTAGTACACATCGTTAACCTGGCATTGAGGTAGTTTATTGAATTTAAACTTTCGTGAGACATATTAACACTATTATCACTGCATGCGGCTAGATGATGGCGCGGCGTCGCAACGACGGGTCGCGGATCGGTTCGCCTAGCACTAGTGCTTGAGGATGGAGACCTAAGCCCTCCGAAACATGTCGCGCGTAGTGACTAAACACAAGTGAGTACAGCCGTATGCAGTGATGATAGGCAGTATTTTCATGCCAGATACATTTTAATGCGTGAATGTTTTAGCTGTATCAACAATATCCTAATTATTTAGATTAATATAGTTGACGGTAATAATTTGCAACAATTTACTAAAAATGTTTGAGGGCTCGGTACAAATTATATTGACGAAATTTTCGTCAACTTTAGATTCAAATAAAATACATTTATTTCCTCGGGAACACCGCTCGTTCTAATTACTCTGAAGGAACATATTATTGCTGATGATATAAAAATAAACAATAAAATAAAAGTTCAATTTGCAATAAATATATTTTTATTAACTAATACCTTACATCGATTTGCTTTAACTAAAAATATTACAAACGAACGCTTCATTTAACGAAATAGATTTTCATTATCTGACTATCGCAAACATTCGTATGCTATAACATTCACATTTTACAAACAAGTCAAGAAGGCAGACAACTATAGTCAAAAATGATAACGGCGTATATGAAACAACCCGTAGACATATGTGCAGTTTCGGGTAAAAGATACATAATTGTCGGTCGCCAATAAGGCGTTACTGCCATAAAAAAACATTTTGAAATAAACTCTATTAACAACCGACAATGATGTACCTTTTACTTGAAAACGCCACATATGTTCTTTTCGTCTAGTATTTTTCTCTGCATTGTAAAAACTATAGGACACTTTAACCTTTTGAATCCACGAGCGACTAAAGTGGTCGTGTGTTGTCGTGCTTGCCACGCCAACGACCAATAAAGTGGTTATGGCGGACGCCGTCAAAGCAATTTTGCTGTTGACGGATAAGGTTTAAATTCGTTTCTCACTAGTTTAGATGTTGGCGTGTATGCCACATTTTGATACGAGCGAGAAAGCGTTCAAAAGGTTAAACGAAAAAGACAATTCTAAAGCAGTATTTTGAATTGAATACAGTAATTTGACAGCTCCTGCCCTACAAACGAGTTTAACTGTATAGCAGAAGATATCAAATTACTGTACTCAATTATAAATACTACTTTACAAGCCCGAGTTGACTCAAGGTACACCTTCAGAACATCAGGTACAGATGTCCCTACTATGTAGTGACTTGTCATCATTACAAATGCAATGGCTAAATTCGCTGTGATTTATGAAAGGAAAGCACGTTTGATCGGCAATCCAAAGGATCGGGTTCGTATCCCGTGATGTTCCAGAGTCCTTTACGGTAAATTTTTGATGTTTCCAATTTGCGGTATAAGTCTACATGTTGTTTCAAATACTTTCTGCTTTTGACCAAAAATAACCGCCTTTTTGTCTTAGCACGATAGCAATGGCCGTCAAAGAGTAAAACCTCAACGCCCAGAAGTTAGCGATGTGTGATACTGATATACAAACTCCATAAAGTCAACCCTCTCGGCGCCCTCATTCGACCTGCTATTTGACGTGTCGTAAAGTTAACCCTCTCGGAGCCCTCATTTGTGACGTTTTCAACTCAAATGTACATCATTGATGTGCTTCTGAGTTGAAAATATCACATTTGACCTGGTATTTGACGTGTCGTAAAGTCAACCCTCTCGGCGCCCTCATTTGACGAGCTGTTTGACGTGTTGCAGGAACTCGTAGTATGAGAAGGAAGACTCCATGCGGTCGTCGATAAGTCTCTCGATGAACAGCTGCCGCGAGGGGGAGTTGTCTCTGTGGAATAAGGTTTTTGTTAAAAAACGTTTATGTTCTCTTCGATTTCCGCGCTGAAATAAAAAACCGGCCAAGTGCGAGTCGGACTCGAGCACGAAGGTTTCTGTACCAAAGGGCACTTTCCAGTTCCAAACTTAATTGTTTCGCTGCATTCATAAAATCAAAATTTCAAAAATACACGGGAAAACCCAGGTGTTACATGTTTTGGCGCTTTAAATGATTTTATAATGGTTAAAACTTTTATAAAGGAGATGTATTCATCATGTAGTATTGTGACGTCACAATGTTAGTCTCTCGTATAAACTTCATATATAACAAATATTTTTGACGTTTCCTAAAGAGTAGCTGATTTGACTTCATAGGAAAGTAGCCTATTATCTATAAAAACGGCAAGAAAATCATGTATGTTGTATGGGAGCCCCCCTTACATTTTAATTTCATTCTGTTTTTTAGTATTTGTTGTTATAGCGGCAATAGAAATACATCATTTGAAAATTTCAACTGTCTAACTATCACGGTTTATAGATACAGCCTAGTGACAGATAAAAACGGCAAAAGAATCATGCTTGTTGTATGGGAGCCCCCTTAAATATTTATTCTTAATTAAAAATAAGACCCATCTGAAGGCTACTACTACGAATACCTCTATATAGTTGATATACTGACCTTAAAACAAGTATCCCGGACTCGTACGGCCGGGCTTCATTAAGTTTCTTAATGAAAGCGTGTAACGCTTCATTAGAGTCCGTCTCCACAGCAGGTAGACTCCTGGCTTCATCAGGTAACTGCCTGCTGACTACTAAGAATGTTTCTCTCTGTTATACTGACCTTAAAACAAGTATGCCGGACTCGTACGGCCGGTCTTCATTAAGTTTCTCAATGAAAGCGTGTAGCGCCTCATTCGCGTCCGTCTCCACAGCAGGTAGACTCCTGGCTTCATCAGGTAGCTGGCTGAAGGCGGCCACTCCGAAGGTCTCTGACAGGTAGGCGGGGGACACACCGTGGCACACGTAGATGATCATCGTGTCTAGGTCGTCGAGGAGGTAGCAGCCGTTTGCGTTTATCCTAGAAATAAGAGACAGTAAAATGGGTGACGCAATAGTTATTTGTGCATCAAGAGAGGAAAGTTGGTTTTTCTTGCGAGTGTTGATTTTCAGTCCCGTGTAAGCGAAAGATTCTACAATTTAATCACGAGCTAAGCAAGTGATTTTAAGCTGGAATCTTGAGCGTAGCGAGGGACTCAAAAACACGAGATGTAGAATAACTTTGCTCTCGTGTGACACATACAACTTTTCACCTCAGTAGTGAGAAAATATCAAAGGTTAAAAAAAATCGAACATGGAGATTCGAGAACGAATCGAACAAGCGGAGCCTACGAGAAGCGAGTTCTTACAAACAACTTCTGGCTCCTGGGACGTCTAGGCATTTCGATGGTTTTTTGATTTTGAAACTTTGTTTCGCGACAACTTGGGTAACGTTTTTCTGATCTTTGAAATTTGTTGAGGTTGTAGCAGAGATACATATAATTTGAGAGTTCGTATATAAACAGGATCGATCAAGGCGTTATGAAGCTAGAAGGCAAAAAAAATCTTCAAAAGGTTCTTGGTCAACTAGTTTGCAAGTAAATCGCGAGTTCTCGGTTCGAGGCGGACTACTAGTTAATTTCAGAGTTGTGCAATAAAGAGGATTTTACTTTTACTTTACGAACTTACCTCTGTGCACTGAGCATGAGTTGCGGCAGCATGGGGTCCTCTTCCCTCATATTGCAGAGCTCGTGTATGGGATAGAGAGGGGGATACGCGGCCCGTATTAGCTGCGGCAGCGGCAGTGACTTGATGTCGCACATGTCGGCCACGCGGTCGTCTAGCCGCGTCGAGGTGCCCGTTCGGAACGCTTTCTGCAACACCAACAAACAATTATGAGTAAAAACGTTATAGAAATCGGCGAAATTTTAGTGTGCTTGTTTTATTTTGATGTTTATCGAACCAGCGGAGAGTAAGCTAAGCGATGTTATTACAAAGAACTTCGAACACAACTGTCACCTGGCGACTGGGGTTTCGGGATTTCGATGGCTTTTTGATTTTGAGCGTTTGTTCCACGATAACTTTAGTAACGTTTTTCTGACCTTTATGAAATTTGTTGGGATTGTAGTAGAGATATATATAATTTGAGAGTCCGTATACGAACAGGTGAGCAGGATCAATCAAGGGGTTATAGAGCTATTCGTTATTTTGAAGTATTTGCACATGGAACATGTAAATGCGCAGAGCTCACGCTGCCGGCGGGGAGGTTCTGTGACGCGGTGAGCGGAGAGCGTCCACTGCTACTACACTGTACTGTACCCGCTTCAGCAGAGCCAGCAGCAGCAGCGGCAGCAGACGGAGCGAGGCGGGCGTGTGGAGCGCCGAGCTCACGCTGCCGGCGGGGAGGTTCTGTGACGCGGTGAGCGGAGAGCGTCCACTGCTACTACACTGTACTGTACCCGCTTCAGCAGAGCCAGCAGCAGCAGCGGCAGCAGACGGAGCGAGGCGGGCGTGTGGAGCGCCGAGCTCACGCTGCCGGCGGGGAGGTTCTGTGACGCGGTGAGCGGAGAGCGTCCACTGCTACTACACTGTACTGTACCCGCTTCAGCAGAGCCAGCAGCAGCAGCGGCAGCAGGCAGAGCGAGGCGGGCGTGTGGAGCGCCGAGCTCACGCTGCCGGCGGGGAGGTTCTGTGACAAGCGGTGAGCGGAGAGCGTCTACTGCTACTACACTGTACTGTACCCGCTTCAGCAGAGCCAGCAGCAGCAGCGGCAGCAGGCGGAGCGAGGCGGGCGTGTGGAGCGCCGAGCTCACGCTGCCGGCGGGGAGGTTCTGTGACGCGGTGAGCGGAGAGCGTCCACTGCTACTACACTGTACTGTACCCGCTTCAGCAGAGCCAGCAGCAGCAGCGGCAGCAGGCGGAGCGAGGCGGGCGCGTGGAGCGCCGAGCTCACGCTGCCGGCGGGGAGGTTCTGTGACAAGCGGTGAGCGGATAGAGCGTCCACTGCAACGTTTATTAGCGCTTCTCGCGCTTCTGACATTGACGCGTCCACGCATCGGTCCACAGCTGAAAAAAAAATGTCGATACAATCATATTTCATTCATTAAAGACGCGCCAGCAGTGAATGTCGACCTTCACCAAAATATTATTCAATGGACGTAAATTCCACCTTCAGTCAAAGTCTGCAAACAGGTTGGCGGGAAATGTATATCCAACTGTGATTGTTTTTTCTTGATGTTATTTCTATGTATCAAGTGGGACGTGCGGCGTTCGTGTTAAAGTTATAGAGTGTAGTCGTATGCGAGCGGCCCGAGTGCACGTGATACAGATCACTTTGACGCTGCCCGCGCCGCTGTACGCTCGTACTTGGGCCACACCGCACACAGCAATGAACTTGAATTTACTAATTTACAACAAATAAAATTGGTCAAACATATTTTTGTGCTTTCGATGATTATAAAAAGTAAAATAAAGGACTTTACAACTTAGTGTTAAGTTGTAGTCCTGCTAATTACGCTACTGTTGTTCTTTGTCACATAGTTTCATTTTGCGTATTTATTGCTTCATTACCTAAACGGCAAAAGTAAAATTAGTTTGAATGAACTTACCCATTTTACTTAGTAATCCTATAATGCACATTTGATCCGCCGAATGCAGCACGTCCGTCAGCGTATTGGCTATCGGCAGCGCTAGTGTGTGCACTCGTATCCTCCTTTCACCTAAGAACATCAATAATATACTTTTTTAATACAGTTGCTCAAAAAAGTGCTTTTCTTGTAGTGGTTTAGCGTGCGGAAAGTTTGATATCGCGCACTAGTGCTTTTTACTGTTCCAGCCAATCACAGCTAATGACAGTGACAGACAGCCAATCACAGCGCCGCACCGCACCGCGCCGAGCGTTCGGATACATGTACTAAAGTAACCTCAAAGTGAATAATTGACAATTTTATAACTTCTTCGCAACTGTATTAAAAAACGTCGTTCGATACTCGTGCGTAAATATCTCGGTACTCGTGAAGTAATGACACACTTTCCGCACTAATATCGAAATGTACTATTATAATATCCGCAGAATTAAGTGGCGACTGAGGTCTTAACACTTTTCTTTCACACTTGCACCGCCACGGCAAGAGAGGAGACAGCGTTATGAACTCAGTCGCCACTTAATTCTGCGGATACTATAGCTCCATGACCCCTTGATCGATCCTGCTCATATACGAACTTTCATATTATACGTATTTCTGGTACAACCCCATCAAATTTCATGAAGACAGAAAAACGTTACAAAAGTTGTCGCGGAACAAACTCTCAAACTTAGAGCTTTAAACCAAGCGGAGTAGCCATTGACAGGCGTTCCCCTCTGCCGAAAATGTATGACCAGTAGTCATACTCATTGTATGGACTGACGTTTATTTGACGTGGCTATTTTGACGTTTCGCATACATTTGACGTTCCCCTCCCCCGCAAAAAAGGACGACTTTTTCCGATATAAATGAGAGCGTATGTTGGTTTAATAATCAAAGCTCTCAAAACCAAAAAGCCATCGAAATGCCGAGACGTCCTAGTAGCCAGGAGTTGTTTGTAAGCTTCGCTTAAGCTCCGCTCATTCGATAAAAAGTTAACTTTATGTCGCATCTTTCGACAATGCCTATTGAAGATTAGGATGAGAAAAGTCTTAAAAAACACCGAATCTCATTAACATCACCCTGTTCAATGTTAAACATAGGTACTTCCCTATTGTACAAGAGATTTTGGATTGAAATGCAAATGCTAGTCTGCGTCCGGGGACACATCGGGTAGACAGTAGGTCCGTGTAACTAACCTTTACTACTAGTGTACAGCAGCGCGGCCTGGAAGCAGACCTGCTGTAGGTCGGACAGCGACTCCTCGATGGCGAGCTGCATACCAAACCCTGCGTCCGGGGACACATTGGGTAGAGACAGTAGGTCCGTTGAGCGCACGAAGAAGTTCCCGTGGAACGTGTGGATGGTGATACCCCTGAGAACAACATTCGTCAAATTAGAAATCTACTCAATATTATATTTATACTTTTGTGACACATACTAACTTTATAGGATATAACGGTTACACTCACGTCTCTTTAGTCACTACGCCGTAACATGTTTCGGAGAGCTTAAGTCTCCATATTGAAGCACTAAGATTGCTACGTGGCTCGCTACTGCGAGGCGCGTTGCCGAGTGCAGGCCGGCGATCGGAGCACGCTCTGATAGAGCTTATTGAGGCTCTTAGTGCTGAAGATGGAGACCTAGGCCCCCCAAAACATGTCGCGCGTAGTGACTAAAGAGAGTGTAACCGTTATATTTTACACAATATACTTATCAATATTCAGTTATAATAAAGAAATAAGAGGCTAAATTGCGAGTTTAAAAATCGCACGAGTACCTACTATCGCACGTATTTTTCTAATCTTTAAAATATGAATATTATATTATTATGGGACCGTCTTACACAAATCAACCTAGTCCCACAGTAAGCTCAATAAGACTTGTGTTATGAGTACGAGGCGATATATACAATAGATAGATATAGATAAATACTTAAATACATAGAAACATCCATAACTCAGGAACAAACACTCACAAATAAATGCCCTGACCAGGATTCGAACCCCGGACCTCCTGCTTCATAGGCAGGGTCACTACCAACTAGGCTAGGAGGCCGTTTACACTGCGTCTTACGAACGAAGTATACATTGCTTTTTTATAATTTCAGCTGAAAAGGAACCTACCTGGTACATCGGACCCTCATGACGGCCTCGAAGCCGATCTTCCTGGTGAGGTACCGCGTCAGCATCGGCTCCAGCGTGGCGGCCTGCCACGACCGGCTGGCTTTGAACAACGGGATGTGGAACACGGTACCACTGTGTTACTACAGGAACCTACCTGGTACATCGGACCCTCATGACGGCCTCGAAGCCGATCTTCCTGGTGAGGTACCGCGTCAGCATCGGCTCCAGCGTGGCGGCCTGCCACGACCGGCTGGCTTTGAACAACGGGATGTGGAACACGGTACCACTGTGTTACTACAGGAACCTACCTGGTACATCGGACCCTCATGACGGCCTCGAAGCCGATCTTCCTGGTGAGGTACCGCGTCAGCATCGGCTCCAGCGAGGCGGCCTGCCACGACCGGCTGGCTTTGAACAACGGGATGTGGAACACGGTACCACTGTGTTACTACAGGAACCTACCTGGTACATCGGACCCTCATGACGGCCTCGAAGCCGATCTTCCTGGTGAGGTACCGCGTCAGCATCGGCTCCAGCGTGGCGGCCTGCCACGACCGGCTGGCTTTGAACAACGAGATGTGGAACACGGTACCACTGTGTTACTACAGGAACCTACCTGGTACATCGGACCCTCATGACGGCCTCGAAGCCGATCTTCCTTGTGAGGTACCGCGTCAGCATCGGCTCCAGCGTGGCGGCTTGCCACGACCGGCTGGCTTTGAACAACAGGATGTGGAACACGGTACCTGTTACTACAGGAACCTACCTGGTACATCGGACCCTCATGACGGCCTCGAAGCCGATCTTCCTGGTGAGGTACCGCGTCAGCATCGGCTCCAGCGTGGCGGCCTGCCACGACCGGCTGGCTAAGAACAATGGGATGTTGTACACGGTGCCACCACTGTGTTACTACAGGAACCTACCTGGTACATCGGACCCTCATGACGGCCTCAAAGCCGATCTTCCTGGTGAGGTACCGCGTCAGCATCCGTTCCAGCGTGGCGGCCTGCCACGACCGGCTGGCTTTGAACAATGGGATGTGGTACACGGTACCGCCGCTGAATTTGCTCATGCCACCTGAGAAGGGAAATGATTAAATTAATGACAGTTTTAAAAAAATATGTAGTTTGACTAATGAGCGCTTGCAAATTTCGCAACTGAATTAATTTGGTATTTCACCACGACTATATCTCACTCGGATCTTTAAATGTGCAACTGAAAATATCACACGATTCTTCATTTTGTACCCACAGAATTGGTTACACTTAGGTATATAATTTTTTCACTATACGATTTTAAGCTAACATGTCAGTTACTCCGTGGTAATGGTGCATGCAACTGTGCCGAAATATCGGAAACTCGATAAAACGAACTCACATGTTAAATGCCTTGTTTTATATAGTTTTTGTAATTTTTTCACTGTTCAAAGATTTTTTTTTTTTCAACTGATTATAGCGCCATATACGCGTTACTATGATCCTTTTAAAATCATTCGTCAAATGTTTATTTTTTGTTTACATTATTTTAATCACATTGAAATAGATTATAGTGGTGTTGTTTAATGAATGTAAATATTTGATAGCACTGACTGAGCGTGGCCAGGTCGCTGTACTGCGAGCTGAGCAGGAAGAGGTCGACGGCGATCTGCGCGCCGCTGCAGTCGAGAGCGATGCGCTTGTAGAAGTCTGTTGCCGGCTTCAGGTGCGCCACGTCTTTCGACGACCGCGCGTTGGGATCCTCTCTAAATAAATAAAGAAAATGTTCAAAAACATGTGGGTGCACAAGGGTGCTTCTGTAAAACATATTGACCACTTATCAATAGAATTTCAAACTAAGAGAAAAAAGAAATTAAGATCGCGACAAGTACGGAAAGGAACTGTCAGACACGGCAGGTCTCCAAAAAACGTCATAACGAGATCTCCACTCAGCACGGTGTCAAGAAATTAAAAATAAAGTAATGCTGTCGCCTGCCTCTCTCATTAAAACAGATGATGTTTATTTATATTAAAAACTGTGTAAGTACCTTGATTCTAACCGCCCGGGTCCGACGGTCGGTAAACATGTCTGGAACACTGTGATGCGACCTCCCGTTGGTGCCTGTGACATGCAAACACAGGGATTTGTAATTGTAAAATAATTCAACAAATAAAATTACTTGATTTTGTGGTTGGACCAATATTTTGTATGTATTGAAGTTTGAACTGTATCTATAAGTATGAAAACAAAGAAGAATTATAATAAAATAATAAAACAAACAAACATACGGGTCCTCCTCTACAGAACCTCCTTTTTTTTGAAGTCTGTTAAAAAGCCTTTTATTTCTTGCAAAAGAAGATACAAATAAATCTTAATAAACTATGCCTATGAGATCATTATATTTCTTACAACTTTTTAGGTACTATTTTATTTTTGCAAAAACCCGTCTTCAGGTGAAGGCCTCCTCCAAAGAGATTTTTTTCTATCCTAGGCTATTTGAGTCCAGTCTGAACCAGCTGTTTTGGTGATGTCATCCGTCCATCTCATCAGCGGTTTATCTTTGTGACGTTTTCCAGTCGGGCCTTTCCATAATGTTACTTTCTTGGTCCACCGTCCGTCCGTCATTCTTGCTATATGCCCTACCCATTTCCATTTCATCTTTTGGGCGAAGTTTAGCGCATCGATAGCTTTATTTTTATTTTTTTTATTTTATTATTCAAATAAGTTACACAGCATTACAGTTATACAACCAAGGCACTGAGAACTACAAACAATTAATATTACAGACATAAAACTAGTTGGATTTAGGCGACGTAACTGCGTGGCCCCGTTGCGTCGTCTGATCTGGTGTAGGATTCGGCAGAGTGCCCCGGAACCGCCGAAACACGACACCCTTCGGCCAAAAGTCTGCACTCGCGATGGTTTCCTGCAGCGGCCGCGGCACGCGCACCACAAACGAGCTGAAGTGCACGTAGTGTCGGGACCGCAGCTGGTGCACCTTCAATGAGAAGCCAGTCTTCCGGTGAACGTACTCCACCACATCGTCGGCCACGGCGGAGTGATGCAACCGCGAGACGTAGAGCGCCTTACTCGGTATCGCAATCCGAAGACCAGAATTAACCGGCTCGGAAGTGCCACACAGAGTCTTACGAGGCGCCCTGCTCTTCCTTTTCACCATTGTGAACCCCTCCTTATCCACATTGATGCGGCAGGACTTTTCCTTATCAGGAACCCGTACCACGCATGCCTTAGAAGGCACCGTGACCCGGGTAGCTGCGACTGGCTGACCGGCGACGTCAGCATAACGCTGACGTGACTTGGTAACAAGAGGCGGCGGCACGCGCGGGGGGCGCGCGGGCGGCGCAGCGGCGCGTGCGACACTTTTTACAGCAACACGCAAACTGACAGACTCGGCGTTTATAGCAACGGGTCGGTCGTCGCTCTTGAAATTTGATGCCATCGGCCGAGTTGGAGCATTTCGCAAACTATTGACTTCGTTACGTAACTCGGCGATAGTGACTTGGGCCGCTTCAAACTTCAAAATGATTTCAGCTAAACTTGTTTTAAGGGCCACGATGTCCTTAAACAAGCAGCAAACGTCGATATTATCCGGAATGACACGGCAGGTAGCGATGAAAAAAGCGGAAAAAATCAAATGTTTTTTTCCGAAGTTTATGAAATTTCCGTTTTTTTCGGTTTTTTTCGGCTTTTTTTAGAAAAAAACGAGTACATTATCAAAATAGGTATTTATTTAATCACTCAAATCACTGTCACTCTCATCATATCCATCAGTTATTTCTGCTTCCATGTGGTCGGTGTAGTCCGTTTGTAGGTTCAAATTCGACCGAATAAAGATTATATCTCTATATTTAGGTTTAAGATAATACGATAAAATATCTAGAAGTGTAGCACTTAGGTATTTGTGATTGCTAATGACAATGTCAAACCTACCCGTCAGTAGTAAAAAGCAATGTGTAACGGTTTCAAAACCTTTAAATAGTAAAGTAAATACTTTTTAAATGAAATTTTTAAAATTGAAAACTACATTTGTTTTTTTCGGTTTAAATCGTTTTTTTTCCGAAAAATACGAGCCGAAAGTTTCGCGGTTTCTTTCTATAAATTTCTGAAAAAAACAAGCGAAATGGAAAAAAACCGGGAATTTTCCGGCTTTTTTCATCGCTAGGCAGGATAGAGGCATCCGCCACCACAAACTCCGGAATTCGCTCTTCATACTCCTTCAGGATTTTCATAATATCCGCAAGAGTCTTCTTCCCGGATTCATCTCCTTTCCGGTGAGGTACATATGTGCCGACGATCCCAAGGGACTGGCACAACACCTGCTTTGCTTCACAGATGTCTTCGACGGAGAAACTCGATGCCCACGAACTAAACTGGACACCGGTGGCCGCATTCATCTTTCCTTCCCGCAGCATCTTCTCCTTCTGCTGCAGAAAGGCGAGGAAGTCATTCACGACGGGTTGACTCTGATCGGAGGCACTCATCGTGTCAATTCGCTAGCAGCGGCCGGGCCGCGCTAATTTCGCAATTTAATATTTATTTAATTACTCATCAATGCGTCTAGGTCGCTTGGCGCACTGGACACGACTCTCCAAGTATCTCCTCTCTCCTTTAGTTATGCTTCTTATTTTTGTATGTCTTATTTTATTATATATTAAAAAATGAATTTGCTTTGACACTATCAGCCACGAAATACTATTGAAAAAATTACATAACATTGGAATTGAGGGAACAGCGTTTAATATACTAAAATCATACTTATCAAACCGGAGGCAAGTAGTTAAAGTAGGCGAATACCAAAGCAACCCAAAATCTGTATTCTGTGGCGTCCCCCAAGGGTCTATTCTGGGGCCGTTGTTATTTTTGATATACATTAATGACGTCAGCAGACTGGGTCTAAAGGGGGATATTACGCTCTACGCTGACGATACCAGTCTATTTTATTTTGGAAATTCAATTAATAACATCATAGCGGAGGCTCAGGCCGATCTCAATATGCTCAATATATGGTTTCAAAAAAATCTTTTAACAATCAACACTAGTAAAACCAACTATATAATTTTCTTAGCTAAAAACAAAAAAATATCCACCTATGAGCCTCTAAAAATAAACAATGATATAATCAATAAAGTTGACAACGAAACGTACCTTTGCCTTATACTAGACAAAAATCTAAACTGGAAAGCTCACATTCAAAAAATTAAAACCAAGATCACTTCATTAACTGGAGCACTTAGTAGAAACACCCGTTGTTATCCAAAACATGTAAAATATACTATATATAATACTCTCATTCAACCCCATATTGATTATCTTATCCAAATTTGGGGATCAGCCGCAAAAACCCACCTTAATTTAATAAAAGTAGCCCAAAATACGTTTATTAAAGTTCTATTTCAATATGATTTTTTAACGCCTACAGAACAACTTTACGCAGAAACAGGCATCATGAACATTAATGAAACGTATCGATACAATACATGCATTTTAATTAGAAAAATAATGAATAAAAATATACACGTGCAAATTAGTTTCACGAAAAAACGCCAGCATCAAAGGATGAAACTAAGGAATGCCGATGACCTTGCTCTGCGTTCGCCAAGGACGAACTACGGAAGAAAATGCATTCTCTACGATGGCGCGAAACTTTATAACGACCTACCAGCAAAGATAAAAGAAACTAAATCTATAAATACTTTTAAAAGCAGGCTAAAACAGCACATCAAGATTAATAAATATCTACAAATATAACGTACAAATATACAATATAATAACTAATATAATATTACAATATAATAACTACTCTAAATATCTACATTATTTTATTATCTAATACACGGGCGTAGCCAGGGGGAGGGTTTTGGGGGTTCAAACCCCCCCCGAAAAGTTCAGATATTAACAGTCATAGCATTAAAATAACCACCGGCGTGCGGCATATCTCATTGATAACTAACTAGCAACAGTATCAAAAAATCTTGTTTCGTTTCGACTAGGTACTTGCTAAACATTTTTTACATTTCCATTGCCGAGTTTGACACAGCTGGTTGCAATATATTTGGACAAATTTATCGACCATCTTTTGTCTGCACAGATAGAAAAAATCTCTTCAACCAAAGAAACCTATTTGAATCAAGAGATATCCAGTTTCCCATATAAGGAAAAAATAAAATTCTTTATTTTAAGATATAAAATGTTTCAAAGTTTATTACTTAACCTAATAAATTAAATACTTTATCCGAGATATAAAAATCTTCTTTTTAAAATAGCTTAATATTCTCACGAAGGGCGTTTGAATTTTGTTTTTGTATTGTATTTTTTTTAAATTGAACTTTATGTGTCTTAGTGCAATACATAAAGAACTTAAGCCAAGAAACTTTGTTTCTTGGATGAAGACTCATAGTTTAAATTGAGAATTGAATTTCTCCACGGAAACAAGAAATCGCATTAGTTCAAGAGCATGTGTTACTTGATGTAAAATTTGATATTTTCACACCAAGATCTAAAATTTCTTGGCGTATGAAATCGATTACTTGAAACAAACAATAACATTTTCTAAGGCGGTTATCACACTGGCGCGGATCCGCATGCGGCACCGGTGCGCGAGCGAGATAGCGCTCTGCATGTGTATAGCGCTATCTCGCTCGCACACCGGCGCCGCATGCGGATCCGTCGTCAGTGTGATAATCGCCTTAGTGTCTCAGTGCACTACTTAAAAACCTAGTAGCAGAAACTGTGTTTCTCGGGACTAATCCCAAGAAAGGAAGTTTAACTAAAAGTAGATAATACAAATATAAATTATGATTATTTATATACTCACAATTTATAATCGTATTAACTAGAGCTGAGATTGCTATTGTGAATCTCAAATAAGCCCGGGTAAAGCGGCAAGGGTCATGAAGTTACGTTGAACAAACGTTCGCGTGTTCTAACCTACACGCAGAGACATCTATTGATGCGCAGGGTAACTAACGTCCAAGATTTAAATGTTTCAAAGCAAAAATTATGTGCTTCTTCTTTGGAATAGCTGTGGCTCTTGATTGTAAGTTGAAAACATCAAAGCAAAAATTAATCTCTCTTGCCTAAAAACTTAAAAATCTCAAATCTAACTTTTGGTGCTACTTCTTTAAATTAGCTTTGGCTCTTAGCTGTAGATTGAAAACATCAAACCAAGAACTAATCGATCTTACGTAAACACATAAAACTCTTAAAGGAAAATGTTGGTGCTTTTTTGCCGTAAATAATTATTATCTTAACTCAAATCATTACTATTCGCTTTAAAAATAGGTAAAGTTAAAGCTAAATAATTTTAAATCTTCTTTTAAAAATCATGATATTTTTAACTCAAGTCATGTTTATTGGTCTAAGGTATTTATTACTCTTTTAACTATAAAACTTTCGTGAGACTCTAACATATTAAAAATATTTATAACGGGTTACTCACGAAATAAATAAAATATAAACAAATAAATAAACGATCGAAACATCGGGTAAATTGATCGAAACATGTCGAGCAAAAATCGACAAAAATTACGTGAGTAACCCGTTATAAATATTTTTAATATTTATTACTCTCTTTAAGAAACCGCGTGCAAGAGAGTTTTGCGTTTTGAATTAAGATATTATTTCTATCTGTGTGCATAGAAACAAAAAGCGGTAGGTAGGTAGACGGTACCAATACTGATGGTCACATCTGGTCAAAGAAAAGGTTGATAGGCATGCGTGTACGGGTGAAACATTTGGAGTTGAGCTTTTTTAACTAAATAATAAATTTTAATTTTGACCTTACTATAAAGGTTAAAAGATTCAAATTGCAATGCACGTTTTTCGTCATTTATAGTGTCCAAAATAATTTTAACAATATACGCAGAGTTAAATAAATACGCCAGCGAAGATAGCCTTTCTTTTACTCAGTTGGTTATTTGTGCAAGTTCCGAAACTACCTACCGACACGGAAGTGCATCTACATATAATATTTATAGTGTGTAGTGTTTATTAATTAGTAAGTAAAAACTGTTTTTATTTTTACTTTATATAATAATTAATGTGTTACATCCATATGATGCCCTTTACAAACTTTTATTTAAAGTTTGTGGAGTTTAGGTAGTATGTACATTATTTTGTGTGGATCAAAACTTGGGAGTTAAATTAGAACAACTCAAAATTGATAGTCTCAATAATAATTATTATAAGGAGGTAATAATCAATTGGTATAAAAAGTTAACGTTATTTTTTCATTTAGCTTAAATAGTTTATACTGTCCCACTGCTCACAAAAGGACTCCCCAATTCCTTCGAGGAATTTCTTTTCTGTATGTATTTTTCACGAACGGAAAAAACGGAACCCTTATAGTTAGGATCACTTTGTTGTCTGTCTGTCTGTCTGTCTGTCTGTCAAGACCATTTTTCTCAGGAACACGTGGAGGTATCAAGCTATAATTTATACCAAATACTTAGGTCTATTGGCCCTTGGAGCTGTGAAAAAAACCAAACTTAAAAGCCAACGCAATCAAAAGATATTAACAACCGTTTATGCTGCAAATTTCCGCAAATTTTCGACACTCGCAAGGGAATCAAAACCTAAAAGGTACTTCCCGTGAACTCAGAATCTTGAAATTTGGTACGAAGCAACGTCTTATAGAAGAGATAAAGGAAATATTGCGAAAATTGCGAAAACCGGAACCCTCAGTGCGCGAGTCGGACTCGCACTTGGCCGGTTTTTTTTTCTTGAACCCCCCCCGATACTAAAACCTGGCTACGCCCGTGATCTAATACCTACGCACAATTTAATTTAAATGATAAATAAAATAAAATAAAAATTATTTTCCTCAAGTTCAAAATTTTTTTCGTTAAAATACCTACATGAATAATAATGTATATAAAAAAATACAATAAATATATAAATTACCAATTTATTTATCTTTTAAATTACATTAATTTAAATTGACTTCTTATTTCAAATCCGGTGTTAGAACTTTTTCAGTAAAGTACCTAATATACCTATATAACAATAATTATACAATTTTAAATGAATATAATGGTAACAACTAAATAATAATTGCATATTTGTAATAATTTAAAATATAATAAGCAGAATATTTGCAATCTTCGAACTAAAAAAAAAACATTTTAAATAAAGAAATTAACATATGTAAGTACCTATACAAAAAAAAAAATTAATATCCTACAGACTCGTTACAAATACTTAACTAAAATAATATATTATTATAGGTAACTTCCTAACGTATCTCATGTTAAGGCCACATCTAGTTGTTAGAACTCCGTGATTTACTTATACAGCGCTTCCGAACCAGTATCGCGCGCACTATTTGTCAACGTACCCTCTATAAAAAAAAATGTATCGGCAATGTAAATGTAAATATTAGTTAAGTACCTAGTTTTATAGTACAACTATAAAAAAAATGTATCGGCAATGTAAATGTAAATATTAGATAAGTACCTAGTTTTAATATCTGCCGCTCCTCTCGTGTAATTTTGTGCCTAGTATTTTAAGTTCTCATTTCAAGTGAATTGTAAATTATAAACTTGTATAGATGTCATATACAAAGGAAAAAGTGACCAACGCCTCCGGTGCCCAAGGCTGGATCCAGCCTTGGTCGTTGGTCACTTTTTCCTTTGTATATGACATCTATACAAGTTTATAATTTATACATATAGTAGTGTGACTACTTAAAATAAACAAATCAAAAATATTCATTAAAAATAATTTGATTTGTTCTTTCAGTTGAATTGTAAATTCTTATGAGAATAAAGAATCTTTAAACCGAATTAGTCGTTCGATAAAAATTTATTATTTGTTAACTTTAGAATTAAGTCGTGGTTTGCGGTTGACGTTGGACGCGGTACACAGCGTCACATTGTATGAGAAGATAGCGCCATTCCAATTATCGATTTGACAGGTTCCACTATACACGCTCATTTCAGTGCAAGGAATTTCGATACGGAGGTACGAGCGCGTACTATTATACTTTAGATGATTTGCTAAATGCGCCTTAACATTTACAAAGAATGCATACGGGAACATTTTACTGGTGCCGCTGTGACGCGGGTAGCCTAGGGGTTAGGGCGCCTGCCGCGAATGTAGAAGACACTGTTTCAATTCTAGTGCCGGGCCCTAGAGGCTTTGGACTTTTTTTCATTTGTATATGACATCTATTTAAGTTTATCAACTTACTTCAAGATTTCGAAGGAGGAGGTTATCAATTCGTCGGGATCTTTGTTTTTTTTGCATTTTTTTTTGTGTATGTTCACCGATTATTCGAAGACGGCTGGACCAATTTGGAAAATTCATTTTTTGTTTGAAAGAGTATAGTTCACAGTTGGTCCCATTGTCACCAGGTCCAAATCTGATGATGGGATCCTGGAGAAATCGAGGGAACTCTTCAACTATTATAGGCACACCTATAGTGATTGCACTATTTTTTACAGCAACTTGGTAATTTCTTCTTGGAATAGCGGATCCTAAGTGAAGTCGGTTCTTTTTTGTTTTAAATTATGATATAGATAGTGTCTGTGTACCATGAGCTTGTAGCCGGCCTGCAGCGCGGCCCCCAGCGCCGAGGGCCCCGCGGCGCCGGCGCTGTGCCGCGCGCCCAGCACCGACAGCAGCTCGCGCACTAGCTCCTTCCTCTCCCCGAGGTTCACCAGCAGGGACGAGGGGGACGGCAGGAATATATCTACAACAATCAGTACAATTACATATGTTTATATTCAGAGCAATGACGCGTCAGGTGATCAACCGGATGGCTCGCGGTATTTAAACTCCTGAAGAGACGAGCAATCGCCCTGTGCAACCCGAACAACTCGATAACTGCCCGGCCTGGGCGGATGGCAATTTGTTTTATGAAAAGAAAATTTACACCTCTCCCCCCCCCCTTTTGCGCCCCAGTCCAAGTTGGGCCAGTTCGGGTTGCACAGGGTGGTTTTTCATCACTTCAGGAGCGAGCGAGCGCGAGCCATCCGGTTGCCTCTCGGTCGCCTGACTACGCGTCATTGCTTTAACTACTATTAGTAATGTGACTAAAATTTATATCGTGAAAATTTTAGTCATTTTCAAGGTTTGCAACATCCAATCCTCGATCTACAACCATCTTGTTTTAAAAATAACTCAACATCAATATCCAGTACGGTCATTTCCTTGGGCCTCGTGAGTCCCTCGCTCTTGAGGTAGTAGTGCACATGTAAGTCGTAGCAAATGAAGCTACAACCATCTTGTTTCGAAAAGAACTCACCATCAATATCCAGTACGGTCATTTCCTTGGGTCTAAGAACTCACCATCAATATCCAGCACGGTCATTTCCTTGGGCCTCGTGAGTCCCTCGCTCATAAGGTAGTAGTGCACATGTGAGTCGTAGCAAATGAAGCCCACTTGTGTTCTCGCATCGCCCGGCAACTGATCCAGGTTGTTCTTCAGGGTCTCGCATACGACCTGAAATTACCATAAACTATATATCGGAACGGAGTATTTTAACGGCCTCCTAGTCCAGTCGGTAGTGACCGTGGTTCGAATCCTGGTCAGCGCATTTATTTGCGTGCTTGTCACGGATATTTGTTCCTGAGTTATGGATGTTTTCTATGTATTTAAGTATTTATCTATATCTATTATATATATATCGTCGTCTAGTACCCAAAACACAAGCCTTATTGAGCTTACTGTGGGACTAGATCGATTTGTGTAAGATTGTCCCATAAAATTTATTTATAATTATTTATTTATTTATTTAGTAGGTAAGACTGTATAAAATGTCGATTACAATGAAGCGTGTAAAATAAGTAGCACGGTTTCATGTTATTGCATGTAATGTAGCGCAATAATAGGAAATAATGAGCCTGCAGCCCATCTAATGGGTAATGAAACGTGAAAAAATGTGTAACACTGTTTTATGGCACTAACAATAAGATTGTGTCAGATATCTTTACGTGCATTGGAGTGCAAGATGTTATTGCAAGTACCGCAATGATATGAAATAACGAGCTTGCTTACAGACCGACTGATAGTAATTTTTACAAGCATTTTATTTAACATTTCATACAATATAAACAACCATTTAAACTAATATTGCATTAAATACTCTGAACCATGGATGTGTGGGGGGTTGTAGTTATTAAACTTTAACTTTTATGCCACTATAATAGAGCCATGGCGAGCTGCGATATATCGAGCAGGAACAAGTATACAACTAGTAGGCAAGGCTGCTACTAACATGCTACTGCTGCTACTGTCCTGCTAGTAGCATGTACAGTCAGAATCAATAGTACCTTCCTACATGAAGGCCGCAAAAATATGTGACACGCTCTTATGACCCTACAAATAAGAGCGTGTCGCATATTTTTGCGGCCTTCGTGTAGGAAGATACTATTGCCGGTGACTGTACTACCTATGGTGGCAGATTTGATCTCTCCCATATATCAGCGCAAAAGCGCGCAAAATATGTAGCGCAACCAATAGTTTTGTGCATGCACTTAGAAGATTAGCAACATTGGTGAATAAGGAAACTGCACTACTTGCCTATCATGGGTATGTTGCATCAATATTAAGATATGGAGTCGTTTTGTGGGGTAACTCTTGTGAAGCTGACAGGTTACTTATTAGCCAAAAAGATTGTATACGTGCTGTTTGTAAAAAACGACCTAGATCATCTTGTAAGAAACTGTTTGATAATCTTAAAGTATTGACATTACCATCACTATATATATTCGAAATGGCAAAATTTGTAAAAATGAATCCACATCTATTTAAGCAACTTAAAAACGTATGTACCTTTAATACAAGATATCCGACAAGACTGGTGGCCCCAAAAACGTCGTCCGCATTACGCAGAAACAACTCCTACTGCATGGCCATACAAATTTTTAATACTATCCCAAATGACATTACTAGTTTGCCATACAATTTATTTATACGAAGGCTATACAATTGGCTGCTTGAAAAACGATTTTACACTGTAACAGCTTTTCTGACATATAACGATGTAATTGCTAATTCTAATTATTGAGTCAACTTTCACTTATTAATGTATAATTACTTGAGATGTTAATTTCGTTAGTTAAGACCTATTATAATTATTTGCATGCTACACTGTAGTAAAATAGTTGATCGAACCCACTGTATTTACCAACCTCTGTACACTATTTTCTGCAAATAAATGACTATGACTATCCTACTGTAACTCTCCAGCTATAGAGACTAGTAAAATCACCAGAAACTTACATGCAAGTACCCGGAGTCCATGGCGAGCTGCGATACATCGAACAGGAACAGGTAGACGGCTGGTTGGGGGGGACGTAGCATGTACTCGCCGGGCGCGATGAACTCTATCCAGAGTCCAGTAAAATCACCAGAAACTTACATGCAAGTACCCCGAGTCCATGGCGAGCCGCGATACATCGAAAAGGAACAGGTAGACGGCTGGTTGGGGAGGCCGTAGCATGTACTCGCCGGGCGCGATGAACTCTATCCAGAGACCAGTAAAATCACCAGAAACATACATGCAAGTACCCCGAGTCCATGGCGAGCCGCGATACATCGAACAGGAACAGGTAGACGGCTGGTTGGGGAGGCCGTAGCATGTACTCGCCGGGCGCGATGAACTCTATCCAGAGACCAGTAAAATCACCAGAAACTTACATGCAAGTACCCCGAGTCCATGGCGAGCTGCGATACATCGAACAGGAACAGGTAGACGGCTGGTTGGGGAGGCCGCAGCATGTACTCGCCGGGCGCGATGAACTCTATGGTGGCGGATTTGATCTCGGGCCGCCGGGTCGGGTCGCCGTAGGATTTGCTGACCGGGTCGTATTGGAATTCTTCGGGTACTGTAACAATACAGACAGAGTAACATAACCACTTAACTTATGGCTTTGTAAGAGTCCAAATTACTTGATAGTCAACAACTTCGACACATGCATGACCGCGGTCGATGATGAGGCTGGATTTTCATAATTTTATCGAACTGGATGTTATTATTTAGCAATAATAACATTGTTACAGACATTTGTTCTAACTTCTAACGAAACAGTCTATTTCTATGGTGGTCATAACGTGCGGTTTTTGAACGCATCATGGAGGGTTTATAATATGGGCGTAGATAAATATTTAAATATGTCATTCTAAAGACTTCAAATAAGATTAAGAACATATCGCTCATATACTCACAATCGTTGACCCGGTAGCACAGATTGCACTTCCATCGTTTCGCGTCGACGAAGTACACGAACGGGTTGATGTACGTGCGGCAGGCGCGGCACCGCACTATCGTGGAGCATTGGATCACCGGGAGGTGCTGAAATATTCACAATATTCGTTCATCGAAATTTCGTTATCTGCGTCTCTACTTTCTAGTTAGCAAGTGCGATAGATAGGGATAAACTTAGACTATTCAACCAACCGGACCGGCCATGTCTGTCATTTTCTAAACAAAAAAAGTCTGCCGACTTTTGCGGGGGAGGGGAACGTCAAATATATGCCTAACGTCAAAATAGCCACGTCAGATGTCAGTCCATACAATGAGTATGACTTGGTTAAACGTACAAATCTCGGAACATTATTCCAATAACAAATGTGAAACAATTTAGTTCGTCAGGTTGCAAAAAAAAAATTATACGATAATCAACCTTACTCGTATCTTGTTACCTGTACGGTTCATTATGAATTATGACCAAGAACTTGTTGTAGTAGTTAGAGTTTTGGTTGTGATATTTACTTATGATAAAATTACTCTCAAGTATAAACCTGTGGTTTCATTGGATACTGTTACTCCCATGGAATTTAGTTTTTACATACTTACTACCTATCCGCCGTAGCATATAGTAACTTAAGATACCCACCCAACGAAGAACGTACTACTAGTACACTAGTAGTTACTAGATGGGGTAGCAGTGCAGGTGACATTTCCTCTTACATTTTGGGTATCTTTAGGTCGCTTTCACGCAGATGGCGCGATTGACTTGAGCTTCAAAAAGTTCTTAGGCTGTGCTGGTCTACTATATAAGTTATTCTATATCACCGATTACTTCTTAGAGTAAAATCACTGCCCTCGACCGCACGCTAAGATAAAGATGACAAGTGACATCTGTCAGCTGTCAAAAATGGATTCCATGTACGTCATGTGGCGCCTCTGTCGCCTCTTCTAACTATTATGATAGTGGCATTGCGAGTGAAGGTTAGAGTCAAGGCGATTGTCGAATAAAGTAGGCATTGGGGTCACAGCGAGCACGTGAACGGAATAGCTACAGTGACAGTGAAAGTGTGACGAAACTTGCACGCAGCAAACTAGCGAAATTCATTGCGAATTTATACTGCAAATATTATTGACAAGAGTAAGAAAATATTAAGATATCAATAATATGATCTATTGACTCCTTTACATAATGGGCCATCATAGGGACGCAGCTATGTTAGAGGGAGCTAACGATATTGCGATCTCGTTCCGTCGTATAGCTGCGTCCTTATGATGGTCCATCATGTAGAGCCAGCCTATAATAGAATCGTTAATAGATGCGACAATGTTGCAATGAAACATCGTATTTATTGGTTAATAGGGCCCGCATCACTTGTAAGACTATTTTTAAACAGGGGATTGCGACAGATATGCGTATTTAGTATAAAACTTTTTAGTAGCAGTCCATCATAGAGCAGATATAGTTTGGCTGGGAGCTGTTTTACGTCAAGCATAGACAGAGATATTCATACTATCTCTTTCTTGCGCTAGTACCCTCGCTAGTAAAAAAGAGATGACTGTAGACTGTAGTTTATTACTTCCACTGTTATTGCACTTTTTTTTGGCCAGTCAAAAAGAATAGCCCTATGATGAGATCTCACTGTGACGTCATGACTCATGCTTGGGCTATGTCTTTCAACCGATTGAATGACACACCACTGACTAGGGTGCATTGGGGTAAATTATTCAAATATCGCTCGTATCCCATTGTAAAAAGAGTCAACTTTCGGAATTACCCGCCACTTTTCCTCCAATGCATACTACAACACTACAACTAAACAAAAAATCTGATTTTAGATTTACTAGCCTTTCAATATAAAATGCCTAATTTGACTACTTACCGACTACTTAGTTTAATATTTACGTAAGCAATCACTCTTATATTATGCATGTGGTGTTTGCCTGTTATCGTAAATACTTAAGCAATTTTTGTTTTCACTATCATGTTTATCAATAAGTTTCGAATATGTATTACACCTGTTGGCATACCTTAAATAAATAAAATAAATAATAATATTATTAATGTACGACCAGACCCGGCCAAGCTCTTAAGCACTCAATTTCGTAGCATAATACCAAGACTTGGTCTTCCAAATATCCACTACATATCTTCTTTACAACAGAACAAAAAAAGATAAGTAAAATGCATGGACAAATATCGTGTAGTCGGCGCCAAGACTAAGGCAACGGACTCGAAAACACGCGACCGGCTGTCGCTGCTAGCGGCGAGACGAGCGGCGGCGCGAGCGGCGAGATCAAAATGTTCAGAAATGTATGAATTTTTTTCAAACCGTTTACGAACAGCGACGAGTTGCGCGCGCGGTCGGCGCCGCTGTTTTCCAAAACGAGTCCATTAATTTCTATAGATGTTTATCATGCCGCTCGGAACGATAACGGCGAATGGTAGGCTCGCGCGACTCGATAAAAATTTATAGACTTTCGCAAATGATTCGCGAATAACGCGCAATCGATGTATTATTCAAACCGCACTCTTATGTTAGCCCAAATGTGTTTGTCGTGAACCAATAGAAACGTTTCATTTACCTATGCGCGCTCAGCACAGCTCTAGTGGAAACAGCTCGGCGGAGCGAGGTTTTTGTCCATATAAAACAAGGAAAGGATGTGTGCGAGGAATGTGTTGTTAAACTATCAGTTACTAGACGGCGTTTGTGAAAGACGAGACGCCCTCGCTACGCATCCTCAGCAAACGAAACACTCACAACGTTCCACATCTTTTTTTTATGACATACGAGGCAAACGAGCAGACGAATTGATGGTAAGCAATTACCGCCGCCCATGGACGCCCGCAACACCAGGGGGGTCACAAGCGCATTGCCGGCCTTTCAAGATGGGAGTACGCTGTCACCGCTCAGCTACCTAGCACATCCCTGGTGGAAACGTACCTAGCCTTATATTTCACTATAATGAAATCAAATACCCGAACGTCTAGTGACAAAGCAACTTACATTGAGATCCTTGAATGGATGTATTACTATTCCTAGAGGCAAGCGCGACTTCTGTAGCAGGCTGTTCGTCTCGGGTATTTCACTATAATGCCAGCCTTATATTTCACTATAATGAAATCAAATACCCGAACGTCTAGTGACAAAGCAACTTACATTGAGATCCTTGAATGGATGTATTAGTATTCCTAGAGGCAAGCGCGACTTCTGTAGCAGGCTGTTCGTCTCGGGTATTTCACTATAATGCCAGCCTTATATTTCACTATAATGAAATCAAATACCCGAATGTCTAGTGACAATGCAACTTACATTGAGATCCTTGAATGGATGTATTAGTATTCCTAGAGGCAAGCGCGACTTCTGTAGCAGGCTGTTCGTCTCGGGTATACGGTTAATCGTACACCGGAAGATCCTGAAATTAAAATTAATAAATTATAAATGTTACTCACTGTATTTCGTCAGTTGGATAGGAAAGAAAAGAGATAGACTAAACGGCTTTCAAAATTAAAAGGGTGGACCGTTAGGCAATTATCACACTGACGACGGATCCGCATGCGGCGCCGGTGTGCGAGCGAGATAGCGCTATACACATGCAGAGCGCTATCTCGCTCGCGCACCGCATACGGATCCGCGCCAGTGTGATAACCGCCTTAAGGTATGTTATACTAATACACTATACTATACAATATGTAGTTACACTAGTTACAGTAGATAGGTCGTAACCTACCTACTGCCTACTGTGTCATTACGGTGTAAACGTCTCACAAGCCTCATATAACTAATAATCGTTTGTCCTTATCTATCACATTGACAGTTGTGTTTGTTAGAAGCAGGCAAAACATAAATGGTCTATTTGAGGTCTGTGAGACGTTTTTGAATAAAGGGGTAATTTCCAAAGCGCGAGTTACTAGGTATCCCAACCTCATCCTACCCATAAGGAAACATCTTTTCGTACCGAACACTCTCCTCACGTGTGAAAGTCTCAAAACATCGACATTGGCAAATTCACCTTGCCTCCTATCGGCAAGGAGTAAAAGCCAGGGAAAAAAAAAAAACCTAAATAATCTTTTTGAGGTGAGAGATGATCTGTGAGACGTTTTTGAATAAAGGGGTAATCTCCAAAGCGCGAGTTACTAAATCTAACGCCTCAGCAACGAAATGTACGTTCGACGCTCGTCCAATGTATAGTGGTTCTGGTTATATACTGGTTATGCTGGCGTCTGTAGATCACTAGATATTGGTCAAGACTCAAACATGCATTATAGCTCCGTCTGTGACGGGCTTTAGAGTCCATTTCAGATGAGCCCTATAACAGCTAACCACTTCGTTCATCGAATCGTCTATCTACATCACTCTCTTTCGCATATGCAAGAGCGATAGAGACGGGGCCAACGTTTCGTCGATTTTCGAATTTCGCGGTCCTCAGTTTGCAGATAAACAAACTTATTTCCATTATGTTTATAAACAAATGAAAATTCACCGAACGTCTTTGTGTCCAGTTCCAGTCACAATCGTAACATTCGTAATCGCAACGTATAATCAATTAAAGTCATTGTCCGGTGCTGATGGCGGTGACGCACGCGCCGAACAAGATTCAAAGTCCAAATATAGCTCATATTTATTTACTACATGTGTAAGATGCCAGTCTTGTATTGCATACTCGTATTTAAAACAAACATTCAAATGGTATAACTATCGGCAAATGATTTGTTAGTACGCGTGACTATTTTATTCTTGATAGTGATAGGATAGAGGATATCCTGCAGTAGGCTGCAAGCAGGGCCGGATCTAGGGTAGAGCGAGTGGAGCGGCCGCTCTAGGCGCCGGATGGCAAGGGGGCGCCCAAATGGCAAATGAGAAAAAAAAGTTTTAAAAGACGCAAGTGTGGTGGGGGCCCCAAAATACGCTTGAAAACTTCGACGAAGGGCGCCAAAACCCGATTTCGCTCTACCCTGATCAAGAGCTCGGGCCGGCACTGGTTGCAAGTGACCGAGTTAACGTTTCTTACGTTATATCATGATTAAAATATCAAAGTAATTGTGTTGATGGCAAGTAGGACATAAAGGTGAGTCTATAGGGCAACTAGAGAATACGCCGCAAATGCTCAAGTAGGTATAAGAATTCTAGCAGTTACGTTCAGGCTGCTTTACGGGTGTCCGAAAGTAATGAACATAATTAGTGATAAACGATGTGGGCGACACATATTGTAGACAATTTAGCAATAAGTTAGCTAATTACTTGTACAGTCCGTGAGCTTTAAGAAGAACCTTCGGGAATCGGCGATGACACACGAAGGTAATATTGCTGTTCTGCTTTTTCATGTGTCAATGTTGATTGATACCCGACGTCTCTATCTAAAACCCGAAGGTTCTTTTTAGAGCTCACGCACTGTAGTGGCTGTTTGTTTACCTAAATAAATAATAATAAAAAATACAAAATCAAGAATAGGGCCGGAAGATACTAAAAATGCCGTCAAACCGGTAAAACCCTGTAAACAGTTTTGGGGGAAAATTATGGGTATGTCCGACTGTGTATCTACTGCTGCTGCGTTATCCTCATTATGTACCTAACAACTATTAACTAACCAGAAAAGTATTTAACATGCGTATATAACTGACAGGGACAGCGTTTATGGACAGGGACAGCCATTGCAACTTAATTGCTAAACAATTCTAGCTATCGTCATTCTTTATCAATGAAGTATTTTATCGAACAAACAACTACACGGGCATTCTAGCACTTACATTTATTATGCACCGTACCTAGATACTATTTAAGTATGATATCATTTAGCATCAAAACTTTAAAACTTCGCTTCGCTTCGAATGTTGAGCTCTGGACTGTCAAATTGGATTCAATTTAAATTGTTTCAAAGGTCATTGTCGTTTTGTTACCTGTATTTATTTTTCATTCTTTAAGAATTTTGTCTTAAACACTCAAAGCAGCGAAATTTTGAACAAGAATGCCGAAGAACTTTAACCTTCTATCTGATTTATCGTTATCAAACGACTACAAAGCCACAGACGTAATTTATCTTTACGATTCTGATAACACCACTATTGTCTTTATATTATGAAGCTACTGATGTGTGCATTTTACACACCTGGGCAAATTAAACATAACTAACATCTGTTTTGTATACCACAAGAATGATGCAACTTATCACAACAATGTATCATAAAGCCTTTCTTTCAAATGTCTTCAAGTAAATGTTTACTCGTATCTATCATACAATTAGAAATGATGCACGGCGTGGCAAGAGTGATTTATTTCGTGTGCCCTGTACCAGAGAACTTATATTAAATTTGAAGAAGCAGGCACCACCAATAATATGAATATTACCGCGCGCGCAGATTTCTTCAAACTTACTTTTTTTAATTTTTAATTTGTTATAGATGTGACTTGATGCACCAGAACCGGCTAAAATATCTACAGAGTTCGTAAAATTCTGAAGTAATAAAAACCGGTCAAGTGCTAGTCGGACTCGTGCACGAAGGGTTCCGTACTATCTATAAAAACGGCAATAAAAATCTTGTCTGTTGTATGACTTGTATGGGAGCCCCCTTAAATAGGTATTTGTTGTTATAACTGCAACAGAAATACATCATCTGTGAAAATGTATATATCTAACTATTACGATTCTTGAGATACAGCCTGGTAACAGACGGACAGACGGGCGGTAGCGGAGCCTTAGTAATAGGGTCCCGTTTCACCCTTTGGATACGGAACCCTAAAAAGGGAGCCATTAAATCGCGTCACGTCATAAATCTTAACAATCGGAAGCAGATCACGGTCATTCAATGACCGCCATCAACGAGTTGAAAATTGACCAAACAATTAACAACAACTCAAAACGAGGGCACTCGTCAGTCGGAGATGTGGTCGAGTTATCTCCTGTTAAGTATATGTCATATTTTAATCTAACTTGTACGTGACTAGTTACAGCAACATCTTATCAGTGCCGCGTTAGATTAATATAAGATGAATAGAGAAAAATTGATCATTTACGCGGTTATCAAACCAATGCGGATCCACTAATGTTCTGGACTGGTACCGTGAATCAATTCATTCGTTTTTAGGGTTCCGTATTTATTTTCCTATCGCTCAAATATGGAAGAGCGATAGATCCGTGAAAGTCAACTGTAATGTAGGTATATGTGTTCCTGTGATACCTATTCGCGGTAGCGTCTCTAGTGTGTGAGCGAGACAGCGTTAATCGTTAGCCTTGTCTAGTCGTCTAGACCACGCGAACGGGGAATCTACAATCGCTGTGAAAACTGCCTTAAAAGTGGTTTTATCAAATGTAAGATTTTTTTTTACATGTCCATACCATACATGTATATTTAAAAGTCACAAAAGTCCTTTGTTTCATTGTTCTCTAAGTTAGTGTTATTTATTCATCTAAGATAAAGGATTGTATGGAATAGCAAACAATTGGCATGTGATGTGATTGGCATGGATGAATTAATGACACTCAAGATGATCCATGACAGCGCGAAACAACAGTATATGCAGGCAGTTGGTTTTAAAATTAAAAGAGTTGATTCGTTAAAGCTGGCATAGAAATGAGGAATTAAATTAATTAGACACACACAATAGCCGTGCTACACCTGGCGCACCGCCTCGCGAGGAAATTGCCGCGCGCGGCAGCTTGACTAGTGTGAACGTGGTTCGGCCGAGGCAAACGCACGCGTGGCCGCAATGCCTCGAGCGAGGCACGTCCACACTAACCGAGTTGCCGCGCGCGGCAATTTCCTCGCGAGGCGGTGCGTCTGGTAGTACGGCGGAAATTGGCCTGTTTGGAGATACGTCGTCGACATCTCTTCTAAATACCTAAAACTGGTATGGATGTGTTCCCCGTAGTCTCCTGAATACGAACTGACCGGTTTTAGTTTATGGAGGGGGGGACGGGTCGGTAAAAAGGGGGGGAAAGATGGCGGCTGACTGTTATCGATATTTGTTTACATCTCGAGTCCTATGAGACCGATCGGTTTGTATGAGATGTCATTTGAAAGACTATTAAATGTACTACAATTGTTTATAGATAACTGTAGTCATCACTTTAGTCCTTTACAAAATATTTGAAAAAATATGATTTTTTTACCGTGCATGTTTGCGTAAGTACTGATAAAACATGCTTATAACTCAATATATTATAACTTTACCGCAATCAATGTTATTATAAAATATACAGGAAATTTTATGAGCTTTCGAAAAATATAAGCCTTATTAGTAAGTAATATTATATAACCGAGTATTGATGAATTTTGTTCAGCATGGGTCACTGCGATTCCTCGTAGAATGGCAGCCGACCGACATCGTATTTTTATTATTTCTCGGAATCTATTTTACGGATCAAATCGTAATTGGTATCATTTGAAAGCATTTTAAATGTACTTTAATCCCTTCTTTGAAGTCTAAGATGCAAAATTAACAGTTTATTATTATTTTTAGAAAATGTAACATTTTTACCTAATAGACTGGAAGAAACAGGCTTGTTTGGAGAAAAGTCATAGATATTCCATCTAAATACCTAAAACTGGTATGGATGTATTCCTCATTGTTTTCAGGACATGAATTGATCAGTTTTATTTTATAAAGGGGGGGACGAGTCGAAAAAAAGTAGGGGGGAAAGATGGTGTCCGCCCGCCATCGAAATGTCATTGAAATTCGTTCACATCTCGAGTTCTATGGGACCGATATATTCGTGTGAGACGTCATTTTAAATATCATTAAACGTACTATAATTGTTTTTAAATAATTGTAGTCATCACTTTAGTCGTTTACAAAATATTTGAAAAAATATTACTTTTTAAGTATGCAATGTATAAAGTATGGAAGATCTGTCAACGACTTTTCTCCAAACAAATCTGTTTCCTCCAGCCTTTTAGATAAAAATATTACGTTTTCTAAAAAAAAACTACAAACTGATAATTTTACATCTCAGAGTTCAATAAACCGATTATAGTAAATTTAAAATGCTTTCAAATGATACCTATCACGATGTGATCCGTAAAATAGATTCCGAGCAATAATGAAAATACGACAACGGTCGGCCGCCATTCATATGATGATGCGCAGTGACCCATGCTGAACAAAATTCATCATTACTTGGTTATACAATATTATATATAAATAAAACTTATATTTTTCGAAAGCTCATAAAATTTCACGTATATTTTATTACAACATTAATTGCAGTAAAGTTGTAATTTATTGAGTTATAAACATGTTTTTTCAGTACTAACGCAAATATGCACGGTAAAAAGTAATATTTTTTCAAATATTTTGTAAACGACTAAAGTGATGACTACAATTATTTAAAAACAATTATAGTACGTTTAATAATACTTAAAATGACATCTCACACGAATCTATCGGTCTCATAGGACTCGAGATGTGAACGAATTTCAATGACATTTCGATGGCGGGCGGACACCATCTTTCCCCCCTACTTTTTTTCGACTCGTCCCCCCCTATATAAAATAAAACTGATCAATTCATGTCCTGAAAACAATGAGGAATACATCCATACCAGTTTTAGGTATTTAGATGGAATATCGATGACTTTTCTCCAAACAAGCCTGTTTCTTCCAGTCTATTAGGTAAAAATGTTACATTTTCTAAAAATAATAATAAACTGTTAATTTTGCATCTTAGACTTCAAAGAAGGGATTAAAGTACATTTAAAATGCTTTCAAATGATACCAATTACGATTTGATCCGTAAAATAGATTCCGAGAAATAATAAAAATACGATGTCGGTCGGCTGCCATTCTACGAGGAATCGCAGTGACCCATGCTGAACAAAATTCATCAATACTCGGTTATATAATATTACTTACTAATAAGGCTTATATTTTTCGAAAGCTCATAAAATTTCCTGTATATTTTATAATAACATTGATTGCGGTAAAGTTATAATATATTGAGTTATAAGCATGTTTTATCAGTACTTACGCAAACATGCACGGTAAAAAAATCATATTTTTTCAAATATTTTGTAAAGGACTAAAGTGATGACTACAGTTATCTATAAACAATTGTAGTACATTTAATAGTCTTTCAAATGACATCTCATACAAACCGATCGGTCTCATAGGACTCGAGTTGTAAACAAATTTCGATAACAGTCAGCCGCCATCTTTCCCCCCCTTTTTACCGACCCGTCCCCCCCTCCATAAACTAAAACCGGTCAGTTCGTATTCAGGAGACTACGAGGAACACATCCATACCAGTTTTAGTTATTTAGAAGAGATGTCTACGAAAATCGTGAAGGAGACGACTTTTGTTTAATTTGCTCCTACACTATGGTGTAAACAATGAAAGCTGGCTTATTCTATTTATATATTTCTGCGCCTCTTCGAAATTTTGCCTCTCTCTCGATCTATTTGTGCTAGCTTTGCAGAAACAATTATTTAGGAAAAATAATTAAGAATAATACTCACTCAGGACTGCAGTTAGATGATTCAGCAAATTGGTGGCCGAGCCGTATCTCTGGTGGTTCCTCTGGAAACTCTGGCAATATATTCGTACACTGCAGCAAGTCTATCATCTGGTGGCCCCAGAGCTGGTCAAATCCTTGCTTTGTGACGCTCAGCTGGCCCATTTGCTGTGTTACACCCTGAGTATTATACTGCTGGATATTATAAGGTTGGCCATATGGTCTATTCATGTTTGGTTGTGCCATATTTGGTTGCGGAGGCATAGCCTGATTGTTAAAGTTGCCCTGAGGCATTTGTGGATATCTGTTCTGCATGTTACTCTTAGGTGGCCCTGATGAGACACCAGGTATGCTTTGAGGACCAGGCATAGGTGGCATGCCAGGTGCTTGTGGCATATTTGGTCCTGGTGGCATGTTAGGTCCTGATTGTATGTTTGGCCCTGGAGGCATGGCAGGTATTTGCATATTTGGCCCTGAAGGTATGTTAGGAGGTCCTGGAGGCATGTTTGGAGGTCCCAGAGGCCCAGGTTGCACGCTACGAGGCCCTGGAGGCATAGTAGGGGGGCCAGGTTGGATGTTGTAAGGCCCAGGCGGCATGCTTGTTGGTCCGGAGGGCATATTTAAAGGTCCAGGCGGCATTTTAGAGAAGCTAGGTTGTTGTACACTTGTAGGTGGTAAACTTTGTAGACTGGTAGGGGGTAAACTTTGGGGTCCAGGCGGACCATGCGGCATAGGCGGTTGATTTGGAGCAGGGAATGAGCCTGGAGGGAAAGATCCGGGTGGCCGTCCTGCTCCTTGTGTTCCTGAAGGTCCATTCACATTAGAGCCTGGGAACATTTGGTTTGGTGGCATCCCTGGACCGAGAGAACCACTAACTGGTGGAATTGGCCCACCCATAGAGCCACTGGGTGGACGTGCCTGTCCTGGACCTAGATTAGTTGCAGACGTTGGTGGTCTCCCGGGTTGGCTTGGACCATTTACTCCTAAAGGCACATTTGTTGGACCAGCAGGTGCATTTGTGATTGGAGCGCTAGTTGGTGGACCACTCATAGGGGGACTAGACACTAATGGGCTGCTTCTCATCTGCCCTGGTTGCGGAGGCCCGGAGAATGGTGCGTTAAGTTGACTGATTGGTCCTTGGGATCCAGGTGGATGTGGAGAGCCAGTTCCTCTTGCAACTTGCGCTCCAAGTGTAGGTCTGTAGGCACTGTTAGCGTTAGGTGGTATCACTGTTTGTGGAGCACTTGAAAACACTGGGTATTGGCTTGGCTGTGGACCAGGACCGTTCATGACAGGTTGGAACTGACTAGAAGGAATGAGTGGAGGTGCATTGTCATTTATCTGTCGCTGCTGAGGTGGAATGTTAGGGGGGTATGGATTGGGAGAAGGATTTGCATTAGACACTGTTTGTGGGCTAGCTGATGAGAGAACTTGCTGAGAATTCTGGTATCCAGTTGGAGTCGCAGGTTTTAATGGAGGTCTTATTGGAGATGATCCTAAACTAGTTTGCACAGGTGGCATCATTCCTGCGTGGTTGAATGCTGGTGAATTGCTTCCACTTTGATTGAAATGGTTCACATTTGGAGCTTGTCGGGCGAAGTTATTCTGAGGCAACGACGTTGGCTGGTGTTGTGGGGTGTTTGAGTTGGTGTCCTGTTTTTGCCCATAGCCAGGAGGCAGCTGGCTGAGAGGAGGGTTCTGGTTAAACAGCTGCGGCTGTGGCCCGACGTTAGCATTCGTCGGTGGAGCCCCGGGCAAGTTGTTGTACGGATTAGGTGGTAAATTGGACATCGTTCCTCAATCTAGAAAAGTTAAGCCAATGTTATGAGACAGTCACTAATGTTTACTGCACATATTGTCAGAGATGCTTTGTATAAAATCATTTTCTGTCCATCTTGTGATAAAACTGTGATATGAGCGACAATTTTGTATTAAACATGCTAATTCACTGCTTGACTGACGGATGGGCGAAGACGTTTGCGAGACGGAAATCAACACTTACAGCGGCCGGAACGGGATAATGAGACAGAAAACTGCACGAACACTTTTACACTATTGCACTGTACTCACATATTAAAAAGGAGCGTAAAATAACGTAATTAAACCAATAAAGTCAAGAAAAATACGACCCTGACTTACGTGGCCGAGCAATTTGCAGCGCCCTCTGCAAATTGATTTTTGACATGGCACGTCAACAGCGTTGCGTTTACAAAGTCTGTTTAATATAACGCGGCTATTACACGACTAGTTTTGATGTGTATGACTCACAAGGCGTTTATCTGGGCGTTTTATGAAATCAGTATTAGACATTGCAATTCGTAGGGCCCAATCTATCAGTTTGGGAGGTGAAATACAAGTTTAAGAACTTAGGGACCTGAGCAAGAGCAGGGGGGTACAACTCAAAGTAAATCTGTCAAAAAATTTGAGTTTGACACGACGTATCCGATACGTTTGCATAAGTGCGAAAAAGAACTTGTCATGCGTTAAGAAGGGACAACATGATTCGTGACGTTACCACAGAGTAAATAATAGTATAACAGAGAGACCTCTGTAATGTCACGTAACGTCACGAATCATGTTGTCCCTTCTTAACGCATGACAAGTTCTTTTTCGCACTTATGCAAACGTATCGGATACGTCGTGTCAAACTCCAATTTTTTGACAGATTTACTTTGAGTTGTACCCCCCTGACGTTACGTGACATTACAGAAGTCTCTCTGTTATACTATTATTTACTCTGTGGCAAGAGTTAGGGAGAGGCAGGGTACGCGACAGATTGGGCCCTACAAATTACAAAGACTAATGCCAGTTTTAATGGACTCTAAAATCGGCGCAATTTTTACACAAAACTCCGCGCGATTTCGATACATTGTGATGCAACGAAGTCAATCGATGGATCAAAAACCTCAATGTATTAAAAATCGCAGGTGACTGGTCGCCACCTAGTCGCTTACGTTTATAGAGGCCTTAAGCTGTGTGTCACACGCACACGTGCTTCCCTTTTTTTAAACTTTTTGCCAGAAAGAGATGCAAACAGTGTAATAGTTGATTGTAGTTTTTAAAATGTAAGCGGTTCCATATCATGTTACGGAACCCTCGTAGGATAATTGTACAATAGTTTAGCTATCTATGGAATATGACATTTGGCGGGAATTTTAAAATACATTGTCTACTTAAGGCTCTAATCACACCTAGCGGAATGGAGGCAGTAAGGCTCAAAACACACCTAGCGGAATGGAGGCAGTAATGTATGGAGGCCATAGACTAATTTAAGCTACCATCGACAAAGCTCCATACATTACTGCCTCCATTCCGCTAGGTGTGTTTTGAGCCTTAGTGTTTTTCAAGGGATAAAGAGCGTCTCTCCGAAGTGGCGTGGTGAAGAGTATGTTTATACCAGTACGTCTAGCATGACTAACGTTGTCGCGCGACTCTCCATACTTCAGGCGCCACTCGTAGTATGGAGTCGCGCGCAACAACGCATGTCATGCTAAGCCGCCTGATACCGACCTTAGAATGTATGTGTTAGGTCTTCTAATCGCGAGCATCCGGCGCTCCGTCGATTTCCGAAGGGGTTTTGAGCAATGTTTTGTTTACCTACTGATGTATTCGTCACCCCAACGGTCGCGCCGCTTGAGCAGCCTCAGTTTGCAATCAAAGTCCTTATAGTGCTCTCCCTTATGGGAATATAGTTCAGAGCTGGATACGGTTACCTTCTTTTAGTATGTTGTTGGGTACGACACCAGGACCCTAAAACTGCCGAGAGACGGGGACGTCGATGAATGTCTCTCGAGTAATGACGTCATAAAAATGGCTGCCGCTTCGTTACGAAAAGTGTAAATTTCATCCAAACTGTGCATTGCACCTATACGTGTGTAGTATCAAACGAAAGAAGATTAAATGTGCTATATTGTTGTAATACATTATATACTACTGTATATTACAGTTTGACAGCTATAAACGAAAACCCAAAATCAGGCTAAAAAATAATTCGGATATTTGCATTTTACAACAAAATTATAAGTCCAACTTTAAAGCCGAGTACTACAATAACAAAACAGGCTATTTAAGCTATACATTGCTATAAAAATTATTAAAATATGGTAATAATTGTGGCAGCTATGTTAAAAAACATGTCGGCAGTGCCGAGCTATTTCCTTAGAGAGAAAAAATAACAATTTTCACAATTTACAGAATATCCGCAGAAGCTTCGAGTATATTGTTGGTCAAATAATTTGGAGCCCTTAAATGTCAGACAAATATCTCTATAGTGATTGAGGTCCAAATAATGACGTTATGAACGTGACCACTACCGAAATTTGTAAAACATAAATTAAAGCTATACGATGACACATACACACATGTGTGTAGCATCGATCGAAAGCTTATTAAATTTACTATAATACATACATACATTATTTGTGAAAATAATGTATAGTTTAGGAGTTGTTGACAAAATAAAATATTTTTTTAGGAAAATAAAATGTATATGTTAAGTCTGTGGCCAAAGAAAATACAATACACGAATGTTTTGTATAGCATTAAAAACACCAACTATTCAGCTTTAAAACACAGTTTGAATGTATAAAATTTGATAAGAACTATAAAAGTTGTGCTTACAACTCTAAAGCACACTAACTAGAGAAGCTTGGGCCTAATTATTGACTAGTTTTTTCTAAATTTTGTAAGGATTTAGGGTTCCTTGTCATTAAAGTAAATAAAAAAATCGGCCAAGTGCGAGTTGACTCGCGCTCCGAGGGTTCCATATACATCACACAATTTTAACAATTTGTATTTTTAAGACCAACTTACGCTTGACCGCAGACTTTTTAGTGTTTTTTTCTTTAATGTACAGGCAAAAAACTATATTAGGTTTTTTTTTCTAAAATGTAGGTTCGTCGGTTTCCGGGGGACGGAGAGCAATGGAAAATTTTCACCTTATTTCTTAAATAACTTCAAAACTATTAAAATTTAAATTATAAAAGTTATATATTTGTAGTTTTCACATCAAATCCTTTCATTTGATATATAACAAGGTATAGTTTGTAAGTAATTTAAGAAATAAGGCAAAAAATTTCCATTGCTCTCTGTCCCCCGGAAACCGACGAACCTACATTTTAGAAAAAAATACGTAATATAGTTCTTTACCTGTACATCACAGAAAAAAACACTAATAAGTCTGCGGTCATGCGTAAGTTGGTCTTAAAAATACAAATTGTTAAAATTGTGTGATGTATATGGAACCCTCGGAGCGCGAGTCAACTCGCACTTGGCCGATTTTTTTATTTACTTTAATGACAAGGAACCCTAAATCCTTACAAAATTTAGAAAAAACTAGTCAATAATTAGGCCCAAGCTTCTCATAGTATGAGTGCATTGTAGGTAAAAGAGTTAGTGTGCTTTAGAGTTGTAAGCACAACTTTTATAGTTCTTATCAAATTTTATGAATTCAAACTGTGTTTTAAAGCTGAATAGTTGGTGTTTTTAATGCTATACAAAACATTCGTGTATTGTATTTTATTTGGCCACAGAATTAACATATACATTTTATTTTCCTAAAAGAATATTTTATTTTGTCAACAACTCCTAAACTATACATTATTTTCACAAATAATGTATGTATGTATTGTAGTAAATTCAATAAGCTTTCGATCGATGCTACACACATGTGTGTATGTGTCATGGTATAGCTTTAATTTATGTTTTACAAATTTCGGTAGCGGTCACGTTCATGACGTCATTATTTGGACCTCAGCCACTATAGAGATATTTTTCCGACATTTAGGGGCTCCAAATTATTTGACCAACAATATACTCGAAGCTTCTGCGGATATTCTGTAAATTGTGAAAATTGTTATTTTTTCACTCTAAGGAAATAACTCGGCAGTGCCGACATGTTTTTTAACAAAGCTGCCACAATTATTACCAGATTTTAATAATTTTTATAGCAATGTATAGCTTAAATAGCCTGTTTTGTTATTGTAGTACTCGGCTTTAAAGTTGTACTTATAATTTTGTTGTAAAATGCAAATATCCGAATTATTTTTTAGCCTGATTTTGGGTTTTCGTTTATAGCTGTCAAACTGTAATATACAGTAGTATATAATGTATTACAACAATATAGCACATTTAATCTTCTTTCGTTTGATACTACACACGTATAGGTGCAATGCACAGTTTGGATGAAATTTACACTTTTCGCAACAAAGCGGCAGCCATTTTGATGACGTCATTACACGGGAGACATTCATCGACGTCCCGGTCTCTCGGCAGTTTTGGGGTCCTAGTGTCGTGCCCAATAACATACTAAAAGTTGGTAACCGTATCCAGATCTGAACTATCACTTAGGCCCTCTCCCATAACGGAGGGGACTATTATTATTTTTTCAAAGATTGCTGCTAGGTAAAAGGAATAAAATAAAAAAGTTTTTCAAAATTCAAACATCTGTATTCAATGACATTTCAAATCAATGATTTAGTCGAAAACAAAATATTAACAAGAATCTGCGTAAGTTAAGGTTTGATTGGATAAAGCCACATAATAATAGTAAAATAGAATTTTTGAAGTGTAAATTAAATTGTATTTAAATAAATATAGTAAACGAAATCCAAATGTAGGTGAGGATGGTATGTTTGTATGTTTCGTTTCTTTTTCCAATCAAGGACGCAGGGCACAGTCTAGCAGGTCTACACTTAACACTACTTCAACACTTCTCTCGCTCAGCAATATAAAAGTATTCAAACTGATCACATGTTCATATGGCAGTCCCATGGAACTCCATGCACTTAACGTACCACAACTTCAGAAATATATGACATTTCAAACAATCGGCTCACAAGTGCTATTACAATTTATTAACATTATTACAAAGCGAATTTGATTCATTCTCACAACAACCGAGCGCAGCACTCTTGCGTCGCGTAGCTAAATGTCACATATTGCCTTCTCAACTTCATCTTATACAAAAGGGTCGATCATTCTTAATTAATGAGATGTGGGTTTTCCATCGTTGGTAAAATGCAAAAAAACAATCACATAACAGACTAGTTTCCGAACAACTCCTTCGAAAATAGAATATTTTACAATATTGCAAAGGATAGGCCTCGAAAGTAATTACATAAGTAAGCTCAAATTTCAATTGGCGGATTTCATAAATCCAAACATAATAAATCTGCGCTGATATTCAGTAGAAGGGAATAACTATCTCAATATTAATACGTCGTTTAAAGACCGCGCGCGGTCCGGCGGAAGCGGGAGCGGGCCTCCGCCAACATAAACTCACAATACTCTATCGATAAAAACTATTCAGTCGTTTTTATTTATTCATAAAAATATATCTTTAAAAGGCTCAAATAAAACTGTTTACAGCTCTATAAGTACCGTTCACATGGTTGCGATCGGACGCGTCACTGGAGAATGTCCGCCACTGCAACGACACTCGCACACTGTTCTAGGAACGTCTACTCTCTTCTCTAGGGGTCGCGCCGTGCCTCTTCACAATACATAATATATCCAACTACTAACTATACCTCCCAATTGCATTTTTATGTAAACAAACCAATACGCGACTTGAATCGGCCAATGAGGTACCTTTTATCTATGGAATCAAATCAATGGCGAAACAAGTGAGACATGTTATTTTTTTGTTTACATTCTTTAAATGCATATGGGCATCAAATTTATGTGCATTATATTCGTACTCAAAAATAGCCTTTCGTCATTAAAAGAAATGCAATTCTAAGCGACTTTCGGCTTTACATTTTACTACAAATTTTTTACTTGGCCTCTAACACGGTCAGGGAAACGTTAATATTGATTTCGACAAACTCGCCTACATAGAAACTGAAAAGATTTCAAGGAATATGTGGCCTCCGGCTTTACTACGAATAATATTAACGTCTCCTAAACGATTACAGCAAACTAAAAATGTCAGTGGTCGAAAGTTAAATGTCTACCTGTCAATCTGTGCTGATGACCGATAGGCACGCTTATTAAGCAAATACACGTAGTAGTATATGTTTGTGGCTTACATAAAAGAAAAATAAATCGGTGGTCAGATTCTTCGTTGCGTGACAGTCAAAACTCGAAACCCTTTCAATGCAGAAAAATTGAAACGAAGAATCGCAAAATAATCTTATTAGCACTTTTGACATCTGCATATAAGGGATTCTTAACAGAAAGAAAGATTCCAAGATCTATCAAAGACATCTTATGCAGTTTAATTGTCTACTGGAAACGGAATCCTAAGAAAAAGACTGACAGTGTAAATAGGGCACGGCGCGATATGAGAACACTACTCATAGGCGGGACACTCGTGCCCCTACTGGAGCAGGGTTGGGCGCCCTGCGGTCCTGTACCCCGGGGCCGGCACTAGTCCCTCGGTCCTGTACCCCAGGGCCGGCACTAGCCCCTTGGTCCTGCAGGCCAGGGCCGCTGCCCCTAGTGCGCCAGCGTGTCCTGCAGACGGCGCCGCAGCAGCTCGCTGTCGGCGGGCGGCGAGAGCCCGAGCGGCGCGCGGCACGGCTGGCACGACTTGCTGGCGCGCAGCGGCACCGACGGCTCCAGGTACGAGTAGTTCATGGAGAAGTGCTGCTGGATCACGCGGTTCACCGCCATCGCCGACTCCGCGAAGTTGGACAGGTTGCGCGCCGACATGTTGCTATGGGAGAATCGAAAACATACTATCAGTATATTTAAAATGATGAGGATTTAAAAATCATTGTCGCGAAACTTAAAATTCAATTTCGAATAATCGGTTCTTTTAGAACGCACTTTAAAATTTAGTTACGATGATAGGAATCGAACGAAGATTGATAGAGGTTTATTACCTAATGTGAGATTTACATTACAATATACAAAATTGCCAACAAGAGCCATCCATCGCCAATGAAACCGATGGCATCTTAAGCAGCAAAGGCTATAGGTAACATCCACATAACGGAAAAACTGCATGGAAAGAAAGGCTCCAAGAAAAATCGGCAAGACCGCAGAAAACCGTTAATTAATATATCGAACTATCTGTTAATTCCAATTAGCAAAGTCTTGGTGTATTTCAATTTGCCCGGGCGCGATTCTGAATAGCGAAAACAAATGAGGCGATTCCTAAGAAAAACCTCAGCGTTCACACTGACGTCTTTGAAGACAGAAATGAAAATGTGGTACAACTCACCGCTTGATATTGATCGGGGTCTGCAGCGGCGGGTAGTCCATGGCGTCCCCGGCGCGGCGCAGCCAGGGGTGCTGCAGCACGCGCTCGGCGCTGAGCCGGCGCCGCGCCTCGCGCACCAGCAGCTGCCGGATCAGGTCCTTGGCCTCCGCGCTGATGTGCGCCCACTCCTCCTCGGGGAACGTGTAGCGGCCCTCCTGGTAAGAAGCACCGTCGTTAGTGTTTTGAACAGATTTCGGAAAGAAGGAAAGTATGAGACTATATTTTGGTATCGATGAAAATGTGAAGGATTTCACGGTGTACATTTTGAAGCTGTCATATTGTCCGTAACGCAGAAGGACAAACGTGTTGTTATTGTTAACCAACCTGTATGGACGTGAAGAGCAGGTCCTGGCAGGCGCGGCAGTTGTCGCCGCGCTCCCAGCCGCAGTCGGCGCCGCAGTCGGCGCGGAAGGGCGGGTAGCCGCACAGCAGGATGTAGGCGATGACGCCGAGCGACCACAGGTCGCAGCGCTTGTCGTAGTGCGTGGCCGCTGACCCCGCGAACAGGGACACCACCTCGGGGGCCATGAATTCCGCACTGCCCACCTGGAGACAAAAATAATTGGCATAAAAATAATGGACTGTTGACGATACTTGTAACATTCGTCTGGATGATATAATAGATGATAGTAGAAATTCATAATAAAACAACGGATCCCCACTACATATCTGAGCTACCTTAATTATAAACCTTACTAAACTGTAATAAGGTCTATAACCGTTTGTTTATCGTCTTGGGCGATACGTGCTTAATGTTTTCTTCAACAAAGAGTTAAACTTGTGCGTCATTATATTATTACCTTCATGACGCTTTAAATGATTGAAATAGTTCGATATTAGTGGATAGTACATTGTTTCATAACATAACACATCACATAACAAAAGTACCTACTGGCCAAGTAATAATAGGCCACTATTCGTTAAGGGTTAAGGAATCTCAAGACTAAAATAATACTCAGAGAAATAAAACAGACTAACAGTATTCCATAACATGCTTGACTTTTAAATGTACGTAAATACATACGTAACGTTTTTATAGAAGCAAAAGTAAGTAAGGAAAAGATCGAAAAGTTAATAAGTGTTTAGGGTACCGAGTACCGTTACTCGGTACCCTTATAATTTCATCAGTTTCATGATATATGCGCCTGTCCATTGGCCTTGTCTACCCATTTTTACTATTAAATAACTTTAAAAAACTAGCATGTTGACATTGTTGACAAAAAACATGTTTTTAGACTTCATTGCTAAGCAGTTATAATGAATTTTATTAATATGTAGGTATTATTATTTTGATCGATATGATATTTATTTATGCAAATGACAGACCAGTTCGTCACGACATAACGTTCGATACAAACTGAGTCATATTATTATTTCCATATCAATACTTCACTTTCAAAACAATTCAAAAGCGTATTATTATAATGTTTGTCACGTGATGGAAAAAAGCCTTTCACGGTAGAATTTCCATATTAAACAATGACGGGACAGGTTACAAGCAGCCTATGTGGGACTGTGGGTGCTTTGAATACTTCTTATTACAAAAAAAATCAGTCGAATTGAGAACCTCCTCCTTTTTTTGAAGTCTGTTAACAACTGAGCGATTCTGTTAATTGAGAACGAACTCGAAGACAGGCATAAGTTTTTATACATTTTGTTATTCGGGTATCCGTCAGTAATTTCTACGAATAACGGACACAGAGATTATATTATCAGTAGGTATATTATAAGGATAAGATAGATTTATAGCACAGTGCAGATAAGGGATATTTTCATACCGTACACGAGACGAGAGGCCTCTGATAGCACACTACGTAATATAAACATTTAACAACTAGTTATTCGTAACAAAGCTGAATTTGGATTATCCCACTCAAACGGCTTAATAAGGGCAGTTCATTATTCTATGGATATTTTAATAATATACGGTGCAATTTGTGGGCGAGTCATCATGACTGCGCTCAGCACGATCAAGGTTCGTGACCGATCGGTATTAAACCAGTGTTCCCAGCTACTTTCAAAAACATTATTGCACTTAATAATGTTGGTACAATATTTATGATAATTCTGAAGCAACAGTTAAGCGCATAATTACTTTGCTGAAGTATGATTATATTAAGTTTTCTTTGATATTTCAACGACATTTTAACGGCAAATTACCTAGATGCTTTTTGTTCGTTACTACAACTTTTTACAATGCATAGTCGTAAAATAACAAAAAAACTATTCCAGATAAAAAACTCTTCTGACGTTTTATTTACGGTTTATTAGTAAAGTGGTCATTTTACGCATTATTATCCAAACGACCAACAAAAAAAATATTTTTTTACTTTTTGCTGTGACCAGTGAATATCGTATTCTATAAGTACTAGCATTATGCAAGATGGTCTTAAAACTAACCTTTTTTTGACAATATAATTCGCCTAAAACTGATAGACGATTCCATGTTCAAACGTCAACCTTATCGTCTAAACAATAGAGTTCAACGAAAACTGTCAAGCAAGTAATGAGTTAACTCACAGGTGTCATGAGCTGCGGCGTGGCCAGCGGGCCCGCGAGGCTGGACGTGAAGCTGATGCCGCTGCCGAGGTCGAAGTCGCAGATCTTGACGGGGCACAGCCGGTCCGTGTGCACGCACAGGATGTTCTCCGGCTTCAGGTCGCGGTGGGCCACGCCCTTGCCGTGCAGGAAGTGGAGCGCATTGGCGATCTCGCGGACGATCTCCGCCGCCTGCGGCTCCGAGAAGTAGTGGTGCTCTTGGATGCGGGATAGGAGCTGGCCACCGTTGATCTGAGACAATGGAAACGCACTGTGAGACGAAGGCTTTGAAATAAAAATAATAAGGGTCAAGACAAAATGTTTATCGTCAACGCAGTGCTTCCTCGCGCTGACGACCGTCACAAGTTACATAAGACTCACTGAGTTAGGTGTCATATCATATCTGTATGAATGGAGGCATTACAATATGGTGAAGACATTTATTATCCAGTCAGGCTATAAAAGGATTCTTCTGATTACAAACTTCGTGTTCCTTACTCTAGAACGGTAGTCGTGTCTCAACTACTTGCGTCAATGTAACGTAACTATTTTTATTCAAGTCATATTAAATTGCTCTAGTAACAAAATAGGACTGACGTACGACAAGTGACATACAAAACAAATTTATTATGATCCTCTTATCTCTTCTGAAATCTTTGTACAACTATATGTGTACTAACCTCAATAGTTATTAGGAATACAATACAAGTATTACAATAGTCAGCATGACGACAAATGTATATAGGTGTTGTTGTATAAAAAAGTATCTAATTTCCATATTCAACTCACTATACCTAAGTATATGTTTTTAAAATCAATTCAGCGGAGCCGCAGTTACTGACGACTTCAATTGGTCAATTCGAAAACAACTGAAGTAACTGGAACTCATGTTTACTTTGGTTGTTTTCAATTATGCTTGACGTACGTAAATCGACATTACTCAACAGATTTTTCAATGTTTATGTAGAAAATGTCGCAATTGTGGAATCGACTAAATGTTGTCCCATTTTAAAATTTAAACGCCCGATTAAAACAATAAGCGGACGAATTAAGCACCGAGAGGGCCCCTGCTAAAACACATTATACGGTTTGTTTTCCGCTGACACTTGAGATTGGACCTTATGTGCAGCACAATTTAATTCAGATTGGAAGTATCGAATCATGTGTCGCAACATTGTTATCATTCAGTAGATACATTGAAATTAAATCTATGCAATGTTGTGATCTAAAATGTGGTTAACTGATTCAAATGTGGCAAATGTGAAAACGTGATCGGCGACCGCGTGACTAAAATTATATTCACAGCAAAAAGAAGAGTTATTATTTGTACCTACTGATATGTTAGGATAAGGACAATTACGGCTTAGAAAGAACGTTAAATAACACTTCTGCGAAACAACGACTATCATGTTAATTTAGAAAAAAACAGTTGCCATCATGAAACGAAGCGGCATGACACACTACATTTTTGCGTTCCAGTATAATTGCGTTTTTTGTGCGGCTCTGCCACGCTACCTACCCGCTTAATTGCTATAACTGAGTAGATTAAGAAGCACGTCACGTGGTAAGCCATGATTATTATCGCGGTTCACGGGTTTATCGTATAAAACAGGAACACATAATGAGTAAAGATAAGGTAGCAAACAAAGGGCAGATTACGTCGAAACAGGTAGCTGTTTAAATCTAAAAGTCATCTCATGTTTCAACGAGATATTTAAGGTTATCGCGGACAGAAAAGACAGGTCGCAAATGGAAACCATTGACTGCTGCATAATTCTGCCACTAACCGGATTTAAACATTGTATCGGTAACGGATTTACTTGCAGTCGCTGCAGTTAGTAGCCGGTAACAAGATAGCTCGCTAGTCGCATGTACACAACAAGAACTAGAATTTATCGCATTTAAAGTCGAAGCAGGTGACTTTTGGGGTATAAAATATTAGGACATCGAGACGCGGCTTCGCTTTCGGGCGGTTTCGAGACATTTCCTCATGCAACATTTAATTTAATGTAAAAAAAGAAATAACTATTTGATGTAATAATAACTCTGCGTGATGTATCTGGTTCTGGGGCAGGACAATAATAAATGAATTTATTAATTATAATTAGTAGCCGGTAGTTGGGTTAGTGGTCACTGACTTATCTGTTTCCTCAATGCTCATGATAACACGCACCATCCACACAGTGAGTAATTGTTTACTTTAGTAAAACCACGTTTCTTTAGTAAACTTGTAGGTACGTCTAAATTATAACAATAAGTTGAATTAACAGAATTCTACATGTCAATATTGCGAATACCGATACGATACCTGAACAATACAAAACAGATAAAATTTCATTGTTATATATGGGGTACGAGTGTTTATCCATATGGCGCTGTTACGTTGAGTCATAGCTGAAAGCCGCAAATATCTACGATATGTTATCACCGTATATCTTGAGTCTTATTATACGTACCTATACAAAAGGAGAAAAATACCGAATCGTTAAATATTCATGAATCCGCGATGCGTCAAATAAATTGGGACAAAAAGAATACCTAGCATATTACATCAGTAGCCAAATTATATCGTTTACCTGAAAAAAAAAACATGTTCGGAACGATGGCTTCTACAGGAGTCTATAGACTTGCATGATTCATAATGTGAAAAATTAAAAATATGTAAGTAGTCACGTGTCAGAAAAACTAGAGAGCTAGAAGTTGACAAAGTACTCGGATTTTATAAAATGTCTACAAATTCATGTTACAAACTTATAGGTACCTATAATGGTGGTATAGGTAGATGGTCTCATGATGTAACTGCGAGAGAAAGCTTAAGGCTTGCACATGCGACAAACAAGGACCAATGACCGTCTGTGATAAGTTGCTGTAGGTTTATCTACAGTTATTTCGAAAGAGACAAATATGTGCAGATAAGAGTAGGAGTAGTTAGGACTTAACAGTTGGGCAAGTTGCAAATGCAAGATGCTCATCCAAAATTAAGGACTAGCTATTATTTCACGATCATTTTATTTACAAGTAGATGTTATTATTGTTGTGTGTTTTACATCTAAGAATACCTTTACATAGGTTCAAACAATGGGGAGCCTGTCTGATCACAGTAAACTGATATTTTCATTTGCACAAAACGAGTTTTGTTTTGTTCACTAATATACATTGTATAAGTATAATATTGTATAAGTATCGCTTCAAATTTATAATAACAAGAATTAGATAAAATTACGATGCATAAAACAAGTTGGTAAGTATATCTTAGTTTAATTATTTCAATTTATTTTGGTCAAAATCATACTATAGTAATTTTAGCCGGCAATACATAAGGATATGCACATTCTAATTCCATCTAATGATCAAGAGGTTTGCAATTTATTATTGTACAAATGGAAGGTCAACAGGCCGGAAAGAAATTGTCGGAAGAAAGTTACATGTTATAAAAAAAATGAAAGACACTAACCTTCTCAAAGACAAGGTAAAACTTGTCGGTGTCCTCAAAGAATTCAATGAGCTGGATTATGTTTGGGTGTCCCTGGCAGTAGTGGAAGGTCTCCACCTCGCGGAACACCCGGGCGCGGGCGTGCCCCGGCACTTTATCAATGATCTTCACAGCGAACTCTTGCCCAGTGTAGATGTTCACGCATGTCTGCACCGAGGCGTACGCACCCTCGCCCAATACCTCGCCCGTGAGCTTGTAAAGGTCTGGAACAAGTTGGATTCAGTTAGGAACGTGGAAAATACTACGAAATCATCCTCTTACAATTGTCTCGTTTTCACCAAAATTGCATGGGATACTAAAACTCTTTTTACTGCAGCGTGCGTAGGTAGGTTAGACTGATAAATTCTTAATATATTTAATTTCGATTAATGTGATTTTTATTCACGAAATATGTCAAAAGCTATGCTCTGAAAGGAACCTGTTCCCACTGGCAGTAAGCTAAACTAAGCTAATGTGTATAAAATAAAGATGCGTAGGCAATATTTATATCCGCAAATCCTTATATGTTTAAACCAGATAACTACTAGCTACAATATTATGGACTGGCGGAAACGCAGACACGAACATCTAAACAGAAAGCGATAGTTGCGCATATCGTACATCGTATGGTAATAGAAACTTTGGTTCAACAACCTAACTAAGGCCGTTCGAAGGGATTTTTACAACGCCTTGAACATTGAGTTTACCGTAATTTACCGGACGTTTAAAACCCATTTTATCTATATTGTAGGTACCTATGGATATTGTTTACAATTCGGTAATTCACGGTAACCTTGACATGATTAAACAAAATAATCAACCATAGCGTTGGCAGCATTCAAAGAGTCGATACCTATTGATAATTTCCGACTTAAGATTAGTGCTTGAGTCACCGTTGATCCTGTCTGTCGAGTGCGGTAATATAACACTAATCTACCTTATTTTGACTACCGCCCGTATAAGGACCAGGCGAATTTATGCCGTACGTCTACGACGACAAAGTCCAAAGTGGTTTTTAATGGTTCACCTTGAAAACAAAGCGGCGATTAGGCTTCCGGAGTTGTTCTAGAACACTGTCAACGATAATTCAGCTAATAGTCCTAGTTATTTTGTTAAAAAAACAGCCGGGTCAATTTAAACTTTATACAGGGCGATTTTCAACAACTAGCCATATTGTGCGACTTGTGCGAGGCAATTACAGACATGGGACCTACTCCAAAATCCTAATATCTTTTGGCTGTTTGATAGGTACATTTTGGCCGATCAGATGGCGATGTTTTCTATGGGGAGGCCAAATATTTTTAGGATTTCGGGGTTGGTCCCATAGAAAAAGTTGTTCAGTATGACCTTCCATCACCCCGCGTAATTTGGCTAATTGTTGAAAAAACACCCTGTCTGATTGAGAACGGTTAGTAAGTACCTTGGAAACACGATGTGACGACCGAGCTTCCAGAGCGCTTCTTCCTCCGGCGCTTCCTACGCGCCTCTTCCTTGCGCCGTTGCAGGTCCTCGCTGTCAGGTATGGGCACCGGGGCCGACGGCTCCGAGCCTCGCGGACTCTCGTCGGACTCGCGCTCGCTTGACGACTGACTACTGCAACGGCCTACGCCTGGGGGACAAATGAGAAGAAACTTTAGTAAAATTATAGAATTTAATGCAGGTAAGGTCCTTTGTCAAAATTTTAATAGGCCTCTCGTGACTCGTAAGTCTATATTTGTAGTTTGTCTAACTAAAAATTACAAAGTTCCCATTTTTGTGAGGTATGTTTATAGCGGCATAGTGCGCCAGTTTGATGAAGCCTAAATTTATGTGAGTTACTACGAGCTATATGCAAATAAAAAATGTATTTCAAGCATTCATGCTGACAATAATAAAATGATATTGTAGTCACAATAGTCAGACAGTGCGCAGGTGTAAATTTTAGGTCATGAGACGGCCTTATGAGCATTTAAGCCAACGAATGCATGCAAAATGAGAGCGCGGCTCGGAATTCGTATGTGCGTACTTCAATTTCTACTGCACGAAGCATGCGTAATGGCCTAATGGGTAATGATAAGAAGTGAGCATCAAGGAGAAACGAGGATGTAAAAACAGCGGAAGATTAATTATCGCGGGGTCGAGGTGAGGCGCTGTACTTTTAAAGTTTCGCAGATGCCAAGAGATCTTAAACCAGAAGTGAAGTATACATTGGGGGGATCGCCGCATTTAAGTTTAAATACGTGTTTAAATAATTTTGCCGTATTGCAAATCTTCAAGACTACATTCCGCTTATATCTTGCCTGTCACGTCGATTGATTTTCACGAAATCCAAAATTGCACATGCTTTTGCATTAGCCAAGGTGGATTATTCGGGTTAACTAAAAAGGGCACAGAAGTGTCTCAAATACTTGTCCGGATATTGACCCGTGTTTAGGTATAACGGACGGTGACCCGTAAAATGAGTGGATCGAGAAGTCCCTTGTTTCTCTGTATATGAATAACGTACATCACGCATGCCGCATCGGTACAATGGCGACGATCAACAGCTCTCACTCGACGCGTGTGCCGTGCCAGCCATTGTTGCAACGTTTTCACAGTGCTTTTGTAATAATACTGACGGTTCAACATTGTTTTCGATGGACTTTCGCAACCGACAGGCTTCATGTATGAATATGGTTCTAAAATCGGTCTGGTTTTTCTTCTAATTTAAGTACTGAAGCGGTCTTTTTAGCCATATGTCAATTCATAGGGCACTTAATCATCTTGGAGTAGTAGTCTTATTAAAGGAAAGTTCTAATCTTCAGCTATTCAAGATTGTCTACGTAGGATAGGATTCATAACTATAACAAAAATTTACTACATTGACTTTCCTTCAAGTGCTCTAAATACGTGCGTATATGATCAGCCATTAAAAACCTATAAAGACTCCACTTCCGTTAAAAAAATCGTGGGTGTCCACCGTCACCTATATCCCAGTTGGCAAACTCACAAGCGGTCCTTTCATCAGTCTCCACGTGGCATGGCAGTCATCGATATCAATAAACTAAATAATCCGTCGTGCAAGCTGAGTTGGCAAACAGTCGCGGTTCAACGACCGCCGCACCCGAGCTGCGCGTACGCCTCGCCCGCGTTACGTAGCGAGGTCGTGGTGGGAATGGCGACGGAGGTTCCTGATACCGTCATCTGATAGTTTTCGCTGGAGGCGTCATTGGTAACATTGGTTTAACAGCTGATTAAATACAAAGTTACTTGTACTTAACAATGTTATTTAATGTATAATGACACAATACGAGTTGAAGACTACAATACCTGTTCTAAGTACCTAATTACATATTATACCTATCGAGAGGTTTAATAACCTCGCTATAATTAGCGACTTGAAATGATATAACACATGATAATATTGACGAGATTATGCAATTGAACTTTGGCAATCTAGTTAATTTAGGTACCTACTTTTATCTCAGAGGTGACGACGTAAAACGAAAATATTATATTTATTATGGATGGAGTAAGCCTGAGTTAGGTTTAAAATAAGCAAACCTGCAGACCGATATTGTAAAATTATAACATTTTGTGCTCGTGCGGTTTAGTGATAAAAGCGAAACTTAGCAACTAATTACACGCAATGAGGTCATTGTAGGACGCGGGACGTACTTGGCTACTTAGAGCTAGGCAGAACAGGAGTATTTCCATCGTTTTAGAAGGATTTCTCTCAGCGGAACCAGTATAAGAAGGCCTGCATTGCGCATAGTTATTAAATATCTCGCGGTTACACTTCTAGTGGTTTGCGTGAGGTGATATGATATGGTTAGCTATGGAAATAATAAAACAGAACAGTGCGCAATAGCGAGCGATTGTAACAATGAGACACGCCCACGCCACACACAATCACCCGTTTTAACAGAGCTTCCTGTCTGAATAACAACATTAAATAATATTGCCATATTGAATTTGTGTTTGTTTACAAATATAATCGGTTCTATTTAATGTTCATAGCCCGCGGAACTAAGACGCAATCAGAAGACTTATACAAGAGCAAAAAAGCGGAACATATTAACTTCGATTGCGTCATGTGTAATTTTGTACTCAGACTACTCAGAGTAATCTTACTCCTGACAAGTTTTGATATATTACACAATTATAGTTGTTAATCTAAACAATTTACTAACATCAATCTAAACACAAGATTGATCAGACTAAATACGCATCAATCAACAAACATGAAACGCACGGAAACGAAGCAAGAAGCATGAAGCTTCAATACTCGTAGATATTAATAGTAATTGAATTGGTCTTGCAGTAAGCAGTGTCAGAATGAAAATTCTACTCTTATTTCAATTGTTTTTTTCTGAAAAGTATCGCGTGGAGATCGCATGATACGCGACACCACGTGACCGCGCACCGGTCTCGTCACGTGGCCAGTTGTTATGTAAATCTTCAGTCAACTGTGTTGCCACAGTGAATTTTAAAAGATTTACTCGTACACAAATCGACAGTCCCAATAAGGAATACATATTTGTGGGCAACAAGCATTTAATCCTGGGACCAACAGCATCGTAGATAGGTAAATACAGTAATTAATAGCAGACTATGCAACATACATCAAGTCATATTTAACATCGAAAACGTGCACTGTAGTTCTCCTCTGAATATCAGGACAACGGACTGTCTCATTGACTTGTTATAGGTGACAACATTTGCAATCAACATCCTTCCCATTATCCCATATACATACATGGTATTTACATCGACAATTGAACATACAGCATCTGCGGGCGAATTGTCCAATCGTATCGCAAATCAGGCCCGGGCCATTGTTACCCGACGAACCGAATCCGAACTAACGGAATGGAAAGGGCGAAAAGGTGAACGATTCATAAAGATTTATGTTCAACGTTCAGCGAACAATACGCATAAAACGCTGGGAAATTGGTAATGCAAAGTTAGTAAAGTATCGAAGAGGGTATTCTAAAACGCCAAGCGTTAATAAAATCATTCATTTTATCAGACTGTTGGCCTAATTAGTCTTCACGTTTAATCTTTATTAATCAAATTAATAGAGATTGATGATACTCGAAGTATCGCTTAATTTATTTTCCGTTTCCGTTCTCAATGAAATGTCCAAAAAGGTACGCCAATATGCTTACGTAATCTGACCCAGTCACTATGCAAATTGAAGAGTTATGTCAATGCAAACCATTAGCAGTGCGGGTCATCTTGCCTATTCAATTCATGCGGTTAAAACAGCAATTTCAATACAAAACACTTAATAATTACAATACAATGCGAATCAAGGAAGTAACAAAGTGAGTCACGTACTTTGTAATATGGATCAATATGGGTTAGTCAAGGAAGGACGAAAAATATATCAAAACGTGTAGCGATCTATTCAAATTTGTATAATATAATTTGAATGCTTGACATTAGTTGGAATAGAGATCTCACTTGGTTTCTGGTCCTGGAACCGTGTTCGATACAAAGTAAACTAATATTGTCGCAGATCGTGCCCTAAGCCTACGGATTTCTACACTTTCTAATCTGGTTGCTGGCATTTACGCTTGGGCACGAATGCACTCTCTCAGTTGCCGAACGTAGGCGCATTATACTTTTATTGTACCCTTAAGCAGATAGAAACAATCACTTTCTAATTGGATGCAATGAAGTTTACGACAAACAATTGTAACAAGAGAACACCTATGCAGTTATTTCTAGTTGATTTTCATAATGAAAACGTCAATCATGCAAAATCGGTGCGTATTCTTTAGTCCTGTTGTCATTTTCCATAAAGTGAGTAGCTGGCTGCTGGACAGCGTCATGATAATAGAAGCAGACCCAAGATGCGCTTTAGAATTCTTTTGCATCATTTGCATGTACTATTCCTGGAGTATTATTCAGGATTCAGAAACGTTAATTCGTGTATTACCTTTAATACCAGTCCGGTTACATGGAGACGCAAAAGATTTTGTTAAAGTTTTCGGAAAGGCAGATACTGGTGGGAATATGGGAAACTTCTTATGATCAGCAGTGGAGCTAGGCGACGGCATGATAAATGAAATGAAAGTACTACAAACTACAGAGTGGATTAGTGAAATAGAACCACAATATAAATTGCCTACTGATACTAAACTGTAAGATAGTATCTCGGTGAAACTTCAATGGGGGCGTTTCGAACTAACAAGTTACAAGTATAGCCTGCATGCAAACTAAACTACTTTCACTGCTTACAGATTTAGCCCTCATGCATGCAGCTAATAAAGATAACGTATAAACTACTCCTTTAAATCAACGTGTATACGCATTTCGAGGCCCCTTATAAGGTAGGGTTAGGACTGGTGGCGACACTGGCGACACGCAACACCAAGCAGCGACGTTAGGTTGTTAAGAAAACATTCTTGCCAGACATGATTGGTACTTGAGACTTAAATCTTGAAACCAAATTATGTAAAAGGGGGGGGGGGGGGGATAAAAGGGAGAGTGGGCCATTTGACACGGTACATTATATACGGTATGTTAATTTTAAGTTCTTGACATTTTTGACAAAATCATAAAGACTCCACTCCACTATGGTTCCTATTTTATATAGATAAAATCCACTCTTTTGTAGGTTGGTGAAAAAGATCTTCCTGCCGTATTTATTCGTGTAAAAATCTTTCACATACAACTTAGTGTACAAAAATCTGAAGTTAAAAGTCGTAAATGTATTATGGTGCGAGGCATGCCTAAAAATAGCCAATCCCTATGCAACTTCATTCGGGACGAAAATCGATTTGCAGCAACGCGCAACAAGGGGAGGGAGGGGAGGGGTACGCCGGAACACGAAGGAGTCACGGTCAAGGTTACTCGATTTAACTCAGCTGATAGACACGAATGACTGCCTTTCAATCAACACTGTGAAATGGAAAATTATCGTTATGTGACTGCAAGCACATGGTATAAACATTATCATGGAATGCAATCAAGTGGAAATTTTAAGACGCAGTTTCAACGTCTCGTGAATTTCAACACATAGCAACACGTGATTATTTTTTTAGGAATGACCATAAAATTTCAGATGAAGCTAATTAATCGTCAGCAAAGTTACATTCCGTATACCTATGTATGTTAGACTTCGGTCAAAAAAAACGGGTGAGGTATTTTAAAACTCCACCCCAATTAGGGCGCCAGTTATAGCCCGTTCCGTTTATATCAGCACATACCTATCCACAGAGTGAAAATTCGGAGTCTATATTCAGATATATTAAAGCGAAAATATAGACTGGACATGCGCAAAATAGCCTTGGAGGTCACCTCTGGAAATTCATTCTCTGAGCTTATCTCATGTAGGTATGTACATCCCCATTATGTAATCTTAAACGCAGTAATGTTTTTGTTTTGTTTTATTCGCTGGCCTTGACAATGAACGCTGCGGCGTCACGCTCAGGAGGCACTGTTGTTGTGGTGATAGAGCTTGGTAAGGGGGAACAGTAATGGAATTGTGTTAAATTATTAACGCATTCTTTCACAATTCGATTCATGCGAAAACAATGAAATGTTATCTGAGATGGAAACACCGTTAATAATTGAACAATTCGACGTTAGGTACAATTTTCTTTAATTTCTCGGCGTTTTAGAGAACAACTTGATTTCTTCATTGTTTGACTGTAATGAATGTTAGATTTAAAAAGAACATATTTTTCTTTCTGTAACCTATCGATTATCACAAAAGTTCTGCAGATTAAGATTACAAAGTTTAATAAAAACATCTGGGAAGAAAAGGTGTTACAATAACAATTACTACGAACTCTAATTTAAATAGGACGGAGACGGGAAACGGGCATATTTATGTTAGAAAAAATGGCAAACAAATATAGGTATGTAGAAGTTTCGATGCAGGCATTTCAATAAAATCTGGACCACGATTTTATGTTGAAATAAAAATAATACCTATGTGGATAATGCAGTTAGTTGTAGATAGCCAATCCAGTAAAATAATTACCTAATCGATAGATGAGGCTAATTTAGGATGCTATGATATGACGATGTGGTTGATATGATAACAACATTAACAACGGCACGATCTATTTATAACAATTATATTATCAAACGTGAAAAATAATTATACTTATAGCATAGTAGAAACAAGAAAAGATTTTTGTTTGGAGTTGAGCACATGTCAAAAGTTCAAAAACCTCGTTGATTTGATAATTGACATTAATTACTTACTTGCCCAATTTTTTCGTACATAGGTTAGATATACAGTCAGCAGCATTAAAAAAAATATCAAATTTGAAACGTCATTTTTTTTTAGGCAGGCAGTTGTATGGAAAAAATGATCTTGTTCTTAATTAGCGGGCCACGTTTGTATGTCTGGCGGGCACAAAAAAAATGAAATGTATAGTCGCCATCAAATATATCGAAGCGGCCAGGGTGCTCAAGAATATCTGAACGTGCACTTTATCGCATTGATCCGATATAATGTATCTGATAGCGATTGTACATACCTATGATTGCGTTATAGGTAACTAACCGGTCAACGTCCGCAAGAAGAACGGCGAACCTTGACATTTGCGACGGTTAAATTGCACAACTAACATGCACTGAACGTTATATCTACCTACCTGTAGGTGGAGGCATTTTCTGGGTTACTTTATTATTAGATTCGTATACGTATTAAGACTGTCTGGTTATAACAACTTGTAGGATCTAAAGCCGTACGTATGCATGCAGGCTCAACTTAATTTGCACAAATGAGGGTCTACAATTCTTTTGTTGTTCGTTTAATCTATGGAAATACAAGCAAATGCCACAAATATTTAGGCAAATACTTACTGAGAAGGTAGAAATGTTATTCCGTAGATTATAACCCATAGCCCGATAGCAGACCTCATAAATGTATTACTTACTACTTATAGTCAAGGCAGTACCTACTACAAAAGCTTTTCTCCTCAAGAATGTTTAGCGAACTATCCTTCCTTTGTAAAAACGATTGAGTAACAACAACCCTCACAATAGAACTAACCTTAGACAACAATTGAAATAGCAATAAAACCGATACAAATGAACATAGGCAGAGGCACACGGTCACATCACACTCATAGGTAGGTAATAAAGTTACGTTGAATGATGGACAATTTGCGAATAGGTAGTTGGCTACGTGACTTCAAGCTTGTCTAGGGTCAGGAATGAGATGAATGTCATCGTAAATACTAGTAACAGTTCTAGAAACAAGAATAATAAAGTAAAATATTGTGTGCCAAAAGTCGTCTACATCATACCTATTTCAAAGATAACAAGGTGTAATATAATATAACGAAATGTCGATATGATCTTGATAGGGAACTGAGATAAAACACAATTTGATCAGATTGGCGATACTAATGCTCTTTCTACAATGTCCAAAGTTGAGAATACGTAGATACGTAGTTAGAAACGACTAAATCTATAAAGCTTAACACGTTTTTTAGAATAAGCAAAGATTTAGAAAATGATTAACAACGGGAATTGAAAATTGATGAAAAAGATAAGTAGGCACCTATATTGTAAAACAATTGAGGCTTTTCCGAGAGGGCAAATAATACACGCACGAACCCGGCCTATCAATAACTTCATAATAATATTCCTCCTTTATCATGCTGGCGTCAGTGCAAAGCGTCGGTTCCCCATCTTCGGAATTATAATAAACATGAAACGTCTTCTTAGGAAGATAGGTGGAAGGTAGGTAACTAAAAGAACAATGCAGACCAAGGTGGATAGACTGGGAAACAATTTGAGCGGTAGGAAGAAATGGTGTCAAGATAGGTAACCAAGCAAAAGGGATAGGATAGGTGTGAAAGAAAACCTGGTACATCGACTGGAAGCATCTAATCTAATTTGAATACAGGCAAACTAGATGTAATGTACTTATTGGGCCTAACATATCCACTTCCTAAATGGAGGGTAGTTTCAAAACCTCTCTTTATGAACTGCGTGTTTTGTTATCATCGGGCCCAAATGGCCCAATCAATCTAAACGTTAGATGGTGCTATGGCAACAGCAAAATGCCCGACTACGTAGTTGAATACAAAAGCCGGTCGGGCAAATCAGATGATTGTATTGTATACACACGCACACACACACAACACATACTCGATACCGCTCAATGAGAACACAAACAATGGAATATTGAATTAAGCACTCACCGCTATCTACACTCTCTTCTGAAATTTTCTTCACCATCCTGATGGCTGCCTGATGCGTTGACACAGCGATATTGAAAAATTACGAGTAGGTGTACTACTCTTGAAAAGCCGCTTTCAAACTTGGTGCGGCCGCCTTCTCGATGTGAAATCGGAACGACAGTAAATTAAATGCAAAGATAAATAAAAATTTAAAGCACCACAATCGAGAAGGATTTGCGGATAGTGTGCCGAAAGGTATAAACAAACACTGCTAGAAGGCGGAATTAAAAAAAACTGCTGATGTGGTTAGCGATCCATTCTATACACGCCCGCCCGTCCGATGTTCTGAAATCCAACTGATTCAAATTGAGTGGGTAGGGGCCGCGGAGCCGGCTCGACGCGCAGTTGGTCCCCGCGCGCCCCGCTCTCCCCCCGATCGCTGCGTCGTTCGCGTACCCACTTCATCCGCGCATGCGTTCTCGCTCGCACTCCGCTGACGTGTTTATATTTTTTATCGTTTATTTTTTCACCAAGATGCCCAGCATCTTCAGAGTATGGTGTGATAGTTACGTCTTCCTGTTTGATATTATTATTACAGACCAGATGTTATTCCGTAATCAAAGGAAAGTAGCGTTAGCGATGTTATTCCTCACTATTTAGTATTTACGGAAGAATCTGAGGGCTTGTATATAAAATTGCCAAACCTGGGCGATTACATATTTACATACTGGTGTGAGGTGTGAATACCTACCTAGATCCTACTGTTTATTTCAAAGGTTGCAATAACACAACTTTATCAATTGAATCACATTACATCAGTTACTATGTTATTTTACTTCATGACTCAGCGTCACTTTACTCGAATTACTCATAAGCATAAGATTCTTTCTAGTTTGAGATTAGTAATAAAAACTTGGAAGGTAAACTTAACGAAGGTACCATTGGGAGATCTTATCTAGGTTGATGGTACTTCGCTTTACTTAAGAAAACAGTATGATATATCATAAATCAAGACGTCAAAACAATGAAGTTTCTCATTTATATTTACTCTTATCGACCTAAGATTAATATCCGCAGTCATATTGCATCATTCAGACTTGAAAGGACACGTAAACGTTACTAATCGTGAAATAGATTACGACGGATAAAATGAGTAGGTAAGAAAGAACAGAAATGGGTAAGAAAATACATGCGCTACCAACTTCATGCAATGGACTCGTAAAACAATACTTACAAGACATAACCAGTTAAGTAACGGGTTATCCAATAATAAACGTGACCCATTGATGCCAGTTTCTTTTCCGAAAGCTGCAGTCCTTCAATTCAAGGATCCCTTCTTCTCAGTCGTAGGTTATGTTTTGTTCATGTTAAGGGGTTATGGCGTTACGCAATAGGGATCCTTTGTCTTCCCTTGCGTGACCTTCGCAGGACGTTTGTTGACAAACAAGCTGCGAGCTGCGGGAGAGGCCGAGCGTTGGGGTTTAGTTACATTCGCCTTTCGCGCACAGGGGAGTCGAATACTCAAGAGAACCAGTGTACATACGTTCACCAGTAACGCTCAGTTGTTACGGGCCCAGAGGCCACAGTTACGCTGATTCTGTAGAGCATTTGACTCGTCTGGGCTTGGTACGCATTTTGAATACTTGGCCATCGCACGTGGTACCCGACCGGTCCGACCGGCACCCGGCAGCTACACCGCCATGTTTGTTGTCACGCCACCCACCCGTCCCTCTCTTAACTCATTCTGCACTCTTCTAACCCGTTTCATCTTCCATCTCCTTCCATCCAACAGCAATCCTATTACCTTCCCTCTTGCTAGCCTACGTGACTGACAATAACAAAACATAACCCCAGCAATTACGGCAGCTAGACCAATATACATAAATTCAAAGTATCTAAGTGGTCTTTCTTGTTGGCATCATAGCAATCAAGCGCCACAACATTGCTGCATTTTAATTCCGAATACATATTAACATACCTACTGAATAGACACCAATTTAGCTTTAAGATATATTTTGTGAGTAAGTAAGAGTGAGCAGTGGGCAAACGTTATAAAACCTTCATGACTCTTTTAGTAAACATCACCTGATAACTGTAAAGATTTATTTATTAGTTCCTTTAAAAACAGTAAAGATATCCTCCTAATCTAATCTAACTTTCGCGGAGAATTAGTAAGCTTGAACTAATTTGATTACGTTACTTGGAAACTTAAACAGAAAGCTATGCAAAGCTTCATTGAAATTGACGAAACTTTTGTGGAAATGTCACTGATCAGCGATAGGGCTTCCGAAACCCTATCGCTATCTGCACAAAACCGTTAATTTCAACTTTTGCAACCGTTAATTCGACGGTCACTTTCCCTTTTCCAGGAATTGACTGTTAGAACGGGGTGTGGAGCATTTACGTTACGCATGGGCATCCCCGTAAGTCATGGCGGTTGGGGTGAGCAGGTAGCTTGCGCAATACGAATTGGGGTCCGGGAGCACTTTCTTTGTCCCGAAATGCGGGAACAAAGGCGATACTCAGCTCTGTAGTGCCTCATTATCGGTCTTTGAAAATACTTCGGAATATTGACGTCTGATAAAAACTCTGTTTTGTATAACCCCAGACAAAAATGCGGGCGGATTGTAAGCTTTGTTAATATTGATCGTCCTCACCTTTAATCAAAAAATTCTGAATGGCTTTTAGAATATCTTCATCGTCCTCCATTGTTCACAGTTCACACCGACTGAGCGATCTGAAACAATATCCACTTTTGAACCTATGATTACTTCTAAATTGTGAATATCTACTATGGAATATCATTAGTACATATACCTACTTAATCGAAATACGAGAACAATTTGATGCTATCCACGCATCTTTTGGGAACATTTACGATCTCCTATAAACCGTGCATTGAAAATTTAACAGTAGGCCTCTTCTGCTAGAGTAAATCAATTTTGAACTTAAAAGAATTCGGCATAAAGTTTGATTTTCAAAACACAATATTTGGTATACCTATAAATGAATAGCTTTGCTTGAGAGGGCGGTGCACCGGGGTATTCCCGTGGATCTAAAATTCGAGCCCTTTTGTACTCGAAGTTTCTCTGCCTCGCGTCACGTACGCCAAATGCACCTGATGAACAAAGAAAGATTTAGGGACTTGTAAATTCGGAGGTAAAAAAATCACAATCACAATGCCCTGTGTGAGTGGATATTTAAATAAATACGCATTGACACAATAAGGCTCTAAGTTTTCGGAATATGTTTGGTCCAGAATCTAAATAACACTAAATTAATCATATTTATGTCACATCAACAAACAAGGGAGCAAAGTAGCCAGTAATGATGACAGATGAAGATGAACACGTTACGTAACAGCATGTTAATTTTGTAAACCAACTCTAAAATCCTCAAGCAAATATAAGATCGTGGCACTGTTTGTACGTCTGCGTCAATCAAGCTAGAAGTGTGATAAAAAGAGGTGAACTAAGTGCAACAGATAATGTGCCAGATGAGATAAAACGTACATCAGTTCGTTTAATAATAGGGAAGTGTACTACATTTTTATTCTAATCCTCAATTTAAAAAATAAAACGACTGTATGTCTGCTACCATAAAGCTCTATTCCTGGAGAGGCCTTGGGTCTATTTCCTCTCTGCTAAAAGTATTTGCAGAAAGGAAAATCATATCAGTATAATGTGTGTTAAAAACAAAAAAAAAATGTTATAATAATAAAAACGGAAAATAATGTATGCCTACATTTATACCGCTGAGTCCGCTGACTCAGCTTAGAGTTGAACGGATTGAAATCAGAGCAATTATACATACAAACAAAATACAAACACACCTTAGTCAGCTGTGTTTCACTTTTATTAATAACTACTAGAAGACTTTAATAAGCACTGCTGTTTTAGTTTTAATTACACGAGCGTGCAGCATTTTGTACAGTCTTTCACCGTTTATACTCTACCGCTCGCAGGGCAGTGAGTAGGGTATTCAACATTGAGTTGAACATGCAGCAGACAGCAGTGTAAAGTATACTTACACTAAACACTCGCTGCTCTCGATCACGCCAGAGCATGATTTGCAGCTACATTTCCGGCATCATTGCCCTGCCCACTGCCCAGCCCAGCCCTCAAAGTGTCTGAATAGTTATTTATACTAACGGCAAATTCGTCTAAATGTACATATCATTTTTAATTAATATTTTTTTTCTCATAACCATCATGATTATCTAAAGTGGGCACAATAATAGTGGTATACGAGTTGAATACTAGACTAGCCTTATGAATGGAACTATTTTTAGTTTTATTCTTTACATAAGTATTTGAAAATTTGAGATACAAAATAATGAAATGCAAAAATTGCAATGAAGCTAACCATTGAATATTTAAGTAGTAAACTTCAACCTCTATTGTCAAGGCGATAAAATTGCGCGATATTTGATGGCGACTGTTCATCGTCTAGTATATTCTAAAACTACGCAATATCATAGAAACAAGTCAAGAAAAATATGTTCGCATAAGCCTTTCATGAGCTGAGGCATAATTCATGTATAGCAATAGCCATCACATTATTTTTCCCCAGATCACCATAAGTACTTACATTATACGGTCACCCAATACAAGGTTACGGGAAACATTTGCCTTGCCGATGTATTTTGCGCTATTCTAAGATGTTTTAAACATATGAGGCCCCGCGGATGGTAGAGTCATGTCGATAACCTCGAACAAAAAATCCTATAAGTATCTTTTTTAAACCTCATTAAATTCACTTGTAACCGACTCAAACTAACTTAAATTCTGTGCTCCTCTTTATATACTAATTCTTCTTTTACCGTTTTTATTAAGCAGGTACTCGGGATACCTATAATGGCTATAATAGGTAGCCATTAGTACCTAAAATTAGTTTTATTAGGAGCTACAAAAACTACCGATCCCTATTCCCTTGTCGTTCATATGACCTAGCTTCTGTCCAGCAGAAGCGAATACGTTACCAGCAACTAAAAGATCGATGACATCAAGTATATATCCATAATTCAGATTGATTAGCCCTTAACGATGTTCGTGTGGAAGAGTAAACAGCGCTAATTGAAAAAGTTTGCGATGAAAGCAGACTGAATGGACGTTCTAAAATAGAACTAGAATATCGAACGGAGGCAATAATAATTTCCTATTTCTGATCGGAATCAAACTCATTCTTTAAGTACTAAAGTTCATAATATAAATTTGTATAAATTAGGCTAAGACCATTTGTACTATAATTTATTATTATGAAATAAATAAATCTAAATCTAAAGCAATATTGAGAATAACATGCTAACTAGACTGTTTTAACTCGTTGACTGTATATAATTTCTACTGACAATCTAATTAACATAATGAAGCGCTGGTAGCCTTGCGGTAAGACGTCCGACTTTCAATCCGGAGGTCTCGGGTTCAAACCCCGGCTCGTACCACTGAGTTTTTCGGAACTTATGTACGGAATATCATTTGATATTTACCAGTCGCTTTTCGGTGAAGGAAAACATCGTAAGGAAACCGGATCTAATCCCAAAAAGGCCTAGTTTCCCCTCTGGGTTGGAAGGTCTGATGGCAGTCGCTTTCGTAAAAACTAGTGTCTATGCCAATTCATGGGATTAGGTTGTCAAGCGGACCCCAAGCCGGGATAAACGCTAGGAAGAAGAATCTAATTAACATAATCAACCACAGGGCGGTAGGTGCGACGAGGGCCAAAGTGGTAATGGTAACCGATTCATAAACCATGAAAGAAGTTAAAGTTCGCTAGCTCGATGCATGAACGACGTTCCGAGGATTCAGCAGAATGCAAATTACTTCTAGATGAAATTAGCTCAGGACAGAGACTAGAGGTCTATACCTAATGACGAAGGACCTAATGGTGTTTGAGAGAAAGATACTCAGGAGGATCTTTGGAGGTGTGTTGGAGGATGGATATTGGCGATCGCAGTACAACCACGAGCTCTATGACCTATTCGGGGAGCCGAACATCATCAGGACCATAAAAATAGGCCGTTTACGCTGGGCCGGACACGTAACGCGGATGGATGAACATAGAGCCCCACTAAAACTACTGCATGGCAAACCAGACGGACGCCGCAGTAAAGGCAGGCCTAAGCTCCGGTGGTTGGACGGCGTTCAGAAAGACCTCAAAACCCTAGGAGTTAGATGTTGGAGAAAACAAGCCATGAACAGACCAGAATGGAAAAAGTTGCTCGACCAGGCCAAGGCCCACCCCGGTTTTAGATGATGATGATGAAGGACCTAATGACTAATGACGATATTCAGCCGCCGCAGCGGGCTGCTTGTCACTCAAAAGGTGAATTACTGATTATGTTCAAAAATGTTCGCTTAGAAATCGATGTACAACCATTGACACAGAAGTATTAATTGCGACGTGGTCACCATTTCCAAAAGTTTGCGCATGAGGACCTCGAAAGCCCGACCTAGTAGATGAACCAGAACCATCAGATCAGGTAACACTACAGTACAGGTTTTTTGTAAAAAAGGCCAGGTTAAAATTCTTATAAGAAGCTCTAGCAATTTAGTATATATAACGTATTTTAAATACTGTTTATATATCAACTGTGACAAGACAGTGGTTCTACTTAAAACGTGAGAGATAACTACTGGTACAGGATGCAGTTAACACGATTTAGCCATTTACCGCAGGCAAACACGCCGCATGCAGCTAGTTAAGCAACTTTAGACAACTTAAGACTTTACTACAGCTACGAGTACGAGTATATCAGGTTTACAACTAGAAGAACAATTACCAATCCACCCTTCCACCGGAGCCACCGGACTTGACCGAACGCCTTGGTCCCTTATCTTTTGTATATGACATCTATTTAAGTTTATGACAGGGTTCGTCTTCTTAACTACGCAATATTTTAATAATCGAACAAGCGGAGCGTAAGCATAGCGAGTTCAAACAACATCAGCACGCCTAACACATGAGTGATGCGACAGTATCTCGTTCGCGGGATAGACTACCCGTCTCTTTTTAATTGACACAGCCAGAAAAGGACGGATAGACTATCTCGCGCGCGAGACACTGTCGCGTCACTCATATGCTAGGCGTGCAGGTTACTGGGACATCTCGGCATTTCGATGGCTTTTTGACTTTAAGAGTGTGTTCGACGTTCGACGATAACTTTAGTAGCGTTTTCTTGATATTTACAAAATTTGTTGAGGTTGTAGCAGAGATACATATAATTTGAGAGTTCGTATATGAGGAACGTGCATGGGCTACCATATTTTTTGTCCAAGTGACGATGACGTTATAAAACAAATCGTTAAGTATTCTTACCTTTTGCAAGGCAATGTATTGGGGGAGGGCTAAAAATAGACCTATTGGTTTATTTGGTTTTCTTCAAGCATTTGAACTCCGAAAGGACAAAACGGTCAAAATATTTAGCTACCTATATCAGAACAGAATACAAAACAAACCAATGTTATTTGTTGTGCTATACGTACAATGATGAAAGCTTTGACGTTAGGCCGATAATAATGATAGTGGCGATTTGACCGCAGAAGTCTTTTGGAGATATATCAAAGAACTATAGGTATTTGTGATAATACCGGTTACTGCCGGTTCATATCTGTAAATATTACAAAAATATTTGAATGAATTGTCTTGAAGACGCGGTAGATCCAATATACCTACGATAGGTATATTGTTGACTCGTTTTATTTTAGTACCACCTACTGATGTAATTTAAACAATAAATTTCGTTGATTGACATTGAGCTATACCATACAGAGGCCAATACATATCTCAACTATATCTGAAATAAGTTTTACTTAGGGAATGCAATACCCGGCCATTTTTGGTACCCGGGTATTACCCGACTTTGAATTTCAAAAACCCGGGTACCCGGGTAATACCCGGTTTTGAATAATTTTTTTATTAATTATTGGTTTTCATCGATTTTACGGGTATTTAGTAATAAAATGCACTTTTGATTGCTGAGTTTGCATTTATTAATTGTCAAACAATGATTTCGTACATGAAATATATAAATTTAACAACTTATACTATTAAAACAGCTGTAAATCACAATATTAATTTAGAGAGCATAAGACGTTAGGTTAGGTATACTTAATCTTTCTGTTTATTAATCAGAAATATCAAAGTTAACGGGAAATATGGAATATTCAAATGTAACAATAGATCTTCTTCTTCTTCTTAGTCGTATACTCTTGTCAGAGTAGTCGTGGTCATTGAGGTCGTTGTACGGCATTTTGTGTAGTTCTCCGCCATCCTTCTCTACTTAGTGCGCTTCGCACGCACAGATTTAAGCGTGATCCGGTGAGGGCCTTCACTTGATCAGTCCATCGCATTGAGGGGCGTAATCTGGGTCTTGTACCATCCACTCTACTCTTCCTTGCGCGTCACGTGGCCGAAGTACCTAAGAATGCGAGAGTGCACGATTGCTGAAAGCCTTTGCTTAACCTTGAGCTCTTGGAGTATAGATGTATTAGTGCGGCGCTGAGTCCACGATATCCGCAGCATTCTCCTCCAGTACCACATTTCCAAAGCATCAATGCGTTTTCGTTCACTTTCTCTTACTGTCCACGTTTCTGCACCGTAAAATAACACTGGGAAAACGAGAGATCTTACGAGGCGAGTCTTAGTTGCCCTTGTGATATTGCGATTTCTCCAGATCTTCGAGAGTTTCTCCATTGCAGACCTAGTCGTTGCTATGCATCGCTTGATTTCATCTTCGGAGCCTCCACCGTTTGAGACCAGTGACCCCAATACATATAGTATGATGATACAACTCCACAGTTTCCAATAGTTTTTGCCTTATTGCTGTTGTTACGGTCCACGACCATCATCTTGGTTTTTAGTCGGTTGATCTTCAAACCGAATTCGAGACTAACTGTTTCAACGCGACGCAATAGCGCTGCTATACAATCTTCGCTTGTTGCTGTGAGTGTGGTGTCGATGTCGTCAGCGTAACGCAGATTGGAGATATTCTTCCCACCTATTGGAATACCATCCGTCCAGCCTTCAAGCGTTATCCTCATTATGCGCTCAGTATAGATTACATGAAAGAGCAAGGGCGATAGTATGCACCCTTGACGTACCCCAGCCGAAGGGTGGAGTGGCTTTGACATTGTATTGTCCACTTTTACTGACGCGGAGTTGTTCTCATATAGCCCTCTTAATATATGGACGAGATTGTTGGGAGCGCCCATTCGTAAGAGAACATCCCACAGCAGCGGCCATTTAACTGAGTCAAATGCCTTCCGAAAGTCAACAAAACATATGTACGTTGGTCTGTCGAACTCTCTGGCTTTCTCTATTATCTGGCGCAATATGAGAATCTGTTCTCTAGTTTCTTTTCCTCTAACAAATCCGGCTTGTTCTGGTGCGATTTATTTGCTGATATACGCCTTTTGTCTCTCATTTAGGTTGTGCAGTAAAATTTTACTGGAATGATTGATTAAAGCTATCAAGCGATAGTTAGAATTGTAGTGTAAAATATGTTCGGACCATTTATGCTATGCCTTTTAATTTTAATTTAATAGTTTATAACACACACAGTAAGGTAGGGATACAGTTACAGAAGTAATAGAACATTTTTTTTAAAGTTTATTCACGTTTTCCCTATTTTTCTACCAATTTGTAAATTACGGGTAAAACCCGGGTTATGAGTTAAAAACCCGGGTTTTACCCGACTCCAAATATAGACGGGTACCCGGGTACCCGGGTTTTCGGGTACCCGGGTTGCATTCCCTAGTTTTACTAGCCTCTGACCTGATCGGGACTTTGTCCACTCCACGTAGATGTAGATATCCTATGATATATAAAAAAAAACACGAACACAAGTAACAACGTTCGTTGAAAAATTGTGATTTGTGATATGTACCCTTTAGCATAGTGCCGTTCGTATTGAAGACCAAACTATGTTTAACATCGATTGACAGTTGTAAATTACACCTGTCGATTTCCACGTTCCCCTGGTCAAGGCCTGCCATTGGCAATTCAGATTGCCAAAAATATCGGTATCACCATTTTTCTCTGCATGCCAATAACACTGGGTTCAATGCGCCCGGCGTGTGCAAAATAGTCGATAGGCGTAGTTTACTGCTTTTGGTATCCATTCGTCACTGCGATGGAAGCGACGATTTATGCAGACTTATCAAATTGACTGTAGGGATGTTACGGAGGTGGTTTTATCGGAACCGAAGCCGAAACCGGAGTTTTTAAATTTGTTTTAACGAAACCGAAAGCGAATCCGAAATCGAAAGCGAACCCAAAAACGAAACCGAAAGCGAAACCGAATCCGAAACCGAACCCAAAAGCGAAACCGAAGCCTTCATCCGCTTCATCGTCGAATGTTACTGTCACTGTCACACTAACTAACACTAATACTTTGAAAAAACACACTGCAGGCCGTGAACCAAAACAATAAACGAATGAGTAAACAATCGTCGTAAAACAGGTGGGGTGATTCCCGGGGAGACAAGTCAAAACCTGTTTGTACTCCTAGGCACGTAGGCACACGCCGCGCGCCGCGGCTGCTGACTTTCGGCTCCGTTAAAACCTCCGCTTAAAATTAGACGAAACCGAAGCCGGAGCCGGAGGTGTTCGCTTCAAATTAGACGAAACCGAAGCCGGAGGTGCGAATTCAGCCGAAAGTTTCGGTATATCGGAGCCGAAGCCGAACCTCCGTAACATCCCTAATTGACTGTGGCGTCAAATGTTAAATATATTATATTCTTGTAAAAACAACGCAGCATTTGTACAGGATTATCATTACTGATGTTGCTTCATTTTGTTACTGGTATCTAACATTACAGGATACCTGACCTGACAGTGACAACAGAAAACTGTCTCTATAATCTTCGCAACTTCGCGCGTTGTTGCACTGCACTCAAAGAAGTTAAAAGTCTTGCGCGGTTGATATGACGTGACAAATCAGGACATAAAAACATGATATTCACGAGCGGCAGTCAGGTCAAGAGGCCCACTACATTTACCGAAATATTCGTGTTGCGATACTGAAAAATAGATTTTGTTGATCATCCATGGCTTGGTGTATCTTTTTAATCTTCTGACGTTAAATTGCGTCTACTAAGTCATCGGTTCATCCCGTCATCCCTTTCTGGGCTTAGCATCAGCAATTCATTTGTGTCAGGCCAGGCCAGGCTGTTTGTCAATGCGAGGTATAGACCTGCTCCTTTAATGCGTGTGCGCGTGTGCTCACAAATCTCAAACCAGAAGGAATTTAAGGAAGAAAGGAACAAGTAAAATCGAGATCGCGTTTGAAATTTTGAGACCTTTGGACTTGGTCATGGAATAGGCAAGAGAGAATTTGGCTAATTTTACCACACGTGAATCAGGTTGCATAAAAAATGTGTCAATATATGCCAGATTTAAGGTATTATCATAGTCCCTTAATTTTAAAATCCGTTGATATTTTCATATTTTATTTGTAAGAGTACCCTTTTATTTGTAAGAGAGTTTGTAAGAGAGAAAATCTGAATAAAGGTAATCTCTTTTACCTTTATTCAGATTTTCTTATTTAGAGTCTGTCCGGAAAGAGAAATGTCGTAGAATGTTCGCTCTCGTATAAACCACGACTTTTCTCTTTCCGGACAGACAACACCAGCAACATATTTTAATCCGATTTGAAAATATTGTGTGCTGTACTAATATTCATATGTACTTAGGTAGGAGCTTGATTTAACTTGTTATTTACAAATCATTTATTTCAATTTACGAACTCATCTTTGTACTTATCTACATTTGGTATCTTACACGTGTGCGTCTCTTTTTCTTGCGTGGGCTGATAATATCCGACAGAAAATTTAAGATGGTTCCGCAACCATCCACCGAATCGTATTCACAAGCAAAAAATTACCGTGTGGGTTCTCAATAAAGTTCGAATTTTGACCACCAAAACTAGTGGCAAGTATGCAGTCAGTTGATACAGAATTACTTTAAATGCTTAGTGAGTCAAATAACGAGTTTGAATACATTGGTGGCTTATACTTACATGATGTCATCCACGTACACGACTAGACGAGAACACAGGTGTGTGAGTAAGTACATATGCAAACACTTTTAGTGTGATGTGGAAAGTTCCATCCATACATATACCCATATTCAACCAACATATAATGTATCTAGAATTGAATTCGTTAGAATTTATAGATGTAGCCTTGATTTAGAAGCCTTAGCTGTATGTTTAATGCTTCTGATTACAAAAGGAAATCTAGCGTATCAAGATTCAAGAGTAAATCCAGTTATGTATAAACAAGGCGCAGTTGTAAACAAGTTCCTTTTAGAATTCAACGAGAAAATGAACACCTTTCGTATTATTTTCGGTCAAGGTGTACCAAGTAGAGGTGTGCGCCGATGGCAAAATCATCGGCGGCGGCGTCCGATCGTTTTTTGACCGGCGGCGGCGGCGTGATCGGCGTGACATCGGCGTGGTATATATTTTTAATATTATTGGGGAAATTGACAAAATACCCTCTAAATCGAAGCCTACTGAGTAAATAAAACTCCCCAAATCTCTGACAATGTATGATTGTCTAGCAAAATTTGCATATTTTAAATACAAGACATGATTTTAAAGTATTTTACAAAAGATAGACTATTTATATAAACATACTTATTTGTTTTATCTATGTAGACCTGGATACACCACTTGCCTGAACATCGAATACGATAACACAAAAAGCCCCGAAGTTAATGCAAAACCGACTGATTTCGCATTTGTGGTTCGTGAGAGAAATTTGTACGTTGAGTTCTAAACAGACATCAGACAAGGATGTCAGACGAAGAAGATGCATTCTAGTGATTCTAGTTTAGTTCGTTCAATTCTAGTTATATAAAAGTGGATATTTTTCCACATCGGCAACCAAAATAATACACGTGGCTTTTGCCGCCGACATTTTGTTCACGAAATTACACGCGGTGTGAGCTCGGCATGCAGGTTTTTACACCGTGACGCGGCCTGCGATATGCCGCACCCTCACCGCGTAGCTAATCAGGAAGCCTGCATTCAAATATAGGCGCTCGGTAAGGAATTGGTAAAAATAAAATATCGAACATCCTTTACTGCACCGATACCGTATCGCCAAGTCTCGATTTATTAAGGATCCCAGCATCAAACTTGACTTGAGTAAGGGGCATTTACCAAAAAAAAGAAGAGTAAGCAGCTACACGGGCGGTTCTACGGGGCCCTCACGGGAAACGTAGACCTGCTCGCGTCAGTGAACTGGTTACAATTTGGGGACCTCTTCGAAGAAACCGAAGTTTTTGCCTGTGCAATTGCGGACGAAGGTATCATGACTAGGGCATGTAAGACCGGTATTGTATGCCCGAATCATGGCGATAATATATCTTGCCGCCGTCCCGGAGAGTCACTCAAACATATCATCTCCGGTTGTTCTCGTATTGCTAGCGGCGAGCACTTGCAGACATAATCTCGTAGCTAGGGTTATAAACCAGCAGGTTGCTTTTATGTACGGCCTTCGGGACCGCGAAGTGCTGTACTACAAGTACACACCTGCACCAGTCCTCGAAAATGGTCGTGCTACGCTCTATTGAGATCTATCTATCATCACGGACAGTACACAGATAGAAAAAATCTCTTCAACCAAAGAAACCTATTTGAATCAAGAGATATTCAGTTTCCCATATAAGGAAAAAATAAAATTCTTTATTTCAAGATATAAAATGTTTCAAAGTTTATTACTTGACCTAATAAATTCAATACTTTATCCGAGATATAAAAATCTTCTTTTTAAAATAGCTTAATATTCTCACGAAGGGCGTTTGAATTTTGTTTTTGTATTGTATTTTTTTTAAATTGAACTTTATGTGTCTTAGTGCAATACATACAGAACTTAAGCCAAGAAACTTTGTTTCTTGGATGAAGACTCATAGTTTAAATTGAGAATTGAATTTCTCCACGGAAACAAGAAATCGCATTAGTTCAAGAGCATGTGTTACTTGATGTAAAATTTGATATTTTCACACCAAGATCTAAAATTTCTTGGCGTATGAAATCGATTACTTGAAACAAACAATAACATTTTCTAAGGCGGTTATCACACTGGCGCGGATCCGCATGCGGCACCGGTGCGCGAGCGAGATAGCGCTCTGCATGTGTATAGCGCTATCTCGCTCGCACACCGGCGCCGCATGCGGATCCGTCGTCAGTGTGATAATCGCCTTAGTGTCTCAGTGCACTACTTAAAAAGCTAGTAGCAGAAACTGAGTTTCTCGGGACTAATCCCAAGAAAGGAAGTTTAACTAAAACTAGATAATACAAATATAAATTATGATTATTTATATACTCACAAATTATAACCGTATTAACTAGAGCTGAGATTGCTATTGTGAATCTCAAATAAGCCCGGGCAAAGCGGCGAGGGTCATGAAGTTACGTTGAACAAACGTTCGCGTGTTCTAACCTACACGCAGAGACATCTATTGATGCGCAGGGTAACTAACGTCCAAGATTTAAATGTTTCAAAGCAAAAATTATGTGCTTCTTCTTTGGAATAGCTGTGGCTCTTGATTGTAAGTTGAAAACATCAAAGCAAAAATTAATCTCTCTTGCCTAAAAACTTAAAAATCTCAAATCTAACTTTTGGTGCTACTTCTTTAAATTAGCTTTGGCTCTTAGCTGTAGATTGAAAACATCAAACCAAGAACTAATCGATCTTACGTAAACACATAAAACTCTTAAAGGAAAATGTTGGTGCTTTTTTGCCGTAAATAATTATTATCTTAACTCAAATCATTACTATTCGCTTTAAAAATAGGTAAAGTTAAAGCTAAATAATTTTAAATCTTCTTTTAAAAATCATGATATTTTTAACTCAAGTCATGTTTATTGGTCTAAGGTATTTATTACTCTCTTTAAGAAACCGCGTGCAAGAGAGTTTTGCGTTTTGAATTAAGATATTATTTCTATCTGTGTAGCAATAGTGCTACCAATAAGCCTGATATCGTGCTGATAGATCGCTTGCAGGACAATGCTCGTCAACATCACCGTCACGAGAACGACGTGAAAGGAAAACCGAGAAAGACAAGTCCAGCAAGTATCTAGACTTGGCTCACGAGGTAACCGCCATGTGGGAGGTTGATTCGGTTCGGCGATTATTGTACCGACAGTAGTTTTTGCGTACGCTCTCATTGCGAAGAGTCTCGACCAACATCTTGAAAGACTTTCGCTTGGGGGTTGAGTTTGGTTCAAGGGTCAGATTCAGATGGCGGTAATCCTGGATATGGCGCGCATAGCCAGAGGGTTCCTCCCTATGCGGCCCTGACCACTGGCAGCCTGGCCCTTGCTCCGTTGCCGGCGGATCCCTAGGTTAGGTTTTTTATAATATTTTTATTATTTTTGTATGTTTTTGATCTATTTTTGTATTTTACTTTTATAAAAATATTGTGAATAACCTAACCTAAGACGAAAGATAAATTAAAGAAGATAGATATGGCCACTCATTAGTGATTTACCGTTTCCGGGCATTAAAACACTTAAAATTTGCCACGCCGATTTTACGCCGGTCAAAATCATCGGCGGCGGCGGCGTGGAAAAATCGTCGGCGGCGGCGGCGCGGCGCACATTTCTAGTACCAAGTACTATAGGCATAGGTTTGACATGTATTATATTATATGTACCACATATTTACTTCTGCACATTAGGCGTTGGATGAAATTCAGGTATTGTATGGAAGATCGAGCGCTGGTGGCCTGGCGGTAGTACGTTTGACTTTCAATCCGGAGGTCTCGGGTTCAAACCCCGGCTCGTACTTATCACTGAGTTTTTCAGAACTAAGTACGAAATAACATCTGATTTTTACCAGTCGCTTTTCAGTGAAGGAAAACATCGTAAGGAAACCGGACCTAATCCCAACAAGGCCTAGTTTCCCCTCTGGGTTGGAAGGTCAGATAGCAGTCGCTTTCGTAAAAACTAGTGCCTACGTCAATTCCTAAGATTAGGTTACCGAGCGGACTCCAGGCTCAATTGAGCCGTGGCAAGACCGGGACAAACGCTAGGAGGATGATGATATGGAAGATCGAGTACGGACACCACACAATTAAAATACAGCTGGAGTAATTTGGTTGAAAAATATAATCAAAATATTTTCCTATTTAATACGTGCACAGTTAGCATCAGCAGAATGAAATAGGATGAAATGTGACGATCCACATTGAAAGGGTTCTTATGGCGGCTAGCGCTTACGTTGTAGTCGTACAGATTAAATATCATTTTCAAGAAATAATGGCGTGAGCGCCACCATAAGCCTACCATAAGGACCCTTTCAATATGGATTGCACAAATGATCAACTTCTTGGCATGAATGTATTTAGTGATCGAGTACATATGAAGCTATTATTGAACACCTTAGCTACTTCTGCCGCTGACGGTATACATTAAGTTAAGACGCAATATGACGATAGCTATTTAAATAAAATACTTTTTATCAGGGGTCCCACTATCGAGTACTATAATAAATAAGATGGATTGGTTTATGATAACCTGGAGCTTACGCACACTACTTACAGATAGTACCCGCGATAGCAAACATGTAAACATTATGGCCAGACGAAAACAAAGCTGTTACGCAACCATATAAACAGCTTATCGTCTACTAATACTGCATTAGATAACTAAGAAGCCTAGTAGTCTACCTGGCTTCATACATTAACAGAGTACAGACACCAGTCTATGTTAACTCAAGCAATTGGTCGAGCTAAATAACTAATAATTGTTTGAAACTATGTTATTCTCATGAGTCATGACAATAACATTATTGTACACTGAGGTTCAAAATTGCATTCATGAGCACATTATGAATGAATAAATTCGTAAATTGTCCATGCAATTTTGAATCTGGATATACATATTGTACGTTAAGGCCTTAGCTATCTATAGCTAGCTTCAGAGGTTCCACGCGTCTCTTAAAAGTACGAACTATAACGTGGTTATTACCATATGCATTAAGACAAGCCATAGCCACGACCTGATTCTAAAAAGTCTAACAGATAGTCATTGAAGAATGTATTTAGGATAAGTACGTAGGATTCGATGAAATTACGGGTCAAGCCAGGCCAAAACTAAGCCAAGGACGATAATTAGAGGATTAACGTCAAAAAACAGCCCACTGTATATCAGAACAGAACAGGCTTGCTTTTGTATTTTATTTACGTCTCGTCTCGCTACTGCTAATACTGCTATACTTAATAGGTAAACCTTAAAACGTCACCCTCTTTCGTTAATCACTCGGATAAAAATGTGTCGACATTGCATTGTATTTGTGGCACAAAACAAAACCATACCAATAGGGCAAACTGGCTAGCATTTATCGCCCCAGAAAAAGCATCCGTCTTTCCCACATTCGCCAACTAGTTGTTCGGGCGCACGCCGCAATCTTAGACCAAGTTATACATTTTGTTTCTAATCTTTTTCAGTTTAGTCTTTTTAAATAGGTACCTAGTGTTTCTTGAGAGCAGGTGTAATAGGTAATAACGACGTCGTTCTCTTTAAACAATTGAGCAATAATTTTTAGAACAAAATACGACAAAACGACTAAATATTTATAGCAGTTTTAGGGTTTTCTGCAGTTCTTTACATTTACCTAATTGTATGAACATAGCAAAATAAAATTAAGGAAAGAATATGTATACGTTACACCAGATTAACCAGATTAGAACCTAAATGGTACCTGCATAAAAGATAACATATTTAAAGACTTCGGCGCGGCTGTGAGACACATATAAAGTCACATAACTATATTTTTGTTACAAAATACACTTGCGTAGAATTAAGTAAGTAATTTTTTCAGAGGCCTAATTACTTAATAAGCCTAAAAGCCTGACCTTCCGTTCGCCTAAAGCTAATTATCAACTCCCACACTTGTTCGCAACTAGGTCACTTATTGATTATGTCTTCAGTAGGGAAGGTTGTGTCAACAAACTGGCCATCTCATGTAATAGGTATAACGGAAACCATATAAATGGTGCCATTGCGGAGAACACAATGGAAATAATACTTGTTTTTTATTTAACACGTTGGTCGCTTTTAGAACAAGATGGTCCAGGACTAGGTATGATATGGAACGAATTTAACTACTAATTTGTCTTCAGGTCAGAGCTCAGAGCAGTCAATCCCGTCAACCGAGCCGTCTTCACTACTGTGGCCGTCCCCTACGCTTAAGTCCCTCGCCAGTAGGTTATCTAGTAAGTACTACATGAGCATGACATTGATATTCTAACTAGACTGTGTCGTATTATTTCAGAATATTTAAAGCAACTGATCTATACTTAACTTACTCATATTTATACGGTCGATTACTTACGTACTTAACTGAAAAATTTGCTAATTATTACCAAAACATGATATTCCATTATTGTTATTTTCTAAAATCATTCAGTACTGAGTTCTGTACTTGATATTGCAAACGGACGAGCTCACAATCAATGCATATTAATGGATTTATATGTGTCAATACATTAGCCAAGCCTGCCATACACGCTATATGCACTAATATGCGTAGTTTTGCAGTTATGTACCGATGCAACTATGTTATAATCATTAAATACGCAACATATTCCATGTTGATTGTAATTTACCCGTTTATCATCCATGACCTGCTTATCCAAATGCTATTACCGCTATTATTGCCACTGCAATAAATTTCCAGATACCTACTCACTTGGAAAGTCCCGACAAAATCCTTTATTACGAATCATTTACTACGATTAAATACACATTTATCAGAAAACACAATCATTCCTTAAAGTCCCACCACTAGAAAACTATAATCTTCAACATAGATACAAAGTTACAAAGAATGCAAATGCAAATCAAAATAGATGAGGATGAGCAACTAAATCAAGGAACACAACATCTATGTACGATAAAATAGAAAAAGGGGAAGAAGATGTCTAACAAACAAATTAAAATCCATTATATGTTACGAGTAGGATTTATCCTAACGTCTGGCATCCCGGACTAAAGAAAACTCCAACCACTCTGATAATCAATCGTTAGCTATCCATGATCATCACTTGAACACTGCAATTATTGCAACGCGAGTTATGATCGGTAAGGATATTAATGTACTTATAGTCAAGTTATATTTATATGCCTAAGCTGTTGAGTAAACAGCGCATGTCTTTTCAAAATAAGGAAATGATAAGAGTTATGTAAAGTAAATACAGGAAATATGGACAAGATGACTAAAAACATGTGTTGCATAAATATGATCGTTACATTTGTTTCTAAATTAATACATACATCGGTATTGAGAAAAACTGTGCGATCTAATCTAATATCAGTTGGATATTAACTATTAAGTGCCAACTACAGCGACCAACTTACATTCGAACATAAATCAGTAAATCACTTTAGACATGTAAAATAAGTATGAATGAATAAATACATAACATTTGTATGAAGGCGAACTTATCCCTTTGGGGCCGTTAAATCACCTACCTATCCATGGTTTTTGCCTATTAATAATTTGTTGATTTTAAATCATAAGCATCCACACGGTTTGAAATATGACTTATTATGTGCCATCCATATTACTATACATAAATATCTGAGAGATGGTTCTACGATAAACGTTAACCTAGGGTAGGTTAATTATCACGCTATCGGGTTAACTACGAGGAGCTAAGATTAAGTATAGCAGCTAGATTGGAAAATTTGGAAACAAGTAGGGAACGCAATACCTGGACACTGGGATCCAGCAGGATAGAGGACTCTCAATACCACCGAATACATGGGAAGAACATTTTTACGCTGGATTACAAAAGGAACCGGGAAAAAGAATCTACTTGACGTCTTTCCAATTACACCATTACAATTCAGATAGAGACAAGACATCAAGTGGAGTTTTATTTTTGGACAAGATACCATTAAACACCAGATACAGTTTATGGCATACGCTGATGGAAATCGCCAGAGGTTCCTGATGGGTCCGAACATTTTAACAGTCAAGGTCGACGTAAATTTAGATTCGTGTTCGCGCTAATGTGTATGCTTTTACGCAACATTTATAAAGTACCTATCATTTTTGCAAGACTGGTGTAAACTTGAGAAAAATTATTGATCTGAAATCTGAACACAACAGTCTTGTCTTATTGGATTTCAATACTCGAACAAAACAATGAAGTTTGAAGGATATAAAGGAAATCGTTCGATTCATTAGTGACAATCGATAATAAAATAGGTATATTGATAAGTAATAGTTATTAAGTATGTGCCACATTCTTGTTTACAGATTACGTAACCGACCAATCAGGTGACTTAATAAAAGCTGATTGATAGCACTTACATAACAGTATCTATTTATTAACTTAAAGCAGAAAAGGCAAGCCAAATCTAATAAGTACCAGGTACAAATGTCCACCCAGTCACGTTCCCCATAAAGTTGGATTAAAAAAACATGTTTGCAAAAACACGACCGGCCTTGAAAAACTCGATTCGCAAGAGATACGAGCGTTAAATGTGTATCGTTACATTCGTTACGTAACCAGTTAATGCAAATAAAGAGAGGTGGAGTATGAAAAAAAAATTTAAACATTCAGTTTGTATTTCAGTTCATGATAAGATAGCTAGCCTTTTGCGCAGTAATTCCGTGCCCACATGGAGTGTAAACAAAAGATAGTGAACAATTCGTTTTGAGTGTAACTATGAAGAGTGTAAAGTAGCCTTCAAGAAGTTTGGCGTTGCTCGAACCTTCGACACCTACCAACTCTGACCTACATTTATAAATATTTCTAATGCTGATGCGCTCTCGACAATGACTTTGGTTTATATATTTTTAACATTGGGTATTGCTTCAGAAGTAAGCTTTTTAAGCCGATATGTACGAGGATTCGGTTCAAGATCCAATGAATTAGCTTTGGAAAATTTATAGAAAAGAAGTTCCATAAGCTTTGAATTGGCACATATCAAGTGGATACTTGTTTAATCACCACACACAAAATAGTCTTATTGAAGATGCTAGAAGTCAATATCGCTGACCCGAAGGCGAAGTTCTCTTAAATGTGGTCAGTAAAATTTTGACTATGAATCCAAAATCGCTGTCATTGTTAACTGATCATTTGTAATCCCTATTGCAACGGCATAAGGTCTATCGATGGTCAGTTCAGTGTGTTGAGGTTTGTACGAAATATTTCAACCACTGGAAAGCGCTTCTTGTTATACAAACTATGAATACTGACTATTCAACAAATAAGTTAAAATTTGCTTATTGCGCAGTAGCAGAGCAGTACTCGCAGGTTTGAAGTTATCAATACCAACACAACAATTAACATTAATGCTCCTGTTAAAAATTGTAGGTAGGTAATTCGTTATTACATTCACTTGTTCATAATCTTGACTGTACGATTCCAATTCAATTCGCTTTTGTTTCTAATCAAAGTAATGAATCTAATTATTTCTAAAGCCCAATAAGTAATTAAAAAGAGGAAATCAAATATAAATTTTGCCGAATCAAAATCACATACTAGGTACCTACTAAAATCTCAGAATGAAGTAGGCTGAACGTAAGATGAAAGTTATCGTAGGTACGTAAACGAGATAGTGTTTCTATAGAACCTGTCAAAATTAAATGAATGGCGGTTACAGGCATACAAAACATGTGTCATCATTGTCATCAACATTAACTCATCAAGTTCACTTAACCCATTTTCTAGAAACGTCATTGGTGGGTAATGGATGGCTTGCAAATGTAAGCTGAAATTAATATTGGAAAAATGTTTAAAAAATGTACTGAAAATGGTTCTCATTCTCAAAATTTGTCCGTCAATATTTATGAGAGGAATATTATCAAATCGATTAGATAGGCTCTAAATAATTTAATGAAAGAACTCAAATGCTGGTTTTTTTTTGAGCGGCTGAGTATATTTTACATGTAGAATGCTATTGAAATTGTTCAAAAAAGTCCGTAATTAAAGTCCGAAATTATAAAAATCAGTGATACTATTAGATTTCTCACATATGACTGGAAAATAAATTGTATGGCATCCCCATTCATAAACGCAATATTTCAGTATCAAAATATAAATTTCATATTTTTTCCATACTACAACAGGGCTTTCAGATGAAAGAAGCCCCGGGCGTCCGTTGGCTCGTTGGGTAGACGACATTCAGAAGGTTGCGGGTCACTTCTGGATGAAATTGGCACAGGACCGGGACAAGTGGCCTACACGAAGAGAGGCCTATGCTCAGCAGTGGGCGATAAAGGGCTGATGATGATGATGATGATGATGACAACAGGGCGAACATGCAAGTTGTGACGTCACTCCTACATATCATTTTGTTAGGAGCGTTTTGTGCACCACGTGCAGACATCAGATTTTGAATCTCATTTCTGAGTTTTCTGTGGCTTTAACGAATTGGCCTCATATAGACATTTGATCCTCACAACAAAACGAACTGATTGATACCATCCATGAAAATAAATCATCATGCCTATTAATTTCAGTCAATATCAACTGTTTACTATGAAATGAAATCAATGACATAAATATGGATGTCAATGAACAAAACAAATACAAATACGTAATACAATAAGTTACATTACAAATTACAACGAAGCGGTGCGTCAGGTGGTTGATTTATGTTATTGTATGTGCAGTTAAGTGCAGCATCTCAACTTAACTAACTTAGAAAATCATCTTGCGCGCGTTGTCATTAGAAGCAACGCTACAAAAATACCAAAATAAATAAATGAATGCGTAGAGAACACTAATGAGTGGAAGTTACTAAGCCCTTATGTAATTCAGTTGTTGACAAGGCAGATATAAACAACAATTGTGAATGTGTGCAAACTGGGTCAGTGCGAGATGTTGTGGTTGTGTGCATCAGCTGACGGCCGCCGGAGGTCGTTGCCCTCTGGGAACGAGGACGACGACCCCCTTACATCGCATCCCCTAATTGGCAAGGTGAATCACGGGTTGTATTTATATGTAAATGCGTACAGGAGCGTTGCTAGGTGACGCATGAGTTTAACCCTTTTGAACATCGAAATTGTTTACCGCTATGCCTAAAACGGAACAATATCAGACAAAACATCGTTTGTAATCAATTGTTTTGATAGAAACACCTATTTAACTATCTCTCCTAGCGTTTGTCACGGCTTAATTGGGCCTGTGGTTTGTTCGGCAAACGGCAACCTAATGCCAGGAATTGACGTAGACAAGGGTCTAAAACTTTGCTATCTTTTCGCGAAATCTTTGCACATTATCACGCAAACTAATATTAGTAAAATTCATCATAGTAATGGATGGCATGTCCGTGCTATCTTTAACCACTTGATATACCTTTGAAACGTCTTTATATAGTAAATATAGTAATAGTTAAGTTAGTAATAGATTTAGATTATCATTATCAGTCAATTATCAGTATTATCACTTTATCATAGGATAAAGCCCTTGTGGCTGTTGCATGTTATCTGTAAAATCAATTATAAAAACTGTACGAAATTTGAGATCTAAAGTAAACATTGAGAGTGGCAACACTGTTGTTGGTCGTTTCTGTCCCTTTCTAGCATATACATCCATACGCCCTTTCTCGCTCACACAGGACCCCCTACCACATTCCACCAGGTGCAGCACTGATGTTAGACATCAGCGCTAATTTTTACTTCATTGGCTTGCTGTTTTTCAATGCGAAAGGTCGTCAGCTAAACTGCTGGTGAGGTTTTTAATTATATCCCAGTTTAGCTTTATACTTTGAAAAACAGTTTCTAACGGTTTTTACCGTTCGAAATATATTTTTGAAGTTACTGTTCCTAAGCAAATATGAACCGATCCAAAATAGTGAAGTGTTAATAAAATTACTTAAGTAAATTAAAATGATGCCCGCGCCATCGCGGCAGTCCTATTGATTATATTATTAATAATACACATTTCAATATTTGATATATTTTCCTATTTTACAAGTGTAATTGCGTATCGCGCTATTCTTAAGGCGTGTTAAATCCTTACATTTAGAATATTCATTTATTGAATTATGACATGGCTGTCATTGTAATTGGTGTTATTATGCATCGCGTTATTTATCGATAGTTGTTTAAATATGACAGGAAATTATATCAAATGTTTCTGCGTGAGGGACATAGGTACCCTCAACTTTTTAGTTGAAAAAGATTTGAATAAGGATCGGCACATCAATACGCTATTACCGTTGACGTTACAATTGTGTACCCTAAAGAATATATACTTTTGTTAAAAAGTGTGGGTCCGCTAGAGAGTCGATAAAGCTCCTCTTAATGGTCTTGTATTTCTACTCTCGGGGCAGGGGCACAAGCTGAGTAACAACGGAAACTATAACGAATTTTTTTTTTTGTCAAAATAAATAGCTTAGTATGCTTAAATTGTTAAGAAAAGTATAAGAAATACTCTTGTGTGCAGTTGTAATTACTATAATGTAATTTACAAGTAACCGTACTGTACGGTTTTTTGCTTTATTATTGGATTGAGTTACTTTCTTATTAACTTGATATGCAACTGCATACTGCGAGTGACAGTTCTTATGTTTCATCTTTAACGAGGGGTTCTTATAAGTACTATTGAAGTACATGTGAATACGTCCCTTTAGGCAGTATTTCTAGTAAAAATTGAATGATAAAATAGGCATGGTGCCTGCGCAAGGATGACAATGCTGGTTTGCTTTCCAATGAAAGCGTTCTACACGTTGATTGGCTCATAAGCCTTTTCAAACACTGCCTGCGCAAGGCTGACTATCCTCCTAAGTAAGCCTGGGGTACATTTTGACAGGTTCATAAGCCTTTTCACTGCCTGCGCAAGGCTAACTATCCTTCTGAGCAAGGAATACTATAAACTGCCTCCTGGGCTACATTTTGACAGGCTCATAAGCCTTTTCACTGCCTGCGCAAGGCTGACTATCTTTCTGAGCAAGGAATACTATAAACTGCCTCCTGGGCTATATTTTGACTGACTCATAAGCTTTTTCACTGCCTGCGCAAGGCCGACTATTCTTCTGAGCAAGAAATACTATAAACTGCCTCCTGGGCATTAAGTTTGATTTATAACAAAAGTGCAAATAAAATTGACTGTCACCACCTGCGCAAAGGTGTATAAAAATATGATAGTCATTCAGATCGGAATCTGCCTTCTATTTATTACGACAATATTGTATGATATTCTGCCTTCGCAAGGCACACTATTAAATTTATAATTTGGTCGGTCAACGAGGATAAACGCGCAAAGAAGTTGGTTATGGTTTGGGAATCTCAAATCCATGGTTATAAAGCACCATTTACAATCTAAGCGTTTTTATCCTCATTAACCTATAACTGGAGCAGTCGGAACTAACCGACGACCATGCTTACAGCTTCAGTTGGACGCCCGTGCATTTTAGTAGCAATTTCTTCTGCTTATCATATAATGGGGTCATGGTGGTAAAAAGGTTAAAGCCATTGTTCCGCCTCCCAAATATAACTGATAATATAATGACTGGTTTTCACTACCTATCCTCAATGCAGGTAAACTATCATGCTGCTGCGTAGGCAAGCATGTTGAAAACTAAATGTACAAAACTGGCCTTACAAGTCGACTGGCTACACACTTCTTGTAAATATTTTGAGACTTTACTCATAATATTTGTACTGTAAAAATGCTAGTAGTACAACAGGGTTCTATGATCTGTCCTCAGGGGCAAGTGCTGTCATGAGCACACAAAGACTTTATTTAATCAATACCTCATTTAAAGGGTTAAGACATCATGAATGACTTGAATGAGGACACAAACTATGTACATAATGCTCTTAAAACTATCTTCTAATGGTTTGGGACAGAAGGTTTGAACCAAACCTCCCTCAAAAACCTATAAACTAAACGGTCTAGCCCAGAACTGGAGCCTTCTTTGCTACAGCAAAGAGTGCCAAGAAAGCAGTCTCTGGTTAACAAACACCCCATTCATCGAAGTTTTTAGTGACATTAACGATACTCCAATTAAATGTAAGTTTTCGCATACCTTGTTGCATAAACCATCATTGGTTTATTTCTGAATAAATATAGTAAAAAATTGGAAATATGAATTGCAATGGATTAAGATTACAATTGTATCAATATATTGCTCTTAATTATTTAAGATAAATTGTTACTGTCGATTCGAAAGTGCTTGTTGCTATGCCTACTTGAATAAAGACAATATTGACTTTGACTCTTGGTCTATTTAAACAATTGTTTATTTAGATTGCATGACCCCTGCGCAAGGAGTCGTCCATGCAAAATCGCGAAACGTTTCGCATTTTAAGTACTCTAATATTTCGACCTTGTTAAAATAAGGATGAGACGATAAGCCTTCTCGGGCTACGAGTATGTTAATTTGCCAGGTCAACACCTGGGCAAGTGGGAATAAATAAAATCAGGAGCAGTCAAGCTCCCGAAATCCAGTATAAACCTCAGTTGGAGGTTAGTTTAACTTGTTGATATAAATACAAGTATTCTAAGCTCATTGTTTAGCTTAAAGCTTTGTTTTCACTACGCAAGTGATTTCATTCAAAGCACTAAGTAAAGTTTGTACCTACAGGAAAAATCACATACATCACATACAAAGTGAATTTCAAATGATAGTAGGTCCCCATGTCCATGGTTAATTACGGCCTTACCAAGTGTACAAGCCAAATTAATCGGATATTGTAATTTGTTCATGAAATCATTGTCTGATACGTTAAGTAAACAATGCATTTTCGTAAATGCCAAAGTATGTTAACTCATGTCAGTACCCATTTACTAAATTTTAAGGAAATGTGGCGGTGTTTACACACAAGAAAATGTTGACAGAACTTGGCGTTTTTTCTACACAGTACAGCCTGAAGACGCCTGAAATTTTTATAACTGAGTGAGTTCATTCAAATCCTGTCTAGGATCGATATGATTGGGTTCCTATCAGAACCTCATGCACTTTAACAGTTAAGGAGCTACCTACTTTGTAAAACTACTTTTGTAGTTTCGGAGCGCCATACATAAACATAACATTTATTAAGCAATTCGACTTAACTTAGCCACAGCTATCTTTTCGTTAAGCCAAAGCTCTGGCCGTAAACTAGACATTATGAACCTGAACTCACTACTACACTTTCCTAAAAGTCAGTTGACCTATGAACCTACGTAGTTCAAATAATAGCATCCTTAACTTAGTAATAATGAATAAACGGAAAGACATCGGCCCCCTACTTTAAAACTTAACCTACTTTAAATTGATCCCAGATTTATATATAGGTCCAATACAAACGTTATGACCGACCCATAATAACTTATTTTTTGTTTTGACTTGAGCCTGTTTTAAACTGGCCCAAATATAGTTATTCGCAATACCTGATTACGGCGTGAGGTCTATTCTGATATGTTTTGGCTGATGAACAAACAAATAAATGGTCACAACTAAAAAAGAAATAACCTGCAAGGGCACAGAACCTGGCCTATAACCGCGAAGCAGTTCGTTCTTCGAATCGTCTATTTGCATCACTCTCTTTCGTATATGCAAGAGTGATAGAGACGGGACCATCGTTTTGTCGATTTTTGAACTTCGCGGTAGGCCCTCTGGCTACATTTCTATAAAAGTATAGAAGTAGCATTTCTTACTGTGACGTTCCTCAAGTGCACCCAGCGTACACATATGATTGTAAATAAAGTTAAGTCTCAACTACAGGTGTGATCATTTGGCCAGAGCCAAGAAACTTGTTATAAGTCTTAACAAAAAAGTAACCAAGTCCTTGGTAACATTTTACTAAAAAAGAAGATGCAGAACCCACTAGGAGACTACCTATACTAAAATCAATTCTTTTAAAATTACTAAGTACTCGTTGTACATTAAATTGATATACTGTGGTGAATGTAATGTGTAACAATGCATACTCATAATACGATGATAATCAATATAATGATATTTTAGCAACCTGGTAACGGCATGTAAACAATTGGATAAATGTTTTCTTATTCCTTAACAAGCTATTTACGGAAATAAATTAATTATTTTCATAATTAATTGCTGTTACAACTAAACAAACTCATTTCTTTATTAATTTTCATTTATGTATATCGTAAAGTTATTCTTTATTAGTTTTCAACAATCCCTTTTATTGAGTGATTTATATACATAATGTCATTACCAATTAAGTACACAATTATCTATTCAGTGTATACGTTACGTACCTAATGTTATATAAATCCTAGAAACTTTGGAAATAAAAGTAAGCACCTTATTTTATTTCTACAAATTGTCATTGAGCAATTGGGAATTATTGTAATTTCCTAACATATCTGTTAAGGAAAGGAGAAATTATAAATAAAAACTACAAAGACAACTGTTATGTTTTATTTATTTTTTATATCTGATAACATATTATAAGGTTATTAAGTAAACCACTTACATTCCTTTACCATTAAGCTGGTTAATAATGATATCTCTTCCGGGAGTTTCATACTCAGTCAGTTTACATAAGATAAAACACTTTGTTTTACCTTGTTTTTAATTAGATCACCATTGCGAAAGTGTTTCTGGTGAAACATTTCTTGAATACTTACAGGTACCTATAATAACTTATAAAGTTACTACTATTTGGGTACAACATATGTGGACGAGTTTAGTGCAAGGGACCACTTTGTCGATATATACAGACACTCTTTTCTTTCACTAATAGGTAGTGCACATTACGTAGTTTTAGAAATTACTAGTAACTTTCTATCGACAAAGTGGTCCCTTTGTCTGTACACTGCCACATAAATTTACAATCTACCCACCTCTCGCTACACAGTTATTAAAATTCATGGTGTTGCCATACACCATCGCAATGAACATTCATTGCTGTTGTATTATCACATTGGCTTGGCGTCTTACGCTTCCACCAGGCGATAACAAACACGTCTCAATGTTTACTTTAGATCTCAAATTTCGTACAGTTTTTATAATGACGGCGTTTTACATAAAATAAAACGCTAATTATGAAAACTTACAAATTTGAGATCTAAAGTTTTTAAACCTGCCTGGTAAAAAATATAAATATTGAGACAATGAAGTAAAAATTAGCGCTGATGTCTAACATCAGTGCTGCACCTGGTGGAATGTGGTAGGGGGTCCTGTGTGAGCGAGAAAGGGCGTATGGATGTATATGCTAGAAAGGGACAGAAACGACCAACAACAGTGTTGCCACTCTCAATGTTTACTTTAGATCTCAAATTTGTAAGTTTTCATAATTAGCGTTTTATTTTATGTAAAACGCCGTCATTTTATTAATACAATTAACGCGCTTATTAGTACAGCGACTAAATAAAATATGAACACCATCTTTAAATTCCTCGATGCTTTTTTTTGAAGACATTGTTATATATAAAATTACCTACTCCTACTGGAAACAATAAAGACATGTCCTTTCATGTGAGAACTGTAGGCCTTCAAAAAGTAGCCACTTAGCTAGCAGCAACTTCGAAGCCATACATATGAATAAAATTTTATCAAACTATATTAATAACGCCCACACAAATAACTAAACCGATTAGAGCCTTCAGAATTGGTCAGGGCCTAAATCATGCGTCGATACATTGTGTCTCGCTCGTTTCAGTTGAAGTAGAGGAGGAGAGAGAAGTAGATAAAGTGTCGAGGGGTCGAGCAACTCTAAATTGGCCTTCGGGTGCGCCGGCGCAGATATCGCAGCCGGTAAACACGACTGCGTCCGCTGGAGCACGTACGCATTACGAGCGGCCTCGCTTGTATTTTCAAAGAGAACTTATGAAGAGGAAAACAAAACACTCTGAAAAAACATTTAAAGCAATTAGAAGGGTTTACTTAGTAACTACAAGAGGGCGCTAAGTACACGGAGAGTTATTGTCAAGTTTTTGATGGAGCGTGTATTGTTCGGTAACTGTGTTGGAGCAAGACAAGAGCGATGTGCAAGCGATTTTGATTAAAGAATTAGATTGGTAAGCATCATTTTGGTACTTGATTTAGAGGAGCACCTCGAGCTATCTTGCTGTTTCGAACGATATTAATCGCAGGAAATTAAAAGTCTACTGTTCCGCTCCGCACAGCTTAACATTTGAGAAATACTCCAACTTGAATATGTTTAGTAACAAAAACCTTCAAAATCTAACGCTGAACTCTGCACATTCAAATATATTTGACAAATAGAAATGTATACGCTAAGTGCGTAATGGGTAGGTAGCCAGGTGATAAACAGAATATTTTCCGACGGATCGAATGATGTTTATTGGCTGCCGGTCAATATTGACTGATGGAGTGATGGCACAAATGGACTGCTCCACCGAAAACAGATAGCTGATCATTTGAGAACCTTATTGAATCGAGATAAAGTCTATGTTAGTTGGACGAACCATCAGGGGCCATGATAACTCGAGTTATTAGGAACATTAGACAGCTAATATTGATTTAAAGGACGAATTAGGGCAATATCGTGATCTTCACAAGGTTACAAATACAATGGGCCAATATAAATATTTAGAAGATAAAATAGACAAGAGTATTAGTGTTTATTTGAGCAGCTTAATCTTGGTAGCTATATCGGACGTCTGGTCTGGGTGTTCGTCCGTTTGTTAAGCTGCGTTTCCACCAGAGATGAGCTAGGATGCGTTGCGACGAATATGTGCTTAGGAACTAAGTTTTCAAACTTACTTTTGGCAAAAGAAATATTTGGTGTTCATTTTGCCAAGTTTGCTTGAGTTGCAACTAACAATGAAAAGTAAAACCTAATGATGAGTAAAATCAACTTAAATACTGCGAAATCGCCGGGGTATTATTTAAACCTGAATTATATTAATTAAACATTTTTACAAAATTTTAAGGACATTGTAAATGAAAGTAATCTTCAAAAGATATTAATGATCGCAACAAAATTATGTATGTAGGGTGCACCTGTACCTACTGTGCCGATTACGAAACAAAAGGTGTTTGCCCGCCTACAATTTATTTTATAGGATCTCCTTTCTTTTATTAAAGAGGGCAACACAAAGAAACACACAAAAGCCGGACTTAAGCTTGCATGTTTACCGCTATTCAGTCAGCTTTCCACACAGTTACACTCCTATTGGGCAGATTTGATCAAGCCGAAATTCTGATTGTAATTGCATTGAGTCTATTAAAAATCCCAAAGTAAATACGACTCGAGGGAGTTCATTAAAATTAAGACATTAAGACAACTGAAGGGAGGTACCTAATAAGATAAGAGGAGGCCAAGATTGCTAACGGTTGCAGCAGTCAGTGGTAGCACATAATTAGATAGCAGTAGGTATTATTGATACGAAATTTATATTCTTATCACGTTGTATTAAGTAAGTTCTGGCAAAAGTTGATTGTTATTTCCATTATTATAATTTTAATTCATTCATATTTATTTCCAAATAAATGTGTTTTACATTTATTCAATTCACATATTGATCGCGGTGCCATATTTTTTACCAGTGGTGAACAAACAAAAGATAATTGAATCGGGTTCTCATCCATACAAAGGAATAAAAAATGTATTTATATTCCCACCAAAAATGAATTCGTTCCTGTTCATTCTGTAACAGTTCTTTAACTGCTTCTCAACTTTGTTCAATAACATTTATTTTTAGGCAAAACTTTCAAGTGCCTCACGTTTAATAACGATCCATACCAACGAGCAACTAAAAATAAAGTAAGAGCAAACAAAACGTCTGAAACTGCTCAAGAAAATTGAAAACTGGTCGGACTTGTATAGAAATCGCATACAAATTATGCCCTTTTTCGTACTCTCGAGTGCATCCCCAATAAATCGCCCGTCCTTGTTCTAAATATAACTTTTACTTTCTCGGATATTTTGGCATCAACTAAGCCAACAACAAGATTGTAATCAAATCAAAGTAAAAACGCTCGTCATGCATGCTTCGGGAGTTAGAGATATAAAAATGTCAGGAGGACCGGACCATGGCAGATTGAAGAAAGGCACCTAAAGATTTTATCTGCCTACACAACACAACATGTGTATCATAAGGAAACAAACACACTGGGAAGTCTCACAGATGTATATTGGAAACAAACCCCGATAATAGTTATTTTCTGAAGCTTGAAGATTGTTGTCACCGTAATTTTTCTCCGTCTATAAACTTCATCAACGTATTGATATCAATACGATACATGTAGCCTCGTGTAAATAAATCACAATAGGGAACCCGTCAATAGAGATCACGGCTAATCAGAACCATCTCATTCACATTATCCAAGTTCATTAGGGATCATCTCGTCAACAAGCCATTAATATCATTTTTGTACTTGTTGGCTACGCCCTCATCGTATACATATATTGCATATATACGGTGTTTATACGGGCATCTGACGCACGTGGTTCGGTATCGTACGACAGTCGCGCGTCGACCGTATATTTACAAGGATGATGCAAGTTATGAGACTTATGAGACTTGAGGGACGCATTTAGGTTCCTTCCGTATAATTTGGTGCAAGCGGTGCAACCGGCCATCAGAACCTATAGATTTATTTTACCTGGCTTTTATCCGGTTAGAAGGACATTATCATGTTGATTTGATTGTGATTTTACGTTTGGTATACCTGGATCAGCAGTTTGGTTTCTGCCAAAACTTTAAGCTAACCTGAAGAAGTTGCTAAAGAAAATTCTTGGAATCTGTAGGTATACTTTGATTGTTTCTTTATTTCATAGCCGCTTACTCAGAACCAATTCAAAATCAAATCAGTAGTAGATTAGATACCAGATATTCATACACTTTACGAGATGGTAGATCGCCTATAACTTGTGTGCGCTCCGAAAATTGTTTCTTGGCATTCGTCTCTCGACAAAAACTCATGACATCCCGCCATGTGCTTACAAAAAGCATCTCAACATTACTGACAAAGTGTAAGTAAAGCGGGATTTCAAAGACCAAAATGAAAAAGAGGTATTAAAAGAATCGGCAAATCGAGACACTTCACATCATAACATCTTTCCATCCGGCATTCTGACTTTATTAATCTGTGGTTTCAAGAATGCTTGTTTACATTGGTTTATTTTTGGACGACGGCTATTCACAGGGCACAGTCAAGGATCATTTACTTGGTCAAGGTTAGGATATCAATGCGTATTATTTTTAGGACGTCCCAAAATTTAAGATTCAAATTTATATTCTTACCGCAATTCTTCAACCATACTGATTTTTGAAAAGGAACGTAAGTTGGCGTAGCCAGAGCTGTTCGTGTTGTTGATAGCATAAAACTTAATATTTTGATAGTGTCAACGTTCTGTGCTATGCCATTCCTCATCGCCCACGCCAAGTATTTGTAAATAACATTATGAAATATAGTCACGCCGGAGTTTCACGAAAGACGTCAATGGGAGAAAAGGAAATCCACCAGGAAGAACGCTACTGACCGAGTGTTCGTTTACTGAAATAGATTTACGTCGCGTCGGTATCACATAAAGTTAGTGAAAAATTGCTTCGAAAGTTTACACGGGTTAGACACTTTTATTGTAGTCCAAGATCTTTGTTTGAATAATTTCTGGCACTAAAATTAAAGAGAAGTTGCACTTTCTGTAGTCCAGAGAAAGTTCTCGTACAAATATCAAATTAAGACGTGTTGCTATTTCAGATAGAGTTGAGATGAGATTATACCGAATACACAGTAAAAACTGGATAAAAGTTTTCATTTATGCGATGTTATCGGTTTGCAGTTGTTACGAAACAGCACTTTTTGAAATGGTTCTAGTCATGAAATTATTTCATATCCAAAATCTAACATCACATTGGTCTAGGCTTATGGATCAAGTCCAAATATCAGTGAAATATCGCAAGCAAAGAACTATAACTGTCCGATAACAATCTCAATTACACATACAGATATCTGCAAGTTCTGCAACCCGCCCGAAGAGACATGAAGTAGCCGGCGCAACCGCTAGCCACGCCTTGGATAAATGCCAACACCTTTCGCCAGGTCATTCTCGCAAGAAATCTGGAATAACTGACTCCAACTGTCTAGTGCGTAATCGACCGCGTGGCCGATACCAAGAACCCCTCAACTGAATCAAAGCCACTGGCGCGAGATAAACTTCAAATTAAAAACGATCTTTTTAGTTCTTGAGTCAGTATGTTGAGACTATCAGTATCACAATGAATCTGGGACAAAATTACTCTAACAGTCTGATGCAGTGCGTAATCGATCGCGTGGGGCCCATACCCAGAAGCCCAAGAACCACTAAACTTGATACAAAGCCAGTAGAGTGACAGACAATTTAAAAATAAAAATTACCTCTTAAACTCTTGAGTCAGTATTTCACAAACTTAACGCATGCAGTGACTAAAGCCAATGATATATGTAATGTGCGAAATCTTCGTCTGAGTCGTAGTTGATTTTTAGAGCACAAGGTTACTTCGATCTGTAAGTTCCTTGATTATAATAAACAACTGTATTGTCAGTGGTATTAACCTATTTCGTGTAAGTTAGTTCCTAATTGAGTTCGTTCTTTCACGCTAAATATAGTTTTTATCAACGTTGGAAAAAAACTTCTCCCTAATTGCTATATTATCTAAATGCGCGCTTCCTGCAACTCATTAGGAGTTTGGCAAGATGTAATGTGATGTAAGCGGGAGGTGGTCCGATTTTTATTTAAGTACTTAGCAACGACTTTAAATACTTGAACAAAGCTATATTTTTAAAGAAGAACTACATAGAGTAGGTACTGTCGAATATTCGACGATACGACGTAATATTTTCAGGATCCGGCGAGCGAGTGAAATCACGTGTATAAGTCGTGTGTTAACTTTAAATTGTTAATTAATGATGATAAAAAATCCATCTAATACGGTAGATTAAGCACTTTATTTATCGTCGTTCATTAAACAATAATACAATTATGTTAGCAAGCCAGCTACTGCGCAGTAAATGAACAATAAAACATCTATCTTCAATATTTAACTCAAGAATGTATGTTATATTCTGTGAGAAAATCCATTCGACACGAATTTCCGACATGAATCATGAATAGGTTTTATTTTAAAAATATGAAGAAAACAATATTGCGAGCACATCGCCACGGCTACTCTGGCAAGAGTATACGACTAAGAAGAAGAAGAATTTGGAGCATTGCACGGAAAAGTCCGCCATTGTCCCGTACAAACGCGAATTTTCTGAAAATTTTTAGCTTTTGGAGTTCCCGCGACTAAAGACTAAAGAGTCAAATTATGGTCACAATTATAGTGATCCAATTAAAATGGCATAGATAATTCTAATAACAGAGATAGGACACGCGTTCGTACGGGACAACACGTGAAATGCCCCATTTTTAACCGACTTCAAAAAAGGAGGAGGTTCTCAATTCGACTGATTTTTTTTTTTATTTTTTTTATCATTATTTTTTTTTTGTATGTTTATTACTCCATATCTCCGTGAATCGTGAACTGATTTTCAAAATTTTTTTTGAATCGAACAGGTATAACCCCTAGATGGTCCCATTGTCACCAAGTCGGGATCTGATGATGGGATCCTGGAGAAATCGAGGGAACTCTTCAACTATTATAGGCACACCTATAGTGATTTCACTATTTTTTACAGCAACTCGGCCACTTCCTCTTGGAATAGCGGATCCTAAGTGAAGTCGGTTCTTTTTTTGTTTAAAATTATAGTTAACATCTTTTACTAAAAACCAGTATATTTAACAATCTCACGAGTTGTATACATATTTAGCAAGTTCATTTGCGGATACAACTAATCAAATACATAACGATAAGATAACCACTCTTAACAATATCTAATAATCACTTAAAGTCGACATCAAAGATAAGTTCACATGTTTGAACCTTATTTCAATCGTCATAAGGCGATAAATGTGTAGATATATATGACGAGGCCGGCACAATTATCGCGGCAAACTGAACGTACTATTAAATGCCCGTCGGTAGTTCTGTACTTCTGTACCGACTGTACCACCTTTAAATCAGGTTCTACATCCGCTCGCTATCATTTGACTTGTAATCTTTCCATTTCATCAACTACGCCAACTGGTTTGCAACGGAAATTAAAATTAAAGCCCGATTCACCATAAATTAACTTAAATAGTCACAGATTATTTCACAAGACCTGAATGACGGGTTGGCGGCAATGCCTATAAAATAATGTATTCAGAGCAATGACGCGCAGTTTCCGAGACTTCCGCGATGCAACCGGATGGTTCGCGGTATTTAAGTTCACGTGTTGTGGAACCGCCCTGTGCAACCCGAACCAGGGCCGTAGCCAGAATTGCGGTTAAGATAGGGCAGTGCTAATTTAAGGTAGGGCATAGCGAATTTTAAGGTAGGGCATTAACTTTATTTTCATACATTTTTGACCCAATTGTAGGTTTTAAGGTAGGGCATTAGTGTTTTAAGGTAGGGCATTGCCCCCTAATGCCCCCCCCTAGCTACGGCCCTGACCCGAACTGACCCACGTTAGACTTGGTTTTTCATCCTCCCCCCTTCAATTTCCAGCTAGTCGGTTATCGATCCGTTAGAGTTGGAAGCCGTCAGAAAAATGAGGGGAGGAGGATGAAAAACCAAGTCCAACGTGGGTCAATTCGGGTTGCACAGGGCGGTTCCACAACAGGTAGGGAGCTTAAATACCGCGAGCCATTCGGTTCCCTCTCGGTCACCTGTAACTACGCGCAATTGCTTTAAGTTGCCATTAAGAAGAGAATATGTAGTGGAGTGTATAACCTACCAAAAATTCTAGTTCTTGTGTACCAACCTGCAGTAAAGTTGAGATATCTATTTGGTTTTGGATGGGCTTTGGTTCAAAAACTAAGTGACTGGTAGAAAAAAACAATAACAAGAAAAGAAAACAATAAAATATGTAAATAAAATGCAATAAAGTCATACGAAAAGGAGAACAAACCCCTTACTTTTAAGACAACCGTAGTAAAGTTTCCATTGAAGAAATCTAAAGCGTGTTATTAAACACTATTGCCGCATTTTACGGTTACAGCGTTTCTAAAACGAACAATAAACTTGATTGTACAAATTATAATTCAGTATTGTGCAAGTATTCAAATGTTCAAATTAAGCGGACAAGTTTGACCTGTTCTGCCTACGGTCTCTACCACAGGGGAGAATAATATTCCACAAGCTTCTATAAGAACAGTCATAAGTTTATTTGGTAAATAAAATACTCTTAACAGCATGAGAAATCAAAACTTTCCTAACCTACAGCGAACATACAATTGTAGGAGTCAAATGCAATAAGCAAGAACAAAAATCCTTATAGAAAAGTTACTTGAACTAAAAACCATTGTGCATTTTATGCAATTAATGCAATGTAAAATATGCTAGATTGATTAATGAGCTACCTCTACGAGTATTGAACGCTTTAATTTCGTGGGTGGTGGGGCAAATCAGATTAACTTTAAATGTTAATGTTAAAGGAAAGGAAGGACAAAGCCGAGTCATAGGTATAGATATTTATGTAGTACCTACTTTTTTGATGGAGTAATATAACAGGGTGTCCACTTTCTGGAAAGTCAGGGAAAGTCAGTGAAAAGTCAGGGAAGCTCGAAATGGCACTGGAAAGTCATGGAAAGTCAGGGAAATTATAATGAGGTCAGGGAAAAATATGGACCTGGAAAATAAATTAAGGAATATAAAAAATAATGGAAAATAAAAGTTTTTTTCTCTTGGTTATAGGTGAATCCAAAGAATTCATAGAATTACTTATAAGGCGTCATACCTTCTCTATTTAGAATATTTTTTTTAAGGTTTAAAAAAATCTTAAACCTTCTCAGCGATTGCTAATGAGAAAGCCTTTGCTCAAGCTGACTAGTAACCCAGACTCATAGCATTGTATTTCAGTGTAGGAAGGATCTACAACATTATGATTTAATGTACCATAGTTAAATTTCTGCTTTTAGGATATGAAATATCATAAAAATCATACAGTTTTTTTACAGTGATGTGTTAGAGTTTCATAAAACAGTGAATATGACTAATGAAATGAGTTCAAAATATTGTACGTTTAATAAAGTATGACTCAATCTAAGAGTGAGTCCAAAGTTTGCATATCGAAGTCGTAGGCGATCATAATATCAGCATTCAGCGTATTTAATTTTAGACAATGTTGCCAAATATTTAAATTGAGGAATATGGGTGAGCGACCCGTAGTGTCACATAGAAAAGGTCCGAAACATAATATCAAAAATCTTGAAACTAAAATCAGTTGACCACTAATTAAACATTAGAATAACTTGTACCAACATTAAATGCAGTCCTGAACTGAACAAAATCTGCCTAAACTCTTGCGACGGGGACGGGACTAAAATACAGCGTAACAAAATGTTCCCAGATAGCAAGATTGAAGACAAATGTCGTGTATGTGACCAATCACGGAATAGCACACATGCTATGTCTGGATGTACAGAATTCGCGATTTAATTTACATTGATAAGGTGGCTTGAAAATGGACTATGCCTTGACAGATCTATAAAAGCATCAGGTTCGAGAATTTGCTTCTAATGAGCGAAAACAAAAAACCTTACTGTAATGAAAAATCCGTTACTAAAAGCTCCATTGGCAATCGTAGGATCTATATTGTACATTTGCCATCAGATATATCAGAGCGGCCGAGGTGGTCACAAATATCTGAACAAAGCCTCTATCGTCAAGGCAATAAAGTGTATGTTCAGATATTTGTGACCACTTTTGCCACTTCGATATATCTGATGGCGACTGTACCGCGTTTATACTTGTGTGGGAGTGACGAGGCGAATAAACCGGCGAATAGCGCGTGGACTGTCTAAACATGTCGCGTCGGGGAGTCATACCCACAGAGCCGAATATGTGAACGGACATTCGCGTTGGCACTCGTACGCGAATGGTTCGTAGAACGTTACTCAAATGCGAACATACAAGTGTAAACGTAGTATTTATTAAAAAAGATTACCAACCATTTTATATGGCTATTTCAAAGCAACAAACCTCTAGCGTCATTTGTACATGTTGCCATAATGGACTTGATAAATAAATCTAATGGAGAACTTGTAAAGACGAAAATCTCGACGATTTGTTTCCTGAAGATATTATAACATCGATTTAAATAACTCCGAAAATGTACTTGTCACAGAACACTATCACAAGAGTTTCGAAGCTTAACGAATAAAATAGAATAAATAAAAATTATTAAATGCAATGAATAACTTCAGCTATTATTTAAAATTTGAAAAAAGGCCCATTCGTTTTGATTCGTACGCTGCACGCTGTGAGACATACGGAATCAATACAACATGCTGATATTGTGCTAGGAAGATTGCGTGACTCTGGAAAAATTACAACGGAACGTATACTTACAAAGGAAAAGTGACCAAGATCTCTGGTGCCTGGGGCTGCGATGAAACCAGCGTCTTAAGCGTTCGCTGCAGTAGCCCTAACTCCTAGGTTAACGGGTTATTTTAAGTAGGAGTTTGTGACCCGGATGCGATGCAGAAGACGCTTGTTCGATTCCATTCCTGGTCACCAGACGCTTTTTATGACATACATATATTTAAGTTTATAATGTATATGCATAGTAACCAAAGAGCTCAAAGAGGACCCAGTGTGTTGACGACGAGGGACCCCTCTGGTTCCTTTAGCCGTCAACACAGTGAATCCTCCTGTTTTTAAAGGGTCGGCAACGCGCATGTGAGACCTCTGGAGTTTCAGGCGTCCATAGGCTACGATAGCTGCTTACCATCAGGTGGGCCGTATGCTTGTTTGCCACCGCCGTTGTATAAAAAAATTGTAGCGTGTCCATATACTTAAAACTAACAATTCAAAATTGGTCTCTATACATACTTTTGTTCTGAAACTTGATTCGATTTTGTAAAAATTCAACAGTCAGACACTCATAAGGATGCGCATATATTACGTTAAGTAATATTTACGTAAACACTGAAATGGAGACACGAAAAAAATGCGATACTAAAGTCTTGCAATTATGGAAATTCGACTACCTTGAGCTAAAAATAGTAAAAATGTTTTTGTAGATGGACATTTTGGTCAGGGAAATTTCAAAAAATGGTCATGGAAAGTCAGGGAAAAGTCAGGGAATTTTTTTGGGGGTTTATAGTGGACACCCTGTATAATATCCTTAAACAGCGGTATTTCCTCTTAGATTAATTTAAGATATTAGGTATTGGAACGCAATAATATTACGTTATCTCACAGAAATAGATAATTAATAATTAGATATCACTAATATCTCACCAACCCTCAAAGACTAAACGATCAATCAAGTTCAAAACGATTTAATGCTCCGTACAGTAGGTACTATTTTTATCCTCAGATGTGATAAAAATTGGCATGATTATCACGTAATGTGGAGCAGTGGAATATTTCCTTAATATCTAATGCTATATAGATAGGTAAGTTCTGTGTAACGAAATGTGTCATGTCATGTGTTTACATACTAAAGACTCAATCTACAATTTAAGTTGTAGATTGAATCTAATGGAACAGTAAATTCTGAAGAAGCGCCTAGGGTTTGCAATCCGGCTCCAAAATGTATGTAAGTATCCGAATCTGGATCCGGATACATGGATCTGGGTCCGAATACACTATCTTTCTTAACATTTCAGATCCGACTTGCAAACCCTAGCCGTGGCGCCACAGGGAACTGGGAAGTACCTCTACGATTGAGTTATTTGGTAGGGATACATGTACCTTACGTAGTGTAATTTACTAATTTCCAAATGTGTACGGCAATCCGGCAGACAAAACATACTCATACTCATACTCATACTCAACAGTCAATTAATGACAGCTATAAGCACCTATCGAAAGTAATCACGAGCACATTTGGTTGAAATAGGCAGATACAATGTGTGTATAACAGAGTGAGTGTATAGTAAGTAGAGATATCGCGGGCATGGCGACGAGGGAACTGCGCAGCGCGTTATTTTGGTCGGAACAGCTGACATGTGGCAGCTAACATAACTATCGTGCTCCACATGGCTATAACGCTTTTATGCCCATTACATTCCTAATTCACCTTTAGGCGGAGAAGCAAGGAGCCCTTGGAGCAAAACTTTGGATGATCGGCACAAAGTGTTGATTTGTGTAAGTTTGTCCGGTAATATTTAACGTAATAACACTGATCCTGAGTTTTTAAAGAGTGCTACTACATTAGGTAGTGCAGGACTAAGTAACAAGTGCTATTTGAATATTACAAGCATGATCATTGATCATATTATTGGTAGAAATTAAATGAAGTTACGTAGCGGAACTAAAATACGTTCAACAATTACGGCATCGCAAAAACATGTGCTACCTACATCGCGAACTTATTTAATTGCTCACTAAAGGTAGTTCATATGATTCATATCTTTATTGTTGTACATAGTATTAATTACATGATATTGTATGAATCACCAGCATATAATAAAAGCACAAACTATTTGAACACTGAACTACTTCTTACCACAACAAATTAACAAAAGAAAGTTAGCTATAGGTACTTCATTGCGAAATGTTCCACATATGAAAGTTTCGGAAACTTGTTAGATTTTTGGATGAAAATCGAACTTTCCAATTCATTAGTAGCCTGTATCACTTCATAATTTTTTCCTGAAATCTCAAATATTATTATCATTTTCAATGATTTGTAATGATTCCACAATCTGAACATCCGTAATCTTTCTACAAATTTTAGTATAAAAACCTGAACCATTTCATCATCATCCGACGAATAATATGCTAGAAACTACTACGGCGTATAATTATAAGCGTGAATTATTCAGTTAATACAAAGCTGAGTCATCAAACCTCTGTATATTTAGTTCAATAATCAACATCGATAAGCATACGTTGAACATGAAACGTGGTAGATAAATGGTATAATCGAATTTACAATACTTTCGGTTTCTCTATTTATTTGTGTATATAGGTACTTTGAAGTAGAAACCAGTATACCTACTTATGTGAAGCTTTCTGTTAAGATGATTAGTTATTTTTGAAATACAAAACTTACAAGAAAGCTGAAACTGTATGAGTTTCTTGATACTCTCGCATGCTTATGTCACTTTATTTAAGTTAATTTTTAAGCTCGTACATCGGCCAGGGCACTCAAAAATATTTGAACATGTACTTTATCGCCTTGACAATAGAGGCGTTGTTCAGATATTTGTGACCACCTTGGCCGCTTCGATATATCTGATGGCGACTGTACTTTAATTTAAACTCTCTCCAAAAACTCAGGCATTTACATATCTTCTGCCAAAGCCACATGACACAAGACTAATGAGTGTATGTCATTGCCACAGCATAAATTGCGTGGGAAGGATGATGAAAAAGTCAAAAAAAGTCAAGCGAACAAAGGAAAGGTTTCCCACTAGGATACTATCGCTAGAGAATTTGGAGCATAGCCAGTAACCAGTGAGTTCATTTGCCGTAGGTTCGTTCACGCGCCTTCTACCTAGATGCCGTGTTACTGACCCGCTATTAGTGGAACGGAGTTGAAATTTTCGATTTATATTGTTGCATTGCTCATACCACATTTAACCATTTGTCATTTTGTCGTTAAAAAATCTTAGCCTGTAAGAGCAACCACTGTACTATACTTTTCTCAATAAATTATTTGTATTTGTTTTGTTTGTTTTGTAACCTTTAATTTTTGTATTAAGCAGAACGTCTACTAACGATACCACAATGTTTAGAAATAAAGGAAAAGTAGAAAAATCCACTGCTTCAGGCGAGACTCGAACTCGCGACTCTGGGATTGCATGAGCATGTTTCCCAGACTTCCCAGAGTCGCGAGTTCGAGTATCGCCTGAGGCAGTGGATTTTTCTACTTTTCCTTTATTTCTAAACACATTTAACCTTTTTGGTTGGTTTGTGCTATGTGGTTAAAAAGTTTTTGTCTCATTATTTGGTTTTGCTTTTTCTATCTCAAATTCGTTTCCTGTGCCAATAATAAATAAACGACAAGGAAAATAATATATTGTATAATTCTACTACTTACACTAAACGTAATCAGTCATATGTGAATTTATTGCGTCATAAACATGAGTAAGGGAAAAAGGGTTTTGCATTGCGACATATTTTCATCACCCCTGGCACCAAGCCAACTAGTGTACTGTAATGTAATGATGTAATCCCACTCTTTTTTCTAATTGGATTTAATGGCAGCGTTCAATATAATTTGCAACAACCAGCGTCAGTAAACTCTAGCTACTAGATATTTATCTGTAGAACTGGTCCAACCTGCACTACCGGCGCAGCGCGGGCGACATCAAATGGATCATGCCTGCAATTTGTTCTGCGTTCAGTCCCCACAGGTTTGCTACGTGTATAATGATACATTTGCATAATCCACAGCCTTCGGCAAGCTCTAGATCGATTTACATAAGAAGCCCAACAAAAAAGAACTGACAAATGAATTTCAGTACTTACAAGGTTTGATCATGTATAATCGTGACGTGGAATAATTTTATTCCGTGTAGATTATTTCGAAGGAATTAAATTTATATATAACTTAAGGAACTTTTTTAATCACGTTTAAATTAAAATATTTCGATTTTATTAAGGTTCTACGTAAAAAGTTAGAGCGTGTCAGTTCAATAAATACGTACCTTTATGTTAAGGTTGCTTTCACTTCACTTCACGCAAGACCAAGGAAGACATAAAAAATATAAGTACAATAACAATAACAAATAGGTAGGTAAGTACTTCCGATGCAAAAAAGCACAACAAGTACAACAACGAACGAGCGAACGTGCCGGCTTCCGCTCATTATTTGTATTTAATGGTCACCGAGTGGAAACCACAGCAGAATATTAATAGGATGCAAATGAATTACGTAATTTCAACAAAAACACCGACACTAGCTAGAATGTCTGTAATTAATTTTCTGTTCCTTTCACTCAATTATTGCTGTACAAAATGACGGGCAGGTCAAAAGTGATAACCAACCAACAGTGATATTCTCTCTGTAGGAGTTGTTAAAAGTCGCACCGAAAATTCCGGGCCCTAATTATATTAAATATATGTATGTATGTAAACACTTTATTGTACATAAAAAAGTTACAATAAAACATGATAAAAGAGAAAACAAAGTACAAAGGCGAATTTATCCCTGTAAGGGATATATTTAAGTAATAGACACCTATAAATTGAAGACTGTAAAACTAAATAGCAAAACGCTTATAATAAAGGGTATCAGTGCAAATGACAACATTATAAATAACTATACCTAACCTAACCTTATAATAACTAACCTAACCATTGAAACTACAATGGCAATGACAGTGATAAACGACCGATTTTCACAAAATAACTAAGCTCTAACGTTAGTAAATGCACACGAATGTAATAAGTCAAGACAACTGGCCAGAAACTAACCAGCACATAGCAACGCCTAATCTATGGAATCAGAGCAACGTGCCGTGGAGTCACGACTCACGACGACGCTAAAGCACAGCCATTTCGGTTAATGAATAGACAACACAACATGTTGAAAGCGATTTCAGGGCGTCCAATGAGTGTTTATTACTGGTAGTCTACACCAAAGTAGAACACGTAGTAGATTAAGCAAAATAATTATAAGTTTATCAAGACATCACACATGACATGAATTGACTGGCCCAGGAATTTAGATACGTCACTAGCATACACTGGAGTATATATTGAATCGTAGCTCTAAGCTTCTCCTGTTATTACTAGAGTTTCTGTTAGGACCTGCCGTCTATGCAAATGGACATATGCAGCCGCTGTCACTGACTTAATATGCGTCAGTTCGGACTACGGACTGAACCTAGTTTAGATTGGTTAACGAAAGCTGTCTTGGAATTTATTTGATAGTTAAGTTCAATACGTCCCACACTCTTATGAATTGACCTACGTAGTCCATAAATCTATAAGGGTCCGACATACAGTACTTCATTCCACCTACTCTGCCCTTTCTGCCATCAATAGCAATTGAAGTTCACCGTCTGCGTCAATTAGATTGTTTACCAACTTAAACCGGTAGTAATTCCTCGTTAGCTCCCCCTCTACTATTTAAATCGCCTTTATTGGATGCTTACATATTAGGGTATTAAAGGCAAATTTAAACGAATACCTTTCTTTTTCATCATCACATTTAATCGAGCACAATGGGAACATGAATCTGTAGACGATTATACTTTGTGCCATATCATATCCCTATGAAAAAATAGCTGCGCTGGCCCAAACATAATGATAGACGTCACCAACTAGAGATTTCCACGATTGGCAAGAAATTGTAAACAAATCCAATTTCGCACCTAAGCAAATGCATTCTGGGTTACATCGGTTGTGCCAAATTGCAAGATTCTTAATAAAGTTGTTATACAAACGTATCAAAACACAAATATCCAATAAACATAGCTCAGCGATTGCTTTTTCAATACAATATCACATATCAATCATACCAACTACTTAAAATAAGTACCTAACAATTCTCATGTAGGTACTGCTTCGGAAGTAAGTTGAACAACAAATGTTAAATAATTTAAAAGAAAAAATTATTACTATTTATTATTTACCTATATAGTCCTCATCGATTTCGATGACGGCGACCCTCAGTAAATCTAATGTATGTTGACTATTATGAGCCCTAATACAGCTGGCTAGGCCGAACTTAATTTCTATTACCTTGGTTTTATTCATATACTAAATAATGAGGTCTACATAAATATTTCAAAATATAAACTTATACTTATCGGTTAAGCCGCTACTACTATTGTCTCCTGCAAAACGGGGTCGAGTCGAGTCCTATGAAAAGTAATATCCCTCTATTAGTGCTAGCGGTACACGCCGAAATTCAGTATAATGCTGCAAATGGTGTTAAAAGCATAAAAATCGGACCGATTGATCTTTAGGCCAAATGAATCGATTCGGCCCGTAGCAGTAAAAAAAAAACAGAGTGCAGTTATGACGTCATCTTTTTTTTGTATGGAAAAAAAATATTTTGTTCTGAAACCTATCGTGTGTGGTATCAAATGAAAGGGCTTTCTGAGCTAATTCCAAAAATATGTCACATCATCACATTTCAGTCACATGTTTGAAATAAACATAAAAAACATTTTCAAAACATACCAAGTTTGGGCTCCTCGAGATACGACACCAAGGAATATTTTTTTGTAAAATATATCTCAAATGATACCTAATATCCTCATATCTAACCCCAAGAATGCAATTTTGAAAATAATTACATTAAGTATTTTTTTCTGATTTTTAATGTTTACAAAGTGCGTCGTATTACTCAATACGAGTACGAGTACCGTAATATCCTCCAACTTTGCCCCCAGGCGAAACTTTGCCCAACATTTTGAACAAATTCATTAATTTACGTAATTTTATAGTATGTATGTATGTATGTACTTTATTGCACATAAACAAGTTTAACAATATTACAACAGTAAAATAAAAAATAAAAAAGATATGCACAAAGGCGAGCTTATCCCTAAAAGGGATCTCTTCCAGCCAACCCATAGTATAGTATTCTGGTGCGGGCAAGTGTTGATGTGAATCTCACAAAATGGGAAAGCATGGTGAGTAAAACCCATACTTATACTTATACCTGTATATAATAAGGCAATGGGGAAGCCAGTGAAACCTTATTGTAGAGGGTGCTCTTTTAGATTCCATACAATGAGGAAAAGAAACAAAAGATGAATGGTCCTTAACAATGTACGGGAACTATGTACAGTTAAAAGGCTTTTCTTATGCAATTGTTTCCCTATAGCTTTTTGCTTCAGCATTTTCATTTTAGAGTATTGTGACAGTTGCCATTACTCTAGATTGTTTATATCGTAATTCGATTTCAAAAGGATAATGAATAAAGAAGTCTTGATGTGGGCAATGTTACGTTGTAATGTAACAACTAGTGATGGCCAACTTTGCCCAAGACAAAAAAAAATCTTAGGGCTATCAGCTTTTTGTATTAACCACTCGGCACGAAAAAAGGTGATTATTGTTTTTGAAATATATATATGACGTTTTGGAACAGTTTCTTTATTTTTTTAATGTAATTGTTAATGTGAAACCATAGTATTCAATATATACATAATTTTCTTTGGTCTGCCGATTTATTTGTAAACATTACTAAGATAGGTTCGTTATGATTTGTTTCTATTATAAATAATGAAATATAACTCATTTAATTATGTTTTGTTTAATATACATACTAATGTCAGAAAAATAAAAACATGACTAAATTAAAAAAATTAAGTCAAATGAGACAACCCTTGTACTTTGGAATGCTTGTATGCACCTTGTACCGTAAAGATCAAAAACGCGTACCTATCATTGCCCACCTAATTTGTACAAAAGTTCACGTACTTATCGCTGAACTATTTAAAGGGAATGATAGGATTACCCTAGAGACTTGCTGTAATTCTTGTTTCAATACTATAATGCATCGCATTATTTAAGCGCAAATCGACTTGAGCAATGTTGGGTAAAACTCGATATTACTTTACCCACCCTCAAGTTCGCAAAAAATGGGATAAACTTAATTCGCTTTAAGTAAGAAAAATCCTGATATGTGCAACCCGGGTTCCTCGAGCTCACCTATCACGTTATATCAAAAGAACGTGTAAACAGAGTTTCATTACTCCGAGAATTATTAGATCCCACATTCGTAATAATGAAAAATTAAAAAAAAATACTTAGTGAAATTATTTTCAAAATTGCTTTCTTGGGGTTTGAAATGAGGATATCAGGTATCATTTAAGGTATATTTTACAAAAAAATATTCAACCGTATCGTATTTGTAGGAGCCCAAACTTGGTATGTTTTGAAAATTATTTTTATTTTCATTTGAAACAAGTGACATAAATATAATGATATGATATATTTTTAGAATAGGCTCAAAAAGCCCTTTAATTTGATACCACACACGATAGGTTTCAGAACAAAATTTATTTTTTTTCCATACAAAAAAAAGATGACGTCATAACTGCACTCTGTTTTTTTTTTTTTTTACTGCTTCGGGCCAAATCGATTAATTTGGCCTAAAGATCAATCGTTCCAATTTTCATGCTTTTAACACCGTTTGCAGCATGTTTAAGGCGTACCGCTAGGACTATATCTATACTATAGTTGTCCGCAGCAAGGCAACATAACCAGAGGGCAGTGGGAGGCACACCTGCCTCGACTGGTTCTGAGCGAGGGACGTCGAAATCCTACGGAACATTCTATGTAAATTTAAGCCCCATGCCTATCATGATTGTGGCGTGTCCAACACCCACACAGGATTTAGGCTGTGTTACAAAAAATAGTCTAGAGAACAAACCGACCAGACGAACTTATTTCCGTACCAATTTAGTATTTTTTTATTATTTAAAGGTCCAGACCAGCTTGATTTGAGAATATCATTCTCAAATGGTTATAGATTCTGAACGGTGTCCTCGTTGTTGCATTATGTAGTTTATCTTCAATAAGCTGATGAAATTATATCAAGGTGAAATTGATTAATATTGGAATGAAAACAAAAACAATGTAAATTTTACTTAGTAATTAAACAGATTAGGAGTTAATGCTACCTAGATAACGGCCGAGGGGATTCCAGTCATCTGAATGTGTTTTTAAATAATAGGTTACGTTACGTACTTACCTTTTCCCAAACAAGCAATTAAATACAGTGTGTAAATCTAATATGGGCGAACCTTTTAACGGTGGTTTACATAGGTCATACTGAACAAGTTTCACTATAGAGGTAACCCCAAAATCTCAAAAAAAATTGGCTCTCTCATACAAAATGTCGACCCCCATGCGACAAAATGTATGAGAAGTTTGCCGGAATTAAATTTACACAATGTATAAATTAGGATAAGAAACATTATGTCACAAATATCCTGTTTCGTACAGTATGGGACGGATTTCATATAACTTTTCAGGCCTAGAGGCTAGCAAAGTAACCTGGTCAAAAATGGTGGCAAGTTTTACGAACAGCTGATTTTCATTGCTTATTTTTTTCTCGTGACAGGGTGGCTATTGCATCTGAAGTGAGAATAACAATAAAAGTTTACGAGTATAGTAATACCTTATGAACATAACTTATGAATGTCTTTCTTTATTTCACTGCAAGTTGGAGAAAAGCACTATACATACCTCGGAGTGAAAACGGATTCCCGGCTTCTGCTGTACTTTAAATGAGGTTGATTTTCTGGGAAGTAATAATGCTCGGCTATTCTTTATTAACACTGCCCTACATTTTCCACTGCGTACGTTATTGCACCAGGTCGGAGGACTACTAAGGTAAAGAATGTTGGGGTGCATAATTGAAAAGGGCAAGTTGTCGGTTACGCTTGTAACCAGAGATGGGCATTCATCGATATTTTTTTTAATCAACTACTTAAATAATCGAAAAAACAAAAAATCACATACGTTAAGTAATTAGTCACAATTAAATGAATTTGCCGAGCGTTCGAATAACAATTGAAGTAATCGCCAATTTAAACTAATTTAATCGACTAAATTTCACGATTAAGTAGTACGCCTACTTAAGCATTTAAAAAAATATGTATTATATTGTGCAAACTAGGTCAACTTAGTATGACATGTTGAAACATTTTTATTTGTAAATAAACAAGGGTAGACCTAAAATTATTTTTACCTTTTTATCAATTTATTACGACTATTATTATTCGCTTTAGCAGCCCTCTACAGCCAGTTTAATTAATAAATAACTAAGTAGATTAATTTTAATCGTTAGTCGATTAAATTTTGCCCATCTCTGCTTGTGAACATGGTGCATAATCAACTTCATTCAACCCTCGATTCACTGTATTCAAGGACAATATATAGTATGTTTTTACGCGCTGTGGCCTGCTGTGCTAATTAACGAAATTTCATTTATGATAATTACATGAAATAATTCGTTGGTGTTTATGTTTTACTTGACTACGTGTTCTAGTAGTTTTAACCATTTCATGCATTTAGTCAGATTTAATTGAAAAAGGTATTGAAATTAGTCTGGAACTCGTGCATGCATGTTTATATTTTATCTACATAACAATCTATTTAATAATATGTAAGGGAAATGAAAACTTACTGTTACTGTGTTTGTTTAACATATGTTATTTTTATATTAATATTACCTGCTAGAAATGATACTAAGTACATAGAAACTTTTAAATCTTAAAATACTGATTATCGATTGGATAGTCAGTCCAGATACCAACAAAGTCTATTTAGCAGATTCACTATTTCAAGAACAAGTTACGAATTTAAGTTTCGATTGCAATAAATAAATTACAATATTACAACCTGTAAATTACAAACAATGAACTGAGGTTGAGGTACTATGGGCATATGTACCCCTGTCAACACTGACAACGGACCCGTTCATAGCAAAGCAACCTGTTGCACGAAAAGCCATCAAAACTAATAACGGCAGGAAACACAAATTTCAAGTCCGGGGAACATCTAGGCAATAATAGAAACCTGACAGGCGCACGTCACGCGCGGAGCTTTGACCGGCCGCGTGCGTCAGCGGTTTTTGGTTTGCACGGAAATAAACTGCCTAGGAAGCTTTGGCACCGTATACCGCAGCGGGAGACACGCGCCTAAATCCAAGAGCATGTCGATTTTGGAGAAAAAGATTGACGCACAGATTGATGGCGAATACTGCTGATGAGATTAGGGAAAGATTGATGATGATGAGATGCCTTTCATTCTGATTCAGAATCCAATAGCATATAAAGGTAAAGACGATAGGTAAATAAAACTTTTTGAATGGTGGCGGACAAATGGATGTTGATAACGAGCACGCTCCAGGTTGTATAACAACACAATCTTTTGTTTTTAATAGATAAGACAAGACGTTAAGTACAGATAACCATTCTAAATTCCATAGAACAGACTAATACAAACTTAAAAACAAAATTAATTGGATTTAATTTAAGCCGATTATTAGCCTGGCTGGAGTTCAGTGTTGTTTTTTTAGTAATTGTGATAAAATTCGGGATTCTTTGTAATTGTCCTGAATCATCTGAATTTCAAACTGTTACAATAGCTATAAATACTATGATATAAAAAGAATCTTATTCCAAGTTTGGCGCAATACCAATTGGGTGTAGCAAATAGTGAACAAAATAGTAGAATTTAAGATGACTGAATACAATGAGTTTAACGACTTTAATGCATAAACCACTACCGACATTAAATGTGCTTACCTCGCAACGTGGAAGTGCAGGAGACACTTAGTTACAGGATGAAGATATCGAATGGAAATCGAGCAGGGGCCACGCTGATTATCTGGAAACAAAAGCTCCAATTACAGAATTCAATTATTGGATATCTAGTTCATTAAAAACTTTGTAAACTGTGACTCATCTTTTTCTAGACCACCAAACTGATAGTGTGTGGGATAGATGTCATTTTACAAATTTAGTGAAGGGCTAATCAATATTACGTTTTTTTATAGATTATCGATAAAGTGTGCTAAGAAATCGTAATCGGACAAAGGTAGAGTAAAGATTAAAATTGACAGTTGACGAGTGACGCGATCTCGATTGAGAATCACGCAATCGATTTTACCATTGAAGTCTCAAAGCAAAGAATCAAAGCACCATTGAAGTTTAATTCCACATTGGCGATTTAATTGTTTTGTTTATATTATATTCAATATTATATTATATTGAAAGTTGCAAAACATTGTTTCAAAAAAGCGTAGTATAAAACTTATTGTTGGTCAAAAATTACTTTATTTAATCCCACATTTTTTAACTGACTTGAAGATTTCGAAGGAGGAGGTTCTCAATTCGTCGGGATCTTTTTTTAGGTATGTATATTCACCGATTATTCGAAGACGGCTGGAACGATTTGGAAAATTCTTTTTTTGTTTGAAAGAGTACCTATACTTCACGGTTGGATGGGATCCTGGAGAAATTGAGGGAACTTTACAACTATCATAAGCACACCTATTACATAAAAAAGAGAGAAAAAAAGAAAGAGCCTCCTCCTTCGAAATCTTGAAGTCGGTTGAAAAGAAATGACTTCACTTAGGCTCCGCTTTTCCAAGAGGAAGTGCCCGAGTTGCTGTAAAAAAATATGAAATCACTACTAGCGGAGATTTTTTTTACTAGAAACAAGTAAAAACATAGTAATTCCCAGGACAAGTAAACGTTTACTAAAAACAAGTAAAAGTTTACTGAAAACAAGCAAAAGTTTACTAAAAACAAGTAAACTTTACTAAAAACAAGGAAGGTTTACTTGCTTTTAGTAAACGTTTACTTGTCCTGGGAAAAAAAATTCTTCGTGCACAATATTACATCGGACTGCACAAGCTCCAGTCGTCTTGCGGGTCGAGCTTAATAGCTAGACAAAGTCCCGCATACAGAAATGGATTTGACGTAATTTGAAAGCGAATTGGGCACTGCTCCAAGCCACCGGAAATCACCGATGTTTATCGTTAATTGTCATACACAAAGTAAATGAAAATTAAAGTAGAGTCCATTTTGAAACATTGAAATTTCGTCACAAATTTTGTTATAAATAGCCAATGGCCCGGGCCCGACGGTCTTTTTCGTTTTGAAAATAACTAAGTATGAGATCTGCTTTTAATTAATTACCTGATACTGCTCCGAAATATTATCATGTATAATAAATTTAGCTGCCCCCTATCTCATAACATAAATAATACATAGAAGGTTCATTGTGGCGTGATTATTATCTCCCAATATTAATAACGATGCCTGCTGGCCGGCGCTATCAGCACATGAGTACTGAACCTTGTTTTCAATTATTTGTTATCAGTGCGCGATATATTTTTAGTTCACGCGGCGTATCCGCGATGTGGAGCACAAACTGTAAACATTGCAAAAATTGAAAGAGGCACACTGCATACTCCACGTAGTCCACGTAGATAAAAATCGAAATAGATTTGGCTAAGCGCCGCGCGCGCATACGCAGTGAGCTGAACAATGCTGGAAAGTAGGTCGACTATCTGTTTACAGTGTCTAAAATGCGAATAACCCGCTTCTGAATTCTGATCCCGCCGACTTTAACACCCCTTATAATTGCGTTACACGAGATGAATGAAATGTGATTCCGTCTCGTGAATTTAAATTACGGGGTTGTAAGCATTTCTTATGCGCTAATCTGAATGTTTTTGGATGAAATACTTATTCAGCTAAGCTTGTATTTAGCATGGGGTGTTATTATATGAAAATTCTACATGTGCTTGCGGAAACCTTGGGTTTAAATAATCTTCTTCATCCTAGCGTTTATCCTGGTTTTGGGGTCCGCTTGACAACCTAAACACATGAATTGGCGTAGACACTAGTTTTTACGAAAGCGACTGCCATCTGACCTTCCAACCCAGAGGGAAAACTAGGCCTTTTTGGGATTAGATCCGGATTCCTTACGATGTTTTCCTTCACCGAAAAGCGACTGGTAAATATCAAATGATATTTCGTACATAAGTTCCGAAGAACTCAGTGGTCCGAGCCGGGGTTTGAACCCGAGAGCTCCGGATTAAAAGTTGGACGTCTTACCGCAAGGCTAAGCGCTTGTGTATTTAACATTTTGCACTGTAATAATTTGTCGTGAAGACTAAATACTGTGGGAATCAAATGATTTTAAACCTTAATCTACTTTTTCTAGCAAGCGACACGGTTCATTTGTACAAGGGATCACGGAACTTTTTTTCATTCCGTATACAGTCCGAAAACTGTTGCCCTTGCCGGCAAATTTCATTTCCTTGTTTACAATAAGCGCTTTATTCAACAGTTTAACGGAAGAAAGGAGTTAATTAGCTTTCGGTATGTAGTTTATTAATTTCATTGGTGCAGTGTTAAATGTTACGGTATTTTTTTTTATTACTACCTATGTCTAAAGGTGATGGCTACAGCTTAAAGTTGCATTGACAATTCACAAAGAATATGATTGTGTTTAATATTCTATCATGTTTAAGCTGCACTTTATATTCTTTTTGCATTAACATACGGACGAAAAGAAATTGCTTTGAGACCTAAATACTTGCAGAATAAATGTTCTTTTTATTAATACTTATACAATCATATCTGCATGTGATTTGTCCGTTAATCGACACGGGCCCAGCAGAATAACAAAATAGCTCAACGGGCTCAAATCAAAATACAATATTTTTAACTTTTAACACATTTTATCTATCATCAGTCTTTATTTCCTAGCTAAGTGCAAACTAAAGTATAATAAAAATACTTATGTTATGGTTTGTCAATAATCTAGGTTTATTTAATGAAATGGCTTTCTCTCTTTATAAATAGCACTGGGAATTTTGCCAATGACTAGTTGACGACGTTAATCACTTTTATTTATTCAAATAAATATAGGCAACGTTGTTCGGTAGAAGCCTTGCTCTTTGTAAGGTAATGATAGCTGTTCCTTACAAACAACTCGTGGCGGCAGTGCCAGGACAACCGTCGGTTTAACTACTGAGTGGTTACACGCGTTTTGAGACTAATTCTTCATTAGCTGCACACTTTTTTATTAGATCACCGCACAATAAGCTATCATCTAGGTATTTATTCAACTTCTGATGATGTCCTGATAAAACTAGTAATAAACAGTTTAAGCGTATCAACAGATGTTTTTAAAATAGGCATTTGACGTCTGAACCTAAAAAGGATGTGCCCGATAGTCGAATTGCCATCCGTTAATACAGTAAGTGGGTGTCTATTTCGTTTAAAGTGAGTCTGTGCTTGCGAAGTTCACGTGATCGCCCTGGAGACCACCGCGACGGGTACAATGTGTGGTTTCAATGTCAGTAGGTATTGTACATTTCTTACAACGGTAAATCGTTTGAACCACAGGACCGATTGTTAAATTTAAAGCAATTGGGGGGATTGTGGTTGAGCAGTTGAAATGGTAAAATATTATTTACGTAACAGGAAACTAATAAATAGTACCTAATGTAGTATTATTTATATCCCATGATTTTTCAAACATAAGTCTTCAGAAACTACGGATACTAACGAAGAACATAATACTAGGGATTGTGGCTGAGCATACAGTTTACTGATGTATAAGTTATTCGTGTGTTTAGGTAGCTATAAGTGCTACAACCACCACTCAAGTGTCTGTGTCTGCTTCAATTTATTTTCGCATACGACCTCGGAGAGAGCAATATTCGCGACAACGTTAACGATTGCAATATCGACTTGACCTTCTGTTAATCCAGACGGTATAATGGGACGCTAACAATAAATTTTGCAAATTTCAAGATCTTTTAACAGAAAACTTCACAAATGTAGTGAGAAAGTATAGTTTCCGCGTTCCACGCTATTCCCATATTTTAAATTCTAGAAATGAAAATATTTTAGAATACGCTCAAAGCTCGTGAAACCATTGACGTGTTAGATTTGAAATATATATATATAATGGCTCCTTGAGGCGTGCCGGAAATCTTTGCCTGCGCGACTAAATTAATTTTAATTCGCATACGCCAATTGAGTTTATTATTATTTTTTTACGTAAACTACGCTCTAGATTATACGATGGACCGGTTTTCATGCGTACTGCGTAGTATGAGGTGATATTTTGATTATTTCAATAAATTGTTCATTACTGTCTTTAGATTCATTAGGGTATATTTAAAATCAGTTACGTAGAGTTCTAACACGCAATGTCTGCTAGATGAAATTGTATACCATTTAAATAACATTAATCACGCGCTGTATGTACAATACCAAAACAGGTACAAGATATCTAGGGTTAAATCCCGCCATAGACGGAGCTATAATATACATTATAGCTCGGTATCTTACGATGTATTTTACGTACTATTTGACAGAGTCCCCATACGGAGCTATAATACATATATATTATAGCTCGATATATTACGATACATTTCAATATATTTTGGGTATATTGCCTTCCTTTTCTGGCGTGACGTACAACCGATATATCTTTCTCTCTTTTGATATCTTTCCCGTGTGGGGTGCCGAGCTATACGATAATATAACATCTCGGTATTTTACGGTATATTAATATATATTACTAGCTTTTGCCCGCGACTTCGTCTGCGTGGAATTAGTAATCCCCCGTTAAGGTATGAATTCTGGATATCAAATATTCTATATCCTTCCCCAGAGCTCAAACTATCTCCAGCATTCAACGGTTATCGATTCCCCATACAAACTTCCAACCCCCTTTTCAGCCCCTCTAGGGTTGATTTTCGGGATGAAAACTACTATCCTATGTCGTTTCCTGGTACTCAAATTATCTCCATATATGTATAGATAGATAGCTCCGTCTGTGACGGGCTTAATGCAAAGCCGAGGCTCTACCGCGGATATCGATATTAGAAAATGTATAGAATTGACTGTTCTTTGTCCTTTGAATCGCCCTTGCCTATAAGAGCGATAGAGGCAAAAAGACGATCAAAGAAACGAAGTGGTTTGCGGTTATAATTACGCCTGTTGTGTATTTCAGACCAAGATAATTCCACAAATAATTTTCAAATTTGCCAAATCCACAGCTGATCTTGTAGGAATTTATAACTGGGGCAGTATGCTATGAGGTTTTAATTCGTGTTGGAGTAAACGTGCCAATAAACACGGCGGACGGCCATCGAGTGTTATTCGGTCAAGGATCACAGTGGATTTAGAGGGAATTAACGACGTTTACTAGATGGATTATAGGAGAGTATTCATATGGATTGTTTATTTTATTATCGAGAGTATCGAGTGTCGATTGAGGCCGTGGAGTGAACGATATTCTAAAATTAAAGCAATCTTTTATTTAGAAATAGAGAAGTCGCGGGTCTTTGTGCATTATTATTTCTGAGAGCTAAATAATGTGTTAAATTTGGGTAACCGGGAAATCATACGAAATCTAGTTTCCCAAAAATAAAAACTGGCTAGATCGACCCATTATCTTCTTTGTGAGTTTTACTTTCCCGAATATTAAAGAATTAGTAAGCGTTATCATCAGGAAAACATAAATATTACAGTAGAGAGTAATGAATGTTTAATAAATTGTATAAGGTGAGGAGAGCTGATATTTTTCTTCAGTAGGAATAGGAACCATGTTGAATCTGTCTGTAGTTTTGTCTACTATGTCGAGATATGTGAACTATAATTTAGTTTATGAATACATATTGTATTACTCTTAGTATTAAATTAACAGTGTTCGGTGTATTTTACCCAGTAAGAGACAATAATTTGAATAGGCTATTGACAGGGGGGTCAATAAATAATCTCAAGTTTGTTGAACTTAAAACATGAAACCCAAATGTAAGGCGTCTGTAAAACGACGACAAAACGATATTAACCCAGCATCACTGAATGCTTAAAGTTCTTATTAAAATGTATAAAGCAGAAGGAAAATTTTATTGTAAATACATACTCGTATGTACTAATTATTCACAGAATAATCGATTTCATGTATAAATATGCAAGCCAATAACTTATTTGTTTTCCGTGTAGGGGTCCATCCATTAAACGTCACACGTTAAGGGGGGAGGGGGACAGCAAAGTGTGACAAATTTTGACGAGTAGAGGGCCTCAATTTTTGTGAGGTCACATATACAAATATGGTGTACCTAGTATTAAAATTCACATTCATGTCGTACATTCAAAAACTTTGGATTGGCATGTTGGTTTCATTATAGTTATTTATGCTACAAGTGCAGAAAACAAGTAATTGCCGAACGAGTGGCGGTGTGAGTTTTAACACCGACACGAGTCGCAATTACTTGTTTTATACAAATGTAGCATACAACATTTTACAATGCATTATGCGAGGAAATAAAATACCTAAAATACCTGTGTAAGAAAGAGGCAGTTTGTTGCTTTTGGTGGTTCTTGTAAAATCTCCGGTTGCGTTAAGCATTTACATCACGGCACTTGAATTTATCACTTATTGAATCCTAAACTGCACTAAGATCGTATAATCGAGCGTCTCACGAATTTTATTTACAATTTTTACCCAAAGTCATGCAACGTAACATGTAATTCATTAACATAAGTTCATGTAAAGAAAACTATTCCCGCGGTCAGCCAAATCTTGGGTCAAAACATTAACGTAATAAAATAGATTTAGGTAGTAGATTTAAATATCATAAACTAAAAAGCAAAGCAATGATTATTACAATTAAAATCAGTAAGTTTAAAACATGAGATAAAACTTTTTAAATTTAAAAATAAAAAGTTCATGTCCAACGGTCCGATATGCACAAGGAAAACTTATGTAAGATAAAATATGTTTTATTATTATTACTAATATTGTATTTTAATCATATTTCAAATAAAATAATACAAAACCAGGATGTTATACTTTCTTTTTGCTTTGGTTGTCTTTATTTTTAATTGAATTGATGTAAAAAAAATAACAAATACCACGATATTATTTTTTAAACATTAGTTTGGACCATACATGCAGACCCAACTAGCGAAGCGCGGACATGCGCGTTGGATGGTAGCGAGCGACATACTTGAGATAAAAATTTGTAACAATATTTTTGTTTATAACTTTCCGGTAAATACATAATTCATTCTGGTTTAATACAAATAACAATTATTTCAGGACATGTTTCCTTTATCTAAGATCTACTTAATTAAATGTTTTAAATTAAGGTACCAACGTAGAGGACTAATATTTCGTTGGGAATCAATAACTCGGGTTGGACTCGAAAAACGGAAAATTAAAAAGCTACTTTTCCGCACGTGTGCGGAAAAGAAGCACTTTCTATGCATGTGTGGACCTATACAAAAGAGCACTTTCTGAGCATATGCATTGTAAAAAATATTTTCAGTGGGAGAAATAATAATTTTATGTTATTAACCGACTTCAAAAAAGGAGGAGGTTCTCAATTCGACTGAATTTTTTTTTTTTTTTTTTTTTTTATCATAATTTTTTTTTTTTTTTTTGTATGTATGTTACTCCATATCTCCGTGAATCGTGAACCGATTTTCAAATTTTTTTTTTGAATCGAACAGGTATCACCCCTAGATGGTCCCATTGTCACCAAGTCGGGATCTGATGATGGGATCCTGGAGAAATCGAGGGAACTCTTCAACTATTATAGGCACACCTATAGTGATTTCACTATTTTTTACAGCAACTCGGCCACTTCCTCTTGGAATAGCGGATCCTAAGTGAAGTCGGTTCTTTTTTTGTTTAAAATTATGTTCTGTTTAATGTGTGATGTCTGACCAGGGTCAGGGGTATACAAAATATGACTAACTGTAACAAGGAGGAAGGAAGACAAATAATCGTTTTAAAAACTATGATGCCATAAACGAGTATAGGTACTACTTTTTTTTTTATTTGCCTATTTTCGTGTCCCACTGCTGGGCAAAGGCCTCCCCTCTTCTCCTCCATTCAGTCCTGTTTGTAGTATTTTCCCGCCATTCTATAAAGAATGCGTCCAGGTCATCCCGCCATCTCCTTTTTGGTCTGCTTTTACCCCGGCGGCCGTCTATGGTGTCTCGTGGGGTGGGTCCCACTCAGTAGCCATTTTAGCCCACCGTTCAGGGTGCATGCGGCAGACATGCCCGGCCCAGTCCCACTTTAGCTTAGCGGTCTTGACGCCCACATCTACAATGCGAGTTCTGGAGCGCAGTACCGTGTTTCTGATTTGGTCAGTTCTTCTCGAACCCCTAATATACTGCGCTCCATCGCTCGTTGGCAAACCTTGAGTTTGGACTTTAAAGATACTACTAATAGTAGTTAAAGATTATCACAAATGGGAATAATGATATTAATGATAATGATATGCAATTATGCAGTATGCAATTGCATACTGTGTATTTGTAGAATTGAGACAGCTTCATTATGTCAATGAGGATAGAAACCAAAATACATATTCAACACGCATTGATATTTTGCAGACAACCAAATACTATTTAAATCGAATCAAAGGAGTAGGTCAATGCCGCATTGGCTATCGATTTCGGAAGGTGACTGTAAACACTGGATACACTTGCACTACATAAGTCTTTTATTGATAAGAAAAATAATGTCAGTCGTTTTCATCATAATAACACCTCATAAAACTCATGCGATAATGTGGATAATACTTTTATACAAAAAAAGCAGAACAGAAGGGCAATGGAATAAAATTAATGACCTGAACTAGTTCGCATAATTATGGTTTTTCTATATTATATTAACTCCTTATTGGTATTAGAGGCGTATTCACATTCACACTTTCGTATCTTGGAAAGACCGGTATATCTGACAGCTTTTATTACACTGCGTAATAGGTATGTAATTAGCCTTATGAAAATCTTATTAGTAAAGTTGTCTACTGTGTCCAGATATGCGAACTACAAACCACAATTTAGTTTATAAATACATGTATTACTCTTAGTATTCCCAATGCATGTTCGGTATATTTTACCCAGTAAGAGACACAATAATTTGAATAGGCTATTGACAGGGGGGTCAATAAATAATCTTAAGTTTGTTCAACTTAAAACATGAAATCCAAATGTAAGCGGTCTTTCTCTCCTTACCAAAAATGATTAACTATTAAATACTACAACAACGGTAATAAACACAATCGGACGGTAAATAAAAATAATTTTGTATCAATTGTGCGTGTTGTAAATTTAGCACGAAATTGCGTCAGAAATTGCACGAGAGAGTCAGCTTGGGGTCACAGATTTGCACTTGGTTGATTCTCTTCTTTAATTTAGTCTAGTCATTATCTGCCTCGTGACTGCTATCGCTATTATCAAGACTTATTACAAATTAAAATGCAGACTCAATTGTCAATATGATTGTCGTCAAGCTGAAAAAAATCACTAAATTTTTCCCATTAAAGCAATCTAATGGCTGTTGTAGATGAATATAAAAGTCTATGAAACTTCATCAAGTTTTTTTGCATGCGTGTGCGTGATGTAGCGGATAGCGACTGGATAGATAGAACATAACGTTTGGTCTTTGTTGCTAATGTGTACTTATATTCAACCAGCAATAAGCAAATTATTTTATCGCGATTTGTATTTTATATTCGACTATTAATATTAAAAATTATATGCATACTCATAGCTTTAGTCATACGTCCTTGCAAACACCGATGGAAACTGGTTTTGTTCGGATAATGTATTGTTCCACGCGCTAAAGTTTAAACAAGTGTACCTTTTGTAGGTGTTCCTACAATCTACATAATGCTAACTAATCGTGTTTCGGGCACAATTCTTGTGAATGGCGTTGGTACTGGGATCGCCAGACGATTAACACATTCGGTGCCACCTCGCATGTAGCTCGTAGTAGAGCTACGAAGTGAGAACCCGACAGTCGGGTTCTCGGCGCGGAATATGTTATTTAAATGAAACATTTAGCAGATTTTTATGGTGAAGACAAGGCGTATTCACAGTAGCGGGGACGCCATTCAGTCACTGTAATAACAAACCGTTTTTAATTACCAACAGTGTTTACTGGAATGACATCACTGTTGACCGTTCATGTTTTAGCACGTTTATGAGATGTCTGTTGACGATGAGGTTCGGGACGTATAGGGCACCGACAGGACGAGAAGGTTGTTTCGCGCCATCATATAAATATGGTCGAGAAAATAAATAATGAGTGCAAACAAGCCAGGCTAAGATTAGAAAAAGTCGGAGCCTTCGCATAAAATAAAGCGGCCTGTTCTTTACTTTATTTTGTAAATTTTAAAGAATATCACCTCTTATCTTGTCTTGTTATGCCAGATGAACCAGGGATGTCGGTAATGTTTCATATGCACTTGTTTTATTTCTACAAATACGCAGTAAGGCAAACATGGGGTGCAGTGCAGTTGAAGTCAAAGATATGTTTACGCTATTGCACTTTACTCGTTTGTAATAAAGTGCCGAAGTATGTAATTACACACCTTTGTTCTATATACGCGAACTACTTCGTTCGTTCGATCGTCTATTGCCATTTGCATCACTATCTTTCGAAGATGCAAGAGCGACAGGGAGGCAGATTACGCCTAGAACCGTGAACTACTTCGTTCGTCGAATCTAGACTCTAAACAGGACTCAATATTGGAGACTAAGCTGTTCACTATTAAAGTACTTGAATACGTTACTTGCACTTTACGATTGAATACGTCAATTCATAAACCTGAAATCATTAATTACACGACTGGAATGTGTTGAAATTTTTTTTTAAAGTAGTACAAATAGCTCTCCAGTGGGGCAAGTCAAAAATATAGGTACTATACGTTATTTTAGCATAAGCTTTTAACCTCTCATTTTTGTTATAATTTACCGAGCCGGTGAGAATTGAGTTCTATGGACACTCCGCCACTGATGTCCTCAGATACATACTTTGTATGGATCGGCACAAACTCTGATTTCAACTACATATTCATAGCAATATTGTAGTCTCTAGAAGCCAGTAAAGCGACAAAGTGGTTGACCTAAAATGTAACAGCAATAAGCGAGAATTTGCAAGGACACATTTAAGGTGTAAGCTTGCGTTCAAAGTAAACAAACGAGAATATGTAAGCAACATCATAAATAAATGCGCAATATTCAAGCCATTCAATAAGGTTTCATGCCAAGCCAAAGCCACTAAGGATTTATAATTAAATTAATAACCGCAACACGAAAGGGTTATACAAATATACATACAGATACAAAGTGTAAATAGAATTAGAGTTGGGTTTTAAAATGCTGGTTAGAAAAGAATAAACGTTTTTAGGGTTATGGGTTGGTATGGATTGACAATTATATGAGATAAAAAAGATCTTGCCCTTTCGTTATGTGAATGGAATGCCCCCCTACAAACATGACAAAAGTAAGTCAATTTTCATAAATATAAGCTTTATAGTTTTCGAAAATTTAAAATGGCTGTTACATGCAGACAAGGCAAAACGACTAGGTACTTACTAAAAATACGCATTTTCCATAGTTGCTCGGGCACTAATATTAAAATGAAAATAGTTTATCTGTTAAGGCATAACATAACATCATGACATCGACGACCTATTATCTCGTATAACCCAGTTCGTGAAGATTGGAGATAATCACAGAATGGAAATGTTAATGCATGTTTTTGTGCTATAGATAAAAAGAGTCAAGCCGATATATTAAAATATTATTTACTTTAGTGCTGATGCAGAAAAAAATAATGATTTCATCAGCAATAACATTGATATTACTTATATAGGATATTTTTTTATACTGCGTTTTTCTGATGTTTGGTGAATTTGACATGATCGCACCAAGTACAAAAATTAATAAGTACAGTTTGCATATCGCCGGTTACCGAAAAAAACACGATAAAAAATTCCATTTAGTAATACATATAAATCATACAATGCTAAGCAAGGTAAAGTAAAGTATATCTAGTTGCACGATGGATCTCAGCAAACAAACACCAAGGCAGGTCGCGATTGAGTTCAGGGTTCCCGGGGAGCCATCTGCGCTGAAGGTGAAAGGAGGGCACTGCCCGAGCCTAGCTTAGCCAACCAATGCCATAAATCAACACTATCTGTTGAGCTAGAAGATCGTGAAGTGCATACGGGTACAAACAGTAACATCGGTAATATGTGTCGCAAGATATTTCAGTAGGTACTGCCGCCGAACTAGGATTCTACGAATCCAAATCTTTTTTTGAAAATATTCAAAGAAAACAGTTCATAGCAATTAGTCATAATAAGAGGCAGCTGCTGGAAACCTACATTTTTTAGGGGCCGCGCCCACACCAAAATAATGAGATTCTACGTCAAAACTGCATGTATTAAATCTAATTCTTAACTTCTAACATCTTAAGTGTAATTATAACACATCAATTTCACAGTGTTACGAACTTAAGCATTGTAGAGTATAAAAATCAGTCTATTCTTGTTCAGTAATAGCCATGGGAGCCCCTGCGGACGTCAGAAGGAAAATTACTATGATTCTGGGAAACACGAAAATGTTTGCCAAAATAAATTTTACAACTGCTCTGCCAATACCCACACCCAGTACCTAGTCAACACCTGTTATATTCCTAAAGCTTTCTAATTGGTAGCCAAGACCGTCAAGCGAGCATGTTCCAGCACGTAAGATTGATAATCGCGAACGTATCCGATTGAAGCAATTCTCAAGCGCAGTACCTTGATTGAAAACTAAAGGCGATAGACGAAGTTGTGATTGAAGCCATCGATTGGTATCGTTTTAACAATTAATTACTTTTTTGGATTTTGGCTTTACTGAATTTGGCAGCCTCGACGACCCCAAAAACATGAACGCATCCATTAAAATTTGATCAGCTAACGTAAATATGCTTGTCAAGTGTGCTCGATCATCTCGGGATGTAATTATGAGCAAAATAATTATCTTCCCACGTTAAGCCCAATATTACCAATTTAATATGCCTAATAGGATTGGAACGGAAGAAATGTGATTGAATTATAAAAGAACACTTAACGAAATAACACACAGCATAGTTAGGTAAATATTTAGGGCCTATAAATCCTATAATAATATTGAATGATTACATGATTCGGGAGGAATTTTCTGTAGGTGCGGCACTGGTTTAAAATTAAGTACTTATTTAAATTGTAAGTAATTCTGTGGCGATTAACATAACTGGATTGTTAGTGGGTGCTAACGCTAACAAAGGTATGGTAATTATTAATAGGCTAATTGGCTTAATGCTGATAGTTTTATTTCAAAAACACAATGACTCTCAACTTTCAAGTCGTAACAAATTAGCATTAATTAACAGTTTTCAGTTAGTATTTTCCAGGGTTTGTATAGGTGATAATTATCGGTATCATCCATCATAACATCAATTTCTGGACGGAAATCGATAATTACGCTTAGGTATGTGCAAACATTTAAAGAATTAAATAAAGTATTCTGAGATTAGCGATAAATATTTTGATAAATTCGAACCCTAGTTTTTTTGCCATGTTAAGTCAAATGGCGCTATTATATCTTGAAAATTGAACTCTGAGCTACAGAATTTAAGGTAGGTTTGATGGCAATTTTAGGTGGCTTAGCAGGGCAACTGTTAAACCAAAAGAGATACATACAAGTACATAGTATTACCATGGACTTAGTACATAATAGACGGCCATAGTCCAAGCCTTTAGCGCCATCTAGTAAAGAGCGACTTAAAGATAGCCAAAATGTAAGAGGAAACGTCACCTGCTCTAGTACGCTAGTCGTTACTAGATGGAGTAGCAGAGCAGGTGACATTTCCTCTTACATCTTTAGGTCGATCTGGACTAGATGGCGCTAAAGACTTGGAGCCTCAAAAAGTTCTTAGACTATGGTCGTTTATCTTTAAGTCTATTAGTGGTATTACTTATTAATCCGAAACCCATTACAGGACGGGATTAAAACTTCACTACTTAATCAACTAAAGACAATCATGTCGTATAATCAGTCAGTCCTCTGTGATTAATATACAGATACCAATTACTTAGCCATAATCGATCAACTCGCAAACAATGGTTTAAGGTCTAGCAGACGTCAATGACCTTATCGCTTTAAGTTGCGTACATATTAAATAAATAAATAATATATGGAATAGTTGTTTCGAAATCACAATGTTCTTCCTTCGATACAAAATCCCTCTAAGTATTACAACGACGGACAAAATATAACCACATTACTTCCTCCCCGATTTCAAAGTAAAGTGGTTATGATGGGGATAAGATCAATCGTGGTAAAACCGTCCGTTTTGTTAATGAAGTTAGACACGGTAAAAGAACGAAATACATGATATGTTTAGCCCGAAATAGACCAAATCAAAACCATGTAATAAAAATACGCTTTTTCACTTTTGCATTATTCCTCCCGAACAATACAATCATTTTTACACACAAGCATACCAAAATAAACTCTTCTTCGACGTCATAAAGACTTCGGTAGGTATATTGTCATGGTGCCGTTAATGTCAATATATTGGAGGCCGTTCCCTTTTGTCTCTGTTATCTGCGTAATCTGGCATTACGCAAGTCTGCAGAGCGGACTGAGGACTAAAGCGGTCACGGCCGGCCGTCGCACTGCCGTGCCAGCCGCCCTGGCGGGCGATGGAAACCGATGGAAAATTATTACTATTCCTTACGGCCGAATAGAAAATTAATTGGTGTTTTTATATCACTTTGGTGGCAAATAATGATGGGAAGCGGTCACCTATGGACGCCATCAACTTCAGTCCAGTCCAAGTTAATTTGCATTTCTAACTCTTTAAAAAGCTGTGCATTCCTTTTTGAAAGAACCCCATACTTTAGTAACCTCGGTTCAGTAGGGAGCTCATTTCACAGACGGAACGAAACATTCACGGGAGGAAATTTCACTGAAACCGTGCGGTGCCCGACTATTTAGTTTCCACGACTATCGCCGGCGAGGCGAGCGGTGGAAACGCACAAAAGGAAGCAAAGGTTTTATTGGGGATAACCCCTGTGTAGGAGTTCGCAACTTCGCACTATAAAGCACTTTATAGTTACATAGTTGCTGCTTTGTGACAAAAGGACGTTACTGTCCTAGGAGGCCGCCAATAGCCAATATTCGCTATCTTTACGGAGCGAAAAAGCAGCATTGTTTACCGATTTGTGCGCGACACAATATCAAACATGGAAAGTCTAAAAACGAAACGTCACATAAGTATTAGGTAATTAAGTGATAGTAGCCGAAAAGAAAGAGTGAAAAAAATTTGACAAAAAATCTCGATAACTGATATACAAAACCTCTAAAGAATCGAAATCGCATTCAACAGTTTCTTAACTATGCACTTATGCCTACATAGTTAGAATAAAAAAATATTGATTGATTGATTGAATATCAAAACAACCAACTACGTGCCTTAAACAAAGTTCTTGGAACAAATTTAAGCAACAAATCTTTCAAAAACGCTAAGTAAATACATAATTAATTTATTAAATAATAACTCACGCACCAAACGCCTTTAGAATCGTTAAAACTAGCGACAAAGCTTTAGACCACACTGACCGCATATCAAATTATGTCAAACCATACGACAAGACTTCGAAAACATAAATTATACATAAATCATGGGAATTTCATAAGGCTAACGCTGCTGATACGTATCATATATCGTCAGGTGACAAGCAAAACTCACTACATAATTAAAAAAAAATTAGGTAACGAAAATCAACCTTGTTATGTTGCCCGTATGGTTCATTATGGCTATGAACTTGTGGGAGTACTTAGTGACTTTTGCTTGTCACCTGACGATATTCGATATATTTGTATGTCAAAATCCATGGAACCATATAGATTAAACAGTACGCTATATTATTGACCCAGCGAGCGGAGCACGAGCGCACTCCGTTTCAGCTTGGACAAAAAGGGTTTTGTATGTCCAAAATATCCAGATGTGCGGCTGTTTTCTTATGGGGCCCACGCACTATCAGTCAGCCTGGCGATACTGGCCTGTCAGTTGTTTGGAGCTGTCAAATTTTTGTTCTAACTGACACGCCAATATCGTCAGGCGGACTGATAGTCCGAGGGCCCCCTTATGCCGCCTGTACACTCTCGCGCGAGAGCACTCGGCGAGTGTCTCGGGCGAGAAGCGATTGTCCGAGTGCCACCATGTATACTCTCGTTCAGTTCAGTCACAGTTGTGAAGGCAGAGAAGATGGACGTAAATGTCTCACTAGCTACTGCCATGTTGCTCTTTGTACCTAGAGCTATTATAAATAGGTATGTACATATTTTACACTCTTAGAAAACTATTTTTTTTTTATTATCCTTATGATACTGATGTCTCGGGTGCCACAAGACAGGTTCCGATTGATACATTTCTAGAAAATTGAATTCGTTTTCGTTATTTCACGCCATTTTTGCCGTATACCACATACTACTCAGATGCGCACACGACACAGCACGCTTGTTTTCAAATTTCCCGCGGCGCGAGTTACTGCGAGTCGCGAGAGTGTACATGACGCTCTCGCATTCCTCGCGAGACCCTTTGACTCGGGCGCAAAAAACCGACACGGGAGCGAGAGCAGGCGAGACCCACGAGACAAAGCGAGCGTAGCCATGTACACTCTCGCACTCGGCCTGTCTCGGTGTGTCTCGGCGAGAGTGTACAGGCGGCATTAGACTTTGCCTAAGTACAATCAATCAACCAATTTGATTCCTAGGCTATTAATATAGAACATCGTCATAATAGCTAGTTAGCAGTTCATTGTAACGTTGATACATATTACATACATATCCACGGCGCAACTGCCATAATTACAAGGTCCTGTCCTACGTAGCAGCGGCGGCGCATCCATAGAACACGATTCCCGTCGGCTTATCTAATTTTCAGGCACCTGAGCAGTTTTCCTGCAGCTCATGAAGAAATTTTAAGCCAAATTAAGCTTCGGCTTGCCTAAGAAAAAAAATTGATCCACTCACTGCTAGGTAGATAGGTAAGTAAGTAGGTTAGGAATCACACGTCGAATGTATGTATTACCTATACTACACTCGTCATGTCTTCATGGATGATATAGAACAAAACTTACAAGTTCTCCTACGAAAGCAACTCCAGCAATCCAAAATTCCTTTTTTACCACTTGTATGAAAAACCATTTTAGCTTTCTGCAAATCCGCATAAACACTACAACCACTAAAACAAAAGTAACAAAACCTTTCTTAACACAAATGTCTTCAATACTGGCGAACAGCTGCCAGATCAGATCAATAATACTAATACAAGAACCACAACCAGGGGAATCCCCTTAACATGGACATAAAACGTTCCGTTGCACGCTTTGATTAAACTTCACGGCGACTCAAAAACTTGTATGTGTATTTAAGTTAAAATAAAAATAAAATCTTCTAAAGAAGTTGCTATGCGGGTTACAAATTCTGCATTTATACTTTCTAAATTAACATCGGCATCATACCTCATAAAATGACAGTATGCTGGCGTAGGCATTTTTACGTAATATTTATATTATTAATATTTATTTATTTGTAAGCATTTGATGATATAGACAGAAATGCAAACTACCTGGTTCCCATTTGTCGATGCCATTTAAAGCAAAATAAAGCTCATACAAACTATACCTACTTGTGTACCTTTTGAAATCAAACGCGAATGTTTAATTAGGTAATGTTTGTTAGTTCATGTCAAGGTATTTGTATTAGCAATTTTAATTATTTTAGTACGCGCCGACATCGGAAACGAGGCAACGACTCACTTAGTATTACAAAACTGTACCTAAGTTCTTCTACATGTCTTCCTTGTACAATCAGCATCAATAATATGTATAGGTACAAATTTGAGTCTTATCCCACAAACATAAGTGCCGAAATGTTCACATATTTTTGATGTTGACTGTACAGTCAGCGTCAAATAGTTAAATAGTAGCAACGAAAGTAACCAAATATATATCGGTAAAGATGTTTATTTGTACGGAAGTACGGGTGTGTTAAATACGATATATTGGCAACTAGACTGTTACTAACTATATGATGCTGAATGTACACCTTCTTCTTTGTACAGTTGTACAGATAATTACGCTTAAAGGCAGCCATGAATACGAAGTATTACGAACAGGTAAAACTATTGTTCACTATATTTTATAAAGCAAGGATTTAAAATCTTTCTCGATTGCAGACAAACCGCATCCCTAATCAGCTGACGGGATCGAATGCGGCAGGTAGCGACCCGAACACTGAGACACATAGAGATATGCGCATCTGTGCACAGTGTAGGTATAACAGAATGTTCGAGTAGGTAGGTTGCTTTTAGCGATGTTTTACATAACAAAAACGCCACCATGTTTAATTGCAATAGTTGTTAAAAGATAGTTTAGCTGGAGAGTGGAGACTAGGCAGGTGTGCTAGGTAATGCCTTGCACATTGTTTTTTGTCATGATGACTTTTCAAATTTAAAAAAAATCTTAACTTAAGTTCAAATCATACAAATCCTAATATTATGTACGAAATAACTACGAATACATTCTTTGAAACTAAGGGCCTTATCACACTTGCGCGATTTGAAAGCGATTTCTATACAAAACTCGTAGGTACGCGGCGAACTAGCGGCGTGTTCGCTCGCAAATCGCAACTGTGATAAGTGATAATGCTCTAAACTGATTAGTGATTAGCTCCAACATGAGGTGTGCGTGCGGGCTTATGATAGGATCAAGGTGGTGTCTCAGCGCCCTGGTAAAATCTGTAATTATTTCATAGTTCATACATCCATGACTCTATATTGGTCTTGAATTTAAAAAAATAATTCACATATTATATTCTACACACATATACCAACAATGTCCAACATCCAACTATGTGACAGTGTATTAGATCGCCAATGGTACTAGCACTTGGCGCGAAAATTAAGTGAGGCCGGCAGAAATCATTGAAATTAAATAAATGCCCAGTGATTACTGCTAAACATTCTTAATTTTTTCAATATTTGTATAGACAATTGTCAAATATATCACACAGAGCTTGAGAATTGGTAATCCACCTTTAAATTCAACCCATGTTTCAGAAAAACAAGTTTCATTTATTATAATTCGCTGGTTTAGGAGGCATTGACATTGACCTCATGAATTTTGGAAGACTTCGGGACAAATAATCAAATTATACAACATTTGAATATATAAATATTAGTTTGTTTCCCTGAACTCTACACCCCTGAGAGGATTTTCACTGGCATTATTGTATGAGGAAAACTGTTTCAGGAGATAACAAAATATAAATTGATATAGTATGGGAATAACATCATCTGAGCAAAGGCTTTAATCTTTCAATAATAAATAGTAATAGGTACCAGTGACGGCGCGTCCATAGAACACGATTCTTATTGGTTTGCCTATATTTTCAAGTATGAGCATTTCCTACAGCTCATGTAGAAATTTTAAATCAAATTAAGCTTTGGCTTGCCTAAGAAACTTTTTTACCCACCACCAGCACCACTGATAGGTACCTATCAATGATTAAAACCATCTGTGGCCTATTTAATAAAGTCAAAAATGACAATTCACAAGCGGTAGTCTCTTTCTAATACATAGGGTTAGAAAGAGAGTTCCGCTTGTAAATTGTCACTTGTAGCTTTATTGAATAGGCCACTGGTAGTCCCTAACTATAAGTAATTGTTGTGTACATTAACTAAGTTCTTAATTTGTTGAAAACTATCTATATTATAAGACAATCAGACATGTATGTATTATTATTCTGGGATTTCATTTTGTATGTCTTCTTAAAGGTGCAAACTATGATGTTATACAGAGTAGGTACCTACTAATGAGCTGAATCTGTTTAGGCTAAAACTATAAACTGTTTTAAAAAAATATGTTTTTGAGTGGGTACACAAAAACACTGCCCTTTTTTTCTTCGTCAGTCGATAAAAAGTGTATGTAATGTTTATATGTAAGATGTTTACATAAGGTAAAGATACACAAACTTAGCAGTAAATAAGAAAGCAACCAAATAAAAACAGTTGTGAAGAGTCTATTGTAACACCTACAAAACGTAAAACATGTAGGGACTAACTTAACTTAAACCAGTCAAACGACTTCGTTGTAAAGAATTTGAATTGAACAGCAGGCATGTTAAGATATTGTATTACGCTATTATTGCCGGTGGTCTTTACATATATTTGCCGAATTACAAAATTCGTCACGGTCACGGTGGAAAACAACGCTTATTGAGATGAACCGGCTTTCAATCAAGAACATACATTTTGTTGAGTTTGCTTTAAGTACTTGTGTGTCAGTCGAAAGCATATTATATGTATCACTTACCGAGCTTACTGGTTTTCTTATTTCACCCATAATCCTTCATTTAGCGTAGATTAACTGGAAGAAAATCTTGGATTCTCTTCTGATGAAACTTCCTGTTATGACGTGACGACGTGTGGCTAGTGGCGGAACATGGCGTGAAAGATTGTCATGAAAGTTTGGTACGTTGCTGTCTATGTAGGATCAACGAAATCAATTGATAAGTCAAATGCCGCAATGTATTAAAAATTGCATATGATTTGTTGCAAGGTCAATAGAGAGCCGAAGCGGTGAATTCAAATTTCATTGACAGTTGACCTGCCATAGAGCCATCATAGAGCCAAGTAGTGACGTTCTGACGGATAATGACATAGGGGTCCATAGGAAAATACGGAACCATTTACAAAAGAAAGTCAAAAGTGTTATTTGCACGCTTCACACGACTCACCAACTCACCAAAACAGTTAATAAAACGCCTTTGGCCCTTTGCAAATGCCAAAAAAAAACTAGTTTGCGTTGTCGAATTCGAATAGAATCGAAGAAATTAAAATATAATCTAGATAATCATTGTGTTTATGTGTGAAAGCTAATGAGAAATTTATTAGTGATCTCAAATTAGTGTATTATTATGATTTTAGAATTGCTTCTAAAGAAACTGTTAAGAGGTTAAGTGTCAACAAAACTGAACGCCGTTTGGTCGGCAAAACACTGGTTTTGCATCATATTTTAAATGAATAGTGAAAAGAGAAATGCCCGCGGTCGTGGCCGAGGCAGAGGCCGCGGCCGGGGTCGCGGACGAGGCCGTGGTCGCGGCAAGAAGGTGCCGAAAGTGATGTCATCAGATGAAGAAGAATGCTCTGTCGAAGAAACTTCACAAGACCAGGAGGAGTCTCCAACAAATGACGAGTCAAAGGAGGAGATTGAACAACCTGAGCCCCCTAAACGTAAGTTCATAGATAATCATTTTGTTCTTGATACTATATACAATTTCATTAACATCGGACAGTGATATCCGCTTATCATAATATAGGACTTAGCAAGAAAATAGCTGAAGAATAACTGGTTTTTGCTGTTGCAGCTGGGTGCAAATACTTGATAGTTAATAGGAAAGGAAGGAAGACATTGTTTTTAAATTGTTAGAATACAGATATTGCATTGTATTTGACAAGACCATTTTATAACTTATGAAAACTAAATCCTACATATTATTTTTTATACTGGGTCTTTTAATAAAAATACTACTAAAATCATTTTAACTATACATAATCTTTTACTGTTATCAATGGGCAATTTAAAACATGCATAGTTCAAGCTTTACCTTACCTCATTGTTCTTGAGGGAAAAATAATTTATAAATCATTCTAATTTTTTCAGTGGAAGTTCCTTCAGACATATCACAGCTGGAAGCCCCTGTGTTCACAACACTGCAGCGAGGCCCGCCCGAGCCCATGCTGCGGTTGGCCTGGGATCACCGTGCAGCGCTCATTGGGGAGAAAGTGTTGAATCCAATGATATACTGCTGCGATATTTGTTCTAAGCCTATTCTTATTTATGGTAGAATGGTAAGTAACATTAAAAAAAATATGTTCTTTTGCAAAAAGGTATGATCTTGGGGATCTTGTAAGCTGCATGTAATAGGGATAACCTCTAACCCAGGGTACCCTTTAAACGCATCAAAACAGCTTTTTACGAATTTAAATCAATTTATAAGCTCAAAAATGAAATGGCCATTTTAACATTGGAGGCTAGATTAACAAATCCAGCAACTTAAAAAGTTTTTTGACGTTTTCAAGGGCTATTTAATTATAAAATATCTCAAAGCAAGCATTAACTAGAGCCCGCACACGTGTACCCCCGTATGGGATAGATATATAGATGCCCATAATCACTTCTACAGCATAAAACAGAACAATTTACCATTGTTTTCCTTAGCCGACACAACTTTCTAGGAAAACTATCAGCTTTTCTCGTAGCAATCACAGAAATTCTTGAAGAAATCGCGCATTATATCTGTTTGTTACCCTCCACTGCTAGAAGTAACGCATGGAGGGTAATAGAAACTATGACAAGGACCAACGATAATAGCACCTCTCTGCCGTATCTATTGAAAGTGTAATAAGACCATCCCGTTCTATCTTGATATTATTAGTTCCGTGTCAGATCTATGGGTGGTATATCTATGTAAAATATGGTACATAGTGGTTCCCTTTTTTAAAATATCTATCATTCAATGTAAATAATCACAATTATTTACGAGTGGCGACATTTTTCATTAAAATACTTTATTACAAATGTTTGTGAAATATACTGTAATTTTATTTTTCTATCCCGCAAATGCCACGGCATATCCATACTAGCATAATGATTGACGTCATTCACCCCGTGTGGAATCCTTTTCGCCGATCACTGTTTATGAGAAATGAATGTGCTAAATATTTGACCAGATTGAACATGCCACACCGTTGCCCCACATAATCACGGCTAAATAATTAAATGTTCATTTTCAGATACCATGTAAGCATGTGTTCTGCCTGTCTTGCGCGCGAGCAGACCACACACACTGTCCCCGGTGTAGGGAGAAGGTACATTTTCTCAACATGTGACTTAGTTATATTTTAATACGTAATAATTTTATGTAATGGCTCTTACTCCATAATAAAATGAAATGTCTTTCATTCATATAAGATAACAAAAATAAATTTAAATCTAAATTTAGTAAAACTCAAAATTACATTTTATAAAAATGTATGCAACAATTTGCTGAATGTTCTATTGTATTTACAGATATTCGAAATGCCCTTAAAAATATAATGATGAATATCCCTAACCATAAATTCTACAATGGCAATGATGGATGTATCACAAATAGGCGGGTCCACACAGCTCTCTCAAGGAAATTGCAGTGTGAAGTAGCTGCGGTAGTGTAGCTGCTCCTCAACCAAAGCGGTTTGTACCTTTGCCGGTGCTACCTGAGCTGTCTCATATGTGCACTTCCTCGCGAGGCTGTGAACCCGTCTAATAAGTCTAATGTATATATCGTCTTTGTTTAAGTGAATAGGGATAGCCATCTGTAATCTTGGATTGTGTACGTGGCAGGTGCTGCGCGTGGAGCAGACGGGGCTGGGCACGGTGTTCATGTGCACGCACTCGGGCACGAGGTACGGCAACACGGGCTGCCGGCGGACTTACCTCTCACAGGTATTGTTATTGACAAAAAACATGTAAATTGTAACAGTATTACCAATCGTTAATCCCATTCGTAGCACTAGCGCGAGCTTAACCTATCTAGGGTATAATAGCAATCCTATTATCGTGTCTGCTTTTTATGAATGTAATTTATGTAATGTTATATTGTATTGTCAGCGCGACCTGCAGGCGCACATCAACCACCGCCACGTGTCGGGGGGCGGCGCCCCCGCCCCCGCGCCCGCCCCCGCCCCCGCCGAGACAAGCCGCGCGCTCAAGCCTATCTCCGTGAGTATGGTCCTCGCAGGGCCGTAGCTAGAGGGGGCATTAGGGGGCAATGCCCTACCTTAAAATTCGTTATGCCCTACTTTAAAATTCGTTATGCCCTACCTTAAATTAGCACTGCCTTATCTTAAGAGTCGCCAGGACGCTCGCGTTCCCATACAAACGTAGTTCAGCTCTCATTTTAAAACGACATGCTTTAGAACCACGAAATTTGACATGAGCATTCTAGTAGTATAGATCTAGTCGGCCATTCGTTTTCCTTGCCAAAAATTTTAATACAAAGAAAATACAGCCAGTTACAGATTTACATATAAAACTTATTTTTGCTGTAGTTTCTTTGTATTACAATTTTTAGCAACGAAAACGAATGTCCGGCCTAGATCTGTACTACTAGAATGCTCATGCCAAATTTCATGGTTCTAAAGCTTGTCGTTTTAAAATGAGAGCTGAACTACGTTTGTAAGGAAACGCGAGTTCACGCGAGCGTCCTGGCGACTCTTAAATGCAATTCTGGCTACGGCCCTGGGTCCTCGTCCTCGTCCACAACTGCAGCCTGACGTGTCACATGTCCACGTCGTCGTCCATGACTGCACCCTGTACTGATGTTGCGTGTCACGCTCATTCAATTGGGGACAGAGCACGTTCTAGTGGTCTACGAGTATATAGAAAATTACAGCCCTATAGAGTTTAGCCGCCAGCCGAGACAACCTCGGCGGCCTCAATTACAACCAATCCCTCGATAGGTCTAGTATCCTCTATACCGGTCGGGCGCCCCTATTAACTTGCAAGAAAAATTCTCCGCACCTCCAACGGAATAAAAAAATATCAAAAGGTCCTATGGGAAAAGTTCAAAACATAAGATGTATTTTTTCATATTTTTTAGATCTTCAATGCAAAAGTTACAGAGGAGGCATAATTTTTTAACCTTTCGTGTTTATTTCTAAAAATCTAAAAGAAAGAAATATCCAAACAAACTTCAATGTTATTTTTAAAATTAAATAAAATAATCGTTTATTTCAGGCCGTGGCCAACCCGTTGATATGCTTACTTGATAATAATAAATAAATAAATAAAATAGCTGTGCCATACAAACGGACGGACGATCAGACAGACACGACGAAACTACATATAAGGGTTCCGTTTTTGCCATTTTGATGATGATTTGAGATGTTTTCAATTCAGAACACTACACCTAAAAGCTAGTGCTCTTATATTATAACTATACCTAGTATAGGTACTTATATTTCATTATTCAGAATAAAGGGCTATATGTGGCATTTTCAAATAAAAGGTACATCACTGTCGATTGTAACTAGAGTTTATTTTTAAATGAGTTTCTATGATAGCAAAGCGTTATTTTGGCGACCGACAATGACGTACCTTCTACTTGAAGACATATAAATAAATAAAAATATGTACATTGAACCAGGTGGGAGTATCAAACGACCCGCGGCACGCGGTGTCGACGCGGAGAAATCTCATCACCGTGCCGATTCAGGATCCGGACCCTAACTATTATAATTACTATCAGGTTAGTAGCTAGCAATTAATATTTTTATTTAGCTTTGTTTTTGTTATCGTTCAAAGCCCAATTCGTACCATTTCGTAGTTTTTTGGAAGTTATGTACGTAACATAATATCATTTGATATTTACCAGTCGGTTTTCGGTGAAGGAAAATTCAAAACATGAGGATACTAATCCCAATAAGGCCTTTTTCTCTCTGGGTTGGATGGCAGTCGCTTTTGTAAAAACTAGTGCCTACACTAATTTCTGGGATTAAATTGCCGAGCGGATCCCCAGGCTTCATGGAGCCGTGGCATAAAGCCGGGACAAACGCTGGAATGATGATGATCGTTGATTCAAATCGAAACCTACTTTTAGTTGAGCGTTTTTATAAGATACGAACTAGTGATATTTTACAATTTGTTTGTGTAGCAACCTGTGGCACCAGTGGCGCCGCTAGGTGGGGTGGGGGTGGGGGTGGCGAGCGTGGCGACCGCAGTGGCGGGGGCGGGGGCGGGGGTGGGGGCGGGCGGGGGGGGCGGGGGCGGGGCTCGTGCACAACATGAGCGTGCCGCCGCCGCAGTACTACCCGCCCGGCGCCGCCTACTCCAGCACCTACACTCAGCCGCAACCAGGTCAGTATATACTATCAAACTTAATATACAAGCATAATTACCTAGTCATGGAATTTTTAATTTCGAGAAAAAACTAACTGTTATTGGATGAAAGTTTGAAACTATACTAAATTCGGACCGGTAAAATAGAAGTCAAATCGGAACATCTGTAGAGCGCTTAAATCGTGCTACGTTTTGTTATTTATTTGGTCCATGTAATTTAAATTTTGTGAGTGCAGGCACTAGCATGGCGTCTCCGGCGGCGGCCCCCGCGCCGGAGCGCTGGCCGGAGGGCTACGCGCCGGCCTGGCCGCAGCACTACTACCGGTAACCGGAGTTACCACCGAACACACATCATAAGATACATATATAGAGAAGACCGCTTGAAAACATGAAGGCAAAAGACACTTGTACACTGTATGTGAAGTGTGGATTGGAGAAAACAATAATTGTTATTATGCTTGATGACAAGTGTGAAGTGAACTTTGGTGGACCCATATTGTTTAACCTTTTGACCGCCATACGTCAAAAATTGAACTTTCAATTTTGAACTGTCATAATTTATGAAGGTGTCATTCACGTTGCCTCTTTGTATCATATATCAGACGACGGCGGTCAAAATGTTAATATCTGTCAACTGTGTACGCACATGCGATTATGATGCTTATTGTAATGAAAAATCTGACTATTCCAAGTACCTAAAACTAAGCTGACTAGGTGTTTTAGGGTATGATTATAAACTGCAAAAAATGTTTGGTCAGCAGAAAAATATGTTGTGCAGACGCCATCAAATACGATATATCGGAGCGGCCAGGGTACTCAATAATATCTGGACATACACTTTATCGCCTTGACAATAGAGGCGTTGTTCAGATATTTGTGACCACCTTGGCCGCTCCGATACATCCGATCGCGACTGTAATAACTTAATCCATGAATGTCCATCTAATTTTTGTACTGACCAAAATATATTTTTGGCTGACTGATTTTTTGGTTGTAGATATAGATGAGGGAAATATTATAAACATCAGAATTTTCAGACTGAAGATGGATAGTTACAAATTACTTTCACATTTTGTAGATTTTAAGTGATCTCCAAGACACAGTTTGGTATTCAGAGTTGATACCATTAGCCAGTGACAGAGTTAACCCTTTCACTGCCACAGTTGGCTATAGCCGACATCAAAAAGTCGTGCCATGGACGCCACCGTCGGCATTGTCGGCAACATCCGACAGGCTTTGTAGTGCAATAGGGACCTACGCGGGCTTCCGCAAAGTTCAATTTCGCTTGACAAAACGCGATTACGTGGCGTCGGTGGCGCGTCATTTTTGTTCAACGCTTAGCGGCGATAATGTTAGAATATGTAACAACAAATTATAGGTATAATTATAATAAAAACAAACTTAATATAAATAAAATAATACACCACATTGATTGGATATTATTTAATGCAACACTAGTCAATATCAATTATATTTACAAGTCACATTCACACCTCCCAATATCATGTACCAATTTTAACAAATGCATTCAAATCTGCAAAAAATATATTTCTTTGTATACCTTACGTGCCCATACTGAATCAAGTATGGGTTGAAGGGAAAAATAAATCCTATAATTATAGAGATACAGTGTCATTGCAGAAATTCCAAATAGCAAAATAAATTAACATTAAATGATTCACGATCCCTGCTTATTTGTGTTAATGCTAATTGATATAATTTTACCTGCAATTTAAAATACTGACCGCATCCTCTTTTAGCGGACCAAGGGTGGATATGCGAGATACAATACAGTCCGTGAGCTCTCAGAAGAACCTTCAGGTTTTAGAAAGAGACGTCGGGTATCAATCAACAGTGGCACATGAAAAAGCAGAACAGCAATATTACCTTCGTGTGGCATAGCCGATTCCCGAAGGTTCTTCTTAAAGCTCACGGACTGTACAATTTTGAACTCTGTAATAATTTACGACGGTGTTATTTATTTACATTGCCACTGTCTTAAATATTTGGCGATAAATCAGCTTATTCATAAACGTATTGATAGCCTCATAGTTAACCCTTTTACCGCCAAAGACGTCAAATCACGCGCACGGAAACCTCAGCGCCAGCGCGTGGTATCACGTCCATAATATAAGCGTACGATTTTCCCTCCGGTGCTTGGTTCATACGCCAAACCAATAGTACAGTCGCCATCAAATATATCGGAGCGGCCAAGGTACTCAAAAATATCTGAACATATACTTTATCGCCTTGAAAATACAAGCGTTGTTCAGATATTTATGACAAATGGGCGCTCCGATATATCTGATGGCGTCTGTACGTATAGTAGTGACAAATAAGGACTTACAAAATTGTTAATTAAATGAGGTTTGTCAGACGTTTATGAATAATTGGGTAAAAGATTAATATCTCATAGACTTAACTTGCATGGACTGGACACCCCAGACAATAATAACCATTTATGCTTTCAACCCACCTGCTGCTGTCATAAAATACTGGCAGATTAGTTTTAAAGACATACACTTGCGGCAAAAATCGATCACATATAAGGGTCACAACAGACCTAGCGGAAGTAGCGGAAATTTGTCTATGGTAGCAGATTTTTTGTATGGAAGCCATAGACAAATTTCCGCTAGGTGTGTTGTCACCCTAACAGACAATATTGCATTTACGAACAGAAATCAATATCTTTTTTGGAAATATGCAAAATATTCACATGTTCACTCGAGAGGAATTATATTGATTATTTTTCCGACCCAAATATCGACCAATAGAATTGCACCATTCGACGTCACGTGGTACAACCTACATGGTATTATACTGACAATTTTTACTGAATATTTTCTCTGGTCGTTGCTATCTCTGTCTCTCATGGTGCAATTCTATCGGCCGACATTTGGGACGGAAAAATAATCCCCCGAATACCACACGAGCTTCAAAATTATCTGACATTTCCCTCAAGGTTCCCTGCAAACAAATGAAGTCGTCAAGTTTTTCAGGAAAAACCACTCGCGCTTCGCGCTCGTGATTTTTTAACCTGAAAGACTCCTTCATTTGTTTGCAACGAACCTATCGGGAAATATCCGATAATTTTGAAGCTCTTGTGGTATTATATATGATAAAACAATTTCACGTTTATAACAAATACATACGAAAAATCGACAAAAGCGATTCATGTTGCTATTACAGAAATACTCCAGTTTTTCTAAGGTTCTTGGCGAGAACCTTTCAAGGACTTGCCCAATAAATACTAATCTCGCAGAACGGTTTTCAAGGCACTTGCCGTTTTCGGGCCCTCGCGAAATCTGTCAGTCTGTCAGAAAGTGACAGATTCTAGTTTGTGTAAGTGGCTAAAAACGCCATCATCACGCAAATATAGGTAGAGTTATTTTAGAGTGCTAAAGTAAAAATGGTCCATAATAAATACTGGTTTGACCTTGGATCGCCAAGCATCGGACAGAAAAATCGTGTCACTGACGCCAGAGCGCGCGAGTGTACTGTCGTATATTTTGGACGTGATATCACGCGCTAACGCTAAAGCTATGAAGGCACGACTTTCCGTGGGCTGAATTGATGTCTTTGGCGGTCAAAGGGTTAACACCATAGCTTTGTAGTGCCCGTCCAGCGATTGATTTTTGCTAAAGGACACTTCCACGTTGGTGAATGTGTTGTTGTCATAGTTTTTTTTATTAGATTTTGTATGTAACTAGGCTCTTGAGCACAAACTTACCTTACTCCTTTGTAATAAGGTTCAAGAATATACACATATTTTTGACTGCACTTAGAAATGTGTCCGATATATTTTTATTTATATAATATATTAATCTTTCATATTTGATACATTTTTTATTCTTTCTTTACACAACAATATACAAGGGCACTCTTTTATGTAACTATTTCAACTTTAGCACTCTATCTAGTATTGTAGTCCATGCTACAATACTCAGCTAGTAACAACCATTCCCTGGTTCTATAACTCCTATAAATTGTTCTTCGATCATGACTGCTTGGTGGTTGGAGTCTCCAGGTCAACCAGGGTGGCCTCGGGGGGCGAGGGCGCAGCCTCGGCCGGGAACGAGGGTATGACGTGCGAGGCCTGCGCCTTGCGGACTGCCTCCATGTTGACTTTGGTTGAGAGGTTCTTCTGTCGAGTTTGTTCGGATGTTTTTGAGAGGCGCTCGCTTAGAGCTTTTAGCGCGATTTGTCTGGAAAAGAGATATCATTGATTTTTTGGTGGGTCACATATTTGCATTTCTTGCCTTGTTTTTGTATACAGAATTCAATTTTACTTATCTTATCATGTAAACAAACAGGTTATTCGTTCGTTACTTCAATTACTGAAGAAAATTTTATTAGAATTGATATTTTTAGTGGCTAGTTGGTTGAATTCAATAGTTTCAATACTTTGTGCATTTCTTTAAGTACCTATATACCTACCAACATTTTAAGTGATAATCCCAGAGAAAAGTGTGATAATGTCTGAGAAGTTTGTTTACATGATAAGACAAGTAAGGATTAATTCTGTATAACGCAATTATGTCAAAGAAATGGACAATAGAAAAATTAAATAAGGTAAACAAATATGGCTGGTTTTCAAGGCAAATAACTAAGCATTTGACACATAAAAAATATTATTAAAGAAATTCGTTTTCACTGAAATATGAGTAATTAACGGATATTTTGACTAAAAATACAAATAACAAGTTTATGTATCATGCAATCACCAGACAATGAAACCTTGGTTGTTCTTTAAAAAAAAGTGCGTGATTGCGAACCAATGAAGGTAAATGCTTTGTTTTAGTTTTCTATTGACCCAATTTTAGACAGTAATTTTAAACCTTATGGGGCCCAGCCACTATCAGTCGACCTGTTAGTTGTTCGGAGCTGTCAAATGTTTGTTCTAACTGTCAAGCCGATATCGTCAGGCGGACTGATAGTCAGCGGGCCCCGTTATGACCGCCAGGTGGCGAAGTAATACGCTGTGCCGGCTGTGCCCTGACGGCAGAACCAAAAGCATGGAGCTAAGTATTAATGCCAAATATCATATCATAATAATGCCAAGTACCACTTTCATAGTTATATATCGGATGACTATAGACTATAGATGCCGTGACTGGACGTCATTGGGCGCTCAAAGGGTTAAAGCCTGTAGAGTAACAATCACTCATAAAATCTCACCGTCTCCTCTCCATGTCCTGGGGCTCCACGCCTGGCATGGAGATGGTAACGCCGCGGGGACTCATGGCTAGGTGCACCCGGCGCTGGCTGGGTGAGCAGAGCCCTATGCGCACCAAGCACCGGTGCGGCGGGCCTAAGATGCCCCGGACTATAGGCTGCAGTACTGTGGGGAAGAAGCTGCAACGATTTTTGATAATGAGTTTAGTATACAGTCAGAATATCGGAGCGGCCAAGGTGGTCACAAATATCTGAACATCGCCTGTCAAGGCAATAAAGTGCATGTTCAAATATTTTTGAGTATCACTTTGATATATTTGATGAAAAATGTACAAATTTTAGATGTAAACGAACACAATGGTACGCAAAAATTCGTAGCACATGAAGAAACTCAACTTTACTAAATTTAGTAAATGGTATACCAATAATGTTATTTATAATTTGGTACCACTTTAAATTGTTAAGATAACTATTACAAATTAAAAATTTAGCAAAACCTCCACATTGGCAGAACACATATTGATTAAACGTGCCTAAGATCACTTACTTAGAGAACCTGCTTTTAAAAAAAAAAACCGGCCAAGAGCATGTCGGGCCATGCTCAGTGTAGGGTTCCGTAAACTGAGACTATTAATTCAAAAGGTCGTTTCTTACGGGAAATTTGGCGTCGCTTACGTCATTTTTACTTACGTCCTTTCACTATGGGTTTTTGAATGATAACTCAAAAACGGCTTAACCGATTTATTTCAATATAGTTTTCATTGAAGGAACTCATTAGGCCTCAGTTTCATAAATTTTTTCAAAATTTTAGGACCCACGATTCAAAAGTTAGATGGGGGGGGACGCCCTGTTTTAACCTTTTCCACGGCAAAGACGTATATATCGGCACCACAGGTCCAACGCCAAAGACCGATATATCGGTCACCGACCACAGAGCAAAATAGACCTACATGCACACGCATAAAGTTTAACTTCACTTTTGACATTTAGATGTCGTGGCGTCTGAGTGGTAGGTTTTGCGTTTGACATGGCGTTGAAAAGGTTAAACTTTCGGAGCTATTATTTCCGAAAGTATTAGTTTTATCCAAAAACTGTTTTAGAAGACCCTAATTCATTTTAAAAGACCTATCCAACGACCCCCCACAACCCCACACAACTTGGTTGGAACGAAAAAAAAATTCGCCCCCCACTTAACGTGTACGGGAGGTACCCTAACAAAACATATTTTTCGCGTTTTTATTCTACCGTTTTGTCGGCTTGGTTAATGCACATATTCAAACCAAATTTCAGCTTTCTAGTGCTAACGGTCACTGAGCTAGACCGCGGACGGACGGACGGACGGACGGACGGACGGACGGACGGACGGACGGACATGGCGAAACTATAAGGGTTCCGTTTTTGCCATTTTGGCTACGGAACCCTAAAAACACATTCAAATTGGTTCAATCATTTTAGTGCATGGTGCCATAGACAGACACATAGCAGTTATACTTATAACACCCTTCTTTTTGCAAAAGTCAGACAACAAAGAAAACCTATAACTTTCTAAATATGAACTTCTTATGCTCTGTTATGGATATTCCGATCTATATCCAGTGACATGTAGCCATACGATAAATAAATAATGGATACAGTTTACACTAATTGTTACATATGTTAAATAAACAGTTACTCCTGGGTGTGAGAATAACTGATTTAACTGATAATTATTGCAGATTATGAGACATCTTGAGATTTAGCAAAAGATTTTACTGTTTGGTAAATTCATTTTTCTACTTTTGTATCGAGTTTGTTTGTATTTATGTTATGTTGTGATGCCAGATAGTAGACAGAGAGCTAGCCACATCAGATATGACTCAATAATGAGAGCAACGAAACCCCTCTAGTTAGTTTGCTATACTATGCCGTCTATGCCTACTTTTTAGATCCAGACATCTGGCAGCTGTAAAGTGGTGAAGGTCAAAGAAAGCAAGTAACTTGAAGAAAACAAATCCTAGAGTTCTGGAGTTCAATATTATGGAAAATTACGTTATTTATTTTTATTATATCATAGCCAGAAGTTTCTATTGGGGGAAGTAGACCCCAATGATGTATAATGCAATTTTTAGTATATTTTTGTTTCCAAAATAATTCACAATGTTTTTTGTTTTGATGTTAAAATATAGGCCCTGTTCTCTATAAATGACGCGGTTTTTACCTATTTCGGTATTACTTTTTTCCAACTTAAAAACTTTGTTGGTTGGTCACTTCAATCTGCATCCATTAAAAGCTGCCAGATGCCCAGATCTAGCAATAAGGATGGTTATGCAATCTAACTGGACAGGTTTCATTGCTCTCACTATTGTGTCACATATGACGTGGCCAGCTCTTGGTCCGTAGTTAGAATGTAGGCACTTGTGCACAGCACAGCATGTTGTATAAATACTTAACCATGCAGCCTTTTATTTGGATATCCCTTGGTGTGGCAGGCAGTCAGCTGCCAACCGTCATGTCATTTTAATTTGAATTTTGATTAATTAAAATAAAATAAAAATTCCAACAACTTATAAATGACTTATGCCACTTGAGGAGATATGATATGCAAAAATGCATTTTAATACGTAACCCAACTATATTTCTTATTAGCATAATAAAGTAGCAAGCAAGATTTTCCACATTATGGCCCTTAATAAATTTCAGTATCAGTGTGGAAAATTCTAGAAAATTTACTTGCAATAAAAAGTACATGATACCTTCCATCCAATTTAAAATTACAAGCATTATTGTGTTCATGTAATTTACTACATATTCAATATACAACCTTCATAATATGTGATACTGTGTTACATTACACAGCATTGAAAATCACATGTAATGTAACTTACTTATCAAAACTGAAGTTGTCTGCCATATCTCCACGGGTTCCACTACTATGCCTCTGCCAGAATCGCAGGTACATCCATGACAGAATGGTGCCGCTGCCCCACATGCATGGATAGGTGCCCTCCAGGGCCCCAATAGCCCATAGGATTATAGCCACTATAAGCAGTAGGAGTGGTAATGATCTGTTTGTAAGTTTGCCTGGAATTTGTGACAATAATCGATTAATTATATAGAAATCTTCAATTTTGTCCCTATCATAATATCATTATTATAACAATCTTATCTTCTTGTTACTCTTTGATGTAATTATAAAGTAATCTATTCGTTAAAAATCTTCAGAAACAAAACAAAGTATGTCATACCTAAAGGTGTCTTTACAAGCAGATGGTCAGGCAATATCTGCTTTACTGCCACACTAACCGCGGCCAGGTACCCCGCCAGGCCGTGCACATGTATGTCAAACAGATACGATGTCTGACCCGTACACGCAAAGATTACCAAGTAGTAAAACGTTGTCAGAAATGCCACGCCAAAGTTCGTCAGGAAAAAGAACTTCATCATCTCCATTTGGCCCCATAGCGGCTCTATCAACTTCCCACATAATCCCACTGTTACTATATCAATAACCACTTCCCATAAATGTATCTCGAGAAACCAGAACGTAAAAGTAGACCACAATTGAAACGAAGGAGGCAACAAATATCCTGGAGTTACACTTAGAACGTTCACGACATCTTCGGAGAACGATAACACGTATCCTATTACTACGACAACACAGATGAATTTCACTGAAGGCGATGTGTTTCCTAATAATGCTGAAAATTGCTGTCGTAAATATGGTAAATTACGGCTAAATACTCTAAGCGCAGCCATTTTTGTGACGGTTGATTGAGAAAAATAGACATTAGAAATCTGTCAATTGTTTTCAGTTCAGAAACCGAAAATATTATTTGAGGAGGTTCCGTAAATAATCTTAACCCGAGTTTTTTTATTTGAAAACAAAATTATTTTAGTGTTATGAAATTCATTTTTATTAGATAATTAAATTAAATAAAAGCAATAAATCAAAACGTTTTCTTTTTACGTGTTTTTAAAGATAAAAACGAAAAACTGGACTGATAAAAAGGAGCCTTAAATAATCTGGCCTAAATGACACAAATGATTTGTCAAAAGTGTTAAAATTTGTAATGTTTTTGCTCAAAGCAAGCATTAACTAGAGACCGCACACGTGTACCCCCGTATGGGATAGATATATAGATGCCCATAATCACTTCTACAGCATAAAACAGAACAATTTACCAATCTTTTCCTTAGCCGACACAACTTTCTAGGAAAACTAACAGCTTTTCTCGTAGCAATCACAGAAATTCTTGAAGAAATCGCGAAATATATCTGTTTGTTACCCTCCACTGCTAGAAGTAACGCGTGGAGGGTAATAGAAACTATGACAAGGACCAACGATAATAGCACCTCTCTGCCGTATCTATTGAAAGTGTAATAAGACCATCCCGTTCTATCTTGGTATTATTAGTTCCGTGTCAGATCTATGGGTGGTATATCTATGTGTTTTTGTATTTTATTGCGATAAGGAAAATTTTTTTTAACATTATCTTAGCCTGTACAAGAGCATTTCTATTTCTTCAAACTGTACAAGATAAATGTTATTTCTCCGATACATCGGCAGCGCGTTGTTGGTAAGAGAAGATTTACTTTACTCCAACTAATATTAAATGTATCATTCTAGCATCTAGCATTAAATGTAGCATTACAATATTTACAATCAAATAAATACAAAGGAATTTTTCAATAATCTGATAATTTTAGTTGCGGGCAGCCAGCGTGTGGGGTAACGGAATGACGGGTGTGAAACAATGCAGCGGAGGCCGGGTGAGCTACCTCACTCAAGTAGACGCGGCGGCATTGGACCAAGACTTATTCAATGAATACAAATTCAGCGTTGATCAGTTAATGGAGCTAGCAGGGTTGAGCGTCGCAACAGCAGTAGCGAAAGTCTATCCGCCTCAAACGTAAAAAAATTTTACCCTGTAGAGTCTGTCCAGAAAGAATTGTCATAGAATGTATGAGCTCATATAAACTAAGACACTTTTCTTTCCGGACAAACTCTATAAACTATTTTTTTTTAATCTTAATAGTCTTTTATCATGATCAAAAATATAACCCATCAGATGTTGTGATAATAAATTACCAGAGTTTCTGATGCAATTCTGCAAATAAAATTATAATAAGTTCCGTCATTCTGAGAAACGGAAGTCCTATTCACTCTATACATATTATAATTGTGAGAACTCAAATTGATCAACTGATTCCTCCTGACCTACCTAGTAACACCTAGTGAACTATCCAACAGGATTTACTTTACAAATCTTAAAACTTTGTATGAAAAAAAAATCTGATTTTTTGGCTGTGTAAGTCAGTATTTTTGGATACATAGAATATAACTTCTCATTTTGTATTGATTTCAGGCATCAATCTGCTCTAATAATCTGTGGTCCGGGCAACAACGGAGGTGACGGCTTAGTGGCAGCCCGCCACATGGCCCTATTTGGATATGCAGTGGCTGTACACTACCCTAAACGCACCCCCAAACCCCTCTACGAAAATTTACTGGAACAGTGCAAGCAATTTAATGTGCAAATTGTTGATAACTTACCACCTGTAACAGAGTTGAAGCAAAGCTACAAAGTACTTGTAGACGCACTGTTTGGGTTTAGCTTTAAACCGCCTGTCAGAGAACAGCTAAAGCCTGCGTTGGATGCTTTGATTAATGCAGGGCTACCAGTTTGCAGGTATTTTGTTTTTTGTAAATAACCATTCTGTGACTCAGTGAAAAAGGGCACAAGTCCTATAAAAATGTGCCATTTCACCTGAACCAATTTAACTTACACTTCATTTGACTAGACTCACAGCATTATTCTTTCTGTCAATCATATTTAATTTAAAAATAATAATAGGTAGCTCTTTGGCGGTCAAAGCATTGGATGGAGAAATCGCCATACCGGTTATAATAATATACTTTACTTTAATATTATGGAATTTTGTTTTACAGTGTGGACATTCCAAGCGGATGGGATGTAGAATCTGGTCCAGGCAATGGGCCTGCTTTAAAGCCATCTCTGCTGATCTCCTTGTCAGCTCCTAAGCTATGTGCGAAACCAGAGTTCCTGCAGAACACCAAACATTATCTCGGGGGCAGATTTCTGCCACCAGGAATTCTCTCCAAATATAATTTAACTTTACCTCCATATCCAGCCCAAGAACAAGTGGTTCAGTTGTCTTGCTAATAATTTTAACATTTTTCTAAGAATATTTTTTATTTCGTTAAGTGATGGGTGTAATTTTAATGGGAAAGAATATGTACATATATTGTTATGGCAAATAAATTTAAATCCATTTTGTTTCTTTACTGTACTTCACTTACCATTTAATCCTTTTATTTCATTGCTTTCATAACTTAGTCACTTAATAAGTAGGTATGTAATGTAATGCTCTCAAAATAAGATACTTCTGTGCACGAAAAACCTCTTAACGCATAAACCGCAAATCGAAATTTGGTGTGAAGTGAAGATTGTTTGATTCCCGGGCAGGGAGGATATTTTCGAACGAGCGGAGTGCAAGCGAAACTAGTTCTTACAATAACTTCTGGCTACTGGGACGGCTCGCCATTTCGGTGGCTTTTTGATTTTGAGAGTTTGTTCGACGATAACTTTAGTAACGTTTTTCTGCTCTTCATGAAATTTGATGGGGTTGTAGCAGTGAACTTAGAAGGCGAAAAAAAATCTTCATCGCGAGTTCTCAGTTCGAGGCGGACTACTAGTTATTCCAGAAATCATTCTATAAGGGGGTGGAATGTTTGTATGGGGAATCGATAACCACTGAACCGGTTTAGATGAAATTTGTTATGGAGATAGTTTAAGTAAAAAAGGATATAGAATAGTTTTTATCCCCGAAATCATCTCTGCGTGGATTACTAATTCCACACAAAGTTTCGGGCAAAAGCCTGTGTTCCTATTATTTTAAACTTTACCGCCACATTCAACAGACGGGTTTTTTTTTTTTTTTTTTTTTTTCTTATGGACTTTAGGCGGTATTGCCTGTAGCCAATGTCAAGTATAAAAAGGCGGGAAATAAGAGCTATCTTTAGGTACAATGCATGGTACAATGTCTTCAATCGATAAGTATTTTGTTTAATCAAATAAGTTTTAGGCAACGTTGTTCGGTAGAAGTGGCATAAGCCTTGTTAGTTGCTATTTGTAGAGTGATAGCTCCCTACAAAAGGCTCGAGGAGGCTACAGGTTGTTCTGAACCAATCAATGGTTACACGCCTTTTAAGACTAATTCTTCATTATCCGCACATTTGTTCGTTAGATCACCGCACAATAAGCTATCTATATACACACTGAACCACGAAAATGAACAAAAGACAAATAATTAATCCCAACGAACTGCGACCATGATGAGCTCAACCCATAGACTCTTCAACAGACGGGTTTGCCAACAAGCTTAAAAAGAAAACTATTCAAGTCACATTTTATGACTCGCGATACTGAACCACGCCGCAATGGCCGCATGGTTGACGTTTGAACTGTCGTTTTCATTTCGCGCCATATTTTCCCTCCACACCGGCTGTCATAAGCTCGTGAGGTCAGCGCCCAGCGTCATTTATTTAGTATCAGGCATTTGTCCCTTCGTGCAATCCCGCAAATTTATTGTAAAACGTGAGTATTCTTGCGCAATATCAGTCTAAACATATAAGTAACATGTGTACATGCTTTGGTGGATTTAAATCAGTGAACAACTACTTGCAAAATCCGTTACTTGAGTCGTCCGCTACGTGCCATGTTTCTTTGTTACCGACGCTTGTATTTGCGTTAATAGCTTCAAACTTACTTACATTTATCGATATTTAATTGTGTTATTTCATTGCCAGACAACAATGTTCGAGGCACGTTTACTCAAGAGCGCGATCCTCAAGAAGGTGCTGGAAGCCATCAAAGATCTGCTAACACAAGCCACGTTTGACTGCGACGACAATGGCATCCAATTACAGGTAAAATTTCCATATCTGTGGAATCTATCTTATTGCTTGTATTCGTTATTTTACTGAGCCAAATGAAACTGGAATGATACATTAACCTAAGCTAAGTTTAAGTTGTTACAAGGCTAGGTATGTGGAAGGATTGGCAAACCATACCTTGCAAGCTAATAATATGTGACGTCCCACGGGTGAAAGTACCTTATGGCGGTTGGAGCTTACATTGCGAAGCATCGCATTAGTATTGCAGCGTCGTTAGAAATAGCGTAAGCCCCAACCGCTATAAGGTACCTTTCCTCGTGGAATTTCACATATGTGAAACATTTATACAGAAGTGGCTCTCTGAAATTCGTGACAATGATTATTTTCATTGTAGTTCTTTTCTTAAAAAGTAACCCGTTTTGATGATAACTATAAATCCCATTTTTTGTGTCCTATCAGGCAATGGACAACTCTCACGTGTCACTGGTGTCCCTCACTCTCCGAGCAGATGGCTTTGACAAATACAGATGCGACAGAAACATTTCCATGGGCATGAACTTAGGAAGGTAAGTTAACATCAATCATAGACAAAATAGTAGTAGTAGAACTGTGCTATATGAAGTAGAAAATGTATGCCACATGCTAAGATCACGGCCATAGGCGAGCCAATACAACGTAACAACGTAAGGAGATTACTTTGAAAGTACTTAATCCATTCAATTTTACTACATTTTATTTGATAGCAGTTTAGGGTATATCAAACTGATAAATATTTTGCAGTGAAGATTATTAAAATGAAACAAAACATACATAAATGAATGATGAATTTAGTAAAAGAAAATCTTTTTATTCAACCAGTTGTTGTATTGAAATAAAATCCAAAAGAATTGAATAAGTTCTATGAGTAGAAAAAATAAATAAATAAAACATCTCGTCCTCAGCATGTCCAAGATCCTGAAGTGTGCAGGCGATAAAGACACAGTGACCATGAAGGCACAGGACAACGCAGACACGGTCACATTCGTCTTCGAGAGCCCCAACCAGGAGAAAGTCTCCGATTATGAAATGAAACTCATGAATTTGGACCTTGAACATTTAGGTAAGATTATGACGATTTTTTCTTGTGTGGCATAATAATTAATATAATATTCCTGAAGAATCTAGTAGTTCAATTTAAAACCAAAGCACTTGTTTAAGGTAGTTGTTGTGTCTGAGGTGATTCTAAATGTCCTGCCTTTTCAATTTATAATATGATTATTGTGGAAAAGAAATTAAGGATATAAGGATATTTTGTACCTTCTTTATGTCCAATAAAGCTTAACTAAATAAATACTTGCCAGGTATCCCCGAGACTGAGTACAGCTGCACAATCCGCCTGCCCAGCGTAGAGTTCGCGCGGATTTGCCGGGACCTCTCACAGTTTGGAGAGTCTATGGTCATATCTTGCACCAAAGAGGGTAAGAAACTAAAAATTATGACTATAATTCAAACTTAACAGAATTTTTGTTGACTGCAGAAAATATCTATTGTATTTTTTTATTTACTAAATGTTTTTTTTTTTACTTTATATTATAAGACTTATATAGGAAACAAAACAGGTAAACCTAATTAAATATAGAAACAATATTTCCTGACTGAGTTACATATATATGTACCCAAAATATACACGGTGCCCGCGAGGAAACGGAAATATTTTAACAGTGTATTCCTGATCGGCTGATCGCATTTAGAGACAAAAATGTCATTTAAACTTTTTTGAAATTCGCCGGGTTTCAGAGTTAATACCAATTTATAAAAATAATAAAAAAAAAATTATTGTGTTTCAGCGCAAAACGCCTTTGCGCTGATGGCGATGCCGTCACTATGGGGCCTAGTCTAGATATCTTTATTGACAGATATCAAAGTGACAAGAAACACATTATTCGACTAGTTTTTCTGAAAAAAAAAAGTACCAATTGATATTCATCGATATTATTCCAAGAACAATTACTTATTATGTATAAAAAAAATACAAAAAGTCGAAAAAGAAAACAAAAAAAAATTTTTTTGGTGGAATTGACCTAAATACAAGATATACAAGAAGTTTTTTTCTTCTAATGACCTCAGGAATATGTGGTTAATTTTTTTCTGTTTTCGCGGGCACATTGTATATTAAGATCTATGTAAATATTGATGTTGATAGTGGCATTGTTAATTGATCCCTTTTTTTTAATTTGAAATAATACTGTCAACATGTTCACATTGCTATTCTCCTTAATGAATATCTTGTAATCTATTGCAGGCGTGAAATTCTCGTCCACGGGCGACATCGGCTCAGCCAACATCAAGCTGGCGCAGACGGCGTCCGTGGACAAGGAGGAGGAGGCGGTCGTCATCGAGATGGACGAGCCCGTGACGCTCACGTTCGCGTGCCAGTACCTCAACTACTTCACTAAGGCCACGTCGTTGAGCCCGCAGGTAAACATTCTTCTAGACTAGACTGAATAAACGCTAAAAGCACTATAAGTCGAGCTACAGAAGTTATGCACGAGGGCCCGGCCGATACGGTGGGTTATGGAACTTAGGAGATTATCACACTGGCGCCGCATGCGAATCCGTCACCAGTGTGATAATCGCCTTAAAAATGAGGTGAAATGATTCCTTGTATCATGATCGTAACCAGTGGGGGACAATACATACAGTTAGCAATCTCACAGAAGTTAGAGCAGAAACAGAAAAAGATATGCTATCTACTTCTTACTAAAAAGGGTTTAAGAAAGTTTTCTTCTAACAAATTTGGTTTGCTAGTACCCAGTTAGTTCTCCCACATCTTGTGGATTTATCGTTAACGCGCTGCAAGAATGTAACCTTGTCCAGTTGGCCGCTCTCAATCTAGCATACTAGGCAGGAAACTCACTAGAAACAGCCTCCAGTGTGTTATAATCCCCCCGCAAGATGGTATCCCAAATCACTGCACCCATGCAATTAAAACTGCAAGAAGCCACGCGCTTAGCGAGGGATAGAACCCTATGGAGGAACCTGGTGTTCAACAGAAGGACATGATGTCACGATCCTCAGCTCTGAAGGAACGACTAATGATGATGATGATGTGTCATAATCATTTTAACATTCAAATTTCCATTTACCCAACAGGTCCAACTCTCCATGTCAGCTGATGTGCCGCTGGTGGTAGAATACCGCATCCACGACATCGGCCACATCCGCTACTACCTCGCGCCCAAGATCGAGGAAGAGGACAGCTAGACTAGTAGTTAACAATGTTAGTTCTAATCTTTACTATTAATTTAAGTTTTATACAGCATCGGTTTCTGTTATCGTGTCCTTTGTGATTGTCGATTTCGAGAATATTTTCAGTTTATACGTAAAGTAGCCAGCGTTATATCCATTTCTTCATTCTTCGTAATAATGTTAAAAAATAATGGTAATAATATGATAATTTACTTTTCAGTTTGATGGTCAGAACCATATAAATATTGAGCAGGGCTCTAATATAAGTTGTCACGACTGATAAAAATTATGCTATTTTTGTACTACAGTATGTTGCACAATACATATATGATATTCCATAAACATTTGTTGCTTATGATTTGCCCAATCCTGTCACATGTACATTGTACAAAGTGCTTCAAACAATAGGTATGTCTAATAATCATAACAAAGGTAAAATAATAGACAAGATACTTTTAGGAAATTTTATATTGACATTCCATCATATATCAAATACTACACAGTATTTCAAATCATGTCCATGTTTTACATGAGTATTTAATCCGAAATATAAATAAGAAATCCATACTTATAAAAAGAGAGCTCACAAAATAAAATCATTCTAACTCAAATGGAATGTTAACTTACGTCTATTCAATAATTTATCAGGTTCTAAACCTTAGTTTAAAATAATGTTACATCTACAAATGCCTTTGGTCTTTATGTACTAGCCAGCGTATTAAAATGTATACTCGTAAATTACTGCGGAAATTTAATTATTCCATGCATACGTGAAATAGGTATTCAAATGTTCCAACATACATATTAATTCCTATGTCAGTTAATAAACATTACTTCAATCACACTGATATTGCATTCACAAAATTGTACAATTGTCATCTGTCCTCAAGAAATGTTTGGTATTTGTGTTGTCGTTCAATTCAAGGCAAAACACGACTGCATACTTCGGATCGCTCCTCGAAATATGGAGTCACGCGACGACATAAGCCATGCTAGCAGGGCAGGTGACAATGGGGTTGGCCGGTGAAAACTTTTGCAGAGGGCGCTGTTCCAGATTCCATACAATAAGAGAAAGAGATACAAATAATGATAGAAAGAGACAGACGATTAATGGTCCTCAACTTGTAAGCAGGCATAAAGTTTTTCTTAGGCATAAACCTTCCCTATGGCGTTAATCTACATCATTTTAATTTTAGTGTACTCCAAAAACGGATGGTTTTCAATTTCGGAGAAATTCGAGACAAAACATGGAGTCATTTTCATTGAATCATTTTCGCCATCAAATATCGGAGCGGTAAAGGTACAAGAATATCAGAACATGCAATTTATCACCTTCACAATAGAGGCGTTGTTTAGATATTTGGCGACTCTACCACGGGTGACAGATAGATAATATTACGGGAATTTTACTAGCAAAGGCGGAATTATTGAATCACAAAATAGCTCTTAAATGGCAACGTGACTAGACCATATTTAACTTACGAAGTACAATAGATACGCATACACAGATTCTAAAACAAAAATATATCCTTCTGTTCCCAAAGGCAGCCGTAACATAATTTATAACATCATAATAAACGCGTAAGGACAAATCTGTTCCCCACCTACGCAAACTACTTACTGCACAAAATTGCATGACAAAAATAGTAGCTGTTTATACCCCGACTCTCCGGTGCAACATTTATCCGGATAAAGCCGGAGAACAGCTAGTATTTATTTAAATTGATGACCGACATAAGGCTCTTCTAAAGATTGACTTAATTTTACTTTCAGGAACAGGAAAGACTAATTTTGAACTTTTTGAACCTAAATCTGCGTATGACCTATACATAACACTAGGATTAAAATAATCGTCGATACACTCTTAGATAAATAATGGTTAAATTAAGGAGGGCGGAACGGAGCGTACTGCAGTTGACCGCGACGCTACCAATTTTGATAACAAACTCAGAGAGATAGAAATCAAAACGAAGTCTCGTCCGGCACGGTATTGGTTTTTGACTGTTACCGAGTTTCACATATGTAAGATGCCGCAAATTTTTTTGTTCAAACTTTTAAAGTTTGCTCGAGTAAATGCTGAAGAAGTCTCGAGATCGGCATATATCTGTATACGAGTATTCCACGAGTGTGTCGCTAACTGAATGCTGTTTTAATATTTTTGAGGATCGATTTCTGGTGTTAATGTCCATTTCACTTCTGACTGACCATAAATTCGTTCACAAATTTTAGAGTTAGCATTTTGTAAGCGAAACTCGTAGAATGCTCCTATACGTTAGAGCGTCCTATCCGGTATCGGATGTCGTAAGGCCTAACGTAAAAGGCTCTATAGCACTAAGTCCGCCTTTATTATTGCTTTCTTTTAAGCAATAGATTTGGTAATTTAACAGTATGCACATATTTTTCTTTCGACTTCCTTACTATCCAACATTCGATATCGGATCGGATAATGTGAGAACGAGCATTATAATGGGGTGGCCACTTGGTTTTCAAAGATTGCGTCAGCATAGGTTGTAGGTGCTTGTCAATACCAACTGTATTGTGCGACAGGTACAGTCGCCATCAGATGTATCGGAGCGGCGACTGTACAACCTATGCCGGCGTCACCTGACGAAACCTGTGCCACTCGTCTGCCCCACAGTCAAAGCACCGGTGTAAGGTGATACCGTCCCGGGTAGTAGGTCTCGGTGGTTACTGCTTCCACTTCTTGGCGGAGAAGAGCACGGCGCGCTGCTTGAGGAACAGGCTGTAGCTCTGCTTGCGCGGCGCCGCGCGCCCCCGCCCCGCCCCCCCGCGGCCTCAGGACTCGCGCTTCACCTGCACCACAACCTACATTTTAGTAGGATATTATTTAACTTGTCCGAATGTTATGACGCCCACCCACTATCAGTCCGACGGACGATATCCGCCTGTCAGTTGTTCGAACTGATAGTGGGTGGCCGCCCTTAGTAAAAACCTCTTCAATGCAATTGCGCCCTGAGGTATAACAAATTTAATCAATTCAGATCAAATGCAGCAATGTAAGTAACTAAAAATACTGTTGCTATAAAGTTCAATTCAGTGATCAGTTAATTGTATTAATTCGATAATACCAAGATCATACATTTGAGTTATATATAGAACGCCAAAAAAACAGTGGTTCTATTGAGTTCGAACGCAAATGTATGTTTTTAGTACTATCGTACTTAGGAATTCAAAGACCAGGTAATTTGAAATTATTAAGAAGTGACATCTTTTTTAACATATTTAAAAACAGAGTTCCCTATTCTAAGAAAGGTACATATTCTTTGAATATCACTTTGACAGTAAAAAAAAACGGACTTTACAATTATCAAATCCTTATTGGTACCTAGTTTTAAGTGTTGGGGTCAGTTGGGTACGCACCTCGCTCGGGCCCTCGGGCTCGTCGTCCGCGTCTCCCTCCACGAGCGCGGGGCTGATGATCTGGTCGTGCAGGGTGCGGAGATGCCGCAGCAGGTTGGACTTCACGTTGAACCCTTTGTTGCACAGGCCGCATACAAATGGACGCTCGCCTGAAATATTTGTTGATGAGTATTGCTCGCCTAATAAATGAAGAGTAAGTACAGATATCTATGTGAGTTCCAGAAGATTTAAAAATGGTGGAAAAATTATCGCTATGAAGCAACATTATATTTTGGACATGAGTTACAAATCATCAAGAGGCCGTAAATCCTATTTAGAGATTTTTATTAACTATTTTCTTAATAAAATGTAACTTATTCTTATACGCCAAAGAAATGATTATATATTCAGTAGAAATAGAGATACACAGTTTTTCAAGGCTTACACTGTTGCAGTGATCAATTAACTATGAGATAGAGTACTTGTAAGAGGTCCTAGCTCTCATACACAACCTTTGCTGGCCTGTGATATACAATGTAAGCAAATTGTACACCTTTGTGGATTAGGCATCCCCTCGTAAAGTAATAAGGCAGCAGGTCACAGGGTTAATAACACCTTCATGCCTCTATCTTGAAAAATATGATGTTGTATAAAACGTTTATTTTAATCGGGCAATGTAAAATGACGGGTAATTAAAAAATGTGGCTGTTATTTAAAATCCCCAGACAAAATCAAGAATCACGGTTAGTGTATAACTGCAAGCAAATAGGTCGATCCGTTCAGGCGATAAAATGAGAACACTCAAGTCACTCAAACATCCATGCGGCCCATGCCCAGTAAAGGCGCGCGCAAGTAATGGTTTTTTATCGAAGATATGAAAACAGTCCCTACTTGCTGTCTAGAGGTAAAATATAAATTAAAACTCATTAACAACTATCAATAGCTACAGAATATTGCACCTTTGTAGTTTGGCGCAAAAATGTGGACATATCTTTGTCGTCGACTATACAAGCGTAGAGTCAGCAGCAGAAACGGCAAAGCGGACGAGCCGTTCAAAATAATCTTAGCACGGCTTTATTGTTAAGATAACTAGACCGTGTTCAGGTCATTCTGATCACCTCGCCGGCTTAGCTATTCCCGCTGCTTACTGTACCATCGCCCACACTGTTAACTGCCCATCGGTGGACCATATGTCTTTTGCAATAAGGTCCACCGATGTACAGTTAAGAGTGTTCCTGTAGTTTTACAAATAAAAACTAGTATAAAATCACTAACCTGTGTGAGTCCTCATATGTATGAGCATGGAGGCATGCGACGGGAACGTTTTCTTGCAATGCGAGCAAGTTTTGTTTTGCGCGCCCTCTGTGAAACGATTGTGACGTTTTGGTGGGGCACTGTTGTTTGATATGGCCAATTCTAGACAACCGACATCGATACATTTAGAAAGGGTTATTAGGACATCATGTTTTGTAGAGGTGATGGCATGGTTTTGTCACAAATGTGTCACATCAGAAGTGGGATACATTTTACTATAACAAATGTGTTCTAACGGATTAATATTGAAATTATAAATGTCAGTAGTTGTATAATATAATATTACAATTTTAATCGAAAGTTATGCTGCTCGGTCCAGTAGCTCTCCCAACTAAGCTGTCAAGTCCTAAATAGCCTTAATTAATCTTTATTCCTTATGCAGCAATAGTCCTCCTAAGGAGTCCTATTCGGACCTCATTTCCTTCAATGGTCTTAAAGAGAAGGTTATGCTAAGGATTTTTTTTATATAAATCATTGTTGTGAGACTTAATCAAAATTAAAAAGGTTAACCTTTTCATTAGAACAAATTAGTGGGCGGGCAACATAACTTTTGAAATTTTTGGAGCAATTCTAAGTGAAAGCAACATTTTATTTCAATTCTTTCAGTACCCATCCGTTCCCTTGTCTGAAGATCCGTAAACTATGCCACCACCTCTGGTCGCGGTGCTATCAAGCCAGAAGCAAAGCCAATATAACATAACTGAAGTGATCATCATGTGTGCGGGTGATGCGAGGCGGGAACTCGGTGGTTAACAGGTTAGTAACTTACTCTTTACACTGATTTGAACTTTCACGATTTTTACACTGTGTTACAAATTAAACGGGACTTAACCGCGTATATAAAAATGAAAATCAATTTCAACGTTTTAAGAACAGAATTTGGAAGGCGATTGTCAGATACTGGTTTTACACATCAACGGACGCATCAGCAGATTATATATGCGTCTCGTTATCTAGTTATAGAGTAGGAAAAGGTTTTGCCAGATGGTGCCAGCATAGGTTGTACAGTCAGCATCAATAGTATCTTCCTACACGAAGGCCGCAAAAATATGTGACACGCTCTTATGGCTCTACAAATAAAAGCGAGTCACATATTTTTGCGGTATTCGTGTAGGAAGATACTATGGATGCTCACTGTACCTGTCACTAGTTTTATTCTAAGGGATTTGGCTTAGAGCTAGAACCAACGCCAGAAAAAAAAACAAAATATTTGACAAAATTGGTAGGACTATAGGTAGGTAGGTAGGTATAACCTCTATGCTGGCGTCATCTGTAAATACTTTCGACCGGCAAACCCCATTCTGCGATGCTAGTTCAAAACGCGTCTTATTCCTATACGATTTCAAATTCATCTCTTATTAGCACGGCAGCGCTGAACTCGGGGTTCCGGAGAGAGAACGTCAGAAGTTTATATCAAAATGCGGTTAAGTCCTATTTTATTTGTAATTTACGTTTTTTTTTAAATTCGCTTGTCGAGAATCAGCCACGTACATAACAATCAGGTTTCAGCTATGTTGGTTATTTTAAAATTTGATCGTATTAAATTACCTCATTCCCAAAATATCGTAGATCAAATTATGTCAATAAGTAAGTATTCTGGTATTTTATTTTATTTCTTTCCATCTTATTTGCATTCTCGAGCGAAAATTATAGACAATATTTCGGACTTAAATGAGATCAGGACTATCAGAAGTACCTAGTATTTTGAGAACGAGTATTGTAATATAAATAATTAGGTTGGGTTAATTTGATTTAGACGGGGCCCATTTATAAATGGGCCCCGTATAAATCACAGTAGAGTGTAATTACAAAACTCGACAATTTATCTAAGTACATAACTTTTAAATATTGTATTAAAATGTCATCCAAATATTTGGCAAAATTGCACAAAGTACAGTCAGCACTAGAAGTAGTTAAGCTAGTGAAGTGTTAACGGGCGTTACTTAGGGAAAAGAACCCAATCCACAAAACATTTTAGTCATAATCATTAATTTTAACGATAATTTTGATGGATCCTTTTCGCTACACTACGTTCCATTGATCTTGGGTCGTCTTTATTGTTAAAAGAATAAGATCATGTGAAGCTTATTTTCAACACCTCACTCGTTACAGTTAAGTACTTCTGCTGATGACTGTACATGTATAACCTATATGAGGACCTATTATGTATTGACGTATTGTACAGGCACCAAGACCGTGCGGAACTTATTGTCACCATAGTTTTTGATTCAAGCCAAAAGGCGCTGTTCCTGTAATAACCAGTGAAGAGTCAACGGGGATTTGGTTCCTACTGGGGGTAAATTTACCTCAATATTTATGGTAATATATATTTGGCGCCGATTCCGGACTCCGTATTGCTTAAAGAGGACATCACGAAGCCGAATAAGTTTCTCTTTATTCATTTTATTTTATGTTATGTTTGTAATTTTTAAAGTGGCCCCCATTGGCAACCAAATCCTCGATCACTGATAATAACTAAGTGTTAAGTGTATAGGGTGAAAGTGTGAGGTAAAAGGTACACACCTGTTTCAGTGTGGGTGCTTTGCACGTGGCGCACCCACTCCGCGGGGTTCGGGAAATGCTTCTGACACAGATCGCAGCGGAGTAGCGCCATCGTTTCTTCAGTGTCGTCGCTCTGTGTACAAATATTACCTATTAAAGTACCTATAAGTATTTTCTAGTATGATTACTTAAATAATGATATTAATGATAAATCTTATAGACGTCAACTAGAAATCTATTTTTATGCACCTCTTTTATTGACACGGAATGTAGTCAAATGTACGTTTATTGCGTACGTAAATGTACAGTCAGCAGCAAAAATAGCTAAGCGGGTAGGGTGTTCAAAATGAGCTGGACACGACTTTATTGTTAAGAGTCCGGTAAACTTTTTTTTCGATTTCGCTAAAATTTTTGATGCTATTTTGCAGTAACTAACATAACTATTATAATTTTGTATACACATTATGAAAGATCGTTTCTTTTTGCATGGAATAAATACAAAGATTTTTTAATTTATGCTTCATTTATAAATACTTCACTATAATCTAACACCTGTTTCGCGATTTTTGCTTGGAGAGGTGAAAAGAGTAAGGTTTTTATTGATAAAAATTAAGTTATACAAGTACGTAAAATATATAAATACATTGGAGAATGAGTCGTCTGAGGAATAAGTGTGACAGTTTTTTTCATTATCATATATATATATATATTTTTTAAGGCAGAGTGTAAGGCGAAGCGTTGGTAGCCTGACGGTAACGACGTCTGACTTTCAATCCGAAGGTCCCGGGTTCAAACCCCGGCTCGTACCAATGAGTTTTTTCGGAACTTATGTACGAAATATAATTTGATATTTACCAATCGCTATACGGTGAAGGAAAACATCGTGAGGAAACCTGCATACATCCGCGGAGAAATTCAAAGGTGTATGTGAAGTTCCCAACCCGCTTTGGGCTAGCGTGGGGACTATAGCCTGATCCCTCTCGTGCATGAGAGGAGGCCTGTGCCCAGCAGTGGGACGTATAGAGGCTAACATATTAAGGCAGAGTGTGTTTTGCTAGAGCAATTTTGATAAAAATTGCCAAAGTTTAGGGGATATTTTTGGGAAGAAATTAAAGTATTTTACAAATATAAAAATACAAAAATAAACTTCACTTCATCCTTTATTCAGATAGTGTAAAACATATTAGGGTCCATAACAAATAATAATTAAAAATCATATGACAAAATTGCATGAATCAACGTCCTCACTAAACAGGCTCTGTAAGAATTGAGTTTTAAGGTATTAAATATTAATATATACAGACCTAAAGTACTTTTTAGCAATAACAAGACTTCAAACTATCTTACCAAATGCGATTCACGTGCATAATGTCATTATTAACGATTTTCGTTTTCAAATCGTTACCGGACTCTTTAAGAAAATAAGAGCGTGTGTAGGTCATTTTGAACACCTTACCCGCTCAGGTACTTTTGCTGCTGACTGTACCTAGTCGCTTTATCGTTACTGGTCGGACAGTCGCCTAACTGAGAAGCTATATAAAATATACCTGTAGCTGTAGGTACACACAGGATAGGCGTACCATATATTTTCGAATAATATCTTGTAGAATAAAGCCATTGTAGCTTGTAGCAATTAATAAACCATATTTGTGACGTTTTCAAGTCAAAGGTACATCATTGTCGGTTATCGATAAAAAAAAATTAAAATTAAAAATGTCACATTTATAGGTACCTACAACAAGGCAATCATTATTGGTGAGTATAAAAATGTGTGTATTTCGTAGGATACCTGAGGCCAGTTTTATAAAGCTACAAGTTACAATTTACAAGCGGAACTCTCTTTCTAACCCTATGTGTTAGAAAGAGACTTCCGCTTGTAAATTGTAACTTGTAGCTTTATAAAACTAGTCTCTGCCGTCTACTTTTACTTGGTTATTTTGCTTACTTGAAAACAGGACATTATGTCACTTGAAGGTTAACCACCAATTCTTTCTTTTTTTTAACGTCTACAACCTAGAACATGGGTGACATCAGGGTGATACTCGTAGGTACCTGTATCACCTAATTCACCTACCAATGTCGATGTAACCCTCAAGGTTGTGGAAAAAATAAAAAATAAAGTGTTAGGTCACACGCTTAGGTGACTACGTCACATGAGACTAGCAGTGGCGGCGGGTCCATAGAACACGGTTCCCGTCGGCTTGGCAAATTTTCAGGCACCTGGGTTATCCTATAGCTCATGAAGAAATTTTAAGCCAAATTAAGCACCGGCTTGCCTACTAAATTTTTTGACCCGCCGCCACTGGATACTAGGTACTTTATATATTGCAAAATAAAATCATAACTAATAAATCGTATCTTAAAATAGTATTAAAACCAAATTGGGTATTTTTTAGATATAGATCTACAAAAAAGCGCCCCTCGACTTTTTTTTGGGTTTTAAGGTGAGGATACGTAAACCATCCGCGTTTTAAACTTAAACAACCGCTCAGATTTTGTTTTTATTTGTTTTTCAACATAAGTTACTTGTTTTCCACCAGTAGTACCCGGTAACATGACATACCTAAATATGTGTATGAGATTCGGTAACTGGTTGCAGTAATAGAACGTAATATCAACAAGATAACCAAACAATTGATATTTCTAATAAACATAACAATGCAGGCAATAAATAAAAGTACATTTCACAATACACATAATGGAATAATATTAACAGCTGAAAAGTAAGAAGTTATTTCATCGCTATAAATATTTGAAACATAATTTTCAATCGTTTTTAATATCATACTAACAGGTGCCAAATCGTCAATAAGGTCAAATGATGACAATAGCAGATGTCAGAAGATATACTAAACTTATTATTTACACAAATAACACAATGCACGTGAGGGGACCCTTAACCTATTTACAAGTAAAAGAATTAGTAAATCCATGTTGTGCGATATTATTACTTAAAACATCGTTCCATTTCGTCATCAGTAAGTTTGACGAGGGTGACAGACTCCTCCCACAGTATCCTTGCGTCCTTGTCGTTATACGCTCTGTATACAGCCCGAGCTTTCCCGCAATTCTCGAAATATTCCCCACTCGTTTGAGCAACTTCATCGTCCAGTGCCACATGAAGTGCCGTCTGCGCGCCAACTTGCGGCGTCTTGCTGCAGAAGATGAGTAAGTAGCGACAGATTGCGCCCAAGACTTCGCCAGAGCATTTGTAGATACCCGTGCCGACAGTTCCAGGGTCTATGCTGTGCACCACTATATGAGTTCCTTTTAATCTTCTCGCTAGTTCTCTGGAGAACAGAATCATGCTGAATTTGCTGTTGCAATAGCTAAAGAAGCTAAGCCAATTGATATCCGAATCGCTTAGATCGACTCTCCCTAAGTAATGCAATCTAGACGACGTATTAACTACCCTGGCTGGCTCTGAAGCCGTTCCAGACTTCTTTAAAAGTGGGAGCAAGAGTAGCGTCAGCAAAAAATGTCCGTAGTAATTGACTTGCATTATGTAATTCAAACGGTCGTTAGTTTCGAAGTTCCTCGGCATTCCGATGCCCGCATTGTTCATTAACAAGTCCAATCTGTCTTCATTCTTCAGGATATCAGCGGCGAATGTTCGAACTGATTCTAAGGATCCCAAATCTAAGAATTTAAAGATGGCGTCTTTGCGTGTCCTTTCTTTGATTATTTTCAGAGCGTTTATTCCTTCTTCTGGGAAAGGGCAAGCTATGATGACCCTGGCACCTCTTCTAGCTAAGTCTATGGCTATCTCCAGTCCCATACCGCTAGTTCCTCCAGTCACAATAGCTGTTCTTCCCCTCAAGGTCTTGAGGGACCTGCATATTCGGTTTGTGGCCGCGTGGTATAGTCGGAGAAGGTACAAAACCGCGAAGATGGCTAGGGCCACGATGCCGAGCGTGAGTGCCATCGTGAACGAATGAAATGCAAATGCAACATGCACCGCGTGTGTAGTGCGAACTTAAATAGTAGCGCATTAATTGGCGGTCATTCTTAAAGTTTACCGAGCGCATAGCCATCACCAACCAGTGTACCTAAGCCTACCCGCCAATACGTAGTCATGACGCATAGGTAATATGGACACATGGTTGCAAATTATATGCCAATATATATAATTTGTCTATATGCATGTATTAAACATTTTTGCATGAACTAATGTTATATCAAACCTGTTATCCTACCACTGAGGGTTTTATTTCCTATCATACAAATAAAACATTAAATAAGTGCACTGCAGGTACACTTGAGGACAATGAAAACTAGTCGCCTTGTATTGTATTGACGCGTTTTTCGTTTTCCTTACATTTGATCCCATATTTCTATCGGGGATCCAAAGTGTAATACAGAAGAATATGTAATTATTATTAAATTTTCCCACAGTAAATGTATGGAAATCGTCAAATCGTAGTTTTCAACCGACTCTACTTCAAGATTTCGAAGATGGAGGTTCTCAATTCGTCCGGATCTTTGTTACTTTTTTGCAATATTGTTTTATGTATGTTCACCGATTATTTCAAGGCGGCTGGACCGATTTGGAAAATTCTTTTTTTGATTGAAAGAGTATACTTCACAGTTGGTCCCATTGTCACCAGGTCCGGATATGATAATGGGATCCTGGAGAAATCGAGGGAACTCTTCAACTATTATAGGCACACCTAGTGATTTCAGTATTTTTTACAGCAACTCGAGCATTTCCTCTTGGAAAAGCGGATCATAAGTGAAGTCGGTTTCTTTTTTTTGTTTAAATTAAAATTATTGATTTGTGGCTTCTATTAGGCTGGTCTAAAAGGGACTTTTGATCCCTAATAGAAACAGGATTAACTCAACTAGTATCAATTAGGGTTCCGTACTTCAAAAGGAAAATACGGAACCCTTATAAGATCACTTTGTTGTCCATCTGTTTGTCAGGAACGATCTCCCGATCTCCGATCCATCTGTTTATCAAGTTGAAATTTACATCAAATAATTGTTATTTCTTTATTTAATTGTATGGCAAAAAGAAAAAACAGAATCAATAATACATAAATAAATACTTGTTAAAATAGTGTGATGTACGGAACACTCAGGGCGCGAGTTCGACTCGAACATGGCCGGTTGTTTTAATGCCATTTCTTTGTTGACATTTTTATTTTTTATTTCTGTAAATGAGAGCAGCGTGCGCTGGTGGCCTGGCGGTAAAACGTTAGAATTCCAATCCGAGGTCTCGGGTTCAAAGTTTCAAACCCCGGCTCGTAAATATCACCTGATAATTACCAGTCGCTTTTCGGTGAAGGAAAACATCGTAAGGAAACAGGCCCGATTCCAACAAGACCTAGTTTTCCCTCTGGGTTGGAAGGTCAAGTTCCTACGTCAATTCCTGGGATTAAGTTGCCGAGCGGACCCCAGGCTCAATTGAGCCGTAGCAAGACCGGGACAAACGCTAGGATAATGATTTCTGTAAATGTCAATCGTGGTAAATTAAACAGTTAAGAATCGTCTCCTAAGACCATCTTCGCGTACCATCTCGGGATTTGTCAGTCCCTCAATGACACATTTGGAAAATTCAACCTGTATCACGTGACCCGATTCATTGTTCTCGACTGTGTTATCAAAGCGTTTTATGATATTTAAGAATTACAATATACAGTCGATCGTCAGCAGTCAAAAAGGTCGTACAAAGAACACAAGAATTATTTGGTATTAATACGTATTATTGAAGATTACGTAAAGGGTATTTGGAGGTAGGTAAGAAATCACGTTAGCGAATCAATCGAACTCGCGGAGCGTAAGCGAAGTGAGTTCTTACAAACAACTCCAAACCGAACTGTCACCTGGCTATTGGGACGTCTCGGCATTTGGATGGCTTTTTACTTTAGTAACGTTTTTCTGATCTTTATGAAATTTCTTGGGGCTGTAGCAGAGATACATAAAATTTGTAAGTTCGTATATGAGCACGATCGATCAAGTGGTTATGGAGCTAGAAGGAGAAAAAAATCCTCCGAAGGGTCTTGTTAATTAGGTCATCTCGTTTGCAAGTAAATCGCGAGTTCTCAGTTCGAGGCGGACTACTAGTTAACACAAACCATGCAGCGTGAACACCTCCGCGCACAGCTCGCATGCCAGCGAACTTTACCCCTGCATACATACACCTGCATACGTACACCTGCATACATACACCTGCATACATACCATACCCCTGCATACATACACCTGCATACATACACCTGCATACGTACACCTGCATACATACACCTGCACACATACACCTGCATACATACACCTGCATACATACACCTGCATACATCATCATTGGCCACGTCATCTGTTGTAGATGTTTGTTGCGGCGCTTATGAGTTTACGGATTCCCGCATCTCCGTTGATGACTATAAAGTCCTATAGCAGCACGGCATTTCTTGCCACATCGATCGCACACAAAACGTGAGTCCGCAGGAGGTGGTAGAGCACGTCGTAGACTTTTCTGCTTAAGGTTCTCCAGCCAGTCATCGGCATGCTTCGAAGTTCCGACTTCACTTTAATATCGTGACGCCACTCGGGTCTCATCTCGGCCCGTTTCTCCCAGCCATCGGTCCGAATGCCAAAACTATTCATGTCCCGCTTACACGAGTCTTTAAACCTTAGAGTTGGACGGCCAACAGGTCTTTTTATGTTCGCTATCTGACTGAGCATTACTTGACGCGGTAGTCTCTCAGGGTCCATGCGATGCACATGACCGAGCCAGCGAAGTCTTCTCTGCTTTAACATATATAGCAGTTATGCTGCAGCAATGCGTTCTCAAGAGTACTTCCTTGTTACTAACCTTATCTTGCCAAGTGACTCCAAGTATAGTCCTCAGGCAGCGCATGTGGAAAGCGTTCAGTTTGCGTTCTTGTTTCGCGTATGTAGTCCACGTTTCTGACGCATACAATAATACACTTAGTATGCAGGTCTGGTTTACAAGGACTTTGGTGTAAGTAGTGAGCTTACGATTTCTCCATACGCGTGCAAAAAGCTTCCCAAAAACAGTTGATGCTCTGCCTATCCGACTATCTATCTCCTTGTCATTAGATATATAGTGACTGGGTAGTGGTAGAGCCAAGATAGCAGAAATGATCCACGACATCGAGCACATCACCGTCGAGTCTGATTTTTGGAGACTGGTTTACGCCTTGCACCATGATGACAGTTTTCCTGGTGTTCACGCCCATAGAAAATAGCCGACAAACGCGAGCAAATCGCGTCACCGACTCCTGGAGTTCGTTTTCAGAGTTGCAACTAGTGCAGCATCATCCGCATAGAGAAGTTCTCTAGCAATTACGTCTAGACGCTTATTTTTTGATTTGAGAAGACCAATATTATAAAGTTTTCCATCGTTTCTAGTATGCAGATGTACTCCGACGTCACAATCCTCAAAAGCAGCCAGAAGCAGTGCCGAGAAGAAGATACCAAAGAGAGTAGGTGCTAGCACGCAGCCTTGTCTGACTCCACGGTTTACGCAAAAAGGAGCTGACTTTTCGCCATCAAATATAACTGAGGCGTTCATGCCATCATGGAAGGATCTAATAAGTGACAAAAGTTTCGGAGGGCATCCAATTGCGCGTAGCTCTTCGTATAGACATTCTCTGCTCACGGTATCAAATGCCTTATTAAGATCAATAAAGGCCATATACAACGGTACACGATGTTCCCGAGATTTTTCCTGTAGCTGCCGAAGAGTAAAACCATGTCATTGGTCGAACGGCCAGCTCTGAACCCACACTGCGACTCGGGGTAGATCTGAGAAGCTAGAGTTTCCAATCTTCGCAAAACGACTTTTGCAAATGCCTTTCCTGCAATGCTTAACAAGGATACACCCCTGTAGTTATTACAGTCACCTCTATCTCCTTTACCTTTATATAGAGTGAATTTCTTGAGGAATAGTCCCCTCATCCCAACAACGCAGTAAAAGAACGTAAAAGATACCTGCATACATACACCTGCATACATACCCCTGCATCATACACCTGCATGCATACACCTGCATACATACCCCGGCATACATACCCCTGCATACATACATCTGCATACATACACCTGCATACATACACCTGCATACATACCCCTGCATACATACACCTGCATACATACATCTGCATACATACACCTGCATACATACATCTGCATACATACACCTGCATACATACCCCTGCATACATACACCTGCATACATACCCCTGCATACATACACCTGCATACATACACCTGCATACATACACCTGCATACATACACCTGCATACATACCCCTGCATACATACACCTGCATACATACACCTGCATACATACACCTGCATACATACACCTGCATACATACCCCTGCATACATACCCCTGCATACATACCCCTGCATACATAGACCTGCATACATACCCCTGCATACATACCCCTGCATACATACACCTGCATACATACCCCTGCATACATAGACCTGCATACATACCCCTGCATACATAGACCTGCATACATACCCCTGCATACATAGACCTGCATACATACCCCTGCATACATACCCCTGCATACATAGACCTGCATACATACCCCTGCATACATAGACCTGCATACATACCCCTGCATACATAGACCTGCATACATAGACCTGCATACATAGACCTGCATACGTACCGCGGAGCGATGCTTGCGCTTGCGCGCGTGCGTGTGGTCGGCGCGCGCGTGGCCCTGCACGTGGCGCACCCACGCCGCCGGCAGCGTGAACACCTCCGCGCACAGCTCGCATGCCAGCGGACTGTACCCCTGCATACATACACCTGCACACGTACACCTGCACACGTACACCTGCATACGTACCGCGGAGCGATGCTTGCGCTTGCGCGCGTGCGTGTGGTCGGCGCGCGCGTGGCCCTGCACGTGGCGCACCCACGCCGCCGGCAGCGTGAACACCTCCGCGCACAGCTCGCATGCCAGCGGACTGTACCCCTGCATACATACACCTGCACACGTACACCTGCACACGTACACCTGCATACGTACCGCGGAGCGATGCTTGCGCTTGCGCGCGTGCGTGTGGTCGGCGCGCGCGTGGCCCTGCACGTGGCGCACCCACGCCGCCGGCAGCGTGAACACCTCCGCGCACAGCTCGCATGCCAGCGGACTGTACCCCTGCATACATACACCTGCACACGTACACCTGCACACGTACACCTGCATACGTACCGCGGAGCGATGCTTGCGCTTGCGCGCGTGCGTGTGGTCGGCGCGCGCGTGGCCCTGCACGTGGCGCACCCACGCCGCCGGCAGCGTGAACACCTCCGCGCACAGCTCGCATGCCAGCGGACTGTACCCCTGCATACATACACCTGCACACGTACACCTGCACACGTACACCTGCACACGTACACCTGCATACGTACCGCGGAGCGATGCTTGCGCTTGCGCGCGTGCGTGTGGTCGGCGCGCGCGTGGCCCTGCACGTGGCGCACCCACGCCGCCGGCAGCGTGAACACCTCCGCGCACAGCTCGCATGCCAGCGGACTGTACCCCTGCATACATACACCTGCACACGTACACCTGCACACGTACACCTGCACACGTACACCTGCATACGTACCGCGGAGCGATGCTTGCGCTTGCGCGCGTGCGTGTGGTCGGCGCGCGCGTGGCCCTGCACGTGGCGCACCCACGCCGCCGGCAGCGTGAACACCTCCGCGCACAGCTCGCATGCCAGCGGACTGTACACCTGCGTACAAAAACACACTTTAAACCATTTTTTATTATTATAAAGTATATTAGAGCTTCGAAATAGGACAGTCATAAAAGAAGTCAATAGGCACAGAATGTGTCGCTTCGTGAAAAATTACTTTTCAAAATTGAAATCATACATACCAGCCCCTCCTCATCAATATCCACTTCCTCTGGCTCCTGCTTAACATTCATCTCTTGCTGGAACATCTCTGCGATAGATCTCTCTTCTTCTTCGATGCTGGACGCGTCCCATTCCGGCTCCTCCTTGATAGAGACGTCTGGGTCGTTGTTGCTGGTGGTGGATTTTTCTGATGACAATAGAATATGCTATTGGTAGGTGTGACGTATGATTCAACAGTCCTAAGTGATAAAATAAATAGGGAGACCCCACGGTTTTGCGATGTTGTAGTTGGTCCCATAGTAAAAGTTGTTCAGTCACTGATAACTGTCAGCAGGTTACTTACTGGAGCCGGCTGTGTCCTCCACATCCTTATCATCGTTGTCGTCGGGTTTCTGTCGCTTGCCGAACTTGCCTCGTCCGTTATCGTCGTCGAGGCTACAGTCAGCAGGTTACTTACTGGAGCCGGCAGTATCGTCCGGATCCTTGTCATCATTGTCGTCGGGTTTCTGTCGCTTGCCGTACTTGCCTCGTCCGCTATCGTCGTCGAGGCTACAGTCAGCAGGTTACTTACTGGAGCCGGCCGTATCGTCCGGATCCTTGTCATCATTGTCGTCGGGTTTCTGTCGCTTGCCGTACTTGCCTCGTCCGCTATCGTCGTCGAGGCTACAGTCAGCAGGTTACTTACTGGAGCCGGCTGTGTCCTCCGCATCCTTGTCGTCGGGTTTCTGTCGCTTGCCGTACTTGTCTCGTCCACTATCATCATCGAGGTTACAGGCAGCAGGTTACTCACTGGAGCCGGCTGTCCTCCGCATCCTTGTCGTCGGGTTTCTGTCGCTTGCCGTACTTGTCTCGTCCACTATCATCATCGAGGTTACAGTCAGCAGGTTACTTACTGGAGCCGGCTGTGTCCTCCGCATCCTTGTCGTCATTGTCGTCGGGTTTCTGTCGCTTGCCGTACTTGTCTCGTCCACTATCATCATCGAGGTTACAGTCAGCAGGTTACTTACTGGAGCCGGCTGTGTCCTCCGCATCCTTGTCGTCATTGTCGTCGGGTTTCTGTCGCTTGCCGTACTTGTCTCGTCCACTATCATCATCGAGGTTACAGTCAGCAGGTTACTTACTGGAGCCGGCTGTGTCCTCCGCATCCTTGTCGTCATTGTCGTCGGGTTTCTGTCGCTTGCCGTACTTGCGCTCGGCCGCGTGCCGCCGCAGGATGCGAGGCGGAGGAGCCTCGTCTGGCGAGTCGTCCGCTATCGTCGTCGAGGCTAAAGAAATTTTAAAGATTACCACGACTGTAAATAATGAAGCCAAGTGTGTCAACCCCATTATATCAAAGGCAATTAGGCCAGATGACTATAGATGTGACATTTTTGAATAAACTAAAGGGGGACATTAAAGTGACAAGGAGAGGGGGAGGCTATATTTTTGTGACGTCACATGTACAAATACACTTTTGTAGGCATTCAAATACACTTTTTTGAAGGAAACCCTTATGCGCCCTTTATGTCGTGTACGTGTACTCGTCATGTTGATTTAATTTAAAATATCTTGATGGGTACTCCCATAATTACCTGACATTATTTTCAATATCATAATCACCTAACATTATTTTCAAGAAAAAAAATACTAATAAAATTGTTTAGTATGTGACGTCACTCTAGGGGAAGGGGGTATACAATGTGACCATGTCTGCAAGGCTAGGTAGCCTTGAAGTGTTCATAAAATAAGTGACCTAATTTGTGGATTGACCTTAATCTGTAGCAAAGTATTTTTTAATTAGAAACTACAAGGATTTTTTTAACTCCTAACTACAAGGATTTTTTAACTCCCAACTACAATTTAAATCTGGTATTACAAAATTAAATAATGGTACCTATCGCAACTGAAGTAGAAGTTGTCGTAGCGGTAGTGGTGGTGGTAGAGGTATCTATAGAAGGCGCGGGCGCGACCAGTATAGTTTGACCCTTAGGCCCACCCTGTCGCAGTGCCGCCTGCGTGCCTCCTTCTGTGGTCTTGATGAACACGAGTTTGGGTGGTCCAATAAACATGGGTCTGGAAGACAAATGAGAATCATAAAAATTTACTGACAGTAGAGTTTGTCCAGAAAGAGAGAAAGAGGTTTATATGGGAGCTTATACATTCTAAGAAAAAAATGGAATTGTTAAAATTCATAAATTGTAGAGATGCGCCGAATATAGACTTTACCGAATACGAATATTCGGCCGAACGTTCGGTTCTGATCTTACCGAACCGAATATTCGGCCGAATTATTCGGTAAAACTAAACAGGTTTATGCAGATTACAGGTCCGCTTGGCTCGCTGAACGCGATTTTTTTTTATTTCTAGTAAAATAATATGTGTATGCGACCTTGGCATTGTCAACGACAATGTCAACATTTGCAATGGTTGTAGATATTTATTATAGACGCTGAATTAATATAGTGCTTAAACTGAATAATAAAGCTTACAAAAATCAAGTTTTCTATATATCTTTTAATAACTTAAGTTTTAAGAGCTAAAAATTGTATGAATGATTAATTTATTATCAGATAAATACCATATGTTTATTCGGTAAATATTCGGCAGTTTTACCGAATAATTCGGCCGAATACCGAACATTGAAAAACACGCCGAATATGCCGAATACCGAATTATTACCGAATATTCGGCGCATCTCTAATAAATTGTAATAAGATTTTATTCAAATCACTATTTTTATTTCGAATAACACTAATAGTAAATACCTACTCCAGTATTATTGTCTAGGTCAGCCATTCTCAAAGTTTGCGTCGCGGAGCCCTAGGGCTCCGCAAAGCCTCTGTAAGGGCTCCGCGAGACTACCTTTAATATTGAGAACAAAAAAACAAAAACCAGCTCTTCTAACAGTTTACAGGTTTTTATTTTATTTTGGAGCTATGTCAAATATTTTGCTTTCCATTATGGGACCAACTTTAAAATTGCTTAATTTTTTTTGGCTTCCCCATAGAAAAAGGCAACACCTGATTTCGTGATGTCCCATAGTAAAAGTTGTTCAGTAATTGATAACTGAATTTAAAAAACTGGTTCCTGATCACCATTTAGAGTTATGCAGTATAAAATAAATGCCTAAAAAAATCTCCAATTCTTACCTAGTGACCCCTTGCTGCTGCATAGGAGTAAAAGTCTTAAGTAGTTTATCATCTTTCTTGACTGCAATCTTTGGCTGAGGGTCCTCCAATTTCTTTGCAGGCTGCTTGTTAACGCTAGCTACTTGTGTGGTGGTTTTCTCTGCTGGAGGGTCCCCGGCCTCGTCGGTCTGCCGCCACAAACCACGGATCTTGAGGACCTCTCCGGCTTTTAATACTGTGTCTAGGACTTCGTTTGAAACTGTTGTTTCACCTGGAATTAGAGATTATATTGTAGAATTTATTTTTTGAACAGATAAAATCATTAGGGGGCTTCATATAATTTCAATTAACTATGGTCAACACAGAGTTTTAGATAATATTAATGATAAATAAAAACTATTGTTTTATAAATTACCTACTTCGTGTCTAAGTATGGCTACTATCAACATTGGTAGAGTTTTGCAAAATTTTTAGAAATGTAGGAAGATGCCGATTCAAATTGGGATTAAAGAAGAAATATGACAATGGAAAGCATTGTAGGACTCGAAGAAATTAGTCTAGTACATAGAAAAACAAACACAAAATTAACAAAACGTACCTTTGTACATGTACTCTACTAAAATCTTGAGCGCCTTCGTAGATATCTCCGATGGCAGAACGACGTACAGCATGCCGCCCATGCGCGTGACATGCCGCTGGCCCTCGAACAAGCCGCTCAGGTAAACACTGCATGAGCTCAGGATGAACTTGTGAGCCGGGATCTGGGAGCCGTCCATTGTGCACAGCACCACGTCCGTAAACCGCTCCGAGCGCAGCAGAGCCGCCACGGAGCCGTTCAAATGCGAACTGTGCGAGTGCCATTTCAACTGATATGTGTCCGTCGACGTCATTTTTCTGATATCACGTCCACTCCATCTCCATCTGCGGCGAATTTGTTATTTTACGCGGTTTGTTTTTGTTTACAAGCGCGAAAACGCCGCCATCGAGAAGCCGCCACTTGTCTTGTTTTACCGGAAACTGAACGAAAATCCAACTTCGTACTTTATTAAATCTTATTGTAAAGTTTATACGTATATATATTTAAAACCACACTTATAAAATAAATTTAATTTCAAATCAAATTAATTTAACACTGATTTGTACTTTACGATATTATATACTTGTTTGAATTTATCATCTTGATTAAAAAAGTTACGTAACGACTTTTAATTTATATAAAAAAAATACCTTGAAACCGGAAATTTTGAAAAACGGTAGGTATTTTTTAATAGTAACTACTTTGCTATCGGTTCATAATTAATTCACAATAAAGTCCTTATTCTCATTAGGTCGCATATACGAAAACTATAAAACTAAAGAAATATATGAAAGCAATGCGCGCAACCACCGCGTGCGACCCTCAAACCTAGTGTGCGGCGGCTGCGGCTCTAAAAATCGATAGAAAGGGTATTGATTTTTGGAGCGGGGTTGCGCGTTTATCTCATCGATCCATGCCGGTGAGCGTCGGTCTGCGCCGCGCGCCTGCGCCGTGTTCGAGGGGTGCGTCGGCCGCGGCCCGCGCCGCGCGTCCGCCGCCAGCTCGCGCAGCCACCCTGTTCACGCGCAAAATGTGAGAGTACCTATCAAATTCAACTGGCCTTCAATATGAATAGGTATTTATTTCAGTACTAAAGGAAAGTAAATAGTACCTAGATGCCTAGTTCCTAATACCACCAATATAATTTAGCTCCGGCCGAAATACCTGGTCCGGTCATCAAAATAACTCATCAAATTCCAATAGCTATTTGGTATTTTATGACTTTAATGTAGACTGCAGTGCAGTGCAGTGATTTAGGTACACAAAAAGTACAGGGACAACCATGCTACAGCAAATAACATAATGCACTCTCAAAATTTTTTTTTTAATTAAATAGTCTAGGATATGAATGTCAGAATTTGATGTAATTAGGTTTATTATGATAGCCAACCTTTTCGCCGTACGTAATTACTTGCACAAATTGCACAAATGTTTCTGTTAAGTACCTATATCAATTTAAAAAAACCTAGTAAATCAAGAGATCCAGACCTGTAAATGGTTGTAGGCCCGTCCATTAGTAAAAGGGCGGTCATAGAGAACTAGGACCCCTTACGCTTTGTTTAAGTGTTTGTAAAGTGCACTTAATTCACATTATTTGCGCAAATACATCGAAAGTTAGATGTAAACCAGCATGTGCTGGTTAGGTACTTTACCTACTTTGTTAGTAAGGAATTTTAGGTACTTAATTAATACCACGCATTATCAAGCGATTAAATTAAGGGTTTTTTGTTAAGGTAAAAACTACATTGTTCAGTCAGTTCAGGAGGCGACTATAAGTAACTTTACTTCATGTTGCTGTTATAAATCCGATCAATGATTAGCTATTTGTTAATGCAACTGAAGATTTTATTTTAACATAATTTAAGATAAATTAGGTACTTACATGAAAATTCACTGAGAACCCGATCGTAACATCACGATTGTTTTCCGGGTACAAGCCTTACCTAAATATCGCCGAAATCTTGGTAGCGAGCGCGCCTGTACCATTCGATTTTGGGGTTCCGTGCCTCAAAACAACCCATATAAAACCGACATTCGCGTAAACGTAAATATATGCCGAGACTTATATTATGGGTCTACACCGTCTACAATAGGTACACAAAATCTGAAGTTAAGCAAGCGCTTGAATAAGAAGATAGGTAGGCAGTTTAGTATGTGGATTTGACAACATACAACCAAAAGTAAATGATTAAAAGTATAAGTTGTTGATTGTTATTTGTGTAAATTGTTAGCTTAATTTTACGATTCACATTCAAAACACTGCATTTGATGTTATTATACATTATAGAAAATTTTAAATTAGGAAAAGTAGAAGGTATACATTATACAATTTATTATTTATCCGCATAACAATGTTTTAATAAATAAAACAATTATAATCTCGTGTTTTCGTAGTTATCATTAGCTCCAGTAAGAACATTAAAATAGTTGCATAGCTCGATCGATCAAATAGAACGTAGGTATTAATAATAGAATTGTGTAGGTATATATGGGGTTGTTACGCGTGGGGTGGCTGCGATCAATACGAGCTGCGGACTGCGCACGCGTTTCGGGTGGACTCATGTCGTCATGGACGCCATACAGATATATATTATATAGCTAGGTATATCAAGATAAAACGTAATAGAGTAAACCAGTTCTAGCAATCATATTTACCCCGTAAAGATATATTATACTTATTTAATACATATACACCCCAGGCTAAAAGTATGGAAACAAACATTTCATTGTATACAAATTCAAAGATTTCAAAAATTTTTTTTTTGTGAAACAGGTGATCAAAATTCACATCACGCTTCACCAAAAAATTAAACAACTCCATAAATTTTAGAAATTGTTATGAATTATTAAAAAAAGTAAGTATTAAAAAAACGGATTTATCGCCAAGTTTTAAATGTATAGTAAAATTAAGAAAAACTACATTATTTCCATTTATAAAACCGAAGTAAAGTGTAGATAATACTAGTATACCTGTGTATTAAATAATAAAAAATTTACTGGATAATCATAGGTTTTTTTATATTTTTTCTGTCATATTAAGCTCGTTTCCATACTTTTGGCCTAGGGTGTACCTTGTTAGCAAGTTATTTAATATAATATGAAAAATATTTTGAAAAAATAAATCTGTATTCTATTCTAATGTATGCAAGAATTCAAGTTAAAAATAACTATTGCTACTATAATAATCTAAGTAACTATGTATGTACTTATTATAAACTTAGCACACAAAGGCGATCTCCCATGTAGTAAATGTGATTCTGTGATTCACAAGGTAAGCCATCCTCTCGCGAATAGTGACCTAATTTATGCAGGTACTCGATTACGTATTGCGGTTACGAGCATGCGGGTCAAGTTATATTTGGTATAAGTTCATGGACGGACTGAAAACGTTTCGTAAATTGCTAAAGGCAGGTGCGTTGTGGCTAGTGGCTCGCTCTGTATACAGGGTGTAATGCGTAAACGATAAGAGTTTACAGGCGATTATTCTGCAAAAAAACAAAAAAAACTTTCAATTAATATCGAAAGACCCAATGAGTAGGTAATTACATTAAGTACTAACTTAAAAAAATATATCGTTTTACAACAAACGTTAGACGTAGGCAAGTGGTTTAATTTATGTTCAGTCATCATCCTCATCATCTAATCAGCATCCTCGCAGCATTTTTCATAACTTTTGCCACGGTTCAATTAAACCCAATATCCGCTCGGCAACCTAATCTCATGAAGTGGCGCAGGCACTAGTTTCTACGAAAGCAACTGCCATTGGATCTTTGCCTAATTGAGAGAGGAAACTAGGCCTAATTGAGATTAGGTCCCTGTTTCCTCTCGTATCATTCGACTGCAACCTGGCATTACGGTGGGTACCCTCGAATCGCCGTTTTGCCGTTTGTACCATTGAGTCAATTCATTAGCTTGGTTTGCCGAGTGGACCCCAAGTTTAATTGAGCCGGGTCAAAAAACTGGAAAAACGCTAGGAGAATGATGACAGTAGAAAAATTAAAACAAACGGGTGTTTTTTTTAATGACTATTGTGGGAGGTGATTATAGGTAAGTCATACTGAACGACTTTTTCGATGAGGACAACGCCAAAATCCCAAAAAATTTTTGGTATCCGCATAGAAAACGTCAACGTCTGATCGGCCGAAATGTATGAAACAGCCAAAAAAATTTTTGAGATTTCGTAGTTGGCCCCATAGTAAAAGTTGTTAAAAAAACATCCTGTATATGTTATTGAAAAAACTTCCTGTATAATAATATGTTGGATTGAGGTGTAACAGGACTAATAATGAAAGCAGAAGGAGATCCACAGGTACTATTATTTAACATGTGGCTTATCTAGTGTTCTTAGACTAGGTTTCTATTTGAGAGGTTTCTAAATGTATCTGTCATTAGCAGTGATCGGCGAAAAGGATTCCACACCGCGGGAATTCAACTAGATATAGTATTATGGATGCGCCGTTTCGCCCGCGATACCAATTAAACTGCTCGAAAATATACGTGTTTGTATTATGTTTAATACAATGAATCAGTGTCGGTAACTAGTAGTCCGCCCCGAACTAAGAACTCGCTCGTTGACCAGTAAAATAATGGTTTGTTATTTTAATTTTATAGAGATGAAAAAAAACAAGAAATAATATGCGAAATAAATAATTTCATTAAAATACTTAATTACAAATGTTTGTGAAAATTACTGTAATTTTATTTTTCTATCCCGCAAATGTCGCGGCATATCCATACTAGCATAATGATTGACGTCATTCACCCCGTGTGGAATCCTTTTCGCCGATCACTGGTCATTAGGTAACTAAAAAGCTATAAAGCGTATAGGGAAGGCTCTCCTGAGATAATTTGCTGGTAGCATCTTGGAGTCCGCTAGCTGTCATTACTGCCCCATTTAAAAATCTTCCTTGCTTTCCATTCACATAAAAAAGAACTAGTGCTGGTAGATAATGTTTTCTAAGGGATGAAAATTTAAATGTTGTTAGGTATCCGAGAAAAAGCAAAAGTCCTTTTCTCTGGCCTGCCCGGGTGAACACATTGTGCAGTGCAATGTTTGTAAGCCAGCATAAGTGTGATCTACAATAACAGGTAATCGTTATACATTTCGAGGTCACGTTATGATGGCTAAACTATGATTAACCATTATTTCCATGATATAAGAAATACTGGAAATAAATTATAGGTAATGAATATTATGAATAATTACACAGAATTTTATAATTTATAACAGGATAAGTTTTTTGCTATCGGCGTTTTCGCCTAAATCTAAATGGTAGTCTTTTGTAAGGGAAGGACCTAAGTTCCGTTATTTTCCTATGAAGATAAAAGATATGCTATATGCTCTTTTATACGAACAGATTTTAATGTTTGTGGTTCAATGACTCCGATGTACACGTGCCCATTCTACGGAGTAATTGATATTTATAAATACATATTAAGTAATTATCTAACCGAGATCACTAAGTTACCAAATTTATTGTACTCTTTTCTATGATGCTACTTATTTTTCAGTTTCAAAAGGTGCAAACTGAACTGAACTAGCAGTCTTAGTCGGGTGTAATTTTTCACTTTTAGGCTCACCACATACCTAGCGGTTTTCCTCGCGGAATTACCGGAAGTAGCGGAAATTTGTCTATGGTAGCGGAAATTTGTCTATGGTAGCAGATTTTTTGTATGGAAGCCATAGACAAATTACCGGAAGTAGCGGAAATTCATAGACAAAATGCTTAATTTGTCTATGAATTTCCGCTACTTCCGGTAATTCCGCGAGGAAAACCGCTAGGTATGTGGTGACCCTTAATTCTAAATGCATTATTTGATGACGTATGATTTTAGTCGTTGACTCTTGGACAAAGACATAATTTTGATATGATATACGATATCTTGTATGTATCGTGTTTGATTAAAATGTCGTCAAAAACTGTCGAATCACAATATATTTCAAGTTTGTTGTGTTTTTGAAAATAATATCACTAGATAATTAATAAAATAAGGCCTCTAAATAATAGTATACAGAGAGACCTCTGTAACGTCACGAATCATGTTGTCCCTTCTTAACGCATGACAAGTTCTCTTTCGCACTTATGCAAACATATCGGATACGTCGTGTCAAACTCAATTTTTTTGACTGATTTACACTGAGTAGCACCCCCCTGTAGAAACTTGGCACTTGTTCGCGAATGATTAGTGTGAACGCGCTCAAATGAGTAATATTTACTATGGTAACACAATGAACAAGCTGGCATGTCATGTCAATGTCATGTGTCACATTTGCGGTTTGTTTTGCGTGCGTAATGCACGCATGCATTCAACGCTTATGTATCATTATTAGACAATAAAACATCTAAAAAAGCAAAATGAATCCGTCAGGCAATTCTACTGCATTGTCTGCGGACCTTAACAACTTTATATATGGTGTATCACGGCGGAATTTCCAAAATGCCTCCGAGTTAACAAAAATTGGTATCAGTCTGTTAAAGATATTCCCTGCCGCTAGAGATGCCGTTCTTGAGTATTTCGCGATGGTCTTCCACAGTGCGGTCAACGTTTCTATCAACCCAACCGACTATGAGGTATTTTTTGTTTATTTTTTCGTGTTATGGACCCGGTCTTTTGCAACCATTTTTAACGCAAGTACTCGGTTATACCGCCTTAATAATATTTATTTTTGTTTCTCAGAACGATCCTAGTACAAACGGAGCGCTGGAGAGTGTAAACATGATTGGGCCAGAGCTCTGCAGTCTTGGGGAAGCCTGGGCCCCGTTCATTGCCCCATGGTGCATTAATCTGATCATGGATATTGCTACACAGAAAGAAAATGTGCCAAGTAAGTACTTATATCGTCATTTGCCATATTGTAAGCACCCATATCATAACCTAGCCTAGCCTAGTTGGTAGTGACTCTGCCTATGAAGCAGGAGGTCCCGGGTTCGAATCCTGGTCAGGGCATTTATTTGTGTGCTAATCACAGATATTTGTTCCTGAGTTATGGATGTTTTCTATGTATTCAAGTATTTATCTATATCTATCTATTATATATATCGTCGCCCCGTACCCACAACACAAGCGTTATTGAGCTTATCGTGGGACTAGGTTGATTTGTGTAATATTTTCCTGTAATATTATTTATTTATTTATAACACTTTGTCTGAAGATCTTTTTTGTAAAGACTTACAAAAATAATACAAGGCTTTTATTTGCAGTTTTAACTTTAAGATTCACAATTTTAATAGCACATTTTATATTAAAGAACATACAGTAGAATCCGTTTATTATGACTCTGCATACAATGACCAACCGCTTATTATGATGTATTTGGGGTACAAAGTTTGTTTTTCATAGAATATTCATTATAATTAAACCGGATATATTGACATAACTGACTCCGCTTATATTGATATATTGGTTATTATGACAAATTTTTAAGAAATTATGAGAACTATGTCTGTTTTAGAGTGACACCTTTGTTAGTTTAGTGACCTTTTTCACTCCTTCTGTAATGAAGTTGGGTAGGTAGGTATCTGATGCGTGATTCTGATTACATATTGTTTTTTTTTATTATTGACAAACTGAATGTATTAACATTACGCATTGTCAGTGACCACCATAGGACAATTAAAATTGTTTCCTTTCTAAGAAAATGTCTTATATGACATCCGGTTAGTATGACTAGTCTTGCATTTCTTTTTGATATCATTATAAGTGGATTCTACAGTACCTACAAACTTACAAGATGAATATTTTTTTAACATTTTTATTTTTTAGGTGGAACTCTCCAAACCACAGAACCAATCAGGATACTGTTGGATATCACCGCACAAAACCTGACATTGCTGGACACTGATATGAGAGCCAAGTGCATAGACATGATGCTGGGTATGAATAAGACATCATTTCTATTTATCCTTTTCAATTTCAACTTTAAAATTTAGATTTAAGGTTCATATTAGGTTGGACTATCGCAAAATTTAACTTAAATGACTATTAAAATGTAACAATTTTGAAGATATTTGGGGTATTTGAAAAGATCTCCTGGATTGGTGCAACCTGGAAACTGGGTTCATATGAAATATTGTTGAATGAAGTCCTTTAGTAAAGAAATACAGGTAATCTAGACAAGGACAAAATTCAGGCAATACAGTAGTTTTTTTGGTATTAGGAGCTTCATCTTCTATTGAAGGATAGTTGAGTTATTTTGACTGTGTCTGAACAAACTATCATTTATCTTAATATTAATATTTAAAAAAAAAAAAACAATTTTGGCAACATTCATTTTCTATATTGGGGTCTAATCCCAATTTTCGTATGACAAGATGAACACTGGGCCTTTTTACGATGCAACACAGACTTCACTATAAGTAAAGAAAACTGAACATTATGAATATTCTGCACACCGGAGTCTAACAGTGACCTTTCAGTAATGTAGGTATAATCCATTTCCTCCTCATTTGACCTATTTCTCTTAATGATCTCATGTTTACCCTAGGTTGCCGCGCGTGCTCCTGGGCCGTGGGTTGGATCGGGCGCGCGGAGCCGGCGCTGGTGGCGCCGCGGGCGCTGGCGCTGGGCGCGGACGCGGTGCTGGCGCACCTCGCCAACCACCCGCCCGCGCAACAGCACGTGCGGCGCGCGCTGCTCGACCTTTTCCAGGTATTCTCATGTTTGTCCTGCGCTGCTCCTTATTTGGCTGGGTCGGGTGGACACTTGGACAGGGGCCTCCGAGCTCTGGCCTTGACAATACAAGCCATATTCATATTGGTGACCACCTTGGCCACTTCAGTTCCGATAAGCCAACTGTACAGCGGTTACAATCCAGAGCTGGATTACAAATTATTAAATATGGAATAGTAAAAGAACGGAAATACACCAGTTATTTTTGACTGTACAGAATACCAACATCCAATGCCTGATTTTAACTCTAAATATTAAAGGCACTTCACATTTATTGCAGGAAGCCATCTCATTAAAAGGGGACTCCGAGAAACAGCGCGACGTGATCCCTTACCTGTTGAACTTGGCTGCCAAATCTGATATCGTGCTGAAAGCTATCACGCAAGACATTAAACAGACGCGTAAGTTTAACATTAGACTTTACACCATTGATGTAAGGTTCCATTTCGCTTTTAGGACAGCATGAATATTTGGGCAAATACCCAAAGTGTATTGGCACCAAAATACATTAAACGAATTCGAAAATATAGGAAAAAAAACCTTATGCCATATTGATAAAAGCATGAAGATCAAATTTTAATGTAAATTATTAGATTTCATCGTTTTCTGAGTATTTGAGCATTTAAAATGTAACGATACTGTTGAATTCTAGTGACAGATGAGGTGGTCCAGCGACTCTGGGTGGTGTGGTCCCACCAGCGCAACACGGCCGCCTGGGAGGGCGTCGGGCCCGAGTCGCTGGTGGCTCTGCTCGTGCGCGCCTCCGTGCAGTGTACTCTACTGCTGCTGCACCACCCCGTGTGCCGGCAGCTGCTGGGTGGGTGACAGTTGTAGTGACAGACGAGGTGGTCAACGACTCTGAGTGGTGTGGTCGCACCAGCGCAACACGGCCGCCCGGGAGGGCGTCGGGCCCGAGTCGCTGGTGGCTCTGCTCGTGCGCGCCTCCGTGCAGTGTACTCTACTGCTGCTGCACCACCCCGTGTGCCGGCAGCTGCTGGGTGGGTGACAGTTGTAGTGACAGACGAGGTGGTCAACGACTCTGAGTGGTGTGGTCGCACCAGCGCAACACGGCCGCCCGGGAGGGCGTCGGGCCCGAGTCGCTGGTGGCTCTGCTCGTGCGCGCCTCCGTGCAGTGTACTCTACTGCTGCTGCACCACCCCGTGTGCCGGCAGCTGCTGGGTGGGTGACAGTTGTAGTGACAGACGAGGTGGTCAACGACTCTGAGTGGTGTGGTCGCACCAGCGCAACACGGCCGCCCGGGAGGGCGTCGGGCCCGAGTCGCTGGTGGCTCTGCTCGTGCGCGCCTCCGTGCAGTGTACTCTACTGCTGCTGCACCACCCCGTGTGCCGGCAGCTGCTGGGTGAGCGACAGTTGTAGTGACAGACGAGGTGGTCAACGACTCTGAGTGGTGTGGTCGCACCAGCGCAACACGGCCGCCCGGGAGGGCGTCGGGCCCGAGTCGCTGGTGGCTCTGCTAAAATATATTTATTCTTCAATTTAAGCACATCACAATGCACTTTATGCACTTAAGAATACTTGCTTATACGTATGGGTTTTTATCTTAGTTATTTCTCAACAGAGTACCTCCTGCAAAAACTGGAGCTATCAGGCCTCCTGCCAGAAGCTGACTTCCCACTCCTGACCAGCGCTGCTGAAGAGGCCCCGATACTCAGGGAACGACTCCTAGTCGGAGACCAGCTCGAACAGTATACTATAGCTAGACTGCTCATACTTGTCAGTAAGTACCAAGTTTCATGCTTTAACTAGGTATATTATGATTCTTAGATTTAAATCCTGCTGAGGGTAAAAGTTTGTTCTCCTATATTTTGTGTGTTTTTATTTCTGGTTTCTATTATTGACTCACAATATGTATTAAAATGGGATTTACGAAAACGCTAAAGTATAACAATTTCGTATTCGATGGTCTACGCATCAGTAGATTATATCATTTTGAATGTCGACAGTTTCCAATTTCAAGAAAAAACCCCCTCACCGAAACCATTACTTCCAGGTTGCCGCCTCCCATCAGAATACGTGAACACCCTAAGCTACCTCCTCCAATACTCTCGCAACGACACAACCCTAGCTCTCTTCGTCCGCATAATGTCCGGGACCATGACCATGCACATCCCTAACGACACGTCAGAACGCGCGCTAGGCGCCGCAGAGAGATACCAAGAGCATGTACAGACGGCTGTTGGAAATGCCCTGAGGAATTCCATGCAATCTGACACTCAGATAAAGAAGATCTTTGTACAGGGAAAGGTGCCGGATGATCAGAAGACGTATTTGCATCATTATTGCCTTAATATCGTCAAATTGTTGAGGTAAGTTGACATTTTATCCCTTTTTTTCGTGCGCATAATGTCCGGTACCATGACCATGCACATCCCTAACGACACGTCAGAACGCGCGCTAGGCTCGCTCTCAAGTAATTCGGTTCAAATTGTGTGTGAAAAAAATAAGTATGGTGGACTTCACGAGATTAAGAAGACATTATTGCAAGAAACTACATTCTGGATACAAGTTAAACAACCTGATCCTCCTAACAAAATAAATCTATGTCTAATGTATATCTTTTTGACAGATGGGAAAACTCTAACCGGGTGCAGCATCTCCGCACCCGTCCAATAGGGCGGGCGGTCGAAGCTAATCTGTGCCGCTTCGGTTCCGCGCTACAAGAAGCCGCTTCCCTTCTACGGACCTCGATTGACTGCACCATGTCTTCGCTCCCGGAGATGCCTGCCTGCCACGCCTTGGTCGAGGTAACTACAAATACACCTTCATACAGTTGAAGCTAATCTATGCCGCTTCGGTTCCGCGCTGCAAGAAACCGCTTCCCTTCTACGAACCTCGGTCGCCTGCACCATGTCTTCGCTCCCGGAGATGCCTGCCTGCCACGCCTTGGTCGAGGTAACTACAAATACACCTTCATACAGTTGAAGCTAATCTATGCCGCTTCGGTTCCGCGCTACAAGAAACCGCTTCCCTTCTACGGACCTAGGTCGACTGCACCATGTCTTCGCTCCCAGAGATGCCTGCCTGCCACGCCTTGGCCGAGGTAACTACAAATACACCTTCATACAGTTGAAGCTAATCTATGCCGCTTTGGTTCCGCGCTACAAGAAACCGCTTCCCTTCTACGGACCTCGATTGACTGCACCATGTCTTCGCTCCCGGAGATGCCTGCCTGCCACGCCTTGGCCGAGGTAACTACAAATACACCTTCATACAGTTGAAGCTAAACTATGCCGCTTCGGTTCCGCGCTACAAGAAACCGCTTCCCTTCTACGGACCTCGATTGACTGCACCATGTTTTCGCTCCCGGAGATGCCTGCCTGCCACGCCTTGGCCGAGGTAAATACCAATACGCCTCCACAACTCCGCATCCGACCCATAAGTCCCGTCGAAGTAACTACCATCAGTCCATCAGTCTACTATAAGCCATTTACGTCATCTATATGCACGAAACCCACCAAAACGGTATTTAGCTTACAACGTATACGTGCGTCAAACGGTACGGTACGGCATTATCTTGTGGGGTATTGTGTCTTCATACATTACGCAAATTTAAGTGAAACAATTAGTGATACCTTTATGGATTGCGATAAAAAAATGATAATTGTGATTTATGTTTCAGTTGTCTACCTTTTTAAGTTTCTTGCTTTAAAAATCACATTTATATTGATGTTTGCAGGTGTTAGACAGAATAGACTTGACGGGGACAAAAGGGTTGCCGCCGAGCGTGGAAGCCATCTTGAAACTAGTCAAGGCAACGGTCATGTATTTCTTCCGATGTCTACATGAAAAAGGTATCATTATACTTTATTAGAGCTTCGGTTTTTTTTGTTTCGTATACTTTGCTTTGGATGGAGAAGCTGTAATTATATACAATTTGGTTTCCCCTTCAAGGCAGAGGTGATTTAGCAACTACATATGGCTTCTTAAACGGGGATGTAGGAAAAGAGGCAAATCCTGGATTTTGTGAGAGATGGTATGAAAAAAAAGGATTTGAGTGATGACTGATGTGTAACGGGTGACAGAGGTGCGTGGAAGAAAAAGACATGCTGCGCCGACCCCAAGTAACGAGACAAGAGCAAGATAATGATGGTGTGGCTTCATAAACCTGTGTTCTATTTCCAGTAACGTTCAGCTTGGCTAAGGGTTAACAAAACACTTGATTGTGTGCCTAATTCCCATAGGACATCGTTATATATTTTTTTAATTTCACAGACATTCTAACAAAACTCCGCGGCGTCCAAACCGCGAGCCGGCTGCTCCGCAAACTCTGCCTCCACAGCAAGCTGGCGCGAGCTGCCGCGCTCCGAGACCTGCTGGAAACAGCCATGTTCAGGGAAGAAGCGGCCTTCGGCAGCAAGAGCTTCGTCAGCAACACTGTGGTGCCCACCAGGGACTGGCAGCCCGAGGAGCTGCTGATGCTGATGAATCAGAAACATGTATGTATGTTAGAAAACAGCTAATGGGCCATCAATCTCATCATAGATACATCTTAATTTGGAGTCAATTGCCCTTTGCCCAACATTTTTTAGATAGGAAGGTGCCCCCCTGAAAGAAATCCTGGATTCGCGCCTGTGTACCACAGACTGTATGGATTTGACATTTCCAAATCATAACTAACGAGATGTTTGTTTTCCGGCGATTGCGACGCCACCTGCAGATAATTTTGCGCGTTTATTGTTGGATCTAGTAAACTAGTATAAACAATAACATAGATAAATGAGTAGATAGATTGCTAACTCCATACATAGCAAAACTACTAATTAAATAATAAGTCGTATGGGAGGTATGGTTTAACTCATTTATACTAAGTTTTAAGCACACTTAAATCGTAATACGTATTAAGCTGTAATCTTTTGAATAATAACTTTTAGCAAAGCTCGCTTAAAACTTATTACATATACGCATTTAGCCATGTATGGAAAGAACACTCTAGGTACTTAATTCTCTTTGACAATAAACTTCCCATTCTCCAGGGTCCGATAACGCAGTTGACCCAAAGCCACACTTCAGTGTTCCACGCGGGCATCATCGGCTCAGGCATACGGAAACAGAACCTCTACGAATCTAAGAAGGATATTCCACCAATACTTACTACCAACAACGAGCTACTTATGGGCGCTCTTATGTCCTGCATGGTGAGTTTAAAGTTCCTGATAAGTCATGATCCAATGTTTGGTAACCCTAGTTATATAATTGTTCATAATCGGAGAGGGCATTCGCAAGAACTGCGAAACGAACAAGGAATTTCCTACAAATCTATATCTTCTATACATACATACATATAATAAAGCTGAAGAGGGTCGATAGTCTGTACATGGAAGATATTCGAAAAAAAATCGTTTGGGGATACTTAGAATCGATAACAGAACACGTTCCAACAGTTTTTAGAATTTTTGTCTGTTTATCTGTTTGTCTGTTTATTTGACCGCGCATCACGTGAAAACGGCTGAACGGATTTTGATGACATTTTCTATAGATATAATTTGAGTCCCGGGAAAGGACATAAGATAGTTTTCATTCTGAAAATAAACCCTGGAGGGGGTGAAAAGGGGGTTGAAAATTTATACGGAGAATTTTTTAACCGCTGAAAAGATTTAAATGAAAAATAGTATGGAGATAATTTGAGTCCCGAGAAACGACATAGAATAGATTTCATCCCGAAAATCAACCCTAGAGGGGGTGAAAAGGTAGTTGGAAGTTTGTATGGGAAATCAATAACCGATGAACGCTGGAAATAGTTTGAGCTCTGGGGAAGGATATAGAATAAGTGATATCTAGAATGTCATTCCTTAAGGGGGGATTACTAATTCCACGCAGACGAAGTCGCGGGCAAAAGCTAGTTATGAATATGGCAGTGGGATTTTACACAGACTACTACTTCTTAATTTTTTACACGATATTTTTTCATTTCAACGTCTATGGTTACTCATTATTTTATTGACAGGATGGCAATAACGGTGTGGTCGAAGGGTGTACGTCGGTGGCTCTACTGTTGGTGGAACTGGTGTCACCTGATGTAATGTATAACGGTCTGCCGTGGCCGGACGAAGATTTTACTAAGGTTAGTCAATAATTATATGCAGATTGTACGGTACCTATGTTGAATCAGTGTGAAAGGGATAGTCGGCAGTGGCGGCGCGTCCATAGAATAAGATTCCTATCAGTTTGCCTAATTTTCAGCACCTGAGCAGTTTTCTTACAGCTCATGAAGAAGTTTTAAGTCTAATTGAGTTCCGCGGCTTGCCTAAGAAAAAATCTGACCCGCCGCCACTGATAGTCTGATTACCTACGCAGTGCGGGAAGGCTCCAGACTGGATGGACCTACAATCCAGGCCATCCAGGGATGTGACGGATGCTGGTTTTTTTGAATCTGCGGAGGCGGATGCGCTGTTTAAAAATGATGCGGAAGATCCGCGGTTGCGGATGCGAATATTCGCAACATCCCTGCTACGATCTGTTTAAGGTCGCGGGAAACCGTTGGTTGAGGGCCGCAAATGACCGGTCGTTGTACAGTACAGATACTACAGATCATTGGGGGAGGTATTTGTCCAGCAGTGGGCCTTACGGCTGAATTGGTAGTGATGAACAAACCCAGGAAGTAATGTTATTCATCTTGAAGTGAAAACTTCTTTAGCCGCGTTGGACACTTTTTGCCAGGGGAAAATTTTAGGTTTGCGTCACCGACACCGTCACAAGTCATACGATTTATACATTTATCTCGCAGATTCAACGCATTATATTGAACGCGTACATTAATTGAAGTAAACGTCAAAGATAGGCATGAGAACCCTCAGCACAAAACTGACGCGACAATATCTCGCGCGCGAGATAGACTACTCATCTCTATTTAATTGATACAGTCAGAAAAGGACGGATAGACTACCTCGCGCGCGAGATACTGTCGCGATACTCTGTTAACGGTGCTGTACTTGAATATTACATGTGTCTGGGTTAAATATTTTCGTTGTAATTTCAGCAAGTGAGCATAGAGCGCGAGTTGTACATGCGCTCGGCGCTAGAGAGCAGCGCCGTGGCTCGCGCGGCTCTCAGGCGCTGCGCCGGCGCGCGGCCGTCGCTGTGTCTGGCCTCCGCCTTACTGCGCGCCGCCGCCGCCACCGCCGCGCCGCTGCACCGCCTCGCCACGCAGCAGGGTAACTATCAATTGATATGGGCGTTTAGAAAAAAAAACGATTTTTGGAAAAAATAAACCATACAAAAATATTAGTCCGTTTCGTGACGGTCCAAACAGAATGTAGGGGGAAATCAAAAATGCGTCACTAAACTGCCAAAACTGGCACTCTTTTTTCTTAAAGACAACTTCGGACACAAGAGAACTGTCAGCCGGCTACCTAGACGTCCCTGAATTTCGATGACTTATTGAAAATAGGAAACAAAAATAAAAACTTGAATAAAATGTATCAACTCAATTATTATCTCCACAGCAGACTCCCAATCTCCCGAGATAATCCGCGAGAAGACCGCCCTGAAGGAACTGCTGGAAACCATGACCCTGGGCCAGCTGCTGCCGCACCCGCTCAGCCACATGATCGAGATGGTGCCCAATCTCTCCGCTATCGAGGTTTGTTAGCATCTGGCTTGTATAGTAAACTTTATTATCTCCAGCAGACTCCCAATCTCCCAAGATAATCCGCGAGAAGACCACACTGAAGGAGCTGCTGGAGACCATGATCCTGGGCCAGCTGCTGCCGCACCCGCTCAGCCACATGATCGAGATAGTGCCCAATCTCTCCGCTATCGAGGTAGCATCTGGCCTATAACCGCGAAGCCCTGCGTTCATCGAAACTTCTATTTTCATCACTCTCTTTCTTATATGCAAGAGCGATAGAGACGGGTCCATCGTTTTGTCGATTTTCGAACTTCGCGGTAGGCCCTCTGGCTTGTATAAACTTTAAAATCCTAGAATAAATATATAACATATTGTACACCCTAATACTCGTACTACCTAATAGTAATGGCTTTATCTTGCTTTTGATAAAATAATTTGCCCCTATCTATGTCATTTTAACATTGCAGTTGTATGTTGTGTGTTGTGGGGTCATGCAACGAGTGATTGTCAAAATATTACTTTTCAGTTGTAATGGTGAAAGTTTTAATTTAAGGTGTACATTTTATATGCCGTAACATGTTTAAATATGAGATATTTTTTAAATTATAAAACTTTAACCATTGTTACCACTACTGTGTGCTACTGATGTGATAGGATTTCACGCACGCGATGACAGATCTAAAGAACATGAAGTCTGTTAAAAATGTAATTCACCGCAGGTCATTTCAATTTCAATTTAAAATATAATAAAAGAAGTGTCGTGGTTTATATGGGAGCACATACATTCTACCACACTTCTCTTTCCGATCTAAACCGGACGGACAATAGAAAATCAAGTACTTGTATGTACCGTCAAGTCTGGCAACTTTGCCACTTTTCACAGGTGCTGAAAAGACATTGTACATTTTTAACCAGAATTCATATGAAACCACTGAAGTATGAATGACACGACACATAATATATTTATCAACGAGTGCATAAATAAGATGGTTTATAAATTAAATGACGGATAATAAGCTTTTACGAGTAAAAAAAAAACTGGCAAAGTTACCTATACCATGTGGCAACTTTGCCAACTGCATTTTTACGTTGTATAGTAATTTAGTTGTATTTACAATATTAGTAAAGAATATTCAGTATTTAGGATACAATAGTTTCGGAATTTGATCCTTAATGATATATTATTACAAAAAAAGATACAGCAAAAGTGGCAAAGTTGATCACCCATTTAAGAAAATTTCATAGAAAGTCAGTGAATGTGGTCAGGGTTGACACAAATGAAAAAATATTAATTATTTAAGTACTTATTTATTTTGTTACATACGAGTAATCAGGTTACATAAGTACTCAGGAAAAACATAATAGACACCTTAATTAAAATATTATCAAAAACGAAACATAGAAAACTCTTTAAGAGGCCTATCCTATCACAGGTCCACTCGTAAATAATTGTGATTACCTACGTACCTATTTAAACTTGACGATAGATATTTAAAAAAAATTGTCACAAACTGCCTCGTCGCCTCTTAACAAAAGTATTATCGAAACAAAACACTTATAATTATGTAGTAATTATTACCAATAAAATAAGTATGTCACAGTTAACTTTGTGTTTTTTTTACTTAAACAAAACATACACTCTGTATACAATTGTTAACAACAAAACCAATCACAAATAATTGTGATTCTAATGTTAAAATATAGGCCCTGTTCTCTATAAATGATACAACTTCAGCAGTTTTTACCTGTTTCGGTATAACTTTTTTCCAACTTAAAAACTTGAATTGTTAGTCTGTCACTCTGTGCTCCACCCATTAAAAGCTGCCAGATGCCCGGATCTAGCAATAGGGATTGTTATGCAATCTGATTGGACTGGTTACAAAACTCTCATTATTGTGTCACATCTGACGTGGCCAGCTCTTAGACCATATCGAATAAATTATTATCGCAAGGTCGTATCTGCCTAAGTTTGTAGTTTTTTGGAGATAACTCAAAAACGCCTATACCGATAATGCTCAAAATAATTTTGGTTGAAATAATATTAAAAGGTGTATCTTCTTGATTTTTTTTTCATAATTTTGGAGTTACGGTTCAAAAGTTACAGGGGAGGGGACACAATTTTTATGACTTTCGGAGCGATTATTTCTGAAAATATCCACTTAATCAAAAAATGTTCAAAGAAACCTCAGTTATTTGAACATTGTTATTTTTAGAGACCTATCGATTGATGTGCATCATGTTGATATTTGTCAAAAAATTTTTTTTTGATAATTACTTACACATATGGAGTGCCCCCCTAAAAATATTTTTTTAGCAATTTCTCTACAAAACTAAGTAGCTGCACACACAATACACTTTATGTAAAAATTTGATAATGATACGTCTTATAGTTTCCGAGTAAAATGGCTGTGACATACGGACGGACAGACAGACATGACGAATCTATAAGGGTTCCGTTTTTTGCCATTTGGCTACGGAACCCTAAAAAGTATCTATCTTATGAAAAATGTAATTTAAATTTTATGCTTGTGTACCAACCCTAGGCCGCTACAAAACATGGCAAAGATGCCCTCCCATATTAGTCGGCGTGGTCTGGTAACTTTGCCAAAACAATTATGGGACTCAATTCAAACACTACGGCATTTATAAGGTAATCAATTCATTCATTACCATTTAAATAACATAATATCTAAAATTTACGTACCTGGATGCGATGTTTATACTCTAAACTTTTTAAAGTTCTTGAGCACTAACTTTTATGATTATGTGAGTGACGAATTTGGAACTGAAATGGTAAGAAAATGGTTGCCGTGGTGTTGTCTCATTCATAATAATTTTGCCAATTGATAACCATATTTTCTACTAAAAGTAGGCACAACACTAAAAAATATACATTGTCGGTGGTATGAAAGGATTACCTTATGCACTCTGCTGGTGGCAAAGTTAGTAACCCTTGGCAAAGTCGCCAGACTTGACGGTACCGGCTGCGATTTTGCTGAACTAATATTTAATTTCAGATCGTGCAAGTGTTAAGGGATTGCTTGTGGAGCTACACGCGGGACAACGTCCCCTCTCCGGCTTTGTTCATTGGCGATGTCACAGGTAAAAACTTACAAATGACAATATTAATCGTATTTTTCTCTTTTATTGTGGTCGGTAGTGTCCATGTATGGAGTAAACAGTCGACTCGTTCAAGCACTGAAATCTCTCTATGAGGATTCCAGTGCTTGCGTGAGGATAAATGGGACATACACTGACTGGTTTAGCATCGAAAAGGGTGTTAGACAGGGATGTGTACCGTCACCGTGGCTGTTTAATCTATTCATGGACAGCTGTTTGCAATCCATTGTTTCGTCCAGGTCTACACTGGCGAGACCCCGCCACGTGCCAGCCCGCGCCCGCCTACACGGACACGCTGCGCGCCATCCTGCAGGCCGGCATAAAGACTCACGGCCGACTCTATCCACTCATGTTCATGGACCTTAAGATACCTACTGAGGGCCAACAAGCCGATAGTGAAGGGACGTCCACCGAAGCCGGGACGGCAGAGTTGTCAATCGATCTGGATGCTACGGAACCCATGGAAGTGGCTTCGGAACCTACCGCCCAAGCCTCGTCGACGGCGGCGTCTTATTAAGAAATAAGATTACAAACGTTTTTGCAAGTTTCATTGCAATCGTATTTTTTTATGAACGTGTAAATATTGTATTTTAGTTGTAAGTGAAATCAATAAAAAAATGCAAAATATAGATTTGTTTTCGATATCTTTAAAAGTAACACGGGAGCATCTACCCGAATATATTCAATGACCTAAAACGGCAACGGACCGATAAAGGGACATGACACCGACCGATTTCGGGACGGCCGAGCTGTCAAATTATCTGGATGCTACGGAACCTATGGAAGTGGCTTCGGAGCCGAGTACCCAAGCCTTGTCATCAACGACTTTTTATTTTTTTTAAATTGGTTGATAGAGAAACGTTTTTGCGAGTGTAATAGAAGGGATCGGTATTAATTTCATTTTATATAAATTAACAGTTATTTAATTTCAGGAAACAAAGTAGTGTGTTTATGTGTATTTCTTTATTTTATCCGGATTATTTGAGACTTTATGTAATTTATTAGCCTTCAATTTGAGAATACCAACTAGATATTGAGAATGCAGGGCGCTATTCTATTTATAATTACAGTTCTTTTTTATAATCTCTGGGGTTTACAGAAATAACCAAAACTTTTATTTCATCACCACTTTATTTACATTCTAGAAACAAAGATACAAAAGTAATCATTATACAAAGGCACTAAGAAGAAACTAAAGGAATCCTTAATTACTTAAAATTTATTAGAATCCTATATTAGCCTCGCTCACGCCTTTGCCTGGGTGCCGTCGGGTTTCGTGACTGTTGTTGTTTTGATTACTCTTGGTGGTGAATCTGGAAAATGAAGTCGTTAAATAATTATTTCTTATAAATCTAAAATCCCTAAAAAATATTCATTTATTTATTTAAACATCCCGCTTGCATTATTTAAAAGAAAAAAAAAATTGTCTTTACTTAGCCTATCCCACCTTCCATCCAAAATGCCCGAGCTACTCAGATAATACTTAAATCACTATAGGTTATATATAAATTTAAGATTGTTATGTAACTTATGTATAATTAGGTATAGATATTATAAAACTACTGTTGCTATACTCTATCAGGGTCCATGATGTACCTAGCATAAGTACCTGGAAATGCAATAAAGATCTCTTATCTAGGTGTTCCTATAAAACTTGAAGAGTTCCCTGGATTTCTCCAGGATTCCAGCATCAGACCCTGACCTGATGAAAATGGGACCAATAGGCAAGATGCAGTATTTTCATTTAATTTTTTTTTGACTGGATCCTAGCTTTTTAAGCCAAATCCCATAGAACAAAACTAGTGACAGATACATCCTATGCTGGCGCCATCAGTTATCAAGAGTGACATCACCAGACGCTGATTGGTGGATGAAAACACGTTCCGTTTCACATTAGGTACTTCAAATCGTAATTATTGTTTGAAATTAGTATAAACTAAAGTAAAAACGTTTTAATAGATTTTGATCGCAAAATAATGGTAAATATTATAGCTGCATCATCTCTATTGTTAAATATACGCTTTCAAACAAAAGGAGCATTTTACAAATCAGTCTAGCCGTCTTCGAATACTTGGTGAACGTAAATAGCAAAAACAAAATCCTGACGATTTGGATCACTTGAAAAAACAATTCTGATGTTCTCTCGTTTCTGACATTACCCACCTTCATCATCATAGATGGTCTGCGTTATTTCTTCCACCACAGTACCATCGGCTTGTATGGTGGTTTTGGTTTCCTTCGTGACCCTCGGTTCTCGGGGTACGTTGAAGAAGTACAGGACGTCGAAGGTCTCGTCCCCCGAGGTCAGCTTTTTCCAGAAATCTAGATCCTTCGTCCTGAACCATACTACGGGTTTCGCGCCATTGACTTGCAGTACGTCTGAAATTACAATAAAATCAAACAAAAACCTAATGTAAGTAATTCAGATGATTTTCGAAGAATGATTTTGAACTTCGTTTGACACAGACTAATAGAAAAACTTATCCAAGATAATATAAACCAAGACCCCCCGGTTTTACTAATCAGTCGGAATTTTTATCCCTATTATTTTTAACTCAACCATTCGAAAAACATTATTATATTTATTTCTATATCTTGCTTGCTTGCTTTCAATCCGGAGGTCTCAGGTTCAAACCCCGGCTCGTACCACAGAGTTTCACGGAACTTATATACGAATCATCTGATATTTACCAGTCGGCTTTGTTCATTGGCGATGTCACAGGTAAAAACTTACAAATCACAAATTTATTCGTATTTTTCTCTTTTACGTATTGTAAGCTAAATGAGTACCTACTAAAATGAGGATCAAAAACAGTACAGATTATAAACGAAGCGCTGGTAGCCACGAAGCGCGTAGCCTTGCGGTAAGACGTCCGACTTTCAATCCGGAGGTCTCGGGTTCAAACCCCGGCTCGTACCATTGAGTTTTTCGGAACTTATATACGAAATATCATCTGATATTTACCAGTCGCCTAGTTTCCCCTCTGGGTTGGAAGGTCAGATGGCAATCGCTTTCGTAAAAACTAGTGAATACGGCATTTCCTGGGATTAGATTGCCGAGCGGACCCTCGGCTCAATTGAGTCGTGGCAAGATCGGGACAAACGCTAGGAGGATGAATCAATTACTCGTAAGGCATGAATAACTACGGCACAGAGTTGAAATTTTGTAAGTATCGCAACACTTTATTAGAACAGAACCCAGAACAACATTAAGGACAGTTTGTTATTAAATAAATACAAACTTTGAAAAAGTTTGTATTTATTTAATAACAAACTTTAGTTTGAGTGGAATGCACCACTTTAAAAAAACATATAGAAATAATTATTAAGGACAGTTATTTCTCTAAACACAAACGCGAGAACAGCTAGTACTCGTAGCTCGTTGTTATGTAATAAATGGAATGAACACTTACCAAGGTCGGTCGGGTCGCTCGGCAGAATATATGGGTCCACCGTAGTCGGGCTATTAGGCGCTAGAGTTGTATCTTCGTTTGAGGGTGTTGTCACTCCTATGGCCGTAACACTATCCGTTACTGGAGTAGTTGGTTCTGCCGTTGTCTTTTCAGTCGCTGGTGAGGGAGTGGTTGGTGGATACATGGCAGTTGCCGTAGCTGTTACCCCAATTGGTTGAGCTGGTGTAGTTGGGCCAGTTGGTGGTGGGACAGTTGAAGGACCAGGGACGGTATATAGAATCACGGGTGGCTGTGCAGTTGGGGCAATTACTGGTGGAAGTACAGTAGTTGGGCCAGTTGGTGGTGGGACTGTAGGTTTTGGGCCAGGAACTGTGCCATTTAGGATCACAGGTGGCTGCGCAATTGGGGCCGACACTGGTGGAGACTGAGCGGTTGGTCCAGGAGTTAGTACTGCAGGTTGAGGGCCAGGTACGGTGCTATTTTGAATAGTAGGAGGTAGAGGCGGTTGGGGATTGGTAGATGCTGGTGTGGGGTTCACCGGGTAAACCGGTCCGGCGGCTGGGTCAACTGGAGCTGCAGGCTCTAGATTAACTGGTTTGGTAGCTGAGGTAACGGGTGCAGGAGCTTGATTTACTGGTGCTGAGGCTACTGGTGATGCAGGTGCTTGCGCACTGGCCGTGGCTGGAGCAACCGCCACTGGGGCAGCTGGGGCGTTTGGTGCTACTGGGGCATTTGGTGACTCTGCAGCATTGGGTGCCACTTGAGCATTTGGTGCCACTGGGGCATTTGGTGCCACTGGGGTATTTGGTGCCACTTGGGCAGATGGGGCGTTTGGTGCTACTGGGGCATTTGATGCTACTAGGGCATTGGGTGCTACTTGGGCATTTGATACCACTGGGGTATTTGGTGCCACTTGGGCAGCTGGGGTGTTTGGTGCTACTGGGGCATTTGATGCTACTGGGGTATTCGCTGCCACTTGGGCATTAGATACCACTGGGGTATTTAGTGCCACTGGGGCAGCTGGGGCGTTTGGTGCTACTGGAGCATTTGGTGCCACTGGGGCATTTGATGCTACTGGGGCATTCGCTGCCACTGGGGCAGTTGATGCTACTGGGGTATTGGGTGCCAATGGGGCAGCTGGGGCGTTTGGTGCTACTGGGGCATTTGATACCACTGGGGTATTTGGTGCCACTGGGGCAGCTGGGGCGTTTGGTGCTACTGGGGCGTTTGGTGCCACTAGGGTATTTGGTGCCACTGGATCCTGAGGGACTGGCTGCTGTGGGTTGAGGCTTCCAGCGTTCACCAGAATGTAATTAGGGTGTTGTTCCACTATGTGTTCGATCTTGTCGATATGTTCGATAGTTCCGTTCGGGTGGAGAACGAGATAGCGTTTCTTTAGAGGCGTCGAGGCTAGCACTTGCTGGATTCGTGGGTGATACGCGAGTTGTTGTGCATTGTATTCTGAAATCACAGTAGTTATGAAATACTTAACAATGCATATGTAGATGAGTTTAGTGAAAGAGCCCACTTTGTCGTTTTAAAAGGATATTTTATTCTGTCACTAATAGATAGCGTATATTGTGTAGATTTAGGAAGTACTAAAAACTCCATATCGACAAAAATGGGACCTTTTCCCTGGACTGGAATAGTATTGTAAAAGTCATTCAGTGCAATTCTTCCAGAGAACAGTAATTACGGTATCACACTTATTTTCATTTATACTAAAATACGAAGACGGGTCTCCGTGTCAGCTTGAGCAAATATGCTTCAGTTCAGTCTGTTCGGCAGTTCTTCTCTATATGTCACACTTAGCCTTGAAATTTTGCTAGCAGGTTCTATCATCATCATCATCATGCTGTCCAGGCCGATTTCGACCATGGCGACTGGTATCCGCTGGCTAGTGAGAGCGACGTACGTTCGTGGGCTCTCAGGTGACTGACGTAGCCTATTTTAGCAGATTCTATACTGTGCTCACAAGGTCTACAGCTCACAGAGCCATATTAAATTACGCGTATTTAATTGCGATGGAACTGCAGGAGTCCATAGGCTACGGTATCTGCTTACCATCAGGCGGGCTGTATGCTTGTTTGCCGTCGTGGTATTAAAAATCGGTTACCAAACGATTTTGATGAAATTTACAATAGTTACCTCACGGCGTTATTTGGATTTTCTGACATGACATTTTGGAACTTTTGTCTTAATTATTCAAACAATGGTAAGTAACTTACGTGGATACTGTTGCTGCGGAGCCTGTGGGTACTGGTTTATCTGCTGACTCGCGCCCTGAGAGTTCCCGGCCTCGGCGTGCGCCTCCGTCGTCTCCACTTGGTAATTTTGCACGGGCTGGTATTGCCTATATGGGACATTAATGCTGATTAAAACATTGTGAGATCAGAAGGGTATATAAATGATACAAAAATAATTTATTTCATGTTTTTTCATTACATAACATAACATAACATATTCTTTATTGCGTACCTCAAATTAAAGAAACAGAGTATACACAAGTTACAAACAGAAAAGTAGAGATACAACAATTGGCTAAAAAGCGATCTTATCGAATTATCGACAAAAACTAGTGTCTACGCCAATTCATGGGATTAGGTTGTCAAGCGGACCCCAAGCCGGGATAAACGCTAAGAGGAAGAAGATTAATGTAATTGTTTACTGTATAGGCTGCTGTCTTTGCACCGGATAGTACTGCTGCGTTATGGGCGCCTCATACTGCCGCTGCAGAGGAATCGAGTTGATGTACGGCTCGCGGACGGTGTTCAACACTGGTTGAATGTTGTAGCTCGGCCGTGTTAGCATCTGGCTTGCCAATCTTTGGTTCATGTCCTGAGGGATATGAGAATTCACGTTAAGTTAAGGGATTGTCAATTTTTAACCGACTTCAAAAATGAGGAGGTTCTGAATTCGACTGAATGTTTTTTATTATTTTTTTTGTATGTATGTTAATCGATATCTCCGTGAATCGTGAACCGATTTTCGAATATTTTTTTTTAATCGAACGAGTATAACCCCTAGATGGTTCCATTGTCACCAAGTCGGGGTCTGATGATGGGATCCTGGAGAAATCGAGGGAACTCTTCAACTATTATAGGCACACCTCTATAGGTGTGCCTATAATAGTTGAAGAGTTGATGATACCTAGTAGTAGTGATTTCACTATTTTTTACAACAACTCTGCCACTTCCTCTTGGAATAGCGGAACCTAAGTGAAGTCGGTTTTTTTTTGTTTAAAATTATTTAAATTATAATAGATTTTCCCACCGCGGACCATCATATGTGTAGTTAAACATGTACTACATACAAAGAAAATTCTCACGATGTTTTTTCCTCCAAAGATTCTGTAGTTACCTTATTTAACTGTCAATCATCAAACCAGGTTGATGTCCCATTGTCACCGAAGCTCTCTAGCTAAAGTAAGGACGCGAAGCATGGAGACATACATTACATACATCTCTATCGCACGTAGGCAGTCTACTTTGACACCGTGACACAGTGTCAATATACGAAATTCTTCATAATTTACATACAGTTCTTACTTAAGTACTAGAATTAGTACGGGGTATTCACCCCGGTACTTATAATACTACGGTCACGTACGTTGCTAGCTTTCCTAGGCGTCATCAGGCATCAAAGATGGTGACAACCTGGAGAAGCTCATCGTGACCGGCAAAGTAGATGGGAAAAGACCTCTTGGACGCAGCCCTATACGTTGGTCTGACTAGGTCCGCACCGCCCTTGACTCTAGTTTTCACAACGCCCTCTACACCGCCAGAGACAGCAACAGATGGAGAAAGATCGCACGAGAGAGAGTGATACAGAAGGGAGGTCACGACTCTCAGTACTGAGAAATACAAATCAAGGAGGGAGGAGGAGGACTTAAGTACTTATTTACTCACGCTAGTATGCAGAAAATAGGCCCACTGCGAACATCTTAAATTGGAATTTCGTTATTTTCATATCACACATATTTCTCATATTCAAAAATTCATGTGGAAAAATTTGCGGTAGTTTCTCTGGTTTAGTAACTTGGTCCCGCGAACGTGAATCATCGTCTATTTGCCAATCGGGCTGTCGTGTATATCCTCAAGACCTTACCTGGTTCCTCAACAAGTTCTCATAGTTCTGCCGGCGGATGTCGTTCTGCTGTTGGATGTACAGCTGCTGGTAGAGGTCGGGAGAGTGCTAGTGTCGGTTGTTGGTGAGCGATCTATTTACCTGGCTCCTCAACAAGTCCTCATAGTTCTGCCGGCGGATGTCGTTCTGCTGTTGGATGTACAGCTGCTGCTGGTAGAGGTCGGGAGAGTGCTAGGGTCGGTAGTTGGTGTGCGATCTATTTACCTGGTTCCTCAATAAGTTCTCATAGTTCTGCCGGCCGATGTCGTTCTGCTGTTGGATGTAAAGCTGCTGCTGGTAGAGGTCGGGAGAGTGCTAGTGTCGGTAGTTGGTGTGCGATCTATTTACCTGGTTCCTCAATAAGTTCTCATAGTTCTGCCGGCCGATGTCGTTCTGCTGTTGGATGTAAAGCTGCTGCTGGTAGAGGTCGGGAGAGTGCTAGTGTCGGTAGTTGGTGTGCGATCTATTTACCTGGTTCCTCAATAAGTTCTCATAGTTCTGCCGGCCGATGTCGTTCTGCTGTTGGATGTAAAGCTGCTGCTGGTAGAGGTCGGGAAAGTGTCTAGGGTCGGTTGTTGGTGTGCGATCTATTTACCTGGCTCCTCAACAAGTCATCATAGTTCTGCCGGCGGATGTCGTTCTGTTGTTGGATGTACAGTTGCTGCTGGTAGAGGTCAGGAGAGTGTGCTAGGGTCGGTAGTTGGACTTGTTGGGGCTCGTAGGTCTCGAAGTAAGTGGGGCCCGGGACAGGGTCCGGGTATGGGAAGGAGGCTAAAAAAAATATAAACTTTTTAGTGTATAAGGTCGAGAATACCACAATATTAAGATTCTTTGTTTTAAGCAGTTAGTTTAGTGGGCGTCGTAATTTTACGCGAACAGGCCTTAATCGCGTACAATTACATTTATTATACAAAATGGATCGGAAATTTGGTATATTTTTTTAGAGTGTGAAAGTTCTGCATTATTCCCAAAACGGACGGACTGATATAGTTGCGGTTTATGAAAATGTTTGAAATTGTTGTGATTATCCAGCGATAGTTCTACGCTTCTCGCCAGATGTCGCGATTAAATCCCGTTTTCTATTTAAAAAAAAATACAAAGACAATACAATTGTATTGAATGACTAATAAGGAAATACTCACAGACCAGCTCCAAAACAAATATAGCGCAAACGACTATTATCTTCATTGTTGGCTACATGTATACTAACACGACTCTGCCAGTTTCTAGCCCCACTCTCTTATAAGTCCGTGATCGAACAAACAAGAGGAAAAGCTGTTCAAACAGCCCGCCTTTGTGTTTAGCCTACTCCCATTACTGAACATGTTGATGGAAGACAAAGAAAATTCAGGGCCCCAATAGTGTTAGTTGCGTAAATACGAGGTATATGCAAATAATGGGTTTTTGGCAATAAATCTGGTTGACGGACGGCAAATATGCTTATGAACTAGGATGTTATTCAAATCGTTTTCTTCGCTAAGCTTAGAAGGCAAATATGTGTATTTCTTTTGTTGAGAAGGTACTATTAGACGGTTACGTTATATACATAGATACCCACATTCAAAATTGCATGAAAAATAGGCTATCCAGTAGATAAATTAATTGTTTCGTTGCATTCATAAAATCAAAATGTCAAAAATACACTGGAAAATCCAGGTGTAGTGTAGGGTAACATGTGTGTGCGCTTTAGATGATTTTATAATGTTTATACTTCCATAAAGTAGATGTATTCATATTGTGACGTCACAATATTAGTCTCCCGTAGGAACTTCATATAACAAATAAAAAAATAAAAAAAAGATAAAAGATATTTATTCTTCAATTTAGGCACATTACAATGCATCGTTTTGATGTTTCCTAAAGAGTAGCTGATTTGACTTCATGGCAAAGTTGCCTATTTATGAATGGATTCATTTATGTGTCCATGCAATTTTGAATCCCACTACAAGTTTATTGTACAGATTCAATATTTTATTCATACGATAAGCGTAAACGGCCTCCAAATGGTACCTTTTGATTTAGACTGCCACATGAGAAAAATATTACGAATTTAAGAGTATTGTTACGGGTCGTGTACACATAATTTTGTCCAGAAATCGCACCCATAATTTAGACCTTGATTTTTTTGGAATTGTCTCAAATCTTTTCCAAGTTTTTGGAAACTTTCCGTAACTCGCAAATCAGTACAGTCAGCAGCAGAAGTAGCTAAGCGGGTGAGGTGTTCAAAATGAGCTTGATACGACTTTATTGTTGAGAGAATAAGAGCGTATCAACGTAATTCTAACTAAACACCTCATTCGCTTAGCAACTTCTGCTGCTGACTACTTTGATTATTAAACCAACCGGATGTGAGACGCGCTCTCATTTCTATCGGAAAAAGTCTGCCGTTTTTTGCGGGGGAGGGGAACGTCAAATGTATGCGAAACTTCAAAATAGCCACGTCAAATAAACGTCAGTCCATACAACGAATATGACCACTGGTCATATTCATTCGGCAGAGGGGAACGCCTGTCAAAGGCTATTTCGATTGGTTTAAAGCTCTAAGGCTGACTATGAGTGCGTGAGTCTATGGTCGCTTTTATACTTTTCCGTGGACGTTCGCTGCATGATAAAACTATAGTTTCATTTATAAATAGTATAAAGTCCATACTTAGTCTATGGTCGATTTATGAATGAAACCATAGAATTTTACCGATAAAGTATAAAAGCGACCTATCTCCACTCCTAGTATACTACTCGTTAAAGCCATATGGCCTGTAGTAAGCTATTGACGTCGATTACATTCATGATTTATTGTAATTGCAGTTTACACACGTAGTGACGTACACTACGAGAAACTAGTTTTATCATAAATCATAATACTACATAATATGCGATGTGATCAGTGAGCCCTGATCACGCAGCACAAAATGATCCACTATAATGCTGAAAAAGGTGCAAATATATTATGTAGCATTGGGCTCGTAATTACATACACATACCCAAGTTATCAATGAATTCATTCATAAATTGGATATGCAGTTATGAACCCGATGGTACATATCTTTCTTTTATATCAACCAACGCCAAAATTTTAAAGAATTTTCAATGGAGTTGGCCGGTCGAGTCTTTACAGATGGCGCCAGCATAGCTTGTACCTGTGAGTCCTACAAAGTGTCAAAATCTTGTTTTTTTTTTAATTTTCTGACCTGGATGGGCTAGCCTTTAAGCCAAATCCCATACAACAATACTAGTGACAGGTACAAGCTATGCTGGCGCCATCTGCCCAAACCGTTGACTGTTACCAACCCCATTTAGTTCAATGCATTTCTTTGTTTTTGTTACCTTTTTATTACAAGTTCAGATTGGTGCCATTTTTGACACAATTAAGTTCTGATGATGAGATACGAGTACTCGAGGAATCGAGAGCCCTCATCCTACCACGCTTTGGTACAGATTTTCGACGAATTTTTCAATATTTACCGTTTGCTGTGATAAAACTTAGGATTTACAAAGTCTCGGAGGCAAAAGGGGAGGCCTATGTTCAGCAGTGGACGTCTTTTGGCTGAGATGATGATGATGATGATAAAGATAAAAGATATTTATTCTTCAATTTAGGCACATTACAATGCACTTATGAACGTCAGAGAGAAAAAGAAACTACCACCGGTTCTAACCCTACACCTCTGACCCGAGAAGTATTACTTAATACCGGCAAGAAACTCGGCGGGACTTATTTTTTCAACGATGAAGGTAAAAGTCCGTATTTCGGCCTTTTACGCATACGAGGTGCTAAAACCTATGTTTTGCCTGTAAATCCTAGGTTTTATCGTACTTCGGGCTTTTGCAGTATTCATTTGGCAAATTGGCACTATATTTGTAATTTGGATTTTTTTACCCAATATTATGAATAAAACTACCGTTACATTACATATTATCCTAATTTATTATCGGTGGTATCTTACACTTACAAAACATTACGACCTTATATCAAGGGCCCATAACCTAAGTCAGGGGTCGGCAAACTCTTGTGAAAATAAAAATAAATAAATAAATAAAAACCAGCAAAAATCACTAGATTAAATGAGCTCAATGCTTCCACCAACTTTGATTTGAGTAGTCCAAGGACTTTCAAGTTTTATTTTATTTAATTATGTATTTATTTAAACTTTATTGCAAAACAAAATGAAAATGTACAAATGGCGGGCTTAATGCCAAATGGCATTCTCCACTAGTCAACCATTAGGCCAAGAATAGACACGTAAGTTGGTTTGGTAATGGAAAATTAATTACATTTTGTTTTACCACTTCTCCTCGGAAAGGCGTTCTTTATCCTTTGAAAGCGTAAGGGAAAAACGCATTTCGTACAAGTTTTAACTTTTTTCTTTACGTTATCTGGTCTCAATATAATCGCGAACGGTTAAACAAAAACTATGCCCGCATGTACAGTATGTAACAAAAATACAAGTGACCTGTTTAAGAGCATAATTGGTATCGTATTGCGAGTAAGAAAAAATAGAAGAAAAATTATTAACGCGAAAAAAAATTTTTTTTTGTATGAATTCCATTGACCCAGCCGGCCAACCCTCCAAAAAAACATTTTTTACGATACCATACGATACCAATTATGCCCTTAAATGGATCACCAGTATTTTTATTACACCTTGTATAATAAATAACAATGATTGTTGACTTGAAGTAAGAAGGTTTGCCGACCCCCGTCCTAGGTATACGCTCAGCTGTCTCCGGCCTCGTCGCTGGACTCGGAGCAGTCCTCGACGTGGAAGGTGTCGTCGTTGGGGTTGTTCCTGTTGTTGGCGCGGGGGCGGCGGCGGCGCGCTCCCTCGTTCAGCGGGTTGTCGAGCTGAAAGTTACACGCTGGGTCAATCACCAGTAACTGCCCACCTTTCAATAACTGGCCCCCTCATACTATAAATGAACTCTATTCATCTACAAACATAATTAATTTTGGTATAACTTGGCCAATTATAAAAATCTTCACTTAGGATCCGCTTTTCCAAGACGAAATACCCGAGTTGCTATTAAAAAATACAGAAATCACTATAGGTGTGCCTTTAATAGTTGAAGAGTTCCCCCGATTTCTCCAGGATCCCATCATCAGATCCGGACCTGGTGACAATGAGACCAATTGTGAAGATCCCGACGAATGGATAACCTGCTCCTTCGAAATCTTGAAGTCGGTTGAAAATGAATTCTGTTTATAAGTGACCAGAGTTCATTATTGGTATGAGGTGACCAGTTATTGAACGGCGGCCAGTTACTGGCGACTTACTTACTCTATAGTTCGTTTTTTTTCAGATTAGAAAAAAGTTGTAAGAAGGATGTAAAGGGTTCTTTATCACGCACGATACGGCATGATATATGTCACAAGTGTCAAAGTGCCTACGCGGCCATTAAAAATATTTAAATATATTTGTATTTATAGTAAAGCCATGCGTAATTGCGTACGTAATTGTAAATGTTAAATTGAATAATATTAATTATTTTACAGCATTATAATAATTATCATTTGCACGAAATAATTTATTCATATCATTGTTAATGTTCTTGTGAATATTGCACAATAAAAAACCTGGAGAAAAAGAGGTTCGAAACATATGGTTTTAGATTTAGAACGTACGTGCGTCACTGTCAGTTTTTCAATTGTCATGTGTCTGTAACGTGATAATCAAAACGAAATTGTGTTTTTATTGTTGTTATGGATTATAATCTGCTAATTGTCATTATTTATTTTTCAAATGTGAACTCTTTATCATGTATACTAATCGTTTGTCGGTGTACAGAACAGGTTAGAACAGGTTGGCAACTTCCGTTTCTATGTTTACTCAATTTCTAATCTAAAAAAAACGAAGTATATAATAAGGTTTTTAAGATATCTGAATAGTATTAACAAGCTCTTTCTACAATTCGGACAGTAAAAAAAACACCAGAGTATTTGAATTAAAGGAAAAACAGAATACTTATTTAATTTTAGTCGGTCGGGCGGTAGAGCGGCGGGCTGGTATCGCAAAGTCGTGTGTTCGAGTCTCGCCTGGGGCGATGCAATTATCCATAATTCATTTATTTATATCTTTGTACTATGTATCAATAAAAACGCAATAAAAAATAATCCTTTTCACAAATACATAAAGTCGAAATTATTGCAACACTATCTCAATCGAACGTAAACAATTCTTTCGAAGAAAGTATGCGCCATTCAATCATTCGTTCATATGATATATTAATAAGTGGATTCATTAGCAATTTGAACAGTTGTGGAATTTTTCTGGAAACGTGACGCGTGTATTGTTCGAAATATAAATACGCAATAATATACCTACGCCAGTGACAGTAAATGACGCAATTATTTGAATATTATTAAAATATGTATTTTAGTACATATATTATCGTTGAAGTAAGTACCATAATATCGAGAGTATCGAAACCAAATCAGCACACAAAAAGTGGAATAGTATAATTCTAAACAAAAAAGAACCGACTTCAATTCGGCTCCGCCTTTCCAAGAGATTGATTGGTGATTTGATTGCTATGCGGATTTATGTTTGTCATTGTCGCAGTATATGTTTGTAGTTATATTTGTCACTGTGTCGTAGGTAGCATACGTTTGTAGCGCCTGCTTCTTATTCATAACAGCATTCGCTTCTGTGCACATACGAAATCATCAGGCGTTATTTCGTAGGTATCCACTATAATTTTTGTCATTGCGCAAATATCTTGCATTGTAATTTTAAAATAAATGACTGTAAAGTTATTTAAGAGATTCGATAGTTCTGCTAACGCTGGCCAGTATCAACGAAGCGCTTTGTCGGTCCTTTGTGACTAGCATTTTTTCCTTCGGACGATCGGCTGTCTTCGGAGAAAGTCGGCCAGCGCGACGTCTTTTCAACAGCCTTCAAGATTTCGAAGGAGGAGGTTCTCAATTCGTCAGGATCTTGTTTTTGCATTTTTTTATTTTTATGTATGTTCGCCAATTATTCGAAGACGACTAAACCGATTTGAAAAATTCTTTGTTTAAAAGAGTACTTATACTTCACAGTTGGTTCCATTGTCATCACGTCACTCAGGTCCAGATCTGATGATGGGATCCTGGAGAAATCGAGGGAACTCTACAACTATTATAAGCACACCTACAGTGATTCCACTATTTTTTACAGCAACTCGGCCACTTCCTCTTGGAATAGCGGAGCCTAAGTGAAGATGGTTATTTTTGTTTAAAATTATTCTGTCCATATCAAAAGTGTCCAATAACTATATCAGTGGCTAGAAACTATAACAGTCACTTAAAAAAATAAAAGTACTAGTACTCACATGTCTGACTAATTTGTAGGAACCTTCACCGTCAATAAAGGCCAGTTTGAACGCTTTGGTCAGGGGATATCTCTTGAACAGAAGAAACTGCTCGCGCAGCGCCTCTTGAGGTTTGTCTGGTAAACCTGAAATACATAAAAAAGTTAAGTTTATAAAAAACGACTTAAAGATTTCGAGTTTGTTGTTGGAAAACGATTTTAATACTCGCCTTTTTGCCTCTTATTGTCTTAATAATGGAAACTAATAGTAGACTCTTTTAAATTTTCCCCTGATATAGCGGGGAAAAAAATATAGGCGAAATTGACCGTTCTTTTTTTCTAAAAAAAACAAGTATATATAGTAAACAAGTGTATATAGTATGTAGGTGACTAGTTATACCTTTGAAGGAATAGTCCCTGGGCCGAATATCATACATGGTGTAGAACAGGATGAACGTTATGCTCTCAGTAGCGTCGACCTCCTCCAATTCGTTTTTAACGACGAACGTGATTTCCATTTGTGTGCCGTCCATAAGCTTGAATAATGATGCGTCCACGCTTAAGAAATCCTGCAAATAAAACAATAGTGGCTAAGTGCTGCATTGAGAATGAGGAGTGGATAGTTCTTAAGAACTATCCACTCCTCATTCTCAATGCAGCACTATCATCTTTAACACTAGATTTTTAAGACTGTATTTTAATTAACCGATCTTACTTACTACCTAAATAAAGAAAAGGAATCATTATTAAATGCGTTTTTTATTTGAAAGCAGGTTTCCTAGCAAGTGCTCTTATTTTCTGGAGTATTCTCGATGCGGTTTGCCATCCACGTATCGTTTTTCACGGGGGCGAGAAGCGGCTCACGGACAGGGCCGTAGCTAGGGGGGGGGGGGGTCATTAGGGGGCAATGCCCTACCTTAAAACCTACAATTGGGTCAAAAATGTATGAAAATAAAGTTAATGCCCTACCTTAAAATTCAGTATGCCCTACCTTAAATTAGCACTGCCCTATCTTAACCGCAATTCTGGCTACGGCCCTGCTCAGCAAATGGAAATCCGTGATCTCTGCCTACCCCTTTTGGGATATAGGCGTGATTATATGTATGTATGTATGTGATCTTACCTTGAGGTCTTCATACTGCTCAAGCCTGGCGTAGTAGGCGGTGAGAGCCTTCCGGATGACGTCGAAGGTTTTGAGCGAGACTTCGTTGTTGCAGCCGTCTAGCATGGACTGCAGGTTGAAGCCGAGGGGCAGGGAGCACCCTGTGATCTTGTGCTCGCCTGAATATCAAATATTAAGTCTAATTTAATACAACCAGTTATGTACAGTGACCAAGTGGTCTACCAGTTTTGACAAAAGTTTCTGCGAGATCTAACGATCGCTAAGGTTGACATTTCTAACAGAGTTTAAAACATGCACGACCTAGTTGTCTCATGAAGTTCAAACGACCCTCAACCGTAGGGTGGTAAAGCACATTTTTGGTCGACTGTACATACACGATTGGATTAATTACTAGTAGCCCGCCTCGAACTGAGAACGCGCTATTTCCCTGCAAACGAGTTCACCAATATAGAAAGACACTTTCAATGTTTTTTCACGACTTCTAGCTCCACAACCCCTGGACAGATCTTTCTCATATACGAACTCTCAAATTATATGTATCTCTACTACAATCCCAACAAATTTCATAAAGATCAGAAAAACTCAAGTTATTGTTGAACAAACTCTCATAATCAAAAAACCATTGAAATGCCGAGACATTCCAATAGCGAGTTGTTTATAAGGACTCGCTCCACTTGTTCGATAAATCAGTAACTTGCATTTCTGTTCTCATATTTACATTATATAAGCATTACATTGCAAATACATATTTTTAGAAATTACAAGCTCCATTTGTCCACACGTTAGTAGCAGGAATTGTATACTGGTATTACTTTCATACAAATGCTAATGCAAGACACTATTCAGATTTTTAGCTATACCAGTAACAACATAGTGATACCTACACCTACCAACATCTTGTAAGACCTCTAACTGTAGGTACCTATGTTTTTACAAATAAATTATTTGAATTTGTTACTAACAAGATCATTATTTCTTGGCTAAAAGGATAACACCAACAAAAGCAGTTGAATAAAAAAGATCAACTCCTAGCATTGGGCACATTAAAATAAAACTAACCATCAACTTTGGATATGGTAACACCATGTTTGACGTCCACGTCTCTGTCGAGCTGCATGTGGAATATGACGGTGCAGTGGTCGCGGCCGCAGGATTCCACCTCCATGCCGGTTAGCATCGCTGTCAGGTCCAGGGTCTTCTGCCATCCGTCGATGCGGTTTTTCACCATGATTGACTGAAAGACATCAACACTCACTTCAGTTACACTTCCACTCTGTTTTGCGCATGAGATATGGAGGAGTACTGGATTGTTTTAGAGAGAAGACTAGTGCTGCGAGCTTTAGCGTACGCTTGTGACATGAGACATTTACAGTATTTTCGATAAACCCTGAAATAATAATATATTTAATTATTTTATGGTCTTCACCTTGAAGAACCACAACTTGAAGAAATACAGAAGTACAAAACCAGCAACTAAGGTACTGACAACAAACAAATCATGGATTTACAAATTAAAAAAAGATTCAACAGAAACAAAATCAAGAGAAGATGTAATAAACACTGCAACAGCCTTCTACAAAAACCTTTATAATAAACAAGAGAGCAATAACCATGACGAAGAAAATTATTATAGTAACATTGCGACTACTGGAGAGCTACACATAGAAGAGAAAGAAGTACACGAACAATTAAAACTCCTGAAGAATGGAAAAAGCCCAGGCCCTGATTCAATCACTAACGAAGTCATCAAGGGGGCCAGTCCTCCTTAAGCATCTAACAAAACTATTCAATCTAATACTAGACACCAGCGATATACCTAAACAGTGGGGAAACTCAGATATCACTCTAATATACAAGAAAGGTGATCCTTTAAACATAGCAAATTACAGACCAATCAGCCTCCTAGCAAGTACATACAAGTTATTCACATCCATCATCCTCAAACGAATAACACATGCAATTGACAACGCTCAGGCTAAAGAACAAGCTGGCTTTCGTTCAGGATACAGCACAGTCGATCATATACACACACTAGAACTAATACTAGAAAAATATAAAGAGTTCAAGGTACCATTATATATATGTTTCATAGATTATAGCAAGGCCTTCGACACCATCAGCCACGATTTCATATGGCATGCGCTAGAACTAGTTCAATTTAACACTAAGTACATAAATGTTTTGAAGAATGCATATAAAAATAGCACAAGCAGAGTAAAACCTGACAGAAGAGGAGAGCAGATACAACTAGCACGGGGGGCGAGACAAGGTGACCCCCTCTCACCTAAACTCTTTATTGCAGTGTTAGAAGGAATATTCAGAAATCTTGACTGGACACGGACTGGAATAAGGATAAATGGTAACTATCTAAGCCATTTAAGGTTCGCGGACGACATAGTGCTATTCTCAGAGTCTGCCAGGAACCTAGAACTCATGATAAGGACATTAACCAAGCAGAGCCGTCAAGTAGGGCTCGAAATGAACACTAACAAAACAAAAGTTATGACCAACAGCAATGAAATACCAATAATCGTTGGGGACGAGACAATAGAATATGTAAATAACTACATATACTTAGGGAAATAAGTGTCATTCTCAAAAACCAGCAATGAAGAAGAGGTCATAAGAAGGGCAAATATAACCTGGAAAAAGTACTGGTCCTTGAAAGAAGTTCTTAAAGGAGATTATAGCCTGACACTAGAAAAAGTGGTGAGTGACACTTGTCTCTTACCATGCCTGGTCTACGGCTCTCAAACATGGGTGTATACCAACAAGGTTAAGGAGAAAATAAGATCCACGCTGAGCCATGGAGAGAAGTATGATGAGGTTAAGGAAAATAGACAAAATACGACACACGAAAATTAGAAAAAAAACTAAGGTAACTGACGCCCTTGCACACACCTTAAAACTAAAATGGAGCTGGGCAGGTCATGTAGCTCGCATGACAGACAAAAGGTGGACCATACTAACCACTAAATGGAAAGGCCCTGATGGCAAACGACCCTCAGGCAGGCCAAAAACACGCTGGGCCGACGACATACAACACATAGCTGGAAAAAGCAAAACAGAGAGAAAAATTGAAGAACCTGGAGGAGGCCTTCACCCAAAGCGGGATCCATAGAGAAGAAAATTAAGTTAAATTAAATTCAAACTGTAAAAATGAAATGTTCTGTGGAATTAAAAGGCTATATAATAATATAATAATAATAATGGTCTTCATATAGAACACAATATTGTATTTAGGTATTACCTTGGCGTTATTTGATTGCCTCGTCAAAAAAGAAATAGGAAACAAATTAACGAAAAACCCTTAAATAATATATTTGATTATTTTCTGGGGTTCATAAAGATCTCAATATTGTATTTAGGTATTGCCTTGGCGTTATTATATTCCCTCTTTGAAAAAGAGATAAGAAACAAATGAACGAAACGAGAACGAAATTAACCAGTATTTTAGTATGGAGCAAAGAACAGTTCCTGATCCCCGACTGTAGTAATATGTAACATTTTCATGGATGGAAAGGCAGCTCGACTAGTGTGGACGTGCCTCGGCCGTGGCATTCCGGCGGCCAACGCGTTTGTGTCGGCCGAGGCACGTCCACACTAACCGAGCTGCCGCGCGGGGCAATTTCCTCGCGAGGCGGCGCGACTGGTATGGACACGACTATTTGGACATACTTTAGTGACAGCGACATCATTATCCTCAGTTTTTGGGACTGCGACCGGGTGCCGGTAGCTCGCTCTCTGGATTTGGAACAGGTAGTCTTGTTTCTCTCGAAGTTTCTGCTCTAATTCCGCGACCTCTCGCTGCAACTCACTATTCTCATCATTTTCCTTTAGGATTCTGGGACCTACGATATCCAAAATTAGTGGTATTCGGAAGCTTAATAAATTATAATATGATAGCACGTAGCAATAGTAAAATGGTAGTTAATTTTCAAGTCAAATTACGAAAACTTACGTTTGTTTCCCATGCGAAACAACTTTGTAATTTTAAGTTGTTTTTTATTCACTTTCGACATCGTCATTTCTTTTTATTTCATTTAACGTTTTCACAACTTAGAAACGCGAATTCAAGAAAGAAGAGAAATAAATAAAAATAACGGCTTCAAAACATTGTCCGTTTACTCATGGTTTCAAATGTTTGACATTGTCGACATTGACGTTTGATTAACGTTTCTTTTTAATATTGAGCCAAATAATGTACAACGAGACCACATCAAAGGTGCGACAAATCGCATGCGATTTTCAACGTATTGTGTTCCAGCATGGTTCCAACTATTTAGGCCCCAGGGGCGCTACCGCGAACACCGAAAATCGGAAATTCGAATGTCAAATTGGCATAATGCTACCGGGAAGACCTTCGTGATCGATTCATTCAATCGAAAGACGATTATGGATCGAACTTCGTTACATAGCCCTACCGCGAAACCCAATCTTCGGTGGTTTTGACAGCACGATTTTCGTGCAGAACTGTCAAAACTAGCCGTCACCTCAAGAGGTAACGTTTTGCTTTCGATAATCGGTAATGTTGCCAAATACCTCAGTTTTTTTGCTTTTTCCAGATTTTTGATCAATGTATCCGCGCTTTTTTTTGGAGATTGGTTGAAACTACACATTTTAAAGAGCTGCTCCTGTTTGATTCTCTTGGTTACACTTCGAAATACTTCGAAAATCCGCGATCGTAAAGCTCGACTCCCGCTTTTTTCGATTTCTTCATATGGCAACCAATGTCGCCCTTTTTTTCCTTGTGCTAAATGTCATTAAGTGGAGTGGAGTGTTTTGGTGTTTTGCCGGTTTACTCGGTTTACATTTGGACACTGTGTTAAAATTTTAATAAGAAAACATTTTTCAATAACAATTTTACGAACTATTTGAGAGGTTGGAGTACTTTATGTCATCTTTAAATTGTTATTTTACTCATTATATGTACTTATTCATATGCAGCATAATGTCTTATTAAAGTTGTGTTTGTTTGATTGTAAAATATGCAATAAATGCCTTACTTTACCCTGTCGTTATCTATTTTAGATCAATGGCTGCAAGACTATTCCTCCTTCAGCAGGCTATGGCTGAGGAAAAGCGGAAGCAGACTGAACTAAGACGGCGTATGCGTGAGACATTCCGCGGATTGGAAGTGCCCGACAGGGAGTTTGAGAACACCTTTCGGGTCACCCGCGAGGTATTCGAAACTCTTTATGCGGATTTGGCACCCTTGTTGCCACCGCAGCGTAATAGCCGTGGAATCACTCGTATTGAAAAGGTAATACATTTGCTGTGTTGCAGGTTATTGTGCTAGGTCCCTCAGCAAAATGAGTAAAACAGTCACGATCACAAGGAAACACATAATACCTAAACTGGCTGCATATGTTATTAGGCGTGCCTAGGCTAGTGTGGATATGCATCGCTCGAGACAAACGCAGGCGCGGCCATAGTGCCTCGGGCGAGGCACGTCTAGTTGTAAGATCCTATTATCTTAACTTCATTTTAGTCTTTATTTTAATTATGTGAACTATTGAAGTTATAGAAATTGATATTTAAATACTTACTATTGGTAAAAATGCTTTAATAAACATGTAACAAAAATTAAAATAACTAAACTAATATTAAAATAAACTAAAGACAACTATAAATATATAAAACTACCTAAAAACTTACGTAAAATCCCAGTTACAAAAAGAATACCCCCTCCAAGAGGTTCCCCTGCGGCAGGGAACCCATAACGCTGGCGCCTAACTTACTATTGTATTAACTACATGCAATACACTACATCTTCGTCCATTCCAGATTTTAATATCTTTAAAATTTTTTGGAAGAGGTGATTATCAGTTTGGAGTGGGCCGGGACCAATGGTTGCCTATGTCCCAGCAGGCTGTATCGGACTGCTTAAAGGACGTCTCAAAAGCCCTCAATGATCCGGGAGTAATCCAACGCCACATAAGATTTCCGCAATCACAGGCAGCACGCGCTGTCATTAAAGCAGGGTAAGTAGGTACCTACTGATTCACTTACTTTTTTCATGTTGACATTACCATCTAACAGAACAAGATTGAATTTAATAAAAAATAATTTTTTTGACAAGCTTTTACTGCTAACTGTATTTTTCTTTGTACATACCTCTCTCAACTGCTCTCATTTTCTCAGACCAAAATAAAAAGAGGTAAATAAATAAATAAACAATCAGCTCACTAAGATGAATGCAACAAGCCTAAACACAAAGGGATAATGTTGAGAAGTTGAAGAGTTCCTATGACCACCTTCTAGCTCCATCATCAGATCAGCTCCATGTTATTGTAATATTGGGTTGTCATGCAATATACATATGCGTGCAAAGTTTCAGCTCAATCAGATACCAGGAAGTGGGTCACATTTAACTTGTAAGATTTGATTACAGACAACAGGACAGGTTAAACTAAATAAAAGCTTGTAAAAATCCTGTGTATTCTAACACAAACCAGATACCTTCTGCTCATTGGCTCAACTTACAACTAAATATTTATGTAAATACTATGTACATTTTACTTATTTATTTTTCTGCTTTTGTGTTTCGCTTAAGTGAAGTTCTTACAGACAACTTCGTAACCTAGACGTCTGAGCATTTAGATAGATTTTTGATTTTGAATAGTTGTTCTGCGATGACTTTAGTATAGATTTGCTGATATCTATAAAATTTGGTGAGTTAGTAGCAGAGATAAATACGATTAGAGAGTTAATTTATGAGCAGGATCTATAAAGGAGTTATGGAGCTAGAAAGCGCGAAACGATCTTCATAAGAATCTGGTTAGAAAAGAAGATCCTCAGTCATGAGGGAATGACGAAGAAGAAGAAGAGAAGATGTAAATAAAAAAATTCAATAATTATTCTCATGTGAAGTGTGAATGAGTGAATTTTCAATAATAGATTTTTCTATAATGCATCACTGTACCACTGTACTACTCCCCTTGGTTTTAAGCTCTAAGCTGTACCAGGATTATAATTGGTCTTTGGTTGCAATAACAGATAACATACTATCTCATATTGAATGTGTTGAAGTGTAGCAACATGGGTTTAATAGTATAAGTGCTCATGCACAAATAACTAATTACAGATGTAGTGAATAATATGCATCTATAAAAAGGGGGTTAAAAGGGGTGTGGAAGCTTGTATGAGGAATCAATTACCGCTGAACTGATTTAGATAAAATCTGATATGAAGATAGTTTGAGTCCTTTATTTATAGGACTTTATTACAGAATTTGCTTAAGGGGGTGATAGTGTGTGTGGGAAATTAACCGCTGAACTGATTTAGATGAAATCCATATTTATACTAACATTATAAATACGAATATGTAATACGTGTGTCTGTATGTCTGTCTGTTGCCCCGTCACGCTTAAACCGCTGACAAAATTAAGATGAAATTTGGTAAATTTAGAGATAGGTGAAATCCTGGGAAAGGACGTAGGAATAGTTTTCGTGCCGAAAATCAACCCTTAAGGGGATGAAAAGAGGACTGGAAGTTTGTGTCAATACTAGTAATAGTTGAACCGATGTAGATGAAATCTGATATGAAGATAGTTTGTGTATTGCGGAAGGAATTAAGATAGTTTTTGTCACTGCTTAAGGGGGTGAAACTTTATGTGGGGATAACTACTGAACTGATTTAAAATATCCCTACAAATTACAAATTATTTACCTATTTGTCAAACATAGTTAACATCGGATCTTACAATTCATTGGCATCTCTATGTACGTATGTATGTTTGTTACTAATATTATAAATGCGAAAGTGTGTCTTGTCTGTCTGTCTGTCTGTCCGTCTGTCTGTCTGTCTGTCTGTCTGTTACCTCTTTACGTTTGTTACTAATATTATAAATGAGAAGGTGTGTCTTGTCTGTCTGTCTGTCTGTTACCTCATTACGCTTAAACAAATTAAGATGAAATTAGGTAAATATATTGTGTTAGTCCTGGGAAAGGACATCTAGGATAGTTTTCACTCCGAATATCAATTTCTTATCGACGGGGGTGAAAGTTTATGTGGAGAATCAATAACAGCTGAACTGATTTAAATTAAATCCGTATCCATACTAATATTATAGTCTCTAATATAATATTCTTAATGCGAAACTCTGTCTGTCTGTGTCTGATACCCCTTCGCGCTTAAACCGCTGAACCAATTAAGATGAGATGTTTTTGTTTATAAAAGTTTTAGGAAACCGTAAAAATCGTGCAGAAAATAAAAAGGGTGAGGAGGTTCGTATGGGTAATTAATTACCACTGAACTGATTTAGATGAAATGTAATATGAAGATAATTTTGGTCCCGCGGTCAAGGACATGATATATATTTTTTTCACTCGAAATCGCCTAAGCGCGTGAAAAGAGCCAGGGAGTGAAAGTTTGTATGGGGAATCAATAACTGCTGAACTGATTTAGATGAAATCCATATCCATACTAATATTATAGTGTCTGTCTGTTTGTTTGTCTATCTGTCCGTCCGTCCGTCAGTCCGTCCGTCCGTCCGTCAGTCCGTCCGTCCGTCCGTCAGTCCGTCCGTCCGTCCGTCCATTTGAGTCCTTCGAAGAAGTCGCGGGATAAAACTAGTTACGTATAACTAAGAAATACATACATTAACAATATTTAAAGTAGAGGTTTCACTGATCCCTACGATAGGCGAAGCCTGCCTTAGCCTGCGTCATAGACATTCAATTCTAAAACATGTTTAGATACTTAGTTACACCTTATATGTGTTTCAGTGTGAGTGGGTTTTCTAAGCTACTGTCACAGTTGGGTGAATTGCAATTTTTTTGTAATTTTATCTAATCTGTCCTCAATCTTATCTGTCCTCAATCTTATCTAACTATAGTTTACAGTAATTGACCCAGTTACTTTAAAAACTAGTTAGTAGTTATATTAAGTACTAACATCTTAGTTCATAGGTAAACTAACAAATGAATGGATCTATTGTTATCTGAAAAATAAATTATTTAATTTAATCATGTTTATATGAAAAAGTGTATTTATACAATCTTTTGCCCATATTTATTTGTATAATACTAACACGCGATCATTTTGCAGTTTCTTCAATAAATTTGGTATTCCGGGGGTATGTGGTGCTATTGACTGCACTCACGTGGCCATGCATCGACCAGCAGTAAATGAAGAGCGGTATTTCAACAGGAAGCATTTTCATTCGTTAAATGTTCAAATGGTAGGTAAATTATGTAAGGACCTTTGCACACTTTTTAAATGCGCCGTCGACGCGCGTTTGTATCTACATATAAAAACGCGCCGCGCTTAATGAACGCGATGTGCAAAAGCCCTAATTCGTTATGAATGCTATTATTATTTTTATAATTAAGAGGTGTTGGTAGCCTAGCAGTAAGCGTTGGTAGCCTGGCGGTAAGACGTCCGACTTTCAATCCGGAGGTCTCGGGTTCAAACCCCGTCTCGATGATATAATATAATTTGATATTTACCAGTCGCTTTTCGATGGGGGAAAACATCGTAAGGAAACTGGACCTAATCCCGATAAGGCCTAGTTTCCTCTCTGGGTTGGAGGGTCAGGTGGCAATCTCTTTCGTAAAAACTAGTGCCTACGTCAATAGGGGTGATGACACATGTTGAATTATGCAATGAAATTTAGTTGATAGGATGCAAAATGATCAAAATATCCAAATAAAGTAAACATTAAAAAAATCTATTGAAATGGTTCAAAGATATCGGGCTTCAAAGTTTCAAATTTTTTCGATTTTTGTAAGTACGAAATTTAAAAAACCAATGATACCATTCGATTTCTAACATTTTATTGTGAAATAAATTGTATAGCAACCATATACATAAACGCAACATTTCACTGTAAAAATAGCAATTTCATAATTTTTCCATACTTTAAACAGGGCAAATATATGAAGCCGTGACGTCAAGGCTTTATTTTATTTATTATTTATTTTGTTTATTATACGGGACACCAACAGAGTACATAAGATTAAGTGGGATACAGAAATTCCTCATGATGTATATGGGTACTTATGCACCCCAAGGCTAAGGCTTTATATCATTTTGTTAGGAGCGTTTTGAGAAACAAATGCAAATCTCAGACTTTAAGTCTTTTTCCTGTCTTTTATGTTGATTTAAGGCAATTGGCCCCATATAGACATTTGATCCTCACAACAAAACGAATCGATTGATACCATGCATGAAAAACATTCATCTAGCCTGTTCATGGGATTACGTTGTCAAGCGGAACCCAAGCCGGGACTAATGCTAGGAGGATGAAGGTAGCCTAGCAGTAAGATAAGCTACTTTTATTCCAGAAATCGCAACTACTATTGCAGTACTTCGCTGGCCTAGGCCTGTGCGCGCGCCGGCGGCGCTCTGCACCCATGCCTGAGCTCCCGGTGTTGTGTCGTGGTGCGCGGGCGCTGCCACGAGAGTCACGAGACTGAACCATATTCCGAGATATCCCGATTGCAATCAACTCTTAGGATTTAATTTTTGTATTGGTCTTAAAAGCCTTTGTTCCCCTTAGAGTTGAAAGGTCAGATGGTATTAATGATTTATTTTTGGTATTAGAATGCCGAGCGAACTTCAAGTTATCTTTACGAGCCGCAGCAAAAATTCGGGTTAAATGCAGATAAAATAGTTTAAGTGAAACGGGTAAGAAAACTCCTTAAAATCTACATGTATTGCACATACATTTATTGTTTGCTGTATGTACATATCTATTCCATCCTCCTCCTATCAGAGGGTTGACTTGAAATAACTGAATATGTATTTTTACTTGTATAGTCGGCGTCAAAGCTATGTTTACATTTGTGTACCTTATTGGAAAGGCATAAGGTGCTAAAGTGTACCTCAACATATATTTGATGTCTACTGTACATAAAACTAATTCTTTATAAGATTTCTAGGGTGGCTTTTTATCCAGATTAACTTTTGCTAGTTAGTATGACAAGAATTGTAGAGTGTAGCCCCCACTTTTCAAAATCGTCCGTTTTTGTGAGTTCATATCTGGACAACCATTAGTGTTAGGTATAAAGTGAATTCATGAAAGTTGTAGATAATTTTATTAGTTTTAATTATGTACTACAACTAAATTGTCTATGATGCATAGTTTTAAAGATTTAAGCAAAAAAACAAAAAGCGGGACCTTCTTTGCCTCCCCCCGCCTTGGGCGGCCCGAGGGATGGGGACTTTTAGTATGTTAGTCTCCTAACTAGTTTTAACAAAGTTCCAAACTCAAAATTTCTGCTTTCGACTTTTCCAGCTAGACCCCTTTTTGAGCATTCATTTACCAGGCTAATTCTATTTTCATGCTTTTAATGAATTTTGACGTTACTGTTATTCACTAACTCTAAAAAACGGGTAAGTAGAATAATTAAGTCGAAGAATCGATCAGCCGAAACAGTTAGTTTCGCCAAACATTGATTTTTAACCGAGTTCAATTCCATAGAAGAAGGAGGTTCTGCATTCGGTTTGGTTTTTTTTTTATGTATGTTCACTGATTACTCCGAGATCCGAGGTCCGATTTGAGTACCTAATTCTTTTTTTTTTTGTTTGAAAGGATCTATTTCCAAGGTGATCCCATATTAATCTGGTGCTGTTCTGATGATGGGATCCATGAGGAATTGAGGGAACTCCTCAATTTTTAAACGCACGTGTAAGGTGATTGGGGTGTTTTCTTAAGCTAATCAAGCATTTTCTAACGAAAACTACCAATTTGGTGGAGTGGACCTGATGATGATGATTGATTTGATGATAATGATGAAGATTTTTTTAAATGTAGGATGTTCAGCGATTACTCGGAGACCCGTGGTCTGATTTCAATAATTCTTTTTTTGTTTGAAAGGAACTACCTTGAAGATGGTCCCACATTAATCTGGTGCTGTTCTGATGATGGCATCCATAAGCAACTGAAGGAACTCTTCAATTTTTAAAGGCACGTGTATGGCGATTTGGGTGTTTTCTTAAGCAACTCAAGCGTTTTCTCACGAAAACTGCCAATTTGATGGAGTGGACGTAATGATGATGATTGTTTTGATGCCAATGATGATGATTTTTTAATTGCAGGATGTTCAGCGATTACTCCGAAACTCGTGGTCCGATTTGGATAAATCTTTTTTTTTTGTTTGATAGGAACTACCTCCAAAATGGTCCCACATTAGGTGCTGTTCTGATGATGGGATCCATGAGGAATTGAGAGAACTCCTCAATTTTTAAAGGCACATGTATGTTGATTTGGGTGTTTTAATAAGCAACTCAAGCATTTTCTTTCAAAAACCTCAAATTTGATGGAGTGGACCTAATGATGAAGTCCACATATGATACGTGGAACTTTCCTTAGATTGAATGGGTGTATTATGAACTTTTTGATATATTTTTACCGATTATTCCGAGACTCCTTGTCCGATTTTGATAATTATATAACCACTAAAAATGGAAAAATAAAATTTGCCATACTGTTTAGGCTTTCGGAAGATGCTGCTGCCCATCTCCCGGTATATTCCCTTAGCAGACTCCTACTGCAACCACGGGACGATATGGTGGGGGACAATTCTAAGTCCGGGCACCCCACGGCACTACACACACAAAACATCGGTACCTACTAATAATGCAAAGGTGAATGTGAAAATGAACCTAGCCATTGAATTCTTTTATAATTCCAATTTAACCTTAGATGAAGAAAGATAAATAATTAAAACCGAACCACGGGCTTCGTTCGAGATATGGATAGTGCGAACTGTGTGTTATACTTTCTGTACCTACTTGCCTAACAGTTAACGCATGGTCGAAACGAATGTATACCTACATGCAATCCATAACGGATTAGATTAGATATATAGTAAAAAGAACAATTCACTAAACACATCGCCTCGTTAGTATTAACACTTCCAAATTTGACTTATTGGCACCGACTTCAAACACTTGGTAACGCATATAAATAATATAATGATGAATTACATCCTTTTTGAAGTGGGTTTATCTTTTTTTTTTTAAGTTTTTATGTAAAATGTGTATCACTTCGGTTTTCAGATCTGCGATGACGTCAACAACATTTTAAATGTAGATGCGTCGTACGGTGGAGCGACTCACGACGCATTTATATGGACAAATAGCGTCATACGTAGACACTTCGAAGAACTCAGCGGCACGGGTGAAACAGCATACCTATTGGGTATAGTACTTTTATAAATATACAAATATATAATAAAAATATCTTTTTCAAATTACCTGAGTGCCAAAGTAAGTACCTAAGCTCAATATAAGCTTCTGTTTCAAGCACTTATTATTATGTTTGTATCTCCTTTGAGAATCACGGGCCTTTACATCCCGGTCTTTTGGTAGGCTTACGTGGGGATACAGATCCAACACGCAAAGGCCCTTTTGGAGAAATTTCATTTAGGAGATAGAAGACTTGGTGTCTGAGCCAAACATTATCGGAGAGACCAAGTCAGCAAGACTCCGCTGGCTTGGACACCTTGAGAGAATGCCAGGCGATAGGGCGGCCAAAAGAGCTTACGCTGGACGTCCTCTAGGTCGACGTCCATCAGGTCGTCCTAGGTACCGCTGGAGAGAACAGGTCGAAAGAGATCTAGGCGCCCTTCAAGCAGAAAACTGGGAGGAGATCGCACAAAACAGGACGCTTTGGCGCCATCTCGTGTCGGAGGCCAAGACTCACTTCGGGTCGCTAAGCCAGAGGAGTTAGTTAGTTAGTTTATTTTATTTCCTTGATAAGTAATACAATTTATAAAGAAAAACAGCATTGTATCTAAGAGTAGGCAAGGATTCCCCCGTACTAGTAAAAACTGTATGACGGCAGGAAGCACCACCTCTCCCGGACTATAAACTACCTTAAGTCTAGACGCGATTTTACATAATTTTTTCATTATAATATGTAATTACTCTGTTAGTTGTTGCTAATTAAGTGCAAGACAAATCTTAGTAGTGTAGGTTATACATAATAAAACAAAAGAAACAAAGAGGCAATAAAAAGTACCTTTGTTGGAGAACCTATGTTCTCCATATACATATACAAGAAAATACGTATATCTGAGTGCGTGTATGAATGTTTGTGTGTGTGTATTTGTATGTGCTATTGTAATCACTGTTATCAGTGATTGTTGTTTCCACTTTCCAGAGAGACTATACCTATAGACTAATAGAATGCATGGATAAATAAAGTTACAATATGTAAGTATGCATATTTTCCAACTAAACACGCAATATAGGAAGTATATAATATAGCAAGAAATGACAGGAGGGTATTCAAAATTAAGTGATAAAATTATTAAAATGAGAAGAAGCATTGGTTAGAAATATTAGGTTAAATATTGAAAGAATTTACTGTCAAAGTTAAGATGATATAATGAATATATATATACCTACTGAGACCAAAATTAAAGCAATATATGTCCGTGTATCATTAAGTTTAGATTAAGCTCCAGAGGTTGCACATGGGCGTTGCCGACCCTTTACAAAAAAGAGGATTCACTATGTTGGCAGCCAAAGGAACAAGAGGGTCCCTCGTCGTCAACACACTGGGTCCTTTTTTAGCTCTTCGGCAACCTTACTCACCAGCAGGAACACAACACTATGAGTAGGGTCTAGTGCTATTTGACTGTGGTTTTCTGTAAGGTGGAGGTACTTCCCCAGTCGGGCTCTGCTCCAGATTTGATCGAGATAACATTAGCAGTACCCATACCTCTTGGACGTGCTTTAACACTTTCGCAACCGCGTAGCGCTACGCCCTACGCTCGTAGTACGTAGCCAGGTATTCCTCGTATGTAGCGCGTAGTCGCTACGAACAGAGAACCCGACTGTCGGGTCATCGGTGCTGAATGTGTTAAGGTCATAGACATACCCGAGTCAAAAAACTTGCAAGATTTTATTGCAGAAAACGCTTGTGAAACTAAATAAAAGCTTACCTTCCAGCTGCATCATCAGATCAGGTCCGTGTCATAATAATATTGCATCATTTGTACATTGTGATATATATACACGTGCAAAATTTCAGCTTAATCGGAAACCGGGAAGTAGGTCAAATTTAACTTGCAAGATTTACTTACAGACAACGGGACAGGTGAAACTAAATTTAAAAAAACTTATAAAAAACTTACAATAAAATGCTACTACTGCTACTACTACTATAAATGAAACTAATTAAAAGCTTGTAAAAGGAGTTATATATCTGTTATACCCCCGGATTAGGCACACATTCTTATCACCTTAGGTTCTATAAAGACGATATAGTGGGGTTAGTGGATGGAGTAAGTGATATAAGAGCGCTATAGTAGTGGAACTACAATTGCAATAGCGTTAATTAAAGTTTGAGGAGCTAAAGGAGTGATAATATATATAGAACAAAGTCGTGTCGGTTACACCATTTATAACTCGAGAACTGGCTGGACCGATTTTAATGATGATCTTTTGGATTTATCTCCTCCCTGAATAACAAAAAATAACTATTACTACTTCGCCGAGTCAGCTAGTTTATAATAAATTACCTTAATGTAATTCAAACCCGGGGCCTCCAATTTCGTAGGCCACTACCAACTAAGCTACAGAGGCCATGAAACAACTGGGTATAGAGATTTAAAAATGGTTTACACAAATATTATTACATACATAAGATACTAGAGATAAAATTATCCATCATTCCCTTTTTATGAAAGTATATAATACCAATTTCAGGTGACTCCGGATATCCACTACGGGAGTACCTGATGACCCCTGTGGACGGCGCCGCAGAGGCCTCTCGCGAGGGGCGTTACAACACCATACAAAAGAGAGCGCGCTCTACCATCGAGCGAACTTTCGGCATATTAAAAGGTAATTTAGTGTTTAAATGTAGGTATTTGGTTTTAATTTAGTGTTTAAATGTAGGTATTTGGTACATTACCTGTATATATTATGTAACTATCTGGGGCCCATTTCTCGAAAGCTTGTAACTTGTAATGTAATATAAGCGGAACTCCCTTTCTAGCAAAAGATGTCGATAAGTGACATCCGCTTGTATTACAAGTTACAAGCTTTTGAAAAATGGGCCCCTGGTGTATTTTATCCTACAAGCGTTTTGGTGTAAACTGTTAGCCTGTAAGTTTTTTTACAAATAAACAAACAAACAAATAGAACTGAAAGCACAAATCAAATTATTTTAATGAATATTTTGATTTGTTTATTATCCCAGCCTTGGGCACCGGAGGCTTTGGTCACTTTTTCCTTTGTATATGACATCTTTATACATTTATAAAAAAATAATTACTCAAATCGGACCACGGATCTCGGAGTAATCGGTGAACATACATAAAAAAAACACCAAACCGAATGCAGAACCTCCTTCCTCAATGGAATTGAAGTCGGTTAATAAGCAAATGTTTCAAATTTTAATATATTTATATGAATTTTATTACATACTGGCCACCCTCGAAGGATTATTTTTATCGCTTTAACCCTTTGGCTGCCAAGCATTGGGCAGAAAAATTGTGACGCCAGAGCGCCAGGTCACGTGGGGTTGGGAAAGTCCAGTAGTCTAAAATTCACTTCTAGAATTTTTGAGACTTATTTCTCGAAGAAGTCATCTTCCTAAAAACTTTATGCTGCCAAAGGAAACGGTTCAGATTGAACGAAGTACAGATCATCCGGTGATGACCAAAATACCAGGGGGGTTTCACTGTGTCTCTCTCCATTGTACCTGTTTTTAATCTGTGCGCGTCACGAGCCAGCGGACTAATGAGGGCAGGGTTGGCACATCGCTTATTATTGACTGAGGAGCCGAGCGTAGCGAGGCGACGAACGTCCCCATTTTCACTGGTACGACGATTTGGCAGATTGATGTGTGTGTATTGGTTGGTTGGTTGGTTGGTTGGTTGGTCAGTGTCGGTCTAGAGGTCGCATTTTTCATCCGATTTTGATGAATCTTGGCATGTACGTTCCTTGATTTATTTGCTAAAAATTGTCGAGCCATTTTTTTGATTGGGGGAAAAATTAGGGGGAAAAGGGGGGAAGTTTGCTGTCGCGATATTTATGTTCTCCGAAGTCTACGGTTCACAGAACCACTAGTAGTAGTAGTTTTGTACTAAAATAATAATTAGATTGGGCAAATAAGGTAATCGATCCGATATTTGTCTAGTTTTGTATTAAATTTACTGATAGATTAGGTAGATGAAGACAGATTGACTAGTCACTTTTTATCTGTAGATACCACGTGCACGGAATGAAGCACGTTGACAAAATCAGAAAGGAGAACCTTCTGTACTCTAGTACTATTCATTATTCTGTGAAGATACCTACTCAGTCATGAGGGAACGACCGAAGAAAGAGATAATGGAAAAACTGACCAAGGCCTTCGGTGCCCATGCAGGGCTGGGTATTGGGTTGCCAAGCGGACCCCAGGCTTAATTGAGTTCCGGCAAAAGCCGGGACAAAGGCTAAGAGGATGTAGATTATGGCCTTTTTTAACCGACTTCAAAAAAGGAGGAGGTTCTCAATTCGACTGAATTTTTATTATTTTTTTGTATGTATGTTACTCGTTATCTCCGTGAATCGTGAAACGATTTTCAAATTATTTTTTTTAATCGAACGGGTATAATTTGAGATGGTCCCGTTGGCACCAAGTCGGGGTTTAACACAGTGAATCCTCGTTTTGTAAAGGGTTGGCAACGCGCATGTGACACCTCTGGAGTTGCAGGCGTTCATAGGCTAGGGTAGCTGCTTGCCGGTGTGCCGTATGCTGTATTGCCACCGTCGTGATATTAAAAAAAATCTAATCTGTACTGGTAGCTGGTATGATTTTGTTTGCCGATGATACATCTTTAATTTTCAAAGTTGAACGGCAATCCAATGATTTATCTGTAATTAACAATACACTAGCTGGCGTACTAAACTGGTTTACTACTAACATTCTGTTACTTAATGCTAAGAAAACTAAATGTATTCGATTTGTTTTGCCAAACGTGGCACCAATGGACACTAATATAGTTATAAATGGTGAATGTTTAGATATAGAAGATAAAACTGTGTTCCTTGGTTCAACGTTGGACAAAAATTTACAATGGAGTCCTCATATAAAAAAACTCGCTCTTAGACTAGGTTCAGCCGCTCATGCCGTTAGAAAAATTAGACAACTGACTAATATGGAGACAGGTTGCTTAGTTTATTATAGTTATTTTCATAGTGTAATGTCATATGGAATTCTGGTTTGGGGCAAAGCAGCTGACATACAGACTATTTTTGTTTTACAGAAAAGAGCCATTCGCTTTATGTATAACTTAAAGGCAGGTACATCAATTAGAGAATTATTTAAAGAAATTAATATTTTAACTCTTGCGTCCCAATATATGTATGATAATATTATTTTTGTTGTAAAGAATATACACACATTCAAGAAGAATTCTGACATCCACAGCTATAACACTAGAAATAAAAACAAGCTTGCTATCAGACGATGTCGTGTCCGCAAAGCATATAAGTCATTTTTTGGCCAGGGTATTCATATTTATTACAAGTTACCCGTCGATGTTTTGAATCTATTATTTCCCGCTCTTAAGAAATACTTGAAAAAAACTTTAATGTCAAAGGGTTATTACAGGGTTGAGGACTATATGACAGACATATATGCATGGCCCAAACCAGAATCTATAAAATCATCTAACATTTAGAGGACACAGTTCAAGTAAGAAAGAATATCAAACGTATTGCGAAGCAATATCACAGATTTGGATTTTATTTTTATTTTTCATTTTAATTACACAATAGGCAGGTACATATCTGTCTCTCAAGCTGTTTTGATATGCCTTCTTGAAGAACTACGCATTATTGTATATAGTATCTTTAATGTATTTGTAGTACTGTTTTGAAAAAATAAGTCCTGCCGAGTTTCTTGCCGGTAATAAGTAATACTTCTCGGGTCAGAGGTGTAGGGTTAGAACCGGTGGTAGTTTCTTTTCTCTCTGACGTTCATAAGTGCATTGTAATGTGCCTAAATTGAAGAATAAATATCTTTTATCTTTTTTTTATCTTTTTAGCTATTCCTAGAGTTGGAGTATAGTCAATTAAATAAATATTATAATAAGAGACTCAACTGAAATGGCAGTCACTAGGTATGGTTAAAATTAATGCCTATGCCATTTCTTAAGATCATGTAGTCAAACGTACCAAGCTAGATTAGCGAACCGTAGGAAAAAGCCGGGGATCCGTAGGAAGATCTAATTTTTAACAGACTTCAATTTTTGAAAACGAGGAGTTTCTCAATTCGTTAGCATGTTTAAAAAAAATTCGGGAACCCCCGACTATGAGAATATGCCCGATGCGCCCTGCGGAAAGCGTCATGTCATTATATTGAACCCGCAAGGTTGAGAATGCTTTCCTACTGAAGTTGACCCATACGTTTTAGGGTTCCGTACGGGATCCTATTACTAAGGCTTCGCTGTCCGTCCATCCCTCCGTCTGTCACCAGCAGGCGCGGTATCAGGGGGGAGGGGGGTCACATGAGACATGACCCCCCCCCCCAAATCGTACATTACAAATAGGAAAAAATTTACTGACCCCCTCAAAAATTGGATAAATAATTTCTGCATTAGTGTCCCCACCCAAAATTTCAGGCTGCGACCGCGCCTGGTCACCAGGCTGTATCTCATGAACCGTGATAGACAGTTGAAATTTTCATAGATGGTGTATTTATGTTGCCGCTAAAACAACAAATACTAAAAAACAGAATAAAGGTGATTTCCATACAACAGACATGTTTTTTTTGCGGTTTTTATAGATTTTTTTTATACCACGACGGTGGCAAACAAGCTTACGGCCCGCCTGATGGTAAGCAGCTACCGTAGCCTATGGACGCCTGCAACTCCAGAGGTGTCACATGCGCGTTGCCGACTCTTTACAAGATAATGGTACGGAACCCTTCGTTACGCTAGAGGAATTAACTCATAACTAGAACCCCCTCGCTGCGCTCGGGAATTAAATCTGGAGTCCTTCGTTACGTTCAGGATTCAATAACGCGCCCGTGACATAAAACTAATATCATAATCTACTATATTATCAGTCAAAACCTTTGTGACAGATATGATATTATGAACCAACTATAGTAGATTGTACACCAACGGGATAAATCACTGTTTTATGTCACGGGCGCGATATTGAATCCCGAACGGAACGAAGGAATCCAGATTTAACTCCCCAGCGCAGCGAGGGGGTTATGTGTTAATTCCCGTGCGTAGCGAGGGAATTAAGACTGAGTTCTGAGTGCAGTACGTGAGGGGTTTAAGCGCACCCGTAACTAAAACAGCTTTATCCCCAAGGAGTATACTCTACTTATTTCACCTCTTGCGAGACAATTTTACGAAACAATAAATTCAATATTCAAATCAGTTGGCCGCGGCTGCGGGCTCCGGCTCGCGGGGATGGGCTGAGCGCCGTGCGGACTTTACGAAATTAGACGTTAAGTACATAACAGTAAGAAGTGAAATCACATTATTACCCGGCGGGTTATAATACTTGTAATGAAACATTATTCCACGCTAAAGCCAAGGGCTGTATTGATTTGCTTTCGGTGGGGTTTTCATGATACATCATTTGGTATTGTCGAGCAGGTGGTGTTAAAAGTATGTTATACTATGTATGTTTAGATGGTGGCAGTGAAGTAAACTCGATTTTTGTGTTTCGTTAAGGCCGATGGCGGTGCCTGCTGGCAGCGCGCGAGCTGTACTACCGGCCCGACATGGTGGGCAAGATAGTGATCGCCTGCAGCGTGCTGCACAACATGTGCATGGCGGCGCGCCTCGAGCCGCTGGAGCTGGAGCCCGACGAGCTGGCGGCCGAGGAGGAGCGCCAGCGCGGCGCGCGCGTGCTCTACCGCCCGCCGCCCGCCGCCGAGGCGCTGCGCCGAGGCCGGGAAGCCAGAGCGAGGTTGATTGCCAACATTAACGGACCGTAGGATTCTAATCCCGGTGTCTCGGGTTCAAACCCCGGCTCGTAGGGCTGAGTTTTTGGAACTTACTCATCTTCACGAATTATCATTTGATGTTTACCAGTCGTTTTTCAGTGAAGAAAACATCATGAGAAAACAAAGCCAAATACGAATAAGGCCTAGTTTCGCCTTGGGAGTGGAAGGTCAGACGGCATTCGGTTTCGTAAAAACTAGTGACAATGGTATCACATGTCGTCCTCATAATATCAAAATAAAAATAAACTTCACAACATTGTAGGTCACACCTATGGTATGGTCACGTCATAAAAATAAAATAAGGATACATTTAATGTGACAAAAACATATATCCAAGACTTTACGCCTTGCTTGAGTAATCGTTATTTTCAGACGTGACCGTACGACTGTTTACACAATTTAAACAACTACTGTATCTGTGATACTACCGAATTCATATATTACAGACGCTTTGTACCAAACTGACATATTATCTTCTTCTTCTACCTAACGTTATCCCGGCTATTGCCAGGGTCCGCTTTCCTGCTCGCTTTCCTCCACTTTGCACGATCCTGGGCGTCTTCTGACCAAACTGACATATTATAATTATAATTATATAATTTTTCTACAACTTAACTTCATTTGTTTATCCTCGCACAGCGCGGCTTTAGAATAAAATTAATAATAAACACATTACTCACAACATATCCTCGCTGCGCTTGTAAAATCCGACATGTAAAAAAACACAACTTTACAGGAGACACAAAAAACATGTTTATTTTTTTTACTGTATAATAAATCAAAAATCTAAAAATGACAAAAATTAAAGATTCCAATATGACTCTAAATAATGTTAGGTTTGAAATTTTACTAAGTTATTTTAGGAGCTACAATTTTTTTTTCTACATTTTAAGCACATAGCTGAATTTATTTGTGTTGTAAAAACCGCTATGTGATTATCGAGGCACATAACGGTTTAATATTTCTATAAAGCGACATTTCGAATCGTCACTAAGCGAATTTATACTGCAAATAAATTAAAACCATAAAAATGCGTATACGACTGTTTATTAACACTGCTGAATATATTACATATTTAACTATATATTATTTGTCAAGAACCAATTTCATAAAATATTATATAAAATCCGCTGTGTGCCCATCACAAAGCGCAATATTTATTATAATGCATTCATTGATAAAAACAGCTTTGTGATATTTGATCACATAGCGCCTTTGCGCGGCTAATTAAGGCCGTTTTCACATAGCTGATTTTATTTTTTTGTGATCCAGTAAACTTAGAAAAAAATGGATTTTTGAGGAATATGCACCTTTAAAAATACTTTTAAATGAAGTCAAAAACCATTTTTCAAAAAAAGTCACATGTCGGATTTTACAAGCGCAGCGACGATATCCTTAGTCATCTCTAGTGGAAACGCAGCCTAACTTATATTTATGAGTTTGAGTTAATTCACTAAATAAATAAATAAATAATAATAAATAATACGTAGCAAAATTCTCCAAAGGGCCTCTGCCTGTTGGATCTGTATCCCCAGGCAAGCCTATCAAAAGACCGGAATTTATAGGCCCGTGAATCCATAAAGAAGAAACAAATAATTAATAAATATCAGAATAATCTAGCACAAACCGACCTAGTCCCACAGGAAGCTCAATAAAGCTTGTGTTGTGGGTACTAGGCGACAATATATATAATACATAGACATAGATAAATACTTAAATACATAGAAAACTCAGGAACAAACATCCGTGATAAACACACAAATAAATGCCCTGACCAGGATTCGAACCTCGACAGGTCCCGACCTCCTGCTTCATAGGCAGGGTCACTACCAACTAGGCTAGGAGGCCGTTAATAACTAGGGTGATTGTGCTAGTTTTCGTCCACATGAGTCAGTTTTCCGTCCACACTTAAATTCAAGTTTTACCCCAAAAATAAACGCTCAAAATTAAAAAAAATCTGCCTAAGAATAAACTATAAATAGAGCATTTCTTCACCTTTTAAAGTTTTCCCCATATAAATATTTGCAGCAATTTAATCAATAGGGCGGTAAAATGGACATGGACGGGAAACTAGCACAATCACCCTACCTACCTCTATTATACAGGGATCATCTCGTGCTTACCCTCATATTCAAGGCGAGTGCTTCAATAGAATCTTCGGCGTGTGCTGCAGAGTGTAAACAACAACAGTTTTCACAAAACCATCGCAGTGGATAAATTGCGATACGAATGGTAATTAGGCTTCTTACACCTGGCGCACCGCCTGGCGAGGAAATTGCCGCGCGCGGCAACTCGGCTAGTGTGGACGTGCCTCGCCCGAGGCATTGCGGCCGCGCGTGCGTTTGTCTCGGCCGAGGCACGTCCACTCTAGCCGAGCTGCCGCACGCGGCAATTTCCTCGCGAGGCGGTGCGTCAGGTGTAGAAACTGCAATTAATAAATGGTAAATAAAAATAAGTTTATTCTTTAATAAAAATTTAATAGCCTTTGTTTGTTTGAGTTGTATTTTCTATAGGATGACCGAATGGTTTTTAAGAGCTTGCCTTTATGACAATGGCATTAAGCGCTTTGTTAACCTTAACAGTTAGATTCATAGATAACAACTACTAATTAGCAGTTTAGAATAAACAATGATATGTTTAAAATAAACACGATAATCCACACCAATAACTTCTCCATATCCTTCCAGTCTAAGCCATAAGGTTCAAGTTGTTAAAATCAGTAGCTGTCTATGCACGCTATAGGTAATATACGTGGGCCGGTGTGCTACGGCCGCGATATATCAAATGTTTGCATTTAGTCTGCTTTGCATTTACATTGTTCTCATTATTTGACCTTATAACTTGGAGCAGAAGGCGATTGTACTGATTTCTTTTACAGATATTATTTTATTCTGAAGTGCTAACTACGTTTTTGTTGTAGTTAAAAAAAAGCACGTTACCATTGTTATACAGATAAGATCTCAAGAACCATTCGGACACATCTTATAAAAATATAACCAAATATATATAAATGTGATATGTGTAAAAGTGTCATTGAGAACGATATCGATAATACCTAAGTACTTAGAAGGTATGTTAGCTCAGTCATATTTAACACCAGAAATCGCTAAAATGGAAACCTAACGGCTAGTTCTGTTTTTTTGATATGTCGTTAAGATCCATACCAGTATCATATATCTAAGTTTGCAGCTTCGAAAGACCTGTGCTAACTTTGCAGCACTCGAGAAACCACGAAAATTTCGCACTTTTTTTGTATTCTTATTATAAGTCCTAAACTATGCGGTTTACAAAAAAACTATATAAGACGGGTTAAGAAGACTAATATTTCTACAATTTGAGACTAGAATTTGCTCTGTCGGTGATATACTTATCGAAATACAGCTCTTCGAATATTGCTTAACCCTTTCGACGCCATGTCAAACGTAAAACCTACCACTCAAACGCCACGACATCTAAATGTCAAAAATGAAGTTAAACTTTATGCGCGTGCATGTAGGTCTATTTTGCTCTGTGGTCGGTGACCGATATATCGGTCTTTGGCGTTGGACCTGTGGTGCCGATATATACGTCTTTGGCGTGGAAAAGGTTAATTTTTTAGACTTTCGTAGTGATTATTTCTGAAAATATCCACTCAATCAATTTTTTTTAAAGAAACCTATATGTTATTTTTAAGGACCTTTCGATTGATGTACATAATGTTGATATTTGACAAAAAAATAAAATTTGACAATTAGTTACATATATGGAAAGCCCCCCCTAAAAATATCTTTTTCACTAATTTCACTACAAAACTAAGTAGCGGCACTCAAAATACACCTTATGTTAAAATTTGATAAAAATACGTCTTAAAGTTTCCCGAGTAAAATGGAACTCCATAAAAAAAATTAACAGATAGTTACATGTATGGAGACTATGGAGTGCCATTTTACTCGGAAACTTTAAGACGTATCTTTATCAAATTTTAACATAAGGTGTATTTTGAGTGCCGCTACTTAGTTGTGTAGTGAAATTACTGAAAAAGATATTTTTAAGGGATGCTGTCCATACATGTAACTAATTGTCAAATTTTATTTTTTTGTCAATTATCAACATGATGTACATCAATCGAAAGGTCCTTAAAAATAACATATAGGTTTCTTTAAAAAAATATTGATTGAATGGATATTTTCAGAAATAATCACTCCGAAAGTCTAAAAAATTAAGCAATATTTGAAGAGCTGTATCTCGATAAGTATTTCACTTACAGAGTTAATTCTAGTCTTAAATTGTAGAAGTATTAGTCTTCTCAAAACTCGTTTTACATATTTTTTTGTAAACCTTGTATAAGAATACTAAAAAAAGCGAGAAATTTTCGTGATTTCTCGAGTGCTGCAAAGTCAGCACAGGTCTTTCGAAGCTGCAAACTTGGATATACGGTGCTGGTACGGATCCTAACAATATATAAAAAGATCAAAACTAGCCGTTAGCTTTCCATTTTAATATTAGGTATGACTGAACTACGTAATGTAACGCGAGTTACGATTTTACTAACTGTCAATTGTTTTCTGATGTAAATGTAACTAACATGATAATTTATCTCTACATAACATAAATTTATTCCTTGATATATTTACAATTAAATTGGTAGCTGGCGTTACTCCTTGCCGTGGATTTACCGTCAAATGGAGTCATGCGACTCGCGGGGTAAATGGAGACTAATGAATTTAGTGCAAGTTCCTACTTACATTGGTTTTCTTTAAAAAACTATTGTCTTTAGCTATCCAGCCTGTCGCAAGTTACCCCATTTGATAGTACCCAAATTAACAATCAGTAACATAATAATTTTAAACAAAAAAAGAACCGACTTCACTTAGGATCCGCTATTCCAAGAGGAAGTGGCAGAGTTGCTGTAAAAAATTGTGAAATCACTATAGGTGTGCTTATAATAGTTGAAGAGTTCCCTCGATTTCTCCAGGATCCCATCATCAGACCCCGTGGTGACAATGGGACCATCTAGGGGTTATACCCGTTCGATTAAAACAATTTCTTTTTTAAATCGGTTCACGATTCACGGAGATATCGAGTAACATACATACAAAATAATAACAATAAATAAAAAATTCAGTCGAATTGAAAACCTCCTCCTTTTTTGAAGTCGGTTAAAAATAAATATAACACCGTTAAAAACATTGATAGGCACCTACTCTTTCTTTTCATATAATTTTAACTATATATATCCATATATAAGTAGTGTACAAACTTAGTGATAATCAGTCTTATTATTACAAAAGTACATAAGTAATTATACACATTTCAAAATTACTGATTATAGTTCCACATAATGCGAGAATAGAGTCATTAACCCTTCATAGGGCAACGGTCTCAAAAAAGACCATCCTGTAACATCATCTTTTTGTATTTTTTTCCTGTAGAATTTTTTTAGGACTATACATAAACGATGAGGCTTGAATTGAGGATTTTTTTCAGTCTTGCCCGTTAAAGGGTTAAAGGCGAAACCGATAAATAATTATCAATAAATATAACACCATTAAAATAAAAAAAATTAACCAGTTTTATTCATATACTGCACTAACATATTCTCAGTCAGTCTTAGGAATAACTACTACTTAACAAAAGTTCTTTAACAATTGATCGTTTCAAAATCACATGTGCCTAGTTGCATATATTTGAGCAAAGGGCGTTGGCGATTAACTATATATTAATTTAACATTTGTTTTGTATAGCCAAATACTATCAAATTTTTCTTCGCTTGGCTATTATTTTATCATTTTAATGACTTACATACCAATAATCAGTCCAAAAATTTGAAATCATTAAGTAAAACTCTCTTGAAACGATTTTGAAGGGACCCGGGCAAAAACGCATAGTAAGCGGGAAAGCGTATTATGCAGGACTGTTCTGCGGGAACCCAAGTTAAGACGTAATCGTATTAAGCGGGTTCTACTGTAATCAAATAGAGTAACTTATATAATAGAGCAGTACAGCATAAGAACTTTTTGAAGCTTAAGTCTATCACGCCACCTAGTTGAGAGCCACTTAAAGATACCCAAAATGTAAGAGGAAATATCACCGCCATCTAGTAACGAATAGCGTACTAGTAGTACACTACTCGTTACTAGATAGAGCTGATATTTCCTCTTACATTTTGGCTATCTTTAAGTCGCCCTCAACTAGATGGCGCTAAGTACTTGGAGCCTCAAAAAGTTCTTAGACTATGGCCGTCTATTATATCTTTAAGTCTATGATAGTAATATTAATAATTAACAATTCACTTTTTCAGACGTCGACGATAAATTAAAAGCATCTGCATGCAAGTGTTTACGTCCACGATAAAGTATAAAGGCGACTAAAGCGTAGAAATAGATAAAATAAGTGAGAATTAACCAACTTATTTTAAACTGAAATAGATGTCATATACTTCAGAAAAAGTGACCAAGATCATAGATGGCAGCACCATCTCTCTCGCTATACGAGAATCGCCTAAGTGATTCGAATAGGAGGTGCAAGCATGAAGATCATGATGAAGAGCATGAAGATGGTCAACGGCGCCTAGCCGTTTCAAATTCAGTAGATTGCGTATACTTGAGAAAATTCGACCGATTGTGACCGGGTGGTGTAGTGGTCAGCGCGTCAGCCGCGATAGCTGAAGACGCCAGTTCGAATCTGGCCTCGGACACCGGAGGACTTGGTCACTTTCTCTGAAGTATATGACATAGAATCTAGTGTTACTACTTAAAAAATTGCAAATTAAAAAAATATTTAACAAAATAATTTGATTTGCTTTAAGATTCATACTTATTTTATTTATTTCTAATCACCTCAACAAGCTCCACTAGAGTGGAATTTATTGAGGCGACCTGTATGTTTAAATTATTTAAAGCTTCGGAGATGTCCCCCAAAGTTCTAACTTTTAACTCATCCGTCTCCATCAGCCGCTGGACGGGAGTGTTGTTTCGTGTCGTCGACCGTATTCGACGGCGTTCCCCTCTATCTGAACTGTCTAAAAAGAAAATCATTTATTTAATGAAATTGAATAGATTACCCGCCAATAATGACTAATAATGAGGTTGGTGTAAAATTGAGTCATTGTTAAAATTACATTTTAAAGACAAAACTCAAAATCCAATTTTGTAATTACTCGTGCTAAAGTATTTCTAAAATGAGAAATAATTCACTGCAAAAATAATTATTTTCATATGTATTGATGATACATCTCAATTCTCAAGGTAGTAGAAAGTGGTTCAATTTTGCACCTAATGTAGTTGTTAATGTAATAGAATTTCACCAGATGGGCGTTGTTGCCGAGGTTCCTCTCTGGCCTCAGCTCCACCATCCTCCTCTGGCTCTAACTCCTGTGGGGGCAGAGAAAAATAGAGGTGGTCATTGTCATTAACCACCTCCATCTCTATTTCCTCTTCGCCCTGCGGCTCGAGGACTGGCTGGCGCAGCAGGGGGACTGGCGGGTGCGGCGGGGGGGCTGGCTGGCGCAGCTGGACTACTGGCAGGTGCGGCTGGAGAACTGGTTGGCGCAGAGGGGGGACTTGTGCTTGCGACTGAATGATTGGCTGGCGCAGCTGGGGGACTGGCGGGTGCAGCTGGGAGCCTGGCTGACGCGGCTGGGGGACTGGCGGGTGTGGCTGGGAGCCTGGCTGACGCGGCTGGGGGACTGGCAGGTGTTGCTGGGAGCCTGGCTGACGCAGCTGGAGGACTGGCGGGTGTGGCTGGGGGAGTGGCTGACGCGGCTGAAGTGGACTGGTTGCCGCGTGGTGCTGCGAAATTATATTCCAATTGTTACTACTCCTGTTTAGCCCAGCCCTGGTGAACCTAAGCAATCAGGAACAAACAGTTTAGCCAGATGGCTCCAACATAGGTTGTACCTGTCACTAGTCTTGTTCTATGGTATTTAGATTACAGATTTTGACACTATTGGTAGGATTGGCAGGTACAATACCATATGCTGCCGCCATCTGTTAACATCTTAATTCAATTATAATAAAAGTTTTGGGAACATCTTACACTAGACCAAACCCTTAACTAAAGTTTCTATTTTTTTTAATGTCATTAACTGCTTTTTTGTGTTGTTTATAAAATAAAATAAATGAGGAAAAAAATCTTTTTATTTCTAGATATGTACCTGAAAACCTATTTACCTCGTATTATCTAAAATTTTAATTAATGGTTTTTAAGAGATATATCCATTTAAAATTATATAATGTGAGAAAAGTAATAGTAACTAAATATTTCACTATTTCACACCAGAACCACACTACTCATAAGCCATCAGTAAAGGCCTCTTCCAACGCTTGCCATAATTTTCTGTTGCTTGCATAAATTTCTCTTATAAATACATACTTAAATAAAAACTTAAGCCCAGATTCTAAGGTTACTATCACCTAAGGGTTTACCTATTAATTACTATGAAAACTGCATTACCTGAAAGGGGTTGATCACAGCATCAGTCTGTCGACCTCCATAACCCTCCCCCATAATACCGAGCACTCGCAGCTCACTATCAGTCAGCCTGGAGCATGTGGCTGGGCCACCCCCAGTCCCAGTGGCCCCTTGGTGGAGCGTGGCAGCTTTTTTCTTAGCCACATACTTTTTATCGGACCAAACCTGTTGAAAACCAAGGAATCAAACTATAATTTCCACTTGTTTAATCATGTTTTTAATTTGACACTTTATAAACTTTATAACTTACTTTTTGCCACTGGGAAGTCGTCTTACGGGCCCCCCCAAGCCCGTTGAGGACCCCAGTAATATGCTCCCACAGGCGGTTTGACCGTTCGTGAGCTGCAAGGTGCCGGACGTGACCCTTGGCTAGCCCAGGGTGCTCCTCCATGAACTCCAGCAGGGTCGAGATCTGCTCACTAGTAGCGTTAGTCGACATTCTGAAAAAAGTAGAAGAACAATTTATAAATGAAAGTAAGATTCAATAACATGTTATATAAAGGGCTAATTGCCTGTGTATAATACCCAGTTCGACAAGTTTTGTACTTTGCGTTATTTTGCACAATGAATAAGAGTACTTATTATTAGTGTCGAACAAAGACATTGAGTACTTGGATGTTAAACTTAACTTTAATTCCACAACAGCTTGTTTTTAAGAAAGCTTAGGAAGCCTTATATTAAATAAGATCATTATCTTACCTTTTTAAAGAACTACTTACATTTTACAAATCGAAGGAATACCACCGAACTTTTTGAAGACTTTAATTTGTAATAACTGAACTTGTACAAATGAACTTTTTGAATATACTTATAACGACCGCGAAATTCTCACGACACCAACAAAAACTAAAAATATTTGACAGTTTTGACACTGACGTATACCATATTGTCATTTTACAGGAAAAATCATTAAATTAAGTATTGAAACTTGCTCTATGTGAGTTTCTAATATCGCTGCACTCTAAGCATATATAAAACGAATTATTTTCATAAATTTATTTTAATCTTTAGCTAATTATTAATTTACCGGTTTTTTATCGCTGCGTCACAACACTCACTTTACGTCTCGTTCATTCTTTCCATTCACGTCGGTCAATTCTATGGATTCGATGATTCGAAGACATAATCGAAGTTAGTTCGCGGTAAGGCCATCATTCGATTATCGATCGATTTTAACTAGGAACGAACTTCGAACTTCGGATTTTCGCGGTAACCTGGGGCGCTACCGCGAACACCGAAAATCGGAAATTCGAATGTCAAATTGGCATAATGCTACCGGGAAGACCTTCGTGATCGATTCATTCAATCGAAAGACGATTATGGATCGAACTTCGTTACATAGCCCTACCGCGAAACCCAATCTTCGGTGGTTTTGACAGCACGATTTTCGTGCAGAACTGTCAAAACTAGCCGTCACCTCAAGAGGTAACGTTTTGCTTTCGATAATCGGTAATGTTGCCAAATACCTCAGTTTTTTTGCTTTTTCCAGATTTTTGATCAATGTATCCGCGCTTTTTTTTGGAGATTGGTTGAAACTACACATTTTAAAGAGCTGCTCCTGTTTGATTCTCTTGGTTACACTTCGAAATACTTCGAAAATCCGCGATCGTAAAGCTCGACTCCCGCTTTTTTCGATTTCTTCATATGGCAACCAATGTCGCCCTTTTTTTCCTTGTGCTAAATGTCATTAAGTGGAGTGGAGTGTTTTGGTGTTTTGCCGGTTTACTCGGTTTACATTTGGACACTGTGTTAAAATTTTAATAAGAAAACATTTTTCAATAACAATTTTACGAACTATTTGAGAGGTTGGAGTACTTTATGTCATCTTTAAATTGTTATTTTACTCATTATATGTACTTATTCATATGCAGCATAATGTCTTATTAAAGTTGTGTTTGTTTGATTGTAAAATATGCAATAAATGCCTTACTTTACCCTGTCGTTATCTATTTTAGATCAATGGCTGCAAGACTATTCCTCCTTCAGCAGGCTATGGCTGAGGAAAAGCGGAAGCAGACTGAACTAAGACGGCGTATGCGTGAGACATTCCGCGGATTGGAAGTGCCCGACAGGGAGTTTGAGAACACCTTTCGGGTCACCCGCGAGGTATTCGAAACTCTTTATGCGGATTTGGCACCCTTGTTGCCACCGCAGCGTAATAGCCGTGGAATCACTCGTATTGAAAAGGTAATACATTTGCTGTGTTGCAGGTTATTGTGCTAGGTCCCTCAGCAAAATGAGTAAAACAGTCACGATCACAAGGAAACACATAATACCTAAACTGGCTGCATATGTTATTAGGCGTGCCTAGGCTAGTGTGGATATGCATCGCTCGAGACAAACGCAGGCGCGGCCATAGTGCCTCGGGCGAGGCACGTCTAGTTGTAAGATCCTATTATCTTAACTTCATTTTAGTCTTTATTTTAATTATGTGAACTATTGAAGTTATAGAAATTGATATTTAAATACTTACTATTGGTAAAAATGCTTTAATAAACATGTAACAAAAATTAAAATAACTAAACTAATATTAAAATAAACTAAAGACAACTATAAATATATAAAACTACCTAAAAACTTACGTAAAATCCCAGTTACAAAAAGAATACCCCCTCCAAGAGGTTCCCCTGCGGCAGGGAACCCATAACGCTGGCGCCTAACTTACTATTGTATTAACTACATGCAATACACTACATCTTCGTCCATTCCAGATTTTAATATCTTTAAAATTTTTTGGAAGAGGTGATTATCAGTTTGGAGTGGGCCGGGACCAATGGTTGCCTATGTCCCAGCAGGCTGTATCGGACTGCTTAAAGGACGTCTCAAAAGCCCTCAATGATCCGGGAGTAATCCAACGCCACATAAGATTTCCGCAATCACAGGCAGCACGCGCTGTCATTAAAGCAGGGTAAGTAGGTACCTACTGATTCACTTACTTTTTTCATGTTGACATTACCATCTAACAGAACAAGATTGAATTTAATAAAAAATAATTTTTTTGACAAGCTTTTACTGCTAACTGTATTTTTCTTTGTACATACCTCTCTCAACTGCTCTCATTTTCTCAGACCAAAATAAAAAGAGGTAAATAAATAAATAAACAATCAGCTCACTAAGATGAATGCAACAAGCCTAAACACAAAGGGATAATGTTGAGAAGTTGAAGAGTTCCTATGACCACCTTCTAGCTCCATCATCAGATCAGCTCCATGTTATTGTAATATTGGGTTGTCATGCAATATACATATGCGTGCAAAGTTTCAGCTCAATCAGATACCAGGAAGTGGGTCACATTTAACTTGTAAGATTTGATTACAGACAACAGGACAGGTTAAACTAAATAAAAGCTTGTAAAAATCCTGTGTATTCTAACACAAACCAGATACCTTCTGCTCATTGGCTCAACTTACAACTAAATATTTATGTAAATACTATGTACATTTTACTTATTTATTTTTCTGCTTTTGTGTTTCGCTTAAGTGAAGTTCTTACAGACAACTTCGTAACCTAGACGTCTGAGCATTTAGATAGATTTTTGATTTTGAATAGTTGTTCTGCGATGACTTTAGTATAGATTTGCTGATATCTATAAAATTTGGTGAGTTAGTAGCAGAGATAAATACGATTAGAGAGTTAATTTATGAGCAGGATCTATAAAGGAGTTATGGAGCTAGAAAGCGCGAAACGATCTTCATAAGAATCTGGTTAGAAAAGAAGATCCTCAGTCATGAGGGAATGACGAAGAAGAAGAAGAGAAGATGTAAATAAAAAAATTCAATAATTATTCTCATGTGAAGTGTGAATGAGTGAATTTTCAATAATAGATTTTTCTATAATGCATCACTGTACCACTGTACTACTCCCCTTGGTTTTAAGCTCTAAGCTGTACCAGGATTATAATTGGTCTTTGGTTGCAATAACAGATAACATACTATCTCATATTGAATGTGTTGAAGTGTAGCAACATGGGTTTAATAGTATAAGTGCTCATGCACAAATAACTAATTACAGATGTAGTGAATAATATGCATCTATAAAAAGGGGGTTAAAAGGGGTGTGGAAGCTTGTATGAGGAATCAATTACCGCTGAACTGATTTAGATAAAATCTGATATGAAGATAGTTTGAGTCCTTTATTTATAGGACTTTATTACAGAATTTGCTTAAGGGGGTGATAGTGTGTGTGGGAAATTAACCGCTGAACTGATTTAGATGAAATCCATATTTATACTAACATTATAAATACGAATATGTAATACGTGTGTCTGTATGTCTGTCTGTTGCCCCGTCACGCTTAAACCGCTGACAAAATTAAGATGAAATTTGGTAAATTTAGAGATAGGTGAAATCCTGGGAAAGGACGTAGGAATAGTTTTCGTGCCGAAAATCAACCCTTAAGGGGATGAAAAGAGGACTGGAAGTTTGTGTCAATACTAGTAATAGTTGAACCGATGTAGATGAAATCTGATATGAAGATAGTTTGTGTATTGCGGAAGGAATTAAGATAGTTTTTGTCACTGCTTAAGGGGGTGAAACTTTATGTGGGGATAACTACTGAACTGATTTAAAATATCCCTACAAATTACAAATTATTTACCTATTTGTCAAACATAGTTAACATCGGATCTTACAATTCATTGGCATCTCTATGTACGTATGTATGTTTGTTACTAATATTATAAATGCGAAAGTGTGTCTTGTCTGTCTGTCTGTCTGTCCGTCTGTCTGTCTGTCTGTCTGTCTGTTACCTCTTTACGTTTGTTACTAATATTATAAATGAGAAGGTGTGTCTTGTCTGTCTGTCTGTCTGTTACCTCATTACGCTTAAACAAATTAAGATGAAATTAGGTAAATATATTGTGTTAGTCCTGGGAAAGGACATCTAGGATAGTTTTCACTCCGAATATCAATTTCTTATCGACGGGGGTGAAAGTTTATGTGGAGAATCAATAACAGCTGAACTGATTTAAATTAAATCCGTATCCATACTAATATTATAGTCTCTAATATAATATTCTTAATGCGAAACTCTGTCTGTCTGTGTCTGATACCCCTTCGCGCTTAAACCGCTGAACCAATTAAGATGAGATGTTTTTGTTTATAAAAGTTTTAGGAAACCGTAAAAATCGTGCAGAAAATAAAAAGGGTGAGGAGGTTCGTATGGGTAATTAATTACCACTGAACTGATTTAGATGAAATGTAATATGAAGATAATTTTGGTCCCGCGGTCAAGGACATGATATATATTTTTTTCACTCGAAATCGCCTAAGCGCGTGAAAAGAGCCAGGGAGTGAAAGTTTGTATGGGGAATCAATAACTGCTGAACTGATTTAGATGAAATCCATATCCATACTAATATTATAGTGTCTGTCTGTTTGTTTGTCTATCTGTCCGTCCGTCCGTCAGTCCGTCCGTCCGTCCGTCAGTCCGTCCGTCCGTCCGTCAGTCCGTCCGTCCGTCCGTCCATTTGAGTCCTTCGAAGAAGTCGCGGGATAAAACTAGTTACGTATAACTAAGAAATACATACATTAACAATATTTAAAGTAGAGGTTTCACTGATCCCTACGATAGGCGAAGCCTGCCTTAGCCTGCGTCATAGACATTCAATTCTAAAACATGTTTAGATACTTAGTTACACCTTATATGTGTTTCAGTGTGAGTGGGTTTTCTAAGCTACTGTCACAGTTGGGTGAATTGCAATTTTTTTGTAATTTTATCTAATCTGTCCTCAATCTTATCTGTCCTCAATCTTATCTAACTATAGTTTACAGTAATTGACCCAGTTACTTTAAAAACTAGTTAGTAGTTATATTAAGTACTAACATCTTAGTTCATAGGTAAACTAACAAATGAATGGATCTATTGTTATCTGAAAAATAAATTATTTAATTTAATCATGTTTATATGAAAAAGTGTATTTATACAATCTTTTGCCCATATTTATTTGTATAATACTAACACGCGATCATTTTGCAGTTTCTTCAATAAATTTGGTATTCCGGGGGTATGTGGTGCTATTGACTGCACTCACGTGGCCATGCATCGACCAGCAGTAAATGAAGAGCGGTATTTCAACAGGAAGCATTTTCATTCGTTAAATGTTCAAATGGTAGGTAAATTATGTAAGGACCTTTGCACACTTTTTAAATGCGCCGTCGACGCGCGTTTGTATCTACATATAAAAACGCGCCGCGCTTAATGAACGCGATGTGCAAAAGCCCTAATTCGTTATGAATGCTATTATTATTTTTATAATTAAGAGGTGTTGGTAGCCTAGCAGTAAGCGTTGGTAGCCTGGCGGTAAGACGTCCGACTTTCAATCCGGAGGTCTCGGGTTCAAACCCCGTCTCGATGATATAATATAATTTGATATTTACCAGTCGCTTTTCGATGGGGGAAAACATCGTAAGGAAACTGGACCTAATCCCGATAAGGCCTAGTTTCCTCTCTGGGTTGGAGGGTCAGGTGGCAATCTCTTTCGTAAAAACTAGTGCCTACGTCAATAGGGGTGATGACACATGTTGAATTATGCAATGAAATTTAGTTGATAGGATGCAAAATGATCAAAATATCCAAATAAAGTAAACATTAAAAAAATCTATTGAAATGGTTCAAAGATATCGGGCTTCAAAGTTTCAAATTTTTTCGATTTTTGTAAGTACGAAATTTAAAAAACCAATGATACCATTCGATTTCTAACATTTTATTGTGAAATAAATTGTATAGCAACCATATACATAAACGCAACATTTCACTGTAAAAATAGCAATTTCATAATTTTTCCATACTTTAAACAGGGCAAATATATGAAGCCGTGACGTCAAGGCTTTATTTTATTTATTATTTATTTTGTTTATTATACGGGACACCAACAGAGTACATAAGATTAAGTGGGATACAGAAATTCCTCATGATGTATATGGGTACTTATGCACCCCAAGGCTAAGGCTTTATATCATTTTGTTAGGAGCGTTTTGAGAAACAAATGCAAATCTCAGACTTTAAGTCTTTTTCCTGTCTTTTATGTTGATTTAAGGCAATTGGCCCCATATAGACATTTGATCCTCACAACAAAACGAATCGATTGATACCATGCATGAAAAACATTCATCTAGCCTGTTCATGGGATTACGTTGTCAAGCGGAACCCAAGCCGGGACTAATGCTAGGAGGATGAAGGTAGCCTAGCAGTAAGATAAGCTACTTTTATTCCAGAAATCGCAACTACTATTGCAGTACTTCGCTGGCCTAGGCCTGTGCGCGCGCCGGCGGCGCTCTGCACCCATGCCTGAGCTCCCGGTGTTGTGTCGTGGTGCGCGGGCGCTGCCACGAGAGTCACGAGACTGAACCATATTCCGAGATATCCCGATTGCAATCAACTCTTAGGATTTAATTTTTGTATTGGTCTTAAAAGCCTTTGTTCCCCTTAGAGTTGAAAGGTCAGATGGTATTAATGATTTATTTTTGGTATTAGAATGCCGAGCGAACTTCAAGTTATCTTTACGAGCCGCAGCAAAAATTCGGGTTAAATGCAGATAAAATAGTTTAAGTGAAACGGGTAAGAAAACTCCTTAAAATCTACATGTATTGCACATACATTTATTGTTTGCTGTATGTACATATCTATTCCATCCTCCTCCTATCAGAGGGTTGACTTGAAATAACTGAATATGTATTTTTACTTGTATAGTCGGCGTCAAAGCTATGTTTACATTTGTGTACCTTATTGGAAAGGCATAAGGTGCTAAAGTGTACCTCAACATATATTTGATGTCTACTGTACATAAAACTAATTCTTTATAAGATTTCTAGGGTGGCTTTTTATCCAGATTAACTTTTGCTAGTTAGTATGACAAGAATTGTAGAGTGTAGCCCCCACTTTTCAAAATCGTCCGTTTTTGTGAGTTCATATCTGGACAACCATTAGTGTTAGGTATAAAGTGAATTCATGAAAGTTGTAGATAATTTTATTAGTTTTAATTATGTACTACAACTAAATTGTCTATGATGCATAGTTTTAAAGATTTAAGCAAAAAAACAAAAAGCGGGACCTTCTTTGCCTCCCCCCGCCTTGGGCGGCCCGAGGGATGGGGACTTTTAGTATGTTAGTCTCCTAACTAGTTTTAACAAAGTTCCAAACTCAAAATTTCTGCTTTCGACTTTTCCAGCTAGACCCCTTTTTGAGCATTCATTTACCAGGCTAATTCTATTTTCATGCTTTTAATGAATTTTGACGTTACTGTTATTCACTAACTCTAAAAAACGGGTAAGTAGAATAATTAAGTCGAAGAATCGATCAGCCGAAACAGTTAGTTTCGCCAAACATTGATTTTTAACCGAGTTCAATTCCATAGAAGAAGGAGGTTCTGCATTCGGTTTGGTTTTTTTTTTATGTATGTTCACTGATTACTCCGAGATCCGAGGTCCGATTTGAGTACCTAATTCTTTTTTTTTTTGTTTGAAAGGATCTATTTCCAAGGTGATCCCATATTAATCTGGTGCTGTTCTGATGATGGGATCCATGAGGAATTGAGGGAACTCCTCAATTTTTAAACGCACGTGTAAGGTGATTGGGGTGTTTTCTTAAGCTAATCAAGCATTTTCTAACGAAAACTACCAATTTGGTGGAGTGGACCTGATGATGATGATTGATTTGATGATAATGATGAAGATTTTTTTAAATGTAGGATGTTCAGCGATTACTCGGAGACCCGTGGTCTGATTTCAATAATTCTTTTTTTGTTTGAAAGGAACTACCTTGAAGATGGTCCCACATTAATCTGGTGCTGTTCTGATGATGGCATCCATAAGCAACTGAAGGAACTCTTCAATTTTTAAAGGCACGTGTATGGCGATTTGGGTGTTTTCTTAAGCAACTCAAGCGTTTTCTCACGAAAACTGCCAATTTGATGGAGTGGACGTAATGATGATGATTGTTTTGATGCCAATGATGATGATTTTTTAATTGCAGGATGTTCAGCGATTACTCCGAAACTCGTGGTCCGATTTGGATAAATCTTTTTTTTTTGTTTGATAGGAACTACCTCCAAAATGGTCCCACATTAGGTGCTGTTCTGATGATGGGATCCATGAGGAATTGAGAGAACTCCTCAATTTTTAAAGGCACATGTATGTTGATTTGGGTGTTTTAATAAGCAACTCAAGCATTTTCTTTCAAAAACCTCAAATTTGATGGAGTGGACCTAATGATGAAGTCCACATATGATACGTGGAACTTTCCTTAGATTGAATGGGTGTATTATGAACTTTTTGATATATTTTTACCGATTATTCCGAGACTCCTTGTCCGATTTTGATAATTATATAACCACTAAAAATGGAAAAATAAAATTTGCCATACTGTTTAGGCTTTCGGAAGATGCTGCTGCCCATCTCCCGGTATATTCCCTTAGCAGACTCCTACTGCAACCACGGGACGATATGGTGGGGGACAATTCTAAGTCCGGGCACCCCACGGCACTACACACACAAAACATCGGTACCTACTAATAATGCAAAGGTGAATGTGAAAATGAACCTAGCCATTGAATTCTTTTATAATTCCAATTTAACCTTAGATGAAGAAAGATAAATAATTAAAACCGAACCACGGGCTTCGTTCGAGATATGGATAGTGCGAACTGTGTGTTATACTTTCTGTACCTACTTGCCTAACAGTTAACGCATGGTCGAAACGAATGTATACCTACATGCAATCCATAACGGATTAGATTAGATATATAGTAAAAAGAACAATTCACTAAACACATCGCCTCGTTAGTATTAACACTTCCAAATTTGACTTATTGGCACCGACTTCAAACACTTGGTAACGCATATAAATAATATAATGATGAATTACATCCTTTTTGAAGTGGGTTTATCTTTTTTTTTTTAAGTTTTTATGTAAAATGTGTATCACTTCGGTTTTCAGATCTGCGATGACGTCAACAACATTTTAAATGTAGATGCGTCGTACGGTGGAGCGACTCACGACGCATTTATATGGACAAATAGCGTCATACGTAGACACTTCGAAGAACTCAGCGGCACGGGTGAAACAGCATACCTATTGGGTATAGTACTTTTATAAATATACAAATATATAATAAAAATATCTTTTTCAAATTACCTGAGTGCCAAAGTAAGTACCTAAGCTCAATATAAGCTTCTGTTTCAAGCACTTATTATTATGTTTGTATCTCCTTTGAGAATCACGGGCCTTTACATCCCGGTCTTTTGGTAGGCTTACGTGGGGATACAGATCCAACACGCAAAGGCCCTTTTGGAGAAATTTCATTTAGGAGATAGAAGACTTGGTGTCTGAGCCAAACATTATCGGAGAGACCAAGTCAGCAAGACTCCGCTGGCTTGGACACCTTGAGAGAATGCCAGGCGATAGGGCGGCCAAAAGAGCTTACGCTGGACGTCCTCTAGGTCGACGTCCATCAGGTCGTCCTAGGTACCGCTGGAGAGAACAGGTCGAAAGAGATCTAGGCGCCCTTCAAGCAGAAAACTGGGAGGAGATCGCACAAAACAGGACGCTTTGGCGCCATCTCGTGTCGGAGGCCAAGACTCACTTCGGGTCGCTAAGCCAGAGGAGTTAGTTAGTTAGTTTATTTTATTTCCTTGATAAGTAATACAATTTATAAAGAAAAACAGCATTGTATCTAAGAGTAGGCAAGGATTCCCCCGTACTAGTAAAAACTGTATGACGGCAGGAAGCACCACCTCTCCCGGACTATAAACTACCTTAAGTCTAGACGCGATTTTACATAATTTTTTCATTATAATATGTAATTACTCTGTTAGTTGTTGCTAATTAAGTGCAAGACAAATCTTAGTAGTGTAGGTTATACATAATAAAACAAAAGAAACAAAGAGGCAATAAAAAGTACCTTTGTTGGAGAACCTATGTTCTCCATATACATATACAAGAAAATACGTATATCTGAGTGCGTGTATGAATGTTTGTGTGTGTGTATTTGTATGTGCTATTGTAATCACTGTTATCAGTGATTGTTGTTTCCACTTTCCAGAGAGACTATACCTATAGACTAATAGAATGCATGGATAAATAAAGTTACAATATGTAAGTATGCATATTTTCCAACTAAACACGCAATATAGGAAGTATATAATATAGCAAGAAATGACAGGAGGGTATTCAAAATTAAGTGATAAAATTATTAAAATGAGAAGAAGCATTGGTTAGAAATATTAGGTTAAATATTGAAAGAATTTACTGTCAAAGTTAAGATGATATAATGAATATATATATACCTACTGAGACCAAAATTAAAGCAATATATGTCCGTGTATCATTAAGTTTAGATTAAGCTCCAGAGGTTGCACATGGGCGTTGCCGACCCTTTACAAAAAAGAGGATTCACTATGTTGGCAGCCAAAGGAACAAGAGGGTCCCTCGTCGTCAACACACTGGGTCCTTTTTTAGCTCTTCGGCAACCTTACTCACCAGCAGGAACACAACACTATGAGTAGGGTCTAGTGCTATTTGACTGTGGTTTTCTGTAAGGTGGAGGTACTTCCCCAGTCGGGCTCTGCTCCAGATTTGATCGAGATAACATTAGCAGTACCCATACCTCTTGGACGTGCTTTAACACTTTCGCAACCGCGTAGCGCTACGCCCTACGCTCGTAGTACGTAGCCAGGTATTCCTCGTATGTAGCGCGTAGTCGCTACGAACAGAGAACCCGACTGTCGGGTCATCGGTGCTGAATGTGTTAAGGTCATAGACATACCCGAGTCAAAAAACTTGCAAGATTTTATTGCAGAAAACGCTTGTGAAACTAAATAAAAGCTTACCTTCCAGCTGCATCATCAGATCAGGTCCGTGTCATAATAATATTGCATCATTTGTACATTGTGATATATATACACGTGCAAAATTTCAGCTTAATCGGAAACCGGGAAGTAGGTCAAATTTAACTTGCAAGATTTACTTACAGACAACGGGACAGGTGAAACTAAATTTAAAAAAACTTATAAAAAACTTACAATAAAATGCTACTACTGCTACTACTACTATAAATGAAACTAATTAAAAGCTTGTAAAAGGAGTTATATATCTGTTATACCCCCGGATTAGGCACACATTCTTATCACCTTAGGTTCTATAAAGACGATATAGTGGGGTTAGTGGATGGAGTAAGTGATATAAGAGCGCTATAGTAGTGGAACTACAATTGCAATAGCGTTAATTAAAGTTTGAGGAGCTAAAGGAGTGATAATATATATAGAACAAAGTCGTGTCGGTTACACCATTTATAACTCGAGAACTGGCTGGACCGATTTTAATGATGATCTTTTGGATTTATCTCCTCCCTGAATAACAAAAAATAACTATTACTACTTCGCCGAGTCAGCTAGTTTATAATAAATTACCTTAATGTAATTCAAACCCGGGGCCTCCAATTTCGTAGGCCACTACCAACTAAGCTACAGAGGCCATGAAACAACTGGGTATAGAGATTTAAAAATGGTTTACACAAATATTATTACATACATAAGATACTAGAGATAAAATTATCCATCATTCCCTTTTTATGAAAGTATATAATACCAATTTCAGGTGACTCCGGATATCCACTACGGGAGTACCTGATGACCCCTGTGGACGGCGCCGCAGAGGCCTCTCGCGAGGGGCGTTACAACACCATACAAAAGAGAGCGCGCTCTACCATCGAGCGAACTTTCGGCATATTAAAAGGTAATTTAGTGTTTAAATGTAGGTATTTGGTTTTAATTTAGTGTTTAAATGTAGGTATTTGGTACATTACCTGTATATATTATGTAACTATCTGGGGCCCATTTCTCGAAAGCTTGTAACTTGTAATGTAATATAAGCGGAACTCCCTTTCTAGCAAAAGATGTCGATAAGTGACATCCGCTTGTATTACAAGTTACAAGCTTTTGAAAAATGGGCCCCTGGTGTATTTTATCCTACAAGCGTTTTGGTGTAAACTGTTAGCCTGTAAGTTTTTTTACAAATAAACAAACAAACAAATAGAACTGAAAGCACAAATCAAATTATTTTAATGAATATTTTGATTTGTTTATTATCCCAGCCTTGGGCACCGGAGGCTTTGGTCACTTTTTCCTTTGTATATGACATCTTTATACATTTATAAAAAAATAATTACTCAAATCGGACCACGGATCTCGGAGTAATCGGTGAACATACATAAAAAAAACACCAAACCGAATGCAGAACCTCCTTCCTCAATGGAATTGAAGTCGGTTAATAAGCAAATGTTTCAAATTTTAATATATTTATATGAATTTTATTACATACTGGCCACCCTCGAAGGATTATTTTTATCGCTTTAACCCTTTGGCTGCCAAGCATTGGGCAGAAAAATTGTGACGCCAGAGCGCCAGGTCACGTGGGGTTGGGAAAGTCCAGTAGTCTAAAATTCACTTCTAGAATTTTTGAGACTTATTTCTCGAAGAAGTCATCTTCCTAAAAACTTTATGCTGCCAAAGGAAACGGTTCAGATTGAACGAAGTACAGATCATCCGGTGATGACCAAAATACCAGGGGGGTTTCACTGTGTCTCTCTCCATTGTACCTGTTTTTAATCTGTGCGCGTCACGAGCCAGCGGACTAATGAGGGCAGGGTTGGCACATCGCTTATTATTGACTGAGGAGCCGAGCGTAGCGAGGCGACGAACGTCCCCATTTTCACTGGTACGACGATTTGGCAGATTGATGTGTGTGTATTGGTTGGTTGGTTGGTTGGTTGGTTGGTCAGTGTCGGTCTAGAGGTCGCATTTTTCATCCGATTTTGATGAATCTTGGCATGTACGTTCCTTGATTTATTTGCTAAAAATTGTCGAGCCATTTTTTTGATTGGGGGAAAAATTAGGGGGAAAAGGGGGGAAGTTTGCTGTCGCGATATTTATGTTCTCCGAAGTCTACGGTTCACAGAACCACTAGTAGTAGTAGTTTTGTACTAAAATAATAATTAGATTGGGCAAATAAGGTAATCGATCCGATATTTGTCTAGTTTTGTATTAAATTTACTGATAGATTAGGTAGATGAAGACAGATTGACTAGTCACTTTTTATCTGTAGATACCACGTGCACGGAATGAAGCACGTTGACAAAATCAGAAAGGAGAACCTTCTGTACTCTAGTACTATTCATTATTCTGTGAAGATACCTACTCAGTCATGAGGGAACGACCGAAGAAAGAGATAATGGAAAAACTGACCAAGGCCTTCGGTGCCCATGCAGGGCTGGGTATTGGGTTGCCAAGCGGACCCCAGGCTTAATTGAGTTCCGGCAAAAGCCGGGACAAAGGCTAAGAGGATGTAGATTATGGCCTTTTTTAACCGACTTCAAAAAAGGAGGAGGTTCTCAATTCGACTGAATTTTTATTATTTTTTTGTATGTATGTTACTCGTTATCTCCGTGAATCGTGAAACGATTTTCAAATTATTTTTTTTAATCGAACGGGTATAATTTGAGATGGTCCCGTTGGCACCAAGTCGGGGTTTAACACAGTGAATCCTCGTTTTGTAAAGGGTTGGCAACGCGCATGTGACACCTCTGGAGTTGCAGGCGTTCATAGGCTAGGGTAGCTGCTTGCCGGTGTGCCGTATGCTGTATTGCCACCGTCGTGATATTAAAAAAAATCTAATCTGTACTGGTAGCTGGTATGATTTTGTTTGCCGATGATACATCTTTAATTTTCAAAGTTGAACGGCAATCCAATGATTTATCTGTAATTAACAATACACTAGCTGGCGTACTAAACTGGTTTACTACTAACATTCTGTTACTTAATGCTAAGAAAACTAAATGTATTCGATTTGTTTTGCCAAACGTGGCACCAATGGACACTAATATAGTTATAAATGGTGAATGTTTAGATATAGAAGATAAAACTGTGTTCCTTGGTTCAACGTTGGACAAAAATTTACAATGGAGTCCTCATATAAAAAAACTCGCTCTTAGACTAGGTTCAGCCGCTCATGCCGTTAGAAAAATTAGACAACTGACTAATATGGAGACAGGTTGCTTAGTTTATTATAGTTATTTTCATAGTGTAATGTCATATGGAATTCTGGTTTGGGGCAAAGCAGCTGACATACAGACTATTTTTGTTTTACAGAAAAGAGCCATTCGCTTTATGTATAACTTAAAGGCAGGTACATCAATTAGAGAATTATTTAAAGAAATTAATATTTTAACTCTTGCGTCCCAATATATGTATGATAATATTATTTTTGTTGTAAAGAATATACACACATTCAAGAAGAATTCTGACATCCACAGCTATAACACTAGAAATAAAAACAAGCTTGCTATCAGACGATGTCGTGTCCGCAAAGCATATAAGTCATTTTTTGGCCAGGGTATTCATATTTATTACAAGTTACCCGTCGATGTTTTGAATCTATTATTTCCCGCTCTTAAGAAATACTTGAAAAAAACTTTAATGTCAAAGGGTTATTACAGGGTTGAGGACTATATGACAGACATATATGCATGGCCCAAACCAGAATCTATAAAATCATCTAACATTTAGAGGACACAGTTCAAGTAAGAAAGAATATCAAACGTATTGCGAAGCAATATCACAGATTTGGATTTTATTTTTATTTTTCATTTTAATTACACAATAGGCAGGTACATATCTGTCTCTCAAGCTGTTTTGATATGCCTTCTTGAAGAACTACGCATTATTGTATATAGTATCTTTAATGTATTTGTAGTACTGTTTTGAAAAAATAAGTCCTGCCGAGTTTCTTGCCGGTAATAAGTAATACTTCTCGGGTCAGAGGTGTAGGGTTAGAACCGGTGGTAGTTTCTTTTCTCTCTGACGTTCATAAGTGCATTGTAATGTGCCTAAATTGAAGAATAAATATCTTTTATCTTTTTTTTATCTTTTTAGCTATTCCTAGAGTTGGAGTATAGTCAATTAAATAAATATTATAATAAGAGACTCAACTGAAATGGCAGTCACTAGGTATGGTTAAAATTAATGCCTATGCCATTTCTTAAGATCATGTAGTCAAACGTACCAAGCTAGATTAGCGAACCGTAGGAAAAAGCCGGGGATCCGTAGGAAGATCTAATTTTTAACAGACTTCAATTTTTGAAAACGAGGAGTTTCTCAATTCGTTAGCATGTTTAAAAAAAATTCGGGAACCCCCGACTATGAGAATATGCCCGATGCGCCCTGCGGAAAGCGTCATGTCATTATATTGAACCCGCAAGGTTGAGAATGCTTTCCTACTGAAGTTGACCCATACGTTTTAGGGTTCCGTACGGGATCCTATTACTAAGGCTTCGCTGTCCGTCCATCCCTCCGTCTGTCACCAGCAGGCGCGGTATCAGGGGGGAGGGGGGTCACATGAGACATGACCCCCCCCCCCAAATCGTACATTACAAATAGGAAAAAATTTACTGACCCCCTCAAAAATTGGATAAATAATTTCTGCATTAGTGTCCCCACCCAAAATTTCAGGCTGCGACCGCGCCTGGTCACCAGGCTGTATCTCATGAACCGTGATAGACAGTTGAAATTTTCATAGATGGTGTATTTATGTTGCCGCTAAAACAACAAATACTAAAAAACAGAATAAAGGTGATTTCCATACAACAGACATGTTTTTTTTGCGGTTTTTATAGATTTTTTTTATACCACGACGGTGGCAAACAAGCTTACGGCCCGCCTGATGGTAAGCAGCTACCGTAGCCTATGGACGCCTGCAACTCCAGAGGTGTCACATGCGCGTTGCCGACTCTTTACAAGATAATGGTACGGAACCCTTCGTTACGCTAGAGGAATTAACTCATAACTAGAACCCCCTCGCTGCGCTCGGGAATTAAATCTGGAGTCCTTCGTTACGTTCAGGATTCAATAACGCGCCCGTGACATAAAACTAATATCATAATCTACTATATTATCAGTCAAAACCTTTGTGACAGATATGATATTATGAACCAACTATAGTAGATTGTACACCAACGGGATAAATCACTGTTTTATGTCACGGGCGCGATATTGAATCCCGAACGGAACGAAGGAATCCAGATTTAACTCCCCAGCGCAGCGAGGGGGTTATGTGTTAATTCCCGTGCGTAGCGAGGGAATTAAGACTGAGTTCTGAGTGCAGTACGTGAGGGGTTTAAGCGCACCCGTAACTAAAACAGCTTTATCCCCAAGGAGTATACTCTACTTATTTCACCTCTTGCGAGACAATTTTACGAAACAATAAATTCAATATTCAAATCAGTTGGCCGCGGCTGCGGGCTCCGGCTCGCGGGGATGGGCTGAGCGCCGTGCGGACTTTACGAAATTAGACGTTAAGTACATAACAGTAAGAAGTGAAATCACATTATTACCCGGCGGGTTATAATACTTGTAATGAAACATTATTCCACGCTAAAGCCAAGGGCTGTATTGATTTGCTTTCGGTGGGGTTTTCATGATACATCATTTGGTATTGTCGAGCAGGTGGTGTTAAAAGTATGTTATACTATGTATGTTTAGATGGTGGCAGTGAAGTAAACTCGATTTTTGTGTTTCGTTAAGGCCGATGGCGGTGCCTGCTGGCAGCGCGCGAGCTGTACTACCGGCCCGACATGGTGGGCAAGATAGTGATCGCCTGCAGCGTGCTGCACAACATGTGCATGGCGGCGCGCCTCGAGCCGCTGGAGCTGGAGCCCGACGAGCTGGCGGCCGAGGAGGAGCGCCAGCGCGGCGCGCGCGTGCTCTACCGCCCGCCGCCCGCCGCCGAGGCGCTGCGCCGAGGCCGGGAAGCCAGAGCGAGGTTGATTGCCAACATTAACGGACCGTAGGATTCTAATCCCGGTGTCTCGGGTTCAAACCCCGGCTCGTAGGGCTGAGTTTTTGGAACTTACTCATCTTCACGAATTATCATTTGATGTTTACCAGTCGTTTTTCAGTGAAGAAAACATCATGAGAAAACAAAGCCAAATACGAATAAGGCCTAGTTTCGCCTTGGGAGTGGAAGGTCAGACGGCATTCGGTTTCGTAAAAACTAGTGACAATGGTATCACATGTCGTCCTCATAATATCAAAATAAAAATAAACTTCACAACATTGTAGGTCACACCTATGGTATGGTCACGTCATAAAAATAAAATAAGGATACATTTAATGTGACAAAAACATATATCCAAGACTTTACGCCTTGCTTGAGTAATCGTTATTTTCAGACGTGACCGTACGACTGTTTACACAATTTAAACAACTACTGTATCTGTGATACTACCGAATTCATATATTACAGACGCTTTGTACCAAACTGACATATTATCTTCTTCTTCTACCTAACGTTATCCCGGCTATTGCCAGGGTCCGCTTTCCTGCTCGCTTTCCTCCACTTTGCACGATCCTGGGCGTCTTCTGACCAAACTGACATATTATAATTATAATTATATAATTTTTCTACAACTTAACTTCATTTGTTTATCCTCGCACAGCGCGGCTTTAGAATAAAATTAATAATAAACACATTACTCACAACATATCCTCGCTGCGCTTGTAAAATCCGACATGTAAAAAAACACAACTTTACAGGAGACACAAAAAACATGTTTATTTTTTTTACTGTATAATAAATCAAAAATCTAAAAATGACAAAAATTAAAGATTCCAATATGACTCTAAATAATGTTAGGTTTGAAATTTTACTAAGTTATTTTAGGAGCTACAATTTTTTTTTCTACATTTTAAGCACATAGCTGAATTTATTTGTGTTGTAAAAACCGCTATGTGATTATCGAGGCACATAACGGTTTAATATTTCTATAAAGCGACATTTCGAATCGTCACTAAGCGAATTTATACTGCAAATAAATTAAAACCATAAAAATGCGTATACGACTGTTTATTAACACTGCTGAATATATTACATATTTAACTATATATTATTTGTCAAGAACCAATTTCATAAAATATTATATAAAATCCGCTGTGTGCCCATCACAAAGCGCAATATTTATTATAATGCATTCATTGATAAAAACAGCTTTGTGATATTTGATCACATAGCGCCTTTGCGCGGCTAATTAAGGCCGTTTTCACATAGCTGATTTTATTTTTTTGTGATCCAGTAAACTTAGAAAAAAATGGATTTTTGAGGAATATGCACCTTTAAAAATACTTTTAAATGAAGTCAAAAACCATTTTTCAAAAAAAGTCACATGTCGGATTTTACAAGCGCAGCGACGATATCCTTAGTCATCTCTAGTGGAAACGCAGCCTAACTTATATTTATGAGTTTGAGTTAATTCACTAAATAAATAAATAAATAATAATAAATAATACGTAGCAAAATTCTCCAAAGGGCCTCTGCCTGTTGGATCTGTATCCCCAGGCAAGCCTATCAAAAGACCGGAATTTATAGGCCCGTGAATCCATAAAGAAGAAACAAATAATTAATAAATATCAGAATAATCTAGCACAAACCGACCTAGTCCCACAGGAAGCTCAATAAAGCTTGTGTTGTGGGTACTAGGCGACAATATATATAATACATAGACATAGATAAATACTTAAATACATAGAAAACTCAGGAACAAACATCCGTGATAAACACACAAATAAATGCCCTGACCAGGATTCGAACCTCGACAGGTCCCGACCTCCTGCTTCATAGGCAGGGTCACTACCAACTAGGCTAGGAGGCCGTTAATAACTAGGGTGATTGTGCTAGTTTTCGTCCACATGAGTCAGTTTTCCGTCCACACTTAAATTCAAGTTTTACCCCAAAAATAAACGCTCAAAATTAAAAAAAATCTGCCTAAGAATAAACTATAAATAGAGCATTTCTTCACCTTTTAAAGTTTTCCCCATATAAATATTTGCAGCAATTTAATCAATAGGGCGGTAAAATGGACATGGACGGGAAACTAGCACAATCACCCTACCTACCTCTATTATACAGGGATCATCTCGTGCTTACCCTCATATTCAAGGCGAGTGCTTCAATAGAATCTTCGGCGTGTGCTGCAGAGTGTAAACAACAACAGTTTTCACAAAACCATCGCAGTGGATAAATTGCGATACGAATGGTAATTAGGCTTCTTACACCTGGCGCACCGCCTGGCGAGGAAATTGCCGCGCGCGGCAACTCGGCTAGTGTGGACGTGCCTCGCCCGAGGCATTGCGGCCGCGCGTGCGTTTGTCTCGGCCGAGGCACGTCCACTCTAGCCGAGCTGCCGCACGCGGCAATTTCCTCGCGAGGCGGTGCGTCAGGTGTAGAAACTGCAATTAATAAATGGTAAATAAAAATAAGTTTATTCTTTAATAAAAATTTAATAGCCTTTGTTTGTTTGAGTTGTATTTTCTATAGGATGACCGAATGGTTTTTAAGAGCTTGCCTTTATGACAATGGCATTAAGCGCTTTGTTAACCTTAACAGTTAGATTCATAGATAACAACTACTAATTAGCAGTTTAGAATAAACAATGATATGTTTAAAATAAACACGATAATCCACACCAATAACTTCTCCATATCCTTCCAGTCTAAGCCATAAGGTTCAAGTTGTTAAAATCAGTAGCTGTCTATGCACGCTATAGGTAATATACGTGGGCCGGTGTGCTACGGCCGCGATATATCAAATGTTTGCATTTAGTCTGCTTTGCATTTACATTGTTCTCATTATTTGACCTTATAACTTGGAGCAGAAGGCGATTGTACTGATTTCTTTTACAGATATTATTTTATTCTGAAGTGCTAACTACGTTTTTGTTGTAGTTAAAAAAAAGCACGTTACCATTGTTATACAGATAAGATCTCAAGAACCATTCGGACACATCTTATAAAAATATAACCAAATATATATAAATGTGATATGTGTAAAAGTGTCATTGAGAACGATATCGATAATACCTAAGTACTTAGAAGGTATGTTAGCTCAGTCATATTTAACACCAGAAATCGCTAAAATGGAAACCTAACGGCTAGTTCTGTTTTTTTGATATGTCGTTAAGATCCATACCAGTATCATATATCTAAGTTTGCAGCTTCGAAAGACCTGTGCTAACTTTGCAGCACTCGAGAAACCACGAAAATTTCGCACTTTTTTTGTATTCTTATTATAAGTCCTAAACTATGCGGTTTACAAAAAAACTATATAAGACGGGTTAAGAAGACTAATATTTCTACAATTTGAGACTAGAATTTGCTCTGTCGGTGATATACTTATCGAAATACAGCTCTTCGAATATTGCTTAACCCTTTCGACGCCATGTCAAACGTAAAACCTACCACTCAAACGCCACGACATCTAAATGTCAAAAATGAAGTTAAACTTTATGCGCGTGCATGTAGGTCTATTTTGCTCTGTGGTCGGTGACCGATATATCGGTCTTTGGCGTTGGACCTGTGGTGCCGATATATACGTCTTTGGCGTGGAAAAGGTTAATTTTTTAGACTTTCGTAGTGATTATTTCTGAAAATATCCACTCAATCAATTTTTTTTAAAGAAACCTATATGTTATTTTTAAGGACCTTTCGATTGATGTACATAATGTTGATATTTGACAAAAAAATAAAATTTGACAATTAGTTACATATATGGAAAGCCCCCCCTAAAAATATCTTTTTCACTAATTTCACTACAAAACTAAGTAGCGGCACTCAAAATACACCTTATGTTAAAATTTGATAAAAATACGTCTTAAAGTTTCCCGAGTAAAATGGAACTCCATAAAAAAAATTAACAGATAGTTACATGTATGGAGACTATGGAGTGCCATTTTACTCGGAAACTTTAAGACGTATCTTTATCAAATTTTAACATAAGGTGTATTTTGAGTGCCGCTACTTAGTTGTGTAGTGAAATTACTGAAAAAGATATTTTTAAGGGATGCTGTCCATACATGTAACTAATTGTCAAATTTTATTTTTTTGTCAATTATCAACATGATGTACATCAATCGAAAGGTCCTTAAAAATAACATATAGGTTTCTTTAAAAAAATATTGATTGAATGGATATTTTCAGAAATAATCACTCCGAAAGTCTAAAAAATTAAGCAATATTTGAAGAGCTGTATCTCGATAAGTATTTCACTTACAGAGTTAATTCTAGTCTTAAATTGTAGAAGTATTAGTCTTCTCAAAACTCGTTTTACATATTTTTTTGTAAACCTTGTATAAGAATACTAAAAAAAGCGAGAAATTTTCGTGATTTCTCGAGTGCTGCAAAGTCAGCACAGGTCTTTCGAAGCTGCAAACTTGGATATACGGTGCTGGTACGGATCCTAACAATATATAAAAAGATCAAAACTAGCCGTTAGCTTTCCATTTTAATATTAGGTATGACTGAACTACGTAATGTAACGCGAGTTACGATTTTACTAACTGTCAATTGTTTTCTGATGTAAATGTAACTAACATGATAATTTATCTCTACATAACATAAATTTATTCCTTGATATATTTACAATTAAATTGGTAGCTGGCGTTACTCCTTGCCGTGGATTTACCGTCAAATGGAGTCATGCGACTCGCGGGGTAAATGGAGACTAATGAATTTAGTGCAAGTTCCTACTTACATTGGTTTTCTTTAAAAAACTATTGTCTTTAGCTATCCAGCCTGTCGCAAGTTACCCCATTTGATAGTACCCAAATTAACAATCAGTAACATAATAATTTTAAACAAAAAAAGAACCGACTTCACTTAGGATCCGCTATTCCAAGAGGAAGTGGCAGAGTTGCTGTAAAAAATTGTGAAATCACTATAGGTGTGCTTATAATAGTTGAAGAGTTCCCTCGATTTCTCCAGGATCCCATCATCAGACCCCGTGGTGACAATGGGACCATCTAGGGGTTATACCCGTTCGATTAAAACAATTTCTTTTTTAAATCGGTTCACGATTCACGGAGATATCGAGTAACATACATACAAAATAATAACAATAAATAAAAAATTCAGTCGAATTGAAAACCTCCTCCTTTTTTGAAGTCGGTTAAAAATAAATATAACACCGTTAAAAACATTGATAGGCACCTACTCTTTCTTTTCATATAATTTTAACTATATATATCCATATATAAGTAGTGTACAAACTTAGTGATAATCAGTCTTATTATTACAAAAGTACATAAGTAATTATACACATTTCAAAATTACTGATTATAGTTCCACATAATGCGAGAATAGAGTCATTAACCCTTCATAGGGCAACGGTCTCAAAAAAGACCATCCTGTAACATCATCTTTTTGTATTTTTTTCCTGTAGAATTTTTTTAGGACTATACATAAACGATGAGGCTTGAATTGAGGATTTTTTTCAGTCTTGCCCGTTAAAGGGTTAAAGGCGAAACCGATAAATAATTATCAATAAATATAACACCATTAAAATAAAAAAAATTAACCAGTTTTATTCATATACTGCACTAACATATTCTCAGTCAGTCTTAGGAATAACTACTACTTAACAAAAGTTCTTTAACAATTGATCGTTTCAAAATCACATGTGCCTAGTTGCATATATTTGAGCAAAGGGCGTTGGCGATTAACTATATATTAATTTAACATTTGTTTTGTATAGCCAAATACTATCAAATTTTTCTTCGCTTGGCTATTATTTTATCATTTTAATGACTTACATACCAATAATCAGTCCAAAAATTTGAAATCATTAAGTAAAACTCTCTTGAAACGATTTTGAAGGGACCCGGGCAAAAACGCATAGTAAGCGGGAAAGCGTATTATGCAGGACTGTTCTGCGGGAACCCAAGTTAAGACGTAATCGTATTAAGCGGGTTCTACTGTAATCAAATAGAGTAACTTATATAATAGAGCAGTACAGCATAAGAACTTTTTGAAGCTTAAGTCTATCACGCCACCTAGTTGAGAGCCACTTAAAGATACCCAAAATGTAAGAGGAAATATCACCGCCATCTAGTAACGAATAGCGTACTAGTAGTACACTACTCGTTACTAGATAGAGCTGATATTTCCTCTTACATTTTGGCTATCTTTAAGTCGCCCTCAACTAGATGGCGCTAAGTACTTGGAGCCTCAAAAAGTTCTTAGACTATGGCCGTCTATTATATCTTTAAGTCTATGATAGTAATATTAATAATTAACAATTCACTTTTTCAGACGTCGACGATAAATTAAAAGCATCTGCATGCAAGTGTTTACGTCCACGATAAAGTATAAAGGCGACTAAAGCGTAGAAATAGATAAAATAAGTGAGAATTAACCAACTTATTTTAAACTGAAATAGATGTCATATACTTCAGAAAAAGTGACCAAGATCATAGATGGCAGCACCATCTCTCTCGCTATACGAGAATCGCCTAAGTGATTCGAATAGGAGGTGCAAGCATGAAGATCATGATGAAGAGCATGAAGATGGTCAACGGCGCCTAGCCGTTTCAAATTCAGTAGATTGCGTATACTTGAGAAAATTCGACCGATTGTGACCGGGTGGTGTAGTGGTCAGCGCGTCAGCCGCGATAGCTGAAGACGCCAGTTCGAATCTGGCCTCGGACACCGGAGGACTTGGTCACTTTCTCTGAAGTATATGACATAGAATCTAGTGTTACTACTTAAAAAATTGCAAATTAAAAAAATATTTAACAAAATAATTTGATTTGCTTTAAGATTCATACTTATTTTATTTATTTCTAATCACCTCAACAAGCTCCACTAGAGTGGAATTTATTGAGGCGACCTGTATGTTTAAATTATTTAAAGCTTCGGAGATGTCCCCCAAAGTTCTAACTTTTAACTCATCCGTCTCCATCAGCCGCTGGACGGGAGTGTTGTTTCGTGTCGTCGACCGTATTCGACGGCGTTCCCCTCTATCTGAACTGTCTAAAAAGAAAATCATTTATTTAATGAAATTGAATAGATTACCCGCCAATAATGACTAATAATGAGGTTGGTGTAAAATTGAGTCATTGTTAAAATTACATTTTAAAGACAAAACTCAAAATCCAATTTTGTAATTACTCGTGCTAAAGTATTTCTAAAATGAGAAATAATTCACTGCAAAAATAATTATTTTCATATGTATTGATGATACATCTCAATTCTCAAGGTAGTAGAAAGTGGTTCAATTTTGCACCTAATGTAGTTGTTAATGTAATAGAATTTCACCAGATGGGCGTTGTTGCCGAGGTTCCTCTCTGGCCTCAGCTCCACCATCCTCCTCTGGCTCTAACTCCTGTGGGGGCAGAGAAAAATAGAGGTGGTCATTGTCATTAACCACCTCCATCTCTATTTCCTCTTCGCCCTGCGGCTCGAGGACTGGCTGGCGCAGCAGGGGGACTGGCGGGTGCGGCGGGGGGGCTGGCTGGCGCAGCTGGACTACTGGCAGGTGCGGCTGGAGAACTGGTTGGCGCAGAGGGGGGACTTGTGCTTGCGACTGAATGATTGGCTGGCGCAGCTGGGGGACTGGCGGGTGCAGCTGGGAGCCTGGCTGACGCGGCTGGGGGACTGGCGGGTGTGGCTGGGAGCCTGGCTGACGCGGCTGGGGGACTGGCAGGTGTTGCTGGGAGCCTGGCTGACGCAGCTGGAGGACTGGCGGGTGTGGCTGGGGGAGTGGCTGACGCGGCTGAAGTGGACTGGTTGCCGCGTGGTGCTGCGAAATTATATTCCAATTGTTACTACTCCTGTTTAGCCCAGCCCTGGTGAACCTAAGCAATCAGGAACAAACAGTTTAGCCAGATGGCTCCAACATAGGTTGTACCTGTCACTAGTCTTGTTCTATGGTATTTAGATTACAGATTTTGACACTATTGGTAGGATTGGCAGGTACAATACCATATGCTGCCGCCATCTGTTAACATCTTAATTCAATTATAATAAAAGTTTTGGGAACATCTTACACTAGACCAAACCCTTAACTAAAGTTTCTATTTTTTTTAATGTCATTAACTGCTTTTTTGTGTTGTTTATAAAATAAAATAAATGAGGAAAAAAATCTTTTTATTTCTAGATATGTACCTGAAAACCTATTTACCTCGTATTATCTAAAATTTTAATTAATGGTTTTTAAGAGATATATCCATTTAAAATTATATAATGTGAGAAAAGTAATAGTAACTAAATATTTCACTATTTCACACCAGAACCACACTACTCATAAGCCATCAGTAAAGGCCTCTTCCAACGCTTGCCATAATTTTCTGTTGCTTGCATAAATTTCTCTTATAAATACATACTTAAATAAAAACTTAAGCCCAGATTCTAAGGTTACTATCACCTAAGGGTTTACCTATTAATTACTATGAAAACTGCATTACCTGAAAGGGGTTGATCACAGCATCAGTCTGTCGACCTCCATAACCCTCCCCCATAATACCGAGCACTCGCAGCTCACTATCAGTCAGCCTGGAGCATGTGGCTGGGCCACCCCCAGTCCCAGTGGCCCCTTGGTGGAGCGTGGCAGCTTTTTTCTTAGCCACATACTTTTTATCGGACCAAACCTGTTGAAAACCAAGGAATCAAACTATAATTTCCACTTGTTTAATCATGTTTTTAATTTGACACTTTATAAACTTTATAACTTACTTTTTGCCACTGGGAAGTCGTCTTACGGGCCCCCCCAAGCCCGTTGAGGACCCCAGTAATATGCTCCCACAGGCGGTTTGACCGTTCGTGAGCTGCAAGGTGCCGGACGTGACCCTTGGCTAGCCCAGGGTGCTCCTCCATGAACTCCAGCAGGGTCGAGATCTGCTCACTAGTAGCGTTAGTCGACATTCTGAAAAAAGTAGAAGAACAATTTATAAATGAAAGTAAGATTCAATAACATGTTATATAAAGGGCTAATTGCCTGTGTATAATACCCAGTTCGACAAGTTTTGTACTTTGCGTTATTTTGCACAATGAATAAGAGTACTTATTATTAGTGTCGAACAAAGACATTGAGTACTTGGATGTTAAACTTAACTTTAATTCCACAACAGCTTGTTTTTAAGAAAGCTTAGGAAGCCTTATATTAAATAAGATCATTATCTTACCTTTTTAAAGAACTACTTACATTTTACAAATCGAAGGAATACCACCGAACTTTTTGAAGACTTTAATTTGTAATAACTGAACTTGTACAAATGAACTTTTTGAATATACTTATAACGACCGCGAAATTCTCACGACACCAACAAAAACTAAAAATATTTGACAGTTTTGACACTGACGTATACCATATTGTCATTTTACAGGAAAAATCATTAAATTAAGTATTGAAACTTGCTCTATGTGAGTTTCTAATATCGCTGCACTCTAAGCATATATAAAACGAATTATTTTCATAAATTTATTTTAATCTTTAGCTAATTATTAATTTACCGGTTTTTTATCGCTGCGTCACAACACTCACTTTACGTCTCGTTCATTCTTTCCATTCACGTCGGTCAATTCTATGGATTCGATGATTCGAAGACATAATCGAAGTTAGTTCGCGGTAAGGCCATCATTCGATTATCGATCGATTTTAACTAGGAACGAACTTCGAACTTCGGATTTTCGCGGTAACCCCCCAGTACACAGTGGTGAAGGATGGGCCATGCTCCGCCATGCTTTGCAATGCGCTACCATCACGTAGGTGTTTACACAATGGTGCATAAACATATACAAGCATATACATATACAACAGCCAGCTGTCAAACTGACAGCGTATTTACGTCAGCTACATAGAAACTGCCAACTGTCAGTGTCAACATTGGCCACTGTGTACACACCACAGGCCACGGTACGCCACGATTCCTTTGAAGTGTGCCCAAAAAACCGACACCTTCCCGATTGTCCGCCACGCTCGACAACTGCCGGCCATCGTCCGCCATTGTCCACCATTACCCCCGTGTACACAGTGGCGTGGCGGAGCATGGGCCATCCTTCACCACTGTGTACTGGGGCCTTTTCAATTGTCCTTCAGGCCCACCACACACGAGCTGAATAAGGCCGCTATTAGACTATCATAGATATAGGAGTCATGTATATATGAAGAACCTATGATGGTGTAATAACAATAAATAATCCATTATAAATCATATATTGTTCATATATAAATGACTCCTATATCTATGATCATTAATATATGATAGTAAATATGCATATCCACAACCCTAAAATAATGTGGAAAGAAGTTAATAACATCTTAGGTAGACAGACGCGTGACGAAATCCCCCAACACTTACGTGTACCCGACCAAGTAAATAACTATTTTATAGATTCCGTACCTCCACCCCTACATCAAATCCCATATGACGCTACGGCTCACGCTCCTGAAACACGATACGACGCATTGCAACTGCATAGTGTATCAGAACACAAAATAAACCAAATTATCAATTCTATCAGCTCCAATGCTATTGGTAGTGACGGCGTCTCTATAACCATGATAAGACTGACTTTACCACACTCACTTCCAGCTATTACAGCCATCGTAAACACCTCAATGTTAACCGGTAGATTCCCATCAGCTTGGAAGACATCCATAGTCAAACCTATACCCAAAAACGCATCTCCAGAATCTTATAGTGACCTTCGCCCGATCAGCATTCTGACAGTGCTCTCTAAAATTCAAGAGAAAGTGGTAAATGAGCAGATGCGAAAGTACATGGAAGAAAATTCTATTTTGCCAGAAGCTCAATCGGGATTTCGAAAACAGCATAGCACGACAACAGCCATTGCTCATTTAGTGGACGAGACTTTAAAGGCTTCCAACGATGGACTGGCAACAATACTTGTCTTGCTTGATTTTAGTCGCGCATTCGACAGCATTCTGATCCCTGTCTTGCTAAACAGAATGAAACGCTTCGGTTTTAGTGAGTCCCTTTGTACATGGTTTTGTAGCTATTTCTCCGACAGATACCAAATCGTCGAATGCTCAAATGCAGAAGGCATACCTACTCGCTCATTACCTAGAAAACTTGAGAGAGGAGTGATCCAAGGGTCGATTCTGGGTCCGACATTGTATAGTTTGTACACTACAACCCTTCTGGAGGTGATTAAAAACTGCACATACCACATGTATGCAGACGATACTCAAATAATGAAACATATACGCCCCACAAAGGCTGAAATCGAACTCGCAGTATCGGAAATCAACAGTGACTTGGAAGCAGTGGCAGCTTGGTCTGAGCAAAACGGTCTTATCATTAACCCCAGAAAGTCCATTTTCATGGTCTTAGGAACAAAAAAACAAATTGCTGAAGTTCAGGGACCAGAACTTAATTTGCGTATATCTGGGCTGCCTATCACAAACGAAAAGGAGGTCAAAAATTTAGGCATTGTAATGGATGAGTCTCTTTGTTTTGAAGGACATATAAACTCTAAAATACCCAAATGTTATGGTGCCCTAAAATCACTGTACAAACTAAGACCCTATCTTACCCAAAACGTTCGCGAACGCTTATCTGACGCACTAGTTTTATCCCAGTTGGACTACGGTGACGTTATATATGGACCACGCTTGAGAAAAAGAACAGAACGAGCGGTTCAACGAGTACAGAATTCATGCGTGCGTTTCTGTCAAAATATCCCTCGCCGCTCTCACATAAGCCCTTACCTAAACAAATCAGGGAAACTTAACATGGCACACAGACGTATGCTAAAGCTGGCGGCACTAGTCTTTTCCCTGAAACAATCCGCTACTCCTCCATATCTCGCGCGCAAACTAATGTGGAAGCGTAACCGAAGTGAACGGAATTTGCGGGAGCATAAAGAAGTTACATTGCTTCCTCCAGTCCGGCTTCAGGCATTTAGAGGTAGCTTTCGCTATGCTGCCTCTAAATGTTGGAATAATCTGCCACCACCAGTAATTAATTGCAAGTCCCTGGCGGTTTTCAAAAAACGGTGTAAAGCTTTCGTACTGGACCTTCAAAAGGAAGTAACTTTCACTTTTGGTTGACAGATTTTGTAATTTTGAGTAGTGTAACGGTTGTATTGTATACTAGTTAGATTAGATTAAGTTAGATCTTAAGTTAGATTAAGTCATGGGGGTGACAGAATAACAGCGTCCGTTCCTGAAGGTGGTAGGGTCCTAGTGCCTTTATGCCTTCTTGCACAGACACAAGCTGAGCCACTTTCCTATTCAATATGTTTTAAGCATTTTTCTGTACTCTTATTATGTACTTATGCGAACGTATTGAATAAACGTCTTTTATTCTCTTTATTTATTTTTCGTCTTAGGTTAGGTTAATTTATAATATTTTTACAAAAGTAAAATATAAAAATACATCAAAAACATACAAAAACAATAAAAACATTATAAAAAACCTAACCTAGGGTGCCGCCGGCAACGGAGCAAGGCCCAGGCTGCCGGTGGTCAGGGCCGCAGAGAGAGGAACCTTCGGACTATACGCGCCGTGTCCAGGATTACCGCCTTCTGTATCTGACCCTTGATCCAACCACAACCTCGTAGCGAAAGCCTCTCAAGATGTTGGTCGAGACTCTTCGCTATGAGACCGTTCGCAGAAACAACTATCGGCACAATGATCGCCGAATCAACCTCCCACATGGCGGTTACCTCGTGAGCTAAGTCTAGGTACTTGCTGGATTTGTCCTTCTCAGCCTTCACGAGGTTAACGTCACATGGAACGGTGATGTCGACGAGCATGGCCCGGCGTTGCGATCGGTCTATTATCACTATATCAGGCTTATTGGCTACAATAGTCCTGTCCGTGATAATAGATCGATCCCAATAGAGCGTGGCACGACCATTTTCGAGAACTGGCGCAGGTGTGTACTTGTAGTACGGCACTTCGTGGTCCACAAGACCGTATAGGAGAGCAAGCTGCTGGTGTATGATCCTGGCTACGAGGTTATGTCTGTGCAAGTACTCGCCGTTAGCAAGATGAGAACAACCGGAGATGATATGCCTGAGTGACTCTCCGGGACGGCGGCATGCCCGACAAATGTCGACCGTATCGTCCTTCAGGATATATCTCCGGTAGTTATTCGTCATGATAACTTCGTCCGCAATTGCACAGGCAAAACCTTCGGTTTCTCCGAAGAGGTCCCCGAATCGTAACCAGTTCACCGACGCGAGCAGGTCTACGTCGGGTCCCGTGAGGGCCCCGTAGAACCGCCCGTGTAGCTCCTTGCTCTTCCATACCGCCTTGCGATCCTCGGTGCTTAGCACCACAGGTTTGCGCCAGTTCTCGTTCGCCAAGGAGAGCGGCGTGAGGCTCTTATCTACTGCCAACACATCACGATGCATCCCACACTCGTTGTTAAGGAAATAATTCCTGAGATTGTACACCTCACGGTTGTGGAGATTTTTGGCGTTTAAAAAGCCGCGACCTCCACACTTCCGTGGGATGTACAATCTCATAACGGACGAGCGTGTGTGAAGCATACGGTGTGTGGTGAGCAATAGACGGACCCTCCGATCCAGGGCATCCAGCTCGGTCTGTGTCCACCTTAGTATGCCAAAGGAGTATGTGAGTAGGGGCATTACCCAGGCGTTGAAGGCGCGCACCTTGTTGCCACCTGACAAAAGACTATTGAGTACTTTTGTCAGCCGACCAAAGAAGCGCTCCTTCAACGCCTGTTTAATACCCGCATCCTCAATACCCAACGACTGTGACATACCAAGGTATTTGTAGGTTTCTGATTCAGAGATAGATCTGAACGTCATTGTCTCAGAAAGCTGTAAATTTGTTGAATTTACTACTTTCCCCCGCTGTACATGCATAACCGCACATTTATCAACACCAAACTCCATCTTGATAGAACTACTGAAGACTTCAGTGGTTTTCAGTAGCTCCATCAGGTCCCGGTTATTTGGTGCAAATAATTTATTATTATTATTATTATTATAGTCTAATAGCGGGCTAAGGGTCACCACACACCTAGCGGTTTTCCTCGCGGAATTAGCGGAAGTAGCGGAAATTCATAGACAAAATGCTTAATTTGTCTATGGTAGCGGAAATTTGTCTATGGCTTCCATACAAAAAATCTGCTGCCATAGACAAATTTCCGTTACCATAGACAAATTTCCGCTACTTCCGCTAATTCCGCGAGGAAAACCGCTAGGTGTGTGGTGACCCTAAGGAAATTCGTAGGTAAATTTGTCGATGGTAGCTTAAATTTGTCTATGGCTTCCATATATTAGGCTCACCACACACTGGAGCGGAATGGAGGCAGTATTGTTATGGAGGCCATAGACAAATTTAAGCTATCATCGACAAAGCTCCATACATTACTGCCTCTATTCCGCTAGGTGTGTTTTGAGCCTTACTGCTCAGGTGTGTGGTGGGCCTTAGGCTCAAAATCGAGTCTATGAATCGGCTTAATTCAGCTCAGTGTGTTTTGAGCCTTAAAGGTGGTATGTTTTTACTTAAGCTGAAGGAGGGTAAAACGGCTATTAGACATTGCAACCTGCAGGGCCCAATCTGTTGTGTACCCTGCCTCTCCCTCCTTCAGCTCCTACAGGCCCTGGCCCCTCCTTCAGGCCCTACCTTTAATTACACCTTCCAACCTGACAGATTGGGTCCTGCAGGTTGAAATGCCTAATACCGCTTTTAAGGGAGAGGCAGGATACACAACAGATTGGGCCCTGCAGCAGGTTGCAATGATGTCTAATAGCCGTTTTAAACCTACAACTAAAACCATAATTAGGTGAACTAAATTGACAGGAGATTTCATAGAAAACTTGTCAAACAACTGTCAGATGTATGAACCCTCCTGTCAATTTAGTCCACCTAATTATGGTTTAAAAGCGGTATTACACATTGCAACCTGCAGGGCCCAATCTGTCAGGTTGGAAGGTGTAATTGAAGGTAGGGCCCGTAGGGAGCTGAAGGAGGGGGAGGAAGAGGCAGGGTACACAACAGATTGGGCCCTGCAGGTTGCAATGTGTAATACCGCTTTTAGATGGACACACAAATCACACAATCACCCTAGGTAGGTATGTATGTTTATAAGTTTTACTTTAGCGCATTTTTGTTAAGTACTATTCCCCAGTTTTCATCATTATGATGATGAATATGAATACTACAATAAAAACTATCCTTTGTTATTTTTCGAGACTTCAGCTTTCTCCATACTTACGAGTAAGTACCTAATTTCATCCTAATCGGATCAGTTTCAATTAATACCTTCGAACCTATTTATAATATTAATATATTTACTATATGCCGCGACGCGGGCACCGATTTTATTTTTATTTTTTAGGGTTATTTAGTTAAATTTTACTTGAATTAGCATTTATTTTTAATTTTAATATATTATTCGTTTTTATTTATAGGTATAGTTTAATTTTATTTTATCCTCTCATGTATCTTGTTTTCTTCCAATAAATTATTTTTATAATATTAAACATATCAAAAAACCGTACAAGTATATGAATAAAATAATGCTTGGACTATTCTTTATTTTTTATTTAATAAGTTAAACATTTATTAATACACATAAATACAAAAGTTATTAAGTTATTTTTATATAAGCTCATTAATTACAGAAAACGAATCTCAATTCCATTCGTAAAAGTTTTTACAGTTGGGCTTGATGGCGACGAAGTGGTTGGTGGAGGTTGTGTCGCTTGGGTGGGGAGACAGGGTGGGGTTGGTGTTGTTTGCGTAGTTGGGGTTGGTGGAGTTACTGGGGCGGGGGGAGTAGCTGGGGTTGGTGGAGTTACTGGAGTTGGTGGAGTTGCTGGGGTCGGTGGAGTTACTGGGGCGGGGGGAGTAGCTTGGGTAGGTGGAGTTACTGGAGTTGGTGGAGTAGATGGGGTTGGTGGAGTTACTGGGGCGGGGGGAGTAGCTGGGGTTGGTGGAGTTACTGGAGTTGGTGGAGTTGCTGGGGTCGGTGGAGTTACTGGGGCGGGGGGAGTAGCTTGGGTAGGTGGAGTTACTGGAGTTGGTGGAGTAGATGGGGTTGGTGGAGTTACTGGGGCGGGGGGAGTAGCTGGGGTTGGTGGAGTTACTGGAGTTGGTGGAGTTGCTGGGGTCGGTGGAGTTACTGGGGCGGGGGGAGTAGCTGGGGTTGGTGGTGTTGGCGGGGTTGGGGGAGTAGGAGGGGTCGGTGGAGTTACTGGAGTTGGTGGAGTAGCTGGGGTTGGTGGAGTAGCGGGGGTTGGTGGAGTGACTGGGGCGGGGGGAGTAGCTGGGGTTGGTGGAGTTACTGGAGTTGGTGGAGTTGCTGGGGTTGGTGGAGTTACTGGAGTTGGTGGAGTTGCTGGGGTTGGTGAAGTTACTGGGGCGGGGGGAGGAGCTGGGGTTGGTGGAGTTACTGGAGTTGGCAGAGTTGCTGGGGTCGGTGGAGTTACTGGGGCGGGAGGAGTAGCTGGGGTTGGTGGAGTTACTGGAGTTGGCGGAGTTGCTGGGGTCGGTGGAGTTACTGGGGCGGGAGGAGTAGCTGGGGTTGGTGGAGTTACTGGAGTTGGCGGAGTTGCTGGGGTCGGTGGAGTTACTGGGGCGGGGGTAGTAGCTGCGGTTGGTGGAGTTACTGGGGCTGGGGGAGTAGCTGGGGTTGGTGGAGTTACTGGCGTTGGTGGAGCTGCTGGGGTTGGTGGAGTTACTGGGGCGGGTGGAGTAGCTGGGGTTGGTGGAGTTACTGGAGTTGGTGGAGTTGCTGGGATTGGTGGAGTCACTGGGGCGGGGGGAGTAGCTGGGGTTGGTGGAGTTACTGGAGTTGGTGGAGTTGCTGGGGTTGGTGGAGTTACTGGGGCGGGGGGAGTAGCTGGGGTTGGTGGAGTCACTGGGGCGGGGGGAGTAACTGGGGTTGGTGGAGTTACCGGAGTTGGTGGAGTTGCTGGGGTAGGTGGAGTTATTGGGGCGGGGGGAGTCGGGGGGGTTGGCGGTGTAGGAGGAGTTGGAGCTGTAATGATGGCTGGAACTGGCGCGGGGACTCCTGGAGCTGATGCAAATGCCGTCGCAGTCGCAGGTGCAACCGGCAGCAATGGGGCAAGAGGTGGGGTTGGTGGTGTAGGAGGGGTTGGTGGCGCAGGGGGAGTTGGTGGTGTTGGTGGGGTTTGCTTGTAATTCTGGTAGCCCTGCGGGTAGTGTGGCTGTGCCGGGAGTTGTGGGAGTTGCGGCAATGCTGGCCAAGTGTTAGTTTGTCGTGCTGGGATAACTGGAGCCAATGGTGCTGCTGGTTGTACAGTTGGAGTAAGTGGGACGGCGGGGCCAATGGGCCAGTGTCCTGATTGTGTGTTCCCAGCTGAGTTGGCGGTCGCATGTCCAGTGTCTATAGCTATAGCTTGGGCGTGGGCCTGAGCCTGGCCATTGCCCACACGTTGGCCGCTCTTGTTCACGACCACGCAGTTTGGATGGCTTGCCTTCACAGAGTCAAGGTTGTCCACGTGCTGAACAGATCCGTTTGGCAGAACGACGACGTACCTACCTCTGCCTGGCGTTTGCACGATCTTCCTTATTTCTGGATGAGACACGACTTGTTGCACATTATGTCCTAAAAATAAGTCAAATTCACCAAATTACAATTTACACGACAGACTTCAATTAATATACATAACTAAAAAAAGGAGAACCCCCGAAGCGGCTGTACCGATTTACATAAAACATTTCTAAGATCACAGCAAAATCTGATTTCGGTTAAAATAACGCATTTAAATTAGGTTTAACCATTTTAGCGCTACCGTGCCACAGGCCACACATAGCAGTGAAACTTATAACACCTCTATTTTTGCGTCGGGGGTTATAATATAAGTCTAAAGCTACGGTAAAGTATGAAGCGCCTAAAGTATGTTTATAATATATTGTTAACTTATAAATCTTGACAAGAAAAATCCAACATGCCTTCAGGATGCGTAGGTCGGGGCAAGACTGGAGTCGGGTACAGTTGTGGCTGAGCTGAACCATAGCTGGTCGCTTGAGTGTTGCTGGTCGATGCAGCTTGCGTGTATTTCGGCTGGACCTGGTAGTTTGGTTCTTGGTAGTTCTGGTTTGAATGGTATGTTGCTGGTGCTTGGAAGTTTTGAACCGGCGCTTGGTAGTTTTGGAACGGGGCTTGGTAGGTCGGTGTTCGGTAAGACTGGCTTTGGTGTTGATAATTTTGAACTGGTGCTGGATAAGTTTGCGCAGGAATTTGGTATGCGTTCTGAGAACCAGAGTTAGCGTGTGCTGGAGCGTTGTAGGTGTTTTGAGCAGGTACATGCTGCTGCGGTTGTTGATAATTTTGATGAACAGGGGCTGGCTGGTAGCTCTGTTGGTAGTATGACCCTGATGGCGGCAGTTGTGGCAGCTGCGGGAGTTGTGGCAGTTGCTGCAATTGTGCTGGCCAAGCGTGAGGCTGTGCTGCGTTTTGATAACTTGGTTGCGCATATTGAAATCCGTTGTTGGGTTGGTAGCTGTTGGAGTAGGTATTCGAGGGATATGACGCCGCGTATCCAGCCGGCTCCGCCAACGGAACCGACTCTGAAAAAAAAAAAAAAAATGTTAACTTGGCGCAGTGAGCGCGCTACGTAAAGAGTTAATTATTATGCTTGGAGTCCAGTCAATGATCAAATGAAGTACCTATTTCAACATAGAACCAAAGTTAAACAAGGCTGACTCAGATCAAAAAGTGACATTGGTTTTAGATAAACTGTTAGTGTTATTCAGTTATCAAAGTTTGGTGGGGTATCCTCAGGCCAAAATTAAATTGTGTACGTAAAGCTCGATTATTTTAGTATATTGCTATCAGGTTGCTAAAATATTCTGCTTGTTATTTCTTAAATAAAATTAGGTGGAGTCCTTTCTTTCACAAATAAGTGAAATAAATTAAAATACTCTATTTAAATATGTCATGGTAAAGTTAAAAAATTTGAAGCTCATTCGCAAACTTAAGTTTCATATATAAAACAATTAACTTACCGACTAAACAGGCGCACACGATAACGCTTAAAGCTATTACTTCACCCCTCATGGTCAGCTACATCTATACTGCGCCGAATCGGTCAGGACCCAATGATAACACCTCGTTGTGTATTCCCATTCCCGAGTCCAGTGCTCAAGAGAACCAGTGTAAGTGTAACCCTCAGCCCCATAAAAATACGCGTAATCGATGAGCTAGTGTAATTGAATGACCTAAAGCGACTGACTCGATTAGGTCGACTGTTTCTGAATAAAATATCCTTATTCTTTCGGCTAAGACGTAAGATGACGCAAATAACGAAAAAGCTGAATAAACTGAACATCCAAATATTTGGCTCTTAATTCACTTGCGTTCGTTAATGTCGAAAACATATTTTTCTATTCGTCGATTATATAATGCTTGAATTGAGACTTTGTAGGCCGAAATACGAGCGCATACCTTTTGATGGAGGTTTTATGAATTAATGAATAAACAATTATTTATTTCAGGCAATAAACCCATTACATAATATATTGTAAAGTATTATAAAGAAAAAAAATATGGTTGCATATTTTAGCATCGCTGACGATGGTCTTAATCTTAAAGATGGTCAGAAAACCACAGTCAAATAGCATAGACCCTACTCATAGTGTTGTGTTCCTGTCGGTGAGTAACTGTAAGGTCACCAGAGAGCTCTAAAACGATGCTGTCAATGCAGTGTGTTGACTCAGTTGACGTCTGGGATGAATTCTATTTACTAAAGGAACGGCAACGCTCATGTGACACCTCTGGGCATGGAGTTACAGGCAGCCTTAGGATACGGTAGCTGCTTAATTTATTACCATCAGGCGGGCCGTACGCTTATTTGCCAGCGTCGAAATAGGTAGTTTGCTCTACTGCGTACGCACAAATTCTGTGTGTACTTACTTCAACTCACCCAATAAATTATCTGTTTATGTCATTTTTCAATGAAATATGTATGAAGAACAATGACGCCTGCACCTTTGTATTATAACAATGGTCTGTCTATGTGGACACGAACGAAGTTTACACAATTTGACAGGAATGGCGAATTTGGCCAAATTACGCACTTAACCTATTGGGATTATGAGCTCAGAAGGAAATACATGGATATCAGTTTCAATAATTATATATTGAAATCATTACACAAGGAAGGCACCACGGTCTGACACCTAATACACACACAAACAGACACAGTGACAGAAATAAAGAGAAATAAACAGATCAGCATGGAGGCTACGTCTTAGGTTGAATATAATACATGAGTAAAAAACCTTTTAATTATTTTTGTGCTATGTTTGTAACCTATACTTCAACTCGCCTGTGACTGTGGCAAATGCAAAGGTAAGCTTAATTATTTCAATTGTATAATATATTATGCTTTTGTATCCTATGGATATAGGAGCCTGTAATAGCGTTCTGAGGCCAGTTTTATAAAGCTAAAAGTTACAATTTACGTAGTAATACTAATACGTAACCAGTCTATGTATATGGGAGTGACATACACTAAAAACCATAATTAGGTGGACTAAATTGACAGGAGGGTTCATACATCTGACAGTTGTTTGACAAGTTTTCTATGAAATCTCCTGTCAATTTAATTCACCTATTTATGGTTTTTAGTGTAGTCACCTCGTGACTAAACTCTTTTTTGTAAACCAACAAAGATTAAAAAATATAAAAAAAAATATTATATATTATTTTATTATACAATACTTTGAGATAAATTTTGCGGCAAAAGTTGTCTTTAGATTCGTTTGTACAACCATGAGCCATGTGGATATGGGATATTTTTTACCGACATCTACAAAGGAGCGGGTTCTCTGTCTATAAGAAGGAAGATACTATGGTTAAATAGATTTTCATATATTTAGTGGGGCAAACTGAACATATATTGATTCAATAGATAACAATGAGTATATGGATTTCACAGTTGTTACATTTTTTTCCATAAAAATATATTTATTTGTTTAAAGCTAACTTCCATGCAAACTGTGTTGCGCAACACTAATATTAGGCTAAAATCACACCTAGCGGAATTCCTAGCGGAATTAAGCCGATTCATAGACAAAATGCTTAAATTTGTCTATGGTAGCGGAAATTTGTCTATGGCCTCTATTACAAACCAAATCAGGTACCATAGACAAATTTAAGCATTTTGTCTATGAATTCGCTATTCCGCTAGGTGTGTTTTTAGCCTTAGTATTTTTTTATTTACTTACCCTGCCACAACACAAGTGTATTTGCACTGGTTAATTTCAGCAGGCATAGAAGGATTTTCTTTTATAAATTTTATAATACTTATAATAGAACCTCACGTGACTGTATTTCTATTTATCTTCCTTATTTAATTTATTTCTTGATATAGGCTTGTTGCAATATTTTGTCAAAGCGAAATACGGGTTCTGCTTTTGAGGAACCCTTATAAATAATCATAAAACATTTTTTTATTTGATTAAACCGCAAAAAGACATATACCACCTAATTACTCTCGGGCAGGACATGGAATACCGGTTATACCGGTATTGCTTGTATGGGCTAATACCAGAATTCCGAGATTGCCCATACAAATAATACCGGTATTTCATGCCCTTAGCTGCTCTCGGGTATGCATTAATCGAGCACCAAATAAATGCGAAGTCGATGACGTAATAAATTAGAATAGAATAGAATAGAATACAAGAGAATAGAATAGAATAGAATAGAATAGAATAGAATAGAATAGAATAGAATAGAATAGAATAGAATAGAATAGAACTTTATTGCATTCATGTTAGTGTACAGGTCTTACAATGTATTTTCACAGTTAAACATGATACCGTATAAGGGTATTGCAAATTAAATCTTAAAATCTAGCACAGTAAAATAACAATTATAAGTTTCTTTTTCACTTAATAATTTTAAGGCTAAAGACTGTATCGTCTGTTATAAATACAACTTACCACTGGCACCAATAGCATAACTGATGTTGAAAAAATATTTTAATACGTGAAAATTACTTGACGTTTCTCACAGAACCGATAACAGTAATTTTTCCTTGCCCATATTGTTACAATAAAAAAATGCGAGGTCTTACGCCACAAAAGTGAAAATCTATTGTGGACAAATGGTGTTCGGTTAAAGGTATTACCTACTTACAGAAAGCTTGCTCAAATGGAAGGTGTTAGTGTAGGAGCCGTCCAAACTGCAATCCGTAAGTACGGTAACGAATATACCTTTAATGACCGACAACGACCAGGTCAAAAACCAGGTCATTCTAACCCAAAATTGGACCAAAAGATCGTAAAGCAGCATTTATCTCTAACAAAGAGTTGTCTGTGGGAGATATTGCGAAAAAATGGGTACGAGTATGAGGATGGTGCAACGTGCAAAGAAAAGAAACAATTTGAAGGCATTTAAAAAACAGAAACAGCCAAAACGAAGTGAAAAACAAATAGAATCTGTTAAGAAACGAGTCCAAAAGTTGTCCGACTTGGTTTTGTCTAAAAAAGGCACCTGTGTAATAATAGCCGCCGAAACCTATGTGAAACTGGACTACAAGTCTTTACCAGGTCCCCAGTATTATACGGTGCGTGATGGAACAGAGGTTATACAACGTGAAAAATCTATTTGCTTTGAGAAATTCGGCAAGAAAGTTATGGTGTGGCAGGCAATTTGCGAGTGTGGAATGAAGTCGACTGCATTTTTCACTACCTCATCAATGAAAGCCGATATTTACATGAAGGAGTGCCTTCAGAAACGAGTATTGCCAATGATCAAAAAGCATAAGTCTGAAACTATATTTTGGCCCGACTTAGCGTCTTGCTATTACTCAGCTAAGGTGATAAAATGGTGTAATGACAAAAATGTAATTTTTTTGACCAAAGAATTAAATCCTCCAAATTGTCCAGAACTTCGCCCGATTTAACACTTTTGAGCTATAATGAAGGCTAGATTACGGAAAACAGGCCGTACTGCCGACACAGACCAATAGCTTCGTTTGGATTGGAACAAGGTGGCTCGTACTTTTGACAAAGCTGTTGTCCGATCATTAATGGGCACTATGAGACAAAGAGTCAGGAAACTAGCCAGAAATTAATAATTTGGGGTTTTCTGGCCATGTTTAGGTTTTCTGTATTATTTTGTTTTTAGTTTAGTATGATTTGTATGTTTAAATATAAATCATTTAAAAAGATATAGAACATTTTATTTGTATTTATAACAAACGATACAGTCTTTAGGTATAATGTAAAGATAGGTATGAATGAAACTTATTTGCGTCGAAAAATTCTTGCAAAGAATAAAAACAGTGTTCTATGAGGTATGTTTTCAACTTATTAACAAATTTAGTGTATTTTTGCTCCTCGCTTATTTCCTTTGGAAGGTGGTTAAAAATTCTTAAACTCATTACGTGAGGGCTTTGGTTACTTATTTCTAAATTGCTTGAGGGTATTGCTATTTTATCCTTATGTCTGAGATTCATGGTACACATGTGTCTGTCTTGATAATCGTTTGAGGTCAAGATGGCGGCGGCGTCTTTAGAGTAGTTCTTTTTTTTTTGCTCATTTACGTAGTTCAGTGTGTAATATTGATAGCTTATTGTGCGGTGATCTAACGAACAAGTGGCAGCTAATGAAGAATTGGTCTCAAAACGCGCGTAACCACGCTTTAGTCGAACGAACGGTTATCCGGGGTCTCGGCCGCCCACGTGGTTGTAGGGAGGCTATCACCTTACAATCAGCAAGGCCTTTACCGAACAACGTTGCCTATATTTTATTGTATATTAATAAAAAAGTGTGAAACGTCGTCATTGGCAGAATTCCCATTGCTATGACAAAGGGAGAAAGCCATTAAATATATAAAAAAAAAAAAAAATGTGTCTGTCTTTAGCTTTGGTATATAGAGCCGGGTTCTTTCGTAAAAATTTACAAGTTTCCAGAATATACAAACAGGGTAAAGTTAGAATTTTTAAGTTTTTAAAGTGAGGTTTGCAAGATTCATAAAATTTAGTATTTGTAAGTATTCTTATACAATCTTTTTGCATTAAAAATAAACGCGTTATGTCCGTACTATTGCCCCACGAAACGATTCCATATTGGAGACTAGATTGGGTAAATGCATAGTAGGCGCTAACTGCTGTTTTAAAATCAGTACTTTTTTTAATATTTCTTAAGACATAGGTAAATCGTGAAATTTTAATACAAATTTTATCAATATGTGATTTCCAGTTTAAGTTTTCGTCAACAGTAATACCAAGGAGATTACAATTACTATTTTCCTGAAATTTGTTATGTAAGTATGAGTAATTAATTTCTATTGGAGGTCTTTGGTAGGGTCGAAACTGTATTAGGGTGAATATCCCAAGCAATAAAATTTGATGGCAAGACTGAAAACGCTGGTGCAGAAAGTCAAAATAGTCATATACTAATTTTTTTTGGAAACATCTCTTAGCTATCGACCTCGGGCATTAACTAATATTAAAATATTAAATAATTTAATCATTGAGAAAAATAAATAAAGGCCCAGTTTTTCATTCAGGTGGGTTGTCCGGAACCCAGTTATTCTTGTTTAATGCCGCATAACTCTAAAACTATACAAGATATCAAATTATTTTTTAGTTCATTATAATACCATATCAATAATGAATCCTTTAAAATATTACTTGCTTACTAACTCTTTAATAAACCCCCTTATTATGCGTAAAGAAATTTGTCCGGCAAAATAATCCTTATTACCGCGGACAAATTTCATCGACGTTTATTGGCTAAGTTTGACTTCGTACGCCCCCCCGCCTCCTGCGCACTTTGAGAGTAAGTTGTGCCGAGGCTCTCACCGCAAGAAGATGTCGACGTGATGCTTAATAGATCTGCTACACACATGGTCATGCCATTTCGATGTTACGGGGACAAAAAAAATATCATTCCGGAGTTTGCTATATGTTTTTTGTTTCATATTTGTTATTTTTCAAATATTTACAGATCGTGTATTTTTTACTTGTGAGTTTAAATATCGCGATAGTTAAAGAATGTGGGATTTAGTTATTTTTTTATAATTTTATTTCACCTCGGTTTATCATTCCACTGATTTCATTCCGGTGATTTCGGTGTAGTAAAATGACTTTAATACCCACCAGAATGAAAATAACACCGGAATGATATGTCATTCAGGTGGAGTGTTATATCATTCCTTTGCATACTTATCATTCACGTGCGAGTCATTTTTTTCATTCCGGTGGAAAAATGTCATTCAGGTGGAGTGTTATATCATTCCTGTGTATACTTATCATTCACGTGCGAGTAATTTTTTAAAATCTCCGATAATTCTCAAAAGGCTTAAGATATCAAGTGCTCTGTAAGAGGCTTATCAAAGAACAGTCTGAGGTGTCGATTGACATTAAAAGAAAAATCAAAGAAACGTAGATGAAGAATTACACCGGAATGACACAAAAAACTAGTACTGTTGAAATAGACCCATTAAATTAGTCTTTTTTAAATTTAATTGTAAATTATGGTCCTGTAGCCATTTCAAAATGTTATTAAGAATAGTATTCATGCAATTTACAAATTCTTCGTTATTTTGACTTGAGAATACAATGGAAAGGTCATCGGCATAGAGGAAACATTTGATATTGTTCGTGTTTATTATTTTCGGTAAGTCGTTGATGTAAATTAAAAATAGGATACAGCCTAATACACTGCCCTGTGGAATTGAACATTTAATGTGCTTACTTTCGGAATGTATTTTCTTTAAGATTTTACTGTTTTTATCATAATATTCTAGTTCAACTAATTGGACTCTATCATTTAAATACGACTTGAACCAGTCATGAGCAGCTCCGCGTATGCCTATTCCGTACAATTTGTTTAGTAAAATGTCATGTTTAACTCTATCGTATGCTTTACTCATATCTAGCACTAGCTGTACCCGCGGCTTCGCCCGCGTGCGTTTAGGCGGTTTGACATTTTCATTGACTATTTGCAGGCTATTATTATAAAACTTGCTTTTAGTTTTTACACGTCAAAGCACATTAAATTGGTTACTGGTTGATTATACTCTAGCTGTGATAACGTAACTCACTAAAAGGCAGAGCATCGAGACATATTAATGCTGATAGGCGATTTCCTGCTGCAGAACTTGCTTCCATGAAGTTCCTCTTCTAACGGTTTACTAATGTTTCGGCGAAAATTATTTAGCAAATTCTTAACTCCCGAACAACGTGCCCCATATTTTTATTTGGTCAAATTATTATTTCCCAACTCAACGTTTCGCACTGATATCATTTCCCAAAAAATGATTTGATAAATTATTGTTAGACAAATTATTACCTGTGATTTTTTTAAAGATGACAATTATGTTTTTATCAAACGTAATTAATATCTACAGGTAAGAATCTCCTTTTAATTTTTATTAACGTATCCAATAAAACATGCCAAAATAAGCATACTCCATCCGTTTTTAGGGTCATAAAAAAATAACCCTAACCTACCTATCTTTGGGAGCAGTTTCGTTTATAGGGCCATAAAAAAAACCCTAACCCACCTATCTCTGGGAGCAGTTTCGTTTTTAGGGTCATAAAAAAATAACCTTAACCTACCTATCTCTGGGAGCAGTTTTGTTTTTAGGGTCATAAAAAACCCTAACCCTAATCTCTGGGTGCAGTTTCGTTTTTATGGTCATAAAAAATAACCCAAACCTACCTATCTCTAGGAGCAGTTTCGTTTTTAGGGCCATAAAAAAATAACCCTAACTTACCTATCTCTGGGAGCAGTTTCGTATTTACGGTCATAAAAAAAACCCTAACCTACCTATATCTGGGAGCAGCACTAATTGCTACACAATTATTTACCACATAAACTTTGACAATATGTTATTTGCCTTAGCAAATCATTTGCCACACAATTATTTACCACATAAAATTTGACGTAATAAAGTTTTGCAATATAAAAATTTAGCACAATAAAAAAATTACTAAGTAAAATAATGCCAAGGATTGGTTTGCGAAATTAAACTTCGGCGCAAAGTTAGTTGCTAAATGAAATTTGACGAACCATAATTCGGTAAAAAGGCAGTACACTATTCAATGGCCAAATGTCTCAGCGAACCCGAGGGCTGAAGGTGTGAGTGGCAATGTATGCAGAGGCTGAAGGCTGAGTACCGCATAGGGCCAAAGGCTGAGCACCATATAGGACCTAGGCCCAGAACGTCCAGCGAGAATTGCTTCAGCAGCAGCATTAGAAGGATCGGATAAAACTCAATGGCCAAGTGTCATAGCGAAGTGACGGACGATGTATGCGAAGGCTAAGAGTACCGCGTAGGGCCTAGGCCCAGTACGTTGCAGCAAGAACAGCTTCAGTAGCAGTAAGACAGGGCCGGGAATAAAATCAACAATTGACTTAGCGAACACGAGGGCCGAAGGCCCGAGGGTGAGCGGCAATGTATGCGAAGGCCAAAGGCCGAGTACCGGACAGAGTTCAGGCCCGGAATATCGCAGCGAAAATTGCTTTAGCAGCAACATTATGGGGACTGTGGACCGGACAAAACTCAATGGCCAACTGTTTTCTCTGGCCTTCGGCCCTCGGGTTCGCTAAGCTTCTTAGTCAGAGCGGTAATGTATGCGAAAGCTAAAAGGCCGAGTACCACGTTAGGGGCCAGGCCCGGTACGTTGCAGGAAGATTAGCTTCAGTAGCAGTATGACAGGGCCGGGAATAAACTCAACAATTGATTGTCTTAGCGAACTCCAGAGATGAAGGCCCGAGCTCGAGCCCATGAGCGGCACTATATGCGAAGGCCAAAGTGGCTCAGGCCTGGAACTTCGCAGCGAGAATAGCTTCAGTAGCAATATGACAGGTCTGAGAATAAACTCAACAATTGAGAGCCTTAGCGAACTCGAGGGCCGAAGGCCTGAGCCCGAGCCCGTGAGCGGCACTACATGCAAAGGCCAAAAGGGCTTAGGCTCGGAACGTCGCAGCGACCAAAACTTAATGGTCAACTTAGCTTAGCGAACCCAAGACCGACGGCCCGAGGGAAAGTGGCAATGTATCCGAAGCCTAAAAAGCCGAGTACCGTGTAGGGCCCAGGCCCGGTACGTTGCAGTAAGAATAGTTTCAGTAGCAGTATAACGGGGCCGGGAATAAACTCAACAATCGAATGTCTTAGCGAACGCGCGGGCTGAAGGCCCGAGGGTAAGCGGCACTGTATGCGAAGGCCAAAGGCCGAGTACCGCACAGGGCTCAGGTCCGGAACGTCGCAGCGACAATCGCTTCAGCAGCAGCATGATAGGGATCGAAAAAAAATGGTCAAGTTTAGTATCTCAGCGAATCTGAGTGCTGCAGGCCCTATGGTGAGCGACATTGTATGTAAAAGCCAAAGGCCGAACATATCATAGGTTCCAGGCCCGGAATGTTGCAGCGAGAATGCTCAGCAGCAGCATGACAGGGACTGTACAAATATCAACTGCCAGGGTTGGTAAAATTAATTGCTGGATTTCTGACTACCCTTCTTACTTTATTTTGCTATATTAGAGTGAGATACATGTTGATCTCGCAATTGATAGGATTTTTACTAAACGAAATCGGTAAATTTTAACTACCTACCCGCTATCATCCGTTATAGATATTGTAATTCAATTTCTTGTTGTTTCCCTCATATTTTGTTTCAGCTAATTATAATGGTGATTAATGTAGGTTCTGTTTGATAATTTAAATTATATATAGAATAATAACATCCAACAAATTGAAGTGTTTACAACTTTCACAACGAAAGTGACGAAGTTTGTTTTCAAAATGTGTACGGTATAGTCTGCATTTATTCCTAAATTGGATATGCAATTCTGCAGCTGATAATATTTAGAGCCTGTTCGAAAATAGAAGTGTCGTAGAATGTATGAGCTCCCATATAAACCACGACACTTCTCTTTTCAAACAGACTTTTCCAAGCCTTATTTCCAAGCGGGCTAAAAACTACCCTATATGTTACCCTGGGGTATAAACTGTTAAAATACAAAATTTCATGAAATTCTGTCCAGTAGTTTTTGCGTATATCGCGAACAAACTCACAGACAGACAGACAAGAATTCCAAAAATCACGAAAATGTATTCAGTCAACGTTTCTAAGACCCCCTAAATTAGATTTTCTCAAATATCTTCAATGTACATTTTTTTTTCTCCTTACGCGTTTATTATATGTAAATATTAATCCAAAAGCCGGGTTGTTATTATCTATTATTTTTATGACTGCATGAATAAACTTATGGACGGTAAGGATTGTTCCTCTTTGTTTTCTAAAACCAAATTGGCTGTCATCGAATATGTTGTATTTATCACAAAAGTCTGATAAGCGCTTAGATTGGCCACCAGAACAATAGCTTAGAGTTCACTTTACATTGGACATTTCATAGAGCAAGTATCAAACAAATGAAAGTAGCTTGAACCGTAACCGTGGCTCAAGAATTCCTTTTCCCTATGAGCGGTCGTAAAAGGAGTTAACCGGCTGAAAATAAGGGAAGCCGGTGGGAATCGAGTTCTATGGACGCTCCGCCATCGCCACTGTTCCCTAATTATTAGGCGATTGGGTAACTTTCCTATAGATCACGGAGAAAAGGAAAGTCAAATTAGCTTCGGCCCAATCCAACTGTTTTTAATAGGTACAAAACTAGAAGAATATTCAATTATAACTTACGTAATCTGCCCACTTCAACTTTTATTTTAGTAAGAAACTATGTTGTATAGTTAGGCGACTTAGGCTTAAAAGCGGTATTAGACATTGCAACCTGCAGGGCCCAATCCGTCAGGTTGGAAGGTGTAATTGAAGGTAGAGCCCGTAGGGAAGGGAGAGGCAGGGTACACAACAGATTGGGCCCTGCAGGTTGCAACGTCTAATACCGGTTTAATGTTTTAAACCTAGCGGAATGGAGGCAGTAATGTATGGAGGCCATAGACAAATTTAAGCTACCATCGACAAAGCTCCATACATTACTGCCTAAATTTCCATTGCTTACGGCCTTAGGTCGATCAATAACAAATTAGTACATCCATATTACAGCACAGCCGCCTTTCGAGGTAGCTTTAGATACTCAGCAACCAAATGCTGGAATAACATTCCTCCACCACTGCAGATCTTAAATAGTCTCAATAGTTTTAAAAAGCGACTAAAGCTACATCTCTTACAAATTCAAAACGCCTTACCTCTTGGCGGCCGAGCAAAACCTTCTTACCTCTAATTCTAGAATTATATAGAGAGGCAGCAGTGGAGGAGATAAATTATAGTAATGCGGCGAATAAGAGATTATTTAATTAAAATATAAAAATTACAGCTACATCTTAATCTAAGGTGTTGTCCTAAGACCCGATGTTAGGTGTCTAAAAGGCCCAGAGTGAGCGTGCAATCTCGTTTTATTAATGCGAACGAACCGATTGCCAAATATCGATAATGCGCGGCGCGGGCGGCTCCATCGTAACGTGGTGACGTAGACAAGACACATGCGCAGGCGTGATGCAGGGCTGATGACGCGACGTTGTGACGTGTACCGATGACGTAGCCGTGCTGTTGTGCAGTGTGTATGAGGGGTTAATTGGTGGCGTAGGGGGAGTTGGTGGTGTTTGCTGGTAATTCTGGTAGCTCTAGGGGTAGTATGGCTGTGCCGGCAGTTGCGGGAGTTGTGGGAGTTGCGGCAGCTGTGGAAGTTGCGGCATTGCTGGCCAAGTGTTAATTTGTCGTGCTGGGATAACTGGAGTCAATGGCACTGCTGGTTGTACAGTTGGAGTTAGTGGAACGGCGGGGCTAACGGACCAGTGACCTGATTGAGTATTCGCGGCTGAGTTGGCGGTCGCAAGTTCAGTGTCTATAGCCACAGCTTGGGCGTCAGCTTGAGCCTGGGCAAATATCGTAGGTGGTGTAGGCAGGGTTGGTAGAGTGGGGGGAATTGGCGGAGTCGGGGGGATTGGCGGTGTAGGAGGAGTTGGAGGCGTAGGGGGAGTTGGTGGTGTTTGCTGGTAATACTGGTAGCTCTGCGGGTAGTATGGCTGAGCGGGTAGTGGGGGTAACGGCGGCAGTTGGGGGAGTTGTGGAAGTTGCGGCAACTGTGGAAGTTGCGGCATTGCTGGCCAAGTGTTAATTTGTCGTGCTGGGATAGCTGGAGCCAATGGTACTGCTGGTTGTACAGTTGGAGTAAGTGGAACGGCGGGGCCAATGGGCTTGCAGTGTCCTGAATTTGTATTCGCGGCTGGTTTGGCGGTCGTATGTCCAGTGTCTATAGCCACAGCTTGAGCGTGGGCTTGAGCCTGGGCAAATATCGTAGGTGATGTTGGTGGTGTAGGCGGGGTTGGTGGAGTGGTGGGAATTGGCGGAGTCAGGGGGATTGGCGGTGTAGGAGGAGTTGGAGGCGTAATGATAGCTGGAACTGGCGCTGTCGCAGGAGCAACCAGCAGCAATGGGGCAAGAGGTGGGGTTGGTGGTGTAGGAGGGGTTGGTGGTGTGGGAGGGGTTGGTGGCGTCGGGGGAGTTGGTGGTGTTTGCTGGTAATTCTGGTAGCTCTGCGGGTAGTATGGCTGTGCGGGTAGTGGGGGTAACGGCGGCAGTTGCGGGAGTGGTGGGAGTTGCGGAAGCTGAGGAAGTTGCGGCATTGCTGGCCAAGTGTTAGTTTGTCGTGCTGGGATAACTGGAGCCAATGGTGCTGCTGGTTGTACAGTTGGAGTAAGTGGAACGGCGGGGCCAATGGGCTTGTGTCCTGATTGTGTGTTCCCGGCTGAGTTGGCGGTCGCATGTCCAGTGTCTATAGCTACAGCTTGGGCGTCGGCTTGAGCCTAGCCATTGCCCACGCGTTGACCGCTCGTGTTCACGACCACGTCGTTCGGATGGCTTGCTTTCACAGAGTCGAGGTTGTCCACGTGCTGAACGGTTCCGTAGGTGTTTTGAGCAGGTACATAATTCTGCTGCGGTTGTTGATAACTTTGGTAAACAGGGGCTGGCTGGTAGCTCTGTTGGTAGTATGACCCTGATGGCGGTAGTTGCGGCAGCTGCGGGAGTTGTGGCAGCTGCGACAATTGTGATGGCCAAGCGCGAGGCTGTGCTGCGTTTTGATAACTTGGTTGCGCATATTGGTAGCCGTTGTTTGGTTGGTAGCTGTTGTAGTAGGTATTATAGGGGTATGACGCCGCGTACCCAACTGGCTCCGCGAACGGAACCGACGCTGAAAAAAAAAGTTAACTGAGCGTGCTACGTAAAGAGTTAATTATGCTTGGAGTCTAAGTCAATGATCAAATAAAAAATGAAGTATAACAAACAACATAACAAACCAAAGGCTGACTGAGATCAAAAAGTGACTTTGGATTTAGATAAACTGTTAATAGTGTTCTTGAGTTATCAAAGTTTGGTGGGAAATGGTAGGGTATCCTCAGGCCAAGATTTGGATTGTTTACGTAAAGATAATAATAACAATTAATTTAGTAAGTATATTGTTATTGTGTTACTAAAATAATCATTGCATCTTATTTCTTAATTAAATAAAATGAGGGTTGAGTTCTTTGTTTCACAAATAACTGAAATAAATAAAATACTTCATTTAAAGCTGCAATGGTAAACCATTTAATCTCAAACTCATTGGCAAACTTAAGTAGCATAAAAGTAGTTTAAATGTTCTCAAGCCCTTAAGGCATATCATTGATTAAGTCCCTAAACAATGCCTCAACATTCAATTCAAATATATACGATCTAAAATGATTAAAAAACAATTAACTTACCGATTAAACAGGCACACACGATAACGCTTAAAGCTATTACTTCAGCCCTCATGGTCAGTTACATCTATACTGCGCCGAGTCGGTCAGGACCCAATGATAACACCTCGTTGTGTATTCCCATTCCCGAGTCCAGTGCTCAAGAGAACCAGTGTAAGTATAACCCTCAGCCCCATAAAAATACGCGTAATCGATGAGATAGTGTAATTGAATGACCTAAAGCGACTGACTCGATTAGGTCGACTGTTTCTGAATAACGTATTATTATGCTTATTCTTTCCTAAGGCTCAAAACACACCTAGCGGAATGGAGGCAGTAATGTATGGAGCTTTGTCGATGGTAGCTTAAATTTGTCTATGACCTCACATTACTGCCTCCATTCCGCTCAAGTATGTGGTGAGCCTAAGACGTAATTAACTAAAAAAGATGAATAAAATGAACGTTCCAAATTATTCACTTGCGTTAGTTAATGTCGAAAACATACTTTTCTACTCGTCGACTCATACTTGAATTGAGACTTTGTAGACGGAAATACTAGCGCAACCCTTTTGATGGAGGTTTTATGGTCGCATATTTTAGCGTCGCTAACGATGGTCAGAAAACTATAAGGGTCACCACACACCTAGCGGAATTCCTCGCGGAATAAGCGGAAGTAGCGGAAATTTGTCTATGGTAGCGGAAATTTGTCTATGGTAGCAGATTTTTTGTATGGAAGCCATAGACAAATTTCCGCTACCATAGACAAATTAAGCATTTTGTCTATGAATTTCCGCTACTTCCCCTAATTCCGCGAGGAATTCCGCTAGGTGTGTGGTGACCCTTATACAGACACATAGCATAGTGTTGTGTTCCTGTCGGTAAGTAAGGTCACCAGAGAGCTCTATAAAATGATGCTGTCAATGCAGCGTGTTGACGTCTGGGATGAATTCTATTTGCTAAAGGAACGGCAACGCTCATGTGACACTTCTGGACATTGAGTTACAGGCAACGTTAGGATACCGTAGCTGCTTATTACCATCACGCGGGCCGTACGCTTATTTGCCAGCGTCGTAGTATTAAAATAGGTAGATTGTTCTACTGCCACAATTTCTGTGTGTACTTACTACGACTCACCCAATAAATTATCTATTTATGTCATTTTTCAATGAAATATGTATGAAGAACAATGACGCCTGCGCCTTTGTAATATAACAATGGTCTATGTGGACACGAACGAAGACAGTTTACACAATTTGGCAGGAATGGCGAATTTGGCCAAATTACGCACTTTTACATGACTGGCGTGGCATCTGTGGCAAATAGACAGGGCACAAAATTTCAAAATCGCTCTCCTTTTCGATGCGACAGGCAAACGATATTACTTTTGGGCAACCGGGCTTTTTACCTGGTTTAGACTTAGCTGTATCCGAATTGCCGGTTGCCTTCAAAGAAAATTTGACCGGAAGTGAGATATTCAAGATGGCGGCCAAAAAAAAATACCCATTTTTTACTGTTTCTTAAATAAATCGTAAACCGTGACGTCTACCAAAAAATGTTCTTCTACTTAAGTAATCCACATAAAATTTTCTATTAAAAAGGTTCTATACAGTTTTTCGCTGGGATCAAAGTTTAATGAGATGTCGAGGGTATAAGACAGCCATTAAACATATAGACTAATTAGCTTTTTCCCGCGACTTTGTCTGCGTGGGATTAACATTCGCCATAATAAATTTATGAAACACCTTAGTGAAATCTTATAGCAAATATAAATTTAACGTATATACTTTTTTACGTCTACAGTGAGCAACAATTGCATACAAAGTTTCACCCCCCTTTTCACCCCTTCAAAAGATGATTTCAGGGATAAAAACTATTTTATGTCCTTTTCCATAACTCAAACTATCATCATACCAAATTTCATCTAAATCGGTTCAGCGGTTTAAGCGTGAAGAGGTAACAGACACACTTTTGCATTTATAATATTAGTATGAAAAAATTGTGCGCATTGAGAAAAAGTTTTAAATTTTTGACCATGGATAGAGTGCCCCACGATGAATATTTTTTACTGTTGGAGGTCCGTAAAATTTTTGGACGTTCACGTCAAAATCCCCTCTGATGTGATTTGAGAGTTTTCCCTCTTCGCAGAACTTTTTTTAAATATAGATTTATATTTTTTTTCTATCAAAAATGAATTGTGCATGTCTGTTTTATACGGAAATGATACCACACAACCCCTAGCAGCCTCAACCAGAGTATTTAAAATATAATTTATCTTTAAACAGTTAGTGTGTCTGTTACCTCTTCACGCTTAAACCGCTGAACTGATTTAGATTAAATTTGGCATGATGATAGTTTGAGTTATGGAAAAGGACATGAAATAGTTTTTATCTCAGAAATCATCTTTTGAAAGGGTGAAAAGGGGGGTGAAACTTTGTATGGAATTGTTGCTCACTGTAGACGTAAAAAAGTATGTACGTTAAATTTATATTTGCTATAAGATTTCACTAAGGTGTTTCATAAATGTATTATAGCGAATGTTAATCCCACGCAGACGAAGTCGCGGGAAAAGGGTAATTAGTCTATATATTTAAGGTCTATCTTATACCCTCGATATCTCATTAAACTTTGATCCCAGCAAAAAACTGTATAGAACCTTTTTTATAGAGAATTTTATGTGAATTATTTAAGTAAAAGAACATTTTTTGGTAGGGTCACGGTTTACGAGTTATTTAAGAAAAAGTAAAAAATGGGTAATTTTTTTGGCCGCCATCTTGAATATCTCACTTCCGGACAAATTTTCTTTGAAGGCAACCGGCGATTCGGATACAGCAGGGTCTAAATCAGGTAAAAAGCCCGGTTGCCCAAAAGTAATATCGTTTGCTTCTCGACATGGATTTTTTGAAAAATCGAACTAGACTAAAATGCAAAAGGAAGCATAATTATTTCAATTGTGAAATATATTATTATACAATACTTTGAGATAAATTTTGCGGCAAAAGTTGTCTTTAGATTCGTTTCTACAACTATGAGCCATGAGGATATGGGATATTTTTTTACCGACTTCTACAAAGGAGTGGGTTCTACTGTCTATAAGAAGGCAGATAAGGTAGAATAGATTTTCAAATATTATTTTACTTGTTTCACAATGTACTTAATGGGGCAAACTGTACATATATCGATTCAATAGATAACAATGAGAATATGGAATTTACAGTTGTTCAGTTATTTTCCATAAAAAATATATTTATTTGTTTAAGCTAACTTCCATGTAAACTGTGTTGCGTAACACTATATTAGTCATTTTTTATTTACTTACCCTGCTACAACACAAGTGTTTTTGCACTGTTTAATTTCAGCACGCATAGAAGGATTTTCTTTTATAATACTTATAATAGAGCCTCACGTGACTGTATTTATTTTTCTAATTTAATTTATTTCTTGACATAGGCTTGTTGCAATATTTTGTCAAAGCGAATACGGGTTCTGTTTTTACGGAACCCTTAAAATTAATCATAAAATATATTTTTTATTTTATTTACATTTGGTGGTAAGTAGATCAGTAGATCTACTTACCACCAAAACTTTGATCACCAGATTTGTATTTTGTATAACCAAAATAGTAAGTATACTATTTTGGTTATACAAATCTGGTGGTCAAAGTTTTGTGACCGTTTCGATTAAAATCACATTAAAATGGACACAGATTTATTTATTGCAGGCAAATATAATAATTGAAGATACAAATTTGGTGGTAGATCTAAATTTGGGTTGCAGAAAATATAGTTGCCATTACTCTCTGCACACGGGTTTCGAAAAAGATAAGATCTTTATTTGCTCAGGCAGCACAAAAGCCCATAAATGTCATTCTCGACTACTAACGGGTGTGCTTTTCTTGTCAACTGTTAACTTATAAACTGTTTCGGAGATATTTCATGTATGGACTGCTTTGACTGACTGTAGCAGTGGCAGCTGGTCCATAGAACCCCATTCCCAGTGGCTTCCCTAATTATCAGGCGATTGGGTAACTTTCCTATAGATCACGGAGAAAAGGATAGTCAAATTAGCTTCAAATATTTTTGTAGGCAAGCCGGTACTGTAGGATGTCTTATCTGTGTGTAAATAGTATCTATAGTTTGGCCAGAGTTTGTTCCACTTCAAGCATAGACAGGGAGAATCATACTGTCTTTTTCTAATGCTAGTACTCTCACTACTAAAAAAGGGATGGGTATAGCATGTTACTCTGACTGTTACTGCGCTTTTGGTTTGCCAGACTATTACAAGGGGGGTTTGAGAAGGGACTTGTTTCACTTACGTATAGATGGCGTTGGCGTCAACCCTGTACGTATTGATTTAGTTTGGTTACTAAATATGTTTAATCTGTGGCGTCATGTCAGTTTTGGCGGGAATTTGACATTTGACAGTAGTTCAAACAAAAGTGATTTGAATTACGCGGCAAAATGGAGAAAACAATACACTCCTTTTTTGGGCAGTCGTGTAAAAATAGGAATTCGTGGAGTTATCCAGTTCTTTTTTTTAGAAGGCAAAACTGCGAAACAAATTCATGAAAGGATTTTACCTACGTTGGGGAGTTCGTGTCCTTCCTATGAAACGGTTCGACTGTGGGTAAATGAGTTTAGGCGAGGCAGGGCAAGCATTGAAGACGCACCTCGCCCTGGAGCCCCGAAAACAGCTGTTCTACCCGAAGTCATCGATAAGATCCATGGTTTAGTTTTAGGCGACCGAAGATTGAAAATACGGGAACGTATATACGTGAGACAAGTGTGCACACAATCTCTCCCACGTTGCATTGCGTGCGTTGCGTACGTGGGAATAGTGTGTTTTTACCCTTAGGTGAAGCCACAAACATTTCTTCTAAGCGGGTACATTTTATTTTACACAACGAGTTGCACATGAAAAAGCTTTGTGCAAGGTGGGTGCCGCGATTACTGACTCCAGAAGAAATGCGTACTCGCATGCGATTATCTGATGAAAATTTGCAGAAGTTTAACAAAAATCCAACAGATTTTCTTCGCCGTTTTGCCACTATGAATGAAACCTGGATCCATCACTATATCCCGGAGACACAACAACAGTCAAAACAATGGGTTGGTCTTGGTGAGGCAGCTCCAAAGAAAGCCAAATGCATTCCGTCTGCTGGAAAAGTGATGGCATCTGTGTTCTGGGACGCAAGAGGAATACTTTTAATTGACTACCTTGCCAAGGGGAAGACTATAACTGGAAGCATACTATGCATCACTTTTGGATCAGTTACAGGCGGCAATAGCTGAAAAACGCCCAGGTTTGGCAAAAAAAAAAGTGTTATTTCACCATGACAACGCTCCGATCCATTCAAGTCGAGTCGGTGCACAAAAATTGACGGAGTTACGATTCCACACCCTGCTTATTCACCAGATTTGGCTCCCTCGGACTATCACCTGTTCCCGAAACTCAAAACAATTCTCTCAGGGCGAAAATTTAAGTCCAATGAGGAGGTTATACAGGAGGTCGATGCGTATTTTGAGGCCCTTGAAGAGACGCACTTCCGTGAAGGCATCTTAGAGAAGTTACAGATTCGTTGGGATAAGTGCGTAGAACTTCGGGGGGATTACGTAGAGAAATGAAATAAATACATTTGCAATATTATTATTTTTTCATATCAAACCAAGTTACTTCTCAAACAACCCTCGTATCCCTCCTTGCAAAGACATCCCTGTCGGCAGAATCTGGGGTCTAGACGTACGCAAAGGAATGGGTTTGCCTAGTTGGGAACAATTCTTCGAAGAAGGGAGTACTTAGAGCAAAATTACATTGATCGTAGGTACCTAATACAGGTTCCAGTGTGCCGGTGGAGGTAAGTGTATGTGTTTTATTGTACCTAAGTATTAAATAGGTACCTACCTTTTCCACCCTCGACTAGATGCGAATTTAAAGAATTAACACTATAACTACTTCATCCAATGATTAAGTAAGATAATAACGTATCCTTCCATATTACACGACGGGTTAGGTGTTTTTGCCGGTTTGTTATCTTCTTAAATTCTTAAACAATTATCTTATAGACCAAATAATACATACATACATACATACATACAATCACGCCTATATCCCAAAAGGGGTAGGCAGAGATCACGGATTTCCATTTGCACGATCAATGCAGCAAAACGGCTCTCCGTGAGCCACTTCTCGCCCCCGTGAAGAACGAGACGTGATGGGTGGCGAACCGCATCGCCGCCATGCGGATGACTATTAATTCAATAAATCACCACAGCGTTCTCACGAGCAGTAGGGATCAGAGGTTCCCTTATCCCTTAGTCGCCTCTTACGAAACCCGCGGGAAGAGACGGGCTGGCACTATTCTAAAGCCGGGGCCACGCAGCATTGGCACTATTCCACCAAGTAATACCGGGACTATATCGACACAAAATCGTATTCCTTCAAAATGCAGGCTAACTTACATCGTCAGGGTATCAGGTTCCTCAGCGCCATCTATAAAAGTCAAGTTATTTTATCGTTAAATGGTTGATTAAATTAATATAGGTACATTTGGTATGCATCAGAAACCTGCTGCATTAGTGACGCAATAGTTCGCGTTTGGCCGAATACTGGCAACGCGATTTATTTGATACTAGATACTATACATATTATATAGACAGCCACAGACTAAGAACTTTTTGAGGCGCCAAGTCAGAAGCCCCATCTGAACGAGAGCCAGATATATAGAGATTTGGTTCGGGTTGGACCACGGACCGATAAGGACGCTGCTACTTATTAGAGTGAGATAGACTATATACCTCTCTCACCAGCAATAGCAGCATCTTTATCGGTCCGTGTCCGGCCCGAACCGTATTTCCCCGTGAGTTAAGTCTATTATAAGTAACAACATTTCCATAAAACAGTTTATTTTTGAAAAAGTTATAATGATTAAAAAAAACACATTTATAGTGTAAATTTTTATTTACTAACTATATGATAGTATTCTTTGTCCTGATCTGAAATAACATTAGGAGCACCAGACAACGGGTCTTTCCCTTCATGGGTCTTAGGGAATGCTATAACATCACGAATTGACTCCGTATTACACACTATAGAAACCAGCCGGTCAATCCCTAGAGCTATACCGGCGTGCGGCGGACACCCACTTTGTAACGCATTTAAAAAGTGTCTTAACTTATTAGCATCCATATTTAACATCTTTAACAATTTCTCTTGCAATCTTACATTATGGACTCTAACTGACCCTCCTCCGATCTCATTCCCATTCATTACTAAATCGTATGCCAATGATCTAACGCTCAATGGATCAGAGTCAAGTAGATGTAAATCCTCAGGATGTGGTGAGGTGAACGGGTGGTGACAGGTTTCTAAACCATTTTCTCCTTTAGTGAACAATGGGAAATCTACTATCCAAAGTATTTCTGTGGTTTTCTTCATTTTTAGTAAGTTTTTGGACTGTAATAATGTAGCGATTAATTGTCGAATTTCGCCTAAACATGTGCAGGCATTTTCAAAGTTGCCTATAGAAATGATGGATGAGTTTTCATTACCAATTATATTTTTCAGTTTCCCTTCAAAATCTTTACTGAATGCTTTGTGAATGTCATGATCCAATACAATTTTTACATTATATTTCTTAGATAATTGTTTTATTTGATCTTTAGTTTTTGTAGTGACTTTTCCTAATGCTACTGGGTATGGTAAAGCATAGGCAGCGAAATCAGAATCATTAGCTTTTTCTGGAAATAGCTCTTTTATATTGTCAAATTTTAAGTCATATTGAATATTAGGTTTGTCGGTGCCATAATTTTCTAAGGCATATTTGTATGATATTCTTTTAAATGGTGGTTTTTGTATAAGTTTTGGAAATGTGTCGACAAGTAATGATTCAATCATAGATAAAACTCCATCTAAATTGGTGAACGACATTTCTATATCGAGCTGTGTGAACTCCGGTTGTCTGTCCGGTCGTGTAGTTTCATCCCTATAGCACCTTGCTATTTGGAAGTACCGGTCAATACCACCGGACATCAACATCTGCTTGAACTGTTGCGGGCTTTGTACTAAAGAATAAAATAATCCCGCATGATGTGTTGGAACTACAAACTCTCTTGCACCCCCAGGAGTCTGACAAAACAAGGTTGGTGTCTCCACTTCAACAAAACCGTGCTGTTCAACTAGAAATCTTCTCATGCTGTGCAGCATTTGTGACCTCATTCTTAAAATACTTTGCATTTCCGGAAATCGTAAATCAATATAGCGGTGTTGCATTCTTATCTGCTCCTTAGGTTTCTGATATTCTCTCAAATTAAATGGAAGGTTCTCAGCTACATTTAAAAGTTCTAACCTTTCAATGATAACCTCAATTTCTCCTGTTGACATTTTAGAGTTAACTGCATTGTGTGGTCTTTGAGTTACTTCCCCATGTATTTTAACTACAGACTCAAGTGGTATGTTAGAAAACTCAATGTTTGTAGGGCCTACAGTGCACTGTACAATACCATAGGCATCTCGGAGTAGAAGAAACTTTGACAGACGTAAAAACTGAACCCAACCACAAAGAGAAACTTTTTCACCAACATTACAAGCTCTCAGTTCCCCACAAGTGTGAGTTCTATAAGTAAACGAGTTGACATTTTCTGTGGAACTGTCTTCAACGCTTAACTGGTCTGAGAGTGGTACACTTTGTTGACTGATGTGACGAATGCTTGAGGTTGAAATCTTCGTCGGTTGACTTCGGACTACGTATTGCGCGGCTAAAGGCAGTCTAGATAGATTTCGAGAATTGATCACAATTTGTCTGCACGCAGAAGCACTAAATGTCTTTAGATAAATAACGTTTCTTCTCCACATATTTGGTTGCCGATACAGGGAAGCCAATATTTTTAAAACAAGTATTTGACTAGAAGGCGCAGCTTGAAATCTTATAGTTTTTCAGCAATACGATATAATTCGCCTTCTTAATGCAATGTTTACGATATTTTCAATTCAACACGAGCGTGGTAATGTCAGGCTGTCACTGTCAAGTGTCAAATTGACAGATTCAAAGACCATTGAAAGTTTGGGTTACGCGTTCCATAAACTTAGCGGAATTCAGCATTCATTTTTTCTTCCCATTTTTTTATTGCGCCACAGTGACATCTTGGAACGAATAGCGTACCGTAGTAAAGCTAGGTTTTGTCTTTTAGTTTTAAACCTTTAGGTGAAGACAGTAGATGGCGCTATCAGACACGAGCTTCAAAAAGTTCTTACTGTGATTCAGCTCTACTATACAAGTTACTCTATACTCAGAGTTCGATATAGCATGACTAAGGGTGACAACACACCTAGCGGAATTCCTCGCGGAATTAGCGGAAGTAGCGGAAATTTGTCTATGGTAGCAGATTTTTTGTATGGAAGCCATAGACAAATTTCCGCTACTTACTCGAGGAATTCCGCTAGGTGTGTTGTCACCCTTAATCTGAAATTAAGCCAATTCATAGACAAAATGCTTAATTTTGTCTATGGTAGCGGAAATTTGTCTATGGCTTCCATACAAAAAAATCAGCTACCATAGACAAATTTCCGCTACCATAGACATTTTGTCTATGAATTGGCTTAATTCCGCTAGGTGTGTTTTGACCCTAAAATCGGCTACGGGTTACCACATACCTAGCGGTTTTCCTCCCGGAATTAGCGGAAGTAGCGGAAATTTGTCTATGGTAGCGGAAATTTGTCTATGGTAGCAGATTTTTTGTATGGAAGCCATAGACAAATTTCCGCTACCATAGACAAATTAAGTATTTTGTCTATGAATTGGCTTAATTCCGCTAGGTGTGTTTTGACCCTAAAATCGGCTACGGGTTACCACATACCTAGCGGTTTTCCTCCCGGAATTAGCGGAAGTAGCGGAAATTTGTCTATGGTAGCGGAAATTTGTCTATGGTAGCAGATTTTTTGTATGGAAGCCATAGACAAATTTCCGCTACCATAGACAAATTAAGCATTTTGTCTATGAATTGGCTTAATTCCGCTAGGTGTGTTTTGACCCTAAAATCGGCTACGGGTTACCACATACCTAGCGGTTTTCCTCCCGGAATTAGCGGAAGTAGCGGAAATTTGTCTATGGTAGCGGAAATTTGTCTATGGTAGCAGATTTTTTGTATGGAAGCCATAGACAAATTTCCGCTACCATAGACAAATTAAGCATTTTGTCTATGAATTTCCGCTACTTCCGGTAATTCCGCGAGGAAAACCGCTAGGTATGTGGTGACCCTAACATGGACAAATTTAAGCTACCATAGACAAATGTAAGTATTTTGTCTATGAATTGGCTCAATTCCGCTGTGTGTGTTGACCCTAATAGTCACGAAATGTTTTTACAGATTTTTACCACATTTTCATTAAAGTAAGGTTCGCATACATAACTACTTTCATTTATTTATCGGAAGGTCATACTGTATCACTACACAGTATAAAACAAAGTAGCTTCCTGCTGTGTGTTTATGTATGCTTTTGATGCGGCTTTTTTTAATATGTATAATTGCACCCGTGCAAAGCCGGGGCGGGGTAGTTTTCAAATAAGTAGTACTTAAGCCACTAAAATTATATGTTAGACACTAAAATTAACCTGGGATTAAAAAAGGGAGTTTTGATAAAATATTCAATCAGTTCCAAATATTTATTAAGTAAGTCTTCCAAAACTATATGTTAAATGTACTACTTTTCTCTGTATATACTTCAGTATATACCCAAGTAAGTAGCATACGGCGACTTTACGCTTCGTAAATAATGCCTATAAATAACCTTTATTTAAACAATAAAAAATCAACAGTCTTAAATCTATCGTAAGTACTATATCAGTAAAAAAGTTAATGCTATAGTCAAAAAACATGGATATGAAAGTAAGCCCAGCATTTAAAATGGCTCCATATGTAAAGCACAATTCAAAATAGCTATATTTTGCTTCTACTTTACTGTCACAATTTAAAATGCTGGTTTTCAGTCTAGAAAGAAATCGAGTACCTGCAATTATGCGTCTACATAGGTCAGAAAAAAAAAAACAATTGAGATCTCTCAAAGGTAATCAGCTGTCAAGTCAAAACAAACATCTCGTCTTACTAACAACTATAAAAATATAAACTAAGTCAAACATACAACAAACGTTCATATTTCATAACTAGTGCATCAAGTGAAACTCCACCTTATTAGCTCAGAATGAGGTCGTAATTTCGTTGCACAACAGCTTACGTGAAATTGAACCCTACTAAAAGTAACGCCAGTAAGAGTAAACCTAAATGTGAATGTATTTAGGTGTAATATTTAGGTGTAAATTACAACTAAAGCCTTAAATTATCAAAAATGTGGTACAAGCTTGGGACAGCCGTTGTGATGGGCGGTGTGCGCGCGTAGAGAGGGTAGTCGTAGGGCACGGAGTAGGGCAGCGGCGGCAGCAGCGGCGGGTACATGGGCACCGGCGTGGCTGCAGAGCGGTCTACATTCGCTCGCAGGGCCTGAAAAAAAAAGTTTCATGTCAGTTTATACAATATGCATAATGTAAAAATGGGAGCCAATTTGGAAATATGCTTGAAAAACAGAGTTAAACAAAGAACTCTTAGAACTTTAGGGACAAGTTAAAAAAGAGACTTCTGTTTAATTAAGAGACCTCTGGGTCGAGTTTTATAAAATTACAATTTACAATTTCGCTGTTTGCCTCTCTTTCTATCCAATATGTGTGCTAGAAAGAGAGGCAAAAAGCGAAATTGTAAATTGTAACTTTATAAAACGCGACCCTGGTGTAATATATTGTAGCAGCTTCGTCACACCGTACAAAATATATGGTGTGAGTGTGACGAACTATTTGATCACTTTATTGTAAAAAAAAAAACCGGCCAAGAGCATGTCGGGCCATGCTCAGTGTAGGGTTCCGTGGCTGCCGGCCTGTTACAACTCAAACCAAATTTCAGCTTTCTAGTGCTAACGGTCACTGAGCTAGACCGCGGACGGACGGACGGACATGGCGAAACTATAAGGGTTCTTAGTTGACTACGGAACCATAAAGAAAACTGCACGAAGTTAAAAAATGAAAAACAAGTGAGGGGTGGGCAGTTGGGTAAAAAAAACTTTGAAATTAGAACCGGGTTAAATCGCCAGTAACTGGCGACCATTCAGACTGGCCACCTCATATTAATTATGAAATATGTGCACCTATAAACATACACAATTCATTTTAGTACAAGGTTTTAATTACTTGTCACCTTTCAACAACAGGCAAAGTTATACTAAAATGAATTCTGTCTGTAGGTAAATAGAGTTGATTTTAGTATGAGGTGGCCAGTTACTGGCAATTTACTCTATAAGCGAATTAGGTACATGGGGTTCTTATTGCAATGAAAAACTCCGTTCTAGCAGTGAACTTACTTTGATACATTCTAGCGCGATTTCAGCAGCTTCCACCATAGCCTGTTGTGCATTGTAGCAGGCTCTCGTCACGAAGGGCCCGACAGGACTGGGTACGGACAGCAGTGGCAGCCCCACTTTGGGCAGCTCGATGTGGCATACACACATCACGGTGCCGCTTGGGTCCATGAACTGTTGGTAGGTGTAGTTCGGAGGAGCCCACGAATATCTGAAACAGGAATGATATAATGTTATTTCACGATGTGACAATTTCTTTTTTCTGAAACTGGGTTTTTTTATCAGATTGCCATATCTAAATAATTATCCACCATAAAGGTAGCAATTTATAAAAGAGACGGGAGCACTATAGAAAATCAATGAAATATTAAGAAAGTTGAATGAAATATAATAAACCATTTTGAATCTTATTGCCTACATATAAAGTAAAATTTTAATTGAATTATCAACATAACAGATGAAATGAAGCGATAGGTACTCACGTTTTACACATGGCGTCAAGCTTAGCTGGAGCCAACATGTAGTTATCCTTCAGGGCCACACTGCTGTAGCTAGAAGTCCCAACTCCCGGCGGAGAGCCACAGACAGAGTCCGCTGCACATCCAGAGCTTATGCCTTCATCATCCTTCCCATTCTCGTATTCCCTCTTGTCAAAGTGCTGTTTGTAAAGCAATAAAGTCTGTGTCAAGTCCATGTTATGGTTAAACTTCGCATTGCCTTTATTTGATTTTTGAATTCGATACAATTCTCGGTCAACTGGCTTAGCCCATTTAATTTCTATCGTACTGCCTTCAACCTCGGTACGCTGCAACTTTGCCATGGCAAGTTCAGCCTGCTCTCTTTCAAAGAAATGTATGAAAGCATAATCATACATTTTCTTAACGCGCTCCACTTTGGCGTTGATGGTGGTTTCGAACAGATTTTGTATCGTATCAGGCGTTGTACTGATAAGGAAATTACGTACATATAGTACTTTCACCTGGAACGCAAAGCGGTACATAAGAAATGGCAGAGCTGCAAGGCAAAACACATGCTATGTAACCGTTAATTTGGAGTCAAAAGTTTTTTAATATAATCACGCTAGCAAGTAGGTACCCACGCTTCAAATTGAACGATCACATAGCAGGATATAAAATACAATTCGCAAGCGCAGAAAATAAAATATCTTGTCTTACCTTTTTCATAAGCTCGTCATCGATGTCAGGTTCAGGCTCGGCCCAGTCCAGCATCACGTCCTGGTCCCACAGCTTCACGCAGCCCGGCACGAGGGCCCTGCGCGCCATGGCTGCGGCGCGATGAGACGTGAACTCCACAAACGCAAACCCTCGATTCTTTCTCCGATCGAAGCAGTTCTTGTACAGAATTACGTCGACGATACCCGTGACCTTCTTCGAGAGCTCATGAAAGACCTCCCCTTTAGTTTTCGTTTGAGGAATGCCGCCGAGGAACAGTCTGCAGTTGTCGACGGACTTCACGACGCCGATGTGTCGGCCCGGTCTGATCTCATAACCGTTCAGCTCCCTGATGGCGGCTGCCGCGTGTTCTCGCTTTGTGTAGGTGACGAAGGCATATCCTCGATTGGAGCCGCTGAAATCCATCATCAGCCGCATTTCGTAGATCTTCCCTAGCCTCGCGAATATCGGGACGAGTTCATCTTCAAATATCTGACGAGGCAGCTTGCCGACGAAGACTTCGCAGCCTTTCGGGGGCGGCGGCCCAGTCCATCCTGGCGGCGGTCCGAATTTCCGTTGCCCATTTTCTTGCACTATATCGTATCCAGTTTTCTCGCGCAGTTCCAAAAGTTTGTACGTAATTAGCTTATCCTGGTCCACCATTTTTAAATAGTCAAAAGTTTTTGAAAAAGTCGCGAGCGCGTTTGCAAATCAACTACGCGGCGCGCGAAATGAGAAAAGGCGGCGCGTCAAAGTGTCGGCTCCCTTTATACTTTACCGACAAGAGGCCGCCCGGCTGTGACGTCACGGGCGAATCGGCGGTTGGAATAAAACATTTCAAGTTTTCTTTATTACTTCTCTTTGATATTAAGACATATCAATATAAAATAGCTAGTACAATATATATATAATATTATATTACTATTTCGTCTCAAGATTTATGACTATATTTAAGCTAATTTGTTCACAAAGTAACTTTTTGATAGAAATGGCGTCGTAAACGATCGTCTTCGATTGGAGAATTTGAATCCGTTGCTTTTATATGAATTTTGCGTAGATAGACTAAATAAATTAATTCGTTTTATAATATTAAAGCTAATAAATATTCTAAATTAAATATTAAGAATAGATACCTACGTAATGATAACATAGGGATGAAAACCACAGTACGATACGATTGCTTTTTATGACGAATATGTTACAAATTATAATTTAAGTTATTATATAATTAAGATTTTTTGAATCATTAAATGATTAAACATACACACAAACCTACTAATATAAATTTTATATTACTAAATGTTCATGGACTTATTCTATTAACATGAACGGTGAAAATCGATTGGATCATTTTCGACTAGAATTAGGTATCATAATTTTAAAAATATTCGTCTTTTAATTTTATAAGACCTTGTTTAGTTATTTTATTTCTGTAATTTTATCAAAAGTTAATGCGACATGGTTGTTTGACGTAGTGACCCTAACGTGAACTAGATGGCGCTGTAATAAAGTTTATCAGGCGCCTCACGGAAGGCGTAAATTTGTCTACAAGTACAGTGACTGAGTTTTTTTAAGAAGCCCATAGGAAAAGTCACCCGGAAGGTGGATTTTTGTCTATGGTCAACGGAATTTCGCTAAGTGTGTTTTGAGCTGTAAATTAATTTATTTGAAACGTGTTTTGCTAGTATTAGTGCCCCTTGTATACAAAAAGAAACCGCAAATCGATGTACAGTTTAGCCGTTTGGCACACGCATACTAGAGGTCAAAACAAAATTTTTCATCCGCAGTTCTTAAAAAAATTTCCCTTAGGAGGGGGGTGCTGATTCATCATTTTTTTTTGTATGGGAAAAAAAATTTTTTTTTTCAAAAACCTATCGTGTGTGGTATCATATGAAAGGGCTAATAGAGGCGGTTCTAATAATATACCACATCATTATATTTCAGCCATTTTTTAAAAATTAAAACAAAAATAATTTTCAAAACATACCAAGTTTGGGCTCCCCCAGATACGATATGGCTGGTTTTTTTTTTGGTACTGTATATCAACAATGATACAAGATATGCTCATATCTAACCCCAAGAAAGCAATTTTGAAAATAATTTCATTAAGTATTTTTTTTTAATTTTTCAATATTATCAAGTAACGCAGTACAAAATGTACTGGAGTAGGACTATAGTAGAACTCTACTTCAGTACATTTTGTACTGCGTTATTTTGTAATATTGAAAAATAAAAAATAAATACTTAATGAAATTATTTTCAAAATTGCTTTCTTGAGGTTAGATATGAGGATATCTATTATCATTTTTGATATAAAGTACCAAAAAAAAAACCAGCCATATCGTATCTGGGGGAGCCCAAACTTGGTATGTTTTGAAAATTATTTTTGTTTTAATAAAAAAAAATGGCTGAAATATAATGATGTGGTATATTATTAGAACCGCCTCTATTAGCCCTTTCATATACCACACACCACACACGATAGGTTTTAGAAAAAAAAAATTTTTTTTTCCCATACAAAAAAAATGATGAATCAGCACCCCCCTCCTAAGGGATTTTTTTTTAAGAACTGCGGATGAAAATTTTTGTTTTGACCTCTAGTATGCGTGTGCCAAATGGCTAAACTGTACATCGATTTGCGGTATTACTGTAAAATTAGACTCGTACAGGTACACCGTGCACTATATTAGAGGTAATTCTTGTAAAACCGTGTAATCCACTTTCATCGCATAGTTATAGTAAATCATACTGACGCAGCCAGCCAGCCATACAACGCAAACACGAACCGTGCAATAAATTAGTATAGTTTAGAGACTCAATTCTTTATTTTTCAGATTTGTCATTACATCATTTAAAACATTTAGGATTTCTTAATATGTGAGCATAAAAAGAGTATGTTTTGCATAAAAATCTTTAATATCTCAACGCACGGCACACAACATGTTACATAAAAAATATGTATTTTCATTACGCTTTACATATATTCATACAAATTATCACATTGAATCAATACACCAATTCCCCAATTGAGACCGTTTCCAGTCTGTGTTTTTTTCTCCATTCTATGCCATACAAAAAGAAAACTTATTTTCTATAGAAATATTTAATTGCGAAGTCAAAGACAAGTAAATATAAAGACTGAGCATAAAACTCACAGATTATACGGTGCAATTTACCCTCACTTTGGAACCATTTACGGTGTAGAGAACTGTACAATCAATGCCAAAAATATGTATACAATTTTTAACCTTATTACAATGGTGTAGTGTAAGGTGCAAAAGTGTATACATTTTTGGCGTTGACTGTACCATAGACTGTATGTATTTAATACAAGGTGTAACAAAAATACTGGTGATAGTGGTGATCCTTTTAAGGGCATAATTGGTATCGTATTCTTATTGTGAAAAACTAAGAAAAAATAATTTTCTCGCGAAAAAAATATTTGGTTTTGTATGGAGGGTTGGCCAGCTGGGACGACACGCCCCATTCCAAAAAAAATTTCTCCTACTTTCTCCTACTCGCAATACGATACCAATTATGCCCTTAAACGGATCACCAGTATTTTTGTTACACCCTGTATATCCAAACAATAACCAACCAGACATTTGTTTTTTTAGCGCTCGTGGCGCCATCTGCAAGACGTTTATTTTTTGCGATTGTGGCGCCATCCCTTTACGCGTTTATCCTCATTTAGTTATAGGTACCGGACCGTAAGAAGTTACTGATAGAACCACATCCATTCCACGGGTTCTTTTCCATTAATTTATCATAAGTTTAAGTTCATTCGCATCTTCTCACAATGCTAGACCTACACTCGTCTCGGGGCGAAAGGCACCAATTTTTTACTTGCTCAAAAGCAAGGATGATATTTGATATAAGCAAAGATAATACATAAATAGAGGGAGCTGGTTTGCTCTGGTTTAGATGGTGCTTCAGTTCAGAGTTACCGCATAATGTATGGGGCTATACAGTGCCATCTAGTTAAGCTATCAAACTTGGAGCACAAAGATTACTTAGACTGTGTCCTTCTATTTATATATTATCTTTGATATAAGCAAAGAATTGACAATGTCCATACAAAAGCGTCTCCAAAATGCTGGTTAAACGTCTGTTATCGGTATTAGGTGTCACAGCGCCATCTGCCGAGTCTGGATTTGAGTTATTTTGGTGGCGTTAATTTTCGAACAAAAATGAAACTAAAATCTATTGCGTTTGTGACACAATAGGTGGCATTAGTATCTTAGTAAGGAATACGGGACCGCGATTTTGTACGGACATTGTCAATCCTTTGCTTATAATCTTGCCAAAAAGTACTGTTTCTAACTTCCTTTTGTCTCAAAATTACATTCATTTTTTTTTAGTTACATATTGTAATTGTAAAATAATGGACGGCAAAATCAGTGTCAAATTAGTAAAATAGGAACATTCGACTGAATAAAATTTCAACTTAAAAATAGACTTATTCTAAAGCGAATATACAAAAATTAAAGCTTAATAGTAATTGTGGAATGTTGATTTACCCAAAAATATGAACTTATGTTCATAAGTAGAATAAGAAGTGATACAAAATGGGGTTGGCAACAGTCAATGGCTTGGCCAGATGGCGCTAGCATAGCTTGTACCTGTCACTAGTATCGTTGTATGGGATTTGGCTTAAAGGCTAGCCCATCCAGGTCAGGAAATTCCAAAGAAAAACAAGCATTTGACACTATTGGTAGGACTGACAGGTAAAAGGTAAAGGCTATGCTGGCGCCAACTGTACAGACTTTCGACCGGCCAACTCCATTTTATGAACAGTCAACATCAGATATATCGGAGCGCCCAAGGTGGTCACAAATATTTGAACGACGCCTTTATTGTCAAGGCGATAAGGCGTTTGTTCAGATATTTTTGAGGACCGTCGCCGCTCAGATATATTTCATAGCGACTGTACCTATATTAAAATATATTTTCAATTAGGGTTTCTACTTTCTACGACACTAGGTGGCGGCACTGTGACAAGAGGTATTTTTAACAGCAGCTGAATAATCAATTAATAAAAAAAGATTTAAATTGAAAAAAAAAAAACATGTGGATTATGACAGCTAGACCTCTCGCCACGGTGCTGCTACCTGGTGAAAAGTCGATTGTAGTAACCCTCATTTCAATGTCAACTTTTTGATGTTGTATAAAGTTATAAACTAAATTAACAATGAAAGATTACAAATTTCATACAAATTGTTAATGGTGTCTTTTATAAACGTCAATTTACTTGGAGCTTAGCATTTTCCCCATAGACTATACCTATGGATTTGCCATATAAAAAGCATAAACAACATAATTTTTACTAATTACTTTGCACAAGTAGAAAAATTCACTGCCTCAGGCGAGACTCGAACTCGCGACTCTGGGAAACATGCCCATCGCTCTGACCAACTGAGCTACTGAGACTTACGTGATGGCTGCGAATTTCTTCACCATATGCTTTATTTATATATGCGTCTTAGGGTGACGCCTAGTGACATCTGCCGCAGAAGTCTTACACTTCTTAACCGGCCATCGGAGTCCCAAGTTGTATTGAGAATTCACCGAGAACGATGCGCTACCCCATGCAATTTATTTTTCACCTCAGCAGTTCGAACAAGCCTACTTTCCTCACTCCCTGGAGTGACGAAAGTGCTACTTTCATCACTCCAGGGAGTGAAATTCTGTTTCTAGAAGCCTTCGTCATAATGATGACGCCTTTCATTCAGAAATGTAAATAATGTGTTTTTTTTACTTTCATATGCTCTCACTACTGAGATAAATAGTATTATGTGTCGACACGAGAGAAAATATTTTTTTAAATCTCGTGTTCGCTACGCTCAAGATTCTAACTTAGAATAACCCGCTTCGCACGTGATTCAATTATAGAATCTTTCGCTTACTCGGGACTCAAAATCAACACTCGCAAGAAAAACCAACTTTCCTCTCTTGTTGCACACATAACTATTTGTATTAAGCAGAACGTCTGCTAACGATACCACAATGTTTAGGAATAAAGGAAAGTAGAAAAAACCCACTGCCTCAGGCAAGACTCGAACTCGCGACTCTGGGAAACATGGCCATCGCTCCGAAATGTGTGAAACCAAGCCAACCATTAACATCTCACTATGCTCCATGGCGTTGTTATTGTAGCCCTTGGCCGTGGATGGCCGTAGTGAAGGGGGTCCATTGGTGTTTTAGTAAAACAGTAGGTACATTAAAGGAGTTACATCTGGTTACGATCTGTGGCCTTTTTAACTGACTTCAAGATTTCGAAGGAGGAGGTTATCAATTCGTCGGATCTTTGTTTTGCTATTTTTTTTACGTATGTTCACCCGATTATTCGAAGACGACTGGACCGATTTGGAAAATTATTCTTTTGTTTGAAAGAGTATACTTCACAGTTGGTCCCATTGCCACCAGGTCAAGATCTGATGATGGGATCCTGGAGAAATCGAGGGAACTCTTCAACCATTAAAGGCACACCTACAGTGATTTCACTATTTTTTACAGCAACTCGGCCACTTCCTCTTGAAATAGCGGATCCTAAGTGAAGTCGGTTTTTTTTGTTTAAAATTATTACCACAACCCTTGGCCGTGGTAACAGACGTCCCATTAGTGTTTTGTGAAACCAAACCAACCATTTACATCTCGCTATGTTCCATGGCCTTGTTATCATAGCCCTTGGCGGTGGTGACGGAGGCGCCGTCGGTGTCGAAGCTGGCGTCCGGCTCGGCGTCCAAAACCCAGGGCTGGCGCTCGGCCGAGCACAGCGCGCCGTACACCACCGCCCCGACCAGGTAGATGGCGCTCGATATGAAGAATACGACGCGCCATTGCTCTGCTGTCTGGAATTTAGTAATGAGGTCTTTTTAGCGCACTTGCTTGTAAAGCGCGCTATTTCACGCTGGTGGCGTGTCGACACATTATAGGTATAGTAGGCCAAGAAAGTGGTCTACCAGTTTTGACAAGTTTCTGCGATATCTAACGATTGCTAAGGTTGACTTTTCTAACGGAGTTTAAAAGTTTTAAAACATGCACTTGCTGTCTCATGACGTTCAAACGAACCGTAGGGTGGTAGACCACAATTCTGGCCGAGTTTACTCCCACGGACGTTTGGGCTGTTTTAAATTATGTTAGTAATAGTAGCTCATATGAACTAAGAAGGTTAGGTATTAGTAAAATATTTGTTTATGAAGCTAACTAATAATGATATTAACTTTTATTTGTGTGTACTTAATACATATCTAAGTCAGTGACATAAAGACAGAAGTAATAGGCTATAAAATATATAAATGACTCTTATTAATTTTGGGGCTCAGTCCTAAAAGTTTCAGTCCGCTATAACGTTATCGTAAAAGATATAACTATATCAAATGAAAGTTGTCATAGTGAGAATCTCAAATATTTACCTTGTCAGTGACTATGGAGCCGGCGAGAGGCGGACTTATGATCCCGGGCAATGTCGCCACGGTGTTGGACAGCCCCATCAGCACGCTGGCGTGTGGAGGAGCGATGTCTAGGTGGTTCACGCTGGAATCATAGTTCCTTATTTTAGTGAGAGAATAATTGGGATCCATGCTAATACTACTATACTAATCTATACATATAATAAAGGTGAAGAGGGTCAAAAATCTGTACATTGGAGATATTAGTAAAAAAATGAGTTAGTAGCTCTTAGAATCGATAACAGAACACGTTTCGGCGATTTTTAGAATTTTTGTCTGTTTGTCTGTTTGGATGGGGAGAGTTGGCGTCAAAACGCCTGAACCGATTTCGATAAAAACTTCACTAGCAGGTTCTACAGACCTCTGGTCAGGACATAGGCTATAAAAAATACGAACTTTTTGGATTTAAGGGGGTTTAAGAGGGGTTTAAACTTAGTATGGGAAATGCCTTTATATGGTAAATAAATACTTATGCCTTTGTATTTCAACTATATATTTTTTAAACCACGGCGATGGCAAACAATCATACGAACCGCCTGATGGTAAGCACTTAGGGTAGCCAATGGACGCCTGTAAATCCAGAGGTTTTATGTGCGCGTTGCCTCCCTATAAGAATCTTTTTTTATTTACACTATATTGCACGAAATACAAAACTGTGAGACCAAACGGCGGACATCATACCAAATGGTATTTTCCACCACTCAGCCATTGGGCCTATACAACAGACATGTACAAAAGGTGCAAGAATAAAAGTTAAATTAACTAACTATAAAAAAACAAACGGAACATAGTGAAACACGGAAATCGAAAAGTACCGGCACACCCTACCGAAAAAGAGTTTAGATAGAGTTCACCGCGTGATGGGCGTCAAAGAGAGGGGGGCGCAAAAAGAAAAAAAGACACCGCACTATAGCTAAATATACCGAAAATTGTTACGTTGAACATTTGAGATGGGAGAAGAAGAGTTTTGATAGAGTTTACTACGTGACGGGCGGCAAAGAACGGGGGGCTCAAATAAACAAAAAATACACTGTACTATTGCTAATTACACCAAAAATTGTTACGTTGAACATTTGAGATGGGAGAAAAAGAGTTTTGATAGAGTTTACCACGTGACGGTCTGTAAAGAAAGGGGGACTCGGGGGGCGGAGCCCCCCGCATAAACAAAAAACACACTGTACTATTGCTAATTATACCAAAAATTGTTACGTTGAATATTTAAAATGGGAGAAAAAGAGTTTTGATAGAGTTCACTACGTGACGGGCGGTAAAGAACGGGGGGCTCGGGGGGCGGAGCCCGCAGCAATTTAAAAAAAAAACGGTAATATTGCGAATTATACCAAAAACTGCTACGTTGAACATTTGAGATGGGAGAAAAAGAGTTTTGATAGAGTTTACGACGTGATGGGCCGCAAAGAAAGGGGGGCTCGGAGGGCGGAGCCCCCCGCATAAAGAAAAAATACACCGTACTATTACTTATCCTACCAAAAATTTCTAGGTTGGACATTTGAGATGGGACAAGAAGAGTTTTGAGAGAGTTTGCCGCGTGATGGGCAGCAAAGAAAGGGGGGCTCGGGGGGCGGAGCCCCCCGCATAATCAAAAAAACACAGTGTACTATTGCTAATTATACCAAAAATTTTTACGTTGAATATTTGATATGGGAGAAGAAGAGTTTTGATAGAGCTAATCACGCGATGAGCGGCAAAAAAAGGGGGACTCGGGGGGCGGAGCCCCCCGCATAAAGAAAAAACACACCGTACTATTGCTTATTATACCAAAAATTGTTACGTCGAACATTTGAGATGGGAGAAAAAGAGTTTTGATAGAGTTTGCCGCGTGACGGGCTGCAAAGAAAGGGGGGCTCGGGGGGCGGAGCCCCCCGCATAAAGAAATACACACCGTGCTATTGCTTATTATACCAAAAATTGTTACGTCGAACATTTTAGATGGGAGAAAAAGAGTTTTGATAGAGTTTGCCGCGTGACGGGCTGTAAAGAAAGGGGGGCTCGGGGGGCGGAGCCCCCCGCATAAAGAAAAAACACACCGTACTATTGCTTATTATACCAGAAATTGTTACGTCGAACATTTGAGATGGGAGAAAAAGAGTTTTGATAGAGTTTGCCGCGTGACGGGCTGCAAAGAAAGGGGGGCTCGGGGGGCGGAGCCCCCCCGCATAAAGAAAAAACACACCGCACTATTGCTTATTATACCAAAAATTGTTACGTCAAACATTTGAGATGGGAGAAAAAGAGTTTTGATAGAGTTTGCCGCGTGACGGGCTGCAAAGAAAGGGGGGCTCGGGGGGCGGAGCCCCCCGCATAAAGAAAAAACACACCGTACTATTGCTTATTATACCAAAAATTGTTACGTCGAACATTTGAGATGGGAGAAAAAGAGTTTTGATAGAGTTTGCCGCGTGACGGGCTGCAAAGAAAGGGGGGCTCGGTGGGCGGAGCCCCCCGCATAAAGAAAAAACACACCGTGCTATTGCTTATTATACCAAAAATTATTACGTCGAACATTTTAGATGGGAGAAAAAGAGTTTTGATAGAGTTTGCCGCGTGACGGGCTGCAAAGAAAGGGGGGCTCGGGGGGCGGAGCCCCCCGCATAAAGGAAAAACACACCGTACTATTGCTTATTATATCAAAAATTGTTACGTCGAACATTTGAGATGGGAGAAAAAGAGTTTTGATAGAGTTTGCCGCGTGATGGGCTTCAAAGAAAGGGGGGCTCGGGGGGCGGAGCCCCCCGCACAAACAAAAAACACAGTGTACTATTGCTAATTATACCAAAAAAATTTACGTTGAATATTTGAGATGGGAGAAGAAGAGTTTTGATAGAGGTAATCACGTGATGGGCGGCAAAAAAAGGGGGCCTCGGAGGGCGGAGCCCGAATGAAGAAAAAACACACAGTACTATTGCTTATTATGCCAAAAATTGTTACGTCGAACATTTGAGATGGGAGAAAAAGAGTTTTGATAGAGTTTGCCGCGTGACGGGCTGCAAAGAAAGGGGGGCTCGGGGAGCCCCCCGCATAAAGAAAAAACACACCGTACTATTGCTTATTATACCAAAAATTGTTACGTCGAACATTTGAGATGGGAGAAAAAGAGTTTTGATAGAGTTTGCCGCGCGACGGGCTGCAAAGAAAGGGGGGCTCGGGGGGCGGAGCCCCCCGCATAAAGAAAAAACACACCGTGCTATTGCTTATTATACCAAAAATTATTACGTCGAACATTTTAGATGGGAGAAAAAGAGTTTTGATAGAGTTTGCCGCGTGACGGGCTGCAAAGAAAGGGGGGCTCGGGGGGCGGAGCCCCCCGCATAAAGGAAAAACACACCGTACTATTGCTTATTATATCAAAAATTGTTACGTCGAACATTTGAGATGGGAGAAAAAGAGTTTTGATAGAGTTTGCCGCGTGATGGGCTTCAAAGAAAGGGGGGCTCGGGGGGCGGAGCTCCCCGCACAAACAAAAAACACAGTGTACTATTGCTAATTATACCAAAAAAATTTACGTTGAATATTTGAGATGGGAGAAGAAGAGTTTTGATAGAGGTAATCACGTGATGGGCGGCAAAAAAAGGGGGCCTCGGAGGGCGGAGCCCGAATGAAGAAAAAACACACAGTACTATTGCTTATTATGCCAAAAATTGTTACGTCGAACATTTGAGATGGGAGAAAAAGAGTTTTGATAGAGTTTGCCGCGTGACGGGCTGCAAAGAAAGGGGGGCTCGGGGGGCGGAGCCCCCCGCATAAAGAAAAAACACACCGCACTATTGCTTATTATACCAAAAATTGTTACGTCAAACATTTGAGATGGGAGAAAAAGAGTTTTGATAGAGTTTGCCGCGTGACGGGCTGCAAAGAAAGGGGGGCTCGGGGGGCGGAGCCCCCCGTATAAAGAAAAAACACACCGTACTATTGCTTATTATACCAAAAATTGTTACGTCGAACATTTGAGATGGGAGAAAAAGAGTTTTGATAGAGTTTGCCGCGTGACGGGCTGCAAAGAAAGGGGGGCTCGGGGGGCGGAGCCCCCCGCATAAAGAAAAAACACACCGTGCTATTGCTTATTATACCAAAAATTATTACGTCGAACATTTTAGATGGGAGAAAAAGAGTTTTGATAGAGTTTGCCGCGTGACGGGCTGCAAAGAAAGGGGGGCTCGGGGGGCGGAGCCCCCCGCATAAAGGAAAAACACACCGTACTATTGCTTATTATATCAAAAATTGTTACGTCGAACATTTGAGATGGGAGAAAAAGAGTTTTGATAGAGTTTGCCGCGTGATGGGCTTCAAAGAAAGGGGGGCTCGGGGGGCGGAGCCCCCCGCACAAACAAAAAACACAGTGTACTATTGCTAATTATACCAAAAAAAATTACGTTGAATATTTGAGATGGGAGAAGAAGAGTTTTGATAGAGGTAATCACGTGATGGGCGGCAAAAAAAGGGGGCCTCGGAGGGCGGAGCCCGAATGAAGAAAAAACACACAGTACTATTGCTTATTATACCAAAAATTGTTACGTCGAACATTTGAGATGGGAGAAAAAGAGTTTTGATAGAGTTTGCCGCGTGATGGGCTTCATAGAAAGGGGGGCTCGGGGGGCGGAGCCCCCCGCACAAACAAAAAACACAGTGTACTATTGCTAATTATACCAAAAAAATTTACGTTGAATATTTGAGATGGGAGAAGAAGAGTTTTGATAGAGGTAATCACGTGATGGGCGGCAAAAAAGGGGGCCTCGGAGGGCGGAGCCCGAATGAAGAAAAAACACACAGTACTATTGCTTATTATACCAAAAATGGTTACATTGAACATTTGAAATGGGAGAAAAAGAGTTTTGATAGAGTTAACCACGTTGTGGGCGGCAAAAAGTAGGGGGCTCAGGGGGCTCCTCCCCCCGCATACAGAAGAAACACACCGTACTTTTGCTTATCATACCAAAAATTTCTAAGTTTGAGATGGGAGAAGAAGAGTTTTGAGAGAGTTTACTACGTGATGGGCGGTAAAGAACGGGGGGCAAATAATACTGCAAATTATACCAAAAACTGATACGTTGAACATTTGAGATGGGAGAAAAAGAGTTTTGATAGAGTTTACCACGTGACGGGCTGTAAAAAAAGGGGCGCTCGGGGGGCAGAGCCCCCCGCATAAACAAAAAACACACTGTACTATTGCTAATTATACCAAAAATTGTTACGGTGAATATTTGAAATGGGAGAAGAAGTTTTGATAGAGCTAATCACGTGATGGGCGGCAAAAAACGGGGGGCTCGGGGGGTGGATAAACAAAAAACACACTGTACTATTGCTAATTTGCCATGGCTGACACATTCAAATCTCAGACGCTTTCAGTCGATCTTTTGGGATGTCGAAGTTATATGCAAGAAGTGAATTTTAGCTAAACTGCTAAACATACTGTATGAAATATGACATGTAGAAAGCGTTTAGCGCGTAACGCACGCGAGCGAAGCCGCGCGGGTACAGCTAGTATATTATAAATGCGAAAGTGTGCCTGTCTGTCTGTTACCTCTTCACGCTTTAACCGCTGAACCGATTGATATGAAATGTTATATAGAAATAGTAATTGAGCCCCATTAAAGGACAAAGGATACGTTTTCATCTCGAAAATCAACCCTTAAGGGGATTCAAAGGGGGTGGCATTTTCTATGGAATTCAATAATCGCTGAACTGATTTAGATGAAATTTGATATGAAGATAGTTCATTTGAGACCCGGGATAGGTCTTAGGATACTTATTGTCCCAGAAATCATCCCTTAAGGGGGCGAAAAAGGGGGTGAATTACTAATTCCACGCAGAAATGTCGTGGGCAAAAGCTATGTATCATAAAGTGCCTACACACAAGTTTTTTTTTTATTGTTTGTTCCGCAATAATTTTAGCACATTTGTTCAAATTTAAATGGGATTTGACACAAACGTAGTTGAGTTCTCTACCCACGCAGTTGTTTTTGGGAGCTCTAGCTCCACCCATCACCCTTATTACCTAGACAATAAAGTCTACTGAAAAATATAAAACGAGTGAGTGGATATTATGACTATATGTGCAAGATCGATAAAGGGGTTGTGAAGCTTACAGGCAGAATAGAGATTAACACAGGGGTATTGTTACACTGGTTAACTGGTTTGCGAGTTCTCCGTTCGAGGCGGACTACTAGTTATTACTAGACACGTACCTGAATCCGGACCAAGCGAATCCACCGAGGCCGACGGCGATGGTGAGGTACACCACGCAACCCACCACCGACGACGCGTACGAAGCCGCCACCATGAAGATGGTCTACAAATTGAACAATTATAGGGTTAGGGGTGACATATTGATTCTCCGACGAATTATTCGTCGTATTTCGATTCGCAGACACTCGAATCGGTTCTTTGGCACAAATTTGATTGGCAGCTCAACGGCCTCCTAGCCCATTTTTGTAGCGGCCTAGCCTAGTCGGTAGTGACCAGTGGCGGTACGGCGGTAGGGCAAAATTTCTCTTAGGCAAGCCAGTGCTGAGTTTGCCTTACAATTTCTTCATGAGCTGTAGGAAAACTACTCAGGCGCCTGATAAGGCAAGCCGACGGGACTCGTGTTATATGGACGCGCGTCCACTGGTAGTGATCCTGCCTACGAAGCAGGAGGTCCCGGGTTCGAACCCTGGCCAGGGCATTCGTTTGTGTGTTTATCAATCTAAGTATGCAAGTTTTGCTCCTTGTCCCACCAATACTTATTCATTGATTTTTTCTACTCCGGTACTTTTATCTGTCAATTATATGGTCCCGCCAACGAATATAAAAGCATGTCTTATGACATTTCAAAAAAGTCTATCTTGTCTATTCTTCATAAAGACCCTAGGGTTAATATGTGATAAAAAGCAACTGCAACAGTGGTGCCCTGTGAACCCAACAGATAAAAAAGGAAAACAACACTAAATTTACAACGAAAATCAAAACTGCCAACTTAACAAACAACTGAATTCATATGGTTTGGAACAATAACAAAACTAAAATAATTGCTGCCAACATAAGGAAAAAAGCAAGTAAGTTGATGACATTTGAAAAAAAAATTACCGTGTCTATCATTACGTTCTCTCAACTGTCAATGGCCACCACTTTTCAACTTCTCGCTATTTCTTAAAGCAAACTTTAATCTTGTGTATTATTTAATCACTAGTCGTAGAAAAAGTAATGTATGCAACGTTGTACAAGTAGGTCAAAAAAGGCTCATGGCGTCTTTATTAACAATTTTCGGCTTCGCCTCAAATTGTTACACACGCCACTCACCTTTTTTTGAACCCTCTTATACAACTATTGCATAAAATACTATTACTTCAGTCACTTAACTAAACATTAATACACTCAGTTATTATGGTTTGTTATTAGGGAACGTACCCAAACTACGTGACCCATTTTTTTCAGTTTTTGACCCCCCTCCCCCCCCTCGGTGACCATCCGTAGTAATTGTCAAGACCCCCCCCCCCTCCCCGCCCCTCCCCCCTAGTTGTCACGTAGTAAAACTCACACATATTTTTAGAGTGATGTTTTGGAGATAGAAAGCAAAAAAACATAATTTTGCATACTTATTGCCTTTTAATAACACGACACTGGCCGCGTGACGCCAAAAGTGCGTGGAAACCTATAATTAGAAGCGCGAGATTTGAGCATAATTATTATAATTATTGACTACGTGACAGAACCTAAGACTCCCCCCCTCCCCCTGTGACCCAGAGTAGTATTTTGACGACCCCCCTCCCTCCCCTAAACGGGTCACGTAGTTTGGGTACGTTCCCTTACCTGAGCAAGGAAAGCACCGCAGTTGAACAGTTTTCTGACGTTGGTGCGCGACATGAAGCCCTTGGCGAGCACCCAGTCGGCCAGGTGACCGGCCACCTACAATACAAATGATTTAGGCACAGATATTATATATACATAGATTATGTAACAAATACACAAACAGAATAGGTAATATTTAAACACACATTACGTAACAAACACAAAATAAAATATATATTTTTTCTTTTTTTTTGTTGACACTAGAAGCTGGTTAGAATTACGTCAAACCGTCTGAAGAGGTTATTAAAAAAAGCTACTTATTGTCTATATTTCAAACATGACGTATTACTCTTACTCTATGTATTAGAGTAAGAGTAATACCAGGGGGGTACAACTCAAAGTAAATCTGTCAAAAAAATTGAGTTTGACACGACGTATCCGATACGTTTGCATAAGTGCGAAAAAGAACTTGTCATGCGTTAAGAAGGGACAACATGATTCGTGACGTTATGTGACATTACAGAGGTCTCTCTGTATTATACTATTATTTACTCTGTGGTAATACGTCAGGAAAAAATCGAAAGTACTAAAATCATATGCCAACCCCAAAACGTTTGCTAAGATATAAGTCTCAGAATTAAACTTACTATTTATTAATGTGGTGTCACTACCCCGTTAAAATCCAGTTAATTTGTACTGCGCCACTAACCTGTAAAACCACGGCCATAGCAAGGTACGGGACCGCTGACAACCAGCCAGTTGCCGACGTCTCGAACTTGAAAACGTCTGAGGAAAAACATTTTATCTTTCATAAAGTAAATAACATGAAGTGATGACCTTTTAGACGGCGTGTATTTGGGACCTTTTCAAGTCAAAGGTACATCATTGTCGGTTGTTAATAAAGTTTATTTCTAAATGATTTTTTAAAGCTAGTAACGCCTTATTGACAACTGACAATGATGAACCTTCGACTTGAAAACGTCACATTTAATATAAACACACCGGCCGCCCACAGGACAGCATGGCCCCACGGGTGACCTAGGACTAGGACCCTAGCGACCCACGGTTGCAGTGCGTCGCGCTCTCAGTATACCTTGCATGAATGTAGGCAGGAACGTGAGTAGCGTGTAGAAGCCCCAGTTTTCGCTGAAATGCGCCATGACTATGGCCCACACCGGCCCAGAGGTCAGCACGGCCCCACGGGTGACCTAGGACCCTAGCGACCCACGGTTGCAGTGCGTCGCGCTCTCAGTATACCTTGCATGAATGTAGGCAGGAACGTGAGTAGCGTGTAGAAGCCCCAGTTTTCGCTGAAATGCGCCATGACTATGGCCCACACCGGCCCAGAGGTCATCATGGCCCCACGGGTGACCTAGGACCCTAGCGACCCACGGTTGCAGTGCGTCGCGCTCTAAGTATACCTTGCATGAATGTAGGCAGGAACGTGAGTAGCGTGTAGAAGCCCCAATTTTCACTGAAATGCGCCATGACTATGGCCCACACCGGCCCAGAGGTCAGCATGGCCCCACGGGTGACCTAGGACCCTAGCGACCCACGGTTGCAGTGCGTCGCGCTCTCAGTATACCTTGCATGAATGTAGGCAGGAACGTGAGTAGCGTGTAGAAGCCCCAGTTTTCGCTGAAATGCGCCATGACTATGGCCCACACCGGCCCAGAGGTCAGCATGGCCCCACGGGTGACCTAGGACCCTAGCGACCCACGGTTGCAGTGCGTCGCGCTCTCAGTATACCTTGCATGAATGTAGGCAGGAACGTGAGTAGCGTGTAGAAGCCCCAGTTTTCGCTGAAATGCGCCATGACTATGGCCCACACCGGCCCAGAGGTCAGCATGGCCCCACGGGTGACCTAGGACCCTAGCGACCCACGGTTGCAGTGCGTCGCGCTCTAAGTATACCTTGCATGAATGTAGGCAGGAACGTGAGTAGCGTGTAGAAGCCCCAATTTTCACTGAAATGCGCCATGACTATGGCCCACACCGGCCCAGAGGTCAGCATGGCCCCACGGGTGACCTAGGACCCTAGCGACCCACGGTTGCAGTGCGTCGCGCTCTCAGTATACCTTGCATGAATGTAGGCAGGAACGTGAGTAGCGTGTAGAAGCCCCAGTTTTCGCTGAAATGCGCCATGACTATGGCCCACACCGGCCCAGAGGTCAGCATGGCCCCACGGGTGACCTAGGACCCTAGCGACCCACGGTTGCAGTGCGTCGCGCTCTCAGTATACCTTGCATGAATGTAGGCAGGAACGTGAGTAGCGTGTAGAAGCCCCAGTTTTCGCTGAAATGCGCCATGACTATGGCCCACACCGGCCCAGAGGTCAGCATGGCCCCACGGGTGACCTAGGACCCTAGCGACCCACGGTTGCAGTGCGTCGCGCTCTCAGTATACCTTGCATGAATGTAGGCAGGAACGTGAGTAGCGTGTAGAAGCCCCAGTTTTCGCTGAAATGCGCCATGACGATGGCCCACACCGGCCCAGAGGTCAGCATGGCCCGCCACGGGTGCTGAATCTTGGACCCTTCGACAGCTTGTGTGCCTCGGGACTCCTGAAAAAAAAAACATTATTGTACATTAAACAGTAATGTTCTTAAACATATATGCGTGGAAATGCTGTGGTTATAGTGAATAGGTTTGGAAGGGTCACTTTTCGGGTGCCTTAGTGACCCTTGATATGCAAAAGATTTTCATAGGTAACTTAACAAATACTTTGCAAGCCTATGCTTGTAACGCGGCAAGTCCCACGACGTGAGACCGAGCCTACATTATTCTAAGAGATCTCGAGTACGATGAACATTTTGGCACTTTGGATTTTAGGTCTCATTTCCGCGCATTTTTTGAGACAAGCAACATATTTATCTCGGCGTAAAATGGATTCCCGGCCTCGTATCTGTATCCTACTTGGCTGATAATCCTTGTTTTCCTGACCTTTGCTATAATGTAATATTTTTATTCTTATGATATAAAAAAAGCGATTATAAACTTAATTGCAGTTGGTAAAACTACCGTAATCTATGTAATACGTATGGAGATCAGAGTTTACCAAGAGCAAAATAACGATTGCCTTTCATTAAGAAGTGAACAGAACCACTCTGACCATTAGACTCTATACCGTTACAATAAGGTCCACAATTGGTTAGCGAATAGTGTCAACTGTACCTGTATGTACTTCAACTCCGCTGGTGATATGAGCGGGTCCTTCTCAGGGGACTCTTTTACCACCAGCCACCACACCGTTGTCCACACCAACCCCATTATACCTGCAATTAGAACTTTAGTTTAGTTTTCGATGTATAACTAAATTACCGAACTCGTAGAATATGCCAGGTCAGCCAGTATAGATAAGATAGTGTGCTAGCAGCGAGCATAGCGGCATGGAGACCACAGTGCCCGCGTAGCTGCCGCTGAGCGCGAATGTGGCTAGCCTTGCGCGTTCTTCACTTGGAGCCCAGCGTGACCATACCGCGTGCATGCAAGGGTAACCCTGGAACTAATTACCGAACACGTAGAATATGCCAGGCCAGCTCGCATAGTGCGCTAGTAGCGAGCATAGAGGCATGGAGACCACAGTGCCCGCGTAGCTGCCGCTGAACGCGAATGTGGCTAGCCTTGCGCGTTCTTCACTTGGAGCCCAGTGTGACCATACAGCGTGCATGCAAGGGTAACCCTGGAGCTAATTACCGAACACGTAGAATATGCCAGACCAGCTCGCATAGTGCGCTAGTAGCGAGCATAGTGGCATGGAGACCACAGTGCCCACGTAGCTGCCACTGAACGCGAATGTGGCTAGCCTTGCGCGCACTTCACTTGGAGCCCAGCGTGACCATACAGCGTGCATGCAAGGGTAGCCCTGGGGCTAATTACCGAACACGTAGAATATGCCAGGCCAGCCCGTATAGTGCGCTAGTAGCGAGCATAGCGGCATGGAGACCACAGTCCCCGCGTAGCTGCCGCTGAACGCGAATGTGGCTAGCCATGCGCGTTCTTCACTTGGAGCCCAGTGTGACCATACCGCGTGCATGCAAGGGTAACCCTGGAACTAATTACCGAACACGTAGAATATGCCAGGCCAGCCCGTATAGTGTGCTAGTAGCGAGCATAGCGGCATGGAGACCACAGTGCCCGCGTAGCTGCCGCTGAGCGCGAATGTGGCTAGCCTTGCGCGTTCTTCACTTGGAGCCCAGTGTGACCATACCGCGTGCATGCAAGGGTAACCCTGGAGCTAATTACCGAACACGTAGAATATGCCAGGCCAGCCCGTATAGTGCGCTAGTAGCGAGCATAGCGGCATGGAGACCACAGTGCCCGCGTAGCTGCCGCTGAACGCGAATGTGGCTAGCCTTGCGCGCTCTTCACTTGGAGCCCAGCGTGACCATACCGCGTGGATGCAAGGGTAGGTTACACCCTGGAAAGAAAATTATTGTGTTCATCGTTATGTTTCTATTTAGTTTTGTCTGTTACAAAAAAGGAAGAAGATTTGTTTGCATTTTTGAGATTTTGGGCGATGTAGATTGCACATCGAAATTAGGGTCCAGTTTATCATTGTCCGCCGTAAGATCAGTGGCTTTATAAACTAAATATATATTAATATAGATATTATTTGAAGTTAGTTAAACGCAGTTGGTATGGTAATCCCTATACCCAATAGGGATTACCAGTCACTGGTATAAGGATATTTTGTACGCGAACAAAGAGAGACCGATATATTAGTCACCTAGTGCATAATTAATTTGCATCGGGAAAAGTCCGATCTCAAACAGAATACGACGGCACCCGAAGTGTGAATCAATTATTGTAATAAATGAGCGACATTTTCATATCCATTAATAACCATAACTTTAAATGGAGATCAAAAAGTCACTCTATTAATGAATACAGTTATTTTTTGACGATCTTGAAAAATTTATTGGTCTACAATTATCTTCAATAAATGAACTATGTATTAAAACAGGTCTCCATCGCCATACAGCGTGGCAACGCTACTAGTGTGATGGGGACCTTTGAACCCGGCATGGCACAGAACGGGTTTTAGTTTTTTAAGATAAATTTTTAACTGCACTATTTACTTGATGAATAAAATATAATTCGAAATATATTATATAAAAAAATGTATTAAAACTAAAATTGGGTTAAAAAAATTTAAACTATACTAACAAACTAATTAAGAGTATAAAAATAAACATACCTACAAAAACCCAATTATAAAACCCGTCGAAAAGTTCCGCCTGCGGCATGGTCCCAATTACGCTGGCCGCGTTACGTGTCTCTGTACGCTGGTAGAGGTAAGGCCTTGGGTTTTCTGACCACCCGTCGCCGGCGGCCAGCGACCGATGCCATACAAAACATCGGATTCGATCGGATGTTTGTATGGCGTCGGTCGCCGGCCGCCGGCGACGGGTGGTCAGAAAACCCAAGGCCTTAGCGGCATCGGCAGCTCTACGGTCCCCTGTAGTTTCGACCCTGGCCCCTATTTTACCACGGTGACAATTGTCACAATTTCTGACATATCCAAATTACTGACGTCACAGGCGTCCACAGGCTACAGTAACCGCTTACCAGCAGCCGGGCTGCATGCTTGTTTGCCACCACCATGATATTTTTAATAAAATTCAACATATTTATATTATATCGTTAATAATAGGTACTGAGTTTACTGAAGTGCTCACGACAATTGTCACGAATAACCATAGTTCTTAGAAGAATTGTAAATATTTCTCGACATGAGATTAGGCTTGTGTCGGAATTTCGTGACAATTGTCGTGTTTTTCGATAGGTACATACGTCAAAACCTCTGTTTACAAAAATAGTAGTTTTAGTGATAATAAATGAAGTTTTTCTTTAAATACTACGCTGGTGGCAAACAAGCGTGCAGCCCGCTCAATAGTAAGTGGTTTCCGTAGCCTATGGATGGACGTCAGTAATTTGGATATGTCAGAAAATGACAATAGGGTACTTTCCAATAGATAAACTTAATTGTTTCACTGCATTCATAAAATCTAATTTTCAAAAATACACGGGAAAATCCAGGTGTAACATGTGTTTGCGTTTTAAATGATTTTATAATGGTTAAAACTTTTATAAAGGAGATGTATTCATCATATAGAATTGTGACGTCACAATATTAGTCTCCCGTATAAACTTCATATAAGTAGCTGATTTGACTTCATAGGAAAATAGCCTATTGTCACCGTGGTGAAATAGAGGCCGGCATTTGATTGTCACCGGTGCCGTCGTATTCCAATTGAGATCGGAGTTTACCCGATGGAAATACATTATGCACTAAACCTTACCTACTTTTATGACTTCATATACCGACATATTCTCTCTCCCCATCGTTCCCCTTGCGTTTTCTTACATTACACTTTTCGCGTTATGTTAAGAGTCGCCAGGACGCTCGCGTGAACTCGCGTCCCCATACAAACGTAGTTCAGCTCTCATTTTAAAACGACATGCTTTAGAACCACGAAATTTGGCGTGGGCATTCTAGCAGTACAGATCTATGTCGGTAATTCGTTTTCGTTGCTAAAAATTGTAATACAAAGAAAATATAGCAAAAATAAGTTTTGTATGTAAATCTGTATCTGGCTGTATTTTCTTTGTATTACAATTTTTAGTAACCAAAATGAATTACCGACATAGATCTGTACTACTAAAATGCCCATGCCAAATTTCGTGGTTCTAAAGTATGTCGTTTTAAAATGAGAGCTAAACTACGTTTGTATGGGAACGCGAGCGTCCTGGCGACTCTTAAATTATATCAATCACGAGCCAATTCGCTTTTATTTCTCCGAATCCGATTACACACCGTCTCTATATACGTTGTTAAGCCTAAGACTTATATAAAGATCTTTCATTTTCAGTGATAGACGACATTCAATAAATTACACGTTCAACAAAGCGGTAATAATGTAGGTACTCTTACACGTGGTTACTGTTCTCACAATCTGGAAATATAAATATTAAGTTCTTGGTAGTCGAAACACGTGTATCAGTACTTACAATTGCAATGACATGGAACCGTCGCAGAAAATGTGGAAATTTAGTTGGGTACAGTCGCCATCAGATATATCTGAGCGGCCAAGGTGATCACAAATACCTGAACAAGGCCTCTATTGTCAAGGCTATAAAGTGCATGTTCAGGTATTTTTGAGTACCTTGGCCGCTCTGATATATTTGATAGCGACTGTTCCTATAGAATTAATACGTTGGTCTCCCCGCTGATGCTATCTTCTAGTGTCCCTTCCAGGTTAAGGGGCTACTTTGAAAAATTATAGGGTTTTTCAAACGCTCTAATGACTAAACGGGAAAAGGGACTGAATTTATTTTCGAATATATATTATTCGACTACTCTTGTTTTTGGCACAAGCCGAAACACGATTGCTGAAAGTTGCCTCGATAGAAAAAAAAACCGAAGTTGGGTCCTTTTTCCCCTTATTTTTCTTAGCTTACGTAAACTATAAGAGATTAAGCAATATAACTTAGTAAAAAATATGGTATTTTGGTTTATCTAAAAAGTCACAGAAGCAAATATAGACAAAACTTTATAGATTCGCTTATTTATCATAGTTTGCTCAAAAAGTCTGATCCTTCAGAGTGCTGCATCTCTTTCTTTCGTGCACGGGAGCCATAAACGTGTCTCTAACGGATGGGCGTGGCTTGGCTGAAACGAGGAATGGCCTTAAGACTGTTTCGATCGTCCAGTGGCGCCCTCATTGGGCGGATTGTATTTCGTAATAAACGAATCAATTTTTGTATAATCCCTCATGTTAAGTCGTAGTCCTACTAATTACGCACTACTGTACTACTAGTACGCTATTTGTTACTAGGTGGAGTAGCAGTGCAGGTGACATTTCTCTTACATTTTCGGTATCTTTAGGGGGCTTTGACATAGATGGCGCAATTGACATGAGCTTCAAAAAGTTCTTAGGCTGTGGTCGTCTATATCTCTATAGTCTCTGATAATACTTATAAATATTTTCCTTCGAAAGTTCCGAGCCCATGCCATGTGGGGCCGATTCTAAACAACAAATCGCTAGCCCAATATTACAGGGTTCTATGTTACATTTTCAGGGTAGTTAAATTTAAACTTAGTATCACTGTGACAATGTTCAAATTTCAATTCGATAAAAGTGAAATGTGAAACCCTGTAATATTGGGGCAGCGAAATGTCGTCATGCAGTGTTATCCCAAGCGGTCCAGACACTGTCAGTAATAATGTCATTATTTCAGTGCCCGTCCTTTTCTATGTATATGAAAATGAGAAGGATGGGTAGAGAAATAATGTCATTATTACTGACAGTCTCTGGTTGGCTTCAAAAATAGATAAGTCTTTGTTTTGGGAAGGTCACCTCAAAAAGTCCCTCGACGACCCTCACGGCGATGAGCAGGGAGGTGCTGGTGTGGGCCAGCGGCGGAGTGAACAACGTCAGCAAAGATGTGGCTCCTATACCGATGGCGAACATTCTAGTGACAGAAAAATAAATTATAAGTACAGTTGTCATCAGATATGTCAGTACGCCTAGCACATGATTGACACGTCAGCGCGCCCTTCTATCCGTCCTTTTCTGACTGTGTCAATTAAAAAGAGACGGGTAGTCTATCTCGCGCGCGAGATACTGTCACATCAGTCATGTGCTAGGCGTGCAGAGCGGCCAAGGTGGTCACAAATATCTGAACAACGCCTCTATTGTCAAGGCGATAAAATCCATGCTCAGATATTTTTGGGTACCCTGGCCTCTCCGATATGTTTGCTGGCGACTGTACACTACGATGTAGGTACACAATAAGGCTGGCTCTACATGATGGGCCATCATAGGGACGCAGCTATACGACGGAACGAGATCGCAATATCGTTAGCTCCCTCTAACGCATAGCTGCGTCCCTATGATGGCCCATCATGTAGAGGAGCCATAAGACAACGTGTGTATAAAGAGTAAGTACGACAACGAAAGGTGATACTGAATATACCTAGATACTTAAATAAAGTAATATTATTAAAAAGTTCTCTACAGCAAAACAAGTAGATGTACAGTCCGTGAGCTCTCAGAAGAACCTCCGGGTTTTAGAAAGAGACGTCGGGTATCGATCAACAGTGACACGTGAAAAAGCAGAACAGCAATATTACCTTCGTGTGTCATCGCCGATTGCCGAAGGTTCTTCTTAAAGCTCACGAACTGTACACCTGTTTTAAAGTCAGTTTGCGATTGACAGATGAGTTTTATACACTTGAATCTCCATTTTGTTGTCATAATGATAAAGTCAACTTCAAGCATCACGGCCTCCTAGCCTAGTTGGTAATGACCCTGCCTATGAAGCAGGGTTCGAATCCTGGTCAGGGCATTTATTTGTTCCTGAGTTATGGATGTTTTCCATGGATTTAAGTATTGATCTATATCTATCTATCATATACAGCCTTGGCCAAAAGTATTGAGCATAGGTGTTTTTTGTTTACAATTTTGATGTTAAGCATTATTTCCCTATCCTAACAATGTACGGTAACGGTAAATGTTATATTTTATTTATAAATATAGAAAACTTCACTTAATAACACTTTCAAGGTACTTAAAAAATATGAAAACAGAAGGTACCAAAAATGTAAATTTAAGTCGGTGCGACATATTGCAAATATTCTATGCAGTTACTACTAACTTCAACAAAACATGCCTATTAGTTTAAATTAATTGACAAAATAACTTAAACAAAGATGGAAACGATGGACTAAGCTTTCCAGTTTTGTATGAAAATCGCATTGGTGCTCAACACTTCTGGCCAAGGCTGTATATCGTCGCCTAGTACCTACAACACAACGCCTTATTGAGCTTACTGTGGTACTAGGTTGATTTGTGTATGATCATCCTAATATTTATATTATAAATGGTTTGATAATAATATCACACCATTTGGTGCCGTGTTTTGATCATGGACTTTATTTCCATTTATGTTAAGGTAGAATATCAAATTGATGAATATTATCTGTCAAGTCCAAACGTACTTTGACCGAATTGTACCCCAAAGTGCCAAATAGTACAATAACTCAAGGCAGTGACCGTAGTATCTCTTCGACATGACTTTGAAAAGGGACAACTAGAGGGTCCGTTCTATTAATATTAGATCGTATTCTGCCTTGCGACCTAGGAAAGGTCAATAAACTGTCTAGAATTTTCGCACCGTTCACTGAACTAAGACTATTGAGAACGAAATGTTTCGAGCAAAGATTCTAATTGGTTTGATGGAATGCAATCTCATTGCTATTTCCCGTTATCATAGATTGTTTTACAAAGTTTTGGCAAATTACTCAGCGTGTAAGTATTGAAACAAAATCAAACAAACAAAAGCCGATTTTGATATCGCTAGAAACCCTGCTTTCAACTAAAAATAATGCTTTTAAATCGGTTCAATAGTGACAGATACACATATCAGCAAAACTTATGAGTATTAACACCCCTCTGTTTGCCTAGGGGGTTAAAAAAGATTTAAAAAAAATTTAAATAGTAGTTTATGTAACTGTTACGTAATAGGGGTCCTTAAAACACGAAAGTGGTTTTATGAAACGAACGAAGGTATCGGTTACCGATACTAAAATGTAAACGTTAAGATGCAGCCACATATACTCATATCTAAATATAGGGCGTTTGCTCATCGATCCTGACCATAAAATAGACATATTAGGGTATGGATGTAGATAAAGATATTTATTCTTCAATTTAGGCACATTAAAAAGCACTTATAAACGTCAGAGAGAAAAAAAGAAACTACCACCGGTTCTAACCCTACACCTCTGACCCGAGAAGTATTACTTATTACCGGTAAGAAACTCGGTGGGACTTATTTTTTCAAAACAGGAATACATTGAATATATAACATAGTATATGTATACCATAATGCATAGTTCTTCAAGAAGGCATATCAAAACCGCTTGAGACACAGACAATGTGCTTCTGCCTGCCTATTTTGTAATTAAAAGAAAAATAACATTAAAAATAAAATCCAAATCTGACTGATGCGCAAAACGTTTGATATGCTTTCTTACCTGAACTGTGTGCTCTAAATGCTAGATATTTTTTCAGTAGTTTCTAGTTTGGGCCATGCATTTATGTCAGTCATATAATCCTTTGACATTAAAGTTTTTTTTCAAGCATTTCTAAAAAGATATATATGATGTATAACATTTAATTGTTGAATACATAGAAAATACCGTACTTCATAGTTTTAGTTTTAAAGTGCCGATTTAAAATATTGTAGCCGCAGAAGCATATGGTACAGTCACCGGCAACAGTATCTTCCTACACGAAGGCCGCAAAAACAAGTGACACGCTCTTATGGCCCTACAGATAAGAGCGTGCATATATTTTTGCGGCCCCCGTGTAGGAAGATACTATTGACGCTGACTGTACTACCAGTACGGCGGCGGCGACGTAAGTACGTTATGTGGTAAAGTTGTCAAGCGCTAACTTTAGACAATTTGCGACAAACCGTGTGCGGCTCTACGATAAGCATCCAAAGTTTTGGCTTTTTGCGTGATTAAATTTTTATGTCTATGGGGGATTTAATACTAGTGTAGAGTGTACCATTTACTTAATTTTTTTTATTATTATTACCCTGAATCATAAGGCTATCGATTTAAATGTTCCAATTTTCTATACAAAATGTATATATGTATTATATTTAATTAGGCGTCACAAAATTGACAAAAAATCAGCGAGAGACGTGGCGTGAGCTTCTAAAGACCCTCTGTACCTCCGGGCTAGGGTACCATATCAACAACAACAACATGCCGTAAAACGGGGTGGCTTTAACATGCCCTGCGACTTTGATAAACCAATTGATATGACATAGTTTTGATTTTCTCTATAGACTTTTGCTGCGTTCCATTTGAAATCTATTAAATTATCCCCAAGATTTCCTAAAGTGACCCCGTTTTACGGCGGTGTAAAGCCGGCCACTGACTATCAGCCCGCCTGGCTATCTCGGCCTGTCAGTTAGAACAAAAATTTGCCGGCTCCGAACAACTGACAGGCCGATATCGTCAGGCGGACGGCAGGCGGACCGATAGTCGGTGGCCGCCCTAAGTTAAGAATGTGCTAGTGAACGGAACGAACCTGTTACCTCCTATTTTAGCCGCCAGCCAGCCCCCGGGCAGCTGCGTGACCAGGTATCCGTAGAAGAACGATGACAGCACCAGACCCTTTGTCTGGGAGCTCCAGTCGAACTCTGGGATCTGTGGGATAAATAATGAAGTATGAGACAAAATAGAATTAAACTTCTTACCCCCATGAGCCATGATACTGATGACATAGCTAGGCTAGAATACATGCATAGGCCGGGCAGATCTGTCAATGTGGCCGCGTGGTTGCCGCTTTTCAGATCTGTCTGCAGACTCTTCTTGGACATACATTGACGGGTGTGCTCGGTGGGCAATAAGTACCCATCAGACCTTAAAGGATTCAACCAACCGGAGTGGCCATTGACAGGCGTTCCCCTCTACCTAAAATATATGACCAGTGGTCATACTTATTGTATGGACTGACGTTTATCTGACATGGCTATTTTGGCGTTACGTATACATTTGATTTCCCCTCCCCCGCAAAATCAAATCAAAATATTTTTATTTCAGATAATATCCATATCGGGTTGGTTAAAATAAATTAAAAACTTACAACAATGTTAGTAGGGAACTTAACTTATTTAATTTTATCTAGGTACCTAAACATTAACGAGATAGCAACGCTCCAGGTTAAGATGGTGTGACACAGACCACTACTTTTTAATATACCTACTTTACTAATGTCCTGACCTGACCTGTGCCACCCAGTGATAAAAGATTGGACAGCTGTACCAAAAATGAACAGACTTTTCGCTGTGCAAAAATCGGCAGACTTTTTTGCATAGAAAATGACACACATGTTCATTCCGGTTGGTTTAATCCTGTAAGCATCAGACAGACCCGGCGGGGAGATTTTTGAGTGTATTCCAGGCTATTTAAAGGAAGGCTCAAAATCTTAATCTATGTTTATACGATTTTTATAAGCATTTTATACACACAATCAACACAACGTGACGTATCATACACTTTGATATTTTATGCCCAGTAAACAAATCAGGCAAAATACCTATCTGAGATTACAACAGATTGATTTTTTTACGATCGCTAAAATTGAGCATTTTGCACAGCCTTTATTAATTTTATAAAGATATTAACCACCGAAATTGAATCCTATTCGCTTGTATTAAAGTTAGGTCTGTGACAAAGTTAAAATTACTGTTTTACGTCGATGTCGGTCAGTTAGGGAGACATATAAAATTGGGTAAGCTTACGGCCTTGGTCATAAGGTTCAATTTGCGCCACTTAAGTGGGAAAAGGGTGCGAACGGCGGATGCCTGTGGTATTAATAAAAATTTACGACTGCCATGCCCTCGAATAGACCCTTGAAACATTTTATGTTTTCTAACGACATGAGTTTGGTAAATATGTTGCAGCCGCGGTAAAAGCCATGGATGAAATATCCGGGAGTTTCTTACAAATATAAGTAAGTATAAGTAATGAAATAGGGTTGGAGTTGATGCACAAGGCGTGTTTTCTTCGCCTCGAATATGCATATTTTCTCAATACGCGTCAAAGAAAATTGATCATAAAATGTCAATACGATTTGGGACGCCCTTTGCATAAGTGATAGTTAATTTACTTTAGAATCGACACCAGTTCTGTCGCTCGTTAAGACAAACTGTGTAAACAAAACTTCGCTTATTTGGTCCCCCTTCAACATTCTAGGTACAACTAATGCCCTGGTTACACCTACAGAGTACAGTGGCGAGTCAGTACTCACGCCCGAGTACTCGCAAGGTGTAAACACATTGCCGAGTACTGGGCCGGGCCATTTTACTCTCTCGGCCGAGTGGCATTTTGCTGTCTCGCCACTGTACTCGTTAGGTGTAACCAGGCCTTAGGTAACACTAAAAGTAGGTACACATAGTACCTACTCGCGCTCAGTTTCCAAGGGCTTTATCATAGTTATTGCGGCGAACAGGTTCACTTGCACAAGTCACTGGCCCAATATTATAGGGTTCTATGTTACATTTTCAGGGTAGATTAATTTAGAATTAGTGTCACTGTCACTATGAAAATGTCGAAATTTCAATTCAATAAAAGTGAAACATAGAACCCTGTAATATTGAGCCAGCGAAGTGGAAGCCAAAGAATGCCCGGAAAGCTACTATAGGTACCTACTCACAAACACGATGGTTCCATTCTCCAGCTTGGTCTCTACGGGTTCCGTCATAGCGACCACAGCGACGGACAGGTTGACGCACAACGCGTACACATTGAATAAGCCAAAGAACGCCACAGGAATCACGATACTCACAAACACGACGGTTCCATTCTCCAGCTTGGTTTCGACGGGTTCCGTCATAGCAACCACAGCGACGGACAGGTTGACGCACAACTGAATAAGCCAAAGAACCCCACAGGAGTCACGATACTCACAAACACGACGGTTCCATTCTCCAGCTTGGTTTCCACGGGTTCCGTCATAGCAACCACAGCGACGGACAGGTTGACGCACAACTGAATAAGCCAAAGAACCCCACAGGAGTCACGATACTCACAAACACGACGGTTCCATTCTCCAGCTTGGTTTCGACGGGTTCCGTCATAGCAACCACAGCGATGGACAGGTTGACGCACAACTGACTAAGCCAAAGAACGCCACAGGAGTCACGATACTCACAAACACGACGGTTCCATTCTCCAGCTTGGTTTCCACGGGTTCCGTCATAGCAACCACAGCGACGGACAGGTTGACGCGTAAAGCATACACGTTGAAGAAGCCGAAGAAGGCCAGGAGGGCCACGATCAGCCGCCGGCGTCGCCAGAAGCACCATGTCGCTTGGTGCTCTTGTGATCGCTCTCTGTGGAATAAGGAGAGCGATGAGTGTGTTGTTTGCTTTACAAAAAACTTGTTACGCATAAGAGGTTTGACGGAACATATATAGGTACGTAGAATTATAAAAGTAATTATAAGCACATCGAAGTTCCAAAAAACTAAAAGATTTGTACATGTAAAATCGTATTACTCGCAGTAGCTTATGAACTGCCATTCTGTCTTCATCGTTCCTATTATTATAATAGATTTTACGTTTTAGTTTTAAGATATCACACCAGCAATAGGGTAGTGCTTGATATATCATGCTAGCATGAAGAAACAGATAGATCGTGTCTAGTATCCACACTTAAAGATAATGAAAACGTCACGTGTACCTTTGGATATTTATAATTATAAGTAAACGTTGAATTTAGCCTAGTGTGTGCGTATTCAACAGTTCAGATAATGTAGGTATAGGTATACAGTGCGTGAGCTCTCAGAAGAACCTTCGAGTTTTAGAAAGAGACGTCGGGTATCAAGCAACAGTGACACATGAAAAAGCAGAACAGCAATATTACCTTCGTGTGTCATCGCCGATTCCCGAAGGTTCTTCTAAAAGCTCACAGACTGTAAGTACCTACTTAATTGAAAAGTGTAATCAAAGCGGTTCGTTCACATTGCACTATTTCTAATGACCGAAATATATAAATATTTAATAGAATTTATGACTCTTAACATTAAAATGTACCATTTAAAAATAAAATAAAAATCAGTAATAAAAGCAAAGTAGCAATTAGCATCCATACTTTAAATAAAATACAACATTTTACAGACAGGTAAATAAGAACAACGCAACAATAAAAAGCCAAATCAACCCTTAAAACAAAAACGCTACCGAAACGAGTTTAAACGACACTAAAGGTGAAGTGACAAAGCGGTTAACTTAAGCGATTCCTACAATTGGGTCACAACCTAATTAGGTCGCCCGCCACCATCGACAGTCGTCTTATGGCGACCATGATTACTTGCCAAATAATAGCGCCGGTGGGATTTACTTAAACGACCACAAACTGAGGGCTGTCTAAGCTGTCATTGGTTGGCTGCACCCGAAATTTAGAGTGACGGGGAGGCTAATGGAAATTTCTTAAGCACACTATTTTCAATTCATCACGTATGCTATGGTTTGTGTACAATATCGGCTTTTATGCCAATCACACTTGATTTCGTGATATTTGATTTTCTCGGTACCAGACTTCGTTAAATACAATTGATTGTCCTGTCAAGTACAGTCGGCCAAAAATGTGGTCTACCACCCTACGGTTGAGGTTCGTTTAAACATCATGAGACAACAAGGTCGTGCATGTTTTAAACTCCGTTAGAAATGTCAACCTTAGCGATCGTTAGATCTCGCAGAAACTTTGTCAAAACTGGCAGACCACTTTCTTGGCCCACTGTACAATAATTTAGATACGTGTTCAAATTCGTGGTTATAATAATTAATTTTAACCAAATTTGTAAATAATAAATACTTATAAGAACAACCATCTTTCCATGGACGAGCCTCAATGTATGTTTTCATCAGACCATTGCCTTAGACTCTCCCATTTGTACACAAAAGTAGTTTTAGGTCAAAATTCAACATAGTTTTATATAATATCATAATATGTCGATTTTTAAAGACATAATCAATTTCGGAATACATTGCGTGTTCAGAAAAACTTTAAAGTGTCATAAAAATCAAACCATATGTTATTTTTAAAAGTTGCTGAACAAACGTTGTCTGGTTTGAGGAGTAGAATCTACGTTTTAATTTATTGCTCCTATTACAGGAAACATCCGGTATACTCATTGCTCAAATGCAAGTGTGGTGACAACCCTAAGTGCAATGTATCAAGAGACTTTCCAAGCGAATATGTAGTAAACAAAGGGTCCTCTTTTGGGAATTAATCAGGGACTCTCACCTCGACGGTACCTTCTTATCTCTACAGGTTCGTATGGAGCGCTTCTATTTATTTCCCTTGACAATTTACTAGATTGCACCGACAAATGATTTGCATACTTTTCATCCAATATTAGGGAAAAAACACAGCCATCAAAAACCCGGGATCGGAACCGTGTGGCCCTCGTTCCGAACATAGATATTTATGTTTCTCCAAAGCTATGTAGGTACCTATTTAGCTTTGGAGTACCGTGTTTAGGCCACGAAGCTTGCTGAGTGGCCTAAGTAAGGTACGGGACTGAAAAGCTCTTAATTATGTTATGTCACGATTGTATAATAGTATTTTATACAATCGTGACATAATAAAGAGCTTTGCAGTCGAGTACCGTGTTTAGGCCACGAAGCTTGCTGAGTGGCCTAAGTAAGGTACGAGATTGAAAAGCTCAATTATGTCACTATTGTATACAATACTTTTTCTACGAGCACTCAAATTAGGCAAGTCGGTTAGAATAGAGTTCAATAAATGCGTAACAATCTGCTGCCTCTATATTGCATCGTGCGCCGCCCGGCCACGCTGTCGCGGTCGGGCGGCGCTCGACACCTGAGAGAACTATAATATTGTAAAGTAGTACATAATTGAGCTTTTCAAGCTTTTCAATCAAAGTGCTCAAAATAGGCAAACCGGTAAGAATTGAGTTCGATGAATGCCTCTTTGTAATAAAAAAAATAGGTAAGAGGCTTCCGTTCATTTTATTAGTTATAACTGTTATAAGTTGCCAATAGGCTCCTGAAGAGTTTTGTACTCACGGTGAACCTACATAAAATGCCTAAAATGCAATCAGAAGATAAGTACCTAGTTAAGTGAGTGTTTTGTTTGTACAGATATGTCTGGTTATACGATAACAGATACTTAGTGTCATTATAAATGAAGTGTAATGCGATTGTTTCTTCAGTATTACGACGGCCGTCGCTCGCATAATACATTCAGATTACGGTACGACTTGTTTATAATTATAATTTAGTGTAGTGTTTGTGTTAATATTTTAAAATTCATTAATCTAGCAGGATTGCAAACTGGTTTGAACCTTACCTATGCACTCTGTGAAATAGAAAACGGTAACATCAACGAGAACTGCTTTCAGTAACTTTTGGTTATATTTAACTGCCTAGGTAGGTAGGTAACTAATTATACTACCATTTATTTGTTAATTATGTATGAATGAAGCATAAATCATGCATCGTATTTATGAGCATTGTACACTTTGTACAGATCATGTTACGTTGCTTTAACAGGGATGGGAATATAAGTAGTGTTTATGACAATGACAGTCGTTAGTGAGCAATTTACATGCAATTTACTACCAGTATGTACTTACATTACAAAGTACGAGGTAGGTACGTAATAGAAGTGGTGGAAACTAAAATTATTTGCGGTTTTTAGTTCGATCATTCGTTACTTCACGGCCACAAACGGCACTACAGTAAATTATCGTAAAATAATTTTTCTTTTGAGTTTTCCTAAAGTTCGGCCACCTTAATTAAAGAATTCAAATTGAGTTACCTGTACTTGCTTTCACCAACCGTTCTAAACATTATTATACGCCTTTTTATACGAATTAAATAAGTGTTTTAAGTAGGTATCATTTGATAAAACTTTGTGAAAATTTGACGTTGTTAAAAAAATCTTGTCCAATAAGCTTGAAGGTTCAATGTGTGTTCATCAAAAGCTTTATCGTTACCTTATCTATTAAAAGTACATAAAATCTGACTATCTGAACACTTTCTCTGCTAGGAACACGCTAAATGTGTTCATTTTGTATAGAATCTAGGCAGCAGTTAAAGTTTTAAACTAAGTATCAATATTTTTACAGATACTCAGCATCAGCACCAGTTTTAAGTAGAACAAGACAAGTAATATAATGAGTTTCGAAAACAAAGTGGTCTTAGTGACTGGCGCCAGCGCCGGTATCGGCAAAGCTATAGCCCTGCTGTTCGCTGAGCGTCACGCGCGACTCGCGATTGTCGGTCGCAATGCGGAGAACCTACGCGCAGTCGCAGACGCATGTGCGAAGGACGGGCGCCGGCCGCTGGAGGTCGTGGCCGATCTGGCAACGGACGAGGGGTGTGAGAGGACGGCTAGGGAGACGCTAGAACATTATGGAAGGTACAGCTTCATCTATCTTCTTATTGATATTTAGTTCCTTGCTGAGCGACACACGCACGACTCGCGATTATCGGTCGCAACGCGCAGGATCTACGCGCGGTCACAGACGCATGCGCGAAGGACGTTTCGTGGATCATGGTGAATATGTTCGCATTAGATATCCGCCAGCCCGATCTGTACATTCCTCAAGAGTCATGATATCTCAGATGCAGCATCATTAGATACAATCGTAGCTATCAGTATAAACTGACAGCGAACATACCTACCAAAAATTACAAGTCACTGTGTTACAAAATTGTCTGATAGGTACTTATTTTCGACGCTTATCTTGAGCAAATAAAGATTAATAACCGACACAAAAGTGGATATTGCAAATACGAATGACAATTTGGAGTGTGAAGATAGAATGTCTTAATTCTAGTGATGTAACAGATTGGTTGACAAAAAAGTAGTATTGAGCAAGTGTATGACGTTTTCCAAGATCCATTTTTGTAACGTCCGTTCCTCCTAAGGTTAAATAAACTTAGACAACTTCGGGGCCATAGATAAATACGGTCAAACTAGTATACATATTACATAACTGACAACCAACGTTTTCAGACAGACAGTTTTCTGTTGTGTCACCTTGGTCCGGTGTACCTACGATTCCCGGGAAACCTTTCGCCCAGAAGTCAATAGAACCATTATTTTTAGGATTACATCGTTCATCTATTGAGAAGTCATTTGATGGTATTGTGTTATTTCAGGTTAGACGTCCTGGTAAACAATGCAGGTGTGGGGGCACGTACGGACCTCGCGCGGACGAACATGGCGATCTTTGACGAGGTATACCATTGCCGAGGTTTCCTATTAAATGCATAAGATACTAGCATAAGTATAGGTATATACGACCCACTGCTGAAGAGTTACCTGCTCTGACAACGCAAGGCTCTTGTACAAAACGGTTTCAACTGTAGAGTAGAACCCACGCTATACCACCAAAGCATAGAATAAATAATAGTATAACGAAAGTACAATTTACTCGTAAATTCCTTACGCTATTCGCTCTACACTATTGCTCATCTATAAACATCAAGTACCTATTTAAATACCGGTCTAATGATATTTCTTGCAAAGGTCACACTCACAAAACAGTTTTTCTACTCCTGCATTCTAATTTGCCAATAAAATGACTGACAGGTATATTCAAAGCATATACTTTATGAACGTTGTCATAATATGACTCAAAAGTCGATTCTTAGGGATATATAATGGGTCTGTTGCCGGGGCGGGCCCCGCGCCGCCGCCACCCGCCGCTGTAGGCAAGGGAGGCGCCGGCACAATCCGCCAGGAGATTGAAGACAATTGTATAGAGGCAGCAGGTCATTCGTCGAACTCAATCCTTACCGGCTTGCCTAGCACTCGTAGAAAAACTATTGTGTGCAACGGTACATAATTCGGTCTTAAAATTCTCGGGTCTGTTTTTACAAAATTCGGCTTCGCCTCATTTTGTAACTTCGACCCTTGAATCTTAAGAACCCTTATTATGTAACTGTTGCACAAAATACTTTATGCCACACCTGGCCATAAAGTGGCTTTTTCCGCACGCTGCGCGTACGGAAAAAGACGCTTTATGCCCAAGTGTAGACATAAAATGATGTACACAACACGGGAGGTAATAAAGAAAGCCCTCGATCGCATATTTACGCCCCTCGCTTGCAGCTCGTGCCGCAAACTTCTTCGATCTCGGCCTTTCTTTGTTTTACCACCCTAGTTGTGTAATGTACTAATACTGTACGGTAACCTAGTGGACCAAACATCGCTGAAATGTATTAGGGGTCATTTAGTATATTTTAGACGTTTATTTTTTTCCGATGAAACTATCTAACTGAGAAGCGCTGTACATTTCAGATTTTGCATTTCTTTTTCTTATCTGAAAAATACTGTAAATTGTATCTTTGAAACATGAATTTATTACATATACAATATTGGAAATCAAGACTGCATGCACGAAATATAATCTGGTTTGTACCAACTTCCCCAGTGATGCAGATTGTCATGGTTTCTCTGCATAAATTAATTGGATATGCAATAGCATGCGAGAAAGCAATCCGAATTTGACTATCAATTTATAAATATGTACGTTATACAGTCAATGACAAAAATATTTACCCACTTTTGCACCTTACTCCATGGTAATAAGTCTAATAAGGATCAAAATTTTAATTGTATACATATTTTTAGCGTTGACTGCACCTACATAGAAGTGATGGCCAGACGTTTTAAATGAAAGTTTTTGAAGCAATATAAAATATCATTCATTATCAAGTTTATAAGTTTAATAATATTATAATGACCGCTTTATTATTTTGTTTTATTATTGGCATCTACTCAGAATCAAAGTGTCCCAACTTTTTTTTTCTTTTATTAGGATCGATACAGCTCATTCTAAGAAGAAATCAATAAAAAAAAAATCACAAAGAAGTAGCGCAGACAACTTATCATACCACCACAAAACAATTAAATCTAATTGGAAATGAAAAATTACATGAATGTTAAATAAGAAAAAAATAGTCAAAAACTGCTCATAGCGAAACTCTAATGGCTGCTCTACATGATGAGCCATCATAGGGACGCGACTATGCGTTAGAGGGAGCCAACGACATTGCTAACTCGTTATATCGTATAGCTGCATCCCTATGACAGCCCATCATGTAGAGCAGCCCTAAAATAGCTACTGATAACAGCAAAAAATGTGGTATTTACAGGTGTTTAACACGGACGTAAGGGGCGTGTACAACCTGACCCGGCTACTGGCACCAGCGCTTATTGAAACCAAGGGTAACATCGTCAACATATCCAGCATCGCCGCTACCATGGTGGCTGTCGGGAGCCTGCCTTATGGTATGGCGAAGGTAAGACCATAACTCTGTTTACATTCTATTGAACAGTCCAACTCTCTCAGAACCGACCGCATCACTGCAGTTCCTATCAACTTCATAGTGTTTTGATATTTTCCAGAGCTCAATGAGCTTGGTAACTTGTGAACATCAAATAATATTTTGTACATAAATACCAGAAAACTCTACTACGATCCGGGGTTTGAACCCGAGACCTCCAGATTTAAAGTCTGACTTTTTACTGCCAGGGCTACTAGCGTCTCACATGTGGTCAGTCCCGAAGGGGCGTTTATTCAAGTGGCTCCTGGCGTAGTGCCTAATATAACACTAAGAATAAATAGCAATATCTGCAGCATCTCGGACTCGGGTACTTTTTAGAGCATTTATATGAATATATTTATCCAGAAACTTGTTAGAATTTGTCCAGAAGGAGAAATGTCATGGTTTATATGGGAGCTCATGCATTCTAAGACACTTCCCATCTTGGCAGTACCTATACCTTTGGCACTACCAGAATGATAAGTTTTTTTTTAAAGATAGATTAGATAATAAAAACCCTAAAGGCCCTTAAACCCAGCGGACTTGATGATAAGATAAGCTTAGACAGAACCATGCTACATTAATCCAATGTTAACGCTAGAATGCAATATTTTCAGGCAGCGCTCGACCACTTTACAAAGCTGATCGCTCTTGAGTTGGCGCCTAAAGGCGTTAGAGTCAACACAGTGAGCCCTGGAGTCACAGTAAGTATCAATGCATTTTCTTGTTTATTTAGTAAAAAAATTATCGTTGTTATAAAGAAAGCAAATATTCGAATACTTGACGTATATCTGACATGGATTCTTATGGTTTCATCGTTAAATTTCGGCTTTGATCATGTGATGATTGACAGTGACAATATTAGGTATAAAATAAAACAGTATAAACGATACAATGGCACCAGACACCAGCAAATGGTATGCTTCAAATTTACTTTGTCTGGTCGTTGTTTCTGTCATCAGTGTCATCACTCACTAAATGCAGAATTCAGAAAAGATGAACACGATCTAAAAGTCTTTTATCTACATCCATACCCTAATATGTCTATTTTATGGTCAGGATCGATGAGCAAACGCCCTATATTTAGATATGAGTATCTGTGGCTGCATCTTAATGTTTACATTTTAGTATCGGTAACCGATACCTTAATTACGTTCAAATTTCGAACGTCTTCTTAAAGTAAAAATTAGTAGTTAGAACAAATGTGTTATCTGTAACGATGTTATTATTATCAAATAATAAGCAAAAATTCAATATCATTATGAAAATCCGGGTGCGGGCATGCGCCGCCCGACCGCCGACACAATCGAGTTGGTCATGGCGATGGCGTGCAATCCGTGCAATTGCAGTCATTCAATCATCATTTCGGGTTTATAATATGTGTGTAGATAAAGCAGTGTATGCAACTGTACGTAATTAGGCCTTAAAACACTCGTGTGATCTTATTATGAAACTCACTTCGTTCGTTTCATAAAACCACACTCGTGTTTTAAGGACCCCTATTACGTAACAGTTACATAAACTACTATTTGCTTACAGGTCAGTGACTTCATCCAGCGCATAACAGGTATCAGCGACGAGCAATACCGCGAATTTCTAAACAACGTGGCTGAAGGCATTCCCATGCGGCGCGTCTGCGAGCCAGAGGACGTGGCCAAAATGGTTGTGTTCCTGGCCAGTGAGGACAGCGAACTGGTCACGGGAACTATAGTCAAGGTCGATGGGGGAGCGGAGTTGCAGATGGACTATAGTCCTGTTGCGAAGCAGATTCAGAAATAAGTTTAATTAATATGTTATTTGCGTTACATATAGAAATTGTTATATTTTAATGTTATCTATTTTCATAAAAATATATATTTAAAATAAAACTGTTTATTGCATTCTAAGATTTCTTTTTAACGAACAAAACTCTTAATATATTTACTCGGATAACAAGAATTTAGGACCAAATTAAGGTATTTAAACGATTTCCAGCCTGGTGAATTAATTCTTCGAAAAAGTCTGATTTGATTGGCCTTGTAGCTTAAGGTTAAGTGATCGTTTTGTTTGTACAAATGTCTGGTTATACATTATAACAGGTACTTAGTGACGTTATAATTAGTTGTATTGAGATTGTTTCTTCAGTTTTAGACGGTCGTCGCTCGCATTTTACATTAAAACAAATTCGGTACGATTTTTTAATAATATATTGGCATAAAGTGTATTAGTGTTTGTGCAAACAGGTTGTGACCTGAGCTTTAAGCTATAGCTCTACTCATTGGTATTGGTAGAAGTGGCGGAAAGTAAAATTACGGTTTTAGCTCGATCATTCGTTATTTGACAGTCACACACGATAAATTAAAGCGTAATAGTAATTAAATTGTAGTAAAATAAAGCGGATTTTTTTTATTTTTTCCCAAAACTGGACATCTTAAAAAAAAGTATCTTATCTAATAGTAATAAGTGCTAAACCATTTTATTTTAGGTAGGTGTACTCATTTAGGTAGGTACATCAATCACTCCAATAATAGTTATTATTGTGTGTCTTTTTCTAAGTGTTAAATTGCCTTTAAATACTTATGTCATTACTTACGCAAAACTTGTGAAAAATTAACACTCAACTCTCACTAATTAACACTCAATGTCTTGAGTCATATACTACGTATGGTACAAAAAAAATTATAAAATTATAGTTTCTGATACTGTATTAACTTAATTAGGCATTGTCAAACTTAAATTAATTTCGTAGGTATATGTATACATATTTTTACAGATATTCGGTACCAGTTTTGAGTACAACTCGGAACACAAGGGTAATATAATGAGTTTTGAAAACAAAGTGGTCTTAGTGACTGGCGCCAGCGCCGGTATCGGCAAAGCCATAGCCCTACTATTTGCTGAGCGTCACGCGCGACTCGCGATTGTCGGTCGCAACGTGCAGAACCTGCGCGCAGTCGCAGACGCATGCGCGAAGTACGGGCGCCGGCCGCTGGAGGTCGTGGCCGATCTGGCGACGGACGAGGGGTGTGAGAGGACAGCTAGGGAGACGCTGGAGCATTATGGAAGGTACAGCTTCAAATATCTTTCAGTTGATGTTGAGTACCAGTTATATGAAATTCATGCAGTTTAACCCAAGAGACAACTAGTAGGTATTTAAAAAGTAAAAAAAAAACCCCAACATGGAAACGTTTCACCATTGTAATAAAACATGTCGCCCTATCATACGAGTAGTGCATGGGGACCCCATGCGTCGACCTACACCTACCTACAGCCAGGACATATCAGTCCGTCGCATTTTTCTGGAAGATTCATCCGCATCAGATCCGATGGACAGATCTGTAGGTATATATTAGTTTACCTCAGTTCTTAGCATCATTACAATCAATCTTAAGGCCATGATACATCTTATTCCACCAATGTCTTAGGCATCACTATGAATTCTCACTGAACCACAGATAACCTCAACCACTAGATAGATCATAAGTACAACTCGAGGTCACCACACATAGGTGCTCCCGTACTAATTTTGTATGAGAGCGCGACCGCTTATTTCAGTTGAGTTAATGTTATTGATCATTACTCATGTGAATCAAAAATATCCACCAAAATTAAGTAACAGAGGTGAACCTGGATTGTTATACTACAAATTGGCGTAGAATACTATTGAGATATGCTGTTCGAATCGTAGAAATTTACGAACACAATTGCGCTTATGTGTGGTGACCTCGTGCTCCCTGTAAAAGCTTAATGATGAGGTGTCTGTGTAGTCTGTGCACTGAACACTTGAACAGACCAAAAAATTGCAAGTGTGATGTGTAACAAATTAGTCTGGTAGATTATTTTCGACACTTATCTTGAGCAAATAAATATCAATATCCTCTTCAAAACTCGATATTGCACAAACATATTGACAAATTCTGAGCGTGAAGATAAAATGTCTTCTGGTGGTATAACCGAATTGGTTGACAAAAGAGCAAAAAAGAATCAGCAATTTGAAGAAGTTATGCAAGAACTTCCGTTGCTCTAAAGGTTAAAACAGAACCATTATATTTAGAATCATATCGTTCATATATTGAGCAGTAATTTGATGATATGTCAACAGATACAGTAATGTTTGATTTCAGGTTAGACGTCCTGGTAAACAATGCAGGTGTAGGTGGACGTACGGATCTCGCTCGGACGGATATGGCGATCTTTGACAAGGTATACCATTGCAGAAGTGTCCTATTATAAATTTTAAACAAAACGGAACCAGGTAACTCGGAACTCTTTCTTCTTATTCAGAAACTCTTTTTTGCTCTTTGTTTATCTTATCTGCGAGACAATTGTAGAGAGTAAATTATAACTTCGTGGAAATTGACATTCTGAAACATCAAAATATTTGAAATTCAGACTGCAACGAATGAGATATATTCGTACCCACCTCGCCGATGATTCAGTTTGTCATGGTTTCTCTGCATGAATTAATTGGATATGCAATAGCATGCGAGAAAGCAATCCGAATTCGATTATCAATCTATAAATATGTACCCGATACAGTCAAGGCCTAAGATATTTTACACAATTTTGCACCTTACTCCATTGTAATAATGTCAAAAATTATATAGGTATTATTGGCGTTGACTGTACCTACATAGAAGTACCCACAACAACCAAAACCATCCATCCACTCATCGTCCATTTCAAATGAAAGTTTTCGAAGCAATATAAAATATCATACTCAAGTTTATAGAAGAGGGAACATGCTGGGACACTTGTTACGTTACGACACGATGAATTCATCAAGACAATCATAGAAGGGAAAGTGGAAGGAAGAAGGAAGAGAGGGAAGCCAAGAAGGGCATACATGGATCAAGTGAAAGAGAAAGTGAACGTCGGGTCGTATCTGGCTGTCAAGGAGAAAGCCGGAGGAGTACATGGAGATTGCTTCACCGACGAGAGCTCAGCTCTTAAGTTCATGATGATGAATTGATGATGAAGTTTATAGGTCATTAAATACCGCTTTATTATTTGGAGTTGATATTGCCAAGATATCTTTCGATCCTATTAGGAAAAAAAGTCTCCCCAAATTTCTGTGCATTTTTTCAATGCTTCCATTCTGTTACCATCATAAAAAGTCAATAAAAATGGTAATGAATTGGGAAAAAACTTGGAAATAAATAGCTTGCGATTCCAAGAAGAAACCACAACAAATTTTTCAAAAGCTGTATCTTGGGCACCTTATCAAGCCACAACAAACAAATTTCATCGGAAAAATAAAGATTGAATAGGAATTAATTAGGTTTGAATCATGACACCATGACATTAACAGAAACTGCTTATAGCGAAACTGAAAAATACCTAAGCGCTGATAACAGCAACGTTTCGCTATTTACAGGTGTTTAACACGGACGTAAGGGGCGTGTACAACCTGACGCGGCTACTGGCACCAGCGCTTATTGAAACCAAGGGTAACATCGTCAACATATCCAGCATCGCCGCTACCATGGTGGCTGTCGGGACCCTGCCTTACAGTATGGCGAAGGTAAGGCCATAACTCTGTTTGCATTCTGGTGCTTGATGGGCGGAAAATACATGACCAGGCTTGGTTCAGGACATTCGCTGTGAAGGGAGACCAGCGCTGCACCAGTTTGCCGTCGGAAAGTTATACCATACCTGCAATCATTGCGGTCGTGTTTGCCGTTCCCGCATTGGCTTGTACAGTACTTGAAGTTAGATTAATTAAGCCCAGCGGGCTTGATGGTAAAGTAACCTTAAACAGAACCGTGTCACATTAATACAACGCTATCGAATCTTCGAGAAACAATATTAAATATAAAGGAGGTGCAGATTCGAACAAGGGTTCTCTGCCTTTTCGCCGAAAATTGTATTGCCGAATTTCACTTGCCAACCAACTTTTCGCCGAAGTTTCATTTGGCCGAATTTCATTTCCCAACTTTACATAATCCAACCTAACCTAATCCAACCTAGTAGGTAATTTTCATTTCCCAACTATGGGGTTGGGAAATGAAATGGTTGCGAAATAATTATTTGGTAAAAGTTGTTCGGCCAAATGAAACTTCTGCGAAAAGTTGGTTGGCAAGTGAAATTCGGCAATGCAATTTTCGGCGAAAAGGCAGGATACCTTCGAACAAGATTTACTGAAAATATGGCTCGTGAAAATTTGTAATCGGCCAGTCATATACCGTAATAAGACTGTTAGAGAAAGTGCTTTACGATTCGTTCTTACAGCAGTTTTATGGGGCCATTTTTTTGGGCTGATTGTGTATCCCTATATTCTTAATCGGTGTATAGAATGCAATGTTTTCAGGCTGCGCTCGACCACTTTACAAAGCTGATCGCTCTTGAGTTGGCGCCTAAAGGCGTTAGAGTCAACACAGTGAGTCCTGGAGTCACAGTAAGTATCAATGCATTTTCTTGTTTATTTTGTACATAAAAATATCTTTCTTGTCGAACGAGCAGGTGCGTAAGCGAAGCGATAGTTCTTATCGAACGAGCGGGAGCGTAAGCGAAGCGAGTTCTTACAAACAAACAACTTCTGGCTACTGGGACGTCTCGGCATCGGCTTTTTTATTTTGAGAATTTGTTCGACGATAACTTTAGTAACGTTTTTCTGATCTGAAATTTGTTGGGGTTGGAGCAGAGATACATAAAATTTGAAAGTGAGCTGGATCGATGAAGGGGTTGTGGACTTAAGAGGCGAAAAAAATAAATCTCCATATGGGTCTTGTTATTGGTAAACTCGTATGCAAGTACCTCGCAAGTTCTCAGTTCGAGGCGGACTACTAGTATATAATGCTTGTTGAAAGTAAATATTCGAATACCTGACGTATACCTAATGGATTCTTACGGTTTCATCGCTACATTTTGGCGTTAATGTGTGTTTATCGAGGCCGTTTTACCTATGATGATTGACCGCATTAAAGTAAAACACCATAAACTATACAACGCTACAGCACCACGCACCAGCAGATGGTCTACTTCAAATTACTCTCTCTTTGGTCGTTGTACTGAGTGAGGAACATAGTCCGCGTATTGGATACTTTCTATCACCGTCACCCACCATAGAGAATATAGAGATGCAGAATTCAGAAACGATCTAAAAGTTTTCTTAATACCTTCGCTTACAGGTCAGCGACCTTCTCCAGCGCACAATAGGCATCAGCGATGAGCAATACAACGCGTATCTCAACAACATGGCTAAAGGCATTCCCATGCGGCGCGTCTGCCAGCCGGAACACGTGGCCAAAATGGTGGTGTTCCTGGCCAGTGAGGACAGCCAACTGGTCACGGGAACTATAGTCAAGGTCGACGGGGGCGCGGAGTTGCAATTGGACTTAAGTTATTTCGCGAAGAAGAGTCAGGAATAATTTTTCCTAATGTTTTATCTGCTTTAAAATAGATAGAAGTGATAAATTTAGTATTAAAATTTGAATTTTCATAATGTTAAATTATTTTTCGACTTTGGACTTGAGAAGTTGAGACTTAGAACCTTGGACCTCACCTCACCTCCCCTCCCCTGACTCATTGTTTATTGTTACTATCAATGAAAATAAGCGTGTGAAACGCAATGGCGTATGCACGGCACGAATAGATCTATTACACGATAGTTATTATAGGCCTGTTTTAATTTCATGTGATTTTAATTCGTTAATAGTGTCAACGCTCATATGAAGGGTCACCTGTGAATGTGTTCCCTTCATTTTAGAGCACCCCATGAAGTAGAGATCGTCTGTAGCAGAGGCCGCGAAAACAGAGATCACTGGCCTAGTAGGTATAGGTATACAGTGTGTTTCTGTAATAGGAACAATAAATTAAAACGTAGATTCTACTCCTCAAACCAGGAAACGTTTGTTCAGCGACTTTTAAAAATAACGTATGGTTTGATTTTTAGGACACTTCAAAGTTTTTTCGAACACGCAATGTATTCCGAAATTGACTATGGCTGTAACCCTACAGCCACCCGACAAGCAATGTCAATTAGACGGATTTTAACGTTCATTGAAAATACTATTTAGTTTGTATGAAAAAGAGACAATCTACAAAATACATATTTTTTTAAAGTTGTTGAACAAAAGTTTTGTAGTTTGAGGAACAGAATCTATGTTTTAATTTATTGCTCCTATTACAGAAACACACTGTATAGACGATCGAGCGTAGCAAGGCCAGATAGGAATACGAGGCTGGGAATCACGTTTTCATGTCGAGGTATGAATAGTGCTGTTCTCATATCATCCTGTGACGAGAAAAAATAAATCAGCTGTTCGAAAACTTGCCGCCATCTTTTATGCCAATGTTACTTCGCAGGCCTAGGCCTGAAAAGTTGTGAAATCCCATTACAGTCCCATCGAGTTACTGCGCCGGAAACAGGATACGTTCGAGCTTATTATAAATAAGGAATGTAACGAAAATATTTTATTGCATGTTTGAGAAAATGTATTTTCCATAAATATGCGTGATGCTTGCTTAACATATAACACACACTAAGCGTAATTCAGCCCAGATCAAAGAATTTAGTCGACTATATACAAAAATCTGCCACGAAGTTTGGAACGCCTAGCATTGATTTATTAATTATTATATTCTACTAAGGTAGAATTCATAAATCCGCGGACTGATTTGACAGCTCTTTTCATACATTTGACAATCGCTTTGTATGCCAGGAGCTGTCAAATCAGTCCGTGGAATTGTGGATTTTACTATAGATGTGACATCTAGAACAAATTTTGTGCGCCATGTTTGGCGGTTAACAGCTGTGACAGAATCAAACAGTAGAGACTTGTACATAGTGATTTTCACAACAACTTTTGGGACAAAACAATTCTTAGGGGTCCCACCGACTATCAGTCTGCCTGACGATATCCCCATTATAGGGATGTCATCTCCTGTTCCTGTTACTCAATGACGCCTAGACATGATATTTCCGTGTAGTGTATCCTTCAAATACCATTCCTGGCGTGATTGGAAACGTGTGTAGGTAGGTCTGGCCGGGCTACCGGGGAATGCCGGACGAATGCGCAAGCCATCCCGCGACGTTCCCCCTAACGGTAGAGCGGACGACGCCGGTGTTTTTTAAGTGGGTAGGCCTCTCCCTCCCTCCGGCTAGCGGAGGGAGTTGTGGGAGGAGGAGAGTCCCACATACCCCCCACTATGGCCCTCCCCAGGGCCCAGGGGGATGCGTAAAGCATTTTCACACCGACAAAAAAAAGGGACCTAATAGTAGAGTTACAGACATGGGTCAAATACTTAGGTTCCACACCAGTGGCCGCCTTGGGGGCAACAAAACCAATTCACACGGTCCAACAAACTCACCTTTTTGCGATATCGGGTGATCAACTATTGTTTCGGTATTATTAGTGTTTTAAATCCGGTTTTTGTATAGTTTACGTACAGACAATTTAAGCGATGATCAGTATAATCAGAGACTACTAGTGTACTACTAGTACGCTATTTGTTACTAGGTGGAGTAGCAGTGCAGGTGACATTTCTCTTACATACTCGATATCTTTAGGGGGCTTTGACATAGATGGCGCAATCGACATGAGCTTCAAAAAGTTTTTAGGCTGTGGTCGTCTATATCTCTATAGTCTCTGGTACCTATAATTAAATAGCGGATTTAACTTCAGAGGGAATAATATGCTTTGGATATAAGTTTTGGAGCGTTTGGACATAGGATCCTGCAATAAGGAAGATGTCTCTTGCCGGATATAACGAATTATTGTCACTAAGAAATTCAGAAGCATGTTGGATAATATAAGCATTGTTTTTTAAGCAAAATCAAATTTGGCTATAAGAATTTTGAAGTTTCAAGAGGTATATTAGACAAGTACTGTGAATGTAATCTCGCTTAAATCTGGATGAGGGGGTTTAAGAGGATGATAAGAGCTAAATTCGCTCCCTATCTTTTTCAGCGCGAGTGAAAGAGAAACACTGCCTTACGGTTAGTATGGGAGCTCATTGCAAAATTTGCAAAATGATGAATTTAAAAAAACTATGCATTAATTGAGATATGTAAGGCAACGAAGTTTTTAGTATTAGTGTGGTGGAATGTTGTCCTTAATTACAGACATATAAGCCAAGAAACTAAAGACGTGCAATTGTTTTAAGCTAATTTTAGATGTAACTTTGGAATTATTTTCTATCGAGCCGATTTCGTCCAATCGTGTATTGGAATTAACCAAGTTCTTTTAAATATAATGAATATTAATATATATTTTTTTCACTTTTCCAAAACAAGTAGTTATAGCTATATGACTGTTTAAGTAAAGTCAATTTGAAGGTCATCGGGTCTTGTCAGCCTCTTAACGCAAAGATCGAAAATCGACAATTCATTGGCCCCGTCTCTATCGCTCTTGCATATACGAAAGAGAGTGATGCAAATAGACGATTCGACAAACGATGTGGTTCGCGGTTATAGGCCAGAGCTCGACTGTGAAAGTACCTGTCTTATAGGAGTTGCAGGCGTCCATGCCTATTACGGTACAGTTTGTTTGCCGCCAGGGTTTTGGTATAATAATAATAATAATATGTTAGCCTCTATACGTCCCACTGCTGGGCACAGGCCTCCTCTCATGCACGAGAGGGATCAGGCTATAGTCCCCACTTTGGTATAATAAACCAAAACAAAGTTTTTAATTTTTTATTAGTTTGTAACAGGTATTATAATAGGTAAAAGGCAAAACCTTCATTGTAACGTTAGATATCGGAATTAAATAATGTACTTAATGCATTACAACTATTACAAGGTTAGCTTTGCTTATTAAGTGAATGAGTTTCCGCTTCTAGTGTGTTATGTTATGAAAAAAGCAATTACTTATAAGTACATCGAAGATAATAGTAGTGTATAATTTAACACGTTACATTTATATCTTTTTGATTGTTAGATAATGATATCATTGCTAATGTTTGCTTGGGTGTTTCTTCACTTCTTGGCCTATTTTTCTATAAACTGATTTAGTCGGTACGCCAAAAATATGTATACATGTTTGAGCTAAATTACAAAGGAGTAAGGTACAATTTATGGCGTTGACTGTACCTAATACATCAAATGAGTTATAAAATACCTCATAAGTATGATACTATAATTGAAGGGATGTTTACAAAAACAACATAACTGACTACACTGGTTGACACCTGAAACGATTAACAATGTTCTTAAAAAAGTGTCAACCGCTCTAAGCAGTTATGTTGTTTTTGTAAACATCCCTTCAATTGGTTCCAGTCCGTTGCTTTGAAATCAGATTCAAGCCAAATTATATTAAAATTTGGCTTGAATCTGATTTTTTTGTCTATGGGTGTATGGATTTGACATAGATAACTTATCAAAAATATTTTGAAGCGATTGCAGCACCACCTAGGCGAAACTTGCGCACCGTCACGTGGTCAGAAGAAAAGGCTAGAAACTAGCCGTGATTGATTGATTTTTTAAGTAATTGCATACGTAGTCGGTACAATGTTTTTCAGACATCAAAATAACCAACCGCTTCTAACAAAATGGAATGCCAACGAGAATTTCCCACCCAGCAAAGTAAAAGGTAAGACCTCACCCAACATTTACAAGTACAGCTATGCGGAAATATCAGCTGGTGACGTGCCATACAATAAATAATATTAATCAAAAACAATTAACACGGTTCACTTTGTTTGAACAGTACATGTTTGAATAAAAAGTGGATAAAAAGATAAGAATTCTTAATTTATTAAAGTGATTGACAGGCACTTAGGTACACTCGACTACAAAAATATAGGTATCCACTTTTGAATCGACCTTATTACAACGCAATAAGGTGAAAAAGTGGATACTTCTGTTTGTAGTCGACTGTACATACATGTTGAGAGTACGTTTGCCATCTTTATGGTGCAATGTATATAAGGCCGTATCGATAAAACAGACGGAGAGTTGGTACTTAATACAAGATTTAGTCTAAACAATTCTGAACTGATTATTAATTAAGTCGGAGGAGTTAAAAACCAGTTAAAAGTAATATTAACCAGTTTTGAAGAGAAAATCAAAACTACCTATTAAAAGCAAAATAGTCATATCATTTGGTACGTGGAGCTAAATATATCAAACCAGTGAACGTGCCTATATTAAGCCTTGTAACTCTTTAACGCCGTCTAAATTTGAGTGTCAAAAACAAGCTAATAATAGAAAATCCGTGACTTACGTATTTATCTCTCGGAGGCACGGTATCATGGTACTGTCTAAAAACTTTACAAGATTAGATTGCCAAGCAGACCCCAGGTTCAATTGAGCCAACAAAGAACGCAAAAGAAAAACGCTAGGAGGATGTATGTATGGTATTTATAAATGAGTTGATATCGAATCGATCTCACAAATCTAAGCAATAATCTATATTTGAGTGTATTAACCCCTTAGCATGTAAGTCTTACTAATGTGATATGTGTCAATGGTTACACGAAATAAATATATTCATTTCATTTTTCATTTTTTCATTTCACAAATCTAAGGGAGATAACGCTATCTAAGCTATCTTGTATGAGGTAGAATAGAACACCCACATGCTATTGATCCGGCGTTTAGCATTATCAGTTTTCTACTTGCGTCACGCTGCCCACGTGAAATAATATGATGCATTGCCCGTCCCGTAATCATCGAATTTGAAACCTTTTCATGCGACTAAACTACACTAGTTCAGAAAATGTTCTCCTTCATGGCACAGGCATTGCCTATACCCATATAGGCCCTATAGTGTAGAGGTCAGTATATAAAGTACAAATAATTTTAACAAAAAAAGAACCGACTTTACTTAGGATCCGCTATTCCAAGAGGAAGTGGCCGAGTTGCTGTAAAAGATAGTGAAATCACTATAGGTGTGCCTATAATATTTGAAGAGTTCCCTCGATTTCTCCAGGATCCCATCATCAGATCTGGACCTAAAAACTAAACTAAGACTACTATTTCAAACAAAAAAAGAATTTACCAAATCGGTTCAGCCGACTTCGAATAATCGGTGTACAAAAATTAAAAAAAAAACAAAGATTTCGACGAATTGATAACCTCCTCCTTCGAAATCTTGAAGTATGTTGAAAAATGAAAACAGATAAAAACTGTAACCAGTATCCACGTATCTATTTAATTTTTCATGTAGCATTAAACCATATTCATCAAGGAGATCAGAACCAGCGGAGTTTGCTTTTAAATTGGCCTAAAGTAACTTAATACTCCACCTAGTAACAAATAGCGTACTAGTAGTACACTAGTAGCTACTAGGTGGAGTAGCAATGCAGGTGACATTTTCTCTTACATTTTGTATATCTTTAGGGGGCTTTCGGACAGAGGGCGCAATTGACTTGAGGTTCAAAAAGTTCTTAGGCTGTGCTGCTCTACTATATAAGTTACTTTATGATACGGATATGACAAAACTATAAGGGTACAGTTTTTGTGTTTGCTACGGAATGTGGTAACTTCTTTCTATTCATGAGCCTAGTTTTCTCAAGTGAACGGAATCTCTTGGAAATTTTCACAGGCTTTCGTATTCGTTTCTTCAAGAACGCCAAACAATCATGGCATAAAATTTTCTCCATCCTTTTGGGCCAGGGCCCAATCAAATAGCTGCTGTAAACGCAGCCCTCAGGGGCCGGGGCTATTACGACAATAGGGCATTAATGGAAAAATAATTGGAGCCAATCTTGCGGTCCATGCGAATTGATTTTCTCCCCTTTTTAAAAGGAAATTTCTACAAAATTTTCGAGACTCTAAAGAAGAACAGAGTGACAGCAAGAAAAAAATAATGCGTAGGTTCATGCGATTTTTTCTAAGCAGCGTTGTGTTTTGCCACCTATAAATAAATTCCCTAGTGTATCAAAAAAAAACAATTTGCTTTCCTAATCGTGGGCGCTTGCAACTTCACTCAACATTCTCTGTCTTTAAAAATCTGTCCCCTCTATTTTCTTAAGACTGGTCCCTTGAGATTCTTGAGAATACTTAGATAAAGAATTAACTCTACAGTACGTGCGTAAGTAAAAAAATTCTTTGAAACCTTATAGGTACTAGGTATACATATATGCGCGCCGATTCATAGTGTTAACTGCTACAAAGATTCAATTAGAAATCGATCTCTTTGACAACCGACAATGTGGTAGTTTCAGTAAAACATAGCATAAGGCCTGCCTCACCGGAACGCTATGTCGCCCTTACGTTTCGAAGTCGCCATACCGTGGCCGGAGATATCGAGTAGCATACATACAAAAAAAATTATAATAATGATAAAAAAATTCAGTCGAATTGAGAACCTCCTCCTTTTTTGAAGTCGGTTAAAAATGTTTTAATTTTACCTAAACAAAAGAACACTTAGGTAATATAAGAAAACCTACACTTATAATTAATGATTATTTTTCCTCTTTTTAACCGACTTCAAAAAAGGAGGAGGTTCTCAATTCGACTGAATTTTTTTAATATTTTTTTTGTATGTATGTTACTCGATATCTCCGTGAATCGTAAACCGATTTTCAAAAATTTTTTTTTAATCGAATTGGTATAACCCCTAGACTGTCCCATTTTCACCAAGTCGGGGTCTGATGATGGGATCCTGGAGAAATCGAGGGAACTCTTCAACTATTAAAGGCACACCTATAGTGATTTCACTATTTTTTACAGCAACTCGGCCACTTCCTCTTGGAATAGCGGATCCTAAGGGAAGTCGGTTCTTTTTTTGTTTAAAATTATTCATTATAATATAACAAAATGGAAATCTAAACTTGATTCGGTTATAAATAATATATAATGCTGTCTGTCGGCACGTGTAATATAATAACTAATAACCAGAGCTCGGATTTTTCACGGCAAAACAAAACACTAGCGTAATTTAGCCAGTGCTTGAAATATTATTTTATCGACACCTATCGAGTCTTACTAGAGTATATGACAGGTATTGCCTCAGTACATTTTTTCTTTTTTTATTCGATGGTACACCTAAAATATTACCCGAACTGATAATGAATTCTATAAATTTGCTCCCTTGACGTCAACTGAAGTTGAACGTACATTTAGTGTACATAAATGGATTTATAGTGATAAACGCAACTGTTTACTCCCAGAGAATGTTGAAAAGATAATGATCATCTACTCCTATCACTATTACCCAAATAAAATGTCTTGTGCTGCTGTGTGTACTGACGTAGATTTTGAAGAAGAAATTGCGTCTGTTTCTAATATATAGTAACTTTATATAAATGTTTTTATTAGTTTTATTACATATTAATTTTATTTGGTGACTTTTATTTCTTCTAGTTCTGAATTATCGATATCGATAAAATAATATTTCAAGCACTGGCTAAATTACGCTAGTGTTTTGTTTTGCCGTGAAAAATCCGAGCTCTGCTAATAACCTACCGTCGCAACGCATAGAAAAACCAGACGGACATATAACAAAATTATTGCATACTAAATACCTGTTTGACTTGTTTATTACTTGAATGTTTTAAAGTAGTCATTTCCTAGTGCAAACATGTTTCGCTGTAATTACCAGAGATAAGAACTTGTAACAATGTTGGGGTTTTCGTCATTTATTTACATTATTATACATGTTTCTTGCACGGTAGGGTAGGGTGTTCAAAATGAGCTGGACACGACTTTATTGTTTAGAGAATAAGAGCGTGTGTAGGTCATTTTGAACACCCTACCAGCTTCGCCACTTTTGCTGTTGACTGAACAAAGATATCTAGGAGAAATGTATACTTACTTATAATTATTTTTGTCCTGAAAACTACCAGATTGTAACTTAAAAGAGGCAATAGGGGGTAAATAGTTTAAAACGTTGTAAAACAGTATAGGAGATATAAAGATAGCAAGAAATGTAGTAATATTACGATGGATAAATTAACACATTCGAGCCTACATCATAAATAATAATTAAAAAGTATAGAGATATAGGAATAGCAGCCAAGATTGTGAGTTTAATGGCGCCTCTACATGATGGGCCATCATAGGGACGCAGCTATACGTTAGAGAGAGCTAACGATATTGCCATCTCGTTCCGTCGTATAGCTGCGTCCCTATGATGGCCCATCATGTAGAGCCAGCCTAAGGCTGGGTCACACCAAGTTGTATTTACGGCGCGTGTTTTGACACTTTTGACCTATGGATGGATAGAGCACCAGAAACGGTATAGGATCGGATTAAAGTTCCACATTCAAAAGAGTACACCTAAACATGCAGCTACAGCTGATCAACCAATCAGCCACATGTAGGTACGGTACGGTAACGTGAACGGAAATAACGTAATTCAGTGATTACATCCGTGATCAACTATGTATGCGGTAAAATATTCGGGCAAGGTCGGCATTGACACTGGTTGATACATGTAGAGATTGTAGAGGGGTTGTGGAATAAGGGCCTTATCACACTTGAGCGATTTGAAAGCGATTTCTATATAAAACTTGTACGCGGCTAGGGTTGCCATATGGAAAAATGGAATGTCCTGATAAAAATCCGGACATCACCCCAAAAGTCCTGACATTTCTAATAACAGCGATTTAACGTACTCTTTCTTAACACTACGCCGGTGGCAAACAGCCTGCTTGATGGTAAGTAGCTACCGTAACATATGGACACTTGCAGCTCCAGGTGCCTCATGTGTGTTGCCGACCCGACTCCTTAGAAAAGAGCATTCACTGTGTTGACGGCTAAAGAGAAAATATAGTCCCTGTCGTCAACAAACTGCATCCTTTCAGAGCTCTGTAAGGTCACCAGAGAACACAACACTATGAGTAAGGTCTAGTGCTATTTTTCTGTAATGTGGAGGTACTTCCCCAGTCGGGCTCTGCTCCATATTTGATCGAGTTCACATTAGCTGAGCTGTGCCCTCACATGACATTTATTCGCAGTACCCTCTTAAAGCTTGAGCTCATAATTATAAATAACATGTCTCAGAGTTTATTGGTCAAAAAGTATTCGCGTTCTTTCCCGCATTTTTTTTACATTTAGAAACGTTATAGTTTTTGATATACCCAATATTTTAATTAATGAGTTTGTTGAAGACATTCAACAGTTGTCATTAAGTTGTAGAGCGACTTATTTAACTTTCGGCTTTAAGCTTTGCTTAATACGTATTTTGCTAAACTAACTGTTTGAAGTTATAATACGTACATATTTAATAAAGATTTTAATAACAAAATATTGTTAAATTCATTATTGATTTGTTGAAATTTGAATAGGGACTTACACTTTGTATGTACTTAAATTTTGTAATAAGCGTAGGTATAATGAGGTAATTTCTAAAAATCCTGACACTTGCCAAGTCCGGCCGCAATCCTGACAAAGGGTCAAAAATCCTGACATGTCCGGACAAATCCTGACGTATGGCAACCCTATACGCGGCGAACTCGCAGCGTGTTCGCGCCCATACAAAACTCGCTCGCAAACGCAAGTGTGATACTGATAACGCTCTTAGGGCTATTTGCGAAATGCGTGGTGAGAAAATGACAACTTATTTACGACTTTTGTTAAAGTATTCATAGGACAATTTTCATATCAATATTGATAGACGTTAACTGTCAGATAATAAGGTACCGCAGTAGCAGAAGTATTATTTCTTCACGAAAGGGATATTTTTATACTGTTACTTATCATCTATGAAACCTAGCGTTGCCCGGGCATGGTCCTCAGGACTAGGGCATGCAATACCGGAAATTTGTATTGTGAATACCGGAATTCCGGAAAAAAAGCGATTGCTTAACCACTTCTGCTGCAGAAGAGGCGCGAATATTGAAATTAAAATCGACTACCTCTCTATCTCTCTTGCTGATGCTGATACGAGCGATAGAGATGCCAATAGATGAACAACGAACGAAGTGGATAGTACCCATGGCTGTGCTATAGTCACGTACAGAGCAAATAGCCGAAATTTTATTGTTAAAGACAGTCAAATTAAAATTGGACGCCGGGAGGTTTTTATAGCTTGAGCCGCGTTACACAATGTTATTGTCATTCTTTACAAGAGCAAAAAGGTCGATTTCTTACAATAAAAATTTACTAATATTAGTCCGCCACCTTTTTCTTTCACAGCGGAAATCAAATTCAAACATCTTACCAGTACCAGTCACGATTAAAAAAATTTGAAACTATTTTATTGCTCAAATAGATTTCTAAGGTTGCTGGTACAATCGAAGTTAAAGATATAACACTTTTGCACCTAATACAAAGGGAAGCGTATTCGGCTATACCAAAAATACCGGAACTGCGTTCTCTAATAAGGTGTTATAGTAAGAATTTTTTAAGATTACGACATCTTAAAGAATGAAAGAAGAAAAGTGTGTCATATTTTGTCGTGAACAGTTCTCCATGGGCTTAGAATTCTTGTCGCCCAAAAGGTTAAGAATTCTACAAGTTGTCCGGTTACATTGACGTTACGGCAAAGCCAGGACAGAATTCCAACCATTGCGTGTAGAACGATGCTCGTTAGAATGATGACTCTAATGTCACGATCATGACCGTGGCTTTGTTAGTAACTTGGTACGCGTAAATTGGCTTAGCGACATTTTTATGCTGTAAATCTATAAAATAGAGAACACCGTTCGTTTGACTCTCTTAAACTCAAATTCATGATTTAATTGAGTGGAGTAATCTGACAGCTCTTTCTATACACTGTACACCACTTTGTATGCAGAAGCTGTCAGATTACTTATTCCACAATAAAAAAATTGGGTGTAGGCAAATGGTATTAGGACCCCTTTGCGTCTGGCCTATAACCGCGAAACGCTTCGTTCGTTGGATCGTATATTTGCATCACTGTCTTTCGAATATGCAAGAGCGGTAGTGACGGAGATAACAAAATTTCGACTTTCGCTGTAGGCTCGCTGATTGAAATTCTCTGCATTTTGTTCAATGGTGTAAATGGACGATTGTAATGTAATGTAAAAACTCTTTATTGTACAAAAACAAGTCAAAAACAATATAATAATAGGAAAACGCAAGTACAAAGGCGAACTTATCCCTTTAAGGGATCTCTTCCAGTTAATCTTTGAGTAGATGAGAAAAGAAGTAAATAAAGGTAGACAAATGCGGCAACATGTACAACATGGTACGAGAACGATAGATACTATACGATACATAAATACAAAATTATAGGATAAGGATAAGCATATATATTACACCAGAGAGGAGTGAAGAGACAATAATAATAAAAACAGAAAAGGAACATATACGACAAATACAAAATAATAGCAACAAATTAATCAGAGTCAGATTGAGAGATTGTGTCATGTTGAGGTTGATTGTACCTACTGGTGGCAAGAGTGGGGTCGGATTTTACCATATTGGCTGTTAATATCAATAAGTCATGTATTATAAAATTTATAAAAGGTACAATCACATGAATAATATCTTATTGACGAAGCGCGAAAAAATATCTGACAAAATTTGATTCCTAGAACCATGAGTGCCTGTCACATATTTTTGCTGTCTTCGTCGTGCAAGATATTTTACCAGTTGACTGTACAGGTGTTGCTTTAGTCTTAGTCATATTACCGTTGACTTTTGGCACATCCTGTGAGTGGAAATGTTTAGTTACTAAAGTAGACGCACTACATCTGAATTTTTGATGTAAATTCCACATTGTTACAGTACACAAAGACATACACAAAAGGCTATTGTAACGTTTCTTAAACTTAGTTATTTTGTAACGATTGCTAGTTAAGAAACCGGTTTTAAAAACAATAAATTTTTAATTAGAAATCTCATTCGCTATCGGTTTCCATCTTTTACAACTGTTTGCGATACAACTGCAATTAAAAAAATTGCGTCTTAGCATTTTCAATGTAATTACGTCCGTGTTCTTTTAACAATACCAATTACTTAAGTCGAAATTAAAAATTGACACCCAGCCGTCGCGAAATGCACGAGCCATACAACTTTACTTTTACACTCAGCTAAAACCAGTTTGGAACCGGCTTATGTGACAATATTTTTTGATTAGTCGCAAACTTATGTTTGCAACGCTATGTTCTACTTAACGAACCTTTCTGTTGAATTGTAAAACATCGCCGCCTGTCTTTTCAAATCATCTCCAATTGCGTTTTCCTCGCTCATTTTGCACTAGAAATTGGTCACTGTTTCACTTCATGAACCCACTTAATTATGCACTCTATCGGTTTGTCACAGAGATTGTTTTCGCGTGTTGGAGGGTGAGGAGGCCAGTTGGTCGAACGTTCGACTCTCGCGCCTCTCACTTTGCACTGAGGACCTAGGTTACACGCGATCTCTTTCGCCCCCACTCGAGTCGGTATGCGTTCAATGATACGACTGCTATGTTCATAAACCGGCTTTTTGGGGGACGGTTGTTACTAGTATATCTTGACCCCTCATTCCGATGTTGAATGAGGGGTCTAGGAACATGGTATCCTGACCGCCGCACAAATGTGTTAATCCAAATCAAAAATGCTTATGGCGGCAGTTGTTGTACACGGATTCGATATAATTTTCAATCAATAAAGACATGAGCGCCGTCCACCTTAAGGGCTCTTTTGATTTATTTTATCGCAAATAGGGAAAAGAATGCTATTCTTTTTATAGTTCGGCGGCCAACAAGCATACAGTCTGCCTTTGTCACCATAGACAAAATATATAAATAATTTACATGTATTTCTTACACTTCTTACAGTTTAACTTAATGTCTTACAGCCGCTATGGCTGCACTACACCATGGGCCGTATTCTAACTTTAAAACACGCACAGACACGATCCAACTTCAATATAACAACATAACACAGTTAACGCCTACACGTCTGAATCAAAAATGTCGGAGTTTGCTTGAAAATTACTGCGATGCAACTACAATACGACTTCAATATTGGTTTATTATTGGTTGAGTGTTGGAGTTCTGTTTAAGGCTGGCTCTACATGATGGGCCATCATAGGGACGCAGCTATACAACGGAATGAGATCGCAATATCGTTAGCTCCCTCTAACGCATAGCTCCGTCCCTATGATGGCCCATCATGTAGAGGAGCCATAAGACAGATTGTGTTGTTAATGTATTGTTTATACATTTTAAAATTAGAATACGGCACCTTGTCCCATTATGGGTCATCTCATCATAGGGACATAGCTATCCCACCGACTATTAGTCCGCTTGACGATATCGGCATGTCAGTTAGAAAAATTTGACAGCTCCGAACAACTGACAGGCCAATATCGTCAGGCCGACTGATAGTGTGTGAGCCCCATTAGACTGGTTCATGGTGGAGAGCTGCCAGGCCCAGGCGGGCGCTACTGCGCATACGATTAATACTGGTCCGCTTAGTCCAGTCGTGGATATCTTTGCGAATAACCGCGATGCATGACATTTGTTTACCATTGTTGTGGACTCGCATTGTTAAAAGCATGTGTTGCCACGAATTGTGATTACGGTATTAAAGACCAGCTAAGTTAGCTATATTGTGCATGTATGTTATCACTTCTACCGATACCTTGGAATTAATGGAATGTAAAGCCTAGGTAATACAAGAACAATGACTAATCAGTTCATACCAGAGCTCAGAGGAGCTACGACGAAGGGTACGACGTACGACTTTCAATCCAGGGGTCACGGGTTAAAACCCCCTATTAAGTTTTTCGAAACTTATGTACCTATCTAGTTCTGAAAACTAAGTAGTACAGTCGCCATTATATATATGTGAGCGGCCGAGGTACTCAAAAATATCTGAACGTGCACTTTATTGCCTTGATAATAGAGACGTTGCTCGAATATTTGTGACCACCTTGGCCGCTCCGATATATCTGATGGCGACTGTACGAGCCTGGGTTTGACTCCAAACCTCCGGATTGAAAGTCAGACGTTTTACCATCAAATTGCCGCCGTCGTGGTGTAGGAAAAAAAAACTTATTCCATTAAGAACATTAATGTATTAAGTAATTTTTAGGGTTCCGTAACCAAAGGATAAAAACGGGACCCTATTACTAAGACTCTGCTGTCTTTCCGTCTGTCTGTCTGTCCATCTGACACCAAGCTGTGTCTCATGAACCGTGATAGTTAGACAGTTGAAAATTTCACAGATGCTGTATACTATAAATGTTGCTGCTATAACAACAAATAATAAAAAAACAGAATAAAATAAATATTTAAGGTGGCTCCCATACAACAGACATGTTTTGTTTGCAATTTTTATAAATAATGGCACGGAACCCTTTGTGCGCGAGTCCGACTCGCACTTGGCCAGTTTTAATTTACAGAGCATAGTTAAATTTAAACGGTCTCCACAAATGCTCTAAGTCTCTACAATTTCTTTAAACTTTGTAACATTATAAAGAGACAATAAACTTTGAAGGAAACAATTAAACAAAACAGTTGGCTCATTAAGTTAATTAACAATGATAAAGAGATAACAGCTTAGGAAGTTGCATAACATACATTATCATTAATTTCACTATCATCTTATACATTATCAACCTACAATATTTAGAGATAAGGTTCGAAATTAACTGTCGCAGTGTATATGAAGTAGCTTTGAAGGAGTTGGCTGTTCAAACAATGACAAACTTGGGTTTTCTTTTAGATCAATAGTTACAGAGGTAGATTTTATAACGATATTTTTGCTGACAGCTGAATTAAGCTACTGGATTAGGTAGGGTTGCACATTGCACCGAACTGTTTTTTTTTTACTTTATAAATAGGCAGGCGTTTGACCACAATGTAACGTTTCATATATTTTGGCCGATCAGACGTTGACGTTTTTTATGGGGAGGCCAATATTTTTTTAGGATTTCGGAGTTGGTCCCATAGAAACAGTCTCTCTTCTCTCTTCATGTCGGTCCCTCATTACTGAGGATCGTGACCACTTGGTTTCGCAGCTTTGGTAATATGTCTCCATCGGTCTCGATCTCTCATAGCCCTCACTGCTTCATGGAGTTTGCCTGAGGTGGCTTTTTTAACTTGGTCAGACCACCTAGTTGGTGGGGGGCCTTTAGGTCTTTCGCCTTCCACTTTTCCGACCAAAATCACTTTTTCTAAGCTTTCATCATCTCGACGCATAACATGGCCAAAGTCAGAAAGCAACCGGTGTCGGCAGATGGTGGACAGACGTGTTACAATCTAACAAATGCAAATAGAAACAGTATGACTTACCTAATCACCTCCCACAATATGGCTAGTTATTGAAAAAACACCCCGTATATGGGATCAGGGTGTCAAAAGTTGAGAATGTTTTAATATGTCCGAATGCATTTTAGTAACATTCAGATGTCTTGTAAAAATCTTACTACACTTTTCAGTGTATGTCCTGAGTCTGACTTTATCAGTAACAATATTTACATATATACTATAAGGTTAACACACATATATTGTATGTAGATGTAGGTGTGACTAATTGAATAACATTTACATTTAGTAATACAATGGGAAAACATTCATGTAGTTATACATGTCTATCATTCATATCTCAGATGGTTGGTAAAGTACTCGTGTGTATATTTTTTGTACAGTTTTTTTATCTCCCTCATCTTCCTACACTGTAATTTGGTTTGTAAGATATGTACTTAATTTTAACTTTAAGAACATAACAATAAATAAAAATAGTTAGTCTGTCCGGAAAGTGAAGTGACTAGAATGTATGAGTTCCCATCAGGGCTTCTAATCCTAAGATATTGTTGGATGTAAATTGTGGGATCCCAGTATTTGCTAATACAAGAAATCCCGGGATTAGTAGAGCACTGGTAGCCTAGCGGTAAGACGTCTGACTTTCAATCTGGAGGTCTCGGATTCAAACCCCGGCTCATGCCACTGAGTTTTTTGGAACGTATGTATGGAATATCATTTGATACTTATGAGTCACTTTTCGGTGAAAGAAAACTTCATAAGAAACTGGACCTAATCCTGATAGGGCCTAGTTTCCCCTCTGGGTTGGAAGGTCAGATGGCAGTCGCTTTCATAAAAACTAGTGCCTATGCCAATTCATGGGATTAGGTTGTCATGTGAACCCCAAGCCGGGGCAAATGCTAGAAGGACTCTATCTTTAGACCAACTCTGTCATGAGGTATCTCCATACCTAAATTCATACCTTCTCTTAGAAACTTCTTACCAACAACCGCCTTAATCAAGAGCTAAAGCTGTGTATGGGCATTTTTTTTCTTTCGCAGCTTTATCAAATGAGACCCAGTAGATTCCTTGTGATTGGTCTCATGTTTTGTTTTGAATTTATTGTGGGTAAAAATGGCGATAAGTAAATAGCTTTCTTGGAAAAAATTATTAAAGAGAAGTTTAAAATATTATAGTTACTCATTTGTGCCTGTGTACGGACAAAGGGACCACTTTGTTGATATGGAGTTACTAGTACTTTCTGAAACTACACAATATACACTATATATTATTAGTGAAAGAAAAAAGTGGCCTTGTAAATCGACAAAGTGGTCCCTTGCACTAAACTCGCCCACATTTATTTGTTCGCAATAGGGCTTGCAACTTCAGAATTGTTTTTATGGGCTAGCTCCGGAATTCCGGAATTGGACATACAATCAAATTCCGGAGTTGCAAGCCCTAGTACGTAAAGAAAAGTCATATATAATTCGTTAGTTCGCATATGAACCACGATACTTCTCTTTCCGAACAAACTCTACAAGGGGAGTTTGCACGAACGTCTCTGAAATGTATGGAAGATCCGTGGATCCCATCCGGATTTTAATTCTGGTAATTTAAAACATTTCGGATCTGGATTGCAAAGATTACTAACAAGTATTGCACTGGAATCAGAAATGTATTAGTACTTACCCATTCCCTGTTTGCAGCGGTGTATATTCATAATCATAATTTTGGCGTCTTGACATTAATAAATTGCACCTTTTAAACAATATCCGCACTATATTTTCCCAACTACCTACCTAATTAGAATTCTATTCTAAATTTTAAGCAATTTTCTTTCGCGGTTTCTATACTCGTTACTGCACTTGTTTTGTTTACGTCTCAAAGCAAGCATTAACTAGAGCCCGCACACGTGTACCCCCGTATGGGATAGATATATAGATGCCCATAATCACTTCTACAGCATAAAACAGAACAATTTACCAATGTTTTCCTTAGCCGACACAACTTTCTAGGAAAACTAACAGCTTTTGTCGTAGCAATCACAGAAATTCTTGAAGAAATCGCGCATTATATCTGTTTGTTACCCTCCACTGCTAGAAGTAACGCGTGGAGGGTAATATAAACTATGACAAGGACCAACGAAAATAGCACCTCTCTGCCGTATCTATCGAAAGTGTAATAAGACCATCCCGTTCTATCTTGGTATTATTAGTTCCGTGTCAGATCTATGGGTGGTATATCTATGGTTTACGTTGACGTTAATTTCATTAACCAATCAGAAGTGTTTTTAAGAACTTAGGAGTTGTTTTCCAGCGTTGTGATTGGTTAAATTGTTCACACGTCTTAAAAGTAATGTCATTGTCAATGCGCTGTCAATGTCACTGTCACTAATGACAGTTCCGTTTAGTTATTGCATTGCAAATTTGTTTGTACAGGTGTGAACTTTGTTAGAGTCTGTCCTGTCCCAAAAAATATTCCGTCTGTCCGGAAAAAGGAGTGAGCGAAAAGTGCAAATTTCATCCAAACTATGCACTGCACCTACACGTGTGTGGTATAAAACGAAAGCAGATTAAATGTGCTATATTGTTGTCATACATTATATACTACTTCATAGTTCATATTACAGTTTAACAGCTATTAACGAAACCCTAAAATCAGGCTAAAAAATAATTCGGATATTTGCATTTTACAACAAAATTATAAGACGAACTTTAAAGCAGCTACACCCAACTCTTAAGCACTCTTCATACAATTCGTCCATATCTTGAAAAATCTTTAAAAACTATGTACATACAAAAATAACTTCAGTTCCGCATGTTTTTTATTTAAATGGCAACGCAATAAAAATTATAGATAGCTCTGTTTGGATGATAGGTATTATTTAGGGAATGCAACCCGGGTTTTTTTAGTATGAAAATACCCGGGTATCACCCGGAAACCCGGGTTTCTTCATACTAAAAAAACCCCGGTTGCAATCCCTAGTATTATTATTAGTAGTTTCGAGCCTCGCAAAATCCATCAAAACTACCTAAGTGTAAGGCCTGAGTGGACGCTCGTGGCGGGGCGTGCAGCGGGGCGGGGCGGGCGGCGTGCATGTCAAACAAAGGACACTCGTACTGGTGTCCTGAGTCGACGCTGCACAAAGTGTATGGACGCTCGCCCGCCCCGCTGCACGCCCCGCCACGAGCGTCCACTCAGGCCTTACACTAACTGTGAAGATGTTATGTAATTATAATGTGCCTACAGCCAGCAACGTCCAGCAACATTCGTTGCTGACTGTACATAACACTCTCATTTTGTTGAAACACGTTAGGTCGCGGGCCCATATCCGAAGGGCACCTCGTTTGTTTCTGTCTGTCAAGCAAACCCTTTTTTTGCCTTTTTTGCCTTTTCCTGTATCAAGTCACGTTACAAGCACAATTATTAGGGTATCTACACATGGAAGCGAGCGTCAACCGATTAGAGTAAGAAGAACAACGGATTGGCTGTATAACTATTGAGTACCTAAATGTCGTCATCATCTCAGCCATAAGACGTCCACTGCTGAACATATTAGGCCTCCCCTTTATAAAGGAGAGGTTTGCCATACGCGCCACGCTTGGCAGGCGGGTCGGGTTGGCGCGCGCAGTTTTTTGTTTATTGTTTGTAGGCTTTCGGAAGATGCTGCTGCCCAGTAGGAGTCTGCTAAGGGAATATACCGGGAGAGTAAATGTACTTACGTAAAATTATTTACACCTTAAAGAAAATCACAGCCAAATAGCACTCGACCCTACTCATAGTATTGTGTTCTGCGGGTGAGTCTGAGTAATGAGTTCAAAGAGAATACAGTATGTTTGACGACGGCCCCTCACTCATATTTAGCTGTCAACACAGTGAATCCTTCTTTAAAGTTATATTAAAAGGTCGGCAACGCGCACGTGACACCTCTGGAGTTGCTGGCGTCCATTAGGCCACAGTACCTACTTCCTAACAATCCGGCGAGCCGTATGTTTATTCGCCACCATCGTGGTATAAAAGAACCTACATGTTTATTACAAAAAACCTTCATAAGGCGATTATCACACTGACGCGGTTTCCGCGCGCGGCGGCGGTGCGCGAGCGTGACAGCGCTATAGACATGCATAGCGCTGTCTCGCCCGCACACCGCCACCGCGCGCGGAAACCGCGTCAGTGTGATAATCGCCTAATTGCTATCGAACGTATATTTTCCTCAATACCAAAGTCAATATCCCTCGAAAACATTATGTCCCAACAGGGTCCATAAACGGTAACCATGGTTCCAGTAATAGGATCAAGTTGAAAGGAATTGGGTCGAGCGTGCCTATGGCACCTATGAGGGGCATTTGTCGTTGCCGATTTAATATTTTTGAGGGAATGAATCTCGCAGGCCCAATGCGACCCTGTTTGGTGATTGAGTAAAAAAATATGGGAGGTTAAAAAGCGGACACAGTTATTTTTACAGTCAGCGGTAGTAGGTAGGGTTTTTTAAAGATGTCCTTATTGTAGGAAAATCTCTAGTATGATTTGGACATCTCAAAAAATTACTCTCATAGCTAAGCATAGATATACCACCCATAGATCTGACACGGAACTAATAATACCAAGATAGAACGGGATGGTCTTATTACACTTTCAATAGATACGGCAGAGAGGTGCTATTATCGTTGGTCCTTGTCATAGTTTATATTACCCTCCACGCGTTACTTCTAGCAGTGGAGGGTAACAAACAGATATAATGCGCGATTTCTTCAAGAATTTATGTGATTGCTACGAGAAAAGCTGTTAGTTTTCCTAGAAAGTTGTGTCGGCTAAGGAAAAGATTGGTAAATTGTTCTGTTTTATGCTGTAGAAGTGATTATGGGCATATATATATCTATCCCATACGGGGGTACACGTGTGCGGGCTCTAGTTAATACTTGCTTTGAGTAGCTAAGTGAGTGAGGTATTCAAAGTACCTAGTCTTGACGCGCTCTTGTTTTCAATCGATTTTAAGGCTTCGAAGGACGGGGGGTCTCAATTAGTCGGGATTTTTTTTTCTTTTTTTCCATGTACTTAAGAGTATGTCCACATTTATTTATAGTCGGCAACGTGCATGTGGCCATCGATTACAGCCGTCTAAAGGCTAAGTTACCGCTATCCTAGGTACCTAGTTAGTCATAAAGGTGACACGTTTATAATCTAAACTTCGACACCAATATTGTGAATTTAACGGATATACTTCTAATAGTTACGTTAATAATAGCTCAACAGTATTCCGACCGAAATTAATTAATAATTAATCTCTACCCTATTTTGATTAGGGATCACGTGGGTACACCTTTCATGATCAGGCAGGGAGAAGTAGGTAAATATAACAATACAAATTCATTTAGTAGGTAGTAGGTACTTATAAGTAAACTTGAAACTTTGTTCTACATGTAACATGCTCACATATTGCTTAGAAGATACAATGGGCTGTTTTAATGACGGGTCAAATCACGGGCCAACGATAACCCAGAACTGTCGGGCGCTAAGTGAAACCACGTGACAAGTACTCGTAGTGATCTCCCATATACTTAGGCTATCCACGTGTCACAGCTTGGCATGTCGAATAAGTGTTCAGTCCACGTCCAGCCAGAGGGCCTACCGCGAAGTTCGAAAATCGACAAAACGATGGCCCCGTCTCTATCGCTCTTGCATATAAGAAAGAGCGTGATGGAAATATTCGATTCGATGAACGAAGTGCTTCGCGGTTATAGGCCAGGGGGGTTCATCTCCACGAAGTGACAGCTACCACCTCGGAACATATCGGATCGGATACGTTTTCGGGGTGTCAAAATCCCTTTTGTTTATTTGCGGCATGACCACAGATAAGATAAAATATTTAAGTAAGTAGTTTATAGTAATAGTTTTGTAGTAAAATAACAATTAGGTTGGGCAATTAGGTAATAAATTTGACATTTATCTAGTTTTGTATTAAAATTACTGATAGATTAGGAAGAATGAGGGAGGTCCAGCAATAATACTAATTCCGTGCTTGTCAACCCTAGTACATCGAAAAGCTCAAAGCAAGCATTAACTAGAACCCGCACACGTGTAGGTACCCCCGTAAGGGATAGATATATATATATCCCATAATCACTTCTACAGCACAAAACAGAACAATTTACCACTGTTTTCCTTAGCCGACACAACTTTCTAGGAAAAATAACAGCTTTTCTCGTAGCAATCACAGAAATTCTTGAAGAAATCGGGAATTATATCTGTTTGTTACCCTCCACTGCTAGAAGTAACGCGTGGAGGGTAATATGAACAATGACAAGGACCAACGATAATAGCACCTCTCTGCCGTACCTATCGAAAGTGTAATAAGACCATGCCGTTCTATCTTGGTATTACTATTACCATGCCCCGTCTATACCTTTTATCCTATGTCTATGTCGCAAAGTAAAATTGTATGGTGACGTCAGGTGTCATCGTTCATCTGTCAAAGTTCTGTCAAACACTGATTTTGTAGGGAAGACGAACTTCTGTATAAAATACTATTATATTATTCTGTGGTCCAGCTAAGTAACTCGACCGCAAGAGTTTTAGCGTTTTTAAACTTTTTTTTATCCTGACTATAGGTACATTATCTTTACACCGCAGTGCGCGCGTAGCCATAGGCCTGATACTCTTGCATCTCTAAGGTGTCTATAGATGGCGCAATCTCGACGCAAATATCGCATGCAAAAAATTGCATATTCAGAATCAGATCAGAATCAATGCCTGTTAGGTACTACGGTCAAAATTATCCGGTAACTTTTGAGCTTCTATATCAGTGCTCGTCGTTTTGTTCTTTACAGTCTGCGAACAAGATCGTAATGTCAAATTACCTACCTAGTCACAAATTCGCATGTAGGCTAAGAGTTAGCCCGGGAAATGTTATTCGTTTTTGAGATCTGTCTTAGCTCCGGGTTCTAAGCTAATTTCTAGCTAATTCATAGGTAACTAAAATTCTTAAAAGATACACGTTTGTGCGGGACTAAGGGGGTGTGTGTAAGTTTGTGTCTTTTATTGTACCATATGTGCCATTTCAAGTAATATCATTGCCCGTCGGCAATAAGGCATTACAGCCATAATAATTCATTTAGAAGTAAACTCTATTAACAACCGACAATGATGTACCTTTTGCTTGAAAACGTCACATATAGTCACCAATATGTCAACCGATTCGCGGATTCGCCTTTATGAAACGGATATTATTGATTACTTTTCTCTTTTGAAACTCTTTCTAATCTGCTTCTTTGACCTCCACCGACAAGCAACTGCCCGAGATCGTGGTATAATAATAATAATATTATACACTTTAAAGTTTTGTTGCTCTCTAAATTGTATACCAATTTTCGGGCTAGCTCTCAGACTATAAAGTGAGATGGAAAAGTAACAAGCCGTATCTTGTGACTCTTGAGTCTTAGATTGGGATCTTGTTTTTACAACCCTGTTTAGGAATATCATCCTGTCACGAGATTGAATAAGGTCTGTTAAAGAAAATTGGCGACAGGTAGGTAATTCAGGTATTTTTATAATTTCGAAATAATGATGAATTCACCGAGTGCCGTATTCTAATTTTAAAGTAAGTACATAAACAATACATTAAAAACACAATATATTATAAACATAACTCAAGTACAACAAATCCTCAACCAATATCTATGGAAGTTGAGTTGTATTGGAATAATTTTCAAGCAAATTCTGACATTTCTAATTCAGACGTTTAGGCGCTAGCTGTACCTATTGCATGGTTGATGCATTGGAATTGTATGGAAGTTGGATCGTGTATCAGACACGATATTTCTTCCATAATGTAGTCGTTACGTGTTTTAAAGTTAGAATACGGCCCCGGGAAACGCTAATTAATTATTGTTTTCCTTGTTTCACAAGTGTAGATTACACATAGGTATATTCCGACCAAAAAGTGTAGAAATTAAAAAGTGGCAACACCGTAGTGTCGTCCCTTTCAAATACAACACGGACGAAAACGGGACGACACTACGATGTTGCCACTTTTAATTTCTACACTTTTTGGTCGGAATATAATTAGGAAGGAAATCTAAACTTCTATTTATATATACTTATAGTGCTCTTTACTCATGTCAGTCCTGTTTGTTCCTATTTCAAAGGCTATAGTGGGCGTTATTGTTAAGATAAATTCAAATAGAATATTCAAAATATAGGGGGAGTTGGGGCAAATAAGAAGGCATTCGATATCAAAATAGCATTTTTCATAGAAAGGACATCTAAATAACGTGATGTTATCAAATTATTACGCAAAAACGGAGACTAATTATACGAACTCACAAATTATATGTATTTCTGCTACAACTTCAACTAATTCCATAAAGATCAAGAATACGCTACTCAAGTTATCGTCGAATAAACTTTCAAAGTCAAAAAGCCATCGAAATGCCGAGACGGCCCAGTAGCCAGAAGATGTTCTTGTATATAATTTATTGTTGATATCTATTCGATGTGAACTTGACAATCAATTGATAACAAGGAAAAGATGACTTGAGGGAGTCTAACCTAACTTTTGACATGTTTAATCTTGCTCAATATCAATGTGTGAGGAGTTATGTTTAATGCATGTTACTAAATACTTAAAGTATAAATAAGTCTCGATTTCCTAAATAAATGTCAGTATTTACGCAATACTCGTGTTGTTTACTTGTCGCCCTACTTCCCGCTCCACATGGCGACCCTGCCACGTGCGGTGTCGGGTTCGGACGTCGGCGTCGGAAGTGTAACCGCGCACCTTACATGAATAAAGTGGACATTAATTTATCAATTTGATTGCCTATTCAACGTGTGCTAGAATTTACGTACAATCGAAGTAAATATGTGTAATTCCAGAGTGGAAAAAGATGCTGTTTTTATCACCCAGAATTCTGCCGGCAAAGGCAATAATGACGCAACGACGACTGAAATGAAAAGTCATCTGTCGGCGATCACCATTATGATGATTGTGATGTGCACCCTAATGTTTATTGGAGGCTTATACCTTATTTACAAGCTGTATAAGAGATGTCACGAATCATGGGCTGCTAACTGGATCGTACAATACAACCTGCGCAGATCTCTTCGTGGCGAACGTCGTGAACTTGAGGATATCCACTGCCGCGCATGCTCTGCCGCTCGTGCCGGTACTAGCAAGGACTAATTCTTGTCTGCGCGCGAAGTGAAGTGATGTGATACCAGGGTATTTTGTGTACATTTAGTTCTCGCGTATTGGTTACCCGCCACCGCTTCAATTACCCAATTGGACTGCTATTTAGACATTAAGTATAACATACTACACAGTGTAAGTGTTTTCAAATATATAAGGAAAATGTACGTAAGTTTTTGCATTTTATGAAAATCTACATACATTACTTTATAAATAAAATAAAAACTTTGTCATGACAAGTGAATTAGTACATGTTAATTCAGATTTAAAAGAGATTAAAGAGAGCTTATCAAAACTTAGTTATGACAGAAGAAAACCAGAACTATTGAAGGTTAAGTTACAGGAAGCAAGTGTGATTCACGGGAAGTTTCGTGCTATAATTAGGGAGACACATGAACAAATAGAAAGTAATAAGTTAGAAGGTCAATGTTTAGTCGAAATTCAAACTCAGTGTGATAAAATTCAAGGATTATATAAGTGGATTGAAGATTTTTGCAGTAAAACATACACAAGTTCAAATAGAAAAAACTCAACCATGGAAGACTTCAATTTAAAAATCGCGTTGTCTTTAATCCCGCTTATGACAGAGGATGAGGCTGTTATCGAGCAGCTTATAAATTCCATCGAATATTACGATTCTGTTCTTAAATCAGAATCCAAACAAAATTTGATTAATTTTGTTCTTAAAAACCGAATTACGAAGCTAGCAAAACTTAAATTAAATGATACCTACAGCTCCGTACAAAGTATGATTACTGATATGAAGACGCACTTATTGACTAAAAAATCTGCTTTTGCTATTCAAAATCAAATGCAGGTGTTAAGACAAGGTGATAATTCAATCGACGATTATGGTAAGCAGTTATCAGAACTGTTTGTTAATTTAACGATTGCGCAGTCAGAAAGCGATACTTCATCATTTAACGCTTTAAAAAAAATTAATGAGAAACAAGCTATCAGAAAGTTCGCGGATGGGCTACGCAATCGGAGAATTAGCACCATTATTGCAGCACGTGACTATCAATCGCTTAAAGATGCCGTACAAGGAGCAAAAGACGAAGAGACAGCGTATCACCATCAAAGTATAGGAGCACTCGAGAATACACATAAACATTTAGCTGCATTTTTACGTATTCAAACAGACACACATCCCGAAACTTGGAGTACTTGGCTACCATTTTGGAGTTTTTCATTTAACACCTCTGTGCATACAGAAACTAAATACACCCCGTTTGAACTTGTGTATGGCAGGAAGTGTAATTTGCCTAGTAATTTATTAGGAGATACAGTACAGCCCTTATATAATCATGACAGCTACCCTAAAGAATTGAAATATCGACTCCAATTAAGTCAAAAGGAAGCACGACAAAATTTATTAAAATCAAAAAATTCTAGGAAACTTATGTATGATGCTAAGACAAAAAGTGTGACATATAAGACAAATGACAAGATTTTGATTAAAAACGAAGTCGGAAACAAATTATCAAATGTTTACTTGGGTCCATACCGTGTTTTACACGACAAGTCTCCTAATGTGGAGATCGAAGTCGATGGAAAATCAGTGTTAGTACATAAGAATAGAACTAAGCCCTATTATGAATAAACATAATACATACTATATAAGTAATATATGTAATTAGAAATAAGGTAAACAAAAAAAAATGTAAAAAAAAAAAAAGTATAATCACTATACAAAAAAAAAAATGATACCTATGTTATATTTTTTTTTTCTTTAAATGGGGAGGTGTGAGGAGTTATGTTTAATGCATGTTACTAAATACTTAAAGTATAAATAAGTCTCGATTTCCTAAATAAATGTCAGTATTTACGCAATACTCGTGTTGTTTACTTGTCGCCCTACTTCCCGCTCCACAAATGTAAAGTTAAGCCAATGATAATTAAACTCTTCAAATGGACCGCAAGATATATATGTCTCTGCGGTTTTCGGAGCGATATGTCACGTCACTGCTATTGCAACTATCAAGTATTTAAACAAAAATATACTTTTCCATATCGGTCCAGCCGTCTTCGAATACTTAATCGGTGAACATATTACATTAAAAAGCAAAAAAATGCAAAAACAAAGTATCCGAAGAACTGAAAACGTCCTCCTTCGAAATCTTGAAGTCAGTTGAAAACTCACAGAAAGCAATAATCCATACTGCCTTTTTTTGGACCCTACATTTCTTTAGAAACTTTTAGAATAAAGTGTAGGGGTTTGCATATTTGATGTCAAGATAATGAGGTGTTTTTTTAATGACTGTAGCGACATCTACGTATTACTTTACATGTTTATTATAAAAACTGGACGAAATTTGAGATCTAAAGTAAACATTGAGAGATGGCAGCACTGTTGATGGTCGTTCTGTCCCTTTCTAGCATAGACGTCACTACACTCTTCTCGCTCACACAGTGGATGCCCCACCAATTTCCCCCACCAGGCAGGTTCTATGGTCACGAAAATTTTAAACTCATTGGCTTACTGTTTTTCAATACGAAAGGTCGTCAGCTAAACTGCTGGTGAGTTTTTGAGTATATCCCAGTTTAGCTTTATACTTTGAAAAACAGTTTCTAACGGTTTTTACCGTTCGAAATATATTTTTGAAGTTACTGTCCCTAAGCAAATATGAACCGATCCAAAATAGTGAAGTGTTAATAAAATTAAGTAAATTAAAATGATGCCCGCGCCATCGCGGCAGTCCTACTGGTTATATTATTAAAAATACACATTTCAATATTTGATATATTTTCCTATTTTGTAAGTGAAATTGCGTATCGCGCTATTCTTAAGGCGTATTAAATCCTTACACTTAGAAAATTCATTTATTGAATTATGACATAGCTGTCATTGTAATTGATGTTATTATGCATCGCGTGATTTACGGATAGTTGTTTAAATATGACAGGAAAGTATATCAAATTGTTCTACGTAAGGGACATACCCTCAACTTTTTAGTTGAAAAAGATTTGAACTTAAGGATCGGCACGTCAATACGCACATTACCGTTGAGGTTACAATTGTGTACCCAAAAGAATATATACTTTTGTTAAAAAGTGTGGGTCCGCTAGAGAGTTGATAAAGCTCCACTTAATGGTCTTGTATTTCTACTCTCGGGGCAGGGGCACAAGCTAAGTAACCACGGAAACTATAACGAAATTTAAAAATAGGAAATAAATAGCTTAGTATGCTTAAATTGTTAAGAAAAGTTTAAGTACTCTTGTGTGCAGTTGTAATTACTATAATGTAATTTACAAGTAACCGTACTGTACGGTTTTTTGCTTTATTATTTGATGAGTTACTTTCTTATTAACTTGATATGCAATTGCATACTGCGAGTGACAGTTCTTAAGTTTCGTTTTTAACGAGGGGTTCTTATAAGTACTATTGAAGTACATGTGAATACTTCCCTTTAGGCAGTATTTCTAGTAAAAATTGAATGATAAGAAAGGCATGGTGCCTGCGCAAGGATGACAATGCTGTATTACTTTCCAATGAAAGCGTTCTACAAGGAATACTAAAAACTCCTGGGCTACATTTTGACTGGCTCATAAGCCTTTTCACTGCCTGCGCAAGGCTGACTATCTTTCTGAGCAAAGAATACTATAAACTGCCTCCTGGGCTATATTTTGATTGGCTCATAAGCCTTTTCACTGCCTGCGTAAGGCTGACTATCCTTCTGAGTAACGAATACTATAAACTGCCTCCTGGGCATTAAATTTGATTTATAACAAAAGTACAAATAAAATTGTCTGTGACCACCTGCGCAAAGGTGTATAAAAATATGATAGTCATTCAGATCGGAATCTGCCTTCTATTTATTACGAATTATTGTATGATATTCTCCCCTCGCAAGGCACACTATTAAATTTATAATTTGGTCGGGCAACGAGGATAAACGCGCAAAGATATGGAAAAATTATGTTGGTTATGGTTTGGAAATCTCAAATCCATGGTTATAAAGCACCATTTATAATCTAAGCGTTTTTATCCTCATTAGCCTATAACTGGAGAATTCTATGCGCAAATTACTTTCGGGGTATTGGACCTCATCAACACTCTGAATTATGCAAAATGCAAAAGACCCTAACCTGCGTAAGGTGTACCTACAGTACAATAATTATTAATCTGCAGATAAGCAGTCTAAAGTGGACCCATATTATACACCACAGTCGGAACTAACCGACGAACATGCTTACAGCTTCAGTTGGACTGCCGTGCATTTTAGTAACATTTTCTTCTGGTTATCATATAATGGGATCATGGTGGTAAAAAGGTTAAAGCCATTGTTCCGCCTCCCAAATATGTATAACTGATAATATCATGACTGGTTTTCACTACCTATCCTCAATGCAGGTAAACTATCATGCTGCTGCGTAGGCAAGCATATTGAAAACTAACTGTACAAAACTGGCCTTACAAGTCGACTGGCTACACACTTCTTGTAAATATTTTGAGCCTTTACTCATAATATTTGTACTGTAAAAAACTGCTAGTAGTATAACAGGGTTCTGTGATCTGTCCTCAGGGGCAAGTGCTGCCATGAGCACACAAAGACTTTATTTAATCAATACCTCATTTAAATGGTTAAGACATCATAAATGTCTTGAATGAGTACACAAACTATGTACATAATGCTCTAAAAACTATCTTCTAATGGTTTGGGACAGGAGGTTTAGACCATACAGGCAACCTCCCTCAAAAACCTATAAACTAAACGGTTTAGCCCAGAACTGGAGCCTTCTTTGCTACAGCAAAGAGTGCCAAGAAAGCAGTCTCTGGTTAACAAACACCCCATTCATCGAAGTTTTTAGTGCCATTAACGATACTCCAATTAAATGTAAGGTTTCGCATACCTTGTTGCATAAACCAGTATTGGTTTATTTCTGAATAAATATAGTGAAAAATTGGAAATATGAGTTGCAATGGGTTAAGTATGAGACTCTTGGTCTATTTAAACAATTGTTTAATTAGATTGCATGACCCCTGCGCAAGGAGTCATCCATGCAAAATCGCGAAACGTTTCGCATTTTAAGTACTCCAATATTTCGACCTTGTTAAAATAAGGATGAGACGATAAGCCTTCTCGGGCTACGAGTATGTTAATTTGCCTGGTCAACACCTGGGCAAGTGGGAATAAATAAAATCAGGAGCAGTCAAACTCCCGAAATCCAGTATAAACCTCAGTTGGAGGTTAGTTGGAGGCTTGTTGATATAAATACAAGTATTCTAAGCTCATTGCTTAGCTTAAAGCTTTGTTTTCACTACGCAAGTGATTTCATTCAAAGCACTAAGTAAAGTTTGTACCTACAGGAAAATCACACACATCAGTGAAAGTGAAATTCAAATGATAGTAGGTATATACCCATGTCCATGGTTTAGTACGGCCTTGCCAAGTGTACAAGCCAGATTAATCGGATATTGTAATTTGTTCATGAAATCATTGTTGATACGTTAAGTAAACAATGCATGCATTTTCGTAAATGCCAAAGTATGTTAACTCATGTTGGTACCCATTTACTAAATTTTGAGGAAATGTGGCGGTGTTTACACACACGAAAATGTTGACATAACTTAGCGTTTTTTCTACACAGTACAGCCTGAAGACGCCTGATATTTTTAAAATTGAGTGAGTTCATTCAAATCCTGTCTAGGATCGATATGGTTGGGTTCCTATCAGAACCTCATGCACACACAAAAGTTAAGGAGGTACCTACTTTGTAAAACTACTTTTGTAGTTTCGGAGCGCCATACATATAAACATAACATTTATTAAGCAATTCGACTTAACTTACCACAGCTATCTTTTCGTTAAGCCAAAGCTCTAGCCGTAGACTAGACATAGGAACCTGAACTCACTATTACACTTTCCTAAAAGTCAGTTGACCTATGAACCTATGTAGTTCAAATAATAGCATCCTTAACTTAGTAATAAGGAAAAAACGGAAAGACATCGGTCCCTACTTTAAAACTTAACCTACTTTAAATTTATCCCAGATTTATATCTAGGTCCAATACAAGCGTTATGACCGACCTATAATAACTTATTTTTTGTTTAGACTTGATCTGTTTTAAACTGGGCCAAAATAGTTATTAGCAATGCCTGATTACGGCATCAGGACTATCCTGGTATGTTTTGGCTGATGAAAAAACAAATAAATGGTCACAACTAAAAGAAATAACCTGCAAGGGCACAGAACCTGGCTACATTTATATAAAATATTTAGGAATAAGTACAGAAGTAGCATTTCTTTCTGTGACATTCCTCAAGTGTACCCAGCATACACATATGATTGTAAATAAAGTAAAGTCTTCTAACGCTTCCACCACAACTACAGGTGTGGTAATTTGGCCAGAGCCAAGAAACTTGTTATAAGTCTTCACAAAACAAAAAAGTAACCACATCCTCGGTAACATTGTACTAAAAAAGAAGATGCAGAATCCACTTGGAGAGTACCTATACTAAAATCAATTGCTTTTAGAACTGCTAAGTACTCGTTGTACATTAAATTGATATACAAAGTAAAGTGCATCCACCTGTGGTGAAGGTAATGTGTAACAACGCATACTCATACGATGACAATGAATATAATGATTTTTTAGCAACCTCGTAACGGCATGTAAACAATGGGATAAATGTTTTCTTTTTCCTTAACAAGCTATTTACTGAAATAGTTTAATTATTTTAATAATTAATTGCTGTTACAACCAAACAAACTCATTTCTTTATTAATTTTCATTTATGTATATCATAAAGTTATTCTTTATTAGTTTTCAACAATCTGTAAATTTATTGAGTGATTTATATATATAATGTAATCACCAATTACTAAGTACACAATTATCTATTCAGTGTATACGTATGTAATATAATTCCTAGAAACTTTGGAAATAAAAGTAAGCACCTTATTTTATTTCTACAAATTGTCACTGAGCAATTGGGAATTACTGTAATTTCCTAACATATCTGTTAAAGAAAGGAGAAATTATAAATAAAAACTACAAAGACAACTGTTATGTTTTATTTATTTTTTATATCTGATAACATATTATAAGGTTATTAAGTAAACCACTTACATTCCTTTACCATTATGCTGGTTAATAATGATCTCTTCCGGGAATTTCATACTTAGTCAGTTTACATAAGATAAAACATTTTGTTTTACCTTGCTTTTAATTAGATCACCATTGCGAAAGTTTTTTCTGGTGAAACATTTCTTGAATACTTACAGGTACCTATAATAACTTATAAAGTTACTACTATTTGGGTACAACATATGTGGACGAGTTTAGTGCAAGGGACCACTTTGTCGATTTACAAAGACACTCTTTTCTTTCACTAATAGGTAGTGCACATTACGTAGTTTTAGAAATTACTAGTAACTATCTATCGACAAAAATGGCCCCTTTGTCTGTACACTGCCACATATATTTACAATCTACCCACCTCTCGCTACGCAGTTATTAAAATTCATGGTGTTGCCATACACCATCGCAATTAACATTCATTGCTGTTGTATTATCACATTGGCTTGGCGTCTAACGCTTCCACCAGGCGATAACAAACACGTCTCAATGTTTACTTTAGATCTCAAATTTCGTCCAGTTTTTATAATAACGGCGTTTTACATAAAATAAAACGCTAATTATAAAAACTTACAAATTTGAGATCTAAAGTTTTCAAACCTGCCTGGTATAAAATAAATAAATATTGAGACAATGAGTTTAAAATTTTCGTGACCATAGAACCTGCCTGGTGGGGGAAATTGGTGGGGCATCCACTGTGTGAGCGAGAAGAGTGTAGTGACGTCTATGCTAGAAAGGGACAGAAAGACCATCAACAGTGCTGCCATCTCTCAATGTTTACTTTAGATCTCAAATTTGTAAGTTTTTATAATTAGCGTTTTATTTTATGTAAAACGCCGTTATTTTCACTGACATTAGAGCGCGGTTTACTTACCCCAACCTTCTTACCCTATCTTGCTATCATATATTTATAGCCGCGAATCTCGCGCAATTTATCAAGATCTATTTTTAAACCTGCAATTTGTACGCGTGACTGGCAATACGGAACGAAATTAAAAAAGTTTCGAACATCGAAAGCGTCCCAAAATCTCGCCATAGAAAACCCATAAGAGCGTCATCAAACTTTCCTATAAGACATCCATATAGAACCAATATAGCAGGGATTCTCAAACTTTGTATCCTAACCCATTTCCCAAATGACTGTGAACCCCATTCGCAAGAATTTTAAAGTAGGTAACTTCTAATTTTGTATCATTGAGTAACAGGAGATGACATCCCTAACAAAATTTTTCAGCCATGAGTTTAAGTGATCGGCACTTAAAGTCCATACATTCGCACTTGAAACACTGACATGATGCTAAGCAACTGACAGCTGTCAACGGCCAAACATGCAGCACAAAATTTGTTCTAGATGTCACATCTAGTAGGTTCTACCTACATAATAAATCAATGTTTTGTATAGCGTAAGCGAGCAAGTCACCCGCCGTTTTCTTATAATATGCAGTGTATTCGCGTACCCTTTAAAATCACTGACGGTCCCCTGGCTGCCCCAGATTGAGAATCTTTGGTAAGGAAAGTTAGGGGTATACAAATAGTATAAATAAAGTTTGAGAACACAAAAAGGGTCGTAGCTTGCTAGTTTTCTATGCATTGTGTTTTTATTGCACTCTAGTAGATATATCAGACAAAAGAAAAACAAACTTTCAGTAGGAAGGCCGAAGGATCGTATGGATAAAGAACTTGTAAACAACGGACTTAACTTAGGTATTTTCAAACAAGAAGAAGCGACACGTCGCGAATGCATTTAGTCTACGTAACTGGAGATCCTTATTCGAATCCCTGTTAAGGACATTTTAAATGTGTGTTTATCATAAATATTTGTTTCTGTACTATACATTTGTCCCTTATATACATTTATATGTAATTATTAATTAAGCATGTATATACAATGTGTAAATTTAATACGGGTGAACCTTTAAACGGTAGTTTATATAGGTCTCACTGAACAACTTTCACTATGGAGCCTACCCCGAAATCGCGGTTTTTTTTGGCAGACTCATACATTTTTTTGCATGGGTGTTGACATTTTGTATGAGAAAGCCAAATTTTATTTTTGAGATTTTGGGGTTACCTCCATAGTGAAACTTGTTCAGTATGACCTATGTAAACCACCGTTAAAAGGTTCGCCCGTATTAGATTTACACACTGTATAAGTACTTATCTATTTTTATCATATATCGTTGTCTAATTATAACACAATAGAAGCCTTACTGTGGGACTAGGTTCACTAGGTAGATAGATATAGGACTTTAAAGGATTAGATGTATGCATTACGTGCATACGAGTAGATAAATAACATGCATACGTCTCTAAAAATAACCTTCGGCAGTACTGTAGCAAGGAATCTAGATCCAATTTATTTATCTAACAATCAGTTAGGATCTAGGGAATCCAGGGATAACCTTACTGCGCAATGAAGGTCCCTAAGGACAGCCGGGATAAAGACCGCTTCGCTTATATGGTGTGGCGCTGACACAACTAGGTATTACAAATAGATTGTCTTTATATTGCTTTTGAGAATTTATGCTACATCTAGGGCTGCCATCTCCAAATTCGCCGAACCCGGACAATAATTTCAAATACCCGGACAATTGGCGTAAATCGCACTTTTTCCCCGGACGTGTCCATTACTCCAAATCAATAATGGCACTAAATAATTAAATTCAATGGGTTGTTTCCTCACATAAAAAGTGTCCGGGTTTTCCCCGGACACTTATTGACACCCCCCCCGGACGCACCCCGGACGGCCTCCAAACTAGGACAAATCCGGGGCAACCCGGACGGATGGCAGCCCTAGCTACATCGAACTTCTAGGCTAACAAAACAAACTAAAAATAAAAACATATCTAACTCTTCTTCGGCAGTTGGGTAACATTAAGACTAGCTAAGTCATTCATGGTAGCAAAAATGTATAGGCGATTTAGAAATCTTTTTATCCTGACTTGGGGTTTAGGCCGTTTAGGTATGCTACGAGTGGTAATGCGACCAGACAGTTTAGTGGGATATGGTAGGCGGGGAAAAATCCAAGCCACTTCCGCGACTAGGGACCATATTTCAATTTCAATAAAACCTTTGAATATATTGTTATAGAATATTTCTTATACAATACTACACTACTAATTAAATAAATCTACACCTAACTTAAATTAAAGGCCCTAAAGTAAATTTAATTTTTTTTTATGAATAAATAATTTCAATTAAATTTCAATTTATTTATTCATAATATTACAGGTTAAACCTAAGTCATTATATTTTTCATACAAAAAGAAATCATAATATAATGTCAAATAAAAATAAAACATGATAAAAAAATAAAAATAATACCATTAAAATGTCAAAATTATATATTCATATTCTAACTTTAAAACACATTTAGAAGCGATCCAACATCAATACCTACAACCCCAATGCATTTAACAACGCAATACTTACAGCTAGCGCCTTAAACGCCTGAATCACCTCAGTGTTTGCTTGAAAATTATTCCAATGCAACTCCAGTACAACTTCAATGTTGGTTGATTATCAATTTGCTGTGTGTTGGAGGTATGATTGAGATCGATTGTGTTGTTAATGTATTGTTTAAGTATTTTAAACTTAGAATACGGCACCAGATATGACAAATTTGCTACACCGGAACGCTACAAAGGTAGAGCTTTCGCTAATACAATAAGTTGACCCGGATCTGAGTCAGTAAATAGTTGTGTTAAATTACTAGAGGTACCTAGAATACCTAGATCATTTACTAGTTCTCTGACACTGTGATAAATGTTAACACATTTATTGAACAATCAGCCCGGGCTTCAATTTATTCAAAACTTTATCTAGACTGATGTCTGTGTAATGGAAACCCCGGCGCCGAGAAAACTATTATAAACTGATTGCGAATTGGGAATAAAATTTCTGTGTTAAAACTGTGCTAGCATAAAGTAATGTTTTCTTCGATCACAAACCTTGCTATATCTTTAAGCTCTGAGGTAGATATATATTAGGATTAGAGCTTAACATTGCAAATGGATACTAAAACGGAGTTACAGTTTCACATTATGTGGACTTTTTATCAATAGATCTACCTGTCCAAAAGCGAAATGTTCATGTTGTGATTTTTTGCAATAATAGCGATTATAAATTAAGCATTTAAGAAAACATTCAAAGTCAAAATGGCTGAACCGATTTTAATTAAACTTAGATCGCTTGCTAAAAAACCTGCTTTCATTGAAAAAAAAACGTATTTTAATCGGTTCAACCATTTCAGCGCCACGGCGCCACAGACAGATACACAGACAAACACAGTGGTGAAACTTAATACCCCCTGTTTTGCTTCGAGGGTGTAAAATATAGAAGCAGTTTTTAGGAATAAGATAGCTCTACATATTACTCTGTGAAATAGTGGGTACAGTCAACCTATTTGACTCCTAGGTAGGGCTGCCATCTCTAAATTCGCCGAACACGGACAATAATTTAAAAAACCCGGACATTTAGCGTAAATCGCATTTTTTCCCCGGACGTGTCCAAATCAATAATGGCACTAAATAATTAAATTCAATGGGTTGTTTCCTCACATAAAAAAGTGTCCGGGTTTTCCCCGAACACTTATTGAAAACCCCCCTGGACGCACCCCGGACGGCCTCCAAACTAGGACAAATCCGGGGAAACCCGGATGGATGGCAGCCCTCCTAGGCCACCTTTCACCACCACCTTCACCTTTCTTGTAACCTTGTCATACTCGTAATAGCTTTACGTTTAATTTACGTTTACACCATGTTTACACCACGGGCAAGGGTCATTGCGACAAGGTTCTGCGGTGGCCTAGGAATTAAAGAGGTTGACCGTACGTAATACATTCTGTGATTTCGGGTAGATTGTTCATTCACTACCTACGACTTTGTATTACAGTATTTTTGTACTCTACGCACGTTTGAATACTTACTCCAAAGCATAAAAAATAGTCCGTGCGACAGAAATATTACTACATCATTATTCTTTATACGACACTACCAGACACAGCTAAGGTCGTACAGTGGCCATTATATATATCGGAGCGGCCAAGGTACTCTAAATATCTGAACATGCACTTTATTGCCTTGACAATAGAGGCGTTGTACAGATATTTGTGACCACCTCGGCCGCTCCAATATATCTGATGGCGACTGTACGTAAGTAAAATAATAGAAAATAGCAACGCATATGTAACAATTACAATTTTATTTTTGCCGCTCAACGACGCTTTTCCCGCAAAATCTACGTAAACTTTGTAAGGAAAAACACTATTTCGAAATTTTCTCACCAGCAAAGCTATTTTGCCATGCTAAATGTTTAAAATAACTTTCGTACCATCGTAAAAGTCCGACGATACATGCAAATTTATACCTTATCTGTAGTTTACAAGGTTGCAATTAGGACGAGATACAAGTAAGATTGTAGTTTGCGAAAGTTATTTGCAGGTGAGCTTGTTAGCACGTAGAGAGGTAAAGTTAAATGCTTACGTGCCCGGTCCTAGAGGTATTTAGAGCTGTCTTCAGGCAATATGACGAGTTTACGTGTAGGCGTTAGAAATAATTAAAGTGACATACCTACGTATATGGAATATGCAAGGTGTAACAAAAATACTGGTAATCCCTTTAAATCCTTTTTTATCCTTAATCCAACAAAGCAAAAAATATATTCTCGCGAAAAAAAATATATTGGTTTTGTATGGAAGGTTGACCGGCTGGAACGCCGAACCGAATAGCTTGAATTTAAGGGGGTGGCTTTGAAGACATTGTCAGTCCATTTTATAGACATTGTTAGTCAATTAAGCAAGCTAGTAAAATAGAATTGTTGTCACTGTAAAATTATTTTATGTCACTCTGGGCGGTAAGTGAGATTTGCCGCCCACGGGCGCAGCGACAAATCTCACTTCACACCCAGGAGAAGACGTAAAATTGTGTACGCACCACAGGCGAAAATAAAGAAGGCCTCAGATCGCTTGTTTATGGCCCTTACCTTCGGTTCGGGCCACAAATACCCGTGATCTGAGCCTTTCTTTATTTTTTCCTTTTTAATGTACTATTAAATTAGTTACGGAACCGAAAAGGTTAGAAACCCATAAATAGCTAGATGACAAAAATCATTCTTACTTCTTTATCGTAAGAGTCGATCGTGTAGTGGTCGTATCAAAACATTCGGTGTCAAGCACCCTAGTTCAGAGTGTGTAGGCAAGGAAAATATCCCGTGGTGTCGTATTACAATGTGTACGGTCTTAGCCGCTAGCGCCCAGCGATATTACTGAACCGAGATTATAGGATTAGAGTTGGATAGATCTGCCGTACAAGGTGTAACAAAAATCTTTCTTACTTTAGTGAGGTTAAAACATTTGTTGACTGAGGAGCCGAGCGTAGCGAGGCGAAACGTCTCCGTTTTCACTGGTACGACTATTTGGCAGATTGATGTGTGTGTATTGGTTGGTTGGTTGGTTGGTCAGTGTCGGTCTAGAGGTCGCATTTTTCATCCGATTTCGATGAAACTTGGCATGTACGTTCCTTGATTTATTTGCCAAAAAATTTTTTTGATTGGGAGGAAATGATTGCTGTCGCGTTATTTATGTTCTCCGAAGTCTGCGGTTCATAGAACCACTAGTTATACACGGTTGCAAAGTTATTTTTACTTCTCGTGTGTTGCAACACTCGCTACGCTCAGGATTCTATTTTTGAACTCGCTTCGCTCGTGGTCAACCATAGAATCCATTCGCTAGCTCGTGTTTTAATTCCACATTCGTAGTTAAAATACAACTTTGCTCCTTTGTGTAACAAATAACTATTGTCAATGACACCGGATTAATCTCTTCGGACCGTTGTGTTTGAAGAGCTGACTACTCTTTCTTCTTCTTCTTTCCCTAAGCCTTATCCCATTATCTGAGGTCGGCTCTCCTTGTCTGTCTTTTCCATTGTGCTCTGTCTTGAGCTACGGTGTTATCTACTCCTATAACTACTGACTACTCTTTAATATCTCCAAGCTGGAAACTTTCAAACACCGTAGGCTCTGTTATCAATTATCACACAGCCACCGGTGTATCCTAAGGAGTTGCGATGTAAAACTCGCATCTCGAAACTCGGAAGTTAATTACAACTAAAACACAACTCACCCAAGTTCAGCTAAGTTGTGTTGACCTTTTTGATTACACGTCTGATCCCTATATCAGGCAAACTTATATAAGGTATCAGTAGCGGTGGGTGACAACTTTTATTAGGCAAGCCGTAGCTTAATATAGCTTCAATTTTCTTGATGAGCTGTAGAAAAACTGCTCAGGTGTTTGAAAAGTAGGCAAGCCGGTGGGAATCGAGGTCTATGGACGCGCCGCCACTGTAAGGTATTCTTATTCGGTATACAAAATGTATACTTACTTGGCTTATCTAATACATGTAAACAAATGTGTGTCAAGACAAGTGTTAACGATTCAACCTACATGGATTGGTCGCCGGGAGAACTCTACTGCCGGCGCATAACAATTCGAAAGATGAATTCGAATTGATTATGACATGACACATACTTCATTTATATTTTTGATAGAATTTTAGACACTTATGTCAAGGGTTAATTCTTGGAATGTAATGCCTAAATTATTACAATAAAACATAATATTATTACTTCGTTAAGTCGGTCTTCTTATTATTGCAACATCATTTTGCCGCTTAGCATTTGGTGACCCCGACGTGATTGATTATTAAATTGATTTTACCATTTGGTGACCTCTACGACGCTCATTGAGCAGCAATCTTCTTTGAAGAACAAAGGACGTGTGGATCCTTGGAGACAAGCGGAATCCCGGAGTCCAGTACAATACGAGATCAGCCAACACGAGCACAGAGATTAAAGGGGAACCCTTGCGTGAAGTGTTTCAAGTTGTAAATTCATTACTTACTACGAATTTCATGGTTGCCTCAATCCTGCTCTGCATAAGGTTGTATTTTTCCATAATAACGTTTAAAACTAAAGACGACTACTAATTTAAATTGATTTTACCAAGAATAACATAATTTTCTTTCAATAAACGTAGTCCAGTCAGTTTAGACATAGTCCAGCAAAATTCGTAAGAAATTAATTTTTTTTTCTAAATACTATAAAGTTAAAGCACACGCAGGAAACGACACTTGAGCATCATTTGCAGCTTCTTTACAAAATATTAGAGAGCTCCGGTATTAGCTTCATTCAAATTTCAGGGATTGTGCTTTATGCTGCCTTCGAGATTCTTTCGGAGTTCCGGGGTGTAAGCTGGCTTTCTGCATCATTTTGCCGCTTGATCGCGAAGGTGTCGTCATTGCAAACGGACAGCTCTCCTATCTGCCACTTGTTTTGACACGGTGGCCTGCACGGTTTGAATTTTAATTTATTTTGTAGTGCAGTCTGTTCAATTTGTTTGTAGCATTACTTAATAGACCTACGCGTGTGCATTTAATTAATTGTACAACATGTCTAATGAATTGAAGCCGTTAATCCGAAAGCGCGGTACCATAAAGGCAAAAGTTACTTTATACGAAAAATACATTGATACAATAAAAGCGATTCCAACCGAGAGCTTTACTAAGGCTTTATCAGGTGAGCTCCAGTTGAAACTTAGTCGTTTACAAGAATTATTTTCTCAGTTTAATGAGATTCAGATAGAAATTGAAAATTTAGATGACATCGACTTAGCCGATCAGCTATTAGAACGTGAGCAAGTCGAGGATTCTATGATAAGATTGATTTCATTGTCACAATTGATGCTTGAGCCACACCAACAAGCAAATGATACAAAATATGCTACAGCTGCATCTCTAGCCGGCGGAGGTTCAGTCCGTTCAAATGACAGTTCACAGACGTCTGTTAACTGTCAAATTCGGCTTCCTTCAATAAAATTACCTTCCTTTGACGGCAATTATACAAAATGGATGGAGTTTCGCGACACCTTTGATTCATTAATAAACAAAAACGAGTCCATCCCTACAATAAACAAATTTCATTATTTGCGTGCGTCTTTGGAGGGTGGAGCAGCTATAGTCATAAAATCCATAGAGTTTACAAGTCCAAACTACGAACTAGCATGGAATTTACTATGCGAGCGATACAACAACGAAAGGATCTTGATAAATAACCATGTTAAGTCATTATTCAGCTTTGAACCAATTACAAAGGAATCTTATAAGGCTATTAGGTACATGATTGACTTTTATTCCAAAAACCTACGCGCTTTACACACACTCAAAGAACCCACAGACAGTTGGGACACATTAGTAATATACATGATGGTGTCAAAACTAGATGGCGCCACTAGTAGGAAGTGGGAAGAACACAAAAATACATTTAAGGTTTCACCAAAGCTCGATGATTTCTTAACATTCCTTCGTAATCGAGCAGATGTTTTGGAAACTATTCAGTTCAGTGCTTCTACACAAAAACACGATAAACCTAATAATAATACAATAAAAGAAAACAAAAATTTTAAAACAATGCTTGGTGCAAACGACGAAAACGATAGGAACGATAGTGCTAATAAATACAATAAAATAACTTGTGCGTTTTGCAAACAACATCATTTCAATCACGAATGTAACAAGTTCAAAGAAATGTCAGTGGATTGTAGGCAATCTGAAGTATCCAAAAATAATTTATGTAAGAACTGCCTGCGCCCTGGCCATCACCACTCTCGTTGCCGCCTAGGCCCATGCAACAATTGTCGTAAAAAACACAACACACTATTGCACATTGATACAAATGGTAACAATGATTCAAAATCTGAAAATGTTAACGCCATGACTTCTGCGATGTCTTCCTTCAACCATGTTAACAAGGGTCATGTGCTTTTATGTACTGCTGAAGTAAAATTGGTTAATCCTATAACAAAGAAAACTTACACTACAAAGGCTCTTTTAGATATTGGAAGTCAATCCTCCTATATATCTACAACAATGCAACAAAAGTTGAACCTTACCTACATTAATACTGAACCCAATCCTATAACTGGGCTAAACAATTGTATAATAGGCAGTGCTTCTAAACTCTGTGGTGTTCAACTACAATCTAGAACAGGTAAATTTAAAATCGATTTGTCCTGTCTGGTAATGCCGCAGATAACACGGCCTACGCCAAGCACAGAAATCGACACATCACATTTTAATATTCCCTTGTCCATCGAGTTAGCTGACCCCAGCTTTCATATCCCGTCCCAAATTCATTTACTACTGGGGTTAGATGTGTTTTGGGTTATTGTAGGATGCAATAAAATTGAATTGGGCAAAAACAAACCAACTCTCAAAGAGTCTGAACTTGGTTGGCTTGTTTCTGGCCCTACAGGTCAGGGTTCAAGCTCTTCTACTCGATGCAATTTTTCTCAAGCGATCACGGAGTCTCTTATAAGGCGTGATGACATCCCTAACTATCTATGTAAATCATCAATAGAGGAAAACTACTACAAGACTAATTTTAAAGATACTAAAGTAGTGCGACCTAATGGTGGTCATTCCAACATCAAGCCTCCACTTCGTGAGGCCCCGGAGGACGCCTTAGGCGACTCTTATTACGTCAAAAATTATAACACTAATGTCTTTCAAGGTGTACGATCTCATTTTAGAACAATTGACCGCATCCGACCGTCCCGTTCTCGGGTATTTTACAACACATTAATGCAAAATCGTGTACACAACCAATAATTTAAATGATATCTAGTTTTTAGGACCTTCAGTCCACGTTACAATAGATTTAAACCCAACAGATCTGGCTTTAAGGGGGGTTAAATCTCAACAACTACTCACCAGTGCTTTGTGGTGGGAAGGACCCTGCTTCCTTAAGAAGCCAGAGTCTGAATGGCCTTCAATCAAACATACTGAAAGTCCATTGCTAAAAATAAAATCGTTTATGTCTACACAATGTGAATCCCATGTTGTTCCATTCGACAAGTATTCCAAATTACTAACTTTGCAAAGGGTATTCGCATTTGTGTTGCGTTTTATAAACAACTGTAATAAAAATAAGGCTAAGTTATCTGGTTTTTTGAATGCTACTGAGTTGCAATCAAGTCTTACAATATTAGCAACCGCTTCGCAAAGAGAATCCTTTAATGAAGACATTCATTCTCTCAAAACAACAAAGGTTCTTAACCGCGAATCAAGACTATTAGGATTTAATCCATTCCTTGATGAAAATGATACTTTACGTGTTGGTGGTCGCATTGTGAATGCTTCACACTGTCCTTATGAACAGCGACACCCAATTCTCATTGATAGTAAAACGTATTTACCAGACTATTATTCAAATGGGCATATTAGGCTGTTAAACGGCGGTGCTCAATTGATGTTAAGTTCTGTGTGAGAGAGATTCTGGCCAATTGGTGGTCGGGCTTGAGCAGCTAGTGTTGTAAATAAATGTATGAGCTGTCAAATATTTAAAATAAACTCAATACAACCTATTATGGGCAATCTACACGCTCCACGTGTGACTCCTGCTCCACCCTTCACAAATTGTGGGACCGATTTCGCTAGCCCATTTTTAATTTCAAATAAAAAGGGTCGTGGGGCTAAAACATCCAAATGCTACCTTTGTGTATTCGTCTGTTTTTCGACAAAGGCTGTCCACCTTGAGGTCGTTAGTGACCTAAGTGCAAACGCTTTCATCATGTGCTTGCGTAGATTTATTGCTAGACGTGGCAAGCCTGAAAATATCTATTGTGACAATGAAAAAAACTTCGTAGGAGCTAAAAATGAATTGAACAGAATGTTACAAACGTGTCAACGGCAGATCGGGGAGTTCGCTTGCAGTGAGGAACTTATATTTCACTTTTCTCCGGTTTACGCTCCGAACTTTGGTGGAGTCTGGGAGGCAGCTGTCAAATCTGCTAATATCATTTAAAACGTATTGCTGCTAATACCAGCTTCATATTTGAGGAATTAGCTACAATTATTAGCACAGATTGAGGCAATTATTCGCGTTCTCTGGCACCTTTGTCTGAGGATCCGTCAGAACTAGCTCCACTCACGCCTGGGCACTTCCTTGTTGGGCGACCATTGGTGTCTCTGCCATCACCTGAACTAAAGACAATGACAGTCAATAGATACCAGCTCGTACAACAACTTCGACAACATTTCTGGACGCGTTGGACTAAGGACTATCTCGCAACTCTGCAACAACGTCTCAAGTGGAAGACCAGCAAGGGATCCATCAAAATTGATGACATTGTTTTAGTCATGGACGAACAGTTACCGCCAATGAAATGGCTACTAGGACGTATAGTAAGACTGTACACTGGCAACGATGGAGTATGCAGAGTCGTCGATATTAAAACGAAAAATGGCATCATAAAGAGAGCCGTATCTAAACTATCAGCCCTAGAAGGCATTGACTCTTAGGAGCCTCTTGAAAGCTAGGCTTTCAAGGAGGGGCAAGATGTTAACGATTCAACCTACATGGATTGGTCGCCGGGAGAACTCTACTGCCGGCGCATAACAATTCGAAAGATGAATTCGAATTGATTATGACACATACTTCATTTATATTTTTGATAGAATTTTAGACACTTATGTCAAGGGTTAATTCTTGAAATGTAATGCCTAAATTATTACAATAAAACATAATATTATTACTTCGTTAAGTCGGTCTTCTTATTATTGCAACATCATTTTGCCGCTTAACAACAAGACATCATAATGTCATAAATTTTTCAGGTTATGCGTTTGTTACTTCGATTATTGAAGAAAATTTTATAAAAAATGTTTTTTTTTCGTGGTTGTTTGGTTGAGACGCTGGATGCAAGTCGCTTCCGACCGATACTTATGGAGGTCCAAAGGGGAGGCCTATGTTCAGCAGAGGGCGTCTTATGGCTGAGATGATGATGATGATTTGGTTGAATTTAATACTGTGTAAGTTTCTCTAAGTATATAACGAAATTTTAGGTTCAATGGCATTTTTGTACCTTTATCTAATCAGTCCTATTTTTGTCAGTTTCGATACGAAAATTAGCCACACATTCATTATGGCTACTTATGGTAACGAAACTGAGAAACGAAAGGACAGAAGATTAGTTAAAGGTACAAGAAATTTGCGATTGACTCTAGTGATACTCTAAGAAAAGTGTGACAATCTATCTCTTTGAGAAGTGCTTAGGTACAGTCACAATTAAATATATCGGAGCGACCAGGGCCAGTGCCGGCCCGAGCCCTTGATCAGGGTAGAGCGAAATCGGGTTTTGGCGCCCTTCGTCGAAGTTTTCAAGCGTATTTTGGGGCCCCCGCCACACTCAAGTCTTTTAAAACTTTTTTTTTCTCATTTGCCATTTTGGCGCCCCCCTTACCATCCGGCGCCTAGAGCAGCCGCTCCACTCGCTCTACCCTAGATCCGGCCCTGACCAGGGCACTCAAAAGTATTTGAACATTTTATCGCCTTGGCAATAGAGGCGTTGTGTAGATATTTGCTCCGATATATCTGATCGCGACTGTGCATAATAAGACAAGGAAGGATGAATTCTGTATTTTCGTATTATTGAATCTTCTTAATCGGATATTTCCGTACCATCAATTACAATGTGGATACGATAGGATTAGGAATTTCCTCACATTATTCGGGTGTAGGTAGCCATAATCCACATAGCATTTTTCCAGACTTTTTTCACGTCTCAATGAAACCGCTTGACAGCCTTATCCCTAGAATTGGAGTAGACCTAGACACTAGTTAGACACTAGTGCTATCTGGCCTTCAAACCCTGAGGTAACTAGGCTAGGATGATTTCCTTTACCGAAAAGTTGCTTTGCTCGACTGGTTAATACAGCGTGTATTTTTGATATTACCTCATACGCCAAGGATAGTTAGTATAGACCCTAATAAACATACTTCCATATGTTTTGTTAAAATTCTACGACTTTTATTTTTCCATATGAAAAATATTTCAGCACGCAATGTATCGCTACCTACAGTACCTACATGATTACTTTGCCCTAAAAATCCTAAAATGTCACATTTGATGATGTGTCAAATAAGTGTATAGTTGTATACGCAATACATTGCGTACCTACCGAAGAAATTTAAAAAATCAATTGCTCTATATTAACTAAGAGTTAACTCAATATTTATTACAATATCGATTTATAATTTCAAAACTTGCGTCTGGCTTCCATTTGAGGTAATATCAAATAAACACGCGGTATACTTATCAATAGTACATTACAGCAGAGGCTGGGAAAACAGGGATTTCCGGCCAAGTAGGTATATACGAGGTATATACGGATAGGGATACGAGGCGGGGAATCCGTTTTCACGCCGAGGCATGTATAGTGCTTTTCTCAAAATAATGCGTGGAAATAAGACCTAAAACCCTAATAGTTAAAGCCTAAGTTTATTACACTCCGTATCTCTCGTTATAATGCGGGGACCGTGTCGCGGTCGGCGCCCGCCCGGCAGGGACCGGCGGCGCCCGGCCCGCCTGCGCGGTCGAGCGCGTGGCGGGCGCCGGCTACTTTGCAGGTCTAGGCCTGCAAAGTAGTATGAAAATCCTTTTCATAGCAAGTGTCACTACGGCGCCCGAAACGTGATACTTTCGAGTCTATTTTCACGAACGTAACGACAACATTTCCGCGCATGTTTGAGAAAACGATATTTGACATAAGTTCGGAGAAACTCAGTAGCGCCTGTCTACCAACGCATCAATATTCTTGTCTCTTAGACCGCTATTATCAGTTCTATATAAAAAGCTTTTAAAAGTACATCAGGCCCGAACAATAAGTCGTTGCTAGTAAAGTATCACATGTCGATAGGAAAGTATATGTCCAAAGACACACACATGTTACACGTACACACCTTTTAACAGTCCATGTTAAAACACCCCGCGTGTTATATGATATTTTTGCAAAAAAAATGCGCAGATTTTTAGTATACAGCCTTTATAAAACTTCTCTTGAAAACTCAGTCGTGCCTAGATAATTTTGAGCACCCCGTCCGCTTAGGGCGGCCACCGACTATGAGTCCGCCTGACGATATCGACCTGTCAGTTGTTCGGAGCCGCCAAATTTTTGTTCTACATCGCTGGCTGTACATCGTTACTAAGGCACATAAACTCGTGATAAATATTCATCTATCGCAACAAATAACACGGCAACGATATGAAACTAACAAGAGGATCACCGAATCACAATAACGTGTCGAGTGTATTGGCTATTGGGCCTCTATTCTGTTGCCAACATTCTAATTTAATGTTCATTTATTACTTTCTGTTTATTCTCTCATTCATACAGGGTGTCCCAGAAATCGACGTCAAGCCTTGAATGGATGATAGACCAAGTTATAACAGTTATCAGAAAAATACAAAAAAAAATCTATCACATGTTCTTCAAAAATAATGGTCACTTTAAAAATTTACTAGAATATTCACGACCTGGTCTCTTAACTTGGTCTATCATCCATTCACGGCTTGACGTCGATTTCTGGGACACCCTGTATAAGATTCCGCAGTCAAGTAGTCTCGTATGTCAGCTCGTCCGTTCGCGAGTAACGATTTTATCTTTAACCCCATAGCTTTGTCAATAAGTAGACAGAGTACTTTCCAAAATGAAAAAATACTGTTCTTAGATTAAAGAGTTTTTAAACTATTTACGGGTATTTTAGGAAAAAGCGAGTGGAGAGGGAAGTGATTGGGCTTGGGACTGTAAACTAAACTTACCTCTAGCTTTAAATTTATCATATCATCTTCTTTTTAAGTTCCTGCTTGAACATTTTTTATATTTAAATAATTCACCTCGATAGAAAATAACTGAAATGTGTTTCTTAAATATGTAAACTATGAACATATAAGCAGAGCCGGATTAGCCTTTAGTCAAAGTAGGCAACTGCCTAGGGGCCCCGCGTAGCCCTGGGGCCCATCGTGCACAGGAAAAAAATAAAATATATCATAGAGTGAAAATAAAACCGGAAAATTGGTATATATATGTAGGTAGAACCTACTAGATGTGACATCTAGAACAAATTTTGTGCTGCATGTTTGGCCGTTGACAGCTGTCAGTTGCTTAGCATCATGTCAGTGTTTCAAGAGCGAATGTATGGACTTTAAGTGCCGATCACTTAAACTCATGGCTGAAATTTTTTGTTAGGGATGTCATCTCCTGTTACTCAATGATATATATCCACTAATGAACAGTGGAAAATTAAAATGTTTCATAACGTGAAATATTTGTAGGAAAATGTATATGTACCTAGGCTAGGGGCCCCGCGTGTGTACATAAAAATGTTTCATTAAAATTATTAAATAGTATTAATTAATCGCAAAATTTAGGTATGCATAGCGGCTAGGGTTTGCTTGTACACACTACACAGTGGGAATGAAAATGTTTCTCAGAGTTTAAATCTCAGTTTAGTTGCTGTTTAGGAAACGGAAAGGGTGCATTTTTTGTTAATATAGTTAAACTTGTAAAAAGTGCACATGCTTCACACTACTTTTTAGTTCCCTTTACAACTACTTTTTTTTTTAAGAAAAATGCATTAATGTTTTTAAGTTCCATACAGATATTAATCTTGTTTAGGCCTTTACCATTTTCAACGACAACGAGATAATATTTTCAGTTTTTCGTCATTTTAATAATAATGGTAAAACATACATAAAAACTACAAAAAGTGTATTTAGTGGACTATACCTAGTGGTATCCTGCCTTTTCGCCGAAAATTGTATTGCCGAATTTCACTTGCCAACCAACTTTTCGCAAAAGTTTCATTTGGCCGAATAACTTTTACCAAATGATCCTTTCGCAACCGTTTAATTTTCCAACCCCATAGTTGGGAAATGAAAATAACTTCTTCACGTAACGATTATTCTGTGTAGCGGTATTTCAGAAAATATTGTGGAGTAGTCCTTTTTAGCGGGGACCAAGATTTTATAAATAGTTTTCTTATCCAAAAAAATCTTATAAAAGCATATTCCCGTTTTATGTTCCCGATTCTTCTTCCTCGTAACGTTTGTCCCGGCTTTGTCTGTTTGTTTGTCCGCTTAACAACCTAATCCCATGCATTGGCATTGACACTAGTTTTTACGAAAACGACTGCCATCTGATCTTCCAACCCAGAGGGAAAACTAGGATTTATCGGGATTAGGTCCGGTTACATTACGATGTTTTCTTTCACCAAAAACCAACTGGTAAATATCAAATTGTTATTCCGTAGATACGTTATGAAAAACGTAGTAGTACGAGCCGGGGTTTGAACCTGAGACCTCCGGATTGAACCCGGAGGAATTTTATTGTTTGTATAATTAGGTACACACCTAAAAGGGGGTTTTACAATAGACAAAACAACGTAAAGAAATTATTTTTGTGGCACTTAGTTACGAACTTGAACTAAGTGATTACACTTAAAAATCCAACCTACTGCAATTAATCTTTGCTGGGTAATCCCAACAAGGCTTAGTTTTCCCTCTGGATTGGAGAGATAGATGGCAGTCACACTCGTAAAAACTAGTGCATGCGGCAATTCATGGGTTTGGGTTGCCAAGGGGATCCCAGACTCCAACGAACTGTGGCAAAAGCTGGGACATAACGCTCGAAGGATGATATGAGTTTTCTAAAATGGGGGCCCAAAAACTGTACTGCCTAGGGGCCCCGAAAGTCTTAATCCGGCCCTGCATATAAGTAGCATCTGTAACTTTAGGTGGGGTACTTGGGTTAATGACTAAGCCCCCCATTAACTCGAGCAAGAAACCTTCCATCAGAAACTTGCCAATTTAATTTCAATACAGCAAAAAAGTTAGGAAGAATTGACATGCTCAACCGGCAATAAATAATAAGGATTTGCTACCGTAACCACGAACTCTTCAGATACACGTGTAAGTACCTTATACAGGTTAGTTTTGTTCTCCTTGAGTACCTACGTTACGGGCGGGTATACCTATACCTTGTGCAACCTAAGAAGCGGTTTTTGACACCTGTCATCGCAGTACATTTTATAACCTAAATTATTCCTAAAATCGATTTTAGGTTATAAAATGTACTGAGATGACAGGTGTCGAAAACCGCTTCTTAGGTTGCACAAGGTATAAGATATACGTAATAGCGTAGGAAGGTTTTAAACGGCGTAGTTTCCATACCAGAGGATGTGGGTATTGTGGGTTCTACGTAAACTCAACACGTATCACGGGTTTCTTGGCATACAATGTAAATAGGTATCTATGTAGGAATATACTTAAAACAGTGGTGTTATTGTCTAAACTAACGAACACGGCACAGCCATATACCTTGAATTCTTCAAATGTCGTGGAACTGGGATAAAAAGCCGTCTGTCCTTAATGTCTTAGAATTGTCGTTGCTGAACAATAAAGAAAATTATATGAGATACATTGTACTGTCTCAAATACACCAAACAACTAATTTTTATTAAAAAAAAACTCACATGATGGTCCTTTTTACATTCCCTGCGAATGCACCCTTTATTTGATCAACGAAAACGCATAGCTACCCCAAATAGTTATCACATAGAAGCGGCTACAAACAATTCCGAACCAAACAAGTGAGCAGACTAAGTAGAGCATATAGACAAAGAGATTAATATTAATTCCAGTCGGAATGCAAGCGAGCGAATCTGCATAATGCAATTGTGATTTCCTCGGCGATGGTAGTGCTACTCGGGCCGAGTTGCTGATTGGCAACTTTGGCAAGAGAGAGTTGGTACTTCGAACAAGGTTCTGAAAGTTTTTAGTACCTGATTAAGAATAATACTCTAACTGTACCAGAGTCTGACCATGCCTGGTTTTCGCTCTAAATGATAGTGGCAAACAAATATACGGCGATCTGGCAAGCAGCTACCGTAGCTTATGGACGCAACTCCAGAGGTATCATTAGGCGCGTTGTCGACCTTTTGATAAAAAGATGATTCATTGTGTTGACGACTAAAGAGACAAGGGTGAATTTCAACAGGTGCAAAATTTACCTAATTTTGGTGGGATTTTTTATTTTTGTAGTTTATGTCTAAATTATGTATCGATAATACGTAACTAGTCACAATCGATATTGTGTATTAATGGCCCTTCATTATACATAGTAGTTTTGGAGATATTATGATTTTAATAATTTGGTTGCCACCAAAATTGCGTCTACCCACCAAAATTAGATTTACTGGCCACCAAAATTGTATATCTACACCAAAGTTAGATATTTCTGCAAATTAAAAGTAAATTTAACTAGTTATCAACTGAAAATGAATCTAAGACAATTGTATTATCATCCCTTTTAAGATATTATAATAACAAAGTACAAAAAACTGAACAATCAAATCAAACAGTAAGTAAAGTATAAAATGCTAATCAACAATGCTTAATCCTTTTTCTTTCAAGAAACAACGTAATTCAGTAAGAAATACTACAAGAATACAATTAAACTACAATCGTTAGCATCAGTCACAATCAGATCAGAATTGCTTACATATTTTTATACTAGCTTTTGCCCGCGACTTCGTCTGAGTGGAATTAGTAACCAGGGGGGAAGGAAACCAAACCAACCCAATGAATGAATTCTGGATATCAACTATTCTATATCATTCCCCAGAGCTCAAACTATCTCCAGCGTTCAACAGTTATTGGTTCCCCATAAAAACTTTCAACCCCGTTTTTAATCCCCTGAAGTGTTGATTTTCGGGATATAAACTAACGTATATTATTTCCCGGGGCTCAAACTTTGAGTAGGGATTGCAATCCGGGTTTTATCCGAAAAACTATGTACCCAATTCATCTTAATCGTCGGTTCAGTGATTAATAATTCGCCAAACAGACTTCCAACCTCCTTTTCACCCCCTCTAGGGTTGATTTTCGGGATGAAAACGTCATTTCCCGCGATTCAAACTATCTCTATACAAAATTTCATTAAAATCTGTTTAACTGTGTTCACGTGATGCGCGGTTGAATAAACAGACAAAAAGACAAACAGATAAACAGACAGAAATTCTAAAAACTGTTGGAACGTGTTATGTTATCGACTTTAAGTACCCCCCCAGCCAACTTTTTTTCGAATATCTTCAATGTACAGCAAGACTTTCGACCCTCTTCAGCTTTATTCAAGCTTAAATTGTTATATGTTTAGAAGATTTTATTTGCACCAACTTCACTTTAACTTAAATCTGGCGACAGTTGAGATCTTTGACTCTGAGAGTAAACATAAGTTTACTCGCAATCAATAAGTACTTACGCTACTCACATAATTTTAATTATAGTCTGTATCTTTAGGTATTTAAATAAAAGTAAACAAAATCTTCCCTCAAATGGCTCCTTCAGCCAGTTGAGGGTAGATGACAAACATTACATGATCAAATAATGTAGGTTAAAGTCAGGTCGTTCAGTTACAGATCCAGGCGCTTTTGTATTTGGTTATATATATTTTTACTGGTAATAGTGGTAAATTGGTAATCAATGCACTTAGTCAGTAATGCTGTGAATACAAAATATAAATATATGACAGTAAATACAAAATTACTATATAAATATCATTTTTGGTTACCAAATTACCACCAAAACCACCAAAATTGATGCACCAAAATTAGAACCATTGCATAAAAGTGCATTTTAAAAGTAAACCGTATCATTTACTTTAGTTCCAAGTGAATATTTTAAAAAAGAAACTATAAACATGCTTTAAATACAGTTCACACAAAAACAACTACTTTTCGGTCATTAGTTTGATACACCACCAAAATTGCATTAAAAATTATTTTAATACACCAAAATTAGATACTTATGCGTTTGCTGGACAGATCTAGTGAAGTACGACACGTGCTTCATCGCTCAGTGCCGGAGTGGAACCCAATTAACAGGCTACTATACGTTTGTTAGCCTTGTTGCGTTTCGTTCGACCGTAAAATCATTTTCAAAATTTACCACCAAAATTGACTATTTTACCAGGACAACAATGAATGCTTAGTTTAGAGTATGAATTCATGTACTAATCTTCACATTTATTTTCTTATAATATACGTAGACTAATAACGAGTAAAAGTTTGTGAAGTTTTAGTTAAATCAACGGACGTTATAGTTCTACTATAAAAATTATTCAAGAAAAATGGATTCAGGACACTACACCAAAATTATAATTGCGGCGAAAAAAAAAATTTTTTATAAATATCAATAACTTTTATAACATTTTGCGACTTGGCTTAAGATAATAATTTGTGTAAGGTTTTCAGAAAAAAATATACCATTGTGAAACTATTAGTCCACACTGTCATTATCAGCTCCGCCGTAAAAAAAAATCGTTGAGATATTCACCCACAAGAGCGTCCCTGCACCCTGAATCCTCTTTGACCTTCTCCCCTTTTGTCGCAATCTTAGGCAATAATCGCACTGGCGCCGCAACCGCATGCGGCGACGGTGTGCAAGCGTGACAGCGCTATACACACGCAGAGCTCTATCTCGCTCGCGCACCGGCTCCGCATGCGGAAACCGCAGCAGTATGAAAGACACCTTATTCGCCGGCAGTATGAGTTCTTCAGGGTAGATGACTACACTGTGTTTTTCACACAAGATGTGAACCATCGAAGGAGTCAAATGTAATACCCGCTGGTTTTATTCATTAAAGGAACCCTAAAAGTAGCATCTTAGCTAGATTGCCGTGGGTCCTTGCTCTGTCGCGTGAGATAGCATTTAAAAGTTAAACCGCTGTTTACATTCTATGTCTGTTGGAACTTCGCCCTGGAGAAGTCCTGAACTGGAATGGAACGATAAGTGTATCTTATCTTAGTACATGTATTTCTGTGTACAGTCGCCGTCAAATATATCGTAGCGGCCAAGGTATTCATCAATATCTGAAAATGCACTTTATCATCTTGACAATATACAAGGTGTAACAAAAATACTGATGATCCTTTTAAGGGCATTATTGATATCGCATTCTTATTATGAAAAATTATGAATAACATTTTGTTTCGCGAAAAAACATTTTGGTTTTGTGTGGACGACGCGTGTCCTATACAAAAAAAAAATTTTTTTCGCTTCCAAAAAATTTTGTTCTACTTTTTCTTACTCGCAATATGATACCAATAATGCCCTTAAACGGATCACCAGTATTTTTGTTACACCCTGTATATAGGCGTTGTTCAGATATTTGTGACCACCTTGGCCGCTCCGATATATTTAATGGCGACTGTATCTGTATGTAATATTGTACAGCCGCCATAAAATATATCGGAGCGGCCTGGATAAGTACCTACTCATAAATATCTGAACATGCACTTTATGGCCTTGACAATAGAGGCGTTGTTCAGATATGTACCTATTTGTGACCACCTTGGCCGCTCCGATATATCTGCAGGCTACTGTAGAAGTGGCTAAGCGGCCGATGTGATAAAAGTCAGAAATTAGAAATCATGAACGTTATTACTTCCTTACATATAAGACATCGAAATACCTACAGAATATAACTGTGTAAACGAACAATTATCAAATATTACATAATTGAGCCCGTTTTGCATATTTTAAAGCTTTCAAACGTATAAACCTAAATTTATCAAATTTGTGTAATATGGCTAGGCTACCATCTGTTGACCGCACGGGCTATTAACTTATTTTAATTCACTGAAGCCAGGGTACGACTACCTGACCCCTATATTCCAAATATTCCTAAATCTCGACCCATCACTCACGTGATTCAGCTTACCTGTGACCTCTGGGTCCAAAGTATAAATTCGTATGCGGAGATCTCGGTTCCCCAGAGACGAATGCCGTACTGCGGTCACCGATTGATATAACAACGATGAAAGTGGGAAAGGAGCCGTTTAGAAAATTTATGAAGGTATAAGTTTGATCAATTTACCTTATAGGATGAGCTGGCCGCCGGATTTAAAGATTCAAAGGAATTTTCAAATGTCATTAAAGTCGTTATTTACTTATAACCTCGTAGGAGCCCTTGTACGTAAATTTTGTACATATTCCACAGTTTATTTAGAACTTTTGAACCCCTGACGCAAAAAGAGGGTTGTAAGAGTTTGTCCGGAAAGAAAAGTGTCGTGGTTTATATGGGAGCTCATACATTCTACGACACTTCTCTTTCCGGACAGGTTCTATAAGTTTGATCACTACCTGTATGTATTGTGTGTCTGTACTGACTGTCTGTCAGTCCGTAGCACTAACACGGATGACATGATTTCAATGCGGTTTTTTTATTTGACAGCCGGTTTATTTACCGAGTGATCCTGAGCATGTTTTCCCAAAATCGGCAAAAGCGTTTTGGGGAATACCTACTCGTATTTTTTATTATTAAATAGTTAGTATTGAGTAACTAAGAGTTCAAAATTCAAAAACAATACAATTGCTTCTGGTGCTAAGGAGGATTACAAAACGCCCTGGATTATTGCTGTGATAACACTAAGTAACTTTTGAACAAAAAAGCATCAATAATATTGAAAAGAATTACATTTCGTTCTATATAGTTTAATTTCATTTATTAGTTCAATTCAATCTCCACTGCAATTGTCAAGACAGCCTAACACGCATCACAATAATACCTAATAATACTGTCATCAATACAATACCTATTTGTTCCAAGTTTGTCTTTATGGGCCCTACGGAAATCTGCGTATTCTATAACAGACGATTATCTTACCAAATTAAGTGAAAAATACGGAATATCGTCGTCCGTCGATAACAAATCATGAGATAATGACCTATTTTGATGTTATTATCGGTTGTAAGATGGAAAAACAACGAATGACAATTGTTTTGTTTGGGGTCGTTGACTTATTGGGCCATTTCTTCAGTTATATTGATGTCTTAGCAATAAAAGGGAAGAATAATGAACACTTATTATTGATATTGTAATATATATTAATTTCACTCTAGGGTAAGAAGACTACATATTTGTGTTTGTTCAAATGTTTTCACGTTTGCCAAAAGAGGGAGGTTTTGGAGCCTATTGCAGTTGTAAAAGAGACCTAACGTCAACATAATAAGATTATTAAAAATCTAAATGGCGAATACGGTATCAAAATCATATCATATACATATCTACAAGCCTACAGCATTTTCAACCGACTTCGAGATTTCGAAAGAGGAGGTTCTCAATTCGTCGGGATCTTTGTTTTTGCTATTTTTTGTATGTATCAAAACCTCCCTATGTTCACCGATTATTCGAGGACGGTTGAACTTACTTGGAATTTTTTTAAAGCGTATATTTGACATTTGGGCCGGTCTGTCATCAGGTCACGATCTGATGATTTTGTACCTGGAGAAATCGAGGGAACTCTTCAAATATTATAGTTACAGCTACGTACAGTAATTTGAGTATCTTTTGCAGTGCCTTAGCACGGGAATTTGCTCTTGGGAAGGTGGAGTAGCCTAAATAAAGTCAGTTCTTTTTTTAAATTATTTCTCTATGATGTAAGGATTTGAAAAGTCTTTATAAACGATTTTATTGCCATTGCGCGGATATTTGCGCGTTTACCTCATATTAAAACCTACATATGTGTTTCAAATAACGTTTTGATACATTAGAGCTCCGCTTCAGAGACATTCGGTGCTAGTAGACTAAGATTAGATGGTAGTGCACCCTACCTAATCGGGTAGCAAGATTCGGCATATATAGGGGGTAGCACCTTAAAAAGTTATGACTTTTAGTATGGGACACTATGAGCCAAACCTGGAGCGTTCGGAATGCAGCCAACTTTTCGGGTACCAAAAAAAGTCAGAAAATACCTCATCGGGTAGCAAGATTCGACATATACAGGGGGTAGCACCTTAAAAAGTTATGACTTTTTGTATGGAACACTATGAGCCAAACCTGGAGCATTCGGAATGCAGCCTGATTTTAGGGTGCCAGAAAATATCGAAAAATACCTCATCGGGTAGCAAGATGAAACTAATGCCAAATGAAAGTACTAATCATCCTGTTAATAAAAAAAATTGGTAGTCGGTCCTAAACCTGGAGCATTTCAAATGCAGCCAACTCTTGTGATCGAACAAAAAACTCATCTGATACCATTACAACGTAGAAATGGCCCCAGATGATGGTTCAAAAGACATAAACAAGTTTAATTTGACAGAATTTATCAAAAAGTGCCAAAATATTTCAGGTTTACTCACCCAAACTTATCACTTTCGTGATTTGGCTTAATTTTAGGGTACCTGAAGATTTAAAAAAATACCTTATTGAGTAGCACGATAATATGTATGCCAAATGAAAGGACTTATCATCCTGTTAATGGAAAAAAATAGCAGCGGGTCCTAAACCTGGAACATTCCAAATGCAGCCAACTTTTGTGATCGAACAAAAAACTCATCTGATACCATTACAACGTAGAAATGGCCCCAGAAGATGGTTCAAAAGACATAAACAAGCTTAATTTGATGGAATTTATCAAAAAGTGCCAAAATATATTAGGTTTACTCACCCAAACTTATGACTTTCGTGATTTGGCTTAATTTTAGGGTACCTGAAGATTTAAAAAAATACCTTATTGATTGGCACGATAAGATGTAAGCCAAATGAAAGGACTTATCATCCTGTTAATAAAAAAATATAGCAACGGGTCCTAAACCTGGAGCATTCCAAATGCAGCCAACTTTTGTGATCGAACAAAAAACACATCTGATACCATTACAACGTAGAAATGGCCCCAGATGATGGTTCAAAAGACATAAACAAGTTTAATTTGACAGAATTTATCAAAAAGTGCCAAATTTTTTAGGTTTACTCACCCAAACTTATCACTTTCGTGATTTGGCTTAATTTTAGGGTTCATGAAGATTTAAAAAAATACCTTATTGAGTGGCACGATAAGATGTAAGCCAAATGAAAGGACTTATCATCCTATTAATAGAAAAAAATAGCAGCGGGTCCTAAACCTGGAACATTCCAAATGCAGCCAACTTTTGTGATCGAACAAAAAACTCATCTGATACCATTACAACGTAGAAATGGCCCCAGAAGATGGTTCAAAAGATATAAAAAAGCTTAATTTGATGGAATTTATCAAAAAGTGCCAAAATATATTAGGTTTACTCACCCAAACTTATGACTTTCGTTATTTGGCTTAATTTTAGGGTACCTGAAGATTCAAAAAAATACTTTATTGAGTAGCACGATAAAATGTATGCCAAATGAAAGGACTTATCATCCTGTTTATAAAAAAATTTAGCAACGGGTCCTAAACCTGGAGCATTCCAAATGCAGCCAACTTTTGTGATCGAACAAAAAACTCATCTGATACCATTACAACGTAGAAATGGCTACAGAAGATGGTTTAAAAGACATAAACAAGCTTAATTTGATAGAATTTATCAAAAAGTGCCAAATTTATTAGGCTTACTCACCCAAACTTATGACTTTCGTGATTTGGCTTAATTTTAGGGTACATGAAGATTAAAAAAAATACCTTATTGAGTGGCACGATAAGATGTAAGCCAAATGAAAGGACTTATCATCCTGTTAATAGAAAAAAATAGCAGCGGGTCCTAAACCTGGAACATTCCAAATGCAGCCAACTTTTGTGATCGAACAAAAAACTCATCTGATAAGCCAAATCACGAAAGTGATAAGTTTGGGTGAGTAAACCTAATATATTTGGCACTTTTTGATAAATTCCATCAAATTAAGCTTGTTTATGTCTTTTGAACCATCTTCTGGGGCCATTTCTACGTTGTAATGGTATCAGATGAGTTCTTTGTTCGATCTCAAAAGTTGGCTGCATTTGAAATGTTCCAGGTTTAGGACCCGCTGCTATTTTTTTCCATTAACAGGACGATAAGTCCTTTTATTTGGCTTACATCTTATCGTGCCACTCAATAAGGTTTTTTTTAAATCTTCAGGTACCCTAAAATTAAGCCAAATCACGAAAGTGATAAGTTCGGGTGAGTAAACCTAATATATTTTGGCACTTTTTGATAAATTCCATCAAATTAAGCTTGTTTATGTCTTTTGAACCATCTTCTGGGGCCATTTCTACGTTGTAATGGTATCAGATGAGTTCTTTGTTCGATCACAAAAGTTGGCTGCATTTGGAATGCTCCAGGTTTAGGACCCGCTGCTATTTTTTTCTATTAACAAGATGATAAGTCCTTTCATTTGGCTTACATATTAGCGTGCTACTCAATAAGGTATTTTTTTAAATCTTCAGGTACCCTAAAATTAAGCCAAATCACGAAAGTGATAAGTTTGGGTGAGTACACCTCATAAATTTGGCACTTTTTGATAAATTCTAGCATATTAAGCTTGTTTATGTCTTTTGAACCATCTTATGGGGCCATTTCTACGTTGTAATGGTATCAGATGAGTTTTTTTGTTCGATCACAAAAGTTGGCTGCATTTGGAATGCTCCAGGTTTAGGACCCGTTGCTATATTTTTTTATTAACAGGATGATAAGTCCTTTCATTTGGCATACATTTTATCGTGCTACTCAATAAAGTATTTTTTTGAATCTTCAGGTACCCTAAAATTAAGCCAAATCACGAAAGTCATAAGTTTGGGTGAGTAAACCTAATATATTTTGGCAATTTTTGATAAATTATATCAAATTAAGCTTGTTTATGTCTTTGGAACCACCTTCTGGGGCCATTTCTACGTTGTAATGGTATCAGATGAGTTTTTTGTTCGATCACAAAAGTTGGCTGCATTTGGAATGTTCCAGGTTTAGGACCCGCTGCTATTTTTTTCCATTAACAGGATGATAAGTCCTTTCATTTGGCATACATATTATCGTGCTACTCAATAAGGTATTTTTTTAAATCTTCAGGTACCCTAAAATTAAGCCAAATCACGAAAGTGATAAGTTTGGGTGAGTAAACCTGAAATATTTTGGCACTTTTTGATAAATTCTGTCAAATTAAGCTTGTTTATGTCTTTTGAACCATCTTCTGGGGCCATTTCTACGTTGTAATGGTATCAGATGAGTTTTTTGTTCGATCACAAAAGTTGGCTGCATTTGAAATGCTCCAGGTTTAGGACCGACTACCAATTTTTTTTATTAACAGGATGATTAGTACTTTCATTTGGCATTAGTTTCATCTTGCTACCCGATGAGGTATTTTTCGATATTTTCTGGCACCCTAAAATCAGGCTGCATTCCGAATGCTCCAGGTTTGGCTCATAGTGTTCCATACAAAAAGTCATAACTTTTTAAGGTGCTACCCCCTGTATATGTCGAATCTTGCTACCCGATGAGGTATTTTCTGACTTTTTTTGGTACCCGAAAAGTTGGCTGCATTCCGAACGCTCCAGGTTTGGCTCATAGTGTCCCCTACTAAAAGTCATAACTTTTTAAGGTGCTACCCCCTATATATGCCGAATCTTGCTACCCGATTAGGTAGGGTGCACTACCACCTAATCTTAGTCTATAGCTTTTGTGAATCAGTCTGTATGTATATTGACTGTATATATTATCATTATTTACTCGTACATCAGACAACAGCCGTGGTCAGCATAGACTACCTCCTACCCTGCTTTATATAGCGTGCTTATTGAGGTATTTTTTGATACCTCATTGGGTTACCTTAAAAGTTGGCTGCATTCCGAATCATTAAGTCCCGATGCTACCCGATGAGGTACTTTTTGACTTTTTTTGGCACCAGAAAAGTTGGCTGCATTTCGAATCCTCCAGGTTTGGCACATCAAGTCTCTAACGAAAAAGGCATAACTTTTTACGTTGCACCTCGCTAATTTGTAGAATCTTGCTACCCCATGAGGTAGGGTGACCAATCACCTAACCCTAATCTATAGTGATCATGAAGTGATCACGACACGTGCCGTGGGGTGCCCGGCCTTAGAATTGTCACCCACCATATCGTCCCGTGGTTGCAGTAGGAGTCTGCTAAGGGAATATACCGGGAGATGGGCAGCAGCATCTTCCGATAGCCTACAAACAATAAACAAACAAAAAACTGCGAGCGCCAACCCGCCTGCCAAGCGTGGCGCGTATGGCAAATCCCCTCTTAATAAAGGGAAGGCCTATGTTCAGCAGTGGACGTCTTATGGCTGAGATGATGATGATCATCATCACGATCAGGGGTCGTTAATTAATACTCTATCTAGGATACTTGATCTACGTCGGCTGTGGAACAGTTGCCGTGTATCTACTGGTGGATTACTGGTTTCGCCGAGCCCCGGAGCGCCGGCAGTATTTGTATAGAACTATATGGAAGTTGTACTTAGCATTATGTCAGGAATCTTGTTAATTAATACATGTATAACGTGTTTGACTCAAGTTAGTGGGCAGCTAGCTATTGTATTGGTAATAAGTATATATACTTACCCAATAAGTTTTCCGTGTTCAAGTCAAAGGTATGAAAACGACAACATGTGATCGGCCGAAATGTATAAAACTGACAAAAAAAATCGCGATTTCGGAGTTGGCCCCATAGTAAAAGTTGTAAGGGCGGCCAGCAACTATCAGTCTGCCTGCAGTCCGCCTGACAATATCGGCCTGTCAGCTGTTTGGAGCCGACAAAATTTCTGATAGATTAAAAAAAATGTCCCAACAGTTCCAGATATTCTAATTCTAATCTATCAGACTCGATAGAGCTCATGATTCTGCATAGGATAGACTCAAAATATATATCAAATAAAAAAAAAAGTAAAGGTACATTTTTTCTGCAAATTACCCCTAACTGACAGGCCGAGATCGTCAGGCGGTCTGCAGGCGGACTGATAGTCGGTGGCCGCCTAAAAGTATGGGCTTGTGTAATTGTGTATCATGCCTTGATTGCTTGATACATGACCCCTAAATCATCCTGTATATAGCTATAGATTTTAGTTAAGTTTTACTTTAATTAGCATTTATTTTTAATATTAGTTTTTATTTATAGGTATAGTTTAATTTTATCCAGTATCAGTGGCGGCGCGTCTATAGAACACGATTCTCGTCGGCTTGCCTAAGTTTCAGGCACCTGAGCAGTTTTCCTAAAGCTTATGAAGAAATTTTATGCCAAATTCAGCACCTTTGTTTTGGCATAAAATTTCTCAGCACAAACATTTTGACTCGCCGCTACTGCCACCTATGTATCTTGTTTTCTGCCAATAAATGCCTGAGCTACAGTTAAGTAGGTGGTGGTTTCTCAAATTTCTATAAATAGGAAAAATATAATTTTACCTACTCGTGCGAGTCATTTCTGTCAAATATTGTTCGCTTCTATAAAACGCGGTTCAAGCGACGTTATTACTTCGAAAACGTCTCAATAAATATCTTAACAAAGGTCGAAAGTGGGGGATTATATTTTCGTACCCAGAAAATATTTGAATAAGAAAATGAAGGTTGTCGACAGAAATATACTTGGTTTAATAAAAAATATTTTGTCAATGAAATTTAAATATTTCTACATTTTCTACCTACTGAAGATTGGAGAAAATTTTTATTGAATTATGTCAGTTTATTTATATGATTGTAGGTAAATACGTATTCTCCTATTGTAAAATAACTAATAAGTATTCGTTCTTCACGGGGGCGAGAAGTGGCTCACGGAGAGCCGTTCTGCTGCATTGATCGTAGCAAATGGAAATTTGTGATCTCTGCCTACCCCTTTTGGGATATAGGCGTGATTGTATATATGTATATGTAATAAGTATTCGTCGTCGATTCTAAGGCGCGGTTACTATTATGTTTACGTACAGTCGCCATCAGATATACTGGAGCGGCCAAGGTGGTCACAAATATCTGAATAACGCCTCTCATGTCAAGACGATAAAGTGCATGTTGAGATATTTTTGAGTACCTTGGCCGCTCCGATATATTTGATGGCGACTGTAGCCCTGATGAGATTAGGATTAGACTTGACAGATTTGTCATACACTTACCTATAAGTTGACTTACCGTCAACTGCTACAACTTTGCGTACGGTGCTCAACTATGCCTGTCTTGAAAAACAGTGATTATACTGATTATCTATCCCTACCGAATATATATTTAATTCTTCATAAAGGCCGCCTTCCTCCCATCTCAGGAATAAGATATAAATAGCTGGTTGGTAAAAAAAAACATGTTTTCCAAGCCAAGTAAACTTGTGCATCGTAGGTACATAGTCAATGTTGTAGCACATGTAAGTCAAAATTCATACGAATTGACAGCTGTCTTCATCCTATTAAATTTGTGGTGGCTCAAGTTATCCTCTTCTGCTTAATACTTACCCTATAAAGTGCCCAAAGTAAAGTGAACCCCCAATGGCTAAAAAATAAAGTCTGTGACCGTATACCGACTAAACAGAGCGGAGGCCGTTAAAAACGAGGTAGCATGATATTTCAATCTTGATCCCAGTGGAAATCTAAATAAAGACGAGTTCCGTAAAATGCACCGGATGAGTCATGGCATCATTTCTGATTTAGGTATGAGCATTTGCTCGATCGCTGCTCATTTATTATGTACTTATAGAGTGCGTGTAGAGATGGATCCGTAGGTAAAGTTGGCCAAGAAAGTGGTCTAACAGTTCTGACAAAGGTTTTGCGAGAACTAACGATCGCTAATGTCGTTCAAACGAACCTCAACCGTAGGGTGGTAGACCACATTTTTGGCCGACTGTACGTAGGTATTTATTTAGTTTTTAACCAGACTACGGTAATGTGTGTTTGTATGTTTATAATGTTTTTAGGAGACCATGGGTTCAAACTGCGGCTCGTACGTCGTAGTTAACGAGACTTAGGTATTAGTAGTGTATAAAACTTAATTTAAAATCAGGGAAGACATTTATGACGCAATCCAAGTGTGTAAATTACCCAATTAGCATTGTAGGTACTAAATATAGCCTAATTAAAACCACTTGTACTGTAAGGTGACGGCTGTACAGTCAGCAGCAAAAGTAGCTAAGCGCGGGTGGAGTGTTCAAAATTACCTACACACGCTCTTATTTATTCTCTTAACAATAAAGTCGTGTCGACTCATTTTGAGCATCCTACCAACTTAGCTACTTCTGCTGCTGACTGAACGGTCGACGTCAAAAATATGTTTACACTTTTGCACCTTACTCTTTTGTAATAAGGTCCAAAAGTGTAAACATATTTTTGACGTCGACTGTACCTTGAAGTCGGATGATTGCAGGCATTTCTTTAAGTACCTACATACATTTCTTTAAGTACGATTTTGTTAAGACAATTTAAAAAATTATAATTAAAACGTGATTCCAGAATCGTCAAATCTCTATAGGTACAATAAATCGGTCTAAAGTCTGCCTGAACCCAGGATAAGTGCAAGTCTGGAGTTATTTACTGAGGATATCTTGTTATGGAGCACTATAATAGCATCTCAACGTATCTTTAGCCTCAATCCGGAGTATTTGCGGATCTTGAGAGCTCTTGGAATTATACAAATATGCATTTCTGTTTTCGATAGAGTTCTGGGTCGAAGTGTATCCATATGGACCCCCGAATACAATCTGGTAGATGATAGTTTTTTATGACTTTTCCATTTCCAATCGGAGTAGGTATTTATTTGTATTTCATAAATCGTGATAAGTGGTTTTTTTTGCGTGTGGGTGAATGCCGCTACGAAAATAAATACCTAAACAATTAAGATTTATGATGAAAAGCATAATTAGCGTTTCTGATCCAAATATTCCTAATATTAGAAAAAAAGTGTTTTCACGTACTTAAACTACTTACTACTTACTGCAGTGGCGCAGCGACCCAAAGTGTATCTTGGCCTCCGATACCAAAGATCACCAGGCTTCTCTGTTCACAGCCGTCTACTCTGTCCAGTGAACGGCGCCCAGCGCGGTGAGGTCCTTCAGCACTCCGCCTTTCCAGCGGTACCTAGGACGCCCAGATGGTCTTCGACAAGTTGGCTGGCCAGAGTATGCTCTCCAGACAGCGCGATCCTCACCCATACGAATTACGAACTACGGTCCGAGCCATCGGAGTCTAGCGGTTTTTGTTTCCCCCCCTCACTTAGCTTAACCTACTTATAAAAGATTATTACCTACGTAACCTACGAAGCGGTGAGTTACAGTAATAATTTCCGTTATTACTGCGTTACCAGTCTACTCTACACCTAAAGGCCAAATTAGAATAGGTATTTTTAACAATTCATTATCTGAAAGCCAACATAAATATCAACTATAAATATACAGAGGCACTCCAGTACAAATATTAAACTAAATTAATAACTAGCTGAAATCTAAACTAGCCCCTTGCGGCATATTACAATAAATATGATTTACTTCTACCGAATTCCGTCTCAAACAATTCCGCCATGAACATGTATTACGATTATGGCTATAAAAGTGGAATGGCCCACCTACTCGTACCAACATTATCTGGGACTGGGAGTGCAGATAATCTCGTGCATGCTGCGGCTGGGATGACTCCTTACAAGCTTTTGCGCTATATATCGGACGCAATAAAGTAAGAAGCAGTAGCGGGACAAATTATTTAAATAGGTAAGTTAAATAACTAACAGTTTTTAAGTTAGTTACTTTTTGCCTACTTTTTGGGCGCGTTAATTGATTCAAAATTAAAGCAAATCAAACACAAACGGCAAAACTTCACCATTATTCCAATGAATACGGTTTAAAATCTAAAGATAAAATCGTTCCGTGAATGTGTTGTTTTTTTAAGATTGATAAGCTATTACTTATTTTCACATTATTATACTTTTTATGGTGATAACAATTCATGTTTTATACCGTGTGTAAATCTAATACGGGCGAATCTCTTAACAGTGATTAGTATAGGACATAAGAAATGTAATTAGATAACTTTTACTTAGAATTGCAATTAAAATTTTATCCATACAAAATAATTCAGCCCGCAATGTAATGCAAACACACTCGCGTTTAATCGCTCGTTGACAGTTACTTTCAGTACCATGTTTACTAAACATTGCTGCTGATAAAAGATTCAAAAATTAATTAATGGGTCACAGTTAAGTGTAACTTAAAAAAACATCTTAATTCTGATTACACTAATGAGTTCTATGTCTGGTTTAATTTAACGCCCGTGTTAAATTTACACACTGTATTAATTTCATCATTACTGATAATCAACCACACGCTACCCATTAAAAAAAGGTAACTTGCAAGTGGTGCACAGAGCTCAATTCGCGATTATTTTCCGTTTCTAAAAAACTTCTAAAAATGTTAATTTACCTTCTTAAAATTAAACAAAGCCAAGCATCTCTTCTGCAAAGATGTACACGTACTGTTGTCCCAAGACGCTTATCTGTGCCCATACGCGACCGGAATACCTCAGCGTCCCTTTTACACGCGTTTAGGGGCAACTCACACTTCTCGGAATTCAGCTAAATTCAGTCATCCTTAGACAGAAATCAGTCAGAAGCAATGGTGACTCTATTTTTATATGGATCCCATGGAAAAAATTCAGCAGATGATTAATTCCTGCAGATTTTAGTGCTAAGTTCGACTTATTTACGCTGAGATCTGGGCTGAATTCTGTTAAGTGTGGTATGCGCCTAAGACGTAATGTCAACCGTGGTGCCTTTCTTTACCCTTATGAACAAAAAAAGTAACTCTACAAAACTAATATTAAGCTACATGTAGCATGCCTCCTCCATAATATCGTGCCGTTGAATAGCAAAAAAAAAACAACGGCCAAAATTTTTGGATGAATTCTTGCAAATAAAATGTTTTGGTGATCTAAGAGGATGGGTAGATACGGGTATTGTGGTAATTTGTCAAGCTTCTTGTAAATAATACTGCTTAAAACGTACGTGCTTGGAAAGAATAATAGGTATACTAAAAACAATTCTTATTAATATCTCTTACTCTTAGATTTTTGTATTATATATTTTTCTGCCATAGGTAAGTACTTACACTTGGAACGTAAAATAAAGAAAAGGGGTACGACTCATCTGAGGTGAATTTTTCGTTTCGAGCCTTATCTTTCAAACAAAGGCCATTGTCTCTATTATCGCAAAGCCACTAGCTACCGAGGTAGCACGTGCCAGTACAACATTCATATTGGAAAACAACCGGTAGGTATGGTCATAGTATTAAGGTTCAAATTTAATGTCACTGATATTGTAGATATTACGTTTTGGTAGTGTAAGACGATAGACCGCTCCGAAGCGATACGGCACTCATATTATTTTGATACTTAGTGTGGTGTTAAAAATGAAACACGGTTATTTATGATAAAGCGTTGTATATTTGTTATATAACAAAATCTAAGGTAAAAATGTAAATTTAAGATTAAAAAGTTTAACATAGGTATAATCAACATTTTTCCGTGTAGGTGTACAAACAGACGTACTTACTACTAGATAAAATTGTGTCATAATAAATCTGATATAATTAATTTCTTTCTTATAATTACAAACCTTTAACAATCAAAAATAATATATTACAAGTGAAAATGATTTTTGTTGCAAATAAAGTTGGGATAGCAAGAAAAACACAGAAAAATTAAATAAAAACACTAAACAAAATTAAATTCTTAAATTATTCTCTTACAATTACAAAATTTTTTTTTTTAATAATTACAAATCATATAATACAAATAAATACAACATGCATTTAAGGTAAATATATATACATAAGTATAATAAATTTACATATTTACATAAATTAAAATTAACATTATTTATGTTGCCTCGTCTTCGCTTTCAGTCGACTCATCATCTGAAGGCGAAAGACGAATAATCACTGGTGGATGGCTATAGTTCCTGGCCATATTTTTTTCAATGCTGCGGACGTGGTTACAGCAATTGCCCCAGTGATTGCTTGTATTCGTTACCACGTCCCTTATGATGTTCAGTACTCCATCACTGAACTTTGGGTTCGTATTCAATTTCCTTACGTTTCTTTTCACGAGACTCCACATGAGTTCAATGGGGTTTAATATGCAATAGTATGGTGGCAGTCGCAATACTTCGCAATTGTTGGTTTTTGCCAATTTATCTATATAATATTGTTTTTCAAAAGTGTACTTTCGTAATATGTCTCTTAGGTTTTTTTTTGTTGCTTTCAGCGGGTACTTTATGTTCTTCATATCCAAAAATCTTTTTATTTGATCCGGGTCGCTAAATGATAAAATAATGTGCCCCACTTCTCATGCACACGGATCATGCACACCGCTCTTCTCATAAACCTATTGTAATAAATACAAAACAATAGTGGTCAGGTCGCAAATCATTATCAGTGTTTTTATTGTCACTATGCGTCGGCATCACATCAGAGGTGCTAATTTCATAGCATCGTTATTTTAAAGATAAGAAGAAATAGCAATGCCTGCAGCTGCATCTTTGTAAATTACACTTACCACCGCAAATAATAATAAATAACCACGTTTAATTTTTAACACCACACTAAGTATCAAAATAATATGAGTGCCGTATCGCTACGGAGCGGTCTATCGTCTTACACTACCAAAACGTAATATCTACAATATCAGTGACATTAAATTTGAACCTTAATACTATGACCATACCGGTTGTTTTCCAATTTGAATGTTGTACTGGCACGTGCTACCTCGGTAGCTAGTGGCTTTGCGATAATAGAGACAATGGCCTTTGTTTGAAAGATAAGGCTCGAAACGAAAAATTCACCTCAGTTGAGTCCTACTATACATACAACAATGAATCTTTGATGCTTGATTTTGAGATAAAGTAGCGCTGAAAATCAAAGGAACATTTTACACTCTTTTGTAATGAGTAAGTAAGTACCTAATTTATTTCAGTAAGTAGATAATCCAGCCTTTAATTTCATTCCTATTTTACTTAGGCACTATACTAGTACACGTGGCCATCAAATAAATACGTCGATATTTATAGTTAAATACTCCGAGACACTAAAAAGGATAGATTAAAATCGACAATATATCTTCTATATCTGGTTTTCACCGGTGTTCATTACCTAGATATCCTCTTACGGTAGGTATACTTTCGACGTAGGAGGCAAATTATACATATTCGATTTTAATAAGCGCGCAGTGTGAAGTGAAATGAATCCATCTATTTTCGTAATTATTCATGCGATATTCGTAAGAAGTTACACAAGAAAAACTCAGGAGCAAAAAAGAAGGGAAGAAAAAATAAGTAATTTAAAACTAAATGATAGGTACTACGATTGCTAGGAGTTCAGTCTTTAGTCGGTCCGCCTTTGTATCTCGGCCTACAAAACAGTAACTCAAAAGCTTCTTGTGTGGTGAAGTACATGGGTTTACTATCTAGTAGGCATGTGATCTATGAAGGTTGACGTCGTCCCATGATACACATACTACATTATTGTAGTATACATTATCGCACGTGCGTAATAATAGCACAACGCAAAATGGCGCTTGTACTAGACCATGTAGCGGAAGGAAACGATAGGTACTCGTGAGAATCGTGTCTTGAGATCTGTCCGTGAGATGGGATCATGTGACTCAGTTCAGTCTATATGAGTTAGTAAGATTTAAGAGGCTGACAAGACCCGATGACCTTCAAATTGACTTTACTTAAACAGTCATATAGCTATAACTACTTGTTTTGGAAAAGTAAAAAAAATATATGTTAATATTCATTATATTTAAAAGAACTTGGTTAATTCCAATACACGATTGGACGAAATCGGCTCGATAGAAAATAATTCCAAAGTTACATCTAAAATTAGCTTAAAACAATTGCACGTCTTTAGTTTCTTGGCTTATATGTCTGTAATTAAGGACAACATTCCACCACACTAATACTAAAAACTTCGTTGCCTTAAATTTCTCAATTAATGCATAGTTTTCTTTTAATTCATCATTTTGCAAAATTTGCAATGAGCTCCCATACTAATCGTAACGCAGTGCTTCTCTTTCACTCGCGCTGAAAAAGATAGGGAGGGAATTTAGCTCTTATCATCCTCTTAAACAAAAGTTGTATTGTACAGTCGCCATCAGATATATCGGAGCGGCCAAAGTGGTCACAAATATGTGAACAACGGCTTTATTCTCAAGGCGATAAAGTGCATGTTCAGATATTTTTGAGTACCTTGGCCGCTCCGCTATATTTGATGGCGACTGTACATAAAACGGTCGCACTACCTAAAGATGACTCAATACACAGCCGTTTAAGGTAGAACCTATATAAGAAAGGTAGACGAAAGTACCTACGTACATATTTAATACCTATGTTCCACAAATATCATGGAGCTAGACTCCAAAATGATATATGGGAATTCATGTTCTGAAGGGATGAAAAGTGGTTGAAAGTATGTCACGACCTCCCGGCGGATGAATTTGCGGGCTAAGGCTAGTGCTAGTTCACATATAAAATCAATTGGAGCATTTATTAATTTCTTGCAAGGATATGGCAGAATCTTCCACCGGCTGATTAGATAAATACCTACTATAGTATCCTCAAACCAAACGGACGACTGAGGTCATAATAGCGCTGTCTCCTTCACTTTTGCTGCGGCTGTGCAAGTGTGAAAGAGAAGTTTTATGACCGCAGTCGTCCGTTTGGTTTGAGGATACTATAGTAAACGCATTTAGATAATTTCACGTCTGAATAGCTAGGGATACACGCACAGATGTGCCCGCCGGATTTGTCCGACGGATATGCCCGGCGGCCAGTCCGTTCGTGTATGGCGCTATCAGATGTGTCCGCAGACAAATCCGTGTCCAATTCGCGCCATACACGCACGGATTTGTCCGCCGGGCACATCCGTCGGGCAAATCCGGCGGGCACATCTGTGCGTGTATCCCTGTCTTTTCTCTTCTCACATTTTTCAAAATGGCGGGCGTTTCAGTGCTGCTCTGCTTGCTATGAAAATGAAGCGCGCTCCAAGCATCGCACTACCTAAAGAGTTACATATATAAATCGCCGTCTATCAACACTTAGGAGGTATAATATAACTGCATTACTTGAGCTAGGCTAGGGTAACGCAAAAGTTCTTACGCCAGACTTCCTCTTTTCATTTCACTATTTCAATTATGTTTGATGAGAACTCTTGCTTTAGCGGTCCAGACACTATCACTAATAATGTCATTACCTTCAAGTAATGACATTACTAATGACAGTGTAGTGATTGGAATGAAGGAATGACGGTAAGGAATGAAGTTATTCGAATATTTTAATATTGTAGTGTCAGTAATGGAGTAATGACATTATACTGAAAGTTTGTGGTGCGCGGTGCGCGTCATTCCATCATTCCTTCAGTATTCGTGGAGCGATCGCCGAGGATGAACGCATTTGGAGCTAATCTATATTCTGCGGGGATTGATTCACTCAAATGAGTGTCTTTTTTGCTTATAATTGGAGTAAATGATTGTAATAGCTTCAAGTAATTTGCTTCGCTCATCCGAAAGTAATTCTTGAAATGCTTCAGTGATGCCGATATTTTTAAGAGGTACATGTAAATATTCCTCGAAAGACAGCCCCTTTCCGTATTTTTTTCTTTTAACCCGTTTTTATAAAGCAATTGCAATTATTATTTCTTTTTTGCGTCCATTGTCGACCGCGACCACTGTCGTAATGATGAAAAATACTGACAAGTGTGTGGAGAGGTTTTGGAATGTCATTACTGAACGAAGGAATGACAGTATTAGTAATATCATTACTAGTGATAGTGTCTGGACCGCTTTTAATAAGTACATTAGGCGTGGAATACGCATTACGTAATGTTCAGTGCACTACTATAGTACAGTATAAAAGACAACTATAAACCTCTTTTTTCCTCCTTAAGGGGTTGAATTTGCAAAAATACCTTTTTAATGCAGCTCCTTGGAATTTGAAGAATGCAATTTCGAGATTTCAAGAGTCTTAGATATGTATGTTAATTTATTCAGAATAACCATACAAACAAAATAAAAATAACCTAAAACTAAAAACTTACCTACAATAAAAAATCTGACCTAGGTCTCGGTCGTGGGGTAGGGTGTATGGGATGTGTATTAGGCTGTGCTTTGTCTGTCTGTCTATAGGTAGCAATTTGATACCTACCGAAACTGTTAAATGTACTTATACTTTAAATTCAAGTCTGTCTAGTGGGCGCGGATTTTGGACGGCTTTGTGACCACGTCACAGCGGAGCCAATGTATGGAATCGTATGTAAACGATTTTAGACGAATTCAACGCGAACGGCAAGCGGTGGTACGGCGTGAAACGGCGTGAAAGGAACGAACAGCCGACAGCGATTGAAGTGTTATATGTGGCCAAACTACTCGCGAATGCGAAATTTTTGGTATTTTCGTTTGAACTCGACGCGACAGCGGTTCTCTGTCGTTTTGCCGAGCGATTCACGCGCACGTTGAAGAAGACCGCTGCTTTGCATTAATTCGCGTGTCACCGCTTCAAATCGCATCGCAAATGTGTCGCTTCCTTTCGTCATACACGGCCTAAAAGAGACTATTGGCCTATTTAATAAAGCGCCAATTTACAAGCGGAAGTCGCTTTCTAATGCCATGTGTTAGAGAGAGACTACCGTTTGTAAATTGGCAACTGTAGCTTTATTAAATAGGCCACATGTCTTCGGTTGACAACGCAGCTGACATTATTTAAATTGCAAATAAGACGGAAGTGTACAATGTATCAAAAGAAAGATATACTATTGTATATTTCTTCATATGAAATCACGTGGAGACGCGCATTCAGTGTCGTGCAGATGTGAAATATATCCAGTGATTTTTCCACCTGACAAGTTCTCAGGGTCGTTGTCGCTATTTGATAGCTTATTTGGTATTGATAACGGGCTATTTAGGCGCAGGGTGCTTTTTATTTTATGAAATATTTAAAGAGAATATTTATTATGATACTCCATATTATGAATTACGGTATTTAAAATTTTAAGAAAAAATTGTAACCGTAAACATACGTGTACTTTTGAACTTTCAAATAAAAGGTACAGGAATTGACGTAGGCACTACCATAATAATTCATTTAGAAATAATAGTTATTTGTGCAACAAGAGAAGAAAGTTGGTTTTTCTTGCGAGTGTTGATTTTGAGTCCCGAGTAAGCGAAAGATTCTATAATTGAATCACGAGCGAAGCGAGTGATTCTAGGTTTGAATCTTGAGCATAGCGAGGGATCTCAAGAACACGAGATGTAAAAAAAAATTCCTCTCGTGTGACACATACAACTTTTCACCTCAGTAGTGAGAACATATTAAAGTTAAAAAAACATTTATTTACATTCCCGAATGAAAGGCATCATCATTATGACGAAAACCTTCTAGAAACGAAATTTCACTCCAGGGAGTGAGGAAAGTAGCCTTGTTCGAACTGCTGAGGTGAAAAATCTATTAACAACCGACATGATGTACCTTTTGCTTGAAATACAATATAGGGATTTCGATTTTGTCGATTTGCTGAAAAAAAACCGGTAAGTAAACATCATAGTTACAGCCTTTTATCACCCACTGCTGAGTATAGATAGGTGTTCGTGTACCAAGTTAATCTCATCCAAAAGTGACCTGCACCATTCCATCGTCTAACCTATCGAACAAAACGCACGTCACTCTGGCGCGCCACGGGTATGGTCGCCACTCCGTCAACATCTTAATCCACCTGCCATCACTCCTCCATTCCTAGTAACATGCCGAAAATACGTAGGAAAATAACGAACCTAAAAGATCAATTTGGAAGGAGCTAACGATCCTGAGAGCGAGAAAAAGAAACCTAATGATGTGCTCTGAAATTAATAAAAAAACATTTAAAAAAAATCGTCTATATGCTGTATGAGGTAGCAAACTATAAGCCAAAGGGTAGGGTGTCCTAAAGTTGATCTTGAAAACACGCGGCGTACCCTGATTCAACCCTTATTACCTAGGGACCCATTTATTCAGGCGAAATGAAACCTGCTCCTATGAAATATCAGCCAATTTTACGGCGAGTAAATCGTGTCGTTTGTTTTAATTTTAGTAAAACAAGACTTTTATACGCTCGACTTTTGTTGACATACAATCGAGAGCAAAAATTTCGGGTCAGTAACATAAACTTTAATATCTTTAAAATTCATGTCTTTTGAGATATTCAAGAAAATGCTAGTGACCCGAAACTTTTGCTCTCGAGTGTATATCGAACTTGAATTTAAACATCACGGGCTTTCATTGTTGAGCCATTTAGGGTTCAATTTATATTGGACATTTCGTAGACTAGGTTAATATTATATAAATAACTGCTAGATTATTGACAAAATCATTAACATAATGTACTCGGACATGTCATATTTAAAATTGGTATTAGTAAAAGTAGAGTAGTAGTAAAAGTAGTATTGGTAAAAGTGCTCGAGTGGAGACCACGGACTAGCAAGCGCAGCGTAGCACGTCCACTCACAAGATGACAGACGACCTTATAAAGGTCGCCGGAAGACGCTGGATGCAAGTCGCTTCCGACCGATACTTGTGGAGGTACAAAGGGGAGGCCTTTGTTCACCAGTGGACATCTTATGGCTGAGATGATGATGATGATGATGAATAAAGGTGACAGCAGGGTGTCAACTATTGGGCATTACCGTGTCGAACACCAGGACCTCTGTTTTACCCTGGCTGGAATTGGAATTTAATTACCAGCTTTGAGTTCCTTAAGCAGCTTTACTTCACGTATAACTCATGTATATCACATACTCTGCTAGAAATTGACTATTTCCCAGCCATTCTAGTTATGTACAACCTTATACAATGAAAGGAGCTTCATGTTCTGAACAGACGTTTGGTCGTTTGGCGTTCAAACTTCAAAGCGACGATAAGATATGCAAATGTCGTCTCTTTTTAAATCCTCTTTGGGATGTTATGTGTTTGCTTACTGACCGCAATCTTTACCTCAAACCAGTGTAAGCTAATCCTTCATAACTTGTAGTTGTCACGTCATTCTAAGTCCTGTTTTAGCTGGTAAATTTTCTGTATGAAAAATATTTCTAGAAGCTTTTGTAAAAATCTAGAGAGAATTGTCTTTGTTGAGAACGTCATCGTCAGAAATAATTAGCTGCCATATTTTTTTATTGTTGTAAGTTAATTTGCATTTTTATCCAAAGTACGTACAAAAAAATAAAGTTTCAGTATTTAGAAACGTTTGATGCATACGAGTAGTAGTGTACTTACCTTTAAAAACCTGTAAAAGTATTTTATACAGAGTAACAAGTTTAGCTTACTAATGTTGTATTATTTCCCTTCACACCGCCCTGTCATAACATAACAGCTAGATAACTTTTTATGAAAGAGTGGAGGACAGATTCGTAGTCTACTGATTATGATAATACAGGATGTTTCTCACGTCTGGCCATTTTCTGTTAGGTACCCGAGTAAGTTAAGTAACAGATGTGGCTAATGGGGAAGGCCGGTGAAAACTTATCGTAGAGAGCGATCTTCTAGGCTCCTTATAATGAGAGAAAGAGACAGGGGAATGGTTCTTAACTATGTACGAAAACTGTATACAGTCTAGAAGTTTCTCATAGACAAACATCTTCCCTATGACGTTAATCTACAGCATTTTTATTTTAGGGTATTTCAGAAACCGGTAGATATCTATTTCGGAGCAATTCGACACAAAACAATAGAGAGATACACGCACAGATGTCGCCGGATTTGTCCGACGGGTATGCCCAGCGGACAGATCCGTTTTTGTTAGTGTCCGACCGAAGTTTCGGTTTCGGTTTCGGTTTCGGCCAGTTTCGGCCATAAAACCGTGTTTCGGCCCAAGTTTCGGTTTCGGCTAAAAAACGGCCGAAACTTTCGGCCGCGCCGAAACTTTCAACATTGTACTTAATCGGTCCAAAAGTTCAGTCTCAGTAACGTTTTTAAGTGATAAAATTATTTCATAAATATCAAAAAAGTGTACATGTGATTTGGATGATTATTTCATCAAAATGTGATATGATAATATCATTTAAGTATTAATTTTATTTAACATTTTTAACTATCGAGTTCATGCAAGGGACTGCCCAAGGAACTGCGTCGGCCTACGCTGAAAACGATAAACGAAGAAATCAAATAGTTTTTTAAACAAAAACTTTAACCATATAGATAGATGCTATAATCCTTTGACTCCAAGTATCAAACAAAACTGTCATATTTTTATTTTGTTTACTGATCTGTATTTTACTCTACATAATACATCAGTCAAGTTTTAAATCGCGTGAGCTATTTTAACGTAGCAGATCCTAAACTGTATAAAAATATCAAAGTTAAAAAAACTGTTGTCAGACAGATATGTACTTTAAACGACTTCGTCTTAAGTCGACTTGTGACAATTATACAGATTATACTTTCAATAAGGGGGGTAAAATTTTACGCTATAGTTGTCAAAAAGTTACATAATTATGTTTATTCATATGAAAACTTTGTTAGAAAATATTTCGTGTTCTGCAATTATTTCGCGAAAAAAAAAGCTGAAAGAGAACTCGGCACCATAACAAACGAGAGCGATGTAGAATTCTACAAACCAAAAGGAAATTAGGAATCAAAATACGCCTTACATCGATATTACATGGAGTTGTGTATTAAAAAGAAAAAAAACATTGGATTAGGTTGCCAAGCGGACCCTAGGCTCAATTGAGCCCGTGGGAAAACGCCGGCACATACGCTAGGAGGATGATCAGTCAAAACTCTATTCTATACCACCTATCCTATACAAGTTACAACCTTACAACATTTAACTATACGACATTTAACTCAACGATTTTAACATGTCTATAAAAGTTTCGGTTTCGGCCGAAACTGCACCTAGAGCCGAACCTTCGTTTTCGGTTTCGGTTTCGGCAAAAAAACATGTTTCGGTCGGACACTAGTTTTTGTACGGCGCTATTCAGATGTGTCCGCAGACAAATCCATGTCCGATTCGCGCCATACACGCACGGATTTGTCCGCCGGGCATATCCGTCGGACAAATCCGGCGGGCACATCTGTGCGTGTATCTCTAGCTATTGAGTCATTTTCGCGAAATTACTCCCACGGTTAGTTACTATAGGTACTTACTTAGAGGTCGTATTGATGAATTTTACTATTAATTAAGTCAACATTTTTACAAAACCCTAAGCAAGAATTATGCAACCTAAACGTATGAACCCACAATGTTTCACGTTGGAAAACTGATGTTTCAATTTTTTTTTGACTCCCATGCCCCAAGTAAAAATAATTTCGTTTTTGACATGACATGTTACTCGAAGTTGGGTTATCCAACTTGGATAGGTCCACAGATATTACAAATACTAACAAACTGACAAACACCTGTAATAAAAGCTTGTAAAAAAATGTTGTTAGTATTGTTCACTATCAAGCGGGCTGTAAACTTATTTGCCACCAACTTAAAAAAAACAACGGATCCGTACAAAAGAATCTTGAGTGCAACTCGCTCTTGAGCGGAACTTAAAGAAAACTTCTTAAAACAAGTAAACGGAAAGGAATAACTTTATTCTACAATTAACAAAGGACGCAACAATCCATCTCGAAACTTATGATTCCTCCAAACCCTTCCGTAATTGTTGTTTCACTAATTTATTTAAAATTACTTAATATTAAGGTTTCAAATAGAAATAGCTAGTTATCGAACGAGCGGGAGCGCAAGCTTCAAGTTCTTACAAACATTTCTGGCTACTGGGACGTATCGGCATTTCGATGGCTTTTTGATTTTGAGATTTACAAATACAATACATTACAAACACAATCTATCTTAAACATAATTCCAACACTCAACAAATAATCAAACAATATTGAACTTGTGTTGCGTCGGAATAATTTTCAAGCAAATTCTGGCATTTCTGATGACTGATGAGACGTTTGGGCTCACGTAGTTAATGGAGTTGTATTGAAGTTGTATCGTGTCTAAACGTGTTGTAAAGTTAGAATACGGCCCCTAGCATCAAAAAGTAGACCATCATTCCAGTCACTGGATGCTACTTGAATAGATGTGAACGGGGCATTATAAATTATCAGTTACAGTGTTATGCAAAATGCCTAAAATCAGGAAACTAGTTTTTATCTGATGCAGTTTTTATGTTAACGAGTTTTAAGTGAGAGTTGAACATTTTTGAGAATGTTCAAGATGTATCCTTTTAAAACTTCATTTAAATTAAATTCCTTTTTTCATCATCATCATCATCTCAGCCATAAGACGTCCACTGCTGAACATAGGCCTCCCCTTTGGACCTCCATAAGTATCGGTCGGAAGCGACTTGCATCCAGCGTCTTCCGGCGACCTTTATGAGGTCGTCTGTCCATCTTGTGAGTCGACGTCCTACGCTGCGCTTGCTAGTCCGTGGTCTCCACTCGAGCACTTTTCGACCCCATCGGCCATCTGCTGTGCGTGCAATGTGGCCAGCCCATTGCCACTTCAGCTTGCTAATCCTGTGGGCTATGTCAGTAACTTTACGTCTACGGATCTCCTCATTTCTGATTCGATCACGTAGAGAAACTCCGAGCATAGCCCTCTCCATAGCTCGTTGAGCGACTTTGAACTTTGTGATGAGGCCAATAGTGAAAGACCACGTTTCGGAGCCGTAAGTCATCACTGGTAACACGCATTGGTTGAAGACTTTCGTCTTGAGGCACTGAGGTATGTCGGACAAAAAGACATTACGTAGTTTCCCGAACGCTGCCCAACCGAGATGGATTCGGCGGTTGACCTCTTTCTCGAAATTCCTTTTTTACAAAGGTTTAATATGAAAGGAGTGGACTCATTTTAATTGATATAGGATATGTAATGTTTACATCCGTGGATGAGAAATGAGATCAGACAACGAAATATAAGTAGTACTTAAATAATAAAATCAAACCGATATTTACGACGCTGCAGCAATGAAGCCATACAAACTTTCTCTGTGGTAAATGTAGTGGATAAATAAAATCTTAAAAATTTGTGTCGAATAAAGTATTTCATTTACAAAGGTTATATAGTCAGCGTCAAATATATCGGAGCGGCCAATGTGCTCAAAAATCTTACATGCACTTTATCGCCTAGACAATGGGGGCGTTGTTCAGATTTTTGTGACCACCGCTCCGATAAATCTGATGGCTACCGTACTAAATATCAAGGTCCAAAAAGTGTTCTATTTCTCTTTCCATTAGCCCGTCGAAGTGTAGAAGCGCCCTAACTGTCTAAAGTATGATTACACCGATCAGATAGATGCCGATGGCTCTCGGTTCTCGAACTTTGACAAGGGCAGTCGCCCCGGGCGACATTCTGACTAACAGAGTTGTTAATCTAATCCAAGCGAACCAGCCTAAATGCGGTCTGCATTACCATGCTGTCTAAATGACTCATAAGTAGTGCTACAGTAAAACGGAAGTATACAAGGTGTAATAAAAATACTGGTGATTCTTTAAGGGCGTAATTGGTATCGTATTTAAATTATGAAAAACTAAGAAAAAAAAAACTCGCGAAAAAATATTTTGGTTTTCTATGGAGGGTTGGCCAGATGGTATGACGGAAAAAAAATCACCTCCAAATATTTTTGCTTCTACTTTTTCTTACTCGCAATATGATACCAATTATGCCCTTAAACTGATTACCAGTATATATTTTTGTTACAGCCTGTATGAAACAGGGCGCCAAAACTGTAAGTTAAGTTCTCTTCCAAGTTGGTCTATGGAAGAGCACGCAACTGACAAATATAGAGAAGTTAGAAATTAAAAAAAAGGAGATTTAGGAAATGTGTTATTTATTTTTATTTTTTCAGTTGTATGAGGTAGAAATCTCTATGGCCGTTCTTCGGTAATAAATAATTAAAATCTTATAATGGAAAGAAAAATGGAAAAAATTCACCGCGTCGACCCTGGCCACCGGTGGAGTCGGCTTCCACGTTCTGCGCCAGAAAGCGGCTAGCAACAAAGGTATCATTTGTTTGTGTGGTTAAGAGTCGCCAGGACGCTCGCGTGAACTCGCGTCCCCATACAAACGTAGTTCAGCTCTCATTTTAAAACGACATGCTTTAGAACCACGAAATTTGGCATGGGCATTCTAGCAGTACAGATCTATGTCGGTAATTCGTTTTCGTTGCTAAAAATTGTAATACAAAGAAAATATAGCAAAAATAAGTTTTGTATGTAAATCGGTATCTGGCTGTATTTTCTTTGTATTAACATTTTTTGCAACGAAAACGAATTACGACATAGATCTGTACTACTAGAATGCCCATGCCAAATTTCATGGTTCTAAAGCATGTCGTTTTAAAATGAGAGCTAAACTACGTTTCTATGGGAACGCAAGCGTCCTGGCGACTCTTAATGCTGTGTATGACTGTGCCTGATCATAAGGGTTAGGTTCGGTATTCAAAATGAATATTAGTTAGATTTGTACATATACGTAGCATTTCCTCTGTTATATTCATCCTGGAAGTTTCGCCGCACGAAAGCAAAAATTACATGGATGTCATATATAAGTATATTTATTCATCAATATTTTCTTTATCTACCAATTTGAAAATCCGAGCCGCAAGCTTCAATAATCAACAATTATAAGATGAAATCCGCCACATGCTTTGTCAATAATAACTACACACTGAAACCTTATCATATCTTATTCGATATTCAAGTTTGCAACAAATCAATTTCAATACAAATCAGTTTTCATTAGCATTCGTTACTCGACAAAAAGAAAACTTCTGTAAAAGGATTTGGATAAGTTTTCTGTTGGTTACTGACGAGCCTACAAATAATCCGTCCCCAAAAAACCTTGAGCGGTATTCTGACATGAAAATATTGATTTGTTACGAATATTTTTATCAATATGATTTTATTTTTAACCGACTTCAAAAAAGGAGGAGGTTCTCAATTCGACTGATTTTTTAAAATCATTATCGCCTTTATTTCTTTTTCTTCTTATCATTATTATTATCAATTTTTGTATGTATGTTACTCGATATCTCCGTGAATCGTGAACCGATTTTCAAATTTTTTTTTTAATCGAAGGGGTATATCCCCTAGATGGTCCCATTGTCACCAAGTCGGGGTCTGATGATGGGATCCTGGAGAAATCGAGGGAGCTCTTCAACTATTATAGGCACACCTATAGTGATTTCACTATTTTTTACAGCAACTCGGCCACTTCCTCTTGGAATAGCGGATCCTAAGTGAAGTCGGTTCTTTTTTGTTTAAAATTATGTTATCTAACATGTTAGGTTACTAAAACGTATGCGCATCCTCTAGACATGAGGCCTTGGGTTTTCTGACCACCCGTCGCCGGCGGCCGGCGACTGACGCCATACAAAACATCGGATTCGATCGAATGTTTGTATGGCGTCGGTCGCCGGCCGCCGGCGACGGGTGGTCAGAAAACCCAAGGCCTTACGCAATGTAATTTTGGTACATGATCGTATATTAATAATAATAATAGTAAAGGATGATCTGAAGTAATGTCACTTCTGAGAGCGTATTCACACTATTCGATTCGATATCGGATGGCCCAAGGAGAAAAGCAACTGCTGGTATCTATGGCATTAAGTCCGCCTTTTTTGCGATAGCGCTTTTCGTGCAGCAATTGACATTTGGTCTTTTAAGACAATTATAGAAATTATGCATTATATTTTGTATCCGACATTCGGTATCGGATCGGATTATGTGAAAACGCTCTGACTGGCCCAATTTAAAGTCAAATCGAAATCAAAGCAATATATTATATTGTTAGAATAATTTTTATTTCAATAGGAATAACCCTCACTAGCATCTTTATTCACTAGCAGGAATAACGTAGGAAAAATATTAGGGTTCGGGCCATAAGTGCTTTGAGTTTGTCAAGTCCTTTTGAATACCCAACAAACTTTAGAACTTAGGCTTTCCTTTTTAGGTCATTTATATCGGCAACGTTAAGAGAAACAAGAACTTTCTTTAGCTTGAGGACAGCTAAGTTTGGAACAGTTATTATTAGAACATTATTAGTAAACATATACACACAAAAAGAAATAAAAAGAAAGAAGACACAAACGAGAAAGTGCCACGAAACGGCCTCATCTCAGAATGATGCTGGCGGTTGTCAGCGCTGATCTTCCGATGAGACCATCAGGTGAAAACAATTTAGAGAGGTAACACAAAAAAGAAAAAAACTAGAAGCAAACAAAGAGAAGTAAAAGAAAGAAATATAATTCACGCATTTTTGAGCCACTACGCCAGACATATTTCAGAGAACCTAGATAAGCACTGAAAGTTCTTGAACACTTGAGATAAACTGTAAATTAATATGACGTTAAGTATTTATTTTTAAATTAAAAGTTCATGCGTACCGATTAAGAAAGGTTCATATGGAATGGAAAATCTGTGTCTATTTAAGCATATTTATGATTTATCTATTTATTGTACGTCTTGTTTGTAATATTGTATTATAATTTATTTATTTTTTCAATGTAAGACTAACATTATATTAAAACGTATGTTTACCTAAATATCATAAAAGTTGGATGGACTATTTATCTTTCTGTATTAATTCCTCTTCCTTTTCACAATCGGAAGCAGCCGAGACTACAAAAAAAAATAAACCGTATTCAGAAATTAAAACTCAATGCTAATATAATACCTATTCAAATTTTACAATAATAAGTGTGTTTCGCTAGCATAGTAGGTAATACATCCAGAGAAGGGGCTGTAGGTGACCGGATCCACTTATACTACTAGTTTTTATTGAGTGAAGTAATCTGACAGCTCCTCCCTTATAAAGTTGTTTGCAAAGTCAAATCGTATGTTTTGTCATAAAAAAAAAAAAAAAGATTTTAATACCTATCAGTTTCTCGCATTTGTACTTCCACATGGAAATCAGATTAATATCATATTTTTTTTATCAAACATATTCAGTATATGTCTGAGGCTGGCTCTACACGATGGGCCATCATATCGCTGCTATACGACGGAACGAGATCGCAATATCGTTAGCTCCCTCTAACGCATAGCTGCGTCCCTATGATGGCCCATCATGTAGAGGAGCCATGAAACAAGGCCAATAAAGTTGACCGTCATATTTTTCAAAATGAACAAAGAAGAAACAAAACAAACTCGGCGATTACACAAATTCAGAGATGACTGATTTTTATGTGTTTTCAAGTATGAAATAGGGCCTTCTGCACGTTGTAATGTATTGCTTATATAGTAGAAGAGTTCACGACACCGAAACTAGTTCGATAAGTCTCCTAAATGATATACAGTAGTATAAAAACGTAGATTCTACTCCTCAGATAACAAAACTTTTGTTCAATAACTTTTTAAAAATATGTATTTTGTAGTTTGCTTTTTTTCATACAAACTAAATAGTATTTACAATGTACGTTAAAATCCGTCTATTTGACATTGCTTGTCACATACATAATCAATTTCGGAATACATCGCGTGTCCGGAAAAACTTTAAAGTGTCATAAAAATCAAACCATAAGTTATTTTTAAAAGTTGCTGAACAAACGTTGTCTGGTTTGAGGAGTAGAATCTACGTTTTAATTTATTGCTCCTAATACAGGAAACACCCGGTATATGTCGCAAGGAAATTATTGAAACAGAAATTTGAACACAACTAAAGTAAAATATTGTTTTCGGTACATGCTTTCGTCGTTTCACTAAACCAGTTCAGAGATTTAATCAAATCACCATAAACCATCTTCCAGTTGAGACTAGGTCTTCACTCTTATGGCTCTACAGGATGGGCCATCATAGGGACGCAGCTATGCGTTAGAGGGAGCTAACGATATTGCGATCTCGTTCTGTTGTATAGCTGCGTCCCTATGATGGCCCATCATGTAGAGGCAGCCTTAGCTGAGAAAACATTAGATCGATCCGATCTTTCGGAATGAAGCTAGGAAATATTGTTGAGGATTGAATTGTGTCAACCATAAACCCCCTTAGTTTAATACTGGCCGACACCGCATAGTCCGTCTGTATGACATTGTCGTTTACATTATTCGGTTTTGTTTTCTTGTGCTGTTAAAATCTCTGCTATACATATATTTCATTATAGATATGTGTGTTTAATTTATCCAAATTTTATCAAATATATATACCTCTGATTTGTCGGAAAACATTGTAGGATTATCAGGTAATTCGGATTGTGTTACTTAAAGTGTACAAGCTTGTAACTGTATCGTATGACGCAGATCACGCAGATGCTTGCACCGATTTAGCGAAGGATAAACGCAAATTCTAACAAAAAAGGGCTAAGTCTGGAATGCAAATGTGAGAAAAAATGAATAAAACGTGTAAAACCAGGCCGTAAAAAAAATATTTCAACCACTCGCATAGAAAAAGGATTCAACATGTGTGTTGAATTAGTTTTTCACGGTTGCGTGTAATGTGAACTTATGTGCGCATTTTCTGAACGATAAAATGAGCCTTTCCGAGCTGCCGAGCGAAAAATCTCTTGTGCATTATACAAAGGAATACATACAAATAAATTATTTATGCCTCTAAATTTAAATTTTAATCATGTAATTTAATAAAAAAGGAGTACAACGACAATAATTTTAAGGTTCAAGCTTTTTTACACATTAGCGGAAAATATTTTATTTTATACCTACACTTTCGCATTTATTAACTTTTAATTCGAATTTGCGTTCACAAAGTTGAGCCTTTACCCGAAGAAACTTAATATATACGTAGTGCATAAAAATAACGTCTCGTAGTAAAGGTAATTATTTTCTCATCAACTGACCAGCCAGATACAAGCCCGAGGGACTTATCTGAATGGAGGAAAAGGTAACAGGGAAAATTAATAGAACAAAAACAAGAAAAGACGTAAATCAAGCTGCCATAATAGCCTTTTTGCGTCTGACATTAGAGTTGAGGAGTTAATTAGCTAATGTGTTAAAGCTGGCCATCAAACCCTAAAAGAATACAGGATGTAATGAAAATACTGGTGATCCGTTTAAGGGCATAATTGGTATCGTATTGCGAGTAAGAAAAAGTAGAAGAAAAAATTTTAGGACGCGTAATTTTTTATTGTATGGGACACGTCATCCGAGCTGGCCAACCCTCCATACAAAACCAAAATAATTTTCGCGTAAATATTTTTTTTCTTAGTTTTTCACAATTACAATATGATACCAATTATGCCCTTAAAAGGATGACCAGTATTTTTTTTACACCTTGGAAACCCTCTTTGTATTATAATACAAAGAGGGTTTCCGAGAAACCAGGTGGCGACACTGTGACGAGAGGTCTTTTTGGAGTAAGGATAACAATCTCGATGTTACAAAAGTGTCCGTCAAGTTGAATTGGTGGCGCCACAATAGCTATAGAATATATGGTAGACATGCCGCGCACTTCACTCCGTCAATAATTGCTAAGGTGCTATACTCGGAGAGATTTGGAACTTTTATTTGCTGTTTACAGCTGGACGCTTTTTAGACCGTTCTCCTATAGGAGATACTTATCTTCCTTATAACATCCATAGTAATAATAAAAATTGTGATTAAACATGATTGGTGGATTATGACAGCTGGATCTCACCACGGTGCTGCCACCTAGTAAAACAATCGATTCAGGAAACTCTCAGTCTATTATCATGGTTGACTTACGGATATCGTTCACTTCCTGCAAACTATGTTACATGTTAAAATCGACGTCAAAAATATGTTTACACTTTAGGACCCTATTACAAAGGAGTAAGGTGAAGAGGTCCATTCACAGGATGGACAGACGACCTTATAAAAATCGCCGGAAGACGCTGGATGCAAGTCGCTTCCGACCGATACTTATGGAGATCGAGGTCCAAAGGGGAGGCCTATATTCAGCAGTGGACGTCTTATGGCTGAGATGATGATGATGATGAAGGTGCAGAAATGTTAAACATATTTTTGACGTCGACCGTACATATTTTTTCATCATTTTTAGTTGAAGCTCCAAGAGGCTACTCCGCTCAGGTACAGTACAGTCACGTCTGAAAATATGGATACATTTAATCTGGCAAAAATATTTATTTATCTTAGTTACAAAGAACTTAATAGACTAATAAAATTAGGTTTTTTCGAAGAATTAATTTCCCAGCAGACTGGAAATCGTTTTAATACCTGCATGTGGTCCTAAAGGCATGTCATCCGAGTTTGCACCGTTCCAGCAGGTGTGCATAACTTTTGAGCGAATTTTTTGCTCTTCGTCAGTTTTTTTCTTCTAGCTCAAAAACGGTAGGTCCGATGGAAAATGTCATACTTTGATATTATAGAGGGTTTAATTCTGCGTCGAATGAGTATCTTAAACTTCTAATTCGATTGAGTAGTATAGCTGAAATCATAACTTAAAAATCGGGAAAATGTCTAATTTTATTGAAAACTCATAAGTTTGAGTTACATACCTCATATCTTTGCACATATTGCTCCTGTTGAAAAACCTATAAAATAAAAGTTGTAGAGAATAAAATTTCACGTTATATAGACACCTCAGTTTCACATTCAGTCATTTCCAAAGACTAAATTTGGCATGAATTCAAAATCGTTATTTTTCGTAATTTTTTCTAAGTTGCATACTTTCCATAAATACGAGGTGTTAGGCCTACATTTAATGCATCGTTACAACTAAGAACATTTCATTGCAATTCCTAAACCGTACCCAATAAGAAAACTCTTAACACACCGTGTTTTTTAGGATATTCAATAACCAAACAATTCAATGTAATTTCACACAGTCTGAGATACAAAGGAAGCATAATATTGTAATTACTTAACACACAGGTGTAGGTTTTTCTTAGATAAATAAAAAAATACATACCGGTGCATCATTTTGTAGTGGGTTCTTAGAGTAAAATAATAATTTAATGTAGGTTTACTTACACAATCACAAAGACAAAAATGAAATATCTCAGAACTGTAGCTAATTAGGAGATTATGACACTAACGTCATTGAAAAATATACTTTAGATGATCTCAGGCTTTAGACAAGCTCACCCTTGAAATTAATAGAATTAAAAAAAACACGGTGTATATTTTTTTTCTTAAATATTTTTTAGAAATTTGCACTGAAATCTTCTCAGTTGTTCAGATGCATTAAACTACTTATAACTATTATTTAATAGTAGTGGAACTGTACCGATTGTTTGTCTTTGTCTTTGTTTTATAATATTTGTAATAAATTATAATTTATAATTCTATGTTACTAACCCTATATTGTAAGCCTAGTTGTATATACTAACAATCTATATGGATCTTTGATTCGATATAAATAAATTGATTGATTGATTGATTGATTGATTAAATGTAGGCCTCACACCTCATATTTATGGTAAATATGCAACTTGTAAGAATTTACCAAAAAATAACCATTTTGAATACATACCGAATTTAGGGTTTCAAATGATTGAATTTGAAAATTCCATTCCAGTAAAAGTATCCATATAACGTGAAATTGTATTCTCTACAACTTTTATTCTATAAGTTTTTCAACAGGAGTAGTCTGTTTCAAAGATATGTGACATCAAAGTCAAAATATGAGTTTTTCAATTAAATGAGACATTTTCCCTATTTATAACTTTTGATTTTGGCTGTACCGCTGAACCAAATGAGAAGTTTAATATACTCATTCGACGCAGAATTTAACCCTCTTTAATATTAAAATAACATTGTTTTTGAGCTACAAGCAAAAAAAGAAAGCAAAAATTTCGCTAAAAAGTTATGCACACCTCCTGAAACGGTGAGAACTCGGATGACATGCCTTTAGGACCACATGCAGGTATATAAACGATTTCCAGTCTGCTGGGAATTAATTCCTCAACACGCTTTTTATTGATCTAATTTTATTGGGCTATAATACAGCATTGTAAAGTTAAATATTAAATTAAACATTAAATTAACAACTAAGGTAGATCTTCACAAAGCGTAACGTAATGATGTTAGCTTAATAAAGGTAGCTAAGTAATATGTAGCCAGACTCCATTATCAAGTCGTAATTAAGTCTTGTAATGTTTTTGTCATATTAAATGTATCCATTAAAATTCAGACGTGACCGCACAGGGAAAAATAAACGAAAATATGGCGGAACGACTTTCAAAGAGCTATTGGACGCTGTCCGTGATTTTTGAAGTGAAAACTTCTTTAGCCGCGTTGGGCTTTTCTTGGTGGGGGAAAAATTTATGGGTTCGAGTCACCGACACCATCACGAGCCATACGATTGAGAAACATGTAAAATGAAATGTAAAGTATGAATGTAAAATAAAGTGAAGAGAAGTCCATTAAGTGTGCTGTAGTTTAGTTTTATACGTTTAAGGTAGATTTCTTTAGTATTAGTTTTGTTTTATTAGGTGTATATTTTAACTTTATGTAGATGATATAATTTAGTTTTAGTAATGACATGTAATTTTTTATATTAAATATGATATGAAAAAAAAGTTAATTTCCTAAAATGAAAAGTTATAAGTTTTCACTTCTATTCGATATGTGCAAAGTGCATGGTGGGGGTAACATGAACGATCGCAGTGCACAATGTAACAAAAAATTGGGCTCTTGTCAATATCACATTTCAAAATATTTGATATCACCTATAGGATCAACTGTCAAATAGTGAATCAGCCAGAGACATTCCATATAAGCAAGGAGTATATGAGATTAATAAAAAAGAAAAAACCCCTTTAACCCCCTGCTCAAGAGATGGCGCCACACTCATGCACACAGCGAATATGGGCAGTCTCTATAACTGCTATTTTTAGGGTTCCGTAGACAAAATGGCAAAAACGGAACCCTTATAGTTTCGCCATGTCCGTCCGTCCGTCCGCGGTCTAGAGCTCAGTGATTGTTAGCACTAGCAAGCTGAAATTTGGTTTGAATATGTGCATTAACCAAGCCGACAAAATGGTAGAATAAAAACTGGAAAATATACTTTGTCAGGGTACCTCCCGTACACGTGAAGTGGGGGCGATTTTTTTTTCGTTGCAACCCAGTTGTGTGGGTACAACAGTTTTTGAATAAAACTAATATTTTCGTAAATTATAGCTCCGAAAGTTGAAAAACAGGGCGTCCCCCCCATCTAACTTTTGAACCGTAGGTCCTAAAATTTTGAAAAAAAAACATGAAAGTGAGGCCTATTAATAAGTACCTTCAATGAAAACTATATTGAATTAAATCGGTTGGGCCGTTTTTGAGTTATCACTCGAAAACCCATAGTGAAAGGACGTAAGATAAAATGACCTAAGCGCCGCCAAATTTCTCGTAAGGAACGACCTTTTGAATTAATGAATTGTAACATGCCGGAAACTACGGAACCCTACACTGAGCATGGCCCGACATGCTCTTGGCCGGTTTTTTTTTACTTTAATATTTGGCATGTATGTGTGTGCGTGCGTGCGGCGTGAGTACGATGTATGAACTTATTCGATATAACGAACTATCTATTGGGAAAAGCTGTATAAGTACTACACGTACCGTAAAATGGGGCGAATAGCCGGGGTCGGGTCATGAATGGGGAGAGTAGGGATGACTGAAGGGTGAAGTGGTTTTTATAAGCTACGGCTATGAAAATAATATATTCTAGTTGAAAATTAAGCTACAGTAAGTTTTATTATCGAAAAGAGCCGATCTAAACATTTTCAAAACTCGTATGAAATCCCATCTCACCCCAAGTTATCCAAATAAGGAGTGAGGTGGGAGTGGGATTTTGTGTATATCCTTAAAAATATGAAATGAAACTGCACAACATCATTGACAAATTAAAATTCATACATCCGGAAAACTTTTTTGTCAATGTGCCATATAAAAATAAACTTTTATCCAGGTTTGAACTTCGATTTCGTCCCTACTCACCCCATTTTACGGTACTTATGGAAACACCGCGTGGTTTAATTAAAATACAAAGTAGCTCGTTACAAACAAAGTTTCTGCTACGTTTCGTACGTTCTGCGCCTAATTACGAGAACAAAGTGCCTAATTACCACAACCAGTGTTAATTGATTCTCTATACTTTGATGAATTTACGAATGTGTTTCAAGGAAACTTAAAGTTGAGTAAGTTTTCATGAACATTTGCGACTTGAGGAAGCGGTGATGTGCTCTGCCCTACAACCGTAACAGCCTTTGGAAGTCATGCGATATTTTACCTAATTCGTATGCAATAAGTTTCAAATTGTAACGGGTTTTGAATGTACTTACGGCTCTTATGTTTGGCAGGGCAGTGTATTGTACCGTACAATAGGCGCGAGGCATGAAGGCAAGTTTGGTAAAGCTCCATCAACTAAATAAATTGAATTTTCAGTAAATCACTGTTAGTATATTTTATTTCTCTTAAGGTTATACAGGGTGTTTGGTCCATCGTTTGCCAAATTAAAATGGCGAATAGGTGGGGTCATTTGTTATCTCTTCACATCCTCTAAAAAATATTGTCCCACATGTATTTTTTTGCTTTTTTGTTGTTTTTGAAAAATACCTACTTTTTTTAACTTAAAGTTTAAACGAGTCGCCCATGAATCGTTTAAAACTTAAATTTAAAAAAAGTAGGTATGTGGTAGAGAGTTGTTTATCGCATCATGATGTGTAAAGTAACCTGTAGTTTTTTTCAATGACCCTCAATTGTTTTGCAACATGTCAAAATTACGATATTTCCATAGCGTACATTATATAAAGTTATTTATATAAAATAAAACTACTTTGAACTACTTTTTATTTATTTATATAAACCAAAAAAATTACACTATTGAAATCCGTAACACAGGTCCATAAAAAAAACTGCATTTACCACAGGTTTCCTTAGATACATGCTTTTTATATTATAGGTAGGTACCTACTACCAACAATCACCACATATCGAATGTAGGAATTTAAGCAACATTTGGCTGTCATCTGCACTTATTGTTTATCGGCATTACATCCTATAAATACTGATAAGATAATATATAAAAATAACTGAACCGGTATTTTGCATTGACGTATCCTGGTTGTGTAATGTATGTATGTAGCTATGCATATAAGTATCGTATCTATACGTTTCGTCTGCTCGTTTGCCTCCTATGTCATAAAAAAATTAAACATAGTTGTTTGGAGCAGAGAAAAGTATTAAAATTCTTGACAAGATTTTAGGGATAGTCATATGATGTCATGATTATATTATCATGAATTATTTAATTACCCATAATACTGCATCAGGACCAGAACCCTACGAATAGTATTGATTAAGTGGTTTGTATTCTCTGACCTCCACCGATGAACAGTTGCCAAATACCCTAATCTAGAAATAATGATCCCATCATGTACAGTCGACGTCAAAAATATGTTTACACTTTTGGACCTTATTACAAAGGAGTAAGGTGCAAAAGCGACGTCAAAAACATATTTTTGATGTCGACCGTACAAAAATGCAAATCTTGCGACGCAGTTCTATTAGCGCAAATTAAAATTGAAATCTTTATTTCAGACATAAGGTAAGTCCATATGTGGTTAATAGCAAAAAGGAGGTCACTGGAGTTTACGAACAACATGCCATTGTGATCCTTTCAACATGAGATGTGACACTATTTCGGAAAAGGTACCCATTTGGCGGTAGGCGCTTTTTGCTCGCATACAATACTGAATTTCTACAACGCACTTACGTTAAGTGACCTTCTTTACCGTATTACTGACACATATTTATATATTAAATATAATGAGTATAATGACCCTTATCTCGTGTCTTGAGAGACTTCTCGTATCGCTCAAGAATCCACTTTTTGAACCAATTACTACATCGTCGCTTAATTTTGAAATCTTTTGCTTTGTCGAAGGCCATCCATGGTTGTCATTTTATCGCGCATCACGTCATGCGTCACTTTCGCACTTACATACTTGTTAGAACGTGACTGCTATGGTGATAGGCGATAAAAACCCGACTATTTATGTATATTAGGCTAGCGTCTCAGGTCTTTGTTCTCTTACATGAACAAGTATTTAGTATGTTTATCTACATTTAAAAAAATATTTCAGGCTGAAAAAATACTGCTACACCATGAAGAGTCGCCAGGACGCTCGCGTGAACTCGCGTCCCCATACAAACGTAGTTCAGCTCTCATTTTAAAACGACATGCTTTAGAACCACGAAATTTGGCATGGGCATTCTAGCAGTACAGATCTATGTCGGTAATTCGTTTTCGTTGCTAAAAATTGTAATACAATGAAAAAATAGCAAAAATAAGTTTTGTATGTAAATCGGTATCTGACTGTATTTTCTTTGTATTACAATTTTTTGCAACGAAAACGAATTACCGACATAGATTTGTACTACTAGAATGCCCATGCCAAATTTCGTGGTTCTAAAGCATGTTGTTTTAAAATGAGAGCTAAACTACGTTTGTATGGGAACGCGAGCGTCCTGGCGATTCTTAAATGGACCAAACAACTTTTTGACCGACATATTTGAGTGTCTTTTGCGTTACTCAAAATGTTTTTCGAGTTACCAAGAAATTGGGCTTCTAATATACATAGTTTCTGTTTATTAGTTAGTTGGGGATTCGAATGATTTAACATACTCCATAAACAGAAACACAGAAAAGCCATTGTTTACAAGGAAATTTAAAAGTTGAGGACAAATTTGTGTAGGTCATAAAGTTGATTCGCCAATATTCTCTGTTGGTACAGTCGCCATCAAATATATCGGAGCGGCCACGGTACTCAAAAATATATGAACATGCACTTTATCGCCTTGACAATAGAGGCGTTGTTCAGATATTTGTGACCACCTTGGCCGCTCAGATATATATGATGGCGACTGTACAAACTGCTGTGTTTCTGTGGGTTGTCAACACGTGATAATGAGAGCTGCAGCCTGTGCTTAGGTTACAGGGTCCGCTTAGTATGTTGTATGCCGTCGTCTTACAAAGGTAACTCGAGAACGGAATATAGCCCATAACTAAGGACGCTGGCTTTGTCCAATTTCTAAAGATAAGTCTATTGTGTAGGATATCTGTAGACGTGAATGCCGGGTTTATGTCACGACATAAAGTGATTGCGGTTTACTCTGGATTATAATCCGACAATAGCCGATGACCTTTAACTATTCTTAAAAGGTTTTTTAGCAATAACTATTTGTTGGAAAGGTAAAAAGAACTGTACTGTCTAGAGATACACAATTGAACGAAATCGGATCGATAGAAAATAATTCTGTAGTTACGTGTAAGAATCAGCTTTTATCACTTTTCAACCGACTTCAAGTTTTCGAAGGAGGAGGTTCTCAATTCGTCGGAATCTTTGTTTTTAAAATTTATGTTCACCGATTATTCGAAGACGGATTATGGGGTCCTGGAGAAATCGAAGGAACTCTTCGGCTATTATAGGCACACCTATAGTGATTGCAGTATTTTTTACAGCAACTCGGGCATTTCCTCTTGCAATAGCGATCCTAAGTGAAGTCGGTTCTTTTTTGTTTATTATTAGTTAGTTTTTAGTTTCTTAACTTATAACCATCTACGGTTACTATAGACCCAGCTCACAAATTACAAGGGTTGAAAAATGCAACATGTAGAGTAGAACATCGCTATCGCTTCGGTCACTGACTCAATCTTCGTGTAACAGATGGCGCTGTGGCATCTGATACCCAAAACAGAGATATAGCCTGCATTTTGAAGAATCGCTCTTTTGCATAGACATTTCAGTCCACATTTGTCAGTTTTCCATCCATACTTATACATATATTCATATTCAATTTTTTCCCATATACATTCCAGCAGTTTAATCAAGTGGACGGAAAACTGACAAATGCGCGCAGTAAACTAACACGAGATGTATAGTATAATTAATAATCATGAGTATTTAAACTATTAATTTCATGCGAATAAATTGGCGGTAAGCTTGTGTGTGCGATTATTTTCGAGCTTAAACTTTTTGAATTCGAAAGTCAAAAATTGCCCCCCAGCTCCCTACTTTTTTTGGAGAGCATCGTAGTTAATTATAAAATGGGATCTATATAAAATTGCGGATATCTCACCGCCAAGGTAAAACTGTGAACTAGTTCTATATAAGTCAATGATATTTATATCCACGCCAAGAAATATAACATCAACCAAAACCGATTCTGTAAACAGACAAAACGTGAAAACAGATCGGGCTGTTGATGCACTTAAGTACCTGCGGTTATTTACGTTACATACAACACGGTCAACCACAAAAACAAATTACTTATGTTTTCGGCTTTGCAAAAATAATAAACCACAAGAATAATGATTGTATTGTATTCTTTTGGTTTTTGGAATTTAGTTATTACAGCAAGATAGTTCAGAGTTTCTATTATTGAGTTTTTAAACAGACTTTATACAGGGTGTAACAAAAATACTGGTGATCCGTTTAAGGGCATAATTGGCATCGTAGTGCGAGTAAGAAAAAGTTGGAGAACAATTTTTTGGGCGGAAAAAAAATGTATGGGACGCGTCGTCACAGCTGGCCAACCCTCCATACAAAACCAAAATTTTTTTTCGCGAGAAAATTTATTTTCTTACTTTTTATTATATAATTAGAATACGATACTAATTATCCGAAAAAATTCTACAAAAATGAAAATCTGAGTGTAAGATTTATTTAATTATTTGATAGTTACTAAATTTCCAATAAAAACAAAATACATTAGGGCTATTTATTATCTGTTGGTTATTACCATCTTTATTTGGGTATAAAAAAATCAACAATAGGTATCTCCCGTGATTGACTGCAAGTAAAGAAGCTCCCATTCATCCTATGCTCACTCGTTGTTGAAGCGCGGTTCGGAGCGCCCGCGGCACGCAGCCGCACCGCCCACGTCTCCCGCGCGATCCCAATTTAAAAACAAAACATTTAAAAAGTTAAAATGTCTCACGAGGTGACTTGAACAATTGACGATTGCACTCAACAGTGACTGTGCTGTGTTTGTGAGCAAACGAGGAGTGACTTCCTGATAATTATTTAAATTTCCCGATAAATTTTGGAGTCAAGGAGACTTTGAACTAGTTGAGGTAAGTAATTTTATTATAATTGTATCGGCTGCAATTTTCTATGCGTTTTATGAGTGAGTTATTACTTGAACTCCTTGGTTTATAATAGGTAAGGAGTATTTATGATCGTACTTAGGTAATTATGGTAAACAGTAAATTACCAATAAAATTATAGGTGTGTTTTAGTCAAGATGTTAACGCGTCATGGACGCTTACTTAATGTATAATTATGGTGTAGATAACGAAAACATAATAATAAAAACGTGTTACTAAAATTGAGTCGGTTTAAAGAAGTTTCGAACTTGGGAAAGCTCCGTTAAATTGTTTAAAAAGACTTTTGAATCTCAATTCTTTTTCATATCAGTCGTTGGTAAACTATTTAAAACTTTTTGAAGGGATACCTAGATTACGATTACGTAGATGTTTTTATGTATTTTATTTTGTGGTTTGATTTATAGGTCTACGTGCTAAAATTTACATCAAACTCAGCCCTAAAAAACTTATATTTTATGAATTTTCACTTCAATATTTTTTTTTACTAATAAAATATAGTAAAGGGCCCGTTTTTGGTAGTATTTCTAATAATGAAGTACCATATTAGCTTAATACTGTATTCTTTTTTAACTTCGAAACTTGCTACATATACATACATATGTATCAATTCGGCAACACGTTGAACTCAACCTACAGTTCGAGTGTCGGACTTATACCTATTGTTATGTGCTATTCATTACATAAATGGAACATCCAAGATGGATTACAATCACATCACAATGGCACTACTATACTAAATTCGTACCTATTTAGAATCAGAGAGAGATTAGATACAGCATTCTGAAAATTATTTGGGTTAAGCAAAATAAAAAATACGTGACTATTATAATTTATATAATCATTCAAATCACAAAAAAGAGTTGAAACATTTTTATTGAATAAGCAATAAGCAATTACAATATTGTATATTACAAGACCCATCATTGGCAAAACCTTAGAGAGGTTTGTGTGCCGATGGGGAGTTCCAAAACACAATTAAAATATACTGTTTTTAATTAATACTACATCTATAATAGTTATTTGTTATACAAGTGGTGAAAGTTGTATTTTACGTGCGAGTGTTATTTGAAACACGAGCTAGCGAAAGGATTCTATTATTGACCACGAGCGAAGCGAGTGGTTCAAAAATAGAATCCTGAGCGTAGCGAGTGCTTTAATACACGAGACGTAAAATAACTTTCACCCGTGTATAACACAAAACTTTTCACCTCACTACAGCGAGGAAAATAAGAAAAAGGGTGCATTTTGCTCGGTTTCCCGTAATTCCTCAGGTGTTTAATACTTCTTCATCACTCGAATCACTAATTTTTAACAAAACAACCTAGAAAAACATGCGAATATTTAACGTTGATATGATGGATGAATTGAAATGAAAAGTTTTGACGTAAAAGGTTTTATTAAATGTCAGATGCGTTTTGTTCGTACGTAGACTTATTCGGCTGTCAGAACAATTTATCCGTTTTTACAGAAAGAATGAAGATTAATGTTGAATGCTGATATTTATGAATTAAAATAAAGTTGTAAGACTGTATTAAGTGTTTTTACTCGATGCAATTCATTAATTGCGATGTTAAAAATTCTGCACTTTTAACGTTTTACGTTTTGTTAGCTGTCAAATGTCACTTAAGCCACTTGTCACTTATGTCAAAACTCTTTCACCACATGTGGATAAAAAGCGATTTTCACAATAGATATTAAACAAACAAAAAGGGCTTTCCGAGCTAGTGAGGTGAAAAATAATATTCAAAATACCAATTACTTACATGTGAAAATAATATTATTTAATTGGACAATGATAAGGTACTTACCTAAATTATATACCTAACAAAGTAATATCATAAATATAGAGTCTGTCCGGAAAGAATAGTGTCGTAGAATGTAAGCCCCCATATAAACCACGACACTTTTCTTTCCGGACAAACTCTAGCAGCAAAAAGTAGCTAAACAGACGGAATATTCAATTGGACACGACTTTGTTAAGAGGACAAGAGCGTGTCAAGATCATTTTGAACACCTTGCACGCTTAGATATTTCTGCTGCTAACTGTGCAGTCTATAGTAGTCTATATAGCATGTTTTTTTTATAGAAGGCAGAGTACAAACTTTTATTGGGCCACAACATACCTGTTAAAAATATAGATACGAGCCACTCGTGGAATTAAAACCGTCCATGGGATACGATAGTTGTGTGCCGTCTTGCGGTATGTATGCCTGATTGCCACAGACGTATTAGATAGAATATAAATAATATTCCGAGCACTTGGTAAAACCAGTAGAAATCACCTCCGTTATGAAATGTCCGTGAATTTCACTGCCCAATGGTCAGGAAAACTAATAGTCGACGTTCCGGAATATTTTCTGGTGGTAATGCAGCTTTTTTTAAAGTACATTTGAATAATGACCATGTTTCACACATTAAGACCATTAAGTACAATCAACTTTTCTTCACTTGCACTTGCTATGATGTGAACGGTACAGTTTTATGTCGTATGGTACACATTCGATCTGGGAAACGATATTTAATTTTACCAAGTAATATAACTTAGTGGTGATACAGAGGTTGTCATATACAGAATGGATTTTCCGCATGGGGAGTAGCTACCATATTCCATGATGCTACGCTAAAATACCATCCCTAAGTTTATGATTAACACCGTCACCTGCTCTGCTACTCCATCTAGTAACGACTAGCGTACTAGAGCAGATGACATTTCCTCTTACATTTTGGCTATCTTTAGGTCGCTCTCAACTAGATGGCGCTAAAGACTTGGAGCCTCAAAAAGTTCTTAAACTATGGCCGTCTATTATATCTTGAAGTCTATGCTTATAGTTAAACTAGTTCAAAATCATCACCATACAAGCTTTCTCAAGAATCTAAAAGGGTCAAAGTAATTTTTAATAGATTTTCCTAAATTCCTACAACAATAAGACCGTATCATGCTTTGCTCATCCTATTTCTGATCAGAAGACCACAGAAATGTTTCTCATGAGACTATGAATAAATCACTGCATAGTATAAAACAAAGTCGCTTCGTCCTGTCTGTCTATATGTATGCTTAGATCTTTAAAACTACGCAACGGATTTGAATGGGGTTTTTTTTAAGTAGATAGAGTGATTCAAGAGGAAGGTTTATATGTATAAATTGCACTCGTGCATAGCCGGGGCGGGTCGCTAGTAGATAATAAAATAATAATTGAAATTAACTACGGTCCCTCGGAGCGGCCGGTAAATTTTTGGTAAACCATGAGTTAATAATTCAATTAGAACCAAGATTAAATTCACAAATTTGCCGTAGGCATACCTGCCCTTTCTCGAAATTGGATTTACATCTTGAAAATTATTCTTTAGCTTTCTTGGACACTGGGAATTGTTTGTTAAATTTTAATGCAGTGTAATTTATGTTGATTGCAGTGCTTTACTCGTGATGGTGGGCACGAAGTTGGAGCTTGGAGCCTTTTGAGACTTGGTTTTGATAGATTACTATGAAGCTTTGTTAATTTATAATTGTAGATGCTGCTAGGACTAGATACGTTGTTGGAGCTTGCTTGTATCACTATTGCGCTTTGCGCCCCGTTAGCGCCAGTGTTAATTTGAGATTTGCGGAGTTAACATTATCATAAAATGGATGCGAAACACCATTTTGTGCCATAAATAGGTGCAATATTGATTGAAAATACGGAATGGTAACATATACGAGTGTATTATACCAAAAATATGTAACTAGAATAATATTAATAATTATTCGAAAATGCAGTACACAGAGGGTAATAGTGATGTGTCACATTGATTGGCGGCATGTCGATATGAGATATACGATTCAGACACGGATTTCATGAAACTCGTGTCATGTTTCTAGTTCCTGCTTTGAGTTTAAGCTGGGGGTGGTCTATTAGTTTCTAAGTAACAGAATAATTTTATGTAAATGGCTGTCTTCAGCCATTGACATAAAATTATTCTGTTTATGGAACCTACGTCTGTCATGACAAAAGTTTCATTAATACTCATTATTATACAAAACTTTGCTACAGTTTGTTCCTGCGTAATATTGCTGCTGATACGGTCGATTCCTATAGAACCCAGAGACAAGGGCGCCTCTATATAAGATCAGCTAACGCACTAAAGGGGTCGGCCCTCTGTGGTTTAGATATTCGATTGTCGGATTCAACCGACTTTTCTGGAGACAATTATAAGTCCTAGAATTTTATTTTATTTGTATTCTTACAGCTATTTAATATACCAAAAGACATCGGAACTTAACGACAGCAATCTGTGCATGATAATCATATTTATAATATGCAGATAAAATTGTTGAACTATCGGTGCCTATGGCTGAAGAGACATGGATAGCGTCTTAACAACTAAAAAAAAAAAAAATTCCCGTTATCCCTGACAGTTATACTTTCTCCCCTTTCCCCGGTTTTGAATAAGACCCTATACGCAATTTCCTGCTTTAAAAACATACCTTATAGAACGAGCGGAGCGTAAGCGAAGCGAGTTCTTACAAACAACTTCTGGCTACTGGGACGTCTCAGCATTTCGATGGCTTTTTGATTTTGACGTTTGACGTTCGTCACGTGATAACTTTAGTAACTTTTTTCTGATTTTTATGAAATTTGTTGGGGTTGTAGCAGAGATATATGAAATATGAGAGTTCGTTTATGACTCGGATCGATCAAAGGGTTGTGAACTTAGAAGGCGAAAGAATATCTTTATATGAGTCTTGTTATATTGGTCAACTTGTTTGCAAGTAAATCGCGAGTTCACAGTTCGGGGCGGACTACTAGTTTAAAGAACGAAAATTTGTCAGCTTTTGGATTCATTAGGTTATCTAGCTAGCCCCTATTTCATTACGCGGATATAATGTGACATATGTCAGCATGCATCGTTATCACGTTACTGGTATCACATGCGTCCACAGGTTACAGTAACCGCTTACCACCAGGCGAGTTGTAAGAGATAGCATTTTATAAAACTAAATTTATTTTTTCGACCAATGCAATGCTTTAACCAATCAATGACCATTCGTGCAGAAATCGAACTTTAAATCGAATATTTAAATTAAAGTTTAAACCATCGGAATATTCATGAAAAAATTCTACAAAGATTTGTCGATTTATTTTGATGGAATTTAAAACAATAATTACATTGCATTTTTTTTTACTTTTGTTATGTTAATAAGTATGCTCAAGTACTTATTCTGAACTTAATGAACTATTTTGTATTGAACCGATTTTCGAACACAGCAACGGTCTTGGAAAATAACTATTCCATTCTTTCTACAAAAAAATGATAATTGGAAGGTCATCGGCAGTTACACCGCCTTAACATTGCAAATAAAAGTGACGCAACCAAACAACGCAAACTCAATAGGTACAGTCGCCATCAGATATATCGGAGCGGCCAAGGTGCTCACAAATATCTGAACAACGCCTCTATTGTCAAGACGATAAAGGGCATGTTCAGATATTTTTGATTACCCTGGCCGCTCCGAATATATTTGATGGCGACTGTACATACAAGAAATGTATGGCGCCAACGCCATCAAATCCACACCATGTTTGCTTAAAAGGTGTAGCCCTGTAATGTAAATCTGTCCTTGGCAAAAATGGTATTATCGTGCGTAGTAACAGCGTAATGGCTCCTCTACATGATGGGCCATCATAGGGACGCAGCTATGCGTTAGAAAGAGCTAACGATATTGCAATCTCATTCCGTCGTATAGCTGCGTCCCTATGATGGCCCATCATGTCTCGCTACCTCGACTAGGTTGAAGTCTTTAAAATTTTCAACCCCATTTTCATCCCTTTGTGGAGCTTAATGTAATTTGAAATTATATTATAATATATGTATGTCCCGAAATTTTTGTGTGTTTTTGTCAGTTTTTCGTTAACGCGACTATAAATATAATAATAATAAATAAATAAATATTAGGACAATCTTACACAAATCAACCTGGTCCCACAGTAAGCTCAATAAGGCTTGTGTTGTAGGTACTAGGCGACGATATATGGATAGATATAGGTCAATACTTATATACATAGAAAACATCCATAACTCAGGAACAAATATCTGTGATAAGCACACAAATAAATGCCCTGACCAGGATTCGAACCCGGGACCTCCTGCTTCATAGGCAGGGTCACTACCAACTAGGCTAGGAGGCCGTTCCATAAATTAGCTATAGATCCATTTCTATTTCACCCGGTTGGTTTTAAGTTATAATAGATAATAGATATAAATAGATTACTTTGTTCGTACTTAGTTTCGTAAATAATTTTGATACGTAAAAGTAAGCATTGTAAATTCATAGGTTAACTTTAAATACTTACCTACTTAAATAAGTATATATATGTATAGTGTACGAGTAGGTATAACACAAAAATGTTATTTTTATTTTGAGCGCATTATTCGCCAACAAACTGTCCTCAGTTTCGCGAAAAAAAAGATGTACCTACCACTTAAGTTTCTCTTTGAAAAAAAAAAATAAGTAATATAAATGGACGAGCTTTGCATAACTTGCTCAATCGGGTTATTGAAATGCAGCTTTAGTATTTCTTGGTTCCTCTAGATAACTTCATGTTTTCTCAAGTTAAATAAAACTCGGTAGCAAATTAATTAAAAACTAATTAATCTCGAATAATAGAACAAGTAAAGGTATTTCTAGAAACGTACGAGTATTAATAGTTAGCAATCAGAATCAGGTTTCGATTCTAATTGGTGTTAGGTATTTCTATTAGAAGCTTAGGTAGGAACATAATCATTTACACGTGCGGTTTTATACTGAGTAATATTATATACTAGCTTTTCACCGCGACTTTGTCTGCGTGGAATTAGCAATCCATCCTTCTTTTCACCCCCTTAAGGGATGACTTTCTGGGATAAAATCTATTCTATAACAGTATTCTGAATGGCCTCCTAGCCTAGTTGGTAGTGACCCTGCCTATGAAGCAGGAGGTCCCGGGTTCGAATCCTGATCAGGGCATTTATTTGTGTTTATCACGGATATTTGTTCCTGAGTTATGGATGTTTTGTATGTATTTAAGTATTTATCTATATCTATCTATTATATATATTGTCGCCTAGTACCCAACTACCCATAACACAAGCCTTATTGAGCTTACTGTGGGACTGGGTTGATTTGTGTAAAATTGTCCCATAATATTTATTTATTTATTTATTCTATAAGTGTCTGGTAAGTGTACCGATATAAATCGGTTCAGCGATTATTGATACCCTATACAAACCTCTTCCCCCTTTTCAGCTCCTTAAGGGATGATTTCAGGGATAAAACTAATATATGTCCTTTCTTGAGAACTTAAATCTTTATACTAAACACTAAAAAAATGTTTGTTTATGTGTGTAAACTTCGAGTAACTTAAGTTTTGGGACCTCAAAATTAAGGCTTACTTACCAAAATGTTTTGTTCTTTATAAGTAAACTTTGAGTTAGGTAAAAGCAAACAAACTTGATTAACCCCTTACCGAATTTTGGTTATTAATAAAATAGCCGAAGTAGTTTGCTTGTCTTTTTTAACCGACTTCAAGAAAGGAGGAGGTTTTTTTATGTATGTTCTCCGTGAATTGTGAACTGATTTTCAAATTTTTTTTTAATCGAACGGGTATAACCTCTATATGGTCCCATTGTCTAGTGACTTAGTAGTCGGGGTCTGATGATGGGATCCTGGAGAAATCAAGGGAACTCTTCAACTATTATAGGCACACCTATAGTGATATCACTATTATTTACGGCCACTTCCTCTTGGAATAGCGGATCCTAAGTGAAGTCGGTTCTTTTTATGTTTAAAATTATTAAGACATTATTATTTCAATGACATTTAATCGGTCCAGAGGTTAAAGCGTGTAGTGGTTACAAACAGAGACACTTTCGCATTTATAATATTAGTATCATAGACTTAAAGATATAATAGACGGCCATAGTCTAAGAACTTTTTGAGGCTCCAAGTATTTAGCGCCATCTAGTTGAGAGCGACCTAAAGAAATATCAGCTCCATCTAATAACATAGCATACTAGGAGGTGACATTTCCTCTTACATTTTGGATATCTTTAAGAGTGGCTTTCAACTTCAACTAGATAGCGTGATAGACTTAAGCTTCAAAAAGTTCTTAGGCTGTGCTGCTCTATTATATAAGTTACTCTATGTTCCTATGGATAACAATCTATCTGTTATATCTAAATAACAGTGTGTCTGTTCATTTGTAATTTTTTCATTGCAATTTTAAAGTGTTTAATTACATTTTATTTGTGCTTTCAAAGAGTTTAAGGCGTCCATGGGCTACTGTAGCTGCTTCCCATCAGGTGGGCCTTTGTTTGCCATCGACATTGTATAAAAAACGTAAATATTCCATACCTACTCACTCACGTTTTAAAAGGGCGTATCTCATTAAGGAAATTCAATAAATAACTGCCCGTGCGCAATACAGAAAGCACTGCACTCAAACCACCTGACGATAAATGCAATGTATCTGATAAAACGAATATTCGCGGTGCCCATTTTGGCGTTTGAGATATGGTGCATATTTCTAATGGCTTTAATAGCTTGCATCGGCTTTATGTAATATACATTAATATATACTTATAGTGCGAGTACGTATAGGTATATGTAGAACATACGTAGAAATCGACTGCACGTGTAGTTCAGTTTAAAAATAAATATTGCATCGTTTATATATAATGAGAAATCTTTCACTGAAACAGTCATAGATTGCATATTTGAATATGTCAATTAGTAGGTATATTATTCCGACCAAAAAGTGTAGAAATTAAAACGTGGCAACATCGTAGTGTCGTCCCGTTTTCTTAGAATGATTTGAAAGGGACGACACTACGATGTTGCCACTTTTTAATTTCTACACTTTTTGGTCAGAATATAAGGTTAGTCCATTAGGCAGGCTAACCGCACACGTCGACGCTGCGCGGGCGCTCGGGCGACGTTGACGCTCGAAACACGCTAGTGTTGGGTTAGCCTTACAGGAAGTAAGAAACCGCACTAGTTTCAAAGTCAGTCGCTTTTAATAAAACTAGAGACTACGCCAAGTTCTGCTGGTTGCCATGCGTACCCTAACATAGGTTCAATGAGGGTTTTCGGATCAGATTTTTTCATCAGGCAGCATCGTGGTGAGAGGTCTACCTACCACCAATCATGTTTAATCTTTTTTGATTGGTTGATTTTGACAGTTTCTGTAAAAAAAACTCTCGTTACATTGCGGCCACCTGGTGAAAAAATCGATTCCGAAAGTCCTCATAGTCAGTAGAGACAATGCTAGGAAGATCATGACGAGATAGTGAAATAAACTTCAATATGTGTGATACAACTACATCTACAGGACTACTACAGTAACTGGCCACCTTTCAATAACCGGCCCCTCATACTAAAAATGAACTCTATTCACTTACAAACAGAATTCATTTCAACAGAATTCATTTCAGTATAACCTGACATTGAAGGGTGGCCAGTAATTAAAACCTTATACTAAAATGTATTGTGTTTATAGGAGAACAGGGTTCATTATTAGTATGAGGTGACCAGTTTTTGAACAGTGGCCAGTTACTAGCGATTAACCCTCGGTAAACGATATGGTATCGCGTCTAGCCCCGAATGCTTCTGATCTCCACAGACAGACCGATATTAGTTTGACAGCAGATTACTTTCTTTGATGGATTAGACACATTCCCGACCCATCTTATATTTATTCCCACCATGGACCTAATAAAATTTGGACTTACAATGTCTGTTCAAAATCTCGTTAATCAAAAATACAGGTTACTAGTAACACCTGAATGTGGTAGGGGAGAACAGATGCCTACTCAAAACAATTGAAAACAGAAGGGGAAATATGTTAGGGCACCTGATACGTCATGATGATTACATAAAAACGATTATTGAAGGGAGAATACCAAATAGAAGAGGCCGAGGAAGACCAAGACGTGCATTTCTAGACCAAGCCAAAGAAAAAGCCAAAATTATGACGTATCAAGAGCTAAAAACATTAGTGGAGAACAGGACTGAATGGCGATTACTCCACCGACAAGAGCAAGGCTCGTAAGATGATGATGATGATGAGTAACACCTGTTATCTCAGGTGACGCAGCGCAATCTATTGAAAGGAAATTGAGTCAAATCGTCAACCTAAATCACGGTCGCTCGGTTTGCCGCGGTAAACTAAACCACGCCGTTGCCCAAATCCGCCGTTGCAGTCCCTTACGGACTACGGTGACCGCCAAGTACTAGACGGAGAGCTAGCCACGTCAGATATGACACAATAATGAGAGCAACGAAACCCCTCTAGTTAGTTTGCTATACTATGCTTATTTCTAGATCCGGACATCTGGCAGCTGTAAAGTGGTGGAGGTAAAAGAAAGCAAATAACTTGAATAAAATAAATTCTGGAGTTCTGGTTTTGATCCAATATTATGAAAAATTATGTAATTAATTAGATTATATAATATCCAAAAGTTTCGGTTGGGGGAAGTAGTGCCAAATGATGTATAATGTAATTTTTGGTTACTTGCCTACTGTTTTTGTTTGCGCAATAATACACAATGTTTTTTGTTCTAATGTTAAAATATAGGCCCTGTTCTCTATAAACGACACAACTTCAGCAGTTTTTACTTATTTCGGTATTACTTTTTTTCAACTTAAAAACTTTGTTGGTCTGTCATTCTGATCTCCACCCATTAAAAGCTGCCAGATGCCCGGATCTAGCAATAAGGATGGTTATGCAATCTAACTGGACTGATTACAAACCTCTCATTATTGTGTCACATCTGACGTGGCCAGCTCTTAGACCATACTGTCAAGAAGATGTATGGAACTGAAGCCTTGCGTTTATGGCGTGATAGATGGCGCTAGTGTGTTTGCCTGAATTATGAGAACGCGTTTTCGCATCGACTAGTGAAAGGTAATATGCATGCAAATCGTAATGGCTCCGAAAAATATCTTACACTTTTGTGTAGGTATTCATATGGCAACGGAGACGGGGCATAAAAGCGATGACAGCAAGCCGTTTATTTTAGTCTAACTGTAACTGCACATTAAGTTTGAAGTCTACATTTTTTTTATTACAACCAACGAAACTTTGATTGACCGGTCACAACTTTTTAGAGGGGTATTACTATTGGGCCATATTCAAAGGGCTAACTGGTAGGGAAATGTCGGGGTCGTTTTTGAGAATCATTTTTTTGTATGGAAGACGCCATCCATGTCTAATTAATCGTGGGTATAGACGCTGTTGGGCCTATAATTAAATTAAAAGATTCGTGAGCTATTGAGAACTATACGGGGCTTACCCAAATTTAGAGTTTGGAACGGTCCGACAATTTCGAACTTATCATGAGTTGTTTTCGTGCTGTTAGTCTGGTAGTTAGTACAAACTCTAAAATTAAGTGAAGTTATAAACATACGTCAAATATTTGCTTGTATGCCCCAATTCCAGTGCAATATGCATACCCGAAAAATGTGGGTTAATTTTTCAGGGCTAATAGAATTTCAATACTTTTATCGTTCACTGTGTATATTTTATTGTACCTAATTATCAGTCCACTATTATTAGGCCATGACACCTTTATTTGTGTGTCGCTGATTGATTAGTTCAAAAGAAGATGATTAGATTAGGAATTTGTTTGAGAGATTAAAGGGAATGATCTCAGATCTATGTCCAAACATTTTTTTATCATCGTAAATAATTTATCTCATTAGAATTGGTGTTGCGAATCCACTGTTTGCCGAAAATATATCACCAGTGGATCTGACGTGTGTAATGAATCCATAGAGCCTATTTGCATTGGTTGGTAAAAGTCGGTTGCTACTGAAACTTTGCACTGGAATAAAATCATAGATCCTAATTGCATATATTGATAATAAGTTCGATACTTTAACTTTGCTATGAATGATTATCAGGAGCAATTTTCATTTTTCATTCCAGGGAAAATTACAAGTTTTTCATTAGGCTTTCATTAAAATCATACTGTAATATTAAAGCTCGATTTACAAATCACTAGGAAAATATGGAGTATCACAAAATCAACCAGTAGTAATATCTTAATTTTCATAACTTTAGTTCAGACTATGAAGCAATATTTAGTGTTAAAATAAATACTGAAAACTAGCTTTATTACAAGAGGCTTTTCTAAATAACATGCATTTTCATTTAAATATTAAGATAAGAGTTCATTTAGGGTACTTAGAATAGTATTTTCAAATACATTTTTTTGGGATATAAAATCTAACCTTTAAATCGTAATGTTCGTGAAAACAACAGAAACATAATAGTAACATAAAATCTAATTCCTAGGTCGGAATAAGCATTTAAAATAACATTATATTTTATGATATCAAATAAAACCAATCGTAATTTAGGAAGGTTTTGTTGTCATCATTATTGTTTCATGATCGCGTTAATATTTGCTTCCTAGTACAAACAAATATTTACATTTGATAAACAATATAGTTCTCTTAGCATTGCTATCGAGTTTTATTAGAAATATATGTATTTTTATAAGAATTGGTAAAATTAAACCACGCGGTCATAATGAATTTGCTTTGGTTTTCGATAAAAACACTATTGTATGTATTTTTAGCTATCATATATATATTCCTTATATTTTTATCGTATTTATCCAAATAAAGATTATAAGTTCTAATCAGTAATTTATCAGAAAATCCTAAAATTGTAATTATCGATTAATAATTTTGTGTAAATGCGGGTGGAAATAATCTTGCATCGAACGAGGGTTACGTTCATCTACCCGCATATTTGCTTGAGTTTTTCGCAGGTTTCGAGTCGAGGCGAGCGGGCGACGAGTGCTATGTGCAAGAGAAAATTGAACCTTGACAGTTAACCATTCACTTAGTTTTGGTATCTGTAGTTTGACTCAACACCCTTATGTCATAGATAATTAGGTTCAATAATGAAACTTAGTGAGTAATTAGTACATTGGTTAAGGGATTTGTTTGGCTTAAAGCTGAGTAGGGGAAGTGGAAGACTGCGGGAGTCAGGGTACGTAAAATTATAAAAGCAAGCGATAGGTGGGGGAGCGAACTTAGTCGGAACGAGAACTTAGTTTGAACGTGATCGTCGGCCAGTAAATAGCTCCCATACAAGACCTAGGACCCAAGCCTGGTTGGCTAGTTAGCACCTACGTTTATTCCGGGGTGAGTTCTTTTAAATATTTCACTTTTGTTTCAATACTTTCGTTGCGCGAATATTATAACAATAGACAATAATTTCTTATATTACCGGGGTATTTCAAGCATTACGTTTAATGATTATCTACCTGTAGTGAGTGCTAGGATAAAGATATTCGCATAATTAAACTACATTAGTAAATGTTTGAGCCGTGTTAAGGGGTTACAATAAATTAGGGATCTTTCTGTATTTGAGTTTAATTAGTTCATAATTTTATTGAACGAAGCGAAGCAATATACCGCTCTGCCAAAAGCCGTCCGTCTGTCTAAATAAGTACTTAAATACATGTTAATTATACATTGAATAAATACTTAAATACAAGTGAAACAGTCTTCATCTATCATCATCATCGATTCGTAAGTTGAATGTATGTTTCAATATAGGGTTAGACTATATCAATGATTTAATATTTGACTTATTGTTGAATGTAGGGTACTATTTCACTGGGTTTTCAAATACGTAACATAGCTAGCATGTTGTATTTATCTTGTGTCCGTGTTTGTTGTTTATTTTATATTTGAACCTATTACATGTCGATATTGGTTAACAAATGGCCACTGTGAACCGATATCATATCATAGGTTCTTTTATGTAACGCTATAGTAATTATATAAAGTATTTACTGCTGGATTCCTAGCGTAGAGGTTTATTCTATGTAGGATGCGTATCTGATGGTGACTGGGTGGCAACGGATGGCCTTCGGGCAGGTTCCAACGCTTAATGTATCACGCATATTCACCTGAACATATGATGCGCAGCTTAGCATGTTCCTACAGGGGTTATACCATACTATAGGTTCGCCATTAGCATTCCAAAGTGTTCGTAAAGTCCGTTGAAGCTCTAGTAGCGATGTTATCGAGGCGGTGAGGGTCTTACACATCGAGATACCATTCAGATAGTGCTTATTAGCGATGATAGGTACTTGTTTATTTACTTCCTATATTTATATACCATTCGTCATAAACAATGGTATGTATTTGCTTACTTAATTATTAAATGTACCAGTCGTTAATTGCATATGTGGTGTGGAGGAATTGGCGGTTATCTGTCAACTATACATAGATGTATGGAGCGAGACGCAGGCTACGTCCCGTCGCACGCTTGGATCTTTACAAAGCTCAGAAAGCACAAACAGAATAGATCGTAGGCCACTGGCTGTGATCATACACATCTTCATTTCCGTAGGCTAATGGCCGTGGAAAACCATATCACCAGATCCATTAAGCTCCGGATCGTAGGCTACGACCGTGATCCCACCGCTGGACGACAGAGCTGTCATGACTGACATACCACATATTTTGTACTGGCGTACATCGCCATCAACCACTACATTAGGAGTCCAGCAAACCCCTTTTACAAATAAATATATTTTGTTGTAAATACAACTATCTAACAAACAACGAAATATTTACTTAACCATAATAATCCTATTGTATTTTATTACTCAATATTTTCGTCTCTCTCTTAACGTCAACAGTGACTATACTAACTATTCTATGTCTACTTTATTTATATTACGTTGCATTTATGTTAGGAAATAAGTAGTTAAATATCGCGGTTAACTCTCTCACCTTATCGAAAAGGACTAGAGGTAACTACATACACAACGTTGGGTCCTCCCTAGCTTTCACGATCGTCTTGGCCATACTGCGTCTCAGAGCAAGCTACTGTAGGTATAGTTAAGTTATTAATGAAGGTATTGGTAATTATAGTTATATTATTCATTTTACTGTAATACGGCGCATGGTGGTTTTTCGTTTGTCTACTTGGTTTTCCATCATGCAAAAGCCTAGGAACCGAAGTAGATACCTAATGACGTCATCAAGGACAGCATTAGGGGTAAATAGTCCGTGTTTCGCTTTTCAATAACAAAAATCCAAAATCAATTCTTTAAATAAATAATTTTCCTTTTAAACTTCAATCTTTTGTTTCATTTTCTTTCCTGTAGTAATTTCCTTTACTTAGGTATTCATAATTACAGTAGTTTCAGGGTGAAGCTTTAGGTAAGTAGAGCTTTAGGAAGCTCTCACGACGTGTCCATGACAATTTGGTAGCCGCGACCGGGATAAGATTAAAAGCTTGATTTCGATTTAACGTATAGTAGCTTGCTCTGATTTAGGGTTCAAACACATTTTCAATAGTAGCTTGCTCTGTCGGTTAAAATAGTTTTCATATTTACTTGCGTTTAGTGGGTCTTCGTTAGACCCACAATTTGTTGCCGTATACGGATAGATAGGTGAGAGAGAAAAAAAAATGCGTCTTGGTTTTATTGCGTTAAAGTAGTGCTAAGAGTTCTATATGCGGGGGGCAGCGCCATTAGTAAACGTATTCTTCAGTTGTAATCTAATATTAATAACATCTAACAAAAAATGCGTACTACATATTGCATAACTATTAAACTTTCATAAGAAACGGGATTTCTTAATTCAACTAACATGTTAGATCGGTTAAAAGTTGAAAATGTGGGGGGCAGACTATCGTCTGGATTTATTTTTAGAGTTTCATACCTATTAAGGAAAAACTGAACCCTCATGGTTCGAGTCTGACTCGCACTTGATCGGTTTTTAAGTAATGTTTAAAAGTTTATTCCAAATCTGTCGTAACACGGTTATGCTTGGTATTCCATAACATTCGTTATCATATCATGTTAAAAACCACCGTTACATTATTACTTAATTATTTCTTGTAACAATTAGGAAAATTCCCATTATCATTCTGTGCTACATTTAGGATACTTATTTGTTAAGAAAACAGACATACATTCACATTAAACAAATCTGTATTGTAACTTGTCGCGTCGTGGAAGTTGCGAACGTTCATAGGTTACGATGTTTCTTCCTAATTCGTATCAATTTGCTTGTTAGCTTGTTTAGTGACTAAAATATGAAATGACGGGATTTCATATGAAACTAGCGTCGCTTACGACCTTCTTGTTCCATCGACCGTTAAGAATCAATTCTCTAATCACCACCCGATTTCACTCCAATTATTAACTAGTGTAACTTGACCTCGTGAGTCGTAGTAATTGTAGGTAACCGGAGATCAGGATTATACGGGTCCAATGAAGCAGAAGTTTTGTGTAGGAATAGTAATAAAATCTTTCATAGTAAAGCATAGGGCACCTGATAAGAAAACATTGCGGCTTAGAATTTTATAAATCTACCCACATCTTTCGTAGGTTTATTCAAGTTTTATAATCGGTATATTCTAGTACAGTGTTAACAATGGAAAGGTGTAGTTCACAGTTGAATTGTTTTGGTTTCTTATTTATGATAATTTAGTTCAAGTTCTTTTAGATATATCTAAGTGGATCTGATTGTGGTTACATTGTCAGGATTATGAAATCTGTGATTAGTAGTGAGTACATTTTACAATATTAGTTACGAAGTCGGATGTCATCACTTTTTTAATGTTAAAATAATAGAGGTTTTGTTTTGGTTTGCGTTCTACATTTCATTGGGCATTTGGATAGTTTGTTCACCTTAGGTCACTTTAGGTTTAGTTAGTTTAGTATAGTAGGTACAGTTTTGGTTGAATTTAGTTTGGTCATATTGAATGACTTGTTGGTGATAAAAACTTAAATTATTGAATTGAAGATGGAGACCTAGGCTCTCTAAAACTTGTCGCGAGACGTGACTAAAATGCCGTGAGTGTAACCGTGTTATTTTATTATGTTAAACTTAAATTATTTAAGTGCTTGACTACTGATGGTGGTTTATATTTACCAAATTTCAAATTAATAAGTTCTGATTTTAGTACGTTCTGTAAACAATTTTATCCAAATACTTACTAAAGAGTTACCATGGTAACAGTAGTTCACAAGTAAGGTTTTACCCGGTTATTAGGAACGAATACAAACTAAATGAGGCAGTTGATTGGTTCGACTCCAATTGTATTAAAATTTCTGGATGTTTATCAAACGAGCCGAGCGTAAGCAAAGCGAAGTTCTTGCAGACGACTTCTTGGATACTGGAATGTCTTGGCATGTCGATGGCTTTTTGATTTTTAGAGTTTATTCCGAGATAACTGTCGTAAAGTTTTCTGATCTTTACGAAATTCGTTAGGGTTGTAGCAAAGATACAAATTTGTATATGAACAGGATCAATCACGGGGTTATGGAGGAAGAAGGTGAAAGAATAAATTTCATAAGGGTCATGTTATATTGGTCAACTCGTTTGCAACTAAATCGCGTGTTCTCAATTCGAGGCGTACTGCTAGCTTAAGCAGCATTTGTTAGGATAATTAAAGCCAAAGACAAATCAGGTCTATTTTATTTACTAGTACTGGTTCGATTCCAGCTTATTCAATTCCGAGATGTTTCAAATTTAAAATTTGCTTTGACGATTTCTGTCATTAATCGTTCATTGTCAAACAAGTGGTTCAATACAAATGCTCACACTCAAATTCATACTTAAATTTAATAATAGGTAGTTATTGTATATATCAAAACTAAACGTTGGTTCGATACCAGCACAGATCAGCTGTGAGTATGCGCGAGCGTCTAGGATCGGCTAACGCACTAAAGAGTTCGGTACTCTATGGTTACCAGTCTGTTATAGTATCATGTCATGACATGATGGTTCATAATTTATAGTTATTTAAATTATATACTAGTGCTATGTTAACTAATCAATTCGTCTAAATGCTAGTTAGATTCAAATGCAGTGCATATTAAATTATGGTAAAGGTTATTGTAAGATTGTAATATTGACGGCAACGAACTAAAATGTTGGTGCGATTCCAACTTGACTTACTTACGGAATTAAAAAGAAAATGATGATAACGTTAGAGTGCATTAACAGCAATAATGGTTTCAGTGTTAACACATTCGCGCAAAATAGTAGAAGGTGTGTGAAATATATTTCTTGGAAGATTATGGATTTACAATTTATGAGTATTATTTTAAAAGTAGGTAGTATATTGTAACAGAAACATGATTTATGGGTTATTAGGTTTTGATGTAAATAATGTATCCTACAGATACAATGTGCTTGGAAAGTGCATAAGTAATATTTCAGTTTCTTCGCTGATGTTTTCTTTTGTTTAAAAGTTTAGTTGTTGATATAAATATATATATAATGTGATTACACAACTCAGGGTTTATATCAGTTAAGTTAGTTTTGTATATCATGGAGTAATTCATGCTTTCGTTATGCCGTAAAATTCGTAGTTAGTGCAAAGTATTTAAGAGGTAGAAGGAATTGGTAAAAACATTATTGACGGATGCCTTCAGATTTAATTGGTTGAGTCATTCATTTGGTTAAGTTAATTTTATTGAAGGGTACGTTCATAGATTACGTGAAAGTTAGTGTACGGATATAAAAATAAAAATAATTTTACCTCGTTGTATGTTAAATAAAATCATTACATGGCGATTCTTGATAGGGTATCAAAATACAAATTATACTTTCTAAGTTTTTAGTTAACATATTTCAATAAAATCTAAGAGTAGTTATAGACTACAATTACTGTCCTTATAGGGATTAAAGATAAGTATTCATCTAAGCTTTTCTTAATGCGATATCTACTTAAGGTCTCTACAAATGTAAGCAACTAATCAAACGATTAGAGCGAGATAAAACTATAGTTAGAATGAGGGGTCAGTTGTCAAAATGGTCGTGCGATCTATCGAATGCACATTCAACAGGGGACTTGCGATCGCGGCGATATGGGTTTTAGTTTACGAAATATATTTTATTTGGTTGACTGGTAGAGAATGTCTTGGGGCGTTAAGTCCGCCATTTGTACCTTCTTATGTTGTGCAATAAAGTTTAAGTAAATAAATAAATAAATAAATAGGTATTTGAAATTATATTAGGAAATAAATATTTTGTTCACTAAGAAGTTTGTTCAAGACATACTAAAGAATATGATTTGTTTACAATAAAAAGAACATATAACTAACTATATAGTAACTATTACGTAATGTGTTAATATTAACTGAAAACGTGCGTAAAAATTAAACGTAAAGTTAAGAGTGCGGATGTCAACTATGACTTCACCATCGTGCCGACGCCATATCACAGCGAGTGTAGAGGCTTTTACAGTCATGAAAGAAATTTAACTAATACACGTTCGGATAACTAAACAATGTCATTAACTTTTAACTTATTTCTATCTTAATTGTTGGTATTGGATTTAAAATTTCTAAAATAATGCGTAATTTAATAAAACCATACGGATATTGATAGGGTAGCGAAGATTTACGGTTCGGACGAATTAGTTTTGAAAAACGGTTATTGGATATTACTTTTATCGTGTTTCGCTTAAATTAGGTCGTTCATATTTTCAAACGCGAGGTTAGCAGCGAAAACTTAAGTAATGTATTTAATTGTTGAATAATTTTGTATTTCATGCTTGTGACGGTATTGTTGGCTTCGGGAAATTGTGAAACTGTATGAAAGGAAGATGATTGGAGTGTGTTTCTTGACTTGAGTAGGGGAGACATGACAGATTATGACAATTTTAACCAATGCTAGCTAGCTTTGACTTAGGGTTATGACATTGACTTAGTGGGATTTTATGAATATAAGGTGAAGGATGAATGTGAATTAAGGGGAGGTTGTAGTAAGAGTATGTTTTCTTAATTGATCGGAGCAGGAATGCTGTCACAGGTTTATACAATTATTTGGTTATGTAATATTAATTTTAAGTTTTCCTACGTCAATAATACTACGCTCGAAATCATAGATTTCTGCACTACGTATTCTTGGGGGGCAGAAATGTAATGAATCCATAGAGCCTATTTGCATTGGTTGGTAAAAGTCGGTTGCTACTGAAACTTTGCACTGGAATAAAATCATAGATCCTAATTGCATATATTGATAATAAGTTCGATACTTTAACTTTGCTATGAATGATTATCAGGAGCAATTTTCATTTTTCATTCCAGGGAAAATTACAAGTTTTTCATTAGGCTTTCATTAAAATCATACTGTAATATTAAAGCTCGATTTACAAATCACTAGGAAAATATGGAGTATCACAAAATCAACCAGTAGTAATATCTTAATTTTCATAACTTTAGTTCAGACTATGAAGCAATATTTAGTGTTAAAATAAATACTGAAAACTAGCTTTATTACAAGAGGCTTTTCTAAATAACATGCATTTTCATTTAAATATTAAGATAAGAGTTCATTTAGGGTACTTAGAATAGTATTTTCAAATACATTTTTTTGGGATATAAAATCTAACCTTTAAATCGTAATGTTCGTGAAAACAACAGAAACATAATAGTAACATAAAATCTAATTCCTAGGTCGGAATAAGCATTTAAAATAACATTATATTTTATGATATCAAATAAAACCAATCGTAATTTAGGAAGGTTTTGTTGTCATCATTATTGTTTCATGATCGCGTTAATATTTGCTTCCTAGTACAAACAAATATTTACATTTGATAAACAATATAGTTCTCTTAGCATTGCTATCGAGTTTTATTAGAAATATATGTATTTTTATAAGAATTGGTAAAATTAAACCACGCGGTCATAATGAATTTGCTTTGGTTTTCGATAAAAACACTATTGTATGTATTTTTAGCTATCATATATATATTCCTTATATTTTTATCGTATTTATCCAAATAAAGATTATAAGTTCTAATCAGTAATTTATCAGAAAATCCTAAAATTGTAATTATCGATTAATAATTTTGTGTAAATGCGGGTGGAAATAATCTTGCATCGAACGAGGGTTACGTTCATCTACCCGCATATTTGCTTGAGTTTTTCGCAGGTTTCGAGTCGAGGCGAGCGGGCGACGAGTGCTATGTGCAAGAGAAAATTGAACCTTGACAGTTAACCATTCACTTAGTTTTGGTATCTGTAGTTTGACTCAACACCCTTATGTCATAGATAATTAGGTTCAATAATGAAACTTAGTGAGTAATTAGTACATTGGTTAAGGGATTTGTTTGGCTTAAAGCTGAGTAGGGGAAGTGGAAGACTGCGGGAGTCAGGGTACGTAAAATTATAAAAGCAAGCGATAGGTGGGGGAGCGAACTTAGTCGGAACGAGAACTTAGTTTGAACGTGATCGTCGGCCAGTAAATAGCTCCCATACAAGACCTAGGACCCAAGCCTGGTTGGCTAGTTAGCACCTACGTTTATTCCGGGGTGAGTTCTTTTAAATATTTCACTTTTGTTTCAATACTTTCGTTGCGCGAATATTATAACAATAGACAATAATTTCTTATATTACCGGGGTATTTCAAGCATTACGTTTAATGATTATCTACCTGTAGTGAGTGCTAGGATAAAGATATTCGCATAATTAAACTACATTAGTAAATGTTTGAGCCGTGTTAAGGGGTTACAATAAATTAGGGATCTTTCTGTATTTGAGTTTAATTAGTTCATAATTTTATTGAACGAAGCGAAGCAATATACCGCTCTGCCAAAAGCCGTCCGTCTGTCTAAATAAGTACTTAAATACATGTTAATTATACATTGAATAAATACTTAAATACAAGTGAAACAGTCTTCATCTATCATCATCATCGATTCGTAAGTTGAATGTATGTTTCAATATAGGGTTAGACTATATCAATGATTTAATATTTGACTTATTGTTGAATGTAGGGTACTATTTCACTGGGTTTTCAAATACGTAACATAGCTAGCATGTTGTATTTATCTTGTGTCCGTGTTTGTTGTTTATTTTATATTTGAACCTATTACATGTCGATATTGGTTAACAAATGGCCACTGTGAACCGATATCATATCATAGGTTCTTTTATGTAACGCTATAGTAATTATATAAAGTATTTACTGCTGGATTCCTAGCGTAGAGGTTTATTCTATGTAGGATGCGTATCTGATGGTGACTGGGTGGCAACGGATGGCCTTCGGGCAGGTTCCAACGCTTAATGTATCACGCATATTCACCTGAACATATGATGCGCAGCTTAGCATGTTCCTACAGGGGTTATACCATACTATAGGTTCGCCATTAGCATTCCAAAGTGTTCGTAAAGTCCGTTGAAGCTCTAGTAGCGATGTTATCGAGGCGGTGAGGGTCTTACACATCGAGATACCATTCAGATAGTGCTTATTAGCGATGATAGGTACTTGTTTATTTACTTCCTATATTTATATACCATTCGTCATAAACAATGGTATGTATTTGCTTACTTAATTATTAAATGTACCAGTCGTTAATTGCATATGTGGTGTGGAGGAATTGGCGGTTATCTGTCAACTATACATAGATGTATGGAGCGAGACGCAGGCTACGTCCCGTCGCACGCTTGGATCTTTACAAAGCTCAGAAAGCACAAACAGAATAGATCGTAGGCCACTGGCTGTGATCATACACATCTTCATTTCCGTAGGCTAATGGCCGTGGAAAACCATATCACCAGATCCATTAAGCTCCGGATCGTAGGCTACGACCGTGATCCCACCGCTGGACGACAGAGCTGTCATGACTGACATACCACATATTTTGTACTGGCGTACATCGCCATCAACCACTACATTAGGAGTCCAGCAAACCCCTTTTACAAATAAATATATTTTGTTGTAAATACAACTATCTAACAAACAACGAAATATTTACTTAACCATAATAATCCTATTGTATTTTATTACTCAATATTTTCGTCTCTCTCTTAACGTCAACAGTGACTATACTAACTATTCTATGTCTACTTTATTTATATTACGTTGCATTTATGTTAGGAAATAAGTAGTTAAATATCGCGGTTAACTCTCTCACCTTATCGAAAAGGACTAGAGGTAACTACATACACAACGTTGGGTCCTCCCTAGCTTTCACGATCGTCTTGGCCATACTGCGTCTCAGAGCAAGCTACTGTAGGTATAGTTAAGTTATTAATGAAGGTATTGGTAATTATAGTTATATTATTCATTTTACTGTAATACGGCGCATGGTGGTTTTTCGTTTGTCTACTTGGTTTTCCATCATGCAAAAGCCTAGGAACCGAAGTAGATACCTAATGACGTCATCAAGGACAGCATTAGGGGTAAATAGTCCGTGTTTCGCTTTTCAATAACAAAAATCCAAAATCAATTCTTTAAATAAATAATTTTCCTTTTAAACTTCAATCTTTTGTTTCATTTTCTTTCCTGTAGTAATTTCCTTTACTTAGGTATTCATAATTACAGTAGTTTCAGGGTGAAGCTTTAGGTAAGTAGAGCTTTAGGAAGCTCTCACGACGTGTCCATTACACGTGCCTATTTTGGCGTTAAGCGTACATTTCCCCCCCTGCGCAAAAATGGTCATACTTTTTTTGTATAGAACATGGCCGGTCCGGTTGGTTGAATAGTCTAAGCTCGTAGACGATTTCAGCGTTTTCCCCCTTTGTAGCGAAATCCGCTATAAATAGAGACCCCGCCTAGCGGGTTCATGGAGCGGGAAGAATTAAGTAACTTGCTTATCTTTCGCGTAGGTGTCGAAAACTTGTTAACAAACAACTTAGTAGAAACAACAACACGGCTAATAAAACGAAGCTGAATAAAGGAATACAATAATATATTCAATTTGTAAGCAGGAACTTTGGTAATATAAATTGAAAATGTATTTTCCATTTCAGTTATTTTATTTCAAGTTATTTTTTTTATTTAAGTTCGTTAGTTTAGGGTTAAATAAAAAAAATCGTCATTGTATGGTATGAATTAAATACGAGTGAAATCCGGGTCGTGTAGCAAGCGGTCAAGTTCATGTTAATCGTAATTTTTTGTCACCAATTTTATAATTATATTTTCACGTGATCATTAGAAAAAAATTTGGTCACCTTAACCCTTCTAAATGTGACATATTTCCGAGGTCCATACAGTGTATGTCAAAACTAATAGGGTGACCATGATTACTATAGTTAAGATTAATTTTACTTGAAAAACACACAAAACAACATTCCGTTTTGATCTAATACTACCATATAATTTCATTCATAAATAGTAAAAAGTCTAAGTCTATGGTCTATGGTTCATTTATGAATTAAATCATAGAGTTTTACTGTGCCATGTTACGTCACAATAAAGTATCAAAGCGACCAGTGTAGTGACGAAACACGTGGGACAAACTGATAATATACTTACTAACACATAAACAAAATTGTTTGAGAGTAATAGATATTCAACATTTAGACACAAAAATCTTCATGTGTTGTTTTTTTAAGTACCTAGCTTTTATAACTACTTAAAGGAACGCGCTTGCAAAGAACTAGCATAGTATTTTTTAAATAACTATGTTATTTATTTTAAAGGCGTCTCCGTTTTTCATTACACGGTTTTAAATGACTTTAAAAGACTTGACCTTAGAAAAGGGTATTTTTATAGTTAAGAAAGAATGCGATTTTAATTGAGGCTATAAAAGTGTTTTTGCCAGTAACATTCCACCCAAAGTTAGGGTATTCCGAAAATTTTATGCGTACAGAAAACAAAACCGAATACAAAAGCCTTTATGTTAGAAATAAATCAAGACCAGCTTTGTATCTCTTGTAATTAGAAAAATAAAATAACTCTTCAACACGTAGTGTGACACAATCAAAAAAAACAATAAAATATGTGAGTGTGGTAGTAATTTGGACATCAATTCCAAAACTTTTTAATGCTTCGAGTATTATACTCAAAGTTTTAATGTACTTGCTATGGCACGTCGGGACTGTCGGGAGTCTCGTGATGAGCCTTGTTCTCCAATCCAGGGGGGCCTATTATAACATTTCTAACTTTAAAACACATTTAGAAACGATCCAACCTCAATATTACCGCCTACAATAAGATGTGATTTTTTTGAAAAAAAAAATTTAATCATTATGACTAATGATAAAAATTTTTATTTTCAATCATGAAATACATATAACGTAGGCGACTCCATTAACTTCTTTGCTCAATAATGCCACGTCCTGTCCGTAATCTACATTCCAAATAAAGTTGACGGTAAGGGATTTTTATCTTACTACAAAACAGAAATTGATAAAGAAAAAAATAAAATAAAAAATCTCTGTACATATTTGTTATAATACTACCTACTTTTATTTTTATCTTCATTCGTAAAAAAGTCATTAAGAAAGAAAATAAATAAAGGATCAGATAATGAAGAGAAGTTTAGCATGTCTCGGGATTTACACGTTCAATTTAAATTACGCTTTTATACTAAGAGCTAGCTCCGGAAAATGGAGTAAGTACAATTTTAAAAGCAACTAAACCTCGCAGTAAGTTTAGATCGCGTTTAAGGCAGCTGTCTATCGGTGGTAATTAAATTAAAAGCAATTCAATATGTTGATTTGTTAAACATGGCTGACTGATAACAGAGGTTTTTAAAACGAACTATTTGGTATATATGTTTTGCCTTCTGGCGTTCAAAAACTTTTCAGTTTGGAAGATGAATTGCCAAAGACCTAAGTGCCTTGTTTCTTGGAGGGTAGGTAAGACATATATTTTATAATTAGAATAAACGACATTGCGTAACTTTTATAGCAGACAAATACGCAGGTGACCATTATGAATAACATTAACACCTGACTAAACTAATAAATCCAGAACTAAATATATTGGGCCGCGATAAAAAAAAATTAATATGAAAGCACTGGATTGTCCTAATAATACACAAAAAATCCATTATGTTATCGTAATTCGCGATTCGACATGTAAACCCAACATAGAACCAACTTTCAATGACATTTTGTAATGTTACACTTCCTTGCATTCGGCAAATGGTCTGGATTCTTTGACCTTCCCCGATAAACAGCTGCAAAATGCCCGGAAATGGTAATTAGAATTAATAAACTACTAAGTTCGAAGTTTCGTTGCTCTCAAAACCGTTTACATTTTAAGGGGCTAGCTCTCCGGCTATTTGTATCCATCATATTTCATTTCAAGAATAAATAATATTATTTATGTCACTCAACGGGTCTTGATAAATTGAATGATGAATATCTTATTTATAAAAACTTCGTTTAAAATTTTTCTCTACATTTTTGGTCGTTTTATATGATTAACAGAGAACGCTCGCGGTACGCACAGCCGACGTCGAAGATATGTTTGCAGTTACTTTTGGACCTTACTCCATTGTAATAAGGTCCAAAGTGTAAACATTTGAAGTCGACTATAACTGAACCTACTTAAGTCAATCAATAGTGACGCGTGTAAAAGAAAGCAATTACGTATTGTTTTTCTTGAAATAATATGGAATTTTTAGCTAACCATTATTTAACCTTTTAGACGCTAACGATGGATATATCCATGATAAGTAACTACACGTTTTAGAGAGCATTGACATTTGTCATGGCGTCGAAAAGGTTAATGGTCTTACCGTAACCAGCGATAAGTATCAAGACCTGTAAAAATAAAAAATAACCCTTATGCAATACCGTGTGCGTCATCGTTTTTAAAATCGGTATAATATGCGGCGGTCGTTCTGTAATTTAAAAAAAAACTTGAAGTTTTAATGTACGTTAAAATCCGTCTAATTGACATTGCTTGTCAGTCTTGTCACCCTACAGACATAATCAATTTCAGTTCTGTACTTTCAATTCAATTTCTCAACTGTAAAGTGTAATAAAAATTAATCCAAAAGTTATTTTTTTAAAAGTCGCCGAACAAACGTTGCCTGGTTTGAGGAGTAAGTATAATCAACGTTTAAATTTATCGCTCCTATTACAGGAAACACCCGGTATATTATTTTCTGTAACTGTAAGTTAGCAACATAGCAACTATGGATAGTAGAAGGTAAGAATAATAAATCTCTATGTTACAAAAGTGTCCGACAAAAGGCGTTGAATTGGTGGCGCCACAATAGCTATAGAATATATGGTAGCGCACATGCAGCGCACTTCACTCCGTCAATAACTGCTACGGTGCTATAGCTATACTACCGCCACTCGAAGAGATTTGGAACTATTATTTACTGTTTATAGCTAGACAATTTTTAGACCGTTCTCCTATAGAGATACTTATCCTCCTTTAACATTAACAGTTGACACACGAAACCTAATTTATCCCGCATAATGTCTGATTATTACCTTAATATATCCATTTCTCAAATGCTTTTAACTTTGGCTCTAGAGCTTTATTGTATATCAAAAGCCTTATAAGTCCATTAGCTTTATAAGATAAAACGTATTATGAAAATACCAAGATCTTTCGCGTGATGTATGCAGCTTGAGGAGAATTTGGGTAATATTTCATCAGAAATTATCTTTCGTAGCCGTTAGTACCACACTGGTGAGCGTAATGCGATAACTATTTAAAATTATGGTAATCGTACAAAATATTATTTAAGGATGTAGCACGTTTCTTGTAGACTGGAGGTACCTTCTTATGTAGACTATCTCATATAGCTAACTATCAAAGACTTTAAAATGGAATGGCTTGTATTAAGGTGCAATAAAAAAGAGCTATAACCTAACTTCAGATCTGCGCAAATCAGTATTTTTTCTTATTTGCGGAATAACAGTAACCAAAGGGAATATAAGTATTTCTACAAAAAAATGCACTTTATCTTCTTGAAAATAGAGGCGTTGTTCAGATATTTAAATTATTCTGTTAATATGTAAGTATTATAATTACCATTAAAAAATTAAGTTAATGTTGTTGTTATGCATGCATACTTTTAATGTAAGTACATGTAGAATTGCAGTGCCCTCACAGGGCTGTGTTGAGACATAAGCTATTTATAAGATCTATTGTACACACAAAGCAATGAATAAATGAAATGAAATGAAATGAAATTTGTAACCACCTTGGCAGCTCCGATATATTTGATGGCGACTATACCTAAAAGAATCCCAAACATTTTACGTTTTTTGTTGTAAAAAGCCAGCAATCATCATAATGTGTAAGTAAATGTTGACTATTGCTGTTCCTTTCGGAATCGTCGTATGAATATTTCAGTGGACCCCGCGGTGAGCAAGACGAATGGTTACCGAACAAATCCTCAGAGACTGGGTCTGTGCTTGCAATGATATTTCATTGTTATACCTACGTGGGTACAGAGACCACCAATAGTAGGTATCTTCCTACGCGAAGGAGCGTAACTATGTGACACGCTCCTATGGCCGTGCCAATAAGAGCGTGTCACATATTTTGCGGCAGTTAGTGTTACAGGCAATAGCAAAAGTAGCTAAGCGGGTAGGGTGTTCAAAATGAGCTGGACACGACTTTATTGTTAAGAGAATAAGAGCGTGTGTAGGTCATTTTAAACACCCTACTCGCTTAGCTACTTCTGCTGCGGACTGTAGCTTAATATAGGCGATGTATAAGTTTAAACAAAAAAGAACCGACTTCACTTAGGATCCGCTATTCCAAGAGGAAGTGGCCGAGTTGCTGTAAAAAATAGTGAAATCACTATAGGTGTGCCTATAATAGTTGAAGAGTTCCCTCGATTTCTCCAGGATCCCATCATCAGACCCCGACTTGGTGACAATGGGACCATCTAGGGGTTATACCCGTTCGATTAAAAAAAACAAGTAACATACATACAAAAAAAATATTGTTTATTGTAATATTTATTTTATTACTCTTGTATTTTGGTGCTATAAAGAATATTTACTTACTTAATTACAAAAAAAAATTATTAAAAAAAAATTCAGTCGAATTGAGAATCTCCTCCTTTTTTGAAGTCGGTTAAAAATTCAGTTTCACCTTTGTTTTCTATACTATAATATCGAGAAACACAATAGACAAAAAGTAGCATGATAAAAAGCGTCATGTAGGCCAACTTTCGCCGTCAACAGCCGATCGTCATGAAGAAATTGATAGTCATAAAGGGCCGACAAAGTGCTTTGTGAAAATAAGACTACCCCGAACCAGCTGCGAATATGGAGATCAGGTTGCATTAGTCATTTATCCATGATAGAATCTATAGGTTTTGTGAATTTAACCGGCAATGTCATCTCATATTGTCAGTGATATTGCTTGTCTAAGGAGCGAAGTCGGGCGATGTCGCTAGCGACAAGTGTCGCGGGACATGACATTTGTCGGCCCGTGTAACCTAGCCTTTTACGTATCGCCAATAACCCACATTTAATAAAAGCTCTCATTGATTTGTTACTTTTGTGTTACGACTTACGAATTATTTAAAAAAAAAACATGGGTATTTCATAAGCTTTTGGATCACCCCTCGTAAGCTCTAGAAAATGAAAAACGGAAACGACACGTTTTATCGAATGTTTGCCAATCAAAAAGTAATATCAAGCATTTTTTCAAACATTTAGTATTCATTACGTTGCCTGAATTAATCGTTAGTGAAATATATTAGATTTTAATATTAGAATTGGTGTTTAGAATTCACATGCGATCTAATGGGGCCCACCCACTATCAGTTGGCCTGACGATATTGGGCTGTCAGTTGTTCGGTGCTGTAGAATTTTTGTTCTAACTGACAGGCTGATATCGTCAGACGCACTGATAGTCGGTGGGCCCCTTAATGTTTGAATTGATTTATGGCAAGTGAAAGGTCCTAGCTTCGTCACTGACTGACTGACCTACGAATACTTCTAGAAGACCCACAAACTCCAACTTTTGAACACAGATGTGTGGAATTTTAAACACCACTAGATTGTGTTTAGTCGTTTAGGCTATAATGCCACATGGAGTTTACTAACCACACGTCATCGCATTTGAATATTAGATGGCTATATTTTTATGATAAATAGAATGACTTGGCAATCGCATAGAACTAATAATATCAAATTAGTAATGCAAATAATGTAATACCTATGTACCTACTTTTTAACTGGATTTAATTGTTCACATGTTTTAAACTTTATGGCAAACATAAAATAATATAATACTTATATTATGGACATTTCATACTCTCATCTGCCTGTTTTCATTGTTGTCTGTGAATTTATCCGTGCTCTTCTTCGACATAATGGTGTCCATACATTTGTACCAACCTTAAAAAGGATCCCCAAGAGATGTAAAACATTTAGTCTTGTAACATTCCAGATTTTTATCTTCAAAATAGAATTTACTAATTTTCACGTCATTCTATATCAAGCGTTTTGGCTCGTATAAAGGTAATTAATACGTTTTTTTCCTCAAAGTGGATTAATATTATAGGGTAGATTATTCTAATGATTTTTTATAAAATTCGTAGATATCATTCTTAAAATATTCTTAATTGAGACCAGTCTCTAAATCAATTCGGCTGTAATTAAAAAGTTCTTTTCAAACAAAAGCTGGAAAGTTGGTTGTTAACAAGGGGCTTCCAGAAAGTACTTGAAAAGTACTTTTATTAGTACTTACTTAAAAAACTTGAGCATGCAGCGATTTGGTCCATATTTTTAAATAAAAATAAATATGACTATTAGATTTATATATATATATATATATATATATATAAGTATATATACCTATATAAGTTAGTTCGACGCTGGAAAACAATGAATAAATATACATTTTGTAACGTCAATGTTTGCATAAAAACTACAACTTAACATGAAGATCATACAGATTAGTTTATTAGATTAGGAATCACAATCCCCTAATGAGGACGCCACTGGACGGTCGACGCAGTCTTAAGACGATAAGATAGAATTTTGTCTACTTTTGAATGCCGATTTAAAAAAATATTCAATTATAAAAGCACTCTTTTCACAGGTCACAAAATATAGTTAATTAATTTTATTGAATTATTTCCAGCACTTAAAGATATGTGTTTAATATTTGATTTTTGACGTCCTTATTTTGTTAATATTTACTGTAATAATGACATTAATTATTGTAGCTGTCTATATAATAATTTAAATTAAACGTAAACAAACAGCGAAAATAACGTTTTCAAAACACTTGGTATTATTTTTATTTAAGTTCAATTAAAAGTCAGGTCAAAGTTCGTAATCTTGAATCTTTCGCCTACTCAGTCACGTATCAATGCATCATAATTAGTCCGTTATTCTTTGATGAAGGTTTACTGCAGGTTAATTGGGGGTTTTGACTTTAGTTTATTCGAGATGTACTCAATTTCAGTCTTAAGTGCTCCCTTAATGTGGTACGTGGTTTGTGTAGTTCTGCTAATAAAATCGGAGTAAAGGGGATGCAGCTAAATTCTATCCCTATTTTTTTCGGCGCAAAGAGAACTGTGTTGCAATTACGGGATCACATTGTATTGCAAATGTTTCAAATAATGAATTAACAAAAACTACGCATTAATTGAGAAATATAAAATATTTTTTTATTTTAGTATTAGTGTGGAGGAATTTTGTCCTTAATTACAGACGTATAATTTAAGAAATTAAAGACATACAACTGTTTAAAGCTAAATAAAAGAATTATCTTAATGAGCCGATTTCGTCCGTGTATTGGAATTTAACAAAGTTTTTCCGAATACAAGTTAATATTTGTAACATATATTTATTTTAGTTTCCCAAGGCTACAGTATGAGGTTCTTCCAAAAAGGAGTGTATAATAGTAATCCAACGCGCATGTGAATCCTCTGGGGTTGCAGGCGTCCATAGGCTTCGGTAACTGCTTACATCAGTATGCTTGTTTACCACCATCGTGGTATAAAAAAAACCTTTCGGTAATTTGGTAGCTGAAAGACAATACTCGCCATTTGACTGAGCGTGTCATCGCATTTTCCGGAAATGTTATTTTCCGCCCATTCGTTTTGGCTCCCTGTTGATTTATGGATCGAACATGATCGGGTTCCGCGGATGCCTGCGGGAGGCCGGCAATATTTGGTCGGGGAATTTTGCGGCAATCTGGTGCACCATATTTTCTGATCCTCTCGCAGTTGCCTGCGAGATGGGCGCCTTGCTAAAGGGTTTGGTAAGTTTTTAGTTTTATTTAATTGAATTTTGTAGTAAATGCATACGTTATTTATGTTGAATTAACTTTATTTGAGTTACCCTCTATAGTTACAATTAAACATGAGTAATTTTTTTGGAATTTATCACAGAGCATTAAGCGCGTTTATAAATCTATCTTATTGAATTTGGACCATATAAAAAAAAAATTAAAGTTAAGTACATATATACAATGTAAATCTGGAAAAAAATATGTCATAAATGCCCCAATACCAATCAATAATAAATAGGCCTAAGTATCCAAAGGTCACCTTAAAGATAAAAATAGGTGGCTGTGTACTCGATTTGAAAAGTTTAATTTTAGATTTGATAGAAAATATAAATTGATTGCCGATAATACTACTTGAACAGGCAATTATTATGGTGTTAGTAAAGGCATTCCTTTAGAGACATTTCTCGTCTTTACAAGTGTAATAAAAAAATCATGTCATAAATTGACTTCAGAGAGTTTCTGAATTCAAGTGAGAGTAGGTGCTTTCAATATCCTTCACGCTTTTTATGAATAGAAATGTAAATGAATTCTGACTGAATGAAAATTAGATTTCCAAATCAATGCTCTCCGTCCTTACATTCTGATAAAGCATCATTGACTACCGTGTGACAGACGGACTAACAGGCAGTTGGAACTCCATTATCACGCCTACTTATTTGAAAGCTTAACATATGTTACATTAGGAAAACACTCAATTTTATACCATATTATCACGCATTAAAGTACAGTTTCGAACTGTTTTTCTAATGGTACAAAGGGTTGTTATGCGTTGCGGAGGGTACCCCGACCTCGTAAGAGTACTTAAACTTGTCATGTATGCTTGTCAATTGAACGGGGTGGATATTCAAGTATATTTGTGACGATCATATAGTCGTTTAGATTCTGGATCATTTCTTGGAATATATCGACTGATTATTGTCAAAACAGATCAATAGACAGCCAATTACCATTAGAAGCATATACAATGCTCGATAAATTGAACGTGAATAATAATCAACCGAACGGCAGTTTTTTGAAACGAACTTAGTAATTTTATGCGTCAGTAAGTGTACTATTTATAATGGCAACTGCAAAGGGCAACTGTCTTACACCGTGGGCTGAAAACCCCACAGATCTTAACCACGCATTACTGAGACCAAAAAAACGTTATAAGACTCAATTTCACCTTGACTAGGTCAATTTCACCAAAAAAAAATTTTTTTTTGAATGTTTTGTGCAAATAAAAAGTAAAAAATTTCCTATATATATGACAGTAAATATTCAGGATAATATCACATAATATTAAATTAAGATAAAATAAGTATAAAAATTAGTCGGTCTATTGTTTTTACCAGGCTTGCGCATGTAAGAACTGATGTTCTTATTTTCTGTTGGAATATTCTTCTATCTAGGTATACCAAATTCAAAAGTAAATGTTAGTAATAAAATGATCGCCTAAAATGATATGGTGCATTTTTTTTCCAACAAAAAAAATTGTTTAAGCAAAGTGATGTGCAAAAGTGACTGTCAATAAGAATGTATAAACTATGCCCAATAGTGGCAACAACGCCATCAAAGAGGCATTCGTGCGCCATCAAAAAAAAAAAATTAATCAATTGGTATTAACCAGAGTTAATAGTTAGATTCAGAAATCCTGGGCGTATTCTAGAAAAGTTTGTAGGACATTTTAGTCTCTAAATATGATCAGGAATATACTGTTAAACTCTTACGAGTTTTAACAGCCCACGGGTATAAAGCTGGGCGAGTTCTTTTAGGATCAATTTCGAGTAGAAAAAGTGAGTAGAAGGTAGCTGCCCGTGCCCATGCATACTGACTTATAAAACGAAAAATCTAAACTGGGGTTATATTTAAAATAAGTAAATTATAAATAAATGTAGAAAATGTATTTTAATGCCTTTTTGTACTGTTATATGTTATGTAAGTATGTCATCGTTTTATAAATGCATCGGAACAAAAAAAAACACGAAATTTGAAAACGTGCCGAACTCATTCAAAGCCCATTATAATTTACCTAATACAATTTAAAATTACTTTTATGTATTGTACTTAATGCGAGCTTCACGTAATTCAAAGTAAAAACTTGTGAGCGAACTTCATCATTTGTAAGCCTGTCATAACGATCACAAAAAGGGGTGAGAAGAAAATGTGGATTACAAATAAGAAAATTTAATTTTAGCGAGTCTCCCTATCCCGCACTGTTCTTTGGGATTCGTGAGCGTAAAACAGCTTTTTTGCATTTTAATAAACTGCGGGGGATTTTATTGGTTTACTGTACCTAGAGTCAGTGGCAAAGAGCCCTTGTTGTGTGCTGAATTAGAATTGAGATTATGCCTTGCCACTTATTGACGGTTTGAAATACGGTGGACACACTGAAAATTTTTTCGGAATTTAGATTCAAAATTGGCTTTGGCACAACTACTTACGACAAACAACCAACTAAAATAATTCCTCAAACGGTATCTACTGTATCTAGAGGTACAGTCACCGGCGGCAAATGTTACACGTTCTTATGTGGCCCTACAGATAAGAGTGTGTCACATATTTTTCCGGCCTTCATGTAGGAAGATACCATTGTCGGTGATTGTACATATATTTAAATACTAGGTAACAGAGTTGATAGGTATTTAATATGCCTATTTTTCAGAAAAATAAAACCATAATGCAAAAAATCAGTAAACCACTATTATGTTATGAAATAAAATAACTTTGAACGGATTATATCGCGTATACTGAATTTAAATTACATCCCGACGTTTCCGTTTCCTTCTGGCATGTACACTCACCTTTATTGTTTGTATTTAATGTTATACATGTGGGTAGGTAGTTTTTTAGTACATTGTAATTTGATATGGAGGTAAATATGTTTTCCTCAGTCAACCCGTGACCACGAACGCTGTAAAGTGTTCGAAACGTCGGGATGTAATTTAAATTCAGTATACGCGATATAATCCGTTCAAAGTTGTTTTATTTCATGAATAACTATCGCGGCAACCGTAGACAATATTATGTTCACTATTATGTTCCTAAGGAGATGAGCATTTCTCAAATAAAGCTTTAAAATTCTTTCCTACATATTATATTTGCTGCATGTAATGTCAAAAATCTCAAAGCAAATACCACAGAACTCGGAGACATATTTCTTAAGAATATGCAGCCTTGTAAAGGAAATTCCAGGATTAAAGGATTGCTTGTTTGCATGCATAGACCCTTAACAATTTGCCCTACCAGATATTTATGTAGGTATAAAATATTACAGAACGTCCAAAATAATCCGCACAATAAACAAATCGTTAAAATTACTTCAAACTATACATAAAACTTAGAGGTGCTGAATAACTGGGGAATTATAAAAATAGGTTTTTGTTTCTCAGAAATCACTCCCATTTGTATCCGCCATACCGAACTTCACGCGACATAAATGAAGACAGATGGGAACCCAACAACTGTAGATATCAGAGAATTACCGTAACAACCATTGCGTAAATCCAATCCTTTCAGCCTGTTTTTACAAGTGTGGGCTGAAATAGTAAATCAAGTGTTAGATTGCGCTGGCGCCATGCAGTGGCATCTCGAGTGGCAGTGTTCTATTGCCAAAAGCGTTGGCTTCCGATTTAACAACAGCTATTTTTGTGTTGGAAGTGCAACTTTGTATCTTATCAAATATCAAGAGCCCTAGGCATCATTAATATTGTATTTCGTAGAGGAAGATCGTGCATTATATTTAGTTCCATAGCATTTTGAGTGACGGAGTGGCCTTATGGACCCCATTATGAAATTAACGAACAGAATCACGTGGAGTTCCGTTGCTTAAATAGAATTATAAGTATTTACTTAACTTAACATAAGCTTTTGTCTGCTGCTCTGTCTTTGCAATGAGTAAAAATAAAAGGCTAGAAGGTACAGTTGCCATCAGATATATCTGAACAACGCCTCCGTTGTTGAGGCGTTAGAGTGCATGATCAGTTATTTTTGAGTCAGATACAATAATGATGGCGACTATACCAGTTTCTATTCCTCAAACTTAAACTCGCAACTAATCAGAATATATTTAGAAAAATCATAAACTCTGTTCAGCTCGGGATTTCATTAAACGCAGCAATATCCTCCAGTCAAAAACGTAGATCGTTATATTTTTCCATGAATTTCGTAACAAAACCGAGTGTAAAACACTAAAAAGAAGCATTGATGGATAGCGATGTGTAAACATCGACTGGTATCGTAAACACATCAAACCCTACCGGCTTAAAAGATTTATAATCCTCCAAAGAGAGTGTGGAGTGGAAACAAATGTATATTCTAAACTAAAACAGTTATGAATAGACTGAACTGAGAATGCTAATATATTATGTTCGCTTTGGGCGAATTTGGTTTTACAATTGTCGAGAATTTTGGTAACATTAATATCTAGAGGAGACAAGCAGATGAAAATTGCTGCGATACAAATATAAATAATTTACCGACGTGGTAAAATTCAATAATTATCTGAAGCTGGAATGAGCTGCCTCCCGAGGTGTTTCCATTGCACTTTGACATGGGGTTCTTCAAGAAGCGGGGGCGTACAGGGCTCTCAAAGGTCGGAAACGTATAAGCGGCTCCCTTAGTGTTGCTTATGTTCATGGGCGACGTTGACCGCTTCCCATCAGGCGGCTCGTCTGCTCGTTTGCTCGCGTTCCTAAAAAAGCTATTTTAGATAATTCTAAAACATAATCCTGTTTATCTAGAATTTGTTTAAGAAACAGATAAGTCAGGTAAAGAGCATCTAATATGAGTGATGTCTTTGATTAAATATTGAATATAGAGGAAGTGGCCGAGTTGCTGTAAAAAATAGTGAAATCACTATAGATGTGCTTATAATAGTTGAAGAGTTCCCTCGATTTCTCCAGGATCCCATCATCAGATCTGGACCTGGTGACAATGAGGCCAACAACTGTGAAGACTCTTTAAAACAAAAAAAAATCCAAATCGGTCCAGCCGTCTTCGAATAACCGGGGAAAATACATACTAAAAAAAGCAAAAAAAAAGATCCCGACGAATTGATAACCTCCTCCTTCGAAATCTTCAAGTCGGTTGAAAATAGTGGCGTGAAGGAGGAGGTTATTATCACTACAAATGGAAAACATTCCCTTACTTTCGGCAAATAAAAGTAGCAATCCGGTTTGATTGTCACTATGGTGTTGCTACATAAGTTGGGTTTACTGTGATTTAAGTTTCTTAGTAATATCATAGACTTTTACATATATAGTACATATATAGTAGACGGCCATAGCCTAAGAACTTTTTGAGGCTACGAGTATTTAGCGCCATCTAGTTCAGAGCCACCTAAACAGAGCCAATATTTAGAGATAAAATCAGCGCCACCTAGTAACGAATAACGTACTAGTACTACACTAGTCGTTACTAGGTGGCGCTGATTTTATCTCATACATATTGGCTCTGTTTAGGTGGCTCTGAACTAGATAGCGCTAAATACTCGGAGCCTCAAAAAGTTCTTAGGCTATGGCCATTTACCAGTGGCGGCGCGTCTATAGAACACGATTCCCGTCGGCTTGCCCAAGTTTCTGGTGTCTGAGCAGTTTTCCTACAGCTCATGAAGAAATTTGAAGCCAAATTCAGCACCGGCTTGCCTAAGAAATATTTTGACCCACCGCTACTGCCGTCTACTATATATTTAAGTCTATGGTAATATGTAAGCTAGCTCTGTCATCTATTATATTAATGTCCCCACTGCCATACAAAGTAGGGCTAGCTTAGTTTGTAATTAGGTTGACTTGTGTGCGGTCATACTCGACTCACACTAACTTCACGAAGTTAGTGTTTGTCAACTTGCAATGTATTTCTGCGGTTTCGAGACTTTCGAAGTACCGAATCCACTGAATCGTACATACTCTGAAACTTAATTATTGTAGGTACAGTCGACCAAGAAAGTGGTCTACCAGTTTTACAAAAGTTTCTGCGAGATCTAACGATTGCTAAGGTTGACATTTCTAACGGAGTTTAAAACATGCACGACCTCTCATGACGTTCAAACAAACCTCAACCGTAGGGTGGTAAACCACATTTTTTGTCTACTGTACTTACTTATTATTGGGAGTGGTATCGGCTAAGTGATAATTTAGTTAATCAAAGTATTTATTATACATAAAATAAATAACAATAAAAGTATTGTACATACGGCCTTTACCGGCCTCCTAGCTTGTCGGTAGTGGCCCTGCCTACGAAGCAGGAGGTCCAGGGTTCGTTCGAATCCTGGTAAGGGCATTTATTTGTGTGTTTATCAAGAATATTTGTTCATGAGTTATGGGTGTTTTCTATGTAGATATTTAACTATATAAGTAGGTATATCGTCCCCTAGTACCCATAGTACAAGTTTCGCTTAGTTTGGGACTAGGTTGATTTGTGTAAGATTATCCCGAAATATTTATTTATTTATTTTATTTACTATAATTTAAGTACATAATTAGAGGTTATACAAGTTTCTGTAGGTATGGCTTTTGGATGCGTGAAAATGAAAAATATTTGATACTTCTATCTCGCTTGAGTTAATTTGCAATTCAGTCGTGATAATAAAAAAACAACAACAAATATTGCTTTTTTTAAATTTGGATGGCGTTTACACCTCATTTGCATTTCTCGCTTAGACCTCAAATAAAATAAATGAAAATATATTTTTATATTAAAACGGGTAACCAACGGTTTTTAACTCGAATATCGCTCAACATGTTGCGCTCCATAACGAGGAGCTTATTCATGAGCCATTCACGAAGAAAAGCTCGTTCCAATGGAGCGAAACATGAAAATATTGAGCGCTATTCAGCTTGAAAATTGAATTAAGTACCCGATTTTATATATTTGATATGTTTGAGTCTAACGAAAAAGATTTTGATTTTTTTTGACGGGTTGTCCTTGTTTCACGCATGACCAGAGCAGATCGACGAGAATTCACACAAAAATAATTTACGGGCGGAAACACTTTTCGTCACTACAAAGGATTTTATTTAATGCACGACGGTTTGAGTGCAGCTTGGCAAAAAAAATAAAAAAATGTTTCAATCAATTCAGATCGTGTGTGAAAAATAATCAATTAGGTATGATTTGTTAACCAACGCACTCAACAACACCAAACAACTTTTGTAAATATATTTATTGAGCATTGAAAACCCAAAAATTATAGTTTTTTCTTTGATGTAAATATTTATGTTATTTACTACTTTACTCGAGAGCAAAAATTTCGGGTCAGTAACATAAACTTTAATATGTTTAAAATTAATATCTTTTGAGATATTCAAGAAAATGCTAGTGCCGAAACTTTTGTCCTCGAGTGTATATATATTACCAACTTTAACTTGCGTTAATTGTGTTCGAAGTAAAAAAGACATCTATAGTTGGACAGGGTTTGTTTTATTTCAAGCATAGACAGAGATAATCATATTCCCTCTTTCTTACGCTAGTACCTTCGCTACTGAAAAAGGGATGAGTATAGCTTATTATTTCCACTGTTACTGCACTTATTGGCCAGCCAGACTATATATGTATACTTAAAGGAGATATAATTTAACAATTTCAGCGTAGCTTTTTAGCCACGGAGTTTTCAGCACAGCGTGACGTCACGAGACCCCAATATTGAACTTACACGCGCCTTATCTTGATAATTATTTGCTTAGTTGACAAACTATTAAAATACTTGTGTTATATTTTTTGATAATTTAATTGCAATAAGAGACAATATTTTTTTACACGACTGCAAAAAAAAGTGTTTTATTTTGTCCAAAATAACACCCTATTCCTTATATTTACGTAAACGCCCCTGAACTTGGCCGCTGAGATATATTTAGCCTCAACTCCAGTATCAGCCACTTGAGTGAGATCCGCCTCCACAAGCACCGGATATTGGGCCCATAAATCATGGTGTGGTACGAATACATACACTTTTCATTAAGGAGGGAATCGGGAATTGAAGAATTGGTGAAACACTGAATGTACATAGGAGAAATTGAATAATTTCTATTAAAAATGCGGATAAAGTGTAAAACATTTTAATTTTCTCGTTGATTGTTAAGATAGTTTGTGTATTAAAGAATCAAACAAACCTCAAATATAATCCCCACCCTAAGTACCTTCGTGTCACTCTGGACCGGTCCCTGACTTGTGAGGAGCTAACTCGGCACACGCAACAATATTTTGCAAAAACTCAGCGGCACGTCATGGGGTGCATCTGCCGACGTGCTTCGTACCACAGCGCTTGGTCTCGTGAACTCCGCAGCAAAATATTGCGCGCCTGATTGGTGCATAAGCGCGCACACGCAAAAGTCGACACGAGACTGAACGACGCGATGAGGTGTGTTTCCGGGACAATAAAATCTACGCCGACCCACTGGTTGCCAGTGCTCAGAGTTAGCGCCGCCCCACTTACGCAGGAAACACGCGCTCTTAAGGGGAGGCCGGAAAAATAACTGCCCGTCTGGACCTGCCATGCCACCACGAATTCACGGATCCACCACCGCAAAGACTCGTATCGCACCGCCCTACTACTGTATATGAATGTTTAATTAAAGTCAATTTGAAGGTCATCGGGTGTTGTCAGCCTCTTAAGGCCACCCTATACATTTTCATTTTACCATAAACGCGTCACCCGTTACGCAGCCAATCGCTGCCGCCCGAGAGCCTAGTTTGCACGCTTATACGGAAATTACGGAATTCAAAATGTCTAGCCGTTGGACCACATCCAAAACTTAGTAAAATTGAAAAGCCGTTTGGCTCGTGACACCTATCAGCTGATTTACGTTTACCCTAAGTGTGTGGTTTGGCCCAGTTTACGCTGTCGGTTCTCAAGATTCGCATGCCTATGTTAGGCGGTTATCACACTGCTGCGGATCCGCATGCGGCGCCGGTGCGCGAGCGAGACAGCGCTCTGCATGTGTATGGCGCTATCTCGCTCGCGCGCCGACGCCGCATGCGGATCCGTCGCCAGTGTGATAATCGGCTTACGGTTGAACCAGTATAGAAGCGACCTTGATGCCTTGAGAACAAAAAACTCTGTAAGAGGATTCGATCTAAATAAAATTGAAGCGTCGGTAGCGTCAAGCGCCAAAAAATAACAAACCTTATGTACGGCAGTGGACACTGCTTGCCACGTCAAGCGAATCGCTTTGAGCGTTTTACTGCCATTTTGCAGATATTTATAATATCGGTTGAAATACGATCACTACTGGATACAAACTCGTTAAGGCACCTCCACAACAATCGGCTTTAAGCTATTCTCGTGTAACCAACTTACTCTATTTATCAAACGCCAGGAGGATAATTTGAAAATGTAGACTAGGAGACAAAGCGGCCTTATACGGTATTCAAAAGGTATAGTAAAAAAGTTAGATATTTAAATCCATCAAAAATAAATATAGTTAAAATAGATAATACAGTATTTAACTTATGTTTTTATTAATATAATGTAATAGATCTGTGAATAGGTATTAACTGCATCGATTTTTCAAAACTGTGGATAGCACTGCAACTTAATCGTAGTATTATTGTGATAGAAAGGTACCATTGATAAAACTCGCATCGAATTCCTTACTTTAGCTATCTGTCCACCGGGCATATCCGCCAGACAAATCCGTGCAGATCTGTGCGTATATCCCTCGCTATTACTGCGTCGAAAACAGTCAGCAAATGACGATTACGCCTTTTATCTCAAGCGTTTGTTTATAATTTAATGCGGTCGTAAACCGAAACAGATTCGCCAGGCTGGGCCACACTCTCGCAGATAAGAAAATAAATAAAACACGAAACAAAACGAAACTATTTCTGTAATCCTAATCGTGTGATGTCAGTGTCAAGGTCAGACTTTAAATATAAATTGGGGGACGTAACATCCGGTGAAAAGGATGATGTTCCGCTTCCATACAAGCTTGGCACCAGACTCAACAAACATGAGGGGTATATAGTTAGGCTCCAAATATAAAATAAAACTCCTGGCAATTAACAGAAATCCACGGACACTTCACAGAAAAGCGCAAAAGCCGAATTTCTTTAAGATTTTGAGGTTAGAATCGCCATAATAACAGTTAAGTCGTCACCTGACCTCACCTGATTCAAAAGTCGTATGTCATATGGAACTTGTATGACATTACGTCATTTCGGTTTTGCAAAAGCACGGATTGACCGATGTAATGACAGCAGTATGTAGCGTTGTACCTACCTGTTAGCTACACTTTATCGATATCGATAAAATAATTGTTATGAAGGATATCATGTGTTTATAATATTGAAGAATCGTCAAAAACGGTATCAATAAAACAATACTATTTAATTATTTTATTACTTTTAATTGCTTTGCAACTATTCAGCTACATCTTAATAACCACATCTTTTATTGCCACTGACGACAGCAGATACTTCATAGAATAATCTTCAGAAACAAAGTGCGATGTACAATTTCCTTGTTCCAATTCTGGAATAAATCCGTTCTTAGACGACTGCAGCATCATTGCGGTGAAGTGAGTCTCGTTCTGTGAAATGAACACACATATAATATCGATAATTAAAATGTACCTTAGTACAACACTACTGTTCTTTACAAACTGATTCATTTACAATTTCATACATAGAATATAATTTTTGAAATAATGTAATATCATTTTAGTTTTCATGATAGCCCCAGGAAATATGTAGGTAGTTAAATAATCTCGCACTTACCATTTCGATATTTAGAGTTTTAGACATGCGAGCCAGCCATGAATGAAACGTCCCGTCCGTTCTTTGCGCTAACTTATTTGAAACTGTTCGTACTTATGCTTCTTTTTGACGTACCCTGGGTCTAATCAGGTGAAGATACTTTTGAGGTTTATAGATTTTCTTGGTTAAAAGCACATTATTATTATTTGCTTTTTTCACACTTTATTCTTTAGTAAGGAAAATCAAAACAACGTTTATTTACATTGTCAATGTCAATAACATGTAAGAATTGACAGTTCAGTTCATGTGGCAAAAGATAAAATAAGCGTTTGGTTGCTGCATTATCCTATAAATACTGACACTACATTAAAACGATAAAATAACTATACAATGCCAGATTAAGTAAATTATGAACGAAAAAATAAGTCTCTTCCTTTTATATGATTTAATTGGATTTAATATGGAGTACTTTTTAATTATTTGCGTGTAGTCGTTATAAATAGATTGCTAAAATACTGAAAATTAAAACGCACACATAACAACCGGAAGGAAAATGTGTCATTCGTAATAGAAAATAGCGGAAAGACCCATATCTCGATTTAAGTTCTTTATTTTTGCTTTGAGTAATTAAGAAGTGTCCGTTGGAATTTATTATATGGACGATTAAGCAAAAAATCTGCTGTAAATTGTCGTATATATAGCACGCTTGTTGAAGTGTAGGCCAAATTCGACATGATCCTTTGCGAGTTTTGCTGTCTTTTATAAGAGACAGATGACAGTTTAGTAAGATTTTTCGTTATGAAGTGATATTGGTCGTGTTAAAGTTTACGAAAAGGACTTTAGCTATAGTATAGTGGCCTAGCCCGCTCTATGTTTAGAAGACTTTGAGAGAATACTGAACTTGAAACCAAGGACCGTGTATATCTGGACTCACAATGTGTATACAAAATCAGGTTCCCATAATTCAGGCAAACGAACCAGCGCCGAAAAGCTCTCCGTTACTACATTTTATTCGGTTTGACTTTGTCAAAATAACTTGGACTCCTTCCGTTCAACATTGAGTTCAAATATTATATGGTCCTTATTTAGAAGTCTTGAAGCTAAATAACTTTAGGTACTTGTAACTAAGAAACAGTGGGCTATTCGTAATTAAGGGGCCTGGTATTCAATAACTTTGACTGGGCACAAGTCCATTATAACTTGTAGAAAATTACACTTAACATTACCTACATGAACCACAAAATTTAATATAATCATCTATTAAATGTCATGGAATAAACTCAATCGGAATTCAAAGTTCGCGAAACCAATATATCGGTCTAAACCTAGTTACCAGTTTAAAATGAGTACTGGCAATATCAGTTCATTGTTAGGGTAAATTAAAAAAAAAACTTTTAAACATTGTAATACGTCAAACGGTGTATCTAAATGCTGTCAAAGATTTAAACATACATACGTACATAGATCCATACATGCGTTTGATAAATAGTCCACATTTTCTTTCAATTCAATTATTTCAATTCAATTCAATTCAATAATATTTTATTCAGAATATAAAATCCATTTGATTAGTAACACACAAAAACAAATACAAGTAAAATCTTATATTACTAATGTTAGTAGGTACTTATTTAAGTCATTGTCAACATATGTATGCGTAATTTTGCAAAATTGAGAAGAATAGGTTATTTTACTATATTACATTGTTATAATTATAACATCAGCTTTTATTTATATTTAGGCATTGTCCTTAAGAGTCGCCAGGACGCTCGCGTGAACTCGCGTCTCCATACAAACGTAGTTCAGCTCTCATTTTAAAACGACGTGCTTTAGAACCACGAAATTTGGCATGGGCTTTCTAGCAGTACAGATATATGTCGGTAATTCGTTTTCGTTGCTAAAAATTGTAATACAATGAAAAAATAGCAAAAATAAGTTCTGTATGTACAACGGTATCTGGCTGTATTTTCTTTGTATTACAATTTTTTGCAACGAAAACGAATTACTGACATAGATCTGTACTACTAGAATGCCCATGCCAAATTTCGTGGTTCTAAAGCATGTTGTTTTAAAATGAGAGCTAAACTACGTTTGTATGGGAACGCGAGCGTCCTGGCGACTCTTAACTTTACTATTTATTACTTAAAACAGGTACTAAAGTTACTACATAAATAAACCATTGAAAGGAGAAAATTAAGGTACCTAATTATAAAACATTTAAAAAAAATTAAGAAGTAAGATATCATCATTTTCTAGTGTCCGACCGAAACATGTTTTTTTGCCGAAACCGAAACCGAAAACGAAGGTTCGGCTCTAGGTGCAGTTTCGGCCGAAACCGAAACCGAAACCGAAACTTTTATAGACATGTTAAAATCGTTGAGTCAAATGTCAATAAGCCGTTGTAACTTGTATAGGATAGGTGGTATAAAGAGGAACAAGGTTAGTAAGTTTTGATTCATCATCCTCCTAGTGTTTGTGCTGGCCTTTTCCCACGGACTCAACTGAGCCTGGGGTCCACTTGGCAACCTAATCCCATTATTTTTTTCTAGTTTATACATCACAACTTGTATTTTGATCCCTAAATTCGTTTTGGTTTGTAGAATTTTACATCGCTCTCGTTTGTTATGTATCCGAGTTACGCATTGTGCGGTTAGATCTTTCAGCTTTTTTTTCGCGAAATAAATGCAGAACACGAAATATTTTCTAATAAAGGTTTCATATGAATAAACATAATTATGTAACTTTTTAACTACTGAAACGTAATTTTTTACCCCCCTTATTGAAAGTATAATTGTCACAAGACGACCATGTTTTCATACATAGATATGTACAAAAACATGGGAAACAGACAGATGTCTGACATCAGTTTTTTTACTTTGATATTTTTTTAGGATTTAAGATCTGCTACGTTAAAATTTGCAATAAAATAACCCACACGATTTTAAGCTTGACCGATGTATTTTCAGAGTAAAATTACGATCAGTAAACAAAATAAAAATATGACAGTTTTGTTAGATATTTGGAGTTAAAGGTTTATAGCATCTATCTCTATGGTTAAAGTAATACGTTTTGTAAAAAAAAGTACTGGGGAATATAAGTATGAGTCGGAAAAACAAATATTTGTGCTTTATTAAAATTAGTATGTTTTCTTTTAAATTATAAATACGATTTTTTTAACTTGTGTGTTATTCATTAGTTATACTACAGTAAGTTATATAGCAAAGTTTCATCGACTGAGACATCAATGCTGTTAACAAGTCTATAAACAAAATTCGCCAAGATTGCATGGACTATTTTAGTTTTACAATCAGTATTTAAAATAAATTGTCTAGTGTTTTTACTTGATATGATGATATCTTCGTGCATCATTTTCATCGTTGGCCGACGCAGTTCCTTGGGCAGTCCCTTGCATGTACTCAAGAGGTTAATGTTAGATAAAATGAATACTTAAATGATATTATCATATTACAATTGATGAAATAATCTTCCAAATCACATGTACACTGTTTTGATATTTATGTATTATAATTTTATCACTTAAAAACGTTACTGAAACAGAACTTGTGGACCGATTAAGTACAATGTTGTAAGTTTCGGCGCGGCCGAAAGTTTCGGCCGTTTTTTGGCCGAAACCGAAACTTCGGCCGAAACACGGTTTTTTGGCCGAAACTGGCCGAAACCGAAACCGAAACCGAAACTTCGGTCGGACACTATCATTTTCATATAATTTTACTCTTGAAGCTTATGGTAATATTTTTTTAAGTTGTCCGAATCCTTACTAGAGATTTTTTCCTAGAATTTTGACATCTTAAAAACATTTTAGTATACCTTAAGACGACCGGTTTTTCAATGTAAAGCCATGAAACAAAAATTAAAGCATTTTATGTCTTCAAATCTCTCCAAGCCGTTCAATTTGCGGAGAGGATTTCCAGACGGCCACAAAGAATCAAATAAGGAGCGAAGGGAGATTTATGACCTGGGATATGCCAGTAAATCTAGCAAATTGAGAGCGAGGTGGATTTTACTAGCAAAGATTACGAGGAGCGTGAGGTTTTTGGAAAGGGGTCAATAAACCTGTTAGGCAAAAAAAATCTTTTTAAAGTTTTTTTTACGGCGAAGCAAACAAGCATACGGCTCGCTTGATGTCAAGCAGACTTACTTACTTAACTTAGCCTATGGACGCCTGTAACACCATAAACTTATTTTTTTGACTCTAAAATATACTTGTAAGTAACATTACTCGTAAATATCAAATAGTTTTAGTTCCATTTCCATATAAAGTTGTTCAGTATGACCTAATAATTACCACGCACAATATTGGTAAAAACATCATGCGTGTTGCATCTCTTGCAGCTTTATTGTTGTGTTTTGGGTAAAGCAATGGCGCTTAGTTACAGTGACCGAGAGGCAACCGAATAGCTCGCGGTATTTAAGCCTGCTACATATTGTGGAACCGCCCTGTGCAACCCGAATCCCACATTGGACTTGGTTTTTCATCCTCCTCCCCCCTGAAACAACGCGTCACTGCTCTGAATATATGTTGTCAAGTGGAGTCTCGTGAATCACGTCACGATCCTCAGGACCTAAAAAGTTATTTTCCCAACATCCCGAGCAATTGACCCATAATGTTAGTAAACTATTCCGAGGTTTGCTCCCATTCCAATAGAACCCATGGAAGGTCAATAGGCACTTAAGGGCCCACGTTTCGTTAACGGCCTCATGCCGCCGATAAATACCCTTATGTGTGCCGAATAGCTGCGGTAACTGTTGATATTAAGCGCAGAAAAATACGTTATTTTTATACGTAAATGGGAGAATATGAAAAAATCGTTATTCGTAACGTCTGTCGAATATAAAAAATGACATTGATAGTCGTTTGTTATTAAATATATTATACTTTCATTTTTAACATTATTTTATTTCTCTAATCTCTTATATTATAATAGTCCGACTAGCGGAACTTGATGTTCGGCGAGATGAGCTGAAAGCCCGACCACCTGCAGCTATCATACACAACTATCAAAATGGTGTACTCACATGTCATGTCCGTTATGCGCACGAGCCTTTGTAAACACGATCGGCTATGTGAGTCACACAAGGGCGCATGAGCGCCAGCAATCCCGGAGTTGAAGCAGTCGCCGTGGCCGAAATCAGCCGGGAGTAAAATATATTATATAGCACTTATAAAAACTACTAATATTTTTAGCAAATAGCAAATTACAATATTTCTGATCCATCACTTCCAATATCCTTTTAATCATAAAGGCGTAAGTGCCGACTTAACTTTTGAGTTCGGTAAGCTAAAAATATATAAGATTTTCCTGTAACTTAAAATAATATTTTATTACAAAATAAACACGTTTTTATTATTTACAAATTCGTTCTTACTTAAGTATACCAAATTAAAAAAAAACTAAACATGATATTTTACAAAATTAGAATGCTTAATTCCATTTTTGCCATTCGTCTGATCCCACGATTCTCAAGAATTTTTCCTCATTTTAAACAGATGTGTCTCACAAATGGGACACAATTTATTTCAATGTTAGGGACAATAATAAAATAAAATGCGAAGGTGATCACCATTAATAATATTTATCCGAAAGTATATTTAAATAACTAAAATGTAAGGAATGCGTACACCGTGTAGCTAAACATTTAATCGGTATATTGTATATGGGCAGGGATTAGTACATTACGTATCTAGGGCGGTAAAATAAAGAAGGGCTCAGATCGCGGGTATTTGTGGCCCGAACCGAAGGTAAGGGCCATAAACAAGCGATCTGAGGCCTTCCTTATTACCGCCCGTGGGCGTACATAATTTTCGTGGGTGTGAAGTGAGATTTGCAACTGCGCTCTAAGGGCGGTAAATCTCTATTAGCGCCCAGAGTGACGTAAAATATATTATTTTTACAATATCAAATCAAGAATACTCAAAATACCTTATATTTTAATAGCTACAAGTTTTTTATAGCTCCGTTTTACTCGTGCCCGTTCAACATTTGTTTTATTTTGTTTTAATTGTAAAATATATGAGTAGTGTCTAAATAAATTACCACTTTGCTCTTACTCTCATTAAAGCAAGCATTGCCTTCTGTTGTTGTTGTTGTTTACACGTTCACAAACGTTTCAGCGTCAAGAGAAAACTAACTAACGACTAAGTTCGGGACAGCCATTAAGTTCCCCGTTCTTGCAACTAACGCTAAGTTTACACGAGTATAGGAACTACCACAACTATTCTAGTTAATGGCAGTAGGTAATTAACGTTTGTTACAAGTGATAAGTAGTTGTTTTTATATTAGTACCAAGACGTACGTTGTACGAGGTACGAGGTACATGCATAATAAGTAATACAATGATAAATGTAATAAGTTTTTTAATGCAGATGAATATTAATTAGGAAAAAAAATATCCGGTTCTATTCACTTGCACACACTAGCACTAATTACTCGTAAATCAGTAAGCACTTCAGTGCTTACATAAATATAATGAATGTATTTTGAGGTGTTCAGAGTTTTTATATTGTATTGTAATGTGAAAATGATTGGTACTTAGTACAAGTCGCTAAAATAGCTTCCTAAGCCAACCAGTTTAACTAGAAACTAAGGAAAAGAATAGGTTTTAATAGATAACTCCCAGATTTTATATATTTTACGGGATTTACTTTGATGACGTTTGTATTCATTTATCTTGGTCTAGAACGTATTCGTTTTCTCGTCGAAGTCCTCCTACGTCTTAAGTTCATGTAAACCCACCATAACAGCACTACACTCGATAGTGCTGTTTACAAATTATCTAATTTGTCTGCGTTTGGACCTGAGTCGGCTAAGCCAAACTTAATTTGGACATAACCGCCTTAAGTGCTTGCGGAAGCCGTTTGTTTAATTAAAAACAATTATTCTGAGTGAATGCTTGCTTCGTTTAGATGTAATTAGATCGTTTAAATCTGTTGTTAGTGTAATGGTAATTTGTTTGTTTTTTTGTTTTAAAGCGGGAAAGGGGAGAGGTCATTAGAAGCTTGAAGATTAGGGCTTGAAAAATAAAGTAATTTTTTATGACACGAAATTTAATTGTCAAACGGGTATAAGTATGTACGGTCCGGCTTTAGTAAGTATTGGACAGTGGTCGAATATATAATCTATTGACTTGCATTCTAAGAGTTTATAAGTACCGTAAAAAGAGGGAAGAAGGGGTAGTAAGAGCAGTTGGGTCATGAATGGGGAGAGTACGGATGATAGAGGGGTGAGTTGGTTTTTATAGACTGCTGCCTTTAAAACAATATATTCTTTAAAAAAATAAGCTGTCGTAATCTTCATTATCCAAAAGTGTTTCCAACTCATATTTGTAGATAATACCACCTTACCTCGTAGTCACCCAACTACGGGGTGAGGTGGGATTTTGTGTTTATGGTTAAAGCTATGAAATGGAACTACACAAAATCACTAAAAAAGTAACATTTATACGGCTGGTTGTGCCACATGTAAAAATACATTTTGGTTGTCTGTTTTGACCCATCTCACCCCTATTTTTCGGTATCTATCCGGATCATCTTTGAACAAGTCTTACATAATCTATTATTGTTTTCCAGAATTTCTTTTCCTAGAATACAATGCTTGCTTATGTGTTTCCTCGTAATTGGAAGCTATTAATATAAAACTGTAATATATATTTTTTTATTCCAGGTTATCCAGTCTGAAGAAGCGTACCATTTCACCCCAGGTAATTAAACGCAGGTAATCATAAACGTTTACAAAAATGATAAGAATAATATCCAAACTGCAATTAAGAACGCAATCCTTATAGAATACTAAAATGTGAGTCTACGTCAAAGGTACCAAAGGTGCTAGGCGCTAACGTGTACGCTGTACCATCGACAACGCTATTAACTGACCATTTGTAATAAATCCCTATTGCAACGGCATACGGTCTAAAGTCTAAGGTTTAAAGTTAAGAGTCGCCAGTTAAAGATTTACATACAAAACTTATTTTTGCTATATTTTCTTTGTATTACAATGTTTAGCAACGAAAACGAATGTCCGACCTAGATCTATACTACTAGAATGCCCATGCCAAATTTCATGGTTCTAAAGCATGTCGTTTTAAAATGAGAGCTGAACTACGTTTGTATGGGAACGCGAGTTCACGCGAGCGTCCTGGCGACTCTTAAGTGTGTTGCTGTTTGTACAGATTCAATATTGTACCTAAACGAACAAAAAAACGTATCCGTCAGTAAATGGTAGTTGGTACCTTTTAACTATATTTTAACGTATATGCAGAAATAAAACAACTTTGAACGGATTATATCGCGGAGTATATGCAGATATAAATAAAAAAAACCAGTATACTAATTCCTGTTTATCACATAACTCTAACCTTACCTACGTAGGATTTCAAATATTTTGGCTTGGCAACTTATACAAAATCGAACTCTCTCTTCTACGATAGACCCAATATTAAATATTCAACCACACGTTCGTCTTTAGCTACAAGGCTATTGCATTATCTAGTATACTAAGTTTAAGTCGGAAAGTAAGAATTCCTTGGGGTCTTGACAAACCGTTTTTTACGTCTCTTAACATGAAAGTATTTTGAACCAAGAAACAATTTTTCTTGTACACTGAAAACTTTTTTCATGTTCCTATACTTATCATACTTTATTGTCGTGAAACGGAGTGATACTTTTCTTTAACAAATAGCCTGTAATTTGTATATTATATGTAACTAATAAATAAAAAATAGTGAAAATAAATAGTGAATAGGGGATAATAAATACCTACTAAAAATATAACGTTAATATTGCTGACAACAAAACTTACCTAAACATACCCAACAAAGCATTAGCCCGAAAACAAGTGAAGTTACATATATGTAAGTAATAGTATTTTATACAATCGTGACATAATAAAGAGCTTTACAGTCGAGTACCGTGTTTAGGCCACGAAGCTTGCTGAGTGGCCTAAGTAAGGTACGAGATTGAAAAGCTCAATTATGTCACTATTGTAAACAATACTTTTATGAGCACTCAAATTAGGCAAGTCGGTTAGAATAGAGTCCAATAAATGCATAACAATCTGCTGCCTCTATATTGTGTCGTGCGCCGCCCGGCCACGCTGTCGCGGTCGGGCGGCGCTCGACACCTGAGATGAGAGAACTATAATATTGTAAAGTAGTAATTATTATTTAAGATATCGGAATTTTACTAGGGATTTCTACCTACAATTTCGACACCTTAAATAAAACGTACTATATGAATAGTACATTATGATACAAGTGTGCTAAATTGATCATTACATATGAGGCGCTATTGTGCGCACGAACGAAGTGAGTTTTAAGAACCCTTATTATGTACCGTTGTACACAATAGTTTTTATACGAGTGCTTAAGCAAGCCGGTAAGAATTGAGTTCGACGAAAGCCGTGCACAACCTACTGCTTCTATAAAAAATAAGTTTTAATATTTGCATTTTGTATATTTTTATACTCGGCGACTGTAATACTCGAATTGAGATTGTGGTGGCGGAACTACTAGCGCATACTTTTTGAAAGAGCTTGTATGGTCGCATATTGTAGCATCCATAACAATCACAGAAAGGATTTTCATACACTATTGTGAAACTGTTGTCGGGCCCCGCATTGCGTGTCGCCGCCGGCACAATCCACCGGGAGATCGAAGTTACTCAATTACATAGAAGCAGTAGGTTGTGCACGGCTTTCGTCGAACTCAATTCTTACCGGCTTGCTTAAGCACTCGTATAAAAACTATTGTGTGCAACGGTACATAATAAGGGTTCTTAAAATTCTCGGGTCTGTTTTTACAAAATTCGGCTTCGCCTCATTTTGTAACTTCGACCCTCGAATCTTAAGAACCCTCATTATGTAACTGTTGCACAAAATACTATTAGTTGGCGGGTTCAAATCCCAGCTCGTAGCACTGAGTTTTTCGGAACTGTACGCAACATTACTTATCATTCCAACAAGGCCTAGTTTCCCCTCTGGGTTGAAAGGTCAGATGGCAGTCGCTTTCGTAAAAACGAGTGCCTAGGCCAATCCTGGGATTAGGTTGCCAAGCGGACCGTAGCCTCAATAGAGCAAAAAGCTGGGATAAACCTTAGGAGTAAGAAGAAAGTCATTAGCAATAAAGGTGATAGCAGTATGGTGTCAACTATAGGGCATTAGAGTGTCAAGCACTAGGAATACCTTACTAAAGTGTTTACGGTACTTTAACAAATTATAATGTCACATCGGTTGACATATTAAGATAGCGTGCCTCACTGTCATAAATAGCTCATGACGAAAATTTACGGTCCCTGATTTCTGTTTGTAGAAGCAGAGACTATAGAGATATAGACGACCACAGCCTAAGAACTTTTTGAAGCTCAAGTCGATTGCGCCCTCTGTCCGAAAGCCGCCTAAAGACAAATAGCGTACACTAGTAGCTACTAGGTGGAGTAGCAGTGCAGGTGACATTTCTTCATACAAATTAGGTATCTTTAGGCGGCTTTCGGACAGAGGGCGCAATCGACTTGAGCTTCAAAAAGTTCTCAGGCTGTGGTCGTCTATATCTCTATAGTCTCTGGTAGAAGTATTTTTTCGTGACAGGGGCTTTTGATGAACGATATGCTTATGAAATGATGCTTAAGAATAATTTGGTTCTGTATTTTTTGAGGTAATTATAATTTTATTTCGTTACCTAATCACTGGAACTGAGTATAAATAAAAATACATATCAAATGTGTATCATCTTACGATTTTTACTAATTGAAATATAATATTGAGTAATGCATTTGCAGCAATTAATTATAACGATGCTACAAAATAATGGGATATTAATTTCAAGTCTCTTACTGAATTATTTTCCCAAAACCTTTATATTCGATGTTTCCACGTTTGTTTACAGTCCGTGTTAACAAATTATTGGTAGGTACAGTCGCCATCAGATATATATCGGAGCGGCCAAGGTGGTCACAAATATCTGAACAACGCCTCTATTGCCAAGACGATAAAGTGCATGTTCAGATATTTTTAGTACCCTGGCCGCTCCGATATATTTGATGGCGACTGTACCTACCTAAACTTGGTTTAACTACCCGACATAAGTCTGTAAAAGTTAAGGGTTGAAATCATAATTGATGATGATGATGATGATGATGATCACTAAATAATATTCCCTCGTAACTCTTAGGTACTACAATATAAATGCGAAAGTATCTCTTACTATCTGTCTGTTATATCCTCACGCATACTTATACGAGTACATAAATCACTGAACCGATTGAGACGAAATAAGCTATGGAGATTTGAGTACCGCGGAATGATATATGATATTTTTTTATCATGGAAATTATTTCTTCCGTCGGGACCCAGCGCAAAGACGCTTTTCAAAGAAATCTCCAAGCGCCTTGTCAATGCCTCAGGTAACCAGAACGCTGGCAGCTATTTCGGCCAAAAGATAAGCCTGGCCATCCAAAGAGGTAACGCTGCCAGCCTTCTGGGTACCATAACCCACGAAGGCGACTTGGGCACCATCTTTTATTTATACGTTTATTTTAGTTTTATATATAGGTTTATTGTTTCTGTAGTTTTATTGTGTACATCTTTCTTAAAGGGGTAAAGTGAAATTGTGCAATTGAATTTTTATCTCAGTTTCTGGAATAAACATATTCTATATACTTACCTACTTAAATAGCCTTCCACCTCACATCGGTATTACACTAAACTATCGTTTCTGTCCCAGTTCTGGGCCCCAGTCAGGGTTTAATGTTCGTCTTAACAGCCTCACAGCGGGACGTCTGAATAGTCAACGAATGAGGTGTTAGGGCCGCACGTTAGGACCCACTAAACTGAATTAACGAGTTGATTATTGTAATACGAGCAGTTAACTGTTTTACTGTTATAGTGATGTCACTAAATGTACCTACGTCATGTACTAATTTACAGTAGCTATACTGTTTTTATAGATCTGCTGGAGCCAGATCTCTCGAACTTTACTAACTGACATTACTTTGGATATGTCAAATAAGATCAATTTGCAAGATGGCTGGCAGCTTCCTCTCACAGCGTATCAGTATTGCTATACAGAGGGGAAATACTGCCAGCCTCCTTGGCATGATGCTGCTGGGGTAATTTTTAGACATATCTTAGCTTAAGTTAGTTTTTTATGCTGTACATATTTTTGTTAAGTCAGTTGTTATTTAATCGTATTGATAACTTTTAGATTATTTGCAAGATGAATGTTTAAGGAGTACGCGATTGCTAAGGGAGGTTAGCGTGTAAAGTGATCTTTATTGTTATTTAAACTGGGCACTATTGTTAAATAAATAAGACGGTGTGGAAATATTTTCAGCCACTTCGCTCGCTTCTGGTGCCGGCTGTCCTGGTTTTTTTACATCTTATTTAATACAGGCTATTTTTCAATAACTGCCCATATTGTAAGACGCGATTAGGTAAGTCAAAGTCATACTAAACGACTTATTCTACGGTACCAGCCTCGAAATCCCAAAAAATATGGGCTCCCCACAGAAAACGTCGACGTGTGATCGCCCGAAATGTATAAACAGACAAATTTTTGGGTGATTTCGTATGTGGTCCTGCAGTATAAGTTGTTTTGTACGGCCTACTGAATCACCTCTCTGAATATGGTTAGTTATTGAAAAAAAGCCTGTATACTAATTTTTATAACAGGCGACAGATAAATCATGCAAGAGTTCGCTCGAAGCACGTTTCTTGTCGGGCTTTCGCATTGGTGGTTTTTCAGTACGATTTGCTACTACTAACACTATTTCACCTAAAAAGTGGCACGTACGGGCTACGATATTTAATAACGATAGATAGGTTATGCACGCTCCAAAAGTGAAGCGCTTAAAATGAGTGAATTCAAACAATTGTCTCTAGTAGTGCACCAGTAAGCGAGTAATGCGGACGTGCTAATGAGCTCCTGTCACTCGCGTGAGAGAGAGGCAAACTTTAATTTTCTAACAATGAGAGTGACAAAGATGTGATGATTGTCAATACAGATAGATATAACAAAATTATTGTTAGGTTATCAAATAAATTTGGCAGCATTTTTTGTGCTCATTATGTTAGAGTATAACCCATCCATAGTAAAATATCATTGCGTACGACAGCGTATGGCTCAAGCTGGGTACGGACCAGAATGATACTTTGTCTGTATTAGCCGCTTCCTGGCAAAATTTAATCTCGCAGGGACTAGGTAATATCCACATTCCACCGCCGAGTTTACCGCATATTTAATTTACGCGACAGGTGGCCGTTTAAAAAACGTAGTAGGTAAGACTGTCAAAGTAGGGCTACGTATGTTAATTTAAGGTATGTATGTATTGTATATTACATATATGTCTGATTGGCATTGCCTACAGTCTCGATTGGCAGGTTACAATGCAAATTATAAACTTATATAGATGTCATATACAAAGGAAGAAGTGACCTAGGCCTCCGGTGCCTAAGTCTGGGATCGCACCAGCGTCTTCTGCATTCGCGGCGCTTGGGCACCGGAGGCCTAGGTCACTTTTCCCTTTGTATATAACATGTGAAAATTTCAACTGTCTAACTGTAACGGTTCATGAGATACAGCCTGGTGACAGACGGATAGACAGACAGACGGACAGACAGACAGACAGACAGACAAACAGACGGGAAGACGGAGAGTGGAGTCTTAAACCCCGTTCCCATTTGTCGGATGTCGGGTCCGATTTTCAATCGGGTGTCGGCGCCCCATACAAAATCGTGTCCGACAAGTGTGAATAGCTTCATATAAAATGTTCTGCCACTGGAACGACCGATTAGAATCCGGATCCGACATTCGACAAGTGGGAACCAGGCCTTAGTAATAGAGTACCTACAGATTTTTTGCACGGTTTTAAAGTCACACACAGATGGAAAGTAAAGGATTAAAATTAGATACGTAAAGCACATAACTCAGTCCATTTTATACCTGTAGCGTAATCAGCTGTAAACAGACTGGCTATCTAGGTTAATAAGACGACTGCATGAATTTGGTACATACACTCATTTCAATGATGCGAAACGTGATCAAAGTCATGTAAGTTTTATTTTGCAGTTTTTTTACGTTTGTAGATTTTTCTATAATTTACTAGAGAGTTTAGGAAGATATGGTATAAAACAGGGTCCAATTTTTTAAATATTTTTTTTTATTAATTAAAAATCACGAAACGCCAGGTATGTTTTGTGTCATTATTTTGAATGACTCTTAAGCTCATTTATTGAACAACGTAATTTATTGAAAATATACTTAATACACATGCAATAAAATTACATCAAATAAGTCTCTATTTCTTCTGAAGTAACTGCTGCTGAATTCTTTCAAATTGTAGGATTTCTTTTTATTTAAAGTATTTTGTCAATATATTTCCTTACTGTGAAATTATTAACTTTAGCAGCTATGCTGAGAAGAAGCACTAATTTAAAAATGATTTAGCACTAAGTACTACAGTTCGTTGAAAATGTAAAATTAGACATTGTATTTTGTTAAATTCTAATTTAGATGCTGCAAATGAAATCTCGAAAATGTAAAGAAAATAACCTTTCCTACTAATCTCATTGGAATGCTGAATTTAACAGGTGCGACTTCTACCAGCTTATAGTCTGGTCATTGACACTTGGTAAAGATAAATTAAAATTGACAGGTACCTTAGAAATGTTAAATTATTACTTCGACAGTTAAATGACTTCATTAATAAATTGAGTTAGGGCTCAGGTTGTTTTTAGGTGTCACAAGTATATTGTAATTAAATGAATTTTATTCATATAGTTTTACACATATTTGCATAATACATAATTACAATAATATATATCTATATTAATTGAGGCCTGAGAGACGTTTATGAACAAGGAGGAGTGAATGCGAAATACTACGTTGCTACAGAATAGACAAAGAACTCACAAACACCGTTTGCGTAGAACAGCATCACATTTACTTCATCTACAATCCAAACTAATCCCGCCTCCCTGAACTAAGGATTTGCTAAAACTGAGTTATATATCTTTGATCCGAGCGCATTTACGATCATGTAAATCAGTGGAAGGAATCCGGTGATAACTGTCCGCCGTATTTCTGTTCGTTGGAGAATTGTTTTTAAATCGACTGAGCCTGAAATAGGGTTTTAAATTTGGAATGCAATTCGATGTACAAACAGCAACACTCTTAACTATACACCGGTGGACCTTATTACAAAAGGCATAAGGTCTCCGATGGACAGATAGCAGTGTGGGCGATGGTACTGCCGCCCGGATTCAAAGGAGGTTATTAGCAATTTGATTTGAGCTTTTATATTTCTTAGTTGTACAAGTTGGTGTCCCAATTTTCGAGCGGTATTTGTTTAATCTATAAATATATAAAAGAAGAAACTGACTGACTGACTGACATATCAACGCACAGCCTAAACCGCTGGGTCTAGAGTTTCCAAATTTGGCATGTAGGTCCCTTATAAGGTCTAGGGGTGCACTAAGAAAGGATTTTTCAAAATTCACCCCGTAAGGGGGTGAAATGGGGGTCCAAAGTTTGTATGGGGAAACAAGATTTGTTAGACTAGTTTATTTGAAACATCACCGGAGTATTCCTAACAATAAATGAGTTAACACGTGTTTCAGCTTTTTTGAAAATTTAACTCCTTAAAGGGGGAAATGGGGGTGAAAAAGTCTGAAAATCAATATGGGTATCGTTCCTATGGTTTATCGGGTCGCTGATTACGAAAACAACAACCATATTATCATACAACGTGGCAGGTGTAAAATATCATCCCCCAGGGGGTGAAATGGGGGTCCAAAGTTTGTATAGGGAAACAAGATTAGTTAGACTGTTTTATTTGAAACTTCACCGGAGTATTTCTAACAATAAATGAGTAAACACGTGTTTCAGCTTTTTTGAAAATTCAACTCCTTAAAGGGGGAAATGGGGGTGAAAAAGTCTGAAAATCAATATGGGTATCGTTTCTATGGTTTATCGGGTCGCTGATTACGAAAACAACAACCATTTTATTATACAACGTGGCGGGTGTAAAATATCATCCCCCAGGGGGTGAAATGAGGGTCCAACGTTTGTATAGGGAAGCAAGATTAGTTAGACTGTTTTATTGGAAACTTCACAGGAGTATTCCTAACAATAAATATGTAAACACGTGTTTCAGGTTTTTTGAAAATTCAACCCCATAAACGGGGAAATTGGGGTGAAAAAGTCTGCAAATCAACATGGGTATCTTTTCTATGGTTTATCGGGTCGCTGATTAAGAAAACCCCAAAATTTTATGATACAACGTGGCGGGCGTGAAATATCATCCCCCTGTTGGAGTGCGATAGGGTTGAAAGTACTAAATATCAATATGGGAGTCGATTTATGGTATTTTGGGACGTTAATTAAGTACGAAAATGGCGTCAACTTCGAAATTTTTGTTAAAGAAATAATTTTACCTCCGGGAAAGGATATAGGGTAGTTTCTATACCGAAAATCAGCCCTTAAGGGGGTGAAAAGGGGATTGGAAGGTTGTATAGAGATTTTTTAACCGTTGAACCGATTTAAATGAAACTTGATATAATAGATAGTTTGAATCCCGGGAAACGACTAACGGTTATTTTCATTGAAAAAATTAACCCGTAAAGGGGTGAAAAGAGGGTTGGTAGTTTATATAGGATTTTTTCACAGCTGAACCGATTTAGATGAAACTTGGTATACATATAGTTTGAGGCCCGGGGAGGAAAAAAAATAGTTTTTTTCGCGAAAACTACCCTTAAAGGTAAAATAGTTAAGGGTGAAACGGGGGTTGCAGGTTTTTATAGGGAATTTTAAACCGTTGAACCGATTTAGACGAAACTTGGTATATAGTAAGTGTGAATCCCTGCAAATGACTAAGGGTTGTTTTCCCTTGAAGGAAAAAGGGATTAGAATTTTGATCAGGAAATTTTTAACACCTGGACCGATTTAGATGAAACTTAATGCTAATTAGCATACCGATAGTTTGAGTCCCGAGAAGGAACATAAAATTGTTTTTACCTCGAAAATCAGCCCTAAAGGTTAAGGGTGAAACGGGGGTTGCAAATTTGCATGGGGAATTTTTAAACGTGAACGATTTAGATGAAACTTTGTATAGAGATAATTTAAGTCCCGAGAACGGACATATAAATAGTTTTTATTTCGAAAATGAACCCTAAGGTTAAGGGGATGAATATTTATCCCGAAAACAAAGCTTACGGGGGTGCATAGCAAAGGGGTTGGAAGTTTTATAGAGAATTATGTATTTTCAGTTGAACCGATTTAGATGAAACTTGGTATAGAGATAGTTTGAGTCTCGGAAAACGACATAGGATAGTTTTATCCCGAAAATCAACCCTTTAAGAGGTGAAAAGGGGGTTGAAAGTTTATATGGGGAATTGATAACCGCTGAACCTATTTAGATGAATTGGTATAGAGACTGTTTGAGTTCTGGGGATGGATACATAATAGTTACCTATCCCAGAAGTCATTCCCTAAGAGGGTAAAAAGGGGGGTCAATTACTAATTCTACGCAAAGGAAGTCGCGGGGAAAAACTTTTATTCAAGACTAGAAATCTGCATTAATCATAATGTACGCGGGCGAAGCCGCGGGCAACTGCTAGTATAATATAAATTAGTAGTCCGCTTTGAACTGAGAACTCGCAATTTCCTTGCGAACGAGATGACCAATTTAACAAGACCCATATGAAGATTTTTTCACGCCTTCTAGCTTCATGACCTCTTGATCGATCTGCTCATAAATGAACTCTCATCTCTGCTATAACCCCAACAAATTTCATAAAGGTCAGAAAATTTTACTATGGTAATCGTCGAACAAACTCTCAAAATTAAAAAGCCATCGAAATGCCGAGACGTCCCAGTAGCCAGAAATTGTTTGTAAGAACTCGCTTCGCTTACGCTCCGCTCGTTCGATAATGTAACTTTTAATGTTATTTAATAATTGTACAAAATTATGTTACAACGTATGCCTTTATTTTCATTTTATGTCCATAAAATGAAAATAAAGGCATACGATAATAATAATTGGGCTTCACCAAGCAGTTGCAATTAGAGAAATAAATAGCTGCTGGTTTTTTCGTACAAAACACGTTATGATGTATAAGTACAGATGATGATGATGATTACGACGTAACGATGACGACGAATTTTTTGTAACTAACTTATTCGGGGTGATTTCTGGGTCTTAACCCGGAACAATTTTCCTGACTCTGTAACTAATCAACATTATCGCATTATGTTATTTAGGATAAGGCAGACAATCAACCCAAGGTCCCGTTTTCGAATAATACAAAAGGTGTAACATGAGGAAACAGAAAGATTTGAACCACGCATTTCTGAGGTCAATAGAAGAAAAAACATATATGACTTTATGTCAAAAACGCCAAAAAGATTTATTTTTCGTTTTTCTGAATGCTTTTGTACATAATAAGTAAGTCTCATAGGTAAAATTATCGGTTTAAATGAATTTCTAAATTTTTTTATAAGAAATAGTTTATACGAAATGTTTATTGTCACTTTGATCTGTCAATAAAAAATGTCTTTAAACTACACCCCATACTGGTGAAATCGCCATCTAAAAATCGTGTTTCGCTGAGTAACGATGAGAAATGTGTTTTTTTTTTAATTGATCGTAACTCGGAAGCTAGGTAAAATTCAGGATTCCTTTTAGTCTTCAATTATGATCAGGAATACGCTGTTAAAATTGAAGGTGTGTTTATAAAAACAACATAACTGACTACACTGGTTGACACCTGAAACAAATTAACAATGTTCTTAAAAAAGTGTCAACCACTCTAAGCAGTTATGTTGTTTTTGTAAACATCCCTTCAATTATTCGGTTTCCTCATGTTACACCGGGTATAAGTAATTCCATTCCATAAGATCCGCAACATCCTATCCACACTCCATAATCATAAACACTGATTACACTGATTATGATAACTAGTGGCGAAGCTAATAACCCCATCGGATCCCGAAGCACGTACTACTGAGGTTTACTTTTTATGTCTCGCTCTTATGAATACGGGAATATGTTAGAGTAAGGGAGAGCGACGGCTTATCGGGTATATTAACCCTACTGCAAGGTCGTCGAAGTTTCCTGTGCGTTGGAAGGTCAGTTGACTGTCACTTTTTTATTTTTTCAATTTTGTACTAAGCAGAGTAATCTGCTAGTGAAATTGCAATTTACCACAATAATGACCTAGTACCCTAAAATATATATAAGTACATTATGTTTTTAAAATTCAGTTTTTGGATCAAGGTCTAACTTTGATTATAAAAGTTGACCTGGCGCACGAGGTTAACCAACTCGCAGCCAGGGTGGACAGGTGGCGAAGTTGGTTAACGCGTCTGCCGCGAATGCAGAAGACGCTGGTTCGATCCGAGCCTTGGGCACCGGAGGCTTTTGGTCACTTTTTCCTTTGTATATGACAACTATATACCTACGTTTACAAGTCGGTATTTTTCTTTATACCGAATAATATCACTCTAATAAAAACTTGTGTTTTCGTGTAGAACCAAATAATATTTTTTTCGGTATAGCGGTACGATCTGGACGATGCGTAAGTATATAAGGTACGTTGGGGTAAGATAGAAAGGTATGTTTTTAGGAGTAAGATAAAAAGTAGTATGTAATGCTCCGGAATATGGACGATTTTTTGTGTTACCCCCAAAAAATACCTTTCTATCTTACCCCAACGCACCTTAATTAAAAATAGAAATCATAATTAAAAGCGTAACGTATTAAGTTTTCTTTACAACGACTCACGATTAAACATACCCGTAGGTTCTCAGTCAAAGATCCACGTCAGCGTTCCTAGAACGGTTAAGAATCGTTTTCTGATAAACGAACATAAAATCTGAACCCCATGTCAACGCAATCTGAAGACTGATCCGCCGACAGATGTTGCGGTCCCCACAAAAACCTTAAGCCAACTTATGTAAAGCGAGCTCATTACTCTCGCTCCATTATCATGTATCTCACGTATCGCCAATACTCAAGTTCTCACGATACTTTGCATAGCAAATGTAACCAGATTTAGTTAAAAGTCTCATTAGTGTGAGAGGAGCGGGCAACTTTTACTTGAGTTTTAGTGAAATTTAAAACGAGTGCTGGGATAGAAAGTTGGTTATCTAATATTTTCTTATCAGATTTTACCCTTAAAAGTTATAAAATTGCTAGCTAGATTCGTCTACTAGTACCGACGTATAAAATAAACGTTTATTGAATAATAACTTATTTGTCACCTTATATATGTTAAAATTTGCTAAGCCGGTTGAATCGGAAGAGTGTAGTGTAGAAATAACCATAGGTAATATAACTTATAAATGGAGCGGAGAGATTGAAAAACTTTACCCCTCATTTTTCAATACTGCGGGAAATACTTTCTATACCTACCAGTTATTTTTAATGTGTTGTTTTGCCTCCGAGAGGCTGAGTACTTATTACCATAAGACTTTGTAAGCTTACAATAGGTGACTGCAAAAATAGGGTATCTGGAATAGAGTCTCTAAGGCTTTATAAGTTTCCTAAAGCATCCTTGAACTCCGTATATAGCAGGTTACAGTAAGCAACATCACTGGATAAGCAGGCAAGCAATTAAGAATGATTTTGACTGGGGAATGTAATCCGGTTTTTATACAAAAATCGGTTACAAAAATCGGTAAAAAAAAAGCGTTGGTAACCTTGCGGTGAGACGTCCGACTTTCAATCCGGAGGTCTCGGGTTCAAACCCCGGCTCGTACCACTGAGTTTTTCGGAACTCATGTACGGAATATCATTTGATATTTACCAGTCGCTTTTCGGTGAAGGAAAACATCGTAAGGAAACCGGACCTAATCCCAAAAAGGCATAGATTCCCCTCTGGGTTGTAAGGTCAGATGGTCAGTCGCTTTCGTAAAAACTAGTGTCTACGCCAATTTATGGGATTAGGTTGTCAAGCGGACCCTAAGCCGGGATAAACGCTAGGAGGAAGAAGAAGAAGGTTTGCATTCCCTAGTCAAAATCATTATGAATTGCTAATTGCTAAGTACACAAAATTCCCTTAATTGACAATGAAGTCAAGTAAAGTCAAAGGGTCGATCACAGATTTTTTTTACCTTTATTTAATAGGGCCTTAATTTTATTTTTTTCTTTAGGCGAAGAAAATTTAATGTTTAATATTCTTCATTTGCTCAGTTTCGTTATGATAATAAGCCATATAAATGTCTGGCTAATTTTCGTAAAGAAACTGAGCCAATTTAAAAAAAAGATAAGACAAAGGTCCAAAAAATTTGCGACAGTGACAATTTAAGCTCATTTTGAACACCTCTCCTGTTGGATTTAGTTTGTAATGACCATGTATATGAATTTAAGTAGAAATAAATTGATTCAAGTGTTTAATCTTTAAAAAAAGCTGATGATTAGAGGTAAGACGTCTGACTTTTAAGCCGGAGGTCTCGGTTCAAATCCCGGCTTGTAGACCACTTAGCTTTTATGTACCACATAACTCTGAATCTTAAAAGTATATTTACCGTTCTTCAGGTTGTTTCGAGTGGATCCCTAGATCCAATTGAGATGTGTCAAAGGCGGGGATAAAATGATGATGATGACAAAGTTTTTGATAAATAAAGACAAAAGTGAATTAAATTATTCAATTCATGTTCTCAGTTTGTATTCTGGGTTCGTTTGACCCATATGGCTAAAAAGATCCTGACAGTTGCTCATTTAGAATGTATCCTTCTTAATTTTGTATTCTGTGGCGAGTTCTTTACCGCGTGTGGTACGAGTAAAAGCACCCTTTAAATGGTGAGTGGTCGCTGGACTCAAAGACAATCAAAACGGGGCCTGTGTTGTAACTTTAAGAAACGTTGTATCGCGGGGACCAAATAGTACATATTTCACACAATATACTTATGCTATAACCGGTTGACAAATTAAAGATATTTTTTAATTATGAGGTTGTTCTACTATCACGAACAATCTACAGGTTAAGCTAAAATACCATAACTAAAATAAAGTAAAAATACATGAAATTAACTCAAAGCTTATTTGCCAACATATTGAGTTAACTCAATATAAAAAAACAGGGGTAGAGTCGGCAATAAAAGTGTGTATAATTTTTTTTTAATTTAGGTAATTGTCCACATAAATATTTAGGTACACGAAGCAGGTGAATAAGTAAGGTTGTTTTTTCGGCATTGAATTAAAAATCAGAGTAAGTATAGTCGCATTAATCCTCTTAACAGTTGCACGAGACTAGTTAGGCTAATCAAAGCTATGAGTTGCATACTAAACCACATAATACCGCCCACCAAAAACCCTAGATTTATTGCAACGTTTTGTAAAAAACGTCAAAAGTATTCCTTTTACTGGTGTCCACAAAATCGTATCTAATCGAAGTTGAATTTCTGAATTTAAACTTTACATGATTGTAGCAAGATTGCTTTTGCAATAACGCAGTTGATCTTTATAAGAGGTAGCTACAGTAATTGTTTAGCAAGGAGAGCATTAGTTAAGCCGTTTTAGTATTCTAATTTGGGATCCGTTACTTGAGATTAGCAATGGTAATTTTGTGTTAAAGCGTCCCATAATGATGTTGGAATGGATTGAGATCGTTATAAGAGTAAGGAAATTTCAATAGGCAAGATGCAATGTTTTCATTTATGCTTTCTTTTGAAAGAATCGCACGTAGAATAGATCACGAGTGTGTTAAAAAATTAAAATACTATAATTTATATTTAAAAATATGCTGTTACAAACTGACAATTTAAATTTTCGCGCCTAAACGGATCTACAGTTCCTGTGACGTCACTCACGCATGTGTCACTCACCATATTTGTTCATCCTGTTTTGTCACTGTCAAACCTGCCAACAGTGTCAAATTCTGTTTTTTTTGACCCGGATGCTAGCCTTTTAAGCCGAATCCCATAGAACAAAACTAGTGACAGTTGCCAATCTAATTAGTTGTCATACAGGTGTGACGCCAACAGACGCTGATTGGTGGATTAAAACACGTTCCGTTTCACATGACTTGAAATTGTAATTATTGTTTGAAATTAGTATAAACTAAAGTAAAAACGTAACAATACCTATTATTTTATGTTCTTTCAACATTTTAATCACAAAATAATGGTAAATATTATAGCTGCATCTTCCCTATTGGTAAATAGTCCATGTATCCTCAACGCAGGAAACACGAAATACACTTAAAGTTACTAATAAAGATCTAAACCGGTACCAGGAGGAACTGAATTTCTTGAGGGATGGCTACCTCTAAGCCTTTATTTTTATGAAATAATTTAATGGCTTCAAAAAACATCACCTACACATCGACACTATTTCATAGAATCGCTTCAGCTAAATATAATCTCCCTTAAAAAATGTATATGAAAATGAAAAAACTGGCCAATTTATTCCTCAGACGACTCATTTTCCAATGTATTTATATACTTTACGTACTAGTATAACTTGATTTGAATCAATAAACACCTGTTATCATCTCTCCAAGCAAAAATCGCGAAACAGGTCTTAGATTTTGGTGAATATTATTTATACATGAAACATAAAATAAAAAAAGCGTTACATTTATTCCATTTAAAAAGAAACGTTCTTGCAATATGTATATATGATAACTAATATAAGTGTTTTTAGTTACTACAAAATAGTATCAAAAATTGGGCGATATCTAAAAAAAAGTTTACCGGACTCTTAAACTCAATTGAGTTTAAGAGTCCGGTAAACTTTTTTTTGCAATTGCATAGGAAGCCCATACAATTCACCTATAGAATAAAACGTATAAGGAGCCACCTACGCAGTTTTAGCTTAAAGACCACTATGGAAGCCGCCTCCTTTTTGATAGTCTCTGGCAGTTTGTTGTATACTGTGACGGGCCCATCACATACACCGACTTCTCCGACGTGCGTAGGTCGTATCCAGGTCTGCGGAGGAGGCATTATGCCTCGTAGTTAGTTAGGTTATTGAAAAAGTATTGATGCATGATTTATATTATGAATAAATTTGAAATGAAAAAAATATTATTTGAGTGAGAAGAATTGATAAATTTCAGCGTCTTTCAGAACTCAATCAAACGCTTCATTAAACTTGTTTGTCACTTTTTGAAAAGAGATTACTTAACAATCATTTTGAAACTTTTTAATATTCCACTGTCCGACAGTGACTAATGGACGCCTTCTATATTTTAAATAAAATGAGGTAGGTATTTTAATAGTTGTAGCAACTTTTACTATTTTGGTAAGCTGTAACCCTAATGCATTGTTAGCTTAAACGTATTAGTATAGTTTGTAATTTTACGTAAGTACTCTAAATAAAGTATGTCTCAACTCAACAGTTTTAAAATTAAACTATGTAGAAATTAAGGTACCTATTGTTCAGACGAAGATAAAGATAATAAAGAAAAATATTTAAATGCATGCAGTAATTTAAAAAAGAAATAATAATAATTTATATCAAATAATAACTGTATCAAAGCTTAAAATAATTTAAATTGCAAGTGTCATAATGTAACTTGAATTGAAATAATAAAAGGATTTTTTATTTTATTTTATTAATTTTATTTATTGTTCAGACGAAGAAACGTATTGCATAAACGAAGAAAAATTTTGAATTTCATATTTGATGAGATCAATACAATACCTTTTTCACCTCAGCCGTTCGAACAAGCCTACTTTCCTCACTCCCTGGAGTGACGAAAGTGCGACTTTCATCACTCCAGGGGGTGACGAAAGTTGCGACATTTGTCACTCCAGGGAGTGAAATTCTGTTTCTGGAAGCTTTCATCATAATGATGATGCCTTTCATTCACGAATATTGATTATAAATTTCTATCACTGTTATTTTTAAAACATAATTTCATCGTTTTATTCAGAGTTTCAAATGTCACTTTCGAGTGCTCGATTCTAAAAAATCACCCCCCAGATCGACGCCACCTTATAAATATAAATACCTATTTCCATGCCTTGGCATTTCTCTATTCCCTTGCACTTGTGGTAATTTCTGTACCATCCAGTTCAGAATAAATTTACCCGATAGTACCTACCCATTACCTACTTAGCTAATGCTCAGGTATTTTTAAAATGTAACACTTTTATTTCAAAGAAAGATGGAAATTTTTCGTCAGTAGCGTTCACAATAAAAGGCTGTGAAACAATGGGTTGAGGGTATATTCTACAGAGACGCGCCAGCAATGGATTTTCGTACAAAATTGTCGACCGAGGCGGGCGAAATGCTTTAGCCTGTGCTTTACGCGCCACGTCTACCTGCATTGAATTTTAAGATACGCGTTTATTGTACCTATACCCGATTTTGACTGAAATTTCGTATACCAATCTATACCTCGGCTGGTGTAGGAATTTCCTACCTGGTATTGGGTAGTAAAATGGCCTATTCTCAGTCTTTCTTGTCACACTCGGCCAGGAATACCCTCTTTCCCGGCTTTTTACAGTATTGAAGATTATTATTTTAATACTTGGTGAAGCTTAAGTCGATAATGTTTGCACTCGGTTAGTCCAAAATAAACTTTATAATTCTGTGTATTTGAGCCATAAATTAATTACAGCTTGATCATGAATTGTGAAACGAGGTTTCCATATACATTAAGTTAATTAATTATTTGCTTTAATTTGGAAAACGTTTTAATATATTATGGTGATAACGATTTGTAATTTATTGTGTGTAAGATAAATGTTACTCACATTAGGCTGATATACCTAACATAAAAATATATATACTCGTAAATACTCAGTTAAAATAAAGACTTTTAATGAATGAACAAAATGGGTGCTAAGTACATATTTTCGGCCAAGGTTCTCCTTGAAGAAACTACACTTAGATTAGGCACAGATTTTGTTAAAACCAAACCGTGCCTAATCTTAGTCTTCTTCTTTATCCTAGCGTTTATCCCGGCTTGGGGTCCGCTTGACAACCTAATCCCATGAATTGGCGTAGACACTAGTTTTTACGAAAGCGACTGCCATCTGACCTTCCAACGCAGAGGGGAAACTAGGCCTTTTTGGGATCAGGTCCGGTTTGCTTACAATGTTTTCCTTCAACGAAAATCGACTGGTAAATGTCAAATGATATACCGTAGATAAGTTCCGTAAAACTCAGTGGTTCGAGCCGGGGTTTGAACCCGAGACCTCCGGATTGAAAGTCGGACGTCTTACCGCAAGGCTACCAGCGCTTGATCGTGCCTAATCTTAATAAGTATCTTTAAATAATAATAAACTTTCCTAAACTGTTAGCTATCTTAGTCTGCTCGTATCGGTTGCTCGTAAAATATTTTTACACTCGACGTAGTTATTGTTTGTGTTTGAGAGTTCTAAACCAAGGTTTTTATAATGATTCAGCTTTCCGTGTCTGATACTAAATATGTTTAAGACGCGTTTAATCCTAATGGTGCAACGAGGAAAAATCTGTAGGAGTTGAGACTGAATTTGTAGAAAAAAAAATATAAGTAGGAGATATTTATATAGAAGAGTATCGACATCTAAAATGTCATTTTAATCCTTTACTAAATACGTAGCCAAGCAAAAGAAATGAACGCCTAAGTGTACATGGTGTAACAAAAATATTGGTGAGCCTTTTACGGGCATAATTAGTACTGTATTCTAATTATGAAAAAGTAATGAAAAAATTTTTTCACGCGAAAAAAAAAATTCGGTTTTGTTTGGAGGGTTGGCCAGCTTTGACGACGCGTTCCATACAAAAAAAATATGTTCGTGTCCAAAAAAAATTTCTTCTACTTTTTCTTACTCGCCATACGATGTCAACTATGCCCTTAAACGGATCACTAGTATTTTTGTTACACCCTGTATAAAATTACGGGGCTCAGTAAGAGAGACGGTTTCATAAATAAGAGACGAAACGTCTTAGGGCCTTACGTACTCAATTATTCTTAGCTTGGCCCTTTTCGAGATATCTAAGTTAAGTACGGGGGAACGAGATTGCCACTAACCGTGAATGGTCAAATGTACTTAAGTGATGTTGGAGTGGCTGTGGGGTTTTAGAAATACATCGGCTATCTGTCCACATTTCAGGGTAAATGTGCGCATGTCTTGTAGAACGATAGATTTGTAATTGAATCAATCAAATTAGTATAGTTTCACCATCATCTTTGCACATTAATAAAAGTCAATTACACAGTAACAAAAATACTGATGATCCATTTAAGGGCATAATTTGGTATCGTATTGAGAGTAAGTTTTTTTATGGGACAAGTCGTCTCAGCCGGTTAACCCTCCATACAAAACCATTTTTTTTCGCGAGAATTGAACATACACTTAGGCACTTCGCCGCCTTATTATTAACCGTAAAAGTTAACTTTGCGGGTTATTTTTGAAAAAGATCTTTAGGTACTTAAGTAGGTAAGTATATCTAATTTATTTGATTTTGTTAAATGAAATGCACGTTTACCAATAATTTCAAAATCTAGGTCGGAACTAAGCGAATGAACATGAATAAAGTTTGTTAATCTAATTAACAAGTTTGACTCACGGAATTGTTTTCTAAATTGCTACTTAAAATACTTGTGTAGGTACATATAGGATAGGAACTAGTGGAATACATAATACTGTAGCAATTTGGTGAAACTTTAACTAGGACAAAGAAAACGGTTTACCGCCAACTTATAAAATACAGGGTGTAACAAAAATACTGGTGGTCCGTTTAAGGGCATAATTGTGCGCGACCAAAAAAAGTGGGAGATTTTTTTCTTACTTTTTAATACTTTGAATAAGTACGATACCAATTTTGCCCTTAAAAGGATCATCTCCATCAATCCAAAATTATATATTTATAATTTTTGTATCATTTTATCAGATTTGGTGTCTGATAGACCAAACAATTTAGACAAATAATAAAACTGTAATTTCTTGGTAACTCCAGAAACATTTTTGGTAACGCCAGAAAAATAAAGAGAGACAGATTCGTTTTTCTTTAAATAACCATTTTTAATCGTGTAACTATTTGATACTTGAGCCTTAACCTATAAAGAGAACGGCTTTACCGACAAACAGAACCCTCTTTTATTTGACTTCTAATCAGGTGTTTGTATGTATACAGTTTCGCTTGGTTTCGCTAAGGTTTTCATTAGCTATTTAGGGTCCTAATTAGCATGAAAACAGACCGTTTTCGGAACTAAATAGGGATTTAAGTAGGTCAAACTCGAACATACCCAACATGGCCAATGTGATGTACAGTCGCCATCAAATATATCGGAGCGGCCAGGGTATTTAAAAATATCTGAACATGCACTTTATCACCTTGACAATAGAGGCGTTGTTCCGATATTTATTCTACCATATACCACCTTGGCCGCTCCGATATATCTGATGGCGAGTGTACATAATTTATATCAATAAGAAACAAAATTGTTCCATTCGTTGTTTTCGACATATTTCCACGCCATTGTCAACCCAGAAAGCGCAATGAGCTGTTGAATTGAAACATAAATTGCGAAACTTTATTGTTTTCCAAACTTGAACAAAAAATATTTATGAGTCAGTTTTATATAAGATCACTAGTACATTCCAAACAAAACAAAACTATAGTAATTATAGGCGACTAGAAAGTACAGGGTGTAACAAAAATACTGGTGATCCGTTTAAGGGCATAATTGGTATCGTATTGCGAGTGAGAAAAAGTAGGAGATAAAAATGTTGAACGCGAAAATAAAATTAAAGTAGGATGAACCATCCATAAAATACATTTATTTTAAAATTTCAATTTCTTAGTATCCATAGTTAGAATAATAACCAATTATGCCCTTAAAAGAATCACCAGCATTTTTGTTACACCTTGTACTCGTATAAGCAGGTACAGGTACCTACCTATAGCATGTTTTTTTTTACAATGAAATGGCAAAAATGTACAGTCTTTTACCAGCCGGCAACGTGAAACTTATTATTTTTAGTTTTTTGATTGTTTACAAACAACTTATTGCTTTTAATGCAGAAAAAAACATTAAGTTAACATAAATAAAATAAAACAACTTTGAACGGATTATATCGCGTATACTGAATTTTAAATTACATCCCGACGTTTCGAACACTTTACAGAGTTCGTGGTCACGGGTCGACCCGTGACCACGAACTCTGTAAAGTGTTCGAAACGTCGGGATGTAATTTAAAATTCAGTATACGCGATATAATCCGTTCAAAGTTGTTTTATTTCATGAATAACTATCGCGGCAACCGTAGAAGATATTATTAACATAAATAAAACAATGTACGTACTTGCTATAATGTAACTTCTTTATTCAAATGTTTGCTCAACCTTTTCCCTGTAGGAGGGTAATTCATTGCAACGAACCTTATTGGATTTGCCAGCTGGTTTTGGTATTACTTTGATTTACTTTTTGGAATCGCTCTACGAGATTAAGTGGAAATGTAAAGATTAGATAGCTTAAGTGTCTTTTTAATTCTTTAATGAAAAATTCATTATGCTAATAAATTTTATACAAAGTGTATTTTACCAATGTACTGGTGATCCGTTTAAGATCATGATTGGTATCTTATTGTGGGCAAGGAAAAGTAGGAGAAGCATTTTTGAACGCTAATTGTATTAACGCATCATCCCAGCCGGCTAACTCCATACCAATCCAGGCCTATAACCGCGAAGCACTTCGTTCATCGAATCGTCTATTTGCATCACTCTCTTTCGTATATGCAAGAGCGATAGAGACGGGACCATCGTTTTGTCGATTTTCGAACTTCGCGGTAGGCCCTCAGTTTGTCTTTAGCGTGAAAAATATTATTTTAGATTAACGTAATTAAAATACAATAGCTTTATTGCACCTTGTATATAAAGTTAAAGTTTGGCAACAACAAAAATAATTAGTCAAACATACAACGTTGCATTTACACAATTATTTTTTTGTTTAAGACCACATTTTGTCCCTTATGAGTCTTAGGACTTTAAAAAGTTACTACAAAACCTACCTTTGAGACAGAGACGGTTGGTATCTCCTGACTTCTTTTTTAAGTGTTGACAACATTTTATTTACATAGATAGATGAAAATAATACTCATCATCAATAATTTTTCTTTTTTTTTGTGTTACCTTTCGTGAATTGTTTTCACCTGATGGTCTCTTCGGAAGGCCTTAATATTAATTTTAAAATTTTACTGTGCCGTTAAGATAACACTTTTTACACATTTTAGTGATCTGTGATCTTACAATAAAATTACCCTTTAGTTATTATCGATATTTTGAGGACCTAAAAATAACTCGTCGTACACCGAAGACATCCTACCCATGTTTTATATTGCTCATACTAGGCAATATCCTAGGGTCTCTATTGGTTCCCATAATTTTTTACTTCCGTTTTTGTCAGTCCATAACGTTTTCGATCATAATTTTTATTAGTCATATTGTCAATAGTCATAAAATTTTACAATCTAAATTGCTGGTCCGATTTTTGCAGGTCATAATTATTGTTAGTCATAAAATCTGTTACTCATAATATTCAAAGTCCAAATGGTGTCTACTACATAATGTTGAAGGCAATAAACTTGCTTGTAATAATTGTTTCAAGTTCTTTAATCGTAGATTATTGATAACTATATAGGGGTGTATATCGGTTTCCACAAATTTTAAGTTCCGATTTTTTTATAGTCCATACCCTACCTATCTCTGGGAGCAGTTTCATTTTTAGGGTCATAAAAAAATAACCCTAACCTACCTATCTCTGGGAGCAGTTTCGTTTTTAGGGTCATCAAAAAAAAATAACCCTAACCTACCTATCTCTGGCAGCAGTTTTGTTTTTAGGGTCATCAAAAAAAATAACCCTAACCTACCCATCTCTGGGAGCAGTTTCGTTTTTAGGGTCATAAAAAAATAACCCTAACCTACCTATCTCTGGCAGCAGTTTTGTTTTTAGGGTCATCAAAAAAAATAACCCTAACCTACCCATCTCTGGGAGCAGTTTCGTTTTTAGGGTCATAAAAAAAATAACCCTAACCTACCTATCTCTGGGAGCAGTTTCGTTTTTAGGGCCATAAAAAAACCCCTAACCTACATATCTCTGGGACAGCAATAAGTTTATTGAAAACAAAGGGATGACATTAAAACGATATGATTAACGACTATTAGTCCGATAAAATATATGCCTTAAAATATTTCTGAATAATTATTGATAGACCTTCGAATGTTATACTCATAAATTTTATGCCTTTTGCGATTATAGTGTTTAATATTATAGATCTTTATTATTAGAACTATGAAACGTTATGCTTTACAAAAATTATGACTATTGATGTTTATGCCCATAAATTATATGAATATAAATTTCTGACTATCGAAATTCGAAACAACAAGTTTATGGGAAACAAAGGGATCCCAATATCCTATATTAGTTCGAGAAAGGAAATATAACAGTACGATCGGACTTTTTCTCAAAGGGGAAATCACAAACGAAGATGCCATCACGTTGACAGCCAATTTTCTGCTATCGTTTTTGTTTCGCCCGAGAAGGACAACGGTTCAATAAAGGGTTAATATACGATTAACGGAAAGCCCATTTTTCATCGTTTTCATTTGATATTCCTATACGATCCTTCGTAGGATGTTACTCTGGATCTGAACAATGCTGGGTTTAGAAGAAGAGGTAAAGATGAGATGGACAGATACCATAGTAAAAGACTCATGTCTTTCGAGCCTGCGAAGTTTCAGTTGATGACACGTCCGATCGCGCGAAGTGGAGAGAAAGAACGAGAAAAGCAGACCCCACATCATATGGGAATTATCATGCTGAGGAGAGAAAGAGAGAGAGATGATGATATACTCGTAGCATCGAAGTTCTAAAATCTTCGTCGACTGATGGTCTTCCCCGAGTTGACCTTAATTAGATTTAGTCAACGTAAATCTTACTTCTGACAAGCAGTTTAATCAAAGTCTAAACCTACAGCGGCTTCGGTCTGATTAACGAATTTATGGTTATTCTTGGTGATTAACTAGCATCAGATTAATGCCGATACGAAAACGTCAAATCTTAATTTATGAAATAATCTTGGTAACGAAAATTGGTAGGTAATGCAACATCGTAGAAATTATGAAATTTAAACTTTCGTAAGACTTACTAACAATACAAGGTGTAACAAAAATACTGGTGATCCTTTTAAGGGCATAATTGGTAACGTAATCGAACTAGGAAAAACTAAGAAAAAAAAATTTTTGCGCGGAAATTTTTTTGGTTTAGTATGGAGGGTCGACCAGCTGCGTGAAATTCTTTTTTCGCGTCCAAAAATTTTTTCTCCTACTTTTTCTTAGTCGCAATACGATACCAATTATGCCCTTAAACGGATCACCAGTATTTTTGTTAAACCTTGTATAATATATAATGGTTTCACTCACTTTTATTTAATTACTATGAGTGGCCATGAATCGGTTCAAGACTCTCAATTTTTTCCTCTTTTGTGCAGATGTCGAAATTTTAAATATCAGTAAATTTTTGAAAAAATTACCCTATAAATAAATAAAAATATCATGAAACAGTTGTTTCAACTTCGTAAAACGTTAAAAAGTACAAAATACCGCAAAAATAATTTTGGCCCCGTAGATCGTGAATTTACCCCCATGTGCAGAGGTTTCGGGTTCAAGCCCCGGCTCGGACCACTGAGTATTTCGGAACTTAGGGCAGATGCCCCGGTTGTGGTCACTGTGCCGGTTTTGGCCATTTTCAAATTTATCAAGGTATAGACAAATTTACAAGTCTATGGTTTATGGTTAATATAAGAGTAAAAAATGGCAGTACACATGGCACTGTCATCTGTCATGTATAAGTTGTCATTCAGCTGTCAGGGGCCATGGAAAAAAGTGGCCAAAACTGGCTCCTGGACCCATTTCTGACATTTCACTAAAGAAAATAAATATATCTAATGTCAGAATCTTAACAGTGGAGATTCATATAAATAAAGCAATATGTTTTCACTGACTTAGTACAAAAAAAGTGTCATAATTCCTTATTGACACAAAATGACGGACGTCTGAATAGACAAACTCTCCTTAAAGTGGCCAAAACCGGGGCATCTGCCCTATGTACGGAATATCATTTGATATTCACCAGCCGCTTTTCGGTGAAGGAAAACATCGAAAGGAAACCGGTCCTAATACCAAAAAGGCCTAGTTTCCCCTCTGGATTGGATGGTCAGATGAACAGTTGTTTTCTTAAAAACTAGGGTCTACGCCAATTCATGGGAGTAGGTTGTCAAGCGGACCCAGACAAACGCTAGGAGGAAGAAGAAGACTTCATTAAAAAAACTTGTGGTAGCTGGATGTAAAATAGAACATGTGCTATTAGGATTGAGGTCTGAACACATGTACATACGGAACCCTCGGTACGACTCGAACTTGACCGGTTCATATCATATTAATATCGACTTACCCACGAACGCAGTAAAGGTCAGATGTTTTAATAATAAGATAAAAATAAACTTTGTAGTAAGTATAAGATTAATGTCGCTTTTTCCAGATTTTTAATATATTTTACATTTTTAATACAAGCATTCCAGACTAGTATTTTTTTATCAATTTTTATTGACTAATGTCGCAGTAAAATTAATATAAATTTTGACATCAGTACATAATGCATATACTTTTTTTATAGTTGCATCTATAACTAACAATTCGAACGTGCTTGTTGCTAGCCCTATTCCATAAAATATTGACTCTGTCTTCAATATATCCACATCAAACATACCAGCAGCACTACTTTAATAAAGTCGCTCAAGCCAGGAAATCCTTTCGATCCCACAATATGAGGATTTCACGCCACACGGACTTTTCTAGGCTTCCCGGTTGAATACTGTTTCAACAGTGCCTTTAGTGGATGGTTAAAGCGAAATACAGGATATTTCATTTCGCTTCAGAATTTCAGATAAATGAAATAAAAATATTCAAGCTACAGCTGTCCCTAAAAGAAATCGTCACTAGAGGTAATTAAAAAAAAAACTTGTATCTTGTTCTGTCACGCAAAAGATAAATGTGGTAACTATGTATGCGATGCTTATGTTTAGAGTTACTGCGTTTCAACTTAGAGAAGAAGTATGAGATACGAGTTTTTTCAAAGTAGTGACGAAATGTCAACACACTTAAAAGACGGATGGAACAGTATCAAATATTCTTACTGGCTACTTTAAGCTTTATCATAAAAGTATAAAAGTCTTTAGTAACTATGTCATTTTCATAAGGGCCAAATTTGGTTAATCTGATAGCCCATCAGCTTTTCTATCAGCTTTTTAAGCGTTGGCGTTGGTTTTTAGGGCCACAATACATATATCTGTTCTGTAGCTAAAATAAGCTTAAAGAAAAAATAACCGACTTCACTTACGCTCCGCTTAACGCTTTTCCAAGAAGAAATGCCCGAATTGCTGTAAAAAATACTGAAATCACTACAGGTGTGCCTATAATAGTTCAATAGTTCCCTCGATTTCTCCAGGACCCCATCATCAGATCCGGATCTGGTGGCAATGGAACCAATTGTGAAGTTCTTTGTAAAGAAAATAATATTTTCCAAATCCGTCCAGCCGTCTTCGAATAATCAGTGAACATACATAAAAAATAGCAAAAAAAAAAGATCCCAACGGATTGAGAACCTCCTCCTTCGAAATATTGAAGTCGGTTGAAAACGTGCCTATAAACAGGCTGTTTTCGTAGTCATGCAAAAAAACACAGATTGCACAGACTAAGTATAAGTATACAAAAGCTTTAAAAAAACCGCGACGTCAGCACACTAAGGTGCAATTTGATTTGTAAAACTACGCCGTGAGCATCGCTTCTGACTTGTATCCCACATCATCCATTCCCATCTTTGATAAATAAATTGTCAAACATTTTAATTCGTTGATGCAAAAGATGGAAATTAGTGAAATTAATTAAATCATCTAAATCAATAAGGGTTTCTGTCCGAAACATCCTCCCTTTAATATTCAACATCTATGGGAAAAGGAAAACCGAGTGCAAGACTAGAAATATGCATGGAGTTGCTTATATCTAAATATTATATTGCAATTCATAATGTTGACGTTATTAGGTGAAATAAAATATAAGACACGTATCTATAATTTCCCTGTACCTACTTCAAAGTTGCAATAAAGATATAGAGAAGGAAGAAGACAAAATGTTTATCCTTTAACTATAATTTTTTTGACTTACTTTTTAAGCCAGTAGGTATTTGGTTAAAATACAAAGTTAAAATTTTAAACTGAAATTAATTATATGCAGTCTTCTTAAACGGCTAGGCAAAATATTCAAAAAAATAATTTGAAATGCTCCATTATTCTTAAACTTTTAATTTTTAAATTTCGCGAGAGTCCGAGGCCTGATGAGCTTTTTCCACAGTCAAGCAAATATTTAAATCATGATTTCTTTTTTATAACATCTCTGTCTCATTTTTATTTACAAAAGAATAATAACTAAAAGAGGTGAAAGGTGGATATCTTTGGAACAGGCCTTCACCTAAGGGGTTCCAATATAAATAGTAAAAAAGTACGTACATTAAATAGAACTAACAAACAAATAAATAGATTTCTAAAATAATATATGTAAAATACTAACCACCAATGTATGAAAAACAGGAAATAAAAGGATTTTCATTTTTATATTTATTTTTTATTTTATTATAATAACTAAAAACAGACATCCAAATATATCTATATGTGCTCTAAATGTTTATCACTACGACTCCATTTCTTCCCCTGTGCCGCCAGCGAGTGTCTCTTCCACATTTTAATTTCGCCAAAAACGACAAGAAAATCAATCAACCCATATTAATGAACGTGTTTTCAAAGTCCGTTTTCTGTCACAAATCCCTCTAACAGCTTTTACGACTTTGACTTTGTCTTTGGCCGTCGTTAGCGATGTCACTTTGTATTTTGTTTATGGACCGTGGCGGACGGACTTTAGTCCGAACAGAAAGAGAGCTAGCAACGTCAGATATGACACAAAAATAAAAGCAACGAAAACTCTTTAGTCGGTTCTGGCAGCTTTAAAAGTGGCGGAGGTCAAAGAATGCAAACCACTTCAAGAAAACAAATTCTAGAGTGGTTTAATGCAATATTATGAGATATTATATACATAATTAGATTTTGTCATTGCCAAAAGATTCTGTTGTCATAAAACGTACGAGTAATACATAGTTTGTCGCCTACTTTTTTGTTTACGTAATAATACGCATTTTTTGTTCTAATGTTAAAATATAATAGGCTCTGTTCTTTATAACTGAGACAATTTCGGCAGTTTTTACCTATTTTGGTATTACTATTTTTCAATTCCAAACTCTGACTTCCAGTACCTCCACCCATTAAAAGCTGCCAGATACCCGGATCAAGCAATAAAGGAGTATAGTAATCTATCAGACGGGTTTGGTTGTATCATATCATATCTGACTTGGCCAGCTCTGAGTCCAGAAGGGTGTCGTGTTCCGGTTTTTCCGGGGTTTTCTGAATGTGATTCAGAGATGAAACGTCTAAACGACCACAATGTCGAAAAACATGAGAAACGTCTAACAATTGAAATGAAATGAAATGAAATGAAATGAAATGAAACGTCTAACAATTGCTTAGGTTGACTTTTCTAACGGAGTATAAAACATGCACGACCTTGTTGTCTCATGACGTTCAAACTTACGAACTTCAACCGTATGGGTGGTAGACCACATTTTTGCTCGACTGTACATAGTGTAAAAAATTTAAACAAAAAAAGAACCGACTTCACTTAGGATCCGCTATTCCAAGAGGAAGTGGCCGAGTTGCTGTAAAAAATAGTGAAACCACTATAGGTGTGCCTATAATAGTTGAAGAGATCCCTCGATTTCTCAGGATTCCATCATCAGATCCCGACTTGTTGACAATGGGACCATCTAGGGGTTATACCCGTTAGATAAAAAAAAAATTGAAAATCGGTTAACGATTCACGGAGATATCGAGTAACATACATACAAAAAAAATGATAAAAAAACAGTCGAATTGAGAACCTCCTCCTTTTTTGAAGTCTGTTAATAAATAAACAGTGACGCGTTTCTGATATTTTTATTCCATATTCTCTTTTTTATTATTCAATTGCTTTTCACCTCACTAGCTCGGAAAGCCCTTTTTGTTTGTTTAATATCTATTGTGAAAATCGCTTTTTATCCACATGTGGTGAAAGAGTTTTGACATAAGTGACAAGTGGCTTAAGTGACATTTGACAGCTAACAAAACGTAAAACGTTAAAAGTGCAGAATTTTTAACATCGCAATTAATGAATTGCATCGAGTAAAAACACTTAATACAGTCTTACAACTTTATTTTAATTCATAAATATCAGCATTCAACATTAATCTTCATTCTTTTTGTAAAAACGGATAAATTGTTCTGACAGCCGAATAAGTCTACGTACGAACAAAACGCATCTGACATTTAATAAAACCTTTTACGTCAAAACTTTTCATTTCAATTCATCCATCATATCATATCAACGTTAAATATTCGCATGTTTTTCTAGGTTGTTTTGGTAAAAATTAGTGATTCGAGTGATGAAGAAGTATTAAACACCTGAGGAATTACGGGAAACCGAGCAAAATGCACCCTTTTTCTTATTTTCCTCGCTGTAGTGAGGTGAAAAGTTTTGTGTTATACACGGGTGAAAGTTATTTTACGTCTCGTGTATTAAAGCACTCGCTACGCTCAGGATTCTATTTTTGAACCACTCGCTTCGCTCGTGGTCAATAATAGAATCCTTTCGCTAGCTCGTGTTTCAAATAACACTCGCACGTAAAATACAACTTTCACCACTTGTATAACAAATAACTATTCTTCATGTCATACTGTTGGACATGGGTTATTTGGTCCCTCGGGGCACCATATTATCTAATATGTCACATATCCAACAATTCTTTACTTTTAATAAATTGTTAAGGGATCTGAAGTTTACACACTATATGTATTGAATAGAAAAGAATATTCTAAAGGTTCTAAACAATTGAAAACAATTGTGTTTTTTGGTAACCCCTTAAAAGAGTCCATGTTGTAATTTACGTGGTACCGTACTGTGTTGTAGTTTTTATTCATTTATTCAAATTGCTTTGTCATGTACATTACATAATAAGGTGTTATTATAATTTTGGGCCAGTTCATGACACCCTGTCAGGGCACACAATACATGCTAACCTATGATGACTAAGTTTACATACATAATTGGTACTTAATTAAATTATTATCTTACTGGATTATTTGCGCATGAGTTTTAGATTTTAATTTTTAACATGTCAAGTTAAGTTCAGTCACCATCAAAACACATATCGGAGCGGCCAAGGTACTTAAAATTATTTGAACGTGCATTTTATTGCCTTGAAAATAGACGCGTTGCGCGTTGCGTTGTTCAGAATGTGACCACCTTGGCCTCTCCAATATATCTGATGGCGACTGCACCAATGAAAGGCATGAAATCAATGATATGGTTATGATACGATATGATATATATTAAGTTTTCTTTAGACAAAATATATTCACCTCACCATTTTAGCGCTATGGTGCCACACATGGTTACATAACAGTCAAATGTATGACATCTTTTTGCGTCTGGGGCTAAAAAATCTAAAAATAGTCTCATTTATTTATTTGCAAAAACCAAATTACAATATTACTATTTTTTTTTAATTACACATGTCATAACTTAAAACTAAAACGCAAAAATCAAAGCAAATCTAACTTATAGCTAACTAAGACTTAGAAAATAAGACAAAAGAAAAGAGGCTTACTTACGAAAAAAAATGCAAAGTAAAAATTATATTATATTATTAACGGCCTCGTAGCCTATATACTAGTTGGTGGTGACCCTGCCTACGAAGCAAGAGGTCCCGGGTTCGAATCCTGGTAAGGGCATGTATTTGTGTGTTTATCACGAATATTTGTTCCTGAGTTATGGGTGTTTTCTATGTATCTAAGTATATATTTATCTATATAAGTAAGTATATCGTCGCCTACTTAGTAGGTACCCATAGTACAAGCTTTGCTTAGTTTGGGACTAGGTTGATTTGTGTAAGATTGCCCCAATTTTTTTTTCTTTTTTTATATTTGACTTAAGTTACACAAAGAAGAAGACAGTATTTGAATATTAATCTAGTCGGTCCCTTTTATGATCGCGATCACTTGATTTCGCAGTTGACTCGTTTTGAATAGTTTCGATATATCGAAACCCTCGCCGCACTTACTTGAAGTCACTTCTTTGATTTGGTCCTATCAGACCAAAGAGGTACACCCATGAACATACGAAACGGGTCGCCTTGTACGGAGATTTCTATAAGAAGTTACCCGCTTTACATAGGTAAGTACTCGTTTTATACACACAATACACTGGTTACATCTATTAGGGAGGGATAGGGGGGTGGCATTACTTTCAATGTCCCACAAAGTCTAGCAATCCCTTTTAGATTCCTCTGAGACCCTTAGTGCTTCGACCTGAATATTTTTTACTTGTTAAAATTTAATAAGGCGGACACTGCGGACAGTTCTTTTTCTGTTTTCCAAACTAGTAAAAAAAATAGTTGCCTGTAAAGTCGGTTTACGGACGATAATTTTGCGTGATAACGTCATAAGACAACATCATAAAGCTCTATACCTGGAGGAGCCATCGTCTCATCTTTCCAAACAAAAAAGTCTGCCAAAATCTGAGGGGGGCGAGGTAGCATACGTATGGCTTTTTCAATTTAAAGGTACATCATTGTCGGTTGTTAATAAAGTTTATTTCTAAATGAATTTTTATAGCAGCATCGCCTTATTGATAAAGGACAATGATGTACCTTTCACTTGAAAATATCACGCATATTTGACAGTAAGTCACGACACTAAATGGAGCAACAAATAGTTGATTTTACATATGTTGAAATATGGTTCATTATTGGATGCAGTCCTTGCAAATGTCAAACAAAAAAGCCAAGGATCATTTTTGCTTGTATTTTCAAACAAAGTAGAAGGCAGTAATCCTTAGGGGCGTTAAATATGCATAAGTGTCAAACGTCAAAATAGTTACTGCCCGTTAGAAAATAAACGATTATCTTTGAATCGATTCAGTAAACGACGCTGGATTTTCGATATGGATTAATTTTTTAATCATAATAGTAATGATAAAAAAAGTAAAAATGTGAAATTATATTTCATATTTTTGTTAACTAGTCATAAATAATAGAACATTTTTTACACCTAAAAACAATACATAAAGGCATTTTCACGGAGCTCTTTACTCACTGAAAACGATGAACTGAATGCGTGTAATCGATTTTTGAAATAGTTTTTATAAACCTATTAGATTTTCCTGCTAATAACGTTGACAGAGGGGAATGTACCTAAGCTTACTCCAGGTATAGAGCTTTATGGACAACATTGATGAAAAATTGCATACTTTTATTTAAGAATTGAAATGAATTGAATTATTATCGAAAAGATACAAATAAAATGCAGTATCGTCGCCATCAAACACATATCGGAGCGGCCAAGGTATACTCAAAAATATCTGAACATGAACTTTATCGCATTACAATAGGTCGTTCAGATATTTGTGACCACCTTGGCCGCTCCGATATATTTGATGAGAATGATGAGCACTATACAAAGATTGCATAATCATACAAGGTGTAACAAAAATACTGGTGATCCGTTTAATGGCATAATTGGTATCGTATTTCGAGTAAGAAAAAGTAGGAGAAAATTTTTTTGGACGCGAAAAATATTTGTTTTTGTATGGGACACGTTGTCACAGCTGGCCATACAAAACTAAAATTTTTTTCGCAAGAATTTTTTTTTCTTACTTTCTCATAATAAGAATACGATACCAATTATGCCCTTAAAAGGATCACCAGTATTTTTGTTACACCTTGTATACACGGGAAAATTTGACAGGTGCCGCTGTGACCCGGGTATAGTTGAATTACCGAGAGCGTGGAATTGCATATGTAGTAGTATTGTTTGTTTACAGGCATTCTATATTTGAATCAGCACACAAAGAGGCACAACACGGTACAACCACTACACATGCAATTCCACGCTCTCGATAATTCAACTATAACCGAGGACGCAAAGGGGTCACAAAACCGCTAGTATTTTTTGAAAACCGGGTTTCGGTTTTTGTACATTAGCAAAACCGGCTTTTCCGGTTTTTAGATGATTTTTCGGTTTTACATGTAAGAAGTGAAAAAAACGGAATTTTATGAATTTATACCTTAATATTGAACGATTAAACAACAGAGGAGACTTTTTATATATCTTTTCATTATTTGAAACAAAACTCTTCACAAAATAACCATTTTAAAACGAAAAATCTTCCGGAACCTCCTTCTCTGCGTTTGTTCGAGCGCTGTATTGACTAAACGGGAATAGGGACTGAATTTATTTTAGAATATATGTTTTTAGACTGTACATATATGCGCCCGTGCACGAAAAAAAGAGATGCATTGCAACGATTCAGACTTTTTGAACAAATAACGATAAATGCGCAAATCTATAAAGTTTGTCTAATGTCGCTTGTGGGAGTTTTTAGATAAACCAAAATATCATATTTTAAACTTAGTAATAGGTATTGCTATCTTATAGTCTATGTAAGATAAGGAAAATAAGGGGAAAGCTGACCCAACTTCGGTTTTTTTCTGTGGGGACAACTTTTAGCAATCGTGTCGTGTTTCGGCATGTGCCATATAAAGAGTATTTTTAGTATTTATTTATTTTATTTAAACTTTATTGCACAATTCAAATATAAAGTACAAATTGCGGACTTAATGCCTAAAGGCATTCTCTACCAGTCAACCATCGGGATAAACGGAAATGGTTGTAAGTGCAGGCAGTTAACAAAAACAGAAAAAGGGTCACTTCAACATATTATATAAATATTAATAAATATTTAGAAGCGACATTTAGCGTGCTGACTTTAGACTGTATATATTTGGGTATTTAGGGTCTTCGTCGGTACCCTAAATACCCAAATATATACAGTCTAAAACACATATTTGAAAATAAATTCAATTCTTTTTCCCGTTTAGTTAATATAAAACATTCGAAAACGCTTAATATTTCAATATACTTCATTCGTGAATTCATTTATACATATTTAGTATATTTAGATCTCTGCCTACCCCTCTGGGAAACAGGCGTGATTATATGTGTGTATGTATTTATATTTAGTACTTATGTTTACTGATAAACTAAAAGGTAGAACTTTTACAAATTGCAATAACCAACGGCGTATTTATTTAATCGCAGGTAATTAATGTACTAATACTCTTACAAGTGTAAAACCGAAAAACTCGAAAAGCCGGTTTATCCAAATCTGAAAACCGGTTTTCACAATTTACGAAAAACCCGGTTTCACCGGTTTTTTCGGTTTCGGTGAAACCGGTTTTGTGACCCCGCAATGCAGAAGACGCTCGCTGGTTTTATTTCATTTCAACCTACGCGGAACTCCGAAGCCAAACAAAAACAACGTATATTTAAGAGAAAATTAAAGAAATATTTAATAAATTCACTGCCGTAGCTTTAAAGCATTAATTGTATTTGTAATATGTTAAAATAAATGTTAAAATAAAAGAAATTAGACTAAACATTACTTATGTTTTTAAATTTTTCCTACAGACAAACTGTCAAACAGTTTCGCGGGGATTATGATTAAGATGTAATCTTTGTTGTTTGATTAATAATAAATAAATAAATAAATAATAATAATAATTTTTCCTTAGCAATTGAGTTTACATTTAGACTTGTTCCATACTGGCATTAAGGTCTAAATGATGTCATGAGAGCATTTGAGTCCTTCAGCTACTTACTTCAACTTTCCTTTCGGCCTACTTTTTTGGTCGTAGTGCCTCTGCCTTAAGAGTTCGTCATACCAGAGACTATAGAGATATAGACGACCACAGCCTAAGGTAGAATTCATAAATCCGCGGACTGATTTGACAGCTCTTTTCATACATTTGACAACCGCTTTGTATGCCAGGAGCTGTCAAATCAGTCCGTGGAATTGTGGATTTTACCTTAAGAACTTTTTGAAGCTCATGTCAATTGCCCCATCTATGTCAAAGCCACCTAATGATACCGAAATTGTAAGAGAAATGTCACCTGGACTGCTACTCCACCTGGTAACAAATAGCGTACTAGTAGTACACTAGTAGCTACTAGGTGGAGTAGCAGTGCAGGTGACATTTCTCTTACATATTCAGTATCATTTCATTAGGTGGCTTTGACATAGATGGCGCAATTGACATGAGCTTCAAAAAGTTCTTAGGCTGTGGTCGTCTATATCTCTATAGTCTCTGGTCATAAAAACATAGATAATTATGAGCTTTGAAAAACGACATGACATTAACCTCAATCCATTTGACAAAGCAAACCATTTAGGAAACCGCATTGACATGACTGTTAACGGTATTTTGTGATAAAAGCTTCTTTTAATTTTAACGGTACATTAAAGATGAGTTTGACATTGACATTTTTCGTTCACGAGTAACAACTTTTCTATCTGTGCAATTGTGCATCTCCACATACCAAACTGGACACGTTAATATCCTATCCATGCGAGATCACTATTTGTACTAGAATGTGTCAAATTTGTTTCACTAGCATTATATCAATTTCCGATTGTCGAAATGGCCCCTAGTTTGAAAATATTTTCTAGAAAAAAGATTAAGATCGTCAGTGGTTCAAGTTACAAAGCTCTAGACACACGATCTTGATATTAATTGAAGAGCAAGGGACCTAGAAATATAGCTCGGTCAGGTTAACAAGTCTAAGGTTGCAATTAGGTAAGTTGTTTACTTGACAGGGTGAGGAAGGTGTCTAGGGATCCTTTTCTCAATCGTGGACCGTAGATATGTTCTCCGTGATAATAACCATGAAATATTGTAGTCAAATATATCGGGGCGGCCAAGGTACTAAAAATATCTGAACATGCACTTCATCGCCTTGAGAATAAAGACGTTTTTTTATTATATGTATAGATTACAATACATAGGTATATAAAAAGTACGAACTAAGACGTTGTTCAGATATTTGTGACCACCTTGGCCGCTCCCGATATATATGATGGCGACTATAATATGTAATAAAAGTTATTATATTTAAGGACGGCTAAGATGATACGACCTCAAAATATGCATGTAATTTGTTTTTGCGACCGGCACCAGGCGAATCGCTAGTAACATATAGATTTATATCAAAATATTTTGTAATATTAAAAAAGGAAAGGTTATCCTTCCCGGGGTTAACAGGAAAAAAAGAGTTGATCGGTTTTTATTGTCCAAACTGTGTAACATTTTTAGATTGCATGTCATATAAATATAATAAATATATATATATACAAGGGGTCAATCTTACACAAATCAACCTAAACGACGATATATATATATAATACGTAGATACGAATAGATAATTAAGTAAATATATTATATGATGCGGTTAAGTTATTTTTCAATGTATGGGGTAGACAAATAAATTAATAAAGTTATGAAACTATTATAGCATCATACCTTTAGGTATAGTGTTTAACGCACACTACCGTCCGTACCCCTCCTCCTGACGCAACCCCCCGTTTGAGCACGAAATGTGTCCCGGTTTACAGTTTTCTTTATTTTTTGAGAAAAATATTAATGTTACGAAAAGTATGTGTACCTATGTATAAACTTATCGTCATTAAATTCTAAACGAAAAGGTTCTATAAATTTTTTCGATAGGCTTTACTGTATTCACGTAATAGCTACGTGAATTTCGAGAAAACTCAGTCGTTGACCAAATGAATCAAGTCGTTATTTTCTAAATTACCATAGATACTGAAATAATCATAGACATAATTTTAGTAACATTAATATTTTTCTCAAAAAATAAAGAAAACTGTAAGCCGGGACACATTTCGTGCTCAAAGGGGGGGTAGCGTCAGGGGGAGGGGGACGGACGCTAGTGTGCGTTAAACACCATACCTAAAGGTATTATGCTAAGATATTTTCAAAACTTTATTAATTAGTTTTTATAAATACGTAATTTAACCGCATCAATAGTATATATGTTCATAGGAAACAAATTTATAAAAGTAGGAGCATTTGACCGGGCAATTTGTCCCGTTTCGACTGACTATATAAAATTAAAAATGTAGGTTTTGATAGAATTAGACAACTTAATTAACTATAATATTCTTTTACAGAAACATGGATCCGGAAGAGGTGATGGAAGAGATGGACGCGTCCACTCCTAGCGTCCTGATATTCAACGACACGACTTTCACTAATGGCACCAATGCTACTGACATAAACTACTATTATTTCTATGAGGTAAGTGTTAATGTTCAGGAACATCGATCTAGAGGTGATGGAGGAGATGGACGCGTCCACTCCTAGCGTCCTGATATTCAACGATACTACTTACACTAATGACACCAATGTTACTGACATCAACTACTATTATTTCTATGAGGTAAGTGTTAATGTTCAGAAACATCGATCTAGAGGTGATGGAGCAGAGCAGATGGACGCATCTACTCCTAGCGTCCTAATATTCAACAACACGACTTTCACCAATGGCACCAATGCTATTGACATCAACTACTATTATTTCTATGAGGTAAGTATTAATCTTCAGAAACATGGATCCGGAGATAATGGCAAAAATGGACGCGTCCATGCACTCCTAGCGTCCTGATATCCAACGACACGACTTTTACTAATGGCACCAATGCTACTGATATCAACTACTATTATTTCTATAAGGTAAATATGCCTAAATGACAATGAAAATAGGTCATTTTGTATAGAAATTTCCATAAAACCTGAGCCGTTTTGGTGAACCTTTAGTGTTGAGATTGCTTTGTAGTAGTCGAGGCAGTAAATCTTTCATAAGACCATTTTTGTGAGACCACAGACATACAGATTTACCCGACAGCAAACCAAATTTTTGGAAGATCAGACAGTTATATCTTCCCCGTTGATACCGATTGTAGATAACTAAACAGCAAAGGAAACAGACGCAATGTTCTATAGGTAGGTACAATCAGCAGCAGAAGTAGCTTAGCGGGTGAGGTGTTCAAAACCACCTTCACCCTTATTCTCTTTACAATAAAGTCGTGCCAATATCATTTTAAATACGTCAATCGCTTGGCTATTTCCACTGCTGACTGTACACATATAAATCTTGTCTAAAACATCAACTTCAACTAAAGTAAGTTGGTAGGTATGCAAGTTTAAAGCAAATTAGAAGGTTTATTCGAAAATTGGATGCATGTCGTATTGCAATTATACTGAAATCTTCCGTTTCTGTGACCGGTACTTATCATTACGTAACTATCTGCTGTATACCACACACAGATGTTCACTTTTATAATAACTATTATAAACTAAAAAAAAACATAACACAGAAACAGATCAACCGATTTTGATGAAATATGTCTCAGAAATATCGCTAGAAAACTTGTTTTCCAATAAAATAAATAAATAAATAGGTTCACCTGTTTGGGAGTTATCGTGCCACAGAGGTACACATGTGTCAAATATCAGTAAAATTTACAACATGCTTGTTTTGCTTCAGGGCCTTCAGGTGTTCAAAAGAAAGTCGCAGCCAGTATTAAGGACAGTTTTTTTCATAGCAGTATTATTTTAAACTAGAAGTAAATTATTTTACTACGAATAGCCGTAAAAAAGTCATTAAAAGTTAGAAAGGTTTCATTTTCTTGAATACGAATTCTTAAAAACAGTCATTTAAATTCTAAGTACTCATTCTTAATACTCTTAATTGTAGTATCAAAGGTCGTACTTATTTAATAAGGTTATTCTTACCGCTTGCGTCTTATTGGCCCTGGAGGCAGAATTAATGTCCGTCTGTCTGTAATGCATAAAGATTAGGCGGATATAATTAGATATTGTTCTACTAAGATAGAATACAAAATAATTGAATATGATTAGGGAACGATTTGGCCGCAAACTGCTTCATTGTGACGTTTTAAGGTTATGCAAATTTATTGCAAATGCAGTTACGAATTTGAATGTTCCAATCGTGATAACGTAGCGATTGGGGCCGTCACCAGATTGCAAGTTACACCAAGTTTCAAGAACAGTGTCCATTTACTAAAATTATTATAAAGACAATATTATATTGTTGATGAAGAGACTAGATAATGAGAGATGGACGAGTTTGTTTGGGGCAGCCCTCGAAGATAGAAGTCCATGCGCTTTTGCCGAGGCATTATACTTGTATTTTTCACGATAAAAATTTTAAAGCTACATTCACCATAATTTGTACTGAAAGACAATGAAAACCAGACACTGACTATAGAAAAATCCACACAAAATGAGTGTAGGTATTGAGTTTTTAATTTACCGTCGACATTGACTTTGTTTGAAACATTAACGTGACAACACCTTTCGTAAAAATATGAATGCAAAAATAACTGGAAACCTTGAAGACCCTATTGATATTAATGATAGATTGAAATTACAATTTTCAGAACTGAATGATGTCTGCAATGACATCGTTTTAAAGCACTAACTGAAATTCTGCGATAAGATATCTAGAATGCTCAAACCTAGTGAACGCTGAAATAGATAAATCGTTCTAGTTCGCAAACTAGTGCTCACTCTAAGTAGGTTATTTTCTACTGAGCCAGAGCTTTTTGAGTTGCAGTTTTATTAGCACACATGTGTGTTTATTGAATTAAATACCACTTGGCTAACTGAGTTGCAATTTTCTTCGGTTATGCATTATTATGGATGATATTCTTTTGAACAATAAAATGGCGTTTATTTTGATATGTTAACATACCTGGTAGCTGATGTAAAAAATAACTTATTAGGTATGTTAGCGCCTCCTTCGGCGCTACCTTCGTGCGCTTGCTGGCCGCCGATCCTTTTGAATTATATATGACAATTTCTAATTTTCTCTCTCTTGACGGACATGTCGAAAATAATCTTTTTGTTAAACTAGAAGAAATCTTGTTAATTTTGTAGGAATTTAATAATGCAAAGTAATGCTATAATAAAACGTTTATCTGAGGTGAAAACTCATTTATTTCAATAATTTAAAATCGTATGTACGAGCTCCATACTGGCTCGAACATAATTGGTGACCCCGACGTGATGTGAATACGTAAATTTGTTATGAAGATTGCGTGAAGATTCCGCGGAGAGTATCCCATTATCATCCCATTAAATGATTACCTGATGTTGTGAGTGTAAGTCGGTGAGAGCACGGATGCTGTAACTGGAACCTACCCATCAACTATCTAAACAATTTATCGTAAGTAATTTAGTGGGATCTACGAAGCGCGGGATTATTACTGTAAGTACCTTTGTAGTAAATTATAACTCATAATTTAGCTACCAGTTTTATCTCGCAACTCGCACCAAATGGAGGAACTTAGACGGCAAAGAGGAACCATCCGGAGGTCATTAACTCTCTTTAAAAAGTTCCTCACGCCGTTGTTGGATGATAAAAATCCAACTCAAGTATTAATAAATGAATGTGCCTTTAGACTTTCCAAAATACAGGAAGCTTTTAATCTATTTGACGATATACAAACCAAAATTGAATTGCAGGATGATTCTCGCAGTGAGCTGGATGGGCGAGAGGACACAGAAAATGAGTTTTACAGTTCAATGGCCCAAGCCCAAGAAATAATTGCCGCTTTTAACGAAAAGAACCATCAAAGGGACGAATTGTCTAGCCAGAGCAGCCGTCAGCGCACAGGAATAAAAAATGTGAAGCTCCCGCAGTTACGACTTCCTCCCTTTGATGGAAAGACAGATAAGTGGTTAGAATTTAGGGACCTATATCTGTCATTAATACATAATAACGAGAGCATTGACGACATATGTAAGTTTCACTATCTCAAGTCTTACCTGCAGGGCGATGCAAGCTTAGTCATAAATTCTGTGTCCGTCTCAGCTGAAAATTATCCTATCGCTTGGTCGCTTCTACGCGAGCGGTACGATAATAAGCGTTTATTGATAAATCAACATTTAAAAGGTTTGTTTACATTGGAGACTTTGTCGAAGGAAAGCGATAAGGGTCTACGTCAATTAATTGACAATTTGTCAAAACACTTGCAAGCGCTCAAGTCTCTTGGTGAAGAGACTGATAAGTGGGACACCTTGGTTATATATATGGCCTCGTCAAAGCTAGACGCCGTTACAGCTGTCAAATGGGAAGAGTATCGCAGTGACGTAACTTCTCCGTCATTACAGGATTTTTATATCTTTCTCCGCAACAGAGCTGACGTTTTAGAAACGGTATCTAGTTCAAGGAATGACAAACGGCAAATTCAGGTAGATTTTAATAAAAATGACAAGCGTCAAAATGTTCCTCGAACTAAATCGTTTGTTGCGTCGGAGCTGTCACCCAAATCCTCGGCTAGTGTGGTGTCAAATCAATGCGCTTCTTGTAAGCAAGATCATAGGCTAATTGACTGTCCCAAATTTAATTCTCTGTCTGTTGATGAGCGCCACCTGCTGGTGAGCCAGTGGAAGCTGTGCAAAAATTGTTTCCGCTTTGGCCACACAGCATACCACTGCCGCACCAATGCAGAGTGTAGGATTTGCAAGAAGAAACACAGCACATTATTGCATAAAGATGTCACTAATCAGCAAAAAAGTGAAGAGGAAGTAGCTGCTGGATCAAAAAATAGCATTTCGTGTCCTCAAATGTCAGCAGCTTCTTCGCCTTCAAGCGTAACTCATGGCGCTGATTCGACGGTTGTGTCTAATAGTACTGTCACGATGACAGCTACAGACCGCGGATATGTGATGCTTGCTACAGCTCTAGTTGAGGTAAAAATTAACAGAAAGAAGTTTATTTTACGCGCGATGCTGGACGATGGCAGTCAGTCCTCATACCTAACTGAAAAGGCTAAGCAAAAGATAGGTTGCAGTGCAGTTAGGGTAAATCACTCAATTTCGTGTCTCAACAAAATGCCTTTGAATATAAATGCATACTATGACCTTGACTTTCAGTCTCTCTACACCTCTTATACAGGTTCCGTGAGGTGCTATGTTATATCTGAAATTACAGATGAGCTGCCTGGAGTTAAGATAGACAAAAAACAATTAACGATTCCAAACAATTTATTCCTAGCCGATCCCGAGTTTGATTCTCCGGCTGAAGTGGATCTCTTGCTCGGTTCAGACATTTACTGGGACTTAATTGGGTTCAAGAAAATAAAGGTAGGGGCTAAAGGGCCATATTTAGTGGAAACCGAGCTAGGATGGATAGTGGCTGGCCCTACGGGGGGGAGGCCCAGGGACTCTTCGAGCTCTCAAATAAGCCGCTGTAACTTTTCACAAGACATTAAAGAACAATTGTCAAAATTCTGGGAGCTTGAAGAGTTGCCTAGTACAAAAGTTGTAGTTTCATCTGAGGAGGCTTACTGTGAAAAACGTTTTAATGATACGACGCATCGTGACACTGATGGGAGGTATATAGTAAGCATCCCTTTCCGAGAATCACCTGATACCCTTGGTAATTCATTCAAAATGGCGGAAAAGAGGCTTAAGGGTATTGAAAGAAAAATGGCCAAGGATCCAAAACTCAAAAAAGGTTATTGCGATTTTATTAAAGAATATGAGGACCTTGGACATTTGGCTGAAGTTCCAGAAGTTGAAGTAGGTAGTCAGTTTCTTCCACATCATGCTGTGCTTAGAGAACAGAGTGAAACTACTAAGCTGCGCGTTGTTTTTGACGCATCAGCAAAAACTACGTCAGGAAAGTCAATAAATGACATACAGTATGTCGGACCTGTAGTGCAGGATGACTTGTTGTCTATTTTATTAAGATTCAGGCAACATAAATACATAGTTACAGCGGATATAGAAAAAATGTATAGGCAGATTCTAGTAGAACCCAGCCAACGTAAATATCAGCAGATTCTTTGGAAGGACCCAGAGTCCAAAAATATGCGTATACTACAATTAAACACAATTACATATGGGACTGCATCAGCCCCCTTTTTAAGCACGCGATGTTTACTGCAGCTAGCTAAAGATTGCGACAGCCCAACTATCGCCCAAATAATACAGCATGATTTCTATATGGACGACCTTTTAACTGGTGCGTAGACTGAAACTGAATTAGGTAATATATGCGAACATGTCACTGATATATTAAATGGAGCTTGCTTACCTCTGCGCAAGTTTCATACGAACGCTCCTGCGGTTGTAAAAAACAGCCTTAGTGCTATGATACCTAAGGATCTTGATGTAACTGGTCAGTCGAGTGTCTTAGGCCTTAAGTGGAAACCAGATCCCGATTGTTTACAATTTTCAGTAGATATTGAATCTAAACCACCAGTTACAAAGCGTTCTATCTTATCAAATTCAGCAAAAATATTCGATCCACTCGGTTTGCTCAGCGCGGTGACAATATCGCCTAAAATTATTCTGCAAAGGTTATGGCAATCAAAACTGGATTGGGACGACCCAGTTCCAGCTGAATTGTGTAAAAAATGGACCAACTTTGTAGATATGCTTAAATATTTAACAAACATTGAGATACCGAGATATGTTTTGTGTAATAATTCAGTTAAAATTACATTGCACTCATTCTCAGATGCATCTCAAGATGCTTACGCTGCATGCATTTATTTATCTTCAAAGGACTATGAAGGTAAAACACTTACACGTCTACTGTGCGCAAAATCAAAGGTTGCGCCTTTGAAGCCAGTATCTATCCCACGTTTGGAGCTTTTAGGCGCGTTATTGTCGGTACGGCTGACTGTTAAGGTTCAAAAATCACTTCGCTGCAGTATTGAGAAAGTTTTTCATTGGACCGACTCAGCTGTCGTTCTAAATTGGCTTGAGGCTGAACCTCGGTCCTTGAAAACGTTCGTAGCAAATCGTGTAGGCGAGATTCAGGAGTTGTCTCCACACAGTTCATGGAGACATGTTCCAGGAGAGATGAACCCTGCCGATTTGGCATCTAGGGGAGTTAACCCACAATATTTATGCACTGCTGAAATTTGGTGGCAGGGTCCCTCATTTCTGAACGAACATATGTCAAGCTGGCCACAACTGAATCAATCAATCAATGATACTAGTTGTATACCCGAAATGAAGACATTTACTCAAGTAGATAATATAGTAGATCAAAACGGCAGCTTTGTAGACTTCGAAAGGTATTCGAAGCTGTCGACTTTGCAAAGAGCCTTTGCATATGTGCAAAGATTTATCTATAATTTACGAAATCCTGCTTCTAAACGATGTGGCTATTTGACTACGGAGGAATTGAAAACTTCCTTAAAATATTTGACTAAGCAATCTCAACTAGAGTCATTTGCTGATGATCTTAGCACATTGCAAAAGGGAAAACCTTTACCTTTAAAGTCGCGCATACTCAAACTTACACCTTTTATAGATGAGGACGGACTGCTACGTGTCGGTGGCCGAATTCAGAATTCTTCTGTTATTTACACACAAAAGCATCCAGCATTATTAGACGCTAAACACGCATTTACAAAATTGCTTTTTCATTGTGAGCATGTTAAAACTTTACACGGACCTTCTCAGCTAATGTTAAATAATTTACGTAATCAATTTTGGCCAATATGCGGCAGAAATTTAGCTCGAAGTACGGTTAATAAGTGTAAAAAATGCTGGATTATGAAAGCAAAAACTATAAATCCTATAATGGGAAATTTACCTGAACCTAGAGTCACGCCAAATCTACCCTTTAAGGTTTGCGGGGTTGATTTTGCAGGACCTTTTTTGATAGCAGATCGTAAAGGACGAGGCTGTAAGATAACCAAGGCCTACTTAGCTCTTTTCGTTTGCTTTTCGACAAGGGCTCTACACTTAGAACTGGTAAGTAGTCTTACCACTGATGCATTCATTCAGTGTCTTCGACGGTTTATCTCCCGTCGCGGCTGCCCATGCCAGATTCATTGCGACAACGGCACAAATTTTGTGGGTGCGAGTAACGACTTAGCCTCCTTTCTAAAATCCAGTAATGATCCTGTAGCTTCGTGGGGGGCTAATGAGGGTATAAAATTCGTGTTCTCGCCGGCTTATTCTCCACATTTTGGAGGGATATGGGAAGCCGGAGTTAAGTCTGCCAAATATCACCTGGCACGGGTGCTCGGGAACACCCACATGACATACGAAGAACTTTCAACATTATTTACGCAAATTGAAGCTATTTTGAACTCCCGACCATTGACATACCTGTCAACCGATCCCAACGATCTGGAACCATTGACTCCAGGACACTTCTTGATTGGTCATTCATTGATTTCTCTACCTTCCCCGAATTTGTTGGACATCAACCTAAATCGGTTAAGCAGATACGAACATATCGAGCAAATGCGACAACAGTTTTGGAACCGTTGGCATAAGGAATTCCTTGCTGAATTGCAAGAACGGAGTAAGTGGAAGGTTGATCATCCAGGAATTCAAATCAATGACGTTGTCGTCATTAAAGAATCTAAAGTCCCTCCTATGAAATGGAGGTTAGGGCGCATTGTAAAATTATACCCCGGACTGGATAATATATCAAGAGTGGCGGAGATTACCACTACGCGTGGTACAATGAGAAGAGCAGTGCACCGGCTGTGTGTACTGCCTGGACCTGAGGATCTTCGCACCAATGAATCTCGAGACCCTACTACCTCGAGGGGGGGAGTATGTTAGCGCCTCCTTCGGCGCTACCTTCGTGCGCTTGCTGGCCGCCGATCCTTTTGAATTATATATGACAATTTCTAATTTTCTCTCTCTTGACGGACATGTCGAAAATAATCTTTTTGTTAAACTAGAAGAAATCTTGTTAATTTTGTAGGAATTTAATAATGCAAAGTAATGCTATAATAAAACGTTTATCTGAGGTGAAAACTCATTTATTTCAATAATTTAAAATCGTATGTACGAGCTCCATACTGGCTCGAACAAGGTAATAAGTAGGAAGGTATTTAACTTATAATATTAATGTCGATTTTGAATTCAAACTGGTTTGATAATATTCAGTGAGGTGAAGTTTTAGATATACATACTGAACAACTAAAAGACGCGAAAAATAATTCCCTGGAAAAACCTCAACATAATAAGATTCGATAAAAATAATGCTTGTTTTGCGTTTTCAGCGTCGATCTATACTTCGTTTTTTTTCAGATTAGAAAAATCGTGCGATTGTCGTCATGCGATTTTTGGGAAAACGATTTTAAAATTTGCTATTTTGCATCGTATTGGCTTAAGCGTATTACTAATAGTGGAAAAAAGTAGTTTCATTTTTATTTTGCCCAGATATAGCTGAAAAAAATACAGCTAAAGTGTCGAAATCAACCGTTATTTTTCTAATCTGAAAAAAAACGAGGTATAGTAAAAGTTGTTTAATATGCACTATCTACTACTACTACTACTCAATGGCGCAACGACCCAAAGTGAGTCCTGGCCTCCGACACGAGTTTACGCCAGTTGTCTCGATCTTGCGCAGTCTCCCACCATCTGTACATACATTTACCTACCAGAGTATGATTACTTGATTACACATTACTACGACGTATAAAACAGCCAATATTTCCACCTCCATATCGAAGCACAGACTATAAAAATGACGCGTAAAATCGGCGCACCTCACGCACTCCCAAAATTAAGCTCACCATAAAAACATGAAAGGTTTAATCCAGTAATGGCCGCGATAGCCTGCAGGACGTCGAGACAACGTTATCACTTATCACCTGACTAATTGAAAGGCTTTTAGGCGGTAGATATCGCAAGAAATGTTTTGATAATAATTAAGCTGGAGGGCGTTGGACAGTTAATTTGGTTTGCAGGCTAATGTATAGATTGTCACAGTACCTAAACATTGTATAACAGCCATGAGGGATTGTCATACTGTTGTACTATGGCATTGCATCAACTATATCGGAGCAGCCAAGGCACTCACAAATATCTGAACTTGCACTTAATTCCCTTGACAATAGAGGCGTTATATCTGATGGCAACTATTCGTAGTGGCAAAATAATTGTATGTGTTGAATGGATGGGTGCAGTGACGTCCATTGATTTTTCCAGTAACGCCGAACTAAAGAAAATATTGTATTATAACAAAAGAAAATATCTTAGAGATACAAATGAAAAGTCACTCATTTAACGCGGTCATTGACGCCCGTATATTACAAATAAATATAAGTCACTCATTATTAGAAATTTAAGTAGATATCTAGCTAATGCGTATTTGTAAGTTGATTTCACGATGGGCTACAAAGCAATAAATAGGAAATTATAGAATAAAATTACAATGATTTTGTGTATACCTATTGTTGACGAAGAAATTGAAGATAAAGTTTAATCGAAAACGACTTAGATCCTTCATGATTATTTCAGCTCAAAAGTCACTTCCTCTTAAGAACAATCTGGCATTATTGTTTTAGGTGCTAAGTAACTCAAACTTTTAGGTGCTTTTAGCATGAATTACTTTCGGAAACAATTTATTTGGCAGATAGATTAATATTTTGCTGTCAATGTTGTCCGTATGCCGTACTTATCAACCTACTTCAATATTTCGAAGGAGGAGGTTCTCAATTCGTTGGGATCTTTTTGTTTTTTATGTATTATTACGGAGACGGCTGCCGGAAATAGCGTACTAGTAGTACAGTCGAGGTCATAAATATTTTTACACTTTTTTACCTAGTCGAATGCGTTTGCATTCTAATTGTTAGCGACCGCATTCGAGTAGGCAAAAAAGTGTAAACATATTTATGACCTCGACTGTACACTAGTAGCAACTAGGTGGAGTAGCAGTGCAGGTGACATTTCTCTTACATTTTCGGTACCTTTAGGGGTCTTTGACATAGATGGCGCAATTGACTTGAGCTTCAAAAAGTTCTTAGGCTGTGGCGGTCTATATCTCTATAATCTCTGATACGAGTATTACCCTACTAGTTGTGTGTCATGTAAAAATAATGCTGTTTCTTGTCCCCAGGTCGCGCAGTTTACCGTGATGTGGGTGCTGTTCATATCTATAGTGCTCCTGAATACGTCGGTAATAGCCGCGCTCCTTTGCACCAATGCCAGGAAGAGTCGGATGAACTTCTTCATCATGCAACTTGCTATTGCCGGTTAGTTGATTATATTAGTCTGTTATGTATGTCTTTAAACTACGTTATTGCTAACTCCATACATAGCAAATCTACTTATTAAATAATAAGTCGTATGGGAGGTATGGTTAAACTCATTTTTACTAAGTTTTAAGCACACTTAAATCGTAATACGTATTAAGCTGTAATCTTTTCAATAATAACTTTTAGAAAAGCTCGCTTAAAACTTATTATATATACGCATTTAGCCATGTATGGAGAGAACACTCTAGGTACTTAATTCTCTTTGACTACGTCCAAAAGATAGGTATATATTTACCGGTTGCTTTTCATCGAACAAAGTCATCGTAACAAAGGCCGGATAAATCTTCATAAACGAGGGCCCAGAAGATGGACACTTTGGGTTAAATAAGATAACACATTATTAACACTAGCGCATCATGTCATTGGGGTTAGGTTCTAAGTAGACCCGGAGTCCCCTAATTGATTTAGCCGTGACAAAAAACCGGGTACCTCGCTAGAATGAAGACAATGATGAATCGAAGATGGGGGTAAACATTGACACGTCACACAAAATAGATCACCCGCGTCCTCAACTCTTAATGAATAAAATAAAACCCAAAACACTGCGCATTGCTTTAATATTTCGGGTAACAAGAAATAATTATAATCATAGCAGCGTAGTTTGACAGACTTAATAGTCAACCGACTGTAAGTCATTAAGGATTCCTTTGAAAACTAACTTACTGAACTTAATACAACCAAGCGCAAAACTTTCGAGCTTTGACAAAAGCTGCCAAAATATTTAAATATTCCGTTTATTGTTAAAAGACATTACAATAAAATATAGATGTTACTTATAGAGGCAACTAAGATATTATATTACTTGGCTTTTTATTTTGCAAACCTCACTTTCGTGAGACAACGTTAGCATTAGATTTTTGATATTGAATTAAATCACAAAAAACATAGTTTAAAGGTAACTCATTTTTTTAAGTGTGTAGGTAAAGATTTACAAATTCAGTTAAAAATAAAAGTACCCCTCGCTTTTGAGATTACTGGGTGTTGGGGGTCGGAGGCTACGGCTTTCATTAGGGAAGTGGGACGCCGTATCAGGGGACGGGGATTTGACGCTCGTGCGGGTTTGTACCTGGTGCAAAGGTTGTCCATCGCTATTCAACGTGGTAACGCAGCTAGTGTGATGGGTACCTTTGCGCCAGGGACAATTCGGGGTGGTTTAAGACTAACAATAGCAATGGATTGGGCATCCTCAAGAAACCTGACACACACATCCATGATTGCCCTGACCTGGAAGATGCCCGGAAAACGGAGTAAGGGCCACCCCAAATGATATGGCGCCGTACCGTGGAGCAAGAGATGAATGTACAGATGTAGTGAATAATCCTTTCCTTTCGTATTTTCTCGGAAATGTTCGTTTTTGTCTTACACTGAGATGTAAGACAAAAACGAACATTTCCGAGAAAATACGAAAGGAAAGGATTATTCACTACATATGTATTGGGGATGGGATGGGAGGACGTCAGTGGAAGAATTTAATTCGAGCCCTACACCCCCGCAGTGGGTAAAAGGATGAAAAGAAGAAGAAGACTCGGTTCATTTAATTATACTGGTGATCAATTGATCATTCATCTGCATCACCATCATCTACAGGTTCATACAGAGTGGAATTTCAAATGGGTCAATGAAGCCAGTTGTAAGTTCCCAAAATGTTATTTTTCTAAATGGCCTTAGTTCCCAAACTTTTTCTTTGGGTTATATTAATAGTACGAGTACAACTGAAGAAGAAATCAAACTATTTTGATTTGATTATTTTAAAGTAGTCACTCTTTCCTTTGTACGTCTATGTAAGGGTATTAATAGTATTTCGTAATTGCCAAATATGATATACAATCGTCAAAATCTAAATATCTATATATACTACCTTCAATCTATAAAATAGCTTATTTTATACATAAGAAACATAATTTTTAATTAAAAAGAAACTGAACTGTATTCATAAATATTTCAAACCGCTCTAGGTAATGTCGATTAAATCTCTGGCACTGAATATTAAATTTTTCATTGATAATACCTAAAGTTTCTCGGAGAAATTTTATCTTTAACAGTATCGACTAGTGAAATAAAATAGGGACACTTTATATTTAATTTGTTATCTGGTTCAATTACCGGTTTGGGTAAGCTTATCGAGAATTCTGTTAATGCAGTTTATTAATGAAAGAATATTTTCTTTATGTAAAAAAACCTATTTTAAAGATTTAATGTAATTTCTGCCCGAGACCAATATTTTCTTCCCAATTGTGTACCTAACGCAAGTACTTTACTTAGAGACTGAAATACGAGGCACAGCCTTAAACAATTGAAGGTAGAATATTAAAAGTTAGAACGTATAATTCAGACGTTATGGAAGTCCACTAAAAAGGTATTTTAGAAAATTCCACCCCTTAAAGGAGGTGAAAATTTTTCAAAGACTCCATTAACAAAGTTTTGGGCGAAAGGTATCCTATAAAGCAAAAAAACGGTTAGAACAAAGTAAATCACACTGTCTGAATAACTTATGTACGAGTATCATAACAGAACCGACTGAAACTTGGCACATTATCTAAAGTGGAGCATAAGTGTTCCATGTTACACTGCCACTGTTTATAACAGCAAGTGACATTTACTTTAGTTAACTAAGTATCAACTCTCGTACTCAGACGTGTGTCAATAAATAGGCTTCTGTGCCGAAGTCAATCATAATAACTTGACGCCTATTCTTATTTTACAAATCACAATTTAATTTGTTACGACTTGATACTATTTGTTTCAAGTCTTGCTTACGCTTGTAGGTGCCCGCGAGATGAAATGCAACTCAGGTCATAAAACAAAACTAATTAGGTGGGCCTATTTAATTAAAATTTAATTTTGAAGTGGTTCGAACTGTTTGAAGTGACATTGGCTGTCGGAACCGTAAATTGTTATTCATTTTAATATCAAAGAATGCTCGTATTACTAACAAATATGGGTTTAAAATAAGAGGCGTATTCGAACTTTAGAGCATCGTGAGTGATGATGCTCTAAAGTTCGAATACGCCTCTTTCTTGCGGACTCATTTAAATGGATGACTTAGACATTACTTAATACACAGCAAAATATTTACATAATTTTGATAGAACACAAACAAAGAGATCTATTGCTCTTCTCAATTTATTAGGAAGATAATTAATATGCTTTAACAAAGTTCAAGTAAAAGCAAGATTTGTTTACAAGGAGTTTTATTAGGAATAAATTCACTAGTAAATTGCTTGATCGGGAATACCAAGCGAATTCTAAAATTAGAATTTTATTAGATTGTAAATACAAACATCGCCATTAATAACACTGATTTAGACTTCCACAGTTTTTGCTCATAATTATTTATGATTGATAAACGGGACTTAACCTCGTATATCATTTTTAAATTACCTTCGACGTTTCGAGGACGACATTTTCCCCGTGATCGCGAAGAAAGACTACAGCCTTGGCCAGAAGTGTTGAGCACCAATGCGATTTTCATACAAAACTGGAAAATTTAGTCCATCGTTTCCATCTTTGTTTAAGTTATTTTGTCAATTAATTTAAACTAATAGGCATGTTTTGTTGAAGTTAGTAGTAACTGCATAGAATATTTGCAATATGTCGCACCGACTTAAATTCACATTTTTGGTACCTTCTGTTTTCATATTTTTTAAGTACCTTGAAAGTGTTATTAAGTGAAGTTTTCTATATTTATAAATAAAATTAAACATTGTTAGGATAGAATAATGCTTAACATTATTTATTTATCGTATGGCTTAGATACATGTCACTGGATATAATTATAACACAAATTAGTAGACGGTAATAACATTATTACTACAAGTTAAAATTACAATTTAAAAATTAAAATTTTGCCCTTCCTAGGTAAGCAACTGCCTCTTCTGACAAGTTCTTAATGCTTAACATCAAAATTGTAAACAAAAAACACCTATGCTCAACACTTCTGGCCAAGGCTGTATATACGTGGTTAATATACATACATACATACATACATAAATCACGCCTGTTTCCCAGATGGGTAGGCAGAGATCACGGATTTCCATTTGCTACGATCCTGACAGACAGACGACTTTCGCTTCACTCACTCTCATAACGTTCTTCATACATGCTCGTCGGTTTAGGGTACTTAAAGTGGTTAAGTCCCGTTTATTACAAATAATTATCGCTTTTAATATTTGGCATTAAATAATTGTTCGTTATTTTTAACTTAATCAAAGTCATTTATTCATGTCAATAAAATATGTACAAAAACAATAATCAAATAAGAAAAAAATCTCAACTTAAGACTAGCTTAAGCCTAGTCAAAAAGCCACTATTTTATTTCACTAGTCGATACTGTTAAAGATAAAATTTCTCCGAGAAACTTTAGGTATTATCAATGAAAAATTTAATATTCAGTGCCAGAGATTTAATCGACATTACCTAGAGCGGTTTGAAATATTTATGAATACAGTTCAGTTTCTTTTTAATTAAAAATTATGTTTCTTATGTATAAAATAAGCTATTTTATAGATTGAAGGTAGTATATATAGATATTTAGATTTTGACGATTGTATATCATATTTGGCAATTACGAAATACTATTAATACCCTTACATAGACGTACAAAGGAAAGAGTGACTACTTTAAAATAATCAAATCAAAATAGTTTGATTTCTTCTTCAGTTGTACTCGTACTATTAATATAACCCAAAGAAAAAGTTTGGGAACTAAGGCCATTTAGAAAAATAACATTTTGGGAACTTACAACTGGCTTCATTGACCCATTTGAAATTCCACTCTGTATGAACCTGTAGATGATGGTGATGCAGATGAATGATCAATTGATCACCAGTATAATTAAATGAACCGAGTCTTCTTCTTCTTTTCATCCTTTTACCCACTGCGGGGGTGTAGGGCTCGAATTAAATTCTTCCACTGACGTCCTCCCATCCCATCCCCAATACATATGTAGTGAATAATCCTTTCCTTTCGTATTTTCTCGGAAATGTTCGTTTTTGTCTTACATCTCAGTGTAAGACAAAAACGAACATTTCCGAGAAAATACGAAAGGAAAGGATTATTCACTACATCTGTACATTCATCTCTTGCTCCACGGTACGGCGCCATATCATTTGGGGTGGCCCTTACTCCGTTTTCCGGGCATCTTCCAGGTCAGGGCAATCATGGATGTGTGTGTCAGGTTTCTTGAGGATGCCCAATCCATTGCTATTGTTAGTCTTAACTTCTCATTTGAACTCAGTGGATAGATAACGTCTGAATTAAGTCATCAAGTTAAAGGGATAAGTTCGCCTTTGTACTACTTTTGTTTTATTGTGTTGTTTTTACGTGTTTTTTGTACAATAAAGAGTTTATACATACATACATACATACATACAAGTTTGTACATTTATATTATTTGGTCGAGGTAACAATTACTTAGAGTTATGAGGACCCAGGTGACCTAATAATAACAATCAAGGAAACGTGACAGAAGAAATAATAAATGTTAGCGAAGTATTACGAGTGTCCCCGGCTTTCTTGACAAAGCAAATAAAGTAATATTAGCTTAAGGCCCGAAATGATATTTCTTATAAAACATTTATTGAAGGATATTTTTCGCGGCTTAGCCTGGCACGTGGATGGGCCAATAATTACAGGGTTCTATGTCTCACTTTTATTGAATAGGAATTTGAACATTGCCGTAGTGACATTGAGTCTAAATTTAACTACCCTGAAAATGTAACATTGAAACCTGTAAGGGCTAGTGACGCGTTGAGATTTGAAATGTTTATTTGAATGATATTTTACAGTAGTTTTCGGGCTAACTTTTAATGCTGGGGATTAATCAGGCCCGAAACTATCGATTAGTTTGTTATTACCTAACTTTCGCAAAACAACGCTTGAATTCTATTTAACATGGTCATTCATCATCATCATCATCATCATCATCATCATCTCAGCCATAAGACGTCCACTGCTGAACATAGGCCTCCCCTTTTTATAAAGGGGGGTTTGCCAGACGCGCCACGCTTGGCAGGCGGGTTGGCGCGCGCACTTTTTTTGTTTATTGTTGTTTAGGCTTTCGGAAGATGCTGCTGCCCATCTCCCGGTATATTCCTTTAGCAGACTCCTACTGCAACCACGGGACGATATGGTGGAGGACAATTCTAAGGCCGGGCACGCCACGGCGGACATTCATACAGATGTTTAATAAAATATACTCTTCTTTAAAATGCCTTGATTGCCAGGCAATGAGAAAATATTTCATCATTATATTTACCTATACCCACCTTTTTCGTAGGCAGTTTATACAATACAGTCTATGGAACGCCACGCAAATTATTCGCCTAAAAATTATATACTATACGACATAATACTAACAGACATACACATACATTTAAGCATTAGAAGAATAAAGTGTTTTATGGGTACCTATTTAAATAAACAAAAAAAAACTGCGCGCGCCAACCCGCCTGCCAAGCGTTGCGCGTATGGCAAACGTCCCCTTTAATAAAAGGGAGGCCTATGTTCAGCAGTGGACGTCTTATGGCTGAGATGATGATGATGATGATGTGATTTAAATATCTCTTCATTACAATGCAACTTGGCCATGCAGAGCGGCGGTAGCGACAAGCCGCGGCCTGAGCGTAAGCACAGAATAATTTAATAGTAGGTACTGCGTACAGAAGGTTATCTTTCATACAATGTCTCTGTTTGACATCATTTTGACAGACAAACGTTGACACATGACGTCTCTATATAGTTTTGTCATTCGACTTTCAAGGTTTGTCAAGTATCTAGCAGTCATTTTAATACAAAAAAACTAGACAAATATTTAATTTATTGTCTAATCTGTCCAATCAAACTGTTATTAAAAAAACTATTATAAACTTCCTAAGTATGTTTATACGCGTCAACTGTAATACTTGGACTGAGATTGTGTAGACGGAACTACTAGCGCATACTTTTCGATAGAGCTTTTATGGTCGCATATTGTAGCATTGCCAGCGATGGTAGAAAGGATTTTCGTACAATATTGTAGCACTGTTGCCGTAACCCGCCCTGCGTCACCGCGGTCGCTAGGGGGAACCGGTACAATCCGCCGGGAGATTGAAGTTACTAAATTGTATAGAGGCAGTTACCGGTTTGTCTATCTATATTGAGCACTCGTAAAAAAGTATTGTATAAGTTCATTAGTGACATAATCAAGCTTTTCAATCTCGTGCTTTACTTAGGCCACTCAGTGAGCTGCGTGGCCTAAACACGGTACTCGACTGAAAAGCTCTTAATTATGTCACGATTGTATAAAATACTAATTATCTTACCCGTGATCGTGGCGCAAATAAACGAGCGGAATATTGGCAGTCACAATAAACTTCAAAAAAGTATCGTCCTTTCTTTCTCACCTATGTCAAAGACATGTGTGAAAAAGATTATGCCACCGCTCGCCGTTACCGCTGCAGCCCGGTTTCGTGGCCAGATCGTTACATATAAGCTGGTTAACAGAACGGAATAAAGCTTATTACCAGCCATGCGTGTAAACGCGGCTTAGCAATAATGGGAATTTTACGCTAATGCCGAGCAGCGTGAGCAAATATAGATTACGCTAATAAATATATTAGGGGTATTAATATAATTCCTTGTAATTTGTAAGGCGATTTTTATTTTGGCATACCTTTCGCGCATGAGGATTGACGTTTTAAATATGTATGTATGATTATAGCCAGAAGCACAAATAAATCAAGTAAGAAAAGATTATATTAAAATGCTTTATTTGGGTGCAATCTAAATTTCCTGTTTGGCCAAACAGGATTCGCAACGAGGAACTGTGGGCCCAGTGTAGACAAATCCCGATGGGGCAAGAAATCGCAAAGCGAAAGTGGAGTTGGATCGGGCATACGATCCGCCGCGGCGATGATAATATCGCATGCACTGCCCTCAACTGGAAACCCCTAGGAGGTGTACGTAGATCGGGTCGGGAAGCGTTCTTTTGAGAAGGAGCTACGTGACATCGAGATGAGCTGGAGTGACGTTAGGAGCGCTGCTGGGGATCGTGAGACGTGGCGTGACCTCGTGAAGGCCCTTTGTACCTCTGGGGTACCATAGGAACAACAACAACAACAACAACAACAATCTAAATTTAATCCACCCATCCACCTATAAAATAATTTCAACCGTCCGGTGGCGCCCTCATTGGGGGGATTGTATTTCCTAATAAACGCATAAATTCTACAATGGACTAGGAAATAACGATCGTGTTCGTTGCCAAATACATGACTAACATGATGCGATTCGAATGAGTAATCTGATTTTCTTCAAATCTAACAACATTTTTACGCATTCTGCTTTCTAAATATAGTTGTAGGAGTGACGGACACATCACAACATTTCAACAATCTCATAAATACGAGAACGATCGGACATCATCATCATCATCTCAGCCATAAGACGTCCACTGCTGAACATAGGCCTCCTCTTTGGACCTCCATAAGTATCGGTCGAAAGCGATTGCATCCAGCTTCTTCCGGCGTCCACTCACAAGATGGACAGACGACCTTATAAAGGTCGCCGGAAGACGCTGGATCGGACATTATACAATGCTATTAAAAATTGTGGTTGTAAAATTTTAAGTCTTTTAATACCTAGGGATTTTATTGTTTCATTGATTTATTTCCATATTGTTCGTAAATTAAGCAAAACATATTATTCATTATTATTATTACTCGCACTTGTTCAAAAAGGCACACGGCAGAAGTGTTCAATACAATCTGGGTACTATAAAGGGGGAGGGGGGATGTGATATGATATTTTGAAAGCTAAACAACTTGCATTCACCTTACATAAAAAAAATCGTACTAAATAGCTTTACCGCGTACGAACTATACCTACCACTTATTTCAGTCGTATCTACTAAAATAAAAATATTAACAAATATTTATTATTTTTAAACTAAAGTACATAATTAGCAAAAACACTAAAAATCATATCGATTATAACACCGAATCGCATTTTGGCGATTAAAATGGCCGTTTAGCATGAGATGCGCAAGCATTCGTTCAGTTTGCCGCATGTGTATAACTAGGCCGTTTACCTTATGTGTGATTATTTCACATTCTTTGTAAATGCTTTGCGGTGTCTATTTAGTCTGTGATTTATGACATGAGATTTAAAAATCTACCAGTGGCATTGAGTTATCTAGACGTTAATCAAGTTTTAAACGATGAATAGCGAATAAACAATTCATCGAAAGTTGAATTTAGCTCAAAAATAAACTCTTTAACGCCCACGTGTTTTAAAATGAATCATTACGATTCTTCCTGTTTCATCGAATCGTAATTTACGCTTGTTTCTCGGAAACTTAAATATAATTTATGAAATAGAAGTTGATAAAATTTTAATTGCGCGGTACACGTGTTAAAATGAAAAGGGAAGCCTAACTTTTATTCCTTTAGTAGGCTGTTCATCCGTGTAACGTTTTTCTCTCCTTTGTAACTTTAAACCTTATTTCACCTCTTCGAAAAAATAAACTTTTTTATATTAGTAGAGCAAGATTGATATAATGAAGAATATGTGTAACACATTTCTAGTAGATCAAGAGTAGGTGGTAGGCAACCGGCTTATATAGGGACATGCACGATGGAAAGTTATGTATTTTAGTAGGGCAGATACCCCGGTTGTGGCCACTGTGCCGGTTTTGGCCATTTTCAAATTTATTAAGGTAGGTATAGACAAATTTACAAGTCTATGGTTTATGGTTAATATAAGAGTAAAATGTGGCAGTACAGATGGCACTGTTATTTGTCATGTATAAGTTGTCATTCAGCTGTCACGGGTTATGGAAAAAAGTGGCCAAAACTGGCTCCTGGACCCGTTTCTGACATTTCATTAAAGAAAAAAATAGATCTAACGTCAGAATCTTAATAGCGGAGATTCTTATAAATACTTACTTATATTTAGTAATATATTTTCACTGACTTAGTACAAAAAGAGTGTCATAATTCCTTATTGACACAAAATGACGGACGCGAACAGACAAATTCTCCTTAAAGTGGCCAAATCCGGGGCATCTGCCCTACTTGGTATTTAGCAAAAGCATTTTGTATAGTCAGCAAAAATATCATTATAAAATCTACCTCATCGAGTAGCAAATTGATCTTTATGTTATTTGAAATTAATAATCAACTTAATTAAAATAAATAATGGTAGCCGACCTTAAACCTGGTACTTTCGTTATTCAGCCAAGTTGTATGCTTTAAGGAAAAAACGGTTAATGCAAGTACGATGTTCAAATGAGTTCATGCCGTTCATGGGATGGATTAAATGCAGTTAATCAGAGTGCCTCATGAGGCACTGCTTATCAACAAGTGCCAAAAACTAACTGGTTGCATTGCCCAAAACTGGCTACTTCATGACTCTATCTTATTAAAAATATTGAATTAATGAACTTAGTAGAAGAAAAAACTCGTGGCAATTGAAAGAACGCACTAACCATTATAGAAAAAAAAATCCTAAAATGACAGATTTGCGTAATGCTAATAGAATTTTTTCGACATACCAAGACGAGCACTATCAAATGGGCCACGTACTCAGTTGCTAGTTAATGAAGTACTTTTTGTCAAAAAATATGGTAATAATCAGGGACTGCATAACCGGAATATAAAGGTACCTTTATAAAACGGTATGACGTCATGCCGCATGTTTCGGTATGATTTCGATAGCGCAACCGATATATTTCTGTACAGAAATATAACGGTACCGCTATTTTTTTCGATACTTCAACCGTTATCATAAAGGTATGGATTGAGGTATATGAGGGTGAGGATGCCCCGCCAACTGACCGGCGACAACCAATCAGCGTTAGTTATTGAGTGCTTGCCCTAAGCACCTATTTTGTTTGATTTCGTTCAGTGCGGCACATTTTTGAGTTATTCGCTGTTAGCTTCTTGTCGTTAGTTGCGCTTTATTCGCATATGTTTTGTTGATTTTAGGATTTCATAAGTAGTACAAGACACCTTTATTAAAACATTTTCAGTTATAAAAATTAAATAAATATTAAATAAAAATTTAATAAAAATTTAATAAAAATTTAATAAAAATTTAATAAAATATCTTCTACGGTTGCATGTAATTTAAAATTCAGTATACGCGATATAATCCGTTCAAAGTTGTTTTATTTTAATTAAATAAAAATTAAATAAAAATAAAATAAAAATTTAATAAAAAATTAATAAAAATTTTATAAAAATTTAATAAAAATTTAATAAAAAATTTAATAAAAATTTAATAAAAATAAAGTAAAAATAAAATAAAAATAAAATAAAAATAAAATAAAAATAAAATAAAAATAAAATAAAAATAAAATAAAAATAAAATAAAAATAAAATAAAAATAAAATAAAAATAAACCAAAATAAAATAAAAATAAAATAAAAATAAAATAAAAATAAAATAAAAATAAAATAAAAATAAAATAAAAATAAAATAAAAATAAAATAAAAATAAAATAAAAATAAAATAAAAATAAAATAAAAATAAAATAAAAATAAAATAAAAATAAAATAAAAATAAAATAAAAATAAAATAAAAATAAAATAAAAATAAAATAAAAATAAAATAAAAATAAAATAAAAATAAAATAAAAATAAAATAAAAATAAAATAAAAATAAAATAAAAATAAAATAAAAATAAAATAAAAATAAAATAAAAATAAAATAAAAATAAAATAAAAATAAAATAAAAATAAAATAAAAATAAAATAAAAATAAAATAAAAATAAAATAAAAATAAAATAAAAATAAAATAAAAATAAAATAAAAATAAAATAAAAATAAAATAAAAATTACATAAAAATAAAATAAAAATGAAATAAAAAAATAAATAAAAAACAAAAAAAAACAAATAAAATAAATAAAAAAAAACACTGAAATCAAAAATATTAAAAGATAACAAATCAAATAATAAAGAATTTTTATTAAAAATATATTTACCTAACATTCAACTTCATATCTGCACTGATATAATTATTAATATCAATTATCTATTTAATGAATCTACACTAAAAACTTTTCACCAATTTTCAATGTTGAAAAAGACTAAACATTAATTATTTCCAATTATTAGTTATTTGTAACAGAGAGTCAATTGATTTTAATTCTAATTGAAATCAATTTGCATTGAACTGTTAGTGTTCAATTGTCTCAGAGTACAAAAACAATCTTCTCCAATGTGCTCGGAAATGTTCACCTTACTGCAGCAAAATTAGTACGTGAAGTTCTTCATTTTTTACCACAACGAACTTAAAAAAATACTAGTAGTCCGCCTCGAACTGAGAACTCGCGATTTACTTGCAAACGAGTTGACCAATATAACAAGACCTCAAGGAGGATTTGTTTTCTCCTTCTAGCTCCATAGCGACTTGATCGATCCCGCTCATATACGAACTTACAAATTTTATGTATCTCTGCTACAGCCCCAAGAAATGTCATAAAGATCAGATAAACGTAACTAAAGTTATCGTCAGACAAACTATCGAAATCAAAAAGCCATCCAAATGCCGAGACGTCCCAGTAGCCAGGTGACAGTTCGGTTCGGTCTGGAGTTGTTTGTAAGAACTCACTTCGCATACGCTCCGCGAGTTCGAAAGATCTATATTGTCCTGTCTTAGCGGACGAGAAGTTGCTTGTCAACGCCATAAATAAGTGTATACTTTTGCACCTTACTCCATTGTAATAAGGTTCAAAAGTGTATACATATTTTAAGCGTTGACTACTAAAATCCATTACTGTATTGTTTTTGCTCTCACTTAACTTCACAAACAATAGGAACACATGGTACTTAACAGGTAAAACCCAAAGCTACTTGAAGGTAATCATTATCAATGGCCCGCAAACTATTGTTTGTTATCTTTATCTGCACGTGCAACTATTTCTTGGTGTTTTCACCGAAGAAAGACGGTTGTCCAGCCAGTAATAATATTTATGAATAACAAAGTAGGTATATTATTATTTCACTTAAAATACTTTTAAATTGTTGCATTGGTCTACCTGTAGCATTTCTTACTAGGGAGTAAATATTAATTAGAGATATTAATATATTTATTTGGATGAACTTTCATATTCACCGACATCGACAAGTAGGTACCTAGTACCTAGTGTACCTACCTGAGGTGCGATTTTTGATTCTCATCGGGTGGCTTATTTCGTACTAAGTAGTCATCGGCTGCATACAAAAAAAGGCACCGGTGAAATTCAAAAATCACACCAATCCCACCTCTGGTTTTTTTGTACAAACTCATATAATGGCTGGTTATCAGAGAACAGAATAATACCAATATGTTATTACTTAAAAAAACATCTGGAATCAAATCAATGCAAAGACCACGAGTATAACACATAATGCGAAGGGTCCGTTCGACACAAGCTCTCTTTCAACAACCGAGCGGAGCAGAGCCGAGCGGAGCCGAAGTCGAGATTCGCGGGAACACTATATCAAGATAGCTACGGTTCCGCGTGTAACACGTATATCACAAGCCCTAGTTCAAACCCCCTACGGAGTTTTTCGGAACTTACGGAATATCAATTGATATTTATATCAATATTATTTATTATTCATCAATTCATGTCATTATTTACCAATTGATTTAATTTTTTTTATTTTTTTTTATTATTTTTTATATTTTATTTTATTTTATTTATATTTTATTTATATTTTATTTATATTTTATTTATATTTTATTTGTTTTATTTATATTTTATTTTTATTTTATTTTTATTTTATTTTTATTTTATTTTTATTTTATTTTTATTTTATTTTTATTTTATTTTTATTTTATTTTTATTTTATTTTTATTTTATTTTTATTTTATTTTTATTTTATTTTTATTTTATTTTTATTTTATTTTTATTTTATTTTTATTTTATTTTTATTTTATTTTTATTTTATTTTTATTTTATTTTTATTTTATTTTTATTTTATTTTTATTTTATTTTTATTTTTATTTTATTTTTATTTTATTTTTATTTTATTTTTATTTTATTTTTATTTTATTTTTATTTTATTTTTATTTTATTTTTATTTTATTTTTATTTTATTTTTATTTTATTTTTATTTTATTTTTATTTTATTTTTATTTTATTTTTATTTTATTTTTATTTTATTTTTATTTTATTTTTATTTTATTTTTATTTTATTTTTATTTTATTTTTATTTTATTTTTATTTTATTTTTATTCTATTTTTATTTTAGTGTTATTTAAAAAATAATTCGCGTCAAAAAAATCTTCCATTTTTATTAGTCGCGCAATACTATACCAAATTACTGTATACATAAAAAAAATTCAGTTCCATATCCGCATCGAGTTAATATCAATGATCGATTCAATGTACCTACACTATAAACTCTTTCACGAAATTTCAACTGAGGAAGACTAAAATGAATTCACTACAATTATCGCCGAGCGCGCCTCCGTGACCTTGAGCAAGTAGATACTTGCCGGCTACCTGCCCCGCGCCCCGCATCCCGCACCCTTGGTCAGTTGCTTTACCGCCGCAAACAAGTACCTACCTCGTAAATTCTGCGATGAAAATAACGATACCGAAATCATAACGGTATAAGTATCGCTATATTAAGGTATAAGTACCGTAACGAAAAAATTGCGATAGCGTAATTTTATTTCGGTACCGTACCGCAATATTTCAACCGCTATAGCTCTACCTTTAAAACATTGCGGTATCGTAAGTATAGAATTACGATACCGCAATAGTACCGTAACGCTTCTACCGTAACGAAATCAGTCCCTGGTAATAATTTGCTGACTGTACAAAATGCTTCAACTTTGGCTCAGGCTACAATTACGTCTAGCATGACTTACAATGTCGTGCGACTCCATACTTCAGGCGTGACTCGAAAGTATGCAGTCGCGCGCGACAACGCATGTTATGCTAAGCCGCCAGGTACTAATAAAATACATAACATTTGACCGTGCATTGCCCTACATAAGCCGAATTCTGCTACTCGATGAGGCCGGGACCGGAACCGGTTACCAATGAAGGGGTACCTATTAGATAGGGTATTTGATACGGTTGTTTTTACAAACCCTATCAAATCGGTAAGCACATCATTTGGTTTTAAGCTAACTTGGTCATTAACATTACAAAAACTATTTAATACGGGATATTTACCATGTGAGTTATTTATTGTGAGCTTCCGATATTTCGGCACAGTTGCATGCGCCAACAACAACAACATGTAGCAGTGACAACGGACGAAAATAGCGAACTCGAAAGAGGGTAGATCGCTATGGTGTGTGGGTAGACCACAACTTACACTCGCAGCAACTTCAGTTACTCCGTGATAATGGCGCATGCAACTGTGCCGAAATATCGGAAGCTCACAATAACAAACTCACATGGTAAATATCCCGTATTAAATAGTTTTTGTCACATCATTTGGCTTACCCAAAGGTAAGCGCTTACCGAATCGAAAAACCGCAATGAGGTTACCCTATCAAGTGTTTTTAGAATGCGATCAAGCTATTGTAAACTCTATTGTTAAGACCTTTCGATAGGAAAACCACATTGAATATGGTTAACCCTATTAAATGGGTTACCGTAACGATAGGGTAACCCAATGGTAGGGTGACCCTATCATTGGGGTACCCTATCGAAAAGTTTAATCAAATGAAGGGGTTTTCCGGTCCCTGCGATGAGGTAGGGTCGCCTATTGCGTTGTCAGTCAGTTTTAACTATAAAACTTTCGTGAGACTTCCGTGGGTAGCCGACGCGCTGCCGTCGCGGAAGGCCGCTCGTGAAAATGATCGATGATGAGCAAAATTCGATAAAATTACGTGAGTAACCCGTTATAAATATTTTTAATGTAGGTAGTCAGTTTTATTACAAAAATAATAGACGTACAAAAATAGCACTTTTCTAAAACAAAACTAACTTGTTTCCCTAAACTGTACTGTAACTTTAGCTAGCAAAACACCCTGTTCCCAGAATAATCACTTAACCCTTCAAAGTTCGTTTTGTTTATATTAGGTAAATAAGTTCCAAGTTTGAAGATGTTTGTAACCGCAATCAAGGGGTGAAAGTGGAAGTTCCCAAGAATATGAAGCCGGTCAAGACGGAAGCCGAGTAGGGTCGCATCTTCAAGGCTTATTGGGGAAGTTTTAAATTACTTTATTATATCTAAACAAAAATCTAGATTTCTTAGCATAAGCTAGTTAAGTTTTCTAAGTCCATATGTAAATAATGTTATTCCATTAAAAAGTATCTACTTGGTAAAAAAACAAAAAATAAACAATATAAATATCATGGGACAGTCTTACACAACTATTTGTGCCATATTAAACAAAATTTGAGGGACTGGTCTATACCAGTCCCTCAAATTTTGTTTAATATGGCTTGTATTGTAGGTACTAGGAGACAATATAGTTAGGTATATACTAGATACATATATATTAGATAGATAGGGAAGATGCCCCGGTTTTTGCCACTTTAGGGAGAGACAACTTCTCCGTAAAGTTTCAGATATATTCAGCTTTCAGTCAATAAGGAAATATTACGCTCTTTATATACTGATTGCGTTACTATATGAATCTATGCTGTTGAGATTTTGGCATTAGATCTTTTTGTTTCCTTAATGAAATGTAGAAAGACGCCAGCCAAAAGCAAGTGACTACTTTGATAAAATCTCGTATCTCACACTGCTACTCTAAGTTAACGCAGTAGCTCTATATGCATCCCACATATAGTTACTACTTTTTTCTTGTGAATGTCATAACAAGATACGAGTTTTTTTCAAAGTAGTGCACTATCTTTTCGCATGCGGAAACCGCAGCAGTGTTGATATCCACGTAAATTAGTCATGATCTTCAATTTTATCTCGGAAGCAACTAAAAATAATACAGTGTGGGTTGGAGCACCGAGTTTATTATGAAAACAGCATTGTTTGAAACTACTAGGCGATGACAGTTTTATAATGTATTGAAGAAGAAAACATCACGTCAACACGGGATGTAGAATATACAGCCAATATGTAAATAATCACTAGGTAACTCGGTTGAGTTACCTACTTTTAAAAATAGTATTTCCTAGATACTATTTTTAAAATCAGTTTACTCATCGTAAACTTAATATACTGTAACACAAATTCTTCATAACCCGTTTAAAAGCATAAGTGGTACAGTCGACGTCAAAGATATGTTTACACTTTTGTAGGTACCTTATTACAATGGAATAAGGTGTAAAAGTGTAAATATCTCTTTGACGTCAACTGTACCTATAATAAGACTTTTTTTGACGAATATTACTCTAAAATTAGAACGACTATATCTTAAAAAATCCAACTTTTCCTATCGTATTTTGATCAAGACTAATTGGATATATTTTTTTGTGTCGAACAAAATAATGGAAGGTAGATTAACGTGACACGTGTATTGTACAAACAAAGAAAAACGTTTCAAATAAATTAAGCCCTTAACGGATCATCATTATTATCATCAAACACACACTTAATTTTTTCCTAAAAATAACATCACTTCACGGTAGTCATTATCAAATTCACTTTACCAAAATATAATAACATATATGGCGCCAGATTTTACTCATATGTATTACCCAAAATAATTAATGAACTGCCAGAAGAAGTCATAGATAAATATATTAATAGTAAATATATAAAAAACCTCATTAAAACGTATTTTCTAAATTCTAGCGACTTAAGCTTCATTTATTAATAAAATAGACTATTGTATCTACATAATTAGATGTAAGATCTAGTATTAATGAAAAAAAGCATACTTTTAATGTGTGTTATTGAACTCCCCATCGGCACACAAACCTCTCTAAGGTTTTGCCAATGATGGGTCTTGTAATATTTTTTTTCTTATTCAATAAATAAATAAAAAATCTTTTTGCGAATAAAACACCTTTATAAAGTAATAGGGTACCCTGTTGGGGGCCCGTAAACGAAGATTCAATTATCTTTTTCATTACTCTGTCGGATTGATAAGATCAATGGAATCTGGGTCCTTAGAATCAAACGATGAGACAAATCGAAAGTTCACGTCACAATCGGCTTCCGCTCCAATTTCTGCTTTTCCATTGATGATTGATGTGTGTATACCTACGTATTCAGCACATATTGATACACTAGGGAATGGATATATTAAAAAAAAAATCGTTTGGTAAATAACCTTTTTTTAAGCGAACATCAATTTTTAAAAGAATAATCCGTAATGTAACTTTTAAATATTCTACTAGCCTAGTTAGCAGTGACAAAATCAGATAAAATGTAGATGGAAAATTAAATCGCATTAACGAAATAAAATAAATGTATATGTAGTAGTTTTTTTCTATAATACATTTTTAAATCCCCTCCTTACTCTTAAGTACTAGTACCTATTGTACCTATACTCAGTCTAAAATATTTATGCAGTTCTATGAGTTTGCAAATTGAGCTTTATTTTTGACACAAAAAAACCTCAAAATCGTTTTGAACGCCTTAATAACATTGCTACTTCTGCTGCTTGTATCATAATATTATGTTTGGCAACTGCAAAGTCGAAAGATATATTCCTTTATCATTAATTCATTATTTTACTTTCCTTAATATGCTTGAAACTTTCTGGGTTCCATTTTATGCCCGAGGTAAAAGCAAAAATCTCATAAAAATAAAAGTATTTCATCCTTGGTCCGAGACATTTAGAGATATTCTTAAAAACTCGAGTTATTAAGGTTTCCGGGAAAAGTTAGTTTGTTTTGTAAGCAACATAGCAACAAAATGTTGGAAGATAAAATTAAATAGACTGTAGCCGTGTTCATAAAGTTTAATTACGGTAGATTTAAGATGGTTTTGTATATTTGTATTTCTCTTAATGGGGATATATTGTGTTAAGACACTTAATTTCTTTTCTATTATAATGTTCCCTCCAGTTCTACAATAACTATATCCTTATTCCATAAACAGTTAAATTATAATACGTAGGTTGTTTAAGAGTCCGGTAAACTTTTTATTTGATTTCGCTCAACTTTTTGATGCTATTTTGCAGTAACTAACATAACTTCTATAATTTTGTATACATATTATGAAAGATCGTTTCTTTTTGAATGGAATAAATACAACAATTTTTTAATTTTATGCTTCATTTATAAATAATTCACCCTAATCTAACACCTGTTTTGCGATTTTTGCTTGGAGAGGTGAATAGAGTAAGGTTTTTATTGATTAAAATTAAGTTATACAAGTACCTAAAATATACAAATATATTGGAAAATGAGTCGTCTGAGGAGTAAGTGTGACAGTTTTTTTCATTTTCATATATATTTTTTAAGGGAGAGTGTGTTTTGCTACAGTAATTTTGGTAAAAATTGCCGAAGTTTAGGTGAAATTTTTGGGAAGATATTTAAGACTAAGAGGAATACAAAAATAAACTTCACTTCATGTTTTATTCAGATAGTATAAAACATATTAGGGTCCATAACAAATTATAAATAAAAATCATACGACAAAATTGCATGGATCAACTTCCCCGCTAAACAAGCTCTGTAAGAATTGAGCTTTAAGCTATTAAATATTAATATATATAAACCAAAAGTACTTTTTTGCAATAACAAGACTTCAAGCTATCTTACCAAATGTAATTCATGTGCATAATGTCATTATTAGCGATTTTCGTTTCCAAATCGTTACCGGACTCTTAACAAGTTGGTACTACACGGAAAAAAAAGCTTCCGGGATATTCTGAATCTAAGACATTATTATATTATGTTGAAAATATTTCCTCGTGACAAGCATTTATTTCCTTTAACGAAAATAAATTAAAGTTTTAAATATAACGAAGCAAATATATTCTTACAGATTTTCTAGTTTTCTTTTACCTAAGATAATACTTGTTTGATTAAAGTAAAATCTGTCTTATTTACTCAATATACTCTTGAAACAACACATTTTTGTATTTCTATTGTAAGAAAACGTAGTTTTAGTAAGCGAAGAATAATATTTTTGCTTAATGAAATAAATTCTTGTCACGAGGAAATATTTTCAAGAAAATAATAATGTCTTGGATTGAGAATATCCCGGAAGCTTTTTTTTTTCGTGTATTTACAAGTTTATGGTTCGTTTATGTTTTAAATATAAACATGAATTTTAAAGTCCTTATAAGGCAGCCATGCAACTCGTTCTTCATATACACTCCACTCGAGCTCTCACTCCATTCGACAGCCAAAATATTTCATTCATTTCCTTGCTTAACCATCTATAGACGGAGAGCCTGCCACGTCAGATATGACACAATAATGAGAGCATCGAAACCCCTCTAGTCAGTTTGCTATACTATGCTTATTTATAGATCTGGACATCTGGCAGCTGTAAAATCTGGCAGGTTAAAGAATGCAAACCATTTAAAAAAAACAAATCCTAGAGTTCTGGTTTTGATGCAATATTATGAGCAATTTTATCAATATTAAATATTATCATAGCCAAACGACGTGTAATGTAATTCATTGTTTGTCACCTACTATTTCTGCTTCCGCAATAATATGCAATGTTTTTTGTGCTAATATGAAAATATAGGTCTCGATAACTTCGCAGTTATTACCTCTTTCTAGTAAGTACTTTACTATTTTCCAATTAAAAAATTTTGCTAGTCTGTCACTCTGACCTCCACTCATCAAAAGCTGACAGATGCCCGGATCTAGCAATAAGGATAGTATAGCAATCTAACCAAACGGGTTTTGCTGCCCTCATTATTGTGTCATATCCATAGCTGGGACAAACGAATACGATAGCAAAACGAATATAACACCGAAATAAAACAAGATATATTAAATTTGTAGTATGTATGTACAGTATTTTAATAACATATTTCTAAATTACATTCATTACCACAACCCAAAAAGTGTCAAAAGTGTGCATCTTGTTCCATACAAAATTAATTTTTGCGATGAATTGTCCAATTTATGGTCATATCTGACGTGGCCAGTTTTTAGTCCACTACTATTGTTTGCCAACAGACCTGTTCGTGGGCCTCGTCTTGGTATTCGCTGACATCGTCCAGAAACACACCATCGCCTGGCTCGCCGGAGAGTTTATGTGCAAGTTCGTCAAATTTTTACAGGTGAGGACAGAGATTCGTCAGTTTTTTCAATAAAGTTCATATGTGATCTAACTATACAATGTGTAAATCTAATACGGGCGAATCTTTTAACGGTGATTATATAAGACGGTATAGGACATAAGAAATGTAATTAGATAACTTTTACTTAGAATTGCAATAAAAATTTTATCCATACAAAATAATTCGGCCCGCAATGTAATGTAAACACACTCGCGTTAAACGCTCGTTGACAGTTACTTCAATAGCATGTTTCAAGAACATTGCTTCTGAAAAAAAATTCAAAAATTAATTATTGGTCACAGTTAACAAGTCAAAAGTGTAACTTAAAAAACATCTTAATTAATGATTACACTACTGAGTTCTATGTCTGGTTTAATTTATCGCCCGTATTAGATATACGATATGTAAATACGCAAAAAAAATTACCATAACTGTTAGTATAACTATACTGACAAAAGTCCAAAAAAATTCACATTAAAGCATGTGCACTTCAACGTTTTGTTGCGCGAATCAGTATTTTTTGATATGCGGAATAAATTTCTTCCTATATACAGCAACTCACGTAATGATTTGGTCGAATTTAACTCGACATGCTTTGATCTAGTCACCTAGCCTTGGTAACCTTATTGGCATATTATAGTACCGCATCGCATTGGTAAGTTTGAACAGTTCAAAGGTGCAAAAATGTAAAGATATCTTTGACGTGGACTGTACAAAAGCTAACGTTCATTTTATTTCAGGCTGTGGTAATGTACGCGTCCACGTACGTGCTGGTTGCCCTGAGCATAGACCGGTGCGACGCCATCACCAATCCAATGAATTTCTCTGGCAGTTGTGAGTATTATCTACTGCCCCACTTTGCATGAGTCGTATGTATTATGGAAGTTGTGTTTGATATTTATTGCGTGATAATACGATAAAAAACTTTGTTTTCATAGTAAAATGAGTTTTCTAGTTGTTGGCTTTGTGCGTTATCAATGCTACAACGCAGAGGCAGTTTAACTTTTCCCACACACACACTACTTATATTAAATATACGAGTTGGTTTAAAGCTGTAATTTTAGAATTTGCTTAGTTTAAGTATTAACCAGCAGTAGCTAAATGTGTAGTTGCCACTACATAACTTATAACCCCAAAACTGTCCTGGTTCCATGTATACTTCATATTATTATATGTATAGCTACATGGCAGGGTAGAAAAATCTTTGGGATAACTTTAACTAAATTAATGGCTTACTGAAATTCTACATAATCTGCAACTCTGGTGAACCTAAGCCTGACCCTGTACTCCGCATGGTAGCCAGTAGCCACATCTAATAAGTTAATTATAAGTACGCAAAAATTTTAACTTTGAGAATCAAAGTGGGGCCTGTATCGTGGGTAGTGAGTTTTCTTTTACATTGCTGTATGGGCAGCTACGTTCAATTTAGTCGAGACAAATTTTCTGATATCTGTCAATTATATCGTAATTGATATAGATTAAATCAGCTTATAATAGGTACCGCCAATAACGGGCGCGATATCACGATACCTACCACAATAACAGTATGATTTTACTTTTTATTGATTCAATATCTACTATTGTCTGCATGTGAATTCGCTTGCATAGAAGTTGTGAAATTATAAAAAAAAACAGCCAAGCACATGTTGCGATAACACAAAAATGGCTGAACCGATTTTATTCAATGGGTATAGCATTCATTGTAAGTAAGTACTTATCTTTTTTCCCTTTCATGATTTTTTATTTTATTATTTGGAACCACGCGTGGCCACGGTTTAAAATTTTGAGGGCATATTTTTTGGACATTCAGAGCGACTAAATCGGAAACTAATGACTATCAAAAAACAGTTTTCAAATGACCCTATTCCTTTTGAAGACCTACCTAACGACACCCCATACAATGCAAAAAAAACCCTTTTCATGTGGCCGAGAAGTAAACAAATGTTTCGTCGTTTTGTCTGCGTGATTAAAATGCATAGGTATAGTCGCCATCAGATATATCGGAGCGGCTAAGGTGGTTACAAATATCTGAACAACGCCTCTATTTTTAAGGCGATAAAGTGCATGTTCAAAGATTTTTGAGTACCTTGACCGCTCCGATATATTTGATGGCGACTTTACCTACGCATATAAAATATCAGCATCAAAGTACTTGGATCACTTAGTTAATCCGCCGACAGACCGACAGACATGTGCCCTGAAAAGTGGAGAATACCCACTAAATTATTTCATAATAATCGAACTCGCGGAGCGTAAGCGAAGTGAGTTCTTACAAACAACTCCAGACCGAAGTGTCACCTGGCTACTGGGACGTCTCGGCATTTGGATGGCTTTTTGATTACGATAGTTTGTCGGACGATAACTTTAGTAACGTTTTTCTGATCTTTATGAAACTTCTTGGGGCTGTAGCAGAGATACATAAAATTTTATAGGTTCGTATATGAGCAGAATCGACCAAGTGGTTCTGGAGCTAGAAGGAGAAAAAAAATCTTCCAAAGGGTCTTGTTATATTGGACAACTCGTTTGCAAATAAATCGCGAGTTCTCAGTTCGAGGCGGACTACTAGTATTCATACAATTGTAGACCGAGCCCCTGCTGATACTAATGAATTTCTTGGATCTGACGTAATAATCAATTCTATATTTTCGCATTGGCATTACTTATAAAGAACAGTGAACCCCACTCACTTTAAAACAAGTCGTTTAATTAAAAACTTCTTGCGTTTACTTAATTGTTTTTGTATTACTAAGAGGAAATGGTATTAATTCTGAACATAAGCAGGGAAGCTCTTAAAATGAGGCGGTCCGTATTATTTATCTAACACTTAAAAATATGTTATTTAGTAGTTGTAAACCTCAACAGAATTACTATGTTAAACTTTAGAGAATTAACTATAGAAAGAAAAGTTTTCTTGCTTATTTCAACGTTTATCGGCCTCCTCCTCTAGTTGGTAGTAACCCTGCCTATGAAGCAGGAGGTCCCGAGTTTGAAGCCTGGTCAGGGCATTTATTTGTGTGTTTATCATGAATATTTGGTCCTGAGTTATGGATGTTTTCTGTGTATTTAAATACTTCGATAAATACTTATCTTCATCTACCTATTATACAGGATGGATTTTCTTTTTGGGTCAGTGAGGGCAGCTACCAGATCCCGTGCTGCTACGCGAAAATGGTCTTAGAAGACCTTCCCTCAACTTTAAATAAATGAAGATTCGATTCTTATTACGGTATAAAACTGGCCGGTTACAAATTTTCACGAGCCATATTTTCAGTAAATCTTGTTTGAGTTTGTACCTTTACATTGTTGCTCGAAATTCAAAAAATATCCATTTTCATTGGTCTTGCGTGTATAATCAAGGTTTACGTTAGAATAAGCATTAATTTACGAGTCAATTCCACGCCGAAACCAATAATACAGTCGAAATATAAATACTCACTTCATTTTCCCTGAGCTGAGCGATGTTTATTGTTTGATTAAGTAAATACAACCATCCAATATAACGTTTTACATTTTTTGCCTTTCAGCTTTTTGCTTTAGGTATTTGTTGAAAACATGTTGATGCTACGGAGCACCTACTTGCTGGCTGAAACTCACGAGTCTTATGTTTATGACTCATTTATTTTTAACTTAATTCTATAAAAGAAGAAGAAGAAAATCATTGAATGCAGCATTATTAACTTTTAAAAATAACATAAAGTCTTCATTTAGCAAAATACCCTATTTACGATATTTAAGGTACTTCCCCTTCATGTCCCATAGTTTTTGGGACGCCCTGTATATCACAATCCATAAATTATACTAAAAGAAGAAAAAAGGTCTTGTCGAAATTATGTATCCACTTTTGATCCTACAACTTAATAAGGTGAAAAAGTGGATACATCTCTTAGTAGTCGACTGTACATAATGGGGTGAAAAGTTTTTTTTTCTTCGCAGACGAGGTCAGGGCCGAAAGCAAGTTAATATAATAAATTAAAAATATAACATACGACATAAAAAAATCATAATTCGACCCTTTCACTTCTTTTTAAGTTCATAAAAACCCACCTATATTGTAAAACATACTTTTTTTTAAAGATACGATTCTTTTATCGCTACGAGGTCTCTTTGATCGTTATCATCAATTCAATGCCTTTGGAAGCCTCTTAATTAAATCCCTTGTAAAAGTCCCTTTTACCTTTATTTACACAGGCGTCAAAAAGGTTTTCAACCATATTTTTTTCTTCGCGGTTTCAAAACGTTTACCTAGATGATTACTTGATTAGGTAACGCTTACACGTTTCTTTTGCACGTTCAAATGGGGAAATAAGGGATCTTATGTCTAAGGATTTTTGTTTCACCATCATCATCATCATCTCAGCCATAAGACGTCCACTGCTGAAAATAGGCCTCCCCTTTGGACCTCCATAAGTATCGGTCGGAAGCGACTTGCATCCAGCGTCTTCCGGCGACCTTTATAAGGTCGTCTGTCCATCTTGTGAGTGGACGTCCTACATTTTTTATTTGCTTCAATTTAAATGTCTGTTAATTCTGATATTATAATTGTTGTGTTTGGAAGTTCCTTTGAGTCTGTAACTAAGCGAAATATTTAAAATTCTACTGTGCATGGACTTTGTAGTGAAACAACAGGTATATTCAAATCTCCTAATTGATTTTTAGAAATAAAAGAAATCTATAAAAATCCAGAGCCTCAGGCGAGAGTTGAACTCGCGACTTCGTGATACATGTCCGTCGCTCTGACCAACTGAGCTACTGAGACTTACCTGGTGGCTGCGATATATTAGGGGGCCCACCCACTATCAGTCAGCCTGACGATAGTGGGATATTGGCCTGTCAGTTGTTCGGAGCTATAAATTTTTGTTCTCACTGACAGGCCGATATCAGGCGGACTGATAGTCGGTGGCCCCCCTTAGAGAGTCACGAGTTCAAGTCTCGCCTGAGGCAGGGGATTTTTCTAATTTTCCTTTATTTCAAATTTCTTGGCTGTTTTATTGAAATGTATATTTCTTAATATTTTTTTAGGGAACCGAGCGAGAGGTCTCATCGTGTCAGCTTGGATCATCAGCATAGTGTTCTCCATCCCACTTCTGATATTGTATGAAATTAAAGAAGTTCAAGGTAACTTGGAACCAATCTGATTATTTTATTGAGTTATATTTTGAATAGCAACACTGCTATGTAAATTAAAACTGTAGGTACAGTCCGTGAGCTTTAAGAAGAACCTTCAGCTTCAACCTTCTTTTTCATGTGCCACTGTTAATTGATACCCGACGTCTCTTTCTAAAACCCGAAGGTTCTTTGTAGAGCTCACGCACTGCAATAGATGTATCTCGTATCGGAACTACTTAGAAGTTCTCAGATAGCGACAGAGATGGCGTCTGGACGAATGGCTACAGACATTGTAAATCCATATGACATCTATTTTATTTAATTAACACAGACAATTTCAGCTGGAACTTTGTGTAATTTGTAGGTCAACAACAATGCTGGATAGACCTCGGCTCGCCCGAGAGATGGCAGATCTGGATGACTCTGGTCTCCGTCATGATCTTCGTTTTTCCCGCCTTGGCCATAGCGGCGTGCTATGCCGTCATTGTAATGACTATCTGGACCAAGAGCAAAGCGGTCGTCATGAGTCCCCCAGTCAACTCTAGGAGGACGAAAACTATAAATAATGGTAAGGATTAAGTTAATTATTTAAACAACCTCCTTCTCGCATAAAAACTTGAAATTTCAGGCTCTTTATTCAAACAAAAACGGGATCATCATCATCATCAGCCCTTTATCGCCCACTGCTGAGCATAGGCCTCTCTTCGTGTACGCCACTTGTCCCGGTCCTGTGCCAATTTCATTTCAAAAACGGGATACACGGAAAAAAAAGTATCTTCATCGAAGAAAAATCCTCTTCGTCAAAACAATATTGTTTTGTATTTAACGAAAACAATTTGCCTATAAAGCGATCTTTACTCAAGTAAAATGTCTCTATTGAAGTAAAGTATATCTTGGGCTTAAGATATAAAATTAGTCCAAGAAAATATTTACTTATGTTTAAACAATAATATTTTTGCTGTGGTATTCTTGGCTGTGGATACGAGTATCCTTATTTCCGAGTACACTCTTGTACTAGTGTGTAATTTTTTTGTACAATCATGACAATACTTTTTCTATTAGTGCTCAAAATAGGCAAGCAGGCAAGAATTAAGTTCGACAAATGCCTTACAATCTGCTCTCTCTATACAAATTAGTAACTTTAATGTCCCGGTGGATTGTGCCGGCGGTGCCATTCATATTGTATGAAAATCCATTTCAGCATAGCCGTCGATGCTAAAATATGTGACCATAAAAGCTCCATCGAAAAATATGAGCTAGTAGTTCGGTCTACAAAGTCTCAATCATTTTAGTCGACTATATAATTATTTGGTCTGCCTGCGACGATTAAATTATCCGTGGGGTGCCCGGCCTTAGAATTGTCCCCCACCATATCGTCCCGTGGTTGCAGTAGGAGTCTGCTAATTGAATATACCGGGAGATGGGCAGCAGCATCTTCCGAAAGCCTACAAACAATAAACTAAAAAAACTGCGCGCGCCAACCCGCCTGCCAAGCGTGGCGCGTATGGCAAACCTCCCCCTTAAAGGGGAGGCCTATGTTCAGCAGTGGACGTCTTATGGCTGCGATGATGATGATAAAGGGAAATATTCGCTGTCAAATTTCTTACGAGATTAAAATAAAAATTGTTCACCATAATTTAATATGACATAAAAATATAAAGAATACGTTAAAAAAATCAAAAGCACTTGTAAAATCACATTAAGTTCGATAATTGAAAAGTTTTTTTAGATCTAGTTAGTATAATTAAATAGGTAGTTCGTAGTACTTTATATTAAGTACATTAGCAAACCTAAAACTCAATTCAATTTTTAACTAGGTACAATTCGAAGCTTTTAAAACATTATTTGAGAATTAAACAGTTATATTTCAGTAAAACACGTGTTACGTTTTATGTAGTAATATTTTATGAGTTTGATGTGTAGCAAATGTACTTTCACACATCGAAATGTTCTGAGACGTTTATTTAGAGATACCCTAATTAACACCTCAGGGTTGTAAACTTTGTCTCTTTCAAACTTTACTTGTTAGAACGTGACAGCTGCCGATTCAATCTATCAGTCGATTATTGAAATAGCGGGGTGAATTTCACAAGCGTTTTAGCCGCTCCTATATAAAAAAGTAATGTGTTAAGAATTTATTACATCAAACTAGCTCGTAATTCGCAACGTACGTGTTTTTAATATAAATAACAGTGGCGGTGCGTTCATAGAACACGATTTCCGTCGGCTCGCCTAATTTTCGGGTACCTGAGCTCCTGCAGCTCATGAACAAATTTTAAGCCAAATTAAGCACCGGCTTGTCTAAGAAATTTTTTGACTCACTGCTACTGATAGATAGCCCACAATTTTCGAATAATTTTGTGTTTTTCATAAATCGTTAGTAACTTTTATGTCATAAATTTTGTAATATATACATAAAGTAATGGTATTTTGTCTTTGATGTTTTATAATTTAGCATAATGGAACAAGCTATCTAAACTATACTGTAATAATTTTTACTACACATCAAACAACTATTCTGACCTGTAATCCAAGTTTTAAATCAACAATAACACCAATAAAATACTCCCAAACCTCATTGTCATAAAGCTGTCAACACTATTTAAAAGCGCGCCGCAAAATATCTGAAAAGATAAATAGGATTATCTTCAGCACTCAAAGAAAATAAGATAAGTACGTCAGACAATGAAGTTTGAGAAGATTACAAAATTAGTTTAACGGAAACAAAATTGGAGCACTTTTTTGTTTCCTTTACATAATAAATGTGATTTACAGAAAGTTTGAGTTCTTGTTGACTGTTTATTTGTCTTCTTGAGAATGGCGATATCACATCACTTTCATTGTCATAGCAGTCACAGAATAAATACCTAATAGTATTTCATCACACCGCGATGGCCAAATTGGTAGGAAACTAGTAGGTTAATCACTTATCAGTCAGGTAGAATGTAAAGGCGGCCACCGACTGCCTGCAGTCCATCTGCAGTCTGCCTGACGATCTCGGCCTGACAGTTAGAACAAAAATTTGCCGGCTCCGAATAACTGACAGGCCGATATCGTCAGGCCGACTGATAGTGGGTGGGCCCCATTAAACACCTATGGCGAATCTCCATATTTATACGATGAGATAAAGATACAAAATAAAGAATTAAAAGGGAAAGGGAAGTATAATCTTTGTTCCTCTTTTAGCAGATTCGAGATATAAATAGGAAGAAAACAACTAAACTAATATTTTTGTACCTAACCGTACTTTATAAAAAAATAACATAGTGGTCAAATTTACTTTCACAGTGAATATTTGAACCATTATTAGTCAAGGCATTTCGCGCTAAATCCCATCGACAATAAGGTTTCTTTTCACAGGTAACGTCACAATTGTATTTTCAGGGCACGCGGAAGGAGATCCCGACTCCAGACGGGCCAGCTCACGAGGCCTCATACCCCGAGCCAAAATTAAAAGTGTCAAGATGACGTTCGTCATCGTGTTTGGTGAGTATCTTATTACATTAAAAATATGTACATCACTCTTTCGGAGTAAAAGAAATAGTATTGGACCACGGGAGTGTAAATTTATCAAAATTCCTGGAGTTGTAGAGCGCGGCTTGGAATTCATAAAAAACATTTATTTAGACTACAGATCTAGTACCTAAGTACAGTAAAAATTGCTTGTTGAAGTGTGGCAAAAAATGAAATGCAAGTGTGTGGATAAATTTGTCCATGTGGGTGTAAAAAAAGTGCAGCCAAGTACAACAGGTTAATATTATGTTTATATCGAGAAGTTGCACCCACAACCACATTTATATTCATATTTTACATTAAACGGCATGTTACAATTCATATATGTTCAATACTTAATGTGGTTACTTATTTTATAATAAAGTCTGACTTTGACGCATTAACCAATTTAAATCCCAACTAGCGGCATAGCGCATAAAGTACCGTTGTCATTGCAACAGGTGCAAATTTTCGCTTTTGTACTTCAACGTGGACATCGACAGTATTTTTTATAGAACTGTTGTCGATATGAGTTCCTATGACGTTTTGTCAATCCCTAGCGTAGAATAACAGTTTCAATTTTTACACAAAATAATCTTGAATATTAACTTTAATGATAAAATATTACCACACAGAAAAAAAAACTAATGTACTTTCCATGAAGGTTTCTGCTTTTTCATTTCAAGTGACTTTGGTCTGGATTATTTGATATTATACGCGATGAAATATAAGCTGTCACGACGGTGGAGTTTGTGGTGTTTTCTGAAAGTTAGAACACTTATAGAATGATTGTGTATCTCTATCGCACTCGCGGAATGTTCATATACGTATTGGATTTTTTTTGGAGCACTTCATTTCTCTTTAAGCGTAAGCGCCATTTTAACTTTGTGTTTTAGAGTTATAAGTCTAAAAGTTTCATCCTGCCGTAACCATCTTCTTCCTCCTAGTGTTTGTCCTGGGTTGAGGTCCGTTTGAATTTTTACGAAAGCGAGTGCCATCTAACCTTCCAACCCAGAGGGGAAACTAGGCCTTTTTGGGATTAGGTCCAGTTTCCTTACGATGTTTTCCTTCACCGAAAAGCTACCGGTAAATATCAACTGAGATCCCCGTACATAAGTTCCGAAAAACTCAGTGGTATGTGCCGGGGTTTGAACCCGTGACCTCCGGACTGAAAGTCGAACGTCTTACCGCAAGGCTACCAGTACCAACGCTGGATAACGTGTACTACGGCAGTAGTAGAGTGGAATAATGAAGAAAATCGGTGGGAAAATTGATAAATTTAGACCCCCGTAGCTCCCATACTAATAATCATTACTTTATACAATCTGTCAGTAAGAGTATGTGAACATATATGACCGAAAATACGCCAAAAGTTACAGGTGCTGTGTGTTTGGAATCATGTTCGGTTTTGTTTCTTGATTAAGTGCCAATTAAAAAAAAGTAGCGTTAGAAAGATTTAATATTATATAAAGGACGTGGCTGATACTATGCGGAGTAAGTATCTATTTTCTTGTTCATTTTATTTAATAGAATACCCAAAAACTTCGAAACTACGAACTAACGTACGTCTTGACTTCGTTGATTTTACCCAACTTTGTTACACTGATACCAAAAAAATCTATTTTAAAAGCTTTTTCATAGCTATCTAGTTTCACCTTCATCTCATGTTTACTCTTTATCACCAACGACAACATTTTAAGTGCTTCCCCTTGATACATTTTAACGACGCGCGTCTGTTTTTCAAAGTTTGCCAATTCGTTTTTATAGTTTCCTCTAGTTAGCGGTCTAAAATCGGCTGCGGTTGCATTAAATATTTACATAAGACTAGACTAAATCGTGCGTAGCCTAGTGGTACAGTCACCGGCAAGTATCTTCCTACACGAAGGCCGCAAAAATATGAGACACGCTCTTATGGCCCTACAAATAAGAGCGAGTCACATCATTTTTGCGGCATTCTTGTAGGAAGATACTATTGCCGGTGACTACTCGTAAGACAACTAGATTTAAATCCGGAATATCTCAGTTTAAATCTCGGCTGGGACCACTGAGTTTCGTGGAACGTATGTACGAATAGAACTATTTTTACTAATCTCTCATCGGTGAAGAAAAATCTCGTGATGAAAGCGGACCTAATAGCAACAAGGTCAGGTTCAGATAGCAGTTTTCAATAATTCGTGTAAATTGTATAACTTTTACTAGATTTACAAGACTAGATAAAAAATTTACCCGTTTTACTCCCATGGGATTAAATTAAATTTTAGTGGAACTTTACAACATTCCATTATTATTAATTATTCATTCACTCTAGAAAATTATTAATTCATTATAATTTATTGTATGTTCCAAATTTTAATGCAAACTTTTAACCCTGCCTTCATCCCTTAGAGGTTGAATTAAAAATAGTAAGTCTTCACCGTTTGAATAATATAAGTACATAATATCAATGTGACGGTTTTTCTAAAAAGTAGGTACACGACATATATTCTAAATCTCAACAGTTAGGGAACGTACCCAAACTACCCCTCGGTGACCAACCGTAGTAATTGCCAAGACCCCCCCCCCAACCCTATTTGTCACGTAGTAAAACTCACACATATGGTTTAGAGTGATGTTTTGGAGATAGAAAGCAAAAAAACATATTTTGGCATACTTATTGCCTTTTATTAACACGACACTGGTCGCGTGACGCCAAAAAAAGTGCGTGGAAACCTATAATTAGAAGCGCCAGATTTGAGCATAATTATTGACTACGTGACAGAACCTAAGACTCCCCCCCTCCCCCTGTGACCTAGACTAGTATTTTGAGGACCCCCCTCCCCCCCTAAACGGGTCACGTAGTTTGGGTACGTTCCCTTACGGATGTACGTTGTATGTTAGTCTCTCTCTATGTAGTTAGGTGTATAACGCGACTGATTTATGCATACATTGAGATAACGAGTTTCAGTTGCTAAAATTGAATTTTCATCGATAATTATTCCATTACGATCAAAGTTCCAAGTCTTTACAGGATTAGGGCGTCATTGAACTTCTTGACTTCGTTTCCTGGTACTTTGTGTCTGAGATATTTGATATGTGAAAATAAAGTAGAAGATAAAAAAATGGAGTTAGGAACGTCCATAGGCTAGTTTGTATACGTATCATATGTAGTCATCATCACTCTCCTAGCGTTTGTCCCGTCTTGCCACGGCTCAATTGAGCCTGCGGTCCGCTCGGCAACCTAATTCCAGCACTGAAAAAAAAGGATAACAAAACTACTTTGGCTATTTCATCAATAACCAAAGTTTGGTAAAGAGTTAATCAAGTTCATTTGTTAATAACACATGGTTTATGTATAAATAACAAAACATTTTGGTAAGAATAAGCCTTAGTTTTGTAGTCACTATTTTTATGTTACTGGTAGACGAAATTTGGTTGCTTGTAACAAATTATTTTTTTCAGTGAGGAATTGACGAAGGCACTAGTTTTTACGAAAGCGACTGCCATCTGACCTTTCAACCCAGAGGGAAAACTACGCCTTGTAAGGATTAGGTCCGGTTTCCTTACGATGTTTTCTTTTACCAAAAAGCGACTGATCTGGTTTCAGATGATATTTCGTAAATAAGTTCCGAAAAACTCAGTGGTACGAGCCGGGGTTACATAGGTTGTCCATTGTTTTACTATTTTTTTTAATATTATTGTATGTAACAATATTGTTGCGTGGCCCCGGCTTTAGACTAGTGCCACCCCGTCTCTTCTCGCGGGTGTCGTAAGAAGCGACTAAGGGATAAGGGATAAGGGAACCTCTGATCCCTACTGCTCGTGAGAACGCTGTGGTGATATATTTAATTAATAGTCATCCGCATGGCGGCGATGCGGTTCGCCACCCATCACGTCTCGTTCTTCACGGGGCGAGAAGTGGCTCACGGAGAGCCGTTTTGCTGCATCGATCGTAGCAAATGGAAATCCGTGATCTCTGCCTACCCCTTTTGGGATATGAACTGAAATGAAATTAATTTAATCCAGAAACATGTCCATATTGTTATAACTAATTAATTATACTAATACTAATAATAAAATAAAATAACATAAAATTACATTAAAATTAAAATTTTAAATTACAAATTACTATTGTGCCAAGCCAGTGTCACGGTCACGGGTCACCCCGACCCCGTTTAACCGGCTTGTGGTAGGTTCTCCACCGCTCGTGAAGAGGACTTGCGTCCCTCTCTCTCACGTCAATAGGCGTGATTGAAACAATATTCAGTATTATTTTGGATATTTCACGAAAAACCTTTAAGCAGATACGCACTCTGATACATGTATACTGATGATATAAGTATGCATCTATGTATGGTACAGTCACAGAAGTAGCTAAACGGGTCAGGTGTTCAAAATGACCTACACACGCTCTTATTCTCTTGACAATAAAAACGTGTCCAGATCATTTTGAACACCTCATCCGCTTAGCACTTCTGCTGCTTACTGTACAAATGAAACCATTAAATGTCAAGCGGATGAAATATTTCTGGATAAACTGAAAAATCGTACTTTCCTTAGTGTCAAACATAATGAGATACAGTTTTATTTAGGCACATTTTTAGATAAACTTAAAATACCCAGATTTCGCATTAAAATAATCTATAAATAAAACGTTTCTCATGGCGAGCCAGTCGAAATTGCCAACGACTAGCGACCCTTGCCGAGAGGCCACGAAAACATGCTCAAAGTTAAAAATAAAACGCTGATAAATTAACGAACCGAGCCGCCCGAATCGAGTGTGCCTATAGCAATAGAAGAATTTTCGCAAGCAATAATTTATTAATAGGTTACTTTACATAATAATATATTATCACCAGCGACTGGTAATATACCTAGACTATGAACTCGAGCTGCAAAATGACCCCACAAAAAGTCTGCCGCGAGGGGCGGTGCTTGCAAACTCTGCCACGAGGCCCGTTAGTTAACAAATGGCGGTCCTATGACACGGTAGTAGTGACGTTTATGAAAAAAATCTAATAAATAATTAAAAATGCCTTCTTGCGCCGTAAAATGGTGCCAGAGTTGATCTGGTAAAAATAATAAAAAAGACGACATCACTTATCATACGTAAGTAAAGCCGAAACCACATTATTATAAATTTATTTTACCGGATAATTTTATATGGGGATGGTGCTATGCCCACTTTTGAACAACCATTGAAATGTCTTATGATTATTTACTTATTACTTTTTATTCAAATAAATGTTTTGAGTTAAATTAAATATACATGTTTACACCCCATATTTCAAAAGACGCAGATAAAGTAAATAGTATACAATTGCTTCGGAGCAGGGATCGACAACGATATTACTTAAAATCAAAATAGCCGACATTTGCATTGTTGACGTGATATTCTGAAATGTAATTTAGGTAAACGTAATAAATTATTAGATTAACCAAAAAATATCCTAAAGTATCAATTAGCAGCCGGAATACCGAAATTATATACGGGTTCATTTGTATAAAAATAGTACCGCTATTCAATCCAACCAGCAAGAATCGATTTTGCTTATAAAACTTAATCAGACTTTTAAAAATAACTGCATTTGTAAAATAATTCACAGTTCCAAACTTGTGTGAGCAAGCAATGTACAAAATCATCAAAATCATCTGTTGCTTTATTGGATGCAGTACAAGAAAAATAGTTTTTACTTTGTATGAAAAAAAAATATAATCATTAAATAACCATTATTCACATAAACCCTGACCAGAAATATATGACCATGCGCCATGTTGCGAAATTTCATTGGCACAAAATTTTTCATACTAAACTAAACTGTCATCATACACATAAGAAAAAAAAACACCCTCTTGACAATGGTCATATATGTATTTCTGGTCAGGTTTAGTTATAGGCTAAAGCACAATCGCAAAAGCACAATCGGTCTTCGCAGTTAAAACTCTACAACCAGAGGCAGGCTGTATAGTCTGTCTATGGAAATGAGTGATACCTACCGCAAATAAATCAAAGATGAATTTTAATTTACATATTTAAATTAAACAAAACAAGCTGACCAATATAACAAGACCCGTGTGATGAACTTTTCCCGCTTTCTAGCTCCATAACCCCTTAATCGATCCTGCTCATATACGAACTCTCAAACTACATATATGTATCCCTACTATAACCCCAACAAATTTCATAAAGATCAAGAAAACGTTACTCAAGTTCAGTCTTTCAATCGTCGATCGAACTCTCAAAATCAGAAAGTCATCGAAATGCAGAGACGTCCCAGGAGCCAGAAGCTGTTTGTAAGAACTCACTTCCGACGCTCCGCTCGTTCTATAATAATACTCACTGCGTGTGCACGCTTTTCAGTTATTAAGGTATGATAGAGACGCACTCTGTGATAACATCATTTAACGCTACAGTAAAACACGATAACGTTAGTATCAGCTTATTTCCTTAAAAATAAAATTCAAACCTATCAACAAAAAAGATACATTCGAAGATTGTTCTTTATTTTATGAAATCGTCCACTGATAATGCGTTTCCAATGACACCGTTGTCTTGTCATTTTCAAGTGTCAGTGCTACGACGATAACAGCAAATTATTTTGACACAGACCAATCGTATTTTAAGTAATTGTTGTAATTGAAAACAGACTAATATTTTGACGTCTTTTGATTGGTAGTGTAGTGAGCATGCGTATATCGAGTTGTTTCCCAGTTTCAGGCTGACGGTTTGTTTGAAGCTCGCCGTCCATATTTATTATCAGTTGCTGGGTTTGTCATAATTTATATATGCATGTGGAGGGTGGTTGTAGAAATGGTTTAATAAAACAGTCTTGAAGCAGCGCTCGTCTTTGACTCATGTCCCGTATATACCTATATACTTAACATGGCGCAGCCGGTTTTTTAAAATGTGTTAAATTGTTATTACAGTAATACAGTGTAATAATGAAAGTGTAAAGTGGTAAATAAATGTAATCGTGGAAAAAGTAAATGGGTGAAGAAACTAAAGATACCTCTGATGAACTGAATACTCGTACGATGGAGGCCATTTTGCAACCACCGCAGCCGTTCATATTCGAAAATAATCTTATAAATGTAACATCTGGAAATTTAAGTAAAGAGTGGGACAAGTGGAAGAAGGGTTTTAAAATATATTATGAAGCATGTGAGTTGAGTAAAAAGGACGCTAAGGTGCAGATTAATATTTTGCTTCACGTGATTGGCGATCGGTGTCGAGATGTGTATGATCAATTTACGGACAAAGCGAAATGTGACACGATTGATAAAGTGTTAGTGAAATTTGATGCTTTCTTTTATCCGAAAAAGAATTTGACTGTTGAGCGTCACCGATTTTTTACAAGAGAGCAAAGTGAATTTGAGTCCGTGGAGCAGTACGTGTTTGAATTGAACAAGATGGCGATGAAATGTGAATTCAAAGACTTGTGCCAAGACTTAGTGCGAGATAGGCTGATATGTGGAATAAGAGATGGATCTTTACGAGAACGCCTCTTAAGAGAACCTGATTTAACTTTAACTAAAGCTATAGATTTATGCAATTTAGCAGAGTTATCTCGTGCTCAAGCTGTAACCCTGAAAACGGAAAGTACGGAGCATCATCACGTTCATGAAATGTCGAGTAAAAATCATGGGTCGGAAACACATGTAAAGGAAATTGATGTTATACGGAAGGGATCTTCACGAGCGCAACGGTCAAGGTCATCGCGTGCGCGACCGGGCGGACAGTGGTCGCGCCCGGGCCCGTCGCGGCAGCAGGAACGGTATCCGGAGTCACGTGACGCCAGGGGCGGTCAACCTACATCACGTTACCGAGAAGGGAGAAAGTGGTCGTCGTCACCTACGTACCGTGGTTGTCTGCAATGTGGAGGGGTACACGCGAAATTTAAATGCCCAGCATACGGACAACAATGTTTGAGCTGTAGAAAATTTAACCACTACTCCAGAATGTGCGGAATTTATGAGGTGCGCGAGGACTCTTCCGATCAGGTAAATAAACATTCGAATCGTAGTGATTGGTTTGAGAGCTTAAATATCAATGGTAAAAACCTAAATTTCAAGTTGGATACCGGTGCTGACGCGAATATCATTCCGGCAAGGGACTTGAAGAAATTAAAGATTAGGGAGTCAGAGTTAACGAGTACAACTACAAAGTTATACCATTATTTAGGCGGTGAAATAAAAGTACTAGGCAAATGTTACCTAAAGGTTGAACATAAATCAAATGTGTATGTGGTGAAGTTTACTGTTGTAGAATCAGATTCAATCCCCATATTAGGTAGAAATTCCTGTGAAGAGCTCAATTTAGTTAAAAGGGTGTATTCGGTTGAAAAGAAAACTGAGATTTTAGATGAGTTTCCAGATATTTTTGAAGGGGTAGGTTGCTTGCCAGGGAATTACAAAATTAGATTACAAGAAGACGTCAGGCCAGTAGTTCATGCTCCAAGAAAATTGCCGGTCGCATTAAAAGATAAAATTAAAAGTAAGTTACAAGAAATGCAGGTACAAGGTATTATTGCTAAGGTTGAGCGCCCCACGGATTGGGTAAACAGCATGACGGTAGTAAAAAAGCCCAACGGTGACCTACGTATATGTCTGGATCCTCAGGACCTGAACAAGGCCATTCGACGTGAGCATTTTAAGTTACCGACGTTAGAAGAAATCACTTCTAGTTTATCGGGAGCTAAATATTTCAGCACTTTAGACGCCAAACATGGTTTCTGGCAAGTAGCGTTACATGAATCTAGTACGGATCTATGTACGTTCAATACTGCCTTCGGTAGGTATAAATTTCTAAGAATGCCATATGGGATCTCCTCCGCTTCGGAAGTATTCCATAGAAAGTTATATGAACATTTTGAGGATATGGAAGGGGTGATTCTTTTTGTCGATGATTTATTAGTATATGCGAACTCAAAAGAAGAGCATGATCAACGACTTAGAGCCGTACTAAATAGGTGTAGGGAAATAAATATTAAGTTAAATCGTCAAAAGTGTAAAATCGGTTTAAAAGAGTTAAAATACTTAGGGCATAAAATTACCCACTCCGGTATCAAGCCCGACGATAGTCATGTTATAGCGATAAAAAATCTTCCTACACCACAAAACATAAAAGATGTTGAACGGTTTTTGGGATTAGTGACATATGTGGGTAGGTTCATTCCAAACTTATCGGAAAAAACATTTCATTTGCGGGAGCTATTGAAAAAGTCTGTAGAATGGCATTGGGACCATCAACATCAAGAGTGTTTTGAAAAGATAAAAGAATGTTTGATTAGTCCGCCGGTTTTACAATATTACAGTCTTGACAAACCGGTAGTTATTTCTGTAGACGCGAGTAAACATGGATTAGGATGTTGTTTACTTCAAGATAATCTGCCTGTTTCATATGCATCAAAATCTTTGTCTAAGGCCGAGCAATCATATGCGCAAATCGAGAAGGAGTTATTTGCTTGTGTGTACGCGTGTGAACGATTTTATAGCTACATTTATGGTCGAAATGACGTTACTATAGAAACGGATCACAAACCGTTAATCAGCATAATAAATAAACCATTGGCAAGTGCACCCGCGCGATTGCAAAGAATGTTGTTAAGGCTTCAGCCTTATACATTTAAACTTGTTTACAAGCCGGGCAAGTACCTATTCATTGCTGACGCACTATCCCGTGCAGTTGCACCGGGCGTGAGCGAGAGATCCGTTCCGCGCGACTATCTCGAGGCTCAGGCGCAGGTATGTGCAATCACTACTACAAATCCACTTACCGATTCACATTTCTTGAAAATACAAAAATGTACTAAAAGTGATGAAGAATTACAGCAGCTAATAAAGGTAATTAAATCAGGGTGGCCAATGCACAAAAATAAATTAAATGAAATCTTAAATCCGTATTGGGATGTAAGGGATGAACTTACAATCGCATTTGGGATCATTTGGAAAGGTAACCGCGTAGTTATTCCCAAATGTATGCGTGCAGAAATGCTTCAAAAAGTTCATATAGGGCATTTAGGTATTCAAAAATGTAGGTTAAGAGCTCGCGAGATTATGTACTGGCCAAATTTAAATTCTCAATTACTGGATTATCTGTCACGATGCCAGGCATGCCTCACTCACAGGAAACAAAATAGCAAGGAACCCCTCATTCCACACGAAGTGCCCAATCGGGCATGGTGCAAAGTTGGAGCAGATATCTTTCACTTTGGTAGTAAATCATTTTTATTACTTATTGACTACTACAGTAAGTTCGTGGAAATAGTAAAATTAAAATGTTTAAAATCTGAGCATGTCATTAATAAAATGAAAGATATTTTTAAACGACACGGTATTCCAGAAAAACTTATGAGTGATAATGGTCCGGAATTTAATTCGAGTAGCTTCAAAGAATTTTCAAAACAGTACAATTTTCATCATGTGACATCATCCCCAGGATATCCTCAGTCTAATGGTCAGACAGAGCGTTTTGTGCAGGTAGTTAAAAATATGATGCGTAAAACTGGTTTTGACAACTCGGATTTAAATTTGGCGTTATTAGAGTACGCGAACACTCCCATATCATCTGAACTTCCATCTCCAGCTGAACTATTTTACAACAGAAAATTAAGAAGCATCGTTCCATGTCCACCTCATTTATTAATGCCAAAAATACAAAAAGATGTTGTAAAAAATTTAAAAATCCGCCAAAACTACCAAAAACAATATTACGATAGGGGAGCTCGAAAATTAGCCGAACTTTATGTTGGTCAAAAAGTAAAAGTTAGACATAATGATTCCTGGGTAGCTGGCACGGTTGTCGAAAAATATGATTCCAGATCATATATAGTTAAAATGCAAACAGGAATACAGTTAAGACGCAACCGTAAACATTTAATTGCTGATTCGCAGTGTCGGGTTGACATTGAATTACCGAGTACAAACTATGATGACCTAGTTATTGATAAGGAAAACGCACAGCTGGTCCATTCACCGGCATCGCTTCCCGCCCCCGCGCCCGCGCCCGCGCCCGCGCAGGCCCCGGGCCCGCACGCGCTCAGCACCGGTACCAATACTCCCGTAAACAATACTTATCGAACTACTCGTTCTGGCAGGGAAGTGCGACCTCCTGATCGGTGGGGATTCCCAGCTACATCTCAGTGAAGGGTGCAGTCCAACAAGCCCCAGCATGTTATATACCTAGTTTTAAGTGAATGATTAAATTAATGGAAAAATATGTGTACATGTTGTTTATAATGATAATGAGGATGGAATTTAATGTAATGTAACATTAATAAAATCATGTCGAGAATAGATTGTATCTTATTCTCATATTAAATTTTAACCGTTCTATACAATTTTTTTTAAATAAAAATTAAGTATAGGTATGTGTCACTTCATGAGTTTTGTTTTTTTTTTTTTTTATATACCAGAATGAAATTGTATTGATAGTAATTTTATTATTTTAATGTTTAAATTTGCATGTCATATTTTTATCACTTATTTTTAATTTAGATATTTATGAAATTCACTTCATTATAAATGTTGCTAATGTATTTTTTTTACCATGAATGAAATTGTAACGATACTAATATATCTTAGTAATATCCCATTGTGTCAATTTGTATGCGGCTTATAACTAGATATATTAGAAAATTAATGGTTTTAGATATTTTTCATTTTATGAAATTTTACCTCACTATGATATTTGTAGTTTTTGTTTTCATACATTTCTTCATAAATGAAATTTATTGATAGTAATATCCTAATGTTTTAATTTCTAACAGATAAAAATTGTTTAGGTACAGTCTAACATTGTTTAAAAAAAAAAAAAAAAAATGTTTATAAATAATCTTACTAGTTACACATGTGTATAACATTGAATTTTTTTTTTTTCTCTAAATTTTTTTTATATAAAAAGGGAATTGTCATAATTTATATATGCATGTGGAGGGTGGTTGTAGAAATGGTTTAATAAAACAGTCTTGAAGCAGCGCTCGTCTTTGACTCATGTCCCGTATATACCTATATACTTAACAGGGTTCAAATCAACCTATATCAACTAGGCGATGATATATATCATAGATAAATATAGATAAACACTTATACACAAAAAAACATGCATAACTCAGTAACAAATATCCTTGATAAGCACACAAATAAATGCCCTGACCAGGATTCGAACACGGGACCTCCTACTTCACAGGCAGGGTCACTAACCGACTAGGCTAGGAGGTCGTTCAAAGTAGCGCAAATCGCCTAAATGAATAGGATGTACAATACATACAATATGTCAATGAGTATATATCATATAATTTTACTTTTGGGACAGGTAGCGTCCTTCGAAAACAGGCAGACCAAGGAAATCAATCCACATATGGAAAATGTTAAGGCGCTATTGAATGGTGCCCTTCACTGTGTCTCAAGCGCAAACTTATTGACATGTGTGTCCTGCCCATTCTAACCTATGGCACGCAAACCGCATTAACTGAGGCTCTAAAGTCCAAACACAAGGTTTACCGAGTTGAAAAAAGTTACCTCTAATGGATGTTTTCTTCACCAATCCAAATCTAAGGTACAATTAGTATTGTGTTCCGTTTAGGATCGGATCAGCCGCATTTCTTTACATTCTGTATTGGCTCTTGACGCTGTATTTTAAGCGTTGAGAAACCTCGCTTATTTCGTGGCCTCCGAGGAGATCGCCTGATACTATTAATAAATCATAATTTCCGACTCTTTCAAAAGGCTCTGGGCCTTTGCGGCTTTATTGAAAATACCGTATGAGAGGTCATAATAAGGTCGTATTATAAGGGTCCGAAAATAGTCTATGTTTGATTATTTTTCCTTTAATTTCATTGAGAAATACAGGTTATTGTGTAGAATAAGGCAAAATTTAATAATTTAATGGAATTTTTATAGATACAGTAAGTAGGTTTTCCCAGAGGGCTACAGTATGAGGTTCTTCAAAAAAGGAGTGTATAGGTTCTTAAAGGGTAGGCAACGCGCATGTGAATCCTCTGGAGTTGCAGGCGTCCATAGGCTACGGTAACTGCTTACCATCAGGCGGGCCGTATGCTTGTTTGCTGCCGTCGTGGTACCTATTAAAAAAAAAAGATATATGTTATACTGTAGGTAATACTCTAGTAACAATTTACTTTATATTGATAGATCAATATCTATAAATTACTTATTTATTGATAAATCAATAGCTATCAATTTGTGTAAGAATTTCTCGTAATATTTTATATACCTACATAAACATATGTTTGATGTCAAGAAGCCTTTTGTATCTCTTAACCTATTAAGGTGCTCTTATACGGGCGATAAAAAATGCCGATTGCCGGTATTTTGACGTCACAAGCAATTTCAAGCAATTCGAATATTGCTCAATATGAAGCAATCATTGCTCCAGTATAGCGCCATTCTGGCTCCATTGTTTTGCCCCTTATGTAGCCACTCGGGAAACTAGGAATTCGAGAAATTATTGCCGAAATAATTGCCATCATTTCTATAAATTACCTCGTATTGCTCAACTAATTGCTCCATTAATTTCGGCAAGTTTCAAGTTTGCTGGAAACGAATTCCTCCAAACGCTTTTTATGGATCTTATTCAACTGGCCCAACAGTACTTTATTTGATTTTTTCCAGTGTTCGTCCTCTGCTGGCTGCCCTACATCGGCTTCGACCTGCTACAAGTCTACAACTTCATCCCACAGACGCAGACCAGCATGGCGATAGCGACCCTCATCCAGAGTTTAGCGCCACTTAATTCAGCCGCCAACCCCTTGATCTGTTGCATGTTCTCGCCACACATCTATATGAGCCTCAGGTAAGAAGCTTTTCAACCGACTTCAAGATTTCGAAGGAGGAGGTTCTCAATTCGTCGGGATCTTTGTTTTTTTTGCTATTATGTTCATCGATTATTCAAAGACGGCTGGACCGATTTGGAAAATTCTTTTTTTGTTTGAAAGAGTACTTTACAGTTGGTCCCATTGTTACCAAGTCCAGATCTGATGATGGGATCCTGGAGAAAGCGAGGGAACTCTTTAACTGTTATATACCTATAGTGGTTTCACAATTTTTTACAGCAACTCGGCCACTTCCTATTGGAATAGCGGATCCTAAGTGAAGTCGGCTCTTTTTTGTTAAAATTATTGTCGATATGGCGTTATTAGTACTTAATAAAGCTACACAACTTACCTATCTATTAAGTAGAAAAAAAATTAAGTACCTATCCTTGAATCGAAAAAGTTTCACTAAACGTTTATTTAACGTTAAGATATTAATTCCGTTTTTCTTAAAACTTAGGACACTTCTGTTCAATTTTGTGCCTTTCTATTAAATATGTGAAAATGACATACTAATTATCAACTTATGACTGTGTTTCCCCAATTTTTTTTTTTCGAAATCACCATTTCGGGCACATTTTTTAAACTTGATTTTTTTTTATTAGCCTGGTTTAGTGTCCCACTGCTGGGCAAAGGCCTCCCCCCTTTTTCTCCACTCGACCCGATCGTATGAATTTTGCCACTTGATTAATAAAAAAAAATTAAATACCAAATTCGACCATATGGTCATATTTATCGTTCGTTGGTTTGCTAAATATTGTTGATACAACTGACATTTTCACTGATATTTTAAGACCTCGCTACCAAATCCTACGTAACCCACTTATGATTTTATTTCCTCCCCAGCGGTTTCGTAATAACACAGAGTGCTGTAATTAAATCAAATTAACTATGTAGTAAAATCCAAGAAACATTTTATAGCAAAAAAATCCGTCAACATGCCAAGAAATGTTCCAATCTCACCCATTTCCGTCATTATACCTTTGAAAAGCGACGAAAATAGTCGTAATATCCGCTACTTTGTCATTTAAAGAGAAAATTTCATTAGGAATCGAAGTACGCATGATTGAATGAAGCTCTTTGAAGACGAGATAGGATCACCATATCGTCCTTGTTTCAAAAAGGTGTCAAGTAAAACTAATGCGAACTGATATTATAGCCTTTATGACCTTTGTTTTAATGTTCAAAATTGAATAGTCAAATTAAAGATTTGCTCGGTGTTAACTATTGTGATTCGTGTAATTACGTTAATGTTTCAATAGCCAATTCTCTTTGTGCCGTCTCTATTCAATGTGTGCAACATTAGAGGATGTAATCCTAGTTAGTGGGGTAGATGCTGAAGGTTCATTTTAGAGCTCACGGACTGTACTAGTAATCAGAATACGATTCCAATTGTGCCCTTAAAAGCGTCACTAGCATTTTTGTTACACCTTGTATACGATCGAACAATAGTTATTTGTGCAACAAGAGAGAAAAGTTGGTTTTTCTTGCGAGTGTTGATTTTGAGTCCCGAGTAAGCGAAAGAGTCTATAATTGAATCACGAGCGAAGCGAGTGATTCTAAGTTTGAATCTTGAACGTAGCGAGGGATCTCAAGAACACGAGATGTAACAAACTTTCCTTACGTGTGACACATATAACTTTTCACCTCAATAGTGAGAACATATTAAAGTTAAAAAACACATTTATTTACATTCCTGAATAAAATGCATCATCATTATGACGAAAAGCTTCTAGAAACAAAATTTCACTCCCTGGAATGAGGAAAGTCGCAACTTTCGTCACTCCCTGGAGTGATGAAAGTCGCGCTTTCGTCACTCCAGGGAGTGAGGAAAGTAGGCTTGTTCGAACTGCTGAGGTGAAAACAGTTGTTCGCGGTTAAGGGCCAGTTTACGCACACTCCAAAGAGCTATAAAAGATAATTTTAATGTTCCTACTACTATTAATGTAAGGTTGTCCGGAAGAGATCGCTTATTAGCGATAAGACCGCCTGTTGTTCGCCTTTTTTTTGTTAATTGTATTTTTTTCTACTGTGTTGTAATTTTTGAGGTGGAAAATAAAGCATTTATTCATTCATTCATTCAATTATTCATTCATTCATTCAATTATTCATTCATTCATTCATCATAACTTTTTTTATGATTCCAGGCGAGTGCCCCCGTACCGCTGGCTCTGGTGCAGTCGCCGACGGCGCCGACGCGGACGCGGCACGTTACGATCACGATCCGACTCCACGGCGAATTCCGACCTGCTCAGCCATTCGACGCATGCGCGGAGATCGCAGACTGTTGCTCTGGTAAATATCTGTTACTGGTAACAAAAAAAATCTAAAATAGGTAGGTACATTTAAAAAAATGAACTAGTTCAAGGTTAAACATTTTAGTCAAATTCGCGGGCAGCCACGGGGTTTGACCTTTTGGACGCCAAAAAAATCTGTTTTTTGTTAATTTTTTGTATGGAACAGGTGGTCCAGGTCGGCCAACCCTCCATAAAAAACCCAATATTTTTCACGAGCGAATTTTTTTTCTTCGTTTCTCATAATTAGAATACGATGCCAATTATGCCCACAACTTTAGTTACATTTTGTTATATATTTTGCAACAGTGTCTTACGCAATAACATTTCAGTCGCTGAATCGCACGCGCAGCAGCAGCGTCTCCCGCGCAATCCACAGCGACCGGCGGACGCAGCTGCTCGTCCTGACGTCCGTGCGCGACTGACAACTAACCAATACCTCGAGTGACGTCATGCTGTAGATACCTACTACCATAGACTATAATGGACGGCCATAGTCTAATGGCTCCTCTACATGATGGGCCATCATAGGGACGCAGCTATGCGTTAGAAAGAGCTAACGATATTGCTATCTCGTTCCGTCGTATAGCTGCGTCCCTATGATGGCCCATCATGTAGAGCCAGCCTAAGAACTTTTTGAGGCTCCAACTATTTAGCGCCATCTAGTTGAGTAGTAGCCAAAATGTAAGAGGAAATATCAGCTCCATCTAGTAACGAATAGCGTACTAGGTATGTACACTAGTCGTAGGTACACTAGGTAGACTAGTGTACCTAGTACGCTATCCGTTACTAGACGGAGGTGACATTTCCTCTTACATTTTGGGTATGTTTAAGTGGCTCTCAACTAGATGGTGTGATAGACTTAGGGCCAGTTGCACCAAACTGTCTGTGAACGTAAATGTAATCGTAAAAAAAATCTTGTATGAAAAGTTTGTCAGTTTTCTATGGGATGACAGCTCCGTCGCTATATTTAACGTTGATGAGTCTGTTAATTGTGCGTGGTGCAACCCACTCTTAAGCTTCAAAAAATTCTAAGGCTGTGCTGCTCTATTATACAAGTTACTCTATGCTACAATTTTATAAGTTTAATGGCTCCTCTACATGATGGACTATCATAGAGACGCAGCTAGAGCGAGCTAACGATATTGCGATCTCGTTCCGTCGTATAGCTGCGTCCCTATGATGGCCCATCATGTAGAGCAGCCAACGTGCGATGGGTTACTATAAAAAATATGTAAGAGCCGTTTTCTAACTTTAAAACACGTCGGGACACTATTTAACTATGCTATACAGCCTTGGCCAGAAGTGTTGAGCATAGGTGTTTTTTGTTTACAATTTTGATGTTAAGCATTATTTCCCTATCCTAACAATGTACGGTAACGGTAAATATTATATTTTATTTATAAATATAGAAAACTTCACTTAATAACACTTTCAAGGTACTTAAAAAATATGAAAACAGAAGGTACCAAAAATGTAAATTTAAGTCGGTGCGGCATATTGCAAATATTCTATGCAGTTACTACTAACTTCAACAAAACATGCCTATTAGTTTAAATTAATTGACAAAATAAGTTAAACAAAGATGGAAACGATGGACTAAACTTTCCAGTTTTGTATGAAAATCGCATTGGTGCTCAACACTTCTGGCCAAGGCTGTAGGTACAGTCAGGCACTATATATAGACAGCCACAGTCTAAAAACTTTTTAAGGCTCCAAGTATGAAGCGCCATCTGAATGAGAGCAACCCAAAGTTACTGTAGTAATATCGTAATAATAAATAACGGTATAAATTACTAGATCACTCTGCCCTACATTAGAAGGTAGCTTTGGTTGGTAGCTTCAGACTTGGAGCCTCAAATAGTTTATAGACCGTGGCTGTATACTTTGATTATTAAACCAACCGGATGCGATACGCGCTCTCATTTCTATCGGAAAAAGTCTGCCGTTTTTTGCGGGGGAGGGGAACGTCAAATGTATGCGAAACGTCAAAATAGCCACGTCAAATAAACGTCAGTCCATATAATGAGTACGACCACTGATCATACATTTTCGACAGAGGGGAACGCCTGTCAATGGCCACTCCGCTTGGTTTAAAGCTCTAAGGCTCTATATGTACAAAGACTATAGAGATATAGACGACCACAGCCTAAGAACTTTTTGAAGCTTAAGTCGATTGCGCCCTCTGTCCGAAAGCCGCCTAAAGATACCGAATTAGTAATAATAAGAAGAAATGTCACCTGCACTGCTACTCCACCTAGTAACAAATAGCGCACTAGTAGTACACTTAAGTACGTAAGTAGTAAGTTCTTAGGCTGTGGTCGTCTTATGTCTATATAGTCTCTGGTATGTGTGTTTATATACGTATAGTCTCTGGTTTAGATAATATACGTCAGAGTCAAAGTTTGCTTAAATATTATTCTGATGCAAGTTCAATATCGATTGTTTTTTTGTTGTGTCGATATTATTTTTAATGTATTGTTTCTGTAATAAAGTTAGAATACGGCAATAGTATTTAAGTTATAAAACTCTATAGCAGGAGCAGATATAAACGAAATGAAGAGACTTAAATTTGAATTACCTATTTTGTTTATCCATACTACCCGGATCAAAAGCCAAAAAACAGTCGTTTATTTGCTACTGATGAATAATTAACAATGTTTTTTAATTATTATTTTTAACCGACTTCAAAAAAAGGAGGAGGTTCTCAATTCGACTGAATTTTTTTTATCATTGTTTTTGTATGTCTGTTACTCCATATCTCCGTGAATCGTGAACCGATTTTCAATTTTTTTTATTCGATCGGGTATAACACTATAACCCCTTGATGGTCCCATTGTCATCAAGTCGGGGTCTGATGATGGGATCCTGGAGAAATCGAGGGAACTCTTTAACTATTATAGGCACACCTATAGTGATTTTGAACTCGGCCACTTCCTCTTGGAAAGCGGATCCTAAGTGAAGTCGGTTCTTTTATTGTTTAAAATTACTTATTTATTTAATTATAGCTAAAATATTTTTTACATTATAAATTAATATTTGCCTATTTGTGTGAATTATTTGAAATGGCAAAATCTTTGTAGATATATCTTAAAATAATATGTTGTAAGACTGCTATATGTAAATGAAAAATAAGTAAGTAGCGTATGTAGTAAATAACACATTTCAACAACGAACTTTATGTTATACAATTATAAACCCTATTTGTTGTCTATAATGTGTGTTTTTGGTACGTTATTTTAAATGTTATATATCCAAGTTGGATAATGTATATTCTGTGTTTTTATATTATTTCCTATAGTGAATCTTATAAGTGTCTTTAGTTAAATATCTATTCAACTAGGTTAATTTATATTTTCATTGCCTACAATAAAGAACGACTATTTATTTTTATTTTCCTGTTATTGTTTTGTTTATGTGCGTTTATTAATAACTTATTTACATTTTTTTACTTAATATTTGTTGTACCAAATTGGTATCAATTTTGTATCAAAGACAAACAAACAACAAAATGAGATACGAGTAAGTATATAGGTAGAAATGAATATAAATAGTGCTCTTCCCTGTATTATTTTTAATATAGAGCACGTCTTATTTCTAGAAATGTGTTTACACTATAAAATAACACGGTTACACTCACGGCACTATAGTCACTCCGCGCGACATGTTTCGGAGAGCCTAGGTCTTCATCTTCAAGCCCAGTGTTATTTTACAGCGTTAATATGTTTCACGAAAGTTTAAATTTAATAGGTACCGTCAAACGCGGTGGCTTTCAAATGCAGGGGCGACTTTGAAAAATCAATTTATGCGCCAAAGTACATTTTTTTTACTTCCAAACTTCTGATAATACGTAAGAGTTTATACAATTGTAGCCATTTACCAAAAGAGATTAAGTAAATTATAAATAATGTTGCTTTTATGGCCGTTTGAAATCTATCAAAGTAGCCCCAAATTTTCCTATAGTCACCCCGTTTGACGGTAATGTGTTTACATGTAAATATAGTACATATAATTGGCAACTGTGAGTTTTAAATGAAACCTTTTACTTTAGCACGATTTTAACTAGTCACCACAGCATTTATATTTATAATATAAATTAGTTTAAATACTCCATAAAATTATTTATTAACTACTTGTCATGTTATTATTCATGACGAATTCTAGTAAGTATTCATAAATTAATTAATTCTTATTAAACATTCTAATTACCCGAATGGCATTAAATAATGTAGATAGAAAACTAAGTGACATCGAATGTAATTCAGGTAACAAAAAAAATCTTTACCTAAATAAAGAGAGAAAAATATTGTTAAATATTTTTGTATCGGAAGCTGAGATTGTATGTATATAAATATATAAGATTGTATTTAAAATTATGGACATAAAAATTACAACTTTAAATTAATGTATGTTTCGAAATAAAAATGATGTAAACATGTCTATATTATGTTTTTTTTATCGGCATAATGCACTTTTCCTACGCAACTATTATTATTGATTCAAATAATTTTAACCACCAATCATGTAAGAAACTACAATGCCCCTAACCCTAATAAGTTTGACAAAAATCAATTTTACTAAGCACATGATTTTATCAAAGACTGTAGGTAATATTCGGAGTCAATAAAAAAGGTAAAAATCAAACGCATTTACCTTCATTGCTTCGCAATCACGCACCTTTAAAAGCTTAATACGCATAAACTTGATATTTGTATATTTTTTAGCAAAAATACGCAGTTACGGGGCTACTTTGAAAAATTATAGGTTTTTTCAAATGCTCTAGTTACTAAACGGGAAAAGGGACTGAATTTATTTTTGAATATATGTTATTAGACTATATACCCTTGTTTTTGGCACAAGCCGAAACACGACTGCTGAAAGTTGCCTCGATAGAAAAAAAATCCGAACTTGGGTCCTTTTTCCCCTTATTTTTCTTAGCTTACGTAAACTATAAGAGATTAAGCAATATAACTAAGTAAAAAATATGGTATTCTGGTTAATCTAAAAAGTAACAGAAACAAAATTAGACAAAACTTTATAGATTCGCTTATTTATCGTAGTTTGGTCAAAAAGTCTGATCCTTAAGAGCGCTGCATCTCTTTCTTTCGTGCACGGGAGCCATAAATGTGTCTCTAACGAATGGGCGTGGCTTGTCCGAATCGAGGAACGGCCTTAATTACTTATAATTCAGTGAAAACTAATTTCTTTAGTAATATTTTGTCCATTGTTATTCTTGTCAATAAATTCAGCCATATTTTATAAATATTTTTTTTAAATATTCACATCGAATATATTTGAATAATATTCTATTAAGTAAGTACCTACATATTCATCATGACAATTCTTATTCTAATTAACTCAAACTTGAAAAAAACGAAGAGTAATTTAAGTTCAGGAATGCCATCTGTTAAACTGAACGTGAAACATAATCAAAACGCACCGTACGAAAGTTACACTATGTTACCACTTGCAACTTAACCAACGATTGCAGAACCATGTTACTAGAGGGCGCTACTCCCAAGTTTCTTTTAAATTTCTCTCTATAAATATGGAATTCTTGCTTTAAATCCATTTCTTACGAAGAAAGTGTAATATGTAAGAAAAGGCAATGGTAGAATAGTAGATTTATATAATTTCCTTTAGAGACTTTAAATAATAATTAAGTATATGACGCGACACAATTTTGAGTGATTTTGAGCCAGAGCATAGACTATAGTATTTTCGCAGACCCGAGAATTTTAAGAACCCTTATTATGTACACAATAGTTTTTCTACGAGTGCTTAAGCAAGCCGGTAAGAATTGAGTTCGACGAAAGCCGTGCACAACCTACTGCTTCTAATGTAATTGAGTAACTTCGATCTCCCGGTGGATTGTGCCGGCGGCGCCCGCCCGACACGCAGTGCGGGGCTCGACAACAGTTTCACAATATTGTATGGAAATCTTTTCTGTGATTGTTATGGATGCTACAATATGCGACCATAGAAGCTCTATCAAAAAGTATGCGCTAGTAGTTCCGCCACCACAATCTCAATTCGAGTATTACAGTCGCCGAGTATAAAATAGTATTTTATACAATCGTGCAGGGACTGATTTCGTTACGGTATAAGCGTTACGGTACTGGTATAGAATTACGATACCGCAATGTTTTAAAGGTAGAGCTATAGCGGTTGAAATATTGCGGTACGGTACCGAAATAAAATAACGATATCGCAATTTTTTCGTTACGGTACTTATACCTTAATATAGCGATACTTATACCGTTATGATTTCGGTATCGTTATTTTCATCGCAGAATTTACGAGGTAGATACTTGTTTGCGGCGGTAAAGCAACTGACCAAGGGTGCGGGATGCGGGGCGCGGGGCAGGTAGCCGGCAAGTATCTACTTGCACAAGGTCACGGAGGCGCGCTCGGCGATAATTGTAGTGAATTCATTTTAGTCTTCCTCAGTTGAAATTTCGTGAGAGTTTATAATGTAGGTACATTGAATCGATCATTGATATTAACTCGATGCGGATATGGAACTGAATTTTTTTTATGTATACAGTAATTTGGTATAGTATAGCGCGACTAATAAAAAATGGAAGATTTTTTTGACGTGAATTATTTTTTAAATAACATTAAAATAAAAATAGAATAAAAATAAAATAAAAATAAAATAAAAATAAAATAAAAATAAAATAAAAATAAAATAAAAATAAAATAAAAATAAAATAAAAATAAAATAAAAATAAAATAAAAATAAAATAAAAATAAAATAAAAATAAAATAAAAATAAAATAAAAATAAAATAAAAATAAAATAAAAATAAAATAAAAATAAAATAAAAATAAAATAAAAATAAAATAAAAATAAAATAAAAATAAAATAAAAATAAAATAAAAATAAAATAAAAATAAAAATAAAATAAAAATAAAATAAAAATAAAATAAAAATAAAATAAAAATAAAATAAAAATAAAATAAAAATAAAATAAAAATAAAATAAAAATAAAATAAAAATAAAATAAAAATAAAATAAAAATAAAATAAAAATAAAATAAAAATAAAATAAAAATAAAATAAAAATAAAATTAAAATAAAATAAAAATAAAATAAAAATAAACAAAATAAAAATTTAATCAATTGGTAAATAATGACATGAATTGATGAATAATAAATAATATTGATATAAATATCAATTGATATTCCGTAAGTTCAGAAAAACTCCGTAGGGGGTTTGAACTAGGGCTTGTGATATACGTGTTACACGCGGAACCGTAGCTATCTTGATATAGTGTTCCCGCGAATCTCGACTTCGGCTCCGCTCCGCTCCGCTCGGTTGTTGAAAGAGAGCTTGTGTCGAACGGACCCTTCGCATTATGTGTTATACTCGTGGTCTTTGCATTGATTTGATTCCAGATGTTTTTTTAAGTAATTACATATTGGTATTATTCTGTTCTCTGATAACCAGCCATTATGAGTTTGTACAAAAAAAGCAGAGGTGGGATTGGTGTGATTTTTGATTGAATTTCACCGGTGCCTTTTTTTGTATGCAGCCGATGACTACTTAGTACGAAATAAGCCACCCGATGAGAATCAAAAATCGCACCTCAGGTAGGTACACTAGGTACTAGGTACCTACTTGTCGATGTCGGTGAATATGAAAGTTCATCCAAATAAATATATTAATATCTCTAATTAATATTTACTCCCTAGTAAGAAATGCTACAGGTAGACCAATGCAACAATTTAAAAGTATTTTAAGTGAAATAATAATATACCTACTTTGTTATTCATAAATATTATTACTGGCTGGACAACCGTCTTTCTTCGGTGAAAACACTAAGAAATAGTTGCACGTGCAGATAAAGATAACAAACAATAGTTTGCGGGCCATTGATAATGATTACCTTCAAGTAGCTTTGGGTTTTACCTGTTAAGTACCATGTGTTCCTATTGTTTGCGAAGTTAAGTGAGAGCAAGAAAAGTTTAAAAGGTAAAAAACAATACAGTAATGGATTTTAGTAGTCAACGCTTAAAATATGTATACACTTTTGAACCTTATTACAATGGAGTAAGGTGCAAAAGTATACACTTATTTATGGCGTTGACAAGCAACTTCTCGTCCGCTAAGACAGGACAATATTGATATTTCGAACTCGCGCAGCGTATGCGAAGTGAGTTCTTACAAACAACTCCAGTGCCCTATACCACAAAACTTTACAAGTGCACAATTCTACAAAATTGTTGAATTGTAAACAAAAAAATGTACCACAATCATTACAAATATGTTTTCGTTACAATTTGCGGTATACAAATGTGTCACTTTTTTTAAAGCGTATCACAAAGAATAAAGGTATGTCATGACAGCTACATAATTGTAGGATTGTTGATTTGTAAACATACAGGTCAATAATTGTAATGTTACAACTACAATTATATATCCGATCCGATCCAATGCTGCGTTTCTTGGTATGCGGGCTGGAATATTTATATCCACTGTTTCCCAATATTAAAGCATTGGGGAAAAGTCTCCATCCATAATCCCATTGCTGACATAACGATGAGCGCCTTAAAACCCGCGAATCATGAACAGCGCCAGGCCATCGTACATTCACATAAAAAAGATCTAAATTCGGTCCACAGACAACCATTACATTTATAGAATGATCTCCGTGACGATCAACAAATCCAGCTTCATTTTGGTATGGTGCATCTATCGGTATTAATGATCCATCTATAATACCTGCGACCCTGAGAAAATTTACATGTTATGGTGCAATAAAATCTACAGAAAGTGAGTTTCCATTTGTTGGCCATCTTACTTCGCTTCCTAGTAATTTGGCCACTATTTGTGTGCATACGGCGTGAATAGAACGAGACATTGTCATTTTCGAAACACCATGAGCATCGCCAGTGACGTGATATTGGGAACCTGAGCCTAACCATCTTAAAACAGTCAGTAACTGTTGTTTAGGATCAAGAGCGTGACTTTTTCGCGTCGGATGTCTAAGATTTCCAGCAATAGTCTGTAGGAGATATTCGACGGTAGATTTACTTACTCTGAGTCTCTCATTAAATGTAAAATCCGTTAACATAAATTTATACGTTCTCGATATGTCCTAGGACGTCGCACTATTAAATCTTCTTCACTATCACTTCTACTTGGACTAAACATTTCGTGGTACAAAAAGTTCGTCGCTAAATGTGATAAATTATTATAATTTTATTATATAGCAATCATTGACTAGTATTTAATATAGTTGTAAGAGGGTGTGACAAACGTTTAGAGAATTGTTAACTTGTACGTACAATTCTACACATATGTATAATTATTACTACAATCTAATGTAGCACAAAACAATTGTCAGCTACAAATTTGTACGTTTTCCGGAAAAGATATGTAACGTATGTAAAGTTTTGTGATACGGTAAATTGTAGATATTTGCTACAATTTACATATTTGTAGGAATTTTCCAGTACAAACATGTAACTTGTAAATTTTGTGGTACACGCACTTGTATTATGACAAATTTGTAACTTGACACTTGTCAAATTGTAATTGTAAGTTTTGTGGTATAGGGCACAGACCGAACCGAACTGTCACCTGGCTACTGGGACGTCTCGGCATTTGGATGGCTTTTTGATTTCGATAGTTTGTCTGACGATAACTTTAGTTACGTTTTTCTGATTTTTATGACATTTCTTGGGGCTGTAGCAGAGATACATAAAATTTGTAAGTTCGTATATGAGCGGGATCGATCAAGTCGCTATGGAGCTAGAAGGAGAAAAAGAATCCTCCTTAGGGTCTTCTTATATTGGTCAACTCGTTTGCAAGTAAATCGCGAGTTCTCAGTTCGAGGCGGACTACTAGTATTTTTTTAAGTTCGTTGTGGTAAAAAATGAAGAACTTCACGTACTATATTTGCTACAGTAAGGTGAACATTTCCGAGCACATTGGAGAAGATTGTTTTTAGGGTTCCGTAGCCAAAATGGCAAAAACGGAACCCTTATAGTTTCGCCATGTCCGTCCGTCCGTCCGTCCGTCCGTCCGTCCGCGGTCTAGCTCAGTGACCGTTAGCACTAGAAAGCTAAAATTTGGTTTGAATATGTGCATTAACAAAGCCGACAAAACGGTAGAATAAAAAACCGGCCAAGAGCATGTCGGGCCATGCTCAGTGTAGGGTTCCGTAAACTGAGACCATTAATTCAAAAGGTCGTTTCTTACGGGAAATTTGGCGGCGCTTACGTCATTTTTACTTACATCCTTTCACTATGGGTTTTTGAATGATAACTCAAAAACGGCTCAACCGATTTATTTGAATATAGTTTTCATTGAAGGTACTCATTAGGCCTCAGTTTCATGATTTTTTTCAAAATTTTAGGACCCACGATTCAAAAGTTAGATGGGGGGGGGGACGCCCTGTTTTAAACTTTCGGAGCTTTTATTTCCGAAAGTATTAGTTTTATCCAAAAACTGTTTTAGAAGAGTTTTTTAATAAAACTAATACTTTCGGAAATAATAGCTCCGAAAGTTTAAAATAGGGCGTCCCCCCCCCCCCACTTTTGAATCGTGGGTCCTAAAATTTTGAAAAAAATCATGAAACTGAGGCCTAATGAGTACCTTCAATGAAAACTATATTGAAATAAATCGGTTGAGCCGTTTTTTAGTTATCATTCAAAAACCCATAGTGAAAGGACGTAAGTAAAAAAGGAGTAAGCGCCGCCAAATTTCCCGTAAGAAACGACCTTTTGAATTAATGGTCTCAGTTTACGGAACCCTACACTGAGCATGGTCCGACATGCTCTTGGCCGGTTTTTTGTACTCTGAGACAATTGAACACTAACAGTTCAATGCAAATTGATTTCAATTAGAATTAAAATCAATTGACTCATCAATCTGTTACAAATAACTAATAATTGGAAATAATTAATGTTTAGTCTTTTTCAACATTGAAAATTGGTGAAAAGTTTTTAGTGTAGATTCATTAAATAGATAATTGATATTAATAATTATATCAGTGCAGATATGAAGTTGAATGTTAGGTTAATATATTTTTATTATAACTTCTTTATTATTTTTTTTGTTTTCTTTTAATATTTTAGATTTGTTTTTGATTTCAGTGTTTTTTTATTTATTTGTATATTTATTTATTTTTCTTTTTTTTCTTCTTTTTTTTATTTTTTATTTTTTTTATTTTTTATTTATTTTTTATTTAATTTTTATTTAATTTTTATTTAATTTTTATTTAATTTTCATTTAATTTTTATTTAATTTTTATTTAATTTTTATTAAATTTTTATAAAATTTTTATTAAATTTTTATTAAATTTTTATTTAATTTTTATTTAATTTTTATTTAATTTTTATTTAATTTTTATTTAATTTTTATTTAATTTTTATTTAATTTTTATTTAATTTTTATTTTATTTTTATTTAATTTTTATTTAATTTTTATTTAATTTTAATTTAATTTTTATTTTATTTTTATTTAATTTTTATTTAATTTTTATTTAATTTTTATTTAATTTTTATTTAATTTTTATTTTATTTTTATTTTATTTTTCTTTTATTTTTATAACTGAAAATGTTTTGTTAAAGGTGTCTTGTACTACTAATGAAATCCTAAAATCAACAAAACATATGCGAATAAAGCGCAACTAACGACAAGAAGCTAACAGCGAATAACTCAAAATTGTGCCGCACTGAACGAAATCAAACAAAATAGGTGCTTAGGGCAAGCACTCAATAACTAACGCTGATTGGTTGTCGCCGGTCAGTCGGCGGGGCATCCTCACCCTCATATACCTCAATCCATACCTTTATGATAACGGTTGAAGTATCGAAAAAAATAGCGGTACCGTTATATTTCTGTACAGAAATATATCGGTTGCGCTATCGAAATCATACCGAAACATGCGGTATGACGTCATACCGTTTTATAAAGGTACCTTTATATTCCGGTTATGCAGTCCCTGCAATCGTGACATAATAAAGAGCTTTACAGTCGAGTACCGTGTTTAGTAGGGTGGTCCTTATAATCTCTGTTTTTGAAAATTTTGCGGGGCACCCCCTCATTGTGTTCTTTGGCATTAAAGATGATAACTGTTTTTTTCTTAGAATTTTTAGAAAAGTTTTAGAGGTCGCTACCGCATGTGGAAATTTTTTAAGTCTCCTACTAAGAGTAAAAAAAAATTTTTTTTTAAAGTTTTATTTACACTAGTAGACGTATTAATGTCTGTCTTTGTAATATATGATGTTAAAAAATACCACAATTTTTTTTAGAATTTTGTATTATGGTTTTACGTGGCACGTCCCTAAGAAAAAAATAATTTCAGAAATTTCTTAGGGACGTGCCACGTAAAACCGTAATACAAAATTATAAAAAAAATTGTGGTATTTTTTAACATCATATATTACAAAGACAGACATTAATACGTCTACTAGTGTAAAAAAAAACTTAAATAAAATTTTTTTTTTCACTCTTAGTAGGAGAATTAAAAAATTTCTACATGCGGTAGCGACCTCTAAAACTTTTCTAAACATTCTCAAAAAAAAAACAGGTGTCATCATTAATGCCAAAGAACACAATGAGGGGATGCCCCGCAAAATTTTCAAAAGAGAGAAAATAAGGACCACCCTAGTGTTTAGGCCACGAAGCTTGCTACGAGATTGAAAAGCTCAATTATGTCACTATTGTATACTAGTATTTTGTGCAACAGTTACATAATGAGGGTTCTTAAGATTCGAGGGTCCAAGTTACAAAATGAGGCGAAGCCGAATTTTGTAAAAACAGACCCGAGAATTTTAAGAACCCTTATTATGTACCGTTGCACACAATAGTTTTTATACGAGTGCTTAAGCAAGCCGGTAAGAATTGAGTTCGACGAAAGCCGTGCACAACCTACTGCTTCTATGTAATCTCGTAACGTTCGATCTCCCGGTGGATTCTGCCGGCGGCGACACGCAATGCGGGGCCCGACAACAGTTTCACAATATTGTATGGAAATCCTTTCTGTCATTGTTATGGATGCTACAATATGCGACCATAGAAGCTCTATCAAAAAGTATGCGCTAGAAGTTCCGCCACCACAATCTCAATTCGAGTATTACAGTCGCCGAGTATAAAAAATACTTTTTCTACGAGTACTCAACTTAGGCAAGTCGGTTAGAATAGAGTTCAATAAATGCGTTACAATCTGCTGCCTCTATATAAATCACTAACTTCCATCTGACCATCTCCCGGTGATAGTGCCGAGTGCCGCCCGACCGGCCGGGCGGGCTTCGGCACCTGAGAGAACTAAAATATTGTATGAAAACATGAGAGAAGTCCATTTTAGTTTTGTCGACAAAACTAAAATGGACTTCTCTCACGTGCCGAACCCCGCCCGGCCACGCGGCGAATATGCGACCATCGAAATGTATGCGCTAGTAGTTCTCAGTACAAAGTCCATACAACACGAGAAAGAGACACATACAATGAGAGAAAGAGAAAGACTATGAATTGTCCTTAATTAATTAGTATGCAGTCAAATAGCTTTTCTTAGGCAAAAACCTTCCCTATGGCGTTAAACTACTGCCTTTTAAATTTAGTGTATTTCAGAAACCAGTAGATTTCAATTTCGGAGCAATTCGAAACAAATCATTGAGTCATTTTCGCGAAAATAAATAAAAACTATTTCGCGCCATACAAATTTACCTTTTCTAAGGACCAATGTTGGACATGTCACTTTGACAGTTGCCTTCCCCATTCAAAGTAAATTGATTCGCGATCCCGTCCAACTGTTAATATTTATTTCAAATACAATTTCCAAAAAAACTCGTGTTAAACAAGACGTAGTAAACGTATGATAAACACGTTTTCAGTTAGCTCCTCACTTTTACATCGCAATATATTGTTGGAACAATAAGGTAAAATACTCGTAGCTCGCGAACAAACAGCCTTTGAAAGGCAGAATTGAACGTGAAACTTGTACGTGTAATAAAGTCACCATACCCTTGTCCTGAATATGTCCAATTTTGATTTTACTTTGATCTCTGAGCGTACGAGCTAACTGTAGACTTGTCATATGTTGTGACCTTTTATCTTGGTGGAAGAATACAAGGTATCGCCATCGCTATGAAACAAACACCATTTTGATTCTCAAACTTCAAATTTTGGGATAATTTAAAATTAGTGAATGTTATATTAAAGGGCCGGCAAAGCACATGTGTCACCTCTGGAGTTGTAGACGTTCATACGCTGGTAGCTGCTTACCATCAAGCGGGCCGTACGCTTGTTTGTCACCGCTGTGGTATAGAAACAAAAACAATTGTTATTTAGATATAGATACAGGTTTATGCACTATAAATCTGACTTTACTTTTTAGGTATCATGTTAGCTATCTCACTGAAAGATTTTTTTGGTTTCCAGCAACCAAACGCCTTCTTACTATCGCCTACCTACTAGTAACTTAAGTTTTTGACTTCAGAACTAAGGCTAATTACTTACCAAAGTGTTTTGTTATTTATACGTGAACTATAATCAAATATACTTTATTAACTCCTTACCAATTTGGTTATTGATGAAATAGCCGAAGTTCGCTTTTCCTTTCTTTTCAGTGTGACCGATAACTTTTACTATATACCAGTAGTCTTCCTGTTAGCCTACAGATCCGTGGGTAACCGATTCATGTCTAAAAAGGCTGACTTCCGGGGCCAGAAAGGGCTTCCATTAAGCTTGCTGGCAACGCATGAACGCTTGTATTACGTACTCCCTTCGTTCAAACAAAGCGTAATACAAATACGGCATGATTTGGAATTCGAAATATCTTGATTTTGGGCAGTATGGCCCATGTTTGCACTTACCTACAGATTAAATGAAAATGACTAATAATAATAAAAAAATGGCAGTTATAGGACTGCCGATAGAAGTGAAAACTTAGAACTTTTTATTTTAGGAAATAAATGCATGCATGCAAATTCATTGCATGTTTGAGAAAAGTATCCATCTGTTGTCTGACCGGAGAGAAAAGTGTCACAAGATAAGGCAACCTATGCGCCCATAGTAAAATGCTCCAAATGTCAACAACAACAATATTAATTTTACATGTTTGGCTGGTGATGCGTTTTTGTTTTCGTGACGGTATCGGTAACGCCAACTCATAAGATTTTCCCCTACCAAAAAGTACCCAAAGTGGCTAAAGAAGTTTTCACTCCAAAAAAATAGTTTTCTGTAAAGTCGGTTTGCGGACGATAATTTTGCGTGATAATGTCATAAGAAAACATTACAGTACCATCCTACTACCTTGATGTATCGTTTTACTATGTTCAACACATACGTAGAGATAAGTATGTCCTTTTTTCAAAAAAATATGCGACAAATTCGCGAGAACCGCAAAAAAGAATTCAAAGAATGCCTACAGGTAAATGAATATTGTATTCGATTTGTCAAAGACACGGCGACATGGGCGCAAGAACAAATCCCATACCGGAGAATCCACAGACCATAAGTTGAACTAGATAACACAAGCAACCTGTATAAAAACCGAGTGTCTCAATTTTTTGGGTTCCGTATCCAAAGGGTAAAAACGGGGGGGATTACTTAGACTCAGCTGTCCATTCGTCTGTCACCAGGCTGTATCTCATGTACCGTGATTTAGACACTTGAAATTTACACAGATGATGTAATTCTGTTGGCGCTATTGGTATAATATAATGACTAAGTATATATTGTTTCAGCGGAGTTTGATTTGTTGTTACATTTATAATAATAAACCAGAATAAAATAAGGGGGCTCGCATACAACAGACATGATTTATTTGCCGTCTTGATAGATATTGGTACAGAACCCTTGTTGCGCGAATCCGACTCGCACTTGGCCGGTTTTTATCGTACCTGCAGGTAAATTAATAAATGTTGAAATATTTTGAAGTCACGTTGAACTACAACGTGCTAAGACATCTTCTTTTGTAGAAACTTCCATCCTACAAAATGCATGCATCGAACTATTGTAGAGTCAAAAGCATCGTGCCGATGTGGCAATAAAATAAAGCGAGAACGCTGCAACGTAAAGCGACTGCCGACTGCAAGAGTGAGCAAGACGTCTAGCTTAATGAGTTTCAACTAAATCGGAACGTTGGTTTTGGCTCAACTATAGTCCGACTTGTCGTTGGAGGTACAGTCGACCAATCTGATTTTTAGCTCGCTATGGAACTTTGTCGCAATAAGTTATTTACATACCGTAGTTCCGTTTACGCGTAACTATATACGAGCAAATGCCATTATTATGACAAAGTTCTATACTGGCCTCGGAATAGAATTAGTTTACTGTACTTACAACACAACACACAGACTTACAACACATACCAAATTTACTTATAAATTGTATACATATAATACATTTTGTCAGATGGATTCTAGAGAGAAAGACAGAGAAACATATACCGTTCTCTTTCCTCACCAAAGAGCGTCGAACAAAAGGGAAAACAATCCTATTCGTATTACATTTAATGTAATAGGCACTAAAGCATATGGTGCGTCTAGTCCAATATATGGCCTGGCTGTTACCGAGGTAGAAGATCAGATGTGCAGAATCAGGGGAACGGAAAATGTATTTGGTCGGATGCCGATGTTTGGCGACCGAAATTGAATTTCACCCTGACCCAGAGAAGTGACCGGAAATTTTGAAATTGCTAAAATACTATGAATTCGCGGGTTAAATGCGGTTTGGGAATGTAAAAAGTTAGGTTTACAGGTTTAATAAAAGTGTTTACAAATTTTAGGGGTTCTGTAGCCATAACATATTTATTTAATCGTATGGCGTATTTTACATTATAGGTTCTTCAGGTCGCAAAGCCAGTCGATCGCGTCAGATGTTAAGTTAGTGTAGAGGTCTCCCGGATCCCCTTGCTAACATCGCCTTGGGCAGAGCTTGACGATGTGTTGAGGAGACCAAAGTCTTCAAGGACGAAGAAACACAACGGACTTTTGCTCCATCTCCATTTGTGCAACATGTAATTGCATCTGCCGTGACCCGTGCGGATTCTGTTGAGACGGCACCATAATTTCCTCTGAAGTGCGAAGCCCTTTGGCTTCTGAGTTGGGTTTTCAAAACTTAGGTACCTACACGGAAAAAAATTAGCTTTAGTAAAATAATATATTTTTAGTTGCATACAACCAAGAGATATTTAAAACACGGAATAAAGCTTTGTTAACGACAAACTAGCAATTATTGCTAAAAGTTCTTGGTTATTAAAAAAAAAAAAAAAACAATTGAATCCAAATAAGTTTAGTGTCCTAGTAAATATAACCCTGACTTGATTCCTTTATTTATTTTTAACTTTAATGGTATAGTTTTACATACATATGTTAGTCAAGTTGACGTCTTTGATTATAGCAACGAACTTTGCAGGCTCCACGTGAAGTGAGTCATTCGGTTGTAAATAGCAAAAGCTTATTTATTTCTAGCTGTTTGTTTTTTCAGTGTAACACTGGTCGCCAATCGCTTCTACCCATTTTTTCTTCCACGCTTGCTCTAGCGGAAACCCATAAGGCCTAATTGAAATACGAAATTCATAAAGTAACGCTATAAATTACTAGATGAGATGAGATCAAACTTGGAGCCCTAAAAATATCGTATACTGGGTCCCTCTACACATACTCTCTGATACATGGAACTAAAAAAACAGTTTCCAAAAACAGGGTTTTTAAAAATAAAAGTCTAACCGCTTTGCCCTAGATGATTTCTAGTCAACGAGTATAATCTGATCAGATCAACTTTAAACAAATCTTGCAGTTATTTTCGCTTCGCACTTTTCACAATTTATGGCCATCAATCTTCTCTGTATATCGTCAGAGAAATCTACTTTCAGAACCTCCTTACTCAATTCCGTTGTCTTGCAAAACACTACCTCATTATAAGTTACTAAAGTTTAAATTCCTTTAAAAGAAAAATGATAGTAAAGGTTTTTTTGTAAAATTTTGTACGGTATAGCTAAGAGCGTTCGCGCAACCGTCATTTACGCCATTACTCGGCTAAACTAAACATCGTATATCATTCCGATATCCAAACTTCCTCGATTTTATTGATTTACAAATTTTGAGGTTTATAAGAAGCATAAACAGAGAACTCAACAGTAAGCAGGTATACTAGGTAGTTGCGTAGGTAAGTATTATCAGAGACTAGAGATATAGACGGCCACAGCTTAAGAACTTTTTGAAGCTCAAGTCAATTTCGCCCTCTGTCCTTGAGCTTGAGCCTGACTTGAGCTTCAAAAAGTTCTTAGGCTGTGGCCGTCTATATCTAGTCTCGGATAAAACCGAATGTTGGCGGTAAAACAGTAGAACTCACACTTGGACAACGGTTTCAAATTAATTAAAAAGGGTTTTTAGGCATACTTAATGCTATGTTAATAGAATAACGTAACATGTTTGTAAAATGTTAATTGATGTTTCAGTCGTTTTAAGGACGGGTCCATTATACGCCAGAGGCGTTATGAAAAAGGACGAAAATTGTTTATTCCAATGAGTTTTGATATGCAGGCTCTTTTTATGGTTTTTAATTTAAAAGTTTTATTTGTGTACACAACTTCCGTTATACCGACTACAAAAAAATATTGATTGAAACGACCGATATAAGTAATGTTGTATTATAATTTCAACGTTACTGAAAATATAAGCTAATGTCGACATAATATAAATGTAGATGCCCTTTCAATAATTATTTATTTTATTTTATTTTTTGAGATACAACGAGGAAATGCCGCCATCATCCTTGGTACAATGCCGCAAGGGCCTAGTTTAGATTTGAGCTAGTTATTCATTTAGTTTAATATTTGTGCTGTAGTGCCTCTGTATGTCGTTCACCAACCAGATGGGCCGATCAAGTGAAAGATTCGTCATCTGCGCAATTCTACACGGTCGTAAGAGACGCGCTAGACAGAAACCGGTGGAGGCAGATCATCCGCTCCAGATGCAACCCTGATGCTGACCACGATCCTCAGACATGAGGGAACGACCTAAGAGAGAGAGAGTGCCTCTGTATAATTAATTATGTAAATATAATATATGTTATAATTTTTTTGTTAGGGACTAGCAACGAGCAACAATATATACTATATAGGAGACGCAAACAAGATCTGCTATACGCTACGCGCTACGCTCGTAGAAGTGTGGCATGTAAAGTGTCAACACATTCACCGCTATGCTACGCGCGTAACGCTACGCCGTAGCCGATAACATGGGTTTCCCGGTGCTGAATCGCTTTTAAAAATCAAGTAATGTTATTGAATTGTTAATGATAGAAGATGTTTCAAATATGGGTTGGATACGAACATTACGAACTGGATAACCAACCAATTGGACGCTGAATCATGCGAGTCGATGAAATTTGTGTTGTGTGGGTTGATTATGTGTCGAAGAATGGTCCACGGTTGTTATAATAGCTGTAATGTATACGGAGCATCATTGGAGGAATGTTGCAGTTTCTCGAATATGGGCCCCGCTATGTAGCAGAAATGCTTCGTAGAGCCGTGACGACAACGTGTCGTCATTAGCGCTGAATGGGTTAAACTTACTTGATTCTGTGAATGTGTGTAGTTTACTTACTAATTTCAACCTCCAACGTTATTATTTATGCAGTAAACTAACTAATAAAACAAATAAGATAAAGTTTTTTTTGCGTTATGGTTCTTCATTTCTTCTCCTACCCAATTTAAAGAAAACAATAAACTATATCATGAATTACTACGTGATATTATTTATAGTTTTTTCTCCAACCGCATTAACTGTAACTATATTAATTTAATATAAATTTAATATAAATATGTTGAATAGCAGATTAACGAAATTAAAAGTTTATCAAAACATTCGTAATGTCACGAACCGTCAGAAACAATGTCGAATCTCCTCTGTCAACAAATAATAAAGGCTCAGGCCGCTATCAAACACTGACGAAAAGGATCTAATTCCCGTTAAAACCACTTTCAAAAGGGTCCCTTTTATGCTAATACAATGGTGCCCTTATATAAGAACTAAGCTTGCCGGCCTTTAATAATGTACAGTCGAGGCTGTAAAAATGTAAAGAAGAACTTGCACTTTTTAACCATCGCTTATCATGAGAGTTATGTGTTGGCTAAATGACAACCCTAGGTCAATCAAACGCAAGTCTTAACCATCGGATTCGGATATTGTGAGTGTTCTGTGTTGGCTAAGTGACAACCATACCAAAAAAGAGTATAATCAAACGCACGCTACAACAATCGGATATCGAGAGCGTTTTGTGTTGGCCAAGTGACAACCATACCAAAAAAGAGTATAATCAAACGCATGTCACAACCATCCAATTCGGATATTGTGAGTGTTTTGTGTTGGCCAAGTGAGAACCCTAGCGAAAAACAGTATATTCAAACGCACGTCACAACCATCGGATATCATGAGTGTTTTGTGTTGGCCAAGTGGCAACCCTAGCGTTCAAGTGTATAAGCGTACGCAAGTCTTAACTCATCGGATATCGTGAGTGACGTGTTGGCCAAGTGACAACCATACCGAAAAAGAGTATAATTAAAATCATGTCACAACCATCGGATATCGTCTCAAAGCAAGCATTAACTAGAGCCCGCACACGTGTACCCCCGTATGGGATAGATATATAGATGCCCATAATCACTTCTACAGCATAAAACAGAACAATTTACCAATCTTTTCCTTAGCCGACACAACTTTCTAGGAAAACTAACAGCTTTTCTCGTAGCAATCACAGAAATTCTTGAAGAAATCGCGCATTATATCTGTTTGTTACCCTCCACTGCTAGAAGTAACGCGTGGAGGGTAATAGAAACAATGACAAGGACTAACGATAATAGCACCTCTCTGCCGAATCTATTGAAAGTGTAATAAGACCATCCCGTTCTATCTTGGTATTATTAGTTCCGTGTCAGATCTATGGGTGGTATATCTATGGATATCGTGAGTGACGTGTTGGCCAAATGACAACCATAGCAAAAAGAGTATAATCAAACGCACGCTACAACTATCGGATATCGTGAGTGGTTTGTGCTAGCCAAGTGACAACTCTAGCGAAAAAGTGTATAATCAAGCAAGACCAAGTGCGAGTAGTTCGAAAAATCTGTTAGCTAGAAATTGTTGATGTAATTTCTTACCAGTCTACCTACAGTAATGAACGTATGCAATATATCATTCGAAACGTGTGGCGAAATAGTTATAAAAGTAAAGTTCTGTTAGTATTAATAATAATAGAGAGATTTCCTACAGGATAACTATTTTTTTTTTCCCAAAAGTTGAAAACACAGTCTGTATTAATAGTATGTATGTATGTATGTATGTAAACACTTTATTGTACATAAAAAAGTTACAATAAAACATGATAAAAGAGAAAACAAAGTACAAAGGCGAACTTATCCCTGTAAGGGATCTCTTCCAGTTAACCTTTGAGCAAATGAGAGAAAACTATAAGATAGACAAACAAGCACTATGTATGTGTAATAGTTCAGTCATACCGAATATTAAAATGGAACGCTAACGGCTAGTTGTATAAGTAACCGATGAGTAGAGACAAATCACAGCCATAAGCTCTATAACTCAGGCACAAATAGGCTTTAGGCTATTCTCATTTATCTACCCAGTCGATTCAATATAGCCTCCCACCTGGGGACAACTGAGAATAAAGATCCTATTTGTGGTAAAAAATGGGTCTGATTGCTTCATTTAACCAATGTGGAATCATTTCAGGATAATTGATTTCAAAAATCCATATGTATACTCAAGTGAGTTTCAGGAACATGTCGCGCGTAGTGACTAAACACAAGCCACTACAAGTGTGTTTAGTCACTACGCGAGACATGTTTCTGAGAGCTTAGGTCTTCATCCTCAAGCACTAAGAGTGCTCGGCGAACTGATCCACGACCCGTCGTTGCGGGGCCGCTCGCTACTAGTGTGCTACTAGTACGTTATTCGTTACTAATTGGAGTAGCAGTGCAGGTGACAATACCTCTTACATTGCGATTGACTTAAGCTTCAAAAAGTTCTTAGGCTGTGCTGATCTACTAATCTACTATATAAGTTACTCTAAGGCTTTTGTTGCCAATCGGGTGAGGTTGATTCCAGATCTTGTAGATAGATGGCGCTGGCTGTATGGACCCAGTGAAGAAAACCCAAGTGACTGCGTAACCAGAGATACAGACCCAGGTGAGCTGCGTGGACTACACATGCGGCTGCACGGCCCAAGCTTTCTATAGGATGGTAAAAGGGTGAATTTCACAAGCGTTTCAACCGCCGGTTCCATTGTGTCACGTATTTATGAAATAAAAGTTGCTCGTAATTCATAGAATACGTGTTTATGTTATAAAATACACACCATTTTCGAATATTTTTTTTATATTTTTACAAAATATTGGCAAATTTTATATCATAAATTCGTAACATAATGGAACCGGCGGTTGAAACGCTTGTGAAATTCACCAGAATATTATTAAAAAAAAAAAAAAAACTGTAAAATTTTGGAATATGTGTGTTTGTAGCTATGTTTATTTGTGACACCTTGTTTTTCCGTTTGATTTTGTATTATAATTTAGTTAGTTTAATAATGTAATATCCATTGTATTAATTTGAACTATATTGTAAAATATGATTTAAATTAAATAATTATAATAAGCCACCTCCCAGAATTTGAGCAAGGCGCCCTCTAGTGCCAAGGTTACGCTCACTACCCAAAAGGGATCGGATTTCTACGATTACTTAAATAAGTTCTCTGATCTCAACAAAATGGTAAGAGTCATGGCCTACATAATCAAGTTTTTTTCTAATTTAAAGGATAAAGATGCGAATAGTCCTAAGGCCTTCAAACGGCTTTACTTAAAATTATAAAACATGAACAAGGCATTTATTTCAAGCATTAAATTGGCAGTCTCAAGGCTAATTTAGATAATGTTAAAGGCTCGCTTAGCTATTATATCTATATTAAGTAACTAAATAGTGATCTGGAACAACAACAACAACAACAATAGTACATTGTGTATCAAGGGCGGTAAACAAGAATTTACGAACAAGTGTGAATTGAAGCGCGAAGCCGAAGGCTTAGGTAATTCACACGAGTTCGTAATTTCTGTACCGCCCGTGGGACACACAATGTTTTTCATCACACTTGTGAGGAAGAAAAATAAAAACTCTGCCTAATTTCCCACTTTTATTGAGAGGCAACAGTGGTAGTTTAGTGTAGGTACGGTATCGTGACCGCGCCCCCGCGCTGCCCGCGCTCCGGTGCCGCGAGTGCCCGGCCCCCCGCGATGTAAGAGAGAGATGGAACTTACATTACAGCCCTAGATCGAAATGAAGGATGTACGGCCCGCATCGCCTACGTGTAACAACAGCACTTACGAGCAAGTGTGATGCAATAGTACATGACAGCGGAGGCTGGGAAAATAGGGATTTCCGGCCAAGTAGATAATTATATACATACATATAGTATAATAGTTTTAGTTTATAATGTAATATGTATGCTAGTCTTTAAAGTATTTATCTATGGGCCACTAGTTGCCTGAAAATAAACGTTTTCATTTCATTTCATTTCATATACATAGATAGGGATAGGAAGCCGGGAATGCGTTTTCACGCCGAGGCATGTATAGTGCTTTTCTCAAAAAAATGCGTGGAAATAAGTGGAAAACGCATTCCCGGCTTCCTATCCCTATCTATCTATATGAAATGAAATGAAAACGTTTACCTTTTTAGGTCTTATTACCTAATATTTAAAGCCTAAAAGTCTATCGTACTCGTGGCCGGCGCCCGCGCGACAGTGACCGGCGGCGCCTGCAAAGTAGTATGAAACTCCTTTTCATATCAAGTGTCACTATGGCGCCCGAAACGTGATACTTCCGAGTCCATTTTCACGAACGTAACGGCAACATTTCCGCGCATGTTTGAGAAAAAATAATTACCTAGAGCCCAATTTGGTTGGCTCTCCATCCTATCACGGTCACGTCGCTTGCTACATTTTTAATACAGCTGACTGTACAATGACTGTTGACATAAAACTCACTTAGTAGAATAAGTAAACAACTTAACACGAGATTTTATCAGGCCGTCGCTGGCCGTACCCGAAACTTAAACCATTTGGCGTAAATGTATTCATTATATTTGATGGATTGAAAATAAATTAATAATAAATGGACCTTGGTTTAAAACGTAGGTACTTAAAACTTACGAAATATTTAATGTACATTACATTACATAAAATATTTCTCGTGTAATATAATAATTATTATAACTTCAAAATGCAGAATGTATTGATCCATTAGATTTTTCATTCATTGCAGAATCTAAAATTATATCCATTTTAATCTTAGAGTATCCAACCAACCGGAGCGGCCATCTATGTCTGTCATTTTCTATACAAAAAAAGTCTGCCTATTTTTGCGTTGGAGGGGAACATCTAATGTATGGCTACTCGTACGTTACGTACAAAAAGCCACGTCGCATAAACGACTGTGCATACAATAAATATGACCACTGTTCAATTGGTCATATGATTTCGGCAAAGGACGACGACGCCTGTCAATGGCCGCTCCGGAGGGTTGAACGCTCTAAGAATTAATAAATGAATAAATATTTTTATGGGTCTATTATTTTTATCTTATTTTCACCTCAGCAGTTCGAACAAGCCTTTCATCACTCCAGGGAGTGAAATTCTGTTTCTAGAAGCTTTCGTCATAATGCTGATGCCTTTCATTCAGGAAAAATAAATTTGTTTTTGTAATTTTAATATGTTCTCACTACTGAGGTCAAAAGTTGTATGTGTCATACGAGAGAAAAGTTTTTATACATCTCGTGTTCTTGAAATCAACACTCGCAAGGAAAAACAATTTTCCTCTCTTGTTGCACAAATAACTATTGTTGGTTTAATTTAAAGTATTCCATATTTATGACTTATATTCATACCCTTTTCCAAGTGAACTGTGACCGTCACCGGGAATTCCGGGGTTCGATGTTAATGCTTAATAAATTTTCTATCATAAATTTATGAAAATCGGGTGCCATGGCGGCTTATATACAAAAAGAGGGCGTATTACGATTTTCAAAATGTAATCTTTATCATCTTGACACTGCCTTATACATGCATAACAATTAAGAAATTAATATTAAGAAATAAATAACAGCCGTAAAAACGTATAAAGTATTTTTTAACGTAATTTTGCTTAATTACTTTCAAATTGAAACTGTTGTTTCAACGCACTAATGTACTGCTCTTATGTGTGGCGGGGCAGGTTAATCAAGTATTGGTAATATTTATTTTAGGCATGTATGTCTGCATGATATCGCTGTCCCAATATTACAAGGTTCTAAGTTACATTTTCAGGATAGTTAAATTTAGACTTAGTGTCACTATGATAATGTTCAAATTTCATTTTATAAAAGTGAAACATAGAACTCTGAATATTGGGTCAGCGATATGGCACATATTATGCAGATGACGTGGTACGCGCACTGCAAATGAATTAAAGTGCATTATGGAATAAACAACATCTGAAACAACGGCTCTATTGTCAAGGCGATAAAGTGCATGTGCTGGTACTTTTGTGTAACTCGGCCGCTCCGATGCGATATATTTGGTGGCGACTGTACTTGTCGGTATACTTACTTACTACGCTGGCTCAGCGACCCATAATGTATCTTGGGCTCTGACACTAGATTCCGCCATTCGTTCCGATCCTGTGCGATCCGTCGCCAATTAATCGCTCGAATGTCACACAGAGGGCCTACCGCGAAGTTCGAAAATCGACAAAACGATGGCCCCGTCTCTATCGCTCTTGCATATATGAAAGAGAGTGATGCAAAAGATTCGATGAACGAAGTGCTTCACGGTTATAGGCCATGTCTCTGGACCACGTCGATCTACCGATACCTAGGCCTTCCGCTCGAACGTTTCCCAATTGGTCGTCCCAGGTTATGCTCTCTTGGCCGCTAGATCCTCTCCCATTCTCTCCACATAGCCGAGCCAGCAAAGTCGCGGCTTGCTTTCGCCATATTGGTATAATATTTTCAAATCTGAGTCTGTCACCAGCAAACGAGGCATAACCGGCCACCCCACAAGCACCATTAGACTAATGTTGACTTATTGTCCATTAAATCGGGTGTCCTTGTACAGATAAGCGAGGTCTTTGGGTCAGTAGCGACAACATTTGTTGCCATTCGTGTTTATTTACCAAAAAATCTATTTTGGGAACGATGAGGGTATTCGGAAATATCGATAGCAATAGAGAGTCAGAAACAAATTTCGTTAGTCATCGCGTCCCAGGCGATAACTTCATTGATAAACATGATTCTGTATTTTACCATACGATAAAATAAATAAAAAAGTATTTTACAAAGAACCGTGGATTGGGTTGTTTTCCTATCAGTCATGTTACGCCATTTTTAATCCGCCATTTAATCGGAATTTACCAGTCCAAAACGGGCTTAATTATTTCTAGAAATCTATTTTCCAATTTTAATAAAATAAATTACCAGTCGTCGACTAAATCTTTAAGGGCAGTAAAATACTTAGGCAAAAATTTTCGGCCATTAAAAACTTGAATCCTAACTTCTAAAAACTAAAAGTTTTTGCACTAGACTAATATAAAGTCATTTAGGGCACAGATAGTTTTGTGAATATTGAATAAATCTTGCCTTTCGGCTCGAGTAGATGGGTCCGACGAATCTATTCTCAAAGCTTTGCTAAAACGGCTTTAATTTATAGAATTTTAATGTTATAATTATAACTGTTTACACTGTTTCAATTTGAAAAGAAAGCTATAAGTTAGATAAAGCCTACCTATATATAACTAAGTGTAAGACTGTTGCTTAGTCGTTTCGAATATTGTTATACCAAGCTACTATGACTATTTATAAGTAATAATGGATGTGATTCTTCATATAATGACTTAAGAGTCGCCAGGACGCTCGCGTGAACTAGCGTCCCCATACAAACGTAGTTCAGCTCTCATTTTAAAACAACATGCTTTAGAACCACGGGCATGGGCATTCTACTCGTAGTAGTACAGATCTAGGTCGGACATTCGTTTTCGTTGCTAAAAATTGTAATACAAAGAAAATATACCAAAAATAAGTTTTGTATGTAAATCTGTAACTAGCTGTATTTTCTTTGTATTACAATTTTTAGCAATGAAAATACATGTCCGACCTATGTCGTTTCAAAATGAGAGCTGAACTACGTTTGTATGGGAACGCGAGTGTCCTGGCGACTCTTAATTAGGTATAAGAAATATGACGTCTGTTTTATCATTTCAGTATGTTTTATACTTAAGGGTTTTATTTATATGAGATCATGCATTCTAATCTTCGTCCAGTTCTTCATTCATTGCGGATATCTAGAACTTGGACGGAGAGTTCCGAGCCGTATGCTCAGATCTGATGAATTAATATAGAAAATAATATTGCAGAATAAAGACCCAGCCCTCAGTTAACGAGCAAAAACCCTCACATTTAGTTTCCAAGTTTAATGGCGGGGAAGGATTTACGGCAAAAATTATAGGCAATCTATAAGCTTTTATACATCGCAGATTGAGGCGTTTTATGGAAGGGATTGGTCTTTTGACGATTAAAATTATGCACTTAGGCAAGGTTTGGTTAAGAGGGGCTCTTAAGCAACACTGTTTTTAGAATGTGTGGCGAGGAGGAGGAGGAGGAAGAGACAATAGCACACTTACTGCACGGAAAGGATATCTTCAGCCAAAAATACCAATGCGAAAATATTATTGTTTAAAGATAATTAAATATTTTCTTGGGCTAATTTTATATCTTTAGCCCAAGATATATTTTACTTCAATAAAGACATTTTACTTGAATAAAGCTCAACTTTCTAGACAAATTGTTTTCGTTACATAAAAACAATATTGTTTTGACGAAGAGGATTTGTCTTCGATGAAAATATTTTTTTTCCGTGTGTACAGTCACCGTCAATAGTAGCTTCCTACGCGAAGGCCGCAAAAATCAGTGACACGCTCTTATTTGTAGGGCCAAAAGAGCGTGTCACATATTTTTACAGTATAGGAATATAATATTGCCGGTGACTGTACGAATGTAACGCTCTTGCCAGAAAGAGAATGAGGACTGGTTCTGGCTATCCTTATTCAGAGGAATGCAAACAATGCTTTAACTCCATTATCCAGCAATGGAGATGGTGCTTACTCTTGAGTAAGTAAAACAGGGGGCAATCACACTAATCGGGCCGAAGTGTCACATGGGCTCCAAAATTTAATATGCTAGCGAGGTAGAATTTTATTGTAAAAAAAATAAGGGAGTGTGCATGTGTAGGTAGCTGGCTTAGCTATTTAATTTGGCTAGGCAAGAAATTCATTTAAGTCTCATCGTTTCACTATCTTTTGTCCACCCCTTAGTTTAGACTATGCAACCCGGGTTTTCGGGTAACTACCCGGGATTTTCCGTTCCATACTACCACTCTTATAATTAGGAACTCTTCATTTTTTTATTAAGTATTAAATTTGATGGTTTGTATTATTGGTAAACGAAAATTGTATTTTGCACCAATCGCAAATTTCCATCACCAAAATAGCGCAAACATTGTTTTAATATTGGTGATCTTAATCGTACCCTCATTGTTCAAGTAATAATATCTAAAATTTCTGTTTGTCCTGGTATAAAAATAAACTTTTATTAGCATTTCATTAAACCCAATTTAATGTAAACCTCCACATTTTCATTCCTTTGTTTGCCTATTAAAAGCTTTGCACTGTTTGCAATATTTTCCGTAGTTTTAATACAAGGAAAAACAAGTAATCCTCTTCGTCAAAACAATATTGTTTTGTATACGAAAACAATTTGCCTAGAATGTGATCTTTATTCAAGTAAAATGTCTTTATCGAAGTAAAATTGTCATATATATAATTAGTCGAAGAAAATATTTACTTATGTTTAAACAATAATATTTTGGCAATGGTATTCTTGGCTGATGATATTCTTTTTTCGTGTATAAAAGCAACTTTAAGTCCAGCTGCACAAAGTCGTTTTTAAAAGTCGCCCTTAAGTTACAAATCCTCCCCGTTTTACGGTATAAATAAACAAAACCTACCTACGTGGTATATTAAGCTCTGTACAGGGGTAATACCTAGAATAGCGTATTAATTTTACAGCGTAATGATTCGGATGCCGCGATATTGCCGCGATTTAAACTTGTCTGGCGCTTTAAGCTCCACAGTCTGCCAGTACGAGCTATAGACAAAATAATAGAAGATAGTTCACTGAAAATAATGAATCGAATGATTGAATACCCTCTTGTTTTTTTACATTGCCTGTGGCTGATGTTTCCAACAATGTTTAGTCTGTCTGAAAAATAATTCAATAATTCGATCCAAAAATATTAGCACTACTCAAATAAGAGTATGTTTTAGACAAAAATAATTAAATCATTAGTCGGTCAATCATAAAATGCAAGTTAGGCAACTCCAGTGGGCACTGGAGTTGCCTAACACTTATTATAGAGCAGTGAGGGCTCACTGCTCTATAATGCTACCATCTATCCGTACGCTAGAAATGATCCTAGATCCAGACCTAGTTGACATATCTGAGAACGGGCGATTTACTTGCAAACGAGTTGACTAATATAACAAGACCCTAAGGAGGATTTTTTTTCTCCTTCTAGCTCCATAACCACTTGATCGATCCTGCTCATATACGAACTTACAAATTTTATGTATCTGCTACAGCCTCAAGAAATTTCATAAAGATCAGAAAAACGTTACTAAAGTTATCGTCAGACAAACTATCGAAATCAAAAAGCCATCCAAATGCCGAGACGTCCCAGTAGCTAGGTGACAGTTCGGTCTGGAGTTGCTTCGCTTACGCTCCGCGAGTTCGATAAAACTACCTATCCAGTTTTTTATTCAACGCTTGTAATCAAACTGTAAAATTAAAAACAAATCTACATACGTTTGGGAAAAGCCTCGAAGCCAAAAATCTGTTAATAAAACAGTAGTAACTTTCTGTCTTCATTTATAACCATTTTCAAGTACTTTTTTGATTTATTACTTTTCGTTAAACTACGAACATTATAGGTTGTACAAAAATGTCAATAAGTTAAATACACTATCTTGAACTATAACTTCTACGGTCCTCAAGTCTAGGTGTACACTTTAATTGGAATTCCTGAGTTGATCGCCCTCTCAACTTTGGCCGAGTGTCTCACTTGGCGGGGGTATTAGGGAATAAAACTGTCGAATATTTAATTAAATTTCATTGTCCATTAACTAACTTTTTTTACCCCCACTTTCTTGAATTACTTTTTACCAAAATCAAATTATAATAGCATACTTTTATTTATTCTCCAGACTCAAGACACAATTATTTATGCATCAAATTTAAAATATTTAAAATTAAATTTGCAAAGTTCGTCTTTGATATGGATGCTGATAAGCAATAATGTGTTAACCCGCATAGGACTATATTATAGTCCTTAGAGCTATAAGAGCCGTGCTACATATTTTGTTGCCTTGCTGGAGATAGTATGAGTCTCTTCTTCTTCTTCTTCTTCCTAGCGTTTATCCCGGCTTGGGGTCCGCTGGACAACCTAATCCCATGAATTGGCATAGACACTAGTTTTTACGAAAGCGACTGCCATCAGACCTTCCAACCCAGAGGGGAAACTAGGCCTTTTTGGGATTAGGTCCGGTTTCCTTACGATGTTTTCCTTCACCAAAAAGCGACAGGTAAATATCAAATGATATTTCGTACATAAGTTCCGAAAAACTCAGTGGTACGAGCCGGGGTTTGAACCTGAAACCTCCGGATTGAAAGTCGAACGTCTTACCGCAAGGCTACCAGCGCTTTGGAGATAGTATGAGTATAAAGTAAAATTTTTTTTTTTTTTTTTTTGTATTATTTTTCTGTACCACCAAATAAACGATTTCTATTCTATTCTATTCTATTCTAATGCCTCAGCAATAGAGCTCACTCAATTACTGCTCATCGCCCAATCAAACACAGTTTTGTCTCAGCGAAAAGTTCTCCGTAATTACTTAAAAGGCTCTTATTTCAGAGATCCATGGGTTTAAAATGTCATTTGTATTTGAGTAAGAGTATACCGTGTGTGGCTTGTAATTGTAACATGAGAACAAAATTAAAACGAAGATTCTACTCCTGAAACAATTAAACTTTTATTCAACAACATTTAAAAAATATGTAGTCTTTAGATTGTCTTTTTCCCATACAAACTAAATAGTATTTTCAATGTACGTAAAAATCGATCTAATTGACATTGCTTGTCACAGTCTTGTCACCCTACAGACGTAATCAATTTCGCAATACATTGCGTATTCAAATAAACTTTAAAGTGTACTAAAAATATGTAAAACTCCAAGTTATTTTTAAAAGTTGCTGAACAAACGGTTTGAGGAGTAAAATCTACGTTATAATTTTTTGCTCGTGTTACAGGCCACACACGGTATGTAGCGCCATAGAATTATAATTTACTCTTTCTTATCTAATTCTTCTCACGTTTGCACGAAATGCGGATGAAAATGACTTAAGCCTTTAAGGTTTTATTAAGTACGAAGTGCTCACGGAGTGGTTTTTAATTCGCCCCTCGGGAAATGAGATTTTCACGCGTCTCTTCTTCTACCTTTATTTGACGTATTTTTTTAAAACATTGATTTTATCATTATTATACAAAATAGAAAAATGAAAACTTAAAAATTTACAGTTTGTTGAAATAGCATTTGATCGAATAACGTTTTGTTCACTGCATACGAGTAGGTATTCTACATTTGTTGTAGAAAAAATAATAAAACTCTCTGAAGTTTGCAATTAAACTACTAGTTAAATAATAGTAGTAGTAAATTAATATTTTTTTCTATTCTATTTTATTATATTCTTTAGTTATTATGATTAATAATTTCTCTCTTCGGGTCATTTTTTTGGCAAATTCTTTATAATATAGGTATTATGTAAGTAATGAGGTTTTCATTAAGATTTAAAAAAACAGGAAGAAAAAAAGTATAGTGTTTACTATACTTATTTTATCTTGGGCTTTGTGTTTACAAATAAATGCTTTAGCCGGGATTCGTATCCTCCAGCTTTGTAGACAGAGCTACAACCAACTGGGCTACGGAGACCTTTGCAAATTAACCACCATTTTTCATTTACAGCATATCCCCCGCGGGAAAGTTAACTCATTTTCCGTCCCGAGAAGAAAACTCTCATTCTGCAATAAAATACGATTTGTGTCAAGGAGTCGACAATTTTATCACGGTTTTTATACGGGAGCAATTTTCCTAAATGGTTCAAGTTAACGTAATTTGAGGTTATTTTTAAAGCATTGATTTTAGGGAGTTTGATATAAGGGGGACGGAACCGGAATCTGATAGCACCCCCTATTTCATTATTAACTTGACCTATTTTAGTCACAGCCGCAATATTGAGCCTATTTAACGTAAGTATTTTGTTATGTGCCGTGGGGTGCCCGGCCTTAGCATTGTCCCCCACCATATCGTCCCGTGGTTGCAGTAGGAGTCTGCTATGGTAATATACCGGGAGATGGGCAGCAGCATCTTCCGAAAGCCTAAACAACAATAAACAAAAAAAACTGCGCGCGCCAACCCGCCTGCCAAGCGTGGCGCGTATGGCAAACCCCCCATTAAAGGGTAGGCCTATGTTCAGCAGTGGACGTCTTATGGCTGAGATGATAATAATGATTTTGTTATCAATATGAAAAAAATATCTTCACAATTTTAGCAATATCCTGTTTTACGTTAAGCATGAATAATATTTTATAAAAGTAATACCTATAGAGAAATACACATCTATACAAATAATAAAGCTGAAGAGGGTCGAAAGTCTGTACATGGAAGATATTCGAAAAAATTTTGGCTGGGGATACTTAGAATCGATAACAGAACACGTTCCAACAGTTTTTACAATTTTTGTCTGTTTATCTGTTTGTCTGTTTATCCACCAAATAGACCCTGGAGGTGGTGAAAATGGGGTTGAAAGTTTGTATGAAGAATTTTTAACCGCTGCGCTGAGCAGATTTAGATGAAAATTAGAATGGAGATAATTTGAGTCCCAGGAAACGATATAGAATAGTTTTCATCCCGAAAATCCACCCTAAAGGGGCTGAAAAGGGGGTTGGAAGTTTGTATGGGGAATCGATAACCGTTGAATGCTGGAGATAGTTTGAGCTCTGGAGAAGGATATAGAATATTTATTCATACCTTAACGGAGGATTACTAATTCCACGCAGACGAAGTCGCGGGCAAAAGCTATATAACATTAAAAAAAACTCAACCTAGGGAGCAACCGCTGCCGGTGGTTAGGGCCGCAAAGAGAGGAACCCTCGGAGTATATACGTGCTGTAATCAGGATAACCGCCTTCTGAATGAATCCACCCTTGATCCAAACACAACCTCGTATCAAAAGTGTCTCAAGAAGATATAAAGAAAATGATTTTAAAGTATCAAATCTGTATGGTAATCTAAAAAGTGAAAATAGGCCTTTAATGGCTCCTCTACACCATAGGCCATGATGGGGATGCAGCTATGCATTACATGAGCAAACGATATTGTGAACTCGAAATATTTTCTTGGACTAATTTTATATCTTTAGCCCAAGATACATTTTACTTCACTAAAGACATTTTACTTGAATAAAGATCACTTTCTAGGCAAATTGTTTTCGTTTTATACAAAACAATATTGGATTGAGCAAGAGGATTTGTCTTCGATGAAGATACTTTTTTCCGTTTATGATACACCACTCCATTATTTATTTAATTAATCTTTATTGCAAATAAGGAAACTTGACGTACAAAAGGCGGACTTAACGCCATAAAGCATTCTCTACTCTACTATGATATGATACACCACTCCATTCACCACATTCTGTCATTGACCACTTCAAATAGGGCTTCCAATGTATCTGAACATGACAGGGGCTAGGCCCCCCCTTGGAAAATATTTCTAGATACGCCAATGCTCGTTCCGCCGTATAGCTGCGTTCCTTGACCCGCCCATGATGGCCCATGGTGTAAAGGAGCCTTAACACTATATTTAACTTAAACATTACCTATAAAACTCTGATAATCAATGTCAAGTAAGTACTTGCACAAACACTTAAAGTACTAAAACGTACCCTGCCTATTGTACCCCTGTCACCGGTTTCTTAAGCCAGATCATTGACCTTATTGGACCCATATCACTTATTTGCTTGGGACAAACTTGATAAGCCGCCGTACCTAATAACTTTCTTGTGTCCCTACTTTCGACATATTACCTCTCGGTTATTGCCCGTGTAAGATGGCTAGGTCGATAAAACATTATTTGATTGTATCTACGAGTACATATGCTTGCCTCATTCCAGAAGTCCATCCATGGTTGTCATTTTATCGCCTATCACGACATGCGTCACTTTCGCACTTACATACTTGTTAGAACGTGACAGCTATGGTGACAGGCGATAAAAATCCGACCATATTCGGCAAGCAGGAGTGCCCAACCAGGCAGCCAATGTTCTGTTTTTTTAGATACAAATACGAGAGTTCGGTTGCATAGTTCCTAGCATTTGGGTTTGTTTTGATATGATACTCGAAGTTTGATTATCCAACTTGGATAGTGGAACGGAGATTAGGCAGATTGGGATTACCCGGATATTCGCATAGATTGAGCTATTATTATAGTAGTGTCTGGGGAAAAAAATAATAATTTAGGAATAAATACAATGCTCTTGAACCAGATATTTTCTTTATCTTTAAGATTTGGGTCGCCTAGCTATTGTACAAAAACGGCCAGTGATAATTTATTACAACCAAGCAATTAGAACAAAAAAAAAATTCAAACTATAAGAAATAATATCATTTATTTTCAAAAAATACTTTATTTTCATACACTCGAGAGCAAAAGTTTCTGGTCACTAGCATTTTCTTGAATATCTCAAAAGATATTAATGTTAAAGCTATTCATTTTAAAGGTATTAAAGTTTATGTTACTGACCCGAAATTTTTGCTCTCGGGTGTATTTGCTCAAGCACATCTATTAGCACTTACGTATTTAAACTTTAAAAATAATAAAAATATGAGTAAGACCAGGGGGGTACAACTCAGTGTAAATCTGTCAAAAAATTTGAGTTTGACACAACGTATCCGATACGTTTGCATAAGTGCGAAAGAGAACTTGTCATGTGTTAAGAAGGGACAACTTAATTCGTGACATTACGTGACATTACAGAGGTCTCCCTGTATTATACTATTATTTACTCTGTGGTAAGACGCGTTTGATATCAAGAAGGCATCAAATATAAAGCCAGAACAATTGCACAAAAAGTTTCCACGCGTCTTGCCACAGACATCTTATCTGCCCATACTCAATCGTCGAACCATAACATTTAGTCCCCATTCGTCCTGACTGTACTGTGAGTACAGTCGTGCAATATGGTTAAATGGTGGCCCCGGGCGACGCGATATCGAGCAGCCAGCGCTTTGGGACCCCTGGCAAGGTCAAGACCTTAGGATATACTGCTTGAAGATTCGGTGCGCATCGTATGGTTTTGTAACAATGACATCTGCATTAGTTACCTATTTGCCGTGTCTTTAAAAAAATGTATTTATTGTAATACTTAATGTTAATTTTAAATTATATCTACTCTCGCTGTCCTGTGACCTACAGTGTACTAATGTGTGTACCTTACGGTGTTATAATATACACTTGTGGAACATTACAAAACATTAGCTTCCGTTCATAATTTCTGCCATGTAGAAGAATTTAGAAATTTTTGCTTGAAGGAGGAAAACGTGAAATATGGAAGTATCTAAACTCAAGCTTTATTTATTATTGGGACTTTATCGCCAAAAATAGACTTGTATATTTTGACCTTTAAAAAAATTGTGAGAAAGCTATTAAAACAAGACAAAGAGTTGAAGAGGCCGTGTGTCTCAACGGTGGCAATCAGCGGTGGCCACAGTTCCCGGTCCGCCGGGATATCAAAATTGTTCAGCGGATAATCCCGCTGGTTTGCTTAACCTCTACATTGCTAATGCCGGCCATATTTTCACTTAAAAAAGAGAATATGCCGTGTAAACCCTGGTTATAAATATTGTTAAAGCTTTATAAGCTAACTCACTACTACCCGGAAGTTTTCTCGTAGTTTCAAGTAGCTAGAAATAACCTATTTCATTATGTATTCATAACAAGTCATCCAAATTATTATTACGTCAGTCTGGGCGGTAAGTGAGATTTGCCGCCCACGGGCGCAGCGGGAAATCTCACTTCACACCCAGAAAAAGACGTAAAATTGTGTACGCACCACGGGCGGTAGTAAAGAAGGCCTCAGATCGCTTGTTTATGGCCCTTACCTTCGGTTCGGGCCACAAATGCCCGCGATCTGAGCCGTTCTTTATTTTACCGCCCTAGGTACGTAATGTACTATTACTTAGTCAGACCTTCAAAAACTCTAGTAGTCAACCATAATACATTCTAACCGTCAGTGTTACGCAGTAGATCTTTAATTGTCATATTGATTTGATTGTATGAAGACTTGAAATTGCAAGCAAGTTGCCATTCACACCGGCTGGTCGGTTATCGATCCGTCAGAGTTGGAAGCCGTCAGAAAAATGAGGGGGGGTGGAGATGAAAAATGAAGTCCAACGTGGACTAATTTGGGTTGCAAAGGGTGGTTCCAAATTGAAGAATATTATATAATTTATCTTTAAAAAAAACTTGTAAGGGAGTTTAAATTCCGTGAGTCATCTGGTTGCCTCTCGGATACAGTTACTACGCGCCATTGCTTAAACTAAAATTGATTTAGAATAGAGTAGAAAACATTTATTCAAACAGCACATCTTATAAATAATACAGCAATAAAAAAAGAAAACAAATCTAGAAGTGAAGCCAAAATGGTTTCATAAAATATTATCCTTTTCTAAAGCCAACTTAATATGAATAGACACATTAATACTTAGATACTTACTCACCCATTGCAAAATTTCTTCCGCGGTAAATGTAAAACTTTATTCCATTTAAAAGTTTTAACGTTCGCCAATAAAGTAGATTCCTAGTCGTATAAATAACTAGAACGTGCTGACAGCTCAGTACATCGTAGACTGGGAACTATTTAGCTTGAGCTATATATTATAGTACGGGCGGCGGCTGTAGGATCTGCTACGTAACGTGATACAAAGATAAGCCCCATGGCACATGTTCATAAAAGTGATGCTGAGTTCCGGAAAAATAGTAAAAAAAATAGAATCGGCCGAAAGCACAAAAAAGTACCACTTCCGGTTTAAAATATGGATGGTATTTACCTACGGCATTTGATACTTAGATGATTATTTTGGCAACAAATAGTAATTTGTAATTAGGTACATAAATAAATAATAAATAAATAAATAATAAATATTAGGACAATCTTACACAAATCAACCTAATCCCACAGTAAGCTCAATAAGGCTTGTGTTGTGGGTACTAGGCGACGATATATATAATAGATAGATATAGATAAATACTTAAATACATAGAAAACATCCATAACTCAGGAACAAATATCTGTGATAAATACACAAATAACTGCCCTGACCAGGATTCGAACCCGGGACCTCCTGCTTCATAGGCAGGGTCGCTACCAACTAGGCTAAGAGGCCGTCTTAAAAACCCAGTCTGCCCGTTTCTGCATGGCCGGAAGTGCCCGGCAGACTGCTTCAAAAGTGACGTACATTTGGAGTCAAATTCGTTACTTTTAAACTAGTCTGCCGGGCACTTCCGGCCATGCAGGAATTGGTAGACTGGGTTTTTCTATACCTAAAAGTAAATTACTATTCGTTGCCACATGTGTCATCTTTATATCCAATGACGTAGGTAAATACCATACATTTTTTAAACCGGAAGTGGTACTTTTTTGTGCTTTCGGCCAATTCTATTTTTTTTTACTATTTTTCCGGAACTCAGCATCACTTTTATGAACATGTGCCATAGGGCTTATCTTTGTATCGCGTTACGTAGCAGATCCTACGGCCGCCGCCCGTACTAAAGGATGCTATTAGTCAGGTGTTTAGCTAGCTATATTCGTAGCTACAGATATCTCCGTTGGATAATTATCTAGTGCAGTTGTGGTCATTAACTTTTCCTAACTATCTATCAACTCAGCTAGTATCCACCCACTACTGAATATAGGCCTCTTAATTCATTATTACGACGACACTTCATTCAAAGTGGAGGTGACCAAGACACTTGGCGAGAAGGAATAATTGGAGATGGACAAGACAGGAATGGACAAAGTTTCAATCGGGATGCTAAGACAGTTTATTTAAACTGGTTGAATGGCTGCCATTCCTCAACCCACCAACGGAGCGGCAACTGACCTTCACGCGGCTTCATTTTACATCATTCTTAACCATTTTACAAGTTATCACATAGGATGCGATTGGTAACAAATTTGTTCCCGGCTAATCAGAGGACGGAGGACCACCAACCGGATGGTCAGATGATACCTACCGAACGGCGGGTGTGCAGTGGATGGAACTCCTTACCATTTTCAGGTCACAAGAGGGAACCTAGAATCGGCACTTACTGACTTATTTGCAATTGTAGGTACTGTTCACCTATTTAATTGTTTACTGCTTTAAGAGCTTTCATTTGATACCCAATGTCATTATACCTCGTGTGTTCATAAGTTTTGAGACGAATGTAAACACAAACAGTTCAGAATAATATATTGAATTTATTTAAAATGGCCTTTTGTGTGTGTAATGGATGAAATATTAAATTATACACCAAAATTTTTTTAGAAATAAATCGAGTTCTATGCTGAATAACCAATATTCTATTATCATACTTGTATTGCGTTAGGGAGGATATTTTCATACGAAGGTAATTTTTTTCCTCATTTTCGAGGAAAGGTGCCCAACTGCCCAATTCCAAGTGTAAAACTGTCGGACAGACTAACGTATGCGGAATGAAATCTGCACAAAGTTTTGAAGACGTAAAAATTAAGTAAATAAACAAATTGAAATTATATACAAATGCCAATTGAAAGCTTTTATACATCTGTAAATTAAAGTCGTAATTTTCACGGGCATTAGATTTTTTATCGTAAAATTATGGTTAATCGAGGAGAACAACGTCGCGAAACAGTATGTAATTTCTACAGCATTAATTCCCTATGGCTGAAAGCGAAGACTGTGGAAAATTTTGGGGAAATGGGATAGAGCTAAAGGACTATTTACAATATTTTTGCGTTGTTTTGCTTTACAAAAATTGCCACAAGAAAGCCTCTGGTTCAGGGAAACATTCCAGAATTTGCCAGTTTGCTGAGAGAGATCGATTAAAGACAATGACGGCCCGCTGAGTCACAAAGTCCTACAGAGAACTCAGTTATAATATTTTGAAGATATGGGCATCGGTTAACAATTAAGAACAGTTACGCCCATTGTCACCAAAAATAAAAATAAATAACTGAAAATACGGCCCCGTCGTTTGGGCAAAAAATGTAAAAAACAGGTGTTTTTGCATTTTTGGAGTTTTGAATGACTAATAATATGTTGTTTAAAATGGAAATTCGTGCTAAGGTAACTATTATTTAGAGAACACCAATAATCTTACTTACAAGAATGTGAAAAATGTCGAGTATACGAAGCTTCCTTAAAAAGTTATCCGATGGAAGATAAATTTAGATGTTAAAAAATCCTTACATTGTTGTTTTCGACAGCGATGGACATAAAGTACCACGACTTTCGTTTGAAACCTCGCATTGGAGTAAACTCACTCTGGCATTTAATATGATTAAATACATTTCTACATAACACGAAAGATTATAAAAATAACTATGTTATATTTATTTTATATGAAATTGAAAATTGTGCAGATTTCATTCCGCATACGTTATTTGTAGAAGTTATGGGCATTGATATTTGATCAATAATATGAAGCAAAATAAGAAGAAAAATAATATGAAGCAATTCGATAATTATTTATATAATTTTCATTACTTGACTTTATCGTCGTCTCAAAACTTATGAACACACGAGGTAGATAGGTACCTCATATTACCTTAAGAAAAAAACATAATATACGTATTATAATATTAATACTTTTATATTACATGTAAAGGTTACACGAGTCACCCACAAGAATATTATTATGATAAGTTGTTTACGCACAAAAATATCAAAGTAAATACCGCAACTCACGTGAAATTCGTCGTCTTGGTAAATAAGAGCATTGTTCCTTAACGAATGTTAATAAGCTTATTTATGTTGATAGAGGCTTCAGAAAAAGCCTGCGAAGATAAACCTGGTCGTGTATTGTCAATGGTTGGACGAGCGCGGGTGAGTTTTTTCGTGTTACCAAAATAAATGTTCATAATATCTATGCTCTACCCCATTCTAATTTTAAAATACATAAGCAAAACATGAAAAACACAATCTATCTCAAACAAAACTCCAACACATATCAAATATCAAGTAATATTGAGGATGCATTGAAGCTGCCTTGGAATAATTTTCAAACAATGTCTGGTATTCCTGATTCAGGCGCTAGATATATTTGTATTGAAGTTGAAGATTTTTTTATATAAAAAATACCTACTACTTTTTTGTGGTACCCATTTGACTAGATTAGACCGACTTTTTTAATTCAACAACGCAAGAGCACGCTTTTTAATTTGACTCTAACTAGTCGAGCAACTGGAATGCCTCATCGCTGAATGTGGTCGATACCCCCGACATTTGCATAATTTTCCATGATACAACCTCTGAATCCGGAAAAGAAACAGTCAAAACGAACCGTGACTAGTTGGTATAAAGTTCAAATTCATTTGTGATTTAAACTGATGATAAAATGACGCGTGGCTTGTCGTAATCTATTATGCTGAAGATCAGTTTCGGGAAGTTTTTTTAACGCTTCTTTTGTTTAAAAGCTGTCATTTGCCAGTTCTTCTAAAGTTAAGCTTGTCACGTTTTGTCTGGACATTTGTTTTTATGTAATAGTAGTTTAAATCCCAAGATAGATTAATTTAAGCACATAAAAATATCATTAGAATTAAAAAAAAAAAATAATAAAAATGTGTTATTATCTATCTATCTTGTTCTCTCCGCAGGCGATGTGCATAATAAGCTATTTAGAGTTGGCATGTCAGTTCAAATTCGGCCCCAAGCATGCATGACAATTTAATATTTTTTACTATTTATTTTACCCTTGCTCTTTTTCTATTACCCATCAAAAAGTCGACTTAAACAGGACAAATAAAAACACGACAAAAAACGTAAAATTGTATTTTTTCGGTTTTTTGCTAGGTGATAAATGATTTATACACGAAAAATTTAACACAAATGTAAATAACAAAATACAAGCATTAATAAAACCGGTTCTGAAACACGTAAAACTATATTACAATAAATATGAAACGGAACGCTATGATCGCCACCTCATAAAACAAGCAAGCTATCATTTACTCCACACTAACAAGCGATTTTCTTTTATGTGGATAAAATGCAGCCAGCGGCCGTAATTCACACATAATTGCACATAAATATGAGTATTTGTGTGTTACAAGTTGGCTAAGATAGACGTCCCGATCGGATATGGTTCCGTGATTATGAAAATACAAGTTTGATAAGGGTGAAAATGGATAGTTTCATGTTTTTATTTCATCACCTCATCAACAAATTGCTTTCATAGCTCACCGAACGAAAACGACCGGCTATACACGAATTATCTCCTCTAAGTTTTCCTTCCTTGGGTGGGCTATCATGTTTGGTATGTTTAAAATAATTTTTTGGGTAATTATAAAAGCTCTAGTTACTACTTATACGTAGCTAAACAGGTGCATTTCAATTGATCTGAGCCTAACTTTATTGTTCAAAGAATAAGAGCACCAGATAATATTAATCACGTCATCCGCTGAACTCCGTTTGCTGACTGTACAGTTGTATAAAACTCGGACACCTTTACTTACGATGTATTTGTTACATCAATAAGCCTTGATCATCATGTCAGTCTTCTGCTATTGCTGAATATAACCTTCTCTTCATATTCTCTTCGTGTAAGTACGCCACTTGTCCCGGTCCAGAGCCAATCTCATCTAGAAGTGACCCGCGGTTTTCCAAACATCTACCCATTGTGCTTACGACCAGGGGCTTCTTTCATCTGAAAGTGGTACAATTCTGTCAACAAGCTTTCTAGACACAAAACTTTATTAATAACGAACCAAAATAGGTAACTTTCACAGGCCCCAAGAAACGCTGGCGGCTAGCCAAACATTGTTACAGACGTATTAATAGTAATTTATCATCGGGTTATGTCGCGGCGGATTTTTAGCGATGGGCTTAAGATTCTACTGCGTAGTGAGAGTTCTTTGACTATACTTCGTTTTTTTTTCAGATTAGAAAAATCGTGCGATTGTCGTCATGCGATTTTTAGGAAAACGATTTTAAAATTTGCCATTTTGCATCGTATTGGCTTAAGCGTATCACTAATAGTGGAAAAAAGTAGTTTCATTTATGTTTTGCCCAGATATGGCTGAAAAAAATACAGCTAAAGTGTCGAAATCGACCGTTATTTTTCTAATCTGAAAAAAACGAGGTATAGTATGGGTATTTTGAGGAGCAAAAAATAAGCTAGATATAAACCATTATCCCCGACTTACTGTGGACTCTGAATTACAACAACAAACTGCATGCTGCCCTCTCCTTGTGTTATTTTAATGATTGAATGAACGATGTGCATGGTTTTATAGCCTCGTGGAAGTTTGTACCTATTGAGGTTGTCGGGTCCGATCGGTCCATCAAATATTGCTAGATCCCCGCGCTTATTCAATCGCAAAAAGACGCGCAAGATTACACTGCATACGCTTTTAAAACGCTTGTTTTTATGTCTCCACTTGTTCTTATGAACAGTCAGATTTAAATTAAAACTGGGAACAGAAAGGGAAGGTACCTCTCAAATTAACATTAGACAGCGAATTTTAAACACTACCTCGACCGGTAAAACATTATCTTATAAACTGCTAGTTGCAAAGTTGAAAATATTACTTTTCCCGTCACTATTTCATCACTTATTTCTTGCCAAAATATTTACAGAAATCGCACTCACGAGCGTATGAATATTGATAATATATCTTGGATCATTAATTTCTGGAGATACTTCCGCCATGTCTATTGCTTGGTGGGTATGAAAATAGTGTTTAATGTAGGGCGTTATCCGCGTATTTTGGCTTGGTTATAAATAATGACACGTTTTTCCTTCAGTAAGATTACGAATTTTGATGTCTACTGAGATTTTACTGAACTAGTTTGTCGGATGTAAGAGAGAATCAAGTCTAAAAAAAATTGATTAAAAATATGACTAATAAGTACGATTTTGTTTTTGTTTTATACAAGAAACTAGCGACCCGCCCCGGCTTCGCACGGGTGCAATTATACATATAAACTTTCCTCTTGAATCACTCTATCTATTTATAAAAACCGCATCAAAGTCCGTTGCGTTATTTTAAAGATCTAAGCATACATAGGGACAGACAGCAGGAAGAGACTTTGTTTTATACTATGTAGTGAGGTATTGTAATTTTTTTATAATGTGGTAGAAAATTACGCGGTTTATACTAATACATCAAATCAATACTAAGACCCTAAAAATTTAACGCTATAAAAAACTTAAGTACAGTCACCATCAAATATATCGGAGCGGCCAAGGCGGCCAAATATCTGAACAACGTCTCTATTGTCAAGGGGATAAAGTGCATGTTCAGATATTTTTGAGGACCCTGGCCACTCAGATAAATTTGATGGCGACTGTACAATAGTGAAGTAATGTCCCTACAAGTCCCGCTCTATTCAAGTTAGTTACTATTACTGAAGTAAATCGTCGTTCAAATGCTATTTATGTTTGAAGAACTTCCAAACATCGCCAAAAGGCATATAAAAACTTTTTATTCCACTTTCAACGACTCTGATTTATGATTATGTGACTCTTAGCCAGTTTACTTCTTCAAGTCTGTGATCCTAGTCTACACAAATTGAAGTTATTCAAATGTCTAGAATTTTGCTAACAGAGATTGTCTGGGTAAAGATAAATGTCGTCTCGCTACTGTCGACTTGATAAACGAAGTATTTAATAACATTCCTAGTAATATTTAATTTTAACTTGTTGGAATTTATTGTTCATTGACTTTTACGACTGAAAACATAATATTAAAGATAAATCTGAGTACCTACTTTAGTATTATGGTACGACTTACTGTTTATTTCAAAACAACGAAAATGATGAAAATGTACATTTTACTTTGCTTGTAAAGATAAATGAGAGAAATACAGGTACTAATTATGTAGTTTATATTTAAAAAGTTTTATATGAAGAATACGAAGATTAAGTATAACTTAGCACAACTAAATCAAATTATACATTGCAGGTTGCGTAACATTTGTACAGTTTAAAAACATTAATGTACTTTTTTTATGAATATTCTGGAATAAATATTTTTGGTACAAAATAGGCACATGAAAAAAAAACTTAAATAAACTATGTAAATACTACCTAAAATTAACTTACTTAAAAATGCTAGAAACTAAAAAATACTTAATCTATTTATACATAATATTCTCCCAATTTAAAATCCCATAGCCACGCTATGCTTTTTATTTTAAGGAGATTAATTGAAAGGCATTACAAATTATGAATTTCAATTATTCTTTAACTAAGTATTTTATAGGAACTAATATACGTTAACCCGGGTACCATAATCTTCTGAATTGAGGTTAAAAGAGTAAGCCTAGCGATCCCATAGTGTTACAAATCTGAGATTAGGGTTACTACCGTTTTCGATACCTCACATAGTTCCATTATTTGCTTCTATATGGTTATTACTATTAGGAGTACCACGCAGTGTAAGAACTTCTCATGTTTTAGTAGTTATTTAAGTATTCTCCAAATTCAACGAAATCAAAATATTTAATTTATTTTGAAAATTATGACTATTTGTCCTGCTACTTTATTAATGGTGCCTAGAAAGGTTCAACTATATCGTGATGAAAGGAATGCTCCAACCGCGAAAATAAACTCAAATTTAGGTAGGTACAAAGTTTTGCAAGCGCAATTATCATGGTTCCGAAGAAAGACAATTCGCAGGACCGTTGGGTGAGGGGAACACATAATCATCAGAGAAACTTTTGTTCAGCTGTGGATTTCCCAAGATTAATTTTGGATTGAGGTGCTGTTAAGCATCTAAATATGGTCTACCATTGAAACGGCTGACTTCTCTGGAAAGAGATTGCGGGGCCATATATTGAGTATCTCACTGCTGTTTACTATAACCTCCTTTTACACAAGAAACTTTTTGCCAAACATTTCAGACTTTTAGTACTCTGAGCTATGACACATTTAGTTCCCCAAACGGCTCTTCACATGGCCTACGTAATGTCAGAGTTTGTGGGCCAAACGGCTCTTTAACTTGCCATTGTCACGGCGTGTCGACGGCCTTTATATAGCCAATCGGGGTTAACCGCCGATATTATGACGAGTACAAACCATCGCGTAAAAACGACTTATCTGGCAGCGGTTTGGAAGTCTGTTCCATCAATAGGAGTAACCGCTATTGCAGAATGAATTTGAATTTGGATATTGTTGCTCGAGAATACGGTTAATTACTGTTTGATTTTCCAACGGTTGTTACGCTTTTTTTGCGTGGTGGAGAAGTAAGGTAACTTTTTCAGCCAGGGGGAAAAATGGCGAAATATTACCGGTTAACAAGGCTCGTAAAGTTTTTATTAAGTAGTTTGATGGGTGAGTTAATGAAGGAGCCGTTAAATTGACGCGTTGGCGGTAATTGATGAACTTCAAGGTGCGGTAATAAAAAATGGTCGTGCAAAATTAGTCCTCTGTGAGACTTTCACCAAAATAGGTGAAACGCATAACGCACATGTTGCTAACCCTTTCCCAAAAGCGTTTGATGATACGTACCAACATAACCTCTATAGATTCCCAATCATCATCATCTGTTGTTCTTCAGAGCTGAGGATCGTGCATCATGTCCTTCTGTTGATGAAGACCAGGCTCCTCCACAGGCTTCTATCCCTCGCTAAGCGCATGGCTTCTTGCAGTTTTAATTGCATGGGTGCAGTAATTTGGGCACACCATCTTGCAGGGGGAGGGTCCCTAAGTCTTGTGCCTACTTCCCTTAAAATCGTGCATTTAAGCCTAAAGCCTCTGAACTTAAGTATGTGCAAGGCCTCCACAATAACGAGCAAAACTTGGTCAAAGTAAATTAAAAATGTGACCCAACATTTTACATTTAAAGCACTCACTGTATAAATATGAATAAAAAAATAATTTACATGATACTCTATGAGCAGTACTCTGATGGACTAGGGCATAGGCCTCTCTCATGCAGAAGAAACACCGTACGCTATAACTTAAAATAGACGTAGGTATAAGGTAGTAATTTTTTAAGATGTCGGAATCTTACTAGGGATTTCTACCTACGATTCCGACATCTTAAAAAAATTCTTACTATAAGTACATATGTATTATATTAGGACGATGGGACTATGGAATTTCTTCCCGGATATATGCAGGTTCCTCACAAAGCAAAAACTATGCCGAAAAGCAACTAATAAGATAAATATCGAATGGATATTGTATAGGTAGGTTACATGAACCTTCAGGTAAGTAACAAAACTACTGAAGCTGACGTATAATTTAGGCTACCTGTAACTCGAACTGACAGTAATAAAATCGTGCACATGAATAATTCAGCTGCCGAATAATCCGTAGCCGTCCCGTACTAATGCGGATCCCCGTATACAGATGTTTACGTGTATCAACTTGTAGGTGGACAGAGCGGCGAAGGATATAACTATAGAAGTCGTAGGGTGAATCCACTTTTATTTTATTTATAGGACACCAGTTATCTTTTATGACATAAAAACTTAATAGATCACTTTAAGATGATACTAATTACGAAGCGTTATAATTAGACTTTCAAATTAACTAATCACATCTATAAAACACATCATTCTTCATACATTCTGAAGTAAAATCGTTAATGCAGGTGAAAATGCACATATTTCACACAAAACCTGGGAACAACGCCTGCGTTACGTTACATAAATAATTAATAAATATATATTTTCGTGAACTTATTACACTGAAGTGTTGTCTTGGTTGTCTGTTAAGAAACTTATTGAGAAAATGGGATATAGGTACCGCGCGTTTAGGTTAGACGTAAAAAAAAAACATTTTTAGCAAAAAGTAAACTTTGATTAACCAGCAATCACAGTTTTGTTTTCATATAGCGAGACATTGCATAATGGCTAATATGCAAAGCCGGGGAAGGTGAAAAGAAAATCGAACCCGTTTTTGAAAGACATGTTTGTACTGATAATACAATATTTTACTGTAGATAAAAGAAATTTCGATAAACACATTTTTTTAATCGTAAATTTTGTTATTTATGACAGTTATTTTGTACTGAAGTCGCCGTCTATATCTTTTCCGTCGCTGAGTAACATTGGAGAGTTTTCCTCAAATCTTGCGGCAGCTCTAACCTGTGGCAAGCAAGAAGCGACCAACAATTTTCTCGCTAAAATGATTTAATGTGAAAAATACTATATAGTCGGTGGTGTTCACTTAATTATACGGAAAATGATGATGATGGAATTTCCTTGTGCAGAGTTAGTACTTACGATACAAGCAATGCTTTAAGAAGAGGAGCCATTTAAATTATTGATGCAAGTTTTTTGGAATGTGGGGGGTGCCCCCCAAAATTCATTAAAAAAAAAGTAGAGCTATATAGTCAAGTTTGATATCGTTTTCGTGTAAAGCAAGGATGCCGAATTCATTTTTGGTATTTTACTTATACCTTTCCATATAAAAAAACTAAGAAAATATAAGAAATATGAAATCGACGTTTGAAGTTTTTTTGAATAAATGTCTATATCTTTTTTATTTATGGTCGTAACGCGACGAAAATATTTTATGATATAGTCCTGTCATTCCCCTTTATAAAAATTATACAAATCATTTATTTATTTCAATATTTTTAACGAAAAAAAAAATAAGTAAACCTACTTTCAACAACAATCTCATTATGTATGAAAAACGACTTAATTGGAGCTCTAATGCTTACCTAATAATATGTTTTACAAATAATGGTATCATATAAGAAAGACATACAAATTAAAAATAAATTACTATAATATTTAATAATAATAAAAATTGAACCTGGCGCTAAGACGTCCGATTTTCAATCCGGGTATAAGGTATCGGGTTCAAACCATGGCTCGTACAAACAGCAACACACCGTCGATAGACCTTATGCCGTTGCAATAGGGGTTAAAAAAATAGTCAAAATAGTAAAAATAGCTAGTGTTGGCGATAGTACCGCTGAGTTAGTACCGCACGGAATACCAGCAGGAAATACCAGTCGCTTTTTCGGTGAAGGAAAACATCGTAAGGAAAACGAATTTAATTCCGATAGGCCCTAGTTTCCCCTCTGGGTCGGAAGTTAAGATTATGGCAGTCACATTCATAACAAGTAGTGCCTACGCCAATTCATGGGATTTGGTTGTCAAACGGACCCCAACCGGGACAACCGCTAGGAAAAAAGACTATAGCATTTAAAAAAACAAGTAGGTACCTAACAGTGGCGGTAGGTTAATTTTTTTCTTAGGCAAGCCAGTGCCGAATTTGGCTTATAATTTCTTCATGAGCTGTAGAAAAACTGCTTAGGCGCCTGAAATTTAGGCAAGCCGACGGGAATCATGTTCTATGGACGCGCCGCCACTGGTACCTAATATTCATTCTCTTTTTCTATATCCTCTATTCAATTATACACTACACAGCCTCATATCTGGAACATTCACAATATTTTCGGGCAGTTAATTCTTTCAGTGGCTTCGATATAGTTTCAAAGGCAGAAGTCACCTTGGGAGGATATTGCAGCTACGCATTCAAAGTCAACCTTTTGCCTTTAGAACACGAAGAATTTAAAATAGAAGTGAAAACAAGTCGTCCAGTAGGTGTTTCCGTCCCTCCCCCATACTTTTGTGTCCCAATTTCAGTCTTTCATATTTTTAATAAAAACGGTTAAAGTTACTACAAAACTTTCAATAAAGGATATATTGTTCATTAAATTCTCTACAATTTTTGCCTTTGAAGTATGTTGCTAAGACTTATAGTTTTCAATCTATGTGTTGATAAAAGAGATCTCCCCCCCTCTTACCCCTACCGCACCATAAATTTAGATGGCTCTGCTTCCTAAAATGTTCTATGGGTCCTAAGGTCTCACTATGCAAAAGGGGATCCCATCATCACTAAAATCCGTATAATGCCCTTTGTTGTCGTCTGCACCGGCGACTAATACTGCTAGCGAGTATTTTGTCTAAAACTAAGAATCGATCGCAAAAAAAATTAAAAATCAAAAATATGAATATTATGGAAGTTTTATTATTTGTGGACGAGTTTAGTGAAAGGGCCCGCTTTGTCGATTTCCAAGGATTCTTTCATTGAAATATAGCGTATATTATTATTTATTAAATAACTCCATATCAATAAAAGTTACTCTTTTTCCTTGAAACCAGATTTATTTTAAAGATTAAGTATGTTATTCCTTTATTTATCTTTTTTCTCAGGTTAGGCCTTTTTACAATATGAATATAAAAGTAAAATAAAATATTTACAGCATACAAAAAACAATATAAAACATAACCACATTATAAAAAAATCTAACCTAGGGTGCCGCCGGCAACGGAGCAAGGCTCAGGCTGCCGGCGGTTAGGCCCGCAGAGAGAGCAACCTTCGGACTATGCCCGCCGTGTCCAGGATTACCGCCTTAAGTATGTTATTATTATTAAATTATTTATTCATGTAAAACAATTATAATTTTCGGTAGATAAAATATTACGCTAAACTAGAATGAATAGTTTGTTGGCAGTATTTTTATGTAAGTACCTTATTATTTTCAGGCATTGGTTATTGCAGAGACTATAGAGATATAGACGACCACAGCCTAAGACCTTTTTGAATGTCGATTGCGCCATCTATGTCAAAGCCACCTAAAGATACCGAATAGCGTACTAGTAGTACACTAGTAGCTACTAGGTGGAGTAGCAGTGCAGCTGACATTTCTCTTACATATTCGGTATCTTTAGGTGGCTTTGACATAGATGGCGCAATCGACATGAGCTTCAAAAAGGTCTCAGGCTGTGGTCGTCTATATCTCTATAGTCTCTGGTTATTGTATTGTAGCAATGTAGGTACTTTCATGTAAGTTAATAAATTTAATAATTATACATCTGTAATATTTTATTGGCATGTCAAAGCGCCCTTGAGGCCTACTTACAAAATAAATGCTAGAATATTGAATTTTTGTATGTTATAATTCAAACGTTATATTCCATATGGATATTTTTTTCGTTGGTGTGGTAGGTACAGTCGACGTGAAAGATATGTTTACATTTTTGCACCTTATTATAATGGACTAAGGTGCAAAAGTGTAAACATATCTTTGACGTCGACTGTACCTATCTTAAATTTTGCATGTCACATGTTTACAAAAGCAGTATTAAATTGCGTCTCATATTTTATTTTCTTGGGAGAAATCGTTATTTTCTAATTATAATGCTTAATTATAACGATATGATTGGCACTAATTAAAGGTTGATGAATTCATCAGAAAATGTAATTTTCACTATTTTTGAATGTAATTACATAATGAGTTGCTAATAAGTTAAATTAAAAGCTTTCATTCGCAGCACTTTAAGAACAATGTAATTAAACAGCTTCAATTAATTACTGGTTAAAGTTCAAAGTAACTTGTAATAGATAATCCGTACTTTTCGTACCCTTTAGAATATCTGTTATTACAGTCCTATGCAAAAATTATGTTATTTTGCCTAGTTGTACAATTTTCGGTAAATTTAAATTATTTAGGACCCTAATTAAAGCCATATTTAATATAATCTTTTTTTTATTCGTAATATTCGTAACATAAGTTTGTTGGCTAAGAAAATATTATATTAAGACCTTAATAAGGTTCATTAAAAATACAATTCACCCTCATTTTATGTTTCAAAGTCGAGTAAATCTGAGCATCATGTAGTGTTTTGTCGGGTACAGTCAGATTTAAAAGTGCATGGACACGTTATGAATGAATTCATTCTTAAATTGTCCATGCAATTGTGAACCTGGGTGTACAACATACAATTTAGAACCCTACATTTTATTTTGAAAAGAAAGCTTGAAGCTAGGTTTCCAGAAAATGCAAACCGGTAAAAAAATTACAGAAATTACCGGTTAACCGGTTCTCATACAAATATTTACCGGCTGCATTCCCCAGTTTCTTTTTATATAAAAATTTGCAGTGGATATAAACCTTTACAATTAATTAATTAATTTATCCCGCCATATTACTGTTAATAAAGTTCGCCGATAGTACAGTCAACGCCAAAAATATGTATCCACTCTAGCACCTTACTCCATTGTAATAAGGTTCAAAACTTCATACATATTTTTGGTACTACTGTACTCCGACGGGCTCTGTGGCAAATACACTCCTAATTGTAAGAAAACGAGCGAAATTTTTATAGAGTCATAAAAACCAGGGTAAAAGCGTTCGTAATAAATCGTCTGAGTTCATTGCACTCTAATTTGTTAACATCTTTATGACTGAACCATATTTTTGATGTCATTATCGCTGCGATTAAACGTAAGGTCAACTCAACGAAGTCTCTGCAACAGTTCTAGAACAGTTTTAACTTTCGTAAAAAAGCTATGCAGAATTTGCTGTAATTGCTTGTTATCGTATTTTCGCCGACTGACGGTCTTTGCCGTATTGACCTTAACACTTTCCGTACCACACTTCGCTACGCCTTCGCTAGCCGATCCTAGTGTTTTCCCGTTTTGTAGCGGAAAGCGCCTACGAACGGAGAGCCCGCCTAGCGGGTTCCTGGTCGTGAAAGTGTTAATGTAATTACGGCTCGAGATTAAACTAAACTAAATAAGGTTCTTGATGAAGAAATTTTATATTAAGAACATGAGTGCTCTTAGGGGAGCTGCTGACCAACGAGATGAAAATGCTTAGGTGGGCGGGAGGTGTAACTCGGCTAGACAGAATCCGTAATGAATATATACGTGGCAGTTTCAAAGTTGCACCAATCGCAGACAAACTTATCGAAAACCGCCTTCGTTGGTATGGCCATGTCAAACGACGAGAAAACGATCACGTGGTACAAATAGCGCTCAATCTACCGGAGCAGAAAAGAGGAAGAGGGCGACCGCCATACTCCTGGTGGACAAATATAGAGAGAGGCCTCAAGAAAGCCCAGGTGCCCCAACAGACAACCCAAGACCGCTGGACTTGGCGCAGGACAGTGAGGAGACCCGACCCCAAATAATGGGAACAGGAGAAGAAGAAGAAGAAGAAGAGTGCTCTTAGGGGAGATCCGGTTACAGTTAACAACATTTTCGTCAAATTCAGAAGACCGAGAGAGGAAAGTTTAGACCTTCCCGCATGCCAGTGGCGCGGTCGTATGAATGATGACAATACTAGCTTGTTCTGTTTCGCCCTGCGACCCGATACGCCTATGTTTACCCTCAGTATATGATTAATAATTGCTAAAGTCTGTTTCCTTCGATGTTTAAATATATTTGTTACTCCATACATAACAATAATTAAAGAAAAACTTGTTTGTAATTAAGTAAAACATGCAGATTTATACTTCGTTTATTTTTAAGATTAAAAAAAACTGATTCAATGAAATCACTATTTTGTTTGTTATTAATTACTATCTTAAAAACCTTGACAAATAATGGAGTCTTCGTATATAAAACACATGGCCGTAATCGACTGTTTGTTGTCAATTTTACTTTTACGTTGACCAAGTCGCGGAAAGAAGCTATGTAATATTAAAATGAATATTGAGTAGGAACTGTTTAAAGGTATTAAAACTAGGAATGTGAACGACTCGCTTAAAATATTCTAAAACTTGTGGCCCACTTACAGAATAAAGGTCATACTCGTAATTACATCATTTATCTCGCGAACAAGCTGGTAATCCACTCGAGAGCAAAAATTTCGGGTCAGTAACATAAACTTTAATATTAATATCTTTTGAGATATTCAAGAAAATGGTAGTGACCCGAAACTTTTGCTCTCGAGTGTATTACCAGCGTACGTATATACGTACAGGTATTGTAATCTATGTTTACAGCAATAGGAGTTTAAGTCATACCCAGTTTTAATCGATTTACTAGGGATATTCCTGTAATTATAGTGTGATAATAACCGTCAGGGCGGCCACCGACTATCAGTCCACTTGCAGCCCGCCTGACGATATCGGTCTGTCAGTTGTTCGGAGCCGGCAAATTTTGTACTAACTGACAGGCCGAGATCGTCAGGTGGACTGCAGGCGGACTGATAGTCGGTAGCCGCCTTTAGATTTTATGCGCTGTGTGCATGATTGTGGCGCCATTTCATGAGAAAGGGTGCCATCTTTTTATTTATGAACAGCTTGTACTCCTTGCTTATTTGAAATGTCTCTCGCTGATTCTCTATTTTCACAGTTGACCGAGGTATGATGTCAAATATTTTAAAATTTGATAATTATTGACTGTCTTTGCAGTTTAATTTCTTGTCACATTCTCATCGTCCACGTTACCCTCACCATGTAATTCGTACAGCGAATACCCTTGTTATTGTCTGGCAAACCAATTTGCCAATAGCAGGAGAAAGAAATCCCATTTCGGATGTTACCTGACCAGTGTCCAACCTAGCGATGATAAAAAAGTGATTAATTTTTTTTACGTCACTCTGGGCGGTAAGTGAGATATTACGCCCACGGGCGTAGCGGAAAATCTCACTTCACACCCAGGAGAAGACGTAAAATTGTGTACGCACCACGGGCGGTAATAAAGAAGGCCTCAGATCGCTTGTCTATGGCCCTTACCTTCGGTTCGGGCCACAAATATCCGCGATCTGAGCCGTTCTTTATTTTACCGCCCTAGGTGCGTAATGTACAATTGATTGGCTATCTAGAAAAAGAATTGTGCGCTATTGTGGGCAGATGACAGCTGTCACTGAATCAATGAGTACATAGCTTGTGATTTTCACTTAAATTTTTGGCGCCAAGAAAATCTGATGGATGTCATCTCTGTCAGGTACAAATATTTTTATTTAAGTTATAAGAGAAGCCAAATCAAATCTCTCAATTCATTATTAGGTTCTATGAAAGTCTCAGTTTCAGATATATGCAAATAGGAACCACTATTTAAATTTCCTTCACGCCACCAACGAATGGGGACGCGTCTTACATCCTGAATATAGGTCTTACTGTATTCCCATCACCAAGACTAATCTCAGGCAAACCATTTTAAAATTTCGTGCAAATTAAGTATATTGTATTTTTTATTTGAACAATATAACATCAACTATATAATTTTAAGAGAATGGGTACCTACTGCGAATGTCATCTCGGTTTGGGTGGCACAGCTCAGCGAATGTCATCTCATTCAAATCTGGAGCAGAGCTCGACTCAGGAAGTACAGTCCAGTCTATCGGAGCGGCCAAGGTGGTCACAAATATCTGAACAACGCCTCTATTGTCAAGGCTTATCGCCTTGAAAATAGAGGCGTTGTTCAGAAATGTTCAGATATTTTTGAGTACCGTGGCCGCTCCGATATATTTGGTGGCGACTGTACCTACATCTATACATATAATAAAGCTGAAGAGGGTCGAAAGTATGTACATGGAAGATATTCGAAAAAAAGTTGGCTGGGGATACTTAGAATCGATAACAGAACACGTTCCAACAGTTTTTAGAATTTTTGTCTGTTTGACTGTTTATCTGTTTATCTGTTTGTCTGTTTATTTGACCGCGCATCACGTGTAAACGGCTGAACGGATTTTGATGAAATTTTGTGTAGAGATAGTTTGAGTCCTAGGAAAGGACATAGTTTTCATCCCGAAAATCAACCCTGGAGGGGGTGAAAAGGGGGTTGAAAGTTTGTATGAAGAATTTTTAACCGCTGAGCAGAATTAGATGAAAATTAGTATGGAGATAATTTGAGTCCCAGGAAACGACATAAGATAGTTTTCATCCCGAAAATCAACCCTAGAGGGGCTGAAAAGGGGGTTGGAAGTTTATATGGGGAATCGATAACCGTTGAATGCTGGAGATAGTTTGAGCTCTGAGGAAGGATATAGAATATTTGATATCCAGAATTCATACCTTAATGGGGGATTACTAATTCCACGCAGACGAAGTCGCGGGCAAAAGCTAGTCTAATATAAAACCTCTTGTCTATTTAGCCTCCAACACAGTGAATCCCCTTTCTAAAGGGTCGGAAACACGCATGAAGTTGCAGGCGGCTATAGGTTACGGTAGCTGCTTACTATCCGGCGGGCCATATGTTTGTTTGTCAGTGTCCTAGTATGACTTATGTTACAGTTAAATACACATAAATAATAATAATATGTTAGCCTATATACACCGTGTCCAATACGTTCGAATACACTTTTTGTAGCACTGGTTTGAAAAGAATAGACAACTTTCAGACAGTTTTGTCATTATAATTTGAAGTTTATATTGTCATGAACAAATAACTATATTTTAAAAATATTTATCTTGCGTCGTTAACTTTAAATCCATGATGAAGCAATTCCGGGAACCTATTATCTCAAAATTTCTTAAGGGCGATAGCGTGAGTGCAATTTTTGCAGCGTTGAAACCTTTTGGAATTAAGCGTAACCTAGTTTATACTACAATTAGAAGATACAAGGAGACCACCACATTAGAAGACCGAAAGAGATCTGGTCGCCCGCGTTCAGCAAGAACGGATAGGATCGTGAAACTCGTGAGAGAGCGTCTCCGTCGGAAAAAACACCGTTCGATCCGAAAATTAGCTGCAGATTTAAATATTTCTAGAGGATCAGTACACAACATTTTGAGAGCAGACCTCGGGTGTCACGCTTACAAGAAAAGAAAAGTACACGGCATTTCCGAAGCTATAACGAAAAAAAGATTAGCTCGATCAAACACTATACTTTCGTGGCACGCGGGGGATGAATTCGTTTTTTCGGACGAAAAACTCTTCGTATTAGAGCAACCTGTCAATGTTCAAAATGATCGTTTGTGGGCAGCTAACATCCAAGATATTCCAGATAATCAGAGGAATGTGCCAAGATTCCAGAGTGCACCATCAGTGATGGTTTGGGGAGCAGTTTGTAAGCGGGGTAAACTTCCTTTGGTATTTATCGACAAAGGGGTGAAGATCAATGCTGATTACTATAAAACAGAAGTTTTGGAAAAAAATGTTGCTCCAAACTTAAAAATGTTGTATGGAAATGACTACTATTGTTTCCAACAAGACGGAGCTCCATCCCACACGGCAAACGCAGTTCAAGCGTGGTGTCAGGCCACTTTAACAGATTTCTTGCCAAAAAATGAATGGCCCCCGAGTTCTCCGGATTTAAATGTACTGGACTATTATGTGTGGTTATATGCTCTCGAAACTTAATAACTACAAAATAAAGAATTTGGAGCATTTCAAAAAAGTTATCGTACAAATTTGGGACGAAATGCCGATGGAGGCAGTGCGTGCCGCGTGCGACGGATTCGAAAAACGTTTGAAGCTGGTGATAAAGGTTAAAGGCGGAGTTATCCCAAAACATTTATTGTGAATATTGTATATAAGAATATCTTTCATGAAATATAGTTCTTATTGCAGTTGTTATTAGTACTTTGTTTTAATGAGAGTTTGAAACTGTATGCGAACTTATTTGACACGGTGTATACGTCCCACTGCTGGACACATGCCTCTCATACACGAGAGGGATCGGGCTATAGTCCCGCCGCTTTTGAATTTCTCCGCGGATGTACCTATACAGGTTTCCTCACGATGTTTTCCTTCACCGAATATTAATTGGTAAATATCAAAGTATATTTCGTATATAAGTTCCGAAAAACTCATTGGTACGAGCCGGGGTTTGAACTCGAGAGCTTAGGATTGAAAGTCAGCTTACCGTCAGGCTACCGACGCTTACCAGTCTTCTCACACCACAGTAAAATAATAATTCTTATTTTATACTGGTTGGTTTGAGTAGGTAACATGAAGATGGGAATAAGAACCATGCATAATGCGGCGCCAGCGGGATACTACGTGTTTGCGTTTTAATACCATGCTACAATACGTACCTATCGTAAATCTATCTTTGTACCGAAGATATATCATAAATAAAGACTATGGTGCTAATGCTTTGAGATTGAGTGATTTTTTTCTCTAAACATATGTAAAAATAAGGTTCGGTAACGCAGTTGCAGGCGTCCATAGGCTACGGCAGCTGCTTACCATCAGATGGCCCGTATGCTTGTTTGGCATCGTCGTGGTAGGTACTTATAAAAATATTTCAGTTCATACACACTTTGCTTATTTAATTGTGTCCGCGACCTGTACATACAGGATGTCCCAGAAATCGACGTCAAGCCGTGAATGGATGATAGACCAAGTTATAACAGTTATCAGAAAAATACAAAAAAAATCTATCACATGTTCTTCAAAAATTATGGTCACTTTAAAAATTTACTAGAATATTCACGCCCTGGTCTCTTAACTTCTAGTAAATTTTTAAAGTGACCATAATTTTTGAAGAACATGTGATAGATTTTTTTTGTATTTTTCTGATAACTGTTATAACTTGGTCTATCATCCATTCACGGCTTGACGTCGATTTCTGGGACAACCTGTATAAAGCAGATTTTAAAGTTGAGTTAATTATTTTTGTATTGAAGGCTCTTAGCCCAATAAAATTAGGTTTTTTCGAAGAACTAATTGCCCAGCAGACTGGAAATCGTTTTAATACCTGCATGTGGTCCTAAAGGCATGTCATCCGAGTTTGCACCGTTCCAGCAGGTGTGCATAACTTTTGAGCGAATTTTTTGCTCTTCGTCAGTTTTTTTCTTCTAGCTCAAAAACGGTACGTCCGATGGAAAATGTCATACTTTAATATTAAAGAGGGTTAAATTCTGCGTCGAATAAGTATCTTAAACTTCTAATTCAATTCAGTGGTATAGCTGAAATCATAACTTAAAAATCGGGAAAATGTCTAATTTCATTGAAAACTCATAAGTTTGAGTTACACAGCTCATATCTTTGCAAATATTACTCCTGTTGAAAAACCTATAAAATAAAAGTCGTAGAGAATAAAATTTCACGTTATATAGACACCTCAGTTTCACATTCAGTGGAAATGACTGAATTTGGCATGAATTCAAATTCGTTATTTTTCGTAATTTTTTCTAAGTTGCATACTTTCCATAAATACGAGGTGTTGGGCCTACATTTAATGCATCGTTACAACTAAGAACATTTCATTGCAATTCCTAAAACGTACCCAATAAGAAAACTCTTAATACACCGTGTTTTTTTTAATGTATGCAATGTACTTTTACCGGACTCAAGCTATCTCTATAAATTTCATCTAAATGAGTTCAGCAGTTATTGATTTGATTGATTCCCAATTGGTCCAATGTAAATAGGGTATTAGGATATTATAATTAACTTAATAACCAAACAATTGAAAATGATGATATTTCAATGTAATTTCGCACAGTCCGAGATACAAAGGAAGCATAATATTGTAATTACTTAACACACAGGTGTAGGTTTTTCTTAGATAAATAAAAAAATACATACCGGTGCATCATTTTGTAGTGGGTTCTTAGAGTAAAATAATAATTTAATGTAGGTTTACTTACACAATCACAAAGACAAAAATGAAATATCTCAGAACTGTAGCTAATTAGGAGATTATGACACTAAAGTCATTGAAAAATATACTTTAGGCTCAGGCATGTACCCTTGAAATTAATAGAATTAAAATAAAACACGGTGTATTTTTTTTTTCTTAAATACTTTTAAAAAATTTGCACTGAAATGTTCTCAGTTGTTCAGATGCATTAAATGTAGGCCTCGCACCTCATATTTATGGAAAATATGCAACTTGTAAGAATTTACCAAAAAATAACCATTTTGAATACCTACCGAATTTAGTGTTTCAAATGATTGAATTTGAAAATTAAAGTATCCATATAACGTGAAATTGTATTCTCTACAACTTTTATTCTATAAGTTTTTCAACCGGAGTAGTCTGTTTCAAAGATATGTGACATCGAAGTCAAAATATGAGTTTTTCAATTAAATGAGACATTTTCCCTATTTATAACTTTTGATTTTGGCTGTATCGCTGAACCAAATGAGAAGTTTAATATACTCATTCGACGCAGAATTTAACCCTCTTTAATATTAAAATAACATTTTTCCATCGGACGTACCGTTATTGAGCTACAAGCAAAAAAAATGAAAGAGAGCAAAAGTTTCGCTAAAAAGTTATGCACACCTCCTGAAACGGTGCGAACTCGGATGACATGCCTTTAGGACCACATGCAGGTAAATAAACGATTTCCAGTCTGCTGGGAATTAATTCCTCAAAACGCTTTTTATTGATCTAATTTTATTGGGCTGTCTAATAAGAACGACATATTAAATAAATTGCAGAAAACAACTGCTCAGCAACAAAGTTGAATATTTTGTAATTTAAAAATACATTGAGAAAGATCTGTAATGTTTTTGAATTGACTACGTTACTGTATCTGTAAAGGATGGTAAGTAATTTGCTTATAAATTGTAAGTCATTTTTATTTAATTTGTCTCTGGATAACAAGCCAATTTACATTGCTTGTGAAAGTAATAAAATTGTAGGGTACATACATATAGGTATGCGGTAAAAAAATACAGTCAATATATTTCTGATAAACACGGTAATTTCTGTCGAAACATATTTTTACAATTTCAATATCACGAGGTCTCCATAGTATAATACATAATTATACTTTGGTGTGTATTTGTATCGAGTGATTTAGTAATAATTATATATCATTTAGAACATTTTACTGTGACTACTGTTTTTCTTAAACTTAATTATAATAGTAGATTGTACAACAAGTGCATAAAACGCACCATTTTACGCGAGGCGTTTATCCATACGAGCGAGCTTGCGAGCGAGGATGGATATAAAGTACGAGCGTAAAATGGGTTTTATGGACGAGTTATACACTCTACTTTTTACTTCGATTGTGAGGAAATAAAAAGAATAGGAATGTCTTTCATAAGTGTTTATATTTATAGGCGGACTAAAACTCAATTTTATGCACAAGTGCATAAAAAATTGACTTCTTCTAAGGCTATTTTGACAATTCAATTTTTTATGCACTTGTGCATAAAATTGAGTTTTAGTCCGCCTATACCCAGCATAAAGTGAAACTTTACGAGCATGAGAAGTAAAAAGTATATAATATACACATGAAATAATAACCACGATCGTAGCCCAGACTGCCGGAAACGTCGAAATAGATTCAAACAGAAATAGTACACTTTCATTCATGTCAAAATATTAATGAACTGACATAAGGAACAGGTGGGGAATGTTAAGAGTTTAAAAATAAAGACATTTTTAACATATTCCCTAAATGTTTAGATTTATAATACTTTTAGTATACGTTAATACGTTTATTTATAATACGAATAGATGATTTAGAAAAGTGTTATATACCGTGTTTTTTGTATTCCCTTTAATTTCAGTATATTGTTAGTTACGATTAAGAAAAGGAATTGGCATAACTTAGTTTCAAAAAATAAAATAAAAAATCTTACAATATTGTTATATTCGTCACCAATATACTTAACTAGGGTTTTACGGTGTTATAATTAACTTAAACAAATAACTGAATATTATGACATGTCAATGTAGTTTCGAACATTACAATACCCCGAGATACAAATAAAGCTTATTTTACTGACGTAGAGTACAAAAATATTTGAATGTAGGTTTATTTAATAAGAAAAAAAACCTAAGGTTATCTCATAACTGAAGCTAATTAGGACACTGGTGTCTTTGAGAAATATACTTAATTTTAGCTCGGGAATGTAACCCTTGTAATTAAAGGAAATAAGAAAACACGATGTATTTATGCAACAATGCCTTCTGTTCTTTTCTACGTATTGAACTTAGGATAAGGTTACTAATCAAATATTAGTAAATATTTTAGAGCCTGTAAATCGTTACTTCTACCCTTCAAAACACTACGACTATGCCAAGCAAAGTAAACTCTGTCTAATATATCAATAAGGACCTTTTCCAATTGCAGCTTTATGGCACTAGCGCCTTATTGGCATGTGTAGTCCCCTTTCCCATATTACGAACGCCATTTACACTTATTGAAAGGCTCGGTACAAAGGCTCACCCTGTATTATAAGTTGGGGCTGTATACGACACGCCAAAGTAACCACACGTCAACCGTTTGATGGGATGGAAATTAGTTAACTCCGTTGTTAATTAACGGTTCAATTATTTATTTGGTAAATATATATACGCGAATTAAAATGTAGAAATTGGAAGCTGTGGATATCGGGAATAGGCTTGTAGCCTAAAATGATTCAAGGTAGGTTAGTAACTATTAGAAAATTTTATATCACCGTCGTGGTATAAAAAAAACTATACCTTGTGGTTTCCTGTCCTACTACCAGGATCTGCTATATCTGAATGAGTCTTTTGTGAGACTGATCTCTTCCATTTCCGCCTTCATTCACATATAGTTTCGAGCACTTCTTTTTTTGGAATTTTTCTACTGTTCTCCCCCACCAAAGTTTGGTGGGCAACAATAAAACGCATACCGTGCTTGGGACCTTTAATACTTGACAACAATGATAAGTAAGACTGTGATAGGTACACATAAAATAAGGGTGCTCGTCAAACTTATTGTATACTAGCGACCCGCCCCGGCTTCACACGGGTGCAATTATACATATTATAAACCTTCCTCTTGAATCACTCTGTCTATTAAAAAAAACCGCATCAAAATCCGTTGCGTAGTTTTAAAGATCTAAGCATACATAGGGACAGACAGCAGGAAGCGACTTTGTTTTATACTATGTAGTGATTCCATAAGACCATCTCCTTCATGATTTCTTTCCAGTACACGGAAAAATAGGACTAAATAAAATAGTTCAGGACTGGACCTTTGGAAGGCGTATGTGCAAACAAAGACAACACGCAGAGGCCCTTTCGACAATTTAATTGAAAATGAGGAGTACACTAAGCTGATGCTGCCCCTGCCCGTGTCGTCTTGATATTATTATTATGTTATCATGACTTTGTTTTCATTATATGAGTAAAATGTAAAAATCAGACAGGCTAACCGCTACCCGACATAAATGTGTCAAATATATGTCGCTAGCTATAGCAGTAACTACCTCATTTTATCATATAAACAGTAGAGGTAACATAATTATTGCTGAGATATTTACCACATTAGTTATGGAGACACGCACAGATGTGTCCGCCGGATTTGCCCGACGGACATGCCCGGCGGACACATCTGTGCGTGTATCCCTAGCTTTTATCATATAAACAGTAGAGGTAACATAATTATTGCTGAGATATTTACCACATTAGATGTGTTTCTAAGAACTTCATGATACGGTCTCTGTCGGTCGGTACAGATATTTAAAAGTAAGTTACCTGACAGACTGTATTTTATATCCATTTGATATTATACCTTTACACAAACAAAATAGAGTAAATATTATTCCAAATAGGGAACCGCATGGTGTGATTCTTGTAATGTTGACTTTATGACTATTATAACAAGGTATAAATTCAAATGTTCAGTCATTCTCAATCTGACTATGAAATAAACAGTCAGCAGCAGTAGTAGCTTTACGAGTGAGGTGTTCAAAATGGCCTTCACGCGCTCTTATTCTCTCAACAATAAAGTCGTATCAAGCTCATTTTGAATATAGCTACTTCTGCTGCGGACTGTACGTAGGTGTCCCATAGCTCAGCCTGAAATAACTCCCATTGTTATTTAATACACGGGACAAAGCCGGTTTTTGTCTTTGACACACGCATTTACCTAGACAAGTTGCCTTTGTAGGGATTAGGATAATTCTGGAGGAATTACTGATTCATATGTTACAGCCCCAAAATGGGATACATTTAATTTGAAATCTTGGACATACAGTAAGGAGTAGAAGTAGCTAACCGGGCAAGGTGTTCAAAATTATCTTGACACGCTCTAATTCTTGCAGCAATAAAGACTGTCAACATCAAAGCCAAAAAAGAGCGACAAGAGCTCAAAGAGGACCTAGTGTGTTGACGACGAGGGACCCTCTTGTTCCTTTAGTCGTCAACACAGTGAATCCTCCTTTTTGTAAAAAGTCGGCAACGAGCATGTGACACCTCTGTATTTGCAGGCATCCATAGGCTACGGTAGCTGCTTACCATCAAGCGGGCCGAATGCCTGTTTGCCATCGTCGTACAAAAAAAACAGCTTACCCGCTTAGCTACGTCTGCTGGTGTAGATCTCTATTACAAAATAACATGTAAGTACTCTCTATTATAGTAAGTACTTATGACGTTGGAGTTTTCAAAGTCTAGGTAATGTTAACAATGTTCAAAAATGTGTCGGAATTCGATAGACCTTGCTTAAAAAAATATTCGAAAATGCCCAGAAGGCCATCCATGGTTGTCATTTTACCGCCTATCGCGTCATGCGTCACTTTCGCACTTACATACTTGTTAGAACGTGACAGCTATCGTGACAGGCGATAAAAACCCGACCATATTAGGCTAGCAGATATAGATCTAGCTGTTTACTGGCGGAGTTTATTTCGTCAAGTTTAGCAGAGAAGTACGATTAGGGATGATGACACATGTTGAATTAGGCAATGAAATTTAGTTGATAGGATGCAAAATGATCAAAATATACAAATAAAGTAAACATTAAAAAAATCTATTGAAATGGTGCAAAGATATCAATCAGGCTTCAAAATTTCAATTTTTTTCGAATTTTGAATGTACAAAATTAAAAAAAAAACCAATGATACCATTCGATTTCTAACATTTTACTGTGAAATAAGTTGTATGGCAACCATGTACATAAACGCAATATTTCACTGTAAAAATAGCAATTTCATAATTTTTCCATACTTTAAACAGGGCAACTATGAAGCCATGACGTCACGGCTTTATATCATTTTGTTAGGAGCGTTTTGAGAAACAAAAGCAAATCACAGACTTTAAGTCTCTTTTCTGTCTTTTATGTTTATTTAAGGCAATTGGCCCCATATAGACATTTGATCCTCACAACAAAACGAATCGAATGATACCACGCATAAAAAAAATTCATCTAGCCTATTTTCGCAACGAGTACCGGTACTTATTCTCCCTATTATTCCCAATCATAAAAATCCCTATTTGTTACCGGGTCCACGACCACATAAACCCATCTCAGCTCTTTATGCCCATGTTTACTGACGAGGCCCCGAAGGGCTGACCTTGCCCGCCCTTGACTGGAATCAATTCAAAGTCAGTGCCACAGGTTTTACAGCCCTTTTTACGGCCGCGCCCGCATCCTTAGGATTAGGAGGAAAACAAAACAACTTTTTCTATAAATAAGATCGTTTCGATAAAGATTGGGTTTGGGATTAGGTTATCCTTATTCTAATGCAATTTTCTACGTATTGAAATGTGATGCAAGGAGCGGAAAACCCATTATTTATTATCTTTTCAATATATGAAACGATAAGCTATTTTAGGGTTAAACTATCGTTATGAAAACCGTTTTGCAAAAGGTTGAACATATTAAAACGCAGTCCACCTTTTTTATCCACAAATTAGTTAACGACGATTGAATTCACGGAAAAAATGAGCTTTAGCAAAGTACCAATTAGGCTCGTTTAAGATATTTTTAATTGCATACAACCAAGGCATATTTAAAACACGGAATAAAGCTTGGTAAACAAGCAATTATTTCTAAATGTTCTTGGTTATTTTAACCCAGCACTAATTTGAATCCAAATAAGTGGCCTAGTAAATATAACCCTTACCTGATTCCCTTATTTATTTAAAATATTATACTTATACTTCTTTGATCTCTACTCTATCCATGCGAATCGAGTCACTCGGTTGTAAATAGAAAAAAAAAAATTATTTCTAGCTGTTTCATATTTTCAGTGAAGTACTTACTTACTAGTATACCTATACAATTTGTTATCGGTTTTATTTCGATATAATTTTGACCTCTACCAATGTATAGCTGCCAGATGACTGGATCTAGTAATAAGGCTACCTAGTATAGCAAACTAAGCTACAGGCGTTTCATTGCTGACAGTCTAACGATTTTAAAGTTAGAATACCACTACTATTTATTGATAATGATAAATATAACAAAGTATTAAGTAGCTCCCTGAATCGCGTCATCTAGCTATACTTCGTTTTTCGCATTCGCACGTTTTTTCAGATTAGAAAAATCGTGCGATTGTCGTCATGCGATTTTTGGGAAAACGATTTTAAAATTTGCTATTTTGCATCGTATTGGCTTAAGCGTATCACGAATAGTGGAAAAAAGTAGTTTCATTTATATTTTGCCTAGGTATGGCTGAAAAAAATACAGCTAAAGTGTCGAAATCGACCGTTATTTTTCTAATCGGAAAAAAACGAGGTATAGGGTATATACCTGTATCCTTAACCTTCACAATTCTAGCAAAACTGTGTACTAACCATACACTGTGACAGGATTAACAATACTTTAGTACCTAGTCGGATTAAGGAAGGAAAGTTGGACAGTAAAACGTGTTTTACGTGCTCAGCTCTAACAAAGTGCTGGCTAAATCGCTGTTGGAACGTTTGCTTTAGTCTTGAAGTGCTAAAGCTGTGGTGACATAAGTTTTTAGGTTATTTGCGGATGTTTTTCAGCGTCTAGTTTTGTAATAAAAGTTTAGGGCAATGTGGAGAACTCTCATAATATGTTTGTAGATTATACGATCCTTGTGCCCATTCAAAACATATCTCAAACATAACTCCCACACAACAATTAATAATCAACAATATTAAAGTTATATTGGAATAATTTTCAACCAAATTCTGAAACTGGGTTCTAATTTAGACGTTTAGGCAGTAGTTGTATTGCGTAGGATTGGATTGGAGTTCTATTGAAATTGGGTATTTAGGTAATATAACAATTTTGTACCTGAGTTTTGGATATGGCCGTGGTAGGTATATGTATTTAAATGTCTATCTACATCTATTTAATATATATATATTATCTAATACTACCCACAATACACACTGTCACAAGTTTGTTTGAGATCGATTTGTGGTAACTACATTGTCCTCTAATGTTTCATAGAAGTAAATTGTCAACCCTTATAACTTCTCTTTGACCGAGTTAAATTAGTTCGTCTAGACCTATCTAGATTGAGATTATTAAATAAACCCATCAAATCGTGACTACTTGAAACTCAACAATGACAAAATCAAAATCTTGACCCAATTATAGTCTGATTCATTGATTGAGCACCTTGTATCAGATTCCGTTGAAAAATATTTATTAAAAAAATATTCTAGATAAAGCAATAAGAGCGTATTGACAAAATTGTTGCCTGGCTTACGATTGGAAGCCCTAGGAATAAATAAAACTGAACTGTTTTTCAAACATACCGAGTACTTGCCTCAACAAATTAATAACAACACTGATGTCGATAAAGGACCAATGCCAAAATAAAAAATAAAAATAAGATAAGCTGATAAATTTATTTTTAACTTTAATTTTGCAATCTGTGCTGTTAAGAACGACGCGTACAGCAGTTTCTTGGTCAGTTTTATTAGACTTCAGTCAGTGATAAGACTAGTCGGTTACAAATTTTCAAAAGCCATCTTTTCGGTAAATCTTTCTTGAGAATGTACCTTTACGAATACCCTAACTCAATGCCGAAAACGAATGAAGATGATCACATACTTATCACGGTAAGCTTTTGGAACAAGAGTTCTGGAGATAGCACACTCGTAACGAAAATAAAAGAAATCAAGTGGAACCAGCCAGAAAGCGGTGAGTGGCAATGTCTCACATTTTGGCGCGTACCGATACGATTCATGATAAATCCTTAGGTCGCATTACAGAAAACGCTTTATATTTCTTATTTTGAGACGGATTCTAGATATTCTGCGATTTCTGCTATCCAATCAAGTACATACACCCTTATTCTTTTACTTTTTTATTCTGTATCTAATGTAGTCAACGCGGAAATGCTGCCAGCGTCCTCGGCACTATTCCACAGGGGCCGCTTTTAGAAATAGATTTTTAGTTTTTAGTTTTTTTAAATAGGCTAGATGAATGTTTTTCATGCATGGTATCAATCGATTCGTTTTGTTGTGAGGATCTAATGTCTATATGGGGCCAATTGCCTTCAATCGACATAAAAGACAGGAAAGAGACTTAAAGTCTGCGATTTGCATTTGTTTCTCAAAACGCTCCTAACCAAATGATATAAAGCCGTGACGTCACGGCTTCATATTTGCCCTGTTTAAAGTATGGAAAAATTATGAAATTGCTATTTTTACAGTGAAATGTTGCGTTTATGTATATGGTTGCTATACAATTTATTTCACAATAAAATGTTAGAAATCGAATGGTATCATTGGTTTTTAAAATTTCGTACTTTCAAAAATCTAAAAAATTTGGAACTTTGGAGCCCGATATCTTTGAACCATTTCAATTGATTTTTTTAATGTTTACTTTATTTGGATATTTTGATCATTTTGCATCCTGTCAACTAAATTTAATTGCATAATTCAACATGTGTCATCACCCCTAATGGTTTTAATTTGTTTACATACGTTTTTTTTTATCAACCTACGCGTTCACTACATGTAGTTAATTTTATTTTAGAGGCAGTAATTACGAGTATATGAAACGAATGCAGAATCTCTAGATTGAGGAAGTTCTAGAAATATATTTGGATTATTATATATATATTTTCTCATGTCTTTGAGAAAATAAATACAGAACTTTAATGACAAAAGAAAGATAAGTTTATTAAAAGGACATGCAGTTTAGAGTAAAAAACTTAGTTTGTGTTTGTTGTGTTAGTCAGAATTAACACGGTTTGGTTTTGCGAATTTATTATGTAACGATGGCATCTGTTTATTTCGCAGCGGCATCTGAAAAGATTCAAAGCTGAGTCTTACTTTAAATTGTATTCCACTTAATTTCATAGTAGATAAATTAGATAATATCTTGCAGTTACAGTGTTCCTAGCTTTCTCAATTTTTCATATTTTGCTTAGGTACACCGGACACAAATCTTTAGTGTAACACATGCGTCAACACATAACAGTTTGTGAGCAAATTGTTCGAGTTGCCGCCCAATCCTCATAAGCACACACTAACACAAACCATCCTTATCTTACCTTTATAGTGTGAGCAAGACAGAAGGAATTGCCGGCAGTAAGCAAATAATAAATTCAGGAGGAATCGAGTTGGAACAAGCGGAAAGAAGATTAGGATGATGGATACCTCTCGGTTGCCCAAATACAGTTGTTACATTTGAGGTATTGTTACGTATTGGTTGTTGGTTTGTCTGTCTCAGAGACATCACTGTTGTTAAGAAATCAAAGAGCTGTCCTACAAGACATAGTCATAATACTTTATTTAAGAAATATTACAAAGTATCTATATCAATGTCATATGAATATTAAAGTTTCTTATTCATGTTGGAATGTACCATATATGAGTAGGTGCGAGGTAACTGGCGACGAAAAAAAATTGTTTCTATCTGTAGAAATAAATGCAAATTTAGTAAGGTAGTATTTTATAACATGACGGAATCTTACTAGAGATTTCTATCTACAATTCCGACTTCTTAAAAAAATCATAAATTAAACATGAATAATTTCACTCAATTAATACTTAAAGTAGTGTATGTGGGTATTTAGTTAAAACAATGTGTGAAATTAAATAACAACTACAAATAATAAATATCATATCAATATTATAGAACACTTTATGTCAAGTATTTGACAGATTAATAATTACAGTCGAACAAAGAACATTCGGGTTTTAAAAATAAGAGACGTCGGGTATCAATCAACAGTGACACATGAAAAAGCAGAACAGCAATACCTTCCTTACCTTCGTGTGTCATTGCCGATTCCCGAAGGTTCTTCTTAAGTAAAGCTGACGGACTGTATGTTCATTTTTAGAAATTAAAAGATTAAACGCAATTTTTTGTGATTCAGTTTTTTACATTATGACTTATGACCTACCTACTATTCTCCTTTTATACTATACTTTTTGTATCTTGAATTTCAAACTAGCATTGACCACCCTTTATAGGGCAACGGTCTCAAAAAAGACCACTTTTAACATCATCTTTTTGTATTTTTTTCTTGTACAGAATTTTTAGGACTATAGATTGGCGATGAGGCTTGAATTGAGGATTTTTTTTCAGTCTTGCGCATTAAAGGGTTAATACAATGTACCTACCTATTATTTGTCTTGGCCTGCAGACACTAATGGATAAAACATTTAAAAATGGATGTTGTAAAATTAAATAAATGTACTGTACAAGAAAGCAAAGTCAGTCCCACGGGTCATTAGGCAAGATTTAAGCTGCAGCTAGTCTTGGAAATACTGTTTCAGTAAAAAATAGTTTTATCATACTTTTTAAGCCACAGAAACTTTTTTTGTAAATACCTAATAAAGTGGAACGTGACTGATAGTGCCATTACCTAAATCCTTTAATATTATGGACGCAAATAAAATACAGAGCTTTCAAATAATGTATTTGGTTATAAAAGATTTCGCAAGCCGTAATTAGGGGCCAGTACTTCTATATAAATTTTAATTATATTAAAAAAATATTTATCGTTTTTAGAAATTTGTTTTTTCTTTACGAAAACAGGTTGAATATATTTGAATAAAGGCATACCGGTAGATTATAATATGAAAAGTCAAATTTGATATAGATACTTTCTATGCTGGAATTAATTAATTAATACTAAAGAATTTGAAATAAGATGTTAACTTAGAGAGGGCGATTTGAGAAGAGTTGCTGAATAAGTATGCCTAGCGATCTTCATTATACAAGATGGCAAAAAAAAACTTAGTTCCCGTTGTATGTAAGGGTTTGGAACCTAGATCGATTTGGTTTTTGTGTTGGCCATACAAAAGTAGAGGGAAAGCGGGGAAGAAGGAAGGTGAACTGGCTCGATAACATCAAAAAATGGACAAACATTCAGGACGCGGCCACGCTCGCAAGACTGGCCGAGAATAGGAGAGACTTCACAGACAGTATAAGAACAAGATACAAAAGTCCAAAAATCAAATCGATCTGAGAAGTTCCAAAACCATCTAGGGAGGATTGGTAGCGTCCCAAAACCTTATAGCCAACGGGAACTCAGTTCTTTTTTGGTGATTTTGTACACGCAGACGGAAGAATGTATATTATATTCGTTCATCAATGGAACATAATTACTCAGACTACTACTGTCTATAGATATATCGGTAGCAACATGACCTAAATTTTAAATTAATCTTGTAACATATTAGATAAGTATAACACCACCTTATCAAAATGTTCACGTTTTCTTATTAAAGCCTCATAATCGGTACTCTTTAATTTATCCACTATCATCATCATCATCACATATTTAAGAGCTAAGCTCTTGTCGGTGGAGCAATTTCCATGCCTGTCTGTCATTTGCCTTCTAGGACACGACATTTATTTTTTCCTTTACTTGATCCATGTATGCTCTCCTTGGCTTTCCTGACTTCCTTTCTGCTTCAACTCTACCTTCTATGGTGTTTCTTAATTAATCCACCACGAATCCCAATTACTTAAGCCTATCCTTTTTCAAAGTAATAAACATTTCCTCTTAGCTTATATCCTTTCAGTATTTCACCAACCTAATAGCGACGGATGTCGTCAACTTTTCACCAACAATCATATCAAATTACTGGATAAATGACGGTACTTTACTTTGCGCACAATAAATTACGTTGCGGCTACGCATTGTTTTGTTGGAAACAAGCCAAATATAGCTACAAGTTCATGCAACCCACCAGTTTGTAAAGATCTGTCGGTCTTCTTTTCGGGTTAACAAATTTGGCAGGATGAAAAGAATGATAGATGTCGAGTTATACTGGTGGTTGCATAATGACAATTATGATCCGAGTGAATGGCGTAAAGGAATGTTGTAGATGAAATGTGAATGTGTTTGGGTTTGAATAAGTTTGTGTTATAAAACATTGACTAAGGTTTGTTTTTACTGCGTAATTCTTCGTTTGTAATGAAATGAAATATTTTTATTTCGAACATAAAAGTCCATATAGGGTTAGAGGTACAACAATAACTTATATATGTACAGTTAGTATTATAATTAATTAGACAAAACAAACAAATAGACAAAACAAAACAATTATAACTTTCGTGGCGGTACAGCCACAGGTGAGTAGCTGCACATACCGCTTGACCAGGGGCGAGTCCCAACGCTGCGCCAGCGTACTTAGAATGCTGTTCGTGCTGCTTCGGCTTCGATTTAGGAGTGACGCGCATCGCTTTCTCACGATGGCAAAGAAACAGTCTGTTCGCGCCTCAGCAAACATTGCCGAGGCGCTACAATACCGCGGCAACCTAAACAGCATCCTAAAAGCATCATTATACTGGACACGCAGAGCGCTGTACGCACAGTCGACGTCATAACGCACAGTCGAGTCGACGTCAAAGATGTGTTTACACTTTTGCACATTACCTACTTCCTATAAGGTGCAAAAGTGTTGGTAAATATATTTTTGATGTCGACTGTACGCTGAAATACAGCAAAATTCGGTTAACATGAGTGCTCGAGTCGATACCTTAATAATGTATCCGTTAATTAAATATATCGCTAGTTCAGAACTCCAACTATTAGCAATATAATTATTACTCGTATGACATAATGTTTGCGGTTCGTGGTAGGTACACTAGGTACTTAATAAAGTTCGCTTGTGTAATACAAAATTAATTTGAAATCATCATGAATCGACTTGAATCGTACCTCGCCTTGATAATACACCGTTACTATCAAAATGTAGGCGCTATAAGGTTTAATAACTATGCAGGTAATAGTTTAGCGGATCAGTCTCCTTTACAATTGAGCTACTGAAGCACAGAATAATACCAAAGCACAGTCAAAGGCGAAAAACCTTCTAATCGTACCTATATCGTTTGGTGACAACCAAAACTCACTAATTGCATAATAGTAGTTTATGTAACTGTTACGTAATAAAGCCTAATTACGTACAGTTGTATAATACCTACTGCTTTATCTACACACATATTATAAATCCGAAATGACACGTCCGGAAACCCTTAGAATGTTGACCGCCGGATTTTCATTACGTTACCGTTATAACAATGTGGTAATGAATTTTCTTACGTTTTTACCCACAGTCACAGATAGGTAATACACTGATGTTACAATACTTTCGAACGCAGAATAGAGGATTTATGATGTGGGTGCAGTTAAAAATATTCGTTTTAACACAGTTGCTCAAATCTAGTACTTAGTAGTTTATAATGCGAGAAGTTGGATTTCTCGCACTAGCGCGTTTTACTTTTCCAGCCAATCACAGCTCAGGGTTCATGATCACCGCCCCGCATCGCACCGCGCGAGTGTTCGGATAAAGTAACCTCAAAGTGACATATTGTCCATTTTTATAATTTATCGCAACTTTATTAAAAAACGTCGTTCGATACACGGACGGAATGTCATTCTTCACTCGTTCCAAGTTTTGCCACTCGCCTGCGGCTCGTGACCAAGTGTCTCGGAACTCGTTGAATAATGACATCCTTTCCGACCTAGTATCGAAATGTATTATTTGTTACTGGTTCAGTTCATCGTGGCTATGACTTTGTAGTATCAATTACTGAGTTTTACAGTTTTACATGAAAAGTTTCCCATATTGAAAACAAAACAGCCAGATATTATGGTAAATGCAGTAATGGTAAGAAAAATAACACAAACTGTGACTTAGTTTTTAAATAACTGGTTTATTTACTCATATCTGAAGAAGGAAGAACTAACATCGCTATTATTTTACGTGAATCAAACTTTTAACAACAAAATATAACCTCACTTCTGCACCGGTTTCGCGTATTTATTCGTAATTTTTTTTTAACGTAATGCCACTGATATACTCGTAATGTATGATAATTTTAATCCTCTGATATAAAAAAGTAATATCCGTTGCTCTTATTCAGAGAAATAAAAGCGAAAAGTAAGCGAGTGAGGTTATATTTTTGGAATCTAATTACGAATCATGGGCCAATGTGAGCGATGAACGCCTTAATATATCAGCATACATCAAAGTCTTTATACCTACCGTGATAGAGTTCCTTTTTACCTGCACATGTGTTATTGATATTGTATTTTGCAGAAACGATTTTCTGGTATAAAATAAACTGTCAGCAGAAAATGTGTTGGTGACATGAAAAAGCAAGCTCCCTTAACGCATGGCTGCATTTTCTTCCTTATAAATTTTTGACGTGAAACATATTATTTTGCTTTGATTGAAATTGATTGAAATTTGTTCCGGGCTTACAATCCATGACACTTGTAAGACACTTATCAATATGGGGGCTAGCTACATAGTTGAGTAACATACATAGACAAGTATACTGCCCTGCTAAGCCAAATTGCGGCATTTCAAAAAGGAAAAGATAAAAATAAAATTTTCATATATGGAATTTAAGGTATACATCTATTAGATTTCAATTTTCTTTTGAGATACAGCTAATAAGCTTATGAGGGTATAGGTCTCACCGTTAGACCCAAGTAACATTCGCAAATTTCAAAACAAACTATTCATGCGTTTTCCTATTAATTACGTATTCTATTTTCATTCTATGACTTTGATGACTTCATACGACATTCAACCTAACCTCAAAGGTCAAAGTGTCACTAATAAAACTAGCATTACGAATGCATCAAGCACTCGTAGTGACAATAAAATGGCAGTTAACACGTCTATTCGTTTGTCATGAGCTCATGACTATCTGAGGGCAGTGAACCCTTTGTCATGGTTTTGAGATGTGAATTTTATGCCCACATACCAATGATTTTTACTACAGATGGGTTAGGTTAGACACACAAAAAATACTTCCTTTCAGACCTACACTGAAAAAAAGGACTACTTAGCGAACTACTTTCGGCTATTTAATCAATAACCAAGATTTGGTAAGGAGTTAATAAAGTTTATTTGATTATAACTCAAAGTTTATGTCTAAATGTTAAAACATTTTCGTAAGTAATAAGTTTTAGTTTTGAAGTCCAAAACTTAAGTTACTAGTAGACGAAGTTTGGCTGCTGGTAAAAAAAACAGTGTAGCAATGATTGTGTGACGTTTACCTATGTTCGCAGTCATTGCATCTTCGTCGCTCTTGTTGTTAAATAAGCTACTTATTCTTCTTTGTCTCTTACCCGCGTGGCGGAAGCTCATCACCACTTCCAGTGTCCATGTCTCGAAAAGTGCGCGACTAGGGAAAGAGACAATCCAAATATTGTTTCTCTTTTCTTGCGAGTGCATAACGTATCTGTAGTTATTATATATCATAGTGACATACACAATAATGCTTACAGAACGGTCAGTTTATTGAGCTTTTTGGGCACATATAAAGTATATAATACATAAAAGTAGAGGCGTATATTGTGAGTAACAAAATAAGGTAGTTACAGAGAGATGTGAGTGGACTGTTAACTTTTTTTGCGGCCTACGTGATATAAACAGCCATCGTGTCAATCTTTCAACGCTAGTTAGAGTCACACGCGCGTTGCCTTGTTTACAAATATAGGCCACATATAGGCAAATATAGACCACAAGCCCATAGTCGGGATTTTGTATTTACGTCAATGAGGTTTTTACACTTTTGCACCTTACTCCTATGTAATAAGGCTCATAAGTGTAAACATATCTTTGACGTCCACTGTACTCTGTTAATGTTATAAATGTTAAAATTCGTATGTTTAGATGTTAAGACATTTTTGTAGATTTTTTATTTGAGGAGGTAAAACAATCTAAAGTGATTTAGGTGAAAGACACATAGGTACCGTCAAGTCTGGCAGCTTTGCCAAGGGTTACTGACTTTGCCACCAGCAGAGTGCATAAGGTAATCCTTTCATACCACCGACAACGTATATTTTTTAGTGTTGTGCCTACTTTTAGTAGAAAATATGGTTATCAATTGGCAAAATTATTATGAATGAGACAACACCACGGCAAACATTTTCTTACCATTTCAGTTCCAAATTCGTCACTCACATAATCATAAAAGTTAGTGCTCAAGAACTTTAAAAAGTTTAGAGTATAAACAACGCATCCAGGTACGTAAATTTTAGATATTATGTTATTTAAATGGTAAGGAATGAATTGATTACCTTATAAATGCCGTAGTGTTTGAATTGAGTCCGATAATTGTTTTGGCAAAGTCACCAGACCACGCCGACTAATATGGGGGGGCAGCTTTGCCATGTTTTGTAGCGGCCTAGGGTTGGTACACAAGCAAAAAAATTAAATTACATTTTTCATAAGATAGATACTTTTTAGGGTTCCGTAGCCAAATGGCAAAAAACGGAACCCTTATAGATTCGTCATGTCCGTCTGTCTGTCTGTCCGTCCGTATGTCACAGCTATTCATGTCTCATCCGTCCTCAACTATGTACTGATCCTATGGGGTAATTCCGTTGATGCTAAACGAGTATTTAAAATACAAAAGGATTGTATTCGTGCAATATGTAACGCACCGATAGGCAGCCACTGCAAACCAATGTTCAAAAAACTTAAAATATTACCCTTAGTATGTATGTATATTTTAAAAATATGTAGTTTTGTTAAAAAGTTTCCGAATTACTATGTTAAACGTTCTGAAATATATTGTTCAAGTAATCCAAGATCCCGCTACATAAATATGCTAAATCAGCCTCGTTGTAATAAGGATATTTATAAAACAAATGTGTTACGGCCATACCTAAACCAATGCATATCAGCTGACGGCAGGCATTGACCTTCAACTTGGATCGCGCCTAGCAACCGCGCGCGCATCCCCGCCGGCGATGCACCTACTGTGACGTCACATACACGTTATATCGTCATGTTACGAGCAGCCAATGAGAGGCATATATGTCGTGATCGGCGACCAATGACATGACGGCCCGTCATCCCTACAAGCACCAATCAAGCCTAAGGATGACACTTGCAATCGCTCTCGCTTACCTACTACCACGTAGATCATACCTATTTCTCTTTGTTCTTTTTTTTTATATCAATTTAAATATGGAAAAATAATGTAAAATCCCGAATTAAAGCTTTTAATTCGATGAACTGCTGCCTTCGTCATTTCAATAACCTGCCATCCACATCACCGCAAATCCAGGCCTTCAACCAGCACCCTATGTCTATACGCGCAGACATAAATTTGATCCATCGAGCCCGGATACCTACCAGCCTTGGATACACGGATTGTGAGAACGCATCGGCAGAGTGCTGAACGCATCGACGAGAACCATCGGCAGTGGTGAAGATCTTCGGTGAGACGAGCCAGCTTACCTCCCTATCCTTCCCCCGTTACGCTTACGTCATACCGTGCTTTTCTCAATTCCAGTGCTTGTGCTTTCGCTGTGACCCTATCGCACGTCATCGAGTCGACATTCGCAAAGTCGACAAGCAGCCTGTGTCAGCTTTCGCGCTTGCTGCCTTGCTGTGCTCGATCGTGGTGGTGTTTGCAACTGTAAGTACTTTACGCGTACCTTTTTCTGACCGCTAAAATGACTGGCAAGGACGATCTTGTATTTCACGCAGCTTTAGGTCCTAAACAGGATACTGATACAGAAGCCATTAGGCAGTTAAATCGTAGGCGAGGTTCCGTAAAATGTAGGCTAACTAATTTCAAAAAGTTTGTGAATACGTTCGAGGGTTTAGTCTTGTCGGATACCCAGCGCACAGAACTAAATTTACGCATGCAGGGAGCTCAGGGTATTTTCGATGATTTTACTGAAATCCATAATCAGTTAGAAAGTCTTATTCCCGATTGCGAAATGGACACACTTTTTAGAACAAGGGAGGCATTCGAAAGCGAGTATTATTCGATTTTAGCTCAAACTCAGTGTATGGTGAAAATTTCGGAGAAAGCTAACGAACCAAAAGTGCAAGTTACTAATAATTTGGCTCAAACAGTTCGGCTCCCCGTCATTTCATTGCCTACTTTCGACGGATCTTATGAACACTGGTTACAATTCCGCGACACTTTTTCATCCTTGGTACATAATTCCCAAGAAATAACCAGCATTCAAAAGTTCCATTATTTAAAGTCTTCGTTAAAGGGTAATGCGCAACTTGTTATTGATTCGCTTGAATTTTCGGCTGATAATTACACGATTGCTTGGGAATTGCTACTGAATCGGTATGATAATAGTAGGTTGTTAGTGCACAATCACGTAAAGGCATTGTTTTCGATACAATCGCTTAATAAGGAGTCGCCCGCACTGTTAAGAAAGCTGCTAGATACAGTTTTAAAGAATTTACGCGCTTTAAAATTGCTCGGCGAGCCCACGGAAAGCTGGGACACGCTAATTATTTATTTAGTTGTCTCTAAATTAGATTCCACCACCGAACGTGAGTGGGAACAATACAAAAGCACTTTATTACCAGTGTCGAGCGACACCAAAACCGCGCTTAAGGTAGATGATTTGCTTAAATTCATTCGCGACCGCGCCGATATGTTAGAAACACTATTGGTTACGCACAGCCGGTCTAGTTCAAGTAGCACTTATCCGCAGTCTGATGCTAAAAAATCATACACTCATAACAGCCATAACGCGCACGCGACTTCAAAGGTTCACTGTAATGTCGTCACTGAGAAGCCCGTGGACAAATCTCACTTTAATAAACAAAAACCGCACAAGAAATTATGTTTTATGTGCAACGGTAAACATCCTTTATACTCGTGTCAAGCATTTATTGATTTAAGTTTACAGGATAAAATAAAACTAGTTCGCGACAAAGGTTTATGTGAGAATTGTCTACGAGCAAATCATACGCCCAGTGAATGTCAATATGGCCCGTGTAGAAAGTGTAACAAAAAACACAATTCGATTATTCACGAGGACGAGAAGGAAGACGCCACTGCCAGTGACAAGCGTTCCGTAGCATCGCTGGCAACGAATAACGCATCAAGGCCGCCCTCCTCCTCGGTCCCTGATAACAATAATAGCGCACACGCACCGCACGTAATGCAGGTATTGAATGCACACATAGACATCAACGCGCGATTGTCTAAGAGGCGACCTGTTATGTTAGCAACTGTCCTTGTCGAAATTCCAGATAGTTCCGGTAACTATCATAAAACGCGAGCGATGCTCGACAACGGGAGCGAGGGTTGTTTAATTACGGAAGCGTTGTGTGACAAGTTAAAACCGTATGTATTACAGTCCACAGAAGAGATCAATGGCATTATGAATATGACTACACATAGTTCGAAAATATGTGAGTTAGAAATTAATTCGCTTGTCGGCAGTTATAAAACGCATATACAATGCCTAGTTCTACCGCAGTTAACGTCATCAATGCCTACGTTTCCGATGAAACGTAATAAATTTAACATTCCAGATAACGTACGTCTGGCAGATCCCACTTTTTACGAAAGTCAGCCCGTCGAGCTGATTCTTGGAGCAGACATTTTTTGGGAACTTCTAGAATGGGAGATGATACGCTTATCCGTCGGAGCGTTCTTAGTTAATACTAAGTTAGGATGGATAGTGTCGGGACCTATTTTCTCTAATACGCGCAGTACAAAGCCTCTTAATTGTAATTTTACGCAGTTTAATGGTACGCAATCATTAGATAATCAATTACGTAGGTTTTGGGAGATAGAAGAGGTCCAGGCTAATAATAAATCGCACGAATCGCGCAGCGATGAGGAAATTGCATCCGAAGACCATTTTGTCAAAACAACCACCCGTCTCGAGGATGGCAGGTTTTGCGTGCAACTCCCTCTTAAAGAACCCCCAGAGTCTCTCGGTTACTCATTCGCGCAAGCAAAAAGGCGCTTTATGTCGTTGGAAAAACGTCTTAATCGCGATCCCGTATATAAAGGCATGTACAGCGACTTTATTAAAGAGTATCTCGCGCTAGGTCATATGAAACGTGTATATACCTACGGAACCCCTAACTATTTTTTAGCGCATCACGGGGTGTTTCGTGAGCATGCCGTCAAAACCCGTCTGAGGGTGGTTTTCGACGCATCCGCCCCCAGTACCAGTGGTAAGTCATTAAATGACATACAACGCGTAGGCGCACCTATCCAAGGCGATTTGATTGCCATATTGCTAAGATTCCGCGAAAATAGGTTCGTCGCATGCGCCGACATCGAAAAACACTATAGGCAAGTTAGTGTTGATGAATCTCAACGTGACCTACAATTGATTTTATGGCGTGATAACCCGCACGACGACCTTGAAATATATCGGTTGAGCACGGTCACATATGGCACGGCGGCCGCTGCCTATTTAAGTTGCAGGTGTCTCAAACAGCTAGCGCTGGAATGTACAGATCCCGAAGTTGCCAGAACAATTAATGAGGATTTTTATGTGGATGATTTAATTACAACATCATCTTCGATTCCCGTATTGCAACGCATTTGCGATGAAACCGCGAAAGTTTTAAATTCTGGCTGCTTCCCATTACGCAAGTGGGTTTTTAACTTCGACTGTACAGACCAACGCTATAAAGACGATATTTCAAAGGAGTTATCACTAGGCGAACACGCGCATAGTAAAACTTTAGGTATCGGTTGGTACAACAAAAAGGACGAATTGTTTTATCATTCGCGTCACGAGTCAAATCCAAAACCTGTCACTAAACGCATCATATTGTCCACGACATCACAGGTTTTCGATCCGCTCGGATTATTAAGTCCGATGATAATTATCGCCAAATGTTTACTACAACGGCTGTTTTTATTAAAGGTTGACTGGGACGCAGCGGTTCCCGATGACGTCACGCAAGCCTGGCACCGCTTCGTAAACAACCTGTCGATTTTACCTAGCATTCGCATACCACGCCATGTTATGTGCAATGACCCTATATGTATAGACTTACATATATTTTCAGATGCAAGCCAATTAGCGTATGGCAGCTGCGCCTACGTTCGTACAGTCGACGACAGATCAGCTGTTACTGTTAGGTTGCTATGCTCGAAAAGCAAAGTCGCTCCGATAGCACCCGCTATGACTACGCCGCGCTTAGAATTATCGGCTTGCTTATTAGGTGCTAGATTATATAATAAAATAAAAGAATCGTTTCGCGCAAAATTCAATCGTGTAATATTTCACAGCGATTCTACTGTAGCCTTATGTTGGCTAAGAATGCAGCCTAACTTACTGAAACCTTTCGTTCAAAATAGGGTTGCAGAAATTCATGAAATTACCAAGGAGCATTCGTGGCATCATGTCAGCGGCAAGTGTAATCCGGCCGATCTAGTTTCGAGGGGAGTACAGTTAGACGCACTTTGTACCTCCAGCCTATGGTGGAACGGACCCGATTTCTTGCACGATGTCAATTATAATGCTGAAACTTTAGATCCGTCATTGCTACCAGATGAGTCTCAGGTACCCGAACGCAAGACTAACCCTTTGACTAGTCTGGTATGCAACGATAATAATAGCTTGTTTACATTCTCCAGGTTTTCTCAGTTCAATCGCATGCAGCGTGCAGCCGCGTATGTACTTCGTTTCATTCATAACGCGCGCAACAAGGATGCACGTCGAGCCGGCGCGCTGACAGTAGAGGAACTGAGGGAATCTGAAATGTTACTCTCGCGCTTATCGCAATTAGAGTCATTTTCGGACGTTCATAACGCACTGATAAGAAATAAATATGTCGCAAAGGGTTTCTTAGCTAAATTGAACTTGTTTATTGACGAAAACAAACTAATTAGAGTTGGTGGACGTCTCACGAACTCTTCTAGGTTCGATTATGATAAAAAACACCCGGTGTTACTTTCTAGTAAGCATCATTTTACCCTTTTATTGTTTCGTAACGAACATAAAAGATTGTTTGATGTGTATGCATGTGACGTCACCGCGCCCGTCCGCGCGCCCGCTGTAACTTGACCTGTACTCCAGTAATAAACTAGCTATCGTCGTACGCACTTGTTTCATTGCTACATACCTATCAGTGGCTAACGAGGCTGTGTCTTACCCGCGCGCGCAGAGAGAAAAAAAAACTATAAGATGTCTGGATTTTTAGGCAGTGTTTCTAACTTCGACCCTAACACACAAGACTGGCAAATATTTTCTAGTCGGCTAAAGCAGTTCCTAAGCTTAAATGCTATTACGGACGAGGGGAAGAAGAAAGCGGTTTTATTAACTCATCTATCTGATGACGCATATCGGCTACTCACAAATCTCGCGCACCCAAAGGATGTGGAAACGGAGAAGTACGACGACTTGCTCAAATTACTCAATGGACATTTTGTGCCGAAGAGATCAACCTTCACTGACAAGGCTAAGTTCTTCAACGCAGTAAAGGCAGAGGGCGAGAAGATCGAGGACTGGGCGGCTCGACTACGTGGGCTGGCTGTTCACTGCCAGTTTGGAACCGCTCTGGAAATGATGCTCCGCGATCGGTTCGTTCTAGGGTTCAATTCGGGTCCAGAGCGAGACCGCCTCTGCGAGCAGGACGTTGAAAAGTTAACGTTCGCTAAGGCGTTGGAAATAGCTCAGCAGGCGGCTTGTGCTCGACAGGCCAAGGCTGCGCCTGTGGTGCTCAAAGAGGAGCCAGTTTTCAAAACGAGCACGAAAAGCGGCAGTAGCGGCCGCAGAGGTCATGGAGGTCACGGGAGCCGCGGCAGGCATGGCAGCCGCGCGGCAGACAGCGCGGACTCTTCACCCCGTTGTAATGTTTGTGGTCTTCGTAATCATGCGGCAGAGAAGTGTAGGTATAGGTATTACCGGTGTCAAAAGTGTAATGAAAAAGGCCATCTCAAGAAAATGTGCACATCCAGCAGTGTAAATAATATCACTACTGGACAATCGTCGGATGCCCAGGAGCCTGGAGATTCCAGCAGTGAGTGCGAGGAGTGCAAGCTGTTCAATTTAAGGTGCGTCAATTACGATCCAATATTAATTCCCGTTGTTCTAAATAATGGTGTTAAATTGAGCATGGAACTGGATTCGGGCTCAGGCTCAAATGTAGTTAGTACCGCAGTTTATGCAAAATATTTCTCAGGAATTCCGTTAGAAAAATGCAATGTTAAAATGTGTTTCTATAATGGTCATAAAATCACTCCGGCGGGTAGATTTGCGGCCGATATCACTTACCGTAACGTGACAAAGCAATTATCTTTTTATGTGGTCGAGAATGGCGCAAATCCCTTGTTGGGTCGTGAGTTCATGGTCAAATTTGATATACACTTTACCTTAGGTAATCATAAGATAGCTGTAAATGACTGTTCCGATCCAGATGTAAAAATACTGATATCTCATTTTGAAAAATTATTTCGAGACGAACTAGGATGTTTTAATAAATTTAAAGTAAACCTTCATTTAAAGGAAGGCGTTAAGCCTAAATTTTATAAGCCTAGACCATTGCCTTTTGCCTTGAAACCTCAGGTAGAAAATGAGTTATCAAGACTTACGCGGGAAGGTATTTTAGTACCCGTTAACTACTCCGATTATGCAACCCCGATCGTGCCGGTTTTAAAAAAGAACGGCAGCGTCCGAATATGCGGGGATTACTCCCTCACAGTTAATAATGATATTTACATAGACAAATATCCTCTACCACGAATAGAGGACATTTTTGCTAAATTGAGTGGGGGAGAATATTATTCGAAACTAGACTGCAGTCAGGCCTACAACCAGTTTGTCCTTACAGACGAAGCCCAAAAGCTTACTACGATAAATACCACGAAAGGATTATTTATGTATACGCGTCTCGTTTTTGGTCTCGCGAATGCTCCGGCGGTGTTCCAGCGGGCGATCGAGAACCTGCTGGCGGGAATTGAGGGTGTAGCTGTTTTCCTGGACGATGTGTGCGTCACCGGGGCTACAAAATCCGAACATTTAGATCGATTACAGTTAGTGTTCGAAAGATTTCAAAACGCCGGGTTGCGATTACAAAAAAATAAATGCGCATTTTTTCAAAAGAGCGTTAACTATTTAGGCCATATTATCAACAAAAACGGATTACAAAAATGTCCAAAAAAGGTCGATGCCATTTTAAAAGCACCGCGTCCGAGTAATTTAAAGGAACTTCAGAGTTTTCTAGGGTTGGTAAATTATTACCGCAACTTTGTAGAAAATGCATCAAGCATATTGTGTCCTCTCCACGAACTATTGCGTGCGGGCGCGGGGTGGGAGTGGACGCCGCGACATGAAGCCGCGTTCGTGCGCATGAAACGGGAGCTGGCGTCCGAGCGCGTCCTTGCTCATTTCGACCCTAGCGCGCGTCTCCTCCTCAGCGTAGATGCTGGACCGGCTGGTCTGGGTGCTGTTCTTTCACAAATCAGCGCGGATGGAGTTGAGCGGCCGCTTGCCTTCGGTTCCCGCTCGCTGACGGTCAGTGAGCGAAACTACAGTCAGCTGCATAAAGAAGCTACAGCATTAGTATTTGGAATTAAAAGATTCCACCAATATTTATACGGTCGCGCGGAACCGTTTATCTTAAAAACCGACCACAAACCCTTATTGGCCATATTCGGGAAAAAGAACGGCATATCGGTAATGACAGCGTCTAGGTTAGTGAGATATGCCATATTTTTATCCGCGTATAACTATGTTATTCAATACACCGCCGGCAAGGATAATGTAGTTGCTGATTATTTTTCGCGCGCCTGTCCAGCGATCTCGCCAGATAGCGCAATAGAAAACACTATTTCAAATCAGTGCCATTCAGTAAGCATTAACGCGCTGCAACTGGATAATTTTACACCTTTAACGTACAAAGATATACAAAATGCAACGGCAACAGATAATACGTTAGCAACAATAACAAAATATATCAGGCAAGGTTGGCCACGCAAAATAAATTGTCCTAAAATAGACCCATATTTTCGCTGTCGAAATGATTTAGAGTTAGAAAAGGGTTGTGTAATGAGAGGGCATCGTGTTATAATTCCAAAAATATTAAGAGTCAAAGTGTTGCAAGAATTACATAAAAGCCATTTAGGCATAGTTAAAACGAAAAGCAATGCTCGATCGCGTATGTGGTGGCCTGGCATAGACCGCGATATCGAACAGCTGATCGGCGCGTGCACCGTGTGCAGCGCGCTGCGCGCCGCGCCCCCCAGGGCTCCCCCCGCCAGCTGGAACCAGCCGCCCGGTCCGTGGCACCGCATTCACATTGACTACATGATGGTAGCTCAGAGAACGTATTTGATCGTGGTAGACGCTTATAGCAAATGGGTTGAATGTGTAGACATGACTAACGGTACTACTACGAAACATTTAATTCAAGAATTGTCGTTATTGTTTTCGAGATTTGGACTACCCCATACAATTGTTTCTGACAATGATACTAAAATAGCTTCCCAGGAATTTATTACCTTTTGTAAAATGATGGGTATAAATCATGTGACTTCACCAATATACCATCCAATCAGCAACGGATTAGCCGAAAATGCAGTGCGAAATTGTAAAAAAATGATTAAATCAATTATTGAACAAGAAACTCAATGTATAGGTCAATTAAATCGTAAAATACAAAGCTATTTATTCGTTTATCGTACAACAAAACACTGTACAACAAAGGAAACACCGGCCAAACTAATGTTTGGTCGTGAGTTGCGTTCGAGGTTAGATCTCATAGTACCACCGCGAGGTAAAAGTGCTGACGAGGTACATTCTTCACCGCCGGCGCAGCTGGGAGAAAAAACGCGTTCATTTAGCGATAACGAATGTGTTTGGGTTAAATGCTTTGAAAATCGCAAACCATATTGGACTAAAGGTAAAATAATTCACAAGATAGGTTGTAGAATGTATCTGGTTCACGTCATAGACCAAAACATAAGTTGTAGACGTCATGTTGACCAGATATTGCGATATACGAATAAAAGCTTTAATGATAGTGATTATAAGTTAACTTCACCAACAACACCCTCAGTTGCTTTATCGGATGTAATCCCGGATGCTATCACCTCGCCTTCAGTCTCACGAAACCAATCAACGGATCACAACAGTGATAACGTGAATAGCCCAGTTACTCATGGCTCCGATACAGTGAGCGAGTGTGCCAATGAGGAGAGGTGGGAGGATGCCGAAGCAGTGGAAGAGGACGTGGGGACTGAGCGACCGATGGCAATTAATGAGTCACCGGAAAATGACAATGAAGACCAGGTTAACGTGTCAATCGATAACTCGTCGCCCGATCCCGAACGTCGTCATCAATTGCGACCTAGAACTAAAGCAATTAATTATAAGATTTAAATAAGTTATTTATGTGTAATCCTTTGGTCTCAGGTTTCCTTAATTAAGATGGGAGGAGATGATGTGTATGCATGTGACGTCACCGCGCCCGTCCGCGCGCCCGCTGTAACTTGACCTGTACTCCAGTAATAAACTAGCTATCGTCGTACGCACTTGTTTCATTGCTACATACCTATCATTGTTACACGCGGGACCGCAGCATGTATTGTTTTCGCTTCGCGAGGCTTGGTGGCCGATAAGCGGAAGGAATCTCGCTAGGAAGGTGGTTCACAGCTGTGTTGTTTGCACTCGTTTTCGAGGTAAAACACCTACTCCTATTATGGGTAATTTACCTCCAGAGCGATTGGAACCTGGATTCGCGTTTATCAACTGTGCTGTGGACTACGCGGGTCCGTTCTATATTTTAAATCGAAAGGGTCGGGGAGCCACAACTGTTAAAGCTTATTTATGTATATTCATATGCTTCACTACGCGCGCAGTTCATTTAGAGTTGGTTACCGATCTCTCTTCAAATGCGTACCTACTGGCGTTGAAAAGGTTCATTTCGCGCCGCGGTAAACCTTCAAAAATTTATTCTGATAATGGGCGTAATTTTGTGGGCCTCATGAACGAATTCGCAAGGTTTTTGAAGTCATGTTCAGGTGAAATAAAAGAGTACGCGAACTCACAAAAAATTGAATTTGTTATGACTCCACCTTATGCCAGTCATTTTGCCGGTCTGGTCGAGGCCGGCGTTAAAAGTTGCAAACATCACTTGCGACGTGTGATAGGTGATGTAAACTTAACTTACGAATGTTTTTCCACAATCCTCACGGAAATTGAGAGTACTCTTAACTCTCGTCCTTTGAGTCCTATGTCCTCAGATCCTCAAGATTATACCCCCCTTACCCCGGCTCACTTTCTGGTTGGACGTCCGCTGACGGCTCCTGCGTGCGCTGACCTCACCGACGTTCCCGCACACCGTCTGTCTCGATACCAGCGAGTAGAGCAAATACGACAGCACTTCTGGGCAAGGTGGTCGAAGGAGTTCATATCGGAGCTGCAGGTCAGGACAAAGTGGACGCGCAACACTGATGACCTGAAGGTGGACACCCTCGTCTTGATCAAGGAGGACCATACTCCGCCCCTCAAATGGAGCCTAGGGCGAATCATTAAGACGTTTCCTGGCAGAGATGGCGTTTCCCGAGTAGCCGATATCCGCACGTCACGCGGCACTGTACGTCGAGCCTTTTCGAAAATCTGCCCATTGCCTACGAACGACGAGTAAATTTCACCGTCTTCACTTCACATTGGAAGCCACTTCTTCCAAGGCCGGGAGCTTATGTTACGGCCATACCTAAACCAATGCATATCAGCTGACGGCAGGCATTGACCTTCAACTTGGATCGCGCCTAGCAACCGCGCGCGCATCCCCGCCGGCGATGCACCTACTGTGACGTCACATACACGTTATATCGTCATGTTACGAGCAGCCAATGAGAGGCATATATGTCGTGATCGGCGACCAATGACATGACGGCCCGTCATCCCTACAAGCACCAATCAAGCCTAAGGATGACACTTGCAATCGCTCTCGCTTACCTACTACCACGTAGATCATACCTATTTCTCTTTGTTCTTTTTTTTTATATCAATTTAAATATGGAAAAATAATGTAAAATCCCGAATTAAAGCTTTTAATTCGATGAACTGCTGCCTTCGTCATTTCAATAACCTGCCATCCACATCACCGCAAATCCAGGCCTTCAACCAGCACCCTATGTCTATACGCGCAGACACAAATGTTTACAACATGAGTATTGTAATTTATAATAAGTTACCAGCCCAAATAAAAACACTTGAAGGTCATGCATTTACAAAAACGCTAAGATATTGGCTTCTTGATCATTGCTTCTACAAAAAATTGAAGAATTTATGAGTTATGAAGAGTAATGTATGCTGTGTATTTTAATTTTTACGTTCAAATTTTATTCTAAGTTTTATAAATTGTTGCTCAAAGTGTCTCTATCTATTTTTTGTTGCTACCGTGCCATTGTATTTACTAAAACCTAAATATTAACTGTATCAGAGTTACGTAACTCTAACAATTTGTAATTTATGTTAGCTATGAATAGTTGCATGAGTAAATGAGTATAGACCTTATAAATTTATATAAAAAAGTAGTGTAAGTATAACTTATATGTATTTGCATACTGTTAAAAACAGTTGGAAAAGGTGATACAAATATTCTTACAATGCCACTGTAATCTACCCTTTTTCTGCAAATAAATTATTGTTTGTTTGTTTGTTTTTGTTTATTTTACTCGGAAACTATAACACGTATCATTATCAAATTTTTACATAAAGTGTATTGTGTGTGCAGCTTCTTAGTTTTGTAGAGAAATTGCAAAAAAAAAAATTTTAGGGGGGCACTCCATATGTGTAAGTAATTGTCAAAAAATTTTTTTTGCCAAATATCAACATGATGCACATCAATCGATAGGTCTCTAAAAATAACAATGTTCAAATAACCGAGGTTTCTTTGAACATTTTTTGATTAAGTGGATATTTTCAGAAATAATCGCTCCGAAAGTCATAAAAATTGTGTCCCCCCCCTGTAACTTTTGAACCGTAAATCCAAATATTATGAAAAAACCAAGAAGATACACCTTTTAATATTCTTTCAACCAAAAATATTTTGAGCATTACCAGTATAGGCGTTTTTGAGTTATCTCCAAAAAACTACGAACTTAGGCAGATATGTATAATGACCTATTTATCACTTGGTCCATAACATATACAGAGTGTATGTTTTGTTTAAGTAAAAAAGAAAACTCAAAGTTAACTGTGACATACTTATTTTATTGGTAATAATTACTACATATACCTGAGTGTTTTGTTTCGATAATACTTTTGTTAAGAGGCGACGAGGCAGTTCGTGACGAAGCCCTTTTATAAATGTCTATCGTCAAGTTTAAATAGGTACCTAGGTAATCACAATTATTTACGAGTGGACCTGTGATAGGCCTCTTAAAGAGTTTTCTATGTTTCGTTTTTGATAATATTTTAATTAAGGTGTCTTTTATGTTTTTCCTGAGTACTTATGTAACCTGATTACTCGTATGTAACAAAATAAATAAGTACTTAAATAATTAATATTTTTTCATTTGTGTCAACCCTGACCACTTCACCTTCTGACTGACTTGACATTCACTGACTTTCTATGAAATTTTCTTAAATGGGTGATCGACTTTGCCACTTTTGCTGTATTTCTTTATGGAATAATATATCATTAAGGATCAAATTCCAAAATATTGTATCCTAAATACTGAATATTCTTTACTAATATTGTAAATACAACTAAATTACTATACAACGTAAAAATGCAGTTGGCAAAGTTGCCACACGGTATAGGTAACTTTGCCAGTTTTCTTTTTACTCGTAAAACCTTATTATCCGTCATTTAATTTATAAACCATCTTATGTATGCACTCGTTGATAAATATATTATGTGTCGCGTCATTCATACTTCAGTGGTTTCATATGAATTCTGGTTAAAAATGTACTATGACTTTTCAACACCTGTGAAAAGTGGCAAAGTTGCCAGACTTGACGGTACGTATAGTGTACTATGGAGATTACCAATCATCCCAGGAATCATTCTTTTAAAGCATTTCATACAATAATATAGAAAGTTTGTAGTAGTCGTCGTCTTTTGAGATCCATTCTCTGAAATATTATTTATACATTAAATTATTTATACATAAAAAAAATACCTAGCTCAAAAGTAGATATTACAACCCACAAGACCATCTAGAAAACTTCCTATTGTTCGTATATGGAGTAGGTTCCATGAACAAGTCTCCGTTCCGAGTCTAAAGGAAGTCGTCTGAGCCTTAGAATATGGCAAAACAGTATCGGCTTTTGAATTTAGTCGGCGACCGTGACGTCATCTAATGCATTTGCTTTGCTTGTTCTATAGAGCACCTACTTCTAGATGGAACACGTAAGACATGTTGCGCTCACAGACAAACGGTACCTAAGTGAATCGTTAGATCGACGACTTAAATCATGTTTCGCCCGAGGTAGTACATTTTCCCTGTTTTTCCGTTATTTCTAAGTATTATGTTATAAAAAAAAAATTAACAGATCGAAACATGACGAGCAAAAATAGACCAAAATTACGTGAGTGACCCGTTATAAATATTTTTAATATGTTACAGTCTCACGAAAGTTTTATAGTTAATATTATGATATCGTTAGTAGAGTATCTGCTTATTACGAAATAAATGTCAAAATAGAACACAAACCTATGTACTCATCACAAACAAGATCAGCAAAGTGGACATAACTCCATAGTAAAAATATCCGTTCCATCTCGGTCCAGGAGGCTTAGCAAACATGCGTTGTCGCGCGCGACTGCATACTTCGAGTCGTTCCTGAAGTATGGAAAGTCGCGCAATAACGTAAGATGTGCTAGTCGTGCTGGCGTAGTTAAGCTTAATATCAATGCCGTTAACTAGATATTTTTGTATCGCGGATAGATCATTTAGAATTTCTAAACCCGTTTCACTTTCATGCAATATTTTGTCTAGTTCCGTACTTAGGTACCTACTTAAAAAAGAAGTAGGTACGAACCTTATATGCCTCCTTATCAGAAGCGGGCCCGGAATTAACGATCTTTTCAGAAAAATAGCATGTTATGCGTAGTCTAAAGAGTGTAATGTATGTACGTCTTGTAACTTGTATATTTCCCGACATTACTGGCACATGTTCGACGTTTCATTACATAAAATGTCTTTGTAAATCCTGTTGAATAAGTGTTTGTGTGTTTGGAATTCAGTCGACTCTGTTTCAGCCTTTCTTGGTACTATGTTAGCGGATTATTGTGATTTGCCATAACATATGCGTTTTTGTATGACGGCGCGAGTTGGTTTTTATTTAAAAATAATAGTAATTTGTGAATTATTTAAAAATAGGTTTTTGTGTATTACATGGAGGTTGGCTTAGACAACATTTATATACATACAGGGTGTAACAAAAATACTGGTGATCCGTTTAAAGGCATAATTGGTATCGTATTGCGACTAAGAAAAAGTACATGAAAAAATTTTGGACGCGAATAATTTTTTTTTTCTATTGGACAGGTGGTCTCAGCCGGCCGACCCTCCATGCAAAAGAAAAAATTTTTTTCGCGCAAATGTTTTTTTTTAATTTTTCATAATTAGAATACGATACCAATTATGCCCTTAAAAGGATCACCAGCATTTTTGTTACACCTTGTATATCAAGCCAAAGAATACAACGCATTTATGCTATAGGTGTTAATTTTTCTTTCTCTTCGTTAAGGTTTAAAAAACGGCCAAGTGCGAGTCGGACTCGCGCACGAAGGGTTCCGTTCCGTACCATCACTACATAGTATAAAACAAAGTCGCTTCCTGCTGTCTGTCTGTCTGTATGTATGCTTAGATCTTTAAAACTACGCAACGGATTTGATGCGGTTTATTTTTAATAGATAGAGTGATTCATAAGGAAGGTTTATATGTATCATTGCACTCGTGCTAAAGCCGGGGCGGGTCGCTAGTTATCTATAAAAATGGCAAGAAAATCATGACTGTTGAATGGGAGCCCCCTTAAATATTTATTTTATTCTGGTTTTTACAATTCGTTGTTATATATAACTGTCACGGTTCATGAGATACAGCCTGGTGACAGACGGACAGACAGACAGACAGACGGACGGACAGCAAAGTCTTAGTAATAAGGTCCCGTCTTTACCCATTGGTTACGGAACCCTAAAAATCATGCTATCAGCTCCGTTCTTATTATTGGTTCGCTAAACGAGTAGCCGGGAGCCAAACGCTCGGTCAGTCGGAGCGAGACGTGCTGTGGATTAGGATCCCAATCCGGGGATATTTTCATGGTAAATACCGGGATCCCGCACAGATAGAAATAATATCTTAATTCAAAACGCAAAACTCTCTTGCACGCGGTTTCTTAAAGAGAGTAATAAATACCTTAGACCAATAAACATGACTTGTTTTAAAAATATCATGATTTTTAAAAGAAGAATTAAAATTATTCAGCTTTAGCTTTACCCATTTTTATAGCGAATAGTAATGAATGAGTTAAGATAATAATTATTTACGGCAAAAAAGCACCAAAATTTTCCTTTAAGAGTTTTATGTGTTTACGTCAAAAGCGATTAGTTCTTGGTTTGATGTTTTCAATCTACAGCTAAGAGCCAAAGCTAATTCAAAGAAGTAGCGCCTAAAGTTTGATTTGAGATTTTTAAGTTTTTAGGCTAGAGAGATTAATTTTTGCTTTGATGTTTTCAACCTACAATCAGGAGCCACAGCTATTCCAAAGAAGAAGCACATAATTTTTGCTTTGAAACATTCAAGTTTTGGACGTTAGTTACCCTGCGCATCAATAGATGTCTCTGCGTGTAGGTTAGAGTTAGAACACGCGAACGTCTGTTCGACGTAACTTCATGACCCTCGGCGCTTTACCCGGGCTTATTTGAGATTCACAATAGCAATCTCAGCTCTAGTTAATACGATTATAAATTGTGAGTATATAAATAATCATAATTTATATTTGTATTATCTACTTTTAGTTAAACTTCCTTTCTTGGGATTAGTCCCGAGAAACACAGTTTCTGCTACTAGCTTTTTAAGTAGTGCACTGAGACACTAAGGCGATTATCACACTGACGACGGATCCGCATGTGGCGCCGGTGTGCGAGCGAGATAGCGCTATACACATGCAGAGCGCTATCTCGCTCGCGCACCGGTGCCGCATGCGGATCCGCGCCAGTGTGATAACCGCCTTAGAAAATGTTATTGTTTGTTTCAAGTAATCGATTTCATACGCCAAGAAATTTTAGGTCTTGGTGTGAAAATATCAAATTTTACATCAAGTAACACATGCTCTTGAACTAATGCGTTTTCTTGTTTCCGTGGAGAAATTCAATTCTCAATTTAAACTATGAGTCTTCATCCAAGAAACAAAGTTTCTTGGCTTAATTTCTTTATGTATTGCACTAAGACACATAAAGTTCAATTTAAAAAAAATACAATACAAAAACAAAATTCAAACGCTCTTCGTGAGAATATTAAGCTATTTTAAAAAGAAGATTTTTATATCTCGGATAAAATATTGAATTTATTAGGTTAAGTAATAAACTTTGAAACATTTTATATCTTAAAATAAAGAATTTTATTTTTTCCTTATATGGGAAACTGGATATCTCTTGATTCAAATAGGTTTCTTTGGTTGAAGAGATTTTTTCTATCTGTGCGGTATTACCATAAAAATCCCGGTTCTAAAGCCCTACTGTACCTACATAGATTTGATTTATCAACTAGCGTATTGGAAATATCAACTTTAGTGAAGTATTTAGTTACATACCTTGTAATGTCCTGACGGAGCTGGCATGTCACATAGATAATTGATCCTTGAAAAATAGACAAAAAATACTATGTTCACTAAGAAAAGAAAATATTGAAAAATACCAATTGTTGTTACTATCGCAATTATTTACAAACATAGTCGACGTGTTACGATGTCCCTACGATTTATAACTATTTAAATAAAATTGTGTAGGCCCTGCTATTTATATAGCGAAAATTAACATTTTGACCATACGTAAAACTTAGAGGTCATTTGAAAAAATATTATTAGTTTGATTTTAATTTGACATAGAATAGAATTTTATTGTATCTGTCGATAGAGACGGGCTCATTCAGATCATTTTTTTGTTATGTTTGGTTTGGCTTAACGTCAAACGTTTTAAAAATTAATATTTAACTACATGTCTATTTGATGAGTAAATAACAAAAATATATTATTTGGGTAAATAACAAATCAAGGTGAAGTGAGAATACTGCTCCTGTCCTTGATACTTTAAATTTCTACTTTCCATACACAGATGTTTATTCAGATTCATTCTACAATGTCACTTAGTTCAGGAAACCATAACCAGCGGTCAACGGACCAGTAAAGTTAAAATCCCTCACAATAAACTTTCTATTGTCTTGCAAGATGAACTTTGGTTTATTACATCTTAAAACGGAACGAGAGAAACGTTTCATTCGCTTGGAACTGCTTGGTTTGGTGCCATTACGATTTTTATTATTCAGTTTTTAAGGTTATTTAGGTTACTCGTATTTAGTACCATAGAGTCACAAAGTGATTATGATTACCAGCTTAAGGTACAATAGATAATAGATAAATATAGGACAATCTTGCACAAATCAACCTAGTCCCACAGTAAGCTCAATAAGGCTTGTGTTGAAGGTACTAGGCGACGATATATATAATAAGATATAGATGAATACTTAAATACATAGAAAACATCCATAACTCAGGAACAAATATCTGCGATAAACACATAAATAAATGCCCTGACCAGGATTCGAACCCGGGACCTCCAGCTTCATAGGCAGACTAAATATCGTTTATAAACGATGTAAATAAAAGTGTTAATAAATAAATCTATTTTATATCGACCTAATCCCACAGTAAGTACACTGATTTTTTTTTGGCTGCTCTGCAACCGAATCCAGGGGATTTTCCGTAGGCTTAGCTCAGTGTAGCCCAGCCGGGATTTCAACCCGAGACCTCCCGATTGAAAGTCTAACGTTCTACCCGCCAGGCCACGAGCGCCTTAGCGGTTTTACGTGAAAATATTAGTCAGTATTTCAAATTGTACTACAATGCGTCAATTGTTCAGATTACGATATATATTGTAAATAGCACAAATATTTTGTATTCATTACGCTTACATCTCTATTTAAACAATGCAATTGTAAATTTTGCTAAACTGCGCTTAACCAGACTCGTCCAGTAACGTTTACAAACAAAATTTTACATAATACAAGATTTTTTGTTATCTCCATCAGATTCATGTAAAAATAATAGTAGATTGTACAACAAGTGCATAAAACGCACCATTTTACGCGAGGCGTTTATCCATACGAGCGAGCTTGCGAGCGAGGATGGATATAAAGTACGAGCCTAAAATGGGTTTTATGGACGAGTTATACACTCTACTTTTTACTTCGATTGTGAGGAAATAAAAAGAATAGGAATTTCTTTCATAAGAAGTTTCGCTTTATGCTGGGTATAGGTGGACTAAAACTCAATTTTATGCACAAGTGCATAAAAAATTGACTTCTTCTAAGGCTATTTTGACAATGGCAATTTTTTATGCACTTGTGCATAAAATTGAGTTTTAGTCCGCCTATACCCAGCATAAAGTGAAACTTTACGAGCATGAGAAGTAAAAATATATTTTTCACAACAACACATTCTTGTAGTATTGTAGAAAAATATTTTTTTCGGTGTAAATAAGTTCAGTAAGGGTTTTCTTGTGACGATATAAAGAATAGATAGATATAAATAAACACTATATATAATTATATGATCAACTTATAAACCGATGGCAATGTGAAAGTAACTGTTTATCTATATGCTGTCACTAGGATAGTTTTTAATGATTTTTATGTGCTCTATTCAAACGCTCACCATACGAAGTCACGGGCAAAAGCTAGTTTCAAATCATTGCCATAAAGCTTTAAAGAATATAAATTCTGTTTCTTATGTTTCTGACTGCAAAGATCTTTAAGTAAGTCTACATTCATTGTTCCCAAGTCGGCACCTTCTAAGTTAACCGCAACATTGTATTTCATAAATAACTTATCCCCAGAGGACGCTAGAGAAATTCAAAGGGGCGTATTAGCGAATAACTTTGTAGTTTGCAATACGTTGTAATTATTCAATTTTAACATAAGACGCAGAGCTTATTTCACCCGTACCACATCCATAGATGACCTCAACTACATACCTACTCGTAATTAGAACAGGCACAAAATTGGGGTGGTGGCTAAGTACATGTAATTTCATAAATTATAGTATGGGTTACAAATGTAAGTATGATAGTTTTAAGGTTATCTTAGTTGCCTGTAAATAATGTTTTTTTACCTCATTATCATTATATACTATCCACTTCCGTAATAATTGACCGAGTGATAGCGAAGGTCTCCTTTTCAGCAAAAATACTTATGTATATTCTTTAGGCGATCAGGTATCTATCCGGCTGTTCTCCTCTACGGGTCTCATTTCCCAACCGATTGCCGTGAAAATTTGTGAGCATGTTTAATAGTTACGTAGTATTCAATTTTAGCCATGCTTGTGAGGCTACAGTTCACAGAACCACTATCTTACAGTGAGAAACGAAGAGCCATACTACGACGTACTGACGTACTACGAGGGCCGATGCATGTTTTCGTCTACTGAAAGTATTTTGTTAGACCCTCTCAACTCGTTCATGAATACAGTCATATGTAGTTATTTTATTATAGCATTTTGTAGGATGCTTCTAAGTTAGTCGTGCATTTTTAATAAAATTGGTACTTACCTCTTCTTCTTGTAATCATTTCTTATTGCGGTGTCTAGTGTGTTTAGTCACAACTACGGAACTATACTGATGTGTAAAGGGTAAATAATAGTTAAGGTAAGTAGCTTTGGGCATGCGTGAATACGTAGCATAATGAAATTAGTTTCACTTTGAAATAAGGGCATATATTTGTTATTATAAATATTTTTAAATTACGAATGTAACTCTTATTTTTGCATGCTTCTGTTGTTTCTCTAACATATAAAATAAAAAATAAATAAACATATTTTAGAAATATAAAGCACTAGGATAGAAAATACTTTAGTAAAGATTTTTACGGCCATGAAAAAAATTGGAGAATTATATTATATTAATTTAAGAATTACATTATTATTTAATAAATTTTTTTTAAATCCGCCTATATTATAATTAGTGTTGACATTAGTATAAACAATGTTAGATATTCAATGACATGCAATAGAAACAACATATTGTACGCCAAACACTGGCTGGCATCATTTTCTATACTCACTTTCGTACAATAAATTATTTGTATTTGTATTTGGAGGGGCATATACCTCTCTACCGTGGATAACAACTGTAGTACACTGTAGGATACGTACAGCCTTGGCCAGAAGTGTTGAGCACCAATGCGATTTTCATACAAAACTGGAAAGTTTAGTCCATCGTTTCCATCTTTGTTTAAGTTATTTTGTCAATTAATTTAAACTAATAGGCATGTTTTGTTGAAGTTAGTAGTGTTAGTACTGCATAGAATATTTGCAATATGTCGCTCCGACTTAAATTTAAATTTTTGGTACCTTCTGTTTTCATATTTTTTAAGTACCTTGAAAGTGTTATTAAGTGAAGTTTTCTATATTTATAAATAAAATATAACATTTACCTTTACCGTACATTGTTAGGATAGGGAAATAATGCTTAACATCAAAATTGTAAACAAAAAACACCTATGCTCAATACTTCTGGCCAAGGCTGTATATAGTTCACAGCTGGCAAAGCTGCAAAGTACCATCATCGGGTTCAAAAATGCTTGGGCAATTTATGAATGAATTCATTGATAAATTGGCCATGCAATTATGAACCCGATGGTACGTTTCCCGTAAGGGAGAGTACTCTTACAAGTCAAACTATTGAGATTTGCAGGGTCTCTGACTATAGTGTAATTTAGTTGTTGATATTTTAAATTCGTAAATAATAAAGTAATAATAAAACTATACAAGTTTAAACTTTATTTCCTAAACCCGAATGAACACGTAACGCATTAATTACCAAACTATTTTTTACATTAAATAGACATACTCAAACTAATATTGAAAGCAATCTACCGGCTAACAGCCATTATTGTCAAATCAATCTTTGGCCGATAGGGGCCCTATTTCATTTAGATAACTCGTGACTTGACAGTTTAATCAGTGCACAAGTAGGCACTCACGCCGAATAAGGGCTAAGAAAAGCCTTATATTCGTTTGACCTTCAAGCTTTTTCTGAAGGTTAACGTTTTGGTTTGAGAATATTTGTTGGGGAAATATGATATGCCAGAAAGAAAATTTTACGAGTTTTAATGACAGCTCGTGATATGACAATGATAGTATTTTTAACAAAAAAAAAACGAATAAGATAATTTTTCACGCCACCTGCTCGGAAATGTGGCAAAAGAAGATCAAAATCCAAGCTGGAAAGTAAGCAATTGCTGTAGCATCTGAACAACCACTACAAGAATTGCTATTTTGCAGCAATGAAATGTCATAGTAGAAAAGTAAAATCCAGATGTCATTGCATTGGACCCGCCAATGAGAATCATTTAAAACATTAAAAAGGTCTTTTTTTGGCACCACTTTTTCATTATAAAATAAAATAAGGTTGTTTATCGAACCAATTTACTTGTTTAAAAAAAAGAAACGTCAAAATCATTCAGATCACCCTTAAGGCGTTTTTACCTTTTTAACCGTTTGTGGTTTTCTATCAAAAAGTGGGTAAGGAGTGAACCGGCTATTAGACATGGCAACTTGTATGGCCCAATCTGTTGTGTACCCTGCCTCTCCCTCTCCCTCCTTCAGCTCCCTACGGGCCCTACCTTTAATTATACCTACCAACCTGACAGATTGGGCCCTGCAGGTTGCAATGTCTAATAGCCGTTTGAGTCGGATTGAAGCAAACATCGTAAAACGCTTCTTAAAAGTGAAAAAAAAGTAATAAAGGTGGAGCGAGAAAAATACATATTGAATTGGATAATGTTTGACTGAAAAACATGAAAGTTGTATTTATGCAGTAAAAATGAGTTCAATAAGTGTAGAAAATGTTATTAATACGCTGGCGCCCACCGAAATTCAAAAAACTGCACAGGCGTAGAAATTTGTTACCAGTGAAATCGCGTCCTAAATAAGAAGGCCCATGAACAGTGATATTTTGTATACAATATAATATCCGACGAACTATTCATATTATGGAAGGATGGCGAAAAGAAGCATTTATTTGCAGAAAGTTACATGCTCGTTTACTTTATCGTGCTTGTGAAAAGCATATGAACCGTCAATATACCTATAAATAGTAGGTATCTATTAAAGTGTTTGTATATGCCAATTATTTTTTTATTTTATTTCCTCACAGTAGTCGTGAAAAGCACTATGTAATGTCTCGGCCGAAAGCGCTATAGGTTGACTCGTATCTTCGAGGGCCTCCCCTGGCGGGTCGGCCCTCGAACTAACTCGATCTACCTATAGCTTACTTTCCAGCCTCTACAACAATGTACTATTATTAAATATTTTGACATGCTATGCTATTTTAAGTAAGTATACAGGGTGTTTGGCAGAGGGTTGGACAAAAAAAAACAGCAGAGAGGTGGGGCCATGTCCTACTTACTTAGCCCTATAAATTGGGCCTAGGCCCCAAGGTTTAGGAAAAAAAAAATTTGTCCATAGCTCTTACTTAAGTTTTTGATAGTCTCCGGCTAAATAAAATTAGCAAGTGAATCTCGTTATTGAATAAAAATGTATGCATGTAGCATATCGTTGGAAAGGGCAAAAGCTGGGGATATTTTCCAGAAATTAGAACTGCCCGATGTCTTTTAGATTTTTTTATGCAATTCAAAGTTGGACATTAGGAATTTATTTTACATCTTTCAGAAACTTTAAAGGGCTGCAGTTTTCTGTATCTATCAGACCTTTCATCCAAACATTAGCACATTTGACTAAGTAAATATGGCATGAACGATAAGATTCAGCCATTATCTGATAGGACCATTATTTTTAAAGCTAATAAACCGTGGAATCAATCAGTTCCAAAATAAGTAAGTACATAAATTGTCTTTACAGTTTTCCAATGCTCATTAAACTCGGTGTCTTAATCCGGGCGACTACGTCAGCCAACATCTAAATGTAAGTAAAACGAAGATAAAAATAATCTAACTATCGTCTCCAACTGTTTCTAAAAATAGCTTTCTAAACAAAACAACGTCGTATTAAAAGATCGTGTTTTTGTGAATTTGCTTAGGACTTAAGCTGTTTTAAAGAGTGAGACTAAACATCTTAAGAAAACAATTTCCCGTCTGTCTTAAGATGTAATAGAAATCGCTTAGCAAGCTCTTGCTGGCTTATTAAATATCTGGCGATGATCTATCTAATCTCGGCGACTTAAGATTTAGATTAATATACATATAAAATGTTAGTGCTTGAAGATGGAGACCCAGGCTCTCCGAAACATGGGCGAAGTGACTAAAGTGCCGTGAATGTAATCATTTTATTAAATACTAGTAGTCCGCCTCGAACTGAGAACTCGCGATTTACTTGCAAACGAGTTGACCAATGTAACAAGACCCTTCGGAGGATTTTTTTTCTCCTTCTAGCTCCATAACCACTTGATCGATGCTGCTCATATACGAACTTATAAATTTTATGTATCTCTGCTACAGCCCCAAGAAATTTCATAAAGATCAGAAAAACGTTACTAAAGTTATCGTCCGACAAACAATCGAAATCAAAAAGCCATCCAAATGCCGAGACGTCCCAGTAGCCAGGTGACAGTTCGGCTGGAGTTGTTTGTAAGAACTCACTTCGCTTTCGCTCCGCGAGTTCGATAATAATTTTTTCACGCCACCTGCTCGGAAATGTGGCAAAAGAAGATCAAAATCCAAGCTGGAAAGTAAGCAATTGCTGTAGCAACTGAACAACCACTACAAGAATTGCTATTTTGCAGCAATGAAATGTCATAGTAGAAAAGTAAAATCCAGTTATGTCATTGCATTGGACCCGCCAATGAGAATCATTTAAAACATTAAAAAGGTCTTTTTTTGGCGCCACTTTTTCATTCTAAAATAAAATAAGGTTGTTTATCGAACCAATTTACTTGTTTAAAACAAAGAAACGTCAAAATCATTCAGATCACCCTTAAGGCGTTTTTACCTTTTTAACCGTTTGTGGTTTTCTATCAAAAAGTGGGTAAGGAGTGAACCGGCTATTAGACATGGCAACTTGCAGGGCCCAATCTGTTGTGTACCCTGCCTCTCCCTCTCCCTCCTTCAGCTCCCTACGGGCCCTACCTTTAATTATACCTACCAACCTGACAGATTGGGCCCTGTAGGTTGCAATGTCTAATAGCCGTTTGAGTCGGATTGAAGCAAACATCGTAAAACGCTTCTTAAAAGTGAAAAAAAAGTAATAAAGGTGGAGCGTGAAAAATACATATTGAATTGGATAATGTTTGACTGAAAAACAAGAAAGTTGTATTTATGCAGTAAAAATGAGTTCAATAAGTGTAGAAAATGTTATTAATGGGCGTTTTCACAAAACGTTGTTGGTTTTCGTGTTTTTGAAATTTTAAGAATTTTTTGGATATTCCTCCTTAGAATCGAGAGTACTATTCATTCTGCTAGGAAATGAAAAGTGTCCCAAAATTTTCATACAATTTTTATGTTCCATTACGCTACTTTCATATAAGTGCCCATAGAAAAGTAGCGTAAGAGGAACAGGACACTTTTAATTTCATAGTGGAGTTGATAGTACTCACGATTCTGAGTAGGAATATGCAAAAAATTCTTAAAATTTCAAAAATGTGAAAACTAACAACATTTTGTGAAAACGCTCTAATACGCTGGCGCCCACCGAAATTCAAGAAACTGCACAGGCGTAGAAATTTGTTACCAGTGAAATCGCGTCCTAAATAAGAAGGCCCATGAACAGTGATATTTTGTATACAATATAATATCCGACGAACAATTCATATTATGGAAGGATGGCGAAAAGAAGCATTTATTTGCAGAAAGTTACATGCTCGTTTACTTTATCGTGCTTGTGAAAAGCATATGAACCGTCAATATACCTATAAATAGTATCCATTAAAGTGTTTGTATATGCCAATTAATTTTTTATTTTATTTCCTCACAGTAGTCGTGAAAAGCACTATGTAATGTCTCGGCCGAAAGCGCTATAGGTGGACTCGTATCTTCGAGGGCCTCCCCTGGCGGGTCGGCCCTCGAACTAACTCGATCCACCTATAGCTTACTTTCCATCCTCTACAACAATGTACTATTTATTAGTTTACTGAGGTTTAATACCTTGTTCTTGTTCTTTGACAGATTTTCCTTACATTAGAAATACTAGCTTTTCCCTGCAACAACATCTAAACGTACAATATTTCATAATACTTATGGCTCGGTGTGCCATAGACCTAAATTATATGCATGGCTCCGCCAATAATATCTTAGTGAAGTCACGGTCTTACTTCATTGCCATAATAATATGGCAATTAAGATCATGTAATGACTAGACCTTTGTGGCAATTTCCACCATTTTGAACATTTTCCAAAACAACAAGAAAATACTAGGTAACTATAAAACCTGCTCACAAAAATTGACGGGAAACGGTAGCCAAATGCGACTGTATGGTAGAGGAAAACTGCCGGACAGACGCCGGGAGGATATTATGAAAGCATTTTTTCTAGGGATGTTACGAAGCTCCGTCTTCGGTTCCGAAGTATAGAAACTTCCGATTTGTTTTACACCTCCGATTCCGGTTTCGGTTCCGATTATTTAGAACGAATGTCATAGCAAAAGTCGAAATGTATAGTTCAACTCCAAAATCAAATCACAGTTATGTCTCAACTATCTATTTTAGCTTCATCTGAATTTAATAATCTGTTTTTCAAAAGAGTCAAGTAAAAGTGACAATAATGCACGTAAATTAGAAGCAGAATCGACGCTAAACTGGCAAAATGTTAACTGTGCAAGTGTGCAAAAACTTAATGGTAAAAATACTATTCAATACGGAAAGTTTATTATCTTCGGTCCCGGTTCCGACTTCGGTTTCGGTTCCGTTAAAAATAATTTTTAACTTTCGGTTCCGACTCCGGTTCCGTTATACCGCCTCCGTAACATCCCTAATTTTTTCTCACGCTGAAACTTTAGCTAGGTATTGCGTCGGTCAATAATAGTAGATTGTACAACAAGTGCATAAAACGCACCATTTTACGCGAGGCGTTTATCCATACGAGCGAGCTTGCGAGCGAGGATGGATATAAAGTACGAGCGTAAAATGGGTTTTATGGACGAGTTATACACTCTACTTTTTACTTCGATTGTGAGGAAATAAAAAGAATAGGAATTTCTTTCATAAGTGTTTATATTTATAGGCGGACTAAAACTCAATTTTATGCACAAGTGCATAAAAAATGGACTTCTTCTAAGGCTATTTTGACAATTCAATTTTTTATGCACTTGTGCATAAAATTGAGTTTTAGTCCGCCTATACCCAGCATAAAGTGAAACTTTACGAGCATGAGAAGTAAAAAAGATTTTACATTAAATAACACAAGGTGTAACAAAAATACTGGGGATCCGTTCAAGATAATTGGTATGGTAATGCTACTATGAAAAAGAAAAGAAAAAAAAAATTATGCGATTTTTTTAATAGGGGACACTTAGTCCTAACCGGCCCATACAAAACAATTTTTTTGGGCGATTTTTTTTTTTCATAATTAGAACACGATACCAATTATCCCCCTAAAGGGATCATGAGTATTATTATTACACTCGTATATAGTGGACAAGCCTTTGCGTGCGTTTCGTTCATGCACCACGTCATTTTAAAATGTCAGTGAAATGAAAATGTACGAGTATATGAACTACAAGTTTCTCTCTCGTGAAGTTCGACATTTCCGAATGCTCGCTAAGCATTACAAATACCCTGACAACTTAATCTTTATCACTCGTAATTAAATCGGAATCCAATCAGAGTTCAGACCGGGATCAATTAGCATTTCGTGTCCTTGGTGACACAAGGATTCAACTCGCAAACGTTGTACGGCAGATAGGACGTTGTTTCGTTGATTTGAAATTGGGAGTCCAGATGTTTCAAATATCTGGACAAACAATGATGTTATTTATTAACGGGATTTTAAGTGTAGAGAAATATTATTTGTAGATAAAATACTGAAAAACTGAATTATTTATTCCATCAAGAATGTCAAACACAAATATAAAATAAAACAAACAATAGTCAAATTAACACTAAAAAACTAAAATGAGATATAAATTTAATTTCATTCCAAATTGTAATTGTAAAAGGATAATATTTTTTAATACAATTTGATTAGGTCATATTTTTGTTCAAATTACAATTGGTTTTAATTGTTATACTATAATGAATTATTCCCTCAGTAACAGAAGAAAAAAACTTACATGAAAAAAGTTGAAAAGCTGTATTTTGTGTCTATGGACGGTAAAATCAAGTTTCATATTTTTTTATCTGCTTACCCAATTTAGTACCATGTCTATGCGACTAAATTAATCTACACCAGTTTTCATTTTAAAATAATTATTTAACGTAACAAGCAAGTTAATTAAAATTTGAAGTCGTACCTATTTCAATTATTCAATCATCTATTTCTATAATTAAGCCTCGAGTCTGATTGATATTTAAACTCAAAATAATATTGTCAGCTTAAGTTTGTTCGTAATCGTTTTGTTATTCAAACGTTCAATTATTTGCTATTTGCTATGCCAATATAAACAAACTTAACATCTAAACGTCCCTTTGGCCACATGTACTATATTTGCCAGTGTACGTATCGTAGCTAGGTTTTTCTCGTACCCTGTGCGTTTCAGCGCGCCAGTAGGTATCCGACCGGCTTTCACGCGAGGCGCTTTTGGGACGCGTAAAGGCAACGGATCGTCTTATATTTCGCATTTCGAAGTTTGCTCCAAATAAATGGTTTTAATTTTAATATGACAGTTTATAGTGTGGACTAATAAGGTGTGCTTTAAGTTATAAGTGACTGTAATACAGTGATGTTTGAACTTGTGTGAAACTTTTCTTGCTCGGAAGGCGGAGATTAAAAAAGTTCTGACAGAAGTGAGTAACTGTTGATACTAGGCATATTGTGTCTTCGGCTTAACTACACTTTTTACGGCAATATTAAGTCATGGTAGGATAATTATGGAAAAATAATTTGATAGTAACTTATTTTATGTTAGACGTGTTTGATCTACGAATCTTTTTTGAACTTAATCATTTGTTTCTGGAACTTAATCACATTTGACCAGTGTTCTAAATAAATAATATTTAGTGTATTTTTTGAGTAGGTTTTATTTTTAGAGTCTTTTGAAACTCATTGTTGGGTAATTTGCAGAAAAAATGAACCTTATCTTTTTTTTTAATATAACGAAACTGATAATTTCTCAGTTTCGTTACACTTTTTTTATGAACGTAACGAATTTTTTTGTATTTAAATTTTGGGACAGTTAAGACATTTTTTTTATTCTACCAGACTCGATAGAGCTCATGATTCTGCATGCGATAGACTCAAAATATGTATCAAATAAAAAAAAAAGTAAAGGTACATTTTTTCTGCAAATTACCCTGTATCTATCAAGCTCATACTTGATTTGTTTTAAGTTGAAATATTTTACCTACAAAAATAGGGAAACCAAATGTAATTTTTAGTCATTTAATTTAGTACTTACGCAGTTTCCACTCGTAAGCATATGGGATGAATTACGGGGCAATATAAAATTATAATTAGTATCTTTTCGCCAACTGTATTTATATTTTTTTGCGTGAAATAGGAAAAAATATACACTTGTCCGTTTTGATACACTCTCACTTCGAAAAAATATAAGCAGTATCATTTACCATTTCGAAAAAATATATATAAAAAATAATATGCAAAGATCTAGTTATGAGGAGGTATGTTTACATTATTCCTTGTTACTTAAACAACAAATTGAGTTGAATTTTATGAACTAAAAGTTAATGTAGGTACTTAATGTTAACGAACAAATGAAATCTATTGTGCCTTTTAGAGAATGTTCTCCCATCAGGAATGGACCTAAACTTGAATAGGAAGCCATTTTGTTTATCGGCATGTAACCTTTTAGATAATTGACCGTTAGATATGTCTAGATAGGCCATTAGGTTCGCTGGACGGGATCACTTTTCAACCGACTTCAATTTTCAAATTTCGAAGGATGAGGTTCTCAATTCGTCGGAATCTTTGTTTTTTTTGCATTTTTTTTTATGTATGTTCTCCGATTATTCGAAGACGGCTGGACCGATTTCGAAAAATATTTTTTGTTTGAAAGAATATACTTCACAGTTGCTCCCATTGTCACCAGGTCTGGATCTGATGGTGGGATCCTGGAGTATTTATTTAAACTGGTTTTATCTGTATAACTCCTATTAATCACGGGGTAAATATGCGTGGTAAATACCAAGCATATTTGTTTTTATGAGTTTCCGATATTTGGGCATAGAAACATGCGCTCATATGCGCTATTATCGGTATTATTACGGAGTAAGTGCCGTTGTCTACTTTTAAAATACATACACAATACATTAAAAATACAATCTATCTCAAACATAACTCCAACACACAAAAAAAAAAAAACAATATTGGAGTGGTATCGGAATAATTTTCAAACAAATTCTGATATTTCCGACGTTTAGGCGCTAGCTGTATTGCGTGGTTGGGCCATTTTAATTAAAGTTGTATATTGCACTTTTTTTTAAATTTGGAAAACAGTCATAGCTGTCAACCGCCAAACATGGCGCACAATTTTTTTTCCAGATGTCATATCCAGTAGGTTCTACATACATAACAAATCAATGGTTTTAAAGTTAGAATACGACCCTAGGTAACTAACGTTGCTAACTATCGTGGCAGAAAGAAAACTAGGTATCGCTATCACTGCGCAACAGACACCAATCTAATTCTTAAGCTTTAATTTACGGTAATTTTAACTAACTTCACTAGAGTTGTAGAGCAGGTATGCAGAATCTATTAAGCCACTTCAAATAATTTAGTTCCAAATGTTACAACTATCCAAAATTATCAACCGAAATCACATTGCCAATTTCAAAGTCAATTAATTGTTCGAAGTTCTTGACAGCCGCATTAACTATGCTGTAAATTTAAATTGAAAATCCTTTGCATCAATTCCTATGCTGAAAACCGCAAACTATTATTACCAATATAATTATTCATCTTTAATGTTTATACCCCTGTACGCTTACCATGAGTTATGACATCAGATAGAAAATTCGTTACTCGTTAACGAAAAATCACGATGTCTCATGGTAGCCGTATTGTATTCATGGACCGTAAGCCGTGACCAATCGCGTCTCAGGCGATAACGGTGATGTGGTGATGTATAATGAAGCCTCGTGAAAGTCAGTTGCAGCAGTTGCTCCGTTTCTGGATTGACAAATGGCGGCAATTTAACCAGTCAAAAAAAAACAGTCATCGCGTCCCGATTGAAAGTTTGCCAGATGCTAGTTTATATGCTCATTAAAAAAAATCGTCGGTCGGTTGTATCGAGGTGGAAAGACCGTCAGCTGATGCCCTGAACACCGTATGTTCACGTGACAAGCTAACAACGATGATATCACCGCGATACGGCCGAAAGATGATTTTTGACATTTATAATAGGTTATAAGACGAACTTTCAATCGGGACGCGATGAGATTTTTTTTTAAATGGTCGAAAAAAAACCACCAACGAAGAGGCAGCTGACCTTCACGAGGCGCCATTATACATCGCTTTTAACCACTTCACAAGTTATCACATGGGACGCGATGAACAACCAAATTCGGTCTATCAATTCAGAATTGATTAAGCTGTATTCAAATTCAATATTGATATGCAGAAAAGCTTGTAAATATAAATAAATAAAATATTAATTTAATATATATTATAGGACAATCTCACACAAATCTACCTAGTCCCACAGTAAGTTCAATAAGGCTTGTGTTATGGGTACTAGACGACGATATATATAATAAAAAACAATATAAATAAATATAAAATTATATATCGAAAATAATTCTTTAAAAACATTGGGGCGAGCCGTGGCGTTCATTTTCCAAACGCTTTTAGATTTCATAAATCAGTGACAGTTTTAAAGGAATCACTTTAATTAGGTACATAGGTATACCGTTGTTCTAATAGGTTATCCCAATAATAGGTACTAGGTACCCAACCATAAAACTCATCAAGTCAGTAGTATTACTCGTAGTAGTTAAGCGGATATGTTCCAAATGAGCTTGACGGCCTTATTGACAACAAGAGCGGGACAGGTAGGGAAAATTGTTTTTTTAGTATGAAAATTATAGTTACTTGATTTAAAACCAACCGGTTATTTTCCGACTAAAAATCTTTTTTTCGATTAAAACCTTTTTTTCATACTAAAGGTAACTAGTTTGCATTCCCTAGTGACAAAATCATTTTCAACACCTCGTCAGCTTAGCCGACTGCTGTCCGATAATCTTATTTTGGTTCAAGTTCGATGCTACAATTGAGTAAAATTTATTAAGTATCGCTGAACTCAAGATAAATTGAAGCTGTCTGGCAATCAAACCACTTTTCATTAATAACTGTAGTGAAATAAATAATAAAACTATGTTGTTCACGGGTTATTTTTTATCAACACGCATTCTAACATTTATTATCCTTGGGCGACTAAACGTTTATTTATATCTAACAAACATTTATTCAGCCATTAAAATGTTTAACTGCCTTAAAATTAGAAAACAAGTCAATTAAATAGTTTTAGTCGTTGCCAAAACTAAAAACTACCGAGACTAGACACTACGGGTAAGAGAATGATTACAAAAATTCACGTGGAGACAAATATTTCAAACAATTCTTTCCGCGATAGCATCGTTGGCAAACCCCTTTAGTTTCGTATTCAGAAGTGAAATTTGTTTAACAATCTTATGTCAATTCAATATTATGTAATAACCGAAGTGGTATCCTGCCTTTTCGCCGAAAATTGTATTGCCGAATTTCACTTGCCAACCAACTTTTCGCAGAAGTTTCATTGTCAGTATTTTTCCAGTTTTTTTCGAGGCCGACATCGTGCCGTGATTGTCGTGATTACACTACATTTCACATCTTACGCCAGAAAAACACTTGTAATTTTGCTTACCTATAAGTAGGATGCAGCTATAGATCAGAAATAAACATGAATATCACTATTTCCGTCTTTCAAATAACTTTGTCCCGACTTACGAGTGTTAAACTTTCAAGTGTAAATATGTAAATCTCGCTTTAAACTTTGCAGTGCAACGCGTTTTAAAACTTCTTAATATAATTTTATGACGTTGAATGCAGATTTCAGAATAAGGCACCGGTGATATTTATTGCCAGCAATTTGGCCGCAGACAAAAGTAGCAAATAATGAAAAGGTAATGGTCCAGAATATTGAGATAAGGTATGTTGGGGTAAGAGCGGACTAATTTTGGACACTTTGGTAAGACCTTGAGTTTAATTTTTTTTGACTAACTTATCTAACGATTCCTTGAATTATTATTATTTGTCATAAATAAGCATGAAATATACTTTCAATGCATATTTTTAAATTCCTCATATATTTAACCGTTTTTATTTTATGTAAGTCTAAAGTGAGTACATTGTATATTTTTTCATAGGAAAAGATCGGACGTACGCGGGGTAACATCGGACTATGTTCAAAACCGAACTCTGCGCAGTTACGCATATGGTTCCTAAAAATAAATATCCGTTCTTTTCCTGTCAAAACTACAAGCTCAGAATTTTATTGAATACATGAATAACAAGCGAGAAAAGTTTAAAAATAGGGCCACCACGTCCGATCTTTCCCGCGCCAAAATAAAAGTAAATCCACGTTTCTCAAACTTTTATTAGAAATACAAACAAGTGTCTGAACAACAGACAATTTGAAGTTACAGTTACATACTTACATTACTTTATCTACACACATACTGTAAACCATATAAAATGGTTCAGAAACTGTATGCAATGACAGAAACTGTTAAAACAAAAACACTGGCTTGCGGCATTAAATTAACTATTTGAGAACCGCTGATTTTTTCCATACACTTACAAACGGGTCAAGATCGGATGAATTTAGTCCGATCTTGACCCGCAAGGCGAAGATCGGATTAAATCGTACAGCCTAATCTAGCCGTTATTCGTAGTTCTAACTTACATAAAACAAGTATTATAACGATAATATGGATAATTAACACACAAAAATTGATTAAACTCCCTTGGTTGATGAGATACGTAGCCACGGGAAAGTTCGGATTTCCTGATCACTCGTCAAAAACACTGTCGTGATTTTTTGTCGCTGTCACTCACAACCTGTCGCTTTAAAGCCACGCGGTTGGATGAAGTGCGGGGCTCAACAAGATGGCCTAGGCAGGTGTGTCGCCAGCAAACGAAAATCTCTTCTAGTTTAGTAGAAAATTGAATTATCCGGTCTTGACCCGATCCGGTCTTACCCCAACATACCCCTTTTGTCCTGAAATAAACCTTTTAATCTCGGAAAGTAGGGAACTTGCTTTTAAAGTGGTTTCTTGTGTTTCAATGCCCACAATATTATAAATACGTATTAAAACATTTTTTTATGTTAAATAATTAAAGGAAACGTAATTTTCTGAAGTTACAGACATGTTCGTAGAATTTTTTATCAGTAAAATGATAAACTAACATGATTTTGTTATTCATTTTGACAATTGAATCACTCTGCTTAATTCTTTTATAGGTACCGATTTTGAGAAACAATTTAAAATTGTCAAATATTTATTTTACTAACCGCCAAGTTGTAAAATAAAATTATTTACACATTTTTGCATTGAAATGTTGTCAATGAAGACAATTAACGGCGAGTTGGGTACGACAGTTGATAAAGAGGTGAATTTCAGAGGGCTTTCAAAATTAGGGTCCAATTGAACTGACCCCTTTCATTTTGTTTGGAAATTGACTAGCCTCAGCCTGCCGACTTAATCATTAAGATGTATGGCTTATAAAATAAATGAGATTTAAAAAAAAACTAGCCTCAGCCGGCGGTTTTGTCCAGACAGTAGTCGTTATTTTTTTACCCTTTTTTATTGCTCAATAAACGCTGCTAGCCTGGCGTTACCACGGCGTTACTATATCCGACTTTTCAATCCATAGGTCTCAGGTTCAGATTCCGGTTTTGTCGCATTACGTTTTTGGAACTTATGTACCTACCTAACATTTCATATTTACCAGTCACCTTTCATTGAAGGAAATCATCGTGAAGAAACCGGACCTAACCCAATAAGGCCTTGTTTCCTGTATGAGTTGAAAGTTCAAATGACGGTCACACTGAATTTGTGCCACTTTGGCGTTAGCTGTTAAGGTACAAATGTATTTCTCACAATAAACAATAAACTTTTGTAATAACTACTTCGCTAATTCCTGGGTTTAGCTTGCTACGGCTCGGGGGTCCAAGCTCAATTGAGTGGTGGTAAAAAGCCGGAATCAACGCTAGGAAGATGGTGATAAACAGCCCAAAGAACACATTTGCACCTACATGGCTACGCTTGCGCCTGTCATATCTTTGACAACCAAGAATTTCCAAATACATACCTACAGGTAGGTAGATATAGTCTGGCAAACCAAAAGCGCAGTAACAGTCAGAGTAACATGCTATACCCATCCTTTTTTTAGTAGTGAGAGTACTAGCATTAGAAAAAGACAGTATGATTCTCCCTGTCTATGCTTGAAGTGGAACAAACTCTGGCCAAACTATACTAATTTCTTCGTTCTTCAAAGTTTAAGCGGACTAGTAAAATGAACTCTATAGTTTTACCATTTCAATGTATATTTTAATGTAATGCCTAATATTATATTAAGTTACAGAAAGCAGAGCAGAAATGTTTACCACACCTGTTGCGACATTAAAATATACGGCAAATAAAATTGTGATTAAAAGCTGGCGGCATCGGCAGCCAGGCGTTTTCTGAAGAACTGGAGCCATATTGTTACTTTAAAATACGTACAAACACAATCTATATCAAACATAACTCCAACACACAATAGAGAATCAACCAATATTGAAGTTGTATAAGTAGGAGTTATATATAATTTTCAAGCAAATTCTGATGTCTGATTCAAAGGTTTTGCGCTAGCTGCACGGAAACAAAAGCTTCCGGGATATTCTCAATCCAAGACATTATTATTTTCTTGAAAATATTTCCTCGTGACAAGTATTTATTTCCATTACCAAAAATATGAGTCTTCGCTTAAAATAGAAATACAAAAATGTATTTTTTCAAGAGTAGGTATATTGAGTAAATAAGAGAGATTGTACTTTAATCAACCAAGAATTATCTTAGGTAAAAGAAAACTAGAAAATCTGTAAGAATATATTCGCTTCGTTATATTTAAAACATTAATTTATTTTCGTTAAAGGAAATAAATGCTTGTCACGAGGAAATATTTTCAACATAATATAATAATGTCTTAGATTGAGAATATCCCGGAAGCTTTTTTTTCCGTGTGTATTGCGTAGTGAATGCATTGGAGTTGTAATGAAGTTGGATCGCGTCTAAACATGTATTAAAGTTAGAATACGGCCCCGAGTATACAAATCTGGTAGAAAATAAATTTTTCCTTGTAGGTATTTATATCAACCGTGACTTTAAGTGCTTTCTGTCGTACGTTTAAGACCATCCAGAGGCGCCCTCATTGGACGGATTGTATTTCCTAATATACGAATCAATCTCTATATTATCCCTCATGTTAAGTTGTGGCCGTACTATATTCCGCAAGTTTTGGTCTTTGTCACATAGTTTCATTTTGCGCATTTTTTACTTTATTACCTAAAAGGCCACTGGCCACTTTTTTCCGTTTAGGTGATGAAGCCAAAAGTACTTAAGTAATATAAAACTGTGCCACATAGACCATAAGTTTCGGTATTAGTAGGACTACAACTTAACATGAGGCGTTATACAGAAATTGATTCATTTATTAGGAAACACAATCCCCCTAATGAGGGCGCCACTGCACAGTCGACGCAGTCTTAAGGTGTTTTAATATAAAATGAAGGAAGGAAAGCGTCTACTTTACTTTTATTCTTTTCCACAAACGCGACACAACAATATCTAGAAGTGGAACAGCCAGTTAAGTTAGCAGCATTGTTTTGTGTATTAGAAATATTAGAATAGGCGACACTATACTTGCGAATGTTAAGAACAAGGTACGTGGTCTTAAGCCTAAAGTTTGACAAACTTTAGGCTTAAGCAATAAGCATCATCAATTGTAGGGAAAAAAGAAAACCTGCAGTTTACCAAACTACCAGCGTTTTTATTTTCGCTCAAACAATGTATTTTTAATAGGAAAATAACAGATTTTTTGGTTAATAACCAGTTATTTTCATACTAAAAAACCCTTTTGCATACCCTACACCTGCCGCATCCCCAACCGGAGTTGCGGGGAACGGTGTACCGCTTTAATTTTCGTCTCGTTTTCCCACCGCTGTATTTAATTTGAACTCCTTTTATGCAAATAAATGAAATCCAAATTAACTTCAGTATGTCTTCGAATATTTTCGACGCAAGATATTCATAGGGAGTAGGTAGTTTTATACTCGTAGACTAAGCCCGAGCTTCAGAGGTTTTCAATCTAAGGGAACACTAGGGGAATGCACTAAATAATGTACTTTTGGAGATGAACTGGAGTTATAGGGCATAGTAGAAGGCTTACTACAACGCCTCAGAGCTCGCGCGCAAACTATGGTTACATCATTAATAGAATTATTCATCATCATCATCATCATCTCAGCCATAAGACGTCCACTGCTGAACATAGGCCTCCCCTTTGGACCTCCATAAGTATCGGTCGGAAGCGACTTGCATCCAGCGTCTTTTAGAATGATTAGGCAGAATTAATCGGATGCCTATCATCTTCTGCGTTACATTGGTACGATTCTACAGCAATTCATTCTATGGCAATAAAAAATCAATTAAAGGTATCAATCACACTACATTTTCAATAAAACTTTCGATCCAACAAGTCACTGCTGCGCCATTTGACAGGGATAATTAATTTCACGCAAGTGGCATTTCGCCGACAGATGGCACCGGCTAAATGCCGAGTGTCAGCAAACGCATTATAGCGCTTTTGTCTACTGACAAATCGACTATTGTATTGAAAATAGTTCTATTTTAGTTAATTTTCAATACGTTTTAAGGATTAAACGGATGATATCAATGATTGGAACTTTTTGTTAACTAGTATACGTACATGGAGAGATGTAGTTCTAAAATCAAAGTAAGTACAATTTGGGGCCCTTTTATTGAGACAAACAATATTGCGCCTCATTTATGTGGGACAACAACAGCTTTTAATTAGAAACTATACGTACTTTTTTATTGCACTCATAAATATCTCAGGGCACGAAAATCCATCAAACCACTACACTATTAGACACGCCTAATTAATTGTACACAAGTGGCATTTCGTCTACAGGTGGCGCCGACTTAATGCCAAGTGTCATCAAACGCATTATAGTGGTTTGTCCATTGACAAATCGACTAGGGTAAACGAATCAATGTTTGGTCAACTATTTTTGTAGGAATAATTAGGAAATTCAATTGCAGTCAGCAGCCAACAAACATCTGGGGTGTTGATTATTGCTAGTTAGCTGTCCTAATTATTATCAATAAATAATATTATTGAATAGTAGTAAATTAACAACAACAGAGTCAACAAAGTATCATAAAATTCTTCATCCTTGAAAGACAGGAGAATCCAACATCCTTTAACACATTCACTGCTATGCTACGCGCGTAGCGCTACGCCGTAGCCGAAAACATGGGTTTCCCGCTATGTAGCGAAAATGCTTCGTAGAGCCGTGACGACAACGTGTCGTCATTAGCAGTATGGGTTATGGGTTAAGTAGGCGGAGGTCTTACTACAACCAAACGAATAATTGTTATGTTATAAGAAGTATAAAAAAGATAAAAAAGATAAAAGATAAAAGATATTTATTCTTCAATTTAGGCACATTACAATGCACTTATGAACGTCAGAGAGAAAAGAAACTACCACCGGTTCTAACCCTACACCTCTGACCCGAGAAGTATTACTTATTACCGGCAAGAAACTCGGCGGGACTTATTTTTTCAAAACAGTACTTCAAATACATTAAAGATACTATATACAATAATGCGTAGTTCTTCAAGAAGGCATATCAAAACAGCTTGAGAGACAGACATGTACCTGCCTATTGTGTAATTAAAATGAAAAATAAAAATAAAATCGAAATCTGACTGCTTCGCAATACGTTTGATATTCTTTCTTACTTGAACTGTGTCCTCTAAATGTTAGATGATGAAATGATGAAAACAAAGAATTTGTATGAGTAACGTTTTTCTGATAAACTACCAATATACTTACGTGTCATAATATTAATTGATGAGTTTCTTGGTTACCCGCTCAGCCGATAGCGTTGTAGAGAACTTTATCCTGAGTTAACGTCAGAAACTAATCAAACAAACGGAAATTCTACCTCAAAAGTTGCTGTTGCCGCAACTTATCTCCTAATACTTCCGATTAACTTGCTTCATCTCACACGTTCCTTAGATTATTTACAAAAAAAGTATTCCAAATCTAAGGTATTTTTTGTGAGGCTAATTTCGGGATTCCGAGCGAAAAATACTGAAAATTCAAGCACTAATCTCAAATCACTTACCGTATTGAACGAGGTGACTTAAGTACGCCTTTTTGAGCAACTCTTTCTATGGGATCAAAGTAGGTTTCTTTCTCGGGCTATGATGATTGTTCTATCCATGATGATGATGGAAACAAAACCATAACCACACGTAACACAAGACCGGTATTTGATACGCGGCTACACAGCGCAATACAAGACAGACAATACATTTTCTACTAAAGTATGTTTACTTCTCTTGGGCAAGTGATCAATCTCTTTTTTTTCATTTTTTATAAATAGGTAGGTTGTATTCCTTGCTTATATGAAATGTTACTGGCTGATTCACTATTTTGACAGCAGACAGGGGATTTGCAGTTTCATTTCTTGTCACATTGAGCACTGCGATCGTTCTCGTTACCCCCACCATGCACTTCGCACATAGCGAATAGGGTAACTCCATCATTAAATAAGCATATACAGGACGTTTCTTTATTATAACTTCATTTCCATTGGGTTCAGGTTACGAAGAAGCCTAATAGCGTACCTCGAACATGCTTAAGGGTTGCAAAATGGTTACGTAGGTTAGTGATACTAATTTCGAGACTAGAGGTTGTTTCATAGAGTGCTGGCAAAATCTGAACAAGAAAGTATTTTCGAATCCTTACAATGTCATAGAAGTTATAAGTTCATATTATAGCGTATCACGACGTGTCCTAAATATGTATACGTGTACTTACTATCATCTGTAAGTGTGATGTGATGTGCGAAGATATCCGCAAATATTTCGCTCTACGAAAAAGCTTTCAAATTGCGGCGTTTGGCGTTGAAACTTTAAAGCCGTGGGAGCCATGCGCTCGTCAATTATGTAAAGATCTGCTGGCATGCCTGTAAGACGTTTCTGATTACCAGATAGCTGGCTGCTATTACGCACAGTAAATAGCTATCGCTATACAGCGTGGAAATACCCAGCCTTCTGGGCACCATGCCCGTTGACAGCGATCTGGGCCTACTATTTTCAATTATATAAAGATCTGCTGGCATGCCTGAAAGACGTTTCTGATTACCAGAAAGCTGGCTACTATTACGCACAGCAAAATAGCTATTGCCATCTAGTGTGAAAATACCCAGCCTTCTGGGCACAGCGATCTGGGCATACTACCGGGTGTTTCCTGTAATAGGAGCAATAAATTAAAACGTAGATTCTACTCTTCAAACCAGACAACGTTTGTTCAGCGACTTTTAAAAATAACGTATGGTTTGATTTTTAGGACACTTTTAAGTTTTTCCGAACACGCAATGTATTCCCAAATTGATTATGTCTGTAGGGTGACAAGGTCAAATAGACGGATTTTAACGTACATTGAAAATACTATTTAGTTTGTATGAAAAAGAGGCAATCTACAAAATACATATTTTTTTTAAGTTGTTGAACAAAAGTTTTGTTGTTTGAGGAGTAGAATCTACGTTTTAATTTATTGCTCGTATTACAGGAAACAATCTGTATATTATTTTATAATTTGAAGTTTCTTGTTAGTCCAGGTTTGTTTATTATGTTTTTGATCTTTCGTTTTAGATTCTTATTGATCTATAAAAATAAAACCTCCTATTGTTACTTTTAAAAGCCCTGATATATAATTGGCTTCGCTGTTTTTAGCTGAGTTTAGTACGCGACACGTCACCACCGTTTGTCGTTTTTTAGACTCCGAGCTTTACGTGTTCGACCCTACGTTTCTCCTACAGTCTACGTTTTCTCATCACGTTTTAGGCTCCAGTGAAGGCACTATGCCGTATATTGAATTTATAAAGGTGATGTCCTTAATGTAATTTGAAGGTCTCGATGAAAAGGTTATTTTTAGTTCAGTTATTTGCCTTTCGGTTTTTAAATGCTATTTGTTATTCGGGTAAAAAAAAGTTCAAAAGTGCAATATTACAGCCTTCGTAGCCTAGTTGGTAGTGACCCTTCATCTAAAGCTGGTGGACCTAGGTTCCAATCATGTCAAGGTCATTTATAAAAATGTATACAAACTTTGCTTAGGCTTTCTTTTTGGGGCTTCGCACGTCTAAAATTGTCTCTAAATATTTAATTATGTTATTATTTTAGAGCACAAGTACAAGGTGTAACAACAATTCTGGTGATCCTTTTAGGGGCATAATTGGTATCGTATTCTTCTTGTGAAAAACTAAGAAAAATTTATTTTGTCGCGGAAAAAAATTTTTTGTTTTGTATGGAGGGTTGGCCAGCTGGGACGACTCGCCCCATACAAAAAAAAAATTTTTTTTCGCGTCCAAAAAATTTTTCTCCTACTTTTTCCTACTCGCAATACGATACCAATTATGCCCTTAAACGGATCACCAGTATTTTTGTTACACCCTGTATAAAGGGTATCGCATAACAGTCCAGTAGTTCCAGCAATATCATTTCACTGAAAAATCTAGACAATTTTGCTATTTAGTCCACTCCACATATTCCTAAGCTACATCGCATAGTTCAGGCGAGATGAGATTGTCGAGAGCGATGAAAACTCTCATATTTGCCTGCAATTTTGCATTCGGCTTTAGGTGCACTTCAGTGAGTGAATACTATACAATATGCGTATCAAAGTTTCATCCAATTTATTATTTTTTTACGAATTCGTCTGTATCTGCACTGGGTAGTTTCCAGGTAGCCGCCAATGTAGTTTCCAGGGTCTGAAGATCCGCGGCCTGGTAGGCTCATAATATAGGTTTTTTTCTTCTGATTGAACACAAGACCTTCAGATAGAAACTCTTTCAATTTCTTCTCTCTGCACGGTTTCTCACGTTTTCTTGCCGAAGAGCTACACGGAAAAAAGAGCTTCCGGGGTATTCTCAATCTAAGACATTATTATATTATGTAGAAAATATTTCCTCGTGACAAGTATTTATTTCCTTTAACGAAAACAAACTATAGTTTTAAACATAAAGAAGCGAATTCTTTACCTTAGTTAGTAAATAGTTCTTTAACCTAAGATAATACTTGTTTGATTAAAGTGCAATCTCTCTTATTTACTCAATATACTCTTGAAACAATACATTTTAAGAAAACGTGGTTTTATTATGCGAAGAATCATATTTTTGGTAAAGGAAATAAATACTTGTCACGAGGGAATATTTCCAAGATAATAATAATGTCTTGGATTGAGAATATCCCGGAAGCTTTTTTTCCGTGTACATTTAAGATCCATACGAGTGCTCGTCATTATCCTAATTCATGTCACCTTGTACCTTAAGTCATTAAAATTAGAGTTGATAGCAGAGTGTCATCTGTCAGGCAGTAGCCTGTGAAACACGATTAATTCGTGATATTTCGAAAAATTCATTGACACAGGCCGAGATTAAAATCCATAGACTACAACCCACCCTTCTTGAAACCCACATGTATTTACCGCTTTGCTACCAATGTCTTACTATACTATTACAAAACTATGAAACATATATTTATGAGAAGAAATTACGACTCTTACAGCTTACGATACAAAATATGGCCTAGCGTTTATTTCAGTTAAACACCAGATGTATGGCAGCGATATGTTAGAACGGCGGCTCAGAGGAAACGAGTTTATTACAAGTCTTGTTGGATTATGTTTGAACTAAGAAGAATAGCCGCGTGTCGGGGCTTAGACTAGACCTCGCTTTAATAAAATTGTAGTCTAAGAAATGGCGATAAGATTATCTGTACTTAATTTATTAAGTTACTTAACCATTATCAGTATATTAAATTACATGTTTTTAAAGGTATTTTTATACAACGTCGTCGTTGGCGTACGGCCAACCTAGTGGTAAGCAGCTATGTTGTAGCCTATGGACGCCTGCAACTCCAGAGGTGTCACATACGTGTTGCCGACCCTTTACAAAAAAGAGGATTCACTTTTTCATGCGAGCTCCGTGGGTTTCCTTTTACTCATATTTCGTTCACAAGTTTTTCCTTATCAAACTGCACACATTCCAGAACATCCCCTTAAGCACTTTGGCTTCGGCAATATTGGGTGAATATACTGCATCTCCTTTATTTGAAGAAAGAAATTCGACACCATTTGACAAGTACGGCCCAGTGGAGGACTTAACAATAGTTGTCTTACATCGGTATTTTGCCATAAGGTTGGTATTCTGAGGACCTACCATGGAGTTCGAAAATCGACAAAATGTTGGCCCCGTCTCTATCGCTCTTGTATATACGAAAAAGAGTAATGCCAATAGACGACTCGATGAACGAAGTGGTTCGCGGTTGTCGGTCTGAATTGTTAAGATTCGATCGGAGGCCTCTATTCTCCTACATATCAACAAACAAATCAAATAGGCTTTTATTAGGATTAGAAAAACAACGATAAATTTCGCCCGCGTATCTTTATTTTATTCAACGTAATCGAGAATAGGGAAAATGGCAAGTTTTAAAATCGATTCCCCAGAAATAGCACATTTTTTCTAATCTTAAAAAAACGAAGTAGGTTTCAAAAATTTTTGAGATACAGTTTCGTTCAAATTCCAACCAATTTCTACTCAATGTCGTGAAACTGATTCCACTCAGACACAAATGTGTCCATATATTATTGAATCAAATGGCACTTATATAGAGGAAATAGAGCAGCGAAAAGTCAAAAACACTAGGCATAAGTTGGGACACTTCTTGTTCACAGTCAAAGCAATTAAACTTTGTTGGTGAGTTTTGCTTTGTTGTCCTGTCTCAACGCTCGAGATTTTTTTTATTTTACGTTGTAAGATTTTAATCTCATATTAATTTGTATGTCTTTCCCGACCACGGAACAATGGTGTTCCGGACCTTTGGGAGGCGTATGCGGAGCCGAAGCCAACGCGCAGAGGCCCTTTCGACAATTTAATGAAAAGTCAGGGGTACACTAAGCGGATGCTGCCCCTGCCCGTGTCATGGGACGCACGCAGAGACAGCACCCGCCATGGTGTAAGGACTATTGAGAATTAATGGAGTCTAAAATGTACTAGGCTATTGGGTGAAAAGTATGGACTAGAGATGCAACGGATAGTGGTTTGGCCGGATACCGGATACCGGATATTCGGCCTGACCCTCCGCCGAATATTCGGTATCCGGCCGCCGAATATTCGGCCGGCAGTACTATACCTACAATTTGGGTTTCGCAGGTGCGCGTCGTGCAGGTTTCGACCATGTTTCGACCTGTTTCGTAGTGAACATTCGCGCGGACACATTTCTAGGCAACAAAACGTGTTTTATTATGTCAGTACGGAGTAACTTCTTTCAAAAGTACACACGCGCTCGCGTATTTTTGTGTAAAAAAAAAAGTTTGTAGTGTTATCGTGAGCAGTGAGTAACTCTTGACTACATCCGGTATCCGGCCGGATAGTACGAAGATATCCGGTATCCGGCCGGATACTAAAATAAGGGCCGGATAGGCCGGATACCGGATAGTAACCGGATATTCGGTGCATCTCTAGTATGGACTGATGAATGGGCTATTGGATGAAGAACCGGACGCCTGCCTAATAAAACGGTATCCAATTTTATTTCCGGCAGACGGTGACTCGCCCTCCGCAAGATGGGCCCCCATAAAAAGCGACATCAAAGATGGCTCAAGGGCAACACCGGTGCGGGGGCTAGGGGTAGAGAGGTGTCACTGGACTTTAAACATATAGCCAACTCGCCACTTAGGTTTCCACATCTACCCTCGAGAACACAGCTCTAACGACCCCACTCTGGACAGCTGGCTAAGGCAAGCCAGAGGCGGGGGGCCTGTCCCACCATCCGACATGGCACCCCAGGGGCACTCAGGTACGTGGAGTCGCTACTCTCCAACAGCTCGCCACAAGATGCCCTGCGTTGACTGATTGCGCTGGTGAGAACCAGTGGGCGATGGGGTCGTCACATCCCTACGCCTTCATATTAATTATTATTACGTCTGCCGCATGCATCCGGATAGGTGGGCACGTGTAGCCACCAAGTGGATTCCGCAAAAAAGGCGCGGACGGCAGGCCCAAACAGAGATAGCGGAACGATATGGACGCTTTTCTCAGCACCTGGCCGGAAAAAGCGTGGGACCGAGAGTTGTGGAAGTCAGCGGGAGAGGCCTTTGCCCAGCAGTGGGACACCACTTTAGGCTAATTATAAAAGACAAAAAATTTTTGAAGTAAAATAGGAATAGGGTACAAAACAGCATCCGCAACAAACTTCGTCCAATCTACACCAGAAATAATTTGCCTCAGGCTTCGTCAAATGTGTACAAAATAAAATCCGCAACAAGCTTTGTCAAAAGATTTTAATTAATTTTATAAATTGATAACCAGTTTTAATGCCATTTTAAATTAAATTGTGCTTGGCGTTGCGAAAATGTCCTCAGCAATATTTGGTGGTCCCAAGATTCCTTTGTAGAATAACAATCACACTCATGGGGGTTCCGCGCGGTTGGTTCTAATTTCGTGCCTACTGAACTCCGTTACACGGATCAACTCGTTTGGGTTAAGATAATTGATTGCTTAGATACGTTGTTTTCTTTTTGTTTTTTTTTTCTATTATTTCTCGCCGTTATTCAGTTCTTTTAGAAAATTTTCATTATTATACTATATGATGTCTAAAAGTTAAAGTATTTATCATACAGACATCAAATGAAGGGATGTTTACAGAAACAACATAACTGACTACACTGGTTGACACCTGAAACGATAAACAGTGTTCTTAAAAAAGTGTCACCCGCTCTAAGGAGTTATGTTGTTTTTTTAAACATCCCTTCAAATGTAGGTATGGCTTGTAAGTAAAAATCCGAAAGAGCTTTGCTTTCAGAATTGGGTGTAACATAATATGATGAAGAAATTTATCATACGAAGATAACAATTATTATATACTAGCTGTACCCGCGCGGCTTCGCTCGCGTGCGTTGCAGTAGGTTCTGTCACTTTTCGTTAACAGTCCATTGCTAAACGCTTTCTACATGTCATATTTCATACAGTATGTTTAGCAGTTTAGCTAAAATTGGCTTCTTGCATATAACTTCGACATCCCAAAAGATCGACTGAAAGCGTTCAGACGCTTTCAAATCTCAGGATTTGACTGCGTCAGCAATGGGCTCTGCCCCCCGAGCGCCCCTATCTTTACAGCCCATCACGTGGTAAATTCTATCAAAACTCTTTTTCTCCCATCTCAAGTGTTCAACGTATCAGTTTTTGGTATAATTTGCAGTATTTTATTTGCCCCCCGTTCTTTACCGCCCATCACGTAGTAAACTCTCTCAAAACTCATCTTCTCCCATCTCAAATGTCCAACCTAGAAATTTTTGGTATGATAAGCAATATTGCGGTGTGTTTTTTCTTTCTTGGCCCCCCTTTCTATCCCGCCCATCACATGGTAATCTTTATCAAAACTCTTTTTCTCCCATCTCAAATGTCTAACCTAACAATTTTTGGTATAATAAGCAATAGTACGGTGTGTTTCTTCTGTATGCGGGGGGAGGAGCCCCCTACTTTTTGCCGCCCATAAAGTGGTTAACTCTATCAAAACTCTTTTTCTCCCATTTCAAATGTTCAACGTAACCATTTTTGGTATAATAAGCAAAAGTACGGTGTGTTTTATCTTTATTTCCGATTTTATATCCGAACCCCCTTTCTTTACCGCCCTTTACATAGTAAACTCTATCAAAACTCTTCTTCTCCCATCTCAAATGTTCAACGCAACAATTTTCGGTATAATTAGCTATAGTATGGTAAATTTTTTTTCTTTTTGCGGGCTCCGCCCCCCTAGCCCTCCTTTTTTTGCAGCCAATCACGCGGCAAACTCTATCAAAACTCTTTTTCTCCCATCTCAAATGTTCAACGTAACAATTTTTGGTATAATAAGCAATAGTACAGTGTGTTTTTTATTTATGCGGGGGACCCCGCCCCCCGAGCCCCCCTTTCTTTGCGGCCCATCACGTAGTAAACTCTATCAAAACTCTTTTTCTCCCATCTCAAATGTTCGACGTAACAATTTTTGGTATAATAGGCAATAGTACGGTGTGTTTTTTCTTTATGCGGGGGGCTCTGCCCCCCGAGCCCCTCTTTGTTTGCATCCCGTCACGCGGCAAACTCTATCAAAACTCTTTTTCTCCCATTTCAAATGTTCAACGTAACCATTTTTGGTATAATAAGCAAAAGTACGGTGTGTTTTTTCTTTATTCGGGGGGCTCCGCCCCTCGAACCCCATTTCGTTACCGCCCTTTACGTAGTAAACTCTATCAAAACTCTTCTTCTCCCATCTCAAATGTTCAACGCAACAATTTTCGGTATAATTAGCTATAGTGTGGTGAATTTTTTTCTTTTTGCGGGCTCCGCCCCCCTAGCCCCCCTTTCTTTGCGGCCCATCACGTAGTAAACTCTATCAAAACTCTTTTTCTCCCATCTCAAATGTTCGACGTAACAGTTTTTGGTATAATAAGCAATAGTACGGTGTATTTTTTCTTTATGCGGGGGGCTCTGCCCCCCGAGCCCCCCTTTCTTTGCGGCCCATCACGTAGTAAACACTATCAAAACTCTTTTTCTCCCATCTCAAATGTTCGACGTAACAATTTTTTTGTATAATAAGCAATAGTAAGGTGTGTTTTTTCTTTATGCGGGGGGCTCCGCCCCCCGAGCCCCCTTTCTTTGCGGCCCATCACGTAGTAAACTCTATCAAAACTCTTTTTCTCCCATCTCAAATGTTCAACGTAGCAGTTTTTGGTATAATTTGCAATATTACCGTTTTTTTTTATTGCGGGGGGCTCCGCCCCCCGAGCCCCCCGTTCTTTGCCGCCCGTCACGTAGTGAACTCTATCAAAACTCTTCTTCTCCCATATCAAATGTTCAACGTAACAATTTTCGGTATATATAGCTATAGTGTGGTGTCTTTTTTTCTTTTTGCGCCCCCCTCTCTTTGACGCCCATCACGCGGTGAACTCTATCTAAACTCTTTTTCGGTTGGGTGTGCCGGTACTTTACGATTTCCGTGTTTCACTATGTTTCGTTTGTTTTTTTATAGCTAGTTAATTTAACTTTTATTCTTGCACCTTTTGTACATGTCTGTTGTATAGGCCCAATGGTTGACTGGTGGAAAATACCATTTGGTATGATGTCCGCCGTTTGGTCTCACAGTTTTGTATTTCGTGCAATATAGTGTAAATAAAAAAAGATTCTTATAAGGAGGCAACGCGCACATAAAACCTCTGGATTTACAGGCGTCCATTGGCTACCCTAAGTGCTTACCATCAGGCGGGTCGTATGATTGTTTGCCATCGCCGTGGTTTAAAAAATATATAGTTGAAATACAAAGGCATAAGTATTTATTTACCATATAAAGGCATTTCCCATACAAAGTTTAAACCCCCCTTAAACCCCCTTAAATCCAAAAAGTTCGTATTTTTTATAGCCTATGTCCTGACCAGAGGTTTGTAGAACCTGCTAGTGAAGTTTTTATCGAAATCGGTTCAGGCGTTTTGACGCCAACTCTCCCCATCCAAACAGACAAACAGACAAACAGACAAACAGACAAAAATTCTAAAAATCGCCGAAACGTGTTCTGTTATCGATTCTAAGAGCTACTAACTCATTTTTTTACTAATATCTCCAATGTACAGATTTTTGACCCTCTTCACCTTTATTATATGTATATATATATATAGATTATTATATTTTCCGTTTTGTTTTTATGCTTTATGTGTAATAATGTGACTAATACCTAAAATTACATACATATATACTACTATTAGATCTGCTAATTCTGTAAAGTAAGGCGATGATCACACTGGCGCCGCATCCGGAAACCGCAGCAGTGTGAAAGCCGCCTAATTGTGAGTATATTCATTTTAATTATAAATACGCATTTTCAACGCATTTCCTCGGCATGAGATTATATCCACGTGTTAAAAGTAAATCCCTAAGACGTATAAATTAAGCCATGAAAGCAAAACACCGCCTGTAACAAGTTTGTTAAACTTAAGTCGTTTATAAGCTACCTCTATTACTTACTCCTAGTAATTTGCTTGGCTAAGTGCAATTTTATGTAAAATGTGTGCCAGATAAGTACTTAGTTTATTAGTCCGTAAATATAGGGTAGGTGCTTATACGGATACACGTGCGGTTGTCCTGGTGAGTATTAAATACTAGGTATTTTTAATAGGTACTTAGTATTGTAGTACCCTGTAAAAAAAACCCGGATCTGCGCCTGGCGACACTAACTAATCACGAAATGATTGGGAGTAGGGAATGCTCTCTGTTCTGATTTCGCTACTAGATCTGTAGATCCGGTACGAGTACCGGAAGCACACCCTAATTGGAAGCCTAACCCTTGCCGTAACTTAAATATCAGCCTAGTAGTTAGTAGATATCTTATTCTTCTATGCTATTCTGGATTAGTCAACGTGGGCTCGAAGCATGGCTATTTAACAGGTAAGGGTTAAAACTATTCAACATGTTTTACAAAATGCTCGTCACTGTTACAAAATACTCGTCTATATTTCACAAGCTAGTATTTCAGTATCATCCCTACTTAAGCAAGCGTAGCGTAAGTTGATTCCCCTGTGTACAAATCTGGAAATACTGGAACCTATACATACATGTATTCCAGAGGCCGATTCTAAGGTTAAAATCTGAACTTGAGCGGTAACAGTAATTTAAAACCATTTTTTTTTAGGGTTCTGTCGTTTACTCTTATAATTCTCGTAGAGTTTTACCATGATCAGACGATCATGACAGACGTGTGTCTTAGCTTAGTCATCGTTCTTTAAGTATTTCACTTTCTTCTTTTTCTTAACGTTCTAATTTTAAAATCATGTCTTGTAACGGATTTCTTATCAAATCTTCTTTCGTCCAAACATTATATCCAATGCCACGAAATTTTTGATGTGTTATATTGACATTAAGCTGTCTCTTTTTGATATGATTTTAACCCCTCAACAGTTGTAACAAGATAATATTCTTATAAATAGCTAACCGTTACCTCTGACATGCCACATCCTATTTGAGATTAAATTAAATTCAAATTAATAACAAATTAAATATTCTTCAAATAATTCGCAATGATACGATAGGACCTTGATAGGACTTTCGGTGCATTTCATGTACACGAATAAGCGTGAGCGATCGTATCATGATAATATTAATAACAAATCAAGTTAGAATAAAAAAAATTGGGAATAGCCAGGACATCATTTCTCTTTAGGATTCTTAACATGTAGTGCGAATTAGGAACATTTCGGTGTTGTTTTTCCTACAAGGCAGTGTTTCTGATGGTTGGGTTTATATTTAAGCAAATGTAGAGATTGTTTTGTATACAAGGTGTAACAAAAATTCTGATGATCCTTTTAAGGGCATAATTACTATAAATTAGTAGCGCATTCTTATTATGAAAAACTATAAATAAATATTTCATTCGCGAAAAAATTTTGGTTTTGTATGAAGGGTTGACCGGTCGGGACGACGCGACGTGTCCCATAAAAAAATTGTTCTCGCGTTCAAAAAATTTTTGTTGTACTTTTTCTTACTCGCAATACGATACCAATAATGCCCTTAAACGAATCACCAGTATTTTTGTTACACCCTGTATGTATGTGTTCTAGATAAGAGATATTGGGTAAGATATTTTTGAACATTAGATTTATTTAATACAATTTACCATTCTTCAAATAATTAACTAATATAAATAGCACCCTAAATGTAGGTGCATATTTGCAACTGAATAAAACTTGCCAGAATAACTGGAACAAAAATGCTTTAGGAGTCGTAGAATAATATCTCCTTTTTATAACAAGAAGATATATTATGATGAAATTTATTATAATATATTTCCTAGTAACAAAAAGTGGGCGGAGAATGCCTAGAGGGAAATCTAGGGGAGAGAACTAAGAAATAGGTAAGTATGCATTTCATTTAAGCAACCGTAATGTAATTTTATTCATAGATTTTCAGATGGGTTTGGCGATTTGTGTACATTATGATTCACCTGCACACAACTTAATAGAATGAAGATATGTATATGCGCAAAAATATGCGCAGATGGCGTCGTAATCGCAAAGAAACAAGTAAGCAAACATTTAAATAAAATAAAAAAATAAATAAATAAAATGCATTTATTTCAGACTAAAGCTGTCCATATTTTGTTAGTAACAATAACTTAAAAATTAAACTTATAACTATGGTTAACTTATATAACTATCTTAGGTGCTAAACTTAAATGAAGAGAGGACCAGTGCCTTATGAGGCCACTGTCCCATCTGTCGGCCACGACGGTCAGGAGACTGTGGCGGCTGTCGCGCACTCTGCGGAGCGTCGCGGCGCAGCGCTTGCGCAGTGTCGCGTGGAAGCCGTCCACGTGCGCGTCCGCGAACATGCCCGACGCACTGCAGTGTCGAGGCAGCCGCAACAGCACCCTGAACGCGTCATTATACTGTACACGCATGGCGTTTATAGCCCGTTGCGTGTACCTCGTCCACAGGCTGCAGGTGTACAGCGATGTACAGAACGCTCGAAATAATGTTATTTTAACTTGCGCTGTACACCGGCTGAACCTGCGAGCTATCATATTGGCCCTGACGGCCAAGGCCCTCCGCTCCCTCTCTATATCGGCGTCATCGCTCAAATTATCGGTTACCAAATGCCCAAGATATTTAAATGAGTAAACCCTTTTCAGTTGCTCGCCATTCAAATGAATGGGTGGTATGTGTGATGGGCACTTGCTTCCCGCTTTGAAAATCATGTACTCGCTCTTATTTACATTATATTTAAGATTATGCGTTACAGCATATGACTCACACTTCTCAATAAGTAATCTCAGACCTCCGACCGACGGGCTCAGCAGTACCATGTCGTCAGCATAGCTTATGTTATTAAAACAAACTCTATCTATATGACAGCCGACACGTGCACTGCTAAGCTCGCCGATCAAGGCATCGATGTACAAATTGAAAAGTTTAGGTGAGGTAAGTCCCCCCTGCCGCACCCCGCACTCCAGACCGTACTCGTCCGACAACACGCTTCCCCAACGCACACAATTTCGCTGGCCCGCATACCAACACCTGAATATGCGCGTGAGATCCTTAGGAAACTGCACTTCGTCAAGTTTATTCCAAAGTAGGTCATAGTTAACTAGATCGAAGGCTTTGGAAAGATCTAAGAAACACGCATAAACAGGTGTTTTTCTGCGAGTGTAGTACTCAACGGCTTGCTTTAGACAAATGATGGCACTTTCAGTAGATAAACCGGCCCGAAAGCCGAATTGTGCATCATGTAGTTTTATATATTTGTCCAATTGCACATTGAGCAAGCCGTCGAGCACCCTAGCTACAATTGTTGCTAGAGAGATAGGCCTGTAATTAGCTTTGTTTGATATGTCACCCGTTTTATTTTTGACTATGGGCACAACAATGGTTTTGATCAAATCAGATGGCAAGTACGAGTGACATATACAAAGGTTAAAAAACATTGCTAATATACGGGGTAGGTGAGGGCCGGCGAACTGCAGATGCTCGATACTTAGATGGTCGTGACCGGGCGACTTTCCTCTTTTCATACCGTTTATTATTCTCGTTACGTCACTAGCACTGTAACGGATCTGAAGGTCACTCCCCTCCGACCGTCCAGCATCGGGCATCCGCCGCTGCCTGCCCTCACCCGTAGCAGTGGGTTTCACATTGAACTGGTCTTTAAACACATTTGCAATGCCCTTGGGATCTGAAACTCCGTCCACGTTTACAGAAAGTCCAGGCCTAGAATCCAACTTTTTCGTCACTTTCCAAAAATTACGAAAATCATTTTTCGAGTGATGTGCTGCAAGTAGGTCCATTTTTATTTGATCTTGATGTTGCTGTACCCATCTCAGTCTTGACTTAAATATTTTACGACTAAGAATCATAGCTTCAAAAACAGACCCACCATTAGGCTTACCACACGAAATCCAATCGCAGAATCTAGCCCTGGCCTCCCTGTGCGCATCGCTTACATGTTTGTTCCAGCCTATAACTACCTTTTTTCGGCACCCGGAACCTACCGTGGCAGCCTTGCTGTGCAATGAGGCCTCATATAACGATGTTATTATTTTTAAGTACATTTGATCAAGTATCTTGCAATGCCCAGAGTTATTTACGCAAGAGTTGCCACAGCAGTCCCTTAAATCGGAAGGAAAATCAATAAATTTTAGTAGTTCATTACATTTATTTTCATAGCTTTCAATCTCATCAGATGTTCTTTCCCCCCAAGTTACACATTTCCCATCAAATATTGCACTGATATTACTATTATACAGCTTAGGCTTAACTATATTAAAATTACATTTAACTACAAGGGGGTAGTGATCGGAACAATACACATCGTAGTCAATAAAAACATCAACAATAGCGTCCAAACCAGCTGACGTGGTTACGCAATGATCCAGCCATCGCTTAGATCCGTGCGTTTCGCTTAGGTACGTGTGTGCGCTCGAGTCGACGCCTAGTTTAACGATATCTGCACAAATCCAGTCCCGTTCCGCACAAAAACTAAGTAACTCGTCACAAAATAATTCGCACGGGTGCGCATTGAAGTCACCTAATAAGTAAACTGTTTCAACGCACTTTTCTTTCACTATAGCGTCCATTGTACTGATACATTGTACGAAGTCCGGCAAGTTATCCATGGCATTGTTCGGCATGTAAACACTAAACACTATTATGTGTTTATCGTCCAACGCTATATCGATTGCGCTCATCCTAACGTTATCGCACTGAATAACCGACGTAGACGGAAATAGTTTTTTACGCCACAGAAGTGCGGTCCCACCGTACGGCCTGCCGCGCAGCATTCCCGTTGACGTGTCCACCGCTGAGGTCCCAGTGCAGGAAAATTCGTCACTTATGCAGTTTAAATACGCAAGGTCCGTCGGAATAAGCCAATGTTCTTGAATGGCTATTATATCAGCTGAATTGCACAACCTTCGAACATCGTCAATGGATCGTTTTATGCTCCGACAGTTAAACGAACAAAGTGTAAATTCACTTAATTCCATTATTTTGTTTACTTAATAATCGTCGTAGGACTCGTAGCACGTGTAGCACCCGGCGTAGCACTCGTAGCAGCACTCGTAGCAGATCCCGCGCTCGGCGCGGTATCGCGGCCGGCGTTAACAAGTACATGCTTAGATGTAATAAACCGGCGAAATATTATGCCGCTCGGCCACAATGACTCGTCTAAAAACCTGCTCACTTTTTGATGACAAACGAAGAACTTAAACGCGTTATAGTTATTGCTTTTGTTTTTCATAACTATTTGTTCTAGTGTCACACTTTCGCAGGTCCTTTCGCGTATGTAGTCGATTATCTCTGCTTTTGATGTGTCCTTGTGGACATTCGTAATAATAATAGGGATCTTCGGATCGGCAGCTTTGAAGTTAGTTTTTGTTTCGGCCTTGCCCATCATGCCCCCACGGCGATTCTTCGGTGCAACGTGATTCTTAGGTGCAGGTTTTGACGGCTTCCCGACTTTCTTCCAGTCTCCCTCTCTCGCCATATCAGCAAAGCTCAATACATTGTTCGTATTAACCGCATTTGGTAGCTCCTGATTATTTGTTTCTACGAGTACACTAACCAACCGGTCCATTGTTTTCGTCTCGGCTTTCTCTCCGGTGCACGATACTTGTTTACTCGACGGTTGTTTAGTTGCAATGACGGACGACGGCGGGGGTGAGGAGCGCGGCGGTGATGGTTGCAGCGCAAGGTCCGGCGCATGCGCAGATGTGTTGTTTTGATCGGCGCTAACGCTGTTCAAGTGATTGGCCGATTGTCGCCTCGGCGAGTGAGATGGTGAGATATCGGTCGCAAGCAGGCTCGAGTGAGAGAGGAGAGTCTTATTATCTTCGTCGGTACATTCTATACTGCGAGATGACATGTGCAGACCCATTGGTCCGCTGTTTAAATACGCACCACGTTTAACGTTTATATTTAAATTCGAATGGTTAACGTTTCTGTAGAATGGATCGTTTTCGGTGGAAATCCTACGGCAGTCCATAGTAATTTTCTCCAGGTTTTCAAACTGTTCTAAAGTAACATACCGCGCTTTTATAGTTTGCAGTTCATTTTTAAGCACTACCATATCTTTAAGAAGCGAAGTAAGGTCCACAGAGTCAAAGTCTATCGGCGGTAACTTGTGTAAGTCTCGGGCCACAAATACTGGAAACTTCTCGGGATCTGTTTCTCGCGCCAGTTCGATAATATCGTCGATATCACGGCGTTCTTGCCCATCTCTTCTTCGATTTATCTTCCTTTTTCGTACCGGCACAGACAAAAACAGCAAATCCTTGGCCGTCCTTATATCCTGAGCCGTAAAGAAGGCCAAACAAATTCTGCTCATGCTCTGATCGTCCATAAGATGTAACTTATTTATCACAAACGCCAACAGTTCGTTCACCACAATATTACAATTGCTGCACTTCAACGTATGCGCCATGATGCGCAAGCTATCCGCGACGCGACCGGTAGTTGCGAATGCGCCCGCGCGACTGATTTAAATGGTTATGGTTTACAAATGTCATATCCATACAGTCTATGGTATCTAAATCTCAGAAAAACGTCAATAATGTTTCCACGATGGTGGAGCAGCAATTATAATCTGTGGGTATCCTCATTAACACATTATTTTCTTCTCTTAAGCTTCGCGGAAAGACCACTTTCATTCCAGAGGTCGCGATTTGAAACCACGGCTCGCAGAAAAAGATATGTAGGTACCAAAGGGTTTCTTAGAATGTATGTTACCTACACAATTGATGCCAATAACTTTTTGGTAACAAAAATTACATAGTAAAGAAAGCGAGATAATCCCAATGAGTTTTAGTTTAGTCCCTGAGTTAGAAACTCACTTGGATTATAGTCATTCTCATAGAACGCAGTGCCTGCGTCAATTCTTGGGATTATGTTTCAAAAGCTAGCACCGAGCTTCTAATAGAGTGGAACCAAGAATCAAGTGCGATAAGGGGGAGTTAGTCATCATTTTAAAGTCGACCAAGCCTGAGAATAAAATTACCTTATCTCGTAAATTCAAAGCATTGTAAGCTATTCCATCTGTCTCTGTAACGACCGTCTCCTCTCTGAGTCGATGCTTGAAAAATACCTTTTCCTTACAATTTTCTTTTACACTGCACACTTTTATGTATAAAAATAAATACTCACGTATGCACAGCCTGAGCTGTTACAGGTAGGACCTTGTTATTTGAAATATAATTACGTATGGCTTTTTGGAAATTTAACCCCTTAAGGGTGAAAACCTGGTCATTAGTTTTCTATGTGGATGAATGCGTGGACTGAGACTGTACAGACTCCATAAAAAATATAATTTATTTTAGATCATCCCATCAGGGTTCTAGTGCTCATTAAAAGTTAGTTGAAGATGTACCCAAAATACCATATCATTCTAACTTTGCGACCAAGAAATTTAATATAAATTAATAACTAATTGAGTTTTAATATAAATTAATAACTAATTTAATATAAATTAATAACTACGAGCTTTATTTGTGTCCGCCAAAATATTTCGACCCAAATTAGAACCTACAATTGAAGTAACAAATAATTTGCGAGAACAACTCAAAGAAAATTGCAAAAGACTTAAAAATAAACCAGAAATCCGGAACAATCCCGCTTTTGAGATTTTTATTAAATTTCTGTACAAAAACTTAGCCTCTGTCAGCTCGTACTTCTGCAGCTGGAATTATTTCAGATAAATAAAGTTTACAAGCACTAACATTGCATTCTAAATCTTCTGTTTAAGATATAAGGTCCATATTATTAAGAAATTTATTCGTGAAAATAGACGCCACAGATAATTCCAAGCCAGCTAAAGCTTCTTTTGTCGTAGTAATTCGATTTGCGTAATACTCTTTACGGTAGGGTCGCGGCCTTGGGCATCTAATTGAGAATAATTACAAAGTAGTACTTGAGTCCAATGAACACCTCGTAAACATTTACTTGTTTACTGACCCCAGAATCTGGGGTCAGTAAAGAAGTCTGGACCCCAGATAAACGCCGAAAATGTCAATTATTGATTAAGTGCTTGTAAAATCATATTTGAATAAATGATTTTATTTATATATTAGGGATTTTTCGATTTCATAAGGATCTGGAATAATGTTAGTTATCATTACTTATACAGAAGTTGCCGTTATGTACGTGAAACACCGACATGGAATTGGAAAATAAAAATTGAAAGCAAGTTTGACAAAAAAAAATATTTCCTCACTCAAAGCGATTTATGAAAAAAATACAATACTTATACCTAACCAACTGGAGGTATCTTCTTTTTCTCATTGGTCGATGGAGATTGAGTGAATTATTTGCAAACATAATACATAAAACACATACGAACATTTCTTTATTTGAAGTAGGTAAAAAGGAGTAAACTTCAAAGAAAATACAGGGTGTTAAGGCGATTGGCCTTAATTAAGGTTTCGGGGCTTAAGTACTAGCTCAAGTCAGTACTGAGCTCATTAGTTTGCCTTTCAACCCGTTCAATGGTGGACGCATGATAAACTTGCCTTCATTATTTACACTCAGTATCCCGTGAACGGGACCCCAATTAATACAAAGACAGAAATTGAGATAATGTTTACTTTAAGACCCAGTCAATGGAGACCCGATTAAATTGATACATAGGTTTAGGTGTTAGAAACTTGAAAATGGTGTTTATTGTCCCAGTTTAGACGTCTTGGTCATGAAACGCATGCCCCGATTGTACACGTTAAACGCTATCGCCGACTGCCATACATTTATTTTAACTTTTAACTAATGAAAATAAAATGAAATGCGTTTATTATCATGCAACTAGTGGCCCATAGATTAATACCATATACGTAACACATACTATAATATAAAATTATTATTTTGGTGACACCACAGTTTTCTGTAGCGCTACCTGCTGCGGTGTAATGGCGGCCACCCACTATCAGTCGGTCAGAAGATATCGGCCTGTCAGTTAGAATAAAAAAATTACAGTGTCAAACAACTGACAGGCCGATATCGTCCAGCAGACTGATAGTGGTTGGTGGCTCTTAGAATCAAATTAAGTGTCTACACTTGGAGGCTGCTTACTGTTGCTTACGGGTAAAATATTAGTGTAATATTAAACGGGATTTATTCGCGTACACAATTTTTTGTTATTTTCCTGACGTTTCGAGCTAACGCTCGTGATTGTATCAGCATCTTCTAACTAAAACTTTTTAGTACCGTTTATTTTAAATAATAAGTGAAAACGTGTGAGTTAACTTAGAACAAATATTAGTCTTATTATGCGTTGTGTCTTAAAAGATAAACAAAGAATCAAACACTTTAATAAGTAAGTGGGTATACAGGATTATAGACGTCTTTGATAATATCGCTTCAGTTGATGGCTTTATGGGACAACAAATAGTAATTCACGTTTAAAAAGAAAACCCGAAACTGAGTTTATTCCGTATTTTTTTGTAAACTAACGGTACTCAAGTAAAATAAAGACCGATCTCTAAATATATAAATTTCCATATAGATTGAACCATTTTTATCGTCTTTGAGTGTAATTATATATTACAATACTTACTTCTGTTCACATATTTGTTTGCGGGGAATTTGTATGTATCTTTTTTCATGTTGACGAGTCTGTCCGGAAAGAGAACTGTCGTAGAATGTGTCGAGTACAGTCGACTACAAAGAGATGTATCCACTTTTTCACCTTATTGCGTTGTAATAAGGTCGAAAAGTGGATACATCTCTTTGTAGTCGACTGTACAAACCACGACACTTCTCTTTCCGGACAAACTATGGTTTATATTTTATAAAACGTCTGAATAAAATATCAAAGACAAGCGTTTTACTACTTAGATACATCAATTATTACACATCCATAATAAATTCTTACCGCTTTTTCGACCCCTTTATATTTATTAATATTCTTTGATTAACATAATATAACAAAAACTAACTACGTACAAATTTAATATTAATTAAAAGCTAAAGTTACTACTAAAAGAAAATATTTTAATTTGGGTTAAAACAAAAATTGAATAAGGAAACAAAAATTAAAGTATAAAAAACTAAACCCTCTAAGTTACTATTTCCGTGATAAAAACTATGGATGGATGTACTTAATCACTAACATACATAATTTAATTTGAATCTTCTAAGCGTGAATACAAACATACTTACTATCGCAGTTATAATATTACCAGTAATATTCACGAGATACGTTTGTCAAATATCAACATGAAAACGGGGATAAACGATTGACTGATTTTATTTACATCCGATCCTCCACGCCTATGAAGATATATTACTGACTTATTCAAATGAATATTTTCTATGAATAACTGAATACTCTCTATGAAAAACTCTTTTTGTTTCCTTTATCAAACGTATAAGAGGATCAAATATTTATATAGTGGAAATAGAAAGTATTTTGATATCATTAAACTTTGAAGATGAAATAAATTGTCAAGGAAAAACCTTATTTCTTGAGGTATTTTTCGTGTTTTTGGGCTCTTAGTTTCGGTTCGTAAACTTAAGTAAATAAATGTTTTATTTGGGACGTATAATAAATGTATGTACCTACTTACTACTATACCGGAATTCCGGTATTAGATCATACAAGCAATACCGGTATTGCATGCCTTATGTGGCTGGACTGTAAGGAAGCGTATTTCTGTCTCTGTAATGAATAAAATTAAATAATATCTCAGGTACTTATACTTATTTCGTGTTTGCCGCTTAAAATTGGCGTTTAAACGCAGAAATGTAAGTATATACATATAGGTTTATTACAACATCAACTACAAAAGTTTCGTACCTACATACTGTCAAACATGGTGGCTTTAAAATACAGGGGCGACTTAGAAAAATAAATTTATACGTCAAAAGTATCGATTTTTTTTACCTCCAGACTTCTAAGGTTCATATTTATTATAAATATTATAATTTAACATAACCGTTTAGCAACCGAGACATCGTAAATTATAAATTGTTTGAAATTGGCTAAAATACACTATCGTAAGATACTGCTTTTATGACTGTTTGAAAATCGGTTAATCGATAATTAGTCCCAAAGATTCCTTAAGTCATTCCGCATTAAGGTACCCAGTTAAGGCCATTTCTAACACGAGGAATCCAAAGTACTCGGAATTCCTCCTAAATCTCCCGGGGCCACTGTGTTTATCACTTCCCTATCGCCGGTTCTACAATGTCGTATCTACTTACGGTTCTCTCGTTGAATAACTCTTGAGGCGACATTCGAACTTTCAAATTTTCATTTGTTATCTGTATGGTTTTTCTTTGATAAACTAACAATACACTATAACCAAGAATAATATAGATATGGATTGGCGATGTCTATACTAAATCGGGTTCCTCGAAACTTCAGGTTATACGACTGTCAATCCATACCTATCTATATTATCCTTGACTATGACGTATAATGCACTATGCCGTGATGAGTGGCGGAAGAATAAGGAGATATTTGCTCAGCAGTTGGACAAAAATTAGGCTCACCTACCTAGTTTGCAAAAAAAAATAAAACAATATCGTAACCAATTATGACTCTGATAGATAACCAGTTAAAGATAACTATTTGATACAAACTTGATAACAAAACGGCAGAGTTATTTAATTCCGATTCTTCAAAATTTATTTTATAAAAATGCAGCGCCTACAATTTTCTCTCCATTGTTGACTAGTACAACTCCACGACAATCCGTCTGTTGTAACATTATGTGTATTTTTTATACATTGAAGTTTAAATATGAGAATGGGAAATGGGACTATCTAAACAAGCCAAATCTCAATATCAAATCTATATGATATCAAATTTATATCTTTGAATAGGGTTCCTTGTCGAGAAATAACTTCTAACTTCAGTTCTGGGTTACTTTGTGTAATTAGAATGGGGAATAAGTAATTTGCGGTCCGTGTAACTAATTCTCGCATTTATGTGCGTGTAACACAAGAAAATAAACAATAGTAAACACAGTCGCTATCAGATATATCTGAGCGGCCAAGGTGGTCACAAATATCTGAACAAAGCCCCTATTGTCAAGGCGTTAAAGCGCATGTTCAGATATTTTTGAGTACCCTGGCCGCTCCGATATATTTGATGGTGACTGTACAGTACTATTCAATAAATCTGTGACTGTACATACTACGTACAGAAAATCACTGTGTGATAAAACCCCTTTTTTGCGTGGCTATCACATTGTTTTTATAATACCACGAAGGTGGCAAACAAGCATACGACCAGCTTGATGGTAAGCAGCTACCGTAGCCTACGGACGTCTGCAACCCCAGAGGAGTCACATGAGCGTTACTTACTGACCCTTTAATATAAGGAGGGACTTGAATTGATCTCCTGCGTGAAATGTCGATAACCGAAATACTATTTGACATAGGTATTACCGAGGTGCATCTTACTTCTCACATTTTAGGTTATACAAGGTGGAAAAAAACGTGGGCCTTGGAGGGGAACTACCTTAAATTTTATAAAAATAAAGCCGTGTCAAACTCATTTTGGTCACCTGAACCGCTTAGCTACTTATGCTTGTGACTGTACCTACTGAAACAGTCTCGAATACTTGCACGTTTACCTTATTTGGACATTTTTAAGGACTGATTCTAACAATGTATTTCATGACAGTCATAATGTCCATAATCAACCTCTAATATTGAGCAATATCAAAATGCATATTAACAACGTTATGAATTCAAAGGCACAACACAAGCCCCTATTATTATGCTAATCAAAAACGCTTCAGAATAAAATTATGCCATTAAGCGATACGACCAAAACATGCCCTGGGAACGCAGGCATTGTTGGCGCTAAAATGAGATGTTAATGGAGGCTTAATAACATATTTCTGGACACCTATGACAGAATAATAATTTCTAGCCCTGATAATACATACATGTTATACATACATACAGCTCAGTTTGACATAGAGTTTATTTAATAAGAACATATAAACTAACATTAAAACTAAAAATAAGTTAATACTAAACAAAAACTTATAAATAAAAAATAGGCTCCAAATCAGTGCCAGCCGGAAGGGTGCCCAGAAGGCTAGCAGCATTGCCGGGCTAGACAGCAATGCCCATGCGTTGGGCAAAGTATGCCCCAGCCCTCTGGTCACCCGTGGCGTCAATCAGGCGCTTGGCTAGCTCTTTGTAGATACCATGAGCTCCTGGTCCCCACGGTCCCAGTGTTTCCACCCCAAACGGCTCAAACATGCAACCAGAGTCTATAGGTGCATATTTGCGCCGCTTGATGTTTTCGGCTTCGTCGGCGGCAGCCCCAGCCCTTGCTGAGGTCCCTGAAAGGTGGGACGGCGCGAGGATATCGACACACGTGGCATACCAAACCAAAGGCCGTCCCAGCCTACATACATACTACATACGTAGGTACATACTACATACTAAAATCCAACTAAGTTTGACACCATGTCAAGTGCCAAGATGGCGACCTTTGATGCAGCTAAATTATGCCCCTAAACGGATGACCAACATCTTGTAGGTGTCTGTTAGCATTAGCATAGAAGCACTACCTAGTACAGACGCCATCAGATATATCGGACCGGCCAAGGTGGTCACAAATATCTGAACAACGCCTCTATTGTCAAGGCGATAAAGTGCATTGTTCAGATATTTTTGAGTACCCTGGCCACTCCGATATATTTGACGGCGACGTTACCTACGACCTAAAGTCATTCAACCAAAATTGACAGACTGATCGACTGCAATAAAATAAAGCGAACGTTTTAACGATAACTGACGATTTAGTGCATTTTGGTGCGATTTGGTGGAACTTGGTGTTAATATTCCTGATCGTTTTAATGGTTAGGTTATAGGTTAGCTTCCAAATACGCATTATGTTGGTAATGAGAGACAGTAGGAACAAAGATATAATTATATTTTTTACATCTAAGATTTTTTTTCAATTTTAGATATGTAAGTACTCATAACAATAAGCTCTGAAAGTATAGAAAGATGTAAAAGTTAAGTCCTATGATGAAAAGGTTCGTTTTATTCATAATGAACGAAGTTTGGAATCTTAATTTTTCAACTTTCCACGGTTATTAAGTAAGACCTTTGACAAAAACCAGCTGAGTTGCTTCTGAACGTTACATTAAATTTACAGTGACATTGTAATTTAAAATAAGGACAGGATTAAAATTGAGAATCACGATTAAAATTATTTAGTATTTAATAATTCATGAATATCATCGACTATGAAGACTAAGACCGTGGGGTGCCCGGCCTTAGAATTGTCACCCACCATATCGTCCCGTGGTTGCAGTAGGAGTCTGCTAAGGGAATATACTGGGAGATGGGCAGCAGCATCTTCCGAAAGCCTGCAAACGATAAACAAAAAAACTGCGCGCGCTAACCCGCCTGCCAAGCGTGGCGCGTATGGCAAACCCCCCCTTAAAGGGGAGGCCTATGTTCAGCAGTGGACGTCTTATGGCTGAGAAGATGATGATGATGAAGACTATGTTTTACAGGAGTAAAAAATTTAATTTTAATCAGTTAAATTTACAAGTATTTGAAAACATTATATCACCAATAATTTTAAACAAAAAAAGAACCGACTTCACTTAGGATCCGCTATTCCAAGAGGAAGTGGCCGAGTTGCTGTAAAAAATAGTGAAATCACTATAGGTGTGCCTATAATAGTTGAAGAGTTCCCTCGATTTCTCCAGGATCCCATCATCAGATCCCGACTTGGTGACAATGGGACCATCTAGGGGTTATACCTGTTCGATTCAAAAAAAAATTTTGAAAATCGGTTCACGATTCACGGAGATATGGAGTAACATACATACAAAAAAAAAAAAATTATGATAAAAAAAAAAAAAAAAAAATTCAGTCGAATTGAGAACCTCCTCCTTTTTTGAAGTCGGTTAAAAACACTGACGTCTTAACACAAATTCCCATTGAGTCTTGACTCGCAACAACTTCGTAATTAAATCGCTTGTTTTATTCGCAAATAACATAATTAGAGAAACAAACAATCTTGAAGATGAAGAGATTTTCGTCAGCCCACGATAAGTACTTAGTGTATTTGAGACGTATTCAAGCAAAAGGTACATCATTGTCGGTTGTTAATAGAGTATATTTCTAAATAAATGTGTATGGCAATAATGTCTTATTGACAACCGACAATGATGCACCTTTTACTTGAAAACGGCACATTTTTAAAACGTAGATTCTACTCTTCAAACTAGACAACGTTTATTCAGCGCCCTAAAAATAGCTTGAGGTTTGATTTTTAGTAGGTACAATAGTTTATTCTACGCAATATCTTGCTAAATTGAATATGTCTGTAGGGTGACAAGATTAACACGCAATGTCAATTAGATGGATTTTAACGTACCTTAAATAGTATTTTATACAATAGTGACATAATCAAGAGCTTTTCAGTCGAGTACCGCGTTTAGGCCACGAAGCTTGCTGAGTGGCCTAATTAAGGTACGAGATTGCTCAATATTAGAGGTTGATTATGGACATTATGACTGTCATAAAATACATTGTTAGAAGCAGTCCTTAAAAATGTCCAAATAAGGTAAACGTGCAAGTATTCGGGACTGTTTCAGTAGGTACAGTCACAAGCATAAGTAGCTAATCGGGTCAGGTGACCAAAATGAGCTGGACACGGCTTTATTTTTATAAAATTTAAGGTAGTTCTCCAAGGCCCATGTTTTTTTTCCACCTTGTATAACCTAAAATGTGAGAAGTAAGATGCACCTCGGTAATACCTATGTCAAATAGTATTTCGGTTATCGACATTTCACACAGGAGATCAATTCAAGTGCCTCCTTATATTAAAGGGTCAGTAACGCTCATGTGTCTCCTCTGGGGTTGCAGACGTCCGTAGGCTACGGTAGCTGCTTACCATCAAGCTGGTCGTATGCTTGTTTGCCACCTTCGTGGTATTATAAAAACAATGTGATAGCCACGTAAAAAAGGGGTGTTATCACACAGTGATTTTCTGTACGTAGTATTTACAGTCACAGAGTTATTGAATAGTACTGTACAGTCACCATCAAATATATCGGAGCGGCCACGGTACTCAAAAATATCTGAACATGCGCTTTAACCCCTTGACAATAGGGGCTTTGTTCAGATATTTGTGACCACCTTGGCCGCTCAGATATATCTGATAGCGACTGTGTTTACTATTGTTTATTTTCTTGTGTTACATGCACATAAATGCGAGAATTAGTTACACAGACCGCAAATTACTTATTCCCCATTCTAATTACACAAAGTAACCCGGAACTGAAGTTAGAAGTTATTTCTCGACAAGGAACCCTATTCAAAGACATAAATTGGATATCATATAGATTTGATATTGAAATTTGGCTTGTTTAGATAGTCCCATTTCCCATTCTCATATTTAAACTTTAATGTATAAAAAATCCACATAATGTTACAACAGACGGATTGTCGTGGAGTTGTACTAGTCAACAATGGAGAGAAATAGAGTATATTTCTAAATAAATGTGTATGGCAATAATGTCTTATTGACAACCGACAATGATGCACCTTTTACTTGAAAACGGCACATTTTTAAAACGTAGATTCTACTCTTCAAACTAGACAACGTTTATTCAGCGCCCTAAAAATAGCTTGAGGTTTGATTTTTAGTAGGTACAATAGTTTATTCTACGCAATGTCTTGCTAAATAGAATATGTCTGTAGGGTGACAAGACTAACACGCAATGTCAATTAGATGGATTTTAACGTACCTTAAATAGTATTTTATACAATAGTGACATAATCAAGAGCTTTTCAGTCGAGTACCGCGTTTAGGCCACGAAGCTTGCTGAGTGGCCTAATTAAGGTACGAGATTGCTCAATATTAGAGGTTGATTATGGACATTATGACTGTCATAAAATACATTGTTAGAAGCAGTCCTTAAAAATGTCCAAATAAGGTAAACGTGCAAGTATTCGGGACTGTTTCAGTAGGTACAGTCACAAGCATAAGTAGCTAATCGGGTCAGGTGACCAAAATGAGCTGGACACGGCTTTATTTTTATAAAATTTAAGGTAGTTCTCCAAGGCCCATGTTTTTTTTCCACCTTGTATAACCTAAAATGTGAGAAGTAAGATGCACCTCGGTAATACCTATGTCAAATAGTATTTCGGTTATCGACATTTCACACAGGAGATCAATTCAAGTGCCTCCTTATATTAAAGGGTCAGTAACGCTCATGTGTCTCCTCTGGGGTTGCAGACGTCCGTAGGCTACGGTAGCTGCTTACCATCAAGCTGGTCGTATGCTTGTTTGCCACCTTCGTGGTATTATAAAAACAATGTGATAGCCACGTAAAAAAGGGGTGTTATCACACAGTGATTTTCTGTACGTAGTATTTACAGTCACAGAGTTATTGAATAGTACTGTACAGTCACCATCAAATATATCGGAGCGGCCACGGTACTCAAAAATATCTGAACATGCGCTTTAACCCCTTGACAATAGGGGCTTTGTTCAGATATTTGTGACCACCTTGGCCGCTCAGATATATCTGATAGCGACTGTGTTTACTATTGTTTATTTTCTTGTGTTACATGCACATAAATGCGAGAATTAGTTACACAGACCGCAAATTACTTATTCCCCATTCTAATTACACAAAGTAACCCGGAACTGAAGTTAGAAGTTATTTCTCGACAAGGAACCCTATTCAAAGACATAAATTGGATATCATATAGATTTGATATTGAAATTTGGCTTGTTTAGATAGTCCCATTTCCCATTCTCATATTTAAACTTTAATGTATAAAAAATCCACATAATGTTACAACAGACGGATTGTCGTGGAGTTGTACTAGTCAACAATGGAGAGAAATAGAGTATATTTCTAAATAAATGTGTATGGCAATAATGTCTTATTGACAACCGACAATGATGCACCTTTTACTTGAAAACGGCACATTTTTAAAACGTAGATTCTACTCTTCAAACTAGACAACGTTTATTCAGCGCCCTAAAAATAGCTTGAGGTTTGATTTTTAGTAGGTACAATAGTTTATTCTACGCAATATCTTGCTAAATTGAATATGTCTGTAGGGTGACAAGATTAACACGCAATGTCAATTAGATGGATTTTAACGTACCTTAAATAGTATTTTATACAATAGTGACATAATCAAGAGCTTTTCAGTCGAGTACCGCGTTTAGGCCACGAAGCTTGCTGAGTGGCCTAATTAAGGTACGAGATTGAAAAGCTTAATTATGTCACTATTGTATACAATACTTTTTCTACGAGTATTAAGTAAGAATTGATATTCTTTCATTCTTTCTAAATTTTTCCCAATCACGTTAAACACTATTTTTCAAACCGGAAGTAATTCTATCTGGGCCTATTCGGTGGTACAGACACCACCGAAAAGAGATATACATATGATTGTGTGCGTAGTAGAAAGTGACGGATAGAATAAACTGTGTCTAAACTTACTTCCAAGACGTCGTTGTAGTTGTAATTGGTCTTTTTATAATCCAATCACAACGTAGAAGCAAGTTTAAGTAGAAGCACAGATATCAGAGTAGAAGAAAATTTGACAGATTAAGTGCGTTCGGAAATTATAAAGTTGAGTCTGTCCGAAAAGAAAAGTGTCGTACAATGTATGAGCTCCCATATAAACCATGGCCCTTTTCTTTCCGGACAAACTCTACACATTTTACCGAGATGTGAATGACATTCTCTTTTCAAAATTATTTTAGTTTAGGGGCGGGTTGTTTAATAAATCTATTTAATGATTCCGGAAGTGCCATAGACTATCCAACATTTAAATGTGTGGTTTAAGTATGGTCTATAAAATCCTAATACACCGATTAAAGTCGACGAGTAGAAAAAATACAATTTAGTTTGTATGAATAAGGGACAATCTAAAGACTACACTTTTTTAAAGTTGCTGCATAATAAGTAGTTTTATTATTTGAAGAGTCAACCTATATTTCAATATTTTGCCGTGTTACTCTTGTGTCATGACACATCCGGTATAGGATCAAAAAAGTTCAGATTCCAAGAAGGAACAATTTTTTTTAATAAAACAAAATGTATTATAAAAAAAACTACTATTTCAAACATAAGTACTAGTAGATTGCATGCGCCATCATCCCAAGCTCGTTTACAAAAAATAGCCGCATCTGGTTAATATTTTTTTCAAACAGAAAATTTCTTTTTTAGAACTTTCCCCTGGCCACAGTATGCCCTTTTGCTGAGAGTAATGAGACATCCAAGTTGAGAAGACAGAAGAAAAACTCTACGCCTTTTGTTTCTTTGAGTTAAAAAGACAAACGACAAAAAACTCACAACGACTTTAAAGTTTTTTAACATGCGAAAACCATGTACCTACATTAAAAATAAAAAAAATAAAAATACCTACAATAGAAGCCGACGTTCACGTTTAATACGATTTCTCGCATAATAAAATAATACGCCAGCCATTTTCGAACGAGCAGAGCGTAAGCGAAGCAAATTCTTACTAGCAACTTCTGGCTACTGGGACATCTCGGCATTTCGATGGCTTTTTTGATTTTGAATTTGTTCCGCGATAACTTTGGTAACGATTTCTGATCTTCATGTTTGTTGGAGTTGTAGCAGAGATATGTAACATTTGAGAGTTCGTTTATGAGCTGGGTCGATCCAGGGGTCGTGGAGCTAGAAGGCGCGAAAAAAACATCATAAGGGTCTTGTTATATTGGTCATCTCGTTTGCAAAGAAATCGCGAGGTTCTTGATGTTCAGCAGGACAGTTCCGTATACCTACGCTTTCTCGGTTAAGACGCGTTTATGGCATGGCCCCTTCAAAATCGTCTTAAGCGAGATTTACTATAGGTACATAATTTTAATATTAAAGTTAACGGCATAATTTGGAAACGATAAATTAACTAACTAACTATTTTGGCTCGACGATCCAAAGAGAATCTTGGCCTCCGAAATAAGAGCACGCCACCTATCCCGATCCTGCGCGACTTCTTGCCAGTTGTTGACTCGAAGCTGCAGCAGATCCGCCACCACACTGTCTCCCCAACGATATCTGGGCCGACCCACCGGACGGCGACCAGCCGTTCGGTCACCTACAGAGAATGTGTGAGGATCGGGCTGTCAAGAAAGCGTTCTTGGGACGACCGAAACGATAAATTACTTTATTCATTTAGAAACCAGAAACGTAACAAGAAACCAGCATTCCAGATTAAAATAAAGCTTTAAAAAGGCAACTGTGTTCTTATTAGTTAGGCACATATTCCTATTAACAGATTTTTTAAAGCTAATAAGGAGTATTCTGTGCATCAAAACCATTACTAATTTATTTCAATATCGCCATTGAAATTTCCTGAAAATCCAACTGCACCGAAATGAGAATTTCAGTTATTGGAAATCCGTAAGGTGCTCAAATTATTCTCTCACTATATAACATTTATAGGACCTTTCTCAGCCAACTGCGAAACTAATGTTCGCAAAATGCAAATATATTGGCAGCAGCTGCCGCAGACATTAAACGTCGATTCAAAAAAGTGCACCCAAACGTGACTTGTGAATATAAATTCTGGAGTTAACAGAAAACCAATTGGCGTAGAAAATTTAATAAGCACATCTTAGACGTGCGCAGGTCGTTTTAAAAGTCGTTGATGCGCTTTTGTTTTTGATTTAATTTTTGGTAAAAGCTTAGAGCATTTAACCAACCGGAGCGCCATTGACAGACGTTCCTCTGCCGAAAATATAAGACAAGTGATCATACTTATTGTATGGACTGGCGTTTATCTGACGTGGCTATTTTGACTTTACGTATACATTTTACGTTCCCATCCTCTGCAAAAATCGGTACACCTTTTATGTATAGAAAAAGACAGACATGGCCGGTTCGGTTGGTTGAATAGTCTAAGGGTAAAATACGGCTTTAAATATGATGGAATATACCTCCAGCTTCACAATCCATTATATAAATCACACCAAACAACTTCAAAAAAATAGATATGTTATATAACAGTTAGTTTTAACAAGTAATTAACCTTTGGTCAGAAGTCGATACTTCGTTAATGTGGGTAGTTATGAAAACATTCCTTTAAATTGTTATGAGGGTTGTCATTAAATCTAAGGAACGATACAGATACAAAAAATAAAGTCACGTGACTATTATCGTTGATTTGGTACATTGGACTTTTGGCCAGATATTTTGGAAAATCCGCCTGTGTGAGATGGATCGTGACTAAACGTATTTTTAAGTTAGAATACTGCCCAGTCAATATTTATGTTACTGTTATAAATAAAGTTAAATGAAATTTATATTATTATTTTAGGGTAAAAGTGTAACAAACAACTCCAAGATTTTTTTTAAAATTCACTTGGATAAAAACTATTTATTATTTAGAACATTTACATGGAAACTATTCACTTAAAACCAACCTGTCGGTTGAATAAAAAAGGTTCATAAAATCATCCGCTCTTCTAGTCTCGCAAAAATCAGGTGTGAAATTGTGAACTTTAGCCAAACTTCATTTACTTAGAATCTCACGTGAGAATATGTCGATTCTATTAGATTGTCACCGACAAATAGTCGATCCCAGCGTCTGATAACGCCCGAGGGTATAGTCGCTGTCTGGTTTCTATGAAATTTAATGTTTCTTTAAGATTTTATTCAAAACTGTATTCTATTTTTCGTCGATTTCAATCCTGCATGATTATAAAGTTTATATTTGAACTTAGCTATAACTTTCTTTGATGATTGATATTAAAATATGGTTAAATTAAATAGCATAATAAAACTCTCATATTTTTGTCAGTAAAAAATATTTAAATACTCTTTCAAAACTCTTAAGATCCTAAGACATACACGAAGTACAACTAACCTAACCAATGCAATCATATTAAAATCTTATCAGCTTTCATCATTGATAATAATATTTTATTTATTTAGTTTACTAAAAATAAATCACCAACTTTCAAGAACATAGCAACTCTCCATTTCATTAATAAGGGTCCTCCCTGATATGAATTTAGAAGCCCTCATAAAATTTAATTAGATAATAAAATCAACAAAAGACCTTCGACCTTCACACTTCATCAGGCGCAGATGTGAAATTTCATTAACTACAAAAACGGTCATTTTTCAAATAAGATGAGACGTAATTTGTTCATTAATAACTATCATTTTAACATCAAAAGAGGTTTTGACAAGTTAGCTTAGTGCTTAATTTATCTTGGCAATGATGTTACTTTTACGACATCCAGTTGAAGAATATTTTTATTTGCTTAGACTGTCATTTCACTAGACCATTAATTTAACGTTATTACTAGGCACATTTAGATCTTTTCAAGAGATAAAATTAGGATTAACATGTAGTAATAATGAAATGTAATTATGTCTAAAATACTTCAAAAGAAAAATGGGAGAAAATATTATTAAAGAGGTGTTCAGTAATTTATTTAATACCCTACCATAAGGATGAAACCAGTCACCTTTAGTAACCCAGTGACCTTATAAATTTTCAAATGTACAAAACATGCACGGGTTTGGAAAATTCGGTACTTATTTTATGGAGTAAACATACAAAAAATAAAACAAAATATACCTGTAAAAAAATCGTAATAAAGCAAAATAAACACCACAAAAACCTTCAAAAAACATAAATTTAATGACACCTTAGTGAATATGATAGAGATAAAGATGTAAAGTTAAAGTTTTGCCGTAAGACGATGTAAAGGTAAAAAAATAGAATTATATCATTTTGTGTAAAACATTTCTTGGTGACCTAGCTGCAAGTCGTCCGACAAATCCGGATGTCTCCGATGCTAACTTCTATCCGTCCCAATGACTTTTTCGGGACGCATGTACAGTCGACGTCAAAGATATGTTTACACTTTTGCACCTTACGCCATTGTAATAAGGTGCAAAAGTGTAAACATATTTTTGATGTCGACTGTACGTAAAAGTAAAGAGGATACTGGCACAGTAGCGAAAAATATATAAGGTCAACTCGGCGAATACCGTCAGTCGGTGAAGATCGGATGGCAAGCAATTACAGCAATTCTGCATAGCTTTTTTTTACGAAATTGTAAAATTGTTCTAGAACTGTTCTACTATCTATTGCTTGCTATCCAATCTTCGCTGATTGACTGTCTTCGCCGAGTTGAGCTTAGTATATGACTATTAAGTTAATTTCGCTAAATTCTTTTAAACAATTGCTTGTTACAGGTACGCCCACAAGATGTGACATCGTCATGGAGGAGACAGATTGTCCAGAATGCGTCGCCCTAAATGGCTCTTTCTTCAACGGCACGGCGAACATCACATTCATCAACAAGTTCTACTTCTACCAGGTAAGCATCTTTAATCTCTCCTTCAATGCTGAAGATTTTGACTATTTTGTAGGTCTGTCCGGAAAGATTAGTATAGTAGAATGTATGAGCTCCCGTATAAACCACGACACTTCTCTTTGGGATCATCCATTAATTACGTCACACCAATTTCATGATTGTTTGACCCCTCCCTTCCCCCTTGTCACACTTCGTTAGAATTAACTGCACTCTCCCCCCTTAGCGTGACGTCACATTTATATTTTTAGTTTAGGAAGGCGTTGTAAAATAAGCCTTATCGCCTTAGTAATACATTTGCTATTTCGAAAACAATAAATCGTTAAACTCGGCCAGAAAAATAATATCAAATTTTTAGGGAACTAAAGTATTCAAACAAATCCGAGTATGTAGAAAATTAGGTAGTTTAGTAGGTACAATGTTTGGTAACAATTGAAATATTTTTTTTGAAACTTAGATTTTGTAAAATAAATAAATAAAATAAATCAAATAATTTATTCAAAAATAATTGTACAGGTAATTCTTAGAACTATGCATTATTATTACAGAGCTGAGGTTCATATATGCCTGAAAAAAATTGTATGTGAGGATTGTGAGGTCACAAACATGGAACTCCTCCCTCCCCTGTCACGATGTCACATCTCGTGGACCCCCCCCCCCCCCCCTTTGAGGTGTGATGTTATTAATGGATGATCCCTTTCCGGACAAACTAATAGTTCGGTTTATGCAAAAAAAGTTACTTGAGAACTTATATTTAGAACAATCGCACGTGTAATTTGCGAGTCAGCAGTTCAGAAAGAAAATATATTTATTATACTTATTCTGTTGGAAGTTGAGCTTGTTCGGATTATCTATTCACTATTGTATTCAAAATCTCAAGCCGGGAAGGTGCCATAAAAAAGATTCAGAGCGCTAATTATTGCTAATGTATTAACAACTTTACGACTAAGGACATTAGATGCAAAATAAACAGAGCAAGTTAAAGCATGCTTTGCGTGGGGCCAGCACGTGCCAGAAGGACGCGTGCCATAACATCAGGTAAACGTATCCCTAGTTGAACAAAAATTCATTAACATTTTTAACAGTAATTAGTGCCGTGAACCTTTTTTTATGGCACCTTCCCGGCTTTAGATTTTGAAAACAATAGTGAATAGATAATCCGAACAAGCTCAAGTTCCAACAGAATAAGTATACAAGAAAACTTTTTTCTCCTCCCTTCTTCGTCAGCATGTATATAAGTGATTATAGTCAATATAGTCATGCCATATTATAAATAAGTAAGTATAATTCATAAATTCCAAACCCAATGTTTAACCAATTTACAAATGCCTCACCTATTTTCTTTCAAATTGTCGATTTGCTGTTTCTCTCTAGAAGGGACTTGCGATCAATGCTGGTTCATTATGATTCAGTATTTTTAATACCTAACACCTACTTGCTGGGACGCTTGATAAATTATTTATTATGTTTAAAAATGCGTGGAAATATACTTAACGAAAAAGCGAATAATAACCTAGAAGTTCAATGTACAACTCAAGGTCAGTTTCACCTCTTAGGTCGGTACAATTGTAAGAAAATCCATCTCCCGTCTCGCTTAAATGCCATCAGCAACATGATACAGGAATAAAACTATAAATACGTGGTCTGTCTGCCAGATCTGTCTGGATGGCGGCTATCGCCGGGCAAATCCTTATCCTATCGATATCGTGTATCTTAGGCGGCTTTTACACTGCTGCCGTTTCCGCTTACGGCGCCGGTGCGCGAGCGAGATAGAGCTCTGTATGTGTAGCCTTGTCACGCTTGCACACCGTCGCCGCATCCGGTTGCGGCGCCAATATGATAATCGCCATAGGTAGGCTAAAGCTGGAAACAAATTATGGGACGCGGCAGACGGACGCGGCTGACTGATAAGTGTGCACAGTCAAAAACATCCAGCGCGCCAGATTTCTGTCGGACGTCCGAACGCTCAAGGTTACGTCCACGGCTTACCTCCGATAGTTTGCACAGTTCAGTGTATATTCATTATCTAGATACCTATAAGTCGCGGCTGTGAGCCACGTCCGTTGAGCCGCGTCCCATAATTTGTTTCCAGCTTAATAATGACGATATTTTCTGTGCTTGAGTCTTTAATGTGCAGGCCTCCTCTCTAAGTAAGCTTCGTTTGTACCACACACCAAAACTCATCAGTAACATTTGCTTATTTATATTCTTCATACGCCTCTGAAAAACATGTGTAAGCTCCGTTTAGACACGATTAAGGACGCGTTACGCGAGTGACAAAGTCTGAGGGATTATAAATGAGATTGAGACAATCCTTCTAGTAAGTATATACGTAGCAGAATGGCAACTGGATGAACATTTATTATGATTTGATGTAAGGAAAATAGTACATCGGTTAATCATTAAGATGGATAAGCTATTCAAACAACAAAATAATCCAAATTTACCTGCAAAAAAATGTAAACTAATAGTACTTGTTAACAACATTTAGGTAGTTTTTTACTTTAGATCCTAACCGAAACACAAAAAAAGAAAGATGCTGAATGGAAGTTATGAAAGTTCTTAACTTAAATAATAACTTAGATTTTGCGGAACACTATTTTTTCTGGGCAGATTTTGGTGATTTTCCCTCTAAAGCAGTTTTAAATACCGTGGGAGGACTGCTTTTTGTATTTCATAATTTGTGATGTTAAATAGGATAATCCATTAAATGTATGTAAGAAGGTACTACCTAAACAAGTTTTTGGAAAGCTCAGTTACTAAAAATCCTCTTCAGTTTATCATCCGACTACCGAAGAAGGTTAATGGTTTTTAGTCACATTCCTCAAGGCAAACTAAAAAAATCTCGCCGTCGGTCAAAGGAAGTGTGTGGCTTTTCTAGTAGGTTCGAGCGTTTATCTATCCGGTCGGTGACTTTAAGCGTTTCATGTCAAAAGGTAACAACTGCCATACATTACGGAATAAGTAAAATCCCTTTTTAAGTTCTATTAAAGCCAGGAATGGTCACACGGGTATCGTTATCCCTGATTACTTCGGCCTTAATTTACCTATCGTCGTTCGATGTTGCTAAGGTGATATTAGGTGTCTGTCTAATATAAGTTTACGGGTTACTTATTTGGAAGAATCTTTATTCTGTTGCTATCGTGCTGAGTTTTCTTAACCACGGTAATCGATTGACGAAAGTAATTGAATAAATTATGTCAATTGTAATTAATTCAATCGAACGATGGCCGAAATCGATTGATGGCAACACCGGTTTTCAGGCAACTTTTACGATAAAAACGTTTGTGTTTAATAAACACTCATATTAAAACATTTTGTCTCATAATATAATCCTAACCTGGTCCTAGAAAACAAAATAAGATATAAACACTTGAATAAATCTTAATATTTAAGGCTACCTTTAAACACTATAAATTAAGAAACTCCAACAATGGGTTCAAAAACCAACAGTAAAAAAATCCTTCGAAAACGCAGGTTTTGAGAATTTGTAGTAACGGGTCTATGGATTTGACATGTCAGATGTTTATACCACAACGGTGGCAATCAAGCATACGGTCCACCTAATAGTAAGCAGCTACCGTATTCACTGTGTTGATGGCTTGGGGTTTTTAAGATTGCAGCGCCATTTACGAATTACTTTGGATGTTACTTTATTATTTGTTTAAACTAAGCCAACTGATTTGTTTCAGACTGCACAAGTGGCCGTCCTTTGGATCCTGCTAGTGGCGATCGTCGCCGGCAACGCCACGGTCGTTCTTGCCCTCCTGCTCACAAAGGCCAGGAAGAGCAGGATGAACTTCTTCATCATGCAGCTAGCTATAGCTGGTAATGTTTGTTACTATATGTTATACATAGGACTCACCTAGCTGGCCTTGGTACCAGATAAAATCATTGGAACAATTAACTGGTCCACATTATTCTTAGAAAATGAAGGTCGACTTTAATAAAAGATTTTATATCTTGGTGCCGTGACCAGGATTATTTATATACTTTCACTTTATTAAGTAGCCTTTTTGGTTCCAGACTAGTTTACTCCTCAGGATTTTGGTGCTCCTTCCGAACAAGTAAACGTCTTCTGGATCTGGATTCTGAGCCAACAGCGCTAAATCAGATACCAAAATTTGAGACACATTTTTTTCTTAGAGTTACAACTCAATACTATCTTTAAACGGAGAGCTAATCCCGAAAATGGTAAACAATTTTGTTACTCTCAAAATCGTCTTTTCATCTATTTCGGATATTCCAAAAGCAAGGCATGCAAAATATACCTTCTGAAAAAAAGCCTTCTGAAATCTTGAACCGTATAGGTAAGGTAAACGTTCTTTACAAATTGTACAACATATTATTCTTTACCTTATTTTCTCACACAAAATCAACTTAACAAAACACTTTGCATTCAAATTGTTAATCTCGTCACGACTTATTTCACTCACCCAAATCTCACTCACGAGAGCAAAACTTTCCAACAGGAAACCTCTCGATTCCGCAGGGATTCTAACAATTAAACTGAACTGTGCTACAAAGTGGCTTTTCTCAAGTTTTTGGCTAACTGCATTTGTTGTTTGTGGGTCAGTATTTACAACAACATCTTACGAGTTTTCTACCAACTTTGTTTAAGTAATAACGGTTCGTATTGTCAATGTAAAAGTTTGTTATAATTTACACGCATTGATCTAGGTTCAGTTTCGTAAATATTGTGAAGAGCTTTTCTGTTATGTGAATCACTATTCAATTTTATTTATATTACAGCCTTGGTCAGAAGTGTTGAGCACCAATGCGATTTTCATACAAAACTGGAAAGTTTAGTCCATCGTTTCCATCTGTGTTTAAGTTATTTTGTCAATTAATTTAAACTAATAGGCATGTTTTATTGAAGTTAGTAGTAACTGCATAGAATATTTGCAATATGTCGCACCGACTTAAATTTACATTTTTGGTACCTTCTGTTTTCATATTTTTTAAGTACCTTGAAAATGTTATTAAGTGAAGTTTTCTATATTTATAAATAAAATATAACATTTACCGTTACCGTACATTGTTAGGATAGGGAAATAATGCTTAACATCAAAATTGTAAACAAAAAACACCTATGCTCAACACTTCTGGCCAAGGCTGTATATTACTTATACAAATGCTTAATTTTGAGCCTAGGTACATTTTGCCTTTAATATTTTTACAATGTTTAATATGCTAATTTTCTTTAATAACCTGAGCTCAAAAATACTGCTATATGAAGGTGCATTAGTCAAAAGATATAAGAAATCGCAAAATACCCACCCTGCTTTTTTATTTACTCCAGATTGAAATGATCGTCCGTATGCTTATTATGAAATATATTTTTAAAGGCAACATTAAATTTAACAAAATAATGCAGAGGATAGTCAAGATAAACGTCTTTATATGTAAAAATGAGGTTTATGGTAGCATGCCCACATATATCGCTGCAGAAACCTGATCAGACTCTACGAGTAAAAAAAAAGTACAGTCAGCAAGCTTACATGTCTCATTATTCGCAGATTTGTGGGTAGGGCTGATAAGCGTGCTGCCAGACCTAGTGCAACGGATGACTATCTCTTGGCTGGCGGGCTCGCTAGCCTGCAAACTGGTCAAATATTTACAGGTGAGATTGTATTCAAAATTATTTTTATTTACTTTGATGGACAGTTATTAAAAGTAGGTTGTGTTTGAAATATTGATTGAGTAGTTTAGCAGATATCTAATTTTAATTCTATAGGGATTTAAAAAAAGATTCGAAATTGATTACGAACTATAAAATCATCGTGTTTCTAATAAAATAACTTAAGTAGATGTTTTTTCTCTTGAATGCAATAATAAGCTTATTAGAGGCAGAATTTTCCACGAAAGCGGTTATATCAAACAAACTCGGGAAAACAAACAACATACATTTTATTACGCAATTATGAGGCTTAATAATTATTAAAACCAACATATCTACTGAAAATCAGTGAAACCGGATCACTTCGTAAATTAATTTAGTACAAAGTCAACCATTTTTATTGTACTTGAGTGGATAAATTTCGTAACAAATGAAATAAGTTAAACGAAATCGAAATACTAATACAAACATGAAAACATTGAATTCGGCTAAAATAACGCTAAGCTCACAACGATCGAGTTTTCACAAGCGTTTGAAAACTGAGTACAGTCGGCAACTTAAATGTATAGGTTTACACTTGAAAACAACAGTTTAAAAACAGTGAATAAGCAAGCTCCTCTAAGGAGGTAAAACGTTAAAGACGTATAAAGTTGTACAGTCAAAGTAATAAAAATACGTACGTTAATAATGTATTGTAGCACTTTGGCCGCTGCCCGCCCTGCGCCGCTAAGTACAGTGGGAAAAAATTTGTGTAAAATTATTAAATAATAATTAAATATGAATTTATTAAACCTTGTGCCGTATTCTGACTTTAAAACACATAAACTATACATAAAATTTGCGTAACCAGTTAATACATTGGTGTAGTCTAAACGTGTTTTAAAGTTAGAATAGGACCCCTTGTACTTTCTCTATTTAATGTACAGTCAGTACTGCAGAAGTAGCTAAGCCGGCAGGGTGTCCAAAATGACCTACACACGCTCTTATTCTCTTATCAATAAAGTCGTGTCCAGCTCATTGTGAACAAACCACCCGCTTAGCTACTTTTGCTGCTGACTGTACCTAGCACTTAATAAGTTTTATTTGTTCACAGGGTGTAGTAACATATTCGTCAACCTACGTGCTAGTGGCATTAAGTATAGATAGGTGTGATGCCATTACGCATCCGATGAATTTCACTGGGAGCTGTGAGTATTCATATAATAAATCAATAAAAATACCTGACTTAAGTATACACGGAAAAAAAGGATATCTTCAGCCAAGAATACCAATGCGAAAATATCACTGTTTAAACGTACGGAAATATTTTCTTGGACTAATCTAAATATATAAAAGAAGAAACTGACTGACTGACTGACTGACTGACATATCAACGCACAGCCTAAACCGCTGGGTCTAGAGTTTCCAAATTTGGCATGTAGGTCCCTTATAAGGTCTAAGGGTGCACTAAGAAAGGATTTTTCAAAATTCACCCCGTAAAGGGGTGAAATGGGGGTCCAAAGTTTGTATGGGGAAACAAGATTTGTTAGACTATTTTATTTGAAACTTCACCGGAGTATTCCTAACAATAAATGAGTAAACACGGTTTCAGCTTTTTTGAAAATTTTACTCCTTAAAGGGGGAAATGGGGGTGAAAAAGTCTGAAAATCAATATGGGTATCGTTCCTATGGTTTATCGGGTCGCTGATTACGAAAACAACAACCATATTATCATACAACGTGGCAGGTGTAAAATATCATCCCCCAGGGGGTGAAATGGGGGTCCAAAGTTTGTATAGGGAAACAAGATTAGTTAGACTATTTTATTTGAAACTTCACCGGAGTATTTCTAACAATAAATGAGTAAACACGTGTTTCAGCTTTTTTGAAAATTCAACTCCTTAAAGGGGCAAATGGGGGTGAAAAAGTCTGAAAATCAATATGGGTATCGTTTCTATGGTTGATCGGGTCGCTGATTACGAAAACAACAACCATTTTATTATACAACGTGGCAGGTGTAAAATATCATCCCCCAGGGGGTGGAATGGGGGTCCAAAGTTTGTATAGGGAAACAAGATTAGTTAGACTGTTTTATTTGAAACTTCACAGGAGTAATCCTAACAATAAATATGTAAACACGTGTTTCGAGTTTTTTGAAAATTCAACTCCTTAAAGGGGGAAATGGGGGTGAAAAAGTCTGAAAATCAATATGGGTATCGTTTCTATGGTTTATCGGGTCGCTGATTACGAAAACAACAACCATTTTATTATACAACGTGGCAGGTGTAAAATATCATCCCCCAGGGGGTGAAATGGGGGTCCAAAGTTTGTATAGGGAAACAAGATTAGTTAGACTGTTTTATTTGAAACTTCACAGGAGTATTCCTTACAATAAATATGTAAACACGTGTTTCAGGTTTTTTGAAAATTCAACCCCATAAAGGGGGAAATGGGGGTGACAAAGTCTGAAAATCAACATGGGTATCTTTTCTATGGTTTATCGGGTCGCTGATTACGAAAACACCAATGATTTTATGATACAAAATGGCGGGCGTGAAATATCATCCCCCTGTTGGGGTGCGATAGGGTTGAAATTACTAAATATCAATATGGGAGTCGATTTATGGTATTTTGGGACGTTAATTAAGTACGAAAATGGCATCAATTTCGAAATTTTTGTTAAAGAAATAATTTTACCTCCGGGAAAGGACATAGGGTAGTTTCTATACCGAAAATCAGCCCTTAAGGGGGTGAAAAGGGGATTGGAAGGTTGTATAGAGAATTTTTAACCGTTGAACCGATTTAAATGAAACTTGATATAATAGATAGTTTGAATCCCGGGAAACGACTAAGGGTTATTTTCATTGAAAAAATTAACCCGTAAAGGGGTGAAAAGAGGGTAGTTGGTAGTTTATATAGGATTTTTTCACAGCTGAACCGATTTAGATGAAACTTGGTATACAGATAGTTTGAGGCCCGGGGAGGAAAAAAAATAGTTTTTTTTTCGCGAAAACTACCCTTAAAGGTAAAAAAGTTAAGGGTGAAACGAGGGTTGCAGGTTTTTATAGGGAATTTTAAACCGTTGAACCGATTTAGACGAAACTTGGTATATAGTAAGTGTGAATCCCTGCAAATGACTAATTGTTGTTTTCGTTCCGAAAATCATCCCTTGAAGGAAAAAGGGATTGGAATTTTGATCAGGAAATTTTTAACACCTGGACCGATTTAGATGAAACTTAATGCTAATTAGCATACAGATAGTTTGAGTCCCGAGAAGGAACATAAAATTGTTATTACCTCGAAAATCAGCCCTAAAGGTTAAGGGTGAAACGGGGGTTGCAAATTTGCATGGGGAATTTTTAAACGTGAACGATTTAGATGAAACTTTGTATAGAGGTAATTTAAGTCCCGAGAACGGACATATAAATAGTTTTTATTTCTAAAATTAACCCTAAGGTTAAGGGCGAAGGGCGATGAAATGGCGTTGGAGGTTTGAATGGGGAATTTTTAACAGCTGAACCGATTTTGATAAAACTTAGTATAGAGAGTCCCGGGAAGCGAAAAGGATGTTTTTATGGTTTCGTACCAAAATTGTATTTATTTATTATTCAAATAAGTAACACAGCATTACAGTAAAACCAAGGCACTGTGAACTCAAATGGTAGAAAAGGAACCCTTATGGTGCGACTTTGTTTGTAAGTCAGTGACCCAAAGGCAGGCATGTAACGCCAATTTATGAATTTTAAACATTAAGGGGTGGGGGGGGGGATTTGTGGGTAAGTCAATGAGAAATCAAAAAACAAATAACTTTATTGTGTGGCGTATCAAATAAAAGGGCTTAATGTGAGGATCTCTAATTAGTATAATTTTAACATACATAACTTTGAAGTTATTAAAAAAAAGTGTAAATTAATCAATATCGGAAACTGTTTGACAGAAAAATTTGCAAAAATTAAAGATATAATAGTTATTTACGTATAAATTACAGGAAAACTAATAAGAGTGCAGTCAAGCACCAGTCCGACTTAAGACAAAAAAAATCGGGGTACGTGTCCGATTCGCACTCAGCCGCCCTATTAATTCTCATGAAATCATGCTGAAAGCGTCTTTTTTCAAAAATGTAATAAAAAAGTTGTTCGTACGAAACCTTTGAGGCGCAAGTAAGACCCGTACTTGCGTGTTTTTTTTTAATTTCCTAAAATCGTTACTTAAAGTGGTGAAATGGGGGTTAAAAGTTTGTATGGGGCATTTTTAAATGTTGAACCTATTTAGATGAAACTTGGTATGGAGATAGTTTGGGTCCCGGGAAGGGGCAAAATCGTATTTATCCCGAAAAACAAAGCTTACGGGGGTGCATAGCAAAGGGGTTGGAAGTTTGATAGAGAATTATTTTCAGTTGAACCGATTTAGATGAAACTTGGTATAGAGATAGTTTGAGTCTCGGAAAACGACATAGGATAGTTTTATCCCGAAAATCAACCCTTTAAGAGGTGAAAAGGGGGTTGAAAGTTTATATGGGGAATTGATAACCGCTGAAACTATTTAGATGATTTGGTATAGAGATAGTTTGAGTTCTGGGGATGGATACATAATAGTTATCCCAGAAGTCATTCCCTTAGAGGGTAAAAAGGGGGGTCAATTACTAATTCTACGCAAAGGAAGTCGCGGGGAAAAACTTTTATCCAAGATAGAAATCTGCATTAATCATAATGTACGCGGGCGAAGCCGCGGGCAACTGCTAGTTTTATATATTTTCTTAAGATATATTTAACTTCAATAAAGACATTCTACTTGAATAAAAATTATTTTCTAGGCAAATTGTTTTCGTTATATACAAAACAATATTGTTTTGACGAAGGGGATTTGTCTTCAATGAAGATACTTTTTTTTATCGTGTATTCAATCTCATCTTTGTTCAACGCTAAAAATATGTATACATTTTTGAACCTTAATACAAAGGAGTAAGGTTGTGACCTTCTCAGTCTCCGTAGTCCAGGTTTTTCTGCCGGCCGTTTAGGAAGCCTGGCGTCAAAACGGCAACCTAATCCTTAAAGTGCAGCCACTAGTTTTTACGAAAGTTATCTTCTAGCCTTTATAGCAAACTAGGTTTTATTTTTAGTCCGATATTCTCATGATAGTTTCTTTTCGTGAAGAGCAAAGGGTAGCTTAGGAAATATCAAAGATAAGTAGGTACATGTTCCATAAAATTTATTACAAGCTGGGGTCTATATTCACGACCTCCAATTTGGAACCAGAAGTTTTTGTTACCATTGTTTATTCATTAGTCTACTAAACACATACAAACTAAGCTCAGACATGCTGAGAAATTGTGCCGTATTCTAATTTTAAAATAAATAAACAACACATACAATCCTCAAAAATAAATCTAACACACAACAAACAATCAAACAATATTGAACTTGTATAAGACTTGCATCAGAATAATTTTCACTAGCATTTTCTTGAATATCTCAAAAGATATTAATTTTAAAGATATTAATTTTAAAGATACCTATCAAAGTTTACGTTACTGACCCGAAATTTTTGCTGCCGAGTGTATTTCTTATGCAGAGGTTTTGGCTCTAGCTGTATTGTGTAGTTAATGCATTGGAGTTGTATCATGTCAACACGTGTTTTAAAGTTAGAATACGGTCCTTTGTAAGCTAATGAGATTTTAATTGAAACTGAGTTTCCTTTTTAATTTACTAGGGAGGAGAGCAAGAGCCCTAATAATAGGAGCCTGGCTGATCAGCTTTTTGTTTTGCATTCCAATGCTCATCCTATTCGATGAAGACAAAATACAAGGTAAGTAATTAAAATATCAAATGTATTATCTTATCAATCTTATCATCTAGTTATCATAAGTTGTACGTACAGAAAAAAAATTGAGGATAAATTATTTGAAGTGCGGAGTGCATGGTGGGGGTAAGTGAACGAATATTTGACATCACGTATGTCACGTCCCTCGGTCAGCTGTCAAAATTGTGAATCAGCCAGAGACATTTCATAATAATATAAGTAAGGAAAGGAGTACAAGCCATTCATAAAGAAGAAAAAAAATAGTATGCCGAAGAGATCGCGCCACAATCATGCACACAGCGAATAGTTGTAAAGAACATTATGTATTTTTCGTAATTAACCTCATAACGTCAAAAGAGACAAGGTTTGTAGGTTTAGGTTAAGGCGGGCTGTTTTCCTCAACTCGACGTCTATAATAGCGGCTATTAAGCGACAAAGTTAAAAACATCTCTGTTATTAGTTATTAAGCGTGTAATAGTAAGAGACAAGCGTCATTTAAAAGAAGATTATGCAGACAAGTAATAATTTATATTCAGACAATTTTAATAATAAATTCTTCATATTTATCCAGCTCACTTTCAATATTCTGCTTAGTACTCTGAATATGCATGTGAGCATTACCATATACACTTAGGAGCACGTAAAACGGCTCACTGTGCATGGAAATTTCCACATTAAGTGTCCCCTTTTCAGCAGTCTTTAGTGTAATTAAAGCAAAATCGATCGGAGCTTCCTAATTAATCAACTAGTCATCCCAACTTTGATAAATGTTATTCGATTTTGAATCTCAAGTTCAAGTGTTTAAGGTGTAATTGAAGCCTAAGGCGGAAGATATCTGATTCTGATTGTTAAAAGTTAATAATGGACTGACAGATTTGCATTTTGTATAGAAGATGAACGAGGAAACGAAGGGCGCTTTTGAATATCGCTTATGATTAATGAAGCATTGAAACTCATAGATTTTCTTCTAAGTTTAACAAGGGTAAGTCTCTTAGACTATAGGGTGAACTCGGTATTCGGTCAGCTCCAAGTATCTTTCTGGTCTTGCTTAGAAAGGATTTCAAGTGGAACCATGATAAGTACATAACTGGGTCAATGGCACCTCGAGGAAAACCAGTCCTGTTAAGCTGGTCTAATTTGACAGATTAAGCATGACTTTTTTCTCCAGGCACTCTTCAATGCTGGTCCAGCATCAGCAAGCTACAATGGCGTATCTGGATGACGTCGGTGTTCGTGTCGCTGTTCGTGGCTCCAGCTCTTACCATATCCGCGTGCTATGGCGTCATCGTGGTCACCATACGGCAGAAGAGCAGGCGGGTGCTTGGCAGGAGAGCCACGGCAAGCAGACAGAGTAAGTCACGTCATATCTTTCTTCCTTTCTCCATTCCTTCCCTCTCTACTTCCTTCCATTCTTTCTTCCTTTCCCCCTTTCTTCTTCCTTTCTTTCCTTTGCGGGCAGAAAAAGTGTTTTCTAAGTGGCAGGCGGGTTGACATCACTTGACCAAGTATAAATTAACCAAGACTTGCATTTTGAGCCTGAATTTTAAATTGATCAAAGATACGAGCACGGTAATTGTCTGAAAGAATTGTTTATACTGTGCCTATGCATAAATTGCTATTGCAGCCGTCCGCCTACATACGAAACACAATAAGTAGTAGCAAATGCGCTGAATCCATTCGGGAACACGCCTACCCCAAATGTCTATTAATTCTACGACTAATATGGCCACATGAATGTTCTGGATACAAACAACATTATACGTTCATGTGGTTCATGATGCAAGTGTTCAATCATACTTCACGAATCTTTTAATACTTCTGCGATTATCTTCCGGCCCACTCTTTTTTCAAGAACAAATCTTACGTAAATGAACCAAATTGTTTCGTTAACCCGCGATTATTGACTCTAAAACAAGTTTACGACATGCGAAGTCAACATCAAAGATGTGTAAAATTTCATGTAATATCTAACAATCAGTTTTCAGATACTAAAACCGAAGTACACAACAGTAAAAATGGTAAAATACATAAACAAAAAAATTGAGAAACAAGCTACGTCATGCAATGAGAAAGAACTTTAAAAATAGTCTGGGGATTGCTTTATTTTGGGATATATATGGGTAGAGAAATTTGATATGGGTAACAATGACGCCGCATAATTAAATGCAAGCGGACTATACAATAAAGTGACGCATTAATATCTACCTTATTGCACTGTAGTCTAAGAATCTAGATTTTTTCATAAATCTGAAAGTAGTTAGGTAGGTAATTAAGAGAAATAATAAGTAACCTAAACTTATATTGACCAGATATTAAAACCGTATAAAAATATTCTATTCGAAAACTTTCAATTAGTAGTTATATTTATAGTTAAAGTTTGATTTCTGGTAACAAATCTGAATTACCGATTCAGACTAACCAAAAACGGTACAAATGCGGTATACGCACTTATGAAAAAATACTGACGCACAGCAAAAATATTTACTTGCACATCAAAATGATGTTTTAATTTGAATTTGGTTTTTTTCTGCAAGTCAGATAATAGTTGGGTTATGATTATTATTTTGTTGTGCCCTTAAATACATTAACAAGTTGATTCTAAGAACAATATTCAACTCAAATATTTATCGCAGATGCTCCAAAATACTCCGCTCTTTTTCAACTGGCTAGTAGACGCACCATAACAAACCCCTTCTTAAAAAAAGTCCCATGCACTCATAGAAAATTTTGTCCACGTCCTTTGACTCCGATTTTAAGCCCACATAAAATCGCAGCCTCCTAATCTGGTAATATTTCACCGTGAACAGCCGTCGAGTCGAGTCACGTTTCATTTAATTTTCTCTGATTCCCGTTTTAGTTTTTCTGCCCATCAATTTCGTGAACGTGAACATTATATTGTCGTGAGGGCTTTTGTCACTGGTATTTTCTTTTAATATTGCTTTGTGTTTGTACAATGTGGGCAAATATTGAATAGAACTCAGTTTGGACACTGTGATAATAGCAATTAATAAAATGCGCTGTTTGCTAACAAAATACAAAGGTGTTACCTCCAAATTGCATTTTCTGCGATCTAAAATAATATTTTCAGTAGAAAAATTGAAAAAACTAATAGTGTCATAAAGGGCTGCTGTAAGATTTTCTCATTTAATGGGAAAAAATGACATAATACACAGCAAAAAGCTTACAAATGGAGTTTCTTTCTCGCATTATTCATTATTACTAAGAAAGCACTACCTCCACGTTCTTCAAGATACGTAGCAAAAAATGTCCGCTTTCATATTTTGTATAATTTACTCTTATACAACACGGTTCAGTCTGCACTCTGTTATGCAAATAAATATTAGTTTTCTCTGCAAAGCTGTCAATAGTTACGACCCCATGTTTGTTTTCCATTTGCCTGACATTTGAACTCCTTTCTTAATACACAAACGAACATGCCCGAGGAATTATATTACAGTTGCATCAAAATCATAACCAAACAAACTGTGATTGAAGTGTTTAGACAGAGCAATATTTCTATTTATTTTTTTAATTAGTTTTTATATTATAAACTGCTCCAATATGATACGTTCATAATTTTAGTGACTATGTAAATACCTTAATCCGCATGACCGCGGTCGGGGAGGAGATTTTCATTACGTTACCGTAGGTAATGAATTTTCATACGTTTTTACCCACGGTCACAGATAACACACTGATGTTACAATACTGGTTGCAATAATGGTGGTAATTACACACGGTTTTCGAACGCAGAATAGAGGTTTTATGGTGTGGGTGTAGATAAACAAATATTGCCCACAACAATCACGACACTGCAACTTTATTTTCGCAACGTGCAAGCTATTTAGTTTTTCTTTTTCGCGCTGATGTGTAGCAGGGTTTACGATCCGTGCCGAGTTAGGGTACGGTCACCAAGCCACTTACGTATTTGGGTCGTGCACGGAGTAAAAATCAAAGTTTTTCCTGTTACCCAAACTTGCGGACACCGCGATTTAAGTTTGGGCTTTGAAGTGTAAATAGCACTCTCAGCAATTTCAATTTTTGCTCACTTCCAAAATGAATATATAAGTATAAAAATTAAACATATAGATAGCACTAAACCCTACTTATAGTGTTGTATTCCTGCTGTGTTAAGTAAGGTTACCAAAGAGCTCAATGAGGACCCAGTCTGACGACCCTCTTGTTCCTTTACCCGTCAACACAGTGAATACTTCTTTTTGTAGGCAACTATAGGCTACGGGCTACCGTTTGATGGTAAACAGCTATGTTTACCATCAGGCGCGCCGTATGCCTGTTTGCCATCGTCGTGGTATTAAAAAAAAGATATGCCAAACGTTTTTAAGCGTAATCATCCCTATGTATAGATGAATTATCGAGAGCGTGGAATTGCATATGTAGTAGTATTGTTTGTGTACAGGCATTCTATATTTGAATCCGCACACAAAGAGGCACAACACGGTACAACCACTACATATGCAATTCCACGCTCTCGATAATTCAACTACCTATACGAGTAGGATAGGATTATGTCTATGAAATGTGTATATCCTACGTGCCGTATTCTAATTTTAAAATATATAAACAATACATTAAAAACGCATTCTATCTCAAACATAACTTTAACAACACAACAAATCATTAACCGATATTGAAGTTGTATTGAAGTTGCATCGGAATAATTATCAAACAAAGTCTGATATTTCTGATGCAGACGTGTAGGCGCTAGCTGTATCGCATGGTTAATGCATTGGATCGAGTTGAAACGTGTTAAAGTTAGAATACGGCCCTAGATCTAGAACTAACAGATACTTTTTTTAATCTGACTGACGAGATGTAAAACAATCTTTTGTTTTCAGATAGCGATGACTTGGACACACGCCGTGCCAGTAGTCGCGGCATCATTCCAAAGGCGAAGATCAAGACGGTGAAAATGACGTTCGTCATCGTGTTCGGTAAGTGGACGTGTTGACAGATCACTTTAGAAGAACTGCCAAAAATGTGAAATTGGTTCAGAGACCATTAGTGCTCGGAAGTTGTAATTTGGTAAGGCTTTCCAAAATAAATTATCGGGAATACTTGTAAAATTTTCCTGTATAATAAGATTTTAACATAAGCACGATAGTGACGTGGCTACACTAAGGGCCGGTTGCACCAAACTGTCTGTGAACGTATACGTAATCGTAAAATCTTGTATGAAAAGTTGGACAGTTTTCTATGGGATGACATCTCCGTTTTCATATTTCATATCATTTCATACTTTTCATACAAGATTTTTTTTACGATTACGTTTACGTTTACAGACAGTTTGGTGCAACCGGCCCTTGGTATTTAGTAGTACAGTCGCCATATACCGGAGCAGCCAGGGTACTCAAAAATATCTGAACATGCATTTATATCGCATGTAGGCTAAAGCAAGAGGCGTTGTTCCGATATTTGTGGCTACCTTGTCCGCTCAGATAAATCTGATGGCGACTGTACAGTACATGATGGTCGATTAACTTCACAAAGGTAAAAATGCGCCGTGTTTTAATAGGTTAATGAGCGCTTGAAACGAGGAAAAGAGCGCTGTGTTAATGATGAATTCAGTTTCCGAGAGTTCGCTAAAAGTTGCAGTTAGGTAAATAAAGCATTGTGTTTTACGACTTTTTAATTATAACTTGCCAGCTCACAGCAATTTATTTAATTTTATTTTATTTTAATTTAATTTCCAAATAAGAAGTATAAGGACAGGCCTATTTCAACGGACACGTTATGTAAGAAGTGATTATAGTTAAAAACTAGTTAGTTTGGTTGTATGAATGAAAAACGTTGAATATAATTATCTGTGACAATAGTGATGAAAATTTTAATATTTTAAGTTAAATGTACTCCAAAAACTAAGCTACTTTTCTAGCAACTCCTTTATCCTCCGTCTCGATTAAGTAAATATACGTATATTACGAACTTAATACGTATATCACTTCCCACATAAAGGTACAAGAAGAATAAAAGCATTGATGTAACAAAAGCCTCTTAAGTACAATGACATCTTTACAAACTTTCACAATAGACCCGAGTCTCTATAACAAAGTCATCAAACATTAAGAAAAGACGTCAAAACTCAGCTAATTATAATTAACTTAATGTGAAATAGGAAAACACTACACTAATTAACAAGCTCTGCTGTTGAATTTCTTGTTATGTGTTTCTTAGTACATGGATTGTATTCTTTGTATTTTTTTGTTTTGATATTCCTTACTTCCTCTAACGATAGCGTTATCCAATATACGTACTGTTTTATACAATTAAGTCTTTATTTTTCTATTATTGGGTCTAGAACGGAGCAAATTCTATTCGGATAGTGCCGAATGTTGGATAAATACTAGTTACACAAAATTCACAGATAACGAAAGATTATGTGTATTGTGTAATTTTTTGATATCGAAATTCAATTGCAAATGTCCCGCAATTTATTTTTACATGCGAATAAATACTTAGGTACCCGTGGACGTCCTATAAAAATGTGTTTTTTTTTCAAGAGCTCGGTACTATATTGTCTATATTGTATGTCCTATTGCTGAACATGGAAGACTTCTCGTAAGCATAATATTGAACTAATGTAATCCCCACGCCGGCCCAAAGTCTCCAAACTGACTTCTTATTATTTGAAATCCATCGCGCATGTAATGTTTCCAGGAAATTCCTCACATGTTTCCTTTCACCGAACATGTCCGAACACCACAGAAAATGTTGTGACTTGAAAAATATTTATTCGTAGTCTTGTTTTTGTCGATAAAATATATAAATTTCCTATATTTCTTCGAATCGTGTCTTCTGCCAACTTTACTGACAAGCTTTTAGCCCGCAGTGAAATGTCTTTCCTTGATTTTAAACTTGCTGACCAAAAATGAGAGCATGCCAAGGTAAAATTAGAATTTAGTATATTTAAAACATTCCTGGCAGCTATTAGAAAAGTAAATATATATGTCGGTTTGGTCTCAATAAATTATAAGGATATAATCTCTTTTTAAAACCTGGACAAAGATTAATGGCTACAAAGATTTATTGCGATCTGCCATGGTGAAGTCAATTCGTAGGTATTTTCTTTAATGGTAGTATCTATTGGTAAAAATATGATTAATCGAATTTCATACAGACGGTGTTGAATTTATTCATTGATATTTGAATACTTAACTTTATAAAGACACACCTACCTATTAATGTAGGAAAAAAAGTAATTCTGATCTTCATAAACATAATTTCTCTGTTAAATACTTTTTAGTGTTTCCCACGCACGGCACGATTCAAACATTTTCACATAAACATGTCAACTAATGACGTGACATCATGTTCAACATGATGCGCACGATATGACATGTCACATAAACTGTCCCAGAACTGTGACATATGAGAAAATTACAAAATATAGTTTGATTCAACTAGAAAACATTACGTTTTCGCTACTACAAAGTAATTTGTGAACAAACACGCTCAACGAAATGGAAAATATAACTTAGCAGCAATCTCTTCGATTGAATTGGCAAAGTGAGCGGTGTTAATTATATAATTATAAGACGTTAATTTATTTTTAAATTGCCCGAGCTTTTTTATTTTACCGTTTTTTTATGTGTTCATAAAATTATCGATTACGATGGGCTTTAAAAGTCGCACATAAAATAATTTCAAGAAGTAAAAGAAGACGAAATTTAAGACTAAAATACGTGCAATTACGAAAGTGCCTAGTACACGTTTATTATTGATGTAATCATATAGAAAGAAGATCTTCACGAACGAAAGCTAGCCTAGTGGCTATCGTAATAAATGGTTAGGATTTCGGCGTACTGTGAAATATTTATTGTACTTCCGCAAGGCACTCAATTATCTAAAACGATTGATATAAATACATTGTTGTTTTGGTGTTATGGACTAAGAGCTGGCCACGTCAGATATGACATAATAATGAGAGCAACGAAACCCGTCTGGTTAGATTGCTGTACTATCCTTATTACTAAATCCGGGCACCTGTCAGCTTTTAATGGGTGGAGATCAGAGTTACAGACTAGCAAAATTTTTGAATTGAAAAATAGTACTACCAAAATAAGTAGAAACAGTTGTCTCAGTTATAGAGGACAGGGACTATATTTTCACTTTAGAACAAAAAAGATTGCATATTATTGCGGAAACTGAAATAGTAGGCGACAAACCATCAATTACATTATGCGTCGTTTGGCACTACTTACCCCCAACAGTAACTTTTGGCAACGATATATATCGTCTAATTATTTACATAATTTCTCACAATATTGCATCAAAACCAAAACTCTAGGATTTGTTTCCTCGAAGAAATGTGCATTCTTTGACCTCTACCACTTTACAGCTGCCAGATGTCCAGATCTATAAATAAGCATATAGCAAACTGACTAGAAGGGTTTCGTTGCTCTCATTATTATAAACTTGTATAGATGTCATATACAAAGGAAAAAGTGACCAACGCCTCCGGTGCCCAAGGCTGGATTCGAACCAGCGTCTTCTGCATTCGCGGCAGACGCGTTAACCAACTTCGCCACCTGGCCACGAAAGCACCGGTCGAATTTTCCCGTGTATATGCAATCTTTGTAAATGCTAAGGCGCATTTGGCCAATCATCTAAGGTACAACATTATGAGTCATAACCTCCATTCTTGAGCTCTTAGGAGTTCATAGAATGCGAGAGAACAAAAAAATCAAAATATTCATAAAAAAAAAATAATTTGATTTGTTCTTTCAGCTCTCATTATTGTGTCATATCTGACGTGAATTTCCGTCTATTAGGTCCAACGACAGCAAGCGCAGTCTCAGTAACCATTTAAAACCTAACCGGAGCTGAAAAGCAAACCTAAAAGGCGACAGGACTACTTGGGATGACCAAAAATTTGCAACCTATAGTTTAAGACTTGAATTATAGGAGCTTTGCCCCACAAGTTTTTAAGTGAACTAATAAAAACTATCTGGACCTGAGTGTACGAGACATCCCATAACGGTGTCGTTGACCGAACTTTGAATGGAAGTCCCATGAAACTTTATCGGATAGGCCATAAACAGTGTTTAGATAAAAGGTTAGAGGCGTTAACATGTTGGGAGTTTTCGGCAAATCTGTCAGCCTTGCATACCTAAATAGTAAAAGTGGATCGGCGATTTTTTTAGCAATCTTTCAGAAAGTTTTATTATGAAAGATATCACAATGAAGATAAATACCTCAGGCGCGGTCCCAGGGGGGGGGTCACATGGGTTATGACCGCCCCCCCCCCCCCCCCCCCCCAAAATCCTACATTTCTAATAGAAATTTTTTTTTACAGACCCCCTCAAAAATTTGAAAAAAATATTCTACATTAGTGTCCCCCCCCCCCCCCAAAATTTTCGTCTGCGACCGCGCCTGAAATACCTACGTATACATTTATTGAATACATTATGTATTTTCAACCCTTCCACATATTTTGCGAGGTGATTAAGTACCCTCCACAGCTTTTACTATGAGACTTTAATTTAATCAGAATTCTAGAAAATTCTTTTGGTGCTTTCATACATTTCGTCCGATCGGTTTTAATAGAGAAGTCATATTTATTTTTGGGATTTTGGAAGTAGTCCTATAACTAGAAAAATTAATTCAGTATGAGGTGATTAGGTAGGTACCTAATCACAGTAATCATCTCGTTAAATTGAAACAGAAATGATCCAAAAAGCATTTTGCCTATAACCCTACTAGCTGTTCCTGTGGCTACACCCACGTGCATTTTAGAGGGAAAACTACCCTTAATGTTACTCCGGGGTATAAACAGTAATTACTACTTATACGATGAAAAATATCATGACATGAAATTCTGTGTGGCAGTTTTTGCGTAATTCGCGACAAAACAAATTTCTCCTTATTATTACGCATTGCTATATTATTATGTATAAATAATAATATAGCATTGATTTATTACATGTATATTTATCATAGTTGTGAGAGACGTACGAATTATATGTAGCACATACTAATGACATATAGTAAATCAACTGACCGAAAAACTAAATGGGTGACTTGTCGTCCAGGTAATATATAGCGGCACATTTAGCATTCTAGCTACTGAAGAGGCATATTCGAATGTTAACAATTACAATTTGATTTGTTTTTGATATGATTCATATGGATATTGGCTAGTAGTCCATTTCGCATGTACAAAGAAACGTTAGCGAAATGTAGCGCGAATCTTATTAATATGGAATTAAATTGTGGTTTTTAAAGATCGCATAGGTCTTCATTTAGTATTTTGGTTGGATACTGGATTTATTTTTATCATTAGAGTAATTTATAATGCCCGAAATCCAAGATGGCGAACATTTACGAGACACATAAAGTCAAAGGGTCATTTATTATGATTTTTACGGCTTTCGGAGTTGACGCATGGAAAAATCGCCATAAAATTTCACCATTAAATTTCAATAACCAATTCATTCATATTTTTCGGTTATTAAAATTACCAGTATTATTTTTTGTAATGATCGGTTAGTAGGCCCTAAGTTAATTGGTTATAATTAATTGCATCACCTTATAATTTATTTATATCCAATCGTATAATAATTATAGCTTGTGGTTTAGAACGCATTTACAAAAAAAATACAAAAATAATAATTAACACAAATTCGAAAGTTGTATTAGAAAATTAGAATTTGGCACCATTTTGATATCAGTATCTCATAGAACTTAGCCTACTTTTAACATTTATGTTATGGGCACACACTTAAAATTTCAGCATCACCATTTTCACTGAACTACTAACAAGTAAATCAAATATCAATCTTAAAATTATCTATAATAGTCCTCTATTACCGGGATAATTATTCATGATAGTATCGCATTTCAACGAAAAATATTGCATGTTTTGGATTTTTATTTAGCCCTAACGTTTCGAGCCTGCTTGTAGTCACGGGATAAACAGTTTTTTTTTCATGCAGAATAGGCAGGCGTTTGACCACATCAAATATAAACATCGTTGTCAAGATTACATTGCTCATAAACCAGCAATAATCCGAAGCACGCAACATACCTAATCCATTTAATTGACATAATTAGGTATCATAAAAAATATCCTCACAACAAAAAACGTAACTTAACTATAACACTGATTGCACATAATTCAATTCAATTGAATTCAATTTATTTAATTCAGACATGTCCATAGAAAATCAATAAATGCTTAATCGACTATTCTTCGGTTCGATCTAACTTCGGCTTTGATTTACGAGTACAATTTGTATTTTTTGACGCAATCCTTATTTTTCTAAGCGGCTTAACTATTTATCTTTGACTAATATCACAATATTGTTCTGTCCTTAGTGTTCGTCCTATGCTGGTCTCCATACATGATCTTCGACCTGCTGCAAGTGTACGACTACATCCCGGACACACAGGCCAACGTGGCTGTGGCGTCCCTCATCCAGAGCCTTGCGCCGCTGAATTCTGCAGCTAACCCGGTCATCTACTTCATATTCTCTAATAGGATATTCCTCAGTTTAAGGTGAGTTAAAGCTATAATGCCTCTATTTCATCATGTTTGCTGCTGCATGCTTATTATGTTAGTTGCCTTTTTGATGAAGCAAAGAGCCATTGGTAGGGAACTAGTAGGTTAATCAGGCTGGTTGGCAGCGCGTCGATAAAAAAAAGTCAAGTGTATTCAAACGATGACACGACAGCGGAGACAGCGCCCTAAGACTCACGCACACATTCAAACGTATACAGACGTGCCGTGCACACATAGGCGCTGAAACGAGTTTTGTAGTGTGACGTGTCCGCCCTGTGCCAATAGTATCATACGCCGCTTATTTCTGCCTTGGGCAGCTTATTAGTTGACTCCACACGTCTCTGCTCCGCTCGGCCTAAATGGAAAGGCAGCCTTACATCCAATTTTCATTAACATTATTACGTAGTACTAATAGAAGCTATGTTATAAGAAGACGTACCTACACACTGGTTTCAAGCCCACTCGGTATATTTTACTCTTGTCGCATATTCTGCGGCTGATTTAGTTATCCAATGGTGCGACTCATGTGAGATGGTGCAAACGGCCTTGATTTATGAATCGAGTGTCACTATATGCTTTTGTTGCCATGTGAACATTTAGTGTAATCGTTTAACTAATATAACGTAACGATTGCGTTTGCGTTAGGTCTTAATTTGTATGGGATTTTTAACACAGAACACCAAGCGGTGGTTTAGTTTTCGATAAGTACCGCTTGGTGTGGTGTTTTTAAAATTAAACAAATTAAGACCTAACGCAACCGCAATCGTTACGTTAGTGAAACAATTCACTAAGGGTTCAGTTCTATTCGGCACAACAGAGTTATGGAGGAAAGAGAACGCAAGACATTGCATGCCTTGAAAGCCGCCTGCTCCTTTTAAATGAAAATACTTAGTGGCATGTGAAATCTACACCGATACTAATATCCCCGGAAACGGCCCACACTACAAACTATTTTTGGTGAAACTTTACAACAAACAGTCCAAATACAAGGCGTCAAAGATCCATTGGGTTAGCTGAGGCTTTGACCTACTTTCACTTCGCAATTCGGAGATATTTATTCATTATGTTTATCCCTTTATTTCTTTCTTGTCTATTGCCGTGATATGTCAGAACATGTCGTCTACAGCTTCCAAGTTAATTGCGTATATAACGACACGAAGAGAAAACAAACGCTGCTTCCATTTACAAAAGGTGTTATGTGAAACTTTATCAGCTAATGATCGAGTTTCACATGTGTGCTTATTATTTATTTCAAATAGAATTGTAAGTGGGATGGATGAAAATTTTACATTTGATTCAAACACTGTTTCAATGTAAAAAAAATGTGGGAATAACTAGGGATACACGCACAGATGTGCCCGCCGGATTTGTCCGACGGATGTGCCCGGCGGACAAATAAGACTGCTGGAATCTACGACTCGCAGATGATTAATTAATTCCATAATTCATCGGTCTTTCTAACTCTTTACGCCTTAAAACGCCAGACGCGCCAGAAAAGAAAATTAAGAGACATTTTGTTTTGGAACTTCATTAATTATCACTTTAGTCTGAAGGTACCTATCTATTGAATTACAAAATATTTACGAACCTGTAAAGATTTAATTTTTTTTTTTTTTTTTTTTTTTTAAGATTTAATTCTCGAAACGAGATTATTCAAACACACTTTTGAATAGGATTCTAGCTCCTTACAGAAATCCTCCTGGCGTAGAAATAAAGCTAAAAAAGCAGGGGCACATATAATTATAAGACACTCAAAAAGCAACTTAAATACAACAGATTTTCATGAATTTTGACCTTGAATCAAATACGACTCAGACACCTGAAGTAACTTTTGGGTCAACATATAAAACGACGAGTGTACGAGTTTATAGATTATTATTTAAAAAAAACGTTTATTTCGAACCAAGATTACCTCTCATTACCAAGTGAACCCTAAGGGGTCAGAAGTTAAGGTAGACTTAGCAGGAAATCATATAGGTGTTAACGGGATTTATTTCCTTGTAAATTCTCACTAATCTCACTAGCGAATCAGTGTGGATACACAAACCTTAGTATATTCATAATGGACCTTTCGGTCTTCTGAATAAATGAGACCTTAGACATGATTAATTACAGAGCCCATAGATAACGTAGATAACTCATTAGTGGAATCTTTTGGGTCGCAAACACGACGATAAAATATAGGTATACTAGTCTCCGCCTAAGACTTGGTATTGACGTCTTTTTCACCCCCATAGGCGTTAAAATTTCAAAACTCATTCTTAGTGACGTAGTGGTTTTAATTAATTTTATGGTTTATCTTCATTAGAGTTTAGGATGTGCGTATGTTTCATATATTTAAAAGACATAATATATTATATTATACGCATTTTACTGACATTCGGATTTCTTTGAAGCGTTCATTAAGTTTTTAATATTCTTCACAAATGTGCCTCAACTTTCTAAGCAGGTACGTCTCAATACTTTTAGGGGTGAAACTTTTTGTTTTCAATCTTCGAACAACTTTATCAAAAGGAACATTCTGATTCATCTAATGCTTCGTTGAATCGGATCTAAAAGTTAAAAGGACTTTAGGATTCGTGATAATTAATATGAAATAAATTTCTTATAAATCTATAAAATCATAATTATTAATATATCCGCCCTACGTGCACCATATATGCAATGCACCCTATGTACATTGTTCCGACATACTTCTTCTTTTTATGAAAAAGCCGAAAATTCTCTATTATACACCGTGTTTTTTTATTTCCTTTAATTACAAGGGCTTATTCCTGAGCTTAAATTAAATATATTTCTCAAAGACACCAGTGTCCTAATTATAGCTTCAATTCTGAGATAATCGATAGTTAATGCCTGCCTTTCGGATTACGTAAACCTAGGTACATAAATTGTTTTTTGTACTCTGAGACACCGCATGTTACAACAAGTTAATTTTCCTCTATGTTTTAACATGAATACGGCAATTATACACATGTATTTTAAAGCAGGATTATAGTTAGGTACTATATAAAAAAGGGGCTATTATATGATGTGCATGAGATGCCCGGCGGACAGATCCGTCCGTGTATGGCGCGAATTGGACACGGATTTGTCTGCGGACACGTCTGAATAGCGCCATACGCGGACAGATATATTATGTCCGCCAGGCATATCCGACGAACAAATCCGGCGGGCACGTATGTGCGTGTATCCCTAGCTATTGACCAAATATAATCTATGTGTACACGAAAGAATGTAGATTCGCTATAGTGTGTGGGTAGAACATAGGCTAGGTTATAATCGCCAGAGTAACGTTAGCTACTCCGTGGTTATGGCTCATGAGTTACATGTATCTGTAATGAATTTTGGAAAACTCAGGCAAAATCCTTTTTTTTACTAGCCTGGTAAGGTGTCCCACTGCTGGGAAAAGGCCTCCCCTCCTTCCCACAATTTGGCCCTGTCTAATGCGCACTCCTGCAATCCTTCAATATATGTGTATATAATCGAAATATATATAGATGGTAAACACCCCGTTTTAATAGAAGATATAAGATATAAAACCTCTGGTTTATGAGCCACAAAGTGTCTAAGCTAAAGTGCAATTTAGTGCTTTAAGGTCCCGCGGGTGCTTACAGCAAATTAGTGCGACAAGGACGCTTTTAGTGGCATAATGTCCACTTTTATATTGATATGTTTAATAGTGTACTCCCGCCTTAGTCACAAGAATAAGGAAACGCATAAAATGGTAAAAGACCTAAATACTTCAAGTAAAAATTATACAAATTTTCCTGTCAAATCTGTCTGGCGGAATGTGTGGCGGACAAAATCAATGTTTGGTCAGATTAAGCAAAGAATATGTCGGCGGAGAGCCATCTTCTGCCAAAAGCCAATGTTTGACAATAAGGAGCAATTTAAAGTTATTTTTATGGGGCAGATCGGGGGCAGATTAGGGTCGTTCTGTTAATAATGTGACGATGGACAGATGTCCAATATTCTGCCAAACGTCATGTTTGACAATAGGGAGAGAAAGTTGTAAAGGGCAGAATAAGGACCCTCCCGTTAAATATCTATCGGCGAATAAATCTCCATCTCCAATCTTCTGCTGAAAATCATTTTTGACAATAGAGAGCAAATTAATTCTGGAGCTTATGACCTCCTGCTAACTGGCCCGAAGTGGGAATTTCACGCATAAATTGCCTATCTATTGATAGTATTGATCTTTTAGAATCTATATCGACGACCTTATAAAGCGCTGGCGTAAAAAAACTTAACTATTTGATGTAAACCACACGGTGGCTGATCAAGTGATCATCCAATATGCACGGCACCCAGTTTAGGGATAGCTATAACTTTTTTTTTTCCCAACAGACAAGACGAGTGCTAAAAATAAGTATTGTTTCAGGAACATCCCTCCATACAAATGGTTGTGGTGCTGGGTACGAGCCAGCGACAGCCCCGTTGGAAACGAGTCGCGCGCGCATACGGAACTGCTGACGTCATCACACAGGCGGACGAGGCACGACCTCACTGTTAGGGTAAGGATAAACTCTCTTTGCTCCATTAATGTGAAGCATGAGGAGCTTCAGAGGGTGAGGGCCAGTATGGAGATGTAGTGAAAGGCGAGGTGTCCAGTATAATAATGCATCGTTTATTGGGTCAACAACCTATTATATACATGTGTAAGGTCGTGCATCGCAAGCAATACGCATTATGTCGCAGCAAACCATGAAGTTGCTGTTAAACATGTAATATGGCTAGACAGCCATTACAAATGGCTGACCCCCTTTATCAGCACAGAACGTCTCGTTTCTCTCGTCTTTATAGAATTCCTAGCTTAGTTCTCGACCGACCTTTAACCAAGCCACGTCTTACCATTTCCGTGCTAGCCCTGGCGTACAAGGTGATCCAAGTACGATAATGTTAATGTAAATTAATTTGAGTTTAGTGAAATTAACATTGTTTGGGAAATAGCATGCACGTTTTGTTTGCTGCTGAATAAAGTTTTAGGTCAACGGATTCCACCAACCTAATCCATTAACGCACCAACGGAACAGCAACCGACATTCACGAGGCCTCATTACCTATACAATATACAGCCTTGGCCAGAAGTGTTGAGCATAGGTGTTTTTTGTTTACAATTTTGATGTTAAGCATTATTTCCCTATCCTAACAATGTATACGGTAACAGTAAATGTTATATTTTATATATAAATATAGAAAACTTCACTTAATAACACTTTCAAGGTACTTAAAAAATATGAAAACAGAAGGTACCAAAAATTTAAATTTAAGTCGGTGCGACATATTGCAAATATTCTATGCAGTTACTACTAACTTCAACAAAACATGCCTATTAGTTTAAATTAAGCTTAAACAAAGATGGAAACGATGAACTAAACTTTCCAGTTTTGTATGAAAATCGCATTGGTGCTCAACACTTCTGGCCAAGGCTGTACATCACCTTTAACCAATTGACCGACGAAATTTGCGCCTGGCCGTGGGTCTAAATCCTTGGTGCAATCGATTCACTAACGTAACGTAACGATTGCGTTTTCGTTAGGTCTTAACTTGTATGGGATTTTTAACCCAGCACACCAAGTATCTCTACTCGGCGATTTAGTTTTCGATACGTTCCGCTTGGTGTGCTGTGTTAAAAATCCCATACAAATTAAGGCCTAACACAAACGCAATCGTTACGTTACGTTGTGAAACGATTACACTTGAGGTTCTGGGTTGCAAGACTGACAATAAATGTTTATATTGTACGTGTCTAATGTCTATAAGCCACAAAAATGACAGAATCTACCTGGGGAAATTAAGCATTACTTTCTTTCCTATGACGTAATATTTTTCAATGAAAGTTTCCATTTTAAAATGTATTCTTGTTCTTTCAAATGCATCCATGTCAATTAGACTCTGGATCTGTTTCAGTCCTTTTATTGTCATACATCTGACTCAGCTAGTGTTTGTCGTTAAATGTACCAAACTGCAGAAGCATGCTCGAAAGTTGGCGTCAGAGTGTCGCAGTCGCAGTACACGCCATCATTTTACATATGAAAAATAAATCGTTGAGAATGCAACTCTCGAACAAAGGTCACTCCTCCGACATTCAAAGAAGATTTATGATAAGCTGTAAAATGTGTTGTATTACAATTAGGGCTATACAGCCATTTCGCATAACGCCTGTAAAGTTAGAATGTGTCATCCACTTTGCTTTCAATAGACTTTTTAATCACCCGTTATTTATGCAAATATGAGGTTTAAATCGTGAATATTTTCTTTTCTATTTCAATAGCGGCGTATTTATTCATTGCTTATTTAAGTTACATTTATTCCTACTGGCAGGTATCATAGACAAACTATTTATCAAACTTTTTGGACGTAAAATTATTATTTACCTGCTGATTTATACGATTATACATTATTAAAAGTCTTATGATGGATAGGCGGCTTGTCGTGCTAGATGGACCTCGAGCTCAAATAATTGAGCCGTGGAAAAAAGGCCGAGACATAATGCTAGGAATATAAGCTAGGCATAATGCTGATGGTTATGAACCGTGTTGGGAAGATAACTTATTAACGTCTCTCAGGTCTCAATTAAGTAGTTAATTTATGTTTTTTCTATTTCTAACAAGCAAAACTATCTAAGTGACAGATGAGGACAAAACATAAATTAACTAATTGAGACCTGAGATACGTTTATAAATATTTAAGGGGTAACCCCTCTGGGGTAAATCACTCTGAGTATATTTCTTAAACTGTAACATTTTTTTGGACAGATTAAACTAAAGCCCAGTCTTCTCCCCAGGTAAAAGAAGAAAGCCTGAAGTTCCCCAAGCACCGGCTGAACCAGTGCAGCACCAACTCACGCAAGGTGCGCCTCCATCTGCCAGAGCACCAGATCAACAACAACTGCCACCCGCAACGCCGAGAGGACACCTTCTTATAGATACCCACTATTATATACAGTTAGAGTAAGACAGTATCTCAGTAAAAGACAGCCTGTGGTTTCCCACACACCGGATGAACCAGTGCAGCACCAACTCACGCAAGGTGCGCCTCCATCTGCCAGAGCACCAGATCAACAACAACTGCCACCCGCAACGCCGAGAGGACACCTTCTTATAGATACCCACTATTATATACAGTTAGAGTAAGACAGTATCTCAGTAAAAGACAGCCTGCGGTTTCCCACACACCGGCTGAACCAGTGCAGCACCAACTCACGTAAGGTGCGCCTCCATCTGCCAGAGCACCAGATTAACAATAACTGCCACCCGCAACGCCGAGAGGACACCTTCTTATAGATACCCACTATTATATACAGTTAGAGTAAGACAGTATCTCAGTAAAAGACAGCCTGTGGTTTCCCACACACCGGCTGAACCAGTGCAGCACCAACTCACGTAAGGTGCGCCTCCATCTGCCAGAGCACCAGATTAACAATAACTGCCACCCGCAACGCCGAGAGGGCACCTTCTTATAGATACCATAATAACATTGTAGCCGGCTACGTCACGGGAAATTAAACAAGTTTTTAGATATACAAAAATATAATATAATAAAATAAACTATATACAAATCTACTAGGAATCAGTCAATACGTGAGCCGCTAGAAATTAAAACAGAGGTCACTGGCCTTTAACTGAGCAAACCGCAGTCCAAATTGAAGTCAAGCACGTCAGGAGTTGCGTATTCCATATATATACAATCTCAATAATCCGCCGGTTCAGTTTCAGCTTCAGTTTGAAGAAAATCCAAATAAGTATTGACGAGAAAACAATACGTAACAGTAATATGTGCAGCTGGCGTAGGCCACGTAGGTAGAGCGTCTTCTTTAGTTAAAATTCATAACAAAAGGCTGAAACAATCCTCGTTTCTTAATATTTCTTCCAAACTCCATCCAAGCCTCCCAATGGTTTAGACCAGTGACATGAAAGCGAGACTTGGATTGAGTTTGAACAATAACACTAAATCAATAAAGTATATACAATATTTACCTGCATAAGTGGCAGCCTTTCGTAAATAATTTAATCAGTATTGGAAACAAAAAGCAATTATATATATCCAACAAGAACATTTCTAGCCACAGCGAAATCAATGAAAATTTTCAGCCTGAAAACAAAAGCCGAGCGCGCGATCGGGAACTTTTTTATTCTCTCTGGCCAGTGCGCGCGGCGGCTGCACGACGCAGGTTTGCCATGTTACAACATAACAGTTAGAGTAAGACAGTATCTCAGTAAAGGACAGCCTGTAGTTCCCCAAGCACTGGCTGAACCAGTGCCGCAACAACTGCCACCCGCAATTATGGAATGAACTTCACCAAATTGAAAGTTTTAGGCATGAAGTACATCTAAGGATGTTAAGTACATACGAAAATAAATTAGAACAGCTCATTTTACACAAAAACACTCAGGACTTAGTTTACAATTATATTTATTCATCGTATGGCTACACGTCATTGGATACAGATAGGCATTTCTTCTGTCAAGTGGTAATAGTCGTGGTAAAGTGCTGAGTCCAGTGAGTGCTGCGAAGTCCAGATGGGACAGTGCAGCTTCCAAGTTCGTTACTCTTTAGCACCACCCAGGGATCACGTGTAGGGTTGTCTAAGGTGTTTCCTACGGACGCAGAGTAACATTGATCCCCAATAGTAGTTTGCAATTTAAGTAATAGAAAAGTTAAACACACTAGTGCGAGAAATCGAACTTTCCGCATGATAAATCACTAGAAAAAGCCGCTTTTTGAGCAAATGTAAATATTCTTATACCTAAACAGAGTGTCATTCATACAGATGAATAGAGGTATTTTTTTGTTTACATTTAAAGCACATTGGTTATTTAGGGCAGATGCCCCGGTTTTGGCCACTTTAAGGAGAAATTGTCTGTTCATACGTCCGTCATTTTGTATCAATAAGGAATTATGACACTCTTTTTGCACTTAGTCAGTGAAAATATATTACTATGTTTATATCAATCTCCGTCCGTTAAGATTCTGACATTATATCTTATTTTTTTCTTTAATGAAATGTCAGAAAGGGGTCCAGGAGCCAGTTTTGGCTTCTTTTTTTCATGGCCCCTGATAGCTAAATGACAAATTATACATGACAGATGACAGTGTCATCTGTACTGCCATATTTTACTCTTATATTAACCATAAACCATATACTCTTAAATTTGTCTATACCTTAATAAAGTTGAAAATGGCCAAAACCGGCACAGTGGCCACAACCGGGGCATCTGCCCTATTTTACAAAAGGAAGGCTCAAATTAGGAGTAATTTACCAACATAGCAAGACAAACAGAATAGTATCACATTCTTGAGAGAACAGCATTTGCATCGCTATTTCGGGGGACGTTTTATAAAGTGACAGTCATCAGTCTGCTGCCAGGGGATGGGAACAATACAGCGTGAATCTTAACGGGTCACGAAATAACTAAGACAGGTTCGAGATTTTTTTCTTATGAGTTATAAGTAGCGACACCGATTTTTGCAGACAATCCAAGCAACACGTACGAGTAATAAGAAAAATATAAAATTAAATAAAGTAATTTAGCCACCGCCCTTCGAAATCGTTTTGGTAAATATAGTCAGCGGCATATTAGTCAGATGTGTAATTTTTTTAATCCTTCGACGGCAGCAAACAAGCATACGGCCCGCCTGGTATAGTATCATAATATCACAAGGTATCATAATATTTATATAACATGTAACATCTAATTCACGTAAAAACCTATCATTTTTGAATGAGCGGAGCGAAACAATCATCATGGGTTTTGTTATATTGGGCAACTCGTTCGCAAGAAAATCGCGAGTTCTCAGTTCGAAGTGGACTACTAGTCTAAATAAAACGTTTTTCACAAATTTTCGATTTGAGCTGGATGTAAGTTATATTAATATTTTGAATCCAGCTTTTTGGCTCTAAAATCGTCGTACCTTAAACCAGATTTCAAATAATGCTGACTCAAATGCTGACTCATTTTCATGCTCATCCTGTATAAATGTCGGCATTTACAATTTTCCTGTTTGTCATGTAATTAAACGACAATGACATTAGGATTCCGATTGTAGAATAAATATCGTGCCGCGGTATTTTATCAGGTACAATCGCCATCAAATATATCGGAGCGGCCAGGGTACTCAAAAATATCTCAACATGCACTTTATCGCCTTGACAATAGAGGCGTTATTCAGATATTTGCGACCACCTTGGTCGCTCCGATATATCTGACGGCGACTGTACCAGGTACAATCAGCGTCAAATATATTGTAATAGCCAAAGTGACTGATCAAATAGTTCGACACACCATATAATATGTTGTATGGTGTGACGAACTATTTGGCTACTCTAGCTGTTACAATATATTTGACGCTGACTGTACAATCTGTACATATACATTTCACTTTATCAATCTCTTGTAAATATAATATCAATAAACTGACGTCAAAATTGAGTGGCTACACATCAGTGAGTGCACTTTATATGATAAAGATAATACTGATATGAAATAAGCATAGAAAAGCATTTGATAAGCCAAGAAATTTATAAATCAGCCAATATTTTTCCCGTGATTTCGGAGTTGGTCCCATAATAAAACTTGTTTGATATGACATGAATAGGACCACAGACTATTAATGTCGATACAGCCCAGCAGCCAGAAGTTGTTTGTAAGAACTTCGCTTCGCTTACGCTCCGCTCGTTCGACTATCTAGGAGTAAGCAGACTAAAATAAAGTACCTAGAAGATACAAAAAACTAACAAATGAGGCTATTAAAAGTTTTCACTTCGTTAAACCCTAGAATTTTTGTAAAAAAGGTTTGTATACTTCAAAACTATTGTAGTGTTTTAATATATTTTATACCGAGTTTCAAAGGTCAGCGGCTTCGTGAAAGGTTCTAGCTGTAGGTCATTTCAAGAACTGTAAGGATGAAACGTGTCTACTGCATATAAACATAAAATAGTCGTGGGTCCCTTCAGTGTTAACATGGCCTTCAACCACAGACTACTCAGTTATAATATTTTGAGAAACATCCAGTTAGTAGGCAAATTTAAGTCGTTGAAATTTTAACCTTAATTAATTGAAGTTGAAACTCTAGGTCCATGGGGTCCCAGCGCACACAAGTTTTTTGCAGAAATCTCAAAGCGTCTGGTTGATGTAACTGGTGACCGAAGAGCTGGCGGTTTCCTCGCACAGCGTATCAGCATTGCGATACAACGAGGAAATGCCGCCAGCATCCTTGGTACAATGCCGCAAGGGCCTAGTTTAGATTTGAGCTAGTTATTAATTTAGTTTAGTATTTGTACTGTAGTACCTCTGTATATTTAGTTATGTAAATAAATGTTTTATCCATTAATTGAATAACTTCAATTGATCATTGGAAAAAAAACCCGATGTTTTAATAAACGTACTCACATCACATCAAATGTCATGTTTCTAGTACTAACGATCTTTGAGCTAAGCCGCCGACGGACAGACGGGCGTGGTGAGGGTTCCTAGTTTACTTACGGAACTATAACACACTCCTATACGGGTACCGTGAGTTTAACATTGTCATTTTTCGTTAACGAGTAACGAATTTTCTATCTGTGCATCTCATTTACACTAATATGTTACAAGTAAGATGCACAGATAGAACACTCAATACTCGTTCTCGAAAACGTCAATGTCATAACTCATGATATAAGCGTACGGCTTTTATTTTAAGCGCTCGCCTGTCGCTAAGCTAGCGGTGACCGCAAACTGTCTTATGCAAGGTCAGGACCGTTACCGGTATTTCGAAAAATGAAATAAGCGCCCGACGTAATAAATTATCAGATTATTCGAAAAATAATCTAAAGTAACCGGGATACTGAAATTGAATACCGGTTAATATGAAATAATTCCGGTAAATTGATCCCTGGTTTATGCGTTCGGTTGTTCGTCTATTAGTTGTTCTGGTCTGTGCTAACAACACAACAGGATGCAACCCTAACATTACATGTTATTTTTGTATTGTGTATGTGTATAAAATCTTTTCCCTTTCCTTTGTAATGTAAGATAAGATGTAAAGCTTCTCAACGGATTCTATTGTATGTTTGGAGGTCCTTTAGGAAAATACTTTGGGTATATCGTTGTCCCTAGTTCAAATTTGTGGACATTTTCGTGTTTTTTTTTTAAAGAAGCTTATTTACCTACTCGTTGCAAAAAATGTACCTAAATATTTCGGATCGTATGTCAGATCCAAAATACTAGGGAATATAATTCCGGTATTTTTATATGGGCAATACCGGAATTAGTCTATACAAAAGTACCGGTATTATAGTTCCATATTGCGTCTGGCAGAACAGGACCGTACAGTTAACACGCCAAAATTATTAACAAGAAAGTTTTACCAAAACAATAAGGCTGTATCTGCTGCTGACTGTAAGTAATTATACAGAGTGTAACAAAAATACTGGTGATCCTTTTAAGGGTATAATTGGTATCGCATTCTTATTATGAAAAACTATGAATTTTTTTTTCGCGAAAAACAATTTTGGTTTTGTATGGAGGGTTGGCCGGCCGGGACGACGTGTCTCATACAATTTTTTTTTTTTTTTTTGCGTCCAAAAAATTTTTGTTCTACTTTTTCTTACTCACAAAACTATACCAATAATGCCCTTAAACGGATCACCAGTATTTTTGTTACAGCTTGTGTACATTTAGGTAATTAAAAATAAGATACCTTAGCGCAGTCTACGCCACAAATATGTATACCACTTTTGCATTTAACTCCATTGTAATAAGATTCAAAATCGTGATATATATATATTTGGCATTGACTGTAGTACCTCCTTCAATTTAAATTTTTGTTAAATAATTATTTATAACTGATTGTACAGTATCCTCCCTGCAGTAAGTAGACTATAATGTTTAGATATAAAATAATAATAAATATATTATATAACTAATAATAATGAAAAATATTTCCCGCTTTGGGCCAGCGTGGGGACTATAGCCTGATCCCTCTCGTGCATGAGAGGAGGCCTGTGCCCAGCAGTGGGACGTATAGAGGCTAACATATTATTATTATTATTAATGAAAAATATTGTCGCTGGCATATGACGTTATGGCCTCCTCTACATGATGGGCCATAGGGACGCAGCTATGTGTTAAAGAGTGCTAGCGATATAGCGATCTCGTTCCTTCGTATAGCTGCGTCGCTATGATGGCCCATCATGTAGAGCAGACATTACACTTAACGAAGAAAATGGGGACACGCATGAAAAAAAAATTAAATGCCCCCATTTTCATGATGAGTATGTTAATAATTTCTTATTATCTAACTGTAATGATAATACCAAATACAGGGATTATTTAGACGACTGCTTTTGACGTCTATCTACATTTTGTACGAATAGATCTCTTACCGTACCAAAGTTAGTTCTAGATTGTACCGGTTTCTTAAATATCAGTAAAATATAATAAAAAATTGTTAATCTTTGGTATAGGATGTTTGTGTATAATTAAGAATAATATTGAGACCAGTATGTATAGGGAATGAAATACCGGTATTTTTTGGTATGGACATCCCGGTATACCGGTATTGGGCTATACAAAAAATACCGGAATTGCATTCCCTAAATGTGACGTATCGATCGATGACCCCACTAAGTATATTGGTATCCAATCATCATAGGCTCTTTTGTAAGGTTATTTTTGTAAAACTTTGTATGAAATAAAAACTGATCGAGTACTGATCTAAAGCCCAGTCTAAAGCCCGACCAGGAATATATGGCCATTGTCAAGAGGGCGCTATTATTTTCATTTATATGGCAACAGTTCAGTATACTCAAAAACCATATTAATCTCATCTTATAATGTCATCTTGATTTGTGGCTGTCAGCTCTAATGTTGATTAGTAATTGTTTCATAGCGAAATAGTTTCATTTCCCGAGCTTTTTATTTCAAGCAGTTACGTACATTATTCACAATATTTTGCACTTGACTATGAATAGTTTTGAGCATTTCTTGTGATTATTTAATATTCAACACTTTACTTATTATCCAATGAAACCGCCACAATGACACTGACAATAGTGAAATCAAATCAAATCAAATCAAATATCAAATATATGTTTATTTTTACCTCACAAAGGATACATTCACCGTTATAACATATGAAACAGAGTAAGTTACACTTAAGTTATACTCTTTGTGAGAGACTGGAGCGTAGAATAGTGACAACCAATCATTAAAATGGTTGCCAGTGTAAAAAATTGTTCCAATTAAAATTCCGCAACATGGCGCATGGTCATTTATTTATTTATTTTATTATTCAAATAAGTTACACAGCATTACAGTAATATAACCAAGGCACTGTGAACTACAAACAAATAACATTACAAAAATACTTAAAACTACTGTACTACGCCGAAACACGACACCTTTCGGCAAAAAGTCTGAACTCGCGATGGTTTCCTGCAGCGGCCGCGGCACGCGCACCACAAACGAGCTGAAGTGCACGTAGTGTTGGGACCGCAGCTGGTGCACCCTCAATGAGAAGCCAGTCTACCGGAGGACGTACTCCACCACATCGTCATATATTCCTGGTCAGGGACCGAACGATGGATTCGACAACAATACGAAAATAAGCTATTGTGGAATAAATTGGAGTTGTCAATGTTAGCATGTAGGTACCTACTATAAGTATGTATACTACTATAACTATAACTGTTCAAATGATTTTTAAGTAACCGGTCTTTAGGTGATAACACTGATAACTGATAATCAAATCGATGAATCATAAGTATATATAATTAAGGTATGTTGTAAAAACTGTTGCATTTAGAATTAACAGTGTATGAAAATGGGTCAAGATTCAAGACAAGAAATATATATATATCTATTTAATTCCTCGTTTACTTGAACCAAATAGTTGAACCACGATAACACTATACAGACTTTCCAAGCGCAAAGCTTAGATAGCCAATATGAACGTCAATTCGAAATAACAAATATTTTTCTGAAAATCGCAAACAAACATGCAGACAAACATACATACGGGTCAAACTGAGAACCTCATTTTCAAGTCGATTAAAAAAATGACGTTTTTGTCGTGGCAGATTCCATAGTTTGTCGTGGCAGAGTCCACGCACCCACGCAGTGTTAACCTGTACTTTATTATTCTATATGTATAACAAGGTGCCGTATTCTAATATTAAAATACATAAACAATACAATATATAAGTATCAAACATAACTCCAATATACAAGAAATAATCATCCAATATTGAAGTTGTATTGGAGTTGCATCGCAATATTTTATGAGAAAATTCTGATATTTTCTGATTCAGACGTTTAGGCGCTAGCTGTAATGCGTTGTTATTGCATTGGAGTTGTATTGAAGTTGGATCGTGTCTAAGCGTGTTTTAAAAGTCAGAATATGACCCATGAGCTCACAACCAACGTACATTCTTGTGAATATATAGTTTGGCCAGAGTTTGTTTCACTTCAAGCATAGACAGGGAGAATCATACGTCTTTTTCTAATGGTAGTACTCGCACTACTAAAAAAGGGATGGGTATAGCATGTTACTCTGACTGTTACTGCGCTTTTTGGTTTGCCAGACTATACCTAAGTATAATGTTAAAAACATACTTATTTTGGTGCCAAAAGACCAGGGTCAAACCCAGGCTATTTGAGTTTGTATACTATCTAGGTTAACTATAATTTGACTATGCTAACTCTGCATTGACTTTACAGTAAGTTTGCAGTGCCGAAGGTATTAATTTGAATTAAATTTGACGTCGTGTTGCCATGTGTAAAGTGGTTGAAGAGTTAGCGTTATCGAACTATTTAATGGTATGTATTGTAACGTAAGTAATGTGTATTTAAGTATGTGTAAATTGTAATATCAAATCAAATGAGAAATAATAAAATGTGCAATATGAAGTTATATTTTATTGACGAGACAAGCCTGTACACTTCCGCAATTAATATATTGAATATTATGAGCCAATATTACAAAAATCAACCTAGTCCCAAGGTAAGCTCAATAAAGTTTTTTTTGTGGCTACCAGGCGTCATATGTATATTAGATTTATATAAATAAATACTTAAATACATAGAAAACATCCATAAGTCAGGAAAAAATAACCGTGATAAGCAGACAAATAAATGCCCTGACTAGGATTCGAACCAGGGACCTCCTGCTTTGTACGTACATATAATTATATATATATATATATAGTCACCCTTAATACTATCTTACCCACACAACGAAAGCTGCAAAAATGCCGCAGCAGTGTTATAACCACCGTTTTAGTCGAAAGAAGAAATTGATTCCCAGGTAAGGTTGACTGGACCGTGATATTAACAGAGTTGTGTTAAGCAAGCGCAATTTTAAAAGCACCTCACCCTCTGAGCTACTTCTGCCGCTGACTGTACCACTAGACTTCCGCCTCTTTTAATCGAAAACTTCCTGATAGGCCCACGAGATAGCAGTTGGGACCATAATTAATGGGCTGCCTACTGACCAAATTATACTTTAAGAACTTGGCTTGCAACTTTACTTCCTTATTCAATAATTGTTCGGCTACGTAAAGAGACATTCCTATTAAACGAATATATATAGAATATATAGTAACTTCTATTTGACTCAAAATCAATTGTTTTAATAGTGAGATACGGCTCACTGGCATTCATTGGGATTAAATCATTAACAGTGTTAACTTCCTTAATTATGCGGAATACGGCTAATTAAGATGTGATTGTTTATACGACGATTTTTAATGTCTATTGCATTTCAATTAACATTAAACCATAGAGTAAATTATATAGTAGAGCAGCACAGCCTAAGAAGCTCTTAGGCTGTGGCCGTCTACATCTCTATTAGTCTTTGATTAAACACTTGAATCGGCTACGAGCGTAGCACTTACGAATTGCGATACGGAAGGTCTTAATTCAAATGTTGTCAACCATGACCCCGCTCGGAAGACTTATGGGGCCCACCCACTATCAGTCGGCCTGACGATATTGGCCTGTCAGTTGTTCGGAGCTGTCAAGGTTATTTTCTAACTGATAACAACAACAACAACTGATTTCCTATTAAATTTATGTTGTTGGTAGGTCATAGAATTCTGTGAGACTGTAAAAAGTGTGGTTTAATAGCCACCTTTTTAATTTATTTAGAAATATGTGGGTACTACTCACATTCTTTATCTCCGAAGGGAGTTTGTTTGTTGTATAGGCCGATATCGTCAGGCGGACTGATAGTCAGTGGGGCCCCTTACTGGTCATGATTTCAGGCGGCGCGGCGCGCGGCAGCGACGCAGCGCGGCTATGGGTGACAGCGAGACACCGCGTTTTACACGTAGGTATACATTGTCTAAAATCTTACTATATACAGGGTGGAAAGATGAGTCGGGCCCTGGAGGGAAACTACCTTAAAACGTTGAGATAGCTCAATACACTGAAAGGAAACATTCCTTTATTTTTCCTAAAAAGTAAAACTGCATTCACAGGTTTTTTTCTAATTTTCCCTTTTTTCGATACTAAAATTGTATGATTTTTCTTTTTTCATTATTTATGGCTTCTCTTGTGCCGTAAATTTGGTTGGTATTAAGAAGTTTATATTCTTGTTGGAAATAGGATCGTTTGTCATGAATTGTCATAAAAATTGTTTTTGACAAAAATTACAAAATGAGTAGTTTTTGTGTGAATTGTACATTTTCTCGAAAATTTGTAAATGCAGATATGTCTCTTTTTTAAAATAAAAGAATGTTTCCTTTCAGTTAATTGAGCTATCTCAACGTTTTAAGGTAGTTTCCCTCCAAGGCCCGACTTAACTTTCCACCCTGTATATTGATTGAAGATAATCTTACAACAAGCGAATAAGTCGATCATTATGCAAAAGATTTAGCACTGGTGTGCAAACTGAGTGAACTCGAGCGGCGTCCATATCAAAAAAATGCTAATGTATTGAAGTGGCCTCAGTGAACGCCAGAAATTGCGTTGCTTCACGCCGGTGAAGTCACGCACCTCACGGTTTATGTATGAGGTGTTTTGAGGCGCGCTGCAGACGCCTGACGTATTTTCGCGTTTTTGACGTTTCGGGGCAACAATTAGATAGTAGGTTTATTAGAGACATTTGAATCTAACGGAAAATAGAATCAAATATGTATTTGACTAATTGACGGTTGGGTGCAGTTTTCTTAACTATTCCATAAATACAAAACAGCGAAACCGTCAACGATAAAACGCATGACGACAACCAAATGCAGTCTGCCTGCGACCACGAGCGTTACGACACGCTCGAAACGTCAGGAAAATTACAAAAGTAAGTGTGCGCGAATAAGTCCCGTGTTTTGTCAAAATAACCAAATGCAGTTTTGGCGTCGCCACAATTCTGTTTTTCTTCCGTCATTTTTACAATAACTATTCCCAACATTTTTCTCTTTTATTAAGGTCTGCCATGGTCCAAGATTAATGACATAATCCACGTTTTCGGCAATTAATTTCTGTCGCCCGCAAAAATATTAAAAAGCGAGTTTTGCGATAGCGTTAATTTTCGCAATCATTTTTTTTCCGCTAACAAGTTATGAAGGATGCGGTCTAGACATTCGAAGTCTTTTGTTTACTATTCATCTTACTTAATACTAATACAATAAATTTATATTTCTATACTCAGGCACGTCACGTACACTGTGAATTATTTATTTCCTTTATCATAATGTACCCATTTAAATGTTTTGTCATCATCCTTGTCTTGATTAGCCTCTAGAATTAAGGATTCATGCATGTGATAAAAACAGATTATTGACAGCAAAAAGCGGAATGACCTTTCGCGACTCGGAATACCATCCCACCGCACTACCAGCTGCCGCACCGAGCTACCGAGACTTAGGTACAGTCAACGCCTCACTAGGTATACACTTTTGAACCTTATTCCGCTGTAATAACGTTCAAAAGTGTATACCTAGTGAGGCGTTGTGTACCAAAAAATGGATCAGATATAAGTCGCGAGTTTGAGTTTTGATCAAAGCAGTGAACTTTTCTAATTTTCCATTATTTCAAAAACTTTACAGTTTCCGGGCCTTGTATTTATAAACAATTTTACTATCACTGGCGAGTGGCGTAGCTACCGAAGGGCTAGGCGGGCACTGCTCCGGGGCCCCCAAGCTTAAGGGGCCCTCAAAACCTGATTAGCAAACCTCTTATTGGATATAATGAGCTCTGTGTAGTCCCAGTTTTTTTTGCCCCAATGCCCTTGGTCACCTATCTACGCCACTGTTTACTATGACACAATAGTCACAAAGCCGCGCTTAAAATAAAAAGACAAGTTACATTAAGAACCTAGCATCCCGCGGGTCACCACATATCTGGAGCTATAACTCAACACCCCCACATATATCATATCCAACTACATCGCGTAAATCACAATACTTTCTCATATCTCACTTTACTTAGCAAGTGGCGGTATTTGGACTCCAAGTTTGCTTTGGATTTGATGTCACACGCATTACATCACATTCGAACTTAAATGGTGTTTTTTCAAACCTAACCAAGCACATGGAGGCGATCAGTTGAGACGGAGGCTGGCTCAATTGGTCTCGGCTGGAAAGAACTGTAACTGTAAGTAGTCGCTCAAGATCGCGACAAACGGAAAACTCTTCTGCGAGCCCTATGTCTCTGATGATTGTTCAGATATTTGAGACCACCTTGGCCGCTCCGATATATCTCATGGCGACTGTGCCTACCTATACCTAAAGCATGCAAAATATTTTTTGCAATTTTTTGAGATGATCTTGCAAAAACACTTTGTACTCTGTATTGATGCAAGCTGAGAACAATATCAAATCAATACTTATCAGATTTTAAAGTTGAAATGCCGCTCACACTGAAGTTCGCATATTCCCTTTAGATAAAATATGCCCTATTGTTTGATTAACAAGCTCGCTTTTTCCTCGGTAAAATTGAGCTAGAAAATAAGCTATTGATACATGTACTTTTGTTTGCGACTCGTCTGATTGTAGTGTCGAGTTCGAGTGTGAAAGTTTAATTGTAAGTAAACATGAAACCTTTATGTATGTAGCAGCAGAAGTGAATAAGCGGACGAGGTATTCAAAATGAGCTTGTCATGACATCGACTTACCCGCTTATTCATAAACGTGTTTCAAACCTCATTTAGTTAAAATGTATTTTGTTTGTTTCTAACAAACACAACTGTCAATGTGACAGATAAGGACAAAAGGTGATTTAGTTAAATGAGGTTTGCAATACGTTTATGAATAAGCGGGTTAGTGTCCAGGAAACAAGAGCTTTATTTATTAATTATTTATTTATAGTTAGTATAGAGAGTGGAGGCTCCATTTAAAATCACTATCGTCGGAACTTGTATGTTTGTGTGACGTACAGACACCGGCAATTGTAAGACCATAAGAGCGTGTCACATATTTTTGCGGCCTTCGTGTAAGAAGTTACTATTGCCGGTGACTGTACAACCACGAAGCCGGATCATTAAGCCACTTGCCGTAATTCAGCCGTGTACCTACACGGAAAAAAAAGCTTCCGGGATATTCTCAATTCAAGACATTATTATTATCTTAGAAATATTTCCTCGTGACAAGTATTTATTTCCTTTACCAAAAATATGATTCTTCGCTTAATAAAACCACGTTTTCTTAAAATAGAAATACAATAATGTATTGTTTCAAGAGTATATTGAGTAAAAAAGAGAGATTGTACTTTAATTAAACAAGTATTATCTTAGGTAAAAGAAAACTAGAAAATCTGTAAGAATATATTCGCTTCGTTATATTTAAAACTTTAATTTATTTTCGTTAAAGGAAATAAATACTTGTCACGAGGAAATATTTTCAACATAATAAAATAATGTCTTAGATTGAGAATATCCCGGAAGCTTTTATTCCGTGTAATAAATGTTCAATGTAACTGACAATTGACAGCTTATCGGTAACATCGGTCATACACGGCTAAATTACGAACAATGCCAAGGGCTCAACAATCCTGGTTCGTGAATATACACTGGAATAAAATCTGCGTCATCTCTAAAACATATGACGCTTAAGGCCGTTACTCGATTCGGACAAGCCACGCCCATCCGTAAGAGACACGTTTATGGCTCCCGTGCACGAAAGAAAGAGATGCAGCGCTCTTAAGGATCAGACTTTTTGACTAAACTACGATAAATAAGCGAATCTATAAAGTTTTGTCAAATTTTGTTTCTGTGTCTTTTTATATAAACCAGAATACCATATTTCTAACTTAGTTATATTGCTTAATCTCTTATAGTTTACGTAAACTAAGAAAAATAAGGGGGAAAAGGACCCAACTTCGGATTTTTTTTCTATCGAGGCAACTTTCAGCAATCGTGTTTCGGCTTGTGCCTATATATTCAAAAATAAAGTCAGTCCCTTTTCCCGTTTAGTCAATAGAGCGTTTGAAAAAACCTATAATTTTTCAAAGTAGCCCCTTAATAGTTAAACCTACAAGACATCCGTGATCTCTCAAAAGAATCTTCGAGTTTTGGAAAGAGACGTCGGGTATCAATCAACAGTGACACATGAAAAAGTAGAACAGCAATATTACCTTCGTGTGGCATCGCCGATTCCCGAAGGTTCTTCTTAAAGCTCACGGACTGTACAGTCGCCATCAGATATATCGGAGCGGCCAAGGTGGTCACAAATATCTGAACAACGCCTGTATTGTCAAGGCGATAAAGTGCATGTTCAGATATTTTTGAGTAGCCTGGCTGCTCCGATATATTTGATGGCGACTGTACGTGATGTAAACAAAAGACTATCGCACGTTTTCTTCCGAAGAAAGCGAACAGACGATTCGTGAACGTAACGAAAATCGTTTTTGAACGTGTTTCTGCAAGCACCGGCAACTGGGTTATCCACTCATTGGAAGCCAACAGGCATGTAATGTGAGGTTTCCTTCCCTCGTCACTGGTTCTTTATACATATGCTTAGTTGCAAAAGGACGTGCGTTATAAAGGGAATTGGCGTTATTACGACCTTGTTCAATTGTTGCGGTAAACTATAACTTTCCCGACCTGTTTGCGACGTTTGAATTACTTTCACATACGGCACACGATATTTAGGAAATTGATATTCGTATATTTAAGCTCGAAATTGTATCTAAATACATATATATACTCGTGAAATATTCCGGACTTACTTTTTTCATGGCCGAGTTCAACCACACGCACGCACCCTATGGTTCCAAGCATTTTTACCAAAGCAACTACCACTTGACCTGCCAAATCAAAAGAGAAACTAGGCCTTGTTTCCTCACGATTTTTTCCTTCACGGAAAAGTGATTGGTAAATATCAAATATCAACCCACAGTTCTTATATGCGTATAAGTTTCGAAGTACTCATTGGTACGGTACGGTACGAGTTGAGATTCGAACTTGCGACCTCCGGATTGTAAGGCGCTCGCCTTATCGTGAATTCCCAATGCACACCGTAAGCAACCAATAGCTCTAAATAGTAAGTAGCAAATAGATACGAGCTACTTATGCTAATGAATTGCACTTTTTAAAAAGTCCAGACTATAAAAGCAATAGCCAACAACAACAGCTATATCGCAACGACAACGCGCGATTTGATACATTGCCGGCCCGTTCCGGTGCCGTATCGGAAATACATAAGGCTAGGTTCACACGGCAACGTCCTGCACGTTTTTCCACGTATTCGATTTTAAACGTACAACCAGTCGGGTGTTCACACGGTAGATTTTCATGCGTTCCGAGCAAGCATGATCACATTCGTTTATTCGATTTGCTTGACAAGGCCGGTGAGTATTCGTTTAAACGTATAAAGAATGTACGTTTTTTGCAGTACAAATGCCGTGTGAAAGGTTCTGTAAACAAAGTATGTGCCACTATTTATCCTTTAAGACGTATACTGCAAAAAACGTGCAGGACAATGCAGTGTGAACGAAGCCTAACTGCCGCATTGGGCCACACATAGCATTGCATTGAAACCGTCCGACATGTCATGTTTTTTTATAAAACGTTTAAAACTACAATTTACAATTTCATCATATTGATAAGGAAGAAAAAGTGAAATTGTAAATTGTAAGGAAATGCGAAATAGTGATAGATCGAGAGCTAGCGCCCGAAAATGTGACGCAATAACAAGGTCAATGAAAGGTTTTTAGTTAATTTTCTATAGGTACTAATATTTCTCTGTATTATAGGAAGTAGTTTAATAAATACACGGTAAAAATTAATCGATGATCTGGAACCAATTTTCCTGATTTTTACGAGCTCTTTAGATCCACACTTGGGACACATTTTTTGTCCTAATAGGCTTGAAAAAGCTCGTAATTCTGAACCAAAATCATTTAAAACTTTCAAATAATGAACGAATGGAGTACCAATACAACTTTCAATAAAATGATCCTACTGCTACATACTAGAGATGTAACGAATATTAGTATTCGTATTCGCGAATATTCGTATGTTTTTAGATATTCGTATGGTGGGCCGTTAGGTTACCAGAGGCCACAATTACAGAGTTACAATTTACAAGCGGAAGTCTCTTTCTAACACATAGGGTTGTAAATTGTAACGTGTAGCTTTAAAACTGGCCTCTGGTCGCCGGATGTGCTACCAGTGTGTCGCGACCTTTACTCAGCACCACTGATTGTTTTCGTTTCGTCGTCGGTCCCGCTCACCATGCGTTCTGACTGTTCTGAGAACGATATTGTTTTCTTGCGATATTCAGGGCAATGGCTTATAAGAAGCTTGCCAATAATAGCTGCAGCTTGTTATTAAAGTAATGGACACACACTGCGCGCGAGAGGAAATCGAAGGATTTTAAAAACATTACTGAAGCAATAACGAAGAAAAGTTTTAAAATAAATTCCGCCGTTCAAATCTTACCTCAGAATTTATTGCAATTTGGACATCACTAGCAGTAGGTATTACTATGTTGTACCTACTTATTGTGATTGATGTTAAGCAACATGCAAAGTGATATAAAAATAAGATCAAATTGAAATCAATATAAATGTCAATCTACTTAAAATTGCATAAAATGGCAGCATTTTCCCGCTATTATATTATTATTATATAATAAGGAGCCTGCCGTGTCCTAATGCTGGGCAAAGGCCTCCCCTAGTTTTTCCACTGATCCCGATCCTGTGCTGTGTTTGGCCAGTCCTTCAAAAAGGAGTCCAGTTCATCCCGCCATCGCCGGCGAGGTTTTCCACATCCCTGTTTTGTGTTTTTGGACTCCCAATATACAGTGTGTAAATTTAATACGGGTGAACCTTTTAACGGTAGTTTATATAGGTCTCACTGAACAACTTTCACTATGGAGCCTACCCCGAAATCGCGGTTTTTTTGTGCCAAACTCATACATTTTGTCGCATGGGTGTCGACATTTTGTATGAAAAAGCCAAATTTTTTTTTGAGATTTTGGGGTTACTTTCATAGTCAAACTTGTTCAGTATGACCTATGTAAACCACCGTTAAAAGGTTCGCCCGTATTAGATTTACACACTGTATATTGGCTAGTTACCAGTATAATTTTATTTATTCAATATTTGAACACAACATGATAAAATTTAGTATACTACTAAAAAAATATACATAAAAAATCTGTCCTAGATCCCCATCGCTAGGTAGAGTGCCCAGAAGGCTGGCCGCATTTCCGCGCTGGATAGCAATATATATTGCAATACAACGGGGAAATGCTAACATCCGCTCTGCTCCGTTCCTTCCGTCTCCTACTCGCCCTTATACACATTAATGCGAAAACAATTAATGGCGTTAATAACAAAAACAGGAATGCCAAACATCCGCCCCTTTTATTGTGCCCATAAATCCTTATTACTGGACCCTTATTTTGGTTCTCGTGTGTAGTAACAAAATTATATCGAAAATGTATTGATGTCTGTCACTTGTGAGAGTTGTGAGCAGGAATTTATAATTTTATATCGGTAGCAAAAAAGAACAGCCCGCACGGAAAAAAAAGCTTCCGGGATATTCTCAATCCAAGACATTATTATTTTCTCGAAAATATTTTCTCGTGACAAGTATTTATTTCCTTTACCAAAAATATGATTCTTCGCTTAATAAAACCACGTTTTCTTGAAATAGAAATACAAAAATCTATAGTTTCAAGAGTATATCGAGTAAATAAGAGAGATTGTACTTTAATCAAACAAGTATTATCTTAGGTAAAAGAAAACTAGAAAATCTGTAAGAATATATTCGCTTCGTTATATTTAAAACTTTATTTTATTTTCGTTAAAGGAAATAAATACTTGTCACGAGGAAATATTTTTAGCATAATAAAATAATGTCTTAGATTGAGAATACCCCGGAAGCGTTTTTTTCCGTGCGGCGAATGGTTGAATGGGAGCTTGTATCGGCTAAAAAAAATCCGGCTAGAAAAGCCACAAATCGAGGATAACTTAGCCCATATATTTTGTATGAAAATGAAAAGTTTTATTTTCACATGCTATTTACTATGCCAATTACATTGGTTTTAAATGTTCGTTTCTGAACAAGGCCCGTTCGTACCCGTAACTCATTAATTTTCGCTAAACGATAAGGTTCTATTCATTCGGAAAATGCAGATAACGTTTATTTGGATGCTGGGTTATTCAACGTAGGAATAACTTTTTTCAATAATTTATTTTTATATTAATGACAACAAGATGCAATAACAAGTTAGTTATAAACTGAAATACGTGTCATATACTTCAGAAAAAGTGACCAAGTCCTCCGGTGTCCGAGGCCAGATTCGAACTGGCGTCTTCAGCTATCGCGGCTGACTCGCTGACCACTACACCACCCGGTCACGGCGGTACCTGTCAAATTTTCTCAAGTATATGCAATCTACTGAATTTGAAACGGCTAGGCGCCGTTGACCATCTCTAAGGGCATGTATTTCGTGCTTGCACCTCCTATCCGAATCACTTAGGCGATTATTACACTGGCGACGGATCCGCATGCGGCGCCGGTGCGCGAGCGAGATAGCGCTATACACATGCAGAGCGCTGTCTCGCTCGCGCAACGGCGCCGCATGCGGATCCGCAGCAGTGTGATAACCGCCTTACGCGATTATGGTATAGCGTGTAGCCGTGACCGGGTGGTGTAGTGGTCATGCAGCGCGTCAGCCACGATAGCTGAAGACGCCAGTTCGAATCTGGCCTCGGACACCGGAGGACCTAATTAATTAATTAATTTATTATATCAAAAACAAAAAATACATTTTAGACAAAGACCCTGCAAAACTATTTCAATAATTTGACTGCAGGAAGGAGTTAAAACTAAACAGACTATTGTTATTATACTTAGTTCTACACACTTGGTCACTTTATCTGAAGTATATGACATCTATTTCAGTTTATAATTGATATAGTAGTGTTACTACTTTAAAAATTGCAAATAAAAAAAATATTTAACAAAGTAATTTGATTTGCTTTAAGATTCAAATTAGTTATAATCAAATTCTTAAATTTCGAGTGATTACTCTAGAAGAAACTGCAATTCGAAGCGCCCATGTGAAAAATCCTTTTCATCTCTCGTTGATAAGTATTATGAATTATAATAATTTATACCAGAAACACATCCGTAATGGTTATAATATAATATTAATTAATATTACGAATGAAAAAAAAACAAACAAAATAAGTATTATCCATTTAAACAATGACTCACTCTCAGAGCATAAAAGAAAAAATAAATCATTAACTAGAACAGTATATTTTGCATACGCCCTTCCAGTCGAACCCCAAAGTTCAGACTATTAAGCATACATAATGACGTCACAGCTGAAAAACCGAGGTTGATGGAACATGGAAGCCGTTTGTTTGTACACAGGGCGTATCATTCTCACGAGTCACCTTATTGTCGGATGCGACCCGTTGGTATTTGGGTCAGCCCACTACTGACAACTAGATGGCGCATGAACTTAGAGCATATACCTATGGAGTAAGCTTAGGTACATTTCCCCTCTGTCAACGTTATTAGCAGGAAAATCTAATACGTTTATAAAAACTATTTCAAAAATCGATTACACGCATTTCGTTCATCGTTTTCAGTGAGTAAAGAGCTCCATGAAAATGCCTATATGTATTGTTTTTAGGTGTAATAAATGTTCTACTATGTCTAGTTTACAAAAATATGAAATATAATTTCACATGTAATTATAGTTTTACTTTTTTTATCATTATTATTATGATTAAAAAATTAATCCATATCGAAAATCCGGCGTCGTTTACAGAATCGATTCAAAGATAATCGTTTATTTTCTGACGGGCAGTAACTATTTTGACGTTTGACACTTATGCATATTTAACGCCCCTAAGGATTACTGCCTTTTATATTTTGTTTGAAAATACAAGCAATAATTTAAAACAAAAAAAGAACCGACTTCACTTAGGATCCGCTATTCCAAGAGGAAGTGGCCGAGTTGCTGTAAAAAATAGTGAAATCACTATAGGTGTGCCTATAATAGTTGAAGAGTTCCCTCGATTTCTCCAGGATCCCATCATCAGACCCTGACTTGGTGACAATGGGACCATCTAGGGGTTATACCTGTTCGATTAAAAAAAAAATTTGAAAATCGGTTCACGATTCACGGAGATATGGAGTAACATACATACAAAAAAAAAACATAATAATGATAAAAATAAATAAAAAAAGTTCAGTCGAATTGAGAACCTCCTCCTTTTTTGAAGTCGGTTAAAAATGATCCTTGGCTTTTTACACGACTGCCCAAAAAAAGGAGTGTATTGTTTTCAGCGTTCATGTATGTATGTGGGTAATTTGTTTGACATTTGCAAAGACTGCATCCGATAATGAACCATATTTCAACATAAGTAAAGTCAACTATCTGTTGCTCCATTTAGTGTCGTGACTTACTGTCAAATATGCGTGATATTTTCAAGTCAAAGGTACATTATTGTCCGTTATCAATAAGGCGATGCTGCTATAAAAATTCATTTAGAAATAAACTTTATTTACAACCGACAATGATGTACCTTTAAATAGAAAACGCCATACGTATGCTACCTCGCCCCCCTCAGATTTTGGCAGACTTTTTTGTTTGGAAAGATGAGGCGATGCGTCCTCCAGGTATAGAGCTTTATGCGCATGAAGCACGACTTGACAGAACACGACATTGCGGTGCGACTGTATAATTGAAACTATTCGATTTCTAAATAATTCCGTTTATTTTCGGAATAGTGAAGAATAAGCAAAGCATCGTCTATGAACCTCCCTCACTCATCTTCTCGTGAATAAGGCATTCCTATACTTTTTCTACACATTTTGCACAATTTCATGCATTCTTGAGCTAAGAATTTGGAAGGAAGTACAAATTTAAGGGACGTGCATCGAGTGTGAGATAAGGAGATAATCGGGGATTCCCTACAATTCTCAGAGTTCGTGTTCAAAATGCAGATTGAAGATATAAAAAATCGGCGGGTTGATACTGGTATTCATTTAGATAAAAGCAAAGGCTGATGGCGATCAACTTATCACCAGCAATGCTCTTATACTGCGGTTTCTATTATTTTATTCTTAAGTCACCATTGCTTTTCAATCTCCCTTGTCTCATCATGTCTTATGGTAGTGCCTATTTTCTACGTGTACTTTATGTACCTACCTTATGGTATGACTATCAAGACAAATGTTATATATCTAGATAATTTTACTAACGTAGTGCCAGTGAGATCATTTTTACGCACTTCTTTAAAGTTTCAAGCGTGCATAGTACTTAGTGAGGTGAGCGCTCAATTGTCCACTGGTAGTGCTTATATCTATCTAGTGGCAAGTAATCTATGGGTAAGCAAAAATTATTGCAAGGCCCTTTCCCATCGATCTGTTGATTTTAATTGCGGGCTTTTGTTGTGGTTTTTCCCACTCAACGCATTTTGGGTTTGAGTTATTAAATTTACCCGGATCATCCCTAATAGAAAAACATCGTATTTTAGAAAACGAAAAATAGCCTTATCTTTATTGTCCCTTACTTCGCTTTATTTTATAAATTAATTCTTTTGTTTGTCAATTGCCTCCAGATTATTCTTTTAACCATTAAGGTTATGCCAAGATAATTTTAAATACTTCAATCGCTTATCTAAAATAAATTCTTGTAAACATTGAGGTCAATTCCCAATACAGTGAGGGCTCTTTTTTAATTTATAATACTGACAAAAAGAACGAAAATCTTATTTATCAGTTCCCTAAAAGTAAAATGTTGTTCCCGATCTCCATATTCCTATCAATACGTCCAAAAAGCCAATAAAATGTAAATTTTGTGATATAAAATCAACAAGCAAGAAGGGTAATGTTGTCGCCCCTCGTTACGGAGTCTCGTGAATTGAAAATGTAATATTACATTTCTGATGTTGTTCCAATATGCATATTTGCTTTCCTTTCAATTATTTGATCTTCGCTGTAATAAATTTGAGGTAATAATACAGCTATTATTACTTTTGTTTACTAAACGTGCAAGTAAGAGCTATAGGAACTTTGTTTATTGACAACTGAAGAACAAATCAAAGTAGTTTAATAAATATTTTGTTTATCGAACTCGCGGAGCGTAAGCGAAGTGAGTTCTTACAAACAACTCCAGACCGAACTGTCACCTGGCTACTGGGACGTCTCGGCATTTGGGTGGCTTTTTGATTTCGATAGTTTGTCCGACGATAACTTTAGTAAAGTTTTTCTGATCTTTATGAAATTTCGTGGGGCTGTAGCAGAGATACATAAAATTTGTAAGTTCGTATATGAGCAAGATCGATCAAGTGGTTATGGAGCTAGAAGGAGAAAAAAATCCTCCTTAGGGTCTTGTTATATTGGTCAACTCGTTTGCAAGTAAATGGCGAGTTCTGAGTTCGAGGCAGACTACTAGTTTTTATTTATGAAGACACACAGACATGGCGGCTGCAGTTAGTTAAGAGTCTGCCGCGAATGCAGAAGACGCTGGTTCAATCCCTTGGGCACCGGAGGCCTAGGTCACTTTTTTTTTGTAATTATATGACATCTATACATATAAGTTTGTTTATGGAGTTCTTTTTTTTAGTTTACAATTACATTCTCATTTTTCTTTAAAATTAATGCTTAACGGACATCAGGGACTGGTTCAAATCTGGCTAGCAAGATTTTACTTAAACTATACTTTGAATTAAATAAAATCTAGTAAAAAAAGTCCTTTTTTTTGCTGACCACAGTTTAACCAATATCTATGAATGCCAATCCTAATAATAGAACATAATCTGGTAACTGCCCACGCTAATAATCTATTTGAAGTCAGTTAATCTTACAATCGATTTTATTTACAGGACTCATAGAAATATAAAGTTGTTCATACGTTAATATTTCTTCGACCCAATTACGAATATATTTTAAAAGGCAGCGGAAGTTTCAATTATAAAGTTCGTAGAGCAATCAACTTTGTATGTCACGCAATTTACATAATAATTAACGAATTTCATTAGATGACAATTATGTGAAACGTGGAATATTTAAAAGGGAAGATGATCTTTTTAAAATTTACGGTGAAATTACCGTCTCAGTGCTTGACACTCGAATGCCTAATAGTCAACACCTAATGTCATATATCATAGAATAATTATTTATTTCTTGCCAACCATGGTATTACATAATTATGTTTACAATATCACATATAATACAGTCGCCATTAGTGCTCTCCCTTATGGGAATATAGTTCAGAGCTGGATACGGTTACCTTCTTTTAGTATGTTGTTGGGCACGACACTAGGACCCCAAAACTGCCCAGAGACCGGGACGTCGATGAATGTCTCTCGAGTAATGACGTCATAAAAATGGCTGCCGCTTCGTTACGAAAAGTGTAAATTTCATCCAAACTGTGCATTGCACCTATACGTGTGTAGTATCAAACGAAAGAAGATTAAATGTGCTATACTGTTGTAATACATTATATACTACTGTATATTACAGTTTGACAGCTATAAACGAAAACCCAAAATCAGGCTAAAAAATAATTCGGATATTTGCATTTTACAACTAAATTATAAGTCCAACTTTAAAGCCGAGTACTACAATAACAAAACAGGCTATTTAAGCTATACATTGCTATAAAAAATTATTAAAATCTGGTAATAATTGTGGCAGCTATGTTAAAAAACATGTCGGCAGTGCCGAGCTATTTCCTTAGACAGAAAAAATAACAATTTTCACAATTTACAGAATATCCGCAGAAGCTTCAAGTATATTGTTGGTCAAATAATTTGGAGCCCTTAAATGTCGGAAAAATATCTCTATAGTGATTGAGGTCCAAATAATGACGTTATGAACGTGACCACTATCGAAATTTGTAAAACATAATTTAAAGCTATACCATGACACATACACACATGTGTGTAGCATCAATCGAAAGCTTATTAAATTTATTATAATACATACATACATTATTTGTGAAACAAATGTACAGTTTAGGAGTTGTTGACAAAATAAAATATTTTTTAGGAAAATAAAATGTATATGTTAATTCTGTGGCCAAATAAAACACAATACACTAATGTTTTGTATAGCATTAAAAACACCAACTATTCAGCTTAAAAACACAGTTTGAATGTATAATATTTGATAAGAACTATAAAAGTTGTGCTTACAACTCTAAAGCACACTAACTATTTTACCTACAATGCACTCATACTATGAGAAGCTTGGGCCTAATTATTGACTAGTTTTTTCTAAATTTTGTAAGGCTTTAGGGTTCCTTGTCATTAAAGTAAATAAAAAAATCGGCCAAGTGCGAGTTGACTCGCGCTCCGAGGGTTCCATATACATCACACAATTTTAACAATTTCTATTTTTAAGACCAACTTACGCTTGACCGCAGACTTTTTAGTGTTTTTTTCTTTAATGTACAGGCAAAAAACTATATTAGGTTTTTTTTTCTAAAATGTAGGTTCGTCGGTTTCCGGGGGACGGAGAGCAATGGAAAATTTTCGCCTTATTTCTTAAATAACTTCAAAACTATTAAAATTTAAATTATAAAAGTTATATATTTGTAGTTTTCACATCAAATCCTTTCATTTGATATATAACAAGGTATAGTTTGTAAGTAATTTAAGAAATAAGGCAAAAAAATTCCATTGCTCTCTGTCCCCCGGAGGAAACCGACGAACCTACATTTTAGAAAAAAATACGTAATATAGTTCTTTACCTGTACATTACAGAAAAAAACACTAATAAGTCTGCGGTCAAGCGTAAGTTGGTCTTAAAAATACAAATTGTTAAAATTGTGTGATGTATATGGAACCCTCGGAGCGCGAGTCAACTCGCACTTGGCCGATTTTTTTATTTACTTTAATGACAAGGAACCCTAAATCCTTACAAAATTTAGAAAAAACTAGTCAATAATTAGGCCCAAGCTTCTCATAGTATGAGTGCATTGTAGGTAAAATAGTTAGTGTGCTTTAGAGTTGTAAGCACAACTTTTATAGTTCTTATCAAATTTTATAAATTCAAACTGTGTTTTTAAGCTGAATAGTTGGTGTTTTTAATGCTATACAAAACATTAGTGTATTGTGTTTTATTTGGCCACAGAATTAACATATACATTTTATTTTCCTAAAAGAATATTTTATTTTGTCAACAACTCCTAAACTATACATTATTTTCACAAATAATGTATGTATGTATTGTAGTAAATTCAATAAGCTTTCGATCGATGCTACACACATGTGTGTATGTGTCATGGTATAGCTTTAATTTATGTTTTACAAATTTCGGTAGCGGTCACGTTCATGACGTCATTATTTGGACCTCAGTCACTATAGAGATATTTTTCCGACATTTAGGGGCTTCAAATTATTTGACCAACAATATACTCGAAGCTTTTGCGGATATTCTGTAAATTGTGAAAATTGTTATTTTTTCACTCTAAGGAAATAACTCGGCAGTGCCGACATGTTTTTTAACATAGCTGCCACAATTATTACCAGATTTTAATAATTTTTATAGCAATGTATAGCTTAAATAGTCTGTTTTGTTATTGTAGTACTCGGCTTTAAAGTTGGACTTATAATTTAGTTGTAAAATGCAAATATCCGAATTATTTTTTAGCCTGATTTTGGGTTTTCGTTTATAGCTGTCAAACTGTAATATACAGTAGTATATAATGTATTACAACAATATAGCACATTTAATCTTCTTTCGTTTGATACTACACACGTATAGGTGCAATGCACAGTTTGGATGAAATTTACACTTTTCGCAACAAAGCGGCAGCCATTTTGATGACGTCATTACACGGGAGACATTCATCGACGTCGCCGTCTCTCGGCAGTTTTGGGGTCCTAATGTCGTGCCTAACAACATACTAAAAGTTGGTAACCGTATCCAGATCTGAACTATCACTTAGGCCCTCTCCCATAACGGAGGGGACTACATCACTTTATCGCCTTGACAATATAGGCGTTGTTCAGATATTTGTGACCACCTTGGCCGCTCCGATATCTGAGGCCGATCGTATAAGATGGAACCTGTTAGCTACTTTTACCCTTTAGGTCTTGTAAATTACTTTAGATTGAAGATGACATGTAATTAACTCGGCCATGAAAAATGTATCAACAGTCAAGTTGCTAAGCTCGCATGCACGGAAAAAAAAGCTTCCGGGATATTCTCAATCCAAGACATTATTATTATCTTGGAAATATTTCCTCGTGACAAGTATTTATTTCCTTTACCAAAAATATGATTCTTCGCTTAATAAAAATACGTTATCTTAAAATAGAAATACAAAAATGTATTGTTTCAAGAGTATATTGAGTAAATAAGAGAGATTGTACTTTAATCATAATCAAACAAGTATTATCTTAGGTAAAAGAAAACTAGAAAATTTGTATGAATTATATTTAAAACTTTATTTTATTTTCATTAAAGGAAATAAATACTTGTCACGAGGAAATATTTTCAACATAATAAAAATAATGTCTTAGATTGAGAATATCCCGGAAGCTTTTTTTTCCGTGTGTGGTTGAATTAACCATCATCTGAAGTGTAGAGTATAAATAAATTAATAAAATAATCACAATCCGATCAGATTGTCGCTTCACTAGTCTATAATCCTCGTAACATATTGAAAATATGTAACAAGAAGAACCAAACACGTATCAAAAATATGTAACCAGACCAAAGTTTAAAGAAATTCCATGCATAAGAATATCTCAATCAGTTTTACATCACGTCCGTGTTCCCTCCAGTTTGTTTAAACTTCATACCGGACCGGACCGTAAACTTGGTTTGTATTTCATTGGTGCTTAAATTGAATTTGTAGTGTATTAGATTGAATGAAAAAAATGCTTCCAGCATAGACATACTATCCCTAGACCTGCAATGGTAATAACAATACTAAGATTGAACGGGATGGTCTTATTACACTTTCCATAGAATGACAGAGAAGGCGCTATTATCATTGGTCCTTATCATAGACCACTCTTGTAATTATTACTTACTCCCAAAAGGCTCTAAGTATAATAGAAACGTTTATTACCCTCCACCGCTCTTTGAAGGGTAACAATGAAACCAACTAAATAATGTAGGTTAGTTATGGTATCATATCAGCCATCTTAAAACGTGTTTTAAAATCAGTCGCGTTACGTGTATTATGTCTCTTTTGGTGGGTCGAGTATTTCGAGTCTAGAGATATACTTGCTTTTAGGCTTTAAGCCTCCTAGCCAATTAGATGGACGCTGTGCTATGGTGAATTAATGTGGTATATTTTGCAACGTGCATTAGTGTCATTTTTAACAGTCGATATGAAAATCGTTATCTTAACTTTGACATCAGAGTTGAAAATTGTAATTGACATAATTTAGGTTCGTGATTGGCTGCTAATGGGTTAATCAACAATGAAGGCGCGCCACGGGCGATCCTGTTTCAGTTGTACTACTAAAAATCGCTGAAGTGCGTGTCGGACCACGCATAATGGAGGGTTCTGTAGCTAACTACTACTACAAGCGAAAATATTACTATCGCACGGTCGTATCTGCATATTTACGTAGTTTTTTAGAGACAACTCAAAAACGCCTTAACTATAAGGGTTCCGTTTTTGCCATTTTGGCTACGGAACCCTAAAAATACAAAATGGCACCAAGGCAACAGCTCACACTGACAGAGATATCTGCTGTCTCTTTTCTCCACACCATTCAATTCATATTCAATTTTATTAAGAATGGACGCTAGAACTCCAACCGTAAACTTGCAGCCATTGAACGGAAAAGTTTCAAACTGCGGACCACCAGCCAATCTTAATACAAAGCTGCAAAGGCGTCATATCAGTGACTCCGGGGAAAAGCGACACCACACCAGTTTGACATCCCGTTAAATAAAAACATCGGTCACATGAGTGTTGAAACGCGTATAATTAAGAGTCCGGTAAACTTTTTTTTCGATTTCGCTCAATTTTTGATACTATTTTGCAGTAACTAACATAACCTCTATAATTTTATATACACATTATGAAAGATTGTTTCTTTTTGGATGGAATGTATACAACGATTTTTTTAATTTATGCTTCATTTACAAATAATTCACCCTAATCTAGCACCTGTTTCGCGATTTTTGCTTGGAGAGGTGGAAAGAGTAAGGTTTTTATTGATTAAAATTAAGTTATACAAGTACGTAAAATATATAAATATATTGGGAAATGAGTCGCCTGAGGAATGAATGTAACAGTTTTTTTCATTTTCATATATATTTTTTAAGGGAGAGTACGTTTTGCTAGAGCAATTTTGCTAAAAATTGCCGAAATTTAGGTGATATTTTTAGGATGATATTAAAGTATTTTACAAATATAAAAATACAAAAATAAATTTCATTTCATGCTTTATTCAGATAGTACAAAACATATTAGAGTCCAAAACAAATAATGGTTAAAAATCATACGACAAAATTGCATGAATCAACGTCCTAAAGTAGTCCTTCGAATCGGTCTAAAGTACTTTTTTGCAATTACAAGACTTCAAGCTATCTTACCAAATGCAATTAATGTGCATAATGTCATTATTAGCGACTTTTTCAAATCGTTACCGGACTCTTAATACAAAGGCCTCATATCAGTGACTCCGGGGAAAAGCGACACCACACCAGTTTGACAACCCGTTAAATAAACATCGGTCACATGAGTGTTGAATCGCGTATAATTAATGAGAGTTTCGCACCTTCAATACAATAAAAATAAAAATATTACAAAAATGTTTATCTGAATGGCAACTGCGTTATTTCACAACATAAAGACTTTTAGTGATAAATAAAAATTGGCTTAACCGGTAATGTTCAAAACAATTTTAGTTAAAATTATGTACCTATTAAAACAAAATCTTTAGAATTTTCTTCATATTTTGTGGACCTCCGTAAGAATAATATACACACATCTCAAATATTTTGACTCCGGATAACGAGAGACAAATTATTAAGCGGAAAATATAAAACATGAATAAAATATTAAAAATATAATATATTAAATATGTATTAAAATATTTCAGTATTCATACTTTTATACATTTTTTTTCTTTTATTGCATTTTTTATTGCCGTGGGGTGCCCCGGCCTTAGAATTGTCCCCCACCATATCATACTGTGGTTGCAATAGGAGTCTGCTAAGGGATTATATACATGGGCAGCACCATCTTCCGGCCTAAACAACCTAAACAACAATAAACAAAAAAAACTGCGCGCGCCTACCCGCCTGCCAACGTGGCGCAACCCCCCCCCCCCCCCCTTAAAGGGGAGGTCTATGTTCAGCAGTGGACGTCTTATGGCTGAGATGATGACTTTTATTCAATATCACAACCATTTACATAAAATAAAAACTAAAATTAAATCAAGAGCTCATGATATCTTTAAAATAATTTTATCAAGATTAATTAATAGTGATTATATGTTTGACTATGTATATAGGTATACCATTTAACTTGTTACGTTTATACCAAATACATACACTCAAGAAAAGCAAGAGTTAGTCCTTCTTTCCCAAGAGCCACAGATAATCCGGGGACATTCGAGAAATTCCCAGATGCTTCCAGAAGTTTCACGGCCAAGTGACCCAATTTCGCGGCAATCAAGGGAGGTATGCAAGAAATGTCGTTTCTTGGTTGAAGGGATTATGATACCGTCAGCTACTTATTTCAGACTAGCTTTTGCCCGCGACGTCGTAGATGCCTAAATAAAATGCAAAGATAATGTATCTAGCGGATCTAAGGAATTTTACAAGCTACATACATACATACATACAATCACGCATATATCCCAAAAGGGGTAGGCAGGGATCGCGGATTTCCATTTGCTACGATCAATGCAACAAAACGGCTCTCCGGGAGCCATTTCTCGTCTCCGTGAAGAACGAAACGTGATGGGTGGCGAACCGCATCGCCGCCATGCGGATGACTATTAATTAAATAATTCACCACAGCGTTCTCACGAGCAGTAGGGATCAGAGGTTCCCATATCCCTTAGTCGCCTCTTACGACACCTGCGGGAAGAGATGGGGTGGCACTATTCTAAAGCCGGGGCCACGCAGCATACACAAGGCAGGCTATCACAAAATATTCTCAGTCTGTGCTCCACTATTTAATAGGAGTACAACATATTCTCAGACTGTCAGTGGTGGTGGGTAAACATTTTTTTAGGCAAGTCGGAGCTATCGGCTTAAAAGTTCTTCATGAGTAAGAGAAAGTTCTTCGTAGGGAAACTGCTCAAATACCGGAAAATTAGGCAAGCCGACGGGAATTGTATTCTGTGGACGCGCCGCCACTGCAGACTGTGCTCCTCTCTTTCTTGTACATTATTTTTGATAAAATTTAATTGCAAAATTTTAAATATAACTACTCCTCTATATCATATAATAATTCCATGTCGGGAGTCAAACTATCTCCATACATCATTTCATCTAAATTGGTTAAGTAATTTAAGCGTGAAGAAGTCAGATAGACAGACATGGTATTTCGCATTTATAAAGTTTGAGATACCCTCGAGTCTGTCTTTTGGTATTTTGGTGCAGCGTTGAACTATTTACTCAGTCCATTTATCTAATTCTCCATTACGTAGATTTGACCTAGATACCTAAGCATGTAAGCACTTAGTAATTTAATAGTTATTTACACTATGCCAACATTGTTCGGATTTTGGTAAATTGGTGAGACGTTTACCCTTAACTATAATATGCCAGACGATATTGTTCGTAGTAAATAATATAAGCAGGTATTAGCAGAGACTATAGAGATATATACAGCCACAGCCTAAGAACTTTTTGAAGACGCAGACTAACATTGGTTCCCACCCATATCTCTTATGTTTGTCATAAGTTCACCTACTAGAGGCATATTTACCCTAGGGCCAAGGGGTCTATAGCTCGGGGCGGCAGAACGCCAGGAGCAGCATTAGCCACCCCAAGCGCTGGGTTCAGGGTGCCCGCCGGTATCAGATACCGGGCCATAAGGCCTATATGGCCCGGGCGCAAATCTTAGCAGCAGATGTCGCTGAGAGTCGGTATAGCAAAACCAGCACTATTTGACTGTATGTATATGAGTGGAGAGAAATGCTTTGTAGACGGTCTTGTCCTTACAACGATCTTCCCAACATTAACCTTATTTGAAACTTACTAAACATGACTTATATAAATGAGTATACTACTCGTTTTACTGTGGCATTGTCTCATAAATCATGAAGGCCTCACCAGACTCGAACGGAGAAAATAGCTACAACTTGCCCAATAAATACTGATCTGTTAAGGAATCCTGTGTACAAACTACGATATTGGAACGTTGGCACATTATTGGCAAAAATATCCGTAGTAAATATGTACTTATTAGGAATTTTATTTGTGCTTCTTATGATATAAAAATATTGTCGTTCGTATTACTAACTTGTGAAACTTTAAATCCGATTTACTGAATTTTTTTGAGTAAGAACAATAAACATTTTCAATACAATAACTTTTGGATAGGTACAGTCAGCAGCAGAAGTAGCTAAGCGGGTGAGGTCACAGATTATATAATAGTTCTTACGAACAGATATGAATCTCTCATAGAAAAAGTAAATACCTACCGCTTTAAGTACCTACGCAAAAATACAATGGAGCGACCGTCGACGCGCGCACCCCGCACCTCCCGCGCGGCCGCGCAGCCGCCCGATCGCTAGCTCGTTTGTCCCGCCGGCGGTGATCGGGCGGCGAGCGGCAAGTAGGTATTTAACGAGCTCGCGCGGGCGAGTTTCATAGGCCTGCTAGCCTACTATGGTCGGGTTTTTATCGCCTGTCACCATAGCTGTCACGCTCTAACAAGTATGTAAGTGTGAAAGTGACGCATAGCGCGATAAGTGATAAAATGGCAACCATGGATGGCCTTCTGGTGAGGTGTTCAAAATGAGCTTGACACGATTATTGTTAACAGAACAAGAGCGCATCAACCTACATACACTATGTAACTGAACGAAAAACATTTACTCAAACCCGTTAATGTTGAGGTCATACTGAGCATCTTTTATTATGGGACCAACCCCGAAATCATAAAAAAAAATTTGGTTGTTTCATACATTTCACTGGTCATATTTTGAAATTTCTCAAATTTCCTATGGGAGAGTCCAATTTTTATTTTGCGATTTCGGGGTTGGTCCCATAATAAAAGATGCTCAGTATGACCTAAACATTAACGGGTTTGAGTAAATGTTTTTCGCTCAGTTACATATGGTATACTACACCGATGGCGCAAAGTCTTCTGCGCCTTACGATAAGTGAAAAAAAAAACAATATAATCGTTAGAGATATGTGACCCTGACATGGTGAACAGCCGGACATCTAAACACACGGAAACATTTTTACCAAATATCTAACGGAAACTTAAAGGCATTTCCCATGCGTTTATTTATTTATGTATGTACTGACACAACCCGCACTAAGGGTCGGTTACCTATTTCAAACCATCTAAAATCTTGAAACGTGCTTTGAAATCTTATGTATAGTTGAAGCAAAAATATCTATATTAAGTTTATATACCTTATTGAAAAGGGATAAGGTCTTAAACTGTGTACATATAAGTATTTGATGTCAACTGACCCACTTTACTGGGCTTAGGTCAATAATAAAAAATGTGTTTACCAAGAGACATTTAAGTGTTGCCGGTATCATAGGAAGTTATACTCGTCATCATCATCATCATCTCAGCCATAAGACGTCCACTGCTGAACATAGGCCTCCCCTTTGGACCTCCATAAGTATCGGTCGGAAGCGACTTGCATCCAGCGTCTTCCGGCGACCTTTATAAGGTCGTCTGTCCATCTTGTGAATGGACGTCCTACGCTGCGCTTGCTAGTCCGTGGTCGCCACTCGAGCACTTTTCGGCCCCATCGGCCATCTGCTCTGCGTGCAGTGTGGCCTGCCCATTGCCACTTCAGCTTGCTAATCCTGTCATACTCGTATTTCCATGGAATTAGGCGAGAGCCATCCCATTTGATTATTACCGCCATATATATTTCAACTTGTGATATTTATTTGCTCTTAGTGGCAGAGAGGAAAATCTGGCGGAAGATTCTGGGACATATCAGGGGCGAAGATGGAAGCTGGAGGCGTAGGAAGAATAGGGAGCTGGAGGAGCTAGTCGCTATGCCCAATATAATTGGCGAAATCAAAGCCACACGACTCCGCTGGCTTGGGCACCTGGAGAGGATGGGAGAGGATCGAGCTGTGAGAAGGGCGTATTTGGGGCACCCGGGTGGAAAGCGTCCGTCTGGACGCCCCTGATACCGCTGGAGCGACGAAGCCTTGAAAGATATATCTGCCCTTGGAGTACCGGACTGGCGTGAAGTGGCGCAGAACAGGGCAGAGTGGCGTTCTCTTGTGTCAGAGGCCAAGATCCGTTTTGGATCACTGAGCCAGTGAAGTAAGTAAGTAAGTGATATTAGCAGCTAAAATATTTTGTAAAGCATTGCAAAGTTTGTCAGATAGACCTTGTCTAAAAATAGCGCTACAAAACTTGTTATTTATACATAGGTATACCTATCCAACAAATGTAAGCGTAAGATTGATTTGGTTAAATTAAGAAGTTCTTGATTGAACACGCAGTAACAGAGAACATTTTCTGATGCAGTTTTTTTATCTAAAAAAAAAGATAAACCGACTTCAAAAAGGATAAAATGAATCATTATATTATTTATATGCGTTACCAAATTATATGTTTGAAATGACAAAACGTGGAAATATCGTCAAGAACGTCACATTTTCAAAAAACATTGTGTGGTTTTATGAAACCACGATGCAAGTCAAACTTTACTATGTTAGCATATTATAAAGTATTAATAGAGCCATCTATACTGAATTTGTATTCATTAACTCAAGCCTGGCTGTTTGTTGGCTATAGGGTTGAAGACGTTTCCAGGTAATAAATTCTTAATGATATCACTAGAGGGCGTTATAGTTAATATGATGCAAACAGAAAAAATAATTCGGTCCACGGGGTTTGAACCCTCGCCCATTCGATCGTAAGTCTCATGCCATACCACAGTGCCATCGCTACAGTTAGGCTAAGATGCGAAATATAGATTTGTATACCGCGGTTGACTGCCAACATGACATGAACCTTATTGATTATAAAATAAGAGCCTCACCTTACTATAAACGAGAATCAGCGTTACAATGTAACGCATGTCGCGCCAGAAGACCGACATTAAAATTCGAGGCGATGGAATGAAAGTTTCACTTTAATAAATACGACGCTGATTCTGGTGCAGACTTGCAAATTCGCATTGTCGGACTGTAGTACGAAAGTAAACACTGTTAACCATTGAACCAAAAATCTGTAAAATACTTGTATTTATTCTAAGTTCTAACCCTTCAAAGATGTCGTAAAAGTCGGGATTGGAATAGCAGCTAGCGCAAGCAGTGTCATTGGCAGTATCTTAACTACAAAAGTTTTTTTGTTTATAACTGTTACTTTTAAGATGAACATAAATTTGTCGGTTAAAGTCGGTTATCATGTTTTCAGATTCAGATTCAGATTTTTTTATTCAAAAACAATACAAGATTGTGTATGATTGTTCATGTCGGTTATTATGCTAAAAATAACTGGTTTGCATTCCCTACTATTGTTTATTTGGATGTTTTTTTCTGCTTCACCCAAAAACGACTGAATGGATTTGGATACAATTTGACGCACAAAATTATAACCTAGAACGAGGTATACGATAGTTTTCATCTCGGGATTCATTCCTGGGGTAAAAAACCAGAGAATGATGTACTTCCAGTACTAACGACATTTCCATGCTAGATATATTTCAGTTTATTACTTATAATATAGTAGTGTAAGGCAATAAAGTAACGCAAATCAAAACATCTACTGTCAGCCAGCTAGTTAGAAAAGCAGATTTACGCGCGATTCACATGGCGCTGTAAACTGTCTAGATTCTGATATTGTTTTTTTCCTAGTTACATAAGTGGGTGGAGTTAAGCTACTGCAATGATTCCACTGTCAGCCAGCTAGTTAGACAAGCAGATTTATGCGTGACTCACATCTCTCTGTAAGCTGTCTAGATTCTGTTTTTTTTTTTCTAGTTACATAAATGGGTGGAGTTAAGCTACTGCAATGATTCCACTGTCAGCCAGCTAGTTAGAAAAGCAGATTTATGCGTGACTCACATCTCTCTGTAAGCTGTCTAGATTCTGTTTTTTTTTTTCTAGTTACATAAATGGGTGGAGTTAAGCTACTGCAATGATTCCACTGTCAGCCAGCTAGTTAGAAAAGCAGATTTATGCGTGACTCACATCTCTCTGTAAGCTGTCTAGATTCTGTTTTTTTTTTTCTAGTTACATAAATGGGTGGGGTTAAGGTACTGCAATGATTCCATTGTCACCCAGCTAGTTAGAAAAGCAGATTTATGCGCGACTCACATTTCGCTGTAAGCTGTCTAGGTTCTATAGGCGACTAGGGATAGTGCGGTGCCCACAAGATTATCAAAAACAGGACACCACTAAAGAAAAACCTACTAAATTTTATCATGAGAGATGTTGTAAGATTTAGACTAAGAAGAAGCGTCGTAGATGGCCATTTTTTTGTGGAGTGGGACACAAAATGTGTCCCAAAATTTTCATATTTTTTTTGTTACTTCCATTCCTTTACCGCCATAAATCTATGGAAAAATGGTAGCGGAATGGAAAAAAAACACTTGGGACACATTTTTTGTCCTAATAAAATCGAAAGAGCTCGTGATTCTGAATCGAAATCACCTAAAGTTTTTCAGTTTTTTTTTTCAATTATCCATATTGAAAAAAGGAGCGCTGGTAGCCTTGCGGTAAGACGTCCGACTTTCAATCCGGAGGTCTCGGGTTCAAACCCCGGCTCATACCACTGAGTTTTTCGGAACTTATGTACGGAATATCATTTGATATTTACCAGTCGCTTTTCGGTGAAGGAAAACATCGTAAGGAAACCGGACCTAATCCCAAAAGGCCTAGTTTCCCCTCTGGGTTGGAAGGTCAGATGGCAGTCGCTTTCTTAAAAACTAGTGTCTACGCCAATCCATGGGATTAGGTTGTCAAGCGGACCCCAAGCCGGGATAAACGCTAGGAGGAAGAGAGATTGAAAAAAAAACTGGAATATACAACTTTTTAATAAAATTGCCCATATAACCCTACCTCATCGAGTAGAAGTAGGTACTTACGTGTAAAAAATATATGGTGTTATTTGTGTATTTGGTTGACTTGCCTGAGCCAAACAGGAAGCATTTTGGACAAGCAAAATTATTACCCTATTGTACGGGGAAAATTACCTCATCAGGTACCAAGTGGATCGTGATTCATTCGATCGAGAAGTGCCAAAACTGTGGTTACCTCCCCAAAGTAAGATGAAGTTATATTTTATGTGACGTACAGTCGACCAAAAATGTGGTTTACTACCCTACGGTTGAGGTTCGTTTGAACGTCATGAGACAACAAGGTCGTGCATGTTTTAAACTCCGTTAGAAATGTCAACCTTAGCGATCGTTAGATCTCGCAGAAACTTTTGTCAAAACTGGTACCTAGACCACTTTCTTGGTCGACTGTACCTATCACTCACCTTTTTCTTGACAGCACTGCCAACATAAAATAGTTTAATTCTATCTTACTGTTAGTATCACCCTTTTTTATTAGCTATCTATAATCTGTGGTAAAAAGATGTATGGGCACGCCCTTCTTATAGTAACGTTCATAACTAGAAGTTCAATCTATAATTGTATATGTTTGTAGTCATATGTACCTAGTGTTACTTGGTGTAAAACAGTACCAATAAAGGTAACGTGAAGTGAACCGGCCTATCATTCACAACTACAGTCGACTAATTATACGTTGTGCAACCTAAGAAGCAATTTTTGACACCTGTCATCTCAGTACATTTTAGGTACCCAATCGAAAGCTTTTTAATATGATTTTTATTCAGTTTTCGCGATCGCAATATCAATAGTTTTTTCTTGGATCTTTTCCTAGCTAATTCTACAATATGGCCACCCAATCACCCAACACCGTCAGACTTTGAATAGAAACTAGGCAATAACGGTTTCTTGCTCGGGCCGCCGGGGGGCGGTCGATCGGTCGTCAAAACTAACGGCTTGCCGAACACTCGTGTGCGACGCTTTATAAAAAGCAAAGGTTCTTACAATATGTTCAAGCTATTTTTTCAATAACTAGCCATTTGTTTGTTTGCAGGCTTTCGAAAGATGTTGCTGCCCATCTCCCGGTATATTCCCTTAGCAGACTCCTACTGTAACCACGGGACGATATGATGGGGGACAATTCTCTATTGAGTGCGTGCTGTGGGCCGGGCACCCCACGGCACGCACAATATGGCTAGTTATTAAAAAAACACCCTGTATTAGGGGTTGGGGAGTAGGAGAGTTACTTTTTCTACTTAGTTTGGGGTTAGGTTGATTTGTGTAAGATTGTCCCCAAATATTTATTTATTATTTAAGTAGTCGTAAGGAGAGCTAAGGAACTCCTCAAGGAAGGAGGAGGTTCAGTCAACAATTAAACTGTGTACCAAAAATATTACTTTTGATCTTACTTTTTAAGATAAATGAGGAAAATTGTTTAATGGAGAAATTATATAGGTATTATTCAAAAGATTACAGCTTAATACGTATTACGATTTAAGTGTGCTTAAAACTTAGTAAAAAGGAGTTTAACCATACCTCCTATACGACTTATTATTTTATTAGTAGTTTTGCTATGTATGGAGTTAGCAACCTATCTACTCATTTATCTATGGTATGTAGGTACATCAAAATAACATAACAGAGCTCTTGATTGAGGAAGGATTATTCACTGATCATGCAGTTAACTGTATATAATCTACCTAGTTCACGTAACTAAAACGTATTTCATATCTCTCTACGGAACTCTAAAAATAAACGAAATCTTCGAAGAAGAACAAGAGTAAGTACATAACGTGTGACAATAATACACATGCTGAATAAAAACGTTGTTGGAAAGCGGATCTCGGTGTTATATGGTCTGTCCGGAAAGAGAAGTGTCGTAGAATATATGAGTTCCCATATAAACCACGACACTTCTCTTTCCGGACAAACCCAAATTTTTAGGCAGCCCATTGGAATGATTATGAGAAAATAGTTAGACAACGACATGCTACTTGAAAAGTTATATTTTTGACTCTTGGAGATGTTTCAGGCCTTCAATTCGTATCCGAAGGATTATTATTTTTGCCTGAATTTTTTAACTCCAAATGTATTGTATTTATTATTTTATTAACTATATGGGTATATATCCACCTCTTGTTACATCATTGATAGTAGTTTATTTGTGTTATTATTTTGGCATAGATACGATTTACCGGCGGCAGACAGATGAGTGCTATATAATGGAAAGAGTACTAGGTAAAGGTATAAGACTTATAAGTAACCTAATTTCTTTATCCGAAAATGTTAATATCATCAGGTATATCGGAGCGGCCAAGGTGGACTGGTCACAAACACGAATTAATGTGGTCACAAATATGAGCAATGCCTCTATTGTCAAGGTTATTAAGTGCATGTTCTGATATTTTTGAGTTCATTGGCCGCTCCTATGTATTTGATGGCGACTGTACTCCCGCTTTTTAAGCACAGACTACACAGACACCTCATCATTAAACTTTTACAGGGAGCACGAGGTCACCACACATCAGTGCAATTTTATTCGTAAATTTCTACGATCCGAACAGCAAATCTCAATAGTATTATACACCAATTTGTAGTATAACAATCCAGGTTCACCCCTGTAACTTGACTTTTGTGGATTTTTTAATCCTCATGAGTAATGATCAAAAACGTTACCTCAATTAAAATACGCGGTCGCGCTCTCATACAAAATTAGTACGGGAGCACTGATGCGTGGTGACCCCGAGTTGTACCTATGATCTATCTATAGTGTTGAGGTTATCTGTTTTTTTAAGGTTACTTTTCTCAGGTACCGATCATAAATATTCAGATCATAACTCTGTCCATTTAAGTTTTTACACGACTGCCCAAAAAAAGGAGTGTATTGTTTTCAGGGTTCATGTATGTATGTGGCTAAAATAAAATTCTTTGTTCCACTAGAACATCTGAACGGCTGAACCGATTTAGATGTATGGGGTATCATTAGAATCGTTACGTTATCCCAAGAAACATAGGCTATGTGACGTCACCGTAAAAACAATATGGCGGACATAATATTCCAGATTGCGCAAACCTAAGAAAAAAAAATCTTGCAAACCTATCGAGTGGGGTATCAAAATGAAGAGCTTTTCACGCTGATTACAAAAATGTATATGATACATATATAAAAATATTCTTTCGTTAATACGAACATTTTAGAAATTAAATTAAAACAATAGGTTGGAAATTGAGTCGAAAGATATATAAAACTTACATGTTTAATTGTAATAAGTAGGTATTAGAGACTTGGGAGGAATAATATTAGTTAAAGCAATGGCGCGTAGTTATAGTGTCCAAGAGGCAACCGGATGGCTCGCGGTATATAAGGTCCCTACGTGTTGTGTAACCAACTTATGTAACCCAAATTGACCCACGTTGTACTTAGTTTTTCATCGCCTCCCCCCCCCCCCCCTCATCTTTCTAACAGCTGACGAAACGATTACCGACCAGCCGGTGCACTTGGCCATTTGCATGCTCGTTCTGGATCACATAAAGTACTGGAAATTGAGGGGAGGAGGATGAAAGCCAAGGTCCAACGTGGGTCATTTCGGGTTGCATAGGGTGGTTCCACAGCACGTAGGGAGCTTAAAGATCACAGCTCATTAGAGCGCCTTGGCACCCGCCCCTCACAGCCTCACCTCGAGCGGTTAGTTATTCTTTATATGAATTTGTATGGCCATGCACTCACTACATCAACTAGACAACGAGTGGACGCTGAGCGATGAGGCAGTGTGGGTCGGCTGCCGAGGCGCTCTAATGAGCTGTGACCTTTAATACCGCGAGCCATCCGGTTGCCTCGCGGACAATGCAATGCAACTACGTGTACTATGACGCGTCCTTGCTCTGAATGTAATGAAGTGTTCTACTTCGCGGTATTAAGATACTTCTTTACAACATCACGTCCAGTATCGTAAAAAAATGTGCTGCACTACGCCGCTTTGAGCCAAAGAAGCCAGTTCTTGTGGAGTTTGATGATAAAATTACCTATATTCTACAATACTGTAGCGTAGCCATGGTGTAGTTCTGGGAGAAAAATTGGAGGCTAAGACAGTATGGTTTTATGCGTAGAGAGGTTAATAAGTAGACTGGCGTGTCCTCTGTTACACACTGTGTGTTATTGTCTATTGAAGACACAGACCACAAGCTAAAATAAACTAGGTACGCTGGACAAAATTGGTTTCGATCTTGGCACCAAGAAGTTTATTACCATAGATATATGCCAACTCATGTCACGCTAAGTCACGTATAAGGTCATGCAATTAGCCTCTTGGATCCTAAAAAACAAGTAAATACGTATGTACAGTCAGCATCAATAGTATCTTTCTACACGAAGGCCGCAAAAATATGTGACCTGCTCTTATTTGTAGAGCCATAGGAGCGTGTCACAAATTTTTGAGGCCTTCGTGTAGGAAGATACTTTTGATGCTGACTGTACATGATAAAAAGTCATCATCCTCCTTGTGTTTATCCTGCCTTTTTGCCACGGCTCATTTAAGCCTGAGGTCCGCTTGGCAACCTAATCCCATGAATTGGCGTATGCACTAGTTTTTTACGAAAGCGACTGCCATCTTTCCTTTCAACACAGAGGAGAAAACTGGGCCTTCTTGGGATTAGGTTCGGTTTTCTCACGATATTTTCCTTCACTGAAAAGCGACTCACGAAGGAATGTCTAGATCGAAGAGTTGGTGGCCAGACTTGGGTCCGAATATTGGTATCATCGGCGAAACAAAAGCCCACAGACTTCGCTGCATCGGTCGCCTACAGAGAATGGGTGAGGATCGGGCTGTCAAGAGAACGTTCTTGGGACGACCGATTGGTCGCCGTCCGGTGGGTCGGCCCAGATATTGTTGTGGGACAGTGTGGCGGCGGATCTGCTGCAGCTTCGCGTCAACAACTGGCAAGAAGTTGCACAGGATCGGGATAGGTGGCGTGCTCTCATTTCGGAGGCCAAGATTCTCTTTGGATCGTTGAGCCAAAATAGTTAGTTTAGTTAGAAAAGCGACTGGTAAATATCAAATGATATTTCGTACATAAGTTCCAAAAAACTCAGTGGTACAAGCCGAGGGTTGAATACGAGACCTCCGGACGTCTTACTGCCAGCCAGGCTACCAGCGCTTTTTAAGTGAAAAAGTGTAAAAAAAATCGTCTTTATACTTTCGATTACTAATCCAAAGTTCGCTTAAGTATTCTATGTCACGAAAAGGTTTTAAATAAATAAAATAATTAAAAATTAAAAAACACGACTGCGTTTGTTTTAAATGAACTGAAAAGCTAAAAATAAGTTCTAAACATGATTGAGAATGTCTTTGAAACCTTATGGTTGAGACTGTGCCTTCCTACACCCTGACATACGCTGGATCTTTTAAAATACATATTTTGCTTCGATTGCAGTCGGGGGACCTTTTTATGGGTATTGTGTTATACAGTTTAAAAGGTCCCCCCACTGCGATCGAAGTAAAATATGTTTTTTAAAAGATCCAGCGTATGTCAGGGTGTAGGAAGGCACAGTCTCAACCATAAGGTTTCAAAGACATTCTCAATCATGTTTAGAACTTATTTTTAGCTTTTCAGTTCATTTAAAACAAACGCAGTCGTGTTTTTTAATTTTTAATTATTTTATTTTCCAATGTAATGTCAACTATTTATCATCAATATTAAAACGACGTATGCGTCTTTAAAATTCTTCTGTATTTACTACCTTTAACTTTTAGCTCGGCAACGCTCATTTTACTGCCCTCATTTCATGCGCTATAAACTTCATAATAAAACTGAAAGTGTGGTTACTGCTGAGGTGAAAACTAGGTGAATATAATTTAACTTAGTTACTACACTAGGGATAATGACACATGTTAAATTATGCAATAAAATTTAGTTGTTAGGATGCAAAATCATCAAAATATCCAAATAAAGTGAAAATTTTAAAAAATCAATTGAAAAGGTTCAAAGTTATCACGTGCCCACGTGGATATATATCAGGCTTTAAAGTTTCCAAATTTTTCATTTTTATAGTAGGTACCAGTCTTAATTTAACGATTTTTAACATTTTATTGTAAAATAAATTGTATGGCAACCATATACCTACATAAATGCACCAATTCACTGTAAAAATATCATTTCATGACTTTTCCATACTTTAAACAGGGCGACTATCTAGTAGTGACGTCACTTTTGTCCGGCATTTTGTTAGGAGCGTTTTGCAAAAACAAATGCAAAAATCAAACTTTAAGTCTCACTTTCTGTCTTTTATGTTGATTTAACGCAATTAGATATAGACATTTGATCCTCACAACAAAACGAATCGATTGGATCGATACTTTTCGATTTAGCTACATTTTGATAGTCAGCCCACATGAACTTTGCATGGATTTTGTATTGAGTAATATAATTTGGAAGGGCCATGATCCTTTCGTATAAGCATGTATAAGTATAAGTACACGTGACTTTAATTATGGCTGTTACATAATTTGAGTTTAAGTACGTTATCGGAATCTATCACATTATTTAACACTGAAAGTATAATAAGTACAATATACCCGGGTAAACTATTATATATACTATTATATGTCCAAAAGCGAGGTAACGGCATTGCGAATAATCTCGCTTTGTTTGCTAGGCAGTGATCGTACATTTTCCAGCTTTTTTGTGGCCGTACTAGGATTGTAATTATTTTAAGGCTATAACATTTTTAAACCAAGTATCAAAGCCATTTAGAAATAAGTAGTAATGGTTGATAATTAAAAAACAATTTCACAAAAAAAAAACGTCATTGCACTGGTTTTGCTGTAAAATATATCCCCACTGGGGGATAGCGCGGTAGGGATAGGTGGAATAGGCGAAATGTACGATCACTGGTGCTAATGGTGTCATATTGCTCAAATCTGGAGCAGAGCCCGACTGGGGAAGTACCTCCACCTTACGGAACATAGCCAAATATTTAGCACTAGGCCCTACGCATAGTGGTGTGTTCCTGCCGGGGAGTAGGGTCACCAGAAAGCTCAAAGATGCAGTGTGTTGACTACGGGGGGCCCTCTTGTGCCTTTAACCGTCAACATAATGAATCCCGCGGGTATTGTATGAGGCGACTAAGGGATAAGGGATAAGGGGACCTCTGATCCCTACTACTCGTTAGAACGCTGTGGTGGTTAGAACGCTGTGGTGATTCATTTAATTAATAATCATCAGCATGGCGGCGATGAGGTTCGACACTCATCACGTCTCGTTCTTGACGTAGGCGATAAGTGGCTCACGGAGAGCCGTTTTGCTACATTGATCGTAGCAAATGGAAATCCGTGATCTCTGCCTACCCCTTTTGGGATATAGGCGTGATTGTATGTATGTACTAAACGGTAACGCGCAAGTGACACCTATGAAGTTGCAGGCGTCCATAGGCTACGGTAACTGATTACCTTCAGGTGGGCAGTAGGCTTGTTTGCCACCGTAGAGATATATAAATGAAAAATATCCTACTTGACTGAACTTCTGCTGCCAACGGCTAAAAGAGCGAGAAGAGATAAATAAAAGTAAATACTTCGACAGCTTCACAAAAACCTCCTTTCAGAAATAGAAAACAAAATGCAAAAAACCAATTCATGACTTTTGCCGTCATGTCAATGTTGTGACCAGGTTGTGATAGACCTTCCAAAATGATTTAACAAAATTTCTTCATTTCTAATCTAATCAGTGCCTATTTTAGCAAAAAATAATAATAAAACATGTTGTAATACATCAAACAACAACCTCATTAAATAAACAGCTTCATAAATCTTTTTTCAAAAACTTACCGTATTTCATCATGAAAAGAAATAACAACAAAAATCTCAACATGAAAGGAAAAATGTTAAGTAAGTAATTTAGAACAACATCAAGCATCTTATTTCTTTATAAGGGACACAAAAAAATGTTTATTAAAATGTTCATTACCCGCCTATTCATTATACCCCGGAGTTATATAATATACATTGTATAAGGGTCTGTGTTCTACTACATGTGTAACAAAACTTGTGGTCCGAAAGAGCACCTAATCAGGGGGCGGTGTCTCACTCTTACTCGTTACAACGTTAAAATTGACTTACCTATCTACATTTTTTATACCATGACGATGGCAAATAAGCTGCCAATCCACCTGATAGTAAGCAGCTACTGTAGTCTATGGACGCCATTTTTTGTTTGTAGCTTCTACTCGCCAAAAGACAACTCCTCACCAAATTTTAAGTTGCGGAAACGCTTGGTTTGCGAGATAAAAATAATCAAAAGTTCCATATAAAATCCCGATTTTACACCACCATGACACAATATTTTGCGTTTCGTTAAACGTGTTGAGAAAAACTAGAACGTGATGATTTGTTTTATGTTCACTTTTTGGTTGGGGTATAGCAAAGGGGGCGCGGGACTAAAATTATTGATGGGGGTCGAGTCATTATGACACCTATTTTTTATGATGCTATCGTATAGAGGACGCTAAAATAAGCATGTTTTGTATGGGCAACTTTTCTCTATACTTAATAATTACCGAGATATTGGCTCCGAAATTGTGTCTCAGAGCCAAGATAGGTGCGACGACGAGCGAAGCGAGGAGGAGTGTGTTAGGTGAACCGTGACCTAACAGCGCGCGAAGCCGAGCGAGCGAAGCGAGCGTGCCGCGGCAGCGGCCGGCGAGCGCCAGAACCGACTTAATCTAATGTACAATATTAATTTTCAAGTCCCTAGCTCCGTAGTAATCCTATGGCCAAACTCGGAACTGCCCTCCCCCCTCTCTTCCAACAAAAACCTGATATGATAGGACCAAATATGCATGAATTTCGCTCAATAAAAAATCATAACTTTTTTTTTGGCTTTTCCGCGTTTTTTGGATTTCAAAAATACACTACAGACATGGTTCTCTACCCAAGAAAAAAAAATGGCATTATTTGGCCATGTCACATATTGTACATTCCTTCCCTTGGTACGGAGATAGTTTGAGGCCCAGGGAAGAACATATGATATTTCCATCTCAAAATTGCGTTTAAGGTTCTTAATATTTTTAATATACTCTCAGCCGTCGCTGCCGAAGACGATGAGCTATTCAGCCTAACTGACTCGGCAAACTCTTCAACATCATCCAATGACCAGTTACCGGAAAAGAACCAGACTCTGGTGATGGATCTACATGAGATCAAGCGAGACGAGTTGCCGGATAATCCTCTTCCTGAGGCAAGTTTCAAAACTAACAATAAATATTTCTAAAGAAAAATAACCGGGTTCACTTAGGCACCATTCCAAGAGCAAATGCCCGAGCTACTGAGAAAAATACTCAAATCACTATAGGTGTAGGTACCTAATGTAGCTATTATATTTGAAAGTTCCCTGGATTCATCATCAGATCCTCGCCTAAGTTTCAAACTCTTTCTAAGTTTTAGTATAAAACAACACGAAATCCCGACAAAATTAAACCTCCTCCTTCGAAATCCCAAGATGTCGAAGGAGGAGTGAAGAATCGGCTGGAAATGAAGTGTTTTAGATATAAATAGAAAACAAAAATAATGATTTTTAAAAGAAATATTTTGATTTGTGGATGCAGAAGTTAGTTCGAGTCCAGCTCTAAACAACCACACCAGGCTTGGGCACTTCTCCTTTAGTGTAACATCTCATTTGGGTTGTTTTTCCGTAAAAAAAAAACAACACCATAAGAGATAGTCTTTTAACCTTTTCCACGCCAAAGGCAGGGCTGATGTGAATATCTAAGACGTCGGCTCGGATCCGGCCTTGTTCGCTTTTAAACTTAGCAAATGAAGTAAGGCCATGTACTTTATTCCTCAATCTTGAATCTCCTGATCGACTCCAGGTGAAAACACGGAAGCTCTTAAAGAAGAAGCGACCGAAGACAACCCAAGATCGCCCAGACCAGAGTGCGGGGAGCCTGACCAGCAGCTCCGAGGGTTCCGTGGTGCCGCCGGTCCCTGAGAAACCAGAGGAGTTCTTTGATGCTCATGAAAGCTATTACGACTTTCCAGGTAGGTTTTATTTCTCCTATTTTTCCTATGACAGTGGCAAACAAGAATATGGACCGCCTAATAGTAGCCTATAGCAACTGCATAGGTGTAACACGCGCGTGGCCAACCTTTTAATAAAGGAGGATTACTGTGTTGACGGCTAAAGACACCAGAGTTTTTTTTCTGTTGTATATATTTCTTCTGATTTCTCTTAGTTGTTAGGTTAAGTTCTATGTTAAGTTAAGATTATTGTAATATTCAACACAATATGTATTGTATGGAATAAACAAATGAAATGAGGGTCCCCCGTTGTCAAAAAACTGGATCGTTTTTGAGCTCTCAATCATGACATGTTGGCATAATAGTACTCATCATCCTCTTAGCGTTTATCCCGGCTTTTGCCTCATCTCAATTGAACCTGAGGTCCGCTTGGCAACTTGCCGTGAATTAGCGTACTTATACTAATTATTTTAGTGCATCCTCTTCTATCTTCTATACATATAATCTATACATAATAATAAAGCTGAAGAGGGTCGAAAGTCTGTACATGGAAGATATTCGAAAAAAAGTTGGCTGGGGATACTTAGAATCGATAACAGAACACGTTCCAACAGTTTTTAGAATTTTTGTCTGTTTATTTGACCGCGCATCACGTAAAAACGGCTGAACGGATTTTGATGCCATTTAATATAAAGATAGTTTGAGTCCCGGGAAAGGACATAGGATAGTTTTCAACCCGAAAATTTAACTTGGGGGGGGGAAAGGGGGTTGAAATTTTATATGGATAATTTTTAATAGCTGAAAAGATTTAAATGAAAATTAGTATGGAGATAATTTGAGTCCCGAGAAACGACATAGGATAGTTTTCATCCCGAAAATCAACCCTAGAGGGGGTGAAAAGAGGGTTGGAAATTTGTATGGGAAATCAATAACCGTTGAACGCTGGAAATAGTTTGAGCTCTGAGGAAGTATATAGAATAATTCCCTTACTAATTCCACGTCAACGAAGTCGCGGGCAAAAGCTAGTTGTAAAATTAAATTGCAATTGATACAAAGATTTACTCTTAACAATAATTAGTTTATTTATCGAAATCCAGAGAATCAAGTGAGTGCCACCGCCCTCCCAGCTCTCACCGTGACATCCAAACAAACTACCGTGCCAGCAGCAGCAGCAACACCGGACAATTTAGAGAAGCGTGAAGTTCCGGCGACCACAGGTCCTACTACCACTACCGCTCCAGCCACGCAAGACACGGCGACCGGGCCGACGCCGTTGACTAGTGCCGTAAGTCACGCATTTTCGCTAATTAACCGACTTCAAAAAAGGAGGAGGTTCTCAATTCAACTGTTTTTTTTATCATTATTATTTTTTTATTCTTTTTTGTATGTATGTTACTCGATATGTCCGTGAATCGTGAACCGATTTTCAAATATTTTTAATCGATCAGGTATAACCCCTAGATGGTCCCATTGTCACCAAGTCGGGTCTGATGATAGGATCCTGGAGAAATCGGGGGAACTCTTCAACTATTATAGGCACACCTATAGTGATTTCACTATTTTTTACAGCAACTCGGCCACTTCCTCTTGGAATAGCGGATCCTAAGTGAAGTCGGTTCTTTTTTGTTTAAAATTATTTCATTTCAAGATTGCTCCGAAAAAATATAAATTTAAAAGTAGCGAATTCTTATTAAATATTACAGAATATGCTCTCACTGAAAGCAACAAGTAACAAGTAAAGTAATTTATTTTATCCTATTTGCCCAATAAATTCAGGGTCATGATTGATTACGGCATTTCGGCCATCGCTCAATGTGAAAATGTTGACCTTAGGACGAACTAAATTGATGAAAAGGGTTGTGAATATAACATAATACTTAATTTTTAACATAAGATGGAAATGAAACTTATAAAATAAAATATTGTCTACGGTTGCCGCGATAGTTATTCATGAAATAAAACAACTTCCGTTCAAAGTTATTTTATTTTATAAAATAAAGCTTAAGAATATTAAATAGTTAAGGTTTTTTCCAAAGAGCTACAGTATGATGTTCTCCAAAGAAGGAGTGTATAGCACTAGGTTCTTAAAGGGTATAGGCGCTAACTGCTTACCATCAGGCGAGCCGTATGCTTGTTTGAGACCGTCGTCGTGGTTTAAAAAAAGTTAAGATTAAACTAAAACATTGTAATATATGAGGGTAAAGGTGTCTCAACTATTGTTTTGATTTCGTAGTTTGCAAACTTATTCAGACTTTATTCAGCTGAATATATATATTTTTTATTAATTTATATTATGTCAATTATTATGTATTACTTTTATTATTTTAACAATTAACGAATTAGGTAGGTATCTATACAAAGTATCCCTGAAACCAACATCAAGACTTATAATTTTCCCAAAGCATGTCATATTTAACATTGTATTGGTTTTGTTGCAGAATCCTGTTCGGTCAAGAACTCCTAGTTTCCACTGAGAAATTAAAAAAAAACCTGTTATTAACATTGACATCATTTTGGCATAAATAAAAATCTTAACATCGTTTTCTTTCTTTATTTATTATTTAGCTAAACGTGAACACTTGACTAACTAAAAGAGAGAGGAAGATAATAGAAGCTTTTGAAATGTGGTGTTGGAGACGCATGGAAGGCATAAGTTGGAGAGAAAGAGTAACGAATGAGGAGGTACTGCGAAGAATAAATGAAAGAAGCAATCCTGAGAACTACCAAATTTCATCTTCATCATCATCATCTCAGCCATAAGACGTCCACTGGGGTCCACCTTTAAAGGGGGGGGGGGTTATAATACGCGCCACGCTTGGCAGGCAGGTTGGCGCGCGCAGTTTTTTTTTGTTTATTGTTGTTTAGGCTTTCGGAAGATTTAGACACGGAAAAAGTTTTGACCATTTGATACGACACGATCAATTCTTAAAAATTATTTTGAAAAGAAGGATAGAAAGCAAGAGAGGCCGAGGCAAATAAAACGCAGACGCAGCTAATGGAACAAGTGAAGGAAAAAGTAGGAGCCGTCTCGTATCAAAAGGTCAAGGAATAGGGTATAGATGGAAAATACTCCACCAACAAGAGAATAAGTCTTAAGTTGATGATGATGATTTATTATTTAACCCCTGACGCATCTCTAGGGGTAATTTTGACCGCTATGTGTGTGTCTGTGTATGACTGTATCATCGTAACTCTTGAAATTCGCGAGCAGGATTAGCAATGGTTCTTAGACATGTTTTATATATCTAAATGAAAGAATATAGACAGAATCTATAAAATCATCTAACATTTAGAGGACACAGTTCAAGTAAGAAAGAATATCAAACGTATTGCGAAGCAGTCAGATTTGGATTTAATTTTTATTTTTCATTTTAATTACACAATAGGCAGGTACATGTCTGTCTCTCAAGCTGTTTTGATTTGCCTTCTTGAAGAACTACGCATTATTGTATATAGTATTTGTAGTACTGTTTTGAAAAAATAAGTCCCGCCGAGTTTCTTGCCGGTAATAAGTAATACTTCTCGGGTCAGAGGTGTAGGGTTAGAACCGGTGGTAGTTTCTTTTCTCTCTGACGTTCATAAGTGCATTGTAATGTGCCTAAATTGAAGAATAAATATCTTTTATCTTTTTTTTTAAAACACTGAGAGTGTATTACATAAAAGATAACAAAAAACCTTCAATTTATATCAAAAGTACGAACGAGTAAAATCACACCAACAACTTTTTTCAAATAAACCTGGAGTCTGGAGACAAACGTTATTTTTTTCACAATAGGTTCCCGGATATGGTCAAGGGGTGCAACTCAGTGTAAATCTGTCAAAGAATCGCTATGAGCAAAGTGTATGGTGGGGGTAACGAGAACGATCGCAGTGCACGATGTGACAAGAAATGAAACTGCGAAATCCCCCGTCCACTGTCAAAATAGTGAATCAGCCAGTGACATTTCATATAAGCAACGAATACAACCTATTTATAAAAAAGAAAAAAAAGAGATTAAACAACTGCCCAAGAGATGGCGCCACAATCATGCACACAGCGAATATCACTATTTTATTACTGAATCGCGATGAGAATGGGTTTGAGTTAGCTGTCAACCCATACAAATGTTGACGTAAGCATATGGAAAATCTTTCAAGTCTAATCCCATTCTAATCGCGGTCCCTTTTAAATCTATCTAAGAAAACTGGACGACACTACGATGTTGCAACTTTTTTTAATTTCTACAATTTCTTGTCGGAATATACACATGTCCTACCCGTCTACCTCGTGCTCGAGATAAATATCGACATCTTTTTTATAGTTGAATTATCGAGAGCGTGGAATTGCATATGTAGTAGTATTGTTTGTGTACAGGCATTCTATATTTGAATCCGCACACAAAGAGGCACAACACGGTACAACCACTACATATGCAATTCCACGCTCTCGATAATTCAACTATACATATAGTTTGGCCACAGTTTGTTCCACTTCAAGCATAGACAGGGAGAATCATACTGTCTTTTTCTAATGCTAGTACTCTCACTATTAAAAAAGGGATGGGTATAGCATGTTACTCTGACTGTTACTGCGCTTTTGGTTTGCCAGACTATAGATATAGTTTGGCCAGAGTTTGTTCCACTTCAAGCATAGACAGCGAGTATCATACTGTCTTTTTCTAATGCTAGTACTCTCACTACCAAAAACGGGATGGGTATAGCATGTTACTCTGACTGTTACTGCGCTTTTTGGTTTGCCAGACTATAGTTCATATTTACCACAGACATAACAAATAAACTTTAACAACATAAGTATTACACTACGCAGGTATTTATTTAAAAAGGTTCAAATCTATGGGGTTATGGGTTGAGTCTGTGGATTGTCAAGTAAGCGTCATATCATGATGAAGTTATTATTTTCTCTCTTGGTTCGTGCATATCATCTGTAACTTGTTATTGACTTTAAAATTGTGATTGCATTTTATTATGCATAAATGATTTATTTAAAATTCTTAGTCGCCTTACTAATACCTAATTATTAAGTCTAATACAACTATGTCAACGCTACTGGCTTGGATTGATTTACAAATACTAAGGTAATTATTTACAATCGTAAGGTTAACATTTAACTCAATACATAATACTTTAAAGCATTTCCTTTAATTGGTACTTCCGTTCTGAATATATTAACGCAAGAGTAGCAAGTAGCAACAAAAGCAGGCGCGGTCGCAGCCTGAAATTTTGGGGGGGGTCACTAAAGAAAAAAAAAATTTTCAATTCTTGAGTGGGTCTTTTTTCAATTCGACATGTATGATTTGGGGGGGGGGGGGATCATGTCCCCTGTGACCCCCCCCCCTGGGACCGCGCCTGAACAAAAGTGCGTTATAAAATCACGTTTTTGACCCGAATATCACTAGCTTGACATGTTTCATCAGCCATTTTCGTTGGCTAACCGATGACGTCGAAGAGAGATGAGTGAGTAGAGACTTTGGTTAGCCAACGCGAATGTGGCTCATGAACAAGCTCCTCGTTATGGAGTGAAATATATCCAGTGATATTCGACCCAAAAAACGTGAGTTATATATTTAATATCTGAGCCTCACAGAAGTTTTGCGTTTTTTTATTTTATATATACTCTATGTTGTGTCCCACTGCCGGGCAAAGGCCTCCCCTCTCTTCCGCCACTCGTCACGGCCTGGTGCATGTTCCCGCCAGTCGCTACAAAAGGCATCCAGGTCGTCCTGCCATCTCTTTTTCGGTCTGCCTCTGCTCCGGCCATCCTGCGGGGCCCATTCAATAGCCTTTTTGGCCCACCGTTCCGGGTGCATTCGGCAGTTTTGTGTTTGTAAAAAAAAGTATGGAACAATCTCATTTTTTCTACTTTTATATGTTGCATTTACAGGCATGGATAACAAGGAAAACAAAAAGACCAAAACCCGAAAGACACCAACAAAACCAAGATCTGGTAAAAAGAAGAAGACTGAAGGTTAGAACAACTTGGTTATATAGACTAAACGAAGCATGTCTGATGCCCCGGTTAAGCTTTCTAAGTACACTTACCTGAAAGCTGAAAATCTCAAGCAAGGTGAAAAGATGCTTACATACAGTCAGCAACAGAATTAGCTATAAGCCTGACTCTGAGGCAGAGGTTCTTTAATTTTCAGTGGTCAGGGAGCACTCCACTGAGGCGATTATCACACTGACGCCGCAACCGCATTCCGCGACGGTGTGCAAGTGTGACAGCGTTATAAACACACATAGCGCTATCTTGCTCACGTACCAGCGCTGCATGTGGAAACCGCAACAGTGTGAAAGACGCCTTCCATGGCGGGCACCGCCAATTGCCTTAACTTAAATGCAAAGAAAGTTAACAAAGTGTTGCCCTTTTCATAAGTTCGTGGACCACCTCAAGTGCTTCCAGGATCCACACAGATCCCACAGGCACTGGCCTACGGAGATCCCCAGTTTCCTTAGGCCAGTGGTTCCTGTGGGATCTGTGCGGGCAGGGCGTGAATACCGCGTCCGTTGGCCGCACCATCCCCAGTCACCTCCACTACCTCCAGTCCCCATACCCTAGCGCCCGCGCACCGTGTAGGCGAAGACTCACTGTGACCATGAACATCACGAACGAACGGCATTCTACTGAGGCGGAGATACGCGGAGATGAGACATGCGGGAATCAACTAATAGGCTGCGTATCCACTGAGGTGGGAACAATATGCTGAATTGTTACATACGTATTCCTGCACGTCTCCTGAGCTCCACCTCAGTAGAAAGGTAACTTCACGTCGGGCTACAAGAATTTATTAATAATGGCCTGAACATGGTGATAGTGCAAATTCATTGTTGGAATGTCAGATATCACTACCTAATTATCTAGGGTCTTCATTAGTGGTTAATTAGAAAATTGGTACATTTTTATTGGCTGATAGATCCCAAACTTGGGATGAGGAAGTTTTTAAAGCCGTTGCCATAAGGTCCGCATACTGATGAGAAATCTTATTTATATTTATTATCTTATTTAATATGTCAATAAATACATCGCAGACTTGAAGACAAATACTGGAAGAACATAAAAAAATGTATTGGTGTATTTAATTATTGAATCTCAAGATAATAACATTTTGGTACCATTTCACCTCATTCTACATAGCTACTTCTGTAGCTGACTGTACCTTAACTGTACTGTTCAACTGTATTGCTCTGTAGTTGACCCGCCTCTTATCCATCCTACCCGCCAGGTCCATCATGCTCGATGTTCATGGTCGAACTTTCCAGAAAGTTGGCACAAAAGAAGAAAGAAGAACTAGAATCACCAATAAATATCGTGGGTAAGAGAAAACTTCTACCATGGTTTCATCTTAGTACCTTAGCTAGTCCGCCTCGAACTGAGAACTCGCGATTTCCTTGCAAACGAATTGACCAATATAACAAGACACATATGGTGATTTTTACGCACCTTTTAGCTCCAAGACCCCTTGATAGATTCTGCTAATATACGAACTCTCAAATCACATGCATCACTTCTACAACCTCATCGAATTTCATGAAGATCAGAAAACCGGCACTAAAGTTATCGTCGAACAAACTTTTAAGACGATGACAACACCCGATGACCTTCAAATTGACTTTACTTAAACAATCATACAGCAGAGCTATAACTACTTGTTTTGGGGAAGTAAAAAAAAATATGTTAATACTCATTATATTTAGAAGAACTTTGTTAATTCCGATACACGATTGGACGAAATCGGCTCGATTGAAAATAATTCCAAAGTTACATCTTAAAATTAGCTTTAAACAGTTGTAGGTATGTCTTTAGTTTCTTGACTTATACATTTGTAATTAAGGACAAAATTTTACCATACTAATACTAAAAACTTTATTGCCTTACTAGCGACCCGCCCCGGCTTTGCACGGGTGCAATTATACATATAAACCTTCCTCTTGAATCACCCTATCTATTAAAAAAAACCGCATCCAAATCCGTTGCGTAGTTTTAAAGATCTAAGCATACATAGGGACAGACAGCAGGAAGCGACTTTGTTTTATACTATGTAGTGATTTTTCTCAATTAATTCGTAATTTTTTTTAATTAATCATTTTGCATAATTTGCAATGAGCTCCCATACTAATCGCAACGCAGTGTTTCTCTTTCACTCGCGCTAAAAAAGATAGGGATGGAATTTAGCTGTAAAATCAAAAATCCATCGAAATTCCGAGACGTCCCAGTAACCACAAGTTGTTTGTAAGAGCTCGCTTCGCTTGCGCTCCCGCTCGTTCGATGAAAGCCTGAAATGTTATAACTTGCTATTATGTCCCCGCGGCTTTTCCCCTTTAGAATTCACTTGGTGTCATTTTCCATGCTCTCTCTCAGAGTGAGGATTTAAAAAAAATATGTTACTTACTAAGTTATTCATTGCTTATAAATATAACTCTATTTTAAATTCTATTGGAAAGAGCTGCCAAACTACTGTCTTGAATCAAAAATACTACTTTAAAAGTATTATGAGACTAGCTAGCAGTGCACTTTATTTTTGTAACTATTTGTATTTTTTGCACATTCTGTAAAAGTGTTCAATTTTAATATAGAAATCATCACCATTTGTTGATCAGTGATCGCCTGTCATTCAGATCCTCACGTAAACGTCTTCCGTCACGTGGTCAACAGTAGTTGCAGGTCCAAGTTTTTCTTACAATATTCGTTCAATAAACCTCCATTCGTTTTTGCAGCTAGTATCCTCGACAGTTTAACCAATGCCTTACCGGTTGTAATCAGTAAACCTTCCCCGGTAACGATTGAGCCACTGGTTGAAATTGAAACTCTTCAATCAATCGCACCAGAACTCGGATTGAGCGATGTTCAAGAAATAGTCCACCCAGAGGTAGAAAAGAGCGATGTACCCATACCCATTGTACCTATACAAGAAAATAAAAAGAAGTTCAAGATACCGAAAATGCCCGTGGTGACCAGTGACGTGTTCAAGCAGATAATTGAAGTTCAAACAGCAGACGTTGGCATTAATACCAATAGTAACCATGATATGGCCAGTAATTTAGCAAAATACGTTGATACTTTGAAGAAGATATCGCTTATTGCTGAAGAGTTTAACCAAAAAACAGGTACGTACGGCAGTTCTAATTATCGACAATTACTACAATTATTCAACGGTTACATACTGCAATTAATCCTATGACCTTCCATACGTCATATACAAAAACGTCAGGTACACGCCAAGATCACTGACGCAATCGAGTCAATATAAAGAATATAAACTTTACTTAAAAATATGAAGGTCACCTTTATAGCGTACGGTGTTCTTGGCGCCCTTATAGGTGTTCTTGGCGCCCTTATCCCTTTATAGGGCAACGGTCTCAAAAAAGACCACCTGTAACATCATCTTTTTGTATTTTTTCTTGTACAGAATTTTCAGCGTTGGGGCTAGGTTGGCGATGAGGCTAGAATCGAGCATTTTTTTCAGTCTTGCCCGTTAAAGGGTTAAAGGTGTTCTTGGCGCTGAGGACACGAAAGGTCCTGATTGCTTTTAAGTGTCCTTGACGTTATAAAGGTTAAATACCTACCTATAACAAAAAATAGCTCCCTCTTATAGCTTAGACTATTTTTTCTATACAAAAAAGTTTGCCGATTTTTGCGGGGGAGGGGAACGTCAAATGTATGCGAACAGCCACGTCAGATAAACGTCAGTCCATACAATAAGTATGACCACTGGTCATATATTTTCGGCAGAGGGGAAAGCCTGTCAATAGCCACTCCGGTTGGTTAAATTCTCTAAGTTTCATAGTAATGTGTAATTCCACTGTGTTGTTCACATCATAAATCTAATTTATGACCTAGCAATTAATAACTTCGTGTACATTTTTGCAGCTAAAAATCTCAAGGAAATCGTAGACAGCGTCCAAGAAGACCTACAACAGAAGTTGGAAGATCTTGTAAACGAGCAAAAACGACATTTAGACCAACCTTTGCAAGTTGTTCAAGAAGACATCGAACATGCTGGTTCCTTTTAAAAAGAATATTTGACAAAAATTTCACTGTCAAAATTTATGTGTCAACATGTAACATTAAATAATACGATTGAAAATAAATAGTTTTATTTCATTACAATAAAATGAAATAAGGCAACAAAAATACAAAAAAAAGTAAAAACCAGACAAGTGTTAAATTTGCCTTGCCTTCTAAATGATTACCTACCGTTATGATTAGTGCGTGAGTGAGAGACCATTCTCTTGCTCCATACAACAGTAAGTATAAAAGTATTGTAATTAAGAGTCGCCAGGACGCTCGCGTGAACTCGCGTCCCCATACAAACGTAGTTCAGCTCTCATTTTAAAACGACATGCTTTAGAACCACGAAATTTGGCATGGGCATTTTAGTAGTACAGATGTATGTCGGTAATTCGTTTTCGTTGCTAAAAATTGTAATACAAAGAAAATATAGCAAAAATAAGTTTTTTAATACAGTTGCTCAAAAACGTGCTTTTCTTGTAGTGGTTTAGCGTGCGGAAAGTTTGATATCGCGCACTAGTGCTTTTTCTTTTCCAGCCATTCACAGCTAAAGACAGTGACAGACAGCCAATCACAGCGCCGCACCGCACCGCGCGGAGCGTTTGGATACATGTACTAAAGTAACCTCAAAGTCAATAATTGACAATTTTATAATTTTTTCCCAACTGTATTAAAAAACGTCGTTCGATACTCGTGCGTAAATGTCATTCTTCACTCGTCCCGAGTCTTGCCACGAGCCGTAGGCGATATATCGGTACTCGTGAAGTAATGACATAATTTCCGCACTAATATCGAAATGTACTATTGTATGTAAATCTGTATCTGGCTCTATTTTCTTTTTATTACAATTTTTAGCAACGAAAAGGAAAAACCGACATAGATCTGTACGACTAAAATGCCCATGTCAAATTTCGTGGTTCTAAAGCATGTCGTTTTAAAATGAGAGCTGAACTACGTTTGTATGGGAACGCGAGCGTCCTGGCGACTCTTAACTAATTACATGTCGAATAATTGTATCGGCTTGCCAATGGAATATGATTGCAGCATAAAGATCCCCGGAAATATATATGTACCTATCAGCACACAAAACAAGACAGACTGCTTGATTTGAACCATTCCAGTTAACACGTTCACAGTCCCCTTACAAAATGTTTCAATTTTCTTGGGCGTCCAAGCAAATTACTTCCATCACACGTCCGTGCTCCACGTTTGGGTCACTATGAAACGACCAGGTGCGCACTCGGATTATTGCAATATATATTATAGAAAAAGAATGCTGTTTCATATCTAACTAAAATATCAGAATTGGTTTATAAGCCTTTTATCGAATGCAGTAGGAAGTGAATGATAGTGATTTGAGTGCATACCAGGTTGGCTATAGTAACCCATGTACGGGGCACGGACTTGTGGAGATAGTTCGTCGTGACCCATGTATGGGGCACTGGACTGTGAACGTGTTAAAAAGAAATTGAGGTGCATTTGAAAACCTAATATTATAGGGTATAGTGTTTAATAAGTATGTCGTTGCCAAATACCAATGCTTCTGCACTCCTAGCAGAGGCGGTGGGTCAATTTCTTACGTAACCCGGTGCTGAATTTGGCGTTAAATTTCTTCATGGGCTGTAGGAAACCTGCTCAGGCGCCTGAAACGTAGGCAAGCCGATGGGAATCGTGTTCTATGGACGCGTCGCTACTGACTCCTAGTTAACCTCTGATAATCGTCTACTCCTCAGGTAGTTTATCCTCCTAGCATTTGGCCCATATTTTTTGACACGGCTCAATTAAGACTGGGTTCATTTGGCAATCGAATCACATGAACCTTCTAAACCAGAGGGAAAACTAGGCCTTATTGGGATTAAGAGCCGGTTTCCTTACGTTGTCTTCCTTCACCGAAAAGCGACTGTTAAATGCCAAATGAATTAATCAAACAAAATTTGAAGACAATTCCTTTGAAAGTAAAAAAGTTATCAGAGAAATTCACTCACGCAATCTTAAAACCTCTTTCCTGTAAAGTAGACATTTTGCAGATGTGGCTTTGTTTTACCAAGGGTACGATTTATAGTTACTCGCCCAGCGGTGAGCTATAAATATCGCCGTGTCTCTTTTATTTACATGGGAGTGCTTATCTTTTGTTCGTGTTTATAGCCGATAGCTCATAGCTTACTAGCTCGCGGTGGGACTGGGACCAGTGTCTTACTCGTACTGCCAGGCTACCAGAACCAGCGCTTTTCCGACTGACTTCAAGATTTCGAAGAAGGACTTTCTCAATTCATCGGGATAGTTGTTTTTTTTTATGTATGTTCACTGATTGTTCGAAGACGGCTGGACCGATTTTTTTGTTTGAAAGAGTATACTTCACAGTTGGTCCCATTGTCACTAGGTCCGGATCTGATGATGGGATCCTGGAGAAATCGAGAGAACTCTTCAACTATTATAGGCACACCTATAGTGATTTCAATATTTTCTATAGCAACTCAGGCATTTCCTTTTGGAAAAGCGAAGCTTAAGTGAAGTCGGTTCTTTTTTGTTTAAAATTATTCTGTTCATCTACGCAATATGTTCACTGACATGGTAGTGTCAATAACAACTTTATTATTTTCATCAAATGGAAGCTGTATTTAATTTGTTCGGGTTCTATTGTAGAGAGAGGGTAAAAAGTTTAATTCAGTTTAAATTATTGTAGGATTTCATGCGTCGTCGATTTAATCCAAACATTCAGAATTAATTAAAGGTTTATTTGAAATAAGGGACAATTATTCCTCTTTATCTTAGATATCATACAAAGGAAAATAAAAGTATAGTCTGCCTACAATCGGCTAGTCAGTATCTATTTTGCTTGTAACCAATAATGGACAGCCCACATGGACGTCAAATTAAATTTGGTTCTCTGCCTTTTCGCCGAAAATTGTTTTTCCGAATTTCACTTGCCAACCATTTTTTCACAGACATTTCATTTGGTCGAATTTCATTTCTCAATTTTACATAATCCAACCTAACCAACGACTACTTCAGAAAAAAAAACCAAATCCACAGTTGTGACTATGGTCTAGTGGTCAGAGCGTGCTTGACAGCTGAAGACGCCGGTTCAAATCCGGCCTCAGACACCAGATTGGTCACGTTTTCTGAAGTATGACATCTATTTTACTTTACATTCCTTATGATTTCAGAAAAATCGTTCCTGTATCCCGTAAACTACATTCAGGTCTATGTCACATTCAAATACTAACGATTATTGCTCCTCGGAAATCGTACAGCTCACTGTCAACTATGAAACACCAGGTGAGACACTAAAATTATCTTATTTATTAGAACGTGAAAATTCAAATCCGGTCTCGGAAAACGGAAGACTTGATAAAGGAAAAGATATTTATTCTTCAATTTAGGCAAATTACAATGCACCTTTGATTATTAAACCAACCGGATGCGACACGCGCTCTCATTTATATCGGAAAAAGTCTGCCGTTTTTTGCGGGGGAGGGGAACGTCTAATGTATGCGAAACGTCAAAATAGCCACGTCAAATAAACGTCAGTCCATACAATGAGTATGACCACTGGTACAAGGGGAACGCCTGTCAATGGCCGCTCCGCTTGGTTTAAAGCTCTAAGCAATGCACTTATGAACGTCAGAGAGAAAAAGAAGAAACTACCACCGGTTCTAACCCGACTACAGGTTACAACCCGAGGAGTATTAGGTACTTATGACCGGCAAGAAACTCGGCAGGACTTATTTTTAAGGGAGTTAAATATTACGTAGTTGTTCAAGAAGACATAAACAGCTTGAAAAACAGACAATGTACCTACCTAATGTGTGATTAAAAAAAAACTTACGTCACGTTTTGCTCACGTTATGACAGAAATATATGTATATGAATAAAGTATATGTAGAGTCTGGGTACTCTATTTTGACATTGAGGGGCGGAAAATTTAAAAGATTTGCATGTTACAACACCATGTATAGGGCGAAAAACAATAATGATACTTGAACAATTAATATTTTTTTCTTACGACATACTCGTACTATAGTTACAATACACATACATAATCAAAATCAAAATCAAAATCAAAAATCATAATTAGGTATGAGAAAATAACTGTTACATGAAGCAACACTTTCATTGTTTTTAAACATGTACACCATTTTTAGGCTTTCGAAGTGTGATATCGTGTGTGTATTGAACACCATAATACACATCTTTTTATGATTTCTACAAGAATCATATGTATGACGCGTATAATTATTATTCTGTACTACAAGCTCCATATTAGTTGCTTCAGAAAATCAAAATAAGTCCAAAAAGTACATTCAGGAATTGTTACTTTATGTTGCATATCAAATATCAGAATTATTACTGTACGATATTTGATGCAATTCTTAAGTTCGTTAATTTTGTATTAAAGTCGCTTTTTGCTCTTCTTATTTTTCGTTATAAAAGTTATAAATCATAATAATAAGTAACTGAAGATTTCTTTTGATGGTTTTATCACATTTTATGAAGGTAAATCCTTGATAAAAACAATGAAATATTTTTCTCAAACGTCACAACAAATAACAAACCATTGACAAACTTGACATTCAAATATAGTTGCCATTTAAAAAGTTTTAAACAAATCTCAGGACCACGATATCGTAGTCAATCTATACATATAGATACTTATATATTTTAGTTTACAGTCCTTATGATAATTATTTGTAATAAACGGGACTTAACCGCGTATATCATTTTTAAATTACCTTCGACGTTTCGAGGAGGAGGAGGGGGAGGAGGAGGACGAGGAGAATAATGAGTAAAAACCGTGAAAGTCTAAATCAGAGTCCTTATGATTTCAGAAAAAAAGTCGCTCCCGTATCCATTCAGGTCTACGACACATTCAAATACTTGCTCATCTGAAATCGTACAGAACACTATCGACTATGGAACAGCTGGTGAGACACATACATGGTGCCCGCTGTAATGAAATCCCTATATCACCTACTCTACCTTAAATTTAAATAAGTGTGCAATTACCAAAGACCAGTAAAATATAGACATATATATTTTAGAATAAAAGATGAAAAATATATTTAAAAAAAATAAGGGGGTTGGGAGTAGAATATGCTCACGCCACCGCATATTCCAGTCAAAACCATCTCGTCTTTTCCACTTGTGTTCTGCCCTTTTAGGATGAGGAAAGGTTATGGGAATCCGGTATAAGCCACATTCTTCATAAATAAAGATTACCGGTTGGATTAGGGCCTATCTACCTAATCATTCCCTAACCTATGTCCCTTGATGGATACAAGTACTATGTTTAGATTTAACAGCAATTTCTCGACATATGTATAATCTGATAGGACCGAGGCGACTCAGCAGGATCCGTTGGTTGATGATTATAATATATTGACTCCGTACTTGATGATCATGGTATAATCCAAATGTTGAGCAGCAGCAGCAATTCATATGAAGATGGTGGCACGTCGTAAAACACGTCGATATACAGTATGTATTGCAGCATGATGTCTGATAATATCCAGTTAATGAAGAAAATAGTGCGGGATTCCTGCTCAGTCACCTCGAGCCATACTCTTTATAACAGCGTCTCAGTAAAAGTGATAATAATAAGATTCAGCAAGTATATCAGTCTCTGATGATATGTGTAAATAATTTCCCATTAATTTGTAGAATCAAGAACTTTTGAAGATTAGAATATGCAGCCTTACTCTTATATTTATCTATTGAAACTTCAATAGGTCCAGGAAGGTTCAACAGGTTCCATTGCTTGATTCATAGCCAGTATGCAGTAATGTTGTTGAGTAGAGATAATAATATCAGCTTCAGGTGCAATCAGGTTATTCAAATAAATGCAGGAAAATGATGAAACAATTCAAGCTCCGGAACGCCTCCCAATTCCACCTGACCAGATCGTAATTTAGCTCAAATGAAGAATCTCAGCAAAAATGTGATTATTCAAATTAAAGCAAAAGGCACAGCAAGACAGCCTTCCCTGATGAAATCGGTGGGACCCAGTATAGTCCTCCAACGGTGGAACTTTTCGTCCTTCTCCAACGGTGGGGGGATGCCCCATTGATGGGGGTCAACTGAACTGCCTGCCTTGTATGCATCGTCTCATGAGAAGGGTCGAAGGTGTTATGGTTCTACCTGCTCAGCTCGCCGAAGCGCGCTTTGGAGCTTAAGTGCACCAGGCGTGTTGTCACCACTCACATAGGTCATGGAACCGATGAGCTTCCTTAATCAGGCCTTCGACTGGTTCTAATGATGGCATATGTTTCTAATACAAGCGTTCATTCCTAAACTGAGATCCTTCAATTGATAGTTTCCAAAACAAATATACTTATATTAGATCCATAAGGCCAGGCCAAAAGCTATACAGATCCACTATAAGCATTCCTAAACCTCTTTAATCTTTATCTACTAGGTCCCCTTTCCTTAAATGTTCACTCCTATTCCAATATTAAATGATTTTAGATAGAAATATCTTCAAAGGTTAATTTATCACACTGGAGGTTACATACACGTTTTAATTTAATCATTTAATAAGTACATCATAAATAATATCAATAAATGAAGACAATTGACAAAGTAAATTGTGTCAATTAGTGATAATATAAAAACTCACCCCCTTTGTTTCTTCTTCTGGAGCTGTTGAGCGGCCAAGGACTTGTTCCAAACTGATCTCCTATCCAATGGTGTCCCATTCGTTATATACTTTCCCATTTTACCCCTTCCACACGCTGATGACCATGCTTTCTTAGTCTGCAGACCATTTGGAGAACGATTCTTGCCATGTATCCAATTTTCAATCTTATTGTTAATTTTTAAATTACAAAATCCCTTCTTGCAATCTGTCAGAATGTGGGTATCTTATAATTCTCCGATGCCAAAATAAAACAAGTACCTACATTTTTTCTTCGATTCTAATTGATTTGAACTTTTTATCCTATTTTCTAAAATATTGCTTAAAATAATGCAACTATAGAAGAAACCTTCATATAAAAATACAACACACACCCACGTATTAGATAATATGTGCACGATCAAATGATGAGATAGTTCTGATTTATTTTTCCTTTAGCATGTAACTGAAATTCATAATATCATGTTTAATTGAAATAATTATTACAAAAACCTATTAAAATAACTATTTATTTATTATATTTGTAAATAAAACCCTGCTAATTTAAACTCTTTACTAAAATATAGCTTTTAAAACGTAACTTCAAACAGTGCTTGTTATCTGTCAATCCGAATGACGTCCTGTCATGTGAAATTTTATTCTTCACTGCCGATTTGCATTATGTAAAAGTGTATGAGATCGTTTTTATCAAAATTTGCTTAATTAGTAGGAATGTGTCTCAATAATTGGGTAACTAAAAGAAGCTAATTCTAGAATCTAATGTTGCATTTACTCCCAATGCTGGAACCCTGTTAGTTTTGTTATCTGAAAGTATATTTTAATTCAATACAAGGTAATGTTTGAAGGGTCCCATCTCCTAACATTAGCAATAAATTAGATCCTTGTTATTGTTTGTTTAATAACATTTACCGATCAATCACAGATAGCGCCTTTGAAATGGATCAAGGAAATCGTGCGAACGTTTTTTAAAAATTGTTTTACTAAAATAGGGTACAGTACGTTACACCGCGAGGAAACGGAAAGATTTTTCTATTTATTAGAATTATCTTGTTGAGCAGTAGATGACTTTTGCAATAAAAGCACAGTCGGCATTAAAATCTTGTATTTTTTTGACATAAACTTATTATATTCAGAGCAATGACGCGTAGTTTCAGTGTCCGCGAGGCAATCATTTGATTAGTATTTACATATAGGCTCGCAGTATTTAAGCTCCCTACAGTCCGTGAGATCTAAAAAGAACCTTCGGGTTTTAGAAAGAGACGTCGGGGATCAATCAACAGTGACACATGAAACAGCAGAACAGCAATATTACCTTATTGTGTCATCGCCGATTCCCAAAGGTTCTTCGTAAAGCTCACGGACTGTACGTGCGTGGAATCGCTCTGTGCAAGTGTCAAGTTATGTTGTAGAACTCACTCTAGACTCACAATTAACAAACTTGGCAGTGTTGTTTCAAATATTTTATCATTTTATTATTTGTAAATAACTCCCACGCACTCCACAGTTCGATCTACGATTTCAAAACGATCCAGACTTAGCAATTATCGGAAAGCGCCGAAATCATATCAGAATCTAAGCAGCCACTCGACTGGGCAAAACTACCCCTTACCGATCACCGTTGAAAGTATCTGGCGTACAGACTGGCAGGATAAGGACACCAGGAATGATGTAACTTGCAACTTGGCCATCTCTGCAGGTGACCATGGATGTGGTAAGTTGATTGTTGAGTTGTACAGCAGCAAAAGTAGCTAAGCGGGTAGGGTGTTCAAAATGAGCCTGACACGACTTTATTGTTGAGTGAATAAGAGCGTGTGTAGGTCATTTTGAACACCCTACCCGCTTAGTTACTTCTGCTGCTAACTGTACAGTAAGGTAATGTTTAAAAGTAATAAAAACTTTTTGAAAAAATCTTCAAACACTCATTTGGCGGTGTTCTGGTGCAAATGATTGAATCATTTTAAAAAACCTCAAATGCACCATGCATATACTAAGAGCATTTAACCAACCGGAGCGGCCATTCAGGCCGATAATTAATTAATTGAGCGGCGATAATTATTTTACATATTTATATTTACAGATACAACTAGATCTACAGTAACAAATGATTGTACAGAAACAAACGAATCTACAGTAACAGACGAATATAAGGAAACATTGACACCTATACCAAGATTACCAAGCAAAAAGATCTCCAGCTCTATTAGCAAAATTTATTATAATAAAGGTAACTAAATAATGGTTAATATAATCTTTAACGTAATGCGCTTGCGCTTTTTGCCTTAGTTTTAGCCAAGCGAAACTTCGTTATCTCCGTCTCTATCGCTCTTGCGTATTCGAAAGGGAGTGATGCAAATAAACAATTCGATGGACAAAGTGGTTCACCATAGGTTAGTCATAATATGTCATCATCATCATCATCATCTCATCCATAAGACGTCCACTGCTGAACATAGGCATCCCCTTTAAGGGAGGGGTTTGCCATACGCGCCACGCTAGGCAGGCGGGTTGGCGCGCGCAGTTTTTTTTTGTTTATTGTTTGTAGGCTTTCGGAAGATGCTGCTGCTCCTACTGTAACCACAATAATAATAATATAATATGTATATTACGTTAATCATCAATCAAAATATATCTACATGAACCATTTATCTACCGACTTCAAGATTTCGAAGGAGGAGGTTATCAATTCGTCAGGACTTTGTTTTTTTGCTATTTTTTTCTGTATGTTCACCGATTATTCGAAGGCGGCTGGACCGATTTGGAAAATTCTTTTTTTGTTTGAAAGTGTATACTTCACAGTTGGTCCCATTGTCACTAGGTCCAGATCTGATGATGAGATCCTGGAGAAATCGAGGGAACTCTTCAACTGTTATAGACACACCTATAGTGATTTCACTATTTTTTACAACAACTCGGCCACTTCCTCTTGGAATAGCGGATCCTAAGTGAAGTCGATTCTTTTTTTGTTTAAAATTATTTTAATTCCGTAATCGATAGCGATCACATTTAGCCCATGATTCTGAGTCAAAAATGCCAAAATCAATTGAAAATTTCCAAATAAAAAAATGGAGTTTACAATTAACTGATCATCCGCTACCTACTCATAAATGTTCTCGCTACAGATAACTGAATTAGAAAAATTGGTTCCTTGAGTGAATTTACAAACCTGGAAAATTGCTACATATTTATGGGATGGTGCTTTTTCCAGGCATTTATGCTATACGATTCTCGCCTGGAAAAAACTGAACAATAAAATGTGGGCGAGTTTAGTGCAAGGGACCACTTTGCCGATTTACAAGGCCACTTTTTTCTTTCACTAATAGATAGATATTGTGTAGGTTTAGAAAGTACTAGTACCTCCATATCGACAAAGTGGTCCCTTTGTCCGTACACAGGCACAAATATCTATTACCGTTGAATCTATATAGTTCGTTGAAAAAGCAGTCAGACTTATTGTTTAATCGTAAATATTCCTTAACCTTTTCAACGCCAAGAGCCATTAAAGTGGTCGACTACTGTCGTGCCTACCACGCCAACAACCACTAAAAAGGCTATGGCAGACGCTGTCAAATCAATTTTACTGTTGACAGATAAGGTTTAAATTAGTATCTCACTAGTTGAAATGTTGGCGTGTATGCCACATTTTGATGCGAGAGAGAATGCGTTGAAAAGGTTAAAAAAACACTGAATCCTATTTCTATAATTCCAGTCAAAAAAATAGGTAAAACGCGAAAGGCGTTGAAACAACTGTTCCTGCGCCGCTGGAAGAAGATCAAGAAGTATGCTAGACCTACACAGGGTACGTAACTAAGGGACCGGAAAACCTTCACTTTGTTAATTTTTTCGGTTGGGTAAACGTGGGTAACTCTAACCCAACATCGCCTCCTTAATCTATAATACCCCAACCCCCCTTTCTAATGGTATATTATTTATTATGTGTTAGATTTGAGATAAATAGATTGTATTTTTAATTAGTTTTAAAATTAGAATACTGCATCTTATCTTTTTCGCGCTAATGACTTAGCAATGGGGATAAAAAATCTTATCGCGTCTCCGAAAAGTATAATGTAGCATAAGTACATCACATACATGTAAAAGAAACTATACACAAATGCATAATTTTCTGTTATTGATAGATACGCATCCATACTAAAATATTACAGTAATATAAACGGTATGGTACGAGCGACTGTGTGTACATAATTTCTCGCAAAGGAAGCATTTTTATCAGATTTTTTTTTACCATTTAATGACGCGTGATTTTAAATACAGACGCTCGGAACGCTAACAAACCAGCATTCGAACCGAATTACCATACAAACGTCTTAAAAAATCCTATCCTACCACCTACCAATACACAATGGCGGTGGGTCAAAAATGTTCTTTGGCAAACCGAAGTTTAATTTGGTTTAAATTTTCTACATGAGCTATAGGAAAACTGCTCAGGTGCCTGAAAATTAGGCAAGCCGATAGGAATCGTGTTCTATGGACTGCTATCTACCATCAAAAGTTGTCGGTTGAACCTTGTCTATCTTTATTCATGTCATGAAACTGGTCGACTGTGTTCATGTCTAGCCCAAGCACATTTCTAAAAGAGTATAATGCTATTTACCTTTTCCGACACGGCTGGAATTTAACAATACGTTGATACTTGATTATTACATACATTTGTTGCAGAAGACAGCGAAATACTATCATTTACACAGATATACATACCAACTATGCTAAGTCACTTATTTATGAGATTTTTATCGTAAAGCGGACACAGCTCTTAATTAACTATTAATTACAATTTATTATGTGGTTGTAAATATAAACCCATTTTTTTCAACATAGAAACACTTGATTATAAAATAGTATTTTAATAACATATTCTGTGTTTCAGAAGCTCAGATACAAAGCGACTTCGTGTGTATTAAACCACTCCACAAAAAACTCGGTGAGTAAAGTTCAAATGGGTCAGTCAGTATACCCGCAAGCAACTGATCCTATTGTAGGTAAAACTGTTAGAGGGTTGAAAGCAGAGTTGGACACTCATGATTGAAATCGGTAATCTGATTTTAAATTCTCACGATTAAATCAAATCATGATTAAATCAACTAAATCGTTGGTTTAACTAAGCACCTGTCTTACTAATGAAATCACTTTAACTAATCATGATTAAAACTAAGAAATCGACATGATTTACTTATGTCGGTGCTCAATCAGATTGAAAAGCTCTCGATTGAATTCGTAATCATGTTCAAATCGTTCTCATTTTTAACTTTAGTTTCAATCACACTAATTTTTGCCGAACCCTGGTTGAAAGCTCTTCTCTGCCATGACCAACTTTTCCCTTTTCATACTGGAAAAAATGTGATCATGGTAGGAGATCCTACCCTTTCTTTAACCTTTTGACCGCTTAACGTCAAAATTTTAACTTTCAATTTTGAACTCTGTCATAATTTATGAAGGTGTCATTCACGTTGTCACTTTGTCTCATATATCAAACGACAGCGGTCAAAAGGTTAATGTTATATTTTGGATGGTGCTCTACCTGTTTGCATCTGCCAGTAAAATTTGGCTTTTTCTAGACCCTTTTATTTCCAGATAAGTAACTATACAATTAAAGCGACACATGGCCGTATTCCGGCGAGACTAACTTAGGAAGCTTCTAGAATACTCGTAAATCTTACGGGCGGACGAAAGACCTAATAATACTGGACCAGCAATGTTTACATTAAATCGCATACCTCAGAAATTAGGGCTATACATATACCGTTGTTTTTTATTCAATTGCAAGGGTACATTCCCAAGCTTAAATTAAGTATATTTCTCAAACACACCATTGTCCTAATTAGCTTCAGTTCTGAGACAATCGATATTTCAATTTATCTTTCTGATTGCGTAAACCTACATTAAAATATATTTGTACTCTGAGACACCGCAATAAATGATTAATCTGTGTGTTACGTTAATAAAATAAGGTTTCTTTGTATCTCGGAGTAATATTCGCAATTAAATTGAAATGTCATCATTTTCAATTATTTGGTTCAGCTCGTCATAAGTCATAACACTCTAATACCCTAGTTAGATTAGTGACCGATATAAAAATGATAGAAAGAAAAAAAAAATCTAATTTTTATATACTAATTATGTATGCCAATTCGTTTCCTTAATCGTTCCTAACCACATGCTGAAATTAAAGTAAATAAAAAAACACGATCTCTATTGTCAGTAGCAGGTACACTCTGGGCGGTAAGTGAGATTTGCCGCCCACGGGCGCAATGGAACATCTCACTTCACACCCAGGAGTGGACGTAAAATTGTGTACGCACCGCGGGCGGTAATAGAGAAGGCCTCAGATAGCGTGTTAATGGCCCTTTCTTCGGTTCTTTATTTTACCGCCCTAGATGCGTAATGTACTATTGTACAGACTTTGCAGTCCAGGTATAACACGGTCCTTGACTGATATATTAAAACAAATTAAATACGTAGAACTTGACTACATGAATAATATTGTTCAACTTTCAAGTGCTTATGAAACTCGAAACAATACTTTTTACTTTAATATAATTTTCATAGAAATATCAGCGCTCATGTTTTATAAAACAAAGCGTTCCATAACTTCATAATAGTTTATGAAATGCAAATAGCTCAGAATCATAAATCCTAGAGAGTAAGTTCCTAAATAAGCAATAGGAATCCAACTCTTAAAACCAGATAACCCTGGTTTTTTCATAATAAAAAAACCGCAATTCTTTTTACGAGTTTTTACGTAATAGTTGACCTAGTAACCTGGGTTGCATTTCCTAACAGGCAAATGAAGTGAAACCGACAAGAATGAAAACGAATTCGAACAAGGTTTCCATAAATTGCAGCATATTGCTCTTTTACCCGATCTGGATTTGGTTATAGTTGGTTTATTTGCTGATCGTGGAGATGGAGAGTTGTTGATCTAAACTCTAGAGCTCCTGTTTTTCTATGAATATTTTAGAGGCCCCGCACGGTTTTTTACTAAACTAGGTTTCTAAATTTATTATTCTGAGGTGCATACATTTTTATATAGCAGCTGCAACTGGCCACAGAGTATTTTTAGTTTCTTTTCAACACGAAAAAAAGGGAGAAAGTAAGTATTTAACGAAGCATTGTTATGCAATTGTTTCACCTTTTTTACGTCCTGAAAATAGAAAAGGTTGAACATCGCATGCATTTTAAACGGTGTCTTCTTTGAAATAAAAGTTGAGTTTAATTTATTTATTAATTAGCGTTGCATTAACCCTTTTATTTAATACCGAATGTTTTCTTTCATAGATACTAAAAAATTGTGTAAATAAATGACCCCTGTAAATTTGGGGATTTTATTTGGGATTTGCGGACATGCAATCCGATGGGCGCGTTTTGAAAATACGGGATAACAAAATGAAAGGGGCGAGGCGAAAAAGGGTATTTGGCAGTTTCACGACATCTTAGCAGACGATGTCGCAGGCGGCTGCTAGTAAAATAATACTGCTATGTTATTTTTATGCTCTCTCAGTACTATAATATACTTATAGGCTGACTAGAAAGCGGAAAGATTTTAACAGTATATTTCTGAACGTATTTAGAGACACAAATATCATATAAACTTTTTTGAAATTTGCGTAGGTCCAGAATTAATACCAATTTATAAAAAAAAACATGTTTTTATTGTGTAGTACAAAACGCCTTTTGATGGCAATTTTGCCATAATGGGGAACATTTATTTATTATGTATGCAATTACCTCCCAACGGTTGTCCGGATGGGATCGCTTTTAGCGATAAGACCGCCATTGTTTTACCTCTACTTTTCTGTTTGTAATTTATGTATACTCTGTTTCTTTAATTTGAGGTAATACTTATGTTATGTTACCTTTTAGCTAGTTATATCTTATTGCAGAGGTCGCCTTCCTCTCTTTATTATTATTTTTTATTAATTCATAAAAACAATGTACATTATCTCTGAATGTGAAGTCATACATATAAATTCCTACATACATTTAAGATATTATTTACCATTTAAATTAAATATCCACTTTACAATAAAATAAAAAAACATATTGTCAATACAAATTATAACCAAAAATATAAAAGATTATACTTAGTTATAGTCAGAATGTAATTATTATCTCAGGAATTAGATGTAAATAAAAAGCTGTTTGAAGAAAACCATGTTTTTCAACAGGCAAAGTTGTGCATCGTACACAAAGTAGTAGCAGTTGACAGTATAATGTAACTTATCTATAAAAAAATGTTTTAGGAACGGAGATACTCAACACTAAGAACGAATCGACAACAACATCAAAATTTCTTCAGCCCTCACACCTGAAGATATTACAGGATGCAGCTGAAGGTTTGTGATAAAAAAATCCCTTCATTCGATTAATCTTTTCGATTAGGTAACCCTATTAAATGCCTGCATGGTAACCCTATCATTAGGGTTAAACTATCGTTATGGAAACCGGTTTGAACAAGGTTAACCATATTCAGTGTGGTTTCCCTATCGAATGTCTTACCAATAGAGATATAAAATAGCTTATTCGAAAAACTTGATAGGGTAACCTCATTCGTAATTCGGCAATGTGGCCAAATTGATAGGATTTATGAAATCAACGTTATCAAATATATCGTCTAAAACCCCTTTATAGGAAGGCGGTTCCAGTCCACATAATAAAATAAATACCTAACTTAAATTATAATGTCGTTATGTAAGATGCAGGCGTGATTGTACGGAGAGAATTTTTTTACTAGAAATAAGTAAAAAAAAAATAGTACCTAATTCCCAGGACAAGTAAACGTTTACTAAAAGCAAGGAAACGTTTACTAAAAAACAAGTAAACGTTTACTAAAAGCAAGGAAACGTTTACTAAAAACAAGTAAATGTTTACTAAAAACAAGGAAACGTTTACTTGTCTTTATTTAACCTTTTCCACGCCAAAGACGTATATATCGGCACCGCAGGTCCAACGCCAAAGACCGATCGGTCACCGACCACTGAGCAAAATAGACCTACATGCACACGCATAAAGTTTAACTTCAGTTCTGACATTTAGATGGCGTGGCGTCTGAGTGGTAGCATGGTGGTAGCTTTTGCGTTTGACATGGCGTCGAAAAGGTTAACGTTTACTTGCTTTTATTAAATTATTTACTTGTCCTGGGAATTATTATTTTTTACTTGTTTCTAGAAAAAAATTCTCTCCGTGTGGAGACTTTTTAGGGTAGTTTTTAAACAATTTTTAACTAATAGGTAAGTGACTGTAATAAACTTTGACTATTCAACCAACCGGACCGGCCATGCTTGGCACTTTCTATACAAAAAAAGTCAGCCGATTTTTGCGGGGGAGGGGAACGTCAAATATATGCGAAACGTCAAAATAGTCACGTCAGATAAACGTCAGTCCATACAATGAGTATGACCACTTTTCGTACATTTTCGGCAGAGGGGTACGCCTGTCAATGACACTCCGGTTGGTTTAAAGCTCTAAGGCAATAAATGAAACACTCTTTTCAGAAACGTCAATAAATAAATTCGCCTCAAATAATCCTAAAATGACCTGCTTTGCGAATACTAGTGGTAAGTGATTACTTGATTAGTGATGATAATGATAACACTCTTCGTAACTTGCAGCAGAGGGACGAATTAACTGTAGCCCTTAAACGTCAAAAATGTGATAATGGTCAGGCTGTACCGCACGTCAATACGCCCCATACAAAAAAAACGCGAGATGCGTGACGTCACCGACCTCATACTTGAGGAAAACTGTATAGTAGAACCATAGACTTAAATATATAGTAGACGGCCATAGTCTAAGAACTTTTTGAGGCTCCAAGTATTTAGCGCCATCTAGATATGAGCGACCTAAACAGAGCCAAAGTGCATGAGGTAAAATCAGCGCCACCTAGTAACGAATAACGTACTAGTAGTACACTAGTCGTTACTAGGTGGCGCTGATAAAAGGTAAAATCAGCGCTACCTAGTAAAGAATAACGTACTAGTAGTACACTAGTCGTTACTAGGTGGCGCTGATTTTACTTCATGCATTTTGGCTCTGCAAGAGAAATGTCAGCTGCACAGCTACTCCACCATGTAGGTACTAGTGTACCTACTACTAGTACGCTATTTGTTACTAGGTGGAGTAGCTGTGCAGCTGACATTTCTCTTACATACTCGGTATCTTTAGGTGGCTTTGACATAGATGGCACTATCGATATGAGCTTCAAAAAATTTTTAGGCTTTGGTCGTCTATATCTCTATAGTCTCTGGTTTCACTGTACCTATTCTAATTTATCGTTAATTATTAATTTCAGTTTCAATTGCAAGAGTACTGTCATTCAACGGTGGATCATGTTTAGTTACAGGTACGTTGCAGTTTCAAATATTTCCTTTATTTTTACCACTTTTTAGGGTTCCGTAGCCAAAACGGAACCCTTATAGTTTCGCCATGTCCGTCCGTCCGTCCGTCCGCGGTCTAGCTCAGTGACCGTTCGTACTAGAAAGCTAAAATTTTGTACTAATATGTGCATTAACTAAACCGACAAAACGGTTGAATAAAAATTGGAAAAATATATTTTATTAGGGTGCCTCCCGTACACGTGAAGTGGGGGGCGATTTTTTTTTTCGTTTCAACCAAGTTGTGTGGTATATTGTTGGATAGGTCTCTCAAAAAGAACAAGGGTCTTCCAAAACAGTTTTTGGATAAAACTAATACTTTCGTAAATAATAACTCCGAAAGTTTAAAATAGGGCGTCCCCCCCCCCCCCATCTAACTTTTGAACCGTGGAACCAAAAATTTTGAAAAAAATCATGATACTAAGGCCTCATAAATACCTTCAATGAAAATTATATTGAAATAAATCGGTTGAGCCGTTTTTGAGTAATCACTCAAAAACCCATAGTGAAAGGACGTAAGTAAAAAGTTAATGAATTGTAACAGGCCGGCAACTACGAAACCCTACACTGAGCATGGTCCGACATGCTCTTGGCCGGTTTTTTAGATATTTATGCCGCCTGCTTTTTGTTCCGTGATTGGTCAAATCGCTGATGATTAGTAAACTAATAGTTTAGTAGAATATTATACCCCAACCTCAGTACAAACATGGCTTTTTTGGTCCTGTTACTGATTTGAAGCGTTGTTCAGTTACTTATGTTACATGTATGAATCTTCTTACTCTTGTAATCTTATTTCATTCAGCATCTTTCGTTGTTGACTGTACCTCTACCCCGTCCGTTTATATATGGTATACTAGCGACCCGCCCCGGCTACGCACGGGTTCAATATTATAATATAAAACTTAAAAAAACCGCATCAAAATCCGTTGCGTAGTTTTAAAGATCTAAGCATACAATCTAAGGGACAAACAGCAGGAAACAACTTTGCTTTATACCATGTACTGATGATATACACAATTGCACACCCACAATACATGTGTAGTCGGTGAGGTACAAAGTTCTGTTACCAGAATTAAAACATTTGTAACCCAAAAACTAATTGTGATATCGTCAGGTGACAACCAAAACTTACTAATTGCAAAAAAAAACGAAAATCAACCTTGTTTTGTGACTGTTACGGTTCCTTATGGCTATTAACTTGTGGAAGTACTTAGTGAGTTTTGGTTGACACCAGACGATATACTTATGAGCTTATAACACTACAATTATGTATATACAATCTCATGAACAACTTTTTCTTTTTCTTTCTTTTTTTTCTTTTTTTTCTGTTGTTTACCTCTAATTTAATTTTAAATTTTTTCTCCTGTACTGGTTTTGTTTTTGAGGTGTTCAATAAAGAGTATTTGTATTGTATTGTATTGTATAAATAAGGAAAGACGCCAGAATACTGTGTTATGTTCTCAAAGCTCTCTCAAGTATTGGGCGTCGCAAATGTCGTTTACCAGATGACTTATGTTATCCAGATAGCCACATTAGTCACATTACTCAAGGTCGCCTTAAGAGTCGCCAGGACGCTCGCGTGAACTCGCGTCCCGCCCGATACAAACGTAGTTCAGCTCTCATTTTAAAACGACATGCTTTAGAACCACGAAATTTGGCATGGGCATTCTAGCACTACAGATCTATGTCGGTAATTCGTTTTCGTTGCAAAAAATTGTAATACAAAGAAAATATAGCAAAAATAAATTTTGTATGTAAATCTGTATCTGGCTGTATTTTCTTTGTATTCTTCAATTTTTAGCAACGAAAACGAATTACCGACATAGATCTGTACTAGTAGAATGCCCATGCCAAATTTCGTGGTTCTAAAGCATGTCGTTTTAAAATGAGAGCTAAACTACGTTTGTATGGGAACGCGAGCGTCCTGGCGACTCTTAAAATATGGATAAACAAAATGTATTTAGCTAATATGATTTAGTGCCTGATCAGGAGGGTTTCACTATATATAATCACTATATTTATTAATGTGCGTTACTATAAAGGTCTATGACATGACAGTGGCAAGACCGTGCCATTCGTGCCAACCACAGAAAAAAATCACCGTACGCTGGGCCCGGGGTTTCACTGTCTCTCTTCATTGTACCCGTTTTTCCCGATGCGCTTACCGCATCGCGAGGGCTAATAAGGGAAGGGTTGCCACATCGGCACGGAATAATGAATAGTACAAGTACAGAAGGTTCTCCTTCCTGAATTTGACATATTAGCTACAGAGATGAAAATGTTATCTGTGCAAAAAATAAAATAGGGTTGTCAACGTGCTTCATTCCGTGCACGTGGTATCTACAGATAAAAAGAAGTTTGATATCTGAACGCAGCCGATGTATTTCATATAAATCGAGGGGTCTACAGATGTAAGCGTCTAGTCAATCTGCCTCAATCTACCTAAGCTATCAGTAAATTTAATACAAAACTAGATAAACATCAGATTTATTACCTTATTTGCCCAATCTAATTATTATTTTTGTACAAAACTACTACTATAAACTATTCAAATATTTTATCTTTTCTGAAATGAAACTATTCTCGAACGCACCCATAAGATAATAAGCGATGTGCCAACCCTGTCCTCATTAAGCCGCCAGCACAGGGCGCGAAATTTAAAAAACAGGTACAATGGAGAGAGACATAGTGAAACCCCCCTGACATCGGTTATCACCTTATGGGTGCGTTCAAGAATACGTGGCGTTTAAGTTCAAGTCATAGGTTCATTGTCTTGTTGGTTGTTAATAGAGTTTATTTTTTTATGGCAGTTAACGTCTTAATGACAACCGACGTCACCGAAAACGTCACTAATTATCATTTCAGCCAGTGTTTATGAGTTGTATTCCTCGTTATAGTAACCTTATAATATAAGACTTTTTTTCTTATTAGCCAATTTAAAACGAAGACCATTTGGGGCTAACTGGAGATAAGTAGTCTTAGGAATCGCCTGTTTAAATTTTTGCTTGTGTTTCAGGTCACACCCGATACGCAAATACTAAGACTCCCGCGGTGGATGAATTCATTCCTATTTCAATAACCTCCTATCTATCGTTGACTGCGTTTGCAAAATCGCCTCCATATTTAATATAGATAGGGTTGCTTTTGCAACAGTTGCTTACTGCTGATTTTTCACTGGGTATCTTTTTTACAATTTGCGCGTAATGGTTCGGAATGATGGAGATTATACGCTCGCTCTGGGTTTCAAAAGTGATTTTTCATTTATCTTTCTTATGCTGCTGTGCTCTTAGTTTATTTTATAAGCTTGAAATCATTACTTAAAAAGTTATGAAATTGGAACTATATTTTCTGCCACCAATATTTAAATGTGCCACTAATTCGTATAATATCTGCCTCGAACAAATATATGTGACCATTTAAATCACGGTCTCGTACTTTGAAACACTTATTTGTATCCAAACTTCGATTCAGTATCACTACATAGTATAAAACAAAGTCGCTTCCTGCTGTCTGTCCCTATGTATGCTTAGATCTTTAAAACTACGCAACGGATTTTGATGCGGTTTTTATTTTTTAAATAGTAGAGTGATTCAAGAGGAAGGTTTATATGTATTAAGGACTGTTCAATTTACTAAGCGGACATCAAAAAAAGGTTCATTTATGGATTTCTTAGAACAAATATATCTTTATTAGGGTGAATACTTATGAACCATTTTAAAATAAAGTAATATATTACACAAGAACAATACATTTAATTAGAACGGTAAAATTTCCGGACTTTAGCGCGGATTCGTCGCATAAGTGTTTGCACATCGCTTTTTGACACTTTTCTACAAGCGGCAGACCACATCCGTTTCAATTCTGCCAATGTACTAGCTTCTCGGCCATCCTTCCGGGCAGTTTGGTGGATTGTCGTCTTTTTTAACAAATGTATGTTTTTTGATTTTAGCAGCGTCACTGTCTGACCAGCATAAGTGAGCACTCGCCAGATCAGGCCAAAACAGAGGGGGAATACTGCTTTTTATATAGAGGAAAAATAACCGTTTTGTGATGTATTCCTTTCTATAAATTTCGCCACCAATAGTTCCGGTTGCAAAATAAGACGTGCTTTTGAGGGCACAGGATCAAATGGCCTGCCATACAAGGACTTTCTTCCCGAATTTATCCATTTTTATGGCTTTATCGGAATCCGGTACATTTTCTCCTAAAACTGCATTATAATACTGAGGCCCCGGTAACGTACTGCTGTCATACTTCACGTACGTTTCGTCGTCCATAGGAATGCAACGAGATTTGTGTTGCAGCAAAATATCGTATAAATTGCGATACCTTTTTTTGGAACGTATTTGCTGCTCGGCACTTCTCCTCGGCATTTTTTGCTTTTTATATGTCCGTATGTTATTTCTTTCCTTGATATTTTGTAGGGTGCCTACGCTTATACCTTCGTTTTTTGCAATATCACGAACGGACGTGTAATTTTTTTATTTTAACAGCCGCAAGACATTTTCTTCCACATGTGGGTTTGCCGGGCCACTTCTCCGCCGCGATTTTGGTAAATTGGCAAGCGTATGATGCTCCCCAAATTTATTTATGATTTGAAATACGGCTGACTTGGAACATTTAAACCTATTCGCAAATTTCCGCAGAAAAAATTGGCCTGTACACCATTTTTGCAAGATTAATTTGCGATTTACAATATTAATTCGCTCCATCGTGAAAAATTATTTTCCAACTAGAAAAATATATACAACAGTTGATAGACTTATGTATGTTTATTTTATAACCAGTCATTACATATCAGTCAGTTTTTAGTATAAGGATTAATATTGAATTGAGTATGTCCGCTTAGTAAATTGAACAGTCCTTATAATTACACCCGTGCGAAGCCGGGGCGGGTCACTAGTTCAATAATATGACAAAAATAAATAGCCACGGCTCTATTAGCAAGGCTTACATACCTACATGTTTTTGATACATTAAAAGTATCCATATTTTCCGACGTGACCGTGCCTTTGTGATGTGACCAAGCTGTACTACATTCGAACAGTACGATTTGTTATTGATATCGTTCTAGCAATATTTACCAATTTTGCTTACTGAAAGTGGTGAGAAATTATGACAGCAAAAATAAAAGTTATGAAATGTCTAATTACTTCTTCCCGCTTAAACCGCTGAACCGATTTGAATGCAATTTGGCGTAAACATAGTTTAAGGAAATTCAACCCATGAGGTTTTCTGGGTTGAAGATGAATGAGAAAATATAGGACCTGTATTTTTTTAGTGAATCGTTTAAAGGCGTAATTGATCGTATTGCAACTAAGACAAAGTAAGTGAAAATTGTTTTGGACGCGGATATAGAAATTGTATAGGATACGTCATCCCAGCCAGAAAGTTAAAAGATATCGCATAAAAAAGTGTTTTTTTTTTTACTTTTTCATAAATAGAGCGTCATATCAATTATGCCCTTAAACAGATCACCGCTATTTTTATAACCCCTTGTATTATGCCGTTGCTTATTTTTTATTAATTTCCTCTCAGATACTTCGCCTCTCAACGTAAAGTTCAAGACGGACTGCACGGTGATGACTGACTTTCTTCTACAAGATGAACCGATACAAGGTTTGTTAATTGTTTACTTAAATTAATATAATTTTCTATTTTACAAGGCGCACAGAGTTTACAATAAAATTGTAACTATAAAGCAATTGTGTGGGATTTGAATAATCAAATTTAATTTATTAAAAATATTTGTAACGGGTCACTCACTTCATTTTGGTCGATTTTTGCTAGACTTGTTTCGAGCAATTTAAGATGAGCTGTCATGAGCGGCCTTCTCCGACGGCAGCCCGCGGCTGAAATTTATCGAAACATGTCGAGCAAAAATCGAACAAAATTACTTGAGTGACCCGTTATAAATAGAGTATTTTTTTTAGCTTTTTCCCATTAGCATTATCACAAAACCCCCCCGGACCCCTCCCGGACTAGTTATAGAATATCTTTACCTGATATACCTGCACGCCTAGCACATGATTGACACGTCAGTATCTCGTGCGCGAGATAATCTATCCGTCCTTTTCTGACTGTGTCAATTAGAAAGAGACGGGTAGTCTATCTCGCGTGCGAGATACTGTCGCATCAGTCATGTGCTAGGCGTGGAGGTTGTACAGTCGACCAAGAAAGTGGTCTACCAGTTTTGACAAAAGTTTCTGCGAGATCTAACGATCGCTAAGGTTGACATTTCTAACGGAGTTTAAAACATGCACGACCTTGTTGTCTCATGACGTTCAAACGAATCTCAACCGTAGGGTGGTAAACCACATTTTTGGTCGACTGTACCTAACCTACGCTGTGAAATCTTAAACATATTTCGTATTTTTAGGGTTCCGTACCTCAAAAGGAAAAAACGGAACCCTTATAGGATCACTTTGTTGTCCGTCTGTCTGTCTGTCAGTCTGTCTGTCTGTCTGTCTAACTGTCTGTCTGTCAAGACCATTTTTCTCAGGAACTCGTGAAGGTATCAAGCTGAAATTTATATCAAATGCTCAGGTCTATTGTCCCTTGAAGCTGTGAAAAAATCAAACTAAAAAGCCAACGCAATGAAAAGATACAGTCGTTTATGCTTCAAATTTTTGAGTTTTCGGCACTCGCAAAACCTACGGGGTACTTCCCGTGAACTCAGAAACTTGAAATTTGGCACAAAGCAACGTCATATAGCATAGACAAAGGAAAAATTATAAAAAATAGACATTTTCAGTAAAATCATACAAAAATATATATTTTAAATTTTAAACTTACTACCATTTTCCTCGTAAACGCGTGAAGTTATTAAATTGAAATTCATGTCAAATACTCAGGGTTATAGTACCTTGCAGATGTAGCAAAACCAAATCCTTATGTCAACGCAATCAAAAGAAATAGCAATTTAAGTTGCATATTTTGAAACTGAGTACTCGCGAGAAACTCAAAACCTAAAGGGTACTTCCCGTAAGCTCAGAATCTTGAAACTTGGCACGAAGCAACGTCATATAGCACAGACAAAGGAATAATTATAAAAAGTTGACATTTTAGTAGAATCATACAAAATTTTTATTTTTATTTTTAAACTTACTACCTTTTTCCTCGTAAACGCGTAAAGGTATTAAATTGAAATTCATATCAAATACTCAGGTCTGTAATACCTTTCAGCCGTAGCAAATCCAAACTTTTATGTCAACGAAATCAAAAGAAATAGCAATTTAAGTTGCATATTTTGGAGCTGAGTACTCGCAAGAAACTCAAAACCTAAAGGGTACTTCCCGTAAACTCAGAAACTTGAAACTTGCCACGAAGAAACTTCATATAGCACAGACAAAGAAAAAATTACGAAAAGTAGACATTTTTAGTAAAATCGTATAATTAAATATTTTTTTAAATTTTAAACTTACTACCTGTTTCCTCGTAAACGCGTAGAGATAATAAATTGAAATTCATATCATATACTCAGCTCTATAATATCTTTTTGCTGTAACAAAACGAAACTTTCATGTCCACGTAATCATAAGAAATAGCAATTGTTATAGGTTTATATTGTTATTAGGTTTTTAAGGGGTGGCGCTAGTGAGCACCTGACAAGATCGTCTCTGTGTTTATAAAATGCTTATAAATAGTAAACGCGTTCATATGTGATTAATAATGGTGAAATAGGCAAAGTTAGTGAAAATACTGTTATAAACGATAAATGCGGCGAGGAAATAAGTGGATAAGTGACTTAACTTTACAAAATTATAAAAGTGACCGGACAAAGGACCAGGAAAGAAGTGCATATTATACCAATCATTTAAAGCGGAATAAAGTTTACACGGCTGGACTAAACTTTCCTTATTAAAAGTGAAAAAAAAGTGCTAATATATCGAATTATTGGGGAAAAAAAGTCGACAAATACTAGTCGTATTCAATAATAAAAATCACTTACCCTCAATTCTTTTTCAAAATTGAGATCAGCGCCATCTAGTAGCAAGTAGCTCTACTTCTTTAAAAATCGATAGAAATCCTTGTTCTTGCTACCCGCCGCAAGAGGGCGCTGAAGTCAAAAATGGAGTCGAAGCTAGAGCAAATTATGTTATCTCTCAATAACATTCAAAAGGACTTAGAAACCCAAAAACAAACTATAGAAAAAACTGCTGAAGATGTGACAGAGAAAATAAAACAGACCCTTGATGATAAATTTCATCTGCTAGAAGAAAAGTACGATGATTTAAAAATCCGCGTAGAGAACAATGAAAAGAGATTATATTTTCTAGAGAAACACGCCAGGCAGCGAAATATTGTCTTTTTCGGTATTGCAGATACCGAAAAATCTTACTTTGAGCTGGAAAATATATTTTTAAACTTTATCGGCGAGCATTTTTCAGTTGATCTTGAGTATAGAGACATAGAATGCCTAAGAAGGGTAGGAAAAAAATCAGATAGACCTCGCCCTATCATAGGCACTCACGACACTTAGGAAAAAAATTGAGATACTAAAAGAAAAGAAAAAATTGGATAATTCAGGTTTCTATATCAAAGAAGACTATCCGAACGATATTTTAAAAATAAGAAAAGAGCTGCAAGAGCAAGCTAAACTCGAACAAGAAAAGGGTAACAGAACAATAATTAAATATGACAAACTAGTAATATTAAAAAATGGAACCGGCACACCTTCCAACAATTACAAAAAAAGGAACTTGTCGCTTTCGCCCACAAACGAATATGGGCAGAAAAATGAGTCATCCACACATGTTCAAATAAATAAACGAAACAAAGTCTCAAACGCGCCGACACTAAAGGAGCCGAGGGATAGCATCAGTATGACGTCAACCACAATTTCAAACAAAAATAAAAATTCGACGCTTACAAACTTCGTTACTACTACAAACAGGACAACTACAAGCAACCTAAGTCAAAACAAATAGCAACTAGCGCCTCCTCCTCCTATACCGAAGCCATATAATATACGCGAAAAATACAGCACTAAAAAAAATCTTCCAATCCGGTTGGTCACCGTGGGAGATCAAGACCAAAACCCTCCAAATAAAAACAATAACAAACTCTACCTAATGGCTTACAACGTCAGGACATTATCATCATACGAACGATTGATAGAGCTGGACGAAGCATTGAAAAAAGTAAAATATGACATAATTGGATTAACTGAAACAAGGCGAACGGGTACTAATATCGAAGAATACGACAACTTTATATTATGCTATACAGGAAATACACCTGGAAGATACGGAGTCGGGTTTTTGATAAATAAACTCCATAAAAAAAGCATTGAGAGCTTTACTGGCATGACGGAAAGAGTTGCTCTATTAAACCTTAACGTACATGGGAATATATTTTCAGTCATAGTAGCGTACGCCCCAACTGAAGCCTCCAGCGACGAAGAAATTGAGAGCTTCTACACTAATTTATACAAGGCTATCGATCTAGCACACAAAAACTACATAATCTTAGGGGATATGAACGCAAAAATAGGACAGCCCAGAAAAAATGAACATTTAATAATGAAGCAACATGGGTACGGTGAAAGAAATCATAGGGGACAAAAGCTTATCGACTTTGCCCTGGAAAATAAACTTTCAATTCTAAATACATATTTTAAGAAAAAAAACAACCGAAGATGGACTTGGCGATCACCGTGTGGCAAACATAAAAACGAAATAGACTATGTACTTTCAAATAAACCAAGCTGGTTCGAGAATATCGAAGTACTGAGCCTTAACTTTTCTTCAGACCATAGACCAGTCAGGGCAACAATAACTCTGAAAAAAGAAAAGAAAAGTCGAAATGGATATAATAGCAACCAAAATTCGACGCTAAAAAACGAACAAGAAAAAACAAAGTACATAGAGCTAATTACGTCGTATCTGCCGGATCTATTAAATGGATTAAAAAGCTCTACAGTACAAACTTATCACGACAAAGTAATAAGCGTTATCACATCAAGCTTAAAGTGCGCGCGCGTAACAGAGAATACTAAGACACATAAAATCTTATCCGATCGTACATTGGCACTCATGAAAAGAAGGCAGCAACTACAACATACAAAGAATAAAACACGCTCAGCGAAAAATGAACTATCGGCTCTATACAAACTAACCAGTAAATACATAAAGAATGACTACGCTAACTATAGGACCAATATTATCGAGAAACATTTAAAACAAACCGGAAGCACAAAAAAAGCTTTTAAAAGTTTACAAACAAATAAAACATGGATTGACGGGTTGCAAAACATTACTGGAGAAACGCAAAACAAACGCGACGATATTGTTAATACAGCAACAGTTTTCTACAAGGCTCTTTACAGCGCCCAGGCTAGCGATAGCACTACCACTGATCCCAACCGTGCAAGCTACTTACGAGTTTGCGAAGAAACGAGAAAAAACGTCCTGCCAATCACTGAAACAGAAATTAGGTTAGCCATTAAACGGCTGAAAACCGATAAAAGCCCGGGCGCAGACAACATTACGAACGAAGCCCTAAAAACAGCCCAATCACTACTGACTCTACCATTGACGTACCTCTTTAACAGCATTCTAGAAACTTCTCACACACCGACACAATGGTCAGAGTCAGATATCATCTTAATATATAAAAAAGGAAACCCGAACGATATAGCTAATTATAGACCGATAAGCTTACTCCCTTGCTTATATAAACTATTCTCCTCTATCTTAAATCAAAGGATTGGTACCACCCTAGAAGCTAAACAACCTATAGAACAAGCGGGTTTTCGTAAGGGATTCTCGACAGTAGACCATATCCACACGCTGGAACAAATTTTAGAAAAATACAACGAAAGACAGAGAGCTCTCTACGTCGCCTATATTGACTATAAAAAGGCATTTGATACCGTGTCACATTCAAGCATTTGGCAAACTCTAGAAGAACAAGAGGTTGATGATTTATATATAAAAGTTATTAAAAGTATTTATAACAATAGTACAGCAAGAATTAAGCTGGAAAGAAATGGGCCTGCTTTTAAAATTCAAAGAGGAGTACGACAGGGCGACCCACTGTCTCCTAAACTTTTTATTGCTGTCCTAGAGTCAGTTATAAGTAAATTAAATTGGAAGAACTATGGACTTTTTATTGATACCTAAGCCATTTACGTTTTGCAGACGACTTAGTCCTCCTATCTGAATCTAGCGTGCAACTTCAACACATGATCGAATCACTGAACTCAGCAAGTAAACTGATTGGACTTGAAATGAATCTCACAAAAACAATGGTAATGACAAATAGCAACAAAACGAATATCGTCGCTGCGCGTGCAAAAGTCGCCATGTGTTTTTAACCTACTTTACAGGAGACACAAAAAACTATTTTTTTCGATACTGCTTTCACATAAGTACATGAATATTTTTTTGGTAAAAATAAGCACTCTTTTACATACTTTACGTTTGTTCTGGAAAAATAATCGTGTTTAAATAAATCAAAATAAATACATGTTGATAAATCTGGCACATAGCGATTTTTGTTTGAGTCATAATAATCTCTATGTGTCTTGCCATCACATAGCTATATTAAATTATTTAGGAGCGTATTCAATTTGTATGCGTTATTGTCACATAGTTATTTTATGAAATGATATTAGGTATTTAAAAAAACCAGAAAGTTATGGTTAGACAAATAGTTATAATGAAAAATCAGTAAGTACGATCAATCTTCGGATTTTCTTGTTACTTTCATTACCTATCTCTTTCGATAATTAGAACGAATCCGTAGCTAAAGGAATTTTTTTATCAAATAGAAACATCTCCTTCCAGACACGTTTTCTGCCTTTTCGCCGAAAGTTTTATTACCGAATTTCACTTGTCAACCAACTTTTCACAGAAGTTACTTACTAGGTTGGGTTAGGTTAGATGGATTATGTAAAGTTGGGAAATGAAATTCGGCCAAATGAAACTTCTGCGAAAAGTTGGTTGTCAAGTGAAATTCGGCAATATAATTTTCGACGAAAAGGCCTCTGCCTACTCCTTCGAGGAGGCAGAGACGTTCTACGTACTACCAGGAGATATCAACTCAGACCAAACCCAGCTTAAGGTAGAATTCATAAATCCGCGGACTGATTTGACAGCTCTTTTCATACATTTGACAATCGCTTTGTATGCCAGGAGCTGTCAAATCAGTCCGTGGAATTGTGGATTTTACCTTAGGCATAGGTATATACTTTTCAACTCAAAAATACAGACACGAGACAGCTTGGGAGGACAACATAGTTTGGGAGGTCGATTGATTGTCTGAGTAGTATGCCCCACTTTAAAATTATGCATTGTTTGGGAGGGTTGTCGACTGGATTATCACCTTCACTCCCAAATATCAGGGGCATAACGCTAGACAGATCCCTGACTATAATATCATACTGCCTTGATACAAAACAGAAAGTGGCGGCAACAAATAACATCATTTTTCGGATCACGGACACCACATCGGTTTTACCTCTACATACCCTCAGCACTACCGCACTTACGTCAAGTTTCTCGGTTGCAGAGTATGCATACCCAGTGAAAAAGAATTCTGCACACTTGAATCAGATAGATACTGCTCTCAACGAAGCCTGTAGACTAATCACCGGATGCATTAAACTTACCAAATGCGATCATCATTACCAAATGAGCGGAGTAGCTCCTCCTCACATACATAAGGACTTGACACAACTGTAGAACGCGAAAAGAAACGGCGGGATTCTCGACATCCAACAGTGGCGTAGAAGTCTCTTAACAGACTAAGGTTGAGAGTTGGCCGATCAAAAGGCAATCTTCTTAAATAGAGAATCAGCCCGGAACACAGAGATGCAAAATGACGATCTTCAAACAACGCAACATAGTGATGCAATGTTCCCTGTATCCAAGTATGTGTACTATAAAAGACTTCATGAAAGCTACTTCCCGGAGATAAGAGGTGGCAATTCATTTAACCATAATTGGTAAAAAATAATTAGGTTTAAAGTTTTGATCCCGTCATATGGAAAGAAGAAGAATAACTATTTAGTGTATGGTTGGGATAAATAAGTTCAAGAAAATTACATTTTAATCTTAATAAGATTAAAAAAATTGTGATTTACCATTCACTTATACCTTAAACTGCTACGAGTAACAAACACTTTTAAACGTAGACCCACAGTAACTATATTGTCAAAGTACCCGTTTATTTACCAAAATAATTCGATTGAACTGCCAGTGATGGCATTAATGGTTTGCTAGAAAACATGTTTATTTTATTTGAAGGTAGATACAAGCAGATACAAGTGTAACATGCGGTAGACTGAATATAGGTACTATAGAAAAATCTCGCTATGTACCGTAAAACAACGTCTCGCGTCGCGTCTACGAACATAATTGCGATGCAAACTAGTACAAAAATATCGCTTTGTGCAAAATGCTACATAGCGGGTGAACATTTCTGGTTAATTTATGCGAAAAATATCGCTATGTGTCAAGAATCACATATCAGGCGCATTCTAAAAATGTTTTATAAGGCGACCGAAAATCGTTATGTGATTTATTTCACTTAGCGATTATAGCAGGCGCATTCAATGTATGGACATCACATAGCTAGATTTGTCAAATCCTGAAATACTGAAATTAGCCTGACAGGATTTTCGGAGCATATGTGTATTGAAATAAGGATCATAATGGCATTAAAAACCAAAAATCGACAAAATTCACATAGCGACTTTTGCACGCGCAGCGACGATATTCTAGTTGATAACGAGCTACTACCGTACGTGGACCATTACACTTACCTCGGCAAACAAATAGGTTTTTCAAGAGACTACAATGAATTAGAAATAGGACGAAGGATTCAACAAACTTGGAATAAATACTGGAGTCTGAAAGAGATATTCAAAAGTACTCTGCCTACAAATATTAAAACTAGAGCCATGACTTCTTGCCTATTACCTTGTTTAACGTACGCGTGTCAAACATGGAAATTTACTGCAAATGTGAAGAAAAAAATTACGTCATGTCAAAGAGGAATAGAGCGCAGTATGCTAAATATAAAAAAGATGCAAAAAATACGGCATACAAAAATACGAAATGTAACAAAAGCCACTGATGCTCTTACTTTTGCTCGAAAGCAAAAATGGAAGTGGGCGGGGCACGTAGCACGACTTCAGGACGACAGGTGGACAAAAAGAATAACGTCATGGAGGGGTCCAATGGGAAAACGACGCAAAGCAAGACCTCATACGAGATGGGCAGATGACGTCGTCAGGACCGCTGGCCCTTCATGGCAACAAACTGCCCAAGATAGAGAAACATGGAACCGTTTGGAGGAGGCCTATACCCAATCAGGGGTTCTTGCAACATAATAATAATAATAATATTTAAAAAAACTAGTTATAGAAACATTTAGTACTAAGAAAAAAAAAATACTAATTATTAACTATACTTTCTATTATCACTAACAAAAAAAATTAATAAAACAAAAAAAAAATACAACATATTAACAACATATTGTACTTCGAAATTAAGCAAGAAATAAAGGCTTTTTTATTTTATTTTATTTTATTTATAGGTTTTTACGGAACCCTCGGTGCGCGAGTCCGACTCGCACTTGGCCGGTTTTTTTTTTATTAATATATACTTAGTGCTTGAGCATCCATATAATTTCGACGGGACCGCCGTGACCCGGGTGGTTTTTCATAAATAGAGTGTCATACCAATTATGCCCTTAAACAGATCACCACCATTTTTATAACCCCTTGTATTATGCCGTCGCTTATTTTTTAAATAATTTCCTCTCAGATACTTCGCCTCTTAACGTAAAGTCAAAGACGGACTGCACGGTGATGACTGACTTTCTTCTACAAGATGAAGCAATACAAGGTTTGTTAATGTTTACTTAAATTAATATAATTTTTAATTTTACAAGCCGTTTAGAGTTTACAAGAAAATTGAAACTCTAAAGCAATTATGTGGCAGTTGAATTAAAGTGGAGTATTTCATTTATTGAAAAAAATTCTAGCGAGTCACTCACGAAATTTTGGTCGATTTTTGCTCAACTTTTTTCGAGCAATTTACAAGGTGCTATCATGAGCGGCCTTCTCCGACGGCAGCACGCCGGCTACGCGGCTGAAATTGGTCGAAACATGTCGAGCAAAAATCGAACAAAATTACGTGAGTAGCCCGTTATAAATATTTTGAATATAGAGTCTCACGAGAGTTTTTTTTTTTTTGTTTTTTCCCATTAGCATTAAGACCTCCGCATTTTTTTTACACATAAAACATCTATTTCAGCACAGTACAAATCTTGGTCGTGATCCTGAACTACTTTTTCTCACTCTAATTATTATTTTTTTTACTGAAATTAATCTTAGACTACGGAAATTATAGTCACCCTATTAATTTTGACATACGCTGTAAGGGAAACAAAAACATGTCGCATTAAGTAGGGTGACGAAATTTTATGCAACAAATTTCCACTTATCATCTGAAATATAATTGTCAAATATTGACAATGTATACAAATATTGTCAAATAGTTCATCATCATGGCATGTATGCCTTGATCGCTTGCTAATATTAACTTAATAAAAAATAATTGTTTCAGGAAAGATTTTGCCACCTCACTTCAGTCCGTCGGAATGGGCGGAAGTCGTCATAACTAAAATAATCAAAAACATCCCTACGGACGTTCAAAAGAAGCTGGAAACTTGTGAGACGGCGATGACTCCAAGTAAATACATATTCGATTTTAATGCATAAAACTACATTTCCTGTTTATATGTTAATGTTAAAACCTGAATTACGGCAAAACCTAGGATTTATTAACTCATATTAATTGATCGTCGGTTATTCCACAGTCGGGTGGCCAGATGTCCCGTATTTTACGGGTTGTCCCGTATTTCTAGCACGAATTTTTCACTTTCCCGTAATTTGGCGAAACCAATACGGGACAGCCCGGTAAGTGCATGGCCCACTGTCCCGTATTTTAACGTCGAATCCCGTATTTTCAACGCAGTTGTCCCGTAAAATCGTAAATCAGATCTGGTCACCCTAATCCACAGCGAGCAAAATAAGTACTTATGTATTATGTATATTGTAGTATGGTAGAAGGTGAGGATAATAATCTCTGTTACAAAAGTGTCCGTCATAAGGTGTTGAATTGGTGGCGCCACAATAGCTATAGAATATATGGTAGCGCACATGCAGCGCACTTCACTCCGTCAATAACTGCTATATCTATACTAGCGCCACTCGCAGAGATTTGGAACGATTATTTGCTATTTACAGCTGGACACTTTTTAGACCGTTCTCCTATAAGAGATACTTATCCTCCTTATACCATACATAAAAATAAGATTGAGATTTACTTCTGTCATAACTTATAAGATTCTTATTGTTTTTACTCTCCTTTTCAGTTAATGTTTCCTCTTTCGCGACCGACCCAAGACCTGTGCAACCAATAATATCCCATCACCACCTAAACTTATCAACGAGACACTCTAGTGAAAATTACCGGCTTAAGAATGACCAGTATAATACGTCCCTGAACATAGAACCAAGTAATCATAAAGAATATTTTTTTATTAAGTTAGTAGGAAATCAGCACATAGCACGCTTGATGGTAAGAGATCGCCGTAGCCTATGAATGCGCGTTGCCGAGCCGCATCGATCTCGTCCTACACGCGTATTACGATACGCTTATGCTATAGTATTTCAATAATGTACAGCTCGTGAGCTTTAAGAAGAACCTTCGGGAATCGGCGAGCTTTTCGTCATAATAATGATGCCTTTCATTCAGGAATGTAAATAAATGTGTTTTTTAACTTTAATATGTTCTCACTACTGAGGTGAAAAGTTGTATGTGTCACACAACAGGAAAGTTTTTTTACATCTCGTGTTCTTGAGATCCCTCGCTACGCTCAAGATTCAAACTTAGAATCACTCGCTTGATTCAATTATAGAATCTTTCGCTTACTCGGGACTCAAAATCAACACTCGCCAGAAAAACCAACTTTCCTCTCTTGTTGCACAAATAACTATTTTTCATGAACTAAGCGTAAAACGCTCGGAGAGTTTTTAATGTAAACCAGGTGCAAGGGGGTTAGAAAGGGCGTTGAGAAATCCCTCGCGGCTGAAGTCGCGAGCTAAACTTAGTTTTAAAATTAAACGCTCGCGCATGCGTGGCCTTTGTGCATAATTACTGTTTTCAGATGACTCTAGTTTACCATTTAGCACATCTGCAATAGCTGAAAAAGTTGCTCTCAAAATTATGTCACACATCAATCAGACGTCTATACCCAGACTCATTCAACGAGGTAACCCTTTTTTTATAGAGCTTTAATACTTCGTAGCAGTAATATTTACTTAGCGCTTTTTTGTAATCCCAATTTTATTAATGTGCGTTATCTTATTATAAAGGTCGGTGCCCATTATTCCGCCCAAACCATTACAGTCGCAAGACCGTGCCATTCGTGCCAACCACAGAAAAAAAGCACCGTACGCTGTGCCAGGGGGTTTCACTGTCTCTCTCAATTGTACTCGTTTTTCCCAATGCGCTTACCGTACCGCGAGGGCTAATGAGGAAAGGGTTGGCACAGTTGGGTTCGAGAATATGTGACGTTTGAAGTCATTCTTCCTTCTAGAGTTTGTCCCGGCTTGGGGTCCACTTGACAACCTAATCCCATGAATTGGCGTGGACAATAGTTTTTACGAAAGCGACTGCCATCTGACCATCCAACCCCGAAGGAAAACTAGGCCTTTTTGGGATTTGGTCCGGTTTCCTTACGATGTTTTCCTTCACTGAAAAGCGACTAGTAAAATTAAATATCAAATGATATTTCGTGCATAATTTTCGAAAAAATCAGTGGTACGAGCCGGGGTTTGAACCCGAGACCTCCGGCTTGAAAGTCGGACGTCTTGCCGCAAGACTACCAGCGCTTAATATACATCATAGGTACATCATTGTCGGTTGTTAATACGTTTATTTCTAAATTATTTTTATCGCAGTTAATCATTGTTCATCTTTGATTGAAAACATCACATTCATTTCAGCCAGATTTTATGACATGTCTCAAACCTGTATGGATATATGAAGCACGTCGAAAACCCTATTTAATTTTTAAGAGCACACGATAGCTAACTTTTTCATCTGTGTAGCTAAATGTCAAATTCAGGAAGAATAATCTTCTGTACTTGTCTTACTCTGTGGCTGTGATCTACCCGCTACATATCAAAAGCAATTTAAGCCCGTATGATACACATATTTAACGCGTATCACTACATAGTATAAAACAAAGTCGCTTCCTGCTGTCTGTCCCTATGTATTATTAGATCTTTAAAACTACGCAACGGATTTTGATGCGGTTTTTTTTAATAGATAGAGTGATTCAAGAGGAAGGTTTATATGTATAATTGCATCCGCGCGATAGCCAGGGCGGGTCGCTAGTAATACATAAAACACGTATACACGTAACATGGTCGTTTGCTATTACAAACAAAAGCAAAAATCTCCGCGGAGCATACTCGGTCCCTTTCACCTTTCACCCCAGTCAGACACCGTTCCAACACCGTTCCGTGCAATGCAGAGACCGGCCCGGCACCAGCAAAATATTCTCGACGAAAATGCTGGACGCGGTCAGGCAGGTTACGGTATTGGTCTGTGCCGGAATGGACTAATGGGCAAAGCTTCATACTAAGCTTCATATTTACTTTGACATGTATCGGTACGGCCGCGGTCATGGCACGGTCATGGTTTTTGGACGAAATAGTTTGCACTACGCGCGACATGTTTCGGATCCCCATTCACTTTAAGTGCTTGAAGATGGAGATCTAGGCTGTCCGAAACATGTCGCACGTAGTGTGACTACACTGATTACAAGTGAAAGTGAGTAAATCCTTTAACTCGTTTAGTAGTCACGCAATAGTTTAAAGTCAATATTGACTGTACGTCAATTATATTTTGCATCCTTATTCAAATATTTTATATTCCATAGACTGCTACACTCAATTCGAGACAGACAAACTGCCTGAAAGTTCTGTTGGACCATGTGAAAAGGATTCCTACCGTAAGAACGAACCGGCGATGGTCGCCCGAAGCATCATGGGTCTTGAGGACGAAGCAGGTACAGGTAGGTTATACTACGACGATAGCAAACTGTATCATGTATTTAGATCACGTTAATGCAATTCATTGATCCAATATGAAAAATGAAAATGAAAATGAAAATGATTTATTGGTTACGCTTTAACACATTACTAGAAACAAAACAGAAGTCTTCTTTTAAGTAAGATATTACTTGTGCCAGAAGGCTCCGCTCTTCAATAAGCTTCGAGGGTTACAAACCAATTTATACTTATGTTTAATACACAATAATAATTAACATTTATGCTTATACATACATATAAGGCAAAAATTGTATACATTTTAAAACAAAATTTAAGTAACTATTCTTATTCTAAAGAACTTAATTTTAAGGTAGGTTAGCATAATAGACATGCGTAGGCGCAATATATTTGTAATAGACATGTGTGTGTGTGTGTTTGTGTGTGTGTTTGTGTGTGTGTGTGTGTGTGTGTGTGTGTGTGTGTGTGTGTGTGTGTGTGTGTGTGTGTGTGTGTGTGTGTGTTTGAGAGTAATATGGGATCGAACATAGTCGAAACGGTCTAGGTGGTCATCGTTTTTAGTCCGCAGTGTCCGCTAACTGGTGCGATTGCACGGAGCTGGCGCACGCGCCAGTACAAATGAGTAGAATCCATCGCATGCGTCCGCGCCAATCAGCGCCGCTCATACTGTTTTACCCGATTTTGCAATCGCACCAGCAACCGCCCTCAGGCACTTCATACAGGCATGTACTGTTTGCTTGCGGTTTCATTTCTTGTCACATTGTGCACTGCGATCGTTGACGTTGCCTCCACCAAGCACTTCACACACAGCGAATACACCACTTATACTGGAAATTGGAACCGGTCATATCTATTTCACGAAAAAAAATCTGCGGGCGATATCAATCGGATTTTGACGCCGTTGGCAGCCAACGTGTGAAACAAACGTGAAGCTATCTGGTCACGTTCACGAAACTGAGCGATACATTGGAGCGTTTCGCGAACAAGGTGTATCGTTCGGGACGATTTTTTCGATAACGAGACATCAGTGATCTTGCGATACAGGAGGTCTACTTATATAAATTTCCCACCGTTGCCGTATTATATCCATCTGGGTCCCTCAATTCGTTTGTTTTGTTTTGGAAATTTGAACCTTCGCCCGTTGGTTCGAACCGTTGCCCACCCTACCTCATTGTGTAGCAGGATTCAGTTTAAAAAAAAACTTTGACTGGCTATCGAATACTAAAATACATAAGTGTTCACCGTGCATTGCCCTAGGCTGATTCTGCTACTCGATGTGACAGGTTTGCCTACGGCCTACTCTTAGTCTATTTATGACGGGCCATGGAACTCGGGAGGAAACAACACGTTTTAGAGACCATATATTACATCACTTATCTGGAGTTGCACAATCAGTCTAATAATAAACTTTTCTTTTCAGAATGCCATTGTCTGGATTGCAAATTATCAAGACAATATAACAAATCTGCCTTAGTCACTGCAGTGTCTGCCTTAGACACAAGTTGTCGTTGCATATTTGATTCCGAGTTGAAGGATAAAGGTACTCGATCTACGTTCTTTTTTCGGTGACAAACAAGCACAAGCATACGGCCCACCGTTATCGTCTATGGACGCCAACAATGAAAGAGGTGTCGCATTGTGTACTAAAATAAATTTGTCCAAATTCATTTTTACCACCTCTTTTAACTCAGTGTTTTTCAGTTTGTCTTCCAAGCTAGATTTGAACCAGTTTCTGAAGTTCGATTGAGCTGAAATTTACCATACCTGAGTAACTTGGATGCCAATATAACATTTTGAAGCGCTGGTAGCCTTGCGGTAAGACGTCCGACTTTCAATCCGGAGGTCTCGGGTTCAAACCCCGGCTCGTACCACTGAGTTTTTCGGAACTTATGTACGGAATATCATTTGATTTTTACCAGTCGCTTTTCGGTGAAGGAAAACATCGTAAGGAAACCGGACCTAATCCCAAAAAGGCCTAGTTTCCCCTCTGGGTTGGAAGGTCAGATGGCAGTCGCTTTCGTAAAAACCAGTGTCTACGCCAATTCATGGGGTTAGGTTGTCAAGCGGACCCCAAGCCGGGATAAACGCTAGGAGGAAATTCTCTCATTGTGTTTGGGTTGGGTTTGTGTGGAATCATCTCGTTAAACATTAGATGCCTTTCGCTAGAAAAATACGATTAAATATCGTTAAAATCTTGTATTAGGTACCTATACATATTTTTTTATAAAAACATATTCATGTAATGAATTAGGTTTTGAAGGCTTTAACCTTTTCCACGCCAAAGACGTATATATCGGCACCACAGGTCCAACGCCAAAGACCGATATATCGGTCACCGACCACAGAGCAAAATAGACCTACATGCACACGCATAGAGTTCAACTTCATTTTTGACATTTAGATGTCGTGGCGTCTGAGTGGTAGGTTTTGCGTTTGACATGGCGTCGAAAAGGTTAAAGGGCATTTTTTTATTAATTACCTTCCTTTTCAGTTAATGTTACCTCTTTCACGACCGACCCAAGACCTGCGCAATCAATAACATCATATCACCACCTAAAATTATTAACGAGCCAAACAAGTGCACATTACCGGTTAGAGAATGACCAGTATACTTCCCTGAACATACAAACAAGTAATTATAAATCATTTTTTTAAATACAGCCTTGGCCAGAAGTGTTGAGCACCAATGCGATTTTCATACAAAACTGGAAAGTTTAGTCCATCGTTTCCATCTTTGTTTAAGTTATTTTGTCAATTAATTTAAACTAATAGGCATGTTTTGTTGAAGTTAGTAGTAACTGCATAGAATATTTGCAATATGTCGCACCGACTTAAATTTACATTTTTGGTACCTTCTGTTTTCATATTTTTTAAGTACCTTGAAAGTGTTATTAAGTGAAGTTTTCTATATTTATAAATGAAATATAACATTTACCGTTACCGTACATTGTTAGGATAGGGAAATAATGCTTAACATCAAAATTGTAAACAAAAAACACCTATGCTCAACACTTCTGGCCAATAGCACGCTTGATAGTAAGCGATCGCCGTAGCATATACATGCGCGTTGCCGAGCCGTATCGATCTCATCCTACAGGCGTACTATTATACGCTTATGCTATAGTATTTCTATTGTGCTATTAAAGTACGTCTTATCTATTGTGGGCAAACCGCAAGGGCACTTGCCATAATGAAAAAAACATGGTTTTGTTCTATTTCATACAATCTATTCGTTATTACATACAAAACCTAAAATCTCCGCAGAGCGTGTTCGGTTTTCCTTTGCGTAGCTCAAGAGATTGCAACAAGGTTGCACCCCATTCAGACACGGTTCCAACACCGTTCCGTGCTATGCAAAGACCGGCCCGACACCAGCAAAATACTCTCTACAATAATGCTGGACGCGGTCATGGCAGGTTACGATATTGGTCTGCCGGAACGGACTAATGGGCAAAGCCGAATTGATGTAATATTTTATTTTATTCATTTAATAAAAGCGACTATCATTACAGGGTTCCCTAATACAATAGTGCGTTACTCTAAATAACCCTAATTACATATTATATTTAGTCACATTGTACACTACGAATGCGATCGTTCACGTTACCCCCACCATGTAGGTACTTCGCACATAGCGAATACAAGAACGAAGTCGCAATAACGCTAAATAGAAAACTAGAACTACTTCACACCAGCGAGTGCTACCTAACATTTGACGCACACACCCTTACCAGTTGTAGTCTGCTATTTAGTAGACTAATTTAAGATTTTTTTTACAATATACAATATTTTTTTATGTAAAAGAGGTGCAAGGGGATTAGAAAGAGCTCGAGCGTTTTATTTAACGAACCCCTCGCGGCTGAAGTTGCGTTTAAAATTGACATTATCAGTGGCCTTTATGAAAATGTATTGTTTTCAGGTTACTCTAAATTACCATTTAGCACATCTGCAATAGCCGAAAAAGTTTCTCTCAAAATGATATCACACACCAATCAGACGTCTTTTCCCAATATTACAACTATTCAACGTGGTACGAATATGGAGACAAGTAACCCTTTTTTATTCAGCTTTGATAGCAGTAATTTTTACCGCTTTTTTGTAATCCCAGTTTTATTAATGAGCGTTAGGCAACGGTCCCACCGCGAGCGAGTAAACTATGAGCTATGGGCTATTTCAAAAGACAAAAGATACTCGCTCCCGTATAAACAGAAGAGATACAAATATCATAGCTGGGCGAGTATAGTTCATCGCCCAGCTATGATACACGGGAGCGAGTATCTTTTGTCTTTTCAAATAGCCGATAGCTCATAGTTTACTCGCTCGCGGTGGGACCAGTGCCTTACTATAAAGGTCTGTGTCCACTATTCCACCCAAACCATGACAGTGGCAAGACCGTGCCATTCGTGCCAAGCACAGAAAAAAAGCATCGTACGCTGGGCCAGGGGGGTTTCACTGTAGCATGCTCGGTTTCCCTTTACAAACGCGTAGCTCAAGAGATTGCAACAGGGTGGCACCCCAGGCAGACACGGTTCCAACACCGTTCCGTGCCATGCAGAGACCGACCGTGCACCAGCAAAATATTCTCGACAAAAATGCTGGACGCGGTCAGCCAGGTTACGGTATTGGTCTGTGCCCGAACGGACTAATGGGTAAAGCATCATACTAAGAATATTTACATTTACATGTGCCGGTACGGCCACGGTCATGGCACGTTCATGGTTTGGACGGAATAGTGGGCACTACGCGCGACTTGTTTCGGATCCCCATACACTTTAAGTGCTTGAAGATAAGATGGAGATTTAGGCCGTCCGACACATGTCGCACGTAGTGTGATTACACGTGAGTAAATCCCATAACTTTTGTTGTGTTAGTCACGCGTTAGTTTAAAGTCAATATTGACTGTCATCATCATCATTTTCTCAGCCATAAGACGTCCACTGCTGAACATAGGCCGCCCCTTTGGACCTCCATAAGTATCGGTCGGAAGCGACTTGCATCTAGCGTCTTCCGGCGACCTTTATAAGGTTGACTGTATATTGACTGTACGTCAATTATATTTTACATCCTTATTCGAATATTTTATATTCCATAGACTGCTACACTCAATTCGAGACAGACAAACTGTCTTCAAGTTCTGATGTGCCGCGTGACAAGGATTCCCATTCTACGAACGAACCGGTAAAGGTCGCCAGAAGCATCAACGGTCTTGAGGAGGATACAGGTACCTGCTACAAATTTGAATGGAAACTTTGTCTCTCGAGTCTCGCCATGAGCTTATAGCGTGACAAGATACATCAGGTCTTGTGAATTACTGATATATGTTTCGCTCCTGTATCAAAATGTTGTGACGGACTCGGACGGTTTGTTTTCCATTTCTGCTACGGCTAAGTGCGCTTTACAAGTTAAAATACTAAATGTCAATTGCTCAAAAGAAAGCACCAACGCAAAAAGGGTACACACTAGCAACTTATTTTTTCCTTGGACTATCTTACACCCGATCCAATATCGGATCGAACATAGTGAAAACTCTCTAAGGTGGTAATAGTTTTTAGCCCACAGCGTCCGCTATTGCACGGAGCGGGTGCACGCGCCGCGCCGGTACAAATGAATAGAATCCGTCGCACGCGTCCGCGCTAGTCAGCGCCGCTCATACTATTTTACCCGATTTTGCAATCGCGCCAGCTAGCGCCCCGCCCTCAGGCACTAATATCATACTGGCTTATACTCCTTGCTTATATGAAACGTCTGTAGCTGATTCACTGTCTTAACAGTTGACCGAGTTGCGTCAAATATTTTGAAATTTGACATTGAGCCCTTTGCAGTTTAAATTTTTGTCACACAGTGCTGCGATCGTTGACATTACCTCCACCAAGCACTTCACACACAGCGAATACGCCACAATATACTGGAATTGGGAACCGGTCATACCTAGCTCTTTCACGAAAAAAAATCCATGCGATACCATATATATCCATAAAATCGATTTTAGGTTATAAAATGTACTGAGATGACAGGTGTCAAAAACCGCTTCTTAGATTGAACACGGTATAATAATAAAACTTTCTTTTCAGGATGCAATTGTCCGGATTGCAAATTATCAAAACAATATGATAACAAACCTGCCTTAGTCACTGCAGTGTCTGCCTTAGACACAAGTTATTGTTGCACATTTGATCCCGAGATGAAGAATAAAGGTACTCAATCTATGTTTTTTTTAATACAACGGCGAAAAACAAGCACAACTATACGGCCCACCTGATGGTAACCAGTTACGGTCTATGGACGCCAGATTTTTATTGACCAGATTCATTTTTACCACCTTTTTTAACTCAGTAACTCACAGTGTTTGTCAGTTTGTCTTCCAAGCTTGATTTGAACCAGTTTCTGATGTTCGATTGAGCTGAAATTTAGCATACCTGAGTAAGTTGGATAGCAATGTAACATTTTGGTGCTATTAGCAATGATATTGACTATGGGTTATACTCTAACAAAAGGTGCATAAAAAATACTTCCAGAGTTATTTCATAACCTAGCATGATTCCGTTATATTTATCTATTTTGACAGTTATTACATCTTTGATCTTTGTCACTCTCATTGTTAGAAAATTATAGTTTGTCTCTTTCTCATGCTGTGGTGACAGCAGCTCATTGGCACGTCAGCATCTCTCGCTTGCCGGTGCGTTACTAGTGACAATTGTTTGAATTCACTCATTTTAATGGCTTCACTTTTGGAGCGTGCATAACCCATATGTCATTATTATATATCATAGGGTGGTCACCAAAACTCTGTGATATGTGATAAAACAAAGGAAGCTCATCATTGTGTTTGGGTTTACTAGAATCAGCAGTAGATGCATTTTGCAAGAAAATTATGTCACGGCCGCGCTATTGAATCCTGAACGTAACGAAGGACTCTAGATTTAACTCCCGAGCGCAGCGAGGGGGTTATGAGTCAATTCCTGAGCGTAGCAAGGGAATTAAGACTGAGTCCTGAGTGCAGTGAGGGATTTAAGCGCGCCCGTGACTAAAACAGCTTTATCCCCACGGAGTATACTTTTCTCACCTCTTGCGAGACAATAACAAAACCAAGGCTACTAGAAACGGAATTTTATGAAAGTAATTTAGTTTTCACGCCACCTGCTCGGAAATGTGGCAAAAGAAGATCAAAATCCAAGCTGGAAAGTAAGCAATTGCTGTAGCATCTGAACAACCACTACAAGAATTGCTATTTTGCAGCAATGAAATGTCATAGTAGAAAAGTAAAATCCAGATGTCATTGCATTGGACCAGCCAATGAGAATCATTTAAAACATTAAAAAGGTCTTTTTTTGGCACCACTTTTTCATTCTAAAATAAAATAAGGTTGTTTATCGAACCAATTTACTTGTTTAAAAAAAAAAGAAACGTCAAAATCATTCAGATCACCCTTAAGGCGTTTTTACCTTTTTAACCGTTTGTGGTTTTCTATCAAAAAGTGGGTAAGAAGTGAACCGGAAATTAGACATGGCAACTTGCAGGGCCCAATCTGTTGTGTACCCTGCCTCTCCCTCTCCCTCCTTCAGCTCCCTACGGGCCCTACCTTTAATTATACCTACCAACCTGACAGATTGGGCCCTGCAGGTTGCAATGCCTAATACCCGTTTGAGTCGGATTGAAGCAAACATCGTAAAACGCTTCTTAAAAGTGAAAAAAAAGTAATAAAGGTGGAGCGAGAAAAATACATATTGAATTGGATAATGTTTGACTGAAAAACAAGAAAGTTGTATTTATGCAGTAAAAATGAGTTCAATAAGTGTAGAAAATGTTATTAATACGCTGGCGCCCACCGAAATTCAAGAAACTGCAAAGGCGTAGAAATTTGTTACCAGTGAAATCGCGTCCTAAATAAGAAGGCCCATAAACAGTGATATTTTGTATACAATATAATATCCAACGAACAATTCATATTATGGAAGGATGGCGAAAAGAAGCATTTATTTGCAGAAAGTTACATGCTCGTTTACTTTATCGTGCTTGTGAAAAACATATGAACCGTCAATATACCTATAAATAGTATCTATTAAAGTGTTTGTATATGCCAATTAATTTTTTATTTTATTTCCTCACAGTAGTCGTGAAAAGCACTATGTAATGTCTCGGCCAAAAGCGCTATATTAGGTGGACTCGTATCTTCTTCGAGGGCCTCCCCTAGCGGGTCGGCCCTCGAACTAACTCGATCCACCTACAGCTTACTTTCCAGCCTCTACAACAATGTACTATTATTACGTATTATTAGAATTTAATCTTCTACTTTAATAGAATCTGAAGTATTTCTCCTTATACTACAGCGTCTTATGACACTCGCGGCAATTGTTTTAGGATTTAAAATGTGTTCCATTTTCAAATCGGTTCGGTGTGACGCCGCGGCTCGCGGGGATTAGCTGAGGCGCCGTCCGGACTTTGCGAAATTAGACTTTAAGGACATAACAACAATAATGTAACATTATTCCCCGCTAATTCCAAGGGCTACAATGATTTGCTTTCGGTGGGGTTGTCATGATACATAATTTGCCATTGTCGAGCAGGTGGTGTTAAAATACAGTTAAATATCTTTAAAAGCTTGTACCAATTGTATATTTTTTTTGATAAAAATATAGTCGTTCCAGGTTTTATTGCCGACTGTTCTGTACTTTATTCTAATAATTAATTTCTTCGTAGGATGCTCTGTTTATCCTAACCCATTCGAACAAGATCATCAAAAGTATGACTCATCAGAGCTCATTACAAATGATTCACCTTTGTTTAAATGGACCGTAAAGATCAAGACAAAAAAGCGGCCAAAGGAAACAGGTAAGCCCATGGGTCATGTCATAACATATAATTTTAAACAAAAAAAGAACCGACTTCACTTAGGATCCGCTATTCCAAGAGGAAGTGGCCGAGTTACTGTATAAAAAATAGTGAAATCACTATAGGTGTGCCTATAATAGTTGAAGAGTTCCCTCGATTTCTCCAGATCCCGACTTGGTGACAATGGGACCATCTAGGGGTTATACCAGATCGATTAAAAAAAAAATTGAAAATCGGTTCACGATTCACGGAGACATGGAGTAACATACATACAAAAAAAAATAATGATAAAAAAAAAATCAGTCGAATTGAGAACGTCCTCCTTTTTTAAAGTCGGTTAAAAATAACGTTCATGTTACATTTTTCATTTTCATTTTTGTCCCACTGCAGGTGGCCGATTTTTGTCTTTCGAGTGCTCGAATTAAAAAAAAAAAGCTCGAAAATAATCGCACACGAAAGCTTTTCGCCAATTTATTTGCCTGAAATTAATAGTTTAAAATGACCACGATTTTAAATTCCCATCGCTGTCACTTTCGAGTGCTTGAATCTCAAAAATAAGGTTATAATCGCGTACCTCACTCATTTCACTATTCTACAATTAGGATGTTGCTTATAAATGTATATGGTAGAGAAATTCACAGCTATCAGGTCTCAGTAGCTCAGTTGGTCAGAGCATGGCATATATCCCAGAGTCGAGAGTTCGAGTCTCACCTGAGGCAGTGAATTTTTCTACTTTTCCTTTATTTCTAAACATTGTGGTATCGTCAGCAGACGTTCTACTTAGTAAAAACCCTCTACCACCCACCTCCCAGAACCCTACCTACCTTACCCCTACCCCTACCCTCCTACCCCTACCTTAGCAGCAGCAGGGGTAGGCACCGTGCTTGGCATATGTTGAGACTGGAATCCATTGCCAAACAGACTATTGTACTGACCTATTTGTTGTTTTTTTATTTTATTTTTTTTAGATTGCGCAGTGTCTAGTTTTTAGGATTTATCTTTGTAATAAGCTTATTCTGTTTGAGGCAATAAAACAATTTTTATTCTTAAAAAAAAAAATTCTTCAATCAGGATTACATCGCAAGCCGTTCCGAATGTTCAGACAAGCGATTCTCCGCTGTGATCACACGACAGACTCTGATATGTCGACGGAGTTCACCGGATCCGCTAAGTCTGATTCTGACACTCCAGGTATTGCCACCATCACCAATCAATAATATAGGGATACACAACACAACAGTAGATCGAAATTGTCAAAAGTTGGATCAACTAAGAAAAAAATATCGCATTATGGATCTGGTCATTGGATCTGAGCATTCCTTTTTATTTTTGCCACTTTTCTCGACTTTTTATTTTATGGTAAGTCTTATGTTTTTTCTAGTCAGAATCGCGAGCTGATTCGATGTATGCAAGAAAAAAATGTGTCCCAAAAATTTTTTCCTCTTGTGTTACCCTTTGCCATATGTTTTCTATGGAGGTAACACAATAGGAAAAGTAAAAAAAAAACAAAAAATGTATGGAGTTTTCTTTTTTTATTGCATAAAATCGGATCAGCTCGTGATTCTGATGAGGAAAAACATAAAACTTACCAAAAAAATTTGAGTCAACAAAAGTGGCAAACATTTTGAGAAACGCTCATCTAGTGGGAATAATCGTACCTTAGTGACCGATACAACAATTATTCTATGAAAAATTTACGTACATGCCTGTAAAAAAATTGGAAGCACCGATACCGATGTCTAAATCATTCTTTATTACTAACTTTCTCAGATACCAGTCCGGATCAACGTCAGCCAATGAGATCCCTGATTGTATATCCATCAAGAGCAGGTGCAAGAACCAGAGCAAGAAGAAATGCCGGCACGGACACTAAACAAGGATGGAATGATGGTACAGCCGCCATCAGATATATCGAAGCGGCCAAGGTAGTCATAAATATCTAGACAACGCCTCTATTGTCAAGGCGATAAAGTGCAAGTTCAGATATTTTTGAATACCGTGGCCGTTGCGATATATTTGATGATGAATGTAGATTTGATTGGTTTTGTCTTTTACACCGGAGGGCCCCACACTCTCTCGGGCCTAGGATCAAAAAGGCTAGCTAGGTAGTGTAGGTCCTCCGGACTGGGGTCGCGGGCCAGGTAGGTGCAGGCACTGCATTTTGTGTTTTCTTTGCGCAAGGGCGGTGGTTTTTAACTTTTTACAAACCCTATCAATTCGGTAAGCACATCATTGGCTTACCCAAAGGTAGGCGCTTACCAATTCGAAAACCCCTCCAACGAGGTAACCTTATTAAGTGTTTTTAGAATGTGATCAAGCAATATATTGTAAACTTTATCGTTAAGACGTCCGACGGGGAAACCATATTGAATATGGTTAACCCTAGCTATTAAAACAGCTACCGTAAAAATAGGGTTACCCTATCATTGGGTTACCTTATCAAAAAGATGAATCAAATAAAGGGGTTTTCCGGTCCCTGTCTTTGCGGGGGCGCCTAGATTATGTAGGCAAAAGAAAACAATTGTGATCACTGAGAATTCTGTTTCAGATTTCGGAAAACGACTACAACACCTAACTTCGGAAATTATATATCAAATGAAAAAGTTCAAAGAAAACGCGCAAGTACACTCAGATAGTAGTAGCCCATGCTGTGAAAACAATAAGCAAGGCAAGTTTTCAACCCTTTAAACGCCATACTGTATAAATAATTAGAATTATTAGTCTGATGTGTGATAAACCCGTCTTCAATATTTACCCTGTTTCTCGCATGTATATATAAAATAATCATCATAACTCCCGCGCCGTTGTTACAAAACTGTAATAACAAGCCATTTTATATCCTGTACAAGCGAGTCAGTTTTGTCTTAGCGACGACTGTATCCATACTTATTTTATTACATATAAATATGGTTTCTCGTATTGTTATTCCACAGATAAATCTATAGAACTTCGAATCATGACCACATTCGATGGCTCCGGTCTAAATTTTATGAACAAAGCTGTAAAACGACTCCCGAATAATAAGGCTGATTCAGGTATGATAAGGCTAACCCCACACTAGCGTCTTTCGAGCGTCGACGTCGCCCGAGTGCCGGCGCAGCGTTGACGCGGCGTCGACGCGACGTCGCCTGTGCATCGGCGTCTCAGTCGACGCGACGTCGATGCGGCGTCGACGCAACGTGAATAAAACCCAAAATCAACTTGTATAAAACTTTATCCCATGAGGTAAATTACCTCATTACGCCAGATTACTAGAATTGGAACACAGCACTGTTTTGCAGTGGTAACATCCTTGCCATGACAGATCAGGAAATATAACGTTTGTTATTTGTGACTGCTTGACCAGAGACCGGAAAACCCCTTTTTATTCATAAATATTTTCAATGGGGTAACCCTATTAAATGAATACCCATCATTAGAATTAGCCTATCGTTATGGAAACCCGTTTTGAACCAAGTCAAACATAATATTCAATGGGGTTTCCCTTTCGGATGTCTAATCTATGATAATTATTGAAATAGCTTGATTACATTTTAAGAACACTTGATATGGATACATCTTTATGGGTTTTTGGTTTTGTTGAGCGCTTCCGTTTAAATGAGAAACGATGTGGTTGCCGAACTGATAGGGTTTATAATAATAATCCCATGCAGTACCTAATTGAATGCACCTCTATTAAATTCTAGAAAATATTTAATATAAAAAATATTTAATCTTTATTTTGACTGCAATTGATTTTTGACGTTTAAACGTTTGGATTTTTCTAGATTCCCGTGTTTCACCTAAGAGATCCAGGGCAGTACAGATCAATTTAGAACGTATGTACTCTACTTATTCACATATTTCTCAGTCTCGGCGCGTCCATAGAACACGATTCCTATCGGTTTGCCTAATTTTCAGGCTCCTGAGCAGTTTTCCTACAACTCATGTAGAAAATATAAACCAAATTAAGCTATAAGAAAAAAAAATCTCATTATCATCATCATCATCTCAGTCAAAAGACGTCCACTGCTGAACATAGGCCTCCCCTTTGGACCTCCATTAGTATCGGTCGGAAGCGAAAAAAATCTAATTCTTAATATTCTTATATTTGTTTATAAACGTAATTTAGCTAAAAAGATGCTTCTCACTTACAAATTTTGTCCTTAAAATGAATGATATCCGATCCGATGAATGATATTTTAGATAGCCGAAACCAGGTTTTGTTTGTCTGGAAAGAAAAGTGTGGTGTTTGATATGGGAGCTCATACATTCTACGACACTATTCTTTCCGGACAGACTCTATCCGCAATTTTGTGCCCATTCGTTCTAGACATTCCACGCCGACATATTACGGGTATGATGCGATAGAGAGAGACGGCCACGTTTAGACACGTTTGACACACCTAAACAAAGGCAGTTCATCAAAAATGATAGTTGTCACTCATTTTCTTGAATTTAAAACTTTGTTAATTTCTTTGAGTGATAACAATATTTTAAGTGATAATCCCAGAGAAAAGTGGGATTATGTCTTTAAGCAGTGTCTGTTTTCACGATAGGATAAGAAGGATAAATGTAATATGCAGTAGTTTTATTTATTCTGCTTACATTATTGGGAATTTTGTTGCAGCCTCATTTCGACCTTGTGCTGATCAAACTAGTACGTGCAAGAAAGGCTGCTGCGACTGCCCTTCGATAAAAACACACCATTCTTCCTCTAACCGTCAAATAATGACTTGCGACTGTAGGAGCCAAGGTAGATACTGATTCTTGATCTTGAACTAAACTTGTTCTTAAAAAGCATTTATTATTTAAAAAACAAACTGAAAATGACCTGACATTCTATAGCTTTATGCTCTGGAAGCGTTCTCGGTTTCACTATAAAACGCATTTAGCAATATCGCACTGAATCCAACTACCATAGACAAAAATCTGCCAGAAGACGAATCTCCGGCTGAAAATTGTCTATGGTAAAAATTCTGCTAACATTGACTTTGCGAATTTTTTCTATGACGTTTATCATAGCTGAATTCCGCTAAAATGTGAGATGCATGTAATCTGGACAGGTTGTAGATATTTATTCCATGCTTGAGAAAAATGTGTTCCCAATTTTTTGGAACCATTTGATTACGTTTTGACTCAAAAATCTTCTATAATCAAAATTGTATGAAATTTTCTTAAAACGTTTTATTTTTTTAAACACCTTATTAAGCAGTCGTGCCCACAGCGCCAAGTAATTTGTCAAAGTAACCTTCATACTTTCATGTAAGATTTATATTGGCTCGCTTGCATCCGGGTTCTTTGCGTGAGAGTGGCGTTTATGTATAAAACTGATTAATCAATTGTTTTTTGATGCTTTCCAAATCAGATTAACTCCCTCCCTCGTGGGTGACGGGAGCTCATTAGCACGTCCGGATCTCTCGCTTGCTAGTGCACAACTAGAGACAATAAAACGTTTACCTGGCCATCTGTAAACTGTTCGCCGCCCGTCATGTGCATAAAGCATAAATCTGGAATCGTCTGAAAACATAATTCTTGCCAATTCTTCGTCACCCAATCGTTTGTATTCGCATGCGTAAAGTTTTCTTGCTGTTCGATGTCCTCTTCCTAGTTTTGGGCCATTTGCTGGTCTATACGAGGTCAAACTAGCTTCTTGGCGCCGCCGCCTTACAGTCCGCTCGCTGATGTCATCTTTGCGGGTCTCTCGAAGTTGATTTTACACTTCAACTGCAGTGAGGTGCCGATTTTGGAGCATGGTTGTAACAATAAATCGATCTTCTCTAGCCGTAGTACATCTCGGTCTGCCGGTTCCCGGTCTTCTAAGGTTCTGCCTAGTTTGTAGGAAACGTTGGAGGGCTCGCTGCACCGTAAAGAGTGACACGCCTGTTCTTCTTGCTGATCTCTGACTTCTGCCTTCTCCATTCACTGACTTGTACATTCATCTTGTGTTAGCGACATTAGAGTAATTCAATAATGACGCTAAACGACAACAATGACTGCTTTTTATCATTGTGATTTGACAGATTGAAAACAAAAGTGAGAAAATAGCAAAATTATTATTGGAACATCTGCTAATGATAGCACAATGTTTAGAAATAAAGGAAAAGTAGTCAGTAGCTCAGTTGGTCAGAGGGTTGGGCATGTTTCTCAGAGTCGCGAGTTCGAGTCTCGCCTGAGGCAGTGGATTTTTCTACTTTTACTTTATTTCAAAATATTGTGGAATCACTTTTCTTTCGAGATCTATAATATAATTAGTATCTTCTTATATTTTCTTTTCAGCAAAACATCTCGCTGTGCATCAAGAGACCTATAAGTCATCTTACGACTTTTCGTCTAGCCCTATGAGTAGTAGTTCCGATAACTATTTGACGAGTGAATCGTCGCAACCAGGTAAAAAAAAGATAAAGATAAAAGATATTTATTCTTCAATTTAGGCACATTACAATGCACTTATGAACGTCAGAGAGAAAAAAGAAACTACCACCGGTTCTAACCCTACACCTCTGACCCGAGAAATATTACTTATTACCGGCAAGAAACTCAGCGGGACTTATTTTTTCAAAACAGTAATAGTAATACATTAAAAATAATATATACAATAATGCGTAGTTCTTCATGAAGGCATATCGAAACAGCTTGAGAGACAATGTACCTGCCTATTGAGTAATTAAAATAAAAAATAAAAATAAAATTCAAATCTGACTGCTTCGCAAAACGTTTGATATGCTTTCTTACCTGAACTGTGTCCTCTAAATGCTAGATGATTTTGCAGTAGTTTCTGGTTTGGGCCATGCATCTAAGTCTGTGACATAGTCCTCGACCCTGTAATAACCCTTTAACATTAAAATTTTTTTCAAGTATTTTTTAAGAGCGGGAAATGATAGATTCAAAAGATCGACGGGTAACTTGTTATAAATATAAATACCCTGACCAAAAAATGACTTATATGCTTTGCGGACACGACATCTTCTGATAGCAAGCTTGTTTTTATTTCTAGTGTTATAGCTGTGGATGTCAGAATTATTCTTGAATGTGTGTATATTCTTTACAACAAAAATAATATTGTCATAGATATATTGGGATTCAAGAGTTAAAATATTAATATCTTTAAATAATTATCTAACTGATGTACCTGCCTTTAAGTTATACATAAAGCGAATGGCTTTTTTCTGTAAAACAAAAATAGTCTGTATGTCAGCTGCTTTGCCCCACACCAGAATTCTATATGACATTACACTATGAAAATAACTATAATATACTAAGCGAGCTGTCTCAATATTAGTCAATTGTCTAATTTTTCTAACAGCCTGAGCGGCTGAACTTAGTCTAAGAGCGAGTTTTTTTATACAGTGTGTTTCTGTAATAGGAGCAATAAATTAAAACATAGATTCTACTCCTCAAACTACAAAACTTTTGTTAAACAACTTTAAAAAAATATGTATTTTGTAGATTGTCTTTTTTTCATACAAACTAAATAGTATTTTCAATGAACGTTAAAATCCGTCTAATTGACATTGCTTGTCATTGTCACCCTACAGACATAGTCAATTTCGGAATACATTGCGTGTTCGAAAAAACTTTAAAGTGTCCTAAAAATCAAACCATACGTTATTTTTAAAAGTCGCTGAACAAACGTTTCCTGGTTTGAGGAGTAGAATCTACGTTTTAATTTATTGCTCCTATTACAGAAACACACTGTATGAGGACTCCATTGTAGATTTTTGTCCAACGTTGAACCAAGGAACACAGTTTTATCTACTATCTCTAAACATTCACCATTTATAAGTATACACAGATAGAAAAAATCTCTTCAACCAAAGAAACCTATTTGAATCAAGAGATATCCAGTTTCCCATATAAGGAAAAAATAAAATTCTTTATTTCAAGATATAAACTGTTTCAAAGTTTATTACTTAACCTAATAAATTCAATACTTTATCCGAGATATAAAAATCTTCTCTTTAAAATAGCTTAATATTCTCACGAAGGGCGTTTGAATTTTGTTTTTGTATTGTATTTTTTTTAAATTGAACTTTATGTGTCTTAGTGCAATACATAAAGAACTTAAGCCAAGAAACTTTGTTTCTTGGATGAAGACTCATAGTTTAAATTGAGAATTGAATTTCTCCACGGAAACAAGAAAACGCATTAGTTCAAGAGCATGTGTTACTTGATGTAAAATTTGATATTTTCACACCAAGATCTAAAATTTCTTGGCGTATGAAATCGATTACTTGAAACAAATAATAACATTTTCTAAGGCGGTTATCACACTGGCGCGGATCCGCATGCGGCACCGGTGCGCGAGCGAGATAGCGCTCTGCATGTGTATAGCGCTATCTCGCTCGCACACCGGCGCCGCATGCGGATCCGTCGTCAGTGTGATAATCGCCTTAGTGTCTCAGTGCACTACTTAAAAAGCTAGTAGCAGAAACTGTGTTTCTCGGGACTAATCCCAAGAAAGGAAGTTTAACTAAAACTAGATAATACAAATATAAATTATGATTATTTATATACTCACAATTTATAACCGTATTAACTAGAGCTGAGATTGCTATTGTGAATCTCAAATAAGCCCGGGTAAAGCGCCGAGGGTCTTGAAGTTACGTCGAACAGACGTTCGCGTGTTCTAACCTACACGCAGAGACATCTATTGATGCGCAGGGTAACTAACGTCCAAGACTTAAATGTTTCAAAGCAAAAATTATGTGCTTCTTCTTTGGAATAGCTGTGGCTCTTGATTGTAGGTTGAAAACATCAAAGCAAATTTAATCTCTCTTGGCTAAAACTTTTGGCGCTACTTCTTTGAATTAGCTTTGGCTCTTAGCTGTAGATTGAAAACATCAAACCAAGAACTAATCGCTTTTGACGTAAACACATAAAACTCTTAAAGGAAAATTTTGGTGCTTTTTTGCCGTAAATAATTATTATCTTAACTCAAATCATTACTATTCGCTTTAAAAATGGGTAAAGCTAAAGCTGAATAATTTTAAATCTTCTTTTAAAAATCATGATATTTTTAACTCAAGTCATGTTTATTGGTCTAAGGTATTTATTACTCTCTTTAAGAAACCGCGTGCAAGAGAGTTTTGCGTTTTGAATTAAGATATTATTTCTATCTGTGTATTAGTGTCCATTGGTGCAACGTTTGGCAAAACGGCTGGTATTAGGTTAAACGTATTATTTGGCACTTAAAAAGTAGGCATCCCAGATAAAATCGTCTTGCAGAGCCCGTTAGTCATCCTCAGTATAGCTACAGTATAGTCAACCAATGGGCTAGATGATTTTTTTTCATGCGTGGTATCATTCGATTCGTTTTGTTGTGAGGATCAAATGTCTATATGGGGCCAATTGCCTTAAATCAACATAAAAGACAGAAAAGAGACTTAAAGTCTGTGATTTGCTTTTGTTTCTGAAAACGCTCCTAACAAAATGATATAAAGCCGTGACGTCATGGCTTCATAGTTGCCCTGTTTAAAGTATGGAAAAATTATGAAATTGCTATTTTTACAGTGAAATATTGCGTTTATGTATATGGTTGCCATACAATTTATTTCACAGTAAAATGTTAGAAATCGAATGGTATCATTGGTTTTTTTTAATTTTGTACTTTCAAAATTCGAAAAAAAATGAAGAATGAATGAATTTTGAAGCCTCTTCGTCTTTGCACCATTTCAATAGATTTTTTTAATGTTTACTTTATTTGTATATTTTAATCATTTTGCATCCTATCAACTAAATTTCATTGCCTAATTCAACATATGTCATCATCCCTATTACACACTACATGGTTTAGTAGTCATAGTTACGTTTATACGTATCCAGGGAAAACTGTTAAGTTTTCATTATGTCAAAGTTCTATAGCCAGACGCCAGGTCGTCTACAAAATGACGACGAGTGACAACCCTACCGCAGTGGGACGGCGACTTGATTATTTATTGCACAGTCCCTCAAATTTTTAAGTTTTTTATCCATGTTACCTGTATGGTTTTTTTTTCTTTTGTATTCGCCGCTTTTCTTTATAAACTTATACTTTCTTGAAAAATTTCGTTCCAGCCTCAACAACTCCGCGCAATCCTCCATCCGTGATGTGCGAACGTGTTGAACAAGGTAGGTACATAACTACATACCTACCATAAATATTGTCGAAATCTAAGAAAAAGTAGGAACTTGGTCTTAGACTTCGTCAATCTTTAGACTTTGCACGTCAGTTTCAAAATGTTACTATATTTTTTTTTCATGTATAATTGTTATTTCCGTTATATTTTGCTATTTTATAGTGGCCTCGGAAATAAAGCGGTTAACTATACATTCATCTGCAGTAATATATTGAACAAAGAAGGACGCAAAAATATCTGACACTTATTTGTAGGGCCATAAGAATGGGTCACATACTTCTCCGGCCTTTGTACAAGATACTATTGCAGGTGATGTAGTGTATAGGGTATCCGACCCGGAAATCATATTAAAAATGGTTAACCTTGTTTTAAACGGTTTTTTATAACAATAGGCTAAGATGATGAAAAGGTAACCCTATCATCTGAACCGTTTAAAAGGGTTACCTTATCGAAAAGAAAATCTAAAAATAAACTAGTAGTTGATGTGTAGAAACATAAAATCATTGGTAGAAACGAAAACAACTACTTCCATGGCACACTATCATTACTTTAACAATAACTTATGTGTACTTTTTACGTTTTTGGTTTTCACCAGGAACATGTGCTTCAATAGTACAAGTTGCCGAGCTTGACGAAAGATTATGCGTGCAAGATATAGGAGGACCGCCTTGTTGTAGAGGTAACAAACGTTCTTAAATATTTGAAATAAGTAAATATTTTCGGCGTTCGTGAACAAGGTGATAACTGTTTTTGTAATTGGATCATACTAGTATGGTATTCCTTTGAGATAAATGTCGCATACACATCAACATTTGTAAGTGTTGTAACATTTAGGTATGCCGTCAACTTTGAATTTTAATATAAATAAAAATTATACCTAATCGTTTATTACTCGACAAAAGATACTCGCTCCCGTGTAAACAACCTTTTGAACCATGCAAACCCTTGTTCTTAAAATTGGGCATACTACCTCTTCCATGTTTATATATACATGAAGTGACTAAATGTGTAAGAAAGCACAGTGAACTTTTTAAAACTGCGAAAGATTTATTTCCGCGCAACACAAGAAACTGTGACCGGCTTGTTGTAGCTAAACAGCAAAAATCTGCTCGATTCAAAAAGAATTGCAGTGTTATGTGTGTGAACATTTATAATAAAGTATTTTCAAAATTTAAAGAAGTGCCAAACAATCTATTTAATAAAAAAGTACGTGAGTGGCTTTTAGACAACAGATTTTATAAAATAAATGACTTTCTAGAACGAGATTTGACATGAAAATAATTATATCAAAAACCTGACTTGACCAAATCAAATGAATTGACTTGTAACTATAATTATATTTTATTACAATTAATTGATTAGTTAAAAAAATCCCTTGTTTGATACAGATTATAATGTTTTTGTATACAATATGTAAATAACTAGTATTAAGACTTATAGTAATATTTTGCATGCTATGAAGTATAGTTGATTAAGGAGTGCATTATATTATAATAACACCTGTAAACTAACCCTTTTTCGTGCAAAATAAATAATTTGATTTGATTCGATTTGATTGATTTGAACAAAAGAGATACAAATATCATAGCTGGGCGAGTATAGTTCATCGCCCTACCGACCAGTGTTCATCGACCAGTGCCTCAGCGTCAAAATACGAGCGATATCGCTTGGAGCGTTTTTTTTTTCGTTAACCAGGCATAAGTCTGCTTTTAATAATGACATAAATAAATAAATAAACAACCAAATGTACGGTGTCAAGCTAAATAAAACTGTGCACTGTGTAAAAAAACTAGGTAGGCACCATACTGTATTATGGTATTTTTACTACCTAATTATACTTGCATACCTAAAATAACACTGATAATTAATTTCTTTGCTTTGTGTCCACCGCAGAAGGAATAAAAGTGCCACCTTTTTGTGAGAAAGCACTTCACCCATTGCATAGAGTGCCCTCCACAATTGATATGCCAACATTACAAAGCGAGGATAAGATGCAGGATGTAGAGGTTCAAAATCCCGGTCCCGCAGCCATCACTGTGACGAAATTGCCCGATACAGAAGGTACATACCTTATCTTAAATTTTATCAGTTTAGGCATTAACTATTGCGTTAATTCATTGGAATTTTAATGGACTTGGGTCGCGTCTAATCTTGTTTTAAAGTTAGAATACGGACCCTTCAGTTTGGCAAAGACCTCTCATAAAAAGATTTGGGTTACTATCATGAAACAAGTAATAACAATGAGAATGGCCACGCTTCTCCTCGAATGGAGTTTCTTCAGCCTCGGACGGCTGTTTAACTGGAAACTGACTAGATGAGTTCGAAGAAAATTCTGTTATGACTTAATGCCCCAATTTTCGTTATTATCATCTTGTTGCAAGGGTTCCCAGAAAAAACTCCGAAAAGAACGGCTGACAAGATAGCGAAAAAAGTGCTGAAAGCTCCTGATATATTGGTCAAAATCGATCGTAAGTACATTCTTATACCCTTTATTCATAAAACTTTGCACATCATTGGTAACGTTCTCAAGCAAATGGCACATTATTGTTAATAGAGTTTATTTGTAAATGAATTATTATAGCAGTAATGCCTTATTGACAATGTACCTTTTACGTTTTCAAGTAACACATTTAGTTAATTTATAGCTTTTCAAAGAACGATTGCGAACATTGCAAAGAACGATTATTAGTTATGTGAGGCTTATAGGACGTTTATAAATAACAGCGTAGTATAGATACAGCCAGGCCTTGGCCTCAGTGATAAGAAGGATGGTTAATTTTTGATGAGGATTTTTTTATTTGTAATGTAATTCAAGGTAATATATTATCGTACACCTACGCCTCTAAATTATGTCCGATGCCTAAAACTTTTCGTTTTCTTCATCCATCATCATCATGATCATCATCAGCCCTTTATTGCCCACTGCTGAGCATAATAGGTCTCTCTTCGTGTACGCCGCTTGTCCCGGTCCTATGCCAATTTCATCCAGAAGTAATCCGCAACCTTCCGAATGTCGTCTACCCAACGAGCCAATGAGCGCCACAGGGGCTTCTTTCATCTAAAAGAGGCCAGCACTCCGTCAACATTTTAGTCCACCTGCTATCGCTCTGCTCACCCTTTGGATATGCTTTCGGAATTACCCACCACTTTTTTCCTATATAAATAGGTACCCCGATAAATTATAAACTTGTATAGATACACAAACAAACAGACAAAATATTCATTCAAATAATTTGATTTGTTCTTTCAGTACCCCGATAAATCCTATACTTTCTTGCGCAAATTGTTTCAGCTTCCATCCATCCATCTAAGAAAACATCTGCTTCTATGACCAAAGTCAAGACCTGTAATAATCAACCAGTGAAAAGCAAACGTTTGGAACAAGGTACCTACTTGTTTTTAGGCTTTGTCAAGCTTACTAAAGCTTGACAAAGTCTTACTAGTAGAGTACTTACTAGTAGACTACTGCTACTACTAGTAAGTACTTACTAGTAAGTACTCATATTGGAAAATTCCGGTTGATACTCAAAATAGCGAAGTCATCCCGAGAAACGTTTTTTATTTCTTTACTTAGTTCAGTATGTAATATTGATACCTAGCTTATAATATTGTGTGCTGCAATGATCTAATGAACAAATGTGCAACTAATCTCAACTAAGAAAAACTAGTCTCAAAACGCGTTTCACAATTCACAACGCCTTCTGTGGTTATTTTTAAAAAACAGCTACCACTACTATAGTATCCTCAAACCAAACGGACGACTGAGGTCATAGCGCTGTCTCCTTCACTTTTGCTGCGGCTGTGCAAGTGTGAAAGAGAAGTTTTATAACCGCAGTCGTCCGTTTGGTTTGAGGATACTATACACATAACGAGACTACGAGTTTTTTTTAATATATTTGTGATGTCGTCCCGTACGTCGGAACGGGCGAGACGGCACACAATCCCCTCGGTCTCAGCAGGACCTCGGGTTTTTCACTCGAGCTAGCTACGGGATGAGATGGATACTGGAGAGAGCAAAGAAACACTAGATATATGGTTATACACTCAACGGACTTTTATGCCGGTTTATTTATAAGCACACTTATATCTATAGCGAGCGCGGGACAGGATTCCCCCGATGGGAATTGAATACGGGCGCGAGGACTTATTCTATCCGCGACGACCAAGCGGGGTCGTTTGACCCTCCAGGACGGAGATCAGGGTCAGGCCGGTTATTGTATCGGAAGAGCGGGGTAGACACGGGATGGAGAACGTGCTAGTACGCGTCTTGGACACACGTAGCACCTTTTATCTCCTAGGCGGGAGAGCGGGATTAGTTGGTCCTTGGAACAGGATCCGGAGAGAGCGGTATGGTATTGATAATGTGCTAGCACGCGTCTTGGACACACGTAGCACCTTCTTATCTCTGGAGGTGGAAAGGATAACGTGCTAGTACGCGTCTTGGACACACGTAGTACCCTTTTATCCTGCGGGACTAAGGTAGGTGAGGTGAGGGGGAAACCTAGGTGCGAATGCGTCAGTACACGCACGGCACGAGCCAGGTAGCAGCGATCCTAACAGTCCGGCGACTGTGAGAACCACTGCCGCTCTGCCTAGCGCGCGCGGCCTTTATATACGGATCGGGGCGCAGGGGCGCGCGGGGGGGCGTTCTACCTCAGTCTGGCGGCGGCCGCTGTGCGGTGCGCTCGCGGCGGCGTCTCGTCGCTGCGTGCGTAGCTAAGTTGTGTGCGCGCTCATAGCGCTGCATCACAGTCCCGTCCCGGCTCTGGAGATTTTTACCTGTGGGAAAAATCACCTTTATAACCAATTTTAGTGCGAACTGGTTCCCCGTTCATGTAGGTTTAAACGGGAAGTTTGTGAAACCCTTTTTGTTTCATATTTATATGGTATTTATTTCTCGCTCGGGGTACTTGGTCTTTCTTTCTTATGCCTATATCTTATTTAATTACGGATTTCCTTATCTTAGGTACATGAAATTAAAATTATTTTATAGTTTAACAAAAACAAAGTGGGCTCTTTGCCTATCCCAGCTCTTGTGTTTTGGGGATAATATTGATAAATACACACTACTCGTATACCTAAACGAGTACATACTATATTTTAAAAAAAAACTTTCGGACGGTTAATTTGCTCGTTTTACGTATTAGTTTGGAGAAATAGATAATGATTCTTTTGTACCTTGTCGCTGCCCAGTTACTTATGTGGTTTTCCCCTTTTGGTGTGTCCTGGGCATGCGCACTATGCCTTTTCGGGACCCGCCATTTCTTTTTCTCCCGCCCCTCCGTGTCCGTTTCCGTGGGCGGGCTGGGGTTGCCGCTGTTTCTGCTGGTTGGCATGGCGGGTCCGGTTGCAGGTTCTGCTGTAGCAGGAAGGTGACGTACTCGTCGTGATCGGCGAGTAACGCGAGTACGTCGTCCGGTTGCTCGGGTGTTGATTGCGGCCTTTGTGCTGCCGCCGGGTTATCCGGTTCCATCTGACCCGGTGTCGCCGGTGACGGCGGGCTTGCTGCTGTTGGTCCGGTTTCGGGTTCATTGTGTGTGCCGGGGTGGTGGTATACTGGGCCTGCCACTCCTAACCCCCCTGGCCACAATATTATATTTGCGGGGGTCCCCTCTGCTACTTGGCCTAGGGGTATCTCCCGGGTAGCCTCCCGTCTGGTACCGGTCTCGTTGCGCGTCTGATGCACGGATCCATTACTAATTACGTACTGGTATCTTTATTTGATTGGTCCTGTTTTATACCTGGTTTTGATATTTTTAAGTTTCGGGTATTCCATTATGTGATTGCATTCTTGAACTTACCATGGTTTTTGATTAATATTTTTTTTGTTTAATTTTGAACTCTGTTGCTTGTGGTTAAGGTTGTATACTGGGTTTTATACCTTTTCCTTGTTTGTCTTTCCATTTCCCTATGCTTATCGAGTTTTCCATTTTTTATGTTTCTTTTATGGTTGTTTGGAGGCGTTTTGGGGTCCAGGTTGGCTTAATACCTCGTAGTGTAGGTTTTGGTTTTGAATTATTTTCCTGATTCGATCTGTGTTTGGACCTTATGTGTTGCGGTTAAGGTTCATTTTTGTATGTTCGCCTTGTGTTGTCGACTTATGATGTCTTTAATATTTGTTATGTTTTAGCAATGTCGTATTGCGTGCGGTGCGATTTATTATGTGCCTTATGTGTATTACTGATTGGGTTGGTTTTTGCTTGTGTTCGAGTTCGGCTTGTAATTTCTTGTTTATTTTTCTGTGTGATTTTATTTCACCTCTCGTTTGATATACTGGATGCGGTTCGGATTTTGTGTTTTATTTCAGTAGGTATAAGGTTTTAAATCTTTTATGTGTGCTGTTGCAATTTTGCGTTTGTTGGTTATTTCTTGTAATAGATATATCACCGGTGATTTTTTTTCTAAAATGATATAGGGGCCTACGTACTTAGGGGCTAATTTCGCGCAATAATTTTTCTGAGCGTTGGATAATGTGAAATTCCTTTTTAGTACGTGGTCGCCTAGTTTGGGGTTCCATGTTCGTTTGTTCTTGTCGTAATATGTTTTTTGTATGGTTGATGCTTTTTCTTGGTTTTTACGTACAATTTCGTATATTTCTTGCAGTTTCTTGAATTCTTGAACGTGAGGTGTGGGGAATGAGTTTTGGTCACTGGGGTTCCGTAGTTCCCTTCCGTACAACAGGAATGCCGGGGTATATTTTGTTGATTGTTGTACCGATGTATTAATGGCGTAATTGAATTCGGGTAGGTACTTATCCCATGTTTTGTGGTTGTTTTCGATGTATGTTGCTATCATTGTTCCTAGTGTTTTATGTATTCTTTCTGTTGCATTGCACTGTGCTGAGTATGGTGGGGTAAATTGGTGCGCGGTTCCGTATTTCTGTAACGTGTCTCGGAATATTTTCGAGGTGTATTGTCGACCGTTGTCTGACAGTAGGTTTACAGGTGCTCCGTGTCGTAATGCTATTAATTGTTCGAATGCTCTCGCTATGCTGTTTGCGGTGGCGTTTCGTAGTGGAGCAATTTCCGACCATTTTGTGAACTTGTCATGGAATACGATTATCCACTGGTATCCTCTGGATGACCGCGGCAGCGGTCCGATTAAATCGGTGGTCATTGTTTCCCACGGGGTTTTTGCGTTGTTTATGTGCATCCAGCCTGGTTGTTTTTGTTGTGATGTTTTGTGTTTTTGACATGCATCGCATTTTTTTATGTATTTTGTGACGTCCTGGTGTATCCCTGGCCAATAGTGCCTTTGTGCTATTCGCTTGACTGTTTTTGCTATTCCTAAATGACCGGCGCTTGGCGAGTCGTGGTTTTGCTGGATTATGGTTTGTATTTCTGTTTGTGGGATACACAGCTTCCATTCTGTGTCTGGGTTTGTGTTTCCTCTGTATCGTTCTGTGTGTATTTTCCGGTATAATTTGTTGTCTCGTATGCAATATTGGCCCGTTCTGTTGTTGTTATTGCATACTTGCTCTTTTTTTTTTTTGTACCAATCCTGGTCGTGGATGGCGTATATGGGATTCCGGGATAAGCCGTCGGCTATTTGATTTTGCTTTCCGCTTCTGTAAACGACTTCAAAGTCGTATTGCTGGAGTTCTAGGGCCCATCTTGCTAATCTGCCGGATGGATTCTTTATCGTGTTTAGCCAGCGTAGTGCCTGGTGGTCTGTAACGACAGTGAACTGGTAGCCTTCCAGAAATGGTCTCATCTTCCTTATACTCCATAGAATGGCTAGGCATTCTCTTTCGGCGGTCGAGTATCGGGTTTCGGGTGGTGTTAGGGCTCTGCTTGCGTACATTATGACCTTCGGTGTCCCGTTGTCTTCCTGGAGAAGTACAGAGCCTAGTCCAATGTCGCTGGCGTCTGTTTCTAGTCGGAACTGTTTGGTGAAGTCTGCCCTTGTTAGAATGGGGTCTGTTGTTATCATTTCGTTTAGTTTTCCAAAGGCGGCTGCTTGTTGTGTGTCCCACCCAAATTTTTCTCCTTTCTTTAATAGTTTGACTAGTGGTGCGGTTATGTCTGCATAGTTGGGTATGAATTTTCTGTACCAGGATGTCATGCCTATGAACGTTCGTATTTGTTTTATGTTTTGTGGTGCTTTTAAATCTGTTATTGCTTTTATTTTTTCTGCGTTCATTTTGATCCCTTCTCTTGTTACGGTATGTCCAAGGTATTCTACTTCTGCTTTTGCGAATTCGCATTTTTCTTGGTTGATACGTAGTCTAGCTTCCCTTATTCGGCGAAACACCTCCTTTAGATGTGTGATGTGTTCTTCGAACGTGGGGCTGCACACTATGATATCGTCTAGATACACATATGCGTGAGGTTCCAGTTCCGGTCCAATGACCCTGTCCAATAGCCTTTGGAACGTGGCTCCACTGGAGTGGAGTCCGAATGGCATGACCTTGAAGTGGAATAAGCCCCGTCCCGGTACCGTGAATGCTGTAATAGGCCTGCTGTGCTCCTCTAAGTTCACGTTCCAGTAGCCGTTCTTCAGATCGAATTTGGAGAAAAACTGGGCCTGCCTTAATTTCTCTAATGTGTCGTCGATTTGTGGTAGCGGATATGCATCCTTTTCGGAAATTTCGTTTATCTTCCGGAAATCTATGCAAAAACGGTACTGGCCGGATGGTTTTTTTACTAATACTACAGGTGAGCTGTACGGGCTATGTGATTTCTCTATAATCCCTTGTTCTAGCATGTCGTTAACGTGCATGTCGATGATTTGTTGCTGCTTGGGGTTCCTTGGGTAATATTTTTGTTTGACTGGCTCTGTGTGTTTCAGCTTTATCTTATGTTCTATCCATGTGTTTCCTTTTGGACTTTTTTCGCACAGTTCGAATTCCCGTTGTAGCGTCTCTTGTAGTTTGCTGTTCTGTGTTTCTGTTAGCGTTTCCGGTGTGTCGGTTGTGGGTTCCGTTGGTACGGTTTGGTTTGTTGGTTTGAGTGAACCCTCCGTCGTGTGTTGCGTTTCTGAGCATTCTGGGGTTTGCGGTATGTCAGTTTTCGGTTCTGTGGGTACGGTTTGGTTTAATGTGTCGTTTTCGTCTTGACCTTGATGTGGCGGTTGTGTGTCATTGTCGGTGTTAGTTGTGTCATCCTGTGGCCACTGCAGCTTCATTCCCAGCCTTCTCAATACGTCCATGCCGATTATTATATCGGTTGCTGTGGGTAATACTCGTAGCCAATGTTTTAGTTTGACGTTTTTTATTTGTAGTTCTACTAGTATGCTCTTTTTGGCCTCAGTTCTTTGTCCGTTTGCTAATACGATTGGTCTTAATATGTCTTTTTCAAGTAACGCTTGGTTCTTACATTCGTTGTATATCTGCTGATTTACGTATGTGTTTGTTGATCCGGTGTCGATTAGTCCGCGGTATTCTTGTCCCATTATGTATATCCCTGTGTATGGTCGGTTATCTTCTCTTGGGCTGTCCGATGCGCCTAGGGCTTCGCTTTTCCCCCATAAAGGCTTTCTGCAGCAGTTTTTACTGAGGACGCCTAGTTTTCCGCACTTGCTACAGAACACTTGTCTTTTCCCCCTGCACGTGCTTGTGTCATGTCCTGGTTTTCCACACGACCAGCAACAGGTCTTTGAGTCGTACTTGGGGTGAATTTTGCGGTGGTCCTCGGAGTCTTGTGTCCTCGGTTGGCTGGAACCCTGTGGTCTCCCTGGGCTTACGGTGTACGTTGTCTGCGTATCTTGATCTGGGTTTGCTGTCTTCCAGTGCGTATTGTCGTACCTCTTGTATGTTGTGGTTTCTGTCTGGGGTGTTTTTAGTGCAAAACTTTCGTATTCATTAGCCAGTGTTAACAAACCTGCGAGGTCTTGGTAGTCTTGTCTTTTAATGTATATTTTGTAGTTTTTTAGCATATTCTCGTGGATACGGTGTAACTTGTCTGCTTCGTTGAGGTTCCCGTGTCTTCTTATAAGTGTTTGTAGGTCTGTTACATATTGAGTGAACGTTTCTTGATACCGTTGCTTCCTTGCGACTATCTTGGCAAGGAGATCCTCCTCGTAATTGTTCGGGAAATAATAAAGTTTAAAAAGACTCACAAACTCATCCCAGGTTGTCCATTTCTCGGCGTTATTTCTGTGCCACAGGAGTGCTTTTCCTTGTAGGATGCGTGGTAGCGCCGGAAGTATGTCTTCTTTCTCGATTCTGCTTGCTGCTACTAGTTCCTCTAGTCTTTCTATAAAATCTACCGCACAATCGGTGATTTTGAAGGATAGGTTCCATTCCCTTATGAGCTTTGTGATTATCTTCGCGTTGCTGTCGGACATGTTTTTTGATTCGGATCCTTTCGGGGTTTGGGAGGTGGTTTCTTCCTGTACAATTTCTACCAATCCTCTGCGTATCTCTTCTACTGTTAATCCCTCTGTCGGTATGCCTCGTTCCGTTGCTGCTTCTATGAGTTCCGGTTTCTTCAGCCGGTATATCCAGGCCGTTGGCATCTAGTCGTTTTTTGTTTTCGGACGGGAAATTAGCCTTTAGCTATTTATATCGGGTATATATCGCCGTGGGCTAGTCGTATCAATTTTGCGTGTCGGAACTGCCGGGAATTTCTTCGGGTGGGTGGGAGAACGTGATCTTCTGTGAGTGTCTGATAATATATCCTGTATCCTCTCGAGCGTGTGAGCTCTTACGCGAGTTTTTAAGTTGGGCGCCAGATGTGATGTCGTCCCGTACGTCGGAACGGGCGAGACGGCACACAATCCCCTCGGTCTCAGCAGGACCTCGGGTTTTTCACTCGAGCTAGCTACGGGATGAGATGGATACTGGAGAGAGCAAAGAAACACTAGATATATGGTTATACACTCAACGGACTTTTATGCCGGTTTATTTATAAGCACACTTATATCTATAGCGAACGCGGGACAGGATTCCCCCGATGGGAATTGAATACGGGCGCGAGGACTTATTCTATCCGCGACGACCAAGCGGGGTCGTTTGACCCTCCAGGACGGAGATCAGGGTCAGGCCGGTTATTGTATCGGAAGAGCGGGGTAGACACGGGATGGAGAACGTGCTAGTACGCGTCTTGGACACACGTAGCACCTTTTATCTCCTAGGCGGGAGAGCGGGATTAGTTGGTCCTTGGAACAGGATCCGGAGAGAGCGGTATGGTATTGATAATGTGCTAGCACGCGTCTTGGACACACGTAGCACCTTCTTATCTCTGGAGGTGGAAAGGATAACGTGCTAGTACGCGTCTTGGACACACGTAGCACCCTTTTATCCTGCGGGACTAAGGTAGGTGAGGTGAGGGGGAAACCTAGGTGCGAATGCGTCAGTACACGCACGGCACGAGCCAGGTAGCAGCGATCCTAACAGTCCGGCGACTGTGAGAACCACTGCCGCTCTGCCTAGCGCGCGCGGCCTTTATATACGGATCGGGGCGCAGGGGCGCGCGGGGGGGCGTTCTGCCTCAGTCTGGCGGCGGCCGCTGTGCGGTGCGCTCGCGGCGGCGTCTCGTCGCTGCGTGCGTAGCTAAGTTGTGTGCGCGCTCATAGCGCTGCATCACATATTTAAACAAAAACTACCGAGCGATGAGCCGTCCGCCGCGCCGTCACACCGTACACCGCACCGTGACGCGGTACGACGCCGTGCCGTCACACGGCATGACGGTGGCGGCACCGCGCCGTTACACGGTGGCCGGTACCGTAGACATGTGTCCACGCCCTTAGGCGATTATCACACTGACGACGGATCCGCATGCGGCGCCGGTGCGCGAGAGAGATAGCGCTCTGCATGTGTATAGCGCTGTCTCGCTCGCACACCGGCGCCGCATGCGGATCCGCACCAGTGTGATAACCGCCTTAGACTACAGTGAATATGGGCGCACACACCGCGCTCTAGCTTGTGCTTTACTTTAGAGTCGATCTAAACTTACTGAACTTTGGGGTTCGCCTATCTTAATAGCCTAAAATTACAATATTATAATAACCCTATTAAATGGTTACCCAATTATATTATTATCCTATCACTGGGTAACCCAATGATAGGGTAACCGCTTTGTACAAAATATACCATATTCAATGTAACGAGTTTCTTAGCAAAAGAGATTAAAATAGCTTGATAGGAAAATGTCATTCGGGATTTTCATATGGGTAAGCATTTATCCTTGGGTAAGTCAACGAAGTGCTTACCAAATTGATCGGGTTTTACAAAACAACTCTACGCAATACCCGATCTAATACCAGATTAAACATTGTTAACTGGTTCCGGTCCCTTATAAAACCGACGTCATTGTAAAATGATACTTATACCTACTTGTTACATGTGTATGAGTGATGTATTCCTTTCATGCGCCTCTCTTCTCTAGAAACCTGCCTACTTACTTGCAAACTTTGTTTCAGCCCCAACTCCTCCTCCTTCGAGAAGATCTGCTCCTATCACCCAAGAAAACAACGTTAATAATCAATCCATTAAATCCGAATGTTTGGATCAAGGTACTTTGCCAAACTTTAAACTTTATCGGGAAAAAGAAATCGTTAAGACGGAAGTTGAATTTACAGTCCACCATTATGGAATAGAGGTACAGAGTCATGGACTATAATCATGACAGATCAAGCTATTTTCTTTTGTTTAATACTTACTCTATGAAAAGTCCAGTGTAAAGTGAACCCTAAATAGCTCCACAATTAAAGTCCGTGACCGTACCTATAAGTATTTTGAATTTTGGAGCAACGAGGTTTTTTATAGATGTCAATCTAGGTCTTCAATTTAACATGGATGAATAAAACAATAACTGATAATTTCGGTAGGTATAAGATCGCGTTTCTGTAATCATAGTTACTCGAAGCCAGGGATTGGCATAAATTAGTTTGATTAATAGTAAGCACACAGGGGTGTTTGACCCAAAAAGCCGGACGTGTAAGTATTGCTACATTTTCGTGTTCAGAGATAATAAGATTACATTTATAAATATAAAATGGGAGACAGGTCAAAACAGGGATACGTGGAAAACGAAGAGGTAGGCCTTTGCCCAGCAGTGGGACACTCTAGGCTCATATAAATAAAAAATAAAATAAATATATAATAAATATGGTAGTATGGTAAAAAATTGTCTGCTAAATAATCCATTAAAATATATGGCAACAAGGCATGGTCTGTAATTGTTGGCCTATGGATCAATATCATATGCATTGTGTGAATCATTGGTTGCCAACCATAAAAGTTTGTTAGTTGGAATGTTTCCTTGCCAGTAAAAAGTAAATAAAAATAAAAGTAAAAAAAAATCTCTCAATTTCGTGCCCACTTGAAATAATTGCCAAAATAACCGAATATCGAATAAAATACATATTAAAACCTCATCGATACCGGTTATTTCAGCGACTTCATCCAGATTGAGAAAAAATCTACTGCTCGTATAATTTCCACCGTAGTACAGTCATTTTATTTTCACTTGCATGGGAAAAATGACAAATTTGGAAATAATTCATAATAGCAGAAGTATTTAGTTGTATCATTGCATAGACAGAAAATCCTACAAAAAATTGACCTGACCTCATTTAATTAATTTCTAAAAAATCGCCTAAATAAATATATCAATATTTTATTATTTATTTTGGTTCCTTAAGACACGTTATTTAGGATGACGAAAAATCAGACAAAAAAAGAAACCCTTATATATATTTTGATGAATTTACTTCCCGATGCAAAGTTTGTAGGATTTTTCGTTCAGTCATCTTAGAATGACATTTTAAAACTATGTAAACAAAAAAATGGCTATTATAAATTAAGGTTTCAAAAAAACGTATCTTTACTGGAGTATCGTTGCTGCTACCGAATCCTGGTATAGAAACATCAACAACAGGCCGTGACCGTGCACCACTTTGGTTCGTATAACTATAGTTCCTTGTGTTGCGCAAATTATACACTTGTTGCTTTAATTGTCATTACTTTAACCCTCGGCTAATCTAAGGTGTAAAAAAATCACTAGATTTATCGCAAATTAAGGCTTTATGCCTAATTAGTGCTTATCGGCGTCCAACACCCTTGTGTGCTAAGATTAAAAATGGGAATTTTACTCTTAATCAAATCAACAAGATTACGCATTCAATTTTAAACGAATCGTGATTGAATTTAGTTGAATGCTGATTTGCTAAAGTATCGATCACTATCCGTTGCGTGGGTAATAATATAAGTGTCGTTAAAGAAATTACTTAATTTAATTTTCTTGTGGTTAAAACGAATATTATTTAGTCATGAGGACTTTTACTTAAATCACTGATTTCAATCATGAGTGCCCCATCTGCTCGTAGCCCAGCTGCTTGCGCTGGGAGTCGGCGCCTCGGTTCACCGCGGCGTCAGTGCGTCCGTCCCCGCTCCGTTCTGCTGCGCCGTCCCCACGTACACCGTCGAAGAGCGAGGCTCCGCGTACTCACCCAACTACCGGCTCTTTGTCCGTGATGCGAGTGGCCCCATCTCCCCGCTACACGACATCCCGCTGTGGGCCAAGAAGAGGCAGCGGCTCGTCAACATGCTTGTAGAGATCCCTCGCTGGAGTAACGCAAAGATGGAGATGTCCCTGGGCGAACCGTTGAACCCCATCAAGCAGGACGTCCATAATGGTGCCCTGCGCTTCGTGGCCAACGTGTTCCCGCACCACGGCTACATTTGGAACTACGGTGCGCTACCTCAGACGTGGGAGAACCCGTCGCACGTGGACCCCGCGACGCGGGCGCGCGGCGACAATGATCCCATCGACGTGATCGAGATCGGCACCCGTGTGGCGGGCCGCGGTGACATCGTGCCTGTGAAGATCCTTGGCATGCTCGCGCTCATTGATGAGGGCAAGACCGACTGGAAGCTTATCGCTATTGACTCGCGCGACCCTCTGGCTATGTCACTTCAGAACGTGGGCGATGTGAAGAAGATGTTCCCTGGGTTGCTAAAGGCCACGGTGGACTGGTTCCGCCTGTACAAGGTGCCTGATGGCAAGCCGCAGAACCGGTTCGCTTTCAACGCCAAGGCGAAGGATCGTGAGTTCGCGTACAGAGTCATTGAGGAGGTACACGAGTTCTGGCGCGAGCTGGTGGCTGGCATAACCAACGGTGCTGATATCAACAAGATGAACGTATCAGTCTGGGGAAGCCCGTGTCGGGTGGAGCGGTCGGAGGCGGCCACGGTGCTCGACAAGGCGCCTGTTCGCTCGCCGCCGCAAGCGCCGCCTCCCAGTGTGGACAAGTGGCACTTCCTCACCTGCAGAAAATGCGCCTGCTGCCTCCCAGTGTGAACAAGTGGCACTTCCTCGCCAGCCCCTAGAAAGCTTGCAGGAAAATGTGGGGGCTGCGAGTGACCATTTAGTTCCGCTGGTGACCAAACGTTGTGATTAACTTTTTGTTTAAGTGACAAGTGATTAGGATATTTTTAATGAGGTGAAAGGCACATAATGCATGTCTCGCTGTAATCGTAAAAGGATAAATAAAAAATAAATTGTCATTTTGTATTTAATTATTTTTATTTTAAGTCCAAATTGTCGAATCCAAACAGTCTGTCTATGTTAACAAATCTCAGAGTTTAACTCATTATTATATACATAAACACTATGTAAGTACAGTTAGGTGTGTGAGTCAAAAGTAGTACCTACCCTATACTCTGTACTTTTAGGTATTTAAAAAAACGTAAACAAACAGCAGCTGTCAAAAATGACAGATTCAGGGGTTTAGAACCTTTTTCGAGTGATATAATTATTACCTATGTTAATAACCTTAAATATTATAATTACGTATATTATTTAAAGTAATTAATGTACTATTGAAAGACATCTTACCCATAAGCACTGGTAGCCTGGTGGTAACTGTGGTAAGATGTCTTTCAATCCGGAAGATTCGAACCCCGACCGTACCACTGAGTTTATCAGTCGGTCTTTGACTTTGATGAAAGAAAACACCGTGAAGAAACCTGCATACATTTACAAAAAAAAAGATAAACCGACTTCAAAAAGGATAAAATGAATCATTATGATTATTTATATGCGTTACCAACTGATATGTTTGAAGTCGGTGCCAAGCCAAATTTGGAAGAGTTAATACGAACGAGGCGATGTGTTCAGTGAATTGTTATTTTTACTACATAACTAATCTAATACGGTATGAATCGCACGTAGATATACATTCCTTTCGACCATGCGTTAACTGTAAGGCAAGTAGGTACAGAAAGTATAATCATGCGTCCTATGTTTGTTTGTTAACACATTGTTGGGACTATCCGTATGTCGAACGAAGCCCGTGGTTCGATTTGAATTATTTATCCTTCTTCATCTAAGGTTTAATCCGAAGTAAAAAGGAATTCAATTGATAGTTTATTTTTTCTATACTCACATGTACCATACACACGCCGTGTCAGTAAAAAGGCACGATATTCAAATTTTATATGGAAGGTCAATCTTACGCGTCTACATTTTTTTTCTATTTGCCGCCTTTTTCTGATTATTGACAAAGCAGGCGTGTATCAGAATATATATATCGTTGTCGCTATTCATCAAAATAGGACTAGTAGTTTAGACATGAAAATGCAACACATGAAATCGCATTCACCTTTGCATTATTAGTACCGATGTTTTGTAATGTTCACACTTAAAGCTGATTTGACCGGTTTTGTAATTTGTGGCTTGGCGCCGACTTCAAACATATCAGTTGGTAACGCATATAAATAATTATAATGATTCATTTTATCCTTTTTGAAGTCGGTTTATTTTTTTTTTGTAAAAAGTTTTTATTTTTCCATTTTTATGGTTACATATTTATCAAAATTGGACAAAAAGTCTCGGAACAATCGGTAAAGATATATAAAAAACTTCATAATACACCCATTCTATCTAAGGAAGGGTCCACGTATCATATGTGGACTTCATCATTAGGTCCTCTCTATCAAATTGGTGGTTTTCAAGAGGGAATGCTCGAGTTGCTTAAGAAAGCACCCAAATCAACATACATGTGCCTTTAAAAATTGAGGAGTTCTCTCAATTCTTCACGGATCCCATCATCAGAACAGCACCAGGTTAATGTGGGACCATCTTCGAAGTAGTTCCTATCAAACAAAAAAAAGGAATTGTCCAAATCGGACCACGGGTCTCGGAGTAATCGCTGAACATCCTACATAAAACAATCTTCATCATTATCACGAAAACAATCATCTTCATCAGGACCACTCCATCATATTGGCGGTTTTCGTGAGAAAATGCTTGAGTAGCTTAAGAAAACACTCAAATCACCATACACGTGCCTTTAAAAATTGAGGAGTTCCCTCAATTGCTCATGGATCCATCATCAGAACAGCATCAGGTAAATGTGGGACCATTTTCGAGGTAGTTCCTTTCAAACAAAAGAAGAATTATTCAAATTGGATCACGGGTCTCGGAGTAATCGCTGAACATCCTGCATAAAAAAATCTTCATCATTATCATCAAAACAATCATCATCATCAGGTCCACTGCATCGAAATGGTGGTTTTCTTGAGAAAATGCTTGCTTGCTTAAGAAAACACCCAAATCACCATACATGTGCCTTTAAAAATTGAGGAGTTCCCTCAATTCCTCATGGATCCCATCATCAGAACAGCACCATATTAATATGGGACCACCTTGGATGTAGATCCTTTCAAACAAAAAAAGAATTACTCAAATCGGACCACGGGTCTCGGAGTAATCGGTGAACATACATAAAAAAAAAACACCAAACCGAATGCAGAACCTCCTTCCTCAATGGAATTGAAGCCGGTTAAAAAGTGACACAAGGTACGTGTTGCTACACTAAAAACGGTACTCTGTAATCTAGTCGTATTTTATCCTCATAACTATAACCTTGCGTTTTGCACATCTGCAAAATTGGGTGTTTTTTATGAGGCAATTTACTATAAAAAATTATTAATCATTTAATGTGATATAAATAATTGGGTAAATTTATGTATGTGTATATATATCATAAAATCCAGCGTAACTACAGGTTGCTGAAATAGGATGGAACGAATCTGTAACCTGTTATTTTTTAAAATTGTAAATTTAACAGGAACCAAAACCTGCCCAATAAATTACCCTTTTAATGGTTTGTTTACGTTTTTTTAAATACCTAAAAGTACAGAGTATAGTTTATAGAGGCATGCAGATCAATGGGGTTGGCAACTGTCAACGGTTTGGCCAGATGGCGCCAGCATAGCTAGGTCCCTTTCAGTAGTATTGTTGTATGGGATTTGGCTTAAAGGCTAGCCCATCCAGGTCAAAAAAAATTAAAAAAAAACGTGATTTTGACACTATTTGTAGGACTGACAGCTATGCTGGCGCCATCTGTAAATACTTTCGACCGGTCAACCCCATTGACTGTTAGGTACTTAAGAATGAAACTCAGCAAATTTTAATAAGTCTAATAACATTTTCTGTTATACATATTATAACAGCGCCATTATATTATACTTGGCAGGGGATTTTTTTACTTTAAATTTATACTTGTTACCTGTATGTGGTTTTTGTTCCTTTCACTCGCCTCTCTTCTATATAAACCAATACTTTCTTGTGTAGGTGACTCTACCCAGAGTGGATCTAGTCCCGAGACCCAAGAGAAGACCGGCAATAAGTGCGGGGTTTGCGCATGTTGTAAACAAGGTATTTGTTCTTAGTATTGTTAAACTTTAGATTTAAAAACATTATAAGCAAATTATTTGAATAAATTAGATACGTAGGCTGTATCAGAAATGTAGCCGCAATCAACAACGTGAAACGTATTGTGACCGTTTAATACAAGTTGTAACAAAAAATCGTATTCTAATTACGAAAAACTAAGAAAACAATTCATGCGTAAAAAAATGATTTTGCATGATGGTGACGTAGACGCCCAAAGTAAACTCGAAAAGCGCGCTCTGAATGTCGAGTTCCGCCCGACTTTATAGTATGAGGGAGCCGCTGCTGTTACTCAAAATAAAAGCGCGCTCAAGAGCGTCCAACATGCACCTTTATGGCTCCTCTACATGATGGGCCATCATAGAGACGCAGCTATGCGTTAGAGGGAGCTAACGATATTGCGATCTCGTTCCGTCGTATAGCTGCGTCCCTTTGATGGCCCATCATGTAGAGCCAGCCTTATATTGGACGTCGCCTGACTATACAGTGACTATGGGCGCACGCAGCGCGCTCTAGTTGCGCCTTACCTGGCCTTACTTTAGAGTCGATCTGAACTTTCTGAACTTAAGGGTTCGCCTAACTTTTTAGCATTATAAATTATTAATATAAATTATATTATTATAATTTTACACTTATTACCTGTTGTGTTGTGTTGTTTTTTGTACTTGTTACCTGTATGTGTCAGTTTCAGAATGTTACCGTGGATTTTTTCCTGTAGGTATAATTGTTATTTCCGTTATTTTTTGCAAATCTTTTTTCCAGTTAGCTTCTCTTTTCTTACAAATTTATATTATCTCGCGAATTATGTTTCAGCTTCAAATCCTGTGACCCAATTCAAGCAGGATAAAAATCAATCCGTTAAATGCGAATATTTCAAACAAGGTAATTGTTCTCAGACTTCGTCAAACTTTAGGCTTAAGAATCATTAAGTTCTTATACAGGATTCTTTTTAAAATGAAAATTAGCCCGCGACTGAGTGCCAGCACGGCTAAAACTATCAATTAGGTACCTAGCTACCTACATTAGAGCACTTCATTATTAATCTGAAAGCAAGTCAAATTACTTTGTTGAATATTTTTTGATTTGCAATTATTAAGTAGTCACAAAGCTATATAAATTATAAACTGAAATACATGTCAAATACTTCAGAAAAAGTGACCAAATCCTGCGGTGTCCGGTGTCCGAGGACTTGGTCACTTCATTATTCTTATTATATTACCTCTGTCCCTGGGACTCAAACCATCTCATGTATAATTTCATCTAAATCGGAGCAGCGGTGTAATCGTGACAAGGTATCACACAGACAGGCAGACAAGAGTTACATAGGCATTTATAGTTTTAGCAGGGAATATGAATATTACTTTTTAAAATTGTTTTTTCCGCTCAGGGCCTGATGGATATCTGTCTTACTTGAACCCTGATGATTTGACAACAATAAATACAATGACACCCGGAAGTGAAATCGGAAAATGTCCAGACCACATGCGGGTGCCCGGGACAACGGAAAACCTAGTATCGGAAACCAAGGAAACGACAGATGGTACCTACCAATACAATATCTTGCACATTTTATTTCGGTCGGTTAGATATTGAAACAACGTAAGGGACGCTGTTAGTAAAAACATATCCAATAGCTCATAGTATTTATGGAGTCGTAGAAATGTTTTAATAGGTACCATGGGTGGTAAATACGGACGTTGCCTCGTTTGCGTTCATGTTAAGATAATCACTAGGTTTAGACTCATTGGACATTGAATTAATCTTAACATCCAATACTAATAAAATAATCTTTTTTTTTACTTCATTTTGAATTGATATACAGTCCCCATCAAATATATCTGAGCCGTAGATACTCAAAAATATCTGAACAAGCACCTTATCGCCTTGACAATAAAGGCGTTGTTCAGATATTTGTAACCACCTTGGCCGCTCCGATATAGCTGCAATTGAGTACATAGTTACTACTAAAAAATAACAAAGTATTTATATTGCGGCGGGAGGGTGGGAACATTAATGCATACAAAAATACGCAAACAAGTATAACGGTTGTAGTTCATAATATGGACCGCAAAGTAACTACTTCCAGAATGGAAGAGTGGAAGTCAACTATTATCAAAGCTAAAACCCTCGAAGGTTCTTTAAGTTTAAATAGCATATTCTGAATGGTGCTGTTATAATAAATGTTATCTGTATGTGTGTTTTCTCCCTCTCCTTTACTTATTCTTACAAATTATGTTTTCAGATTCAACTTTTTCTCCTATGTGGAAATTTTGGAAATGTGCTAACGGAACACAAGGTAAGCACTTCTTTGACTTTGCCAACTGAAATAGTTACCTATTAGCTTCACGGACAGAACCTGTGTTCTATACACTCTTCGTTTCAAGTATTTGCTCGTGCTTGTCAACAGCAATTTTGAGTAGGTAAATTGACGAACCGTCAACACTTCGAATTTTTTATATAGTAAAAGATTGGAATACCGGGAGGGTTTCTTTAACATTGTTTTAAGGACAGCACGTTCTGCTCTTTCGGCTTCGATGATAACTGTACTGTGTGTGTGTGTGTGTGTGCCCCAACAGCGTAAACAGTATGTTAAAACACACTGTAAAATACACTACTTAATGATAAAATGTATAATGATAAGGCTAAATAAAGATAAAGATAACTGAAAGAACAAATCAAATTATTTTAATGAATATTTTGATTTGTTTTATTTTAAGTAGTCACACTACTATATGTATAAATTATAAACTTGTATAGATGTCATATACAAGGGAAAAAGTGACCAACGCCTCCGGTGCCCAAGGCTGGATTCGAACCAGCGTCTTCTGCATTCGCGGCAGACGCGTTAACCTAATGCGCCTTAGCATTTACAAAGATTGCATATACAAATGATGATACCTACATTAAAAAAAAATGCAAAAAAAAATAAAGATTTCAAGGAATTGAGGTGCAGGGACCGGAAAACCCCTTCGTTTGATTAATTTTTTCGACAGGGTAACCCTATCAAATGGTTACCGCAATGATAGTGTTACCCTATCAACAACTGTATCAAATACCCGATTAATACCCCTTGATTACGAGCTAATATCACGATTATGTTTCAGATTCACCTATTTGTCCTGTGTGGAAATTTTGGAGATATACTTTTGAACCGCAAGAGGAGAACGATGATGACTGTAATCCATCAAGTTTGAATCAAGGTACTTGCTCTTTGACTTGTTAAAGTTTAGAATAAACTTCGTAGGATTTCGGAGCGCCTCATTGGTGTATCAAATGGCCTTTTTTGCGCAGAGGTTGAGTCTAGGGGTGCAGAGGGGTACATAAGGCAGCATTCTGGGATACTGGCCGGGGCAGAGGATTTGGGGGAGGGTTAGGTTTCAATTCTTATTGTGGTTACGTAATATTCATTGTACTTATTTTTGGAAAATAAATATAAATTATTTAGAATACATAAAAATCCTTCCTTGATAAAAATCATCTTGTATCCCTGGGACTCAGACTAATATCTTCGTTATAATACCATCTAAATTAGACCAGTGATTTAATCGTGGTGTATCAGACACACAGGAAAAAGGTACTTTGGTATAATTAATATTAGCAGGGATCGTAAGACTGATAATTTATTCGGTTGCTCAGGGCCCGATAGAACACTGATACACCCTGATGGAGACAGGAACACCCTGATAACAATAAAAACAGAAAAACTCGAGGACGTTGTAGAGCAAACACAACGCGGTACAGAAAGTACTAAAATATCTTGGATTTTAGTTAAGTCATTGCATTATAGTATATTTTGATTGATCAAATTCATCTTAGTAGGAATAGTAGGTAGGTATTTTAAAAAGACGCCATAACACAAGTTGCTTGAATCTCCCACGAATGCAGAAGGCGCTGGTTCTATTTGAGCCCAGGCCATAGCCACCGACCTTGGTCACTTTATTTCGTATGCATTTATTTGTTAACTCAGGACCTGCTGGAGATCTGCCACACCCTGATGAAAGCACGAGACCGACAGTAAAGAGAACAGATTTAATCGAATGCATACCGGCGAACCCTGAAACAGGAATGCCAACATGTGAAATGGAAGAGACGACAGAAGTTCGTGGCTTTACAGAAGGTACTAAAAATATCTTGAATTTTATTACCCCTTTGAACGCCGTACGTCATATACAAAAACGCTACTCATACGCCAAAATCCCCGACGCAAGCGAGCCAATCCAAGCAACCACCAAGGAAACAAAAGCAAACGCCAAGTCGAGCAAAACAAACAACAAAGGCCCGGCCGTACCATACTTTTCCCGAACCAATTCAGGCCATTTTCGGCCCCCTCTAATTCTTTTGTCGATAAAGGTAGAAGTCTGAAATATCTGTGATAAATAGGCCAAAACACAAGGAATATATGTTCCCAAGATCATTGAAATTCAACATAGGTATGTGACGACCCCATCGCCCACTGGTTTTCACCAGCGTGCAGCGCAATCAGTCAACGTAGGGCAGCTTGTGACGAGCTGTTGGAGAGTAGCGACTTCGCGTACCTGAGTGCCCCTGGGGCCTGGGGTGCCGTCTCGGATGGGTGGGGTACCCTGTCTCTGGCTTGCTTTAGCCGGTCATCCAGAGTGGGGTCGCTAGAGCTTCGTTCTCTAGGGTAAATGTGGAAACCTAAGTGACGAGTTGGCTATAAGTCCAGTGACACCTCTTTACCCTCAGCCCCCGCACCGGTGTTGCCCTTGAGCTAGTGTGATGTCGCTTTTTATGGTAGCCCATCTTGCGGAGGGCGAGCCACCGTCTGCCGGAAATAAAATTGGATACCGTTTTATTAGGCAGGCGTCCGGTTCTTCACCCAATAGCCCAGTAATTAGTTCATAGTATTCACCCTATAGCCTAGTAAATGTTAGGATCTATTAACTCTCAATAGTCCTAAATAGCGGGTGCTGTCTCTGAGTGCGTGCCATGACACGGGCAGGGGCAGCCTCCGCTTAGTGTACTCTTCACTTTTCATTAAATTGTCGAAAGGGCCTCTGCGCGTCGGCATCGGCTCCGCATATGCCTCCCCAAGGTCCGGAACACCATTGTTCCGTGGCCGGGAAAGACTTACATTATATAATCCAATATGTAGGTAGACATTGATAAGCTGGCATGCTATACGAATGTTTAGCCGTGCGATCGCCAGGTCATTATATTTATTGTAAAAATATATACATCTAATATTCAAAGGAACACAATTACATGTTGTTAGTAAACGGTAACCTACGCGAATGGCTCATGAATAAGCTCCTCGTTATGGAGCGAGCACATATTCGACTAAAAACGTGAGTTACTCGTTTTCATTTCTTTAATATGTCTGAGTCTCACGAAAGTTTTGTGTTTAAAACAACCATATATACATAAAGATTGAGAACAAGTCAGTCACAAGCAAAGGTACTGCAGTCAGCAGCAGAAATAGATAAGCGGGTGAGACTTGGCACTCATTATTTTGATTTAAACGGGGCTCAATCGCTTACACTTTTATAATTTTTCTGACGTCTCGTGACTCTTACCTAGAGTTTCTGCTCGAGAATTCTCGAGGCGAGAAATCTCGAGAAATTTGTCCTTTGTCGAGACGGGAAAAAAAAATGCAATGCCTCGAGAACTCGAGAAATAAAAAATCGCAAGGGCGATAAGTAAAGAAAACACGTGTATAACACTTAATGTGTCTAGCTTATTATATCGTTGGCACGCACGTACACACGCACATGTATTGTACAAAAAAAAACCCAGCCATATAGTATCTGGAGGAGGGCAAACTTGGTATGTTATAAAAATATTTTTGTTTGAATTTAAAAAAATGGCTGAGTTGTATTGATGTGTAATATTTTTAGAACCGCCTCTCTAAGCCCTTTTGTATGATGCCCCACACGATAGGTTTTTTTAAAAAAAAAGGATTGGGACCCCCCTCCTAAGGGATTTTTTTTAAGAACTGTGGGTCAAAAATTTTGTTTTGACCTCTAGTATGCGTGTGCCAAATGGCTGAACTGTACGGTCGGCGTCAAAAACATGTTTACACTTTTGCACCTAACTCCTTTGTAATAAGGTCTAAAAGTGTAAACGTATTTTTGATGTCGACTGTACATCGATTTGCGGTATTTCTGTAAAATTAGGTTCGTGCACCGTCCACTATCACTTTTCATTAAATTGTTGAAATTGCCTCTGCGCGTTGGCTTCGGCTCCACATACGCCTGCCAAAGGTCCGGAACACCATTGTTCCGTGGTCGGGAAAGACATACAAATGTAATAAAACTAATAAAGCATACAATTTTAAAATAATATAGTGTTTTATTAGAACTTCTAAAATTTCTCGAGATACTCGAGAAACTCGAGAAATCCTGGTCGAGAATTCCCGTGCCTCGAGAAATAAAAAAGGTCGAGAAACCAGAAACCCTACTCTTACCCTAACCGTCGCAGGCAGACTCCATGATCTTGACACGATTTTGTGCTTACAAGCATGTGCAGCTCATTTTGAACACATCACCTAGCACATGAGTGACGCGACAGTATCTCACGCGCGAGTTAGACTACCCATCTCTTTTTAATTGACACAGTCAGAAAAGGACTGATAGACTATCTCGGGCGCGAGATACTGTCGCGTCACTCATGTGCTAGGCGTGCTGCTAAGCTACTTCTGTTATTGACTCGTATTATGGTTGCGGTCTTAAGTAATGTCGCTGTCCTATACCTATCTCACTTGTTTAGGCTTTGGTCTCCGTTTGGAGCCGCACTACTTGCACAGGAAGCCAACCCCAGGTGCTTTGATGCAAAAAAAATCCGGAAGCGAAACGCCAACAGGTGAGAATAGAAAAGGATAGATAGCGATAGGTACCATGCAATTTCCGAGAATTTTACTGGATATTTCTGAGATTTTTTTCAAACTCCGAAACTTGCACATCGGTAGTTCTGACCAATCAAGACGCAACGTCAAAGATGTTTCCATTTTTGCACTTTATTACAAAAAAAATGTAAACATATCTTTGACGTCGACTATACATATTTTTTCAGAGATCCAGTGCATGGGCGAAATTTGGAGCAGACTAGGAAAAGTCAAGAGCAAATGTAAGTTAATGCCATGGTTTTCAAAACTACAGTTCACTAACTTGAAATAACTATTGTATATTAACATTAGATATACGTCACTTGGCACTACTACTTTCTCCCACCAATAGAAACCCTTGGCAATGATAATATTCTAATTCACTACATAATTTCCCGTACACTACATCAAAATTTTAACTTTGTAGAAATTGTTTTCTGCAAGTGGTTTGCATTTTTGATCTCGCGGATGAACAACTGCGAATTGCCTTGATCTAGAAATAATGACAGTATAGCAAACAAACTAGGGTTCCGTTGCTCCTGTTGTATCATATTTTTGGAGGCTAGCCGATAGCCGACTGTTTATATTTATTTGTATCGACAGGTATTGCAGAAATCAAACAAGTTATATTGGATCATACTCGCAGCACAGAAAGTATACAAGAAAATATCGACCAAGAACATACACCAGTGCCCGATCAATGCGTGACCCTGAAGTCAGAACCAAAAGCGGCGACAAGCTTGGAGTGTAGGGAAGTTACGCTGGATCTTGCCCCGCACGAGGCCGAAACCCTGGAGGAACCAGGAGAGTGGACAACGAATACCACGACTTCACACGAGACCGAAGTCTTTAAGTCAGATCTAGCAATTTGGACAAAGAATGGCTCGTTTTGTAGGGAGACTGTGCTGAAGTTCACCTCGCAAGAGCCCGTAAGCCCGAGACCAGCTTACATGGAGTCGAAATCGCTATGCTGTTCCATACTCCTAAGTCAAGAGGACTTCAGAAATAAGTGTGACTTGCTGCCTATACCACTAGAGAAACTCTTGCGTAAGTCAGAATACTACAATTACTACGGTTCGTATAGACTATAGTGCTTTTCTCCAAATCAACTTATTTTATTAAATACTAGCTGTACCCGCGCGGCTTCGCTCGCGTGTGTTGCAGTTGATTCTGTTACTTTTCGTTATCCTCAACAGTCCATTGCTGAACGCTTTCTACTTGTAAAATTTTATAAAGTCAGTTTAGCAGTTTAGCTAAAACCGACTTCTTATATAACTTCGACATCCCAAAAGATCGACGGAAAGCGTCTAAGATTGGACTGTGTCAGCCATGGTCAAGAGAAGCACGTGAGTGGGAAGATCTGGCGAGGTAAAAAGTCAGAGCTTCCTTTGTAGAGTCATGTAGAGTCGAACGGCCGAAGTATCTCAGAGGAGAGTGCAGCAGGAGGTCAGAGATTGAACACAAATTAATGATAAGTCTTAAAAGTAAACCGAAGGGTGGAAAGACCAATAATAAGGCAGCCCTTCCACTAAGGCGAAGATGAGAGGAGACGTGCGGGAATCAACCAATAGCCGGGAATTAACTAAGAACCGTCACCGTGACCATGACTGATGCCTTGCTGATGATCGATTCCCGCATGTCCCCTCTCATCTTTAATCGTATCCGTATCAATAGCAAGGCAGCTTTAGTGGTAAGGTCTGCGTAGGCCGACAGCTAAACACTAATTAGAGTCGAAAACCCGAAGCGTCCCAGAGAAAACAACCTTGATGTTAAAGTGTAAGCAAAATGGTCCCCAAGCAGCCTTTCACGTAGTAAACTCTATCAAAACTGTTATTGATTCCGTCTTAAATATTCAACTTAACCATTTTTGGTATTAATAGTGAAAGTGCTGTGTTTTTGGTTTATGCAAGCCTTCTGCCGCTTATGCCATAACGCAAACTATATCAAAACATTTTTCTTCCCATCTGAAATATTCAACCTTACCATTTTTGATAAAAATAGCAATGGTACGGTGTTTTTGTCTCATTTGGGGGGCTCCGCCCCCGAGCCCCCCTTGTACCGTCTGCCGCGTGGAAAACTCTGTCAAACTCTTGCTCCCATCTTAAACATTCAACCTTACCAATTTTGATAACAATAGCAATAGCGCAGTGTGTTTTTTCTTTATGCTGGTGGTCCCCCTTTAACCGCCTTTCACGTGCTAAAACCTATCAAAACTCTTTTTCTCCCATCTTAAATGTTTAACCTAACAATTTGTGGTATAATGCTAATAAGCAATGGTATGGTGTTTTTTTTATCTTCATGCGGGGAGCTCCGCCCCCTGAGCCTCCCATTGTTTACCGCCCTACACATGGTAAACCCTATCGAAACTCTTTTTCTCTCATGTTAAATGTTCAACCTAAAAATTTTTGGTATAAGTAGCAATAGTGCGGTGTGTTTTTTCTTTATGCGGGGGCTCTGCCCCCCGGGGCCTCTGCCCCCCAGGCCCTCTGCCCCCGGGGCCTCCTTTCTTTACTGCCTATAACGTGGTAAGCCCTATAAAAACTCTTTTTCTCCCATCTTTAATTCTTTATATAATCTAACAATTCTTGCTATAATTAGCAATACTACGGTGTGTTTTTTTCTTTATGCGGGGGGCTCCGACCCCCGAGCTCCCCTTCCTTTGCGGCCCGGCACGTGATAAACCCTGTCAAAACTCTTTTTCTCTCATCTTGAATGTTTAACCTAACAATTTTTGGTATAATTAGCAATAGTCCGGTGTGTTTTTTTCCTTTTTCGCGGGGTGCTCCCCGACCCCCTCCCCCTTCTATCAACCACCTCGTGGAAAATTCTCCCATCTTGAACATTCAAACATTTTTGGTAACAATAGCAATAGTAGTGTGTTTTTCTTTATGCGAGTCCCCTTTAACCATCTCTTACGTAAATTCTATCAAAACTGATTTTTCTTCCGTCTTTAACATTCAACTTAACAGTTTGTTGAATTTTGTATTTCTCATTTATTTTTTCCCCTTGCATAGGCTTATATTGGCCCTATGGTTGACGACTGGTAGAGAATACAATTTGGTATTATACTTACTCGCCATTTCGTGCAATATAGATGAAATAAATAAAATATTCTTAAAGGGTAGGCAACGTGCATGTAAATCCTCTGAAGTTACAGGCATCCATAGGCTACGCTAACTGCTTGGCATCAGGCGGCGGGCCGTATGCTTCAATGTCACCGTCGTGGTATAAAAATATATAGTTAAAATACGATGGCATATATTCCCATATAAAGTCATTTCCCATACAAAGTTCAAATCTAAACAGACAAACAGACAAAATTCTAAAAATCGTCGAAACGTGTCCTGTTATCGATTCTAAGAGCTACTAACTATTTTTTTTACTAATATCTCCAATGTACAGATTTTCGACCTATATACTCGAACTCACAAACTATTCACAAACATTTATAATACAGAGGTGATCGAGTAATTTTCCGATGAAAAGGAAAAATATACAAATTCGTATCCGCAGCAATCAGTCGTCTTTTCAACCACAAACATCAGTGTTTTCAACAGCTCTGTTGATGAGATAGGCGTTGCTAAGCAACCGCGTGCTAGCGCGCCAGGCCTCAGCAGAAAAGAGGTAAAGGCATAGGTTCCCATTATACTCATAGTAGCATAGATAGTACCTACCTACTATAGCCATCTAGGGAAATCTCTGCGAACTCGTGTTGCATTTAGTATGCACCTAAACTACATAATATGTAGTGGTCAGATTTTGCGTAGGGAGGACTCGGTTAGTGACAAAGTCCTGCGAGAGATAGCGTTACCTAATCGTATAGCCAGACATATCTAGATACCCCTTTTGATGGTACGCATTTTTTACTTTTCCACTATATTTAACCAGTATATTATTATTTAACCCATTTATTTATTTATATATGAATGAATATAAACTAACCGAAAGTAGTTCAACAAATATCAATTTGCTGCTTGAACTTAACACTCATATTCATTTCCCATACAAAGTTTAAACCCCTCTTAAACCCCCTTAAATCCAAAATGTTCGTATTTTTTATAGCCTATGTCCTGACCAGAGGTCTGTTGAACCTGCTAGTGAAGTTTTTATCGAAATCGGTTCAGGCGTTTTGACGCCAACTCTCCCCATCCAAACAGACAAACAGACATACAGACAAACAGACAAAAATTCTAAAAATCGTCGAAACGTGTTCTGTTATCGATTCTAAGAGCTACTAACTCATTTTTTTACTAATATCTCCAATGTACAGATTTTTTACCCTCTTCACCTTTATTATATGTATAGATAGCTGTACCCGCGCGGCTTCGCTCGCGTGTGTTGCAGTTGATTCTGTTACTTTTCGTTATCCTCAACAGTCCATTGCTGAACGCTTTCTACTTGTAAAATTTTATAAAGTCAGTTTAGCAGTTTAGCTAAAACCGACTTCTTATATAACTTCGACATCCCAAAAGATCGACGGAAAGCGTCTAAGATTGGACTGTGTCAGCCATGGTCAAGAGAAGCACGTGAGTGGGAAGATCTGGCGAGGTAAAAAGTCAGAGCTTCCTTTGTAGAGTCATGTAGAGTCGAACGGCCGAAGTATCTCAGAGGAGAGTGCAGCAGGAGGTCAGAGATTGAACACAAATTAATGATAAGTCTTAAAAGTAAACCGAAGGGTGGAAAGACCAATAATAAGGCAGCCCTTCCACTAAGGCGAAGATGAGAGGAGACGTGCGGGAATCAACCAATAGCCGGGAATTAACTAAGAACCGTCACCGTGACCATGACTGATGCCTTGCTGATGATCGATTCCCGCATGTCCCCTCTCATCTTTAATCGTATCCGTATCAATAGCAAGGCAGCTTTAGTGGTAAGGTCTGCGTAGGCCGACAGCTAAACACTAATTAGAGTCGAAAACCCGAAGCGTCCCAGAGAAAACAACCTTGATGTTAAAGTGTAAGCAAAATGGTCCCCAAGCAGCCTTTCACGTAGTAAACTCTATCAAAACTGTTATTGATTCCGTCTTAAATATTCAACTTAACCATTTTTGGTATTAATAGTGAAAGTGCTGTGTTTTTGGTTTATGCAAGCCTTCTGCCGCTTATGCCATAACGCAAACTATATCAAAACATTTTTCTTCCCATCTGAAATATTCAACCTTACCATTTTTGATAAAAATAGCAATGGTACGGTGTTTTTGTCTCATTTGGGGGGCTCCGCCCCCGAGCCCCCCTTGTACCGTCTGCCGCGTGGAAAACTCTGTCAAACTCTTGCTCCCATCTTAAACATTCAACCTTACCAATTTTGATAACAATAGCAATAGCGCAGTGTGTTTTTTCTTTATGCTGGTGGTCCCCCTTTAACCGCCTTTCACGTGCTAAAACCTATCAAAACTCTTTTTCTCCCATCTTAAATGTTTAACCTAACAATTTGTGGTATAATGCTAATAAGCAATGGTATGGTGTTTTTTTTATCTTCATGCGGGGAGCTCCGCCCCCTGAGCCTCCCATTGTTTACCGCCCTACACATGGTAAACCCTATCGAAACTCTTTTTCTCTCATGTTAAATGTTCAACCTAAAAATTTTTGGTATAAGTAGCAATAGTGCGGTGTGTTTTTTCTTTATGCGGGGGCTCTGCCCCCCGGGGCCTCTGCCCCCCAGGCCCTCTGCCCCCGGGGCCTCCTTTCTTTACTGCCTATAACGTGGTAAGCCCTATAAAAACTCTTTTTCTCCCATCTTTAATTCTTTATATAATCTAACAATTCTTGCTATAATTAGCAATACTACGGTGTGTTTTTTTCTTTATGCGGGGGGCTCCGACCCCCGAGCTCCCCTTCCTTTGCGGCCCGGCACGTGATAAACCCTGTCAAAACTCTTTTTCTCTCATCTTGAATGTTTAACCTAACAATTTTTGGTATAATTAGCAATAGTCCGGTGTGTTTTTTTCCTTTTTCGCGGGGTGCTCCCCGACCCCCTCCCCCTTCTATCAACCACCTCGTGGAAAATTCTCCCATCTTGAACATTCAAACATTTTTGGTAACAATAGCAATAGTAGTGTGTTTTTCTTTATGCGAGTCCCCTTTAACCATCTCTTACGTAAATTCTATCAAAACTGATTTTTCTTCCGTCTTTAACATTCAACTTAACAGTTTGTTGAATTTTGTATTTCTCATTTATTTTTTCCCCTTGCATAGGCTTATATTGGCCCTATGGTTGACGACTGGTAGAGAATACAATTTGGTATTATACTTACTCGCCATTTCGTGCAATATAGATGAAATAAATAAAATATTCTTAAAGGGTAGGCAACGTGCATGTAAATCCTCTGAAGTTACAGGCATCCATAGGCTACGCTAACTGCTTGGCATCAGGCGGCGGGCCGTATGCTTCAATGTCACCGTCGTGGTATAAAAATATATAGTTAAAATACGATGGCATATATTCCCATATAAAGTCATTTCCCATACAAAGTTCAAATCTAAACAGACAAACAGACAAAATTCTAAAAATCGTCGAAACGTGTCCTGTTATCGATTCTAAGAGCTACTAACTATTTTTTTTACTAATATCTCCAATGTACAGATTTTCGACCTATATACTCGAACTCACAAACTATTCACAAACATTTATAATACAGAGGTGATCGAGTAATTTTCCGATGAAAAGGAAAAATATACAAATTCGTATCCGCAGCAATCAGTCGTCTTTTCAACCACAAACATCAGTGTTTTCAACAGCTCTGTTGATGAGATAGGCGTTGCTAAGCAACCGCGTGCTAGCGCGCCAGGCCTCAGCAGAAAAGAGGTAAAGGCATAGGTTCCCATTATACTCATAGTAGCATAGATAGTACCTACCTACTATAGCCATCTAGGGAAATCTCTGCGAACTCGTGTTGCATTTAGTATGCACCTAAACTACATAATATGTAGTGGTCAGATTTTGCGTAGGGAGGACTCGGTTAGTGACAAAGTCCTGCGAGAGATAGCGTTACCTAATCGTATAGCCAGACATATCTAGATACCCCTTTTGATGGTACGCATTTTTTACTTTTCCACTATATTTAACCAGTATATTATTATTTAACCCATTTATTTATTTATATATGAATGAATATAAACTAACCGAAAGTAGTTCAACAAATATCAATTTGCTGCTTGAACTTAACACTCATATTCATTTCCCATACAAAGTTTAAACCCCTCTTAAACCCCCTTAAATCCAAAATGTTCGTATTTTTTATAGCCTATGTCCTGACCAGAGGTCTGTTGAACCTGCTAGTGAAGTTTTTATCGAAATCGGTTCAGGCGTTTTGACGCCAACTCTCCCCATCCAAACAGACAAACAGACATACAGACAAACAGACAAAAATTCTAAAAATCGTCGAAACGTGTTCTGTTATCGATTCTAAGAGCTACTAACTCATTTTTTTACTAATATCTCCAATGTACAGATTTTTTACCCTCTTCACCTTTATTATATGTATAGATTATATGTATAGATATAGATGTATAGATAGATGTATTTGTTTATTTTAACACTTTGACGGCCAAAGACCAAATCACGCGCACTGAAGGTAGGTACTTAGTAGTGCATAACATCATCATCATCATCGTGCCCTCAGAGCCATCACGTGATATCACGTACAAAATATAACCGGTTTGTCGTGCGCGCTTGCGCGCGCTGGCGCTGAGGGCACGATGATGATGATGATGATATGCACTACTACGTACCTACCTATATAAATTATACAAGAGTGGTCCAAACCTTATAATCCAAAAAAAGAAGTAAGATTCCTCGCTCCCAGGGCTGTCAGTCCCAGGTCCCAGGTCATACTTTTTATTTTAGTAGTTTAAAGAGAACCGTACTGTTAATTATGTTTTGCATGTTCCCACTTTTTTATGGAATATCACTTACAGCTTAATGCATTAATCTCGTTTCAGTGAGCCTAGTTGAGGCAACCCCTCCTATCAAAACCATATCTCAAATATCAATATGGCAGACAGAACTCTACACTCTACACAAAGGGAGAGATCGCGAGAGCAGCACCGACTACCCTTGGTGTGTTAGAATGAGTCGGAACAAAGTCAACCACGTCTTTAGTGTAACGAATATTTGCAGTGGGACAGAGAAGGAAGATCTTAGAGCAGTGTATTTTATGTTGTCGGCATTGGAAGGACGCGTAAGGAGGTTCAAATTGTCTAATGTTTTAAAGCAATATTGACTTAATTTGGTACTTTGTACTTACAATTGGGTCTAATAATGTGCTCATCTTGGAGCTTGTCATAACTGGGGTCTACATGGGTGCGTCCTGATCTGGCAAATTGTACTTACTAAGTAAGCGGCCTTTGGTGTGGCGTATTAATCTGATCTGGACGCATCATCAGGCCAGTAGGGTAACCAATTTCAAGTCCGAAAAGCGGAGTTTTTACAAAAAAAACTGTTAGATTTTGTTTAAAAAATCTAATTGGTTTGTAAGTCTCTCGTTGTTTAAATGCTCTTAGTACATAGGTAGAGTACCTGCCGAGATTTATTGTATTGCAATCCGATTTTTTTCTCTGTAATAGGTCCAGTCCAATTCCGTCTGCGTAAATAATGTCTTGTTATTTAGTTATATGCATAATAGTTAATTCATAGTTGTCACGGTAGCAATTAAATAAATACTTAGCATTTTTTATGAGTTTTTATTTATCTAATAACAATAATAGCTTGGTAATAAAATAACATGTACCTATAGCTTCTTCAGAAACAATATCGATAATGTTTATAGGTAAGCCATCAACCCTTTGACCGACAAAGACGTCAAATCACGCGCATGGACACTCGGGCCCTCAGCGCCAGCACGTGATATCACGTCCAAAATAGTTAACATTAGACCAGCGTAAAAATAATACCGGATAAAAATGAATACTATGAATACATAGGTCAAGTTATACTAGTTGCGTATTCAGAAATTATAGCGCGCGTAAATGTAACTGAAACGACCACGCTATATACATATAGACGGAGAGCTAGCCACGTCAGATATGACACAATAATGAGAGCAATGAAAGCCGTCTAGTCAGTTTCCTATATATGCTTATTTATAGATCTGGACATCTGGCAGCTGTAAAGTGGTGGAGATCAAAAAATGAAAATCTAAATTCATTGGGTAACCATTTGATAGGGTTACCCTATCGAAAAGATTAATCAATTGAAGGGGTCTTCCGGTCCCTACTTTGCCTCTATTACTTGATCAAGGTCGTTCTTGTATTGCATATAAAAACAGGCTAGGAAGAATTACAATAAAAATTCTTAATTTAATACTCTTTATTAACAGCATTTTACGTGACGAAGCGTAAAAAACAATATACGAATTGCCAAATACAACATGGCGGAATAATTTATAAATGTTATATGTATTTACATTGCAGGATTAAAATAGTTTACAACATACAATACATCTATAAATATGTACAAAATAATAAAACTGCTTATAATTAAAATAACAGAACATATTTTTTCTAAAGGTCTAACTCGTTTTTTTAAATAAATATTAAGGGCAGGTTGCACCAAACTGTCTATCAACGTAAACGTAATTATAAAATAAATGTATGAAAAGTTTGACAGTTTCCTATGGGATGACAGCTCCGTCGCCATATTTAACGTTGATGAGTCTGTTAATTGTGCGTGGTGCAACCCACCCTAAGTCAGTCAAACTATACAGTTGATTGCAAGGACAGTATTATAACTGGAATGACACTATACAAAATCGCATTCCTCCAAAATTCTTCGTTTTCCATATTAGGTGCCGAGCGCCATCGAACGAAAGTTGAATAACCCTTTGAACGCCAAGAGCCACTAAAGGAGCATTCCACGGAAATGTCCACCGTTGTCCCGTACCAACACGAATTTTCAGAAAATTGGCAGGTTTTGTAGATCCTTTATCTGCGTCAATAGAGTCAAATTATGGTCAGAATTATAATATTCCAATTAAAATTGCAAAGAGAACACTAATGACAGAGATACAGATGAGTTTGTACGGGACAGCTCGTGGAATGCCCCTAAAGTGGTCGTGTGTTATCGTACCTACCACGCCAACGACCACTACCACAGAGTAAATAATAGTATAATACAGAGAGATCTCTGTAATGTCACGTAACGTCACGAATCATGTTGTCCCTTCTTAACGCATGACAAGTTCTCTTTCGCACTTATGCAAACGTATCGGATACGTCGTGTCAAACTCAAATTTTTTGACAGATTTACTTTGAGTTGTAGCCCCCTGCCACTACACCTAAAAACATAATTAGGCGAACCAAATTGACAGGAGATTTCATAGAAAACTTGTCAAACAACTGTCAGATGTATGAACCCTCCTGTCAATTTAGTCCACCGAATTATGGTTTTAGGTGTAAAGTGTGATGGCAGACGCTGTCAAAGTAATTTTACTGTTGACAGATAAGGTTTAAATTCGTTTCTCACTAGTTGAGATGTTGGCGTGTATGCCACATTTTGATGCGACAAAGAAAGCGTTCAAAAGGTTAAACAGCGCCAAATCGCCGAACAAAATGTAAACGATATTACAGAAGGCAATTTTATATAGACAGTCCAGTATATATTATGGTCCTTGGTTTATTGCTATATTCTTAAATAACATGAAGATTACAAATTGAAGACTTAATACCTAGAAATAAGTATCATATTGCGTTGTAACAGTCACCCTAATTTAAATTAAATAAAGTGTCAATGGACCGTAAGCCAGGAACAAATTTCGTCACCAATCGCGTCTCAGTCAGGCGAAATGTCACCTGCACAGCTACTCCACTAGTAACAAATAGCGTACTAGTAGTACACTAGTAGCTACTAGGTGGAGTAGCAGTGCAGGCGACATTTCCTCTTACATTTTCGGTATCTTTAGGCGGCTTTCGGACAGAGGGAGCAATTGAATTGAGCTTCAAAAAGTTTTTAGGCCGTGGTCGTCTATATCTCTATAGTCTCTGATGAAGGCTTGTGATGGTCAGCTGCCGCTCCGTTGGTGGGTTGAGGAACGGCATTTGTTCCTGGCTTACGGTCTATAAGGAACCTGGCTCGACCACGACACGATAATGGAATTCAAATAATAGCACAATTCATTGAGCTAATGAGCATTTGAGTGAGCGGCCAAGGTACCCAAAAATATCTGAACATGCACTTTATCGTCCTGACAATAGAGGCGTTGTTCAGATATTTGTGACCACCTTGGCCGCTCCGATATATCTGATGACCGTACACCGAAATACTTGCGCATTGAGGCAGACTACAAATATTATACGCGTATCGTAGTAACGCTACTCGTTACTAGATGCCGCTGCATGGCAGATGTCATTTTCTTACTTTCTGCTTTGCGTCGTACCTATTTTTACCACCGTCATGATTTTCAAAATAGTTTCCACATCAAGTATGTCTTCATTCACTGACTAGTTCATCATTAGCTGTAATAAAAACAAATATTTTATTTTACTGTTTTTATTAAAGCAAGTACCTATAACTACACCTAAAACCATAATTAGGTGAACTAAATTGACAGGAGATTTCATAGAAAACTTGTCAAACAACTGTCAGATGTATGAACCCTCCTGTCAATTTAGTCCACCTAATTATGGTTTTAGGTGTATACCTTGTGCAACCTAAGAAGCGGTTTTTGACACCTGTCATCTAAGTACATTTTATAACCTAAAAATTTGACAGGTGTCAAAAACCGCTTCTTAGGTTGCACAAGGTATACAGGGTTGCAACACGTGTGCTCAAAAAGGATACACAGAATTCATCCTTACCTCTTATATCGTGTAAACAACCGTGTGAAAATCTAGATATCGTAATGTCATTTATTTTTAGGTTATGCGTTTGTTACTTCGACATTGAAGAAAATTTTATGAAACTTGATATTTTTCTTTGGTTACTTGATTGCATTAAATACTTTGTGAGTTTCTCTTAGTATATCGTCATCATCATCTCAGCCATAAGACGTCCACTGCTGAACATAGGCCTCCCCTTTAAGGGGGGGTTTGCCATACGCGCCACGCTTGGCAGGCGGGTTGGCTTTCGGAAGATGCTGCTGCCCATCTCCCGGTATATTCCCTTAGCAGACTCCTACTGCAACCACGGGACGATATGGTGGGGGACAATTCTAAGGCCGGGCACCCCACGTTCTTAGTATATAACAACATTTTAAGTTATAATTCGTAAGAAAAGTGTCAATTTCTTTGAGTAGTTTTTGTTTACACAATAAAACAAGTAAGGATGAATTCTGTATAGAATATCCGCAGCTAAGCAATTTTGACGTTTCGCATACATTTGACGTTCCCCTCCCCCGCAAAAATCGGCTAACTTTCTTTGTATAGCAAATGACAGACGTGGCCGGTCCGGTTGGTTGAATAGTCTAAGGACAGCACTATGAGGGTCTAGTGGTACTGGTGGTTACCTCACTTGAGACACCTCGGAGTGAAGACGTGCACCAGCGAGTCCCACCCGCAGTCGGCGAGCTGGTGCGGCCGCAGGGAGCTCCAGTCCAGCCCGTACGTGAACTCCGAGTGGTGACGGGTCTCTAAGGGATCACAGCACTATGAGGGTCTAGTGGTACTGGTGGTTACCTCACTTGAGACACCTCGGAGTGAAGACGTGCACCAGCGAGTCCCACCCGCAGTCGGCGAGCTGGTGCGGCCGCAGGGAGCTCCAGTCCAGCCCGTACGTGAACTCCGAGTGGTGACGGGTCTCTAAGGGATCACAGCACTATGAGGGTCTAGTGGTACTGGTGGTTACCTCACTTGAGACACCTCGGAGTGAAGACGTGCACCAGCGAGTCCCACCCGCAGTCGGCGAGCTGGTGCGGCCGCAGGGAGCTCCAGTCCAGCCCGTACGTGAACTCCGAGTGGTGACGGATCGTCTCTAAGGGATCACAGCCTCTCTTCAGGTCCCATATCCTGGAAAAGTTATGTCTTTATCAGGTGTTTTCAAGTTATTTCGAATGGAAACCCTAATTAAAAAGATTACTAACCCGACTGCGGTTATACTTGGAAAACTATACAGGTGGATTTTCCAAATAGGAGAGGGAAACTAACAGATTCCATGATGGTACGCGAAATGGTCTTAGGATACCTATATGTGACATTCCACGAAAAAAGGTACCTTATGGCGGTTGGGGCTTACGCTATTTTTAACCGACTTCAAAAAAGGAGGAGGTTCTCAATTCGACTGAATTTTTTTTTTTTTTTTTTATCATAATTTTTTTTTTGTATGTATGTTACTCCATATCTCCGTGAATCGTGAACCGATTTTCAAAATTTTTTTTTGAATCGAACAGGTATAACCCCTAGATGGTCCCATTGTCACCAAGTCGGGATCTGATGATGGGATCCTGGAGAAATCGAGGGAACTCTTCAACTATTATAGGCACACCTATAGTGATTTCACTATTTTTTACAGCAACTCGGCCACTTCCTCTTGGAATAGCGGATCCTAAGTGAAGTCGGTTCTTTTTTTGTTTAAAATTATTAACGACGCTGAAATACTAATACGATGCTTCGCAACGTAAGCGCCAACCGCCATAAGGTACTTTCACCCGTGGGACGTCACATATTATATTTTCGATTCTGTTCCTAACTCAAAAAAGTCTTTTAGAGACCAACCCAACCTGGGCACTAGAAAGGTTGATGATGATGATGATGATGATGATGATGATGATGATGATGATGATGATTTCTTCCTGTTATCCCTCATTAGGGACATAGGGCTCGCAGAAGAGTTTTCTATTTGTCGCTATCTTGAGCGGCTACTTAAAGGTTATAAATTAAAAATTACGTTTTTCATTGAGCTCAGCTGTGGGGCTCAAAGAAAATCAGCTTCGTGAAAGACAGGCGAAGTCACACAGTAAGGGTTCCTTTTTTACCATTTTGGTACAGAACCCTAAACATACCTCGTAGTGAAATCATAGGAGACCCCCGCTATGACAGACGGCGCGTGCGGCGAAAACTGAACCCTCCTTACTGCACACTCGCATCCTAGAACATTACATTTTATTTGGGTTATTCATAATGTTTAGGTATCATTTCATTTTTTCAATAGTTTCAAGGTTTCAAAGAAGGTTCCTAATTCTTCGGGATCTATGTAGCATTTTTTATGTAGGTATGATCATCATCACAATCTTACACAAATCAATCTAGTTCCACAGTAAGCTCAATAAGGCTTGTGTTGTGGGCACTAGGCGACGACATAATATATATAATAAATAGATATAGATAAATACTTAAATACATAGTAAACATCCATAACTCAGGAACAAATATCTGCGATAAACACACAAATGAATGCTCTGAGCAGGATTCGAACCCGGGACTTCCTGCTTCATAGGCAGGGTCACTACCGACAAGGCTAGGAAGCCGTTTAGAATATAATTTGCTTACATAAACATTATGACTGAGTTAATTATAGAAGTCGTCTCTTTGGCGTACCTCTACCCTCCGTGATTCTTAAGCCACTCAAGCTTCTATTTAAATTGGATATTCCATAGCGTAAGTATTAAACAACCAATTCAGCTAGGACCCTTAATTTGTCCGCGGAGCGTCCGCAATCGGAGCGTCCAAGGTACTCAAAAATATCTTAACATGCACTTTATCGCCTTGACAATAGAGGCGTTGTCCAGATATTTGTGACCACCTTGGCCGCTCCGATATATCTGATGGCGACTGTAGTATAGTTAGTTACCTTTTAAAGTGAACATGGGCGATGTAAGCCTCCTCAGATCCCATCCTTTGACTAGACCATCAGAACCCGCCGTAGCGATGGCATGCGTTTCTATCCTGCTCCAATCGCAGGATAAAACCTGAGACAACAATACATTGACGTATTAATATCAGCTGTATAGTAACAGAAGATTGCACTTTATTCTTGGCCGCTATTTGGATTACAATTTTTCACCACACCACAGGAAAAATAAATATTATAGCTTTGTTCTATAAAATATAAAAAATTTAAGTGAATGCTTTCAAAATCATATATATCAAAATAATTTATTTAAAGTCCGTCCAAGTTTTGACTGTATGGCACAGTCAAAACTTGCACCAAATTACTTTCCCCACATGTGAAGAAAATACTTTTTTTCCCCACCGCTTTCAAGGGATAAAGAGCGCGTTTCCGAGGCGGAGTGGTGAACATAACTGTAAGTCAATGTGCAAAGGTTTGTCCTTGAACTATCTAGGTACGCCCAAAAGAGCGGTATGGGCACTGCGAATATCATCTCGCTAATTGTGGTACCCGAAATAAAAGGCATTTTTATTTTATTTTAAGGACAGTGCTATAGCACTTGACCGATCATTATGGAGCTGGTTTCATACATTACCTCAGCGTCGTGAGCTTTGACCTGAGCCGCGGGTCTCGAGGGCTCGGCGCAGGCCCACAGCTTGAGGTGGCCGTCGCCGGACACGGACGCGAACGTGCCCGGCGAGTGCGGCGAGAACACGGCCGTGTACACCAGCTGCGAGTGGCCCGCGAACGTGTTCAGACATGCCTCGGATTCGGGGTCCCACTGGAATAATAAGATGAACTATAAAGTCACGGATAGATTAAATAAGCGACAAATGTCAGTAGTAGATTATAAGTTCAATGGAATTCTGGCTAGTTCTACCTTCTACCTCTCTGTTGGAATCGCACGTGGCAGTAGTATTCGTAGAAAGCGATGCCTAGGTAAATTTTCTATGATAAGCCGAATGGGCAAGCTGTGTCAAAACGCCGAGTCAGTTCGAGAGTAAATAGCAAAGAAGATACCTGACTAAGGCATTGTCGACCGCGAGTAAAAACTCCGAAGTCAACTCGCTATATCCCGTCCCTATTTTAACATAACTAGTAGTTCGCCCCGAACTGTGAACTCGCGAATCTTGTGTTTTGCCATAAATGTGCAATAGTAGAATTACTACAAATACCAAAAATAGGTATCGGGTATTTTTTCTCAACTAACCATCACGGTGAAACTAAACGTCCATATTAAATTGTGCGGTTGATGCGCAAAATTTAACCGCGACGAAATCGCTTCAGATTTGACAGTTTTTGTCTCATCTAAATTTAAATCGACATCTTACATGCCTCTCACTCTGTTGCTTTGACATTTCGTTCTCATCTGTGGACCACCTATACAGGTTTCGGCAGGGGGGTACAACTCAAAGTAAATCTGTCAAAAAATTTGAGTTTGACACGACGTATCCGCTACGTTTGCATAAGTGCGAAAAAGAACTTGTCATGCGTTAAGAAGGGACAACATGATTCGTGACGTTACGTGACATTACAGAGGTCTCTCTGTTATACTATTATTTACTCTGTGGTTTCGGTCACCATCATTATGCGTCTATGGTAACTCTCTCTGACTAATGTCACAGAGTAAATAATAGTATAATACAGAGAGACCACTGAAATGTCACATAACGTCACGAATCATGCTGTCCCTTCTTAACGCATGACAAGTTCTTTTTCGCACTTATGCAAACGTATCGGATACGTCGTGTCAAACTCAAATTTTTTGACAGATTTACTTTGAGTTGTACCCCCCTGCTAATGTGTTAATGTCAGTATGCTGATGGCCCTAGCAGCCAAAGCTCTAATAAATTAAAAAAAAGTCAGTTGTCAAAATATTTACACCAAAATCAAAATATAATTGAAAATATTTTTGAAATCAATTTTATGTTGCTAATTGTTATGAAACAGTAAGCAGTTAATAAGGATTTGACGGGAGTGTTAATCAATACCTTTCGTTTGATACTAAACTCAACCGTACTTGCTCGTAAAAGTAGCAAATAAGATGGCCAATGTAACAGGACCCCTTTACAAAACCTTTTTAGGCCTTCTAATTTCAGAACTCCCGTCTCAATCCAGCTCATATACGAACTCGCAAATTTTGTTGGTCTCTGCTACAACCCCAACAAATTTCATTAAGATTGGAAAATCGTTACTAAAGTTATCGTCGGACAAACTATTTAAATCAAAAAGCCATCCAAATGCCGAGACGTCCCAGTAGCCAGGTGACAGTTGTTGTTTGTAAGAACGATCTTCGCTTACGCTCCGCTCGTTCGAAAAAAGTCAGTTGTCAAAATATTTACACCAAAATCAAAATATAATTGAAAATATTTTTGAAATCAATTTTATGTTGCTAATTGTTATGAAACAGTAAGCAGTTAATAAGGATTTGACGGGAGTGTTAATCAATACCTTTCGTTTGATACTAAACTCAACCGTACTTGCTCGTAAAAGTAGCAAATAAGATGGCCAATGTAACAGGACCCCTTTACAAAACCTTTTTAGGCCTTCTAATTTCAGAACTCCCGTCTCAATCCAGCTCATATACGAACTCGCAAATTTTGTTGGTCTCTGCTACAACCCCAACAAATTTCATTAAGATTGGAAAATCGTTACTAAAGTTATCGTCGGACAAACTATTTAAATCAAAAAGCCATCCAAATGCCGAGACGTCCCAGTAGCCAGGTGACAGTTGTTGTTTGTAAGAACGATCTTCGCTTACGCTCCGCTCGTTCGATAATGTATTTAACACACTATTTAACAACTACGCGCGTAGCGAAAATGCTTCGTAGAGCCGTGACGACAACGTGTCGTCATTAGAAGTGAATGGATTAATATACAAAACTCACAAGTTTGACGGTAGTATCCCAGCTAGCACTAAGTAGGTGTGCCCTAGGCCAGTCTACGGAGCACACTTCGCTAGTATGAGCCCGGAAGACCCTCAAGGGCGCCGCGCAGCCCACTCGGAATACTATCACGGCCCCGTCCCCCGCGCCGCAGGCCGCCGCCCCGTCCGTCACGCCCGACCATGTCTGCATATAAAGAATCAATAAATATTAAATTGTACAAAAAAATTAAAAAAATCAACCTTGTTATGTTGCCAGTATGGTTCATTATGGCTATGAACTTGTGGTAGTACTTAGTAAGTTTTGCTTGTCAGCTGACGATATTTAATATGAAAAAAATGTTGCTCACTTTTGCTGATATTGACTATAGACTTTTTAGAGCTATAGTTATAAAAGAAAAAGGAATAAATCATGTCTACAACAGTACGAAGTCAAATCAAAGTCAGCAAATGACTGTAAGTTGTAAGCTATTAGGCCGCCAAAAGAAACATCTTTATCCCTCCCTACTAATATGTATTACTAATATCACAAATATAAAAATAACCCTGTCTGTCTGTTGCCTCTTACACTTAAACCGCAGAAACAATTTAGATGATATTAGATGAGAAGATAGTTTTAGTTTCAGGGCATAGTATACAGACAAACTCGCAGACAGAAGCTAGTAGCATATAAGGAGGGTACAGTCACCGGCGATAGTATCTTCCTACACAAAGGCCGCAGAAATATGTGACACACTCTTATTTGTAAGGACATAAGAGTGTGTCACATATTTTTGCGGCCTTTAGGAAGATACAATTTTGCTGGTGACTGTACATTATGCAAGCCAAGACCTACCGCTGCAGTATCCGTTACATAAACCAAATTAAGTTCCCAGGACGTAAACACCAAGTCTATTAAGTCAATCGTCTATAAATAAAGAGATCCAACTAGTCAGATATAAGCTTGTTAGTACTGACGTAGCGCACTTGGCTGGCTTCGGTACATAATATTTGAATATAGTGTAAATGCCAAGTTAGTTGAAGGTCGAAGGTGTGGCACATTAATATTCTTTACATTTCTCAGCAATGATATAAGATTAATATGAAAATTCAATGAATCAACAAAATACAACTTAGAATGTAATAAAATACAGAAAGACTATTAACTTTATTCGATAATTTCTGACAATTCGAAAGTGCTCATTGCTATGCCTACTTGAACAAAGAAAATTTTGACTTAATCAGATTACATGAGGCCTTTGCCCAGCAGTGGGACACCTTAACAGGCTAATAAAAAAAAAACAGATTACAGACTAAATTACTTTAAGACTGTACAATATAATGTAATACAGAAAACTTGCAATAATAGATCTTATATCATTAATAGAAAGATGATAATTGCTTGAGCACGACTTTTCCATGCAAAGCATTCAATTATACATGAGAATGTTATCCAACAACTTTTTAAAATGCTTAGTAAAAGGAAAATCATTGTCGGTTGTTCATACAGTTTATTTCTAAATGATATTTTATGGAAGTAATGCCTTATTGACAACCAAGAATGATGTACCTGTGACTTGAGAATGTCGCAAATAAATTATATGTTATGATTAATTAATGAATAGATCTTAGTTGAACTGATATTAAAGCTTGATCTTATAGTGAATAATTTTGCTCATTAGAACAGAATCCATTTGGTTTCTAGTAGTTGAAAATTTCTGTTAGGTTGCCAACTGAGACTTAACATTTTCTTTCTTTGTTTTAATACTTATTCTATGTGTTGGACTATGTGGAAAAAAATTATACTTTTTACAAATGATATAACTGATGAATGAGTAAGAAGCATGCCATATAAATATACAAGTAATTACCACATCAAACAGCCCATCGCTCCATTCCAATTTCTGTACTTCTACTATCGTAGCCCCATCAGGGGCAAGCTCCAAGAAAAAAAGGGTGCCTCCACCAGCCAGTCCGTAATACTGACTAGTAGCCACCGCTAACGCATCCGGCCGCGTCCGGGAAAACCGGACGGCGTACCCGTGCCGGCCCGGCGTCAGGAACGTCGGCATACTGATCGTATAACTAAAACAAAACAATTCTATACAAGTGCGATGCTGAAAACCAAAATGGAACACCAAATCTGAGCATAAACTCACATCGTTACATATTACATGTAGATAGCTTATCAGCGCATAATATAATAGAGCTAATTAGACACTTGTAAACTAATTTCATTGTTTATCAGCATAAATAAACCCTGAAACAACAGCAGTAAGAAGAATCCGATAAAATCGGAGCCTAACCTAGTTTTTCTGTCATAACAAAACGTCAGCGTGACGTTTCGTTTCACTACGACATTTTGTACGGCTTTGAAATAGTGGTGTGACATCAAAATCGATATGCATGCGATGCGTCACAAGATTTTAATCCAATTTGACGGCCTACATAATCTTATTAGAATACGTTCTGCAAGAAACCTCACATGTTCCTATATAAAAGCAAAATTCTCCGCTACTAATCATTTCTGGTGAACTCCTTACTGAGACATCACAACTCCTATTGGAGATTCTCATATATACCTTGTCCGTTAAATCCGAAAACTTTAATAAGAATGGTCGTCGCTGTCAAAGTATTTAAGAAAACAACACCAAATGGCAAAGTTACGGTTTACCTCGGCAAGCGGGACTTCATTGATCATATGGATTACTGCGATCCTGTCGATGGAGTGGTGGTTGTCGACAATGATTACCTGAAAGGAAGGAAGGTTTACTGTCAGGTACATAAGTGAAGTGTTATAGTGAATAGTGCAGTGAGGTTAAAGGATTTGTAGCCCGATTTAGAAAATTGGCAGAGTGAACAAAGTAAAAAAAACCGGCCAAGAGCATGTCGGGCCATGCTCAGTGTAGGGTTCCGTAAACTGAGACCATTTATTCAAAAGGTCGTTTCTTACGGGAAATTTGGCGGCGCTTACGTCATTTTTACTTTCGTCCTTTCACTATGGGTTTTTGAATGATAACTCAAAAACGGCTCAACCGATTTATTTCAATATAGTTTTCATTGAAGGTACTCATTAAGCCTCATTTCATGAATTTTTTCAAAATTTTAGGAACCACGATTCAAAAGTTAGATGGGGGGGACGCCCTGTTTTAAACTTTCGGAGCTATTATTTCCGAAAGTATTACTTTTATCCAAAAACTGTTTTAGAAGACCCTAATTCTTTTTAAAAGAGCTATCCAACGATACCCCACACAACTTGGTTGGAACGAAAAAAATTTTTCCCCCCACTTCACGTGTAGGGGAGGTACCCTAACAAAATATATTTTTCGCGTTTTTATTCTACCGTTTTGTCGGCTTGGTTAATGCACATATTCAAACCAAATTTCAGCTTTCTAGTGCTAACGGTCACTGAGCTAGACCGCGGACGGACGGACGGACGGACGGACGGACATGGCGAAACTATAAGGGTTCCGTTTTTGCCATTTTGGCTACGGAACCCTAAAAAACATCTCATGTGAATTAATTATGTTCCCGTTACGCCGGGAATCGTTCGGTGCTTTCGGTGGCTACTTATTTGAGTTTTTGTTTCAATCACTCGACTACCGAAATATTTCCCCCCTTGTGCTTTGTAGCTGTTGGAAAGTTGTTTATCGGATTTAAAATAAATTAAATATTCTTTCCTCAGCTCGTGACAACATACCGCTATGGTAGGGAGGAAGATGAAGTAATGGGAGTGAAGTTTTCCAAGGAAATGGTGATCGGGCAGGAGCAAGTTGTGCCCATGATTAACTCGAAGATGGAACTTACTTCGGTTCAGGAGAAACTTATCAAGAAACTGGGACCTAATGCCTATCCCTTCACCTTCAACTTCCCTGACATGGCTCCTAGCTCGGTAAAACTCACTGTAATGTGCGTGATTATGTGTGTTAAGTTAAAAGTGTTTACAATGTTTATTAATAATTCAGATCACTCTGCAACCTTCTGAGGAAGATCAAGGCAAGCCGATGGGCGTAGATTACTGCGTTAGGACCTACGTGGCTGAGACCGAAGACCAGAAGAGCCACAAGAGGAGCTCAGTGACTCTTGCTATTAAGAAGGTAGGAAAAGGAGACTTAAGCTGATGATCGATTTCAAAAGAGTAAATATTATGTGACTCTGCTAATGGACAAAGACTTTTTAATTGGCTAACACTACATAAGTACCTAACCTAGGCATCTATTTCAATTAAGATTTAAACTTCTTGGTTACAGCTGCAACATGCTCCTGCCAACCGCGGCCGTCGTCTTCCCAGCTCTCTAGTGAGCAAGGGCTTCACTTTCAGCAATGGAAAGATCAATCTTGAAGTGACCCTGGACAAGGAGATCTACTACCATGGCGAGAAGCTAGCCGCCAACGTCATCGTGTCGAACAACTCCCGGAAATCAGTCCGCAACATCCGCTGCATGGTTGTTCAACATGTTGAGATTACGATGATCAACTCTCAATTCAGCCGTCATGTTGCCTCGCTGGAGAGCCGTGAAGGATGTCCTATAACCCCTGGTGCCAGTCTGTCTAAGACATTCTACCTGGTGCCTTTGGCGCGCACCAACAAGGACATCCGTGGTAAGGGAGCATTCTAATTTAGTACGTCTGGCACAGTCAAAAATGAGGACAGATAAGTTAAAACACGTCCATATTTTACAGGTGTGGCTTTGGATGGTCACCTGAAGGAAGATGACGTGAATCTGGCTAGCTCGACCCTGGTCGCTGACGGCAAGTGCCCTACTGAAGCTATTGGTATCGTGGTTTCGTACTCCGTGCGTGTGAAGCTGAACTGCGGGACCCTCGGTGGCGAGCTGGTCACTGACGTTCCTTTCAAGCTATTGCATCCCGCTGAAGGTATACATAACTTATTAATTATAGTAACATAATCTTCGTGGAAACAATTATTATAATACTTATTCTGACGCAGTTATTAAAGAGTACTACTCTTTGTAATCTTATTCAATTAGAGATTCTAATTGTAAACAATTCAATCAACAAAAAAAATAAGTAGAACTTTCTTTACGAGTAGGTAGTGTAATATTTTTTTACAAAAGAAAATGCTGGTAGGTATCTACGGTTGCTAATTTTGATAATGGATTATTTTCTAAACCCAACGAATGGTGTATGGAATTAGAATGTCATACATTTTTACTACACCTAATTGTTTAAATGTATATTTTAAAATACACAGGCTCTGTCGAACGCCAGCGTTTCAATGCGATGAAGAAGATGCAGAGCATCGAGAGACACCGCTACGAGAACTCTCTCTACACCAACGAGGAAGAGGATAACATTGTCTTCGAAGACTTCGCTCGCCTCCGAATGAACGAGCCGGAATAAACACACTTAAAAAACTAACAAAAAAATAGCAAAATACATAAAAAAAATACAAAAATATCGCAACTAAGCAAGTGTCGACCATGTAACTACCCTTTTGTGAACCTAGTTACTTGTTTTTGATTTTTAACCGATTTATTTAACAGTATTATCCTAATTGCTGTGTCCAAATTTATGTGCTAGGTATTCATCTCAATGTTGAATGTAACGTCATTTTGAGATTATATTTAGGCAAATTAGAAGTAATAAATAACTAATCTTTTTTGAAAAAATATAAAACTATTTACTATCATTAGTGAAAATATTTATTTAGTTATAAAACTTTTGTGATAAAATTATAATCACTTACCTTTCCTAAAATTGATTGTTCCTCTATTTTATTTACAAATAAACATCACCAGAAAGAAACTGTATTTCACTTAACTTTATTTTAATGTAATTTGAAGTACACAGCGGAAGGACCTGCGCTATACTGACATCAAAATAAAGATGCTCTATAAGTCATGTTGCAATTTGCATATTCTATTGTATTCGATTATAAGGGTACACAGGTAACGAAAGGGCTATTTTCCCCGCCCTATTCAATTGTATTCCTTCATACGGTGGCAGCGTTTGATTATGAAAAGGCGTCTCTTTGTGAACGAAACGCACTGACCCACAGATAAGACAGTTTTCGTCGAGGGTTCCTTTGGGTTGGGCGATACCGCGAAACCGCGAATATCGATATTCGAAAACCGCTTTAGATCTCAAAGCAAGTATTAACTAGAGCCCGCACACGTGTACCCCCGTATGGGATAGATATATAGATGCCCATAATCACCTCTACAGCATAAAACAGAACAATTTACCAATCTTTTCCTTAGCTGACACAACTTTCTAGGAAAACTAACAGCTTTTCTCGTAGCAATCACAGAAATTCTTGAAGAAATCGCGCATTATATCTGTTTGTTACCCTCCACTGCTAGAAGTAACGCGTGGAGGGTAATAGAAACTATGACAAGGACCAACGATAATAGCACCTCTCTGCCGTATCTATTGAAAGTGTAATAAGACCATCCCGTTCTATCTTGGTATTATTAGTTCCGTGTCAGATCTATGGGTGGTATATCTATGCTTTAGATAATCTTAATTATTAAAATGACTACAAAGTCTGATAACCATATCAGTCGAATCACATAGTATCTATTAACCCACTATAGTATTATTAATTGGCGCCTTATCATATATTTAGATGACTATATTTATTATTTTTTGAGCTGCGGCCCTATACGTAACGTTCTTATTTTCACACAGGAACATGGGTCGTAACACTCGTAACTACATTACATACAACCACAGCTACAACAAATTGTCAGGTAAATTAGAAAGTCGGTCAGGCAAATCTAGTCAAATCCTAACTTCCGAGTAGTTTATCTTGCAACCTACAGTGCTTCCGGTACAAAAGATACTACTGACAAATACAGCCTTGGCCAGAAGTGTTGAGCACTAATGCGATTTTCATACAAAACTGGAAAGTTTAGTCCATCGTTTCCATCTTTGTTTAAGTTATTTTGTCAATTAATTTAAACTAATAGGCATGTTTTGTTGAAGTTAGTAGTAACTGCATAGAATATTTGCAATATATGTCGCACCGACTTAAATTTACATTTTTGGTACCTTCTGTTTTCATATTTTTTAAGTAGGTACCTTGAAAGTGTTATTAAGTGAAGTTTTCTATATTTATAAATAAAATATAACATTTACCGTTACTGTACATTGTTAGGATAGGGAAATAATGCTTAACATCAAAATTGTAAACAAAAAACACCTATGCTCAATACTTCTGGCCAAGGCTGTAGGTATCTCCTAGTAGCCATAGCCAGTAGTAGGTAAAGGGGAAAGCAACGTACAAGGGTCAATGACCCTACATATATAGGTATAGGTACAGTACATGCATTAGATAAGATTAACGGGACGTAAGCAATGCTAATGTTATGATAACGTTGGAACACCGTGAGGGTAATTAATGGAAACAAGTAAAAATAAAAGGAATGTACAGGATTGTAGAGGTAAAGGTTCGGCAACGGGCATGAGACTGGAGTTGCAGGCGTCCATAGGCTGCGGTAGCTGCTTACCATCAGGCGGGCCGTATGCTTGTTAGCCACCGTCGCAGTATATAAAGAGAACTTCTACTACTTGTAGAGATAAATTAAATAATTATAGAATCGTAGAGAAAACAGCCCCAATGCGTATCGGACTCGCACCCTGAGGCAGGTAAAGAACTATTTTTTTATTGTAGGCCCAGCCCATTAAGATGGGGTGGCTAAAATAATAACAAATTTGACTGTGGTGGGGGGTGGCTAAAATAACGGAGAACCATTAGACTTCATCCAAATCTTTACCTTAAAAAAACAATTAAAACCAAGATTCTCATGATCCAAAACTGGTCAGACTAGTTTGGACAAAGGACAAAGGACGGAAGACTACCATTGTCCTGTCCGTGCGAAAAGGGTTCGTCCAAAAACAGGTTTGACCGCTTACTCGTGAGAAAGGACAGTAGAGTAAGGAATGACCCTGCATGTTCGTCTGCGATGCAAAAAGGGTGACACATTGATGTTGTGTTCAGAGGGTTGTGTTCTTCATAATTTTAGTAAAATAAATTGTCTTCTATTCTAATTATGTATGGCTTGTGCACCATTTATTAGGTTTTCGCACGCGACGTCACGAGACAATAATAAAGTCATGCTAGGCGGAGGAAATTTGAAGGTCAAGAGGGTTTCCTGAAATCCAGGTGGCGGCACTGTGACGAGAGTTCTTTTTGACAGCAGTTGTCAAAATCCACCAATAAAAAAAAATTTGATTAAACATGATTGGCAAATTATAGCAGCTGCACTTCTCTGTCATCTGGTGTAAGAAACTAAAAAATCGATTCAGGAAACCCTTAGGTATTAATGTAATAATGTGCGTGCCATAGCGTGTACTTACACTACTTACATTCACTTACTTTTTCTCGTTCATATGGCATTTTTCCTGAAAATATGACTTGCTTTCATTGATTTCTGCACGTGGCCAACTATTTTACCTTTTTTTTTAAGTTATTTGAATGGTGTGTTCTAATAAAATATTATTATTACCCAGATGATAAAACGTGACGATATTGTCGATCTCCACCATAAAGTACAAACGCCTAACAACACGCACTGCACGAAACGTTCGCCATCCATACCATCAGTATATCACCCGGAAGGACACTTTCCATTGTATTCAACCCTTCGACAAGTGCACAACCCTAACTAAGGGTTCAGTGGACAATGGTTCCCATGAACGAACTGGTCAAACTGGTTTCCAGTGACCTTGTGACCCTAGCGGCTATTGCATCGTCTTTGCAAAACGTGAGTATGGATGGCTTGTAAGGATTTTTGTGTGGGAATTTGTAATTGCATAGATAAGAATATAACGGACGGTCGGTTTTGAAATGAACGGTTTTTTTTTTCGAAAGTTTCGAAACCTAACAATGATTTAGCGTCATCGTCAGGAAAATAATAAAAGTAGATGTACGCTGTAAGTGCGGTGTTTGTCTTAATAATGAACAAAATTTTAATTTATCGAGTCGGTTAAGTAAGTAACGAAGTATTTTATTAATTTTTTATAAGAGTATTCCATATATTTTTTTACATACATACATTTGTGTGTGTAGTGTTATTTAACAATTTGGGTGAAAGTTAGATATTAAATTACTGAAAACATCAACCATTGTGTAATTTGAGTGGGATATCGCCAATGAAAAAATGCGAATAAGTGCCGCTTTAAATTTAAGTTTTTTTTTATATTTTAGAACAGCTTTATTGTAATGTAAATAATGAGGAGATACAGGTAGTTTAAAATTATCCTCCTTCCTAATAATATACGAATCTAACAGGAATAACTCAAGATGAATATCTCCTCATTATTTACATTGCAATAAAGCTGTTATAATATTTATAAAAAAACTTAAATTTTAAGCGGCACTTATTCGCATTTTTTCATTGGCGATATCCCACTCAAATTACACAATGGTTGATGTTTTCAGTAATTTAATATCTATCTTTGACCCAAATTGTTAAATAACACCACACACCCAAATTTCCACATTCACACCCCACCTCAATAAGTTGATGAAAACATTTACAATACCCGTACCAGCATCTCTACTCTCTACCTGTTTTTTTCTATCGTCGCGTGCCGTTTCTGCATCTCCATGGACCCCATGGCTCTTTGAGGTCTTTTGTCATCTCCCCTAACAGACCTGTCTGTTTATTTAAAATCTGCATAAATAAACCAATATACGGGAGTTTTAAAACCAAGAATGACAGGAAAAATAACGATCCAAATCCAAAATTTGTCCAAAATCAAATAAGACGTGATTAATAGAGCCCTAGAAACGAAGACATTGATTTGGCTATTTTTCATTAAGTTTTAAAAGTGCTTTTCTGTCTGAAATTAGCAAGCCGATGCATAATTTCAGACTAATCTCATTCCATAGACGCTCCGCCACTGGCTACCTACATCATAATATGTTTACAAATCTAAGCGAAATATTATATATTACTCGTACTAACTACATCACTTACTACTGTATATCCCAATCATCTATAACCGTTTTTTCAAAACGCCACAAATCCCATGTCAAAATCAAAATGCAAAATTCCCATGACCCAAAACTGGTCAGACTAGTTTGGACAAAAGACCAGGAAGACACTTCGAGACCATTGTCCCGTCTGCGATTGCGAAAAGGGTTCGTCCAAAAACAGGTTTGACCGCTTCCTCGTGAGAAAGGACAGTAAAAGGAATGACCCTTTATTTGCATGAACGCCTGGAGAAAGGGGGACAGAGCTGGTATAGTCGCCATCAGATATGTCGGAGCGGCCAAGGTGGTCACAAATATCTCAACAACGCTTCTATTATCAAGGCGTATATTGCATGTTCAGATATTTTTGAGTACCCTGGCCGCTCCGATATATTTGATGGCGACTGTACGTTCGGAAATTGAAATAAAGTAAGTTAGGCGCGGTTTTGTATATCAGACTTATAATGTCTGTGAATTTAGCTTTCCTAATACGCATCAAAAGTAGTAGGTAGGTATATAAACCCATTTCATACTACAAAGTTTTACATATGATTCATCATCCTCCTAGCGTTTGTCCCGGTTTTATGCCACGGCTCAATTGTGCCTGGGGTCCGCTTGGCAACCTAATCTATGAACTGGTGTAAAAACTAGTTTTTACGAAAGCGACTGCCATCTGACCTTGCAACCCAGAGGGGAAACTAGGTATTATTGAGATTAGGTCCGGTTTCCTCACGATGCTACACCGAAAAGCGAGGCTATCGGCGCTATTTGTAAACGAAGCTCAAACTAAAATTACCAATAGGCTTTCTAAAACAAAACTATTTCACTTCACGCAATAATAATACAAACCTTGCGTTCACTATCCAAGACACCACACACCCGAACACGGAACAGGACACTTCATTGTACAACCCTTCCGACAAGTGCACGCTAAGGGTTGACAGTGGACAATGGTTCCCACGGGGTAACTGGTCAAACTGGTTTCCAGTTATTGCAACGGCTCACTGAACGGGTAACCAGTGTAAGAACGCTACATATAGATAGATTTTAGGTAGTTCTACAGTGAATCGTGTGCAGAATAATTTGTTAAAAGACAATTTTCGACTTTATATAACACTACTTCCATTTCCATATCTATAGTTAGTGAATAGCGGTCATTTGGACAGATTTTGGGCCCCAGTAGATTCAAAATTAATAAATAGGAAGTAAGAAACACATACACACAATTATAAGTAGGAATAAACAAAAATATCTCTGAATCCGAAAAACACTTATATATTACATAAATAATTTCTGAAAAAGGCCTTTTAAAAGATAAAAGATAAAAAGATAAAACTGACTATCTGATACCTATGCATTAGTGGGCAGAATATTCCAGGGTCCCAAGTTATAATGGTTTTTTTAACGGTATACACGCTCGCGTTCAATAATAACATCGTACGGCTGTGACCCTTGTGGCTACTGCACTTTCTGCATTGCGAAACGTGAGGCTGGCTCTACATGATGGGCCATCATAGGGACGCAGCTATACAACGGAACGAGATCGCAATATCGTTAGCTCCCTCTAACGCATAGCTGCGTCCCTATGATGGCCCATCATGTAGAGGAGCCATGAGGATAGTTGTCTGGCAAGGATTTGGTGGGAATTTGCGATAATAATGGCTAAGGGCTTGGAGTAAATATATTAGAACAGAATAACGGACGCTCGGAAATGCGATTTGAAATGGGGTTGGCAACTGTCAAAGTGACATCTTCAAAATTGGTCCCTAGAAAAGCTAAATTTGTATGGCGCGAAGTAGTTTTTATTTATTTTCGCGAAAATGACTCAATTTTTTGTCTCGAATTGCTCCGAAATTGAAATCCATCCGTTTTTGGAATAAACTAAAATTAAAATGATGTAGATTAACGCCATAGGGAAGGTTTTTGCCTAAGAAAAGCTTTAAAGCGGTATTACACATTGCAACCTGCAGGGCCCAATCTGTTAGGTTGGAAGGTGTAATTGAAGGTAGGGCCCGTAGGGAGCTGAAGGAGGGGTAGGAAGAGGCAGGGTACACAACAGATTGGGCCCTGCAGGTTGCAATGTGTAATACCGCTTTTATGCCTGCATACAAGTTAGGGACCATTCATCGTCTGTTTCTTTCTATCATTGTTTGTATCTCTTTCTCTTATTGTATGGAATCTGGAACAGCGCCCTCTGCAAAAGTTTTCACCGGCCATCCCCATTGGAACGGTTTTTATTTCGGTTGTTATGTTTGATCGAAATACTAAACTAACTGACGTTTTCTAATTTATTAAGTCTGGTTAAGCTTTACAGTAATAAAGGGTAAGTTTTAAACTTTTCTAATAAAAGTATTTTATTTCCGTATTTATTTATTTAGCAGTGGGAGGGTGGGAACATTAATGCATGCAAAAATACGCAAATAAATACCTACCTATAACTGGTTGTCACTGATCAACAGTAAAATTGCTTTGACAGCGTCTGCCATAGCCACTTTAGTGGTTGTTGGCGTGGTAGGCACGACAGTACTCGACCACTTTAATGGCTCTTGGCGTTCAAAAGGTTAATAAAAAATAAAAAAAAACCTCTTTAACCCCCTGCTCTAGAGATGGCGCCACACTCATGCACACCGCGAGTACCGCGGAATAGCAAAGTAATAATAGGTAATGTAGTTGATAAATATGGATTTCCTCAAAGTAACCCCTGATTCCATAACTTACTTATTTCTTTAGTAGGTAGTAGGTACATTTCCCTTCTCTCAATATTCCCGGTATCCACATATTGGAAAATATCGTAGAAATTTGATATTTTTACACTTACTTTTTTGTCAAACCATTAAACATTATGCTTACCCTCAACCGCATTCACACTCCATCTCAATACACCGATGAAACCATTTATAATGCCAGCATCTCCGTTTTTTCTTGTCGCGTGCCGTATTTGCATCTCTATGGAGCCCGTTTGGACCCCGCGGGTCCATTGGGTTCTTTTGTCATCTCCCCTTTTAATTGGGACCTGTGTGAATGTTTTTTTAAATTGTCTTAAAAATCTTAAGACATCGCGTCAACGTCGCGCTGACGTCGCGTCGACGCCTTGTCGGCGCCGCTTCGCCGCTGCACGGGCGCTCGGACGACGACGGCGCTCGGAAGACGAAAACGCTAGTGTGGGGTTCCTTTTTTACCTTTTTAGTACGGAACCCTAAAAACGAAAACAAAAGGTTCAATTATTTACTGTTTTATCTACGGTAAATGCCGCCGTAAGGGACGTTACTCAGACCATTGAGTAACAGGAGATGACATCCCTAACAAAAATTTTCAGCCATGAGTTTAAGTGATCGGCACTTAAAGTCCATACATTCGCTCTTGAAACACTGACATGATGCTAAGCAACTGACAGCTGTCAACGGCCAAACATGCAGCACAAAATTTGTTCTAGATGTCACATCTAGTAGGTTCTACCTACATAATAAATCAATGACTCAGACTGACCTTGCCTGCTTGCCTGATGGGCCCACCCACTTAGTCGGCCTGACGATATTGGCCTGTCAGTTGTTCGGAGCTGTCAATTTTTTGTTCTAACTGACAGGCCGATATCGTCAGGCGGACTGATAGTCGGTGGGCCCCCTAACTATTTAATACTATATAGGTAGTATATGCTTCTCTGCCTTTTCGCCGAAAATTGCATTGCCGAATTTCACTTGCCAACCAACTTTTCGCAGAAGTTTCATTTGGCCGAATTTCATTTCCCAACTTTACATAATCCAACCTAACCTAACCCAACCTAGTAAGCAAGTTTCATTTCCCAACTATGGGGTTGGGAAATGAAATGGTTGCGAAATAATTATTTGGTAAAAGTTATTCGGCCAAATGAAACTTCTGCGAAAAGTTGGTTGGCAAGTGAAATTCGGCAATACAATTTTCGGCGAAAAGGCAGGATACCGTAGTGGTTTTATACAGGTAGTTCACTTTATTCATAGCTTCAACAAACTAGTTATAGTTTTATTGCGTTGCTCGCTCTAGCAGCGCGATGGCATCTAAGTGAAAGTACTTAGAGAAATTAAACGACCTAGAGTTTGTCTGGGAGAGAAGTGTCGTGGATTATATGGGAGCTCATACATCCTACGACACTTCTCTTTCCGGACAAACCCTAAAAAGTAGCAGAACTAGTAGCAGTAGTAGGTTTTTTAAATGAGCTTAACGCGGCTTTATTGTACATATTTAGCTCTATAGATGACGGTTTGTGGCAAAAAAATATGATGCATAATTAGGTAGGTACAATCGCCATCAGATATATCGGAGCGGCCAAGGTGGTCACAAATATCTGAACAATACCTCTGTTGTCAATGCAATAAAATGGACGTTCAGATATTTTTTAGTACCCTGGCCGCTGCGATATATTTGATGGCGACTGTACATATCTATGTCTGCTAAATTTAAAAAAATTATATTTGAGTCACATTAGGTCAAAGCCCTTAAAAGGTCAAGCTGAGTTAAAGGCTCGCAAACTTTGACCAGCAAGTATAAACAGACCATAACATTTTGTGGGAATCGGAGCTGCTTGCCCAACAGATCCTCCTTTCACTTATTATGTATTTGAACCGATACTAGGCCGGCTATTGGCTGCATTGTTTTCATTTACATAAGTATGTAATTAAACACATTATAACCTTATTAGCATCTTTGTACGGCTTTTATTAACTATGAAACTGTTTGTTGCAGTTCGATGAAGGAACGTTGAGGAGAAATAAATTTAGATTTAGATTTATTTATTTCATAATAATAAATTATAGTACAAATGGTCTTAGCCTAATTTATACAAATTTATATTATGATCGTCAAAGTAGCGTAAATAAACATATTTTGTTGGTTGATTAAAAAATTAAGAATAGTGAAATACAATATAATGAAATAATATGCACTTATTTGCGAAAAGGGAAGATATATTGGCCTAACATCCATCTGTCTGTCTATCTTTTACCTCCCACGCTTAAATCGCTGAACCGATTTAAATTAAATGTTATGTAATGTAAATAGTTTGAGTTCCGGGGAAAGAATATAGTGTTTTAACACGAAAATCAGCCCTTGAAGGAAGGAGATTGTAAATGCTTGCTTGCTGTAAGTAATTGTAATGTTGGTTAGAATGTATGAGTTCCCATATTAACTACATACAATACTTTTTAATACGGTCAAAATACGACAAAACTTGAAATCGCTCGGACAGTCCTGAAATTTGGTACGTACTTTAATTAGAGTTCCCGTTTTAATGTCCAGACCATTTGACGTTCCAGGACTTCGAGCAATCGCCAACACGTTGGAAAATGTCGTCCATCCTGAAGAAAATCGCCTTTAACTTTTAAACTTCGTACTCTATGGAAATGTGATCTAGGGCAACATTGAAGCTTATTTATTTCCGGACAAACTACACAGAGTGGGTTTCTTCTAAAAGGTATCATTATTACAGTAATTTTGTCTGTTTAGTCGTCAATTTGTATCTCTTAAATCAGTAACGGTTACTGATTCGTCCACAGATACGTTACCCGTATGTCTGACGTAAGTTCTTTGTTGTGGGACAATTATAGATAGACAAATGAAGAACTCACCCTCTTGTCCAAAACCTGTCTCGATGGATTGAGATGAGACGTGGGAAAAGGGGTTGACCTTTAGAAAGATTTCTAGAAAACAGTGGTCGGTAAAACTAAGTTTCCGAGTGGCAAAAAAAGGGTTGGTAATGAGAATGACTCCCGATCGAAGTGTATACAAAGTACGAGTATATTATGTATTGTGGTTACAGAAAAACTAGCTTAAGGGGATGGCAACAACTAAATTCCATTCCTATATTTTTCAGAGCGAGTGAAAGAGAAACACTGCGTTACGATTAGTATGGGAGCTCATTGCAAATTTTGCAAAATGATGTGTGAAAAAAAAACTACGCATTAATTGAGAAATATAAAACAACGCAGTTTTTAGCATTAGTGTAGTGGATGGAATTTTGTCCTTAATTACAAACATATAATATACATACCTACCTAATTCTAAAAACTCAATATCTCGTAAGGTAATATATCTGCTGTATACCTTTAATTGCATGAATACCCCATTAAACTATACACTAATACTAAAGGGCAGTACGCACTTACTAGTCAGTGAACTGTATGCGAATGCCATAGAGTTCAAAACAGACTAACATAAGCTGGGAAGCATTTCGGCTTCAATTTAGCGAAATCGTTTCAAGGAACTAACTAGCGATATGCCAAGTGCATTGGCACTACATCTGTTTCCATCTAGATACAGTGTCTCTCGTCGAGATAATTATCTGGTCATTCACAATCCTTATTGCTTGGGAATACGGGATACCAATAATCAATGAGGGTTTCCTGAATCGATTTTTTTCACCACATGCATCACCGTGGCGAGCGGTTCAGCTATCATAATCCACCAACACATTTCAATTCAATTTTTAAAATATGGCATTCTGTCCACAATATTGGGACAATTTTGCCAATGTCGAAGTCGCTCCAAGAGCTGGACGTTGTACGGTGAGGTTAGGCTTTTTATAAGGAGATAGCTACTCCCTACAAACAGCACGTGGACTAACGGATATCTAACTCAAACAGGGGTTACACATGTTTCGAGACTAATTCTTCATTAGTTGCTCACTAGTTCGTTAAATCACTGCAGAATAAGCTATATATTACACATTGAATCACGAAAATGAACATAAAATAAGAAGTTTTTCCCGAAACCAAACCACCTTGCTCGACAAGATGGCCGCAAGTCACCAACACATTTTTTATTGGTGGATTTTGACAGCTGCTGTCAAAAAGACCTCTCGTCACAGTGCCGCCACCTGGATTTCAGGAAACCCTCATTGAGTTGGATTGCCGTTTGTAATAGCGCTGTTGATATAATTAACCAACTTTAAAGAAATGTATAAGGTGTTTTTCCAACACGACATCGGTCGAAAGGTATGAACCAAAAAATATTTGGGAGTTGGCTCCATTGTAGAAGATGTTCAGTATGACCTACCTAATCAGAATCATGTAGAATAATATGGCTAAGAGATGAAAAAACGCCCTCAGATATATAAGATATCTGATGGTCAAATTATGCCAGCAGATTACGGTAAATGCAAGTTGGAAATGTGAATAGCTAGGAGTACACGCACAGATGTGCCAACTGATGGAACTGTCCGATGGCCCTATTCAGATGTGTCCACAGACAAATCCGCGTCCAATCCGCGCCAATATCGACGGATCTATCCGCTGGGCATATCCGCTATACAAATCCGGCGGGCAGATCTGTGCGTGTAGATACACTAGCTAATATATCTAGTTGGAATATAAACAGAACTTTACACGGCGTCGCACTGTGTGGAGATTGAATCTAATTTGAAATTACCCATGTACGTTAGACTGGTTTTACTAGATCGTGCACTTCCTTCTTATAAGGATGCAACTATGCTAACGACCATCATTTTCTAATTCTATCGGTTTATTAAAGGTTTTCTCGGAAATCGGTGGAATGTTTTAGCGCTACTTCATTGAGGGATTAATGACATTATTAATTTCTTTGTGGTAAGTATTAAATTTTAAGCAAATGACAGACGTCCTTAGTCCGTCCTTAAATTTTTTGCATGTAATTTAGTGAACCACAAACACAACTCACTTTTAGGCAATGAAGATGGTAAAGCAATCTAACTAGACAGAGTTAATTGCTCTCATTATTGTGTCATATCTGACGTGGCTTCACGGAAAAAATAGTGTGTTAGCAAAGTACCAATTTGGCTCGGTTAAAATATTTTTGGTTATATACAACCAAGTCTTATCTAAATCACGCAATTAAGCTTTGTTAATTACAAACAAGCAATTATTGCTAACTATTCTTGGTTATTTTTACCAAGCACTTATTTAAATCCAAATAAGTGTCCTAGTAAATATAACCCTTCCCTGATTCCCTTATTTATTTTTAACTAATTTAATGGTGTAGTTTCACATACGTAAGTTAGCCAAGTTGACTTCTTTGATTTAAGCAACGAACTTTGCAGGCTCCATGCGAAGCGAGTCACTCGGTTGTAAATAGCAAAAACTTATTTATTTCTAGCCGTTTCATTTTCTCAGTGTTCGTGGCTAGCTCTTAGTCCAATACGAAAATTGTCAAGTACATTAGATAATGTATAAAATCATTTGCACAGCCTCAGCCATTGAAGATGAAATCTTCATATGCAATGGAGTTCCAGTAGGTTTTTTTTAAAATACTTATAATATGTGAAAGTTTGAAACGACTTACATGCAAAGACGAACGAAAAATAAATCGAGTGGAAAATATAGACAAGTTATTAATTAACAATTCTTTTATTAACAAAATAAATTACTTAATTGTAACTAATACTAAATAAAGGACCTAATTATAATTATTGATAGCTATTGGCTGTAAGACGTACGCTTGCCCTGTGGCTCTGTCTACCACATGCCCGGTGGTGGGCTCTAAAAAGAGCCTTGGGGCTGATGCAGCTGGAGTCAACTCTGGATGCTGATGCTGTCTCACTCCTGAGCCTTGTTCGTAAGGCACAAACTGTTTTTCTGTCCTTTTTGGGTAATATTGAGGTTGTTGTTCTTGAGTCTGCTCTTCATTTTTATTTTTTACGTAGTACTGCGGCTGCTGTTGATTTTGTTCCTCATTTTTATTATATTTTACGTAATACTGCGGTTCTTTTTCTTGTTTCTGTTCTTCTCTTTGATTAACATCAGCCTGTTTTTCGGCGATCTTTTCTTCCTGGTCGTTCTCAGGTTTTCTTTGTCTTCTTTTACGTTTCGGTTGTTCATTTTCTTCAACTTCTTTTACTTGATCATTTTGCGTAGTTGCAGCTACTTGCAATCGGTCCTTGATTTTTCGATGGCTCTTTTGTTTTAATGGTTCTTCATAAGATTCTTCCTGTCGCACGAGTTTCCTTTCAGTTTTGATTCTAGGATGAGCTCGTTTTGCTCGGCCGCTCTCGTCATACTTTGCTGCTTGTTCTGGATCATATTCTTCAGTGCCATACGTTGGTTGTTGTTCGCTAGGTTCATCATATGAATCACCATCGTGGGCATGGTCCAGGTCGTGGTTGTAGGAACCGTCATCATCAGAACCGCTGTCATATTCGTCGTTACCATGGTTACCAGCGTGTCCTGCGTGGTTCAAATCCCAGTAATGTTCCCCGTACCCCCCATGCTTATCACCCCAACGTACCTGGATTTTAAATAAAATATTAGCTAAGGAACTGTGGTATTTGAACATGAAGTTAAGATTTTAGTTAAATGTTAATGATAAAAATAAATATTAGTTATGAGAAATAAGAAAGTTACAAACGCTCACGGAAATAATATAGGTAGATGATTAGAACTGGCAGTAGCAGTGGTTAAAGATGCTGCGATGTTATTATGATATTATTCATAATTATGCCATGTAATTAACACCACACAAAAACAAGTGAAAGGTGTGAAGAAAACATTAGATCCAGCATAGATTTGCATTAATGCAAAATCGTTTAATTCATACAGGCTACAAAATCAATAATTTCAACGGTTCATGGATAAAATATTTTCTACTTGAGCTCGGTCGTACAGAGATTTAAGGTCTTGATCGAATATATCAAGTTTATTCAGGAATAGCAACTTATTTTTAAAGTTTGGTTCCGCATAAACCTAGCAAATACTTAAGAAAAACAGAAAATACTTTGCTAACCAATTTGAATCTTATTAGAATACCAGTAGGTAGTCTTTAAATAGAAAATAATGAAAAAACGCCTCCTTAATCTTTGAAAGACCTCGGAACGTACTGCTTGTGCTTAATTTTATAGACAACTGATAAAGGGCCATATAAACTTGTTACTGATGTAGTTCTGGCATCGTCATCTAATTGGACGGAGTAAGTAAACCATCCAATATTCCTACTAGAATCGACTAGAACCTAATTCTCTGTATGACCATGAATATTAGAAGCAAAGCATACTTTAGCAGAGAACAATCCATCAGAAGGCTTGGCGCGCTCATGTCTCTCGGTGAAGTGGCGTTCGCTGCCCTGCCTGTGGCCCTGCTCGTAGTCCTCATGCGTGGGAAGATGCCTATACCTTCATGCAAGCAAGCGAGAGTTAGAAAAAGAAAGAAGAACGTAAGTTAGAATAGGAAGATAGCGAGAAAAGGATAGATGAAGATTGGGGAACAAGTTGAACGACTTCATCGCGAAATATCTCATGATAATATGTGTCGTAAACTCGTACGATAGAATTAGGTGCGGGCCGGACGTGGGTTTAGTACAGCGGATAAAATCGGCTGTGTTCTGCAGACCATCAAACCTTGGCACTCGTCTTATCAGTGCAGCTGCGTACGAAGGTCATGCCTCAGGTATAGTCGAGGAGCTAGTCGTTAAGTGTCACAATTAGAAAAATCTGAATACGAAAAAGAGATCATTAAACTCGTTCCCCTCAAAAAAGGGTGTCTGGTTACTTTGCCCATGTCCCTGTGGTTCTTAAAATCCTTCTTCTCGTATCGCTGCTCCCACGTGTTGGGGTCTTCACACACGTGACCGAACTCTATCTTGTACGGACTCAACTGTACTGAGAAAAAATCCCTATAAACATAAGTTTTTGTTCAATGTCATTGTGGCTTAGGTAGCATATTTATTTATTTGTTTCTTTTTAGTCGTATAACCTTTGGTGCTTTATTCATTGGTGTCTTGAAGTTACAAAAGAACAGGTTAAATCACGTAGTTCAGATCGAAAATTAATCTATTTGCTTTGGGAATATTATTCTATTGATGTGGTGGACCCGATTTTTGTAGAATAACGAAAAGACGAAATGCAATTTTATCAATGGCGCGTTTAGACCATCTTATTGCCGACACTTGAGACACAGCTGTTTTCCCGTGTCTTCTGTAATTGTAGACAAAACGCAATTTCCTCCAAAGACTCAATTTTCCCGGATGACCTTATACTTGTATGTACTGTTACTGTTTTAAATTAGATACTTACTGAAAGAATTTCGCCTGAGCCTCTATGGTGGTAGGGTTCTTCGGTGGAGTCCGGACAGAGACAGCTCTGCTCCAGCCTGGGCCAGCGTACACAGCAAACAAGCACCAAAGCCATTTCTGCAAAATACAAAAATATTAATCAGTAAAAGAATTGAGAGACTTTTCCAAACCTCAAGAGCACAGGCAAAATGTAGGTGACTTGTTTTATTTGCCTTTATATAAATTCTCATCTTCGTACGAAAATGATCCAGAAGATAAAACTTATTCCTATCTGTCCGCGGAAGGCACATATGAGAATACTCCTCGTCTCCACACCCTCTTGAGTGTAACATATGTACCAATGGCGAGGTGGAACGCTTCCATAGAAGTGTTTTTCCGGTGGCTTGCTTTTCTTAATATCTCCTTGCAGACATATTTATTAACTCAGTTAGTTGTGATGGAAAACATTGATTAGGAAACTGACTTGTCTGCGAATCATCAAAAGTGTGAATGAAGTGCCCATATTACGCGTATCTAGTCTACATTATCGTTTCCTTACGAAGAAAGTAACCCAAGTGCTCTAGCATTAAAAAAGGTATGTGCCCAACAATTAGGGTGACCAGATCTGATTTCCGGTTTTACGGGACAATGCGTTGAAAATACGGGATTCGAGGTTAAAATACAGGACAGGGGGCAACTGTCCAGACTGTCCCATATTGGTTTCGCCAAATTACGGGACAGTGAAAAATTCGTACCTGAAATACGGGACAACCCGTAAAATACGGGACATCTGGTCACCCTACAACAACATACAGGTTGGTGATGATAGATACCATCATTTAACTAGATCACTAAGATCACATATCATCGTAGTTATACGAAAGGTGTTGCCTTTTCGATGGATTTTTTTTTCCGAAATTAATTTTGCAAACAACTTTTAGCAAATTTTTATATAACATTCGGAACGACTTTTATTTCTCGAATTATTCAATTGACCAATTAACAGAACAGTGTTTAGACATTTCATGCGAGGAACTTGATATCACTTGCCTAAAAAAATAAACATACGAAACTGGCTCTGATTAGCTCTTGTTCTTTTATATCAGCACTATTGTCATAATCTGCACATCATTGTCATCTCATCATCACCATCTCATAAACTACACTAACATAATTCTATTGTTATTTAACAAATTCACACCGCACTATGATACAGGCTAATTTACAATTAGCACAAAATAACTCGTGCTTTATAATATCCATAACAACGTGCAATAAAACCATTATTTTACGAGAATCTAAACTTGCCCCACACGAAAACAATAGTGCATCAAAGAAAATTACTGCACTGAAACCAACGTCAAAAAAGTATTCACACTTTAGCACCTTACTCCTTTATAATACGGTCCAAAATGTAAACATATCTTTGAAGTCGAGTGTTACCGGCTAGACGTATTACAAGTCACACCTGCCAAAAATTCTCACCGAAACAATACAAAAACTAATGGAGATACTTAAAACAAATAGTTGCCGAAACACTGTCCTTGACACGCTGGTTTCACAAATCTCATTAAACTGGTGTTTTTTGGGTTCTATAGGTTTTTTCGGAACCGAAAAACCGCAGATTGTCTTGTTTTAATAACGGGCCTTGGCTGAGATCTAGGATTCTAGGCTATTACAGAATCCGCTATGTCTGTCTGTTCAGTATTTTTAGTTTTGTTTTATTGATTAAAGCTTTACGATAGCTATTGGTTTATACCATTTTAATTTAAGCACAGCATACTAGTTATTTGATTGGTTGAAGTAATCTTTATAAAATCTTTCGCGTAGGTATTCTCCATCATCGCCATTATCATCTTCGTGATCATTACCCTCCTGTTATTGTTTTTTTTTTTTTTACCTAGACTGCGTGCCGTGTTTATTGATTGGGTACTTCACACCACATTTAGTTTCCAGCAATTAATAAAATATATAATTGCATACTTAGACTCTAATATTTTAAAAATGTAAGTAGAGAATGTTCTCTACTGCCATACGATAAATAAATAATAAAATTATTTTAAACAAACAAAGAATCGACTTCACTTCGACCCCGCTCTACTCTTTTAACCAAAAAAGTTTTTTCCAAATCGGTCCAGTTGTCTTCAAATAATCGGTGAACATAAAATAACAAAAAAAAACAAAGATCCCGACGAATCGAAAACCTCCTCCATCGAAATCTTGAAGTCGGTTGAAACCACATAATTTTTTAATTTATACACAAAGAGTCATTGCTGGACTGGAGTCTGGACTAACGAATTATAAAATTATTAACCACTATTTTATTTTAGTAAACCAGGGAGTGCTAGTTTTATTAAAATAATCGACTATATTTCATTCATCACCAACAATTGGATCCTAAAAAAGAAATCACTTTTATAAATTTAATCACACTTTCATCACTTTCTCGATCACTGAACTTCAATCATCACAATCACTGCTGGATTACATTTTTCTAAAAAAAAATTGTACGCGCTTTTTACCACTGCAAAACTGCATTTTCTAATCGCTTAATTTAGTAGTTAAATGTAAATATTGTAAATGATTTAGTACCGTAAAAGCCGGACGTTGTGACATCTTGAGTGATTGACAATGGGTGTAAGTGAACGGGTCGAGTAAGTTCTTTTATAGAAAACACAACTTGCGGACTTTATCAGTGGCCCGGAACCAAATGGTTCGCTCTACATAAATTGTATCGACGGATGTTTACTCGTGCTAGATAAAAATAGATCTTATTATGAGAGAAGAAGAGGTGTTGAATTCCCGTCCGAAAGACATTAATTTTTTGTCAAAATCTGTCGGTAAATTTTGGCAAATTGGCTTATAATATGTCCCACCGTTTCCAGAAGGCAGATATAGACAAAAACAACTCAAACATGGTTATAATTTAGCCCCTGATAAATTAACAGCGATTAAACACAGCGTTGACACAAAATTAGAATCACGACTAATGGAAATATTATTATTTTTATATGTAATCGTCCCCGCATTGGTAGGGTTTACATTGTAAGATTTAATCTTATTTTCCTTAAATTAAATTGATTTAGTTTTTATTATCTTTACCCAGTTGAAAAAGTGTCTATGGACCTGTGATTCGTCCTTGTTCTCTGTCTGCCGATTCATTCCAAGGATATTTATATACCTATATTGCCTCTCCTTTACTGGCTTAAAGAAAATGATACAGAATCTCTTGAAAGTAATTAACATAACAACAGTTTTATGGAGGCATTCCTTGGTCCATTGTATTAAATGAAGTGTAGGCAGCAGTTGTTGAGCTACTGTCAAGAAAAGAATTTTGATAAATAAAACTGCAATTCCAAAGTGACGTCATAAAAAGGTAGTTTTGCGGTTATATCTCCTTTCATGGATTCATGATTGATTATTTTAATGTTTGTTTAAGAACCGCCGAAAGTTGATTTTTATTTCAAGAAAGGTTGACTATCCGCGAATAAATTCAATATTTTAATAATCTCACGTCCGATATTAACATAAATAATTTCGTAAACTCATACGCACTTTTTGTTATTCCGTTTACTATTCGACCGGCTTCTTACTTTCCATTTGCAATGCACAAGGTCATGTGAACTTTGAGTACAGTCAGTCAGCTTTGAGTATGTTACTGACTGTGGAAACTATGTTTTTTTTTCAACAAATACACTAACTCCGAACCCACTGCAAACACTCAGAGAAAAAAAAAAGCTTATATTGCTCACTCCATACAATTAGTAAATAACCCGAAAGCTTGACATGATGAAGTCCCCTCCCTCCCTCAGTCCCTTTAGTCGTTATGCCTTCATCATGTCAAACTTTCGGGCTAATAACCAGTTCTATAAAGTGAACACTCTAAGCTTACTCTTTCCTAGATATGAATTTTATTACTATTTCTCTATGCTCGGGCTGTGCAAGAAACCCTGTGTTTTCTTCAGAAACTATGGGTACGAGTATTAATTCTTACAGGTTTTAAATGGGTCGGTAATGCGCATGTAAAACCGTTGAAGTTGCAAGTGTCTATAGGCTACAGCGACCGCTTCCCAATAGGCGCGCTGCATGCTTGTTTGCCACTGTAACTGTAACTGGTGTAAAAAAAACTAGGTATTAGTAAACTAGGTAATTCGATGCTAGAACGGGGAATCGCCGGGATAATGACATAGCCTACATTTTTTCATCAACCAATCCTAAACTATAATTATTTTAAAATCAGTATTTAAATTATAATCCGACCAAGGCAGTCATTATCATTACCGATCAAAAGCTAAACATTCCATAATCTCCGATAACGCTCAGGATAACACCAATTAACTATTACGCGAATTTCATAACGGAACAATTAATATAACGCAATCGTAGTTAAATGGAGCATCGCGGCGCACTGATGTGAGACAGTGGAGAAAACAAGAGACTATCGTCAGAATCCGTGTAATTATCGGTTACGTAATGATAATTAAATCTCGGTACGGTCGCAGATTTACATAATGTTCAGACAGTGTCACTGGTTTAAGCTAAGCTAAGCTGCTTGCGAATTGGTGGAAGATTCAAATGCCGTTTCGTACGAGGTACCAATTTGGATTGGAAATAGTATAAAAGACCCGGAGGTATTTCCTTAATCTAAGTCCAAAAAAAGGTATGGGCACTGCGAATGTCATCTCGCTTTGTGTGGTAGCACAGCTGAGCGAATGTCATCTCGCTCAAATTTGGAGTAGAGCTTGACTGGGAAAGCTCCTCCACCTTACAGAAAACCACGACGGAATAGCACTAGACCCTAATCATAGTGTAGTGTTCCTTTAACCGTCAACATAGTCAATTCTTTTATATTTCTTCATCATCATCATCATCTCAGCCATAAGACGTCCACTGCTGAACATAGGCCTTATCATTAAAGGGGGGGTTTGCCATACGCGCCACGCTTGGCAGGCGGGTTGGCGCGCGCAGTTTTTTTTCTTTATTGTTGTTTAGGCTTTCGGAAGATGCTGCTGCCCATCTCCCGGTATATTCCCTTAGCAGACTCCTACTGCAACCACGGGACGATATGGTGGGGGACAATTCTAAGGACGGGCACCCCACGGCACACTTCTATATTTAAGGGGCGGTAATATACGCACTTACACACACGTATTTACACTATTTACACACAAATGCTGAAGTAGCCCGAAATCGAGAGTAAAAATGGGCTACGTTTTATTAACGGCAAAAGAAATCTACGAATAAAAAATACAAAAATATATAATATAAGAAATATTTATTTCTGAGTTTAGACACATGTCCATCAGGATTAGATACATATAAAAACAAGGCTTAGGTAATAAACATTATTAGTAAATTTTAAATAAACACTAATTTACAAACACACAAACTTAAAAGCTAAATAAACAAAATAAAACGATCGACCTATATGACGCTTAGATATACCAATACTGTTATGTACAGATATGTGGGTACCGTCAAGTCTGGCAACTTTGCCACTTTTCACAGGTGTTGAAAAGTCATAGTACATTTTTAACCAGAATTCATATGAAACCACTGAAGTATGAATGACGCGACACATAATATATTTATCAACGAGTGCATACATAAGATGGTTTATAAATTAAATGACGGATAATAAGGTTTTACGAGTAAAAAGAAAACTGGCAAAGTTACCTATACCGTGTGGCAACTTTGCCAACTGCATTTTTACGTTGTATAGTAATTTAGTTGTATTTACAATATTAGTAAAGAATATTCAGTATTTAGGATACAATATTTTGGAATTTGATCCTTAATGATATATTATTCCATAAAGAAATACAGCAAAAGTGGCAAAGTCGATCACCCATTTAAGAAAATTTCATAGAAAGTCAGTGAATGTCAGGTGAAGTGGTCAGGGTTGACACAAATGAAAAAATATTAATTATTTAAGTACTTATTTATTTTGTTACATACGAGTAATCAGGTTACATAAGTACTCAGGAAAAACATAAAAGACACCTTAATTAAAATATTATCAAAAACGAAACATAGAAAACTCTTTAAGAGGCCTATCACAGGTCCACTCGTAAATAATTGTGATTACCTAGGTACCTATTTAAACTTGACGATAGACATTTATAAAAGGGCTTCGTCACGAACTGCCTCGTCGCCTCTTAACAAAAGTATTATCGAAACAAAACACTTAGGTATATGTAGTAATTATTACCAATAAAAATAAGTATGTCACAGTTAACTTTGAGTTTTCTTTTTTACTTAAACAAAACATACACTCTGTATATGTTATGGACCAAGTGATAAATAGGTCATTATACATAATGCCCGATGCAATATGAGTAGGCAATTTGACAATAACTATTCAAATAATTAAATTGCCCGGGCATTATAAATAATACCCATCACCTATTCGGCAGAGTAATAAACCTTCGATAATAACTATTCAAACAATGAAATTGTTCGGGCTTTATACATAATATCCAACAACTATGGGCAAAGTAATAAAAAACATAAAAATTTCACAAAATCAACCTACAACGTCGTGAAAATAGGGGTAATTTTTTATACCACGACGCTGGTAAACAATCATACGGTCTGCCTGATGGTAGGCAGCTACCGTAGCCTATGGATGCCTGTAACTCCAGAGGATTCACATGCGCGTTGCCTACCCTTTAAGAACCTATACACTCCTTTTTTGACAATTACTTACACATATGGAGTGCCCCCCTAAAATTTTTTTTTTTTGCAATTTCTCTACAAAACTAAGAAGCTGCACACACAATACACTTTATGTAAAAATTTGATAATGATACGTGTTATAGTTTCCGAGTAAAATAGCTGTGACATACGGACGGACAGACAGACAGACGGACATGACGAATCTATAAGGGTTCCGTTTTTTGCCATTTGGCTACGGAACCCTAAAAAGTATCTATCTTATGAAAAATTTAAATTTTTTGCTTGTGTACCAACCCTAGGCCGCTACAAAACATGGCAAAGCTGCCCCCCCATATTAGTCGGCGTGGTCTGGTGACTTTGCCAAAACAATTATCGGACTCAATTCAAACACTACGGCATTTATAAGGTAATCAATTCATTCCTTACCATTTAAATAACATAATATCTAAAATTTACGTACCTGGATGCGTTGTTTATACTCTAAACTTTTTAAAGTTCTTGAGCACTAACTTTTATGATTATGTGAGTGACGAATTTGGAACTGAAATGGTAAGAAAATGGTTGCCGTGGTGTTGTCTCATTCATAATAATTTTGCCAATTGATAACCATATTTTCTACTAAAAGTAGGCACAACACTAAAAAATATACGTTGTCGGTGGTATGAAAGGATTACCTTATGCACTCTGCTGGTGGCAAAGTCAGTAACCCTTGGCAAAGCTGCCAGACTTGACGGTACATATAATTATGTATGCATACCTTCAGTTTGAATAAAGTATCAGCCGTGTTAACGTACTCTCGTTGTTTCATTGCCTAAATATCTCATTGGCGACGACATAAATCTTTTAGGAATTATAATTTACGAGTAAGTATAATATAAGACACGTGCGGAAAATAAAAATATAAAATCAAAATGTCTATTGGTATTGGCTTCTCTTAAGATTATTTTATGAAGGATATGCTGCAAAAATTCGCATCCAACTGGTAAGTCTCGGTAGCTCAGTTGTAGAGCAGCGGCCCGGTATCCCGAACTTGTTTTCTTGTATCAACATCATCATCTATTTAAGAGCTTTGCTCTTGTCGGTGGAGTAACCGCCACTCATCTCGCCTCTCCGCAATTGTTTTAAGCTCCCGATAAGACACTACATTAGCCTTTTCCTTAGCCTGAGTTATAAACGCCCGTCTAGGCCTCCCACGGCGCCTTCTTAATTTAATTTTCCCTTCTATTATGGTTTTAATGTAATCGTCGTGTCGTATTAGGTGCCCTAACATATTGCCTCTCCTGTTCTCAATCGTCTTCATAAGAAATCTCTTCTCTCCTACCAGTTTTCTTGTATACTCTCACAAATTGACAGGCGATTGACACTTTAACGGAAGTTTCACAAGCCTCTTTTGTTATCTGAGTTCCGAGATAATTATCTAATCTAGGCAGGTGATTGTCTAAGTTTCTAAGTAGTTTAGGTTGTATTTTAGTTTAGTTTTATTGTAGAGCTACTCGCTGAAAGCGTTTAGCTGTTAACAATCTGATCTAGGAAGTCTAGCTGACTTTGTTTATAGATCCCAAAGGATGTCTAAAATATGTATACAATTTCGGTTCTTATTCCCCAGATATAAGCCCCATAACTTTTATTAGACGTTGGTTATAAGGGTAATACGAAGACGATAACGATTACAGTGAATTGTCGGTCTTCTCTCGTAAACAGTCTTGAAGATAATGCGAAGTGGAACTAATTCTTTGGTCAAAAACTGGGGCTGAAAGAGAAGGTTATCTAGGGGATTGTGTCTCGTTTTGACTAAGGAGGTAATTAATGACGTCATCAGATAATCCAAATGTCAATACTTATGTGTCAAATGTGCATAAAATGTGACAATTGTGTAATAAACGAGTGCGAGTGCGACACCGCCCCATACGCATTATGCTCTCTATCAGACCGTGCTGCCTACTTTTTACACCACTGCCCAAAAAAAGGAGTGTATTGTTTTCAGGGTTCATGTATGTATGTGGGTATATAAAATTCTTTGTTACTGACCTATGAACGACTGTTTTACTTAGACATGTCTAGGCATTATGACATTAGGTAGGCAACAGAAATTCCAAAATGACAAAAAGAGGATAAAATCAGTCAAGCTAACAGTGACTTTTGAAATAAAACATACCTGAGTATTTTTACGATACGTCTACTATCTGACCTACCTATACTACATACCTTATAACCAACAGGAAATACTTAGAAACAAAATCTATTGGATCACTTTGGCTATTAAATAACTAAGTATAAATAACAAAACGTCTTAATTAAGGCCACCTGAATACCATAATATATCATTATAGACACATCTATCAGTTAATGATAACTCCATATTTGAGGACAATAGGCATTGGGCAACCCATTGTACTCGAGAAAGTATGTCAGTCTGTTTGTGTGTCTAACTGTTTTGTTTGCAGATTGTTAGAGGAAGAACTTGATACTACGATGGTGTTTGATACCAGTTTTCTTCTATCTGCAAGACCGTCATCACTATTTATCAGTAAGGCAGTTAAAAAAGATGAAAAGGGCTCAAACTATACTTAAACTATTGTCAAAGGCACTAGATGGTAGCTAACTAACCTAACCTACTAGCGAACACAATCTGAAGACCACTGCGGTAAACATTTGGACCGCCATTTACAAAGTCAAAATTCTCTACGACACTGACAGACCAATGTAAATCTAACTCCTAAATACGCATGCTTGTTATAAATTATTAAGTGGTTCAAAGTAAAGAAATATTAACAATAGACTTGTCGAATAGACCACGAAGGCATCAGAGCATGAAATCGTCAATAGAAAGTGTTTAAAATCGTTTTCTTCCCTTATAAGAGATCGATTGACAGTTGGGTCGCCATTGGTGTAACGACAGTCATCCGTAAGAGCATAATTTAGAAGAAATGAGCAGAACAGTTATTGTAAGTATCTTTTTACTTGGAAATTGGGGCCACGAGTGGCGATTGGTGGATTTTTATGCACGGCCTTTGGCGTTGTCCTGGTCAATTACGGCATTCCTACGCCTAAATTTATTATTTGTAATTTGTTTTTTATTTCTCCACTACTCACCAGTCAGTACCTACATACATATTTGCAATTCCAAAGAATTTACATACGTTACTGACCTCTTAAAACATTTAATACTTACCCTACTTGATGCTTTAGCTCTCATGAACTCAGTGCAATAGATGAAGAGTGTATTGAATGTAGTAACATAATTAGATTTAATTTTGAAAGAACGAAAACACATCAACTTTGTTGGTTATTTTATATTTTTACATAACTAAACTGGGCATCTGAAAGACAGGAGAATAATCTTGGTAGGGGATAATTTTTCGGCAATAATATTCCCATAAAAACCGGCCAAGAGCATGTCGGGCCATGCTCGCTCAGTGTAGGGTTCCGTAGTTGCCGGCCTGTTACAATTCATTAATACTAAAGGTCGTTTCTTACAGGAAATTTGGCGACGCTTAAGTCATTTTTACTTACGTCCTTTCACTATGGGTTTTTGAGTGATAACTCAAAAACGGCTCAACCGATTTATTTCAATATAGTTTTCATTGAAGGTACTTATGAGGCCTTAGTTTCATGATTTTTTTCAAAATTTTTGGACCCACGGTTCAAAAGTTAGATGGGGGGAGCCCTGTTTTAAACTTTCGGAGCTATTATTTACGAAAGTATTAGTTTTATCCAAAAACTGTTTTAGAAGACCCTTGTTCTTTTTGAGAGACCTGTCCAACAATACCCCACACAACTGGGTTGAAACGAAAAATTCGCCCCCCACTTCACGTGTACGGGAGGCACCCTAATAAAATATATTTTCCAATTTTTATTCAACCGTTTTGTCGGCTTAGTTAATGCACATATTCGTACAAAATTTTAGCTTTCTAGTACTAACGGTCACTGAGCTAGACCGCGGACGGACGGACGGACGGACGGACGGACGGACATGGCGAAACTATAAGGGTTCCGTTTTTGCCATTTTGGCTACGGAACCCTAAAAAATAGGAAAACATTCGTAGGAATGCCGCTTGCTAAACGGCAATTGAAATCTATAAACATTACGAAAAATACATGTTAATTAGCGGCTTCTCTGCTCAATTACCTTCCGTCAGCACTATAACACCATTAACCCGCAGTTTAGTTTTAATTATAGCACTTTAAGCTGTATAACGTGGCTACTATTATTAAACTTATTATGTAACTGAGTAATGAGTTCATTTTGTGGTCCAATCAGTGACGTAACCTGTCAAATAAGAATTTATACGGGTGTTACACAAGTATATAAAAAAGGTATTAACATTTTATGAGCTTTGTAACACTCACGCCTTTTTGTTTTGTGCGGTTTATAGTTTAAGGTGTCATTTTAATCGCTATAAGAGCTTAGAGTAGTTCGATTCGCTCAAGCTATTTTAAAATTCTTTAATTTCCTTTTTTGAAGAACCTCATAATGTCTAATGTCTGTCTCTTAAAATATCTTGGAAAGGGAGCTCATTCCAGGGCATTCGCAAGAGAAAATAAATTCGAAACTGTACTCTGGAACCGTATAGCGTGCAATCATATAAGTTTAAGGGTGTGAGGATCTGAGGATGAACGCCCTGCTGTAGGAGCATGAGTAGAAAATTAAAGTATATGTCCCTGCTGGTACTGCTCGTTCGGCATACCTAGTCTAAAGTCTAAACACCGTATTAAGTCAAGGCACCAACTCTTTGAGGTTGTCTAAAAGTTTAAACTACTTATACAATAGACCTTGGTTCTCCCATTCTCCAGTATCGTTAAACTAACTGGTCCGCGCAGAAATGAACTAGCTCGTGGTCATGTATGCATTGAGAATAACACGGCCTGATATACTTCTCCAAAAATGAAGCTTTGATTGACGCAATGCAATCAGAATAATCAGATGCGTATCGTAGAAAGCTTATTGTTACATTTAAAAATGTAATTTAAGTGCTTTCGTGTTACGAAATTGTCTTTTCTTACTCCTCCTGGTATCCTGTACTAAGTCAGTGGCTAATAAGTATACCAACAGACAATCTGACAAACTCACAAGCGTTTTTGAACTATTTAGGACATACTGCCTTCCTATATCTGCTGGTACAATCGATTATAGTCGGAAAAACTTTTTGACATGAAAGCCAACGGCCGCATTTTACAACATAGACAGGGCACAAAATTTCAAAATCGCTCTCCTTTTCGATGCGACAGGCAAACGACATTACTTTTGGGCAACCGGGCTTTTTACCTGGTTTAGACTTAGCTGTATCCGAATTGCCGGTTGCCTTCAAAGAAAATTTGACCCGAAGTGAGATATTCAAGATGGCGGCCAAAAAAAATACCCATTTTTTACTGTTTCTTAAATAAATCGTAAACCGTGACGCCTACCAAAAAATGTTCTTCTACTTAAGTAATCCACATAAAATTTTCTATTAAAAAGGTTCTATACAGTTTTTTGCTGGGATCAAAGTTTAATGAGATATCGAGGGTATAAGACAGCCATTAAACATATAGACTAATTAGCTTTTTCCCGCGACTTTGTCTGCGTAGGATTAACATTCGCCATAATAAATTTATGAAACACCTTAGTGAAATCTTATAGCAAATATAAATTTAACGTATATACTTTTTTACGTCTACAGTGAGCAACAATTGCATACAAAGTTTCACCCCCCTTTTCACCCCTTCAATAGATGATTTCAGGGATAAAAACTATTTTATGTCCTTTTCCATAACTCAAACTATCATCATACCAAATTTCATCTAAATCGGTTCAGCGGTTTAAGCCTGAAGAGGTAACAGACACACTTTTGCATTTATAATATTAGTATGAAAAAATTGTGCGCATTGAGAAAAAGTTTTAAATTTTTGACCATGGATAGAGTGCCCCACGATGAATATTTTTTACTGTTGGAGGTCCGTAAAATTTTTGGACGTTCACGTCAAAATCCCCTCTGATGTGATTTGAGAGTTTTCCCTCTTCGCAGAACTTTTTTTAAATATAGATTTATTTATTTTTTCTATCAAAAATGAATTGTGCATGTCTGTTTTATACGGAAATGATACCACACAACCCCTAGCAGCCTCAACCAGAGTATTTAAAATATAATTTATCTTTAAACAGTTAGTATGTCTGTTACCTCTTCACGCTTAAACCGCTGAACTGATTTAGATTAAATTTGGCATGATGATAGTTTGAGTTATGGAAAAGGACATGAAATAGTTTTTATCTCAGAAATCATCTTTTGAAAGGGTGAAAAGGGGGGTGAAACTTTGTATGGAATTGTTGCTCACTGTAGACGTAAAAAAGTATGTACGTTAAATTTATATTTGCTATAAGATTTCACTAAGGTGTTTCATAAATGTATTATAGCGAATGTTAATCCCACGCAGACGAAGTCGCGGGAAAAGGGTAATTAGTCTATATTTTTAAGATCTATCTTATACCCCCAATATCTCATTAAACTTTGATCCCAGCAAAAAACTGTATAGAACCTTTTTTATAGAGAATTTTATGTGAATTATTTAAGTAAAAGAACATTTTTTGGTAGGGGTCACGGTTTACGAGTTATTTAAGAAAAAGTAAAAAATGGGTAATTTTTTTGGCCGCCATCTTGAATATCTCACTTCCGGACAAATTTTCTTTGAAGGCAACCGGCGATTCGGATACAGCAGGGTCTAAATCAGGTAAAAACCCCGGTTGCCCAAAAGTAATATCGTTTGCTTCTCGACATGGATTTTTTGAAAAATGGAACTAGACTAACAGGCTAGATGAATTTTTTTCATGCGTGGTATCATTCGATTCGTTTTGTTGTGAGGATCAAATGTCTATATGGGGCCAATTGCCTTAAATCAACATAAAAGACAGAAAAGAGACTTAATCTGTGATTTGCTTTTGTTTCTCAAAACGCTCCTAACAAAATGATATAAAGCCGTGACGTCATGGCTTCATAGTTGCCCTGTTTAAAGTATGGAAAAATTATGAAATTGCTATTTTTACAGTGAAATATTGCGTTTATGTATATGGTTGCCATACAATTTATTTCACAGTAAAATGTTAGAAATCGAATGGTATCATTGGTTTTTTTAAATATTGTACTTTCAAAATTCGAAAAAAGTTGAAATTTTGAAGCCTGCTTTGCACCATTTCAATAGATTCTTTAAATGTTTACTTTATTTGTATATTTTGATCATTTTGCATCCTATCAACTAAATTTCATTGCCTAATTCTACATGTGTCATCATCCCTACTGCGGGGCGCTCATCCGCACACCCTGGTTCCTAAATGGTAGCGTACCATGCAGACACAGAGCAATTTCCTCCCGCACTCCTGTTCTGTTTCGAGGGTCTACAGTATGATGTCCTTCAATAAAAGAGTGTGCAGGGTTTTATTGGCAACGCACATGGATCATCCCAGCACGGTTAGCACAAGACTGAAGCGACAGTATCTGCGGTCGAGATAGACATCTGTCATGTCAATGTCTATCAGAAAGTGACAGATGTCTATCTCGACCGCGAGATACTGTCGCTTCACTCTCCGTGACGGGATTGCCGCCGCAAAGGCCGTGCCTATGGACGCCTAGCCACCGCATAACCGCTTACATGAGGCGGGCTGTATTATTATATGCCACTAACTTGGTATTAAGATGTAATCTTGGTTTCAGATTATCCTGTCCTTAGCAGTAGTATGTCAAGCATGGTCAGTGCCCTTCTACCCAGTGCAAAGAGCGCCTATGCGGATGAGGTACACCAGATATGCGCCCCCACCGCCACAACTACCACCGAAACCACATAGAATACCTAGTAAGTAATTGATATACATATTATACATACCTATACGTATAAGATTTTAACCCATTCACTGCTAATGACGACACGTTGTCGTCACGGTTCTACGAAGCATTTTCGCTACAAAGCGGGAAACCCATGTTATCGGCGAGCGCTATTATTGAAGCTAAATAAAATAGTGTGAAAACGTTTTTTAACCCTTTAGAAATATTGAGTTGCAAAAAGAACATTGTAAAAAAAATTTTTTTTCAATGGCAACCTTATGCGTTGTGTTGTGTCAGTTGTTTTGCAGAGTTTATGACAAGATTGTTAAAAAAAGATATCTATATTTAAAAATCGAATAAGTACACGATACCACTGATTTATATGTAGCAATCCAATAACCAATAACACTAGATACGATTTGCAAAATATGCTGAGCGAGATGTGGAGCGTAGCGTATAAGCTTAAAATTAATGGATCGTATCCAGAACACACAGCTGCACTCTAGTTTAATGTGTTTATTTATTACTATTTAAGTAAGTAGTGTCGCTTATAGCTAGGGATACACGGATTTGTCTGGTGGATATGCCCGGCGGACAGATCCGTCCATGCATGTCTGACACATTTGAATAACGCCAAATCTGGCAAATCTGTCCGGGTATAGGGATACACGAGTAGCTAGGGAGCTACTTCGCATGTGAAGAAGGCATCAACTGCCCTACGTTCAAAACCCATTTTCCCTTCCTCATGAGGTGAATTATGGGACGAAAAGTATGCTATAGACATCCGTTCACCAAATCCGTTCAGCCGGTTTTGCTCGATTTCGAAATTAGTAACTAGTTCTTACACAGTTTTAAAGGAAAACTGTCCATAAAAACTGCTTTAGTAATATACTAACTTTCATTCCTTTGTACCTGATCTTGAATTTCCAATAACCAACATCACAACAGTTTTTTCTCTCATCAATCTCGCCCCCAATTTCTATACGTGATCAAATCTCAGTTCCAGTTCACGAGCCAGAAGAATACCAAAGGCCGAAGCGTGGTCACGACTTCTACGACGACCATGACCACGACCACAGCTCGACCCGCGGCGTGACCGGCCCCGTCCACACTTTCGTGAAGACGGATAAAAACGCCAACTACAAGTGGGGGGTTAGACACCACGTGGGGAACAAATACGCGTCGTAATGTGGGAGAGTTTTGTTTTGGTATTTATTTTGTGTTTATGGTTAATTTAATTGTTGTTCTGGTTGCGGATTAAGAGTGATTTAAGTTATGTGTTGTTTTATTTATCCTGGAACTGTAATCTGTATCATAAAGTAGACACAAACAGTGATGACATTGCAAGCAAATCGCAAATCTATCATTAAGTACCCACCAGAATCAAAATGGCAGAGGCATTTTATGAATTAATTAATTAACTAGTTGTTCTGTGAACCGTAGACTTCGGAGCATTTCCTCCCTATTTCCCCCCTTTCCCTCCCTCGAAACTTTTTTTTACCTCAACCTCTATAGAAGTGTGGGCTTGACCTTTAACCCGAAAATGATTGAAATCCGTCCATAAATAACGCGACAGCAAACTTCCCCCCTTTTCCCCCTCATTTTCCCCCCAATCAAAAAAATGGCTCGACAATTTTTGGCAAATATGTAAATCAAGGAAGGTACAATGCCAAATTTTATCGAAATCGGATGAAAGATGCGACCTCTACCGAATCGCGCGATTGTCAGTTAGAACACCTATTCGAGTTCAATATGTTTGATCATGATCATGCACCCATTCGCGTTTCATTAGGACGATGCCTTACAATGATTCTGAAAGCCACGACGTGAGGGCGTTGCCGACTGTATGCACTAAGTGTAACATGAAAGGGCGCGGTTTTTCCGTGCCAGTGCACGGGTGTGACACCTCAGTTGCATCACATGCAACATGTGCTCACTGACTCGTATATTGCATTACTAGGCTCGCTAATAAGTAGCATGTGTGAATTGTGAGTCTATCAATTTTATCGCCGATTAATTGCCAGAATCGGACCGGGCATGCATGGGCTGTGCACTGCGTGATTTCTTTTTTATATGGTGACAAACAAGCTTGCGACCCGCCTGATGGTATGCAGCTAACGTAGTCTATGGACGCCTGCAACTCCAGAGATGTCACATGTATGTCACATACGCGTTGCCATACCCTTTAATTTTAAGGATGATTCACTGTGCTGACGGAAGTGACAAGAGGGTCCCTCGTCCCAACACATTGCATCCTCTTTGAGGTTTCTGATAAACTTTCTCACCAGCAGGAACACAGCACTATAAGTAGCAGCCAGCAATACTATAAATAACCTATAAGTACTAATAATATACGTCCACCATACGTTCGGAAGACTGAATCATTGAGGTCAAGATCTTTTATCACCTCCCTTCTACTCTACATGATAGGGTCAGCTATGCCAATGTAATCCCAAGATTTGACATTGACAAATAGTTTTAGAAGCAAATACACTCTAAAAAACAATGAAAGTCAAATTTTACCGTCCTTGGACCTACACTCCTAACGCCCACCCTCAAACAGTGAAAGGACATTATTTCATAAGTCCCAAATTGTTAGGTCACTGCTCGACATTTGTGACCGGTTGTGATTGAGTCAGCATTGTCAGATGGAGCCCTGTCCTGTATGTGAAGGGTACACGGAAAGAACATGTCTAGTCACTTTGACAACATTTTGAGTTATAGCGGTTTTAAAGTTTGGAACGATTCAATTAACCATACTATTTTCGTAACTAGATGGTTTTTATGAATTAAAAAGTGGATTTATGTTAAAAGTTCCAACTGTTACAGAAGTTGTTGCTAATAGTTCATTGCAAGCTCTACATTTTGATACAAAAATCTCATTTTACGAAAAAAGGGACTAGACATGTTCTTTCCGTGTACCCTTCATGTACTGATACCGTTTTCTTAACATGGTTACGTGGCTTTTCTGTATTCAAATTATAGGCGAGTAAGTACCTCTAGCTGTCGGTAGTAGATCTGTACAGTCAGCTACAAAAGTAGCTAAGCAGGTAGGGTCAAAATAAGCTGGACACGACTTTACTGTTGAGAGAATAAGAGCGTGTGTGTTTGAACACCCTACCCGCTTAGCTACTTTTGATGCTGACTGTACGTGCAGGGGTTCAAAGCTAGGGATGTTATGGAGGTGGTATAACGGAACCGGAGTCAGAACCGAAAGTTAAAAATTATTTTTAACGGAACCGAAACCGAAACCTCCGGATTGAAAGTCAGACGTCTTACCGCCAGGTTATCTATTGTATGTATGTATAGTTGTAGTAGATATCCCATATAAACTACAATAGACACTATAAACTCAACACTACCTCGCCTGCAACTCTAGGAGAGTAACATGCGCGTTGCCGTCCCTTTAGTAAACTTTAGGAAGGTTACGTACATCGCTTTTTAGGGTTCCGTACCCAAAGGGAAAAACGGGACCGCATTACTTAGATTCCGCTGTCCGTCCGTCTGCCACCAGGCTGTATCTCATGAACCGTGATAGTTAGACAGATGAAAATTTTCACTGATGATGTATTTTTGTAGCTACTATAACAACAGATACTGAAAAACAGAATAAAATAAATATTTAAGGGGGCTCCCATACAACGGATATGATTTTTTTGCCGTTTTTGTCTGTCACCAGGCGGTATCTCATGAACCGTGATAGGTAAAGTTGAAATGTTCACAGATAATGTATGTCTCTTGCTGCTACGACAAAAAATACAAAAAAAAAATTAATGGGATGGGATTGTATCGCAGGATACAACAGACATGATTTTTTTGCTGTATAGAATAGATATAGTACAGTCATTTTATTTTCACTAGTATGGGAAAAATTTCAAATTTGGAAATAATTCATAATAGCAGAAGTATTTAGTATTTAAGATCTGCCATGAAATTAGATTTAGGAAATTAAATAAAAACATTATAAACATATATACCCTAACAATCTAAACTACTTAAAACTAGAGATAAAAAATTTGGCCCAGATCACTGTCAACGGGCAGGGTGCCCAGAAGGCTGGCCGTATTGCCACGCTGAATTGCAATCGCTATTCGTTGCGCAAAATAGTAGCCAGCCCTCTGATCACCAGAGGCCTCTATTAGGCGCGCCGACAGGTCTTTGTACAGTCGGCGCGCGCTTGGCCCCCACGGCCCCAAAGTTTCAACCCCGAACGCCGCAAATATGTAGCTACTTCCTAGAGCAACATACTTGCGGCGCTTGAGGTCTTCGGCCGAGGATGCCGCAGCGCCAGCATTATTTTTGGTGTCTGGAATATGGGACGGTGCCAAGGTATCAACGCAAGTAGCGTCCCAAACTAGCGGCCGTCCCATACTCCAAGGCACCAGTGTCATGCCGTCGGGCCTCTTGCCGTCGTCCCTGGCCAAACCGCTAGGCTCCAGGACTGCCGGCAGTTTGGCGCTGACAAGGGCCCTTCGGATGACGTCGTTAATGCTGGCATGGCGGGGGATCCTTCCAGCGCTTCGGACGCATGAAAGACCGTGGTGGCCAAGGTTGTTCACCATGACGCCACATTGACAGCGATGCGGGTGGTTCGTTGGTGCCCCTAAACGTAAGCAAGTTGCGAGGCGGAAGGTGGTATTGTCTAACAGTGTGCCAATATTGGGAGAGGGTAGTGCTGTCAGCCAGAGACCCGACTCCCACTCTGCGGTAGCGAGGAGACGAGCGCGGTCTGTCGAACTAGGTGACGTATCTAATAGATTTTTCCGTACTAGTCGACAGAGCGGCTCGTCCCATCGCCTCTGCGAGCAGGGATGGTCAGGTAGGTCGGTGTTCGGGCAGGTTATAGACCAAACGTTCCTGGCCTCGGAGCAGTGTGCAGCCTCCAGGGACCCAATGGAAGGGGCCAGTATTTTTCCTATAAGGCTTTGAGCACCATGCACCGAGGACAGGAACGCAGGTAGTGCCACACAGGTGATTTTGCGGATACCCAGGCCGCCGAACCTAATAGGTAGGCTAGCCTGGGTCCAAGTTCTGTCGTCAAATGAAATGTTAAAAATGGATGTCAATGTTTCTACTATTAATGTATCTAATTTTAAGGCCAAATCAGGGTATTTCCAAAGATGGGATGCGCGGAGAATGTATGTGAATTTTGGCACAAATAGGCAATGTTTTATAATTGAATAAGCGGAGTGAATGTTAATTTTTGCCAAACGATGTGATGTAACTTTGAAATTTTGAATTTTAGAGTCTACAAAGTTTTCAAATGATTGGTCCAAAATGGGACAGCCAAGGAGGTGAAGTGATTCTTTATTTATAATTTTGATACCAGGAGCCAAATTTTTAAAAAGGTCTATTGTATTCTCCTTGTTTGGACAAGAATCGGTTATAAAAAGTTCGCATTTGGAAAAATTTAGTGAGAGGCCAATTGTTTTCAAGTCTGTAATTATTTTTTTGAAATCTTCGAGAACAGAAGTCACTTCACCGCCGAGGGTACCGTCATCCAGATACCACACGTTTAATTTAGAATTTAGCTCCTTAATGATGGGGTGTATGGCGAGACTGAAAATTGCTGGTCCGAGAGGGTCGCCTTGTTGACAACCTACACATGAATCTAGAACATTGGTTTTATATAATAATTTAGAAGGGGAACTATAGCATTGCCAAAGGAATTTATAAGTCTGGGGAATTTTTTCTTTTATTTGTGTCAACAAGGCGCCCCTGTCTACAGAGTTAAAAGCGTTGCAAACATCCACCTTCAGCAGGACCTCTCCTGCTTCATGTTCGAGGAACGTTCGCACGGCATGCACTGCAGCTTCGCATCCACTCTTAGATCCGAACCCCAGTTGAATAGGTTGGAGTTCCGAACTAAGCTGATCAAGGATGGAGCGGCAGGCAATCTTGGCGGTGAGACGTCGGAGCGTTGTCCCAACGGCAATAGGTCGAATACCGCCATCTTTTTTCGTTAAAGCGCAAAGGTTTGCTCCATACAAAACGTCTTTAATATCGTCTGGGACCTGACCGGCCAGCATGATGTTCACCAGGGCCGTCAGGTCCTTTAAAAGTGTTTCCCCAGTTTCTCCGCAGCCGCTGCACAGAAGATCCTTAAGGTGCTGGGGTGTCAGGCCATCCAGGCCTCCTGCGGAGCCATTGGGGAAAGACATCACTGCTCCAATTACATCTTGTGGGGTGGCTGTAAGATTTGGTTCGATAGGTTGAGGGGGTTCAGGAAGACAAAGGTTTGTAGCTGAAGGTGGGTGTTTATTGTGGAGAGCTGTGAGTGTGTCAGAGTTGCATCGTCAGAGAAAAGCAAGCGAGCCGCACCTCTGATATCGCCATCAGCTACCTTACTTTCAACTGTTTTAAATAAATTGTAAGTGGAATTTCTAAAATTGACGGGATTATGATGAAACGACTTATCCTTGCAACAATTATCCTTGACTTTTTGCGTTAGCGATTTTGAATTTTGATTTGAATTTATATGTAATACTTTAAAGGTGAATGTTAAAAAATGTTCCCAGTTTTGAGTTGAGTTTTCAGAGAGAATTGTTTTGATGGTGTCACTTAAAGATTTGGAAACTGATATGCGGGCGCCTCGTGGTATGCGTTTTAATACCGGGCGAGAACTTTTTAGATCACATAGAATTTGGTGAAAAGGTATGTCTGATCTCGTGTGATTTGATGATGGTGCCGGAACATTTGGCTGTGACTGTGACAGTAAGGAAGATGAGGGTTGAGTTAGGCAAGAGCGGTGTTTTTTGGCAATATGAATGTTAAGGCCTCTAGAGCCTTTGAAAAAACGCGGCTCAATGCATTCAGGGCAACGAAGACGGTTCTCTGGCGATGCAGTAGTTCGTGAAGGACAAGAAAGGCTTACGAGGGGCATCAACAATACCTCAAGAGACAAAAACTACTTAAATAACACTTAAAATTAATAGAAAAACACACGAAGTACTAAATACTTAACTAAATTAGTAAAAATCATAAAAAACCGATATACGGTGCTTATTAGATGGGGGCTTCCTGTGCTCCAAGCACTTGCGCTTGATAGGGGAGACTCTCTGTGGTATTGAGCTCTTTAGCTGCAAAATCCGCTGTATTTCCTCAGAAAACCGGTAACTGGTAGATGTGCGAGTAATTGGTGCACTCTCCTAGAAAAACTGCTTCCTCAAGAAATGCACGGTGTACGTACGCAGGCACGGAAGGCGAGTCATCACAATCAATAACACAACATAAATCTTATTGAAATAGGAGACTGTGTAAACAATATCGTTGTTTTCCGAACTGACATTAATGTCATATCTGTCGAGACGCGCTATGGTGCTCCTCCCGAACTAGGCCTGCGGTCTGCGGCCTCCGCGGAGAAAATATATTAAATGCACAATGTTTAAAAATGCACACTTTTATTTCATAACTAGATATGCAGCATTCAAGAGTTTTAAAACTAATTTTATATGTGAGGTCTATTAGTCTGGTTTTTTTTTTCAAGAAATCGTTGTCGAGAAGCAAACGATATTACTTTTGGGCAACCGGGCTTTTTACGTGGTTTAGACCCTGCTGTATCTGAATTGCCGGTTGCCATCAAAGAAACTACAACCAGAAGTGAGATACGGCCAAAAAAAGGACCCGTTTTTTAGCTTTTCTTAAATAACTCGAAAACAGTAGCTCCTACCAAAAAATGTTCTGTCACTTAAGTAATCTACATAAAAATCCCTATAAAAAAGGTTCTATACAGTTTTTTGCTGGGATCAATGTTTAATGAGATATTAAGGGACTAAGATAGACGATAAACATATATACTAATTAGCTTTTTCCCGCGAGTTTGTCTACGTGGGATTAACATTCGCTATAATAAATTAATGAAATGCCGTAGTTTAATCTGACAGCAAAAATAAATTTAACCTATAAGCTTTTTTACGTCTACAGTAAGCAACAATTCCATACCAACTTCAACCCCCCGTTTCATCCCTTTAAAAGATGATTACTGGGATAAAAACTATCTTATATCCTTCCCCACAACTCAAACTATCATCACACCAAATTTCATCTAAATTGGTTCAGCGGTTTAAGCGTGAAGAGGTAAGAGACCCACTGACTAGTCCAAAATTATTAAACTCTCTCTCCTTCTCGATGCGACAGGCAAAGCATATACTTTTTGTTTACACGGATTTTTACCCTATTTGGACCCTTCTGAGTTCGAAATTTAAAAATTTTTTTTACCGGAAGTGGAATATTTAAGATGGCGGCCAGTATAAACCTAAGCGACGAAAAATCTATGTTCCTCGTATGGATACCCCCATTGATTATACTTTATTTTTAACGATTGTTATTTTTGGGAATAACAGTTGTAATGACACGTATTAAAAAAAAAAAGATTACCTATTTGCAATGGTTCCAAATATACTGGTCTTTAAAGTTAGAAATCGCCGTCAACACTGTATTCCACCACGCGCTTTGTGGACGGGGTTTTGGGAACACGTCTGCAGACCTCCGGTACCCCGTCGTCGTTGCTCTTACGGGCCCATAGTAATTCTGCTCGTGCAATCTCCTCCGCTGACGACACCTCGGAATACTTGAGGGCCTTCTAGCTCGAAACCTTTCAGGCGAATGATGGAGCTGTTGTAAAGGTGTAAAGAGTGGGTGTAAAGAATGTAAAGGCGGCAGCATCGCCGCATGCCTGGTCTTCTGCAGGAGTGAGTTTACGTCATGTTCGCGCATATACTCCGCAGCCTCCTTTTGGGTCAAAACTGTGACACTGAAGGTCGCTACTGCCGCCCACGCCTCATCACTATCGGCCGTTAGGCGAATTAGAGCCGGTAGTGCCAGGTCTCCTCCTATAGCCACGGAAATGACAGCACGAGGCTCCGTTCATGCAGGGCATTCTTCGCGCGTCTGACGGGCCATGTCCAGTCCACGGCTATTACATCACAGTTGTGATACGCTGTGGTCGGCTCTCTTCCCACCCTCTTATACAGGCACAAACCGATTAGCACCCATCTGATTTACCTTTGAAGGACTGAGTATTGTAATCTAAGACTCCCTAAGTCGAAACTTCCATATAAGATGTGTATTATTACTACTACCCTTTCAACTAATTTTGCTCACTACAATAATATAAAAAAAAACGAGAGATTTCCGTCCAAAAAAATAATAGTACATTTTTGAAGCCTTGCTGGACCTGGACACCATCTTCTATATCTTACTTCCGGTCTAACATTATTTGATGGCAATTGCAAAATATTATAATTACAACTGTTATTCCCAAAAATAACAATCGTTAAAAATAAAGCATAATGAATCCATACGGGGGTATCCATACGAGGAACATAGATTTTTCGACGCTTAGGTTTATACTGGCCGCCACCTTAAATATTTCACTTCCGGTAAAAAAATATTTTAAATTTCGAACTCAGAAGGGTCCAAATAGATTTTTACCCTATTTGGACCCTTCCGTAAACAAAAAGTAATATGCTTTGCCTGTCGCATCGAGAAGGAGAGAGAGTTTAATAATATTGGACTAGTCAGTGGGTCTCTTACCTCTTCACGCTTAAACCGCTGAACCAATTTAGATGAAATTTGGTGTGATGATAGTTTGAGTTGTGGGGAAGGATATAAGATAGTTTTTATAACAGTAATCATCTTTTAAAGGGATGAAACGGGGGGTTGAAGTTGGTATGGAATTGTTGCTTACTGTAGACGTAAAAAAGCTTATACGTTAAATTTATTTTTGCTGTAAGATTATACTACGGCATTTCATTAATTTATTATAGCGAATGTTAATCCCACGCAGACAAACTCGCGGGAAAAAGCTAATTAGTATATATGTTTATTGTCTATCTTAGTCCCTTAATATCTCATTAAACATTGATCCCAGCAAAAATCTGTATAGAACCTTTTTTATAGAGAATTTTATGTAGATTACTTAAGTGGAAGGACATTTTTTGGTAGGTGCTACTGTTTTCGAGTTATTTAAGAAAAGCTAAAAAACGGGTCCTTTTTTTGGTCGTATCTCACTTCTGGTTGTAGTTTCTTTGATGGCAACCGGCGATTCGGATACAGCAGGGTCTAAACCACGTAAAAAGCCCGGTTGCCCAAAAGTAATATCATTTGCCTGTCGCATGGAGAAGGAGAGCGAATTTGAGATTTTGCTCCCAGTCTATATTTTGGTGCGTGTTTATCGGTTGCTAGGTTTCGTATTTAGTTGTACGGCTTAAAAGTCATGTTAATCATTGCGTAGACAGAAAATCCTACAAAAAATTGACCTTGAAAAAATCCTCATTTACCTAATTAATTTCTAAAAAATCGCCTAAATAAATATATCAATATTTTATGATTTATTATGGTTCCTTAAGACACGTTATTTATGGATGACGGAAAATCAGACAAAAAAAAGAAACCAGACAAAATATTTTGATGAATATTTACTTCCCGATGGAAAGTTTGTAGGATTTTTCGTTCAGTCATCTTAGAATGACATTTTAAAACTATATAAACAAAAAAATTGCTATTATAAATTAATGTTTGAAAAAAACGTATCTTTACTGGGCTAATAATGGTACAGCACGAAGGGTTCCGTGCTCGAGTCCGACTCGCATTTGGCCAGTTTTTTAAATCCCATTTCTGTAGTCCCTCGTAAAAATATGCATGAGTCTCGCGGGAGTTTTACAGTGAGAATTGAGTATTATTTTATGCAAATGTTTAACAAATCTAATCATTACAATAACTACGCCTAGGATTATGAATCCAGTTGTTAAGTATTAGCCGAGCTATGATGGCACGATCGTAGCATTTGGCGCCGCGGGGTTATCTCGGGTTATCGATAATTATTGGCGCAGGCGCACCTGTGAGAACTCACGGCCGCTTCACATGGCGTGGCGTCACTAATGTGAACTGCCTTTAATCTGCACATACTGTTGAAATGAGCTGCAAGAAGAGGTTAGTAACCATTTTTATACCACGTCGGTACACATACCATACAGAAACTAGCATACAACCCGCCTGATGGTAAGCGATCACCCTAACCTATGAACGCCTGTGACTGTTAATGCGTTGTCGATCCTTTAAGAGTCGCCAGGACGCTCGTGTGAACTCGCGTCCCCATACAAACGTAGTTCAGCTCTCATTTTAAAACGACATGCTTTAGTTAGAAGTTTGTCCTGGGACATAAATAAGTAATAAGTTTAGTTGACATGTTTTGCAGTTTTTTTTTTAGTTTTCCTATGAAGATTTTTCAGAAAGGCTATTATGGTGGCAATACTTGCTTGTTTTTTTTTCCAAAAAAATTCTTATATTCTATATTTTAAAAATGACGTTAAATTTTACATATATCTAATCTTCAAAAACAAATAAATGATTTCTACTTCTATAAAAAACCAAGTACCTACCTACCCTATAGTGATAAGATAATAATGAATCTGCATGGCAAATTAGGGGGCATCCATTACTAACGGAAAAAAATGCAATGTAAAAAATGCATATAAATTGGAAAGGTTACCTGATGAACATTTAAATGTCCCGTAACTGTTTTCCATAATTAAAGAGTTACCAAATTGGAAGGCAAAAATTATATTTAAAATAGATTGAATTCTTCTATGGAATTGAAGTCGCTTAAAAAGTTTCATTAATAAAATAAAGCGGCAACCTCATAAAACCGTAAACATTAGTTTCATCCAATTAATTAAAGTAGGTACCTAATATCTATAAATTATTAAATAGTACCTCATGTAATTCTAGTTTAAGTCCAAATTTCTTTTTGTTTTCAACACGACTTTGTCAACTACTTTCTGCCATGTACAGTCGACTACAAAGAGATGTATCCATTTTTTCACCTTATTGCGTTGTAATAAGGTCCAAAAGTGGATACATATCTTTGTAGTCGACTGTACATGGCAGAAAGTAGTTGACAAGTCGTGATGAAAACAAAAAGAAATTTGGACTTAAACTAGAATTACATGAGGTTCAAATTTCTTAAATTTTATATCTCGAGTTGTCAACTTCTTCTTGCCGCATACGGATTAACGTAGCATTTGGATCCATACTAGGTATAACGAATGCATAGCAAATGCATCTGCCAGTTTGGCCTTGCACCCAGAATGTTAGGTTGTTTCGCTTTGAAAGCGAAGACGCCCTTCCAGTGACTGTCGACTTCAAACATATCAGTTGGTAACGCATATAAATAATATAACGATTCATTTTATCCTTTTTGAAGTCGGTTTATCTTTTTTTTCTAAAAAGTTTTTATGTATATTCTTTATTTATTTACACAGAATGCTCAAATGAAAAACTGTTTACTTACTTGTCTTTTGGACGTAGTTTAAGGACATACCCGTGTCCATAAAAAATTATAAAATGTATACCTTTTATTGAATTCATAAAATATTATTCATTAATCTGGATGACTGATTTTCCATTTCACTATTTATTTTGGACGCCCACTTAATTTTAACCGACTTTAACAAGTTAGAACTCTTCCCTAAAACTCTAAACACACAAACTGTTCCAATTTCAAATCTGAGACCGTTCCAAAACCTCATTAAATCGCTCCCGCCAAGCGCAACTAGAAGGGGTGCCTCTATATAAGGTGAAAGAGACTTCACACGCACCATACGAGACGTACCGCGCGTGTGTGGTGGCCCTATTTTTTTACTTTTTTAAAAAGTGTGTGAAAATGTTACGTAAGTGTGTGGCGTTGGCGGCATTGGGGTGTGTTTTGGCGGGACCTGCTCCCAGGCCGCAGCATCAGTATCAAGTGCAACAACAGGAACAGGTTTGTTTTTATTGTGTATTTTTAGTGTTTTTGTTTGAATGTTGGAATAAATAAAATTAGGGAGAATTTAGTAAATTACAATTGCAAATTTAAGGGCATTTTTGCATTAACAATCAAGTTGCATTAAATTGTTGTTGTTGTTTTAGTATAAACTATGTACCTACTTTATACTATAACAACAACAACAATAATCATGTAAAATATGTAATACAATTTTATACATTTTGTTTATAATATTTAATGCTCATTTAACTAAAACCGGATTGACTAAAAGTTCAGTTTTAGTAGTACATTACATATTACTATTTCAAATTATAAACATTTGATCAGTTCGTGGCTAAACATATATAGATATGCAACTTTTTTAATGACAAAGGTATAAACAAACGGAAAAATAAGATTTTTAAATGATACCCAAATGTAAATAAAGAGTTCCTCCAATCCGAATATTACATCTTAAAATTCTTAAAAAATCTTACTTTACCACTACTATTAGTTTATTTTTATTACGTATAATTTATGGCAGGTTTTTTTTGTTTTCATCTTTTGTATTTTTTTTTTGTATTTTCAAGATTTGTTACATTATTCGATATTTATGAAGATTATCTAAGTTGCTCCACTCAATTCGAGCATTTCAAAACCAAGTTTAGGTCGTTCCTATCCTATTTTATTTTTAACTAGCGACCCGGGGCGGCTTTCTCACGGGTGCAATTATACATATAAACCTTCCTCTTGAATCACTTTATCTATTAAAAAAACCGCATCAAAATCCGTTGCGTAGTTTTAAAGATCTAAGCACACATACCTACAGACAGACGGCAGGAAGCGACTTTGTTTTATACTATGTAGTGATGATGTCGTATTTTGTTTATTAGCAGAGCCTTCATCCCGGATTTTTTGCCAAGGCTAAAAATTTTTTTGTATCGTATTTATTTTATTATCAACAAAATAAATCACAACTTGATTTTAAATATTTAAGACGCACAATTATATTGTTAATAACCTTAAATCATACATAAGCATCACTGAATAATTTGGTAACAAAGTAGGAAATTATGGAAAATTTTATAATGACTAAACTATAAACATTTTTTAGAAACGCTTAAACTCTTACAAGAAAAGTAGAATAAGGAACGCAACTGTCACAAAGACGTTTACAACAATGGTCTTTAGAAAAGCTGAACTTTTATGGCGGGAAGTAGTTTTTATTATTTTAACGAAAATTACTCACTGTTTCGTCTCGAATTAATTAATCCCCATGGGAAATTAGCAGGTTTCCGAAATACTCTAAAATTAAAATGCTGTCAAATAAAGCTTTTGCCTACGAAAATTCTTCTAACTGATTTAGTTTCCGTACATTGTTAAAGACCATCATCATCTTTTGTCTCTTTCTTTCGTTGTATTGAATCTGGGAGAGCACCCTCTAAATTAAACTTTCACAGGCCTTCCCCATTGACTTGCGGTTCTTTCTAACTAAGATCGCTACTTTTATTTTTCCTGAATTTCATATGAAAATTAAGCCCCCGAAATTCCCGACTCTTAAAAATCAATATATAGTCTGGCTGGTCAGTAAGTGCAATAACAGTGGAAGTAATAAATACTCATTCTTTTTTAGTAGCGAAGGTACCTACTAGTGGAAGAAAGAGGTAGCATGAATCTCTTTGTCTATGCTTGAAGTAAAACAAACCCTGGCCAAACTATAGCAATAACTTTTACCGATTACTACTGAAGTTGGTTCTTAAAAGTTTTCTATTCCCTAGGCCTATTAAGCTAAATTATCTTTTTATTTAAATTTAAATCTTTTTCAAATGCAAGGATGCACATAATTATTTTCATATTCATTGAAAAGAAAATTCTTAATCTTCTATCATCTCTCTCGGAAAAATGCCGGCCGAGGACGTAAAGTAAAAGACATAGGTCACTATAAGGGTTAATTATACCTTTATTAGTATGAAATAAAAATACTTTTGTTATCATTTCGGCCTCCTGTTTAGTTGATACTTTAGTTAATAGTTTAGATAATAGATAAATAACATTTTCATAAAATTCAGTCCGTGAAAATTAACATTAAACAAATCATATTATGCTATCGATTACTAAGAAGTGCTAAACACAAACAACCCTACTTGCATACCCTCAAACATACCTTAGTCTTCCTTCAGTTGTGCAGTTTATACAGTGGAAATGTTTGTCAACGTACAAATTACCTTAATTAGTTTCCTTAACTCGTCAATTGACACGAGAAAATAGACCGGAAAATGTGCAACAAAAACCTAATTTGCACAACCAACGTGTGGTAAAAACCAGTTAAATCGGGCGAGTCTACTGTGTTACTTTTGCAAGAGCTTTGTATGTTGCGTTACGTAACGTAATTGGCCGATACATGGTTATGCTTATATGGTCTGGTTATGGTTTAAATAATGACTTTTGGAGCCTGTTTTGTGCTCTTGTTTCGTTTTATGTAGGTGACCTAGTGCATGCTTGTTTTATGAATATCGTTGCGCGCGGCTGAAACAGTAGAATTGAGTTTGTTCAAAAATTAAGATGCAGTTTCTTATAAAATTTTATACACAAAGATATTAAATACTTACACACTTAATTTAATGTTATGCATTTGCTTTTGCATGCTGTAAATCGTTTAGATATAATGTATCATAAAAATAGAAACAAAACAGGAAACATTTTTTTTGCATTTTAAACATTTAAAAACTTTTTAGAAATTACTCATACTTTAATTGTGTAATGTTCAATAAGTGTAGGTTACTACATATTTAATTAAAAATTTAAATAAATACATAGCGGAAAAGAAATGGAAATTTCAGTCAGGGGATCGCGAGTTTGGAATCGGCTCGTATTGAGTAATATGTTTGAAATATCACCACATTTAATATTTACCAGTCACTTTCCGATGAAGTAAAACAAAACAACATGGGAATTCCAGACTTAATCCCAACTAGGCCTAGTTTCCTCTCTGCGTTGGAAATAAAAGGCTTCCAATACCGGGATATGCCAATTATAATTACATTCGATTCCACTTGCTCCCTGACCAAGTCATGGCAAAGGACAAAAGTATTACTGCCATACAGTACTAGAATTAGGAATAAATTATAAGGATGATGGAAAAAAACATAAAATTGACAATAAGACTGGAAGTTAAGATAATACGGCATCGGTAGTAGGTTTTATTTAATAGACAAAAATATATGATAGTTAACGTCGAAATTGATGTTCTATTTCACAGCCAGAAATCCCCCCACACCTCCTGAGACAGTACTTGGCACAGCAGGCACCTGCGCAGACGCAAGTCATCGCCCGCCCACAGCCAGCGCCCGCAAGACTGGTAAGTTAACATTATCATCTTATCGGAGCCAGGGGTTCGCTTGGAATCTTAAACGCAAATATTGGCGTAGGTAGAGGTAGTAGTTTTTACTAAAGATAGTGCCATCTGACCTCATATCGTTTTGTTACCAGTAAAATAACGTAATGTTTTCGTATTACATAAAAAAGAAATGGAAGAAGGTTTTCTGAAAAACTGCTAGCTTTACACTTTGAACCTTGTTTTACTCTCGGAAATTATAGTTATTTAGTTTGTAACAGAACACGTTTCAAATAATTTTGACGATATCTCAATGATTTTTATTATAACTCAATGCGATATCTATGTAAACAGAAGACCTACGCTGTTTTGCAACTATGTTAAGTATCATAAAATTTTCCATGAACATCTTCAAAAAAATTATGGTTTTCCTTTGATAATGGTATTTACTATTATTGTTAAGTAATATTTTACGTCTTCTCTTACAGCCATACCAAGTACAAGCTGAGCCTCAGTACCAGCAGTACCAGCCAGCGCCTCAGCAGTACAGACCTGCACCTCAACCTCAACCGCAGTACAGGCCTCAACCTGTCCAGTACCAACCAGCTAAACAACAGGAGGAGCGCCAGCCTGAAGACTATGACGTAAGTATTGGCAGTAGTTAGTGTGTCACTGCAAACCTCGACCTCAACCGCAGTACAGGCCTCAACCTGGCCAGTACCCGCCAGCAAGACAACAGAAGGAGCATCAGTAAAAGTATTAGCAATCATTGTCTCTGTAAAACCTCAACCTCAACCGTAGTACAGATTAAACCACAGGAGTAACGCCAGCCTGAAGACTATGACCATGACGAAAGTATTAGTCCTAGCAGTCAGTGTCTTAGTGCAAACCTCAAACTCAACACAGTACAGATCTCAACTTGCCGAGTACCAGGCTGATAGTCAATAGGAAGAGCCTAAACGTAAGTACAGTTAACCTACCTTATATCAGTGAGTAAGAAAAAAATACAACCACTACGTTACCTACTGTTCAATATAAAATGTACGGTAACGTAATGGGAATAAAAATTACTCACAGCTACAAATTTTGAAAAGTTGTTGCTTAAATTAAATTTAAGCAACATTTTAAATTTAAAAAAAAAAGTTTCATGAGTTTGTGTAGATTGTCTCTAGTTGAAAAAATCTAGCATGGCAGCACTGAGACGTAACATAGGCTAATATAATTTTAATTATATTATACACGACTACTTCTAACATATATATGAGTGACATATCGCTATACGACACATGTGAGAGCCAATCGAAAAGCTCTTACAAAACTGACTTAATAACACGCAGGCACTTAACTATAATTGACAATCTCCCTAAGGCCCTTCCGCTCCATTTTCTAACCACAGTCCTGTTTCAAGTTTGTAGACGTAACGCGGATCATATCACGGGCAACTTTCACTGGACTTAACTGGTGCATTCTCGAGGCTTACTGAGAAATGACTCGTGTAAAACCAGGATACATTGAGATCCGCATTTGTAAAAAAACAAGGGAGAAATAAATTTTCCTATTTTTTACTGACATTTTTAGTAAGTCTTCTAATGCATTTTTTATGGATCCTTAAGTCGCTAAGCTTCAAACTCGGATAAAACTAAGTAATTTAGAAATTGTTTAATATTTCTTTTTGACTTATTACCATAATCCTATTTTTTTCCGGACAGTACTTATCCAAGGTTGAAGTTCTGACAAGGCATTTTAAAAATAAATTTGTATGAATTTTCTATTGTGTTACCGAACTGAAATTTTTAGTAACAAGATAGGGGAAAAAAATCATTTTAAAAATGAAAAATTACGGATACTATTTTGAGAACAGTTACATTGGTTTGTATGATCATTGGAGTCGCTTGCGCACATGGAGCGATAGTAACAACGCTACTGGCCAAGCTAGCTCGATACAGGCTGAACTGAAGGCAATGACCGCGGTTGATACGTGGAATCGGATCTCGTGATTTGTATAACTTCGGCTTGAGTTACGTGGTGTTGCAAGGGACTTAGTGTTACCTCTAGAATCCGATCACGCTGACTCTGATTGGGCTTGTGACAAAATGTGGAATGCCACTATTAAACGTAATATTTTTTAGATAACTGTTGATTTTTATGCCGGCTGCCAGCTTTCCACACTTTTCTACTTACTTATGTACTTGCGAAGTCGGCTCAGTATGTTTACGTATAACTGAAGCTCATTGGTATTTTTGGTGAAATAAATGATCATTATTATAAAATCGGCCCGACCCGAATCGAATCGATTCTTACCGACTTACAAAAGGGGAAGTTTAAATCGACTGTTTTTTATTTAAAAAAACGAGGATCCTTGTAAAATAAATAGAACTCTGTGACTATCTAAAAACTTTACTGTGGTTTTTGTTCTTGTCTCTCAGAAAGCATGATCAGACCGACTAGAAAACGTATACCTAATACTTGGCAACTTATTAAAGCATTGTTTTTATCACTCATCGACGAGCCAAGAAATACATATTAACCTTTTAACCGCCGACGGCTGATAATATATGAGACAAAGTAACAACGTGAATGACACCTTCATAAATTATGACAGAGTTCAAAATTTAAAGTTAAAAAGGTTAAAAGCCTTATACCCCTAAAACTGAATACTATTCTGCAACAAAAGTCATCTTGACACCAGTTTATTTTTAGCCTAACCTTAATCATTGACCACTCCCCAAAAGTTGCCTTACCAATAGATTACCTTTGTTTTGCAGCCTCACCAATTTAACTAAACTAGAACACCGTAGAAAGGTCGATGCATTTTCCTTTAAATTTAGTAAGAGCCTTTAGGCCCCTAATCATTCCCCACTTACCTTAATTCGCTTGCTTCAGCCTCATCCATCCTACCAGTTCGGTTTCGACGTGAACGACGACCAGTACACCAACTACCAGAACCGTAAAGAACAGAGGGACGGTGACGTCATCAAGGGCTCGTACTCAGTCGTAGACAGCGATGGGTTCATCAGGACCGTCACGTATACCGCTGATCCTAAGGAGGGATTCAAGGCTGAGGTAAGAAATATTCTAAACATTTTAATGTAGGTGACACAGTCAGCGAAAATTCATTACTCCACTTTTTGTACCTAAATATCATTTCATCACTTTTTCACCTCAGCAGCTTAAATAAGCCTACTTCCCTGTGAAAAAACAGTGACGAAAGTGCGACTTTCATCACTTCCTGGAGTGAGGAAAGTGCGCACTTTCCTCACTCCAGAGAGTGACGAAAGATTTTTCGCAAGGAAGGGGGCTTGTTCGAGCAGCTGAGGTGAAAATAAATGTGGTTAACTTGATGTTGAATTTTTTTAACCTTTGATTTGTTCTCACTATTGAGGTGAAAAGTTGTATGTGTCACACGAGAGTAAAATTATTTTACATCTCGTGTTTTTGAGTTCCTCGCTACGCTCAAGGTTCTAACTTAGAATCACTCGCTTCGACCGTGACTCAATTATAGAATCTTTCGCTTACTCGGGACTCAAATTCAACACTCGCAAGAAAAAACAACTTTCCTCTCTTGTTGCACAAATAACTATTGCATATACGTGACCATGAATGAATGAATGAATTAATAGGGACTTGTAATCTTGAGGGTTAGACTGTGAACAGACTATAGAAATATTTGGACTCATTTACCTAATTAAAAAATGTTTTCATAAAATTCTCCGAATTAAGCCGTGTTTATCGTATTTCAGGTATCCCGTCAGCCCACCGACATCGTGGTAAAGATCCCCACACCCAAGCCTCAGCTGCAGACCCTGCAACCGCAGCCTCACCAGCACCAACAGCAGCCTCACCAGCACCAACAACATCCTCAACAGCAGCCGCAGCAGTATTACCGTTATCAACAACAGTAATTACAATAGGAAATGGTCAAACATGTACTGATAGAAATCTCTAAAGCGACCTTATAGTGATTGAAATAAGGTAAAAGATTGACAAAAGTGTGCCAAAAATTTGACCATGACATTTCTACCAACTAAACGTCCGGGGCCCGTTTCTCAAAAGCTTGTAACTTGTAATACAAGCGGAAGTCACTTTCCGATATCTTTTGCTAAAAGGGGACTTCCGCTTGTATTACAAGTTACAAGCTTACGAAATAGTTGAGAGGCTTATTCAGAAGTAGGTAGATGATCTACTTGATTGAAATTATAAATATCTTTTGCCTTTTTTTATTAAACCACAATTTAATGCTGCGTATATTATCGAATGGTTTTTTTTACCTACTCAAAAAACATTTTAGGTTTTACTAGTAGTAGGGGGAAAGACGAAATGTGTTCTCTTATAACCATGTTAAATCATTTTAGCGAAAAAAGCAACTTTGAAAATGTATTGCAGCAGTAGTAAAAGCTTTATTTAACTAAATATGATAAATATATTTACAGATATTATTTAAATATAGAAATTAACTGTGATTCACTGTAATATTCATAATGTTCTGATGTAACACAGTGTGCCAAAATGTTAAAAATCCTTCACTACAATAATTTACTTATTACCACTTTTATGTAAATAAATAACCGTACATAAAAAGTTACTATTATATAAAATTGATATTTTCTCTTAGAACACTTCATTATAATTTAGTTGACTAGATTTTATTTTTATACTTTAAATAAACTATTATGTAAATAGTTAAGTAGAAGGTGATGAATTGTTACCTAATAAAATATTTAAAATAAAATGTATATTATTTACCTTCATAAACATAACCATAATTTTAAGAAATGAGTGACGCTGATGCGTAGTAACATGATATCTATAGCTAACGAGGTTTTTTTAATACAATGGTATGGTATTAAATAAAACCTGACAATAGTTGACTTTTTCAGTACAAAAATTCACCAAATTATAACTTGCAAAAAAATTAAATAAAATTGAATGAAAAATATTGTATTTTTATAACTACTTTTATTCATCTTTAATACATTCGTAAGTTTAGTATATTACAGAATATTTCTGAGAGATAGTAACAAACCAAAAATAATTTAAGACGTAAACATTCTTTTCTCATAAACTACATTCAATTTCAAACACATTTACACCACAACAAAAGATAAAATAATAAATACAATTTTTATAAATTAACATTAATAAATTCAGTCTATTCAACATAAAAAATTCAATTAAAAATAAAATCCAACCATACAACCGCAAAATGGCCGAGAAATAAAATCTGATCGAACGAGATGAATTCGTCGGCAATTTTACAGTATTTTAGAACAATAACCTATAATCATTCATACATAAATGCAAATCCTTATTAAATGCAACACAAAATGAACATGATAGTTTACCATTTCAACAATTTAGTTAGGTGTGTTATATTACAGTTGAAATATAATATTTTACCTAACACGTCGTCTTAGAATAGTCAGAACTGATTTATTTACCTTTTATTTTATTACAAAATGAAACCAAAAATAAATATGTACGTAAAAATACGTAATATTATTAAACTAAAGGTTTATTTTTATGATAGTTATCGCTTAGATCAAAGCTGTATTGAAATGAATCACAATAAAATAAATTAAGGTCTTATCTAGAATTTCTAAAATATGAATGAATAAAAATGTCTTTAGGGTGTTTTCATAGGAATACACTAGCTTTCCTCAGGATTATCATATATAAACTGCATACTTTATTGCAATAAAAGAAAAATGTACTATTTCATACTTCTCTATTCCGTTACTTTGGAAAGTACTGGAAAGTAACGAAATGGAAATCCACTTTAAATTAAAATCCTGAAAAAAACCTAAAATGCGTTTATATTTTATCGTCATTTCGCTATAACAAGCAGTCCATAGAACTCAATTCCCATCGACTTGTCTAATTTTGACTATTTTGAGACAGTTGTACAGTTTTCCTATAGGAAAAATCTGCTTCATAATCACGATCTAAAATCCGGATTAAATAAGAAACTAAAGAAAAGATGTGAAAAAATATGACACGCCACCACTGCAAAAAGTGAGACTTATCAATGATGAACATAAAATCTACACGCTTAACACTTTCAGTGCGTATGACACATGCTGTCCCGTGCTATTTTTACCTAGTTACTAATATTTTCTACGAAACAGATTGTCCTAACTGAAACGGCCAACGCGACACGATATTTATTGTCGTCGTCAACAAAAACATTATCGCCGTCGTCATTCAAATAAAGGGCAACACTGAAAGTTTTAGGATAGGCTACTTAGAGATCTTGCTATTGCACGATAAGTGTTGCCTTTCTCTATGACCTTAGTGAACAATGAAATTACAATAGTCTTAGTTCAGTTTTCTATAATAAAGGTGAGTTTTCGTGCTACAGTTTGTAAATGTAAGGCACACTCGACATTATCCACCTACAATATAAAATGAAAATTCATTAAACATGATTATGATATTTTCCAAAAACTTTCAGAATTGTCTGCGAGGACGTTTCAGCTATTACGGAAAATTAGGCCGCTATGACGCAGCCGGGCTCTACCTCCATCTCTCTCAATTTCCACATAATAAAAAATATGTATAGTCAGAGTTTATAAAATCAACTAACGTGTATTTCAAATACGTCTGTCATCTGACTTCAGACTAGAGACGTCCGTAAATGTGAGTGTAACAGTAACATTTTATTAAAGACCTTTTTTCGACATTCTAAAAACTTTCAGATCTACCCTCAACTGTCGCATACCTCATAGAATTATTACGGTGAAGGATCAGGTCGACAGACGCAGCCGGACTCTACTAATACATAGTCCTGTCCCGTTAATGTGACGGGTCCTAATGGTAGAACCAAGAATAGATACGGCACATACGTCTGCGTACAGGATCCGCGGACGACGGAGCACTCGCTTGACCTGTAATGAGAAGGATTATAGTTTAGTTAAGGCCGTTCCTCGAGTCGGACAAGCCACGCCCATCCGTTAGAGACACGTATTATGGCTCCCGTGCACGAATGAAAGAGATGCAGCGCTCTTAAGGATCAGACTTTTTGACTAAACTACGATAAATAAGCGAATCTATAAAGTTTTGTCTATTATGTTTCTGTGACTTTTTCGATAAAACAGAATATCATATTTTTTACTTAGTTATATTGCTTAATCTCTTATAGTTTACGTAAGCTAAGAAAAATAAGGAGAAAAAGGACCCAACTTCGGATTTTTTTTCTCTCGAGGCAACTTTCAGCAATCGTGTTTCGGCTTGTGCCGTAAACAAGAGTATATTATAGTCTAATAATATATATTCGAAAATAAATCCAGTCCCTTTTCCCGTTTAGTCAATAGAGCGTTTGAAAAAACCTATAATTTTTCAAAGTAGCCCCTAAACTAGTAATTACATATAGTATTTATAGTCCTTTAATCTGTATTTTAACAATCGCCGCCAGGGCGATACATGCAAAACGGACTTTCAAAGTTGATTGTCAAAAATGTATAGGAAGGAAGTTAGGTGAAAACTTTGTTGTATCGAAACAGCCGTATTTGTCGGCATAATTTTACAAGTTGGTTAATTTAAACATTATCTAGTGAAAGTTGATGTGAATTGTGAACATTTTAAACTATAAATACCTACGTTAAGCTTAATATTTATATTATATGTGCTTGATTATGTGTTTGATTTAATATTTACTTAAAATATTTGATTGTTACGATTGTTGATTTCATATTTGGCGGGTAAATCTGTGACACAAAACTTTTACATTCATTACAGGAACTAGACTAGACTAGAGTTTTGTGAACTTGAACAAAATTACCGGTTTTTTCTGATGTACAGCCTTGGCCAGAAGTGTTGAGCATAGGTGTTTTTTGTTTACAATTTTGATGTTAAGCATTATTTCTCTATCCTAACAATGTACGGTAACGGTAAATGTTATATTTTATTTATAAATATAGAAAACTTCACTTAATAACACTTTCAAGGTACTTAAAAAATATGAAAACAGAAGGTACCAAAAATGTAAATTTAAGTCGGTGCGACATATTGCAAATATTCTATGCAGTTACTACTAACTTCAACAAAACATGCCTATTAGTTTAAATTAATTGACAAAATAACTTAAACAAAGATGGAAACGATGGACTAAACTTTCCAGTTTTGTATGAAAATCGCATTGGTGCTCAACACTTCTGGCCAAGGCTGTATGTAATCATTGTTTTGACATCATTTAAAAGTATCCTGATTTAAAGTGTCGCTAGTGTCGCTACCTATTGTTTTGTCGAACTTCAAAGGAAAACAGTTGACATCAGCAGCTCACTTGCACTTGCACATAGTAGGTACAAGTTATTTTAGTAGGTAAGTAACATTAACAAGTGTATCTCCAGGAAAAGTGATTGTTTCTTCAATATTTTACTAAAGCCTTAGGTACTACATTCATCATATTATATACATTCACCTTAAAGATCACTTTGGTTGCCTAATTTTAAGTTCTAGTTTATACTTTTTTTATTATTTTGTTGCGCGGTGGTGATATACTTAATAGTACCTACATTTCGATATTAGTGCGGAAAGTATGTCATTACTTCACGAGCACCGAGATAGACTCGGGACGAGTGAAGAATGACATTTACGCACGAGTATCGAACGACGTTTTTTAATACAGTTGCAAAAAAATTATAAAATTGTCAATTATTCACTTTGAGGTTACTTTAGTACATGTATCCGAACGCACCGCGCGGTGCGGCGCTGTGATTGGTTGTCTGTCACTGTCATTAGCTGTGATTGGCTGGAAAAGTAAAAAGCACTAGTACGCGATATCAAACTTTCCGCACGCTAAACCACTACAAGAAAAGCACTTTTTTGAGCAACTGTATTAAAAAGAATATTTGTAATTTACACTGTTGCACAAAATAAAGCGATAACGCTACTTACTCGCATACTTCAAACACAACTTGCTGCAGTAAATCCGGGAATTTCTGCACAATAGTGACGGGCTGCCCGGACGTCAGCGACACCCCGTACATCGGCGCGGTAGTGTTGTACCGCGTCCGGCACAGGCGGCCGCTGCCGCAGGAGTTTGGTGAGTTGGTCGGTGATAGTCCGGGGAGGTTGCTGGCACGACCTGTAATGTATGAAATAGACATGAAAATACATAGATACTAGTACTTTACTTATTTAAATAAAATCTTACGACCTAAAGTTATTTTTATTTTTATCGTTTTTTAAATAATATGCTATTAGTTAGAGAAAAAAATTTTGTAGGTACTTCTAAATTCAATGCTTTTTTGCATGATTGCATATTTAATGGTCAATCAAATGAAGTAGAAAAGGTATATATGTTTTGGTGGGAATTTAAAACCTTAAAAGCGTAAAAAAATTGAAAAATTAGCACGTAGTTTAAGGAAAAAGTGCACATAATATGACAAATAGATTTAGAGATATATCGTCACCGTTACCCCTTCTTTGCTTTCTCGAGAAAATTACTCACCGTATTTACGACATACTTACTACCTAATGGGTTAATAATAAGGTTATTTACCCATTACGGATAAATACCCACATACCACAGTCAACTTTAAATACAATAGACAAAAAAAAACAACATATAACAGGATGTACAGTTACCCGCAAATATCTCGACGTTGAACCGCGCAGAAATATAAACAATCAACAACAATCTTATTTGTAGAGCTATAAGAGCGTTGTATTTATTTTTGCAGCCTTCATTGAGCAATACAGTATTGCAGGTACTTACCTACGGTTCATGAGATGATCACAGTGGCCTTGAGAACTGGGACTCGTGATCGTGGGATTTATACTCATAATGCCAATTTTCACTTGATTGTTATTTGGAATAAATATCGGAAGAAAGTCGAGTAGCTACGAGTATGTTGTATTACGAGTAGATTAGTGTATGAAAAGATCGGGTGGCCCAGTGAAAAAGTAGCATCAGGAACTAGCTAGCAGGGATCGAAACCGGTATTTTCTCCGTCCTAAATACCGGTTAATTCCGTTTTCTTTTCGTTCTTTTGTTTCCTATTTAATGAAAGAGGCAACCTAATAACGACAAGGCATCATCATCACCTAAATACATAGAGTTCTACATGAAGCCCATAAAATTATTTAATACATCACATTATTTCAGCGTTTTTTGAAAATACCGGTTAAGATCCCTGCTAGCTAGCAATATTTTTAATTATGACGTAAAATGTTATGTTTCCAAATAATAGGTACTGATAAGGTCAGTTGTCGATAAGGCGCTGCTATCATCAAAATCAAAATTCATTTCAACCTTATCAACACGCGACGATGAGGTACCTTTTTGTTTGAAAATGTCACTAATGTTCTCTAGGAAATATTAAGTTAGCGTCCATTAAAATATATCACGCTTCTGCGGGTGATATTACCCCCCTTACAAACCAGGGATGTCACGAATGCCGTTTTTCTCACATTCGCGAATGCGAATATTCAGGATGCGAATATGCGAATGTCCGAAATGTCCGAATCCGAATGCGAATACGAATGTTAGGGAGTAGATTCAAAAAAGTTAATCTTGCTTATAATTTTTATACTTACGTAGTCCATAAATACAGAAGATGAAGTCCTATATTATTGATCAGAAGGAGACGGTGATACCGTCGTTTTCACTTCCTGTGTATGATCAAGCATATGACCATTGGCTGGGTCAGCGCGGTCAAAACAGGATGCGTTCTGCCCACATTCGCATCATTTCATGCGAATGCGAATGTTGATACGAATGTCAAAAATGATGCGAATATTCGCATTATACGAATGCGAATATTCGTGACATCCCTATTACAAACATACCAGTTCTACTGCTATTCTGTGTCCTGCTTGAACTCTCGGAGTAGCCCACGTGAGCGTCAAGGAGGGCGCGCCGCATCACCGCCGAATCCACTGTCCGCAAGTTGCGCGCTTGTCGCGAAGACTGCCCCCATGCTCCGGATTTTAATGATCGATTAACTGATATATTACTATGAAAAAATCATACCAGTTCTACTGCTATTCTGTGTCCTGCTCGAACTCTCGGAATAGCCCACGTGAGCGTCAAGGAGGGCGCGCCGCATCACCGCCGGATCCACCGTCCGCAAGTTGCGCGCCTGTCGCGAAGACTGCCCCCATGCTCCGGATTTTAAAGCCCGATTTACTAAATGCCTGGAAAATTGAGATAACATTAGAGATTTAGGCTGTAAAGATTTATAAGTCCATACAAACATCCTTTTGTGCAAGCAATTTTCTTTATGCTTGCAGTGTAATTTTAAAATGATCATTATTTTATTATGTATACAACTAATATTACAGATTTGGTAGCTATGCCGAGGCTGACAAGACCCGATGACCTTCAAATTGACTTTACTTTAACAGTCATATAGGTATAACTACTTGTTTTGGAAAAGAAAAAAAATATGTGTTAATATTCATTATATTTAAAAGAACTTGGTTAATTCCAATACACGATTGGACGAAATCGGCTCGATAGAAAATAATTCCAAAGTTACATCTAAAATTAGCTTAAAACAATTGCACGTCTTTAGTTTCTTGGCTTATATGTCTGTAATTAAGGACAACATTCCACCACACTAATACTAAAAACTTCGTTGTCTTAAATTTCTCAATGAATGCATAGTTTTTTTTTTAATCCATCATTTTGCAAAATTTGCAATGAGCTCCCATACTAATCGTAACGCAGTGTTTCTCTTTCACTCGCGCTGAAAAAGATAGGGAGGGAATTTAGCTCTTATCATCCTCTTAAAGATATAATAGACGGCCACAGTCTAAGAACTTTTTGAAGCTCAAATCAATTGCGCCCTCTGTACGAAAGCCCCCTAAAGAAACCGAAAATGTTAGTATAGAGGAAATATCACCTGCACTGCTACTCCACCTAGTAGCTACAAGTGTACTACTAGTACCTACGCTATTCGTTACTAGATGGAGTAGCTGTGTGGGTGACATTACCTCTTACATTTTCGGTTTCTTTAGGGGGCTTTCGGATAGAGGGCGCAATTGACTTGAGCTTCAAAAAGTTCTTAGACTGTGGCCGTCTATTATATCTTTAAGTCTATGCTGCAAGGCATAGCTACCAAATCTGTAATATTAGTAGCCCAGTAAAGATACGTTTTTTTCAAACATTAATTTATAATAGCGATTTTTTTGTTTATATAGTTTTAAAATGTCATTCTAAGATGACTGAACGAAAAATCCTACAAACTTTCCATCGGGAAGTAAATATTCATCAAAATATATACGAAGGATTTTCCGCCATCCATAAATAACGTGTCTTAAGGAACCAACCATAATAAATAATAAAATATTGATATATTTATTTAGGCGATTTTTTAGAAATTAATTAAATGAGGATTTTTTCAAGGTCAATTTTTTTTTGGATTTTCTGTCTGCGCAATGATTATCATGACTTTTAAGCCATACAACTTAATACTTCTGCTATTATGAATTATTTCCAAATTTGACATTTTTCCCATACAAGTGAAAATAAAATGACTGTACTATAGTTGTAGGTACCTAATACTACCTAACTACGCGAACTAAGTTGTACTGAACTTAACACTTAAATAAATATTAATCTCGCCATGAAAATGCAATACTTCTCTATATAAAGATGGCGTGAAATCAAATTAAAGTCCCATATACCGTTGTACGTCATTATAATGTAATGATACATAATAATGATCATTTTAAAATTACACTGCAAGCATAAAGAAAATTGCTTGCATACGCTCCCACTGCGGTGGGAAAATTCTCATGGTGGGTGCCACAGATAAATGCCTTGTGCTTATAAGTGGAATTATTAACGGGATCTGTTTCTGTTGTCTATGGTTATTTATTAGTTACGGGTCAACGCTCTAGGCATAGAGGGGTTAAGGTGATATTTTCTTAATAAGTTCAATAGTTACTTTATAAATTCAATAACAGACACAGTGATTTATTTAATTAGTTATTTATTTGAATAATGGTAAAAACAACACATGTTTTATTTTACAAACAAACATTTATTCATATTACTAATGCTCATCATTAAAAGGCATGTGAGATTTCAATATTTTCAAGTCAACTGTAATTTTTATAAAAAAAATTAAAAAGAATGAAGTAAAATCATTACATTTATTAATACCCAGACTGTGGCAAACAAGCATATGGCCTGCCTGGTGGTAAGCAGCTACCGTCGCCTATGGACGCCTGCAATTCCAAGGGTATCACATGAGCGTGCAGTTCCTTTAGTCTTATTCAAGTTCCTCATCTTCATCGTCTTTCATTGCTTCAGTCTTAATGAAATCAGACGGTGATATTAACGATTCCTCCGACATGATGCGGTCCGTTTTATCATCCTCCGTTTTCGCCAAAGCGCTTTTCAAATCAGCTTCAGTGGATAGTGCCTGGCATACTTCCATTGGCAATACTGAGGCTATGCCTTTCCTGGGATTCGCACCGAAAACTAATTCACTAGGCGTCCTATATAATGTACTGTTAAATTTCGTGTTTAACGAGTGCTGAACATGTTTCAAGCCCTTTTGCCATTTCCCTTTTTTATTTCTCGACAACCACAAATTCATTTTTCTAAGAATGTCTTCGTTAGTTTTTCCTTCCAAATCACGAGCTCTAAGGTTACATTCAGAGCTGAGAATTATAATGTCGGGGCACAAAACCGTTATTCCTTTGCAAATCGAGGCTGTCAAGGCGGCTCCATTTTTAGATTGCAAAATATTTGGTGCGCCAAATACCAAGAAAATATCAAGTAGAATATCCACCGATTCTTCGATAGAAGTTGTCTTTAAAGGTCTCAGATGAATAAATCTGTTTATATTGTCTCTATAAACGAGCATATATTTATATTCTTCACTTTCTTCTGTCGTGACCGCGAGTATATCTATCTGCCCTCTAGAATAAAGCTCTGGGTGAATTTCTTCTGCAAAGGAATTAGACGGTTTTTCTTGAGATGAATTATTTGAATTATCCATTCGAAATGGATCAATCTCTGACGAATCGCAATCGTCATTGGAAGTTTGCGAAACTTCCTGAACTTCAAATTCTAAATGAACTGATGCCTGTTTAGTTACACGTTTCAATTTCTTATAACTTTTGTTTTTACACGATTTGCACATTGACAAGTATACTGATACACATTCAGCGGTGACATTTTTGTACTTGGGTTTTATCACAACCATCATTCTTGATCTTCCACCGTGCATTAATTTCAAATGGTGTTCACGTACAATGTCGTATATTTCGTCGATTGCCACGAATACCTGTTGTGTAGTTTGACCGGGCTGTGGAGCCATTATCAGCCTTTCTCCCTCTGGTGTTTGTATCACGTCATATCTTTTTACACGCCGATAGTCAGCCGGCGACTTCTTTAAATTTACTTTAGCTGCTTTTACTTGCTGAACAAGCGTCTTATACTTGGATCGTGTCAGTAGAAATGTATTCATTGCCTTCTTGGAATATATCATTTCTTCAATTTTTCGATTGTAATCCTCCCTATTAACATCTTCCTCGCCTTCCGACATTTTAACACACACACCAGACGCGTATAATTACAATAAAACTATAACTTTGGTCCAACAGGCTAACACAGCGTACTACAAATAAAATAAATGCTTCATAATACGCCAGGAGATACGGCTTCGGGTCGGGACCCACGTCGTAACGAAAATGTCCGACGTTGCCCGAAGCAGCGTTGGACAAAGCCGAATAATCACCGTCTCGCTCTACAGTCGAAGCGAAGTTTGCCCGAGCCGGCCGACCGGTCGAACCGCGCTGTCGCTGTATCGTCGCATTTACCGATTCGATGTTCAATGCGAGGAAATAATTGTCTATCTGTCAATGAATAGAAGTGTACCTACTCGTATTGATTACCTGAACCTTACCCAACTAATTATAAAATGACAAATAAGGTTATTAATGCATAATATCGAATTTTTCGTAATATTTTTGACAGTTTATAAAAAAACTGTTGAGGTAATTTTTTATTTAGGTAATTGAATATACTTTTCTCCTAATTTGCAATGCCCTCTTATTATTAATCGTCTAACATGAATTCGACACATATAATCAGTCATTTAATATATTCTTGTTTAATATTTTAATTTAGATACATTTTAATTGCTTGAATAAAATGAGACTTACTGTAGGTAGGTTTCATAAACAAGCACGAATCTATTTACCGGTAAAATGACCTCTGTAATCTCTGTACCCCAGCATGTAGATTCTATTGTAATAAGTACATCCATTACTCTACCGTAATTACACTTCAATTAGTTCTTCCGTAACTGTGATCAAACTAAATAAGCACACACTCACGGAGTCTCTGAATGACGTTAGTAAGAATCAAAACAATAATATCGAGTCTCATCAGGTATTCATTAAGAGTTAAAACGTCACCAAAACATTAAACGATTCGGTTTACCGAAGCAGTTGATTTCTCAAAGATATTATGACACCCACATCTCACGAAATAGGTATACACTCGCAGTTTAAACAAAGAAGATATACATTTGAAATAAACTAACCTTGGGTATGGCGAACCGTCTGGGCCGGGGCATTCTGTGCCTAGTAGAGCATCGCCCCAGGCATATTTTAATCTTGGACCGCAATCAGCTGACACGAACCCAGCTAAAACAGCCTGAAACAACAAAACAAGTATGTTTAGATCTAGGAAATAATAAATTATCAGGAAGCTTTTACCCGCGACTTACGCGACGCGTAGAATTATTAATAAATTCTCCTTCTCCCATTGAAGGGATGATTTCGGGGGTAAAAACTATTATATATCCTTCCTCAGAACTCAAACTATCTCCTTACCAAATTTCATCTAAATCAGTTCAGCGGTTATTTATTCTCCATTCAAACTTCCACCCCTTTTCATCCCCTAAGGCGTGATTTCTAGGATAAAAATAATCCTATGCCCTTTCCTGGGACTCAAACTATCATCATATTAAGTTAAGTACACCAAATTGTATCTTAATCGGTTCAGCACAGTGAAGAAGCGTCGCATTTATAATATTAGTATGGATTAGTATAGATTTCACGCAGATCAATGACCAAAAGCAAGCGATCATGATTGCATTTGATATAATCTATTTTATGTAGGACAATAAACCGACAAAAATGATCGATTGTCACTTCATAGAATGCGTGAGTCGCAGCGGTATGTGTGTCGCGCCGTGGCCGAATGACATAGTTTCCGTGGCCACTGGCACTATCTTCAACAACGAAACCTGTCCCCTTTCTTGCACGAATCTAGAACCCCGTGATCCGGTATACCCTGGTCACGAAACGGTTTAAGTTTAAAATGATAAGCGTGACTAGACAAAGGTTCCCTTGTCTAGTCAACTCTTTTTGCCATGACTTTTAAATTAGGTTTTTAACTGATGATAATTAAAAACCAAGTAATTCAATTGCTTTTCTGTAATTAAATTTATTCTGTTTCTAGTATTTAACAATAAAAGGAAGGCTAATTTAGTGATGTGTGGCGAATCGGAAAGATCCTCAACCTCAATAAGAAAGTGTCAGTATCAACTTTCTGGGTCATTCGCGTATAACTGTCAATGAACTTTGTAGGAACCTTTAAACAGATGGGTGTCAAGTGTAATTTTCATCTGTTTTAAGCTTTCTATTATTATTATATAGGATACACACGGACTTAATAGAGGGAAAGCTACTTTCCACTAAGCTAAAGCATTTGCTTTTCTAGTATACATTAGTTAAGACAACACAAAGAGCTACTAAAGCAAAGGCTATTTTATTTAATATCTGTACAAGCAGAAAATGTAAGTAGGTAGTATAATAATTGTCCTTTTCCAAATACTTTGATAAGCAGATTTTATTGTTTTATTGCCTAAAGGAAAATATCCTAAAATTACAGTAAATGTTAAAATATTCAGGAAATTTAATTCCATATAAGTACCTACAACACTGGCTTACCAGCGGCCAATTAAAAAAAATAACTTCGATGCTCATCCTAGCAGTCTACAACTTATCAGTTCCATGTTATTATTTATTAATAATCTCCGTCGAAGCATACAATATGATTCAATCGTTGTTTGACGCAACACAAGTCCTAAGGGATACATTTATGTAATTACATCGTCCAGTACCGGTCTCAAAGGTGCATCTAGGAAATAATTCAAAAGTGAAATTGTATAAAGAAAAAGCAGCGAAAGTGTTTAGTGGTCTCAAAGGTCCATTGTATGGGCATCACGTTCTTGGACGACATTTTAATACTCGATTTCAGAGGCACAATGATCACATAGTACGTGATTTTAGGTAAATAGAGAAACTTCTGTTGTTTACAACAAAAACGGCGGAGAAAGATCGCGTTTGAATAAAATGCAAGTAGTTTTATTTCACTATAGATACCTACTTCGCAACTAATAAAACTTTTCTTAATATAAAAAAGTATTATTTTGTGTTTATGATGTGTGTGTCGTTTATATCAACATGTTGCTGAATTCCTGGGCGAAATGAATATTTGGATTGATCAAAGCAGTTTGTGCACCCGAAATCAAACCCCATTCATTAAACCCTGTTTTTACATTTTGGTTTTCAAAGTAGGAATAATGCTATAAGAAAATTAGAATGAGATACCTAGGAATAGACTTAAATCATTAAAATCTGGAGCCACGGTATGTTTTGTTCCGGTTGTGGTGGGTGCCGGTATAGGTCTAGTTTAGTACTTTGGCCTAAAACTTCGTATTAATTAGGGTAGTGTTTGAGACATATTGTGGTCCGATTTCGCTCATTATTGGCCAATCAAATTTTGCTGGCAGTGCAGCAAAGTTTCAGTATCTCCGGTACATTTACTCCTGGCTCATTTCGTTTCGAACCAAGAATATGTAATTTTCAATGTCTCATCTCATCTCATATCCAATTGGTAAGGTTACTTACTTCAATCAAGCTTGAGATGGATTGTTATCTTGAATAATTAAGGCAATGTCTGATGCGGATTTTTATTACTGTTGTAGAAAATTAGACAATGTGTTTTGCTCTTTGTTTACTTTGAAATAAACTTGTATTGTTGATTTAGTTCAAGGAGTCGGTACAAAATAAAATAAAAAGATTTGCATAGTACCTTACCTATCCAAGTTAGTTATGTTTTTTTCTCATATATTATTTTCCTCGCAAGGAAAAATATCCTTTTGATCTTTGAAATATAGGGACAAGGTACATTTTGTTACATTTGATATATTTAGGTATAATTATACAGAATACCATAAAAAAGAATATCATATATCTATTATAGCAACCATGAAATAATGTCAATTACTTGAAATAAACTGTTAGATATACCACAGTTGGGCTGAGCTGTTTTAAACATGAATGTATGTAGAACCGGTGAAATAACAGTAACATTAATGAATAATAAATGTCTTCCTTATACCGTAATGCGTAAACACATCGAATAATTTTGGGCAGTCAATATCTGTTTATTCCAGTGATCTAATTCTCGAAGTAATAAAATAAGCTATGATTTTATAAGCCTTAACTAGCGAATAATTATCTAGTCATTTTTGCTAAAAATACCGTGATTTATACTACCGTGATACATTATTGAGATAACTTATATGGTTGTTAGATAGAATAAGAGGCAGACAGTAAAATTGTAATTTGTAGCTATTTAAAAAGCAATTACAGATGACTTTTTATAGTTATCCCTACAGATATTCGTTTCTTAAAAAAGCAATTTACCAACCGTGCATCCTCGGAAGTTTCTGACAACCTTTCCATCAGCAAGACAACATACATTATTCAACCTAGTCGGCTAGCTATTAGAAGTACTGTAGTAGTACTTAAGTGTATTTTAGCTATAAAGTTTATATCTGTAATAAGTGCCTATCACCTATATTTATTCTTTACTGGCATAATGAGTTACCTAAGATGCTAGAGCTCCCAAAATACAAGGAAACAATGAGTTGACAGAGCTAAACCTGCGATTGTTCGTTAAACTCTCATATCGGGAAGCTTATTTCCAAAAGCTATACTATTAGAGTTGAGGTGCAAACTGGACTCGATTAGCTTTTGTTCCTGCAAATTAATTGAAAATATCTAGTCTATCTCAGTTACGAATGTCACTCAAATAGATTAGCTTTTTGCCGGCATATTTATAGAGATTATGTATCAACAATACCTAGTTGAGTTGAGTTCAGGCGAAAGATTACATTGCAGAAAACAAAGTATGCATATTAAAGAACAAGTAGGTAGTAAATTTATTGGTTCTGCTAAACATTGGGTTAGGTTAGGTTAGAATTGCGACCCTTCACCAAATCAAACAGCTGCTCACAAAGTGGGTTAGGTTAGGTTAGAACTGTGACCCTTAACCAAATCAAACAGCTGCTCATAAAGTGGGTTAGGTTAGATTAGAACTGCGACCCTTAACCAAATCAAACAGCTGCTTTAAAAGTAGGTTAGGTTAGAACTGTGACCCTTAACCAAATCAAATAGCTGTCAAAAATGGGTTAGGTTAGGTTAGAACTGTGACCCCAAACGAACCCAAACAGCTACAAAAAAGTGAGTTAGGTTAAACCTAACCACTCATTAAGTAATGCACTGTCGATATTCATAAATAAAATAAAAATATCTTATTCTTTATTTTCGGAAGAACAGTAATTTGTGCTAAGTTGTATTGCAACACAAAATTATTACAAAAAAGTTATGCCACATATAATAGGGGAACCTACTCGGAGTCTTTAATAGCTCTTTCTAAAGATCATAACAGTCTAGCTTTTGTAGCTGCGATATCAGTATGAATTTTATTCACAAAGTCTATGCGATTTCAGTCAATTTCAGGACTGTAATAGATTAGGATTTTGTCAACTTTTTGCAAAATAAAAGCTAATCTAGTTCAGTTCGCATCTGAACTCTAATAGTATAGATTGTGTAAATACGCTATCGGGAAAATCTTGTACATTTACAATGAACAGACAACGCGCATGTGACACTGATTTTAAGCACCTGTTCACAAGTTCACAACTAATTTATGGTCGACCATACAATTGTTTATTCTGTCGGTGTATAAAATGGTAGATTGTTCCAATGGCCTAGTTTTGATATGAACCTAATTTGTAACCAAGTAGGGCTTGTACAATTTACATGCCAAATGAAAGTATTGTGGAATATGTAGGTATTATGAAAAAAGCATCAATTTATTTATATTTATTGTCTTTTTTTAATGTGTGAATATATTTATTTAATTATTCATATTAAAATGAAAATGACAGTAATTTACGCGATCTATATATGGTGTCCTGCTAAACATTTTTATTGCTCCCGAATTCAGATAACTGCTCCTTGACATTAAATATGGAACCCTAAAACTTGAAGCAATGTAATAACGGTAAATAAGACCGGGTGAAATTAGCAAACATTCAGGTGCTAACTGAAGCTTTGCGAATTCGTATTGTGCTGTTATGTTTATAGCTTCTAGCTCTCCGTATGTATGATCGTTCTCGCATGAATATGGAATATGCCGGTCAGCAACCTTCATCTAATGACACGTTAATGCGCTTAGACGACCAACGGATGTCTTGGGTAACAGTAAAATACAGATAAAACTTTGCCCACTGTTTATCGTTTCATGCCTTTTTTTCCTCTGAACGGTCCGTTTACTCTGAATGCATAGGCAATGAGTCAGTCAACCAGTGCTTTATTAACTATAATTTTATCTTGGACGATCGTTACATTGTTTTTTTTTACATTTTTCTTTATTATATTTTTGTGGTTAATTATTAATCGAGATTTACTTTTTTTATCACATATTAAGTAACTACCTATACCCTAGGTATAAATTATCATTCATAGGTATATAACAATTAACTAATGAACTAAGAAATATGAACTATTTGACTTATTAAATATACACCATATTACTATCGACAATTAATGCAAATTTCTGCACCGGTCAATACCTATGTAAACAAAGTCCATTGAAAGATTAAAAGAAATATTGTTTTTTAGGTGCAATTCCTGTACAAGAGTCAAGACATTGTTTGTAATACTACCTACCTACTTTGTTTAATCAATAATATTATTTATCTACCCACGTTTAACTGTCAGATGAAACATTTGTTTACAATTCGAAGTTGTTGTGTTAAACTAGTGTCAAAGTTAGATAAAAAATCTGATATCCTCATAAGGATGCATGAATAAATACATAAAAGCCAACTTTCATTAAACTTATATAAAAGTAAATCAATATGAACTAAGAAAAAAAACTTACCAGTTGCAAGTATATTAATAAATTCTTTAACCACATTTTCAATAGTAATTAATAACAATTGCACCAGTAATAATGATAATTAAATTGAGTGGCACACTTCTTATATTCGAAATGTTGTTTGAATGTAGTATGACACATTCGCGCGTATGGAAGGGCGTGCGGTCGGCGCACTGCCCGCACAAGAAAACAAGTGTGGTGTTCATTATAACGGGAGTTCGGCCAGGCAGGAGTCTTCTGCGGGCGCCTACTTCGCCTTCATAGCGGTCGCTCTCTCTTAGGATCGAATTGATAAAAGCGACATCTACCAAGAATCATGAAAACTGATACGTCAAGCTCAAATTACCGATAAACTTTTGCCGGTTTTTGTTATGGCCGTAATACAACACTACTTTCGAAACAAACATGGCCGCATGGCCCGGTGACAGTAGCGGATCCGATAACCGCACTCAAAACAATAAATTATCTAGCTTCTTAAACGCAGAATTTAATTTAAAAATCGATAGTGAAGGTAACTACGTCTGTGATGTGCCAGTGCTTAAATATGATAAGGAATTAATTCAAAGCGACGTCACACCAAAAAGCGGAATACTTTCCAAGGACGGGAGATCAGAGAAATATGAAGAATTGTTATCGTAAGTTATTTTATAAACTATTTCACAGAGATTCAAATTACTTCCCATAACAAAATTGGCTTCCTAAATGCTTTGGCGCCTTTTGTTTAAGTGTCTCATTATTCAATCAGCTGTTTGTCAATATATACTCGTCTCGCTCGCACTCGTACGTCGGCGTATCTCTTACCTTTTTCGACATTTTCAATTTTGGGCATGCTATTTTGGTCCATTACCATCCTACACGATACTAATATCCTAAAGTGAGTTGAATGAGTTAGAGACTTCTAATATTGAGTTTGTAACCATCCCATTAAGCATATGATTAAATGAATTAGGTTCAACACAAAAACTTTTGTGTAATATTTTATTTACTATTCAATTAAATCCATAACAATACGGATAAAAGAATTTCTGGGGCTTAGATAATTACAAGAGTGTGGCATAGTATAAAAAGTGTGAATTACTGCTACCACATGTTACCTATAATGATGTAAACTTGAAATTGATTAAGTTATGAGATACTTGACTCATGCTGCACTTGTTTACACTAGTGTATTAAAGTGAAAAGGTTCTCATAGAAGATCAGTACTGCGGGCTCTGTTAGGCGGCCCACTGACTATCAGTCCGCCTGACGATATCAGCCTGTCAGAACAAAAATTTGACAGCTCCAAACGACTGACAGGCCAATATCGTCCGTCCGACTGATAGTGAATGCCTCATTCGTCCACAGCAGGCAAGTGGAGTGATGAGTCAGTATCCATTCTATACCACAACACATGAGTCATGCTGATAGCCACTCACAAATAAAGTCAAAAGATTGTATAACAACATCAATTAGGTATAACAAAATATTGGATGTAACTTCCAAGAATCCGCTACCTCAAGGTGACAACCTTCTCTTGGAAGAGATTGCTCTCTAGCGATAAGACCACCCGTTGACTTAATCTGTGTACTGTACTGTTCTATTTTATTGAGCTGTGTAAAAAATAATGTTTGTGTTGTAATCTCTAAGCAAACTTTTTTATTAAAATACTAGTAGTATGTAGGTACAGTAGCCATCAAATATATCGGAGCAGCCAAGGGTGTCACAAATATCTGAACAACGCCTCTATTGTCAAGGAGATAAAGTGCTTGTTCAGATATTTTTGGGTACAGTGGCCACGGTACTCAAAAATATCTAACATGCACTTTATTGCCTCCATAATAGAGGTGTTATTCAGATATTTATGACTCCCTTGGCCACAGATGCTGATGGCGCAGAAAGAAATGTTATAAAACAATCATGTTGCAAACACTAGTTGTAATGAAATACCAAGTGGTTTCTTTGATGTTGTTATTTAAAAAGGTTTTGGCTTTAATGCAATTTATTATAGTACTGGAACTGGAACCTTATGGGTCTGAATTTCCCAAATTTTCTTCCATTTTTTTTACATAGTGCTGTAGAGCATGTTTTGAAAATGATAAAGTGTTACCTGTTGCATTATGACATGACTGGGTATGTCTTAGTAGTGAGAGGTCTGAAATTAATGACTAAAACTTAAGAATAGGATATTTAGGTTACTTAGATAAGTAAGCCATATTTATTCAACATTAAAAATGTGTGTATTTTGGTAAATTTGATTTTGTGATAGCTGTGAAACAATTACATTTGTGTATAGGAAACAATCCTACTGTTGTTAACCTAAATTGCGCTAATTTTTCGTACTTTATATGGAAGGCTAATTAATTAGGTAGTATAGTTATTTATAACTATACATATTAATTATACTGATTAATAAAGTTAATGTGTACTGTTATACCAGTCCAATACAATATAATATTTTATAATTAGTATGGTACGTGTATTAATTGAATAAAATTAAATAGGTACTCTTTTTCAGTTGGTTTTATGAATTTGGCATCAGTGTTCCCATATTTATCTTTGACTGTACTTAACCCCAATGCTAATAGGCCCAGGACACTCCATCCATACATGTAACTAAAAGTATTTTTTTATCATATATTGTTTGTTTTGTGAGTTAATCACTGTTATCAGGCAAAATTTACCACATTGTCGGTAGTCGATAACGACGACTCCTAATTAGAGATGGGCCTACTAGTCGGGAAAGCCGACTATTCGGCATCATTTGTAGTCGGCGATTAGTCGGCGACTAGTCGGCAAAAAATGCCGAATATTCGGCACTTTAATACCTACAGGAAAATAAGAACTTAGCAGAAGTATAACCCTTATTTTTAGTTATGAAATTTAAATCTTATAAGTAGTGTTTGTTATCTTTTTGCCATCAAACACGCCATCGCCAGCGCCGGTTCGTAAACAAAACTGGTCAAAACATAACCGCGTGATAGACGGCTTACGAAGCGAAAGGAGCGTTTCCGATTGCACCCCAACCTAGCCAAAACCTACGATCGGCATTGCCGACTAGTCGGCCGATTAATCGGAAATGTGAAAACCGATTAGTCGGCCGATTGTGTAGTCGGCAAAAACCCTAGTCGGCCCATCTCTACTCCTAATCAGAAGTTCGCGGGTCGCAAGTGAGGGGTTCGCGGGCCGCCTGTTGCCGACCGTACAGTCACCGGCAATAGTTTCTTCCTACACGAAGGTCGCAAAAATATGTGATACGCTCTTATGGCTCTTCTTCTGGTTTATGCTTCTTATGGTTCTCGTGTAGGAAGATACTATTGCCGGTGACTGGACTACAGAGTTAGCAGGGGTGTTATTATGGTTGGGCTTTTTCAGATTCGAGCGCGATGACATTTCGCTGTGTCCTACCTCTTATGATTGGACGTATTTTAAGGACTCATAGTGTAAGGTATTTGGACCCCCGGGTACTCTCCCCCCCCGGTACCCCGGTCTTTAAACTACGTCTGGACACGGGTATGTCCTTAAACTACGTCCAAAAGAGAGGCATGGGTATTGCGAATGTCATATCGCTATGTGTGGTAGTCATCTCGCTCAAATCTGGAGCAGAACCCGACTGGGGAAGTACCTCCACCTTCATAAAACCACAGCCAAATAGCACTAGACCTTACTCTAAGTTTTGTTCCTGCTGGTGAGTAAGGTTGCCAAAGAGCTCAAAGAGGACCCAGTGTGTTGACGACGAGGGACCTCTCTTGCTCCTTTAGCCGTCAACACAGTGAATCCTCCTGTTTTTAAAGGGTCGGCAACGCGCATGTGATACTTCTGGAGTTGCAGGCGTACATAGGCTACGGTGGCTGCTTACCATCAGGTGGGCCGTATGCTTGTTTGCCACCGTCGTATAAAAAAAAGGTCAGCGTCAGTGCGGTAAAGAAACTCCGTTGTTCCAGGCAAAACGAAACACCGGAGAAAAAAATCGAAATCGACGCGGATAAGAAGAGGAGATCAGAGGACAATGCGCGTTACAAGTGCGAGTATGACGGCTGCGAACGGACGTACAGCACTGTCGGAAATCTGCGCACGCACATGAAGACACACAAAGGTATGTGCATATCAAATTCTCGATCAGTAAAAGATCAAATGATGACCTATAAACAGCTGCCTTGCACCCATTGTGCCCATGTTTCGATAAAATCAAGGCAGATATGAAACCAAACAATTCTTTTAAGGATCTTAGTTCCACAATCATGCGCACTGTGCGTCCATCTTAATCATATACTTCATAGAGCTTATCTTTAATACATGCACAAACTCCCGTTTTGGTGAAGGAAAACATCGTGAGGAAAGAGACGTAATCCCAACAAGACCTATAGTAGCCGGTCTGGGTTGGAAGGTCATGGCAATCGCTTTTGTAAACACGAGTGTCTACGCCAAATTTGGGATTAAGAACGACCCCGGGCTTACATGTGTCGTGACAGAAATTTGGGACAAACGCTAGGAAAATGATGATATTTTTGTATTTACAGGTGAATACAGGTTCAAATGTTCAATGCCGTCATGCAACAAGGCGTTCCTCACATCCTACAGCTTGAAGATCCACGTGCGTGCCCACACGAAAGCCAAACCGTTCGCGTGCACCATCGGGGGGTGCAGGAAAGCATTTAATACTCTTTACAGGTGTGTTTACGTTACTCCGGGCGGTAAGTGACATTTACCGCCCGGATGAAATCTCACCTCATAAATTCACACCCAGGGGAAGACGTAAAATTGTGTACGCACCACGGGCGGTAATAAACGCATGCATGGATGGATGGCGGGGGATGTAGGGTTCGAGTCCCACTGGGTTGATTATTTTTTCAATGTTTTCAAAGTTTGTATTTGATTTAATAACAAACTATTGTAATAAACAAGACCTCATTAGCATCAATGCTAGCTGTTCTTTGTATTATCGCCCCAGGTACATAATGTACCTAATATGATAATACAGTTGCTCAAGAAGTTGTTGTTTACCGTGCGGAAAGTTTGATTTTGCGTGCTGCCGTTTGGCTTTTAACCTTTCCAACGGGTGTATGAAGACACGGCATACCTATGACAGATAACGGGTGACTAGTTCGCTTGCGCGTTATAATTAGTTTAATTTAGTGTAAAAAATTGAAAGGGTTAATAGGAAACAATGAACTAGGATATAACAACCCGATAAATACGTAGATGACGTATAAATGACGTCTCGTGAGTCGTGATCAGAAAGAATAGATAAAGATGCTTTTTTTAATTAATAGTGCTTCATGTTGTGCACTAAACAAACGGCGAAAAGTTATAAACATCCACTCTAAATCACGTCCTTATCCAACAAGTATCACAACAAAATTCCAATAATGACAAAATAACATTTAAACATTTTAAACTCGCAAATCACTAGAATTTACGCCGTTTGGATCTTAGCCAACGATTCGTCGATAAAATCTAAAGCAATGTAGACTCTTATGCCTTTATAATACGGGCTACGAATGGTCAATCAGGATTGGACGACGATATAGCAACAAATATATATCCATGGTTATACTTTATCCCTTTGAGATAAGGTTGAAACCTGTGCTGTCCCTTGTGAGGATAGGTTAATAATTGCTTGCGTCTTAACGACACTGATATTTTATTCTTCTACAATAACGTAACGTACCGAGCTGGGGTATGTTTTCTTACTTTCCGATTTTATTCCAAACTGAATCATGTGCTCATTTTCGTTCGTGACTCAGATGTCAAGGAATGGACTTGTTTACGTTCAAATTGCTGATTTTTTTGTATGGTCACTTTCTCAAAAAAGCTTATAAAATATGTTTGACAAGAAATTAGTTAGAAATTAGGCATGTAGTCCACCATCCCCTAGTCAGATCCCCCAGGGGATCCTGCTACCGGTTCCCCCTAGTTCACCGGTATCCCCCTAAGTGTTTCTATTCCAAAAACATTCCCTTCACAACTTAACTAGACGGAGCCCCGCGCGTAGCACCTGTTTCTGGGTGAATTTGCCCTTCGGGCATCTGAAGCTACCTAACGAACCTAACCTACCTGTGATTTACCTCATGAGTTCAACAGGATCCTCTGAGGGATCTAGCTAGGGTATCCTGGTGGACTACACCACATTAGGAGATTTTTTAAATGGTGGACGGCACAAAGATCATGACACAGCACAGTCAACGGCAGAAGTAGCTAAGCAGACGTGAAGTTAAAAACTCTGAAATTGTTGGTTTTAATTTTCAGATTGCGAGCTCACCAGCGACTGCACAGCGGGGACACTTTCAACTGCCAGGCGGAGGGGTGCGCGAAGTTCTTCACGACACACAGCGATCTGAAGAAACATATCCGGACACATACGCAGGAGCGGCCTTACAAGTAAGTTGGTTTTTTCAACTTCCAAAATTAAGATTTCTGTCTATGTGAGCTTTTATTTAATCTTTTTCCAGGCATAGAATAATTTATCGACCATACCCGTTTCAATTGAATTTTGAATTAAGGTTCGAATTAGGTTGGACTATCGTAATATTCAATTCGCCTTTATTTTGAAGATATTTTAATGTTTTTGATAAGATCTTCTGGATTGGTGTGGTCTGGAAAAGGGTTAACTCAGTGTGTGTCAGTTGGGTGCTTAGGTAAAAACTTGCATGCCAAATTTTAACCAGTTCCTGATTTCCGACTGAGTTGATAGCATACCTGCGTAACTTACAATAGGTACGATATTTTAGTTCCATCGAGCGGGTCAAAAAACTCCTTGAAAACAATGGAAGTTAATTGTGTTATCTTTGTTATCATCTCGTTGAGCAGTATATGACTTACAAGAAGAGTACAGTCGGCAAAAACATTTTTTGAACCCTTTGACCACCAAGCATCGGACGGAAAAATCGTGCACTCAGCGCGCGTTGTGCAAACCGGTTATATTTTGGACTACACTGGCGCTGAGGGCACGATTTTTCGGGCCCGTGATTTGACGTCTTTCGCGATCAAACTCGTAAAAAACGTGTTGTCCGTTGCAGATGTGTGCGCCAAGGCTGCGGCAAGTCCTTCACGGCCTCGCACCACCTCAAGGCGCACGCGCGCACGCACGCCCGGCCCCGGCCCGGCACCATGCCCCCCACTGTTCACCAGGTAACTGACCACTAGCGATATTCAACCGTTTTGAACAAGATTAACCAATTTTTTTTGCTGTGGAGGAGGAAATACTCATGTATACGACCAGGCCCGTACCTGGCCGCATGCCCGACTCAACTGGGAATTTCTCCCAGTCGCTTACGGACTAAAACCTCCCCCACGTGTGTAGAGTGTGAATGGTGTTTGGGTGTGCAAGTTGAGTGTGATTGGGGTGTATGTGTTTTATATTGTGGGATGGCTGGCCCTCGCTAGGGATACGGGCGACCAGCCATCCGCAAAACGGGAAATTTTCGGAGGCGCAGTCGTGCCGCCCGGCGCCCGCCTCACGACACCACATCGTCAATGAGTGCGGGCAGCCGCCCGGCTGATGCCCTCCAGTGTGTTGGTGTGGTTGTGTGTGTGAGTGTGTGGATTTGTTATTAAGGGTATGGATTGAATAATGTGAGTGGGAAGATACGATTAATAGATAGGGATGAAGATAATTAACATTATGGATAGGAAGGAAGGGAGAGTTAAAATAGGATATACAGAATTAATAATTTAATTATACTCTATACGAGCCTTAATCTTTTGTGTCATGTGGGCAGTTCTTGGGCACAAGTTAGAGGTTGCGCTGTGGTTGGTGGGGTCGTTTTTCTGATAGGTGCTATTATATTTATTACAGTTAAATAACCATATATTAGGGGGGCTACCGACTATCAGCCCGCCTGGCGATATCGGCCTGTCAGTTAGAACAAAAAATGTACAGCTCCGAACTGACAGGCCAATATCGTCAGGCCGACTGATAGTGGGTGGGCCCCATTAAATGTGATTTTCCTGTCGAATGTCATATGTGTGAATGGTTACAAGAATTAACCAAAGCATTTTTTATTTTAAGCTGACCAATCATTCAACCGACTCATGCCACGAGACGCGACATTTTTGCTTATGATATGACAAATATAACTGTCACTTCCACATCCACACACGGTCAATTCTAACTGATCCAATTGGTAGCGTCATGCCGATTGGACGATAGGAAGGGCTGTGTATGACCAGCATTAAAGAACATGATTGCATGATGTCTTACGCGAGTTTCAAGCTTTCCTTAATGAATCTATAACCTATATTCCGACAAAAAATTGTAGAAATTATAAAGTGGCAACATCGTGTCGTCCCTTTTTCATAGATTGATCTGAAAGGGACGACACTACGATGTTGCCACTTTTTAATTTCTACAATTTCTTGTCGGAATATACACAACATATCACCCGATTAGTAGACCAAGCACCCGTCAAATCACCGTCAAATGAGTTCCTGGTCAGTTGATCACTAAATATTGTATTGTTAACTTATTGAGTTGTACGTTTTTTTATTGATCATTGCAGATTGAAACGGAGCCGTTTCTGGAATTCCCTGCCGCCAAACCGCCGCCAACCGACACCATGAACTGGGAGGGCCTCCTCGAGTCCTTCGGCAGAATAACTACAGAATCCAACTCCACAGATGGCAGCCTCGAAGACATCCACAGGGTTGACCCCTTGAACCCCCTCAACACCAGTGTTGACATCACTGACCTGCTTTTCGATAACGCTACTAACCCCCCTAACTTAGACTACGATATTAACCTTGACACTTTTGCAGATAAAAAGAAAGAATCCTGGACAAATCTACAGCCTCTCCCATTAGTAACGGCAGACGGAAGAATTGAAGGCAAAAGGAAAGCAATGCAACTAGCGCTTGCTAATGAAATTGAAGTTCAAGCCCCTTGGGTAGATGTTAGCGCTTTAGCCGCATCCATTTCAGAAACTCCGGTCAGCATTAAAGAGAAATCTCCAGAAAGCATATTCACAATGGCGACATTCGTACCAACGCACATGCAGAGCTATATTGACTTAAATTCTGAAACCGCTAATGTAATTACTCAAAATGATTTCGATTTGGCTTCTCCAAACATTTTGGATGTGGCAGATAAAGTTTTCAATGACAGTGAACTGGTTTCCAATTTGTCTCCAACTAAAATTGAGGAAGACATTGAAAATTTCCTAAAAGATCCTGACGATAGATCTTTAAATACTCCGCCACCTTGTAGAGTTCATCAAAACATCGAAATAAACCCGGCCAATTCAGTACTGTTCAATTCTGACTTAGATTTAGAAGACACATTGCTCTTTGACAATGAACCTTTATCAAACATGTATGTCGTAAGAACGGAGAATATATTCGGGAAAGAAATAGCGAAGAGAAATGCATTGGCTCAACTAGCCGCAGACGCAGGAATATGCAATTGTATGACATGCGAATGTGATCCGACATTAGGAGAATGTAGGGGCGATTGTGGAACCAGAGAACCAGAACCTATACCAGAACCAGAACCGATACCAGAAAAGGGGAAATGTCCTGTAGATATGTGCGATTGCGACGAAGACTGTCAATGCGATCATGAAGCTATGAAATGCGCTGTTGGCTGTGGTAAAGCTACCGATAAAAACCACAATACCTTCTTAGATTACCATCGGAGACATAAACTGACCAGCCTAGAGGAGCTAGGAGTATACACCGTTCAAGACGAAGACATATCTACCGACACATTTGTTGAGCAACTATCTTGCTCTTGTGAAAAAACATCTTACTTTGACGTTAACAAGAATTTAGATGGTCAAGGCAAGAAATCATGTCAGAGCAAGAATGAAGCTAAGAATGAAACCGGACTCTTGCAGGAGAAAAATTCTTGCGAGGGGAAAAAGGAATCGGCGGGCCAAAGCAATGATTCTTGTTGCCAGAAAAAGTCCACTTGTCAAAGCAAGGAGTCAACTGAGCAAAGTAAAAAAGCTTGCGAAGCCAAAAAACAATCTCCTTGCCAAGGCAAAAAAGAGTCTACAAGCACAGTAATAGAATCTATTTGCAAAAACAAAGAATGTTCAAATACTGGAAGCTGCGCTAATAATTCTTCAGACAAGTGCTGTGTAACTATTTGTGTGAAGAAACTGGCAGCATTCAAACAGTTTTTATCAGACCACGAACTGTTGGGTGCACTGAAAGCGCACAATTTGGACTTGACTACCATGTGATGCATTTAATTTTACAGTTTTCGCTTTTAACAACGCAATATAGGTTTTAGATATACCATGAATTTAATGCATGCTTTTTAACCAAAGACACGAAATCGGGTCACTCTTATTTCTATGTTTTACGCCATGAGCGTTGGTTTATAATATAACCCCTTTTGATCGCCAAGACTGTTTCATATATACTTGTAATAGTAAACCTTATCTGGAAGGGAAATGGCACATATTAAATAGTACGCGTTGTCACTTATAACTGATGTTAGTGGTGAAAAGTGGGTTCTCTTGTATTTCAATGTGTTATGGCCCGATTAGTGTCGAATTAGGCTGCTTACAGACGAGCACAGTACGCGACACACTGTCGGCGACGTCGGTGACCGTTGCCGGCCGTCGCCGATAGTTGTCGCAGGCGGTCGCCAGCGACCGTCGCCGACAGTGTGTCGCGTACTGTGCTCGTCTGTAAGAGCCCTTACTCGAGTCACAAATAAATGAACTTTTAATTGTCTGCGTAGAAAAACTGTGTGATAGTGAAGTACAATATACCCAAAGATATCTTGTCAGATTTTATATTATTATTTTATTAAGTATACCCTTTTACGCATACAAAGCCATATATGGCCGTTATTATTTCCAACTCTGTTGGCATGTATCAGAGTTCAAATTTAAACATTTTTTTTAATATTCGTGCGGTATAAAGGGTTAAATGCCAAATGTGCCATCAACTTATTGATGGATAAAATTTATATATTTATGTGTATACATAGTATTGTTGTTGTAAAATATTTTTGAAGTTTATTAAAGAAGCAATTTATATACAGATATTATAAATATTTCCATATACAGAAATGATGCAGGAAAATAGTGCCTTTTAAATGTTGTACTTAATTGTTGTGGTTAAAAATATAAGGTGTTGGATTTACGAGATTTTAGTATTTTAAGTGTAACAATAACAAGCAATAATGATGCCATAACTCTAGTCTGTCTAACAAATAAACGCTTTTTAGAATGTTCGTATTTTATTTATGAATATATAAGTGTATAAAGTTACAACTACATTATAATAACTTGGAGATCAAATTACACTACTTATATAGTATAAATTACAGATAACATGAGATTCAATTCAATATCAAATTACTACAATACAAATCTTATCTTAAAACTATGAAATCTTTCAACTACCGTCAAATGCTACGACATTGCCTATGATGCTCAAATTAGCCTGGCTTGAAAAACATGGTGTTCTTCACACTTCACACAAATAGCTAATTACATCTTATTCCTGAAATGAGAAAGGCCATTCTGTGGAATTAAATTTATATTCAGTAGGGATAGATAATCACTGTTCTTCAAGCCAAGCTAAGTTGAGCATCGTAAGAAAAGTTGTAGAAGTTGACGCTATCAGAAAAAAAAACTATTACGTGAATGCACATATTTTTGGACCCTTAATGGGCACATATTTACTTTTCGAGCCTTAAAAATTCAAGTTCATATTCAACATCTTTAATTAGTACTATTATCACTAATTCTTTAATTAGTTTCAATTTTCTATTGTTTTTAAAAAATGTTTTCATTTGGCTTATGACATTTCAACAAAATACTTCTTACCAACTACTAGACTAGACCTAATAATTTACGCACATACTGAAGTAAAAAGGACATAAAGATAAAACGTTTTATAAAATATTGTAATATACTTAGTCCTTTATGGATTTTTATATTTGTCAGTGTTATAAACAGCACTCAAAATAAAACAATCAATTGCAGTATACAATTTGAATTAAGATAAAATAGAGAAATTACCCAACATTATTACGTTTACGTCATTAGTTTCACAAAAAAAATCAACCTGAAAAAATTTACTTCAGTCAGACATATTTTTCATAATTAATAAACTAAACCACATCTTCGTCATACAAAAATGGGATGCCTAGCATGTCTATTTGTCTGCTATGACTAAAAGCATTTAATTAAGGATATACTAAGCTACATCTACATAAGACAATAATATAAGCCTTTCGCTGCCGCACTGTGTACACAGGACCAATTGCGTATGCATAATTACGAGTGCAGCAGTGAACATGTTAATTTACTACTAGTACTTAGGGTGTATTCCCATCTGTGCTCTCCGGGGACATTTTTTCAATCATTCCCACTTGTCCCCATCGTCATACCCCACCGGAGCAGAGCTAGATGGAACTACACCATACTTAGGCTAGCGTCGCTTCTTCTTATCAGTGCGGCGCGCGCGATTGGCTCGGTGCCCGGGAGATGACTGTTCGGAGCTGCATTCATCGCTGTCTGTGTACGGCTGCAAATATATAGTGAAATTAAGGTTACAGTTCTTAGTCGATTTACTCTATACAGCGGGAAAATACTACCCTATAGAAGCCTTTGGTTTACGAGGGACGTTCAATAAGTCCTCGGTATCGGCATTAACCATCCTCTCAATGATATTCCTTTAATGTGGACTATACTATGGCTCTAATCAACATTCAATTAGAGAGAAAAAATATCTGCATTATTCATTTGTTTTTCTACGATAGCTGAACAAAAAACATTGGTATGAACATTTTTACAGATGGTAATAATAAGAGACAGTTTTGTAATTATTTGGAGCGGTGTGGAAAAGCTCCTGATGCACTTAACAAAAATATTGTTATTGAAAATGAAACCTTGGTTTATCACCATGATTGAAAGACTAAACAAGTTACCTGTGCAGTTTTTTTTTCAATCTCCAGGTCTATGACCATAATTAGGGTGCCTTTACGGGCTTTTCTAGTATTATTGAGGCGTACAAATAAATACTGGGACATTAGCTTTTAGCAATTAAGCTTAAATATTTTTATACTCGGCGACTGTAATACTCGAATTGAGATTGTGGTGGCGGAACTACTAGCGCATACTTTTTGATAGAGCTTCTATGGTCGCATATTGTAGCATCCATAAAAATCACAGAAAGGATTTCCATACAATATTGTGAAACTGTTGTCGGGCCCCGCATTGCGTGTCGCCGCCGGCACAATCCACCGGGAGATCGAAGCTACTCAATTACATAGAAGCAGTAGGTTGTGCACGGCTTTCGTCGAACTCAATTCTTACCGGCTTGCTTAAGCACTCGTATAAAAACTATTGTGTGCAACGGTACATAATAAGGGTTCTTAATATTCTCGGGTCTGTTTTTACAAAATTCGGCTTCGCCTAATTTTGTAACTTCGACCCTCGAATCTTCAGAACCCTCATTATGTAACTGTTGCACAAAATACTATTTTGAACAGTTGTATATCATTATTCATTCATAGTTATGGAAAGATATTTAAAAAATCTGAAGAATAAAAATAACGAAATTGCAACAGGAATTATGCTTCAGCACCTTGCGGCAAGGGTGCTACTCTTCGACCAAAGTTAGAAACTGATAACCGCTTCCCCTGTTATTCAGCCCTAACTTTTGAGTACTAATTCTCATTCTCTAATGTTAAAAAACAACTACATAAAAATCACGACCTAATGACGACTTAGTGAAGGGTTACAATTTGACCAGCAAAGGTTAAATTATTATTAGAGTTGTAAAATAAAACAATTGAATGACGTTAATAAGTATTTGCAAGTAACAAAAGTATGCATATTTTAATTAAAATATAAAAATTTACATATAGCCCATTTTTAATACCAATACCGAGAACTATTTGAACGCCCCTCGTATTTCTAAACAAATACTCTGATGAAATCTGAATGAACTGACCAAAAAGTGAATCTGATATTAGTGTTCACTTCAATATTGTATTTTCTGGTATAGTTTATTAATTAATTACTATTAAATATGTAATCTTATTATTAAATATAATATATTTAGGTGTTATAAGGCTTAAGTACAACAACATGAACGTGTAAATGAGCAAGAAAATTATAACTTATATCTTGTCTTTAATCCAAAAAAGATTTATCCTTTGGCCTATATTGTGATAAATGTGAACCTGATAATAAATTCAAAGGGCGTAGAAACTCCAATAAAAAAATACCTAAACATAAACCCTATAGAGTCGCCAGGACGCTCGCGTGAACTCACGTCCCCATACAAACGCAGTTCAGCTCTCATTTTAAAACAACATGCTTTAGAACCATGAAATTTGGCATCGGCATTCTAGTAGTACAGATCTAGGTCGGACATTCATTTTCGTTGCTAAAAATTGTAATAAAAAGAAAATATAGCAAAAATAACTGGCTGCATTAATCTGTAACTGGCTAGTAGTACAGATCTATGTCGGTAATTCGTTTTCGTTGCTAAAAATTGTAATACAAAGAAAATACAGCCAGATACAGATTTACATACTAAATTTATTTTTGCTATATTTTCTTTGTATTACAATTTTTAACAACGAAAACGAATTACCGACATAGATTATTTTGTACTGCTAGAATGCCCATGCCAAATTTCGTGGTTCTAAAGCATGTCGTTTTAAAATGAGAGCTAAACTACGTTTGTATGGGAACGCGAGTTCACACGAGCGTCCTGGCGACTCTTAAATCCTATATCATACCTTGTCATAAATATACGGCTCGTACTGTTCTTCACTTAAAGTGACACAGGCTAGTAGGCATATTAATTGAAAGGCCGCGCCCAGGTACAGTCCATATCTTATTAGTGTGCTCATCATATCTTCCGCAAAAATCTCGCTTGGTAGCATCTTCAACAGAACTAATGCAATTCCTATCTTGGAAACGATCAGTGAAGTATCTCACTCGAAAGTTTCTTAGGCACTTGACACTAAGTGCCAATTGATGCTATATTTCTTTAGCGTTTTAGTGTTGAATACGTTAAATCAAATAAATTTCAGTTGTTGTTCTCTTGTATCTTGCGTCGGATCGAATTAGATTGCTTAAATTGCTTTGCTTTGCTTTTCATGAATTTGACAATGACAATGACATGACGTTTGACACATTGATTTCCCGGACGGCACAATGGCGGCCGCAGGATATCCGCCATAGATATACCACCCATAGATCTGACACGGAACTAATAATACCAAGATAGAACGGGATGGTCTTATTACACTTTCAATAGATACGGCAGAGAGGTGCTATTATCGTTGGTCCTTGTCAGAGTTTCTATTACCCTCCACGCGTTACTTCTAGCAGTGGAGGGTAACAAACAGATATAATGCGCGATTTCTTCAAGAATTTCTGTGATTGCTACGAGAAAAGCTGTTAGTTTTCCTAGAAAGTTGTGTTGGCTAAGGAAAAGATTGGTAAATTGTTCTGCTTTATGCTGTAGAAGTGATTATGGGCATCTATATATCTATCCCATACGGGGGTACACGTGTGCGGTCTCTAGTTAATGCTTGCTTTGAGATATCCGCAGTGTTACCATTACAACGGGAATAGTGCTGAACCGTGAAACCGGTAAATCGTAAGTCCACTTGCGAATAATTTCACAGGTGCAGTCAGCAGCAGAAGTAGCTAAGCGGGTAAGGTGTTCAAAATGAGCTTGACACGACTTTATTGTTAAGAGAATAAAAGCGTGTGAAGGTCATTTTGAACACGTCACCCGCTTAGCTCCTTCTGCTGCTGACTGTACCTATTCGGCTTATACTATAGTATAGGCGAAATAAAACAAAATGTATGTGAGGGCAAAAATAAATTCCCAACAAAACGAATTTTGGTTTTTTACATACCTATCCATACTTAGGGCCGGTTGCACCAAACCCTCTGTTAACGTCATTGTAATCGTTAAAATTTTCTTGTATGAAAAGTTTGACACTTTTCTATGGGATGGTTGCTCCGTCGCCATATTTAACGATGATGAATGATGAATCCGTTTATTGTGCGTGGTGCAACCCACCGTGAACCCACTCTTAATCTTATTCTCTGCAGCTGACCGTACATACTTAGTTAAGGACTCTTTTGTTTCTTTCTCTCGTTGTATGGAATCTGGCCGGCCTTCTGTGTATTGGCTAAACAGGTGCTGCCGCCATATTTAAATAACTCGGATAAATCGATCTGTCAGATTAAATCCTGTACCTGTATTCAAAGCCTACAAACATAATGAGAGAAGCGTTTCCGTTTCCTTATAGTATCAAGCATAATTTGACTACAGTTCCTGATATCCCTACCACCCCCTCCACCGCCAGCCTGGCGAGTCAGCCATCTTGGATGTGCTTGCTCGCCCCTTGCCTCATTAGCGTTTTGATTTCCGACGTGAACGGTCACGGTCTCAGACGGTGCCCGTCATAGACCCGACAACAAAGAATTTTGAATTTAGACCGTTCGTAACGTATAGTATCGTGATTATTCTTAACTTAGTCCTAATTAACTTCTTAAGAATACTTTTAAAGCTGTTTATAAAGACAATATTTTTTTAAATAACGGTTATTGCCGTTCGGTTTTTATTAAATTTATAAATTTAACGATTACAGTTCTGGTTTCATAAGATTTTAGTTTTGCATTTTGTTTAAAGTCATTTGCTTGCAGCAACAATGAGTGGTCCAGGTAAAGACCTCGACAGAAACCGGTCACGACAAAGAAGTTCCAGTTCAAGTTCGTCATCGAGTTCAAGTAGTGATTCTTCTGCAAAGAAAAGGAGTCGTCATAAAAAACGAAATCATCATTCAAATAATGAGGTGAAAAAACTGGCAAAGGAGGTAAGCGAGTTACGTAAATTATTTTACCGTCCCGCTAGTAGCACTCCGAACTACCCGCCATGTGATAATTTAAATTTGATTGATCATAACGTTAGTGGCGATTTATATGACGACGGATTGACAGATCATAATGTTAATCGTGCTAATGATATTGTCGTGGAACAACAAGTTGCTGGAGATGCGCCTGCCCAGTCGTTGTTTTCTATAAATTTAGAAACTACCGTAAAGGAACCCGCTATTCCAAAAACACCCGATAATTATCTCGAAGCCTTGCAAAAATTGAATCGTTTTACAAATAAATCGTGGACTGACGTGCGTTATCTAGACGTTCAAAAATCGTACACACATTCGCCCGGTTTTGTGGAGCTTGAGACCAATGAGGAAGTGTTAGCTTATGATACATCTAAAGCATTGTCTCACACTGAGCGGTCGTACGCTGCGCTTACCTTTGCATTGTTGAAACAAAAAGAAACGATTGAAAACAATATTCGGGAGTTCTTAGACTGGGCGCAAGGCTATAGTCAGTTAACATTCGCGTCAATAAAAGAAAAACTAGAAGCACTTTTCGACGCAGGTGAGTTTCACAAGGTTTCTGTAGATGCTTTGCAGCTTGTGTGTGGTCACCGAGCTGATATAGTCGAGCAAAGGAGAGATTTAATATTGCGGGGAGTGCGGGACCCGCTTGACAAGTCCAATCTGAGGAAGATACCGCCGAGTACCACCAACCTCTTTGATCCTCAGCCCTTTGCAGCAGTACTTGAGAAGGCTGGAGGTGTTCGTAAAGTTTTCTGGCCTAAGCCGAAGCCATCCACCGGTGCTCCCGCTGCGCAAGCAGGTAGCAGTGGAAGCGTACAACGCCCCGCGCAGGGGCCGTATACTACTAATATGCCTGCGCAAGGCTATCAATATCAAAATAAGAGGCGTGGCCCTCCTCAATACGCACCCGCGCAGGGTAATTGCAGTCATTATCCCTCGCAGGGACCAGGCCCAAGCAACTGCCAACATTGTCCTGCGCAAGGAACAAACAATGGTGGGGATCAGAGGGCACAACCTCGCCGCGATAACGCCACCTATCGTCCCCGAAGCTGGCGGCCGAACAAGAACGGACGTGATAACCGTGGTACCAAGAGGAGCGCATCCCCTTCCTACAGGGATAAATCTAACAAACGAAGGCGCTTTTGACTCGAGGCCCTTTCAAGCAGGACAACTCCGACATTTTTACAAAAATTGGAAAGACCTGCAAGCTCCGCCTTTCTTTTAAAAATAATTCAGGGATATCGCATACCCCTGCTAACAAAACCGCCTCTGATAATGCCGTTTCAAAACACGAGCTACGTAACGCAGTCATCACCGGAAATGACTGCCGTAATCCAGGAAATGAAAGATCAGGGTGCCTTAGAGACAGCTGCCGCGAGCCCGAGCTTTTTATCAACAATGTTTCTGGTGGAAAAGGGAGACGGCTCCAAGAGGCCTATTTTCAACCTGCGAGCTCTGAACTTCTATGTTCGAACCGAACCGTTCCGCCTTATAAATGTTGTAAAAATACAGGATTTTGTTCAAAGCAGGGACTGGCTTGCGAAGATAGACCTGTCTCAGGCATATTTCCATATCCCGATTGTGAAAAGTCATCGGAGGTTCTTGCGGCTTGTCTACCAGAACCAGCTCCTGGAAATGACCTGTCTAGCATTTGGCTTGAGTTCGGCGCCAAAAGTTTTCGCTTCAATTACAAATTGGATGGCGCAAGTACTGAGAGAACGCGGGGTGAGAATCCTGGTCTACCTGGACGACTTTTTAATTGCCCACCAGGACCCACACTCTCTCATGACTCACATAAATATGGCGACTCAATTGTTGCAAAACCTAGGATGGCAGATCAATTGGGAGAAATCTATCTTAAGCCCCAGAACACGCCTGGAGTACTTAGGTATAATTTGGGATCCGTGGACAGACAAAAAGAGTCTCCCCGAAAAGAAAGTACTCAAAATAATAAGGTTCATATCAAAGCTTGTTCAACAACAATCTGCAAATCTAAGAGACCTGCAATCCTTAGCGGGGATGCTGAACTTTGCAAGCTTCGTGGTACCGAGAGGTCGCCTGAACTTCCGGTTCTTACAGAAACGAGTCAACCAGCTTCTGTGTCAGAGCCCGAAGAAGCTGTTCCCGCTGCCCAGCACCGTTCTAACAGAATTGGGTTGGTGGAAAACCAATTGTCTAAGCACATCACCTATGCGGATCCCACCACCAACGCATTATTTGACAACCGATGCATCGGACATAGCCTGGGGAGGAAAGATGAACAACGCGCACTTCTCAGGTCTTTGGACTGCAGCCGAGAAAGAATTACACTGCAGTCAAAAGGAACTGCTGACTATTCTCAAAATTCTGCAGCTGAACCAGTGTCGAAACCTGTACGATGCGTCCCTATTGATTCAGAGCGACAGCCGGACAGTCGTGGCATATCTGAGAAACGAAGGAGGCACTCGGTCGGATATACTTATGAACCTAACATACCAGATATACCAGTTTCTGGATATGTTTCGGATTCGGCTGCGGATCTACCACCTTCCAGGAATATACAATGTCGAAGCCGACCACCTTTCAAGACTTCAGGCTCTCCCCGAGTGGCATTTGCTACCAAAAGCTACTTCCCTGATTTTTCGCAAGTGGGGAGTTCCTCGAGTCGACCTATTTGCGTCTCGAAGGGCGCATGTCTTAACGACCTACTGTTCGCTGGATCAGACAGACAATCAGGCACTATTTTGCGATGCTCTGAGCCTGACATGGGAGTTCAAACTAGCGTGGGTTTTTCCTCCCCCATGCATGATCCCCAGAATTCTACACCATCTAAATCAGGCCAAAGGGATATACTTGATAGTAGTTCCCAGGTGGGAGAAAGTATTTTGGCGCGCGGACCTGAAGAATCGAGCCATGGGCCCCCCGCATACGATATGGTACCTGAGAGACGTGCTAGTCGATGTCGCGACCGGACTTCCTCCACCCAGAGTAGATCAAATGACCCTCGAGGTCTGGAGGTGTGGGGGTGGTCTAGGGACTTAGAAAGCTGGTCAACCGATCAAAAGTCCTTGCTTTTATCAAGTTGGCGTCCTTCCACTTTAAAAACGTACTCGGTTGCTTGGAATAGATGGTGCCGCTGGGCTCAAGAAAATAATATCGATTTTTCCGCACCTTCTGGATCACAGCTAGCCCGCTATTTATCCGATTTATTTCAAAAAGAGGGCCTTTCGTACAGTACAATTTTAGTGCACAAGTCAGTGGTGTCGTCACTATGTAATGTTAATAGCTCAGAAGTACTAAGTTCACACAAGCTTGTCAAGCATGTCCTGAAAGCTATAGCACTACAAAGGCCCAAAGATCCTAAACCACCTATATGGGATGTTTCAAATTTAATATCATTTATGTCATCCAGGCATATTAAATCCGATAATTTATTCGACGTGTCCAGACAGACAGCTACTTTGTTGTTACTGTGCTCAGGCAGACGGGTCCACGACCTTACACTCTTGTCCATAGACTCGGAGCACATGATCGAGTCCGAGGACTGTATTACCTTCTGGCCACGTTTCGGTTCTAAGACTGACTCTGCAGATCATAGACAGTCGGGTTGGAAGCTTCTTAGTAACACACAGTACCCGGCCATTAATCCAGTTTTTTGGATAAAAAGACTTATAGAGCTTTCGCAACAAAGACGTCTGACTTGTAAGAGTCAAAGTCTATTTCTCACTGTAAATAATGTACCCAAAGCCGCTTCAAGGACGATTATAGGCGGTTGGGTAAAAACTCTGTTACGTGAGGCTGGCATCAAAGCTACACCAGGAAGCGTCCGAGCTGCGGTGGCCTCCAAGAACTGGATAGAAAATTTCCCTCTCGATAAGATTCTAGAGCAAGGAAATTGGCGTTCAGGAGATACATTTAGATTGTTTTACTGTCGAGAAATATTAAACTCGTCAAATTCACGAGATGATAATAATACTAATCTAAGCAATTTATTTAATTGCTCATAATCATAATGCTTTAAATTAAAATATGATTTACAATGCTAAAATGTTTTTGTTGACAAAATGATTGTGTCTATTTAATAACATTTACAATAAATGTTTGATTGATTAAAAATCTTGTTTAAATTATGTTGCCCTACCACTACCTAAACCTTGCAGTTTGTATATGTGCTCATGTATATCTGCTATAGGTTTTTGGTTTCGCAAACCAGTGTACGAGCTAACATGTCATCACATTAGCGTCTTGTCTCCACCGCCAGGCGATAACAAACACGTCTCATTATGTTTGTAGGCTTTGAATACAGGTACAGGATTTAATAAAGGCGTTTTACCTTACAATAAAACGCTTATTAAATACTTACCTTATTCAAAGCCTACACAATAAGTCCTGCCTGGCGCATACTGAGCCGCAATGAGGCAAGGGGCGAGCAAGCACATCCAAGATGGCTGACTCGCCAGGCTGGCGGTGGAGGGGGTGGTAGGGATATCAGGAACTGTAGTCAAATTATGCTTGATACTATAAGGAAACGGAAACGCTTCTCTCATTATGTTTGTAGGCTTTGAATAAGGTAAGTATTTAATAAGCGTTTTATTGTAAGGTAAAACGCCTTTATTATGCGATATAAGGTAACAGGGTAAATATTTGGTATTAAGGAAAGGTAATAGGGTAGATATTCTTTTGACAAGCGAAATTGGAACAAGAGGGGAGAGGGGGGATAGGAGGCCTTTGCCCAACAATGGGACCTACTGTATGTAATACAGATAAAAAACTAACTAATTAAACAAAATTACATTAAAAACAAACTATAATATCAGATAACATTTCATATAATAGATACATAATATATAATAAATAATAATAGGGTAGATATTTGCTGAGAGGGTCGAAATAATTTACCCTAGTTCGATGTTAATAATAATAAGCGATCAATTTATGTTACATGGATATCCAGCACGGCTAACGAATAATGTGACTAGAAAATGTCAGCAAATAAAAAAAAATGTACTGTTGTACTGAACGACGCAATGAGGAAGGCTCTCTACAGACATAAGCGACTATTCACCTGCGATTTTTAATACATTGCGGTTTTTGATCCATCGATTGATTTTGTTGCACCTACTTAGACGGCAATGTCTCTAAATCGCGAGCGAGTTTTGTGTTAAAATTGCGTCGATTGTAGAGGCCAGAAAGTTTATGGGAATGTATTTTTACTACCGTAAAATATCTAAGCAGTAAAGTTAATTGAATAATGAAATGGTTTTCCAAATTAATTTAAGCCGTACCTACATGATTATGTAGCACAAATGTCTGAAGTACAAAGTGATTTAAAAATGCACCTACATTGAGGAATATTTTAAGTTTTACGTTATTTTTAAATTTACGAGTAGGCTTAATAAAATACAGTCGATTGTATTATAAACATGATACACATTGTAGTTGCCAGTACGTAATATTTATTCCTTATAAAAAAAAATACCGTTTATTTTCTTCGGTCGAGAGTCTCTGTATATATATTCAAGATTCTACTTCTGTGATGAGTAAAGACGACGTCAAAGATATATTTACACTTTTGCACCTAATTACAAAGGAGAAAGGTGAAAAAGTGTAAACATATCTTTGACATTGTCTGTACCATACCGACCCTTGCTGAAAAGTAAAACTAAAACTACAATACAAGCTTCATAAATGATTATTTTTCACTTGAGATACGTTTCAGGTACTTTGCTGCTATTAGTAAGTGACGTTTCATGTGAAGTTGATGATTATTATTATGGGAGCGATTCATCAGAAGGTGGATACGATTATAAGGATACTTTATATGATTCAAAGGATTGGCCTCTAAATTTGGAGGGATCTGTAAGGCAGCGGATGGCTTTGGTAAGTAATTCAATCTTGATGGAATTATACATATATCATAGATAGATATTACGCAGTTACACTGAAAAAAAATATTGTTACATTTTGTCTACCAGTAGCTTTGTGACCACTGAGAAACACATCAGCCCTTTGATGTGCAGGCGATTGGTTGCTCTTCATGATGGGCCATCATAGGGACGCAGCTATACGACGAAACGAGATCGCAATATCGTTAGCTCCCTCTAACGCATAGCTGCGTCCCTATGATGGCCCATCATGTAGAGCAGCCGAAAAACCGACACCGTGGCCGTCCCATCACCATCCCGCCACGCCATAAGCCATCCGACACCACTATCCTCTCTACACGCTGGCCCATCTTAGTGGGCCAGTATGATGGCTCATCGTGAAGAGGAGCCATAAGCGTAACGAACACGTTGATCAATGTAGTTGCCAGTGGGCAATATACGTATTACAACAATATTTTTATAATGACGTTTATTTTATAATAGAATGAGCGGAGCATAAGCGAAGTGAAGTTTTTACAGACAACTTTGGAACTGGCAACTGGCTACCTAGATGCCCCAGCATTTCGATCGCTTTTTGATTTTAAATAGTTGTTCCGCGCTTCCGCGATAATTTTAGTAACATTTTTCTGATCTTTATGACATTTGTTGGGGTTGTAGCAAAGATCAATATAATTTGAGAGTTCGTATATGAGCAGGATCGATCAAGGGGTCATCGAGCTAGAAGGGGCAAAACAATCATCATAAGGGTCTTGTTACTTTGGTCAATTCATTAGCAAGGAAATTGCGAGTTCTCAGTTCGAGGTAGACCACTAGCTTACCCACATACACTTATGAACGTCATAAAGAAACTATCTACCACATTTTTTAGCCCTACATCTATGACCCGAGAACAAATTATGAGCGGCAAGAAACTGGACGGGACTTATTTTTTCAAAACAGATAGGGACAAAAAATACTTCAGTAAACAAAATTGTACTATTTTCTCACAGAAATAACAAAGGTACATTTGTGGCAAGTTGCTGAGAGGTATGTATTTAATTACAAAAGTGTTGCAGAATGGTGCAATTGCTGAACCGGGCAAGAGTTTTGTTTGTTCACCCCTTTCGGCACTGATGCCCCTAGGAAAGCTAGCTTTAGGGGCAACGGGAACTTGTCAACGAGAGTTGCATGACGCTGTTGGTGTCAATTCGAAGACAGAGGTAACTACTTTGAGGCATTGTCCTAATGAAACGCGAATACGCGATCATCGCCATTCGAGTTCAATATGTTTGATCGTGCGTTTGTACGAATAAAGTTCGCGCGAACTGGCGATGATCGCGCATTCGCCTTTCATTAGGACAATGCCTGAAACTTCACCATGGACTATCATCACTCCGTTTTTGATGTTAGTGATTTTTCTTGAACATAAGTCGGTTGAGACTCTCAATGCTAATGATGCATAAATAAAGATGCATGCAATAAATTAAGATGACACTGAATTAACTTGACATTATTTAAAAAAATTATTTTTCTTAGCTGAAAAAAGGCTTCAAATTCTTACTGGCTGAACTGAGAACACTGTCTGGTGTAAAATTAACAGTATGCAGTAGGATATACGTCTCCAAAAATGAAAAGCTGACAACTGAATTCGCAGATGATGCTAAGAATATATTCAAATCTTCCGTTAAAAGAATCAACCTGGATAAGCCAGACAAAGTGGCCCGAAAAATTAATAAATGGGTAAGTAAAATTTATAATGAGCTATATACTCATGTGCAATAGAAAAAACCTAGGACCAAAGTGAATCCAATCTAATTTAAATGTATATTCCAGGTGAGGGAAAAAACCAATAACATGATAGACGAAATAATAACTCCAAATAGTATTTCACCATCAGCTTCGGTGATACTGGTCAACGCAGTATACTTTTCGGTTTGTATTAAATTGATCATCTAATCTAAGTGTACGTGTAAGTGTAGGGTCAGTTGTTGAACATTGAAACAATTGTACACAATGAAACTTTGCGATATCTCGGAAATGCGCCATTGCCAGATAGTGCAGTCTATCACGCAAGGACGGGTTCAGGGCCCCCCCGCGCCGGCCCAGTCGCGAGGGCACTGCGTAGGCGAACCACGTCGCAGGCAACATAAAAGTGAATTCGGAAGGCGAAAGTAAGATTTTTTAAATAAGTTTAACGATTTTTTAGCGAGATTTCGTGTGTAATTTCGCATAATTAAACATTGTGTTGTATTCTGTATGTTTTAAAGCATATGTGGAGCTTAATATTATTGAAAACCATGGACTTCTTGAGTCATTTATTTATATTTTTGTTTATAAGTACCCCATTGGTTCACAAAGAAACATTTTCTAGTGGTAAGCAGTGAAACGTGTGCCATGTTTCATTGTATACGGTGTGTTTTATTGTAGACCCGGCGTAAAATTATGAGAGGATATTTAGGTATATGTGACGTTTTGAAGTCAAAGATACATCATTATTGGTTGTTAATAGAGTTTATTTCTAAATGTATTTTTATGGCAGTAACGTCTTATTGACAACTTGAAAACGTCTAATATTAGATTTCTTGCTCTAGCGAAACGTACAATAGGTACCTTTAGAATCTGTAGTACCTATAGATATACAGTATAACGCCTTATTGACAACCGACAATGATGTGCCTTTGACTTGGAAACGTCACAAATTGCCAATCTACTAACGTTTGTAACATTGTTTCAATGTCGATTATACGGTATTATTTTGTAAACAATGAAACTGAATTAGGTGTTTAACTGAATACGTACACTTGTACACAATGAAACATGTTCTTGTTTTTTTTTACAATTTTATTATTTTTTGTACAAAAAACTAGTCGTTTTTAAATTCAATGGGATTGTTGTATGTTGTTGTATGGGATCCCATACAAATTAGAAATACCACCATCGAAAAAGTAAATAAATTTAAATACTTAGGTAGCATCATAACTAGCGACTCCAGATGTACTGCGGATATCATCGCACGTATAGCAATGGCCAAAAAAGCTTTCAACTCCAAGAAACACATATTTCGTTCAAAGATATCACGTAACATCAGAAAGCGATTTATTAAGACCTACGTCTGGAGTATAGCGTTATACGGAAGCGAGACATGGACATTAACCCAGCGTGATAGGAATAGATTAAACGCATTTGAAATGTGGACATGGAGAAGAATGGAAGGAATAAGCTGGAGAGAGAGAAGAACGAACGAAGAAGTGCTGAATGTGGTAGGGGAGAACAGATGCCTACTCAAAACAATTGAAAACAGAAGGGGAAATATGTTAGGGCACCTGATACGTCATGATGATTACATAAAAATGATTATTGAAGGGAGAATACCAAATAGAAGAGGCCGAGGAAGACCAAGACGTGCATTTCTAGACCAAGCCAAAGAAAAAGCCAACATTATGTCGTATCAAGAGCTAAAAACATTAGCGGAGAACAGGACTGAATGGCGATTACTCCACCGACAAGAGCAAGGCTCTTAAGATGATGATGATGATGATGGGATTGTTGACTAAACGTCTATCTTCTTACAAAATATTGTACTCTTAACATTAGGAATCGCTACGATAGGACGGTTTGAATTGTTTGATGTTTCATCGATGAACAGGTTTTACAACAAATGTTGCACATTGAAACAATCGTACACAATGAAACTTACCATACAAAACGTTGTCAAAAATGCGGTATATAAAGCATGGAGACGCCGAGAGCTCTCCATCGACCACCTAGTTTGCAATCATCCTTCGGGGAAAGCACGAACGTGCTTTCTACGTGAAATGCAGTGCATATCGACCAGGCAGTCGGCACACATTAAAACTTATAATATCCACAATGAAACAATGTGTTAAAATTGCAAAATTTAGCCATTTTTTAAGTCCTCCCATTCGACGTACACATTTTTACGAAACGAATTTCATGCTATCATTGTTGTCTTAAGCCTTGTCACCTTAATTTATTTAAAGCGTACCTATAAATATCACTTTTTAATAATACTGTTTCAATGTTGATTAAACCAGTTTCAATGTTGATTATAATTATTACCCCTGTTTCATTGTAATATATCATGTGTTTCTTTGAATACATGTGCATGGACACAATGAAACAAATCTCATTTTTTGAAAAAATGTATATAATTCAGAAACTGAACAAGTTACGAGAAACCTTGTGATGCCATGTGATAGCCAACAAAATTGTTGACCTTCGTATTAAATATCACACTCGTAACTTTGAAAATGACAGAGATAGGAAGGTTTGAAATTTGAGTGTTTCATTGTTCAACAACTGACCCTACATAAAATAAAGTCGTGTTAGTTACACCACTCATAGAATAGGATATAAATAATTTATTCGTAAACACATACACATAACAGAAATAAAAGGAAAGAAGATATAAAACAAGAAAGTGCCAGAAATGGTCTCATCTCAGCATGATGCTGGCGGTTGTCAGCGCTGATCTTCCGAAGAGCTTAACTCAAGAACGACTGAAACGATTTTCATGATTGTTGTTTTCATGTGAATTCCGATTAGTATGTATTGCGTTTTACCGTGTACCTTACAGGTCCAGTGAATAATTTAGAAAACTCGTGTATAATTTTTTTTTGCTGTCCTGTTTCAGGGTACATGGCAGAAAAAATTCAATGAAGCCCGAATGGAGGACTTTTTTACGGCTACTGAGATTCGCAAGGTCCCTATGATGACACGAGAGGGAAAGTACAAATACACTAAAAACGATGCGCTAGATTGCCAGGTAAGAAGAAGTTCATCCTTACTTCCTGGATACTTGGTGTACCAAAAATAATCGGGTAGCTCGCTCGATTCTCCCTAGAACCAGTAGAACGTGCGGAATGTGGAATAAACAGCCTCCCGAGGTGTTTCCATTGCACTTTGACATGGCATTCTTCAAGAAGCGGGCGTACAGGGCTCTCAAAGGTTGGCATCAACGTATAAGCGGCTCCCTTGATGTTGCTTGTGTTCATGGGCGACGTTGACCGCTTCCCATCAGGCGGCTCATTTGTAAAAAAAATAAGGGAAGAACAATCAAGCTTCCCCGATATACGTGACGGTAAAATATCACTTTGCCGTTGACGTACAAGTACAAACGATATCAAGCAAATGCCAGCCGCCTCGTGGTGGAACAACGTCAAGCTCTACGAGCAATCTTTTTAAGTACATTATTAATTCGTACTTTGTTACACTACCTTGATACTGGCAAAATTGTCCTAAGAATTGAACAGAGGCCATGCATTCTTACACTTGATTGAAGTAAAAACCGTAAAAGTTTAACTAATAAAATTTTATAAAAAAATAAAGTTCTTAGACAAGCTGTGCTATGAATACCGGTTGTAGCACAACACTAAGAAGTACTAAAAACAGGCAACACACGACTCTCGAAATGTCATTTATTTCGGGTCTTCCCGGGAATTTTGAACATTTGCTTTTACTTGTTGATTTTGACTGCATAGAACTGAAAAATATATACTTTTAACTTGTGTTTATACAATGTAACTCTGAATACCGGATTATTGGATGTGTATGGTACTGCAACCTGATGAACCGGATTGACGAGCGTGCGCCGAATTACCTACCGAGCGCCTACTTAAGGCCGTTCTTCGATTCCTATAAGACCTATAATTTTTCAAAGTAGCCCCTTAAAGCAAAATTAAGGTAGGGCATTGCCCTTTTATGCCCCCTCCCCCCTGGCTAAGGCCTTGACTTACTATATTACATACATATATCCTTTTTTCGGACACTTTCTAGAGAGAAAGAAAGATAAAGGTATTTGTAATAATCGCTATTATTTTGTTACAGATAGCAGAAATCCCCTACATGGGAGGCCAAGCATCGTTCGTAATATTCCTACCGAACACTAAAGACGGTTTACCATTGCTGCTTTACAAGCTAAAACTGGCCCCAGATTTGATGCAGACCGCGATGACAAGGATGCACATGGAACAATTAATACTATCCATACCAAAGTTTAAAACGGAGACGGAGATAGATCTCAGAGTTGCGTATGAAAAGGTAAAGTAGTTGTTACACCTTCCTAAATCAGTTCCTAACGACAAGGACGCCGCAATACGTTAGACACGTTAAGCAATATCTCCAAACGTGTCTAACGTATTGCAGCGTCCTTGGCATTAGGAACTGATTTAGGAAGGTGTAAAACAGCTACTTAAGCTCTTGGTGACACAAAATTGATAGCGTTATTTCCAGACCTAGGAATTGATGGAGCAAAACTTGTTGACAGGTAGGGAGTTCCCATATCAATAAACTCAAGTATCGATATATGTTCCATATACTAGTGACCACTCCAGGTTTTGTTTGTCAAAATCTGATTTTATCAAAAAATATAAATAGAATAAAATAATAAGGGTAACTTATCTTTATCTAATTATATAAAAAGGATTAACAATCTCTCAAAATTATTTACATAATTAAATATACAGAGGCACTATAGTACAAATACTAAACTAAATTAATAACTAGCTCAAATCTAAACTAGGCCCTTGCGGCATTGTACCAAGGATGATGATGATGTAAAAGGATTTGACAAAGACATAATATTAACCATTTCATAGTACGATGGTATTTATTACCTAGCGATCATTTAAAATATGCTTTGTTAAAACATTATACTAGTCTTCAGAACAATACCCACCAATAATCCATACAATGCTGGGGGTGATCACTAGTATATGGAAAAAGCATCGATAATTGAGTTTATCGATATGCGAACTCCTTACCTGTCATACAATTTTGCCCCATAGATTCCTAGGTCTGGTTATTTCCAACAACCAACCATTCATTTCTTCCATTGCATATTAAACTTATATCAACCCTTGGGCCTTGGGGCCAATGAATTATATACATACAAAACAAAATGAATCACCACATTGTCCGGAAACACCGTAGTATTTTGTTTTAATCCTTACATTCCTATAGAATAGAACAATGCAAACTTTGGTTTTAGTTGGGCTTAATTCAGATAATAAAAACCGAGAATTCTGGTTTGAATAAAATAGTGCAAGGAGACAAACACTTGTATGTGTCCAAAGCCATACAAAAGGCTGTTATTGAAGTAAACGAGAATGGCACAAGAGCTGCAGCGGCTTCTGGTAAGTCTTTTATATTAGGGCTTTTACACACTGCGATTTTGCACAACACAAATGTTTGATAAGCGCGTAGTATAAAGGCCGAACTACACCGGCTGCGTTTGCGTGCACGTGTACCTACGCTACGGCCCGCTCGGCTGTGAAATAAGAATTTGTTATAAGACATGTCACACCGCACGCGCGCGCACGCACACGCACACGTCACGCGCCGTCACGCAAGCGGTGTGGTTCGGCCTTTATTGCGTCAGTAGCAGTTATAAATTAAATTAACGTTTTGCTATTATGTTCCGAGACTTTTATACACGACTCGCAATGTGTAAAGGGTCTTAGGTTATTGCAGCAAGTACAGTTGACTTCAAAGATATATTAACACTCCTGCACTTTACTCCTTTGTAATAAGGTGCGAAAGTGAAGCATATCTTTGACGTCGACTCTAAATACGTCTACCAAGATGGCCCCGGGTTTTCTTTTTCTTGCGATGAATACTTGCCTCGTAGTATTCTCTCAATAAACCTTAAATTACACCTTTATACATTATGAGGATATCAGGATATATTAGTAGGAAAGTTTGTATAAAAATAACATGTAAACAAGAGAAAAGAAAGTGTAGAGTTAAGCTTTATTTAATCCAGTAAATTATTGGCTAGCTTGATGTGAAAATAAACAATATAGAGATGAATAAATAAAATATAAAATATAGGTAATAAATACATTCTATAACATGTCCCAGGAACACGTTAAAATTGAATAAATACAACATGTTTTATTGAATTCTGTCTCGAAACTTAAATGAAAATGATGATGATAACGTTAAAAACGACAAAATTTTAAAGAGATAAATGGTTTCTTAAGTTAACTCTTATGTGCTCTCACAAATGTGCTTTATTAAACTTTGAAGAGTAACGCAGGAGACATCACCGTAGCAACAAGCAGTAGGTACCTAAGTAGGTAGTACATTTAGTTACTGAAAAGCTCGACATCTTTTGCAAGTATTACAAGTTACAAGCTTCTGAGAAAAGGGCCCCTGAAACTTGTAAGTTTTACTTTCCTATATACGCAGTACGTAGCTGCATGTAGTCCAGAATTGGATATAAATAAATATCACTATCCCATTCTGGCAAAGCTTCGTCCCTGGTGTCCCTACTCAGTATGTATTTAGTGAGTACAACTTACAAGGGTAAATCTAGACTTACGTAATCATTGTGTAGTCAGTTTTATTAACCCTTTACCGCATACGCAGCCATATATATATGGCCGTTATTATTTTCAACTCTATTGGCATGTATCTGAGTTCAAATTTGTTTTTTTTATATATTTATGTCGTAAAGGGTTAATATATAATCTATGGTAAAACCCAGTAGAGGGGGTCATCGAGTGCGAATTGCGGAAGGATTCTAAAATTATCTTAAGAAAAAAAAAGAAAGGAATGCATTGAATCTTTTTGTTTCAGTGGTGGAAGTTTCATTATTGTCAATGATTTTAAACCAAAGAACATTGAAGGCTAATAGACCTTTTTATTATTTCATCAAATTTAAGAAGGACGAAATCTTCACAGGAGTTTACAATTAACTAATAAATTTTAGTGAGAGTACAAGGAACTACTACTTTTTAATATAATATGATCCTATTCTTAGGATACTTCAAAGCAGGGATGTCACGAATATTCGCATTCGCATTCGTATAATAAAAAAAAAATAAAAATAAAATAAAAAATATATTTATATTCGAATATTCGTATCATTTTGAACATTCGTATCAACATTCGCATTCGCATGAAATGATGCGAATATTTTCCGAATGCGAATGTGGGCAGAACGCATCCTGTTTTGACCGCGCCGACCCAGCCGATGGTCATATGCTTGCTCATACACAGGAAGTGAAAACGACGGTACCTATCTATCATTTGTCTCCTTTTGATCAATAATATAGGACTCCATCACTTATCATGTTTTGTATTTATGAATTATGAACTATGGAAGCATAAAAATGATAAGCAAGATTAACTTTTTTGAATCTACTCCGTTACATTCGTATTCGCATTCGCATTCGGACATTCGCATCCTGAATATTCGCATTCGCATTCGCATTCGCGAATGTGAGAAAACCGACATTCGTGACATCCCTGCTTCAAAGTTATTTGTGCAAAAGAAATGAATACAATGATGAAGATTTTTATATTTAATTTGAAGTATTTCTTGAAGCTTTTTTGTTTTAAATACTCCCCCTTTTTATGGAAAGTTGACTTAGACTAGTAGATCTAATGATGGGATCCTGGAGATATCGAGGAGGACCTGGTAACAATGGGACCAACTGTGGAGTATTATATTCTTACAAACAAAAAAGAGTTTTCCAAATCGGTCCAGCCATCTTAGAATAATCGGTGAACATACATTTAAAAAAAATTGCAAAAAAAACAACAATCCCGACGAATAGTGAACGTCCTCCTTCGAAATCTTGAAGTTGGTTGAAAATTAAAATAGATTTTTCAAGAGCAAACCAAATTTTTTTTTGCATAAAAGCATATAAGTTTTTACTCAAATTTCAATTCATTATACCCGAATTGATCCATAACTATGCCTGTCAACGCCTAATAATATTTTACGATGAGTAATTTATAATGTGTGTGAGCCTATTACCACTTTCATCCCCTCTATAAGCGCTTTAAGGGTGAATTCAACTTTTGAATATATTTTAAAAGTATCATTATAAGTAGACAAAACCGGATCGGTCCGCTAGGTCTAATTCCCTAAATGTCCAGTCTGTCCGTTAGGTCCAATTCCCTAAATGTCCATTCTTCGAAGGTCTAATTCCCCAAATGTCCAGTCTGTCCGTTAGGTCCAATTCCCTGAATGCCCACTCTCTCCGTTAGGTCCATTTCTGTCTTATTCCCGTAGCGTGCTAGGTCCATTCTTCTTATGTCCATTCCGCGAATGTCCAATTTCTACATGTAGGTACAGTCGCCATCAGATATTGATACGGCCAAGATGTCCAAATATCTCTTAGGAAGAATTCTGCACAGTGTGAATGTCATTTATATCATAACTACCTACTGCAATATGACAAACATTTGAGCACGCTTTTTAGGGTTCCGTAGCCAAAATGGCAAAAAACGTTCGTAGTTTCGTCGTGTCTGCCTGTCTGTCTGATCGTCCGTCCGTCCGTCCCATCCGTAAGCCACAGCCATTTTACACGGACGCTATAAGACGTAGGTATCTTAATTATTTCTTAATATATCTATGGTGTATTTTGTATGCCGCTGCTCAGATATGGGCATTATAGCATAGCAGGTAACTAATCAATCTTCAAAATAAATCGTGGGTATATAATGCTATCTCGATATCGCGAGATTTCGAAACCATAGTCGAGAAACGAGTAGTGTTATGCCTTATGGGAATATATTTCAAAGCTGGATACATCTTTGATTATTAAACCAACCGGATGCGAGACAAGCTCTCATTTCTATCGGAAAAAGTCTGCCGTTTTTTGCGGGGGAGGGGAACGTCAAATGTATGCGAAATGTCAAAATAGCCACGTCAAATAAACGTCAGTACATACAATGAGTATAACCACTGGTCATACATTTTCGGCAGAGGGAACGCCTGTCAATGGCCACTCCGCTTGGTTTAAAGCTCTAAGGGATACGTCGTATCGTCGTCAACGGGCGTCACACGAAAAACTCTAACCTACTTTTTACTTACAATAGATACTACTGGCCACCTGAAATCATGGGTGTCAGATCGTTCTATTTATAAAACAAATTAAATGCCAACATTGTCATATTGCTTTTTAATCAGAAAGATGGAAGAATTATATTTTATTAAAAGCCGGAAAAATAAAGATATTCTACTTTCCGGAAGTTACAAATACACATTAAGCGTTACTAATAAAAATTCAACAACATTATGGCGTTGCTGTAAACGAGAAATATGCAGTGCTACACTTACACTGCACGCAAATAAAAGGAAAATTATTCGGCGAAAAAATCATTTATGTGAAGGAAACTCGGAACAAAACGAAATCGATAAAATAGTAGATAAATGTAAAAAAGATGCTTGTTTGAATTTTGGGCCTATCCAAAGGATATATGAGGACAATTTCGAAGGTCTGAAAACAGAAGGAAAAGAAGTACCGCTATTTAGTTCGAAAAAAAAATGCGATTTATAGATCCAGAAAACGATTTTTAGGCGTGGAAAAATTAACATTCAAAACTGTAGCGGACGTGAAACTTCCAAGAACAATGGTCAATGACTTACTTGTACATGAGGATGGACATCAAGAAAAAATCATTGTTGTTTCTTCGGTCCTAGCCAACAACATTGTGCAGCAATATGATGGGACTTATTACGGAGATGCCACGTTTTTTACAGTACCCAATCCCTTTTCCGAATTGTTGACATTGCATATTGATTTGAAATCAAACCTCACCACTACGAACTTTATACCAGTGATCTACGGGCTTTTGCCTAATAAAACAGAAAAAACATATCATCGGTTTTTTCAGATAATAAAAGAAAAGTTCAACATTGATATTTCTAGATATAAATGTGACTACGAGCCGGCTCCCATCAAAGCAGTGGCGGAAGTATTTAGAGGAGTTAATGTTAGTGGATGTTTTTTCCACTACAATAAGAATGTATGGGCCCATGCAAGACTGACGAAAGTCACTAAATGTTCTCCTCAAAGCCGAACTATGGTCCGGCTGCTATCTGTGCTGCCCCTTGTGCCAGGACCAAGAATAAAAGAGGCGTATGATTCAATTTTAGCCTATTGCAACGTTCAGCTTACTCCTGAAGTAATCGCGTTCAAAAAATACTTTCAAAGGCAGTGGTGCCCTGAAAAAAAATATCAGCTATTGAGTTGTGCAGATAACAGACATCGTACCACAAATGCGTTGGAGGCCTGGCATAGGAGGCTCAAGACTAGAATACCGAAGACTCCGAATTTCTACCATTTTTTATATTGTCTTAAAAAAGAAATCATATATTGGGATAATGAAATATATAGAAGCTTGTTTTCGAAACTTAAAAAGAACAGACAACTTTGTGATATTCAATTCGACAAAGCTTATATAAAATATTTAAACCGTCTGAACCAAAAAAAAATTTCAACGACAATGTTTCTACGCAAAGTGTTGTTTTTGAAATTTAAATTTAACAAAAAATTCCGATAATAAGTGATGCTGTTAGGGTATACTAGTATAATTTTTTAACCGACTTCAAAAAAGGAGGAGGTTCTCAATTCGACTGAATTTTTTTTTTTTTTTTTTTTTTATCATATTTTTTTTTTTGTATGTATGTTACTCCATATCTCCGTGAATCGTGAACCGATTTTCAAAATTTTTTTTTGAATCGAACAGGTATAACCCCTAGATGGTCCCATTGTCACCAAGTCGGGATCTGATAATGGGATCCTGGAGAAATCGAGGGAACTCTTCAACTATTATAGGCACACCTATAGTGATTTCACTATTTTTTACAGCAACTCGGCCACTTCCTCTTGGAATAGCGGATCCTAAGTGAAGTCGGTTCTTTTTTTGTTTAAAATTATTTCCTGTGCCGAGCTTGAACAGTTAGCATCATACAATTAGTAACATCTAAAGTAGCCTTTTACGTTACTAAATACACATGTTGTGTGTTTTATGTGACTGTACAGTCGCCATCAGATATATCAGAGCGGTCAAGGTGGTCTCAAATATCGCTGGCTCTCCAGGCTAGCACCACGCTGAGTCGGGACCATTTCGTGACATACTATGTATTCTTCTCTGTTTCATTCATTAAGTACATGTGTACCATTTATAACGCTTAAGTATTACGTCGTACGTATTTGTTGAGAACCATAGAAAATAGGAGAGGAAGGATGCTTGGACATCTGCTACGACATGACGAATTTATTAAGAACATCATAGAAGGTAAAGTTGAAGCTGAAAGGAAGCCAGGAAAGCCAAGAATAGCGTACATGGATCAAGTCAAGGAAAAAATAAACGTCGTGTCATATCAGGCCATCAAGGAGAAGGCAAAGGATAGATATACATGGGAAATGCTCCACCGACAAGAGCCCAGCTCTTAAATAATTGATGATGATGATGAAGTATTACGTCACGAATAAACGTTTTTCTTTCTTTCTTCTTTCAAATATCTGAACAACGCCTCTTGTCAAGGCGACAAAGTGCATTTTCAGATATTTTCTAGTAGGTAGGTACCCTTGTCGCTCCGATATATTTGATGGCGACTGTACTATGACATTTTAACCACGTCATACAGCATTTTTTTCTATGGGACGGATGTTTTATGTTTATGTCGTAGACAAACGGCGCCGTGCTACCAGTGTGGTACGTAGTATTTTGTTTTAGTTTTATTTATTGTACCCTATTAGGCTGCATGCATTACCTAATTTAAAAACGTTAAATAAATAATAAATAATTTACTTATCTTTCATTTAAGTGAAAACTGTATTCAAATATTACCAACAACAAATGAGCCAACAAACGAGTCAATGAACACAATAAACACAACGGGTATTCGGCGGCCGATCGTAAAATCAGGCAGATCGTAATATATCTTGTGTAATGTTTTAACGATAGTCACATTATACGAATGTATAGGTAGGTTAGGTTATGAGCGTCAGGATGGCGGGTGGACCTCAGGAATTTCATCGAATTATTAATAAAAGTACTGTACCTTTGGTATACCTCAGTGTACCTATAGTAAAACTCAGTGTACCTCTTGCCAAATCGAGATATTAAAAAAAAGGTCCATTCTGCGCCATTCCCGCCATTCTGACGTCAGGATGGCGGGTGGATCTATGGTGAGCGTCAGGATGGCGGGTGGACCGCAGGAATTTCATCGAATTATTAATAAAAGTACTGTACCTTTGGTATACCTCAGTGTACCTCTAGTAAAACTCAGTGTACCTCTTGCCAAACCGAGATATTTAAAAAAAAGGTCCACCCGCCATTCTGACGTCAGGATAGCGGGTGGACCTATGAAATATTACATTGAACCACATACAATGTATGTGGTTGTACTGTACTTCCAGTGTACCATCGGGTTCATAATTGCATACCCAATTTATGAATGAATTCATTGATGAATTGGGTATGCAATTATGAATCTGATAGTACCTCTGAAAACCTGTAATAACCTTCGGCATACCTCTCCTCAAAAGGAACTACGCTCAAAACAAGGTCCACCCGCCATTCTGACGTCAGGATGGCGGGTGGACCTATGAAATATTACATTGAACCACATACAATGTATGTGGTTGTACTGTACTTCCAGTGTACCTCTGAAAACCTTTAATAACCTTCGGCATACCTCTCCTCAAAAGGAGCTACGCTCAAAACAAGGTCCACCCGCCATTCTGACGTCAGGATGGCGGGTGGACCTATGAAATATTACATTGAACCACATACAATGTATGTGGTTGTACTGTACCTCCAGTGTACCCCTGAAAACCTTTAATAACCTTCGGCATACCCCTCCTCAAAAGGAGCTACGCTCAAAACAAGGTCCACCCGCCATTCTGACGTCAGGATGGCGGGTGGACCTTTTTTTTAAATATCTCGATTTGGCAAGAGGTACACTGAGTTTTACTAGAGGTACACTGAGGTATACCAAAGGTACAGTACTTTTGTTAATAATTCGATGAAATTCCTGAGGTCCACCCGCCATCCTGACGCTCACGTTAGGTTTGTTAGGTTGCTTCAGATGCCCGAGGGGCAAATTGCCCAGAAAAAGGAGCCCGTCGACTCAGGTCAAGGAGCGAGTCAAAGATTTTCACGTTTGAAGATGTGCCTAGGAATTTCACGATATACCTAATTTTACGATTGGCCGCTGACAGGTACACGAATGTTAACTACATGCGGGTCGACCCGTACTTGACGTGTAGCGGAGTTTTGCGAATAAAAATATGAGTTTCGGATGTTCCGATCTACGCATTCGCTCGTACGCTCCAGTACACGGCACAAACGGGTCGGACCGCGGGTAGATAAGATCGGTTTCTTCGTGTACCCGTGTACCGTACACGCGGGTTGGCGGGTTCGTACAATTCAGGTTCTTAATTAGCACCGCCGGGCTTAAAAACACGGGTACCGTGTGTATGCGTGTACATGTGTGTCGGGCGCTCTACTTTGTATAGTCGGGGCGCGCTTGACCCCCACGGCCCCAAAGTTTCAAAGCCAAAAGCCGCAAACATACAGGGTGTAACAAAAATACTGGTGATCCGTTTAAGGGCATAATAAGTATCGTATTGCGAGTAGGAAAAAGTAGGAAAAATTTTTTGGACCCGAAAAAAAAATTTTTTTTTGTATTGGGTGAGTCGTCCCAGCTGGCCAACTCTCCATACAAACTCAAAAAAATTTTTCGCGAGAATTTTTTTTTCTTAGTTTTTCACAATAAGAACACGATACCAATTATGCCCTTAAAAGGATCACCAGCATTTTTGTTACACCTTGTATAGTTGCATCTTTTATTGGCAAGGTTATACAGGCTGGTTTTTTTTGTCAGTGAGGGCAGCTACCAGAGGTCCCGTGCTGGTACGTATTCGAAAATGGTCTTGGAAGACCTTCCCTAATAAACAATACATATTTTAATTTTCAATCGACTACAAGAAAGTCGAAGGAAGAGGTTCTTAATTTGTCGGGAGCTCGGGGTCAGTTCTCAAAAATTTGGCACCGACAGGTGAAAGTTTTGTATTTAAAAAAAAGTCCCATTTTTTTTTTCAATTGAGATTCAGATTCAGATTCAGATTCAGATTATTTATTTCTCAATAGTATTACAATGTTTTAATCAATACAATCAATGCATACATACTGAGATCGTCAAGGTAGGTACACTAGGTACACATTTTACACTTTTAACAAAATTAGATTGTGAGAGTTATAATCAAAATGTCAATTCTAATAATATCCAAGAATTTGTTGATTTATAATATAATGGTCAATGTAAATTTACTCTTAGTCCTTATACTTCATTGGAACTCACTAGTCATGTACTCTTTTACGCTATATATTGTTTTATTGAGTAGTAGCAGTTTAACTTTGCGACGGAATGCATTTATGTTAGTCTCACTTTTTATTATCTTTGGTAGTTTGTTATAAAGTCTCTGCCCCATTATTATTGGACGTTTCTTTGCCATTTCTGGTTTACATTTATCTTGCCTCAAGTTATCAGGGTATCTTGTTGGACGATGACTTATATCGCCAATACGTTTAAATTCACCCGGGTTATTTCTTATGTACATTAATACTTCTAATATATATGTTGATACCATAGTTAAAATTCCTAGTCTTTTAAAAAGTTCTCTGCAAGGGGCGTCGTAGTTAGCATTCGCCAGTACTCTAATAGCGCGTTTTTGCAACTTTAAGACACGTTCGAAATCCGTTGAATTTCCCCATAATATGATCCCATATGACAAAATAGAATGCACGTATGAGAAATATGTCTCTTTCAGGTTATCATTTGAGATAAGAGGTTTCAATTGCTTTAGAACATATACGCCTTTAGCCAGTTTTGCGCAGACTGAATTTACGTGGAATTTCCATGACAATGTTGGATCTAAGTCGAAACCAAGCAACTTTACATGTTGTACGCTTTCAATAGTAGTAGCATTAGGCAAAAGTATGGTTATTTCTTTACGATTTAAATATCGATTAGAGATCATTAGAATTAATACCAAACAGTTAAAAAATGTCAAAGGGAAGGGAATCAGATAATTATTTTAAGAGTTATGGCCGTTTAAAATTCAGGTGAACGACGTCACATTCAGGTGAAAGACTAAATGTGCACAGGTTATTGACAACAGAAGCAGGTTAACGACAAATAAGTACACATTCTGGGAGGTGCCCCCACTGGCCCAAAAAGAAAGTTCACCTGTATAGACTTTCAGGGAAAAGACGTTCGGAGAATAGACTATTGAGGAATGTACGTCCAGGCAATTGGACCTAATGGACCGGACTTTGGGGGAATTGGCGATGAGGGAATAGACATTCAAGGAAATGGGCTTTCAGGGAATAGACAATCGGGGAAATGGACTTTTAAGGAATAGACATTCGGGGTATTGACTTCCGAGGAATGGACTTTTAGGGAATTAGACCTAGCGGACCGATCCGGACAAAACTGTGGTAGAGGTTTTCATTTCTTTATGTTCAGCACATAATTTTGAAACTATAGTCTGTATTTTTAGGTATTTAAATAAAAGTAAACAAAATCTACCCTCCAATGGCTCCTTAAGCCAGTTGAGGGTAGATGAAAACATTACATGATCAAATAATGTAAGTTAAAGTCAGGTCGTTCGTTCAGTGACAGATCTAGGCGCTTTTGTATTTGGTTATATAATACTCGTTTTGGTTGGTTAACCAATAAATGTTATAACTACCCGAGAATGTACAAATTGTTTGTTTACTTTTATTTAAATACCTAAAGATACAGACTATAATAAATCAAATTCTCACGATTTTTCTAAAATTATACTTTTTCACCCCCTGTTTCTTTATATCTGTAAGACTTACAGATCTATTGTGTATGCAAAAAATATAGACAATTTTATATTCTTTATATGTTTCATAGACACTTTAGTCATATTGATAGGCGTTTGTAGTGTATGTGCACGGCTAGAATGTGTGGACAGCAGAGGTGGAGTGCCACGCCTGCCTTGCACATACAGAACAACCTAAATCAAAAGCCAAAAGTGTTGTTAATTGATTCCGAGACCCTACAAGTGGCGACGAGGATGGGATACGAACCCACGCGTGCAAAAATGTGCACGGCTATAGTCTGTATCTTTAGGTATTTAAATAAAAATAAACAAACAATTTGTACATTCTCGGGTAGTTATAACATTTATTGGTTAACCAACCAAAAAGAGTATGATATAACCAAATATAAAAGCGCCTAGATCTGTCACTGAACGAACGACCTGACTTTAACCTACATTATTTGATCATGTAATGTTTTCATCTACCCTCAACTGGCTTAAGGAGCCATTGGAGGGTAGATTTTGTTTACTTTTATTTAAATACCTAAAAATACAGACTATAGAATGTGGGTAGTCTGTGGACATACACTACAGCGTTTAAGCGCCAAGGTTAAAATACTGAATTTTGGCACCTTTAAACCAAGATGGCGGCCAAAGCTCCCCCCTCAAAGTCTAAAATCTAGATTTTTAATAACTACCCTGTAGCCTACCAATATCCGTTAACAGAAAAACTACACCACCTTTTGTAGGGCAATGTATGGAGAGGATTCCCTGATGATTGGAGTATAGCTTTTGTTGCTAAGTTATTGTAAAGTATTTTTTTAAATTTTTGTGTCTTATACTCCCCCCTTTTTATTTACAATTTTGTTGAGTATTTTGCGTTGTGTCCACCACCCGAAAGTTGTCTAGAAGAAAGATATATTTAGGCAAGAGACTTTTATCTACCACTATCTCAATAATAAAGATTAATTGTATCGGATAGAAATTACTCGACTACAAAACATCTTGAATATGGCCTGCTACCTACGAAATTAGAGACAAGGCCTTTTATATAGTACTAGCGACCCGCCCCGGCTTTCGCACGGGTGCAATTATACATAGGTATAAACCTTCCTCTTGAATCACTCTATCTATAAAAAAAAACCGCATCAGAATCCGTTGCGTAGTTTTAAAGATCTAAGCATACATACAGACGGCAGGAAGCGACTTTGTTTTATACTATGTAGTGATTTTCTATAAGAAATTGGTACATAAATATTATACAGTTATTCGTTACCATGACGCATACACACAGTTTACAGAATTAGTTTTCAAATCGTACGCCGAACACTTCAGTCATGTCTCCTGTGTAACACTTTTAATGCTTTGATAGAATTTAAACTCACCAAACGAACTGTGCTAATGGTAACTAAAGCCCATTTATTTCATACTAGAATAGCTATGAAATTTAAATAACTAATAAATGTTAAAAATGTTGTAAACCATAGATAACTTATACGTACTAGACTAGGTGATTTTCGTGTCTCGCGGTAAGCCCTCCTGTTTGTGCTAGTACCGCCCCCTACGCAGAGTTTTGCGTAATATTCCCTATTGAAAAAATGTGTTTTTTTTCAGTTGTCATGGTTTTTGGTAGCGCTGGGGGCGCAGTAGAGAGACCTATAATTTTCAACGCTAACCGGCCATTTTTGTATTTTGTCATATTTAAGAAAGATATTGTATTTAGCGGGTCCTACGTCGATTGAGAAAAGGATTCGAAGGAGGAAATTCTCAAATAAAATGTACGTTTTCTTGAAATGTCAGCTATAAGTATAACACTTTTTTTGTAGATTATGCTGTTAATTTTCCTATATGTCCAGTGTCTATATTTCTGTCATCATCATTCCTTACAAAATGTAGAAAGACAAACAAGAAACTTATAGGCAGCCTAGATAGGTACAATTGAAATAGTAACTGATTAGAAAAAAAATCCAACCGCTCCCTGTCTCCTGCGTTACTCTCTAATGTAAAGAAAATTATTAAAATTTTGTAAAAACAAACTAAAGAAATACTTGATACAATACTCTGGTTTCAGTGATGGAGATTGCATTAATAGCAAACATTAAACCCCAAAAAGTGTTCAACGCCAATAGACCTTTTTATTATTTTATCAAATTTAAGGAGGCGGTTTTCAGGGGTGTTTACAATTAATAAATAACTCCAATAACTGTAAAATGATATTCACTTCTTGATGAAGAACCTGTCTTTAAAACTCAAATCAAATCAAATCAAATCAAAATATATTTATTACGACCACTGGTTTACATAAAACTCAATGTACAATTATTTCTATTAAATATTATCTCGATGTGCGTAATGAATAATGATCTTTTACCTAAAGTATTGTACCTAAGTTTTTGTATATTATGTTACGGTGGTGGACATTGATTTTTTGAAATTAGCCTATGACAAGTGTCTCCTTGCTGTCTTGTCCTCTCCCTTGGATCTCCACAGCGGTACTGCCTTTTCGCAGAAAACTGTATTGCCGAATTTCACTTGCCAACGAACTTTCCGCAGAGGTTTCATTTGGCCGAATTTCATTTCTCAACTTTACATAATCTAGCCTAACCTAACCCTACCTAGTAGGTAATTTTCATTTCCCAACTATGCAGACATCCACAGCCGAAGACCTCAAACGCCGTAGCTGGTCTTGGCAGTGGATACATATTTGAGGCGTTTAGGGTCGAAACGCCATGGGGACCGGGCGGGCGCAGGGTCTATAAAGACCTTTTTTCAATATCATATTTTTTTTAAATATCTTTGCAGTTATGGTTGTTGGAAAAATTGCAACGCCGTACAAGAAGTTAGAGCCTATAATATTTAATGCCAACCGTCCATTTCTATATATTGTCAAGATGAAGAGAGAGATTGTCTTTACTGGTGTAATGGAGAAATAAATACGTTTTTTTTGTCAAACAGCATAATTTTTAATACAAGTTTTAAAATTCGACTGTAATTTTCTTGCATAAGTCATCTACTGTTTCACGTTTAAACACGTCTTGTGACGACCTTTGGACCTCGATCATCAGCCCAGCTCGATGGCACCAAAATATTGTATTATCATCATAGACTAAGGGCCGGTTGCACCAAACTGTCTGTGAACTAAACGTAATCATAAAAAAAATCTTGTATTGAAAAGTTTGACAGTTTTTTATGGGATGACAGCTCCGTCGCCATATTTAACGCTGATGAGTCTGTTAATTGTGCGTGGTGCAACCCACCCTAAGGGTTCACAGACAGTTTGGTGCAACCGGCCCTAATTAATGTCTAATTAAGTCTGAAGCGCCATTTTAACGAGACCAACCAAAGTTACCGTAAATAGAATGTAAGGCAGAGTACAGCGCCATCTAGTATGCGATAACGTTGACTATTATAACGGTATTACTTCGGTACCTTTAGGTTGCCCTCGTTCAGATGGCCTTTCAGATTTGAAGCCTCAAAAAGTTCTTAAGACTGGCTCTATTAAATACAAGGTGTAACAAAAATACTGGTGATCCTTTTAAGGGCATAATTGGTATCGTATTCTCATTGTGAAAAACTAAGAAAAAATAATTTTCTCGCGAAAAAAATTTTTGGTTTTGTATGGAGGATTGGCCTGCAGGGAGGACTCGCCCCATACTAAAAAAAAAATTTTACTCGCGTCCAAAAAATGTTTCTCCTACTTTTTCCTACTCGCAATACGATACCTACCAATTATGCCCTTAAACGGATCACCAGCATTTTTGTTACACCCTGTATAGTCTCTGATCAGTCTGATCAGCAACGTATTTTCCCACAACAACGCGAGTGCCATCTGTGTGAAATAACTGTAACTGCAGAAAGCGAAAGAACCAAGGACAAGGAAACTCGTGGGTAAGCTTTTGTAAAGGCCAATCGGTTGCGACGGTTCCTGTCTAGATGGCGTGATCATGTAAGTTATTATTTACTGTGCCTGCTAGAAATCACAAAATTTATCCTATGCCCGAAGACAATTTACTGAATGGCGATGGCGGGACGTACCCAGGGGGGGGGGGGGGACATAAACATGGGACTTGTCCCCTCCCGAAATCTATTATACAGGGTGCCCGCGAGGAAACGGAAAAAAATTAACCACATATTCCTGAAGTCATAAGAAGGAAGAAACCTTATACAAGTTGTATTTGCGTGTGGAATTATAGGTATTATGTAATTCTGGTGTTACAAGCAACGACTGGTAATCTGTTGCTGGTTACAAGTACCAACTTATAAAAAAATGGGGCTTGCTGAGGCTATTGGTAACATGGTTAATCGTGACGTTGAAAAATACGACTTGCACGTTACTAACAACGTTCATATTCATTTGACTGACAATGATAGGAAAAGGAAATGCATTCAGCATAAAAATAATGACTTAGAGGTATTATTTGAACTTCAAAGTCATTCATCAGCTCAGTCTGCACATTACAAACATGAAATTGCAATATGTGGTATCTGCATCACAGTATAAGAATAGTTTATAAGACCGTAGCTTAACTATGACTAAATAAGCGGTAGCGCTCGGCAATGATATAAACGGTACGGTTTAAGGGGCTTCTTTGAAAAATTATGTGTTTTTTCAAACGCTCTATTGACTAAACGGGAAAAGGCCCATAATATAAGACCCATAATTTTAGTGTAGTTTTAGTAGTTGACATAGTGTAAGTAATGCCATATCTCTCACACTTGCATGCTGTATAACAGTAAGACATGTCGCCCTTGTAAATATATATTTAAGACCACATATAATATTATGTATTACGCATGATCTGCAATGCAATAAATTTTCATTTTCATTTTCATTTTCATTCATTTTCATTTTCATTTTCAAGGGACTGATATTATTTTCGAATATATATTATAAGACTACTATATATTATATACTAGCTGTACCCGCGCGGCTTCGCTCGCGTGCGTTGCAGTAGGTTCTGTCACTTTTCGTTACCCTCAACAGTCCATTGCTAAACGCTTTCTACATGTCATATTTCATACAGTATGTTAAGCAGTTTAGCTAAAATTGACTTCTTGCATATAACTTCGACATCCCAAAAGATCGACTGAAAGCGTCTGAGATTTGACTGTGTCAGCCATGGCAAATTAGCAATAGTACGGTGTGTTTTTTCTTTATTCGGGGGGCTCCCCCGAACCCCCTTTCGTTACCGCCCTTCACGTAGTAAACTCTATCAAAACTCTTCTTCTCCCATCTCAAATGTCCAACGCAACAATTTTCGGTATAATTAGCTATAGTATGGTGATTTTTTTTTCTTTTTGCGGGCTCCGCCCCCCTTGCCCTCCTTTTTTTGCAGCCCATCACGCGGCAAACTCTATCAAAACTCTTTTTCTCCCATCTCAAATGTTCGACGTAACAATTTTTGGTATAATAAGCAATAGCACGGTGTGATTTTTCTTTATGCGGGGGGCTCCGCCCCCCGAGCCCCCCTTTCTTTCCAGCCCGTCACGCGGCAAACTCTATCAAAACTCTTTTTCTCCCATCTCAAATGTTCGACGTAACAATTTTTGGTATAATAAGCAATAGTACAGTGTGTTTTTTGTTTATGCGGGGGGCTCCGCCCCCCGAGCCCTCCTTTCTTTGCGGCTCATCACGTAGTAAACTCTATCAAAACTCTTTTTCTCCCATCTCAAATGTTCGACGTAACAATTTTTGGTATAATAAGCAATAGTGCGGTGTGTTTTTTCTTTATGCGGGGGGCTCCGCCCCCCGAGCCCCCCTTTCTTTGCAGCCCGTCACGCGGCAAACTCTATCAAAACTCTTTTTCTCCCATCTCAAATGTTCGACGTAACAATTTTTGGTATAATAAGCAATAGTACGGTGTGATTTTTCTTTATGCGGGGGGCTCCGCCCCCCGAGCCCCCCTTTCTTTCCGGCCCGTCACGCGGCAAACTCTATCAAAACTCTTATTCTCCCATCTCAAATGTTTGACGTAACAATTTTTGGTATAATAAGCAAAAGTACGGTGTATTTTTTCTTTATGCGGGGGGCTCCGCCCCCCGAGCCCCCCTTCCTTTGCGGCCCATCACGTAGTAAACTCTATCAAAACTCTTTCTCCCATCTCAAATGTTCGACGTAACAATTTTTGGTATAATAAGCAATAGTACGGTGTGTTTTTTCTTTATGCGGGGGGCTCCGCCCCCCGAGCCCTCCTTTCTTTGCGGCTCATCACGTAGTAAACTCTATCAAAACTCTTTTTCTCCCATCTCAAATGTTCGACGTAACAATTTTTGGTATAATAAGCAATAGTACGGTGTGTTTTTTCTTTATGCGGGGGGCTCCGCCCCCCGAGCCCCCCTTTCTTTGCAGCCCGTCACGCGGCAAACTCTATCAAAACTCTTTTTCTCCCATCTCAAATGTTCGACGTAACAATTTTTGGTATAATAAGCAATAGAACGGTGTGATTTTTCTTTATGCGGGGGGCTCCGCCCCCCGAGCCCCCCTTTCTTTCCAGCCCGTCACGCGGCAAACTCTATCAAAACTCTTTTTCTCCCTTCTCAAATGTTCGACGTAACAATTTTTGGTATAATAAGCAATAGTACGGTGTGTTTTTTCTTTTTGCGGGGGGCCCCGCCCCCCGAGCCCCCCTTTTTTTGCCGCCCATCAGGTGATTAACTCTATCTAAACTCTTCTTCTCCCATCTCAAATATTCAACGTAAAAATTATTGGTATCCCATCTTAAATGTTCGACGTAACAATTTTTGGTATAATAAGCAATAGTACGGTGTGTTTTTTCTTTATGCGGGGGGCTCCGCCCCCCGAGCCCCCCTTTCTTTGCAGCCCGTCACGTAGTAAACTCTATCAAAACTCTTTCTCCCATCTCAAATGTTCGACGTAACAATTTTTGGTATAATAAGCAATAGTACGGTGTGTTTTTTCTTTATGCGGGGGGCTTCGCCCCCCGAGCCCCCCTTTCTTTGCAGCCCGTCACGTAGTAAACTCTATCAAAACTCTTTCTCCCATCTCAAATGTTCGACGTAACAATTTTTGGTATAATAAGCAAATGTACGGTGTATTTTTTCTTTATGCGGGGGGCTCCGCCCCCCGAGCCCCCCTTCCTTTGCGGCCCATCACGTAGTAAACTCTATCAAAACTCTTTCTCCCATCTCAAATGTTCGACGGAACAATTTTTGGTATAATAAGCAATAGTACGGTGTGTTTTTTCTTTTTGCGGGGGGCTCCGCCCCCCGAGCCCCCCTTCCTTTGCGGCCCATCACGTAGTAAACTCTATCAAAACTCTTTCTCCCATCTCAAATGTTCGACGTAACAATTTTTGGTATAATAAGCAATAGTACGGTGTGTTTTTTCTTTTTGCGGGGTGCTCCGCCCCCCGAGCCCCCCTTTCTTTACGGCCCATCACGCAGTAAACTCTATCAAAACTCTTTTTCTCCCATCTCAAATGTTCAACGTAGTAGTTTTTGGTATAATTGCAATATCACCGTTTTTTTAATTGCGGGGGGCCCCGCCCCCCGAGCCCCCCGTTCTTTACCGCCCGTCACGTAGTGAACTCTATCAAAACTCTTCTTCTCCCATCTCAAATGTTCAACGTAACAATTTTCGGTATATTTAGCTATAGTGTGGTGTCTTTTATTCTTTTTGCGTCCCCCTCTCTTTGACGCCCATCCCGCGGTGAACTCTATCTAAACTCTTTTTCGGTAGGGTGTGCCGGTACTTTTCGATTTCCGTGTTTCACTATGTTCCGTTTGTTTTTTTATAGTTAGTTAATTTAACTTTTATTCTTGCACCTTTTGTACATGTCTGTTGTATAGGCCCAATGGTTGACTGGTGGAAAATACCATTTGGTATGATGTCCGCCGTTTGGTCTCACAGTTTTGTATTTCGTGCAATATAGTGTAAATAAAAAAAGATTCTTATAGGGAGGCAACGCGCACATAAAACCTCTGGATTTACAGGCGTCCATTGGCTACCCTAAGTGCTTACGATCAGGTGGGTCGTATGATAGTTTGCCATCGCCGTGGTTTAAAAAATGTATAGTTGAAATACAAAGGCATAAGTATTTATTTACCATATAAAGGCATTTCCCATACAAAGTTTAAACCCCCCTTAAACCCCCTTAATTCCAAAAAGTTCGTATTTTTTATAGCCTATGTCCTGACCAGAGGTCGGTAGAACCTGCTAGTGAAGTTTTTATCGAAATCGGTTCAGGCGTTTTGACGCCAACTCTCCCCATCCAAACAGACAAACAGACAAACAGACAAAAATTCTAAAAATCGCAGAAACGTGTTCTGTTATCGATTCTAAGAGCTACTAACTCATTTTTTTGCTAATATCTCCAATGTACAGATTTTTGACCCTCTTCACCTTTATTATATGTATAGATTATACCCTTGTTTATGGCACAAGCCGAAACACGATTGCTGAAAGTTGCCTCGATAGAAAAAAAAAACCGAAGTTGGGTCCTTTTTCCCCTTATTTTTCTCAGCTTACGTAAACTATAAGAGATTAAGCAATATATTTAACTAAAAAATATAGTATTCTGGTTTATCTAAAAAGTCACAGAAACAAAATTAGACAAAACTTTATAGACTCGTTTATTTATAATAGTTTAGTCAAAAAGTCTGATTCTTAAGAACGCTGCATCTCTTTCTTTCGTGCACGGGAGCCATAAGCGTGTCTCTTACGGGTGGACGTGGCTTGTCCGAATCGAGGAATGGCCTTAAGAGGAATTTTCTCCCGCGAACTCTCCGGCTATGGACTGAGTTCCCTATAAATTGCTAGTCGATTAGTACCAATACCAACCCTACTTATTACTACTAGTTACTTGCGTAAATTTGCATGCATTATCGTCCTACCAAAAAATATTATAAATACTTAGGCAAATAAATACAACAAGTATGTACCAAACACCAAAAGTGACAAAATATATATGACGCTAAACCGTACATTTTTATTAATTATTACACAGCAGTTTTATTAAGCTTGACCCACAGATTTGACCCCGTATATTATTGTATAATTATTTATGTGCATCATATCTTGTAAGTTAAATTTCCTGAAATTCCCGGTGTCTGATTGAGTTGAAATTTGGTATACTTTTATGACAATGCTGTCAGCAAGGTCCGTACCGGAGCGTTTTCACAAAAAGTTGTTAGTTTTCACATTTTTAAATTTTAAGAATTTTTTGCATATTCCTACTCAGAATCGTGAGTACTATCAACTCCACTATGAAATTAAAAGTGTCCTGTTCCTCTTACGCTACTTTTCTATGGGCACTTATATGAAAGTAGCGTAATGGAACATAAAAATTGTATGAAAATTTTGGGACACTTTTCATTTCCTAGCAGAATGAATAGTACTCTCGATTCTAAGGAAGAATATCCAAAAAATTCTTAAAATTTCAAAAACACGAAAACCAACAACGTTTTGTGAAAACGCCCACCGAATAACATTTTTGGGAGTTACTTGTACTGAGTTTACTGTTCAAAGTCGTTGTACTGCAAGGTCTGTATAAACTGCGCCATGATATGATCCTAGGGTCGGACCCTGCGTCATAGGACGCATCAATCAAATTGAACTAATGAGAGGGGCCTCATCGAAATGAGATGGCTGCGGAGGCACGAGATTTGGGGGCTTCGCCTGATTTGATGTCGGTAATGCCCTGGCTCAGATTAGGTGAAGGTTGTGTATGTACAGTCGCCATCAGATATATCGGAGCGGCCAAGGTGGTCACAAATATCTGAACAATGCCTATATTATATATACTAGCTTTTGCCCGCGACTTCGTCTGCGTGGAATTAGTAACCCCCCGTTAAATAATGAATTCTGGATATCAACTATTCTATATGCTCTGGGGAAAAACTATCTCCAGCGTTCAACGGTTATTCATTCCCCATACAAACTTTCAACCCCGTTTTTATCCCCTAAAGGGTTGATTTTCGGGATACCTATGAACTATAGTATATTATTTCCGGGACTCAAACTATCTGTGTACCAAGTTTCATCTTAATCGTCGGTTCAGCGGTTAATAATTCGCCATACAAACTTCCAACCCCCTTTTCACCCCCTCTAGGATTGATTATTGGAATGAAAACTATCCTATGTCGTTTCCCGGGACTAAAATTGTCTCCATACTAATTTTCATCAAAATTGGTTCAGCGGTTAAAAATTCTCCATACAAACTTTCAACCCCCTTTTCACCCCCTCCAGGGTTGATTTTCGGGATGAAAACTATCCTATGTCCTTTCCCGTAACTCGAGCTATTTCTATACAAAATTTCATCAAAATCCGTTTAGCCGTTTTCACGTGATGCGCGGTCAAATAAACAGACAAACAGATAAACAGACAAACAGATAAACAGACAAAAATTCTAAAAACTGTTGGAACGCGTTCTGTTATCGATTCTAAGTATCCCCAGCCAATTTTTTTCGAATATCTTCCATGTACAGACTTTCGACCCTCTTCAGCTTTATTATATGTATAGATTAAATTATTTTCAGGCTATACAGGTTGTTTCCTGTAATAACATCAATAAATTATTTTTAAAATTTGTTGAATAAAAGTTGTCTGGTTTGAGGAGTCGAATCTACGTATATTTTATTGCTTTTATTACAGGAAACATCCGGTATGCACATTACATAATATATAATCCAATAATAATTAAGGATATTCTCTTCCTCCATCACTGCTCCCCTTATTAATTGGGGTTGCCGGTTGGGCCTCCTCATATATTTGCTCCAAGTTGTTTTTTATGGTCTCAATCTATCGTTTTTATGGAAATTTAGTTTCTAGATGTGGCCCAAATAATGCATCAGAGCAAAACAAAAGAAAGAAATGAGAGTTTTCCAGAGAGCGTCCTAATAACGAGTAAACATTCACTCCACTTTATGACGTTAAGAGTCGCCAGGACGCTCGCGTGAACTCGCGTCCCCATACAAACGTAGTTCAGCTCTCATTTTAAAACGACATGCTTTAGAACCACGGGCATGGACATTCTAGCAGTACAGATCTATGTCGGTCATTCATTTTCGTTGCTAAAAATTGTAATACAAAGAAAATATAGCAAAAATAAGTTTTGTATGTAAATCTGTATCTGGCTGTATTTTCTTTGTATTACAATTTATTGCAACGAAAACGAATCACCGACATAGATCTGTACTACTAGAATGCCCATGCCAAATTTCGTAGTTCTAAAGCATGTCGTTTTAAAATGAGAGCTAAACTACGTTTGTATGGGAACGCGAGCGTCCTGGCGACTCTTAAGAGATTTTGCCCTGCTAGCAACTTACCTTGAAAGTGTTTCTGCATAGAAGATAGAGTAGGTAGTTACCTACCAACTTTTTTATAACATAACATATAAGAGGCAGGCCTTAAGGGTTTCATAAAGAGTTAATAAATACTTCGTTTTCGGCGTGAATTTTGAAGAACCGTAGTGTAGTCAAAATAAGCATTCGTAAAATGCTTCCCCTGATGCTTGATGATAGAGGGCTATCATGTCAGTTTAAAATATCTATTTGCCAAAAAGTACTTAATAAAAAAAAAATTCACGGTGCCAAAAATATGTCCCATAAGAAAATATTGATCAAACTCCCATCGTTTTCTCCCTGGACTCTTCATATAGGTTTGTGTATCTCTATCTATAAAAGATAATAAGAATTCACTGTCAACAGCCTAAATAAAAGAAAACTACTCTCCACTATTTAGGACAACATTGATTTAAGTAAAATGGTCCCAAGGGGTCCGTATATTGTATTGAGTATGGAACCCTCACGAAAGTGATTGTCAATTTATAGAACCGTGGAAGATGAATCAAACACATGTATTGTTGTGGGGCATTCAATAATAATATTTCACATGTTCGGGGTAGATTGAAACATTAAAGATATTTCGCTCTCTATATTTATGAAAATACAATATATGATACAAGTAGACATTAAGATCAACAAAACATTGACGATATAAGTAAATCATGATTACCTGCAATAAGTACACGTTAAAAACAAGCAATTTTTGGAGTGAAAAGTTCTTTGAGCACTTTTTGGTAGGCGAAAATCTTATGGGTACCTCGAACCCACATGCTGACGTCATAGTCACGAAAACGAAAAACCATACGATTGAGAAACATGTAAAATGAAATGTGTAAATGTATTTCGTTGGTCATGGCGACCCGGGCGATACCAGTGAAGTGGTAAAGAGCGATTAAAGCCTCGTGAAGATCAGCTACCACTCCGTTGGTGGATTGAGGAACGGCAAGTACGCTAACCATTTAATTTACTTTAAAACATGTCCATGATGGAAAATCCTGTTCCTTCTTTTCAATTCAAAATCTACACACGAGTGCGCAATAGAATTAGAAATTTAATACGGAGTCTTAGATATCCGTGATCCATAGATCCAAGAACTAATTGGTTCCCAGAAAATTGTAGACGAGTTTAAAATGCCTCTCAAGTCATTAATAAAGCAGGAATCAAGAATTATCCTCATTTATCTGTGAATTGCAATCCATGGATCCATATTATAGAGTTCGAGGTAAGTGGGTCGGCTGCACTAATGGTATTACTCTGATTTGCTCCTGAATTAGTGTTTATAGTGAATTTGTCCTTACTTGTCTTATCATATAAACAAACATTTCTTAATAACATTACCTATCACACTCTTCTCTGGGATTGTCACTTAAAAAAAATATATTCTTCATAGGTTTATTATGTAGATAGAACCTACTAGATGTGACATCTAGAACAAGTTTTCTGCGCCATGTTTGGCGGTTGACAGCTATGACTGAATCGATGAGCAGTATAGACTTTATAGTGATTTTTACTACAAATTTGGGACAAAAAAAATCTAAGGCATGTCATCGTCAGGTGACAACCAAAACTCACTTATTGCAAAAAATAAAATAAACGAAAATCAACCTTGTTTTGTGACTGGTACGGTTCCTTAAGGCTATTAACTTGTGGAAGTACTTAGTGAGTTTTGGTTGTCACCAGACGTCATCTCCTATTACTTACTCAATGATAGAAGTACTTTAAAAAACTCATAAAGCATTGAAAAATCAACCACTGAAAAATATAATTTCCGATAAACTAGTAGTCCGCCTCGAACTGTGAACTCGCGATTTACTTGCAAACGAGTTGAGCATTATAACAAGACCCCAAAGATGATTTTTTTTCTCCTTCTAGCTCCATAACCACTTGTTCGATCCTGCTCATATACGAACTTACAAATTTTATGTATCTCTGCTACAGCCCCAAGAAATTTCATAAAGATTAGAAAAACGTTACTAAAGTTATCGTCGGACAAACTATCGAAATCAAAAAGCCATCCAAATGCCGAGACATCCCAGTAGCCAGGTGACAGTCCGGCTGGAGTTGTTTGTAAGAACTCACTTCGCTTACCCTCGAGTTCGAAAATATTCAATAGTCAAAGTAACGAACAAAGAACTTGAAAAATAAATGACATTGGAATGTCAAGATTGACAGCCGTTTGTTGACATGATAAGGCACGGAAGGATGAATTCACTTATGAAAGCTTTTGTATTTATTTATTCATAGGAGCGAAGAGGGTCGCCTGTCGGTCTCTTCCGTTCCACCTGTCACTGTTAACCCGTCTTCCACCAATTTTTTCCTTTCTTTGCCGAGGTTTGCCTTGTCGGTTCGGTTAGTTACACCACTCAGACGGCCATAGTCTAACAACTTTTTGAGGCTCCAGGTATTTAGCGCCATCTAGTTCAGAGCGACCTAAACAGCCAAAATGAGGTAAAATCAGCGCCACCTAGTAACGACTAGTGTACTACTAGTACGTTATTCGTTACTAGGTGGCGCTGATTTTACCTCATGCATTTTGGCTCTATTTAGGTCGCTCTGTTTAGACTATATCTTTTTAGTCTATGGTTACATCAACATCACTCCGAAAATAAATATAAGAGTGCTAGACTTCTAGAGTCATAGACAGAATCCATATTACGAGTAGATATGTAGATAGTAGATAACCTTATTATCTTTCTTCCTAATGTATAGTCCCATGTAGAGAATAGATTACCTAAGAAGTTTGTAAAACTATTGGAAACAAAAAAGAAATCTCAAGTCGGTAAAATTATAAAGCATTACTTCATACAAGAAAAATATACTGGAAAATATACCTACAAAGTAAACTAGACTAATTAGTTAAGATAAATGGTTAATTAATAAATACCTTTATATAAAATTCTACAAAATAAGAACATAATAAAAAGCGAACTGAGTGACCGCGCACATAATCTCGTACCAGAGATTTTGCAAACAATGTCTAAATTTAGTTATAAGTTTTTTTTGAAATAATTAATAGTTCTAAATTTTTTTTTATGTCCGGCTTCAACCGATTTCCACGGCCTTCAGAAAAATCTAGAAAGCCGCAGTAGGTATACCTCAGAAAATACTGATACATTTAATGTGACAAAAACATGTATCCAAGATTTTACGCCTTGGTAATATAGTCGTGGCTACATATTTTTGTTACATTAAATGTATCCATATTTTCAAACGTGACTGTATATTCAAAGAAATATGAGTCCCTTCCCCGTTGGCTCCGATAATAGTGAGGGATACACGCACAGATCTGCCCGCCTGATTTGTCGGGCGGACAGATCCGTCCATGTTTGGCTCTATTCAGATGTGTCCGCAGACAAATGCGTGTCCAATTCGCGCCATACTATAAGAAAAAATAGATATAAGATTTTTTTTTAAATAATTATAAATAACAGAAGGTAAGACCAGCTGATTTCTTTCTATATGCGTACGATTAGCGGTAAGTAAGTGCCTCTTTTATCGAGCATTTCTTGCAGCGGCACACCACAGTAAAAGGCATCGAACAGTACGAGATCTACAGGATCGTTACCCATCGTCAAGACTTGGAATCCACAAAATACTTCCGAAAAATGTTGACGTGTTCATAAGTTAGGTATCGTAAAATTGTACAAGCTTTTATTTATCCATGGTGCCAGCCAATTGTCCAGGTCCTGATTTCCGATTGAGGTGGATGTAGGTACAGTCGCCATCAGATATATGGGAGTGGCCAAGGTGGTCACAAATATCTGAACAACGCCTTTATTGTCAAGGCGATAAGGTGCTTGTTCAGATATTTTTGAGTACCGTGGCCGCTCCGATATATTTGATGGCGACTGTAACTTGGATGACCATACAATATTTTGATAACATCTACCTGGTCTGATGATGGACACCGAAGATGATCATAAACCTCTGTGATAATAAAATGGAATGGAAGCGCATTTGTAACTCAATGTAACTGAAGAATTAATTATAATTATATTTTTACCCAGGATAACACCTTTTAGGGACCGTGCGCGTTGGAGGGTCTGCCATTTTGTAATCTAAATCGAAAACTGTAACTACTCCACCCCAATACAAGGTGCTGCCTCCACAATTTAACTCGGTACCCCTGTACAACGCGCCGCAAAATTGCATAATGCATACCCACATTATGAATGAATTCATTCATTAACTGGGTAGGCAACTCGCAGCTGATAGTACGTACAAATGCCTGCCATCTATTAGCCTAATTTGGCAACATACCTAAATCTGTCATTTGCTCTTCGCGCCAGTAAACAATGTCGCCCTGTGCTGCCATCTTCAGCGCACTATTGCCTATATTCTGTGTGCTATATCATATCAGAGCAGTGCAATAGAGTGGGCTGTCGATTGCCAATAGAAACTAATTTTATCCTCGTTTAGCGCGCCGGCTAGAAAATTGTACAATTATTTCCAGCAGCCAACGCCGGATGCTTACAGCTTCTTCTGGGGCACTTTTTATAAAGTTACAAGTGTTACAACATCAAGAAATAAAACAACTTAAAACGAATTTATATCGCGTATACATTACATCCCGACGTTTTGAACACTTTACAGTCTGCAGGAGTCAACCCGTGACCACCAACGCTGTAAAGTGTTCGAAACGTCGGGATGAAATTTAAATTCAGTATACGCGATATAATCCGTTCAAAGTTGTTTTATTTCATGCATAACTATCGCAGCAACCGAAGACAATATTACAACATACAACAACTTACAATTTTACTAGTCTTAATGCGTTGCAGTATCCACAATATCAATAAACATGAGCACAGTAAAGCGCGCAGGCAGAGTTTTGCCATAGACACTAGACAGCCTATATCTTCAGGTGACAAGCAAAACTCACTAAGTACTACCACAAGTTCATAGCCATAATGAATCATACTGGGAACATAACAAGGTTGATTTTCGTATTTTTTTTATAATTAGTCAGTTTTGTTTGTCACCTGACGATATACTTCTAAGGAAATTGTTAGTTACAAGTGACACAACGCGACTGGACTCCATAGATTATGTGAATATAACCGGAGTTGTCAGGCTACATTTTTGATGACATTCTGTTTATTTAATATTTATTTAATTCTGTCTAAATGTGACCAAAACCACCCTTCTCCATTTTATTTACCTATTATACGGAGCACAATTACAATAATAGTAACAACAAACAAAACATGTAACTCGAATAGGTTAAGCTGTACATCAGTTACAATATAATTTTAACAAAAAAAGAACCGACTTCACTTAGGATCCGATAATCCAAGAGGAAGTGGTCGAGTTGCTGTAAAAAAAATAGTGAAATCACTGTACGTGTGCCTATAATAGTTGAAGAGTTCCCTCGATTTCTCCAGGATTCCATCATCAGATCTGGACCTGGTGACAATGGGACCAACTGTAAAGTATGCTCTTTCAAACAAAAAAAGGATTTTCCAAATAGGTCCAGCCGTTTTCGAATAATCGGTGAACATACATTTAAAAAAACAAAGATCCCGACGAATTGATAACCTCCTCCTTCGAAATCATGAAGTCGGATGAAAAGCTTGTCTCTCTCTAACGTCAGGACATCCACGTCTCTAGCTTGTTGTTGTGCGACTAGAGAGAGATGAGCCAATTAGCTCCTCTTGAAAGCTTTACTTTTTGGAGCATGCATAAAGTCTCAATATCATTAGAAATATAACCGGCGTGAGCGCATTGTTTCGAACATTTCATAATAATTTCTCAAGCTGAACAAAGACCTCTATAGCCTCTAGTTTACTGCAGATTGCTTGTCCAGAACGACAGGGCCACAGATCACTTACTAAATACTAAGGTATGCTCCCGGTACTCGATTTCTGTACAAATCCAGTACCGGAACCGGGAATTCCCGGTTCTCGCCATACAAAATCAGTACCGGGAGCATTCCCTACTAAATACCCGTGGGTTGCGATTCCTTATGGCTTCTACAATTGGCGCAATTTTGACACAAAACTCCCGCGCGATTTCAAGACATTGCCGTCTAGGTAGGTGCAGCGAAATCAATCGATGGATCAAACACCGCAATGTATTAAAAATCGCAGGTGACTAGTCGCTTACGTTTGTAGAGGCCTTTAGTATTAGGTAAAAATATTTCTATACATTTCGTATTTTACTTCTTCCAATTTACCTGTAGGCAACATCGTCCTTACATTCCACGTCCCGGAAGCGTCCACGTCCACGTACATGGAAAATACTCCACCGACAAGAGCCTAGCTCTTAAATAATTGATGATGATGATGATAAAAAATATTTAGTGACAAGGAAATCGCAAAACATTTTTCTGGAAGCATGAATTCAGACGTTTAGGCGCTAGCTGTATTGCCTGTATTGCGTAGTTAATGCACTGAAGTTGTATTGAAGATGGATCATGTCAACTCTAATCGCATTTTAAAGAATTTGCTTGAAAATTATTCCAATGAAACTCTAATACAACTTCACTATTGGTCGATTATTTGTTGTACGTTGGATTTATGTATGAGATAGTTTGCGTTTTTAATGTATTGTTTAAGTATTTTAAAATTAGAATACGGCGCCGTTATGTAGCGTAGAGTAAATATTTCGTAGAGCCGTAACGAGCGAATTACGTGGTGACTACACGTAGTTATATAAAACGCTTTTTTCTACTCGTCGACTTTATTCTGTGTATTAGGATTTTATAGACCAGACTTAAACCTTACACATTTAAATGTTGGATAGTCTATGGCACTTCCGGGATCATTAAATAGATTTATTAAACAACCCGCCCCTAAACTAAAATAATTTTGAAAAGAGAATGTCATTCACATCTAGGTAAAATGTGTAGAGTTTGTCCGGAAAGAAAAGTGTCATGGTTTATATGGGAGCTCATACATTGTACGAAACTTTTCTTTTCAGACAGACTCAACTTTATAATTTCCGAACGTACTTTCTGTCAAATTTTCTTCTACTTAAACTTGCTTCTAAGTTGTGATTGGATTATAAAAAGACCAATCACAACTACACCGACATCTTGGAAGTAAGTTTAGACACCGTTTATTCTATCCATCTCTTTCTACAACGCACACAATCATATGTATATCTCTTTTAGGCCCAGATACAATTACTTCCGGTTTGAAAAATAGTGTTTGACGTTTGATTGGGAAAAATTTAGAAAGAATGAAAGAAAATCAATTCTTACTTAATACTCGTAGAAAAAGTATTGTATACAATGGTGACATAATTAAGCTTTTCAATCTCGTACCTTAATTAGGCCACTCAGCAAGCTTCGTGGCTTAAACGCGGTACTCGACTGAAAAGCTCTTGATTATGTCACTATTGTATAAAATACTATTGCGGAGTCTGTGGGTTAAGTCTATGGTTCCACGATACATGAATAAACCTACTTGGTTATAGACAGATAAGAATCTTTAGAAAAATATTAAAGTTTTGGCAATGCATACCGGATTTGGAGGTATGTTTGTGATTTCTATACAGGTGACTTCTGAGAAGTGATCAGAAAAGGTTTTTAAAGTTTTCTGACTTTATGCTTACATTGTTCCAAAGGAAATATGCATAAGTATTGAATGAGGTAAACTTAGTTTTTTTTTAAATATTTTTTTTATAAAATAATTCATCATCATCATCACCATCATTAGTCGTTCCCTCAGAGCTGAGGATCGTGACATCATGTCCTTCTGTTGAAGATCAGGTTCCACCATATTAGGCTTCTATCCCTCGCTAAGCGCATGGCTTCTTGCAGTTTTAATTGCAATAATAAAAATAATTCATAGAAAATAAGTATTTATTTCTTGTTTGATTTTAAATTGACATTGAAACAATAAAAAAAATAAGATATGATAAAATATTGCACCTTTCCAACAGGAAGTATTCAATTAAACTACTTATTTTTTTTCCTTTAGAACGTTTCCGTTCCGATGTCCCCATGTTGGTACAGTTGCCATCAAATATATCGGAGCGGCCAATGTACTAAAAATATCTGAACATGCACTTTATCGTCTTAACAATAGAGGCGTTGTACATTTGTGACCACTTTGGCCGCTCCGATATATCTGATGGCGACTGTACAGATTTACAGATAACTGTCATGCATTGTTTTGTTCAAATAAGAAAATTGTCCAAGTAATAAAATATAAATTTGGTAAGAGGATAGCCAAGGCTGTATTCAGAATAACAATGGCTCACTGATCGCATCTCAATTTCGATTTAACAAAAGAGCCAGAAATTTTAAGCTTATGATATGACCACATCATATAGCGCGCAACGCATAAAATGTTACTCTATTTGTTTTATTAAATTTAAACTTTCGTGAGACATATCACTACATAGTATAAAACAAAGTCGCTTCCTGCTGTCTGTCCCTATGTATGCTTAGATCTTTAAAACTACGCAACGGGTTGTGATGCGGTTTCTTTTAGTAGATAGAGTGTTTCAGGAGGAAGGTTTATATGTATAATTGCACCCGTGCGAAGCCGGGGCGGGTCGCTAGTTAACATTATAAAATAACACGGTTACACTCACGGCACTTTAGCCACGTCTTGCGACATGTCTATTTGTTTTATTATTTAAGTATACTATTAATAATATTGTTTCTATTTAAAACGGCCTCCTAGCCTAGTTGGTAGTGACCCTGCCTATGAAGCAGGAGGTCCCGGGTTCGAATCCTGGTCAGGGCATTTATTTGTGTGTTTATCACAGATATTTGTTCCTGAGTTATGGATGTTTTCTATGTATTTAAGTATTTATCTATATCTATCTATTATATATATCGTCGCCTAGTACCCACAACACAAGCCTTATTGAGCTTACTGTGGGACTAGGTTGATTTGTGTAAGATTGTCCTAATATTTATCTATTATCTATTATCTATTTACATGTATTTCTAGGAGAATATGCTCGCTACTTTAGTAAGTAAAATTAAATTTAAGCAAATCAAATCGTATTTATATTAGGTATTAGATGTTGTTAATATCTAAGGATGAGCAAATGACTCTGACACAGGTATTTTTTTTACTTAAAAAGAGGCACTAAACCATTTTTTATTCTGCATAATTTGAGCCATTGAATAGACCATGTCCATGACCAATAGAATGTTGCGGCATATTTTTGATGTTCACAAATTGACTTTCAAAACATGAGAGAATATTTTTTCGCTATTTCGCATCTGATTCCACTCCATAAAAATTTGATGACCTACTAGTTACGTAATTACCTCGTGCCATGGTGCTAAAGGATGGAAAAAACAGCCTGTATATTAGGATCTGATAACAGTGATAACTGGTTATCATTGTCAAAGTCCGGAGGTGAACGCCAGAGATACCACTGATACCAGGAGCCCAATGCGCTGGTCTGACCAAATACGCTCAGCTCTCAAAACTACTACAGTTCACAATGCTTTTTACTCTTCCACATATAGCGTTATATTCCTCTATATGTGGAAGATATTTAGAGAAGCTGTTGTATGATAACGACCCTCAGTGATGATGAAACTGATGTAAAGAGGAGGAAAAGACAACTGAAAAACAAGTCAAATTATTTAATAGGTAAATATTTATTACAATAATTTGATTTATTTTTGTTCTATTGACGGCAGCGCCATCTCTCTCGCTTTCGATGAACTCCTAGGTAGTTCCGACTGGAGGTACGAACTCATAATGTTGTATTTTAGATGATTGACCTCAGTATTTACAAAGATAGCATAATATTCACGGGAAAATTCGACCGGTGCCGCTGTGGCCCTGGTAGCCTAGCTGGGTCAGGGCGTCTGCCGCGAATGAAGACGCTGGTTCGATCCCAGGTCAGGGCACCGGAGGCTTAACATCCTTTTTCCGTTTTATATGACATCTATGTACCTATATTAAGTTAAGGAGAAACATATTATACCGGCCGGAGCATGTGCCTCGCACCGACGTTCTCGGTAAAGATGTCTCGCTCCTTCTAATTGCATTTATTTGCACATCGGCGATGGCATGCATGTGTGAGTTGAATTAGGATCGTTGCGCTCCAGGCAGGGTTCCGTGGCGTTTTATCACAGATAACTTCAACCACTAGATAGATCGTAAGTACAACTCGAGTTCACACATAGGTGCTCCCGTACTAATTTTGTATGAGAACGCGACCGCTTATTTCAGATGAGTTAACGTTTTTGATAATTACCATTTAAAAATATCCACAAAAATCAAGTCACAGAGGTGAACCTGGATTGTTATACTAAAAATTGATGTAGAATCCTATTGGGATGTGTTGTTCGAATCGTAGAAATTTACGAATAAAATTGCGCTTATGTGTGGTGACCTCATGCTCCCTGTAAAAATTTAGTGATGAGGTGTCTGTGAAGTATATGCGTTTTAAAACGCTTATCGACTGGATTTTGTTTCATGACATAAATAAGGGTAATAATGACCCTCATGCAGCCCACGGTTCAAAAATTTCCGGAAAGAATGCAATTCTGATTTGCCAATATTAAGATATAAAACGCAGCCTTTTTATAGGCCTCTATTTTTTGGTACTTCCACCTTTGGTACTTACTGCAATGGCGCAACGACCCGAAATGGATTTTGGGGTTTACTAATATGTGGCCGAAAATTGTGTGGCAAATTATCACTTCCCAAAGTTTGGTTTGGCAGAATCATCAGCATAACTATTTTTCGCATATTTCTATTTGGCATACTAACCTAACCTATATGCTAAATGAAAATTCGGCCAAATAAAACTATGCGAAACATATAATGTGGTAAACTTATATGATAATAATTAGTAACTAAACGTTCTACGGTAAGTTATTTGGGAAATGAAATTAGGCAAAAGGATTTTCGGCAAAATGGCAGTACACCGGAAAACCTTGGAAACCAAAGACCACCGTCCGCGAGGCTTCTGTTCAATGCCGTCACTGTCCAGACAGCACAGCGCAGTGAGGTATTTCCACACTTCGTTAGGACGATACCTAGGACGCTAAGGGTCTCCCCCCACGTATCGACGCGGAATTGGCTTTCGCCGATAGAAAAAAGCTTTGTGTCTACGCAATAAGAGCGAAAAAGACGTCGATGCGTCCGCAGGCGTCGGCCGAGCCGAGCCGAGCCGAACCATGCCTAGTTAGCTCTTCATGTGTCGACATAGGTACAGCTTTTTTCTATCGGCGAAAGCCGATTCCGCGTCGATAGGTGAGGGGAGACCCTACTTAGACGGTCTCCGATCATTTGGCTCATCAGAGTATGGTCTCCAGTTTGCAAGATCGTACAAATCTCGTTGGGTACCTACATTGACAGTGACACGTTAAGGGACCCACTATTAGTCCGCCGGACGATATCCACCTGTCAGTTTTTCGGAACAGTCAAATTTTTGGTCTAACTGACAGGCTTATATCGTCCGGCGGACTAGTAGTGCGTGGGCCCCTTTAGATCTGTCTGGTGGATGTCTTCGGCGAACAAATCCGACAATGTCTAGGGGCAAATTGGGCAGGGATGTCTGTGGATAGATCTCCAGCAGACACATATCTGTCCGATTACAATCATACATTGATTTTTCCGCACAAACTCATTTTAAATTGATGTTATAATACTACGATGTAACAATTGTCAACGGAACCACCAAGTCTAGGTATTGTAGGTATACGTCTAGATGTACTAACCAGCGAGACCTAATTAGATTCCCTATCTACGTGAACTCGTTAATGTGTGGTGACAAACGTTATTTTGACTACTTTTGCTGGCTTTTTACAGTAAAGGAATACTAAGTATTGGACGAAACTAATTTGCATAGAGAGTAGGTTGAAATGCAATTTGCCTTCAGTGGCGGTCCGTAGAACTCTATTCCTATCGGGTTGGCTAATTTTCAGGAAAGCGAGTACCGCTGACTAGTGCACGGTGTACGAGTCTTAATTTTACAGTAATACCGCAAATCGATGTACAGTTTAGCCATTTGGCACACGCATACTAGAGGTCAAAACAAAAATTTTCATCCGCAGTTCTTAATAGTTATTTGTTATACAAGGGGTGAAAGTTGTATTTTACGGGCGAGTGTTATTTGAAACACGAGCTAGCGAAAGGATTCTATTATTGACCACGAGCGAAGCGAGTGGTTCAAAAATAGAATCCTGAGCGTAGCGAGTGCTTTAATACACGAGACGTAAAATAACTTTCACCCGTGTATAACACAAAACTTTTCACCTCACTACAGCGAGGAAAATAAGAAAAAGGGTGCATTTTGCTCGGTTTCCCGTAATTCCTCAGGTGTTAATACTTCTTCATCACTCGAATCACTCATTTTTAACAAAACAACCTAGAAAAACATGCGAATATTTAATTTTGATATGATGGATGAATTGAAATGAAAAGTTTTGACGTAAAAGGTTTTATTAAATGTCAGATGCGTTTCGTTCGTACGTAGACTTATTGGGCTGTCAGAACATATCCGTTTTTACAAAAAGAATAAAGATTAATGTTGAATGCTGATATTTATGAATTAAAATAAAGTTCTAAGACTATATTTAGTGTTTTTACTCGATGCAATTCATTAATTGCGATGTTAAAAATTCTGCACTTTTAACGTTTTACGTTTTGTTAGCTGTCAAATGTCACTTAAGCCACTTGTCACTTATGTCAAAACTCTTTCACCACATGTGGATAAAAAGCGATTTTCACAATAGATATTAAACAAACAAAAAGGGCTTTCCGAGCTAGTGAGGTGAAAAAAAATTTCCCTTAGGAGGGTGGTGCTGATTCATAATTTTTTTTGTATGGGAAAAAAAATGTTTTTTTTTTCAAAAACCTATCGTGTGTGGTATCATATGAAAGGGCTAATAGATGCGGTTCTAATAATATACCACATCATTATATTTCAGCCATTTTTTTTAAATTAAAACAAAAATAATTTTCAAAACATACCAAGTTTGGGCTCCCCCAGATACGATATGGCTGGTTTTTTTTTGGTACTTTATATCAAAAATGATAATAGATATCCTCATATCTAACCTCAAGGAAGCAATTTTGAAAATAATTTCATTAAGTATTTATTTTTTATTTTTCAATATTACAAAATAACGCAGTACAAAATGTACTAAAGTAGAGTTCTACTATAGTCCTACTCCAGTACATTTTGTACTGCGTTACTTGATAATATTGAAAATTTTTAAAAAAATACTAAATGAAATTATTTTCAAAATTGCTTTCTTGGGGTTAGATATGAGCATATCTAGTATCATTTTTGATATACAGTACCAAAAAAAAAACCAGCCATAATCGTATCTGGGGGAGCCCAAACTTGGTATGTTTTGAAAATTATTTTCGTTTTAATTTTTAAAAAATGGCTGAAATATAATGATGTGGTATATTATTAGAACCGCCTCTATTAGCCCTTTCATATGATACTACACACGATAGGTTTTTGAAAAAAAACTTTTTTTTTCCCATACAAAAAAAATGATGAATCAGCACCCCCCTCCTAAGGGAAATTTTTTTAAGAACTGCGGATGAAAAATTTTGTTTTGACCTCTAGTATGCGTGTGCCAAACGGCTAAACTGTAGATCGATTTGCGGTTTCTTTTTGTATACAAGGGGCACTAGACCGCATGATGTCCGCGTGCAGCACTGGTGTGCGAGTGGGATATCTTGCATAGCACTGTATCGCTCACTCACCGGATTGGTACGTCGCATCGATGTCATTATCATGTGACGCGTTTTTTACAAAAAAGGTACAGAACAAATCGATTCATTTTGTTCCAAGAAATACTTATATTTCAATCCAAAATCAGACCACATCGCACAGTCTATTAATTTGAAATACCTGGAATACGAGATTAAACTTGGTCGGGTTTTTTGTACGTACGCTGTACTGTGATTTGATTGCTCGAAATGCGGCGTTATATTCGACTGCTGAAGAAGAGTTATGTATTTCGAGAGTATGTGTATGTATGTCCATTTCTTTGGCACGCCCTACCATCATTTTATTACGGATTAAAACGCGTGAGATGTCGTTAGATCCTCTCTGGCGTGGGAGTTGCATCAAAAGGTATTTAAAAAAAATGGTGGTTTTTTGCCATAAATTAAATTGCCTATTGGAAAATAACATTTTAAAACAGCAAAGTCTGTACACACATCATTACACTTATTGACTGAGGAGCCGAGCGCAGCGAAGCGACGAACGTCTCCGTTTTCACTGGCACGACGATTTGGCAGATTGATGTGTGTGTATTGGTTGGTTCGTTGGTTGGTTGGTTGGTTGGTTGGTTGGTTGGTTGGTTGGTTGGTTGGTTGGTTGGTTGGTTGGTCAGTGTCGGTCTAAGAGGTCGCATTTTTCATCCGATTTTGATGAAATTTGGCATGTATGTTCCTTGATTTATTTGCCAAAAATTGTCGAGCTATTTTTTTGATTAGGGGGAAAATGAGGTGGAAAAGGGGGGAAGTTTACTGGCGCGTTATTTATGTTCTCCGAAGTCTACGGTTCATAGAACCACTAGTTATAGGAACAGTCGCCATCAGATATAAGTATAGGAGCGGCCAACGTAGTCACAACTATCTAAACAACACCTCTATTGTCAAGGTGATAAAATGCATGTTCAGATATTTTTGAGTACCTCGACCGCTCCGGTATATTTGATGGCGACTAAACATTCTTCATATAATCCGCCATATTTTATTCAGACATCGACTTAATCTAAAGCATAAGTAGCTTACATTATTAGTCCGCAAATGGCTGGCAAATGGTAATATCGAAACTTATTTTAATGTTCTGACTCTCTAAAAATAAACTTTAGTGCGCAGTAATAAAGTTCTATTTTAGACAATTAAATTAAGGAATATGGGAGATAATTCTTCTTGTTAGTGCAAATCTAGAACGTAAATTGGGATGAAAATGTACCTAAGCCACACATTGTAATGTTGATGTTGAATTAAACTACACATTTTATAGGCGGTTAATCCTAAGTCTCAGTGACGCGGATTTTAAAACTGTCTATAAAATAAGCTTTTGAATAAAATTTTATAGGTAACTAATAATTATTTGTGGAGCAGTATTTTACAGCTTTTTAATTACGTTGGTTGCATACTAAGCGGCAGCCATTTTGATGACGTCATTACTCGGGAGACATCCACCTACGTCCCCGTCTCTCGGCAGTTTTGGGGTCCTAGGACCTAGTGTCGTGTCCAACAACATACTAAAAGTTGGTAACCGTATCCGGCTCTAAGCTATATTCCCATAAGGGAGAGCACTAGCTATACTTACAAGCCTACAGCCCACATGATGGTATTTAGTCACCGTATTGACGCCTGTCATCTGAAATGGGCGTTGCTGATCCTTTTTAAATACATACCTATAAGAAGCGGCGCGTGCACAGAATACGATACCTGTCAGCTTGCCTAATTTTCAGGCATTTTAGCAGCTTTCCAACAGTCCATGAAGACATTTAAGCCACTGTAGTTACGGCTTGCCTAAAGAATTTTTTTTACCCACCGCCACTGATACCTACCTACCTTATATTAAAATCGATGCGGTTTGTCTGTAAATGTTCTTGACGCGAAGCTACAGTCCGTGAGCTTTAAGAAGAACCTTCGGGAATCGGCGATGACACACGAAGATTATATTGCTGTTCTGCTTTTTCATGTGTCACTGTTGATTGATACCCGACGTCTCTTTCTAAAACCCGAAGGTTCTTTTGAGATCTCAAGGACTATAGGTACTTTAGAATGGGGTCTTGGTGTTTCGATTCAATATAATATATGGCATTATGCTGTAACTTCTGGGAAAAATATTGTATGGCCGGGCCGGCTGGAGATTTCGGATATCCTTTTTATTGAATTATTATTTTAAAATTATTTTTGTAATAATAACTACCATTACTTGTAATTAGGTATAGCTCCCATGTTAATAGTTGATGTACAAATATAGTTTAAAAAAGAGGGCAAACCAGTGACGTTAATATCTTAATTAATATCTTGACGCAAAGATTAGTAGATTTAGTAGTTTAGGTGTAATTTTGCAATTTTTTTTCTATCCAGGGAAAGTAACTTTCATCCCTACAGAAAAACCTCAAGGTCCAAATTTTTACCAACCATATTATTCATAAACGTGCTAGGATTAGAAAAAAACTGTGTTAAGTAGGGCAGATGCCCCGGTTTTGGCCACTTTAAGGAGAGTTTGACTGTTCAAACGTCCGTCATTTTCCGTTATTAAGGAATTATGACATTCTTTATTTACGGCGTCATTGAAAATATATTACTATATTTATAGGAGTCTGCGCTGTAAAGATTCCGACATAAGTTCTTTAGGAGCCAGTTTTGGCCACTTTTTTCCATGACTTCTGACAAATGAATGACAACTGATACATGATAGATGACAATGCCATCTGTTCTGCCATAATTTACTCTTACATTAACTATAAACCATAGACTTGTAAATTCGTAAATATCTTAATAAAGTTGTAAATGGCCAAAACCGGCACAGTGGCCACAACCGGCGCATCTGCCCTACTAGAACCTACTGCGCCTAAAGGTATGTTGAATTGTTATCAAACGAGTATTAACTTTTAACGAGTTAAGTTCTTAAGGGTGTAACATAATTAGTTTAAATCTCTCATAGTTATTAAAAAAAAAAAAAAATAATGAATTAATAAGTATTGATTGTTTACAACGCCATCTCTGAGCGCCAGGAGAAATTAGCATGTTTATCTAACGACACGCCTCGCGCGCGAGAGTAGTTGTCCAGATAGGAAAATAGTTCCAGATACGACCGTTACCATAGGCGAATAGGTAGGGCGCTGAAGAGTAATAGGAGGTCTTTTGGATTTACGGCTGCGATTGAGATCGGACGCTGCAAAGAGAAAAATTTGAAAATGGAGCTGACCCAGTGCCCGCAGCCAGGGTTTAGGCATCCTCAAATGGATCCCCGTTAATTTTAAATATGCATAAATAAGAAAAACTGGAGGAATTCGTCACTTAAATGAAAATTTGAAATCCCAAAACTGTAAGTATGGTGTATAACCTCAATTACCTAGCACGTGTTAGCTTTGCAAGATTTCTTTGGTTCTACAGCTGGGTTTGCCTTGTTGTAGGGGTTCTTAGCTTGATTTCAACCTATGAGGAAGAATGAGTCACTGAGCGGGAGCAAGATCTTCGAGCTGCATCTGGTGTCCGTGCTGAGCCGATTGCTACCTACACTGCTTGACCCGGGATTGCTTCCTGAAGGCATCTACGTCTCCCTGCAGGACCCAGTATGCGTAAGAAAGTGTAACCGCGAGTAATATATAACAAATAAGGTTAGTGGCCTATGTACTTAGAACTTTAACGACGAGTGACTATAGTGATTGAACTCTGAACCAGTGAATAAAGACTTTCTCCAGAACACATTTTTTCGTTATTTGCATCACAACCCAGTATAAGGCGCCCTGAGGTTTTTTTTAACAGCTAGAGTTTCATGCCAGCGCTGAGTGACCCGGTGAGTACCAGGGAAAGTAATTTCAACTGTTACAAAGTGGCTGCCCTCCGTTTGGCTCTAAAAAAAAATTATACTGGCTTGTGAAGTTAAATGAACATTAATTGCATATTTAGTATGGACTCAAGTGTTAAAATAACGAGCGTCAAAATTAATACATTTTAAGGTTAGCCACGTGGGTGGAACCTTTGCTTGAACTGTAATAAGGATCGACTATTCTATAATATAAGGAAATTGTAAGCTATAATAGCCTTGGGTATGTAAAGTTGTTTTTCATTAGATTTCTTAATAATTTAGACACTTAACTTATATTTAACCACTACTTCATTACATACCTGTGACTAAAAACCCTAACATAGTTAAATAAATTTAAAACATCCCTGACTGCATATTTAAGTTAAATTTAATTTCAAACAAAATGTCTGTCCAAAAGTATATTGACTGTTTGCATAAAGATGAACTGTTATATGAACTTAGTATTCTTGGTATATCCGCAGATAGTGATGTGAACGTGGATGCCTTGAGGAAGCAGATCCGTCAAGTCTTCAAACTGGCCAGAAGGGGAAGCTTGAAAGGAGAACCAGCCGGAACGCCTGATGCAGCGTCGGAGCTCAAACTCTGCACCACGAAGGTCACTCGATTGGAATCAGAGCTCCCGGAACCCAGCAAGGTAGGTGACCGAAGACTTTTTGTAAAGCTATCACGACGTGCTAATTATCTCATTGATAGGTTAGCTAGGATATCAGAGAGCAGTACCGAATTAGACAGCTTGCGGAGCCGGTTAGTGAAAATTCTTAGCAAGGTAGATCCTGATGATAGTGAGGCAGACAGTGAATATGAGGATACGCAAATGCCCCGCTCGACCGAGTGTGAGGAAAACAAAGTCGTATACGTTAGGGAGAAGCCCGTTAATTTAAACACTCTTAACTTGAAATTTGACGGTACCACGTGTGTACGTGTATTTGTGGAACGGTTAGAAGAACTCAGACAGGCAAGGAACATAACTGAAAAGCAGATGCTAGTAGGTTTTTCGGATTTATTAGATAAATCAGCCTTGTATTGGTATAGAAACAATAAAGGTGACTTTTCGACTTATAAACAGCTGTTAGAAGGTTTACATAGGGATTTTGACATACCCGACCTGGACTACCAGTTAGGTAACGAAATAAGGCAGCGCACCCAGTCTAAGTCGGAGACAATAGTAGTTTATTTGTCAATTATGCAAGGAATGTTTTCTAGACTTAAAACTCCTCTATCTGGTGCCGAACAATTATCGATACTGATGCATAATGTCCGTCCAGAATATATTAGACATCTGGCCCTCCACGATATAACTACAATAGACGAGTTAAAACACTATTGTAAGCAACTGGAATTAGCGCGCGCACGTGCGGACCATTTTAATGAACCGAATTTTAGCAACTTCCGAATTACATCAGATTTACATAGCAAGCCAGCGTCTAAGACATTCAACAAACCAATTTCTGCTCTTAACGAATCGAATTCGACAAGTCAGTCATTAAGAAAATGTTTTAGGTGCAACGGTGAAAATCATTTTACCAACCAGTGTAAATCTAGAGAGGTAGTGTGTTTCAAGTGTGGAAAAAAGGGTGTAAAGCGCCCGCAGTGCGAATGTAGCCTTAGTCCAAAAAACTAGTTAGTTCAGGACCACTCAACGCGTTTGAACTTAAAGATTTATCTCGCGCGAAACGTGTTGAGGAAGTCCTGTTTAAAAAACATATTAACGATATAAGACCGCATTTAAAACTTAAAATATTAGACTTAACGACTTATGGATTACTTGATACAGGCGCGTTTTGTTCCGTATTAGGATCAAACGCACACTTAAAGTTTTTAGAATACGGCTTTAAACTTAATCACACTAAAATTGAAGATGATGCTCATTCAGCGTGCGGTACGACCTTGAACTGCATAGGCTACGTGTCTCTCCCTATACAATTTAACAATATGATGAAGGTCATCAACTTTTACGTAATGCCTAAGGTAGTAACCCCAGTCATATTAGGAGTAGACTTTTGGGTCCAATTTAACTTAGCAAATGATTTAGTTAACAAGCTTAAATCGGACTTAGATTTCGAGCTGAGTGTAGATTCGTATATAAACTCAATTTCGGTAAACAACGGGTTAGAAGAATATGAATGCTTGTCACTAGAACAAAAAAAAATGATAGATGACTTGATTGTGAAATTTGACTCGATTAATACAAACAAGGTGGGTTTAGGCCGGACTAGCTTAGCCTCTCATACAATAAACACCGGCGATTGTAAACCAATCAAACAGAGGTACTATCCTTTGTCTCCTGTCAAACAACAAGCTCTAGAAAAAGAACTTGATAGGATGCTTGCCTTAGGGGTAGTTTCTCCATCGCAATCAGCATGGAATAGCCCGGTAGTCATGGTTGAAAAGCCGAACGGTGACTTAAGGCTGTGTTTAGATTGTAGGAAGCTCAACTCTGTATCAAAGCCCGATGCCTATCCATTACCATACATTACAAGTATCTTAGACCAACTTAGAGATGCGAAATACCTATCATCAATAGATCTCTCAGCTGCTTATTGGCAAATACCGTTCGACAATGAGCTTTCAGCTGAGAAATCAGCTTTCACGGTTCCTCGACGGGGTTTATTTCATTTTAATGTAATGTGTTTTGGTCTCGTAGGAGCTTCGGCCTCTATGCAAAGACTCATGGATAAGATATTCGGAGCCGAATTTGACAATAAAGTATTTTGTTTTCAAGATGACATAATTATAATATCGAGTACCTTTGAGGAGCATGTGCAGTTTTTGCATAGAGTGTACGATAAACTTAAAAATGCGAATCTCACCATAAACATGGATAAATCCAAGTTCTGTAGAAAAGAATTAAAATACTTAGGATATTTAGTTGACAGATATGGCCTTCGCATGGATCCCTCTAAGGTAGACATTATACTTAACTACCCAACCCCATCGTCAGGGAAAGAGGTTAAGAGCTTTTTGGGAATGGCGGGTTGGTATAGGCGATTCATTAATAATTTTTCCAAAATTGCTAGGCCGCTGAGTAAATTAACCAGTAAAAATGTCAAATTTGAATGGTCAGGGGATGCCGAAGAGTCGTTTAATCACCTAAAGACAGCTTTGATAAGTGCACCTATACTGAAATGTCCCAATTTTGACTTGCCGTTTACGATTCACAGTGATGCATCTTCTTTTGCCATAGGTGGAGTTCTTACTCAGACATATGATGATGTTGAACATCCAATTGCATATTGCAGTCGGACCCTTAATAAAAACGAGATTAATTACAGTACGTCTGAGCGGGAACTTCTCTCTGTTTTGTTCGCTCTGGAACAGTTCCGAGCATATGTTGAAGGTCAAAAGTGCAAAATTGTTACCGATCACGCGTCACTTTTATGGTTTTACAAACTTAATAATCCTACCGGGCGACTGGCAAGGTGGAGCATGAGATTAAGCCAATTCCACTTTGACATAGAACACCGCAAGGGAAAACTTAATGTGATCCCAGACGCGCTAAGTCGTATAAAGATAGATGCAATAGGGTCAGTGACCTCGAGCGACAGCTGGTATAACCATATGTTCAGTAAGTGTGAGTCAAACCCGCGAGCATACCCTAACTTTCAAATTACTGAGGGTAAACTTTTTAGACACACTAAAAGTAAATACCAGCTGACGAGCGAGTACGACTGGAAGTTAGTCATACCTCAAGAAGATAGGCTAGAAATCATAAAAAAGTATCATGACGATCCCACTAGTGCACACTTAGGGATTTATAAAACACACAAACGACTAACTCTCCACTATTACTGGCCAAATATGTACAATGACGTTAAAACTTATGTCGCGAACTGTGAAATATGTAAAACATATAAACCCGTCAATAGGGCGAGACCAGGCTTAATGGGCAATCCTAAAGAAGTTAGCAAACCCTGGGAATCGATATGTGTAGATTTATTAGGCCCTTTTCCCCCGTCTAGAAACGGAAATACCTACTTAATAGTGTGTATTGACTACTTCAGTAAGTATGTCATGTTGCATCCTATACGGAGAGCAACAGGTGCTTCTGTGGCCCAGTACATAGAAAATAAAGTATTTCTAGTTCATGGTGTTTGTAAAACTATATATTTTGACAATGGTCCGCAATTTATAAGCTCTCAATTTAGGCAATTGCTTCATCGTTACGAAATTCCTAACATATATGCGAACCCTAGGTATCATGCCCAAGTAAACGCGGCCGAAAGAGCGATAAGGAATGTGGTTTGTGGAATCGCCTGTTATGTAGGTAATGATCACCGAAAATGGGATGAAAATATAACTAAATTACAATGTGCAATTAATACCGCCTCAAACGAGACCACAAAACACACACCTTATTTTCTTGTCCACGGCAGACAGTACATTAGCAAAGGGAATTTACATCACTTAAATAATGAACAGCCCATCCTTCGGTCAGAGGTTACAATGGGCGATCCCGATGCATATGGCAAAAAGTTGAACGAGTTAGAAATCATATTTAAAAAGGTGCAGAAGTACATGCATGAATCCCATGTTAAAAATGCTAGACACTACAACCTTAGAAAACGCCATGTGGAATATAAGATAGGTCAAATTGTCTATAAACGTACATACTATTTGTCTAATGCATCGAAAAGCTTTACTTCTAAATTAGCGCCTAAATTTCAAAAATGTGTAATTACTGCAAAGTTGTCACCACTAGTATACACTTTAAAAACACTTGATGGTAAAAATCTTGGAAATTATCACGTAAAAGATATCTTGAAACAGGATGATATTTCATAATTAAAGTAGGTATGATAACAAGTATAGAATGTAAGATAGAACGTATGAATGTATTTTTCTAAATTAATCACATGTGATCCCTTTGGTTAGTAGTAAGCTGTGACAGAGATAAGAATGGAATGCGACCTGTTATTGTAGAAAAATAATTCTGATTCAGGTAGTTTAAGACGTAAACATGCCACATCTATGCGTGTATAACTAGGTGCGGATTACGTAAAGTGATAAACTTAAATGTAGGTCATTTACAATATTGATTGCGTAATAGTACCGAGAATGAAGTAGGTAGGTACTTTATGACACATCTGGACTTAGGGAATATTTAGGTAGGTATCCAAATGGTTGGTTACTGAAGCCTTACTTAATTATAAAAAAAAAATATGTGTTTTAACTTAACTGAAAGACTTAAATTGTTGGATCCAACTGAAAAAAAACTTAATTAATTATAAAGAAAAATATATAAGTATAGTCACGGTAGGTACTTACACACTAAGCTATGATGTGTAAGTAGCAAACCAGCCGTCAATAGTGTACTCGAGCCCAACTGCTCATAATGCGTTGGTACTCCATGTAGGATAAATAAGTAATTAACAATGTTAGTAAATTAAAATAGGTATTCTCACTTAGGCTTTATTTAACGCATAGGTTTAACGTTTAGGCGGATGGTATCGCATGTTCACTGTCTGCCAAACAAACGTATCATTAGATAATATGAAACTTATAGTAGTAATTTTAGGAAATAAATACCATAGTATGTAGTTGCAACGAAATATATAGGTACCTATAGTTAGGAAGAATAAACTCAAGGATAATGTGTAAAAAAAATATATATATAAAAAGTTTATTCATTACGAAAAACTTTTTAACCCAACTTGAACGGATGTGTAACATAATTAGTTTAAATCTCTCATAGTTATTAAAAAAAAAAAAAAATAATGAATTAATAAGTATTGATTGTTTACAACGCCATCTCTGAGCGCCAGGAGAAATTAGCATGTTTATCTAACGACACGCCTCGCGCGCGAGAGTAGTTGTCCAGATAGGAAAATAGTTCCAGATACGACCGTTACCATAGGCGAATAGGTAGGGCGCTGAAGAGTAATAGGAGGTCTTTTGGATTTACGGCTGCGATTGAGATCGGACGCTGCAAAGAGAAAAATTTGAAAATGGAGCTGACCCAGTGCCCGCAGCCAGGGTTTAGGCATCCTCAAATGGATCCCCGTTAATTTTAAATATGCATAAATAAGAAAAACTGGAGGAATTCGTCACTTAAATGAAAATTTGAAATCCCAAAACTGTAAGTATGGTGTATAACCTCAATTACCTAGCACGTGTTAGCTTTGCAAGATTTCTTTGGTTCTACAGCTGGGTTTGCCTTGTTGTAGGGGTTCTTAGCTTGATTTCAACCTATGAGGAAGAATGAGTCACTGAGCGGGAGCAAGATCTTCGAGCTGCATCTGGTGTCCGTGCTGAGCCGATTGCTACCTACACTGCTTGACCCGGGATTGCTTCCTGAAGGCATCTACGTCTCCCTGCAGGACCCAGTATGCGTAAGAAAGTGTAACCGCGAGTAATATATAACAAATAAGGTTAGTGGCCTATGTACTTAGAACTTTAACGACGAGTGACTATAGTGATTGAACTCTGAACCAGTGAATAAAGACTTTCTCCAGAACACATTTTTTCGTTATTTGCATCACAACCCAGTATAAGGCGCCCTGAGGTTTTTTTTAACAGCTAGAGTTTCATGCCAGCGCTGAGTGACCCGGTGAGTACCAGGGAAAGTAATTTCAACTGTTACAAGGGATGAACTTATATCGATACATTAAATTTTCTGACGTCACGTTACACGTGTACGGGGGACCACGTGTAGCGCCGATGTTTAGTCGTGTCATTGTTACCCCGGTTATCCGTCCGGAACGAGGGGGTTCCGGCCACCGGCTTTAACCAAGACCTATTGTATTATGGGGGTTTTAAGGGGCCCCGTGATGCTTATGAGATTCTGAATCCCCAAGTAATCTAGTAGGTAATGTTCGTAGTCCAATCGATAAGGCTTAATCTTTTTTAAGGACAGATAAAATAGAGCCAGCTAAAATAGGACATTATAATTGGAATTCTCAGCTTCTGGATTGAAATCTACATAAGAACATTCTTAGGGTTCCGTACCCAAAGGGTAAAAACGGGACCCTATTACTAAGACTCCGCTGTACGTCCGTCCGTCTGTCCGTCTGTCTGTCATCAGGCTGTATCTCATGAACCGTGATAGTTAGGCAGCTGAAATTTTCACAGATGATATATCATATTCCTGGAGCCATATTCGACATGGCATAATTGACATTAGCTGACGAGACCACTGCGAGATCACTTTTTTGTGACAGCCACAATCGCCATGGAATCACTCAAAAGTGATATCCACCTACGTCAAAATCAACACGTCTCGCTAGAGGATTGCCTCTATGGGCATGGGCGCCATCTTATTAGTTTTGACGTAGACGTCAGTATATTAGGGGAATCCCACGTAGCAAATAGTAAAGTAAGTAAAAGTAGGTAAAGAGAGCCAGCCCCCTTGAAGCATTTTATGAAAAGTCATTTGAAAGCGACATCTATATGTACAGTGCCACCAATAAGAGTAGAAATTAAAAAGTGGCTACATCGTAGTGTCGTCCCTTTCAAATCAATCTAAAAAAACGGGACGACACTACGATGTTGCCACTTTTTAATTTCTACTCTTTTTGGTGGCACTGTATTCGAAATTTGTATATAAGGGACGCGACATATGAAAATGAAAACACATAAAAATATGTTCGTCTCGTTTTAACTCACCTCTATATCCATAATCAAATCAAATCAAATCAAATAATTTATTCAAAAATAATTGTACAGATAATTCTTAGAACTATGCATTATTATTACAGAGCTGAGGTTCATATATGCCTGAACTAGGAAATCCTGTGTTTCAGGCTGAAAAGTACTGCTTCTTATTATATAATTATTCACTTATGCATATTTAAGTTAAATGTAGTTTACAATAAGAGTCTTATCATCCTAGTTAATAAAAACATTAAAATTTATAATAAAATAGTAATTTACAAGTAACAGTACTGATTATTTTATGACTATTAGTAGGTTCTCTGTGTCGTCGTACGTCATATTTTGAAGGGCGTGTCGTAGAATATTCTTACAACAAGCGTAACTGCGAGGATATAAGTCTAGTTTTCTATTCAACCTGTTATACAAAAATGGACCCAAAAAGACGAAAAATCTAGACGAAAATACGTGCCATCTTTGTACAGTTTGACTACAAATGAGATTTTTGCACCTTTTATTATTGTCTATTGTGTTAAAGGGAAGCCCGGCGTGCTGTTTTAGTGTTGTGCTTAAAATAAATAATTGACGAACAGTTAGAACTTCACATGATCGATAAAGGAGTTCAGTAGGGTATAAAAATGGGCGGAATGGAATAAATGGGTATAATCAAAAAGAGAGACGGGTAATTACGTAAAAACCCAATGCGGCCGAAAAATTCGCCATATTGTGCGCCCATGCCGTCATCGTCTGTCAGTTGAGTAGTAATTTTCATAGATATACTTACCATAGATAAACAAGATAATACACAGGCCTTGAAAAAACGAGCCGAGTGAGATGGCACACGGGGAGACCTTCATCTTCACCTCTTTCTATTAGGGTGACCACGTTAATTTCAAAAGTTAGGAATTCCTTGGGAAATCCTCGTTCAATTAATGCTAAGTATGTGTTATAATATTCAGTCCTAACAAATTTTTATTCGTAGGTACTCAACTCATTTTAAATCCTATAGTCATAATGATATTTTGTAGAAGTTCGGAAAGAGAAGTGTTGTTAGAATGCATGAGCTTTCATATCAGCCACGACACTTATCTTTCCGAACAACCATTCCTCTGCTACGTCTACGTAATGATTTTTCCCATTTTTGGGCTGAGGGTTTCGGTAAAGCCTTGGAACTAAAATCTGTGATTAGCACACAAATAAATGCCCTGACCAGGATTCGAACCCGGGATCTCCTGCTTCATAGGCAGGGTCACTACCAACTAGGCTAGGAGGTCGTTAAACAATTGCAAGCCCTAGTAGGTACATACCCATTGGGAAAGCTGCAGTTAGTGTTGTTTGAATTTAGAAAACAGTGCGTTAGCTACTTCTGCTACTGACTGGATGTGTGGAGGCTCCTATTATCCATTATCGTTGGAAAAATAAAACATAAGGAAATAAAACACACCATAGGTAGGTATTCTAGAAATATTTAAGTCGATTATCAAAAAAATGCTGACAGCACAGCAAAATAAAACTGTGCATCAAAACCGGAGATAGATGGTCTATTATTATCATAAAGAACAAAACTCAAACCTTAAACTTGTCTCATTAGTCATATGAAGCGGACACCCTATTTCAAGATTTAAGATTTTTAACGATATTTTTACTTACTACTAGACGGACTACTAGTTATAAAATAATTATTAAAGATTTTTCGTGCTAGTTTATTAACTTATTAAAACTAGTAGTCCGCCTCGAACTGAGAACTCGCGATTTACTTGCAAACGAGTTAACCAATATAAGAAGACCCTAAGGAGGATTTTTTTTCTCCTTCTAGCTCCATAACCACTTGATGGATCCTGCTCATATACGAACTTACAAATTTTATATATCTCTACTACAGCCCCAAGAAATTTCACAAAGATCAGAAAAACGTTACTAAAGTTATCGTCGGACAAACTATCGAAATCAAAAAGCCATCCAAATGCCGAGACGTCCCAGTAGCCAGTTGACAATTCGGTCTGGAGTTGTTTGTAAGAACTCTCTTCGCTTACGCTTCGCGAGTTCGATAATTTTAAACAAAAATAGAACCGACTTCACTTAGGATCCGCTATTCCAAGAGGAAGTGGCCGAGTTGCTTTAAAAAATAGTGAAATCACTATAGATGTGCCTATAATAGTTGAAGAGTTCCCTCGATTTCTCCAGAATCCCATCATCAGACCCCGACAAGCAATGGGACCATCTAGGGGTTATACCTAGGGTTGCCAACTGTGATTCAGAGATTCGCGGTACATTTACGATCACATTGCGGGACCAGGCTTAAAACCGCGGGACACCTACACGCGGCCTCACTCTCACTGCAATAATGCACCCCCCCCCCCCCCCCCCAAGAAGAAATATTCTTAAATTCACAAATCACAACCTTAAATAATAGCCGCCATACACAGCGACAGGGAGTGTCGAGCGAGCGAGTGAGCGTTGATGGCGCTAGCGCGCGTTACTCGCGGTATATTCAAGTAAAATTACACGCTTTAAAATGATTCTAACATGCAAATCAACGCTCGTTTTGGTGCTGAAGTACTGATGATCTAGTCTAGTCTGAAAACGGGACAATCGGCGTCCCGCGTGGACCCCTTGCGGGACGCATGCTCTAGGGCCCCAGAAACGGGACGTCCCGCATATAGCGGGACGGTTGGCAACCCTAGTTATACCCGTTCGATTAAAAAAAATATTTGAAAATCGGTTCACGATTCACGGAGATATCGAGTAACATACATACAAAAAAGTAATAATAATAAAAATTGCCCCGTTGCCGGCGGCACCCTAGGTTAGGTTTTTTATAATGTTCTTATTGTTTTTGTATGTTTTAGATGTATTTTGTATTTTACTTTTATAAAAATATTGTAAAAAACCTGACTTAAGAGAAATACCAAATAAAGAAAAATAAAAAAAATAAAATGTTAAAAAAAAAATAAAAAAAATTCAGTCGACTTTTTTTTATTATTTTTTTTATCATTTTAATTTTTTCCTCCTCCTTTTTTGAAGTCGGTTAAAAATAAAAAAAGTATGATAAGCATACGTAATTCTTGTAATCCAATATATTTAAAAACTTTTTTGTTATTAATTCCACGCTAAATACTTTTTACCACATAATTAATTTTTTTCCGAATGGCAACGTTTAGAGACGGACAGAGGTCTCCCCGTTTTAGCATCTCTCTCGGCTCGTTTTCCTCCTTCACCTATGTCGAGCGAAAATTAACCTTAAAGTAATCACATTAGAGTATATTTGACTTATTGATATTTTTGGCTGATATTGCTCCAGTTTAAAGTTTCTTCATGATTATATGTCAATGCCTAAAATAATTATTTGACATTTGATATACTTCACATAAATAAACATAATAGCAGGGGGGTACAACTCAGTGTAAATCTGTCAAAAAATTTGAGTTTGACACGACGTATCCGATACGTTTGCATAAGTGCGAAAGAGAACTTGTCATGCGTTAAGAAGGGACAACATGATTCGTGACGTTACTTGACGTTACAGAGATCTCTCTGTATTATACTATTATTTACTCTGTGATAATAGGTACTGGAGCCTGCCATACTGTAAATTTATCAAAAATCTTATCGGTCGGCTTCCACAACGATTTACAGCCAATCTCGGAGATCGTAAAAACATAAGTCTTAAAGACTTAAATCGAAAGAGACTAAAATTTGTTGTTTAATCACAAGGAAAAAAATTGCGCCTACGAACTTTTAGGGTACTCAACTCAAGTGATATGCCGTTACCGAAATTTACGAAAACGAAGAGAATTTAAAGGGAAAGTTCTCGGTAACATTCTCCGCGGCGGTAATTATCGAGAAAATAGTTTAAATTTCCAAATATTCTTACTTTTTCAACATTATATCATTTTAATTCTTAATCAAAATATTGGTATGTATGCACGATAAGTCAACATTATTGTTTATTTATTGATATAAATATAATCGGATTTAAACCGGCCCCTGTGTTTATTTTGTGGTATATTTGTAACAAAAAACGAATATTTGGAAGAAGACAGACAAAACGTAAGACAAGAAAATAAATTATGCATTTAAAACCACACACAAAAATAAGTTATGGGGCTTCTAATAAGTATCAGATTTTGGGAAATTTAGGAAAATATTTAAAAAATCGTATCTCCAGAACGACCAAGGACGGAAAGGAAGGATATGACACCACCCACACCCCAAACAAATTTGTTGGGTCATGTCATGTGCCAAACACCCTGTATTTTCCCCTCTTCTGCCTGATATTGTGAACGCCAATCAGGCGACACTAAGATTTAAGGGCATTATGTCTTTGTAAAAATCCGCTTGTGTCGCAATTGACATCGTTCTAAACTATTCTAAAGATAAGCCCCGCCCCCACGTATCTTCCATTTCATTCTCGTCATTTTAGAAAAAATACTGCAAGAAGTTGTTTTTTTTTCGTACCTGAAGTAAGAACGTAACGCTAACTGATAACCACCGACCCGATCACATCGACATAATTGCAAATTATTAACATTATTGCTTAATAATACGAGCTATAAAATGCTTTATCTACACCCATATCATAAACCCTCCATGATGCGTTAAAAACCGCACGTTATAACCACCATAAAAATAGATTGTTTCGTTAGTAGTTAGAACAAATGTCTTATCTGTAACTATGTTATTATTTTCAAATAATAATCAAAAATTCGATTTCATTATGAAAATCCGGGTGGGCCCCGCACGCCAGCACGCGCCCGCCCGACCGCCGGCACAATCGAGTTGGCCATAGCGATGGCGGTGCAATCCGTGCAATTGCAGTCATCCAATCATCATTTCGGGTTTATAATATGTGTGTAGATAAAGCAGTGTATGCAACTGTACGTAATTAGGCCTTAAAACACTCGTGTGATCTTATTATGAAACTCACTTCGTTCGTTTCATAAAACCACACTCGTGTTTTAAGGACCCCTATTACGTAACAGTTACATAAACTACTATTAGCGCCTTTAGCACCTCAAGTTAAGCCAGTTTTAATCGTGGTCAAATTTACTTGAGGAAAATGTTACCGAGAATTCTCCCTTTATGGTGAGAATTTCCGTAAGCTAGTAATTTCTCGACGTCAAATGAATTGTACCTTATGGCTTGAAAATTAATATCACATAATTTGTTTACCTGTATATATATTATCAGTTTGTATTATGTAGCAATAGCATAGCAATAAACAATATAACTATACGCTCCACTTATAGAACTTGTACAAAATTATGAATATGTACTGAAAATTTATGAATTTTTACAAGAAATTCATATGTTGTCCGTTTTCTGTTTAAGATACTTAACGTAAGCTACATTTTACAATTCTTTCTTTATTATTTATACAGAAGTTTTTTGTATGAAAATTGTATAACTTATATAGTCTTTTTTTTACGAAGACAACACCACACAACCCGTAGCAGCTTTAACCAGAGGGTACTAACATATTGCATGGGACCAGATCCAGAAAACCCCTCCATTTAATTAATCTTTTCTATAGGATAAACCTATTAAACCTATTAAATGGTTACATAATGATATGGTTACCCTATCACTAGGGTTAGCCTATTGTTACGGAAACCATTTTAAATAAGGTTAACCATATTCAATGTGATTTCTCTATCGAATGTCTTAACGATATAGTTTACAATAGTTTGATCGCATTCTAAAAACACTTGATAGGGTAAACTTATTGAATTGATAGGATTTGTAGTAATTTTAAACAAAAAAGAACCGACTTCACTTAGGACCCGCTATTCCAAGAAGAAGTGGCCGAGTTGCTGTAAAAAATAGTAAAATCACTATAGGTGTGCCTATAATAGTTGAAGAGTTCCCTCTATTTCTCCAGAATCCCATCATCAGACCCCGACTTGGTGACAATGGGACCATCTAGGGGTTATACCCGTTCGATTAAAAAAAATATTTGAAAATCGGTTCACGATTCACAGAGATATCGAGTAACATACATACAAAAAAATGATTAAAAACAGTCGAATTGAGAACCTCCTCCTTTTTTGAAGTCGGTTAAAAATAGTGAAATCACTATAGGTGTGCCTATAAGAGTTCCCTCGATTTTTCCAGGATCCTAAAAGATAAAAAGATAAGAGATATTTATTCTTCAATTTAGGCACATTACAATGCACTTATGAACGTCAGAGAGAAAAGAAACTACCACCGGTTCTAACCCTACACCTCTGACCCGAGAAGTATTACTTATTACCGGCAAGAAACTCGGCGGGACTTATTTTTTCAAAACAGTACTACAAATACATTAAAGATACTATATACAATAATGCGTAGTTCTTCATCAGACCCCGACATGGTGACAATGGGACCATCTAGGGGTTATACCTGTTCAATAAAAAAAAATTGAAAATCAGTTTACGATTCACGGAGATATCGAGTAACATACACACAAAAAAAATAATAAAAAAATAATGATAAAAAAAATCAGTCGAATCGAGAACTTCCTCCTTTTTTGAAGTCGGTTAATAATAACCGTATACCCCTTCATTGGTAATCGGTACCGGTCCTTGCATGGGACCCCTGTATAAATGTGAAGTGAAAATTTGGAATGGTAAGCTCAAACATAAATTAAATAAACAAATAAAACTTTTTTATGGACAAATAGTCCATACATCTTGTTAGTTATAGTAATTTGCCTATAATTTAATGTTATCTACAGAGATCGGAATAGGTAGAGTATATTTACCTAAACTTTGTAGAACAGTGACGAGAGTCGGAGACTCCCTTAGGTCTATATTTTTTTGTGCGGGATATCCCGTATTTGTATCCCGCATGTTTTAAAAACACACTGGTAAAGTAACTTATTCACAAAAAATTATTAAAAAGGTACATGGAATGTTATGAATAAGTTAGTTAACCAGTCTGTTTTTAAAACATGCGGGATACAAATGTAGTACGGAAACAAATGTACTACTTTACACGTACCCCGTTTTGTGACCCGTCCCGGTACGTGTTTTTTCGGAAACGTATTAATATCCGAGTATCCGTCATCATCATCATCATCAGTATCAAATGGCCGCCATCTTGAATTTCTTTGTTTTTCATCCGTTCGCGTTGAAAATTGATATTTGAGGACCTTAAATTAAGGCTTCTTAATACAAAACTTTATCCGATCGGTTCGAAACTCGATATCCGAGAATCTTTAAGGCCCCTTAATACGAATTTGAAGTAGAAATTGCAGAAACTGGTCGCCATCTTGAATTTCTTTGTTTTTGATCCGATCAAGTTAAAAATTGATATCTGAGGATCCGCCAGGCCCCCTAATACGAATCTGAGCTCAATTTGCTAAAACTGGACGCCATTTTGAATTTCGTTGTTTTTGATCGGTTCGTGTTGAAAATCGATATTTGAGGATCGGCCAGGTCCATATACATGAATCTAAAGTCAAAATTGCAAAAAATCGGCGCCATCTTGAATTTCTTTGTTTTTGATCCGATCAAGTTAAAAATCGATATCGGAGGATCCACCAGGCCCCTTAATACGAATCTGAAGCCAAAATTGCAAAAACTGGCCGCCATCTTGAATTTCTTTATTTTTTATTCGATCAAGTTAAAAATTGATATCTGAGGATCCGGCAGGCCCCCTAATACGAATGTGAGGTCAAAATTGCAAAAGCTGGACGCCATTTTGAATCCGTTGTTTTTGATCCATTCGTGTTGAAAATCGATATCTGAAGATCGGCCAGGTCCATATACATGAATCTGAAGTCAAAATTGCAAAAAAAGGGCGCCATCTTGAATTTCTTTATTTTTGATCCGATCAAGTTAAAAATCGATATCTGAGGATCCACCAGGCCCCTTAATACGAATCTGAAGTCAAAATTGCAAAAACTGGCCGCCATCTTGAATTTCTTTGTTTTTGATCCGTTCGTTTTGAAAATCGATATCTGAGTATCTTAAAGGCCTCTTAATACGAAACTGAAGTCAAAATTGCATAAACTGAGCGCCATCTTGAATTTCTTCATTTTTTATTTGATCAAGTCGAAATTCGATATCTTTGGATCCACCGCGTCCCTTAATTCGAATCTAAGGTCAAAATTGCAAAAAATAGCGGCCATCTTGTATTTCTTTGTTTTTGATGCGTTTGTGTTGAAAATCGATATCTGGGAATCCACTGGGCTCTTTAACAAGAATCTGAAGTCGAAATTGCTAAAACTGGGTGCCATCTTGAATTTCTTTGTTTCTGATCCGTTCGTTTTGGTAATCGATATCTGAGTATATTAAAAGCCTTTTATAATACGAAACTGAAGTCAAAATTGCAAAACATGAGCGCCATCTTGAATTTCTTCATTTATTATCCGATCAAATTAAAAAACGATATCTTTGGATCCCCCACGTGACCCACGTCCCTTAATTCGAATCTAATGTCGAAATTGCAAAAAATAGCGGCCAACTCGTATTTCTTTATTTTTGATGCGTTTGTGTTGAAAATCGATATCTGAGTATCTTAAAGGCCTCTTAATACGAAACTGAAGTCAAAATTGCATAAACTGAGCGCCATCTTGAATTTCTTCATTTTTTATTTGATCAAGTCGAAATTCGATATCTTTGGATCCGCCGCGTCCCTTAATTCGAATCTAAGGTCAAAATTGCAAAAAATAGCGGCCATCTTGTATTTCTTTGTTTTTGATGCGTTTGTGTTGAAAATCGATATCTGGGAATCCACTGGGCTCTTTAACAAGAATCTGAAGTCGAAATTGCTAAAACTGGGTGCCATCTTGAATTTCTTTGTTTCTGATCCGTTCGTTTTGGTAATCGATATCTGAGTATATTAAAAGTCTTTTATAATACGAAACTGAAGTCAAAATTGCAAAAAATGAGCGCCATCTTGAATTTCTTCATTTATTATCCGATCAAATTAAAAAACGATATCTTTGGATCCCCCACGTGACCCACGTCCCTTAATTCGAATCTAATGTCGAAATTGCAAAAAATAGCGGCCAACTCGTATTTCTTTATTTTTGATGCGTTTGTGTTGAAAATCGATATCTGAGAATCCAATGGGCTATTTAACAAGAATCTGAAGTCTAAATTGTAAAAACTGGGTGCCATCATGAATTTCTTTGTTTCTGATCCGTTCGTTTTGGAAATCAATATCTGAGTATATTAACGGCCTCTTAATACAAAACTAAAGACAAAATTGCAAAAAATGAGCGCCATTGTATTTCTTTATTTTTTATTTGATCACGTTAAAAATCGATATCTCTGGATCCGTCACACCCCTTAATACGAATCTAAAGATCGGATAATAAATGAAGAAATTCAAGATGGCGCTCATTTTTTTGAATTAAAAAAAAAAATTGTTTGTTTCAGACATGAATGTCCATAAAAATGTTAGTTGTAATACAGACTTAAAAAACTATGGTTAGTGTTACATTATTAAATACACAATATTTTTTTTTTTAAAAAAAGAGAAGAGCAATAACAAAACAAAAAATAATTTTAAAATGTTCCACTGACAGGAACAGCTAGTAAATATTTTATTCACTACCTGGTCCTGCCAATGAGAACCTCCACCCAGTACTTGGTAAGCGGGCAATCCAGGCGCTCCGCTAACACCCTCAGCATACCGTTGCTGCTGCCACGCACCCGCCTTAGCATCGAGGCAATTCTTTTCCGCCTAACGACTTTGACTACGACGATTTTGACTTCAGTTTCGTATTAAAAGGCTTTTAATATACTCAGATATCGATTACCAAAACGAACGGATCAGAAACAAAGAAATTCAAGATGGCACCCAGTTTTAGCAATTTTGACTTCAGATTCTTGTTAAAGAGCCCAGTGGATTCTCAGATATCGATTTTCAACACAAACACATCAAAAACAAAGAAATACAAGATGGCCGCTATTTTTTGCAATTTTGACCTTAGATTCGAATTAAGGGACGCGGCGGATCCAAAGATATCGAATTTTAACTTGATCAAATAAAAAATGAAGAAATTCAAGATGGCGCTCAGTTTATGCAATTTTGACTTCAGTTTCGTATTAAGAGGCCTTTATAGTACGGGCGGCGGCCGTAGAATCTGCTACGTAACATGATACAAAGATAAGCCCCATGACACATGTTCATAAAAGTGGTGCAGAGTTCCGGAAAAATAGTAAAAAAAAATTAGAATTGGCCGAAAGCACAAAAAAGTACCACTTCCGGTTTAAAAAATGGATGGCATTTACCTACGGTATTTGATACTGAGATGATTATTGTGGCAACAAATAGTAATTTGTATTTAGGCACAGAAAAACCCAGTCTGCCAGTTTCTGCATGGCCGGAAGTGCCCGGCAGACTGGTTCAAAAGTGACGTACATTTGGAGTCAAATTCGTTACCTTTAAACTAGTCTACCGGGCACTTCCGGCCAAGCAGGAACTGGCAGACTGGGTTTTTCTATACCTAAAAATAAATTACTATTTGTTGCCACAAGTGTCATCTTTGTATCCAATGACGTAGGTAAAGACCATCCATTTTTTAAACCGGAAGTGGTACTTGTTTGTGCTTTCGGCCAATTCAATTTTTTTTTACTATTTTTCCGGAACTCAGCATCAGTTATGAACATGTGCCATAGGGCTTATCTTTGTATCACGTTACGTAGCAGATCCTACGGCCGCCGCCCGTTAGTACCCGATATCGATTTTCAAAACGAACGGATCAGAAACAAAGAAATTCAAGATGGCGGCCAGTTTTTGCAATTTTGACTTCAGATTCATGTATATGGACCTGGCTGATCTTCAGATATCGATTTTCAACACGAACGGATCAAAAACAACGGAATTCAAAATGGCGTCCAGTTTTTGCAATTATGACCTCAGATTCGTATTAGGGGGCCTGCCGGATCCTCAGATATCGATTTTTAACTTGATCGAATAAAAAATAAAGAAATTCAAGATGGCGGCCAGTTTTTGCAATTTTGGCTTCAGATTCGTATTAAGGGGCCTGGTGGATCCTCCGATATCGATTTTTAACTTGATCGGATCAAAAACAAAGAAATTCAAGATGGCGCCGATTTTTTGCAATTTTGACTTTAGATTCATGTATATGGACCTGGCCGATCCTCAAATATCGATTTTCAACACGAACCGATCAAAAACAACGAAATTCAAAATGGCGTCCAGTTTTTGCAATTTTGACCTCAGATTCGTATTAGGGGGCCTGGCGGATTCTCAGATATCAATTTTTAACTTGATCGGATCAAAAACAAAGAAATTCAAGATGGCGACCAGTTTCTGCAATTTCTACTTCAAATTCGTATTAAGGGGCCTTAAAGATCCTCGGATATCGAGTTTCAAACCGATCGGATAAAGTTTTGTATTAAGAAGCCTTAATTTAAGGTCCTCAAATATCAATTTTCAACGCGAACGGATGAAAAACAAAGAAATTCAAGATGGCGGCCATTTGATACTGATGATGATGATGATGACGGATACTCGGATATTAATACGTTTCCGAAAAAACACGTACCGGGACGGGTCACAAAACGGGGTACGTGTAAAGTAGTACATTTGTTTCCGTACTACATTTGTATCCCGCATGTTTTAAAACCAGACTGGTTAACTAACTTATTCATAACATTCCATGTACCTTTTTAATATTTTTTTTGTGACTAAGTTAGTTTACCAGTGTGTTTTTAAAACATGCGGGATACAAATACGGGATATCCCGCACAAAAAAATATAGACCTAAGGGAGTCTCCGACTCTCGTCGCTGTTCTACAAAGTTTAGGTAAATATACTCTACCTATTCCGATCTCTGCTCATAATGGCAGCAAAGCCATCAGTTCGTGCCTCGGCAAACATGCCGGACGCGCTGCAATATCGTGGCAGCCCCACCCAGAACCAGAAAAGCAAAAAATTACGATTTAAAATCTTAACATCTTATGCGTCCATCGAAATAAATAAATAAATATGTTAGCCTATATATGTCCCACTGCTGGACACAGGCCTCGTTTCATACACAAGAGGGATCGAGCTATAGTCCCCATGCTGTGCTGGTCCAAAGCAGATTGGCGACTTCACATACAACTTTGGATTTCTCCGCGTATATGTATGCAGGTTTCCTCACGAAGTTTTCCTTCACCAGATAGTAAAGTATATTTCGTATATAAGTTCCGAAAAACTCATTGGTACGAGCGGGGGTTACCCGAGACCTTCGAATTGAAAGTCAGACGTCTAACCGCCAGGCTACCAACGCTTTTCAACTAGACTTCATACATAAAGCCACAATTTAAGTATGTTTACATGATCTCCGAGATGGGTTCTACAACGCTACGGAACGCTATGGAAGCTAACCGGTAATTTTTTTGATAAATGTACAGTAGGGTGGGCTCCAGTTCCAGTACTAACATGGTGTTAATCTATATTCGTATAAAAAAAAACCCGCCTTTTAGTCTCTGCCATGGGATTCCCAATGTCCTGTCAACATATCTAAAATGGTGGCTAATAGCCATAGACAAACACTCTAGCGAGACCTACTATAAATTTGACAGTTAGGCGTGTCCATCTGAGGACAGATGGATATCACTCTATCACCTAGCGATTCTACTGTGACGTCCACGTCTCGTTTTTTGTCTTGTCGAATCGCGCCCCTGTTGCCGCTATAACAACAAATATAAAAAATAGAATAAAATAAATATTTAAAGGGGCTCCCATACGACAAACATAATTTTTATGCCGTTTTTATAAATAATGGTACGGAACCCTTCGTGCGCGAGTACTAAAATAGCCAATTAATGCAAATTACTCAAAATCGCTCCCTCTTATATAAAAAAGTATTTAGTTAAAACCGGCACTAAATTATTTGTAGACATGCACGGTTAGCACAAGTATGCAGCGACCGTATTTCGCGGGCGAAATAGACATCTGTCACTAACTGTATTCAGAAAGTGAATTCATGATCCAGTTCCATTTTTTCCACTGCAAGGCGCCACCGTCCACGTCTTGTAACGCTGACAAATCGCCCGTGGTCTGAACGGGTGTTCCTAAATGTATGGCTCCAGTAGCGAGTGTTCGGCGGACGCGACCAGTGTAGCGTGGAGCTTTCAAGGGATTTGCGGCAGTGAAAGCTTAAAGCATAGGAATCATAATTACCCCACAGGCCCACATTATTGTACGTGTGCATGATCACTACATAGTATAAAACAAAGTCGCTTCCCGCTGTCTGTCCGTCCCTATGTATGCTTAGATCTTTAAAACTAAAACTACGCAACGGAGATTGATTCAAGAGGAAGGTTTATACACCGTGGGCAGATTAAACCCGACGGATTCTAACCATGTATTCCCGAGGCCAAAAGAAGGCAAAAACATTGTATGACTCTAGGTCGATTTCGCCTTAGTTCCAGAGTAAATGCCAATTAAAAAAAAATTCAAACACTATTGTATCTCAGCGAAAAATGCCTGTTTGATGACGATGTCACCACTATGAAGACTAGTCTGATGAGATCTTTATTGACAGATGTCAATGTAACAAAAAACTTTTTTCATTAACTAGTTATTAGGAAAAAAATGTAAAAAAATAATTGTAAGTGATATTTTTAGTAATAAAATTTACTTTTCATGTTTAAAACATTATAAAAAATCCAAAAAAAAAGAAAAAAGAAAAATTTTTTTTTGGCTAAATTGACCAAAAGTCGTATGACGTTTTTTGCTTCTTTTGGCCTCGGGAACGTGGTTAAAACCTGTCGGGTTTACTCTGCCCATGGTGTATATGTATAATAAATACATGCATAATATAGCAGAATCGGATTGGATATGGGGCATAAAAATTTGTCCAACAGCAAACCGTTTATTTTATACGCCACAGCGCATGACGTTTGGTCAAATTTTATTTTAGCCAATAAGAACTTTAATTTACCAATCACTACTTTTTTTACAGCGGGAAATTGCGTATTGGGTTAATATTCGAATACAGAACTGTTTTTGGGAGTAATCCTTCGCTTATTTCGCTTCGTCCATATATTTTTTCGTCGTAGAGTTAGTAGAGTTACCCATGTTTTCTACTCGTATATATATTTATTCACTTATCTGTTATAGGTATATAATGTATATCGACGCCGTATCCATATACCTATACCTATAATTTTGTTTAGTTTGGTGCTGGCTTGATTTATGTGTTAAATATAAATTGTCCCCAAATAATTAATTAATTTATTTATAAGTTTATAACCGTACTTGCAAGGTGACCCGATCAAAACTGAAAAAGTTTTGAAACCAACAAAAAACCGCATAAAAGTTTATTTTTCTCTTTTGTTAACCCTAATTGCAACCGATTGCCTCGCTAAGTGATGCGGAATAATCGTCCTGTGCCGTGATGATTCATGGCGATTGGCGGTCTGCCAACCCCTCCCTGCACGTTGGCCTTTGGAGCAAAGATTGACAAACATTGGCCTAGCATATTTAGAAGGATATTATATGAAAAGGACGATGATAAAAACGAGTATTTAGACTTAAACTCATCCGTTATAAAGTTTACAAATCAACAAACTACAGAGGTTATATGCGCCGACTTGTGCCGAAGAGAGCCGATTATTCTAAGGGCATTTTAATTCACAAAAGGCCGACCGGCTTCGATAAATATAGACCAGTGTTAGCAAGATCACGGAATGTACAAATTGCTACGACTATTGAGGTAAAGTGAATAAAAAAAAAAAAAAAAAAACGTTTATTTCGGACCAAAATCCATAAAATAAGTTAGTCAACAAGCAAGTAGATACTTAACACTATGTTAGCTATACATTAATTACTTAACTATAATTCATAAGGCACAAGGGAACGGTGTAGGTTTGACCAGTGCTGCATATAGCGAGTATCGAGCCTACCCGCTATCACCCTCAGGATACTGTTGCTACTGTCAAGCACTCTGCGGCGCGTCGCGGCGGCACGCTTCCTCACAATGGCATAGAAACTGTCTACATGAGCGTCCGCGAACATGCCTGAAGCGCTGCAGGCGCGTGGCAGACGCAACAGCACCCTGAATGCGTTATTATATTGGACTCGAAGGGCGCTGATCGATCGTTGCGAATAATTAGCCCATAGGCTGCAGGTATATAAAGAAGTACAGAAAGCTCTAAAGAGTGTAATTTTCACCTGCGCTGTACAACCTCTAAACCTATGAGCTATCATATTCGCCCTTATTGCCAGCGCCCTACGTTCCCGATCTCTATCCGCGTCATCCCGCAGATTTTCATTAACTAAGTGGCCTAAGTACTTGACACATGTGACTTGTTTAAGAGGTGTTCCATTCAAATAAAGGGGCGGTACTAAAGATGGACATTTTGTCCCGGATTTAAAAACCATGAGTTCGCTTTTAAGAGCGTTATATCTTAGGCCATGTTTACAAGCATATTTCTCACACACTTTTAACAAAATTTCAAGTCCGCCAGGTGAGGGACTCAGCAGCACCATATCGTCTGCATAGCTTATATTATTCATGCATACACCGCTAACATGACAGCCGACATGAATGCTGCTGAGCTCCTCAATGAGAGCATTGACGTAAAGGTTGAAGAGCTTCGGTGACGTTCTCCCACCCTGCCTGACTCCGCACTCCAACCTGTACTCATCCGACATTACTTTGCCCCATCTGACAACATTAACTTGACTCAAGTATCAACTCCTAAGTACATGCATGATATCCATTGGCACCCCTGCCTCTTCTAACTTGGTCCACAATAGTTCGTAATGAACAAGATCGAATGCCTTAGAGAGAATACAAGTACCTATAAATGTTTTCGTTTTACAATTCTTCCCATGTAGAAAAGTTATATCTTATAAGCTAAAAAATAAATAAATAAATAAAATATATAGTGAGCGACTGGCCTTAGTAGGAGATTCTAAGTTCCAAGCCTTGTGAATTTTGACAAAAATTTTGAACGAAAATATACAATATATCGATCGAATAATATTTCGAAGGAGGAGGTTCTCAATTCGTTAGGATCGTTCTTTTTGCTATTTTTTTTTATAAAATCGCACGGAAAAAATAGTGTGTTAGCAAAGTACCAATTTGGCTCGGTTAAAATATTTTTGGTTATATACAACCAAGTCTTATTTAAATCACGCAATTAAGCTTTGTTAATTACAAACAAGCAATTATTGCTAACTATTCTTGGTTATTTTTACCAAGCACTTATTTAAATCCAAATAAGTGTCCTAGTAAATATAACCCTTCCCTGATTCCCTTATTTATTTTTAACTAATTTAATGGAGTAGTTTCACATACGTAAGTTAGCCAAGTTGACTTCTTTGATTTAAGCAACGAACTTTGCAGGCTCCATGCGAAGCGAGTCACTCGGTCACAATAGCAAAAACTTATTTATTTCTAGCCGTTTCATTTTCTCAGTGCGGTTATTCGAAAACGGCTGGACCGATTTGGATTTTTTTTTGTTTGAAAGAGTATATTGATATTTGTTTGCGCCTGTGAGTATTTTATCTTCTTCATTTAAGAGTTCAAAATTTATAAGTAGTTCGTATTTATAAATAACAATGCTCACACAGTTTAGTCTCCAACGTGTATCTTGTAATGTAAGACGTTGGCTCGTTTTGGCCAATCCTTGACAAATATTGCCAATGCCCTTGGGTCAAAGTTTGTCAAACATTGGCCGAACGTTAGTCACTGCTAACGTGTGTCTTAGCACGTTAGATGTCTTGCTTAAAATTATGTTTGCTTATAGTTAAGATAGGGCATTTATTTTATTTTCATAGTTTTTCGAGCCATTAAATTTTCATAGTTTCTTAAGATAGGGCGTTGCCCCATAATGTCCCCCTCTACGGCCAAGATAGAGTGGGCGTTCTCCCAGGCTCTGTTTTTAGAGTGGCCTGTTCACAGAGCTTATTTCTATGCTAGAAAGTCTCCCTGCAGATCGTCAGACTACAGGGTGAAATGAGGAGCAATTTCATTTTCCAAAAATCTTGCGCGTTGCATCTATGGCCGCCGTAGCACACGAGCTTGAACCGGAAATGGCTCAATGTATGAGTACTTATTTAGTTACAATCTGGTAAATAAATAAGTGGTATTATGACTCTCCTTTTTTTTTAAGTCTGTTCTTAATTGATTGAAATCTAATCCATTTACCTACGTAATTCGTGGGCGTCTTGAATTGATTCCGATAATTCTGAAGGTAAAACAATACCTAGTCAGTAGTTTAATTAATTTTAGTAATCAAAAGCACCCATTTAGTAATTACTATATCCAATGAAAAGTAAAAATCCGTTCCGATCCGTTTCATCATAAACAGAATGACCCACTAATAAACACGTTAAACTTATTAACACCCCTCAGTTTACCGCCAGGGGTTGCAATTACAACCCCAGCCCTCTGGCTGTGGCATTAAAGTGGTAAAAGTTGTCTTCAAGAACTTCAGTTTGGGTACTATAAAGAGTTCAGCAATGCTTGTGACACAATTTAAGATTTGAGTTGCGATTTTGCACCCCCTTAAGCCTCACTGTAAAAAGCATTAGGTAGGCCGTACATTTTGCCACCAAATTAAAAAAAAAACGCTTTCTCCAAAACGTACGAAATCCTAAAAAAACAAACGGTAAACAGCAGTCAGCTGTCATAAATCAAACTCAATCAAATCCTTCCTAATTCGAAATTCAAAACATCTGGATACGCGGGAGGGCGATTCCCAATTCCCATTCGGTAGTTGATTCCCGGCGCTGGGACGGCGTGCACGTGTCTCGCGGCCCGACGCCAGCGAACTTCGATTTACGAAAATAGTACTTACGTGGTTTATAATCGGTGACAGTGGAATTGTTTGAGTGGAACAATATTTGTGAAGCTTTCCTCTAGGATTTTTACTGTATTGGTGAGTTTTTTCCTTAATTGGAGTGGTTGTGTCAGGATTTTCGGGGTTTATTTTAATGGTCCTTAATTTGCTATTGGCATTCGTTAGATAAATAAGAGATCAAAGGTTTTAGATTGCCGCGGTGGCAAATGTTAATTAAAAATAAATTTGGTCGGACGGAATTTTGTGGGCCGTTGTAAATTATTACTGTCACTAAATAAAATCTTATTTTGCAAAAAAATTGCTGTCTAATTGTTAGGTTTGTTTGCTTTAATTTTTTGCAAAAAATAAAACAAAATCGGGGGAAATATATCAATTAAAAGGAGCGGTTGTTTACGTACTTATAATGATGTTTTATACAAACGTGACATTATTAAGAGCTTTTCACACGAGTAGGTACCGTGTTTAGGCCACAAAGCTTGCTGAGTGGCCTAAGTAAGGTACCTACGAGATAGAAAAACTTGATTATGTCACTATTGTTTACAATATACTTTTTCTACGAGTGCTCAATACGCCGTGTTTTTTTAAAATTTAATTTGATTGCATTTTGGTACACCTACCTACATTAAATTATTTCATAGTTCATACGTAGGTACCAGTGGAGGCGCGTTAAAAATGTTTGTAGGCAAGCCGAAGCTTCTAAACTTTCCTTATCTCTGTGGTCTGTTAGGAAGTTACCCAAGCACCTAATAATTAGGGTAGCCGGTGGGAATCTTGTTCTATGGACCCGCCGCCACTGAAATCAAAGGAAATAAAAAAACACGGTGTATATAGGCAAGCCGGTAAGAATTGACTTCGACAAAAGACTTAACTTCCATCTCCCGGCAGCTTGTGTGAAAACTAAGCAAAACAATGTAGGTAACAAAAAAAGCCTAGCCAACAAAGTGGACCCGCGACCTTCCAGACGCAAAGGTGCCCATCACGCTCACAGCATTCCTCGTTCAACCGCGAACAAATAGGTACCTATTACCTTTCTTCCCTCATCTTCGCGCATCAACTTTGTGGCGGATCCTTTTGTGAACATAAATATTTTATGCGATTTGACTTGACTATTATACTGATTGTTCATTTTGCTACTAAAAGTTATGAAATTGGATAACAACACTTTATAAAATTACGATAAAAGTTTTTATGCAAAGTGATCACTTGCTTATGCTATTTGAAATTTCTACTTTAGTAAAACTGTTCTTCTTGTAAAACTTAGGAGATTTGTTGGAAATTTCACAAAAACAAATTTGAATTTCGAAGTGTAATAATAAAAAAACGTTAGGTCAGCGACCGGGGAGCGTCCAGGGTCGAAACTCCCATTCGTCTGGGCTGACTTTAACAAGGACATTTTCTTTTATTCAAAATGTCCACATTTGCGGGAATTGCACTTTGCGAGGCGGGGATGAAGGAATAGACATTTTATTATAAAACTGTGAGAGTCCAGCAAAATAGTAAATGTTTTTTTTTGGTAATTTGATTTTATGTCCTTAAAGTTAAAAAGGGTCCTAAAAAGTTTTTGCTATTTACAACCGAGTGACTCGCTCCGCATGGAGCCTGCAAAGTTCGTTGCTAAAATCAAAGAAGTCAACTTGGCTAACGCATCTCTTCTTCTCTCTGTAAAAATATCCCATTAAATTTGTTAAAAATTAATAAGGGAATCAGGTAGGTACCTACCTAAGGTTTTTTTTCTTTTTTTTTAGTTTGTTAATTTTATTCAATATCACAACCATTTACATAAAATAAAAACTAAAATTAAACCTAAAAATAAATTAGAACACTAGGGTTATATTTTACTAGGACACTTATTTGGATTCAAATTAGTGCTGGGTTAAAATAACCAGGAACGTTTAGCAATAAGCGCTTGTTTGTCATTGACAAAGCTTTATTCCGTGTTTTAAAGATGTCCTGGTTGTATGCAACTTAAAATATCTTAACCGAGTCAAATTGGTACTTTGCTAAAGCTCATTTTTTCCGCGAACGTAGTTCAGTATGAAAACCTTACCCACAAGTATCTAGGTATTAAACACGAAGCCTTATTAGGTATCTAGCCATACTTTGGTGGAATGCTCTATTGAAAATATACCGTTTTCTAAATCTAAACTCTGTAACATAGATATCAAGCTGAATCACAAGGAGCCGCGAAATGGAAGGCAAGATATTAAAAACACGTCAAAATGTTTCCTGTATATTTTCACTACAAGCTATCCTTCAAAGGCAAATATCGAAAATTCCAGACATTTATAACATTGTCACCGTATTCACGAAAACTGAGCGGAGGCGAATATACAAAGGTATTTTCAGGCTACTTTTCTATGAAGTCAAATCAGCTACTCTTTAGGAAACGTCAAATAGTATTTTATACAATAGTGACATAATTTTATTTTTATTTTATTTTTATTTATTAGGAGAACAAACAGAGTTAAATGTACACAATGCTTAAGATTAATTAAATACATAACAAACATGCATTTAGCTCCTCAACAGTCCTCACTGAGATTTATATGTAGATGAGTTTACTTAATCTACTTAAATTTTAACTTACGGTAGGTACACTGAAATTGTTATACTACTTATTCAGCAAAACATTATGGAAATAATAGCTTAAATGTAAAATGTACAAAGTTTTATATGAGTACAATAATGACTTGGCTTATTATATACATACTGACTTATTTCTAATACGAACTTCTTTTTTTTTTATGATACACAAAAAAGAAACAAGATCAAGATCTTAATCAAGAGCTTTTCGGTCGAGTACCGCGTTTAGGCAACGAAGCTTGCTGAGTGGCCTAATTAAGGTAGTTACGAGATTGAAAAGCTTAATTATGTCACTATTGTATACAATACTTTTTCTACGAGTATTAAGTAAGAATTGATTTTCTTTAATTCTGTCTAAATTTTTCCCAATCAAACGTCAAACACTTTTTTCAAACCGGAAGTAATTGTATCTGTGCATTTGGTGCTACAGACAACACCGAAAAGAGATAGATATATAATTGTGTCGGTAGTAGAAAGAGACGGCTAGAATAAACTGAGTCCAAGATGTCGTTGTAGTTGTGATTGGTCTTTTTATAATCCAATCACAACGTAGAACTCGTAGAAGCAAGTTTAAGTAGAAGAAAATTTGACAGATTAAGTACGTTCGGAAATTATAAAGTTGAGTCTGTCCGAAAAGAAAAGTGTCGTACAATGTATGAGCTCCCATATAAACCATGACACTTTTCTTTCCGGACAAACTACACATTTTACCTAGATGTGAATGAAATTCTCTTTTCAAAATTATTTTAGTTCAGTGGCGGGTTGTTTTATAAATCTATTTAATGATCCCGGAAGTGCCATAGACTATCCAACATTTAAATGTGTAAGGTTTAAGTCTGGTCTATAAAGTCCTAATATGCAGATTAAAGTCGCCGAGTAGAAAAACGATTTGTTATATGGAGTTTAATAAGGGAGACTAATGTGATGTGTGTGTGACGTTACAACACTATAAATGATAAATACATCTTCTTTATACAAGTTTTAACCATTATAAAATATTATTCGTTTTAAGCGCAAACACACGTTACACCTTGATTATCCCGTGTATTTTTAAAAATTTTAATTTTATGAATGCAATTAAGTTTATCTATTAAATGTCTACTGTACGTCAGTTGCGGTGTTACATTATAAGTGTGGGTGCCAGTGATCGCATTAAATTATCGCAAAAAACCTCTATAAATATTACAACTACTGCTAAAAAACGGGGTATTTACCAAGTATGTTTGTCTTTCCAAGTACCCGATATTTCGGCACAGTTGCATGCGCCGTTATCACGGTGCCATTACTCAATTCTTTCCAAAATTTAGCTTAAAGAGTTTCTCCTTTCCACCGCCAATATTATGTTCATTTTTCAGTCAAGTGCCTCGGGGGCCTTCAAAAAGTTAAGGCAGTTTTTTTGTGGGGTCCCAAGCGCGACGTTATCGTCGCTCCCCGACCTGGTACGAACAAAGAAGATTTTACGGCTGCGTTCCGACCAGGGATGTTCGAGGATGCGTTGCTACGAATGTCTTTATTAAGAACCTATCTGAGAACTGTGCGTTGCGAGGTTAGTTAAGCTTTACTATTGGTTCTTTAAAACACACTCTTCGCAATAGATACTCGCGGCACAGGGAGTACACGGAAAAAAAAAGCTTCCGGGATATTCTCAAACTAAGACATTATTATATTACATATGTTGAAAATATTTCCTCGTGACAAGCATTTATTTCCTTTATCGAAAATAAATTAAAGTTTTAAATATAACGAAGCGAATATATTCTTACAGATTTTCTAGTTTTCTTTTACCTAAGATACCTTATTTGATTAAAGTACAATCTCTCTTATTTACTCAATATACTCTTGAAACAATACATTTTTGTATTTCTATTTTAAGAAAACGTGGTTTTATTAAGCGAAGAATCATATTTTTGGTAAAGTACCTACTTGTCTCGAGGAAATATTTTCAAGAAAATCATAATATCTTAGATTGAGAATATCCCGGAAGCTTTTTTTCCGTGTGCGCTGTGCGAGGTTAGTTAAGCTATACTATTTGTTCTTTAAAACACACTCTTTGCTACACATTCTCGCGGCACAGGGAGTAGGCACAGTTCAAAACATTTAGTCCGCAAATAGGCCTCAACTCTCAAGGCGCCAATTTTTTGTCGGGGCTTTTAATGCCCTCCTCCTACTCAAATACTCCCAAAACTACACGTGTTATCCTACTAAATTATATTTTGGTAAAGGTAGATAATATGCAAAAATCGGTATGTTTAGAATTTAATATTTGGAAAATTGGTTCTTCTTTGACGCAAACACGTTTAAAGCGAATTGGATTGCAATTTAATTTGGCATACAGAATTATAACCTGGAAAGAGTACAAATTTATTGAATTAATTCTCTTAAAAAATGTGGGATCAAATTACTAATAAGCGGGTTGGGCGGGACTCGGTTTGCCAATTTCACGTCTTTTATTTTATTTTGCTATTTCAACATTATAATTTGTGCTGCAGTGGTCTTAAGTGTCATATATACCATTAACCTTTTGACCGCCATCGTCTGATATATGAGACAAAGTGACAACGTGAATGACACCTTCATAAATTATGACAGAGTTCAAAATTGAAAGTTCTATTTTTGACGTACGGCGGTCAAAAGGTTAATCGCGCTTAAGTCTTTGGTACCAATACCAATATCGACAATAATGAAAAATTTCCGACAAAAAAAAACGATAGACCCCTCACAAAATTTCATGGGGAAATACTTATTGTCATTTTGACTGTTTGATTTGTACGCCTCATGGCAAAAACATGATCCACTACCAATTGTAACATGATTTCATGAACCTGCTGAGTTTACAAATAAAAATGATTATGATTACGATTAAAATTTCACGGATTGAGAAATACGACCTGTAGAGATGAACAGTAGGATGGAAAACGAAAGCAAGCTGAAACGAAGACTTTTTCACATCGCTCGGTCAATAAATTTCAAGGCCAAAGTTTTTTTCGCACTTAAAGTAGGAACCTACTCGTTTTCTGTCGAACGCTTTTTAATCCCCACTTAGACTGAAAGAAATCCTTATTCCGTTTTGTTCCATTCCTTCACATCTTATTCCCTGATTGAACTCTCGAGACTCTCGAATCAAAGAGCCGGATACAATGCTCTTTTATGGCTCTACATGATGGGCCATCATAGGGACGCAGCTATGCGTTAGGCTGGCTCTACACGATGGGCCATCATAGGGACGCTGCTATACGACGGAACGAGATCGCAATATCGTTAGCTCCCTGTAAGGCTGGCTCTACATGATGGGCCATCATTGGGACGCAGCTATACGACGGAACGAGATGGCAATATCATTAGCTCTCTCTAACGCATAGCTGCGTCCCTATGATGGCCCATCATGTAGAGGCGTCATAACGCATAGCTGCGTCCCTATGATGGCCCATCATGTAGAGGAGCCATTAGAGGGAGCTAACGATATTGCGATCTCGTTTCGTCGTATAGCTGGGTTCCTATGATGGTCCATCATGTAGAGCCAGCCTTATAGACTTGGTAAGCTGCCGTCACAGAGCACTTACTTTATGAAGTATAATTAAGTAGAGTAGGTACTTGATATCAGTGGCGGTGTGTCAAAATTTAGGCAAACCGGTGCTGAATTTGGCTTAAAATTTCTGCATGAGCTGTAGGAAAACTGCTCAGGCGCCTGAAACTTAGGCAAGCCAACGGGACGTGTTCTATGGACGTGGAAAGTGTAAATATCAATGATATAATTTCAATAGTATTTTAAAATCGTGTCACAATGAATAGCTTTTCAGTCAAGTCCCGTGATAAGGCCACGAAGATGGCTGAGAAGGGCCACCGTGGTGCCGCTGCCGGCTTTTATTTCTCGTATACACAGTGCAGAGGCGTGGCGGCGCGGGCGTCACAGTCTACACGCCTCCAAAATCACGTTGGATTGTATCTAGAGCGGAGTCTGAAGGAGGTGATCTACGGCTGCCGTTGAAAATTCAAAAGCTATCCTTTTTAAAGGGTAGATTGACTATAAATAGCTGAAGTTTGCGTTATTGTTGCTATTCATGGATTTAGTTATTTGCCGGTGATAGATATGGTGAAGTCGATGGCCGTCAGAGAAATTGAATTCCTAGAATCTGCCGAATAAATCGTTTGAGCGGATAGCCTATTCAAAAAATATTCCTAACAATAAAAAACGTTGCTATCGGAAATTCGGAGTAACTGCTCTGGAACCCGTGTTTATAAAGATCTAAACAACGCTCTTGTAGTATTAAAACTAAAGTCGTTTACTTTCTGCTCTATTTTTGGTATCGAGTTATTTATCTGATCATTTTTTCTTAGTTTAGAGCTAAAAAAGTTAATTTTACTGTCTCACGTTCATCGAATGTAAACCAAAACCAGCTAAGTACTTATAGTTCAGTCATTATATCCAAAACACCGACCTGCGTATATTCGAAAAACGGTTTTTCTTGAATAACTCGGCCATTTTTGATTTTACGGTAAAATCGCGAGGACAAAAATTGTACTAAATTTGATTCTCTACAAGTTTGGTCCTTACAATTTTTCTTCTAGGATCGATATTTTGGAAATTAAATTTGAAAAAAGCGACAAATTCAAAATATGAGATATGTCATCTCCTGTTACTCAATGAGAAAATTACGTTTTTTCTTCCCAATGAGACTGGCGGGAAAATTTTGAATTAAATAGGGCTGGGAAGATGCGCACAGGTTAAAGTAAGTGTACGCGATAAGTCCCGTTTTGTCAAAATAATGTTTTACTATTACGTTCAAAGTAAGTTTGGACTTGACAGATAATATTCATCAATTTGATATTCTACCTTGACATAAGTAAAATAAAGTCGGTGTTCAAAACACGGCCCCAAATGGCTTGTAAAGGTGACTTTATGAATATGACAACAAAATGGAGATTCAAGTGTATAAAACTCATCTGTAAATCGCAAACTGACTTTAAAGCACCTGTACTAAAAACCAGAAATCACCCTGTATAAACTTTTTAAAAGATAAAAGATATTTATTCTTCAATTTAGGCACATTACCATGCACTTATGAACGTCAGAGAAAAAAGAAACTACCACCGGTTCTAACCCTACACCTCTGACTCGAGAAGTATTACTTATTGCCGGCAAGAAACTCGGCGGGACTTATTTTTTCAAAACAGTAATAGCAGTACATTAAAGATAATATATTCAAGAAGGCATATCGAAACAGCTTGAGAGGCAATGTACCGCTTATTGTGTAATTAAAATAAAATAAAATATGTTTATTAAATAAACGTATAGAAAACATCTGTCAAGCCCAAAGATCACCCTTGTAACACTTGTTATAACAAGGATCCCACAGGGCTGAAAAACGGCCTAGTTACGCAACTGTCGTATATCAAGAAGGCTCAAATTCGCCTGTCACCGCTTACCACAAATTATTACTTACTGACCTTTGACACTACCCTTCCCGGGTTTCCCGGGTTTTTGTTTCTGCGTGGGGTCAGTTAGTGCTTAACCCGACCGTGTAAGTTACAAGTGGAAGCGATTTTATTTGAACAAAATATGTCATATGCGAAAACTTTACTTGAACTGATGAAGGTTACTTTGACAGCTTACGTCATAACATTTACAGGTAATGTTACCGTTAAACCCTTCCCGGGGGTCCCGGATTTTTGTTTCTGCGTGGGGTCAGTTAGTGCTTAACCCGACCGTATAAGTTACAAGTGGAAGCGATTTTATTTGAACGAAATACGTTATATACTAAAAGTTTACTTGAACTGATGAAGGTTACTTTGACAGCTTACGTCATAACATTTACAGGTAATGTTACCGTTAAAATCTTCCCCCGTTTCGTAGGGTTTTTGTTACAACGTGGGTTCAGTTAGTCCTTAACTCGACCGTGCAAGTTACAAGTGGAAGCGATTTTATTTGAACGAAATATGTCATATACTAAAAGTTTACTTGAACTGATGAAGGTTACTTTGACAGCTTACGTCATAACATTTACAGGTAATGTTACAGTTAAACCTTTCTCGGGTTTCGTAGGGTTTTTGTTCGTGGGGTCAGTTAGTCGTTAACCTGACCGTGCAAGTTACAAGTGGAAGCGATTATATTTGAACGAAATATGTCATATCTAAAAACTTTACTTGAAATTAAAGATTACTTTGACAGCTTACGACATAGACAATTATAGGTAATGTTAAACTCTTCCCCCGTTTTTGTTACAACGTGGGGTCATTTAGTTCTTAACCCGACCGTGCAAGTTACAAGTGGAAGCGATTTTATTTGAACGAAATACGTTATACCTCACACAGCAAGCGAGTCAGTATACACCTGACTTGAAGGTATTATATTAAGGTTACTTTGATAGCGTATGTATACCATAAAACTGACATATATTTGAACTATAAAATTACATATTACGTACTCACCTTTGTCGCTACTCTTCCCGGGTATTTGTTTTAGCTTGGGGTCAGTTAGTGTTTAACCCGACCGTGCAAGTTACAGGTGGAAGCAATTTTATTTGAACGAAATATGTTATACACTTACAAATACTCTACGAGTAGGTACTGGTGACCATATGAAGCAGGGTTCGAAATTATCCAGATAATTATGATCATTGATAGTTATCGCGATAAATATCAGATAATTTTTCGATAATTATCGGATAATTATCCCCGGTATGGGTTTTTTTCTTATATGTGGTTCAACTACTGGTGTCCAAATTCGAACTTCATATTTTTTGTACGTTCTGGCTTTACAAATTTTGGGTTATTATCAAATCGATAATTATCAGACATAAAATGAAGATAATTATCGCGATAATTATCAAGATAACTATCATTGATAATTATCATTTCGAACCCTGATATGAAGGCTAAAATGGAGGTACATAATTGTCGAAACACCAGTTAAGTATGCAGAAGAATTTGGGCCAATCAACATTTTGACCGACACAAATCTGTCCTCAACTTTTAAATTTCGTTTGAAAATTTCACCTATAAATAATGACTTTTCTGTGTTTCTCTTTATGTTGTATGTCAAAACATTCGAGCCCCCACCTATTAAACCTAATAAACAGAATCTATGTATATTAGAAGTCCGATTTCTTGGTAACTCCAGAGACATTTTGAGTAACGCAAGAGACACTCAAAACTGTCGGTCAAAATGTTGATTGGCCCATTTACCTACAGCAAGCTACAACTATTACTACGGTTTTCTCTCAGTACAATAGTGAAAAAAAATGCGCATCGAGAAAAAGTTGAGAATTTTTGACCATGGTTAGAGTGCCTCAAGTTGAAGGCACAAGACTTAATAGAGACCCCCGCAAGATGGTGTACCCAAATCACTGCACCCATGCAATTAAAACTGCAAGAAGCCATGCGCTTAGCGAGGAATAGAAGCCTATGGAGGAGCCTGATCTTCAACAGAATGACATGTCACGATCCTCAGCTCTGAGGGAACGACTAATGATGATGATGTGAGTGCCCCACGATATATATCTTTTAGTGTTTCAATAGGTCCATAAAATTTTTGAGCAATATGTTAATATTAATCTCTGGTTAAGGCTGTTAGGAGACCGTTTCCGCATAAAACAGACATGCAGAATTTATTTTAGATATTTAATAAGTAAATATCCATGTAAAAAAAAGTTCTACGAAGAGGAAAACACTCAAAAAATATTAGTACATTACGCACCTAGGGCGGTAAAATAAAGAACGTTTCAGATCGCGGGTATTTGTGGCCCGAACCGAAGGTAAGGGCCATAAACAAGCGATCTGGGGCCTTCTTTATTACCGCCCGTGGTGCGTACACAATTTTACGTCTTCTCCTGGGTGTGAAGTGAGATGCAGCGCCCGTGGGCGACAAATCTCACTTACCGCCCAGAGAGACGTAAAATATTTTTTAGAACGTTATGTAACTGATAATCTCTCATTTATTTTAACATACGTGTATGTATTGCTTATTATTAGTAAATTTTGCTCAGAATACCTTCGACCAAATACAGAAATGAAAAAAAAAGAATTGAAAAATACATTTGTTCCAATTCTAATGATAAATACTTAAGTGTGTGTGTTTTGACTATCAAATATGCTATCTTAGTGGATGGTTACATTCTATAAGTAACTTTCTGTAAAAAAACAGGTTTCTACTTTAGGTATTTTTGGTTCGCCATTGATGATTACTACGTCAGGAGTGTCAGGACTACCATTTATAAATATATACAATATATACAGATTTTATAAAAACTGCAGGCAAACAACGCAGCCACCGAATATTTTTTATTATAAAATAATTTTACCTCGCAACTGACAACTGACAGGTTAAAACACAAGCGTTTTTAAACTCCCTTCATACGCACATTTTACAAGTATCAAAAGTTAACACGGCTCACCGATTTGATAAAAAAAACAGCTAAAATAAACAAGCATAGCATTTACCGTTTTTAATATCAGCAACGTTTTACGAAATAATCAAAACGCGTGTAAACGCGCCGCTCTCAGCCTATATTTGCCCCTCGCTTTGAGAAGGGTCCGACATGGAGCCCTGGGACTCCACTACGTTGAGTATCTTGTTTTCCTGGTATAATAAAACATATTTTAGAATATACTGATCCATGTAGGCTCGTATGAAAGCTTTTGATGTTTACACGCTTTCATGCGAGCTATTTTACTGTTTTGAACGGATACTAGACAATGAGTAATGACCCATTTCTCGAACGGTAGACTAATGTAATTAGCCTTTAATAAAATAACCAACAAACATAAAAAATACGAACAAAGGTATAAAGCATGTTAAGTGCGGTAAGTACAGTTGCCATCAGATAGATCGGAGCGGCTAAGGTGGTCACAAATATCGGAACAACGCCTCTATTGTCAAGACGATAAATTGCATGCTCACATATTTTTGAGTACCTTGGCCGCTAAGATATATCTGATGGGGACTGCACTAACAGGTACAGAGAAGAGAAATTACACAGATAGACATAATATCTTAATTCAAAACGCAAAACTCTCTTGCACGCGGTTTCTTAAAGAGAGTAATAAATACCTTAGACCAATAAACATGACTTGAGTTAAAATTATCATGATTTTTAAAAGAAGATTTAAAATTATTTAGCTTTATCTTTACCCATTTTTAAAGCGAATAGTAACGATTTGAGTTAAGATAATAATTATTTACGGCAAAAAAGCACCAACATTTTCCTTTAAGAGTTTTATGTGTTTACGTAAGAGAGATTAGTTCTTGGTTTGATGTTTTCAATCTACAGCTAAGAGCCAAAGCTAATTCAAAGAAGTAGCACCAAAAGTTTGATTTGAGATTTTTAAGTTTTTAGGCAAGAGAGATTAATTTTTTTGCTTTGCTTTGATATTTTCAACCTACAATCAAGAGCCACAGCTATTCCAAAGAAGAAGCACATAATTTTTGCTTTGAAACATTCAAGTTTTGGACGTTAGTTACCCTGCGCATCAATAGATGTCTCTGCGTGTAGGTTAGATCGCGCGAACGTTTGTTCGACGTAACTTCATGACCCTCGGCGCTTTGCCCGGCCTTATTTGAGATTCACAATAGCAATCTCAGCTCTAGTTAATACTATTATAAATTGTGAGTATATAAATAATCATAATTTATATTTGTATTAACTACTTTTAGTTAAACTTCCTTTCTTGGGATTAGTCCCGAGAAACACAGTTTCTGCTACTAGCTTTTTAAGTAGTGCACTGAGACACTAAGGCGAATATCACACTGACAACGGATCCGCAATCCGCATGCGGCGCCGGTGTGCGAGCGAGATAGCGCTATACACATGCAGAGCGCTATCTCGCTCGCGCACAGGTGCCGCATGCGGATCCGCGCCAGTGTGATAACCGCCTTAGAAAATGTTATTGTTTGTTTCAAGTAAACGATTTCATACGCCAAGAAATTTTAGATCTTGCTGTGAAAATATCAAATTTTACATCAAGTAACACATCCTCTTGAACTAATGCGTTTTCTTATTTCCGTGGAGAAATTCAATTCTCAATTTAAATTATGAGTCTTTACCCAAGAAACAAAGTTTCTTGGCGTAAGTTCTTTATGTATTGCACTAAGACACATAAAGTTCAATTAAAAAAAAATACAATACAAAAACAAAATTCAAACGCTCTTCGTGAGAATATTAAGCTATTTTAAAACAAGGATTTTTATATCTTGGTTAAAGTATTTAATTTATTAGGTTAAGTAATAAACTTTGAAACATTTAATATCTTAAAGCAAGAAATTTTATTTTTTCCTTATATGGGAAACTGGATATCTCTTGATTCAAATAGGTTTCTTTGGTTGAAGAGATTTTTTCTATCTGTGTAGTAAACCGCGTCATAGAACATGGGCAAATTGTTGAGCCATTTACAGTTCAAGCTATTTTCTTTCAGTCTCGCCCAAGTCACTACCTTTTCTAAACATTACTTTCTTTTGTTTAATATTTACCTACTCTAATTTTACCTATATTAAGTGCGACTGTATAACGCGCTGCCCAAAATGAACTTTAAATCTAAAAACATATTGCTTGGCGTCCAATTGCTTTTTTTTTTAAAGTCAACCCGAGCGCTGCACGCCCGTACTTACGTTTGACCATAGGACTTTATCCAGTTGCAATAAGGTTCATTTCAGTACTGCTGTTTCTTTTTGCAATGGCGACTCTGGGGACTCCAGGCGTCTATTTTGAAAGCATCGTGCACTGTGTTCGACAAAAACATACAAAACATGCCTTTAGCGTTAGAAAAGAACAGTATATAAATATCACACTGCAAATTGCAGTTTCTTTTTTTGCCGGACGCATGAGAACATCTTGTTGTCAGATATTGGTGTTGTTTTGTCTGTTAACCTTTTGACAAAGGCAGTAAACGATTGCAATTTACGTCTTTTTCATTGGCATAAGGCGATTCGTGCAATGATAACTTCCATTAATACTCGTACGTAGCTATACCTATTCGTAGGACATTATTTATGTAATACAATTTAAAGCAGAAAATATAATCAAGATCTATGAAACTATGTCACCTTGTATGGAAATTACTATTAAAATAGAAATTGATCCGTTTCCATTATCCTTCAGGAAATATTTTCGCCTACAACCTACAGCTAAGCTATATAAGAAAGAAACAAGAGAAAAGAAGGTTACAGAAGGACCCGTTTCTACTTATGGTATGTGTACAACCCGTGAAAGTTGAAATCAGTGTACAGCCACCTATTTAGACAAAGCAAGCTAAAATGCAAGTACACACTCAAATATCACAAAGTAACCAACTTTAAATACGCAAGTACAACATTAAACTATTTAAAAACTTGGCAAACTGGCAGAGTAAACAAATCCTTATTGCTCAAATTAGGCATGCAAGCGGCGTCAACAAAGTTCCAAACCGCGTAAGTGTATCCCACTTTAAAAACTTTAAAATCCACTGAATGGCCCCAAAGCACTTGCACTTCAGTATAATGCCCCTTGTACGTGATCCATTAAGAGTGCAAATAACTTTTTAAATCTCCGAGACGTGATACTAGCTGAGCGCATTTGCAAATTAAATGTGGCACTTAAACGTTGTTAGATAATGCCCAGTGATTCCGATTGAATTCCAGGATTCTTTGTGCGTTCCTGGATTCTGTATGGCTGGATTTTGTATAATTGTATTGCTTCATCGTCATTATCATGTCAGAGTAAGAGATATATCTAGTTCTGGATTTAAGCTCCTCCATTACTGAATCTTGTGCTGCCAATACCCGATGCTACACGGAAAAAAAGCTTCCGGGATATTCTCAATTACATTATTGTATTATGTTGAAAATATTTCCTCGTGACGAGCATTTATTTCCTCTAACGAAAATAAATTCAAGTTTTAAATATAACGAAGCGAATATATTCTTACAGATGTTCTAGTTTTCTTTTACCTAAGATAATACTTGTTTGATTAAAGTAGAATCTCTCTTATTTACTCAATATAGTCTTGAAACAATACATTTTTGTATTTATATTTTAAGAAAACGTGGTTTTATTAAGCGAAGAATCATATTTTTGGTAAAGGAAATAAATACTTGTCACGAGGAAATATTTTCAAGAAAATAATAATGTCTTGGATTGAGAATATCCCGGAAGCTTTTTTTTCCGTGTACCCTCATTTTAACCAGATTGTCGCTATTATACACGATGATTTATAATCGGTGATCAGGAACCAATTTTTCTAATTCAGTTATCGATAGCGAGCACATTTAAATATGTAGCAGTTGGGTCGTCTTATTTGAAGTTGTAAACTCCACTTATTATTTTATTTGGAAAATTTTAGGTAATTATGACTCAGAATTGCTCTTTCGATCCTATCAGGGAAAAAATGTCTTCCAAGTTTTTTTTCTGCTAAAATGAAAAGAGCATGTGAGCCAAAATCGCCTAAAATTTTCCAAATAAAAATAAAATAAGTGGAGTACCTATACAACTTTAAATAAAATGGGCCACATAAATGTGATAGCTATCGATTACTAAATTTAAAAAAAATAATTTCTTATCGCCGATTTTGAATCATAGTTACTCGATTTCGGGATTATGCCTACAGGTCTCGGAATTCTAATTCGACCTCGCAGTAAAACTTCCTGTATAGCTTTTTCGCTTGGTATCGCTTGTCAGTACCAATACACGCTTATCAAAATAATTTGGTCTTTATACGCTGAGGAGTTTTGACTTTAGATCAAGAAAGTATGTAGCTGTTTCCCGAACACTGTCTGACTTCTTTTTGAAGGCCCAGCATCATATGACAATATCCGAAAAACGCCTATATTTAGCAAGATAAACATCTGTACATTACCGCTTAGATGTTCACCGTTTTACTACCCAGAAATAAGGCAAATACTAGAAAATCCATTACCCGGAAATATTTTCCTCTGAAATTCGCAGTTATTTTCAGGACCGTGAGAAACACAGGCCGGCGGATAATCCCCGAACCTGGCAATTATTCTCTCTCGACTTACTTCAATTAATTACTACTTTGTCCCAATCCCACCCACCCTTCATGTGTATACCTAATCTAAATCTGTTTTGTGCTAATGTTGTGCTATTTATGCTAATACGGTCAGCAGCATAAGTAGTTAAGTGGGTGAGGTGTTCAAAATACTCTTTACACACTCTTAGGGAGATCGCGCATTGCTATTTTTTATAGCGATACAGTCGCGATGCAGTAGCGCGACAGTCGCGCTAGTAGGGATACAATTTCCTGTCACATTCCCGCATATGACACCGTCGTATGTATGTATGTGACAAGAAACTGTATCGCGATTAGAGAAATCGTGTATTGCTATATTTTGTAGCGATACAGCAGCAAAACGGTAGCGCTACTGTCGCGATATACCAGCATATAACAAGCGACTGTATCGCGACAGTAGCGCGACTTTCTACTACGTCGGGACTGTATCGTTACGAAAGTAGCAAAGCTCGATCTTTCTTATTATCTTAAGAAATAGAGCCGTGTCAGTCAGTGTTGCTCCTTGCCGTCCTTAGGACGACACCGACGACAGTTTCAGGGGCCATTTCCATTTCAGGATCCGGAATGCAATAACAACACGAAAAATAGGTAGGTACACGGAAAAAAAATGCTTTAGCAAAGTATACCAATTTGGCTCGGTTAAGATATTTTTAGTTGCATACCAAGACATATTTGAAATACGGAGTAATGCTTTCTTAATGGCAAACAAGCAATTATTGCTAAACGTTCTTGGTTATTTTAACCAAGCAGTAATTTGAATCCAAATAAGTGTCCTACTAAATATAACCCTTCCCTGGTTCCCTTATTTATTTTTAACAAATTTAATGGTATTGTTTTAGTTAGCCAAGTTGACTTCTCTGATTTTACCAACTAATTTTGCAGGCTCTATGCGAAGCGAGTCACTCGGTTGTAAATAGCAAAAACTTATTTATTTCTAGCTGTTTCATTTTTTCAGTGTAATAACCACTAAGAGCAAAGCACCCGCGGTAGATAAATCAACTTATATTTTCACATATGAAAGTTTAATACCAACGTCAAATTCCCTTTTAGTGATTGCAATATAACACGAACTTTTATCTTTTATAGAATTTATCAAAAAACATATTTCAGAAAGCTATCAATATTTGCTCTATAAAACCTTTTATCCCCATTTTTCAATATGTCTCGCTATTTATAAATGCATTGTGCACACAAAAGTGAGTCGAATTTAAATTAAATTCTTTATAGTGAATCACTATATATATATCGCTCAGGGGTCGTATTCTAACTTTTATCTACTTACACGGTTTATCATCATTTAATAAAAAACATTTCGCAAATAATCTTTTAACAAACAACGGTTCACAAACTATTCATTTCACAAAATTGTCATTGCTAAATATGTTCATTTTATAAATCATTACTAGACAAATATACATTTAGTAACTTGGACGCTTTATAAACATATTGTAAGACAAATTATTATTTTACAAATGTTCATTTCGCGAATAAATAGTTTATAAAATCCGTTATTTTGCAAAATATCAATAGATAAACTATTGTTTTTACTGCGTATAATACGTGCAATAAATAAATGCAAACGAATGTAGAACTCCCTTTTTTAATTGAAGTCGGTTAATAAGTCGGTTCTGGTAAAATTTAGGGACAATCGTAAAATAAGGTAAACAAGAATGGCTGACTGACATCTGTATTTCTATGCAAAAAGAGCATTTTTTACAAGACAAAATATTATAAAAGAATTTCGATTTCACTGAAATATAAGTCATTCGTGGATATTTTTAGTAAAACTAAATGAAAATGATAATTTCATGTGTATAAATTGACAATGAAGCCGTGGCTGTTTTTTAAAGTACGTGTATGCGAAGAAATGAAGGTAAATGGGTAAGTTTACATTACGAGTATTTTACCTTCCTATTAACCCCGACATAAGTTACTAGAACTGTTAGGTCGCAGTTAACCTAACACGCTCCTCCTCGCTTCGCTCGTCGTCGCACCTATCTGGGCTGTCTCATATAATAGTCGTCCGTGATAATATTTAACAAAAACAAACTTAACTTTTAAAGTACAAAAAATCTATCATTTTGAAAATGTAGTCCTCGTAGGTCATACACGTGTAAATGGCATACACACCATAATGATTTGATTTATTAAACAAAGTATTTACCAACTAATGCATTTTACTAACGTTTTTTACCGTGCGTTATTTTGTTAATTGCCCTGAATAACAAATGAATAATTTGGCAAATAATGTTTTGTAGTATAGTGTTTTTGCAAGCAAATAATTTGTCTTTTCAACTATTTGTAAAACAAAACTTTATGAAATGTCTAATTTGGGAATCGTTGTTTGCCTAACGTTGTTTGTGAAATGAATATTTTATGAAATGTTGTTTGCCAAATGATTGGCTACCACTTACACCCATATCATAAACCCTCCATGATGCGTTCAAAAACCGCACGTTATGACCACCATAATAATTTTAAACAAAAAATAACTGACTTCACTTAGGATCCGCTATTCCAAAAGGAAATGGCCGAGTTGCTGTAAAAAATAGTGAAATCACTATAGGTGAGTGTGCCTATAATAGTTGAAGAGTTCCCTCGATTTCTCCAGGATCCCATCATCAGATCCCGACTTGGCGACAATGGGACCATCAAGGGGTTATACCCGTTCGATTGAAAAAAAATATTTGAAAATCGGTTCACGCTTCACGAAGATATCGAGTAACATACATACAAAAAAAACAGTCGAATTGAGAACCTACTCCTTTTTTTGAAGTCGGTTAAAAATATACTGTTTTGTTACAAGTTAGAACAAATGTCTTATCTGTAGGCATGTTATTACAGCCAAATAATAACATCGAATTCGATAAAATTATGAAAATCCGGCCTCACCCCGCTGTCATGCGCCCCCCCCGACCGTCAGCACGCTTTTTATGACATACGAGGCAAACGAGCAGACGAATCGCCTGTTGGTAAGCAATTACCGCCGCCCATGGACGCCCGCAATACCAGGGGAGTCACAAGCGCGTTGCCGCGCGGCCTTTAAGATGGGAGTACGCTCTTTACTTGAAGGTTTGAAATGCATAACAAAATACACTGAAGTAGTACGACTAAAGACCACGACCCAATTAAGTGAAACAATCGAAATGTCCGTTTACGAAAGTGGCGTATCGTCGGTCTTACGTAATCTGTTACTAAAAGCAGACAAAAGCATTGTTTCTATAATTATTCCGATCGCTATATCGAGTAAGCGAGTCATAGAATATCTGTATAGAATAAATTTGGCCAATTAAATAGAATAAATACTACACGGAAAAAAAAGCTTCCGGGATATTCTCAATCTAAGACATTATTTATTTATTTATTTTATTTTATTTTAGATACATGGAAAACCAACAGCATAATACATTATTATAAACTAGAGTAGAATTATAAAGCCAATTACAGGTTTTCACTTATAAAACCAATCTAGCAGAAATAACAAATTTAGCCCTCTTAGACACACAAGTATCTGCAGCAAAACGTGTTAGCTAAGTTACCAAACATTAAATGCATATATGTTGTAACTTGTACCTTACATAATATGTGTAGCTATATAAGAAATTAAACCTAGTCTGAACCTGAACCTGCGCGAGAGAGAGTCAACCCATACAAAATCCAATTAATTTATTTTTAATTACAGATATGCTATCATTACATATATCAAAATCAATATTGACTAACATTTTATTTATACTCCTGCCTGCCCTGCCCAGAAAACTGTTTTTCCTATATTTAGCAGACGCACGGTAAATACTAATGGGACGAAAGCGCCTGAACCTCCTGGTGGGAATACTAAAGGCAATTTTACCAAGTAAGTCGGGACAATCTATATTGCCTTTAATAATGTTCACTAAATATACTATATCCGCAATTTTACGACGTTCAACAAGCGGGATCAAGTGGTGTTTCTTACACAGGTTAAAGTAATTAGCAGAACTGAAGACAACACGCATTCTAGAGCACAAAAATTTTATGAATTTTAATTGCAATCTTTCAATCCTATCTATGTAAATTTGGTATTGTGTATTATTATTATATTATGTTGAAAATATTTCCTCGCGACAAGCATTTATTTCTTTTAACGAAAATAAATTAAAGTTTTAAATATAACGAAGCGAATATACTCTTACAGATTTTCTAGTTTTCTTTTACCTAAGATAATACTTGTTTGATTAAAGTACAATCTCTCTTATTTACTCAATATACTTACTCTTGAAACAATACATTTTTGTATTTTTATTTTAAGAAAACGTGGTTTTATTAAGCGCAGAATCATATTTTTGGTAAAGGAAATAAATACTTGTCACGAGGAAATTTTTTCAAGAAAATAATTATGTCTTGGATTGAGAATATCCCGGAAGCTTTTTTTCCGTGTAGGACAATCTTACACAAATCAATCTAGTCACAGTAAGCTCAATAAGACTTGTTTTGTGGGTACAATGCGACGATATATATAATAGATATTTATGTGACACGCTCTAATGGCATGACCCTGCAAATAAGAGCGTGTCACATATTTTGACGTCACTCTGGGCGGTAAGTGAAATTTGCCGCCCACGGGCGCAGCAGCTAATCTCACTTCACACCCAGGAGAAAACGTAAAGTTGTGTACGCACCACGGGCGGTTACAAAGAACGCCTCAGATCGCTTGTTTATGGCCCTTACCTTCGGTTCGGGCCACAAATACCCGCGATCCGAGCCGTTCTTTATTTACCCTAAGTACGTAATGTACTATTGCGGCCTTCGAGTAGGAAGATACTATTGCCCGTGACTACAATACACTGTTTACATGCAATGCATACATACTCGCCAAGCAACAGTATGACGGCCTTCAAATACACGGAACCACAGTTTAAACACTATGGAAGCAAGGAAAGCCATAACACTCGACGGGGTGAAGTGGCACTCACGTGTAGAAACGGGAGGTAATGTGTTAGCAGTGACACTACAAGCACATTTTGTGGGAACGTCAACTACTTAGGGGGTTTGGGGTTCCGTATTTGAGGGATTCCGATAGGGTCTTAGGAGCTCTTGGGAACCGTATGTAGATAGTTTTCTAGTGCGCAAATGCGTAGTGTAGTAATATGAAACTATAGTAAGTGTATTGTGCAGTTTGATGCCCGAATAACCGCTAAACAAAAAATGCCGCAATTTCGTTGTGATATTTGTTTTTTTACTGTTATGTAAGTATAATAAAGTGTTTACTTACTTACTTACTTAAAACCACTTATTAAGATTTTATTTATTAAGTTACTGAAATTTCTACAACTCCATCGGGTCTTTCACTTTTCCCTCCCTTCACTTTCTTTTCACTCCCGTTACGCATGCGTAGAGATGTGCCGTTCTCGAGAACGTTCCCAAACGAGAGAAAGTTGCGAGAACGTTCTCGAGAACGTTCTCTGAAGCGAGAATTTCCGAGAAAGTACATCAAATCTGCAAAAAGTCAGATTTCTTATTTGTTGTTTATATTCTTAAGGGTGTTTGAAAGATATTTACAGCCATTTTAAACCGAACAAAAGATTGTAAGTGCAAAAATCTCTACTATCTCGGGAAATTTCCGAGAACATTCTAGGGAACGTTTTCACGAGAACATTCTCGAGAACTTTCCCGCATATTGCTTTGTACTTTTATTGGAAGAAGACTCCTTTATTTCGTAATATTTTCGTTTTTTCTTGTCTTCATAATTTTAACATATACATTTTATTGATACTGGTACAGCATTTTTGTCTTCAACTGAGCTTATTAACATTAAAAAAGCTTAATTCTCTTCGCTCCGGAGAACGTTCTCGGTAATGTTCTCGATTAAGTTTTATGTGACTATAAATTTAAAAATAAATATAGTAATGCCCCAAAACTATGTAATTTAAACTAAAACGTAAAACGTTGGATAAATAACGAAATTTATTTATATGTTTAATATCTTAATTTTTCTATAATATCTTCATTTTACTTTAAAAGAATGATTACTTAATAGAAACAAATAATTTAATGGAATGAAATTACGTTTATTTTATGCAAAAGAAAAAAGAAAAAACCGGTTAAGAGCATGCAGTCTGGTAAAATTATTTTTGCATTTTGTTCAAATTTTTGATACTATTTTGCATTAACTAACAAAAATCCCATTAGTTTTTATACATATTCTGAAAAATGAACGATCTTTCTTAAACTGCATAAATTGAACAGTTTTTAGACTTTTGGTTTCATTTATGAATAATATACCTACCACGATTTTTGCTTGGAGAGGTGAAAAAAGTATATTTTTTATTGGTTAAAATTATTTTAATCTCAATCTTCAATTAAATAAATACCCTGGAAAATGAGTCATCTACGCCTAAGACGACTCATTTTCCTTACACTGTAAGGAATAAACTCAACAGTTTTATTTTTATTTTTATAGATGATTCAAGAATATATTCTTTAAGCAATAAGTAGTATGTTTAGCTAGAGCAATTTTAAGAAAAAATTACGAAGTTTAGGTGATATTTTTGGTAAAATTATTAAAGTATTTCGTAATTATGAAAATACACAATTAAACTTGACTCTATGCTTGAATCAAATAATATTGAACATATTAGGGGGCATAAAAAATCAAGATCCTCACTAAACCAGCTAGCAAGAATTGAGTTTTCAGGTATTAAATACTTACTAATATGTATGGACCAAAAATATTGTTTTGCTATAATTAGACTTCAAACTATCTTATCATGTGCAATTCATGTACGTTATTTCATTATTAGCAATTTTCGTTTTCACTCTCTCTCAATAGACTCTTAATGTAGAATTCCGTAGTTGCCCGGCACAATTCACCCACTAAAAAGGTCGTTTTCAATACGATATTTAACGGCACTTACGTCCTTTTACATAATTTGCACTTAGAATATTTTTTTCGGTTTAGAATAATTATAAATATTTTTAAAACACCTTCAAGAAGATATACAAAGACTAAAAAGTCAGAATTTGTGCAGATTTTATGTACTTTCTCAGTTATTCTCGTTTCAAGAGAATATTCTCGAGAAAGTGCGGAAATTCTCAGGAGAAGGAATTCTCGAGAGCGAGAACGTTCTCGCCGGCGCATCTCTACGCATGCGAGCGTTGATACGCTTTGTGAGTTAGTGTTAAGAAAAAGTATTTAGGTCCACAACACATTGCATTAACCCATCTCAGAGGGTAATTTTTGACCCTATGGAAATAGTCGCTCTTACTAAGTAATTGAAATGCACACTTACTTTTATTATTTTCCTGACGATTTTGGTTTTTGTCAAAATAATGAGCGAAAATCGTGTGTGTTGAAATCAGTAATTGAAATGCGATTTAGACTGAGCCTGTAACCTCAAAACGACCCACTGGGCATATATGGATACAAAATTCGTAAGTTCCGCAAGACATATTTCGTAAATTAATGATTAATGAGGACTTCTTGAAAAACTATGCATTATTGTATATACATTTTTAAGATTTAATGTATTACTATTACTACTGTTTTGAAAAAATAAGTCCTACCGAGTTTATTTTCGGTAATAAGTAAGTTCTCGGGTCAGAGGTGTAGAGTTAGAACCGGTGGTAGTTTCTTTTTTCTCTCTGACGTTCATAAGTGCATTGTAATGTGCCTAAATTGTAGAATAAATATCTTTTATGTTTATCTTTGACAGAATATACACTTTAAACTACACAACTCTGACGGCGTCGGTATTAGTTATTTTACCCTGAGCGTCAGATTACGCCTGACACTCGTGGCGGTTTAAAATCGATGCCCTTTCGAGAAGCGACTTAAAATTAGAAATTGATTTGACAGCTTCGCCAACCCATGTCATCTACATTATGCCAAGGGTGGTGGCATATCGACTTTAAAACCAGTAAAACTTGATCCCTAAGTATACCTAGTTAGTACGAATCACGAGGGTCAGTTTATACTGGATATGGCTAACGGGTAGGAAAAACAGAACTTTGCGTTTGCGACTTGATTATGAATAATTAATACCATAATCTGCAGGTTCATGAGGAAAATATTGAGATTTAATGCGGAAACGAACGTAATCTAGTTCGATTTTTTAAGAAATTGGAAAATTAGGGTGAAATTGGAATTAGGATTTTAGTTAACTTGTTATTTTGTTGTTCTTTTATAAAAGCATAGCATTTATAAAGGCCGACCCATATGGGTATGCATATGATTTATTGTATTTTTTAACCCCCGATACAAAAAAAGAGTGTGTTATAAATTTGACCGCTATGTGTGTCTGTTTGTGGCACCGTAGCGCTTAAACGGTTGAACCGATTGAATGCGGTTTTCTTATCATTTGAAAGCAGGTCTATCGAGAGACTTTAGTTTAGACATGTTTTATCAAAATTGGGTTAGCGATTTCGGGGGTTTTCATATTGAAATAATTTATAAACGTGCGTTCCCATTATATAGATACATAGTTATTAAAGTTATTAACAACTCTACATAAGGTACAATCCACAATTCCACGGACTGATTTGACAGCTCCTGGCATACAAAGCATCATTCCGCGGATTTATGAATTCTACCTTAGACATAACATTCAGACAAGAATTTATATTTTATGAAGAATCAAAGCAAGCAAGATCGAACTGAAATAACACTGGATTTTCAAAATGAGAACGCCGCGCTGTCGGGTGGAGTGGCGTAGTTCGCTTTATTAAAACCACGCGACGCGCCAAGAAACGGGAAATGTGGCGTGAGGACTGGCTGGATGTGGCTCAGGCACTAATGTCTTCGGAACAGTAGTATTCTACAAAAATAAAACTGCACACATCAGTAAAGAAAACAAAACGGAGTGGAGGAATAATTTGTTTTTACTAGAAAATAGTAACGATACTAATGATATTGAGATATAGGAAGAAACAAAACAAGATGGAACTAAAATCGCACTGGATTTTCAAAATGGAAATACCGCGCTGTCGGGAGGAGTGGCGTACCTAGTTTGCTTTATTAAAACCACGCGTCGCGCCAAGAAACGAGAAATGTGGCGTGAGGACTCGCTGGATGTGGCTCAGGTACTAATGTCTTCGGAACATTAGTATTCTACAAATATAAAATTGCACACATTATTGAAGGAAACAACGTGGAGAGGAAACAATAACAGTTTAAAAAAAAGAATGGTATTAATATTTAGGTATAAAAACAAAACAAGATGGGACTAAAATCACACTGGATTTTCAAAATGGAAACGCTGCGCTGTCGGGTGGAGTGGCGTACCTAGTTTGCTTTATTAAAACCACGCGTTGCACCAAGAAACGAGAAATGTGGCGCGAGGACTGGCTGGATGTGGCTCAGGTACTAACCTATTGAGAACGGGTGCGTCCCATAAGATATAACTACAAAATATATAATTTCATATTAATAACGTTCACAAGATATAATGAACGTTTGCTATAACAACAAAATCTATATTTTTATTAGGAATAACGGTCAATTAATATAACACTCATTTTGTATAATAACTTATCATATAACACTCAAATACTCTAAATTTGTTTAATATAACATACATAACGTATATCGATCATAATATATACTATCTTTTATATAAAATATAATAGCGTATGATATACTTAAATAGGTTATAAACTCCATTCCAACCTTTTTCCCCAAAGTGTAATGTTTTCACGGATATCAAACTAAATCAATAGGTAGAATAGGTAGGTTAGGTTCGTTAGGCAGTTTCAGGTGCCCGAAGGGCAAAACGCCCGGAAATAGGAGCCCCGCGAAGCGGGGCTCCGTCTAGTTAAGTTGAGGATTCAACATTTTGAGAATTTTAGAATAGCTAATTAGACGAGCTGCTACTTAAAAAATCGTGTAGACCAGTTGCTTTTAGGCGAGTTGATATGTACACGAGCTGCGATTTAGACAACCCGTTATTCTATACGAGCATTATGTATTTTGGTGTTAGATGTATTGAATATTATACATTATAAATCTAAGGTATTATGAACGTTATACATTATGACCGTTATATACAACGATATTATACTTAAACAACGTTATACTTAACAAAATTAGATATTTTGATGTTATATCAAACGTTCATTATAGACTTTGAACGGTATACAAAACAAGCTTATGCAATATGAGCGTATATAATATGAATATTATACAATAAGTTCTTATATCTTTTATTACTTACCCATTGAGAACAGCAGTATTCTACAAGTAAGAATAATTTTTTTCGCACACATCAGTAAAGAAAACAAGATAATTTTAAACAAAAAAGAACCGACTTCACTTAGGATCCGCTATTCCAAGAGGAAGTGGCCGAGTTGCTGTAAAAAATAGTGAAATCACTATAGGTGTGCCTATAATAGTTGAAGAGTTCCCTCGATTTCTCCAGGATCCCATCATCAGATCCCGACTTGGTGACAATGGGACCATCTAGGGGTTATACCTGTTCGATTCAAAAAAAAATTTTGTAAATCGGTTCACGATTCACGGAGATATGATGTAACATACATACAAAAAAAAAAAAAAAAATGATAAAAAAAAAAAAAATTCAGTCGAATTGAGAACCTCCTCCTTTTTTGAAGTCGGTTAAAAATACAGTATTTTATGTTCCCTAAGGGGCTTAGAGAATGGAATGATATATGATATTTCCTAGCATTTCTTTGGTTTTATTGTAGTATATACTCATTGTAGTGTATAACTCTCTCTCTCTCTCTCTCTTTCTGTCTCTCTGTACGTCACATACATTCTCTATCTTAGAACACGATTCCCGTAGGCTGGCCAAAATTTTTAGGCGCCTGAGCAGTTTTCCTACAGCTCATGAAGAAATTTGAAGCAAAAGCACCGGCTTGCCTAAAAATATGTTGATCCACCGCCACTGCAGTATCTTATGTAAGAAAAATGCCTACACGCTTCACGTCTTTAAATTTTAACTCATATGCCATCAACTTACAGACTTAACAAGTCAAAGAAAGACAGAGAACAACCAACAAAAGCAAAGCAAAGAAAGATAGAAAATCGATAAAAACAAAAGCACATCCAGGCCGTTAAATCCCTCGTCATGTCTCCAACCAACGGATGATTTCCTACACAGGCTTTAATAAAATACGGAACTACTTCTATCATGTTATTGTACTTTCTCGGGTGACGTGAGCCGTCCTCATTTTTCTTCGGAGCAATTTCGTGCATGTTTTGAGTTGAGTAGGTCAGCAGTTTAGAGGTAACGAGACGCGAAGTTTGAGGGCCGAGCTTGAAACTGGACTGAGGTGAAGTTAGAGGGGCAAGATGGTTTTTGGGGAGTTATGGAGCAAGAAAATTACTTGGAATGTAAACTGGAAGGGACCTGATGATCGTAGCTTGTCTTTTTTTTACTCGGTCTGTCATGCTTGAATTGTGACTATGTAGTTGTAGACGGAACTGCTAGCGCATACCTACTTTTCAATATTGCATTTGCCTTGCCTTTGCATTAAGTTGAACAGCATTTTTTCTCTTTGTATTGATGAGCGAGTAACCTCTGTCCGCGAGCGTTTGGTTAACTGATCCCGCCATTTTATTATCTTACAATTTTTCCCAATAAAATGTGTAGGTATCTATATGATCATGATTTATAGAGAGGGTAATAAGCGAAACTGTTTCTAAACTTGACTACAAATTACTTTGCGAAGAGACCGTTTCTTAAAAATTGTTTTGACTTTTATTAGGAAAGTCCACAGAAACGTCAACTCCGTAAAAAGTTTGGAAACAATAAAGATGATGATGAAAGATGAGAATGTTAACTAACATGGGTTTCGTGAATTTTTACCATGAGTTGTGACGTTTCGACACAGGTCTTACCGATTCTTTTTAAGGACAAACTGTATCAAAAACAGAACTCAATGTAAATAAAATTAATACGACAGCCCGTCTAATGACAGTTAATATTTGTAACTGCGAAAATTGTAGAGTAAAAAAAACACGAGTATTTAACGTAAGACCTCCACTAACTAGAGTAACTAACATGAGAATGCGGATGCGGAAGCGTGTAGAAAGTTTTCAATGTGCTTTTCGCCTAACATTTAACGTGTAGGTTTTGTTCTTGTTGGCTTTTAGATATGAAAGGTTAATTAAAAACAGCTTTGAATTCAATCCTTTGAAGCTGTATCTTTGATGACAGGTTATTTCGCTGGATACGTTAAAATTTTTGATTAAAAACGCGTATGCCTTGCAGTTTTGTTTAGATTTATATTGAAACATCTGTACATATTGGCCTACTGGGTTATTCGAGTTATGATAACATTTGCCTTACTTTTATAACATCTTAAGGACATCACACACTTGAGCTGAATTAAGAAAATTCATAGACATTATGCTTAAACGTGTTTAAGACCGCTTAAATTTGTCTATGGCCTCCATATAAATTTAAGCAATCATAGACAAATTTAAGCATTTTTAACCGACTTCAAAAAAGGGGGAGGTTCTCAATTCGACAGATTTTTTTTATAATTTTTTTTTCTGTTTTTTTGTATTTATGTTACTCGACATCTCCGGGAATCGTGAACCGATTTTCAAAAAAAATTTTTTAATCGAACAGGTATTATAACCCCTAGATGGTCCCATTGTCACCAAGTCGGGATCTGATGATGGGATCCTGGAGAAATCGAGGGATCTCTTCAACTAGGGTAAGTAATAAAAGATATAAGAACTTATTGTATAATATTCATATTATATACGCTCATATTGCATAAGCTTGTTTTGTATACCGTTCAAAGTCTATAATGAACGTTTGATATAACATCAAAATATCTAATTTTGTTAAGTATAACGTTGTTTAAGTATAATATCGTTGTATATAACGGTCATAATGTATAACGTTCATAATACATTAGATTTATAATGTATAATATTCAATACATCTAACACCAAAATACATAATGCTCGTATAGAATAACGGGTTGTCTAAATCGCAGCTCGTGTACATATCAACTCGCCTAAAAAGCAACTGGTCTACACGATTTTTTAAGTAGCAGCTAGTCTAATTAGCTATTCTAAAATTCTCAAAATGTTGAATCCTCAACTTAACTAGACGGAGCCCCGCAAGCGGGGCTCCTATTTCCGGGCGTTTTGCCCTTCGGGCATCTGAAGCTACCTAACGAACCTAACCTACCTATTCTACATGATTTAGTTTGAAATCCGTGAAAACATTACACTTTGGGGGAAAAGGTTGGAATGGAGTTTATAACCTATTTAGTATATCATACGCTATTATATTTTGTAATTATTATACTAAAAGATAGTATATCTTATGATCGATATACGTTATGTATGTTATATTAAACAAATTTAGAGTATTTGAGTGTTATATGATAAGTTATTATACAAAATGAGTGTTATATTAATTGACCGTTATTCCTAATAAAAATATAGATTTTGTTGTTATAGCAAACGTTCATTATATCTTGTGAACGTTATTAATATGAAATTATATATTTTGTAGTTATATCTTATGGGACGCACCCCTTCAACTATTATAGGCACACCTATAGTGATTTCACTATTTTTTACAGCAACTCGGCCACTTCCTCTTGGAATAGCGGATCCTAAGTGAAGTCGGTTCTTTCTTGTTTAAAATTTTGTCTATGAATTTTCTTAATTCAGCTCAGGTGTGTGGTGCCCCTTATACCGTAAAATGGGGCGACTTTAGGAAATTTTGGAGATACTTTGATAGATTTCAAATGGTCATAAAAGCGGCATTATTTTCAATTTTCCTAATCTATATTGGTAATTGGCTAGAATATTATACATTCTTACATTTTACTAGGCGTCTAGAGATTGAAAATCCATACTTTAGTGATTAAGTCGATTTTTCAAAGTCGCCCCTGTATTTTAAAGTCGACCCATTTCACGGTACTGGCTAGATTAATCATTAAAGAACAGCTACCAGATTTCCTGATGCTACTCGAAAATGGTCGTAACTTTCTGTGACTTTTTATCTCCAATTTATCTCCAAAATATAAACTGTGTAGGTAACTAAGTAAGTACTTAATGTATTTTTGATTAAAAAGTAATTTGGTACGCCGTGTACGCAGCCGCAGATTCATAATTAAACGCCATCGTGGAAACCTTTTAATATATGAAGAGTTTGAAAACGCTGCGACTTTTTATGTCAATTTGGTGTTTTAAATAAATCTTTCGACACATTTTTTTATCTATCTTTTTTTCGCCGACTGAACATTTATTTAAAAAAAAGACTTGATAAAACTCAAACTTAAAGATAGCTATTATATTGTGTTATATGTATAGAGTTACTATAGTCACCTTTAATCTCTCGATCATTAGATTATCGAACTCGCGGAGCGTAAGCGAAGTGAGGTCTTACAAACAACTCCAGACCGAACTGTCACCTGGCTGCTGGGACGTCTCGGCATTTGGATGGCTTTTTGATTTCGATAGTTTGTCCGACGATAACTTTAGTAACGTTTTTCTGATCTTTATGAAATTTCTTGGGGCTGTAGCAGAGATACATAAAATTTGTAAGTTCGTATATGAGCAGGATCGATCAAGTGGTTATGGAGCCAGAAGGAGAAAAAAAATCCTCCTTAGGGTCTTGTTATATTGGTCAACTCGTTTGCAAGTAAATCGCGAGTTCTCGGTTCGAGGCGGACTACTAGTGTCCATGTCATCATAATATGTGACAGTCTAGATCAAAAGGTACCCTTCGACGGCCGGCGCTTACGCCTGTATTACTCGAATACAATATTGAACCTGTATAATATACTTTGCCCAGCAGTGGGACACTCTTGGCTCCTATAAAAAAAAATATATATATAACGTAAGCGCCGTCCGCTAAATGTAAACTTTCCAAAAACGCGTCACATAATTCGATACCTTTGGGTTCAATTGGCGTAAAGGACATTTTGGCGAAAATGAGTTATATATACAGCTGTGTTCAGAATTTCAAGCGCTATCATTCTGTATATTTAAAATTTCGATATCTCTTAAAAAGGTGCCTTTACGACCCAATTTTTATACTATGAGCTTGCAAAAACAGCTTATTTAAAGGGACGTAAATGACCAGTTAAAATTTACAGTTTAAAGATATAATCGTAAAGGAAGTCCCTAAACATAAATATTATCGTAAGTGACTTTCATCTCGTTTATCGTCCTTTAAGCCCTTCATTTTTTTTGCGTATTTTTCAAATCGTATGGGCTAGATGGGTGTAAAGGGCATGTTTTATTACGTTTGTCCTTTACGACCTGCTTTAAAATGATTTTGCCATAAGCGTAATGATGTGAACATGGTTGTAAAGGACTTTTGTAATATTCTGTGACCTTTACTGCTATAAAGGAGTTTATAAATTCCTAAATTGACAGAATTAACATGGATGTAAAGGTGTATAATGTTAAATAAGTAGTTTCATGTGACCTTTATCACTATAATATAATGTTTGACCTTCAAATTAGTAAACATTTCCGCTCAGTGCAAATGTAAACTAACGGTGTAAAGGACACTTATCATGAATATAGTTAAGTTTTGTAGGAAAACACGTCCTTTATATGTTTTTATTAATTACCAGATTATTAAGGGCACGTGAGTGTTATTAGGTATTTGTTTGTATTTTAATGAGAGAAGTTAAATTGAACGTGTTATAAATCTAATAATTGTTTGAAAATAAATAATCGGTCTGTTAAAATGTAATATTATCACCAATTATCAATATTTTATCGTTTTAATTCATAGCATAAACATCAGTTACAATTTAAATTAACATAATAAAATTAACTACTGCTCTAGTTACACCGAACTATTACCAATTTCGTCGGCTAAGTATAAGATCTAAAAAAGCATTGCGATCAAGCTACACTATGTACACGCCGTTTTCATTCACTACGTTACCTTTTTAATAAAAAGTAAGATATGGATGAAGATATGTATCCTTTAGAAAAGAGGGTACACTGGGTTGAAGGCTAAAGAGACAAAAGGGTCCCCCCGTCGTCAACATATTGCATCAATTTGGAGCTCTCTGGCGACCTTACTCACCGACAGGAACACAACCTATTTACCTAAGGTTTTCGGTGAGGTGGAGGTACTTTCCCAGTCGGGCTCTGCTCCAGATTTGAGCAACATGATATTCGCAAATCTGTGCCCTACCACACATAACTAGATGACATTCGCAGTGCCCATGCCCCTCTTTTAGATGCAAGTAGTCTAAGGACGTACCCGGTCGAAAACTAAACGTGACAGGTTTGAAACGTATCCGGATAGGACGTTATGATAGATTTGGTTTTAATTTATTCATATAATTGTCTCGTATTTTCTTTAATTATAATAGAAATTATATTTTTTTATTGTGTGAAATTGGAAATTATAGACTCTTTTCACTTGAGACTCTAGAGACACAGAAATTTCTAAGTACCTATAGAAGAGTTAATAATTGCTTTCAAATTAAAATCTCTTTGTTTTTTTCGTATTTTACAATACGATATCTTGAAATATTGGAATAATATTATTAGTATTATATTTACAGTAATTTTACCCAATAAGTAAACGTCCTAATTCTTGATATCCTAATAGTAATCATCTTCCGATCCGTTACTTCCCTTGTTATGACTTAAGGTATCAGCAATTAATACAGATTTGAACAATAGGAAATTTACTTTATCTTCATTACCGGAATATATTAGCTACAAACTATGTTCACCAAAGATGTTCATATCATAGCACCCTTCATTAGGTTTTGCACACGAGTCGAAGTGGTTTACCAGGGCGTGGCCGCTGCACACACAACAGCTACTACGAGCTACAAGTAAACATATTATGAGGTGTTGCAGACCAGGCAGCAGCCGTCTCCTGCTTGCGGGTCAACCGACGGCTTTGTAAAGGTACTATGTACTGCTGAACACCCCAATACGCCCCAACGGTACCGTATAGCATTTGAACGTTGGGACAATATGGCGCTGCAGCGGTCGGAATCGGAATGGCGATGAATGAATGAATATTAGCTAGTTTTTGAGCAAGCTATTCATTTCTATTTCATAACTGATTAAAAATATTGCGTTTTCTATATTATAAATGTAATCCGGATGTACCTAATCAAATCAGCCACGTTTTGATACACTTTTCAGGCTTCCTAAGAGTAAACTAAGCTAAATACAGTTAACGTGTGTACTGTCACCGGTAATTATACGCCCCAAATTTATGGTAAAATAATCTAAGATCGTTACTAACGCCCCGAATTTGGAGTAAAATAATCTAGGACCGTCACTTACGACCCCATCATTTTCAAATTATCATAAATTTCATGGGCATAAAGGACACTCATAGCGTTTTTAACCAATTGTAAAGGACATTAACTTCTAAACTACTTAGTTTATGGATAGGATTCCTAATTCAGATTAGAGATACCAACAATTGGAGTACTATTCTAATACACATCAAAGATATAGCTCGATAAACAAAAAAGATATTATCAACATTTAAAAAAAACTCTGTTTTTTGCGTCTCCTGAAAACCAGCATTTTGTCCTTTACGCCAATTGAACCCAAAGGTATCGATATTGTATTATCCTCGAGTTATATTAGGTTTATTGAAAAAAAAATATATACGTATAATATATGCCTAATCTAAATAACAGTGTTTAAAACAAAATTTAGACAAAATATAAACGTTTTACGATCGCATTACCTATTGTTTGCTTTCGAAATTTAATCTTGGTTGTACAGGCAGCATCAATAGTATCTTCCTACACGAAGGCCGCAAAAATATGTGACACGCTCCCATGGCTCTACAAATAAGAGCGTGTCACATAATTTTGCGGCCTTCGTGTAGGAAGATAGGTTCTAAAATTTGGTGTAATTAGCATCACGGAGTTTATTAATTCGTGATTAGCATCAGATGTTTTTATTATTTAGGAACAAAAATTTATTTACGAACGGGCCGGCGTTCAAAATTGTTTTGAAATTAGTAATAGCAGAGACTATAGAAGAGCACAGCCTAAGAACTTTTGAAGCTCATGTCGATTGCGCCATCTATGTCAAAGCCTCCTAAAGATACCGAATATGCACAGCTACTCCACCTAGTAACAAATAGCGTACTATTAGTACACTAGTAGCTACTAGGTGGAGTAGCAGTGCAGGTGACATTTCTCTTACATATTCGGTATCTTTAGGGGGCTTTGACATAGATGGCGCAATCGACATGAGCTTCAAAAAGTTCTTAGGCTGTGGTCGTCTATATCTCTATAGTCTCTGGTAATAGCCGAAGCGCGGTGAACGGGATTTTTCTTCGAGTTTCACTGGCGTCCTTTCAGTAAATATTAAATAATGCTGTTCCATTACCCGTTATTAAAATTATAATCCAAAATTAGTTGCGCAATTTTTATCATTATATTAGTAGTGAGCAGGTTCGTAGCCAGATTTGCAGTTAAGCTAGGGCAATGTTAATTTAATGGCTCCTCTGCATGATGGGCCATCATAAGGACGCAGCTATGCGTTAGAGGGAGCTAACGATATTGCGATCTCGTTCCGTTGTATAGCTGCGTCCCTATGATGGCCCATCACGTAGAGCCAGCCTAAGGTAGGGAATTCCCTTTATCTACACCCATAACATAAATCCTCTATTCTACGTTCGGATGTAATTACCACTATTATTGCAACCAGTAACGTAACATTAGTGTATTATCTTATCTGTATCAGTGTGGTAAAAACGTATGAAAATTGATTACTATATCGATATAACGGTAATGTAATGAAAATCCGTCCTCCGACCGCGGTCATGCGCTCCCTCCGATCGGCGCACAATTGAGTTGCCCATGGCGGTGCAATGGCGGTCATTCTAATGGTTTCCGACACGTCAAAACGACGACACGATAAAGCCGTGTATGCAACTGTAAGTAATTAGGCCTTAAAACACTCGTGTCAACTCGTATTTTAAGGACCCTTATTACGTAACAGCTACATACCTAGACTACTATTATTGTCATAGTTAATGGTAGTTTTTAAGGTAGGATGTTGCCCTATACCCTCCTATAGCTATGGCCCTGGTGATGAGCGGGTATTTTCTTTTAGTCTCGCTGGCTTGAATACTGTTCCTACTAATATAATTGTCATCAATAGCTATTATGCGAGTACGTCCCACTGCTGATGCAGAGGTTCAAAGCTCAAATGCTGAAGAGTCGCCAGGACGCTCGCGTTCCCATACAAACGTAGTTCAGCTCTCATTTTAAAACGACATGCTTTAGAACCACGACATTTGGCATGGGCATTCTAGTAGTACAGATCTAGGTCGGACATTCGTTTTCGTTGCCAAAAATTGTACCTAATACAAAGAAAATACAGCCAGTTACAGATTTACATACAAAACTTATTTTTGATATATTTTCTTTTTATTACAATTTTTAGCAACGAAAACGAATGTCCGACCTAGATCTGTACTACTAGAACGCCCATGCCAAATTTCGTGGTTCTAAAGCATGTTGTTTTAAAATGAGAGCTGAACTGCGTTTGTATGGGGACGCGAGTTCAAGCGACCGTCCTGGCGACTCTTAATAGAAAATTGAAATACATACACATATACTTATATTTCTGAATAATTATACCTATCTACTACCTTTAGCATTTTACTAATTAACGCAATTACGAATAATGAATACGGATAACGGGGTTACCCACAAAAATACCTTGTATTTATAATCAAAAACGTCAAAAAGAAACAACGCTAATCCTTTGTTCTAAACATAATGAATTAGAATAATTAACGTTGTCTTTTGTTTTGAGCTCTTTAAGTATAATAGAAACTTAATTTTTTTTGAAGTAATATCCCAAAGGATATTGGAAATTCGCATTACAAAGCTTTAGATAATATCATAATTCAATTATACAAAAGTAAGGGACGGATATGAAAAGGATTATTCAAATGGTGAATGAATATGGAAAGGTAATTGATTCATAGAGGGTCAGACCCTTGGGAATGATGAGAACATAGTCCTCAGAAAATTATCATTACAGTCTTGGAACATAACTTTCTTAAAACATATGTATGTCGTACACCAACCTTATTTATATGTGGCTGTGGAAAAACATAGTACATACCTATAAAGTATATCTACTGTTAAGTTGGGCAACTATAATAATTATATATTATATTATTAATTTATTACACAAGATGGAAAGGTTGATGTTTAACGTCTCGTGCCTTTATTGAGACCCGAGCTAGCGAAATATTCCAAAATTGGGCCATGAGCGTAGCAAGCAAACCATTCAGTGCCCATGACGACACGTTGTCGTCACGGCTCTACAAAGCATTTTCGCTACAAAGTGGGAAACCCATGTTATCGGCTACGGCGTGAATGTGTTAAAAATGGAATCTTGAGCGTACGAGGGCCTTAAGAGGCAAGAGAGGTTGAACAAACTTTGCTACCGAGTATAATTAAAAAATTCACCATACAACCACAGGAAAAATATTTAAAAAATCGAAGCCAAATATTCATTTGCCTGGCATTTAGTATTTGGTAATGAATTCTCATTCAAGATTATATAATTCAAAATCATAGGTGGAGTGGTGAAAATACATATGCCATTGGTTGCTAAGTCTGCCGTTCGTAGATTTCTTTTTTTGATTTAATGTTTTTTCTTATATTTCATGAGTTATGCATGATAAAATCATTTTTTAAATTATAAAGATAAGTTAAAATTAAAAATAGCAACGTTTTAAAATAAAGAAAAGAAATCTACAAAAGTCATGAATCATGATCATGTACTTTTCAAGTATGTAATTTTTTTGGGGCTAAAATTTGTAAAAATGTGACATTCTATATTGAAAGGGCCGTATCGTATGGTGGCTAGCGCTTATGTCTTTATTTCTTGCAGATAATATCGAATCTGTACAACGACTACAACGCACCGGCCACCATGAAGTCCTTTAAACATGGATTTCACAAATATTCATTTTTAAACCTTTTTTGGACAGATCTTACCTAAATCCAATCCATTTTCGGATTACTGTGTTGTGTGACGCAGCTAACCTATAGTTAGTAATAATGTTGATTGGCCTGATTAGAATCCTGATTATACAAAGGCAATCAGCCTAGCTTCGATTTCGAATCCCGATGGATATCATTATACTTACTTATATAGTTTTGAGAAGCAGATTTGGATTTTACTACTTATTATTTTTTCTTTTAATTAAGGTGCGTTGGGGTAAGATAAAAAGTAGTCTGTAATGCCGGAGCATTACAGACTACTTTTTATCTTACCCCAACGCACCCTACACAATAGGTGTAGTAGGTTACTTTTTCTGTCTTGTCGTTTTCTGTTCAAGTTCTTTTGATATGTCGTTTTGAAGAACTAAGTATTATTGTATATAATTTACTGTTTTGAAAGTCCCGCCGGGTTTCTTGCCGGTAATAAGTAATACTTCTCGGGTCAGAGGTGTAGGGTTAGAACCGGTGGTAGTTTCTTTTTTCTCTCTGACATTCATAAGTGCATCGTAATGTGCCTAAATTGAAGAATATATATATCTTTTATGTTTCTATCTTTTACGTCAAGGCCATGTTTTGAGTTCTTAAAACAATATTCGATTAATATCGAATACTGAAAGCTACTTTTTAAAGATACATAAAATAAACCTCCAAAAAAACAAACGAATTGGCGTGCACACTTCTGTGTCAATTATTTTCGCATTACGTGACTGGAATATTTTACCTAAAGAATTTTCTGCAAACATTTATACATTTGCCGCCATTATCGCTTCGTGGGTTTCAAGTTTCAATAACCAATGATGTCCGCCGTCATTACCGTTCGTGTCATCACCTGTCACATTTACTAGGATACAATGAAGTGGACGAAATACGCATTGATGTATCCAGGTATTACGTGGTATCGAATATCTCGATGGTGATCAATATTCATGTTTCATTTCGGGCTAGCTTTAACCAGCCACTTCATTAGATATCTGACAATTCATGTATATTATTCCTGAGATGGAAGAAAGGCAGCCATCTCATCAGGCATAAGATATAAATAGCTGTTTCGTGAAGAAAAACCATGTTTTTCAAGCCAGGCAAAGTTGTGCATCGTAGGCAAAGTATGTGACGTTCAGATTCTTATATTGCTTATTTCTTCTTGTTAACGCTCTGCTACCATACCATGTTGATGTTCTTTGGGTTTTTTGAATAAAAGCTTGATGTTGTTAGAGAATTTTATTTTAGAATATTAAGTTACATATTGTTCCGTAGTTTTTAATAAGAGCGAGTTCAGTCAGTGACAGCTGACAGATATTCAATTGTTTATTGAGGCTAGTGCCATAGACAATAACAGACAATCTCAACTGCTATACATATTGACATGGGCACGTTTCGTAGTGGGTATAACATTGTGATCACTGATGTGTTACGAGTACATACTTGACTACCTTTATATATACTTTCGACACTTTTAATTATTTATATGTCTTCCGAGTCTAATGATACGTATTTAAAGATATATTTCCTTTAAATAACAAGTATATAAACTATATGTCAAACTATAATTTGCTTTGAAAATTCGCTCCATTCCATCCATCAACGTGAAACCTAACTGCACAATACTCGTACTACCAGCATTTTCACATTTTTCGCACGTACAAGTTATTAAGTTACGAGCCCTTTAGTTAGTTCATAAACCGTCTAAAAGAGTTCGCAAACCTCACTAACGCAATTTGTGCGAGCTGGGCCATTGTAAGCGCTAACTGAGTCAAAAATCCAGAAAACCCAGTAAAGAAGCAGTAGTCAGATCCCTACTAAAGTTACAGCATTAGAGGTCACACTACACTGGTATAATCGATTACGTAACTCGTATGCTTTCGTTTCACCAACTGGAACGTGTGGATGTCAGCAGTTTCTGAACCAACATTGTTAGTTCGAGGATGCTTTAACATCACTATAAAGCTGTAAACCAACTAACAGCCATATAACTGAACTCCGAACAATCGGATTTTTATTGCCGGTGTATATTATGCAATAATTCAAGCGAATGCAAGTGTTGGAGAACTTAAAACGGCGGCCGGAGAAGTTCGAAACTTGAACGTTTGGCTGACTCGGCCGTATTTCAGGGGAAATGAAGATTCTGGATATAAGTTTCGCGTCTTTGGAGGCGGATAAGAACATTGAGAACATTTCTTGTGGCATAAGTTACGTGTATCTGACTTAAAATTACCTACGTAAGTTTATAAGGGAGCATTAACAAAGATTTTAACCTCCCTGCCCCTCTGTTAGAATGTTTCCACTCTAAATCACACGTGAGATATTTGTATGAAAATCGTTATGCTGAGCTGTTAGCTTACTACTTATGTATGTAGGATTTATAACAAGAATGGAGGACTCAGAATGTATAAACATCATCCATATTATTATTCTAAGTAATTTTGCAGTGTCAACTGTTACTACGTCATATTTTAACTATTTTTAACCACAAATACATTTCACTCCGTCACAACGCTTCCACAAAAGCCCAGTTAATATCGGTCTGGGAAATAAGAAAATTGAATTACACCGTTAAAACAATTTAGTAATTATTTTGATTGAGCATTGTCCCTTTGTTTAGGAAATGATTTCAAAGGAATTGTTCCCTTATGCGTTTGACAGACAAATTTAATGAAAAGCCTAGCCGCATCATCTTTTATTTTGTTTTATTTTGGGCTTTCAACTTGAGTCTTATTTCTTCTCGTTTACAATACGGAAAAGAATGACTTTTATATTTTGACCAATTTTAAGATTCCGTTGTCTTCTCCATTAGTCCGGATCTTTGTTTAGCAATTTATTTATTTTTCAGCAATTATTTGAAAACACTCGGATCGATTTGGTATTTTTTGGCTGAAGAATTTTATTTTACTGTTCGCCAATAGACAACATATCATTGATTTGCAGCAAGAACAGCGTTGTACAGAGCCTTGCGGGACACCAGCGTTTATGTTCATGCTTTCAAAGCAACTACCGTCGACTGCGGCATGTATGATTCTGCCGGACAACAAGCTGGCAACCCATCTGCACAATCCCTCGGGCAGTCCGTAAGATGGATTCAACAGAAGCCCCCGATGCCAGACCCGATCGAACGCCTTAGCTATATCAAGGCTGACTGCCAATTCCTCTCCCTGACTGAAGCTTAGCACCAGCAGCATGAAGAATAATTATAAACCTTGCATTAAAGTACGATAGTTCTAAAGCAGCTCGAGCACTATTTATTCATGTGATGTATGCTACGCTATGCTATAACCTAAGCTTAATACCTTAGTAACTTTTCCAAGCTAAAAGCTACGCACACAAGGGAATTTCCAACGTTTTCTCAAACTCAATTATATTCAAGAGAGATGGGAAATGAAATATTTATGTCGAAAGGGTGAACTTATGAAGACAAAAGAGACCGGTAATATTCGCGTGTCACTCCATTTCAGCTTGTTAAATTAGATGCTCTTTATGAACGTCAAAATGTAACGTAACGTTTGACGGCCTCCGAAGCCTAGTTGGTAGTGACTCTGCCTATGAAGCAGGAAGGAGATCCCGTCTTCGAATCCTGGTCAGGGTATTATTTATTTGTCACGAATATTTGTTTCTGAGTTATGGATGATTCCTATGTACTTAAGTATTTACCTATATCAAACTATTATATATATCGTAGCCTACTCGTATTAGAATATTTGCATATAACGCTCGACACAAAAAGCAAATAGCGGAAATTGCCAAGAGAAAAATCTCAATAGAAGTAAATAAAATAATCCAATATAAAGCACCGTATCTATAAAACGTTATTGCATTAGATTTCCCTCGCGTAGGGTAAGCGCTCCGATTGTTGACTGGCTACAAATAACATTTCAACAGTTAGCTCATCTCTGTTTTGCTTTTATACCCCAAGTGAATGTAGGGCAAACAGAGCGAAATAGTAAATGTTTGCTATCTGTAGTCCTTATTACTGGGGAATAAGGACTATGTTTTTTGTTTCGAGTTTGGATAGCGGAATATCAGAGAAATGAGGATATAACTTTATGCTTATTGTTCATTTTATACTTCAATATGGATACGAGTACATTTATTTTGTATTGAGTGAAAAAGTCACTTATGTAGTCATGTTATGTTAAATAATAATAGTGTAATCAATTCAATAACGTAACGATTGCGTTTACGTTAGGTCTTAATTTGTATGGGTTTTTTAACACAGCACACCAAGCGGAACGTATCGAAAATTAAACCACTGAGTATCTATGAAGTATCTATCTCTACTAGGTGATTTAGTTTTCGATAAGTTCCGCTTGGTGTGCCGTTTCAAAAATCCCATACAAATTAAGACCTAACGCAAACTCAATCGTTGTTACGTTAGTGAAACGATTATACCAAGGGCTCTGTACGGCTACCATGAGTTTGTCATTGACATTTTTCGTTAACGACTAACGAATTTTCTATCTGTGCATCTCGTTTACACTAATATGTTACAAGCAAGATGCACAGATAGAACACTCGATACTTCGTTTTCGAAAACATCAATGTCATAACTCATGGTAAGCGTAAGTCAGAAGATGTCGTGTCCGCAAAGCATAATATATAAGTGATTTTTTGGTCAGGGTATTCATATGTATAACAAGTTACCCGTCGATGTTTTGAATCTATCATTTCCCGCTCTTAAGAAATACTTGAAAAAAACTTTAATGTCAAAGGGTTATTACAGGGTCGAGGACTATATGACAGACATATATGCATGGCCCAAACCAGAATCTTTAAAATCATCTAGCATTTAGAGGACACAGTTCAGGTAAGAAAGAATCCCACCAAAAACATTCTGTAAAAAACTAGCCAAGTCTCGATTGAGCTGCTTGTTTATCTCTAAAAAGTAATGAAATCAAGACAATGTCGTACTAAGTCTAAGGTTCCTTACTGCGATTTCTTTATTATTATAGTTAATGTTGTGTGACTTGGCCGTTGAAGGGTACACAACCAGGTGCTCCATGACACCATTGCACCAGTCTGTCACCAGAACCGCTACCCATTGACGATGGAAAATGACCCTTCAACGGCCAAGTCACACAACATTAACTATAATAATAAAGAAATCGCAGTAAGGAACCTTAGACTTAGTACGACATTGTCTTGATTTCATTACTTTTTAGAGATAAACAAGCAGCTCAATCGAGACTTGGCTAGTTTTTTACAGAATGTTTTTGGTGGGATTTCACTTCTTTTTGTAGAAACGTACGAAGTAATATCTAACTAAATAAACTAAACCTAGAATTCTAGAAAAGTACTTACTTATAAACACGAACGCTATTCGAAGTACTGCCTAACTGTCAATTAAACCTAGAAAACTAAGAGTACCTATTAAATAGCTAACAATTAAATAAAGTATTCAATTAAAACTTCTTTTAAAACTAATAATTAAGTAATAATCAGTAATCCGTCACTAGTAATAAAATTCAAATCTTCGAGTTGTTTTAATAACAACCTGCTAATTAACCTTAGCAAACCTCACGAAATAATAAGCGAAATCAACGAAATGCAAATATTCCCTCCTAATCCCTAGCAAACGTTTTCAAGCGCAGTAGAAGAATGTCGTAAACGAACTGTAACGCGGCCGGTTACCACTTCGCCATATAAGGTTATCGGAAAAACAAACGTAAGCGCGTGTTATAATACAGTCAGCGCCATCTAGCGACGTGTGCGGGTATCACCGCCACTCTTAGTCCAATGCATTATATTTTGACCAAATTTTGAGCGAAATTAATGTTTTAGTGTAATTTGTTTAGGTATTTAATTTCTTTAATGTTCGAGTCGAGTAGAATACAATGATATTTACTATGGATGGGTTATACTCTAACAAAATGTGCATAAAAATACTTCCAACTTATTTCATAACTTTTTAGCAATGATTCCGTTATATTTATCTATTTTGACAATCATTACGTCTTTGTCACTTTCATTGTTAGAAAATTATAGTTTTGTCTCTTTCTCACGCTGGTGACGGCAGCTCATTGGCACGTCCGCATCTCTCGCTTGCAGGTGCGCGACTAGTGACAATTGTTTGAATTCACTCATTTTAAAGGCTTCACTTTTGGAGCGTGCATAACCCTTATTATACATATATCATAGGTAGAATAAAGCTAATCGTTCGACTATTTCTTCTTGTAAACTTGTAAGTATACCTAAGTATAAAAGCCAGTCTAGTCTTATCCAGAGTTTTCTTTTAATTTTATTTTCACACCACCTGCTCGACAATGCCAAATTATGTATCATGAAGCACTTTATGAAGGCCCTGGCGGCCCGATTGGTCGAGACTACAGGGGACCATAGAGCTGGCGCGTACCTCTCCCAGCGTATATCCTTAGCTGTGCAGAGAGGTAACGCCGCCAGCGTAATGGGGACCATGCCGCAGGCGGATATTTTAGACGGGGTATTCTTTTTGTAGTTGGGATTTTTATACCTGTATCATGAAAACCCCACCGAAAGCACATCATTGTAGCTCTTGGCTTTAGCAGGGAATAATGTTACATTATAACCCACCGGGTAGTAATGTGATTTTACTTCTTATTGTTATGTCGTTAAAGTCTAATTTCGCAAAGTCCGGACGGCGCCTCAGCTAATCCCCGCGAGCCGCGGCGTCACACCGAACTGATTTGAAAATGGAACAGATTTTAAATCCTAAAACAATTGCCGCGAGTGTCATAAGACGCTGCAGTATACGGAGAAATACTTCACTCTTCAGTACTATTAAAGTAGAAGATAAAATTCTAATAGTACGTACTAAACATCCATTTTCTGTTTTGATTTACTTTCATAAAATTCCGTTTCTAGTAGCCTTGGTATTGTTATTGTCTCGCAAGAGGTGAGAAAAGTAGAGTATATTCCTTGGGGATAAAGCTGTGTTAGTCACGGGCGCGCTTAAATCACTCACTACACTCAGGACTCAGTCTTCATTCCCTCGCTACGATCGGGAGTTAACTCAAGAGTCCTTCGTTACGATCAGGATTCAATAGCGCGGCCGTGACATAAAACAATGCTTTATTTGTATGCCTTGGTGTACAATCTACTATTTCATGCGTATTAAAAGCAGAAGGGGAGGCATTCGCCCAGCAGTGGGACGCTATAGGCTAGATTAAATTAGACTAGTGGTTCTGTGAACCGTAGACTTCGGAGCATTTCCCCCTTTTTCTCTCCTTTCCCACACCCTTGAAACTTTTTTTTACAACAACCTCTAAGGAAACCTCTTACCCGAAAATGATTGAAATCCGTCCATAAATAACGCGACGGCAAACTTCCCCCTTTTCGCCTTAATTTTTCCCCCAATAAAAAAATGGCTCGACAATTTTTGGCAAATAAATCAAGGAACGTACATGCCAAGTTTCATCGAAATCGGATGAAAAATGCGACCTCTAAACCGACACTGACCAACCAATACACACACATCAATTTTGGATTTTAGGTATGTGATTATAGCTTACTGGATGACGAAAATTTCTGCGTTCTAGTCTTATCCAGAGGTTCTCAAATAGGGGCCTGAAAATGCGGTGAAATGGTTCCAGTAAAGGATGGTACGGCAGTGTTTGCTTCGCGCTCGACTTGGCGGGGGCACTGCCGTGCCCCCAGATATCAAACGTATTGCGAAGCAGTCAGATTTGGATTTTATTTTTATTTTTCATTTTAATTAAGTACACAATAGTTAATACATGTCTGTCTCTCAAGCTGTTTTGATATGCCTTCTTGAAGAACTACGCATTATTGTATATAGTATCTTTAATGTATTAGTATTACTGTTTTGAAAAATAAGTCCCGCCGAGTTTCTTGCTGGTATTAAGTAATACTTCTCGGGTCAGAGGTGTAGGGTTAGAACCGGTGGTAGTTTCTTTTTCTCTCTGACGTTCATAAGTGCATTGTAATGTGCCTAAATTGAAGAATAAATATATTTTATCTTTTTTTAAATCTTTTTAAATCGGCTAGCGTAGCGAGCTGCGGTACAGAGAGTGTTAAGCCATGATAAGCTATTTCGAGTCTATAATGTAACTCCAAAACATCGATATGAATATATATTTTGTACAAACAAAGTAAATCTCTAGCTCGCAAAAATCTTTGTCTCAAGTGTTAGCAGAGCAGCTCTGCCAAAATAATCCAAAATACCTATATAGCAGATTCTTCCCAGGAACGCGAAGGCACGCGCGGCCCGAATTCTTGCTTTGGTGGTCGCATCAAGAATTTTTATTGTCAATATTACAGCGTGAACCTATGTGTGTGTTTATACCATTATTTGTGAGGGAATGTTCGGTTTACCGCTTTCTGGCTGTGAGGCGTGCAATACCGTTATTTTTTGTATGGGCAACACCACGATTTGGGAATTACCTAAAGAAAATACCGTTATTGTGTAAGTAGTTCTTCTTCTTCATGTGCCATCTCCGTCCAGGAGGTCGGCGACCATATGTCTATATGTCTCTCTATCTTTAGTCATGCGAATTAGTCTATCTATGCTCTTCACTTCACTTCTAACAGTTCTAACCAGTCTCTTATATTTTTAGTCCATGATGTACGCCTTCTACCGCGGCCTCGCTTACCTTCAATTTTTCCTTCAATTATTATTAATAATTTATTAATTTTAGTAGATTGTATTTATTGTTTCTATATATATATGGCCAAAAATGCCGTTTTTATTTTCTTAATTGTTGATACTACTTAGTAAGTTTGTAAGTGTATAAGTAGTTAGAAACATTAATTATCTACATAAGAAACATCGATATCATTAAATTTGTTTTTGAGTGGTTTACAAGACGTATTTAATCCAATGCATGTAGGAAAATTAGTTTCGATTCATTTAAGTGGGTTAATTTATAGGTTTTCGAAGGTTTTATAAAAATATATGAAATGAAATTATATATTATTTGTACATAATTAATTAAAACTTTAGTTTTGGCAACACTTAAAGTCTTTGTTGCGCCATCGGCTCCGGTGTAGGGCACGGGATAACGTACAAGATGGCGCTGACAGCAACTGTCAGGGCGAAACGTCAAACTAAACATCCAAACTGATCCAACTTCACGAACTTGCCAGGTTTGGAGTATCGACACTATATCGACTAATTATCATGTGGGGAAAAGTTTCTCTGAACTATCTTATGTGGGCCATGGGCCAGACATTAATGTCAGTAAGAATTACGTTATTAATAAAATTTTAAGATAGATAAAAGATAAGATAAAAATATATTTTATTTCACAAAAGGGAATACATAGAATTCTCGCCACTCTACATACATCTCTGTCGACAACCTTAATATCCTAAATTTCTTGTTAAATTAATTTGTTAACCACTTATTCATAAACTTGTTTTAAAGCTCATTTAACACTTTCCGTACCACAGTTCGCTACGCGCTACGCTCGTAGCCGGTCCTAGTGTTTTCCCGCTTTGTAGCGGAAAGCGCCTACGAACAGAGAGCCCGCCTAGCGGGTTCCTAGTCGTGAAAGTGTCTAACTAATCTTTTGTCTTTATTTGTCTCTTTGACAGTTGTGTTTGTTAGAAATAGACAAAACATCATTCAACTATATACGGTTTGAAGCACGTTTATGAATAAGCGGGTTAATTAATAAAGTAGTTTTTAATTTAGAAAAACAAAAACTGTATTTTAAGGTCTCCTTTATCAAAACAAAGGACAACATTGAAAACTGCAGTAGAAAATTAAAGTAAAACTCCAAAGAGCTCGCACCCAATAAAAGTAAAGTGCACGCTGTTAGCATTTGGTAAATGAAACTGCCGTGAATTCTACAATGCCTCTATTTTCTTATTAGGTGCACTTGCGAGCACATTAACTGGACTATGCACTGTTTGGACACTTCGTATAAATACTGTCTTAGGGCCCAGGCAAACGTTCGGTTTGCATGTCAGGTCGCCGTATACGGTCGCCGCGTCAGGTCGCCTGAAGGCGCATTTCTCATACTAAATGCCAGTTCCCCGCACACATACGGTTCGCCGCCGTACGGCATAAAAACCTAATGTCATGTCAAAATGTCACAACCGGACGTGTGCGGGTGTGATTCGGTCAGGTTACCGAACCAGGCAGCCGTACCGTCCACCGTACGTTTGCTTTCACCCTAAACTGAAGCGACGTACAGTCGCTTTGATTATTAAACCAACCGGATGCGAGACGCGCTCTCATTTCTATCGGAAAAAGTCTGCCGTTTTTTGCGGGGGAAGGGAACGTCAAATGTATGCTAAACGTCAAAATAGCCACATCAAATAAACATCAGTCCATACAATGAGTCTGACCACTGGTCATACTCATTCCGCAGAGGGGAACGCCTGTCAATGGCTACTCCGCTTGGTTTAAAGCTCTAAGTACAGTCGACGTCAAAGATATGTCAATTACTTTTGCATTTACCCTTTTGTAATAAGGTGCAAAAGTGTAAATATATTTTTGACGTCGACTGTACACGATAACGTTGCTGGGTAATTCCGCGAGACTGTAACGTCAGTACAGTTCTTTCGTGTGTTCTTTGATTGATTCTGCAAATGAAAGTGTTCATATATCTTCCCTATGCCTACAGGTAGATATATAGACACTTAAATTTGCTTATTTAATCAAAGAACACGAAAGAATTGGTAACTGACGTTACAGTCTCGTGGAATTAACCTGTTGCGAATTTATTGAAACTGCTCTTAGTGAGGTAATAAAATTTGTTTCCGCTAAGTTATGCAATAAAATATGACAAGGAGTATTTTAATAAACGCTATCATGAATTACATTTATTAGCCTCGAGTTTCGACCTGTCAGCAGTCATTTACGTACCTCCTCCCTTGAAATTTTAAGGTCGTTTAAAAATAAATACTTATTGACACCGGTCCAGTTCTAAAGTATAAATGTTATGCGTGGAAGATCAAATTGTACGCTGTTACCTTAAAAATTGGGGTAACACTCTCATGGCCTCTTTAGATGGGCCATCATAGGGACGTAGCTATGCGTTAGAGGGATCTAACGATATTGCGATCTCGTTCCGTCGTATAGCTGCGTCCCTAAGATGGCCCATCATGTAGAGCAGTCATCAAAAGCTAAATGTCATCACTAGTCATCAGTTGTTCCTCTCTTCGGTATTGGAAGTTGACACATATTTATTTACAACATAGGTATACTAATATGCAAAAATTTCTGAACTGAACACCGTCAAAATTGTACGTGAATAAAATTACAGGTAAAGGAGAATGGGCATTTTTGTATGGGGAGTGTCCCATGGATGTATACCGTGGAGACGTATCTCGTTTTAAAGGTCTTAATCAGAGAATTATTCTTTTGTATGACACCAACATTGGATATCGTGCAGGGACCGAGATATTAAACAAAAAAGAGCGAACATATAAAGGGCATTTTTTCAAAATATACGTTATGTAATCAATTATAGCATGTTTTATCTTAAAGAACATGAGAAATGCTTTAATTCTGTATACAACACCCTACGTTTGAATACTTACAGGACTAGAATTAATTAATTGAAATTAAGCTTGATATGAATATCCCTTAGTTAAGAGCCAAGCTAATGTGTATACGGTAGTCGTGTATTACATGTCAAAGATGTTTTTATAAACTATTTTTCGTTATATATACTTTAGCTCCAATGCATGCAGGAACTAAAATAAATCTACTTTTTATGTTTATTAATTGTACTCAATGAAGTTATAAGTTTTCTACTCATCACTAGATGGAGTTAGCTTCCAAAATTCTGAATGACATTATTAAAATGAACATTTAGAAAAATGACGTGCCGACGCGACGGTCTAACTCCATCATAACAACGTGCATTTGACAATTGTCTATTACTGAAAATTAAAAAATGCCATCTGTCATTTGACGTAAAGTCATATTATGTCTATGAGGAATATAATATGGAAGAAATATAAATCGACAAAAAAATAGTACGTGGTACGTATTTAATTAATGAAATGGAATAGATGAGGCAATTTTTTCTGACCGCCTACAACAGTAATTCAGAAGAAATATCTTAGAGGGCAAGATCGCATGTGAGTACCCATGTCTATTAAGTTAGAAGTTCAGAAGATTTGGCTACTCTACATCTACAAGCCTTTAAATAATAAATTCAACGTAGGTATATTCAGCGAATCTAATTTGGTTGAGCCGTAAGCTAAAAATTAGGCAAATCAATGGGAATCGAGTTCTATGGACGCTCCGCCAATGGTATATACAGCCTTGGCCAGAAGTGTTGAGCATAGGTGTTTTTTGTTTACAATTTTGATGTTAAGCATTATTTCCCTATCCTAACAATGTACGGTAACGGTAAATGTTATATTTTATTTATAAATATAGAAAACTTCAATTAATAACACTTTCAAGGTACTTAAAAAATATGAAAACAGAAGGTACCAAAAATATAAATTTAAGTCGGTGCGACATATTGCAAATATTATATGCAGTTACTATTAACTTCAACAAAACATGCCTATTAGTTTAAATTAATTGACAAAATAACTTGAACAAAGATGGAAACGATGGACTAAACTTTCCAGTTTTGTATGAAAATCGCATTGGTGCTCAACACTTCTGGCCAAGGCTGTATGTACTACCTACTGGCCTAAAAACTTCACACATGCTGTTTTTTCGTAGATGACTGCTGATTTTGTCGGCTTATTTTCATACCGAAAACGCGAATAGTCTATAGCATACATCAAGTGATATTTTGTACACGAGTTCTGTACCTACATACGAAACCAACAATCACCGGACTGAAAGCTATTATAGGTCACAACGACTTTGCCGCTACCGCTTTAACACAATAAGTAAGCCCACTTCAAGGTAGGGCTGGCTAGATTCATATGTTATAGTGGAAACAAGAAATCATCCCCTTTTCTTTCATTTATAATATAATAATAATATGTTAGCCTCTATACGTCCCACTGCTGGGCACAGGCCTCCTCTCATGCACGAGAGGGATCAGGCTATAGTCCCCACGCTGACCCAAAGCGGGTTGGGAACTTCACATACACCTTTTGAATTTCTCCGCGGATGTATGCAAGTTTCCTCACGATGTTTTCCTTCACCGTATAGCGATTGGTAAATATCAAATTATATTTCGTACATAAGTTCCGAAAAACTCATTGGTACGAGCCGGGGTTTTAACCCGGGACCTTCGGATTGAAAGTCAGACGTCGTTACCGTCAGGCTACCAACGCTTCTTTCATTTATTTACCTTAAATTATATGGCACCAGCAAACTGCATAAGTAAGGTATTTTGCAGTATTGCAGTATAGGCATACTTATATATACATATAGTATTTAAACGTAAGCGTAGCGGGGTTACGTTTACTAGCTACCCGGCGGTCTTCAATGTATGGACTTGGAGTCCGTTGTATTTCATTTCATAATTTTCCTGGCATTCGGTACCAGAATTCTGTAGAATATTGAACTGCCTTTAATATTTTGCGTTTGCAGGAACAATCGTGCAAGAAATAGTCTTAAGCTTCGGAAGACGTGTAAACATATGGAAGAACTTTTAGTCAAAAAACTTATTTGATATGGAAGTCCTGGATATTCTGTATGAAGTTGTCGCTAAAAGTGGGTAAGGTTGCCATTCGATCGCAAATTAATAAAAAATAAATTAATTATAGGCAGGAAATAAGGAATGACATCCATAACCGAAACTTACTTTTTTCGTGAGGAAACCGAATCCAATCCTAATAAGACCTAGTTTCGTTTCTGGGTTGGAACACCTATAGTGATTCCACTATTTTTTACAGCAACTCAGCCTCTTCCTCTTGGAATAGCGAATCCTAAGTGAAGACGGTTCTTTTTTTATAAATCAATTGTTTGAAAGGAAATACCTCTAAGGTGAACCCATATTAATTTGGTGCTGTTCTGATGATGGCATCCATGAAGAATTAAGGAAATTCCTCATTTTTTAAAGGCACATCTTATATGGTAATTTGAGTGTTTTCTCAAGCAACTCAAGCATTTCCTCTCGAAGACCAACAATTTGATGGAGTGGACATAATGATGAAAACCACATATGATAATAATATGTGGAACTTTCCTTACATTGAGGATAATACACCCAATTATGAACTTTTTCTTCGGCAAATTCATTTTCAACCGACATCAAGATTACGAAGGAGAAGGTTCTCAATTCGTCGGGATATTTGTTTTTTTTTTGCTCAATTTAACCGACTTCAAAAAAGGAGGAGGTTCTCAATTCGACTGTTTTTTTTGTATGTATGTTACTCAATATCTCCGTGAATCGTGAACCGATTTTCAAATTTTTTTTTAATCGAACAGGTATAACCCCTAGATGGTCCCACTGTCACCAAGTCGTGGTCTGATGATGGGATCCTGGAGAAATCGAGGGAACTCTACAACTATTATAGGCACACCTATAGTGATTTCACTATTTTTTACAGCAACTCGGCCACTTCCTCTTGGAATAGCGGATCCTAAGTGAAGTCGGTTATTTTTGTTTAAAATTATTTTATGTATGTTCACCGATTATTCGAAGACGGCTGGACCGATTTGGAAAGTTCTTTTTTTATGTTTGAAAGAGTATATACTTCACAGTTGGTCCCGTTGTCACCAGATCCGGATCTGATATTGGGATCCTGGAGAAATCGAGGGAACTCTTCAACTATTATTGACCTTGACATTATGACATTGTTACTCACTGCAGCATGCGCGCTAATTTAATATTTGCTATAACATTTTATTACGGTGTTTCATTAATTCCTTATGGCAAATGTTAATCCCACGCAGACAAAGTCGCGGGCAAAAGCTAGTTCATTCGTCAATATCTCACTGTACCTATAAGATTTTCTTTCTTTGTTCTTTGACAATACTATATGTAGTAGCAACAATTTATAGTCAAAAAACCATATTTTCTTTAACTTCTCCTTGAGCGAAGCAACCGACTGTGACTGTGTGAGCAAACCAGGTAGGTACTTGAACCGTGTGTGTTTTTTTGTGTTTGTGTCTATGCAGGTGATAGTTCCGGGTTCGAATCCCTTTAAGGATGTTTTGTGTGTTATTTAAACTACTTGATGGTGGCCCTGCCTATGAAGCTGGCAGTTCCGGGTTCGAATTTCTTTAAGGATACCCCGAGTACTATAAACTATTTGATGGTGGCCTTGCCTATGAAGCTGGCAGTTCCGGGTTCAAATCTCTTGAAAGATTTTTGTGTGTTATAAAAATACTTGATGGTAGCCCTGCCTATGAAGCTGGCAGTTCCGGGTTCGAATCCCTTTACGGATGCTTTGTGGGTTCTAAGCTACTTTATGGTGACTTTGTCTATGAATCTGGCAGTTCCGGATTCGAATCCCTTGAAGGATTCGTTGTGTGTTATTTAAACTACTTGATGGTGGCCCTGCCTATGAAGCTGGCAGTTCCGGGTTCGAATTCCTTTAAGGATACCCCGAGTACTATAAACTATTTGATGGTGGCCTTGCCTATGAAGCTGGCAGTTCCGGGTTCAAATCTCTTGAAAGATTTTTGTGTGTTATAAAAATACTTGATGGTAGCCCTGCCTATGAAGCTGGCAGTTCCGGGTTCGAATCCCTTTACGGATGCTTTGTGGGTTCTAAGCTACTTTATGGTGACTTTGTCTATGAATCTGGCAGTTCCGGGTTCGAATCCCTTGAAGGATGTTTTGTGTGTTATAAACTACTTGATGGTGGCCCTGCCTATGAAGCTGGCCGTTCCAGGTTCGAATCCCTTTAAGGATGCTTTGTATGTTATAAACTACTTGAAGCTGACCTTGCCTATGAAGCTGGCAGCTCCGGGTTCGAATCCCTTTAAGGATGTTTTGTGTGTTATAACGTATAAACTACTTAATGGTGACCCTGCCTACAAAGCTGGCAATTCCGGGGTCTAATCCCTGTAAAGATATTTATTTGTGTGTTATATACTATCTAATTGATAGTTACCCTGCTTTCGAAGGTGGCAGTTCCGGGTTTGAATCCCTTTAATGATGTTTTATGTGTTATAAACTACTTGAAGCTGACCTTGCCTATGAAGCTGGCAGTTACGGGTTCGAATCCCTTTAAGGATGTTTTGTGTGTTATAACTTATAAACTACTTAATGGTGACCCTGCCTACAAAGCTGGCAATTCCGGGGTCTAATCCCTGTAAAGAAATTTATTTGTGTGTTATTATATACTATCTAATTGATAGTTACCCTGCTTTCGAAGCTGGCAGTTCCTCTTCCAGATATATTCCTCCCACATCTTATATCGGTTACCGTAGTCAAGTTTTAACTCCAAACCTCATACAAAATATTTAGTCAATCCCTGAAAATAGTATTATATGATCTTCATTCACAACACGCTTCTAAATCGCGTAATATATTTTTGGCAGCCGTTTAAATTCACCTGAACTCTAATTTCAGTCAACTACGGAGAAATTCGGACACTTTCCTTAATTTCTATGAAACAGAAGTACATAGGTCGAACAATTTTTTGATATTTTGTAGAATTTGAGTGTTGAAAGGTAATGTAATCGTAAACATTGGTAAATATTCATGCATTATTGTGTATGACCAGAATTAGGATGTGGGTTGACATTATCCCATGGCCTTATTAGAGTTTAACTGTGTGGGAGCTATTCTTCCCATGGCCCGGTAAATTGTCTTGTCATGTTATAAAAACTCACGTAAGTAATAAAACGGTAAAGATCATAAAATAATGTTTTCAGTGATTGATATAATTGAATTGATTGAGTTTCGTAGTAGATTTGGAGTTAAACTTTGACTATGATAACCGATATAAGATGTGGGAAGAATATATCCCTTCGCCTGATTAAGAATATACTAAGACAAAATCGAGTATGACAGTTAATTACTTAGCCAGCCAGGCGATGGGATAACCGTAACCCACATTTTTATTTCTGGTTTAAAGGAACATCTCCGACTTTTGTAAATACATTTTTTACAAGGCGTTCAATACGGTTGTAACAGTATATACAGTACGTAAGAAGACTCGCTAGTTCTTCGGGGCCTGGTAAAGGGTTAAAGAATAGCGATTTTAAGAAGAATAAGTACTGTCAGTACCAGGCGGACACGTCATTGAGTATCAACGAGTGGCCGTCACGTCTGTACCGCATTAATGAGCATGTAAGTTCCTTAGGGCAGTCTGTTGGAAATATTTTAGCAATGCAGCAAGAAAGATTTGTTATTTATTGAAATAGATATACATGATTTTAATTTCGAAAGTACCTACTCTCATCGCATTCTAATAAAACTAACATTTAGCCAGTCCTGCGCTGCGGGGTCCAGTCAACAGCAAATATATAGTAACAGCTAGAGTACCCAAATAGTTTTCCGCACACCATACAAAATAAATGGTGTGACGAACTATTTGATCACTTTGGCTGTTACAATTGTATTTAATGCTGACTATATTCAGGAGAACGGCAAAGGCATGGAAATAGAGTATGCAGCTCTGCAAAATGACCCTACGTTTTTGAGGGTTTTCATACTCGTATGACATCATAAACGAGGCGGGCATACAAACAAGCCATTTGTTTAGGAATAACTGTCAAGGAAATATCGGGATCATTTTTGAGAGCCATATATGGTTATTCAGTACAAACGCCACCATCCCACCACTCCATGTCTATTTAGTCGAAGGATAATTCCATTTGGGACTAGATAGAGCACGGCCATTCTTTGTTACCGTCACGTGCTACAACTTTTCTTACGATGCACAACTTTTTTTTTGTGCCTTGAAAAACATGTTTTTATGCACCACACAGCTATTTATATCTTATTTCAGAGATAGGAGAAAAGCGGCCTCTCATATCTCAGGAATAAGGTATAAAATAGCTGTTTGATGAAGATTACCATGTTTTTGAAGCCAAGCAAAGTTGTACATCTTAAGCAAAATTATAACACGCGACGTATCTTCTTATTTTGAGCTGTCAGTATCGTACCTAAATATATTGTTCAATTATGATTTCAGAAAACCATGCACGCCAGAGTTGCAGCAAAGCTAGATGATTAGGGTCAGGAAGGACATAGTAATTTAACGTTGCAGTTCCAGATTAAGAAGAATTTTGATTAATATGTGATGGTTATTGTGATGTTTATTAATCCTGTTATACCTTTGCTAAGAAAGTTAATAAAAATTAATTCATAACAAAGTGCATTAAATTCTAGAACCAATCGTATATTGGTGTCATTTAAAGTAGAATGTTTTAATTGCTAAAGTTGATTAATAGCACTTATACATGAGTTCTGTAATTTAATGCAAATGAACAGTTGCAGTTTTATTATTACCTAACGTTGGCCAATAGTACATTACGTACCTAGGGCGGTAAAATAAAGAAGGGCTCAGATCGCGAGCATTTGTGCCCCGAACCGAAGGTAAGGGCCATAAACAAGCGATCTGAGACCTTTTTTATTACCGCCCGTGGTGCGTACACAATTTTACGTCTTCTCCTGGGTGTAAAGTGAGATTTGCCGCTGCGCCCCTGGGCGGCAAATCTCACTTACCACCCAGAGTGACGTAAAAGTATTTTCTGTTTACCGGATGTTGTGTGTCATTGGATCCTGGCCCGACCACGACAAGATATTGCGGTCCCAATAATACCACAATATTATATGGTACCGCGATAATTTGAAAAGTATGCGGCACAAATTCATGGAATAGGTGGCACTAAATATTACCTAAAATGAGAGGAATTTGTGTATTCACCAAATCTCGTTTCAGGGGTGTAGTCGTGCCTGGATCCTTTACCCCCGCCCGGACACAACGGTACCTACCGCGTTAACACGTTCACAATCCCCATACAAAAAGTTTCAATTTTCTTGGACGTCCAAGCAAATTACTTCCATCACACGTCAGTGCTCCACGTTTGGGCCACTATGAAACGACCAGATACGCCGTTTCATATCTAACTAAAATATCAGAATTGCCTTTTATCGAATGCAGTAGGAATTGAATTATAGTGATTTGAGTGCATACAGGTATGTATGTCTATCACTATAGGTATGTCGCCTATCTATAGTGATCCATGCACGGGGCACGGACTTGTGCAGATAGTTCGTCGTGACCCATGTATGGGGCACTGGACTGTAAACGTTTTAACTTGAAAACTATCCGACATTTATCTGTGAGACTAGGAGCACTAAATAGTAGAGATGTAACGAATATTCGTATTCGCATTCGCGAATATTCGCATGTTTTTGGATATTCGTATTAGCAAAATTAAATGCTAATATTTTAGGGCATATACAGGTGGATTTTCTTTATGGGTCAGTGAGGGCATATCACTCAAAAGGTGTGTAATTAGTTTGTACCTTCAGTGTACCTTTAGTAAACATCTTCTAAACAATTTAATTTCGTGACAGTGTGGTCAGGAACTTAAATTGTTTAGAAGGTAGAGTGGCGCTATTCTCAAGACGCCAGGATCCTCTGGGGGATCTGACTGCCCCCAGTCAGATCCCCCAGGTGATCCTAGCGTCTGTGGTTGGTGGTGGAAACAATTTAAGTTCGTGACCACATGAGATTTCGTGAGAAATTAAATTGTTTAGAAGATGTTTACTAAAGGTACACTGAAGGTACTGACTGGGGGCAGTCAGATCCCTCAGGGGATCCTGGCGTCTTGAGAATGGCGCCACTCTACCTTCTAAACAATTTAAGTTCCTGACCTCACTGTCACGAAATTAAATTGTTTAGAAGATGTTTACTAAAGGTACACTGAAGGTACAAACTAATTACACACCTTTTGAGTGATATGCCCTCACTGACCCATAAAGAAAATCCATCCTGTATATGTCCTAAAATATTTGCATTGAATTTTGCGAATTCAAATATCCGAAAACATGCGAATATTCGCGAATGCGAATACGAATATTCGTTACATCTCTACTATTGAGTGCTCCTAGTCTCACAGATAAATGCCGGATAGTTCTCAAGTTAAAACGTTTACAGTATAGCAATAGCTTTGCGGAGCCCTGTCTGTGTGCAGCTGGTGTTGGCCCACTTGCCAACCTATACCATACTATGTCAGGCTGCGCCAAGCCTGTGCCCTCTTTTTCTGACCCCCGACGACGTACAGTCACCATCAAATATATTGGAGCGGCCAAGGCATAGCCAATATAAAACAAAATCTCAACATGCACTGTATCGCCTTGATAAAAGAGGCGTTGCTCAGATATTTGTGACCACTTTCGCTGCTCCAATATACCTGATAGCGAATGTACAGCTGCCAGATTGCACGATTTAGAAATAAGGATACTGTATCAAACTAACAAGAGTTTTTTTTGCTCTCGTTATTGTGTTACATTTTCCGCGGCTAGCTTTCCATTAACAAAGCTCGGCAACAGATCAGCACCACCTCACCTTATCGGTTTGGCGTCAACTAACCATACGCAAACGCTTAACAAATGCGGCTCCGCATCTCCGCGGTATCGGCGCGGGTACGCGCGGCCGATATTGTAGATACATAGACAGACAGCGGCCCAGCAGAAACCACTGGATCTCATGCGCACTACTGCCTAAGCGCGCTTACTGATTAGCTTTTACCGAGGCGATGCGGTGCTGTTTTGATGTCATAGTTTTCGTTACAATATGGGTTTTCTTATGAAGAATATTGGACGGCTTGAGTTGAGTTGGTGTTGGTACGATGCAGAGCTGTTTGGTCTGGTACAGTTACCGGCAAAAGTATCTTTGTACATGAAGGCCGCAAAAATATGTGACACGCTCTTATGGCCCTACAAATAAGAGCGTGTCACATATTTTTGCGGCCTTCGTGTAGGAAGATACTATTGCCGGTGACTGTACAACGTTTATCCATCGTTTGTTTAGGTGGTCACCACCTTTTGCTTTCATTACGTATTACTATCATAGCGTCGCAGCTTGGGCTATGATCCACGACACCGCATGACAACGTTGCACAAGGCGGCAGTTAATTCGCCAAACACTCAAAAACATCAAGTTTCTCTCTAGATAGGGACTTTTTTATGTTTTCTTGTGCTTTAGAATCATTTGTGCGTCTAAAAGAAATATGTATATACTGTGAATAATATGGCGAACTACACGAAATAAAATATTTCAAAGTATTTTAAATGTTTTATTTAATGAAGACTCTATTGCGTAGGAGGTCTGCTGACTTGTTAATTTCCTCTTAAAAGAGCATTTTTCTGAGATTAGTGGTCTATAATTATTTTATTCATAGGTCAGGTAACAGATAAATAGAACTGTTTGACATGATGCTCACAGCCGCTTTTTTCTACCACCGCACCGCTCGCCGTCGGCCGGGCGTTCATCCTCACACCCTGAAGCCTAAAGAGTTACGCACTGTGCGGTTTAATACGAATTCCCTGCTGCGAACGCTCCAGTTGTGGAATGAACTCCCCGCCGAGGTTTTCCCATAGGGCTCGGTATGAGGCTCTTCAAAAAAGGAGTGTATAAGTTCTAAAAGGGCCGGCAACGTACCTGTGAATCCTCTAGAGTTATAGGCGTCCATCCATAGGCGGTGGTAACTCCTTACCATCAGGTGGGCCATATGCTTCTTTGCCACCGTCGTGATATGTCGTGTCGTTGTGTATATATACAAAATTACGATATTATTTTTTGAGGGGGCCAAGTTCCTATTTAAATCGGAAAACGAAGTTTCGTCTTTCTCCCTCTTTATCGCTCGAATTTGCGAAAGCACCAGTGAGAGGCAAATGGACGAATCTTTAAATTCCGATGTTCGAGGTAGTCCCGAGAGCAGCTAGAGACTGTCCGGAAAGAGAAGTGTCGTAGAATGTATGAGCTCCAATATAAACCACAACACTTCTCTTTCGCGGACAAACTAGAGTTTTATTGTCAACGTTCAGAAACTAACTTATAATTACGCGACGTGAAGCCATAGACCACAGATTTTTGAGCGTTAAAACAAGACGATATGGAGCTAGCATTATAATATTTATGGATTTTACCTACTCGACCCTAAGTCAGTTCTTCTATTGCATAAAAGATGTCGCTAGTATAACAGAGATTATAATTATTTAAGTTTTGAAATTGTGGTCATTAAAAACATTAAATAGTCACAAAAAATAAAGACTTATTTTTACAATTGAATTCAGGCAAATAAGCTATGTAGATGTGTATAAAAATTAGCCTCTTTGAATAGGTTAATTAGTTCCAGTTTTCACCACAACAAGGCCACAGCGCAGACACAAAATAATTAATATTGGCTTCCGTGCACTCTTTCCGCCTTCGGTGCCATATAACTAATTGATGTTATGATTAAAACCTTGCTTTTGAGATGAGGCTCAATTGTATACGCCATGGCAAAAGTTGCACATACAGCTGCCACAGCTCCATCTAGCGTTCAATAGAAGAATCAGACCGTCGTTAATTACAGTTAATTAACGTATAAAACCGCTATATTTTGGTCCCTGCACGCGTTAGAGTGCAAGTATCATTTACGAAAACTAGCTGATAAAAATACCTTTCAGCTGCTATATATGACTTCTGTATACACCTTAGCTTCGCTATGCTACAGGTGTTTTTACATATTAGCAAATGTTCCATCTACTAATTCCAGCCCTGTACGTCTTTTGCCGATGGTGGTGGCAAACAAACGTGAAGCATTTCTCATATTCTTTCGTATATAATACGCTACAATTGATTACAGAACGGATATTTTATAAATTAACCGTTTATAAGTGCTACCTTTTTTTTTCAATAGCTCGGACCCTGCACGCCATCCAATGTTGGCGTCATACAATAAAATAATTCACTAGTTAAGACCTTTCAAATGAGATATGTCTCAATCGTATACACTCATGGGACAAAATGCCCATTCTCCTTTAATAAAGGAATACTTCTGGATCTGTCGATAAAGTGCTTTAAAGATTTTTTAACATCCGCATTGAGGTAAACATAGGTACAAAAAACCCGCCAAGAGCATGTCGGGCCATGCTCAGTGTACACCTAAAACCATAATTAGGTGAACTAAATTGACAGGAGATTCCATAGAAAACTTGTCAAACAACTGTCAGATGTATGAACCCTCCTGTCAATTTAGTCCACCTAATTATGGTTTTAGGTGTAGGGTTATGTAATTACCGGCCCGTCACAATACACCCACTCAAAAGGTCGTTTTTTATACGATATTTTGCGGTACTTACGTCATTTTACGATGCGGCGCTTACGTCCTTTTTACTAGGCGTTTATATAGCTATAACTCAAAAACGGCTCAACCGATTTTATTCAATATAAGTAGTTTTCATTGAAAGTACTTAAGTATACTAAGTGAGGTCTACACTTTTGTGAATTTTTCGATTTTTTTGGACCCACAGTTCAAAAGTTAGATGGGGTGGGGGAACGGACGCTATGCTTTAAACTTTCGGAGCTATTAAGTATTTACGAAACTATTAGTAAGCCGCGGACAGACAGACAGACGGACATGGCGAAACTATAAGGGTTCCTAGTTGACTACGGAACCTTAAAAACAGAACGGTTTTATTGAAAAGCAAAATGGATTGTAACATCACAATACAAACTCTGTAATTCCAACTGGCTTAGAAGCTAAGTGCTTGTCGGCTTAAGACCATTTTGGTGATACTGTGATGGATACAGTAAAGAAACCATGATACGGCAGGGAGAAATAACATTAAAATAATCATATTTACTTACACATATAATGAAAATAAAAGCTGATTTAAAAAAAATACGTTTACTCATTTTAAAAATACTCTAAACAACATAGGTATTACAGATACGTTTTTTTTAATAACCCGTAACTTAACACCAAGTTTATCATATAAATCACGGTCACAATCTCCAAATTGACCCCCAAATCGCGTCACATTTTAGGGTCCCCATGTTATTGCTGGAACCCCACAGAATTAAATAACGCACCCCAGTTTTACACACCCCACAATAACATCTTCGCAATAAAAAAACAAATGGGTGTTCCTGTTCTAAGATAAATAATTTTATTGCTTGCTCTGTGGTATCGTGTGTACTTAAAAAGAGTCTTCGAGCGATAAAAAAACGTATATTTTTGTACAGTCGCCATCAAATATATAGGAGCTACCAGGGTACTCAAAAATATCTGAACATGTACATCGCCTTGGCAATAGAGGTGTTGTTCAGATATTTGTGACCACCTTGGCCGCTCCGATATATCTAATGGCGACTTTACCGTTGAACTCAGACATATTGGAGTGGCCAAAGTGGTAAGAAATTGAACAACGCCTCTATTGGGATAAAGGGAATAAGGATAAAGTGCATGTCCAGATATTTTTGAGTAGCTTGGCCGCTCCAATATATTTAATGGCGACGGTACTAACTTTCGCCTACTTCGTTCAGAAGGCGAGAAATTTCCAAAGCCAGGGATCGGAAACCGGTATTTTCTCCATACTAAAATATCGTTTTTTTCCTTCTTTCGTTGCCTATTTTATATTTAACGAGGCAGTCTAATTACACCAAGGCAACACCTACTAAATTACAAGATTGAGGTTCTACATAAATACCATAAATTAATTAGTTGTGTCGCTTTATTTCGGGTACTTCAGGTCTTTAGTATTCAAGTACTTTAGTATTCAAGTAGCTCTCATATCACCTCCTTTGAAAACAATTCCGGAATAAAAAATATCCTATGTCCGTTTCCAGGTTATAGTCTACCGGTATGTCAACATCCAAATTCATTGAGCCGTTTTTCAGTGAAGGAGGGACAAGGGTGCAAATATCCGGGCATCTAAACTGTAGAACACGTAATATTTTTGTATGATTTTACTTGAATGCTTTTTCGGCTTCATAGTTTCGGTTCCAAGAGGGCTAGATTAGCAATGTACAACTTGTAAATTGCTAATCTAGCAGAACATTCTCAAAAATTTTGTAACATTCTCGGAAATTTCCGAAAATTTACACGAGAATTTAAATTAAATTTTTAGTGAGAACATCCCCTATAGGAATTATCAAAAAAAATATTATTAGTACTTTTTTTAACTCGTAAATGAGACAGTTAAAATAATTGATAACGGCGGTGTCCAGCGACTTCCTAAATAATTTATAGTTTGTAAAATTCCGTATGGAAAATTTCGTAACTTTTGAAACTTCTCTTTGGTGCATTGCTAGGCTAGGTATTTAGAATAAATTGTATACTTAGCATTTATTATCTTTTTAGCAAGCAGAATAAGTTTTCAAGTTTACCAGTATTTAAAATTATGTTCTGTGATTTTGGTCTACAATTTATTTTCTTTTTTCAGGTAAGTGACTGTCCTATTCGCCGTGTATGGAACTGAAACTATATAAAGATTGCCGCTTAGAAAATAAATTGATGAGTTATCATATGTAAGTTGATATTTAAAATACTTTTCTTTAAGTAAGTAATGCGTTCCAGTCCTATTTTAAATATCTCCCTCCCTCTACATATATTTTTCCCTCCTTTAGCATTCTGCACCCTTGTTCAATAAATACAAATAATGATCGATTTATATTATTTTATCACATCGAATATCAGCGCGAGCACACTCATAAAGACAATTCCTTAAAAGACCCATAATGATTTCTTACGACTCACTATATATTTTATAGCTTTATTGTTTATCTTCTATTTTATGATGCATAAAATAAATCACCATGACGTATTATTTGTTATTTTATCCACCCTAAATTGTTATACCTATAGTTTGTCACCACTGACATCGCCGGCCTTAGGAGTTTGAGCTTAATTCCGAGTGAATTAGGGTCTAAATTCAATTGCATCTTAAACGAAAATTTAAGGCAAAAGTGCAGTCGATTTCTGTGTATTTAAAATGTAATATAGCAGTACGACGTTTGCACTCATTTATGCTCTTTTGGAATTCACAGCAGAAACATTAGCACTTCGCGTCAAGCAACTGAAGGGATGTTTACAACAACATAACTGCTTAGAGCGGTTGACACTTTTTTAAGAACATTGTTAATCGTTTCAGGTGTCAACCAGTCTAGTCAGTTGTGTTGTTTTGTAAACATCCCTTCAATTTTAACTCCTATTATTACTGTAGTTAGAGTTTTATTTCGTATATCGGTCACCATCATGATATGCAAGAACTAATACAATTTCACAGTGATGGCGCCCGCATCTCTGATACGGTAATAAAATAATAACTTGAGTTGTAAAAAAATGATATAACACCCTTTTAAAATAAATCGAGCAACTCTCGATACGTTTACATAAAAAACCGGCCAAGTGCGAGTCGGGCTCGCGCATGAAGGGTTCCGTACCATTATTTATAAAAACCAGCCGTAGGTAATAGCTACTATCGAATAAATTATTATCGCAAGGTCGTATCTGCCTAAGTACGTAGTTTTTTGGAGATAACTCGAAAACGCCTAAACCGATAATGCTCAAAATAATTTTCGTTGAAAGAATATTTAAAGGTGTATCTTCTTGAATTTTCCCATAATTTTTGGACTTACGGTTCAAAAGTTACGAGGGGGGGGGGGACACAATTTTTTAGACTTTCAGAGTCATTATTTCTGAATATATCCACTTAATCAAAAAATGTTTAACAAAATCTCAATGTTTTTATAAAGACCTATCGATTGATGATACAGACAGACATGACGAATCTATAAGGGTTCCGTTTTTTGCCATTTGGCTACGGAACCCTAAAAATGGTTCAAGGGTGTGAAAAGGGGGTACGGAAGTGCTTTCCTTAACTTTATATGCCATAATGTTTTCTGTAGAGTCATAACAATATATTTCTGAACGATTTAGATAAGTACTTACTAAAAGAGTATGAGAATAAAATGTGTACCGTAAAATGGGGTGAGTAGGGTCAAAACTGACATTCAAGCCTCGATAACATTTTATTATTACATACATACATACATACATACATACATACATACATACATACATACATACATATAATCACGCCTGTTTCCCAGAGGGGTAGGCAGAGATCACGGATTTCCATTTGCTACGATCCTGACAGACCACTTTCGCTTCACTCACTCTCATAACGTTCTTCATACATGCTCGTCGGTTAAGGGTACTTCTGACCTGGCCTTTTTGTAATATTATTACATATGCAAATTAAATGGTGTATATAATAAGTGTTCCGGACGTTTGTATTTCAGTTTCTATTTTATTTTGGGTAGTTCCATTTTATAACTGACGATAAACAGGAAATCCCACCCCACCCCACAGTCCCTCGTAATTGGGGTGAGCTGGGTTTTCATACAAAGATGATTTTGGAAGATTGTTCGATCGATTTTTTTATTATGAGTATTACTATAGTTCCATTTTAAATTGGAATACATTATTTTTGTAGCACTACCGTTAAAATCTACTCTCACCCCCCTTTCATCCCTTCTCTCCCCGTTAAAATACCGCCCTGAAATCCTTTGCCTCCGGTAAACTCCCCAAAATGTTGCCGACAATCCCTATTTAAAACAATTGTGTCTTCAACTAAAAATCTCATCCAATCCCAAGTAAAGAACAAAAAAAAACAAAAAATAATCAAAGATACAACCAGAGACTATAGAGATATAGACGACCACAGCCTAAGAACTTTTTGAAGCTCATGTCGATTGCGCCATCTATATATGTCAAAGCCCCCTAAAGATACCGAATATGTAAGAGAAATGTCACCTGCACAGCTACTCCACCTAGTAACAAATAGCATACTAGTAGTACACTAGTAGCTACTAGGTGGAGTAGCAGTGCAGGTGACATTTCTCTTACATATTCGGTATCTTTAGGTGGGGGACTTGCGGCCATCTTGTCGAGCAAGGTGGTTTGGTTTTTTGATTAACTTCTTATTTTTTGTTCATTTCGTGATTCAGTGTGTAATATATAGCTTATTCTGCAGTGATTTAACGAACTAGTGTGCAACTAATGAAGAATTAATCTCAAAACAAGCATAACCCCTGTTTGAGTTAGATATCCGTTAGTCCACGTGCTTTTTGTAGGGAGTAGCTATCTCCTTATAAAAAGCCTAACCTCACCGTACAACGTCCAGCTCTTGGAGCGAAATTTTAACTAATTAACCGTACACTTGTCGTCTCTACTTTGACATTGGCAAAATTGTCCCAATATTGTGGACAGAATGCCATTTATTTTAAAAATTGAATTGAATCTTTAGGTGGCTTTGCATAAGTTCTTAGGCTGTGGTCGTCTATATCTCTATAGTCTCTGCTACAACTGTAAAGAAACCAATCCAACGTAATTGCTACGTAAAGTATGTAAATAAACCAAAATAAAGGCGCATTTACAGCAGTTCGTGCGGTCTCGGAATGTACTAAAACAGGACTCTTGAGAATTAATCGGTGTCTGCTGAGAAGCTCTTGGCACTGTTTAAATTGGTTCCAAACTTAACTTTTATGACAAGACGACATTGCACTTTGATATTACTGAATCGCGATGAGAATGGGATTGAGTTAGCTGTCAACCCATACAAATTTTGACGTACCTAAGCATATGGAAAATCTGTCAATTCTAATCCCATTCTAATCGCGGTCCAGTAATACGGTTAAGTAATATTGGGTGTGTATCAGTGGCGGCGCGTCAAATATATTTGTAAGCAAGCCGGACCTAATTTAGCTTTCTTTTTCTTAATGAGCTACAGTTAAAGTTACAAACTGGTTAAAAATTAGGCATGCCGGTGGGAATCTTGTTCTATGTACGCGCCGCCACTGGTATGTATTAGGTTAAAAAAATGGCTTCGTAAAATTGTAAATATCGTTAGTTTATAATATAATTAGCAAGATTGTAAACTATTGAATTGTGAACCGTAACGTATTGTTTACAATTTAACGGATTATTTTTCGTTCGAATTTCGAATAAACTATCGATGATGCACCGTCATATTGTCATTAAACTCGGCGAACACCGTCAGTCGGCGAAGATCGTATAGCAAAGAATTACAGCTAATTCTGCATAGCTTCTTTTACGAAATGTGAAAACTGTTGCGGAACTGTTCTAGAACAGTTTTACCATTTCGTAAAAAATGCTATAGGGCAGATGCCCCGGTTTTGGCCACTTTAAGAAGAGTTTGTCTATTCAGACGTCCGTCATTTTGTGTCAATAAGGAATTATGACACTTTTTTGTACTAAGTCAGTGACAATATATTACTTTATTTATATGAATCTCCGCTGTTAAGATTCTGACATTAGATCTATTTTTTTTCTTTAATGAAATGTCAGAAACGGGTCCAGGAGCCAGTTTTGGCCACTTTTTTCCATGGCCCCTGACAGCTGAATGACAACTTATACATGACAGATGACAGTGCCATTTGTACTGCCATTTTTTACTTTATATTAACCATAAACCATAGACTTGTAAATTTGTCTATACCTTGATAAATTTGAACATGGCCAAAACCGGCACAGTGGCCACAACCGGGGCTACATAATTTGCTGTAATTCTTTGCTATACTTACGATTTTCGCCGAGTTGACCTTAAGTTCAATTTCAACTACTTCCCATTGTTGGATTGAGCTGAAAGGTATACTTGTATATAGGTACGTATCTTCATACTAAGTACAGTCATCAATAAAAATGTGTAACAAAATTTTTTTTTGGGAGTACTTGTGCTTTGTCAGTACTTACATATACCTATCGTAATAATATATCTCTCCGCTTCATACTAAATGCATGTTGCAACAGATGCTCCATTAGTGGCTAGTCGATTACAAGCATTAATTGATAGCCATTGCACATGTCTATCTAGGTCGGCTACACATTGTTTAGTACCCTAAGGTAAGGACTGCTATGATAATTCTGAATATCAAAAAAAAAAAAACTGTCTCATCCTGTATGCTATACGGGGTATTTTCAATAACTAGCCAGCATATTGTGCGAGGGCATTGGGTAGACAACTTTTACTATGCGACCAACTCCAAAATCGCAATGTTTTCTGGCTGTTTCATTCATTTCGGCATAAAAATAAAAATCACCTCTCACAATATGGCAATTTTTTGATAAACATCTTGTATATTAGGGCGGGAAAAGATTCAGGATTTTGTGATCATGTAAGAGTTACTTTAGTCAGCAGCAAATGTAGTCAATAGTCAAGCCGAAGCAAAAAATATGGATCATTCCGTCAGTACAGAGGGCCTAGAAAGTGGTCTACCAATTTTGACAAGTTTCTGCGAGATCTAACGGTCGCTAAGGTTGACTTTTCTAACGGAGTTTAAAACATGCACGACCTTGTTGTCACATGACGTTCAAACGAACCTCAACCGTAGGGTAGACCACATTGTTTGCCGACTGTACAAATAGGGCTCCCATAAACGGTGCTGATATTACCCTGACAGTTATCCCTTCACCTACTTCCTTGGCTTTGAATATGAATCAATACGCAACTTCCCGCTATTTGAAAAAAATGTGATTGATCAATCAAAATTTTCATTGGCTAAAATAAGTACGTCAAACGCCATGCTCGCTTAAATTAAAATATACGGCATATAGATAGAACATCGTGAAAAAACATACAGGTTGCGCGAAAGAGCAGTTTTGAAATTTTTTGCGTACCTAGCACACCGGATCTGGTAGCTGCCTTCACTGACCCAAAAAGAAAATCCAGCAAATGATGGGAGTGGAACTGAAACTACCTTGACTCTCGCTCTACCTTACTGTACCTTAGTTTATAGTCTTCATTATAACCCGACACAGAGGTAGACAAGGTTATATCTTAGATGTACATGTGTCTCTGTGTTATTCTATATTCCTTGAATCTAGACACAAAAGTGTGTCTTTGTATAATTAAAACACTGTCTTTTGATAAAAATCAAATTGGAAATAGATATATATTTTCCGGACATTGATTTCAGTAACGCAGTGAAAATGTATGGAAGCGAACTGATGTGAAATTTCAGCCTGGCCGACCACTTTACCTTCAAAGTAATTGTATCATGGAGATGTTACCATAAGAGTTTTCACAAGGGTTTTAACCGGTTCCTTTGTTATGAATTTATGACAAAAGCTGCTCGTAATTCGTAAAATATGTATTTATATGATAGATAACACAAAACTAATCAACAACTTTCGAATTTTGTGCTTTTTAAATTAAAGATAAAGATAAAGAAATTTTTATTTGGCATATTTTAAATGATTTACAATTTTTTTAATAACCTAATGTTATAATAATAATTATACCAAAATGGGTGCCGCTCAGCATTTGCCATGACATTTGCCGTGGCGCGGTTTTCAGGACAACCATGTAAAACAAACAAAACAAAACAATTAAAATTAGGTTGCTAATAACTAAGGTAGAACAAAACGTAGGCATATACAGCCTTGGCCAGAAGTGTTGAGCATAGGTGTTTTTTGTTTACAATTTTGATGTTAAGCATTATTTCCCTATCCTAACAATGTACGGTAACGGTAAATGTTATATTTTATTTATAAATATAGAAAACTTCACTTAATAACACTTTCAAGGTACTTAAAAAATATGAAAACAGAAGGTACCAAAAATGTAAATTTAAGTCGGTGCGACATATTGCAAATATTCTATGCAGTTACTACTAACTTCAACAAAACATGCCTATTAGTTTAAATTAATTGACAAAATAACTTAAACAAAGATGGAAACGATGGACTAAACTTTCCAGTTTTGTATGAAAATCGCATTGGTGCTCAACACTTCTGGCCAAGGCTGTAGTACAGTACAGGCATAAAGAAAAGCGTGGGAACACATGGAAGAGATAGATAATAAAGAGTGGTCAAGGAGGAGGTTTTTACCAGACAGTGGTGCTTCAACAATACTTAATTACTAGCAACTCTGTTATAAATTCGTAACACAATTGAACCGGCGGTTGAGATTTACCTACAAGTGTAACAAAAATAAAGGTGATCCTTTTAAGGGCATAATTTGTATTGTGTTCTTACTACATATTTAAAAAAATGTTTGCTCGTGTAAAAAAAATGGTTATTTATTGAGGGTTGGCCGGCTGCGACGACGTGTCCAATACAAAAAAAAATTGCGTCTACTTTTTCTTACGTGTAATACAATTCGCGAGCTCTCAAAAGAACCTTCGGGTCTTAGAAAGAGACGTCGGGTATCAATCAACAGTGACACATTTTATGTGTCATCGCAGATTCCCGAAGGTTCTTCTTAAAGCTCACGGACTGTACGATACCAATTATGCCCTTAAATAGATCACCAGTATTTTTGTTACAACCTGTATAAGTAAACCGTACTCATATGGCTTTCAATTATTTTTCCGCACGGTCCGCGCGAAGTTGTTCCTCTAAGTTGCAGAAGTACTTTGAAAAGTTAAAAAGTAAAATTAACTTTAGTAAAATACTCCAACTTTTAACTGCATTTTTCGCTTGTCGTGTGAAAGCAGTCGTAGGGGGAGAGAAACTTCTAGAAATTGTATAACAGTTTTTTTTATGGATAGTGTATTTCCGAAAGCCAAAAAGTGGCGGATAATTCCGAAAATTAACTCTTATTTCACTGGAATATGAGTGATTTTTAAATGATTTTTGGAACTATCCGAATTGCGGAATTACCCGAATACACCATATATACCAGGTGATTCCTGTGTCACGAGCAAAAAATTCAAATGTAGATTCTACTCCTCAAACAATAAAACTTTTGTGCAGCATATTTCAAAAACATGTATTCTTTAGATTATCTTTTTCATACAAACTAATAGTACATTACGCACCTAGGGCGGTAAAATAAAGAACGGCTCAGATCGCGGATATTTGTGGCCCGAACCGAAGGTAAGGGCCATAGACAAGCGATCTGAGGCCTTCTTTATTACCGCCCGTGGTGCGTACACAATTTTACGTCTTCTCCTGGGTGTGAAGTGAGATTTTCCGCTACGCCCGTGGGCGTAATATCTCACTTACCGCCCAGAGTGACGTAAAAGTATTTTCAATGTAAGTTGAAATCCGTCTAATTGGCATTGCTTGTCAGGCTTGTCTCCCTACAGACATAATCAATTGCGAAATAAATTGCGTGTCCAAACAAACTTTTAAGTGTACTAAAAATCAAACCACAAGTTATTTTTCAAAGTCGCTGAACAAACATTGTCTAATTTGAAGGAGTTAGGCATATGTAGGTATAAGTACAGTCACCATCAAATATATCGGAGCGGTCAAGTTTCTTACAAATATCTGAACATGCACTTTATTGCCTTGACAATAGAGGCGTTGTTCAGATAGTTGTGACCACTATGGCCGCTCTGATGTATCTGATGGCGACTGTACTGTTTGTTGGAAGTTAAGAGTCGCCAAGACGCTCGCGTGAACTCGCGTTCCCATACAAACGTAGTTCAGCTCTCATTTTAAAACGACATGCTTTAGAACCACGAAATTTGGCATGGGCATTCTAGCAGTACAGATCTATGTCGGTAATTCATTTTCGTTGCTAAAAATTGTAATAGAAAGAAAATATAGCAAAAATAAGTTTTGTATGTAAATCTGTGTCTGGCTGTATATTCTTTGTATTACAATTTTTTGCAACGAATATGAATTACCGACATAGATCTGTACTACTAGAATGCCCATGCCAAATTTCGTGGTTCTAAAGCATGTCGTTTTAAAATGAGAGCTGAACTACGTTTGTTTGAGAACGCGAGCGTCCTGGCGACTCTTAACTGTGTAAAACTACATTTACTGCGTACATCTCCAATGTACTACACTCCTCCTACTAATACTATACTCCTACTCCTATTTACTAATAACAAAGGAGTAAGATGTAAAAGTGTAAACACATCTTTGACGTGGACTGTACTTCTCCACGTACGTATTGTAAAAGTCTATTGAAACCCTAACAATACATTTAATTATACAGTTCATTGATTTACCAAGAAAGATCACTATCCCAATGTGTAACACATTTCCAATCCATTCCAAACTTTACTTTTAACGTAACACAATCGAAAGTCACGCTCAAAGAAAAAATACTAAAAGCCAACATTGTTTGGATTTTATTCCGATTGAATAAGATTAGTTTTTCCTTGTGTAGTCTAAGCACTTTGATAGCCCATTGATCTATTGTAGGAACATAGCAGCGGAGGTAATTAAAGATTGTGTGTTTCTATTTCAGTCTTTAGACAGATCTTGGGCATTGAAACTGAATATATGGGCAGTTTGTGTGTTGTGTAGAGGTGTTTGAACGGAGTTGTAGCAGTCGTAAAGTTGGATCTTACAAATATACAGACATATACAGTGTGGAAATCTAATACGGGCGAACCTTTTAACGGTGGTTTACATAGGTCATACTGAACAACTTTTACTATGGAGGTAACCCCGAAATCTCAAAAAAAAATTTGGCTTCCTCATACAAAATGTCGACACCCATGCGACAAAATGTATGAGTGTGGCAAAAAAAACTGCGATTTCGGGGTAGGATCCATAGTGAAAGTTGTTCAGTATGACCTATACAAATTACCGTTAATAAGGTTCGCCCGTATTAAATTTACACATTGTATAACCTTTACAGATATAAGTACCTTAAGATATGAACAATATAAGACAGCTCTCAGTCATTATTCATAGGTGCCGTACAAAATTTTAATGGGGGTTAATTTGTATGGGGGGATGGTCGATTATTTCAGTTGCTTCCACGTTTACGATCTGTCATGGTAAAAAGAGTTCTAAGGGTGTATATGCATTCCAGTAAAAAAGAGAATTAAAACGTATAAAGCAATGCGCAAGTGCAGTCGGCCAAAAATGAGGTCTACCACCCTACGGTTGAGGTTCGTTTGAACGTCACGAGACAACAAGGTCGTGCATATTTTAAACTCCGTTAGAAAAGTCAACCTTAGCGATCTTTAGATCTCGCAGAAACTTTTGCCAAAACTGGTAGACCACTTTCTTGGCCCACTGTACCACTAAAGTTTACCAATCAATGACGATCTATTCTGTAGGTTTAATAGTTATTTTATTTGTTATACAAGGGAGCAAAGTTGTATTTTAACCGCGAGTGTGGAATTGAAATATGAGCTTGCGAATAGATTTTCGGGTTGAAGTATGAGCTAGCGAATAGATTCCATGGTTCGAAAATAGAATCCTGAGCGAAGGAGTAGTTCAAAAATTGAATCCTGAGCATAGCGATGCGATGAAAGTGTAAAGTGTATACACTAGACGTAATGCAACAAACTTGGAGTGCCCTTACCGTTTTATTATGTTTAAAAAGTTACTAATAACATGTCCGAATTTCAAATATTCTTTGCACTATTGTGAATAGAATGCAGTTTTGCTATCTGTTTTTAAAGAATAAAAAAGGCCTTTCCGAGCTAGGGAGGTGAAAACATCATTAACGTGGTTCTAGGTTTCAAAAATTGTGTAGAACATTATTCCTAAGCCTTTGAAGGGACCTGTTGTGACATTTTTCATTTTACTTGTTCGGTGGCTAATCAGGTGAAAAGTCTGATATAAGACGCGTGGGAAATGAACTGCTCTGTTGACATGATATATTTTAGTGCCAATCTTATTTCAACATAAAGCAACTTAGGTGTAAAACCCGTTCCATTTCATTATAAGTATTGTCTTTTGAAAAAAAAAACACATTTTATTAAACAACTAAATATCATCAACTTACATCATGTATTAAGAAATGCTGGAAACAATAATTTAATCAAAAAAAAACCGATTTCACTTAGGATCCGCTATTCCAAGAGGAAGTGGCCGAGTTGCTGTAAAAAAGAGTGAAATCACGACAATAGTTGAAGAGTTCTCTCAATTTCTCCTGAATCCCATCATCAGATCTGGACCTAGTGACAATGATCAACTGTAAAGAATACTCTTTCAAACAAAACAAGGCAATTTCCAAATCGGCCCAGCCGTGCAAAAAAAAAAAAACAAAGTTCCCGACGAATTGAGAACCTCCTCCTTCGAAATCTTGATGTTGGTTGAAAATACCATCTGGCTAGATCCGAGGCTATCAAAATTATGCGATGAGTTACCTTGGTGACAAAATCTATCGGGTTGTCGGTAAATAATTCTCTTTCCCGTTTGTATCCCTCCATGTATCACTGGTTACGAAATCCTGATTTAGATAGACACTGATGATTAAATTAAACATACCCAAATTCGTAACCCTGCGGGATACCGTAATAGATTCATTTACCTACGGTTGTAGTTTGTATTGCAGCCCAATACATCATAATATTATTCAGACACTTAATCCCTCACTCTGCGCGAATAGAATCCGTTTCTGGGTAGGATCTGCATTCCCAACTCGATAATACCAGCAAATATATGAATCGGTCCTTAAAATCTTCCGCTCTTGCATCAAAGTCGAAAATCCTCTGAAGCAACTGCAAACCGAACTATGTCTAACGATAATTCAGAAGCTAGCAGTTACAGATATCCATATTATAAAGTTATTAAAGTTGAAAATTGTTTGGTTGAAGCGCAAAACAATTTTAAAGCACACATAGTCACGGTCCATAAGAAGGTGTTATGCTTCAGCAGTTTAATGCTTGCAAGTCCTTAGGGGAACTCGTTCTTCACCCGATTTATTTATAAGCAGGATGTTGCTGTCATTTCAATCATGTCTGCCTCGAAATTCAGGTTATTCAGCAAAAAATGTGCGGAGAAAATAGCGCATAGCTGTATAAGCAAGAGCAAGTCTCTCCAATGAGACGTATCATTTCTTATTTACGAGATTATGTTCGCAATTGCGGGATTTGAACTTCTCGCGCTGAAATATTTTGGCTTCATAACGTTATATTTAGGCGGCTTCCTTTTATTATTTCGGTGTGTGTAATGTTTTAGAAAATCGATCAAGTCGAAGATTTACCTAACGGGATTCTTTCTAAAGTCCAGTTTCGCGGTTGCTTATAATCTTGCTTTCCAGAGGTATTTAGTAAAGACAGCAATGCACACTAAAATAAAATAGTTATAAGGTCCAATTATTTATTGGACATTGTCATCGGACTAAGGCGAAAATTGACCAATCTCAAAGATCATCATTTTGTTTATATTTTGGTAACATATTTTTTTATATAATGACAAATGTTTTATACTAACAGTTTAAAATGGTTAATAGAAACAAACTTTACTAAGCCGCTTATTCATAAACGTGTTTCAAACCTTATTTAGTTAAAATGTATTTTGTCTGTTTCTAACAAACACAACTGTCAATGTGACAGATAAGGACAAAAGATGATTTAGTTAAATGAGGTTTGCAATACGTTTATGAATAAGCGGGTAAATATTTAAAAGAGGTTTCGATACAATCTTGCTACGATAGTAATCTCATAAAACCTATTAATAAAACAAGCCAAAGGAAAACTAATATTGAGAAAGAATGTTTTCCTGAGTCGTGTTTTATATCAAAGACAAAGTAGCTGGAAAACTTGCTCGAAGTAAATAAAAGCTCTCTTTTCATTTTAATAGCCTGCAAATTATCTATTCCAACGTAATTATTTTACATCAAATTACCTGCAGAATTGAGTCTAGGTTTTCACTGCAATTGCAAGAATAATAAAACGAACTTCTGCAATTAAATACGAATAGTAATAATGTTGTTAAAATTAGAATATACGCATTTCTGCACGAGTAGTTAAAAAGCCATGTATAACTATTTACTTTGTAAATATTAAAATAAAGTGTGTGTAACATGATTATACTTGCAAAGGCCATGTCGCCCAGTGGATTTAATTCACTGAGCGAAATATATATTAGCAAATAAATTGCCTTTCCGAGGACCGTGCCTTGTGGTATCCCTTGCCGAGGTATAGACTCGATGAACTAGTGTAAAAGTGGTTCTTGCTTAAGCGTTTGATAAGGTTGTCGTGGTCAAATTTGTACTGGATAGGCTAACGTTAGATGAGCGATGCAAAGGACAGCTCTGGCCTTCCGGTGTTTTGGGGATCTCTTTGGGACGAGTTTTGTGTACACTGCGGTTTGGTTGGAAGTTAGGGTATAACTTTGATTTATCAAATTTCTGACACGTTATGAAGTTTTCGAATTAGATTTCAGTATACATAGATAACTTTTGATTTAATCAAAGGACATATTTTCTTTATCTTCCTTGCTTGTCCCGGTTTTTATGCCATGGTTCCATGGAGCCTGGGGTCCGCGGAAACCAAATGCCAAAATTTTGCATAGGTAGATAATGATTTTACCGACTGCCATCTGACCTTTCAACATCACGAAATTATTTACCGAAAGCGTCTAGTAAATATCAAATGATAGTTATTAATATTATTATTCACCAGTTCGTTTGTAAACAAAATGTTAATAACGTAATAAGCTTTAACGACTAATTAACCGTAATCTTTCTTCGATCGCTCATTATATACGCTGACACTCACGCTTGACTGATTTCACTTCCGAGATCAGAGAACGTCTCAACTAAATAGGCACGGCTGTGACATACAACTTTTTTTAAAGTTCACGGCATCAACAGACCCCAATAGGTGGAGAGCTGGCTACGTCAGATATGACACAATAATGAGAGCAACGGAACCCCTCTAGTTAGTTTGCTATACTATGCTTAATTCTAGATTCGGACATCTGGCAGTCGTAAAGTGGTTGAGGTCTAAAAATGCAAACCACTTCAAGAATACAAATCCTAGTGGTTTGTTATGGGTTTGATGCAATATTATAAGAAGTTATATAAATAATAATTTTATATCATTGCCAAAAGCTTATGTTGGGGGACAGTAAGTGACAAACGACGTATAATGTAATCACTTAATCAGTCTTTGTCGCCTACTGTTGTTGTTTCCGCATCAATAACACGCAACGTTTATTGTTCTGATATTAAAATATAAGCTCTGTTGGCTATAAGTAAGTCAACTTGGTCAGTTTTTACCTATTTTGGGGTAACTTTTTTCCAACTGTTTTTTTAGGCTGTCACTTGACCTCCACCCATTAAAAGGTACCAGAACCAGATGGTCCAGATGCAGATACAGAGATAATAAGGACAGTATAGCAATCTAACTAAACGGGTTTTGTTGCTCTCATTATTGTGTTATATTTGACGTAGCCAGCTCTCCGCCTATAAGTCACATCCATGCTCGGCTGTCAGTCACATCCATTGTTTTCGCACAACCGTGACGGCGGAATGTCTTTGTGTAGTACAGTAAAAACGTACGTCATTGGACGAGTAACTGTTGGGAGTACCGGGTTTATTACAGTAAATAGTCATCTATAAAAGTAACGCGATCGCGTGTATACATTGAGATAAAGCAAGGCCAGTAACAGTAACCATATAAGTAAGGTCAACTTGGTAAAGACCGGCAGTCGGCGAAGATAGAATAGGAAGCAATTACAGAATTCTGCGTACCTTTTTTTACGAAATGGTAGAACTGTTCTAAAACAGTTCTAGAACATTTTTACCATTTTGTAAAAAAAAGCTATGCAGAATTTGCTCTTTTTCCTTGCTATCTGATCTTCCCCGATTGACGGTCTTCGCCGAGTTGACCTTACGTCAAAAGATGTATACCTAAGTCGAATTTAAAATTCTCTAAATGGATGGAAATAGCTTACTGAGTGATAATTATGTAATTTATCTAAGCGTCCTTGGTCCAGTTTGCTATGTAAGCAAATAATTATCTGTGCGAAGTTTGCACTACTCTACATTACACGCAAGTAAGCCGCATCGTATTTACTTAATTGAAAAAGAAGACACCAAATCGAATAGTTATTTAGTTAAAATGTTCATTATTTATTTAGTAAAATCATACAACCAGCACTTGCTATTACCCCAAAGCGCAGGTAAGACCGCGCTAATCTTGCCTGCCTTTACCTCGAGACCTTGTAGATCAGCTACCTTATACGCAGACACTCACATCACTACTTATCACTTAAGCCTATTTATTTCAATGTATACAACCAAGCAATGTATTCGCCCAACGAATTGTTCGCGCCATTTTCTAATTCAAATCAACGTGCCCTTATCGCGGACTTAGACAAAAGCCGGGGCAACCCGGAGATAAAGAGGGGTCATTGGGTCATCCTTTTGTCGATCCGGCGGTTTTGATTGTTCGCCGTTTTTCTGGACATCTTTTGCTGGTTTGTTACATGTGCTGCGATGTTCTCTAATTGAAAGCGTATCATCATCATCATCTCAGCCATGAGACGTCTACTGCTGAACATAGGCCTCCCCTTTAGGGGGGGGGGGGGGGGGGTTGCCATACGCGCTTGACAGGCGGGTTGGCTTGAGATAAATTCAATAAAGCCATAGGCAATTTTATAACAAAAGTAAATTGGGAGAAACAATTAGTTTTTGGTTAAAAAATATAATTTTAATACAGTTTTATAGTGTGAGTAATTGAATTACCTACAGATAGAACAGCTTTCAACACTAATAAGCGAGGTGTTATGTTATACCTAATTAATAAAAAAATCTCACCTTTCTATCCATTTTATTGAAAAACAATTAAGTATAGGTATGCCCGAGAGGGATCAGGCTATAGTCCCCACGCTGGCCCAAAGCGGGTTGGGCACTTCACATACACCTTTGAGTTTCTCCGCATAACAAAAGAAAATACACCAAAAACATACGGAGACATTAATTTGATGGATTACTTTTTACCGATTAAAATCTATAATTTTTTTAAACATCTATGACATAGGCATATTTGTTATACAGGTGACTTACCTATTTGTTAAAAGAAGTAAATTACTACTAAATATATCTAGTAGGTACATAAAGAATCCAAGTACCAATATAACTTAAAATATGGTACGCAAATAATAGAAGGAAAATGAGAAAATGGAAGCCATGCCATCGAAAATAATGCCCATAAGGTTGAAATGTAATTTATGGGCTGACCCTTGATACAGAGGGTTCTTTCATCGGTGTTCTTACTAACCTACTTTCTGTTCGATATACATACAGTCAGCAGCAGAAATAGCTAAACGGGTGAAGTGTTCAAAATGATGTAGGCACGACTTAGTGCGCTATTCAACATTAAGTACCTACGTGTGGACGGTTTTAGTCTCCCACTTGCCGGTAGGTACAGTCGACGTCAAAGATATGTTTACAAATTTGCACTTTACTTCTTTGTAATAAGGTCCAAAAGTGTAAAGATAACTTTGACGTCGACTGTACATATAGAAATATCATTATTTCACTAATAGGTAGCGTATATTATGTAGCTTTAGGGAGCATTAACTAATAACTCCATATATATGGACAACGTGGGACTTTGTTCACGGCACTGCACATTTTATACTATTAAGTTAAGTAATTTAAGTTTTAAAAAGATAAAAAATATGTTAATTTAGGTACATTACAATGCACTTATGAACGTCAGAGACAAAAAAAGAAACTACCACAGGCTCTAACCTCTGACCCGAGAAGTATTAAATACTTAGTAAGTTCAAAATATGCACCTAATTAATTTTTCTGCTTTGCCCATTGGTCGACTGGTAGAGAATGCCTTAAGGCGTTAAGTACGCCATTTGTACCTTCTTATATTGTGCAATAAAGTTTAAATAAATAAATAATTAAATAAATATGTAATTTTGGCTTAAACTATGCCATTTACACATTTCAACTATAGTGAAGATCGGTGACTTTGCCGGTTAAATACCTACATAAATTGCCGTCGCTATGTTACCAGCATTAATGAAACAAGTCGAATTCTCCTTCAATTTGTGCGAGGATGTTTGTAAACAGATTACCATAGTTCATGTTTTATTAATAACCCATATTAACGTATGTTAAGATATTCTAGAGTCGGGTCAGTAGCTTCCGTAAGCTTATTGGATATCTACGTAACGCTACGTAAATCATGGAATCGTATGGAGCACAGACGATAAATAAACCGGATCGGTGGTATAAATCCAAACATCCTTTAAGACTGTTTCGACCGTCCAGTGGCGTCCTCATTGGGGGAATTGTATTTCCTAATAAACGAATTTTCTGTATAATCCCTCATGTTAATGTAGTCCTACAAATTGCGCAACTTTTGGTCTATGTCATATAGTTTCATTTTGCGTATATTTTGCTTCATTACCTAAACTGCAAATGGTGGCCTCTTTTTACCATTTAGGTGATGAAGCCAAAAGTTAGTAATATTGTTTTGTGATAAATTCATATATTTTAATAAACATATTTTACAATCATCATATGGGACTGTTGAGCCACTTGCAATTGTTCGTTATTTAGCCGTGTAATGAATTATTTATAAATCACTCATATACTTGGAATATGAGTGATTTTTAAATATTTTTCGATATTATCCAAATTGCGGAATTACCCGAATACACCATACCGAATAATTCGCTAGGATCAAAAAATATTGATAGTATTTGTATAATCCATTTCTGAATAATCTCCTAAATAACATGTGCTAATTATAATAATGATTAATTGCTACATAGCCTAAAAAGCAAATGAATGCCAATAAAAACAGATATTAGCCCAGCGAAAGCGTTACATATATATCCTTCCTTATCTCCCCGCTCCTAATCTCACGGAACAAAAACATACGTAATCCGCGACGTTATGATATATCAATCATCACGACAAAGATATATGAGGCGACCATGCTGGGACTTTTGGAAGGAATGCCCGCTAAGGTTTGGGCAGGGACGGCTTACTGCGTTGATTTCATTGCGACAATGCAAGTAAGTGCCAGTAACCGCCGGCGGTACGTAATAACCTGTACGTTTTAGATCCAGGCCGAAATCACTATCACTATCACTACATAGTATAAAACAAAGTCGCTTCCTGCCGTCTGTCTGTATGTATGCTTAGATCTTTAAAACTACGCAACGGATTTTATGCGGTTTTTTTAATAGATAGAGCGATTCAAGAGGAAGGTTTATATGTATAGTTGCACCCGTGCGAAAGCCAGGGCGGCCCGGCGGGTCGCTAGTATACTTATATGTTACAGGGCGCCGTTTGGGTAGCATGTCGCAGTTACGAGAGAACCGTTACACTTCACAATATAAAGCACCTGGAAGGAGTAGATTAGCAATGTTTCCTTCGCATCCATTTCCTGTTTGAAAAAGCGTTACATACATCCTTTTTTATTTCCCCGCTCCTAATCTTAGGGAACAAAAAAAAACGTTATAAGATATCAATCATCTACGACATAGATATACGAGGCGGGCATGCTGGGACTTTTGGGAGAGGCATGAGGGCATGACCGCTGGGGTTATGGTTGCGGCACACTTGTCATTGTTATAGCTTAGCCTTTGTCACGTTGGCCTCGTCTTATATGATCTGTCGGAGAAAGACGGCAGTGTGACACACTAAAAATAAATAAAATAAAATAAAATATTGAATAGTTGCATGATTTTGAAGTACCATCGGGTTCAAAAATGCATGGGCAATTTATGAATGAAATCATTGATAAATTGGCCATGCAATTATGAACCCGATGGTACATGGAATAAAATAAGTCAGACGTAACTTATTTATGCGAGCATAGGATCAATACTGGGTCAAAATGTTAAATATTAAATTAATTTTGAGGGTAGGCACCAAACACAATTAACGGACTCATCAACGTTAAACATGGCGACGGAGCTGTCAATGTCATCCTCTAGAAAACTGTCAAACTTTTCATACAAGATTTTTTAGAGATTACGTGGACGTTAAAAAGGCCCATTTAGACGATACAAGTTTCTTGAACATTCAATACAAGAAAGTTGAGGCAACGAAAAAATTGCACTGTATAAACATAACGTTCCATTATTGTATTCAAGCAGCAACTTGAATTCAATACTGGTATGCATGTAAACAAAGCCTGGGTAGTTAATTGAATACAAGAAATGTGAATCAATCTTTTGTTTTCACAATGGATTCCGTGCGTGAAGGTGTGCTCCTTGTCGCTGCTGTAATAGCAACTGTGCTACGGGAAAAACTAGTCCAAAAACGTCGCAAAAAAAGATTGTGGACAAGAAAATGGATACACAGAAGAAGCATGCTGGGGGCTTCAAACACTCTGTGCATGGAACTCAGAGCTGAAGATGATGCCGAGTTCAAAAACATGTTTCGTGTGAACAAAGCTCAGTTTTCATACTTGCTCAAAAAAATTACTCCCACAATTCAAAGACAGAACACAGTCATGCGTAATGCAATTCCGGCTCACGTTAAACTAGAAGTTACATTAAAATACTTGGCAACTGGAGATTCATACGGCACTCTGTCCCAGTTATTTAGAGTACCTAAGTGCACCATAAGTACTTTTTTGGTTGAAGTACTAAATGCAATTTATATGGTGTTAAAGGATTCAGGTAAGGCCGATTAAAACGAATTATTTTTGTAACAAATCATATTTATTTTTAGTTATTAAATCAATATTATGAATTATGTTCTTTAATTAGGGTACATTATTCTTATTTATTCTTAATCTTTATATTATGTGATTTAAATAGATTAAGTAAAGAAAAAATGCTACATAATAAATCAACATGGTTTGGCAAATAACAACTAATCAACGGATCTTGGGGGTGTCACTGCCAAGTTCACATTCCACCATTGATCTTCGGTGTTCTGAGTTACAAAAGGAGAACCTGGCATAGGGGTAGAATTTTGCCGTTCATTATCATCCTCGTTCTGTAATTTGTAATTTGAAAAGCTGCAAGGGCAGCGTCACGAGCCTCACGGTTTTTATAGTTTTTATTTTCTGTGTCCCAGAGACATTCGAGACCTCTATAAATTTCTATTAATTTAATTATCTCCGAACTACCAAATTTGAAATTATTTTTGCTCATAATGCTACCTTCAGCGAACGTTCAATATTGAATGAAAATCTGCCACGCAAATCGGTTCAATTCTTGCTTCAATATGCCATAGTTGATTCAACTAAAAGTTTAGACGTGTCAATACTTGCAAGCAAATATTGCCGTGCAATAAATGTCCGTGGTGTAAACAAGATACGGTCAAGAAAATTGACTGTCAAGAATTGTATACAATAATTTCATTCAAGATTTTGGTTATTGCTCATGTGTAAACACTTTGATTCAATTCTTGAATTCAATTATTGAATGGCAAAACTTGCATACAATTATTGCGGATTTTTGTTCAAGAATCTTGTATCGTGTAAATGGGCCTTAACAGACGGTTTGGTGCAACCGGCCCTAAGAATACTTACATCGATTTATTATGAAAAAAACAAAGAAATTTTTTTTCTTGTAAAAAAATTTCGTGGCCTATTTATTTTATGACTTCCACATGTGTTCACATACTGATTGCCTGATTGCCTTAAAAATGTATATAAAGGTTGTAACTGTATGATATCTTATCACACAAACACACTGCAGCCACTTTGTAGTTTGTACTGCCGCATGTAATGGCGTTGGTATCAAATCCCTGTGGAGGCATTAGTCGATTATACGCACCGTTTGATTGGTCCGAATGGAAACCGTCGGAGAATCCCGGCGCTGTGATTGGTTCTTATCATTCCCGAGGGACGGCTGGTAGAGGAATTTAATGCTGTAAAAGTAGAAACAAATGTTTTGGAGCATTGATTTATTACGTATTCTACATACTTTTTTTTTTTTTTTTTTTTTTTTTGTCGTCTTCTGTTACTCAAAGTTTTGGAGTGTTTTTTTTTACAATTATGGTGATAAGCATACGAAGATATGCGGGCCTGCTCGGAACTCGGAAATCTTTCTTCATCAATCTTTCTACAATAATAACGTTCATCTTATTCATGCATTTCCGTGCGTTCCTACCTTTTTGCAATGGCTTACCGGTAATAATATCTTCCTACACGAAGATCGCAAATGTGACACGTTCTTATGGCCCTACATCTTAGCTTAGAGCATTTAACCATCCGGAGCGGCCCTTGACAGGTGTTCCCCTCTGCCGAAAATATATGAGCAGTGGTCATATTCATCGTATAGACTGACGTTTCTCTGATGTGGCTATTTCGACGTTACGTATACATTTGACAATTTACCCCCCCCCCCCCCCCAGCGCAAAAATCGGCAGACTTTTTTTGTATAGAAATATAAATACAGAAAACTTCTTCCTTCGTACATATTTAGCTTTATAAAGCCTGACAAAATCTATGGCTAGATATCCAAAGAGAAAGGATGACGTAGATGCGAAAGTTGAGGCCAAGATTGTTTTCTAATGGCGACATTGCTTAGAATTTACGATTAACAGTAAAGTTCAATTTAAATCTAACAATACTTAAGAAACAAACCGTCTGCTGAAAATTAAACTTGGTAATCTGAATCATAAACTATACCTAACAGGGTGAAGCTAAGTCCCAACTTTAGAACTTGAGTGTTAATAACGACCCATTATTTCTGCATTTAAATATTATGCCCTGGTTACACCTACCGAGTACAGTGCGAGTCAGTACTCTCGACGGAGTACTCGCAAGGTGTAAATACATCGCCGAGTACTGGGCCGGGCCATTTTACTCTCTCGGCCGAGTGGCATTTTGCTGTCTCGGCACTGTACTCGTTAGGTGTAACCATCAGGTTTAGGTATAGCGAGCCAGGCGCCTTCGGCGATTATCACACTGGCGACGGATCCGTCGCATGCGGATCCGTCGCTAGTGTGATAATCGCCTTCGACTGGACAAAAACGGCACTGAACAAGAAATCTAGCTGTCTTTTTTTGGTGTTGGTTCCATTTCGATTCGTTGTGCCAGAAATATATTTGATTTTCTATATAGAGAAATTGAAATTGTGTTATATTTAGGTATTAACACAGACTACACAGACTCATCATTAAGCTTTTACAGGGAGCACGAGGTCACCACACATCAGCGCAGTTTTATTCGTAAATTTCTACGATTCGAACAGCACGTCTAAATAGTATTCTACACCAATTTGTAGTATAACAATCTAGGTTCACCCCTGTTACTTGATTTTTGTGGATATTTTTTATTCACATGAGTAATAATCAAAAACGTTAACTCATTTGAAATAAGCGGTTGCGCTTTCATACAAAATTAGTACGGGAGCACAGATGCGTGGTGACCCCGAGTTGTACTTATGATGTATCTGGTGGTTGAGGTTATCTATGCGTATTAAATACCCACTTGATGTCATAGTCTAACAATATATATATTTTAAGTAAATATGTAATTAAATTGAAACGTGCCGAAACCGTTCGTCCGTCCGTTCGTATGTCACAGCCGTTTTACTCGGAAACTATATAATGTATCTGTTTCTTAATGAAATTTAGACTTGTTCACCCTCGACAACAACGTAATCCAATGGATGCAGAAGTTAAATATTACTGACAAAATGCCATACGATTAAATAAAAATGAAATTTAGAAATAAGGTGTTTTGTATGCCGCTATTTAGTTACGTTTATGTAGTTAAATTGCAGAATTAAATATTTTTTAGGTGAAAAAAATCGTTTTCAAAACTATACGTAGAAGCAGGCAAGTAAATAGGTCCACAAAATTCAGTTGGCATATATTATATTAGACGATCATATAGTTATTTCGGACAAGAGCAAAGTGTCATACTTTCCGTGAAAATATTTTTCTTGCTTAGGTACAAAACCTTTTATCCCAATTACAACCAATCAAATATAAAGGGTATTTGGCCACTGATTCAAATTGGATGATAATGTAACATTGAGCCGATTGCAATCAGCTGCCGCTATGACGTGTGTCGGTGACAGACTATCCGATTTTATCCGGATTTGACGCTAAATGTGTCGCTAATTTTCCCACCAAACGTGATGTTCACTGCACGTACAGTCGCCATCAGATATATCGGAGCGGCCAAGGTGGTCACAAATATCTGAACAACGCCTTTATTGTCAAGGCGATAAGGTGCTTGTTCAGATATTTTTGAGTACCGTGGCCGCTTCGATATATTTGATGGCGACTGTACGTGCACTGTACAGTCAGAACTAGAAATTGTTGATTTGAGGTGTTCAGCAGTGGCGGCGCGTCCATAAAAGACGATTCCCGCCGGCTTCCCTGGTTTTCAGGTAGCTGGGCAGTTTTTCTACAGCTCCAAAAGATATTTTAAACCAAATTAAACTCCGGGTTGCCTATGAAAAACTTTGAAACTTTCACTGGTGTTCAGAATGATTATTTTTACTACTCGCCGACGGCAGGGCTTTCATCCTCACAACATGATAAAAAAAAAAGATAAAAGATATTTATTCTTCAATTTAGGCACATTACAATGCACTTATGAACGTCAGAGAGAAAAGAAACTACCACCGGTTCTAACCCTACACCTCTGACCCGAGAAGTATTACTTATTACCGGCAAGAAACTCGGCGGGACTTATTTTTTCAAAACAGTACTACAAATACATTAAAGATACTATATACAATAATGCGTAGTTCTTCAAGAAGGCATATCAAAACAGCTTGAGAGACAGACATGTACCTGCCTATTGTGTAATTAAAATGAAAAATAAAAATAAAATCCAAATCTGACTGCTTCGCAATACGTTTGATATTCTTTCTTACTTGAACTGTGTCCTCTAAATGTTAGATGATTTTATAGATTCTGGTTTGGGCCATGCATATATGTCTGTCATATAGTCCTCGACCCTGTAATAACCCTTTGACATTAAAGTTTTTTTCAAGTATTTCTTAAGAGCGGGAAATGATAGATTCAAAACATCGACGGGTAACTTGTTATAAATATGAATACCCTGGCCAAAAAATGACTTATATGCTTTGCGGACACGACATCGTCTGGTAGCAAGCTTGTTTTTATTTCTAGTGTTATAGCTGTGGATGTCAGAATTCTTCTTGAATGTGTGTATATTCTTTACAACAAAAATAATATTATCATAGATATATTGGGACGCAAGAGTTAAAATATTAATTTTTTTAAATAATTCTCTAATTGATGTACCTGCCTTTAAGTTATACATAAAGCGAATGGCTCTTTTCTGTAAAACAAAAATAGTCTGTATGTCAGCTGCTTTGCCCCAAACCAGAATTCCATATGACATTACACTATGAAAATAACTATAATAAACTAAGCGAGCTGTCTCAATATTAGTCAGTTGTCTAATTTTTCTAACGGCATGAGCGGCTGAACTTAGTCTAAGAGCGAGTTTTTTTATATGAGGACTCCATTGTAAATTTTTGTCCAACGTTGAACCAAGGAACACAGTTTTATCTACTATATCTAAACATTCACCATTTATAACTATATTAGTGTCCATTGGTGCCACGTTTGGCAAAACAAATCGAATACATTGGGCCTGATCCACCTCCCTTCAACGGGGCTGTGTTCAATGAAAGTCCCTTGCGAGGTTTTCCGAAGTGGCTACAGCATGAGTTTCTTCAAAAATGGAGTGTATAAGTTCTTAGGCAATGCGCACGTGAATCCTCGAGAGTTAACAGGCCTCCATAGGCTACGGTAACTGCTTACCATCAGGAGGCCGTACGCGTGTATAAAATATTTTGAAAAGATTTTATTGATAAGAATAAGAGCGTGCTGAGCGTGTGAAGATCGTTTTGAACAACTTGACTTGTTTAGCTAATTCTACTGCTGAGCTGACTTGAGATCGGCAAACCTCTTCGCACTTCTTCTCTCATCTATTCAAAATTTAACTGGAAAAGATTCGTTAAAGGGATAAGTTCACCTTTGTACCTTACCTACTTGCATTTACCTTAATTTGTGTTCTGTATAATACTGTATGATAATGTACCTACCTACCCTTACTTTAAATAATGTGGTATTAATGAATAAGCCATTGGATCGTACGGGTAACCAAACTTTTGTGCAATAATTAATGTATCACTAAAGCCAATTAAGCTTATGTTAATCCGCCATAGTCCGAATAAATAGAAGCCGATTGTCGTGTTTGAACAAAATATTTGCGTAATTTGTGATTGAAACTCGTATTTGTAATTGTGATATGGTGGGGAGGTCCGGGAAATGGGCACAGGGGTAAGTTGGATTATTTTAAAAATGCGTTATGAAATATTGACTCACTCGAGACATAAATTTCAAGGTTTATTTTAATTAAGACTTTCAATATTTGGCATCTTACGACTTAAATACCTGGATCTTTCCTTCTTTTTTCGTTTCCTTTTTTCGTCTTCTTCTTTATTTTTATTTATTTTCCTTTTTCTTCTTTTTTAGGATTCCGTACCTACCTCGAAAGGAAAAAACGGAACCCTTATAGGATTTGTTGTCCGTCTGTCTGTCAAGACCATTTTTCTCAGGAACGCGTGGATGTATCAAGCTGAACTTTATATCAAATACTCAAGATCTATTGTCCCTTGGAGCTGTCAAAAAATCAAACTTAAAAGCCAACGCAAACAAAAGATACAGTCGTTAATGCTGCAAATTTTACAGTTTTTCGGTAATCGCAAAACCTACGGGGTACATCCCATGAACTCAGAAACTTGAAATTTAGTACGAAGCAACAACTTGTAGCATAGATAAAGGAAAAATTGCGAAAACCGGAACCCTCGGTGCGCGTGTCTGATTCGCACTTGGCCGTTTTTTTTATTTTTTCGGAAATCCCTTACCTAGTTAATAAGGTGCAAAAGTGTAAACATATTTTTGACGTTAGCTGTACTAATATAAAATGTAAAATCATCAAGTTCTATATCAACATGAATCCTAATTAGCGTGGGCAAAACAACACGATTGAAAATTCTACGAAAGCCCAAACAAAAGCACACACGAAATCTCATGAAACTTGTAACACACACAATAAGGGCAATGTTTGGATGAAATTTATTTTTGTAAAACGATCAAATCCCGTGAAATCCGCTTTACAAACAAAATGACGCTTCGGTAAGTTTCTAAATTATGAACACACAAAGTTTTGTTTGGAACGGATAAACTTTTTGGATCGGTTGTTACGAGGTCGTTCGTTCGTAATTTTACGAGTAGGTCTATTAAAGTAGTCATTTTGAACTCCGAAAACCTCCGCACTATACTAATTATCATTTGGAAATGCCAGAAAAACATATAATGTATATCGTTTTGTGAAAATAGATTTTTAGCACAAAAGTAGAACGGGTGGAACAATTACTGGACGCCCTGTTTCCACTTCTATTTTTTTCGTACTTATACATAGGTACATAATAAGCTACGTGTATGCAAAGTTACATGCTTTCTTTCAAATGGGACCAGATTTCATGGAGTTGTTAGGGGCAAAAGCTGAACTATTGTCATACTCCGTTGAACTATATGATCAATTTACAATAGGATATTATACCGTTTCCATTCTATGCAGGGGCGGAATACATTCATCCAACATTTAGTCGAGAAAAGGGTAAAAAGCAAGCCGGTAACAATCCCCGTTTGAATCATCAAAAGCCCCGTCAGCAAAAGCAGTTAGATTTCGGATTTCTTTAATAAAGTAGCAAACCTCTCGGAATCAATCTTGCAGAATGACCCCCTTCCGCTTTCATCTTTTTTTCATTAAGCCGGGATTCCACTGATTCCGCCGACTCCGTTATCGGCAAGGAACACTAGTGATGTGCTTCGTGACTCGAACCTCAATGTTTTTTCTGTCGCAAACAAGGTCACTTTTTTAAGTATTTGTCGTTTCTTTCTATTGGTTTTCTAGGTATTCTTAAAACTTATTAAAATATTATCTTCGTCTTTGAATCGAAATATATCATATTTATTTTCGATAAAATGTACAAGGTGGTATTTTCTATTTGATTTTCTATGAAGAAACTTGTCAAATCCTGAAACAATTAATATCGCTAGATGCAGGTCCAACTATCGCAGCCAAAGTGCATAAGTTCATTTCAGTTCAGTTCAAATAAGCTACAAATTGACAGTTTATGTCAAAATATGTATAATTTTGCACCATACTTCTTCGTACTAAGTACCTATTAATATGGCTTAAAAGTCTTGAAATGAGAGAACTTGCTTATAGAAGAGCTTTTAGAAACACAGTTTAACAGTTTCTAACGAAAATTAGTTAAGTACACAATGTTACCATAATAAACTTAATTATAAAACAAAAGATGATGTAAAAAATAAGGGCTTATTACTCGTGATCATCTGCAATTTAATTGTACAAAGAGAATGAATAAATTGCTTAAATCGTTTTAGAAGACTTCCACTGCCGGATAGGCTCTCCCAAAGATATCCACACGACCGGTCGCATGCTGCTTGCATCAACTTGCAACTCTATAATGTGTCAATAGATGAGCATTTTTTTTACCTAAATACCCTTAAAGTGAACCACACCAACAGCAGTTTCTCGAAACATCTTCCTACCCTGGATCAACAGCCCCACAATCACTAGTTCCACGTTATTAAGTTGGCTTGGCGCACTGTTTTTAATCGCCAGCTTAATGGTCGCTTTTATACTCTACCGTGGTCGACGATATTGTCACGATAAAGCGTCATGACGCGTCGAAATACGCAAATATCGCAAGCAACTTTGATATTTTGCCGACTAGGTAGGTTGATGCAACGAAATCATTCCATACCTAAAATGCTGATATTGCTGATGTTGCAATGTATTGAAATAACACAGGGCCTCGATTCAACATGGCAAAACGGACAGTCGCTAGTGAGACAATTACGTGACAGTCGAAATCTTTATGGATTCACAAAAGTAAGAGTGTTAACCTAACCTAACCTAACCTATCCACTTACGTCAAAATCAATAGAAAACTGTAGCGAGGCCTACTGTAAATTTGACAGATAGGTGTGGACACGTGTATGTGGACACATGGATATAAATAAATAAAATAAAAAAAACTTATACAAATCAACCTAGTCTCACAGGAACCAGATATCACTCTATCCAGTAGCGATTCAACTGTGATATCCACATTTAACAGTTTGGCATGCCGAATAGCCTCCGGTGATTGCGAGGTATTTATGAGCATGTATTATCGTAAGCGTGACGGTAACGTGACGTCGACGTCTCTGAGGTGTAAAAGCGAGCATAGTGTGCTCGACGGAGCTACGGAGATAAGCCATTGCTGATTTGTTTCGTTGTTTGTTTTAGTTTGTTTTCGCTGTTCAAGATTTGATAAAGAATGGATGATTTTATGCTGGTTTACGAGATAGTCGAATACCTCAAAGGACAACCCAACTATCCAGTGAAACAATTATCGACCACAAGTATAATACATAATTGAGTATCAATATCGAGCTTCTTTTTGGTTTATTTAAGTTTTTTTCATTCGTTTATTAACTGAGTCATTTAATAAAAGTCACAGCAAAACGAAAATATTCAAGTTACTTCTGAACTTTGGGCTCATATGAGTAGTTGGGAGTTTTTGGGTTATAGTTAGGTAATTTAGATTGTTACGTACTTATGAAAACGAATCATAAACTACGCATTATTGTATATAGTATCTTTAATATATTTGTAGTACTGTTTTGAAAAAATAAGTCCCGCCGAGTTTCTTGCCGGTAATAAGTAATACTTCTCGGGTCAGAGGTGTAGGGTTAGAACCGGTGGTAGTTTCTTTTCTCTCTGACGTTCATAAGTGCATTGTAATGTGCCTAAATTGAAGAATAAATATCTTTTATCTTTTATCTTTTTTATAGTTTTACGTTGACGAATGAAAGGAAATTAATTATTTGTGAATTAACATTATTAATGTTTTTTTTTACAGGTAAGCACCTTTCTACTTCTGATGCAGCAGTAAATTCTTATAGTAAGGAACAAAAAAAAAATTTCAATATCGTGAACAAATGAAAAGGATAGGTACATAGTTTTTGAGGTAAGTTAGAAATCGGCTGCGTTGACATCGTCTATACAACACAAACCATTGCTTAACCAATTTCAATCGGGTATAAAATCATGAATATAAATTACTATCCTACTTTAAATCTATCACCTGATCTCCACTACAAATGTAATGTTATATTTTTCCTGATACACTTGCCGTCCATCCAGCCCCGGAGACCAATTTGTCCGGATTACTGCCGTTGTTGGGCCGTATGAAAAGCCGCATCGGCTTCCATACTGATACACAATACCTCATTTAAACCGCATTTTGTATCTTTACAAAAGTTACTGTTGTTGTGAGTAGGTATAATCAATAAAAAAACAGTCTTTTTGTATAATAAAAATAAATAAAGGCCATTTCCAGAATTAACCGCAACCTATCCAAATACGTACACTTTCCGCAATACATATCCGTTTCATAATAAAATTATGTGGTTATAGTACATTACGCACCTAGGGCGGTAAAATAAAGAATGGCTCAGATCGCGGGTATTTGTGGCCCGAACCGAAGGTAAGGGCCATAAACAAGCTATCTGAGGCCTTCTTTTTTATCGCCCGTGGTGCGTACACAATTTTACGTCTTCTCCTGGGTGTGAAGTGAGATTTGCCGCAGCGCCCGTGGGCGGCAAATCTCACTTACCGCACAGAGAGACGTAAATAATATTTTCGGGTATTTAAATTGTATTCTGTAATGGATTTAATATGTGCCTACCCTACTTAAGATTTGTAAATATAATAAATCAGTCTATATCTTTGTGTTTACTTCATTTTATAGAAAGTAAGCAAAAAAGTTGACAAAAATCCATAAATACAGAAGATTGTAAGTACATTATTTACCAAAAAAATTACGAAATCAAGTGTTTATGAAGTACTTAACAAAAAAACTTACTACTACTACTTTGAATGCACTAATTGTGAATTACTTCTATAATATTCATACAACGAGATGACATGAAAAGAAAGGAGGTGAGTGATGAGATGACGGGTAAAAAAAAAAGATAAAAGATAAAAGATAAAAGATATTTATTCTTCAATTTAGGCACATTACAATGCACTTATGAACGTCAGAGAGAAAAGAAACTACCACCGGTTCTAACCCTACACCTCTGACCCGAGAAGTATTACTTATTACCGGCAAGAAGCTCGGCGGGACTTATTTTTTCAAAACAGTACTACAAATACATTAAAGATACTATATACAATAATGCGTAGTTCTTCAAGAACGCATATCAAAACAGCTTGAGAGACAGACATGTACCTGCCTATTGTGTAATTAAAATGAAAAATAAAAATAAAATCCAAATCTGACTGCTTCGCTGCTTCTGCTTCGGGTGACAGAGATATGTGGAAAAAAAGACATATTGCGCCGACTCCAAGTAAATGGGACAAGGGCAAGCAAATGATGATGATGAATATTCATACAACAGTTTTATTATTTATTTCCTTATTTTTTGTAGGTAACTACGCATAATTGCTTTGATATTTTAGTAACCTTCAGCCACTCCAATTGACTGACTTCACTTTCATACACCATGTTCAAATGTACAGTACGTGAGCTCTAAGAAGAACCTTCGGGTTTTAGAAAGAGACGTTGGGTATCAATGAACAGTGACACATGAAAAAGCAGAACAGCAATATTACCTTCGTGTGTCATCGCCGATTCCCGAAGGTTCTTCTTAAAGCTCACGGACTGTACCTACATTTCTCAAATCCTGCCACGGTTGCATGGACCACCATAGAGTAATTCATTAAATTTTATAAACTGTGAACTGCCATCATCTATATTTTTTCATACAAATTGCTTATGCTGGCTGTTTCATATTTTGTTACTAGTGCAGACTTGACGTGGTCTTGCTATACAATTTTTTCAGCAATTTAAAGGTAATAACAGTTCCACTAAGCCATTAGCCCATTACAGTCGTTAAGCCAACCCAAGACCGGCTTCTCAGTCGAAGCTAAGTGCCTACGCTGCCCACTGTGCAGCATTAAGTACAACACATACAACACAAAGGTTGCGCCGTTAACTCGCACCACTGTCCAAATGAGCCGTAACAATATATAGGGATGTAAATGTAACGAACTTTATTTTTAGCTGTTGTTATATATGTAGTATTGTTTTGTGCCTGTTTCTTTGGTTGTTATTTTAGTTTTAGTTTTGGTTTTTTTTTGGTTTATATAAATTTTGCTATGCACTCCTCTCTTGGAGTGCGATACGCTGTCTGATTATGAGCCAAATGGTCCGGCATGAGACCAAGCTCAAACTATCTGTTATCAAAAAAAAAAAAAACGAACTTTATTTTATATTCACGACGAATATTCAGGATGCGAATGTTCGAATGCGAATGTGAATACGAATGTTATGCAGTTTTAAAAAGTTCAATTTATTAAATGAGAATAAAATAATACAATTTTTCTCAAGACCCATCACAGGGAAAATCTTTGAATGTTGGGGAGTTCAAAAGAAAAAAAAAACTCAATTTAAACTAATTTTTGTATCTGACATGTAATTAATCTAATTAAACGTACTTATCCTATTTTCTTAAGAAATGAAGGTTAAGTCGTTATATTCCAAATATTATATTTTAATTAATTTTTTCATGTTTTTGCTATTTAGGTATTTGTCTCAGACTTCTTTTAATTATTTTAGGTAGCAAATGTAAGTAATGTCTGGCGCTATAACATGTTGAATTTTGGTAACAAGAATTCTGACATACTCTCAGTCTTGTACATCTATCTTGTGTATCTGTCTTGTGTATCTGGTTGACTGTTAGAGAATACCTCGAGGCATTAAGTCCGCCTTTTTGTACTCTTTTTATTTTTGTGCAATAAAGTTTAAAATAAATAAATAATCTATCTCTTATATATTAATATGAATTTTGTAACACTAAATATCTTTTTACCTAATATATTACAATACTAGTCGCAAATATGCTGGTTATTCTAGCAACCACTTGTTTGCAAATTATTCGTATTATTTGAAGCGAATACGAATATTCATGACATCCCTAAGATAGTCATGCAGACTTATAAAGTTATAATCATGACCATAGGCTAATGTTTCATTATTCAAACTAAGTTCATGTAATTAGAAGACCATTTTAATATATTTTAAAAACAGTATATAAAGAAAGAATCGTAAACCTTCCGACCTTATTTAAAATTTTCTTTGTTCGCTTTTAAAATCCGGTCACGATCGGCCCTTACACTTGTTTATATTCCTGGCCGGGACACGAGGGACAGTTTTACACATGATTTGCTCCAGGAATTGCCCTTTTCCTTCCCATCCATCATGCTAGCATCTATTTGGAGTTTTAAATGTACACGGCATATAACGAAATGGGAAATATTAGTCCGCGTATTGAAAACTACTGACTACAAAAATCTCAGCACGTCAAAGCGATGTTTTAGGTTTGTTTGCTGTGCAAGTTCTTTAGTATAATAGTTAGGCAATTATCACACTGGCGCCGCAACCGCATGCGGCGACGGTGTGCAAGCGTGACAGCGTTATACACACGCAGAGTGCTATCATGCTTTGTCACCCGCGCACCGGCGCCGCATGTGGAAACCGCAGCAGTGTGAAAGCTGCCTTAGGTTTTGGTTTTTGTTATGCCGTTAAATACTAGCCTTTAAAAATTTAAATTATTTTCTTGTTTGAAAAAAAAATTGTGCTAATCGGATGTTAAATATGTTTTAAATTTTATTGTGCTTGTATTCGATAAACATAAAGTTTGCGGTTTTTGTGCTACGTCGAAAATGACTGACATCATCCCAAAAATAATGTAACAAATTACAATCTCGGTAATCTTACAACGAGGGCTTCCTGAAAGATTTTGTCACTAGATGACAGCACCGTGGCGAGAGGTCCAGCTGTCATAATCCATCATTCATGTTTAATCACATTTTATCTGATTGGTGGATTTTGACCTGGATTTTAGGAAACCCTCCTTATGATTCCGTTATGCATTGTAATGTAGGTACATGAATTTATATAAAGTGGATCTAATTCTTACACTTTTTCCCTAACCACAGTTGAACCTCATTACCGAGCATAACAGTTGATTACAGGAGACTAATAAAAAGTAGTAAAAACGTTCCCATAGAGAGCTTAAAGTAGGGGGCAGTGTCCCACTCGCACTCGTTACAAAATTGTCACATTTGATGGACATTTGACACATATTGACATTTTGATTGTCTGATGACGTCATTACCTCCTTAGTCAAAACGAGACATAATCCCCTAGATTATCTTCTCTTTCAGCCTCACTTTTTGACCGAAGTATTTCATCCACTTCATATATATCCATGTGTAGGTATAAGAGGTTTCTCAGTGACAAATTTGATTTCACATATTTTAAATTTATATAAGACAACACTGCAAATAAATATAAATTGCCCCAAAACTCATCCATTAATATTTTACGTTCAATTGAGTTTATTATTTGTCAGTCGTATTAAATATGCGCCATTGGTCGTTTTATCACGTTCACCTGTAAGTAGTCAACGATATTAACTCTCACCATGGACCAGATAAATACCTGGACTTACAATGTCTGTTAATCACGTTCCTCAAAGTTTCAAGCCGCAGCGCCATCGTTGAAAGTTTTTTTGACAGCGTCAAATCGCTATACAAAGTATACAAACAGTATGGAACTACATACAACTTGCTGTGTCAATTATGTGCCATTAGTCTAGTTCCATTTTTCAAAAAATCCATGTCGAGAAGCAAACGATATTACTTTTGGGCAACCGGGCTTTTTACCTGATTTAGACCCTGCTGTATCCGAATCGCCGGTTGCCTTAAAAGAAAATTTGTCCGGAAGTGAGATATTCAAGATGGCGGCCAAAAAAATTACCCATTTTTTACTTTTTCTTAAATAACTCGTAAACCGTGTCCCCTACCAAAATATGTTATTTTACTTAAATAATTAACATAAAATTCTCTATAAAAAAGGTTCTATACAGTTTTTTGCTGGGATCAAATTTTAATGAGATATCGAGGGTATAAGATAGACCTTAAATATATAGACTAATTACCCTTTTCCCGCGACTCCGTCTGCGTGGGATTAACATTCGCTATAATACATTTATGAAACACCTTAGTGAAATCTTATAGCAAATATAAATTTAACGTACATACTTTTTTACGTCTACAGTGAGCAACAATTCCATACAAAGTTTCACCCCCCTTTTCACCCTTTCAAAAGATGATTTCTGAGATAAAAACTATTTCATGTCCTTTTTCATAACTCAAACTATCATCATGCTAAATTTAAACTAAATCGGTTCAGCGGTTTAAGCGTGAAGAGGTAACAGACACACTAACTGTTTAAAGATAAATTATATTTTAAATACTCTGGTTGAGGCTGCTAGGGGTTGTGTGGTATCATTTCCGTATAAAACAGATATGCACAATTCATTTTTGATAGAAAAGAAATATAAATCTATTATTAAAAAAAGTTCTGCGAAGAGGGAAAACTCTCAAATCACATCAGAGGGGATTTTGACGTGAACGTCCAAAAATTTTACGGACCTCCAACAGTAAAAAATATTCATCGTGGGGCACTCTATCCATGGTCAAAAATTTAAAACTTTTTCTCAATGCGCACAATTTTTTCATACTAATATTATAAATGCGAAAGTGTGCCTGTTACCTCTTCACGCATAAACCGCTGAACCGATTTAGATGAAATTTGGTATGATGATAGTTTGAGTTATGGAAAAGGACATAAAATAGTTTTTATCCCTGAAATCATCTTTTGAAGGGGTGAAAAGGGAGGTGAAATTTTGTATGCAATTGTTGCTCACTGTAGACGTAAAAAAGTATATACGTTAAATTTATATTTGCTATAAGATTTCACTAAGGTGTTTCATAAATTTATTATGGCGAATGTTAATCCCACGCAGACAAAGTCGCGGGAAAAAGCTAATTAGTCTATATGTTTAATGGCTGTCTTATACCCTCGATATCTCATTAAACTTTGATCCCAGCAAAAAACTGTATAGAACCTTTTTAATAGAAAATTTTGTGTGGATTACTTAAGTAGAAGAACATTTTTTGGTAGGCGTCACGGTTTACGATTTATTTAAGAAACAGTAAAAAATGGGTATTTTTTTTGGCTGCCATCTTGAATATCTCACTTCCGGTCAAATTTTCTTTGAAGGCAACCGGCAATTCGGATACAGCTAAGTCTAAACCAGGTAAAAAGCCCGGTTGCCCAAAAGTAATATCGTTTGCCTGTCGCATCGAAAAGGAGAGCGATTTTGAAATTTTGTGCCCTGTCTACATATCGTAAGTGCGTTTTAACTGAATTACGAATGAATACGTGAATTACGGAAAAACGATTTTGATTCAAAAGCCAACGATGATGCAATGTGTTGACGACGGGGTCTTATCCCTTTGGCCGGCTACATTGGTTGAATCCTTCTTAATATTAAAGGGTCGGCTACGTGAATGTGAGACTTCTGGAGTTGCAGGCATCTATAGGCAAAGGTAGCTGCGCACCATTAGGCAGGACGTACTTGTTAGCCATCTTTGTGGTATAAAAAAAACAACTAAGCTGAGACTTGCTGAGCTCTTACCAGTCCAGATATTACATGGCCCTTGCCTATCGCGTTAAATACGTACCGTATTTGATGCGATGAAACGTGTACCACGACCTTTATTATTAAGTTTCCTCGCAATTTCCTAACGTTTTCTGCAATATTTCTTTCCTGCTCGAGATAGCTCGAGTATTTATGCAGCGGAAGCTTTATCGTGAAAATCTAATGGAGATGGAGGCAAAGGGGAATGATATTAAAAAGAAAAAAAACTGTTGAATGGCTAAGTAGTTAATGAGTTAATCTTTTAAAAATATGAATTAGGATTTAATTATGAATATAAAAAGAACCAGCAATCATTTCATTTAGAGAACAAGAAAAATAAGTCCGTTTATGTATGCACAATTGCACATGCACATACTTTAAATTAATTAATTCTTACCTTCAGAAGTGGGATGAAGTAAACTTTGTTTTTTGAGCTGCGATGACGCGTAATTTTCAAACGTGCTATAACAGTACTGCCGCGGTCTGCCAGTACTGGTGGGCCGTGGAGCGCCCGGCCTTAGAATTGTCCCCCACACTATATCGTCCCATGGTTCCAGTATGCGTCTGCTAAGGGAATGTACCGGGAGATGGGCAGCCGAAAGCCTAAACAACAATAAACAAAAAAATAAAAACTGCGCGCGCCAGCCCGCCTGCCAAGCGTGGCGCGTATGGCAAATCCCCCCTTAAAGAGGAGGCCTATGTTCAGCGGTGGACGTCTTTATTATGGCTGAGATGATGATGACGATAACAGTACTTTGTCTGCTCCCTTAAAGTTAATATGTTAAATTGTTTATCAAATAAATATTTTACTAACCCGATGAACTTCCAGACCAATGATGTGGCAGTGTTTTGTTTCAACGAACCGCCCGACAAATGGCCGCCATTTTTCAAGCGATTCTTAGTTGGTTTTCGTTAATCCTTACAAATTGGATGCAGAGTTAGTGGACCCGATAAGGGGCAGAAAGAAATTGATGTAGTTGAAACTAAAGACTTATTAGGTAGGTATTAGATTAGTGTGTGGGTAGTAGGGAGCAATTATCCTCCTACAGAGATTATACTATTCGTATTTTAATACAATCGTGACATAATGAAGAGCTTTTCAGTCGAGTACCGTGGACACGAAGCTGTGTAGCCTAAGTAAGTTACAAGATTGAAAAGCTTAATTAGGACACTATTGTAAGTATTGTATACAATACTTTTTATACGAGTGCCTGCTCAAAAAGTAACCTCAATCTCCCGGTGCATTGTGCCGATTACGGAGGAGGACGTTGCAATGTGTTATAGTATTGTATGAAAATCCATAAGACCATAGTCAGCGATGGTCTTATTGAATAGGTACTATGCAAATTCCATTGAAAAGCATGCGCTAGCGGTTCGGTCTATAGTTATAGTTTTATTCAAGCATGAAAGTCGACGAGTAGAAAATACTTTATATAACATGACGTGACAAGGAAGGGCATATTTTATGTTGTAATAAGATGATGTTGGTCGAATGGTAGAAAATGCCCGCTGGCATAAGTCCACCCTTTGTAGTTACTTTAGGAAATAAATGTTATCTTTGATCTTTCTCCCTTCTTTTTTTGCAAGTGACATATGATCTGCGGTTAACAATAACTGTTACTAAATCATTTTCATACCCGAAAAAATTTATGTGATAGTCCTAAGTGAAAATCTATAAACATATTGTCAACAAAACTATCCGCTTTGATAAACTTATACAACACTTAGAACTGCGTAAGTTTTGTTGTTGTCTCCTGAGAATACTCTCAATGAAAAGGTCCTAATACACTTAATATTACTAAGAAGATACGACCTTTCGTATCTCTAATAATTTACTCATAGTCTAGGAACTCTTCCCTCTAATTTATGCTCTCCTAGTACAAACTTTGTCCGTGATTCCGAATAATTAGTACTGAAATAACTAACAGCGCAATATTCAGCAAATGTACAGACTTTCCAAATAAGACCCATAAGTTTACTTTGATTAGATTGAAGACTGGAATTAGTTTTGCGACTTCGACTTTTGCGAAAATTGCGAAGGACTCGTGAATCATAGTTCTGTATCGGAATGCCAATTGCCAATGTTACTTGACTGGCCTACGCCCGCGGTTTCGTCCGCGTCCAAAGTTCTATTGCGCATTATTAATTCAGGTCGGACAAAGTAATAACTTTATCAATTAGATTATTAGACCGAAGCTCTACGTCATTATTCATAATGACTGGTTTTAATGATTCAACGTCGAATAAAGTTACACGCAACAGTATGAAATAACATACAATTAACAATGGGCCGTATTCAAACTTTAAACACACACCCACATCACACTCACATTTAGAATCAATGCTAGCGCCTAAATGCCAGAATCAGAAATATCAGTAGGTATTTGCTTGAAAATTATGCCAATGCAACTCCAATACAACTTCAATATTAGTTGATTATTGGTTGTGTGTTGGTGTTATGTATAGATTGTGTTTTTAATGTATTGTTTAAGTATTTTAAGTAGACACATTAGCGTGTGGACAACTCAATGACAATAGAATTTCAGTGCAGAGCAAATCAATAGTCGTGTTTCACTGCCTAATCTCGCTATTAATCTCGATTGAAAATGGTATGATGCTTGCTTGTTTAAGCGAATGACATGCTATTTAAGTTAAATGCGACTGATCACTGATAAATTATGATATTATTACTGAACTGCGATTAGAGATAGGATTAGAGTTGACAGATTTGCTATATCAAAATTAGTATGGGTTGTTAACTAGTCAATCGTTTTATGTCGCGGATCAGTAATACTAAATGGGTAGGAATAAATTCGATCGGGGAATAAAATCTCTTCGAGGCAAATGAGTTTGTGTAGATGTAAGTAAATGTAATTATAACCCAGTACCGACCACGAGAAGAGTTACTAATTGACATAAACTAAATTCCAATTTTTGCACTTTCCGTAGTTATAGTAAACAATAAAATAGTCAAGAATATCAACTCCGGCACCGTAACATGGCTAAAAGAAAGTATACATAAATAAATTCACCATTTTTCGTCAAAGTACTCACAGCTTTTATTTAATAATACTTAAGTAGGTACCTGAAGAAAACGTAAGAATAAGAAACACATTTTTGACAGAAACAGGTAATATTTCTTGCGGAACAGAAGCGAAATATTATATTCCCGGGTAATAAAAAACCGGGCCGGCTCTATAAAACTTAGTCACATGAAAGATGAAGTATCGAATCCTGTGTTGGGGCCTTAAGAAGAGCGATTTATGTACTGCGTAGACCTTTTAGCAGAGGGCTTTTTGTAGACTACAGATTTGTGACTATAAGGACTGTGCGTGTTGAAGGGTCTGCCATCCTGTGGTTAAAATCGAAAACTAAAACTTAGGTACTCAACGCTAACAGAAAGTGCAGCGCTACCTTACCCTTGCCATAGAGTAACATATATATAGGGTTTGCACGACAGATCTGAAATGTATGGGAAGATCCGTGGATCCGGATCCAGGTCCGGATAATTTTATACATTTCGGATCCGGATTGCAAACCCTACATATATAACAGAGCAGTACAGTCTAAGAAATTTTTGAAGCTCATATCTGAAAGCGCCATATATTCCAAAGCCACCTAAAGGTAGCTCGTAAGTAGGAAAAAGCTAGCTTTACTACGGCATGCTACTCGTCCCTAGATGTCACTGCGACGCAATATAAAAATAGGAAGAAAAAACGACATTGCGCCACAGTGACATCTAGGGAGCTTGTAGGGAGAAATAAAAATCTCCGATTTTCTAAGATCTGTTGTTTATGTATTTTAAAATTAGACTACGGCACTAGGCCGCTCGAAAAAAAACTGTAGCCAACTATTTCTATTCACCGTCTTAGTTAAGCGGTAGTTTCGCTGTTTTCGTGGCCTCACTTTAAGACGTATCGGAATTCTGACTTAGTTCCGTCCTGTGTCCGAGCGAGTGTACATAATGTATGGAAATTTAGATCTAGCAACGGATTCTACTGTGAGAGCCACCTTTGTCTAAGTTTTGGACCAGCTTATTCGCAGAACATTTCAGGGAGATGGATTTGTAAAATCAACTCACTTATAGTAAGACTAGAATTTACATCAATAGGCCTTGCCGAGTTCTATCGCTTTACAAATTAAACTATTCAACTAAGTTGACGAAATGTTCAATGCCTCTAAACATCTTTTTGCATTTTTCTTTAATCTACACGGTAAAAAAAATATCTTGATCGAAGACGGATCCTCCTGGTCAAGAGAATATTGTTTCGTATATAAGTGGAAACAATTTGTCTAAAAAGTGGTCTTGATTCAAGTAAAATGTGTCTTTATTCAAGTAAAATATGTATATCTTGGGCTAAAGATATATAATTAGTCCAAGACAATGTTTACTTATGTTTATCTACACCCATATCATAAACCCTCAATGATGCCTTCAAAACCCGCACGTTATGACCACCATAAAAAGAGACTGTTTTGTTAGAAGTTCTGTAACGGTGAAGAATCTGTAAGGATGTTATTATTATCAAATAATAAGCAAAAATTCGATATCATTATGAAAATCCGGCCTGCTCCTCGACAGCCGCGCCGCGCGATCCTCCGACCGCCGGCACAATCGAGTTGGCCATGGCGATGCAATCTGTGAAATGGCAGCCATTTTAACAGTTTTAGAACGCGTCATTTCGGGTTCATAAAATGTATGTAGATAAAGCAGTGTATGCAACTGTACGTTATTAGGCCTTAAAACACTCGTGTGATCTTATTATGAAACTCACTTCATTCGTTCCATAAAACCACACTCGTGTTTTAAGGACCCCTATTACGTAACAGTTACATAAACTACTATTAAACAATAATATTCTTGCATTGGTATTCTTTGCTGAAGATATCCTTTTTTTCCATGTACACCGGCTTTATAGCAGCCGTATAAGCGACATCTAGTGCTAAATACTAGAGTTAAATAGTAGATATGTATCCTCTATATTCTTCTATTCTATATTTTTGACTACCAATGTCAATATGTCATTTAGGTTTGATCAAGAATTTAAAATCTTTTCTCATCTTAAAAATCATACTATATGTTGAAAAATATTACCAATATTTTTTTCTATAGGTACCTAGATTAGGTAGGTATAGTTAGAATTTTAAAGATGGCGTTGATTAAATAAGAGCTCCTTAGTAAACATTGCGGACCCCTTAAATAATCTTTCTATATCTATACTATAGATTCTATAGGCATCATTGAGTAACGGGATATGATATGGTATGCTTATGAATTTTTATCGCCAATAGTTCAAGTGACCGGCACATTAAGTCCGTAGATTCACTCTTGGACTACTGACATGATGCCAAGCAACTGACAGCTGTCAACCGCCAAACATGGCGCACAAAATTTGTTCTAGATAGCCCATCTAGTAGAATACATAAATCTAAACCTATATGATTTGAACGAGTCCCTCAATAGGCAGAAAAAGCTAATTTCAAATTTATATCAAACAATATTTTCCTCATATTCCTAACTCATGTTCACGTTTACAGGATGTCAATTCTTACGTTATTTGTTTATGTTTTCGGCCCAGTGAGTCGGACATCAAAGGGTCAAGACGATTCTTATTATGTCCCCCATCTGCCCGTTGGGTAGACTGCAAACAAACCAATAACTAAGGGACTTACAAAGTGTATACGACACACTCAAAGATATATTGAAAATGGGTTACCTTTTTCATCAGTGGCGCGTCTAAAAGTATTCGAAGATAACTACTTTGGCTTTTTTCTTTAATTGTCGGAACAGTACTCGCACGTCAGAAAATTGGGCAAGCTGGTGGTAATTCAGTCATAATTTTTAACTCTATTGAGTTGTTAGTGTTTACATGTACTTTATTGAGGTACCTAATTCGTGTTACCTGTCGTGTCGTGTTACCTGTCGTGTTTGTTCTCACCTGATGGTCGCATCGGAAGATCAGCGCTGGCAATCGCTAGCACCATGCTGAGATGCGACCGTTTCGTGGCACTTTCATTTTATTTATTTTTCAATGTATTTATCGTTTGTGTATGTGTCTACGAATAAAGTTATTCTATTCTATTCTAATTTGGATACACTGAATTCCTTAGATAAATAGGGCGAATGTAATATTTCGTTCTACTTTTTTCTTTAAGGAATCTGTAAAGTAATTTGGCTATTTTCAGTCATGAAAGTGCACGAAGTGACTAAAGTGCCGTGAGTGTAACCGTGCTATTTTATAGTATTATTATGTCTCACGAAAGTTTAAATAAGTATAATAAAGACTGTGCACGTTGAAATCCGGCCACGCATGGCATGGTACATCTCCCTTTCGGATACACATTTTCAAGCAGTTCTTTTTTATAAATAATCTCTAATCATAGTAGTATATAATAAAAATAGAATCATATTAAAATTGTATGGGCTTGTCTCAGTTTTTACTGAAGGTATTTCATCATATCTTTAATGTTTTGTCCAGCGTTTTTTGATAATCTTCACTCGCTTCCTGCTACAATACCACAATTGTATTTATATTTTCACAACCGGTTTTATGGTCAATAGAATGTCATCTTACAAAAAAAAAATGTTTTGAAACTCTATTCTACTTGAGGTAGTCAGGAAAACTTTCTACTCCAAGCACTGAAAGTAATTTTTATATGGCAGCCATTTTTTTGTCAAAAAGTCAAACTCACCAAAGTTAGAACACCTCCGAACTATTTCAATCTAAATACACTTAGAAAAATGTTAGCTATGGTGAAAAGAAAATTTAATAAGGTATCATTTGAATCATCTTATTTATAATAAAAAACTATTTTTAACAGGAAAATTTGGTAAACACTGTCAGAACACTGTGGACAAAAAAATATAGGCACTGTGGAATATATAGTGATCAAACTCATAGACAACGTAACGTTTATATTATGTTTTAAACTTTATTATGTAGCTTGATAACCCCAAATTATTAATTAGAAGTGTTGGTTGAATATGCACATTCAATAAAAAGATGTATCACACCATGCGCGGCCGGATTTCAACGTGCACAGTCTTTAATTTTCAGTCACACATATCAATGTAGCCAAAAATGCAGTCTCGCGTTTTATAAAGCGGCTACTATTTCATTGCTCTCTCCTCTTACATACAAAAATGCTTATCGAACGAGAGACAACACGAGTATTGTATCTTGTTGTTTCTTAGACCTTTAAACCAATCGGAGTAGCCATTGACAGGCGTTCCCCTCTGCCGAATGAATATGACCAGTGGTCATATTCGTTGTATGGACTGACGTTTATTTGACGTAGCTATTTTGACGTTTCGCATACATTTGACGTTCCCCTCCCCCGCAAAAAACGGCAGACTTTTTCCGATAGAAATGAGAGCGCGTCTCGCATCCGGTTGGTTTAATAATCAAAGTGTTGTTTATTAAACCCGACCATAAACTTTAATGTAATTAACTTTATAGATACATCAACCCTTATGTTTATTACGTAATTTAATAAATATCTTAATCATAATGGATCTCAACGGTGCGCGACAATTGACCCCCATCGTTCTGTGCTTCATTGGCTGATTGACTGGCGTGGCCTAGTAATTAACTGCCCTGGGGTTGGTTAATAGCGATGACTGAACGACGAATGCTGACTTAATGATATAGGTATTGGTTCTAATTTTATTCTGTGACAAGATGGCACTAAAATATTCGCAGTGGCATTTGTGAAAAAAAAACATTGTGAAAATAACCAAAACGGTAAAACAATGTGAGAGGTATGTTATAGTTACAGTCTCCAAGGTAATAGAAGATGACTGGACAAAGTGATACAAAGGAAAATCAATGGCGTGGATACAAGGGGGGGGGGGGGGCAACAGGGGCAATTGCACGGAAAAAAAGGATATCTTCAGCCAAGACTACCAATGCGAAAGCCGAAAATATTATTGTTTAACCTTTTCGACGCCATGTCAAACGCAAAACCTACCACTCAGACGCCACGACATCTAAATGTCAAAAATGAAGTTAAACTTTATGCTTGTGTATGTAGGTCTATTTTGCTCTGTGGTCGGTGACCGATATATCGGTCTTTGGCGTTGGACCTGTGGTGCCGATATATTATACGTCTTTGGCGTGGAAAAGGTTAAACATAAGTAAAAATTTTCTTGCGAACTACTAACTTATCTTTAGCCCAAGATATATTTTACTTCCTAGTTTTTCAAGCCAGTATAGTAAGCTATTTAGTAAAGCTAGGAAGCTAGTAAATAGAACTGGCTTCAGCACTAGCTTACTAGCCTGAAAAATAAGCTAGTTTTGTATACACGAAGATAGACCCACTAGCTTGCTAGCTTACTAGCACTAGCTTACTATACTGACTTGAAAAACTAGCCTCGTGTATTCCGGGCATTACTAGTGAACGTTGCTTCCCAGAATTAACCTATGACCTTGATCCCCTATCTCTTAAAATAGCCCACGAGAATCACTCAAGTATTTCGTGACGCACTTTTAATTAAAGCTAAAAGCTAATCAGACCCCAAACTGATTTCAAAGAAACCCTAAAGACAATCAGCAGTCCCGAGAAATAAAAAAGCGTCACGTGTACAAAACTGGGGACATTATGTCCTCCGTCCCTTTTCCGCTCGAGGCAATTACGTGTTTCCCTCTCGTGTCCTTCCAAAGATTCCGGAACGTTCGCGAAGTTTGTCGAAAGTTTTCCTTTTTACTGTAATCGTGGGAGGTAGTGATGTGCTATGGGAATATTTCGGTTGCCGGGATTTACTTGAATCTGGTGATCAGAGGGCTGGCTACTATTTTGCGCAACGAATAGCGATCGCAATTCAGCGTGGCAATGGCCGTATTGCCACGCTGAATTGCGATCGCTATTCGTATATCGATAGCCTTCTGGGCACAGTGGGCACCCTGCCCGTTGACAGTGATCTGGGCCAAATTTTTATCTCTAGTTTTAAGTAGTTTAGATTGTTAGGGTATATATGTTTATAATGTTTTTATTTAATTTACTTTTATAAAATAAAGGTTGTATTCCTTGAAAAGGGAATATTAAACAAAACTTAATTGAGTAATTAAATACATATTTGGAGACACTGTCACAGTCTTGAATTACGCCAAGCTTTTACAGAAAGTTACCCAAAATTGTTAAATTTTTCCCCATTAAGTATCGAAAAACACCCTATTATATGGTAACAAACTTGCAATAGATATGGCGATTTTCAAGGCTCTGTTATAAAAAAAATATCTACGATAAAACATTTATAACGATCAATTCAATTCGTGCTTATCAAGCTAAAATAATTTAAGCCCTGGTTTTCCTTTGTTATATATAGTTTTTTTATCCAGCTGCGAGACATTTTATTAAGGTAGAATGCGATTGAGTCGACAACGCACATTTAAAACCACTGAAGTTGCAGGCGTCCATAGGCTACTGTGATTGCTTACTACTCGGCGGGCTGAATTTTTATTTGCCAATAACCTGTCATTGTTCGAAACAAGATTTCTATTTATACATTTTTAGTTTACCTGTAGGAAGTTAGCCAATACGTCTACAAAAAAAATCCAAGCAATATCGCAAGAATTCCTGGAAGCATTGTTATTATTCCCGGGAATTTACTTCCAATATTAAACAAGTTTCAGGGTCACCTTTGAAGCTACTCGTGGATCTTTTTTCCCTAATATTCCCAGAAGTATCTCCTCCCTAATCGCGAGTTCCTCAGGCTATCTTACTTGTATAAAAGCAATTTCACTATACAAAATGCACGTCACTTACGTCCTTTTGTGCTAGATAATTTGTCGTTATTTAGTTGTTTTCACTAATTTGAGCGTTAAAGCTTAATGGCCACTCCTTATGTAAATACTTTGGAGATATTAATGAAATGGTAATGCGACTGATGGAAATAATGACTAAAGATATGCAAATGTCTTTGTCAAAGCCACTTGTGCAGATGATAAATAATTGATATTCAAGTATTGTTGATTTAGGGATGCAATTCAGAAATTTCGATTTCTAATATAAATTATCTCCTCTAATAGTTGATAATTATGATAAACGCTAGGCAATAGCACGGGTGCTAGATAATTGAGATTAAGGAGCCAGATGTTGGTAGATGGGAGGTCTAAAATAGACCACCTTCCTTATACTGCGGTAACTTGTGAGTTGAATGTATGCTACTTAAATTGCATATTGTCTTATATACCTAGTTTCAATTAAGTCCCCGTAAGATTCTAATAGAATGTGACCCAACCCCTTCAAATAAAACCGGGACTTTACAAAGGCATCTAAGTCGAAACGGAAATAGCGCAGATATTATCTCGGGGTCCCTTATCATTATTAGGGTCGCTAGTTATTATGATAACTCCTTTCTTTAAATATATTGTTGATATACCTATTAGTGAATCTAGTTCTATTTTAGGTACTTATTGAGTTTTTTACACAATGTTTACTTTTATTTTTAAACACTAACCTAATGTTTACTTTATATCTGTAGTAGGGTTTACGGTACAGTCAGCGTTCAGCGTCATATATATATATGAACTAGAGTCTAGAGTATCGCATCAACTAGAGTAGCCAAATATTTCATCATCATCATCATCATCATCATCTCAACCATAAGACGTCCACTGCTGAACATAGGACTCCCCTTTAGGGGGGGTTTGCCATACGCGCCACGCTTGGCAGGAGGGTTGGCGCGCGCAGTCTTTTTTTTTTTGTTTACCTATTGCTGTTTAGGCTTTCGGAAGATGCTGCTGCCCATCTCCCGGTATATTCCCGTAGCAGACTCCTACTGCAACCACGGGACGATATGGTAGGGGACAATTCTAAGGCCGGGCACCCCACGACGGTCTAAGGCCGGACACCCCACGGTGGTCTAAGGCCGGGCACCCCACGGCGGACCGACCATACAAAATACATGGTGTGACGAACTATTTCATCACTTTGGCTGTTACAATATATTTGCCGCTGACTATACCTATATGAAATGAACCGTTTATACAATTTAAACCCACCCCTTTCAAATAAACCCCGGACTTTACAATAGCAATCTAAGTCCAAGTCGAAACGGAAATCGCGGAGATATTATCACGTTCCTTGTAACGTTATTAAGGTTCTTGATTATATAAGACATATTATATCACATAGTGACTGATATACAGCTAAATCTGGCTCGCTTTTTAACCAACTTCAAAAAAGGAGGTTCTCAATTCGACTGATTTTTTTTAATAATTTTTTTTTGTATGTTACTCGATATCTCCGTGAATCGTGAACCGATTTTAAAATTTTTTTTTATCGAACGGGTATCACCCCTAGATGGTCCCATTGTCACCAAGTCGGGGTCTGATGATGGGATCCTAGAGAAATCGAGGGAACTCTTCAACTATTATGCACACCTATAGTAATTTCACTATTTTTTACAGCAACTCGGCCACTTCCTCTTGGAATAGCAGATAATAAATGAAGTCGGATCTTTTTTCGTTCATTACTGGATGTGTTAATTATTGTGTTTTATGGTGTAAAAAATGAGCCGTTTACGTGAAGTAGACGAATATTTCGTCTACATAGCATATCGCGATCTGCGAAAGTGCATTTAAAAAAAAAGGACAAGCGACCTATTTCGGCTATTTCATTAATAACCAAAATTCGGTATGGAGTTAATAAAGTTTATTTGCTTATAATTCAAAAGTTTACTTATAAGTAAGAAGCCTTAGTTTTGAAGTCCCAAAACTTAAGTTACTAATAGACGAAGCTTGGTTGCTGTTAACAAACATTTTTTTCAGTGCGATGTGCACAAAACAGTATAAAATACCATATGTAACTGAACGAAAAACATTTACTCAAACCCGTTAATGTTTAGGTCATACTGAGCATCTTTTATTATTGGACCAACCCCGAAATCGCAAAATAAAAATTTGACTCTCCCATAGGAAATTTCAAAATATGACCAGTGAAATGTATGAAACAGCCAAATTTTATTTTGTGATTTTGGGGTTGGTCCCATAATAAAAGATGCTCAGTATGACCTAAACATTAACGGGTTTGAGTAAATGTTTTTCGTTCAGTTACATAGTCTACTCCTAAACTAGTTTCTAGTACTTAAGTCCCTAATAAAATGTGAGGGGTTACCCTTCGAATAAATCCGGGACTTTACAATAGCAATCTAAGTCCAAAACGGAAATCGCGGAGATATTATCACGACCCTTAATGTTATTAGGGTCCCTCATTCAGGTTATGAGATGACGAGATTATGGTCGTTTGTCGCCATGACGATGATGTACTTACAGTGACAACCACTGTTCCATGTGTATCTAAGAAGAAAGAACTAAAATATCTCGTTACTGTCATTCTACTAAACAGACACTCAAATACCTTTAGGTCACACTGCCGTCCGTCCCCCTCCCCCTGACGCTAACCCCCTCACCACCCCCTTGAGAACAAAATGTGTCCTACTGTAGTTTTCTTTATTTTTTTAACCGACTTCAAAAAAGGAGGAGGATCTCAATTCGACTGAATTTTTTTAATTTTTTTTATCATTTTTTTATTATTTCTTTATTTCTTCTCTGTCTTATATTAGGTTATTTTATAATATTTTTACAAAATTAAAATACAAAAATACATCAAAAACATACAAAAACAATATATTTTTTTATATAATTTTTTTTTGTATGTATGTTACTCGATATCGCCGTGCATCGTGAACCGATTTTCAAATATATTTTTTTTAATCGAACGGGCATAACCCTTAGATTGTCCCATTGTCACCAAGTCGGGGTCTGATGATGGGATCCTGTAGAAATCGAGGGAACTCTTCAACTATGATAGGCACACCTATAGTGATTTCATTATTTTTTAAACCAACTCGGCCACTTCCTCTGTGAATAGCGGATCCTAAGTGAAGTCGGTTCTTTTTTTTTTTGTTTAAAATTATTAGAAAAAATAACTTTATTACTTTGTTTGTTTACCCTATAGGTACATTGAAAAATAACTTGACCGGATGATGTCGAGTGTTGATAGATTGAAACGCTCCGAATGTTCACAACGGAAGCAGTGTGCGTCGACGCTTATAGATTATAGATGGGTCTGCATGAATGGTTACTAGTTATTGGACTATTGGGTCGTTTTCGGTTATTAGTTATCGTTTATTGACAATATCTGCGTGAGTTTACTACTCGTCTTCACTTTCATGGGATTTCCTCATTTGCAAAACGATTTGCGCTTTGCTGGGGAAAGAATTGATACTACTCATATTTTATCAACTTATTTACGTTCAACAATATAAAGGGTTTTTTTGGAATAGTTAGCTTTTAGTAATGTATCTGGATGGATGTAGGAAAAGGGGCAAACCTAGGAAAAGGTGGATGGATTGTGTGAGAGATGATAAAAAAAGAAAGAAGATGAGTGATGAGATGACGGGTGACAGATATGTATAGAAAAAAAAGACATCCTGCGCCGACCCCAAGTAAATGGGACAAGGGCAAGCGAATGATGATTAGTTAGCTTTTAGTATTAAAAACCACCTTTGTACAGTCTCAATCAAATATGTCGGAGCGGCCAAGATATTCGACAATATCTGAAGTCTGAACATGGTCTTTATCGCCTTGACAATAGAGACATTGTTCAGATATTTGTGACTACCTTGGCCAATCCGATATATCTGATGAAGACTGTACCAAATTTATTATTTATTGTTTTGGCTAGTTTTTTTTTATAAAATTTACTTTTGATGAGTACCTATAGCAATTAGATATTTATTATCGTTACAAAATTACATACCGAATTTATGAGTGAATTCATTCATAATGTGTGTAACATGCATTTTTGTTGCCCATCGTACACTGTACAATAATGTTTTCAATGGAAATAAGAGGTTTTTACGTATATGACTTCGGTCACTGAGTAACAGGAGATGACATCCCTAACAAATTTTTTGTCCCATAAGTACAAGCGTTGGTAGCCTGACGGTAATGACGTCTGACTTTCAATCCGAAGGTCCCGGGTTCAAACCCCGGCTCGTACCAATGAGTTTTTCGGAACTTATGTACGAAATATAATTTGATATTTACCAATCGCTATACGGTGAAGGAAAACATCGTGAGGAAACCTGCATACATCCGCGGAGAAATTCAAAGGTGTATGTGAAGTTCCCAACCCGCTTTGGGCCAGCGTGGGGACTATAGCCTGATCCCTCTCGTGCATGAGAGGAGGCCTGTGCCCAGCAGTGGGACGTATAGAGGCTAACATATTTTATATTATATTATAAGTACATACATACATACATACAATCACGCCTATATCCCAAAAGGGGTAGGCAGAGATCACGGATTTCCATTTGCTACGATCAATGCAACAAAACGGCTCTCTGTGAGCCACTTCTCGCCCCGTGAAGAACGAGACGTGATGAGTGGCGAACCGCATCGCCGCCATGCGGATGACTATTAATTAAATAAATCACCACAGCGTTCTCACGAGCAGTAGGGATCAGAGGTTCCCTTATCCCTTAGTCGCCTCTTACTACTCCCGCGGGAAGAGACGGGGTGGCACTATTCTAAAGCCGGGGCCACGCAGCACCCATAAGTTGCAGTAAAAATCACATCGTTTCTGTCACAGCTGTCAACGGCTAAACATGGCGCACAAAATTTGTTCTAGATGTGACATCTAGTAGAATACATAATTAATCAATGACTTGAGTTTACAATTTTTAAGAAAATTTGGAATTAAAAAAAAAAACATTTTTTTGTCCGTTACTCTAGGCTTTAATTTATAAATTAGTTGCCCTTTTAATTAATAACTGGCAATTCCTCAAGGATCAAATTACCCTCATAATCCTCATTTGTCTCCCAAATTAAGTGCCAAATATTTCACCCCGTATTAACCCTTTACTAAAGACCATTTAACATCTGGACTGTGTGTTGCACTATCAATAGAACGGAAGTTGGGTTCGTTTGACAAGTGTTGTGATACTTGTGACAACCGAACAAAATGTATGGAATAGACCTGCTGGTTTGCATTTGAATTCCAACATGGCGGGTTGATTTGGGGATAGTTCTTTGTTTTTTGTGCATATTGTATCTGACGAATAAGTGGTGCAGATACTGCAGATAATGAAAAACTAGTCTCAAAACGTGTCATACCATGTTTTGATCATCGAATGTTAACTCCGTGGTTGATCGCCACGTGCTCTTAATAAAATACAGCTATCACTTTACAAAGAGCTGTTTCACCGTACAAAGTCAAGCTTTAAAAGCTTTTATAACTTTTAATCGACCGTACATTTGTCGCGATCACTTTGACATTGGCGAAATTGCCCCAATATATGGGCAGAGCCATTTATTTTCACGAAAGAACTAAGACCTGCTACGTGGGACTTCTGTTCGTAACGCAGGGTAGTTTGGACGTTTTGGGAATCATTTTTCATTTTTTGCTCATTTAAGTAGTTCAGTGTGATATATTGATAGCTTATTGTGCACTGTGCAGTGATCTAATAAAAAGTGTACAGCTAATGAAGAATTAATCTCAAAACGCGTGTAAACTCTCTGTACTTAAATGGACAGTTGTCCTGGCATGGCCGCCACGTGTTGTTGGTAAGGAGCAGCTACCACCCTTGAGCAAGGCTAAAACCGACCAACGTTGCCTATATTTATTTAATAAATAAAACGTGATTAACGTCGTCAACTTGTCATTGGCAGAATTCCCATTGCTCATGTGCAAAGGGAGAAAGCCATTTATTAAAAATTACCTTCTACGTTAGCGACGAGGTAGATGTCGGTCATGTCGGTAGTACGTCTGCCTGAACGGAAAAACGATTGGCAGTCCAGGTATTTAATGGTCCTTGTTTTAAACGAATTACCGTGATTAATAATCATTATTAAAATTTGGCACATCTGTAGGTAACGCATTCTGTTAAACTCCAATGAGTGATATTAAAAGTTTAATGAGTGCTGGTTAATGGATTATCCGATTAAATCAATTTATTGGCCTGATTTTAAATTATTTTAAAATTGTTTTTGCGTAGAGAAATTGTGTTTTTCATACCACGCTGGCGGCAAACAAGCACAAAGCCGGCGTCAAACAACCATAAAGCCGGCGTGATCGTAAACGGTCACCGTAGCCTATGGATGCCTTCAACTTCGGGGATGTTACCGGCACGATGACGACCCTTTAAAAACCTTTAACTCCTTTTTTGAAGAACCTAGCTCATACTTAAAGAACAAAAATTGGGTTCATTATAATAAAGTGCCGTCAGCAGCATAAGTAGCTAAGCTGGTAGGGTGTTCAAAATGACCTACACACGCTTTTGTTCTCTTAACAATAAAGTCGTGTCCAGCTCATTTTGAACACCCTACCCGCTTAGCTATTTCTGCTGCTGACTGTACCATAGGAGCGGCCAAGGTGGTCATAAATATCTGAACAATTTTCCTATTCTCAAGGTGATTAAGTGCATGTTCAGATATTTTTGAATACCTTGGCGACTGTACAGATTCAATATTGTATTTTAGCAACAAAAGCGTAAGAGATAAAGGAAAAGTAGAACTCAGAACTCAGAACTCAGAACTCAGAACTTTATTGCATAAAATATTACACGAATATTAACCCTGCAAGGGCACAGCAATATAAGTATACAACAGTATATGTATATACTCGTAAAAGTACAATTTGTTATACGTTATATAATATTAATAATTAGGTACTAACTTAATATAGTAGTATGAGATAACAATAATTCTATGCACTAAATAATAACTATGAGATCCAACACGTCTATTAACTACTTATGTATATTTCTAGAGCTTAGCTCATCCTCGTAAAACTCCTGTAGCGTATAATAAGATTTTCCCATTAAATATTTATACAGGGTTTTCTTAAATATTTTTGGGTTTTCTATTGTTCGTATTGATGTCGGTATTTTATTAAATATTTTAATACACATCATATGTGGTCCAGAGTGAAATATTTTTAAACTAGAAGTAGATAGCGAAAGGTTGTTATCATGACGCAAATTTAATGGTTTTGTATGGCGGTCTTTTGCTTGTAAGAAAAATGAGCTGTGTGTTTTGACAAAGTTGCAGGCTTCAAAAATGTACAAACAGGTTATTGTTAATATTCCAAGATCCTTAAAATATGTTCGGCAACTTTCCCATGACTTTATATTTATTAAAATTCGAATACACCTCTTTTGAAAAATAAATAAGTTATTGTCATTGGTACTGTTACCCCAAAGTAGAACACCATAGCGAATTTGGGAGTGAGCATAGGCGTAATATGCCGAGATGGAAGTTTTTAAATCTGTTGATTTTTTTAATTCTGATAAGGCATATGAAAATCTAGCTAACTTACTGCTTACTGATTGTATATGATCTTTCCAATTTGTATTTGAATCTATCGTCAATCCTAACAAAGGAAAGGCGTCTGTTTGTTCCAGTTTAATATTATTGTATGAAAATTCTATGTTTAAGGGTTGTTTTTGGTAAGGTCTGAACTGCATAATTTTACTTTTGTTTAAATTCAATTCTAAGTTATGATCAGTTAACCATGAGTCAAGTTCAGTTAGGATGTGATTAAGATTAGACTGTAGATCATTTTCATTTTTACATGGAAATACAACTGATATATCATCTGCAAAAAGGACACTGGGTGAATTTATAACACTGGGCAAATCATTAATATATAAAAGAAACAGTAAACATCCTAATACACTGCCCTGGGGTATTGATTTGGTAACATCTACTTTATTTGAATTTATGCGAGTAATGATTCCTGTATGATGGTTATGATATTCTATTTCAACAAACTGCGCTCGGTTATTGAGGTAAGAGGAAAACCAACTGTGAACAGTTCCTCTCACGCCAATGCCGTACAATTTCCGCAATAGCACATCATATGATACCCTATCGTAAGCCTTGCTCATGTCTAATAATAATCCTACGGAATAGAATAATCCACTGCCTCAGACGAGACTCGAACTCGTGACTCTGGGAAACATGCCCATCGCTCTGACCAACTGAGCTACTGAGACATACCTGATGGCTGCGAACTCTCGCCTGAGGCAGTGGATTAATATACTTTTCCTTTTTTTCCAAACATTGTGGTATCGTTAGCAGACATTCTGCTTAATACAGAAATAATAAAAACCGGCCAAGTGCGAGTCAGACTTGCGCATGAAGGGGTAAGGTCGTATCTGCCGAAGTGCGTAGTTTTTTGGAGATAACTCAAAAACACCTAAACCGATAATGTCAAAATAATTTTCGTTGAAAGAATATTTGAAGGTGTATCTTCTTGTTTTTTTTTTCATAAGTTTTGGACATTAAGGTTCAAAAGTTACAGGGGGGGGGGGCGGTCTGGGGACAATTTTTATGACTTTCGGAGCGATTATTTCTGAAAATATCCACTTAATCAAAAAATGTTCAAATAAACCTTAATGTTATTTTTAGAGACCTATCGATTGATGTGCATCATGTTGATATTTGGCAAATTTTTTTTTACTATTAGTTATATGTAGGTATGGAGTGCCCTCCCTAAAAATTTTATTTAGCAATTTCTCTACAAAAGTAAGTAGCGGCACACACAACACACAATACACTTTATGTAAAAAAATATAATGATACGTCGTATAGTTTCCCAGTAAAATGGCTGTGACATACGGACGGACAGACAGACAGACATGACGAATATATAAGGGTTCCGTTTTTTGCCATTTGGCTACGGAACCCTAAAAAGCGTAAGAGCCGACTGCTATTTATTACCTTTACCAAAATAATGGCATATTTATTCCGAATGTTGATTTGCCACTCTAGGCAATGTTTAATATTGTATTCTGATACTTAATCCAAATCTTTATTTATAATCCATCCCCGCCATAATTAGAAGAATTCTATATTTATCACAAGCCCCTCGCTGTTGTCACTCGGGATGATTAAAATATATTATATAATTAGTATGGCGTAGGGAAGAGGATTGTATTAATTATGTGCCTGGTTGTAAACGCCTGTTACCTAACGTGAAAGATATTTAGTTAGGTACTTTACATTAAAAGTGATACATATTTTCCTGATATTTGATTATGTAAATAAAGACCAATTATAAACTTATATAGATGCCGTGGGGTGCCCAGCCTTAGAATTGTCCCCCACCATATCGTCCCGTGGTTGCAGTAGGAGTCTGCTAAGGGAATACACCGGGAGATGGGCAGAAGCATCTTCTGAAAGCCTAAACAACAATGAATAAAAAAAACTGCGCGCGCCAACCCGCCTGCCAAGCGTGGCGCGTATGGCAAACCCCCCCTTTAAAGGGGAGGCCTATGTTCAGCAGTGGACGTCTTATGGTTGAGATGATGATGATGATAGGTGTCGTACACAAAGCAAAAAGTGACCTAGGCCTCCGGTGCCCAAGGCTGGGATCGAACCAGCGTCTTCTGCATTCGCGGCAGACGCTTTAACCAACTTGGCCACCTGGGTCACACCACTTTTTGATACAAGACATTTTCAGAGAAATAAATACAGTAATTTTAAAATAAATTATCCCACGTTTTCGGCATTGATCAAAGATAACTAAAACTACGCATGTGTCACTTTTATCCCGCTGCGTCAAGAAATTAAAAAGTGAATATGTCAAAATTAACGCGTTGACAGATGTGGGTTCCAACTGGGGGTGGTTAATGACAATGACACGCTTGTCATTCGTGTACCCGCTTCCAATATACAGAGTAGATACACAAATATTAAACTACGATTTTTTTCATAGACTTCCTTCCTTTTTTTAAATTGCTTGAAAATATTAACTAGTAGTCCGCCTCGAGCTGAATTTGGGATTGGCGGGTTATATTATGTATATGTACTTTAAGATCCATAACCTTAACTAAGTTTCATCAGAACAGCGCAGAACTTGGTTTGCCGGATTAAATATAATCTAACTATGTATACGATACAGGTTGTCCGTAACCAACGTCCAATGTAACATCTAATGGATTATCCGATTGAGGCCGTCCCTCGATTCGGACAAGCCACGCCCATCCGTTAGAGACACGTTTATGGCTCCCGTGCACGAAAGAAAGAGATGCAGCGCTCTTAAGGATCAGACTTTTTGACCAAACTACGATAAATAAGCGAATCTGTAAAATAAAGTTTTGTCTAATTATGCTTCTGTGACTTTTTAGATAAACCAGAATACCATATTTTTTACTTAGTTATATTGCTTAATCTCTTATAGTTTACGAAAGCTAAGAAAAATAAGGGGAAAATGGACCCAACTTCGGTTTTTTTTTCTATCGAGGCAACTTTCAGCAATCGTGTTTCGACTTGTGTCATATACAAGAGTAGTCTAATAATATATATTCAAAATTAAATTCAATCCCTTGTCCCGTTTAGTCAATAGAGCGTTTAAAAAAACTTATGATTTTTCAACGTAACCCCTTAAGCAGTTAAATCCGGGCACTCCCCTTCAGGCAACTCCACGACTCACTTAGGAAACCCAAGTATAAAAATCATAGTATAAAAGTGCCAATATTTCGAATAATATGCCATTTTCATTCGTGGCAAATTCTGATGACCCATCAGCTATTCAATCAGCCCTTTAAGTTTTGATGTTGGTTTTAAGGACACGCTGTATATGTATGTATGTAAATATTAATAGAGGTATACATAACCCGAACCTGCAGTCAGCCCGACATAAAGGATGAGTGTCGGATACTCGATACATGTTTGCAAATCAGGGTACACGCTCAAGACGTTTCGACAGCTGAGCTTCACAGATCACTTACATACGTACTAGACGGGCGTTATATCCTCCTAAGCGCGCTTTCACAATATCCGATCAGAACGGCTATCATGGCCGTTTTATCGCCTATCGCGTCATGCTTCACTTTCGCACTTACATAATTGTTAGAACGTGACAGCTATGGTGACAAGCGATAAAAACACGACTATATTAGGCTAGCAGAATACAAAGAAGACAAAATTTTGCATTTTTTTTCTTAAAGTACAAAATGTCTATTTCTCAAAAAAAAACAAACGCAAAAAAGGCGGTAAAAATGATATGGGGTACTCTCTAACAGCTTCTTTATTCCTTTGTCCATAAGATATCAGATCGGAAAGTGTAAAAATACTTTAAGATTCATCGTCACTATGCGTTGGCGCTCCCACCTTATTTTTTTAAAGTTTGGGGTCCCTTGAAGATACATTTCGACTCAAGGAGGCCGTTTATATAATTGATGTGTCTAATTAAATGACAGCTCAAGTATTATCATTGACGGATGATGTAGCTCAAGGGCAGCACTTTGCATTTGTTTGGTTCCAAATCCGAAGCCCTTTATCTCCTTTCCGGCGAGATCGTGACATTCACAAAACTGTGTGAACGTCGTTGTTTCTTCCTTCCTTCCACAGATACTACATATTCATTTTATTAGTTTACAATCGTTTACAACTGTTAGTTTACAAGTTTATCAATCAATATAAAAAAATACGGTCTCAGTAGCGTAGCCGTTATTTATGTTATTTTAGGGTAACAATGGCTTATAGTAAAAAATACACACACTGCGCAGCCGCACAGTATTCCATAAGTTTAACAAAGATCACCTTTTAAACTCTACGCGGAGTCTGTGGAAGTGCATCTCTGACCTGAACTATCGGATTCGAACATCCGTATCGTAAGACACGTACTTGTTTTGAATTTAGAAGTATCGTCTTACAACTTGCGCATGGTCTGTGTCAATAGTGATCTGAGGAAACATAGCTTTTAATGCTTTGAGATAAGGTTCTTAATGTAGGTATGAGAGATCTGTTGTCCAAATAAACAGACAGATGAAATTTGAAACGTGTCTGCTTGTGTGTATCAATGAAATTAATGATGATCAGTTAACATCTTTAAATTACTAGTGGCTTATGTGATTTAATTTCAGTTTTTACCATTATTTCGAAATTCAGTGGAGTAACTTGACAGCTCCTACTGCTGGCATACAAAGCAGGTCAGAGACTATAAATGATATAGACAGCCACAGTCTAAGAACTTTTTGAGGTCGAAGTCTGAAGCGTCATCTGGACGAGAGCAACCTAAAGATACAAACATAGTGGGAGAAAATGAAATAGTGCTGCAGTGCCTTCTCTAGTTACTAGATGGCGGTGCAGCGCAATTTCATTTTCTCCTAAAATTTTTGTATCTTTAGGTTACTCTCGTCCAGATGGCGCTTCAGACTTAGGCATCTAAAAGTTCTTAGACTATGCTGCACTATTAATTTATATACTCTCTGAAAGCGGTTGTCAAATGTATGGAAAATACTGTGAAATTACTCCATTCAATTATGAATTATATCTTAGATTTCATTTTATAGTGAAAGGTAACATTATCATAACAGTGTTTATAACAGATAAGTAAGTGGAGTAGATACCTTACCCTTGACACAATAGTGCAAGAACTGAATTAGGTACCGTGTTTTAGGTTAGGCAATGCGCATGTAAATCCTCTGGGGTTGCAGGCGTCCATGGGCTACGGTAACTGCTTACTATCAGGCGTTCCATACGCTTGTTTGCCACCGCGCTGTTATAAAAATATCTGAATTTACTTTAATGTAAATTCAGTAGAAGTAGCTAACCAGGCGTGGTGTTCAATATTATCTTAACACAATTTTATTGTTTATAAAAATAAGTGCGTGTACGTCAGTTTGAAAATCACTAACGTTTAGCTATCAACTGCTGAGTGCTGACTGTACTCACCAGCTCCAATTATAGTAAAATGCTTGTAAAATGAGATCACTGCGTGTTGGCACACATCCAAACAAGCTAAGTTTATTTCATTATTAGTTAGTAAACTGTCTAGAACTTAAACTAACAAGTCCACATTTAGTTATTGCCACACCAATTATAAGAAGTTTCGCTATTTGTGTCGGGTTCATGCAAAAGTAACTACTGGCAGTTACTAAGGCATTATTCATGTAAATATTGTAATAGAAATCGACCTTATTGAGATAACGTACCTACCAGTGGGTAAAAGTTTTTCTTAGGTAAGCCGGAGCTTTATTTGGCTTAAAATGTATTCAAGAGCTGTAGGAAAACTGCTCAAATGCCTGAAAATTAGGCAAGCCGACGGGAATCGTATTTTATGGACGCGCTGCCACTGGTACCTACCAATATTTAGCCTACGTCGCATTTATATTGATACCTTCAAAATAATATCTTCTACGGTTGCCGCGATAGTTATTCATGAAATAAAACAACTTTGAACGGATTATATCGCGTATACTGAATTTTAAATTACATCCCGACGTTTCGAACACTTTACAGCGTTCGTGGTCACGGGTCGACCCGTCAAGCTTAATAAAACAAAATGTGCAATAAACAGTCTTCTGCTATTTTTAACAAGGTTCAAGTTCAATTGACAAAATACCGTGACGAGCGGCAAAACTGATTGCGACCACACAAAAGGTGATTCAGGATTTCGCCTTGCGTTATTACAACCACTTAACAAGCGTTGGGAATGAAAATCTACGCGTCCAAAAAATTTTTCTCCTACATTTTCTTAGTTGCAATACGATACCAAATATGCTCTTAAACGGATCACCAGCATCTTTGTTACACCCTGTATGACGGTGCGCTACCATTAACCCTTTGACCGCCAATCATCGGACAAAGCGTGCCACTGACGCCAGATCACGCGAGCGCGCAGGCGTATTTTGGACGTGATATTACGCGATGGCGCTGAGGGCACGACTTTCCATGCGCGGGATTTAACGTCTTTGGTGGTAGGGTTAACGCTAGGTTTGTTTGAGACCATCACTTGATGAGCAAGTGGAACTAAGCATTTGGAGAGACGCCAATTATGCACTTGCACAGAAAAGTGTCAGTTAAAAGGATTAGTCGAACTACAAACACGGACTTGTTATTATTTCTGAGCTGGCAGACTGTTTTAATACTCTACAGACGTGTCTGGGTGTGTCGTGACACCCAGGCCACTTTAAACCCCCATTTTCTAACAAGCGAACACATAAAACATTAATATAACATGACGGTTTCACTTAAGTTTTGTATTCATCATCAGTGTAATGAATGCATCTGGAATTCGTCTTCAGACTTGGCTTTTCTAACACGTTCGCGTCAGTTAGAAATACGATTTTAGTCAGTTCAATGCCCGTGACTCCTCTATACCATGGTTCATCATGGTCCAGTACATGAGATGCAGCTACACGACGGAACGAGATCTCAATATCGTTTGCTGAACCTAACGCGTAGTTAGACTGGCCCATGATGCCCCATGTTATAAAGCAACCACATACCCTTCGGGTCCCCTCCGGCGTCACCTCCTTGGGCAGCTACAGGACCCGTCTAAGTTCGGTTTCCATTTAAAAAAAAACTTACCGCCATCAGCGCAGTCATTGGTTCGATTCTAAAAACAAGTTAAATTTCAATACCATCGGTATGGTAATTGGTTTGTGATTGAAACAAAAACAATATAATTCAAATCAATTACTTTACCAAAGATTTCTGAAACCAAAATTACACTGTCAAAAGTTCCAGTGAAATCACTTAGGCAAATGAAAGAATAACATTTAACCCAATTAAAAAGTCTTTTCGGTTTGAAATCCTCAGACGAACAATTAAATCGGACATTTTCCAACACATTACTTAAGTTAGCGGGCTCATCATTACAGGGTTAAAATAATGTAAAAGTTAACGGAAGTTTTAATGCACACCGAGAGTAGCGCAACACAGGTTTGAGAAACAGTATTTTGACCGCGGAAAGGGTTTAAATGAGTTCAATGCAGAAATGTTGTAGAAAAGTGCTACGAATTTAAAACCCCTGTCATTTTATGTTTCGTAGACTACCAAAAAGCCTTCGATTTCGTAAGATGGCAATATTTATGGGAAATCCTTCACAAAACTGGCGTACCGAGTCATATGGTTCGTTTGGTCAGAAATCTGTATGAGTCGGGCTTTGGAACAGTCAGCATAGAGAACCATACATCTAGCCGTTTTAAGTTTCAAAGAGGAGTGCGGCAGGGCTGCGTAATATCTCCCATTCTCTTCAATATATATGGAGAATACATAATACGCACAGCACTGGAAGGATGGGAAGGTGGAATTAAGGTTGGAGGCGTTAAGATATCCAACCTTAGATATGCCGATGACACCACCCTGCTAGCCGAATCGGAAACTGAAATGGCGGAACTTCTTCAACGCCTAGAGAAGGTCAGTGAGGATTTCGGCTTACGCATAAATAAAAACAAGACCAAGTTGATGATCGTCGACCGTTTCAATGCATTGCAGCGTACCGATTTGCTAAATGACTATGAAATCGTGCAAAATTTTCAATATCTCGGGTCTGTCATTGCCAACAATGGAAGTTGCGAGCTTGAAATCCGTAGACGCATCGGCATTGCCAAGTCCGCTATGACTCAGCTTAATACGATCTGGAAAGACCACAACATCAGAAGGAATACCAAAATATACATAATCCGCACGCTGGTCTTTCCAATTTTTCTGTATGGCTCTGAGGGCTGGACTCTAAAAGCGGAGGATAGAAAGAGAGTAGATGCGTTCGAGATGTGGTGCTGGCGAAGGATGCTTCGTATTCCCTGGACTGCACGCCGTACTAACATTTCAATCCTGAAGGAGCTTAAGCTAGACATAGAGCAGCGCCTCTCTGCAACGTGTCTCCACAGGATACTACAGTATTTTGGCCATACAGCACGTCGAAGTACTGATAATTTAGAAAAAATAATTATAACTGGCAAAGTGGATGGCAGGCGACCAAGAGGACCCAGTCCTAAACGCTGGTCCGACCAGGTGGCCGATGAACTCCAGATGCCGATGGCAGAGGCCCTTCACCAAGCAGAAGACCGCAACAAATGGAGGGGCTTATTACAACGTTTCCATCGAAGCCACGATCCTCAGCAGTGAGGGACCGACTTAAGGAGGAGGAGGAGGAGGCAGAAATGTTGTAGTTTCCGTTATAGTTTGGATAAGTACTAAGTAAAACATGCTTAGTAGATGCCCCTTTATAGAAAAGGCTTCAAACTACCACAAAAATAAATGCATGTGATTAAACTTGGGTTTAATGAATGAGTGAACCTAAGAATTGCAACGAATGGTGAGTAATAGTTGCCTCCTATGACATCGGCTCGGCGGCAGTGTCATACACGTCAATCAGTGCTCCCTTTGAGTGTGTCAGCATATTCTAGTCTGAAGTGCCCGACGAATTCAAAACATATCATCATCATCATCAATTGTCATTTCAGCCTTTTATCGTCGGTGACCTTTCTTTGCGTGCGCCACTTGTCCCGGTCCTGAGCCAACTTCATAACTAGGGTTGTCACCTTTTTTTGAGAGAAATATAGTATTTTTCAAACCTACATCAAAAAAATATAGTACACCTTGTTGTTACCTCATGAAACGTTCCAAAAATATAGTATTTTCGTGTTTTTTTTGCATATTTTCAACAGTACACCAAGCCAAAATATAGTACGATACTATATATTATAGTACGGGTGGCAACCCTATTCATAACACTGTCTAGCCTGGCAACATGTCCCGGCTAAGATAACTCCATTTTAACTTGGTAATAACTAATAAGTAATGACTTATCCCAGTTCTCTCCAATCTTCCGCTCCCGGACACTTCTGAACAATTTCTTGTGTTTTGCACCTTGCTGCGACTTGTTTACCGACAAATATCATATTATTTCTATCACAAACATTATACCGGCTGTTTCCTGTAATAGGAGCAATAAATTCAAACGTAGACTCTACTCCTCACACCAGACAACGTTTGTTCAGCAACTTTTAAAAATAAGTTAAGGTTTGATTTTTATTTCACTTTAAAGTTTATTCGAACACGCAATGTATTCGGAAATTGATTATGTCTGTAAGGCGACAAGGCTGACAAGCAATGTCAATTGGACGGATTTTAACGTACATTGAAAATACTATTTGGTTTGTATGAATAAGAGACAATATAAAAAATGCATATTTTTTAAAAGTTGTTGAACAAATGTTTTATTTTTTGAGGAGTAGAATCTACGTTTTAATTTATTGCTCATGTTACAGGAAACACTCTGTATTATTTCTATGGCTTTATTATATTAACACATTTAGTTTTACAGCGCATTGGTGCCCCTAGCTGTAATGCTGTAAAATCATATTTGAATAAATGAATTAATGAATGAATAATGCACCTTGGTGCGAAATTAATTTGGAATAATTTGTTCCACGCTTGTAAAAAGAGTCAAAGTACTATTGAATATAACAGTACCGTGCCCCAAGCTAGAGAAGTACGTCCAAGATTAATGTCCTGTTTCTTGGCGCTGCAAGTTTGACAGTTGTTAAGGTTTTAAAGAGAAATTAAGAACGCGTCTGTATTTATGCGAAGAAACGAGATAGCGAAAAGTTTTCCTTCTTGCCGCGAGGTTTTCTTTTTGTTTGACCGACTGAATTCAGAATAACTAAGTCGTTTTGCAGTACTGTAACTAAACTTGAGAAGTAGTTAGTTATAGTTATAGTTAGCGCGTTTCTTAAAGGCAATTCCACCATTTTCAAATTGAATATTTTCGGTAAAATATTTGTTATTTCTGCTCTCGCTTCTCTAGTGGGTAAATATCAAATATTTTCTATACATGTAAATTTCCGTGTAGTTGTTTAGATTCATAGATTTATTGGTATTAATCATACACTGTCAACAATAGGAAGATTTTTAATTAACAATTAAGATTTCAATAAATTAACAACAAGTTGGTGTAAAGTCTAAATTAACACTTAAAAGATTGAATGTATAAATAATGTAAATAATTAAAATTATAATTAATAGGTAAATATTATATTTATATCGCATTTTAATGATAAAACGGCCTGTTGTTGCCTCTAATGAGATTTTATGCATTTTCTGTACTTATTAGATTGTAGATACGTGATAGCATAAAGCTAACGGAACAAACGCTGGAAGGATGAGGAATTATGAAACATCTTCGGAAGTTTATTTTCGCATTCTTTTTTACTAAATTTCGCTGGCATGTTACTCTGACGTTCACCGATGAACAACTGACAGGCATCCGGATCTAGTAAATAAGGTTAATTATCATATCATTTTCCTGCGCTAGCTCTGAGTCTACTTGCGACATTACTCCAAAGAAAGCTCTTAACCTGAGCTACATTTGTTCCAAAATCGAATTTAACCCGCTAGTGTACTCATTTGAAATAGTTCCCCGGCAATAACTTATCCATTATCAGCTTTATGGTCCGGTAATAAAACGGTTTCTTCGGCAACAATCGCATCGGATAAATCATAGCGCCGCGATTTGGACCATTTTATCGATGTTTGCCTGCCCGTTTTTTGGAAATCTTTTATTACCTGTTGGGTGGAAAGTTTTTAACTTTTTTAGTTTCTAAGAACAAGTAACTCCCAAAACATTTTTTTGTACACTTTTTTGCTGACTGTATCTAGTTTGCATTTGTCATGTAAATAACGGGAGTATACCAAATCTCAAATTAACCCATCGTATGCTGCCTGTCAAATTTTATCATTAAATTCCCACGCACGGATCCGTGTCTAAGCATACGAGGGGTTAATCAGACACCGGGAAGTGGTTGAAATTAATACAAGATTTGATGCAAATAATAGTACATTACGTACCTAGGGCGGTAAAATAAAGAAGGGCTCAGATCGTGGGTATTTGTGGCCCGAACCGAAGGTAAGGGCCATAAACAAGCGATCTGAGGCATTCCTTAGTACCGCCCGTGGTGCGTATATAATTTTACGTCTTCTCGTGGGTGTGAGGTGAGATTTGCCGCTGCGCTCTAGGGCGGTAAATCTCACTTAGCGCCCAGAGTGACGTAAATAAACATATACGGGGTCAAGCTAAATAAAACTGTGTAAAAAGTTTTCTTGTCGTTGTTTTTTTTTATGAATCTGTAGCGAACGTAGAGAATTAAACTAATCGGAGCTGCCTTTGACAGGCGTGCCCCTCTGATCAAATCGGCCAGTGGTCATATTTATTGTATGGACTGACATTTATCTGACGTGACTATTTGTTCGTTACGTACGAATAGCCATACATTTGACAGCTGACAGACAGAAAATAATAGATATGGCCGGTCCGGTTGGTTGAATAGTCTAAGGTAGCGAAGCGTCCATGGAACTTGATTCTCGCTGGGTATTCAAACAATGGGATTGAACCAGTCGAAAGTTTTCATAGATGGCGCCAGCATAGGTTCTACCTGTCAGTCTTAAAAAAAAGGGTCAATTTCATGTCTTTTTTAAATTTTATTGGCGTGGCGTGGGTTCTATTATTTTAAGCCAAATCACACAAAGTGAATTACTTACTTCAAACAATGGTAGGCAATGTTTTCTGCCTTATAAAGACTTAAAGTTTTTTGTCAATATTTGACTCTTTTCCGATAACTTTCTTACTTTTTTAATTATCTTTGTAGGTACTGCCAGATGAACAACTTTAGGGTTCCGTATATGTAGGTACTAACGCAATGTATATTGGTACTAAAGTATTAACTAATTTAAATACACAGTCTGTTTGTGTTTGTCTTTCTGTCTGACCTTTCAAAGACTTGAACAGAATAGCTATTTGAAAATTTCGCCTAATTTAAGTAATTTATGCATGAGGACGGGGGATTGCTTGGTAAACAAAAAGTCTGTAAAAAAACAAAGTTTGAATATTTTGGTAATCTCTTGTTATTATGGATTTTGTCCCTTTTAATCTCATCAAACCACATCGTAAGTTTGGCACGTTTTCTATTATGACATATATTTATTTTATCTTATCATTTAAAAAGGTTACATTAAAAAAAATGTTTTGAAGATACAGATCGAAGAGTGTTTTTAGGTAAACTTTCAATTTAAACTAGTAGTCCGCCTCGAACTGAGAACTCGCGATTTACTTGCAAACGAGTTGACCAATATAACAAGACCCTAAAGAGGATTTTTTTTCTTCTTCTAGCTCCATAACCACTTGATCGATCCTGCTCATATACGAACTTACAAATTTTATGTATCTCTGCTACAGCCCCAAGAAATTTCATAAAGATCAAAAAAACGTTACTGAAGTTATCGTCGGACAAACTATGTAAATCAAAAAGCCATCCAAATGGCGAGACGTTCCAGTAGCCAGGCGACAGTTCGGTTCGGTCTAGAGTTGTTTGTAAGAACTCACTTCGCTTACGCTCCGCGAGTTCGATAATTTTAAACAAAACAAGAACCGACTTCGCTTATTAGGCTCCGCTTTTCCAAGAGGAAGTGCCCGAGTTGCTGTAAAAAATAGTAAAATTACTATAGGTGTGCCCATAATAGTTGAAGAGTTCCCTCGATTGCTCTAGGATCCCATCATCAGATCTGAACCTGGTGACAATGGGAACAACTGTAAAGACTCTTTCAAACAAAAAAAGAATTTTCCAAATAGGTGCAGCCGTCTTTGAATAATCGGTGAACATAGGTACAGTCACCGGCAATAGTATCTTCCTACACGAGGGCCGCAAAAATATGTGACACGCTCCTATGGCCCTACAAATAAGAGCGTGTCACATATTTCTGCAGCCTTCGTATAGGAAGATACTTTTGCCGGTGACTGTACTTAAAAAAAAATTGCAAAAAAACAAAGATCGCGATGAATTGAGAACCTTTTCCTTCGAAATCTTGAAGAAGAAAACGCAGGGTCGCGTTCGCGAAATGCATGTGGCGTCGCATGATTGGTACAACTTATTTAAATACCGAATAGTCTCGTTGACAAACAATTATCACTTGGTCGATCTTTGATCTGGATCAACCTAAACCTTTCTATCTATTCCTTTCGCCGTTCAAGCGGCGCGCCTTTGGAACAGCCTCCCCGGAGAAGTAAAAAATGCCCCAATCAAGTTTTCTTTTAAAAAACCCGTACGTGCTTTCTTTGCTGGTAGAATGATGGATTCCTAGATTAGTTAGACTAGTTAGTCTTTCCTCTGAATTTCGTCATTATTTTATATTCGTATATATCTATTAATATATATTGTACCTTATATTACGTATCTTGATTCGTAGTTATGTGTCCTTCCATTATTAGCTGTAGGTTAGTTGTTTAATTTCGGACATGTTTTTTCTTTTTACTTGGCTATTTGTAGCACCGTCCACAATCTCTCTGCTTTGCCTGGTAAAGAATGCCTTATGGCATTAAGTCCGCCTTTTGTATGATAAGGTTTTCTATTGTGCAATAAAGTTTAAATAAATAAAATAATTACATCGTCGCTAATTTCATCGATAACATCGACATCGAGTGTGTCCCAACTCTTGCATTCACCCTGTTCAGTGCATTGGAAAGTATTTCCCTTGTTATTGGCAAAGTTCAGGTAGTTCCGGGTTTGCTACAGAATGCTTTAAGGTAATGTTAAACGTTAGTTTTGCAATAGGATTGTTAGTTCGGTTTTTAGTTTATTTTGTAATCATCATACTCCTAGCGTTTATTCGGGTCAATTGAGCCTGGGGTCCGCTCGGCCACCTAACCCCAGGAATTGACGTAGGTACAAGTTTTTACGAAAGCGACTGCCATCTGACCTTCCAACCCAGGGAAAACTAGGCATTGTTGGGATTAGGTGCGGTTTCCTTACGATGTTTTCCTTCATCGAAAATCATACTTGTAGTTAGCTCTGAAAAATTACCCCCTTTTTTGTGATTGGAATAGAAGCTGCGATTTAGTTTATCCGTGCGTGACGTTTGTCGTGTACATTTTTATTTTAGCCAATGTAAACTTTTATTTCATGCATGACCAATCACAACTTCGGCTACTTATTCAAAGCCGGGGAAAGGGGTGAAAGGATAACAGGGAATCATCTTCTTCTTTGTCTGTCCCTGTTCCCGTTATCTGGGGTCGGGTCTCCTCACATTTTTGCGACAGGCCCGTCGGTCCCGGGTTGTCGGTTTTGGCAATTGGGCTTTCTTAAGATCTCTCACGATGTTAGACCACCAGGTCGATGGCGGGCGGCCTCCACCTCTCTTGCGTTCTGGTAAATTTAGAGCGATTTTTACTACATAGTCTTCGCTGCGTCTCATGACATGGCCATACCATCTAAGGCGACGCTCTGTCATTTTCTCAGTAATAGGCGCGACCTTAAAACTGCCCCGTATGTGCTCGTTGCGCACCCTGTCAATCAATAACAGGGAATCATCGTGGCCATTTTTGAGAGTAATGTTTGTACTGTGGTACTTTTCCTGAGAGCAAAAAAAATTATCACTGTTCCATACACATTCATACTTCTATACATATCATCTAACGAATAGCAAGATTTTAAAACCCTTTCTTGAAATAAGCATTTTAAGTATTCCACAATAATGCCGTGAGCCAGTATCGCATTTTTACACAATCTAAATTCGACTGGCACTTAATCTGCATTACAAAATGGACGAATAACCCCTCCAGTCCTTTTTCACTCGCCAATGGTTTCTATCGCCGCCATTAATTTCAAAACCGTAACGTTCCGAAGAATAATGAAGGGTGACGTTGAGCAAATTCGGTGGGACTTGAGTATTAATTTTTAGAAACAGGGGGCTTACCGCGAATTTCGATAATCGAAATTTCGTTATCTGCATTTCTTTCGCTCAAATGAGCAAGTATACGGAGATAGAGAGAGATACCTAAAGAAACAACTACCAACGTCTACGCACTGGCTGCGTTTCTTGACGCAGCCGCGCCGCTTCGCTATCGCAATAGCTAACACACTGTCGTATGACGTCTTGGTAGATAGACAATACCTAAGTAGGTATATAACTTGGTGTCAAGCTGACCGACCGAATTAGAAACTCCATCTTGTGCTCCAAGACCAAGGTACCCGACGTAGCCTTGACAGCCGCAAAGCTTAAGTGGGACTGGGCGGGACACGTTTACTGTATGCCAGAAGTATTGTAGGCCAAGAGAACGACAGTGGGCACCCAACAGAAAACGGCGGCGTGGCAAACCTAGGCGGAGATGGCGGGACGATCTTGACGTCTTTCGTAGCGATTGGGCTGATATTGCCATATAGACAGAGACATGTGGAAGAAAGAGAGGGAGGCCCTTACCCAGCAGTGGGACACTACAAGCCTGTAGTTTATTAGCCAATAAATAAATAAAATAAATTTTAAATATCAATTTAATCTTAATTCGATCGCAGCATTCGCATGGTACAGTACCGCGTGCACGGCAGGATTACTATCCAAGAATTAAATTTATTTAAGCAAATATTCATAATTTTAGCAATTCAAGGAATAGCAAATTATGAAAAAATCAGAAGCTACGACCACGACACAAGACTTATTGTGTCGCGCGACAAATTTGTCGCTCAGGTTGGTTAAGTGGATTCATTTCACGCTAATCGTTACCCGCTTGGGTTCAAGCGGGTTCAAGCGACAGCCAGGGGCGATATATAAAGTTTAAACCGTGCGTAAAGTAAAAACCCAATTTTTTATTTATTTATTTATTTATTCTATCGTATGTCTACCAATACTTATGGAGGTCCAAAGGGGAGGCCTATGTTCAGCAGTCGACGTCTTATGGCTGAGATGATGATGATGATGTTTATGATGGCTACATGTCACTGGATATAGATAGGCATTTCTTCTCTGGGGTAGTAGTAGTGAAAAAGCAGATGAGGAAGAAAATCCAGTGAGTGCTGCGAGGTCCAGATGGGACAGTGCAGCTGCCATGTTTGTTACTTTTAGCACCACCCAGGAATCACGTGTAGGGTTGTCGAAGGTGTTTCCTACCTACGGACGCAGAGTTACATTTATGTATCCCCAATAATTTTAAATGATGATGAATAGTTGTAGTGACAAAAAAATATGACAGTCTTTATGCCATTTATTTAAGATTATTTTTTGCCTGGACTGTGGAAAAACACTTTTCATTATACCTTTAACTATAATATGATGGTAAATGAGTTGTAATTGTACGATCGTGTAAGGTTGCAAAGCAGTTAGATAAGTTATTTAGCGTCAACTTTGATGAACAAGAATTTCATGAAATGGCGGGAATTTTATTAGGCATTTGAACTTCGTGTCTCGTATCCAGTTTTATCTCTGGTTATAATAACATACTTTTTTTAATTCTCTCATATCATATCTTTTTATTGATACACACAAGACAAGGCAAGGTAAATAAGAAACTTGCCTTACAGTTGTTTTTTAATTGTTTTCTCTTTAATATAAGCACACATTTTACTATAATAATTTATATCTACGTTTTGAATGTTCTCCAATAAGCTTAAAAACTACCGTGCACTGTGTTGTGTACTGTATATACTATCGGCCAAATTTTATTTTTATTTTTTATCTTACGGCATACATCGTGTTCTACTTAAATTTAAAAGATATATTAGATTTGAGACATGCATCCGTAGAAAGTGATTTAAAACCAGAAATTTACTTTTCTATGTATTAAATCCGCCACAGCCGTTTAATCTGATGGTATACTAGCTTCAAGAGCTGTAATATTAAATCCGGCTAAGCCAACGCCATTCGGCTGCTCCATATCAAAGGTGGTATTATTAACGACTGCTTCCCCTCGCTTGTAACTAAAATTAAAATGATTAGGTATCATCAAATACCTACGCTCGCCTGTCCGACATTAACGGCTTATGTTAACGACCGAGAGGCATGTTCTAACTTTGAAAAATATTAATGTGATTTAACTGGAGAACATGTAACAATTATTGTTTAGTTAGTAGCACAATTATTTAGTTGACATTGACAATGCCTGTGGCGGATTTTATCTTGTAAATATTGATCGTTACGTGATGATCATGTTTTTGTATCCACCTGACGAAATCTTCGGTACATATTTAGTTAAATATGTTGACATACCTTTAAGAAAGTAAAACACTAAATGATAATTTGCCGCGACTGCAGAAGACTGGTTAAAAGTGAAGAGCATAATAGATTAATTCGACATTCGGACAGAGATGGAACATGAAGAAGAAGAAGAAGAAGCAGAATACCCTAGATTCTAGTCCTGGGCACTGGAGACTTTGATAACTTTTTCCTTTGTATGACATATATTTCAGTTACTTGCCATAATTTGTTTGATACTATATTTACGACGGGTGTTAAGTTTATATAATTTTAAGAAAAGAACAAGTCTAGATAATATTATAAGTGCGAATAGGCCGCCGGTACTTTTCGTTGAATTTAGCGCTTTCCGCTGGTCGTTATTCAATTTACGGACGTTTTTGGAATGTTTGCAGCAGAACGTTTTAGTTATTTTAATTGCTGCTTACTTTTGCACGTTTTGTGCTAATGAGACATGCTAAATATAGTTGGGTGATAAATTATTTGTATTCTATGCGCTTTTATTTTACCTCATGTGCTTGAAGTAGGTAGATTTGGATGTGAGTGTCGCCATCAGATATATCAGCGCAAACAAGGTGGTCACAAATATCTGAACAACGCCTCTATTGTCAAGGCGATAAAGTGCATTTTCAGATATTTTTGAGTACCTTGGCTGCTCCGATATATTCGATGGCGACTGTACATCCAAATCTATGGCATATGTTTAATACTTGTTATTAATTGAATGTAGAATAAGGGTGGGTTGTAAGAGTAAGAGGTCCCACTGCACATAACAGTCGTTATAATTTTCTGGAAAATAAATTTAAATAAATGATTAATTACGCGAGAATATCGTTAACAATTGACCACAATTGACTGAGCTTTTCATTGACTTTCTCATTGAATAGTGTGTAAACCCGTGATGAGTAATAAGTACGAACTTTCAGGACACCCGGCCGTGTCAACACATTTGCAACATTAAACTTAAAAAAAAAAACATCAAACTCACTACCATATGTATTGTATGCGTCATTCAAACGTTTCAAAACAGACGGCAGACAGTTTATTAAAAAACGTTTTCCCAACAGTCACATTTAATTTAGGCTTATTTTGAACGTGACTCGAGGACAATTTGCACTTCAAAGAAACCATTATTTTTCGCCGAGACGCTAAAGGGTAGAGTTTAGGAATAAACTTATAATTGCGGTTTCAAATTTGAATTATTACATGGCTCGCGGCGGTGCTTATATTAAGTTTTGTTGAACGTCGCTCATTTCAGATCGGTTTTCTTAAGTAACAAAAGGGAACTTTAATGTCATAAAGTTCTTTCGGGTAAAGTATGTTTTATATCTGCATACATTTTTAAATTTTATTTGTGAAAAATTGGACTTTTAATTAGGTAAGGTAAGTACGGTGCCAGCTTTTATGCTTTCTGAAATAGTTTTAATGTTTTTTCCCTGGCCTTTGATCGGCACAATCTTGTTCGTAATTCGGTTATAAATCTGCCATCGAATTTTCGTTAGTCTTATGGGCCCCACCTTGTATATTCACCGCATATAGTCTCACACACCAACCAAATATATTGGGCAATATCTCCGACTCTCTTTAGTTACGACAGTAACTAGCCAAAACAATGGTCTCCCTCCCCCCTGTTTCCTCAGTTCATGGTACAGTTGACGTCAGATATGTTTACACTTATGCACCTTATTACAATGAAGTAAGGTACAAAAGTGTAAACATATTTTTGGCGTCGACATGAGTCGACAAGGCGCGGAAATGAAACAGGAGCAATGTACGTTACGACTTTATTGTTTAAAATACTGAAGGTCTATTCGAACAAAACTTGATCTGTTATTGATTTTTCTGATAATTACATTTTGACTCTGATAAACTTAATGTCACAAAAACACTTGTTTAATATCAATAACGTAACAGGTTCTTCAAGATTACAAACCGAGGCGGTGTTTCTGGATCAAGGGGATCAAGTCAAAGAGAAAGCCAATATAAGGACAAACATTGGCAGACAAAAATAGAATGACGTTAAACCGACAAGAGATAGGCTCTATAAACTGTAATTACGATGAACACATTCTTCAAATATGCCTCCAGTTGCCGTATTGTTTTTGTTTATTTTCTTTCTTAGGTTAGGCCTTTTTAAACACAAAAAAAATCTTAACCTAGGGTGCCGCCGGCGACGGAGCAAGGCCCAGGCTGCCGGTGGTTAGGGCGGCTGAGAGAGGAACCTTCGGACTATGCGCGCTGTGTCCAGGATTACCGCCTTCTGAAACAGGAGTCCAATGTTAATTGTTTGTGAAACGATGGATTATGTGCCCTGTGAACGTGGCATGGCGTTATGCAAGCAGTTATTGAAGCTTTATAACACATTACTAGGTACAGATAGTTTGCAATTTCTTTTATAAACTGAATAAGCCATACGTAACTTTTGTCGTGCTGAATCCTGATGATAAATATCGTATTAAAATTAAAATTCTTCCGATATGCCTCCAGTTATGTTGTATTCTGGTTCGGCACGTCGCTTAGCATCGAGAAATAAACAGGGCTCCAGTGCTCATTGTTTGTGAGGCGACGGATTATGCCCCGTGAACCGTGGCATGGCGTTATGCAAGCAGTTATTGAAGCTAAATAGCTATAGCTAATACACTAAGAGCTGGCTATGTCAGATATGATACAGTAATGAGCGCAACAAAACCCTTCTGCTTAGATTTCAATACTATCCTTATTGCTAGATCCGGGCATCTGGCAGTTTTTAATGGGTCAGAGTGACAGACTAGCAAAATGTTCAATTAGGTATTATAAAATATTATAGTTATTCCAAAATAGGTAAAAAATGCCGAAGTTGTCTAAGTTTTATAGGAAAGGCCTATATTTAAACATGAGAACAATAAAACATTGCATATTATTGCGGAAATAAAAACAGTCGGCGATAAATAATTCATTTCATTATACCTAGGTACGTCGTTTGGCACTACTTCCCCCAATAAAAAAATTTGGCAATTAATCTAATTATTTATATAATTTCTAATAATATTGCATCAAATCCAGAATTCTAGGACTTGTTTTCTTGAAATAGTTTGCTTTCTTTGACATTCACCACTTAATAACTGCCAGATGTGTAGATCTATAAATAAGCATAGTATAGGAAACTGACTAGTAGCGTTTCGTTGTTCTCATTATTGTGTCATATCTGACGGAGCCAGCTCACCGCCTATAACATGAGAATAGGCTGTTTAACATATTACTAGGTGCAGATAGTTTGCTATTTCTTTTATAAACTGAATGAGACGTGACTTTTGTCGGGCTTAATCCTGATAAATATCATATTAAAATTAATATTCTTCGAATATGTTTCAAGTTGCTTTGTTCTGGTTTACCACGTCTCTAAGTATTAAGCGATAGAAATAGGGCCCCAGTAGCTCATTGTTTGTAAGGCGAAGGATTATGTCCCGTGAACCGTGGCATCGTTGTGCAAGCAGTGATCGAATACTATTTATGAGGATATTATGTTCTTGAAATAATCACAGAATACGTAATATCACTATGAAGTGATATTGGTGATGAATAGCATGAGCTATTCATACTATGTCGTTCACATACATACACTATGTATCTGAACGAAAAGCCAATACTCAAACCCGTTATAGTATAGGACATACTGAGCAACTTTTACTATGAGACCAACCCAGAAATCGTGAAAAAAAAATTGGCAGTTTCATACATTTTACTGGTCTAATGTTGAAATTTCCTATGGGAGAGTCAAATTTTTTTTCGCGATTTCGGGGTTGGTCCCATAGTAAAAGTTGCTCAGCATGTCCTATACCATAACGGGTTTGAGTATTGGCTTTTCGTTCAGATACATAGTGTATATGGTTAGTAGGTGCGCTTCTGCTCGTTTGTGGTGCGTGTGCCACGGCCGCTGCAGAAAACCATCGTGAGTGCAGACTTTTGGCCGGAGAGTGTCGTGTCTCGGCGGTTCCGGGGCACTCTGCCGAATCCTACACCAAATCAGACGACGCAATGGAGCCACGCAGTTACGTCGCCTAAATCCAACTAGTTTTAAGTATTTCTGTAATGTTAATTGTTTGTAGTTCACAGTGCCTTGGTTTTATTACTATAATGCTGTGTAACTTATTTAAATATAAAATAGGAACACTTCATGCTATATGGTGCATATATAGGAAGCAGAGCTCGTTGTTTGTGAGGCAACGGATTATGCCCCGTGAACCGTGGCATCGTTGTGCAGCAATTGAAGCCTTATATTTACCTACTATTTACTATGAGGATATTCTGTTCTTAGTATAACCACAGAATAAGTAATAGACCAAGCAGTGATTGAAACTTTATAGCTAGTTACCTATTGGATATAATTTAAACTAGTCTGCAAATAATGATGTTTTTGTCAGCAAAAGTCTAACCTAACCTAATCTTGCCGACCATCTGATTTTACTGCCGACTAACATATTATTTTTCGCTGACCAGTTAATGACTTCCCCTTACTTATTTATGACTGTCGGCTTCTCTTCTTCTTCCTAGCGTTTGTCCCGGCTTGGGGTCCGTTTGACAACCTAATCCCATGAATTTTAGTAGAACTACGTTACATATGTTCTCTGATACAACTGAAACGTGATCCTACACTGTTTAAGATTGATGAATCGCGGTTTTCAGATTGGTTCAACCTGTATACTTTGTAATAACTTACTATTAAAGCAGGCTAGAATAGGGGTACAGCTTGCGTTGTTTGGGTGTCGGATTATGCCCCGTGAACCGTCTCCGTGTGCAAGCAATGATTGAAACCAGACTAACACCTATAACTGTCGTTAATGAAACGACTATGCACGCTGAGGATTATAGTAGCCGTGTGTGATACCACATCACTGCTAGATAAATTGTATGTGACAGTCGACCTCAAAAGGTAAAATTTGGCGGAAGGCGCTTACGTTGTAAGTTGGACAGATCCAATATCGTGTTCTATGACATAAGTGCCGTTTGCCAAAGGGTATTTATTTATGTAGATTGTTACCATAATATTTAAGCGTGGTTACCACATATTAGTGCAATCTGCAATCGCTGGATAATAACTTTTTATGGAGATCGGCATCCCATCGTTTGAGTGTCAGATTATGCCCCGTGAACCGTGGCATTGCGTATTGTGTTGATTGAAGCCGGACTGAATTATATTATTGTTTATTTTATGAGAATGCTTGTGCATAAACTTATGTACAGTCTACGTTAAATATGTCACTTTTGCACCTTATTGCAATGTAGTTTGTGCAAAATTGTAAAAATATCTTTGACGACCCAGTAGTACGGACATTTTACGAATGAATTCATAGAATGTATCCATGCAATTCGGAAGCTCACTTCGCAGCTGGCTTCGATTATATCGCTTAGAACCTACTCGCATTTTGAACTTTTTGTTTTCATTCCAAGATAGAAAATATCCTAAGCGTATTTTCGGATTAAGTATATTATATCTGTACGATAAATACCAAGGCCATAGCGCTATTACCGGGATTCGAACACGGGACCTCCTGTTTCGTAGGCAGCTACTAAGGGCTAAGAGGCCATAGCCATTGCGCATTGCAGGAACACATAATCCAATTACCTTAACGACTTGCCTTGCCGAATGCCTTATGGCATTAAGTCCGCCTTTTGTACGTTAAGTTTTCTTATGTGCAACAAAGATTAAATAAATAAATACCTGAAATATACGAAATGATAATATAAGTAGAGAAAAGAAGTCATATAACAAGCCTTATTGAGCTGAAGTTATGTCAGAATTTAAGCATTTTAACCTACAATTTACAATACCACTTATACAATAATACTCACGTAGTTAAAGCCCCCAGTTGTTCCCGTATATCCGTACGTACCTATCTTAGTGTATACGGGGTGGTATTTGCACGGATCCTATAACAAAAGCTCATATATCGAGGGCTTAAGTGGCGCCGTATAACCGAACTCCTTAATTATCAGCAGTAAATGCCGCTATATATTTCCATATAGCATTTCAGTGAACAGTTATTTGGTTAAAATAAAAATATACAGTGTGTAAATCTAATACGGGCGAATCTCTTAACGGTGATCGCAGTATATGACATAAAAAGAAAATGAAGAAAAAAAAAAGATAATTGAAATTTGTTTATTGGTCAAATAAAATATACAGGGGCACAAATGTTGCTGACCTCCACACTAGGCATTGCCTGTCCCGTGGAGGAGAGATTACTTAAAAGTCTTGACAAAATTTAATCAAAATTAATGTTAATGTAGTTACATACATTTGCTCTTTCATTAGATTACTTTTACTGAATAATTCGACCCGCAATGTAATGCAAACATACTGTTGACAGTTATTTTCAATACCATGTTTACACATTTGCTGCGGATAAAATTTTAAAAAATTGGTTTGTTAAGTCAAAATTGTACTGTACCTACCTATTCATACATACTGCATAGCTATATGCACCTATGACGTTCCCACCCGCCGCGGTAGTTTTTAGTTGCAATAAATGGTCATAAGATAACAGACCTGTTTTAATTTCTTCAAACACCTTCACTCCAAAATGAACCTTAACGGCTAGAACATATGGTCCTTCGAACCGGATATTATTTACGGTGACCTATTTAGCGAGTGAATTTTATGTAATTTGGAGATAAATATGGACAAATCAGTGAAAAAAAGTGGAGAATATTGCAGATTAGAAAGTTTAAAAGTGAATTAAAGTGAAAAGAACGATAAGGACTGGTAATTTTAGGATTTACAACAAAATCTTTCTATAACGTTTATTAGTCGAACTAAATTGAATTGAGTGATTTGGCATGTTTAAAAGGACAGTGAAATAGTGCGCTTAAGTATACAAATAAAGCGGTAAAATACTTTAGCAGTGGACATTACGTATATGCAACGCGAACTTGTGCCTATGCGTGTACGTACACTTTATGCGCTTACCCTAAACTCGTAAGGTGATCGCCGCGTTGTTACATTCTAGAACTTGGTGATTCGGTATTTCATTTAGTGAGGTTGTGATAGTGAAACTATAATGGAGCAAATCGAAAAACGTATTTTACTGCAGAAGGACACATATGAAAAAATAGAAAAGGCATACAGCAATTACAAAAAGTCGCCTAAGGAAAGGATAACTATTGGATATGTACAAGGTAGAATGGATACTTTAGATACTTATTGGAAGGAATTTAAGATACTCCACGAGAAGATACTATTATCGATTTCGGTTGAAGATAGACAACTACTTCCGTATTTCGCCGAGGATATGTTTGACAAGTTTGAAGAGTTATTTTATACATACAAAGGAGAACTCAAGACGGCGATTTTGAAGCTAAGTGCTGAATTCGGAACTGTGGATACATCCAAACCAAACAATGTGAGTAACATAAGTACATCCAATAGTGAAGTCCGTTTGCCTAGAATTTCCATACCTATTTTTAATGGGAATTACACAGAGTGGCAATCATTTCACGATCTTTTTGTAGCGTTAATACATAACAACTCGTCATTGGAAAATGTTCAAAAATTACACTACCTGAAAAGTAGTTTGACGGGCGATGCTGAAGTATTATTACGGCAATTTTCAATTACGGGAGAAAATTATACCGACGCATGGGCGATTCTAAAAAAGAGATATAACAACAAGAGGTATATCGCGAATACAGTCTTTAAGAAGTTTTTTGGACAACGAGCGTTACCTCAGGAATCAGCCTGTGCGATTAAACAGCTGTTAGATACTACTGTTGAATGTATGAACGCGCTGAAGAATTTGGGGTTACCTACCGACCAGTGGGATGCAATCGTCTCGTTTATCGTCATATCTAAGCTAGATGTCAACAGTCATAAACAATGGGAAGAGACAATCAGTGTAGATAGTTCCGATGACCTGCCTGGATTTGAAAGATTGAAGCAGTTCTTGGAAACGCGGTTTCGCACACTAGAAATGGTAGAACCCGCAAGTAGAAGTTATAAGCAAGCGGCAACTGTAAAACCGAAGACGTTTCACACAACGATTAGCAACGACGATCTGCAATGTACCTTCTGCAAAGAAAAGCACTACATACATAACTGTAAACAGTTTAGCCAGCTACCAATTGAGGAGAGATACAGTTACGTTCAAGACAACAAGCTGTGTTTTAATTGTCTTATACCTAATCATACTGTGTTTAGGTGCAAGCAAAGTACGACATGTCAGATCTGCAATAGAAAACATCACTCCTTATTACATAAAGAGAAGAAGCAAGAAAGTGAGGAAAACAGGTTCCAACTGCAACCAAAGAGGACCCGCCTGCACACACAAGCGAAGAAAAGCTTCGCACCAAAGTCACAGCGCATGTGACAAGCGGAGACCAGTCCGAGGAAAACATGTGGTTAGCAACAGCACTGGTAGACGTCACATCGAGTTCAGGTCAGTCACACGTCTTCCGTGCTCTCATTGATCCCTGCTCCGAGGTGTCATTAGTAACAGCAAGGGTCGTCGATTTATTAGGTTTAAAGAGGAAAGTAATCAGCGGTGTCATGTGTGGTGTTGGCGAAGGTAATCGCACATCTCTTAAGCATTTAGTAGATTTACGGATTGCGTCTAGATATGATACAAATTTCTCTTTTGAGGTAAACAATGCATATGTATTGAGGTCCATAACGAGAATGCAACCTGAAAGGGAAATTAGAGGTTATAGTTGGCCTCAACTTAAAGATATACATTTAGCTGACCCCTCATTCAACGTACCAGGTAGGATAGACATTTTACTTAGTGCCAAAATTCATGCTAAGATAATAGACAATGGTTTGATTAGGGGGCCAGGTGACGTAATCGCGCAGCACACCCGTCTCGGGTGGATCTTGTCAGGTGACATTGATGTTAATTCAAACAGGTTACATCAGTTCAGGAGCTTTCACATCACAAGACAAGTTGAAGAGGATAACAATCTACTAAGAAAATTCTGGGAATTGGAAACAGAACCATACACAACCAAGAAAGCTTGGTCAAAAGAAGAAGAAATTTGTGAAGAAATTTACAAAAATACAACTGTAAGAGATGAATCAGGAAGGTATGAAGTACACCTGCCGCTGAAACAAAGCAAAGAAGAAACAGTAAAGCTTTGTGGTGAAACAAAGCAACAAGCAATCACTAGGTTTCAACAACTGGAAAGGAAGTTCGAAAGAAACCACAAACTGAAAGAAGAATACGCAAAGGTCATCAATGAATATCTGAAATTGGGTCACATGAAGAAAGTGGATAAGGAAGATGAAAAGGAAGCTATTTACCTAGCCCATTTTGCAGTAATTCGGGAAGATAAGGATACCACAAAGGTACGAGCAGTTTATGATGCTTCGTCGAAAGGCTCCAATGGTCAATCCTTAAACGACGGCATGCTCGTAGGGGCTACACTTCAACCTGACCTGCGCAGTCTCATTATTCGCTGGAGATGTCACAAAATCTGTGTGATAGGCGATATAGTTAAAATGTATCGCCAAGTAAAGGTAACAAACAATCACACCGATTTACAGCGGATAGTGTGGCGAGATGAAATATCTGCCAATTTGGAAAGCTATCAACTATTGACAGTCACTTTTGGAACCGCTGCGGCGCCTTGGTTGGCAGTAAGAACGCTACTTCAACTGGCTGACGATGAGGTTGAAAACTATCCACGAGGTGCAGCAGTAGTCAAGGACTCCTTTTACATGGACGACTTGATGACTGGCCATGAAGACTTATCTGAAATAAAGATAATTTGCAATGAAGTTAACAAGATATTAAAGTCAGGTGGTTTTCACATGCAGAAATGGTCAAGCAACTCAGAAGAATTGTTAAAGTATTTACAAGAGTTCAGTGATAGTAAAGAAACAGTAAACGATTTGGAAATAAAACTAGATAAGGTAATAAAAATACTCGGACTTACCTGGGACAGGAACGAAGATATCTTCAAAATTACTGTGAACTTACCGGAACTGAAAAATCCTGTAACAAAAAGGTTAGTTTTATCAGATGTGGCGAGTCTGTTCGATCCCTTAGGATGGTTGGCTCCAGTCGTCATAACGGCGAAGATCATGATACAGAAGCTATGGCTTTGCAACCATGGATGGGATGAAGAACTGCCCGCTGAATTGGTAAATGAATGGGTGACTTACAGAGATGAGCTGAGCGAGCTACAGACAATAAAGGTCCCACGCTGGATGAAAATCACAACGGGCAGCAAGGATATACAACTACATGGGTTCTCGGACGCATCATCCGTAGCTTATGCTGCAGTAGTATATGTGAGAGTTGTAGATCCAAACGGCGAAGTCCATATCACAATGATAGCAGCCAAAACGAAGGTGGCGCCACTGAAGCAGTTGACCATCCCGAAGTTAGAACTTTGTGGGGCGGTTCTTCTGGCAAAGCTGTTACACGAGCTCTCAAACTTACTCAACATACCGATGGGGAAAACCTACGCCTGGACAGACTCAATGGTTGTGTTAGCCTGGTTATCGTCTCAGCCAAATCGATGGCAAGTTTTTGTAGGAAATAGAGTTTCGGAAATCGTACAAATAATCGATAATGACAGATGGAGACACGTTCAGTCTAGAGACAACCCGGCCGATCTTGCTTCAAGAGGGATCAGAGCAAGAGAGATAGTAGATAACGGACTGTGGTGGACTGGACCAGAATGGCTGAAAGACAACGACACAGAGTTCACTAGAGTTACTATTCAACCAACAAGTTTAGAAATGAAGAAGACGCTCCACATTAACCTAGTTGATGCTCCGATCTGGGATAGATTCTCATCGATGACAAAACTGAAAAGAGTATTAGCTCAATGTCTAAGATTTATAAAGTGGAAGGGGAAGACAAGTAGAGAAGATTATTTGACAGCAGCTGAAATAGAAGGAATTGAAATGAGATGTATAAGATATTACCAATATTTGATATACGAAAGTGAAATTAAGGATCTAAAAAAGGGTGGTAAAATCAAGTCCAAGAGTTCATTAGTCACGCTGACACCGTATTTAGATGAAAATGGATTGTTGAGGGTGGGAGGCCGTCTCAGCAACTCTTCCATGGCAGAAGCAGAAAAACACCCTATCATTATACCCAGCAAGCAACATATAACAAAATTGTTGATTAAGGAGGCTCATGTCAAAACCTTGCATGGAGACATACAGGCTATGATGACCTACATTCGTAGCAAATATTGGATTATTAGCCTAAAAACAGCTGTCAGGCAAATAACGCGCAATTGCAGGACATGCGTCTTGGAAAAGGCTAAGTCTCAACAGCAACTGATGGGTCAGTTGCCTGCCCCGAGAGTCACGCCACACCGGGCGTTCCTAAACAGTGGCGTAGACTACGCAGGCCCCGTGCAATTAAGGACGTCGAAGGGTCGTGGCCACAAGTCGACGAAGGGCTATATTTGCTTATTTGTCTGCATGTGCACAAGAGCTATACATTTGGAGGCGGTAACGGACCTCACAGCACAGGCTTTTATTGCGGCGTTCCGTAGATTCGTTGCCAGAAGAGGTCGCTGCTTACATCTGTGGAGTGACAACGGGACAAATTTTGTTAAAGCCGACAAAGAGCTCAGAGACATGTTCGAAAAGCGCAATTCAAGCGTAGCCAAGGAAATTGCGGAACTATTAGCCAATGATGGTACAACCTGGCATTTTATTCCTCCGAAAGCTCCCAACTTCGGTGGAATCTGGGAAGCCGGTGTACGCTCGGTGAAAAGACATCTGAACCGTGTTAGCGGTTCCGCTAAGTTGACGTACGAAGAGATGGCCACACTCTTAGCGGTTACCGAATCTTGCCTTAACTCACGGCCTTTATGTCAATTAAATGAAACGTTAGATACATTGAATCCGCTGACACCTGGTCATTTTCTGATCGGAGAACCGTTAACTAGCGTTCCTGACACAAATTACGAAAGTAGGAACGTTAACATGTTAACCAGATGGCAGTTGATACAAAAACAGACGCAAGATTTTTGGAAAAGATGGAAAGCGGAATACCTAAATACCTTGCAGCAAAGGTATAAATGGCAGGACACAGTTAATCCGCCTAGTATTGGGGATATTGTTGTTATCAAAGAGGACGACATGCCACCGGCAAAGTGGCTATTAGGAAAAATATCTGCGTTACATCCGGGGTCTGATCAGCTGGTGCGAGTAGTTACGGTTCAGTGCAAAGGAAACAATTTTCTAAAAAGACCCTTGTCAAAGTTAGTACTCTTGCCCAAGCACCCCGACAATTAGCTGGTGTACTGGTAAATAAGGCTGCAAAGTACCTATCTAATTGCCGTAGGTGATTACATCCACGTTATTATATAACGTTAGTTGACTGTAAGCTTGTTTGCCACCATCGTGATCCCCGAGTGCGAAGGGTGGACGGTCAGCCTTAAAAATACGAGCATAAGGGACAAGTAATACGTAGTGATATCTACTAAAATACTTACCAAACAAAACCTCTAATCAATACGTTCATTAATAACGGTTTTTTCCTGTTGTGCACCTTAATACATGTGCATATTTAGTACTTACCTACTTAACGTAACTTGTAAACCCCGGGATGAGTTGGGTAGGTAGTTAGTTCTAATTATAAGATAAACAACTCTGTATTATTTCGCCAACATCATACGATTTTAATTTAAAAAGAGACCTTATCATGTTAGCATAAGTTTTATATTTGTATGTCACAGTAAAATAAAATATAACTTTAAGTAAAAAGAGTAAACTTGTTAATCTAACCTGATTTGTATAAAACAGTGCATACAGTCCATTAATATTGAATTTGATCATGTTAGTAATCAAGTTGTTGTCTAGTAAAATGTAATAAACTTATGCCTAGTAGCAAAATAGTTCTCATGATTAGGTATGTCATAATCATTAATGTGTTTAATTTGAATAATTCTTTTGTAAAATTGCCACGTTTACATTTAGGTCAGAGGGAGTCGCATTAATTAAAGAAAATATAACAATCGAAAGTTACACTTTAATACTTTGTTTATCAGGTTCAATATAGATCGCTCAAAAATAATTACATCCGACTATCGGTTAAATGTAAACGAGCAGTTAGGTGGTGGGTTTGTTTACGTTATTTTTTCGTTTACAATCATGAAATGGATGTTGTAGGTATCTAGTTTGACTAGTTAGGTAACACTTAATTAGCACCAAGCTAACTTGTTCGAAAGATAATAATATTCTCTAAGGTCCAACCATAGATACATATTGTGCTTCTAATGAATAAATGTACCTACACCTGTGTGTTAGTATGTATAGATAACTATAGCTAGTAGTAGATAAGATAAGACTTAATGTAATCATTGCATTGAGTACTTTATTGTACTGAGAGTACTTAAGTATTTGTAGTTCTACAGTTTGCATGATGGCTGTCACTCGTTAACCTTAAACTTAAAATAAGTTTACTTTGCCTCGATTGATATATTCATGTGTAATGTTTAAAGCGTATTTCATGCTAGTTTGTAAGTTGTTGTGAGCTTCACGAATGTTTTTTTTTCTCTTAGCACTTAGTTCTTACCTTGGTTTAAAAACTGATGTTTTTGGTGGGCGATATGTTAAGTCAAAATTGTACTGTACCTACCTATTCATACATACTGCATAGCTATATGCACCTATGACGTTCCCACCCGCCGCGGTAGTTTTTAGTTGCAATAAATGGTCATAAGATAACAGACCTGTTTTAATTTCTTCAAACACCTTCACTCCAAAATGAACCTTAACGGCTAGAACATGGTTATTGGATCACAGTAAGGCTACCCCTACACCAGCGTCTTCAATCAATTCAATTTTCTTACTCGCGATACGATACCAAATATTCCCTTAAACGGATCACCAGTATTTTTGTTACACCCTTCAGGCGGTTATCACACTGGTGCGGATCCGCATGCGGCGCCGGTGTGCGAGCGAGACAGCGCTATACACATGTAGAGCGCTATCTCTCTCGCGCCACATGCGGATCCGTCGTCAGTGTGATAATCGCCGTAGAGAAGGATTCACAGTATTGACTGCTAAAGGGACGAGAGGGATCACTTTGTCAACACAGTCCTCTCATGATCTCGCATGTACACTATTGTACAATCGCCATCAAATATATCGGAGCGGTCAGGGTACTCAAACATATCTGAACATGGACTTTATCACCTTGACAATAGAGGCTTTGTTCAGATATTTGTGACCACCTTGGCCGCTCCGATGTATCTGATGGCGACTGTACTAATATATCCACGTGTCACAGTTTGGTATGTCGAGTGGGGATCCTGCATCCTCTGTGGTGTGTCTTAGATCGAGTTACACGTGATATACAGGTGATTCAGGAGACGGAAGCAGGAACAACCCTACACACTTAGTTAATGATAATTAATCGGCCCCGGCCGCCATCATGTTTAAGTGAAACAATAGCACCTTTCTAATTTATTTATTTTAACTTTTTAACCGACTTCAAAAAAGGAGGAGGTTCTCAATTCGACTGTTTTTTTTTTTTTTTATCATATTTTTTTTTTTGTATGTATGTTACTCCATATCTCCGTGAATCGTGAACCGATTTTCAAAATTTTTTTTTGAATCGAACAGGTATAACTCCTAGATGGTCCCATTGTCACCAAGTCGGGATCTGATGATGGGATCCTGGAGAAATCGAGGGAACTCTTCAACTATTATAGGCACTTTTACAGCAACTCGGCCACTTCCTCTTGGAATAGCGGATCCTAAGTGAAGTCGGTTCTTTTTTTGTTTAAAATTATTGTTACGAAGAATTTTTGTCTGTTATCATGGCCACCTTACATAAATAAATCAATAAAGATAAAAACTCTTTAACAATACTGACAGCACTTTGATTATGAACTAAATATTTGTCAAATTAAGTGAGATACGATATTTCCAAAGTAACCAGACATCAATTAAACACATATCACTGAAACACAAATTTAAAACTCATAAATCTTATATTATTTACTAATTCTTTTTATTTAAGGTCAACTTGGCGAATATGGTATAGCAAAGACTTCACAGCTTTTGTACTGGTTTAAACTCACACGATTTTCACTCATTATTTTGACAAAACACGGGACTTAAGAGTCGCCAGGACGCTCGCGTGAACTCGCGTCCCCATACAAACGTAGTTCAGCTCTCATTTTAAAACGACATGCTTTAGAACCACGAAATTTGGCATGGGCATTCTAGCAGTACAGATCTATGTCGGTAATTCATTTTCATTGCTAAAAATTGTAATACAAAGAAAATATAGCAAAAATAAGTTTTGTATGTAAATCTGTATCTGGCTGTATTTTCTTTGTATTACAATTTTTTGCAACGAAAACGAATTACCGACATAGATCTGTACTACTAGAATGCCTATGCCAAATTTCGTGGTTCTAAAGCATGTCGTTTTAAAATGAGAGCTAAACTACGTTTGTATGGGAACGCGAGCGTCCTGGCGACTCTTAATCGCGTACACTTACTTTTGTAATTTCCCTGACGTTACGAGCGTGTCGTAACGCTCGTGGTCGCAGGCAGACTGGCGAGGAATCGTATCAGCATCTCCTAGCCGCGCGGGTTTCCGAACTACCCGCACTTGGTCTTGATTATTCACATTTACGCTAGGGTTGCCACTTTGCCTACACACAACACTCACAACATCCGATGGTTTGGAAATGCACGTATTTCTACGCTTACATTTGGAGATCACTCTGTCCTTCGTTTTGGTTAAAGAATAAAAATTTCATTAATCTAATCACACTAATACTGGTATCAAACAATAGCTTGTTATTAACTGATTCCATAGTGTTAATCCTGCTCACGTCTACTGAACCACCCTGTATTATTTATATATGTACCTACTTACTGTTGTTATCGTACTGTGGGTGCCTTATTAAATCCCGCTTTGGTTACGTTTTGTGGGCGTATAATTGAAAACTTCTCTCATTTCATAATTAAATCCTAACTTCGGAATTCTATTGTATTCATGAAATATCTGCAGTATATTTCTTCATAGATATCTCAATGTTTGTTGTAAGGCAATACTCATGTTCTTTGAGTGGAAAAAATTGAATCACGTGTATTTTATATAAAAAAATAAACAGTATTTCATTGATGTTATATTTTTTGCAAATTAAAAAAAATATACAGATTGACAGTTAGTTATATACTTTACATCAGTGACGTTTGCAGTACATTGCTGCTCGGTAAATGAAAAAAAAAAAACGGGGTCATAATTATGTGTAACCATGGATCAGTAATATATGGATACACAATTCCGAAAAAATGGTCCCATAAAAGTGCTGTAAGAACGAATCGTACAGCACTTTCCCTGACAGTCTTATTACGGCATAAGACTGGCTGGTTACAAATATTTTCAGTAAATCTTGTTCGAGTCTATACCTGCTTCATATTGTTTCTAGAAAAGTGTAACTTTATAATTTTTTTGAAGAATAAAAATTTCATTAATCTATAATCACACTAATACTGGTATCAAACAATAGCTTGTTATTAACTGATTCCATAGTGTTAATCCTGCTCACGTCTACTGAACCACCCTGTATTATTTATATATGTACCTACTTACTGTTGTTATCGTACTGTGGGTGCCTTATTAAATCCCGCTTTGGTTACGTTTTGTGGGCGTATAATTGAAAACTTCTCTCATTTCATAATTAAATCCTAACTTCGGAATTCTATTGTATTCATGAAATATCTGCAGTATATTTCTTCATAGATATCTCAATGTTTGTTGTAAGGCAATACTCATGTTCTTTGAGTGGAAAAAATTGAATCACGTGTATTTTATATAAAAAAATAAACAGTATTTCATTGATGTTATATTTTTTGCAAATTAAAAAAAATATACAGATTGACAGTTAGTTATATACTTTACATCAGTGACGTTTGCAGTACATTGCTGCTCGGTAAATGAAAAAAAAAAACGGGGTCATAATTATGTGTAACCATGGATCAGTAATATATGGATACACAATTCCGAAAAAATGGTCCCATAAAAGTGCTGTAAGAACGAATCGTACAGCACTTTCCCTGACAGTCTTATTACGGCATAAGACTGGCTGGTTACAAATATTTTCAGTAAATCTTGTTCGAGTCTATACCTGCTTCATATTGTTTCTAGAAAAGTGTAACTTTATAATTTTTTAACAAAAAAAGAACCGACTTAACTTAGGATCCGCTATTCCAAGAGGAAGTGACCGAGTTGCTGTAAAAAATAATGAAATCACTATAGGTGTGCCTATAATATTGAAGAGTTCCCTCGATTTCTCCAGGATCCCATCATCAGACCCCGGTGCCAACGGGACGATCTCAAGGTTATACCCGCTCCATTAAAAAAAAATTGAAAATCGGTTCACGATTCACAGAGATATCGAGTAACATATATACAAAAAAATAATGATGATAAAAAAAATTCTGTCCAATTGAGAACCTCCTCCTTTTTTGAAGTCGGTTAAAAAAACGTCATATTTTGATTACCCGTGATTTCCCGCCAACGGCTAACAAATCCTTTGTCTGGTTTAGTTTATTACTCATAGTGGATTAACAAATTATATAAATAACAAGCCTCTAACGCCACCTATTAAGTAAATTATCCTAATTTTGACATCTCTTTGTTCCAGATATGACCCAGTGTAGTGCAGTGCTCAGTGTCAGTGCCATGTCAAGATGAAACTGTGGAAGAGCTTGAAGATTTCCATTGGCAGCCGGGCTGACCCCAAGACCTTCCAAGAGCTTCCGCAGTGGGGCCAGGGGTATGAGCTAGATGGTGAGTTTCTGTATGGTCTCATAATCAACTAGGAACCCTTGGAGTAGGAAGAGCTTGAAGATTTCCATTGGCAGCCGGGCTTACCCCAAGACCTTCCAAGAGCTTCCGCAGTGGGGCCAGGGGTATGAGCTAGATGGTGAGTCATTTATGGTACCGTAGTCAACTAAGAACCCTTATAGTTGGAAGAGCTTGAAGTATTCCATTGGCAGCCAGGCTGACCCCAAAACCTTCCAAGAGCTTCCGCAGTGGGGTCAGAGGTATGAGCTAGATAGTGAGTCATTTATGGTCCCGTAGTCGACTAGGAATTCTTATAGTAGGAAGAGCTTGAAGCAGAGAAGAGCAGCCGGGCAGACCCCAAGACCTTTCAAGAACCGCCGCAGTGGGGTCAGGGTTATGAGCTAGATAGTGAGTCTTTATGGTCCCGTAGTCAACTAGGAACCCTTATAGCTGGAAGATCCTTATGATTTCCATTGGCAGCCGGGCTGACCCTAAGACCTTCCAAGAGCTTCCGCAGTGGGGTCAGGGGTATGAGCTAGATAGTGAGTCATTTATGTTACTGTAGTCAACTATTAGGAACCCTTTTTTGGAAGAGCTTGTAGATTTCCATTGGCAGCCGGGCCGACCCGATTGGTATGGATTCAAAAAGGGGAAAGGGGGAAGCGGGAACTAAACAAAACATTTTAATGAATCTTTCTCTATCGACGCTCTCTACATGAGCGAATAATTAAATTTTCGACAAGGCCACCTCTTTATAAAACCGTTAATTAAGAATTCTGTCACGGAATTATTAAGAGGACAACCCACAAAAGCGAAAGACAAAGGACGAATTTGTTTTTGTCGTAAAAACCTTTTTTGTAGGTTGGTAACAAAATGCGGAGATACCCCGAGTGTTTTGGTGAGCGACATTTTCGGGATCAAAATTTAAGCGTGGTGTAAGAGTTGAGAAAGTGTATTAATTAACGTCTGTTATTAAATCCTTTTTCATTTTGCTCTTCCAGTTTTTTTTTAGCGGAACTTGCTCGAAGTTAATATCACGCACTTATGATCATTACCTGCTGTTAATTAAAAACGGGTTGTTCACTATGTAGGTATATTTATTTTATGTAGATTCCTATATTTCTATGTTAATAATTTGAAAATGGCGTACGTGAGATTTTTTTGGAAAAGTAACCAAATGATGTAACATTTATGTTGCACAGATTAAATATTCATCATCATCATCATTTCAGCCATAAGACGTCCACTGCTGAACATAGGCCTCCCCTTCAAGGGGGGGTTTGCCATACGCGCCACGCTTGGCGCGCGCAGTTTTTTTGTTTGTCGTTTGTAGGCTTTCGGAAGATGCTGCTGCCCATCTCCCGGTATATTCCCTTAGCAGACTCCTACTGCAACCACGGGACGATATCGTGGGGGACAATTCTAAGGCCGGGCACCCCACGGCATATTATATTCGAATTACTGTACAGTTTTATTTATATTATCAGTATTATCACATATATGGAACATTAAATTCTATATGACGCTTTCAAGTCAAAGGTACATCATTGTCGGTTATTAATAGACTTTATTTCTAAACGATTTTTTATGGCGGCGACTCCTTATTGACAACCGACAATTATGTACCTTTGACTTGAAATTTCACATATAATTACTTACCTAACCAATATAATTATACGGTAAATACCATAAAGTATAGAGCTAGATTGAACCCCCGGGAAGGACATAAGATACCTACACAGTTTTAACACGGGAATCATCCCACAATGGATAGTTTTGTGTGTTAATTAAAATATACATTTTATGTCAGAAAATATTGACCTACGATTAACGAATTCCACGTCGACAAAACCACGATTAAAGGCTTTTGTTAATTATTAGGCCACCAGACACTGTCAGTAATAATGTCATTATTTATTTCTGTACCCCTCCTTTTCTATGATATGAAGGATGAGAAGGATGAGTGGAGAAATAGGGTCATTATTACTGACAGTGTCTAATCAGCTATTATTGTGAGCCTATAGTGTCCCACTGCTGGGCAAAGGCCTTCCCGCTTTTTCCATTCCTCTCAATCCTGAGCAGCCTCAGGCCACGCTTTCGAAATTTTACAAATAACGCGATCCCAAATCAATTATAAACAAAAATAAAAGCCAAAAATATTCTTTAAAAAACAAAGTGAATATTCAAAAACAATCTAGAGCCAAATTGCCGAATTGCAATCTCAGCCGTGGCCGCGGGCTGGCAATACGAGTATATTGGATACGAAGAAAATGTTCTCGAAACAAATTCGAAATTAGCCCAAACGAGGGCTGAGATGAGAAGATTTTCTATAACGATGATTACGTTCGCTTTTATTATAGAATGTCATGTTTAGGCCGTACTAAAATTGAATGGGTAAATACAGTCAGCGGCATGACTTAATTAAAGAATCATATTTAGCTTAACCTTCTGAACGCCAAGCATCGGACGGAAAAATCGTGCCCTCAGCGCCAGCAAACCGGTTATATTTTGGACGTGATATCAAGTCCTGGCACTGAGGGCACGACTTTCCGTGCACGTGATTTGACGGCTTTGGCGGCCAAAGGGTTAAGCATGCTCAGTCAAAAGTTACGGAAGTGAAAAAATAACTATGAACCAAAAGCACCAAAGCATTTACGGTGCTCAAAATGATCTTTATTATGTTGGATGCGCAGTAAATCATCTCGAAACAAAAGTCTAAATTAGCCCAAGGGAGACGCGAAGATTTTCTATAAGCATGATTACGTTCGCTTTTATTTTAGATGCTATATTTAGGCAGTATTGAATGCGTCATAAGGTCAGCACAGTTTTGTTTTCTAAGCTTTTATTAAAATTAAACCACCACCCATCACGTCTCGTTCTTCACGGGGGCGAGAAGTGGCTGACGGAGAGCCGTTCTGCTACATTGACCGTAGCAAATGGAAATCCGTGATCTCTGCCTACCCCTTTTGGGATATAGGCGTGATTGTATGTATGTAAAATTCATCTAAAACCCAGAAACAAGTTCACAGAGAGAGAAAGAGGAACCGCCGAACTATCCGTGTTGTGCTAAAAAATTACCGCTATCTTAAGGCCATCCATGGGTGTCATTTTATCGCCTATCCGCCGTCATGCATCACTTTCGCACCTACCTACTTGTTAGAACGTGACAGCTATGGTGGCAGGCGATAAAAACCCGACTATATTAGGCTAGCTGAATCTGACCCTTGATCCAACCACAACCTTGTAGCAATATTAGTCTCTCAAAGTGTTCTTTGAGCATTTGGCACGACATTATTGTTAAACCAAAAAGAGTTCTAAGGTGATTTTGGAAACCTCACCTGCTTAAATTTTTCGGCTGCAGAGTGTACAAGCCTTTGTAATCAGTGGCGCATTGAATTGAGGAAATCTAATGACAGTCTAACGGTCTTTGATTTGGTGATGGGCTATTATTGTCCTAAGATCCTTGTTTCTCCATTATCTAAAGGTTATATTATGACTAAAGGTAATGATTTAATTTAATTTTAATACGATGAAATTGATGGAGGTCTCTCAAAGTTTTCTATCTAATAACGATTAAGAATTTCTAGCAATTTAAATAATCTTTGTCCAAAATATTTTTACACGGTGTAGTCTTGTAGGTACTAATTTGTGGCATCACAGTGGTTGAATATAAAATTTATCTTAAGGTCCTGTGTCAATTTAAACAAAACCTAGTCTACCTAGAAACTGCTAATTTAGAAAACCTTTAACAAGGTGAATATTCCAGGTTGCAGGTTGTTAAGATTACCAGAAAAGCAATTATGAATCGAAAGTCTTACGGCTAATAGGATTCATAGAAACTCTCGAACAATTATCAGTTCTCACAAGTGCTTGTAGAGCGTTGTTATAGTTTCGAGTTCCCTAGCTCGTACCCCGGAGTTTTCGGAATTTAGTACAGAAATTCATTTGATATACCAGCCGCATTTCAGTGAAATAAAATATTTTAAAACATAATAAGGATGATTATATTTCATGTACGCAAAATATCTGGCAGAAACACCGTATGATGGTTTGAAATGAACATGTTTGATCTTAGAACTGAAAGAACAAATCAAATTATTTTTTAATTAATATTTTGATTTGTTTATTTTAAGTAGTCACACTACTATATGTATAAATTATAAACTTGTATAGATTGTGTTGTTGTTGTTGTGGCCAGGTGGTGAAGTTGGTTAACGCGTCTGCCGCGAATGCAGAAGACGCTGGTTCGAATCCAGCCTTTTGGGCACCGGAGGCGTTGGTCCACGGAGAGAAAAAAATTACTAGAAATAAGTAAAAAATAGTCATTCCCAGGACAAGTAAACGTTTACTAAAAACAAGGAAACTTTTACTAAAAACAAGTACACATTTACTAAAAACAACTAAACTTTACTAAAAACAGGGAAGCGTCTACTTGTTTTTAGTAAACGTTTACTTGTTTTTAGTAAATTGTTTACTTGTCCTGGGAATTACTATTTTTTACTTGTTTCTAGTAAAAATTTCTCTCCGTGTCACTTTTTCCTTTGTATATGACATCTATACAAGTTTATAATGTTTGATCTTCTTTTACTTTACTACTTTTAGGCAGTGTTTTGTTTCCACCAGAGATGAGCGAGGATGTGTTGCGCGCAATGTTAAGCACCAATCATCATCATCATCTCAGCCATAAGACGTCCACTGCTGAACATAGGCCTCCCCTTTTAGCACCAATAGAATCACTTAATTTTTCTCGCACAGCGTCTAGAATTGGTTCTTGATTAACACATTCCCCGCATCACATCCTCGCTCATCTCTGGTGTAAACGCAACCTTATACTGGTTTTGCTTGCCGGCTCTCATCAAGCAATCGCAATGGCTCCTGATGTTTGCCCAACCAGAAGTAACGTGCCGGGGTAATGTCGCATAGGTAAATGAAAAGCTCTCAGGAGATTACGGGATCTACGTCTCACCTAAATAGGGACCTGGGGAAGTAGATACAATTAATCAGCTTGGTTCGTTTAAAAATTTGTGCTGTTTCTGTGGGTGTTAAAATTGAATGAGGGTTCGATCGAGTTTTTTCATTAGATATGGTAGCACGAGGTGAGAGGATTTTTGACAGCAGCTTTCAAAATCTATCAATAAAAAAACACGATTAAACATTGGTGGATCTGATATGACTGCTAGACCTCTCGCCATCGTGCTGCCATCTAGTTAAAATCTCGATCGCGGAAAACCTCATTGTATTAATTTAATTAACAATTAACATACTTAAATAGAGTAAACAAATTAATATGATATGTTGTATAGATTTGTGCATTTATTTTATGTCATGTAAGAGTGTTATAAATGTTGTTATAAATCTACATTAGAGATTCTATAAAATAACACGCGCTTGACCAAATTATTTTTCAAGCCTTATAATTAACTATTAAGTTGTATTCGTAATGGACGCTATTTGAGTCATATTGAATATGAACCTGAATGGCTAGGGATACACGCACAGATGTGCCCGCCGGATTTGTCCAGCGGATATGCCCGGTGGACCAATCCGTTCATGTATGGCGCAGCTGTGTCCGCAGACGAGTCCGTGTCCAATTCGTGCTATACATGGACGGATCTGTCCATCGGGCATATCCGCTAGACAAATCCGGCGGACAGATCTGTGCGTGTACCCTAGATATCCATCATAACATCAAACACAAATACAATTTACAATCGCGAATACCACACCTAATTACCAATGACTGACGATAATACTCCGTAAACACATACCGTGAATGGCGGTCTGTCGTTACATCATTTGCTGGTTGAGCCAATAATGGGCCAAATTAGTACCGCAAATGTACAATCTGACATACGATAGTGTACACGCATGTTCGCATAATTGTATTCGTTAATTAGGAGCGATGAATGTTGGACGATACAACTGAATTGGTGGAGGTAAACATACAGTGATAAAATATAAAGTAAAGTAAAGTAAAGTAATATTTATTAATCAAACAAAGTTTTTTTTTAACAGACTACCGGGTTGTCTGGTGCATTCCAGACTAGGCGGAAGCCTGTATCTTGGAATGCACCATTTTTAGTAGTTACAAAACATGAAAATTAATTACTAAGTGTGTATGTGAGTAGGGGTATGTACCTGTGTATCGAGAATGAGTGTGAGTAGCTTAGCTGACCAAAAATACACTTTATGTCTCGGTCAAATAAATAATACTTACGATTTTAAGTAGGAACAACACAAACAAATCTCGGAATGAGAAGAAAAATTACAGAATTTGCCTAGAATATAATAGAAAATGTCTGTAATGCCTGTAAGTCATTTTAATTTATAAAAAGGAAATGTGAAACTGTCATAAAGGTTACATTTTTACAATCGATTTTTTTTAAATAATAACTACAAGTTACGTTACTATCTTTCAAAGTTTGATTACGGTTCTATTATTATAATATTTAAAAAAATACACGAAAAGTGCAAGTTAAATAGAAGCCTAAAAATCCCAGCATTTTCAGTTTCACCTATCAAAAAACATGAGTATCTATTTAGACAGAACTAATAGATAACGCTACCAAGTTTCATAGAAACGATATATGAAACCAGATACCAGACTCTGTGCATGACAGGTCCTATTGGGGTGGAGATAACCGCCTTTTGATCAGGTCTAGACGGTACGGGCTAGGCTAATATCACGGCCACGAACAGTTTAGAGCGGACTCGTTGGTTGTCGACGCCGCTAGATAATACTAATGTATTTTAATAATAATATATCTAGCGACCCGCCCCTGCTTTCGCACGGGTCGCATATATGAATCACTCTATCTATTAAAAAAAACCGCATCAAAATCCGTTGCGTAGTTTTAAAGATCTAAGCATACATAGGGACAGACAGCAGGAAGCGACTTTGTTTTATACTATGTAGTGATTGCATGCTCGTCGAAAGTTACCTTAACGTCTTAAAATTTTAGAAACGCACCTAATATAGCAAAAGTAGTTCTTTTTCTGTGTTTTTGTGTGTGGCCTCTTTTTTCTTTCACTGTGAGTATATGAAATATTTAGTTACGGGTATATTTATGTAAAAAATAATGTTGACCGTAGATTTAATAACAATTATTTTTTTCACGAAAGGAAAAAAGTCAGACGCTTATAAAAGAATAGTAAAATTACTGTACCATTGGGTTCATAAATGCATGGCCAATTTATCAATGAATTCAATCATAAATTGCCCATGCATTTTTGAACCCGATGGTACATATAAAAACTTAGGTTAAAAGTAAAGAATAACACGATAAATCACATTAATAACTATTAGTGTGATTTACCCCCCCCTAAAATCATCCAAAAATTATGCTTCAAGTGGCCCCGTTTCCTCCTACGTTGTGCTACCATCATCCGATGTCCAGACCCCCCCCCCCCCTTTTTTTGAAATGACGTAATTTATGAATAGCCCCTATTGGTACCTGGTAACAACGCATATAATGCAAAAATGTTCATGTAAAAATACTAAATAATAAATGGTTTTCAGAAGAGTTTTCAAATAGCGACAAATTTGCAACAATATGGGTGTTATATACTCAAAAACAAAAGAAAATAACAAACATGTCACACCCATCAAACTAGCAGTCTGCGTCAGAGGCAGAATGAAATTAAATACGGTTTTGTGCGTCAAAAATGCGGGCACTATTTCACTATAAATACGTTGTTCGTCGAAAAATCGTGAGTCTGTTTGACGCTTTTTAGGAGAAATACTGCGTTATAAAAAAATAAACGGCAGCGTTTATTGTTTTAGATTTTAGCCATAGCATTTTTGTTTAGTTTTTCGTTTGCACTTTTTTCTGTTCCGTCCAAAAAATTTAGGCATAATACTCGAACAGTAAGCTAATGACAATTAGGTATACTTAAAAAAGCTTAAAACAACTACCTAGTTTATTTGTGACTAAACTAAAAGTTATGTGAAATCGGCATCTAAATACAAAATTATTTAGGTACCTACCAACTTATAACTATACGAACACATTTACCCTAATAGCCAAATAAAACGGTAAAATTACATTTCATTGTAATGGAAATAGATGTCCATTACTGTTTGTGTTGTAAATAAGAACTACTTATACTCTTTGGTAAAGTCTGATAATGGCAATTCACATTTAAAAATAATGTGCATGTGAGCATCGAGCGCCATCTACGGGTGCGGGGTGAAGCGCGGTTTTCGAAAGATATCAATACCCAAAACGGAGCTCCAGCTTATAAGAAGTCCTTTTACTGAAAATATATTTATATTTATTGTATTGCGTGTGAATCTGAGGAATAAATCGCTCTTTGTGAAGAACAGCTATTAAGTTTCCTGGATGGCTGTTTACTCGACTAAGATATCACCCAGAAAATTACGCCGGCCAGAGAACCCAAAGGTCAGTGATGCATCACATTATATGTCGTCGAAGTCAGACTTCCATTCAAAATTCGTAGGCGAGATTCATCTCGACCCAGTGTAAGTATCATGTTTATTAGAAATTGGTACAATTACAATGAAAAAATGAACTGTGAAGAACTCTGGAACAACACGGGATTCGAACCCGCGTCTTTCGGATTGCCGGTCCGACGTCCTTCCAATTACACCAGACGATCCTCTATACATCACAGAATAGTACATTACGCACTTAGGGCGGTAAAATAAAGAACGGCTCAGATCGCGGATATTTGTGGCCCGAACCGAAGGTAAGGGCCATAGACAAGCGATCTGAGGCCTTCTTTATTACCGCCCGTGGTGCGTACATAATTTTACGTCTTCTCCTGGGTGTGAAGTGAGATTTGCCGCTACGCCCGTGAGCGTAATATCTCACTTACCGCCCAGCATCCGCCCAGAGTGACTCTTCCTCCTAGCGTTTATCCCGGCTTGGGGTCCGCTTGGCAACCTAACTAACTTTCCCAAACTCAAAAATGTTCGTTTTCCAGTCCAGTCATTGAATTAAAACTTCCAAAGTACTTCCACCATCTAAACGAGTTCCGCGTTTGCATTTCAGTAAAAAAAATGCTTCTCGCTTAAGAAAAAAGTTTGGAAATGGCGGCAAAACTCTCCGTGGGATCGAGTAAATTATCTCAAGACTGAACCCCGAGAGTCCCATAGACGGAGAGCTAGCCACGTCAGATATGACACAATAATGAGAGCAACGAACCCCCTCTAGTCAGTTTGCTATACTATGCTTATTTATAGATCTGATAATCTGGGAGGTGTAAAGTGGTGGAAGTCAAAGAATGCAAACCACTTCAAGTAAACAAATCCTAGAGTTCTTGTTTTGACGCTTATGAGAAATTATATAAATAATTAGATTACATCATTTCCAAAAGTTTCTGTTACGGGAAAGTAGTGCCAAACGACGTAAAATGTAATTCATACTTTATCGCCTACTGTTTCTGTTTCAGCAATAATGTGCAATGTTTTTTGTTCTATGTGAAAGTATAGGCCGTGTCTCCTATAACATAGACAACTTTGGCAATTTTTACCTTTTTGGTAGTACAATTTTACATTTCAAAAATGTTGCTACTCTGTAACTCTGACCTCTACCCATTAAAAGCAGAGCAGCTGCCAGATACCCGGATCTAGCAATAAAGATAGTACAGCAATTTAACCAGACGGGTTTTGTGGCTCTTATTATTGTGTCATATCTGACGTGGCCAGCTCTTACTCTACAAGACCCGAAACCTTCGGTCTATAGACGAAACAGTATATTTCTGTAGATTTTTATAGGCAGTTAGGTTGTTTTATTAACAAATCAGAAAACTTTAGGGCTTCTCGCCAATCGCCTCAAGCGCTTTAAAAACGAACTGTGATTACATATATTTGCGATAGATCTCCAGGTCGCTTTTATACTGGTTCTTGAGGTATAAAAGTAAAAATGGTGAAGAATCATTGCCGTTAAAGGCTTGGACAAATATGCTAACGAGCCAGGAGTAATGAAACGTGGCTTGATCGATGAGCTTGGACAAGGGGGTTGATTAGTTTAACTCAGGGGTCGGCAACCTTTTAGCACTTTGTTAATAATTTGTGTTTATCAGGCAAAAGGTGTCACATTATTGGTTGTCCATAACGATGACTTCTAACAGGAGGCTCGCGGGCCACAAGTGACCGTTTTGCGGGCCTTTTACATATTTTCATTCACAAAAAATTACCGTTTACCTATTTTTTATGCTGTCTATCTACGATCTAGATACTGTCAGGCAAAGGGCAGCCTAAAGGATGGTTCGCATATCATTAAACTTCTCTATGATTTATTTATTCGATCACTGAGAAGTTGAAAATTGTGTTGTAAAACATTAACACAAAATTAGACGGTGGTTAAATTTCTCTAAGACTTTTTCCTTTAAGAGGCTTTGATGCCCTTTTATTAAACCTACTATTCTATACTATGCCATTAGCAAAGCACCAAAGCCTATAAGCCTGCAACTATTGGGATGATACATTTGCATTATCCTACCCCATATGCATGTGACCAAATATATAAACGTTAAATACTCGCTAGATTGTAACAGAAGACATTTGTCATTTCCCGAACCCCGTTTGAAGGCAAGTTTCCAATAAAATTGCACGCACGAACAGCGCTCCCGCTGAAAAAAGTCGACCTGCGACCTGGCGCCACGTCAAAGTTATAAATTTTCAGTTACGATGTTCTAACTTAATAGCGTGGAGAACATTCCGCGTGACTTTATAGGGTTTTGCAAAGTTTATTTTTATGGTTTTCGCATTTCAACGCTTTTGGAGTTCGATGTAATATTATATTTAAGGGTTGATTTCAAAGAAATTCAATTTTTAGGGCTTTTCGTAATTACCTTTCTGAATACGATAAGGCAGGTACATTCAGCATCAGAAGTAGCTAAGCGGGTGGTGGGTTCAAACTACTACACACGCTCTTATTCTCATGACAATAAAGTACTCGACTGAAAAGCTCTTCATTATGATTGTCACCATTGTATAAAAACTATAATATATCGATACTAACATTTATACAATTTATACGGTAATCTGCAGTATATGTTCCACAACCGCATACGCGGGGCTTCAGGATACAGAATATCGATCAGTAGAACACTCGAATCGAAATCACTCATCCGGGAATGTGTTCTGCATTTGTGTCCTTTGTCCTTCATTTAAACAAAGGTAGAACCGCTCATCCTACCCAACTTGATTACGAGTAAACAGTTAGACATACGAGTAATGAGAGCAAAGAGATTATTTCAGCGAGATTTCACCTGCACGCGTATGGTGCGTTACTGAGACCCAAATCCGGGTCCGGACCGGAATTCAGATACAGAAGCTCGCCGGCCGTACCACCTCGAAAATCAAAGTTTCGTTATCTCTCTCTCTCTATCGGTCTTGAATATTTTATAGTGAATATAGTGATGCAAATAGACGAACGAACGGAGTACTTAGTTCGCGGTTATACGCCTGGTAAGTATTGATATCATGTTAACATTCTCCCGGTACCGATTTAAACCGGGAATTGCGGGTTTCGGTACCATGAAATGGAAGCACACCCTCACCGCACACGCATCAATAAAACACAAGTAACTATAACCAAAGATGAATAAATGGGAATATGAAGACAACAATTTAAAATCGGCCGATGGAGCCTAGGGAGTGCAATGTCGATATTTTTTGTATGTGCAATCCCGGTATACCGGTATCACAGACTAATCAGACACCTCATCATTAAGCTTTTACACCTGCACGAGCTCACCACACATCAGCGCATATTTATTCGTAAATTTCTACGATTTGACCATCACATCCCAATAGTATTCTACACCAATTTGTAGTATAACAATCCAGATTCACCTCTGTAACTGGATTTTTGTGGATATTTTTAATTCACATAAGTAATGATCATAAACGTTAACTCAACTGAAATAAGCGGTCGCGCTCTCATTCAAAATTAGTACGGGGGCACCGATGTGTGGTGACCTCGAGTTGTACTTGTGATCTACCTAGTGGTTGAAGTTATCTGTGACCGGTATGTACTGGGTCATACAAAAAATTTCGGTACTGCGTTGCCTACTGTAGCATAGTTCGTAATGACCCTGCTATACGGAATTGTAGATCCTACATTTGAATCTGTATCAGCAATTTGTGAGTTTATTTGATTACAAGTATTTGTACACGTTATAGCCAGATTTGTTTTTGCGTTGCGGCGACTAAGATCAGCATTATCAAGAGAGGCTGCAATGTCTGCCTATCATGGTTATGTCGGTCCAGTTTTACGATATGGGCTTATCCTCTGGGGCAATAGCACTGCCAGTCTAAGAGAATTCTTGACCCAAAAAGAATGTGTCAGAGCTGTATATGGAAGTGAATATCTCGCTCATTGTAAACCAATATTTAAACAACTGAAAATCCTACCACTACCGTGTCTATACATATTAGAAATGACCAAGTTTGTTAAAAAACACCTACAGCTTTTTCCACTTCACGATATAGTGATAAATAAAGATAGGCCTAGCAGGAAACCACTTCAGTTATTTCAACCTTGGCAAAGGCTGAAAATGTCCAGGATGAACTCATTCCATATGGCTATAATAATATTTAATAAAGTGCCAGACGACATTAAAACACTACCGATAAATCTTTTTGAAAAAAAAAATGTTTAAGTGGTTACTTGATAAATGTTTTTATTCTGTAGCAGAATTTTTTGAATTATAATGATTATATTGTTAATTTTATGCTGACTCCTCACGTAAATATTTCTACGCCGATGCATGACGGCAGATTATGCTGAACTAACACGTTTTACTAACCAACTTTGTACCATATTCTAAGAAATAAACGATTGATTGATTGATTGATAGCTTTCTATATAACTACAGCCTTGGCCAGAAGTATTGAGCATACATAGGTGTTTTTTGTTTACAATTTTATGTTAAGCATTATTTCCCTATCCTAACAATGTACGGTAACGGTAAATGTTATATTTTATTTATAAATATAGAAAACTTCACTTAATAACACTTTCAAGGTACTTAAAAAATATGAAAACAGAAGGTACCAAAAATGTAAATTTAAGTCGGTGTGACATATTGCAAATATTCTATGCAGTTACTACTAACTTCAACAAAACATGCCTATTAGTTTAAATTAATTGACAAAATAACTTAAACAAAGATGGAAACGATGGACTAAACTTTCCAGTTTTGTATGAAAATCGCATTGGTGCTCAACACTTCTGGCCAAGGCTGTATCTAGATGAGTACGTATGTACGTCATCATCACAGAGTAAATAGTATTACACAAAGCTATCCCTCTGACGTCATGATTTATGTTGTCCCTTTTTCACATGGCACGTTCTATTTCTCATTAAACTATAACATATCGGCCGACGACATGTCAACCGGTTGATTGACATACCACTGGTTTGGTTGGTATGTATCCCCGTATTATTGTCCCCTAAATATAAGTTAAGCGTTACACGACGTGTTTGTTCTTGTCCTCTCTTTACGGTCCAATGCTCAAGTTGCGGGAAGTACCTTATTAATTAATCCCAAATTAGGTGCGGCTCGATCCTTGACACTCGCGCCTGAGTTCAATAGATCAAACGTTCACCCAGTTCCTCTTGAGTTATTTATAAAGTCCATTAACATTTAATTAAACCTAGCTTAACGACCTCTAATGATATCTTTGCCCTTTGGGTGAGGATATGTGGAAAGGTTTTAGAAGTATAGACGACCGCTCTACTTTTATACCCATCGTAGAATATAAACTAAATTCCCGACCCACACATTCAGGAAAGTGGCTACCGAATTGTCACCAAAGTGAAAAGATAGTTTGTTTGTAAAAAAAAAATTTAATAAGACATGAAAGTATGTTTAGTAATGTCTATATAATACCCTTCGCGTATGCAGTTATATCAAATATACACACTTAATATCTATCAGTGGCGTCGGGTCCATAGAACACGATTCCCGTCGGCTTGCCTAATTTTCAGGCACCTGTGTAGTTTTTCTATAACTAATGAAGAAAAAATAAGCCAAATCAAGTTCCACCCACCACGACACACCGCCACTGATATCTATGTAATTTTTATATGGGCTAGGTGATCCGGGTCAATAAAACTCCATCATGAATTTGTATAATTGAAATACGCCAGTTATAACGGTTATTGTTTCATGTCCGTAACTTACAATGGTTTCCCGTCGTCAGGACAACGGCCGAGGTTAATGCCGCATTAGAAATAAAGGTACCTTAGGTTCGGTAATTATAAGGTCACGGGAAAAGGGGTATGATTAACCCTTACGCAGCCGACTAAAAAATATTTGTTCGAACGCTGACATGTTAAATATCATCATCATCATCATCATCATCTTCATCTCAGCCATAAGACGTCCACTGCTGCATAGGCCTCCCCTCATTAAAAGGGGGGGTTTGCCATACGCGCCACGCTTGGCAGGCGGGTCGGCGCGCAGTTTTTTTATTGTTGTTTATAGGCTTTAGGAAGATGCTGCTGCCCATCTCCCGGTATATTCCCTTAGCAGACTCCTACTGCAACCACGGGACGATATGGTGGGGGTCAATTCTAAGGCCGGGCACCCCACGGCAAAATTGTGTTAAATATCAATAGTTGACAATTATAATTGTAATAATAATGAGTTAGGTTTGTGATTGGCTGTTGAAGGATAAGTAATCAAATACCGATACCTATATTGGAATCGTTAGTACGTACCACTAAAGGCAGTGAAGTCTCTGCTAAATTAATTTCGAAATAAGGTGTAACAAAAATACTGTTGATCCTTTTAAGGTCATAATTGGTATCGTATTCTTATTACGTATGACAATGTAAGAAAAAAAATTTTTTTTGGGGAAAAATATTTTTGTTTCGTTTGGGGGGGGGGGTTGGCTGGCTCTGACGACAGTACAAAAAAAATATTTTTGGCGTCCATAAAATGTTATCCTACTTTTTCTTACTCGCATTACGATACTAATTATGCCCTTAAACTGTCACAAAAAAAAATCCTGTACTTATAGCTAAAAAGTGGAATCGATAAGCAACTTCCTGGAACAGTAACAAATCAAGCGAGGATGAAAAAACCGCAATTTTACGTCCAAAAAGTGAACTTTGGTCATAAATGTCAGCGCTAAACCTCGAAATGGCCGAATTGTACTTAAAATAGCGGTTGTTAAGGATCAAAACTTCGCACGTGACAGTCATATTTTTTGACAGATGGCGTTGAGTACAGTTTCCTGACTTACCAGGATTGATGCGTAGCGAACACATATTATTTATTTATTTATTTTTATAATGTCGACCTAAATCTTAGATAAGTCTTTTTAATTAAAGTCTTAAAAGAAAATACAAAATACATATGAAAACATTATAATTAATATAGTAATTATGTGAACAATTCATGTCAGTAAAGTACGGAGTACAACAAAAGAGCTAGGAGTATAAAAGTTTTTGAAGTATCGGCAATGCGCATGTTACACGAGTCTGATGGCTATTGTAACATCGATTTGTTGAAAATAACCAAATGAGAAAGGAATAATAGACGCATGCCTGGTAAGTGGAAACGCTTGAAAGATTTTTGTTAAGTATTTACGAAAGATGACATTTTATTTTATTATAGAGACACACCATAAACAAAGCATTCAAATTACAGTAAGCAAGCTGACACATAAAATATTTATGCACCAATAACATTTGTATTTATCAACATATATCTATCTATTATATATATCGTCGCCTAGCACCCACAGCACAAGCCTTATTGAGCTTACTGATCTAGGTTGATTTGTGTAAGATAGTCCCATAATATTTATTAAAAATAAAATACTCAAGCTGTCATCAACACTTCTAAAACATTTAAAAAATACACTTTCCAGCTCTTCACCAAGCGCAAAGCCGTCCATAGATTACCCGCCAAACAGAGCCGTCTTCCAAGCCGTTGGGTTTCCAATTTAGCAACAATAAAACGCAAAATTGAAATTATCCGCTGCAGATTTATTAGTCGTAAAGTCGGGGAGTAATCGCAGAACACGGTCGCGCGAATGGTTAACATCATGGCTTTTTTGCCAAAAATGCTTGTATGATCTAGGGAGTAATATTGGCATTATGACAAGTTTTTGGAAGAAATTCTTGTTTTATGGCGTTTGTTCTTGTAATTGGTTTTATAGTACTGTTGAAATATGTTGAAATCTCATTATACGCGTATTCATAATACTAATTTATTAATGGTGCAATTGATTTGTAAATCAACTCATACGAAATACCCACAGGGTGAAATTTTACCCATTGTTCATATTGAGCGAGGTAATGCTGAACAACTTTTTGAACAACTGAAAAAGCTGAAAAACTTTTACAATGGGACCAACTTCGAAATCATAATTTTTTTTGGCAGTTTCATACATTTCGGCCGATCACATGTCGCTGTTTTCTATGTCAACATTTTTTGGGATTACGATTATCCCACAGTAAAAGTTGTTCTCTATGGCCTACCTAATCACCTCGATCAATATGACCAGTGGTTAAAATTTCACCTTGTATACATGCATAAAATATAAAGGTCGCCGGAAGATGCTGGATGCAAGTCGCTTCCGACCGATACCAAAGAGAATTAAGTACCTAGAGTGTTCTTATGCCGATACTTATGGAGGTCCAAAGGAGAGGCCGTTCAGCAGTGGACGTGTTATGGCTGAGATGATGATGATGATGATGATGCATAAAATAAAATAGCTACCTAACATAGAAGTGTCAACACTAAATATGGCGGTTAAATGTGGAACTGCCTCTATTAACGCTATTATACATTAAAATTTAATATGCTGACTTTCCACACTTTGAAGCTTGTAAAAACATAGTTAGTTTGCTCAGTAAAAGTCTCTCCTGGATATTAAAAACTTATGGTAATATAATTTTTACAGATACCTCATCTCATTATGAATTATTACTGCGCGTTCGTTAATTAGTCGATAATTTAAGCGTGTAGTAAAAGCACGGATCAATGGGGCCTGGGTATTTTCGCCAATTAATTACAAATATTTAGTAATCAGCGTTAATTATGAAAATCAAAATGCTGGTCGTACCAACGAACCCAAAGCGCACTATTTTAAATCAACATTGTTAGATATTTTCTACCCAAAAATACAAATTAACGGAAATAAGTCGAATTAAAAAATATTATATAAACCTTTCCGGTATGACTCCGCTTGCAATTAATTTTTTTCTTACAATAAAAACATATCTCGCTCAATATGACCAGGAGTTCGATTTTTGAATCTCACCGGGTGACTTATTTCATACTAAATAGTCATCGGCTGCATACAAAAAAAGGCACCGGTGAGATTCAAAAATCGAACTCCAGTATGTCACACATCTCACGCATCTCACACATCTTTATCCGTCAAACGATGTAGGCTGTAGGGCGTGCCAAGGAAATAGACATGCATTGCATGCTATCGAAAAACATAACCTCCTTTGGCAGTTGGATTAAAAAATATCGTAGTTCTTGTACCTCCAATATTATACATACTCTGTGTTTTCACAGTCGTCGCTCAAACTGAACTAAATCTACGTATATTCATACATATTTTAGTCGGCAGGATGTCTGTATGATTCATGAGTTATGTTATGACTAATTATAACGTGGCTGAGCACTTCAAACGATCTAACTGGGGTAATATTCTCAGTTTAGACCAGTATATCATCGGGACGTTCGTTAGGTTATTAATTTGGTGTTATAGTCCAGTCACTACCACTTAACTCGGACTTATACTTGACGAAATTAGGTGGAAAATGCATAAGAATGATTGCTTCGATTTGTATGCATTACGACAATAGCTTAATAAATAGCGATAGCGAAGACCGCAAAAATATCTGACACAATCTTGTCTAGGGCCATATGAGCGTGTCATAAATCGAAGAAGATACTTTTGCAGGTGACTGTATGTATATCCTGCGGATAGACAGACTCATGGCATGCGTACCTACCTATACAGGATGTCCCAGAAATCGACGTCAAGCCGTGAATGGATGATAGACCAAGTTATAACAGTTATCAGAAAAATACAAAAAAAAATCTATCACATGTTCTTCAAATATTATGGTCATTTTAAAAATTTACTAGAAATTAAGAGACCAGGGCGTGAATATTCTAGTAAATTTTTTAAGTGACCATAATTTATGAAGAACATGTGATAGATTTTTTTTTGTATTTTTCTGATAACTGTTATAACTTGGTCTATCATCCATTCACGACTTGACGTCGATTTCTGGGACACCCTGTATGTGTCCAAATTCTGATCTGTCTCTGAACACATTCACCAGACAGATCCGACAGTTTTTAGGATTGGGGATCTGATTTACAAAAATTTTTCGAATTCAAGTGACGAAAATTACTAAAATAGAAGAAAGGGGAAAATTACAAACTAAATTAACTTGAAAAATAACCGGAATGCGACACCGGAGGAATATTTTCTGGTTTCTTTGTACAAAGAGTACTCTAATTAACATACTCATTAATTAAGGACAAGGAGGTTAGAAATTTAGTTAGCGTGAAATTGCAGAGCAGCGTGATTGCAATAACAGTGCTGCTGGAGTTGGCTGGTCTATATAATCTGCACATATCATCATCCTTAGGGAACGTACCCAAACTACGTGACCAGTTTAGGGGGGGGAGGGGGGTCGTCAAAATACTACTCTAGGTCACAGGGGGAGGGGGGGAGTCTTAGGTTCTGTCACGTAGTCAATAATTATGCTCAAATATCGCGCTTCTAATTATACCTATAAAGGTTTCCATGCACTTTTGGCGTCAGGCGGCCAGTGTCGAGTAAATAAAAGGCAATAAGTAGCCAAAATTATGTTTTTTGCTTTCTATGTCCAAAACATCACTCTAAACTATATGTGCGAGTTTTACTACGTGACAACTAGGGGGGAGGGGGGGGGGGGGATCTTGGCAATTACTGCGGATGGTCATCGAGGGGTGGGAGGGGGGTCAAATACTGAAAAAAATGGGTCACGTAGTTTGGGTACGTTCCCTTAGCGTTTGTCCCAGCTTTGTCTCAATTGAGTCTAGAGTTCACTCGGCAACCGGATGCCATCTGCTAACCTAAAGAATTTTTTTATTTAAAGCAATTAAGCGTAATTTTCCTTCTAGGTTGGAAGGTCAGATGGCAGTCGATTCCGTAAAAAAATGTGCCTACGCTAATTCTTGGGGTATGTGGCAGCGGACCCATGGTAAAAAGTTAAGACCAACGCCAGTTGGGGGGCCCACTGACTATCATTCCGCCTGACGATATCGACCTGTCAGTTAGAACAAAAATTTGACAGCTCCAAACAACTGACAGGCCAATATCGTCAGGCCGACTGGTAGTGGGTGGGCCCCTTTATATAATGATCTGCCTGTAAGTGTACAATAATATGATCTACTCTCAATGTAAATAAAACACAATGTTATTTACACACAATGCTTTTCGGTGAAGGAAAACATCGTAAGGAAACCGGACCTAATCCCAAAAAAGCCTAGTTTCCCCTCTGGGTTGGAAGGTCTGATGGCAGTCGCTTTCGTAAAAACTAGTGTCTATGCCAATTCATGGGATTAGGTTGTCAAGCTGACCCCAAGCCGGGATAAACGCTAGGAAGAAGAGCGAAGAAATACGACACTAAAATGTTGGATACGGTAAAAAAAATCCTCAGAAACAATTGCTATAATTTCCTTCTCACCTGCGTAAATGAGACGCTTAGCGACAAGTGTGATGAAAAATAAAGCAATTACCTAGTACAATAAAATTAACCTAACACAGTAAGACCACACAATCTCTTTATGTCGTACCCTGCCGGCGCTACAAGAGAGGTTAATGCTGTACGTGACGCGCTCTTTTTTAATTAAGTTTTTGCTTAGTTTTTATGTGGTCACGTGTTGGAAAAATAACTTTTTACGTCGACAAGTATAAGCGTCTCGTAATACCTTAATAATGAGAAATTAAAATACGATGAAAGGGTAGCCAGTGTATTAAATCTTTCGCTAGGTTTTAACGTTTACTAAATATATCATGATACAAGAAGACAAGCTATTGTACATTTTTGACAGCTTATTTATTATATTTCTTATTCCACCATGCTATATAGGGTGTCCCAGAAATCGACGTCAAGCCGTGAATGGATGATAGACCAAGTTATAACAGTTATCAGAAAAATACAAAAAAAAACTATCACATGTTCTTCAAAAATTATGGTCACTTTAAATGTACTAGAAGTTAAGAGACCAGGGCGTGAATATTCTAGTAAATTTTTAAAGTGACCATAAATTTTGAAGAACATGTGATAGATTTTTTTTTTGTATTTTTCTGATAACTGTTATAACTTGGTCTATCGTCCATTCAAGGCTTGACGTCGATTTCTGGGACACCTGTATATAAAGTATTTTGAACGTTTTTTGAACTGTAACTCCATGGAATTACAATAAAATGCCTCCGATTGGCTAATGTAAATACTTACAGCAAAATTGCATTTAAGGAATTCAACATCTATGGTAATCGATAAAAATAGCTCAAAAAGTCACATACGAAAATATAGAAATCAGCAATCGCTATAAAGTGGACTGACAGTGGTACAGTCAACGCCATAAATATGTGTACACTTTTGCACCTTACTCCGTTGTAATAAGGTTCAAAAGTGTATACACATATTTTAGGCGTTGACTGTACCTATATTTCTCAGGTTCGGAAATGGCAAAATAAAGGTTGACATTATCATAAATATCTAAATTCATTCGTGAAAACGCTCATCATCTTATCTATGCGCGCATTAAAATGATATTTTGGGAACAAAATAACTTTTAAAGTCAAATGTGACTTACAAGTCTCGAAAGTCAACTTAAAATGAGCACATGAGGTCTCGGGATCAAATTAACTGTACTCTCTTGCTCTCGGAAATTAGGCAACCACTTGAATAATAAAAGCAACCAGACATGTGCCACGAGTAAGTTTCACATGTTCTTCGTGTAGGCTAATTTCGCGAAAGTAATTGTCACCCTCAAACATTATGTTAATTCACGACTTTGCATAATTCAGGTATTAAACGCGGCTAAAACATTATATGACGTACAGCATTCCACGCGGCACGTTGCATGTTTTCTTAATAGGTTTTTATCCATGAGTGATAGTCAGATACATTTTAAGTTAAATTGAATCTTTGTATTTTGACAACCAAGCAATAGTATTTTATGCAATAGTTGTATAAGAGGGTTCAAAAAAGGTGAGTGGCGTGTGTAACAATTTGAGGCGAAGCCGAAAATTGTTAATAAAGACGCCATGAGCCTTTTTTGACCTACTTATACAACGTTGCATACATTACTTTTTCTACGACTAGTGATTAAATAAAGCACAAGATTAAACGCAGTTTGCTTTAAGAAATAGCGAGAAGTTGAAAAGTGGTGGCAAATGACAGTTGAGGAAACGTAATCATAGACACGGTAATATTTTTTTTTCAAATGTCATCAACTTACTTGCTTTAAACGGCTATTAGACATTGCAACCTGCAGGGCCCAATCTGTTGTGTACCCTGCCTCTCCCTGCCCTCCTTCAGCTCCCTACGTGCCCTACCTTTAATTACACCTACCAACCTGACAGATTGGGCCCCGCAGGTTGCAATGTCTAATACCGCTTTTTTTCCTTATGTTGGCAGCAATTATTTTAGTTTCGTTATCTGTTGGGTTCACAGGGCACCACTGTTAGCAGTTGCTTTTTATCACATAATAACCCTAGGGTCTTTATGAAGAATAGACAAGATAGACTTTTTTGAAATGTCATAAGACATGCTTTTATATTCGTTGGCGGGAGTATATAATTGACAGATAAAAGAACCGGAGTAGAAAAAAAATTTACAGATATTGTTTTACCACTTTGTCGGCATGATTAAAACACATATCTACTCAAACCAAATTAAAATTTTCTAGTACTAACCATCACTGAGCCAAGACGAGGACGAACAGAGGGACAGACGGACATAGCGAAACTATAAGGCTGGATTTACACTTGTAAGTTTTACTTACGTAAGTAGGGACGAAGCTATTGGCGAGAATTAGATGGAGATATTCGTATCTCATTCTAACCCATAGCTGCGTCCCTACTTACGTAAGCAAAACTTACAAGTGTAAATCAGGCATAAGGGTAAAAATGTATGAAAATTTTGGGACACTTTTTTTCTCCTGTCAGGATCAAAAGGGCTCGCTATTCCGAGTAGAAATAACGTATAAAAAAATTAAGCAATCAACAAGATGTAACTTTGCCCAGGTAGAGTAGAAATTCTAATTAAAAAAAAACTGTTTTTTTATATTTTTATCTAACTAAGTTAAATTAAAACACACAGAGTTATTACCAGTAATACACTTTAAGCGATCTTAATAATATGTTGAACTGTGCCTTCAAATAACAACGTACGACTTAACTCTTGACTCAACTTGAAACATTTCCTGAAGTGCTTCCGTCTATTGACTTAGAACTTCGGTAAATTGCCCAAATTAAGATACTGGGCCAATAAGTGAGATCAAATTTGCTATCAATTGATGGTAATGTGTTTGAGTTTGGTTTCATTATATTTGATGATTTGGGAGTGTTATTGTAGGTGTTCAAACTGTATAATTTAATCACGCAGTTCATGCAATAAGTACACAGTTATGAATAAGTACTTGGTTTTTAAGTAATTAGAGTCTTAGTTTATTTGTTGCAAAAGTGTGTAAGTTAGTTGCCATCATTTTAAGTGAAATTTCTTTTATGTAGGTACAATAGGGAAGATGCTGCTATAATATTTACCATTATTTTGTGATCAAAATGTTAAAAAAACATAATATAATAGCTATTGTAACGTTTTCACTTTAGTTTATACTAATTTCAAACAATAATTATGATTTGAAGTCATGTGAAACGGATCGTGTTTAATCAGCGTCTGGTGACGTGACTCCTGTTATGAAAAGTAATGTGGTTGGCAACTGTCACTAGTTTTGTTTTATGGGATTTGGCTTAAAGGGCTGCTAGCATCCGGGTCAACGAAAAACAAAATTTGACACTGTTGGTAGGTTTGACAGAGACGAACCAAGGACGAACAAATATGGCGAGTGAGTACATAAGCAACGTCACAGAAAAATTACATTACTAATTGTCAGTTTGTAATGTAATTTTTTGACTATAAATTATAGTATTTTATTGTTTTATACTCTCGTGGTCTATTCTACGTGCAATTCTTTCAAATGAAAACATAAATGAAAATATTGCATCTTGCCTATTAAATTATTGATTCTACATCCTTTAAAAACGAATTCATTCAATACAAGCTTTATTGAACGCAACCGATTTACTTCAATAGAATGCTCATTCAAAATAAACCTCACGTGCCATACAAAATTTAAAGCGAGTCAAAAATGCATTGCCAGAGAAAATAACGACAATGGCAACGGAAGGTATCGGGAGTCAAAAGATCACGTAATCCATTACTATGGGTGCGCGTGACTTTGCACCGAAGCTGGTAAAGGATGATGCACACCAGCTACTCAAGAGTAGCGCCGAGTTATTGTAGCTTGAAGAAAAAGTACAAATTCTTCGCTTTTTTTTTAAGAATCTAGTGTAGTTCATTGTTTACGTTGCGAGTGCATCAGGTGATTAGAATGTTCCACCATACCAGTGTGAAATCCCACTGAAAAAAAATCAGGAAACCTACTGAGATTACGGTAGAATTTACTGAATAATCAGCAAGCTTCACTGATTATTCAGTAAACTTTACTGTGATTTCAGTAGGGATCACTGATAATTTTTTTCAGTGCCTGCATGACATGAGAATTCAAAGATACCCGATACATGTTTAGTGTCTCGAAGTGAGCTTTTGTCACGCTTATATGCCCACTGGATGACAGACGCATGCGTGAACGAAAGGGGTAAGTTCAGGATGCCTAACGTAGAAATAATTAAGTGGAGTGGAGAAAATTACTTCACTGAATGATGAATACCCTACCCTAATTTACTATTAGCATGAAGCATCTAGATAAGTACTAGCAGATAGCTTAGCAGACCCTCCAAAGCGCACGGTTACGATGGACGCCAAAGTCATAAACTCTCCACCACGGCCTATTCCCTCTAACATCTCTCTCTCTCTTTCTCTCTATCCCGCTTGCTTATACGACCGCAAGATATACAGATAACGAAATTTAGATTTTAGAAGTTTGCGACCCTCAAAGCAAAGATGGCATCAATTTCAATTTCGTTTATTTTATTTATATATCGTATATTATCAAGTTTTTTTATAGATATTAGGAAGCCATCGTCAAAGCCACGATCCTCAGCAGTGACCCACGAGGCATTTATTTGACCAGCAGCTTCGCCGAGTAGCGCGAATTTTTCTTCATGGGCTTTTCACCGGGCGAAGTGTGGCCGAGCCTTAGGAGTATTTGACTCGGTGGGCAAAAGGAATAATACCTTGGCTGTGGGTAATTCTATTTATCTGCCTTTGCGTGGAAAGAAGAGGATCCGAAGGACATGCAAATTGCAAATGTACAACGTTTGAAAGCTTAAGTTTTTTATTTTAGCGTTATTTTGCTTGTTGGCAGTTGCAGGTAGTTTCCAAAATTGTGGGTTATAATGAAGTTATTGATAAATATGTGATAGTCTTGACCAACAGGTACTATTTTGCGTTTATGAGTCGAATATAGCATTGAATTTGCAAAACACCGTGCCACCGTTGTACAGTCAACAGCAAAAGTAAAATGAGCTGGACACAAGTTTATTGTTAAGAGAATAAGAGCGTGTGTCGGTCATTTTGAACACTCTACCAGCTTAGCTACTTCTGCTGCTGACTGTACAACGTAAGCACCTTCTGCTAAATGGAACCTTTTCCAAAAAAGTATCTCATTAATTCGCTTAAGTTAACCGGTTTTAGTATCCTTGACTATGGTTTACAATTATCACGAAATGCTCGAAACTTTTTATTTTGTTTTGAACAGAAATACATCACTTGTGCTGTAAAAAAACGGTCTTTTCGCGTCTTTCCTCTAGACATCGCAAAGCAAATAATAATAATAATAAGTCTCTTTATCCTGTACTACAAGTTCTGTGTTTACATAATTGTTGTTGTATTGTTATATAATGTCTCGTAGTTCAGTGTGCTTCTTGGCATAGGCCTCCTCCAACATCTTCCATTGTGTTCTGTCGCGTGCCACTCTTCTCCAGTGGGCACCTACAGTGAGTTTTAGGTCGTCTTCCCATCTAGTTAGCTAACCTCCTCTGCTTCGTTTGCTATCTTTAGGGTACCAATCTGAGACTACTTGGCTCCATTTATTTTGGTTATCTCGGATCATGTGTTCTGTCCATCTCCACTTCTGTTGGTCGATTCGAGAAATCAAAGAGAATCATCAGTTTTAAACTAGTACTTTTACACTGCATCCCTATTGAGGATTTATATTTTTTAGCATTTAAGACTCGCAAGAAAAAGATTGAAAGACAAACTTGCATTATTTTGTTGACAGAATAGAAATTGTGTTTGACACAACAGTACGAGTATGCCGCCTAGGACTCAAAAGTTTTCAAATTAAACGTCGCGGCGTATTATTCAAATTATGCTGACCCCTGTCAAAGTCAAAGCAGACCATTAGGGGCCACGTAGCCAAGACAATCGTTGCACGTTTTGGTCGATAACCTCAATCTCAAAGTTAAACTTTAAATTGAAGTCGATTAAACAAATACCACTAATAACAGTTATGATTATTGAGCGCCAAAGACGTCAAATCACGCGCATAGAAAGTTGTGGCCTTAGCGCCAGTGCGTGATATCACATCCAAAATATAACCGGGTGCACTCACGCGCTGCCGCTGTCGCGCACGATTTTTCTATCCGATGCTAAAGTCGGACGTCTTACCGTTAGGCTACCAGCGCTTCCCAACCCTGCAACCTGCAATACTAAAAAAAAATCTAAAATAATGTATGAATACTCATTCAGGGTGTAACAAAAATACTGGTGATCCGTTTATGGGCATTATTGGTATCGTATTACGACTAAGAAAAAGTAGGAGAAAAAATTTTTGGACGCGAAAAAAAAATTTTTTTTCTATGGGACAGGTGGTCCCAGCCGGCCGACCCTCCATACTAAACCAAAATTTTTTTTCGCTCGAAAATTTTTTTTTCTCACTTTTTCGTAATAAGACTACGATACCAATTATGCCCTTAAAAGGATCACCAGCATTTTTGTTACACCTTGTATATAGTGTTGCCCTTTTATGACTGCTCTACACGATGGGCATAGGGAGGCAGCGAACGATATTCCGATCTTGTTCTATCGTATAGCCGCGTCTCTATGATGGTTCATCATGTAGAGTAGCCCGTATACGAAAAAAATCAGAGTCCTGTAAACGTGATTACCACACACGGGCACTTTATAAGTTTACACTTGAACCGCAAAGTTAGGGTTACCTGTGCCCCGAGTCTACTAGCGAAACTTTGTAAACTTGAGACTCGAGTTACGGATAGGCCGACCCTCGGTTTTATATCTACATATGTAGGTACGGTAGCCGATCTTCAAACTTACGTAGTTTTTGGACTCGAATATTTTCGGAAACTCTGTCTAAAGCGGTAAGTATATACAAAGTATAACAAAAATACTGTGATCCTTTTAAGTGCATAATTCTTGCGAAAGGTTTTGTATGGAGGGTTGGCCAGCTGTAACGACGCATCCCATACCTACACAAAAATTATTTTTCGCGTCCAAAAATGTTTATACTAATTTTGCTCACTTGAAATAGGTACGATACTAATTATGTCCTTAAACGGATCACCAGTATTTTTGTTACAACTTGTATACACGTGTAATTCTAATTGTGTACATACCAGAATAATACCAAAATATTATACAAAACGGAATCAAATCAATCTCCAAACACGTTACTAACCGATTGAGATCAAATTGGATCTATCTTTATGAGTATGCGCAATATCTTCAAAATCCTCTCTACTAAACTTAGATGACTCGAAGAGTCTATTGTTCTTTGCGTAATCTTATTTGTTGTGAACATAGCATAACAATATTGCAATATTTGCAATATCTGCGTACTTGCATAGCTGAGAGAGCTTCTCGGGTCTCGACTCTGTTCGGAAAGAGAAGTGTCGTGGTTTATGTAGAAGCCGATATATTCTACGATTATCTTTCAAACAGACTATACCGATTTGTGAAATGATATACTGATATTACTGATACAGGGTGAAATTTTAGTGGTTGCTTTCCCGTTGCCAGGGAGATTTTGGGAGTATATACTAAGTATCTTTTACTATGGGACCAACCACGAAATCGCGAAAAAAAATTATTACCGTCCCATAGAAAATGGACCAGCGGCACCAGCCCAAATGTACGGAACAGCCAACATTTTTTTCGCAATTTCGGGGTTGGTCCCATGGTAAAAGTTACTTAGTATACTCCCAAAATCTCCCTGGCAACGGGAAAACAACCGCTAAAATTTCACGAGGTATTCATTTACTGTGTAAAAAAAACAGGACGGAATCGCGACTTTTATATCGCCTGACATTTCGAACTTGACTACAATTACGATCGCAGGCAATCTCAGGGGGAATTGTATGTTCATTTCGTGGTATGTAAACTATGTAACATCCTTTAGTTTAGCTGGTACATCCCCATCATCTGACTCCTGCGGGCACATATATAACTTCAAAATTGTTATCGCCATTGCCATACGGCATGACATCGAACGTATTAGCTTTATGTTTTTCAAACTAACCGCACTCGGTAATTTTCGTTTTACGGTCCCGTTTTTAGGGTTCCGTAGTCAACTAGGAACCCTTATAGTTTCGCCATGTCCATCTGTCCGTCCGTCTGTCCGCGGTCTAGCTCAGTGACCGTACTTAATACTTAGAGTACTGAAATTTAGTAAGAGTATGTGTATTAATTGCGCCGACAAAGTAGTAAAATAAAATATAACAAAATTATATTTTTAAGGTTCCGTACCCAAAGAGTAAAGGGTGATTTTTTTTTAAATTATATAATAGTTTCTTAAATAATAACTCCGAAACTTTAAAAAAGTAGTCCTCGCTTATAAGTCTTATAACTTTTTTACCGTGGGTCCAAGAAATATTGACAGGCCAGTAACTACGAAACTTTACGTTGAGGATGGCCCGACATGCTCTTCGTCATTTTCATTTAAATAATACCTACGTTAAAATAAAATCAGTGTACTGTATGTTACGTTAAAATTATACCAAAGCATTTATACATTTACGCAAAAACAATTATTCCAGTTCCACAATCGGAAAACAATGTATATGACAATTAAACACAATCATGAACCCAATGAATTCTTGCGTTAAGCCGCGCTGCTTCCCAATTACTCGTCTAAAGCGACGTGTTTCGTCGGAGAGAGTTTAAAATAACATTAAGGGCCGTTTATACGGCACGAGTTACGTGTGGAAAATCGTATGTTATTATTGTGAGCAAAAATATCATACGATTTTCCACACCTAACTCGTACCGTATAAACGACCTTGTTATGCGGAGGAATGAAAGTCCAGTTACGAGAAAGGTATTAAGAATGACTGTGGAGGGATGTAGGAAAAGAGGAAAACATAGGAAAAGTTGGATGGATTGTGTGAGAGATAACATGAAAAGAAAGGAGGTGAGTGATGAGATGACGGGTGACAGAGATGTGTGGAAAAAAAAGACATGCTGTGCCGACCCCAAGCCAATGGGACAAGGGCAAGCGAATAATGATGATTATTGTGAGCAAAAACCTATATTTATTTTACACCATACAAATAAAATCATCAACTAGTTCCATTGTAGCTGTATATCTTCAAGACTAATTGCCATTTTCTTGGTCAAAACCTCTGATGAATAAAAGTGGTAAATTGGTCGATTCGTTTTCTACCTAATTTACACACGTTAATCTATTATACAGTGTGTGGCCTGTAACACGAGTAAAATATTAAAACGTACATTCTATTCCTCAAACTAAACGACGTTTGCTCAGCGACTTTTAAAAATAACTTATGGTTTGATTTTCGGTACATGTTTACCTGCACTGCACACGCAATGTCTTGCGAAATTGATTGTCTGTAGGGTGACAAGACTGACAAGCAATGTCAATTAGACGGATTTTAACGTTCATTTTTTTTTTAAGTTGTTGAACAATAGTTTTATTATTTAAGGGGTACAATCTACGTTTTAATTTTTGCTTGTGTTACAGGCCACACACCACACTGTATAATGGTACTATTGTTCGCGGTGAGAAAATCGTACCATGTGAATAGTCTTTAAGATTGCCGCGCGCTGAATGCCGCCATTCTGAATACCGCACGCGATGTTTTTCTTCTCTTTTTAGATTTTTGTGCTAGCGAGTAATTTGTAGAAAATACAGTACCTACTAGCGAAGAATGTCCTTTTATTCCTTGTATATTGTTTTATGTTGAGACGTTTGTAAGGTGGTAATTTTATCATATCACATTAGAAAAAAGGACAAGCGAACTACTTCGGCTATTTCATCAATAACCAAAATTTGGTAAGGAGTTAATAAAGTTTGTTTGATTATAACTCAAAGTTTACGTATGAATAACAATACACCTTGTCACGATACGTCCTCTTCCAAACAGATGTATGGAAGAGCACGTATCTGAGCAGGTAAAGAAGGTAATTTAGGAAAGAAAAATCAGGTAATGGGTTCTTTATTCCTATCAGTTGCCGTAAAGTGACTATGGCCGTGGACGGGTATTTATTTAAAAGGTAGCTGCTGTCGATACTTGCACTAGTAGAGGGAGCTTGCAGCGGTTAACAGAGGAGGGCGACCGTAGCGGTGATTTGCCCTTTAGGGGCAAGGGCAGCGGAGAATCGCCCAGCAGTGGAGAATCGCCCTTTAGGGACGATTGGCAATGGAGAATTCCCCTTTAGGGACGACTGGCCGTGGAGAATCGCCCTTTAGGGACGACTGCGGCGGAGAATCGCCCTCTAGGGACGACGGCAGCGAAGAATCGCCCGTCAGGGACGATGGCAGCGGAGAATCGCCCCTCCGGGACGACTACAGCGGAGAATCGCCCTTCCGGGACGACGGCAGCGAAGAATCGCCCTCTAGGGACGATGGCAGTGGAGAATCGCCCCTCCGGGACGACTACAGCGGAGAATCGCCCTTCCGGGACGACGGCAGCGAAGAATCGCCCTCTAGGGACGACGGCAGTGGAGAGTCGCCCTCTAGGGACGATGGCAGTGGAGAATCGCCCCTCCGGGACGACTACAGTGGAGAATCGCCCTTCCGGGACGACGGCAGTGAAGAATCGCCCTCTAGGGACGATGGCAGTGGAGAATCGCCCCTCCGGGACGACTGCAGCAGACGCTGAAGGTGGTATCGGAGTCCAGGCCAAGATACGGTGGTCACTTCGACCTTACCGACGAACCGCAGACTTAGGCTGATCACTTCAGACTGACTGATGACTGTAGACTCAGACTCCTGACCGTAGACTGATTTTACTATGGCCGCGCCACGCTTATATAGGGGCAGCCAGCGAATTCAGTGTTCTTAAGTTGAATTTTGAAAATTAACACGTACCAGGACAACATGAGTATAAAATATTAAACAGACTTATTGAAAAGGTATAAAACCTAACTACATGGTTAAGATTTAAGAAGTTAAGAAAACTAGACAGAATACGTTACTATGGTGATATATAAATAAACAAATCAAAATTGCAAGAAAAACTAATAAAGTAGAATATTTAGTAATTAAATGACGGGATTTTCTAGCCAATGATACAGGAAATTATAAAAAAGTGAGTGAGCCAGCTTCTTAGGAACAATTGGAAACTTTAAGTCAAATTCCGCGACAAGGAAAAAAGGCGAGAATGTGTTTGTGTTTTTATTCCTATGTTCTGCGTATTTCAGTGATGAAAAACTAAGATGTTGAGGTGACGGCGAGATATATGAGAATAAGGCGCAACCGCCACGGTGATGGAGAGTACCGCGGGACTTTCGCCAGCATGATAAATGAGAAAAAGCCCAGGAGGCAAGGTAAATGCTACATTACCCCAAAAACCCCGGAAAAAAAAAAACTTTGACGTATTCTATAAGGCGTACAAGTTTTTTTTTTTTTTTTTTTTTTTGTGCTGGTTGTGAAAGTCATAGTCATGAAAACTAGATGCTGGAAAACTAGGAACTAGATTAATAAATGTTTAAAGATTAGTGCATAGTATGAGATGAGGTGCTAGTAATAAAATAAATTAGGGAATTACCTACTCAGTCGTACTTCTTTATCATGCATCGCGCACGCATTCATCTCTAGTATAAGTAAGGGGATGTGGTTCACTGTCAATGACTCACACTCCTAAGGGAATTCCCTCCATGACCTAAGGCTTCATTATAAAGGAGTAGTCAGCCGCTCCTCTGGGAAACATAGAATAATAAAAGATTATTTACAAATCCTAGTCAGTTTAGAGCTGACTAGATTAATTAGTTTGGAACCAATTATCAAATCGGTAGTAAGTAGTGAGTTGTAGGGGAAGGCCTACAACTAAGTGAAGTAAGTTGAAGTTTAACCATTTGGCTTATTTTCAGAGTTGGTTTACCGCTCCAGAATTCTTGGCCTTAGTACAGCCAAGATAAGAAGAGAGGACGAAGTGGAAGCTTTAAGTTAAAGCTGAGAAATATTTAGATAATAGCATAATAAAATGGCAGATGCGAAGCAATAATACTAGTCGCAAGCCAAGGCATCTTAATTGCCTGAAAAAGAAAAAGTAATTATTATTATGAATGGGGTGACATTAAAGCTAAATTAAGGGTGATAATTATTAAATAGTTTAATAAGTGTGACTTTTATTCTAGTAGTCAATAAAGTTACTTAATTAATAAAATAAGATACTAAAAAAAATTATATTTTGAAGTCCTTAATGTGCCATTTACTTCTGGAACCATTAGGGTTTTCAAGTAAATAAACTAAGGGTGAGAGTTTCTGGATAACTCTGCATTTAATATATTTAGGGGCTAGTTTAGCGCTAAAGTAGTTGCCTGCGTTACTGAGAACGTAGTTTTTCCTCCAAATAATATCACCAACGTTGAATTCTTTGAAGGATTTTCTTAAGTTGTATCTAGTACTGTTTTTAGAGTGAGCTTTAAATAGGGCAACTTGGACTTTATCGAAGATTGGTGATAAAAGGCCAAGATTGTTAGCGTAAATGTCTCTAGGAAGGAATATTAGTTCATCAAGGTTTTGACATTGAGTATAAGTCGAGCCGCAGGAGATGGTTTCCCGGCCGAATACTAAAAATGACGGAGTGAAACCGGTTACCAAGTTCGTGGAATTATTCATAGCTGCTTGAATCGTTGGCAAGTGGAGATCCCAAGATCTGTGGTCGTCGCCGACCAGGGGGGATAAGGCTGTAAGAATGGTTTGATTGTATCTCTCGGTCGGGTTGACCTGTGGACAGTAATGTGGGTTAAAGTTTGCAAAGGGAATTTTATATTTATTAATTAGATTGTGAAACTCGCGCGAGCGGAACTGTGGGCCATTGTCCATGATGAGTGTCTGTGGGACTCCAAAGACTAAAAATACGAAGTTTTCTAAATAAAAGATAATTTCAGGTGCTCGGGCGCGCTTCAAAGGAAAAATTATGCAATATTTAGTAAAATAACAGTTTACTACAAGTATATATTGATTTCTTTTTCTAGTCATAGGTAAAGGGCCTAAAAGATCTAATGATATGCATTGGAAGGGTCGTGAGCAAATTTTGGGTTTACCCATTGGGCCATAGGGTGAGTGGTTGGAGTGTTTGTAAGATAAGCATGTTTCGCATGAAGATATGTACTTAGCAACTTCTTTAAACATACCCGTCCAATAGTAGTGTTGTGATAACTTCTTGTATGTTTTAAAAGTTCCAAAGTGAGGGTTGGGAGGAGATGCGTGGAATTTTTGTATGAGCAATTTCCTTTCCGCCGGAGGAGGAACTTCTTTCCAAGCGAAGTCATCTGATAAGGAGTTAGGGTCGTTAATCCGACGGAGTAATTTATTGTTGTTAAAGTTGTAGTTTGGATAGCCATCCGGGTTGTTTTGACAATCTGCAATTAACCTGTTAAATAACTCTTCGGGATTATTTCTGGGTTGATTCTCTTGAGTTAGTGGTGCTACATGATGTATATCCGAGTCCTTGATGTTAAAGCGAGAGAGTAGATCTGGGACAACGTTATCTTTACCTTTTTTGTGTTTTAAGACGAAGTTGAATGTAGAGAGTCTGAGGGTCCATCTGGCGAGTCTACCGGAAGGATTTGATAGATTCAGGAACCATTTTAAGGCAGCATGATCAGTGTATACTGTGAACTGCTTACCGTTGTCGAGGTAGCATCTCCAGTGCTCCAGTGCTGAAATGACAGCTAATGTTTCACGTTCAGTCGTGGAGTAGTTTTGTTCATGTTTGTTAAGGGATTTGCTCATATATGCTATGACTGCTTCTTTATCGTCTTGTTTCTGTGTTAGAATTGCTCCGATTCCGTAGTTGGACGCATCGCAGTGAACGGCGAAAGCTTCTTCGAAGTTTGGGCAGGCGAGAACAGGTGTTGTAGTCAAGAGTTCTTTTAGTTTTAAGAAGGCAGCGTTTGCTTCGGGAGTCCAGGAGAATTTTGGAGCCTTCTTCCCATTGGCTGCTAGCTTGTTTAGTGGTGCTGCTATAGTACTGAAGTTAGGGATGAATCTTCTGAACCAGCTGGAGGTGCCATGAAATCTTCTGATTTCTTTCTTCGTGGTTGGCGTTGGAAAATCTAGAATCGCACGAACCTTATCGGGATCAGCTCTAAGTCCTTGTTCATCTACGATGAACCCCAGATATTTGAGCTCTTTTTTGAAGAACTGGCTTTTCTCGAAGTTGATCGTTAAGCCAGCGTAAGTTAGTTTCTCTAGTACTTTAAGTAAGAGGGAGATGTGTTCGTCAAAAGTTTTAGAAACGATGACTATATCGTCTAGGTAGCAGAATACCTTATGATCAAATTCTGGTGTAAACAGTGCATCCATGAGTCTTTGCTGCGTTGCAGGTGCGTTGGTGAGGCCGAAGGGCATAACCACAAAGCGATACATCCCTTTTCCAGGGACGTAGAACGAAGTTTTATCCCGATCAGGGGGGTGTAGTGGGACTTCCCAGAATGCTTTAGCTATATCTATGCTAGATAAATACTTAGCTTCTCTGAGGTGGTCCAGAATTTCGTTCATTAGTGGAAGGCTGTAGGCATCCCGACGGGTGATAGAGTTCAGTTTCCTACTGTCTACGCAAAAACGCCACTCACCGTTCTTCTTGGGAGTAATTATTACCGGGGATAGCCATGGGCTTTCGCAGGGTTCGATTACTTTCCAGGCGAGCATCTTATCCACTTCGTTGATGAGCGCCTTTTGCTTCTCAGGTGAGAGTCGGTAGCAGCGCTGTTTTATGGGCGGAGAGTCGCCGGTGTCAATCTTGTGGCAGATCAGGTGAGTTCTTCCAAGTTCGCCTTTTTCTTCGAAAGATATCTGCTTGAAACGAGTGATTATATCAGAAGCAATATTTTTCTGTTCATCGTTAAGAGTTTCGAAGGTGAGAATGTTCCCTTGTTCAGAGGTACTCGTAATAGTATTGCATTGGAGTTGGTTAAGTAAGATAGGGTTAAGTAGGCGAGGTAGAAGATCGAAGGCTACCCAGAAGTCTACTCCGAGAATTATTGAAGGATGTATATCTGGAAACACATGGGCTCTAATGGCGCGTGTTTGGTTGTTAAAATTCATAAGTAAGTCAATATAACCTAGTGATTGTAGTTTGTGTTTGTTAGCTGTGGCTACTGTAGAAGGACACGACTTAGATAAAGAATAACCCATTTTAAGAAATTCTAAGTGTGAATTATTTCCTAAAATGGTAAGGGCACTGCCACTATCCAGTAAGCCTGAAAAAGGTTGGTTATCAACAGTAAAGTTTATAAATGGCCTGTCGCCATCTCTTTCTTCTTCGTAGAAAATTGAAGAAATTTTATAAATTTTGAAAAAATTTCGAAGGTAAGATAACCAATCATTCCAATCTGTTGCGTCAAAATGATTTTTATCTAAGTCGTGCTTAATTAGTTTTTTGTAGAGGGGGTGTTAGTAGGGTTGCATTTAGGGCAATCAGGAGTTTTATACTCTTTAAGGCTACATTTAAAACAAATAGGGTAATGAGGTTGACTACAAGCGCGAAGAGAATGGCCATTTGTACGGCATCTAACACAAAAGAGGTTAGAGCTAAAATTGTTAGAGATCGCATTAACTTGTTTAGGAAAATTATATCTATATGGAGGTCTTGTATCAGAGTTAGATGTAGGTTTAGGGTTAAAATTGGAGGGGTTCTTGGAAGCTGAAGTGGTAGGAGTGTAGTTGAACTCTGAAGCAAGTTGGTCCACAGCTGGTTTGGGTTCCTTAAAGTTGCGGTCTCTATCGAGGATGTATTCGTAGTCTTGGCACGCAGCTATCAGGGAATCTATGGAGGTAATTTTATTTAGTGCTACGAAGACTGAATAGGAGGGACGTATGTTCCTCAGGAGAATCGTCAGCTGCTCGGCTTCAGGCAATTTGTTATTAAGACGCGAGAACATGCCGTGCATAATAGAGATATAAATAATTATTGCTTCGTTCTCACCTTGAGTTCGAGCGTGAATAGCAGTTAAAAGTTTATGATCATAATCTGTATTACCGAAATCCTTCATTAGCTGGTAAGAAATTTCGTCCCAAGTGAGGTTTGGAGTACGATTTTTTAGAAATCGTATCCAATGTAGGGCTTTATCCGTGAAAATTTCGAAAACCAATTCAGCTAAGCGTTCTTTCTTTAGATTACGTGAAGTACTAAACTCTTCTATTTTTTGTAAGAAAGATTTCGGGCATGAGTTACCACTGTAGGCTAGTTTTCGGAGTTCGGTAATAACGTTGGGAGGGGAAACAATTTGGAAGGTGGGTTGTTGAGTGGAGGAGGAAGGAGGATAGAGTTGTTGGACTGAGGCTGGAGGCACGAGTTGGTGGACTGCATCTGAAGAGATGGGCATGGAGGATGTCGATGCGTCTGTGGGGGTTTGAGAGATGAGAGGGTGAGGACAGGCTGCAGAGATAACTGGTGTTGATTCAGCAGATTCGAAAAGGAGTGATTCATATTTATTATCCAATGATCTAAACCTTTCAGAAATTAAAGTAAGGTTTTCTACTAATGGGGAAGGTGGGTCTAAATCTATACGATTAATTCTATGGTGTAGATGATTTAGGAAACTTTCTAATCTTTTCAGAGCGTACGGCGATGATTTATCACTAAATTGCTTGATTTTAGCGTCGATGTAATCCAAACAGATTTGGATTTGTTCTAAGTCTTCATCAGGTGAAATTATAGATTCTAGTACTTCGGTCGATGGTCGCATTTGACCCAAAGCTTCCGCTTGTTTCTTAAGAGCTGTAATGTTATCTTTAGGTTCTTCTAGCCTAATACGAACCTCATATTCTAGTTCAGGCTTATTTAAGCTAGTATACTTAATAAGCCGTGCCATAGTGACTTATAGTTTGTTTTTAAAAAAAGGAAAATAACTAATTGGGACCGAAACGTAATAAATTTAAAGACTAGTGTTGTGTCTTGTTTTTGAATTTAGGGAAAGGGCAACTGAGAAGAAATTAGGAAACGGAGTTGGGCGCCAAAACTGTCACGATACGTCCTCTTCCAAACAGATGTATGGAAGAGCACGTATCTGAGCAGGTAAAGAAGGTAATTTAGGAAAGAAAAATCAGGTAATGGGTTCTTTATTCCTATCAGTTGCCGTAAAGTGACTATGGCCGTGGACGGGTATTTATTTAAAAGGTAGCTGCTGTCGATACTTGCACTAGTAGAGGGAGCTTGCAGCGGTTAACAGAGGAGGGCGACCGTAGCGGTGATTTGCCCTTTAGGGGCAAGGGCAGCGGAGAATCGCCCAGCAGTGGAGAATCGCCCTTTAGGGACGATTGGCAATGGAGAATTCCCCTTTAGGGACGACTGGCCGTGGAGAATCGCCCTTTAGGGACGACTGCGGCGGAGAATCGCCCTCTAGGGACGACGGCAGCGAAGAATCGCCCGTCAGGGACGATGGCAGCGGAGAATCGCCCCTCCGGGACGACTACAGCGGAGAATCGCCCTTCCGGGACGACGGCAGCGAAGAATCGCCCTCTAGGGACGATGGCAGTGGAGAATCGCCCCTCCGGGACGACTACAGCGGAGAATCGCCCTTCCGGGACGACGGCAGCGAAGAATCGCCCTCTAGGGACGACGGCAGTGGAGAGTCGCCCTCTAGGGACGATGGCAGTGGAGAATCGCCCCTCCGGGACGACTACAGTGGAGAATCGCCCTTCCGGGACGACGGCAGTGAAGAATCGCCCTCTAGGGACGATGGCAGTGGAGAATCGCCCCTCCGGGACGACTGCAGCAGACGCTGAAGGTGGTATCGGAGTCCAGGCCAAGATACGGTGGTCACTTCGACCTTACCGACGAACCGCAGACTTAGGCTGGTCACTTCAGACTGACTGATGACTGTAGACTCAGACTCCTGACCGTAGACTGATTTTACTATGGCCGCGCCACGCTTATATAGGGGCAGCCAGCGAATTCAGTGTTCTTAAGTTGAATTTTGAAAATTAACACGTACCAGGACAACATGAGTATAAAATATTAAACAGACTTATTGAAAAGGTATAAAACCTAACTACATGGTTAAGATTTAAGAAGTTAAGAAAACTAGACAGAATACGTTACTATGGTGATATATAAATAAACAAATCAAAATTGCAAGAAAAACTAATAAAGTAGAATATTTAGTAATTAAATGACGGGATTTTCTAGCCAATGATACAGGAAATTATAAAAAAGTGAGTGAGCCAGCTTCTTAGGAACAATTGGAAACTTTAAGTCAAATTCCGCGACAAGGAAAAAAGGCGAGAATGTGTTTGTGTTTTTATTCCTATGTTATGCAAGGTAATTTAGGAAAGAAAAATCAGGTAATGGGTTCTTTATTCCTATCAGTTGCCGTAAAGTGACTATGGCCGTGGACGGGTATTTATTTAGAAGGTAGCAGCTGTCGATACTTGCACTAGTAGAGGGAGCTTGCAGCGGTTAACAGAGGAGGACGACCGTAGCGGTGATTTGCCCTTTAGGGGCAAGGGCAGCGGAGAATCGCCCAGCAGTGGAGAATCGCCCTTTAGGGACGATTGGCAATGGAGAATTCCCCTTTAGGGACGACTGGCCGTGGAGAATCGCCCTTTAGGGACGACTGCGGCGGAGAATCGCCCTCTAGGGACGACGGCAGCGAAGAATCGCCCGTCAGGGACGATGGCAGCGGAGAATCGCCCCTCCGGGACGATTACAGCGGAGAATCGCCCTTCCGGGACGACGGCAGCGAAGAATCGCCCTCTAGGGACGATGGCAGTGGAGAATCGCCCCTCCGGGACGACTACAGCGGAGAATCGCCCTTCCGGGACGACGGCAGCGAAGAATCGCCCTCTAGGGACGACGGCAGTGGAGAGTCGCCCTCTAGGGACGATGGCAGTGGAGAATCGCCCCTCCGGGACGACTACAGTGGAGAATCGCCCTTCCGGGACGACGGCAGTGAAGAATCGCCCTCTAGGGACGATGGCAGTGGAGAATCGCCCCTCCGGGACGACTGCAGCAGACGCTGAAGGTGGTATCGGAGTCCAGGCCAAGATACGGTGGTCACTTCGACCTTACCGACGAACCGCAGACTTAGGCTGATCACTTCAGACTGACTGATGACTGTAGACTCAGACTCCTGACCGTAGACTTAGGCTGATCACTTCAGACTGACTGATGACTGTAGACTCAGACTCCTGACCGTAGACTTAGGCTGATCACTTCAGACTGACTGATGACTGTAGACTCAGACTCCTGACCGTAGACTTACTTTAATATGGCCGCGCCACGCTTATATAGGGGCAGCCAGCGAATTCAGTGTTCTTAAGTTGAATTTTGAAAATTAACACGTACCAGGACAACATGAGTATAAAATATTAAACAGACTTATTGAAAAGGTATAAAACCTAACTACATGGTTAAGATTTAAGAAGTTAAGAAAACTAGACAGAATACGTTACTGTGGTGATATATAAATAAACAAATCAAAATTGCAAGAAAAACTAATAAAGTAGAATATTTAGTAATTAAATGACGGGATTTTCTAGCCAATGATACAGGAAATTATAAAAAAGTGAGTGAGCCAGCTTCTTAGGAACAATTGGAAACTTTAAGTCAAATTCCGCGACAAGGAAAAAAGGCGAGAATGTGTTTGTGTTTTTATTCCTATGTTCTGCGTATTTCAGTGATGAAAAACTAAGATGTTGAGGTGACGGCGAGTTATATGAGAATAAGGCGCAACCGCCACGGTGATAGAGAGCACCGCGGGACTTTTGCCAGCATGATAAATGGCTCAAGAGGCAAGGTAAATGCTACATTCCTTTAGGGACGACTGCGGCGGAGAATCGCCCTCTAGGGACGACGGCAGCGAAGAATCGCCCGTCAGGGACGATGGCAGCGGAGAATCGCCCCTCCGGGACGACTACAGCGGAGAATCGCCCTTCCGGGACGACGGCAGCGAAGAATCGCCCTCTAGGGACGATGGCAGTGGAGAATCGCCCCTCCGGGACGACTACAGCGGAGAATCGCCCTTCCGGGACGACGGCAGCGAAGAATCGCCCTCTAGGGACGACGGCAGTGGAGAGTCGCCCTCTAGGGACGATGGCAGTGGAGAATCGCCCCTCCGGGACGACTACAGTGGAGAATCGCCCTTCCGGGACGACGGCAGTGAAGAATCGCCCTCTAGGGACGATGGCAGTGGAGAATCGCCCCTCCGGGACGACTGCAGCAGACGCTGAAGGTGGTATCGGAGTCCAGGCCAAGATACGGTGGTCACTTCGACCTTACCGACGAACCGCAGACTTAGGCTGATCACTTCAGACTGACTGATGACTGTAGACTCAGACTCCTGACCGTAGACTGATTTTACTTTTTTTTTTTTTTTTTTTTTTTTTTGAGAACAGATAGTTTGAGCTTGGTCTCATGCCGGACCATTTGGCTCACAATCAGACAGCGTAACGCACTCCAAGAGAGGAGTGCATAGCAAAATTTATATAAACCAAAAAAAAAAACCAAAACTAAAACTAAAATAACAACCAAAGAAACAGGCACTAAACAATACTACGTACATATATAATAACTATAAGCTAACAGTTATTTGCCCAAGTAACTGTTTTGAAAATAATAATTTCTAATTTTTAATAACAATACAAACCACGTTGATAGAATTTAAAGTCAGGATAAAAAATGAAAAATGATTACTGAGTAGATGCTAGGTTAGGTGGTCTTCCTCGCCTAGCGCGTCTCACCGCTGTGTTGATGCGGTACCTGGGGGACACAACGCTTGGGGGAGCCGAAGTGGACGTGGTAACATTGATAGGAAGGGGGGCGACAGAAGTCGGCCGGATGATAGGCGGGCTGCTGGGAGGTGGCCCTGATGTTATTGGAGGAGGTCTGGGTAGAAAACCCATACGCTCCCTGAGGAGCTCGCCCTGACGGCGAATCTCCTCTTCGGTAGCTTGGGAAAAAGCGTCGTCATCGTCAATTAAGACGTGCTTAGGACGACGCTTTTGAATATACTTCCTCGAGGGTTTAGGAATGCTGTTTGAAAATGCTAACGAAGGATCTGGGCTATAGCTAACCGATGCCTTAATTAAGGGATTTTGGTTAGCCACAGCCTTTTCGTAGAATCGCTTCGCTAGCATTTTCATATGGTGCGTCACAGAGGGGATGCGAAGGTCCTTATGGATGTCAAGGTTTCTGATGTAGCCCGGCGCGTTGGCGGCCTGTCTGAGGACCCTATTCTGGAGTATTTGGAGTTTTTTGAGCTGACTTCTGGAGGAGTGGGCAAACACCATGCTGGCATATGAAAAGACGGGCCTGATGCAGGTTTTGTAAATAGTTAGTTTATTTTTGAGGGCCATTTTGCTCTTCCTGCCAATCATGGGACTGAGCTTGTGGGAGTAGAATGCGGCTCGATCGCGGACAATCTGGATATGCTTAAAAAAGTTGAGCCTACGGTCGAGGTGGATACCCAGGTATTTAACAGAATCAACCCAGGGTATAGGTTGGTTAAGGAGCGTAATGATTTTATGTTTTTTGGTGAGGGCGGCATAGTCCTTACGCCTGGAGAAAATTATGGCCTGGCTCTTCTCCGGGTTGACCTCCACCCTCCAGCGACGACACCAATCCCCAAGGGAATTAATGGCGTCCCGGAGGAGTTTGGTCAGTCTAGAGGGGTGCGGAGACGAGGCGAAGATCGCCGTGTCATCCGCAAACAGGGCATAATTCACTCCAGGTATTTTGGGTATGTCGTTAATGTAAATGCTGAAGAGAGTGGGTGAGAGGACGGCGCCTTGCGGAACACCCGCTGTAATTGGATGAAGGGCCGAATTGGTGCCCTCGATGCGGTAGCGAAAGCCTCGACAATCCAGAAAGTCCTTGATTGTTAGGACCAACTGGTGTGGCACTCCAATACTGAAAAGTTTAAAAAGTAAACCGTTGTGCCACACCTTGTCGAAGGCTTTCGCCACATCTAAAAAAACAGCCGCAGTCGGCTGAGAGCGCTTCCAGCCATTCATCCAGTACAGCGAGTGCTCCACAATCCGTAAGACTTGGTGTGAGCAGGAGTGTGCCGATCTAAAACCAAATTGCTCGTTGATGATAATGTCATTTCGGGCCAGGTGCTGGGATAGCCTTGTCAGGAGGACGCGCTCGTAGAGTTTCCCCATTATACAGAGGAGGCTGATGGGCCTATAGCTGGACGGGAGGTTGGACGGTTTGCCTGGTTTATGAATACCAATGACCGCCGCAGATTTCCAGGCTTTGGGAAAGTGGGAATGAGAGAGGGCTGCGTTGAATAAGAGGGCAAGGAAAGAGATGATACGCTCAGGGAGGAGCCTAAAGAGCCTGTTCGGGAGACCGTCGTCCCCGGGTGCTTTTTTGACCTTTAATTTCTTGACCAAGGTGGCCACCTCCATAGAGGAGACCGGGTCCAGTGGTGGCTCAGAAGGGGGAAGATCTGAAAGCCTAGCAACTTCGCTATCAATGTGGTTGAAATGATCCGAGTCGATGAAAAGAGTACTGGGAGAGCATTGCTCTTTGAGGCTAGCAGCCAGGCATTCCGCCTTCTCCAGGTCAGTAAAAGCCGGAACCGCAGAGCCAGAGACAATAAGTGGGGGCATAGACACTTGCGTGTCTCTTCTGAGAGATCTCGACAGGTCCCAGAAAGCCTGATGACCTGGCGAGATCTCAGCCAGAAAGCTTTTCCATTTAGTGTCCCTGAACTTCGCAATATCCCGCTTCACCTTCAGCTGAAGACGGTTAACAATTGTCTTGTTGCCAGGGGAGGGGCAGCGCGAATAGTCTCTAAGAGCTTGATTTTTGGCAGTTAATAGATCTCTTATTTCCACAGGAAGGTGCCAGCGGCGGTCGTCTTCTGCCGAGACTTCTCGAGAGCAGCTGGACAGTAGGTTTTGGAGATCGTTGGTGAGGCGAGTGACAGCCTCATCAATTTCAAGGCGGGAAGACAAACTTTGCGGAAGCTCGGCTAGCAGGGGAAGATCCTTAGACTCCAGTAGTTTACCAAGTCGAATCCAGTCAACCACAGTCTTGGTTGGGGACTGAGCATCAGCAGGTGGAGGACCAAGAGAAAGAACTACCGGCCTGTGATCAGAGTCCAGCTGATAGTGCACATGAATTGAGCGGAGTTTGAGCCGAACCCGCTTGAACAGAGCCATGTCAAGCAGGTCCGGCTCAAAGTTGGTGTCGAAACTAAAGTGCGTAGGTTCGAGAGGCGAAATTAGATCAAGGGCGTTGTCAGTAATATATTTAATTAAAATACGGCCGTTCGTAGTCGACAGCCTACAATTGAACTGGGTGTGCTTCGAATTGAAGTCACCTGCCAAGATGACAGATTCGTCCAATTCGAGCAGTGCGTCAAGGTCTGAGCTTAGAATGGTTTTGTTGGGAGGTTGGTAGATAGAAGCTACTGTTATGGGGGGATGACCCGTCATGCCAATACGACAGACAGAGGCCTCCATATTGATAAGAGTAGGAGTGGCAAGAGCGCAACAGTGCAGAGATTTTTTATAATAAATGAGAGTGCCGCCGCCACCAATGGTGGGGCGGTCATTTCTGACTAGGTTGTAGTTAGCAATTCTAGGACTGCGGGAAGCTGGCTTGAGGAACGTTTCTTGGATGAGGAACATATCTATTTGATGTTCTTTCAAGAAGCTGGCAACCTCATCTCTTTGACTGATGAGGCCATTTGAATTAAAGAAACCTAAATTGACAGACTTAGGCTTACACCTATTATTAGTCACTAATAAAGGTGTATTAGCCATGATGGTTCCTGAATTGTTTAATGTTTCTAAGAAGCTGAGCATGGGTTAGCATTGCAGCAAGGAACTCCGAGGCGTCCCGTGCAGCACGACATTTGGCGGCTAGGATGCCAACCTCTTTCAGGTCGAAAGTCTCGGCGAGTTCCATAACCAGCTTTAAATCAGCTAGGTCAGAGCTCATCGGTTGGATGGGAGTGGTCGAATATCTCGGCTCTCTTTTGGAGACTTTCCTAGGAGGCTGAGGGAGCACTTGTGATTTTTCTTGGGACTCAGGACGTGCAAGCTCACGGGCGACAAGGAGTGGCGCACGTGCACCTAGCAGTGCAGGTTTCTGAACGGCCGTAGGTTGAACAGTTTGCAATTGGGAAACCACCAGGGGTGGAGATAGAGAAGATGGTGGAGATGACTGGGATAACGCCTGTGGGGGCAGAGAGTACTCCAGAGGCTGGGTTGGCTCAGACACTACTGTGTGCAATTGCTCAACAGGCCCAGGGGCTTGCGGGGCAGGGGGCAGTAGTTCGGATTTTTGACTGAGGGGCGGAAATTCGGCCAGAGACAAACCATTGGGATCTTGACTGGTAGACTGGGCGAAAGGACGATTCCAGGCAGGGCGAGTAGGACGAGCTGGACGCTGGCTTGGTTTGACATTGGCGCGTTTCCTGTTATTATGGAACGGGACATAAGAACCTGGCTTAGGCGCTACGGGGCAGCCTCTGTAGTTGCCTGTGTGGTTGCCACCGCACAGGCCGCATTTGGGGTCACCATCTCTGAAGCGATCTCTTTTGCAGGCAGTGTAGTGATGATGCCCTGCACATTTGACACAAATGGAGGTGTTGGTACAATGTTTTTGCGTGTGACCGTAACGCAGACAGTTGAAACATTGTATAATCCTGGAATTCTTACGCGGAGGCTCAGGAGTATTACACAAGACACCACAAATAGTTTGGATTTTAAAGATAGTTTCCCCCCAGTCAGAATTTTCCAAGGCGACAGAAACTATGTCATAAGGCCTTTTTGGTCTGGTGTAGGGCCTGACAAGTCTGTAGACAGAGACTGCTGGGTAGCCTTGCTCTTTAATGCTGGCTAAAACGTCTTCTGTGTCGAACTCCTTCGGCACGCCTTTGATGACTACTCTAAGGAGTCGTTCCTCTTCCGTATCAAACGTAGAGTATCCATTGATCATTAAGGTTCTCCACCCACGAAATTGCTGTATGTCCTTAGTCCAAATGGCCATGCCACCGAAAGGACCTTCAATATGCTTGGATTTTAGATAACCTATGCCGAGTCTAGTGGATTCATCCCTAAGGGGGATCCAGCGCCTAATATCTTGAAGCAAGAGGGTAGGAGGGAGGCGCTCTCGCTTTTCCTTCTTATTTAACTTTTGGCCATCACCAGGGACCGTAGAGTTGTCACGATCAGAATTAGGTTTTTTGTTAGGACTATTTTGACCTGGGTTGGCACGATTAGAGTTTTCTGGATTTAGTTGAATGGTTTCGCCAGAGCAGTTGAGATTGGTTTGTGAACTGAGTGCATCGAAGGAGTTGGAGGTCGGAATGCCAAGTGGCTGCGAACCAGCAGGAAGATTCGACATACTCAACGAAACAGGGAGCGTGGCTCGCCTCCTGCGGGACTCAGTGGTCGGGGCAGGGGGCGAGGCGCGCTTCCTCTTTTGCTGTTTAGATTTCTTTTTTCTATTGGCAACTTCTTCAAACCCTTCAGATTCTGAGGTCATTTCACAGTCCTTAGGGCTGCTACCATCAGTGAGAGTTAGATCAGATATATCACCATGCTCAGGGTCAGAGCTTGAGCCATGGTCCACAAAGGGAGTATCAGAACGTGAAGGAAGGGACAAGCCCAGCTGAGAGGCAGGAAGAGCTTGACCTAAGGCTAGCGAACAGTCTGACTGCGAGGGCACAGGATAAAGTGGGGCCGGCGCGACAGAGACGCCAGGTGGATAAGGAATAGGGGGAGGGGATGTGACACCCTCTACCGAGAAGTTTGAGTGGAATTTGGCAGGGCCCTCAAAACGCGGGTCCAGTGGATGAACTTGAGGAACAGGGGCAGCAGAGGCATTTGGATCTCCAAGCGACGTGCCCCCCGAAGGTACTTGACGCAGACCACTAACCTGAGGTTCGTTAGACTGCAATACATTCGAATGAGATCCTGAGTACATGGCACGGAGCTTGCTGATCGCTCCAGGATATTCGGCTTCAAATGCCGTAATATTCGGAATAATCCCCGGGGGTTTACGATTCGCCATAGTTATGAGAGTAAGTTATACACTACAAAGCGATGAGAGGACGTATACTCTCTCAGAGGAATATTATACACAATAATAAATACTTAGAACTAAACTTATAATTAACACTTAGAGTCAGTACTAAAAGAGTCTTTTTTCTCAAATCAGGGCAGAGAGGATCGCTGGCCAGGAGCGGATCGCTGGCCAGCTTGACAGACGGCGGTAGAAGATGTGTCAATCTACTGGCGGAGTTATACGAACGCAAGGGCGGAGTTCCACGGGCACTGGCGAAGTTGCACGAAAGTGGGCGAAGGTGTCCGATCGCAGTTGGAATTGGAATTATATGCAATTTGATAGGAGTACGAGACGCGACCGCTTTGCACGGCAGTCATAGGCCGAATCACTCAACTCACTGATTTTACTATGGCCGCGCCACGCTTATATAGGGGCAGCCAGCGAATTCAGTGTTCTTAAGTTGAATTTTGAAAATTAACACGTACCAGGACAACATGAGTATAAAATATTAAACAGACTTATTGAAAAGGTATAAAACCTAACTACATGGTTAAGATTTAAGAAGTTAAGAAAACTAGACAGAATACGTTACTATGGTGATATATAAATAAACAAATCAAAATTGCAAGAAAAACTAATAAAGTAGAATATTTAGTAATTAAATGACGGGATTTTCTAGCCAATGATACAGGAAATTATAAAAAAGTGAGTGAGCCAGCTTCTTAGGAACAATTGGAAACTTTAAGTCAAATTCCGCGACAAGGAAAAAAGGCGAGAATGTGTTTGTGTTTTTATTCCTATGTTCTGCGTATTTCAGTGATGAAAAACTAAGATGTTGAGGTGACGGCGAGATATATGAGAATAAGGCGCAACCGCCACGGTGATGGAGAGTACCGCGGGACTTTCGCCAGCATGATAAATGAGAAAAAGCCCAGGAGGCAAGGTAAATGCTACAACCTTAACACAACATCTCTGATGAACACACAGAAAACCCAGGACAGGATGACCTACGAACGAAGAGGTCCCACCCAAAGTATTGAGAACAGGCAAGGAAGAAGAGGAGATAAGAGTTACCATTGATTCAGAGTGACTGGATGATTGAACGTGTTAAAAAAATGTTGATGTCACTTCAGTCTGCTTAACCTTTTGACCGCCGTGACGATGAGACAAAGTTACAACGTGAATGACGCCGTCATAAATTATGACAGAGTTCGAAATAGAAAGTTAAAATTTTAACGTAAGTCGGTTAAAATGTTAATATGATCGTTTGACTAATACAATTAGGTAAATGACACTCACACACTGACATGACAAGAAATCCCAGGTCTAGAAAGGTGTATCGAGATGGAAGGTAGTCTTGAATGAAAAGATAACTTTTTGAGCTTTTTAATTTTATTCTGATTTAAATTTTACAATTCCCTATGCGCTAAGTACTCTTTTATCAGACATCGTTAATTGCGGATTCAACGAGGGCTCGCTATTTACTTGTTTGTCTTATTTAGCTTGTTTGATAAATGCGCCGGAATGCTGGCTAATTTAACTGAAAACGGAATTTAAAGAAATGTCAGAAGCAGCGAAGTTGTTGTCCGTCACTTGCCGAGCGATAGCGAAATCAGCGCTTAGACGTAACAACACATACTTTGCTCCATCAATATGGTAAATACTGACGATTGAATTACATTCTGTTCATGCAATAAAATTCCAAGGCTACAGAGTACAATATTTATCACGTCAATACAATTCTGTAGCGTATTTCGTAGAATGCAGTCGTGTAATTGATCCGTCTCTATTGTTGCCGCGATATGTTACTGCCATATCGCAGTGTTTACTGTACTTCTGATTTAGTATTATTGACAGATGTCAATATTTAGCAGAAACTGATATACGGAATAAAGAAATCTAGATTTTCGTAATAAACTTTGTGATCCCTCAATCAAGACTAGACAATCAATCAATATCACAATATTTGATAAATATCAGTAGATCACAGTATTTATTGTAAGGCTAGAGCCTTCGCTTTCGCGCATGTCCGTGGTGGGAACGACATCGTAGTGACACGCCTTACGTTTCATCGCGAAACTTGAGCGGAACCAGCGCGAAATAAGGGCGGTACCGAGATTCCACGAATTGTCTCTTGTTACCGGGTTAATAAAGTATTACCAAGAAGGTCCCTTTAATAGTTTTTTCAATCATTATTAAAAACTCTCTTATTGGACTTTGTTTTGGGGTTCAAGAGAATCGCTCTCGTACCCCTGATATATGGAAACACTGAATACGGTGTATTTCGTTCCGTGGCATGCTTACTAAACTTTCAAATAAATACGCCATTGACCATCTTGTGTTACAAAAAAAATGTGCAATAAAATCAAAATCACTAATAGTAGTCGCAGTTCACACTTATTTTGGATCGTCGGTCGTTCAAATCGTCAAAAACACCCCAGAACGTTTCATTAGTTACACACGAAGGCACAAAAGGATCGTCTTAATTTCTTTTCACAGAAATATTGGAACGTTCTCACTTTTTGATGGCATTTCTTATTAAAAATGCTTTTTCGCGTTTTTTTTATATTTTCTCTGTCGTGGTTCGTCGTCTGTCATATCAAAAGCATTTTGGGAAAGTTCTCGAAATTATTCCATTACTTTAACGGAGGTATTGTAATGCTTGGCTGATTTCTTCTCGTTAAATATGTCTGCCTCAGTGATATGTGTATGCTTGTCTACGTTTACGTAAAATATGTAATTTCATCATGAAATATACTTTTTGGACCGAATTCTAACTTTAAAAAACACATTTAGACACGGACCAATTTCAATACAGCTCCAATGAACTAACTACGCAATACAGTTGAATTAAACGTCTGAATCAGGAATACCAGGATTTGCATGAAAATTACTCCGATGTAGCTCTTATACAATTTGGTTGATTATTTGTAGTGTATTGGAGTTATGTTTGAGATAGATTGTTTTTAATGTATTGTTTATGTATTTTAATAGTACTTTATGTATCTGTTACGTAATAGGGGTCCTTAAAACACGAGTGTGGTTTTATGAAACGAACGAAGTGAGTTTTATAATAAGATCACACGAGTGTTTTAAGGCCTAATTACGTACAGTTGCATACACTGCATTATCTACATACATATTATAAACCCGAAATGACGCGTTCTAAAACTGTTAAAATGGCTGCCATTTCACAGATTGCACCACCGTGGCCAACTCGATTGTGTTGGCGGGGCGCGTGCGCGGTCGGAGGATCGCGCGGCGCAGCTGTCGAGGAGCAGGCCGGTTTTTCATAATGATATCGAATGGTTGCTTATTATTTGATAATAATAACATCGTTACAGATAAGACATTTCTTCTAACTTCTAACAAAACAGTCTGTTTTTATGGTGGTCATAACGTGCGGTTTTTGAACGCATCATGGAGGGTTTATGATATGGGTGTAGATAAAATTAGAATACGGCACAATGTGTACGGTACGTTATGAATGTCATGCTTTTAATTAGACAAGAGTTCAGCTCTCAAGTTTATGATGATGATGATGCTTTTAAATAGATTTGTGTACCTATGTTTTCATAGTATCCAACAACTTAAAAGTATTGACTGGGCGAGAAAACGCAAAGGTCTAAATTCGAATTTTTACTCTCGTGGCAACCAGTGATTTAACTTCACTATAAAATAAGTTACTACTATGACTAAGTTACTACTACTACCTATGATCGGATTTTAGGGTGCAACGCGGCGGAAAACATACTGTTATTTTGCGAATATAGTCGTTAAAACATTTAAATGTTATTAAAATGTAATTGTTGTAACTAAACACACGTTATTTAGTCCTAAAATCCCAAAGATTTCCATTTAAGCATAACTTTTGAGGTAAAAAACCGTGTTGCACCCAAAAATCCGATCACTGCTAATTAATATCACCATGGGAGTCGAGGTTACTACTAGACCTTTATTATTTGGAAATTATTATTAATCCAGCGTGGAATGATTTTAGAAGAAAAAATCATTAACATAAAATACCTAGATCAATGATTACAACTTTATTTTTCATAAATCTTCTATTTCTTGTTGAATAAAATTTACCTAACGAGCATTGATTTTTTTATTTTAAATCACATAAGTTTGCTTTGATAGCTGATACTAACATTCCCGTTTCGTTGTATAAAATATCCAGGAATTTGCAGGGAATACCGATATTACTGGAAACCTGCAAGCCCTGTTTAATGAACACAATTTTTCCGTAAACGCCGTTTATTTTAAAACCCCACTGAAAGCCTTTCATACCTATTTTAAACTGAAAGAATTTAGTATTTAAACTGCTTTGTAAAACCTGGTTTTAACGGCTCCAGGTAGATATTTACATACACTGTTCTTCGTCCAGCAAACAAATTAAATATACCTACTACAGGTACCTACTCTAATATAAATGTGAACTCGCATACAAAAGCTGCAGCTCCTAAAAACAACCTACACATTAAGGACCATACAATACACGTACTCAAATATCTGTACAAAATCGCATTTCCAAATTCGGGATATCCCCACAGTTGGGGCTCCCGACCTCCTTGTCGACGAGACATTGAGTGACATAATCTTTTGGAACGACGGACTTTTAAATTCAAAATTAGACACGAGGAAACAATAGACCGGACAACCGACAGTCGACGATAGACAGTGACACGATCACACGGAGTTTTTTTTTTACTAGAAACATGTAAAATTAATTCCCAGGACAAGTAAATGCCTACTAAACGTTTACTAAAAACAAGTAACGTTTACTTGTTTTTAGTAAAGGTTTCGTGGTGACTCCCCTGTTTTCCGGCAGGTGCAGCAGCGTCATCGAAACTTGAATTAATTTGACAGCATACAGCAAATAGCTGAACTTATTGGTTTTGAACCTGCAGTGTTAAGGCCGTTCCTCGATTCGGACAAGCCACGCCCATCCGTTAGAGACACGTTTATGGCTCCCGTGCACGAAAGAAAGAGATGCAGCGCTCTTAAGGATCAGACTTTTTGACTAAAATACGATCAATAAGCGGATCTATAAAGTTTTGTGTAATTTTGTTTCTGTGACTTTTTAGATAAACCAGAATACCATATTTTTTACTTAATTATATTGCTTAATCTCTTATAGTTTACGTAAGCTAAGAAAAATAAGGGGAAAAAGACCCAACTTCGGATTTTTCTTCTATCGAGGCAACTTTCAGCAATCGTGTTTCGGCTTGTGCCAAAAACAAGAGTATATAGTCTTATAATATGTATTCGAAAATAAATTCAGTCCCTTATCCCGTTTAGTCAATAGAGCGTTTGAAAAAACCTATAATTTTTCAAAGTAGCCCCTTAATAAAATGATAAATGGTGCTAGTACCATCGAGTTAGATATAAAATCATTGGCTAGTACGTTTGCTTCAACTACGCTGTAATGTAATTTTGACTTTGACAGTTCAGGTAATTATATCATCTTTGCTACACCTTTATATGTAAAAGCGCGCCTCGGCTATGATAGTGGAATGTGATCCATTCAACCTATGTTGTTCATTTCCATTTGGCAAGCAGTCTGACTAGCCCTAGGCTTTATTTCCTTTTTAAACCTAACTTTGACGAGGCATACATCCGTGTTCTACACTTTCAACTCTTTTTCATCCCATAGGATTTAACCCGGACAGAGCTCAGTATACATGAAATTTTTAATTATTCTTTTGCAAAACCTCTTCCATCTTTTCATTATTTATCGTATGGCTACATGTCACTGGATATAGATAGGCATTTCTTCCCTAGGGTAAGTAGTAGTGAGATAGCAGATGATGAAGAAAATCTAGTGAGCTCATTAATATTCAAAACTTTCAAATGTAATTCAGATCGATAAAAGAGAAAATAGCCTTTAAAACATTCATACAATTATTTTTTATATATTTCTAAAGGGGGCATTTCGCTCAAACCATAGTTTGTTATTAACTAAATATAAACATTGAAAAAAAAATCGACCCAGCAGGATTTGAACCTGCATCGATCCCTTTACCAATTAAGCTATGGGTTCAGTTACTAAGTTGATGAAATTTTTAAATAATTCCCTCCCCAATAAAATATTCCCTCTATAAAATCAGAGACTATAGAGATATAGACGACCACAGACGACGACCACAGCCTAAGAACTTTTTGAAGCTCAAGTCGATTGCGCCCTCTGTCCGAAAGCCGCCTAAAGATACCGAAATTGTAAGAAGAAATGTCAGCTGCACTGCTATTCCACCTGGAAGCTACTAGTGTACTACTAGTACGCTATTTGTTACTAGGTGGAGTAGCAGTACAGGACCCATTTCTTCTTACAATTTCGGTATCTTTAGGCGGCTTTCGGACAGAGGGCGCAATCGACTTGAGCTTCAAAAAGTTCTTAGGCTGTGGTCGTCCATACCTCTATAGTCTCTGATAAAATCTACTCATATCTGCATGAATCAAAGGCGAACAAAAATACCCGGGCAACGTCCCCGCCTGGCTCTAGCCATTCATCAACTTTTTGTTTGCGCTCGCTGATTACTTTAATTCGTGTTTGCGTCGTTAGTAAAACTTGACGTTTCATTTTGAAACGTAAAAAGATTGTTGCACTCGTCATTTGTTATGGCGAAACTGTTTTTAGTTATTTTTTGTGTTTCTTTTTTATTTTTATCACATGGAGAAGAAAGTCATCCGTGACACCAAACTACTGTAATCTGAACAAGAAAATCTAGTAAATTCTGGGACAATTGTACACAAGTGTAAATAACTAAACCAATGTGCAATAGTTATTTGTGCAACAAGAGAGGAAAGTTGTTTTTTTTTGCGAGTGTTGATCTTGAGTCCCGAGTAAGCGAAAGATTCTATAATTGAATCACGAGCGAAGTGAGTGATTCTAAGTTGGAATCTTGAGCGTAGCGAGGGATCTTAAGAACACGAGATGTAAAAAAACTTTTCTTTCGTGTGTCACATACAACTTTTCACCTCAGTAGTGAGAACATATATTATTAAGGTTAAAAAAAACACATGTATTTACATTCCTGAATGAAAGGCATCATCATTATGACGAAAACCTTCTAGAAACAAAATTTCACTCCCTGGAGTGAGGAAAGTCGCAACTTTCGTCACTCCCTGGAGTGGTGAAAGTCGCGCTTTCGTCACTCCAGGGAGTGAGGAAAGTAGGTTTGTTCGAACTGCTGAGGTGAAAATAAAAATAAATATTTTTATCATTCAAGATATAGTAAACGTAAAAATAGAGTAGTTTTCCTTACAAGAGTGTAGTATCGGTTACAAGAAATCTATTTTACTAATCGTTCTTGTAGTATAGTTTTTTCCGTGCATTAATGCAGAAGTTTTTATGTTTACAGTCTAAGATATTTGCATGTTAAGATGTTTGTTCCTCCTTCACACAAAAACAGCTAATTGAAATTAGATTACATTTGAAATACAGAGATAATTGAGAGAGTAGAGATAGTATCTCCGTTTTCACTGGTACGACGATTTGGCAGATTGATGTGTGTGTATTGGTTGGTTGGTTCGTTGGTCAGTGTCGGTCTAGAGGTCGCATTTTTCATCCGATTTCGATGAAACTTGGCATATACGTTCCTTGATTTATTTGCCAAAAATTGTCGAGCCATTTTTTTGATTGGGGGGAAAATGAGGGAGAACTACATATGATAATATCCAGGAAAGGGTCATTAGATACTTTTTATCCCGGAATTAACTCCTTTAGGAGGTAAAGTGAGGGTTCAAATTACTACTACGGGAAGGCAAATCGACGGACGAAGTCTGTTTGTAGCCAGTGTCACATTAACACATTGAGTGGCAGGAACCCGCTAGGCGGTGTCAGCCTGTAGCGTTCCTCTGCAAAGCGAAATAATTTGAATAAATAAAAAAAGAACCGCCTTCACTTAGGCGAGTATGACACTGGCGACGGATCCGCATGCGGCGCGGGTGTGATAATCGCCTTAGGATCCGCTATACTAAGAGGAGGGAAATGAGGTGGCCGAGTTGCTGTAAAAAATAGTGAATTCTCAAATTATATATACCCCTGCTACAACCCCGACAAAGATTAGTAGTAGTAGTAGTAAAACACTTTATTTTACAAGAAAACACAGCAAATACATACAAAGGTGTACTTATCCCTTTAAGGGATTTCTTCCAGTTAACCTTTTATTAGCAAAACGTTACTAAAGTTACTGTGGAAAAAACCTCTCAAAATCAAAACGCCATCGAAATGCTGAGACGTCCCTGTAGCCAAAAGGTGTTTGTAAGAACTTCGCTTCACTTAGCGCTCTACTCTTACGAAAATGCTTTTTCATCCTTTTAATCCTTTACTCAGAGCGACTATTAATTATTCTCAACTTATAGACGCCATTAAGATATTTGCAAAAACTCGACAGCTCCCTCGCAAATCCGTTTCTTTTATGATTAATCGTTGTCTATAAACATCAATATTGCTAACTTTTTATACTCACCCTGAAACTTGATGCTATGATGTCGTGTTTTGTTTTTCTAGTGACCAGGGCATAGTAGACTTGAAAACAGTAGCCCAGTTAAGAAGTTAAATGTCGACGGGTAGGGTACAGTTTCCATCTGATACATAGGAGCGGCCCAGGTGGTCACAAAAATCTTAACAACGCCTCAAGGCTCAAGGCGATAAAGTGCACGTTCAGATATTTTGGAATACCTTGGCTTTTGTCTTGGTATAATATTAAAATTAAAAGCGAAAGCCACGAAAAATCTAATTTTAGGCGCGCCTCGCAAATGTTCTAAATTAATAACGCTTTTGTGATATGGATTCAAATTAAAGATAAAAAAAAACTGTTATGAAAATTATATAATGGCCTTTGAATGGCCTCCACAAAAAAAACAACAAAAAACAGAGCGACGCGCGACGTTGAAGCGCCAACTAGCCACGTGATACTTATCTTACGGCAATAACGTGTACCTACCTAGTAGGTAGTGGGTTGGTTGGAGAAAATCTCCAAGCAACATTATCGAGGGTACCCTAAATAATCGAAGTACGTTCCGTTTCACACAGATATTATTATAGCGATATTTATAGATATTTTTTTATGCATTTAGTACGTCGTTTGAATGTCGTACTGTTTCGGCTTCTACTATGACCGAGGCTATACCATGACTGATGCAGCATCAATATTTCGTTACAAAGAGTGACATTTGATACTTTTTGTTGATTCGGTTAGGATTCGAATGGCTTCACGGGCCGAAATTGAATGAGTGTTGTTTGTATTAATTTACTGAGTCAGGTACAGTCGCCGTCAGATATATCGGAGCAGCCAAAGTGATCACAAATATCTGAACAACGCCTCTTTGGCGACGATAAAGTGATGTTCAGATAGTTTTGAGTACTCTGGCCGCCCCGATATATTTGGCGACGATATACTTGAGTTTTGACGCGTGTTGCAATTTTTATTGGAAAAACAGAATTTAAACTGTGTAGAGATGGTGTAGAGAAAACCAGGTGCACTAACAAAATATTACGAAGTTAAATAGTTCACATAAGTAGTTCAAAAACGGACTAGCGAAGGATTTTGTTTATTTACTAAAGCTACAAGACTTCAGCATACAGTTTCGTACGCTGAGTTAAGTTTCAAGAAAGCTTGTCGTAAATACTTAAGGAGCTACAGAACAATAAAGGTGGAGATAAATTGAGCATGCGAGCGTTATATCAGACATTAAACAGCTTGCAGCATTATAAGAGTTTAAAGACTAACTCTCATAGACGCCGCATTGCTGCTTCGTCAACTTACAAGTCTCTTTAATACAGTTATAGTCAGAGATATGAGGTGGAGATAAACTGAGCATGCGAGCGTTATATCAGAAGCTAAACAGCTTGCAGCTTTATCAGAGTCTAAAGACTAACTCTCATAGACGCCGCATTGCTGCTTCGTGGACGTACAAGCTTATATCTTATAGTCAGAGATATGAGGTGGAGATCAATTGAGCGTGTAAGCGTTATATCAGAAGCTAAACAGCTTGCAGCTTTATAAGAGTCCTAAGACTAACTCTCATGGACGCCGCATTGCTGCTTCGTCGACGTACGTATCTTACAGTTATAGTTATGAGGTGGAGATAAATTGAGCATGCGAGCGTTATATCAGATGCTCAACAGCTAGCAGCGTTATAAGAGTCTAAAGACTAACTCTCATAGACGCTGCATTGCTGCTTCGTTTAATACAATACTGAACAGTCAGGGTTATAAAGGTTGGAGGTAAAATGAGCACGAAAGCGTTATATCATTTGCTAAACAGCTTTCAGTTCTATACGCGTTTAAAGATTAAGTCACATATACGCCGTATTACACATTTGTAAACGTCTCGTAGTTTTACTAACTACACAGCTTTGGCAGAAGTAACGCCAGGACAGCGCCATCCAATCACAAAAATAAAATTGTTTATGCTTTGGATACGTATGTAAAATCCACACACAGTATCTAAACCTCAAGAAAACGCTGCTTCAAAAAAGGCACTCATGAAATTTTGAATGCCACCAATTAATTCAAGGCTATCATTTTTTTTCTATATTATTATACCTTATTTTGCCTTTTTAACTCTATTAAATACATAAATTTCATAAGCTCTCTTTGTACAGTCGACGTCAAAGATATGTTTACACTTTTGAATCTTATTCCTTTGTAATAAGGTGCAAAAGTATATAGGTACATATCTTTGACTGTGACCATACAACACACTAGTAACAAGTAATCTGTGTACTTTACAAAATGTCTTGAAAGTGCCGTAAGCAAAAGATGCGAGATTCGTCCTCGCGGACAACTCAAGTGTTTTACAGTTTTATAGCTAACATTACATAAGAGAATAAGCTGTATATTATACAGCTTTTTTTTTAAAGCGGAGAAATCCGAAACTATTAGAGACACTATTTTTTATCATAGTTGCGAAAGAAAATACACTACAGACAAAGAGCTTCCTTGCTAGTAGTGACCCTGCATCTGAAGCAAAGGGTTCGAATCCTGGTATGATATTTATTTGCGTATTTATTATTATTATTCGGCTTGTTTTTTAAAAATATAATACCAAAAGTAAAAACTCCCTTGCTCCTACTATAACTTTTGATTCTCCTTAGTTAATATCCCAAGTCCTATGAGCAAGTGCTATGAAAAATAACACTACCTACGTGAAAAAAAACATCTCACGACATATGTATAATATTATACGGCGTATTTTCCACAACAAAATTAAAATCTACACATATACTAATTTTCTATTTAAAAACATATTCGTTAATTTTGTATTATTTTGTTACAGTGTTCAAGTCCCAGACGTCGCTATCGACGGATTCTGGGCTGTGCACGGAGCGCGGTCTGCGGCGCACGCACATAGAGCTGCTGAAATCACCGGGGAAAAGGATTGGCCTCAAACTGGCAGGTAACTGAATAACTAGTATTATTTTACGTGTTTTTAAAGTGGTGCATTCCACTCAAACAATACTTTGTTATTAAATCAAATACAAACTTTGAAAACATTGAAAAAATAATCAACCCAGGTAGGACTTGAACCTGCATCGATACGCCTTGCCGGGGCTCTATCGCTTTACCAATTAAACTATGGGTTCAGTTACTAACTTGACGAAATTTTCAATCGCTTCAAACAACTTTTAGTATTTATTTTGATCTACATCGGCGGCTACATTTTTTTTACCATTTGTTAGTAGCAAAAGGCGGTAAACCAGAGTACGGAACGGCATTTCATTGTGGCGGCCGTATCGAGCTTCAAAATTTGAGTCTGCAAGCGAACTCCAAAGTTCTAATCTTCTTTGTACACGTGTATAAAAATGAAAAATACCCGTACACGTGACGCTTTTAACGTGAATATATAACGCTATCGTCAGCCGGTTCAGTGATCACTACGATTGAAGAGCTTCAAACCGTCGGAGCGTGAAAAGATGCGATGGTACTCCAAATTCAACGAATTTTTTAAATAGGAAATATACGGAAAAATCGTCTGGAATATTTTTTTATGCTTGCATATCCTTTCGGTGGAAACACTCTCTTGAGTCTATTTATTATTATATTTTATTTTGTACGGTCGACGTCAAAAATATGTTTACAGTTTTGCACCTTACCCCTTTGTAATATATTACAAAGGGGTAAGGTGCAAAAGTGTAAACATATTTTTGACGTCGACTGTAGTATCCTTCCTACCTAAATATCTAATTATTGTGGCTCTGTGAGTTTCGCGAGCATGTAGCTAAATCCGAATATACAGGGTGAAACATAAGTCGTGAACAGAAATATGTTTTTCTAAATCCATAAACAACAAGCAATTTAATGCACTAACTCTTACTAAAGACTGACCAGCTTTTTTTAAAAAAAAAATAACTTTTTGTTATTTGTTTTACCTTTAAAAGTGATGATGGGGTATTAAAACAGCTTTATAAGATACTTAAGATGAAAAATTAAGTAATTTTCATTACTAACTGGGATAAACAAAATTGATGTCAATGTCAGTTCCGATTCAAAGAGGCAATTCAATTTACTAATTTAAATGTCTTAATAAGCCGTTGTAATATCCTAAATCCACCATTTAAAAGAAAAATAAATGACAAAAAAGTAAAAAAAAAACAAAAAAATCTTGTCTGTTTTTACTAAGAGTTAGTGCGTTAAATTGCTTGTTGTTTATGGAGTTAGAAAAACATATTTCTGTTCACGACTTATGTTTCACCCTGTATAGGGCTCCACCATACTGATAATAATTACGATATCTTAAAAAATCCCAGGCAATTTCCACCAATTTAAACGTTTTTCAGAAAACGAAACGCAAAAAAATTCCTCGTCACCATAAATTCTGTTCACAAAATTTCACTGAAATAGGTTGGGAGTAACGAGAAGTACAGAGGAGAACAGACGGACATACGAAAATTTCTGATCAAGACGAAATAGAGACCTTGTCATCATCATCATAATATATTATATTTAAAAGCCTCTTGTCGGTGGAGCAATTTCCATGCCTGTCTGTCATTTGCCTTATTTTTTACAGGCTGATACGACACGACGCTTATTTTTTCCTTTACTTGATCCATGTATGCTCTCCTTGGCTTTCCTGACTTGCTTTCTGCTTCAACTCTACCTTCTGTGATGTTTCTTATAAGCTTGTGTCATATAAGGTGTCCAAGTATCTTCCCTCTTCTTATCTATGGTTCTCAACAAACTTCTCTTTTCTTTTGCTATACTTAAAACTTCTTCATTGGTTTTCTTTCCAACTGATCTTTTCCATACCAGAGACCTTGTGGCGTATTCTAATTTTAAAATACATGAACAATACACAAAAATACATTTAAACACAAACATAACTCAAATAATGAACCAATATTGAAGTTGTGTTGGAGTTGCATCGGAATAATTTCCAAGCAAATTAAGATATTTCTGATCCAGACGTTTAAGCTCTTGTCGGAAACAAAGTATCTTCATTGAAGACAAATCCTCTTCGTCAAAACAATATTGTTTTGTATATAACGAAAACAATTTGCCTAATTTGCCTAGAAAGTGAACGTGCATGTGAACGGCCTCCTAGCCCAGTTGATAGTGACCCTGCCTACGAAGCAGGAGGTCCCGGGTTCGAATCCTGGTCAGGGCATTTATTTGTGTGTTTATCACGAATATTTGTTCCTGAGTTATGGGTGTTTTCTATGTATCTAAGTATATATTTATCTATATAAGTAGGTATATCGTCGCCTAGTACCCATAGTACAAGCTTTGCTTAGTTTGGGACTAGGTTGATTTGTGTAAGATTGTCCCCAAATATTTATTTATTTATTTATTTAAAGTGATCTTCATTGAAGTAAAATATATCTTGGGCTAAAAATATAAAAATAGTCCAAGAAAATATTTACTTATGTTTAAACAATAATATTTTCGCATTGGTATTCTTGGCCGAAGATATCCTTTTTTTCTGTGCAGGCTGCATGTGTGCAGTGCAGCTGTATTGCGTAATTATTGCATTGGAGTTGGATTGTGTCTTGAAGTTAAAATAAGACACCTTCGCTTTCGCTTAGTCAATATTAATACGAAAGAATCTCTAATAGTTTGAATTACTTCTTCTACGTTTCCAATTTTCCAGTTATTTAGGTGGTAGATGTAGTAAGAGCTAAAAGTTTTGTTCGGGTTCTCTTCAGAGAAAATTTTAGTTAAGTCATACTACTCAAAATAAGTCTTTGACTTATGAATACTGGATACTTATAACCTCTACTAAGTATTTACAATTCCAATAATTATTTTGCGATACTCAAGGGCACTTTCAAAAGTTAATTAAAAGTTTACTTACGTCGTTACGTTACGTAGTACCATTATAAATTTTGTCTTATGAATTATGAAATGTATGAAACTAAATCGCTACATTTCTGTTAATCGAAAAATGTACTAGTATTTCTGAATCTACAAATGACATTTTTCTAAGAACATTTAACACTTAAGTATATGAAAGACTATTAGAGATCGACATAGCGCCTTTACAAAAAATATTCAACTTGGCGACAAAATATTTGGTAAAAAATTTCACTTTTTTTACAGCAACTGGGCCATTTCCTCTTGGAATAGCGGATCTTAAGTGAAGTCGGTTTTTTTTGTTTAAAATTATTAGTATGTATAAAAAAATATGATACCTCGTGTAATGGTGAGAAAGAAATAAAATATCACACTATTTCTCTATGGGAACGAGTATTGTACATACTACATTCTACCGCACCGATGCAATGGCACGCGCATTTGATCTGGTCGGTCAATCGCATAGGTGACCCCTGATCTGATGTCGGTCGGGTTAAAATTTTTACTCAAAATGGCTAGAATTGGTGCAATTTTACAATGGAAATTGGACGCGCGGTCACATTTTTATATGGCAAACAAAAAAGCTTTGAAATGGCCAACAAACAAATTGAAGCAAATATTTTATTTTAGTTTGTTTTTTAAAGAATTCGCTTCCATGTTTTACGTCATTCTGCGCTTTTTCGCTTGCTGAACATAGATTATACTATAGTTGCTCATAATGATATTAAATACGGAAGATATTCCCATTTACTTGAAATATTATATATGTCATAACTCATAACAGGTACAGTCCCCATAAAATATATCGGAGCAGCCAAGGTACTCAAGAAGATCTGAACCTGCACTTTATCGCCTTGAAAATAGAGGCGTTGTTCAGATATTTGTGACCACCTTCGCAGCTCACATATATTTGATGGCGACTGTACACAATGTGTTGTTACTTATCATTTCCTATTGATGTAGCCGTGGGATGCCCGGCCTTAGAATTGTCCCCCACCATATCGTCCCGTGGTTGCGGTAGGAGTCTGCTAAGGGAATATACCGGGAGATGGGCAGCAGCATTTTCCGAAAGCCTAAACAACAATAAACAAAAAAAATTGCGCGCGCCAACCCGCCTGCCAAGCGTGGCGCGTATGGCAAACCCCCCTTTAATCAAAGTTCCCCCTATGTTCAGCAGTGGACGTCTTATGGCTGAGATGATTGATGTAACGCGTCCAAGCACTGAATATAAAAGAGAACTAATTAATATGACTAAACATAATTTCTTAATCTAATTTACCTGTTAGTAAATGGAAGTTTCCCAGTCCCAGAATAAACAGATATACATCATTCTGTATATTTTTTTCTTCCTCACAAGTTATAATGTGTACTAAAGAGCAGCGATCTTTATTTACTTACATCAAGTTAAACACATTACTAAACTGTCGGCCGCGGTGACCCACAAAACTTTTGGGACAAGGGATCCTTAAGAGTTCTTTTCTCCAATGTGCTCGGAAATTTTCAGCTTACTGTAGCAAAATGAGTACGTGAAGTTCTTCATTTTTTACCAAAACGAATTAAAAAAAATAAAAATCATTATTTACCTGTTTTAGCGGCCGTGAAGTAATTTGTCAACGCCATAAATATGTATACACTTTTGCACCTTACTCCATTGTAATAAGGTTCAAAGTGTATACATATTTTAGGCGTTGACTAGTAAAATCCATTACTGTATTGTTTTTTACCTTTTAAACTTTTCATCCGTCTAACAAATATCATTTCAAACAGCCAATACTTAAGCGACGTCTATACACCGTCTGAACGGCAATCCCTTCAAACTGTAGGATAGAGCGAGATAGTTAGATCAAAAACCTTGGTTGTCTCGTTCTTTGTCATAGCACCGCGTCTGATCGTGCGAATGAGGCTTAATACAATCATAGACAAAACAACTATTTTTAAGGTTTAATCTTGTATCTGTTGCATAAAAGGAGCATATTTAATACTGTCTTAAATAGCTTTTGACGAAAATTTCTTTTTAAATATTATTTGAATGACAATTGGCAGTATACATAGTTCTTAATACTATAAAAAAAAATTATAGAGGGAAACTAATTCATGACATTGAACGCTAATAACGTAACCAAAATCTGTAATTATTTCATTTACTTTACTTTATTTCCTCGCACTTTTAGAGAAAAGCACTATATATGCCTCGGCGGGAATAGAAATTCGTGGACTCGTCTTATTTTTTCGGACTCAGCTGCGCTTCGTCCGAAAAAATCGCTCATCCACGAATTTCCCTTTCCCGTCCTCTGCAATAATGTACTATTCTGAGTTGTACGTGGAACGTGGAAGTACTAGTATTAGCCACGTCTCATACAATGTATGGTAATATAACGAAACCCGTCTAGTTAGTTTGCTATACTATGCTTATTTCTAAATGGCAGGCATCTGGACATGTGGCAGCTATAAAGTGGTGGAGGCGGTGGAGCTCAAAGAATGTAAATAACTTGAAGAAAACTCCTCGAGTTCTGTGTTTGATTCAATATTATGGGAAATGATGTAATTTATTAGATTATGTCATAGCCAGAAGTTTTTGTTGGGGGAAAGTAGTGCTAAACTACGGAAGCTGCTTACTATCAGACGGGCCGTATACCTTTTTGCCACCGTAAAAATGAACATGGTATAAAAACAATAACTTTTTACAGAAGATTTAATTCCCCCGTTGATCTCCAACTCCATAACTCTCGTTGTGCTTTTCCTAGCAAGTATTGAAAGACAAAACACCCTTGTAATAGGACTAATAGGCTAGATGAATGTTTTTCATGCATGGTATCAATCGATTCGTTTTGTTGTGAGGATCAAATGTCTATATGGGGCCAATTGCCTTAAATCAACATAAAAGACAGGAAAAAGACTTAAATTCTGAGATTTACATTTGTTTCTCAAAACGCTCCTAACAAAATGATATAAAGCCTTGACGTCACAGCTTCATATTTGCCCTGTTTGAAGTATGGAAAAATTATGAAATTGCTATTTTTACAGTGAAATGTTGCGTTTATGTATATGGTTGCTGTACAATTTATTTCACAATAAAATGTTAGAAATCGAATGGTATCATTGGTTTTTTAAATTTCGTATTTTCAAAAATCGAAAAAATTTGAAACTTTGAAGCTCATCTTTGAACCATTTCAATAAATTTTTTTAATGTTTACTTTATTTGGATATTTTGATCATTTTGCATCCTATCAACTAAATTTAATTGCATAATTGAACACGTGTCATCACCCCTATTACAATAATGAAACAGAAAAGCTAGAAAACTCCTAACTCCCACTTAATCTTCTGTATTATTATTCATACTGCGTCGACTGGCTTATGCCAGTTGTTTTCACCACACATAAAAGTCGTATCAACCATTGAAAAACTCATACAATAATATATCTTATTCCTGCGCAATAGATTCCAAACTCAACTTGGTCTGGCCCTTATGCGTTCGTATGATGGATTAGAGTTACTTTTCATACAAAGAACTTCACGATTTATCGCGATTATATTCCGTATTGCTGATGTTCGGTTGTTCGGTTATTGTTGATTTTCCTTGTCATTTTTGGGTCATTCTATTTTTTCATGGACATGCGCCATCAAATATATTGGAGCGGCCAGGGTACTCAAAAATATCTGAAAATGCAATTTATCGCCTCGACAATAGAGGCGTTGTTCAGATATTTGTGACCATCTTGACCGCTCCGACATATCTGATGGCGACTGTAGTTTACATATTTCTGAATTAAATCCGTAGCTCGCAACTTGGCCGCTTTAATTTGTTTCATTGTGATTAAAAGAGGCGGTTAATAAGCTAGCATTTAAGACAGTTATGTTAAATATCGGCTAAATAAGATACTTATTAGGTACGTTTAAGTACTCATTGTTTTTGGATTTTTTTAGTAGCGGCAAGCTCTAAAATATATTTTTTTCGAAATCAGGACTATCTGGTTGGTACTAAATCGGCCCCTGACTGTCAGATGGCTTCTCTATATGATGGTCCATCATAGGGACGCAGCTATTACGTTAGAGGGAGCTAACGATATTGCGATCTCGTTCCGTTGTATAGCTGCGTCCCTATGATGGCCCATCATGTAGAGCAGCCAAGAGACCTATTATTTTGGCCAGCTTAAGTTATTAGCTAACACTATTGAGCTTGTTGCTACTTAACTTTGGGACTTATAAGGATGTAGCTATTTATTATATGACCTGTATATATTTATAAATCGAGTCACTTAGTGAACTTTGCTATGAGGCTGTGAGTACATCTATTAATCTTTGTGGCTCATATTACTCAACATAATTTTATATTATAGTTCCATCTCTTTCACCTCTAAGGGCCTTATCACACTTGAGCAATTTGAAAGTGATTTCTAAACAAAACATTTACGCGGCCAACTCGCGGCGTGTCCGCTCCCATACAAAACTCGCTCACAAATCGCAAGTGTGATAACGCTCTAAGTTTTTAATGTCAAATTCTTAGTTGGTTATCAATAAGTGGAATGACCCCATTGTTGATTTTCCTTGGCATTGATTCCTCGGGATTGTCATGGAGATATGGAAACTCCTCGGAATGCGGAGTCAGGAAGTACGTCAACTTTATTGGACTGAGGATATTTACGGATTCCTATAATATATGATGGATGATGGACCGACTATTTTGCTAGTTAGAATGTCAGAAAACTTCTGTGCATGTGAACTATAAATGGGCATTATCCAGGTTTGTGTGCGACGTCTCTCGAGTTCTGAATAACTTATTATTTATGTATCGTATGGCTACACGTCACTGGATATAGAGAGGCATTTCTTCTTTCAGGTGGTAATAGTAGTGGGAAAGTAGATGGTAAAGAAATTCCAGTGAGTGCTGCGAGGTCTATATGGGACAGTGCAGCTGCCAAGTTTGTAACTTACTATATACAGGATGTAACAAAAATACTGGTGATCCGTTTAAGGGCATAATTGGTATCGTATTGCGAGTAGGAAAAAGTAGAAGAAAAATTTTTTGGACGCAATGGGGCAATTGTATGGGGCGAGTCGTCCCAGCTGGCCAACCCTCCATACAAAACCAAAAATTTTTTTCGCGAGAAAATTATTTTTTCTTAGTGTTTCACAATAAGAATATGATACCAATTATGCCCTTAAAAGGATCACCAGTATTTTTGTTACACTTTGTATAACTTACAAGATTTTTTTTTCATTCTAAGCCTGATATAGGTGATTTAAGATATAGGATTAGGTCATTAGGTACAGTACGGCCTAACATAGGTATACTATGGAACAAACGCAAAAATTGCAATACATTTTTGGGCTAGTATATCAAACATCACGTCACACTTTCAGGATTTTGGGAACATAGTAAGCTTAGAGTGCTCACTTGATACAACTATTATTCATGCCCTCTGCCGGCCCTCAGTCCCCTTAGTCGTCAAATAATCAGTTTTATGGAGTAAGCACTCAATGCTTACTTATTTCTCTATGCCATAGATTGTTGTTCAGTAACGCTGTGTCCTATGTGAGCGAATCAACGCGAACGCGAAGCGGTGCGGTGTGGCGCGAAGCGGCGAAGAAACAAACACTAAACAGTCGACAGCGATTCTAGTGCCCTGCGTAACTAAACAACCCACGAACGCAAATCGGCGCGGCGCGAATCGAATCGAACGCGAACAGTTGGTTTGATATTTTCGCGCGAACTAGACGCTTCCATTCGCCCACGTTGGACACGGCCTAAGCCCTTGTGTTGTGATCATTTAAAATATTTTAAACTGCGGTCAACGGGAGCGTCGAGCGATATTGCAGTGTTACTTTTGTGGCCTATCAAAGAGAAGTTTTAATACTATTATCAGAAGTCTCGGCTATTAAGCCGTCTTAGATAAAGGGCAGATTTTGAATACTAAGTCAACTTATAAATATTTATGAACCCTAAGGTTAGCCTGCGTAAAGGCTAAGTTATGAAATATGATCTAAATTAGTTTAAAAAACTTTTGCTAAAAATATGTAAACTCTTTTGTACCTTACTCCTTTGTAATAAGGTTCAATAATGTATACTTTATTTTGGCGTTGACTGTACTTAGAAGTTGTAGCTACATGTATGTAACCTCTCTTTACCGTGCTATACCAAGAACTATAATAAACACTAATAATTAATGTTTACGGTCGGCAACGCGCAAGTGACACTTCTGGAGTTGCAGCCGTCTATACGCTACGGTAACTGCTTAGGTACCACCACGCGGGCCGCATGCCTGTATACCACCATCGTGGTGTAAATAAAAATTAAAACGGATTACTTTGTTTGAAAGTTTCTATTTAGGGTAATGTCCAGTTAATATACTCAATGTCCTTAGAGAAGTTGAGGAAATTTCATAGTCCACGTCCAAATTGGTCCGTTAGAATTTAAATTAAACATTAAAAGCACTGGCCTCAATATATTCATGACATAAGTAATTCAGTGGCGGTCCAAATGCACATATAATTATGGAACTAGTTTCCAATTCTGTATGCATTTGAAATGTAGTTAGGAAATTAGGTTCAGTTGAAATGGTCTTAGACGTACGTTAAATGTGGATAATATCATTCAAAATTAAATAATTGTTTATTTTATCTAAATATATGTGAGAGTGCAGGTAAAAGGTCCCACTTAGTCGATGTCTTAAACGAAACATATGTTTCTATGTATGACGACAAAGTGGGACTTTTAACTAATTTTGTCGACATATAAAATAGTCACATGACTATGAGACTGACAACGCACAGCAATGTCACAGTGAGCTAAAGTAACAATCAAATATTGTCGTCCTTAAATAACGGTAATTTGCTACTGACACAAATGGTTGACCAGACTATATTGTAACCTAACGTCATTTATTCGAAACACCTAAAAAAACAACCAATAAATAATCCCCAAGCACTTACTGGCTAGGGTTGTCGCTCCAAAAATATACCGCGACCAAATGCTTAAATATCTGTGACAAAATACTTAGGTGCCAACATAACCACAATCACACATAATGTTGTCTTTCAAGTAAAGCCCGCATTTGGACAGCCCTATTACAATACCAAATAACTACCGTTTCACCGCGATCCATTTTAAACTTTACCCCGTCACAATAAAGTTGACGACGCATAAGCTGTAAGTGTTATTAGGGATGGGATCTTTCATTTAGTACAGTCGGAACCCGAAGCGTTACTAAACATCACCGAACGGCGCGAGACTCGTAAACAAAGTTGTCGCCGTTGTGAAATGGGCTCTTTTATGGGAGGGATGTGAGTCGAGTTTCGAGTGGCAGGTGGGGGATGTTTTAAGACCGAAACTGAAACGCCAGGACAGCTGTGTGGTGTTAACTTTTTACACGGAGCTAAAGATAGTGGCAGTGACGTGTGCAAGTTTAATGGCGGGCTGCTTGGCGGGTACATAGTTCAGTATTTTACTTCATTAAAACCAGGATTTGTATGAAGCTTGAGAAAGTTAGTTGACAAGAATTGCGCTCTATAATAATCTAGTGTATTCATAGCCTAAATATTACGTAGGTATTCATAAAACCTTGAGATGAAGTGGCCGAAACCCTATACTACCAGCTGTTGTGTGTTGAGTTGGAAGTCTGTAATTAATAAGAGGTATATTTTCCTCCCTTTTTAAATTTCTTAAAAAAAATACGATGTAGTTTTTTTTAAGTAATTTTATCGTGCCCGCTATTTCTTGTCTGTTACGAATATGGATGATAGAAGGTAGAATGACAATCTCTATGATAAATTTGACAGCTACGAACAATTGACAGGCCAATATCGTCAGGCCGACTGATAGTGGGTGGGCCTCATTACAAAAGTGTCCGTCAAAAGGCGTTAAATTGGCGGCGCCACAATAGCTATAGAGTTATGGTAGCGCAAGCGCGCTTCACTCCGTCAATAACTACTAAGTTGCTTTAGCTTTAGTAGCGCCACTCGGAGAGATATATATGGAACTTTTAATGTTTACAGCTGGACACTTTTTCGACCGTTCTCCTATCAGATAAGAGATACTTATTCTTCTTATAATATCCATAGTTACCACCTTCAAACCTTAAATAAAGAACGTACTCACACCTAAAAGGTCAACAACGCTGTTGTGACTCCTCTACCATCAGGCGATCTGTCTGCTCTATGATATAAAAAAAATCCCTTAGAACAGTCGCTAGTTAATAATAGATCTTAGGCTTAGGTACTAGGTAGGTAGGTCATAGTCAGAAGGTAGAGCTGCAAACGGAGAAAGACCGCGTCAAAGGCCTCCAAAGGGATGGACTGACCAGATCAAATCCGCTATGGAAGGACCCTTGAACAAGTTTGTTAGAATGCCATCAAACCGGCAAGAATGGCGAAGAATTGTAAAACGAGCAACATCTGTACCTGATACTGCTAATATACCACGATAGTCTGCAAAGAGTACAACGAATAAGAAGAGGTAGGATAGATTACATAGGATTTACAATGCCTGTGTTCGTTTGACACCGGATTAAACAGTATCCCGGTAACGCATACAACGTTACCAATCTCAATTTCGAATTGTCATTGTAACTTGCAATGCAATGTATTGTCCAACAGTGTGACGAACTAATTTATTTACCGACAAACAGTATGACAAACTAATTTAGGTACAAGTTGAATTAAATACGTCTGGCGTTTGGATTTGTCGTCTACCCGTTTGTCGATTCTGAACGCCAGTATTGGGTAACTGGCTATTAAGAAGTCTGAAATCATATCAGTGAAATGAACAATGTTTTGTTCAATTAATTGTGAACAATATGTAAACGTGTGTCATAATAATACTAGTATTAGGGCTATAAATATAGTAGAATTAGGTGTTGTAATGCCACATCCAGTAGGCACACGCCGCAGCATAATAAAACTATTTTTACCTCCCCCGGTTACAAATTTAGCCTCGGACTAATTGACGCCTTAAATCTGTCCTCGCGACTCCCCACTCGCGTTATGATCTCGAGGACTTGTGGAACTTCAAATTTTTCTTGGTAAGCCCTAGCAAAGAGAATTAAGTACCTAGAGTGTTCTCTCCATACGTGGCTAAATACGTATATATAATAAGTTTAAAGCGAGCTTTGCTAAAAGTATTCAAAAGATTACAGCTTAATACGTTTACGATTTAAACCATACCTCCCATGCGACTTGTTATTTAATTAGTAGTTTTGCTATGTATGGAGTTAGCAATCTATCTACTCATTTATCTATGGCCCTAGCTGTCTGTCTGTCTGTCCGTCTGTCTGTCTGTCCGTCTTTCCGTCTGTCCGTCTGTCCGTCTCTCCGTCTGTCACCAGGCTGTATCTAATGAATCGTGACGGTTAGACAGTTGAAATTTTCACAGATGATGTATTTCTGTTGCCGCTATAACAACAAATACTAAAAACCAGAATAAATTAAATATTTAAGGGGGCTCCGATACAACAGAAATGATTATTTTCACACATAAAAAACATCTAAGTATCTACTTAATTACGAAAATAGAAATTAATGAATCGATGAATACGTTAAAAGCTTGATAAATCAAAGTATCGTCAAAGACATAGTAGTAGTAGTAGTAGTAGTAGTAGTAGCACTTTATTGTACACAAAGAAAAATACAAAACAATTTTAAGAGATATAGGTACAAAGGCGAACTTATCCCTATAAGGGACATAGTATGTTATTTCTGTGTCTTTTGTATTGAACGGTATTGCTGCTCTAAGTTTCGGTAGCTCAGTTGATCGAGCGGCGGACTGGTATGGTTCCCAGGATCAATGGTTCGAGTTTCGCCTGAGGCATTAATATTTTCCAACTATATTTTCTAATCATAAAACGTACTTTTGACTAAAAACTAATGTAGTCTAGAACCTGCCAGCTCTTACCATACAAAGTGCCCACAGTGGTTTACAATGTATGGCGGGAGCTGTCAGAATAATGTATTGAATTAAAACTACTACTTTAGAGTTAAATAAAAGCCGTATGCTTGTCACTGGAATTTCTATTTAACTCGAGTTCTCAATATTTGTCTTGCTCCCACATTCCCCACTTTGCACAATGAATTTCCGAAGCGCTTTTGACTTAATAAGAACAACGGGTCAGTAAAGGGTTACTAAGACAAATGCCGACATGTCCCAAACTACTTCATCACATATTCGTTGCAAGAATTCTATCCCAAATATCCTTAACTCGTAAAGTAAACATCTCCACTTGGTCTAAGAGCTGGCCACGTCAGATATGACACAATAATGAGAGTATTGTAACCAGTGCAGTTAGATTGCATGACCATCCTTATTGCTAGATCCAGGCATCTGGCAGCTTTTAATGGGTGGAGATCAGAGTGACAGACCAACAAAATTTTTAAGCTGGAAAAAAGTAATACCGAAATAGGTAAAAACTGCTGAAGTTGTGTCATTTATAGAGAACAGGGCCTATATTTTAACATTAGAATAAAAAAACATTGTATATTATTGCGGAAACAAAAACAGTAGGCGAGTAATCAAAAATTACATTATACATGGCCTGATTTACACTTGTAAGTTTTGCTTACGTAAGTAGGGACGCAGCTATGGGTTAGAATGAGATACGAATATCTCCATCTCATTCTCGCCAATAACTTCGTCCCTACTTACGTAAGTAAAACTTGCAAGTGTAAATCCAGCCTTATATGTTGATGTAATTAATTACATAATTTTTGATAATATTGGATCAAACCCAGATCTCTACAAATTGTTTTCTTCAAGTTATTTGCATTCTTTTACCTCCGCCACTTTACAACTGCCAGATGTCCGGATCTAGAAATAAGCATAGCAAACTAACGAGAGGGGTTTCGTCGCTCTCATTATTGTGTCATATCTGACGTGGCCAGCTCTCCGTCTAACTGTACAGTTTTGTTTCCTCAAACAATTACACTGTCAGGTCCGCACGTTACTTCCCACCACAAACTTAACTCTTACTGTTGGATAGAATAAGAAGCCAACGCCGTTGCATACTTAGTTGTTCTCAATTTCAAGTTTGGAACGAAACGCCGGCCGCAAAGTTAAATTGGGAGAGTAGTTTAATTGGGAAGAATTATTTCATTAGTGGATACACGACCCTTTAGGTCACATGCGAGGCCTTGATTGGCACTCGTGAATTTAGTTTGATCGGTTTAATTGTTGGTAAATGCCGATGGCGAAGTTGGGGACGCATCAATTAACTAACATAGATACTTAGTTATTTAAACGAAAACCAATTTTCAAATACCAGCAAGACCGTGCCAAACAATTAATATCATCATTGCTGTTAGAGCCGATAGTTTTTATATTTTTATTTTAGTTCCATCTTTGGGGATTCACTGAAAAAAAAAGGATTACAAAACTACTTTGGCTATTTCATCAATAACCAAAGTTTGGAAAAGAGTTAATCAAGTTCATTTGTTAATAAAATAACACATGGTTTATGTATAAATAACAAAACATTTTGGTAAGAATAAGCCTTAGTTTTGTAGTCACTATTTTTAAGTTACTGGTAGACGAAATTTGGTTGCTTGTAACAAATTATTTTTTTCATTTCACTGTATGAATTATCTTGGAATTTAAATCTGAAAGAAGAGACTGCAAGAGCCAAAAATCATTGGCATTTAATCATTGTGTTACTTTTTTCCTTCATAAGTTATTTTTTTTATCACAAAGATTAGGTATGTTTTGAAAGTGTTTTTTAATTATGTTAGAAAAAATTTGACCAACGTCGGTCAATTAAAGGAACGCAAGTTATGCGTTAGAGTTCCGATACTGGTCCGACGTATGGATAGAGCATGAAACCCGTCTAGTAAAGCGTCGAGTCCCGCTTCATTACATTATTTTGATTTCTTCCAATCTTGTGATGCTAAGGTGCCGAGCCTATAGTATCCTCAAACCAAACAGACGACTGAGGTCATAGCGCTGTCTCCTTCACTTTTGCTGCGGCTGTGCAAGTGTGAAAGAGAAGTTTTATGACCGCAGTCGTCCGTTTGGTTTGAGGATACTATAAGACAGTGGACAGTGGACATCCCATGCAAAAAGTGTCTTTTAAATAAATTCCGCCGAACTTAGGCTGCGTTCCAACCAGAGATGAGCGAGTATGCGTTGCGACCAATAGAGCTGTGCTATGAGATAAACAAATGAATTGATTCCATCGGTTCCTAAAACACATTCTTCGCAACACTTCGCTCATCTCTGGTGGGAACGCAGCCTTAGTCGTAATATTAAAGCATAAACATGGATTTTCCAAGTGAGTGCTCCAGCACATAATATGAGGGTCCCGTGAGCGCATAAATCGTACGCGGGTCGTAAATCGGCGACCGCGGAATTCTTCGGCCGCCATTTTGAAATTAACGCGCCATTTGGAGGTTAGCGCGGTTTTATATTAATAAAAAACGTTGAGGGTACGAAATTTAAGCTGTGATTGGTGTTATGGGGAGATTTGTGAGGAGCGTATTTCGTAACGAGTTACTGCTGTTAAGGTTCAGGCCTGATCATGGTTAAATTACTGGAGTTTAGTGCCAAAACAGAGAAATATAGTAAGTTAGTACGTTGGTGGCACGTAACGTATCCTTTTATTGTGTAATAATTATTATTGTCTCGGCTATTCAGGGGGGATGATTTTTGAGATTCGAGCACTCGAAAGTGACATTTAAAACTCCGAATAAAACGATGAAATTATGTTTTAAAAATAAAAGCGATAGAAATTGAAAATGATGATTATTTAAACTATTAATTCCATGCGAAAAAATTGGCGACAAGCTTTTGTGTGCGATTATTTTCGAGCTTGAATTTTTTGAATTCGAGCGTTCGGCTGGCAAAAATCGGCCCCCAGAACTAATAGTGAAAGTACTGGAAACCTGTTAAATACCAAAGATCAACTCGGCGAAGCATAACATTTAATACTTTAATCCACAACATTTTAGCCTACATAAGACGAATTCTGCTACTCGATGAGGTAGGGTTGCCTACGGCTTACTCTTGATCTATTATTCACATTTCCCGAAATATTTGCGCGCGTGGACAGTGCCTTTGTCTCGTAATTTTGATAATTTAAGTTATTATCTGACTTAATTCTATAACATCCAATTTTGATGAGTGATTAATTTACAAAAATAATTCAATTTATTTTTCAGGTGTTTAAAGTAGCACTATTTTTTTTTTAATTTACCAAGATAACTCAGTTATTAATCAACTTCAGAGAAACATTTTTAGACCAAAACTACCTTCAAAACGCAATGTAATATGCTGAAACTCACAGAAGGTTTCATAGAAAATTTTGTATAATTGATGAACCTGAAATTCAGAGTAATATATCAAATAAATCTTAAAGGATTCTCTTGGAGGTTCCCCAGGGAATCTATTTACCTGTTTGCTGTGAGGAAACAGCTTTACGTCAAAGACCATGTTATACCAGAACTGTAATGTCTCGTGTCGAGGCGACGAAATCGTGTTCCTATAATTTGATGCGATCCGAAAACGCATTAGCCCTATTACTGGTTATAAAGAAGCATAACGGATAGCCTTTAACCTCATGTGTCACTTTCGCACTTACATAATTGTTACAACGTGGCCGCTATGGCGACAGATGCTAAAAACCCGACCACATTAGGCTAGCAGTCTTAGGGCAGATGTCCCGGTTGTGGTCACTGTGCCGGTTTTGGCCATTTTGAAATTTATCAAGGTATAGACAAATTTACAAGTCTATGGTTTATGGTTAATATAAGAGTAAAAAATGGCAGTACAGATGGCACTGTCATCTGTCATGTATAAGTTGTCATTCAGCTGTCAGGGGCCATGGAAAAAATTGACCAAAACTGGCTCCTGGACACTTCATTCTTCTTTTCTGACATTTCATTAAAGAAAAAAAATATATCTTATGTCAGAATCTTTACAGCGGAGATTCATATAAATAAAGTAATATATTTTCACTGACTTAGTACAAAAAAAGTGTCATAATTCCTTATTGACACAAAATGACGGACGTCTGAATAGACAAACTCTCCTTAAAGTGGCAAAAACCGGGGCATCTGCCATATAGCTCTGTACATTTTTTTCAACGATTTAACGGTCCAGAAATAACTAACTTGTGGCGTTTCGCTCCCATACAAAACTCGCTTACAAATCGCAAGTGTGACTGATAACACTCTATGTAAGGACGATTATTTGACTTTATGTATGAGTTACTTGAGAACTTGGGCCTGGTCAGTCTCAGCGCTGGCCTGTGCGCGGATCGCCTGGATGTAGGATTCCGCAAAGGTGTCGACGCACGTAAATTTGTATTTGTATTCAGTCAGTCCAGGTATTAAATGGTCGTTGACTTTACGTACAATTTATGTATCAAACATTGTGGTTTTACAGGTATGGGTAAACACTGGAATTATAGGGGTAAGGCCTCGATGTTTTCTTATTATAGGTGTTTATACGATGTACGAAGTAAAAATATGTTTAAGACTTTTATTTATTAGGGTCAGGTGCATCCTGTAAAAGAAGGACTGGGGACTTCAATTTGTCTTAAAATTTCTTCATGAGCTGTAGGAAAACTGGTCAGATGCCTGAGAATTAGGCAAGCCGACGGGAATCGTGTTCTATGAACGCGCCGCCACTGGTAGGTGGTAGTAGACAGATAAACAATAGTTTACGTGGTGAATATTATATTGCTAGTAACAGCACAAAAACCTAAAAACAATTCGTTACCATTGCATTCTATATTTAAATCTGTGTCAGATCGTAATACCGATCATAATACTCGTATATGTGGGATTACAAACATCTTTATCCCTTTTTATTCGTCAAATAAATAAATAATACTTTATAAGGCCACAATTTCCGAGTGTAGACAGAAATACCGGATTTTCGTTGAAAGCAAATTATGACAGAATGGTTTTACTTTTTTTTTAATTATAAAGTATAATAACTGATCTGATCAAGGTTAAAAAAAGCCAAAACTTGTCCGTTTTCTGCAATTCTGCAAAATGGTAGTGCATTTTCGTACTAACATTTTCATACAATCCTGATATAATGAGTAGCTTTTCAGTCGAGCAACTCAGCAAGCTTCGGATTCAGGTGCAATTCAAAATGTGAATTGTAATATTTAATAATTTCTATAGGTATTCTATTATTTTCCCATTCCAACATTAAAATCGGTTTGATCACTTCCTAATTATTCATCTAACTTTTTTTAATAAACCTAACTTCGTTTAGCAAGGTTTTAAGGTACCGGTACCTTTAATTACCAAAACTTTGGTACCGTTCGTATACCGCATCTGTCCCGAGCGTAGCCAATAAATATGTAAATTGTTCCGGATTAGGCGAGGGTAAGAAAAGCGCTTATAAAAGTCGTCCTGGATGCTTTTACACTACAAGACGTAACATCATATAACATTTGCTATACTTACAACCTTTAGATCCCGGAGTGTGGATGTACCAGACGTATGTACAAAAGCGATAATTATATTTACCTTTTACGCGGCTTTTGTTGTTGATCAGGCCTTTGAAAATGGGATATTAAATCGATTTCGGGAATTCAATTTGGTTTTACACCGTACGTGTACGCATTTTGGTGAAAGGAGCGATTGCGGTGGAGGTCAATATTTGTTCGGAATATGGAGCTAAAGTTCTATAGGAATGTGATGGTGATAAAGATAAAGGATGCGAGAATTAACAGGTTTTTAAGTTATAACGCAGTGAAATATAATATTTTTTGTATTGTATGTTCAAAGCTCCCTGTTTTCTAGTTATGGGACGCAAGCACGCCATTTAAATTTTGCGTTATGTAATGAAAAGTGTTTTAAGGTCCTAAATTTATTTCACTAAAAATTTAATAAACAGAACTAATAAGTGAGTCAAGTCACGTTAAAATTGAAGGACCTGAGCTTGTATAATATTATGTAAGGTGCAATAAATCAAAACTATATTAAATAACCCTTTATTAGCAAAATCAAATTTAAAAAAAAACTGTCTGTGCGTATTTAGCGCGTAGTAGCGCCAAGGCGAAACTAGCATGAGTTATAGCAAATGAAAACCTTAATAGAAACATATTCGTACCATTATCTAAATTCAAGTCTATCAGTAAATAGTGGTGATAAAGGACGGGTTTGAATACGGTGCCTCGTACTCAATACGTATTTATGGCTGGAGATTATGGCTACCTAAAGGATGAACTTTTGAGATAAGACCTAGTTCTAGGTTTGAGGTTGGCTTTTAGAAGTAACCGTTTTGAATTACTCGAGCGAATTCTCTCCATCTCAGATCTCACTTCCGTCATAGAGAAATAATAAGCATTATAGAGTTCTCACTCCATACAACTGGTTATTAGCCCGCAAGCTTGACATTTTGAACGCTAGACGACTAAGGGGTTGAGGGAGGAGCGGGCAGGAGGTGTGATTAGGGCACCCGTTGTAAACCCTTGGTATTCACGCCCCCAGCCCGCTCCTCCCTCAACCCCTTAGTCGTCTAGCCTTCAAAATGTCAAGCTTGCGGGTTAATAACCAGTTGTATGGAGTGAGCACTCTATAAGGCTTGTTATTTCTCTATGCTTCCGTCAATTAAATGTGGGACTAGGAGCGAACTTGCATTCACATTGCTGTTTAAAAACAATATAAAAGCAAATATTTTTTTTTTTTTTTATATAGCCTATGTTGTGTCCCACTGCTGGGCAAAGGCCTCCTAAAAGCAAATGGCAATTTAAAATGTTTTCGAATTCTAAGCAATCCTTTAAAATCCCTAACCAGAAATTAAGCTTACGAAACGGTAATTTTCCTATGAACTCTGTCATAGCGGCGAACGCAAATGGACTACTAATTTATGGTAACAAAGAAAATTGCTACCGAAAAAGTCGGGATCCTATGAATAAAAGTCAAGTAAATTGGGCTCAGTCGACTGGTGTTGGTTTTATTTATGTTCCGATATATCAGAGCCGCTATGGCACTCAAAATTATTTAAATTTGACAATGGAGATGTGTTTTGATATTTTCTTCGGTTTGATTGCTTCGATATATATGATCTTATAATAAACTTAATAATTTTAAACAAAAAAAGAACCGACTTCACTTAGGATCCGCTATTCCAAAAGGAAGTGGCCGAGTTGCTGTAAAAAATAGTGAAATCACTATAGGTGTGCCTATAATAGTTGAAGAGTTCCCTCGATTTCTCCAGGATCCCATCATCAGATCCCGACTTGGTGACAATGGGACCATCTAGGGGTTATACCTGTTCGATTCAAAAAAAAATTTTGAAAATCGGTTCACGATTCACGGAGATATGGAGTAACATACATACAAAAAAAAAAAAAAAATTATGATTAAAAAAAAAAAAAATTCTGTCGAATTGAGAACCTCCTCCTTTTTTGAAGTCGGTTAAAAAGATAAATGAAATGTATTCTTCAATTTAGGCCCACTACAATGCACGGAACGTCAGAGAGAAAAAAGAAACTACCACCGGTTTTAACCCTGCACCTCTGACCCGAAAAGTATTACTTATGACAGTTATGATTATGACCAGCAAGAAACTCGGCGTGTAATTTTTTTTCAAAACAGTTATAATTTCAAGGTGTTTGGCCCATGAGCCGTCAAATTTTTCTTAGGTGTAGGCGGTGTCACTTCCCTCCCCTTTTTTGATACCTAATCAACACGGATTTGGTTTTCTATGTCACCTTAACAATTTGGACTATTTACCATTATTACATATTTTATAGTATTGCATAAATTTGGTGCAAAGAGCTGACAATACAATTATGAAAAGGTTTATAGCTCTTTTTCGGTACATGCTGTCTATTGTTTTAGTGAATATCGGCCAAATATTTTAGGTTCAATTATTATGGAACGCAGCGTCATCAAATTAACGGTATATGCATATCTAATTTCTAATGAATGTACAAATTATTAACAATCGCAATTCAGAACTGCATTAAATCAAAAACTATCAATTTTGATTAAGTATGTATAATATTAGTTTTGGAGCATGTATTTGTTTACTTATGTACCGGAATGATTTATCTAGAAACAATGTAGGTAATTAATTTCATATAATAATTGAGGGAATTTATATTTTAAATGGTATACGAATAAAATTGTACACATGGTTAGTACTGAATTAGGAATAGTCAGCCCATATCTATTACCAATAACAAGAAACTCCCTAAAAAAATTTTTGGTACTCACTTTTTTGCTGACGGTACCTAGTAGATTGTATTGTCATGTAAATAACGGGAGTTAATTACTATTAATATTTAGAGACAAATCTCAGTTTAATCAAACACCGGGTTGTTGAAATACAAACTTACAAGTTTTTATGCATATAAATAAATAATACGGAGTCAAGTTAAATAAAAGTGTATAAAAATAACGGAGTATCTACTAGACGTAGTAGTAGTAGCCAATGGAAGTCGTTATAAGCACTATAAGCATATTGATTTAATAATTAAAGCTACACGGAAAGAACTAGTTTAGTCACTTTTTTTATGATATGTAGGTATTAATATCTCATAAGAATTAGCAAACTAGCTGTAAATATGAACAAAATATTATTATTTATTTATCGAAGAAAAAACAGAACTTACTTAACGTACAATAGGCGTACGTACTTAGTACATCTACTGAGAGAATTTGTTGCACCACAAAATAGCCGTACTTATAATTAATTTCTCATGAAATATCTTCTTTTTGAGAAATAAAAAACTCTTAAACCCGAAATATTCTTGTTCTATGATTACACACTGTTTTCAAAAGCCGTTACATTTTTCTCAGCTACACAAAAATCACATTTTCCACGGCAGTAGGTACTTAATAATAGTTACTGTCGTAATACATTACTCTCACGTTCCCTTTTCTTTCAGGTAACCACCATCCATCTTTCAGAACGAGAGACGTATGCTCATACACCTACACTTCAGGTAAAATAAATACCTACAGTCAAGGAGATTACAAGGCCAAGGACTGTAATGTATACTCGTACTATACAAAGCCGAGTTTAAGTCATTCTAGAAAACACAAGTGATGCCGTATAATAACTTTAAAATACATAAACAATATAGGCCAAGTAAATAAGATCTATAAAAAGCGTTTTGAGGAAGTAATTCCCAGCAGGCTGGTCTGCGTCTAATCTCAGTTTGTGCAAAGCAAAATAAATGCAATGTTTAAAAAAGTCAATCCATTCAATGTTAAATTAAGAAGGTTAAATTCGGCTGCATTTTGGTAAGCATAGTATAGCAAACTAACAAGACGGATTTCGTTGCTCTCATTATTGTGTCATATCTGACGTGACCAGCTCTCCGTCTAGTCTTAATATATAAATACCTAAGATCAAACCATTTCTTCACTTCGACACTCAAACAGTTATTTTGCTTTACCATTTGGAATATGGGTATTCCTTTCTCAGAATCCTTCCAATGGGAATCTATCATATTATCCATCAAAATATCCGGGAAGCATTTTCCTGGCCCGAAGCTTGTTTGCGACCAAATCTTGGCAAGTCAGGAGCACATTTACACATTTTCAAATTCTAACCTCAAATTCCTGAATAACATATTTTTCTGAAGATATTATTGGGAGGCTTTATAGATTACTTGTCGCTTAGATAGTGCATGTAACGACTTGTCTTGTGGCCTCATATTGTTATTGCCATAATGTATATTGAGTGATCTCGTTTTAGTTGTCATTATTTGTTGTTTGTTTGTAGGTACAAAGTTGCTTATTTTACGTACTTAGAGATGTCAAAAATTCAGTCAACATAAAAATCGTCACCTTAGTCGTCATATTTTCATATTATAATACTTAGTATATTATTCTGCTGCAAGTAATCACTGATAACAATGGTGGAAACTGGATAAGTGAAACCTGGGTTAGTGGAAAACCTCTTTAAGTGGAGCTAAGTTCTCGGTTCCAGTCCCTTGGCAACGAATTACCTCTATAAGTGGAATTTTGGGACCTCTATAAGCGGAATCCATTTTTTCGAAAATTTATTATTTTTACCTCTGTAACTGGAAGCAGCTGTCTCCGAAACCTCTATGAGTGGAATATAATATAATAAATTCTCGATATTGAAAGAAATGTGGTAAAATGTGACTCAGGTCAACAAACCAAAATGACGTATTTTTTTCATTAAAGTACAATCGGTACAATGATTTGATTTATTTAACCATACAGCTTTCTTTTGCATAAATAAATATTAGGAGTGATTTATTTGTTACTTACTTCATTTCATAACAAAAGACAGATATTATTTTTGTATACGAGTACTGTTGATTATTTACAGCATTGCTTTTTTTAAAGTCAGGATTGCAAATCTATTTTTTGTTAATACATATCTACATACATATTTAATAAAAAAATTGATTATTTAAGTCTTGATCTTTGACCATATACGTGACCTCTATAAGCGAAATTACTAGCATCCACAACCTCTGTTAGCGAGAGCCTCTGTAAGTGAGATAACGTTTTGTTTGAACCTGGTTAAGTGGAAAACTGGATAAATGGAAAACCTGGATAAGCGAAACTAAACAGCCGGTCCCTTGCGATTCCACTTATCCAGTTTCCACTGTATACATATAATAAACAATATTTAACTGGCCTCTGACACCGGAGGACTTGGTCACTTTTTCCGAAGTATACGACATCTATTTCAGTTTAATATTATAACTATCTCTTTTATCACGATAAACTGTTTTTTTTTCTAGCTTTTCCATTCTATAATATTTATTGTTACACTGATTTCAGTGCTTCTGGTTTGAAGACATTACTTGAATTGTTTAACCTACTCGGTTAGTTCCCGCTGTAACAATAAGATTTTATTTTGTATAAACTTACGGAGTCTTCGCTGCGTAGTCTATTGCAGCTGATACCCGGGTGCCTCCCACCTCCCCTTTATTTTGTAATCTCACCCCTGCAGGCCTTCCTCAGGTATTCGAAAAATACGCTTTGATCCCCAATATGTTACTATAATAAACATTGTTAAATTTATGTAGCGACAGATTGATAAAATGGTGTTTTGAAACGAAAGAAGCTTCTTACATTTTCTCGCACAGGTAGAATCCAGCGATATAACGAATATTTTCTAAACCAAGCATCCGCAACTTTTTATGTATCTATTCACATTCGAAAACATACTAGCACGATTGATTGGGAAAATACATATTTCGAATTTATTGAAAAATAATATATTTTTTTAGAAGTGGCCTAAAATAATGTATGTCCCTTGTTTTGATCAATATTCCTATACAAATCCCCTTTAAACCTTTTATATTGTGACGGACCTACAACTACACCTACATTATGCATGACCCGACATGCTTCTGGCCGGTTTTTTGCCCACCTAACCCTTTCTCTGTAGTAAGCTATTTCCAGTTTTTAACCCCATTAAATATTAAAAAATAATAACACCTCATTTTGCGCTTACACCCTTCTTAGTGCGGTTTGGCCCTAAAAAGGGTTGTTTTATGAATATTGTAAGTGTAAGGCAACAAGGGAATCAGGCTTCCGCTACAAAAGAAATCTAAAATCTTCATCGTGAAAGGGTGGGTTAAGTATAGCGAAGTACAGTCAACGCCTCACTAGGTATACACTTTTGAACCTTATTCCGATGTAATAACGTTCAAAAGTGTATACCTAGTGAGGCGTTGTGTGTACCTATGTATATATATTTTTTTAATACTCTTAGCGTTTATTTAGAAAATGATTTAATATTGAACTTAACAACTAATGCGTTAAAGAAGTTTTCGCAACCCCACCTTGGAAACGCGCTCTTTATCTCTTAAAAGAGGTGGGGATAATAGTACATTACGCACCTAGGGCGGTAAAATAAAGAACGGCTCAGATCGCGGATATTTGTGGCCCGAACCGAAGGTAAGGGCCATAGACAAGCGATCTGAGGCCTTCTTTATTACCGCCCGTGGTGCGTACACAATTTTACGTCTTCTCCTGGGTGTGAAGTGAGATTTGCCGCTACGCCCGTGGGCGTAATATCTCACTTACCGCCTAGAGTGACGTAAACGCATTTTATCCACATGTGGGGAAAGTGAAAGTAATTTGGTATAAGTTTTGACTAGTTTCACGATATCTGGCAGGATGGAGATTAAAGGGACGATTTTGAATAATATAATTTTGAAAGCATTCATTTGGCTTTAATTTCTTATATTTTATAGCTTATGTTTTTCATGTGGTTGTGCAGTGAAAAATGTATACTCGGCAGCAAAGTTTGTTCAACCTCTCTCTTGTGGCCCTCGTACGCTAAGGATTCCATTTTTTGAACCATTCGCTACGCTCATGGCTCAAGTTTGGAATCTTTCTCTGGTTCGGGTCTCAGTAAAAGCCCGAGAGGTTAAACATGAACTTTGCTCCCTTGTATAATAAATAACTATGTATAAATACCACAGCTAATTATTTGGTAAGGATTACATTTAAATAGGATTAAGTATTTGGCGATTATGCTGTATATTATTTGTATAAAAATATTATAAGAATTTCCGTGTACAATATAAAAGACGTTTGTTAGACCTTCTAATTCTTACGCTCCAGTTTCCTCCTTTTATAAAATAACCATTAACAATAAAGAATCCGGCTTCAGGTTTCTTGGAAACCGATACGACCGATACGTCTTTTTATTCAATCCATTGAACAATTTTTTTAACAAATATAAGGACAATCTTTCACAAATCGACCAAATCGACCTAGTCACACGGTACGCTCAATAAGTCGACGATATATATGTATAATAGAGAAATAAATACATAGATACCATACCCGCGATAAATACCCCTTAAGGTCAAGGTTAACGCGGGCTATTTTCCGCAACTCGACGTCTATATATTGCGCAGATTTAGCGTGCTGGGTGGCCTCATTCGTGCCAGCCCAGTTCCTACAGGAAGCCTAGCAGACCCTTTATGTTGCCGGCGACTTCCAGGAGTGCCCTTGGCGAACCAAACTTGCCGGCCTAGGCCCAGCTCACCGTACTCAGAGGTGAGGTGGGCCTAGGCCGGCAAGCCTTCTACAAGTAGACACGAGTTTTTTTTAACCTGACTTGGACTGTATCCTACTGCTGCCGTATCGCAAGCACACGCAAGTGTCAATTTATTCATACATACTTGATAGGTATTTAAATAGCAAAATACCTAAACCTATGCCTGAACGTCGATTTTGACTCGACCAAAATTTGAATAATTACAATTTCGTCACCGTAATAGACCATATTCAATAGAATACACAATATACACATTTACAATAGTAAAAATTAATGCCAGACAAATGGAATACCTTCTTCTTCTTCTTCAGGTGCCTCTCCATTACTGAAGGATGGCAGTCAGCTTCTTAAAATTATCTTTGTCGAGTGCTAATCTGAACAGTTCTTCAACGGTCTTTATCCCCGTCCATTCCCTGATATTACGGAGCCAAGACATCTTGCGTCCTCCAGGTTTACGCTTTCCGGGTACTTGTCCCATCATTATGGTCTGCAAAAGAGAATACTGGTCGTGACGCACTATGTGTCCGAGATAAGCCACCTTTCTTTGCTTTATGGTACGGACAAGTTCTAGGTTTTTTCGCATTCGGCGTAGAACCTCCACATTCGTCACTTTGTCCGTCCAACTAATACGAAGCATGCGTCGGTAAGACCACATCTCAAAAGCCTCAACTTTTCTGCGGAGCTCAGCTTTCATAGTCCACGCTTCACAACCATACAGAACAACTGGCCAGATGTAGCACTGAAGGAGCCTGGTTCTCAGTTCGACGGAGAGTTGACGACTGCATAATACGTTTCGCATGTTCGTAAATGAAGCTCGGGCTATTTCGATACGAGCACGGATTTCAGTATCGCTTTCCCATGTGTCTATGAGCCACGAGCCTAAATACTAGTACCTATCAACGTTCTCCAAAATATTACCATCAACCTGAATGTTCACACGGATTCTCTGTGAGTGTTATGTGTATTACCATCACTTTCGTTTTTGAGACATTCATGTTCAATCCGACCCTTTTACTATGCAACGAAACTCTGCTTACGATATCTTGAAGGCCCTCTTCTGTGCTTGCTATTAAAACAGTGTCGTCAGCATAACGTAAATTGTTAATTATTTGATCGTTTATGACGACACCGTGCTCCACGTTTTCAAGCGCTTCTTTGATAACTGCTTCCGAGTAAGTGTTGAATAAAATCGGAGACACGATACATCCTTGTCTTACACCTCTCTGTATGGAGACTGGATTTGTCTGCTCGCCATCTACCCGCACCGTCGCACTCTGTTTCCAGTACAGGTTCCGGATTATGCGCAAATCCTTACCGTCTAGACCAATCTCTCCCAATAACTTTATTAGTACCTCGTGTTTGACACGGTCAAAAGCTTTTTCATAATTTGGAATACCACGAGACACATTTAGCACCGAGAACCCGACTGTCGGGTTCTCGGTGCTGAATGTGTTAATGATTTGGGTAGGTGATCGTTGGACAAACAAATAACACGCGGAGTACGAGCATTTTGTGGCTTCTATTAGCCACATTCACCGCTATGCTACGCGCGTAGCGCTACGCCGTAGCCGATAACATGGGTGACGACAACGTAAACAGACAGTAAAAAATTACCTTACAATTTTTTCTGGACCGTTGCGATTCATACGGTCCCGGAATCAAATAAGCTAGGTGTCAATCACCTAAAGTTAACTGCCCGTGAAATGACGGGATGCCATCAGACCTTTCACTGGAAAAAGGGAACGGGTTTAAATTCACTTCGTAGGTCATCATCATCATCATCATCATCTCACCCATAAGACGTCCACTGCTGAACATAGGCCTCCTCTTATTAAAGGGGGGGGGGGGTTAGAAGAACGAGACGTGATGGGTGGCGAACCACATCGCGTCGCATGACTATTAATTAAATAAATCACCACAGCGTTCTCACGAGCAGTAGGGATCAGAGGTTCCCCTATCCCTTATCCCTTAGTCGCCTCTTACGACACCCGAAGAGACGGGGTGGCACTATTCTAAAGCCGGGGCCACGCAGCAGTATATGACATCTATATAAGTTTATAGCAAAAACTTATTTGTTTCTAGCTGTTTCATTTTTTCAGTGAACCCTGAACAACGTGTAGTACGTTAAAGCAAAGCACGTTCGGTAATGCTCGCTTTTTCGAAACAAATAACGGTATTTTTTTTCCTTTAAATTATGCTAGTTTGCTTTTTCGAAGCGAATACCTAAGAGTTTTATTCTGTGGTAGGATTACGTGCGGACACGGAAAGTTTGCTGTTTTAAAGTAAAGTAAAGTAAAGTAAAAGTAAAGTAATATTTATTAATCAAACAAAGTTTAACAGATTACCAGGTTGTCTGGTGCATTCCAAACTAGGCTGAAGCCTGTATCTTGGAATGCACCATAAAGAGAGAGAGAGTTTGAAGAGAATTCAGTTAGTTGGCTTTGTGTGTCAACCGGTTTTCTTTTAGCGTTTTGTTCGTTTTTATGAGTGAAGGGTTTAATTGCACTGGGAAATAATTAGGTAATTTTTAATTACTTTATCTACACCCATATCATAAACCCTCCATGATGCGTTCAAAAACCGCTCGTTATAACCACCATAAAAATAGATTGTTTCGTTAGAAGTTAGAACAAATGTCTTATATTCTGTAACGATGTTATTATTATCAAATAATAAGCAAAAATTCGATATCATTATGAAAATCCGGGATGCTCCGACCCGCCGGCACGCGCCCCGCCGACCGCCGGCACAATCGAGTTAGCTATGGCGATGGCGTGCAATCCGTGCAATGGCAGTCACTCAATCATCATTTCGGGTTTATAATATGTGTGTAGATAAAGCAGTGTATGCAACTGTACGTAATTAGGCCTTAAAACACTCGTGTGATCTTATTATGAAACCCACTTCGTTCGTTTCATAAAACCACACTCGTGTTTTAAGGGCCCCTATTACGTAACAGTTACATAAACTACTATTATAATACAGAGCCAAGGAGGTCTAAATTAATTATATTCCCGATAGGACCTAACTGATTACATTTTACCAAGTCACGTGATTATTTGTTATTCTTCTAAATAGAATGGACTATACTGTTATATTAAATGGACCCCTAGTGGAAGTTTTATGTTGTTAACATGCTATTATATGTACAGTCGGCCAAAAATGTGGTCTACCACCCTAAGGTTGAGGTTCGTTTGAACGTCATGAGACAAGAAGCCCAACTAACATTTAAGTGATAAAATGGGAGGTATAAAAGCTGAATTATAGTGCAAATAATTCTATTGAAATATACAAGAGCGCGAAGAATTAGTGTTATAGCCAGCTCTAACCCCGCTTTACCCCCGGATCTGGCACAAATTTTGCAGCTTTAGGCTTTCATAATCACTATACTATAGCTTTATAGAGCTTTAAGTTCTTAAAGTCACCCTTTTCGAACTCAAGCCTTTATCAACAAAACAACCCAATGCTATATATCAGCGATACAGAAGATATAAAACAGCCATAATACTTGGTGGATTACCTGTATCAGAGTTATATGAGTTGCAGGTGTCACCGTTATAACTCTTATCGCTATTCAAAGGCTATAAAATGGAATAAATAATGACTTAGTCATATTTTAGAGAGTTAGATTAGTGTATGATATGTTTTAAAGTTCTACAATTGAGTTATAAATATGTGGAGTACCACTTAAATGCATTACGATTCACTATTTAAACCTGTTATAAACATTTGAGTTACATACGAAGGAAAAATCTTTGCAATATTTCTATAAGCTTGTGCCAAAACAGTGGAAGTGGTTGCGACATGTCATTGGTTGAAGTGTTTGTGATTTTGTACTAAAGGTAAGTCTCATAATGAAATTATATCATATTTTTCATTGCATGTTTTATAGACTAGATGGGTCTATTTCGGTTGCGACGACCAGTTTACTGTGAATGTATATAGTTGTTTTTAACAAATTTTTAACGCGCCCTCAAATTACTGAAATTTACTCGAAAAAAAAAGGAAAATAAATATGTGTGATTTATTTTAATTTTATAAATAGTTGCAAATAAGTAGTTGAAATGATACGTAGTGTTTTTTATAGTTAACTAGCCAGATTATAGTGCAAAATACGAACGTAAACGGGTTTATTTAGATTTAGTTATGTGCTTGGTTGAAAAGAAAGTAAAACAAAATGGCGTTATCACTTAAGTAGATAAGGGACTATGTTATAGAACTAAAAGCGAGTATTTGGTGTGCGATTACGGTTAGGGTAATTTGCAACACGCAAATATCCAGATTGTGCTACTCTTGGGCATATAATAAATCTATAGCAGTTATAGAGAGCGGCTTAAAATACTTTAAATAGGGTTCCATAATTAAATAAAAGAACCCAAGAAAAAACCTGAAACCATAACTGTGACGATTTAAAGTGAAATGGTAGTTTGTTAATATTTTTTTTCGGTCATTAATAATAAGCAACTAGAAGTGTGAAAAGAAAAACAATTCAAATTACTTACTTTTCGTTTTCTTATCAATATCGAGTTTTAGAACCAATGTATAATCGTATATTGATTTTGTCTTTTCAGTTCTTTTCGCGATGATGGTATTACATCATTAAATAAAATGGATAATTACAAGAAACTATTGCCGCTGCCATCCAACTTTCCAGATGATTATAAAGATTTTGTAAACAAATAAAAAGGAGAAAGTTCAAACCGGTAAGTAATGTTAATTAAAGTGGCATGAAAATAAATAATTCTATATAAGTAAAAGAAACCGTAAAGTAAACCATGTCCATAGCTCTTAAGTGGATTTTATATATAAGTTTTGTTTAAAAGTAATAAATCAGTATAATTAATAATATTTATTTCATTGTAACGTATTTTACGTACACAATTCATACAACAATACAATTTGTAATTGGTTTCAGATTCAAACTGCAGTCATGAAAAGGACACAAAATGAGAAGAAATTCTAAATAATTTTATCTACACCCATATCATAAACCCTCCATGATGCGTTTAACAACCGCAAATTATGACCATCATAAAAATAGACTGGTTTGTTAGAACTTTCTTATCTGTAGCAATGTTATTATTGCTAAATAATAACATCGAATTCGATGATATTGTAAAAATCCGGCCTCCTCCCCGACCGCGGTTATGCTCCCCCCGACCGCGGTCATGCTCCCCCCCCCGACCGCCGGCACAATCAAGTTGGCCACGGCGGTGCTATGGCGGTCAATCTGACGGTTTCTGAACACGTTATTTAGGCTTTATGTGTGTAGATAAAGCAGTATATGCAACTGTACCTAATTAGGCCTTAAAACACTCGTGTGATCTTATTATGAAACTCACCTGCGGCTCGTTTTATAAAACCACACTCGTATTTTAAGGACCCTTATTACGTAACAGTTACATAAACTAATAAATAAAACTACTTTTAGAACTCTAACAAAATTGTTCAAAAATTATTAATTGTGATTTTGCATGTATATATACCGTGACAGTTACTTCTGTCAATTTTTATAGTTAGAAATATTTTTATTGTTACATTATTGATATCTACTGTTTACTGTTTTGCTTATTCATTTGTCGAATTAAATATTGATTAAACCCAATGTTTTGTTTACTACCCCCTCGAACACTGCTACCCATTTTCTTACTATACTATAGTCGATAAAAAAATCCATCACGGAACCCTCATTTCCGTCATCTATATTTGCACTTGACGTAGCAGGTTTTCTTTCTAATGTAAGACTTAAGAGTTAGTTTACGCCACATTATGACGATAATGTAACTCAAATGTTTATAACAGGTTTAAATAGTGAATCGTAATGTATGTAAGTGGCACTCTACATATTTATAACTCAATTGTAGAACTTATTATACACTAATCTAACTCTCTATAGTATGCCTAAGTCATTATTTATTCCATTTAATAGCCTTTGAATAGCGATAAGAGTTATAATGGTGGTACCCGCAAATCATATAACTGTGATACACAGAGCTCGGATTTTTCACGGCAAAACAAAACACTAGCGTAATTTAGCCAGTGCTTGAAATATTATTTTATCGACACCTATCGAGTCTTACTAGAGTATATGACAGGTATTGCCTCAGTACATTTTTTCTTTTTTTATTCGATGGTACACCTATCAGTGTGAATGTCAAAATTTAAAAACTAACAAACGTGCGAAAATTTCGAAAAACAGGAGACTTACTAGAGCTCAAAATCAATATTTTTGACCAGTCTAAGGTGACCTACTGGGGGTTAGAAGGTTGTGCATTAATTACCGGACATCCTGTATAAGTAATAAAATAACTTTTCATTTTAGCTTTGCCATAGTCGAGCAACAAAGAGGTAGGTCTGCATGTACAACTTAGAACGAAGTAACTATACCACCTCATTTAAAATGATAGAAACGACTGCAAATTTCATCTCACATGACATATGACATTCACACTTTAACTGTCATTTCATTACGTATAAAACGTAAATTGCATCTAGGTATTATTTATTTCGCAACGCATTGAATCCGACGTGTTTTATATACGTATAATAACTTAATATTGCAAGGTATCAATTAATACAAAAATGAGTAATGTACAAGATCGGATCAAAACGTGGATTGAAAATCACCCTGAGTTAGTCTATAATGAAGTGACCTCCACTATATACTGCTCTATGTGCGATATGCATCTAAAACTGAAGAAATGCAATATTGAGAATCATGTGAAAAGCAACCGCCACAATTACCGTTCGGGGCAACCAAATAGGAAACATCAATTTTATTTCGATTTAATTATTTTTCTTATTTCATGCAACATACCATGGGCAACAGTCAACAACAATAATTTTCGTCATTTTTTTAACAAGTATTTATGTTGCGACTGCTCTATGACTTCTTTACCGGACGAATCGACCCTGCGAAAAATTTATTTAAATCTCGTGTACAAAAAAACTATCTGAAAATATTACCCGAACTGATAATGAATTCTATAAATTTGCTCCCTTGACGTCAACTGAAGTTGAACGTACATTTAGTGTACATAAATGGATTTATAGTGATAAACGCAACTGTTTACTCCCAGAGAATGTTGAAAAGATAATGATCATCTACTCCTATCACTATTACCCAAATAAAATGTCTTGTGCTGCTGTGTGTACTGACGTAGATTTTGAAGAAGAAATTGCGTCTGTTTCTAATATATAGTAACTTTATACAAATGTTTTTATTAGTTTTATTACATATTAATTTTATTTGGTGACTTTTATTTCTTCTAGTTCTGAATTATCGATATCGATAAAATAATATTTCAAGCACTGGCTAAATTACGCTAGTGTTTTGTTTTGCCGTGAAAAATCCGAGCTCTGGTGATACAGATAATCCACCAATTATTATGGCTGTTTTATATCTTCTTTATCTGTTGTTTTGTTGATAAAGGCTTGAGTGCGAAAAGGGTGATTTTAAGAATTTAAAGCTCTATAAAGCTATAGTATAGTGAATATGAAAGCCTAAAGTTGCAAAATTTGTGCCAGATCCGGGGGTAAAGCGGGGTTAGAGCTGGCTATACCACTAATTCCTCGCGCTCTTGTATCCCTCAATAGAATTATTTGCTCTATAATTTAGCTCTTATACCTCCCATTCTTATCACTTTAAATGTTAGTTGGGATGGCGCATAAGGGTTCATTTTAAAACTTTCTACAGTCACAGTTGCAAAAGAATCTAGTCTACGGCTTATAAGAACTTACAGCTGCAAACGTAATTAAGCAATGATCTTAGTAAAGTTATAAGTCATTAATAAGGGCGATAAAGTACAATTTGCTGTATAAGAGGTACGACTAAAGCTATAAACTACAAGTAACGGTTATATTATGGACGTAATAAACACTTCTTAAATTCGTACAGCGCCATAAGAGAGGCTGTTGTCATCTGTTAAAGCTATAAGTTGTAATAGAAGTTACGAGGATATGCTATGCAACTTCTCGTTATATACCAATAACACGTACAGGTAATTATCATAAAGGGGATATAGTAAACATAATAATAGAACTACTAACTCTCCTACAGCTTTTAAGCAACTTAATGCTGGTTAAGACACTTCATAATAGCAAGTTAAGAGTAAAAGCGATAAGGACAGTTATAGTTGGCACCTTTAAATGACATTGAACTCTAAATACAGCCCTAAGCTGCGGCTTTATAAGTGTATTGGCTGATTCAAGCGCTAACATAACAGTTTACGTTGCTGATTATCTTCCTTGGCAGTTTCAATACGACTAAAGGTTACAAGGATTTCATATAACTCTTTTATAGAAGCTTTTATTATTACGAAAACCCTTGAAAATCTATAATATAACTAAAAGTTATAAAATAAGCTGTAACGATCACCAAAATGTTTGTTGGGAGGTCATCCATGTTTCACGATATTCACGATATCTGGCAGGATGGAGATTAAAGGGACGATTTTGAATAATATCATTTTGAAAGCATTCATTTGGCTTTAATTTCTTATATTTTATAGCTTATGTTTTTCATGTGGTTGTGCAGTGAAAAATGTATACTCGGCAGCAAAGTTTGTTCAACCTCTCTCTTGTGGCCCTCGTACGCTCAGGATTCCATTTTTTGAACTCCGTTAGAAAAGTCAACCTTAGCGATCGTTAGTCTCGCAGAAACTTTTGTCAAAACTGGTAGACCACTTTCTTGGTCGACGGTACCAGGTGTTCCTTATACACAAGCAAACATTAAAACGTAGATTCTACTCCTCAAACAATAAAACTTCTGTCCGACAACTTTTACAAAAGGTGTATTCTTTAGATTGTCTCTTTTTTCATATAAACTTAATTAGTTTTATTTTCCGTATTTTAAAATCAGTTTTATTGCCCTTGTTTCTCGGTCTTGTCACCCTTCAGGCAAGTACTAAAAAACAAGTTATTTTTTAACCGACTTCAAACAAAAACGGAGGAGGTTCTCAATTCGACTGTTTTTTTTTATCACATTTTTTTTGTATGTGCTCGATATCTCCGTGAATCGTGAACCGATTTTCAAATTTTTTTTTATCGAACGGGTATAACTCCTAGATGGTCCCATTGTCACCAAGTAGGGGTCTGATGATGGGATCCTGGAGAAATCTAGGGAACTGTTCAACTATTATATGCGCACTTATAGTGGTTTCACTATTTTTTATAGCAACTCGGCCACTTCCTCTTGGAATAGCGGATCCTAAGTGAAGCCGGTTCTTTACCTATTTGTTTAAAATTATCAAAGTCGCTGAACAAATACCGTCGGTTGACTACCCAAAATCACTAATTACTACCACAATATCATAGCCATAATTAACCATAATGGTATCAAAACAAGGTTGATTTTTGTTTAATTAAGTTTATGCAATTAGTGATTTTCGTTGTCATCTGACGATTTTCAAGAGTAGAATCTACGTTATCATTTATTGTCCGTGTTACAGTAAACACCCGGTTATACCCCAGCCTCTTTTTTTGATGTAACCAGGAAATAGCTAAAATAAGGAAAATATAAAGTTATAATTTAATATATCGTAGCGTTATCCTTTGACGGCAAACACGAAACTTAAATCCAGTTTTCCTCTTCGGGGGCAATTTCAGCTCGCTTATTGCTATCACATTTTCCTTATTACTTGTAAGCGTTTCTTCCTATTGCTTCGTAAGAAATTGGTTTTACAGTGAATTCAATGTATCAATTAGGTATCTATTATTGGACAATGATAACATTGATAGACGCTTTTCTCAAATATATAATGAATAAAAAATGAAACTTAAGTTAACCGCAAAAATATGTAACACACTCTCATTTGTAGAGCCATAAGTTTAAAGTATAGTTGAATTATCGAGAGCGTGGAATTGCATATGTAGTGGTTGTACCGTGTTGTGCCTCTTTGTGTGCGGATTCAAATATAGAATGCCTGTAAACAAACAATACTACTACATATGCAATTCCACGCTCTCGATAATTCATCTATAGCGAGTGTAAACACGGTCGTCAGCTGTCGTGACGTCACTCATTCGTCGTCATTATCTATGTGACAGCCTGTATGTGTGTTGCTGAGTTCACCTATGAGGTCGTTGACATATAGGTTAAAAAGCAGAGGAGACGTTAGTCCTCCTTGCCTCACACCATATTCCATGCCATACGAGTCTGACAGGGCCGGCCGAGCCCCACCTCACTTGATTTTGCTGATGACAGTCGCGGTCGCAGACGAAAAGTTTGGGGGGGACACTAATGTAGATTTTTTTTTTCAAATTTTTGAGGGGGTCTGTAAAAAAATTGTTCTATTAGAAATGTAGGATTTTGGGGGGGGTCATGTCCCATGTGACACCCCCTGTGGCCCTGTGGCAAATGTGACCATACCAATACCTCAGGATAGATATACAGTGCCTCTGTATCTGTAATAGGAGCAATAAATTAAAACGTAGATTCTACTCCTCAAACCAGGAAACGTTTGTTCAGCGACTTTTAAAAATAACGTATGGTTTGATTTTTAGAACACTTTAAAGTTTTTTCGAACACGCAATGTATTCCGAAATTGACTATGTCTGTAGGGTGACAAGCAATGTCAATTAGACGGATTTTAACGTTCATTGAAAATACTATTTAGTTTGTATGAAAAAGAGACAATGTACAAAATACATATTTTTTTAAAGTTGTTGAACAAAAGTTTTGTGGTTTGAGGAGTAGAATCTATGTTTTAATTTATTGCTCCTATTACAGAGACACACTGTACATTCAGCAGGTACACCCGCGCCCTCCAGTTTGTCATCATTCATTCAAATGTATTCATCGTAATCGCTTAACAAACTTCAAATATACAGCCGTATTGAGAACCTCCTTTTGAAATTCCGAAGTCTGTTAAATAATTACCTACATATTCGCAAGTAAAATAGAATAAAAATCTAACCAACAAACGAACTGAAAGACCAACACTGGCGCTCACCCAAACAATCTGAAAGGTGCATCTCAAATTCGGATCTTTTCGCGAAAACAAGCAAAAAGACATTGAAAAATGGTCCTAAGTATCTGGAGATACGGTTGAAATAAGAGACGTGTATACTCCATGTTGGAATCGTTTTGACGGTTGGGCAACGAGAATTTTCGTTTTCCCATGTCTCGAGCTCTGGCGGTTACCGTAGTTGTAAAGGACAGATGCGACAGTTAATTCGGACGCTTGACATTTGATCAGAGCGATCTAGTGTCTCTTCTCTTCTTCTTTGGCCTCGCCTTATCCCGTTACACGGGGTCGGCTTTCCCAATCATGCGACGCCACTTGCTTCTATCCTGTGCGCCATCACCAATCATGTGGCAGAGCCATCTAGTGTACAAGTCTTTATTTCAAAGTCAAAACTATTGACGGACAAGAGTTTCGATAAAATACACTCTTAAATAGGGAAGATGAAGCTATAATATTTACCATTGTTTTGTGATCAAAACGTTGAAAAAACATAAAATAATAGGTATTGTAACGTTTTTACTTTAGTTTATACAAATTTCAAACAATAATTACGATTTGAAGTCACGTGAAACGGAGCGTGTTTTAATCCACCGGGATCCACAGGGAACAAAAAGGCCATTGCATTACAAGGAGAGCAAAATGCAGTGTCTTTTCTTCTCGGCTGTGACGTCGGTTTAGTCACAATGGACGGAGTTTTTACGGGCACGGCGGTTTAGTGATGGACACTGCGATATTCCTGTTTCCGGAAATGTGACCCTAACTTGGGTAGGTATAATAAAGCAAGAATTACTTACTTTTTATCTACTTATAGGTAACTAGTTAGTAGAATCTAGTACCTAAGTCAGTCATTATTTTTGTACATATATTTTACAGAAAACAGCTATTTAAAAAAGGCAAAAAATACCGTCTCACCTGAGACACTGATTTTTTTAAATTTCCTTTCCTTATGTGTATATCTAAACATTGTGGTATCATTTTGCGATCGTTTCTGTTAATAAATATAAAATCAGCTTGGTGTAGTATTAGTTACCGAACTTTGGTTTCCAAGAATTTCCTGGAAACGCTGATTATATTTAGAGATAATTATATTAATATAATATGTAATATCCGTAATAATGAGTCTTGCCTTTGAAGGTACCTAAACCATTACATTAATGATCATTAATACTACTATAATTATGATTTGTAATAATATACCACATTATTGTTAAAATTATCCATGATACACGTATTTGCAGCGTAGTCTTTGATTGAATTGAATATTTGCTGATATTCAAGTTTGAAAAATCAAAATTTTCTTGGTGTTTTTCGCTTGTACAGTCAACATCAAATATATTGTAACAGCTAGAGTAGCCAAATAGTTCTTCACACCATACAAAATATATGGTGTGACGAACTATTTGATCACTTTGGCTGTAACAATATATTTGATGCTGACTGTACCGTCGCCTTCAAATACATCGGAGCGGCCAGGGTACTCAAAAATATCTGAACGTGTACTTTATCGCCTTGACAATGGAGGCGTTGTTCAGATTTTTGTGACCACCTTGGCCCCTCCGATATATCTGATGGCGGGAGGGAATATTTAGTCCTAGTATGTAACCAAGTATTTCCCAGCACTAACCAAAACGGCACATCACTAGGGTGTAAGTGGATTGAATTGCAACGTTTACAAACTTTGTAGACCTAGTCGGGTTTTACAGGTAGAGGGATAAAAAAAGGTCATTTATATGCCACTTCGGTTCCGCGCAACCGAGATGTTATTGTCTCGGGTTCTTTATTTGAAATAGTAACGGATATGACATATGACAGTTTGGCATTGTTAGATCATTTCTCTATTTTTATTTATTTTTATTACCGTCGCGTACTATAACTTTGCCTACAATGCACAACTTTGCCTGGCTTGAAAAACATGGTTTTCTTCACCAAATACCTATTTATATGTTATTACAGGAATAAGAAATAAACAACTGTTTGGTAAAGAAAACCATGTTTTTCAGGCCAGGCAAAGTTGTACATCGTAGGCAAAGTTGTAGCACGCGACGGTATTTATAGCAATTCATGGCAATATAATTTTACGCTTTCAAGGATTTTAAATCGCTAACGTTTTTGACATTTAAAGGAGTACCTGATTTGATTTGTGACGAAGGGAAGTCATAAATATAATGATATAAATTCACAATAATAAGTTTTTGCCACTTATAACTCTCTTTTTAATTTGAATCACTTTGATAATTATCTTCATCATTTCTGAAACAATTAATTAACAAAATTACTTTCTTCCCTCCGATTGTTAAATGTTTCTTCGTAAATCTAACTTTGTTTTTAAAGATGTCTTAAGAACCTTGAATTTTTTCCTTCGTTAGCATACATCAGTGTTTCTCAAACTTATGTTTTCAACTGTATTTTCCCCAGATGATTGCGAAAGTTTTTATTTAAAACTCATTTGTCACCCGCCAGCCACCCGTTAGCTACTTTGCCTGCTTTTGTTATGTTTTTAGGGTTCCGTAGCCAAAATGGCAAAAACGGAACCCTTATAGTTTCGCCATGTCCGTCCGTCCGCGGTCTAGCTCAGTGACCGTTAGCACTAGAAAGCTGAAATTTGGTTTGAATATGTGCATTAACCAAGCCGACAAAACGGTAGAATAAAAACGCGAAAAATATATTTTGTTAGGGTACACGTACCGTACACGTGAAGTGGGGGGTGAAATTTTTTTTCGTTCCAACCAAGTTGTGTGGGGTATCGTTGGATAGGTATTTTAAAAAGAATTTAAGAAGGTCTTCCAAAACAGTTTTTGGATAAAACTAATACTCTCGGAAATAATAGCTCCGAAAATTTAAAACAGGGCGTCTCCCCCCATCTAACTTTTGAATCGTGGGTCCTAAAATTTTGAAAAAATTCATGAAACTGAGGCCTAATGAGTACCTTCAATGAAAACTATATTGAAATAAATCGGTTGAGCCGTTTTTGAGTTATCATTCAAAAACCCATAGTGAAAGGACGTAAGCGCTGCCAAATTTCCCGTAAGAAACGACCTTTTGAATTAATGGTCTCAGTTTACGGAACCCTACGCTGAGCATGGCTCGACATGCTCTTGGCCGGTTTTTTTTTTATCTTTTGCTATACCGTGTTATTTGGCGAGCTTTATTCCTGTGGGGTGATTTTTGAGACTCTAGCACTCGAAAGTGACATTTAAAACACCGAGTTAAACAATGAAGTTATGTTTTAAAAATTTAAGTGATGGGAATTTAAAATCATGATTATTTAAACTATTAATTTGATGCGAAAAAACTGGCGACAAACTTTTGTGTGCGATTATTTTCGAGCTTAATTTTTTTTTTATTCGAGCGCTTGAATATCAAAAATCGGTCCCCCGGCCACGCCGCGACTTTCCGCGGTGGTGACAGTGGCGATAGGACGCTGTATTCAAAATTTTAGTCACATTTAGACACAATCCAATTTCAATACAACTCCAATGCATTAACTATTACGCAATACAGCAAGCGCTTAAACGTCTGATCATAAATCAGAATTTGCTTGAAAATTATTTCGACGCAATTCCAATAGGTACCACTACAATTTTGGTCGATTACTTGCTAAGCAGTTGTGTGTTTGAGATAGATTTCGTTTTTAATGTATTGTTTATATCATCATCATCATCATCATCTCAGCCATAAGACGTCCACTGCTGAACATAGGCCTCCCCTTTAAAGGGGGGGTTTGCCATACGCGCCACGCTTGGCCGGCGGGTTGGCGCGCGCAGTTTTTTGTTTATTGTTTGTAGGCTTTCGGAAGATGCTGCTGCCCATCTCCCGGTATATTCCCTTAGCAGACTCCTACTGCAACCACGGGACGACATGGTGGGGGACAATTCTAAGGCCGGGCACCCCACGGCAAATTGTTTATATATTATTTTTAAATTACATTATGATGGTAAAGCGAAGTGGTCACGCTCTTATTATTAGATACAAACCTGTGGACACAGGGCAGACACGTCATACTACAAAATTCGTTTGGGCGTCTATGTGTGCACGGAACGTCTGTACACGTTTCAATGTGTGCGTGAGTCTTGGGGTTCTCTCATTCAATTGTTTTTCCAATTTTCTGCTATCGTAAATGACGTTAGACAATAATCACAATACACCGAGATTTTGTTTTTTTTTTATCGACGAGTTGCCAACCAGTTTGACTAACCTACTAGTTACCTACCAATCGGCCGCCGTGAGATGAACTAATTCCATTCTGGGCGGAGCGTAGCTTGGCCGTTCTGTAACTTCTGTATAAAATACTCTTATTTATTCTCTGCTCTCAGGGTTCGCGAACACCAGTTTGAGAACCCCAGGCATATAATATAACATTTTATTCTGAAGTTTTTTCACGAAAATTATTATCAAACACTTTTTGTGACACGTGTATCAAATACTGTCAGGTATTGCTGTACAAAAAGGAACTTTATTAAGAACGTCATAAAAGAAAAATTTAAGTAAAGGGAAAGAGACGAAATTAGGAAAGTCAGGAAGGAAGTGAAGAAACAAGTAAAGGTCATGTCATACTCAATTATACTCATATAAGGTTGTCAAGAAGATAAAGGTCATACCAAACATGGTAATTGCTCCAACGATATGAGCTTTTTAATATATAATGATGAGAAACTTTATAACTGTAATCCAAACTTTGATATTGTCAAAATATATATTATAAATAAATATATATAATTTAATTTTATATTTTTTCTCCTGTACTGGTTTTGTTTTTGAGGTGTTCAATAAAGAGTATTTGTATTGTATTGTATTGTATTGTATGTATATTGCAAATACGAATGTATAGAAATCTCAAACTGTCAATATTGTTAGCTATAATGAATGACAGGGGTATTATTTTCAAATAGGACTTGTATCCTCAAATTGTGACACTTTTTTGGAAAAGGTACCATTTAGCGGAAGGCGCTTACATTTTGCAGATTAAATTTTGTATTCAAGCAATAAAGTCGTAAGCACCGGCCTTCAAATGGTACCTTTTGATCTAGACATTTATTATAACTAATATTTTGAATCACAATAAGTTGAGACTTATTATAACAAATATTCTGAATCACAATAAGTCTCAACTTGTTATAACTAATATTCTGAATCACAATAAGTTGAGACTTATTGTGATTCAGAATATTAGTTAAGTATAAGTGCGTATAAGTATACGCAGTGGACCTCTGTTACTAACTAAACTAAAGCAGCCGTGGATAAAGTAGCGAGCTTCGTAACATAAACTTACGTCCTGAAAAGGCTAGTTATACGCAGTGAAAGAAATCCGTTCCATGTTAAGGTTACATTCCGATTTCGGAAGCATTGCTGTGCAGTGTTGTAGCGGGCAACAGGCGATGTTACCACCGATTAGGTTACCTATACCCCGCAGATAATAATTGGTGCCAATAGTCTTTTCTTTTCAAAACAACACACAAATACTCGCTCAAATCTGGAGCAGAGCCTGAGTGGGCAAGTACCTTACAAACTACAGCTAAATAGCACTAGACCCTACTCATACTTAATGTTGTGAGTAAGTACCTTCAACATCATCTCAGCCATAAGACGTCCACTGATGAACATATGCCTCCCCTTTAAAGGGGGGGGGTTTGCTACATGCGCCACGCTTGGCAGGCGGGTTGGCGCGCACAGTTTTTTTTGTTTATTGTTGTTTAGGCTTTCGGAAGATGCTGCTGCCCATCTCCCGGTATTTTCCCATAGCAGACTCCTACTGCAAGTACTGCAACCACGGGACGATATGGTGGGGGATAATTCTAGGCCGGGCACCCCACGCCAAGTACCCTAATTTCATAGAACTACAACCAAATATTTACACTATCTAGACCCTACTCATAGTGTTGTGTTCCTTCCGGTAAGTAAGTTCGCCTGAGAATGCAAAGAGAATGCGGTATGTTGACGATGCCGATGGTAGACGCTCTTTTATTAAAAAAAGTTTTAAGTATTAGAAAGTTCCTAAAAAGATGAAGGGGGAAAATTTTCCAGGAAAAATGGAAAACTTCAATGCCGTTAAAAAAATCCTAGGTATTAGATTTGATATAATATGTAGAAGCAAAATAAGGCTACTGAATGGCGTAACGAAGGAATTTCCATTTTCCTCTTGAATGTGTTAATAAAACTGTTTCAAGCGAATTCCTTGTTAGTTCGCTAGTTTTAATTGGATTCATAAAAAAAGAACAAAGGCCGCGTAATAAAATGCATTGAATTTGTCCATTAGGTAATTTTTTAATGTATATTTTATTTGTAGTTTTAAGTATATATAAAAAAACGCCATATTTTAAATAAGTTATATTTTCTTTAAATTATTTTTGACGCTGCAATGCCGTCTCTTCTTCATCCTAGCGTTTATCCCGGTTTGGGGTCCGCTTGACAACCTAATCCCATGAATTGGCGTAGACACTAGTTTTTACGAAAGCGACTGCCATCTGACCTTCCAACCCAGAGGGGAAACTAGACCTTTTTGGGATTAGATCCGGTTTCCTTACGATTGTTTTCCTTCACCGAAAAGCGACTGGCCGAAAGCCGTCGTAATCGGAATGTAACCTTAACACCAACACGATCAATCATTTACTAGCCCCCTCAGAAGTTACCGTTCCGCTCCCATTGTCGTTGCCCCTGAGGTCCTTAATGACCCTAATGATCTGTTTTGATGTCCCGCTTCAATCGAGAAAGACCTCTTGTATCTGAGATATATAAAAGTTTTTATTGTTCACCTTAACGGAGGGTTTTAGAATGAGTTATGTGGAAGAATAATAGTACGGTACAGGAACAGTTTTGAACTTTTATAATTCACAAGTGTGATTTTCATTTTTAGTTAGAGAATATAATATGATTAGTCATAGTAAAAAATATTTTCTAACAGTTATTGACGATGCACTAGGTATTATATAGATATTTGTTAATAACACGAAGAAAAGATTATGCAAATTACATTTTTCTTTACCACACTATTGCATTCAACTATTTCAATATCATATGTCATTTTATAACAGTTTGGTCAATAGATTATGTGAGCATATTCGTAAACAATTTGTAAAAATATGCGTGACCTTGAATTCTAAACGAACGACAAATGGCTAAGACGACGAATGCTATTGATAAAACCGTTATAAAATGTGAAGTTATGTAGCAATAATAAAAAGCGATAGTCTGGTAGAGAAAAATAAAACTTGCATAATCTTTTCTTTATGTAGCAAACAAATACGTGTATAATACCTAGCGCAATGCTCACAATTGTTAGAAAATATTTGTCATTATTAGTACTTAACGTATTCTAACAGGGCACAATATAAAATCGGACTTGTGAGTTTTGTCATTTTTATAGGTTAAAAAGGCGTTGTTGTACTCCACTATAAGCAATGTTTCTGAATTCGCGAATGCTTTAATAACCTTTTGCGTTTCTGTAGAGAAATATCTTTGATCACAAACTTTTCTAAAGGCATATAAAAGGAAACCTTATATATTATACGTAAACATTTATTATTTGTGAATAAGTTTAGGTAATAAGTTTTTGTAAAAAAATATATACAAACTTAATGCCAAATATATTATAAACTTGTATAGATGTCATATACAAAGGAAAAAGTGACCAACGCCTCCGGTGCCCAAGGCTGGATTCGAACCAGCGTCTTCTGCATTCGCGGCAGACGCGTTAACCAACTTCGCCACCATTTGATTTTCGCCATTTGATTTGTTCTTTCAGTTCTGCCAAATATATTTTTGTTGCAAAAATCATCTACGATATGGTTTTAACAATCTTAAATATAGTGAACTTCCATTTTATTATTTACACGATCGTTTTATATATTTATACATAAACCCACATATATTCTTCAGTTGAAACTTAAAACGTTAAAATGAAATCTAAAAGATTTCCTCTTCATATTAATAAAAATATCTTATGTCTCTAAAAAGCCAAAAGTTATTTATACAAGTGATACGAAGTAAATCATAAAATAATCATATTAACCGGGTGCTTGTAAAAGTCTGGGGTATGCAAATTGAAACACATTTGTTAGGGAGTTGTTCATTCATGAAAATTATGTTTCACAATACACAACCCGGGGAAAATACCGCATGAAAGACTTTTTAAATTATGCTCTGGCAATAATAAGGGTAATACTATCATATATTTTATATTATATTTGAGAAGAACATTATAATATCTAAATTATGATTAGGGTCTCTATACAGGATGTAACAAATATACTGGTGATCCGTTTAAGGGCATATTTGGTATTATATTGCGATTAAGAAAAAGTAGGAGAAAATTTTTTTGGACGCAAATTATTCTTTTTTGTATGGGACACGTTGTCCTAGCCGGCCAACCTTCCATACAAAACCAAAATGTTTTTTCGCGAGAAAATATTATATCCTTACTTTTTCGTAATTATAAGTAAGTAAGTAAATATTCTTTATTGCACCGAAATACAAGAGTAATAAAAGAAATATTACAATAAACTTAAAATTAGGTAACAACAGGCGGTCTTATCGCTAAAGAGCGATCTCTTCCAGACAACCTTTGGGTAATACGATAGTTACCAATTATGCCCTTAAAAAAGGATCACCAGTATTTTTGTTACATCCTGTATGAATGTTTCTTTTGTTACTAAGTAATAGCCAAATGTATATTTTGTTTAAAATGTGATAAATAGTATATTACAAACGTAGTAGGTTAGGTCCGGATTAATTTTTAAACACTGAAACTGAGATTTTTAATAAATACCACTTTTCAAAATTACTCGTAACTGTCACACTTCGTAAATATTTATTTTCAACTGTCTCTAAATTCTATTATCACTAGGTACAGTCACGTATTTTAATTGTTGAGCCATTTACGGTTCAAGCTACTTTCTTTTGTTTAGTACTCATTCTATGAAATTAATGTCCAATTTAAAGTGAACCCTGGATGGCTCAACAATTTAAGTCCGTGACCGTACATGCGGCTGTACTCATTTGTTTTAGTCACTAAATGTCTCTAAATTTTCTTCTTATGTAATAAATCTTATTCATTCACGTGTAAAATGATTTGACCTTATCAGATACATTGAGTTGTTGACACCTATATTACCAGCTGCATGCAAACGGCAGCATTGCGACGCGGCAATGCAAGGATTTGTACTATGTGTTACTTGAACAGTTAACCAATGTCAAATGATCCAAACAAATACAACAACATGTCACAAATTCGCTTAGGCAGGAACTTCACTATAGGTCAATCTAACTAGTGCTAATATTATTAATGAATAAATTGCTTGCAGCTTTATAAACACGACGCAGAGTATTAGAATCTGAAAATGATAATGTTAAACAAAATGTTTTCCTCACCCAAAAACGAGACTACAAAATAATGAGTTTCCTTAGTACCGCGCTCTTCAAACACCCATCTCTTTCTGCACGCTTATTACACATGACACGCTACGCTTGCTTAGCGCACCTACACTTGAACGTACGTCGACGCCCTCTAATTTTATTTTGCATATGAAATTTTATCCCGAACATCAAAGAAGAAAACCACTTTGAACTTTCGGAGGAAACTTCAAAGTCTCATTTTGCCACCTGATTGTGCTGTGATAAAGTTTTTTTTTTAATTAAGTTTACTAGGTGCTTCGTTGGTTTGTTTCAGGTTTATTGATAGGTAACTAGCGAGGCACTTTTTAGCGGCGTATGTTTAGGAATATTTCCATTTATCAACTAAAAATAATGGAAGATAAATAATATTTATACAGAGTGATTTACAATGTAGGACAGGAGCGGTCAGGGGGCCGATTTTTGACAGCCGGACGATCGAATTCAAAAAATTCAAGCTCGAAAATAATCGCACACAAAAGTTTGTAGCCAATTTTTTCGCATGGAATTAATAGTTTATATAATCATTATTTTAAATTTCTATCGCTTTTATTTTTAAAACATAATTTCATCGTTTTATTCAGAGTTTTAAATGTCACTTTCGAGTGCTCGAATCTCAAAAATCACCCCCCCCCCCCCCCCCAGATTACTGTCTTGAATTAAAAATACGATATTGATGTCACTTAACTACGATAATTTAAAGAAATCTATGTTTATAACCTCCACTTTATAAAACTGTAACACTAAGATTACTTACATTCCAATTTTAATAATTGTCCAGCATGCTTCCTAAATTGATACCGAACTTTTTATACCTAACATAGACTGCTTACCTACTTAACCTCTATACCTTAAGAACAACTGTTAAAAGTAAAGAAATAAACGCATTTGTATTTGTATTTTAATTTCACTATGTTAATTATTATATTCATTGCTTGATGAGGTAAACATGCCTTTTCCGCACGGGCAACGGCCAGCGAACGACGTCGTTTTAATTTTTACTGCGGCGAAAAAATTACAGAATGCCAACTTTTTCTCTTTTTGTCCTCATGCAACTACTTGTATTCATGTGTCAAATTAATGTTACCTGTTTAAATAATATTCCCGAAAAAGTGATTTTTTCGCAGCCTAATAAGCGGAATGCACCATTACCATCCTCAAATCTTTTCATAGAAGTGTAAATAAAATAACACCTTGTTCTAAGTGGCGACAGCATTTAAAATTAAATATTTGGGCATAAATAACGTATCCTTATTTGCAAAGTTCAAATAATGAAGAAGGAAAATTTATTTTTTATTTTTTACGTTCATCAAAGAAATAAAAGTTTTTTTAAGGAATAATGCCATAAGGAAAATCAAAGACTAAAATAATTATTAATTCGTGACCAAAAACCTAACACATACATTTTATAAAGGCCACGTGTTAGTTAGTTAGCAGAAATAATATTCGAATTTTGCCAAAGTATAACCTCCACGTATTTAAGTTTGCGATTATTTTTAAAAACTAATTTGTTCCATGAGACGAGACAAATTGTTAAATACAGTCCATTAAATAATATTATTTGATGCACTTCTTTCCAATTCATCTAAATATTAAATCAACCGAATTTTATTGTTCTAGACCATCTCATCTATTATATATCGGAAAAGAAGTTTTCGCCAACAACGGCTCACAGCCTATGGATTATTTAGCCGGAAACTTTTGGAGCTCACCTCGCTATCTACTTAAGTTGATGTGGAATCGTTGCTCGAAAACACATTTCGCGAGCACTCTGCGACAGACATTACTACGATGCCTCCTTAAATATGTAGAAGCTCGCAATATCTGATATAACATGGCGACGGAGTTCGTTTCATCTAATCAGGTTGAACCGATTTAAAATTTAGATATAGTGTTCACTTGGGTGCAGTCAGCAGAAGTTGGATTAAAATTTGGTGCCACATACATTTTAAGATTGCCTGGAGTGTGCCTAGCAATCTAGGCACCACATTAGATAAAAAAAAGGGTTTCTGTGACTTCAATAAGTGACAGAAACGCATTTTTTTTATCTTAGGGCAGAATAAGTTCGATCGACGATATCGTCAAAATCCTAGGTAACTTTCATTTATTTCAGTAGTAGATAAAATACAAATGTAATAAATACAGTGTGGAATCGTTGCGAAAACACATATTGCAATTCTAGCGAGTCCACCTTAAATATGTAGAAGCTCGCAATATCTGATATAACATGGCGACGGAGTTGGTTTCATCTAATCATGTTGAACCGATTTAAAATTTAAATATAGTTTTCGCTTGGGGCACGGTCAGCAGAAGTTGGATTAAACTTCAGGTTCACGTATATATATTAGGGTTTAAAAATTGCAGAATTTACTTATACGTGGTAGTGAGCGGAAGCGATTTCAGAATTCTCAAGCTAGAAAGCTCTAGCTCTTACGTGAAATGATGACGTCATTATAAATATTTTGTCACATATTTATGTTTTATTTACCTAGCATACAAACTTTTCATCGTTACTAACTGCAGTAAAGCCAAAGAAATCTTAATATTATTTTATTGTATGACGAAACCCTTCAGAGAACATACCTGGCTTATTTTTTAATTCAATATGTTTGTCAACCTTTCATTATCAGCCATATTCCATCAGCTATCGGACCGTTAATGAAAGGTCCGAAATTAATCGAAACCCATAAATACTGATTGCAAAATTTAAATTGATCACACCACGCGTAATTGGTTGAGGTGGCAGGTTAACTCCTGGAAGTTAATGAGTTATTGGTAATATTTATATCAGTTTTTCAATAAAAACATGTTATCGTGAATTAAATTGATCAGCAGTAAATTGAACTATTTGAATTGAAACAACATTTTTATAACAAAGGTTAGTTATGATTCTTGTTTCATAATAGGGCAGATGCCCGGTTTTGGCCACTTTAAGGAGAGTTTGTCTGTTCAGACATCCGTCATTTTGTGTCAATAGGGAATTATGACACTCTTTTTGTACTAAGTCGGTGAAAATATATTACTATATTTATATGAATCTCCGCTGTTAAGATTCTGACGATAGATCTATTTTTTTTCTTTAATGAAATGTCAGAAACGGGTCCAGGAGCCAGTTTTGGCCACTTTTTTCCATAGCCCCTGACAGCTGAATGACAACTTATACATGACAGATGACAGTGCCATCTGTATTGCCATAATTTGTTCTTATATTAACCATAAACCATAGACTTGTAAATTGGTCTATACCTTAATAAATTTGAAAATGGCCAAAACCGGCACAGTGGCCACAACCGGGGCATCTACATATATATACTCCACCTACATACATCTTATTGTACACCTGTGTGATGTGTAAGGAATACATATTGTTCCTCGCATACGAAATGAAAAGTAGTTTTACTCGAGTTAAAGGCAGCCATTTCTCCTGCATTTATGAAATTCGATAATGTTTTGCTGGAATGGATTAACAATCTACATTTGTTTATTCCACGCCGGGTCATAATGATTGGAATCTCATTATCACTGCACAGTAGATAATTAATGCTGAAGTACATAAGGCAACTACATAATACTGCTAAATTATGTACAATCATTGCAAAACCTAATGTTGTATCGAACACATATTGTCAAGTTTCGCTTTAGTCAATACAATATCATAGCAAATAAGTTCCATTTGTAGCACCAAAACCACATAAGTATGATTAACGTTCCATTATTACTGAAATATCAAAACATATTTAATGTTATAGTTATATCAAACACATCGCAGTGTCGTGTGCACACCGCAAAACAAACGGTATAACCGCACATTTGAAATTCAAACCAGACAGTGTTTGTTCGCTTAGTCTGGACCAGAATTTTGAATTTGTTCTTCACTCGTGTTTGGACATCTTATCGGGATAGTTTTGTTGTTGAAGAACACGTTAGTTGATGTCAAGTACAAAAACAAATATTGGCGAAAATCTAAAGAAGCTTCAAATGAATTTTATTTCGCCTGCAAAAATTTACCTTTATATTTTCTACACGGAAAAAAGGATATTTTCAGCTAAGAATACCAATGTGAAATAGTACATTTCGATACATTTCGATATTAGTGCGGAAAGTATGTCACGAGTATCGAACGACGTTTTTTAATACAGTTGCGAAAAAATTATAAAATTGTCAATTATTCACTTTGAGATTACTTTAGTACATGTATCCGAACGCTCCGCGCAGTGCGGTGCGGCGCTGTGATTGGCTGTCTGTCATTGTCATTAGCTGGGATTGGCTGGAAAAGTAAAAAGCACTAGTGCGCGATATCAAACTTTCCGCACGCTAAACCACTACAAGAAAAGCACTTTTTTGAGCAACTGTATTAAAAATATTATTGTTTAAACATAATTAAATATTTTCTTGGACTAATTTTATATCTTTAGCCCAAGATATATTTTACTTCAATAAAGACATTTTACTTGAATAAAGATCACTTTCTAGGCTAATTGTTTTCGTTATATACAAAACAATATTGTTTTGACGAAGAGGATTTGTCTTTGATAAAGATTCGACGAGAAAACTTTTTTCCGTGTAGACTTTAAATTATTTAAACGGCTTACATACCGCAGATAGTATTTTTTGCAACAGTTACATAATGAGGGTTCTTAAGATTCGAGGGTCGAAGTTACAAAATGAGGCGAATGTAATCTCGTAACGTTCGATCTCCCGGTGGATTGTGCCGGCGGCGACACGCAATGCGGGGCCCGACAACAGTTTCAGTGATTGTTATGGATGCTACAATATGCGACCATAGAAGCTCTATCAAAAAGTATGCGCTAGTAGTTCCGCCACCACAATCTCAATTCGAGTATTACAGTCGCCGAGTATAAAAAGAAGTATAATTCAATTCAAATAATATTTTTAAGAATAATATTTTTTATAATAAAAAACCGAAATAGTTTATCGGGTGCAGCATTCAAAATGTCCTTCACGAGCTCTTAATCTCTTAACAATAAAGCAGTCACCCATCACGTCTCGTTCTTCACGGGGGCGAGAAGAGGCTCACGGAGAGCCGTTTTGCTGCATTGATTGTAGCAAATGGAAATCCGTGATCTCTGCCTACCCCTTTTGGGATATAGGCGTGATTGTATGTATGTAAAGCAGTGCCAAGATCATTTTGAAACAGTTGCTAAGCTACTTCTTCATATATTATTTTGTTTATATTTTCTATAAATGATAATTATATCATGAGAAAGATACCTGCTATCAAACGCAGACCTCCATCCACCGCCACCAAGAGCAAATAAAACCGTACCGCACTCTACTCAGCAAAAATCACGCGAAGCGACACTCCAACTGCAAACAAGAAAACCGCATCTGAAATTCAAATGCAGCACGATCCGGGGAACTTTGGTGTGGAGCGATTAGTGAAGCGGGTGTTCTGTTAATTACATCTTATTCAGCTTGTCTTGGGTTATTAAAGTTTAGTCTGGAAGTCCTGAACAAGGTCATAAATGGGTTTCTTGGCCAATTAAGTAAGTTTATATTGAATGAAGATTCAATATTCGAGATTGAAGAGATTAGTACGAAGCTCGCTATAGCTAGATTGTTTGAATGTCAAAGGTACGATGTAGTTTTGAATAATCTTAGGACATTGGATGACATTTATATCTTATTGTGAAGTAAAAGCCAAATTAACCAAACTATTAAAATATATAAAACATCTGCTCAATAGTTTCTTGTGTATAGTTAGGTTAGAATAGCTTTCTTTAAAAATTCGCTGCTCATAACTCCTTCAAATGCTTTTGAAAGTTATAGTTTTCCAGCACATTCTGCACAATATATTGACTTTGTGAAACTTCATCTTCATCTCGTGAGCATACTTTAAAACTTAAGAGTGTACATAAAGAAGAGGTAATTGAAAAGATGTAGGAAGCTGCCGCATTATTTGTTAGACGTTGGCTTCAGTGAAAAATTACGCGCCGACGTGCGGAGTTACGCTGGGTAACATACTAGGTCCTATACTGAATAGGACAAATTTTAATAGAAATAGAAATCATTTATTCGTGGCAAACGGGTATTAATTCTAAAAAAATAAAACAGGTAAAGAATAAAAACACAAAAACGAATTATAAAATAAACTAATCTAGCATTCATGAAGTAACACACTATAAGCCACGAAATGGTCACGACTCAGCATGATGTTAGCCTAAATGGCTAACGCTGGTCTTCCGTCGGGGCCACGGGTGAGTGAGTGAATTCACGGAGTGCAACACAACATAAAAACAAAACAAAAAAACAAACATTAGACAGATTTTCAAAAACAACTAGATAGAATTGTACCATTAAAACTAAAAATCATGAACGCGACCAAGTATAAGTCCTGAGCAAAAACAAAACGCAATGACATTGACACATCAAACGAACAACAAACGAATTGCAAAACCAATAACAAAGTAATAACATCACAAATTGAAAACTATGTACTAAAATAAAGTAAAATGAGTTTGTAAGGCGATGCGAGAGGGTCAAAAACAGATGGTAAGTAGTTACAGACAATCATAAATGTTTACAATGCTTAAATGCAGCTTGTCTCAAGTCGGAGGCATTCCTTGCTAAGTTGATATTTTGGCAGTGCTTGTAGTAGAGGTACAGTCAGCGTCAAAAGTAACTATGCAAATGAAGGTGTCAAAAGTCCTTATTTAAAGGCAATAAGGACTTTTGACACCTTCATTTGCATAGTTACTTTTGACGCTGACTGTACGTCCTTATGCGTATAAATGTGAGTAGACAGGAATTAATGTTTTTAATAGGAATACTGTTAATGCATCTAGGCATATTATTTCTGTTATCATATTAACAGGGATTTAATGTGCATTTATGAGTTCAACAAAACACAGATTTGATGAATTAATACAGTTACGAGTGGATACATAAAGACAAATGGAACGTAAAAATTATCTTTTACAGAAACAAAAATTTCCTTTAATTAGGATTGTTCAGAAAGTATAAGAAGTTTTCTTGAGCAAAACTAAAAGTTAAAGTAAAGATTCTTTGCCAAGGCCCCACTCGCTTTAAATGGTTTAGTAAAAACGTTAGTTGTGTCAATTGAGGCACACCATGAATTAACTTATGTATAAACTAATAAGTTCTCATTTTAAGCACACTGATATATATTATCAACACGGGGAAGTTTAATTACTGTCATTAAACATGAAGGAAGTCAAGACGTGACAAAAATAAAAACTTGATTTTTGCCCTTAAGGGGCTCCCTGGCGCCAAGTCACCTTCGATCTGAATCACTTAGTTTTCTAATAATTGTTAAAGCTCATTATATTATCAGTAACGGCCTTAAACAATCTTGTATCCTATATTTACCCCAATATTCATTGTCTTTGACATCAAAGTCGAACAATTTTAGGCCAAAAAAGTTGTTTTCTGGTCTTAACTATCTCTCGTCAGTTTTAAGAGACGTCAAAGAGGAACCCTAATAATAATAATTATGTAGATTTTGTATATCAGTGGCGATGGGTGATTTTTTTTCTCAGGCAAGCCGGAGCTGAATATGGCTTCAATGTTCTTGATAAGCTGTGCAAAAACTGCTCAGGTGTTTAAAAATTAGGCCAGCCGGCGGGAATCAAGTTATATGGACGCGCCGCCACTGTTGTATATTATGTAAGATTCTTCACAGCACTGGGATACCGAAACATGTGTTTTTTAGACCATGTTAATAAAAATCATAAAAAAATAACTACTCATTTATTTCTAGATGAAAGATTGAAAAAAGCGGTAGCTTTTTGCCTTATAATTCTATCTAAAGTGCAAATGTAGGAATATCGACTCAAAAGTGATAAAAAATCAATAAAAAACTTAATGTAGGTTACCTAGATAAAATACTTAATGTAGGGCTCCACACTTTATGCAGGTACCTATACCTTGTGCAACCTAAGAAGCGGTTTTTGACACCTGTCATCTCAGTACATTTTATAACCTAAAATCGGTTTTAGGTTATAAAATGTACTGAGATGACAGGTGTAAAAAACCGCTTCTTAGGTTGCACAAGGTGTACCTAATATACTTATTAAATAAATACACTTGATAACAGATTTTATGAAACTTTGCAACACCGCTATACTCAATAAAGTTTCAAGCTTTTGTTGTTTAAACATGAATAAGCTTATAAAAGAGGATAATAATGCAAAACAAACAGATGTTTTCGCATGCAATTTAGAAAGAGCTATAGAATAGACGAATTTTAAATTAGTTAGTCTCAGAAATTGAAACAAGTTACTCATTTATAAAATAAAACAACTTTGAACGGATTATATCGCGTATACTGAATTTTAAATTACATCCCGACGTTTCGAACACTTTGCAGCGTTCGTGGTCACGGGTCGACTGAGGAAAACATATTTACCCACATCTAAAATTACAATGTACAAAAGACTACCCACATGTATAACATTAAATGCAAACAAATAAAGGTGAGTGTACATGCCAGAAGGGCAAATAAAGCTAGCTCTACAATAGCTAATTATCGATCTACTACAAACTTTAATTAATTAATTTAAAAGGTAGCAAACAAACTGTTAAATTTAGAAATTAATAGGTCTACATTATTTTACAAAATAGAGCAATATATGTTAACACTATCCAACGCTATGGCCTCACAGTCGTGTGTCCTGCTTGCTCTTTGATCAAATGAACCACTGGATCCCAAGCCGGTGGTAAAGAAAAGCCCTCCTCCCTGTTGAAGTTTGGATATTTCTTTATCTCAATAGCCTCCCGCAGCATCCTGGGAATATATCGTTTCTCCTTGGCGAGGACTAGAGGCTTGTCAAACTTAATTGAGTGATTGGGCTTATCCATGACATGATCGCAGACTGCAGACCTAGGTCGACGGTGCTTAACATCGGCTACATGTTCCTTCACCCGAGTGGAGACCCACCACTCAATCCCAATCACTCAATTAAGTTTGACAAGCCTCTAGTCCTCGCCAAGGAGAAACGATATATTCCCAGGATGCTGCGGGAGGCTATTGAGATAAAGAAATATCCAAACTTCAACAGGGAGGAGGGCTTTTCTTTACCACCGGCTTGGGATCCAGTGGTTCATTTGATCAAAGAGCAAGCAGGACACACGACTGTGAGGCCATAGCGTTGGATAGTGTTAACATATATTGCTCTATTTTGTAAAATAATGTAGACCTATTAATTTCTAAATTTAACAGTTTGTTTGCTACCTTTTAAATTAATTAATTAAAGTTTGTAGGTAGTAGATCGATAATTAGCTATTGTAGAACTAGCTTTATTTGCCCTTCTGGCATGTACACTCACCTTTATTTGTTTGCATTTAATGTTATACATGTGGGTAGTCTTTTGTACATTGTAATTTTAGATGTGGGTAAATATGTTTTCCTCAGTCGACCCGTGACCACGAACGCTGTAAAGTGTTCGAAACGTCGGGATGTAATTTAAAATTCAGTATACGCGATATAATCCGTTCAAAGTTGTTTTATTTCTTGAATAACTATCGCGGCAACCGTAGAAGATATTATACTCATTTATATTTAAATTATCATAACATCGAGCAAAAATTGATATAAACAACGTTTTTTTTTGGATTTCTCGCTGGAATGTCATCGGTCGTGGTATAAGCAAAAAGACAACTGTAACCATAGAAACGTGTAAAACCCTTATTTCGTAGGATAAAAAAGCGAGAAACTATAATATATTTTCCCTGTCCGTGTGCACTGTCCCGTAATCCCGTATATATTCCATTAACTAGTTAGCTTGCCGGGCGCCAACGCCGGACGATAATCCACTTACTGACGGTGCGAGGGAGATAGATGCTTATCTAACGGTGTTTTTCTTTTTATTCAAGTCTAGGTGTAAATGGTTACAGTCCATTTTTTATAGTTCTCGAACACTCGGTGTATGTATTCAGGAAGTAGGTTAATTATGAATCCTTCCTCAACATTTCTTAAATTTAAAAGTTACATATAACTTGGTTCTCATCCGGGATACCTAATTTTCAGACTATTGAACACATTAAAATAGGTTCATTTAATAAAAAAGGTAGCCAAATTAAAAGCCATGTTTTATGTGATTGTGGACTACCTAATGGGAGAATGGTGGTGTACTTTAATTTTATCTGGACATTTACACGCTTATTCATAAACTAGTTTCAAACCTCATTTAGTTAAATTATGTTTTATCTGTTTCTAATAAACACCACTGTCAAAGAAACCAGAAACTGTCAAAGTGACATTGACAGATACGATGATTTAGTTATAGTTAAATGAGGTTTGAAGTAAGTTTATGAGATGATAATCGTTTGAGCTCAAGATGGCGGCGGCGTCTTTAGAGTAGTTCTTTGTTAAAAATATTTATAACGGGTTACTCACGAGTAACCAAAGGGAGAAAGCCATTAATAATATTTAAAAAAAGTAAGTTTATAAATAAGCAGGCTAATGAACATAATTTTGTTCTTTAGCAATACTTAACTCGAAAACCGCAAATAATAAATATTAAAAAAAAATGAAGTAATGGCCTGAAGCGCTGGTAGCCTTGCGGTAAGACGTCCGACTTTCAATCCGGAGGTCTCGGGTTCAAACCCCGCGGCTCGTACCACTGAGTGTTTTGGAACTTATGTACGGAATATCATTTGATATTTACCAGTCGCTTTTCGGTGAAGGAAAACATCGTAAGGAAACCGGACCTAATCCCAAAAAGGCCTAGTTTCCCTTCTGGGTTGTAAGGTCAGATGGCAGTCGCTTTCGTAAAAACTAGTGCCTACGCCAATTTATGGGATTAGCTTGTCAAGCTGACCCCAAGCCGGGATAAACGCTAGGAGGAAGGAAGGATGAAGTAATGGCCTACTTTTCGCCGTATACACAGAAGTGTACAAGGTATTTAATCGTCTGACGCCTAGCACCTGCAATCTGCGTCGAGGTTCTGTTTCGGTCTCACGGTGTAGCGATAGCATTGTTATTAGGCTGCATTGTGTGGACAGTCGACTTCAAAGAGATGTATCCACTTTTGGACCTTATTACAACGCAATAAGGTGAAAAAGTGGATACATCTCGTTGTAGTCGACTGGACAATGGATTAGCTATCACGGTCGGCTTTAGTCATCCCTGAGTAGGCCCAGTCTGCAGCGGTGTAGTTATACCAAACTCTTTATAGCGTTACTTGTATATATTCAGCCTTGATCTATTCTAACTGCCCTATTCTAACTTTCAAACACGTTTCGACACGATCCAACTGCAATACAAACCCAATGCATTAACCACACAATACAGCTAGCGTGTACACGTCTGATTCAGAAATATCAGAATTTCTTTGAAAATTATTCCCATGCCACTTCAATACAACTTAATAATGGTTGATTAAGTACGGAGTGGATGAAGATGTAGTGATAAAAATTGAGATGGGTATGTTAAGATGGTTTGGGCATGTAGAGAGGATGGATGAAAGAAGATTAACGAAGAGGGTGTATGAAAAAAGAGTGGACGGATCAGTTGGAAGTGGAAGACCTAGGCGAACTTTCCTCGACCAAATCGGGGAAATATTACGAAAAGGCCAGGTCAGGCCCTAAACCGACGAGCATGTATGAAGAACGTTATGATTGTTATGAGAGTGAGTGAAGCGAAAGTGGTCTGTCAGGATCGTAGCAAATGGAAATCCGTGATCTAGGAAACAGGCGTGATTATATGTATGTATGTATGATTATGTGTTGTGTGTTGGAGTTATGTTTAAGATAGATTGTGTTTTAATGTATTGATGTGAATCACTGCATTAATGCATACACAACAAAATACGCCCGAACGTCATACAATAGAAACTAATTTTAATTAGTGTTGTCGAAACACGAAGCGAATAAAGTTTCGAGTTAGAACTTGTATGCAATTTACGAATCACATGCAATTGTTAATTTAGAAATAGTTGGTACCGAAAACTAATCAGCTAATAGCAACAATGCTACATAATGAAAGTAACTATACTGATAAAAAATATTTTGCATAATATATATGTAGGGTGTATGGGGTAATTCCGAAAATCATTCAATTATCTCTCGTATCTCACTGTAATAAGAGTCGACTTTCGGAATTACCCGCCACTTTTTTCCTATCGAAATTATCGAATTATTTTTTCACTCTGTTGGTCACTGGCATCCTTTCATGTACTTACCAAAAAGTTCGGGTTAAAGTCGTCGATGGCTCAAAGCGGGTAAGGAGTTGTGTTCAAATATGTCATAGTTTCAATAAGAAAGGATTTTTGATTAGTGAAGAATGGGAATAGCACTAGACCCTACTCATGGGTTCCTGCTGGTGAGTAAGGTTGCCAAAAAGCTCAAAGAGAACCCAGTGTGTTGACGACAAGGGACCCTCTTGTTCCTTTAGCTGTCAATACAGTGAATACTCATTTTTGGTAACGGATCGGCAACGCGCATGTGACGTCACTGGAGTTACAGGCGTCCATAGGCTACGATAGATATATACCATCAGGCGGGTCGTATGCTTAATTGCCACCGTTATGGTAATATTAAAAAAAAAACCCGAAGTAAGTACTTACTTAAATTCTACCTAATTCAGCATGAACGCAATGCAAAAAACGCCTAAAGGTCTGAATCAGAATTACTTCGAAAAAAAAATATTAAAATATATAGTTCATACAACTAATATACGTTTTTCTAAATTAGATATTTTTCATGTTCAAAAATTGTATTTACACGTGTTGTATTGTTTGTTTAGACGTGGCGTGACCTCGTGAAGGCCCTTTGTACCTCTGGGGTACCATAGGAACAACAACAACAACAAAAATTGTATTTATGTTAATATTCACAGCTCAAATAGAAGTAAGTATGTACTTAGTAACTACAATTTATATTTATATTTTATATAAATTGTAGTTATTTAAGTTACGGAATAAAAAGGCTTTTCATTTTTATTTTTATTTTATTTTGATCTGTATTTATTTTTGGTCTTAGTGATAGGTTTTTTACAATATCTTTATAAAAGTAAAATACAAAAATACTTCAAAAATACACCAAAACAATAAAAACATCATTTTATTTTATTATTATGTACTTAGTAGTTAATTGCTAGCACTGTGTTGTGTTAACTAGGTAACTCAAACACGCGTTTTCCATTTTCCATGTAGCCTTTCAAATATACACGGTAAGTTAGGTAAGTATAGCAATGTGACCAACCTGCTTTAGTAATAATGAAATATAATACACAACAAAAAGGCTTGAAACTACTCGTGTGTCGTAAATTTTCATTACGTGGAAAACGCGTTTGCATTCGTGCCATTCGTGGAAAATGCCGTACCTGAAACTCTAATGCAGTGCTAATGTTACATTATTATATACAGCCTTGGCCAGAAGTGTTGAGCATAGGTGTTTTTTGTTTACAATTTTGATGTTAAGCATTATTTCCCTATACTAACAATGTACGGTAACGGTAAATGTTATATTTTATTTATAAATATAGAAAACTTCACTTAATAACACTTTCAAGGTACTTAAAAAATATGAAAACAGAAGGTAACAAAAATGTAAATTTAAGTCGGTGCGACATATTGCAAATATTCTATGCAGTTACTACTTACTTCAACAAAACATGCCTATTGGTTTATATTAATTGACAAAATAACTTAAACAAAGATGGAAACGATGGACTAAACTTTCCAGTTTTGTATGAAAATCGCATTGGTGCTCAACACTTCTGGCCAAGGCTGTATCTGTTTTACCGACAAGTACGTCACTTATTACATGCGCACCAGATATAAAGACTAATGACTTCAGACATGCTTCCTCTAAATGTTGGAATAATAAATTACCACCGGTAATTAATTGCAAGTCCCTGCCGGTTTTCGAAAAACATTGTAAGGCTTTCCTACTGGATCGCCATAAGGAAGTTACTTTCAGTTTCGGTTGATAGATTTATATTTTTAGTTATTATGTAACTGTTTTATTGAATAGTTAGATTAAGTTATGCTTTGCTTGAAGGTTGTAGAGCCCGAGGGCCCTGTTATACTAGACTCTGCTGCTGGAGGTTACGAGATTACGGGACTATGCACAGTTGCACACGGGCACACCAAACACCATCTGAGCAGATCCGGGCCAGAGAGTCTGGAGAAGCATATAATGACTGGACGCATGTCAAGGGCGAGAAGGAAAGGCTCTATGGCTACTCGTTGGGCAGACAGGATAACATCCATCACTAAAGCCACACTACAGGCAAGCATGCATCGGGCCCTGGATCGAGTGGCCTGGAGAGTGTTGGTGAAAAGTGTCCACAATCGTCACGTCCCTCAGCCATGAGGATACGACAAAGAAGAAGACACCAAACACCAAACTTGGAGCACAAAAATTTCTTACACAGTGCTCTTTGTTTTATACAATACTCTCTGGTTAGTTCTGAAGACCCAATTTTATGATCCAGCTACTTATATGGGTATCACAGTAAAATACTTATTAAGATGACTTACAAAGAAGAGAAGAATTAATAGCAGGAAAGCAAGGAAGTGCAACATTAGCTGCACATTACGCCCGCCATAACAGTAACTCAAGGGACGCTCCATAAATAATCCGACCCGTTATCCCGGAGACACGTTACTCTAAAACTGTACGAGCTAATTACATTAAGTGCCAGGGTTGGGTGTTTGCACATTTTTATAAGCTTTTATAATTATACTTGCACCTATTATAATTATTAAAGCCTAAACAACAATAAACAAAAAAAACTGCGCGCCAACCCGCCTGCCAAGCGTGGCGCGTATGGCAAACCCCCCCCCCCCTTCAAAAAGGGTAGGCCTATGTTCTGCAGTGGACGTCTTATGATTGAGATGATGATGATGATGATGATGATTATAATTATTAAAGATTGTATTTTGATTGTTGCAGGTAAGGAAGCAGTGAATCGCAGTATTTAGCAAAATTGTGATGGATGGAACGTCTGGTGTAATTGGGAGCACATCGAACCGGCAAACCGAAAGAGGTGGGTTCGATCCCGTGATGTTCAGAGTTCTTCACAGTTCATTTTTTTAATGGACGTCTTTTTCCAATTTGTAAAATTGCGAAAAAAAGAGAAACTCCGCTTGATAACTTTATTCCAAGAATTGACGTACTAGTTTATAAGAAAGTGACTCCTATCTGACCTTGCGATAGTGGGAGTAAGGTTTTATTAGGTACATTTCCAGTTTACTTACAATGATAACTTTTACCGAGAATCTACGTTAATATCAATGGATATTACATATAGGGTGCATTGGAGTAATTCCGACAGGAAAAAAGTGGCGGAAAATTCCGAAACTTTTACTCTTATTCTTATTACAATGTGAATATATGAGCGATATTTGAATGATTTTCGGAATTACACGCTTTTCGAAATTACCCCAATGCATACTTAATTTTTATACTCTTGTACCCGCCAATTAAAAATTAGAAATGAAAAAAAAAAAACAATTAATACGGTGCGTGTCAAGATTTAAACCTGCGATTGTAAGTGGTACAGTCCAAAAATGTGGTTTACCACCCTACGGTTGAAGTTCGTTTGAACGTTATGAGACAACAAGGTCGTGCATGTTTTAAACTCCGTTAGAAATGTCAACCTTAGCGATCGTTAGATCTCGCAGAAACTTTTGTCGAAACTGGTAGACCACTTTCTTGGTCGACTGTACGCCGTACCTCTAGCCAACCAGCGTTAACCTAACCTAAGCTAAGAGTGTGTCACTCATCTGTATGACAGATTCACGTTGCGGATCGGATATATCCGGCATCTTTTTAAAGTTGTCAAAATCCCGATCCTTCTATGAATTTATTTAGTGTGTACATAATAAATAAATAAAAAAAAAAAAAAAAAAGCCTTTTTATTCCTTAAAAAAAAGATGAGTACAAAATTATTCATGCATAATTCAAATTATAAAAAAACATAACTTTATAGTCGATTCAAATGTCGTGCGCTTTAAAATCATTCTCATTAATATGGTTCAATATAAATAATTCATTAACATTATAAATTCATTACTTGATTGATTAATTTAATTTGATATAAATAGATTCTTTGAATAAAATATTTTAAATATGTAATTAGTATATTATTTAAGGACCCCTCTTAGGGTAAAGGCCTCCTCCGGTTGTCTCCACCTGTCTCTATCATTGGCTACCCGTCTCCAGCTGCCTCCAGTTGTTCGTGTGATCTCGTCAACCCATCGTTCTGCTGGTTTCCCTGCCCTTCGCTTGCCTTGTGGACCTTCCCAGAAGGTGGCTGTACTTGTCCATCTAGTGTGTACATAGAAACCCACTAAATAAATCACTTCTGAAAGAGGACAGCCACAGCCCTAGCTATATGAAGTTATAACCGAGTTCAGCAAACACGTTTAAAGGTAGATTTGGCATGAAATACGGCATAATACTCCAGATTTATTAGTGTTGCGCGATTTCAAAGTACTTTTACTTCGAAATCTTGAAAGTAAGTGAAAAAAGTCAACGACAAGGAACAGTGGCGTATATTTTTTTAAACACGTTATTTAAAAGAGCGACGTTAAGGCATTTTGATTTTGATAAAGCAATTTAATGATATTTGGAGTGCAATTTTTGCAGACTTTAGCATTTATTAACCGACTTTAATTCCGTAGAAGGAGGAGGTTCTGCATTCGGCTTGGTGTTTGTTTAAATTTATGTTCACCGATTACTCTGAGAACCGTGGTCCGATTTGAATACTTTTTTCAATATTTGTTGGATTGACCATGAAAATAATACGGATACTTAGTGATAATGTAATCTCGCCCGTTTTTACAAATGTTTCACTAATATAGCTGGCAAATTCTGCAAGAATTTCTGAGGAATTTTGTAGTACAACTGAATTTCGTAGTGCTTTCAATGGGTATTTTACATTTTCTTTTAAACGTGGACTCGATAATTGCCAACTAACTTCAGTCATATCACTTAGTAAGAACGCATTATAAATTCCTTTTGTCAATAATTGAGCCTTAACAGCTTAAAACATGTCTACTCATGCTCTATCGAGAATTCCACATTAAACAAGAGAACTGCAAACTTTACAATTTAAACACAGTGGTTTATCCCGCCAAGTTCTTGAAGATAATGCATCGCCATGCAAATTATAAGCATTTATTCTAAGCTACATAAATCAAGTTCTAATACCTTAATATGTATCAGAAAGAGAAAGATAGTTCTTAAATCAAAACTCCAAATATTAGAACAGTGAATCTTAAGCAGGTGTCAGACCGCATTGGTCAGCGAAAAATGAGGCGCGATTAGTCCCTATAGTTTTTTTGCATCTGTATTTTTTATAAGCACACGTAAATAGCATGTAGCAAACGAACATATGACATCGAGATATATGACAATGTCATTGGATGGCATATTTAGGTACCTATACTTGTGAAAGGGGTAAAAGTCGCCCTCGTACCACCTGGGTCGCACACATATTGGATAGAAAGAGAGGCAAACAGCGAAATTGTAAATTGTAACTTTATAAAACGCGACCCTGGAGGCGCACAGTTGAAACGGAGGCTGCATCAACTGGCCTCGGTTGGACGGAGTTGGAGGAGGCCGCACAGGACCGAGAACAATGGAAATCCCTTCTGAGAGCCCTATGTCCCTGATGAGGGATAACAGGATACCATCATCATCATCATACTTGTAGGTACCTATGTGTTTGATGCGTGCGCGATAATACACTTCAAGACTAGTCTTCCAGCTGTTAGTAGCTACCCTAAATTTATCCTGAAAAGCATTACGAAGTTTCAGTATGAGTATTTTAATTTTTTTTAAATTATAAAATGTAATTTACACCGGTGTAAAAACTATGTACCTATTTAGAAACATGCCCCCTACACGAACCCTTAATGCAAAAGGGCTAAGCTTAGTACAAAGCAAGTACTGGTTTAGTTTTACAAGCGAGTAATTAAGTTTGAATACATACCAAGCTTAACAAGTTTACTTTACTCTTAATTAGCGGGAAGGAGGCTAACAAACTCGTTTAAAAAAACATGGACAACATATGTACAGTTTATTTTATGAGAATGGAAGCGTTTATATAAAACTTTGTATGAATCCACATTTTCAGCTTCATTTCCACTTTATTTTATATTTATTATCAGCTTTTTTTTACTGACCACTCATAATTTTTATTTTTTATTTTTTTTAAATTTCCAATTTCTTCAATTCCAAATTCAGGCGGGCTAAACCCTTGTTTACCAATGACGTGGTAAAAAAATTGTGCTCCATCAAAATTTAAATTAGAAGCGATTTTCGTTAGCCATATTGTACTTAAGAGTCGCCAGGACGCTCGCGTGAACTCGCGTCCCCATACAAACGTAGTTCAGCTCTCATTTTAAAACGACATGCTTGAGAACCACGAAATTTGGCATGGGTATTCTAGCAGTACAGATCTATGTCGGTAATTCTTTTTCGTTGCTAATAATTGTAATAATAATAAGTTTTGCTGGTTACGATTCGGGGACCTCTTCGGAGAAACCGAAGGTTTTGCCTGTGCAATTGCGGACGAAGTTATCATGACGAATAACTACCGGAGATATATCCTGAAGGACGGTACGGTCGACATTTGTCGGGCATGCCGCCGTCCCGGAGAGTCACTCAGGCATATCATCTCCGGTTGTTCCCATCTTGCTAACGGCGAGTACTTGCACAGACATAACCTCGTAGCCAGGATCATACACCAGCAGCTTGCTCTCCTATACGGTCTTGTGGACCACGAAATGCCGTAGGTACTACAAGTACACACCTGCGCCAGTTCTCGAAAATGGTCGTGCCACGCTCTATTGGGATCGATCTATAATCACGGACAGGACTATTGTAGCCAATAAGACTGATATCGTGGTAATAGATCGACCGCAACGCCGGGCCATGCTCGTCGACATCCCCGTCCCATATGACGTGAACCTCGTGAAGGCTGAGAAGGACAAGTCCAGCAAGTACCTAGACTTAGCTCACGAGGTAACCGCCATGTGGGAGGTTGATTCGGCGATCATTGTGCCAATAGTTGTTTCTGCGAACGGTCTCATAGCGAAGAGTCTCGACCAACATCTTGAGAGACTTTCGCTACGGGGTTGTGGTTGGATCAAGGGTCAGATACAGAAGGCGGTAATTCTGGACACGGCGCGCATAGTCCGAAGGTTCCTCACTCTGCGGCCCTAACCACCGGCAGCCTGGGCCTTGCTCCGTTGCCGGCGGCACCCTAGGATAGGTTTTTTATAATGTTTTTATTGTTTTTGTATGTTTTTGATGAATTTTTGTATTTTCACTTTTATAAAAATATTGTAAAAAACCTACCACTAAGACAAAAAATGAATAAAGAGCATAATAAGTTTTGTATGTAAATCTGTGTCTGGCTGTATTTTCTTTGTATTACAATTTTTAGCAACGAAAACGAATTACCGACATAGATCTGTACTACTAGAATGCCCATGCCACATTTCGTGGTTCTAAAGCAAGTCGTTTTAAAATGAGAGCTAAACTACGTTTGTATGGGAACGCGAGCGTCCTGGCGACTCTTAAATCGTAAAATATTTAAGCTACTTTCGTATTTGGCAACCTCTTAATTATTTCAATCGGAGGTACAAAATCCCTTACTCGGGCCAAACTTGGCCCCGTTTTTACATTTAAGTATCTCTTAACAGCATTACTGCTATCGTGTGTCCTTCAAATCAGTTCTAACTAATTGCCGATTCAAATCTTTAATCAAATCAACCTTCGATTCCCGGGCTCAATAGGCTTAAATTAAAGATCAGAAATTCTATTTCATCGTTTCAACTCAATTAAGCGAATAAGTACATTATTACCAAGAGATTAATAATAAAAATAAAAAAATAAAAATCTTTTATTTCAGAATTAAGATTCCATAATTCAGTTAGTAAACTTAAATTAACTTAAAAACTATGTTAATTACTTAATCTAAGAAACTAAAACTAATAGAATTAAGGTACATTCTCTTACATATTTGACCGCCCCACCCTCCTCCCCCGCCTCATCTACCCCTTGACATGCAGCTCGATGAAGCGGCTGAGGACGGCCGAGTCCAGTCTGTCCGCTATAACCCGCAGGATACTGTTACGGCTCCCTCGCACACGTCGAATAATGGACGCTGACTTTTTGCGTATTAGTGCAAAGAAATCATCGACGGCCGCGTCAGCGAACATTCCCGACGCACTGCAGTAGCGAGGAAGCCTCAACAGAGCCCTGAAGGCATTATTATATTGGACTCTTAATGCACTGTACGCTCGCTGAGTAAAGCTAACCCATAGACCACTCGTGTAAAAGGTTTGGCAATAGGCTTTAAAAAGCGATACCTTCACAGGCACTGTACAGCGAGTGAATCTATGAGCCAGCATATTGCCGCGAACGGACAATGACCTTCGCTCACGTTCGATATCCTTATCGTCATTAAGGTTTTCGGTTAACACATGACCCAGATATTTAAATTCCGAAACACGCTTTACCGGCAAATTGTTTAAAAGAAGTGGTGGAACGTCATCAGGCAGTTTGTTCTTGCCTTTAAATATCATGAACTCACTTTTTTTTTATATTATACCTTAGGCCATGTGTTTCCGCATACCTTTCACACACTTTTATTAACTTCTGCAGCCCGTAAAAAGACGGACTGAGCAGCACCATATCGTCCGCGTAACTTATGTTATTTACGTTAACATTATCCAAGCGGCAACCGATATACATGCTACTCAGCTCGCCAATCAGCTGATCCACATACAAGTTAAACAATCGTGGCGATGTTAACCCTCCTTGTCTTACCCCACAGCTGAGCGAATACTCGCCAGAGTAGACATTTGCGAATCTAACTATATTTTTTTGATTACTATACCAATACTCAAAAACACTGACTACTTCAGGTGCTACGCCTGTCTCCCTTAACTTGTTCCAAAGCAGATCATAGGAGACTAGATCAAATGCTTTAGACAAGTCAAGGAAGCATGCATATATGGGCGTTTTTCTTTTGGTATAGTAATCAACAGTGTGCTTAAGTGTTAGAATTGCGCTTTCAGTACCTAAACCTTCCTGAAAGCCAAACTGTGCGTCACACAATTTTATATGTTGACTCAGATGCACGTCTAGTACTTTATCCAACACTTTCGCAACAACTGTAGCAAGTGAGATGGGACGGTAGTTCGTGTAAGCATTATTATTCTATAAATACTTTATCTTTTAAGGATGACTACTTTGTATTTAGCATCATGTCAAAAGAGTGTCAATTGACTATTCCTTGTTGTTCGTTCCCGCCATTTTTGTAATTATAAAATGACGGGTATACAGCTGCGGCCGCCATTCCGTTCTTGACCAGGTTGTTGTAAAGACGTCTTGAAAGTATTATTGTCTTATAATGTAATTTGTTCATGTTCAAACCTTGTAGCAAACAAATATAAGTGTAACTATTGGTAAAGTATTCGTTTATTTTCATCATCCTAGTGATATCCCCAACATTTCAGTCAGTGGGATCCAACAAAAATCGATAGGATTTTTGCCACGCCGCACAAAAACGTAAGGTTTTCATTTTTTTTTAATATATATATAATAGATTAGTTTGATAGATGAAACTATATTTTCCGTAACGGAGTACTTCCGGAGGTTAATATGGTTAGCCTTACATGGACATTTTGCCAAAGGTTGCTCTTTTGGATATGCACATGTTAGGTGGAGATGGTTGGTATGTTGTTACATAATCAATATAACTATTATCAGAGAGATTAGTAAGTCATATCAGTTTTGTCATGATTCCTAATAAAGACTACTTCATAATCCATATATATGTTTTTCTGTGCTTTGAAATCAACTTTTATGACCTACCTTCACTTTCTTTTCAATATTACTCGCTTAAATCTTGAATAACATAACGTTGGTATTATTGTAATTTTACGTTGACGTTGGTATTAAACCGATAAATTCGCCTACAGTATATCTCGATGGTCAACATATGTTACGTATATTTTGCAGTAGTCAAATTAATCGTTTAAAAACACTACCTGGTCAGTTATGTTCAAAGATTTGCTGGCAATTAATTTAAATTAAATGGTTTAATTATGTCATATAAATGTCTTACGATATTATTTAGTTGTGCAATTATGAAACCCTTTTTGAATAAAGAGCATATTATTTTAGAACTTAAACTCAGTACAATTTTGCGTAAATTACGAATATCACGCCATTAGCGGGCTGCATTAAAATACTTTATTATGTTCTTATATAATAAGTAAATATGTAAACAAGTTGAAACAATAATAATCTAACGAAAAGTTAATTTACATTCCTTTTTCATCATTGCCATTAAAAATTCGACAACGGAATATTCAGTAATGAAATTTATGAATATCATTAAAATAAAACAATAATTTATTAGAAACCCCTTAATAAACTGCTTAACGCCTGTAGTGTGAACAATGTCTCGAAGTGGTTCACGCTTTTGTATCACACCAAATTATTAAATGTTTATAATTACTATTGCTTGTAGTTAAACATTATTGTTGTTAAAAATAGTTGTGGTTAAATGATAATACCAAGTACGTATGGATATAATGTAAAGTTTTCATGTTCACGTGATCGTTCTCGCCACAGCTTAAGACTGGGTACTAAGTTGGATTTAGTTTATGAATCAATTTCAGACTGATGACATAATGTGTTTAAACAAAATGTGTAAATAAAAGAAACTGTCATTTACAACACTTACCTAATAAATGGTCTGCATATCTTTGTCTAAGTAAAAGTTAAATATGGGAATATTTACTTCATCTTAATAAACGGTACTATTAAGTTTATCTATGTCATAGTATATAGTACTTACCTTTTTAAATTCATTTATAAATCTCGGCATCGCAACTGACCGAAGTATTTGTGACTTATTTACTTCCTTATTGTATTCGACTCAATCAATTAAGTTATATTTACATAGTTATATGTTTATATACAAAATAAAGTGACAAAATTAAGAACTCAGAGCCTACATAGTCGAGAAATGCCTCTCGACGTATCTCGTGTATATCATCGGCATAGAATTTCGTGTGTGTTACCAATGTATATTATGGTCATAAATAATATAATCGCTTATAATTTGAATTAGTCTCCATTTTTGCCTGATAAAGGTTTAGACCAGCGTGGGGACTATAGCCTGATCCCTCTCGGGCATGTGAGGAGGCCTGGGCCCAGCAGTGGGACGTATAGGGGCTAACATATTATATTATATATACATATATATATATAAAGGTTTAGATGGCAATATACATAGTAACAAAATATTACCGATTTTAATTACAGTGGAAGTTGATGGAAAATCGATGTGATATTATGATTTAACGATCTATCATAATTGACAAAATTGTATTATGTCCACTAATGACTAATGAGCAAAGTATTGCTTAGAGATTTACGAACTGAATTACTCCCTTTTCATGTGACTGTCGAAACGAAGGGGGTCATTTAATCATACGGTGAAAACATTACGCCAATAATAGTCAAAATGCGAATAACTAAAACGAAAGTTTCCTAATACTAGTGTCAGTCAAGTATAATCGTTATTTTATAACATTTATTTTTGATAAAACTACGTTAATTCAAACTATCCCTGTATTTAATAGGTGGAGACAATGCGTACTTGTATTCAAAAATACTTTTGATTGACTATGTATCGTAATAGTCGATGTAGTCTCGATGTAGAGTCTCAATGAAAATGTTGAGTCTCAATGTAAATGTAGAGTCTCAATGTAGGGTCTCAATGTAGAGTCTCAATGTAGGGTCTCAATGTAGAGTCTCAATGTAGAGTCTCAATGTAGAGTCTCAATGTAGAGTCTCAAATTAGAGTCGCGTATAGAGTCGCGTATAGAGTCGCGTATAGAGTCGCGTATAGAGTCGCGTATAGAGTCGCGTATAGAGTCGCGTATAGAGTCGCGTATAGAGTCGCGTATAGAGTCGCGTATAGAGTCGCGTATAGAGTCGCGTATAGAGTCGCGTATAGAGTCGCGTATAGAGTCGCGTATAGAGTCGCGTATAGAGTCGCGTATAGAGTCGCGTATAGAGTCGAGTATAGAGTCGCGTATAGAGTCGCGTATAGAGTCGCGTATAGAGTCGCGTATAGAGTCGCGTATAGAGTCGCGTATAGAGTCGCGTATAGAGTCGCGTATAGAGTCGCGTATAGAGTCGCGTATAGAGTCGCGTATAGAGTCGCGTATAGAGTCGCGTATAGAGTCGCGTATAGAGTCGCGTATAGAGTCGCGTATAGAGGCTAAATATAAAGTCGCATTTGGGGGTCGATGTAGACTCAACGTGTTGAGACGAATATGTAAAATGAAATGACATGTATAAAATGACATGTAAAGTCAGATGCAAAATGTATGTATGATTCTTATGTAAAACCAAACTAATAGTTATCAGAAAATAAAACGTCTGAATTATTCACGTTTCTAAAGAAAGTGTTACAAGTTTCAGACTGATGACCCAGGAGCGTCCAGGTGAATGGGCCAGGGTTTGGTATTTGTTTACCACCCAGGAGTGCCCAGGTGAGAGGGTCGGGGTGTAGAACACTTCCGACCCAGGAGTGCCAAGGTGAGATGGCCAGGGAAGGCTATGCTATTCTTCTTCCTCTAAAAAGGCATAACGACATCTTCTATGACGCTACACACTCGAGAGGTGATTCGACGGTCATGGTCGTCACGTCATGTATAAGCGGTCTTCGGAAGGAGACACCACTCTGCACGACTTCCCGTCATCTTTATGCATTCAACTACGTCTCGAGTGTTAATTAAAATGGTCTTAATCAATCGTGTGGTTATAAATATGGTGTTGTGCGATATTCATGTGAAAGTGAGTACGTGTATTTTATGTTATAAAGTTTTCGTCTAGTTATGAATTTTAAAATGCATTAAATCATGTCAGATAATATTTTATTACATAACGAAAACAATAATTACGCTTACTATTGGTTCGATGTTTGCTGCTGCATAGATATGTATCAAACTCAATAACTATGATAAACCTAATTGTTATTATTCAGACTTGATGATAAGTTATCTTAATTAATTGATGATGAAGTCATCTAATTAAAATATTAAGAAGAACTATTAGTTTGATCTTTGCTGTATTGATTTATCAAACTCTATCACTATTCAATAATTTTAACGATTATATATACTTTATTTGTATTACTCAAATTCGATAATGAATAAAGTCAATTAACTAATAATATTACAAAATTCAGAAGTTGGGTTTATTAAAAGATTATTAATTTGTTTTCTTTGTTATTTGATCGGAATAAAATAAACTTGTACTACTTTTACAAATGAGCATTTGTACATAGCTAACTTAATCATAAAGAGAGGAGGTGGGTAATCATCTCTGTGAACTCTAGTTCTATACTTTACTATCGATGATAGTTCATCTTACAGTGTATAATCATTTATTATTTCATTAACTTATTACTAGAAAAATAAATTATGAAATCCAATGTGCTAAGATTAATAACTATTTTATATTTATGTTATTCGGACAGTTTGTATTCATTAGTTTTCGTTGTCAGAATTGATCCGTAAATTATTTTGTTTGAACTATTATTTCATGAAGTTTTGGCGAAGGGTCTCGCCTCAGAACAGGATGGCCGAGCTGTAAGCATTATTATTCTATAAATACTTTATCTTTTAAGGATGACTACTTTGTATTTAGCATCATGTCAAAAGAGTGTCAATTGACTATTCCTTGTTGTTCGTTCCCGCCATTTTTGTAATTATAAAATGACGGGTATACAGCTGCGGCCGCCATTCCGTTCTTGACCAGGTTGTTGTAAAGACGTCTTGAAAGTATTATTGTCTTATAATGTAATTTGTTCATGTTCAAACCTTGTAGCAAACAAATATAAGTGTAACTATTGGTAAAGTATTCGTTTATTTTCATCATCCTAGTGATATCCCCAACATTCGTTTTATCAGAAATGTCCCCTGTCGAGTTTTTTATCAGCGGCGTTACAACTGTTCTCATTAAATCACATGGTAAGTATGAATGGCGTAAACAAAAGGTGTACAACATAGATAGAACTCTATGAAGATGCGGACCTGCGTGCTGGAGATGTTCTATACTCAGCCCATCATGTCCTGGAGACTTACCCCTTTTCATGTGTTTTATGGCCTGTGACACCATTTTACTCGTTATTTCAAAATTAGGGACTCGTTATTTCATTATTAATGAAGAGCTATAGTACATTACGTACCTAGGGCGGTAAAATAAAGATGGGCTCAGATCGCTGGCATTTGTGGCCCGAACCGAAGGTAAGGGCCATAAACAAGCGATCTGAGGCCTTCTTTATTACAGCCCGTGGTGCGTACATAATTTTACGTCTTCTCCTGTGTGTGAAGTGAGATTTGCCGCTGCGCCCTAGGACGGTAAATCTCACTTAGCGCCCAGAGTGACGTAAAATCTTTTATAAAATGCGTGGTTTTCTCTTTTTATCGTGCAAGTAAAAGTCTTTTAAAGTTTATATCCCCTTAGATGTTAAAAAACCTTCTGGACGGCGCTTCACATTCAAATATCATGTTCTACATCAACCCGGGCGGTAAGTGACATTTACCGCCCGCACGCGCAGCAGCAAAATCTAACTTCACACCCAGTACATGAGATGACGTAATATTGTGTACTACCTAGGGGCGGTAATAAAGAAGGTCTTAGATCGCTTCTTTATGGCCCTCACCTTCGGTTCGGACCACAAATGCCCGCGATCTGAGCCGTTCTTTATTTTACCTCCCGCGTGCGTTATTGTTTGTCAGTCGTCAGTCTTAACTTAAATATATAACGCGATGGATTCACGTACACTTAAAGGGATTAAAAACGAGTCATCTTGTATGTATTAAAAAAAGGCATGTATTTAACCGGGCTGCTAAATAATTGTATTTGGGCAGCTATAAAAAATCAAAATGGGTACCAAAATTATTAGGTTGGCGACTAATTCGAGGCGACTGATTATTTCAATATGGGCTGCATTTTATTGCTTTTACAGGTATTGTTTAACTATAGCCAGGTATCAAATAATTATATTGACAACTGAATTAGTAACTGGGAAGCAATTTAAGAAGCTTTTTTTAAATAGAAAACGATCACCTATTAATTTAAAAATCAGCATCTTTTAAAATATTTAGGAAGCAATTAAAATGCGTTAAATATTCAATATAAGTACAACGGGCAACTTTACACGAGCAGTAATTATAAGATAAAAAGGATTCTTAAAAAGTTACTGGGGTCTATGAATATTGGTAGGTAGGTACCTATAAGTAGGTATCTACTGTCAGATATCTAGTACCAAATTTCTTTGATTATATAGACTTTGTATAGGTATTACCTAAATACATACCTAGTTAATAGAAAATGTGAATGAGTCATTTTTAGGGTTCCTTAGTCAACTAGGAACCCTTATAGTTTCGCCATGTCCGTCTGTCCGTCCGTCCGTCCGTTCAAGGTCTAGCTCAGTGACTGATAGCACTAGAAAGCTGAAATTTGGTATGAGTATGTGCGTTAATCACGCCAACAAAGTAATAGAATAAAAACTGGAAAATATTTTTATTAGGGTACCTCTCCTACACATGTGACCCAACTCACAAGGGTGAATTTTCGCTCCAACCCTGTCGTGTGGCCCCCTATCCAAATTGGATCCGTTGGATAGGTCTTTTAAAAATAGTCGAGGTGTTTGAAAAATAACACTTTTAATAGCTCTGAATGTTCAAAGTCGGGCGTCCCCCCAATCTAACTTTTGCACCGTGGGTCCAAAAAAATTAAAAAAAAAATCATGAAAGTGAGGCTTAACAAGTACTTTCAATGAAAACTATATTGAATAAAATCGGTTGAGCCGTTTTTGAGTTATCACTCAAAAACGCAAAGCAAAAGGACGTGAGTGCGGCGTAGTATAATGACGTACATAAGCGCCGCCAAGTATCCCTTAACAAACGACCTTTTTGAACGGATGAATTGTAACATTCCTTCAACTACGGAACCGGCATGGCCGGGCATGGCCCGATATGCTCTTGGTCGGTTTTTAGTATGTTTTAAATTGGCCACCCTTCAATAACTGGCCAGTTATACTAAAATGGATTGTACATATTGCAATCATGCACGCAATATTTCACTGTCAATCGTTCCTTTTTTAACATTTTGGTTCAGAACCCTAAAATATTCCAGTTTCCTGAAATTTTACTGCTCCCGTAATTAAAATGATACCTGCAACTGGTACACTCATTATGGTTAATTAGGTAAAAACAAATAGCTGGCAACAAATATTTAAAACAAGCCTGCTTTGAATAATAGATGCGAAGTTAATATTTTAGATGCCAACCTATTATTTTAAGTTCCCTGATCATTTTTGGTGTGCTATATTTTGCTGCCGTTTTTCAACGATATTGATGCCACATGTTTGATGCTTATTTTAATTTAATGTCGCTAAAATATTAATACACAGCCAATTTATATTATTATATGCCTTAGAAAAGTTGCCGATTCATATTTTAGATGCCCGTAAAATTATAAGCCTTAAAAAAAATAACCGTTTGATTATACTTGAGTATATTTAGATTTACGTAGGTACTTACTGCTTTTACAACTTCATTTTATTACCTAAACCGCAACGACTTCATTTTATCTGCACGCTGTGTGTATATGACTGATTCGAAGTTAAAAATGTAAACTTGATTTGTTATTTTATTATAATACGACCTCACGACACAACACCCCACGCCGGTCAATAAGCGCGAGCGATCGTATCTTAACCTTTCCATAAATAATCAATTATTTCTTGGAGACAAATTGTACAGTCGACGTCAATGATATGTTACCTTATAACAAAGGCGAAAGGTGAAAAAGTGTAAACATATCTTTGACGTCGACTGTACACAAGGTTACTGAATAATCAGTTAATCTTACTGATATACATAACATACTTATACATATATTTACATAGATAAATACATCATTTTTCATATTCATATTCATTTATTCATGCACTCAAGTTACGTTTAATATTTTTATTATTATTTATTCAAATTATTCGTTACACAGCATTACAGTAAAAACCAAGGCACTGCGAACTACAAAACAAAACATATAAAGTAACTTAAGACTAGTTTGATCTAGGCGATGTAACTTCGTGGCTCCTGTTGCGTCGGCTGATCTGGTGCAGGATTCGTCAGAGTGCCCCGGAACCGCCGAAACACAACACCCTTCGGCCAGAAGTCACAATATACATGTCACATGATAGGTACCCTGTAAGGGCACAGCAGAAAACTTATAAAATAAATAAATCTTAACAACTAGCTTATCCTAATTACAATATTTACAGATTTTTAGGGTTCCATAACTAAAATAGCAAAAACGGAAGCCTTATAGTATGTCTGTCCGTCCTCAATTTTGTTTGCAAATATCAAGTTTAGTTTTCTAGCTCCAAATCTGCCTTGCGCCGGCGCAGCCCACTCAGTCATCGTTAGACAGCGTCGGCTTTCCGTCAACCACTTCAAAGGGATCAGTCACGCTGCTCTGACACCTAGGTTATAAATGTAATGCCGTTTTAGCGCACTGGTTTTAGTGCCAATACTTTGATTTTGGAAAGGTTATTGCTCCTAAGGGGAAACGCTGAGTGGTGACTTCCATACAGTCGACCCGTCGTGGTCTTTGTCCTTGGAGGATTTTTTAACAACACATTAATGTCAAAATATCTGTGTCGGATTTATTTATGTAATATTATTTCATACAGAAGGTCGTCTTCCCTACAAAATCAGTGTTTGACAGAACTTCAACAGATGAACGGTGACACATGACGTCTCCATACAGTTTTACCTTTCGACGTTCTAGGGTTGACAAGTACGCAATTAGTATTATTGCTGGCCCTGCCCCAATCTGTCTCAATCTAACAAATCCGTCAGTAATTTTAGTACAAAACTAGATAAATTACAGATTTGTTACTATATTTCCCCAATCAAATTATTAATTTTAGTACTTACAAAACTGCTACTAAAAACTACTTAAATATTTTATCTTGTCTGTGGTCATGCCGCAAACAAGTGAAAGGGATTTTGACAACCCCGAAAACGTATCCGATACGTTCCAAGGCGGTAGCTGTCACTTCGTGGAGATGGACACCCTTGTAGTACGAGCGGCGACCGTAGGATCTGCTACGTAACGTGATACAAAGATAAGCCCCATGGCACATGTTCATAAAAGTGATGCTGAATTCCGGAAAAATAGTAAAAAAAATTAGAATTGGCCGAAAGCACAAAAAAGTGCCACTTCCGGTTAAAAAAATGGATGGTATTTACCTACGGCATTTGTTACTGAGATGATTATTGTGGCAACAAATAGTAATTTGTATTTAGGTACAGAAAAACCCAGTCTGCTAGTTTCTGCATGGCTGAAAGTGCCCGGCAGACTGGTACAAAAGTGACGTAAATTTGGAGTCAAATTCATTACTTTTAAACTAGTCTGCCGGGCACTTCCGGCCATGCATGAACTGGCAGACTGGATTTTTCTGTACCTAAAAATAAATTACTATTTGTTGCCACAAGTTTCATCTTTACATCCAATGACGTAGGTAAATACCATCCATTTTTTAAACCGGAAGTGGTACTTTTTTGTGCTTTCGGCAAATTCTATTTTTTTTTTACTATTTTTCCGTAACTCTGCATCGCTTTTATGAACATGTGCCATGGGGCTTATCTTTGTATCACGTTATGTAGCAGATCCTACGGTCGCCGCCCGTACTATTGCCAAGAGAGAGAGGGAGAGTTTTAAAAATAGAACACCAATATTTCCGAATTTATAAAACTCTTTGAAGCCTGCAAAGTGAATTCCCGTTTCGAATTCAAAGCAAAATACTCAGATTCGTCGTAACGTGAAACGTTTTTGCAAAATTGGTAATATACTCGTATGTCTGACTAGAATGATATTGTCGGGCATCGATTACAGTTTGTGTTGGATATATCTGCATGATCCTAAAGAGCTGAAAAAGAGATACTTCTGGCAACGTATTCTAATTTTAAAATACTTAAACAATACATTAATAAAAAACCACTAAGACTCCACTTAGGATCCGCTTTTCCAAGAGGAAAAGCGGAGAAAAATAATGCAATCACTATAGGTGTGCCTATAATAGTCGAAGAGTTCCCTCAATGTCTCTAGGATCCCATCATCAGACCTGGACCTGGTGACAATGGGGCCAACTGTGAAGTATACTCTTTCAAACAAAAAATAATTTTCCAAATCGGTCCAGCGGTCTTCGAATAATCGGTGAACATACAAGAAAAAAAAAGATCCCGACGAATCTAGAGCCTCCTCCTTCGAAATATTGAAGTCGGTTGAAAACACAATCCATCTTAAATATAGCTCCAACAATATTGAAGTGGTATTGGAGTTGCGTTGGAATAATTTTCAAGCAAATACTTATATTTTCTGATTCAGGGGTTTAGGCATTACGAGTAATACAGAGTTGTATTGAAGTTGGATCGTTTCTTAATGTGTTTTAAAATTAGAATGCGCCCCCTCTGCATCGAGCATTTTCACTTGATCTCTTCTGGTGAGCTAGAAACATGTAATCTTATCTGTGTTCCGTATTATATTGATTTCATAAAGTCAGACCTGTATTGTAAAGCCACCCGGTTTGACGGTACCACATTAAGGGGCTACTTTGAAAAATTATGGATTTTTTCAAACGCTCTACTGACTAAACGGGATAAGGGACTGAATTTATTTTAGAATATGTATTTTAGACTATATACTCTTGTTTTTGGCACAAGCCGAAACACGATTGCTGAAAGTTGCCTCGATAGAAAAAAAATCAGAAGTTGGGTCCCTTTTCCCCTTATTTTTCTTAGCTTATGTAAGCTATAAGAGATTAAGCAATATAACTAAGTAAAATATATGGTATTCTGGTTATTCTAAAAAGTCACAGAAGCAAAATTAGACAAAACTTTATAGATTCGCTTATTTATCCTAGTTTGGTCAAAAAGTTTGGTCCCTAAGAGCGCTGCATCTCTTTCTTTCGTGCACGGGAGTCATAAACGTGTCTCTAACGTATGGGCGTGGCTTCTCCGATTCGAAGAACGGCCTTAAAACACTTTTTTAGGGTTCTGCCCTATAACCGCGAAGCACTTCGTTCATCGAATCGAATATTTCCATCACTCTCTTTCGTATATGCAAGAGCGATAGAGACGGGACCATCGTTTTGTCGATTTTCGAACTTCGCGGTAGGCCCTCAGTACCCAAAGGATAAGAACGGGACCCTACTACTAAGACTTCGCTGTCCGTCTGTCACCAGGCAGTTTCTCATAAACCGTGACAGGTAGACAGACGTGAAAATTCAGTCGGAAAGTGTTGTGTACGTTCCAAAATAATTCAAATTAGTCTTCCGAGTGTTCTGTTTGCAACTTTGCAAGTTAAATCGATTCCATTTTATGATTGCTAGAGTCTGTTGCATTTTAAACGAATGCCACTCCACTACCAGAAAATGTGTTATTCAGTATTGTAGCTATCGGTATCCAACAATATTGGATACCGGACAACATGGGAGCAAGTAGGCGAAGCTGGTGAATTAACAATTATACTACGGGTATGGGTAATCTCATCTGTTTGACAGTTTTATTTTAAAAGAACTCTTAATTATAAACGTAGTATTTAGTTGGACTAAAAAACATAGTTAATTTGATAAACATTTGGCATTTCTGAAGCAAAGGTAAGTATGTAATATACTAAAATTTGGGTCAATTCCTATCGTTTAAAATTTCATCTTTGAAAATAAATGTATTATATAGTCAATCAAGGATCATATAAGACATGGATTGACAATGCTTATACAAAATCTAACGCGATTTTGTACATTAGGCATTGTCAGTTGCATGAAAACTGGAACAGCGCCCTTATAAAAAGTTTCACTGGTCTTCTCCATTATGGGGCCCTCCCACTATCAGTCGCCCTGACGATATTGTTCTCTCAGTTGTTCGGAGCTGTCAAATTTTTGTTCTAACTGACAGACCAATATCACCAGGTAGTCTGACTGATAGTCGGTGAACTCGGTGGGTCTCCTAACAGTTAGCATAGGTATGTAAAATTGACACAAAAAGAGGTCTTAATAAGACCCCTTTTGCCGATGAGCTCCGAGCGAATTTTGACTGGAATTCTCTTTCTATACGAGTTCAATATTTGCGAGCAACTACCGAAAACAGTACTTTATTTTTATATTTTTCGAAACATCTCCATTTCCGTCCATCCTCCATGCAATAGATACAAAAGCTCAGTTCGAGCGGTTAATTTCACGGTGGGCAAAGCAAGTGGGTCCCAGTTGAATGCTAGTTTTTCAATTTGCCGAATTGCGACGCGGATCGTGGAAAAATATTGCAATTTTATTCATCGCAGGGTTGGCGATTTGTCAGGATTACGTTGGTCGCTGGCGATAAAAGGTTTTCTGTGCGCTGTATGCTATAATTTTAAAGTCCGACTGAGTTTTAAAATGAAAGTATCTATTGTTGCAGTCATCTACTTTCAGACCGGGCTCGCTTTTTTTCCACAAACGTGAGAATGTTGTAAATACACAAATTTTAGTTTTTTTTTCTTTGAACCGAGATATCTTAAGACCTTGTCTGGACAGTGTATATTGGGGTTATCTGTGACTGATGTACATAACCATAATGAATGGGAGCATCTTACAGGTGTAGTTGTATAACGTTCCTTTGTAAGCAACTTTGCAAATGACTTTTTGTCTTATTCATTTTCTTTGAATTTCTGTAATCAAAATCATTATTAAAGGGATCTAATTTGACAAAAGGACTTATTTTTATAAGCTGAGTATTTTTTTAAACAATAAAACGCTCATGATACTCTAGTCTTACATAAAGAAATATTCACAACGGGTTATTCAGATGTCGAGTAACAATCGACCTAAATTACATAAGTTATGGTAAATTTAGAGTCAAAGTATGGGAGTGGGAGTACTAAGAGTAGGTTTATAAAATCATAACACCATTTTTCATATTTTAGTCTTTAAGCCTGGACCTATATTACCTACGTAACATGACATCACTTTAAAATGCATGGCAACATAATTTCATTTCATTTCATTTTCGTTTATTTTACATACATAAGCATTACAGTTTATACCAATTCGCTTATATACAAGTCAAAATTATAGGTACTTATCATTAAATTAGGAATATTTACATTAATAATGGAAAGATTATTATTTGGATTTTTTATAATGGAAGAGTTGTGCTGAGTCAGGATCAGTAGATAATTATTAATTACATACAAATTGCAACAATCGACCTAAAATGTTATCTTATGTATTTTTTTTTCGTTTGTATCTCACAAGTTAGAGGCAGCCCTAGTTAACAACGTAAGCCGTTGGCAGACTACTTTCGCATCTTCTCGCCGAGCGCTTTACAAATACCTGCGCCTGACCGCCCATTTCCGTGATATTTGCTGAATCTGGATTCTGGGTATAATATCGGTCAGTGGGGTGGTGCAGTCGGTTTGCGGGTTTAAATTTTCGGTGCAACGTTTACGTTGGTAGCGGAGGCACTACCATGAGTCATGACATGGACGTTTTCGAGAACAAGTATCGAGTGTTCTATCTGTGCATCTTGCTTGTAACATATTACTGTAAACGAGATGCACAGATAGAAAATTCGTTACTCGTTAACGAAAAATGTCTATGTTAAACTCATGATAGTGCTACAGACTGATGCACTTAAAAAAATACTGTATAAATAATATATGCTCGATTATGCATTTATCATTTGTATACAATCAGTATCATAGCTATATTTAAGTTATATTATGTTATTAAATAATAGGCCATTAACTAAAAAGTATTACTTAAAACTTTGTTGGTCTGTCAGTCTGACCTCCACCCATTAAAAATTGCCAGATGCCCAAATCTAGCAGTCAGGATGATAAAGCAATCTGACTAAACAGATTTAATTGTTCTCATTTATGTGTCATATCTGACGTGGCTAGCTCTTAGTCCATAATGATTCAACATATCCGTATCAGTCAAGGCAACTAAACATAAAGGCAGCTTTACATAAGCTTGCTCATACTACTATGCCACTTACATCCCCAGCACTAAAGACCGTTTTTGCCACGGACATCAGAAATTCAGATCCGGCTCGCATGGGATCGTTCACAAATTACGTAGTGCAAAATTCTCAAAATTTGGACTCCCCTCCCGCAACGTAACAGTGCCGTAACGCCTTGCTGGGAGTTCCGATATGTATGTATGTATAAAAATATTTGGGTTTATAACTTACTTGTCTTATCATATAAACAGACACTTCATAAGGATATTATTTCATTTCTCTCTGGTATTATCACTTAAAATGTTATATGTATACACTGAAAGAAACTCACCTAGTATTGAATTCAATCAATCAACACCTGAAAAATAACATTTCTTATAAAAACTTTCCTCAATAATCGAAGTAACGAGTAAATGACGTTTCGGCTTTTACATTGACAGACGTTTATTTACAAAATAAGACAAGTAAGGATGGATGTGGTATAGGAATAATAATCGGCTAGCTGCGCAGGGGTCCGGGGTTCGACTCCAGTCTGTTTCTGAGACTGGTTTTTTGTATTCGTTTTTGTGTGTGTCCATATCCCCGATTTAGGGAATCTATGAGTGTGAATCGAGTTTTTTTTCTTAATCTAGAAAATAAAAAATTGTAGATATTTACTATCATAAAAATGTGCCAAATAAAAGTGGTAAGATGAAAAAAATCGTGATGTAAACCAAACCTTGAACCCCCCTCTCCGCGTAACAGGATCGTAACGCCTGGCCGGACCCCCTCCCCCAAATTGCGTTACTACGTAATCTGTGAAAGACCCCTAGGGCCATCCACTTAAGTGTGCAACTGACTTTTGGCGACTCGCCAATAACATAATATCATAACGCTACCCGGATATCCGTTGTTTTTTGTTATTGTTTTTTTTGGGTTCCGTTATGGAATAGTTGTGAACTTCCTCACATGCTTGACTGGTGATATTTATGAATGTGAGCGTTTGTGTAATTTAGTGGTGTTCTGTTGGCTGCGAAATAAACGTAAGATTTACGGTAAAGTTACATAAAGTTGGGTTATTTTGCATGAAAGGAGTAAGTAAGTATTTTATTTATCTAAAAAGACCTTTTCTTTTGTAAGAATATTACACTGGAAAAAATAAATTCTAACTGTCATACATTAAAGTGATTTTCATTACGATTAACTGTTTTTCCCATACAACAAATGTTTGAAAAAAAGTAAAATACAAAACAGTAAAAAGTGACCAATTGATTATTACTAATTGAAAAACAATAGTTTTAGCTACTCAAAACAGTAAACTTTACTGTCAAAACAGTAAAATTTACTATCATTCTTTAATGTTTTCGGAACAGTAAAATTTACTGTATTGATCGTTACGCTCCCCCGGAACTGTTAAAGCAGTAGACGTTAATGGTTTATCAGTGAATACCACCGCTTATTTTTCTCAGTGTAACTACTCATTCATAAAACTTGACAAACCTTTACATGTGGTCGTCAAATATTGCGGAGATAACTAATTTTTATTTCCTCTAAGGGGGTGAAAACGGGATTCAAACTTTACCCAAACGTAGCGGGCAGGGTCTGTATCACTACCATAAGTTTAACATTGATATTTTTCGTTAACGAGTAACGAATTTTCTATCTGCGCATCTCATTTACACTAATATGCTACAAGCAAGATGCACGATAGAACACTCGATACTCGTTCTAGAAAACGTCAATGTCATAACTCATGGTAAGCGTACTGGTCTGGTATAAAATTGTATAGTCGATGTCAAAGATATGTTTACACTTTTGCACCTTAGGTACTCCCTTGAAATAAGGCTCAAAAGTGTAAGCTTAAACATACAGTTCAGGGGAAAACCGTGGTCATGTTGCACCCCCGGGGAGAGACCGTGTTTTCGTAAATTAAGACGTTTCCTACAAGTAACCGTATGAGCATGATTTAATTAACATGGCTCAAACATGTCAGAAACGTGTATGTTAAGGACCGAGCCACAGAACTTACCTGTAATCGTAACTCGAGAGATTGGAGAGTCACTGAAAACATGGAAACAGTTAATGTGACAAAAATATGTAGCCACACTAGCGACGACTCGGACCTTTGATTATTAAACCAACCGGATGCGAGACGCGCTCTCATTTCTATCGGAAAAAGTCTGCCATTTTTTGTGGGGGAGGGGAACGTGAAATGTATGCGAAACGTCAAAATAGCCACGTCAAATAAACGTCAGTCCATACAATGAGTATGACCACTGGTGGAGAATAAGAGCGTGATTTTGAGCATCCTACCTGCTTAGCTACTTCTGCTGCTGACTGTATACAATGTGTAAATTTAATACGGGCGAATCTTTTAACGGTAGTTTATATAGGTCCTACTGAACAACTTTCACTATGGAGCCTACCCCGAAATCGCTTTTTTCTTTTGCCAGATCCATACATTTTGTCGCATGGGTGTCGACATTTTGTATAAAGAAGCAAATTTTTTTTTGAGATTTTGGGGTTACCTCCATAGTGAAACTTGTTCAATATGACCTATATAAACCACCTTTAAAAGGTTCGCCCGTATTAAATTTACATCATCATCATCATATATTTAAGAGCTAGGCTCTTGTCGGTGGAGCAATTTCCATGCCTGTCTGTCATTTGCCTTCTCCTTTACAGCCTGATAGGACACGACGTTTATTTTTTCCTTTACTTGATCCATGTATGCTCTCCTAAATACACACACTGTATATTATAAGTTCTTTTTGATAATCTTACTGTGGAAACCATCTATGAACCAGCCTCACCGTAAGCAATATCTTATGCGTTGCGTTTTGGGCAATGCATTCCCAAGCGTAAACAATGCGTCGACGTATTTTCAGCTTCGGCCTCATTCTGACAGTGCCACGTACTCACTCGTAGCGTAGCGCTGTGATGCATCTCGTGCGTGCTGTTATGCTGATTTCACATGGTAGGTATACAGGGTGTTTCCTGTAACACGAGCAATAAATTAAAACGTAAATTCTACTCCTCAAACAAGCAAACTTTTGTTAAACGACTTTTTAAAAATATGTATTTTGTAGATTGCCTCTTTTTCATACAAACTAAATAGTATTTTTAATGTACGTTAAAATCCGTCTATTTGACATTGTTTGTCACCCTACAGACATAATCAATTTCGGAATACATTGCGTGTTCGGGAAAACTTTAAAGTGTCCTAAAAATCAAACCATAAGTTATTTTTAAAAGTCGCTGAACAAACGTTGTCTGAATTGAGGAGTATAATATACATTTTAATTTATTGCTCCTATTACAGGAAACACCCGGTATATGTAGACCGATAAGGGAAAACAGTTGAAAGGAAAAAGTCCGTCAATATTGGACACATATTTTTAGGGTTCCGTACCCAAAGGGTAAAACGGAACCCTATTACTAAGGTTCCGACGTCCGTCCGTCCGTCTGTCCGTCTGTCACCATGAACCGTCATAGTTAGACAGTTGAAATTTTCACAAATGATGTGTTTCTGTTGCCGCTATAACAATAAATACTAAAAAACAGAATAAAATTAATATTTAAGGATTCATACAACAGACATGATTTTGTTGCAGTTTACGGAACCCTTCATGCGCGAGTCCGACTCGCACTTGGCCGGTTTTTTTTTTGTGGATTTTTCTTGTATTTCCTAACATTGTGGTATCGTTAGCAGACGTTTCTACAATGATTATTTTTTCGTTTGTCAATGAAACCGAAAATAATGGAGAGTCCGTAAATGTTCCGCCGTCTACACATCGTGTCTACACGTTGTGCTACACACTATCTTGTAATTTTTTGTTTGATCCACAAAAAAATACATATTGGTACAATATTTTTAGGTAATCTAACTGACTTTATTATAATTTTATTTTTACTCCACTTATTATTTTGATAAAATAAAGGAGTTACCATCATTTTATGAGATTACTGATGATAACGAAAACTACACTTCGTATAGAAAATTCCGTACAAGCTAAACCATTTTCATTTACCTTGATTATAGTTCCAGTTTATTCCACAGTCAACTAACGTCCTGAGAGTATCTACAAATCCCTACTTAAATATTTATAATACCCACTTAACTTATACAGGATGTCCCAGAAATCGACGTCAAGAAAAATGTACTAGAATATTCACGCCCTGGTCTCTTAACTTCTAGTAAATTTTTAAAGTGACCATAATTTTTGAAGAACATGTGATAGATTTTTTTTTGTATTTTTCTGATAACTGTTATAACTCGGTCTATCATCCATTCACGGCTTGACGTCGATTTCTGGGACACCCTGTATACCACACAGAATACCTACATCAGGCACGCAAATAGTGACATAGAAAAGGGGTTCTAATGCGACCTATTTTACCGAAGAAACTCGAGCGAACTTCGTTTGTGTTATAAAATTAGAAAAATCGTGCGATTGACGTAGTGCGATTTTGGGGAAAATGATTTTAAAATTCGCTATTTCTCATTTTATTTACATAATGGAAAAAAGTAATCTCATTAAAAAAAATCCTGATATGGCTAAAAAAAGCTTGGCGAAATCGACCGTTATTTGAACAAAAAAAGAGGTTTAACTTTTTTTTTCAACGTATTGGTACGGAACCCTTTATAGAACGTAATATCTAACATGGTAATCTGTTAGTATGCGTAGAGCGAAAGGCGAGAGTCATATCGAGCCCTATAGGGAGACGCCACGTTTTATGACATGGCTATGACCCTGAGCTTGAATCCGTTTTCATAAAGGAATAAGGATGTTTACACACGTTTAGTTTTATCACAGAATATATGCGGCTTTTCAAGTAAAAGGTACATCATTGTCGGTTGTTAATAGAGTTCATTTCTAAATGATTTTTTATTGGCGACCAACAATGTACTTTTTACTTGAAAACGACTTATGTAATGTGATTGTATAAGTACTAAAGTAGGTACTGTAGTAGTTGAATAGAAACCTCTACATTACTAGTCGTTTTATATTTAATATTCTATATTAAAACTAAATTGTCAATGTTCATAATCATTCATAAATTTTAAAAAAATCTGTTGCCATTGAAGCCTGGCTTTGTGGCAAAGCGCTCGTTCCAAAAATACAATCTATTTCACTCAGTTACTTCTCCATCCGTCACCCCACAGTACGCTACGTAGTACGTACCTACAGTAGCCATTAAATATATCGGTTCGGCCAAGGAAGGTAACTCAAAAACATCTGAACATGCACTGTATCGCCTTGTTCAGACATTTGTGACCACCTTGGCCGCTCCGATATATTTGATGGTGACTAAAAAATTCTCACTGTGTAGTAAGAACAATATAATACTTGCCATAGATAATCTAATATACAGGGTGTAATCTAAAACGTGATACAAGATAATCAAACCTGAATCTATTCATGATATTGAACAACTTTTACTATGGGAGCAACTTTGTAAAAAAATAAAAAAATTGAGCTGCTCCATAGTAAAAGTCAAGGATAGGTAGACGAAAATGTATGAGAAGTTTAATTTTTTTTGTAAATTTACAAAGTTGAGCCCATAGTAAAAGTTGTTCAATATCATGAATAGATTCAGGTTTGATTATCTTGTATCACGTTTTAGATTACACCTAGGGAATGCAAACCGGTTATTTTTTGTATGAAAATAACCGGTTATTAACCGGTTAACCGGTTATTTTCATACAAAAAATAACCGGTTTGCATTCCCTAATTACACCCTGTATTATTCGTAAACATCAGGTGACCCTTACTATGAATACTTTTGCCAATCCAATTTCGCCAATTTGTAATGTAGATTGGACACAAAACTAAAGTGCTTCGGCAGTAACGAAAGTCATGTTCGCTTAAACATGTTGGCCACATCCGGAACCTCGAGCCAAATACATTTAAAAAGTTACCGATCTTGCGTGCGTTGCGCATTTCATTTTGCAGACCACCTACACGGATAGAAAAAATCTCTTCAACCAAAGAAACCTATTTGAATCAAGAGATATCCAGTTTCCCATATAAGGAAAAAATAAAATTCTTTATTTTAAGATATAAAATGTTTCAAAGTTTATTACTTAACCTAATAAATTCAATACTTTATCCGAGATATAAAAATCTTCATTTTAAAATAGCTTAATATTCTCACGAAGAGCGTTTGAATTTTGTTTTTGTATTGTATTTTTTTTTAATTGAACTTTATGTGTCTTAGTGCAATACATAAAGAACTTAAGCCAAGAAACTTTGTTTCTTGGATGAAGACTCATAGTTTAAATTGAGAATTGAATTTCTCCACGGAAACAAGAAAACGCATTAGTTCAAGAGCATGTGTTACTTGATGTAAAATTTGATATTTTCACACCAAGATCTAAAATTTCTTGGCGTATGAAATCGATTACTTGAAACAAACAATAACATTTTCTAAGGCGGTTATCACACTGGCGCGGATCCGCATGCAGCACCGGTGCTCTGCATGTGTATAGCGCTATCTCGCTCGCACACCGGCGCCGCATGCGGATCCGTCGTCAGTGTGATAATCGCCTTAGTGTCTCAGTGCACTACTTAAAAAGCTAGTAGCAGAAACTGTGTTTCTCGGGACTAATCCCAAGAAAGGAAGTTTACAGAACTGAAAGAACAAATCAAATTATTTTTATCGAATATTTTGATTTGTTTATTTTAAGTAGTCACACTACTATATGTATAAATTATAAACTTGTATAGATGTCATATACAAAGGAAAAGACGCGTTGGTTAACGCGTCTGCCGCGAATGCAGGAGACGCTGGTTCGAATCCAGCCTTGGGCACCGGAGGCGTTGGTCACTTTTTCCTTTGTATATGACATCTATACAAGTTTATAAAGGAAGTTTAACTAAAAGTAGATAATACAAATATAAATTATGATTATTTATATACTCACAATTTATAATCGTATTAACTAGAGCTGAGACTGCTATTGTGAATCTCAAATAAGCCCGGGTAAAGCGCCAAGGGTCATGAAGTTACGTCGAACAAACGTTCGCGTGTTCTAACCTACACGCAGAGACATCTATTGATGCGCAGGGTAAATAACGTCCAAAACTTGAATGTTTCAAAGCAAAAATTATGTGCTTCTTCTTTGGAATAGCTGTGGCTTTTGATTGTAGGTTGAAAACATCAAAGCAAAAATTAATCTCTCTTGCCTAAAAACTTAAAAATCTCAAATCAAACTTTTGGCGCTACTTCTTTGAATTAGCTTTGGCTCTTAGCTGTAGATTGAAAACATCAAACCAAGAACTAATCGCTTTTGACGTAAACACATAAAACTCTTAAAGGAAAATGTTGGTGCTTTTTTGCCGTAAATAATTATTATCTTAACTCAAATCATTACTATTCGCTTTAAAAATGGGTAAAGCTAAAGCTGAATAATTTTATAATATCTTCTACGGTTGCCGCGATAGTTATTCATGAAATAAAACAACTTTGAACGGATTATATCGCGTATACTGAATTTTAAATTACATCCCGACGTTTCGAACACTTTACAGCGTTCGTGGTCACGGGTCGACTGAGGAAAACATATTTACCCACATCTAAAATTACAATGTACAAAAGACTACCCACATGTATAACATTAAATGCAAACAAATAAAGGTGAGTGTACATGCCAGAAGGGCAAATAAAGCTAGTTCTACAATAGCTAATTATCGATCTACTACAAACTTTAATTAATTAATTTAAAAGGTAGCAAACAAACTGTTAAATTTAGAAATTAATAGGTCTACATTATTTTACAAAATAGAGCAATATATGTTAACACTATCCAACGCTATGGCCTCACAGTCGTGTGTCTTGCTTGCTCTTTGATCAAATGAACCACTGGATCCCAAGCTGGTGGTAAAGAAAAGCCCTCCTCCCTGTTGAAGTTTGGATATTTCTTTATCTCAATAGCCTCCCGCAGCATCCTGGGAATATATCGTTTCTCCTTGGCGAGGCTTGTCAAACTTAATTGAGTGATTGGGCTTATCCATGACATGATCGCAGACTGCAGACCTAGGTCGACGGTGCTTAACATCGGCTACATGTTCCTTCACCCGAGTGGAGATGCTCCGTTTTGTTTGGCCCACATATGAGAGCCCACACTCACAATCCAGCCTGTAGACTCCTGCAGTTTGCAGAGGGGTGTTACTTTTCACGGGCCTCAGGAATTGTGACATCTTCTTCAACGGCTTGAAATAAGTTTTGATAGATGCCCGCTTCAGTATGTGGCTGATCTTATCGGTAACTCCTCTAACAAAAGGCAGGATGGCCGGTTGTCGCTCGACCGTAGGAAGTTTCATCCGAGTCTTCTGATTGAGCCGCGGCACCTTGAGCCCGTTCGCTTGGAGTGCACCCTTGGCATGCCGGAGCTCCGCTGGCAGGTGCCGCTCGTCACATATCCTCTGGGCTCTCTGAAACAAAGAATTGCCTACAGTAGCTAGCTGACTCGGATGGTGGTGTGAACTGCCACTTAGATACCTATCTGTATGAGTTGGTTTTCTATACACAGTACGCCCTAAGGTATTATCAGGATTCCTTATCACAAGTGACAAGGAATGTGACACTGTGATAAGGAATCCTGATAATACCTTAGGTGCACTCCAAGCGAACGGGCTCAAGGTGCCGCGGCTCAATCAGAAGACTCGGATGAAACTTCCTACGGTCGAGCGACAACCGGCCATCCTGCCTTTTGTTAGAGGAGTTACCGATAAGATCAGCCACATACTGAAGCGGGCATCTATCAAAACTTATTTCAAGCCGTTGAAGAAGATGTCACAATTCCTGAGGCCCGTGAAAAGTAACACCCCTCTGCAAACTGCAGGAGTCTACAGGCTGGATTGTGAGTGTGGGCTCTCATATGTGGGCCAAACAAAACGGAGCATCTCCACTCGGGTGAAGGAACATGTAGCCGATGTTAAGCACCGTCGACCTAGGTCTGCAGTCTGCGATCATGTCATGGATAAGCCCAATCACTCAATTAAGTTTGACAAGCCTCTAGTCCTCGCCAAGGAGAAACGATATATTCCCAGGATGCTGCGGGAGGCTATTGAGATAAAGAAATATCCAAACTTCAACAGGGAGGAGGGCTTTTCTTTACCACCAGCTTGGGATCCAGTGGTTCATTTGATCAAAGAGCAAGCAAGACACACGACTGTGAGGCCATAGCGTTGGATAGTGTTAACATATATTGCTCTATTTTGTAAAATAATGTAGACCTATTAATTTCTAAATTTAACAGTTTGTTTGCTACCTTTTAAATTAATTAATTAAAGTTTGTAGTAGATCGATAATTAGCTATTGTAGAACTAGCTTTATTTGCCCTTCTGGCATGTACACTCACCTTTATTTGTTTGCATTTAATGTTATACATGTGGGTAGTCTTTTGTACATTGTAATTTTAGATGTGGGTAAATATGTTTTCCTCAGTCGACCCGTGACCACGAACGCTGTAAAGTGTTCGAAACGTCGGGATGTAATTTAAAATTCAGTATACGCGATATAATCCGTTCAAAGTTGTTTTATTTCATGAATAATTTTAATTCTTCTTTTAAAAATCATGATATTTTTAACTCAAGTCAATGTTTATTGGTCTAAGGTATTTATTACTCTCTTTAAGAAACCGCGTGCAAGAGAGTTTTGCGTTTTGAATTAAGATATTATTTCTATCTGTGTATACTACTAGATAACAGTTGGCGGCAGGTGAAAACTTTTCTTAGGCAAGCCAGAGCTTAATTTGGCTTAAAAAAAATCATGAGCTGCAGGAAAACTGTTCAGGTGCCTGAAAATTAGGCAAGCCGATAGGAATCGTGGTGATTTTGTGATGGAACTTAATTATATTCTGATTTTTTTATTTTACTTGTAATGTAAGGGTTCCGTTTCTTTCTTTTGAGGGACGGAACCCTAAAAATAATCATTTGGTCTATTATCATTTGGTATATACAAGGTGTAACAAAAATGCTGGTGATCCTTTTAAGGGCTTAATTCGTATCGTATTCTAATAACAAAAAAGTAAGAAGAAAAATTTTTCGCGCGAAAAAACTTGGTTTAATATGGAGGGTCGGCCGGCTGGAACCACCTGTCCTGTCCCATAGATTATTTTTTTTATTTCGCGTCGAATTTTTTTTTCTCCTACTTAACCCTTAGTCGTAATACGATACCAAGTATCCCCTTAAACGGATCACCAGTATTTTTGTTACACCCTGTATATTGACCATTGCGCCATTAGTAGCCGACCTCGCATCATTTAGGAAGGTAATGATGATGATGAATAAGAGCTAGAATTATATCACACCAAGTGCCAAAATGGCAACATGAAATCTATTTAGCCGTGTCCGTCAGACCGCATCTCGGTTGCAGAGGGTTATAACCGCTTCATGGCGGTGTTTTACTGTCTAAGTAGGTACCTATATAGTCTGTGTACTTCCTTTAATAAAATTGAGCGTGTTACGACAAAGAATACTTAACTCATGACCTAGTGAACTAGAAAATTGGCAATTTGTCCCAAAACTCGACCGGTACTTATATAAGTGCACATGACAGCGGGACTTCGGGTTTATTTCCTAAACCTACTTGGACTTGCAGGAATACTTGAAATATTTGCAGTCGGAAATATTATAAAGAACTAAAATTGTCACTAAATATATAGGTACATAGCTCACCGAAGGAAGCCCACTAACTGCTCGATAGGAGAAATAATTCGTCGTAGAAGAACATTTTTTCGTATGAGCCACCGCTACTGAGTTATTTACGAAAAGCCAAAAAAGGGGACCTTTACACCCCCCCTCTCCCCGTTAGCGGCACCCCTATCCATGGGTACTTTTGGTATGTTGTGTAAGACACCTTTGTCTACAACTATACCAAAATTCAGCTATACACGAATTATTTCCCCTAAGTTTTCCTTCGTTTGGAGGGCTAACTTGGTCAGGGCAAAATATTATTATCGTAAAAGGTAACTTGGGGAAAGGCGGCAGTGAAAACTAGAATAGTTAAGTATAGTCTTAAGTTTTGGTTGCCCTGAAAATCAGCGTTGTGGCTACTCTGTTATGACACATGCTGAGTGGGAACCATTTTGGTGTAATTTTTTTTATCTACACCCATATCATAAACCCTCCATGATGCGTTCAAAAACCGCACGTTATGACCACCATAAAAAGAGACTGGTTTGTTAGAAGTTACAACAAATGTCTTATCTGTAACGATGTTATTATTATCAAATAATAAGCAAAAATTCGATATCATTATGAAAATCCGGCCTGCTCCTCGACAGCCGCGCCGCGCGATCCTCCGACCGCCGGCACGCGCCCCGCCGACACAATCAAGTTGGCCATGGCGATGCAATCTGTGAAATGACAGCCATTTTAACAGTTTTAGAACGCGTCAATTCGGGTTTATAATATGTATGTAGATAAAGCAGTGTATGCAACTGTACGTAATTAGGCCTTAAAACTCACTTCGTTCGTTTCATAAAACCACACTCGTGTTTTAAGGACCCCTATTACGTAACAGTTACATAAACTACAATAATTGTATGTATAGTCCTTGCTTTTTTTATATTATGTTACACCAAATAAACATTTTTCATTTCATTTCATTTCAAAAAAACTTGATTAATGAATCAATCCTTGCTGCAAGATATTGCGCCCAACTCAATTTGAAGTAGGTATTAGGTAAGATTTTCTGTCACACTATTTTTGAAAGCATACAATATTTAGTAAGTCAATTTATCGAACGAGTGAGCGCAGCGAAGCAAAGTTCTTACAGATAAGACTAGCTCGCTTTTTTGATTAGAATGTTTGTTCTGCGATAAATTTAGTAACGTTATTCAAATCTTCATGAAAGCTGGGTTGTACCAGAGATAAATGTACCTAATTAAGTACAAAGATCTTATATGAGCTAGATCAACCAGGGAGTTCTGTAATCAGAAGGCCTAAAAGAGGGTATCCTGCCATTTCGCCGAAAATTGTATGGCCGAATTTCACTTGCCAACCAACTTTTCGCAGAAGTTTCATTTGGCCGAATAATTTTTACCAAATAATTATTTCGCACCAACCTAACCCAACCCCATAGTTGGGAAATGAAACTTGCCTACTAGGTTGGTTTAGGTTAGGTTGGATTATGTAAAGTTTGGAAATGAAGTTCGGCCAAAATGAAACTTCTGCGAAAAGTTGGTTGGCAAGTGAAATTCGGCCATACAATTTTCGGCGAAATGGCAGGATACCCTCTTTTAGGCCTTCTGATTACAGAACCCCCTGGTTGATCTAGCTCATATAAGATCTTTGTACTTAATTAGGTACATTTATCTCTGGTACAACCCAGCTTTCATGAAGATTTGAATAACGTTACTAAATTTATCGCAGAACAAACATTCTAATAAAAAAAGCGAGCTAGTCTTATCTGTAAGAACTTTGCTTCGCTGCGCTCACTCGTTCGATAAATTGACTTACTAAATATTGTATGCTTTCAAAAATAGTGTGACAGAAAATCTTACCTAATACCTACTTCAAATTGAGTTGGGCGCAATATCTTACAGCAAGGATTGATTCATTAATCAAGTTTTTTTGAAATGAAATGAAATGAAAAATGTTTATTTGGTGTAACATAATATAAAAAAAGCAAGGACTATACATACAATTATTGTAGTTTATGTAACTGTTACGTAATAGGGGTCCTTAAAACACGAGTGTGGTTTTATGAAACGAACGAAGTGAGTTTTAAGGCCTAATTACGTACAGTTGCATACACTGCTTTATCTACATACATATTATAAACCCGAATTGACGCGTTCTAAAACTGTTAAAATGGCTGTCATTTCACAGATTGCATCGCCATGGCCAACTTGATTGTGTCGGCGGGGCGCGTGCCGGCGGTCGGAGGATCGCGCGGCGCGGCTGTCGAGGAGCAGGCCGGATTTTCATAATGATATCGAATTTTTGCTTATTATTTGATAATAATAACATCGTTACAGATAAGACATTTGTTGTAACTTCTAACAAACCAGTCTCTTTTTATGGTGGTCATAACGTGCGGTTTTTGAACGCATCATGGAGGGTTTATGATATGGGTGTAGATAAAAAAAATTACACCAAAATGGTTCCCACTCAGCATGTGTCATAACAGAGTAGCCACAACGCTGATTTTCAGGGCAACCAAAACTTAAGACTATACTTAACTATTCTAGTTTTCACTGCCGCCTTTCCCCAAGTTACCTTTTACGATAATAATATTTTGCCCTGACCAAGTTAGCCCTCCAAACGAAGGAAAACTTAGGGGAAATAATTCGTGTATAGCTGAATTTTGGTATAGTTGTAGACAAAGGTGTCTTACACAACATACCAAAAGTACCCATGGATAGGGGTGCCGCTAACGGGGAGAGGGGGGGTGTAAAGGTCCCCTTTTTTGGCTTTTCGTAAATAACTCAGTAGCGGTGGCTCATACGAAAAAATGTTCTTCTACGACGAATTATTTCTCCTATCGAGCAGTTAGTGGGCTTCCTTCGGTGAGCTATGTACCTATATATTTAGTGACAATTTTAGTTCTTTATAATATTTCCGACTGCAAATATTTCAAGTATTCCTGCAAGTCCAAGTAGGTTTAGGAAATAAACCCGAAGTCCCGCTGTCATGTGCACTTATATAAGTACCGGTCGAGTTTTGGGACAAATTGCCAATTTTCTAGTTCACTAGGTCATGAGTTAAGTATTCTTTGTCGTAACTCGCTCAATTTTATTAAAGGAAGTACACAGACTATACTTACTTAGACAGTAAAACAGCGCTATGAAGCGCTATGAAGCGGTTATAACCCTCTGCAACCGAGATGCGGTCTGACGGACACGGCTAAATAGATTTCATGTTGCCATTTTGGCACTTGGTGTGATATAATTCTAGCTCTTATTCATCGGCCAAAATGAAACTTCTGCGAAAAGTTGGTTGGCAAGTGAAATTCGGTAATACAATTTTCGGCGAAAAGGCAGAGAACCCTAAAAGAGTTTTGTTAAGGGGTCTTGTGATGCTGGTCCATTGCATGAATCGCGAGTTGTTATTTCGAGTACTACTTATTAAGTTTAGTGTTATAAACCCGACTAAGAAAGACCTACCTAAAATCTGTATAAGAAAAATATACTGAGACAAAAGATACCAGCGGTAGAAATGAAAAAAAAACAGCCAAGTGCGAGCCGTACTCGAGCACGAAGGGTTCCGTACCATTTATTTATAAAAAGGGCAAGAAAATTATGTCAGTTGCATGGGAGCCTCCTTAAATATTTATTTTATTGTGTTTTTAGTGTTTGTTGTTATAGCGGCAATACACGGAACGAAAAGCTTCCGGGATATTCTCAATCCAAGACATTATTATTATCTTGGAAATATTTCCTCGTGTCAAGTATTTATTTCCTTTACCAAAAATATGATTCTTCGCTTAATAAAACCACGTTTTCTTAAAATAGAAATACAAAAATGTATTGTTTCATGAGTATATTGAGTAAAAAAGAGAAATTGTACTTTAATCAAACAAGTATTATCTTAGGTAAAAGAAAACTAGGAAATCTGTAAGAATATATTCGCTTCATTATTATTTAAAACTTTATTTTATTTTCGTTAAAGGAAATAAATACTTGTCACGAGGAAATATTTTCAACATAATAAAATAATGTCTTGGATTGAGAATATCCCGGAAGTTTTTTTTTCCTTGTAGAAATACATCATCTGCGACAATTTCACCTGTCTAACTATCACGGTTCATGAGATACAGCCTGGTGACAGACGGACAGACAGACAGACAGACAGACGGACGGATGGATGGACAGCGGAGTCTTAGTAATAGGGTCCCGTTTTTACCCTTGGGGTGCCAAACCCTAAAAGTATGTTAATTTTAACTTATTTTATCAATTTTTATATGAGCGGCTTGATTGCGCTTTGAAACTTGGCAAAAGAGAATCTGTAATCGAGTTCACTTGTGTTTTAAGGTAATTTAAATAAAATAGGGTGAATATATACAGGGTGATTCAGGAGACGTGAGCAAGAACAACCCTACATACTAAGTTAACGATAATAAATCGACCGCCGTCATGTTTAAGTGAAATAACAACGAATTTTTATTTTTGTTTCGTAGAATTTTTGTTCCTGTAATCATGGTCACCCTACAAAAACAAAAAAAATGCGCTAATTACACTAATACCGGTATCAAACAATAGCTTGTTATTGACTGAATCCGCAGTGTTAATCCTGCTCACGTTTACTGAATCAACCTGTATTGAGATACATTTTAAAATTAAGGTTCCTTAAACAATTAAATAGTCCAAAACTCCAGGTCGGGGCAGTTTAAAGTTAACAAATTCACAAACCGAATACGGGTAAATGGAAATTGTTTACAAGTTTAACTGCGGACTCAGATAGAATTTCATTTCATATCCGCGAGGTATTTTTATATGAAACACATAACTTTATTGAAAAAACACAGCTTACAGGGTCGAGGACTATATGACCGACATATATGCATGGCCCAAACCAGAATCTATAAAATCATCTAACATTTAGAGGACACAGTTCAAGTAAGAAAGAATATCAAACGTATTGCGAAGCAGTCAGATTTGGATTTTATTTTTATTTTTCATTTTAATCACACAATAGGCAGGTACATGTCTGTCTCTCAAGCTGTTTTGATATGCCTTCTTGAAGAACTACGCATTATTGTATATAGTATCCTTAATGTATTTGTAGTACTGTTTTGAAAAAATAAGTCCCGCCGAGTTTCTTGCCGGTAATAAGTAATACTTCTCGGGTCAGAGGTGTAGGGTTAGAACCGGTGGTAGTTTCTTTTCTCTCTGACGTTCATAAGTGCATTGTAATGTGCCTTAATTGAAGAATAAATATCTTTTATCTTTTATCTTTTATGAAAAGTAATAACTAACAGACGAGGCTTATGTTTACATGAACCGTTTCGGGCCACATTTCTCCTTTATCAGGCAAATCAAATCAAATCAAATAATTTAATGTCATAACAAATAACACATGTCAAAATAAAAACATAAAAATTAGAAAATTCAAATTATACAACTATAAATAATAATTATAATTACAAAAACTATTTAAAACGGGATATTTACCATGTGATGTGAGTTTATTATGGTAAATATCCCGTTTTAAATAGTTTAGTAGTTTTGTAATGTTAATGACCATGTTAGCTTAAAATAATAATTATATTGATAGAAACACATAAAATAGCAACACTAAATTAATTAAAAATACCCATTTATAAATACACGAATGTCAAAAATAGCAACACTAAATTAATTAAAAATACCCATTTATAAATACACGAATGTCAAAAACTGGAATGAAAGTGTAGGTCTAATTTTTACTGTCAATACAAGGTATAACAAAAATGCTGGTGATCCTTTTGGGTATTCTCATTATGAAAAAGTGAGTTTTTTTTAAATAAAAAAATGCCTTTTTTTCGCGTCCAAAATTTTTTTCTACTTTTTCTTAGTTGCAATACGATACAAATTATGCCCTTAAACGGAACACCAAAATTTTTGTTACAACCTGTATTTTGATTCTTATTTTGTAAATGTCCATTTGTTTCTCAATAAAAATAATAAGAATAAAAATCTTTGACCCTCTTCATGTCTTCGGAGTTAAATGTTCTGGGTTCGTAGCAGGTTATTTATATGTATTTATTTATTTTATTTATTAGCCTGTAGTGTCCCACTGCTGGGCAAAGGCCTCCCTTTCTTCCACGTGTAGTCTCTGTCTATGGCAATATCAGCCCAATCACCACGAAAGACGTCAAGGTCGTCCCGCCATCTCCGCTTAGGTTTGCCACGCCGCCGTTTCCCGTTGGGAGCCCACTTAGGCCTTGGGTTTTCTGACCACGGGTGGTCAGAAAACCCAAGGTCTTAGTAGTTCTCTTGGTCCACAATACGTCTGGCATACAGTAAACGTGTCCCGCCCAGTCCCACTTAAGCTTGGCGGCTGTCAACGCTCCGTCGGCTACCTTGGTCTTGGAGCGCAAGATGGAGTTTCTAATTCGTTTATAAATAAGTATAGGTATTAATTCCTTTAATTTTCGATGATTTAAATACATCCATGATTATTTTATAAATTAATTATATTTTCACATACCTACATCCCATCACAAGTAGCCATAGAAACTTTTTAAATCCATGTACAGGTTGTTCCAATTATCTAATATCGTTGTGGAGCGCGTTAGTGGTCCCGGCGGTGTCGCGTGAGTGTGATGTGACGGGCCCATTCTACGTATATTAATGGCAACTCGTCACATGGCCGTTTTGTGACGGCTTAATACTACCAGTTAGATATTAAGATACCATATAAATGTGATATACCCGTATTTAATACTGAGAAAAATTAAGTTTTAGTGATGAGATGGAAATATTTTGGATTTAGAAGTGATAAGGTTAAATATCATTATGTTTTTGATATAGACAAAATGCACTATAGAAAACCAACAGTTGAATTGCACATGCATAAAATCATGTCTAGTTTAGGGTATTGTATATTGTTTGTCAAAAAAACTACCTTAGATACTATAAACAATTATAAACATGTTATTTGCCTTCTCAGTTAATAAAATTATCCTGTAAATTGGGTAACTCGACTCGGAGGCATTGATGACAGACGGCGATATTTTTCTTAATTAAAAGTACATAATACCTGGAACTTCACGGTACACTTCAGTAAGAAAACGAAAATATTACCTAATGATTTATTTATGTGTCTACTTCGACTTGTTAACATAAGTCCCTAAATAAGATAATATTTTATTCAAATACTTTACTCCAAAAACCTTGTTATACTACCCTCTTAATTCCGCATCATTTTGTACGTTTGTCTCAAAGGCATCCTTTTCCAAAACCAAATGAAACGTTTTCCTTACCCCAAAGGTCCCTATAAGACGTATCGAATCCCCCCTTAATAACCTAGTTGGGGATGATCCCGGATTACGCTATGATTAATGCTTTGTCAAAAGACACCTTTTTGCGAGTTAGTTTGGACGCATAAAAGAGGTTGGTTACAGAAAAAGCAATTTGATCAATATTCGGGTGTCCAGGATAATGGAACTTGGGAAAATAGAATAGTGGAAATACTTCTTTTTTGAGAAGAGCGTCTTATCTACCGTCGGGACAGTTCAAATTATGAAGATTATAAAATCGCACATAATTTGAAAGCAAACATTTCAATTACTTGGAATAGGAATTTTTCAGGCACTTGCAATGAAAATAAAGACACTAGATGATATATTTCGGATCTGTTTCATTATTCATTCCAAATTGAAGCATCGCCCGATACCCATAACTCAGGACACCCTGTAATTCTCCCGTGAAAGGTGTGCACATCCATCTCAGTCCGACTTGTGACACGTATTGGGAAGCTATTACTATAGTACTCAGCCTATACCCTTCCAATGAAAATCGAAACACCCACTGGCCTTTTAATAGGCACTTTTATTGAAACTTGAAAAGCTGTTTTAGATTTTGGAGATTTTTATCGTAATTCATAGAGGTCTATCAAATTTAAACTCTTGCATATTTATTCATGAATCTCTATCCTTCTATTTTCATAAGTATTTATATTAGTTAAAAACAGAGTAGTAGAAATTGCACTCAAACATTTTACACAAACAATAATTGTTTGTGTAAAATTTACAATTATTGTAATACATACAATTTGTACATAAAATATTTTTTCCTTTTAAGGGCTAACTGGAGCAACTAAGAAATACTAAGTTCTGGGAAACATATTGAATAGATGAGCAAACATAATATGTTTGCTAAGTTATAAGGATATTTATGTTCATTCTATGCTTATTTTCTTATTCTATATTTATTATTTGCTATTCTGGATCTGAGTTCTTTTGATACACAGAAAAAATTGTTTAAAAGGAGATATGTTTTTTCTATAACGATCGATAGATGTGATGAAAATATATTAAGAAAAAAAAAACAAATTTTAAATAACGTATTGTAACGATAAAATTGGAATACTTAACTAACTTAAAACTACAGCCTTGGCCAGAAGTGTTGAGCACCAATGCGATTTTCATACAAAACTGGAAAGTTTAGTCCATCGTTTCCATCTTTGTTTAAGTTATTTTGTCAATTAATTTAAACTAATAGGCATGTTTTGTTGAAGTTAGTAGTAACTGCATAGAATATTTGCAATATGTCGCACCGACTTAAATTTACATTTTTGGTACCTTCTGTTTTCATATTTTTTAAGTATCTTGAAAGTGTTATTAAGTGAAGTTTTCTATATTTATAAATAAAATATAACATTTACCGTTACCGTACATTGTTAGGATAGGGAAATAATGCTTAACATCAAAATTGTAGACAAAAAACACCTATGCTCAACACTTCTGGCCAAGGCTGTATATAAATTAAAACTAGAAAGGATTAAAACTTTAAAACATTATATTAATTCAAAATATAATTTCCATACTTTTGATCAGCATTATTATAATTTCGGTTTCCAACTTACTAATTCAGCATTATTTTATTATTTCTGCCCAAAATTACTTAAATCGTCAATGACTCTACAACAATGAATTGGATTCCATAATTCAGCTGAAGGATGCTCTAATCCGATATCAGACGTCTATTCAAACTGGAGAGGTGTCTCTACCAGCATGTTTTTAGCTTAGAGGTAGACTTCAACTTTTGAAATTTGAAATGATTTTGTTACGGTTATGACGTCTCCTGGCGGCCTCTTAGCCCAGTTGGTAGTGACCCTACCTACGAAGCAGGAGGTCCCGGGTTCTAATCCTGATAAGGGCATTTATTTGTGTGTTTATCACGAATATTTGTTCCTGAGTTATGGGTATGGTTGTTTTCTATGTATCTAAGTATATAAGTACGCTTTGCTTACTTTGGAACTAGGTTGATTTGTGTAAATCCAAATATTTATTTATATATATTTATGGTATGATTCGCTCGTGCTTATATTTAGTTCGCGTGAGATGCCCAACGCGCCATATTATTTGGCGTCTTGCACGCGCTAGGAGGTGCGAGTCGTGTCAAGGTAGTGTCGTATTGATAACAAAACAAGATCAAATGTTAATCTTCGAATCGTGCATCGGTCGGACCCTCAGGCCCGTCGACTCTCAGAGTTTTCAAGCAGGCATTGAGTGCCGCCCTAAATTTGGTGTATTCTATAATACGTATAGAAAGGGTATGGTGTTCGGTTCTGTTCGTGATTGTATTTATACGTAAATACCTATATCAAACTTAGTGTGACATTCAGATATATTTTATTAACAATTTATGACCTTCCTCGACTGTGGCTAATCTGAATTTTTTGTGATATTTTTTTTTAAATGGATATTATTACGCATGCAAATCCTTATATGTATATAAATCTTCCATAAAAGTAATCAAATTACTACGATGATGGTCAACATCTTAATGTGATTTTAAGCGGCCGCGCAGCTCATGAGCTCTTTAAAAATTCAGTGTGTGAGTAAGATGCACTCCGACACTATCATTACGAAATGAATACTTAGTATTACTTAGAGTCTTAGACTAAAAAACGTTGATATAATTTTACATTGTTTTAATTATTGAATGTAAATAAAAAGTGAAGCTTCAATCAACGAAAGTGGGCACTAAACCTTAGTAGGTACTAAATTAAGGGAATTAACTTGAAGAACGTATTTACATTAACAACACAACTCCAAAAACACTTAATTAAATGACCTTTATAAAGTCACACAATAATACCGGAAACCCGAGTGAGATAAAATTAGACGAAGTCATCACGGAGAAGTTTTCACTTGAAGTGCCAACATGAAACGGATGGCAATGTCCTCGGAGAAGCCCTCCAATTTATTTAACCTCGGTTCTATTGACCTTCCTAGAGGACATCGGGTTCTGTGTGCACGTGTTGAGTAAACTTGGGTGAAATTTAAACTTTGGACACTCTGTATATGTTGAGTCAACGGTAGTGTGGGCGAGTAAGGTGTTTAAAATGAGTTTGACAATTAAATTTTCAAGAAAAAAGGAAATAGGGTAGACCGTGCGACCGTGGCGAATCGGATGGCAGGGTACAACGGATCAAGTATTTTTATAAAATTTATAAGATCGCGGTTAGCCAATTAAATATTAGGTCCTTTCACGTGCTCGCGGATTTTCTCAAACGAAAACCTTTTATAACACTGATGCATGCCATAAGTATGTTTGACTAACGAATTAAGTATACTTTAGTATGAATAGTGCCATATCTCCATATACAGTCAACGCCAAATATATGTTATACATTTTTGAACCTTATCACAAGGAAATAAGGCACAAGTGTAAACATATTTTTGGTGTTGACTGTACAACGCCTCAGCTACTATAAAAATTATGACGTTTTCAAAAAATATCTCCTAGCTAAAAACAAATTTGGGATTCCTTAGTCAGAATCTAATAACTAGAGTGTTGCGCATTAATAAATGAAACCTGCATCAATACTCCAAAGTCAGTCAATAAAAACCAGAAATAAACCACGAATCGCGAACCCTAATCCCGCCTTAATCAATAACCACTCAAGAGTTCATAACACTGAGTCTGCGAGACACGTCCCCCAGTACTTGAACGTCTGACGTCACAGTGTGAAGAGTTTGGCTCCGTCCGCGCTGCGTCAGCGATCTTAAGCACGAAGGTGCTTGAGCATTCAGTTCTTTGCGTATTGATGGTATTTGATTTTGTCTTATAGCTATAGGCGCCGTGTTTTTTATTTTGCTGAATTAAATAAGAATACGATATAATAATGAATCGACAGTCACGTCCCCGAGTGCTTGAACGTCTGACGTCATAGTGTGAAGAGTTTGGCTTCGTCCGCGCTGCGTCAGCGATTTAAAGCACGAAGGTGCTTCAGCATTCAGTTCTTTGCGTATTGATGGTATTTGATTTTATCTATAGCTATAGGCACCGTGTTTTATTTTTTATTTTTTACAATGAGTCTGGAAGACACGTTTCCCAGAACTTGAACGTCTGACGTCACAGTGTGAAGAGTTTGGCTCCGTCGGGCCTGCATCAGCGATCTTGAGAAAAAGAATGCTCACGAGAGAATACTTCACTTCATTGCGTATTAAAGTTTTTGCATAACTCAATATGGATCAAAATCTGTATTCCAACATTTTACCTAAACAACAAACTTGATAAACACTAGGATATAAACAAAATCTTGTAGATAACAAGAATCTGGATTAAATCGACTAAAATTGTATGTGCCTTTGCTGCTTTTGTTCTCCTAAGACTACCTCAAGAAGTTGGAACCAAATCAAAACTGGATTGAATCCGCATGAGCGCACCCCCAAAATGCGTTAATCTACCCTCCATTCAGCGACTTAATCATTCATCGGTCTTAATAATTATACGATTGCGCGGCGCATTGTTTTGTACTATTAATTTGGATTCATTTATGTAAGAAATACCTTATGTAGATTGAAATGTTCAATACAATGTTTATCATTGTTTGGCTTTCATTCCGTATATTTGTAATTTAGTACAAACTTCGCTAGTGGCGTTAATCATAGATTCAATTCTATTTTTAAAATAAATGGCATTCTGTCCACAATATTGGGACAATTTTGCCAATGTCGAAGTAGAGACGACAAGTGTACGGTTAATTAGTTAAAATTTCGCTCCAAGAGCTGGACTTTGTACGGTGAGGTTAGGCTTTTTATAAGGAGATAGCTACTCCCTACAAAAAGCACGTGGACTAACGGATATCTAACTCAAACAGGGGTTACACTTGTTTTGAGATTAATTCTTATGGCCGCAAGTCCTAATCATAGATAGTTAGGCTGCGATCCACCAGAGATAAGCAAGTGGTTTAAGAACCTATAGACTCACTAAATTTATTTTGCTTACAATGTACTTTGGAAATTTTTAGGACACTTTAAACTTTTTCCGAACACGCAATGTATTCCGACATTGATTATGTCTTTAGGATGACAAGCAATGTCAAATACTATTTAGTTTGTATGAAAAAGAGGCAATCTACAAAATACATCTTTTTTAAAAGTTGCTGAACAAAAGTGTTGTTGTTTGAGGAGTAGAATCTACGTTATAATTTATTGTTCGTATTACAGGAAACACTCTGTAAATAACCAGTAACCACCCATTTCAAACAAGGCATACTCTATTAGGCACAACGCTAACAAACTTCCATCAACCAACTTACCAATGAGCCTTAATAATCTTTAAACTGACAGTATCAGATTTTCTCCTCAAAACTTTGCAAATTACCACGTCTGACGTCGGTTTGGTAGACGGAGGCTCAGCGAAATCTCACCAACAAAACACGCTTGCGGCGAAATCATAAACACATAGACTCCCTTTGATGTTCGTTTCAACGCTTTTAACTCTTTGACACCCGTAACTTTGTTAAAATACTGTCGTGTTGGATTTTGGTCCTTAATCCAAAGCATGACAGTTACTTTTGATAGATCATTTGTAACGTTGCAGTTACGAGTCGTTTGTCTGTCATTAAGGTTTTGAAACGATCTAATGAGGATGAATCTCTGATGATGATGCGCTTCTTTAGAATCCGTTACTCATCAATTATTAAGCGTGTGATGTTCTGTGATTTGACTGATGAGGCTTGCACAGTTTGCAATCCCTTTACAGAAGTCAGACTTTATTATGTGCTAATATTGCCAGATGTATTAATTAATACTATATTGTGGTCTGTGGTCTCTTCAAAGGCTAATGTTAATTGGGTGTGAATAATCTTATATGCAGAAAATATATATTACCATTGTTCGTAGATTTTCTAGCATTTATTGTACAGCTATGGCAGAGACTATAGAGATATAGACGACCACAGCCTAAGAACTTTTTGAAGCTTATGTCGATTGCGCCATCTATGTCAAAGCCACCTAAAGATACCGAATATGTAAGAGAAATGTCAGCTGCACTGCTACTCCACCTAGTAGCTACTAGTGTACTACTAGTACGCTCTTTGTACTTATAATCTTCAAAAAAATTCTTACATTCTAGAGATAAACTTGCAACGTATTATTTTGCATTATTGAGGATACTATGCGATTTGGTAAAAACTACGTAACACAGCTGAAGAAGATATAAATCTGGAAGAGAAGTCAAAAGTCAACTGTAGTTTAATGGCTCACACTTACACTCAAGGAAATAAAAAAAGATAACTTTAAAGTCTGCTCTTTTAACACCAATAAAAAGAAACATTTTAAAAGAGCACAACTGAGACATCTACCACAAGAAAGGATGTCTTTGACGATGTCAAAGCCGAGCAAGGTTTAAAAACGAGTACCGCTTTCGCAAAGAAATAAAATAACTTTTTTTACTCTTTTGTCCTCAATTATTCTGACGGGAATAACGTAGTACTTTTAAAGGTAAACTGAGGTACACTGAGGTACATTATACTGATATACAAATATTGCATCTTTCAAAGCACATTTTTGATTATAATAATTCATTATCAATGATCGAGATCGAGATAAATAAGAGACAATTTGTGGCCCAGTTTAGTACAAGGGACCACTTTGTCGATTTGTAAGGTAGAAAGTACTAGTAACTCCATATTAGTCCATATTCCATATCGACAAAGTGGTCCCTCTGTCCGTGGACTGGCGCATTTAACCACATGCATTATTTACGTGATAAGTAAAGTAATTATTCTGAGGCCCACCCGCCATTCCCACGCTCAGTTTTATGACAGGTGCCGCTATTTTTATCGTTCTTATGATAAATTTAATCATCTTGTGACCAGAGAGCTGGCAGCTTTCTCTCGCAGCGCATCAACATTGCCATTCAGCGAGGGAATGCTGCCAGCATCTTTGGCACGATGCCGCGGGGGCCTTACTTAGATGTATTTTAGTTTAGATTAGTTTTAATTTATTTTTAAGTTGTTTTTAATTTTGTTAACCATTTAATAATAAACATCATCTTGTTAACTTATTATCCGCGTGTAAATGATGTGAATCGTAACTAAAAAAGTTCAATATCATTCATTTGACCACAAAGTAAGTTGGAAATATTATGTGGACTAGTTTAGTGCAAGGGGCCACTTTTTCGATTTACAAAGAAACTATTTTTTCACTTATATATAGTGCAAATTGCGTAGTTATAGAAAGTGCTGTAACTCCATATTGACAAAGTGGTCCCTTTGTCTGTATACTGACACATGTATTTGAAGATAGCTAATTCAGAGTTTACTTAAAAGCTACACAAATGCATGTGCAGTGGAACTGCAAATAATACGTCAACAGCCTCATAAATTTCTAACCACACAAATTGGAATCAACAACAGTCAATAAACCACAAGTTGATAGTTTATGCAAATATTATGCCACTGCATTTTCCGGTTGAACCAACTAACAGACATTGTTGAGCCCAGTTTTCCATTTCAAACATTATGTTTCCTGCGCACTGCAACGGACGTTGAAAAACTCCATTCCTCTCCACTACAAAGCAGCGGCCTTGTTACCAAGCAGTACGGGTTATAGTCAAATGGGTTTCAATTTAGAAATGGAATTACAACTTTCCCGTCTAGCTAGTGGAATCCAATTGTGCTAGACAATACGGGAATTAACCGTTCTCGGCACTTCTGTGTGAACAGAGCTTTAATTTTGTGCAAATTAGTTTTTATCAAAAGATTTAACGGAGGTGTTTGAATAAGCTTTGTGGGAGCTAAAATAACTCAGGGGCGCAATCTGCGAATTTTCCTTAGCAATTATTATTATAATGTTACTTTGATACAGATAGTGCATAATGTATTTCCATCAGGAAAATTCGGATCTCAATCGGGACACGACGACCGGAAGCGTTAATTATTGTATTAAATGAGTCATATTTTCTTATCCATTAATATGTAACTTTATCTATGAATATGAAAATGTCGCTCATTTGATATCAGTACGGTTACCATGAGTTTGACATTGTCATTTTTCGGTAACGAGTAACGAATTTTCTATCTGTGCATCTCGTTTACACTAATATGTTACAAGCAAGATGCACAGATAGAACACTCGAGACTCGTTCTCGAAAACGTCAATGTCTTAACTCATTTTAAGCGTTCTGAGCGCGTAGCCAGCGTGCCAACTCCGTAGCGTATCTTAACTATTACTCTTCTGTATAAGTGTGACAGTGACAGTTGTGTTTCGTTCGCTACCGTTAACGATTGGCACGTTGGCTACGCACCCATATCTTATTGACATTTCGGTTACCGTCGTAGTTCCGAGTTTTCGCGATCGAAATACATTATGCACTATATCGGTAACGTTGTTTTTACAGAATTGTTGTTGTTTTATTGGTTGTATAGATGAATTATCGAGAGCGTGGAATTGCATATGTAGTAGTATTGTTTGTGTACAGGCATTCTTTATTTGAATCCGCACACAAAGAGGCACAACACGGTACAACCACTACATAATATGCAATTCCACGCTCTCGATAATTCAACTATAGTATTTGATGAAGATCAGCTCAGTCAGCTTGTTTGCAAGTAAATCGCGAGTTCTCAGTTCTAAGCGGACTTAATAATGAAAATAGATATAATACTTAAGTACCTACGGCTTATTTATCTTTGTTTATTTATAATGTCTATTAATTTTCACAGGTATTAAAATATCAATTTAAGGTTGTTTGTAAGGGATGGATTATCCAGATAAGATAAATTGTGGGCTAGACCTAGACTTATTTGATAGCAAATAAAGGAATAACCCTTACCGAACAAAGGGTAACCCTTATCGCTGCAAATCTAATTACAATATTGAAGGCAAAATGTTAACATGTATTTAGTATTACACTGTATACAGGGTAAAATTTTTTGGACGTGAATTTTTTTTTGTTTGGAACACGTCGCCGCAACTGGCCAACCCTCCATACAAAACCATTTTTGTTTTCTTGATAGTATTTTTATTCTTACTTTTACATAATTAGAATACGATACCAATTAAGCCCTCCAAGGGTCACCAGTGTTTTTGTTACAGTTTGTGTAGGTACAAGTATATACAGAGTGAAAAATATCTATGAATTTGAAAAGGCTTATTTTACTCAAAATAAATATATATATTTTTTTATATAATAAAAAACAAAACGTATTTACAGCTCTCTCGACAAGCTTACCTGAACCGAGAATCGAAACAACTAAATAAAAGAATCTCACTATTTTGTTCTACGCAGTCAATTTCAAAGATACTATTTCCCAAAGAAACATTAGGTTTTATGATCGTCTGTCGCACATGGCATCCATTATAATATTTCAAGATCAAGGTCTTCAAAGTTAAACAAGAAAAAAAACTGAGAATGTAGCTTTGTTTCTTTTTTTATTAACGTAAATTTTCGTTGTAAGATTCGAGGTAGTTCCTCTCCAGGACCCATTTTTTTCGCACCCTGTATAGATAATGAATATATACAGACACGTGTATTAGATACGTAAATAGTGTAGCCGAAGGTCGTGATATTAATAATAGGATTTTGTAGCGAACTGGGCTGTTTTAAGACTTGTTATTGGTATGGCTCAAAATAGAAGCAATTATACCTTTATTATTCGCCGTCAATAGACAAATTAATAAGCTAAACAAATATGGCTACGTTTCTAGGCAAATAAGCATTTGATACTTGACAAAGTATTATTTAAGAAAAAATGTTAGTAACTAACGGATATTTTTACTAAATAATAAATTTACAAGTTGTAACAAAAATGCTGGTGATCCTTAATAATTGGTATCGTATTCTTATTATGAAAAGCTAAGAAAAAAATCGCGCAAAAAAAAAATTTGATTTTGTATGGAGGGTTGGCAGGCTGGGCAACGTGCCCAATACAAAGAAAAAATCTCGTCAAATGTTTTTTCTCTCGTATTTTCTTACTCGCAATACGATACCATAAACGGATCACCAGTATTTAGTTACATCCTGTATATATATCAAGCTTATGTAAATAAGCGGACAGTGAAACCATAGATAATCCTGCGGCCAAGATCTTTAGCATAAAAGTTAGTGAATTGGCATCTCGATTAAGCGTGGACAGATCAGCCGCTATCAGTGGGCCCGTTCATCACGGCCGTCGCGTGTTGCTAGACAATATCAGGATCGGTAGACAAGGCATAGGAGGAAGCGATTATTGGCCGCTATCTTAGCTCGTTTACATATCGAGTACAGTCGCCATCAAATATATCGGAGCGGTCATGGTACTCAAAAATATCTGAACAAGCACCTTATCGCCTTTACAATAAAGGCGTTGTTCAGATATTTGTGACCACCTTGGCCGCTCCGATATATCTGATGGCGACTGTACAACGTGAGTACCACACAAAGTACTAATTATTAAGCTAGCAACCATAAAATAATGCGTATTAGGGTAATCAAGGATCAATTAAGTATGTAAATGGCGAACTCGTGGTGTTTAAACTGTTGAACATTTATCTCTTAATATATGTATAATTTATAATTCATTTAAAATGTTGGCGAAGTGGTGATGTCTCCTTATAATTTTTATATCAAATTACGAAAATTTTGTACTATTGAGGTTGCTTGCTATTTCTAGTCTAATACTCGTATTTTGTTCTATGATGATACATATTTGGAGTTATCCTAATTGGCTGTCATTTTATACTTGTTTGTGATGTGATGATTTGTGAGTAGAATATCGGCCAATTGGTCGATATATTTTACTGTGATATTTTAAACAGTACATTAGAAGGGTGAAAGGGACAAACACAAAACAATAACAGATTGGTAGGTATAATCAAAGAAAGAAAGTATACTAAGTATATATGAAAGTTAATTTTAATATGTCTTGTTAATATTTTGACTATAGCCTGAATTCTTATTTATGATACGAAAAAGTGTTACTAATTTAACCGTTTAATATTTAATCACAGGATAAGCTTCTGTCAATGCATAGAAACAGCGGAAATTAATATAATTCTTTTAAAATCGCTGCCTCCCATAACTCAAGGTCCACAAAAAATGGTTTGCAAAAAATATGTAAATAGACACAGATTGGAACTGTCCGCTGGTGGTGACCTAAGCATGATGGATGGGAAAAACCTCCGTCGCGTATCGTTTTAATTATTTTTGCTCCCATATATATGATGGAAAGATCGGGAAATAGTCTGTGACCCCTGACGGCCCTGACCCGTTAAAACTAGTATGGTTTTTTCAACCTTGTGAAAAATGTGAAATGACTAACCCATAAAAATCGCAGACTATGGCTAGTTAAAGATACAAATTACTGCAAAAAAAATCTTCTTTTCAAGTTTTCAGTTTTCTTCTTAATCAGTATATCTCATTCACTGGATGATGTGACTTGATATAAGAGAATAGGCCTTCTCTAATGTTTTCGAGAACGAGTATCGAGTGTTCTATCTGTGCATCTTGCTTGTAACATATTAGTGTAAACTAGATGCATAGGTAGAAATTTCGTTATTCGATCGTTAAGAGTCGCCTGGACGCTCGCGTTCCCATACAAACGTAGTTCAGCTCTCATTTTAAAAGGACATGCTTTAGAACCATGAAATTTTGCATGGGCATTCTAGTAGTACAGATCTAGGTCGGAGATTCATTTTCGACATTTTCGTTGCTACAAATTGTAACACAAAGAAAATACAGCCAGTTACAGATTTACATACAAAACTTATTTTTTTGCTATATTTTCTTTGTATTACAATTTTTTGCAACGAAAATGAATGTCCGACATAGATCTGTACTACTAGAATGCCCATGCCAAATTTCATGGTTCTAAAGCATGTCGTTTTAAAATGAGACCTAAACTACGTTTGTATGGGAACGCGAGTTCACGCGAGCGTCCAGGCGACTCTTAACGAAAAATGTCAATGTCAAACTCATGGTAGCCGTACTGTATTTATGTAGAAGCTGCTTTTTCTACGATATCGTTAATCTCTTGTTTCTCTTTACCAAATATGGTTGTAGAAAATAGTGACAAACGGAGAAACTCTAATTAAGAACTTTCGTAATGCGGCCCTGATGTAACGTATACCAAAGAAAATTAATAAATAGAGGAGCAGAGTCTAAGAACTTATTGAGGCTCCAAGTTTGATAGCTTTGATAAACTCGCTACGAGATGGCGCTTACAGCATAATGTATGGGGCCATAAAGTGCCACCTAGTGAAGCTAACACACTTGGATCCTCAAAATCTTTTTTTTTAAGGTTTTTTTTTAACTATTTCCTTCGTTATTACAATTCTTAAATATATTGTTTCAGGTAAGCACTGACTCGTTGTCCCATTTACGGAAAGGTAAATACACAATTTTAGGATTTTGCATATTTATCGCTTTACGTTTCTAACTTGCACCAACTGACAGAGACAGAGAGGTGGTGAAACGTCACCTAATGCTACTAGGGCCATGTTATTGAATGCCGTATATCAAGTGGAGTGTTGAGGCGGTTTCTGCCGACATTTGCGGAAAAAGAATTCTCTTCTGCGATCGTAAATAAAATAAAAAAGATGAGGGTTATTTAATTCTTGTGAATTATATTTATAAATCATAATCAGAATTCGATTCATGAAACACATTATTTTATATGTCAAGTTTTACAATAGGTATATTTATGTCAACATCAGAATTACAATCCATGTTTTTTAAACTGAAACTTTTATTCTATCGCCTCAAATTTTAAAGCCTCTCTTCTGCATCTCGGGCGTTACAAGCTGTAACGCTGATTCTCGTATATATACGGTGAGGCTTATTTCATAAGCAATAAGGTTCATGTCATGTTGGCAGTCAACCGCGGTATACAAATCTATATTTCGCATCTTAGCGTAACTGCGGCGGTGGCGCTGTGGTATGGTATGGTATGGTACTTACGATCGAATGGGCGAGGGTTCAAACCCCGTGGAACTATTTTTTTTCTAAATAAAAAAAAAATAAAAAAAAAAAATAAAAAAAAAATAAAAAAATTTATTCACGAAACAGCTTACAATTTTTCTTCTCTCTTACTCTTTACTTCTGCCAAACCACAGCGTGGTTTGTTGGCAGACGAGGCTCCAGTTTACAAATTATATAGTAAGCTATAGCTATATATGTTACACAGGTTACTTCCACCACCACCAACAAAAACTGTTACACCCGATTGACCATTGATAGACCCTATCCCAATGTAATAAGGTCCACAGACGGTCACCTACAATGAATACTATTTCTATATATTAATTATGTATCTATCGTTAATACAGTTGCAGCAAAATGAAGTAATAACTAACAGAAACAAACAACAACAAAACAACAACAACAAACAAACATACAGTACACAGTACAGTACAGTTTAGAAACATATTTCGATTATATTTAATGAATTACAACAATTACACAAACCAATTGGGCACCAATTTCTAAGCGCCATGCTAACATAGTAAAGTTTCACTTGCATCGTGGTTTCATAAAACCACACAATGTTTTTTTATATTGTAAACGTTTTTTTTAACTAATCATGATTTAAGTTTAAAACAGGAAAAAGTTGTAGTTTTTAATGTAATAAACGAAATAAGAGACAACAAAAAGTTTACTCGAAATCTGTTAATTAATGAAAAATTTACATTCGTTTTAAGCCAATTAATAGTATCAATCATCCAGTGGATGCAAAAGGTAGGAACACAGTATATTCTTCATTTTATTTAATTATGCACAATACAAGCGGTAAACTTTTACGTTCGTGAAATCCCAATAATTTACAATTTTGTACTTTCAAAACCACAAACAGAAACGCAAAATGTATATCCAGACTGAAAGCAACTGTACTTCACTTAATAAATTACGAACCGAAATGTACATTTACACAATAATGAGGTTTACTAAATAGACGGAGAGCTAGCCACGTCAGATATGACACAATAATGAGAGCAATGGAACCCCTCTCGTCACCCCTCTCTTTCCGCAACAATATGGAATGTTTTTTGTTCTAATGTGAAAATATAGGCTCTGTCCTCTATAACTGAGACAACTTCGGCAGTACTATTATCCAATTCAAAGATTTTGCTAGTCTATAGGTACCTCTGACCTCCAACCATTAAACACTGCCAGGTGCCCGGATTTAGCAGTAAGAATAGTACTGCAGTGTTACGAGACGGATTTCGTTGCTCTCATTAGTGTGTTTCTGACATGGCCAGCTCTTAGTCCAAATACGTTGCTTTTACAAAGCACTTTGACAATTGGAATTCACTAATTGTTTACTGTAATGACAAAGCATGTTTACTTTGTATTAACAAAGTAACATTATAAAGCGTGAGTCAACTTTGCCACGTTTTCAATTTGTGAAGAAAGTTTCAAAGTCGTGGGTGACATGATGAACAAAAACGTGCTGTCATTCTAATAACCTTCTTTATTAGTTTTATAAGAAATATTGGTAAAAAACTAAGTATACAAATTAAAAAGGCGGAGTAACAAGTTTAGGAGATAAAGAAGTAACTTTTGAGTAAAACTCTGACTTTAAGATGATCTTGGATTAATTATTTATCGTGAATAACAAATAATTATACATAAAATTTCTAAAATTGGTTTTAGAATCGACAACATTAATTTCTACAATAAGAATAGATTTGGTCAGTAAAAAGAGCATATTTGGGTCGTCCGACTAGACGCCGTCCTGTCGGTCATTCTAAGTATCACTGGGCAGACAGGGTAGGAGCTGATCTTCATGAGCTCGGCGCCGGTGAAACCTGGCTTGAAATAGCGCAGGACCGAGCAAATTGGCGTGCTCTTGTGTCGGAGGCCAGCACTCCTTTTGAGTCGTCGCACCAAATAAGTAAGTAGTAGTAATTTACTAGAAAATAAATAATACAGTAAATACTAAATAACGATTTTATTTTATTTTATCATGAATCTTTAATTTCACTAAAGTAAGTGAATTGATCTACAACATCGACATTTATTTATTTACTAACCCATACCAATAAAAGCTCAAGTGTATTCAGGATATCCCATAAAAGAAAAATAAAGACAAAACAACTAAAGGACCATTTCAGCAGCAGGTTGACGAATGTCCCTCTCCGTGAGGTTCTGCGAGGTTTTAGTACGAGTCATAAATCGTCAGGCGAAGCATGAGATATTAAAGGTTAGATTCTAATTTCGACAGCATCGCGCGGCAGGAAATGAGGCAATGCCACGCTTAATAGTATGTATTTGTGACTGTCAATTATTGCATTTTTATGTGTTCTTAATTATTAAGCCTGCATCATTTATTTGGGAGTGTGGCACAAGACCCGCAATTTATGGTGTGCTTTCTCCAGTGCTAAATGCCCCGTTAAGATGAGAATTAGTCCATAAGGTGCATATTTGAATGAAAAATTAATCAAAATCACAAGGTGTTAAGGTAGAGCTTCCAACGCGCACAGTCACAGGTAATTTGTGTTTACCTAAATGACTGGCACAGGTTTGTATGCATATGCAACGATATGGAGTTGTTTTGGAGTTGCTTCCACGTCATCTCCACACAAATTTGAATTAATGTTCCACACAAGCTGCATTGACGTCAGATTAGTATTTAAAAATGGGGGAATACTTAGCCGCTTATTCATAAACGTGTTTCTAACCTCATTTAGTTAAATTATCTTTTGTTTGTTTCGAACAAAAACAACTGTCAAACTGACAAACGTTGTTTTAGTTAAATGATGTTTGAAACATTTATGAATTAAGCGGTTAGATACCTACTGTAAAAATTGTTGTCACGATTGGAACTTTTAATTCGATCGAGGATATTGACAGTGAACCCCATATTCCGTTACTGTAACGCTAAGCAGCAATGCTTTCGGAATTGGAACATAACCTTAAGCTAACATATATCTGACGACACTACATAATAATAATGGAAAGAAAAAATATAATATATCTTTGTTTCACGAGCGGCAGCGGAGAAAATGGCGCCACATTTGGACGTGTCTGAATACTCTTAATGGACTAAAAGCTGGCCACGTCAGATATGACACAATAATGAGAGCAACAAAACCTGTCTGGTTAGATTGATGTACTATCCTTATTGCTAGATCCGGGAATCTGGCAGGTTTTAATGGGTGGAGGTCCAGGAGGAGAGTTACAGTCTAGCAAAATTTATGAATTGGAAAATAGTCCTACCAAAATAGGTAAAAACTGCCGATATTGTCGCATTAATAGAGCACAGGACCTAGAATTTACATTAGAATAAAACACAATTTGCTTATCATTGCAGAACCAGAAACAGTACGCGACAAATTATGAATTACATTATACCTACGAGTACGTCGTTTGGCTCTTTTTTCCCCCAAAGAAACCTTTGGCAATGATATAATCTATATGTTTATGTAATTTCTCATAATCTTGCATCAAAACCAGAACTCTAGGATTTGTTTTCTTGAAGTGGTTTGCATTCTTTGACCTCCACCACTTTACAGCTGCCAGATGTCCAGATCTAGAAATTAGCATAGTATAGCAAACTGACCAAAAAGAGAGGTTTCGTTGCTCTCATTATTGTGTCATATATGACGAGGCTAGCTCTCTGTCCATAACTGTAATGTAAGCTCGTTTGTAATAACAATTATTATGACTTTTATTTATTTACTAAATACAGAAATAACTTTCTCCAAGGACCGTTTGACAAGGGATGTAGATTCTTTCTGTTGTCCCAGCTTCGTTTTAGTACTAATAACTACAGAACCTTTAGTAACAAATATATTTTTCTCAAACATGCAATGAAATGTCTTCGTTTTGTGCGTCATAATAGGCTTCAAAGTATCACGTTTAGGGCGGATCAACTCCAGAGAACAGGTAACGATTTTCATATAAAATTGAAGGCCTAGGCCGGGAAGTAATTTTTTTTAATATCCATTCCACATATCTTTGTGGCACAGGATTATAAGCGATATATACTTATTGGTTCATTTGACATTCTGCCACTACTTATGCATATAAAAAAAAAAATTATCATCATAATATTATTTGTTCCAAATTTTGTTTTTTGGAAAAAAAATTGATTTTTTATTTGAATTTTTTTTTAAATATTTTTTTCTTTAAAAAAAAGTTTTTTTGCATTTTGTTATTGTTTTTTTTTGAAAAAATTTTTTTTTTTTTGTCCTTTATTTTTTTTTTTTTTGTAACGTTCTGAATTTATTCAGTCACCATAAACATTATTAATACAAGTTTACGAGTAGACTTTTGCCTTTCGTATCGGAAAAAAAATTGGACAATTTTCATATTTATTTCATTGCACGTTTGAGAAAAGCACTATACATACCTCGGCGTGAAAAGGGGTTGCTAGCCTCGTAATTATCCGGCCACGCTACGCTCGGCCGTCTATATAACTCAGCCGGCAACCCCCTACTTCCCATCCTCTGTAGTAATGTACTAATATGACATTCTAACATGAAAAGGTACCATTTCGCAGAAGGTTAGCAAGTTAGTTACGGTAACTGCTTACCACCAGGCAGGCCGTATGCTTGTTTGCCACTGTCGTGGTACAGTCGACGTCAAAGATTTGTTTACACTTTTGAACCTTACTCTTTTGTAATAAGGCCCAAAAGTGTAAATATATCTTTGACGTCGACTGTTCAAAAAAAGACTGTCATTAATCATTTCTACGTTGCATAAGTAGTAACTGAATCGAATACCTAATTAGGCCACTATTCTATGGAGATGAAATCCCTAAGAAATGTTTTATTCCAAAAATTGTAGTGAAAATCACAAGTCTATACTACTCTTTGATTCAGTCACAGCTGTCAACCGTCAAACATGGCGCACATTTGTTCTGGAAATCACATCTAGTAGAACACATAACTGATCAATATTGCCAGATAATGCTACAACCAGTAGGGACATCTCAACGGACATAAAGAGCAACTTCAATATTTACTGTATAGGAGAAGGAAGTTCGGATCTAACTCGCTAACTAATACTTAGAGTAAAGCATAGATTACCTCCTCTAGGTTCGACAGTTAGGAGTAAAATTTTACGCATAAGTGTTATAAATCGTTGATATTTTATCCTAATCAATTTCTTAATAAATTTCTGATCATTGCGACTCTGCTAAAAATTTAAATAATAATACCTATACAAAGTCTTGCAGTCACCTCGCTTCTTTAAGGCTTGTGACCGCTATACTCAACTGCTACTAATGCTAAGTATGCTAATACATATATTATACAAGGTGAAACAAGTCGTGAACAGAAATATGTTTTTCTAAATCCATAAACAACAAGCAATTTAATGCACTAACTCTTACTAAAAACTGACCAGCTTTTTTTATTTATTTTTTACTTTTTGTCATTTGTTTTACCTTTAAAGTGATGATGGGGTATTAAAGCAGCTTTATAAGATACTTAAGATGAAAAATTAAGTAATTTTCTTTACTAACTGGGATAAATGACAAAATTGGTGTCAATGTCAGTTCCGATTCAAAGAGGCAATTCAATTTACTAATTTAAATGTCTTAATAAGCCGTTGTAATATTCTAAATCCACCATTAAAAGAAAAATAAATGACAAAAGAACAAAAAAAATCAAAAAAATCTTGTCTGTTTTTACTGAGAGTTAGTGCGTTAAATTGCTTGTTGTTTCTGGAGTTAGAAAAACATATTTCTGTTCACGACTTATGTTTCACCCTATATAACAAAAGACAGTGATTAATATACATATTCGTACCAAATTTCAGCTTGCTTGTACTATCGATGACAGACTGTCAAACAGACGGACGGACGGACATGCCGGAAATGTACCGGTTAAGCTGGAAACAAATTATGGGACGCGGCAGACGGACGCGGCTCACAGCCGCGACTGATAAGTGTGCACAGTCAAAAGCATCCAGCGCGCCAGATTTCTGTCGGACGTCCGAACGCTCAAGGTTACGTCCACGGCTTACCTCCGATAGTATGCACAGTTCAGTGTACTGTATATTCATTATCTAGATATTCTAGATACCTATAAGTCGCGGCTGTGAGCCGCGTCCGTTGAGCCGCGTCCCATAATTTGTTGCCAGCTTTACGAGCTACGAATACAGAACCCTCAACAATAGTGTAAATATTTGAAACTGTGTGTGTTGATGTTGACAATGTTTGAGACTGTGTGTTGGTCTTTACGTGAAGCGAATGTTTTATATATGGTTTCATTTGTCTACCTCTAGATTGTTTGCATCATGCATTTTGTTCCTGAGACATGGATATTTTTGAGGTATTTAAGTAATTATCTAATTTAATCTTCACACATAATTACGTAATTTGAATAAATATAACAGAATTATTTATATCTATGCATTTTTAATATCGTCGTCTAGTAGCCTCTACACAAGCTTATTTAGCTTAATGTGGGATTGGGTTCATTTGTGTAAAAAATATCCATAATTGAATTTATACTTTCGTGAGACATATTAACACTATTATCACTGCATGATGCTGTGCTCACTTGTGTTTAGTCACTACGCGCTGAGTCGATGGCGCGGCGCCGTAACGACAGGTCGCGAATCGGTTAGACTAGCACTCTTAGTGCTTGAGGATGAAAACCTAAGCTCTCCGAAACATGTCGCGCGTAGTGACGAAACACAAGTGAGTACAGCCGCATGCAGTGATAATAATATCCATAATATTTTATTACATGCTGTATCTAGACAAAATTGGGGAGCAGACCTATTCAAATAGCCACGCGTGCCCGATAGCCTCCTCAAATATTAGCCGACGTACGACGTCGGGACTAATGAAATCGGATGTCACTCCGCAGTTCTGCGTTTAGAGGCTGAATTAGACTTGACTGGAGACGGTTCAGCGTTTTAGAGTTTAGGGTGAATAGACTTTTGGGTTGGGTTTAGAGTGAATCGACTTTTGGGGTGAAAAGTTTAGAGCTGAGCTAAGTATACGAGGTCCGTTCCCACTTGTCGGATTTTAATCGGATGCTCCAGTGGCAGAACATTTTATATGAAGCTAGTCCCACTTGCTTATTCGACACAATTTTGTATGAGGCGACACCCGGTTAAAATCCGGGCGCGACATCCGACAAGTGGGAACGGGGTCCTAGGTCTAACTTGGTAAATTATCTAACACTCCTCTTTTATTTCCTAGTCCTTTATTGCTTGAAAAGTTAGCAGCAGAAGGAGCTAAGCGAGCGTGGTGTTCAAAAATACCTACACACTTTTTGTTGTCTGAACTATTGTTCGATTTTATTACGAATTTATTAATTCGTTCTCATCATTTTGTACGTCTCGCTTGAAATCGCGTGAAGATCGGAGATGAGGAGATCGAACAAGTAGATAGATACATTTACCTAGGCCAGCTGATTAGCTTGGAGAAGAGATGTGACCTGGAAGTAGAACGCCGCATAATATTAGGTTGGGCTGCATTTAGTAACCTGGCAGACATCTTTAGAAGTAAGATGCCCCTCTTCCTTAAAAAACGAGCGTTCGAAATGTGTGTCTTGCCAGTTTTGGTTTATGGGACAGAGACCTGGAACCTCACAAAACACCTTATTAATAAGCTCCAAGTAGCACAACGGAAAATGGAGCGTATAATGCTGGGAATCAAGCTGCAGGACAGAGTCAGAAACACGGAGATCCGTAGGCGCACGAAACTTTCGGACATAGCCCAGGTTATTGCCATGAGAAAGTGGAGGTGGGCTGGGCATGTGAGCCGTACAACGGACAACAGATGGAGCCGACTTATATCCGAGTGGATACCTTGGCTAGGAACTCGTAATTCCGGAGGGCAGTTCGCAAGGTGGGCCGACGACATTGCCAGAGTGATCGGAAAGAACTGGATGCAACAAGCCCAAAACCGTAAAAAATGGCGTGCCTATGAGGAGACCTATACTCAACAGTGGGTGAAAAAGGGTTGAAGAAGAAGAAGAAGAAGACGTCTCGCTCGCTAAGCAAATTATGCTGCTGACTGTACAGTAGAGTTCTCTAGTATCTGTTATCTGTAACGAGGACTATATATATGACAACGACTTATACTACCATAATCTGACATAATTTTTTTTGTTTTACTAGGCTAAAAAGTTATTATTTATTATTTCCTTCGCGTTCACTGTTTACTTTTATAATATGTCTTAATTTTAGTATAGTATTGAAAAAAATGATTATTTTAACGACAACATACGTGGAAAACAAACGATTATAGTTTAATATTGAGCTAACCGTAAAATGCCTGTGTTAATTTATTGGAGCCCCCTGTATATTCAACTCCAGCGGGAGCCTGGTTATTTAGTAATTAGGCTGCCGCCGTAAATTTCAGTTGTGCCAAAGACATTCAGTATAAACTAGTTTTAACTAGGCAGCCGCTGAAACACGTTTCCACTTTCAACGGGCCGCCGCAGAATAACTAATACCAGAGTGTAGTCGTTGTTACTATAAACTGAAAATTCGTATCTAAAGTTTATTTCATCGACATTTGAAGTATACCAATTGGTATACCGTATAGCATCTTTGTTATACTGCTTAAAAAATATTGAAACGCTTAAAAGTTATAACTAAATACAAGGTGTAATAAAAATGCTGCAGTGATTGTTTTAAGGGCATAATTGAAATCAATTTCTAATTATGAAAAACTGAAAAAAAAAACTTTTACGCACGATAAAAAAAAACATTTTGTATGAAGGGTTGGCTAGCTGGGACCATCTATCCCATAAAATAGTTATTTGTGCAACAAGAGAGGAAAGTTGGTTTTTCTTGCGAGTGTTGATTTTGAGTCCCGAGTAAGTGAAAGATCCTATAATTGAATCACGAGCGAAGCGAGTGATTCTAAGTTTGAACCTTGAGCGTAGCGAGGGATCTCAAGAACATGAGATGTAAAAAAACTTTTCTCTCGTGTGACACATACAACTTTTCACCTCAGTAGTGAGAACATATTTAAGTTAAAAAAACACATTTATTTACATTCCTGAATGAAAGGCATAATCATTATTACGAAAAGCTTCTAGAAACAAAATTTCACTCCCTGGAGTGAGGAAAGTCGCAACTTTCGTCACTCCCTGGAGTGACGAAAGTCACGCTTTCGTCACTCCAGGGAGTGAGAAAAGTAGGCTTATTCGAACTGCTGAGGTGAAAAATATATTTTTCGCCTTAAAAAATATTCTCAGTTCGAGGCGGACTACTGGTATTATTTTGGTTTTGTTTGACCAAATTTGTAATATTCTACGAAAACGCAAGCTTGTTTTAAGCACTTTAAGAGTAATCATTTATTTTAATGAATACAAAGAAGAAGTCTGTAAGGAAAACGGACACTAGACAAGTATTTTGCCCCAAACAATTTAAAGGCGTTGTGCAGAAGAAAAAAAACTATTTTCTCGGAAACAATTTGAAATACGATTTTGATATTTTCAAGAATAATTAAACTCTGTCTTCTGATTTTGATATTTCCAAGAATGATTAAAGTCATGTAATTATGAGTAATTTTATTCTAATAGAAACAGTTTATTAATTTTGAACTAAGCAGAACGTCTGCTAGCGATACCACAATTTTTAGGAATAAAGGAAAAGTATAAAATCCACTGCCTCAGGCGAGACTCAAACTTGCAATAGAACGTTCAAAATCCAATTTCATTTGATAATTGAAAACATTACTACATTCAACAGAATTTATCAGAATCACAAAAAAGAAATTGAAGCCGCACATTCTGCGAAAGGCAGGAAAATATGACATACTTTCATATAACGTTTTTTTCCTCATTTTGGTCTCAGAAATGCGTGGTTAGTCGGATTTTAACAGCTCACGGTGTATACACAAATATAGTTAATTATAATTACAATTTAACATTTTATTGTGATAGGTGTGTAAGAAACACCCTTATTTATATATCATCGTCTTAACAGACGATTTAGTGTAATTCGTTGTACTTAATGTCACACATTGTATACTGGGAAATACTCAACGCTTTTTACAAGCCGGGCAAAATATCTAGTTGAACTTTATAAGTACATTTGCTTTTCTCAGCTTTATACAGAGTGTTCCCTGTAATACGAGCAATACATTAAAACGTAGATTCTACTCCTCAAACAACAACACTTTTGTTCAACAACTTTTTAAAAAGATGTATTTTGTAGATTGCCTCTTTTTCATACAAACTACATATTATTTTCAATGTACGTTAAAATCCGTCTATTTGACATTGCTTGTCACCCTACAGACATAATCAATGTCGGAATACATGGCGTGTTCGGAAAAACTTTAAAGTGTCCTACAAATCAGACCATAACTTATTTTTAAAAGTCGCTGAACAAACGTTGTCTGGTTTAAGGAGTAGAATCTACGTTTTAATTTATTGCTCCTATTACAGGAAACACCCGGTATACAACGTGTTAATGTTGATTTGCTTTAATTTAAGCATATGGTTAGGTACGATTAAGAGAACAAATTGGCATAGTTCGATGTTTTTTTTTGTTTTTTTTTCATGCTGATAATTGTTACAGCGGACACTGATGTAACTATGGCATTAGGGTATTATGATAACTTTACTCAACCAATCACTTGAAAATTATGACATGTCAATGTAATTTCGTACATTTATACCTCGAGATTCAAAGGAAGCATATTTTATTGCCGTATTACACACAGGTGCATCATTTATTACGGTGTCTCAGAGTCCAAAAATAATTTAATGGAGGTTTTCAAAATCATAAAGATAAAATAAACTGTCGATTATTTCAGAACTGGAGCTAATTAGAACACTGGTGTCTTTGAGAAATAATTTAAGCTCAGGAAAGGACCTTGCAATTAAGCAAATCAACAAAAACACGGTGTATATCCCGGCAAGTATCTAATATTCCACTTCAGTCCACATCAGACACAATACATTTAACAATTTATTACCTTGTAATAGAGTGCAATATACATACGTCCCTGGCTGACAGGGCGGTAACTGGAGAATGCATACATTAATGTTTGTATATACTGAATATGTATATTATACGATGGTAGACTATTCAAATTTGCCTGCATAAGTAATATTATTAGTCAGGTAACATACATGTTTGAGATTCTGTGTTGACGTATGAAAATTATCGTCGGAATACTGATATAAGTTGCAATGATGTATTCTTCTTCTTCCTAGCGTTTATCCCGGCTTGGGGTCCGCTTGACAACCTAATCCCATGAATTGGCATAGACACTAGTTTTTACGAAAGCGACTGCCATCAGACCTTCCAACCCAGAGGGGAAACTAGGCCTTTTTGGGATTAGGTCCGGTTTCCTTACGATGTTTTCCTTCACCGAAAAGCGACTGGTAAATATCAAATGATATTCCGTACATAAGTTCCGAAAACCGGGGAGCCGGGGTTTTAACCCGAGACCTCCGGATTGAAAGTCGGACGTCTTACCGCAAGGCTACCAGCGTTTCTTGTTGTTGCAATGATGTGTTCATGCAGTTTAAATATACTAATGATTCCTAAGTACGACTCTATCTTAAGTTTGGAGTTTCTAAGATCAAAAGTTTTAAGGTCTCAAAAAAACTTCATGATGCGACTGTCTTTTTATAGTTTCTGTTTTTTTTGTATTAATTGTTTTGTATGGATTGTTTGTACACATTGTATACAGGGTGGAAAGTTAAATCGGGCCCTGGAGGGAAACTACCTTAAAACGTTGAGATACCTCAATTAACTGAAAGGAAACATTCTTTTATTTAAAAAAAGACATATCTGCATTTACAAATTTTCGAGAAAATGTACAGTTCACAAAAAAAGTACTCATTTTGTAATTTTTGTCAAAAACAATTTTTATGACAATTCATGCCAAACGATCCTATTTCCAACAAGAATACATACTTCTTAATACCAACCAAATTTACGGCACAAGAGAAGCCATAAATAATGAAAAAAGAAAAATCATACAATTTTAGTATAGAAAAAAGGGAAAATTAGAAAAAAATCTGTGAATGCAGACTTTTTAGAAAAAATAAAGGAATGTTTCCTTTCAGTGTATTGAGCTATCTCAACGTTTTAAGGTAGTTTCCCTCCAGGGCCCGACTTATCTTTCCACCCTGTATATGCGTATGGCTGGATGTACAAGTAAATAGAATTACGTATTATATTAAAATTGATTCTATAAGGCTCACCACTGAACAAATCCTTCTAAAGCTGTAAAATAATGGGTATTTATACACTGAGGAGCAATAAAACCGGGTCCACATTCTTCGGTAACTTACATGCGAAATGCGAAGTAGAAAATATATCTGAGCGGCCAAAGTCCTCAAAAATATCTGAACATGCACTTTATTGCCTTGAAAATATAGGCGTTGTATAGATATTTGTGACCACCTTGGCCGTTCCTATATATCTGATGGCGACTGTACATTATACGGTGTGTTCCCCAACGTACCCATGTCACCATACCAGCAGTAGAGGAAAGTGGATACTTAGGGAACCGATTTTATGTTAGTAGAGATGCATCGCCAAACAAAACAGTTTAGAGGTTCTTTTTGTGTCAGCTTTGCATTTTAAAGATAAAAAGATAAAAGATATTTATTCTTCAATTTAGGCACATTACAATGCACTTATGAACGTCAGAGAGAAAAGAAACTACCACCGGTTCTAACCCTACACCTCTGACCCGAGAAGTATTACTTATTACCGGCAAGAAACTCGGCGGGACTTATTTTTTCAAAACAGTACTACTAATACATTAAAGATACTATATACAATAATGCGTAGTTCTTCAAGAAGGCATATCAAAATAGCTTGAGAGACAGACATGTACCTGCCTATTGTGTAATTAAAATGAAAAATAAAAATAAAATCCAAATCTGACTGCTTCGCAATACGTTTGATATTCTTTCTTACTTGAACTGTGTCCTCTAAATGTTAGATGATTTTATAGATTCTGGTTTGGATTAAACTCCGTATTTCAGCTTATTTGTACAAAACTGGGGTGTCAGTTAAAAAAAACTCTGCAAATATTCAAAGCGTGATTCCGGAAATCGTCGATCCGGACAAGTTCGCCGAGCCGTAATAAGTTAGCGTCGAGTTACTGGGCTTCTTTAACCCCTCGTTGGCGGTGACAGTCCGGAGTTACGGCCGTTCCGGAACTTCGATTACGGAATTTTTCGGCTTTTTATATCCAGGATATAGAGGCCATCAATGGCGCAAAAGATCTGATTCGGAATCTAGAAACTATTTAATAAACTGGCATCCGCTCACAACTTCGCCAGCGTGGCTATCGTAGGTAAAGCCGAAAATCGGGACGTAGAAGGTGGTCTTGAAGCCATGTTGGTATCTGTCCGTCTCTTTCTACTTAATACAATAAGAAGGAGACAGGTGTCTATCTCTAGACTCGGGCCCGTACAACTTTCCGTACAATGTTAGACCGCAGTTTGACTCATGCACCCTAAGAATCATATACAAATAAAGGATGTGTCGGAGTTCGTTGCCATTAGGTAAGTCTCAGTAGCTCAGTTGGTCAGAGCGATGGGCATGTTTCCCAGAGTCGCGAGTTCGAGTCTTGCCTGTGGCAGTGGATTTTTTCTACTTTTCCTTTATATAAGCATTGTGATCCTTGTTTTTTACAGACCGTTACTAGTTTTTTAGATAGTATATGCATTTATTAATATTTATAAAGATTTGCACTTTCGATAGCGTGCAACGTGTTTGACCAGTCCACCTGGCATGGCAAACAGTCAAGTAGTGTTACTTAAGGACCTCGCTGAAGCTCGGCCGTCTAAAAGTGACTCGTCACGTCTGTTCTTTACATCACGGACTATGCATCAGCAACCTATTTCAAAGATGAATATTTATGCGTATTCTGATTAATAAAATAAAATAAAACCATTAGGTTTTCAAAGTCTTTGAACATTTTACATGGGGATTTTCAGGGACCTGGTGGGGGAAACGGCACCACTTTCCAGCCTGGCAACATGGACTTTCTTGAAGCCCAGGAGTAGGACTACAAGGATCACTAGTCAAACTGTGGTCTATCTAACAATTATTCAAACGACGTTATTCGGGGGAGCCTACTCTATATATTGTTTTTGAAATTGTTATTGATCTTCCAGAAGCCTGTTTCTATATCCATGTTGTGATTATTCAAGTACGCAAAGAAATGTTAACTGAAAGAATGGTCGGATGATATTGAATTTCGTTCTGCAGGAGTTTTGTTACGCATGGCTCGCCCTGGATTGTGTTGGCGACGGGGGCAGTTTTATTAAACATTTCCCATTAGTTCTTTGTTGGATAATTTATTTTATTTTATAAGTTTACTTCCAAAAATGTTTTTGATACTACCAGAGACTATAGAGATATAGACGACCACAGCCTAAGAACTTTTTGAAGCTCATGTGTCCCCCCCCCCCCTCCCAAGCCCCCTAAAAATACCGAATATGTAAGAGAAATGTCATCTGCACTGCTACTCCACCTAGTAGCTACTATATAGTGTACTATTAGTACGCTATTTGTTACTAGGTGGAGTAGATGTGCAGGTGACATTTCTCTTAGGGGTAGGGGGCTTTGACATAGATGGCGCAATCGACATGAGCTTCAAAAAGTTCTTAGGCTGTGGTCGTCTATATCTCTATAGTCTCTGATACTACGTATACAGCTCGCCCGGTGCTATTTAGCTATTTGTTTTTCCAGTTAAATGACCAACAGTATCTTATGGATGAACGCTTCTCCAAGCGTAATAAAATTTTCTTGTTATAAATGATAAAATATTTATTGGTACCCTTAGGATAATGATTCCTACTGTTAAGAGTCTTTTTTCCATAGGGTGAATGGATTGGGCAAGTTTTCTTTAAACATTTCAGGTCTTTGTTTATCCTCATTTATATAGAAAATTGGTGTAAACTATGTTTCATTAAGTAGCTAATATTTATACCTGCCCTCAAACAGTGTCAGGTATAAGTTCGAAAAAAAATACCTTTTTATATTGCTTTTGAGTGTTTGCTGCTTTTATTGTAGTTTATATTATTTGCTTATAAATTTCTTTAATCTCTACTTATTACAATTATTGTGAAAATTTAAAAGTTGGCGACTTTTTATTAAATAAATTTTGTACTTTCAAATTGTTAACGGGTCGAGTAGCGTTTCGAAAAAGAAGTAAAACAGACATAAAACAGTCTTTTCTGCTGCTATAGTACTCACTTTAAACAAAGAATCCTCATAAAATGTGTAAAACAAGAGTAAATGCGGGGAGTCCCTAGTTTTATGAGCGGAGGGTTGGCCATGTGAGTATGGCTCTTTATGTACTACCCTAAATGGGTTCGAAGAATGGCCCCATTTCGGCCCAAAGAGAAAAGAATACTTTTTAGAATATCCTTTAGCAATATTTTTTTAGTTATATCCTGTTAGAAATGTATGTTCCAAATCTTACTGATCAGTCATTCATACAGTGGTATTTTTAAAGTAATATTTAGGTTCAGCAATCCAAAAATAATATTGGCCTTCGAAACGAGACCATGCCACCAAATGCTTTTTGATTCGTATCGCCATGCGATTAAGGAGGAACAAAAGTTTACCTCGTACATATAAGCTTTGTCCATTGAAATACGATGGAGAGCTTAAAGAAATCTCAAGGACCGCACTAATGCCGTAAAAGTAAGTGTATCAATGACACGTTCATGCACTTACGACCTTCTTTTAGCATAGAACAGTACCCTTATAACATTTTAATAATAAAGTGGGAAGTTTTGTAAGTAATAAGAGTATGTTTTAGGCTAAGGCCCCCGGCTGTAGCCAAGGACGGACGCGTTTATATTAAGAATACAAGAAAAACGAAATACAAGAATAAGTAAACGCGAAAAGTTGCTACCGAGATCCTATTGTTCTCAGGCTATATGAGATAATTTTAATTTAGAGGTCAAATCAAGAATATACAGTGTATGAATTTAATACGGGCAAACCTTTTAATGGCGGTGGTTTACACAGGTCATACTGAACAAGTTTCACTATGGAGGTAACTCCAAAATCTCAAAAAAAAATTTGGCTTCCTCATACAAAATGTCGTCACCCATGCGACAAAATGTATGAGTCTGGCAAAAAAAACCCGCGATTTCGGGGTAGGCTCCATAGTGAAAGTTGTTCAGTATGACCTATATAAACTACCGTTAAAAGGTTCGCCGGTATTAAGTTTACACATTGTACATAATATGTATAAAAAAATATTTGTAAAAATAAAGATCCCGACGAATTGAGAACCTCCTTCGAAATCTTGAAGCCGGTTGAAAAGCCCCTTAATTTACAAATTTCTGTTCTTATTGCATAAGGGTGATTCTTGGAAGTATCAATTTTCATCGTCCTGGGAGAAAAAGTGCCCGTAAAATTGAAATAATTAACCTTACTATTTTTTTTCGGTTACAATACCACAAAATCTTACTGGGGCACGGCTTTTTTGTTTCAAAAGATTAGTAGAACTAAACTTAAAAAAATATCAAACACTTAAAACCTCATTACCCTGGTGCGTCCATTCGGTTTTTTGTGAACAAACTCCTACAAGAACAACAAGTCAGGGACTGAAATAAACAGTGGTATTGAATAAAATCGTTACAAGATAGTTTTTTTATTTAAATAAAAAAATATGGTTATTGTGCTTATCGTAGTTATCTCTAAAATCTAAATGAAAGGTTTGTCCAGAGCTGAGCTATCATTCCCTTGGTGGCTAACTAAAAAACGTGCACACCCCTACTTGAACGCGATTCAACACGTTACGCACACCAAGCCGGAAAAGCGTCAGTATCGCTCCGGTCACGGCGGGGAGGGGACGTCACTCGTCGCTCGAGCTCTGAATTATGAAGATAAATATATCATTCCCTTGGCTTTGGTTCACTTTGATTATCATTACCCTGTATTTTCATATAAAATTGATGGCTTGTAATTAGCTTAGCGTGTTTAGCGAAAATAATACTTTATAGATGACTGCGTGTATTGGTCTAATAATTTTTTCTATATTATTTACAGTTTCTACAAAATCGATAAAAAACATACTTTTTCTTATTCCCCTGGTTCTCATTCCCTTGGGTTTTAAGCAGGGTAATGATCATTTTCATAGATTTCCTGCAAAATATATTTTTTCTTTGATTTTCAAAGCACGAGACGTGATTAGCCTAGTTGGTAGTGATCTTGCTTGCGATTTTGTAGACTTTGTTTTTTTTTAATAAATCATTATGCAAGTAATGCAAAATGTTAATTACGTAGTCCAAGACTGCTGCAATTAGATGATTAAGAAAAAAATGCCAATCAATGCTACAGAAAGACTGTTTTTATTTTATTTTGTAGATTTTGTTTTTTTTTTATTAAACATTTTGATCTCAGAACTACAAGTTATTTCATTCCACTGTCGTTTTTATCATTCCCGTGTCGTTTTTGACATTCCCTTGTCGATTCTATCATTTCCTTGTCGTTTTTTTCATTCCCCTGTAACTTTTTCTCATTCCCCTGGCTGCAAAAGTTTAAAGTGGTATAAAATGTGGACTTAATTGACTGAAAGTGATGCCTATTCGATAAAACTGCATATGATTTAATATAATTTCATATTTTATCGTAACTATGAAGAAAATTGTTTAAATAAAAAACGCCAAGGGAATGACATCAAGAATCCCATTCTCAGGAATGACCCATAAACGCAATTCTCCACTAACGTGGTTATGCAACTCTGACGTCTCTTCATGATTTAAGTCCACTATAAATCTTTCCTATTGCTTTTTATTCTTTCGAGTAAAAAATTAATGCTGAGGGGTTAGCAAGAGAACTGGGAATGGACTCGAAATTATCGCTCCGTGGCTTCGGATACGTCTTTGTGAGAGATTTATGATGTCTTTATTAAAAAATGTAAAAGCGTTTTTGTTGAAGTGCGGTGCGCCTGAGTGGGTTCGCAATGGCAGTTTCTTTTACCAAAGACAAGTTTACAAAAAAATAGTTGTGAAAACTCATAAATGGGCTTCCAAATACAACGGAAAGTCTCCATATTTTAAATTTAAGGTTATTTGGCCTATGCTATGATCACTTTTCGTAAAAAAAATCTCGAAAACCAGAGGAGTTTTACTAAACCTATTAGTATATTTTCTGGGCCAGCCTAAGGTGCCCTGCCGGTGGTTAGAAGGTTGTCCACTGGGCACCCTGTATAATATATCTCCACCACCGTAGTAACGTGCAAGTGCTTAAAGCCCTTTTAAAAATGATGTTGATTATAAATCTAACCGATTTGATAGTTGCATCTAACTGCTATAAATATTTATTTTCTTCAAGTATTATCTCACCTAATGTAACCGTTCATATATGTTGTGTCGCATTTATAGCACTTCAGAGTCACATGATAGGCCTAGCCTAGTTTGGGATCGGACAGATATTCCATAATCGAACTCGCGGAGCGTAAGCGAAGTGAGTTACAAACAACTCCAGATCGAACTGTCACCTGGCTACTGGGACGTGCCGGCATTTGGATGGCTTTTTGAATTCGATAGTTTGTCTGACGATAACTTTAGTTACGTTTTTCTGATCTTTATGAAAATTCTTGGGGCTGTAGCAGAAATACATAAAATTTGTAAGTTCGTATGTGAGCAGGATCGATCAAGTGGCTATGGAGCTAGAAGGAGAAAAAAAATCCTCCTTGGGGTCTTGTTATATTGGTCAACTCGTTCGCCAGTTCCCAGTTCGAGGCGGACTACTAGTAATAAATAATTTTGAATTATGTTTAGTCAAGTTTACGTATCTTTCTTTTTTGCCGCAGCTTTGTCAAGTCCAGTTATCTCATTAGGAACAAAACTTTAATTTTCATCCAACAAGGAACTGTATTAAGCTTGACATATTTCGCCAACCTATCCAACAGGATCTTCCTCAAAGAGTGTCTCTGAAACTTTTATACTAGTGAAGTTCTCCTCACAAATAATTTTAAACAAAAAAATAACCGTTTTCACTTAGGATCCGCTATTCCAAGTGGAATATGCTGAGTTACTGTAAATAATAGTGAAATCACTATAGGTGTGCCTATAATAGTTGAAGAGTTCCCTCGATTTCTCCAGGATCCCATCATTAGACCCCGACTTGGTGACAATGGGACCATCTAGGGGTTATACCCGTTCGATTACAAAAAGAAATTTGAAAATCGGTTCACGATTCACGGAGATATCGAGTAACATACACACAAAAAAAGATTTTTTTTTTTTTAATCTGTCGAATTGAGAACCTCCTCCTTTTTTGAAGTCGGACACTTTCGCAACCGCGTAGCACTACGCGCTACGCTCGTAGCGTGTAGCCAGGTATTCCTCGTATGTAGCGCGTAGTAGCTACGAACAGAGAACCCGACTGTCGGGTTCTCGGTGCTGAATGTGTTAAAAAAGCTAAACGTTAAAAATTCAAACACAACTTTGTGAAACTTCAATAACTCAAAGATAAAGAGAGTTCTTTTTAATAAATGGAGCAAACAATTCCAATTAAAAACGCCTAAAGATTTAGAAACAAATCGGCCTCATGAAACGACGAAATATTTTGGGAACTACACTTACGAGCAAAAAAAAGGTTGTCACATAATATAATTTTACTTTTGTATTAAGCATAACTTCTGCTAACGATACCACAATGTATAGAAATAAAGGAAAAGTAGATAAATCCACTGCCTCAGGCGAGACACGAACCCGTGACTCTGTGAAACCTGCCCATCGCTCTGACCAACTGTCCCACTGACAAGGTAGGGTCAGGTACGTCAGAGTTCAAATACGAAACAACACGAAAACTTCAAAACTAAGTATAGATACAAAACAGATGGCTTTTAGCGCTAAGCAACGATATTTTTGTCAGGTAGCAAAGTAAAAAATTGGTAAATAATAAAATATTTTATGTAAGATTAGTCAATAAATCCTAAACCATTTAAAAAACAACCTTGCAATAAATTTAATATAATTATATAATAACATAAAAACCGCATGCAACTGTGCCGAAATATCGGAAGCTCATAATAAAAAACTCACATGGTAAATATCCCGTTTTAAATAGTTTTTGTAACATAAAAAATTCAAATAACGTTAATGACCACTAAATTTTTTTGAAATTTAAGGGGCGTTCAATGTTTCTAACTACGCCAAGGGGATGAGATCATGGGTGGAGATTAGTATACTTACTATATGTACAGAACGTACGAGTACGAACGTTGGGAAGAGATGGCGCTGCAGCGGTCGGAATGGCGGTCTACTGTTTGTCATAAAGTGGAACAAATGAGCATCAGCGTTTGAGAGACCTGGATGCCAGACGGCATATAAGAACCAGCGGCACAGAATAACACATACAACCCAGCTGGCGAACTACACTGCGCTTTGTGTGACCGCGTCTTCAAGACAAAGTTTGGCTTTGCAAGACTTCCATAATCCTGCAAGAAATAATTGACGGAGTCGCTGTCGCCGGATACGGCGTGGAGAGAATGATGATGATGATGATATGTACAGAAAGATAACGTGACTATTTGCTCGTATATCATATTCGCGAGATGGTTGCTTTTTTCCTATCATCACAGGAATCGCTGTTTAGTGAAGAAAACCTCGCGTTTTTCAAGCCAGGCAAAGTTGAGCATCGTAGGCAAAAAAGTAGTACCATTTCACGGTAACATAAAAAAACACATGAAATCTCCTAACGAAATTACCTATTTTTATTGCCTGTGAGTAGACAAGCAACACTCGCAAAGTACACTCAGGTTTATTTAATTGGAAAACTTTTGGAGAAAAAAAAGTTTAATGAATACTGGCGACGCCTTTGTTTGCTTCGCATAAATGTACATTCTTTGATTGTTTGGAAGTTTGTTGTGCGAGATAGGTGTTTAGTTAGATAATAATTATGTTTGTTTCTTAGTAATATTAAATTATACATAGGTACTGTTAATCGTGGGGTGCCCGGCACTAGAATTGACCCCCACCATATCGTCCCGTGGCTGCAGTATGAGTCTGCTAAGGGAACATACCGGGAGATGGGCAGCAGCATCTTCCGAAAGCCTAAACAACAATAAACAAAAAAACCCACCTGCCAAGCGTGGCGCGTATGGCAAACCCCCCCTTTAAAGGGGAGGCCTATGTTCAGCAGTGGACGTCTTCTGGCTGAGATGAAGCGTCTCTTCAACCGAGCAAACCTACTCGTGGAATGTACTCAGACATTCGATATACTCGGGGGATAATCTGGAACTTAAGGCAGTTTATCCTATTGAAATAGTATTAGGTTCGATTGTGGAGGGATTGAGTTGAGGTCGGGCTTTATCATCTTTCAATACTGGACGTTTATAGGCTAAGTGCTTACTTTGAAAACGAAGATTTTACCTAGAAAAGCACAGAAACTTGTAAGTGATTTGTAAAATTTTATATGTGAAACAAGCTAGCGTTGATGTACGACTTAGGTAGTCATTGGTTGCCTATGGGCACTTGCAACTTTACACGCAGGTTACCTGCCCAGATATACACACACACACACACACACATATATTCCTGCCTATCCTAAAAAGTTCGAACGCCAAACTAGAACTCTCATACACACCAGAGATCAACGACCTCTGAATTTTCGAAAATACTCCAAATACTTGGAGTATACACTCCGCCAAACATGATTACGTCACTGTCATCACACTTCCAATGAAATGAAAAAAGTTGAACGACCGCCCGTCACATCATACTTCACAATCTAATAACTCCTAAGATTCTTGCTTGAAGATTACTATCCATAGAATCCGTAACTGTTTTATCTTGTCGAATGAGCGCAGCGTAAGCGAAGCGAGTTCTTACAAACAACTACAGGTTATTGGGACGTCTCGGTATTTCGATGGGTTTTTGATTTTGAGAGTTTGACGACATGGAATGTAAAATAAAAATACAAACTACATATAAACTAAACTAACACTAAAATCAAAAACATACTTACAAATAAAAAAGGGGCTCCAGATCAGTGCCGGTCGGTAGGGTGCCCAGAAGGCTGGCGGCATTGGAATGTTAAGTTAAATAAATATAATTCGTTCATTTATTTATATTTATTAAATATATTTCAATATAGGCATGGGAAATTGGGGCCACGATTCACTTGAACGCTAGCGGTCTTACTTTTTCAGTAAAATCAGGATGGCCGATTAGAGAGCAAGTCGTATTTTGCTTCATATGTTGATGAAGTAATCTGGAACTCTAAAAATCAGGTGACAAATTTTGCTCTTCTCTGTGCTCTAGATACATCATAATCAGGTTTCGTCGTAAGATGCCGCAGTTTCAATTTGTACTGAAAAGGGGAATAGGGGAAAGACGGGCAGGGTAATGAGAAAGACGTTATGCGTGGCGTTGAGTTAAAACGTGGTAAATGGACATTTCACCAGACTGGGGTATGGGGTTATGTTTTGTGGTACTTGTGCATAGGGCGGATACATTTTGATTTAATTTGTTACCTCTCAGTAGAGATGCGCAAAACACTTCACTGAACTGAAAGGACTAATTCATATCTTTTGCTTGCAGAGATATGTATCACTCATTTCGCTCATTTCGCTCATTTCGCTCAGTGGATCTGTTCGCATATTCGCGTCGTCTCACTCGTTTGACTCGGCAGGCTCGTTCGAATATCAGTGGGAAAGAGCAAGCAAGTAACACTGTCATTAGGTCATTACACTGAGATAGATGCATTGCTGAGCGAGTTCAATCTTCAGTGAATTGAAGAGTGAGTGAGTTGTATCAAAAAAATATTGTTCATATAAATCATTCATTCACGTCTACCTCTCAGTTGGGAGTTTGGCAAAAAGTGTGTTATGAATATTTAGTTTAGTATTATATTTTTCCTTGATTTAGTTTACGTCTATCTAAAACATAAATATTTGTGTTAATAATTTGGTTTTTAGTTTTAATTATTTAATTTTGCATAATGCATATCAAACAATTTCGAACGTATTTTTTAAAGAGTAGTTAAATTCAGTTCAGAAAAAAGGTATTATATAAAGAGTTATTTGCGTTTGCGGGTACTAAAAACAAAACCATTGTTTTCAGTTAACGCGTTCTCTTTGTTGTAGTTAGGTCTGTTAATATAAACTGTAGTCTGTAGTATATCTAAAAAAGAAAAATAATATTGTTAGGTATTAGTTTTTGCACAGCGTCTTATTTCTTGGACGGTATTATATAGACTAATATTATTAGTGTGTTGTCATTGAAACTTATATGATTTGACAGTTCGTGTACTAATAATATTAGTCTAGTACGTTTTGAGAAATAGGCTTCTGAAATACAGGTATTGTCAGTCTTTATAAGGCTATTATTACATTAGCGCTGCAACCGCATACGGCAACGGTGTGCAAGCATACCAGCGCTATCTCGCTCGCGCATAGGAAACTACATCAGTGTAAAAGACGCCTAAATTAAACAGTTATACTTATATACCACCTGTATAATTGTTAGCGCAGTATAAGTCTGCCATATTATAAAACTATGAAATCGATATCATGAATATAAAAAATGAGACATCTTTAAAAATATGTAATAAAACTCATCTTTCCAGGTTTTTATATAAGACAGTTAAAGTCTGGCGCACAGAGATAATTCCGTCTATGAGTGCAAGCAAACGGATTCCTAGTGTAATTCAAATTAAACGTTCCTTATGTGAACTGCTTGGTACTGCGAGCGTGCTTTAAGAGATGTTTGCGTAATTCAAACAAAGAGGTCTGGAGTTAATGACAGCCTCGACTTTGCTTAAGCATGATTTAACTTCTTCAATAATGTAGCAGGGCAGGTGTAACAAAAATATGGAAATGTTCCTGATTCGCGTGAAACTAAAGCCCCTTGACACTAGAAAAAGTACCTAATGTATTTGCATGCTGATTATTAATTATAAACAGATGACAGTTTATTTAAAATTAAGCCAGGAAATGACATTTCAGCCGAGTTACATATTTATATAGATATCGTATTATACAATACGAGTATAAGTATATTCGTGTTAGTTTTCTCAAAAATGGCGCATGAAAACAAAATACAGCTACGTCGGATATTAGATTTAAATAAGTTGTATAAATACAACAAACACCGTAGATTGTCGAGTATTTAAACCCTAGTAAGTAAAAACCTATACCAAGTATTATCAAAGCAATTAGTGTTTAAAACACCATACATAATGGTGATGAGAAAAATAACGTTTTTACGGCACGTCAAACATTATTTTTAACAGAGAGAAAATATTGCTTGTTAAACAAAATATTTCACAAGAAATGCTGTCAAATGAAATTGCACGTTTTGGCGTTGAAATAAGATATAAAACAGTAGTGAAACCCGACCCTCATTTTTACTACAAATTGAGGAAACTGTGTATTTGGGGAAATTACAGCAGTAAATATTGTTATTAAGCAAGCTTTATTTGAAGCTCATAAATTTTGTTAGAGTTCTTTTCTTAAACGTTGTCTTTAATATCGCCGTAATGTTCATGATGACTTAACAACACATTGAAATTGCCTGGTTCATAGCCTATTTGAGAATTGCCAGTCTGCATCGCATCACTAACAGTTAATTGTCATTTATGATAATTATGATGAGGAGCATACAGAGCAGATTTATTTTATTACTACAAAAAATAAACGAAATTGCAAGTACTACGCATTTTTATGCTCTCATTTGTTTTTTTAGAGTTCTGTACTAAAATGTGGTTGGCAACGTGGATAGAGGACGGGAAATGGACATCCACCGACACGTTGAAGTCATAGTGAAGAAGGCCTACCAAGGTTCCATTAGATCCTTTTATCCGAACAGTAGAAGATCGTGCACATTGGAAAGCCTTGGTTATTAAAGCAACGATTTTGTCTGACCACGAACTGATTGAAATGAGGAACGAGGAAGTAAACTAAAGAGTAAAAAAAAAAACCCTTATAGTGTGACTAAATAGATAGTCTGTTCGTTGTATGTAATTATGATATTATTCACTATGTATATTCAAGCTATTTTTTTTCCCAGTTAACGGTGGCAATGGCAACGAAGGTACGCATGATTAGATTATTCCATCCTGAAATGTAGGAAGCTAAACCTTAAATTAACGCTTCCACTTGTTGGGTTAGCTGTTCGACGCGTTGGCTCAATTCTGAGATGGCACCTGTCGGTTCTGATGAAGTACTGGCAACGTGTTTCGGACTTGATGCCATTTCTTGGATTCGGTCGGCTAATTCAGCAACGTAATCGAGGGGAAGCCTTGGTTGCGATGCTACAATAGTTTGTATGTTATTGGGTAAGCGGCCTGACCAAACTTGACACTTGATAAGAAATCGTCGGGGACTGATGGTCTTGCTAAGCTGCGCAAAAGCTGCAAAATTTTATTTTTTATTTTTTCACAAAGTATTCATAAGGCATCCTTGAGATAACTCAACAAAATTAAGTTTATACTAAGCTAAGATTTCCTGACGGTATTTCTAGAGGGTATTTGATATCATCTAAGGAAAATAGCCCCAGTAAGTTAGAAGTTATTAAAATCCGCAAGCTCCATTCAATCGTAAACGTTTGAACTGGTTTTTCTATCTTTATATTAATAAGACTAAAAAAAGCCTAACAATGCACCCTGTGTGCGCTTTCTTAAAGTGAAGTTCAACCCCCTAAGGGGATGAACGTAGAGTTAAAACATTCGCGGGAGCAGCAGTGTAACACAATTATAGACAAAGGTAGATTAGGTAGTTACATATTTATATAGGTACTAGCTGTACCCGCGCGGCTTCGCTCGCGTGTGTTGCATTTGATTCTGTTACTTTTCGTTATCCTCAACAGTCCATTGCTGAACGCTTTCTACTTGTAAAATTTTATAAAGTCAGTTTAGCAGTTTAGCTACAACCGACTTCTTCCATATAACTTCGACATCCCAAAAGATCGACGGAAAGCGTCTAAGATTGGACTGTGTCAGCCATGGTCAAGAGAAGCATGTGAGTGGGAAGATCTGGCGAGCTAAAAAGTCAGAGCTTCCTTTGTAGAGTCATGTAGAGTCGAACGGCCGAAGTATCTCAGAGGAAAGTGCAGCAGGAAGTCAGAGATCGAACACAAATTAATGATAAGTCTTAAAAGTAAACCGAAGGGTGGAAAGACCAATAATAAGGCAGCCCTTCCACTAAGGCGGAGATGAGAGGAGACGTGCGGGAATCAACCAATAGCCGGGAATTAACTAAGAACCGTCACCGTGACCATGACTGATGCCTTGCTGATGATCGATTCCCGCATGTCCCCTCTTATCTTTAATCGTATCCGTATCAATAGCAAGGCAGCTTTAGTGGTAAGGTCTGCGTAGGCCGACAGCTAAACACTAATTAGAGTTGAAAACCCGAAGCGTCCCAGAGAAAACAACCTTGATGTTAAAGTGTAAGCAAAATAGCCCCCAAGCAGCCTTTCACGTAGTAAACTCTATCAACTGTTATTGATTCCGTCTTAAATATTCAACTTAACCATTTTTGGTATTAATAGTGAAAGTGCTGTGTGTTTTTGGTTTATGCAAGCCTTCTGCCGCTTATGCCATAACGCAAACTCTATCAAAACATTATTCTTCCCATCTGAAATATTCAACCTTACCATTTTTGGTAAAAATAGCAATGGTACGGTGTTTTTGTCTAATGCGGGGGGCTCCGCCCCCGAGCCCCCCTTGTACCGTCTGCCGCGTGGAAAACTCTGTCAAACTCTTGCTCCCATCTTAAACATTCAACCTTACCAATTTTGATAACAATAGCAATAGCGCAGTGTGTTTTTTCTTTATGCTGGTGGTCCCCCTTTAACCGCCTTTCACGTGCTAAAACCTATCAAAACTCTTTTTCTCCCATCTTAAATGTTTAACCTAACAATTTGTGGTATAATTAGCAATGGTATGGTGTTTTTTTATCTTCATGCGGGGAGCTCCGCCCCCTGAGTCTCCCTTTGTTTACCGCCCGTCACATGGTAAAACCTATCGAAACTCTTTTTCTCTCATGTTAAATGTTCAACCTAAAATTTTTTGGTATAAGTAGCAATAGTGCGGTGTGTTTTTTCTTTATGCGGGGGCTCCGCCCCCCGGGGCCTCCGCCCCCCGGGGCCTCCTTTCTTTACTGCCTATTACGTGGTAAGCCCTATAAAAACTCTTTTTCTCCCATCTTCTTTATATAATCTAACAATTCTTGGTATAATTAGCAATACTACGGTGTGTTCTTATCTTTATGCGGGGGGCTCCGCCCCCCGAGCCCCCCTTTCTTTGCCGCCCGTCACGTGCTAAGCCCTATCAAAACTCTTTTTCTCCCATCTTGAATGTTTAACCTAACAATTCTTGCTATACTTAGCAATGGTACGGGGTATTTTTTCTTTATGCGGGGGGCTCCGCCCCCCGAGCCCCCCTTGTTTACCGCCTGACCCGTGGTAAGCCCTATCAAAACTCTTTTTCTCCCATCTAAAAATGATTAACCTAACAATTTTTGGTATAATTAGCAATACTACGGTGTTTTTTCTTTATGCGGGGGGCTCCGCCCCCTGAGCCCCCCTTGTTTACCGCCTATCCCGTGGTAAGCCCTATCAAAACTCTTTTTCTCCCATCTTGAATGTTTAACCTAAAAAATTTTGGTATACTTAGCAATAGTGCGGGGTGTTTTTTCTTTATGCGGGGGGCTCCGCCCCCCGAGCCCCCCTTGTTTACCGCCTATCCCGTGGTAAGCCCTATCAAAACTCTTTTTCTCCCATCTTAAATGATTAACCTAACAATTTTTGGTAAAATTAGCAATACTTCGGTGTTTTCTCTTTATGCCCGAGCCCCTCTTTAATTGCGGTCAGGTAGTCACGTGATACACCCTGTCAAAACTCTTTTTCTCCCATCTTGAATGTTTAACCTAACAATTCTTGCTATACTTAGCAATAGTGCGGGGTGTTTTTTCTTTATGCGGGGGGCTCCGCCCCCAGAGCCCCCTTGTTTACCGCCTATCCCGTGGTAAGCCCTATCAAAACTCTTTTTCTCCCATCTTAAATGATTAACCTAACAATTTTTGGTATCATTAGCAATACTACGGTGTTTTTTCTTTATGCGGGGGGCTCCGCCCCCCGAGCCCCCCTTTAATTGCGGCCCGTCACGTGATACACCCTGTCAAAACCCTTTTCCTCCCATCTTGAATGTTTAACCTAACAGTTCTTGGTATACTTAGCTATAGTACGGGGTGTTTTTTCTTTATGCGGGGGGCTCCGCCCCCCGAGCCCCCCTTGTTTACCGCCTATCCCGTGGTAAGCCCTATCAAAACTCTTTTTCTCCCATCTTAAATGATTAATCCAACAGTTTTTGGTATAATTAGCAATACTACGGTGTTTTTTGCTTTATGCCCGAGCCCCCCTTTAATTGCGGCCCGTCACGTGATACACCCTGTCAAAACTCTTTTTCTCCCATCTTGAATGTTTAACCTAACAGTTCTTGGTATACTTAGCAATAGTACGGTGAATTTTTTTTTGTGCAGGGGCTCCGCTCCCCGAGCCCCCCTTTCTTTGCCGCCCATCACGTGCTAAACCCTATCAAAACTCATTTTCTCCCATCTTGAATGTTTAACCTAACAGTTCTTGGTATACTTAGCAATAGTACGGTGAATTTTTTCTTTGTGCGGGGGGCTCCGCCCCCCGAGCCCCCCTTTCTTTGCCGCCCATCACGTGCTAAACCCTATCAAAACTCTTTTTCTCCCATCTTGAATGTTTAACCTAACAATTCTTGCTATACTTAGCAATAGTACGGGGTATTTTTTCTTTATGCGGGGGGCTCCGCCCCCCGAGCCCCCCTTGTTTACCGCCTATCCCGTGGTAAGCCCTATCAAAACTTTTTTCTCCCATCTTAAATGATTTACCTAACAATTTTTGGTATAATTAGCAATTTTACGGTGTGTTTTCCTTTTTCGCGGGGTGCTCCCCGACCCCCTCCCCCTTCTACCAACCACCTCGTGGAAATTCTCCCATCTTGAACATTCAAACATTTTTGGTAACAATAGCAATAGTAGTGTGTTTTTCTTTATGCGAGTCCCCTTTAACCATCTATTACGTAAATTCTATCAAAACTGATTTTTCTTCTGTCTTTAACATTCAACTTAACAGTTTGTTGAATTTTGTATTTCTAATTTATTTTTTCCCCTTGCCTAGGCTTATATTAGCCCTATGGTTGACGACTGGTAGAGAATACAATTTGGTATTGTACTTACACGCCATTTCGTGCAATATAGATGAAATAAATAAAATATTCTAAAGGGTAGGCAACGTGCATGTAAATCCTCTGAAGTTACAGGCGTCCATAGGTTACGCTAACTGCTTGGCATCAGGCGGCAGGCCGTATGCTTCAATGTCACCGTCGTGGTATAAAAAATATAAAGTTAAAATACGATGGCATATATTCCCATATAAAGTCATTTCCCATACAAAGTTCAAATCTAAACAGACAAACAGACAAAAATTCTAAAAATCGTCGAAACGTGTCCTGTTATCGATTCTAAGAGCTACTAACTCATTTTTTTACTAATATCTCCAATGTACCTACAGATTTTCGACCCTTTTCAGCTTTATTATATGTAGGTATAGATAGAAGATTTACAAACTATTCACAAACATTTATATTACAGAGGTGATCGAGTAATTTTCCGATGAAAAGGAAAAATATACAAATTCGTATCCGCAGCAATCATTCGTCTTTTCAACCACAAACATCAGTGTTTTCAACAGCTCTGTTGATGAGATAGGCGTTGCTAAGCAACCGCGTGCTAGCGCGCCAGGCCTCAACAACAGAAAGAAGGAAGAAAGAGGTAGCATAGATAGTACCTACCTACTATAGCCATCTAGGGAAATTTCTGCGAACTCGTGTTGCATTTAGTATGCACCTAAACTACATATGTAGTGGTCAGATTTTGCGTAGGGAGGACTCGGTTAGTGACAAAGTCCTGCGAGAGATAGCGTTACCTAATCGTATAGCCAAAGACATATCTAGATACCCCTTTTGATGGTACGTATTTTTTACTTTTCCACTATATTTAACCAGTATATTATTATTTAACCCATTTATTTATTTATATATGAATGAATATAAACTAACCGAAAGTAGTTGAACAAATATCAATTTGCTGCTTGAGCTTAACACTCATATTCAAAGTTTAAACCCCCCTTAAACCCCCTTAAATCCAAAATGTTCGTATTTTTTATAGCCTATGTCCTGACCAGAGGTCTGTTGAACCTGCTAGTGAAGTTTTTATCGAGATCGGTTCAGGCGTTTTGACGCCAACTCTCCCCATCCAAACAGACAAACAGACAAACAGACAAAAATTCTAAAAATCGTCGAAACGTGTTCTGTTATTGATTCTAAGAGCTACTAACTCATTTTTTTACTAATATCTCCAATGTACAGATTTTTTACCCTCTTCACCTTTATTATATGTATAGATAGATGATAATAAATAAGTAATCAACCCATTGGTTGCAAGTGGGTGTTTAAAAAGATGAAATTCCATCAAAGCCAGACTAAAGCTCCATCTTAAATTTCATCAGAATTTTAACCAAACGTTTTAACTTCACCGTAATGTTATTATCAGTCTTTTCTGGAAAACAAGCAGAATCTACCACGAAAAGACTTATGTTAATATAACGTTCTTAACAGTTAAGACCTGTTTAACTTGGAGTAGAATGTAAATCAACGTCAAAACTGATATGGTTTGGAACTTCGTGAATAAATCTTTGTAAATTTTTGGCTACCGTCCCGTCGAGCATTCCAGTTTGTACCTTGTTTGTTATAAACAGATTATAAGATTAGTTAGAGACGGTTGAAATGAACACAAGTTTTCGTTATGTCTGATCTAAAGTTTTCTTCTGACTCGGATTTATTTCTTCCGGATAGCGATATGTCAAAGAAAAAGTCGCCCAAGGCAAGTCGGAAGGTATTCTTTTAATTTTTGGAATGAATTGAAGAACAAATTCCAATCCTTCAATAGTTGTAGGATTTTACTAATCACTAGGAATTATTTTAATAATAATTCGTAGGGCAGGGCCTTTGCCGGATGCATCCGGAACGCTGGGCTAAACCACAGTATAAGGAAGGTGGTCTATTAGACCAGTAACCCATCTACGAAAAAATAAAAATTCACGTTCGCAATTCAAACTTCGGACGCAGGGACCAAGCATGTTTCGCGCAACGGCAGCACCGGCGCAGTAGCACACCCCTTATTTCGTCAGTCTAATTCGCTGGCGTCACTCGCGTCGTCAGTTGTTTTTGCCAGCGGCAGTTTTTTGTTCGAAGTTGGACTATCCATTATAAATGGGTGTACTCTGACTAAACTATCTACTGAATGGGTCCCACAGGATGGACATCGAGGCAGAAGAAGACCAAGTCGGAGATCGCGGCATGATCTGGACTGGACACGTATAGTAATGGATGGCGGAAGAGGGCGATGGACAGAAAAAATGTCGGGCACAAGGGAAGGCCTTTACCCAGCAGTGAGACAGTCTACCAGGCTAATAATTGACTGAGGATCCGAGCGTAGCGAGGCGACGAACGTCTCCGTTTTAACTCACAAGGAGAGGCCGCACGGGCGCGCGGGTGCGTGTTGGATCTGGGGTCTCTCACTGGTACGACGATTTGGCAGATTGATGTGTGTGTATTGGTTGGTTGGTTGGTCAGTGTCGGTCTAGAGGTCGCATTTTTGATCCGATTTGGATGAAACTTGGCATGTACATTCCTTGATTTATTTGCCAAAAAGTGTCGAGCCATTTTTTGATTGGGGGGAAAATGAGGGGAAAAGGGGGGAAGTTTGCTGTCACGTTATTTATGTTCTCCGAAGTCTACAGTTCATAGAACCACTAGTTAATAGTAAGTTCTAACGGAAAGTTGGTTAAAGGTTTTTAATTACGCGCATGAAGTCGCGGGAGAGAATAGTATTTTAATATAGTTTAGCTGTATTTTTGTAACAATATTAAAATATGCTTGAGGACAAATCAAAATGCTAAAGTTTAGCTTCGGAGAAAAATCCAGCTTAGTGTAAAAATGTTTTGTATTTTTAACCTACAACTGTTCATTACTGACATTTTCTTGTTTAGTTTTTTCAAAAGTTTAGTTACCATTTTAAATACAGACTAATAACAATTACTGTTATTATTTCTCACAGCAAAACTACTGCATTGCAGATACCAACCAATACTGTTAAGAGTTGTGTTACAAACAATTAACTTTTAACAAAAGACAATCATGTAATATAAATAACTACGGGCTCATTTTGTAACAAATTGTACAATTCATGAATGCCGTTAATTTTCAACACACCTGTTCGCTTTATTAATTATGAACAATCATTTTGCTTTTATTTGAAATGACAACGAGATATGTTCACAATCAGCCAATTTATTGAAATGCCTTTATTTCGATTGAAACGAATGCTTGTAATGGGAGATAAAAAGTTGTTTACTCTCGACATGATTTCGATTTTAACTTGACGAGATATTTTTAAATATTATTAAGTACTATAGCAAATAAGTATTACATGTTTCGAGGAAAATACATGTTATAAACTGCTTTGCGTTTGGTTTATTTTCCGTGGATTTTAAATTACTGGCTTGTCGCTTAGACTCAGAGCTATAATGAGATGAGAGTAACGAAACCCCGCTTAATTTGCCTATTATTGTAACTAGATTCAGGAATCTGGCAGGTATTCATTGGTGGTAGGACTAGGACTCTTGTTTCTTACAGCTAATTTGCTCAAAATTACTTACACTTAACAAGCAATTACCTATACCTCAAACAAAATATACAAGTAGAATAACGTATAAAAATAAGATGACTTTTTTAAATTGCCTGCCTATACACATCACTCAGTTAAATTCTCCATTAGGCGGCTTTCACACTGCTGCGGTTTCCGCATGCGGCGCCGGTGCGCGAGCGAGTTAGCGCTCTGCATGTGTATAGCTCTGTCACACTTGCACACGGTCGCCGCATGCGGCTGCGGCGTCGGTGCGATAATCGCAAACTAAATTTCAAATTCTTCCCGTTTCCGTTTGTTTTGCAGTAAATAAAAGATGAGATAAACCCGTTAAAGTTTTAAAGTTGTACAGTCGCCATCAGATATATCGAAGCGGCCAAGGTGGTCACAAATATCTGAACAATGCCTTTATTGTCAAGGCGATAAGGTACTTGTTCAGATATTTTTGAGTACCGTGGGCGCTCCGATATATTTGATGGCGACTGTACAGTGACAACCTCATAGCAGTTTGAGCCGGCGCGCGAGCGGATTTAGTATGGTACATTTGAAAATGTATAAAGTTGTATAAAGTGTTAGTTTTTTTTCGAATTTAATGATGTTAGCAAAGGACTCGTTAGGAAGATTATTTTTCATTTGGGATTGGACATACCATGACTTATCAATATCCTGAATTGCGGTATCAGTTTGTCATAAAAGTTGGCCATTTTATTTCTTTACTGTTGTATTTTATTCCATTATAATGTTGAAGTGATTTTTTTATCCCACTCGAGACAAAAGTTAATTTTAATTATGCTGAAGCTTTTAGTCATATTTTTTAGGGTTTTTTTAAACTACATTCGCTATATATTGACTGTATCTCATGTTTTCCCGGTGTATAGCCTCGCTTAACAAACGAACAGTCACGCTTATCTTTTTTGCGGTTACGTACCTAAAGGATAATAAAAACGGGACTCTATTACTAAGACTCCGCTGTCCGTCCGTCTGTATGTCCGCCTGTCACCAGGCTGTATTTCATGATCTGTAATAGTTAGACAGCTGCAATTTTAACAGATGCTGTATTTCTGTTGCCGCTATAACAAAAAATACTAAAAAACTAAATAAAATAAAAATTTAAGAGGGCTCCCATACAACAGACATGATTTACATGGTGCGGAATCCTTCGTGCTCGAGTCCGACTCGCACTTGGCCGGTTTTTTATAACATCTTGACTTCAATTAAGGTTTAAAATTAACATTCACCGCAAAAACCAATCAAATAATCGCGTGGCTCAAATAATTATTTCTAATTCAGAATTTTTTGGCCGAATTTTACCAGGCTGAAATTAAACTTCCCAAATTTCCTACCACAATTTTACATCCACAAAATGGAAGCCAAGACACAAAAGGCATTTATCCTAATAATACATTGTTGTCGAATACGAATAAGACCGTTCCGGGACCGACTTATCTTTTATAATTTATAAACCGTGCAAAGGGAAAACGGAATCGGACAGTGGTCCGTTTTGATCCTACATTCGCGAGCGATTATATTACATGATGACTTTCATAAAATATTCCTGGGACTAACTCGATTGAAAAGGTCGGTCGTGTGTGATTTGTGTTAGTAGAATTTACCTATTTTAATTAAAAAAAAATGTTTTGGAGAACTAACTCATCGTTATTATTATATAACGCGCGATTTAATGGGGCCCACCCATTATTAGTCGGCCTGACGGTATTGGCCTGTCAGTTGTTCGTAGCTGTCATTGTTCTAACTTACAGACCGATATAGTCGGGCGGGCTGATAGTCGGTTGACCTCCTATTAAATTGTTTCGTTGCAGATGTTCTGTCATCAAATCTGAGCGCCTGGACTGCCCGCTCATTAAGTAATGGGTAGATGTAGTTATAGGTAGGTCTAAATAGGTATAAGTATAACTAACAAAGTCTTCATTAAGGTTTAAATGTTACTAACAAAATATGGATCGTTTGTTTGGTCTGAAATAAACAATTTTTATTTTATTTATTTTTTATTTAAATCGGAAAGAAAAAGAAAAAATCAGATCATAGCATCAGCATTTTGAATGATTTTAAAATTGCCAAAAACTCATACATTATAAACAAATTAGTATGGAGCACATTTATGTTGTTTTTAGTACTCGATTTTTACACAATATTCGGAATATAATAACCGGAAATTATTCATTCGTATTCTCCCTTTTCGTTGTCGTATTTCTTAACGCATATTTTACAATATTCTTTCTTCATAAGCACAACCTTCAAAAAAATATAACAATTTTATCGATAATGGGAAACACGTAAGCTACTTAGACCGTTTGCGGAGCCGTGCCAGAGAAGCCCCCGGAAGTAGACCGGGCACGGCGTGAATTACGACCCACATCCGGCAGCCATATTTGCTTTACTTACACGCAGCTTCCGGTGTAACGGTTGATAAATATTGCAGATGCGAGAACATATTCTGATTAATACTTCTATGGAAATAACAACAATTTCGAAGCCATTTTGGTTCACGTTTACCAGCGTGTTATGGGGCCCTACTATCAGTCGGCCTGACGATATTGGCCTGTCAGTTGTTCGGAGCTGTCAAATTTTTGTTCTAACTGACAGGCCGATATCGACAGGCGGATTGATAGTCGGTAACCTCCTTAGCGTTGAGGCATTGGTAGCCTGGCGGAAAGACATCTGACTCTCAATCCGGAGGTCTCGGATTCGAACCCCGGCTCGTACCAATAAGTTTTTCGGTACTTATGTACGTAATATCATTTGATAATTACCAATCGCTTTTCGGTGGAAGAAACTTGCGTACATCCACGAAGAAATTCAAAGGTGTATGTGAAGTCCCAAACCCGCTTGCGTGGGGACTGTAGCCCGAGCCCTCTCGTGCAAAAGAGAAGTCCTGAGCCCAGAAGTGGGATATTTGTATATAGGCAATTTACTGCAAGATAAAAAAAAACAGTCGAATTGAGAACCTCCTCCTTTTTTGAAGTCGGTTAAAAACGGGTATTATTTTTTGTTTACTTTATATAATAATATGTTATTGAGGTGGAAAGAGTTTATGATTCTGACTAGAAATAATATAAACGTTGCAAAAATAACCAAATCTCTTGAGAATATTTGGATAAATAAGGCGCAATAAAAAAAAGTGTAATCATTTGTTCATGGCCCTTACAAAACACCTCAATCGCTATCTAACTACTTATTTAACACGTTCAAATGTCCGCCACTGTACGCCACAAACTGTAATGACGATCGTCCCGAGCGTGCACTTGGTGGCAACAAACTTTAATACGGCTGCATTTCCTATTTCAATAATATTGCACGCCAGTGCAGTTACCAGTGCCATAATTTAAGCACCCTGGAGGAATGCAACGCGATCGCTGCATCGTATCGAATGATCGAATTTTGTTCATAGTTGAATTTTGCGTATATTAAATGCATTAGAGTAGTTGAACGTTTAAGGTGGTAATGGATATTGATTTAATATACATGCATACATACATACAATCACGCCTATTTCCCAAAAGGGGTAGGCAGAGATCACGGATTTCCATTTGCTACGATCAATACAGCAAAAGGGCTCTCCGCTAGCCACTTCTCGCCCCCGTGAAGAACGAGACGGACGATTATTAATTGAATTAATCACCAGAGCGTTCTCACGAGTAGTAGGGATTAGAGGTCCCCTTATCCTTCAGTCGCCTCATACGACACCCGCGGGAAGAGACGGGGTGGCACTATTCTAAAAGCCGGTGCCACACAGCACTTGATGATTTAATATTTAGGTAACAAAGAGAATAAAGTCAATAAAGTAATAAATAATATACAGGATGTAACCAAAAATACTGGTGATCCGTTTAAGGGCATAATTGGTATCGTATTGCGCCTAAGAAAAAGTAAGAGAAAAAATTTTTTTACGTGAATTTTTTTTAACACATTCAGCACCGAGAACCCGACAGTCGGGTTCTCTGTTCGTAGCTACTACGCGCTACATACGAGGAATACCTGGCTACGCGCTACGAGCTGCCAAAACCATTTTTTTTGCGCGAGATTTTTTTTTCATAAAATTATAATAATAATTTTAATTAATATCATAGCTAAGTAATTACGAAGCCATATTTTCGAAAACAGTAAACTTTTCGTAAAATTCTTATAAAAACTGTGCACCGTGAAACCAAAAGCAACTTTGCTAATTAAATGAAACGTTTCAACACTCGGTGGAGTTTACATAACCTGACTTTGTGAACTTGTTGGAGGAGTTGAGAAAATAAGCAATTGTACTTATTAATTTTACTTATTTGTTTCAAACATGTTACGGTCTTTTACATTTGATATTTAAGGTATGCGTCGGCAAGAGGCTGCCGCGACCCGGCAGTCGCTGCCCGGCAGACGCCCTACTGCTTTATAGGGATTTGTATGACACACCGTCCGCAGCAGGCGGCTGAGCGGCGCGGCCGTGGTCGCGCGACCTCGGCAGCGCCGCCGAGCCGCTCCCGTAGCAGTACGGCAGCGCTGCTCGCTCGCAGCGGTCGCAAAAATGGTGTCTTTTAACAGTTTTAACGAAGAAAACGACGAGTATTTAGTGGAGCTTATTGCTAAACATCCAGCGCTTTATGATTTTCGACTGAAAGCTTCTACTCCTCTTTGATAAAAGTAAAATCATCATTATTTCATCATCTTATTCTTCGTCTTTAAATTGTCAAACATCGTTATTTTTAATAATACGCAACCGAATCGCACAAGTCACAACTGCTAGCACTGACTCCTATGTGACTACTGTACGTGGCAGTCGGCAGCTGCCGCTCGGTCGCGCCTACCCGAATGCTTACGGCGGCGCTGCCCAGCAGTCACGTTCGGCGGCGGCGGTCGGTCGCGGCGGTCGGGTCGCGGCAGCGTCTTGCCGAATGCTATATTTACCAGTCGCTTTTCGGTGAACGAAAAACATCGTAAGGAAACCGGACCTAATCCCGATAATGCCTAGTTTCCCCTTTCTGGAAGGTCAGATGGCAGTCACTTTCGTAAAAACTAGTGTCTACGCCAATTCATGGGATTGGGATGTCAACCAGACCCCAAACCGGGACAAACGCAAATAACATACAGTCACGTCTGAGAATATGGATACATTTTAATGTGAAAACATCTATCCAAGACTTTTCGCCTTGGTAATAGACGTAAATTTACGGCTGCCATCCGTCCGGGTTTCCCCGGATTTGTCCTAGTTTGTAGACCGTCCGGGGTGCGTCCGGGGGGGTTTTCAATAAGTGTCCCGGGAAAACCCGGACACTTTTAATGCGAGGAAACAACCCATTGAATTTAATTATTTAGTGCCATTATTGATTTAGACACGTCCGGGGAAAAAATGCGCCTTACGCCAAATGTCCGGGTTTTTTAAATTATTGTCCGGGTTCGGCGAATTTAGAGATGGCAGCCCTTCACGTAATAAATATAGGCAACGTTGTTCGGTATGGACCTTGCTGATTCTGATTGTAAGGTGATAGCCTCCCTGCAAGCACGTGGGTGGCCGAGACCCCGGATAACCGTTTGTTCGACTAAAGGGTGGTTACGCGCATTTTTAGACAAAATTTTCATTAGCCGCACACTCGTTCGTTAGTACACCGTACAATAGCTGTCACACTGAACTACGTACATAAATGAGAAAAAAACAAAAAACTATTCTAAGAACCCCGCAGCCATCTTGAGCTCAAACGATTATCCCTCCGAGTAAGCAATCAAGATCTAAGCAATTACTTATTTATCTACGATATTCTTAAGTAGACGCTAACTATAATATTACTTCTACGAATTAATTAGGCACATATATTCCTAATGCCCTGGTTACACCTACCGAGTACAGTGGCGAGTCAATACTCTCGACCGAATACTCGCTAGGTGTAAACACAGCGCCGAGTACTGGGCCGAGCCATTTTACTCGGGCGTCACCTCCTCGGGCAGCTAGAGGCCCTGTCTAAGTCCCGTCTCCACACAAAAAAAAAAAAAAATCTTTCGGCCGAGTGGAATTTTGCTGTCTCGCCACTGTACTCGTTAGGTGTAACCAGGCCTTTAGTTCGTACTTAAATTACGACTGCCTAATGTTTTTGATCCGTGAGCTACGTAATTAATTATTTAACATTTACAACTTAATGTTTAGTAATTAATTTGTTTCTTTTTGTTTCAGGTAAATAAAAGAGAATCGAGTAAAAAACTTCACTAGAATTCAAGTAAGTAATTATAAGCACCATTAGGTGCTGCATCACTGCATAACATAACATTATGGGCACCCACTATCAGTCGGCCTGACGATATTGGCTTGTCTGTTGAAGGGATGTTTACAAAAACAACATAACTGACTACACTGGTTGACACGTGAAACGGTTAACAATGTTCTTAAATAAGTGTCAACCGCTCTAAGCATTTATGTTGTTTTTGTAAACATCCCTTCTGTTGTTCGGAGCTGTCAATTTTTTGTTCTAACTGACAGGCCGATATCGCCAGGCGGACAGATAGTCGGTTGGATAGTTAGGATCGGTTGAACCCAACCGTCTGTTAACGTCAACGTCATCATAAAAAATCTTGTTTGAAATGTTTGACAGTTTTCTATGGGATGATAGCTCCGTCGCCATATTTACCTATCCTCCTAACTCCTACCTGTCGTCCTATTAACTTTTCTACTTTATCTTCTCCACTACCCCAAGGTTGTCTGGAAGAGATCGCTTTTTAGCGATAAGACCGCCTGTTGTTTGCCTCTTTTTTGTTAATTATATCTTTTTCTACTGTTTTGTAATTTTTGAGGTGTGCAATAAAGCATTTATTCATTCATTCATTCATTCATTCATTCATTCATTCATATTTAACGTTGACGAGTCCGTTAATTGTGCGTAGTACAACACACCCTTAGTGTAACCATGGACTTAAATATATAGTAGACGGCCATAGCCTAAGAACTTTTTGGGGCTCCGAGTATTTAGCGCCATTTAGTTCATAGCCACCTTAACAGAGCCAATATGTATGAGATTAAATCAGCGCCACCTAGTAACGAATAACGTAGGTACTAGTATTACACTAGTCGTTACTAGGTGGCGCTGATTTTATCTCATACATATTGGCTCTGTTTAGGTGGCTCTGAACTAGATGTAACTCTGTCAAAACATTGAGTTTTTAATAAATAAAAACCTTCATATATATGGTTACATACTTCTATAACATAAACCGGTATAATGTTCCACGTCAGTAAATGTCCTCCACGAGGGGGAAAAGCCCTCATCATTATCAAAAAGTTGTTAAGAGCGCTCGCTCGATTTACGTAGATGGTGAAATAAAAGAGCGATTATGCACGTTTCTGACGTCACCGTACGTGACGTCACGTGTCTTTTTGATAGGGGTTCTTTAGAGGTAGTTACATATAAGGACAAGTTTGGGGGGATTTTTAGTAGAAACCGACTAGCGATTGACCTTAGGCTCAATTTTATTGATTGAGAGTGAAGATGCTGTAGCTTACAAAATACAAAAAAAATATACAAAGTATGCAATATATTATCTTAAGTTATTTGAGATCGAATCGCTTTGAAATGACTGAAATAACCTCGCCATTGTATTAAGTCCGATCTGTTGTAACCTGTAAGCAGGGGTTGCAATATTAGATAGATTATACATAGTGAAATATAAATGCTGGTGATCTTGTTAGTGCCATAATTGGTATCGTATTCAAATTATAAAAATAAGAAACAAAATTGTTCGCGCGAAAAAATTTGGTTTAATATGGAGAGTCAGCCGGCTGGGACCATGAACCATCTATCCCATAGAAAAAAAAAAAATTTCCTACTTTTTCTTAGTCACAATACGATACCAGTATTTTTGTTACACCCTGTATACATGCAGAACAACTGCATGCGTCTTTATAAAGACATAAAAAACACTAACCAAAGAAATTCCAAGACACTTTGAAAATTTCTCCAATATCCGGCTCCTTACGACGACTCTTTTTGAAACTATTGGGAGTGGAAAGGCGAAATTTGGCACAAAGGCTGGCGCTGATTACCGACACGGAGTACGGAATCTGGACGCTGCTTGTTTCTTGGATTAGGTGTTATAGCCAGAGATGGGCAAAATGTAATCGACTAACGATTAACGATTAAGATTACAAGAATTAATTGCGACAGACGATTGAAAACAACGATTGATCAATCTTAGTTGTATAGAGTGCAACTAATTTAGTTGCCGATTGATTTCGGACAACTAAATTTTGTAATCGACTAATTAGTTAGACTATTTTCTCGCGACTAATGCTAGAAGCAAATTGAATAGAAAATGTCGGTATGGCTGTTGACAGACTGATTAGGACATCTCAACGGCTATTTGTCGTTACCAATACCAATTGTATCGTTATAATAATATTATGGCCCATAATATTACATTGTCATTCAAGCATTTCAAATAAAACGTGTATACATAATTTTAGGTATTTTTTTTGTATTGGAACATAAAAAATGCAAAAACGGGCGACTACGTAGTTTTAATATAGATTTAATCGTGAAATTTAGTCGATTGAAACTAAAATTAATTTAGTTGTTAGTCGAACATTCTCACAACTAAATTAATCGCGATTAAAAAATGACGATTGATATTTTTAATCGATTGATTAGTTAACTAAAAGATTAATCGATTAATGCCCATCTCTGGTTATAGCAAAAAAACGTTGGAAGGAAACAGGAGTTGTTTTTAGAATTCCGTATCCGAACGCTATTTCCATTCTTTGTTGTTGTAGGTGGTATATCAATAATTTTACTGCCCTTTGACCGCCAATGCCGCCATATCACGCGCACGGAAAGTCGTGACGTCAGCGCCAGGACGTGATATAACGTCCAAAATATAACCAGTTTGCCTTACGCGCTCGCGCGCGCTGGCGCTGAGCGCGCGAACTTTCCGTCCGATGCTTGGCGTTCAAAAGGTTTGTTGATATGAAGAAATATCTAGTAGAATAATCTGCACTGTATCAATATAAACTGAACCAAAGTGTTAAGAGAACAATTTTGCTTTTATTTTTATTTAATAATAGCTTTTATTTAATATAGATGTAAGTGACATACTAACAAAAATTGATCCAACTGGTCCTTTAATACATGAATTTATTATTTATTAGAAAAAAACAATATGCGAGAGAACCAGAGTGATCCTAAACTAATAACTTCTTTATTATCTTATCACTACATGAGGCTGTACTCACTTGTGTTTAGTCACTACGCGCGACATGTTTCGGAGTCTGTCTTATGGCTCCTCTACATGATGGGCTCCTCTACATGTGGATATAGGGACGCAGCTATGCGTTAGAGGGAGCTAGCGATATTGCTATCCCGTTCCGTCGTATAGCTGCGTCTCTATGATGGCCCATCATGTAGAGGAGCCATTAGTACTTGAGGATGGAAGCTCTCCGAAACATGTCGCGCGTAGTGACTTAACACAAGTGAATACAACCGCTTGCAGTGATAATAGTGTTAATAATTATGTCTCACGAAAGTTTAAATTCAATAATAACTTTGTAACAGTTTTTGCGAAATTGAGTTACATTTTAGAATTACGATTCTACGAACACTTATTAAGTACATCCTTTCCCTTAATATTATTTTAGTAGCTAAATTAACCAACACATTTCAAATAATAAGCGACCGAACGCTAAATTTATTCGACAGGTTTTTCCCCTTTTACCGGGTAAATTATTTAATTATAAAATGCCAAAATATTTAGGACCTACGTCCATTTCATATATAAAAATAAATTAACCTTTACACGATGGAAGCCGATTCAGTAAATGTACCTATTTTGTAATCTCTTTTTAATGATGATAGGTGAATAAGATGATTCAAATAAAAATATGATATGCTCACATTGAAATAAATAGTTTATTTCTGTTTTGTGCTAACCAAAGCTAATAAATAAATATTAATATTTTACTAAATTAATCATTTCATAAAAATTCAGTTCGAAAAGAAAACTGCAACTGAATTGGTCAAGTCAAAACCATGAGATAGGTATACAGGTTGTTTCCTGTAATAAGAATAATAAATTAAAACGTAGATTCTACTCCTCAAACAGTACTTAAAACTTTTGTTCAACAACTTTAAAAAAATGTATTTTGTAGATTAACTATCTCTTTTTCATACAAACTAAATCGCTTTTCTAATGTACTTTAAACCCCGTTTAATTTACATTGGTTGTCAACTTGTCAGTCTTGTCACCCTACACATACTCGTACGTAATACATTTTGGAATACATTGCGTGTTTGAATAAACTTGTCCTTAAAGTAATTTTTAAAAGTTGCTGAACAAACGTTGTCTGGTTGGAGGAGTAGAATCTATACTTTATTTTATTGCTCCGATTAAAGGAAACACCCAGTATTAGACTTAGACAATAGAAACATTCGTTTCAGTAGGTACTCACAATAAATACTCGTATTATATATGGGTCCAGAGGTTCCCAACCCGGGCCTTATATGGTCCGCAAATTTATGGACAGAACAATCCCTCGCCGACTTTATTTGTCATAAGTATTTACTTCCAAACAGTTGGAACTCCCTGTCAAAAAATAATATCGTCGAGTGCTCCCAACTAACAAAAGAATCGCTACATATGCTGTTCATTTACAAAAAAACATGTTTTTTTTTATCTCCAACGAAGCCTTTATAAATGTTCGTAGCGAAAACTTCATTGTCCCACTATTACACTACACAAATAAAAACATTAATAATTTAATACTCCATATGTTTCATCGTAGTGTGACATGGGTGTAACTGACAATTATTTTCGTATAAGATAGGTCTTCGTTCGAGTAAGATGTATGTAAATGTGGCCGTTACACCGAAATGCCGAGATAACTTGGTTATATTCGCAAAACTTAGCGAGATAATCATCTCAATACTCTCAATGACCAGTTTAACTTCCTGCAGTTCCTGTTGCCGTTTACTACCGAACGTTTGAATTAAAAAAAATTTAAACAAAAAAAGAATCCACTTAGGTTTCGCTATTCCAAGAAGAAGTGGCCGAGTTGCTGTAAAAAATAGTGAAATCACTATAGCTGTGCTTAATATAATAGTTGAGGAGTTCCCTCGATTTCTCCAGGATCCCATCATCAGATTCGGACCTGGTGACATAGTTCGAGAAAATTAAGCCGAATATGGGCAATCAGGGGAAATAATTCGTGTAGTTTTGTAAATTGGTACAATTATACCTTGTGGTGTCCATGTGACTATACTAAAAGTCCTCAGGGGTGGGGGTTGTGCTGAGGGTGTAGGGGGGGGGATGAAGGTACCTTTTTTCAGATTTTTGGTCATATCTCGAATATCTGTAAGAATAGCATCATAGTTACTTCAGACAAAAGTTTAAACATAAAATTTCCTACAAAAGTGGTCATATTCATTTTTACTCTACGATCAATACTTTATTAATTTTCTCAGGCTAACAATGGGACCAACTGTGAAGACTCTTTCAAACAAAAAAAGAATTTTCCAAATCGGTCTAGCCGTCTTCGAATAATCGGTGAACATATATGAAAAAAAAAAATAGCAAAAAAAAACAAGCAAAGATCCCGACGAATTGAGAACCTCCTCCTTCGAAATCTTGAAGTCGGTTGATAAAAGCAACTTCCTTTGATAGGTTTAGTAGAAGGGTTGGCGTTTACAGAATTCATTGCAAGTTCAAGTGTCGTTGTGGGATTAAATATAACTATACTACTGATGTGCCTTCGGAAAGTTTCCAAAATTGCGAAATTTTCCACATATGAAAATTTAGGAAAGTTCTCACATTTTTGTATGGAACTTTCCATTTCTTAAATTTCCAATTTCCTATATTTCTTATGAAACTTTCTAGAAATTTCCGAGAATATTTCCAATTATTTGGAAAGTTTCAGCTACTTGCACAAATGCACATCTGTAAAAATAACTCGGAATCTGTTTTTTTTAAATATAATAATATGATATATAAATATATTGTTTCATTTTGTTACGTTTAATAAATAAAACATTTATTTACATAACTAAATATACAGAGGTACTACAGTACAAATACTAAACTAAATTAATAACTAGCTCAAATCTAAACTAGGCCCTTGCAGCATTGTACCAAGGATGCTGGCGGCATTTCCTCGTTGTATCGCAATGCTGATACGCTGTGCGAGGAAACCGCCAGCTCTTCGGTCACCAGTTACATCAACCAGACGCTTTGCGATTTCTGCAAAAAACTTGTGTGCACTGGGACCCCATGGACCTAGAGTTTCAGCTCCAAAAGGTACAAAATGGTACTCTCTACCGAGACTTTTATATTTGTTACGTTTTGAAATTTCGGCGCTTTCCGCCGCTGCGCCCGCTTTTACGTTAGTCCGTTGGAGGTGGGACGGTGCCAGTGTGTCTACGCAGGTAGCATCCCACACTAACATCCGTCCCAGGCTCCAAGGAACCAAAGACACCCCATCTTGCCATCATCCCTGATAATGCCAGTCGGCTCAAGAAGAGCAGGCACATTTATGGTGGCAAGAGACCGACGGATTATGTCGTTAAGCGACGCATGTCTTGAAAAACGGCCCGCACTTTTTTGACAAGATAGTCCATGGTGTCCTAGTCGGTCCACGTCTGTGCCCCAAGAGCATATGTGTGGCGTACACACCGAAACCCCGAGTCGCAGACCAGTCGCCAGAATATTGTTTCATTATATCTCATCAGATGAAAATTTCATGACTTAAAATCTTATTTAAATTGGTTTGCTTAAAGCAATATGCTAAAATAAGCAATGCTAATAAGAAACCCTTGGCTTGTTCGACTGTGTACAAATAAATCACATTTATGTGAACTTTTTTAGGATAAAGAGGGAAACAGGCTACGCGTTCCTATTGCCTGCCTGACCCTGAGCTCATCCTGAAAACTAGCATAAAATGCCCTTTAGATACGTTAAAAGTACTAGTATTCCAAGTTCAAGCTTATACTGGTTTTGTATAATAAGATGAGAGCGTTAGAAATAAGTCCAGGAGTTGTTAACCATCGGCTTGCTTATGTTGCTTAATTTACGAGTCCGTTTTGGTTTTTAGGTCGACATGGCCGGTCATGTTCATTATGTTTTAGGGTTGCCTTTTTATACAAATGTCACAAATAGCTGTTTCCCGTACTTTAAGCCATAATATATTGTAGCGCCTATACTCAAAAATATCTGAACATGAACCTTATCATCTTAACAATAGGCGTTGTTCAGATATTTACTTATAAGATTTTAAGCACATACATATTTAATAGTACATTACGCACCTAGGGCGGTAAAATAAAGAACGGCTGAGATCGCGGGTATTTGAGGCCCGAACCGAAGGTAAGGGCCATAAACAAGCGATCTGAGGCCTTCTTTACTACCGCCCGTGGTGCGTACACAATTTTACGTCTTCTTCTGGGTGTGAAGTGAGATTTTCCGCTGCGCCCGTGGGCGGCAAATCTCATTTACCGCCCAGAGAGACGTAAATAATTATACCTACGGGGTCAATCTAAATAAAAATTGTTTTACCGCCAAAATAATGATCGCTATCTTCCCATTGCAATTTCCCACGTCACGCCCTAACTGGCAAAAACCCCATTAAACCAATAAAACCGTCGAAAACAAACAAACACTCCAATAGGCGACGAGGCGAGAAATCTCATATTAGTTTATTACTAGACATCCCTATTTCCCCACCATCAATCTTACCTTCAAAACAAGGCAGTTTCGATTCTATCACTATTGTAACAAGGATTTTGAGGCCGCACGGGCAGTCTGGTGATTTTATCATTCTGCAAATGGGGTCGATCTTTGAAAAAGGTTAATTTTGAGTTCTATTTCTATTGTGATAGGGATTCTGAGGGTGCACGGGTAGGGTGGTGATTTTATCATGCACGCTCGAAGTAGCTGTCGCGGCCAAGTGTTGTAAATTTTTTCCGCCATGTGAACCCTGTAAACAAGATCGCATAGTTTTTTAGGGTTCCGTGACTTTTTGAGAGTTATCGGTAAACAAAAAGTTTTCGATGTTAAGTAATTAGACTGTTAGAGGAATCCCAAGTATTCATATATTTTTTGTGTTAAATGCAATCATAATATTTCGTTTCTAGTTACTTACCTATAAGCAGAAATGGGTAACTTTCAAGAATTTCGCTAAAATATTTTTACGACAAAAATATGCTGAACCGCCACAAGTTAGAACAGAAATTAGTCCGTAAGAGAGTTCATAAAGAAAAATACGAATTCGTTTTTTGTTTTGCATATCCAGATTGTTCCAGTTTCCAGTAATATTTTATTCCGAGTGCACACGGACAAATTTGATTAAAGTTTAATAACTTTTGGTTCTCCCGCGTCACAACCATGCATAGAGAAAATACGGTTTAGTTGTTTTGATTAATTGATAACGCGGTGGTAGTCTTATTTACAGTAGAACTCGCTTGAAAATATGCAGGGATTCAGTCAAAAATGCCTCCTAAGGCCGAACCACACCGACTCATAGTTTCTTAAGACATCGCCATGACATCGTCATGCGCCGATGCTCCGTCACGCAATCGGTGACATGTCTTATGAGAATTGCACGCACACGCAGCCGCTGTGGTTCGGCCTTTAAGCGGGATAGCGTGGCGGCAACACCGTCCCGCGGGACCTTAAGGGCCTTATCACACTTGAGCGATTTGAAAGCGATTTCTATACGCGGCGAACTAGCGGCGTGTTCGCTCCCATACAAAACTCGCTCGCAAATCGCAAATGTGATAACGCTCTACGTTGCAGGGACTGATATAAGCTAGCGTATTATACGAGAAATCGTATTAAACATGATAGTATTAAGCGTGTTATAATAAGCATACCCCGGGGTTTTCGGTGCGGGAATGTTATACACTAGCCAAATAACAGGTAAAAACTGTAAAAAACGATACTAATTTAACATTTCTAAGCACCTTACTACCTACTTTTAATTCATAGTTTGGTAATTACTTTACAATAAACAAAGTTATAAATACACGAAATCATTCCCGCACCGAAAACCCCGGGGTATGCTTATTATAATTATTTGCATGCTACACTGTAGTAAAATAGTTGATCGAACCCACTGTATTTACCATCTTCAATGTACACTATTTTCTGCAAATAAATGACTATGACTATGAATATGGATCTGTGCGCCGGGCAAATCCGGCTTGCAGATCTGTGCATGTATCCCTAGCTGTCTGCAAAGCTGTTATTCCAACATCTATCTGACTTTATAACAGTTTAAACAACAAAACAAACCCACGTGATTTCCGCAGATCCGTACAGCTTCCTTTCTTTTGTGTAGTTTCAACACAACGGAGCGAAACTTGGAAAACAATATAATAAATCACACAACAAAGTGTGTGCTAGTAAATTTAAAGGAGCGTGAAATCCATTCCTTGGTAATATTTGGTACAGTCAGCCGCAGGAATAGCTAAACTTGTAAGGTAATTATTTAAAATTATCTTGGCACTAATTTATTGGCATTATTGGCATAGATGTGACTTCTAGGGCTTTTGTGTGCCATATTTAGAAATAGAATAGAATAGAAATAGTTTATTCGTAAACACATGCACATAACAGAAATAAAAGGAAAGAAGACATAAAACGAGAAAGTGTCACGAAATGGTCTCATCTCAGCATGATGCTGGCGGTTGTCAGCGCTGATCTTCCGAAGAGACCATCAGGTGAAAACAATTCAAGAAAGGTAACACAAAAAAAATGATAAAAACTAAAAGCAAACAAAAAGTATTAGAAGGAACATAAATATTATAGATCTACATGAACTTATATCCAAAAAACGTATAATATTTTTAAAACAGAACACAAACAAAAATATCTGTCAGGCCGAACATGAATTGGCCGTGAATTGAACCATAGATAAATGAGTAGATAGATTGCTAACTCCATACATAGCAAAACTACTAATTAAATAATAAGTCGTATGGGAGGTATGGTTAAACTCCTTTTTACTAAGTTTTAAGCACACTTAAATCGTAATACGTATTAAGCTGTAATCTTTTGAATAATAACTTTTAGCAAAGCTCGCTTAAAACTCATTATATATACGCATTTAGCCATGTATGGAGAGAACACTCTAGGTACTTAATTCTCTTTGATTGAACTAAGAACGCACTAATTATGACAGGAATGGCATGACATTGACAATATTTGACGGTTGACAGCTGTAACTGAATCAAAGTAGTATGTATAGTAGAATGTAAGGATGACAATCTCTTATATGAGAACCGTCTAAAAAGTGTCCAGCGGCGGGAAACAGCAACTAAAAGTTCTAAATCTCTCCACGTAGCGCCATCGTAGCGCTAGTATTGCTTTCGTGTATGAACCCGGACTACTAAAGCTAAAGTGGCGCCACCAATTCCACGCCTTTTGGTGGACACTTTTGTAACAGAGAGATTGTCATCCTTACCTTCTACCATCCATACAAAGTAGCATGGAATTTGTAGGTAGTGATTTTCACTAAACTTTTAGAACAAAGAATTTCTTAGGGATGTCATCTCCTGTTACTCAATGTTGTTAAGAGACTTTTTTAGTTATAAAACCCACCCCGGTGACAAACTCCAGCGGTGTCACACGCGCGTTGCCGTCCCTTTAATAAAAGGGACAAGAGAGTCCTCCATCGTCGACACACTTTGAGCTCTCTGGAGATCTTACTCATCAGCAGTTCTATCTAGGCAGAAGCGATCTGTTAATTTGTCTTTTATTATAAGGACGAACCACACTGACACATCTTACAATAGATACCTAAAGTATATTGTATTTATTTACTGAGATCACAATCAATTTCTATTTATGGTTGATTGACCTTTTTCTGTTTCTTTTTTTTTCTTTCTATTAGTAGTTTCCTTGAACAGTAATTGTGTTACCTTTAAATTAGATTTGTTCAGAGAAAACCTCGCAATTTTCTTCAAAGAGAAGAAAACTTAGGCGAGATTGTGCCTCTTACCTTTAATAACGATCTTGGGAATGTAATTTCTACTTACCGAGAGTTAGTAAGAAACTAGTAAGTATTGATAATATGTATTTCCCGACCACGGAACAATGGTGTTCCGGACCTTTGGGAGGCGTATGCGGAGCCGAAGCCAACGCGCAGAGGCCCTTTCGACAATTTAATGAAAAGTGAGGGGTACACTAAGCAGATGCTGCCCCTGCCCGTGTCATGGGACGCACGCAGAGACAGCACCCGCCAAGGTGTAAGGACTATTGAGTATTAATGGAGTCTAAAATGTACTAGGCTATTGGGTGAAAAGTAATGGACTGATTAATATGTATATTATTATCATACATCGTAAACTGCGAGCAAAATTCATTGAAGTACTAGGGTTGTTACTGGTTGTCATACGTCATTTCATCATGTATGATTATTAATAAAAAAATATTTATATACTGTAAGATTTACAATTTGTGAAAATTGGAGAGATTATCGAGCACCAATGATTTTTACTATAGACAGGTATTTTTTCAAATTTATGGTATAATCACAACCTAGCAGTGATTTGTTGCTTTTATCTATTGTCGCAATCTTTAATTTCTCATTAACTACGCATTATTGTATATAGTATCTTTAATGTATTAGTATTACTGTTTTGAAAAAATAAGTCCCGCCGAGTTTCTTGCCGGTAATAAGTAATACTTCTCGGGTCAGGTCAGAGGTGTAGGGTTAGAACCGGTGGTAGTTTCTTTTTCTCTCTGACGTTCATAAGTGCATTGTAATGTGCCTAAATTGAAGAATAAATATCTTTTATCTTTTATCTTTTTTTTTATCATTCATTTTCAAAATGTACGATATAGTAAGTAATTTAGCTTACTCCCTTATTTTTGTTTTTGATGTCTTTGATGATGATTCAAATCTTATACGTTTAATTTCAAACTTCCCAGTGATTGGGTAAGCTAAAATTTGGTAAGATTCCAAAGTATATAATGACAATGCAATAATAAACTAGCAAGGACTGTAGCCCTCCCATGGGAAGTCATGACCTCCAGCCAAATTCTTCGGAATCCTGTAGCTGCCTGAAAAAAAAACTAGCACGGAGCTGATTTGCAGGAAATGCTACCTAAGGAACTCCTGGAGGGTGCTATTCGTCGCTGCGCGTGCAAAAGTCGCCATGTGTTTTTAACCCACTTTACAGGAGACACAAAAAACTATTTTTCTCGATACTGCTTTCACATAAGTGCATGAATATTTTTTTGGTAAAAATAAGCACTCTTTTACATACTTTATGTTTGACCTGGAAAAATAATCGTGTTTAAATAAATCAAAATAAATACATGTTGATAAATCTGGCACATAGCGATTTTTGTTTGAGTCATAATAATCTCTATGTGTCTTGCCATCACATAGCTATATTAAATTATTTAGGAGCGTTTTCAATTTGTATGCGTTATTGTCACATAGTTATTTTATGACATGATATTAGGTATATAAAAAAACCTGAAAGTTATGGTTAGACAAATAGTTGTAATGAAAAATCAGTAAGTACGATCAATCTCCGGATTTTCTTGTTACTTTCATTGCCTATCTCTTTCGATAATAAGGTATCCGTAGCTAAAAGTTATTTTTTTTATCAAATAGAAACATCTCCTTCCAGATACGTTTTTAATACGTTCTGGCCTGGCAAATAATAATTAAATCCGAAAGACTTTTAGTTTACACGTACGAAAGGATTTTTTCGCCGTAATATATATGTTTCGTACCTACTTGAATCACTCTATTGAATTATTATTTGAACAGCATTATTCAACATTTCTAGAAACGGTCAAGCCATAAAGGCTAACGTCAAACCCTTCTGGTATCCTTCCTGCCTTTTCGCCGAAAGTTGTATTACCGAATTTCACTTGCCAACCAACTTTTCGCAGAAGTTACCTACTAGGTTGGGTTAGGTTAGTTGGATTATGTAAAGTTGGGAAATGAAATTCGGCCAAATAAAACTTCTGCGAAAAGTTGGTTGGCAAGTGAAATTCGGCAATATAATTTTCGGCGAAAAGGCAGAAAACCCTTCCTACTCTTTCGAGGAGGCAGAGACGTTCTACGCACTATCAGGAAATATGAACTCAGACCAAACCAGGCTTAAGCATAGGTATATACTTTTCAACTCAAAAATATACAGGCACGAGACAACTAAACATTGTTTGGGAGGTCGATTGATTGTCTGAGTAGTATGCCCAACTTTAAAAACATGCAATAAATAATTATGCATTGTTTGGGAGGGTTGTCGACTGGATTATCACCTTCGCTCCCAAATATCAAGGGCATAACGGAGACAGATCCCTGAATATAATATCACACTGCCTTGATACAAAACAGAAAGTGGCGGCAACAAATAACATCATTTTTCGGATCACATCTACATACCCTCAGCACTACCGCACTTGCGTCAAGTTTCTCGGTTGCAGAGTATACGTACCCAGTGAAAAAGAATTCTGCACACGTGAATTAGATAGATACTGCTCTCAACGAAGCCTGTAGACTAATCACCGGATGCCTTAAACTTACCAAATGCGATCATCATTACCATATGAGCGGAATAGCTTCTCCTCACATACATAAGGACTTGACACAACTGCAGAACGCGAAAAGAAACGGCGGGATTCTCGACATCCAACGGTGGCGTAGAAGTCTGCTGTAAACAGACAAAGCTCAAGAGTTGGCCGATCAAAAGGCAATCTTCTTAAATAGGGAATCAGCCTGGAACACAGAGATGCAAAATGCGAATGTGGCGACCTACAAACAACGCAACATAGTGATGCAGTGTTCTCTCTATCCAAGTATGTGTACTATAGAAGACTTCATGTAAGCTACATCCCGGAGATAAGAGGTGGCAAACCATTTAACCATAATTGGTAAAAAATAATTAGGCTTAAAGTTTTGATCCCGTCAAGAAAAGAAGAAGAATAACTATTTAGTGTATGGTTTGGATAAATAAGTTCACGAAAATTGCATTTTAATCTAAATAAAATTAAAAAAAATGTGATTTATCATTCACTTATTATACCTTAAACTGCTACGAGTAACAAACACTTTTAAACGTAGATCCACAGCAACTATATTTTCAGAGTACCCACTTATTTACCAAAATAATTCGATTGAACTGCCAGTGATGGCATTCATGGTTTACTAGAAAACATGTTTATTTTACTTGAAGGTAGATACAAGCAGATACAAGTGTAACATGCGGTAGACTGAATATAGGTACTATAGAAAAATCTCGCTATGTACCGTAAAACAACGTCTCGCGTCGCGTCTACGAACATAATAGCGATCCAAACTAGTACAAAAATATCGCTATGTGCAAAATGCTACATAGCGGGTGAACATTTCTGGTTAATTTATGCGAAAAATATCGCTATGTGTCAAGAATCACATATCAGGGGCATTCTAAAAATGGTTTTTATGGCGACCGAAAATCGTTATGTGATTTATTTCACTTAGCGATTATAGTAGGCGCATTCAATGTATGGACGTCACATAGCTAGATTTGTCAAATCCTGAAATACTGAAATTAGCCTGACAGGATTTTCGGAGCATATGTGTATTGAAATAAGGATCATAATGGCATTAAAAACCAAAAATCGTCAAAATTCACATAGCGACTTTTGCACGCGCAGCGACGTATTGCATTTAAGATGAAAATTCGGTTTTCCCACTTCCTTAAGTGTTCGAGGCATAATATGAATATTTAAAAAAATCTTTTTAAGCTGACGCTCATAGCGTTCGCTTGCAGCATCCAGCATATAATGGTTTTCTTTTAGGAAATTGTATACCAGTATCACCATCATAGCTTTCATATTATCTTTGTGACTGTCCTAATAGGACAGCCTGAGGCAAATGGTCGCCTATGCTAGGCATGCAATTGTAATACCTACGAACTGTGTATTGTTCTTCGTTTACCTCAAACGGTATTAATTAAATTGCTTTTACAAATAAGATATTTATTTACCAAACCTGGTAGTTGCATTAGTTTTATGATAAAATTATTGCTTAAATAGGTCATAGGTACTTTTTTATTTCTGGCTGACTTGTATAACCAAAACTACTAAACAGAACAATTCTTTCTTTATTTTAACACAATTCTCTCGAGAGGAGAAAAAACAACTTGGAAACTGAACTATCTACGCCAATTTTGCACCAAATTAGTGCCAGTGTATGCTAGAATTAATATTGTATTAAGCAGAACGTCTGCTAACGATACCACAATGGCTCCACCCTAAGACACATATAAAGTAAAGGATATGGTAGATACATTCGCAGCCATCAGGTAAGCCTCAGTAGCTCAGTTGGTCAGAGCGTTGGGCATGTTTCCCAGAGTCGCATTCGAGTTTCGAGGCAGTGGATTTTTCTACTTTTCTTTTATTTCTAAAGTATGGTAGCACTTACGAGTTCGAGTGAAAACTTTATCGATTCTATTCTTTGAGACGACCTAAAAGCTAGAAACTATTTTAACTAAGTATAATTTATCTGCAAGTAAACACCAAAACGCCAGTTCACCTACTCCATATTAAGTCGTAAAATTAATTTCTAAACTACACTGTGCACCGCGTGAGCCTATTAAATCACAGAATAATCTTCCCAGAAGTTTAATTAACTCTGTGAAAGTTATTACTTTGGACAGGATATCTTTGGAACTTTACACGCACTTGTTAATGTTTAGTTTGATGATTTTCGACCTTATGGTTAAGGGGATAAGAGTTTGTCATACATGTGAAATTAACGCTTGAGTAGTTAAGTTTAGGGCAGAAAGTAATGTACACGTTTACTGCGTAAACCAATGTTACATGTGCAAAATATCGTAGAGTATAATTATGAAACCAAAAAATAATTTTACTTCAGTGGAATAACAAAAAGTATTAAAAACCTGTTTCAGTAAATATGGTTTATAAACCTAAATTAAAAGAAAAAAAACTAAATAAAACGAAGAAATCCTTAGGAGCGCCATCTTCTAAGTTAAAACCTCGGCAAACCGCGACCAAATTAGGACAATTTGGAGAAGATATCTATAATAATATACCTATAGTATATAAGTAATAGTCCTTGGATTAGACACCTTTTTACTCTTGTACACTTTTGTCCCGCTCTACCCTACATGTCTATTCTTTATTAAATATGTCTGTGGTTTCGGCATGACAAATCGAATCGTCTGGTCGTTACGGAAAAAATCCAGATAGCTACAGAGAAATTGTTTTGCCATTACGAAGTTATTTCCTTGATTAATCTTCGCCAATATTTACTTTCGTCTATTTTAGTTCCGGGAAATACCTAACCTGCAAATCTTAACCTTGAACTTACTCGTATATGAAAAATATTGAAAAATGTGAAGTTTTTTCTTGCGTGGGTGTTCAATTTTGGTAGAACCAGGGACTATACAGATTATAGACGACCACAGTCACAGAAGAACTTTTTGAAGCTCATTTCGATTGCGCCATCTATGTCAAAGCCACCTAAAGATACCGAATATGTAAGAGAAATGTCAGCTGCACTGCTACTTCACCTAGTAGCTACTAGTATACTATGCTATTTGTTACTAGGTGGAGTAGCAGTGCAGGTGACATTTCTCTTCCATATTCGGTATCTTAAGGTGGCTTTGACATAGATGGCGCAATCGACATGAGCTTCAAAAAGTTCTTAGGCTGTGGTCGTCTATATCTCTATAGTCTCTGGTAGAACTGAGAAAACTTGTAAAAGGATACGTAAGAAAATACCTTTTTTTCTGTGATGTCATAAAATATTGACGAGGTTTGCTTTTTCGAACGAGCAAATATGACTCGGCCGTTCGCTTGGATACTGATATTACTCAAGGTCATACGTGCGTGGGTGGATTTTACCAACTAAGATACAAAGAACGTAAATAAGTAGGTAAAGAGGCCGTTACTAAGTAAGCGTCGGTTAATTAGACCTTTGAGATTTATCGCAGAAAATACATTAGGCTAAACTGCTAAGCAACAAAATCTCATACAGACACCATCATATCGGAGCGGCCAGTGTACTCAAAAATATCTGAACATACCGCTTCGATATATCTGATGGCGACTCTAAATACATACTTCACGTGTCATTTATTAGCAGTTTAGTTGACAAGATATTAATCCAAATTATGAGTTCTCCGATTCCGTGCAGTGCAGACATAAAAATCAGAGACTATAGAGATATACTCGTAGACGACCACAGCCTAAGAACTTTTTGAAGCTCAAGTCGATTGCGCCCTCTGTCCGAAAGCCGCCTAAAGATACCGAAATTGTAAGAAGAATTGTCGCCTGCACTGCTACTCCACCTAGTAACAAATAGCGTACTAGTAGTACACTAGTGGCTACTAGGTGAACAAATAGCGTACTAGTAGTACACTAGTAGCTACTAGGTGAAGTAGCAGTGCAGGTGACATTTCTTCTTACAATTTCGGTATCTTTAGGCGGCTTTCAGACAGAGGGCGCAATCGACTTGAGCTTCAAAAAGTTCTTAGGCTGTGGTCGTCTATATCTCTATAGTCTCTGTAAAAACTAAGCATTCAAATTAAAGACATCTAAGGGCATAAACACAATGTGATGTCATCTCCGCGGCAGAAACAACACCGCGAAACGCGCGTTTCGCTGCGAAAGTACTAAAATTTATAAATTCGTCGCTAGTCTAAAATCGAAAAGCAAGCCAGAAAGCTCTACAAAAGGTCACCTTTCTCATTTCCGTTCGGTTTAATTGCTCCTGTCCCTTAGTACCTAGGTTGTCGTTAATCGTAATTAGTTCTAATGGGCACCGATTTTGGCCCAACTGCCTCCCTGTCGTTCAAGTGATTGGGTTTGTCCCATGGGACGAGTGAGCGGGTTAATGTACAATTCACATTCACTGGCTGAAGTCAATGATATGTAGAGTTTGTCCGGAAAGAGAAGTCTCGTGGTTTATACGAGAACTTGTATTGTCTACGGGTCTTCTTTCCGGACAAATTATAACAAAAACCTGTAAGGATTTGTATCTATTCAGCCCGTATCCACTCACAGTTGAGTAATAGACCTCTTTTCTATTAGGTCTCCTTGGTTTTATGCCAGCACTAAAACCAAGAACCAAGCACAAATAAAAGGTGCAAAAATCTCATCTGTAGTCAAACTGTACAAAGATGGCACGTATTTTCGTCTAGATTTTTCGTCTTTTTGGGTCCATTTTTGTATAACAGGTTGAATAAAAAACTAGATTTATATCCTCGCAGTTACGCTTGTTGTAAGAATATTCTACGACACGCCCTTCAAAATATGACGTGCGACGACACAGAGAACCTACTAATAGTCATAAAATAATCAGTACTGTTACTTGTAAATTACTATTTTATTATAAATTTTAATGTTTTTATTAACTAGGATGATAAGACTCTTATTGTAAACTACATTTTCTCAAACATGCAATGAAATGTTGATGTTATGTTCCTTATAATAGGCTTCGAAGTATGACGTTTCAGGTGCGGTTAGGACAAACTAATCTTGCAGGTCTAGACCGGCAAAGTCCTCTTTTTTAATTTCCATTCCTTATGTTTGTGGCACAGGATCATGGCGTTCAGCCATTTAAGGCTATAAGCGATATTTACTTTTTGGTTTATTTGAATTCTGCCACTAATTACGCCTATTAAAAAAACAATGTGATATATTTTGCAATTCCGTTTATATATAAAATTTACATGAAAATAACAAATAAAAGATTATTAACAAATTCCTATAATTTTAAATTGTTAAGATGGAGGCAGATTATATCAACACTCAAAGCAAGCATTAACTAGAGCCCGCACACGTGTACCCCCGTATGGGATAGATATATAGATGCCCATAATCACTTCTACAGCATAAAACAGAACAATTTACCAATCTTTTCCTTAGCCGACACAACTTTCTAGGAAAACTAACAGCTTTTCTCGTAGCAATCACAGAAATTCTTGAAGAAATCGCGCATTATATCTGTTTGTTACCCTCCACTGCTAGAAGTAACGCGTGGAGGGTAATAGAAACTATGACAAGGACCAACGATAATAGCACCTCTCTGCCGTATCTATTGAAAGTGTAATAAGACCATCCCGTTCTATCTTGGTATTATTAGTTCCGTGTCAGATCTATGGGTGGTATATCTATGTATTAATAAGTGGAAACGCACTGAGTCTTTGGAAAACTATTTATAGTTAGAGTAAATACAGGAGCTCGATCAGATATCCAGCGGCGGTAGCCATCTTCCTTCTGTCAAGTGACGTAACGCGGCGACAGCACCCCGCCAATTCAGGGTGCGTTCAAAATCCGCTAACAGATTCGGGCGTCCTGACTACATCCTTCTTCCATGAAGGATAAGTTCGTCTGCGCCTCGTTGAACTTCATCACCACGTGACCACGCTCTTCGCAGCTCAGCTTTCAGGAGTGGACGTGAAGTCCACTGGTTCGTTAACTCTGTGATACGAACACATCTTTATTTAAATTTTAGATACACTATCAATATCTTGTGTATTTTTGGCTTTCGACTTTAATTAGTCTTTTTGTCATAAACTGTGTATAATTGGTACTACTAGTACCCAGACCTCATGCAATTCAATAAACTTTAATGGATACTAGTTGTTTACTTCTAAATTATGACTCTTGCATTAGGCGTGATTTTAACAAACTTGCTACAATGCGTTTATAGCTACGCACTGTGAAAGGGATGTTCTCATTTAAGTAATCATAAACTTCAAATGTCTATTTTGAACATTTTATCTCTGGAGTACTTAAGTTATGCAAGTTGCATATTCAAATAAACTTAATCATTTAACAGAGTGTCTTAGTTTACTTTTGTTCATAAAATACCGAATTCAGAGAGAAGATATTCTATGATTTAATTAAATATTTAAATGTCAATACTATTGGTTGGCGTAATTAAATTCAAACGCTCCATCAACATATGCATTTGGGTGCTCTATCTACCACGTCAAGAGCAGAATTTGCACAGTTTTCGTAGTTATCATGGAACGATCTCACCGCTCGTTGTCTTCTCGGTTTATACAGCACAATTCATACGCAGGGTCAGCTTTAGGGACATCGCGTCACAGCTATCAGCTCACTCAGGTTCAGACGAATGACAAGCGCAGCGCCTCATTCGTAGTTGCTCTCCAATACAGCTTTATTTTGTTCCCCAGTTCTATAATACACATACGACACATATATGTAACACACATTCATCATTGGATGCATACAACGGAGGACTTTGCCTCTGCAGCCAGCTGCAAGCAGCTGTAAGGGTAATAGCTTAATTTAGCTTCGATATAGTCTGAGTTTAGACAATATGACATTACTGTACTTTAGACAATATGACATTACCGTACTTTAGTACTTCTTCCCAAAAAATACTACTCAAAAAGACGTTGCGATTATGAAGAAGCATTTAACCTTACTTGTACTTTATATAACACCTCATACAATATATGTTACCTTACCATTTGTCATCTTCATTACCATTTACTCGACATTCATTTGGACCATCGGCATAAGATAGTACACGGCCAACACTCAACGGCAGCAGCATCACTCCAACGGCGCATGAAGCACCGTCATCCATGTCAAATAATGATAATATCGTCAGCTATATGGATGTAATCAGTACATTAGCTCCATTTGCATTAGCGCCTGAAGACGCCGTGATACTGATACACATAGTCGCTCTATGGCATACCTAGGTGTGACTGGTATAGGTATCAGCGCTATAGCTTGCTAGTAAATAACTGAGATACAGTACTGCTTTGCGGCATCGCGACTACTGGTAATCACTGAGCTATGGTGTTGTGTCGACTTACATACCTGTCATGCGTAAAACACACGGCTGGTCTTGTGAAATCACCCTCATCATCGTCGCGCTGACGGCCTGTGCGAATGCACACTCAAATATCGTCATTGGGAACACATTGACGGCTTGTGATAAACAAACTCGGGTCATCGTCCGGCGATGACACGTCAACGGCCTGTAATAAACAGATTTATATCATCGTCAGGCTATAAAGCATTGACGGCTTGCGCTGGGCGCACTCGTATCATCACCAGGCTGTAATGCACTGATGGCTTGTGCTTACGCACACTCAATATCTTCGTCAGGTGTAAACACTCCGACGGCTTGCACTGGGCGCACTCGTATGTCATCACCAGGCTGTAATGCACTGATGGCTTGTGCTTACGCACACTCAATATCTTCGTCAGGTGTAAACACTCCGACGGCTTGCACTAGGCGCACTCGTATGTCATCACCAGGCTGTAATGCACTGATGGCTTGTGCTTACGCACACTCAATATCTTCGTCAGGTGTAAACACTCCGACGGCTTGCGCTAGGCGCACTCATGTCATCACCAGGCTGTAATGCACTGATGGCTTGTGCTTACGCACACTCAGTATCTTCGTCAGGTGTAAACACTCCGACGGCTTGCGCTAGGCGCACTCATGTCATCACCAGGCTGTAATGCACTGATGGCTTGTGCTTACGCACACTCAATATCTTCGTCAGGTGTAAACACTCCGACGGCTTGCGCTAGGCGCACTCATGTCATCATCAGGCTGTAATGCACTGATGGCTTGTGCTTACGCACACTCATATATATTCGTCAGGTGAAAACACTCCGACGTACTGCACTGGGCACAAAGTTCACTTCACCGCACTTTTTACTATTATAATCACTTTATCCCGGTTGCCATTAACCCTAGCTGCCGGTAATAATTCGAGATTAGAAGTGCCTTGACCAGTCTTGACGCTTGAAATTCCATTGCTCTGTTTCATATTTAAAAAGTGCCATCTAGCGACCAATTCAGTAACTAATCACATGTTTTTTCCTTAGTGACTTTTTTATATCAGCTCGTACTTGCAGGGTTGTCGCTTTCTTCTACAAACTTCTGCCCCAGTCATGTCACTTGCTCAAGATCAATAAATTGTCAGCCATAGACGTGCTCTCATCTGAAAACAAACTAACGGCAGTATCTGGTCCATGCCATCATGTGACACTAGGCTTTGATTGCTTTATGTTAGGTTCTAACTTTTTTTTCTAACATGTCATATTTGTCATTAGTAATAGCACAAAGTTATTCTTATAAGGAGTTTCCTCAGCAACTGAACTAAAATGTTCAATAATAAAAGCCCCACTCAAATTATATTGATTGACTAACATGTCTTTTATGAGCAACACAGTCACTGAGACACAGGATTAATATAGTCACACAAAATCTGCTTAAACATTTGGTACAGTCAAATCCAAAAACATGCATTCACCTCCACACCCTACTCCTTTGTAATAAGTTTCAAAAATGCATACATAATTTCGGTGTTGACTGTACAACTAGAGTCTTAACAATATTTTCAATAAAATATCCAAATGGATGATAAGTTGACATTAACTAATGTTATTATTATTAATCACTTTCTCATCATGTAAGTCACTTGTGGAAGTTGTTATTTACTTTACTACATGCATTATCATCCTTTCATTATCAGCCGGATATAAAGAGTACAACAGGTTCAAATATCCCTGTACATAACCATCAGGACAAACTTGTAAATTGTAGAACAAAACCAGATTAATAAGCACTCACCTTTTACTACAGGCTATAACTCAAGTTGGATCATTGTTACCTTTTTTTTTATCCTTGATTGTACTTAGTCATTTTTATTTTATTTTGTCACAATTACTCACTACGAGTTAGAAGTCATGATAGTATAGTGTAAACTGGTAGACAAGTAGCCACCACTACGGTTCAATCAATTTTGGTAGGTACAGGTCAATATCCTCACACAGATATCTGTGAACATAATATAAGCACACACACACACACAAAAGCTGACAGGTTATAAAGAAGAAGGTAGTATACATCTTCATAATACCACATCATGTTCAGCAGGTACCATTGGCAGCACATCAAAAATATTCGTAGATAACCCAGAGCTAGTCTTGCTTTACTTTTCCATATTTGAAATTTCTTTTGTCATTAATTATTACTATTTAATCAATCTCAGAAGGTTCATAGCATTGCAGTAAAACATTGAATCTAAAGAAAGACTCTCTATGAGAAACCATACTCCTGCAAAATAGTGCTATAGTACAAACTCCATGTCCATGACATTTTAATGATTTTGCCATGGTATATTAGTATTTTATTTCATTATTTTACTAAACAGAAACACAGAACAGAAAGTAAGAGTGAGCATTGCCAAATTCTATGGGCTCTATTTTCATGAGTGTAATTTAAACTCAAACAAGTATTAGATTCAGTCTCAACTGTGAACTCTGAAAGATATTAATCAAGTATTAATTTTACTTTTAAGATACTTTACCTTGATTATACCAATAATCACATAAGTTTTATGTTCGGACTGTTTGGTACAAAATATGCCTGTTCGGTGACCTCTGTATAAGAATCACATTCACTGACCATAGCCCGAAGGAAATTTTCCACTTTGGGCTCATTTCTTACCATTAATACTTCCCTTTAATTTAATAATAATGGTTCTCATCAGTGATCACATAATCACATAAGTTTTGGTGACCTCATGTTACCGGTCAACTTAAGCGATACAACATTTGCATATTTTTAGACTGAAATCTTCTCATCCCATATATTCTTCTAGTTGCTTCATTTATGTAGCACAGCACCTCCGATAGCATACTTTGCACATTCTTGGTAAACATCACCAATGAGTTGGTGTTGAAGATATACATCTGACATAATGGTAGGTACTCCCGCTCCTTTCATCTCATGACATGATCCATTGAAATATCCATAAAGTTGGAATACAGATGTCATATTTCTAGCTATTTCAATCTGTACTAATCTTGCTTAATGACTTCGTCATTACCTTTTCAATATGCAAATAGGCTTTTATCATCACAGGGAGACCACAAGATTCATAGGCACACACATAATTACCAGTAATCCATGGTAAATAGCATCGTAATCCAATCCAGTGCATTCCAAGCGATTTATAGATGCTAGTTTGAAAAAGTATCGATTTAGCGGGAAAATCAGTTTAACTGGCCACAATATTTATGTGAGCATGATGTATCGATATCTCGCTTCTGAACTAATAAGTGGAAACGCACTGAGTCTTTGGAAAACTATTTATAGTTAGAGTAAATACAGGAGCTCGATCAGATATCCAGCGGCGGTAGCCATCTTCCTTCTGTCAAGTGACGTAACGCGGCGACAGCACCCCGCCAATTCAGGGTGCGTTCAAAATCCGCTAACAGTATCAACAGCTGTTTTTTTTAATGTTTTTCGTGAAAGGTTGAATATCACTTATCAGGCTAAAATATTAGCAGCGAGGGTATTACACACGAACAGATATTAAGAATTCGAATCGGGATCTCTATAGTTACGAAATAAATTCGAAAGGTTTTGATTTTTATGAATATTTTCTAAAATAAAATAAATAAAGTATAAACAGAGACTATAGACAATATTTGTAACGTTCTGAATTTATTCAGTCACCATTATACATTTTTCTTCTTAATTTTAACTCGTGTATAATGGCCTTAAGTTCAACCGCTCGAACAGCGCAGATACTGTGAAAAAAAAACTTTAGTGGGAAAATTTTAAAAACATTCTCAATATTTTATTATGTTGCCCATATTGTTGTGTATTATAATGTCGATTTGTTTTATTCTATAATAACTTGGCTATAGGTAATATATAAAGTGAAATATGTTTAGATGTTGTTCAAATGCAAGTGAACATTATACTTAAATGGCTAATGTACGTAGTAGTTACACATTTTTAAAAGCCGTTCAGTGACAATGGAATGCAAAGTCAGAATTAAGCAATCCAGATTTCATAACGTAATGTTTTTACGCATGTTTTTGATAACGTGGTAAGTCTAATTAATGTTTTTTTGGTTTGTTGATAGGATAACTCATTAATAACAATATGAACATATGTAATTAGTCGTAATAGTGAATAGGAATAGCCAATATTAGGAATGTTGGTTTAGCATGTTTCCTAGAAACTAATGCAAATGATGGTTGTACGTTTGTTGCTTATTTAACTTTATACATAAAAACCGAAGTATGAAGATGTTTGAAGTGCATACAACGTACAATATATTATTATTAATACAAGTTTACGAGTAGACTTTTGCCTCACGTATGTCGGAAAAAATTTGGATAAGTTTCATATTTATTTCATGGCATGTTTGAGAAAAGCACTATACATACCTCGGCGGGAAAAGGGGTTGCCAGCCTCGTAACTATCCGGCCTCGCTACGCTCGGCCGTATATATGTACTCGACCGGCAACCCCCTACTTCCCGGCCTCTGTAGTAATGTACTATTAACTTAAATATGCATAAGTGAATAATTATATAATAAGAAGCAGTACTTTTAAGCCTGAAACACAGGATTTCCTAGTTCAGGCATATATGAACCTCAGCTCTGTAATAATAATGCATAGTTCTAAGAATTATCTGTACAATTTTTTTTTTGAATAAATTATTTGATTTGATTTGATTTGAACTATGTAATTGTAGGTAGAAATACTTAGTAAGGTTCAAACATCTTAAAAAAAAACCACCTTATATGATGACTACAGATATGTTACTCGTATGTATGCCCCAAATGTGAAGCGCTCAAACGAGTCACTTGACTTGTTTCTCTCTGGTCGCGCATCTACAACCGCATGAGAAGAGACATAGGGCAGATGCCGGTTGTGGCCACTGTGCCGGTTTTGGCCATTTTCAAATTTATTAAGGTATAGACAAATTTACAAGTCTATGGTTTATGGTTAATATAAGAGTAAAATATGGCAGTACAGATGGCACTGTCGTCTGTCATGTATAAGTTGTCATTCAGCTGTCAGGGGCCATGGAAAAAAGTGGCCAAAACTGGCTCCTGGACCCCTTTCTGACATTTCATTAAAGAAAAAAAAAATGATATAATGTCAGAATCTTAACAGCGGTGATTCATATAAATATAGTAATATATTTTCACTGACTTAGTACAACAAGAGTGTCATAATTCCTAATTGGCACAAAATGACGGACGTCTGAAAAGAAAAACTCTCCTTAAAGTGGCCAAAACCGGGGCATCTGCCCTAGGTACTTTAATTTTTTAACAACAGTGAGTGCCGGAGATGAAATTATTTGAACATAACACTAGTAGTCCGCCACGTAAAAAGAAGACCTCCTGATTACATCGGGAATGTTGCTCTGGATCTGAATATTGCTGGGTCTAGAAGAAGAGGTAAACCAAAGACGAGATGGACAGATACCATTGCAAAAGACATGAGAGCCTGCGAAGTTTCAGTTAACGACACGTCCAATCGCGCGAAGTGGAGAGAGAGAACGAGAAAAGCAGACCCCACAATCAGATGGGAATAATCATGCTGAGGAGAGAGAGAGACGAGTAGTCCGCCCCGAACTGAGAACTCGCGATTTACTTGCAAGTGAGTTGACCAATATAACAAGACCCTTCGGAGGATTTTATTTCTCCTTCTAGCTCCATAACCACTTGATCTATACTGCTCATATACGAACTTACAAATTTTATGTATCTCTGCTACAGCTACAGCCCCAAGAAATTTCATAAAGACCAGAAAAACGTTACTTAAGTTATCGTCCGACAAACTATCTAAATCAAAAAGCCATCCAAATGCCGAGACGTCCCAGTAGCCAGGTGACAGTTCGGTCTGGAGTTATTTGTAAGAACTCACTTAGCTTACGCTCCGCGAGTTCGATATTAGCCATAAATTTGGAAGTATTTTTGATGCTCATCCGTAGACTATGGTTGCTGCTTATATCTAGGGATACACGCACAGATGTGCCCGCCGGATTTGTCTGGCGGATATACCCGGCGGACAGACCGTCTATGTATGGCGCGAATTGGACACGGATTTTTCTGCGGAGACATCTGAATAACGCCATTCATGGACGGATCTGTCCACCGGACAAATCCGGCGGGCACAATTCTGCGCTTATCCCTAGCTTATCACATTATCAGGTAGCCCTTTGTTTCCCATTATCGTTATGAAAATTGATAACTTTATAATATGACTAGAATGAACAACAGCTACTAGTCTCGACGTAATCTAACTAAAACCAGATAGGTGCTATAAACTTGATAGGTATGTAACATAATTTACGCGGCTTTGTGTTGATCATAACCGGCCCTCATACGTCCGGGCCGGTCCATTATCCGGAACATCACTACACTATAATGTAGCGGTAACGAAATACAGGCCAATGGAAACAGGTTTAGTGCTAGCGTTACATAGACTGACACACAGACAAATGTAGGATACGTGTGTCGTAGAGGGAATATACTTTTCTCAATGTACTGATTGAAACTCATACGATTTTCACTCATTCCGTTTTTGTCAAACTTACTAGGTTAAAAGGCTAGTTTAGATCTAGGCTTTACTAGGTTAGTTAGGCTATAATAAGGTATGATGTCTGCATATCGTATCGTAAGACGGGACACATGCTTGTAGGCTTTATTTTACATACATACATACAATCACGCCTATATCCCAAAACGGGTAAGCAGAGATCACGGATTTCCATTTGCTACGATCAATGCAGCAAAACGGCTCTCCGTGAACCACTTCTCGCTTATTTTAGTAGAAAAAAAATCATTTCATTACCTACACGAAATAAATGTGCAAATATCTCAAAATTAACTAAAGATAATCAAACTAAAACCACATACTATCAGGAAACAACATTATTTCGCGACATTGTGTTGATGATAACCGGCCCTCATACGTCCGGGCCGGTTCATTATCCGGAACATAACTACGCTATAATGTAGCGGTAACGAAACGCAGGCAATGGAAGTGGGTTTACTACCAGTTACATACGATATATAACTCTGGCACTAAACGACAAGTTGAATATGTCTGTACAGTATTCTCTCTTTTTTTCTAGCCCATTTTAGTTATTCCTATAAGATGTTTGGATAGCCTAATTTAGTTTTTGTGTTTGTTAATGTATTCAGCTTTTTGTCCAAAATTGCAACGAAACGCAGGGCATGGGCAAAGCAATGGCTTACAATTAGTCGAAAGACTTGTAATAATGGCCATTAGATATATCGGAGCGTCCAAGGCGGTCAAAAATATTTGAACAACGCCTCTAATCTCAAGACGATAAAGTGCATGTTCAGATATTTTAGCGTACCCTGGCCGCTCCGATATATTTGATGGCAACTGTTACAAACTGAGAGTTCTGAGACATCCACGACCGTTGTAGCCATGAATAACTGAATGCGCCATCGAATACAACAGTATTTACCTGGGTACTCTGTCATTCTAATGAATTCCCCTCTCACTGAGATGCTGCAAATCATTCATTTTACTACATAGTTACTTTAACAACAATTCCTTGGATTGGATATTTCAGAACAAACGCTCAAGCATAAGTAGACACGTTCCAAATACGTAACCGTATGTTCCAATAACTTAACCGGGCTCTGAAAGCATAGGTACATTAACAACGCTACTGGGACCAGAATGGACGGTCCTGCGAAGGCTTTAATTGTACACTTACAGGTTTAATAGCGCCTTGTTCCCTTACAGTAGTTTCTGTAACTTGTGGGTTTGAATTTGCAAGTAGGTACATGCCGGTTTCCTAATGGCAAGCATGGTAGGTTCGCAATAACGAGTTGCGGCAAATCTGTGGAGATGGTGGGACGACTTGGACGCATTTGAGTTCTGAAGCGATTAGTAATTTACATTTTCTAGGAACAGAAAGGAGAAGCCACCACGTAAACAGGTTAAAAAAAATCAAGAGCAGAATAAAAATATTTTGTATTATTATATTGAGGAAAATAAAACGGGACTTAATCGCGTATATTTACTTACGAATATTTAATTAAAGGTACAAAAATATCCAAACTACGCTGAAGAAGATGCAAACAAAACAACAATTTTACAATTAAACTCAGCTTTGTTCTTCAACGATAAACAACATTATAAGTTTTCGAGTCAAGTTACAGCAATCTTTTTAAAATTTCTGTGCAGCTTCCATTTATTATGAGAATTTATCATTTGTCCGTCCATTAGTTTCTCGTTTACCTTTGTTGAAGTTAACGAAACTTTACGCAAAATACATGGTGTAAATCTTGATTTCATTTTAAGATAATATGTACTAGGATTTTACTAGTCAATATTTATTAGTCTACCTATTTCATGCAATTACTGTTGGCAAGTTTTGATTTAGAAAATTGTAAAATGGCACAAGTTCAATCACAAAAGACACAAGGAGCAAGTTGAAGGTAATATTTTGTTTGTAAACATACCTATTTCTTTATGCTTCATCGTAAATGTTTGGCTACCTATTAGATGTGTTTTGCGAGAAATATCAAAAAGAAGAGAAGTTCTAATTTTAACGACCCATGGCTCAAATTGTTTTGTTAATTTCAAAAACCTTTTTGTTAATACCAAATTATATAACTCGCTATAATGAATGACTAATTATTTCAAGTTGATCTATTTTAACGTTGCGTCCATCTTTCGCAAGAGTAAAAAGTGTCTATGAATCACACCGGAAACTTCAGTGGAAATAGACCGCTGTGTAGATATTTCTAACGTATCTATCCGTCCCTGTCATTCTTAGGACTTGGAGAGCGGTAGCCTCTGTTGCGAGGTCCCTGATTCAAAAAGGTGACAAATAATGAGACATCCTTCAGCATCGTTAATACTGACGTTGCAGGCGTCCATAGGCTACGGAATCCGGTTACCGTTTGGAGGGCTGCATATTTATTTGCGACTAGCGTGATATTTCAAGAAAAACTTCATTTATTCATTTTATCTGTAAGCATATGGATGGACGTGCTACAATGCCAGTAATTTGGATATGTCAGAAATTGTGACAAATTGTCAATTTTTCAGGGTTCACGATTTAATTTTAATATCATAATATTCTATCAAGATTATTATGAAGTAATAGATACCAGGTAAAAAGTAGAATTAAAGTCAATAGTGAAAGAAGCTTAAATTCGCCTTGCAAGATTTGACGCAAACAGACGAGCAAGGTAAGTAAATAGAAGCTTGTAAACAGAAAATAACTTTAGATTAACTAAGGATTGAACTCGAGTCACTAACATAACATCACAGGTGGATAGAATCAATAAAACATACAAAGATATATCGGCAAAATCAACGATCAAATAATAGGAAACGTGACGGTGTTCGCAGTAACAGCAGAAAGAGGTCTTCGGCGGCTCGTGAAGCTATCGCAGTAGTATCCCATTTCACTATTAGCTCTGAATTCTGATAAAACTTTGAGAGCACTTCATTCGATGAGTTGGCAGCGTTGCACTTTTTTGAATCGTTAATGGGATTAATTACTAGGTCTTTGATAGGTATTATTTAATTTTGATTCTTGATATTTATCAATGTTTTTCAATATCTGAACTTTCGTTTAGTTTTTATTGAACCTAGATATTTGTCAACAATGTTTGCGGACGGTCGATTATCAATCGTGTCTGCCTAAAATATGTCTAATCACTTTAGGTTTAAAATTATTCAAGTCTGTAATTATTTATAACTACTCCAGACTCTTTAGAAAACTCTCTAAAAGTTCTTCTTCTTTGACATAGTCTACAAAGCTTAAGAACTTATTCCAAAAACTTTAGTACTCGTCACAACTTTCAAACTTAGCTTTTAGATGCCAAAACTTAGGCGTTCTTAGTCTATTTCAAGTTAATTCTCGGCTTTCTAGCTTATTTATATCGTACACATGTTCCAGATGCCCATATAACCAAAATACCTATTTTATTTTGATCCTAATCCTGTAAAGTGGGTTCTTTCAAATAACTAGTTAGAGATGTTCACATCATTATTCATTAAATGCTAATGTAATTAGTGCATTTGCATGGCATCACACTAATACAATTAAGTTGTACCTACTTCATAATGTGCGAATAGTAACAAATCACATGATCATTAGTACTACCGTCTCTGTATTATCGTAGTACCAACTACTAATGATCAATTAAGTAATGCTATTGCTCTAATTTATTGCCCTTTTAGGGATTTGCCACACTGTATGCCTTCTGTGGTCTGTGATCAGGTCATATTGAACAATTTGTTCAATCCCTTAATGAAACATGTACACTGCGCTGTTAATGTTTTATTGCATGTAATAGGTATTTATCCCGGAACTTGTGTATTAGTGCAGCAACTAGTTAAATGATTCATGTTACTATCACACGTTGCATCTGTTTTAAAGTTTTATGAAAACAAGTAGTTTTCTTGGTTACTCAAACTAGTACTTAAAGCAATTGATTAAATAATCTACTATTCTCAGTAAAATCGTTTTTCTCAGACATGCGCGGAAATGTCGTCGTTACGTTCGTGATAATAGACTCGGAAATGATATGAAAAGGATTTTCATACTACTTTGCAGGCCCGGCGGGCGGGCCGGGCGCCGCCGGTCACTGCTGTCGCGCGGGCGCCGGCCACGAGTGCGATAGCTTTAAGTATTAGGTTTTAGGTCTTATTTCCACGCAATTTTTTGAGAAAAGCACTATACATGCCTCGGCGTGAAAACGAATACCCGGCCTCGTATCCCTATCCGTATATACCTACTTGGCCGGAAATCCCTGTTTTCCCAGCCTCTGCTGTAATGTACTATTACTGTCCTGTATTGTATTTAATCGTAATAGTTTCATAGTAGATAATAAAACTATATCAATCCACATAATTCACAAGGTTTTTTTTACCTTTTCTATCATTCCTTAATTTATATGTTGTACCTAAATAAATTGTCTGGTAATGATTTTCTCAAAGAGGTCGAGACAAGTTATTTATTTGAAAGATAATAAATACCGGTAAATAAAGGGAATGAACTTGTCCAATACAGTGTTACAAACTGAACCAAACATTGTTAGCAGCAGACAAACAATCATTCCGGTTTATTATATTAGTAATATTCGGAGCGGACGCGCTCCGCAGACGCGCTCCTGATCTATATTTAAAACGGACGCGTGCGCATCTCAGATACAAACATCTCACAAAATTGTGAAAGAGAAACGCTACGCACGTCTGGTGATATTGAGACGAGTGATTCAGTGAATAGACTAGACAGGGCTTGTCTAGTATCTAGTGTAGATAGTAGTGTAAATGTAGTACCGGATTTGTGACATCTGTAAACTTTGCTAGCAGTGAAATAAGTGAAAAGTGAAACGCTTGAAATTCTAAAAGAGGATATTGAATGTGAATGTGAATGTATAACATCACTATCAAAACGAAAGTTTGTGCATATTTCATAGTCAAGGAGACTTTTTAGTCTTCGTCTGTATTTATTATTTCAAAAGTGTGACAGAAAACTGGAACGTTCGAGATTAAAAAACGCGCAATTTTAGATTGCGGAAGTGAACATCATTTACCAAAACGTCTAAAAGTGTTCGTGTTAATTATTCAAGAACAAAAAAATACCAATAACAAAGAAGTAGCAGTGATTTATGTAAAAAAGGAATAGTTATACAAAATAGTGAATAATTTGTAATGAATAATGTTCGGGAATCTCAAACTGCCTTTAATAAAGCAAAAAGGGAGCAAGGAGGAGCCCCTTTACTGCTACAGGAGTGTGAAAACAAAACCGCCAAAGACACCAACTTTGCGTGCGAAAAGACATCAAAGACGTAAGTCGATAATATTAATAACTTCGAATTTACGAAAAGCAATTACAAGCTGCGGTTTTGTTTGGCAAGATTTTACCGGTGTGAAGTTAGCGGCCGAAAGTTGGCGGCCAAATGTTGGCGCCAATCGGCCGCCAACATTTAGCCGCCAACTTCACACTAAAATAAACCTACCGAATTAAGAAGTCCATAATAAATATCACCATATATAAGTAACAGAAATGGAGTGAAACATAAATAAATCTACAAAAATAGCTATTTACACAACGTTAAGGCAAAGTATCCGACCAGACAAAGTATAAAACCTAGAGCATTTTTTCTTACCGATAATCATTCCAGCCAACTCTTATAGATTTCGCTTTTTCTATACAACAACTAAATCAATGACGCTCGCCCTCAATTAAATAAGTTATTAGGCATCTAAAAGGACATTCAAATCAGCTTTTAGTAGAGCTGGGCCTCGTTTAGATTGCACGATATGACAATTATGACACAGCGGCCGAAATATTTGTGAACTTGAGATCTTGTTCAGATTTCATTTTTTCATCTAACTTCTAGATCGATGATTGGGGTCGCACTATAAATTGAACATCTAATAGGCTACTTAAATCAAATTTTAGTATAGCTCTACCTCATTTAGTTTAGATGTCATGAGTCAGCGGCCGAAATATTTTTGTACTTGTGAAGAGTTTATTAAGATTATTTTTTTCACCTAACTTCTAAATCGATGATTGAGAACGCACTACATACATCTAATTGATCATCTAATATGCTACACAAATCAGTTTTTAATAGAGCTGTACCTCGTTTAGCTTGGACGCCATGAGTCAGCGGCCGAAATATTTCTGAACCTGAGGTCTCGTTCAGATTTCATTTTTTTCATCTATTTTCTAGATCGATTATTGGGGTCCAACTATATACGTCTTATTGACCATCTAATAGGCTACTTAACTAAACTTCTAGATTAGCTCTACCTCGTTTAGTTTGCACGCCATGAGTCAGCGGCCGAAATATTTCTGAACTTGTGGAGAGTTTGTTAAGATAATTTTTTTCACCTAACTTCTAGATCGATGATTGGGGAAGCACTAAATACATCTAATTGATCATCTAATATGCTACACAAATCAGTTTTTTATAGAGCTCTACCTCGTTTAGTTTGCACGCCATGAGTCAGCGGTCGAAATATTTCTGAAGTTGTGGAGAGTTTGTTAAGAACATTTTTTTCACCTATTTTCTAGATCGATGATTGGGGTCGCACTATAAACGTCTAATTGAACATCTAATAGGCTACTTAAATCAAGTTTTAGTATAGCTCTACCTCATTTAGTTTGGACGTCATGAGTCAGCGGCCGAGATATTTTTGTACTTGTGGAGAGTTTGTAAAGATATTTTTTTTCACCCAACTTCTAGATCGATGATTGGGGTCGCACCATATATGTCTAATTACTTATCTAATAGACAACTCAAATCAGCTTTAAATAGAGCTGTACCTCGTTTAATTTGGACGTCATGAGTCAGCGGCCGAAATATTTCTGAACTTGTGGAGAGTTTGTTAATATTATTTTTTTCACCCAACTTCTAGATCGATGATTGGGGTCGCACTATATACGTCTAATTGGTCATCTAATATGCTACACAAATCAGTTTTTTATACAGCTCTACCTCGTTTAGTTTGCACGCCATGAGTCAGCGGCCGAAATATTTCTGAAGTTGTGGAGAGTTTGTTAAGATAATTTTTTTTACCCAACTTCTAGATCGATGATTGGGGTCGCACTATATATGTCTAATTACTTATCTAATAAACAACTCAAATCAGCTTTAAAGAGAGCTATACCTCGTTTAGTTTGCACGTCATGAGTCAGCGGCCGAAATATTTATGAACTTGTGGAGAGTTTATAAAGATTATTTTTTTCACCCAACTTTTAGATCGATGATTGGGGTCGCCCTATATACATCTAATTGATTATCTAATATGCTACACAAATCAGTTTTTAAAGAGCTCTACCTCGTTTAGTTTGCACGCCATGAGTCAGCGGCCGAAATATTTCTGAAGTTGTGGAGAGTTTGTTAAGATACATTTTTTCACCCAACTTTTAGATAGATGATTGGGGTCACACTATACACGTCTAATTGATCATCTAATATGCTACACAAATCAGTTTTTTATAGAGCTCTACCTCGTTTAGTTTGCGCGCCATGAGTCAGCGGCCGAAATATTTCTGAACTTGTGGAGAGTTTGTTAATATTATTTTTTTCACCCAACTTCTAGATCGATGATTGGGGTCGCACTATATACATCTAATTGGTCATCTAATATGCTACACAAATCAGTTTTTTATAGAGTTCTACCTCGTTTAGTTTGCACGCCATGAGTCAGCGGCCGAAATATTTCTGAAGTTGTGGAGAGTTTGTAAAGATAATTTTTTTTACCCACTTCTAGATCGATGATTGGGGTTGCACCATATATGTCTAATTACTTATCTAATAGACAAATCAAATCAGCTTTATATAAAGCTGTACCTCGTTTAGTTTGGACGTCATGAGTCAGCGGCCGAAATATTTCTAAACTAATGGAGAGTTTGTTAATATTATTTTTTGCACCCAACTTCTAGATCGATGATTGGGGTCGCACTATATACGTCTAATTGGTCATCTAATATGCTACACAAATCAGTTTTTTATAGAGTTCTACCTCGTTTAGTTTGCACGCCATGAGTCAGCGGCCGAAATATTTCTGAACTTGTGGAGAGTTTGTAAAGATAATTTTTTTCACCCAACTTCTAGATCGATGATTGGGGTCGCACCATAAATGTCTAATTACTTATCTAATAGACAACTCAAATCAGCTTTATATAGAGCTGTACCTCGTTTAGTTTGGACGTCATGAGTCAGCGGCCGAAATATTTCTGAACTAATGGAGAGTTTGTTAATATTATTTTTTGCACCCAACTTCTAGATCGATGATTGGGGTCGCACTATAAACGTCTAATTGGTCATCTAATATGCTACACAAATCAGTTTTTTATAGAGCTCTACCTCGTTTAGTTTGCACGCCATGAGTCAGCGGCCGAAATATTTCTGAACTTGTGGAGAGTTTGTTCAGATACATTTTTTCACCCAACTTCTAGATCGATGATTGGGGTCGCACTATACACGTCTAATTGATCATCTAATATGCTACACAAATCAGTTTTTTATAGAGCTCTACCTCGTTTAGTTTGCGCGCCATGAGTCAGCGGCCGAAATATTTCTGAACTTGTGGAGAGTTTGTTAATATTATTTTTTTCACCCAACTTCTAGATCGATGATTGGGGTCGCACTATAAACGTCTAATTGGTCATCTAATATGCTACACAAATCAGTTTTTTATAGAGCTTCACCTCGTTTAGTTTGGACGCCATGAGTCAGCGGCCGAAATATTTCTGAACTAATGGAGAGTTTGTTAATATTATTTTTTTCACCCAACTTCTAGATCGATGATTGGAGTCGCACTATATACGTCTAATTGGTCATCTAATATGCTACACAAATCAGTTTTTTATAGAGCTCTACCTCGTTTAGTTTGCGCGCCATGAGTCAGCGGCCGAAATATTTCTGAACTTGTGGAGAGTTTGTTAATACTATTTTTTTCACCCAACTTCTAGATCGATGATTGGGGTCGCACTATATACATCTAATTGGTCATCTAATATGCTACACAAATCAGTTTTTTATAGAGTTCTACCTCGTTTAGTTTGCACGCCATGAGTCAGCGGCCGAAATATTTCTGAAGTTGTGGAGAGTTTGTAAAGATAATTTATTTCACCCAACTTCTAGATCGATGATTGGGGTCGCACCATATATGTCTAATTACTTATCTAATAGACAAATCAAATCAGCTTTATATAAAGCTGTACCTCGTTTAGTTTGGACGTCATGAGTCAGCGGCCGAAATATTTCTGAACTAATGGAGAGTTTGTTAATATTATTTTTTGTACCCAACTTCTAGATCGATGATTGGGGTCGCACTATATACGTCTAATTGGTCATCTAATATGCTACACAAATCAGTTTTTTATAGAGCTCTACCTCGTTTAGTTTGCACGCCATGAGTCAGCGGCCGAAATATTTCTGAACTTGTGGAGAGTTTGTTAAGATACATTTTTTCACCCAACTTCTAGATCGATGATTGGGGTCGCACTATACACGTCTAATTGATCATCTAATATGCTACACAAATCAGTTTTTTATAGAGCTCTACCTCGTTTAGTTTGCGCGCCATGAGTCAGCGGCCGAAATATTTCTGAACTTGTGGAGAGTTTGTTAATACTATTTTTTTCACCCAACTTCTAGATCGATGATTGGGGTCGCACTATAAACGTCTAATTGGTCATCTAATATGCTACACAAATCAGTTTTTTATAGAGCTCTACCTCGTTTAGTTTGCGCGCCATGAGTCAGCGGCCGAAATATTTCTGAACTTGTGGAGAGTTTGTTAATACTATTTTTTTCACCCAACTTCTAGATCGATGATTGGGGTCGCACTATATACATCTAATTGGTCATCTAATATGCTACACAAATCAGTTTTTTATAGAGTTCTACCTCGTTTAGTTTGCGCGCCATGAGTCAGCGGCCGAAATATTTCTGAACTTGTGGAGAGTTTGTTAATATTATTTTTTTCACCCAACTTCTAGATCGATGATTGGGGTCGCACTATACACGTCTAATTGATCATCTAATATGCTACACAAATCAGTTTTTTATAGAGCTCTACCTCGTTTAGTTTGCGCGCCATGAGTCAGCGGCCGAAATATTTCTGAACTTGTGGAGAGTTTGTTAATATTATTTTTTTCACCCAACTTCTAGATCGATGATTGGGGTCGCACTATAAACGTCTAATTGGTCATCTAATATGCTACACAAATCAGTTTTTTATAGAGCTCTACCTCGTTTAGTTTGCGCGCCATGAGTCAGCGGCCGAAATATTTCTGAACTTGTGGAGAGTTTGTTAATACTATTTTTTTCACCCAACTTCTAGATCGATGATTGGGGTCGCACTATATACATCTAATTGGTCATCTAATATGCTACACAAATCAGTTTTTTATAGAGTTCTACCTCGTTTAGTTTGCACGCCATGAGTCAGCGGCCGAAATATTTCTGAAGTTGTGGAGAGTTTGTAAAGATAATTTATTTCACCCAACTTCTAGATCGATGATTGGGGTCGCACCATATATGTCTAATTACTTATCTAATAGACAAATCAAATCAGCTTTATATAAAGCTGTACCTCGTTTAGTTTGGACGTCATGAGTCAGCGGCCGAAATATTTCTGAACTAATGGAGAGTTTGTTAATATTATTTTTTGTACCCAACTTCTAGATCGATGATTGGGGTCGCACTATATACGTCTAATTGGTCATCTAATATGCTACACAAATCAGTTTTTTATAGAGCTCTACCTCGTTTAGTTTGCACGCCATGAGTCAGCGGCCGAAATATTTCTGAACTTGTGGAGAGTTTGTTAAGATACATTTTTTCACCCAACTTCTAGATCGATGATTGGGGTCGCACTATACACGTCTAATTGATCATCTAATATGCTACACAAATCAGTTTTTTATAGAGCTCTACCTCGTTTAGTTTGCGCGCCATGAGTCAGCGGCCGAAATATTTCTGAACTTGTGGAGAGTTTGTTAATATTATTTTTTTCACCCAACTTCTAGATCGATGATTGGGGTCGCACTATAAACGTCTAATTGGTCATCTAATATGCTACACAAATCAGTTTTTTATAGAGCTTCACCTCGTTTAGTTTGGACGCCATGAGTCAGCGGCCGAAATATTTCTGAACTAATGGAGAGTTTGTTAATATTATTTTTTTCACCCAACTTCTAGATCGATGATTGGGGTCGCACTATATACGTCTAATTGGTCATCTAATGTGCTACACAAATCAGTTTTTTATAGAGCTCTACCTCGTTTAGTTTGCGCGCCATGAGTCAGCGGCCGAAATATTTCTGAACTTGTGGAGAGTTTGTTAATATTATTTTTTTCACCCAACTTCTAGATCGATGATTGGGGTCGCACTATAGACATCTAATTGGTCATCTAATATGCTACACAAATCAGTTTTTTATAGAGCTCTACCTCGTTTAGTTTGCACGCCATGAGTCAGCGGCCGAAATATTTCTGAACTTGTGGAGAGTTTGTAAAGATAATTTTTTTCACCCAACTTCTAGATCGATGATTGGGGTCGCACCATATATGTCTAATTACTTATCTAATAGACAAATCAAGTCAGCTTTATATAAAGCTGTACCTCGTTTAGTTTGGACGTCATGAGTCAGCGGCCGAAATATTTCTGAACTAATGGAGAGTTTGTTAATATTATTTTTTGCACCCAACTTCTAGATCGATGATTGGGGTCGCACTATATACGTCTAATTGGTCATCTAATATGCTACACAAATCAGTTTTTTATAGAGCTCTACCTCGTTTAGTTTGCACGCCATGAGTCAGCGGCCGAAATATTTCTGAACTTGTGGAGAGTTTGTAAAGATAATTTTTTTCACCCAACTTCTAGATCGATGATTGGGGTCGCACCATATATGTCTAATTACTTATCTAATAGACAAATCAAATCAGCTTTATATAAAGCTGTACCTCGTTAGTTTGGACGTCATGAGTCAGCGGCCGAAATATTTCTGAACTAATGGAGAGTTTGTTAATATTATTTTTTGCACCCAACTTCTAGATCGATGATTGGGGTCGCACTATATACGTCTAATTGGTCATCTAATATGCTACACAAATCAGTTTTTTATAGAGCTCCACCTCGTTTAGTTTGGACGCCATGAGTCAGCGGCCGAAATATTTATGAACTTGTGGAGAGTTTGTTAAGATAATTTTTTTCCCTCAACTTCTAGATAGATGATTGGGGTCGCACTATATACATCTAATTGATTATCTAATATGCTACACAAATCCGTTTTTTATAGAGCTCTACCTCGTTTAGTTTGCACGCCATGAGCCAGCGGCCAAAATATTTATGAACTTGTGGAGAGTTTGTTAAGATAATTTTTTTCCCCCAACTTTTAGATCGATGATTGGGGTCGCACTATATACATCTAATTGATTATCTAATATGCTACACAATTCAATTTTTTATAGAGCTCTACCTCGTTTAGTTTGGACGCCATGAAACAGCGGCCGAAATATTTATGAACTTGTGGAGAGTTTGTTAAGATAATTTTTTTCACCCAACTTCTAGATCGATGATTGGGGTCGCACTATATACATCTAATTGATTATCTAATATGCTACACAAAACAGTTTTTTATAGAGCTCTATCTCGTTTAGTTTGCACGCCATGAGTCAGCGGCCGAAATATTTCTGAATTTGTGGAGAGTTTGTTAAGATAATTTTTTTCACCTAACTTCTAGATCGATGATTGGGGTCGCATTATATACATCTAATTGATCATCTAATATGGTACACAAATCAGGTTTTTATAGAGCTCTACCTCGTTTAGTTTGCACGCCATGAGTCAGCGGCCGAAATATTTCTGAACTTGTGGAGAGTTTGAAAAGAAAATTTTTTTCACCCAAGGTCGCACCATATATGTCTAATTACTTATCTAATAGACAACTCAAATCAGCTTTATATAGAGCTGTACCTCATTTAGTTTGGACGTCATGAGTCAGCGGCCGAAATATTTCTGAAGTTGTGGAGAGTTTGTTAAGATACATTTTTTCACCCAACTTCTAGATCGATGATTGGGGTCGCACTATATACGTCTAATTGGTCATCTAATATGCTACACAAATCAGTTTTTTATAGAGCTCTACCTCGTTTAGTTTGGACGCCATGAGTCAGCGGCCGAAATATTTATGAACTTGTGGAGAGTTTGTTAAGATAATTTTTTTCCCCCAACTTCTAGATCGACGATTGGGGTCGCTCTATATACATCTAATTGATTATCTAATATGCTACACAAATCAGTTTTTTATAGAGCTCTGACTCGTTTAGTTTGCACGCCATGAGTCAGCGGCCGAAATATTTCTGAAGTTGTGGAGAGTTTGTTAATATTATTTTTTTCACCCAACTTCTAGATCGATGATTGGGGTCGCACTATAAACATCTAATTGATTATCTAATATGCTACACAAATCAGTTTTTTGTAGAGCTCTGACTTGTTTAGTTTGCACGCCATGAGTCAGCGGCCGAAATATTTCTGAAGTTGTGGAGAGTTTGTTAAGATATATTTTTTCACCCAACTTCTAGATCGATGATTGGGGTCGCACTATATACATCTAATTGATTATCTAATATGCTACACAAATGAGTTTTTTATAGAGCTCTACCTCGTTTAGTTTGCACGCCATGAGTCAGCGGCCGAAATATTTCTGAAGTTGTGGAGAGTTTGTTAAGATAATTTTTTTCACCTAACTTCTAGATCGATGATTGGGGTCGCACTATATACATCTAATTTATCATCTAATAGGCTACACAAATCAGTTTTTTATAGAGCTCTACCTCGTTTAGTTTGCACGTCATGAGTCAGCGGCCGAAATATTTATGAACTTGTGGAGAGTTTGTTAATATTATTTTTTTCACCCAACTTCTAGATCGATGATTGGGGTCGCACTATATACGGTCTAATTGGTCATCTAATATGCTACACAAATCAGTTTTTTATAGAGCTCTACCTCGTTTAATTTGCACGCCATGAGTCAGCGGCCGAAATATTTCTGAACTTGTGGAGAGTTTGTAAAGATTTTTTTTTTCACCCAACTTGTAGATCGATGATTGGGGTCGCACCATATATGTCTAATTACTTATCTAATAGACAACTCAAATCAGCTTTATATAGAGCTGTACCTCGTTTAGTTTGGACGTCATGAGTCAGCGGCCGAAATATTTCTGAACTAATGGAGAGTTTGTTAATATTATTTTTTTCACCCAACTTCTAGATCGATGATTGGGGTCGCACTATATACGTCTCATTGGTCATCTAATATGCTACACAAATCAGTTTTTTATAGAGCTCTACCTCGTTTAGTTTGCACGCCATGAGTCAGCGGCCGAAATATTTCTGAACTAAATTGTAAAGATATTTTTTTTCACCCAACTTCTAGATCGATGATTGGGGTCGCACTATATATGTTTAATTACTTATCTAATAGACAACTATAAAAAACATGACCCAAATACTTGATGGACTGTCTGAAGAACTGTGACTTGCCATAATTTATTGTTAAATTAGCCATTTTCAACTTTTCCAACACACGGTTTAACAGAAGTAAATGCGTTTGAAAATCTGACGAACATATTACGATGTCGTCTACATAACAGAACACCGTACCATTTTCTATGTCACTGGTCAGGTTATGGTCAATTAATCTATCCATAAGGCGCTGCTGTCGCGCAGGCGCACCGCATAATCCGAAAGGCATTACTTTAAATTTATATAAACCCCGGCCAGGGACACAGAAACTTGTCTTCTCCTGCGAACTTTCACTCAGGGGTATTTGCCAGAACGACGAACTCAAATCTATGGACGACAGGTACCTCGCTTCCTTTAAGCTATCCAGGATTTGCGGAATGTACGGAATTGAATACGAATCGCCCTTAGATACCGCGTTTAACTTTCTACAATCTAAGCAAAACCGCCAATCCCCATTCGCCTTTTTTACTAAAAGAGCAGGATTATTCCACGGACTTTCGCAAGGAGTAACTACATCTAACTTCAACATCCGATCTAATTCTGAACTTAAAGCCGCGCGTTTCTCGGGAGAGAGCGGATACTGTCTCGTTCTAATAGGTTGGGCATCGCCTGTGTCTATGACATGTTCGAGCATCGACGTCCTGCCTAACCCTTTCACTTCAAACGAGATATCCCTAAATTTCTCTACTATAGCATCGGCCAGTTCTCGTTGTCCTGAAGTTAAATGGTCGTACGACTGAATGGTGTTCACCGGTTGTAAGGAAGTACTTGTTGAATTTAAATAACTAAGTGGCCTTTCTATGTAGTCAATGCTTGCGAACAATTCAGGCGCCAAACCAAATGCGAGCCAAAAATCCACGCCTAAAATAACATCCGAGACAATACTGGGTATAACGTAAAACTTAATTACATGTGTAACATTATTGAATGTTACCGGAACATAAATGTACCCCATTGACTGGACTACGACGCCATTCGCAACACTACATGTACTAGAATCCATTCGTTGTAATTCAAATCCAAACTTAATAAAGTCTTTGTACGTCTCTTGACCTAAAATCGAAACGGCAGCACCCGAATCTGCCAATCCATAAATCTCAAATCGGGACACCTTTATCTTTATATATGGCCGAATATCGTTTTCCTTCGGTGCAAAAAGAACTGTAGCAATCGAATTATAATTTAAGAATTTTTCCATCGAAGTAGTTAATTTGTCCGGAAAAATACTGCTACAACGCGGCCCTAGTCGTTTTTTGTCTGTGAAACGGAACGCACCGCGCCTTGACAGTTCTTGTCAGACTGACTTTTACCTTTTTTTATTTTCGGACAGTCACGAATGAAATGATCTCCAGCACCGCAGGAATAACATAATGATTTATCCTTAGATGGCCATGCCCTACATCTCTTAAAGTTGTGCTTGGTTAATCCGCATTTGTAGCACACTGGAACCGCGGAGGAAGTATGTGCATGTGTGGATTTCGCCTCCGTGTGTTGAGCGCTTCCTTCTGCGTTATTTCTCTGCCCAGTGGCCTTTGCGTGATCTGAAGACCTACTAAACACCTGTGGCCGCTTGCTACCGCTAAATCCTACTGCATTTACCTGTTTGGCCTTGCCTTTATACGCGAAATCACTACTGAGCGTCTGTGTTGAACTAGACTTGCCGGGCTCAACAAAATACTGTGCGCGCTGTGACGCTTGCTCTAATTTACGACAAGAATCCTTCAACTCAGCGATCGTAGTAATCTTTACCAACGCTAGTTGTTGTGTGAAACTAGGCCTTATGTTGTTAAGCAAGATTTGTAACTTCTCATCCTCAGGCAAAGGAGTTTTAAGGCGACCAAACAAGCAAGACATAATTGCAAAGTAAATGTGCACTGGCTCATCCACACCTTGAGTTCGTGCTAGGATCTCGCATCTTAGGCGAAAATCAAAGTTTGCAGGCTCAAATTCAGCAAGCAAAATGGTTCTCAGATCATTCCAAGAAGAAACTTGTTCTTTAATGCCTCTAAACCACAACAAAGCCTGATCGACAAACAACTGTGCAGCTGAATTAAACAAAACCACATCTGACACTCCAAAAGCAAGCTTAAGTTCATCGACTCTCTCCAAAAATGACCTCGGGTCTGTGTTTCCATTGAATTTGATACCCCATTTAGCTACATTCTTATCACCAGCACAATGGACCTGCACTTCCCTTCCTGGAGTTGCCTGAAAAGCTGAAGACATTGCCGGAGTACTGTCCCCAGATCCTGCACCTGACTGACCTGCCCCGTCCAACTGCGCTAGCAAAGTGTCAAGTTTTTGCGAAAGTTCCAACTTTTGTGTTAACTTTGCCGGAACATCATCCACCCTGACACGCAGCAACCTAAAATACAAGTGATTCCCTAAAGCTCGAGACCTGCTACCCGCATACCTATCCTTGGACTGAACAAATTTTGTTACAAGTGTGAGCAAATCATCCAGCTTGTCAGATATCACCCTCAACTCAACATCCGGGGATATATCTGTGTCTAAGATAGCATCCGGCGGACACTCAAGTACCAAATTCCTCAACTGTTTCCTCAAACCTTCTACATTTCCAAGCGGTGTTTCAGACCTAATTTTTACTTCATAAACCAGTTCATCGCGCAATAAGGAATGGAATTGAACTGTATTAGCCGCCATGGTTATACTATGTAGGCTTAAGATAACTGTTTATAGTGTATAATGGCAATGAATCACAATGTATTATCCATGTACTAAAGTTGTGAACAATTTCAATAAAGTTTCCCTGCAAAGAATGTGTTTTGACTACTTTCCTATACTTATTATAATGTGTATTAATATTTGCAAGTAAATGTCACAAAACTAGTTAGACTATTAAGATTTTATCCATGAAATCTTCCACTGAAAATTTAAATCAATTACTAATTTGAAAAAATCTATCAATAAAATTGACAATTGTATATATTTTTTTATTCCTTTGACAAGTGAAAGTTCGTTCACCCTTAATTCGTTCAAAAATACACCCCTATTTATTACTATGTATCTAACAATGACTCAAGCCATACAAAGTGTATGTTTTAAAAATAATATTTTGTTTTTATTGTATGTATGTGATTCAATTAGAGGTTATTTTATGTCACTAAATATTGAAACAAAATCGCCTAGTTATTATTTGTAATTACAAAATCTGATCAAAATCTTTCACTTGTCTTTGACAACTAACACATTTCTAACTCTCTAATCTCTACAGGAACTCAATAGCACACCCTAAATTTCCAACAAAGACCAATGTCACACTTCTAAATTGCACAATTTAACAAAAAAATCACAAAATTAATTCAAAATTATTATTATATCTATTTATAGCCTTATATTTATTTTTCATGCAACTAAAGCTCTAAACTGCTATAAATAGTGCTTAAATGTTATCACAATTGAAAGTTAGAAATGTCAGACAGACTGCACTGAAAAGTTACATCTAAACTAAAAGCTAAATCTTTATCAAAAAAAATATCTAATACCGTGCAGTGATTCGACTTAGGTCGTTTTATAAGGCTTAATCTAACAATATATAGGCGGAGAGCCTTAAATTAGCAAGAACATCTCAACACAAGGGCTAAAAAAGTAAGTACAAAATGAGCTTTGCTTATTTCTGCAGTTTATGATGGCACTGAATAGACCCTGACTTTGATGGATTCAGCTCTTTCAACACAAAATATGCCCCACGTTGGGCGCCAACTGTAACAAGCGGTTTCCACGGCCGGCTATGACAAACGTGGAAATGCCTATCGCAGTACTTAATGATATCTTAATGATTACAAAACTAAATTCGAAAGTAAGGTACTAAGAGAGAGATAGATCCATCAAATTCGGGTATTCTAAATTGGTGCTGAATAAAAAGGTTAGTATTTCTTGTGACTCATATATTTTATTTAGCGAAGGTATACAACAACAAGCTTACTGTGTAAAACCAATCTTATGCTATTAATATTAATTACCTTACGTTAAAGCTTAAAGCTCAATGGTAGAGTTGGGTCGTTGAAGTTACATATTATTTTACACAGTGCCTATCAGGTGTTAATCCCTACCGTTTCAATGCCATCATACCACAGATTCTCTAAATTAACTATGGCCCTATGTTTTCAGGAAAGGAAATATTCCACCAACCTCAGATCACACGCATACCGCTGGGACCCGGGAGCTTCCAAGGTGACATTGACTGAGCTACCAACACGTGGCTCCTGCGCCAGACAACACCGGCAGCTTCCCTTCACCGCGACACCGCCATAGGACCCTGGCTGCAGCCGGTGGACTCCTTCCCTGCCTCACACGGCAGCCGGAAACTTGAAGTGGCTTAAGGCCATTAGGCAAGCGGGAGACGCCGCCTTATAAAGAAGACCACGTGGTTACGGATAACGAATATGGATACAAATAAAATACACCCCGCCAGCTGAAAGAAGGAATTGTTTTCATTAGCCATGTGGCAGGATTAAACTCATTAAACTTGATCCAGCAAATATCTGGCTTCTTACCAGCAGGAGATACGAAACGTGTATCTAATTCATTGCTGCAGGCTTCCCTCCCTGCTCTCAGGAATCCCCACCAGCAGACTGGAAAGGAATGATGAGGTCAGAACAGTACCATGGACACCAATGATGAAAGGAATTGAAGCAACACTATTCTCTACTTACAGCAGCCGCGACAAATACTTCAATCCATCAGCTATTCTGCCTCCGTGGCAAGGATCCCCGCTATCCTTTTATCAAAAACAGTCACTACATGTGACGATGGACTTGGCTATATATTGTACCGAAAAAGTAGCCTATCTCGGCTGGGAACAATCAAGGAAGTGACCTCCATACGACCTGATGCTGGGGATGTCAGCATCCAACCAAATTTAATTATGACACTAATTAACCATTTAATTATTTATCTTTATCTTAGACATAAAAATCAAAAGTCTCTTTCTATTGATATTTTGACTATTGTTGCTATTTATAAACAATGTTTTATTCCAATATTCTAAATACATGTAAGTTTATAAACATTTACTTTATTTTTAATTAGCAACCCCACTAATTACTTTTTGTTTTGATTGGTTAATTAATTGTCATTCATATTGTTGCCAGTTCAAGACATACTTGCTAGTTATGAAAACGAAACTATTTGAGAGACCTTTCAAAACGCATTAAAGATTGAGTGATCAAAATCACAACGTTACACTACCCCGCAAAAAATGAGGGGGGTAATGGTCGGCTGCCGAGGTCCAGGTTGTGCTATATTTCTGGCGACCATTAGCTGCTAGGTCGAGTTTGATATCCTTTTCGTGTAACTTGAGTGCAAGGAATCTATTTTTGAAATTATTTTATTACTTCTTTATACAAAAAACTGAACTTATGCATGAAATATTAAAACTGACCTTAAAATTTTGTCACTATTTTGCCCTCGAGATTCGTAATTTAGTGATATTCACTAAACAAATATAAGTATATAGCCCATTTTTTTTAAATCTGTCCCATACAAATGGAATCATGGTCGAAGGTGAAAGGTATTTTTTTTAACAAAATATGGATATGGTAGTCTAAATGAAATGAAATGAAATGAAAAACGTTTATTTTCAGGCAACTAGTGGCCCATAGATAAATACCTTAAAGACTAGCATACATATATGGATAAATAGTATAAATACATGCATGTAATGTTATACTTTTAATTTCATGTGTTTTTGCCTGTTCCTGGTTCAAATTTGTTTTTATTTTTGCTTTCATAGTACAAAATGATGTCCGGCGGGAACTGCTATCATTAAACGTACACAAGTCGAGTGGGCCAGACGGCATACCAGCGATTGTGCTCAGCTCAAATGGTGTGCTCCTGAGTTGTTTGTGTCCCGTGGTTACACGCCTTTTCGCACTATCGTACCACAAACGGCAAGTACCGTCTACATGGAATACTGCACCCGTGCACCCCATGCCTAAAAAGTGTGATAGTTCAGATCCGATCTTCTTCTTCTAATGTATCTCACTAACCGCTGTGCTTCTTCAGCCATTGAGAGTCAGGGAGAGGCATTGGCAGTCAGCCTTCATAAAGATAAGGCTTCCGATCGGGTCTGACATCGGGGTCTTCTGTCGAAGTTGCCAGCTTACGAACTGCCCGAGGGATTGTGTAGATGGGTTGCCAGCTTTTTGTCCGGCAGAAGCATACGAGCCGTAGTCGACGGAAGTTGCTCTGAAAGCATGGACATAAACGCTGGTGTCCCGCAAGGCTGCGTGCTATTCCCAACGCAATTTTTGCTGCATATCAATGATAGGTCCGTTGTCTATTGGCGACATTAATTGTTATGCTACACGAATCGTGCCAATATCCCTCGCTCCGTTGTGGTAGAGAGTCACGAAAAACTTGTGTTCGATATCGAGAACACTATTTCTGGAGTCGCGGCGTGGGGTAAGGACAGGTGTACCCTTGTTTCGTCGACAAACGTTTCATCGAATATTATTTCATCGACAACGATTCATCGAAACTTTAGTACAAGTAATATTGTTTGGCGTAATTTTATTTCAACTTCTATTTATTTAAATTTATCTTACTACGTAGAAATACTATTCAACGAATATTACTTAATCGCTGATTTGTTTCAAATTATCTTAATTGGCACAACTACAAAACGGTGTACCGTTGTTTCGTCGACAAACTTTTCATCGAATATTATTTCATCGACAACGATTAAATATATATAAACTAAAAATCATTGAGGTAACTCGTTTATTGCATAAAAAAAACATAAGTGTGTAGAGACATAACTACATAAGACTTAAACTTTTAAATTTTTTGCAATGCATTTTAGCAACTTCACCTCTGAATACTCTTTTCTTCGACCCTAAAAACAAAACTGCTCCCAGAGATAGGTAGGTTAGGGTTATTTTTTTTTGATGACCCTAAAAACATAACTGCTCCCAGAGATAGGTAGGTTAGGGTTATTTTTTTTTGATGACCCTAAAAACATAACTGCTCCCAGAGATAGGTAGGTTAGGGTTATTTTTTTTTGATGACCCTAAAAACATAACTGCTCCCAGAGATAGGTAGGTTAGGGTTATTTTTTTTTGATGACCCTAAAAACATAACTGCTCCCAGAGATAGGTAGGTTAGGGTTATTTTTTTTGATGACCCTAAAAACAAAACTGACATGTGACAATGTGACGTAATAAATTTAGAAGAACTATTTATTTATAAAAAGGCCGAATGGGTCGTGGGTGGTTTAATGACTTGTCGATGAAATGAAAATACTTGAAACGTTGTCTTTGAAATAATATTCGATTAAATGTCTGTCGGCGATTCAATGGTAAATCGGAATAAATATGATTACATGTAAAAAAAATTGAATTAAAAAAACCCGAAATGAAAAGCCATGACATGAATTTTATTGAAATAAGTCAACTACCAATTAAAATACCTCGGTTTAAAATACCTAGTAACGAGTCATCGACGGAATGACTTGTCGATGAAATGAAAATACTTGAAACGTTGTCTTTGAAATAATATTCGATGAAATGTCTGTCGGCGATTCAATGGCAAACCGTAAGGACAACATGGTCCGATTCAACCCCACAAAGACACAAATTTGCGCATTTACCGCTGAGAAAACCCCATTTGCTGTGGCCTCTCAGTTCAAAGGCGCAACTCTTACCATGTCAGGGAGTATTGGGATCCTCGGTGTCGACATTTCCAGTCACGTCCAATTCCGTAGTCATCTTAAAGGGAAGGCCACGCTGGTATCCAAAAAGCTCGGTGTGTTCAATAGAGCGAGGAGATACTTCACTCCGGGCACTGCTTCTGTACAAGTCGCAAGTTAGACTACATATGGAGTACTGCTGTCGCTTTTGGGCGAGAGCACCTATATACCAGCTTGGGCCCTTTGACTCGGTTCAAAGGCATGCTGTGCGAATCGTCGACGGTCCCAAACTCACGAGCAATATTGAACCTCAATAAGTCGAAGGAGAGACTAGCTCTTTATATGTGTTCTATCGCTTGTACAGTGGGTTGTGTTGTGCTTCGAAGAGCTGTTTGATATGATGCCCACGGCTGCTTTTTATCACTGCACCGCTCGCCGTCAGCAGGGTTTTCATCCTCACACCCTGGAGCCTTATGGGTCGCGTACTATACGGTTTAAGAGGAATTTCCTCCCGCGAACGCTCCAGCTGTGGAATGAACTCCCTGCCGAGGTTTTCCCAGAGGACTACAGGATGAGGGTCTTCAAAAGAGGAGTGTATAGGTTCTTAAAGGGTAGGCAACATGCGTGAATCCTCTGGAGTTGCAGTCGTCCATAGGCTACAGTAGCTGCTTACCATCAGGCGTACCGTATGCTTGTTTGCCACCATCGTGGAATAATTTTTTTTAACCCTATTTTCACTACCTTGTATTTACGTAGATTTTCTGAAATTTTAATGTTTTTTATTACTCTGCCCATAGTTGATGGACATTATGTATAAAGCCCGGACAATTTAATTGTTTGAATAGTTATTATCGAAGGATTATTACTCTGCCAAATAGGTGATGGGCATTATTTATAATGCCCGGGCAATTTAATTATTTGAATAGTTTTTATCAAAGTGCCTACTCATATTGGCCATTATTCATAATGCCCGGGCATTATGTATAATGACCTATTTATCACTTGGTCCATAACATATATAATGCGACCCCAATCATCGATCTAGAAATTGGGTGAAAAAATGTATCTTAACAAACTCTCCACAACTTCAGAAATATTTCGGCCGCTGACTCATGGCGTGCAAACTAAACGAGGTAGAGCTCTTTAAAAAACTGATTTGTGTAGCATATTAGATAATCAATTAGATGTATATAGTGCGACCCCAATCATCGATCTAGAAGTTGGGTGAAAAAAATTATCTTAACAAACTCTCCACAAGTTCATATATATTTCGGCCGCTGACTCATGGCGTCCAAACTAAACAAAGTAGAGCTCTATAAAAAACTGATTTGTGTAGCATATTAGATGACCAATTAGACGTATATAGTGCGACCCCAATCATCGATCTAGAAGTTGGGTGAAAAAAATAATATTAACAAACTCTCCACAAGTTCAGAAATATTTCGGCCGCTGACTCATGGCATCCAAACTAAACGAGGTAGAGCTCTATAAAAAACTGATTTGTGTAGCATATGAGATGACTAATTAGACGTGTATAGTGCGACCCCAATCATCGATGTAGAAGTTAGGTGAAAAAAATTTTCTTAACAAAATCTCCACAACTTCAGAAATATTTCGGCCGCTGACTCATGGCGTGCAAACTAAACGAGGTAGAGCTCTATAAAAAACTGATTTGTGTAGCATATTAGATAATCAATTAGATGTATATAGTGCGACCCCAATCATCGATCTAGAAGTTGGGTGAAAAAAATTATCTTTACAAACTCTCCACAAGTTCAGAAATATTTCGGCCGCTGACTCATGGCGTGCAAACTAAACGAGGTAGAGCTCTATAAAAAACTGATTTGTGTAGCATATTAGATGACTAATTAGACGTATATAGTGCGACCCCAATCATCGATCTAGAAGTTGGGTGAAAAAAATTATATTAACAAACTCTCCACAACTTCAGAAATATTTCGGCCGCTGACACATGGCGTGCAAACTAAACGAGGTAGAGCTCTATAAAAAACTGATTTGTGTACCATATTAGATGATCAATTAGATGTATATAGAGCGACCCCAATCATCGATCTAGAAGTTGGGTGAAAAAATGTATCTTAACAAACGCTCCACAACTTCAGAAATATTTCGGCCGCTGACTCATGGCGTCCAAACTAAACGAGGTAGAGCTCTATAAAAAACTGATTTGTGTAGCATATTAGATGACTAATTAGACGTATATAGTGCGACCCCAATCATCGATCTAGAAGTTGGGTGAAAAAAATAATATTAACAAACTCTCCATTAGTTCAGAAATATTTCGGCCGCTGACTCATGACGTCCAAACTAAACGAGGTACAGCTCTATATAAAGCTGATTTGAGTTGTCTATTAGATAAGTAATTAAACATATATGGTGCGACCCCAATCATCGATCTAGAAGTTGCGTGAAAAAAATTATCTTTACAAACTCTCCACAAGTTCAGAAATATTTCGGCCGGTGACTCATGGCGTGCAAACTAAACGAGGTAGAGCTATATAAAAAACTGTTTTGTGTAGCATATTAGATGACCAATTAGACGTATATAGTGTGACCCCAATCATCGATCTAGAGGTTGGGTGAAAAAAATAATATTAACAAACTCTCCACAAGTTCAGAAATATTTCGGCCGCTGACTCATGGCGTGCAAACTAAACGAGGTAGAGCTCTATAAAAAACTGATTTGTGTAGCATATTAGATAATCAATTAGATGTATATAGTGCGACCCCAATCATCGATCTAGAAGTTGGGTGAAAAAAATTATCTTAACAAACTCTCCACAAGTTCATAAATATTTCGGCCGCTGACTCATGGCGTCCAAACTAAACGAGGTAGAGCTCTATAAAAAACTGATTTGTGTAGCATATTAGATAATCAATTAGATGTAATATAGTGCGACCCCAATCGTCGATCTAGAAGTTGGGGGAAAAAAATTATCTTAACAAACTCTCCACAAGTTCATAAATATTTCGGCCGCTGACTCATGGCGTCCAAACTAAACCAGGTAGAGCTCTATAAAAAACTGATTTGTGTAGCATATTAGATGACTAATTAGACATATATAGTGCGACCCCAATCATCGATCTAGAAGTTGGGTGAAAAAAATAATATTAACAAACTCTCCATTAGTTCAGAAATATTTCGGCCGCTGACTCATGACGTCCAAACTAAACGAGGTACAGCTCTATATAAAGCTGATTTGAGTTGTCTATTAGATAAGTAATTAAACATATATGGTGCGACCCCAATCATCGATCTAGAAGTTGGGTGAAAAAAATTATCTTTACAAACTCTCCACAATTTCAGAAATATTTCGGCCGCTGACTCATGGCGTGCAAACTAAACGAGGTAGAGCTCTATAAAAAACTGATTTGTGTAGCATATTAGATGACCAATTAGACGTATATAGTGTGACCCCAATCATCGATCTAGAGGTTGGGTGAAAAAAATAATATTAACAAACTCTCCACAAGTTCAGAAATATTTCGGCCGCTGACTCATGGCGTGCAAACTAAACGAGGTAGAGCTCTATAAAAAACTGATTTGTGTAGCATATTAGATAATCAATTAGATGTATATAGAGCGACCCCAATCGTCGATCTAGAAGTTGGGGGAAAAAAATTATCTTAACAAACTCTCCACAAGTTCATAAATATTTCGGCCGCTGACTCATGGCGTCCAAACTAAACGAGGTAGAGCTCTATAAAAAACTGATTTGTGTAGCATATTAGATGACCAATTAGACGTATATAGTGCGACCCCAATCATCGATCTAGAAGTTGGGTGAAAAAAATAATATTAACAAACTCTCCACAAGTTCAGAAATATTTCGGCCGCTGACTCATGACGTCCAAACTAAACGAGGTACAGCTCTATATAAAGCTGATTTGAGTTGTCTATTAGATAAGTAATTAAACATATATGGTGCGACCCCAGTCATCGATCTAGAAGTTGGGTGAAAAAAATAATATTAACAAACTCTCCATTAGTTCAGAAATATTTCGGCCGCTAACTCATGACGTCCAAACTGAACGAGGTACAGCTCTATATAAAGCTGATTTGAGTTGTCTATTAGATAAGTAATTAAACATATATGGTGCGACCCCAATCATCGATCTAGAAGTTGGGTGAAAAAAATTATCTTTACAATTTAGTTCAGAAATATTTCGGCCGCTGACTCATGGCGTGCAAACTAAACGAGGTAGAGCTCTATAAAAAACTGATTTGTGTAGCATATTAGATGACCAATTAGACGTATATAGTGCGACCCCAATCATCGATCTAGAAGTTGGGTGAAAAAAATAATATTAACAAACTCTCCATTAGTTCAGAAATATTTCGGCCGCTGACTCATGACGTCCAAACTAAACGAGGTACAGCTCTATTTAAAGCTGATTTGAGTTGTCTATTAGATAAGTAATTAAACATATATGGTGAGACCCCAATCATCGATCTAGAAGTTGGGTGAAAAAAATTATCTTTACAAACTCTCCACAATTTCAGAAATATTTCGGCCGCTGACTCATGGCGTGCAAACTAAACGAGGTAGAGCTCTATAAAAAACTGATTTGTGTAGCATATTAGATGACCAATTAGACGTTTATAGTGTGACCCCAATCATCGATCTAGAAGTTGGGTGAAAAAAATATAATTAACAAACTCTCCACAAGTTCAGAAATATTTCGGCCGCTGACTCATGGCGTGCAAACTAAACGAGGTAGAGCTCTATAAAAAACTGATTTGTGTAGCATATTAGATAATCAATTAGATGTATATAGTGCGACCCCAATCATCGATCTAGAAGTTGGGTGAAAAAAATTATCTTAACAAACTCTCCACAACTTCAGAAATATTTCGGCCGCTGACTCATGGCGTCCAAACTAAACGAGGTAGAGCTCTATAAAAAACTGATTTGTGTAGCATATTAGATGACTAATTAGACGTATATAGTGCGACCCCAATCATCGATCTAGAAGTTGGGTGAAAAAAATAATATTAACAAACTCTCCACAACTTCAGAAATATTTCGGCCGCTGACTCATGGCGTGCAAACTAAACGAGGTAGAGCTCTATAAAAAACTGATTTGTGTAGCATATTAGATAATCAATTAGATGTATATAGAGCGACCCCAATCGTCGATCTAGAAGTTGGGGGAAAAAAATTATCTTAACAAACTCTCGATTAGTTCAGAAATATTTCGGCCGCTGACTCATGACGTCCAAACTAAACGAGGTACAGCTCTATATAAAGCTGATTTGAGTTGTCTATTAGATAAGTAATTAAACATATATGGTGCGACCCCAATCATCGATCTAGAAGTTGGGTGAAAAAAATTATCTTTACAAACTCTCCACAAGTTCAGAAATATTTCGGCCGCTGACTCATGGCGTGCAAACTAAACGAGGTAGAGCTCTATAAAAAACTGATTTGTGTAGCATATTAGATGACTAATTAGACGTATATAGTGCGACCCCAATCATCGATCTAGAAGTTAGGTGAAAAAAATTATATTTTTGGAAATGAAACACTACCAGATCAAACTTGGGTTCTATAATCAAAGGTTTTACAATGAAATCAAGGAATTAGCTCTAAATAACTAAATCAGAATATAAAACAATGTCCACAGCGTAATGTCGGCGTCAAAGAGAGTGACAGTCTACCGTTTCGCGCCTAAATTGACAGCTACTGTCATTACTGTCAATGTCACGCTTAAGGCGTTCCTATACACTCTAAACATTAAAAATTCGTCTACACGCTAATACGGCCAATCCTGAAAATAAGTCGGCCTCGACGCCATCTTCCGTCCCCGCCTCTTCAGCTGGTACTGACTGGCTGATGTGTGGCTGGACGCACACACGCGAAGAGTCGGTCGCTCTCCGCCTAGCTCTCGTGGCCCCCTGCTACAGGGCTTGAGAAGGTCCAACGTCAGGATCTGTTGGTTCGTCATCTGAGGAACTGAAAAGTGATGTTTTAACTACCATCCTAATAACGCAATGAACATTACTGTCTTGCAGTCACCGTTCGGCCATTCATAATTACACTCATCCTCATCACTCATCATAAACGTTTGACCATCTAAAAATCATCCAATCACTTTTCTCAGTAACCAAAACATCCATCACCATAGGTATCAATCATCCTCATTATTCAGTCATTCCTCACATTGACACCTAATTGAGACGTCTCAGCACACACTGGTAAAAGAACAATCCCATCAGAGTAGAGGCGTACCCAAACGGCATACCCTCCATACCCTGGTACCTTGTTCTAGCGCTAGGGCAAAAGCAACGTTAAGTCGCAACCCCTCTGAACAACCCCATCAGAGCGAGACACACTGGAAAGCGCACCCCGATGCCCTGGTTCTTTGCTCAAGCGCACGGGTACAAGCAACGGTAAGTCGCATACCCTCATGAGCAACCCCCTCAGAGCGAGACACGCTAAATAACGCACCCCGATGCCCTGGTACTTTGCTCAACTCCCATGGTATAAATGAACAACCCCCTCAGAGCGAGACACACTTGAAAGCGCACCCCTGATGCCCCGGTTCTTTGCTCACACCATGACAAACTCCTAGCCATATATAGGTGGCTGGTATTGTAATTCCTTTTATCACAAAGGGGATGGTCCGTCAGTTATGTAGTAAGTTTTGTCAGGTCAGCTTGTTTTGTTTTAATAAATCATATTTAGGGACAAATTAATTAAAAAGAGAAAGAGAGAGAGAGGGAGGTTAATGATAAACAGAATCACAACTTTCAAGCACTATGACAGAGTTGTTACAAACTCGTTTCCAGAGAATGCGGCGCATAGCCCTGGAAACTCCTGTGGCTCACATTCCTCACAACATCACCCAGTACTCCTGCGGCTGACATTGTGAACTTTCCATAGGATCCTCTTAATAGCCACAGTTCATAACGCCCTCCAAACAAACAGATGAATACAAAGGCCTCTTCTCGATCCAACTTCCCTTCACTTGCAAAAATGTAATTGCACATACTAGGTGTTCAACCTGAAAAGTTCAAGAAGGGTTTTCATCTGAATGGGCGTCCTGCTGCTCCTCGAATTGCCAAAGTGAGGTCAATGAAACAGCTTCCAATTTTTGATGCTAGCCCGTGCTACCAGCGGCAGCAACATAACCAACAAAAATGTAGTCACTGAATCCTTCTATTGCCTGTCGTTAATCTAATAACATCAACGGGGCATCCATTCACAAACTTTCAGTAACTGCAAAAAAAAGACCAAAACACACACATAGCCAGAAATAGGCAAGTTAGAATGCCATTGGGTAGTTTAACTACTTAAGTAGTTTAACTATTCTTCCCAATTCTCAGAGAAATAATGCATGGCAATACTGTAGTTCAACACTTCCAACAACAGTAAACTAACATTTTATTAATAATCCAACATAATGCCAGAAGACAAGGGCATAAACAGTTATTACTAACTAGATGCCATGATTAATTCTCGACACTTAACAGACGGTCGAAACTGCTGCAAAGATAACATTACTCGAATGGTCATTGATTGGACTAACATCTTTGTTTACTGGGCTATCCAGTCACATAAAAAGACAAAATATGAAAACTGTCATGAAACAGGTCGTAGGTTCAACCTGCTTGCTTACTTGTAATATTTCGATTCCTTTGGTCTCCACACTTTTGAACATTCTCAAATAAAACAATTTCAATGGAAACCATAAGTACACTCGAATGAAATATTTATTTTCCATACCTACATGTAAAAATCATGTACTTACTTAGTAGTCATTGCATGTATAGTGTCAATTATTAAATCTTTTAGTAACTTTACCAATAAAAGATTTGCTTTAAAAATAAAGTCACTTGACCACATGCCAAATCCTTGATGTAAAAGATTAAAATGAAATTAACTTTAACTTTTATACAGGACAGTATTGTATTCAAACTAACCAAGCTTAGTTTAAAGTTGACTGAAACGTTTGTCCATTAATGATCATCCATTTCACAAGACAAAAATGAATTAATGACTAGACCAGTGGTTCTCAACCGGTGGACTGCGGACCACTGGTAGTCCCCGGAAGCTCTTGAAGTGATTTATGCACAAATGAACAACACAGGCTTTTAATCATTTCAAAACAGTTGGTGCTTCATGACAAAATAAATTTTGTCAAGTAACCCCTCACTACTGGAAGGCTAAGAACCATTGGACTAAACCAAAATGCCTCATTCTCAAATTTAGGCACCATAAACAGAGAGTTTGAAAGAAATGTCTAGTAAAGACACTTTCAATTAAGATAATGCAAGTGCCATAGTCAGTAATAATATTTATGTGGAAATCACTTGCGGTTTTTATTATTCAACTTCAACATTACTTTTCTTTCTTCATCAATTGGCAAAATTGAGTACAGTTGACTATTATAGCCCATCATGACTTCCACATTGTGAATATGAATCAAAGGTATGAGCACTCACCTGTTTTACTCTCTTCTCATCTATGACTAAACACATTAAATACCTACTTGCTCACCATTTTATCGCTGCTTCAATATCTTACTTGACATGTGTTGACTTAGCTCATACATATAAAAGTCAACTTCAATTTATTTATTTATCGTATGGCTACATATCACTGGATACCTGTAGGTAGATAGGTCAGGTAGGCATACTTCAATAGCATCCTCTGTCTTTTTATACATCCAAGCAGCTGTCAATAATATGATGCACTTATTAATTTCATTAGTCATCATCAACCAATTCATCACCAGAATATTATTTAAATCTGTGAACATAATACAAGCAAACATACACACACACAAAAAACTGAGCATAACACATGTTAGTAAAATAAATCTTCTCGGTCAACCCGATCTTTGTCTTAGCATTTGTCCCAGCTGAATTGAGCCTGGAATCTGTTTGGCAACCTAATCCCATGAATTGGTGTAGGCACTAGTTTTTACCAAAGCAACTGAAATTTGACCTTGTATGCTTGTAAAAGATCAGCAATGTGCTTATCATAATGTTTGAGTAGCATTTGACTATAGGCCGGAGCTTCACCGGACCGGGCCGGAGCCTCACCGGAGTGTCTGCTTACTCAGAGATGAAGTGTACACTTGTTTGCCACCATAGTGATATAAGTGGGCTTAGTTTCACTTGGTAAGTCCTAATTCACTCAATAAGTTCCATTGAGGCTGACATCTGAAGTTGGACCTTATTGACCTCTGAAAAACTTAACATTTATACATAGTAAGGATTATTGTGCAGAGTTTACTAAATCCTTAGAACAGTAAAAAGAACAGAAATTTGACAGATCTGATACCAAAACTTATCAGTGTTCTGGGCCTGCAGTCGTGGATGAATTACATCCATGGACTCTCTAATAATTTGAGCTTAAAATTTAGCTCACTTATGTCAACTGCAATATTGATCTGTTTCAACAATGCATAAGAAGAGATTACTTAACCCTTTCACCGCCCCAGTCGGCTGTGGCCAACATCAAAAAGTCGTGCCATGGACGCCACAGTCGGCAACAGCTGACAGGCTTTGTAGTGCAATAGGGACCTACGCGGGCTTCCGCAAAGTTCAATTTCGCTTGACAAAACGCGATTAAGTGGCGTCAGTGGCGCGTCATTTTTGTTCAACGCTTGGCAGCCAAAAGGTTAATGCTTTAGCACTATATCGCTGAGCATGAACTGTTTGAATAGTAACATAGGGTAGAGTAGTACCCGCTATGCTAAAGTATGGAAGCCATAAGTTGATTTTGTTCAAATAAGAAACAACAATAACATTTCACAATAAAACCATTGGATGAACAAGTGTTTATGAATCTAGGTATCTAATGTCTATTCTTTTGAATATTTTCCTATTTTAAAATCCAATTAAACTGTGAAAATGGTTTATAACAAATGATTAGCTCAAAATATTCTTAACACAGGCCGGGCACAGACAACCAATTTAGATGCCTAATTATAAGTGCAGCGGTAAATGTGTTAAATATGCAAAACAATTACTGTAAGTGCTAGACATAATGATACTGCTCTTTACCATCAATCTAATAATAAAGACATGGCCCTTAGAATAGATCTTAAGATTTTTCACTAATATGAACTTCACTAGGTACTTAAACAAAATGATTTCTAAGAGCACCGCAGTATATATCCACTTTAAAAATAAGTGACCAATTACTAGCATACTGTATTTACCTGATAATAGTGTACATGTAAAACTACGCAAGACAAATATATTACTCCATACCTTCACATTCATTTATTTGTTCACATATGAGTTACCGGGTGTTAGTAGGTACTAAGAATTCTTCATTTCATGAGAAACTCCGCCCTCTGTCTGACCATTCCTGCGATACTGGAGTGCTTACGCCACGATACACCTTGGAAGAATGATTGGCACAGCACTCTTTATGTTTGCATTTATGCTTTACTTAACTTGCACCGATAGAGGCACTTGATGACTTGGTTGCACAACTAAGTGGACAGCAGGTGAGAATCTCGTGAGATATCCTTCACTGTACATCCTCCACTTAGTGGGTGGCCGGCGACTGCTAATACCACCGTGGTATCCCTGTCAGGTATAACCTAGGCAGCAACGACATGATATCTCCAGCTCCACAATGTGTTACGGCTTCAAAAATTTCATCGGCACATTTCAGTAATCAGATTGTCTTAGATATCACCTGTAAATGCTGAAAACAAAATGTTTCGAGGACAGATAGGCGCTAGGCGTAGGCTGTAGGTACTAATGACGTTTTTGATACGTCCGGCTCAGCCCTTTTGATCACGCCGCCAAAACCTACGACGCATGTGGACATTGTTAATTTCGATACGTATTCGTGATTGAAATCTGCTCATTTACACTAAAGCTTTCTTGTTTATGATTTAATCAATGAGAAACGATGCCGAAGCAACTAACTTGTACTAACGCGGTTTTTAGTACGGCCTCGTACGGCTTGCACTTTGCAGGCTGTAAGTACATTTCCCACGTCTGATTTTGGAAATGAAACACTACCAGATCAAACTTGGGTTCTATAATCAAAGGTTTTACAATGAAATCAAGGAATTAGCTCTAAATAACTAAATCAGAATATAAAACAATGTCCACAGCGTAATGTCGGCGTCAAAGAGAGTGACAGTCTACCGTTTCGCGCCTAAATTGACAGCTACTGTCATTACTGTCAATGTCACGCTTAAGGCGTTCCTATACACTCTAAACATTAAAAATTCGTCTACACGCTAATAATATTAACAAACTCTCCACAACTTCAGAAATATTTCGGCCGCTGACTCATGGCGTGCAAACTAAACGAGGTAGAGCTGTATAAAAAACTGATTTGTGTAGCATATTAAATAATCAATTAGATGTATATAGTGCGACCCCAATCATCGATCTAGAAGTTGGGTGAAAAAAATAATATTAACAAACTCTCCACAAGTTCAGAAATATTTCGGCCGCTGACTCATGGCGTGCAAACTAAACGAGGTAGAGCTCTATAAAAAACTGATTTGTGTAGCATATTAGATAATCAATTAGATGTATATAGTGCGACCCCAATCATCGATCTAGAAGTTGGGTGAAAAAATGTATCTTAACAAACGCTCCACAACTTCAGAAATATTTCGGCCGCTGACTCATGGCGTCCAAACTAAACGAGGTAGAGCTCTATAAAAAACTGATTTGTGTAGCATATTAGATGATTAATTAGACGTATATAGTGCGACCCCAATCATCGATCTAGAAGTTGGGTGAAAAAAATAATATTAACAAACTCTCCACAACTTCAGAAATATTTCGGCCGCTGACTCATGGCGTGCAAACTAAACGAGGTAGAGCTCTATAAAAAACTGATTTGTGTAGCATATTAGATAATCAATTAGATGTATACAGAGCGACCCCAACCGTCGATCTAGAAGTTGGGGGAAAAAAATTATCTTAACAAACTCTCCACAAGTTCATAAATATTTCGGCCGCTGACTCATGGCGTCCAAACTAAACGAGGTAGAGCTCTATAAAAAACTGATTTGTGTAGCATATTAGATGACCAATTAGACGTATATAGTGCGACCCCAATCATCGATCTAGAAGTTGGGTGAAAAAAATAATATTAACAAACTCTCCACAAGTTCAGAAATATTTCGGCCGCTGACTCATGGCGTGCAAACTAAACGAGGTAGAGCTCTATAAAAAACTGATTTGTGTAGCATATTAGATATTCAATTAGATGTATATAGAGCGACCCCAATCGTCGATCTAGAAGTTGGGGGAAAAAAATTATCTTAACAAACTCTCCACAAGTTCATAAATATTTCGGCCGCTGACTCATGGCGTCCAAACTAAACGAGGTAGAGCTCTATAAAAAACTGATTTGTGTAGCATATTAGATGACCAATTAGACGTATATAGTGCGACCCCAATCATCGATCTAGAAGTTGGGTGAAAAAAAAAATATTAACAAACTCTCCACAAGTTCAGAAATATTTCGGCCGCTGACTCATGACGTCCAAACTAAACGAGGTACAGCTCTATATAAAGCTGATTTGAGTTGTCTATTAGATAAGTAATTAAACATATATGGTGCGACCCCAATCATCGATCTAGAAGTTGGGTGAAAAAAATAATATTAACAAACTCTCCATTAGTTCAGAAATATTTCGGCCGCTGACTCATGACGTCCAAACTAAACGAGGTACAGCTCTATATAAAGCTGATTTGAGTTGTCTATTAGATAAGTAATTAAACATATATAGTGCGACCCCAATCATCGATCTAGAAGTTGGGTGAAAAAAAATATCTTTACAATTTAGTTCAGAAATATTTCGGCCGCTGACTCATGGCGTGCAAACTAAACGAGGTAGAGCTCTATAAAAAACTGATTTGTGTAGCATATTAGATGACCAATTAGACGTATATAGTGCGACCCCAATCATCGATCTAGAAGTTGGGTGAAAAAAATAATATTAACAAACTCTCCATTAGTTCAGAAATATTTCGGCCGCTGACTCATGACGTCCAAACTAAACGAGGTACAGCTCTATATAAAGCTGATTTGAGTTGTCTATTAGATAAGTAATTAAACATATATGGTGCGACCCCAATCATCGATCTAGAAGTTGGGTGAAAAAAATAATATTAACAAACTCTCCACAAGTTCAGAAATATTTCGGCCGCTGACTCATGGCGTGCAAACTAAACAAGGTAGAGCTCTATAAAAAACTGATTTGTGTAGCATATTAGATAATCAATTAGATGTATATAGTGCGACCCCAATCATCGATCTAGAAGTTGGGTGAAAAAAATTATCTTAACAAACTCTCCACAACTTCAGAAATATTTCGGCCGCTGACTCATGGCGTCCAAACTAAACGAGGTAGAGCTCTATAAAAAACTGATTTGTGTAGCATATTAGATGACCAATTAGACGTATATAGTGCGACCCCAATCATCGATCTAGAAGTTGGGTGAAAAAAATAATATTAACAAACTCTCCACAACTTCAGAAATATTTCGGCCGCTGACTCATGGCGTGCAAACTAAACGAGGTAGAGCTCTATAAAAAACTGATTTGTGTAGCATATTAGATAATCAATTAGATGAATATAGAGCGACCCCAATCGTCGATCTAGAAGTTGGGGGAAAAAAATTATCTTAACAAACTCTCCACAAGTTCATAAATATTTCGGCCGCTGACTCATGGCGTCCAAACTAAACGAGGTAGAGCTCTATAAAAAACTGATTTGTGTAGCATATTAGATGACCAATTAGACGTATATAGTGCGACCCCAATCATCGATCTAGAAGTTGGGTGAAAAAAATAATATTAACAAACTCTCCACAAGTTCAGAAATATTTCGGCCGCTGACTCATGGCGTGCAAACTAAACGAGGTAGAGCTCTATAAAAAACTGATTTGTGTAGCATAATAGATGACCAATTAGACGTATATAGTGCGACCCCAATCATCGATCTAGAAGTTGGGTGAAAAAAATAATATTAAAAAACTCTCCATTAGTTCAGAAATATTTCGGGCGCTGACTCATGACGTCCAAACTAAACGAGGTACAGCTCTATATAAAGCTGATTTGAGTTGTCTATTAGATAAGTAATTAAACATATATGGTGCGACCCCAATCATCGATCTAGAAGTTGGGTGAAAAAAATTATCTTTACAAACTCTCCACAAGTTCAGAAATATTTCGGCCGCTGACTCATGGCGTGCAAACTAAACGAGGTAGAGCTCTATAAAAAACTGATTTGTGTAGCATATTAGATGACTAATTAGACGTATATAGTGCGACCCCAATCATCGATCTAGAAGTTGGGTGAAAAAAATTATATTAACAAACTCTCCACAACTTCAGAAATATTTCGGCCGCTGACTCATGGCGTGCAAACTAAACGAGGTAGAGCTCTATAAAAAACTGATTTGTGTACCATATTAGATGATCAATTAGATGTATATAGAGCGACCCCAATCATCGATCTAGAAGTTGGGTGAAAAAATGTATCTTAACAAACGCTCCACAACTTCAGAAATATTTCGGCCGCTGACTCATGGCGTGCAAACTAAACGAGGTAGAGCTGTATAAAAAACTGATTTGTGTAGCATATTAGATAATCAATTAGATGTATATAGTGCGACCCCAATCATCGATCTAGAAGTTGGGTGAAAAAAATTATCTTAACAAACTCTCCACAAGTTCATAAATATTTCGGCCGCTGACTCATGGCGTCCAAACTAAACGAGGTAGAGCTCTATAAAAAACTGATTTGTGTAGCATATTAGATGACTAATTAGACGTATATAGTGCGACCCCAATCATCGATCTAGAAGTTGGGTAAAAAAAATTATATTAACAAACTCTCCACAACTTCAGAAATATTTCGGCCGCTGACTCATGGCGTGCAAACTAAACGAGGTAGAGCTCTATAAAAAACTGATTTGTGTAGCATATTAGATAATCAATTAGATGTATATAGTGCGACCCCAATCATCGATCTAAAAGTTGGGGGAAAAAAATTATCTTAACAAACTCTCCACAAGTTCATATATATTTCGGCCGCTGACTCATGGCGTCCAAACTAAACGAGGTAGAGCTCTATAAAAAACTGATTTGTGTAGCATATTAGATGACCAATTAGACGTATACAGTGTGTGGCCCATAACACGGGCGAAGGATTGAAACGTAGATTATACTCCTCAAACTGAACAACGTTTGTTCAGCGACTTTTAAAAATAACTTAGGGTTTGATTTTTAGTACATTTTAAAGTTTACCTGAACACGCAATGTATTGCGAAATTGATTATGTCTGTAGGGTGACAAGACTGACAAGCAATGTCAATTAGACGGATTTTAACGTACATTGAAAATAATATTTAGTTAGTATGAAAAAGAGACAATCTAAAAACTAAATTTTTTTTAAAGTTGTTGGACAATAGTTTTATTGTTTGAGGACTTCAATCTACGTTTGAATTTTTGCTCGTGTTTTGGGCCACACACTGTATAGTGCGACCCCAATCATCGATCTAGAAGTTGGGTGAAAAAAATAATATTAACAAACTCTCCACAAGTTCAGAAATATTTCGGCCGCTGACTCATGGCGTGCAAACTAAACGAGGTAGAGCTCTATAAAAAACTGATTTGTGTAGCATATTAGATGACCAATTAGACGTATATAGTGCGACCCCAATCATCGATCTAGAAGTTGGGTGAAAAAAATAATATTAACAAACTCTCCATTAGTTCAGAAATATTTCGGCCGCTGACTCATGACGTCCAAACTAAACGAGGTACAGCTCTATATAAAGCTGATTTAAGTTGTCTATTAGATAAGTAATTAGACATATATGGTGCGACCCCAATCATCGATCTAGAAGTTGGGTGAAAAAAATTATCTTTACAAACTCTCCACAAGTTCAGAAATATTTCGGCCGCTGACTCATGGCGTGCAAACTAAACGAGGTAGAGCTCTATAAAAAACTGATTTGTGTAGCATATTAGATGACCAATTAGACGTATATAGTGCGACCCCAATCATCGATCTAGAAGTTGGGTGAAAAAAATAATATTAACAAACTCTCCACAAGTTCAGAAATATTTCGGCCGCTGACTCATGACGTCCAAATTAAACGTGGTACAGCTCTATTTAAAGCTGATTTGAGTTGTCTATTAGATAAGTAATTAGACATATATGGTGCGACCCCAATCATCGATCTAGAAGTTGGGTGAAAAAAATTATCTTTACAAACTCTCCACAAGTACAAAAATATCTCGGCCGCTGACTCATGACGTCCAAACTAAATGAGGTAGAGCTATACTAAAACTTGATTTAAGTAGCCTATTAGATGTTCAATTAGACGTTTATAGTGCGACCCCAATCATCGATCTAGAAAATAGGTGAAAAAAATTTTCTTAACAAACTCTCCACAACTTCAGAAATATTTCGGCCGCTGACTCATGGCGTGCAAACTAAACGAGGTAGAGCTCTATAAAAAACTGATTTGTGTAGCATATTAGATGATCAATTAGATGTATTTAGTGCTACCCCAATCATCGATCTAGAAGTTAGATGAAAAAAATTATCTTAACAAACTCTCCACAAGTTCAGAAATATTTCGGCCGCTGACTCATGGCGTGCAAACTAAACGAGGTAGAGCTCTATAAAAAACTGATTTGTATAACATATTAGATGATCAATTAGATGTATTTAGTGCGACCCCAATCATCGATCTAGAAGTTAGGTGAAAAAAATTATCTTAACAAACTCTCCACAAGTTCAGAAATATTTCGGCCGCTGACTCATGGCGTGCAAACTAAACGAGGTAGAGCTAATCTAGAAGTTTAGTTAAGTAGCCTATTAGATGGTCAATAAGACGTTTATAATTGGACCCCAATCATCGATCTAGAAAATAGATGAAAAAAATGAAATCTGAACGAGACCTCAGGTTCAGAAATATTTCGGCCGCTGACTCATGGCGTCCAAGCTAAACGAGGTACAGCTCTATTAAAAACTGATTTGTGTAGCATATTAGATGATCAATTAGATGTATGTAGTGCGTTCTCAATCATCGATTTAGAAGTTAGGTGAAAAAAATAATCTTAATAAACTCTTCACAAGTACAAAAATATTTCGGCCGCTGACTCATGACATCTAAACTAAATGAGGTAGAGCTATACTAAAATTTGATTTAAGTAGCCTATTAGATGTTCAATTTATAGTGCGACCCCAATCATCGATCTAGAAGTTAGATGAAAAAATGAAATTTGAACAAGATCTCAAGTTCACAAATATTTCGGCCGCTGTGTCATAATTGTCATATCGTTCAATCTAAACGAGGCCCAGCTCTACTAAAAGCTGATTTGAATATCCTTTTAGATGCCTAATAACTTATTTAATTGAGGGCGAGCGTCATTGATTTAGTTGTTGTATAGAAAAAGCGAAATCTATAAGAGTCGGCTGGAATGATTATCGGTAAGAAAAAATGCTCTAGGCTTTATACTTTGTCTGGTTGGATACTTTGTCTTAACGTTGTGTAAATAGCTATTTTTGTAGATTTATTTATGTTTCACTCCATTTCTGTTACTTATATATGGTGATATTTATTATGGACTTCTTAATTCGGTAGGTTTATTTTAGTGTGAAGTTGGCGGCTAAATGTTGGCGGCCGATTGGCGCCAACATTTGGCCGCCAACTTTCGGCCGCTAACTTCACACCGGTGAGTTATCTGACCTAGATATTGAGAGTATTGAAATGCAGATGAAATACATTTTGAATAAGTTGCGAAGTTGACTGATTTCAGTGCGGAGGGTAGAAAATAATACCTAACAGTATTTTGTGTAGCTAATTGTAAATAACATAATTTATATGTTTGTTACTTCTGACCTTTGTGTCTTTTGACCTTCTGTTAAAAATCTGAAAAAAACACAGAGCATAATCAGCAGCAGAAGTAGTACAGGGTGGGAGATGTTCAAAATGATTATGGCACGATTTTGTTTAGAGACCGTGTAGATGTTTCTGACATCCCGCCCGCTAAGCTACTCTACTCCTGTTACTAACTCTAATATTTGTATCTAATCATGACATTATACAGCAGTGTTTCTTTTGTAAATTAATGTTTTGGTTCGTAATGGCTTGTGTCTCCATTCAAATGGATCAAATCAAACAGATGACTGCATGTTGTTAGAGTTAGCTCCTGTCATAATTATAGTTTCGCTTAAGTTGTAATGGCAACACCAACTTCCTGAGGTAGGGTTATGCCGGCCTCATATTGTGCTCCAAAGCAAGGGCTTAACCCTGAGGTAGGAGGGATTTTAACCTCATTCTTACTGAAATCGATCTATAGACTAGTATAAATGTTGCTGCAAGAAAAGTCGTGCATTAAAACATTGATACACCAGAGATAGAAGATAATCAAAACCATCGGTTAGGTAGCAAAATTGGGGATGGGGACTATGATATATGTATTACGATCAACACAAGTAGTAGGCATCATTATACTGTTATTCATTCGTTTTCATGATCTATATGTAGTTTAGTAGTTTCACGAGCTATCAAAACAAGACGCTCCAACCGTCGGGCTGGAGTTTATCAACTTTTATTTGCTCTTAGCGAATCAACGCAACTAGCTCCTTGGCAAATATAAACAACTTAATGAAGCGTATGTTTGTCTCAGCCTCAAAATTAGTTGCCAAGGGAAATACCGTTTAGATCTTTGCAAATACAAGCCTTTGCTGTGGATTTAAACCCCCATTAGGAACTTTATCTTACGCAATTATAGGATCAAAATCAAGCTTATTCCGTTGATTGTAGAGTTCATGTTTCAAGGGTGAAATTGAAACGTTTACTTTGCAGTGCGTCAATAGTGACAGATACGCAACGTGCACCAGTTCAAGTAGGACCTCTAAATATGTGCAGTTGTTACGGAATGCGAGATCAGTTTGTACTAGAAAGGAGTTTAGAACAAAATTATTTGAGAGTCAGGTAGAACTTATAGCTTTATGAAATTTTGATGAGATGCGTCGGGTCTGAGCATAAATAGTTACATAAGATTATGTGAAGATGCGAATATTTGAGATGGGTCGGTCAGACATTGGAACAATACAATTTGCTATAGTTGACTAGATCATTTTTTATTCAATCCACACATTTTCCGGGATGGGTTTTAAAAATAAGTTGATGGTAGAAAATTATAGCTTCATATCTAGGTAATATATTTTTACTAGAAAATACACCCGGTAATTATTTTGTTCCAGAATTACCTATTGGGAGTCACTACACAGTTTTATCCCTTTGCATTCCTTATTTTTAACATTTAAATGGAGAAAAATTTTGAAACATTTTGCAATAAAAGTTAGGACAGCTTATCTCATTTTCGTCCCTTTCTAGAAATAAATTCAAGACTATGAAAACGGATCGTAAGAAAATGTCACTTATAAGTGATTCATTTGTATTGGTGTTTTCGGTATGTTATGCATCCCATCAGCATAATTTCGTTTTGCTGCTGCGTTTGAAATACCTTGTAGCGCCTGCTTGTTGTTGTCCCTTGTGTTATAGCGCTATGCGATGCTTGTTTACATAAACTTTGCCTTCGATATTCTATCTCATAACTAGGTTATCACGTTCCCTGTTTGAGGTTCGATTTGGTTTCGGAATCAAGAGTTTGTAGGTGATACAAACGTGGTCTAATCTAGCACGTGATGTGCTTGCACTGTAACTGTTCGATGTGTGTGAGGTAACGGTTTCTGGTACATTTAGGCTATTTCAAAATAATTTACAACAAAGACAATATCGGTGCTCAATTTTATTGAGTTCAGCATTAGTATCGATTATGAGTGCAGCATCAGTATTGGACACCTTGAGAGAATGCCAGGCGATAGGGCGGCCAAAAGAGCTGACGTTGGACGTCCTCTAGGTCGACGTCCATCAGGTCGTCCTAGGTACCGCTGGAGAGACCAGGTCGAAAGAGTCCTAGGCGCCCTACAAGCAGAAAACTGGGAGGAGATCGCACAAAACAGGACGCTTTGGCGCCATCTCGTGTCGGAGGCCAAGACTCACTTCGGGTCGCTAAGCCAGAGGAGTTAGTTAGTTAGTTAGTTCATCAGTAACGGCATTTGTCAGTGGAGCAATTTCCATGCATGTCTGTCAAATGCCTTCTCTTTTACAGCCTGATACGACACGTTGTTTATTTTTTCCTTTACTTGATCCATAATATACTTGGCTTTCCTGAGTTCCTTTTTGCTGCAACTCTGCCTTCTATATTTCTTATAAACTCGTCGTGTCGTAGTCGTTGTTGGGTTAACCTAACCCATACGTAATTACAAATGTCATGTTAATCTGTTCAGCCTTCTAAAGTTCAAATATCCATAGATAAACGTTTACGAGCATAATATTATAAAGAACAAGACAAATCATACAATAAATAACCTAATTATTACCCTGGCAAATACCAAAATTTACATTAAGTACAACTTCAAGTGATCCTTAAATTGAAAGGCAACAAACATAATTTTAAACATGATTTTATCATTTCTATCCACACGAATGTCTCAAATTATTTGAATATATTAAAGCTGAACATAAACCAGTTACCAGACGAAACATACCCTTTTATTACATACCTCACGAGTTACCAGTAAATGCCCTCAGTTTAAATCCCCTTAACCGCAAAGACAATTCAGCAATCAGCCAATTACCATACTTCATTACCCTTCTTGTATAATTTAACCCGGCGGAACTCGCTAAGATGCCTAACGAGAACACAAACATTAGGTACTGGGTAAAAAATACCCAGATTTTTTTATACAGGATATTGTTTAATATTCTTGAAAATAATTCATAAAATATTGATATGCTTTATTACCTATTGTTTATTTGATATTGGTGGATAATTCAAATGATTTCGAATTTAGGTACATGAACTATCAACGGCAATAAAGGAAATTAAATAAATAAATAAAAATAAATATTATGACACATCCTGGGTATTAGACGACGATATTATATATAATAGGTACCTAGATATGGGTAAATACTTAAATAAATACAAAGCAAATATCCATAACTTAGGAACAAGTATCCGTGATAACCACATAAATAAATGACCTAACCAGGATTCGAACCCGGGACCTCCTTGACCGAATAGGCTTGGTCAGGCCCATAAAAGAAGAAAAAAAAAGATAAAATCAATATTACTTAACACTAGAACAGTCGCGCCCTTGTTTCGAACACTTTTAGTCGCTATGGGGTCCACTAGACCCAGTCTATTATGTCACCCTACATTATTGGGCACTTTTTACCCATCAGTGTGTATTCCCGGGTTAAGTAAGGGGACTTAGGGGACGAACTCGCGGTACACATATTTGAAAAACGACATTAAGACAATTACCTAATTGTGTCTTGTAATTTACGAACATCTCGTGCGAAAAGTAAATTACGATGGAATTCAAACGGAAAATAGGGATGAAAGACAACATTACAGTAAGAAAAATATAGCGTATTATTATAATGAGGTTTGTTTTTATTTTTTATGATCTTATTGCTTTTGACGTTTATGTATTATGAGCAGGGTTAGAAAATTGCGATGTTATTATACCAAAATTAACCGATGTCAACAATGGTACCAACACTCAGTTTTTTAGTAATGGAGGCAATTTAATTTTGTTACTTCCCGGGATTTCCCGGGATATTTAAATTTAGGATAACATGAACACATATTCAAGATAAGATAACGCTTTATGCTAAAAATACAATCGTTCTACCTTTTCCAGTATTTATAAACAGTCTAAATTAGAAATTATTAAATTACGAAGTATCTGATATTCCTAGTTTTTGCAAGGAATTACATCCTCTTGACATTTTGTACAATCCGGGAAATCCCGGACCGTGAATAATTGAAATCAATATTCTAAGAAGCAGTCTGCATACTGGCTTAACTTTTTCCGGGAATTTACTAACTTTAGGTATACTAGCATCGCAATTTCCTAACTCAGATTCGGAGGGCAGCAAAAAGTAAGCGTGTTAAGAGTCGCCAGGACGCTCAAATACAGCCAGATACAGATTTACATACAAAGAAAATACAGCCAGATACAGATTTACATACAAAACTTATTTTTGCTATATTTTCTTTTTATTACAATTTTTAGCAACGAAAATGAATTACCGACATAGATCTGTACTGCTAGAATGCCCATGCTAAATTTCGTGGTTCTAAAGCATGTCGTTTTAAAATGAGAGCTGAACTACGTTTGTATGGGGACGCGGGTTCACGCGAGCGTCCTGGCGACTCTTAATAGCATGCCCAAAGCCTAAGGCCTGACACTGTATCATAAGATTTATCAGTCTATCATTATTCATCCTTCTAGCGTTTATACTGGCACTTTGCCACGGCTGAATTGAGCCTAGGGTCCGCTTGGCAACCTAATCCCATGTATTGGCGTAGGCATTGGTTTTTACGAAAGCAACTGATCATTACTACTTTTATTAAATAAAAGAATATAAATACAGGATTTTTTGAATAAAATAACTGAGTTTTATAATACTTTATGGCCCCATACGTGAAGAATGTCAAGGTGTTGATGCGCGAAAGCCGTCCGGCCATAAAATCAGCGGAAACTTACTCAAGCCTGTTTAATGTCGTCACATTCTGGGTACATATTCCAATGTGTTAAAAAGCCTTGGGGTCTTACGCAAAGTATGGCAATAGTTCCTCATTCCTCAAAAATTATCTGAATAATCTAAAGGTAGAAACTATTTTAATAAGTAACATGTTTTTATTTTCAACCGACAACGACTTCAAGATTTTGAAAGAGGAGGTTATCAATTCGTCGGGATCTTTGTTTTTTAACCGACTTCAATTCCATAATTTTTTGGTTTTTTTTTTATGTATGTTCACCGATTATTCTAAGACGGCTGGACCGATTTGGAAAATTATTTTTCGTTTGAAAGAGTATCTATACTTCACAGTTGGTCCCATTGTCACCAGGTCGAGATCTGATGATGGAATCCTGGAGAAATCGAGAGAGCTTTTCAACTATTATAGGCACACCTATAGTGATTTCACTATTTTTTACAGCATCTCGGCCACTTCCTCCTGGAATAACGGATCCGAAGTGGATCGGTTCTTTTTGTTTGAAATTATTATTTTTAATCATTTGTTTAACTTATACTCGTACTGTAAGGTACTTAATACTTATTTCACGATCGGTAAATTAATTGATTTTCCATTCGTTTGTACGCCGCTTTGGGGCCCAGAAATTCACTTGCCAGTGGTTATATCAAAAGCAAAGCTTAATAACTGGTTCTGCAGGAAACTCAAATATTAACTTTCAAGTTTGATTTCAGTTTGCAAGTTTCATAATTAAGTAGTTAAGTGGTATGAGATCGATTAACACCACAGATTAAATACTCTAAGCGCACACGAATAGGGTATAAGGATTGACCAAAAAAAAAACCGTACAAGTGCGTGTCGGATCACGCATAATTGAGGGTTCCGTAGCTATCCAAAACATTAATATCGCAAGGTCGTATCTGCCTATACACCTAGATTTTTGGAGATAACTAAAATCGCCTTAACCGATAATGTTCAAAATAATTTTCATGGAAAGCAATGTCAAGATTAGCGAGATGTATCTTCTTGAATTTTTCATAATTTTTCGACTTACGGTTCAAATGTTACAGGGGGGACACAAATTTTTAGACTTTCGGCTTGATTATTTCTGAAAGTATCCACTTGATCAAAAATTGTTCAAAGAAACCTCAATGTTATTTTTAAAGGCCTATCGATTGATGTGCAACACGTTTTTGACAATTAGCTCGTATTTATATAAAATCATATTGACAAAAACTTACCATTCACCTTAATATATCGTCAATATTGTGATCGTGACGTTATTTTGACTACAAAAAGAATCGGTGCTTTGATTTTTTTTCACTGGTTTGAGTAATAAAAATCTACGAGGAGACACATTTACACTGGTCGCCTGCGCCCGCTTCGCTTCTGTTCAATAAATACTGACTCGTCTTCAAACGCGCTTTCAGGTCAAGTATGCCCTTTTGCACGGGTAAATGGAAAACAGGGATAATAAGTTCTCACTGACTGGAAAAATATGTCTTAGACTATGTCCGGGCACGTAGTAAATAATTGTTCGTGCTGAAGGTTCACTGTTATTGGGGTAGAATCATATCTGTCAGCGTTGAACCGCATTTTGTAGAATTCAAAATGGCCGTTAACATATTTAACAATTCTAAGTTTAAAACACGTTTAGACACGATCCAACTTCAATACGATTTCCGTCCGAGACGCAGGGTAGTGCGGACGTCTTGAGAATAGTTTCTTTGTATTTTGCTCATTTTAGTAGGTAGTTCAGGGTGTAGTATTGATAGCTATATTGTGCGGTGATCTATAAACAAATCTGCAGCTTATGAAGAATTAGTCTCATAACGCGTGTAGCCACTCTTTAGTTAGACGGACGGTTATCCTGGCTGGCCGCCACGTGTTTGTAAAGAATAGCTATCACTTTACAAATAACAAGGCCTATACCGAACAACGTTGCCTATATTTTATTAAAAGTAATAAAAGTGAGATTAACGTATATACTCGACATTGGCAAAATTCCCATTGCTTTAGACAAAGGGAGCCATTATATGAAAAAAAAAACTTCAATACAACTCCAATGCATTTTAACCACACAATACAGCTAGCGCCTACACGTCTGAATCAGAAATATCAGAATTTCTTTGCAAATTATTCCGATGGTACTTCAATACAACTTCAATAAGTACCTTTAGTTGATTGTTTGTTGTGTGTTGTAGTTATGTTTGAGATAGATCGTGTTCTTAAGGGGCTACTTTAAAAATTATAGGTTTTTTCAAACGCTCTAGTGACTAAACGGGAAAAGGGGCTGAATTTATTTTCGTATATATATTATTAGACTATATACTCTTGTTTTTGGCACAAGCCGAAACACGATTGCTGAAAGTTGCCTCGATAGAAAAAAAATCCGAAGTTGGGTCCTTTTTCCCCTTATTTTTCTTAGCTAACGTAGACTATAAAAGATTAAGCAATATAACTAAGTAAAAAATATGGTATTCTGGTTTATCTAAAAAGTCACAGAAACAAAATTAGACAAAACTTTATAGGTTCGCTTATTTATCGTAGTTTAGTCAAAAAGTCTGATCTTTAAGAGCGCTGCATCTCTTTTTATCGTTCACGGCAGCCATAAACGTGTCTCTTACGGATGGGCGTGGCTTGTCCGAATCGAGGAACGGCCTTAATGTATTTTAAAATTAGAGTGCCGTGTTCTTACGGGTGCTCACGCGCTTAGGCGATTATCACACTGGCGCCGCATGCGGATCCGTCGCCAGTGTGATAATCGCCTTAGCATACCTCTGCCTCTGTTAAGACTGTACGAAAATAATTGTCATTTCCTCCCAGAAAAACCTTATCATATATGTAGTCTATAAGTTAATATATCTCTTAAATCAAGTATTTTACGAGAAATTTGAAATTTACTGAGCACAACACTCATTCCTCGCCTAAAATATTGACGGGCTTAAGAGTCGCCAGGACGCTCGCGTGAACTCGCGTCCCCATACAAACGTAGTTTAGCTCTCATTTTAAAACGACATGCTTTAGAACCACCAAATTTGGTATGGGCATTCTAGCAGTACAGATCTATGTCGGTAATTCATTTTCGTTGCTAAAAATTATAATACAAAGAAAATATAGAAAAAATAAGTTTTGTATGTAAATCTGTATCTGGCTGTATTTTCTTTGTATTACAATTTTTTGCAACGAAAACGAATTACCGATATAGATCTGCACTATTAGAATGCCCGTGCCAAATTTCGTGGTTCTAAAGCATGTCGTTTTAAAATGAGAGCTAAACTACGTTTGTATGGGAACGCGAGCGTCCTGGCGGCTCTTAAGAGGATGATAAGAGCTAAATTCCCTCCCTATCTTTTTCAGCGCGAGTGAAAGAGAAACACTGCGTTACGATTAGTATGGGAGCTCATTGCAAATTTTGCAAAATGATTAATTAAAAAAAAACTATGCATTTATTGAGAAATTTAAGGCAACGAAGTTTTTAGTATTAGTGTGGTGGAATGTTGTCCTTAATTACAGACATATAAGTCAAGAAACTAAAGACGTGCGATTGTTTTAAGCTAATTTTAGATGTAACTTTGGAATTATTTTCTATCGAGCCGATTTCGTCCAATCGTGTATTGGAATTAACCAAGTTCTTTTAAATATAATGAATATTAACATATATTTTTTTTACTTTTCCAAAACAAGTAGTTATAGCTATATGACTGTTTAAGTAAAGTCAATTTGAAGGTCATCGGGTCTTCTCAGCCTCTTAAGACTATTGTGAGTTCGCTAAGATCTTGGATATCTATCAAAATGGCGGAGATATAAATCTTCTCAGTTTTAGCTATGTTCGCGAGGTCTGCAGCTCACAGAGCCACTATTATGTATTTATATTTAATTATTTGTTTATAACTATTACATATTTCTTCACCTTGTACCCAAATCACATGCCTTTATGCAGCTTTCACAGTGCTGCGGTTTCCGCATGCGGCGCCGGTGCGCGAGTGAGATAGCGCTCTGTATGAGTATAGCGCTGTCACGCTTGCACACCGTCGCCGCATGTGGTATAGTTGAATTGTCGAGAGCGTGGAATTGCATATGTAGTGGTTGTACCGTGTTGTGCCTCTTTGTGTGCTGATTCAAATATAAAATGCCTGTAAACAAACAATACTACTACATATGCAATTCCACGCTCTCGATAATTCAACTATATCTATAGCTTGAATACCGTTTTGGAAGTCATGATTGTGTTATGATTTTTTCTATGTATGTTTTCTTGAGCCCTAAACTTTTCACTTCCGCTGGTAACGTCTACGTCGCATGGCCCGTGTCCAAAGTATCCATAATTAGGGTCAGCCATACTTTACGTAACAGCTATATTTAAAGCTCTCAGGGGATCTGACGGGCGGCGATACTGACTGAAGGTTTAGAAGCCGAATTTCAAGTGTAAACGTCGAATTTTGATAATGTTTACGGTTTAAGTAACATTTTATCATGCCGTGCGACATGTTTTGGAAAGCCTAGGTCTTCATACTCAATACCGTTACGTGATACAACTTTGCCTACGATGCAGAAATTTTCTTGCTTGAAAAACATGGTTTTCTTGATCAAACAGCTATTTATATCCTATTCCTGAGATAAGATTCTGGCTGTTTGATGAAGATAATCATGTTTTTCAAACCAGGTAAAGTTGTGTTGTCACCGTGGGGTGCTCGGCCTTAGAATTGTCCCCCACCATATCGTCCCGTGGTTGCAGTAGGAGTCTGCTAAGGGAATATACTGGGAGATGGGCAGCATCTTCCGAGAGCCTAAGAACAATAAACAAAAAAAAACTGCGCGTGCCCACCCGCCTGCCAAGCGTGGCGCGTATGGCAACCCCCCCCCCCCACCCTTAAAGGGGAGGCCTATGTTCAGCAGTGGACGTCTTATGGCTGAGATGATGATGAAAGTTGTGTTGTGCGTCGTATGCAAAGTTGGAGCACGTGAAGCTAGTCAAATCTGGAATTGATATTGATTTGACATCACTCGCAGAGGTACCTTGTACCTTAATTTACCAGTTATCGACCACCAATGTTTTGGCCAAACAATATTATCCCAAAATTTCTACAATACCTATCCAATTTAAGAGATTACCAAAACCGCCACAATAATGCTTTAGGTAATCCCTAATAAAGAATGAAACTCACGTATACACGAGCAAATTTCGTTTATTAAATGTATTAAAAATTCTACTTGACGCTCAATTTTCACCTACATAAATGGACTAGCAGAATACGGGTAGAATAAAAACGCAATTTAGGCGGAGTTCGTTGGGCGTGAATTTATTTTGCTTATTTCGGGTCGGAGTTTACATTGTCGTGCTGGGGATCAACTGAGATACAGGCTTATTTAATACTTAAAAATTTAATGTGGTTTTTAAATTAGCTATTTAAACAATATTTAATGTATTCTGATAGTTTATTGAAGCCACAGGGGTATAAACATACCTATATTATAATGTTTTGGAGCCCATATGGTTGGTGAGGGCGTGTTTAGTGTGTATTTTATATAACTCACCTTATTACAAAAACTATTTAAAACGGGATATTTACCATGTGAGTTTGTGATTGTGTTGTTACCAACATGTTTTGTTCTTAATAAGTAAACTTTGAGCTATAAGCAAATAAACTTTATTAACTCCTTACATAATTCTGGGTATAAATAAAATCGTTCACTTGTCCTTTTTTTTACACTTTTCAGTGGAAATAGAAAATAAACTTCATTCAATGATTTTCTAAAACAGTTTATCTCTAAAAAGAACCTTCGGGTTTTAGAAAGAGATGTCGGGTATCAATTAACAGTGACACATGAAATAGCAGAACAGCAATATTACCCTCGTGTGCCATCGCCGATTCCCGAAAGCTCACGAACTGTAAACAGTTTTTTTTTATTTTTTCCAATCAAAGGTTTTTTTAGTAAAAATTAACTCGTTATCTTAGTTTTCAGTTTTTTTTATACAAAAGCGACTTCTTAGATATTCAGGTGTCTAGCAAAACTCACTAAGTACTCACAAGGTTGATTTTCGTTTAATTACTTTTTATACTTACTAAGTTTTGCTTGTCACCCGACGATATCCAAAAAAATAATTTTTCCAAGCTCTGATTGGTAAGATTTTCTGAAATTTTTTCAACAACAATCGTGTTTTTCCCACTTTTGTGGCCCGTATTGAGACGGAACCGTAAGCAAACTTACGTTTCTCGTTCGGCCAAATATTTCTTTTGATTTGCCCGGACACTCCGCGATGCCACTGTAAATGGATTATTCATTCGATTATTGGAGCAGTGGGGAAAGAATTCAATTTTGGATTCAGCGAAATGAAATTTCTGAAAGCTCCTTTTCTGTACAAAATAAATTTATAGCTCGAAAATAGGTTAGCGTTGAAACGAGTTGAGACTTTTAAGTGATGTCCGGCGATGTTGTTTTGCGAAAAGCCTGAAAAATACATTCGAGGACACAACCTATTGTCCTTTGTACGGATTTGTTTTATACGAAATGACCCGTTTTCTTTAACTTTAAGTAGTCTTTAAAGTATTTTAATTTTTTTTTTTTTTTTTTATTTAAAAATTAAAATACTTTGTAAAACTAGTTAATAAGATTGTTAAATAAAGGCTTATTGAATTGAATTGAATTGAAGTCTTTAAAGATCAATTCATCACTGTCAACACCTTGTGTACACTCATTGCCAATTATATCTTCGATATTGATTAATTATGGCCTTATGCCTGTTAGTTAGTTGAATTATCATCAAAGTGCAGTCGCTTGAAAGCCGCTATGATATGCGTTATGTGACTCCATTGAATTATAATATAATGTAGAGGCAGTCTCAAACAATATTTATCGAAAATATGGCCCGTAAAAAATTGTAACCAGTCCGTCTTATCACTGAGTAAAGTCTAATAAAATTGCCCAAGAAACACGCTGTACGAGTCGTTCTTACAGCGCTATTGTGGGCCATATTTTGAGCTGATTGTGTATCTTGTTCTGTATTACATACCGGTGTGAGACTCAAATGAATTTAAAAATAAATTTGATATGCAGTATGATGTTTTTTTAATAAATTGCTTATTGATACTGTTTGCACTTTTTTCAAGGCATTTATGAATTTCAACTTTGTTATTTCTTTTATTACTTATTTTATATATTTTGTTACCAAAACATTTATTTAGTTTCCTTAAATTTACTAGAAACCTGTTCAATTATTCATAAAAAGAAATAAATCTAAACATGCAATATGCATCAAAGCTTCACATATATGGCCCATTTTAAAACTATTCGAAAATTCGTAGCTTTCATTCCAATTTTAAGTTTAAGGTCCAGCATGGCCGCCTGTCAATCGTTCAAATCGCGGCACTAACGCGGCACGGACGCGACGTATGTGGCAGAATGTTGCGGTACGATGCGAAACGTGGCACATCATGGATTAATTGAAATTTGTGGCACGACAATGCATGTCAGGTCGCAAAGTCGCCACGCGGTACGACAACATCGAAATACCGTTAAATGGGGTGAGTTGGTTTCGCGGGGTGAGTTGGGTTATGGACGGGGAGAGAAGTGATAAATGGGGGGTGAGAGGGGATTTTAACGCTACTGCTACAAAAATAATGTATTCCAATTTAAAATGGAGCTATAGTAATGCTCATAACATAATTTAAAACAATCGATCTAACAATATTCCAAAATCACCTTTGTATGAAATCCCCATTACGAGGGACTACAGTGTGAGGTGGGATTTCCTGTTTGTCGTCAAAGTTATCAAATGGAACTACCCAAAATAAAATAGAAACTAAAATACAAACGCCCGGAACACACATTATACACCATTTAGTTTTCATATGTAAAAATAAAATTTTATCGAGGATTGAATGTCAGTTTTGACCCTACTCACCCCATTTTACGGTACAAAATGTTGTTATAGAACTGTCTATAGCAAGAACATGGAAGAGCGATAGTCGATTATCACACTGGCGACGGATCCGCATGCGGCGCCGGTGCGCGAGCGAGATAGCGCTCTGCATGTGTATAGCGCTATCTCGCTCGCGCACCGGCGCCGCATGCGGATCCGTCGCCAGTGTGATAATCGCCATAGAGGCAGTCAATTTGCGAATATCGAAATGTTGCCTCGACCACTCTTGCATATTCGATATCAATAACTACTGCCGATCGAAAAGGTTCACGAATATCCCCGACCGAATTTGAAGAATATAATAAGTGTGTGGTTTACGATGGAAATTTTATAGGGATTTAATGTTGCGTTACCGTGATTATTTTACTCCAACCCCTGGCCATAAAAAGTGACGCCTGCGATATTGCGAAAAGCGAAAAGCGATAATAGTCTAAGTCCTCATATAATTTTATAAATACTAATAAAAACGGGGTTTTTGAGCACCCGATATTTCGCCACAGTTGCATGATGCTCCATCATCGAAGTGACTCAATTCAATTTTTAAAATAAATGGCATTCTGTCCACAATATTGGGACAATTTTGCCAATGTCGAAGTAGAGACGACAAGTGTACGGTTAATTAGTTAAAATTTCGCTCCAAGAGCTGGACGTTGTACGGTGAGGTTAGGCTTTTTATAAGGAGATAGCTACTCCCTACAAAAAGCACGTGGACTAACGGATATCTAACTCAAACAGGGGTTACACTTGTTTTGAGATTAATTCTTCATTAGTTGCACACTAGTTCGTTAAATCACTGCAGAATAAGCTATATATTACACACTGAATCACGAAAATGAACAAAAAATAAGAAGTTAATCACAAAACCAAACCACCTTGCTCGACAAGATGGCCGCAAGTCCTCGAAGTGACTCACGTTGCGGCGAGTTTTAGTTGTAGTCTACCCACACACTGTAGCGATTTCGCTTTTCACCTCCCTTATCGAACGAGCGGAGCGCAAGCGAAGCGAGTTCTTACCAACAACTTCTGGCTACTGGGATATCTCGGCATTTCGATGGATTTTCGATTTTGAGGGTTTGTTCGACGATTACTTTAGTAACGTTTTTCTGACCTTTATGAAATTTTTCGGGATTGTAGTAGAGATACATAACATTTGAGAGTTCGTTTATGAGCTCGATTGATCAAGGAGTTGTGGACTTAGAAGGCGAAAAGAAATCTTCATATGGGTCTTGTTATATTGGTCAGCTTATTTGCATGTAAATCGCGAATTCACAGTTCGAGGCGGACTACTAGTATAATATGAATAATACACTACTGTACTGATTTCAACTAACATATTAATATACCGTTAATTATGGCAATAAAGTAATGACCCGCTTTGGGCCAGCGTCGGGACTATAGCCTGATCCCTCTCGTGCAGGAGGCCTGTGCCCAGCAGTGGGACTTATAGAGGCTAACATATTATATTATGGCAATAAAGTAGTTCTTTTGTATTCACAAGATCTAGTGATAGGTAAATATGTGTAAAAGTGAAACTCTAACTAGGTTGTCGAGAGCAGGGCATGCAATACCGGTATTGTTTGTATGGGCTAATACCGGAATTCCGGGATTGCCCATACAATCAATACCGGTATTACAAGCCTTAGTCGAGAGTTACTTTTATGTCTAGTTTACAATTAACTGCATGATCAAGAACAAGTGCGAAGTGTAGAAACATTTAGACACAATCTGACGTGTAAAAGTGCCCTTGTGGCCTACTTACTGAATAAATGTTTGATTTTGATTTTGACAATGATGATGGCTGGTTGAAGGTATTCACTGATGGCGCCAGCATAAGTTGTATCCGTCAGTCAAATAAAATTTTCTGACCTAGATACTAAGACATTTAAGATAAATAATATGTTGTATACTGCCTCCCCATTCCTCACCAGTCCCTTTGTGACCACGAATGTAACGTCACTTCAACGTCAACGCAAAAAAGAAATTGCTTACCTATTTTTGGTTTTGACTGTACTATATAGTTCATTATGTGGTGGGGCAGATGGTTTAGAACCCAACTAAGCCTATAAATAAAACTAAATAGCTTTAAACCCCCTTGACAGGAATGAGACAGAATTTAATTAGGAATTTTCGTCCTTCGGACACTAGGCCGGCCGGTTACTTTACACTGCTTAACTGCTATTGGCCATAAACATGCCAAGGCCAAATAAAATCGTTGAAAAACTACCTGTATGCACTTTTAAAAAAAGAAGTTTTATTTATAGTCAAAGAGAAGTTTGTTAAGAACGATAAAATAGAGAAGAAATGCTTGGAAATCTGCTTTGACACGATGATTTTATAAAGAACATCATAGAAGGTAGAGTTGAAGCAGAGAGGAAGTCAGGAGACCAAAGAGAGCATACATGGATCAAGTAAAGGGAAAGGGAGAAAAAAGAGTGTCATATAAGGCTGTAAAAAAGAAGACAAAAGACAGACATGCATGAAAATTGGTACACCGACAAGAACCTACACTAAAAACCATAATTAGGTGAACTAAATTGACAGGAGATTTCATAGAAAACTTGTCAAACAACTGTCAGATGTATGAACCCTCCTGTCAATTTAGTCCACCTCATTATGGTTTTTAGTTTAGGTCTTGTATTACACAGGGTAGTCTAACCTAGATGTTCATAGAAAGAAATTAGATGCCTCGCACCCAGGGCTGTCAGAATAGGTAAATATGTTAACCCATTTTAGCTTTCCGGTTAAGCATTTTTTTTTGCTTAGAAATTTTGATGTTGCCCGCATTTTTTTTTGAAACAAGCTTTTTATATTGTTTTTATCAATATTCTCTGGAATTGTACAGAATACTCAAACTAAAAAAAAACTTAGATGCAAGCTGAGTTCTAAGAAGTGCGCCAGTACTTATTATACAGAGCGTTCAAAGATTTACATACATTTAAAAGTTGTTAATGCCATATTCTCTACAGCAGTGTGCACTGTTTAATCACATGACACTACACAAACCCTTATCACGCGAACACTTCGTCTGAAATATTTACTGACCTAAAGTTTCGCGTTACAACTCGTCGTGCGGGTCATTTTAAACGGAGAAAACTATGCCAACCTAGGCTTTGTCTACAGTAGACTTTTTTTCTTTTTACGGTAGAATGATTCATCGTTATACTTAGGTTATCTAAAGTAGTATTTTTAATTCAATGCACAATATATTATAAAACAACTTTTTTCTATGCCCCTATAGTTCTGAATAAATATTAAATACGGAGGAATTATAGACATTCGTCCGCCATGTTGTCATTTTGACAGGTTAGGCATCGGAGGCCCATTTGGCATACATGATACAGACACGATTTTCAATCGTGTAAAAAAGCGAACACAATTAAATATTTTATAATAATAGAAATGAAAACTTATTTGGTTTTGGGATTTCAGGATTGATCCCATAGAATAAGTTGTTTCGTATATATGACCTACCTAATCACCCTTCACAATGTGGGTAGTTATTGAAAAAACATCCTATATACCTTCCTAGTTCGGCTTTATAAAGTTTTGACGTGAAACTATGCATGACCATGCAAGAACTTTTTTTTTTGTGTTTAACACTAAAGTTTAGTTGTCATTACAGGTGCTAGCTATATTTAACAACACATTATATGTGTTTAAAAAAAACCTTTGTAATTTCCACAAATGAATTTCTTGCGATTACAAAAAGTTTGTTGTCCCGGTATTTACAAAAAAAAAAATTATTACTATTTTTTTGTTGAATTTTTTTTCCGTGTAGCAAAAACCTCTTGTCAATATATTCCACTTCTCTTGCTCTTGCTATAAACCAGAAAGAGATGGAAACACACGAGGAGTTAGCTGAAAGGCCTGTTTTAAAGTACACTGAATTGAAACGCCCAAAAGTTGACAGTGACCGTATTCCATTGTTTAGCTCGCATTTATTACGAGTTGAGAAAAGTTTGTAATTACTCTGCAATTAGGGGTGAATTAAGGGCGGAATTTAAAGCAGTTTGCGAACTTAAATCATTTTGGTAGTTTCGTAATGATGTTGGTTTCGGAATAGTGATGTAGCGCTTGTTTACCGACTTTTTAATTTAATACTTTATGGTGATTCAGTTCGCTACGCAGTGCAGTCAACAGCTTAGTGGGTTAGATGTTCAAAATTACCTTCATACGCTCTTAGTCCTTTAACAATAGTTCTGTCAATATCATTATGAACACCTTACCCGCTTAGCTATTTTTGCTGCTGACTGTACGTTCTAGATTATCTGATCCCAGAGTTTTCTTGCTTAGGTACTCTACTCTCGAAGAATTTCAACCGACTTTTTCCGAAAATTTCAAAGGAGGAGGATTTCAATTCGTCGGGACCTTTTATTATGTATGTTCACCGATTATTCGAAGACGGCTGGACCAATTTGGAAAATTCTTTTTTTTTAAAGAGTGTATTTCACAGTTGATCCTATTGTTACCAGGTCTGGATCTGATGATGGGATCCTAGAGAAATTGAGGAAACTCTTCAACTATTATAGACATACCTATAGTGATTTGAGTATATTTTACTGCAACTCGGGCACTTCCTCTTGGAAAAGCGGAGCCTAAGTAAAGTCGGTTCTTTTTTTTAATTTTTTTTATTTGTTAATGAAATGAAAAAATGAAATGAAAAATGTTTATTCGGTGTAACACAGTAGAACGAAGGCAAGGACATACAATTAAAAAAGTTTACACCAAAATGGTTGCCACTCAGCATGTGTCATGACAGAATAGCCACAACGCTGATTTTCAGGGCAACCAAAACTTAAAACTATACTTAACTATTCTTAGCTATTCTTAACCTAATTAGTGACAACAATATTTCCAGGTGACATTCATGTCACTACTGGCAACTCCACTTGACCGGTTTTAAAATTTTATAAATTACGTGGAAATATTAAAATGTTACAAAAAAATAATTAATAAAAAGACTTGTGTTATGTACTCCTGAATGAATTAGCGTGAAGATAATTATAGTTTCTAATAACAAATTGCGATAATGAAAGATGGCGGTAGTCGACAAACAAACTTTTTAAGTAACTGACACATACAGTTGTAATAAGCAGTTAGTATCAACGACAGAGAAGATTCCATTTAATTACGACATGTACAGACAGGAATTAATTGAGGTAAGCTTCAACCTATCTGATCCTCGAGCAAGTAAGCCCGACATTTATTTTTAAAAGTGTAAACCGATTTCAGTGCACGGATCGGCGGCGGAATTAAGTTCCAGCATTTCGTGGCAGCAAACCTAAAACTGCCACGAAAGGCTGCTGTTTGATGTGAAGGACATACAAGTTGAAGAAACCTTGAAGGCCTAACTTCGGTGGACCTGGCATTACGCGACCATATAAGCTTGCTGTAGAGGTAGGAAGGCAACTTTCTGCTCACAACACCGAACACCAAATTGGCCAGATGAAGTTTTTGACGAGTGGACATTTTCAAAATACGATTTGTATTTAAGTATGGTGTCACGTACGAGCGCGGTGGGATGTTAAAACAAAAGCGTGCGCAGGCGTTTTGTACGCGTTGAATTAAGCGCTGCGTGCGTGCCAACAAGCGCGGACCGTACACTACGTCGCCATAGTTTAGTGTTGAGAGCACCAGAGTGTCACAAAGTTTAACTCTAAGCGCGACGTGTAGGAATTCGCGTATCTTGTACAAAACTTTCAGCCGGTAGAAACAGTTACGCACCGTATTCTGGATGTGACTTTCGTAACGCAGTTCTCCATCCATTACAATTCCCAAGTTACGACATTCATGTACACGTTCCAGTGGTTCATTGTTTATTTGTACACAGATGTTTGAATTGTAAATGTTTTCTCTTTGAATCTTAGAGCCCAGTATTAAATATTTTGATTTTGAAGGATTTAACAGAAGTGAGTTTGAGTGTGACCAGTCAGCTATACGTTGCAAATCACCATTGAGCTTGTTAGTTTGAGCAATAGCACTTTTACCACTACACGAGATATAAATTTGTATATCATCCGCATATGTATGAAATTTACAGTGCATAATGACATTAGGTAGATCGCTGCAATACAGTATAAACAATAAGGGCCCCAGAATTGACCCCTGGGGTACGCCTCTCGAGACCGTGCAAATTTCAGACAGTTTTTTCTTTCCGTTGGTTCCAAGGATTTCCACTAACTGTTTCCTGTCCGTGAGATAACTCGCGAACCATTTAACAGTATTATTTTCAAACCCGTAATAAGTCAACTTGGAAAGCAATAGCGAAATATTAATTGTTTCAAAAGCCCTCGAAAAGTCTAGGAGCGCAAGAACTGTGCCATGGCCCTTGTCCTGAGACGTTAAAATATTATCTGTCACATCGAGCAAGGCAGTTGTGGTACTACGGTATTTACGAAATCCAGATTGCGCATCTGGTAAGATGTTGTTTACCTCTAGGTATTCTGACAACTGTTCATAAACCAGTCTTTCCATTATTTTAGAAAGACATGGCAAAATACTAATTGGGCGCAGGTCTTTCATAGTTACTGGATTAGTTACTTTAGGTAGTGGTCGAACAAGGGCAGTTTTCCAGGCGTCCGGAAACGTGTGTGTGGTGATCGACCTGTTAATTATGGCAGTTATAACACCTAAAGTACGCGGCAACGTAAGCAAAAACATATCGAGCGTGACGCCATCGATTCCCTGTGCGTTTGATTTTAAACCCTTAATAACTTTAAAAACTTGATTTTCAGTAACTCTTTTTAGACAAAAAGTAGACTGGCCAAAACGATTAAATTCATAAAAAGTTAACGCACTAAGAGATGTGTTAGTGTTACCAGGCAGGTCCAAAAAGTGTTTGTTAAGAAGGTCAGGGTCATTGAAATGGCTTGGTAGCTCCTTATCTGCCCGCTTATCCGTGAGCACATCTTTTTTTAGATTTTTCCACAGTGCCCTAGAGTTACCTATATTGGAGTTAATTTTATGATTAAAATAGGCTCGCTTTTCATTGAATAAGGCCTGTGAGACAACACGCTTGAGGTCTTTGTAATACTCCTTATGTGACTCCAATTTACTGGCTCTAAGTTAAGACCATCGACTGTGTAAAACATAGAGTACCGAACTCTTTAGTGCGTTAGCCGCTCGCATGCGCATAACTGATCTGTGGTGTAAAAAGAGGTGTAACCGCGCTCATTCATACCAGACGAATGCAAAATATTGTGCATAAATAATTAATCTAACGTAACGCAAGCATCATTGGTACCTTTGCGCCAAGAACAGCAGAAAGCAGACATCATCATCATCATCATCTTAAGAGCCTTGCTCTTGTCGGTGGAGTAATCTCCATTCAGTCCTGTTCTCCGCTAATGTTTTTAGCTCTTGATACGACATAATGTTGGCTTTTTCTTTGGCTTGGTCTAGAAATGCACGTCTTGGTCTTCCTCGGCCTCTTCTATTTGGTATTCTCCCTTCAATATTCGTTTTTATGTAATCATCATGACGTATCAGGTGGCCTAACATATTTCCTCTTCTGTTTTCAATTGTTTTGAGTAGGCATCTGTTCTCCCCTACCACATTCAGCACTTCTTCGTTCGTTCTTTTCTCTCTCCAGCTTATTCCTTCCATTCTTCTCCATGTCCACATTTCAAATGCGTTTAATCTACAATCTAGAAAGCAGACAGTTTCTGTAAATTTAAATTCGTGTTTATTTTCCCATTCCTTTAATAAAGAATGAATCAATCATTAAAATAAATAAATGAACAGAAATTATATAAACAACGCAAATGTCGTCACTGAGTGTCTCCGGCTTCGCTAAAATCTTAGTTTAAAAGCCTTTTCCAATTTGAATCCCCGAAACAATTTAAATATGTTAATTATCAATCACAAAAGTTTACATAAACAGCTCCGTCCGTCACCTGAGTCAGAATTAATTGCTAAGTCTCGGCTTAAGTTTACGGTTAGGTCGTAGACAAATAATTACTAAAGACTGTCAATGTTTGTATACTGTATGCTGATACTAGAAACGCTCATATGCTTCTAGCAGCTAGATTAGTCCTTACTGTGAAAAGCTGCTATCTGATGTGAATAGCTAAGAGTAGAACGCACTTCTTTAAAAACCTAATAGCGCTTTTCGGTAGGTATGATTCATCCTATTTCCATAATATTCACATTTTTAGCTCTTACTGGTACATATTTAAATTTTTAACCGACTTCAAAAAAGGAGGTTCTCAATTCGACAGTTTTTTTAAATCATTTTTTTTGTATGTATGTTACTCGATAGCTCCGTGAATCGTGAACCGATTTTCTTTTAATCGAACGGGTATAACCCCTAGATGGTCCCATTGTCACCAAGTCGGGGTCTGATGATGGGATCCTGGAGAAATCGAGGGAACTCTTCAACGATAGGCTTTTTACAGCAACTCGGCCCACTTCCTCTTGGAATAGCGGATCCTAAGTGAAGTCAGTTCTTTTTTTGGTTAAAATTATTGCATGTTATATCGTCTATCTTCATACTGTGTTGATCATAAACTCTCATAATTCTTATGTAACAGAAAGGGCAAATAACACGAGAATAAATACATTTTACACTTTTATTTCAATAATTCGACATCAGTAAAAATGGCGACCGGCACAGTTTGATTTTTCACACAAGAGTCTGACCTCTAACTTTTTAAACTTGTCTTCATAACAAATGCGCGGGAAAAGTCCATAGAGTATAATTGTACTTCCGTGCCAGGCTCTATGGTCAATCTTGACATGTGGCTTGGCAGGCAGTTAAGTCGGAGGCATGGCACGCTCCGAAGACTTAACTCGGCTTGGCAGGCTGGCATGGCAACACTGAGGCTCCAGTGTTTGAAGCTGGCGTGCTTCAGGCTCGGCAAGCTGGCTACATAGGCGAGCTCGGCTAGCATGTTGTTACAGTCGGCCATCCTGCAACAATTGCTCCCGCAATGGGAACAATAACAATGCTTAATAAACAGTTCATAGTTCAACTAGTAAGCCTCAATTAAATAATAAATAAATAAAAAAAAAATAAAATAAAAATCATTTATTTCAGACTAAGGTCCATAACATAAAATAACATTATTGACATTTTGTTAGTACAAAGGTAATCTTATGAAAAACTAGTGTTAGTACGGCACAAAAAGATAAACTATATACTAAATATACTAATTTAATGATCTGAACTTTGGGCTTTGTTCTCACAAAGGTTTCCAATTTTTGTAATATGACCATGGATACAAATGAATCTAAGTCTGAAACATTCATCTATTTTTTTTTATGACCATTCTCACCAAAGTTAGACTATCAAGCTAGGAAGACTTATCTACCAGTGCATTGTAAGTACAGAGTACAGGGTATATTACCTAACCTACACCAATTAATGAAACCAATCAAAGACAGACAGCAAAGTACAACCTGGCATTTTAGCATAAGATTTTTATCGGGGATAGTAATCCAGAGAATTTTAAAAAATAAATATTCATAAGGGCACCAACAAAACAGATTTAAATAAATATTTACCAGGCATAATCCTGGCCAAGCCATGTCTACTTTCACTAGTACAATAAAGGATAAATAAATTCTTGTTGCCAGACAATTTAACAACTTACTACAGGACACTGATTAAGATTAAATAATTACAAAACGGCCTAGGTACAATGACACAAAGATAAACAGTAGTCACTGATTTAGAAGAGGTTACGAGGTGTTCAGCGGCGTCCAAGATCTATATCAGCAGTGGCACTCTTATTTAGGATAAAAAGAACTTGCATGTCTATTGAAATTCATAGCTGGAATACATACCTTATTCTTAACATGTGAAACTGCGTTTAATGTGTGCTTTAATCATTGTTTTGCTCTACCTGTACACAACTACCAGCGTCAAGATCATTCTTGCTTAAGATTTAATTATTAAAGCACTGCAAATATGGTCCATTTAATTAACAAGCCTTCAATTCAACAAAGTCAACAAACTTACAAACAATATAACCTATAACCGTAAATGTCATGAACTGTCAAGCAAGTGACGTATGTCATAAACCATTGACATGCCTAGAAATTAGTGAACGGAACGTTGCTGCTAGCAATGCAAAACTTGGGACAGCATGGCCTAGAGCCGTAGATATTTCTAGCACAAAATTGGACGTACTAACTTAACCCATTGTTAAAGGCTCATTCATATGACCAGTTTACTAAGATATATATATATTTTTTAAATGGCTTATTTAAATAAACTTCCAAGGGTTTAAAGGCACAACAAAGTAACAAAACGCTGAGCCCAAACGTAAAACAAGACGTTTCATTTGACGTTTCTAAGTTTTGGTTTCCTTTCTTCAAACAAAGTTACTGCAGGTGCAGAGATACCTCATGCACTATGTACTATAGATATAGAAGTACAACAACAAACATCTCAAGTCATGTACTGTTTGCCATCTGAGGCTATGTGGATACAAACAAGCCATGTGAAACGGATTCAAGAACAACACTGGCAGAGCCAGTTTCCACTGCCAGACACATATATACCAGTCTCGGAACAGCTACCGCCCGGCTACAAGGAATCATGGCCCATTCGCAAGGCGCTGAATAGGCTCAGGTCCCAGGTCGATTGCTGCAGGCAGAACATAGTTGCATGGGAACTACTCTACCCGATCCGCTTGTTACACAGTAATGCAAACAACGGTGCACCTACTGGCAGGTTCACATGTCTGTACTTCTACTCGGAACTTGACCTGAAGGCTGTAAGGGTCAGGGCTTTCGACACCGCTGCCTTCTTGGCATCCATCACATAGAGACCGTCAACATAAGGGAACAACAACACTAGTTTAATACTAAGAAGACCAACCAAGAAGAAGGACCAACAGTGTTAAACCAAACTATTACACCATCTTCAAACTATATCTTAATAAGAAAAGATACTGCAGGAATTGAAGCTACTTTGAAGCAACACAGAGAACATGGGCGCCTAATAGAAACATACAAAACAATATGGGCATTATGGCCTCAAGAATTTCCACAAGATATGCAATAACTTGAACAACACTAGCCGACTGGTTACCAATGGAAAGTAGAAACTTACCACAACAGCGCATATAGCCCATTCAGAAACTTCCTGAAGCAACCAAGTAGTAAGAACTAGGAACAAACTCCCAGAGGATGTGGATGTGCTCAAAATTTCAGCCAGTAGAAAAATAAGTTAGACAAGTACCTATACATCACTTATCAAAGACAACATGTCTTGGTCACTGGATACTTGCAAACACAACTGCCTGCCTCCTTATTACATAATAGTTATAATAAGTTTACTCAAACTACAACCTCTATTTATTAAAGACAAAACTACCTTAGTCTTTACTTGAGAACTATGATAAGACCGATAAGCAATTTTTGATTAATTTTGTTATACACAGGCTGCATAATGTCAGTTGGTTAATACCAAGATCTTAGAAATAAATGACTATACTGAAACAATAAATCTGTTAACCCATAATGTTATTATTATTTAATTGCCATGTTTTAGTAATTCTATCTACTACTACTGAGGTCATAATAATTTATTAGGCTAGTGTCGAGATCACAATTTAACACTAACAAGAAAATTAGTGGCCAGGCAAAGGTGACAAGATGTAGCAAGGTGCGGCAAGATGTGGCAGGATATGGTAAGATGTGACATGGCATGGCAAGGTGTGACAAGGTATGGCAGGGTATTGGCAGATGAATGATTGTGAGGATAACTGACCTGTTATGTAGACTTGACAATGTGTCACAGCTTTTGGCTATTTGGAGTAGTGCTTAAATTGAAAATTCTTTGTTCTTTAGCTTCAGTGGCAGGATAATTCTTTATTGAAAGGTAACTGATGCTTTCCCTTTACATAGACCACTGTAAACAGATTGACAGAATGATAAGTTTCAAATCACAGGCATTCATTGCATTGGGCAATATTACTTAGAGGTTGACAATAAGCTCGTTCAACATTGTCAACAATTCAGATGCTAATCTTGACTGGATACTGTTCTTTCATGGTATCGGGTAACTGTAAGAGTTGAGTTCGTTCAGATTTGCTTATACATTCATCCAGGTTTTCTTGCTATCTTAAGAGGATGATAAGAGCTAAATTCGCTCCCTATCTTTTTCAGCGCGAGTGAAAGAGAAACACTGCGTTACGGTTAGTATGGGAGCTCATTGCAAATTTTGCAAAATGATGAATTAAAAAAAACTATGCATTAATTGAGAAATTTAAGGCAACGAAGTTTTTAGTATTAGTGTGGTGGAATGTTGTCCTTAATTACAGACATATAAGCCAAGAAACTAAAGACGTGCAATTGTTTTAAGCTAATTTTAGATGTAACTTTGGAATTATTATTTATCGAGCCGATTTCGTCCAATCGTGTATTGCAATTAACCAAGTTCTTTTAAATATAATGAATATTAACATATATTTTTTTTACTTTTCCAAAACAAGTAGTTATAGCTATATGACTGTTTAAGTAAAGTCAATTTGAAGGTCATCGGGTCTTGTCAGCCTCTTAATAGGGAGTCACAATTGTTTATTACAACCACTTGGATAACAACATGTTTTGTTTTTATTGTATAAATCTCTGTATGTTTGACTAGACTCCTCCACTTTTGTTGGTCAAAAAGCTGGTTAGGGTTGGACTATAGCAATTAGCAAATTGGCCCAGCAGCATGGCTTCAATCCGATAATGAGTAGTTTCTTCATCAAGTACTGGGTCCCAAGCTGTACGTAGAGTACATTAACCGTCCTCTCTGTTAAAGTTTAGGTATTTCATTATCTCCATAGCTTCGCGTAACATTCTCAGGCTGTTACGTTCTTCTTTTGCGGGGACTACAGCGTTGTCAAGCTTCAAATTTCAAAATATGCGATACAATCCGTTTAATTGCATGGTCTGGTCCGACTAAATTACGTGGATCTGCAGGTTGACTGTAATCTTTATTGCTGGGGTCAAGGTCAAGAGCTCGATGATTTATATTTAACAAGCAGAGTCTTTGTTTCTCTAAATTCTTATCTCACAGTAGGAAACAAATTTCATTATAGTTGTCTTTCAAGTCGCGAGAGGGTGCTGAGACTTGATTTCGGCGTAAATCATTTGCTTGCTTCCAAGGCTCCAGGAGGCCGTAATAGAAGGCCAGCGCGATCTGGATAGTTTAACTGCGCTTTATATTTGAGTTATACCCACTTCTGAATGTAACAGAAAGGGCAAATAACACGAGAATAAATACATTTTACACTTTTATTTCAATAATTCGACATCAGTAAAAATGGCGACCGGCACAGTTTGATTTTTCACACAAGAGTCTGACCTCTAACTTTTTAAACTTGTCTTCATAACAAATGCGCGGGAAAAGTCCATAGAGTATAATTGTACTTCCGTGCCAGGCTCTATGGTCAATCTTGACATGTGGCTTGGCAGGCAGTTAAGTCGGAGGCATGGCACGCTCCGAAGACTTAACTCGGCTTGGCAGGCTGGCATGGCAACACTGAGGCTCCAGTGTTTGAAGCTGGCGTGCTTCAGGCTCGGCAAGCTGGCTACATAGGCGAGCTCGGCTAGCATGTTGTTACACTTATCTAAATATTAGCCATTACTCTTTTTCTAGAATATGTTAAAGTATCTTTGAAAGTTCACTATTGTTTGCACCGATGCATTTTGACGTCTGGCTACGGTAATCGGCATGTGTAATGACCAGAAACTCTAGAAAGCCTATCTTGTAAGAGACTGTTAGTGCCACTTGCATGATTAACACATGACTAACATGATTGCCGGGGTATGTTGCGTTCCCCATTCATTTGCCGCTTTTGCCATTTACACTTGGATGTTTCGTTCGTTAAGTGTAGATTTTGCGCCATCGCGGTCAATATATTTTAATGATGAGTAAATATTGTCAGTCCTTAACTTTTCTAGTCTCTGCCCTGAGGGCGACTTTTAGACGAAAGTTAGGCACATTTGTTTCAGTGTCCGACCGCCACCGGAATTCATTTTAATGCTCAAGTTGTTGCCAACGTTTCGAGCGATCAGCTATGTACATATTTAAGTATAGGTAGCAGGTAGCACCGTAATGTCAGGCCATTTGGATTCTTTAAATACCACGACGGCAAACAAGTATATGACCCGCCTGATGGTAAGCAGCTGCCGTAGCTTAAGTACGCCTGAATTGTAATGTTTGCCGTCGACTGCAAAATTGTACTAATAAACGAATTCATTACTTTTCTCGAATGTCCCATATTAGAATACAAATTGCTTCATTTAATTTTAATATGATTCGTTCTTTTGGTACCTACTGCAAGTATGGCCACAGTATAAGAACTAAACAGTCTTCAAACATAAATATTTTATGAACTAAAGTTCAAATTTTTATTATACATATTACATACTTATATAAGCACTATGCTATTTATACACATAACTACAAATAAAACGTTTTGAACCCTAGACTTGTAGGCTAGGCTAGGCCACTAGCGAATAAATTTGGAGGCTCTTTAAAAATAAAAACCCTGGGGCACTTTCTATTTATTTATTGTATAATTAAGAGAAAAAATTAAAAAATTACGGCTTCGCATAGTATTCAAACTTGCTTGCTTTCTACAAGGTGTAACAAAAATGTTGGTGATCCTTTTTTAAGGGCATAATTGGTATCGTATTCTTATTACGAAAAACTAAGAAAAAAAAATTTCTCGCGAAATTTTTATTTTTATTTTGTATGGAGCGTTGGCGGGCTGAGACGACGTGTTTTTTTTTCGCGTCCTTAAATTTTTTCTTCTGTGTTTTCTTACTCGCAATACGATACCAATTATGCCCTTAAACGGATCACCAGTATTTTTGTTACACCCTGTATGTGTCGAGCTATTTGGCTGTAGTTTTCTGTTATTTAAGCCGAGGTGGAAACCCTCGGCCTCTACCTATTCTTTGACAATGATGCGATCTCAAACGTTACCGTAACTGCTAACATTAACATTACCGTCCGACCATATTGGCAGTTAGTTGGGTACCGAATTGTCTCCTAATTATCGTAAATAGCGGCGGACCCAATCAAGGCGGACGATGAAATTACCGGGTTCGGCTGTAATCTTAACATATTTGGAATTTAAAGCTCTAAATAGTCGGGTAAATTTTCGGTTTAATGTGAATTCAGTTTTTTTTCACTTATAATACCTATTGTTGAATTCATCGTGTAAAATATTACCACGGAGTAAAATATTAAAAGGTTAAGTACATTCGACGTCAAAAATATGTTTACACTTTTGAACCTTATTACAAAGAAGTAAGATGTAAAGGTGTAAACATATCTTTGACGTCGACTGTACATAACTTAAGCACAGTCATCGTCATCCGCCTTGCGTTGCCCCGCTTTTGCCATGGCAAAATTGAGCCTAGGGTTCGCTTTGTAATCCATGAATTGACGTAGGCACTACCCGCACTACTTTTTACAAAAGAAACTGCCAATTAACCTTCTCTGAAGGGATAGGTTTTATTGGGTTTTTTTTATAGATTCAGTTTGCTCACGAAACCGAAAAGCGACTGGTAAATATCAAATAATATTTCGAAATATTCCAAAAAATTGGTTGTAGGTACGAGTCAGGATTTAAGCTCAAGACCTCCGGATTGAAAGTCAAAAGTCTTACCGTCTACCAGCACTACACGTCATAAAATCACAGTATGTTTGTTTCATCATCATCATCTCAGCCATAAGACGTACACTGCTGAACATATGCCTCCCCTTTAAGGGGGGGTTTGCCATACGCGCCACGCTTGTCAGGCGGGTTGGCGCGCGCAGTTTTTTTTTGTTTATTGTTGTTTAGGCTTTCGGAAGATGCTGCTGCCCATCTCCCGGTATATTCCCTTAGCAGACTCCTACTGCAACCCCGGGACGATATGGTGGGGGACTATTCTAAGGCCGGGCACCCCACGGCTAACGCACGGGCACGGGTATGCTCGTTTAACGTATTTTAAACCCAATTAAAGCTAACCAGTGTTAGCCTTGCGGTAAGACGTCCGACTTTCAATCCGGAGGTCTCGGGTTCAAACCCCGGCTCGTACCACTGAGTTTTTCGGAACTTATGTACGGAATATCATTTGATATTTACCAACCGCTTTTCGGTGAAGGAAAACATCGTAAGGAAACCGGACCTAATCCCAAAAAGACCTAGTTTCCCCTCGGGGTTGGAAGGTCAGATGGCAGTCGCTTTCGTAAAAACTAGTGTCTACGCCAATTCATGGGATTAGGTTGTCAAGCGGACCCCAAGCCGGGATAAACGCTAGGAGGAAGATAAAGCTAACCAGTGTAGGTTTTGGGCGCTCACACAGTTAATTCCATATTTTAAACACACACAAAATACCAAAATACAATCCAATACCAAAGTTTTAAAGCACTATCCGAGAATTAACATCTCGTTCGTTTCACGACACGTCAAGCGTGACGGGGCAATGAATAGTAATCCGTCTGAAAATCGTCAGCGTTTTAAATGGAAATGACGTGGCACGGGGGACTTCACTGTTGCCATTGGTCGACTGGTGCGGGTGATTCCATTATACTTGGTTAAAACTTGGTTATTCGAAGAGTAAAATTTTTACATTGATCAGAGGCTTAACCTGCACCTCTTTCTCATATTAGCAAGTGCGATAAAGAGGGCGATAACGAAATTTTTATTTTAGGCCTGCAGGATTGGCTTTCAAAAGCGTCTTTTGGTTTATCCGAATTAAATTTTTGATGACAAAGAAAAACATGTGACACTTTTTTTGGAATTTGGCGGGAGGCGCTTACGTTGTCGGTTGTAAAAGTTCTATATTTTGTTAAAGCAATTAAAGCGAAACCTTCTGCCACCAAATGGTACCTTTTTATATAGACTGTCACACAATATTAGGAGCATTCCATCGGTACGTAACCGACATTTGGACCAATTTTGTTAGAATTTCCGAGTCTGGTTCTTTTTTGTCTTGCATTTTAATAGTGTAACATTGATATCATCTTATTTGCTTAAAAAACTGTTTAATTTACTTTTACTATAATTTGCAAGTCGACAAAGTAATTCGGAATTAAAGCAAATGTTACGTAACCGACTCGCATGCATAATATGCCAATACTTTGTCCTACACGTAGCCATTGCATAAACAAAGAATTTTGTTAAAAAAAACTAGATGAAAATCTTATAATATAATGCTTCATTAATAACAAATTCATAACAAAGTAACATTTTAAAGTTAAGTTAGTTGTTCTGAACTTCCTACTCTTTTGTGCTCGCTAAGCGATTAAAACCACACACGGGTTGGGTATCTTTTTAATTTGCTTGCCAGCCATTTGGGTTTGCATAAAAATTACACATGGATGATTGTTTCAAAACACATGGGCATAATTTACGTGTCATACTACGGTGCGCGGCTACGTCGCTTTTACATTTCATTTTTGTTATATTTAATTTTTTCGAGATTTGGATGAAACATTTGGTACCTACCTACTTACATACATACATACAATCACGCCTATATCCCAAAAGGGGTAGGCAGAGATCACGGATTTCCATATGCTACGATCAATGCAGCAAAACGGCTCTCCGTGAGCCACTTCTCGACCTACCTACTTACTTGTAGGTTAACACTTTATTTGGCATATTTTGTCTAAAACAATAAATCTAAAACTAAGTTATATATGCAAAAATAAAATTAACAATAAGTCAACCAAATGTAATTTACATAGCTTTTTGATACAACCAAAAAAATTTGTTTGATTAATATTTTGCTTTCTTTATTTTTAAGCAGACACACTACTTATAAACTATACACTTATATGTAGTAAAATTATATTATAGGTACCTATTATTAGCAAATGTTTCTGCTTAATACAAACATTTATTGGAATAAATGCTGCCAAACAAAGTTGGTCGTTAAAATAAAATTTCACCATTTCACAGACAACATTTTGAACTAAAAAAAGGGTGATCCCAAAGTATTTTCAAGGTACGATCGTAATTTACTGTATTATACATTATATATGCTGTGCCTTCTATTGCTCCCATATTTTATGGGTGCCGGAGGAACGTTCCATTTATCGCCTTTCGACTTACTTTATATTTACGACCGGAATTCTTTCTTGAAATAGCGTGAAGTTAGTGTAATTTTTAGCTTCTAGTTCTAAATGGTAAATGGTTTTCACGTAGAGCAGCCAATTTAACATTGAGTAAATACATTTTATAAAATATTACGGTGACATTCACGTATATTTAGTCACTACGCGCCACGCGCGACATGTTTCGGAGAGCCTGTCTTCAAGCACTAAGAGTGCTAGAACCGGTCCGTGACTCGTCGCTGCGAGGCGCTACTGACTAGTGAGTACCTATATACCGGGTGACTTCTAATCCGAGGTATTCCTTCAAGGGCAAAATACTGCAGTTTATTTACAACAAATAAGCTCAAGCGAAGCTCAAAACTAACTGGTCGAAACTGGTATCTAAATGAACCATTATTTAAAAAAATATGATTAATTCACAAATGTAGCTCACAGCTTACTTATGTAAATTGGTTATAAATGGTCTCTGAAATACCTATAACATGTGCTATTACGACACTATAATTATGACTCAAAACTATGATAAGGCTGCATTAAAGCATAACGGTAGCGCGTTTTTCATGACAATATTTTTTCCCGTAGCGTTTCTTTTGTTTCTCGTTTTTAGAGTATATTATCCGGTTGAGTTAGTATAGATTTCAATACAGTACTACCTATTCAATATATTCTATGATTGCTACCTATACGGTACGATAAAGATGAATCTGAACAACAGTGTGATTGGGTATGGTTCTGGCTGTATTTGATTTGTTTGTGCTATAATCAGTTAGTAAATAGTAAATACATAATATTCGTCTAAAGAACCGCATCAGCTAAGTGATACAGTTAAAGTTTTAACATTGATTAAAGGTTGGCCGCACCAAACCATTTGTCACCGTAAAAAAGCTTGCAAAGTTTCTTTGTTGGCAAGTTTTAGATAAATTCCCTGAACTTTCATCACTCAGTCAATTATCGGTGCAACTGGTTCTAAAATGAGTAGACAGCTCTTTTAAACTTCAGTTAAGACCTGACCGCAATTATTTGCTCCATTTACTGCTACGCTCTACGCCCCGCTATGCTCTACGCCCCGCTACGCTCTACTCCCCGCTACGCTCTACGCCCCGCTCACTCATTAGCGTTACCCTTACCTCCATATGCGAACTTCCCACCCGGCATTAAGCCCTCTTGTTCAAGCCTCAATTAAGCCAATTCAAGCCAATTCACTGGCAAATATGCATTGTGACCAAATCATTCCCAATAACACACTAGGTACTATATTTTCCTGACAATATATTATGGAGATTAACTAGGATTACGTAAATGAGTAATAAACCTGTAACAGTGGAAAATTATTTTGAAATAGGGGATGTGGTTATTATATTCGAAATATAGTAGGTTTAGTACCAGACACTATAAGTAGGTATACATATATAGACCGCCCCAGGATAAGAACTTTTTGAAGCTCCAAGTTTGAAGCGCCATCTGAACGAGAGCAACCCAAACATACTGTAGAAATACCGTAATCATAGTAACGGTATCAATTACTAGATGGCGCTGAGGGGCAGAGAGTACTCTGCCCTACATTGTACGGTAAGTTTGGTTGGTCTCGTGCAAATGGCGCTTCAAGCTTGGAGCCTTAAAAAGTTTGTAAAATATAGGCATTGGGTTGCGGCCGCGTTACTATTAGCTCACTTTCATTTCATTCAGGAGTCTCGTAATTCAAAAATATACAAATAAGAATTAAAACTACGTTCGCTTATACATTTGACTATTTTATCATGGCACACATCATTTGGGATAACTGATAAGATCATGACGATTACATAACACTATAATTGAAGGTCATCATCAATCCAAAGAGAAAGCAAACGTAATGTGAAACGTAGGTGTGTACAGATGGCGCCAGTATAGGTTGTACCTGTCAAACCTACCAACAGTCAGGGGGGTACAACTCAGTGTAAATCTGTCAAAAAATTTGAGTTTGACACGACGTATCCGATACGTTTGCATAAGTGCGAAAGAGAACTTGTCATGTGTTAAGAAGGGACACCGTGATTCGTGACGTTACGTGACGTTACAGAGGTCTCTCTGTATTATACTATTATTTACTCTGTGCAACAGTGTCGAATGCTTGTTTTTTTTTTGACCTGGATGCTAGCCCTTTAAGCCACATCCCGTAGAACAAAACTAGTGACAGGCACAAGCTAATGCTGGCGCCATCTGGCCAAACAGTTGACAGTTGACAGTTGCCAACCCCAATAGATTAGATCTTAAAATTATGATGTTACCAGCCGTGCGGCTAGCACATCTTACGTTGTTGCGCGACTCGAAGTATGCAGTGAGAAGCGACAACCTAAGATATGCTAGCCCGCCAGATCGAGACTCAAACTCAGTAAAGGCAGAGAGTACTCCACCTAGTAGCTACTAGTGTACTACTAGTACGCTATTTGGTACTAGGTGGAATAGCAGTGCAGGTGACATTTCCTCTTACATTTTCGGTATCTTTAGGCGGCTTTCGGACAGAGGGCGCAATTGACGTGAGCTTCAAAAACATCTTAGGCTGTGGTCGTCTATATCTCTATAGTCTCTGGTAAAGGTAAAGATACGTTGTTTCAAATTATATTGACTAACTTTCTCACGTACATATAGCGAAGTTGGTAATCCTCAAGGCTGATAAGATTTGAAAGTGTGCTCGATCTCCGAGTCAGGGCGTGTGGTATCTTTAATTCAGCGGCTTAGTGTGACCTATTCTGATCGCCATGAGAGTTAGTGAGACGAGCCAGAAGAACCAGGACCAGGGTACCTGTGACTGCGCTTATTTATTTAATTGTATAGCGTAGGTATATACATAAACATTTCAAGAGCCAGTTATACATAAATCATTATAAATCCACGTTCAGGGTCCCGAGCCAGAATCATCTTTCGTGTGGGTTTTCTGAACGTTAACCAGTTAACCACGTCGATGTTATTTTCGTGCAATATTCTTTTCAGGTACTTAGTCGGTTTTGGCTGAAGTAATGCCTTCAATATTAATTTGCAGGATGCGAACTGAGAGTCCGACATCTCTAGTCTGAGGGCCCTGAGAAGGGCCTTTATATACAGCGTTCATTTCACCCCTAAGTTTGTCACTCTTTAGCACCACCTAGGGGACACGTGCAGGGTTGTGGAAGGTAATTCCAGCGGACGCGAGTAACAGTTGTCCCCCAGTTGTGATTTCTGAGACTTATTTCGGATTATATTTAGGTTTTGTCTGCCTCTTAAGACTGCGTCGACCGTCCAGTGGCGCCCTCATTGGGGGGATTGTGTTTTCTACAAAACAAATATATTTCTGTATAATAATCCCTCATTATAAGCTTTTATTTAGTTTCACCTGTCCCGTTGTCTGTAATCAAATCTTGCAAGTTAAATTTCACCCTTTTCCTGGTTTCGGATTGAGCTGAAATTTTGCACGCATATGTAAATCGCGTAACAATGCAATATTATGATGACATGAAGCTGATCTGATGATGGAGCTGGAAGGTAAGCTATCAGTTCCTGCGTTGTCCGAAACGAAACGTGCAAGTTAAATTTTACCCACTTCCTGGTTTCCGATTGAGCTGAATTTTTGCACGCATATGTATATCGAATGACAATGCAATAATATGATGACATGGAGCTGATCTGATGATGGATCTGGAAGGTGGCATAGGAACTCCTTGACTACTCCACATTATCCGGTCGTGTTTGGGCTTGTTGCATTCGTCTGGGTGATCACATAGGGATTTCATAAAGAAGATTACAGTCAGCAATAAAAGCTTATCACAAAAATGATATTTTTGAAAAAAACTTATTTTAAGTTTTAGTCCTACTAATTCCGCAACTTATGATCTATGTGATACAGTTTTATACTACTTTTGGCTTCATCATCTAAATGGAAAAAAGTGGCCACCATTTTCTGTTTAGGCAATGAAGCAAAAAATACGCAAAATGAAACTATGTGACATAGACCAAAAGTTGCAGAATTAGTAGGACTACAACTCAACAACAGGGATTATACAGAAATTGATTCGTTTATTAGGAAATACAATCCGCCCAATGAGGACGCCACTGGACGATCGACACAGTCTCAAATCCGAATGCCGCTCACAGCGAATTAAACGCTTTAGAACACTGTTTTTGAAACTTAATATTCTAGTAACACCTGCTATTAGCCAAAAGGAAATAACCCAAAACCTCGAATGCCCCCGACCATTCGTCATCCCGACATTTTAACGGAAAACGCTGGTTACGAAGCACGGTGAATTTTAATATCCGAGAGTTAAAGGAATTCCTCCGAGAAGGCTCATATTGGGCCGGTTATGAAAAATTAACTATGGAATGTAATATTCAGGTGAAATTGCTCTTATTTATGACGCAGACTAATAATAACCTTGTAATTTAAGTCTGGAAACTCAGTTCTTGCTACCTACTACGTGGGAGTGACTATAAGTATTAAAACCGGGCAAGATTGCATGCCGGGGCATGCAGCTTAAACCCTTTAACGGGCAAGACTGAAAAAAATCCTCAATTCTAGCCTCATCGCCAATCTATAAATATAGTAGTAGTAGTAAAACACTTTATTGCACAAAACAAGTACATGACCAACAAAAATATAGTAAGTGTGTACAAAGGCGAACTTATCCCTTTAAGGGATCTCTTCCAGTTAACCTTTAAGCAACTGCGAGATATTGGTCAGACATGGTAGACAAAGATTTGTACATTACTTGTACATGACGGCAAAACTACGGAGAAATTTAGTTACTATAGTAATTGTGAATAAATATACATCGCACCTATAGGTATAGAGATTTTACTATATATTAAATATAAATAAATAAATAAATATTATGGGACAATCTTACACAAATCAACCTAGTCCCACAGTAAGCTCATAAGGCTTGTATTGTGGGTACTAGGCGACGATATATATAATAGATAGATATAGATAAATACTTAAGTACATAGAAAACATCCATAACTCAGGAACAAATATCCGTGATTAACACATAAATAAATGCCCTGACCAGGATTCGAACCCGGGACCTCCTGCTTCATAGGCAGGGTCACTACCAACTAGGCTAGGAGGCCGTTCATCTATAGTCCTAAAAATTCTGTACAAGAAAAAAATACAAAAAGATGATGTTAAATGTGGTCTTTTTTGAGACCGTTGCCCTATAACGGTTACTATACTTAGCGTTATGTTGTTGGTTCGTCGCAATAGGTATTTAAAAGGGTGTTTTTGTATATGAACAAAACAAGAAACAAGAAGGTTTTGTGGCAATAAAAAGTTTAAGACTGCACGGTTTAAGAGTAATTTCCTCCCGCGAACGATCCGACTGTGGAATGAAATCCCTGCTGAGGTTTTGTTCTTATTCTTGTTCCTCGTATTGTTTGTCCCGGCTTGGGATCCGCTTGAAAACCTAATCCCATGAATTGGCGGAGACACTAATTTGCTGTGTACTTATACTATTCTGTGGTAAATACCTACGATTGACAATTAAAATATTAGTATCATTCGTATCTAAGTTTAAATTAGATTATCTATGACTCACGAGTGTAGATTCTAATCAAATTAACTTATCACTAACAAACCACAAAAGGGGTGTTTTATGCGTTTTTAACCCCTTTCGCGTTAAATGAGTCACGTCGCGTGACGTTTGTGAGTCAGTGGACTAGGCATGCAAGCGGTTAACAAAAGGGTGTTAAGTTGATTGCTATGGTGATAATATTATGTACATATGTATAAACAGAGACTATAGAGATATAGACGATCACAGCCTAATAACTTTCTGAAGCTCAAGTCGATTGTGCCATCTTTGTCAAAGCCACCTAAAGATGCCGAAAATGTAAGAGAAATGTCACCTGCACTGCTACTCCAGCTAGCAACAAATAGCGTACTAGTATTATACTGGTAGCTATAGGTGGAGTAGCAGTGGAGGTGACATTTCCCTTACATTTTCGGTATGTTCAGGGGGCTTGGACATAGTTGGCGCAATTGACATCAGCTTCAAAAAGTTCTTAGGTTGTGGTGGTATCTCTATAGTCTCTGATATAAATAAAGTCGAGAATTGATGAGAAGATTATTTATTAATTAATTTACTTAAACTTTATTACTTCAAATAATCTATGTTTATTAAATTAAGCCACTACGCAAGACATATTTCGGAGGGTCTAGATTCTTTTACACTGCTGCGGGGCCGGTGCGCGAACGAGATAGCGCCCTGCGTGTGTAATTGTGTATATCGCTGTCACGCTTGCACACCGTCAACGCATGTGGTTGCGGCACTAGTGTGATAATACTGATAATCGCCTAAGAGTACTAGGAGAGCTATTAAATAGGGATGATGACACATGTTGAATTATGAAATAAAATTTAGTTGATAGGATGCAAAATGATCAAAATATCTAAATAAAGTAAATATTAAAAAAATCTATTGAAATAGTTCAAAGATATCGCTTTAAAAGTTCAAATTTTTTCGATTTTTGAAAGTACGAAATTTTTAAAATCAATGATACCATTCGATTTCCAACATTTTATTGTGAAATAAATTGTACAGCAACCACATACATAAATGCAACATTTCACTGTAAAAATAACAATTTCATAATTTTTCCATACTTTAAACAGTGCAACTATGAAGCTGTGACGTCACTGCTTCATATCATTTTGTTAGGAGCGTTTTGAGAAACAAATGCAAATTTCAGACTTTAAGTATCTTTCCTGTCTTTTATGTTGATTTAAGGCAATTGGCCCCATATAGACATTTGATCCTCACAATAAAACGAACCGATTGATACCATCCATGAAAAAAAAATCATCTAGCCTATTCTATATTTTCCGCTCTCGCTTGTGTTACAAAGCCATGTATATATACAATGATTGAGCACCTGCGCCATTAGGCTCGTGAATTATAAAGCTAGGGCCACACTGGGGAATAATAACTGATTCTAAGTCCTTAATTGATTTGATATGGTAGTTAGGGTCATGGGTTTGCGTGTACACCCAGATTCAACCTCACTGTACCCTACATATGTTTATTTATTTATTTAAACTTTATTGCACACTAAAAATATACGGTTACAAAAGGCGGACTTAATGCCGTAAGGGTTTATTGTTGAATTCGTTGATACTTTGCGGAAGTCAAGCTGATAAATTGTCGAATTATATTATATAACAGGTAAATAATCCATTGATTAATTTCATATTTATATTGACGCTCACTGATATGTAATAAAAAACGGGATACACATTACACAACCAACCCCAAAAAAAGCCCCACGAATAGTGCGATCAATTTTATTAGATTTTAGTCAGTGATAATGATAAGACTGGCCGGCCACAAATTTTCACGAGCCATAGTTTCGGTGAATCTTGTTTGAGACTGTACCTCTACTAAGTATGTTCTAATTAAATTTTGACACTGATTATCGAGCCAAGCATTATATTAAGTGCTCGAGTGGAGACCACGGACTAGCAAGCGCAGCGTAGGACGTGCACCCACAAGATGGACAGACGACCTTATAAAGGTCGCCAGAAGACGCTGGATGCAAGTCGCTTCCGACCGATACTTATGGAGGTCCAAAGGGGAGGCCTATGTTCAGCAGTGGACGTTTTATGGCTGAGATGATGATGATGATTATATTAAGCTGATCATTATCGCGTCATAAAAGTAAAACACTTTCAAATACATTTCAAAACATTTCTCTGCCTTCATTTCTTGTATCGAGGTGTTATTGTTGATTAAATTACAACTTAATACAAACTCCATGGAATCATGCAGTCAGAAGAACTGCATCCGCATTCTAAATCGATTCTACAATCCAAGAGCTGAGATCTCTATTTAACTCGATCTAGACTCACTGAAAGGTTCACACTTTAACGGGGAGCATTAGTTTGCTACCGTGAAAACATTTCAGAGCCCCGCTGAAAACATTTCAGGACCCGCTGAAAACAGTTGAAAAGCGCGCTGAAACTGAACCACTTAACTGAACGAAGAGCTCGTGAATTAAAGATCGATCACTCTCTCTTGCATGATTCTCAGGCTAAAGTAGACTAGGAGCTAGCCCCGGATATTGAGATACGATTTTGGGAGCAACGGAATAACTTTAAAAGTTAAAATTCCGTTGCTTTCTGAGTATTATTAATATTCGATATTCTCGGGCTAAAGTAGACTATGAACTAGCCCCGGATATTGGGATACGATTTCAGAAGCAACGGAATAACTTTAAAAGTTAGACTTCCGTTGCTTTCTGAGTATTATTAATATTTAAGTTAGGTACATGCGGCTAGTTTACTATACTATCTTTATTACATCAGAGTGCCCGCAATATGTCGAAATACGTACGTAAAAAAGACCATTAGTTGTCTCATGTACGACCAGCAGTTTTATCGTTAGAAAAAAGAATATATTATCGTAATTTAAACTACATGCGACTATGAATAATATTACATTATCATTTGGAACCACATTACCCCTAACTGAAACGCCTGGGAATTATATTTTATAATTATTAATTAGATATATTATAATTATATCACACACAACCCAAAGCTCTATAACACATCTTTCAAGAGGTCTACATTATCTGGCCACCGATGAATACGATTTTCCGAGACTACCTCGTTGTCTATAAACATGTGGTGCGGGCGAAAATAGGTACATTAAGAAACGAGTAAGAAGTTAAGAACGCCAATGAGTCCATTTTGAAGTTTGTAGAGTGCATTAAATACGGGTAAAAATCTAATGAACCTTATTTTTTAACCAACTTCAAACAAAAAAGGAGGAGGTTCTCAATTCGACTGTTTTATTTTTATATGTATGTTACTCGATATCTCCGTGAATCGTGAACCGATTTTCAATTTTTTTTATTTTATCGAACGGGTATTGTCACCAAGTCGGGGTCTGATGATGGGATCCTGGAGAAATCGAGGGAACTCTTCAACTATTATAGGCACACCTACAGTGATTTCACAATTTTTTACAGCAACTCGGCCACTTCCTCTTGGAATAGCGGATCTTAAGTGAAGTCGGTTCTTTTTTTGTTCAAAATTATTATGTATGCACATGCACATGTCGGTAATTTTATTCTGACGTTCATAAGTAGGTATAGGTGCTGTTGCCATCAAATATATCGAAGCGGCCAAGGTACTCTGTAATCTTTTTATTATTCTGAATAAAATGAGGAATACTTAAATTTTACAAAAACATTATCAGGGCTGGAAATCCGTGATCTCTGCCTACCCCTCTGGGAAACAGGCGTGATTATATGTATGTATGTATGTATTATCAGGGCACCTTTCATTCATGATTAAGATAAGCTTTTAAGAGAATTCCGAATTCAACTACACTCAAGGTGAATGAAAACGAGTCATTTCGAGTAGACACTCTGCAAGTTGACAAGTGCAGTTTTTGTGAGTAAAATAGAAACAAAATGCCAAAAGAAGTTATTCCACTCAATATGCAGCTTTTCATATTGCAAACAATATTCACCTACTTTCTCTCGTTGAATAATTAACTAGTCAAGAACTGGGACAACTTAATTATTCAAAATTTAATTAACTTGTCTGAACGAATATAAATATACGGGAAGTTGCACTTACTCAGTTTTTAAATGTATCAGTGCAGCAGTGGTGGAGCGTTCATAGAACTCGATTCCCGCCGACTTGCCTGATTTTCAGACAGTTGAGTAGTTTTGACATTCAATGAAGAACATGACAGCCAATGTGTGAGCTTGCCTTTGAAAAAAATTTACGTACCGCCATTGCAGTGCATAAGGTTCTACTTTGTCGTTATGGATTTATTAGTATTTCCTAAAAATACATATAATACGATGTCTTTTATTAGTGCTATAATTAAGTCATTAGGTATACAGGATGTCTTTATATAACCAACGTCACAACTTAAACTTACAGAGTTGATAAAACAGCTAATGAGCTTTCAGATTAAAAAATTGACCCAGTTCTTATAGTTAATCTTTGTTATCGATCTAATTCATCACACAGGGTCTCAAACTATCTTCACATTTATTTTCATCCACATAAGTTTATTGATTTAGACATACCCAAATAAGCAGTAGAGTTAACAGAATTGCCTACCCAGTTTATGAATGAATTCATTCATAAGGTAGGCATGCAATTTTGCAGCGCGCTATACATTGCTGAAATATAGGTAGGTACTTAACATAATGAATAGCTAGGGAAATACGCACATCTGCCCGCTGGATTTGTCTGGTGGATATACCTACCCGGCGGACAGATCCGTCCATATATGACGCGAATTGGACACGGATTTGTCTGCGGAAATATGTGGGGTGTGGGAAATATGTAGATGCATGGATCTGTACGCCAGGGATATCCGACGGACAAAACCGGCGGGCAGATCCGTGCGTGTATCCATTAGTAAGGATATTATGATTTTTCGTCAACTGTCTGATTTTGTTTCTCAAACGATAGTTACAAGCTGAAGCATGCAATTACAAACACGTATCGAAAAGCCCCATTTACACTACAAACGCGACTAAATATTCAAATTGCAGCTGCAGAGCATTTACATGAGAAACGCGTGTGAATCGCGGAATGAATTGATATGCCGTCCTTGGAAGATTCAATTCCGTCTTTAGGCAAAGCTAGCTAAAGTGTATGCTTCATAGCATAGTACATATACAGCCAGGCTTGGCCAGAAGTTTTGAGCATAGGTGTTTTTTGTTTACAATTTTGATGTTAAGCATTATTTCCCTATCCTAACAATGTAGGGTAACGGTAAATGTTATATTTTATTTATAAATATAGAAAACTTCACTTAATAACACTTTCAAGGTACTTAAAAAATATGAAAACAGAAGGTACCAAAAATGTAAATTTAAGTCGGTGCGACATATTGCAAATATTCTATGCAGTTACTACTAACTTCAGCAAAACATGCCTATTAGTTTAAATTAATTGACAAAATAACTTAAACAAAGATGGAAACGATGGATTAAACTTTCCAGTTTTGTATGTAAATCGCATTGGTGCTCAATACTTCTGGCCAATGCTGTATGTGCTAGGATTCGTTCTTACAATTTTGAGTTTAAAAATATTTAGTTTTTTACTGTATAAACTTACTCTGCGAGCAGTGCGCATTGCGACTTCCTTTATCGTATTATTTTGAAATAATATTTTTTCTGATTTTAAGAATAAAAATAATGTTAAACAAAAAAAGAACCGACTTCATTTAGGCTCTGCTTTTCCAAGAGGAAGTGCCCGAGTTGCTGTAAAAAATACTAAAATCACTATAGGTGTGTGCCTGTAATAGTTGAAGAGATCCGTCGATTTCTCCAGGTTCCCATCATCAGATCTGGACTTTGTGACAATAGGACCAACTCTGAAGTATACTCTTTCAAACAAAAAAGAACGTTCGAAAACAGTCCAGCCGTCGAAATGAAAGATCCCGACGAATTGAGAACCTCCTCCTTCGAAATCTTGAAGTCGATTGAAAACCTTAGACTATTCAACCAATTGGTTGGTTAAATGCTCTAAGTTGAAAACACTTTCTTTTTCATAGCGAATCGTAGAATGAAAAACCTTTGTACTTACCTGTTTATTACTTTTTGTGTGAATTACAAGGCGCTAAATCATTCCGTGGTCGGTATTTGTTGAAATAACGTCCGTGTTTCATCTATGTATCTCATTTATAACGCAAATCCAATACATTAAATATATGGGCATAGACAGATATAATTAGTTCACGGAGAATCCGTGATAACGGCGCATGCAACTGCGCCGAAATATCGGAAGCTCACAATAATAAACTCACATGGTAAATATCCCGTTTTAAATAGTTTTTGTGATGTTAATGACCATGTTAGCTTAAAATCGTGTAATTAGTTCGCCAATTAGATTATTGAAAAGTATTGGTCCAGTATTATTTGAAATATAGACCATTAAATTGCCACAAAACGTTACGACGTGCTACACTTTTTACAATGGCGTGACGTCACACGGAGAAAAAGTCTCGTCCATGATACCAAAATACCGCAATCTGAACGAGAAAATCTAGTGTGTTCTGGGACAATGGTTCTCATTGTATAAATAACTAGACTTTAGTGCGTATTAATATTTAAATAGTTCTATTGAATTCATGTTTCGTTTTCCTTACAAAATTATAGTATTATCGGTTACAATAATCTAAATCGTGGTAGTACCTATAGTTGTCATTTTTTCTTTTCGTGCACGCGCGCCCACACTCGAAATTTGAAGAGCTTTATCTTTGATTTTTTTTGCTTGATTCAATAAAAATCACGTCTCGTTCTTCACGGGGGCGAGATAAGAATCGGCTCACGGAGAGCCGTTCTGCTACGTTGATCGTAGCAAATGGAAATCCGTGATCTCTGCCTACCCCTTTTGGGATATAGGCGTGATCGTATGTATGTATGTATGTATGATAGAATACATAATAATAATCACTTTCTTTATTGAAGGTTCTCATACTATGCAAAATTATATCTTAGGTGTTTCCTATTGGCGCCGTAATAGATATATTTTTACTATACTTAAACAAATAGTGCGTGACATTTCTCTTGAATGCGATTTACTCGTCCGTGCGAGCGTCTCCGTCCGTTTCTCGTTTATCTTTATGGTCCGACTTGTACTTAGAATAAAACTTATCTCGGGTCTGATTGTCTGATTCCTAGAATTTAGGAAACCCGTACGTTTTCGACTATAATTCGTAGAAAGTTTTACTGGTACTTACATGGATCTCTGAAAAATATGGAGTCTTTTTATCAAAAGTCTTAGTGAAATAAGTTCAGTCTCAAAAATGTATGAAATTGTTGAAAATTTTTTAGGACAAAAAGAGCTCGTAATTTGATTTATATATTTATTCAGAAAATTATATAATTTACAAAAGTGCCATTTCTTTTACAAGAACTCCACTAACTAAGCAGCCCTCGCCAGTAACTCCAATCTTTTAAGTTTCCAAGAATCCTTCGATAATGGCTGAACTATAATGAACGATTTATGCTACGGACTCATGTACTTTTTCCACGTCAAAATAAAATAATTAAAATAGGTTTAACAAAAATAAACAAAGGTGTACCTTTGTTATTTTGCATTTGAATAGGTCATCACAAGAGAGGTTAATTCAACACACTTACCCGGTCCTATGTGGTCCAGTACCCGGCCTAAATGCGACTACCAATTTACAGTGTACTACAAGGCTAACCAATTCATATTCATGATGCTAACTGCGGACACAGAGTCTGCTCGAGGCACTGATTTATAATTACCAGGCACTAGAGGTCTAAGAGCTCCACATCAGATATGACACAATAATGAGAGCAACGAAACCCCTCTAGTCAGTTTACTATGCTATGCTTATTTATAGATCTGCACATCTGGCAGCTGTAAAGTGGCGGAGGTAAAAGAATACAAACCACTTCATGAATTAAAGAAAAGAAATTGAGAAATAAGATAAATAAATTAGATTATATAATTGCCAAAAGTTTATGTAGGGGGAAGTAGTGCCAAACGACGTGTAATGTAATTGATAGTTTGTCGCCCACTGTTTCTGTTTCGGCAATAATATGCAATTTCTTTTGTTCTAATGTGAAAATATAGGCCCTGTCCTCTATAACTGAGACAACTTCAGCGGTTTTTATCGATTTTGGTAGCACTATTTTCCAATTCAACATTTTTGCTAGTCTGTAACTCTGACCTCCACCCATTAAAAGCTGCTAGATGCAGGGATCTAGCAATAAGAATAGTACAGCAAACCAGACGAGTTATGTTGCTCTCATTATTGTGTCATATATGACGTGGCTAGCTCTCCGTCTATAGAGGGAAGCGTCATCGTTGAGACGAAAATGGGGTTTCAATTATATGAGCCCTTGGAGCGAAAATTTCATTCTCAACCCCTGCGGATGTGCCCTCAACTGAGGATCAAATACTGTTTGAGGAACTGATTTAAATATTACCAAACACTAGACATAACAGGTACATTGTGTAGAATATTAAAGTATTAGTATGTATGTAGTTATTATTATAGTTAGAGTATTTACGGCCTCCTAAGCCTAGTTGGTAGTGACTCTGTCTATGAAGCAGGAGATCCCGGGTTCGAATCCTGGTCAGGGCGTTTATTTGTGTGTTTATCAAATTATCACAGACATTTGTTCCTGAGTTATGGATGTTTTCTATGTATTTAAGTATTTATCTATTATATATATCATCGCCTAGTACCCACAATACAAGCCTTATTGAGCTTACTGTAGGACTGTACGAAGCCATGTGCGTAGCAAGGGATACAAGCCTGTGGAGAAACCTGATCTTCAACAGAAGGACAATGATGTCACGATCCTCAGCTTTGAGGGAACGACTGATGATGATGGTAGGACTAGGTTGATTTGTGTAAGATTGTCCTAATATTTATTTTTATTTGTATGTCTTTCCCGACCACGGAACAATGGTGTTCCGGACCTTTGGGAGGCGTATGCGGAGCCGAAGCCAACGCGCAGAGGCCCTTTCGACAATTTAATGAAAAGTGAGGGGTACACTAAGCGGATGCTGCCCCTGTCCGTGTCATGGGACGCACGCAGAGACAGCAACCGCCATGGTGTAAGGACTATTGAGAGTTAATGGAGTCTAAAATGTACTAGGCTATTGGGTTAATAGTATGGACTAGTTAATGGGCTATTGGATGAAGGACCGGACGCCTGCCTAATAAAACGGTATACAATTTTATTTCCCGCAGACGGTGACTCGCCCTCCGCAAGATGGGCCCCCATAAAAAGCGACATCAAAGATGGCTCATGGGCAACACCGGTGCGGGGGCTGGGGGTAGAGAGGTGTCACTGGACTTTAAACATATAGCCAACTCGCCACTTAGATTTCCACATCTACCCTCGAGAACACAGCTCTAACGACCCCACTCTGGACAGCCGGCTAAGGCCAGCCAGAGGCAGGGGACCTGTCCCACCCATCCGACAGGGCAACCCAGGGGCACTCAGGTATCATCCCTACGCCATTATTTTTATTATTATTATATGGGGTTCCATTTTGAAATCATTAAAATATTAAACCCGGTCATAGCGATGATAAGATTATCAAAATAATGATAACACCACTCGCACCGATAATGCTTCTCTGTTTTGCCTAAAGGTTGACTGGTAGAGTATGCCTTACGGCATTAAGTCCGCCTTTTGTAACCGTATATTTGTTACTGTGCAATAAAGTTTAAATAAATATATAAACAAATAACACACTAGTAATAAATTCAAAAGCTCCTTTGTAAGTCCCACGCAATTTTGGCTGAAAAATAGCCAATATTCATCGTTTTGACACTAGAATTTATGAATATGCAATTTTATGTTAACGGTTTGAATATATAATGCTCTTTTCCACTAACCAATTTAGTCAAATCAGGTTAGATTTTTTTTTGTATTTCTTTTCCTAATCAGATTTATAAAATACTTGAATATTTTAATATGATAAAAATGTTAATAAAGTTTATTTCGAAATAAAAATACAGACAAGTACTAAATCTAAAAACAACAGTCATTCATTGCTATCGTTCCTTGCCGTTCCCGGTGCAAAAGTGCCCATAACGCTCGCGGCATTACCGCGCTGGATAGCTATGGACAGCCTCTGCACCAGAAATTTAATTATGATAGGTATATAAGTACAAGGAGAGCGTTGAATAAGTCATAATCAGTTTTGAACTTTTTCCTTTTTAGACATATAAAAACATGATAAAAATGAATCCCGGGTTGTAGAAACTAAATATTTGATCATTTAAATTAAATATTAAATAATTACCTTTGTATTTCTGAATTTCGCAGTATATACTCCTAAAACCTGTAGTCGTATGCATATGTGTCACAGGTGCACTCGCCATAAAATATATCGTAGCGGCCAGAGTACTCAAAAATATCCGAAGATGCACTTTATCTCCTTGACAATAGAGGCGTTGTTCAGATATTTGTGACCACCTTGGCCGCTACCCGCTACGATATATCTGATGGCGACTCTACTAGTATTCTGCTCGTATGTTTACTCCTACAATTCAAATAAATCGTATTCCAAGCAGATAATAATGCAAATTCGCATTCGTTTGCATCGGAGAAGTTTGAAATGGGAGCTAGCAATAATGCGTCTGCCGTAGAGCATACTTAACTTCCAATACTGCTTTAGATTGCATAGTATTTAGGTATATTTATTTATTTTATTTATTTAAACTTTATTGTACAATAAAAAGAGTACAAACGGCGAACTTAATGCCAAAAGGCATTCTCTACCAGTTAACCGTTGGGCCAAACAGTTGGCTGCTAATTCTAAATATATATGTTAAATAATAAACTAATATCAGTGATTTCTTATATCTTTAGTCCCATTGCTTTTATGATATAAGTATAGGCAGACAATTTTACGCCCAACTTAAAATGATTTTCAAGTAACACCACAATTATCTTTTTCTCTCTTGCTCATGCTGGTAACCCCCACGGAAATAGTACATTTCGATATTAGTGCGGAAAGTATGTCATTACTTCACGAGTACCGAGATATCTTGCCACGAGCCGTAGGCGGTTACTTTAGTACACATGTACATGTATCCGAACGCTCCGCGCGGTGCGGTGCGGCGCTGTGATTGGCTGTCTGTCACTGTCATTAGCTGTGATTGGCTGGAAAAGTAAAAAGCACTAGTGCGCGATATCAAACTTTCCGCACGCTAAACCACTACAAGAAAAGCACTTTTTTGAGCAACTGTATTAAAAATATATTTTACCCTTTCTGAGGCAGTACCACAGGATAGGAACCACGCAAGTTAGGAGTTCTGTCTTCTAGATAATACGAGTATATGCTTAAACTTGACTCGCGGTCATTATTTTATGACTTATTTTTTCGTTTATGAGAGCGCAACTGCTAATTTTAACTGTCTGAGAGGAGTCAGGAAGGATCGCGGGCGTAAAATTATAGGATTTGTAGGTACCTAATAAAAGAATGTGTAGTTCGTCAATAATATGTTGCTTTATTTAGTTGGAAAGCTAGTGTACCAACGTATCTATTAATATTTAAGCACTAGTAACCAAAGTAAACATATCGCATCCAAGTTTAAGAGTCGCCAGGACGCTCGCGTGAACTCGCGTCCCCATACAAACGTAGTTCAGCTCTCATTTTAAAACGACATGCTTTAGAACCACGAAATTTGGCATGGGCATTTTTGCAGTACAGATCTATGTCAGTAATTCGTTTTCGTTGCTAAAAATTTTAATAAAAAGAAAATATAGCAAAAATAAGTTTTGTATGTAAATCTGTATCTGGCTGTATTTGCTTTGTATTAAAATTTTTAGCAACGAAAACGAATTACCGACATAGATCTGTACTATTAGAATGTCCATCCCATGCTAAACTACGTTTGTATCGAAACGCGAGCGTCCTGGCGACTCTTAAGATCGGTAACAACACGATCGTCTGTCGTAAGCCAGATAATGCATGCAGCCCTAACGGGCAATAGTGCTTTGCGACATGCAGTTTACGAGGCAACGGCGTTTGAACGCGATCCAAACGCACGTCAACAAGCATGGGATGTTCAGTACAAGACCATAAAGGTTGTGTACAAGCAAAACAACTTCCTAGGATTACAGTTTGGGACGCAAATATGGCGGTTGTGAACACTTCTTTAGCCGCGTTGGGCACTTTTTAGGTAGGGGCAAATCTTATGGGTTCGCGTTTCGTTTCGCATGTAAGTATAGTAAACGATGTTAGGATAGTTTGTAGATTGCATATTTTAGTAGTGTTTTTATACAAATATACGATGAATACCGCATTAAAATGCTTACAGCATTGTTACACTGTGAAATATAGGAGACAAAGCTATAACTTAAAAAAGCTGTATTAATAAAATAAAAAAAAGATATTAAAAAATATATATATGAAAAGAAACATTGCATGAAATTATTTTTTCTCACCGCTGTCCCAAAAGACTACTACTAGTCTACCTAAAGTAGTGAGGTGGAAATTGCGTACAAATATACAAAAAAAAATCTACCGTAAAAACATGGGGGTAATATATTATTGACCTGCTCCGTATAAATAATAAAATAAATTAATACTCAATTTTTTCCTTACAAATTCAGCATCTTAATAATGCTAAGGCCACCCCCACACTAGCGTCTTCCGAGCGTCGGCGTTTCACTAGCGTCGACGCGGCGTTGACGCGACGTCAATGCGACGCTTTCCTCCCCGGACGCCCCGCAATGCTTTCACCGAGAAATAGCTGGTATACTGCAAATAATTAGTCCCGAGTTCCTAGAAACGAGTTACTGTTTCCATATGTGTATGTAGTTACTGACAATACTAGCGTACATTGGTAATTAAACAAAGTGGTACAGTCAGCGACGTAATTGTACTGTCAGCCTGTTTCTATACCTGCTGCTGTTGCAGAGTAATTAGCTGTAAATACATGGAAATTTGAGAACAATATTTTATTACAAATGCTTACCTAGTTAATGCCTTAGCCTTTTCATACTAAATTGTGGAACTTGAAAACAGTTACAACCGCATTTTTTTGGTTCAGTCCCGTGGTGAGACGCGCTTTAGTGTCGTTTAAAATTACGGGTATGTAAAAACTGTTCTTCGTCATTTCCGTTTTTCTATTTTTCACTCATAATTAAGGTTTTGCATATATGTGAATGTTTGTTGCTTAATCAAATAATTGTAAACTGAATGAAGTCGTTAAATGTATATATACATAAGTATAGCAATAGTATATATATATAATAGTAAATATGCGACACGCTTATTATTTGTACCGCCATAAGAGCGTATCATAGATTTATGCGGCCTTCCGGAAGATACTGTTGCAGGTGACAGTACCTAGTCTGGCAAACAAATATTCTCAGTACCAGCCGAAGAAAACAAATATATACTCATCACTTTTATAGGAATTTATAGCTGTAGGTAGTAAAAGAAGAAGATAGTACGATTTTCTTTGTTTTTGCTCCAAATTATAGGTAACTAGCGACCAGCCCCGCACGGGTGCTATTTTACATGTAAACCTTCCTCATTAATCACTCTGTATATTAAAAAAAACCGCATCAAAATCCGTTGCGTAGTTTTAAAGATCTAAGCATACATAGGGACAGACAGCAGGAAGCGACTTTGTTTTATACTATGTAGTGATAGTGGTAAGACTTATAGAAATATAGTGTCCCGGAGTTCGTTCTTCAAGGGGCTGATTCGATTCGGAACTAGACCGAGCATAGTGCGACACGATATTGCCCATTGTTTAATATTTATATCTGACTGTACCACCAATCTATCACCGCCACATCACCGCTGTACAACTAGGTTAGCTGTACTGATTAGCTACTCAGCGAGCTAGGCATACGTTGCTTACAATTAATTAGGCACTTAGTTTTACTGATTAGATTAGAAGCCATGTCAATGCTGCTTTATGTTATTAGTTAACTCAAGTGAGTAACGTTATGTTTTGAATTATACAAGTTTGTGTTAGGTATTTCAGTACATTACTGTATAAAAAGACATAAGAGAAGCCACCAACCAAAACAAAAAAGCAAGACCAAGGCATCAACATTTTTAGTTTATTTATTGACTGAGGAGCAGAGCGTAGCGAGGCGACGAACGTCTCCGTTAACTAACAAGGAGAGGCCGCGCGGGTGCGTGTTGGGTCTTGGGTCTCTCACTGGTACGACGATTTGGCAGATTGATGTCTGTGTATTGGTTGGTTGGTTGGTTGGTCAGTGTCGGTCTAGAGGTCGCATTTTTATCCGATTTCAATGAAACTTGGCATGTACGTTCCTTGATTTGTTTGCCAAAAATTGTCGAGCCATTTTTTTGATCGGGGGGAAAAGGGGTGAAGTTTGCAGTCGCGTTATTTATGGGCAGATTTCAATCATTTTCAGGTAAAAGACCAAGCCCACACTTCCTTAGAGGTTGTTGTAAAACAAAAATCGAGGGAGGGGGGAAAGGGGGGAAAAAGGGGGGTGAAATGCTCCGAAGTCTACGGTTCACAGAACAACTAGTTTTAACTTTAAAAGAAAGTGTACCGTTCGATTCCTTACATTTGGTTAAAATACAGTTTGAGTAATACTTTTACAATACATAAACCCAATATTTCACTATAAAAAAGGACTCACTCGTTTTCCATATATCAATACATTCTGTTTTGAAAGTAACATAACCGGAACCGAAGCGGATGTTTAAAACCAATCGGAAGTTCCGACTTAACGGAACCGGAACCGGAGCTCTGTAACATCCCTGTACCAGGGACTACTTTGAAAAATTATAGGTTTTTTCAAACGCTCTAGTGACTAAACGGGAAAAGGGACTGAATTTATTTTCAAATATATATTATTAGACTATATACTTACTCTTGTTTTTGGCACAAGCCGAAACACAATTGCTGAAAGTTGCCTCGATAGAAAAAAAACCGAATTTGGGTCCTTTTTCCCCTTATTTTTCTTGGCTTTCGTAAACTATAAGAGGTTAAGCAATATAACTAAGTAAAAAATATGGTATTCTGGTTTATCTAAAAAGTTACAGAGGTAAAATCAGACAAAACTTTATAGATTCGCTTATTTATCGTCGTTTTGCCGAAAAGTCTGATCCTTAAGAGCGCTGCATCTCTTTCTTTCGTGCACGGGAGCCATAAACTTGTGTCTAACGGATGGGCGTGGCTTGTACTAATCAAGGAATGGCCTTCAGTGTTCATTCTTGATTGAAAATAAACCCACTATTCCAAAACGCCACACACGCAAAAACCAAGTAGGTTGGTACTAAGGGTTAATGGATCCTAACCTTTCTCTTAAACATTTCGCCGTTCAACAACAAAGTGCGATCTCTCACTCTACGAGCTAACACGTCTATAAAACTGAGTACCTTCATAAAAGTATAGAAATGGATCGTAAAATATGGAATGGCACTTTCCTTTGAAAGCTCATTTAGATGATAGTGATATTAGCTGGCGTGAAGCATAATTCCGAACATTTTACGGTAAAGACCATATAATATTTAAATTGACAATGTACATATACAAAATTGCATTCCTTCGAAATTCAGGTTATAACTCTGTCTTTAGTATCAGCATAGAGAAATAATAAGGCTTATTATTTCTCTATGGTATCAGGCAGCGCCAGGGTCCACTCGTTAAGTTACCTATATTATTATGACAGCTTCAAATCGTCGAACAAAATGTTGGAAATTGAGATCTACTGCGTGTGTGACGCGATAGATGGCGCTATTGCATTTATATATTATGGGAACATATACAGTTTCAACGCCTAAGGTCTAGTATATTAATTTTCTCTTTTATGTATTTCATTTATGCGCTTTGATCATTCGTGGCAACTGTATTGGTTTATGGTCTATATAAGATTTTTATATAATAAACATTAACACATGCAATTTAACTTTATGCTTATTGCAATTATGCTTAGTTATTGTTATGCCAATTATAATGCGGAGATTGCGGCGTAAAATTATGCAAGTTTAGTTATGCGTTTTCATAATTATGCGTAAAATTATTACGTGTTCTTAAATTAGGAAATTTATGCGTTATAATACAGGGTGTAACAATCTTTTTTTTATCTTTTTTATCTTTTATTATTTGACGCTTTTTTTGTATGGAACAGGTGGTCTTAGTCAGCCAACACTAGATTTTCGCGCGAAATATGTTTTTCTTACTTTTTCATAATACGAATACGATACCAATTATGCCCTTAAAAGGATCACCAGCATTTTTGTTACACCTTGCATAGACCCTGATTTTTTATAAGCTTTGCAGTCTGGTATTATGGTCCTTGTTTTACTGCAAGGATTACAATGTTTTGACGTAATAATTGACGGCGACATTGTAAGTTTATAGCCTCCGTATTTTAAGTTAGGCAAAGTTGCACCGTAAACGTATGAAATTATTTTAATATCAATCTGGTACTTTAATAGGATAAAATGTAAGGGAGACCGGGTATGGTCTTGGGTTAAAAAGATTCAGGAAAACGCACAAAGAATTTTTTTTAACAAAAAAAATGTTTGACTCTGTTACGTGTTACATCACAGCATCCATGATAGGCAACTGGAGAAACCAATGTCTTAATTGGCCGGGTGCAGAGACTGGGCGGGAAAAGCGAAAACGATCGCAGCGCTTGACGTGGCCAAAAGTGGCAACTGCGACGGCTGTATTTTTTGAAACGTCATACGTTTTAGTTATTTTGCACACGCTTTCTACTTTAATTTGCTATTAAATAATAAATTGAGGTAAAATAGGTAACGTTAGAATACAGGATACACGTATAAAGAAATATGTAAAGACTAGCTTCTGTCCGCAACTCCGTCTGCGTAGAATAACACTTACAATAAGTATATAAAATGCCTGCATACAATTTTACGGCACACATTTTCAATTAGAGCATATACTATATTATGTACTCTCTGTGGACTAGTAAGAGGCTTTATCAGATTCTACATAAAAATGCTACGGACTTTTTTCATGTATGCATTAGGTACGTGCTGCGTTTTGGTAAAGGATTTCGGGCCACTTTGTATGGATCGTGTTCCAAAAACCATCTGAGAAGAGGTAATAAAATAAGTATCTCTATCGGCTTTAGTTCTATGAGCACCAAGTTGAATTCCACAGCAGAACTGAGATTTTCATATTTTAGTCGCAGTACAAATAAAGCATTGCAGCTGGACTGCGTTCACAACCACTCGGCGGACGTGTTGGCCACTGAGGTCTAACAGTAACCAGTCCGTCTAGGCATAGGCGCACTTCCTAATAATTACTGTGACAGACTAAATCATGAATATCTTAGTTATGCAATGGAATTCAACTTGGTGTCTCCATAACGAAATTAAGTAGATAAAACGAACGAACTTTCAAATGAAATAATTCATAGCTCTGTTTTTTGTTTTTGGATCCCTTTTACGCATGATCTTTACAGACTTCTATATTTTCAAAAGAAATAAAACCTCACAAGACTTTCTCAATTCGTTTCTATAATTTAAAACACAGTACAACAATAATGAGATTTCAGAAGAGATCTTTGAAAAAACACAACAAATATAATTTGTTATAACTTTTGTTTGTATTTCACAAATAGTGCCTGACTTTCCCCGCTGCTGCTCCTGCTTGTTTAAGTCTGTCTTTCACTATTTTCAATTTATATAATAGGTATATAAATGCGGCCACATACGAAGGTACATTTGCCATTAAATGGACGCACACTGGTATCTGTAAAAAAAACCAGAAAACTTTGTCTGTATTATAAAAAACTAACCAAGTGCGAGTCGGACTTTATTCGTAGGTTTTGCTTCCCTGCGAAGTGTTAGAAAATAAGGCTCAAATGACCAACCATATCTTTGGGTTCCGTCGAGTTAGAAGCTTCAAGGAGCCGCAGATATAAATAAGTATTTGATGTTATATTTCAACTTGATACCTCCACGCCTTCTTGAGAAAAAGGGTTTTGACAGACAGACCAAATTAAATTGCTTAAAACAAGAGTGGCGATTCAAAACCAAAAATTTTTTCCCACTAAAATGAATAAATTGTTTTTGCACTATTTCTAAATATACTTACACCGGGGCTCCCTTTGCTTCAGGCCAACCAAGAAGTGTGTCTTATGTCCGACTGTTGCAATGCACCGTTACTCTTCCATATTTCTAACGTGATTTGGTTAAACTAACAGTTTCCCTTTACTTTCGATTTAAGACCGGTGTTTAAAAAAGTAGTCATTTTTCAATTATCTGGAAGCAAACATAAAAAAACATTATTTTTTTCCTTTAAATTGTAAGAAAACAACAATGAAGTAACTTGACATAATAATATGAATAATACTTAATACACGCACAATAGTTACTTTTATCAATAAAGCACAAAACCAAATGTGTTTCACATTAAAAACAAACAGATTTTGCATTTGTTAACTGCTCTACAATCAATATTTTAAAATAATTTACCTTTATTTTGTTGCATCCATTAGTCGACACTTTTGACAGAGCCGTCAAAGTTGCGAACGCTAGGCGGCGCTTCGTCGTGCACCCGGCCAATAATTAGAATCGCGAAAACTATTAGATATATTTTGACACTAGTCTGTGCTCATTCGTCTGTCAATATTTCGTAAGGGCGTGACTCTTGAGACAACCATACCCGGGTTTTCCTACCTATATAAGTAGGTCATACAACTATGCACAGTCTCACCTACTTACACTGATTGTTTGAAAAGTCGGTTTAAAAAAAGTTGGTGGGTCCTAACTGTCCTAAGTATGTACTCAAATTGACTATGGTTAGATTTGACCCTGTCAAACTTTTCATCCCTTTAATAGTTAGGCGGAGTAAGTAGTTGTAGTAGATATTTATGGTTTCTAAGAGCAAAATAGTTCCTACTATCTTCTACTTTTCCGCTCCTATCCTGTTTTGCTAGCCATGCGAGTATGTACGTGCGGATCTCAGTCATAGCTAAACCACACGTTAATGGACAAGTTCGAAGGATAAATCTGTCTATGTGTAGCGGGAGTTTTGAACGGATGTGTCTATGGATAGATCTGAACAGCGCATGTCCGCCAAACCGATCCGGCGGACCAATCCGTGCATTTTAAATTTATTACACTATTCCATTTGTAGTATTGCTACTTAGTTGTAACATAGATCGAAGCGAAGTTATAAATTCAGTAACCCACGTACAACACATTATTAATGTGCAAGTTATGCGTTTAGTTATTACGATGTTAATGGTTATTTTATCGAAGCGTGCATTAGGCTCCATTTAGAATTAATAGCCAGTATTGTTGCCATTTGTAACTTCACTTAAGAGAAACTAAAATAGGTCATTTTGTCACACATTTTTATACAAAGTGAGGTTTTCAAAAGGTTCGGCAACACGCATGTAACACCCCTGGAGTTGCTGGTGTAGGCTGATACGGTAATTGCTTACCATCAGGTGCTTCTGTAGAATTCCTATCTTCGTTATTGTGTGTAATTACTTTAAGAAGTTAAATATTTTTAATAAAACTACTAACATTAACATTGCTTTTGAAACCGCTAACCGCAAATTATATTCTACAAAATTAATTCTGAAAACTAATTACCAAATAAATAATTTGGTGAGGTTTCATCTAAATATCTTAATTTAATAAATTGATCAACAATGTATATTGTTTGGCTCAATTTATTAATCTTACTTTCTTGGAGCCATATTATATTTTAACCCTTTCACCGTCAAGGAGAGCAGAAACCTTGTAAATTTTATGACGTACGTTATCAAAGTGACCTTCATACTTTCAAGTAAGGTTTATATTTCCTCGCTTGCGTCCGTGACCTTAATGTGTGAGCCACGTTTTTGTATATTATATGGCGTAGAAACAAAGGACCAATGAAACACTTCTAAAATTCTTACCATTTTATTGAATTTCTAAACAAGACAACTTACTAACATAATTATATATGTTTGTCCGCAGGTCGCTCCGAGCCAGGCATCGTGCCATCCATAGTCGGATTCGCAAAGGACTCAGTCGCACACGAATCCGACCGACTGGCGCCCGGCGACCGCATATGTAGTGTCAATGGCATCTCCACTGCAAGACTTACCAATGAGGAGGTGCTGCGACTCCTCGACAATGTTGAGGAGCGGGCTTCATTGGAGGTGGAATACTACATGCCTAATTATGGTGAGTATTCTAAAACAGTTATTTTCTGCCGAACTTAGTTGCCACAGAATCTGACTGACTAGCGCCCGGCGACCGCATATGTAGTATCAATGTCATCTCCACTGCAAGACTTACAAATGAGGAGGTGCTGCGACTCCACGACAATGTTGAGGAGCGGGCTTCGTTGGAGGTGAAATACTAGGAATCATTTAGCATTCAGGCATTCGATATATAGTGCTTTATATTTGATATGTTTGAGTCAAACTGGATTTTATAAGATATATTCAAACAAAATCTGTTACAGCTATAAATTCCTGCTATCCTTGTTTACAGCATCGCAAAACTCGCTATACATCACGACGAAGCTGGCGGAAGTCCCAATGGAAAAACTGAACGGCTCCCTAGGAGTCACCATCCGTGGAGGCTTACCTGAGAACGCTGGCAGCGCGGACCTGGTGCTGAACAGCAGGTCCTTGGACGCGCAGCCGCTGGTTGTGACGCATGTACGGCCTGGTGGTGCAGCTTACAATACGTCCAGGGTCAAGCCAGGTGACAGGCTACTCAAGGTCGATCATGTAAGTTGGATTTGATGGAAAAGTTAAACGGCTCCTTGGAGTTACTTTACGAGAAGTTTCATCTGAAAGCGATGGCAGTGCAGACCTGGTGCTGAACAGCAGGTCCTTGGACGCGCAGCCACTGGTGGTGGAGCATGCACGGTCTCGTGGTGTAAAGTACAATACATACAGCGTCAAGCCGGGTGACAGGTTTCTGAAGGTCGTCCATGGAAGTACAATCTAATGGTCCTTCTTGTAAGATTTTGAACTCTTTAATTATATATGAACTTGTCGTTATCATTGAAATACAAATACATGTCAACTAAAATACAAATAAAAGATAACTTAAACCCGGTAAAATAAAAATCCAACTTAAACTAGTAGTTCGCCCCGAACTGTGAACTCGCGAATCTTGTGTTTCGCCATAAACGTGCAATAGTAGAATTACTACAAATACGACTACAATTGTGCGGTTGATGCGCAAAATTTTACCGCGACGAAATCGCTTCAGATTTGACAGTTTTTGTCGCATCTAAATTTAAATCCACCTCTCACATGCCTCTCACTCTGTTGCTTTGACATGTCGTTCTCATCTGTGGACCACCTATATAGGTTTCGGTCACCATCATTATGCGTCTACGGTAACTCTCTCTAACTAATGTGTTAATGTCAGTATGCTGATGGCCCTAGCAGCCAAAGCTCTAATAAATTTAAAAAAAAGTCAGTTGTCAAAATATTTACACCAAAATCAAAATATAATTGAAAATATTTTGGAAATCAATTTTATGTTGCTAATTGTTATTCATGAAACAGTAAGCAGTTAATAAGGATTTGACGAGAGTGTTAATCAATACCTTTCGTTTGATACCAAACTCAACCATACTTGCTCGTAAAAGTAGCAAATAAGATGACTAATGTAACAGGACCCCTTTACAAAACCTTTTTAGGCCTTCTAATTTCAGAACCCCCTTCTCAATCCAGCTCATATACGAACTCGCAAATTTTGTTGGTCTCTGCTACAACCCCAACAAATTTCATAAAGATCGGAAAATCGTTACTAAAGTTATCGTCGGACAAACTATCTAAATCAAAAAGCCATCCAAATGCCGAGACGTCCCAGTAGCCAGGTGACAGTTGTTGTTTGTAAGAACGATCTTCGCTTACGCTCCGCTCGTTCGATTACTAAAGTTATCGTCGGACAAACTATCTAAATCAAAAAGCCATCCAAATGCCGAGACGTCCCAGTAGCCAGGTGACAGTTGTTGTTTGTAAGAACGATCTTCGCTTACGCTCCGCTCGTTCGACTAAGTAACTAAATAAAACTAACAAATACTATATTGTCTTATTAATACATTAAACGACGGTGGTTTAAAGGTAATAATGAGTACCGAGTAAAATAATAATTTGAGGTCCATATATTCTTCCGCTACTTTTTCCGGTACTCATTTTCACTACTAGTATTTTACATTCAAATGCCTCCAACGACCCTTAAAGCCAAAGATGGCTATTGATGCTTCAATCAACCAAGCCACATGGGAGTTTATAGTGCTCAAATGATGCGTATGCATGGATTCCCTAGGGGTTGATGCCATTTACAGCCGGAAACCAAGTGCCTTAGGCAATTATTCCTACAGGATTCTACGAAGACGTGTTATGTAAATACATTTCTAAATTATTATTTACACATCCTGCTCGACTCGTTACTCCCCTATAGTTGACACTGCTGTCAACTTTACCCTCGTAACGCCCAAGAAAAAAAACGCAAGTTCAGCTAAACGCCCAATGTGCAATGTATAAGCCAATATGTTTTATAGTCGTTAACGCCCACCCAAATAAATGACTTTTTTCAGTGATAAACTCAAGTGGGATTTTTTTTATATTTTTCTGGGTATAAGTGAATACAAATAAATACAATAAAGTGAATTCTAACTTCGTATCTTTTGTTCATTTCCATGAACATTGGGTCTTTGGTTGAAGTTGTAAATAATATAAACATTTAACTACAAACCAACTTTTTATTAAGTTTAAAAGCACAAAATCACATAAAAATGCTTGATAACAAGCTTTAAAAAATAGGTTTATAACTTGCTTAACAAAAAACTTAATTTTCTATTCATTTTTATTTTAAAAAGTTATGCTATGCCTCTGAGATCAATTTTTTCAAGAGATTTATGGCACAAAATCACATAATACCTACTTTTATTCAGTTTTAGGCACTAAATCACATAACATTTCACCCAACTCTAACAAATTATACAACAGTAATATCTGCAAAAAGAAAAAAAATTGTTTTTAGAAAACAAAATGCTCCAAAATGCTTGAGAAAAAACTAAAAAAAATATTTTAACAACTTTTTATCTAAAAAAATTACTACATTTATATTAATGAAAGTTATTTGATAATTTTGAGACCTTTAGCTTTAGCTGCAGGTTATAATATATTTACAAAACAAACGCCCAATATGCATTACAATGTACATAATATTCTGATAAGGAATTAAAAATAGTTATTAGTACTTTTACAAACAAATAACAGGTTATTTCAGTAAAACACACATTTAGGATAATTTTTATGTCATCCTCAAAACAAAAAAAGCCATGATTCAATTAATTAATTAAGATTAAATACTTACGTGTCGTGCATGGTGACAAAATGGCTGAGGCCAAAAACTTGTCTGCATATCTGTCAAACGTCAGCTGTCAAAATGGTCGCCATTGAACCGGTTATTCACGACGTCAAAGTGAAATTCAATTACGCGCGAAAATATAAAAATGACATTTCATAATCTTTTAAGTACAGCGTACTGTACACTGGGCGTTTACCTCATTTTATTTTTTTGAAAGTCTGGGCGTTAATGCTGATTATTACTTTGTACACTCTATTGCACATTGGGCGGCACGAGGTTACTGCGATAGATTTAAGCTTAACCACTTGAACGTCATATACCTCGTGTGTTCATAAGTTTTGAGACGACGATAAAGTCAAGTAATGAAAATTAAACAAATAATTATCGAATTGCTTCTTTTATTATTTTTCTTCTTATTTTGCTTCATATTATTGATCAAATATCAATGCCCATAACTTCTACAAATAGTCTGTCCGACAGTTTTACACTTGGAATTGGGCAGTTGGGCACCTTTCCTCGAAAATGAGGAAAAAAATTACCTTCGTATGAAAATATCCTCCCTGACGCAATACAGGCATGGTAATAGAATATCTGTTATTCAGCATAGAACTCGATTTATTTCTCAATATTTTGGTGTATAATTTAATATTTCATCCATTACAGTTTTATTATACTTCCGTTGCTTTCTCTCTACTAAACGTAAAATTTTAGGCGTCGTGCCTTCACCCCCTAAATACCAAAGTATTAAACGACTAGAATGATAAACACAGAAGGCCATTTTAAATACATTCAATATATTTTAACTACTTATAGCATGGTTGTTAATTTGAAATATTTATATAATCGTATTACATTTTAGTAACTGAACTGTTTGAGTTTACATTCGTCTCAAAACTTATGAACACACGAGGTACAAAAACATTATATACAACGCTAAGATCACGGACGCAAGCGAGCCAAAATTAACCTTACTTGAAAGTATGACACATTACATTGCATTACATACACATTACAGCGTACCTATACGTCCGGACGGAATGGCTTGGCGTTAGGCAACAGGGGCAATTAGACCCCCCCCCCCCCCTGACATGCCTGATTTTTAGTGAATAAAAATGCCCCCCTGCATGTAATCCTGAATCTGCGCCGTGTGAGTACTATTCATGACACCTTTAGGTGTTCTTGGCGTATTCTTAACTCACTCAGCTCTCATTCTTAACTCGTTAATGTGGACGCAGCTGTAAACAGCGGTCGCGGTTTGCTGATGATGAGAGATATTGAGGGAGGAGGATTAGGGATGATGACATATGTTGAATTAGGCAATAAAATTTAGTTGATAGAATGCAGAATTATCAAAATATCCAAATAAAGTAAACATTTAAAAAATCTATTGAAATGGTGCAAAGATATCAGGCTACAAAATTTCAATTTTTTTCGAATTTTGAAAGAACGAAATTAAAAAAAAACCAATGAATGTATCATTCTAACATTTTATTGTGAAATAAATTGTATGACAACCATATACATAAACGCAATATTTCACTGTAAAAATAGCAATTTCATAATTTTTCCATACTTTAAACAGGGCAACTATGAAGCCATGATGTCACGGCTTTATATCATTTTGTTAGGAGAGTTTTGAGAAACAAAAGCGAATCACAGACTTTAAGTCTCTTTTCTGTCTTTTATGTTGATTTACGGCAATTGGCCCCATATAGACATTTGATCCTCACAACAAAACGAATCGAATGATTCCATGCATGAAAAAAAATCATCTAGCCTATTCGGGTTGCACAGGGCGGTCCCACAATACGTACGGAGCTTAAATACCGCGAGCCATCAGGTTGCCTCTCGGTCACTATAACTACGCGCCATTGCTTTAACTATTCATATATATTGGAACAATAACGAACAATCAAACGTTTTAGTTGGTTTACCTTACTATTCTTATTTATGTTGTTCAAATGACCAGTGGTCATACTTATTGTATGGACTGACGTTTATCTGACGTATGAAATATGTAATTTGGTTGGTTGTGTGTTTATTAATATGTACACAATAATATTTTACAGGCTGGTATTTAATACCTTTTTTACTTAATGATTTCTAGTTTTCAAGTAGCTAATTAAAATTTATTACAAGACTATGTTAAATAGGTACTCGTAAATACAAGAACGAACATCCCGCAAAAATAACTGTAACGCTCATTGACATGTTTTTGTGCTGAAAAAACTGATATTAAAACTAAAAATAAATTACAGCTAACAAACGTTAAAAATAAAGTAATACTAAACCTAGAAAATAAAAGTTTGAATAGGGGTGATGACACATGTTGAATTATGCAATAAAATTTAGTTGATATAATGCAAAATGATCAAAATATCCAAAAAAAGTCTATTGAAAATAAAAATCTATTGAAATGGTTCAAAGATATCGGGCTTCAAAGTTTCAAACTTTTTCGATTTTTGAAAGTACGAAATTTAGAAAACCAATGATACCATTCGATTTCTAACATTTTATTGTGAAATAAATTGTATCGCAACCATATACATAAACGCAACATTTCACTGTAAAAATAGCAATTTCATAATTTTTCCATACTTTAAACAGGGCAAATATGAAGCTGTGACGTCAAGGCTTTATATCATTTTGTTAGGAGCGTTTTGAGAAACAAATGCAAATCTCAGACTTAAACCCGCTTATTCATAAACGTGTTTCAAACCTCATTTAGTTAAAATGTATTTTGTCTGTTTCTAACAAACACAACTGTCAATGTGACAGATAAGGACAAAAGATGATTTAGTTAAATGAGGTTTGCAATACGTTTATGAATAAGCGGGTAAGTCTTTTTCCTGTCTTTTATGTTGATTTAAGGCAATTGGCCCCATATAGACATTTGATCCTCATAACAAAACAAATCGATTGATACCATGCATGAAAAACATTCATCTAGCCTATTAGAAAGCTAGCGGTTTTGCCGCGCTGGACAGCAATGCCGATGCGTTGGGCAAAGTCTTCTGGTCACCCGTTGCGTCAATCAGGCGCTTGGCTAGCTCTTTGTAGATGCGATGAGCTCCTACCTCGTAGTCCCTACGGCTCAAATTTTATATCTTGTAATAATATCAAGATAATACCGTGATCTTTTGTGTTAGTTTACATTATTTGTGACGTTATCAAGCAAAAGGTACACCATTGTCTGTTGCTAATAGAGTTCTAAATTAATTACTATCGCAGTGATGCCTTCTTGACAACCGACAATGATGTACCTACCTTTTACTTGAAAACGGCAAATTTTACTTTTCTATTGGTGCCTACCTTACACTGCGCTGAAGAAAATAGTACTAAAATAATATATTCTGTTCACAGATCTCCCTCACAAACAAGACTCTCTCAGAAGTCCACCAGATCCTTCAGAACTGCCCCCAAATGACCAGCCTCACCATAGAATATGACGTTTCCATCATGGAGTCAGTGAAGCTAGCAACCGGACCCCTCCTAATAGAGATTGAGAGACCTTGTAACGAGGACTTGGGGCTGTTCCTGGCGAACCAGAGGTACTCTGATGACGTGTACAGCTCTGGGTCGGACACGTATCAGAGAGTTGGGAACTGCAATGCTGTTTTTATTGACAGTATATTGCCGGCCAGTATAAGCGACAGGTAAGTTTTTCTTGAGCATGTAAGGTAGAGGGAGGTAATTCCGACTGGGGGACAATTCCAACTCAGTTTTTTCATTTTATTTTTCATTGTAATTACACAATAGGCAGGTACATGTCTGTCTCTCAAGCTGTTTTGATATGCCTTCTTGAAGAACTACGCATTATTGTATATAGTATCTTTAATGTATTAGTATTACTGTTTTGAAAAAATAAGTCCCGCCGAGTTTCTTGCCGGTAATAAGTAATACTTCTCGGGTCAGAGGTGTAGGGTTAGAACCGGTGGTAGTTTCTTTTCTCTCTGACGTTCATAAGTGCATTGTAATGTGCCTAAATTGAAGAATAAATATCTTTTATCTTTTATCTTTTTTATCAGTCGCAATATCTTACGTGTTTTACATAATTAACTATAGTGCCATTTATTGAGTGAAAAAGTAGCTTTTCCGTTATCCAGATATACAGAGTGACCAAAAAAGAACTAGATTACCGTTGGCTGTAAGATTTTGGGACGCGGAAACCTAACTAAAGTGTGCTGTGAATTTAGAATTTTCTATGTATTTTGAAAATAGAATACGGCACCTTGTCTGTTTAACCCCAGCCATTAGCGGCATTCATAAGATTTTGTTTACTTTAGACTTCGTTGTACACTAAATTAGCCAGTTTTTGTACAAGAGCTTATTAACTTATATAGAAATTTGTATAAAAATATGTGGAGTTAAAAAAAGGTCAATTCTTACCCAATTGCCGCTCTTGATCACTTTTAGAAAGAGTTTTCTGTACAATAGTGGCATAATAAAACTGCGAACCTACACGCACAACTCTGAAGTATAAATTAACTCTAAATATTAACACGGGAGTGCTATTCTTTGGACGTGTTTATAACCGATAGCTCATAGGTTACTAGCTCGCGGTGAGACCAGTGCCTAAAGCACAAAAACAGCATAATTTCAGAAGTTCGAATGTACTACTGCCGTATCAAACGCACGTACATAATACACGATTGTTCAAATTGACTTCTCGTTTGCTAGCTACATAGTTACTACACAATAATGTTGTAACCCAATTCGGAACTTTCATACAACTTGTGAAGACAGTGCACAGTGCCTTAATTAAGTTTAAGCTCACTTCGTCTAAGTTTTCACAAGTCTATGAAACTATAATATATGTAATGGCGTAAGACTAAGTAACGAGTATGTCAATTTGAAGTAACTTTTATACCGCATGCGACGCTTAAATCGTGCGACAGGCTTACTTGTGTTCGAAATCCAAACTTGATTTGACATTTTGTATGATATAAAGACATGACTACACCTAAAACCATAATTAGGTGGACTAAATTGACAGGAGGGCTCATACATCTGACAGTTGTTTGACAAGTTTTCTATGAAATCTCCTGTCAATTGAGTTCACCTAATTATGGTTTTAGGTGTAACTACGCATCTTACTTGCGATTATTGAGATTTTTAAGACGCGGAAATCAGCCAATACCCTATACTATACTCAAATAATTTTTAGCAATAACTTGTATAATATGGTTTGGGAAAGTAAAAAAAATATATTTACATAAATATTATTTTGAAGGTACTTATCAATCACGATTGGATTAAATCGGCTGAATAGAAAATAATTCCGACGTTTTAAAATACATTTCTTTATGATGTCATAATATTACTAAAGAGTTATTAGGCTACGGTAACTGCTTACCATCGGGCGGGCCGTATGCTTGTTTGCTACCGTCGTAGTATAAAAATATATATCTTAAAGAGTCCTAACTATACACCAAAAAAAAACAGATTTCCACTGCCATCTTATGAAATCACAGGACTGTATCATAGTTTCGTGTATGAAACTAATAATTATTAATAATTAAGGCTTATTTGGAGATTCCATATAACTCGTCAGTAGACGACTGACTGATTGCTAGTCAAATTGCGACTCACAATTGACTTCATCATGATTTGCCGCGGGGTAACTATTCGCTGAGAAATTACGTATTATTCCTATGAATTACAAATTAATTAAATGTCATAATCCGTCAAATTGTCATGAAATATTTCACGCATATTTATTTTTTAGACAAAATGTATTGGACAATCAAATTACCCAGAATAGGCTACTTTCTTTTAAAGTCAAATCAGCTACTCTTTAAGAAACGTCAAAACGATTTGTTATATGAAGTTTATACGGGAAACTAAAATTGTGACGTCACAATACTATATGATGAATACATCTCCTTTATAAAAGTTTTAACCATTTTAAAATCTTTTAAAGCGCAAATACATGTTACACCTGGATTTTCCCGTGTATTTTTGAAATTTTGATTTTATCAATGCAACGAAACAATTGTATCTACTGGAAAGTACCCTATTACCTCTTTAAGTTTGCACTCTTGTTTCAAATCCCCAACCGGTCATAGCTTCACTATAATAAGCCATATCGACTTTTATAGCAAAGCTTCTTTGCGAGGAAGCTATTAATCAAGATCCCAAATCCTTTTATAAGAAACTTTCTTCGTTGCTCCCAGACTTAGTCTTACAAATCTTTTTAAAATGTAATACTTAGGTAAGAAGTTGTTTTTAGACTTTAAGTCCCGATTTTGCACTTGTTGAATCTGATTTATTTGAATGTTGGGAGAATTGTTTCACAGAGTTTTTTGTACGTTGTCTGATAAGTAGTACCTAATACAAAATTTATAAGATCATAGCGAAAAAAAAAACAATGGAAAATATTTAGTTTAGGTACCTATATTTTTTTATGACTAACTTTAAGTTAACTTTTATTTAAACATATAAGCTAATTTCGATGAAGTCCTCACCACTTTTTTTTAAATTAAGGTTCAGTTCAGTCGATATCAGATTTATCGGAGCTCTCAAAGGTGGTAACAAATATCTGAACAACGTCTAATGTCAAGGCGATAAAGTGCATGTTCAGATATTTTCGAGTACCTTGGCTCACCGATATTTGACACTTAGCGATTGTACAAGATTTTGTAAATAATTAATAAAATCATTCTTCCTAGGTGCGGTGCCCTTCATCCCGGAGACCAGATCCTCGCCTTCGACGACCACGTCATCGATGGGAACAACTATACGGCGGAAGAGGTCATGTGCTACTTGGAGAACTGCGAGAATGGCTTCACCAGGTTACATGTGGCGCCCAGGCATATAGCGCATGGCAGGTATACTAGAGGTAGGTTGACGGATTTTACCCAATTAAAATTGATATTGACTAGCAAACATATCAAGATGGGAATAAATACATGGCAGAAGAGGTTATGTGCTACCTGGAGAACCAAGCTATAAGTATCGCCTAAGCTTATAGCACAGTGCAGGTATACTAGAGGTAAGTTAGGTTGATATGTAGGTATAAGTCATTTCAAGATAGGACATACCATAAATTAAGTTGATACAGATGTCGATTAATATGAAAAAAAAATGGTCTTGACAGACAGACAGACAGACAGACGGACAACAAAGTGATCCTATAAGGGTTCCGTTTTTTCCTTTTGAGGTACGGAACCCTAAAAATGACTGTGACAGATAGACTTAAGAAACCATACAATCCAAACCCAGTTCTTCTGCCAATCTTGATTCAAAGCAAGCCGATATTCTGAAGTATCAACCTTGATCCTTTTCTAAAGGCATCCTGCCTCCTGGAGGTCATATTGAGGAGAACTGTGATAATAGCTTGATCAGGCTACATGTGGTGTCCAGGCATATAGCATATGGTTGATATACCGTCAACTGCTGTACATTGTTTACCATGCTTATTGCCTGGCTTGAAAAACATGGTGTTCTTCACCAAATAGCTCCTGAGATGGGAGAAAAGCGGCCATTAGGAATTAAATATATATCCGGTAAAGTTGAGTGATAGGCAATTTTAACCAGTGGATATTGGATATTGACTACCAAATCTCTTTGAAACTTGAATCAATAAGCCTATCGATGCTAATTGATCCCAATCCTAACTGGTGTAACCGCGAAACAATGGAAAATGGTCGGTAAACAGAGGCAGTAACAATCAATCGGAAACGCCAACAAAGAGGTTCAAAAGAAATCTAAATGCATTTTGTGGCCTAAATTGGCAGTATGGATACCTACTGTTTGTGTTTAAGAAACCTAATTAAATGCCTGTTCCACAAAAACGCTCCGAGCGATATCGCTGGGACTTTGCCGCTGTTAGCTATGAGCGTTGAAACAAAACGTATGTCACGTTCACGAAAGAAACGCTTCAAATTGCAGCGTTTTTTCTTGATACAAGGCGTCAAACGCTTGCAGTTTTTTTTTTGTGAAACAGGCATAAGGGTGCAAAATGAATGAAGTGATAGTGAAAAGATGGACTGAAGAAACCTGAGGGGTGATTTTGGAAATTCGAGCGCTCGAATCTAATATTTAAAACTTTGCCTAAAACGATGAAATAGTGTTTTAAAAATAACAGCAATAGTAATTTAAAATCATGATTATTTAAACTATTAATTTAATGTGAAAATAATAACGATAAACTTTTGTGTGCAATTATTAACGAGCTTTATTTTCTTGAATTCGGGCGCTCGTATCTCAAAAATCGCCCCCAGGCACCTTTATATAAAATAAAATGAAATTAATTTAATCCAAAAACACATTTACATATTTTTATAACATAAATTAATATTATGATTAAATAAAATAAAATTGAGCAATACTAAAAACTATCACAACAGAAAGTCAGTGTTACGGTTCACCCCGACCCCGCTTAACCGACTTGTGGTAAATAGGTCCACTACTTTTTGTATGTATTTTAGGACTTGGCTCTTTTTACTATTTATTACCTATGATTTTGGTGGGATCTAAATGACTTTATCAATAAATGATTGTCACTTAAATATTTCTACGTCCGGTTTCTCGCAAGCAAGTAACTTTAATTCAAACGGATCGGAAATCTCTTTTTAATTTCGTTTATTAGAAAGTAACTTCCGTTCCCCAAGTTGCAATTTACTTAAGCTTTCGAACGGGCTCCGGGTCTTAGTTGCCGCCAGAGGTGATTTCTTCGCAGTAATGAATTAGTCTGCCCGAGGTTGGTTACAAATCTTCTTTTTCTTGACTTTTAAGACTGAAGTTATTCTTTAAAAGTCACAGTGGAAAAGTATCTGACAGGATTTTACTGCTCGGGATAGTCGTTTTAATTACGGCTGTAGTCGAAAAATAATGGGTAGATTAGTCCCAAAATTTATTTAACATAGGCGATGATAGGCGTAGAAGATATTAGACTAAAAAACCCAAACAAAATTTACCGAAAATATGGCATGACAATACCGGTTATATTCATAAATCCTTCGTTTTCTAACGCGAATAAGTGACTAGTATAACTTAAGCTCCGTATTCCTAGTATTCACATCGGTTCGATAGTCTTGTTTATATGAGCATAAAACTATAGTCTGAAAAAAATATCGGGATGCGGTGGCGATTTCTTTAAAGTAATTAAATGGTTTTCCTTAACCCACCAACGGAGCGGCAGCTAACATTCACGGTGCGTCATTATACATCGCCTTAAGCATTTCACAAGTTATCGCCTGGGAAGCGATTGCTCATGAAATCTGACGGCTTAGCATAACATGCGTGGTCGCGCGCGACTGCATACCGAGTCGCTCCTGAAGTATGGAGAGTCGCGCGACAACGTAAGTCATGCTAGCATGGCTGTTCCTGGCTTATGGTCCATTGCTTTTAAAAATGGTTACCACTGACATTAGTTAAAATTGAATCCACCATACCTTAATAGTAGAGTCTTAATAGTAGTTCTGTTCGTAACGCAGGGTAGTTAGGACGTCTTGAGAAACATATTTTATCTTTTGCTCATTTAAGTAGTTCAGTGTGTAATATTGATAGCTTATTGTGCGGTGATCTAATAAAAGTGTGCAGCTAATGAATAATTGGTCTCAAAACGCGTGTAAACTCTCTGTAGTTTAATGGACAGTTGTCCTGGCATGGCCGCCACGTGTTGTTTGTAAGGAGCAGCTATCACCCTTACAAAGAGCAAGGCTAAAACCGAACAACGTTGCCTATATTTATGTAACAAATAAAATGTGATTAACGTCGTCAACTTGTCATTAGCAGAATTCCCATTGCTCATGTGCAAAGGGAGAAAACCATTTATTAAAAAAAAAATAAAAAAAAATAGTAGAGTCCGTCCAAAAAGAGTTGTCGTTTATTAACTCCCATATCAAACACGACACTTTCTCTTTCCACTCAAACCCTATTAAGTCACCGCCTATCTCTTACTATTATCTACTAGTATACATCAGATCTTCATAATTTACTTAGTTGGCAGTTCTGGCCGGCACGCGTTATAAACATTAAAACTTAAGTCTTTTGAGTTATACGGACCAAGTTGCCTTCATACGCTCTTACTTATTATCGTGTTGGCCCAAGACACAAGCGGTAGTGAGTATAACGTATTCTGTAGTTTACTATGGGCCAGTTTCACCAATCACAACCAAAGCAAAGAATCTGTGCTCAGACGAGAACTTTGATACAAATTCTTACAGTAGAAAACAAATGGTTTACAGCAGATTTCGGTACGGTTTCGGGAAACCGACTTCTTGTCTTATTGAGAGATCCCTTCCTTGATGCTTGCGCATTCGAGACCCTTCCTTTCATTATAATGCATCATAGGAATATTGCATTACCTACTGTTTAAACTTAGGTAGCACAATGAAGATTCAACAAAACTAGTATTTTAAGATTTAAGACTCGGCAACGGACGTGTAATACCTTGGGGTTCCGGGCATACGATGACGGCTTACAAGCAGACTTGCTGTGAGTTTTTCACTGACATGGTATTAAAAAATACAAGTGGTAGCAGTAATTGATTACTACAATAAAGAGCACTAAAAAGAAACAGGCCAAAAAGCCTCAATTTTTTTTTTTTTACAATAACAATACAACTAACATTACAGTTTCCATTGCGATAGTGTAGTAAACTTAACCTAGATACAGATATACGTAAGCACAGTCATTATATTTAATTATAACAGAATACAAACAAAGTCAATTTAGTGAAATCATTCTCTGAACAATGGAATAAATCAATCTGGGTTGCAACCTTATTAAGCGTGCGCAGAGCCCTTGTCCATGGCGCCCATTTCAGCAGGCCAGTACAAGCGTGCGGCTCGGCTAGCAGTGGCGGCCTTTTTTTTTTTTTTTTTTTGTCCCAGAGAAATGCTTTACGCATACCTATACGTAACATTAGGCCCCCGGGGTGGAGCCAAATATTACGCATAAGTTATGTGGGACTCTCCGGTCTGGACCGGCCTACCCACTAAAACTCTGGGATGCTGCCATCTCCGTGCCTTAATGGTGGTGCAACGGGATCGAAACTGCAACCGCGACACCACCAGCACTGTCGCCCTAGGGCGAACCCACTCCGCAAATAGAGCACGCTGTAGCATGACCAGCGTGCTCTCCGCCAACTGGCCTCTCTTAACCCCGGAGAAGCCGGGACCGGTATTCCGGTCCCACCCGCACAGCACCAGGAGGACAAACGCCCCTACCCCGGCACCCGTGTAGTGGGGATGCCTTCAAGGAAAACGTCCCTTCCAGCCATACCACCACTACACTCCGCCCCCAATCAGACGTGGAATCTGCCTAGGCAGAGTCACGCTGATGGGTCTCCGGGTGGTTGGGCTAGCCTCCAAGAGCGGGTCACCGGCCACCTGCCTATCCGCGTCCCTTCATCGGCCACTCCAAAAGTGGGAGCAAAGGTTAGTAAGCTAACCAATGCCCACCCAAATGCTGCCCATAACAAACAAAGTCTGGTCTAGGCGAGACGGGTACCTAAGAGTGCAAACCAAGACAATGATAGCTATCTGCAACATCTAGGATACTTCAACCACCCTCCGCCACGTGACTGAGTTTTTGCGATGAGTTGGCACCCCATAGTACCAACCCATGGCCCCAGCCTTAAATACTGCTCTTTTCCGCGAGTCCAGGCCATGGCACACCTCCGAAGAGGCGCCCCGCCCTCTTCCACCACTGTACCTGGTTCGGGAACTGCAGTACATAAGGCCGTCCTCAGCCTCCCTCCTCCCCAGCGCCCACCCCACTAATCTACTCTGTTACCAGAGAGCTCGTGGAGGGACTGACAGGATATTGGCAGCAACGGTAGGCAATACCAACCGATATTACCTACCGCGGCCCCCAGGGTGCACCGTCCAGGAACCCTTCCCTATTCCCCCGGATCCACCTGATCAAGAGGAATGAGAAGGGACCTGGCACTCGAGGAGGTTTCCTGTCCCACACCCCAGCAGTGGCGGCCTGCGCCAACGCCCCACGTACCTTGCTGGAGCAATTATTCGGGGAATACTCACATAATGATCGATATTTAATTATTAAGAAAGATCTGTCATAATTTGTAAAGCATTTCATTATGATAGGTACTTAAGACGGCCACCGACTATCAGTCCGCCTGCAGTCCGCCTGACGATCTCGGCCTGTCAGTTAGAACAAAAATTTGCCGGTTCCGAACAACTGACAGGCCGATATCGTCAGGCGGACGGCAGGCGGACCGATAGTCGGTGGCCGCCCTTAAAAACAGAGAAGTCAAAGAATACTCACAATAGTTAAAATACCATTTTTTATTTTTTGTTTTTAACGGCCTAGGAGGCCTAGTCGGTAGTGACCCTGCCAATGAAGCAGGAGGTCCCGGGTTCAAATCCTGGTCAGGGCATTTATTTGTGTGTTTATCACGGATATTTGTTCCTGAGTTATGGATGTTTTCTATGTATTTAAGTATTTATCTATATCTATCTATTATATATATCGTCGCCTAGTACCCACAACACAAGCCTTATTGAGCTTACTGTGGGTCTAGGTTGATTTGTGTAAGATTGTCCCATAATATTATATTATTTTTATTGATTTCGTCTAAAAAAGTCTGAATTAAATAAACTGAATATATCGCTAAATCAACAAGTTTATGACTTGCACCACACATCTGTTTTCAAGTTAGACGCTTCAGCGCAATTTCGCCCGAGGCTCGCTAAGAATTAACCCTATAATCATTATAACCCTCAAACTGCGAACATACAGCTATTGGCAAAATGTTACTTACAAGCACACACGATATTCAACTTTGTAACTTAAAGGTTTGGGTGTATATTTCTGTGCAGGTGCGCTATGAGATTAATGTTGAGCTGTGTTCGTTTTATCTGAAGCTAAAGCTCATGTATATTTATATTTGACGATATATCAATGTGTAGATATGAGTCGACACGTTTTACAAGTAAAAGGTAAATAGGAAAAATGGATTAAATGCTGATATAAGGCTGCGGTTCTACCAGAGATGAGCGAGGATGCGTAACAAAGTCTAGAGTTGAAACACGCGACCCGCCAAAAAGGACAGAATAGCCTACATAATTTAGTCGGTTTCATTGTTACCCTCCAAAGAGCGGTGGAGGGTAATTTTACTTAGGGCCTTCTGGAAATAAGCAATAATCACAAGGGTGAGTCTATGATAAAGACCAACGATAATAGCAACTTCTCTGTCATATCTATGGAAAGTGTAATAAGACAATCCCGTTTAATCTTGGCATTGTTATTTTACCATGCAGGTCTAGGGATAGTATGTCTATGATTCCTCACAACATAATTATTATCGCTCATCCCTGGTTGAAATGCTTTATAAATATACCTACAGGTTCTTTAAATTGTGATGGCGCAAAATCTAATATAAACTATTATTTTCTAGACTAAATCTCTGGCAGGTACGTGTCGATACGAAAAGTATATTTTCACCTCACTAGCTCGGAAAGCCCTTTTTGTTTGTTTAATATCTATTGTGAAAATCGCTTTTTATCCACATGTGGTGAAAGAGTTTTGACATAAGTGACAAGTGGCTTAAGTGACATTTGACAGCTAACAAAACGTAAAACGTTAAAAGTGCAGAATTTTTAACATCGCAATTAATGAATTGCATCGAGTAAAAACACTTAATACGGTCTTACAACTTTATTTTAATTCATAAATATCAGCATTCAACATTAATCTTCATTCTTTTTGTAAAAACGGATAAATTGTTCTGACAGCCGAATAAGTCTACGTACGAACAAAACGCATCTGACATTTAATAAAACCTTTTACGTCAAAACTTTTCATTTCAATTCATCCATCATATCAACGTTAAATATTCGCATGTTTTTCTAGGTTGTTTTGTTAAAAATTAGTGATTCGAGTGATGAAGAAGTATTAAACACCTGAGGAATTACGGGAAACCGAGCAAAATGCACCCTTTTTCTTATTTTCCTCGCTGTAGTGAGGTGAAAAGTTTTGTGTTATACACGGGTGAAAGTTATTTTACGTCTCGTGTATTAAAGCACTCGCTACGCTCAGGATTCTATTTTTGAACCACTCGCTTCGCTCGTGGTCAATAATAGAATCCTTTCGCTAGCTCGTGTTTCAAATAACACTCGCACGTAAAATACAACTTTCACCCCTTGTATAACAAATAACTATTAAGCAATTACGTTCTATAAAATAAAATAATGTTTTTCTTTTCAATCTCAAAAGCGTTTTTCAATCCCAATATAAAAGAAAAACCTGTTAAAAAAGTTAACGAGGTTTTTTTATTTCGTGTAGTAAGTTTTGCGACAACTACATTTTTGAGTAAATTTCTTTTTATATGTATATAATCGCACCGCAAAAAGGTTTTGCATTAAGTCATGAATATTTTATTGCAATCACAAACCTTGAAAGGTTTAAGAATTAGTAAATAAAAAATAAAGCTGATCAAAAGAATATATTAAGATTTCAAACAGATTTACAGTGAGAATTGTTTTTCTTTTTCAGAAAATTCCATATCTGGAACTTCGACATTGAACGCTAAGAAACATCGTCAAAGGAATTACAGACAAAGTTCTATGCCTAAATTAGGCTCACAGGATGACTATGGTAAGTTAATTTGTCACTGAAATTCTGAAATTATGGCCAAAAAATATGATAATGATGATGAGCTGATTATAAGGTAGTTTGCAACCCGTGTTTTTTTAGTTTAGTATGAAATAACCCGAGTTTTCGGGTATTACCCGGGTTTTTCATACTAAAAACTCGGGTTGCATTCCGTAGTAGATAGTTAATCAAATTATTGCTAGATTAAATTATACACGTACTTTGAAAATGGTTAAAGAAATTGTAAAAAGCCAAATGTTTTGGATTGGAGCCTACAATATTTTTGTACACTTTTTTTATACCTAGATAATTACTTAAGAAAATTATGCAGAATTTTACGCAGTGTACCTATGTTTTTACATTTTTGTTATGTGTTTTAATAGAAATATTCAATATTCAATAGAGCGGGAAGAAAATTAGTGTACATTTTTTCTTCAACACAACTATTATAATTACGTAATGTAAAATAAAGTAACTTGATTTCAAAATACCTAAGCAGTTTGGTGTGATGTAGTCTAGGACAATGCAATAAAAGCATGACAAAGCATAGATTTTCCCTTTGATTATTAAACCAACCGGATGCGATACGCACTCTCATTTCTATCGGAAAAAGTCTGCCGTTTTTTGCGGGGGAGGGGAACGTCAAAATAGCCACGTCAAATAAACGTCAGGCCATACATTGAGTCTGACCACTTGTCATACATTTTCGGCAGAGGGGAACGCCTGCTTTAAGGGTTTTCCAAACCATTTATTGTGAAAAATTAAACCGTACATTTTCCCCGCTCCGCAAACAACAATAGTTATTAATTATCTTTATTACCGCATAAATACCGGTTCGAGGAAGACCCTATTTCACGCTAGTAATAAACACTGCGATATGACTCCTTTGTGATTACTTTGTATCGCTAGCGATTATTAAGTTATTTTTATGATCTTACTTTTATAAACTGTTTCTTGTTTGTTTTTAACGGCCTTGAAGTCTATAGAGGGTCCGGGTTCGAATCCTGGTAATGTATTTGTGTATTTATCACTGATCATAGACTTAATATATAGTAGACGGCCATAGCCTAAGAACTTTTTGAGGCTCCGAGTAACGTACTAGTAGTACACTAGTCGTTACTAGGTGGCGCTGATTTTATCTCATACATATTGGCTCTGTTTAGGTGGCTCTAAACTAGATGGCGCTAAATACTCGGAGCCTCAAAAAGTTCTTAGGCTATGGCTGTCTACTATACATATGTCACTGATAATATATTTGTACTTGGGTTGTGGATGTTTTTTTATGTATGTATGTAAGCCTTATTGAGCTTACTGTGTGGGACTAGGTAGCTTTTTATAAGATTGGCCCCTAATGTTTATTTATTTATCATTTGTTGTAAATAATAATTTGTAACTATAGTACTGTTGTCAATTGTTTAGTGAACTATAGTTAAGTATAGTTAAGTTGTCGTTGTCAGTTATTTGCCTTATACTCAAGACATTATTTTACCAAGCAAAGCGATTTTTTATGATATATTTTTTTATTGTAAGACATTCATCGTCATTCAAGTAATCTTCTGGAACTCAGTACATTACAGTGTTTAAGAAGGACGTAATGTTAAAATTTCGCTAGAAGCGATGATTTCATTGCTTTCCTTCCCATACGTACCAAAAGCCTTGTGTATTTTTTTGCCCCACAGACAGCCAGCAGAACTACATGAGCATGGGCGTGTGCCGCACGGACTCTCTCAACATCCAGCTTGAGGTCCCTCCAGGCCACAGCAGCGGACTTGCTGTTCATGAAGAAAACTCGGCTTTGCTCATTTCTCATGTGGCCGCACAATCTCCTGCTTATAGGTATGAGATGGGTTCTTTGGCTTTCGGATTGAGCTTGTAGTTTGATTACAGTCACGTCCAGTGTCATATTATTTGAAAATACAGCAGCAACACATCTATTCGAATATGTACTTAGCGCAAACAGAGAGCAAGGATGAGGGTTTTTTCGATCGATTTTTGAACAGGTGGCAGCACCGTCGCGTGAGGTATTTTTGACAGCAGCTGTGAAAATCCACCAATATTTTATTTATTAAACATGATTGGAGGTTGGAGGACTGAGGTTGTGGACTTATGGCTCTTCTACATGATGGGCCATCATAGGGACGCAGCTATGCGTTAGAGGGAGCTAACGATATTACGATCTCGTTCTGTTTTATAGCTGCGTCCCTATGATGGCCCATCATGTAGAGGCAGCCTTAGAAGTAGTCTTGAAATATTGGTCAACTCGTTTGCAAGTAAATCACGAGTTCTCAGTTCGAGGCGGACTATTAGTATTTCCTAGTATGTAGAACAGAGTATAGTAGTAATGTAGAACAGAGTTGTTAGCACTTTCACTAAAGTCTCATTACGGCTAGTCATCAACCTCACGATCACGGCCCTGAGACTTCTATATTGCGGCATGGCTACACTGTATATAGCATTTTAAAAGGATCCGTACACTAACATTTATATGGAAAGCGATGTACAACGGTAGGTCAAAAGCCAATTTCGTCATCTCAACTCAATAGCTTAAAGGCAGTGAATAACCAAGTTTGGTTATTCACTGCCTACCACAGCAATCGAAATTGCGGCTACGTGATTGGCAACGATATAAATGGCCACCCGTCGTGTTATTTGCTTTTGGTGATTTGTCACTAGCCTTCAGTCCGTTAGATGTATTAGGCGGTGCCTAACATTAATTGAGGGCTCTGTATTGAACGTATCAATGATAACTCCGTTAAGTGTATTGGAGTTTTTCGTGAATAGGGTAGGTAAATCAGTGATTCTGAAATCCTAATACAAAAGCGCTATTAAAACGTCACTTTCACTGCCATTCACGGACTGTGGTCAGATTAACGCCCAAACTGCCTATTTGATGTTTTGCTTCACATATTAGCTAGCTTCCTCTCTTTGGTCTTCGGTTACCTCATGACTGAGGATCATTGTCATCACCAGATAATCTGTACCTACTTTGTGTATATGAACTGACTCCATCAGCTGTCCAGGGTATTTTGTACCAGCGTATAGTTTTAAAGAAAATAAGCCCTTTACTTGATCTGTATTGCCGCGGGGTGCCCGGCCTTAGAATTGTCCCCCACCATATCGTCCCGTGGTTGCAGTAGGAGTCTGCTAAGGGAATATACGGGGAGATGGGCAGCAGCATCTTCCGTAAGCCTAAACAACAATAAACAAAAAAGCTGCGCGCGCCAACCCGCCTGCCAAGCGTGGCGCGTATGGCAAACCCCCCCCTTAAAGGGGAGGCCTATATTCAGCAGTGGACGTCTTATGGCTGAGATGACTTGATCTGTATAGGAGACGTAGACTAAGTATGGTCTAGTAATAGGAGATTTGCCTCTGCAGCGCTGCATCTGTCATCATAAAGTCAAGAATAATATCTAAGTATATGCAAAAACTTACTTATGGTAATGTATTTTCTTTCCACTATTAATATTATGAATTTTTCACTTATTTTATAATATTTCAGATCGGGCTGCCTCCAGATACGAGATCGCGTGATGTCGATCAACGGCCACGAAAACCTAACCCTAGATATCGCCAACGAGATCCTGCAAAGACGGAATGACTCGCACAACCCGAAGTATCTCACTCTGAACGTGGAGTTCAGTATGCCGAACACGATTGAGGCATCTAGTGGGGTATTCAATGTGAAACTGGCTAAAACTACCGCTGGACTTGGTGTCACTATAACCGGTAAAAATACTTTATATTATAAGCTTTGTGGTTTTTAAGAATGACAACATTTATTCATGACAACACATACAATGGAAACAAACAGAAAGAGACACACACTTGTCACGAAACGGTTGCACCTCAGCGTTAATGCTGGCAAGGCCAGCGCTGGTCTTCCGTTGCAACCATTTTGACGACACGGCATAATGACGCCGCGATCACACACGCTTATAAATATACGGAAAAGAAAATACGGGTAAACAAATAATTCAAAAATAGAAATACATATAAAACTAAAATACTAAACAAGTTAAACATAGGTACAGAAAAACGCCTAAACTGCTGACAAGAATGATAAGTACACAATACTATTGCCGCCATGTTGCATTCCGTAGTATAGTTGAATTATCGAGAGCGTGGAATTGCATATGTAGTGGTTGTACCGTGTTGTGCCTCTTTGTGTGCGGTTTCAAATATAGAATGCCTGTACACAAACAATACTACTACATATGCAATTCCACGCTCTCGATAATTCATCTATAGAATACTTCAATACTCATTTTAGGGTTCCGTACCCGAAGGGTAAAAACGGGTCCCTTTTACTAAGACTCCGCCATCCGTCTGTCTGTCCGTCTAAACTCAACTAAAATAAAAATTTACTCTACTAGGTAAACAGATATGATTTTTTGCAGTTTTCGTCTGTCACCAGGTTTTCATGAACCTTTATAGTTAGACAGTTAAAATTTTCAAAGACGATGTATTTTTCTTGCCGCTATAACAAACAATTCTAAAAAATAATATTTAAAAGGGCTCCCCCACAACAGGCATGACTTTTTTTCGTTTTTAAAGAATGGTCCTTCATGCGCGAGTCCGACTCGCACTTGGCTGGTTTTTTTGGAATTTGTGAGAATTTTGGATTAGAAAGCCTAGGATGTAAATGACTACATGTTTGTAAAACCAATAAAAATATTTTTGCTGGTAAAGAATTTTATAGGTACCACAATCATACCAAACTGCCGTCCTAATAAAGTTAAATTAATTCTGTATCAATAGTTACAATTAAGCAAACAAACACATAATGTAAACAAATAATTTACCTCCCTGTATCTTAGAGCCTCGTCCTGGTGTAAAGTTCTATATACTTAATTTACATTTTCATTAGACAAGTACAGTCAACGTCAAAAATATTTACACACTTTTGCACGTTACTCCGTTGTAATAAGGTTCAAAATTGTATACATCTTTTTGGTGTTGACAGCACAATGTTAAGCAAGACAAATCCCCTTTCCCTCTTTTAACACAAACGTAATTCATGAAAAAAAACATAAATAATTAATACCGACGTAACAAAGAATGTGACTTAATTCACTAATTATAAATTATCGATCACTAATTTAAATGTAAGGCGTTTATCACGCTGGCGCCGCAACGGTGTGCAAGCGTGACAGCGCTATACACATGCAGTTGACCGGTAAGAACCGGGATTTATATAAAAAACAAAAATATCAAAAATCGTGATATTGCAAATATCGTATATATAGCCAGTAAAAATAATAAATTATTTATAATATATTAAATAATATATTCTTTCCTTCTGAATGTCACAAAAACACACCCTTCAAGGAAATCACTTAGTATTACCGCTAAATACCATCAGTCTTATGTTTTGCGATCTGTCAATAACAGTGACATGTACATTTTCTTTCATTACTGAAAGAGGGGAAGTATTTTCCAAATTAAATGGAACGTTGAATCAGATTTTGTGTTGGTAATATTCTTAGAAGATTCAACCAACCGGAGCGGACATTGACAGGTGTTCCCCTCTGCGAAAAATATATGACCAGTAACCTGAGTGACGTTTAACTGACGTGGCTATTTTGACGTTCCCCTCCCCCGCAAAAACCGGCAGACTTTTTTTCCGGTTGGTTGAATAGTCTAAGGTAATATCCGAAAGTTGAGCGTTACATATTAATAGACATGCTTATATTGCGTAGGTAGCTTATAAATCTTATAATAGATTTTACAAAAATATGCAACTTGAACTTGGTCGGTGAAATTTTGATATGAAAAAATCTTTGATGTCAGTAATTTGTTATGTGAATTGAGGTTGCGTAGAGTATTTGAGTCACTTTCGTTTCGCATATTAAAGAAAGAGACGAAAACACGAATGTTTAGGTAAATAGCGATAACGAACCATTTTCTTTGGACACTGGTTTATGGCAGTTCAAAACGACAAATTTTCACAAAATCCTCGAACCATTCGATTGTCATGCTAAAATCATAAATTAAGGTTAAGACTTTCAATAGTTACGAGTATATTGCCTAGCTAATTTAGTTACCTAGCGTATAATTAGTTGTGCGTCAAAACTAAAATAAATAAGAGAACAATTTTATTTTAGTAACTTCTTTCCGTTCACAAAGGTTAACAATTCTGAATTGTCACAAACAGATTCAATGAACATCCCGTCATAAATTCTTAATGACGATATTTCAGGATGTAAACAAAAGCTGTTAAGCAACGAGGAGCCAATGGTTATATCGGACATCAAGCCGGGTTCAGTAGCCCACCGCAGTGGAGCTTTGGCGCCAGGAGACCAGCTGCTAGCGATCAATGGACAGCCTCTACACAACTTGTCTTTAGTGAGTATCCTCATGTTGAAAATGAGTAATCAGCTTTCTCCGTGGTAAAGCTTTCCAGCGGGGATAAAATATGCTAGTCTAAAGTTTATAGCTTAGCCAACTAGATCTGGCAGCACATCTGTATTATATTTGTTATAATTAATAAATAAGGGATAAGGAAACCTCTGATTCCTACTGCTCGTGAGAACGCTGTGGTGATTTATTTAATTAATAGTCATCCGCATGGCGGCGATGCGGTTCGCCACCCATCATGTCTCGTTCTTCACGGGGGCGAGAAGTGGCTCACGGAGAGCCGTGGGATATAGGCGTGATTGTATGTATGTATGTATGTATAATTAATAATATTTTTTTAGGATACTGCGTTCAACATTCTCCAAAATTCTCCAGACGATATAATTACCCTCAAAATTAGGAAACGAGACCTCACAGAAGATTGGTCAAATGTTCATAAACACAACGCGAAATTGACATTACAAAGCTTCAGCAACATAGAAATTAAAGCAGTAGTACACAATGGTGATGATTCAGGACACCATACAGACAGTCCTAATAACAGTGCGAAAGAAAGTGAAAGAAGTCATGGCAGTAATGAAAACACAGCAGTCTTTACTGTTGAGTTAATTAAGCAAGAAAATGGACCCCTTGGTTTGACTATTGCTGGAAGTGAAGATGTAACTCAGCCAATATTACTTAGCGGACTTGTTGAAGGTAAGAAAGTAAATTGATGTTTAAAAAAATATTAAACTTACCTAAATGGATTGTATAAAATGAATGTGTCTGTTATAAGGTGGCGTGGCAGAAAAATGTGGGAAATTAGCAATAGGTGACGAACTTTTAACAATAAATGGAGAAAGTGTTTTAAATAAACCACTTTCAGAAGCCATTAAATTGTTGCAACAAAGTGGTCAACGAGTGCAATTACAGCTCTGTAGGAAAGTGACTGGTAAGTTTATTTTTGTGAAGTAGTGAATCTTAGATATTAGATGTATTATTGAAAAATATGTATGAAGAAGAAATGTAACCATTTAAATTATTTAGGTTCAGTTGAGAGTGCAGAATCCAGTGCAAGGGATTCCAGCCACTCAACCTCTAGTCCAGGCTTATCTAACGACAGTGCTGTTGAGTCTTGGGATCAGAATACGCCTGTCAGATCCAGCGCAAGTTGTGGTAAGACGTTAATTTGTAAATATGATAAAGTATAAAATATTGACAGTGAATAAATATTAACATTTTAATACAGTTTATATTGTAGGTAACTCCGAAGTCATAGAATACGCTGTACCTGACAAAAATAGACTTGCCGACAAGCAACCATATTCACCCACCGATGAAGATAAGCTAATGGCATCCAATTATAACTCAGTCGCACCGTTTGGCGTTAATGATCTGCCTCTACCAAATTACTCATTAAACAATTCTCTCAAGACTTTCCATTATGAAAACACTTGTATTATCCCAGAAAATACATTGAAAAATAAACAAAATATAACTAGAGAAGACGATGTACAACAAATAGAAATACTTACTTCAAATATGAAAGATTGTCAGCTTCATAATATGGAGAAAACTTCTTGTAAATGTGATTACATACAAATGGCACCATATGGGATTGTATCCCCTAAAAGCAGAAGACCTAACTGGGATAATGATTATTTAAGTAATGGAATTTATACAGTAACTACTCCACAAAAATCTCCTTTGAAACCAAACGTACCCGGTACGAGTTTCCAATTTTCTACGAGTCCTGTTTATGAAAACGATGTTCCAAGTAAGTTTAATTACTGTCATTTATTATCTTGATTCTTAGCAGATTCTAAAGAAACGATGGGCTAACTTATCAACCTGTCCCTAAGAATTAACACATGGGTACTCTTGTTTAAATAAACACGACTATCATCTACCTATTTCTTTTCTTCTATTCTATTTGTCCCTTCAACTCAAAGATGATGGTTTACTGTATTGGAGTTATGGGGTCTGGTTTCCCCACGATGTTATTCACCGAAGAGCTTGTAAAAACAATTTGATATTTATTTTGCGCCTATGTTTCAAACCCTGGCCGTCTCGAAGCCTCCCTTACCACTTGTTTACTAGGTAACAATAGCCAATACTCCAAAGATTCCGGAAACATATTTGTCATCTACGTTATTTCGGGTTTTATAATTTCAATCATCTTCCCATAGGTCTCTACAGCAGTGAAACCCTTTCTCCCGCCAAAGGTTCCATCCACCACGTGATTCTGTACAAGGACGCTATCTACGACGACTATGGTTTCTCCGTGTCCGATGGCTTGTACGAGAGGGGTGTCTACATCAATCGGATAAGGAAGGGTGGGCCTGCTGATATAGTTGGACTGCTGAGGCCTTTTGATAGGATTTTGCAGGTAAAATATTACACAGTCAGTTTTATAGTTGTTTAGAAGTTTTATGGTAAAACTTAGTTAAAAGCAGACTCAATGGATTATCTGTATAGCTTAGCTACATCTAAATTTTACTTGTTGATCTTAGTTTTCGGAGCATCACTACAAAGTATAGCTAATTTCAAAATGCTTAAATTCGGTTAATAGTCAAAAATTCTGATATGAAAAAGAAAAAAAATTCTGATAAAATATTAATTAAAGCGGAAATTGTTCATGCAGTGGTTTTAAATAGTCAACAATTAAGTTCTTGATTTTAGAATGTCAAATTATTTCCTTTATTGGAAATGTCTCATGAGAGTTGTGACGTTCCCAGGTAAATGGAACCAGAACGGTAGACTACGACTGCTGCCTAACAGTACCTCTCATAGCAGCGGCCGGTGACCGCCTGGAGATCGTCGTCCAACGACTTGCTTCGTCACGGGTGAGTTTATAATATCAAAGCTAGACATAAATGACAGAATATATTCTTGGTACTTCAAATTCTGGGAATGGGGAAAGCTGGTAAAAGCCGGACAAAGCTAATCGTAGATGATGCTATCGATAATACAACTTTCTGCGTGGAATTTTATCCAAGAGCAACGATTGGTACTTTTACTTTATATTCTGGGAATAGGTTAGGTTAAAACTAAATTAATATATATAGTTCTCCATGTCGTATTCGACAACGGCGACCCTTCCTCTGATGAGCCCGTGTGCAAAGCCAAATTTTCTTTTGAAAGTCCTGTCGTACTGTGCGCAGAAAAGCTACCCCTGGTTGTCGTAAGTGTATACATACGTCGGTCTAGGCAAACTAAACGAACGCTATTGACACAGGTACATACAGTATAACATGGTGATTTAATTGTCGTCCAAGTAAAATGGAAGTATAGCAGTCTACATCTCTATGTATTTTTGTATTCCTATCAAGTTTGCTAAAAATAGTAAGTTTAGATTTTCATAAAAGAAACGATTGTTGGGTGTTGTCTAAATAAGAATGAAGAGGATTTTAATAAATGATGTTTTATATTATGTTTCATATAAGTACTTATTTATGCGAATATTGCGTTGTAGATTATTTTTTTGATAAAATACTTGCGAAAAAGGTTTTTACTACCTAGTATTCCTTTTACTTTTCATACTTGTATCCTTTAACCCTTTGACCGCCTACGCCGTCGTATCACGCGTACGGAAAGTCGTGCCGTGAGCACCAGCACGAGCGTGAGCACGTGATACCACGTCCAAAATATAACCGGTTTGCGTTTTTTTCGTCCGACGCTTGGCGTTCAAAAGGTTAAACTTATTTTTTTATTTATGTTATACCTAATATGTTAATTTTTGTTGCAGGATTTGAAACTTCAAAGGCTGGACGGAAGTGCCAGTCCCAGTGACAGTAATATAGTGACTAAGACCATTTAGTGCATAACTCGGCTGTAGTGAAATTACACCAAAGGCCTTGACAAAGATAATTTTAAAGACAATCGTAATACAGTGTTTAATTTTAAAATAGTGTGTAATTAAAAAAAGAATTAGAACAATCTTATTAATATTGGAATTGTGAGTAAAATAGAGCTTGTTTGAAAGCAGCTCGAAACTAACGAATAGAAAATATCAGGGTTTTAACTGATTATAAAGTTAATGTAGTTAAAATTTAACATGTAATTTTTAAGAGTGTAGATAGACAGTGATACAATCACCACTTTATCGATATAGTTAAATATTAATAGATAGGGAACTGTAATGGGTGTTGAGATTGTGTAAAATTGTTTTTAAATCCCGTATGTGCCTACGTCATTTTTGTACGAGGATCATTTCGCAAAACTCTTGGTATTCGATTATTCAATAGATATTAGCAAGCTATGTGTCTATAAAGGTCTAACTAGGTTACGTTCCAATAAAATATATCTAAGGTAAGGTGGGCAAAAAGAAACGAAGTTTTTTGGCCGGGAAAATCGGAACAGTATTGACTTAATATTTTCGGTGTATGTTTTTATCCCACCTTATCTTGGTCAATTAAATATCCATTATAATTTTAGATAAGAAGCAGTGGAAATATTGTCTATATTTGAGCTATTTGGTCTGAGATTTGATAATTAAAATAAATAAAACAGTGCAATGGTTTTGTGCTATGGCGGCAGGAACCAGTGGTGTTCATAACGAATAGTCTAAACAAAAATTCGGAATAAAAATCTGGTTCTCACCAATCTCGTATTTTTTTTCAGATCCAAAAAACGATCTATTTCACCAATGTATCTTTATTTTTAGTTAACCATATAAATTATACGAGACTACTTTTTCCATTATTATTAGTACGCTTAAGCCAATAAGATGCAAAATTGCGAATTTTAAAATAGTTTTCCCAACAATCGCACGATTTTTCTAATCTAAAAAAAAGAAGTATAAGTACATATACGCCGTGGCTAAGCCCTTTGGACAGCTGTTATAAATAATGAATAAATGAATTAAATTAACCGACAGAGTAAGGTCAAAATCCGTAGAACGCAACTGTGTAACTGAGAAAATTTAAATCAAGAGAATCAGTTGATTAAAATTTCGTTAGTGAGATTATTCATTAGTTTCAGATTTGTGGTGCGGTTACGGGCTAGAGAGAAAACAATTGATAAAATACTTAAGGGCTGGGGAAGACTTGGGTTGGTATGGGTAGTAAATAATACAAAGAGATATTAATATTATAATTAATTATCTTTATAATAAAATTTATAATACAGGTAATTATCAAGAAGAATAAGCATCAAGTAGTTATACCAGCAATTGGAAACTTTGTCCTGAAGGCACCGGTTTTTGCTTAAAATACGACACAATTCATTATTTATGTATTTTTTCACCAGTGAAATATGCAAGTTAAGTTGTTAGTAACATGCCATTAACTATTGAACTTGATACCTGCCTATCTTACTGTACCTTTAAACTATTTTCGTTACAAATGGCAAAAATAATATTTCAGCAGCTTAATTTTATACGCATGAAACCACAAACAATTTACAAAACAACACATGGGCTAGACTTAAGGCCAAATCGAAATACCGGCAATATTTTCAAATAAAAGTCACCAAGAATTATCTACCTACGTATTTTATTTGAGTTGGAACGCGGCCAAAAATTACTTGCTGATATGCAGAGCCATATTTTATTTCAAGTTATTTTGAACAACATTGTTTTAAACTAGTGAAGATCGTATCGCAAATAACATCAGAAAATTTTCAACGTTGTTGCAAATCAAGAAAACTGTAATATTGTTTTACGTAAGACATTTTACTAAATTAGTTTATGTAATTTTGTCGATTTAAGGGTGGATTGCAAATATTTCGTACCTCAATTAAGTTATATAACAGTTTATTACTTGATTCTATTAAGAAATTATTAAATTAATGATAATGACTAAATTAGGCCCATACGAATTGCAATTTACCCTAAAATGTAGGTATAAAAGTATCAATGTAGGAACTATTTGCCTACATTAAAAATTGTTTTGCTGACTAAAATGCTAACAATATAATAGAAATTGGTAACTCGAAATAATTCTATGTTAAAATAGATAATGTACATAAAACAACTAGGTAGACTTAATGTTGTTGACATCAGACTGATAGTAGCTACTGTTATAGTTATAGCTATACATATAGATAATACATTTACAGATAAATAAACTATTGATACTAAAACCAAAGCTGCGGAAACAAATAGTAAGAGAACTCGTGGGGCCTATTCGAGTCGTTAAATTATGCTTAACGTCATAATGATGGCATGAAATAAATAATTGATAGAGATATTATATTTCAAATTAATTTAAATTGATGAACATACAATCGATTTACTTTCTTCATTGCCTAAATATTTTTTTTTGGAGCAAACTTAATAAAAAAAATTTTTAAGCGAATTGTGTATTTATTTAAGTCTAGGCACAAATAGGCATAACTTGCCACTATGTCACTATCACTTAACAAACTCGAATAGGACTCCAGGAAGTTTTTTAAACAATAGTTTTGTCCTACCGCGCATAATAGCCAAAATGTATAGGGTAAGAGAACAATTTATCAGTTATAGAATTTAGGTAAGTTATGCATGATGGAACAGAATTCGTGGCATAATGATGATTATTCAACAGAATGATATTTTTACCATAAATAGCATGTCAAAGCACATTTTTGAATTGTAACTCTATTGTTCTAACCAACTTTGCTTTTGTATCAGTAGGAAGATTGGTGTTCCGCATCGAAACGGTTTTAATGTAGGAAATTAACAATTTAAATAGGGTAACGATGTCCCCTGATTTGCATGCAGTGAATACATTATGACGTCTGTTTACCGACAATTACACGTGTCTATGTCATGACAACATAATAAATATTATTTAAGCTATAGAAGAAAGCACGCTCAATAGTATAAAACCGGGCGTACCGTACCGATGCCTTCATACTTAATCACGTATTTTATGTAATAAAATGAGAAGCAAACATCGCCTTTACTTTGCCGACATTTTTGGATGATTAATTGCAGTTTTTTGGCGTATAACACCATATTATATTTAAGAGATCAAGACCAAAAGATGAACTCGTCGTTCCAACTGTCAGACAGTTGGAACGACGAGTTCATCTTTTGAATAGCATTTCCTTGGTCAACTAAATAACATGCCGAGTACCTACAAGTATTTGTGGATTCGAGCTTAATGTATTTTCTGTGGTCATTTCATGACCAAAAAACCTTTATATAATCTGGAGTTTATTAGACAAAAAAGTGATCCCTAAAAGTTACAAAGTGCGTTGGCGTAAGATAGAAAGGTATTTTTTAAGGGGTAAGACGAAAAATCGTACATATTCCGGAGCATTACAGACTACTTTTTATCTTACCCCTAAAAAAATACCTTTCTATCAAAGTCAAAGTCAAAAGTCAAAGTCAAAGTCAATATTGTCTTTATTCAAGTAGGCATAGCAACAAGCACTTTCGAATCGTCAGTAACAATTTATCTTACCTGAACGCACCTCACCTTGTTTTGATCAAGGAAATAATGACGTCATTGGATAATAATACTAACTTGACAACAAGGCAACATGTTTATTTCGTATGTTAATAATTGTAATGTGAGGGAGGCACCGCCCCCTACTTTAAGCTCTGAATTCTGAATCGGACAGATTTTTGTTTCCTATGAACATGGTTTGGGAAGATATCCATATTTTCGGCTCCATGGTGCCATATTCTAATCTTAAAATACATAAACAATACATTAAAACACCCTTTCTATATCATACATAACTCCACTACACAACGAATATAAAATCAATCAATACTTATTGAAGTTTTATTGGACTTGCATCGGATCGGAATCATTATCAAGCAAATTCTGATAATTCTGATTCATATGTTTAGGCGTTAGCGGTATTTTGTAGTTAATGTATCTGAGTTGCATTGGAGTTGGATTGTGTATAGACGTGTTTTAAAGTTAGAATACGGCCCCTGGTCATGAATCACATTCGAACAATGTCTAGGTATAGTATTTTCCAAATAGGATTGTGCGTGGGACACATGACACATGTCATTTCACAAACTTAGTGCAGAGGCTAATCAATAAAACATTTATTTTCGATTACGAGTATCGATAAAGTGTGCAAGGAAATCGTAATCGGACAAAGGTAGAGAGTATAGACCAAAATGGACTGTTGACGCGAGTGACGCGATCTTTTAAATTCGTTTGCACAAGTCAGTCACTGTCAAGCACTATTGACGTTTCATTCCACATGTATTGCATTGGTGATTTAATTGTTTTGTTTATAATTATATTTGACATATATTGAATATTGAAAAACATTGTTTCAAAAAGTCGTAGTATTCAATTTATTGTTGTTTAAAAATAATTCAATTGAATCCCACATTTTTTTAGTTTACTGGTTGATGATAATTTTCTAACAGTGTTTGCGTGATGTGTAAATTTTCATCCGTCCCACACACAATGCTATTTGAAATAAATAATAACAAAATATGGGTTTTTTACACATGTTCAATTTTATACCTAAGTAAAGAAATTAAGTTCATTACAGAAAATGAACTACCTGACAAATATAAATTAAATAAACATAAATTGAAACAATAAATACAAAGAAGAGCTCTTGTTTAGTTCATTATACATTTCAATCATCATACAATACAATAATTTTGCAAGTTAGTTTTAATCACTGATCGGGTTAAAGCAATAGTAAACAATTCACGAATCTTTTTGCCAACGTTTATTCATTCAAAATTTATAAAGAATATCTGTATTGTATTATATTTATATCAGTGTTACCTTTTGCATCAGGCAACCACCTTAGTAGTAATTTCCAAAATAATTTAAACAAACCCGCATATACTGTCAGACAGATTGTAAAGTTTCAGCGGTTTCCTAGTAAAATATATAGTTTGGGAACTTTTGAACTACTTTCTCGGCATGATACGAATTACTCAATACTCCTTATTCATAAACATCTTACAAGTGTCATTGTGCCGTATTCTAATTTTAAAATACGCAAATAATATATTAAAAATACAATCTATCTCAAACATAACTCCAACACGCAACAAATAATCAACCAATATTGAAATTGTATTGTAGGTAGTTGCATTGGAATAATTTTCAAGCAAACTCTGACATTTCTGATCCAAACGTTGAGACACTATTCTAATTTTAAAATACGTAAAAAATACATTAAAAATACACTCTATCTCAAACATAACTCCAACACGCAACAAATAATCAACCAATATTGAAGTTGTATTGAAGTTGCGTCGTAATAATTTTCAAGCAAATTCAGATATTTCTGATTCAGACGTTTAGTTGTTAGCTGTATTGCGTGGTTAGTGCATTGGAGTTGGATCGTTTTTGAATGGGTTTTAAAGTTAGAATATGGCCCATTGAACAAATAATAATATGTCCTTATCTGTCAATTCAACAGTTGTATTAGAGTAAGGCCTGAGTGGACGCTCGTGGCGGGGCATGCAGCGGGGCGGGGCGGGCGGCGTGCATGTCAAACAAAGAACACTCGTACTGGTGTCCTGAGTCGACGCTGCACAAAGTGTATGGACGCTCGCCAGCCCCGTTGCACGCCCCGCCACGAGCGTCCACTCAGGCCTTACACTTAGTCATACTAAATTTTGACTTGCGTGCTTGCGTCTCCCGTCAAAATGCTCGACGAATCATTCGTTTCTTTAAATGCGGCTTTAGAAATAAATTTACTAAATGAGGCTTCAAAGACGTTTCTTAATATGGGGTTAAATCTTTTAATACAGCTTAGCAAGCATTTGAGTTAAGCGGTATATGGATTAGGGGTTCTTAATCTTTGTCATGTCAGGCCCGAGGGCAAATGAATCCATAATTTAATGCAATAAATAGTACATTACGTACCTAGGGCGCTAAAATAAAGAACGGCTCAGATTGCGAGCATTTGTGGCCCGAACCGAAGGTAAGGGCCATGAACAAGTGATCTGAGGCCTTCTTTAGTACCGACCATGGTGTGTACATAATTTTACGTCTTCTCCTGGGTGTGAAATGAGATTTTTCGCTGCGCCCGTGGGCGGCAAATCTCACTTAACGCCCAGACTGACGTAAAAAATATTAAATTTAAATTGTTTGCAGTTGAGAACTCCTGTTACAGATAGTCATTTATATTTTATTTTTTTACCCGTCGTTGTAAGTATTACTTGTAACTGTCAATTAATGTATTAATTTAAATAGAAGCTCTAGACTTCAGACCTAAATACCAAATAAACCAATATGCGTGACTATAATTTTGTATTTTTTTACCCTTTAATATTCCTTGCTTTTGTTAGAGAATTCAGCCAACACCGGAGCGGCCATTGATAGGCGTACCCCTCTGCTGAAAACATGTTATGTATGGAGTGACGTTTATCTGACGTGGCTATTTGTACGCGTACGAATAACAAGGCCTAGTGTTGGAAGGTCAGATGGCAGTCACTTCGTAAAAAGCCCCTACGTCAATTCCTAGGATTGGGTTGGGAACGGACCCCAGGCTCAAATGAGCCGTGGCAAGACCGGAAAAAACGCTAGGAGGAGTATGAGCTACATTTGTGGTAGTTTTTCCTCCAAAACACACTTGAAGCCTCGGGAACAGCTAGTACTCTATACTTTACTTATGACTACTAACTTTAATATTCCCTACAAAAGTACGTAGTTGTGATAAATAAAGGTAAGTAAGGCGATTATCACACTGGCGCCGCAACCGCATGCGGGGACGGTGTACAAGCGTGACAGCACTATACACATGCGGAGCGCTATCTTGCTCGCGCACCGGCGCCGCTTGTGGAAACCGAAAGGCGCCTAAGACTTTGTTTTACGCATAAGTAGGTATGTACGGTCACGGACTTTAATTGTTGATCCATTCAGGGTTCACTTTACATTGGACATCTCATAGAATGAGTACTAAACAAAAGAAAGTAGCTTGAACCGTAAATGGCTCAACAATTAAAATACGTGACTGTACATACTTTAACCGCATACCTATCTTTTTGCGTATTGACCGTTACTTCTAAATTAGTGAGTAGATAATACATTAACTGAAATAAACCAAAAACAAAAGAAATCAAGATAGTATTAAACTATCTTAATCTCTATTTAATTCAATTAGTAAGTTAGGTTCTTCAAATAAGCTCGTAATTTCTCTTCGATGCTGATTAGCTGAATAAATTAATTCCCAAGCAGTTTTATTACGCGCCTGCCATACAAAGAGAAATCTATATTATAACTTTAAATCAACATTCGTTATGATTTTATTTATATTCTCTTTATTCATTTTTCATCTTAGTGTAGGTTTTTTACAATATTTTTATAAAAGTAAAATACAAAAATACATCAAAAACACACAAAAATACTAAAAACATTATAAAAAACCTATCCTAGGGTGCCGCCGGCAACGGAGCAAAGGCCCAGGCTGCCGGTGGTTAGGGCCGCAGAGTGAGGAACCTTCGGACTATGCGCGCCGTGTCCAGGATTACCGCCTTCTGTATCTGACCCTTGATCCAACCACAACCCCGTAGCGAAAGTCTCTCAAGATGTTGGTCGAGACTCTTCGCCATGAGACCGTTCGCAGAAACAACTATCGGCACAATGATCGCCGAATCAACCTCCCACATGGCGGTTACCTCGTGAGCTAAGTCTAGGTACTTGCTGGACTTGTCCTTCTCAGCCTTCACGAGGTTCACGTCACATGGGACGGTGATGTCGACGAGCATGGCCCGGCGTTGCGATCGATCTATTTATTACCACGATATCAGGCTTATTGGCTACAATAGTCCTGTCCGTGATTATGGATCGATCCCAATAGAGCGTGGCACGACCATTTTCGAGAACTGGCGCAGGTGTGTACTTGTAGTACGGCACTTCGTGGGCCACAAGACCGTATAGGAGAGCAAGTTGCTGGTGTATAATCCTGGCTACGAGGTTATGTCTGTGCAAGTACTCGCCGTTAGCAAGATGAGAACAAGCGGAGATGATATGCCTGAGTGACTCTCCGGGACGGCGACATGCCCGACAAATGTCGACCGTACCATCCTTCAGGATATATTTCCGGTAGTTATTCGTCATGATAACTTCGTCCGCAATTGCACAGGCAAAACCTTCGGTTTCTCCGAAGAGGTCCCCGAATCGTAACCAGTTCACCGACGCGAGCAGGTCTACGTCGGGTCCCGTGAGGGCCCCGTAGAACCGCCCGTGTAGCTCCTTGCTCTTCCATACCGCCTTGCGATCCTCGGTGCTTAGCACCACAGGTTTGCGCCAGTTCTCGTTCGCCAAGGAGAGCGGCGTGAGGTTCTTATCTACTGCCACCACATCACGATGCATCCCACACTCGTTGTTAAGGAAATAATTCCTGAGATTGTACACCTCACGGTTGTGTAGATTTTTATTATTTATATTATTTATTATTTTATATATTATTTTTTATTTATATTATCTCTTTATTTATTTTTCGTCTTAGGTTAGGTTTTATAATATTTTTACAAATGTAAAATACAAAAATACATCAAAAACATACAAAAACAATAAAAACATTATATTATTTATATTATTATTATTATTTATTTTATTTTCATTAAAATCTAAACAAAAAATTCTGAATCTGACAACCACACTAAAAACGTGTGCTGTAACATCAATATGCAGTTTCTTTTTGACATGTATTTGACATGAACTTGAAAATCACTGACGAGCAAAGTATAATCTAAACAATACGGTCACTTTGATGTTTGATCGTTTGATCCTGTTCGATATCAAATTCAAGCCTATATTATGTTAGTAGGAAATTGAGAATACGGTAATTAGGGTAGGAAGTACTGTCTATCTGTCTGTCCTCTTTTCACGCTTAAACCGCTGACCTGACTCTGAAGAAATTTGGTATGAAGATAGTTTAAGTTCCGGGGAAGGACATAGGAGAGTTTTTATCCCTAAAATCATCCCTAAAGGAGGTGAAAAAGGAGTAGAAATTTATGTGAAATTGTCATTGTTGACTAAAATACCAAGGAAAAACATATGTAGGTACATTAATTAATACTAGCCCCGATATATATGTTTTCGTCTACTCAGAGCATTTTCTTAAGCTCTTCCATTTGTATAGTTAAAGTAGTTTAAGGTCAATTTTCAATACGATTTTACAGTAAACCTATTTTTATTTTTAATTAATCTTTTTTAAACCAATGTAGTTAAGTAATAACAATCAGAAAAGTAGGTAAGTACTTTTTTTGCCAAATATTTTCGTTACAAAAACAATCAAAATAAACTACATTAAGCACTTCTATTATTGGCCCTATCAATTAATCATTAGAAGTAAACTTGATATAAATATTAATTACTAAACCAAATCTGAACATTGCTTTGTCTCTTTTGCATCGGGGCTAGTATTTATTCTTTGATTTAACCAAGGCGTTTTATTAATTCCATATGGCGGATATTATGAAGTTGTGGACAAAAGATAGTGTTATATATATATATATATATCAATTATAGTGGAGACTTATAGGATTATAGTAGACCTGAGGATTATGTTGCGGCAGCCTTCGCGTCTCAGCGCCTTGGCCAGTTTGTCGAGCCCAGTCGCCTGCCAGTTTGAACCATCGGCCCGGACGCACTATACATATTCCACCCAATATGTAGGTAAAATGTAAATAAAAAAAGTTTATATACATGATGAAATCTGGGTAATCTGGGTAAAACAGAATCAATTTGGTTATTTTAATTTTTCAAGTAAAATTAATTCTTAAGGAAAACGTTGTCAACCTACGAGTACTTATTTTGTTTTGTCATAGGCTGTATGGAAAATGACAAGACGTCACATTGAGTAGGGTTAAGGTGATCAAATTGTACGACAAAATTTATATTTCCACCTGAAAACTTGTAACAGATATTCAAACGGTTTCTTTGTCATGGTTTCATCGCTAATTCCTACAGATAATTTGTATGCCAGCCGGCAGCCGGATAAGTGAATGAATGCCAAGCTTAGTAAATATCTAGATTAACAGATTAATTGCTGTAAATTGCGTAATCAGCAGACAATCAATTAATTAGATAGTCAGCTCTAAGTAAGTAATTAAGTGTACTTATCATAAAATCATCATCATCATCTCAGCCATAGACGTCCACTGCTGAACATAGGCCTCCCCTTTGGACCTCCATAAGTATCGGTCGTAAGTGATTGCATTCAGCGTCTTCCGGCGACCTTTATAAGGTCGTCTGTCCATCTTGTGAGTGGACGTCCTACGCTGCGCTTGCTAGTCCGTGGTCTCCACTCGAGCACTTTTCGACCCCATCGGCCATCTGCTGTGCGTGCAATGTGGCCTGCCCATTGCCACATCAGCTTGCTAATCCTGTGGGCTATGTCGGTAACTTTAGTTCGTAGCCCTCTCCATAGCTCGTTGAGCGACTTTGAGCTTTGAGATGTGGCCGATAGTGAAAGACCACGTTTCGGAGCCGTAAGTCATCACTATCCTAAAATAACGGCTAATATTATGAATATATGATGTTAGAGTTTTTTTTTATCTTCGATAGACACCTACGAGTACAAAATGGGAACTATTCAAGCCGCCTTCCATTTAATTTTTTTTTTAAATATAGTTTCTGTAAAAATAGCCACACCCTTAACTGACCATCGATAGACCTTATGCCGTTGCAATAATGATTAGGTACAGTCGACGTCAAATATATGTTCACACTTTTGTACCTAGTCGAATGCGTTTGCATACTAATTGTTAGCGACCGCATTCGAGTAGGTAAAAAAGTGTAAACATATTTATGACCTCGACTGTACAAATGGTTAGTTAATAGTGTTGGCGATGATACCTAAGTAAACCAAAACGACACGGCACCAAGCAACTCTATTAATCGAACTCGCGGAGCGTAAGCGAAGTGAGTTCTTACAAACAACTCCAGACCGAACTGTCGCCTGGCGACTAGGACGTCTCGGCGTTTGGATGGCTTTTTGATTTCAATAGTTTGTCCGACGATAACTTTAGTAACGTTCTTCTGATCTTTATGAAATTTCTTGGGGCTGTAGCAGAGATACATAAAATTTGTAAGTTCGTACATGAGGAGGATCGATCAAGTGGTTATGGAGCTAGAAGGAGAAAAAAATCCTCCTTAGGGTCTTGTTATATTGGTCAACTCGTTTGCAAGTAAGTCGCGAGTTCTCAGGTCGAGGCGGACTACTAGTTATTTCCGTAAAAGGTCTAAATAATCGGTCGCTTCATAAACACCTCTCACCCTTATCAATAATAAACCTTGATCCTCATTAAAAAGTAATAATATTCTCATCACGTCTTAAGCAAGCATCACGTTTTAAACTACCTTTGCGTGTCGTCAACAACAACAAGTAATATTTAGTACTCTTATTCTCACTGCATAAGGGCCATATTCCTTCTATCAGGCCGATGATCTAAGTTTACCAGGTGTAGACGTATGTGACCGGTGTTGTAGGAGGCTGCACAAAATTTCCATTTTCCAGGCGATTTCCCGCAAATTAATGTCCCGAATCCGTCGCCACCCGCAATTTATTGCGGATTTGCATCTAGCTAAAGCACTTTTTCCCGGTCGAATGGATTGCAATGTGTAATAGGGCTATTTTCAAGCAATCTTACGATTAATCTTAGTGTGTATGTTAAGTATGTTAGGGAGCCCACCGACTATTAGTCCGATTGATGATATCGATCTGTCAGTTAGAACAAAAATTTGACCGTTCCGAACGACTAACAGGCCAATATCGTCAGGCCAACTGATAGTGGGTTGGCCGTATTAGATATGTACAGTCGACGTCAAAGATATGTTTACACTTTTTCACCTTAGGTACTCCATTATAATAAGTTTCAAAAGTGTAAACATCTTTGACATCGACTGTACCTTTCTTATTCAAGGAGGCGTATTCTGACTTTAAAACACGTTTAGACACGATCCAACTTCAATGCAACTCCATTGCATTAACTACGCAATACAGATATGATATCGCCTAAACGTCTGAATCAGAAATATCAGAATTTGCTTAAAAATTATTCCGATGCAATACCAATACAACTTGGTTGGTTATTTTTTGTTGTGTGTTAGAGTTATATTTGAGATAAATTGTGTTTTAAATGTATTGCTTATGTATTTATAAATACAAGTAATTACTATATTCATAATAGCACGATTTGAACCCCTTTTCCATTAAAAGCTGTTCTAAAACATTAATATAATGGCTATTTATGCAACAAGTGCGGAAAGTGGATGATTTCCGACGAGTGGAATTTTATTCACGAGCGAGCAAAGCGAGCGAGTTTATAAAGGAATACGAGTCGGAAATCATCTTTACGCACGTGTATCATACAATGTTTTACAATGCATTGTGCGAGTAAATCAAAAAACTTATCATGGCAAATAAGTTTAAATTAAAATTAAAAGTTATATTTGTACAATTTTCAATGTCAGAACGCAATAGAGCACAAGCATTAGTTACATTAAACAAAAAAAATTAAACTATTAAAAGTAAAAAAAAAATTTAAAACAAAAAGCACTAGTGCGGAAAAGTACTACTTTCCGCATAATATGGCTCCGTAGAAAACGCACTTTTCAAGCACATGCATTGTAAAGTAAATTTTCGACGTCCAAAATTTACGGATGGATAGCTTAGCGTCACGCCTACTGACGCAGTCACGCGTTCGATCCCGGGCAGGCCTCATCGGCATCGGCTAAACCGGCTTATCAGGGTCCTGTCCAATTTTATGCGTGTTAACGGATATTGTCACGGTTCATGCAACGATAAATTTTGGATAATCCTTACAGTGATATATTGGTATACCTACGCAAATTATTCCTTGTGACATTTTGTGGTTTTACCGAATTTCATATCAAAACATATCATAAGATATCAAAAGAAATGAAACATTATTACACTGTAAAAATCCATTGGTTTAATTCTTTACACGCATTGGATTTACACACTGTATAGTGAACACTATAAGATACCTTTTACTTAAAATCAGGAGTTCTGTTAATTTCTATTGCATTTCCATTGTTCTTTTGGACAAAGAAAAGAAGTGTTCCCAATGTTCGTAAGTTGAAAAGTACAATAAGTATACATTAGGCTGAATTCAGTGTACCTTAATTACACCATTTTAGTCTAGATTTAAAATTAGACAGTTCCATTGCAGCCTCTTTAGTAATCAACTATTAATGAAAAAATACCAGTGTAACAGATGGTCACATGGGTAAATTTCAATAATACATTCGTATTTATTTGCGAGAATTTTACATACATACATACATACATAGGTACAATCACGCCTATATCCCAAAATGGGTAGGCAGAGATCACGGATTTCCTGCTACGATCAATGCAGCAAAACGGCTCTCCGTGAGCCACTTCTCGCCCCCGTGAAAAACGAGACGTGATGGGTGGCGAACGGCATCGCCGCCATGCGGATGACCATTAATTAAATAAACCACCACAGCGTTCTCACGAGCAGTAGGGATCAGAGGTTCCCTTATCCCTTATCCCTTACTCGCCTCCTACGACACCCGCGGGAAGGGGTGCGCCAAAGTTCACATAAAATTTGTACTTCGATTATTGGAAGTCCGAAATTGTTGTTCATAATTTTTTAAATCATAATGATTATTTCTTACAAGTATTTTTTGTTTATAACTATCGTTACTCCGAATTATTTAAGCTTATAATGTAAATCAATCTAAATATCTATTATACTAATATTACTTTCCAGAGTCACCTTAGGTACGACGACGAGCGAAGAGAGGAGGAGTGTTAGGTATCTTGCGATCACAACACAACACAATTTCGGTTAGGTTAGGTTAGGTTAGTGTGTCATCCTGCCCGAAGGGCATAACTACCCAGAATAGAATTTCGTCGACCCTGTCACAGAAATGACTACTATCAACAAAAAACGTAGGAAATTATATTATGTCTCAAAAAATTCGGACAGCAAACAATTATTAACACTGTCGTTATATGAAAAAATATTATAACCATAAAAATTATGACAATTTTTTTTATGACGAATGATAATTCTGATCACAAAACGAAATTACTGAAAAAATTATGCTAAGTAATTTTATGTGAGCCAATATGGACCCCGCGGGAAGATACGGGGTGGCACTATTCTAAAGCCGGGGCCACGCAGCGAGAATTTTGCAAATTGATAACCATGAAAACGGGATACGGTTAAAGATGAGCAAAATAATGTTATTGTACTAAGATAAATGGACTAAAACATGCAAAAATTTTTAAATCAGCGAGCAGTTACGCAAATTGAAATTAAGTCAATAATTCGACACTTGATGGCCTTACTGCGTGTGGAGTAAAAAACGGTAGATCCGCTTACGACATCAAAGTTCACCAAAACACACCTTGCCTAATTAAGAATAGATTAATTATTTACGTAATCGAATAGATTAGTTATTCGGCAGTCGAGCACAATAACCATCGTGTGGTGGTAGTGCCCAGTGCCATATCCTGAGTAATAACTCCATAAAAGGAGGCACTAAAAATTGTGCTAATATGGATTGGTATAAGGGAACTGGTAAGTTAAGTGACAAATACACCGTGTTATTTTTCCTTTAATTGCAAGGGCGGATTCCTGAGCTTAATTATGTATGTTTCTCAAAGACACCTAGTGTCTTATTCAGCTCCAGAGATAATCGATAGTAAATTTTTGTCTTTCGGATTGCGTACACCTACATAAATTATTTTTTGAACTGAAACACCGCAATAAATGATTCACTTGTGTGTTACGTCAATAAAATAAGCTTCCTTTGTATCTCGGAGTATTGTAATGTTCGAAATTACATTGACATGTCATAATTATTAACTGACTTCAAAAAAGGAGGAGGTTCTCAATTCGACTGTTTTTTTTTATCATAATTTTTTTTTGTATGTATGTTACTCGATATCTCCGTGAATCGTGAACCGATTTTCATTTTTTTTTAATCGAACAGGTATAGGTAACCCCTAGACGGTCCCATTGTCACCAAGTCGGGGTCTGATGATGGGATCCTGGAGAAATCGAGGGAACTCTTCAACTATTATAGGCATTTCTTCTTCTTCTTTGTCGTATCCTCATGGCTGAGGGACGTGACGATTGTGGACACTTTTGACGATTGTGGACACTATTATAGGCACACCTTTAGTGATTTCACTATTTTTTACTCGGCCACTTCCTCTTGGAATAGCGGATCCTAAGTGAAGTCGGTTCTTTTTTGTTTAAAATTATCAATTAGTTACTTGCTTAAGTTAATCATAACACCCTAATACCATAGTTACATTAGTTACTTAACTGGTATTCTCGTAATTATATAACATTAGTAAAATGTATTTTTCCAGTGGATTATGTAGACGACTGGTACCTGATGGGTACTCCCTGGCCATTTATAGCGATATGGCTGGCGTATATCGGGTTTGTGCTGAAATGGGGCCCTTCCTACATGTCGAAAAGGCCAGCATTCAAACTCAAGAACACTTTAGTCGTGTACAATTTATTCCAAGTTGGACTGTCTTGCTACATTGTTTACCTCGTAAGTATAAGGCTGGCTCTACATGATGAGCCATCATAGGGACGCAGCTATACGACGGAATGAGATCGCAATATCGTTAGCTCTTTCTAACGCATAGCTGCGTCCCTATGATGGCCCATCATGTAGAGGAGCCATTATGTGACTTGCGCACTCAGATAACCTCAACACTAGATAGATCATAAGTAAAACTCGGGGTCACCACGCATCTGTGCTCCCGTACTAATTTTGTATGAGAGCGCGACCGCTTATTTCAATTGAAATAACTTTTTTGTTCATTACTCATGTGAATTAAAAATATCCACAAAAATCAAGTTACAGGGATGAACCTAGATTGTTATACTACGAATTGGTGTAGAATACTATTGAGATGTGCTGTTCGAATCGTAGAAATTTACGAATAAAATTGCGCTGATGTGTGGTGACCTCGTGCTACCTGTGAAAGCTTAATGATGAGGTGTCTGTATAGTGTGTGCTTGTACATTTACTTTTTTTAATGGGAAATCTTGTTTCCTGACTGAAACGGACACTTTACATATATAAAAAATAAAATAAATTAACAATTTCCGAAGTTTCTAGTAAATATGTTGGTAAAATAATTTTGTTTAAGATTTGGTTTTAGTTTACATATACATAGTTCTTTTATAAATTGTATTTGTTTTAGTTAAGTGTATATGCAATAAGCAATCTATCACAATAAAGAAATAACTAAATTAACTGGGGCCGTAATAACTTTAAAAAACTTATGTAGATACGAACCAACTTCAGTATAATTCCAATGCATTAATTTGAGTGTCAAGACTTAAGTCTTGCTCGCTAATGACTCGTGGCAAGATATGTCGAGGCTCATGAAGTAATGACGTAGTCTCCATCAAATATATCGGAGCAGCCAAGATCCCCCAAAATATCTGAACACGCATGCGTTGTTCAGATATTTGTGACCACCTTGGACGCTCCAATATATCTGATGGTGACCGTATCTTTGCATGAAAATTAACTATTTTACTAATATCTTCTACGGTTGCCGCGATAGTTATTCATGAAATAAAACAACTTTGAACGGATTATATCGCGTATACTGAATTTTAAATTACATCCCGACGTTTCGAACACTTTACAGCGTGACCACGAACGCTGTAAAGTGTTCGAAACGTCGGGATGTAATTTAAAATTCAGTATACGCGATATAATCCGTTCAAAGTTGTTTTATTTTATTTTACTAATCATAGTATTTATTTACAGGGCACTACGATTTTGAGCAATGAGGGACTGATAGTGCCGCGTTGTGCGATCGAATCAAAAGAATCTCAACGATATGTAAGTTGTACCTATTTTATTGAACCAGACTTAATGTATTTAAGCTTTCTGGAAAAATATCCTACTTTTTCCTTATTTATTACTGTAGGTATATAAGGAGCAACGTTCAATACCTAGGTAGGTACAGTCGTCATCACATATATCGGAGCGGCCAAGGTACTCAAAAATATCTGGACATGACATGCACTTTACCGCCTTGACAATAGAGGCGTTGTTCAGATAATTGTGACCACTTTGGCTGCTCCGATATATCTGATGGCGACTATACAGACAATGCCAAAAATAAATATACTTATATTTTGGAACGTTATTAAAATGGAGTACGGTGCAAAAGCGTTTACATATTTTTGGCGTTGGCTGTACTTCAGATGTCTAACAACAAACATTCAAATACCTTAACATACAAACATTCACATTTATAATTTTTTCTACTCCTGCATTCTAATTTGCCAATAAAATGACTGACATGTAAATTCAAAGCATATACTTTATGAACGTTGTCACAATATGACTCAAAAGTCGACTCTTAGGGATATAATGGGTCTGTTGGGCCCCGCACCGGCGCCACCCGCCGCTGTAGACGAGGCGGGCGCCGATGCAATCCGCCGGGAGACTGAAGACAATTGTATAGAGGCAGCAGGTCATTCGTCGAACTCAATGCTCACCGGCTTGCCTAGCACTCGTAGAAAAACTATTGTGTGCAACGGTACATAATTAGGTCTTAAAATTCTCGGGTCTGTTTTTACAAAATTCGGCTTCGCCTCATTTTGTAACATCGACCCTCGAATCTTAAGAACCCTTATTATGTAACTGTTGCACAAAATACTATTATTAGGTTATTTAAAACTTAGTTTTACTGGACATTTTCCGCAAGTCGACATCCTGCGTGCCTATTTCGCGTGAAACAGGGACGGCGCTACTCTAGCCTAGCTCCTCTACGAATCCCAGCAAGGCCGTTATCTATGAAAAGGGACCTCATTGTCAATGGCGCTTACGCCATTGTTAACGACAACGCAATACGATAACAATAAGATCCTTTTGCATATGCTTTCAGTAGTCAAGTAAAGTGTCCACTCTAGTGGTCTATTTTTTTTGAAAACCCAATACTTAAAATGTTACACGGAAAAAAAAGCTTCCGGGATATTCTCAATCTAAGACATAATTATATTATGTTGAAAATATTTCCTCGTGACAAGCATTTATTTCCTTTGACGAAAATAAATTAAAGTTTTAAATATAACGAAGCGAATATATTCTTACAGATTTTCTAGTTTTCTTTTACCTAAGATAATAATTGTTTGATTAAAGTACAATATCTCTTATTTACTCAATATACTCTTGAAACAATACATTTTTGTGTTTCTATTTTAAGAAAACCTGGTTTTATTAAGCGAAGAATCATATTTTTGGTAAAGGAAATAAATACTTGTCACGAGGAAATATTTTCAAGAAAATAATAATGTCTTGGATTGAGAATATCCCAGAAGCTTTTTTTTCCGTGTATAATGTAAATAAGTAACTCACATAAAATTTCAGATGATACGTGGCGTCTACATTTACTTCCTTGCGAAGGTATCAGAACTGCTCGACACAGTATTCTTTATCCTACGCAAGAAGATGAACCAGGTCTCATTCCTCCACGTCTACCACCACTCTCTCATGGCATTAGCCACGTGGTGTGCCCTGAAGTACAACCCCACGGATATCCTTATATTCTTGGGGACTCTGAACTCTTTCGTACATGTCATCATGTATGGGTACTATGGGTTGTCGGCGTACCCTAGCCTAGCGAAGTATCTTTGGTGGAAGAAGTATATCACGTCGTTTCAGCTGGTGAGAAATTTTAATGTTTTCTAAAAATGTCCGTACAAAAGATTAAGAATAAATTCAAGATGCAAGTATTTGAGGGTAAAAGAATATAAGCTTAGGTACGTAAGTGAAATTACATTTAAATAAGTACAGCTTGGCCAGAAGTGTTGAGCACCAATGCGATTTTCATACAAAACTGGAAAGTTTAGTCCATCGTTTCCATCTTTGTTTAAGTTATTTTGTCAATTAATTTAAATTAATAGGCATGTTTTGTTGAAGTTAGTAGTAACTGCATACAATATTTGCAATATGTCGCACCGACTTAAATTTACATTTTTGGTACCTTCTGTTTTCATATTTTTTAAGTACCTTGAAAGTGTTATTAAGTAAAGTTTTCTATATATAAAAATAAAATATACCATTTACCGTTACCGTACATTGTTAGGATAGGGAAATAATGCTTAACATCAAAATTGTAAACAAAAAACACCTATGCTCAATACTTCTGGCCAAGGCTGTATGTCACTTAAAAATAAAAATGAAGATGTCGGCTATGTTGCTGGGTAGAAAGTTTTTATTTGTGGCCATATGTATATTCTCTACAAATATTTTGTTGTTAGGATCAACATTTTGCCACTTATAAGTTAATATCATAGTTATCATTTTCTCCACTCTTCGTTTCTACTTTCCCACAACTATTACCACCTGAGAGAAGAAATGCCTATCTGTATCCAGTGACGTGTAGCCATACGATAATTAAATAAATAAATATACATTTTAAAGATTTATGATCAAACCAAACATTTCTTAGTTTTTTTGAAGCAATCGGTATCAAATTATACATACTTCGATGGAAAAAAAACTACCATTGAAAGTATGTATAGTGAGCTTACACCAAAATGTGCAAAATGCATTATTTTCCAGTCTCGTTGTGTAAAAATATCGTCAGGTGACGAGCAAAACTCACTCAGTACTACCACAAGTTCATAGCCATAATAAACCATACTGGAAACATAACAAGGTTGATTTTCGTTGAATATATTTTTTGTAATTAGTGAGTTTTGCTTGTCACCTGACGATATTTAGTTGGGTTAGCACTTAATTTGTAAATCGTTAACAAAACTATCTTGTTTCAGATACAATTTGGACTCATTACCCTACACGCTCTCGCCAGTACCTTCGTTTCAAAATGCCAGACATCATATGTTCTGCTATTTACTATTTTCTTCAACCTAGGAGTAATGATATACCTTTTCAGAGATTTTTATTTGAAAGCATATGGTACAGATAACAAAAAGAAAGCTTCAGTAGAAACGATAGTTCCACCAATACTCAATAAATCACACAGGCCTGTAAAACTTAAATCCATTGGATGAGTTCCCAAACTAAGATTCTGTTTGTTATATACCAAAGAAAAGCACAATAAATAAGGATGACAAGCCTGTAATATGCCTTTTATTTATAGAAAACACTAATAAACATTGTAGGGACGGAAATATCAGTTTTAAGGTATCCACAATTCTCCCAATCCAAATCATGAACGCGCAATGCCCAGCGCGAAAGAGCGCGTCACAAGCTGTGATTTGCCCACTTCAACGTTTCAACTATAGTTTATACCTGCATAATACCAATATACCCGTATGAAATGCGTATGAAACGTGTAGTAGATATTGGACGCATACAGAGTGTAACAAAAACACTGGTGATCCGTTTAAGGGCATAATTGGCGTCGTATTGCGACTAAGAAAAAGTAAAAGAAAAATATTTTCGAAGCGATTTTTTTTTTGTTTGGTTGTCCCTGCGGGCCAACCCACCATGACCTCTATACAAAGCAAGATTTATTTCGCGCGATTTTTCTTCCTCTTAGTTTTTTCATAATTAGAATACGATACCAATTATGCCCTTAAAAGGGTTACCATCATTATGGATATTGCAGCGCCTTAGGAAGTATATTAGCAAAGAAACATTTAACCGACCCTTAGTAAAGAATCCTAACAATGAAGACAGGCATTTCGTAAAGTGTTTTCATTCGATACAGTAAAGGATTGGTCTGCTAAAAGTGACGTTTGATTTCTTAAGATCAATTGGTTATCAACTTATCAAGTCCATGTCAAATACTCGTAATTATCATTTTGCATAAAATTTAAAAATTGTAAATCACTACCTCATTGAAAATATGCCAAATAAAAATGTATATCGTCGGCCTAAATCGCAAACCTCGTAACTCAATCTGACCAAATTTTACAGGAGGCACAATAAACTTGATTACCAAAAATTTTGCATGAAGACTTGTTTAGTTTATTTTTCAAATAATATTAAGTAAAGTTTAGCCCTCAAATTCCTAAAACCATTTTTTTTGGAATCACCTGAACCTGGAAAATTTGGAGTTACGAGTTTTTCTTGAAAATTTTAGAAAGCTAATTGGGAGTTAAGAGCTTTGTTATAAAAATCCGTAAATATAAAGGGTAGTCTTTTGATCTGATTATGGCAATTGTAGACAAAAAATAAATAAAAAACTTGCAAATTAAAAAATATTTATTAAACTTCAAACCGAATAGCCTCTTCTGGCTTCAAAAATGTGGGTAGCAAAATCAACAACGTCAACTCTATCTCAAGGCTAAAAATATTATAAACAGTGCTCTTCCTGCACCAAAGTTAAAGATCCGTCGTATTGGTTTACATCGAAATTGTAACATGCATAACGTCCTCGTCCTATATCCGGTACGATTTTGTCTAATTTTGAAAATATTTTCTGCAGTCGTGCTTTCCTTTGTTGATTCATTTTAGTATCCGCCTACAAAACAAAACAATGTTATAATATAATTAAAAAAACTTAAGTAAAAGCACCTATTTTTTGTAGATGGGACTTGAGTTCGACTAGATATACCTAACATAAATTAAAATAGTGACAAAAACAAAACAGATGTCCATATTCGAACAAGTCACAACTATATACCTACTAAAATTTCTTTCCTACATACATTTTCATGACTTTTGACCAGCGGCAAAACCACCGGGATCGGTTACGTACATTACGGACATAACTTTGTATTAGAAACGTCGGGATTTATAAATTAATTATTTAAACACGAGATAAAGTGTCGACCAAAGTCACAAAAAGATTAAATAATTTGCGTAGAAAACCACGTAACTAATCTTCGTGCGTAAAGATCCACGCAAAGCAAACCTCGTATGTCCACGGCGTGCAACCAAAAGACATTTTCTATATTCTAATGTGTTTAAATATAATAAATTTCTATCAAGAATACACAATCAGTAAAATCGTAGAACCTTATTCCACATACCTGTTATCCAGCACCCGTTTTCTTCCTAAATATTTACTGACGTGCAGTCACAACGCCATCGCAAACTGTACTGAAGGGAGTGGCGGGGGGGAGATACGAGGCATTACTTTTACAAAATGGCGGTCGGGAGTTGCGAGGTTTTCTGTTTTGCTTTTTAAACGTAAACGGTTTATTTTTGGTATTTAAGAGTTTTGCCGTTAGATGCGTTCAGAATAGTAATACCTAAAAGTGTCAAAACATGATTTAAAAAAAAAATGGAGTTACGAGGTATGCGATTTAGGCCGACGATATATCTTTATCATAAAGTCAAGATGATTTTACTGACATAAAGGTTGTCAGATTGGCAATAAATGTGTTGGTAATTTTGATAACAAAAGAAGATTTTGTCAATATTTGTAACGTGTGTGATTATACTGATTATGTGATTATATAACCATGACTTATTACTAATAAGTTATTACTATGGTTTTCTCTCAGTGCTAAAGTATAAAATAATTATATATTGCTTATTATTATGAAATAAAACAACTTTTAACGGATTATATCGCATATACTGAATTTAAATGACATCCCGACGTTTCGAACACTTTACAGCGTTCGTGGTCACGTGGTCGTGGTTAGTGTTAACATATATTGTTTTATTTTGTAAAATAATTTAAACCAATTAATTTCTTTTAACAGTTTGATTGCTACCTTTTAAAATTTATTAATTAAAGTTGTAGTAGATCAATAATTAGCTATTGTAGAACTAGCTTTATTGGCCCTTCTGGCATGTACATTAACCTTTATTGTTTGTATTTAATGTTATACATGTGGGTAGTTTTTTTGTACATTGTAATTTGAGATGGGGGTAAATATGTTTTCCTCAGTCAACCCGAAGGTTTGTTATTATTACTTATTATACTTACTTATTATATCAAAAATACAAACATTGAAAAAAAGCAATGTCACACACAGACTGATACTAAAAATGAACAGATGACAATCTAAAATATCTAAATTTCATAAATATTTACATCCACGGTCATTTCAATTAAAGAAGAATAATATTCCTAGTAAATTATTACGATGATTTAGGTATTTCATCAATTAAATATATCATTTTATTTATTTATAAATATACCGACTTCAAGATTTCGAAGAAGGTTCTCAATTCGTCGGGATCTTAATTTTTGCTTTTTTTTAAGTATGTTTATCGATTATTTGAAGACGGCTGGACCATCATTCCTAGTTTGTCCCGGTCTTGCCACGGCTCACGGCACGGTCCGCTCGGCAACCTAATCCCAGAGATTGACTTAAGCACTAGTTTTTACGAACGCTACTGACCTTCCAATCCAGAGGGGAAACAAGGCCTTGCTAGGATTAGGTCCGGTTTCCTTATGATGTTTTCCTTCACCGAAAAGCGACTGGTAAATATCTGCATCGATTAAAAAGAGGCGGGTAGTCAATCTGTCGGTCTGTCCAAAAAATACTGAAATCACTATAATATTTATTTATATTTTATATTTATTTAAAGAATTCCAACAGCTAACATAAATACATTTGCATTAAACTTTTTTTGAGACAAGGTTTTTTAGCCTTACAGGGCAAATAAACTAGACGCTTGCTTATATTGAAGTTGGATCGTATGCAAACTTGCTTTAAAATTAGAATATGGCCCCCCTGGATACAAAATAAGATTGGTAAGATGGCACATGGACATTGGACTGTTGTCATTCATCTACCACAATCAGGTTAGCTTATATTATACAGACGTCATCACACTTGTACTTATTTAAACAAGCTAAACAATATTTGATCATCTCAAAGAACGTTCTCAAGGGTACGGGCATAAAATTATAAATGACCCTAAATAGTATAATTACGCCTAAGATGATTTTAGCTGATTTTCGGAGGTCACTTGATGTTTTCTATACGGGGTGTTTCCTGTAATACGAGCAATAAATTAAAACGTAGATTCTACTCCTCAAACAACATAACTTTTATTCAACAACTTTTAAAAATGTGTATTTTATAGTTTGCGTCTTTTTCATACAAACTAAATAGTATAATTGAAAGGAATTATAAAATTGAAATATCGTTTGCAGACGTTTCTGCTTATAACAACAATTAATAAACTAAATAGTATTTTCAATGTTCATTAAAATCCGTCTATTTGACATTGCTTGTCACTACAGACATAATCAATTTCGGAATACATCGCGTGTCCGGAAAAACTTTAAAATGTCCTAAAAATCAAACCATAAGTTATTTTTAAAAGTCGCTGAACAAACGTTGTCTGGTTTGAGGAGTAGAATCTACGTTTTAATTTATTGCTCCTATTACAGGAAACACCCGATACAAAAAGAAGTGTCGGAAGTGTCATATAGAAACGAACGAAGAAAGCTACCTAACGGATAATATACATATTTCTAAGGTAAAAAATGTGATTGTAATTCAGTACATCTATTAGGGTAAATCACCAGTAACTGGCCACCCTCCAGTAACTGACCACCTCATACTAAAAACGAACTCTATTCACCTACAAACAGGATTCATTTTAGTGTAACGCGGCCATTATTGAAGGGTGGCAAGTAATTAAAACCTCATGCTAACATGAATTCTGTTTGTAGGTCAATAGAGCTCTTTTTTAGTTTGTGGTGGCCAGTTACTGGACGGTGGCCAGTTACTTACCCTATACTGGGTACAGTCAGCGCAGAAGTAGTAAATAGGTGGGTTTTTCAAAATGACATACACACGCTCTTATTCTCTTAGAGCGTTATCACACTTGCGATTTGCGAGCGAGTTTTGTATGGAAGCCAACACGCCGCCAGTTCGCCGCGTACGAGTTAGGTAGATTTCGAAAATCGATCTACCTATTCATTTCTTCGACACAATCGAATTTTGAAAAAAAATATTTACAGAAGGTCTAGTTATGACCCCCAGATTCCAAAATGACCACTGGTTCAAAAGTTTTGCTCCGATTGCTTTCAATCTTGGTACAAAAATCGCCCTGGTTGATACCTAGGACAAGTTCGTGAACGGGCGGAATAGGGTTAAAGGGACGGCTAGGGCCTCACTTTTTATGAAATCAGTTTTTTGGAAATAACTTTTTTCCTATGGAAATTATACCATCCGTTTTTCTTTTATATGGCGTGGGACCTGAATATCTATAACTCCCTAAATCATATATTTAAGAAAATATCGTTAATTTTAGTCGAAATTTAAAATAAAACAATTTTTTTCTGGAGAAAATTCATAACTCCTAAACGGTGAATAATTTTATGTCAGCAATATTTTTTATCGTAAGGTTATTATTTTCTCTAAAATATTCAAAAACTATGTCTGTCGGAAAAATGCATGGTTTTCGAAAAAAAAATCTGAAAGTGCGGATTTTGGCCTTGTTTAGCAGGTCAAAATTCTTGTGCCCGAATTTTACTGTTAAATTCATGTTAAATATCACATAGGTCGTACTAAAAAAAATTGTAAAAAAAAACTTTGAACTGGTATCCCATGCGGTACCATGCAGCGCTCTTATCCATTCATCCACAAGGACAAGATGCGAAATCTACCTGTGCGTTCCCCCTGCGGGGACGGATTTTTTGTATTGAAATCGCTTTCAAATCGCTCAAGTGTGATAAATCCCTTAACAAACGACGTATCAAGCTCATTTTGAACACCCTACAACCCTGCTACTTCTACTGCTGACTGTACACAATAATGTCACTTGAAGAATTAAATTCTCTCAGAGATTCCCATTATCTACCTACTCTTAATTGACATTGTCTATTAACCTTGCCTTTGTTGTGTTTTTTTTTTAGCAGTGCATCAAAGAATTCTTGTATTGTATTAGTTCGTCTTTGTTATAACGGTATTAAAAAAACAGCTTCATGTTTTACACACCAGTCTCTTTAGAAACATGAAATGTTGAAATAGTAATTAATGTAACTGTTACGTAATAAGGGTCTTTCAAATACGAGTGTGTTTCATAATAAGATCACACGAGTGTTTTAAGGTCTAATTGCGTACAGTTGCATATACTGCTTTATCTATACTCATATTATGAATCCGAAATGACACGTTCGGAAACCCTTAGGCTGCCTCTACATGATGGGCCATTATAGGGACGCAGCTATGCAACAGAACGAGATCGCGATATCGTTAGCTCCCTCTAACGCATAGCTGCGTCCCTATGATGGCCCATCATGTAGAAGAGCCATTAGAATGACAGCCATTGCCGTTATACGATGTGGTAATGAATTTTCATACGTTTTTACGCACGGTCACAGATAATACACTGATGTTACAATACTGGCTGCTATAATGGTGGTAATTACATGCGGTATTCGTACGCAGAATAGAGGATTTATGATGTGGGTGTAGATAAATCCTTTTAGCTACAATATAAATAAATTGTTACAATTTTCTCTTCTTTGACATAAACTGACCACTGGTCATACTCATTCGGCAGAGGGGAACGCCTGCCAATAGCTACTCCCCTTGGTTTAAAGCTCTAAGAGCGTCGACGTCGCCCGAGTGCCCGCGCAGCGGCAATGCGGCGTTGATGCGACGTCGACGTGATGTCTTTCGACGGGGGTAGCCTAAATCACAATACATTATTGCAGAGGTCGAGATTTTTTCCAAAAACAAAGGAATGGTGCTGATTTAGATGTGCAGATCTGCATTTGTGCAACTTGTGCGTGCTAGCGCTATGTTTGCTCTATCATAAAGCAGTCTAACGACTTTGCAAATATGTCAATTAATATTGAAACAGGTTACTTAACATTTAGTTGCCGGATGTTTTCATAATCACGTACCAAATGAGTGAGATCTTCAAGTTAATGAGTATAAAAGTATGGCTAGACAATTTACTGTAAATTCTAATGTTTAAGGTAATAACAAAGCCAATCAAGTTATGGTTACATCGAAGTTAAGGTTAGCCAGTAAAGCTAGGTACCTATTAAAGGAAGAATTATAGCATTATAGATACTTATAACTTTATTCATAATAAGATTTGTTATACGTAAATTAAACTTAAATATAAAACAATACTAAATTTAAATACCTATATAAAATAAACTACCTACTCAAAGAGCCCCCCTCGAGCTGTACCGGGCGCAAAGGTGCCCATCACACTGGCGGCGTTACCACGTTGGATGGCGATGGACAACCTTTGCGCCAGGTAAGAACCCTCGCGTACATCGGACCCCCTCTCGGCAATACGTCGTCCTAGTTCCTTAACAAAGGCTATTGCCTCAGACCCCCAATGAATATTTGTCGTGTTTTCTGGCTGCGGCAATTTCTGCAGCTGCACCAGCCGTCTGTACCGTTCGGGTGAGGTGGGACGCGGCGAAGGCGCTGACGCACGTGGCGTCCCATAAAAGGCATTTCTCCTCTCCCAAGGCACTAAGATTAACCCATCTGGTCTTTTCCCATCTGTGCGACGGGAACGTTTGCCGATATTAAGGCCCTCCGGACCGTATGGGTAGTGAACCGATGCAGCTTCAAATGGGCCCAGTCCCAGCAGAAGCCTCCCCCACACCGTAAGAAAACGAAGGTGTGAAGTGAAGAAAGACTGATGATGATGTCATTGATAGCGTAGTGTCTAGGAATTAGAGTAAAGTGAAAATCTTAGAAACTACCGGCTGGTCAAGTTTTTTTTGTTTTGGATAGTTTGTTTTGCATTAACTATTAGCACAGTTTTTCAAATTAAAGTGTTTTAAAAACTTAGAGTTAACAATATTTCGTGATTAAAATATGAACAGGACCAGTTAAGGACCAAGGGGTTAAGGAACTAGAAGACGCAATTTTTAGGGTTCCATACCTCGAAAGGAAAAAAAACGGAACCCTTATCACTTTGTTCTCCGTCTCTCTGTCAAGACCATTTTTCTCAGGAACGCGTGGAGGTATCAAGGTGAAATTTATATCAAATACTCAGGTTATTTGTCCCTTGGAGCTGTGAAAAAATCAAACTTAAAAACCAACGCTATCAAAAGATACAGTCGTTTAAATTTTAGAGTTTTTCGGCAGCCGCATAACTTACGGGGTAGTTCCCGTGAACTCAGAAACTTGAAATTTGGCACGAAGTAACGTCATATAGCATAGACAATGGAAAGATTTAAAAAGTAGAGATTTTGAGTAAAATCATATAAAAAAATATATTTAAAAAATTTAAACTTACCTACTACCTTTTTCCTCGTAAACGCGTAAGGGTATTCAATTGAAATTCATATCAAATACTCAGCTCTATAATACTTTCAGGTGTAGCAAAACAAAACTTTTATGTCCACGCAATCAGAAGAAATAGTAGATTGTACAACAACTGCATAAAACGCACCATTTTACGCGAGGCGTTTATCCATACGAGCGAGCTTGCGAGCGAGGATGGATATAAAGTACGAGCGTAAAATGGGTTTTATGGACGAGTTATACACTCTACTTTTTACTTCGATTGTGAGGAAATAAAAAGAATAGGAATTTCTTTCATAAGTGTTTATATTTTTTTACTTCTCATGCTCGTAAAGTTTCACTTTATGCTGGGTATAGGCGGACTAAAACTCAATTTTATGCACAAGTGCATAAAAAATTGACTTCTTCTAAGGCTATTTTGACAATGGCAATTTTTTATGCACTTGTGCATAAAATTGAGTTTTAGTCCGCCTATACCCAGCATAAAGTGAAACTTTACGAGCATGAGAAGTAAAAAAGCAATATAAGTCGCATAATTTAAAAATTCAACTTACATGTAGTAATAAACATACTACAACTTTTGCTTTTATAGGTTTGTACGGAACCCTCGGTGCGCGAGTCCGACTCGCACTTGGCCGGTTTTTTTCTTATACAAAGACGGAGGCAAACTAGCAAACGGCCTGCCTGGTGGTAAGCAGATAACATAATAGTCTATTAGACGCCTGCACCTCCAAAGGTGTCATATGCGCCTTTACAAAAAAGAGAATTCACAGACTTGTTATATTGATCAACTCGTGCAAAAAATACCTACTTGGGATTTTAGGAGGATAAATTAAACAACCTTGCAATTTCAATTTTCTTTCCTTTTGCTCTTAAAATCCATCACTAAGGACAAAGTTCGCAAATCTTCAATAACGATAACACGTATTTATAAGCCAGTTTGAATTGACAGACTAATTTTATCAGTTAAAAAGTCAATATTTAATACGCGCCACTGTATGATATCATGTTTGTAATATCGACTTTTTTATCATAAAAATAAGATATCAATTCAGTTATGTCAATCGCTATTAAAAGTTAATCGCATTAGACAAATATACGTTAGCGTGGCATTGAATAATTTTAATAGATTGCCATTTACGTGGACTATGAATATTAGAGTTTATTGGATATATGACCCGTCATTCGGTCGCTTAGTCGTGGTGTGGTCGGTAGTGTCAAGGATTTTAATAAGAACATATTAGTGATGGACAACGGAACGCACAGTTCTGCGGATGTGGCTTGGTATTCTAAGGGAGTTGGTGAGTAATATTTATTTTATTTACTTTAATATGGTTCTTATTTCTAGTTCTTTGGTAAATTGTAGAAGATACAGGTTGTTAGAAAGGTTATAAGACATAAATTTGAGGAGTGCATTTTCTGTGTTTATTTGTGTTTTCCAATGAAATATTATTTTTAAGAAAAAAAATGGGAATTTAATAATTCTATACAAGTAACGTTTTTAATGTTGCTCAAAAAGTGAGTTTACTAGTACGTAGTGGATTAGCCGCTGCACCGGAAAGTTTAAAATATCGCACTAGTGCTTTTTTACTTTTTCAGTGTTGAAATTGCAATTATTTTTAGTGTTATTGTATAAAATGAGCTGTTTATTTTTGGTGTGTACATGGCTACCTGAAATGCCGTATTTAATGTGCAAAAATTTTAATTTTCGGAAATTCATACAAAAATGTGACTATAGTCAGTAACTGTTGTGGGTATAGGTAGTAACCAAAAACCACCAAGTGCCAAAAAATATATATTCGTGTCCAGAAATAATATTATATTCGTTTTATTTTGTTTTTTTTTTTTTGCGCAAATGCATTGAAAGAAGTCTTTGATGCTCGCGCAGAAATGTCATTCTTCATTAATAACACACTTTCCGTCCTACATCGAAATGGACAATTTCAATTTATAATTGACAAAAGTTTTCCAATAATAAGTAAAATCGATCGGAAAAATTGCATTTGTCCGCAATTTCCTCAGTTGACCTTGTAATTACGGATTATTGGACGTAGGTACATCGCGCAATCAAGCGCGCAATTTTATTAAAATTACTTAATTAAGTACCGTGAAATGGGGTGAGTAGGGTCAAAACTTGCATTCAAACCTCGAAATTTTTACATATGCAAACTGAATGGTGTATATGTCGGCGGCCGATCGTAAAATTAGGCAGATCCTGAAATTCCTAGTCATATCGTGAAACGTGAAAATCTTTGACTCGTTCCCTGGAATGACGGAGCCCCGCTACGCGAGGCTCCTATTTCTGGGCGGTTTGTCCTTCGGGCATCTGAAGCAACCTAACAAACCTAACCTAGTACCTATACATTGAATATTGTTGGATCGTTTTTTTTTATTATGAGTATTACAGCCTAATTTTAGATTGGAATATATTATTATTGTAGCAGTAGCCTTAAAATCCCATCTCACCCCTCTTTCATACCTTCTTTCCCCATCCATAACCCAACGCTCCCCGCGAACCCTACTCACCCCATTTACATTATTATCTTTAATTTGTTTAAAATCGTTTTTGCATTTAAAATCGCGCTTCGACGAGGCAATGATGCGAGCGTGATGGGCATCTTTGCGTCTGGAGGGTCACAGGGCGACTTCATTGGTTTTTTTTGTAACATGCTAACAGCTTAGTATTATTAAAGAGTAAGCTTTTATTTATTAAGTCTTAAAAAAACGTTCTTGTATTTCATTTGCATTATTTTATTTGACATTTTTGAAACTTCTTCAATGTATATCCTTGAATAATAAAATAAAAAAGCTACGCCAACAACATACTTAAAAAATGCACAGAACTAAACCTATTATATTATGCCACTATGCAAATGAAATTAGTAATTTATACCTTACCAAAACTTATTCATGCTAGGTCAGAAATATCTTTTATTTCCTAATGCGATATCAACCTCTTAAGACTATTTAAATATTAGGCAAATACTCAAGTACATGCGTAATCTGATTAAGCACTGCTGGATTCCGATGTTAATTTTTAGGGTTCCGTACCCAAAGAGTAAAAACGGGACCCTTATGCCCTTGTTACACCTACCGAGTACAGTCAAGTGGCGAGTCAGTACTCTCGACCGACTCGCAAGGTCTAAACATATCGCCGAGTACTCAGCCGAGCCATTTTACTCTCTCGGCCGAGTGGCATTTTGCTGTCTCGCCACTGTACTCGTTAGGTGTAACCAGGCATTTATTATTAAGACTTCACTGTCCGTCTGTCTGTCTGTCACCAGGCTGTATCTCATAAACCGTGATAATTAGACAGTTGAAATTTTCACGCATGCATTTATGTTGACGCTATAACAACAAATACTAAAAACCAAAATAAAGTAAATAATAATTATCATCATCATCATCTCAGTCATAAGACGTCCACTGCTGATCATAGGTCTCCCCTTTAGGGGGGGTTTGCCATACGCGCCACTCTTGGCAGGCGGGTTGGCGCGCGCAGTTTTTTTGTTTATTGTTTGTGCTTAGGCTTTTGGAAGATGCTGCTGCCCATCTCCCGGTATAAATAATATTTAAATACATCAGACATGTTTTTTTGGCGTTTTATAGATGGTACGAAAGCCTTTGTGCGCGAGTCCGACTCGCACTTGGCCGGTTTTTTTATGTGAGCAGTAAGAACCTATAATTAACCATCTTATACTAGGTACTCGTATGCTTATAATTACTTAGGTTACTTCACAAGTAATGAGGAAAAGATAAGTTTGCCTTTGTTCGTCCGTTACCTGTTTTGTAAAAAGGTATGGCTTTCACACATAATATATACTTTAAAAATCTAACGTCAATAATATAGTTACCTACTTGGTATTGTAGCTAAATAAATATTATTATATTCCTCGGACTTGCTTGGACGTTGTAAATGAGCCAATTTAAATACATAATTTAAAAAAATCTTTATTTAGGTATAATCTCATTCAAAAATACATTTAAAATAAAATTAAATTAAATTAAAATTAGATGTAATTGGATAAAAAAGTATAAAATAAATATAAATATATTTCAGTATAATTAAAAATTATGCAAATTAATATAATATATTAAAATTATACATCAAATTAACTAACTTAAGATACTAACTTAACTAGTAGGCGATTTGTTGGTTGCGAAATAACATGATGCGCATGCGCACACTGCCTTGACCATGCTGTTTGCCGATTCACTCACTCTTCCGACAAAATACCAATTTAGCTATTATTTAGTAAAGTTGCCTAAAAATACGCAAAGAGAAATAAATAAGCGAAATTAAACAATCCACGCAGTTTTTATTTAAAATTTGGAAAAAAAATAGTAATTAAGTAAAGTAAGTATAGTGACGGCAAAAATTTCCTGTTTCATTCAAATAAAGAATAAAACAAAAATTGAAGTTAAAGTTTCCTTTAACGATAGGTATATGTTTTACAATCAAGACAGATTCAACTTGTTTCTGGTTTTTCCTTCCTGTTAAAATAAATAGGTGGTCAAGATACTGTATAATTGATTTGCATAAAAACTTTCATATGTAAGTACCTACTAATAATAATACCTATTACCGAAAATCTAATTTTTAAAATCATTTGTTACGGGTTTGATATCAATATACTCCTGACCTATTTTGTCATCAAAATGACATCTACCACAAGGTGTGATTCTGTTAACCAATCTCATCAATACAAATCATTATCGTGTCGCCGCTAAGTAAATCTCCTTCTGATTAGTACAACTTTGAAAAGAATTGTGTAAATTAAAACAAAACGTCGCTTTTTACGTCATGTCCAGCTCCATGTGAAATTGAAATCAATCTATTAAGAGTCGCCAGGACGCTCGCGTTCCCATACAAACGTAGTTCAGCTCTCATTTTAAAACGACATGCTTTAGAACCACGAAATTTGGTATAGGCATTCTAGTAGTACAGGTCGGCAATTCGTTTTCGTTGCTAAAAATTGTAATACAAAGAAAATACAGCCAGATACAGATTTACATACAAAACTTATTTTTGCTATATTTTCTTTGTATTACAATTTTTAGCAACGAAAATGAATTACCGACATAGATCTGTACTGCTAGAATGCCCATGCCAAATTTCGTGGTTCCAAAGCATGTTGTTTTAAAATGAGAGCTGAACTACGTTTGTATGGGGACGCGAGTTCACGCGAGCGTCCTGGCGACTCTTAACGTTTTATCGAAACGAGTGGGGCGTAAGTGAAGCGAGTTCTTAGTATTCTTAAAAACAACTTCTGGCTACTGGGACGTCTCGGCATTTCGATGGCTTTTTGATTTTGAGAGTTTGTTCGACGATAGTAGTACCTAATGTTTTGATCTTTATGAAATTTGCTGGAGTTGTAGCAGAGATAAGTACATACAATTTGGTAGTTCGTTTATTAGCTGGATCGATGAAGGTTGTGGAGATAGAAGTCGAAAAAAAATCTTCATAATGGTCAACTCGTTTGCAAGTAAATCGCGAGTTGTCAGTACTTTATTTGCAAATAAGCATAAGCATCCTTTGCTTACGAGTTAAGCTTAATTGCTAAAAGCTAATGTCTCAGTATTTATTTGTACGCCTCAATAATACTGGAAAAGGCCATAAAAGCACCCTAATTATGGCCATAGACCTGGAGATTGAAAAAAAAACTGCACAGGTAACTTGTTTAGTCTTTCAATCATGGTGATAAACCAAGGTTTCATTTTCAATAACAATATTTTTGTTAAGTGCATCAGGAGCTTCTCCACACCGCTCCAAATAATAACAAAACTGTCTCTTATTATTACCGTCTGTAAAAATGTTCATACCAATGTTTTTTGTTCAGCTATCGTAGAAAAACAAATGAATAACGCAGATATTTTTTCTCTCTAATTGAATGTTGATTAGATTCATAGTATAGTCCACATTAAAGGAATATCATTGCGAGGATGGTTAATACCGATACCGAGGACTTATTGAACGTCTCTCGTATTTAAGTATCTTCTTCACTACTTTAATGCGGTTCATCATAATAATATTATTATCTAGAACATTCCACATGAGTGATCTATTATAATATTACCACAAAAAGTCAACATCGATAGGCTACAAAAAAAGTCAACATTAGAATTGCGTCAAACTTTAAATATGGGAGATCAGCGTGTGTACTTTGGCTTCCATAACCAACATATATTTAACCACGGAAGTTTCTAGACTAACCTTTGTACCGGTATGTTTGCTATCTCTTTGAGAAGAGGTGCTACGTGAAGCAAATATTACGAGACATAAAAACGTAGATATAGACTAATATTAGTAAACGTAAGTGAATAATTAAGATGTCTGTACGCTTAAGTTTTGACATTGACGTTTTCGAGAACGAGTATCGCGTGTTCTAACTATGCATCTTGCTTGTAACATATTAGTGTAAACGAGATGCACAGATAGAAAATTCGTTAGTCGTTAATGAAAAATGTCTATGTCAAACTCATGGTAGCCGTACTGATTAGAATTGAGACTAGTGAACGTTTAGATAATATAAACTAAGGAGTTAATCCTAAAAAAACTTTTTCAAAAATTGATTCAAAAGTCTACGTACTTTCTATATACAGTAACATCCGTTTATTGTGACTCCGCATAGAATGACCAATCGCTTAATATGACATATTTGCGGTACATAGTTTGGTTTACAATAAAAATATTTATAATTATACGGGATATTTCCGTTTATATTGACATGTCGGTTATTATGACCTATTTTTAAGATATTATGAGAACTATATCCGGTTACAATGACACGTTCCTTCATTTTTGTTAGTTTCGTGACCCTTTTCACTCTTTCTCCCGTGATGAAGTCGAGAAAGGTTGGTGTCTGACGCGTGATTACATTTTGTTTTGATTGTTATTGACGAACTGAATCTATTAACATTATTAACATTACGCATTGTCAGTGGTTAGTATGGCTTGTATTGCATTTCCCTTCGTAGTAATTATAAGCGAACTCTACTGTATCTAAAGTGTCGTGACTGCCGTGAGTGTAACCGCTTTATTTTATAGTACCTAATGTAAAAGTTACTTCGCTGGCTCAGCGACCCAAAATGGATCTTGGCCTCCGACACTAGATTCCGCCATTCGTTCTGATCCTGTGCGATCCGTCGCCAATCAGCCGCTCGAATGTCGCTCAACTCGCACAGGTCTCTCTGGACCACGTCGATCCACCGATACCTAGGCCTTCCGCTCGGACGTTTCCCACTTGGTCGTCCCAGGTATGCTCTCTTGGCCGCTCGATCCTCTCCCATTCTCTCCACATGGCCGAGCTAGCGAAGTCGCACAGCTTTGCTTTCGCCGATGATGTTGGGCTCGCCCACCAGTTCTTCCACCTCCACGTTCTTCCTCACTCTCCAAGAGCTATCCTTTCGCCTAGTAGGCCTGGTCGCCTGTATTACTTACGCTAAATCTTGTTCATAATAGCAAATCTCGCCTAGCTAAAAAGTTTGCCTAAAATGTATTATATCCTATAGAAATTCAACGAGGAATGGTATGGAGTGAGCAGTTTAATCGTATTTATTTATCTACGTCCCGGATATTGGCTAGTAAACTTTACTTTTTTCTCCGTACATTGACTCCTGATCATAAATGTTCTTCAACGCTAATTGATTTTTCATACATACGCGAGTTGAATCCACGGAATGGAATTTTTGGCGATCTATTAATAGCTAGCCATTAACTTTAATTGTACCATCGGGTTCAAAAATTGATAAATTGGACATGCAATTATGAACCCGATCGTACCTACTACCAACATCTAAAGTATGAATATAAATATTTTATAATTTATCCAGATGTAACCAATACACTAAAATACTAGGTAAAAGACATAAATAGTGTCTAAAACTTTAGTATGTTAGGTTTAAATTTGACTCTCTGAGGGCCGAGGGGCCTCACAATAATTTGTACCTGTAGTCTGGCAAACCAGTTTTCGCCACTAACACCCACTAAATGACAGTGGTCAATGACTCAGTAACAGGTCGATCAGGTCACTCACAGTAAAAAAATAACAAGATTCATGCTTCCTGCACTGCAAACTGCAACCATAGTTGAAACACGATTTGAAATTTTGCTTGAATTGGCGAAGGCAGGTGAAAACTTTTTGTAGAGGGCGCTGTTCCAAATTTCATACAATGAGAGAAAGAGACAGAACTAGTATGCCGCAAATTATTTTCAAAGTTATAGTAATCAGAAGGAGATTATTTAGCGGCGACATGATAATTCTTTAATGTTTTGATGAGATTGGTTAACAGAATCACACCTTGTTTTAGATGTCATTTTGATAACAAACCCGTTACAAAACTTGATTTTAAAGATTAAATTTTCGGTACAGGTATTGGTACATACAGCCTTGGCCATAAGTATTGAGCATAGGTGTTTTTTGTTTACAATTTTGATGTTAAGCAATATTTCCCTATCCTAACAATGTACGGTAACGGTAAATGTTATATTTTATTTATAAATATAGAAAACTTCACTTAATAACACTTTCAAGGTAAGTACTTAAAAAATATGAAAACAGAAGGTACCAAAAATGTAAATTTAAGTCGGTGCGACATATTGCAAATATTCTATGCAGTTACTACTAACTTCAACAAAACATGCTTATTAGTTTAAATTAATTGACCAAATAACTTAAACAAAGATGGAAACGATGGACTAAACTTTCCAGTTTTGTATGAAAATCGCATTGGTGCTCAACACTTCTGGCCAAGGCTGTATATGATGAAAGTATTATGCAAATAAATTATACAGTATCTTGACCACCTCAAACTGCATTAAGTAGAAAAGCTTTCTTAAAAAAAAACTTCCCTATGCCGTTAATCTAGAGAATTTTATTTGACTGTGAATTTCTATTTCGGAATAATTCGAGACAAAACTGACTCATTTCCGCGAAAAAAAAAAACTTCTTCGCGTCATACAAATTTAGCTTTTTTGAGTAACATTTTTGTCGAAAACATACATTTGTTATTGAATTTAAACTTTCGTGAGACATATTAACACTATTATCACTACACGCGGCTGTACTCACTTGTTGAATCGCTGAATAACTTTTCATAATATTACTCAATTTAATTAGGAAGACTAAAAAGTATTTGGAAACATCAGCCACAGGGGGAAGCGGAGAAGACGAGAGTGGATTGAATAATTCGATCCAAAAATATTGGCACTACCTGAATAAGAAATACCTACTGTATGTTTTCGACAAAAAAAATTAATCGTTATTCATTCAATCATAAAACGTAACCTAGGTGACTCCAGTGTACTCTCTGCTTAATAATGCCACCACCTGTCCGTACCCTACTAAGGACCAACGTTGGAGATGTGATGTCACTTTGACAGTTGCTTCCCCATTAATGAATAGAAGGTTCCAGGACAATAAAATTATTAAAGAAATGGTTTCTGGTAATCAAGAGAAAGTCTTAGTCATCGATGTCTTTATGATAATTGTCGTAAAAATTTTGCTACATTAAAACCTATTGACATACCTAACGGCTTAATTAAGTATCTATATCAGTGGAAACTTGACCGTAAACTAGTTTGGAGCCGGTTTTAAAATGATAATGTACCTGTATTAAAATAGACGTAGAGCAATAATTATTAGTGACGCAAGCAGCAAAATGTAGCACTTTGTTGATTGTTAATAAGGACGGTTTCTGCTCGCGTAATAATTTTAATAGCGTTTTTTTACAAAAGACGTAATGTTTGCTTTAAATCGATTTGTTTGTTTTTAACGCGAACTAAATAATTCAAATCGAATATTTTGATGCCGTCATTAAGGCGCTGACAATACTTAAATTCCATCCCTTTCTTTTTTAGCGCGAGTGAATAGAAAACACTGTGTTACGATTAGTATGTAAGCTCATTGCAAATTTTGCAAAATGGTAAATAAAAAAAACTACGCATTAATTGTGATATAAAATAATAGTTTTTTTTTTGTATCATTGTGGTGGAATTTTGTTCTTATTTACAGACGTGTAAGTCAATCAACTAAAAACATACAACTGTTTAAAGGTGTAACTTTGGAATTATTTTCTATCGAGCCGATTTCGTCCAATCCTGTATCGTAATTAACAAAGTTCATCCAAATATAATGAATATTAACATATTTTCATCCTTTCCAAAACAAGTATGTGGTCATAGCTAATAAAATGTTTAAGTAAAGTCTAATTTGAAGGTCATCGGGTGTTCTTGGCCTCTTAAATAATTCGCACGTTTCTTATTTTATTACTTAAATATGCAAGAGATAGTTGACTTTGTTTTAAGCCAAGTTTTCGTTAAGTGTATGAACTACATTAGTTAATGACACCATAAATTAAGTTGTATGTGGTAAATATTTATCGAGAATCAAAAAGTGATCGTAAGAACTCTGTGATAAATAAATAAATATTATGGAAAAAACCCAACCTAGTCCCACAGTTAGCTCAATAAGGCTTGTGATGTGGGTACATCGTTACAAAGTTGTGGTCGCATAGTCTCCGAGTGGCCGACGGGCCTTGCACAGTACGAGCTAGGTTGTGCGTTGTTTGTAGCTGGTAAAGACTGTCAAACAACAAAACATAACACCGTGAATCATCCTTCACTCGGGTACAAATATTTGTGATAAGCACAAATCAATGACCTTACCAAGATTCGAATTTGGGACCTGCTTCGTAGGCAGGGTCACTACCTAGGCTATGAGGCCGTGATAAAACAATGGGAGCTCATTGTGTTTCGGTTTGTTAGAACTAGTAGTCCGCCTCGAACTGAAAAACTCGCGATTTACTTGCAAACGAGCTGACCAATATAACAAGAACCATATAAAGATTTTGTTTTGTCTTCTAAGTCACAACCCCTTGATCTATGTATCTCTCTCAAATTCTATGTATCTGTTTCTGCTACATCCCCAAAAAATATCATAAAGATCAGAAAAACTTTAGTAAAGTTATCGTCGAACAAACTCTCAAAATCAAAAAGCCATCGAAATGCCGAGACGTCCCAGTAGCCACAAGTTGTTTGTAAGAACTCGCTTCGCTTAAGCGCCTGCTTGTTCGATAATCTCGTTGACAATTAAATGAATTTTACAAGGATGTAAGTACTTAAAAGTCTGCGTTAGATTGTAATAAAATTATAAATTATTGAGAAAAAATATTTAAGTAAAACAATGTCAAATACACTTTTACTGAACTAAATATAAATGATCTCTCACGCTCCGGAGGGGTTCCAACCACATACCTAAACAGGACTGGAATCCTCAAGGAAAGCGAAAACGAGGTCGTCCCCAAACAATCCTGGCGGCGCACAGTTGTTGACGAAGCGAGGTAAGACTTGGAGCGAAGTCAAGCGAGAAGCGCAAGACCGTTCGGCTTGGAAAGTTACTGTGGACGCCCTCTGACCCATCTAGGGGACATAGGATCTTAAGTTAATGTCAAACACACTTTTACTGAACTAAATATAAATGATCTTTGATCATATCGTCACTACGTCAATAACCAGTAGGTTTATATTTATACAAATGGGCAATTAATTGAAATGGCAAAAAATGTAAACAAACCAATTTAACCTCATTGTTTTTCAATCACGGAATAAAAAAAAAAACAACAAAATTTTTCCTACGTCAATTTATACACATAAACATGTTATTATTCATATCACAAGTATGAAACAAACTAATTACAATAGTACTGTATTATTATGTTACTTTGTAGTAAAATATCCGTTAATTACTTGATACAGCGGAAGTGGCTAAGCACAAGAGGTGTTCAGAATGACCTTCATACGCTATTATTCTTTTAATAGAATCGTGTTAAGCTCATTTTCACACTACCAACCAACCATTTTTAAGCACCATATCGTCCCGTGGTTGCAGTAGGAGACTGCTAAGGGAATATACCGGGAGATGGGCAGCAGAATCTTCCGAAAGCCTATTATACAAACAATAAACAAAAAAAACTGCGCGCGCCAACCGGCCCGCAAAAAGGGGAGGCCCATGTTCAGCAGTGGACGTCTTATGGCTGAGATGATGATGATGATGATGAAGCTCATTTTGAACACCTCACCCGCTTAGTTACTTCTTCTGTCAGTTGACTGGTACTTCAAGAACAACAAATTGCTTTAATGGCTCCTCTACATGATGGCCCATCACACTGGCCCACTATGATGGGCCAGCGTGTAGAGAGGGTAGTGGTGTTGGATGGCTTATGGCGTGGCGGATGGCGCTGGGATGGCCACGGTGTCGGTTTTTTGACCGCACATCAAAGGGACTGGGCCAGCGATGGCAGTGCGCATCCACACGTGGCCCATTCCTCAGTGCGTGCTCGAACGCGGTTGGGTGCGGACGTGCGTGCGCTGTATTATCTCTGAACAAATTCACGATTTTTTAAATAAAAAATGACGAGTACGTGGCCTTATCATGAAATTATGAAGTTCTTAGAACTAATATCGGGGATGCGTTATATGGCTTTTATTTTGAATCATAGAGATACTAAAATCAGAACCTAACTAATAATAAGAATTTAAAGAAAATAAAGTAGCTTTTCATGGCTCCTCTTCATGATGGGCCATCATAGGGACGCAGCTATGCGTTAGAGGGAGCTAACGATATTGCGATTTCGTTCCGTCATATAGCTACGTCCCTATGATGGCCCATCATGTAGAGCCAGCCTCAAGTACCTAAGTAAATATTCTTTATTGCACCACAAAGAAAACAAAACAATGTAAATAAAGACAGCAACAGGCGATCTTATCGCTGTAAGCGATCTCTTCCAGACAACCTTAGGGTAGTAGGATATAAGAACAGAACGTAATTAGGTATAACTGCTAGTGCATGCATTAAATTAAAATTAAATTAAATTATATTATTATTATTATTTAATTTAAATTTAAGCATTGGATAAATAACATCCGTCATCTTCTACGCTATTTCTTATTAATAACTTTATTATTGTGTACGAGTACATTAAGAAAATGGTGGTACATGGCGCATAAATAGATTGCTGCAGCGGCTAATGCTTCCACGTCCATCCTGGAAAACGTATAGATCACAACTGAATGTCGCCATCGTGTAGTTGCGCGCATGGCCATTGCGCTGGCCCAGCGCTGGCCCAGCGCTGGGCCATCATGTAGAGGAGCAATAATATACAGTGAATGGCCTGTAACACGAGCAAAAATTCAAACATAGATTCTAGTCCTCAAACTACACGACGTTTGTTCAGCGACTTTTAAAAAACCCTACGCTTTGATTTTTAGTACATTTTAAAGTTTACCTGAACACGCAATGTATTGCGAAATTGATTACTTATATCTGTAGGGTGACAAGACTGATAAACAATGTCAATTAGACGAATTTTAACGTACATTGAAAATAACATTTAGTATGTGTTAATTTTATTTGAAAATCATGACTTCGTTTATTATTAATATTATTGAGCCCCTTTATAATTGCGAAAAACTTTTTTGGACCTGGCTATTTAATACGACCTGGTGCCTTATTCTAATTTGAAAATACATAAACAATACATTAAAAAGACAATATATCTTAAACATAACTCCAACACTCAACAAATAATCAACCAATATTGAAGTTGTATTGTAGTTGCATCAGAATATTTTTCAAGCGAATTCTGACATTTCTGATTCAGACGTTTAGGCGCAAGCTGTATTGCGTAGTTAATGCATTGGAGTTGTATTGAAGTTGGATCGTGTCTAAACATGTTTTAAAGTTAGAATACTGGTGCCATATTCTAATTTTAAAATGTATGAATAATACATTTACAACACAATCTGTCTTAAACGTAACTCCAACACTCAACCAATAATCAACCAATATTGAAGTAGTATTGTAGTTGCAACGCAGTAATTTTCAAGTAAATTCCGTCAATTTTGATTCAGACGTGTAGTCGCAAGCTGTATTGTGTTGTTATTGTATTGGATTTGCATTGAAGTTGGATCGTGTCTGTGCGTGTTTTAAAGTTAGAATACGGCCCCGGGGCTATACTGACACAAAATTGCCAGTCCCTTGAAATTTCAATAATCAGGTTTCACTGTATTTAAAAACATGAGACATCCATTGTTTTTATCAATATCATACATGTGCGTGATGTGAACTGACCGTAGTATTTGTATTGATTTCAGTGGACTACGTAGACAACTGGTTCCTGATGGGCACCCCATGGCCAGTAATATCGATATGGCTGGCCTACATCGCGTTTGTACTGAAATTGGGACCTGCCTATATGGCCAAGCGGCCAGCCTACCAACTCAAGAATAGTTTACTCCTGTACAACATGTTTCAAGTTGTACTATCGGCCTACATTTTTAATTATGTAAGTAAATATTTATACAGGATATAACAAAAATACTGGTGATCCGGTTAAGGGCATAATTGGTATTGCATTGCGAGTAAGAAAAAGTAGTATTTTTTTTTGACATGATAAAAAAATTTGTATTGTACACGTCGTCTCAGGCCAACCCTCCCTAATCCGATTTTTTTTCTTAGTTTCTCGTAATTAGCATAGGTAAGATACCAATTATGCCCTTAAAAGAATAAATTAATTAACAAATTAACAATGATATGAAGTGAAAATGATAGACATTTTATTAACTTCTAAGCGATATATGAAAAAGCAACATTGCAAATTGTGTTTTTTCCTCACTAAAATCTTTTCCCGTTCAATGCACATACTTCCAAAATAGTTACACCGAATTAGAGAAGAGGGAAAAAATGGATGCATAGCAGCCATAGCAGTACTAAAATGTAGAAAATAATTAATCAACTTCCAACAAACGGCGCTCCGTTAGCTAATATCTATCCCCTCTAAAACATAAATGTGAAATGAGAGCAAAATTCTTCAACTACAAAAAAAAGATCTCTATGGTGCCAAGGTCTGTACCGTGCTCAATGACGCTTGGAGTAGCTAATATCTAGATTAATAATACAATTTTGGAAGTGGTTTTGTATACTAAGAAAGATATTGCAGTCAGGTATTGGGCCAGTACGTAGCCCTCCGTTATGAGTGGCCCGACACCCACTCGTCCGGGTTTTTTTTCAATCTAACTCACGTGTTCCGGTGTGTGGTTCTACAAGGCCTTATTCCTCCGTCAATAGGAAATAACAATAACCGGTTAAATATGGTGTGGATTCAAAACCGATAAGGTTAAGGTTAGGAACTCGGATATTAATTATTATGTAAATTAAGTCGCCATTTTGCTAAATCTTTCCATGACTGCGTAGGTGGCGTCCATACTTTGTAGTTTTACGAGAAGTACACTCACAAGAGTGTTGAAGTGTGTGTGAACTTTGCATGGATTAATTATACACACATGCTTATGTGGACTAACTATATTTCTACATACATGTTCCTTTTTATTGCTCGATAATGACAGTGAAATACATTATTATAAGGGTCATTTAATAATAAAATAATTTTCTTATATTATTATATATTAGACCACATTAAACTTGCGACGACGTTGCTTTGTCAATTATATATGTGTGTGACCTGTCACACGAGCAAAAACTTAAAAGGTAGATTGTACTACTTAAACAATAAAACCATTGTTCAACAACTTTTAATAAATATGTAGTTTTTAGATTGTCTCTTTTTCACACAAACTAAATATTGTTTTCAATGTACGTTAAAATCCATCTAATTGACATTCCTTGTCACCCTACATACATAATCAATTTCGCAATATATTGCGTGTTCGGATAAATTTTAAAATCTACTAAAAATCAAACAGTAAGTTATTTTTTAAAGTCTCTGAACAAACGTTGTTTAGTTTGAGGAGTAGAATCTACGTTTTAATTTTTTGCTCGTGTTACAGGCCTAACACGGTATGAAATAATAGTACATTATTGTCGAGGAGGTGAAGTAGCCCATTGCGGGCTGAGTATTATGTTTAAACGGACGACCGGAACGGGAGTCCGTTTAAGTTAATACGAAGCCGGCAATGGCTCTTCACGCCGAGTCAAATATAGTGCTTTTCTCAAAAATGGTGCAAGAAAATAAAAATAAGTAGGTATGTCAATCGAAATAATTTTTTATATTGATTGTGAACTTTAACATTGAGTATTTTGCCCACAGAGTAGATGGCATTTTTGTTTTAGATAGTTCGTTGAAGTATGCCAGGAAAACAGTTTCAGAAAATGATTTGCTTTACTTCTCACCATTTCATAAAATCCTCGTATGCCTTCATATATTTGTCCTTAGATTTCGCTGGAAACAAGTTATTCATTGCAGAATTCGCCTCTGCTCTTAATTCTGGAGGCGTATATTCCATATTCTCGTCACATGAAGTGAAACTCATTTTCTTTAAATAAATACTTTCACTATTACTACTATTAGTATTTCGTTTACTTCGTTAGCTACTTATAAAATTTTCATAGAAAAAGTAAAAACATTTGCTTTACCACCTCTTACTTTTTTTTAATATTCAATAGAAGTGTATTTTTTCTGCCGAACAACGCCAATCTATTTGAGACAGCTAAAAACACGCGGTACCAACATTATAAATAATTGTAACTCGTTCTCTATTTTGGCTGTTTAGGAACTGTTCCACCTAGTTCTATAGCCGTTACTACTTTAAAAAAAAGTATGTACCTCGACAATAATGGAATTTGTATTGGAAATTTACGGATCGAAATCGAGACTGCAATTTCCGTAACTTTTTAAATTTTTAACTGGCCATAAACGAAGTACTTCACCGCCTGATATTAAACCGTAAAAGTCAACCTTGCGGGACATTTTTGAGAAAAAAACTGTTTTCATTAAAAGTAAAAAGTTAGACAGACTCTAAATGTCCTTTATTTATCGTGATAACCGCGAAACCGGTTCCCTGTCGGTAAAAATGCCGGCCGTGCAGTTGACGCCAAAAAGATGTACATAAATATGAACTTTATTGCAATGGATTAAAGTGCAAAACTGCATACATCTTTTTGGCGTTGACTGTGCCATATATATTTTTTTAATTATAATGGTAACTGTTTAAAATTTAAATTATAATTGACAGGGCATAAATATACTGACAACATGGGGATTGGTCAGCTCGAGTTGTGCCACGGAGGGACAAGATTCGCAACACTATGTAAGTTAAACTCAGTGAATTTTTCTTTATAATTATAAACTAAAGAATCGGCGACGCGCCTTTGGAGATGCAGATGTTCATGGGCTACAGTAGCTGCTTACTATCAAGCGGACCGTATGCTCGTTAGCTACCGTCGGATTGTTAACGGTTTTTGGATCAAAAACAGAGGCATTTTAGGATTTTGCAATTAAATGGAAAAATAAGTCACAGATTCTGTGATTGTTATGAACACTGCGTTGTTTGTAAATTCACAAAACTTAGCGAACCAATGTTAATTTTTGTGTCTACCGTCTACCAAACATTGACTAACATGTTGACTAATATGACAGATGGAGACAAATATAATCAACGGCATTTTAAAAATGACAGACGTTTATGCATAGTGTTTGGAAGCCCTGCACTTATGAAAGAAAATGTTTTGACTTTAAGTCGAATTATATAGAAACTTTTATTCGAAAAATGCCTAACTACCTTAAAAGTCTTCTTTATTTATTATTATATTTAGCTTTTAATTTAGTTTATATTCCGAAAGTTTATTTCCTACTTTTTTTCTAACAACATACCTATACAAAAGTTATGTTACTAATATGTAACAAATTCAATTTCAGATATTACGTGGAGTCCACATATATTTCCTGGCAAAGTTGTCAGAACTCCTCGACACAGTATTTTTCGTGCTACGGAAGAAGACGAACCAAGTGACCTTCCTCCACGTGTACCACCATTCCCTGATGATGCTCAGCACCTGGGCCGCCATTAAGTACAACCCCACGGATGCTGTGGTGTTTTTGGGGACCATTAACTCTCTCGTACACGTCGTTATGTATGGGTACTATGGGTTGTCGGCGTACCCTAGCCTGGCGAAATATTTGTGGTGGAAGAAATATATCACGTCTTTCCAACTGGTGAGTATATTTTGGTATTGAATCGTTAGTTATTGCCAGTTTTAAAAATAGAGTGTTACCTCAATATTCTGAGGCGATGGTAGAATATTATATAGACGATAAAAACACATAATTAGCCCTCGTTTGTTATGATGCCGACGTAGCAAAAACAACTGTTAATTAGGAGGTTACTTGTACCCAACCTACCTATTTGTGTCAATCGCATATTTTTTTGTACCTGTATCTAGTCTGTTCTTATTTTCAGTTTCGTTACGAAATTTAACATAATTCACTATCATAACAAAAATGAGAAAATGATGAAAATATGAGGTTAAGTTTTCATCACTTTATCTTTGTTACGATAAGCATATAAAATGGCTGATTTATATAATAATAAAATCTAATAATAAAATCATCTAACATTTAGAGGACACAGTTCAAGTAAGAAAGAATATCAAACGTATTGCGAAGCAGTCAGATTTGGATTATATTTTTATTTTTCATTTTAATTACACAATAGGCAGGTACATGTCTGTCTCTCAAGCTGTTGATATGCCTTCTTGAAGAACTACGCATTATTGTATATAGTATCTTTAATGTATTTGTAGCACTGTTTTGAAAAAATAAGTCCCGCCGAGTTTCTTGCCGGTAATAAGTAATACTTCTCGGGTCAGAGGTGTAGGGTTAGAACCGGTGGTAGTTTCTTTTCTCTCTGACGTTCATAAGTGCATTGTAATGTGCCTAAATTGAAGAATAAATATCTTTTATCTTTTATCTTTAATTTTCGTAATTAAGAAAATATAAGAAAAGAGGACCCATTAAGTCCTTTTTGATCCTTTGAAAATAACCGAGTCAGTGTTTTGACAAAGTCTGTTTTATTTGTTTCAGTTACAATTTGGACTCATCACCATCCAAGTGACAATCAGTGCCCTAGTGTCAAATTGCAGGACATCTTACGTGCTTTTAAGCACTATTTACTTTAATTTAGGTCTAATGATATATCTGTTCCGTGACTTTTACATCAAGGCATATGTTAAGAAAGAAAAAGCTAGTTCAAATCAGAAAAGTAAAGTAGTTGTAGAAGAAAAAGGTGGAAAAGGTTATATGACTTCAATAATTAAGAATGACGGGGTCAGAGAACAAACACTCAAAGTTAAAGGCATGTGAAATGATTAGGTTAAGTTAGTTCAATATTTATTTTTAAGCTATGCAATAAATTATGATAAGAAGACTATTGCTATTTTTCATTTGTAAATAAGGCGATTATACTTATTTGCAATTATTTCTAGTTCCATTTTGGGGTTAGGTACTACCTAAAGACAGTACAAATTCTTTTGCAATGCTAACGTTATCTTCCTATTTATTATATGGCTCTATGTCAAGAAATGTTGTAAAGCATTATCTATCAGTCAACCTTTAGGACACACAGAGAAGCGAGTGCTGCGAGTTATGTGAAGAACATGTACTGAAATGGCAAACACGTTAGGTAAGTAAATAATAACTACATAAATAATATGAGTTTATTCCTTTAAGCATAAAAAACTAGTAAAAATGGTTGTTCCGAACTTTAGAATGGAAAATAAATTGGGATTACGATGGAATATAAGCAGTGATCGGCGAAAAGGATTCCACACGGGGTGAATGACGTCAATCATTATGCTAGTATGGATATGCCGCGGCATTTGCGGGATAGAAAAATAAAATTAAAGTAATTTTCACAAACATTTGTAATTAAGTATTTTAATGATATTATTTATTTCGCATATTATTTCTTGTTTTTTTTTTCATCTCTATAAAATTAAAATAACAAACCATTATTTTACTGGTCAACGAGCGAGTTCTTAGTTCGGGGCGGACTACTAGTTACCGACACTGATTCATTGTATTAAACATAATACAAACACGTATATTTTCGAGCAGTTTAATTGGTATCGCGGGCGAAACGGCGCATCCATAATACTATGTCTAGTTGAATTACCGCGGTGTGGAATCCTTTTCGCCGATCACTGAATATAAGTGATTTTTGAATAACTTGTAGTTTTTACGAGTAGATAATTCTGAAACCCGGAGTTGCGGAGTATTTATTTCCTTTAACGAAAATAAACTAAAGTTTTAAATATAACGAAGCGAATATATTCTTACAGATTTTCTAGTTTTCTTTTACCTAAGATAATACTTGTTTGATTAAAATCTGTCTTATTTACTCAATATTTATTTATTTATTTTATTTATTTGGAGATCCAACAGCTGTGACATAAACATTATACATTGTAGTAAATACAGGAAGCCAATTATAGGAACTCACAGTTAGTGACAATATACTTAACTAATAGGTACTAAGGCTACGCACTATCGCAACCACATATGCGAACAAACGAATACAAATTATACATAAATTGTTTTTTTTTTATATTTTCACTGAAACTGATGTTGTTATAAACTATTAGAACACAAACTAATTACTTACACATTAAAGTCTGTAATAAGAATAATTTGGCACTAACAATTAGGAATACTAAACATAATAGATGTAATGAGGACTGGTAAAAATATGTATAACAATATGAAGTAAGTAGGTAGATAGATAGATAGATAGATAGATAAAGAATTTATTTGAATACTGCAATAACACACAATATCAAAAGCAACAAAGTATAACAATAACACAGAATAAGTAGAGACAATCAAAAAAATAACAAAGCATAAGATAAGGTAGTTAGAATGAATGATTGTGTGCGTTGCAGCAAAACAAAAGGGTTCACAGCTCAGCTATACGCTTCACTCTTTCGAGCAAAACACTGGTATTCTGCTGAAACCCAGGTCACATTAGTTTCCTAGAGAAACTATACAGAGAGGGAGGTACTCAAAGGTGTAATATACTTTCGTTAATAACTTATAAATTGTGGGTATACAAAGTGGTGTAAAGTGTGCAGTGTGTGATAGTGCGTGTGTTGTGTAATAGTAGAAAAAAAAATAAAATAAAAAAAATAGTACAGAGCAATATAAATAAGGCTAAAAAATAGACAAAAGGTAGTGTGTAACATGTGTAAGTCAGAATTTAGACTCTGAAATCCGCAACCAAATAACCGTAAGGTATCCCCGTTTTTTGTTTATCCAGAAGTATCTTTTTGAAATTATGTTTGAAAGATATTTTGGTTTTCAACCGCCTTAATGGTGGAGGGATATCATTCCAGCAGTCATTAAAAAAGCGACAACACGCTCACTCAAAAGACTCAAAATATCTCTGCACTAGATTATGTCTCACGCTGAACAACAGTTGAATACATCAATATCAATATAAATATCTTATAATGTACTCTTGAAACAATACATTTTTGTATTTCTATCTTAAGAAAACGTGGTTTTATTAAGCGAAGAATCATATTTTTGGTAAAGGAAATAAATACTTGTCACGAGGAAATATTTTCAAGAAAATAATAATGTCTTGGATTGAGAGTATCCCGAAAGCTTTTTTTTCCGTGTACTCTTGGAGCACCAGTGCAACTATCTAGCACTTGGTAGGTTTTTAGATAAATTGATAGAACTAACACATTTATATGTAAATGAAGGTTGTACGTTGTTTTATAGACTACATTTTCGCAGAATATTGGTTCATAGAAAATGTTTCCCATATTTTCAGTTCATAGAATGATCATTTTTCTGAGCTCTTAAATTATAGAATCTGGTTTTGTATATCTTTTATTGTTCAGATAAGTAGTTCTTAGAATTTCAGTTCGTAACGTTTTAAATCAAATATTATTAATCCGTATAATATTTAGTTTGTATAACACTTGTTTCAATGTCTCCATATTCATAGAATGTTGTTTCTCATTTTGTAAAACTTAATATTTTCGCTTAACAGTTTGTTTCAGTGGAGGTTCATAGTTCTAACCTAACCTAACCTACTTCCTGGCAGCCGTTTTATTTTGTAGAGGGTCATAGTTCTAACCTAACCTACTTTCTAATAGCCGTTTTATTTTGTAGAGGGTCACAGTTCTAACCTAACCTAACCTACTTTCTGGCAGCCGTTTTATTTTGTAGAGGGTCATAGTTCTAACCTAACCTAACCTACTTTCTGGCAGCCGTTGCATTTTATAGAGAGTCATAGTTCTAACCTAACCTAACCAACTTTTCTGGCAACCGTTTGTTTCTGTGGGGGTCGCAGTTCTAACCTAACCTAACCAACTTTTCTGGCAACCGTTTGTTTCAATAGGGGTCGCAGTTCTAACCTAACCTAACCAAATTTTCGGCAACAGTTTGTTTCTGTGGGGGTCGCAGTTCCAACCTAACCTAACCAACTTTTCTGGCAACAATTTATTACTGGGGGTTCGCAGTTCTAACCCAACCAACGATGCATAAATACTAAAATAATAGTATTGGAAAAGAAAATAGTAGAACTAAATATGATATAAAACCGTAACTATGGAACAACAATCTATGAAATCTGTGTCTACGAAACAAAAATACATGAAATATGATTCTAGAGTTTGATAACTTTGTAATTTAAAAAAGTTTGATAGCAATATACATGGAAATGAATGTCTGTGAAATATGTTTTAACCAATTGAATAGTCTATGAAACAATAATATTGGAACAGAAAGTACATGAACCAAATAATCTATGAAATAATTTCTGGGAAACGAAATTCTATGAAATTTCTGTCTATGAAAGAGGGTGACACCGTAAATGAATGTATGAATATGAAAATGACGCCAGTGGACGCTACGCACAAACAGAATAGACCTTGTTTATTAGCATGATGTATATTAAGCTTTTTGTAGCAAGAGCGGAACGGTTATGCTAATGTAGTTATAAAAATTAAACTTATTAATAGTCAATTTAATTACTATGTAATTAATATACTATTTAATAGTCAAATTCCGAATCGCAATTACCTTGCTTTCTAGTCGAACGAGCGGAGCGCAAGCGAAGCGAGTTCGTACAAACTGGCTACCTGGGAGTACGGGGACGTCTCGGCATTTCATTTATTCAAATTGCTTTTCGATTTGAGTAACGTTGTTCTGATCTTTAGTTGAGGTTGTAGCAGGGAGACATATAATTTAATATATATAATTCGTAGTAGAGCAGAATCGATCAAGGAGTTATGGATTATGGATATAAAAGGCGAAAAAAAATCTTCACAAGGGTCTTGTTATATTCGTCAACTCGTTTGCAAATAAATCGCGAGTTTTCAGTTCGAGGCGGACTAATTACTAGCTAATTAAACGTTAGTTTTTTGTTGTTTTCAACAACATTAAATTAAGTTTGTAGAGGCAGAAAAATACGTTTTTAATACAGTTGCTCAAAAAAGTGCTTTTCTTGTAGTGGTTTAGTGTGCGGAAAGTTTGATATCGCGCACTAGTGCTTTTTACTTTTCCAGCCAATCACAGCTAATGACAGTGACAGACAGCCAATCACAGCGCCGCACCACACCGCGCGGAGCGTTCGGATACATATACTAAAGTAACCTCAAAGTGAATAATTGACAATTTTATAATTTTTTCGCAACTGTATTAAAAAACGTCGTTCGATACTCCTGCGTAAATGTCATTCTTCACTCGTCCCGAGTCTTGCCACTCGCCTACGGCTCGTGGCGAGATATCTCCGTACTCGTGAAGTAATGACATACTTTCCACACTAATATCGAAATGTACTATTATTTCTAGAATATCGAACAGAAGTATACTATGTTTTGTAGCGCGAGTACCAAACCCAAAAACTACTTATAGTCATACACCAAAAAAAAAAAAATTCGAAAACTAAAATTAAAAACATAATGTTATACATTGAGCTAGAAACGTATTATTACTGTTCAGATCAAGGAACAGGTAAAGGAAAAACTTACAACCGTAAATTAGATGCATCACAAAAAATATACAGGGTATTCCCCGCAATAACACCGAGTGACGTCACGGACGGTAACACGCACAGTGTGCGGTCACATATACATATATTTACTCAATCTACAACAATTTTTTGGGGACGAATTTACCCCAATCAACCTTTGGGATACCAAACTAAGCAAACCTTGTACTATGGGTACTAAGCGACGATACACATACTTATATATATAAATATATACGAAGAAAACACCTATAACTCAGGAACAAATATTCGTGATAAACACACAAATAAATGCCCTTACCAGGATTCGAACCCGGGACCTCCTGCTTCGTAGGCAAGGTCACTACTGACTAGGCTAGGAGGCCGCTAATTTCATTGCAACTTCCTCATATACAGTTATCGGAGTGTGCATGAGACCGCTGCTGTGTGAGTGTTTGCAGCCCAAGGTGCGCCTGCGACCGTGTGTATTTATCGTTTTAATTGTGTGCGATGGGATCATTCACTTACGTGTGTCAAACTAAAAAAAAAGAGCAGCTGATCGGTCAAATCTGTTTATAAACTTTACACGCATTACACTTCGGATTAATAAAAAAAAATACTAATACGTATAAATAAACATTAAGATTAATTTTGAAACGGCAAGCGCCTAACGGTAGTTGCTTACTATCTGCACGTATGCTTGTTTGCGACCATCGTGATATATAAAAAAAGTTATAGAACTCTCGGTGTGCGAGTGCGATTCGCAATTTGCCAGTTTTAATACCTATCTGATTCATTTTGATCCGCCGTTCGCCAACTCAAGGTAACATCATCAAACTGGATTCCAAATTGGATTTCATTGTACAAAGTCCTTCCTCATCGAAACAGACTCTAATCTTGGGCCTTTAATTTCGTTATTCGCTTTAAAGTCGGCTTTGTACTAAATAAATTGTCTTATTTTCCCTGTTTAATCAAATTACATTGCCTTACACAAGTGATTGCGAATTAAATTACAATATTACTAGTAGTCCGCCTCGAACTGAGAACTCGCGATTTACTTGCAAACGAGTTGACCAATATAACAAGACCCCAAGGAGGATTTCTTTTCTCCTTCTAGCTCCATAACCACTTGATCGATCCTGCTCATATACGAACTTACAAATTTTATGTATCTCTGCTACAGCCCCAAGAAATTTCATAAAGATCAGAAAAACGTTACTAAAGTTATCGTCAGACAAACTATTGAAATCAAAAAGCCATCCAAATGCCGAGACGTCCCACTAGCCAGGTGACAGTTCGGTCTGGAGTTGTTTGTAAGAACTCACTTCGCTTACGCTCCGCGAGTTCGATTAAGTAAAGCTGGGTGTTAACGAAAAAACTAGAAGATGGATTCTGGGATTAAAAGTTTATGTTATTGAAAACCATACCGTGATACAGTCTGTGAGCTTTGAGAAGAACCTTCGGGAATCGGCGATGACACACGAAGGAAATATTGCTGTTCTGCTTTTTCATGTGTCACTGTTGATTGATACCCGACGTCTCTTTCTAAAACCCGAAGGTTCTCCTGAGAGCTCACGCACTGTACCATTGGTATTTATAGGTATTTTGTAGGTATGGTGGAAATAGTTCCACCATTAATAAAAAACTAATGTTTATTTGAAGAAAATATCCATATAATTTCACGACGAACGGTAGAGAAATCCGCTAGGTAGATGAGATTGACGAAAATATCCACACTATTACACGAGGATCAGTAGAGCTTGTACCGCAGTCGGACATTTGCTGGACCAGGTCCTCCCTCCGCTTCGCCCATTCGGTCAATTTGTCATTGGTTTTAAATAGAGTCTTAATACGGGCATAATTCGTCCTGAAACCAATCTCACTCCAATCTCGACCTAATTTCGGGAAACGTATAAACATAATACATTGCAGTATTGCTTCATTACACTAAAATAGACGGAGAGCTAGCCACGTCGGATATACCACAATAATGAGAGCAACGAAACCCCTTTAATTAGTTTGCTATACTATGCTTATTTATAGATCCGGACATCTGGCAGCTGTAAAATGTTGGAGGTTAAAGAATGGAAATAACGTGAAGAAAACAAATACCAAAGTTCTGGGTTTGATGCAATATTATGGGAAATTATGTAATTAATTACAACATAACATAGCCAGAAGTTTCTGTTGGGGGGAAGTAGTGCCAAATTATAAAAATAATGCAATTTTTAGTTACTCACCTACTGTTCCCGCAATAATACACAATGTTTTTTGTTTTACCTTATCATCATCATCATCATCTATTTAAGAGCTAGGCTCTTGTCGGTGGGGCAATTTCCATGCCTGTCTGTCATTTGCCTTCTCCTTTACAGCCTGATAAGACACGACGCTTATTTTTTCCTTTACTTGATCTTTGTATGCTCTCCTTGGCTTTCCTGACTTCCTTTCTGCTTCAACTCTACCTTCTATGATGTTTCTTATGAGCTCATCGTGCCGTAGCAGGTGTCCAAGCATCTTCCCTCTCCTGTTATCTATGGTTCTCAACAAACTTCTCTTCTCTTTTACAATAGTTAAAACTTCTTGATTGATTTTCTTTTCTTTCCAACTCTTCTTTCTTTTGTTTTACCCATTTAAATAATTTATTGGCCTGTCACTCTGATCTCAACCTTTTTAAAGCTGCCAGAAGCTGCCGAACTAGCAATAATGATGGTAAAGCAATCTAACTAGACAGGTTTCATTGCTCTCATTATTGTGTCATAATCCGAAGTGGCCAGCTCTTAGTGCAAAAGTGAAATTTTAGGGTTATGGCGTCATATACGCAAGCTGCTTGCCGCGATAATGTTCCTAACGCAGGTACGGGGTTGAAATTAACTACAATTTGATAATTAATTAAATGTTTATAGCGCAACCACGCTAAGTATTTACCGACTTTGGTAAAGTGACAAAATGTCGAGCGCTAACAAGGACGAATTTATATATAAAAAATACGACTTCAATCATAGTATTTTTCTACCACAATGATGGCAAATCATTAAAATTGCTTGTCTGATAGTAAGCAGCTACCGTAGCCAATGGACGCCTGTAACTCAATTAGTGTCACATTTGTGTTGATGGCCCTTTAGAAATCTAGTACACTTTTCTTAACCCCATACTGTAATGTAATTTGGGACACCTTGAGATAATTAATAAATGGTAACCGGTTAAAAATAACATTTTAGTATGGAAGATCCAGTATCCATAATTAAACTTTAAAGTAATATTATTAACATCTTTTTTCAACCCGAGCCACGTACCCAACATTTACAAATAATTAAATTGTATGAAGGTTACATTTATAAATCTAATTTAAATGTTTTAAGGACCTACCCTTCGGATTCAATGTCAATTTTAATTAATTAAATATAATTTAGCTTATTTCTCAGTGTTTTTTTCACGGGCTTTTCGGAGATTCACTATGTTCTAATGTTTTATATGTATAACGTATTAATTACCACAAGCTCGGGCTACTTAGGGGAGGCTGAGGTGAGTTGTGACAGGGGAGAGTTGTAACATAGTCGATTTTTCTAATTCGAGGCTTCAAAAGGCTTCAAAAATAGTTTAGATGTTTGGATATTTATACCCTTTTCACTCGGAAACGACTAAATGGATTCGAGTAAAATTTGGCAGACGGGCAGTTAATAACCTAAAAAAAATTATAGGTACAGACCAGGTTTTGTTCCCGACGTAGGCTAATTGAGGGTTCAAAATACGAGAATAAATACTAAGCGAAAGGTGAGACACTTTTTTTTTGTGGACGACTTTAGTAAAAGGTAGCACACATAGATATTAGATATATAATACTTCACTAAGGTGGATTTCACATTGGCGCCGCGTCCCGTTGCGGTGAACGAGACAGCTCTATAACATAACATAACATAACATAAATATTCTTTATTGCACACCTCAAATTAAAAAAACAGAGTATACACAAGTTACAAACAGAAAAGTAGAGGTAAAACAATTGGCGGTCTTATCGCTAAAAAGCGATCTCTTCCAGACAACCTTTGGGAAGCGGAAACCTTCCATTCAGAAAATCATCCTTCCTGCACACGCGGAAATCTTCCTTTCATGCAGAGCGCTATATCATTCGCGCACCGGCGCCGCATGCGGTTACCACACCAGTAGGATAGCCGCCTAATAGTATTGCTTTAGGAAGTAGCTATGCATACCTAAGTGTAAATCCATATAGTGGGACTGTTCTCCCTGCACTGACACAAGTATTACACGGAAAAAAAAGCTTCCGGGATATTCTCAATCTAAGACATTATTATATTATGTTGAAAATATTTCCTCGTGACAAGTATTTATTTCCTTTAACGAAAATAAAATAAAGTTTAAATATAACGAAGCGAATATATTCCCCCTGCCGACCGCCTGCTGCTGCTGCTGCTGCTGCCGCCTGTTGTTTGCCTCTTTTTTGTTAATTATATCTTTTTCTACTGTGTTGTCATTTTTGAGGTGTGCAATAAAGCATTTATTCATTCATTCATTCATTCATATTCTTACAGATTTTCTAGTTTTCTTTTACCTAAGATAATACTTGTTTGATTAAAGTACAATCTCTCTTATTTACTCAATATACTCTTGAAACAATATATTTTTGTATTTCTATCTTAAGAAAACGTGGTTTTATTAAGCGAAGAATCATATTTTTGGTAAAGGAAATAAATACTTGACACGAGGAAATATTTCCAAGATAATAATAATGTCTTGGATTGAGAATATCCCGGAAGGTTTTTTTTCCGTGTAGGTTTAGCGGCAACTGGTTCTGACATAAATCAGAAAAAGTTCAAAAAGTATAAGTTTCTCGTACTCCGTGAAAACATCACATGCATTCTAAATCGGTATATCTACCTTAGAATAATAACACCTAGAAAGTATTAGCTGCACAAAGTGTCCCCCCATGCATAAAAGCCGGAAGTACTTTCGAAAACGGTTTAAATACCTATGTTATTTATTAAGACTTAATCATTAAAGAGTGCTATAATATCGAGAAACACAATCAGCACTAAGAATAGTACATCCTTTCATATATTTCAAGGGTGTGTTCCTGAGCTTAAATTAAGAATATTTCTCAAAGACACCAGTGTCCTCATTAGCTCCAGTTCTGAGATAATCGATAGTTAATGTTTGCCTTTAAGATTGCGTAAACCTACATAGATTGTTTTTGTACTCTGAGACACCGCAATAAATGATTCACTTGTGTGTTACGTCAATAAAGTAAGCTCCCTTTGTATCTCGGGGTATTTTAACGTTTGAAATTAATTAAGTTAATCATAATACCCTATTAATCCTTGTAACATTAGTTATCGATATAAGTAATTATTGCAAGAATTTTTTTTTAACTAATTATGCCTATTCGTTTTTTTAATCGTACCTAACCATATGCCGCAAGGGCCTAGTTTAGATTTGAGCTAGTTATTAATTTACTTTAATATTTGTACTGTAGTGCCTCTGTATATTTAATTATGTAAATAAATGTTATGAGTAATGTAAATAAATCCATATACTGAAATTAAAGAAAATAAAAAAATTGGCAGTTATAGGGACTGCCGATAGAAGTGAAAACTTAAAACTTTTAGTATTAAAATTTGAAATTTCATAATGTTTGAAAGAATTAAAATGATCAACATCAATCTGGTTTTCACATTACTGACACTCCGAGCAACAATTATACTATACTATATAGAATGACACGTGTGAGGTACCTACCAATAGAAAGCTTGCAAAAAATTAGGACGCTGACTGATTTTGACTTCATTTTACGTGCAAGTCAATTTACAATGGTGATTTTCTATGATTAATATATTAAAAGCATAAGAGAAAAATATTACTTTCAAAATTAAACTTTATTAGAACTGTTATAAGTTTAAATATCGAACGAGCCTTTCAACCCAAGGAAAATCTTGTGATGCGTTTTTGTTTTGGCGTGACGGTGTCGGTGACGCGAACTCATAAGATTTCCCTCTACCAAAAAATGCCCAACGCGGCTAAAGAAGTTTTCACTTCAAAAACACGGTTTATACGAGGTCTAGGTTTCTAGGTATTATCAGCGTAAGATCTAGTGTCTGAAATGCGAACTAGAACACGGCGTGTCCAATGAATATCTGATCAAGTGCGCTACCTATTCCAGTTGGCAATACGAGTCTCCTGACGGCTTGGTTAAGTTTTTCTGGAAGGGCTCAAGGGTACATTCACCGGCAATAGTATGTTCCTACACGAAGGCCCAAAAAATATGTGACACGTTCTTATGGCACTACAAATAAGAGCGTGTCACATATTTTTGCGGCCTTCATGTAGGAAGATACTCTTGCGGGTGACTGTACTTCAAGATTTTTCTTGCGCTTCTGAGGTTACGAAAACTAAAGATACGTTAATAGTGTAAGATGATTATATAATAGTGATATGAATTTTATCCCTAAAGTATTAAGGTGCTAACAAATTAGGTAGGTACCGTCAACCGCTGGGAGTTTTCCAACGATACAAAACTTTGCCTGGATTGATAAACATGGTTATCTTCATGGAAACAGCTAGTTATATCTTTATCCTGAGATGGGACAAAGGTGGCTATCTCAAGAATAATATATAAATAGCTGTTTGGTGAAGAAACGGAACGTGACACTTTTTCATGCATACTACCGGTGATCATCGATTTATAAGTCGTTATCACGTCAAAACATCAATTAAGTTTATATTTTGATACAATTATATTATAGTCTGATAAGAGGTAATTCGTGGTTAGTCTGAGAGTTAATCGTTATGTCGTTTATAACAAATATCACTTGATAGAAAGAGTTAAAACACCTCGTCAGTTAATTGCACAAGTGATTATGTTTGGACATTTGTTTGGTTTATTAAAACAAAAATATCATATATGTTATTTATTGATCGTAAGGCTACTCGTCACTGAATATAGATAGGCATTTCTTCTCTCAGATGGTAATAGTATTGGGAAGAGGCAGCTACGTAAAGATAGACCTAAGCCCTCTTACGTGTACACCTTCAACGCAACTGGTCAGCTCTACTGCCGCATGTGTAAAAGGGTATTCAAGACCAAGTTCGGCTGGTATTCTAGACCAAGTTGGCACAATAATCATAAGGCTAAAATGTTGGCTCCATAAGGTTAAAATAAAATAATATCAATTAGTTTTCTAATATTTAACTCAATGTATGAAGCTAAATAAAAGTCCTTTTAAAACATGAAATGTTATAGAAAAGAACCAAACCAAAACATGGCAGCAGGGATATATTCAGAAGGTACAGTCAACGTCAAACAGATGTTTACACTTACGCACCTTGCTCCTTCCTTATATTATAAGGTGCAAAAGTGTAAACATCAGGGGCACGGCAGTGCACCCGCGAAGACGAACAAAAAATAAGGCGGGCACTACTTACCTTTTGGACTAAGAGCTGGCAATGTCAGATAAGACACAATAATGAGAGCAATTAAATTTGTCTAAGCAAAGTTTTTAAGTTGAAAAAAAGTAATACCGAAATAGGTTAAAACTGCGGAAGTTTATAGAGAACAGGGCCTATATTTTAACATAAGTACAAAAAACATTGTGTATTGTTGCGGAAACAAAAACGACTATACTTCCCGGTGTCCTAGAAAGCTGAAGTTTGATATGTAATAAATAAGAAATCTGTAACATTCACCTTCCTACCCCCATAAAGGCAGCCGGATCTGTATATTAGAAAACATAGTAAAAACTTCTTCTACTTCACAAGAAATCCTAGAAAGATTACATGTTGTATGCTGGCTGAGAATTGCACTTAAACAAAAAAATAACTTCAAGCACGTTTCCTCAGGGAGTGCAGGCTTGCAAAAAAAACAAGTATTTAAAATTATGCTAGATATATCTAAGACTTTAATACAAAAGAACATGAGATCCTACCAAAATCATTTCATATAAAACTTGCGACCTAGACCCACAAGCTTGCAATGCTTTCGCTGTAAAAAATTATCAGATCCCAGTAAAATCCAAGCCCGAAGCTCTGACTTTAATTACCGTAAATAAATCCATCTGACCCATCTGACTAATCTAAATTAACCTAGTGGGTAGTACGATGGACTTATTTATGGTACCTAAGTACTTATAGTCAGGTCTTAAGGGTTTTCTGTAATGTATCTTTTTTTTACAACGTTTGTGAGTCTTGGCCGCCAATTTTATATGAAACATGTTTGAAGGATCTTTGATGTCGACTGTACTTATATGTGATCATGGAGTAACTGATCAGCTATTCATTGGATTTCGGATGCGGAATCCAGAAGAAAAATTCATGCATTTTTTAATATTTTCACATAATATATGTTTACAGTATTTACTTGTAGGTAGTCTTAGAGCTTTAAACCAACCGGAGTGGCCATTGACAGGCGTACCTCTGCTGGAAATGTATGACCAGTAGTCATACTCATTGTATGGACCGACGTTTACCTGACGTGACTATTTTGACGTTTCGCATACATTTGACGACGGGGAGGGGCCCCGCAAAAATCGGCAGACTTTTTTTGTATAGAAAATGACAGACATGGCGGTCCGGTTGATTGATTAGTCAAACTTGTAGTATATGGTAACTAATAGATACCTAGCCCGTGGGACCTTCTGTAATTTATATGAAATGAAGTGTAAATGTAAAATAAAGTGAAGTCCAAAGTCCCAAGTCAAAAAGTCCAAAGTCAAAATTTAAATAATTTATATCCTGAAATGAAAAGTTGTAGTAGTAGTAGTACAACACTTTATTAAAGATAAAGATAGATAAATCTTTATTTAACATAAATTACATTACAGACATTTCCGGGGTCTCCGCACTAGGCTACGCCTGTATCGCGGTGAACCAGTTACAGATTTATATAACGTAATATTAGGTACAAAATAAGCCAAATTACGAGTAGATAACAAATAGATTTGGTTGAACTTAGACACAGCAATCACTTAACCTAAATTGTCTTAACTTGTCTTAATATATTGCACTAAAACATTGTACATACACAATTATGAAACATACATGTAATTTGTATAAAGGCGAACTTATCCCTATAAGGGAAAAATTCCAAGTTTTCACTTCTATCGGCATTGACTGTAACTGCCATATTTTTTGAATAATTAAAAAAAATTGTATTACTGCAAAAATTGTATCTCCTATAGCAGCAACACAACCCGATAAAATTTTACGTGAACAAAAAATCAATAGGCTCCTGCTCCGTATAGATAATGCTTTCTAGAGCCTGATATTGTCGGCTTTAGAAGCCGCATATTTTGAGTAACGATATTACACTCCAAGCTTAAGAGTCGCCAGGACGCTCGCGTGAACTCGCGTTCCCATACAAACGTAGTTTAGCTCTCATTTTAAAACGACATGCTTTAGAACCACGAAATTTGTCATGGGCATTCTAGCAGTACAGATCTATGTCGGTAATTCGTTTTCGTTGCTAAAAATTGTAATACAAAGAAAATATAGCAAAAATAAGTTTTGTATGTAAATCTGTAACTGACTGTATTTTCTTTGTATTACAATTTTTAGCAACGAAAACGAATTACCGACATAGATCTGTACTACTAGAATGCCCATGCCAAATTTCGTGGTTCTAAAGCATGTCGTTTTAAAATGAGAGCTAAACTACGTGGGAACGCGAGCGTCCTGGCGACTCTTAAGTGGGACTAGGCGGTTCACATAGGCCAAATGCATCCGGATTGATGGGCCAAATTGACGGCAGACTAGAGATGTTCTACAGAACGGCACAAGTGGCAGAACTCTACAACCACCTCAGCCCCACAAGAAAGCCGATGCAGAAGTAGGCTGAAAAGATGGCGGGACAACCTGGACTCATTTTGTGGTGACTGATGGGAGCATGCACTGAAATATGACGGGTGGAGCAAAATAGGAAGACCCATTTTTGCCCACCGTTCGATTTACGCGAAGCACAATTTTTGCTTTAAGCAAAATAAACTAGTTATATGTGGATTGTTTTTCTTCTTATACAGACTTAATTGTTTGCTATAGTTTTATCTTAAATATAAATAATTAAATTTAGCTACCTATATGTATAAAATCTTGTTCTAGTAGGTAATAACAAGTAATAGAGATGCATCATCATTTTGATTTTGATTTTTTTGATTATAGTAATATTAGCATTTATCACCCACTCTCGAAATAACGAGCGCCTGTGGAAATTAGACACGAATTGCTGTAGTTTAAAGCAGAAGCGTGCAGCAAAGCTTAGTATTTTGACCAAGGCTTGTTTAATTCCTATAGGCGCAATATTTTCTACGTTGGCTTATACGAATATAATCTCTCCACGAGTTCCATAGGGTCTGAGGTCAAAATAGTCAACTTTTCAGAAGAGGCAAACCAAATTTACACTTTTGTTTGCCAATATTTCATTAATTTGAAGGGAATTTCATAAATATATCGAGCAAGGCTTTTGTATCATCTATTTTGTATATATGAATATATTTCATTTTTTTATTTTCGGAAAAGACTGTTTTTATGCAAATATTATCAGATCCGAATGTTTGCTTTCTTCTATTAAAAAAAGTCATAAAGTCATATTTTTACTTACTTTATAGTCTATAATCATTATCACTACATGCGGCTGTACTCACTTACTATACGTCTTTATCGTCTCTATAAACTGCAAATATTTTAGGCATAAGGTCTCTATTAAAGATCGTAAAGGTCATGGCAGTAAATTAAAGTGGAACTTTTATTCCATCGCCTCGAATTTTAAAGTCTCTCTTCTGCGCAACATGCGTTACATATGTAACGCTGATTCTAGTTTATAGTAAGGTGAGGCTTATGTCATAAGCAATAAGGTTCATGTCATGTTGGCAGTCAACCGCGGTATACAAATCTATATTTCGCGTCTTAGCGTAACTGCAGCGGTGGCACTGTGGTATGGCATGAGACTTACGAACGGAGGGTTCAAACCCCGTGGGACGAATTATTTTTTTCTAAATTTTAGAAACATATTTCGATTATACATATTAATTAATTACATTTAGCAAGTCATTCCAGCTGTGTACGTCTAGCATGACAAACCAATTGGGAACCAATTTCTAAGCGCCATGCTAACATAGTAAAGTTTCACTTGCATCGTGGTTTCATAAAACCACACAATGTTTTCTTTTGTATCGTGCCTCAGTTAGAAGAGCAATGTTTTGATCGCGTCGACGCTTAGGTTTAATATTGGAGCAAGCTCCCGTGATCTGACTTTGTGGATGAATTATTCATATCCAGTCACGAGTGAACGAAACTATATCCACTCTTACCCCGGATTCACACCTTCCTCACTCGGCTTGCCTCTGTGCTTAATACGGTTTGACTGTTCGTATATTACCTTTACAAGGGGAAGCTAACAACTCAAAATAATTGAATGTAATAATACAGTATTATTTAAAGGAAAAAAATCTTCTGAATTAAATGCTTTATCAACATACTTAGGTTTAATTTCGCTAACTAAACTAAAGAACTCACACCTTACTAGCTTTGAGTTTTATTTCACTATAATACTAGTTAACTTTAAAATTATACATGAACAAACGCAATCATCTCATCTCGTACATGTCTTGAACTTGAGGAAAATATTAATAAAGCACTATAGATATTTGAAATGTGGTTTACAAATACAAATACAAAAAAATACAAAATACAAAATTCTTTATTTCATAAAAGCGTACATGGTTATGATACAGGGGATGGAGCCACCCAGTAAGCAAAAGAAAGCCTGTGTTGGGAGGCTCCGCTCTTCCCTTAGGTTTATGAAAGTTAATACATTAGTTGGTACTTTAGAGCTTTTTTTTAGATTAATTTAAATTAAGAAATACATGTAGACATGCTATGACATACTTGTAAATAAATATTAGAATGATTTAACTAGCTTGTGTGTGTGTGTGTGTGTGTGTGTGTGAGTGTGTGTGTGTGTGTGTGTGTGTGTGTGTGTGTGTGTGTGTGTATGTGTGTGTGTGTGTGTATGTGTGTGTGCGCGTGTGTGTGTTTACAGCAAATAATTTTCAACTGAATACAGGCAAAACCAGTGCAATATTATTTAAAACAACAACAAGAAATAAGGAAACAGTAGATATAAGATTAAATGGTAAGCAGATTGAAATCGTTGATGAGGTTAAAGTTAAGTTGTTATGTTGTTGTGTTGTGTTGTGTTGTGTTGTTGTTGTTGTTGTTGTTTTGTTGTGTTGTGTTATTATTTTAGTTATGTATGTTATATTTCAAATACAATTAATGTATTGCTATTGAATTGAATAAATGAAAATGAAATAAATTAAATATTCTTGAGAGGTAGTAGAGTTGCACTGATGGGATTATTTAAGGGGGTGAAAATGGGATCGGATTTCATTAAATACTTTAAGCAGGAAAAGCGGTAGGAAGTTTATTCATTAATAACCTTCATGAACCTACACGCTTGAAAATGCTGAAATATACGAATACCTGTTCATTACAGCCACCTACTCCGGGACGGATAAAAAGCTTTATTTATACAAAAGACACAAAGAAATGATAAATGAGTTCAACCGACGCCTGCTTTTTAGTATCGTATACGCAGAATACATCATGTAGACTCCGTATCAGTTTTTTATTCCACGTCATCAGCAAACAAGCATACTGCCTGTCTGATGGTAAGCAACGACCAGCACAGCCTAGGGAGGCACACAACTCCAAAGAAAAAAATACAAATTAAAATATAATGCATATCCCCATAGGCTGTAATCGCTGGAAAAAACCCTCTGGACCAAAAGGATAAATATAAAAAGGGCAATTCAAATGTTCTTCTTGCGCCAATATTTCTCATACCCCACCTTGACGACGATATTTCACTTCATATTTGTACATGGTCTTCTTGACCAGACCATGGACCACGGATGGAGATGCTTCAGAACCTAGTACAAATAAAAAAAAACTTGCTGTCATAATAAGATACCAATCATAATATGAAAAAGTACAGAACACCATTGCAAGTGCAGACCTTGGAGAAAGCAATGCCTTGATAGATGTACCTTAGTAATGTAATGCTGTAAACTGAATTAATTAACAAAATAAGTGATAAAATTAATTAATAAATATATAAATAGTTCAGGCTGCTCAATGTGTAATAGATGCTGCATCGATTGGCAAATAATCTGTGACAGTACACGATCGTTATGTACTTTACTATACTTCTGAGCTGACAGAGTAACGCAGGCGACCAACCGACGATGATCAGGTTTCACTCTGGGTTGGAAATTAAGGCCATTCCTCGATTCGGACAAGCCACGCCCATCCGTTAGAGACACGTTTATGGCTCCCGTGCACGAAAGAAAGAGATGCAGCGCTCTTAAGGATCAGACTTTTTACTAAACTACGATAAATAAGCGAATCTATAAACTTTTGTCTAATTTTGCTTCTGTGACTTTTTAGATAAACCAGAATACCATATGTTTTACTTACTTATATTGCTTAATCTCTTATAGTTTACGTAAGCTAAGAAAAATGAGGGGGAAAAGGACCCAACTTCGGATTTTTTTTCTATCGAGGCAACTTTCAGCAATCATGTTTCGGCTTGTGCCAAAAACATGAGTATATAGTCTAATAATATATATTCGAAAATAAATTCAGTCCCTTTTCCCGTTTAGTCACTAGAGCGTTTGAAAAAACCTAAGTAGCCCCATTCGTAGAAACTAATAGCTAACGCCTATTCATGGGATTATACTGCTAAGCAGACCTCACGTTCATTAAGCCGTGGCAAAAAGCCAGGACAAACTCTAGGAGGATGATGATGACTAGTATTTTCTCCTGATTCTGATGTCGTATGGCAAAAACCGGGATTTCCGGGATTACAATAGTAGTATATGTAACTGTTACGTAATAGGGGTCCTTAAAACACGAGTGTTTTAAGGCCTAATTACGTACAGTTGCATACACTGCTTTATCTACATACATATTATAAACCCGAAATGATGATTGAATGACTGCAATTGCACGGATTGCACCGACATCGCCATGACCAACTCGATTGTGTCGGCGGTCGGGCGGCGCATGCCCGCACCCGGATTTTCATAATGATATCGAATTTTTGCTTATTATTTGATAATAATAACATCGTTACAGATAACATATTTGTTCTAACTACTAAGAAGACGTTCGAAATTTGAACGTAATTAAGGTATCGGTTACCGATACTAAAATGTAAACATTTAGATGCAGCCACAGATACTCATATCTAAATATAGGGCGTTTGCTCATCGATCCTGACCATAAAATAGACATATTAGGGTATGGATGTAGATAAAAACTATTTAAAACGGGATATTTACCATGTGAGTTTATTATTGTGAGCTTCCGATATTTCGGCACAGTTGCATGCGCCATTATCACGGAGTACTTGTGCAGAAATATCGGAAGCTCACAATAATAAACTCACATAGTAAATATCCCGTTTTAAATAGTTTTTGTAATGTTAATGACCATGTTAGCTTAAAATCGTATTTTCGGTATTTTCGAGATTTGCAATAAATATTGTGCCGCGTGCAAACCTTAATGATGAACCACACATTATACTTTTATCCCGATCTGCGATCTAAAACCAAACAAGACTTTCAATTAACCTGACAGAGGATTAATGTTCTCTTATCACTGTCAAAAACAGGCTGAATAATGAAAGTTTTATAAGCTTACGTTACTAATGATGGTCGAGTTCGGAGGTGAAGCCGTCATTAATCTATCCAATGGTGTTGTGACATGGAGTTTGGGGTTTAACAAAACTGGAGGGCTTAGATGTGGACAGGGGTTTGGATCCTTTGAAGTTACAATTAAAGTAAAATGCGTAGGAGGAAAATCTATTTAATAAATATGATGAAACACATAAGGAGGAGGGCCGTGGGGTGCCCGGCCTTAGAATTGTCCCCCACCATACGTCCTGTGGTTACAGTAGGAGTCTGCTAAGGGAATATACCGGGAGATGGGCAGCAGCATCTTCCGAAAGCCTAAACAACAATAAACAAAAAAAAAAACTGCGCGCGCAAACCCGCCTGCCAAGCGTGGCGCGTATGGCAACCCCCCCCCCCCCCCATTAATGATAAGTTCCATTAATACCAGTTTAAAGGGGAGGCCTAGGTTCAGCAGTGGACGTCTTATGGCTGAGATGATGATGATGATGATGACATAACGAGGAAACTTAACCTTACCTGTTTGTGAACTACGCAAAAAGCACAGCACAGAATTTCATGACATTTTATACACTTTATGCACGATTCAAAATCGAAGCACTATGCGCTAATTGGTAAATGTCTTTGATTGGCCGAATACCTCACTTCGTTCGGGAAAATAACCACCTCGTGGTAATATGGCTTACTTTCGACCCTTGTCAAACAATCTACTATATAACATGTTTTGTGTCTTCATGCGCGGGTATATAACAATGGTTCTACCGAAGCAAAGAGTGTATGTATAGGTTATTAAAAGGTCGGCAACGCGCATAATAAATAATAACAATTACAACATGTCCTTAAGGGGCTACTTTGAAATATTATAGGTTTTTTTCAAGCGCTCTATTGACTAAACGGGAAAAGGGACCGAATTAATTTTCGAATATATATTACTAGACTATATACTCTTGTTTATGGCACAAGCCGAAACACGATTGCTGAAAGTTGCCTCGATAGAAAAAAAATCCGAAGTTGGGTCCTTTTCCCCCTTATTTTTCTTAGCTTACGAAAACTATAAGAGCTTAAGCAATATAACTAAGTAAAAAATATGGTATTCTGGTTTATCTAAAAAGTCACAGAAACAAAATTAGACAAAACTTTATAGATTCGCTTATTTATCGCAGTTTAGTCAAAAAGTCTGGTCTTTAAGAGCGCTGCATCTCTTTCTTTCATGCACGGGAGCCATAAAAGTGTCTCTAACGGATGGGCGTGGCTTGTCCGAATCGAGGAACGGCCTTAATCGTACTTATATTATTATCTGGCAAGCTTTTAGTCGATAATATTAGCCCGATAAAGACTCGAATCGAGAAGAGAATAGGCTGAAACCAGTCAGTCCAATACAAAGCAGAAGCACTTTGTAAGCATTTGCAAAGTTGAAGGAACGTAAAATTAGACTTCGTTGTCCGTCCAGTTGGCAGGGAAATTCAATGAAAATCCCAGCGATAGAGTACAACCGCGTAGTGTTTTACACTCGTGGTAGTAACAATGTATGTGTCATACTTAACGTAGAACTTTGTTTAGCGTGAATACTTAGCGTGGTCGGATAATAGCCATTCACGCTCACATCGTGTTTTCAATCACGTTATCACCTTATCTGCTCGACTTTTAACTAAAATTATATGCGTTAAAATCTCTGTACAGATAATTTATGTACCCTTATAGTTCTCTTTCACATTGCCATATTCATAAAATAATTTGATCTTGCTCTTTGCCTTACACAATTTGTCTTGCTAGAATTCCAATTTATCTGAACACAATACATTCCCGTGTCTCGCCTCTAACCGAAGCTCGTGGTGCCGACGTTTTGAGTAGGTACCTACATTTAATGAAGTCACCAAGTTTCTAAGCGCTATCCACTATCTGGGGCATAGTGCCGGAGTTACTTCGGCTACCATCTAATTTTGTAAACTGGCTTCATCATAGTAAACAGTAGAATAACAGCATACAAATTATTTTGTCCCTCATGCCCTGATACGCACAATGCACATAATGTTGTTCCGGAACTTTCGACATAGAGCCTTCGTTACCCTTAAGATTCAATAAAATTGTCAAAGGGGACACTTTAATTAGGTAATGTAAAGAGATGCTGCAATATCTTTCTTTAATGTATAGAGTTGCGCAGGATCGAGATAGATGGCATGCTGTCATTTCGGAGGCAAAGATTCTCTTTGGATCGCTGAGCCAAGATAGTTCAGTTTAGTTTAAATGCTGCAAATCATTCACGGGAAGAGAGTTTAAGAAATCAAAAATGAACTAGGCTGTTGAGTAAAAAGGATGGACTTTGAACTAAGGTAAAATCCACAATTCCACGGACTGATTTGACAGCTCCTGGCATACAAAGCGATTGTCAAATGTATGAAAAGAGCTGTCAAATCAGTCCGCGGATTTATGAATTCTACCTTAGGCATTGGGTGATTTGATTAACCAGACGCCTGTCTCTGTTTAACAAAACGTACCTATAGAAACTAATTAATCTGCAGCAGACTGTGACTCGTCGCCATCAACAATACAAGCTAGGCGAGTATTAATTGCCTGGCATACTGGCAATAAATACTCAAAGAAATGAAGCCGAAAATTAATATAATTTTCATTGGTACTATTTATACTGTTTTATTGAGTTTACTGTGACGGAACTAGCTGTTACAAGTTATTGTTGCCAGTTCAGTATCCGGCAAGGAGTTTCACAATAGGTATTCATATTTTAAAATAGTTTAGCACACAAGGTTGCATCCTTTAGAGCGATTCTGTAGACCTTAATAGAATTTAGGATTCATTTAATGAAAATACGTATATTAGAAAATAACAATGTTTCAATATAAAGCGATAGGCTGTGTTTCAGTGTTTCACGAGGGTATTGGCGTTACTGTCAAGTGCTACAACTTTGCCTACGATACACAACTTTGCCTGAGAAAGGCGGCCTTGTCAGGAATAAGATGTAAATGATGTTTGGCGAAGAAAACCATGTTTTTGAAGTCTGTATTACTAACAAAAATATGGGCCTTCGATTGCCTGAAATAAACGTTAATTTATTTATTTTGAAGCCAAGCAAAATTGTAGCAGTTGACAGTACATAAATATAATAGTCACGTCATAGTGTTACTATTATATACCTACGCCAATTTAGAAATAATTATAGTGCTTATAGAAAACGCTGGAAGAATCTAAATCAGGAATTTGTGTTCCGTTTTTTACTCATTTTACGCAGATAAAGTCATAGGAAAAAGCAAATTATCTTTATCTTTATCAAATCTACAACATATTTTCACAACATTCTTTTAACAATAACGGGACTTAATCGCGTACCATTACTTTTATTATCTATATATTGCTTGACGTTTCGAGCATGTTGTAACGCTGAAAGATCAAGAGTTCATTCCCTAAGACTAGTTTTAATAGGTTAGTAGCAAAAATTTCTTGTTAAATTTAGTATCAAAGCCGGCATAACATTTGTGCTGAACTGTCAACGTTTTCATAGACATTTATGAATTTACATTATAAAATATTCATCACATTTCCATCCGTTTAAAGCCTCAACAAATTCATATGAGATTATATTATATCGACGGCGCGCGGCGTTGTGTTGACACCGTGTTGACGCGGTTTGACGAGGGTCATGTCAAACTTTGATTATTATCTTTACTTACCGAATTTCTTCGCAATAAACCAGTATACATGGAAACCTTGAAATCCGATTTAAATTGCACTTTGTAAGACTATCTACACGCATACTTATACATTTTTTAAGTTATAACTGCCCCATATAACGATTCCGTAACGCATAAAAGAACGCGCATATGCAAAGTACCTTCATTGAGATTGCTATTAACAAAGGGTTTTAATTTAGGGCAGAATTTAGTTTTAAAGGAAAAGCAAGGCGCAATAGAAATAATTGCAATAGGAATAATATTAGAACTTCAAGAAACCGCAAAGATCCACAAATGTCGGTATAAATAGTGTGAATATTCGGAGTAAAATAATTTAGGAGACTGAAAGAGCTGCAGCAGGCGATGTGAATGGCAGCCTTATATTAAAAAAAAATCGACCCTTCCATTTAAGGAAACAAAACACCAAATCATATCAAAGCGCACCCATATCGGAAGAGGTTTTAGATGTCTCCTGCACACATTCGAGTCTATACTTGCGAGCATAGACTCGAATGTGTTCACAGTAATATATTGAAAATTAATCAAACGGTCGTAGTCTACTTTACTTTATCTAAGCTACTTGAGTGTCCCAGTGCGTTGCGTTGCGTTGCGTTGTTTGTGTGCGTTGTTTTATAAGTCTCACTGCTATCTTATAAGTTATAAACATACATCGTAAACAGCGAGCAAAATTCATTGAAGTACTAGGGTTGTTACTGGTTGTCATACGTCATTTCAATGGATTTCGCTCGCAGTTTACGATTTATGCTTATAAAACAACGCATTTATACATAAGTATTTTTAAGATTTTATGTAAGTACTCTTGTTTTGAAAAAATAAGTCCCGCCGAGTTTCTTGCCGGTAATAAGTAATTCTTCTCGGGTATAAGGTTAGAACCGGTGTAGTTTGTTTTTTTTTATCTCTCTTTTATCTATAATATCTGAGGTGTAAAAGTGCCCTTGTGGCCTACTTAATGAATAAATGTTTGAGTTTCAGTCTGGGCTAAGGCCTGGATCTCCATGTCTCCCAATTTTGCGCCTCTTCCGCCCAGTTGTTAAGGATGGTATCTAAGTCATCCCGAAATCTCCGCTTGGGCCTACTTCGCCCGCGCCCCTGTCATGGCATCCACTAGGTGGTTATACTAGCCTACCTCTCCGGAGTAGTCTGAATACGGCAGAATTTTCATGTTTCATTGCAATTTATTATTACCGGCTTTTCCGCCCATTGCTGAGCGCTGGATTCTCCATTATACCAGTTGGTTTAGCCATTTCTACAGTTAGGTACCTAGGAATTATGTTCGGCACGAGCTTGCAAACTTGCGAACCCAGAACAGTCACTGTCAAAATTATCTTCCTACACGAAGGCTGCAAAAATATGTGACACGCTCTTATTTGTAGGGCCATAAGAGAGAGTCACAATGTTTTTGCGGCCTTCATGTATAGGAAGATACTTTGGCCAGTGACTGTACCACGAACACGAGCTATTTATATATTTTTGCGATTATTTGACGTAGCTTTGGATATTTATCGTTTACGAATTCAGACTTCAGAATTAATGCTGGAACAATAGCAGTTATTTTCATCTTAGAAATCAAAAAGTTTACTGCTTAGTATAACAATGTAACTGAACAATCGACATGTGAATTATATTGTATTTTATAGAATTCAGGCCTATTTCATTTTATTACGAGTTTCACTTTAAATGGGCCTTGTTTAGTTGTTTATTGCTTTGTCATTCAAATTGGATTTTAATCGAAAACAAAGTACCCATCTTGAGGAAAAAATACCTAGGCGTTTAAATTTTCAAATTGATTGAGCAACTGCCGAATAAATCTATTAGTCCTTGGTCCGCTTTCGAGTTATTATTTTTGCCATTTATTGGTAAATTCTTCATGTTTCTTTATTTTTGTGACTTTTTAATTACGTACATACTTTATGCCTGACCATGGGGGTTTTATACTGAAATACAATTTTTGAAAAAAAAACGGATTTGTACACGGATTTGTATTTTACAGTCCAGAACTTACTTTTGCAGGTAATGAACTGCAAAATCATTAGTTTTTGAAGTGTGAGTGATAACGTACATTGAAAGTATCATTTAGTTCGTATGAAAACAATATGTTAATTAAGTAATCTGTTTTCAAATAGTTGTAGACTAAAAATTACCTATCTAAAGTAGATTCATACTTTTTTTATAAAAACATATAGATCCTTAAAATTGTGTTCCAGAAATCGTTGAAATATTTGTACGGTTATAATTGATTGCTGGCATAATTCAGTACATAATATTTACCAAATATGCATATAACAAATAAAATTATCTAAACAAATAAAATTATAAAATCTCTTTAAAAATAACAACTAAATGAATTAACTAGAAGCGTGATCGGAGAATCTAACCAATATCGTATTTGTTAAATCTCAAGTCCTCTCTGAGTGACAGACGTTTTACGACGGCCACTTTTACAGTGAACAAGATTTAGCTAAATAAAAAAAGGGTGTTATTATCAAGATTTAAAAGGCCGTATCTTATCTTCAAGCACATTTAGACTGAGTTCTGAGACTGAACTACCCACCAGGCATAACAGCCGTATCACTAGTTGAAAAACTCATTTAATTATGTATCCTATTGCCATGTAATAAAATATAAATTGAAACTGGATTTTCAATGTACTTACGTCTCTTCAAAAGTGAAGCTCGTGACTGCTCCCTTTATTTAGGCCTAAGTTTGAAATTTTTAGCAGATTTTTTTCTTTTTAATTACAAGTGCTGATAAATATTGTCATTTAGCAGTAACCAGTTTTAATCAGTACCTACCTACTAGATTTTTTGGTAAAAAAAAAATTATAGTTAGATATAAAAGTGAGTGTAGATACATATATAATGCTGCTGAAAACCCATGCAGGCTTGCTATAGTGGACGGTGTACGAGCCAAATTTTACAAAAATACCGCAAATCGATGTATAGTTTAGCCATTTGGTACACGTATACTAGAGGTCAAAACAAAATTTTTGACTCGCATTTCTTAAAAAAAAAACATTCATTATTTTTTTGTATAAAAAAAAACTTTTTTCAAAAACCTATCGTGTGTGGTATCATATGAAAGGGCTTATAGAGGCGGTTCTAAAAATATACCACATCATTACATTTCAGCCATTTTTCTTAAATTAAAACAAAAATAATTTTCAAAACATACCAAGTTTGGGCTCCTCCAGATACGATATGGCTGGTTATAATCGTACCTTTCCAATGCAAATCCTCAACCATTATCCTGCGTTGTCGTCTTGTGTGAAAAGGGCTTTACCTGTCCCGTAGCTGTCAGCGATCTCACACCTTATTCAAGCCCCGCTTTAAATTTCCAAACTGACCGTTAAACTTTCAAAGCATTCAGCTAGTTTCGAATTTGTAATACTCTCTCAAACGCTCTCATATCGTTCTGGGTGTTATAACGAGTACGGAATAGTTACAGAATGGGCCGGAAGTTATAGGTTTAGAAGTTATGCGTGAAATTTTACACCTACCATTTCATTGGAAATTGCAAGCTTTATACTTATATACCTACACAAAAGTAGATGCTTTTTTAATTTATATCCTCGCCTGTTTAAATACGGCACAGTTTAGTTAATCGTTTCGAGATGTCGTGGCTACGGCGCAAAGAACGCCTATAAGTGTAACGACGTATTCTGTAAAATTAACCTTCGTAATTTCAACTAAGGTTTATTTTAACTCACTTGCGTCCGTGATCTTGGCGTGTGTGTGTTTTTTAATATGACGTATGACGTTCAAAAGGTTAAATAACTTAATTGAAACGGAGCGCTCGAACATAGATATATTAATATAGCTAATACCTACAATACAGTTTGTTTATTCAATAACTAGCCATTATTGTATTAGCAATTAGAAACAGAGTGCTCAAACATAGATATATTAATATAGCTATACAATAGCTGTATTGTATAGCTATATTAATATATCTATGTTTGAGCACTCCGTTTCAAAGAAGTTATTTAACCTTTTGAACGTCATACGTCATATAAAAAAAACACACACACGCCAAGATCACGGACGCAAGTGAGTCAATATAAACCTTACTTGAAATTACGAAGGTTAATTTGACAGAATACGTCATAGCACTTATAGGCGTTCTTTGGGCCGTAGCCACGACATCTCGAAACGATTAACTAAACTTTGCCGTATTTTAACAGGCGAGGATATAAATTAAAGAAGCATCTACTTTTGTGTATATTAATTAATACACGATGCTATCGTATATTACATAAATGTATGAAAATGTATAGAAATGCACCATCACATCCTAGATTTTGCTGCAATCGCCACAAATCTGATATTCAACCAGGCTGCATATTATTCCGTGTATGCTCGTTGAGTACCTACGTTGCTTGGCCAGCCGCTACACGACCGAGTAGACTGAGAGACGAGGGCAGTTTTTAGGAACCTACAAGATTTTTATGAACGAGATACCTAACAGAAAAATATACATAAATAGTAAAATTAAATAACACATTTGATATGATTACTTAAATTATCTCACTGCAAAATTATCGATACCGAATTCATCCTTACTTATCTTAATATGTAAATAAACACTTTTCCAAGACATTATCATACTTTTCTCGTTGACTTTAAATGTTGTATATTTGAAGAAGCTCATAAAGTATTGAATTCTTCCATTAAAATATAATTTCTAATAAAAAACATTTATCCAAGTAACGAATGAATAACCACAAAAATAACTTATATAACCATTTTAAAATTGACATACGTTTGTTTACAAGATAAGACAAATAAGGAGGAATTAGGTCTATCTACCTTTGGGTACTTAGATAAAATAACGAGAAAAGAGTACAGCATTAGCCAACTAGGTTTTATCGTATTGACGAGTCACATAAATATCACACATATTTTACATAGTTTATTTATTTATTTATCGTATGGCTACACGTCACTGGATATAGATAGGCATTTCTTCTCTCAGGTGGTAATAGTTGTGGGAAAGTAGGTGGCGAAGAAAATTCAGTGTGTGCTGCAAGGTCAAGATGAAGCAATGCAGCTGCCAAGTTTGTTACTCTTTTAGCACCACCCAGGGATCACGTGTAGGGTTGTCTAAGGTGGTTTCTACGGACGCAGAGTAACATTGATCCCCAAACAATACAAAAAAAACACGCTAAATCAAAACATAAACTCCTAAACTTCTGAAGGAAACATTCACAAAGTCAATAACATCAAAGTACCCAGTACGCACAGAAAAAGTTTACATTGTGGCTAGCTTTAAAATTGGTTGGCTCTCGGACTATCGATTGATGGACGAGCTGGCAATCGAATCGGCAGCCGGAGCAATCGTGGTTCTTTGGGCTCGTTACGATCAGTTGAAAATGTAGTTGAATTCCGGATGTTATATGGCCATTTAGGTGCCATTTTCTGGTACATTTCTCTTGCTGGAAGAGGGTTATGTTCACGAGAGTACATTTATATATATCTTATTTTGGCATGCCTTGTATAGTCTACATCGTTTGGCGGATAACGAAGTATAAGGCAGGCAATATTTAAAAAAATAAGTTTTCGCGCCAAAAATTTTATCACGTGTTTTAATTCCACTTGTTTAAGGTTAGCGAGGATTTCAGTTTTGAGACAAGATGTCATTATAAAAGCAAAGTAAATTGTCAGCTATGAATTTCTTGTACTTACTTAATAACATTTACTGTGGTGGGTACGCTAGATTATGCAAGGTATAACAAAAATACTGGTCATCCTTTTAAGGGCACAATTGGTGTCATATTCTAAGTATGAAAAACTAAGAAAAAAAAAATGGTTTTATAATGGAAAGTTGGCCAGCTGGGATGACGTGACCCTATCAAAAAAATTTTTCGCGTCCAAAAACTTTTTCTCCTACTTTCTCTTACTCGTAATACGATGCCAATTATTCCCTTAAACGCACCACCATTCTTTTCGTTACATCCTGTTCCAAAAGGCGCCAAATATTGGAACAACCTCACGGCAAAAAATTGCCTATTTAATTATATCGAGATGTAATCTGCAGATATAACTTTATGAACCAGCTAATACTTTTCGCAAACCCGAAATTCAGAAGCAATAAATTGTGCATAATAGTTTCGGCCATTATGTATCGTTGCCAATCCGTTTTAACTTTCCCGACTAACAGACTTACCAATTGATGATCTTAACAAAGACATGTAAATAACAAGGATTACTCACCATAAATATTGGTGTCGCAATAATTTCAGCTCATAATAGTACATTACGCACCTAGGGCGGTAAAATAAAGAAGGTCTCAGATCGCTGGCATTTGTGGCCCGAACCGAGCCATAAACAAGCGATCTGAAGCCTTCCTTGTTACCGCCCGTAGTGCGTACATAATTTTACGTCTTCTCCTGGGTGTGAAGTGAGATTAGACGCTGCGTCCTAGGGCGGTAAATCTCACTTAGCGCCCAGAGTGACGTAAAAAGATAAAAGATATATTTTTCAATTTAGGCACATTACAATGCACTGAACGTCAGAGAGATAAAAAAAGAAACTATCACCGGTTCTAACCCGAGTTCAACTGTAGGTATATGTTTTGTATTAAGTTTATATAGTTTGTATTTTGTTACAATATATATTGATCTTGAGAGGAAATAGGTACATTATGTTTGAGAAAATTTTACCTTTCTTTTCTTGAAAAAAACTTAACTAAAAAAATCTGGATTGAATTAATAAATCGATTTTCTAATTAATTTGACAAAACGGTCAGCTGCAACGAAAAAGGCCCCCGCTGCCATACAAACTTTGTATGCAGGGGGGGTCCTTTCTCTGCAGCTGACCTTACCATTAACATGTCTCTCTCTAAGTTCACCAAAGTCGGATAAGCGTCCAAACATTGTTTCTTAGTTTGCGGCGAAACATAAGTCAGTAGGGCGGAAAACGTTGATCAATCGTATGTCAGGGTAAGTTATGGCTGATCTTGGGCCTTTACAAATAGGTCGCCCGGCCAATGCATACAGATTTAAAACGTATTGTCACCATAAACATACTAGATGTGGTCCATTCCTGTGGTTAACTTTTTGGTAATATGATAGTGCTTCTAAGTCGATATCAAGGTAAAAACAGGAAGCTGAGAACTCACGATTTCCTTGCAAAAAACTGACCATTATAACAAGACCCTTTCAAAGATTTTTTCACGCTTTCTAGCTCCACAACCCCTTGATAGATCTTTCTCATATACGAACTCTCTTATTATCAAGATATATATATCTCTGCTACATTCCCAACTAAATCTATAAGTTTTCTAAGTCCATATGTAAATAATGTAATTACATCATGTTTTAAAATTTAAAAAAAAATCCCAACTTTCATAAAGATCAGAAAAACCTTACTAAGGTTATCGTCAAAAAAACTCTTAAAATAAAAAAGCCATCGAAATGCCGAGACGTCTCAGAAGCGAGTTTTTTCGATACGTTCCGCTCGGTGTGCGGTGTTAAAAATCCCATACAAACGCTATCGTTACGATACGTCAGTGAAACGATTATACTAAGGGTACTGAATCACACTAGGGCTCCGAAACCGGTATTCGCTCCATACTAAAATACCGCTATTTTACTCTTTCTTTTCGTTCTTTCGTCTACTATTTTATATTTATTTAATAGAAACACATTTATATACAATATTGAGTACTACATAAAAACTATAAAATGATTAAATATTTTGGGTTTTTTCGAAGTTTTTTGCGAAAACCGGTTTCAAGCCCAATCGCAAAAAGCAACAGCAACTGGTAAGTAATGGTAGGGGAGGTCTCCACGGTTTGCAAGATATCATTCTGAATTATCTTAATCTGACACGCTCTAGTAAGTCCGAAAATCCTACTATAAACACCAGTCACTTCCAGCATCTCTAGCACCCTTGCGATATCCCGAACTTGACTAACGGGCATAGGCCAGTTCTGTTATGAGTTGTCAGACAAGATCCAATTTATGCGGGTCTTGTTTATTTATGTATCAGAATTGTGCTTCTGCTTTCTTGAGCAAAGGGTGCAAATTCGCTGTTTTAAAAGCAATATCTATGTCCAAAATAGATATCTTCAATAAATTACGTTCAATTATTTAGGTCATCTTCGACTGTCGTAAGATAGGTAGTCGTCAGATTCGTCAGAATAGTTCTCCTCGGGAAGGATTCTGGACCTTAAGTTTACATAAACGCGTTACGTTTGATTATCGGTAGTTTTCATGTGGATTAAAAAATCTACTAACTATGTCATCTAGGTTTGTATACTAAGATTTTATAAGAGTTCCGGATTGTACTTACTAAAGGGCATATTAAAAAAATCGAACTATATGAATATACATACAGTAGGTACCATTCATCGAAGTTTCTTCCATGATCGTGTAAATTTCAACAGACAGAGATGCAGCGATACATATACCTATTTCTATTAGTATAGATAGGTATATGTATCTTCTGTGACCTCATTAATCAGGCTTAATTTTGTTCTAAGTAAGTCTAGAATCTACGAACGAGCTTCCTCAAAATTTGCGGCAAGATGCTCACAAAATGAGTTCAAAAGTTGAGGTGGAACCGCGGATTTGTCTAATCGATTTACGCCGGGCGAATGTAAGACGAACTTCCAATTCAAAGTCTTGTTAAAGACACATTCTAAGATATGAGAAGCCGAACAGTTTAAATATAACTTATAGCAGAGTAGACAGTGAAATTAATACATTTCTAATATTATATTATAAGTCAAATAAAATAAAGTGAACGGATCGTGTTTTAGCTTGGATGAAAATAGTCTGGGCTGTTCTCTTTTACAGGTCTTTCAATCGATCCTCTCGAAATTTTGAAATAACATAGATCCTTCATGGAGGCAGCTTTTTTGCGCCATCGCTGTCGCGATTGAGGATGATTCATGCTGTGTAACGTGTCCTACACGACACTTCCGACACTTCATTTTGTATAGAAAGCATCACGAGATTTCCAAGTGTCGGAAGTGGCTCATATCATAATGTAACGACGGCCTGGGCACGGCTTGGTGCGTGCCAGGAAACTGGACTGAACCTTTTAAAGCTTTAAATGGGCGGTTTTTTGGAAGGCTCGGACCCGAGACGGACTCAGCTCGTGTAGTGCTCGAAACGTCAGTTGTCGGCCCGTTGACGTGTAAGGCGTGGAAACATCCTTTAAGCGCGGGATTTCTGCCTATGCGATGAGCACCTAGCTGCTTGCAGGGTTTGAAGAGCAGGTTTAGCTATTTCTTTTCCAATTTTTTTTTCGTTTATCATATTTCAATTTATTTACGACGAATAAATTCAACCAATAGTACAAAATGGGTAAACACTTATTAAGTTAAGAATTCATTAATCAGAACATTTAAAGTCACAATTTAAATAGCCTAGAGACAATTAGTTAGCATTTAAAGAAATTCATTTTCAAACTGAATCACATTAACTGGATGAAATAAATGTAGCTAAGTTTATTTAAATATCACGAACTAAGACTTTAATGCAAATATAATTAAATAGTTACCTATCTAATCAACTGTTTCAAATTGCGGCTTGGTAGAGAGTTTATTTAATACATTCCTAATATCATTCAAACAGCTTTGGTAGGTGTTTTTAAAAGTACTTAGTGTTATTTATATTGGTCTTAAATATAACAGATTTTCAATATGTAAGCAAGTAATAAAAAGTTGTCGTGGACCGCTCGTGAAAATGACCATCGTAAACATGTCGAGCAAAAATCGACCTAAATTACGTGAGTAACCCGTTATCATTTTTTTTGTTAGAGTCTCACGAAAGTTTATTAATGAATAAATAAATAAATTCATTTATTGAAGGACCAACTTGGATCATTTTTGTTAGTATGTTTCTACTCCTATCGTTATAAGGTTAATTTTAAGCATGTTTTTTCTTCCCTTTAATTATAAGATGTAAAACGCTTGCAATAAGCCCGCTGTTCGTCTCTCTGGCCGGTCTCCAAGTCGACACTTGTTCTACGCTGATATCTCCGAGTGTACCTTACAGAACTCGCGTCCAGGAAACTTTGTAGCGCCCTACATTCCCGGTCTAGAGAGGAAATATTACCTCATTTTACATAGTGTGTTACAATATGTACAAAGTTTGGTTTGATTTATCAAGAAACCTCTAAATGTTACATTGGTTCTGTCTGTTTTTTTTAAATGCTAGAGCGGAAATTAGCTAATTGATTTTAATTTGGTCTCATTTTAACACCGCTTGCAGTGCTTGCTTTAGTCCAATCCAAAGCGCCCACAGTAAGTTGAATATTATAAAGTAGGTACAGAGGGTATATATTTTTACATACTTAATTTTTTTTGCCCCGTATACACGTATCTATGTATGTATAAGCTTCAAGTCTTGTATGTTAAATTGAACCACTTCTCGGTATACACCACTCGGTATTATGTGCTGCTTCTAGATCCCAAGCCACTACTCCTAAAATAATTTTTAAGCTTCTCTACACCATGGGCCATCATAGGCCAGTCTAAGGGGGCCCACCGACTATCAGTCCGCCTGACGATATCGGCCTGTCAGTTAGAACAAAAATTTGACAGCTCCGAACAACTGAAAGGCCGATATCGTCAGGCGGACTGATAGTCGGTGGGCCCCAGAAGGGACGTAGCTTAACGATGGAATGAGATCGCAATATCGTTTGCTCAACGCGTCGCAATAGCTGCGTCGTTATGATGGCCCATGATGGCCCATAGTGTAGAAGAGTCATAAGAAGATCTTGCTCTTTGTAATCGTACGAAGAAATACCTAATCGCAGTCATGTAACAAAATTTCGGGATTCCGAGAAAGGATATAGGTTACCGATTTGTTTTTGATGGTTCTTTGTAGATCACCCAAATAACCAATCCAAGCTGAGTAGCTACAATACTGGGAAATCGGACAAAGGCTCGCTTTAATTAATTAATGAACTACGTAAACAAAGTATAGTGAAACAATACGCAATAGGGATGGCAAAATAGTCAATTTATATATATGTCGGCGGCCGATCTTAAAATCAGGCAGATCGTAATGTTCCTGTGTCATGTTTTAAAGATAGTCACATTAAACCAATGTATAGGTAGGTTAGGTTTGTTAGGTTGCTTCAGATGCCCGAAGGGCAAACTGCCCAGAAATAGGAGCCCCGCATAGCCTGATCTTACGATCGGCCGCCGACATATATAAAGTGAAAAAAAAAAAAAAAAACGATTGAAATGGTTCAAAGATAACTTTGAAAGGTTTCAAAATTTAACTATTTTTATTAATTTCCTTATAATTAGCAACTGCGATAGAGATAGACAAAAAGAAAATACAAATTTCCACGGCGTTAGCGGCATAACTTGATATTTAAGTAAATTCGTTTATTTCGGCTATTAGTATTCAAGTCGTTTCTGACCTTTTAAGTAATAAAATATTCGCGTCGAATTGAAAATAGCCAGCTTTTTACCTATTTTTGTAAGAGAGGTCACAGAATTTCTGATATTTTTAAAGAAATCTAATCGGTAATATCCATCGGTCTATTAATAACTCGCTTTAAATGGCGTGTAACAAATTACGAAAAATAGGTGGATCTATACAGTTTTGTCAAATTTTGCTTTTGTGAGGTTTCAGATAAACCATCAGAATGCCATTTTTAACATAGTTGACGGGTTGAGCTGAGTCAACCCGTGACCACGAACGCTGTAAAGTGTTCGAAACGTCGGGATGTAATTTAAATTCAGTTTAAGTTTTGGACACGGGTATGTCCTTAAACTACGTCCAAAAGAGAGGTATGGGTACTGCGAATGTTATCTCGCTATGTGTTGTAGGGCACAGCACAGCGGATGTCATCTCGCTCAAATCTGGAGCAGAGCCCGACTGGGGAAGTACCTCCACCTCACAGAAAACCACAGCCAAAGCCAAAAAAAGCACTAGACCCTACTCATAGTGTTATGTTCCTGCTGGTGAGTAAGGTTGCCAGAGAGCTCAAACTGCTCAAAGAGGACCCAGTGTGTTGACGACGAGGGACCTCTCTTGTTCCTTTAGCCTTCAACACAGTGAATCCTCCTGTTTTTAAAGGGTCGGCAACGCGCATGTGACACCTCTGAAGTTGCAGGCGTCCATAGGCTACGGTAGCTGCTTACCATGGGTGGGCCGTATGCTTGTTTGCCACCGCCGTTGTATTAAAAAAAGGTATATAATCTGTTTAAAGTTGTTTTATTGCATGAATAACTATTGATTATATAAATGCATGCATGCATACAATCACGCCTATATCCCAAAAGGGGTAGGCAGAGATCACGGATGTCCATTTGCTACGACCAATGCAGCAGAACGGCTCTCCGTGACCCACTTCTCGCCCCCGTGAAGAACGAGACGTGATGGGTGGCGAACCGCATCGCCGCCATGCGGATGACTATTAATTAAATAAATCACCACAGCGTTCTCACGAGCAGTAGGGATCAGAGGTTTCCTTATCCCTTATCACTTAGTCGCCTCTTACGACACCCGCGGGAAGAGACGGGGTGGCACTATTCTAAAGCCGGGGCCACGCAGAACATATGAAATTATATAAAATTGCTTAATATCTTATAGTCTACGCAAGTTAAGGAGAATATGGTAAAAAGGAACCAACTTCGGATTTTTTTTTCTATCAAGTCAACTTGCAGAAATCATGTTTTGAGTTTTGCCACACACAAGAGTGTACAAGACTTAAACCATACATATATATTCGAAAATAAAATTAGGGCCTTTTCCCGTAAGGTGAATTGAGTGTTCGAGAAAATGCATCATTTTTCAATGTAGCCCCATAAGATTGCCTTCTCTAAATAGTTAAATAACTAGGAATTAAAACTGAAACGCAATGCACAATGCCCTCGTTAACAAATAAACTGAGCAAAACGTAATCAAGTCAGTCTGGTACCAATAAATTGTATAAAAGAACAGGCGAGTTATAACGCTACCTTTGAGTCAAAGCGGCGATGGGAAAAATCCAATAGATGGAGTTCTTTGTGGCTCTCATCAGAATAAAACAAATTTTCACAGCGCGGCAATCCACCGTAGGGCGGTCGCGAACGAGGCGACATAGTGAAAACACGGCGGTGTCGGTTAACAGGAGGGAAGAACCTAATTATTTGTAACCAATATTGATACTTATTTTTTAAATGATGAATCGATTTTTTTAAATTTAGTCACCTAGGTACTCGATGTGGCTTCTTGTCGTTTCCCATATGTATGACAAAAGTCATAAGGTGACCATGATTTACTTAGTTTAGTATTTATTTTATTTGAAAAAAATAAAAAAAATAATTAATTATATTTCGATAAAATACCATGATCTAATGTTGATTGACAAATAAACTGCGTAATCAAGTCAGTCAGTCTGGTACCAATAAATTGTATAAAAGAACAGGCGGTGTGAAATTGAGTCAAAGCGGCGATGGGAAAAATCCAATAGATGGAGTCCTTTGTGGCTCTCATCAGAATAAAACAAATTTTCACAGCGCGGCAATCCACCGTAGGACGGTCGCGAACGAGGCGACATAGTGAAAACACGGCGTAGTAATGTGGTACACAATGTGGTACCTATTATATCTAAGTATGGCTGCTCTATGTCTGTCTGCTGCACCGTAGCTTTTAAACGATTTAACCGATTTGGATGCGTTTTTTTTTATATGAAAGCCGGCTTTCCTGCAAATGATTTCAAATATTTTATCATAATGTGTTCTCATCAGATTCGGAATTTTACAATTTTCTATCTTTGTTTTCACTTTTCGAGCGGTCTTCCGCTAGTCGCTTCGTGTTCGACCAGCCTTTATTAAAGTTTACTTGAATTATTCATTGTTTCGTATAGAGAATTTTCATTGCATTGATTTAATTTTATTGAGATATATGCAGATTGCTGTCATTATTACCTAATGGATGTAACTATGGCTTTAAGCCGTTGCTGATATTTCCCTGGAGAAAAGTGACGTAGTTATATGGGAATTATTTCTATACAGAGGAGTCTGTCAAATAAACTTATAATATTAAACCGTTCCGATATAAACCGATCCGGTTCCGTGCCGATTTAAGCGATGGAAGCCGGTAATCCGTGGCCGCAACTTCAGTGTGTGTTGTGAGAGTCTAGTGGACACAGTGAGTGTGGTTTGCATATCGCCGCTAATGTCGGATGTGCCAAACACGCTGGCAAACGCTCTGGCAGCGCCAGCGCCGGCGCAGGATCATCCTCAACAAGCTCTATCAGAGCGAGCACGCAGAGCGGCGAGTCGCGCCGACCGCCGCCGGCCACCGTCAGTCAATGGCGCGGCGCCGTAACGTCGGGGTCGTGAATCGGTTCGCCTAGCACTCTTAGTGCTTGAGAATGGAGACCTAAGCTCTCCGAAACATGTCGCGCGTAGTGACTTAACACAAGTGAGTACAGCCGCATGCAGTGATAATAGCGTTCCGATATAGTTTATTCTTACACAAGGATTTCAAATTTAAAATAATTTTAAACAAAAAAAGAATCGACTTCACCTAGGATCCGCTATTCCAAGAGGAAGTGGCCGAGTTGCTGTATAAAATAGTGAAATCACTATAGATGTGCCTATAATTGTTCTCTCGATTTCTCCGGGATCCCATCATCAGATCTGGACCTGGTGACAATAAGACAAACTGTGAAGTATACTCTTTCAAACAAGAAAGAATTTTCCAAATCGGTCCAGCCGTCTTCGAATAATTCGTGAACATACATAAAAAATAGCAAAAAAACAGAATTGATAACCTCCTCCTTCGAAATCTTGAAGTCGGTTGAAAAGAACAGTTTTTAGCTACCTATCATACGATTGAATGTTTTTCAAGTTTAGTTGTGCATCGTAGGCAAAGTTAGCACGCGACGGTACGACTTTTCCGCATTCATAAAATCGCTTGAAGCAATATCTCGTCCACATCAACACCTCAAATCATATCCACACGATAAACTTAAGCCGTGTTCTTACTTAAACGGCCCATTACGCGTTACGAGACCACAGCACTGGTATTTATCGTGTTGTACGTTCTTTATGCAATATACAAATTTAACATTGCTGTCTTGAAATTGCTTGCTTAGAATAAAAACGTTATATGCGCCTGCAAGCTTTCCTATTAAACTGACGCTTCTGAATTCAAAACGAATTTGGCTCGTGGGATTTTGAACCTAATGTCAATGATATTAAGATTATTCTTCGAGGCTTGTAAAGACTGGTAGCATGGATAAGTTGGTAAGGCGGTATGCGAAATCATAGCTAAATTGTAATATCCGAACGTAACCGCTTAGTTTTGGCAAGAAAACAAGTGAATGTATGAAAATAGACAATTTATTTTTCAAGAATATTATGGAACGTATTACCTGGCAATTTACAAAGCTCTAGAATCTGATTGTTTTTGTTTATTTCAGTTTTTAGGCTTTATATAATCTAATTAAAGATGCACTGGCTGTTGTCCGCAACTAGACGTCAATAATTCTATTTTGCGTATAATCTAATATTTTTTTCAGTTCGACCAATCCAATCTTTTGAGTAAAAACTGGAACAATATTTGGGTTTATTCTTACGTGAGCAATAGACAATATTATTAAATTGACAAAAGAAAATTGTGCTACAATTTATTGTTTATGAAAGGTATTTTGTTGTCAGAAAGGTACTATCCTATAAATTATTTTTTCAAAGTAAGCTAGTTATTTATTCATTATAGTAAAACGTTTTAAGAAATCGTTGTGAATGAAAATATTTTTACGAAATAATTTAATTTAAATTTTTAGTTAGGAACCTATTCCTAGTTATATCAATGAACACAGAAACAGTCGCAATATTTTAAAATTTACCAGGGGGCCGATTTTTGACAGCAGGACGCTCGAATTAAAAAAAATCAGGCTCGAAAATAATCGCACACAAAAGTTTGTTGCCAATTTTTTCGCATGGAATTAATAGTTTAAATAATCATGATTTTAAATTTCTATCGCTGTTATTTTTAAAACATAATTAAATTTCATTGTTTTATTCAGAGTTTCAAATGTCACTTTCGAGTGCTCGATTCTCAAAAATCACCCCCCAGCCCTTCTAGGTGGTTTTAGTAAAATCTATAGGATAACATTACAAGAGAAATAAGTAAATGTATAATTAAATTAATCTTTGAAATCAATAGTAGTAGTAGTAAAACACTTTTTTGCACAAAACAAGTACATGACCAACAAAAATATAGTAAGTGTACAAAGGCGAATAATAAGGGGTAATAATTAAGGAAAATTTATTAGCTACCCAACGAAATTAAATTTTGACTCCCAAGATCATAAAATAATGGGGGATTTACGAGTACTTTAAGATAAATCACTCTTTATTGGCAACCAGAGAGCCATATCATTCCAAGAGATATCTATTCAGGGGCCATGCCAACTCTCCGCGGCTGGAATACCAACTAGTGCACCGCAAACTTACTTAACAGCCCCTTGGCTGTAATGATGCCACTATTGTCTTACCACAAGAATCGTTTTTGAGATGAAATTTAGTTTAAGAACGGCATTGTTAAGTTTGTGTTGGAAGGAGATGTATGGGAGTTGCACTGTCTTGTAAAAATGACGTACGTATGTGATGAGGTCTTTATAGGGTAGTAGCGAATGTGACAGATAAACTGCCAGTTTATTGAATAAAATAGTATATAATATTAGCCTATATACGTCCCACTGCTGGGCACAGGCCTCCTCCGATACACGAGAGGGATAGGGCTATAGTCCCCAGTTCCCCACGCTGGCCCAAAGCGGGTTGGGAACTTCTCATACACCTTTGAATTTCTCCGCGAACGTACACAGGTTTCTTCACCGAATAGGTATTGGTTAGTATGAAAGGATATTTCGTACATAAGTTCCGAAAAACTCATTGGTACGAGCCAGGGCTTGAACCCGAGACCCTCGGATTGAAAGTCAGAGGTCTTACCGTCAGGCTACCAACGCTTAAAATAAACGAGTAAAATAGTAGGTAGAAATAAACTAAAATCTTAAGAGTCGCCAGGACGCTCGCGTGAACTCGCGTCCCCATACAAACGTAGTGCAGCTCTCATTTTAAAACGACATGCTTTAGAACCACGAAATTTGGCATGGACATTTTAGTAGTACAGAGCTATGTCGGTAATTAGTTTTCGTTTCTAAAAATTGTAATACAAAGAAAATATAGCAAAAATAAGTTTTGTCTGGAAATCTGTATCTGGCTGTATTTTCTTTGTATTACAATTTTTAGCAACGAAAATGAATTACCGACATAGATCTGTACTACTAAAATGCCCATGCCAAATTTCATGGTTCTAAAGCATGTCGTTTTAAAATGAGAGCTGAACTACGTTTGTATGGGAACGCGAGCGTCCTGGCGACTCTTAATTAATATCGAAACAAATATTTTTGAATAAACGTTATTTAGTTTCGACTTGGTGGGAAACAAGGAAAAGCAACTATAATAAGAAACATGAAATAATAACTCACTCTCTTTCACTCAAAATCTTGTTATTTCACCATTCAGTCCTGTTTTTTGTTGTTACGTCTATTTTTCACAATTATTCTAAAATGTTAATAACAATACTTTATGCTATGCTCCATTTGCGCCCTCTCGTTCTTACCCCACGAGTTGACAGTTTACGATATAAGTATGATATCAATTTCCTGTTGCATCAACTTTTAATATAAACAGGTTATTGAAAGGAGAGCAGCGTTGTGGTGACAATAGGAATAAATATAGCGCAGCTGATTCGTCTTGATACTTTCTAAATTTCAGCTTTCGACGTCGTATCTGGTCCAGAAGTAGATATAAATGTGAGATTACGTACTGATATGACATATATTTATCTAGTCTACTACATTATTTTCTTAAACGTCGGGTATGAAACAAAATTATAGGTAGTTGAATTAACCTAATTTGTGCGTTTGATCTAGTGCCAAGTAGAATTTGATTTTTACTGAAATGGCGGATCTAATGGATATATAGGAGCAGTTGTATTTTACTATCTGAAATATAAAAGAAAAGCTTGAGTACATCACAGAAAATGATTTTTTATCTAAAGAAAGTGATAAATCAAGTCGGGGGCTAAACTACCTGTATTTATTTTGAAATTCGTAAACGAGTGCCATAGGTAAAATTTTAATACGCTTTTTTTTCAATTAGATAAGCAATTCAGGAAAATAATAATAAAAGTTTACTTGTTTCCATTACTAAGTGTTTTTATTGATTAGCTTGTAGCATTTACCTTACCTCCTGAGCCTTTTCTCATTTACATAGCTGACGAAAGTCTCACGGTACTCTTCATCACCGTGGCGTGTCGCGTTTTAATCTCATGTATCTCGCCGTCACCTCAACATCTTAGTTCTTCATCACTGAAATACGCAGAACATAGGAATAAAAACACAAACACATTCTCGCCTTTTTCCTTGTCGCGGAATTTGACTTAAAGTTTCCAATTGTTCCTAAGAAGCTGGCTCACTCACTTTCTTATAATTTCCTGTATCATTGGCTAGAAAATCCCGTCATTTTATTTACTAAATATTCTACTTTATTAGTTTTTCTTGCAATTTTGATTTGTTTATTTACATATCACCATAGTAACGTACTCTGTCTAGTTTTCTTAACTTCTTAAATGTTAACCATGTAGTCAGGTTTTATACCTTTTGAATAAGTCTGTTTAATATTTTATACTCATGTTGTCCTGGTACGTGTTAATTTTCAAAATTCAACTTAAGAACACTGAATTCGCTGGCTGCCCCTATATAAGCGTGGCGCGGCCATATTAAAATCAGTCTACGGTCAGGAGTCTGAGTCTACAGTCATCAGTCAGTCTGAAGTGATCAGCCTAAGTCTGCGGTTCGTCGGTAAGGTCGAAGTGACCACCGTATCTTGGCCTGGACTCCGATACCACCTTCAGCGTCTACTGCAGTCGTCCCGGAGGGGCGATTCTCCACTGCCATCGTCCCTAGAGGGCGATTCTTCACTGCCGTCGTCCCGGAAGGGCGATTCTCCGCTGTAGTCGTCCCGGAGGGGCGATTCTCCACTGCCATCGTCCCTAGAGGGCGATTCTCCACTGCCGTCGTCCCTAGAGGGCGATTCTCCGCTGCCATCGTCCCTGACGGGCGATTCTTCGCTGCCGTCGTCCCGGAAGGGCGATTCTCCGCTGTAGTCGTCCCGGAGGGACGATTCTCCACTGCCATCGTCCCTAGAGGGCGATTCTACGCTGCCGTCGTCCCGGAAGGGCGATTCTCCGCTGTAGTCGTCCCGGAGGGGCGATTCTCCACTGCCATCGTCCCTAGAGGGCGATTCTTCGCTGCCGTCGTCCCGGAAGGGCGATTCTCCGCTGTAGTCGTCCCGGAGGGGCGATTCTCCGCTGCCATCGTCCCTGACGGGCGATTCTCCGCTGCCATCGTCCCTGACGGGCGATTCTTCGCTGCCGTCGTCCCTAGAGGGCGATTCTCCGCCGCAGTCGTCCCTAAAGGGCGATTCTCCACGGCCAGTCGTCCCTAAAGGGGAATTCTCCATTGCCAATCGTCCCTAAAGGGCGATTCTCCACTGCTGGGCGATTCTCCGCTGCCCTTGCCCCTAAAGGTCAAATCACCGCTACGGTCGCCCTCCTCTGTTAACCGCTTCAAGCTCCCTCTACTAGTGCAAGTATCGACAGCAGCTACCTTCTAAATAAATACCCGTCCACGGCCATAGTCACTTTACGGCAACTGATAGGAATAAAGAACCCATTACCTGATTTTTCTTTCCTAAATTACCTTCTTTACCTGCTCAGATACGTGCTCTTCCTTACATCTGTTTGGAAGAGGACGTATCGTGACAGTTTTGGCGCCCAACTCCGTTTCCTAATTTCTTCTCAGTTGCCCTTTCCCTAAATTCAAAAAAAGACACAACACTAGTCTTTAAATTTATTACGTTTCGGTCCCAATTAGTTATTTTCCTTTTTTTAAACAAACTATAAGTCACTATGGCACGGCTTATTAAGTATACTAGCTTAAATAAGCCTGAACTAGAATATGAGGTTCGTATTAGGCTAGAAGAACCTAAAGATAACATTACAGCTCTTAAGAAACAAGCGGAAGCTTTGGGTCAAATGCGACCATCGACCGAAGTACTAGAATCTATAATTTCACCTGATGAAGACTTAGAACAAATCCAAATCTGTTTGGATTACATCGACGCTAAAATCAAGCAATTTAGTGATAAATCATCGCCGTACGCTCTGAAAAGATTAGAAAGTTTCCTAAATCATCTACACCATAGAATTAATCGTATAGATTTAGACCCACCTTCCCCATTAGTAGAAAACCTTACTTTAATTTCTGAAAGGTTTAGATCATTGGATAATAAATATGAATCACTCCTTTTCGAATCTGCTGAATCAACACCAGTTATCTCTCCAGCCTGTCCTCACCCTCTCATCTCTCAAACCCCCACAGACGCATCGACATCCTCCATGCCCATCTCTTCAGATGCAGTCCACCAACTCGTGCCTCCAGCCTCAGTCCAACAACTCTATCCTCCTTCCTCGTCCACTCAACAACCCACCTTCCAAATTGTTTCCCCTCCCAACGTTATTACCGAACTCCGAAAACTAGCCTACAGTGGTAACTCATGCCCGAAATCTTTCTTACAAAAAATAGAAGAGTTTAGTACTTCACGTAATCTAAAGAAAGAACGCTTAGCTGAATTGGTTTTCGAAATTTTCACGGATAAAGCCCTACATTGGATACGATTTCTAAAAAATCGTACTCCAAACCTCACTTGGGACGAAATTTCTTACCAGCTAATGAAGGATTTCGGTAATACGGATTATGATCATAAACTTTTAACTGCTATTCACGCTCGAACTCAAGGTGAGAACGAAGCAATAATTATTTATATCTCTATTATGCACGGCATGTTCTCGCGTCTTAATAACAAATTGCCTGAAGCCGAGCAGCTGACGATTCTCCTGAGGAACATACGTCCCTCCTATTCAGTCTTCGTAGCACTAAATAAAATTACCTCCATAGATTCCCTGATAGCTGCGTGCCAAGACTACGAATACATCTTCGATAGAGACCGCAACTTTAAGGAACCCAAACCAGCTGTGGACCAACTTGCTTCAGAGTTCAACTACACTCCTACCACTTCAGCTTCCAAGAAACCCTCCAATTTTAACCCTAAACCTACATCTAACTCTGATACAAGACCTCCATATAGATATAATTTTCCTAAACAAGTTAATGCGATCTCTAACAATTTTAGCTCTAACCTCTTTTGTGTTAGATGCCGTACAAATGGCCATTCTCTTCGCGCTTGTAGTCAACCTCATTACCCTATTTGTTTTAAATGTGGCCTTAAAGAGTATAAAACTCCCGATTGCCCTAAATGCAATTCTACTAACACTCCCTCTCCAAAAAACTAATTAAGCACGACTTAGATAAAACAAATCATTTTGACGCAACAGATTGGAATGATTGGTTATCTTACCTTCGAAATTTTTTCAAAATTTATAAAATTTCTTCAATTTTCTACGAAGAAGAAAGAGATAGCGACAGGCCATTTGTAAACTTCACTGTTGATAACAAACTTTTTTCAGGTTTACTGGATAGTGGCAGTGCCCTTACCATTTTAGGAAATAATTCACACTTAGAATTTCTTAAAATGGGTTATTCTTTATCTAAGTCGTGTCCTTCTACAGTAGCCACAGCTAACAAACACAAACTACAATCCCTAGGTTACATAGACTTACTTATGAATTTTAACAACCAAACACGCGCCATTAGAGCCCATGTGTTTCCAGATATACATCCTTCAATAATTCTCGGAGTAGACTTCTGGGTAGCCTTCGATCTTCTACCTCGCCTACTTAACCCTATCTTACTTAACCAACTCCAATGCAATACTATTACGAGTACCTCTGAACAAGGGAACATTCTCACCTTCGAAACTCTTAACGATGAACAGAAAAATATTGCTTCTGATATAATCACTCGTTTCAAGCAGATATCTTTCGAAGAAAAAGGCGAACTTGGAAGAACTCACCTGATCTGCCACAAGATTGACACCGGCGACTCTCCGCCCATAAAACAGCGCTGCTACCGACTCTCACCTGAGAAGCAAAAGGCGCTCATCAACGAAGTGGATAAGATGCTCGCCTGGAAAGTAATCGAACCCTGCGAAAGCCCATGGCTATCCCCGGTAATAATTACTCCCAAGAAGAACGGTGAGTGGCGTTTTTGCGTAGACAGTAGGAAACTGAACTCTATCACCCGTCGTGATGCCTACAGCCTCCCACTAATGAACGAAATTCTGGACCACCTCAGAGAAGCTAAGTATTTATCTAGCATAGATATAGCTAAAGCATTCTGGGAAGTCCCACTACACCCTCCTGATCGGGATAAAACTTCCTTCTACGTCCCCGGAAAAGGGATGTATCGCTTTGTGGCTATGCCCTTCGGCCTCACCAACGCACCTGCAACGCAGCAAAGACTCATGGATGCACTGTTTACACCAGAATTTGATCATAAGGTATTCTGCTACCTAGACGATATAGTCATCGTTTCTAAAACTTTTGACGAACACATCTCCCTCTTACTTAAAGTACTAGAGAAACTGACTTATGCTGGCTTAACGATCAACTTCGAGAAAAGCCAGTTCTTCAAAAAAGAGCTCAAATATCTGGGGTTCATCGTAGATGAACAAGGACTTAGAGCTGATCCCGATAAGGTTCGTGCGATTCTAGATTTTCCAACGCCAACCACGAAGAAAAAAATCAGAAGATTTCATGGAACCTCCAGCTGGTTCAGAAGATTCATCCCTAACTTCAGTTCTATAGCAGCACCACTAAACAAGATAGCAGCCAATGGGAAGAAGGCTCCAAAATTCTCCTGGACTCTCGAAGCAAACGCTGCCTTCTTAAAACTAAAAGAACTCTTGACTACAACACCTGTTCTCGCCTGCCCAAACTTCGAAGAAGCTTTCGCCGTTCACTGCGATGCGTCCAACTACGGAATCGGAGCAATTCTAACACAGCAACAAGACGATAAAGAAGCCGTCATAGCTTATATGAGCAAATCCCTTAACAAACATGAACAAAACTACTCCACGACTGAACGTGAAACATTAGCTGTCATTTCAGCACTGGAGCACTGGAGATGCTACCTCGACAACGGTAAGCAGTTCACAGTATACACTGATCATGCTGCCTTAAAATGGTTCCTGAATCTATCAAATCCTTCCGGTAGACTCGTCAGATGGACCCTCAGACTCTCTACATTCAACTTCGTCTTAAAACACAAAAAAGGTAAAGATAACGTTGTCCCAGATCTACTCTCTCGCTTTAACATCAAGGACTCGGATATACATCATGTAGCACCACTAACTCAAGAGAATCAACCCAGAAATAATCCCGAAGAGTTATTTAACAGGTTAATTGCAGATTGTCAAAACAACCCGGATGGCTATCCAAACTACAACTTTAGCAACAATAAATTACTCCGTCGGATTAACGACCCTAACTCCTTATCAGATGACTTCGCTTGGAAAGAAGTTCCTCCTCCGGCGGAAAGGAAATTGCTCATACAAAAATTCCACGCATCTCCTCCCAACCCTCACTTTGGAACTTTTAAAACATACAAGAAGTTATCACAACACTACTATTGGACGGGTATGTTTAAAGAAGTTGCTAAGTACATATCTTCATGCGAAACATGCTTATCTTACAAACACTCCAACCACTCACCCTATGGCCCAATGGGTAAACCCAAAATTTGCTCACGACCCTTCCAATGCATATCTTTAGATCTTTTAGGCCCTTTACCTATGACTAGAAAAAGAAATCAATATATACTTGTAGTAAACTGTTATTTTACTAAATATTGCATAATTTTTCCTTTGAAGCGCGCCCGAGCACCTGAAATTATCTTTTATTTAGAAAACTTCGTATTTTTAGTCTTTGGAGTCCCACAGACACTCATCATGGACAATGGCCCACAGTTCCGCTCGCGCGAGTTTCACAATCTAATTAATAAATATAAAATTCCCTTTGCAAACTTTAACCCACATTACTGTCCACAGGTCAACCCGACCGAGAGATACAATCAAACCATTCTTACAGCCTTATCCCCCCTGGTCGGCGACGACCACAGATCTTGGGATCTCCACTTGCCAACGATTCAAGCAGCTATGAATAATTCCACGAACTTGGTAACCGGTTTCACTCCGTCATTTTTAGTATTCGGCCGGGAAACCATCTCCTGCGGCTCGACTTATACTCAATGTCAAAACCTTGATGAACTAATATTCCTTCCTAGAGACATTTACGCTAACAATCTTGGCCTTTTATCACCAATCTTCGATAAAGTCCAAGTTGCCCTATTTAAAGCTCACTCTAAAAACAGTACTAGATACAACTTAAGAAAATCCTTCAAAGAATTCAACGTTGGTGATATTATTTGGAGGAAAAACTACGTTCTCAGTAACGCAGGCAACTACTTTAGCGCTAAACTAGCCCCTAAATATATTAAATGCAGAGTTATCCAGAAACTCTCACCCTTAGTTTATTTACTTGAAAACCCTAATGGTTCCAGAAGTAAATGGCACATTAAGGATTTCAAAATATAATTTTTTTTAGTATCTTATTTTATTAATTAAGTAACTTTATTGACTACTAGAATAAAAGTCACACTTATTAAACTATTTAATAATTATCACCCTTAATTTAGCTTTAATGTCACCCCATTCATAATAATAATTACTTTTTCTTTTTCAGGCAATTAAGATGCCTTGGCTTGCGACTAGTATTATTGCTTCGCATCTGCCATTTTATTATGCTATTATCTAAATATTTTTCAGCTTTAACTTAAAGCTTCCACTTCGTCCTCTCTTCTTATCTTGGCTGTACTAAGGCCAAGAATTCTGGAGCGGTAAACCAACTCTGAAAATAAGCCAAATGGTTAAACTTCAACTTACTTCACTTAGTTGTAGGCCTTCCCCTACAACTCACTACTTACTACCGATTTGATAATTGGTTCCAAACTAATTAATCTAGTCAGCCCTAAACTGACTAGGATTTGTAAATAATCTATAATTATTCTATTTTTCTCAGAGGAGCGGCTGATTACTCCCTTATAAAGAAGCCTTAGGTCATGGAGGGAATTCCCTTAGGAGTGTGAGTCATTGACAGTGAACCACATCCCCTTACTTATACTAGAGATGAATGCGTGCGCGATGCATGATAAAGAAGTACGACTGAGTAGGTAATTCCCTAATTTATTTTATTACTAGCACCTCATCTCATACTATGCACTAATCTTTAAACATTTATTAATCTAGTTCCTAGTTTTCCAGCATCTAGTTTTCATGACTATGACTTTCACAACCAGCACAAAAAAAAAAAAAAACTTGTACGCCTTATAGAATACGTCAAAGTTTTTTTTTTTCCGGGGTTTTTGGGGTAATGTAGCATTTACCTTACCTCCTGAGCCTTTTCTCATTTACATAGCTGACGAAAGTCTCACGGTACTCTTCATCACCGTGGCGTGTCGCGTTTTAATCTCATGTATCTCGCCGTCACCTCAACATCTTAGTTCTTCATCACTGAAATACGCAGAACATAGGAATAAAAACACAAACACATTCTCGCCTTTTTCCTTGTCGCGGAATTTGACTTAAAGTTTCCAATTGTTCCTAAGAAGCTGGCTCACTCACTTTCTTATAATTTCCTGTATCATTGGCTAGAAAATCCCGTCATTTTATTTACTAAATATTCTACTTTATTAGTTTTTCTTGCAATTTTGATTTGTTTATTTACATATCACCATAGTAACGTACTCTGTCTAGTTTTCTTAACTTCTTAAATGTTAACCATGTAGTCAGGTTTTATACCTTTTGAATAAGTCTGTTTAATATTTTATACTCATGTTGTCCTGGTACGTGTTAATTTTCAAAATTCAACTTAAGAACACTGAATTCGCTGGCTGCCCCTATATAAGCGTGGCGCGGCCATATTAAAATCAGTCTACGGTCAGGAGTCTGAGTCTACAGTCATCAGTCAGTCTGAAGTGATCAGCCTAAGTCTGCGGTTCGTCGGTAAGGTCGAAGTGACCACCGTATCTTGGCCTGGACTCCGATACCACCTTCAGCGTCTACTGCAGTCGTCCCGGAGGGGCGATTCTCCACTGCCATCGTCCCTAGAGGGCGATTCTTCACTGCCGTCGTCCCGGAAGGGCGATTCTCCGCTGTAGTCGTCCCGGAGGGGCGATTCTCCACTGCCATCGTCCCTAGAGGGCGATTCTCCACTGCCGTCGTCCCTAGAGGGCGATTCTCCGCTGCCATCGTCCCTGACGGGCGATTCTTCGCTGCCGTCGTCCCGGAAGGGCGATTCTCCGCTGTAGTCGTCCCGGAGGGACGATTCTCCACTGCCATCGTCCCTAGAGGGCGATTCTCCGCTGCCGTCGTCCCGGAAGGGCGATTCTCCGCTGTAGTCGTCCCGGAGGGGCGATTCTCCACTGCCATCGTCCCTAGAGGGCGATTCTTCGCTGCCGTCGTCCCGGAAGGGCGATTCTCCGCTGTAGTCGTCCCGGAGGGGCGATTCTCCGCTGCCATCGTCCCTGACGGGCGATTCTCCGCTGCCATCGTCCCTGACGGGCGATTCTTCGCTGCCGTCGTCCCTAGAGGGCGATTCTCCGCCGCAGTCGTCCCTAAAGGGCGATTCTCCACGGCCAGTCGTCCCTAAAGGGGAATTCTCCATTGCCAATCGTCCCTAAAGGGCGATTCTCCACTGCTGGGCGATTCTCCGCTGCCCTTGCCCCTAAAGGTCAAATCACCGCTACGGTCGCCCTCCTCTGTTAACCGCTTCAAGCTCCCTCTACTAGTGCAAGTATCGACAGCAGCTACCTTCTAAATAAATACCCGTCCACGGCCATAGTCACTTTACGGCAACTGATAGGAATAAAGAACCCATTACCTGATTTTTCTTTCCTAAATTACCTTCTTTACCTGCTCAGATACGTGCTCTTCCTTACATCTGTTTGGAAGAGGACGTATCGTGACAAGCTTTAATTTCAGGGGAACATTTTTGAGCCTAAATTAAGTATATTTCTCAAAGACACCAGTGTCCTAATTAACTCCAGTTCTGTAATAATCGATACTTAATTTTATCTTTATGAATTCGTAAATCTGCATTAAATTATTGTTGGACTCGGAGACACCATAATAAATGATGCACCTGTGTGTAAAATGCAATAAAATATGCTTCCTTTGTATCTCGGGGTATTCATGTACGAAATTGCCTACAATTACATGTCATAATTATCAATTGGTTGGATAAATCATTATACCATAATACCCTAGATACATCAATGTCCGATATAACAATTATATCATGAAAAAAAACAATTTTTTAAACTATTAACTATGCTAATTTGTTTACTTTATCGTTCCTAACAATATACTGAAATTAAAGCAAATCAACAAAAACACGTATACGCTTAAATATTTTTCTAGAGACTGTACGGCGAGCATGAGACTACTTTTATAATCAAAAACATGGCAAATATTTTCAGTAAAAAGTATCAAGAAGTTCAGCTGAGGTAGAAAAGTTGCACGGCTGAGTCATGTATTGGCAATAAATGGTCAGCTTCGCAAACAGCTCGATAAAGGGGCTCACGGAGTCCTGTCTATACTTTGATTATGAAATTCTAAGGCGGCCCCTTGGTCGGTTTACCTAACTACCTACACCTAGTACAGTGCCACCAAAAAGAGTAGAAATTAAAAAGTGGCAACATCGTACTGTCGTCCCTTTCAAATCAATCTAAAGAAACGGGACGACACTACGATGTTGCCACTTTTTAATTTCTACTCTTTTTGGTGGCACTGTATCTACGTACGTCTAGAAGAGTATTAAGTACCTAAGTAATAGCTACCGTCACGTGCTACAACTTTGCCCACGATCCACAACTTTGCCTGGCTTGAAAAATATGGTTGTCTTCAACAAACAGGTATTTATATCTTATTCCTGAGATGGGAGAAAGACGGCCATTTCAGGACTAAGATACAAACAGCTGTTTGGTGAAGACAACCAAGTTTTTAAGCCAGGCAAAGTTGTGCATCGTAGGCAAAGTTGTAGCATGTGACGGTATTCAGAAATGTACTGCTGCTGACTGTACTTAAACATTGATTAAATTATACCTCTAAATACACATTATCAAAACAAAAATACCTTCAAACTTGTAGGTATAGTTAGCCTCAAATATATTGTAACAGCCATAATTACTCGTACCAAATACTAAATATATGGTGCGAACTATTTGATCACTTTGGCTGTTACAATATACCGGGTATACAATCCAAATGGGTCAGTATGGAGAAGTCGGAAACTATGAGAGATAGCGAGATCTGTTCTTAGGAACCATGACGTCGATTTTAGATTTAATAATAATTACATTCAAACTTTTTTATTAACTTTTTTTTTATACATAACCGGGAATCGAACCTGGTCAAAATCAATGTGTATAAATTCTGCAAGTCAAATGGCTACCATTTTGAACATTTAACTGAAATAAAATAATTATCTTATTGGTGGGTTTTTCTTTCAATTATTTAAACAAGATTCCATTAGTGTTGTGCTTCTTGCGACTTGCAGAATTTATACACATTGATTTTGGACAGGTTCGATTCCCGGGTTATGTATGAGAGTTAATAAAAAAGTTTGAATGTAATTATTATTAAATCTAAAATCGACGTCATGGTTCCTAAGAACAGATCTCGCTATCTCTCATAGTTTCCGACTTCTCCATACTGACCCATTTGGATTGTACACCCGGTATTTGATGCCGACTGTACTCTAAAACTTCATTTACAAATGGAAGCCAGTAAAGAGAAAAAGATTTCATTTGTAACTTCGTCGAAAGTCGAAACCTAACTAACTCGAGTGTTTCGTAATTTGTTTGAAAATTGCTAAATGACTACGGGGGAAGTTTAAAAAAACTTTACGGAGTCTTTAAACCTGATAAAAAGTTTTTGAAAAGGGAAAATCCATTTTAAATAATTCAAGTACTTAGAACCGGGCCACAATTACTCTCGAGGGAAAACTATTTGACAGCCATTTCCAAATGTAGGGCAATATTTTTTACCTGTTACAGCTGTCAACTTGTGTTGCTTGAATTGTTAGAATACTTTTGTATTTATTGATATTGGAATTATGCTCCAAGTTAACGTGCAGTAGCCGGTTTGGCTGCCTGATTTGGTTTCCGGACCGGGAGACATTGACGTATGACGTATTTTGACTTGACGTTAGGTTTTGAAACCGTAGGCATAGAACCGTGTGTGTGATGAGGCATGGCCTTTCAGGGGAACTGATTCGGTAACCGTATCCGGATACACCTGACACGGAAACACGGAGGTTATTTATTTATTTATCGTATCATCGTGTGGCTACACGTCGCTGGATATAAATAGGCATTCTTCTTTCAGGTGGTAATAGTAGTGGGAAAGTAGATGGTGCAGATAATCCAGTCAGTGCTGCGAGGTCCAGATGGAACAGTGAATCTGCCAAGTTTGTTACTCTTTTATCACCGCACAGGGATCACGTGTAGGGTTGTAGGTACCCTGTAGCCATAAATAATGTTTAATTGCGTACACAATAGACATTTAACGGATATTCGCATTCGCATTCGCATTCGCGAATATTCGCATGTTTTTAGATATTCGCATTCGCATTCGCATTCGCACAATTAAATGCGAATATTTTGCGAATATTTTAGCACCTTATTTGTGCCGAAAATGGAAGAAAGTATCTCACTATCCACCGCTATGTCGGTTGGCTTACATTTAAAACCCTGCAATAGATAGATAGCGCTCTGCATGTGTATAGCGCTGTCTCGCTCGCGCACCGGCGCCGCATGCGGATCCGTCGCCAGTGTGATAATCGCCTAAGATACGCCGCCCGGTTATGAACTGCGTCAATAAAATGTTACCGCGATACAAGCAAAATGTGGTGAAATTACGAAATGTATGAAAACCCAAATATTAGCATTCGCGAATATTAATTACAAATATTCGCATTCGCGAATGTTCCAAAACTGACATTCGTTACATGTCTAGTACACAAGTCTATAGTGCAGACTTAGGGCCAGTTGCACCAAACACTTTTGACAGATTCATCAGCGTCACCCGGCGGAGTACTATGAAAATTTGCATACAATAAAATTTAGCGAACGTTTTAACGGTAACAGACGGTTTGGTGCAACCGACCCTTATTCAGTGGTAGTAAACATTGACAACGCTATCTGAGCATTGATTTGCGCATTTATTTTCATAAAGCTACGTCTACCGTAAAGTCTTCCGAAATATAAACACCGAGCGAACAAACGCTCCGTCGATTGGAGTAAAACAACAAAAGAGAACAATAATGCTGCCCTCGGCTCAGAGAAAAACATAATGACAGAAAACTGACTTATTACGGAAAAACGTACCGAAGTAGACTTTCTGAAATGTTATTTTTTACATTAAATTAGTCTAGGGAACAGTGGCGACGCGTCCATGGAACTCGATTCCCGCTGGCTTGCCTAATTTTCAGACACCTGAGCAGTTTTTCTACAGTTCATCAAGATAATTGAAGCCATATTAAGCTTTGGCTTGCTTAAAAAAAATTTCACTCACCGCCACTGCTATGGTCTTAAAGATATTTATGTTTAAGCGAAGATACATAATATAAACTTAAAACTAGTAAACTAAACTAAACCTAACCATGTCGCTCAAATCAGGAAAAGTAAGTAAAATCTGAAACGGAGACCTTCGTTATCACTCGATCAATTATTTAAACATGGTTGTGTACAGTAAGCGTCAGAGATATGTGACCCCCCTCCAGCAATAGACAAATGTGGTCGCTAGTTCGAACCCCAGCATAAGAATCACACTTTTTGCTTTTTTTTTACTTTTGTTTTATAATCCTGGTTTTAATATTTTTTTACATTACCGCAAATATTTATTTTATACGTTTTGTTATTCCTTATTACCTACTCAGTTATTAACTCGGAACATCAAAATTACCCTTTTAATCAATTTTTAACTAGAACAATAATTTCGTTAACTTCACAAGAGTCCGTGCAGCGTGATGGATAGTGTAACAGACTAGTAAACACTAGGTTCGCGGTTCGAATCTACGTAGAGGATACTTTTTGTATTATTATACTTGTTCTTTTTTATTAATAATTTATTAACATCCTATTTAATATAGTAAGTTTAATTAAAATAGAAGTTAAAATCTTTTTTTTAAGGATTAATAATGAAAATTCCATAGTCATTGGTAACTTTTTATTAACTAAAAAGTAGGTATTTAAATACTATTATATTAAATATTGTTTACTAACTGAATAATAGGGGTAATATATATATATATGACAGTAGATATATTATGCGTGTTCTGTAAACTGATTACTATATATTTTACAGCTAAATATTTACTAGTTAAATTATAATGATAATGTGTAGTCAATTATACATCAGTGAAACTTAAAGTTAACAAGTAAAATACCTTTAGCTTAACTCTTACTGTTTAAAATTGTGGTATTGGTGGTCTGCATGCTGTTAAACTTTATAAGGCATTATATTTTGGTTGTTTACTTTAGATTATACCTACATTTTACTTCATTGAGTAGAACCGTAAAAACAAGTCGGGTCATAACTTTTTTTATAAGTAATACCAAACTACTCGGTTAAAAGTGAAATGTATAGTTTCCCTTTTCTTTGATTATAAATTAATATTCTTATTGCATTTAACACAATTTTTCAGTTATACTTTAGACAGAGATGGCGGGACACAGCGGTGGGAGTTGTGGAAATTGCGGGAAGAGGCTTTTAAGTATAAAATGGGCTATTCAAAAAACAATTTCAAAAATGAGTATAGGTTAGACCGCCCCTCGCCCTATTAGTCTGTATGCCATTATCAATATGTAATACGTAATCTAAACCAGCTATTTAACGTTGCAAAGAGAAACGACATGTTATCAAAGATAACAATAATTCATCTCTTAGCCCGTTACCAATGCAATGCAACCTTACCACAATCTTAGTAAGCATAGGGTATTTATCCACTAATTAGATCGAATTCAAACAGCTCCCATTAAAGTTACATTGAAATTTCCTATTAACAGAAACACTTTATTCAGTCATGTCACATCAAATTCACTTGAAATAATACTAATGAAGAAGAATCCATGTTAAAAAAACTACATTAAATGGCTAACAATATGTATGGTTTTTAAGGTAGAAATTAACGAGTTACCTCTTGGAAAAGCCTACTTGTTTAAGCACTATCTTGTTATTTGCAAAAAAACAATATAATTTGTTAGACACTACTTATACAATAGCATTATACCTACTCATTATTTTAAAACTTGCATGGAGTAAATATTTGCCCAATAATGGAGAAATGCCAACAACACATTTTTTTTTACAATTTTTACTAATAACATAGAGGAAAACCTTTTTTATCTTCTACCTGTTTTAGCCGGCTTTTCATGCTTGAAACCATGTTTGAACATACATTGGTGTTCCTCATCAATTCCCACTTTCTATAAACTTCTTCGTCTAAGTTTTGTCTTGATTTGACTTGTGTAGGGTCCCAGTTAAGCACCATAAATTCTCAATAGGATTAAGGTCAGGGCTTTTAGAAGGCCAATCTAATACAGTGATGTCTGTTTGTAAGGCTAACCACTCTTTCACTATACGGGAACGATGCACTGCACTATTGTCATGCACCAATGATTTATGTCTTGCACTAAATAAATTTGTCCTTCGGGATAGGCGACGCGAACGGAAGGCAACATGACGTCACGTAACACTTCGAGGTATCGCTCGCTGTTCATTCGGCCTCCAACTTCAACGAGCTGCTCGGGCCCCATAGATGACATCCAGCCCCAATACGCTAAAAAAAAATCTCATGAGCATACCATAACTTGAAAAACGTAAAACTGAAATCACAGTTTTTTTTTAAAGTGCAGGTAATGAAAATTGTATACTTAATATAATATACCCACCTAATGATATCCTTCCGCTTGTTCTAAGGTCTAGCATAATTTTGGGGTCAAATCGCTCTCCACTTCTGCGCCACAATATTTTTCTTCCATCTTTGTCTGACTTAAAATATTTCTCGTCAGTAAATACGATATAACGAATCTCACCCATCTGCGAATCGTATTTCTCTGCAAGTAAAAATAGTATTAAATTTGCTCGTTTATGATGATAAAACTTAAAAAACTCAAATAGCTTTAAAAATAAACATGGCTCTAAGACTATACCTATTACTTCACATAAAAAAGCTGCCGATTAAAAGACTTTTCTGTTAAATATATTTTTCTATCTTATCCCATATATAGGTAAACACACGACAGTAAATCCTCACAAACAAAATCTGGTGGCTTAACTTATTGATAATATTTTACTTTTTTTACTAAAAAATAAATGTCCCAATGGAGTCACAGGTTACAAACTTACCGTTATATTCAGTACTCGTGTGCTATTTGTTTAATACTTTTGTTCTCTTCCCAAAGAACCACAATTTTATCGAACCATATTGTCATTGAAACACAAAAAAACGGACGGGGGCAGTTATTCAATTGCTTGAAATGCAAAAGGATTGTCGAGAGATCGTAATTGCGTTGCGACACAGGTATGATTCGCACACGCAAATTATGACTTACCCTCAGACAAATTTTCTCTACGAAATAACTAGACGCATTTACTCCAGTAAATTAAACCTTAAAATGTAATTGGTAAAAGTCGTTGTTAGTCGTCTGTGGAAATAAAATGAATAAAAATGAGGGTAGGAAAATATTGATAAACCAAAGACATTACTAATATGATCCAAGACAAGCTTGCAAACCAGGGACGAGTATAGATATAAGTAATAGTTGGAACAGAATATCTATGTTAAGGGACCTCGATGTCGATGGCGCTTACGCCATTATCAGCGATGCTCCAATAAAAAATGCAACGATGCGCAACCCGATGCGGCGTAAGCGCCATTGACAATAAAGTCCATTTTTATAGATTTTGTCATAGTTCTCTATTGCCGGTCGGAACTGGTTCATATTTTTGTTGTGTAGTCCATGTGTTACGATAGCCCAGCGGAAAAAAGCCGGACTAATGTATCAGTGAAGCGAATGAGTGTGAGCCGAGGCCCCAGGATCGATCCCAGCTTAGCTGACAAGCAGATTTGAGATATTTCATTTTTGAAAGAATTAAATGACAGTGTGGTAAATGCCGATTCTCGTGTCGAACGAGAGTTCCAGTTTTACACCTAGGGGGGTCACGTATCTCTGACGCTGACTGTACATAATATCTTCCTCAACAAAGCCCACAATGGCGATAGGTGACACAAATTTACAAATAAGGTTGTCAGATATTTTTGCTGCCCTCGTTCAGGAAAATACTATTGTAGGTGACTGTACAGGCCTGTTGTGAATATATTCATTATTATAGTTTATTACAAGACGTTTCAGTATTATCCAGGTATTCACTCAGCAGAATAGGCCTCTGGTGCACAATAACTACGGATTATACCTACTTTAGCCCCAACTGCGCAAGTGCACTGTATACCTAGTAATATTTCTGAATATAGTCCCTACTCTACATAGTGATACTTATATTAAAAAGCTAGTCTAGGTGGAATATAGCATCGCATATGACATCTTGATATCTTGGTCGGAGATTATTGATGGAACAACGAAACAATAACTTATTGTAGGTAGGTAAACATGTACCAAAGTCATCAGAACACACTTAACTTAACACTTTCCGTACCACACTTCGCTACGCGCTACGCTTGTAGCCGACCCTAGCGTTTTCCCGTTTTGTAGCGGAAAGCGCCTACGAACGGAGAGCGCGCCTAGCGGGTTCCTGGTCGTGAAAGTGTTAAGAGCACAACACACTTCACTCTGTCAATAACTGCTGAGTTAATTTCAATATATCTAGCTACACTGCAGATATTTGGATTAATTTCCGCTTTCAGCAGCAAAATGATAGCAGAAGGTTGTCGTGAGATAGCATGAGATAAAACGATAGTTTCCGGTAAACTGTCACTATATCACACTATCCTCTGTGACGACCTGCTGCCACCATAAGCTTCCTGGACACTTTTGACGACTTTTCCTCCTTACCTATGTAATTTCCATCTACAGACTACACACACACCTCATCATTAAGCTTTCACAGGGAGCAAGAGGTCTCCACACATGAGCGCAACTTTATTCGTAAAATTCTACGATTCGAACAGCACATATTCTACACCAATTTGTAGTATAACAATCCAGGTTAACCACTGCTGTAACTTGATTTTTAACCGACTTCAAAAAAGGAGGAGGATCTCAATTCGACTGAATTTTTTTTATTTTTTTTTATTATTTTTATTTTTTTTATAATTATAATTTTTTTGTATGTATGTTACTCGATATCTCCGTGAATCGTAAACCGATATTCAATTTTTTTTAAATCGAACGGGTATAACCCCTAGATGGTCCCATTGTCACCAAGTCGGGGTCTGATGATGGGATCCTGGAGAAATCGAGGGAACTCTTCAACTATTATAGGCACACCTATAGTGATTTCACAATTTTTTAAAGCAACTCGGCCACTTCCTCTTGGAATAGCGGATCCTAAGTGAAGTCGGTTCTTTTTTTGTTTAAATTATTGTGGATATATTTTTAATTCACATGAGTAATCAAAAACGTTCGCCATACTAATTAAGGAGCGGCTACTTTGAAAAATTATAGGTTTTTTCAAACGCTCTATTGACTAAACAGAAAAAGGGACTGAATTTATTTTTGAATGTATATTATTAGACTATATACTCTTGTTTATGGCACAAGCCGAAACACGATTGCTGAAAGTTACCTCGATAGAAAAAAAATCCGAAGTTGGGTCCTTTTTCCCCTTATTTTCCTTAGCTTACGTAAACTATAACAGATTAAGCAATACGACTAAGTAAAAAATATGGTATTCTGGTTTATCTAAAAAGTCACAGAAACAAAATTAGACAAAACTTTATAGATTCGCTTATTTATCGTAGTTTAGTCAAAAAGTCTGATCCCTAAGAGAGCTGCATCTCTTTCTTTCGTGCACGGGAGCCATAAACGTGTCTCTAACGGATGGCCGTGGCTTGTCCGAATCGAGGAACGGCCTTAAGCACGGGAGCACCTATGTGTGGTGACCTCGAGTAGCACGTATGATCTATCTAGTAGTTGATGTTATCTGTGTTATCCTTACCTCTACCATCCATAGCCCATACTTAGACGAATGACAACAAAGTCAACACACATGCATCGATCTTTCGCGCAGATTCATTCGGACGCGTTCATCAATCACTCACTTCTAATCAGCCACGCTATAGGTCGTTACACACTAGGCGATTTGGTTCACAAGGTCACATAATATTTTACAGGTGCCATATTTTAATTTTAAAATATATAAACTAATTTTGATGGATTGATTGTGTTTTTAAAACTTTTAAACACAATATATCTCAAACATGAAAAAGTATCAACCAATATCGAAATTTTTAAGTAAATTCTAATTAACATACAGTATTGAGTAGTTAATGGATTGCAGTTGAATCGTGTCGTAATCGTAACGTGTTTTAAAGTTATAATACATCCCCTGTACAGTCATAATTATTCATAATTGTAGAGTCAGAAAAATAAAAAAGTAAACATACTCATTTACTTTCATTGCTTTCGCAATCATGCACTTTTAAACCATGGTTTCCGTGTCAGCTCGTTCGCTCGTTATACAGGATGTAACAAAAAACTTGTGATCCGTTTAAGGGCGTGATTGGTATTAGTATTGTGACTAAGAAAAAATAGAAGAAACACATTTTTGACACGAAAAAAAAAAAACATTTTTTTATGGGAGCAGCCGGGCGCCGTCCCGGCTTGCCTACCCTCCATACAAAACCAATTTTTATCACGTGATTTTTTTTATTTAGTTTTTCGTAACTAGAATACGATACCAATGATGGCCTTAAAAGGATCACCAGCATTTTTCTTACACCTTGTATTTGTCAATCGCGATGTCAGTGCGTAGCTCTCTTTAACCACCTAATGTGAAAGCGTTCTAATGGTTTCGTAAGTATATAACCTGGATACAACAAAGCAGAGCTAGGTATATAACGATATAGGTACCACCAGGGACTAGAGGTGCGTTTCCTAGGATATATATATAATAAGTAATACACGGAAAAACAGGATTTCTTCAGCCAAGAATACCAATTGTTTAAACAAAAGTAAATATTATTAAATTTAAACTTTCGTGAGACATACTAACATTATAAAATAACACCGTGCCGTGCCGGACGCAGGTCGGCAGTCGGCGACGCGAGGCGCAGCAGTGCGCCACGGGCCGGTTCAAGTAGCACTCCTAGTGCTTGAAGATGGAGACCTAGGCTCTCCGAAACATGTCGCAAGACGTGACTAAAGTGCCGTGAGTGTAACCGTGTTATTTTATAATAAGTAAATATTGTCTTGGACTAATTATAAGTATAGCTTTAGCCCAAAATATATTATACTTGAATAAAGACACCTACTTACGAGCTACCTTTAGGTGGCTCTCATGTAGATGGCGCTTTCGGACTTGAGCTTCATAAAGTTCTAAAACTGATTTTGAAGATAATTATCGTCAATTATATTGACTATCCAGATTGTCTGTGTAGCATTAGCCGTTGATTGGGTTTAATTTAACTATGACAGCAACATACATAATATATCATCATCATCTAAGGCCCTACAGCCCGGGGTGGGCCTTGGCCTGGTCGAGCAACTTTTTCCATTCTGGTCGGTTCATGGCTTCTTTTCTCCAACATCTAACTCCTAGGGTTTTGAGGTCTTTCTGAACGCCGTCCAAACACCGGAGCTTAGGCCTGTCTTTACTGCGGCGTCCGTCTGGTTTGCCACGCAAGCGGTGTGACATGTTTTATGAGAATTCTTATTTTACAACGCAGCGGGACGTGCACGTCTACGCACACGCATTCAGTGTGGTTCAGCCTTAATGGTCAATAAAATTAACAGTAACCTTAAGCCATTGACGATTTAAATTCTAGTATAGGGGGTATCACATGTGCATTTCCGACGCTTTAAAATTCTGATTTTAAGTGTTAAAGCGCTCCAACGTAATATACTATGTGCATGCCTACAATCAAATAAGCAATCGTAATTCACCTCATCACGTAACCAGACAAACAATGGCAAACAAGCATACCTGCCTGCAACTCCAGAGATGTCACATGCGCGTGTCGACCTTTTACAAAAAGGAGGATTCACTGTGTTGACGGCTAAAAGAACAAGACGGTCCCTCGTTATCACACACTGGGTCCTCTTTGAGCTCTTTGGCAACCTTACTCACCAGCAGGAACACAACACCATGAGTAGGACCTGCTACTTGGCTTTGGTTTTCCAATGACTAAGTACAACTCTGATACACAGAAAGAGATAATACCTAGTATTTCATACAGAATGGCCACTCTCCGCCCCGCCCCGATCTGATTACCTCACCCCGCGGCAGCCGGCTTGTAGGCCGCTTGGCAGGCTGTCAGTATGGTACGCACACATTGAAGTGTGTACGAGACGTGCCGTGCACACATAGGTGCTCACCAGAGTTTGATAGTACTATAGCGTGTCCGCCCTGTGTAGTATACGTGTTTAGCATTCTACGCATGTTTGGTGAATGAATGAATGAGAGGGTGTGACGAGCCCGCGCTGATTAGAGACGGGATTCGACACGTGATGGATGAGTCACTGATGAATGACTTCAGTGAATGATAGATGCTTCCTTGTTTTAACTATTCTGTGTTGTATAAAGTATTCATCACAACAGCGGCCTTTAGTCTAGTCAGTAGCGTGCAGATATTATACAATCCGTGGAATAAGATTTTTTACAACTAAGCATTATGGATAGTTGAAACCAAAAAAAAATCGTTTATGTACAGTGTATGTATATATATTTATCATGAGCAAAAATTCAAAAAATATAAATAAAACTATTGTTCAACAACTTTAAAAAATATGTAGTTCTAAATGCCAAGAAATACTTTATTTACATAACTTAATATACAGAGGTACTACAGTACAAATACTAAACTAAATTAATTACTAGCTCAAATCTAAACTAGGCCCTTGCGGCATTGTACCAAGGATGCTGGCGGCATTTCCTCGTTGTATCGCAATGCTGATACGCTGTGCGAGAAAACCGCCAGCTCTTCGGTCACCAGTTATTATTATTAGTTCTTAGATTATCTCTTTTTCATACAAACTAAATATTATATTCAATGTACGTTAATCCGTCTAATTGACATTGCTTGTCAGTGTTGTCACCCTACAGATATAATCAATTTTGCAATACATTGCGTGTTCAGGTAAACTTTAAAATGTACTAAAAATCGAACCGTAAGTTATTTTAAATAGTCGCTGAACAAACGTTGTTTAGTTTGAAGAGTAGAATCTACATTTAAATTTTTTGCTCGTGTTAATCCAATCTTTGCTGGAAATAAAAAAAAATCGGGCAAGCCCTTTCAAGCCGTAAAAATAGTTAGGTTTTCGCAGTTGCCACGATTCTTTATAATAAAATCAAAATTAATTAAATTTACGAATTTTTTCGTTTCTGTTATAGACTGTCAAAATACATCAAAACTTTCTTGATAGGATGGAACGCTATTCAAACTCTCTCTCTAGATATATGTAGTTCGAGATTGGATATTCATTAATTGCAAGTTAAATTTTGTTCTCTCACAAACAAAATACAACAAGTAATATTAAATCAAGAATATGTTAAATAAGGTTCAATTTCTCCTGTTTCAATGTTTCCCGGAATTGATTAAACTACGTCAAATATAATTGAGTTCTAAATAAATTAACTTTGCGCTATTGTAATGCTGAAAACCAGTCAGCCGAAAGATCAAATTACATTAATTTAAATCTGAAATTGCGACTTAAGAAATACGAAGAAGCCTGATTGTTTCGACATTATGCGTTTGATTTCTAATTTGATTGCTTTTGTGTTTGAATTTGAATACTGTATATTTTAGAATTAAACTAAGCACGGAATGTTTTAAATTAATTTTAGAAACACCTTATAAAATCAAAATTATTAAGTTAAATTTACAAAACCCTCAGTTACGCGGCAGTTTTTATATGTTTTTGATACTAGCGCGTCAATTCAGCTTAAATCAATTCGATATACTATGTTGTTGGGTAAGTGCTCCAAATAAAATATTAGGGTAAATGTTCGATGGAGCGGTCAGGCCGGGTGCCCCGGGGATCTCGAACTGACGGATAACTGCGTTTTTTGCTTGTTTACTTTTGTGTAGTAATTCTATTCGAATATTTTTTCGTTATTTTCTGGGATTTGTTTATTATTTCCATCGGTAAATAATGGATTGGTTTCGCTATATTTCGCCTAGCTTTTCACGATACTTCAGCTGCTACAACTTTGCCTACGATACAAAACATTGCCTGGCTTGAAAAACATGGTTTCTTTCACAAAACAGCTATTTTTATCTTATTCCTGAGATGGCCGTTTTTCTCCCATCTCAGGCGTAAGATATAATAAGCTGTTTTGTAAAAAAAGCAATGTTTTTCAAGCCAGGCAAAGTTGTGCATCATAGCTAAATCACGACAGTTGTTTAACTTTGAAGTAGTCTGTTAAAAACTTCGACTTTACCAACAGATAATCTTTCTACGTACGTCTTGTACAAAAACCTCGTTATAACGAACAAAAGCTGAACTTTGCATCCGTTGCCCGGGGCCAAGATCAGTAAAGTATCGTCAGTTAAAACAACGCTCGTGTACAAAGATCTTTGTTTTAAACAATAACAGCGAAAGTTTTGCTGTATCCTATAAAAAATGCCGGCGGCCTAATCTTTATACCTATTACCTAATAGGTAATGTCCCTGGAAGGAAGTGACCTGTTTGCATGGCGCTTGGGTGTACTTAGTACCTATAGTTAAGTTAGAATGTACGGAAATATATGTAGAATGGGCGTATTCCATTCACCAACGCAGTTTGAAGTTTTGTAATAGTTTAAAAGTATTTTTATATTTGAACAATACATTGAAACGCGACGCGCGTCAGCACTTTTGCGGCGTCCCACATTGGCCGCACTATGAGGTCAGCGGGGGCAGCGGCTGAGTTGGCAGCGGTTCGGAAGCGGGAGAAGTACGCGGTTCTGACCAACTATTTATTTGTTCCGCTGGCTGTGGAAACCACCGGTTGTTGGTGTGCCGAGGCGAAGGTGTTTTTAAAGGAAGTCGGGAGGCGTTTGCGAGAGAGAGGGCTGGACTCTCGCTCCGGCTCTTTCCTGATGCAAAGGTTGTCTATCGCCGTTCAGCGTGGCAACGCGGCGAGCGTGATGGGCACTTTTGCGTCGGGGGGGGTCGCGGGGTGGGTGTCTAGATCTAGGTTAAGGCCAAATATTGTTTGTACACATTGTAATTGTCTTTTGTGTGACTGTATCGATTAGTTTTATTTTAGTAATTATTTAGGATACCATATTTTGTAACCGTTGATTTAATGTATTTTACTTGATTAATAAATGAGAATAGTATACATTGAATAAAAAAAGTATTTTTTTAAGATGTCGGAATCCTATACTAAGATATTGAATAGAAGTAATGCGTAATAAAATCTAAATAACATTCTGGGTTTGAGCTTTAAGGCCGGACCACACCGACTGCGTCCCGCTGCGTTGTAAAACAAGAATTCTCATAAGACATGTCACACCGCTTGCGTGACGTGCGGTTTGACATGTCTTATGTGACTTCTTATTTCACGTCACGTGCACGTCCCGCTGCGTTATAGTTGTGTGGTTTGGCCTTTAGGAACCTTTTTTTTTTTTTTGTCGAGGGGAAAATCCTTTATGGATACTTCCGCGCCACGGGGCAGCGCGAAAGTTATGTCGGAGTCGCACCGACTAAAAACCCCCCGAGGGTCCTCCTCTACTGAATCTCTCCTGAACGCGCCGGTGCCGCCCTGATGTTATGCCCTTACGGTTTTCAGCCTGTTTGAGGATCACAGTCCCGTACTGTGACCCTTGACTACCCCAAGGTTCCCTTTTAGTCGCCTCGTACGACAGGCAGGGAATACCGTAGCCATATTCTGATGCCCGGGCTACAGGGCTCGGCCTTTAGGAACCTATGATTTGTGGTAAGTAGAATGACCAGACTATTAATTTTAATCACCAGACTACAGCTTCATTATAACTAGATCGGTGGAAAACAGTTTTGATTTTTGAAACAATGGCCGTATTAGCTGTTAACTGCTATGATTCTTAGTAATGGAAAAAGTTACGAATTAATTACGAAAGAGTCCAGAAATGCTTACCATGTTAGAAAATCTCAATCTAATTAATAAGTATTTCACGTGAAGATCAAAGACAGATTATCTGGATTTGTAACAATATCTCAGAATCCCAATATAATGGAGCTAAATCTGATAATTCAATTAAAGTCCAATTCAAACGAAATGAGCAGCCTAATCTCCCCGTTTCATTCGTACGGGAAACGGGTATCCTCCGGAGAAATTAATCGCGCGATTTGGGGTGCGATTCTTGAGTCGCGACTAATCTGCGTTTATAAATCTTGGATTGAGATTGATTAATCAGTTTGTGATTCGACAGTTGGTTCTTTTCGCTGTTTTTCTTTAGACGGAGAGCTAGCCACATCAGATATATCACAATAATGAGAGCGACGAAACCCCTCTCGTTAGTTCGCTATGCTTTGGAGGAGCCCAAAGAATGCATACAACTTACATACATATATACAATCACGCCTATATCCCAAAAGGGGTAGGCAGAGATCACGGATTTCCATTTGCTACGATCAATGCAGCAAAACGGCTCTCCGTGAGCCACTTTTCGCCCCCGTGAAGAACGAGACGTGATGGGTGGCGAACCGCATCGCCGCCATGCGGATGACCATTAATTAAAAAAAATCACCACAGCGTTCTCACGAGCAACAACTTGAAGAAAACAAATCCTAATGTTCTGGGTTCGATACAATATTATGGGAAATTATGTAATTAATTAGATTTTACCATAGCCAGAAGGTTCTGTTGGGGGAAGAAGTGCCAAATGATGTATAGTTAAATTTATAATATAGTGAATAGCCTAATACACGTTCTTTGTTCTAATACTAGTAGTCCGCCTCGAAACGAGTTGACCAATATAACAAGACCCCAAGGAGGATTTTTTTCTCCTTCTAGCTACATAGCCACTTGATCGATCCTGCTCATATACGAACTTACAAATTTTATGTATCTCTGCTACAGCCAAAAAGCCATCCAAATGCCGAGACGTCCCAGTAGCCAGATGACAGTTCAGTCTGGAGTTGTTTGTAAGAACTCACATCGCTTACGCTCCGCGAGTTCGATTAAAATATAGGTCCTGTTTTATAGTCAGGTAATGGTACGATATTAGGTTTCGATATTATTAAAGTTTGATATTATTTGATATCTTGTGTAACTCATGCTCTAGAGCAATTATCTAAAAATGTAGAAATTGTAAAATTGTGCTTTGAAAAATATTTAGGTATTTGAATCTTTTGCTGACAAATCATTCAATATAGAATTAAAGTATAAAAATTCTGTGGCATATCGTAAGAGATGTAAATATCTTTTTAATTTGTACTTTGTAGCCTCCTGGAACACCTGGAACCAGCCAAAATAAAAAAATGCTAATTTTTATTCGAATATTGAATTAAAGTTTATTTTATCAAGAAAACAAAACTGAAAATCAACTGCTTAGTGTGGTGGAAAAAAGTTAGAAACCTGGGCTACGTGCTTCTTCAGATATTAACTTTTTGTCATTTATCTAAGTCAATATTGAATTAAAGTTCAAAAGAATCATAATGAATGTTTATAGTAATAAATTAAACCTTCATGCACAAATGTAGAACTATAAAATAAATGGAACACTAAAATACTAGGTATATGCAAGTATTGCATGTAAGTACCTGTTCCATTATACTTTACCGCGCGGCGCGTCGCATATCACGGGGCGACGACAAGGCCGCGCAGTGCGGGGGCAATATGTAGGCACGGTAGTGCGTTCGTCCGAGTTTGATAAATGAATAGTGTCACAGTATGTAGCTTGATAACGTAATTACGCAACTAGTTCAACTAATGTGTGAACACCGTATTTTTTTTTAAATTTATATGATAAATACATTTCTGCGCTTAAGTTGATTTACCAAAGGCACTGTTATTTTAATTAGCTTCTTCTTGGAGCTAATTAATGTCATACTTTTATCCGATAATACCTTTACAAGTTACTAAACATGCATTTAATTATTCGTATAGTATAATCATACCAGTCATTCTGAAAAATTTTTGCAATGTGTATGTTGCTTATTAAAATGAAAAATCTGATTGTTACTAATACCTTTAGCATCTTGTTGGTCATAAACCGATGATTTTTAGAATTTTTCTTTATTATTTTACTAGGATGTTATTACTGACCGTTTTTGAAATAAACATTTTAAATAAAAAAAGGCCACTGAAATGTTCATAGAATTTCATACTGATTGAATTTCATCACTTATTCATACAAAGCATTTGAGAGTAAAAACGCTAAAATTTTTATAAATTTTAGCGTTTTTGAGGATTCCGTAGTTAACTAGGAGCCCTTATAGTTTCGCCTTGTCAGTCCGTCCGTCCGTTCGCGGTCTAGCTCAGTATACTCTGAATAATTTGAACTGACCTCATCCACTTAGTGTCTTATCTTTTGTTGGAAAACCGCAAGCGCACGTGCCAATATGAAAAAATGGTGTGGCCACATGTAAGCGTTTATTGAATTTTTACTATTAACACCACGGAATAAGATTCAATATGAACTAATACAAAAAAGCTTTGTTCTCTACTCTACGGTTGCGCCCAGGACAAGCGACTCAAACGCTCTAGAACCAGCGTAACTCGACACCGTGATCCGAAACATAATGCGTAATTAGAGGTCGCGCTAGCATTGGTACTCCGAGCGCATGGCTAGTTAGCGCCTAGGAGGCAATTGTAATTTTCCCAATGGGGCGGGTTATCACAGGGTTGGATTCTGATTAAAACATTTGGCTGGATATACGATTTACAAAAAAAATATATCAAAAAACTAAAAGGTACATTTAATAGCTATTGTAATGTTTTTACTTTAGTTTATACTAATTTCAAACAATAATTACGATTTGAAGTTTGTGAAACGGAACGTGTTTTAATCCACCAATCAGCGTCTGGTTAAGTCACTCCTGTTGTGAAAACTAAAGGGGTTGGCAACTGTCACTAGTTTTGTTCTATGGGATTTGGTTTAAAGGAAAAAAAAACAGAATTTGACACTGTTAGCAGGTTTAACAGGGACGAACCAAGGACGAACAAATATGGCTAGTGACAAACATGATTGACGTCACAGGAACTGTAGATCCATTTCGGCGCGAAAATTTAAATTGTCAGTTTGTAATGTAATTTTTTGACTACAAATTATAGTATTTTCATTTTTTTAAACATTCGTGGTCTATTCTACGTGCAATTCTTTCAAATGAAAACATAAATGAAAATATTTCATCTTGCCTTTAAAAAATAAACACGGAAGTGAGGCCTGATAAGAACTTTCAATGAAAACTATATTGAAAAAATCGATTGAGCCGGTTTTGAATTATCACTCAAAACGCGTAGTGAAAGAACGAGTGCTGGATAGTAAAATGATGTAAGCGCCGCCAAATATCCCTTAATAAATTACCTTTTAGCTGCTTTTAGGGTGCTGTTGGGGCTGCCTCGCTGGTGCAGTGCCTCGGTCATGTTTCTTGAGGCGAACACGGATGGCTTTAAAACTATATTGCGAAAACGTGTTGCCTCAGTCTTGTTTAGAGTGAGAGACAGTACCAACAGCCTCCTGAATGCCGTGCTGAACAAGTACGACTGTCCAATTGTGAGGCACTGGAATAAGGTTCACATGAGTGACAGGCCTGTTATTTTGAATATTAATTACTTACGTAGGTATCGAATTCTAAGTTATTCTTTTTTTTCATTTGTTAAGTTGTTTAACTTATTTGTTTAAATAAATTTATTTATTTGATTTTATAATTTAATTTAATTTATCTAAAGTTATTGTTGAGTATAAACTTAATTTTTCTGTGTGAGTTAGATAATAACACTAACAACTAGAAATAAGGTATTACTGTATCACTATCATGCTTATGGGCCTAGAGCCTGAAATAAATAAATAGTAGTAACCTGAAATAAAATAAAAATTATAGGTTTTTTCAAACGCTCTAGTTACTAAACGGGAAAAAGGCTGAATTTATTTTCGATAATATATTACTAGACTATATATTTACTCTTGTTTTTGGCACAAGTCGAAACACGATTGCTGAAAGTTGCCTCGATAGAAAAAAATCCGAAGTTGGGGCCTTTTTCCCCTTATTTTTCTTAGCTTCATCATTCATCATCATCATTTCAGCCGAAAGACGTCCACTGCTGGACATAGGCCTCCCCCACTGAACGCCACAATGACCGGTCCTGTGCCACCCGCATCCAGCGGACTCCAGCGACCTTCACCAGGTCATCAGTCCACCTTGTAGGGGGCCTACCAACTCTTCGCCTTCCGGTGTATGGTCGCCATTCGAGAACCTTAGTGCCCCAACGGCCATCGGTTCTCCGTGCAATGTGCCCTGCCCATTGCCACTTAAGTTTAGCGATCCGACGGGCTATGTCGGTTACTTTGGTTCTGCTACGGATAGATTACGGATAGATTTTCTTAGCTTACGTAAACTATAAGAGATTGAGCAATATAACTAAGTAAAAAATATGGTATTCTGGTTTATCTAAAAAGTCACAGAAGCAAAATTAGACAAAACTTTATAGATTCGCTTATTTATCGTAGTTTGGTCAAAAAGTCTCATCCTTAAGAGCGCTGCATCTCTTTCTTTCGTGCACGGGAGCCATAAACGTGTATGTTACGGATGGGCGTGGCTTGTCCGAATCGAGGAATGGCCTTAAATGTTGTATTATAACTGGCCGTCAACTACGGAACCCTACACTGGTTTTTATTTCGGGGGTACCTTGTTTCGCCAAACAGAAATTAAAAAAGGCTTATAATTTTTCGGGCAACTAAAATATGAATCGGCAGCTTTTCTAAGGCTTGTAATCAATGATCGGCCGGCGGTAGCATTTTATGTCATTTTGACTTCCAACGTAATAACTAATATGGATAAGCCTATGTTGTTCAAAATAAAATCACATGTTTTTATAGATTCACTGAATTTAATTTGTTATAGTAAATTATCAATCTCATCTCTTTTCAGCCGATCCCACGGAATATTACATAGAATCAAAAAATGTTATATATCAAAATTAAATTGTTCTTGGTATATTTTTCTACGTTTTTCACCCAGATGGTGTTTTTGAGTATTTGTTTTGCGTTTAGCAAACAACATTTTTTCACATTTTGTACAACATCTTAAACCTTTCGTTTTATCGTATTTAAGATCCGGTTGATCTTGTAACCATTAATAATGTAATGGTAAATTCGTTAGGCATATTTTACGTTACACCAAACATTATACCGATATATATCTAATGAAATAAACAATTCAGTTATTCCGTTTTACGTGTTCAATTGATGGATAAAATAATGATGGGAACGTCAATGAGACGAGACAAGTGCAAGACAAGAGTTGACGCAGACACATTTGTTCGATAGATAATTTATAAGTGGCCTATACTTTATTCATAACAATAATAGAAATGTTAAAACCTCGATAATAAAACTGGATAAAAAAATTAATAGGGATATAAATTCAGTACAAAATTAAATAAAATCATATCCATGTAATACTTTCGTCGGAAAAATGCTACCGGTGTCCGATCATTGCTTGTAATAATATAAATTGGCTGTGTATTAATATTTAAGCGACAATAAATTTAAATAAACCTCAAACATGTGGCATCATAATATTGAAAAACGGCAGCAATATATAGCTGACCAAAAAATTAACAGGGAACTTGAAATAATAGGTTGGCAACAAAAATATTAACCTGGCAACTATTATTCAAAGCCGGATTGTTTTAAAGATTCGTTGCCAGCTATTTGTTTTTGCCTAATTAACCATTTTGTATATAATTTGCAGGTATCATTTTAATTACGGGAGCAGTAAATTTCAGAAATATGGAATTATTTTAGAGATCCCTACCAAAATTCCAAAAAAGGAACACTGTGCTTTTCTGTTTAGTCACAATTACTATTTGCTCCAAAATCGCTAGACCGATTGACCTGAAGTTTTACATACTACTTACATTTTCTCATTTGTATTCGTGTTACATTTGTCCTAGGTTTTAGTTACGTAAAGACCTATCCAATCCATGGGGTATCCCCACATGATAGAGTTGGAGCGAAAAAAAAATCACCCCCCACTTCATGTGTACGTGAGGGAGGTACTCTAATAAAAAATATTTTTCTAGTTTTTATTCTACCACTTTTTCTGCGTAATTAGTTCACATACTCATACAAAATTTGAGTTTTCTAGTGCTAACGATCACTGAGCTAAGCTGCGGACGGACTGACGGACAGACAGACGGACATGGCGAAACTATAAGGGTTCCTAGTTGACTACGGACCCCAAAAAAGGAGTGTTTCGTCCTCATAGGTAAGTAACAAACCTCTTGGTTTGATTTCTAAATTAGCACGTGTGACGTGTCCGCTTACATCCCTAGATAAATTCGGTTTTTCACTTCGTGTTTAGGCACCTTTCATAATATTATTTTCTATATCATATATAGCCCTTGAATTTTGGTACAAGATATCTGTCGGTACTTAACACTATATTGAATTAAATCGGTTGAGCCGTTTTTGAGTTATCACTCAGAAACCTATAGTGAAAAGACGTAAGTGAAATGACGTAAGCGCCGCCAAATTTTCCGTAAGAACCGACCTTTTAAATCAATGAATTGTAACAGGCCGGCAACTACGGAACCCTACACTGAGCATGGCCCGACATGCTCTTGGCCGGTTTTTTTTTAAATACAGTTCATTATGAAAATGGTATTTAATTTACATATTTATTGCGTAGGGTTCCATACTTACCAGTCCGTCACTAGTGTCACTACGCACCCACTCAATAAGTTGTTTTTAATATGATATTTTGCGGCCCTTACACATTTTACTATGCGGCACTTACGTCCTTTTTAGGGTTCCGTAGTCAACTAAGAACCCTTATAGTTTCACCATGTCCGTCCGTCTGTCCGTCCGTCCGTCCGTCCGCGGTCTAGCTCAGTGACTGTTAGCACTAGAAAGCTGAAATTTGGTATGAGTGTGCGTTAATCACGCCAACAAAATGATAGAATAAAAACTGGAAAAATATTTTTATTAGGGTACCTCCCCTACACATGCGTAGGGGGTGAATTTTTTTTCGCTCCATCCCTGTCGTGTGGGGTATCGTTGGATAGGTCTTTTAAAAATAGTAGAGGTGTTGTAAAACATTTTTTGGATAAACCGAATAGTTTCGTAAATAATAGCACTGAAAGTTCAAAATGGGGCGTCCTCCCCATCTAACTTTTGAACCGTGGGTCCAAAAAATTTGAAAAAAAAAAATCATGAAAGTGGGGCTTAATAAGTACTTTCAACGAAAACTATATTGAATAACATCGGTTGAGCCGTTTTTGAGTTATCGCTCAAAAACGCATAGCGAAAGGTCGTAAGTGAAATGACGTAAGCGCCGCCAAGTATCCCTTAACAAATGACCTTTTTGAACGGATGTATGGTAATAAGTCGGCAACTACGGAACCCTACACTGAGCATGTTACTAGATATTTTTGAGTTATAGCTCTTAAATGTCTTAACCGATTTTATACAAAAGAGTTAGCGTTCAGATTAATTATCTGACTTCACTTTCATGATTTTTTCTGAACTCATGGTTTAAAAGTTAAAGGGGAGGGGGACGTTTTTTAAACTTTCGGAGCTATTTTAACGAAAGTATTAGTGTTATCTAAAACTTGTTTTAAAAAAACCTTTTTTTTTGGACCTATCCAACGACACTCCACGCGATAATATATGTGTACGCGAGGTACTCTAAAAAATATTATTATGTCAGTCATTTGCGAATAAAGTCATTTATTCTAATTCGTTATTCGTATTCAAATAAATTATTGCCCATCTCTCGTGGTTAGCCTACTTGAGGTTATCCCGAGTTACAGTAGACATCAAAAAAAAATTCCACTTTTGGACCTTATTACAAAGGAGTAAGGCGCAAAACTGTAAACATATTTTTGATGTAAACCGTACATTATCTATGTTAATATTGTTTGTTGTTGTGGACATACTTGAATAATAATATCCTCAAGGTGCTGTTATTTGGCTGTTTTGCATCATTCTTGAAAAAAGCACTATAGTTGTCTAAGCACAGAGGGCCATTGCTGGTTTCTTATTAAATTATAACTTTGTATTAAAAACATATATTTATTATTATTATATCTCAAATTGACATATGTATTTTTCAATCTGAAATTTTGCGAAATTTAAATGTAAGCAATCTACAAAATATGTTTATTTACACTACTTTGACGATCATAATATAAATTTGTATAAATTAGGCTAAGACCATTTGTACTATAATTTATTATTATGAAATAAATAAATCTAAATCTAAATCATAAAACTCAGCCAGCAATGACCTTACTTCACCTCTTTAATCGCGTATACTTTATTCCTGATCTTACGGCACGTTTGAAGCGTCAAGATAACAATCAAAGTAAAGGCGATTAAATCCAGACTTTATTTAATAAAAAAATAACTGTCTATGGCCGATATATGTAGCTATTTATTTATATTAATAGGTTAAAATATTTTATGACATGTGTTTACTGTAAAAAAAAAGATACATCTCGTTGTTTATATCAGTTTTTATCTTTATCATATCATAAGTTAAAACTAACCTATTTTATATTATAAGCCAGAGACTTAGTTAGCTATTCATATCTGCCTTTAAATTTACCCGAAAAACAAATAAATCCTATTTATTAAATATAATACAGATGAAATGAAATAAATAAATAATTGCAGCTTATTACTTCTACCACAAATATTGTTTTTGCTCGATTTGGCGGCGGTACTACTGTGCCTTCGGATACAAACTGCGTCAACTGTGAAAATGCAACTAGGTAAGCGTAGTGTGAAATGCCACGATTTCACTTCTCGCTTGCACTCGTGATAACTTAGCTCTTGCTAGAGGCGCTCAAGGTCACGACCGTGCGCCGACATGAACGCGGTACGTGTTGTTATTTTTAGATTTTAGGATTGAAGTATTTTCTAGTATTTTGCCATTTATACGTGAAACCCATAAATTAAATTTTCTATATTTTTGGAATTTGGTTACATTTCATCTTACGATGATGTAAACTTATCTTTACAAACTTTAATTCAATATTGACGCTACTGCACAAATAAAAGCATATATCTCTTGAAGCACATTTCAGGATGCTCTACATTTTTGATATGTATATTGGCATAGAGACTAGGATTTATTATCGAGTATTTTACAAACTTTAATTCAATATTAACAGATTGAAGGGCGAATTTTAATTTAACCGTTTATCCCGTTCGAAAAATGACTACAAATTTAATAAAATGTAGCGCTTAACATTTCAAACACAGTGAAAGTAAAATTTCAAACTTTAATTCTATATTCAAAGTTTTGTACCTAAAAAACATAAATACCTACCTTATACCTAAAGCAGCCTAGCTACATAATTGCCGTCATATACAAATATGCTCCAAAATAGGTCCCCTATACATATATGATGTCAAATCAAACTTTAAAATTGTCGAAACTTATCACGGAAAATACGGGTAACTTAACGCGCCTATTATATAAATGACACAACTTCACAGTCTTAACCTATTTTGGTATTATTCTTTTCCAACTGAAAAACTTTGTTGGTCTGTCACTCTGACCTCCACCCATTAAAAGCCACCAAATGCCCGAATCTCTACATTCTAATAAGGATGGTAAGGCAATCTAACTATATATATGTACAGTCGACGTCAAAGATGTTTACACTTTTTCACCTTACTCCGTTGTAATAAGGTGCAAAAGTGTAAACATATCTTTGACATCGATGGTACATAATTGCTCTCATTATTGTGTCATTTCTCACGTGGCCAGCTCTTAGACCATTTGGTTGCCATTTTGTATAGAACACAAATCTTAGCTTTTAGGTCGATTTGTGTAAGAGATTTGGGGTGCGATTCTTGAGTCGCGACTAATCTGCGTTTATAAATCTTGGATTGAGATTAATCATTTGTGATTCGACAGTTGTTTCTGTTCGCTGTTTTTGGTTTCCATTTTGTAGAGAACAAGTCTTATTGAGCTTTTATGTCGATTATTTGTAAGATGTCCCATAATATAATTAACATGCTCTCTTCAGAGACCTCTCTAAGAGGTTAGTGGATGCCACTGGTGACCGTAGAGCTGGCAGCTTCCTTGCCCAACGTATTGCAATTGCCATACAAAGGGGAAATGCTGCCAGTATCTACGGTACCATGCCGCGGGGGGATTTTTTATTCAGTTTAGTGTTTTGATTTAAGTTAGCTTTTAATTTATATTTAAGTTTTTGTTTATTATTGTACCTACTTATAACGCTTATTATTGATAATAATAAAATTATTATATATGTATATTGAGTACCATTATTTTCTGATTATTTTCGGAATAAATCGGATATTCAAAATACACTAAGGTTACCTTGGAGTTCAAAGAGGGCCCGACTATATTGGACTATATTGTTCCTTTAGCCGTCAACACAGTGAATCCTCCTTTTTTGTAAAGGGTCGGCAACGCGCATGTGACATCTCTGAAGTTACACGCGTCCATAGGCTATGGTAGCTGCTTACCATCACGCGGGTCGTATGCTTCTTTGCCACCGTCGGTATAAAAAAAACACAGAAAAGTAAATGGCTACGTTATCGCCTGAGCCGCGATGACAAACGAAAATTATTCTTGGCTTACAGTCCGTTACCTAACTTTCTTATCATCGAAGATTCACTGCTGGTGACCTTAGTCACCAGAGTCTAATATCTTTAGCCGTCAACTGGAGTTGCAGACGTCCATAGGTTACGGTAGTTGCTTCATTATCAGGCGAGCCGTATGCTTGTTTGCCGCCATCGTAGTTTACTAAAAACTTAAAAAAAAATATCCAGTATTTTTTTAATTAACAAAGTTGGTACAATTAAATTTATATTAAGTTTCGCCAAACATAATGTTTATCGGCGAATGTTGCACTCACTTACAGTTTTTGTGTACCCGATCTTATCTTAGGAACTTATTTATCTAAGTATTTATGATTATAACTTATCCTAGGTGTTATATAAGTATATGTATGTATGTAGGTTTATATATACCTATACTTTTTCTTATTTCCTAAAGTAAGAACTAGCAAAAAACTGAAACCCATTCACGCTTAACGTTTTTTCTGAGTAACAAAACAAAGTACTCTTTCTCGATATTTTTATAACATAACAAAAGGAACCCTATTTTCTAGTCCCCGGGGAAAACCTCGGCAACGTAAATGGCGGCTGAAAGTTTTATCGAGCGCTCTCAGAGTAACACCCCGGATTAATATTTGATCTGCACCAAATTGTTCAGTTTCAGTATCCGCCGATCGCCCGATTTCATTTTACCTTGCAATTAAAACCATAAGTCTTCATTTTAATCCTTTTACCTACACCCCTATCGTTAATCCTCTATTCTGCGTTTGAAAACCGTATGTAATTACCACCATTATTGCAACCAGGGGCCGTATTCTAACTTTAAAACACGCACAGACACGATCCAACTTCAATGCAAATCCAATACAATAACAACACAATACAGCTTACGACTACACGTCTGAATCAAAAATGACGGAATTTACTTGAAAATTACTGCGTTGCAACTACAATACTACTTCAATATTGGTTGATTATTGGTTGAGAGTTGGAGTTATGTTTAAGACAGATTTTGTTGTTAATGTATTATGTTTGTACATTTTAAAATTAGAATATGGCACCAGTACTGTAACATCAGTGTATATCTATGCCAGTGCGGTAAAAACGTATGAAAATTAATTCCTCCGAAAATCCGGCCTCCTCCCCTACCGCAGGCACAATCGAGTTGGCCATGGCGGTGCACTGGCGGTCATTCTAATGGTTTCTGACCACATCATTTAGGATTTATAATATGTGTGTAGATAAAGTAGTGTATGCAACTGTACGTAATTAGGCCTTATTACGTAACAGTTTTCGATCTATCTTGTTTGAAACTGTACCTTTACTAATTACTATTTACAATACTGATACTATATTCTAACTTATCTAACTCAATACTTTTACACAACACTGTGTGGACCATGTGGTTTACTTGTAGGTAAAAATACTAAGAATTGTTTACCATGTGGTGGCAAATAAGCATAAGGCAAGCCTGATGGTAAGCGCCTGCCTTACCCTACGGACGTTTGCGATTCCAGAGATGTCCTTTGTTCTAAGCAATCCAATTAATGAAGGTGTCCAATCAAATATTAGTTCTATTTTAATGTTATTTGTATTTAACAAGGCCCGGAAAAAAGTAATTTAAAACTTATCACAGCAATCATCCGTACTCATCTCTGGGATTAGTGTTAACGAGAATCAAAGACCATGTAATACATGGGCCGCGATGTCTACACATGTTCGCGTTCCCGTAAGTCAGGCCAACACACTAGCGCCATCCGCGTCATGAATGCAGCGGCTCTATGTTCTATAAATATTGTTGGACGATTGATGCTGTCAAATCAGTACGGCACGGATCCTGTAAAGCTTGACTTTCGTTGGTCGCAGCCGATGTGACTGTCGCGCGCGGCTGACGCTCGCGAGACGCTAGCCTCGAAAGTAGCGCTATATAGTTTCATAGTGATTACTATCTCGTTCGTATAATATACTGACGCGTGACCGACACGACAGTCGCAAACATCAACTACGCGCGACAACCCACGAAAGTCAAGCTTTACGGGAAACACAACTAAAGAGCACTGTCTAGTCGTAGTTTTGTGTTGTGTCGCCCGAGCGTCGGCGTCTCACCAGCGTCAGCGACGTCAACATACAAAGGAGAGTTCATCAATCTTTTACTTTGTTTTTGAATTTGGAACTTTCACAAATAATAAAAAATCAAATTATTTTTTTTATTCTCTCTTCATGCTTGTTTAACATATCAGTCCTGGAATGATACGGTCTCTAACGAGTGTCTAAAAAAACGTCTCTCGCCAACCGTGAGATAAATCTGTGAGGCAATCGGAACGGGCTCCGAGGGATTTATTAGTGATTTAAGGGCTAATGAAATAACCCCGACATTAGTATACCCTGTATAGTGAAATTGGGGACACAGGGCAGGAAGGTTTATATGAAAACGCAGTAATTAGGCAGTGTATTACGGGGCCCACCGACTATCCCTATCATTTAGAACAAAAATTTGACAGCTCCGAACAACTGACAGGCCAATATCGTCAGGCCGACTGATAGTGGGTGGGCCCCATTACAGGTTACGTGTCCCAGGCACAGTCGCCATCAGGTATATTTTTGTGGCTGGTCACAATGCTTGCATCTATTGTTAATATACGAGTAAGCGTGCCTGTAATCATTGAAGAGTTCCTTCGATTTTTCCAGGATTCCATCATTAGACAGATATGGTGGAGTAGTTAGCCTAAGTGAAATCGGTTAGTTTGTCTTCAATATTAATATAAGATTGTTTGTCTTTGTGCGTCCTGAAGTGCAATATAAATCCATATATTTCAAACAATAAATATTTTTCTGAAGTGAAAAGCGCACTTAACGAAACAGAGGTTTTATTTAATTCCTCGGAAAAGAGCGACAGAATGGAAAATCTCTTTCTGTTACACAAATTAATCCCGTTATTTTGTTTAATTGTCGTTGTTGGCATTGATGCCCTTAATTTAAGCTTCAATTTGTATTTCAGCATTTAATTTTGATACTGGTTACAAAATGTGTTGATTAACAGCATAAAATTACAAAGCTACTTAAGCGTACATTGATAGAATCAAATTAAGTATTATTTTAAACAATTATATATCGTTTATTTAAATTCATAGTCATAAAACGTGTAACACTAATATCGAAAATAAAACAGTTCATTTAGGTAGATACTCCATTTTTTCCCTGACATGAAAATAAATAAGTACTTACGATGGCGAAATCGACCTATATTTTTCTTATCTTAAAAAAACGATTATCTTATATTAAATTTAAGTGTTGAACGTTTCGCATTATTTATGTTAATTTATTTAAATTTGGATACACGTTTCAAGGCGCAAAAACGGAAGGTAGGTTTAGGGCCCTTAGTATGTTATTAAAATAATTATTATAAATAATTACGCGGGTGCTTTAATGGCCGCGTCCGAGCCTTTGTTAGGGTGACGATACTATAATTAAAGTTGTTTATGCCTGAGGTGGTTTGTGCCGCTTTACACTGGAATTCAGCTAAAATTATACAGGCTCCAATTATTGACGTTATAGGCTAGATTGTTGTAAATTTAACACACCACACCACGCAGTTATAAATGTAACTAATTGTGACCCAGTAAAAGGCAAGATCCACCCATATATTAATAAAAATAAATATCATAATCCATTTAAGTTTGTGGAAAAAATATGTTTTTTTTTTTAGTTTTTAGTTTATATCAAATATATTGTTATTTATTTAAACACAGCAAAAATAAACTAAAACATAATATATTATTGTGTTTGGGATATAACTAAATAAAAACTTACTTACTTACAATTTTTATATTTACGTTTTTTATAAATCACAATTTGTTTTTGCATGTATTTGTTTGTGCAAGAGACCAACTTTTAACTAAAATTGTAGTTATTGTAATATTAATTTTATCGAACAAACGTACAAACAACTTCTGGCTACTGGGGCGTTTCAGCATTTTGATGGCTTTTTGACTTTAAGAGTTTGTTCGACGAGAATTTGAATAGCGTCTTCTTGATCTTTATGAAATTTGTTGAGGTTGTAGTAGAGATACATATTATTTGAGAGTTTGTATACGACCAGGATCGTATATCTGCAGGTTATGGAGCTAAAATGTGCGAAAAAATCATGGATGTCTTTTTGATTTCGATAGTTTGTCTGACGATAACTTTAGTAACGTTTTTCTGATCTTTATGGAATTTCTAGATACATAAAAATTGTAAGTTCGTATATGAGCAGGATCTATCAAGTGGTTATTGAGCTAGAAGGAGTAAAAAAATCCTCCTTGGGGTCTTGTTATATTGGTCAGCTTGTGTGCAAGTAAATCGCGATTACTCCGTTCGACGCGGACTAATGTTTTAAACAATAAATTCGGTCGCAAAGGGAGTGGACTTTTACTGGACAGTGATTACCCAGCATCTAAATAAGGGATATATTTTACCGTAAATTTAACGTTTACGCCTCCGTTATCGTCAAACGGGAGGTTGTGATTTTTTACTCGAGCTCTTTAACTGTTAGCTCAATCTTCATTAAATTAATTGAAGTCAACACCCAGTTTAGACCTTTTTGGTTTACGTTCTTAGTGTTTTACATTAATTATTTAAAATGACCTACCGTCCTTAGATAGCCATACATTTGACGTTACATACATCCCTGAGAGGGATCCGCCAGAGTGGTTACAGTATTCGCTATGTGCGAAGTGCATGGTGGGGGTAACGAGAACGATCGCAGTGCTCAATGTGACAAGAAATGAAACTGCAAATCCCCTGCCTGCTGTCAAAATAGTGGATCAGCCAGTTACATTTCATATAAGCAAGGAATACAACCTATTTATAAAAAAGGAAAAAAAGAGATTGATCACCTGCCCAAGAAATGGCGCCACAATCATGCACACAGCGAATAGGGAAATTCGCTACTTTGACAAGTTTGACACCCACGGCTGAGGAGAGAGGATAACGGACGATTTGCAATAAGCGGATTCTGTAGTTTCACAATAAAAATAACAGATCAGACGAAGAAATCTCATAAGACACTTGATAAGCGCCAGACGCCAATACGCGATTCGACTGTAGGTACCTGAACCATTGTCATATGATTCATGTGCTGACATCGAATCCCTAAATGACATATGTAAATAAGTTCTGTGTTGTCAATTATTACCTATTTATTTATTTTACTTATTATTAATATTATGACTGTTAGATTAATTTTTAATGTCAATTAATGTGCTTATTATTTTTAATATTTAATTGATATTAAGTTATTATGTTATTTGAATTGTTATTTTGATGTACCTATTGATAATGAATGTCCCACGTTGGTAGATAAATAAAGAAATTGAATTGAATTTAATATTGCTACACCACATTACAGTTCTAAAATAACTAAGTACAAAAACAGTTTTACATTCGAAATTTATATGTTAGCAAATATCCATAGACCCGTGAGTTAAAGACGTTGATTGCTTTTATTTTAATCCGTATGTACACAGCAATGTACAAGTTGCAGAACATTCTCAAAAACTCAGTAACATTCTCGGAAATTTTCGGAAAGTTACCCGAGAATTTAAATTAAATTTCCAATGAGGACATTCCTATGGGAATTATCAAAAAAATGTATTATCTATTAGTATTTTTTTTATAAACTCATAAATGAGACAGTTACTTAAAATAATTGATAAAGGCGGTGTCCAGCGAGTTCGTGAATATTTTTTTTGTTTGTAAAATTTAAGAATTTCAATAGTAGATTGTATTACAAGGGAGCAAAATGACGTATTTCGGTCGAGGGTAGCATGTTGAATCCCGAACGAAGCGAAGGATTCCAGAATATTCTAACGTGGAATCCTGAGCGTAGTGAGGTATTCAAGTGACCCGAGATCGAAATAATTTTGCTACCGCGTAGTACACTCTACTTTTCACTCCTTCTATGAGAAAAACGAAAACAAAGGTACTAAACTAGCTATCTGCTAGAAAGAGAAGTTATATAATGTTGTCTCATTTTAATTGGTTGTAAAGACAAGGAAAATAGAAAAAAATCGCAGAGGGAACAAAAGTCAATTTTGCTCCCTGTAAATGGGCTACAAATTACCCTTTTTCGAATAGTAGGGGTAAAAAGATATTTGTAGTTATAATACTAGGTACCCCGACAGGCTGGTCATACTAACAAAAAACACTGCACTCTTTAGCAGTAACACTTACTGCATGGCTGTCAAGATTTATGATAGACTGCAGAGTGATATAAAAAAATACCTCTAAATAAATTTAAAGACATTAAAAAACTGGCTTGTTCAAGAATGTTTCTATACAGTAGATGAATACTTTAAATACTACAATATAACTTGACATTTCCGCCTATAGTACTTAGGTCAATAATAGATAAATACCCATCTCTATATAATAAATATGCCTATTTTGTACATAGTTCATTGTTGTTTGTACATTGTTCATTAAATTTTATGCTGACATGGTAATAATATACATTATTTTATTAAGTTATATAAGTTTAATTTTTGCATGCCATATTCTGGTTAAATGTGTGATTTGTGTGAACCTTGAAATTTTGTAAGACCTTATGTACCACATTTTGAGCAAATAAATATTTGTTGTATTTGTAAGTTCTGGGAACATTCCGTATGGAAAATTTCGCAACTTTGGAAACTTCTCCTTGGTGCATTGCTATTTGGTAAATCATATACCTACTACTGGCCCTTATTTCACCATGGTGACAATTGTCACAATTTCTGACATATCGAAATTACTGAAGTCACAGGCTTCCACAGGCTACAGTAACCGCTTACCAACAGGCGGGCTGCATGCTTGTTTGCCACCACCATGATATTTTTAATAAAATTAAACATATTTATATTATATCGTTAATAAATAGGTACTGAGTTTATTGAAGTGCTTACGACAATTGTCACGAAATACCATAGTTCTTCTAAGAATTGTAAATATGTCTCGACATGAGATTAGGCTTGTGTCGGAATTTCGTGACAATTGTCGTGTTTTTCGGTACATATGTCAAAACTTCTGTTTACAAAAGTAGTAGTTTTAGTGATAATTAATGAAGTTTTTCTTTAAATACTACGCTGTTGGCAAAGAAGCGTGCAGCCCGCTCAATAGTAAGCGGTTTCCGTAGCCTATGGATGCCTGTGACGTCAGTAATTTGGATATGTCAGAAAATTACAATTGTCACCGTGGTGAAATAGGGGCCTGGTATTAATAATTTAAGCCACTGCGAATCATTGACTGTATTGTCGCATAAAATATATTATGTTGTCAGTTCATCGGCAGTGTTCAAATTTAATATCGTATCCACGGCCAAATGAACCGATTACGCAATGAAAGCTTCACACTGCATGATAAACACAATTAAGGGCTGACACAATGACAATAAATAATTACAAATTAAATGCAATAAAACATGTTTCATTTTGATCGACTTCAAACATGGTGTTCATCCCACCTTAGAGCCAAACAGGTCGCGCACGTACGCTGAGGAATTTTGATGTGAACGTAGAAATACTTAAGCACTTATTTTTTCAAAAGTACTTTAACTTCGATGCATAAATTTGTACACTAGGTAACCTGTTCACAGTATGGAGTTTCTGCTTTTGCAATAGGAACCCTTGGCCGGAGTCCGATGCCCTCAACCGTTTTAAAGAACTGAAGATGAGGTTGGTGGAGGCAACAGGTGACCATAATGCTGGCTCATTTCTTTATTTAGAGGTGGAATGGAATGTCATAGCTAGAGTGTAATGGGCACTCTTCCGCAGGAGAACGATTTGGGAGACATCTGGGGGTCAGAGTTATGATCCAGGTTATGTCATGTTTGTAGTTTTTAGTTCCTTGTAATTGTATTTTATTTAACCGACTTCAATGCCATAGAAGAAGGAGGTTCTGCATTCAGTTTGGTGTTTTTTTATGTTTGTTCACCGATTACTCCGAGACCCGTGGTCGGATTTGAGTAATTTTATTTTTATTTTCAGATTTTGATCAAAATAAAGAAGTATTTATTACTTGTATGAGTAATGGGATAATATTTAATTAATATAACACATTAACTGTGCTTCTAGAGTGCTGACAACCCTGTGAAAGCGAGGGCGATATAACGATTTATATAACGAGGACATGCATTACCGATTATCGTTGAACGTATTGTTTTTTGGGTTACAAAGAATTGACAATGTAGATTGTTGTGAATGTCCAGTATGTCCGTCTTTATCTGTTCTTGTTGCTAGTAGTAGTAGTTTGTGAGCATATACTGGCAGGGTCGCCATGTGAATTTGAAGATGTATTAAGGGGGAACACGGGTTTACCATTACAACACTTATTGTAACTCTTTGAACGGTGGCAAATGAGCATAAGGCCGTAGGCTACCGTAGTCTGTGAAGATAAACAGCTTCAGGGGTGTCACATGCCATAATTACCAAGACTAATTTATTGTTTTCTGTATGAAAGTTAACGATACTCTAAAAAGTATTTAGCTAGTATTCTTTCAAACCTTCACAAATTCGAGGGTGTACCTATAATATTCCCCAAATGGCATAGAACTAGCGTGTCTATCTTTCATCATCATACTAAAAGCAAGTGTATATCTAAAGTTGGAACACGCGACCCACCAAAAAGGATCTCAGAGTACACGCAACGCGACTGATTTTAAAACACGTTTCAAGATGGCTGATAGCATACCGTAACTAACCTACCTACATAATTAAGTCGGTTTCATTGTTACCCTTCAAAGAGCGGTGGAGGGTAATAAACGTTTCTATTTTACTTAGGGCCTTTTGGAAGTAAGCAATAATCACAAGGGTCTATGATAAGGACCAATAGCGTCTTCTCTGTCATATCTATGGAAAGTGTAATAAGACCATCCCATTCAATATTGGTATTGTTATTACCATTGCAGGTGTAGTGGTAGTATGTCTAAGTATCATCATACCTATTTAGATCCTATACTTTACTCTTAACTCAAACACTACGACGTTTAACTTACATCCTTTTACATCAGAATGCCACATAGTACAACAATTTAAACATTGCCATCAGGAACGCCTCTAGCGCTATTATTTTAAGGTCGATTTTAATATGCAGGACGGTATAGGGAATTTCGGCGCACTAATGACTAAAGGTACCTCTGGAGACATGGTGGCGACGCGAACAAATTAGGGAACAATGGCGAAATTGGACTAGACCGAGGTATGCTGGTTGTGTGACCTATAATTTAGTCTAGTGCTTAATTCAGATACTTCATCATCATCCAAGCGTTAGCAAATGATGTCGTACAAAAATTACCAGCACGTTTATATGACTTAGTATTCTAAATTCATAGTACGACATCATTTGCTAGTATGGCTGATCTTTTGGTCGATTTTCGACAAGATCTTATGAGCGGTTCTCTGCCTTTTCACCGAAAAATTGTATTGCCGAATTTCACTTGCCAACCAACTTGTCGCAGAAGTTTCATTTAGCCGAATTTCATTTTAGTGGCGTACAAATACAGAATTAACTTTTATAACTCACAAGTGCGCTATTTTTTGTAGTCTGTTAGAATACTTTGAGAACTACTCCTTATAAAAAAATATATCGGATCTTGACGTAGATTTAGGTATAAAGTAGGTATTTGTTAGCAGGCCTTATTAATTCAAGGTAAGATTATACAAGCGGTAAGTTTCTTCATGATATGATCCTATTTAATTGTTTGAACATCAACTGTCATTTACTAACGCATTTATCAAGAGTTTGTTTCAGGATAATATAAAATGCTGAAAAAAATTTTTTTTTCACAAATAGATTACTAAAGTGTTTTATGATTACTGAAATGTATTGAAAGCTATCAAAGATACTATCAGTTTAATTTATAATAGATTCATCAATAGATCGATTTTATTTAAGCATTTGAATTTTAAAAAGCGTTGTCTTGACCATAAAAGAAATTTAGAAAATTTCCAAGTCAGCGTGTTTAGTTTATTATCGTTATAGTAATTTATATACACAAAAACTAACGAATTCATCAATAGCTGAACAGTGCACGAGCTTATCAGTTCAATTCGTCATTTGAACGCAAGGAGATTTGCGCGGCAGTCTAAAGCGCGGTCAGCAGGAGCGGGTCCACCAATCACGACGCGCCGTAGCTTGTCATTCACCTTTCATACAACATTATGATAAACCCTTAACCGGGCCAGGCAATGTTTTTACTTTTGAATACGAATTGCGGTAGCCCACAGTATTGAAATAAAAGTATTTTTTTCTTGGTTTACTTTTAATATTTTATCAGAAAATACTTTATTTAAAGTTAGGTTTGATCGAATGAAACAAGGTTATAAAGAGTGTCCCAAAAAGGACGCAAGATTTGAAATTGATGAAAAACACATTTTTTTCGTTATCGTTATAATATATTTGTATATAAAATCTTGAAATACATAAAATAGGGTTATTTGTGGAATAATACGTCAGGCAAATGTCCTCCTAGGCTTTGCTGGCACATACGCACTCTTTTGTCAAAATTGTCTATGACCATTTTGCATAGATGCGGCTGAATTTCTCCAATGCAGCGTCGAATTTCCTCTTTTAAAGCATGAGTGTGCTTATTGGCATAGACTTTTCGGTTCACTGACTAACCGTCCCGCCGGCGGGTCGTGTCAGGCTCCGGCGCATAGGTATTTAACCGAGGCCGCGCGGGAGTTTCATAAGCCTGCCATAATAGTCTAGAGGCAAATTAAACAAAAGTCGTCTCCTTCACGATTTTCGTAGACATCTCTTCTAAATGCCTAAAACTGGTATGGATGTGTTCCTCCGGTTCCTCGTAGTCTCCTGACTACGAATTGACGGGTTTTAGTTTATGGAGGGGGGGTGGGCAAGTCGGTAAAAAAGGGAGGGGAGGGCAGATGTAGGGAATGCAATACCCGGCCATTTTTGGTACCCGGGTACCGACTTTGATTTTCAAAAACCCGGGTAATACCCGGTTTTGAACAATTTTTTTATTAATTATTGGTTTTCATCGTTTTTACGGGTATTTAGTAATAAAATGCACTTTTGATTACTGAGTTCGCATTTATTAATTGACAAACAATGATTTCGTACATGAAATATATAAATTTAACAACTTATACTATTAAAACAGCTGTAAATCACAATATTAATTTAGAGAGCATAAGACGTTAGGTTAGGTATACTTAATCTTTCTGTTTATTAATCAGAAATATCAAAGTTAACGGGAAATATGGAATATTCAAATGTAACAATAGATCTTCTTCTTCTTCTTAGTCGTATACTCTTGTCAGAGTAGTCGTGGTCATTGAGGTCGTTGTACAGCATTTTGTGTAGTTCTCCGCCATCCTTCTCTACTTAGTGCATTTCGCACGCACAGATTTAAGCGTGATCCGGTGAGGGCCTTCACTTGATCAGTCCATCGCATTGAGGGGCGTAATCTGGGTCTTGTACCATCCACTCTACCCTGAACAACAAGTCTCTCCATGGCGTCGTCTTCCTTGCGCGTCACGTTTCCGAAGTAACTAAGAATGCGAGAGTGCACGATTGCTGAAAGCCTTTGCTTAACCTTGAGCTCTTGGAGTATAGATATATTAGTGCGGCGCTGAGTCCACGATATCCGCAGCAATCTCCTCCAGCACCACATTTCCAAAGCATCAATGCGTTTTCGTTCACTTTCTCTTACTGTCCACGTTTCTGCATCGTAAAATAACACTGGGAAAACGAGAGATCTTACGAGGCGAGTCTTAGTTGCCCTTTTGATATTGCGGTCTCTCCAGATCTTCTAGAGTTTCTCCATTGCAGACCTAGTTGTTGCTATGCGTCGCTTGATTTCATCTTCGGAGCCTCCACCGTTTGAGACCAGTGACCCCAATACATATAGTATGATGATACAACTCCACAGTTTCCAATAGTTTTTGCCTTATTGCTGTTGTTACGGTCCACGACCATCATCTTGGTTTTTAGTCGGTTGATCTTCAAACCGAATTCGAGACTAACTGTTTCAACGCGACGCAATAGCGCTGCTATACAATCTTCGCTTGTTGCTGTGAGTGTGGTGTCGATGTCGTCAGCGTAACACAGATTGGAGATATTCTTCCCACCTATTGGAATACCATCCGTCCAGCCTTCAAGCGTTATCCTCATTATGTGCTCAGTATAGATTACAGAAAAGAGCAAGGCAAGGGCGATAGTATGCACCCTTGACGTACCCCATCCGAAGGGTGGAGTGGCTCTGACATTGTATTGTCCACTTTTACTGACGCGGAGTTGTTCTCATACAGCCCTCTTAATATATGGACGAGATTGTTGGGAGCGCCCATTCGTAAGAGAACATTTAACTGTCGAACTCTCTGGCTTTCTCTTTTATCTGGCGCAATATGAGAATTTGTTCTCTAGTTTCTTTTTCTCTAACAAATCCGGCTTGTTCTGGTGCGATTTATTTGCTGATATACGCTTTTTGTCTCTCATTTAGGTTGTGCAGTAAAATTTTACTGGAATGATTGATTAAAACTATCAAGCGATAGTTAGAATTGAAGTGTAAAATATGTTCGGACCATTTATGCTATGCCTTTTAATTTTAATTTAATAGTTATAACACACACAATTAGGTAAGGATACAGTTACAGAAGTAATAGAACATTTTGTTCAACAAGTTTATTCACGTTTTCCCTATTTTTCTACCGATTTCTAAATTACGGGTAAAACCCGGGTTATGAGTTAAAAACCCGGGTTTTACCCGACTCCAAATATAGATAGGTACCCGGGTACCCGGGTTTTCGGGTACCCGGGTTGCATTCCCTAGGCAGATGGCGGCCGAACGTCATCGATTATTTTTACTTCTGGAGTCCTATGAGACCAAACGATTCGTATGAGATGTCATTCGAAAGATTGTTAAATGTACTACAATTGTTTATACATAACCGTAGTCATCACTTTAATCTTTTACAAAAACCTTATTTAACAAAAATATGTTTTTTTTTATCGTGCATGTTTGCGTAAATACTGACAAAACATGCTTATAACTCAATAAATTATAACTTTACCACAATTAATGTTATGACAAAATATACGGGAAATTTTATGAGCTTTCGTTTTGATTTATTCATTTGATAAATAACATTTCGCAAATAATCACTGAACAAACAACAATTCGTTTCAACAAGTCATTGCTAAATATGTTCATTTTTATAAATCATTATTTGACAAATATACATTTAGTAACTTGGACGCTTTATAAACATATTGTAAGACAAATTATTATTTAACCAACGTTCATTTCGTGAATAAATCGTTTTTAAAATCCGTTATTTTGCAAAATGTCAATAGATAAGTTATTGTTTTTTACTGAATATAATAAGTACAATAAATAAATGCAAACTAATTGAGAACTCCCTTAATTGAAGTCGGTTAATAAGTTTCTTCCGGATAAATTTAGGGACAATAGTAAAATAAGATAAACAAGAATGGCTGACTGACAACTGTATTTCTAAGAAAAATAGCATTTGACACAAGACAAAATATTATAAAAGAATTTCGTTTTCACTGAAATATAAGTAATTCACGGATATTTTTACTAAAACTAAATGAAAATGGTAATTTTATGTGTAAAAATTGACAATAAAGCCGTGATTGTTTTTTAAAAATAAGTGATTGCGAAGCAATTAAGATAAATGGGTATGTTGACATTACGGGTATTTTACATTTCTATTAACCCCGACATAAGTTACTAGAACTGTAAGGTCGCAGTTGATTAGCGTGGTAGATTTACCACGCTCCTCCTCGCTTTGCTCGTCGTCGCATCTATCTGGGCTCTCTCAAATCATAGTTGTCCGTGATAATATTTAACAAAAACAAACTTAACTTTCAAAGTACAAAATATATTTTTAAAATGTTGTACTCGTAGATAATACACGTATAAATGGCATACACACCATGAGATTATTAAACGAAGAATTTAGGTACCAAATAATGCATTTTACTAACGTTTTACCATGCGTTATTTTGTTAATTGCCCTGAATAGCAAATTAATAATTTGCCAAATAATGTTTTGTAATATAGTGTTTTTGCAAGCAAATAACTTGTCTTTTGAACTATTTGTGAAACAATAATATATAAAATTATTTATGGTAATCATTGTGAAATGAATATTTTATTTTGTTTGTGATATGAATATTTTATGAAATGTTGTTTGCCAAATGATTGGCTACCCTATGTAATACTATATAACGGAGTATTGATGAATTTTGTTCAGAATGGGTCACTACGTTTCGTCTTACAATGGCAGCCGACCGTCGTCGTATTTTCATTATTTCTCAGAATCTATTTAACGGATCAATTCGTGATTTGTGTCATTTGAAATTATTTTAAATTTACTGAAATAATCAGTTCTTTGAAGTCTAAGTTGCAAAATTAACCATTTTTTTAGGATTGTAACATATGTATTTACTCTAATAGACTGGAAGAAACGGGCATATTTGAAGAGATTTATAGAGGGGGGGGGGGGGGAGTCAATAACCGGACGCGGTAAAGATGGTGTCAATTCGTCATTGAAATATGTTCACATTTCGATCTATGGGACCGATATATTCGTTTGAGATGCAATTTTAAAGATCATTAAACGTACTATAATTGTTTTTGAATAATTGTAGTCATCACTTTAGCCTGATACAAAATATTTGAAAAAGTATGATTTTTTACCGTGCATGTTGGCGTAAGTACTGATAATACATGCTTATAGCTCAATAAATTGTAACTTTACCGCAATTAATGTTATTTTCAAATGTTTTGTTTTGTAAACGACTACATTGATGACTACGGTTATTTACAATCAATTAAAGTACATTAAATAATATTTACACACGAATTTTTCGGTTCCATAGGACTCGAGATGTAAATAAATTTCGATGACGGTCGGCTACCATCTTTCCCCCCTCCTTTTTTCGACTCGTCCCCTCCTCTTAAAATAAAATTGATCAATTCATATCCTGGAGACAAGGAGGACCATATCCATACCCGTTTTAGGTATTTGGAAGAGATATCGACGACTTTTCTGCAAACAAGCCTGTTTCCACCAGTCTATTAGGTAAAAATGTTACGTTTTCAAAAAAAAATCTAAAAACTGTTAATTTTACATCTCAGACCTCAATTAACCTATTATAGTAAATTTAAAATGCATTCAAATGATACTCATCAAGATTTGATCCATAAAATAAATTCCGAGCAATAATGAAAATACGACGTCGATCGACCGCCACACGCTAGTTTTTTGAAAGCTCATACATTTTCCCGTCTACTTTATAATAATACATACTTTATTTATTGAGTTATAACCATGTTTTATCACTACTTTATCTAAACAGGCACGGTAAAAAAATCATATTTTTTCAAATATTTCGTAAACGACTAATGCGATGACTGCCTCTATTTAGAAAAAACTATAGTACTTTAATGGTCTTTCAGATGACATCTCACACAAATCGATCGGTCCGATATGATTCGAGTTGTGAACAAATTTCGATGATGGTCGTCCGCCATCTTTCCCTCACTTTTTTCGTATCCCCCCCCCCCCTCCCCCCCTCCATAAACTAAAACCAGTCAATTCGTATTCTGAAGACCACGGGGAACACATGTATACCAGTTTTAGGTATTTAGAAGAGATGTCGACGACTTTTCTCCAAACAGGCCGATTGCCTCCAGGGTATACTATTTCCTACCGAATATGGAACAATACAACAATAATTTTGTATGCCAATAGGCAAAACACAGAGCACCTTTGTAAATTAAGACCCTATTTGTACACCTGTGTTACTATACAAATAAACATTTCATTTCATTAAAAAAATACATTTTTCGGAAAATAGTAGATTGTTTGACAAGGGTCTAAAGTAAGCCATATTACCACTAGGTGGTTATTTTCCCGAACCAAGTGAGGAAAAATTGTTCTTGTGGTAATATGGGTTTTAGACCATAGTCATACATACTATACAGACTTTACGAAATTAGACTTAAAGGACATAACAATAAGAACTATGAGAAGTGAAATTATGTATACATATTAGCACTAGAGCTTAAATGTACGACAGACTTTTAGAGCATGAGAAGTGAAAAAGTAGGAATGTCCGCTTTTTAAATTCATTCGCACCATAGAGGGGCATGCTCTCAACAAAAAAAACATCGCACTTTATAGTAATCATTATTAAACCAAGCTTCGCATTAGGCAGTCATATTATTCACTCTGTGGACCAAACGTAAAGATACAATATTCACGTGCTTATTGGGTTACCATGGAAACAGCAGACAGGCAACGGCGCGCAGCGGTCAGGCAACAGCGCGCGGCGCGTCGTGATTGGCCCCGCCGCTAGCGCCATGCCATGACGCGATAGACTCCCGCTTTAATCTCCGCGCGTTTGGATTATGTTTAGAACTGATAAGTTCAGAAAACTTCGAGCGATTGATAAAATCGTTAGAATTTTGATGCAAGTTTTAATATAAAGATAATGAACAGAATGCGCCCACTTGAAAATTTCGGAGATTTCTTATATAGCTATTAGAACGCTTTAAAAATTCAATTGTTCATTAAAAAATAATCTATTGAATAATGTGTTATAAATCAAATCTATTACTCGCCTTAGATAGTTTTTAATATATTTCAGTTAACATATACCACTTAAATTATCTTTTGGAGGAAGTATATTTTTTTTATTTGTTTTAAATTTAAATAAATACGGCCATTGGTAAATCTGTTAGCAAATGTCAGGGTACATTCATATAGTTAAATCCGATAGTCGAATGAAAAGAAATACCACTCGAATTATCTTATCTTGAATTTACGAGTGTCGCAAACAAATACCTATATTATACCTACAACACCCTCGAAAACAGTTAGAAAAAAATTTTCGCCGTTAGTGCTCATTGTACTCTTACTGATAATAAAATAAAATCGGACTTGTGAGTTATAATTTTTTAAGGCCAAATTTAACGTTCCAGTATCGGCCTATTTCCCAACTTTACATAATGCAATCTAACCTAACCCAACCTAGAAGCTAATTTTCATTTACCAACTATGGGGTTGGGAAATGAAATGGTTGCGCAATAGTTATTTGATAAAAGTTATTCGGCCAAATGAAACTTCGGCGAAAAGTTGGTTGGCAAGTGAAATTCGGCAATACAATTTTCGGCGAAAAGGCAGGATAACCTTATGAGCAAGATTGTTCGTTCACGGGATAAGCCACGGTCATCGAAGTTGTCACAAGGATTGTTTGCTGGATACAAGTCCATCCCAAAATAATACACCAAATACACTTTTTTTCTGGAATATTGCTCGACATTTCGCTACAAAATAATATATCATCGCGGATAGACCGTTATAGCTCATAATATTCAAAGTATATTCGCCCCACGAAACCAATAAAACCTACCGAAACCAAAAATGTGAAGTTAATTTTTAAAATTTAATAAATAAACCTTAAAACTTATATTATTTTAATATTTTGAAACCTCTTTCTTGAAATAACACAATATTTGAGTTTTAACCTTGTTTTATGTAGACAAGCTTAGCAGTAGGTCTATATTTTAAGTAAGTAAATATTTTTATTATTGTTTCTTTCATTAAGTAAAAGTTCCATAGTGTAGACTTATATATTTTAATTCTTGTTAGCCCAAGAAGCCTAATAACTTAATACTCAACCGCGCAACTGTAGCCATTAAATTTAATATTAAAGGAAACTTAATTTTCTCGCCTCCCCGTCGAACAAATTTCTCGCAAAACCCCGAACGTTCCCGAGGCAATATTTAGGCTTAAGTGGGAATTTATTTTCCCCGAAATACCCGAACCAGAGACTATAGAGATATAGACGACAGCCTAAAAACTTTTTGAAGCTCAAGTCGATTGCGCCCTCTGTCCTGAAACCCGCCTAAAGATACCGAAATTGTAAGAAGAAATGTCACCTGCACTGCTGCTCCACCTAGTAACAAATAGCGTACTAGTAGTACACTAGTAGCTACTAGGTGGAGTAGCAGTTCAGGTGACATTTCTTCTTACAATTTCGGTATCTTTAGGCGGCTTTCGGACAGAGGGCGCAATCGACTTGAGCTTCAAAAAGTTCTTAGGCTGTGGTCGTCTATATCTCTATAGTCTCTACCCGAACCCAGTGCTAACTTAACCGTGGATAAGGCTGCCGTACCTATTTGCGAAATAACGTATTAGGTAAAAATGTCTTAATAAATAGGTTTCGTGTCTGTTGTTTAGGCCTTGTGATAAACCGAGGGTTTTATTTAAAACTACTGTATATTTACTATGTTGTTTTTTTAAGAACCTGATAAGTCACTTGCTCGGGTCATCGTCACAGTATAGATATCTGATATAGTTAACTTGATAACAAGATAATGTTATCAACCTAAAAGTATACATTATAATTTTAAACAAAAAAAGAACCGACTTCACTTAGGATCCGCTATTCCAAGAGGAAGTGGCCGAGTTGCTGTAAAAAATAGTGAAATCACTATAGGTGTGCCTATAATAGTTGAAGAGTTCCCTCGATTTCTCCAGGATCCCATCATCAGATCCCGACTTGGTGACAATGGGACCATCTAGGGGTTATACCTGTTCGATTCAAAAAAAAATTTTGAAAATCGGTTCACGATTCACGGAGATATGGAGTAACATACATACAAAAAAAAAAAAAATTATGATAAAAAAAAAAAAAAAAAAAATTCAGTCGAATTGAGAACCTCCTCCTTTTTTGAAGTCGGTTAAAAATTACCAATAAAAAGTATACTTAAATAAAGTAATTTTATCCGCTTTTCATCCCCTGTCGTTCCTGTCAGTCAAACTATCTTCCTAAGCCAACTATCTTACTTAGGACTCGTAAGTCCTCATTCATCGTCTGTGTAGTTTTTATTGCCAATAATTGCGCATAAGAGGATGCTAATCATTACCAGTAAATGGAGGGAAAGAGATATAATAAGAGGTTACATTCGTATTTACAATTTTCACTACGCTACTCCACCTAGTAGCTACTAGTGTACTACTAGTACGCTATTTGTTACTAGGTGGAGTAGCAGTGCAGGTGACATTTTCTTTTACATTCTGGGTATCTTTAGGGGGATTTCGGACAGAGGGCGCAATTGATTTGAGCTTCAAAAAGTTCTTAGGCTGTGCTTCTCTACTATATAAGTTACTCTATGGTCACAGTTATACTTTAAAACTCAAGCACTTGTATCATCAGTAAGCGATTTAAGCGACACCGCTTCATTTCAACCATTATGCTTAACCACGGAGCGGTAATGAAGTGGCCGTGCACGCACGGACACGGCCCACATATCGGTGTTGTCCGTTATGCAGAATAATGTCTTATGACAACGCGTTAAGTGCGGTTATATAGCACGGATAAGTTTGTCACGTGCATCTAGTCTATGACGTAAACATACGTAGCGGCGATGCGAAGCGCTCCGCAAGCGAAATTTTGTATGGCCGTGAGTATGAGTAAGCGATTTAAGCGACACCGCCGCATTCCAATCATTATGCTTAGGCAGAAGTCCTATGTCCAGCAGTGGACGTCTTTCGGCTGAAATGATGATGATGATGAGAAGTGACTGTGCACGCACGGACACGGCGCACATATCCGTGCTGTCCGTTATGCAGAATAGTGTCTTATCACAACGCATTAAGTGCGGTTATATAGCACGGATAAGTTTGTCACGTGCATCTAGTCTATGACGTAAACATACGGAGCGGCGATGCGCAGCGCTCCGGGAGCGAAATTTTGTATGGCTGTGCGTATGAGTATATTAAACCTTGTGAAGTTATTTTTAAACCATTTCAAAAAACTTGCCTGACTGGCTTGCTAGAGTTTCTACTAGCGTAACGCGCTTCTTAGCGCTTCGTATGCTATGATTTATGAAAAATATGAAATCGCAGGGGGGCAAAGAAAATACATCAAGCTAGAAGCCAAAACGATCGTATTCCGCATGTTATTTAGTTCTCCAAGGATTAAATATCCATATAATAAACTCGTGATGTTCCAACTATCAGGCATTGATCTCTAAAATAGAAAAAGTTTGCAATATTACGCTGAAGTAATTGCCATTATTCATCAAAAAATGTTGTGGCGTGTAAATGGTGATACCTATTTAGCTATTTAACCTTAATTTAAAATATTAACATTATAAATTACCCCGGTTACTCACGGCACTTCAGTCACGGAGTAGCACTTCTAATGCTTGAAGATGGAGACCTAGGCTCTTCAAAACATGTCGCGAGACGTGACTAAAGTGCCGTGAGTGTAACCGTGTTATTTTATAATGAAATTCCATATTTTTATAAAAATATCCTATCAAACGACACCCCACTCATTAGGGGTGGAGTGAAAATTCAGCTATACACGAATTATTTCCTGTAAGTTTTCCTCCGTTGGGCGGGCTAGATGGGACATAAGCATATATTACGCGCACATGACGCGCATGAAGCTTGAATTTATTAAACATTGATTGATTAATCCAATTTTTCTAACGCCCCCCGCAATGAATGACTGATAAAACGTTTGAGAGGCATTTTCGTACTAGTGTCCCTAAATATATATATACAGCCTTGGCCAGAAGTGTTGAGCACTAATGCGATTTTCATACAAAACTGGAAAGTTTAGTCCATCGTTTCCATCTTTGTTTAAGTTATTTTGTCAATTAATTTAAACTAATAGGCATGTTTTGTTGAAGTTAGTAGTAACTGCATAGAATATTTGCAATATGTCGCACCGACTTAAATTTAAATTTTTGGTACCTTCTGTTTTCATATTTTTTAAGTACCTTGAAAGTGTTATTAAGTTTAGTTTTCTATATTTATAAATAAAATATAACATTTACCGTTACCGTACATTGTTAGGATAGGTATAACATCAAAATTGTAAACAAAAAACACCTATGCTCAACACTTCTGGCCAAGGCTGTATATATTTTCCGTCGAAAGGACTAATGGGGCCCACCCACTATCAGTCGGCCTGTCAGTTGTTCGGAGCTGTCAAATTTTTGTTCTAACTGACAGGCCGATATCGTCAGGTGGTCCAGGTGGACAGATAGTCGGTGGGCCCCCTAACTAAACGCCCGATCGCGCAACACTGCGGTGTGCGGCACCATAACGCTTCGTATGTTCTGCAGTTACTGGCAATTATGCGATTTTAACCGCTATGTCAACGTAGTAAGAGCAACTTGGAAAAACGTCTGGTTGATGTAACTGGTGACCGAAGAGCTGGCGGTTTCCTCGCACAGCGTATCAGCATTGCGATACAACGAGGAAACGCCGCCAGCATCCTTGGTACAATGCCGCAAGGGCCTAGTTTAGATTTGAGCTAGTTATTAATTTAGTTTAGTATTTGTACTGTAGTACCTCTGTGTATTTAGTTATGTAAATAAATGTTTTATTCACTTGGAAAATGTTACGTTGGTGTTCTCCACTGCGTTATTATGACGCGAGAGTGACACACTGTAAGGCTGCGTTTCCACCAGAGATGAACGAGGATGTGTTGCGAGTAATGTGTTTTTGAAAACCAATAGAATCACTTCATTTGTTTATCCTCGCACAACGCAGCTCTATGATTGGTTCTTAAGAGGCTGACAAGACCCGATGACCTTCAAATTGACTTTACTTAAACAGTCATATAGCTATAACTACTTACTTGTTTTGGAAAAGTAAAAAAAATATATGTTAATATTCATTATATTTGAAAGAACTTGGTTAATTCCAATACACAATTGGACGAAATCGGCTCGATAGAAAATAATTCCAAAGTTACATCTAAAATTACCTTAAAACAATTGCACGTCTTTAGTTTCTTGGCTTATATGTCTGTAATTAAGGACAACATTCCACCACACTAATACTAAAAACTTCGTTGCCTTAAATTTCTCAATTAATGCATAGTTTTTTTTTAATCCATCAATTTGCAAAATTTGCAATGAGCTCCCATACTAATCGTAACGCAGTGTTTCTCTTTCACTCGCGCTGAAAACGATAGGGAGGGAATTTAGCTCTTATCATCCTCTTAAACAAACACATTCCTCGCAACACATCTTCGCTTAAGAGTCGCCAGGACGCTCGCGTTCCCATACAAACGTAGTTTAGCTCTCATTTTAAAACGACATGATTTAGAACCATGAAATTTGGCTTGGGCATTCTAGTAGTACAGATCTAGGTCGGACATTCGTGTTTGTTGCTAAAAATTGTAATACAAAGAATACAGCCAGTTACAGATTTACATACAAAACTTATTTTTGATAGTTTCTTTGTATTACAATTTTTAGGAACAAAAACGATGTCCGACATAGATCTGTACTACTAGAATGCTCATGCCAAATTTCATGGTTCTAAAGCATGTCGTTTTAAAATTAGAGCTAAACTACGTTTGTATGGGAACGCGATTTCACGCGAGCGTCCTGGCTACTACACTCCACCAGAATTAAGGGTGGAGTGTAAACGTAACTGCCGCTTGTTACTGCAGCCGTTTAGTTAAGGTGACTAACTGAAAAGAATGGTAGGTACTCAATAGAGAATGCGGTTCGTGTAGGTACATAAATAGTACATTACGGACTCAGGGCGGTAAAATAAAGAACGGCTCAGATCAAGGGCATATGTGCCCCGAACCGAAAGTGAGGGACATGAAAAAGTGGCCTTCGCAGGAGGGGTAAATCTCACTTACCGCCCGGAGTGACTTGATAGTGCTTGGTCTCTACAGGTTGATTCTATATTAGCGTGTTCGTTGAATTCGCTTGAAAGCGGCATTTCCATCGTGATGTCATTAAACTAATTTGTATTATGTCACTGTTCAACATGTACATTCCAAAAAATAATCTTATTGAATCCAACGCTAAAAGGAGAAGGGGCAAAAATGTATGGAGTCTGGTACCCGGTCCAATGCCCATGTGTTATATATCATTGGAAAGGTAATTTTGTGTAGATTAATGATTACTGGGTCGCCAGTCTCGATTTGCTGTAGAAAGGGAGTAATATGGGGTTGAATACACTCGCGAGCACAAAAACGGCTTACTTTGCGTTAGACGTTTCCTTCAATTTCTTTTTCTTTTCTTTTAAATATGAACCATGTTGTACGAGATAAAAGTGTTAAATATAAATAGAGTGAAAAAAAATACTTTTAACCCACTTTTAAAAACGGTGGCGGTGTCAATTAATGCTTTATTTTAAGTATGTTTGCCAACTCGGATAATCGTCACTATATACGAAATCAAGTTGAAAAAGATGGTTAATTATCTAGGAATCTATTACTAAATGGATAAACTACCACTATCAAAGGTAGGTTCTGATGATGGAAACCAGGAGGAGCAGATGTAACCCTTCGTATATAAAAGGCGGATAATGACTTCAGTTACTTATTTTCATTAAGAAGCCCTGCGATGCTTAAATATGTACATATAAAGAAAAATTAGTAATTAAAATTGGAGTATGTGGAAGTTCTGATGATAACCAGAAGCAATGGAACCTCTTAACGATAAGCATTCCACGTTTAGGCGACTCAGTTTCTTTATTGAGATTCGTACGACTTACGCTCATAAAAGTGTTAGTGGTTAAACATGTCTGATTATGCAAGATTGCTTAACCTAATATTTTGATCTCGAGATCTAGTACATGTCAGCCACATAAATAGGTAGGCACGAAAACATTTTTTTAACTTACTCGAAATTAATAATAATTAAGTATATCGTCGCCTAGTACCCATAGAACAAGCTTTGCTTAGTTTGGGATTAGGTTGATTTGTGTAAGACTGTCCCCAAATATATTTATATTATTATTATATATAAAAACCATTCAGAAACGCACCGCTAACTGTACGAGTATTACCGAATCGACACTACAACTAAATGTATATGAACCATAAATACATATACGACTTTGGTTTACTTTGTCTCCGTAATGTAAAGTGTAAAAAAACTGTTTTTGCTATTTTCCCGGAATAAATATTAAGAAACAGTGTGTATTATTTAAAAAAAAACACATCGCTATATGAAAATGTGTTATAACAAAAATGCAGCAGGTAAAACTTATGAGGTCGCAATACCAATAATATATATTTAACCTCATACCACCCACCAATCCCACCATATTATAATTTTGGCTCACAATTTTTTTTAATAATTAGGTACGTATTTAATCTATCTATTGATTAGCAAGTTGATGTGCCTACAATCATGTGTACATACAGTGGACAATGAAACATTTCTATATTACTCATGTATTCCTCTTGTTTCCTGTAAAAACGGATTTTTCTGTAAAATATATTTTTAGTAGCATGAGAGGGCACACTGCGAGGTAGTCACAGTAGGACCAGTGGCCTTAGCATGACATGCGTTGTCGCGCGCGACTCCATACTTCGAGTCGCGCCTGAAGTATGGAGAGTCGCGCCGCAACGTAAGTCATGCTAGACGTACAGGTGGTGAAACCATCTTCTAGGAGTAACACTCACTTCGCTGGGTGAGCAGCTAATCGCGCCGAGGTCGTAGCACGCACTTGCTAAGTAATTAATTTACGCGGCATGGTAGGTACGATGCTAACTGGCAACTCTAGAGTCAGATACATATTCGCATATCATCGTGAACTAGCTGACGTTCATAGGCTACGATAACCGCTTACTGTCTCCACTTATTGCTGTTGAACTAATACAAATAAGAATTATTTTCATTATGATATTTTTACTTACAGTAAAATCTATCAAACCGTCTAGACTACAGACGTGATAATCAAACGACGTGATTAAATACCTATTCGAGATATTTTTATTTTTATTTATTAGCCTGTAGTGTCCCATTGCTGGGCAAAGGCCTCCCTTTCTTTCTTGCACGTGTCTCTGTCTATGGCAATATCAGCCCAATCTCGACGAAAGACGTCAGGATCGTCCCGCCATCTCCGCCTAGGTTTGCCACGCCGCCGTTTCCTGTTGGGTACCCACTTAGTCGTTCTCTTGGCCCACAATACTTCTGGCATACGGCAAACGTGTCCCGCCCAGTCCCACTTAAGCTTTGCGGCTGTCAAGGCTACGTCGGCTACCTTGGTCTTGGAGCGCAAGATGGAGTTTCTAATTCGGTCGGTCAGCTTGACGCCAAGAATACTGCGATATAAAATAACATATTTTCTTTCCCGGTTATACTTATTAGAAGATAATGTAAAATCTTTAATTATTTTACGTATTTAACCCTCCTTTTCCCCAGAGGTGTTATTCTCTACCTAATGTTCTGTTTCAGACTTGACGGACATGGCATTTCCTATGCTGAGCCCGACCACAAAACACACTAACTGAGAGAGCATTCGCTATACTATGCTCAGTATGTTCTACCTATTACTAGTAGTGTTCACTGAGATGAAAGTAAATAATTTTTATCTTACCTAGTTTCGACGGCATGTCCCTTAAAGACTGTATCGTTTGTTATAAATACAAGAAGAATGTTCTATATCTTTTTAAATGATTTATATTTAAACATACAAATCATACTAAACTTAAAACAAAATAATACAGAAAACCTAAACATGGCCAGAAAACCCCAAATTATTCATTTCTGGCTAGTTTCCTGACTCTTTGTCTCATAGTGCCCATTAATGATCGGACAGCAGCTTTGTCAAAAGTTCGAGCCACCTAGTTCCAATCCAAACGAAACTGTTGGTCTGTGTCGGCAGTACGGCCTGTTTTCCGTAATCTAGCCTTCATTATAGCTCAAAAGTGTTAAATCGGGCGAAGTTCTGGACAATTTGGCGGATTTAATTCTTTGGTCAAAAAAAAATACATTTTTGTCATTACACCATTTTACCACCTTAGCTGAGTAATAGCAAGACGCTAAGTCGGGCCGAAATATAGTTTTAGACTTATGCTTTTTGATCATTGGCAATACTCGTTTCTGAAGGCACTCCTTCATGTAAATATCGGCTTTCATTGAAGAGGTAGTGAAAAATGCAGTCGACTTCATTCCACACTCGCAAATTGCCTGCCACACCATAACTTTCTTGCCGAATTTCTCAAAGCAAATAGATTTTTCACGTTGTATAACCTCTGTTCCATCACGCACCGTATAATACTGGGGACCTGGTAAAGACCTGGTAGTCCAGTTTCACATAGGTTTCGTCGGCTATTATTACACAGGTGCCTTTTTTAGACAAAACCAAGTCGGACAACTTTTGGACTCGTTTCTTAACAGATTCTATTTGTTTTTCACTTCGTTTTGGCTGTTTCTGTTTTTTAAATGCCTTCAAATTGTTTCTTTTCTTTGCACGTTGCACCATCCCCATACTCGTACCCATTTTTTCGCAATATCTCCCACAGACAACTCTTTGTTAGATATAAATGCTGCTTTACGATCTTTTGGTCCAATTTTGGGTTCGAAGGACCTGGTTTTTGACCTGGTCGTTGTCGGTCATTAAAGGTATATTCGTTACCGTACTTACGGATTGCAGTTTGGACGGCTCCTACACTAACACCTTCCATTTGAGCAAGCTTTTTGTAAGTAATACCTTTAACCGAACACCATTTGTCCACAATAGATTTTCGCTTTTGTGGCGTAAGACCTCGCATTTTTTTATTGTAACAATATGGGCAAGGAAAAATTACTGTTATAGGTTGTGTGAGAAACGTCAAGTAATTCTCACGTATTAAAATATTTTTTCAACATCAGTTAATGCCATTGGTGCCAGTGGTAAGTTGTATTTATAACAGACGATACAGTCTTTATGGGGCCCGGCTCGTTCTTAAACTACGCCCAAAAGAGAGGTACGGTTACTGCAAAAGTCATATCGCTATATGTGGTAGCGCTATGTCAGCTCGACTGGAGAAGTACCTCCACCTGTCAGAAAACCACAGCTAAATAGACCTAGACCCTACTCTTAGTGTTGTGTTCCTGCTGGTGAGTAAGGTTGCCAAAGAGCTGAAAGAGGACCCAGTGTGTTGACGACAAGGGACCCTCTTGTTCCTTTAGCCGTCAACACAGTGAATCCTCCTTTTTTGTATGAGTCGGCAACGCGCATGTGACATCTCTAGATTGCAGGCGTCCATAGGTTATAGGCGGGCCGTATGCTTGTTTGCCATCGTCGTGGTATAAAAAAAATTCAAATCAGAGACGCGCACCTGATAATTGTACTATAAGGATTTGTCAATTATTTTCTTAAATAGTAACAGGATATGAATTTCCCATCAAGTAGATTGTACGCAATCGGTAACTGTCTTTTTTTCACTACTAACTATTCTTATTACGCACCTCAGTCACTGAAAGGTGTGTAATAACAATAGTTAGTTTTAGTACTAGTGGTTATTGGTACTGTAGCCACAACAGTAAACAGAGAATAAATTAAAATATAGGCAGAATATATTACCGTTAAAAACCGACCTTTTTCAGATAACACATATATTATATTTGACTATTAATACATATTAACCATACATGTGTTTGATATAATTATTGCATTTGGCGAATTTTTTTTACAATTCAGAGTATAGAAATAACATTTTGAGTAATAACGGAAAAAACTAATCACATGCAACTGAAAGCTTCGAGTGCAAAAACAAATTAACGTACCAGTACGTACGTTTTTTTGAAATAATGTACCAGATTTTAAACGACAGTAACATAATAATATATAAATGGATAATTGATATACGTATAAAGAAATAGGCTTTATATTGTAAAAAAATATGTAACACATTGATTAAAGCTTCTGGGCTAGCTGATGTAGAGTAGAGGTTAAGAAAAATGGTTTTAACTAAACCATTTCATGAGGAAATGCAGAAAGATAGTACTACTTAATTGACACATATTTCACAAAATAAACATGCTTGCTAAATTATTCCACAATCACTCGGAGTTTTTAGAGAATTTAAGACACAAATATTATTTGCGAACTCTATTGTCTCTATGGCACAAAGTTGGCTAACCCTATCCTTACAAGAGAGTGATTCGGTGATTTATATTACGTACTCATCAATAGCGGTACTTTATTCAGTTTGGACTTTAGGTCTAGGACTTTCGGGCTCTGGGTCGATTTATGCTGTTGTGACATCATTGATGAGCACATGAAACGATTCCACGTTGTTTAACCTTGAGAGAATCGGTCATGTTTTAGGTTGGAATTTGCATTTTGGATACACTGTTTCGACGATCCCCATTAACAAAGGTGGTCGAAAAAAATTAACATTTTTGCGTCAAAGCTTATGAAAATCCCTTAACTTTTAAACCACATTTTTAGATTTTCAATGTTTACTTTATTTTCCACAAAAACCAAAAAAAAAATTTAAGATGACAATAAAAAAGGTTGGTTGTAATAGTAACGACTTTTTAGACAGCGGCTAACAGTAAACAACTTAATAACAAATACTCGTGTCTAGTTTGAAAATTATATTTTTACTAACCAAATCTCCCATTTAATATATTTTTTACTTCTCATGCTCGTAAAGTTTCACTTTATGCTGGGTATAGGCGGACTAAAACTCAATTTTATGCACAAGTGCATAAAATATTGCCATTGTCAAAATAGCCTTAGAAGAAGTCAATTTTTTATGCACTTGTGCATAAAATTGAGTTTTAGTCCGCCTATACCCAGCATAAAGTTAAACACTTATGAAAGAAATTCCTATTCTTTTTATTTCCTCACAATCGAAGTAAAAAGTAGAGTGTATAACTCGTCCATAAAACCCATTTTACGCTCGTACTTTATATCCATCCTCGCTCGCAAGCTCGCTCGTATGGATAAACGCCTCGCGTAAAATGGTGCGTTTTATGCACTTGTTGTACAATCTACTATTTTCGAAAACATTAACAGCCTTTCCCCAAAAGAAACCATTTTACAGATCAGACTTTGTTAATTGGTACCGTCGGTTTATAATTGCTCAAAAACGATGTTATTATTTTAATCCCCAAGAGCTCAAAGAGGAATCTTGTTACTTTAGGCGGTAACACAGTGAATCCTGCTTGATATTAAAATGTGGCAACGCACATATGACGCCTCTGTAGTTGCAGACGTCCATAGTCTGCGGTAGCTGCTTAACATTATGCGGGCTATATGCTTGTTTGCCACCGTCGTGGTATTAAAAATCCGCCTGAATATTAAATCGTGTCAGCTTTGCCAAAAACGGGTTTGCAGAAAATCACCGCAGGGTAAAGCCCGGTTTAGACGAAGCCAGTGCTGGCTGCCAGTCACAGCTAGCTTACAGAAATATTCGCTAGTACGTGCGTTACCACGTCGCGCGCCGCATTAACAGCTTACGGTCATAAATAATTTTATAGAAAAAGAACCCACTTCACTTAGCCTACTCCACCTCTCCAAGAGCGAATTCCCTAGCTACGCTACTGTAAATAATACTCAAATTACTATGGGTTGATTACTATAATATTTGAAAAGTTCTCTCGATTTCTCCAGGATCCCATCATCAGATCCTGACCTGATGATAATGGGACCAACTTTCAAGTGTACTGTTTCAAATAAAAAAAGAATTTTCTAAATAAGTCTAGCCGTCTTCGTAAAATAGGTAAACATAAATAAATAAAAAAGTAAAAAAACAAGCGAAGATCCTGACGAATTAGGAACCTCCTCCTTCGAAAGTTGGTTGAAAATATTTTAAACTCATTTCTAGAATTATGAACAAAGCTTATTATATAAGTCGGACAACCTGGAAACCATCAGGAATAAATCTATTTGATTTTTTTGTTAATACTGTGTAAGTAGTACCTATAGGAGCCGTTGTGGATTGCGCAAAAATTCGCGTGCCAATAAATTAAGATTTTATTATGGCTGTTACGGCTCTTATTGTGTTACGCGTGGTGTACGAGTATATCGGTTGTACTATTTAAACCAGTTATACAGTGTTTGACCTGTAACACGGGCAAAAAAATTAAAACATATATTCTACTCCTCAAACTAAACAACGTTTGTTCAACGACTTTAAAAAACTTAGTTTGATTTTTAGTACATCTGAACACGCAATGTATTGCGAAATTGCCTATGTGTGCAGGGTGACAAAACTGCAATGCTGCAAAGAGTGCAATGTCAATTTAGACGGATTTTTACGTATACAACTCAACAACTTCTTGAAGAACTACGCATTATTGTATATAGTATCTTTAATGTATTAGTAGTACTGTTTTGAAAAAATAAGTCCCGCTGAGTTTCTTGCAGGTTAAAGTAATACTTCTCGGGTCAGAGGTGTAGGGTTAGAACCGGTGGTAGTTGCTTTTCTCTCTGACGTTCATAAGTGCATTGTAATGTGCCTAAATTGAAGAATAAAGATCTTTTATCTTTTATCTTTATCTTTTTTGTTACAAAATAATAATAATATTTAGTTTTGTTTGAAAAAGAGACAATATTAAGACTACATACAGGTAATTTTTATAGTCGTTGTGCAATAGTTTTATTGTTTAAGAAGTACAATCTACGTTTTAGTTTTTTGCTCGTATTACAGGCCACAGCCTGTATATGATTGATAGTTATTTTCGCTGAGTTACAGTTTTAGTGAAGCACTGTTAAGTATGGTTCACAGTGTTCCGTTCTGTGTCCTGCCCGACACTTCCGACTCTTTTTTTATACCACAACGGTGGCAAACAAGCATAGCCCGCCTAATGCTAAGTAGCATGGACGCCTGCAACTCCGGAGGTATCACATGCGCATGCCGACCCTTTACTGTAGTACTGTTTTGAAAAAATAAGTCCCGCCGAGTTTCTTGCCGGTAATAAGTAATACTTCTCGGGTCAGAGGTGTAGGGTTAGAACCGGTGGTAGTTTCTTTTCTCTTTGACGTTCATAAGTGCATTGTAATGTGCCTAAATTGAATAATAAATATCTTTTATCTTTTTTTTATCTTTTTTTTAAAAAAAGGAGGATTAATTGTGTTGGCGCCTAAAGGAACAAGAGAGTCCCTCGTCGTCAACACAGTAGGTCCTCTTTGAGCTCTTTGGCAACCTTACTCACCAGCAGGAATACAACACTATGAGTAGGGTCTATTTGGCTGTGGTTTTCTATAAGGTGGAGGTAATTCCCCAGACGGGTTCTGCTCCACATTCACTATGTATACAGAACATCACGTGACCTCCGAGGATCACGTGACGCTTTCTTTTAATATGAAGTGTCGGAAGTGTGCTGTAGGACACGGAACGGGACACCGTGAACCATAAATAATTAAAATTCAACTGTACAAAACTGGCTCAGTTAAAATGGTCGATTCGTCGATTATTCCTGAAGGAACGAGGCGAGTGGAACCAAATAGTGCGAATTATTCGCAAGGAAAATAGACCTAATGCGTCTTTATTTAGCTTTATGAACTGGCGCTAAGTCTGTTACTAGTAACTAAAACTAAAAACAGTGCTTCGAATAACACTCATTTACTTATCATGAGATTATGTAATAGTGAGTCTAACCTAACACTGGCTAGCAGAAAAGGGTTATGTTCTATATTGAATCTAGAAAAACTTTAACCTTCATTGTTAGGAGTAAGTACTAAGTATTTTTTTTTTTAATCAATGTATTATATACTTTAAAACAAAAATGCTATTGACTCTATAGTAGAGCTAACACTAGTAGTATGGCCCCAGTTTCACCACGCGTTTGACAACAATAATGTAACTAAACTACTAAAATATATATCTAAATTAATATGAAAATAAACTAAATTAAACGAATATAATAGTTTAAGTCTAAATAAGATTACGTCTATTCGCTGTGTGTATGAGTGTGGCGCCATCTCTTAAGCAGGGGGTTAAAGGGGTTTTTTCTTTTTTTTAATGGCATATACTCCTTGCTTATATGAAATGTAACTGGCTGATTCACTATCTTGACAGTTGACCCTATAGGTGATGTCAAATATTTTGAAATGTGATATTGACAAGAGCCCAATTTCTTGTTACACTGTGCGCTGCGATCGTTCACGTTACTCCCACCATGCAGTTCGCACATAGCGAATACAATACCTACGTCAAACGCTTTTATAATAAGTGACATTGGTTCTCAAAAAAAAGCGCGTAGCCTGGCGGTAAGACATCCGACTTTCAATCCGGAGGTCTCGGGTTCAAACTCTAGCTGACTTTTTCAGAACTACGGAATATCATTTAATATTTACTAGTCGCTTTTCAGTAAACCAAAACATCGTAAGGAAACCGGAGCTAATCCCTATAAGGCTTAGTTTACTCTCTGAAGTATGGAAGTCACTTTCGTAAAAACTAGTGCCTACGCCAATTCATGAGATTAGGTTGTTAAGCGGACCCCAAACCGGGACAAACGCTAGGAGGCGGAAGAAGAGATTTTTTACCAAAATCCTTATTTCCTTAGTTTTATAAGCATTGGTAATTAAATAATATTATATTGCCAATAAATACTGCTAAATAATGATATTAAAATAACGTAAAATTGCTATTATCTCATTACGAGTAAAGCTATATTATTTTTTCAATATGGCAATTAAAGGATTGATAGTAGTATCTAAAACCATTTCATTGAAGCGCTAAAGTACTTAGTCGGTCCATAAGTTCTGTCACAAGAGTTTTGACTGATAAAACAAAATACAAAGCTTTTATTTAAAAAATATAGACATGATTAGAAAGCTTATTTCATACAGATTAAAACATACTATGATTAATTTAAAATCACGATCGCGTATTTTATAGATCCTTGTAAACTTAGTGATTGTTGTCTGACAAAAACACGCCGATGATTTGTGGAAAGTATACTTCACAAAAGTTGGTGAAGATCATGTTGTAGTTGTCCAGGAGTTACAAATTGTTATTTTTAGGAAAGTAGAAGATTAAATCATATTCCGAAACGTATATTTAGTTGACTTCTCCTGAACCTTACCGTATTTTTCAGTTTTGAGCAAAACGTTTAGATTTTGCTGCTATACATCAAGGTAGTCTAACAAAATTGTGTATACCAGCCTTCTTGTCAGTCAAACCCATGTTAGTTATATATTAAAATGAAGCTAAAAGACCAAGCTAATGCAGCATGCAAGATTTTAGTCTCTTAGAATTGAATAAAAATAATTAAGGTCTAAAATAACTCAAATAGGGTGTGTGTTTTTGACGTGATTTTTTATTGCGCTTTTTAAAATGTTACAAGGAATTGTGTAAAACTACCACGAGTATTTGCATTAAATAATATTTTAAATTAATCACTGTTAAATAGGCTTTCTAACCATATATGAAAATAGTAAGCATTTGCTAACATTTCCTATTTTACCAGTCAAAACCCGAGTGACAGAACTTATGAACCGACTAAGTATATTTGTCTTTAGGCACTTTCTACAACTGCTAGTAGTAACGCAAAACATATGTTCATATGTTGTGTAGAACTTCTTATGGGATGGATTCCTTCAGAGACGCGCCGCTAATTGTATCACCGAATCAACACTACTCAATGAAATGTATATACCGAACATATAATCGTACGGCTTTGGTTTACTTTGTCTTCGTAATGGCGAGTGTAAAAAAACCTGTTCTTGCTATTTCACGCAATAAATATAAGGACCAGTGTGTATTCATTAAAAATAACAGATTTTGTGTTATAGAAAAATCGCAGCAGTTAAAACTAAGGTTGCAATACTTGAAGGGTACACGGAAAGATCATGTCTAGTCACTTTGACAACATTTTGAGTTAGAGCAGTTTTAAAGTTTGGAACGATTCAATTAACCATACTATTTTCGTAACTAGATGGTACATATTTATGAATTAAAAAGTGGATTTATGTTAAAAATTCCAGCTGTTACAGAAGTTGTTACTAATAGTTCATTGCAAGCTCTACATTTTGATACAAAAATCTCATTTTACGAAAAAAGGGACTAGACATGTTCTTTCCGTGTACCCTTCACTTATTGTATATAACTTCATGCCGCCCACCATGTCATAATTTAAGCTCACTAAAATATTTTTATTTTATTATTTAGTTTATGTAAAATTCAAAGGTGCTCAGTATTGAGCACCTCCAATATGCAGGCGGCCATATTGGCAGGCTTTTATCAATGTTATATACCTTATGTATAAGGCACGCGTATTTGCCCTCAGACCTTACAAAAACAATGGTTATACCGCTTGTTAAAAATACTACTGGTGATCTTTGCGACAAAACTAATTATAGACCTATTTCATTAGCAACAGTACTGGCCAAAGTTTTAGATAGAATATTGGATGAATACTTGAGTCAGCAAATTAATTTAAATGACGCCCAGTTCGGCTTTCGTAAGGGTTTATCTACAGAAAGTGCTATTTTAGCCTTAAAACATACTGCTAACTATTATGTCAGTAGGGAAACACCTATATTTGCCTGCTTCTTAGATTTATCAAAGGCATTTGATTTAGTATCCTACGATATACTTTGGGCTAAGTTAAAAGAAATAGGTGCTCCTCAGGAACTAATAGGCATACTGTCACATTGGTATCAAACTCAAATTAATGTAATTAAGTGGGCAAATGCCTTCTCCGATCCATATAAACTTAATTGTGCAGTTAGACAAGGTGGGCTAACCTCGCCCAGACTTTTTAATTTATATGTGAATCAGCTGATCGACAGGCTTAGCAGCATGCATGTCGGGTGTAGAATAGATGACATAAGTGCCAATAACATCAGCTATGCTGACGACATGGTGCTGCTGAGTCCGTCGGTTGCTGGTATACGTAAACTACTGGAGGTGTGCCAAGTGTATGCTGTACAACATGGTTTAAAGTATAACGAAAAAAAGAGCGAGTTTATGGTCATTAAAGGAAAGCATAAGGGCCCGGCTAACGTGCCTCCTATTATTCTAAACGGAACTGCTTTAAACCGTGTTACCCATTTCAAATACCTAGGCCACATAGTAACAGAGGATTTAAAAGATGATATGGACATGGAGAGAGAACGCAGGGCGTTGTCGGTTCGTGGCGATGGCGGTATGCTGGCACACAGGTTCGCTAGGTGTAGCGCTGAGGTCAAGCTTTACTCTATTCCGTGCGTATTGCCAATGTTTTTATACTAGCGGCCTGTGGGCCAATTTTAAACAGAGATCCTTCGACTCCCTGCGGGTCCAGTATAATAATGTTTTCAGGGTCCTGTTGAGGCTCCCGCGGTACTGTAGTGCTTCCGGCATGTTTGCGGATGCGCATGTAGACGACTTTTACGCCATAATTCGCAAAACCAACGCGTCAGTGGTGCATCGTATACGCGGGAGCAACAACAAGATCCTGAAAATGATAGCCGATCGACTCGACTTCGTAATTCTGAGCCGATATATCGAATTGCATGTTCAAACACATGCAATTCGATAGATCAGCCAGCATTCATAATAATATATTAGTGGTATAGTTTAGTTAAGATAGGTTTCATAGGCAACTAACATAGTTTTAAGTTTTTAAGTTGTAAAAACTAACATTCTATGGACTTTTTAATTGTCTGACAATAAATATTTTTTTATTTTTTATTTAAAACCACGACATTAAAAAAAATGAAGTAAGTAGGTTACAAGGGACAGACGTTGCTTTAGCAATTCGGTGTGCCTCGAGACAGGTGTAATAAAAGTAGACAATAAAACATAATATCTATTTATTTTATTCATGCATTCCTCATTTTCAGTAAAAACTGATTTTCCTGTAAAATATATTTACTAACATGAGAGGGCACAAGACGTGGTAGGCGCAGGCCAAGTGGTGTACCACTACCGCCTGATTCTTTAAAACTTGCGGTTTAAGTAATGGATTTACGTGTCACGGTAACACGAAGGTATGATGCCTAACATGCAATCTCTAGAGTCAGATAAATATTCGCATATTATCTTAAACTAACTGACGTTCATAGGCTACGGTAACCGCTTACTGTCTCCACTTACTGTTGCTGTTAAATGAATTGAAATAAGAACTTGAGTAATACCTTTTACTTACAGTAAAATCTATCAAACAGTCTCAGCTAGGCTACAGACATAATTATATACCTATTCGAAATATAAAAATAATTTATTTTCTTTCCCGTTTTTTATTGCATGATAATGTTTTAAATCTTTAATTATTTTACCTCTATATTAAGTTGGTATAGCAAACAATGGCCAGCCTAATGTATAGCGCCTATTGGCGCCTTAACCCGCCTTTTCCAGAGATGTTATACTTATGTACATAGTTATGTGCATTCGACTCAAGGATAATTCGTTGCAAGAAAAAGTATTTGCATTCAAGGTCTGCTAAACCATGACCTTGACCGTGCTTGTGCAGTTGAAGTCAAAGATATGTTTACACTTTTGCACTTGACTAGATATTCATACAAAAAAAATCTTTTGTAGGAATAGCTATGCTTTACCCATTAGACCGTTCCGGCACAGACCAACAACATAACGTGCCATCACCAGTTTTAATCACGGTTTTTCCGTGAAGATTTTGTTTTTCTACGTAATTTATAGAGACATGACATGTGTTACAAATGGATATGATGCGGGTTACAAACCCATTGCATACGCGCTTCATACGCGTTGTATACCTACAGGTAGCTTTTCATATGTTGCTACGTTTATCCAGCGTGCAACACTTTTGTCCGTGCTTAGTACGGTCCTAAAACGGCCGGACGGATTAGTGAAAATAAACCTTTAAAGTGACCTATAATGTGTAAACATGTATAAAGTGATATTCTGTGAGGAAAAAATATACAGTAAGTATATTATGCAGTACACTTAAAGTTTCCTTCAATCCTATATACAGGCTGTGTCCTGTAATAAAAGCAATAAATTAAGACGCGGATAGTATTTTTTAAAGCGGAATGGCTGCCTCTTAGCCTTCCGCCTGAATTCAGTAAATTAATGCAGGTTGTAAGGTAGCAGCCCTTGCTTTTTGTAGCGAGATAGTTGCCCAGGCCCACTACAAACAACACACGGCGTCCGTGGCCGGGGAATCGGATTTCTGACCCAAACAGTGGTTACACGCGTAATTCTTCATTAGCTGCACACTTGTTCGTTATATCACCGCACAATAAGCTGGTTTTCAGTTTCAGTAATATATTACACACTGAAAAACAAAAATGAACAAATAATAAAATAATATTCCCAAAACATAAACGACATTTTTGCGCCCGGAACCGGAAACCCCAGATAGTATTTTCAATGTAAGTACGTTAAAATCCGTCTAATTGACATTACTTGTCGGTCTTGTAACCACACAGTCATAATCAATTCCGGAATACATTGCGTGTGTGAATATACTTTAAAGTGTCCTAAAAACCAAACCATAAGTTATTTTTAAAAGTCACCGAACAAACTGCTCCTATTGCGGGAACCATCCGGAATAAAAAAAATAAAAGGAAAATGCTAAATGTAGCTACGGGTAAAACCGTAATACTTACATATTTTACAAGCTTGCTGCAAAAGCTTCCAGACTCTACAATAAAATCTTTAAAGGCATCACTCAAGACTATACCACGGACCTAAATCTCTCATTAGAAAATGCATGGTCAATAACTAAACTCTATGACGCTACAGAGAAACGACCAGAGTACCCTAGTACAAACACATACCTACTCACTCACGCACACACTAAACTTTTTTCAGAATTGTATTGTGAATAAGCATGTTTTAGCACGCCCTGTGTACATAGTACCTAAGTTATGCATTAAGTTCAATATAGTAAAAACCTATTGAATTTAAACTTTAGTGAGACATATTAACACTTTTACGAAACATGTCGCGCTTAGTGACTAAACACAAGTGAGTACAGCCGAATGCAGTGATAATAGCAAAAAACAATACATAAGTAGGTACGTAAATCAATACTTAAACCAAGGGAAGAGCAGTGTATCTTAACCTAACACAGGCTATTGCTTACCGGTAGCCCAACCCTCTGCATCAAAACAATGTATGTTGTATAAAATAAAGATTCTTGATTTTTTTTCATTCCCTATCTTGATTATTAAATGGTGAAAAGATCTGTCAGTGCATCCCATGCATTTACTGGAGACGACAGTAAATTATTTTTATCATACCTGGTCTAATAAGCTTCGACGGCATGTCCCTTATTCTCAAATCAGATAATACTGTGACGCACGTGATAATTACTAAATATACGGATTCGTCAATTATTTTCTTCAAATAGTAACAGTGTATGAATTTCCCATCAGGTAGACTGTACGCAATCGGTTACCGTCTTTTTTCGCCAGAAAAATATTAAGACAAATAATTAGCATACCGTCAAGTGCTACAACCGTAGGCAATGCTACGCTGCACAGCTTTGCCTGGCTTGAAACACATGTCTTTTTTTTCACCAAACAGCTATTTATATCACATACCAGAGATGGTCGCCTTTCTCTCATTTCAGGAATAACATATTCATAGCTATATGGTGACGAAAACCATGTTTTTCAAGCCAGGCAAAGTTGTGCATCGTAGGTAAAGTTGTACCACGTGGCGGTACGTACAGCTTTGCCAAGCTTCATAAGGGCCTTATCACTTGAAGGCGAACTCGCGGCGTGTTCGCTCCCATACAAAACTCGCTCGCAAATCGCAAGTGTGATAACGCTCTAAACATGAAAAGGAAGAAAAAAATATATTGAGTTAATTTATCGATATCATGTTAGTAGTTTTGTGACCAAATCCTACATACAAACACTACGTAGACATAATTTGTTTTAACACGTGTACAGATACAGATAGGTATTCTTAATGGCTTCATAAAAATCATAAATTGTATAGGTTTCCACTACACTGTACCGCTATTAATAAATAGGGACCGTTGGCATTAGCCATTGGGAATTTCCCTTTATTTCAGATGACCCATACACATTATTACATTTTTTTTTATTAGCCTATAATTATGTCCCACTGCTTATGCTGGAAAAAGGCGTCTCCCTTTGATCTTTACAACTGCTTTCTGCTGCTTCTCTGCTAAGGAAAGCATTCAAAAATTGTTGACAGAGATAGCTATATTTTGTGCAATAAAGTATATTTATGTTTATGAATAATTTAAATACATTTACAGAAATATACTTTAAATTGTAAAAAAATATGCTTTTATAAAAAAGCTCCTGGACCTAGTTAAGTTAAACCCCAGAGAAGAAATGCCTTTAATATTATATCCAGTGACATGTAGCCATACGATAAATAAATAAATAACTGTTCGTTAATAATCATTCCCCGATTGTTGTACCTAATTATTTCAAATTGTTCTAGAACGCTCGTTTGACGTTGTTACATGTTTGTGAAAATGGATTGCGTCTTACGCGCAAGCTGAGGCAGGGCGGGAATGGGAACTTAATGCATGCAAAAATACGCAAATAAATATAACTGATTGTCACTAATCAATTAGCATGTTATTATACCGCGGTATTAGCAAATTAATATTATTGTAGTTGTTAATTGGTTTAACTAAACCATTTCACTAGGAAATGCACAAAGAGAGTATGGATTGACGTATCACAAAATAAACTTGTTTGATAAATATTAGTTTGCGAACTCTAGTCTCTGTTGCACAATGCTACCTAAGCCTGTCATTAAAACATAGAGATTCAGCGATTTATAATACCTGCTCATTTTTAAATAGTGGTATTTAGCAGTCGGTCGATTTATGCTGTTGTAACATCATTGATGAGCACATGTAACGATTCCTCATTGTTTAACCTTCGGTGAATCGGTAATGTTCTCCAGATTGGAATTTTTTTGACATGCTGTTTCAACGGTCTCCTTTAACAAAGTCGATCCAAAAAATATCGTTTTTGGTTTTCTACGTCGAAGCTTATGGTCTTAAACTACGTTTTCAGATTTTCAATATTTCTTTTATTTTTCGCAAAAACAAACACAAAAACAATCGGGTCTTAAAAGATATGACAATCAAAAAGGTTAATTGCGACAGTACCTACCGACTTTTTGACAGGATACGGGGAAAGTATAAAGCTTTGTATATCGTCGCTGCGCTTGTAAAATCCGACATGTGAACATTTTGAAAAATGGTTTTTGACTTAATTTAAAAGTATTTTTAAAGGTGCATATTCCTCAATAATCCATTTTTTCTAAGTTTACTGGATTACAAAAAAATAAAATCAGCTATGTGAAAAAGGCCTTAATTAGCTGCGCAAAAGGCGCTATGTGATCAAATAGCACAAAGCGGTTTTTATCAATGAATGCATTATAATAATATTGCGCTTTGTGATGGCACACAGCGGATTTTATATAATATTTTATGAAATTGGTTCTTGACAAATAATATATAGTTAAATATGTAATATATTCAGCAGTGTTAATAAACAGCCGTATACGCATTTTTATGGTTTTAATTTATTTGCGGTATAAATCCGCTTAGTGATGATTCGAAATGTCACTTTATAGAACTATTAAACCGTTATGTGCCTCGATAATCACATAGCGGTTTTTACAACACAAATAAATACAGCTATGTGCTTAAAATGTAGAAAAAAAAATTGTAGCTCCTAAAATGACTTAGAAAAAATTTCAAATCTAACATTATTTAGAGTCATATTGGAATCTTTAATTGTTGTCATTTTTAGATTTTTGATTTATTATATAGTAAAAAAGAAACATGTTTTTTTGTGTCTCCTGTAAAGTTGTGTTTTTTTACATGTCGGATTTTACAAGCGCAGCGACGATATGCCACATCCTACTTTTTAGCAAGCAAAAAGGTTTAAGCTGTTTTATATTGTACTGTATTTACAGTTTACTTTTACTATCAAGATAATTGAAATTGTCAGTTACAACATTATTAAAGGAATAAGTACTTATTTCGACATCGGATGTTGTACAACCGCTTTATTTTTGAGAACTAAGTCTAGACAAAATGTCGTATGTGACACTTTTGACATGTTTTTCAGAAATGTTGCGGTTTAAAATGTATATTCATTTTGCCTATTTTTTATACCAAATTGCTATATAAGTGTTTATTTACAGCGGCTAACAATAAACAATGGAATAATAAATGGTCTATTGTAGGTAGCTACCGTAGACTATGAACTATACTAAGCATATGACCCGTCTGATATTAAGAAGCTGGTTAACACCAGCCGGGCCATATGCTTGTTTGCCACCGTCGTATCACCGCGGCCCATAAAGCTCTATACCTGGAGTAAGCTTAGGTACATTTCCCCTCTGTCAACGTTATTAGCAGGAAAATCTAATAGGTTTATAAAAACTATTTCAAAAATCGATTACACGCATTCAGTTCATCGTTCTCAGTGAGTAAAGAGCTCCGTGAGAATGCCTTTATGTATTGTTTTTAGGTGTAAAAAATGTTCTATTATGTCTAGTTTACAAAAATATGAAATATAATTTCACATGTAATTATAGTTTTACTTTTTTATCATTACTATTATGTTTAAAAAATTAATCCATATCGAAAATCCTGCGTCGTTTACTGAATCGATTCAAAGATAATCGTTTATTTTCTGACGGGCAGTAACTATTTTGACGTTTGACACTTATGCATATTTAACGCCCCTAAGGATTACTGCCTTCTATATTTTATTTGAAAATACAAGCAAAAATGATCCTTGGCTTTTTTGTTTGACATTTGCAAAGACTGCATCCAATAATGAACCATATTTCAACATATGTAAAATCAACTATTTGTTGCTCCATTTAGTGTCGTGACTTACTGTCAAATATGCGTGATATTTTCAAGTGAAAGGTACAACATTGTCCTTTATTAATAAGGCGATGCTGCTATAAAAATTCATTTACAAATTAACTTTATTAAGGCCGTTCCTCGATTCGGACAAGCCACGCCCATCCGTTAGAGACACGTTTATGGCTCCCGTGCACGAAAGAAAGAGATGCAGCGCTCTTAAGGATCAGACTTTTTGACTAAACTACGATAAATAAGCGAATCTATAAAGTTTTGTCTAATTTTGTTTCTGTGACTTTTTAGATAAACCAGAATACCATATTTTTTACTTAGTTATATTGCTTAATATCTTATAGTTTACGTAAGCTAAGAAAAATAAGAGGAAAAAGGACCCAACTTCGGATTTTTTTTCTATCGAGGCAACTTTCAGCAATCGTGTTTCGGCTTGTGCCAAAATCAAGAGTATATAGTCTAATAATATATATTCGAAAATAAATTCAGACCCTTTCCCCGTTTAGTCAATAGAGCGTTTGAAAAAACCTATAATTTTTCAAAGTAGCCCCTTAACAACCGACAATGATGTACCTTTAAATTGAAAACGCCATACGTATGCTTCCTCGCCCCCCTCATATTTTGGCAGACTTTTTTGTTTGGAAAGATGAGGCGATGGCTCCTCCAGGTATAGAGCTTTATGCCGCGGCCTTACAGATATATGTACGCTAGCACGCGCGTTAAATACCTACCACGTCGCGCGCCGCATTTACAGCTGACGGTCTTAAAATAATTTTATAGAAAAACAACCCACTCCACTTAGCCTACTCTATCTTTCCAGGAGCAAATGCCTTAACTACTGTAAATAAATACTCAAATTACTATGTGTTTGCGTGTGCCTATAATATTTGAAGCGTTCCTTCGATTTCTCCAGGATTCCATCATCAAATCCTGGCCTGATGACAATGGAACAAACAGTCAAGTATACTCTTTCAAATAAAAAATAATATTTTCCTAAATATGTCTAGCGGTATTCGAAACGTCGGTAAACAGAAATCAAAAATTAAAAATAGACAAGCAAAGATCCTGACGAATTGAGAACCTCCTCGTTCAAAATCTTGAAGTTGGTTGAAAATTAATTTGACTTCATTTTCTATAATTTTAAAGTAATGAATTTTTATATACATTTATTTACATAATTAAATATACAGATGCACTACACTACAAATACTTAACTAAATTAATAACTAGCTCAAATCTAAACTAGGCCCTTGCGGCATTTTACCTAGGACGCTGGCGGCATTTCCTCGTTGTATCGCAATGCTGATACGTTGTGCGAGGAAACCGCCAGCTCTTCGGTCACCAGTTACGTCAACTAGTAATGAATTAGTTTTTTTAATAAGTACTTTGGATTATTATTAGGAGCCGTATTGGATTGCGCGAAAATATTCGTATGATAAACAATAAAATGAGTTTTATAATGGCTGTTACGGCTCTTATGGTGTTACGTGTGTTGGGGTAGTATAACTATACAGAACCGGTTGTACAATTAAAACCAATTAAGTATGATTAATAGTTATTCTCGCTCTGCTACAATTTTAGTGAAGCGCTTATTATTCAAAGCACTGTTTTTTACTTTTAGTTAATAGTATTTTTACTAGTAACCGACTAAGCGCCGGTTCATAGCAAAATTAAGTCGCATTAGCTCTTGGAACCATATAGTGCTAGTTATAGTAATGTCTTCCTTGCGAATAACTAGCACTATATGGTTCCAATCACCTCGCTCCTTCAACAATATTTAATCGACGCCTCGGCCGTTTTAACTGAGCCACTTCTGTAGAGTTGAATTCTAAGTATCATGAGATCATATAATACTGACTTTTACACTAGCTAGTAGAAAAGAGTTATGTCCTATTATCAACCTAGAAAAACTTAAATTTTGTTAGTACGGATACTAAGTATTTATTATTTTTAATCGATGTATTATAAACTTAAAAACAGGTACTTGCAGAAAATGTTGACGTCCACAGGATACGGAAACAGCTGTCCGTGTTACTTATTTAAAAAAAAAGGTTTTGTGTAGAGCTTTTGATAATTGTCACGAGACACATAACTATTATCGCACAGATCTATCAAAGTTACTAACTGCATATCTAAAAATACCTATTAATGTCAAAAAGACTGCAGTTTCTCGTAGCAAGTTTTTACAACATAGTATAATATTATGTTGTATATGTAGACCGTAGAAACCTAAATCTTTTTTTTTCGGTCTGTGTGTCTAAGTTTGTGTTATACAGGGTGGCACTTTACTATGATATTTGCTGAAAGTATAGTGTTATCTAATTCATTTTCAATCAATTCATTATAATTTTAAAGGTAGGTTAAGTGAAACAAAAAGCCATTGCAAAATTTTACGTTTTAATGTAGGTGATAACCCTGCCGTTATAAAATTAATATTTTCATGACGTCACTGCTCGATCAACTTGCTAGGGTTGAAGCAGACATATTTTTGCACCAAAGTTTAACCAACTTTATCTCGTAAACGGTAAATAATATTAACATAGTTTAATAGTAAAAATACAGCTCTTAGGGTAAACAATTCCCCGTTTTTGTAAAAGCTCTTCGTTCTGTTACACGCGGTATACAGTAAGCTATGAATTTCATTTTTATCAGAAAAATAATTATTAAAACTATAACTTCTAACCAGAATGCAGTGAAAAGATTGCGCAGAATTATAATCCATTATACAATACTTTTTCTACGAGTGCTCAATATAGGCAAGCTGGTAAGAATTGAGTTCTACGGATGCTGCCTCTATACAATTTAGTAACTTCAATCTCCCGGCGGATTGTACCGGTTCGCCCTGGCGACCGCGGCGGCGGCGCAGGGCGGGCACCGGGCAGCGACAACAGTTCTACAATAAATCCTTTCTATCATTGCTGGCCATGCCACAACATGCGACCATATAGATACGTAAGTAAAGTATACGCTAGTAGTTCCGTCTACACAATCTCAATTCAAGTATTTCAATCGACGAGTACAGTCAGCAGCAAAAGTTGCTTAGCGGGTGGGGTGTTCAAAATGACCTCTACGCGCTCTTATTCTCTTAACAATAAAGTCGTGTCCAGCTCATTTTGAACACCCTACCCGCTTAGCTACTTTTGCTGCTGACTGTATAAAAAATACGTTAAGGTTCAGGAGGAGCATAGCTGAAGCACAGAATTGTAAGTCAACTAAATATAAGGTTTTGAAATATGTAGTATATAGGTAATACAAAAAGTCCTTATTACACATTGGTTTATTTATAGATGTGCCGCAATTGATATAGTTTCCTAGTATTTTAATATTGACTTTCCTGGGGTCAGTTTATAATTACGTTTTATTAGCTACTATGTAAAAACTTCTTCGTATACTCTATCCATTCCTATTTATCTTATCGTGTAAACAAACATTATGTCAATTACATAGACATTGTAATGTCATTTATTTTTCGGATTATTCGTCCGTTACTTCGATTATCGAAGAAAATTATATAACAAAAAAAAAATGTATTTTCAGTGGTGACTTAATTGAATTCAATACTTTGTGAGTTTCTTTAAGTATCTATATACTAAGTATCTATGTAAGTATAACAACATTTTAAGTGATAATCCCAGGGAAAAAAGTGAAGATTTCTTTGAAAAGTTTTTGTTTACACGATAAGACAAATAAGGATGTATAGGATAGGTATACATGAAGTTCCTATCAACATATGTCCTTTGTGATCAATAAATAACATACAGTCAACGCCTAAAATATGTATACACATTTGTACCTTATTACAATGGAGTAAGGTGGAAAAGTGTACACACATTTATGGCCTTGACTGTACATTTTGTTTGTGGAAGGATCGTAAAACCTCTTATAAACGAAGGTATTATTTCCGTATATTGAGAAATTCTTTTAACTTAAGCTATTATTACCTTACATATTTTAATATTTTTGGGTAGTAGGTTTAAAAAACAAATGTGTCGTAGGATTCACCTTGCATAGGTACCGTGCATAATTAGCACATTAAAACCCTGCCCCTTACATAAGCCGAATCTGCTAGGATTCTGAGGTAAGGTTACCTAAGGCCTACTCTTGATCTTCTTACTAACAAGTCTATCTAATTAATATCAAAAATGTATACGATATATATTCGTAAGCGGGAATGGTAATGTTATTTGTAGAACATTTTTTGGACTTTGATAATTAGCGGTACGTCAATATGATAACAATGTTAATAAGAATAAGTAAATTCCTTGCCCTTTTAGACGGATCAAGAGATCAAGATAAGTAAAGAAGGTACCTCATCCTAATGCATGTTTATACATGTACGTTTATAAATATACCAACGTAGTAAACCTCAGTAATTAAACTGAACCGACCAACGCTGAATGTACACGTATCATCATAATCATAAAGTTCCAAGAATATTGTAAAATGTAGTAGTAGTAGTAGTAGTAAAACACTTTATTGCACAAAACAAGTACATGACCATTAAAAACTAAGGTAAATGTGTACAAAGCCGAGCTTAAAAAAATGAAAATGAAAAACTATTACTTTGCTTGAAAATGTAATAATATGCTTAATTTTTTTATTAAAATGATTAAAGTAGTCATATAAATTCATTTCACATCTGAATAGCTCCCTGTACTCCTCGTGGTTTTCATAGTCACAACTTTACTTTGATCGAATCCCGGGTTCGAATCCTGGTAAGGGCATTTATTTGTGTGCTGATCTCAAATATTTGTTCCTGAGTTATGGATGTATTCTATGTATATAATCTAAGTATGTATATCGTCACCTAGCACCCATAGTACAAGCTTTGTTTAGTTTGGGGTTAGGTTGATTTATGTTAGATTGTCCCCAAATATTTATTTATTTATTTTATCTTGGTGGTATCAATCTAAAAACAAAACCCTTTCTTTTTAAAGACAGTTAGAGTTTTTTATTAATCTTTTTAATAGGTATATACATTTTATATAGTGCTACATGTTTCGTGTTTACAGTCCCCATCAGATATATCGGAGTGGCCAAGGTGGTCACAAGTATTTGAAAAACGCCTCTATTGTCAAGGCGGTAAAGTGCTAGTGATATTTTTGAGTACCTTTGCCACTCCGGTATAAGTATTTGATGGCGACGGTACCAAAAAATAAATTAAAAATAGTAAGAAAAGTCAGGTCAACCTCGTTAGCCGTTTTCGTGCTCGCGAGTGTATTCAACCCCATAGTACTTCCTTCCCACAGAAAATCGAGACTGGCGACCTAATAATCGTTAATCTACACAACATGACTTTTCTAATGATATATGACACATGCACATTGGACCGGGTAACAGGCTCCAAACATTTATTTTATGTTGTATGATGATTTTGTTAAACGAGTATTATTACTTTGCGCGACGATATCTTTATGTGTTATTTCGCATGATCTTAAAAAATACTTAACTGATTTTAGTTTCATTTACAGTGCTGAATAGCTGATATTTTAGAGATTATTTTGATATATCATACACGATAATTATTCTCTATTTAAACATAGAAATACGAGAGATTCTGGGGGCGGACCGTCAGTACGGAATTGAACTGAAAAGTGTGATTTTCAAAGGCGAATATCTCGAAAAGTACAGCAATCCGAGACTGGTCGCCATAGTAAACCTTCTTTGTCTTTTTAATACCTATCCAACGACACCACACTCATTGGCATTGCTCCGGGTACCAAATTGCCCCTTCTCCTTTAAGTTTGTAATTTTTCTATAATTAATATTTTTGCTAACGTAATTGTATTAGGCGCTTTATATACGGGTGCACTTTGATTATGACATAATTCTGGCATTGAATTATATAAGTAGTTATATATTTTAACTAACAACACCGACCAGACAGACTAACGATGTCAAGTTTATACTGAACTTGACACCAATATACAGCATTCGTACTTATATAACTATTTCGCAACGTTTGCACTTTATATAAAACTCTAAAATTATTTTCAAATATTTCAAATTTCTTAAATTTTCAAGTTAGAAAAGAAGACATTAGGTGAATTTTATCGCCATAAAAATGGTTTAGGTAACAAAACTAGGTACATTTGTACTAAATTAGTAATAGGTACCTAAAAAGTAGTGCACAAACATTGTAATTAAATTACACTAGCAATACAGGTGATCACAACAAGAATACTGGTGATCCTTTTAAGGGCATAATTGGTATCATATTGCGAGTAAGAAAAAGTAGAAGAATCTTTTTTTGGATTCGAAACCATTTTTTTGTATGGGAGAGTCCCACAAAACAAAACAAAATTGCCGAGAATATTTTTTTCCCAGTTTTTCATAATTAGAATACGATACCTACCAATCATGCCTTTAAAAGGATCTCCTGTATTTTTGTTACACCTTGTACACTCTACTAGAATGTTTGTTTTCGTTTCTGCGTACATACCTACTGTACGGGACGGTGGCCAAGGTTAGGCGACGCCCGTAGCGGCGCGACAGCTCAGCGCCGATGTAGAGACTAGTGGACTTGTAGGGAGGCAAGGTTACTGGAAATAAAACTTCCTTCGTACTTCTTCAGGTTAAGGCACCTCCACTGGAACTCACTTGACGGAACGAATTTCCGGCCGCAATGGCCTTTCTTATATGCCAACTTTTGGGCTGTCAACTAGTGACTAATATATCCCGGGAGGGGATGAACGCGTGTGAGCCAATCAGTGAACGTGTCTATCTTTATTGATATTAACACGGAATATAACAGAATTACAAGCATTTCTCTACTGCTAATATATTACAATGTTGTTATAACTTATTTACTAGGCATTTATACTAGGTGGTACATAGGTATTATGGGGAAAAATAATTTGTAGGACATTTCAACTACGGGGTATCACCTGTCTCTTTTACACATGAGCGCAGAGTGATGGCGTCGTCTCTTTCTCACTAGTGAGTCTCAGCCGGGGTTATTGTCGCACAATCGACAATAGAAAGGTTCCCTACCTATGTGTCTAGGTTTCCTAGGTAATAATTAAACAACAAAGTTAAATGATTTAATGGTCACACGCTATAAATTAAGGTTTACAGTCCTTATATAAAAATGCAATATGCTTACAGTTTCAGTGCCTTATAACTATCCTTGATCGACCTTGATCTCGTGGATACTGCGGTGCTGTACACCTACATCGGCTACACCGTTCGCTACTAAAAGGCAAACAAATAAAAAAAATTACAAATTTTACCAAAGCAGAAGTTCGATTTTTGAATCTCACCGGCGCCTTTTTTTGTATGCAGCCGATGACTATTTAGTACGAAATAAGTCACCCGGTGAGATTCAAAAATCGAACTCCAGACATTTGTTTCAATCACTCATTGTTAGTTACTTCAAAAAAGTTGATTCAGACTTCATTAAGCCTATAATGTGTGCGTGACCATCGCAAGCGAATATCATGTTTGATATGATCAACTTTAGACTGGATAGCCACATACAAGTTTGTTTGTTAACTTTGATAATGTTGCAGTAATCTAATTAAAATGGTTGCTGATATCATTGTACTTGATATGCTCAGTTGGAAACAAGTTACATTATAATTGTTAACAAAATCTTCTGTGGTCCAATCACATTTTTTTTCAGTGCGCCTCTATTGTCAAGGTGATAAAGTGCAGGTTCAGATATTTTTGAGTACCATGGCCGCTGCGATATGGCGACTGTACGACCTTGTAACGTTTAAAAATGTTGTGCATATTATTATTTTCATAGGTGCAAAGTTGCATACAAAGGATGTTGTGTAAAAACTCACGGCCAACGTGTTTCGTTAGTCTCGAGTGTCATTACGTCGTTATCGCCGGTACAATAACCAACTAGATAAAGAGCACATATAACAGAATGTCTATTTGGTAGAAGCGGGCATATTCTGCCTACAGCTACTAAGCATCTAAGAAGCTCTCTACACGTGGAGCTGGAGAGTTTTCGCTAGAAAAGATCTATAATAATTGAAGGCATGTTTACTAAAACAACATAACAAACAAGTAGTCCAAATAAAAAAATACCCATAAAATAAAAAAACAACCCACCCATACCCATAAAACACAACCCATAAAATATATCCGAACAAAAAACTAAACCTGCGACTAAAATGATTAGTCGTACATGGCACAGCCGCAAAGAGGTATGGGTAAAACTGTTGTCATATGTTTCCAGCTGTTTAGTTGACAAGTTTATATATAGGTAATGTTGATAAGTTTTTAAGACGATGAGAAGACCGGGTGCCCTTGGGGATTCGAGAATTTTAGCCCTCTCATTTTGCTCCTCAGCGCTACTGAAAAGTGAGCGGACACTATGCGTAACTACTCGCAGCCGACTAGCGATTGCAGTCAGAAATCAATATGGCTCACAACAGATGGCGCTCTACTCCAAAGGCTTACCATAGACCCAAGAATGAAATAGATTGGGCATCGTAAATAGGAAATTATTTAATAATACATATAATACTGCAAGTATATTTTGTAATTGCAATTGTTAATTTATAGTTTAATTACTTTTTGACAAACATTGAAATATACAGGGTGGATTTTCTTTTTGGGTTAGTGAGGGCAGCTACCAGATCCCGTGCTGCTACGCGAAAATAGCCTTAAAAAACCTGCCCTCGATTTGAAATTAATGAAGATTCGCGTTTACATATTTTAGAAAAAACATACAGGATGCGAGATAAAGGTCATTTTGACAAAGTTTTCTTTATGCCATTTGATCCAATTCCTACAGGCACAGGATCAAAAGCTTGAATGGGACAAAAAAAATTCCAGCTAGAAAAGCCACAAATCGAAGAAAGCTTTCCCCAATTTCCCTTTTGTATGTATCAGAAAACTTAAATTTTTCACATGCAGTTTTTTTTATGTAAATCGATCCCATTCCTGTTCAGTAGCAATAATTTCTATGGGGTCAACTTACGGTAATATGCCAAAAAGCCACACATTGAAGAACAATTTTACTTTTACACCGGTACTTTTAGTATGTTGTGAAAGGCACCTTTACCTATAGCTACACCAATATTCGGCTTTACACTCTATACAGGTATGATTTTACAAAAGAAAAATAAACAGTACAACCAGATCTGTAAGTATTTTTTTATTTTATTTTTCAAAAATCACTTAATTCTAAGTATCGCGAACATGTAGGTTTCGAGTTGTTTACTTGCCTGCTTGTTTGTGTATCAGTCAAGGGAATGGCAGTGGTCCTGTCTGGTTCTGTTACTGTCTGAGTCCTGGTTCCATTGTCGGACGGCTCCCTTATCGGTAAATTTCGTGTGAACCTGGGATCGACTATTTCCGGCAGCATGCATTCTAAGTAAAAATTTTGTAATTTATTTTTCATTATACTACTCCAGAAGTTATTATCCTTTGTTATTATTTCTGTTTTCAGTTTTTCTTCGTCATTAGACCATACTGCAAATAGACATTTATTCATTTGGGTCACATGCAGTTGACCCTGTACCTGGTAAAACCAATTGTGGTTTTTGTTTAAGACCCACTCCCCTTTCTTATTAATCTTCCAAAAATCTACTTTTTTCTTTTTAACTGCTTCTTCAAGCCCTAATCGGTTTGCAGTTATTGGACATTTTATTTCAATAATAGTGTCACCAGACACACCATCAGGCGAGGCTCCGAGAAATGGCATGTCTTTATCTATATATAGGCCGCATGGCTCAATATCTAGGCCCTCCTGTTGAGCAAGCTGTTGTATTGCATGTTGCTCATTAATGCGCCCGTGTTTGATGGATGCAACATGTTCTAAATTCGATCCATACATAATTTTTTTTACAATATTGGCACATTTCGTGTTTGCCTTTTTCTTTATCACTTGACCAAAATTCGACGCAGTGAGCAATGATCTCCTTAACTCCATCCATTCACTGCATTGACTTTGTAGGATGGTTTTTTTTTGAATTTGGTCACGTTCGTTATCTGTTTTCTTTAGTGATTCTAGAAAGTCGTTCTTCATTTTTTTAAGAATTTCCGTGGGCATGTCAGGTTTTTGGCAACTTTCGCCGTAGTTAGGATCTTTTTTTGAATATATAAGTCTGCGTTTTTTTTTTGGATATTTCTTATTTAAGTTCCTTTGCTTTATTCTTCTTTCTTCTATCATTTTCAGCTTTCCTTTGGGGCTGTCCTGCACAAAGCTTTTATACAGCCGTGATAACCCTTTTTTTGTATTAAACGACGCGGCTGCAGCGATACATCGTGTGGTATATGAGTTTTTGAGGCAAAAGTTGAGCCTTTTTCCACCAACAAATTTAGCTACTACGCTGTGGTAGCGCTCCACAATGTTGCTGTCAACATCATGAATAAGGCTTCCAGCATGTCCAGCCAAATTTTGTGTAAAAACACAGATTCTTTGCCATAACGAGCTTATGAAAAAGTCATCCGTCCTTGGTTGCACTACGTCTTTTTCTTTGCAGAAATGTGATTTGCATTTTGAATGGTTTCCAAAAGCGTGGTGATGGGCTAAATTAATGTCATTAAATAGATTTTCGACTTCGGGACATTCATCATTTTTATTTTTCGCTATTGCGTCAGTAACAGCTAACCTGAGAGACTTTATTGTATTTTTATTTATCAGCTTTCTATGTTTTATGTGATAATGTGTATCAGTCTTCAATTTTTTCAGTTTGTTACAGAAATTTCGCAATAAATGGTTTCTGCATTCAATCTTCTCCACGGAAATGCCTTCGCTTTGATATGGTCGAAGAATTTTTATTTTATTGTAGGTACTGGAATCCCCGTCCGATATAAGGCGCCCATATATAAGATTATGTGTTTCTATAGACGTTTTAAAACCTTCCACAATTATATCCGTCTCCATGCCAGATGATGGACCTGAATAGTTTTTAAAGCATACGTGCTCTTTTACGGTCTCTTTTTTCTTTTCAGCTCGCTCACAGGTATAACAATACTTATTCCGTACACCTAAATACAAGATTTCACCAGTTTCTTTTCCAATGATAGCACCCGCCCCTGACAAAGAAGAATAGTTCGTCTTGTATGACCTCTTGCTGTAGCAGCCATCCGCTATTACGTCAATAATAGGAATTCCATTTGCACTGATTCTACCCTTTAAAATCGCTATGTTTCTTTCGTTCTCGGCTGCTCTGTCCATTGAATCTTGTGCAACTTTCCTCCAATTTTTTGATAGAACATCGTGGGTCTCTTGGTATGTTTTGTTCGAAATCAGTGGGAGATTTAACGCGGCTGAAAACTCCTCCAATTGAGAACGACCGCCGCCGATTGAAATGATTCCTGCCACAGCACAGTTATTTAAGGGTAGATAGTTTTCATCATCAGCGTCATTATCAATGAAAAATTTCCTTTTGCACATTTTACAAAAAAAAGTAAACTTCGACATAAGCCCAATTTGCTTTTCATTTATCAGTTCTATGCAACTAACATCGCAACCCAGGGGGCCATGACTAGACATTTCTTTAATCCCATTAAAAAAGTGAGAAACGTTTACAATGCGACGAGTAACTTTCATTTCTGGCAGTTCATATTGATTGACTGTAGTTGTTGTGTGAAGATTGTAATCGTCTTCATCATCCTGGAACAAAGGGAATACTTATAATTATATCATTCTTGACTCTATTAGACACAGGCATGAAATTATTTATTAATTTTTGAAAATGATCATATTATACAACACCTACAGTTATAGCTTCTAATTATGTATGGATCGAATTAAGAACATGTTGCGTCCATAAAACATGGGCGCATTAATGAGCAACATGCAATACAATAGCTTGATCAACAGGAGGGCCTAGAGATTGAGCCAAACGGCGCGGCGGCCTATATATAGATAAAGACATGCCGTTTCTCGGAGCCTCGATTGATGGTGTGTCTGGTATTATTGAAATAAAATGTCCAATAATTGCAAACCGATTAGGGCCTGAGAAAGCGATCAAAAATAAAAAAAGTAGATTTTTGGAAAATTTAAAAAAAAGGAGGTATTATCCAAAGGACCCAAATGAATAAATGTATAATTCCAGTATGATCATTTAAAAAAAATAACACAAAGCAAGATTTTCTGACTGACCGGTTCCTTTTTGTGTTAAATACAAATGTCACATAATATATTTTGAGCAATACACTTTCTTTTAAATTGTAATAAGTGGTATAATATAAATCTTACCATTAAGGCAGAAATGTCATTGCCAGAGTGTATTTTTTCGGTTATATCCGTTGACTTTTCTGCCATCAACTGTTGTTGTAAATCAACTGATCTGTAAATAAAAGAAACATATATTTTATTTAATAGCATTTAGGTGTGTTTGATTGTTCTGGGACACCTTAACAATTTAATTTCTTATGATATTGCATGAAAACCAGAACTCTAGGATTTCTTAAGTAGTTTGCATTCTTTGACTTTCCACCACTTTACAGCTGCCAGATGTCCCGATCTAGAAATACGCATAGTATAGCAAACTTACCAGAGGGGTTTTGTCGCTCTCATTATTTCACGTGCAGTGCAGGGCAAAATTGATAATTAGTTAAGTACTTTTTCAATTACAAATCACTTTTGTCTAACTTTTATTTGTAATTAATTTCAAAATTAAATAATTACGGTCAACTCTCTGTCTATAACCATTTCCAAGGCGCCATCACCATTGACAATAGTTACTGGGTAAATTGTTATTCTTCATTATTTACTTGTCTCTGGTGCGGATACGAGTAATTTACCTCTCAGGCGGTGCTGTTGCTGTCTCCTGATACTCCTGATCCTGAGGTACATTTTCCAATCTGTAATAAAATATGCAGTTTTAAATTATTTTTGTCAAAGCATAACTAAATATCTGTCTATAATTACTTAAAAAAAAGGAACACTGAAAAGCACATTTTTTTTAAATATAAGTACCTACACCACCCCTCACCCCTATCCAGTCCCTATCCCATCTCTATTCCTACGCCGTAAAACAGACTTCTGGCAAAAAGTAATTAATACCTAATAATAACAACATTAATAAGCTGGGTATTTACTTAATTTTGACGTCGGTGCCATTAATTTAAATTGGTTAACGTAATAAATGGACGACCCCTTTTTCTATCCTAAAACCTTCTCCAGATTGTAACAAATACTTTTCTGAAAACCGCATCAAAATCGGTTCAGCCAAACGCGAGATGATCGCGAACAAACATACATAGTTACATACAAACATACAAATATATAAAACTAGCGACCAGCCCCGGCTTTGCACGGGTGCTATTATACATATAAACCTTCCTCTTGAATCACTCTATCTATTAAAAAAAACCGCATCCAAATCCGTTGCGTAGTTTTAAAGATCTAAGCATACATAGGGACAGACAGCAGGAAGCGACTGTTTTATACTATGTAGTGATATACTAACATACAAACAAACATTACAGAATATGTGACATTTAAATAAAAGAAGTTATAAGCAATTGTACCTATGTGGGCCATGCGCTTGTTCGTCACCGTCACAATATAAACACAAACTATATCTAGGTAGTAACTAACTCTGACATTTTATTAGGTCTGTGGAAACGAAACCATTTCAATGTCCGTGAAAGTGGCATTTTACATTTAAAAGGCAGTAATTACATTTGAAGACGCATTATATTGTGGATCTTATTATTCCCTGCAACAAGGTGTAAAACGAAATGACAATGTGCGTAGCTGGCTGGGGCGACAGCGACAGGTGATTGTTTAGTTTCAATCGCTTACCGAGTGAGCTTGTTGCGTGATCAAAAGAACCAGTGTAAAGGCGCTTGACCATTTAGGCGCAATCGTTAAGGATTTTGAGTTCACGTTATATTGGTCTTCTCAAGAATGATAGTGCAAATTGGTAATAAATAATACCTAGATTATTCAGATTATTGTCAACAAAATTGTTAGATATCTTAGCGATAAAATAGAGGAGTGAACTTACATATGCAAATCAATGGAAGGATGTTGTTGTGCATGGGATGTCGATGTCGCCGACGTCAACTCCAAACGCTGTTTTTTACTGAAATCATGAAATGAAATACTTATAGAAGAAAATCATCAAATAACTAAATTTTTTATTGGCAATTGATCGAATCCATTAGATTATCAACAAAATACTATTGTAAAGATATCGTGTAGCATGCAACATAAGGTCGCAATTGGATTGGAGAGATGAGTTGAACGCCTGCGGCCGCTGCGCGATGCCGACACGGCGGCGGCGCGTTGGAAGATCTTGAGCGCTCTCGAAGCATACGAGTACGACAAAGCCGCTTTCCTCACATAAAAATGTAACATTTAGTACTCGGCGCGCGAAAAGCAAACTTTTTGGTAATTTGCGACTAAAATGCAATAAAGTGGAGTTCAGCAATTTTAAAACTATGGACCGATTCACTTAAAGGTCATAATAATTAATATCTAAATAGTTTCTTACCTTGAAACTTCAACCATGTGTTTCTGTTTGTCCTGATAAAAGCGCCTTTTAGCTGGCCTTTTATGTTTCACTTTATTTCCCATTATTTACAAATGTACACAACACAACTAGACTGAGATTAGGTACCTATATTATATTTACAAGTTTTTTGCCACTAACACTAGCCTATACATACACTATATTACACAAATTTTCAATTTAGGCCTAGAAGATCACCAAGTTTACAATAGTTTTGATGCGCACACGAGAAGCATAGGTCCATCTAGCACGGCGCGTCAACGCACACTGTCTATTTGTACCGGAGTGAACGAGAAACACTGCCAGCGTAGGCCGGCGGCCGGAACGAAACAATAAAATCTCGGAAAAGTGTTAGTTAAAAAAAAATGTAACACTTTTTGAGAAATACAAATTTTGGAAGTTCTTAGTTTAAGTATGTAGAAATTTTGTTTTTAATTACAGACATATAGGTCAATAAAGTAAAGCCATACGATTGTTTTAAGGCAAATTTAAGACGTAACTTCGGAATTATTTTCTATCGAGCCGATTTCGTCCATTCATGTTTTGAAGGCAACCAAGTTCTCAAAAATATAATGAACATTAACATATATTTTTCTTGCCTTGCCAAACCATTTAGTTAACTTTACAGCACTGTTTAAGTAACTTCAATTCGGAGGTCGTCGGCAGTATTCAGCCTCTTAACTCGTACGAGTAGGCATAGATGTTCCTCAAAATGAGTTTCGAGTCTGTTAATGCTTGTTTTTCATAATCTTCCTGTACGTCTACCATGAGTTTGAAATCGAAATTTTTTATTAACGAGTAACGAATTTTCTATATGTGCATCTCGTTTACACTAATATGTTACAAGCAAGATGCACAGATAGAACACTCGATACTCGTTCTCGAAAACGTCAATGTCATAACCATACCCCGGGGTTTTCGGTGCGGGAATGTTATACACTAGCCAAATAACAGGTAAAAACTGTAAAAAGCGATACTAATTTAACATTTCTAAGCGCATTTGGACCTTACTACCTACTTTTAATTCATAGTTTGGTAATTACTTTACAATAAACAAAGTTATAAATACACGAAATCATTCCCGCACCGAAAACCCCGGGGTATGGTCATAACTCATGGTAAGCGTACTGTACTGTCAAATCGTTTTTGCACCCGCGATAACGACGTGTGCGACGTGAGTGTGACATGACATGAGTCTCATGACTCGTCGAGCGACGGGCTGGTATAAGAAACTCGAAGCAAATTTCTACTGTCCTTTTAAAAATATTTCACAAAAGATTTAACGGCAGCTTTACTTTCTGCGTGCTCCCTAAGACTTCATAACGGCGGCGTTACATCACTTATGTGCTAATTATAGTACATTGTTGGCCTCATTCACTTTTACGAGCGTACCAAAGACTGGCTCTGAAAGCTAGGGATGGGACTTCTAACTTCAAATAGTTGGGGATCAATGTTACTCTGCGTCCGTAGGAAAGACTTTCGACAACCCTACACGTGATCCCCGGGTGGTGCTAAAAGAGTAACTTGGCAGCTCTTCTCTTAGCATCTGTTTTCTCTCTACTACTACCCCAGAGAAGAAATGCCTATCTATATAAATACGATTGAAAAAAACTTGAAATAGTGAACTCTAGATTTTTTTTGATTAAGAATCGATAAGAGTAATTTACTACCTACTTTTAGTTTGTTTTTTAAGAACCGATCTCGCTTTAGGAATTATTAGGATTATCTAACGATTTGATTGGGTTCGTTAATTTTAATCGTAAGGAAACTTGACCTACTGCCAACAAGTCAGATGGCAGTCGCTTTCACAAACTAGTGCCTAAGCTACGTCAACTTATGGGATTTGGTGGTTTGGTGGCCGAGCGGACCTCAGGCTCAATTGAACCATGTCAAAGTCGGTACAAAGCTCAAGGAGGATGATGATTATGAAAAAAAAACTTACTAATTTATATGAACAAAATTTTTGTTATAATAATATAAAAATTGACAATTATTTCTAAAAACCGATTCTTTTTCCCATCCCTACTGGAAACTTTTATTTAGTTTCTTTAGTTTCCTTTAGTGTCTAGAATCGAAACCTACCTAGTAATTGTTCAGCTGTTGAAATTGTACAAAGTTGTTACTCGTACAAAGTTGGGATATTTTTAGAGTAAGTTAGATTATTTAATTAAAAATGTAAGTTGCAGATCCTCATTTCTGTTTAGGAAACGTCTGGAAAATACTCAATTATTAGCTTTTCCTTACAGCTAAAGTGTCATTCCATATTTAAGGGCCCTTATGCTAATTTTTAATTGGGATATTTTTTACTGTGTTGGGTACCGGTTTTAACGTTGATTTTTGGGATCCATGCATGCATAAATCAAAATCAAATCTAGGTATGGAACGCTACAAATGGTGCTCACACTTTTCTTAAAATGATGCTTACTTAAATATTTTACAACATGACTAATTAACTCTTAATTTAATACTTAGCGTAGACGTAAACTAACGACACCAAAATTGAAACAAAGAAAAAATATAAAAAAAGCACTCGACTCGAGATCCGAACTCGCGACTAAGGGAGTCGGAGGGCTCCGAAGGCGCAAAATATATGGTAATTAGGGCATGCAATACCGGTTATAGATGTATGGGCAATCCCGGAATTCCGGTATTAGCCCATATAAGTAATACCGGTATCGCATATCGGTAATAAATAATAATACGGTGAAAAAAACTGCAAGCTCCGAAGTGTCTCGGTAGCTCAGTAGTAAAGCGGTGGGCTGTTAAAAAACACCTTCAGGTTGTACATCTATTTTTCCCTTAAACTGTTATGTCAACTGATAAAAAGCGTATCCGAGCTGGCGACGAAACAATCTTTTTTCGCCATTTTCCTGGAAACTCAAAGTTAAAGGGAAAAGTATTTAAATGAGAGACAGTAATTATGCACAAAGTTGGTCTTTGTCACAAGAAAAAGAATCCGGCCTGTGCTATGAAAAAGTAAAAGTTGAAAACCTGTAGAAACCCCGAACCAGGAGCAAATTTCGTTAGTCATTGGTCATCGCGTCACAGGAGGACTTAAGAGGATGTCAACACCCGATGACCTTCAAATCGACTTGACTTAAACAGTCATATAGCTATAACTACTTAGTTGTTTTGGGAAGTAAAAAAAAATCATCATTTTTATTTCGAAGAACTTTGGTAATTCCGATACACAATTGGACGAAGTCGGCTCGATAGAAAATAATTCCAAAACAGTTGTATGTATTTCTTTACTTTCTTGACTTATACGTTTGTAATTAATTAAGGACAAAATTTTACTACACTAATACTAACAACTTCATTGAGTTATTCTTCTCAATTAATGCGTAGTTTTTTTTTAATTCATCATAATGCAAAATTTTCAATGACCTCCCATACTAATCGTAACACAGTATTTCTCTTTCACTCGCGCTGAAAAATATAATAAATTAGCTGTTGCCATCCTCTTAAATTTCGGAGTTTGGCAAACGGGATTTGCCACCTAGTAAGTACCTAAGTAAAACAAAAATTCCAAATAAGTCATTTTCGCTTCGCGCCCCATTAGGTACCTAGTGCCAATAAAATAGGTCCCTGCTCCATCAATCACGCATGTTCCTGTAGCATACATTGTAAACCCCTTTCGCTGTGATTACAAAAAACTGGCCAAGTGCGAGACGGACCCGCGCACGTAGGGGTCCGTACCATTATCTATAAAAACGGCAAGAAAATCATGTCTGTTGCATGGGAGCCCCCTTAAATCTTTAATTTATTCTGTTTTTTTAGTATTTTTTGTTATTGCGGCAACAAAAATACATCATCTGTGAAATTTTCAATAGACAGACAGACAGACAGACAAACAGAAATACAGACAGATAGACAGACAGACAGACAGACAGACAGACAGACAAACAGAAATACAGACAGATAGACAGACAGACAGGCAGACAGACAGACAAACAGACGGACGGACGGACGGACGGACCGACGAACAGACGGACGGATGGACGGACGGACGGACGGAGTGTTAGTAATAGGGTCCCGTTTTATACCCTTTGGGTACGGAACATCGAGTTAGAATATAATAGAGGCGCAGACACAAACAAGATTTTCCGAAAATATAGCACAAAAAATGTGTAACCGGCCAGTGCGAATTTTTTAACATCGTTAAGGTTGAATTACAAATTAAAAGAAATATATTATTAAATTTCACCTGTCATTCATCTGGCGTTCAAAAATCATATGGCACATAAGAGCAATGGAGTCGCTCTTGTATTAATTAATTTATTATTTATAATAAAAAAAATTATGAAACTTTTGTAATAAATATTGATAACTTCATAATTTTACCTATTTCGCGTATTAGTTCGTTTTAATAGATTTGTATAGTGTGTATGTTATTATATTGCCTGTCATATTGTTGTTAAAAATATTATGAAATAATGAACTATTAAATTTCAATCGCCCCGATTTTCGTGCTTTTAACAACATTTGTAGATTTTTTGCGTACCGCTAGGACTATGTGTAGGCAAAGTGACAGCCCTCTAGAAGAACCCGTTAAAGGTACGGTTGAAGTCAAAAATATGTTTACACTTTTGCACCTTACTCCTTTGTAATAAGACTAATAAGGTCCAAAAAACATATTTTTGATGTCAACTGTACAACCCCTGGCCTGTGAGCCTGCGACCATGAACCAGCAATGAAAAAGTAAGTGTAAGCAAAAGAATCCCGCTTTCTACATACTGGCTAAAATCTAAGAATAAAGTTATCATGAATAAAAAAACTGGTGCCATTTAGGGCAGGCTACCAGGGTCGTGTTTTATAATGTTACAATTTACAACTTCGCTGCTTTTCCTATCTTTCTAACAAATCATACGTATGATTTGCTAGAAAGAGAGGCAAGCAGCGAAGTTGTAAATTGTAACTTTATAAAACACGACCAAGGTCTAACCCTTGCGGAGGGGTTACTTAAATTTCATTTTGAAACGAAGATAAAAGTAATCACTCTCCTTAATTTTATCACCATATTTTTAATAACTTGTGGAACATATGTCAATAAAATTTACTAAATAAGTTTTAATTATTTTCATTCTTTCGTAATTAAAAAAAACAACAACTACTCCACTGGCCTTATTCCTCAATGCTGTCAGTTCGGTTTAAATTTACGAAACCTTTACTTCCTATCGCCATTTGTGCCTATAGTACGTTGACCTTCATGCTGTAGCATTTCAGCTTAATCCCTAGTCTTGCTTACACTGGTAATATTTTAACGAAACGTTTGTTAGTCCTTTGTAAATAGACTTTTCGGAACGATCGGGCTTCGCTCGGCTCGGGCTCGGCTCTCTTCGGCAAAATCCGTCGCGTTGCAACGGCTTTTACTGTGCCACATTTGGAGTGCTGATTTCTTATCTTGTATATATAAAATCATTGGTACGGAACCCTAAAAACGACTGTAACGCCGCGGTGGCGTAGTATTCAACTACAAAGACAAATCCTTATATCCCCTAAATACTTACTTTTGTTTGTCGCTGGTGAAAGCTGAAATAGCCTGTCAATAACAATTTGTTTACGCAAACACAGATTGACAGTTCATCGCCAAATCAGTTGAAGATGAAGTTAGATGTATAGTGTTTATATTTTGTAAACATTCAATCGTTTACGGGTATTAATTTTTCCCTTCTTTGTATATTTGAGAATTTTCTTATAGACTAAGAGGTGGCACGGGCAAATATGACATAATAGCGAGAGCAACGAAAATCTTGCTATTTTGTTATAGTATCCTTATCAAACTGGAGATCTGGCAGTTATTCAGCGGTGGAGATGGAAATTACAGGCCGGCAAAATTATTTATTTGGAAAACTAAGTAAGTATACGTATAAACTGCCGAATTTGTCCCATTTATAAAGAACAGAGATAAACGGCCATAATAGTACAGTTTCATGCAATACTTACGTATGTTCGTATTATGGACAAAACAAAGGCTATATAGTAGAAGAGCCCATGACACTGAACCTAGTTCGATAAGTCTCCCGGATGATATATATATAATTAGACGCGTTTTTAATAGGAGAACACGAAATGCCTATGCTGCAATGCAAAAAAATGGGCGGCATAATAAAAATTTTTTTTGGAAAAATGTAAAAAAAATCGGTCTCTAGTACGATAAATCTCCCAGGTTTCCTTTGTTCCTCGAAGCAGAGGAGAGTTAGGGCTATACGATAATGCGGTGCTGCAAGCCCCCGTGACAGGCCTTGTCGGTTGCTGCAGCATTATAAGGGATCGGTTTTTTAGGTATCTAGTACGATCGATCTCCTCTAGAAACCAATGCTCATCTGAAAGATCATTACTTTCTGTGTAAGAAAAACCACTGCTGCATTTCCCAAACATGGGAGAAGGTGATTGCTGCAGCGATTGAAGGTCGCCCTCCGAGCAGTTCCATACGGCGTTACAATTCAACCGATTTTATTCAATATAGTTTTCATTGAAAGCACTTATCAGGCCTCACTTCCATTACTTTTTTCAATTTTTTTGGACCCACGGTTCCAAAGTTAGATGGGGGAACGCTTTTTTTTAACTTTCAGAGCGATTATTTAAGAAACTATTAGTTTTATCTAAAAACTGTTTGTTTCAACCTAAGAACTCCAGATTGAAAGTCAGCTAGACGTCTTACCGCCAGGCTACCAGCGCCTTTTAGGGTTCCGTAGTCTGTCCGTCGGTCTAGCTCAGTGACCATTAGCACTATAAAGCTGAAATGTCGTATGAGTGTGTGCATTAGTCACGCCGACAAAGTGGGATAATAAAAACTGGAAAAATTATTTTTATTAGGGTACCTCCCTTACACATGAAGTGGGGTGTGATTTTTTTTTCTCGTTCTAACACTATCGTGTAGGGTATCTTTAGATAGGTCTTTTAAAATCAATATAGGGTTTCATAAACAGTTCTTAGATAAAACTAATAGTTTCTTAAATAATCGCTCTGAAAGTTAAAAAAAGAGCGTTCCCCCCATCTAACTTTGGAACCGTGGGTCCAAAAAAATTGAAAAAAGTAATGGAAGTGAGGCCTGATAAGTACTTTCAATAAAAACTATATTGAACAAAATCGGTTGAATTGTAACGCCGTATGGAACTGCTCGGAGGGCGACCTTCAATCGCTGCAGCAACCACCTTCTCCCATGTTTGGGAAATGCAGCAGTGGTTTTTCTTACACAGAAAGTAATGATCTTTCAGATGAGCATTGGTTTCTAGAGAAGATCGATCGTACTATCGGAACTCGCTTGCTTCGAATTTATTAAGGACATATCAGAGGCTACAAATGACAAACTACCAGTGACATCTATATTTCTTGACATGAGTAAAGCCTTTGACTGTGTAAACCACTCTAAACTTCTTTCGAAGCTTGAATGCCATGGCATCAGAGGTTATGTTCTAGATTGGATGAAAAGTTACCTGGCCAACCGAACACAGTGCACAGAAATCTCGAGAATGGTAAAAGAAGGGAACCATCTTTTAAAAAGAAAGTTTAGATCTAAGTATCGTGTTAATGCGACAGGAGTGCCACAAGGGAGTAATTTAGGACCTTTATTGTTTTTATTATATATAAATGACCTTCCTCAATCAACATCACAAAGGTGCATACTTTTTGCAGATGATACGACCTTAATAGTTAAGGGAACTGACATAAATACTTATGAATCGGATATAAATAAAGCGTTAGCTGATGTTAAAACATGGATAGAATATAATAATCTCAATATTAACGTAGAGAAAACTTTGTTTACACAATTTCATCACCACAATTCAAATCTATTTGTCAATCTTACTATTAATCTTAATAATACTCCAATTGTAGAATCTCATAGTGCAAAATTCCTAGGTTTGATTATTGATAAATATTTAAACTGGAAAGATCATGTCGACGCAGTATGTTCTAAATTATCGCGATTTGTTTTTGCCTTGAGAAAGCTTAAAAATTCAATTTCCACTCAGGCCGCGTTAGCAGCATACCACGGATTTGTGGCATCTTCTCTTAATTACGGTCTACTCCTATGGGGTAATTCTGTTAAAGTTCAGAGAGTTTTTATGATCCAGAAAGACTGTGTTCGAGCAGTGGCTGGCGCTAGATACGATGACGGATGCAAACCTCTTTTCCAAAAGTACAAGATACTCCCCCTAGCTTCTATGTATATTTTAAAAGTATGTATTTTTACAAGAAACCATCCAGAGTATTTTATAAAACGCGAGGCGATGTTCAAAAGAGAACTCCGAGGTCAGTACCAACATCTTCTATACCAGCCAGATTGTAATTCTGATGTATATAAGAGAAATGCACTCAATATGTGTGTTGTAATATTCAATAACCTCCCTAAAGAACTCAGAATGCTACATGGGAAAGTATTTAAAATAAAATTGGCTAAATGGCTACACGATCATTGTTTTTATAGTGTTAAGGATTATTTAATAAGTGGTGTCTATGGTTTTAATTATAATCCCTGATTTCAATTTGACATATGTACCTAGTGCTACATAATAGTTTAATTTTTTATTTTATTTTTTTGACCTAATGTACCTATTTTTCAATTATAATATTATTGACATTCGTAGATTTATTATAAGTACTTATAGGTACTGTATAGATTTCTGCATGATAGTGATTAGTAGTACCTGTACAAATTTGTAAATATTTTGCATGTCGATTTTGTGTTGACTGAAATTATTTGATAAAACCTATTGCACGTATTCATGCAAATAAATATTTCTATTATATTCTATTCTATTCTAGATACCTAAAAAACAGTTATAATGCTGCAGCAACTGACAAGGCCTGTCACGGGGGCTTGCAGCACCGCATTATCGTATAGCCCTAACTCTCCTCTGCTTCGAGGAACAAAGGAAACCTGGGAGATTTATCGTACTAGAGACCGATTTTTTTTAAATTAAAAAAAAAAAAAATTATTATGCCGCCCATTTTTTTGCATTGCAGCATAGGCATTTCGTGTTCTCCTATTAAAAACGCGTCTAATTATATATTTATCATCCGGGAGACTTATCGAACTAGGTTCAGTGTCATGGGCTCTTCTACTAGATAGAATTCGGTACCAATACGCCAATGAAATACTAAACAAATGCAATCTGTTCTGGTGCCCTATTTTATCTTCAAAACACGTTTAGACACGATATACCTTCAATACAATTCCAATACATTAAGAGTCGCCAGGACGCTCGCGTGAACTCGCGTTCCCATACAAACGTAGTTTAGCTCTCATTTTAAAATGACATGCTTTAGAACCATGAAATTTGGCATGGGCATTCTAGTGGCACAGATCTAGGTCGGACATTCATTTTCATTGCTAAAAATTGTAATACAAATAAACTATAGCAAAAATAAGTTTTGTATGTAAATCTGTAACTGGCTGTATTTTCTTTGTATTACAATTTTTAGCAACGAAAATGAATGTCCGACATAGATCTGGGGGGTGATTTTTGAGATTCGAGTACTCGAAAGTGACATTTACAACTCAGAATAAAACGATGAAATTATGTTTTAAACATAACAGCGATAGAAATTTAAAATCATGAGTATTTAAACTATTAATTTCATGCGAAAAAATTGGCGGTAAGCTTTTGTGTGCGATTATTTTTGAGCGTAAACTTTTTGGATTCGGGCGCTCGAAAGTCAAAAATTGGCCCCCTGTACTACTGGAATGCCCATGCCAAAATGTCATGGATGGAAAGCATGTCGTTTAAAAATGAGAGCTAAACTACGTTTGTATGGGAACGCGATCATCCTGGCGACTCTTAACTACGCATTTACAGATAGCGCCTTAGACGTCTGAATATCAGAATTTGCTTGAAAATTATTCCGATGCAACTTCAATATTGGTTGATTACTCATTTGTTGTGTGGCGCAGTTATGTTTGAGATAAAATTGTGTTTATAAATATTTTGAATTAGTATACGGTGCCAGGTACGTGCTATTTATTTGCGAATACAAATAAATCCTCTTGATTAAAGCGTCCCTGTTCTATTTTAACTGCACAAAATAAATCCTGCTTGTTTCAAGCGGGTAAAATATGAGAATTTCACCTAAAAGTGTGTATTATTCACACACGTGTCGTAGTTTATGCTGTATGGTAAATAGGATATAATAAATTGTGTTGCATCCTTTGTTTTAAACTTTATATCGTTGTAGTTGGGAAATAATTAAAATTATGCAATTTTCATGAAAAAAAACTTGCTTCTTGCACTAAAATGTGTTAAACAGCTAATTTATTTAGAAAGAGTGAAAAACTAATTTTCGTAGTGTATGGTGACAGCGCGCAAATAGTAAGTAAGTAGATATTGAATTTGTAACTATTTTCATCAATAAAGAAAATGTGCGTGTTGACCATTTTCTCAAAGTGATTACTTACTAGTAATCAAAATGCAACCTATTTACATACCAATATACCCATCTGCATGTTTTTTAATAACACCACGGTGGCAAACATACATACTCGTACAGCCACCCTGATAGTAAGCAGCTACCGTAACCTATGAATGCATACAACTCCCAAGGTGTAACACGTGCATTGCCGATCCATTAAAAGAGTATTCACTGTATAATAAACTGAATTTATTGATATATAACATAATGAACGACAAGGATTATTCACTGTGTTGACGGCTATTGGTCAAGGAGACCCCAAACAAACATTACCCCGATCTTTGTGGCAACCTTACTAACACAACAGCATGATTAAGGTCTAATGCTAATAGCTAGAGATACACGCACAGATCTGCCCACCGGATTCGTCCGGCGGATATGCCCGGCGGACAGATCCGTCCATGTATTTATTTATTTAATCTTTATTGCACAAAAGAAAATCTTGTAGTACAAAAGGCGAACTCAATGCCAAGAGGCATTCTCTATGGGGTGGTATGGTGCTTTTTCAGATGTGTGCGCAGACAAATACGTGTCCAATCCGCGCCATACATGGACGGATCTGTCCGCGGGCACATCTGCCAGAGCAATCCGGCGGGCAGATCTGTGCGTATATAGCGTATTTGGCTGCGGTTTTCAGTCAGGTGGAGGTACTTCCCCAATTGTTCTTCTGCTCCAGATTGTGGGAGATGCATGGATATATTTAATTGCGGAAAAGGTTGGGTAAAACTAAACTACGTACTTGTTTAAATAACTACAACTTTTTAAATTCATTCTGACAGAGTACGGATTTCGGTAGGGCCCCTCAATAATATCTCCCACAATGAAGTGCGCAGAAATATCTGACCAAATGACTGTACAGTTGTGCAAATTATTCATGCAAAACTTGTTGTGAAAGATTTTATCGCTGATGACTGCAATAAAATCTGTTTATGTTCAAATGAATTTTTACATTGCATTTAAAACACAGGCAGGTAAAAAAACAACATTTTATTTAATTATTCCTTATGGAAGGTTTAATCGATTATTGTTACAAAAGGTAGGAAGTCAATAAGTCTTATTAATGTTTTTGATCTTTTCAAATCTCACCCCAATGCAAGACACATAATCTAAAAATTGATATTATTTTATAAACTGACTAACAAATCGTGACACTAAAAATATAGCGCAGTTTCAAAAAAACTTATCGATGTAGTAGCACTAGGCAAAATAGGATTAAATTATCTTGATACTTTTTGTATAATTTGATAAAATTGTTATAGAACAAATTACTTTCAGATAGGCAGAAGACTTCGAAGTCAAATTTATACATATTTCGTCATCCTTGGGACAAAAATATTTACTCACCCTTAAATACCACCGGGTTCTTAATTGCTACCCAATTGATCGATGAATTTATTCATAAATTCGGTATGCAATTATTAACCCGATGGTACATGGTAACAAACTTAATCGTATTGACATAGGTACTGTGCAGGAATGTTCCAATGTGTTATTTGAAATTTTAAAACCTTAACTGTACAAATCTACATGTATTTTAAAGCTAGATCGAATTTGACAGATAGTTTTAATCCATTCTACCTTAAAACAAACAAAATCCTATAAAATAACACGGTTACACTCACGTCACTTTAGTCACTTCGCGCGACATGTTTCGGAGAGACTGCGCCACGAGCCGGTTCAAGTAGCACTCTTAGTGCTTGAAGATGGAGACCTAGGCTCTCCGAAACATGTCGCAAGACGTGACTAAAGTGACGTGAGTGTAACCGTGTTATTTTATAGTATTAGTATGTCTCTCGAAAGTTTAAATTTAATAAACAAATCCACATCCTATAAAAAAACATCCATTTGTAATTAGACAGCAACAAAATACGTATTAAAACAATCTGTCAAACCATTTAAACAACACAAAAAAAACAAACACAAATATAACAGCTTCGTACTGTATCTCATTAAATGTAAACTTTGAAATAAATAATTACTTAATCTACTTAATGATCTATCTGATGTTCCCATAAATATATTTTCTCATATTTCTACCAAGTCGTAGGCATTTTCAGAAACCACTAATGTCCCCGAAGCAAAAATTTATTAATTTGCTATTCTTAAACTAATACTTACAGGTTTAGGAAACTACTTAATCTACTAAACATACACACGATACTAAACATACGTCAGCGCCATTCACACTTCACATATTGATTTCAAATTGAACTGGTCGCAGTTCAATTCGCTTGTAATCATGTGTTTTTAAGCGAGATTCGCTACGAATTATAACAAAATGAAAAGTAGACGGAAAAAACATTTCTAGAGTCAACTTTCTGGAAAAAAGTGTATCAAAGTATAATATAACAATCAGTTAGATATATAGGTATTAATATTTTTGTTGACATAAACATATTATTTTAAAATGTTTTAACTAAAGAACTCGAAGTTATTAGATGGTATTAAAAACGGGTAACTCACGTTATTTTATGACTCACGTGGAAGAATTTCGATCGGCATGAGTCGATCAATTTATGATACTTACCTCGCCCTCGTTGAGGATACCCGCTCTTAAAAATGTTCGATATCACGTAAAGCAAAATAAGAACGAAAATTACGTGAGTAACCCGTTCAAAATATTTTCTCAGACATCAAAATTCTCTCAAGGGTAACAAAATGTAATGATAACATTATTTTTATTGATAATATCTAGTCTGCAAAAAATATGACGACAGTTCCACATTTTATTATTGCAAAGTCCATGCAGCTAAGCCGGATTTGAGTTTAAAATACCAAATTATTTTAATTAGATATTTTACTTTATTGGTTGTTTTTCAACTTTTAACACGACTCATCGATACATTCGTAGGACAGGTTTCGAGCGCTAGTAGCTCATACATAATTAATTAACTTAAATTCCAAGAAGCTGTTAACTTAATTTTCTAGGCTCTAGTCTTACAACGAAATCTTCTACAGGTTTCATCATTATGTCGAACTTAACTCTTAAAGGCGTATCATATTCGGCTTGATCCAGACCCTTAAACGGTAGCACTTTGTATTTCCGTAGTAAATTAGCTAAAGCAGTCTTCATTGACATCATGGCGTAATTATAACCTGGAGAGAAAAAGAACACCATTAAACGTTGGCTTACATTATTACAATACAATACAATACAAATACTCTTTTTGAACCCCTCAAAAAGAAAAACAGTTACAGAAAATGCTTAAAAATAATTAGAGGCAAACAACAGACGATCTTATCGCTTAAAAGCTATGTTATTATTGACCTCTGTGTTGAAAGGTCAATTGGTAGTTGCTTTTATTACCTACCTGCACTAATTGACTGCTAATGGAAAAGCGGGCATTTACTATACTAGTACTAGTATTATAGTTCGTCGGAATTTAGAAACAGACACACATCTTGATAATGTACCCACGTTATGCAACTTTAAAAAGGGATTAGGAAAGCGATTTGTTTTAAATAACTTTTTTCGAGTGTATTGAAGAGAAGTAAAAATCAGGAATCGTGTGATAACAAAAATGGAAGTAATAGTGCCTGCTGAAGTCAGGACAGGAATAATTTAAGACAACATATTAAAAATAGAAAAATTGTCCTCTGTCTGTTTCTTCAGACTGACATACTTTTCTCTTTATTGCTATACATTTTTGAGGAAGGAGAATAATTACCAAGGCAATTTCTTGGAGCATGACTGAAGGGCGTAAACTGCACTGGATGTTTCAACGGACCCTCGAGGAACCGCTCTGGTCTAAAGACGTCCACGTCCTCGCCCCAATAATGGTTGTTCCTGTGTGTACCCCAAATGTTCAGCAGAACTGAGACGCCTTCAACTAAGGTAGATCCATTTGCTGTAAATAAATTAATAAACTGTGTTAGTTGTGGTTACCTATAATTAGATAAACATCTACCTATTATATAACCTAAGCTATGGATTAATTAAGCATGATGTATTATCTGTTGAAGATCCTAAATAAAATAAAATAAATAAATAAATAAAACTATTTGTGACTCATTCAGAACTTATAGTTAAATATACATAGTAAGTTCACGTTCAGAATCTGCGAATCTGTAACGGTTCAATACGTTTAGCACTCGTCAGGATTCTTTTATCAGAGTTATTGCGTTCGACTCTGAACATGAGTAAATAAGCTATGTATATTTTACTAAGTATTTACCACACCATACAATAAAAAATGGCATTGAAAATTGGATCTATTGACAAAATAAGGATGGTATTTGTTTTGTTTCAAAATCGAATGAACCAAAAAAATGCAACTCAGTTCCAATTTAAAATATTTTAAGTTTTTTTTGAGGTTAAATAGAACCGTGGGACGTTAGAGGATAAATTACATCTTACATAGTTATTATCGCAGCCTTGATTTTAAAACTGTCGTGAAACTCAAACATATTAATCATATTCGTAGCGGGTTACTCATGTTACCCGATTCAATTTACATGAGTGACCCGTTATTAATTATTTTAATATGCATGCATGATGCTTGCTGGGCGGATGAAAAGTGAGACTAACATTTTAAATAATCCTATATACTCCTAATAATGACTACCGTAATGATAAAACATGTCAAGCGATATTAGATTAATATAACTTGAGTGACCCGTATTATTTCAGATATATAATCTTTTAAATTCATTAGACAATTTTTTTACTTACGCAGAACGACATCATTGTTGACTTCTCTAACAACCACAGGCACTGGCGGGTACATCCTCAGAGACTCCTTGATGACAGCATCCAAATATTTCAGTTGTGGTAGGTCTTGTACTGTCAGAGGCCGGTCCGAGTCACCGAATATTTCTTGCAGTCTGGGGGTAAATACAGTTATCTATTAACACTAACAATGTTATAAAATAAGAAATAGTGGAATAAATGTATAACGGAACTCTAGGGTTAAAAGAGACAGGGTAATGAAGTGGAAAGACAAAATTAGGATTATATATTTTTTATATGTATTACTTATTTAATAAGTATTTATTTAAAGAGGGAGTCTAGGGATACGAGTCTACTTTGTAAACAGGGACTACTGTACCGTACACCATTTTACTTAGAGAATATCGCATTCCAAACAAAAAATTCAGGGCGCACTGGCAGCTTTCATATCAGAGACAAAGTTTCACTTCGAATGGTTAAGCCAGTGAAGTAAGCAAGTATTTATTTAATTTATAACGATATAAACATAACCTAGTCAACTTTATTTTTTCGCTCATGATTTGTTTCTAAATATTAACCATAATATAGATCTGTTCCTACTGCACAGTGTAATCAGTTCTTAGCTTGTTGGTTTCTAGTAGAAATCCTAAAAGTATGCTAGAACGCTTAGACGCTCTGATGACGTCTAACAATGAAGACAGCTGTCAGATATGAACCTTGACCATTTAAAAAATAAATAGTTGATGCTGATAACAATGTCTCGCATAGTCTTGGGACTGCGATGGCAATAAAAGTCAATGAAAAATTGAAATTGTTTATAAAGGTTAGTGAACTAAAACTTACTCTTGATACACTTTAGCCTGGATCTCCTGGAACCTGGACAAAAGGACAGTTGTGAAAGCCGTGCCAACAGCCGAGGTATCCGTGCCGGCGATGATGAGGACCATTGACTCCTCGCAGAGCTCCAGGTTCGTGTAGCCTTTCTCGCCACCGGATTCTAGGATCAACATTTCGAGGAAGCTGCGGGTTCCATCTGTAAAAAAATATAACAGGGAATTTAAAAAAAAACGGGTCACTCACGTAAAAATCCTGTCAAATTTTGCTGGATAACTTTAGATCAATTTACGATTATAATTTAAAATATTAGTTTTTATAATAAAATTAACAGGGTATTACCTAAATCTGAAACCTAACAGCCAGCCTAAGTAGCTTTTTTGAAAGTTTTCTAAATTCAACGGCAAACATTACGAGTTACCTATTTGAATATCAAGGAATCGTTGACCCTTTATTTATTTAAATTTTATTGCACTAATAAAAAATTGTACAAGAGGCGGACTTAATCTCTAGGCATACGTTAAGGCAGACGTATGAATGGGCGTCACTGTCCTAGTCGTCTTTAAACTTAAGTAATTCGTAAATTGGTAGGACATTTACTTGCCTACTGCATTTCCAAAAAAAAGTACATACTTATACAAGTGTAACAAAAATACTGGTGATCCTTTTAAGGGCATAATTGGTATCGTATTCTTATTACGAAAAAGTGAGAAAAAAAATTTTACGCGCGAAAAAAAATCTTGGTTTAGTATGGAGAGTCGGCCGGCTGGGACCACCTGTCCCATAGAAAAAAAATATTTTTTTCACGTCCAAAAATTTTTTCCCCTACTTTTTCTTAGTCGTAATACGATACCAATTATGCCCTTAAACGGATCACCAGTATTTTTGTTACACCCTGTATAAATATACCTTAAATAATAAAACTGCTCATCCTTCAACTTAAATTTTTAAAAGTCTATCGGAGCAACATCTTAATGTCTGCACAAAAGTCCGAGTAAAAAAATAACCATTACAATGAATCCTTCACTAAATGGGGGGGCTGACATTGTTTAAGGTCACTATGGGCCACGTACGTTCATTTATTTAAGACAGGAATAACAACTTTCAATGTTTCTTACAAGCAAGTAAGGGCTGTGTCGAGAAACGTAAGAACATTGTAAGCTGCGACACGTTTAAAACGTCGAGGTTAATAAAATAAAATCACTATGTTGCAAATATATCTGTCTGTTGTACGAAGAAGAAAAAAAATGTGTATAAATGTATCTATATTAAGAATTATCTGTACAATTATTTTTGAATAAATTATTTGATTTGATTTGATTTTGATATGGCAACTAATTAATTTACTAATTGTTGGAAAGACTTGGTTGGTATATACCGCGAACATTATTAGCTTTGATCCACGCCTTAAAAATCATCCTGTTTATATACTAAGTATTATTACATACTGTAAAAAATTCAATAAAAAAACTTATTTGATTCCTCCTACCATGCTCACTAATTGGGTCACGTGATATGTGGACGATACTACATTTAATGCCAAATCATAAATACAGTCAGCACATTTTTTCCAGAAATTAAACGGCCCATAAATGGTTCCGCCGTAAGACCAGCGCTGGCCTTCGGGTCAGCATTACGCTGAGGCGGGACCATTTCGTGGTAAACGCTATATTTTTCTGAATTTGTTCTGTTTTACTTGTGTGTAATTTTGGTTCATCACAAATTAAACTCTTGATTTTGATTCTATTTTTTTTTTAATTACTTATACTTACCTACCTTTATATATATATGTATTTTTCTATACAGTGTGTTTTTTTTAAGTGGGCCACTATGGGGAAATCCTAAAGTATAGGAGATACAGGGATACTGTCTTAGGAAACATTAGGTATTTTTTTGTGAATTTTTTTTTGGTATAGTCAAATTTTTGGTCAAGTGTGAGTTGTCCCTAAAAATTAATAATTTTGATGAATTTTTTTTTGACGCCGATCTAGTCAGTTTCATGAGAGGATAATTTTATTGTATGTAAAGAAAAGAATCGGAACAGTAGAAGTTAGTCAAATAAAAAAAATGTTTTTATTATTACAACATGTGTAAATTGCCTAGGTACACTTGCAAGGTTTATAAAAAGTATTTCAAATTCCAATATGACATTTGTTTTTGGAACACTTTATTTGATTTAAAAACCTTTTTTATTTGACTAACTTCTACTGTTCCGATTTTTTTCTTTCCATACAATAAAATGATCCTCTCATGAAACTGACTAGATCTGCGTCAAAAAAAAATCATCAAAATTATTAATTTTAGGGACAACTCACACTTGACCAAAAATTTGACTATACCAAAAAAATTTTCACAAAAAAATACCTAATGTTTCCTAAGACAGTTTCCCTGTATCTCCTATACTTTAGGATTTCCCCATAGTGGCCCACTTAAAAAAAACACACTGTATACTTAGTTTAACTACGACAACATACCTTCATCGACATTTTTCGTTTCCAATTCGATCCTCTTCTTCTGGATTAGATCATTAATAAAGCTATATAAAACTTTCCGATGTTTACAAAATTCCTTGTAAATTGGTAGTGATTTGTATACGAAGTCGGGGTGATACCAGGGTGTAGCGATTCTCTCCGATACCATGTCTGCAAGCTTTTCGAATGATTTGAGAAACTCATGATCTGGATTGAATTGAGATCCAATTTGTACTCCCATAACGGTTTCTGAAAAGAATTTATAATAAGTAACTTTTTCATATTCTTTCTAACTAGCGACCCGCCCCGGCTTTCGCACGGGTGCAATTATACATATAAACCTTCCTCTTGGATCACTCTATCTATTAAAAAAAACCGCATCAAAATCCGTTGCGTAGTTTTAAAGATCTAAGCATACATAGGGACAGACAGCAGGAAGCAACTTTGTTTTATACTATGTAGGTAGTGATTAGCTCTAGGCAATGAGAACAAACGTGAACAGCGATGCGCAGATGGCGCTGTAATCATGTGTTTCAAACTTTTTGATTAAGTTAAATTTATGCACCATAGACAAGAGAAGTAATGTTGTAAACTTATAATGCCTCATTATTCATAATTAGTTGAAAAGGAAGGTTTGCTATACATGCTTGTTAAAATTCTATAGCAAAAAATTGACATGATCAATCAGTCAACTGATCATAAAAATAAGTAGCTGGGTTGCATTTATGCAATGACATACGGGTCGCATTTAGATCATAACACTGATGAATGCTCGGCTTAGGTACAACTTCATTTACCCGTACCAGCTGCCAACTTGTAATTAGTTAAAACGGAGTTAGCCAATAGACGCAATTTTCCGGGTTTACCTAAGTTACTATTTTATGACTGAAATATTGCTTTTAACTATAGAGATCTGCTACAAAACTTGCAAACATACCGCAAATAGAATCGAAGGTGTATGTTGTAATATATTTCCATACAGAGACGTTTTCATAGACAGTTTCCTTCAGCTGCTTTGCCATGATATAACTTTGCTTATCAAATACTCCTACAAATTGGTTCAGGTTCTTCTGACTGAATGTTGGAGCTAGAATTTTCCGCCGTGGCCGCCAAATACTTGCTGAAAACAAAATAAAGTCGTGTTAAATTATATTTAAAACATTTATAACGAGTTACTCACGTAATTTTGATCGACTATTTTAGAATCTCACGAGAGTCATACAGTAATAATTGTTATATGTAAGTACCTACTGCAAAGATATGAAAATGAATAGTTAATTTGCATTCATATGTTAATCATTTGGTTTTGTTTTTAACTGCCCATAGTATTTTCACAACAACACTATCGAAAAAAATTGGTAACTGGCACCTTTTATTACCCGTTTACGTCATTATCATCATAATTCATCATAATATGCTAAAAGACGTCATCAATTGGAAAATTCATTAAATTATTCATTAAAGTGTGTTCGAGAAAAAAACTGGTTTTTGGTACATAAAGCTCTTATACCGCGCCGGCGAATAGTTTTATGTACCTGTAATATTAACACTGAATACCCGTAAAGATTGCTCGTAGAAAAACTAAATAGAAAATAGGTACCGCAAACAAAATCACCTCGGATAAACATGTTAAAATATACATATACCTATATGTCGTGCGAAATGTGATCATTGTAAGTATAACGTTGTATCATTTTTTAACAATTAGGTTAGCATGACTCACGTCACGACTGTTTAGATGAAATTACACGATAAAACTCTCATGAGAATCAGAGAAATTAAATAACAATAGGTATATCGATTAGTTGACATCACTCGACATTATCGGTCGATTGACTATAGTATAAACGTGAACAACTATAGTAAACGTGAGTAGCTATCTTAGGGCTTCCGCGGCCAAAGCGAGCGATTTAAACGTGTCAAATGAAATCGATCAAGATTACGTGAGTAACCCGCTTGAAATATTCTCTCTAAATAAATGCAAATATAAAAAACTTACCAGGTGCAAATATACTTCCGTTCCCTAAAACTGTCCTTATGAACTTCATTGTGAAGTGGTCTTTCTCGATACATGACTTCATAATTACTTCGGCCGCTACGGGATCCGTTACAACTGTAAAATAAATATATTCATTTTATTTAAAGTGAGCATTCATTAAGGAAAGGCGGGGTAGGGTAGGGAAATAGCTTAACGTCTTAAAGTGGAAAAAATCAATGTATAAAAATTATTCGCTTCCAAAAAGTTTCTATCCTACTTTTTCTTAGCCGGAAAATAGCAATCATGCCCTTAAACGGATCACCAGTATTTTCTTTATATCCCGTAAAATCTCAATTTTAGTCTAGGTAAATAGTGTTGCCTCAATTTTTCTTTTAAAGTTGCGCTTTTGAAAGCGTGACATTAATTGTAAAAGCGCGTGTAATAAGTTAATAACTTTACTGATGCAAGCGTCTGACCTCGACGATTTAAAATATTAACCTCTATACTTCGAGCAAATATGTAAAGGAGGTACAAATTCCAATGGACTATAGTATCCGCAGAATTAAGTAGCGACTGAGGTCGTAAAACTTCTCTTTCACACTTGCACCGCCACGGCAAGAGAGAAGGAGAGAGCTTTATGAGTTATGAACTCAGTCGCCACTTAATTCTGCGGATACTATAAGAGCTGATGGCCACATCAGATAGGACAAAATAATGAGAGCAACAAAACCCGTCTAGTAAAATTGCAAAATATATTTTAACAGTACGGCTACTATCTGTGCATCTCGTTTACACTTATATGTTACAAGCAAGATGCACAGATAGAGCACTCGATACTCGTTCTCGAAAACGTCAATGTCATAACTCATGGTAAAGCGTCAGTAGAACAAAAAACATTGCGTATTTTCGAAAACGAAACAGTAGACTTCAAACTATGAATTACATTACACGTCATTTTGGACTATTATCCCCCATCAAAAACTTTTGGCAATGATTTAATCAGATTTTTTTTATAATTTCTAATTATACTGCATTAAAACCAGAACTGTAGGATTTGTATTTTTGAAGTGGTTTGCATTCTTTGACCTTGCAACTAGAGATAAGTATAATAGTATAGTAAACTAACGAGAGGGGTTCCTTTTCGCTCTCATTATTGTATCATATCTGACGTGGTTAGTTCTCCATCTAAAACAAGATTTACTGAAAATATGGCACGTGGAAATTTGTAACAGTAGCCGTCTTATACCGTAAAGAAGACTGTCAGAGAAACTACACAAGTCGTTCTGGAGTTATTATTGTGGGGCCATTCTTTGGGCTGATTGTGTATACATATTATTATTTGATCGGTGTCTCTATTGTTGTGATTATTATAAGGAGCATTCCACGAAAAGGTCAACTATTGTCGGTGACGTGACGCATATGGCAGCTATCTTAAAGAGCTGCAGCTCTTTAAGATAGCTAATTTATGCATGCATAAATCTGTAGAATATATACCGTTGAACTTAAAGCCGAGTTATCAAATGTTATCACGCCAAATATCAGCTTCTTCTAATCTCCAGAAGTACTGAAAATGTAGCGTCACGTACCCGACACTTTCCATGGAATGCACCTAAAATAATATTTACTTACCTAGGTAAAGTTTATGGACCAGCCAAAACGTGGAAAGTCCGCCTTGTGAAGTGGCGATCCGGGCGACTCTTTGAAATAATGACATAACATCTGAAAAAAAAATATTCGTTGTATCAGACCGTCCGGTGCATCCGCGATCATTCTCAGGATGATGTTGTCCAATTTATTTTTGTATACTAGTATATCATTTTTTTTTTGGATCTATTAAGTTGAGTTTAATCTACTCGTTATTTCAAAAGTGGTATTTGGCAGCAACAGTTATTCTTAGCTTAAAAATTAAGGATAATTATTACAACAGAAATACATCATCTGAGAATTTCAACTGTCTAACTGTCACGGTTCATGAGATACCTGGTGACAGACAGACAGACAGACAGACAGACAGACAGACAGACGGACGGACAGACAAACAGACAGACGGACAGACAGACAGACAAATAGACAGACGGACGGACGGACAGACACAGACAGGCGGACGGACGGACGGATGGACAAATAGACAGACAGACAGACAGGCAGACAGACAGACAGACAGACAGACAGACGGACGGACAGTGGGGTCTTAGTAATACATAGGGTCCATGTTAGTAGTAGCGTCAATGTATTGTGTCCGATTGTGGTTCCAGCCATACACATGCTTATCACTTTACACATTATGAGAGCAGATAACAATATTCCTAGTTATTGTTAATGTTCCCTTTGATAAAAATAATAAAGAGATTCAATGATAAAATAATTTACTTTCAACGGTTTAATTGTGACATTCACAAGTCAAATTTAATATCCAATACGTTAATTCAAAAGAATCCTTGCAAAGACCCGTTTGCCGTGGATCAACGAACGTGATTTTCGTCACGTCTGCTAAACGCATAACAGCCTTGTGTGATCGGCTGATCTGGTATCCAGTTTTAACATAAACAGAAAAATATTGAACACCTTATAATCAAAATCTATGATTACCAAAAAAAGTAAACTTAGAGTAAAGTGTCACCCGCACTGCTACTACTCCACCTAGTAACAAATAGCGTACTAGTAGTACACTAGTAGCTACTAGGTGGAGTAGCATTGCAGCTGACATTTCTCTTACATATTCGGTATCTTTAGGTGGCTTTGACATAGATGGCGCAATCGACATGAGCTTCAAAAGGTTCTTAGGCTGTGGTCGTCTATATCTCTATAGTATTTGGTAAAAATATCAAATCTTTGCGCAAATTTACGGTAAAGTAAGAAATTATTTAGAAATATAACACTAATAACTACTTCGGCCTAAGAACTCGTAAATACATTATATCGAAGATTTTTAACAAATTAAGACTAAAAGTAGAACAGTACTGTTGTAAACAGGTAAAAAAAAATCAAAACACTACTCTTAGATAATATTATGGATACATAGTACTTCAATGTACCTAATACATATGGTTGATGCCGGTTCCATCTCATGAAAACAACTAATACTAATTCATAAGTTTCATAACACCTAAGTAACCACACGAAATGACATAATGCATCCATAATCAGTGGAAGCGGGTCACCTTGTGTGGAAACGTCCATGCAAGAGGACCCGGTTTTAATGATCTTGAATGCACAAGGGTCAAGGCCCTCGTTGGATGAAACAGGTAGATGTAGATATGCAGATTTTTATACTTTATTGTTGTACAGTCGCCATCAGATATATCGGAGCGGCCAACGTGGTCACAAATATCTGAACAACTATTCTCAAGGCAATAAAGTGCATGTTCAGATGTTTTTGTATACCTTGGCCACTCTGATATATCTGATGGTAACTGTACTAGCATAATAGATATAGATTGCCTGCACTTAGTTCGTAAAATAAGTTTTGATACATAAAAGTAAGCATTGTAAATTCATAGATTAACTCAGTACTTTACCTTATACCTACTTAAATAAGTTTGTATAATATATAACAATTAAAAAAATTTTTGAACGCACTAATCGCCAACAAACTGTCTCCAGTTTGGCAAAAAAATACCTACCACTTAAGGCCCTCTTTAAAAAAAAACATATTTATTGCACGACAATTGACTTAAACAACTTTTTATTGGCGAAACTGTTTATAAAGACATCATAAATTATATCTAACTGTCTGTTATAGTAATAAATTTATATTTTTAACTTCTTTTAAGCCCACATTTTCATGTAAATATGACTTCTATGCGGACTTTACCCTTTTTTAAGCGACTTCAAAAAAGGAGGAGGTTCTCAATTCGACTGTTTTTTTTATTTTTATTATCATTATATTTTTTTTATTATTTTTTTGTATGTATATTACTCGATATCTCCGTGAATCGTGAACCGATTTTCAATTTTTTTTTAATCGAACATGTATAACCCCTAGATGGTCCCATTGTCACCAAATCGGGGTCTGATGATGGGATCCTGGAGAAATCGAGGGTACTCTTCAACTATTATAGGCACACCTATAGTGATTTCACTATTTTTACAGCAACTCGGCCACTTCCTCTTGGAATAGCGGATCCTAAGTGAAGTCGGTTCTTTTTTGTTTAAATTTATTTCTTTTGCAAGTTCACATTATTATGACATAATATTACATGTCCAAATAAAATAATATCATAATCGTCATACTTAACTAATGTTGAATTAAATTGCCACAAAAATTATAAATCCCAACTTAGTTCAGCGGGATCGTGGTCCGATTATAATGGACTGTAACTTTTCATTAGCAACTGCATGCAAAGGTGGAACTCGTCAATAAGCAGAAATAATTATGCAAATTTAATGACCGATAAATGGTGATACTGAACGTGACTGCCATGGGAAGCATTGACATTGATCTTTTAAGACCCCTTCACATTTTAATTCGTACATAATAATTGATTGTTAATAATATATGTCTAGTATAAGAACTCGCGATTTACTTGCAACTGATCAAACTGATCAATATAACAAGACCCATGTGATGATTACTTCGCGCGTTCTAGCTCTATAAGCTCTTGATCGATCCTGCCCATATACGAACTCTCAAATTATATGTACCTCTGCTACAACCTCAACAAATTTTATAAAGAAAAAAAAGCGATCAAGTTAGCGTCGAATAAACTAAACCCGTCAAAAAACCATCGAAATGCCGAAACATCACAGTAGCCAGAAATTTGTAAGAACTCGCTTCGTTTAAGAAAATTGGCCACATTGGAAATGGCATAGTTTTTAATCGGCACTTTTATAATAAAGCTTTAGGCATATTGTCCTTATAGAACGCGAATGGTCGATCATCGTAAGTTCGTTACTTAAGTCATTTTGTCAACATTTCGAAAAAAAAATCATTTTCATTAGGGTCTAACATTAACCCATTTTGTGAACTTTAAGTCTTGACGTTCATAACTGGACATACTTCTGCAAACAGGAACCAACCCTCACGATGGCAGTTTCGAGAAAAAGCAGTTTTTGTTTAAAACGTGTAAACAAAAAACGTGCGAAAGTTAAATCTAAAAGATTGATTTGAATACCGAACAAATCCTTACTTTCTACAGTTTTTACAGGTAACTTGCTCAAAAAACAAAACGTATACAGTTTTTTTTCTTAAAAAAGTCTATGGTTCCTGTTAACAAAAAAGATTCAGTGAGGGTTGGTTCCTTGTTACTTTACTAGTAAGTAATAAAAAAACCATAATAAGCTATGTTTTACTTATTAAATAACTAAAACAAAGCTTATTATGGTTTTTTTTTTTACTGTTTAATGTTTGTACTTTATATTCTATGAAATATTATTTTTATTTCAAAGAATATAAAGTACAAACACTAAACAGTACTCATCACTCGTACCTACTTTACACAAAAATACTTAATTATTCAATACTTTACTAAAACAGTTATATGTTATCAAAATATCCAATTTTAACTTAAGACATACTTAAAATGAGATCTGTTGCCAATTTTAGTTTGTTACTACTCAGTGGTTTTTTCCTCGATTTCGAAGTCTGGTTCACTTGAAAAGCCTTCCAGGTCATCCTCAATATTTTCATCGGGCATCAATTTAACATAGAAATCATAGTTCACCTGTGGAATCAGATGCAGAAGGCTTTTCAAGTCCTTCAACTTTAAGTATGTCTTAAGTTAAAGTTGGATATTTTGATAACATAGAACTGTTTTTGAGTAAAGTATTGTTGTTTGAGTAAGTATTAATTAAGTGTTTTTGGGTAAAGTACGAGTATTGAGTACTGTTTAGTGTTTGTACTTTATATTCTTTGAAATAAAACAAGTAAAACATAGCTTATTATGGTTTTTTTATTACTTACTAGTAAAGTAACAAGGAACCAACCCTCACTGAATCTTTTTTGTTAACAGGAACCATAGACTTTTTAAAGAAAAAAAACGATATACGTTTTGTTGTTTGAGCAAGTTACCAGTAAAAACTGTAGAAAATAAGGATTTGTTTGGTATTTAAATCAAACTTTTAGATTTAACTTTCGCATGTTTTTTTTGTATACACGTTTTAAACAAAACTACTTTTTCTCGAAACTGCCATCGTGTGGGTTGGTTCCTGTTTGCAGAAGTACCTCCAATTATTTTAACATAGAACCATGCTATATTCCGACCAAAAAGTGTAGAAATTAAAAAGTGGCAACATCGTAGTGTCGTCCCGTTTTCTTACATTGATTTGAAAGGGACGACACTACGATGTTGCCACTTTTTAATTTCTACAATTTTTGGTCGGAATACACATGAATCTTTGTGAACATATGTATCAACTTGTTCGATTTTTGTTTTGCAAACGAGAACCAACCCGCATGGTTCCATGTGGAATAATAATGAAGATACTTTAACTAGGAACCATGTTGCTTGGGTCTTTTTAGAATAAATATAATAAGCATATTAAGCAACGTATCGGGTAACCATGTGACATGGACCTTTTTTATTTAATTATAAAGTTATAAACAGAGTGCTGGTAACTTTGTGACCATGATATTTTTATAGGTTATACTTGTCACATCACTTTGATATTTACTGGGTCGACATAAGGTGCATTTTATGGCTTAGCTGTATACTTAACTAATTTTTTGACGTTGTGTGGGTTGGTTCCTGTTTGCAGAAGTACGTCCAACTGATAACAAATAACTTTCGTTATTTATTTACGATTAATTTATTTCTAAATATTTAAAATATTACCGTTATAAACTAGCAGATAAAGTACAATGAAGTTAGCAATTGAAACGAAATGATTTTTCGAACATACAAATTCGAAGGGGGTGAACATGGTTTTAATTTTTCTCTAACGCAGATTAAAGAGTCTAATATTATTTTTATTTGAATATATTATTAAACCATTCATTTTTTATACTTTTTATTGCTAACTATACCTAGTCGATAGCATTATTTATCGTTGTAAATTACAGAAGTATGTATACCAAGTTTCAGCTCAAGTGGTAGAAATTTAACTTACAAGATTTGATGCAAATAAATATACGGAGTAAAGCTAAATAAAACTGTGTAAAAGCCCACATACCTTCATGGTTGCCTCCCAGCAGATGCGCGTGACCAATAACAGGCAACTCCTGGATTCCTCCTGAAGAGATCTCCGTGTTAACCTTCCTTATCCTCCTCCTCTGCCATCTGAGGTAGACCGCCCAAAACACAACGACAATCGCCAGTAACAACCAAAACATTTTTCTGTTTTTTCCCAACTTGTTGCAAAACTTTTTTAAAGGCCACTGAATGGAATGCTGTATTTAACTTGACGCGCTTGACATTGAAAGTTTAGTTTTAAGTTTAAACGACCCGCTCTCGACGGCGGCTTATTGGAGAATCGTGGGTCCTCGGTTCATTTCAGTTATATGTACTGATAGATCTTGCAGCGAATTCTACGAAGATATACGTGTTTTACTATTTACGTCACTCGTCAACTTATGACGTCGCGTGATGAATAAATAATTAAGAAAATAAAACCCGACCTAGTCTATGCCTGTGTGGTAGTCGGTTATACATATATTATATGGAATATTTTATTGATTGTAAAGAAATTAAAAACTTTAACCCTCCCTTTACAGGGTTCCGTTACTAAAATGGCATAAACGACGTGGATTGCTATGGTACCACTATTAGTGTATATCACAATACGGTTTTCATGGGATTACCCGTACAGATAGTCGGTACTTTCGGTCGCAATACCGGTGTTTGCGTACTTTTATAGTTTCGTAATGTCAGTCCGTATGTCACAGACATTTTACTTTATATAAGACGTATTTTAACAAAATTAAAACGTTAGGTGTATTTGTATGCCGCTGTATACTTTCTACCATTAAGGTATGTGCTGCTCCGTCCAAATCATGACCGTGTACCATGAAAGTGCCCGTCCCGACACATGCAATTAAAGTATAATTTGTATGAATTTTAATGAGGCTTTGCCCACTTAGACCGACCAACACCGTAACGTGCTATGACCGGCCCGTCCAGCCAACTAATCGAGAATTTCGCCGGTGCCAGGCCGGTCTCTGCATATTGCGGTACGCTCTTAGAAGGGGGTATAACCCCGTTTGCAATTTTCAAATCAACCCATATAACCTCCAAGACCTCATTACAAAAGAATCCACACTATCATCTTTCAGTAAATTCGTCACCACCATGTAATGGGCTGAGGTGGGGGTGAACAAAATTTTAAAATGATAAAATGGTAGAGGAACTAATTTAGCCCAAATCTCAAAGTTGGTTCAGAATCCCCAATTTACACCTACTGCAAAAATATGTTACAAAATGTGCTCACGGCTTAAGACTCTATTAGGTCGCGGGTAGGCCTCCCTTGGAGCGAGGAATCTAGATCCAGTATTTAAATTAGGACGCCCTAGATCTTAGAACCTTGACAATCGTATGACAGATCCAAATAAAAATGCCGATTTTACATTAACTTATTTTTTATTTATTAAGGTCACATAACAAACCACTATCCTTAAAGATTTATATCCCTAAACACTGCTATCTCGCACATCAAGAAATACACAATTTAAATATATGAGCTTTGACAACTAATGGTCACCGGCTATATCCACGACATAACTTTTAAAGGTACAGGTTTAAGGTTATGTTAATCTATAAAATCTATAATTAATAACTACATATTATGGAGGCAGGCCGCGGCATCAACCACCTGCCGTTCCAGCTTTATAACCAAAGATACATGTTACACGGGGTGTTCCCGGGAAATACAGCCTTTAAACAAGGACGGTCCGTTTATAATTAGATAAAATTAACTTACAGTTTTATACGGCTATTAAAGCGGTGATTATTTATACTACGGCATCTTACAACGAATGCTCGATGAACCGGGATGCTCTTTGATATCTGGGGCGTGTCCGGCCATCAGAGTGTAAGTTGTTGGTGGGCCAATCCCGAAAAATAGGAACTTGACTAGGAATACGGAACCGAATCTGGAACTTGAACTTGAAATAGGAACCTGAAGTAGGAACTTGAAGTAGGAACTTGAAGTAGGAATAGGAACCCTGGAATGAAAATATTCCAGTTACAAATTTGTATCTTTCAACAAGTAATTATTTTAAATTCTTCTACACGAAAACCTAAAGATCAGCAAGAATAGTTTTATTTCACTTACCCGGTTCACGGGGTTCCTTTAAGTGTTTGCCGTCGTGCGCCACGCGGCGAATGAAGAGGTTACAATTCTCGGCATCGACATGGCTCGAGATTGCTGTATATAACAAAAAAAATGTTTTAGGTTATGGAAATACGAAGAAAATCACTTTCTACTCAATTCGTCACTTTAAACCACGAAAGTAACTTACCAAACCAAAAATATGTAGGGTTAGGCGAAAGGAATGTGGACCGACATTGATCAGGCGAGCCACTTCACTGCGACAATGTTTAGCCAGGCTAAAACCAAGAAAACGAATATGATTAATAACTGATCCAAGTATGGAAAGACAACGTTTCATAAATTCCAAAATTCTCACCATTTTGACCACTTCCACGCCGGTTTAAAAGAACAAAATGACAACTGGCTTTCGCCGTGAATGAACTGAACCGAATGAACGAATGACATTTGGAAGGCGAGTTTGAGACACACGTCTGAACTATGTGCTCGAAAGTTTATTTTATTAACACACTAATAATTGAATTAAAATAAACCTTTTAAAAGGTAAAAATATAAATTTAGCAATTTACTAAATAATTCATTTCTTAACCGACGTTGCGTCAACGCGACTAAACTATTGACTCAAACAGCGCTAATCTAGAACTGTCACTGATGACAGAAACGTCATCGCTCAATATAAACATTGGAAATTCGATACAAACAATTGACCGAATTCGATTGAAAACAACCCTTATAATCAAGTGAAAATATCTAAATAATGTGTATGTGCCACGACAAACACGTAACGTACTTCGTACCGATGATTGCAGGCGTGAGTACCTGCAACACAATGGAAAGTGGAAACACTAAATGATCTATACTTTTACGTAAGTATCTTTGACCTTTTTCATCTTTCGACCTTCGATCTGCCACCTATTTAATGCAGAGGGTCCTTACCTATCCATGAACAACCAAATTACCACTATACATACCAACTATCCGCTAGAAATCAGTCAGTTCGTAACCTATGAAAATTCCATCTAAATTACATACTAAAACCAGCCATTGAACACTCTAAAGTGTTACAACCATAGTCAACAGCCTAAAGAAGTTCAACGGTACATAACCATCTCTAATTCAGATTCACTATCATCATATCATCAATTATCGTAAAAACTCACAGACCCTAATAAATAATTTAGTTAACTAATTACAAAACAAAGACATAGCGAATCTTACCGCCCGTACCACTCGCGGGGACTCGATTCAATCACTCTAGAAATTAAAAAAAAAACCCGTTTGCATCGGATTTGATTGAAACGGGGTGCAACCCCGTTTGCTACGCGTTTGAAACGGATTCGAAATGGGGTCTGACTGCGTATGCTCCTCAGAGATTTTGCTATCAGTAAGAAGAAGTCTCGTATTTCGTCCGCCTGTCAGTTGGAACAAAACTTTAACAGCTCCGAACAACTGACAGGCCAATATCGTCAGGCTGACTGATAGTGGGTGGGCCCCATGATACGAGTCATGAACGGGGTATGAACGGGGTAGTATGTACGTCGTATTAACGGGCTATGAACAGGCATCATACGCTTTGCATACGAGCATAGATCGGTGTTGCTACGCTGTAGTGGGCAACGTCCAACGCACGATTTTTTCCCGTGCGGCCATGGCACTGCAGCACGACGTGAGCACGGTGTGTTACGCTCTCCTTTCTGCTCCCACAAAGTGGGGCAGGATCACGTTGCATCGTTGCGAAGACGCATAATGCTAGTGTGCTGAGTCCAGAAGACGCGTTGCGCGACCCGCTATTCGCTGTGTGCATGATTGTGGCGCCATCTCTTGGGTGTTCAATCTATTATTTTCCTTTTTTTTTAATAGGTTGTATTCCTTGCTTATATGAAATGTCTGGATTCACTATTTTGACAGCTGACAGGGGCTTTTGCATTTTCATTTCATGTCATATTAAAAAAGGACGCAGTAGATTGCGAGAGACATTGACTACATTCATTTCAAAAAACTTCATGATTGATCGCATGATTAAGTCCATTAATTAAATATCGCTTAGTAATCCAAAGTGCAACACGGAGCGCAGGATAAAAGCATAAAAGTCTTATTATCATCATTGGTCACGTGTTACACATGCATTGCACATGTTATAATTATAAATGATTGATAGCGACGGGATTATAAATATTATAAACTTGAAATATCACATTATTAGCTTTATTAACTTAACATAATTACCTCAATACAAGGTGTAACAAAAATACTGGTGATCCTTTTAAAATCATAATTGGTATCGTATACTAATTATGAAAAAGTGAGAAAAAAATGTCTCGAGGACAAAATATGGTTTTGTATGGAGGGTTGGCCGGCAGGGATGACGTGTCCCATACAAAAAAAATTGTCTAAAAAACTTTCTCCTACATTTTCTTACTCGCAATGCGATACCAATTATGCCCTTGAACGGATCATCAGTATTTTTGTTACATCCTGTATGAGATCTAAAGTGAGGCATACTCGAATAATGAAGCATAATTAATAGCTTTGAGATCGAAAGTTAAATGGCAATTTTTTTTTCACTTATTGCCAAACACCAAATGTCAACATGTTGAACCTCAATCGAAAGGTCTTTAAAAAAGAACATTGAGGTTTGTTTCAACATTTTTTGTTTAAGAAAATATTTTCAGGTATAATCGCTTCAAAAGTCAAAAAAATGTGACATAAGAAAAAAAAATGAGAAGATACATGTTTGTATATTATTTTATGAATATTATTTTGGACATTATCGGTTATACGTTCTTGACTTATATCCAAAAAACTTTTTTTACTTATAGGCAGATACGATTTTTTTCTATGTAGGTACGGGACCCTCCATTATGTGTGATCCGACACGGAAATGGCCAGTTTATCTAAGGGCGTTATCACACTGGCGACGGATCCGCATGCGGCGCCGGTGCGCGAGCGAGATAACGCTCTGCATGTGTATAGCGCTATCACGCTCGCGCACCGGCGCCGCATGCGGATCCGTCGCCAGTGTTATAATCGGCTAATACAATTACAATGTTTATGCACTAAGACCTATTCTATTAAGAAAAAATGTTGTTAATTGTACCATAAATACGAGAAATCCACAAACACTTATAGAACCGCAAGGTCAGTCATTTTCTAATACCTACACTTTGTAATTAAACGAAGCATGGAACTGTTCATAATTGATAGCAACACTATAAATACTAAGATACGTTACAAGAAACTTTGTAATATTTGATATTGATTTATTTAAGTTACCTTCCTACGATAAATTATAAAAATAGTTAGTAAATACTAAAAAGTCTGGATTAGATTAGACATAAAAAAAAGAACACCCGCTTCGAAAAATTCTCGTAAAAATATGACTAGAGCTGGAATATCGCCTAACCCCTTCCAAAAACCACAACCCAGTCCATTGCGCCATTTTAGTAATAAATGGATGAATTTGTTGCAATATATTGGTAAAGCCAACCATCGGTATACCTGGTTTTAGAAGTAAAAATTAATCAGATAATTTTAAACATAAAAGAAAGAAAGAAAGAAAGAAAGAAACATTTATTCATGACAAACATATACAAAGGAAACAAACAGAAAAATACACACACTTTGAAAAACCGACCAACCGGTTTTAAAAGACCGACTTTACTTGGAATCCACCTTTCCAAAAGGAAATGCCCGAGATACTGTAAAAATATTCAAATCACTATAGGTGTACCTACAGTATTTGAATGTTTCCTCATTCTCCAGGATCCCATCATCAGCTGACTCAGCTGACCTAGTTACACAGTCTACACAGACACCTCATCATTAAGCTTTTACGGGGAGCACGAGGTCACCACACATAAGCGCAATTTTATTCGTAAATTTCTACGATCCGAACAGCACACCTCAATAGTATTCTACACCAATTTGTAGTATAACAATCCAGGATCACCCCTTTAACTAGATTTTTGTGGATATTTTTAATTCACATGAGTAATGATCAAAAACGGTAACTCAACTGAAATAAGCGGTCGCGCTCTCATACAAAATTAGTACGGGAGCACCTATGTGTGGTGACCCCGAGTTGTACTTACGATCTATCTAGTGGTTGAGGTTATCTGTGCCTAGTTATAATGGGAACAATTGTGAATTTTCCAAAGCGGGCCAGCCGTCTTCTAATAATCGGTGAACATACATAGCAATAACAAGGATCCCGACGAACTGAGAGCCTCCTCATTCGAAATCTTGAAGTTTTTTTTTTAATTTAATGGCTTTCTCCCTTTGTCATAGCAATGGGAATTCTGCCAATGACTACGTTTCACACTTTATTATTAGTTTCAATAAAATATAGGCAACGTTGTTCGGTAGAGGCCTCGCTTGATTGTAAGGTGATAGCCTCCTTACAAACACGTGGGCGGCCGAGACCCCGGGTAACCGTTCGTTCGACTAAATGGTGGTTACACTCGTTTTGAGACTAATTCTTCATTAGCTGAACACTTGTTCGTTAGATCACCGCACAATAAGCTATCAATATTACACACTGAACTACGTAAATGAGCAAAAAAACAAAGAACTACTCTAAAGACGTCGTCGCCATCTTGAGCTCAAACGATAATCGTTTTAGTCAGTTGAAAACAGCTTTTCGGCCAACTTACTGATGTGTCAACGAAAAGTTTCCAAAGTAACGAAGTTTTCCATATATGATGGTTTTGGAAATTTCTTAGATCTCTGAAACTGAAACTTTCAATTTTTTTAATTTTCACCTTCCTATACATTTTGTGTACTTTTCTAGAAATATCAGATTTTTCCAGAGTGCATATCATCTCCATTTCATGAAGAGAATACTACTTAAGACTATGATAATTTATACATGTTTGTTAGACGTGGGGTCACTTCCAAGCTTAGAGCATTCAACCAACCAGAGCGGCCACTGACAGGCGTTCCCCTCTGCCGAAAACAATTGACCAGGGTCATACTTATTGCATGGACTGACGATTATCTGACGTGGCTATTTGTACGTTACGTATACATTTGGCGTATAGAAAATGACAGACATGGCAGCTCCGGTTGGTTGAATACTCTAAGCTTCCACGAATGCTGTGTCAATGACAGAGACGAGTGACGAAGTATATTTGCATTTCAATTTTCATGAGGAAAAACAGTATATTTTTAAGTACATTTTAAATAGTGAGAAAATAAATGATGCATTCCTTTACAAAATAGCAAAAATAATAGTAATACATTGTATTGAAAAACTGTTAGTTTTAAAATGAATCTTGGGAATTGAGATGCGGGTAAAATATCATTTTTTTTATTGCTACTAACGAAACAAACATAATAAAAAATTGAATACTTCTGGTGAAAAACAAAAGCATGAAAATATCCTATTGCTCGTAGCTGAGCAAAATTACCCCACAATACAGGGTCTAAAAAAATACTGGTGATCCATTTAAGGGCATATAAATTGGTAGAGTATTGCGACTTCGAAAATGTAGTAGAAAAAATATTGAACGCGAAACAAAAACTTTTTTCACTTCTCATGCTCTTAAAATGTTACTTTAGTCTCTGCAGATCGGGACTAAAACTCTTTATTAATCTCTAGGGACTAAAACATTTTTTTAATTTTGGAAACCCCTAAACAGCCACTCACGGTGTTTATGAATGGACGATTACCGCCCTTTTTAGTGATTGTGCATAGACAATTTTTGACCACGCATATAACCTCAAAATGACAACTACTCTTTTTTTTTTTTTAAAAGATATAACCCGCCTAACAAATTTTATTTTTCAATTTATTAAATTTCAATTTTTGCCATTATAAATATTGAGATTTTGTGTAGAATGTCGTTATTTTTTCCTCGCATTCAAAGTGAAAAGCAGAGTGTTTAACGCGAGACTAAACAACCATAATGACCCTCGAACTATATATAAACACATCGTGCGTGTTTTAGTCCCTTGTTGAACAATCTACTATTTGTATGGGACAGGTGGGCCAAAATAAATTATACCTACATACATTTATTTATTTAATCTTTATTGCACAAAAGAAAATCTTATAGTACGAAAGGCGAACTTAATGCCAAGAGGCATTCTCTACCAGTCAACCTTAAAATACATCTAAGTATACCACATCAATTTTTTTTCACGCTATTTTTTTTCCTTTATTTTATTTTATTAGAATACGATGTCAATTGTGCCCTAAAAAGGATCACCAGCATTTTTGTTACACCTTGTATTTAGGGTTGCGTATTGACACCCTTCAGGGTATGAAGAGTATATTTTCTGTTTTATTACTGCCTTCAGTCATTTAGTTCATAGAAAAAGATAAAATGTGAAGGGGCAGCTACTAGTGTACTATTAGTACGCTATTTGTTACTAGGTGGAGTAGCAGTGCAGGTGACATTTCTCTTACATTTTCGGTATCATTAGGGGGCTTTGACATAGATGGCGCAATTTACATGAGCTTCAAAAAGTTCTTAGGCTGTGGTCGTCTATATCTCTATAGTCTCTGGTTTTACCAAATTGTCTGACACTCCTAAAAATTATGCTAATTTCATAGTTTCCTTGTGAGTCATGTTGATCAATAGATTAATGGAAATAAACTTGCAAAGTGACGCTTGAAAAGCACTGCAAACATTCAAAAAGTCTCTGGATGTTGTATCATATCCATACATCGTAAAAGCCAGCCAAGTGCGTGTCGGACCACGCTTAATGGAGGGATCCGTACCTTCAAGCGAATAAGAAGCGAACTAATACCAAAAGGGCGTGGAAAATGTAAGAAGTGTTTTGAATAGATAAGTCGACGATATTCAAAATAATTTCACGTACCTTCTCAATTTTTTTTATATTTTTTAGACTTAAGGTTCAAAAGTTACAAGGGGAGATCCAATTTTTCCGACTTTTGATGCAAATATTTCTAAAAATATTTACTTAATCACAACATATTCAAATAGATCTTGATGTTATTTTTAAAGGCCTATCGATTAATGTGCAACATGTTGATATTTGGTTACATGTATGGAGCGCCCCCACTTAAAAATAAAATATCTGCAATTAAACTATATAACTAAACAGCAATGTCCAAAATACAGTTTATGTAGGTATATATTTCATGATACGTCTCATAGTTTCCGAGTAAAATGGCTGTGACATACGGACGGACATAAGGGTTCGTTTTTGGCATTTTGGCTACGGAACTCTAAAAAGTTAGGCGTGGTGCATAGGTAAATAAATGCCTGGTTCCAAAAAATACTATAAAAACCATTGAATAACTATACAATGTGTAAATTTAATACGGGCGAACCTTTTTTGTACACATACATTTTGTCGCATGGGTGTCGACATTTTGTATGAGGAAGCCAATTTTTTTTTTGAGATTTTGGGGTTACCTCCATAGTGAAACTTGTTCAGTATGACCTATGTCAACCACCGTTAAAAGGTTCGCCCGTATTAAATTTACACACTGTATGTGGGTTGATCTAATGGTGGCTAGTGCAAGAGTACTGGATGAAACATGTGAACCGTCTGTTTTGAGGAGTCGGAGTATGGATGGTAGAAGGTAAGGATGACAATCCTGGGTAAACACATATTGCCCCCGGAGGAGTTGAAATCTCTCGAGATCAAAAAGATCCTGGAACTGTTCGAAGTTGCAGGATTAGACCGAGAGTTGTAGCAGGTGGCGATCACTTATTCAATAGATCAGCAATGGTCGCAGTGATACATAGGCTTGGGAGCCTTATATAGCCCCACTTAAAAAAAAGGATGACAATCACTATAAATAAAATAAATAAATAAATACATATTTGAGGACAATCTTACACAAATCAACTTAACCCCAAACTAAGCAAAGCTTGTACTATGGGTGCTAGGCGACGATATACATACTTAGATATATAATTACATACTTATATACATAGAAAACATCCATAACTCAGGAACAAATATTTGAGATTAGCACACAAATGCCCTTACCAGGATTCGAACCCAGGACCTCCAGCTTCGTAGGCAGGGTCACTACCAACTAGGCTATGGAGGGCGTTAAGACATACAGAGAGTTGGCACGCCTTCGCAGACCCATGTAATGAGCCAATGACGAATTGTTTTTATAATATTGTTGATAAAATGTAAAGAAATATAAAACTTGCATAACTTGTTATCATTTCGATGAGTTGTAAAACTTGTAAATTATAAGTAAAACCATTAAAGCATTAAGATTTATTGTACCAGTATTTATTACGTTAACAGGATATACTAGTAGATTGGAAATGACATCCTATGCAAAATACGTCGTATGTTTTATAATTACGACTTACAAGGGCAGATAGATCCTTGTCTCAAAAATATAGGTTTTTTTTATCTTAAACTAGCGGCCACCGACTATCAGTCGGCCTGGCGATATCGGCCTGTCAGTTGTTCGGAGATGGCAAATTTTTGTCCTAACTGACAGGCCGAGATCGTCAGGCGGACTGCAGGCGGACTGATAGTCGGTGGCCGCCCTTCTCTCTCTCTTCCTCCTAGCGTTTAACCCGGCTTGGGGTCCGCTTGACAACCTAATCCCATGAATTGGCGTAGACACTAGTTTTTACGAAAGCGACTGCCATCTGACCTTCCAACCCAGAGGGGAAACTAGGTCTTTTTGGGATTAGGTCCGGTTTCCTTACGATGTTTTCCTTCACCGAAAAGTGACTGGTAAATATCAAATGATATTCTGTACATAATTTCCGAAAAACTCAGTGGTAGGTACGAGCCGGAGTTTGAACCCGCGAGACCTCCGGATTGAAAGTCGGACGTCTTACCGCAAGGCTACCAGCGCTTAATCGGTGGCCGCCCTTACTTCATCTATGATTTGCCTCTTAAACCTCTGAACTAAGTTCAGTTTAAAAAAAATCTCGATCTCGATTTTACTTCGGTGGCCGCCACAGGCCGCCTTAATGGCGTATTCGCTATGTGCGAAGTGCATGGTGGGGGTAACGTGAACGATCGCAGAGCACAATATGGCAAGACATTGGGCTCTTGTCAACATCACATTCACAATATTTGACATCACCTATAGGGTGAACTGTCAAAATAGTAAACCAGCCAGTGACATTTCATATAAGCAAGGAGTATATGCCATTAATAAAAAAGAAAAAACCTTTTAACCCACTGCTCAAAAGATGGCGCCACACTCGTGCACACAGCCAATATCAAGTGATTCCAAATGTCAATGAAAAATCAATCATATTCCATCATTATATTAACAAAGTCGATTTTCTCAGGAACCCGCCATTTTTCTATTCATCATTTCCAATACGCTGGTTGGTCGGTACCTCTAAAAATTGTTGCGAAAATTGTTTCCGCGAAATTCAGAGATTCTAGGTTTAAGTTTAGGTTTTAAAATTTACTTTAGAGTAATGAAAATACGTTATTGTTTTAAACTAATGATTATGATGTATATGGTATTATGTGAAAAATAGATATTTCATAGTGTTGGAGCGTGTTTTTTGATCTTGACCAGCGAGGGCAACAACGATTTCGCAAGCTATGACGCAGGCAGTGGGTTACTAGAAACGAGTATAGACAACATTTTTTAGGGTTCTGTGATGTTGGCAAAACTTTAGGATAACAACTATGTATCGTTACAATAGTAGATTGTATTACAAGAGAGCAAAATGACTTATTTCGGTCGAGGCATTCAAGTGACCCGAGATCGAAATAATTTTGCTACCGCGTAGTACACTCTACTTTTCACTACTTCTATGAGAAAAACGAAAACAAAGGTACTAAACTAGCTATCTTCTAGAAAGAGAAGTTATACAATGTTGGCTCATTTTAATCGGTTGCAAAGACAAGGAAAAGAAAAAAAAACGCAGAGTGATCAAAAGTCACTTTTGCTCCCTGTAAATGGGCAACAATTCGCAGAGGGATCAAAAGTCACTTTTGCTCCCTGTAAATGGGCAACAAATTACCCTTTTTCGAATAGTAGGGGTGAAAAAGGTTTTTCACCTCACTAGCTCGGAAAGCCCTTTTTGTTTGTTTACTATCTATTGTGAAAATCGCTTTTTATCCACATGTGGTGAAAGAGTTTTGACATAAGTGACAAGTGGCTTAAGTGACATTTGACAGCTAACAAAACGTAAAACGTTAAAAGTGCAGAATTTTTAACATCGCAATTAATGAATTGCATCGAGTAAAAACACTTAATACAGTCTTACAACTTTATTTTAATTCATAAATATCAGTATTCAACATTAATCTTCTTTCTTTTTGTAAAAACGGATAAATTGTTCTGACAGCCGAATAAGTCTACGTACGAACAAAACGCATCTGACATTTAATAAAACCTTTTACGTCAAAACTTTTCATTTCAATTCATCCATCATATCAACGTTAAATATTCGCATGTTTTTCTAGGTTGTTTTGTTAAAAATTAGTGATTCGAGTGATGAAGAAGTATTAAACACCTGAGGAATTACGGGAAACCGAGCAAAATGCACCCTTTTTCTTATTTTCCTCGCTGTAGTGAGGTGAAAAGTTTTGTGTTATACACGGGTGAAAGTTATTTTACGTCTCGTGTATTGAAACACTCGCTACGCTCAGGATTCTATTTTTGAACCACTCGCTTCGCTCGTGGTCAATAATAGAATCCTTTCGCTAGCTCGTGTTTCAAATAACACTCGCACGTAAAATACAACTTTCACCCCTTGTATAACAAATAACTATTACATTGCCCAATTGGTCGGTACAGAGCTTTTCGGATAAGTAGGTATATTGAGAAAAATCGAGCCTAATAATACAGTGTAATGATCTTAATTTAAATTTGCTTGCAATTGTTTTGCAGTCCGAAGTGCCTTGGTTATTACTGTAATGCTGTGTAATTGATTTTAATTATAAAGAAACAAATAAATTGTGTTTTTTCAAAAAGCGATTTTTATTTTAAACTGTAAAACGAAGTTTCTTTCAGTTTCTTGACGTACGTTTCTCTATAAATCGTTATGCTTTTTTTGTATTTTTTTTATCTACTCAATTTTGTAGTAACAATATTATAATAATCAGTAACTCACTGTCAAAAAGTTACTTTAAACGTGTACAACCTTATAACTTTTATGTTCTTTGTTTCCCTCTTCATGTTTAAAACCGTATATTCTTTTTTTAATACGACGGTGGCAAACAAGCATACGGCCCGACTGATGGTAAGCAGCTACCGTAGCCTATGGACGCCTGAAACTCCAGAGGTGTATTCGTATCTAACACATAAATCAAATATCATATAGCTGATATTGAATACAGATATTCATTGCAATGACAAAATGCTAATATCGGAATTTTTATTTCTGAATAACTACAGGTAAACTACATGAAAAAAAATCCGTCCCCGCAAGGGGAACGCACAGGTAGATTTCCCATCTTGTCCTTGTGGATGAATGGATAAGAGCGCTGCATGGTACCGCATGGGATACCAGTTCAAAGTTTTTTTTTTACAATTTTTTTTTAGTACGACCTATGTGATATTAACATGAATTTAACAGTAAAAGTCGGGCACAATCATTTTGACCTGCTAAACAAGGCCAAAATCCGCACTATCAGATTTTTTTTTTCGAAAACTATGCATTTTTCCGACAGACATAGTTTTTGAATATTTTAGGGAAAAAAATGACCTTTCGATTAAAAATATTGCTGACATAAAATTATTCCCCGTTTAGTAGTTATGAATTTTCTCCAGAAAAATTTAGGTTTTTTTTTTATTTCGACTAAAATTAACGATATTTTCTTAAAGATATGATTTAGGGAGTTATAGATATTCAGCTCCCACGCCATATAAAAGAAAAACGGATGGTATATTTTCCATAGGAAAAAAGTTATTTCCGAAAAACTGATTTCATAAAAAGTGAGTCCTCTCCCGTCCCTTTGGCCCTATTCCGCCCGTTCACGAACTTGTCCTAGGTATCAACCTGGGCGATTTTTGTACCAAGTTTGAAAACAATCGGAGCAAAGATGCGACCGCTATCGTGATGACACTGATGACAAAATTGGGCTGCGGATATATACATACATACATAATTTATATATATATAAAATTTTGAACCAGTGGTCATTTTGGAATCTGGGGGTCATAACCTGGGGGTATAGACCTTCTGTAAAGAATTTTTTTCAAAATTCGATTGTGTCGAAGAAATGAATAGGTAGACTCGATTTTCGGAATCTACCTAAAACTTAAAAACACCAAGTTAGTATATTTTTGTACTTAGTACGTTACTCCACATCGCAGGCTTCGTCCAGATTCCCTACATAATAACTTCCACAACATGCTTCGTCAAATTCACAGTTCAAATCCACAACAGGTTTCGTCAACAACACTAAAACTAATTATAAAAACAAATTCATTCCATTTTAGACCCCACCCCGATACTCACCCGGTCCGAACGTTCCAAAGATACTGGCAGCATTACCCCGCTGAATAGCCAGCGAAATTCGTTGGACCAGGAAAGAACCAGAGCGACGCTCGCAGCCCCTTTCTTTCAGACGACGCCCTATGTCCTTACAATTTTTTTGGCCTCGGCACACCAAGGCCCAGCCGTCTCTATAACCACCGGGACGAAGTCATACACCTGCTCACCTGCTGCTGCTGTTGCTTACTTTATCACTTAATGATACGGAACCCTTTTAATGTGGCTTCCGGCACGCACTTAGACGGTTTTTAATTGACATTCGTAGCGGATTCGAAATGTGCTGATCTGATAGAAAAACAGGATTCTGCATCAATTAAACGGTTTTTTTATGTAAATTAAACCTAGGACTGGAGTCACTAAAGCTGGTCCACAAAAAACAGTCTCTTATAATTATTAGCGTTTACGTAATATCGACAATACCGTCATAATACATTTTTGCATAAAATTTTCTATTATCTACATTTATTTTATATTAATGAATATTTCACAATAATCGATTATAGATTTAATCAATTAATTGCGTGAACCCGATAAAGTCCGTGAGAGAAAACTTTTGCAAAAAATCATCGGCTTTTTACAATTTTATTTAGCTTGACCCCGTATATTTGTTTGTTTATTTGTTTATTTATTTGTGTTGATGTGCATTAAATCTTGAAAGTTAAATTTCAACCACTTCCCGGTGTCTGATTGAGCTGAAATTTGGTATACTTCCGTAGTTTACATGACAATGCTTCTAGGTACAGTCAGCAATAAAACTGTGTACCAAAAATATTTTTGGGAGTTACTTGTAATTGGTAGGGTCACCAATATGAATAAAATGATGCTAAAATTATCGTGGAGCAACTGACAGATCCGTTGTATCCGAAGTTGTTTGTAAGAACCTCACTTCGTTTACGCTCCGCTCGCTCGATAAAGGAATAATTACCGTTCCTATTCACGACTACCACGTGGCCTCAAAGGAACTAGTTTATGCCATCTACAATATAGTTTTTTTATCAGTGACATAGTAGCGAAAGGAACGTTGATTAAGCCAGTTTTGACGCATGACAGTTAAGATATGTCACACAATCGTTGTAAATCCTTTCTAAACCTGTAGATGTTGATTGTCATTTCATTATAACGAAGGACACAAAGTTTACGGATAACGTGTGAAAGTGGTTAAAATTATCATATTAACGATATGATAAAAGCTTTAATTGTCATTTTATAGTTTTCAATTTTTAAAATAAATGGCATTCTGTCCGCAATATTGGGACAATTTTGCCAATGTCTAAGTAGAGACGACAAGTGTACGGTTAATTAGTTAAAATTTCGCTCCAAGAGCTGGACGTTGTACGGTGAGGTTAGGCTTTTTATAAGGAGATAGCTACTCCCTACAAACAGCACGTGGACTAACGGATATCTAACTCAAACAGGGGTTACACTTGTTTTGAGATTAATTCTTCATTAGTTGCCCACTAGTTCGTTAAATCACTGCAGAATAAGCTATATATTACACACTGAATCACGAAAATGAACAAAAAATAAGAAGTTAATCACGAAACCTAACCACCTTGCTCGCCAAGATGGCCGCAAGTCCTTTTATAGTTTTAATACGTGATGATAAGATATGTCAAAGGAGCTGTTAGACTGCTAGCTGTCACCTAAAACAATACGGCCATCTTGTCGAGCAAGGTGGTTTGGTTTTGTGATTAACTTCTTATTTTTTGTTCATTTTCGTGATTCAGTGTGCAATATATAGCTTATTCTGCAGTGATTTAACGAACTAGTGTGCAACTAATGAAGAATTAATCTCAAAACAAGTGTAACCCCTGTTTGAGTTAGATATCCGTTAGTCCACGTGCTTTTTGTAGGGAGTAGCTATCTCCTTATAAAAAGCCTAACCTCACCGTACAACGTCCAGCTCTTGGAGCGAAATTTTAACTAATTAACCGTACACTTGTCGTCTCTACTTCGACATTGGCAAAATTGTCCCAATATTGTGGACAGAATGCCATTTATTTTAAAAATTGAATTAGTGTTGACAATCTACCCATCTCCTTCTCGACAGAGAAGAGAGAGATATCTTCGGTCATTCCCTCGTGACTGAGGATCGTGGTAATCACCGGATGATCTACTTCATGTGTATGAACTGTCATCGGCTTCTGTCCATCGCGTTATGTACAATAGCGTAATGTTTTTTTTTGTTGTTTATTGTTGTTTTGTTTTTTACCATACGCGCCACGCTTGGCAGGCGGGTTGGCGCGCGCAGTTATATTGTTTTTTGTTTGTAGGCTTTAAGAAGATGCTGCTGCCCATCTCCCGGTATATTCCCTTAGCAGACTCCTACTGCAATCACGGAACGATATGGTGGGGGACAATTCTAAGGCCGGGCACCCCACGGCTAATCGCATATCGAATCAAATATTTACGGTGGGATCAGTAGCAGAAGTAGCTAAGCGAATGAGGTGTTGAAAATGACCTGTATACGCTCTTATTTTCTCAATAATAAGGTCGTGACATATTGAACACCTCGACCGCTTAACTACTTCTGCTGTTGACTGTACCCAAAATATTTAACTGTGTATCACTTATCATATTTAGAGATTAAAGTGTCGTATAAACTTTTTTGAGGTTCGCATAGTATTTAGAGTTATAACCTTAGTATTTTTCCATTTTTAGTGGTTATATATTTATCAAAATCGGACAAAAAGTCTCGGAATAATCGGCAAAGATATAAAAAAAAGTTCATAATACACCCATTCTATCTAAGGAAAGGTCCACGTATCATATGTAGACTTCATCATTAGGTCCTCTCTATCAAATTGGTGGTTTTCAAGAGGGAATGCTCGAGTTGCTTAACCACTCAACCGTCCGGCCCGCGAGACTGTTTTCCTGTCAACCGTCCGGGTTTTTTTAACGACGCACGCCCCGCGCAGCGCATTCACAACTTTCTACACAAATTATAACTACACTGCCATCTAAATTTTTTTAGAGCTAACTATTTTGTTAGGCTACGTTGTCCTATCAAGAGAATTAGGAAATAATGCCGAAATATTCCGTTAAATGACTCTGAAATCAATTCTTTCTTCCACCCCTTTGGATAGTAAGGTTCCCGCGGACGGTTAAGATCATATTTTTTTCGGATACTATGCTATCGTCGGACGGTCAAGTGGTTATGAAAACACCCAAATCAACATACATGTGCAGAGATTTATGGTTATATTATAACCCACCAATTTAAAAACAAAATTATAGTGAAACATTACAAAACGCTTTTTTGAAAGCGATGTCGCTACTATGTGACCTCTAGCTAGATATTACCAGTCTCTGACATTTAGATATAATTTAGCATACCTAATCGAACTCGCGGAGCGTACGCACAACGCCTCACTAGGTATACACTTTTGAACCTTATTCCGCTGTAATAACGTTCAAAAGTGTATACCTAGTAAGGCGTTGTGTGTACAAGCGAAGTGAGTCAACTGGCTCTGGGACGTCTCGGCATTTGGATGGCTTTTTGATTTCGATAGTTTGTCTGACGATAACTTTAGTAACGTTTTTTTGATCTGTATGAAATTTCTTGGGGCTGTAGCAGAGATACATAAAATGTGTAAGTTCGTATATGAGCAGGATCGATCAAATGGTTATGGAGCTGGAAGGAGAAAAAAAATCCTCCTTGGGGTCTTTGTTATATTGGTCAACTCGTTTGCAAGTCAATCCCGAGTTCTCAGTTCGAGGCGGACTACTAGTAATTAATACGTTATAAAAAGTCGATATTTTTGACAAAAACTTGTTATATACCTTTTACCTTTAGGGACCTTTTTATTTGGACCGTTTATGGTACTACAAAATAATAAAACAGTAACCTTATGAAAATATACACTCCGCCGCGTCCGACGGCGTCAGCAGTTTTTAAATTTTTCTCTTATAACCACATGTTTTTTTATATTTTGTGAATTCTTATTTTGGCTGGTAACAACTGCGCTGCGCAATGGATATAAGGTGTGTGACAATTTTTACTTTGAAATTTACTTTAGAGTTTTTAAAAATGTGTTATAATAGTTATTTTCTAAGGTTGTTTAGCTGGTAACCATTAATACAGGTTAGTCATTAACTCTAGCTAAGATGTTTTGTGAACTAAGTTGCCGATGGATCGGATATTGTAAGGGCACAAAAGCGGTCCGAGTCAGCGATTCAGATGAATAGCGCCCGATATCAATGTTCTATTCTTTATTCGGAAGCTTTGTCCGCATTGACTTAAAGGTTTATAAACGAAATCACATGGTTTTGTTAAGAATTGTGGTTTATTTAAGAGTTTAGTCAGATATCGGAACATTGGTGCCGTTTAAGGCCGTTCCTCGATTCAGAAAAGCCACGCCCACCCGTTAGAGACACGTTTATGGCTCCAGTGCACGAAGGAAAGACATGCAGCGCTCTTAAGGGCCTACTTTGAAAAATTATAGGTTTTTTCAAACGCTCTAGTGACTAAACGGGAAAAGGGACTGAATTTCTTTTCGAATATATATTACTAGACTATATACTTTTGTTTTTGGCACAAGCCGAACACAATTGCTGAAAGTTGCCTCGATAGAAAAAAAATCCGAAGTCGGGTCCTTTTTCCCCTTATTTTCCTTAGCATACGTAAACTATAAAAGATTAAGCATTATAACTAAGTAAAAAATATGGTATTCTGGTTTATCTAAAAAGTCACAGAAGCAAAATTAGACAAAACTTTATAGATTCGCTTATTTATCGTAGTTTGGTCAAAAAGTCTGATCCTTAAGAGCACTGCATCTCTTTCTTTCGTGCACGGGAGCCATAAACGTGTCTCTAACGGATGGGCTTGGCTTGTCCGAATCGAGGAACGGCCTTAAGGATCAGACTTTTTGATAAACTACGATAAATAAGCGAATCAATAAAGTTTTGTCTTATTTTGTTTCTGTGACTTTTTAGATGAACCAGAATACCATATTTTTTACTTTTTTATTTTGCTTTATCTCTTAGTGAAACGGGGTGACTTTAAAATACAGGGGCGACTTTGAAAAATCGACTTAATCGCCAAAGTATGGATTTTCAATCTCTAGACATCTAGTGAAATGTAAGAATGTACAATATTCTAGCCATTTACCAATATAGATTAAGAAAATTGTAAATAATGCCGCTTATATGACCATTTGAAATCTATCAAAGTAGCCCCAAAATTTCCTAAAGTCACCCCGTTTTACGGTAGTTTACGTAAGCTAAGAAAAACAAGGGGAAAAAAGGACCCAATTTTTTTTTCTATCGAGGCAACTTTCGGCAATCGTGTTTCGGCTTGTACCACAAACAAGAGTATATATTCTAATAATATATATTCGAATTCAGTCCCTTTTCTCGTTTAGTCAATAGAGCGTTTGAAAAAACCTATAATTTTTCAAAGTCACCGAAGAACCGTCACAAAGTGACTATCTGATAGAGTCTATACACGCAGAGAAATTGGTGACAAACGGAACTACTAAATCGAATAGTTAAATTATATTACAACTAGTGTCCGACCGAAGTTTCGGTTTCGGTTTCGGTTTCGGCCAGTTTCGGCCAAAAAACCGTGTTTCGGCCTAAGTTTCGGTTTCGGCCAAAAAACGGCCGAAACTTTCGGCCGCGCCGAAACTTACAACATTGTACTTAATCGGTCCACAAGTTCTGTCTCAGTAACATTTTTAAGTGATAAAATTATAATAAATAAATATCAAAAAAGTGTACATGTGATTTGGAAGATTATTTCATAAATTGCAATATGATAATATCATTTAAGTATTAATTTTATCAAACAGTAAACTCTTGAGTTCATGCAAGGGACTGCCCAAGGAACTGCGTCGGCCTACGCTGAAAATGATACACGAAGAAATCAAGTAAAAACACTAGATGATTTTTTTAAAATACTGATTGTAAAACTAAAATAATCCATGCAATGTTGGCGAATTATTTTGTAGAGACTTGTTAACAGCATTGATGTCTCAGTCGATGAAACTTTGCTGTATAACTAACTGCAGTATAACTAATGAATAACACACAAATGTACAGAATCGTATTCATCATTTTAAAGAAAACATACCAATTTTAATAAAGCACAAATTAATGTTTGTTTTTCTGACTCATGTATTCCTCAGTACTTTTTTTTAAACAATACGTATTATTTAAACCATAGAGATAGATGCTATAAAACTTTAACTCCAAGTATCGAACAATACTGTCATATTTTTATTTTGTTTACTGATAATTAATTTATCTCTGTAAATACATCAGTGAAGTTTTAAATCGTGTGGGTTATTTTATTGCTAATTTTAACGTAGCAGATTTATTTATTTATTTAATCCAAAATCAGATCCAAAACCTAAAAAAATACCAAAGAAAAAAACTGATGTCAGACATCTGTCTGTTTCCCATGTTTTCGTACACATCTATGTACGAAAACATGGTCGACTTGTGACAATTATACTTTCAATAAGGGGGGAAAATTTTTACGTTAAAGTTGTTAAAAAGTTACATTATTCATATGAATCCTTTATTATAAAATATTTCGTGCTCTGCATTTATTTCGCGAAAAATAAAACTGAAAGATCTAACCGCACAATGCGTAACTCGGCTACATAACAAACGAGAGCGATGTAAAATTCTACAAACCAAAACGAATTTAAGGATCAAAATACGCCTTACACTGATATAACTTTTAGTTGTTTACAAACTAGAAAAAAATCATGGGATTAGGTTGCCAAGTGGACCCCAGGCTCCGTGGAGTCCGTGAGAAAACGCCAGCACAGACGCTACTAGGATGATTAATAAAAACTTACTAACCTTGTTCTTCTTTATACCACCTATCCTATACAAGTTACAACGGCTTATTGACATTTAACTCAACGATTTTAACATGTCTATAAAAGTTTCGGTTTCGGTTTCGGTTTCGGCCGAAACTGCACCTAGAGCCGAACCTTCGGTTTCGGTTTCGGTTTCGGCAAAAAAACATGTTTCGGTCGGACACTAATTACAACATTTCTAGTTTGAAATACTTAAGCCTTGTTATCTTTACGAATAATTATTTAGTCTTACTAATCGTATATTTCATTATATTATATTTTTTGTATAGTCACCTCGCGAGTCTTGCTGTCACGGTTGCAAACAGAAGTTCTCGTATTGGTAGCCAGATAAATATTTGTCTGCGTGTACGGAAAGAGAAGTTTTGTAGAATATATGAGCTCCCATATAAACTATGAGACTCCTCTTTCCGGACAGACTCCAGTATTTTACGCCGTCAAAGTAACTTATCTACACCTACAGTTAAATAGATGGCGTTGCGGCAGCTGTTACCAAAAACAGAAGAGTATACTCGTTCAGAAAAATCGAGAGCTGTAAGGGATTAACGTCTTATCTATTGTGTGCGAACTGCCACCGCACGTGCCATAATGAAAAAAATGGTTTGGTTACACGTTAGCGTTGATTGAATTTCTACTATATACACCACGCAATAAGATTCAATATGAACTAATACAAAAAAGCCCTAAATTCTTTACGGTTGCAATCAGCGCAGGCGACTCAAACGCTCTGGGACCAGCGTAACTTGAAATCGAGATCCCAAATAAATATGCGTAATGCGAGAGCGCCCTTGCACAGGTACTACGAGCGCCCGGCTAGTCAGCTCTTAGGAGGCCAATGGAATTTTTCGCAACCCCAGGTAAAAACAGGGTCGGATTCTGATTGAAACATTTGAATTGATGTACGCTTTACTTTTCTTTATTAACAAATTAATAAACATGATTTAAATAAAACATTGGGTAAGTATAATTACAATAATAATCAGTCTTATAAATCAATAATCAAAAATAAAAAAAATCCTTAATTTTATACCTTGAACATATACTAAATTGCGTAATAATGATAACGAAATTCAAATAAATATTTATTCATAAGACTGATTATTATTGTAATTATACTTACGCAATGTTTTATTTAAATCATGTTTATTAATTTGTTAATAAAGAAAAGTAAAGCGTACATCAATTCAAATGTTTCAATCAGAATCAGACCCTGTTTTTACCTGGGAGTTGTGAAAAATTCCATTGGCCTCCTAAGAGCTGACTAGCAGGGCGCTCGTAGTACCTGTGCAAGGGCGCTCTCCGCATTACGCATATCTATTTGGGATCTCGATTTCAAGTTACGCTGGTCCCAGAGCGTTTGAGTCGCCTGCGCTGGTTGCAACCGTAAAGAATTTAGGGCTTTTTTGTATTAGTTCATATTGAATCTTATTGCGTCGTCTATATAGTAGAAATTCAATCAACGCTAACGTGTAACCAAACCATTTTTTTCATTATGGCACGTGCGGTAGCAGTTCTCACACAATAGATAAGACGTTAATCCCTTACAGCTCTCGATTTTTCTGAACGAGTATACACTCCGGGAAACGGCGATGACACACGAAGGTAATATTGCTGTTCTGCTTTTTCATGTGTCACTGTTGATTGATACCCGACGTCTCTTTCTAAAACCCGAAGGTTCTTTTTAGAGCCCACGGACTGTACCCTGATGATTTTCGATTTAAAAATCTGAAGAACACGACCGATGTTATAACAAGATCTTTCTAAGCGAGATTGGACGGTTATTAAGCATAAACCTATTTATATATTTTGAAAACTCATAAATCAAGATCTTCATGTCAAGGCGATCAGGTATCTACAATCGGCCAAGTACGTGTCGGGCCACGCTCAGCGTAGTGTTCCGTACATCCGTAGCAGGCGGTCATAAAGACAGTATGGATTTTTTTTAAATCTGATATAATAATACTTATTATATTTTTTTAAATTCCGAGTACCTAAGTAACCTTTGGTGCCATTCATTTATTATTTAAGACGATTTAAGGGGGGGATTGACTAGCTATATCGTAACTCGTAGGTACCTACTTCTCTTCACGAGAGGAGGATTTCTATGTTTGTTTTTTCTTGCGTGGGGAGTCAATATACGTAATAAATAAAAGGCGCCTTTCCAAGTAAACTCCGAAAACCATGCATTTTGAACTCAAATAAATGTTTTAAAAGGCCAATGACATTATAAAATATTTAAAATAATTTTAAAAGAATTCATTTTACCGCTTTACAACACCAATACATATTTATATTCTAGTGATAATATATACAGCTTTCTGACACTAATAGTCGCAGTGCTAAGACTTGGAAAGCCAGATAGATAGACAGAACACATAAAATACTGACAGATGGAACTGGCAAAACTATAATAAAGGATTCTTTTTCAATGCAGTTCCGTCTGTCCATTTTCAAGGAAAATAATAAAATAGTAGCCCATAGGTTTTGAGATAAAACAGGGTGGAAAGTAGAAGCGTTGGGAAGACGACCTCAAAAGGTTCCGGACCTGGACCCGGGTATATCCTTAAACTATGTCCGGACACGTGTATGTCCTTATACTACGTCCGGACACAATATGACAAAACAGAGTCCAAGCCTAAGCTCATAGATGCTGATCCAGGTGAAAGGGTAATACAAGATGTAACAAAAATACTGGTGATCCGTTTAAGGGCATAATTGGTGTCGTATTGCGCGTAAAAAAAGAAGAATTTTTTTACATTAAATTTCAAATCTTGCGTCTGGCTTCCATTTGAGGTAATATCAAATAAACACGTGGTATATTCTAATAATAACTCGCAAGTAAATATCAATCGAAATTGCACAAATCCCATACCTTGCAATCAGAGGTCTGCGTAAAAGTAGGCTAGCTTCAAAGGGATTCCAGGCACAACTGATTTTCAGGCAAAAAAGTAATTGACACATGACGTACAATTATTAGAGAAATTCGTTATAACTGAAATATATTAATAATAAATGTGGGAGGTCGATTCGGCGATCATTGTGCCGATAGTTGTTTCTGCGAACGGTCTCATAGCGAAGAGTCTCGACCAACATCTTGAGAGGCTTTCGCTACGAGGTTGTGGTTGGATCAAGGATCAGATACAGAAGGCGGTAATCCTGGACACGGCGCGTATAGTCCGAAGGTTCCTCACTCTGCGGCCCTAACCACCGGCAGCCTGGGCCTTGCTCCGTTGCCGGCGGCACCCTAGGATAGGTTTTTTATAATGTTTTTATTGTTTTTGTGTGTTTTTGATGTATTTTTTGTATTTTACTTTTATAAAAATATTGTAAAAAACCTACACTAAGATAAAAAATGAATAAAGAGTATATAATACATTTGTACTGGAAACTATTTCACATAACATTTGTAAGCGCCAGTGTGATAATCACCTTATTAACATTTACATTAAATTTATAATATGAGTATAATTATAGGTAAGTACTTGTTAGGGCAGTTTACAACTTGGTTGATCTTTGCATCCCTGTCGGAATGCCATTTAAAAACCAGGAAGTGTTCAAGGTTACAATTATTGCCTCTTTATTTGTGTTTTTTTTAACAATGTTTATTGCAATTATTAAAGTAACAACAGGTTTCGTAAATATTTAAATTGACAAAATTAGTTGGTTAACTGACAACATGATTAATATAATTATTGATAAAATACTTATTTAATTTTATCCTCATTTTTCATGTTTGTTAAGTAATTTACAGTGTTGGTAGATAATTGACTTGATTGTAAACATAATTATGGTAAAAGTAAGACACAATTATGTAAGTCTAATACAGGCGAATCTTTGAAAGGTAATTAGCATAGGACATAGTATAATAAGGAGGATAAGCATCTCTTATGGCTCCTCTACATGACACATAGGGACGTAGCTATACGTTAGAGGGAGCTAACGATATTGCGATCTCATTCCGTCGTATAGCTGCGTCCCTATGGAGGAGAACGGTCGAAAAAGTGTCCAGCGGTAAACAGTAGTAAATAATAGTTCCAAATATTTCCGAGAGGCGCTAGTATAGCTATAGCAACTTAGCAGTTATTGACGGAGTGAAGTGCGCTGCATATGCGCTACCTTATACTCTATAGGTAGCTATTGTGGCGCCACCAATTTAACGCCTTTCGACGGACACTTTTGTAACATAGACATTGTCATCCTTACCTTCTACCATCCATAATTGATAGTTAAATTTTTAACAAAAGCTTGATGGTAACACTATTAAATCCTATATCTGGTTTATTCGTTGCCCCTGTTGAATTGACACACTGTATAAGTAATGTAATTAATTTATTATTATTAGGTATAAAATGGTATCGAGCGCTGGTAGCCTTGCGGTAAGACGTCCGACTTTCAATCCGGAGGTCTCGGGTTCAAACCCCGGCTCGTACCACTGAGTTTTTCGGAACTTATGTACGGAATATCATTCGATATTTACCAGTCGCTTTTCGGTGAAGGAAAACATCGTAAGGAAACCGGATCTAATCCCAAAAAGGCCTAGTTTTCCCTCTGGGTTGGAAGGTCAGATGGCAGTCGCTTTCGTAAAAACTGGTGTCTACGCCAATTCATGGGATTAGGTTGTCAAGCGGACCCCAAACCGGGATAAACGCTAGGATGATGATGATGATGATGATGATTAGGTATAAAATGGCGCCTTGTAATTGCACAATACGAAATAACGTCAGCAAAAACAATCTAGAAGTTTAATGAGTATTCCTAGAAACTGATGTTTGTCAACATTTGACCCCAACCTATTAGCACATGAAGTCATTCTTATGGTAGATACATAGGAGTAGGACGAGGAAGATGACGACACTTTAAGATCAGAAACAATAGACTGGTTTGTATGACGCATCTTGTAGTTGGTTTAGCGAAAATATTAACCATGACTTTTGCACGGAGAGAAAAATCTAGTTTCTTGTAACAGAATATTGTAAACTTGACTTGATTTTATTGTATTATATGTGACAACTATACATTTTTTACACATTAGCAGAAAATTCTACTTCTTTACAACATTATTTCTAGTTCCTACAACCCACTTACCTAATATCGTAGAAAATAAATTTTGTGTAACACACAAAAACCATCTCATCATCATCATCAGGGTAGAGTTTATCAGATTTTTCAGTAGGATTCAATATAATTACTGCGGACTTGAAACGCCGCATAATCCTGTTTACTATGTGTTGTATTAAGAACACCAGATTTTTATTAGTCTTGACTATTATTTTAGGGGACTGAAATAATCAACAATTTCTGTTTACTATATGCAGTACTGGAGAATACCAGATTTTTATTTGTTTTAAAAATATGTTTTGTTCTGTTTACAATAAATATTGTAGAGTTATCGGGTTTTATTTTTGTATTTAATAAAAGTGAGAAATAACACCGAAACCGAGTACGGGTTGCAAGCGTCGCTGCTTGTCCGAGCGGGCCCTCTCTCCAATTTTATTTAAGTGTCATCATCATCACATTCTCACATCCTTTTCCCTCTATTCATATGAGGTCCTGTTCGAAATCTACAACCCTAGTGAGAGAAACATTAAATAGTTCTTACCTTACATGAATCAGTTGGAACTTCTATATATACAAATGACGTTAAAAACTTCGAAAGTGCGTTGTATGTCAATCAAGTATGACGTGAAATAAATAAGCTAGAAATTAATGTTAAATGCATAAATAAATTTCATTTTTGCGTAGAACCTATCTTAGCATTGAATTTTACAGTATTTAATAAAAATGTACAATATAAGCGCTCTAAAACCCGTAACACTGTATGGCCCAGCGCCCTAGCGCCATCTGTTGACACTAATGTAAAGGTATTAAATGAGTTTTTCCTTACACGTAAATAACGCATTGTTTAGTGTACAATAATATTGTAATGTTAACATTTTATATTGTTGCTGGTACTATTCTTTATTTTTATCATGAAAACAAGTATGTTATACAACAAAAAACGTATCTAGTTATGAGTAAAAATATTCCTAGTAATCAAGAAATTTCGAGTAAGTAATGGGTATTAAAAATCCGCTTAAAGGTACGAGAAAGTCTAGTACCTATAAATAAATCACATAAGATGGAACTTACATAAAGATATTGTAAAGACAATTTTATTATTTTGTGTGATTACTAGACGATTGTGAACAGAAACAATAAATATTGTAAACATCGCAATTCTTGAAAAGTGTTGTAAGCAAAATGCTTATTTTAGTCTGTAACTATTAGAAGGTTACCAGAACGATATCAGAGTTTTCGTGTACAAGAATATTTTTACTAGAATATTCTAGTATTGTCAAAAATACGACTTGTTGTTTTAAAACAAGAATCTGTTAACCATAGCTGAAATCTTTTTTCCTACACCAGTATCATAACTACTATACAATCTGGTAATATTGTAAAATATTTTTTTCTCCGTGTGATCTTATATTTATACGCAGTAATTAGTTTAGGTAAAGATACACGATGGCCGGATCCGTCTGCATGGCGGGAATAGCGAAGGCAACTGTCAGCACTTTGGTCAAATGGCGCTAGCACAGGATATACACTGTCTCTAGTATTTTCTATAGATTTTGAATTAAAGGGTTCATCAAAAAATTCCGAAAAAAAGAACAAGAATTTGACAGATAGACTGACAGACACTCGCATGCTGTCGCCATCTATGAATGCTTTCAACTAATATAGTACATGAATATGTCTGCGGACCAGTGGCGGCTCGTCCATAGAACAACTTATTTTCAGGCACTTGAGCAGTTTCCCTGTAGTAATTTTAAATCAAATTAAGCTCCGGATTGCCTATGAAAATTGTTGACCCTCCGCTACTGCTGCGGGCTGATCTTTATAGTTCCATATAGGTACTGACGACATATTTACGGCTACACCCAGAGTAATTTAAAGGACGAACAATCTTCATTTGTAAATTATTATCATGTTCCTTAAGTTTTGATTGTTGTTTACGATAAACGATTGTCACATGTCTCTTTTTATAAGTACCTCGATGGTGGCAAGTTGTTTAGAAATAATTCAATTGAATCCCACATTTTTTTAGTTTACTAGTTGATGATTACTTTTGTAACAGTGTTTGCATGAAATGTAAAATTTTCATCAGTCCCACCACAATGCTATTTGAAATATGCTAATAGTCACTAGAACAGTTAGGTAGGTGTGTGACTATTTAACTAGCAAACAACTTTTTCTAGAAAAAGAAGTTGTTTATTTAAATATTTTAACCTTTCATGACGACAACTGCTCATTTATTTCCAAGAAAAATAGAAAAGTTCCTAGTTAACCGTACACGGAAAAAAAAGCTTCCGGGATATTCTCAATCTAAGACATTATTTTAGTATGTTGAAAATATTTCCTTGTGAAATGTTTCCTTTAACGAAAATAAAATAAAGTTTTAAATATAACGAAGCGAATATATTCTTACAGATTTTCTAGTTTTCTTTTACCTAAGATAATACTTGTTTGATTAAAGTATAATCTCTTTTATTTACTCAATATACTCTTGAAACAATACATTTTCGTATTTCTGTTTTAAGAAAACGTGGTTTTATTAAGCGAAGAATCATATTTTTGGTAAAGGAAATAAATACTTGTCACGAATAAATATTTCCAAGATAATAATAATGTCTTGGTTTGAGAATATCCCGGAAGCTTTTTTTTCCGTGTAAGTATTGTAAAAAAATACTATGAATTTTCCTGATGATATTTAATGTAGAGGTAAAGCTGCTGACCAGGCACTGTCAGTAATAATGACATTATTTCTCTACTAATCCTTGTTATTCTTCTTTTTTTGTGTAGATGCTCTTATACTATTTTTTTTATATTGGTATTTAGGACAACAACAGCCATAAATATAACTATGATAGTTATAATAGTCGTTACATAAAAAGGGCCAAGTAGATATTGTAAAATAAAATATCTGTGTCTCACAACTAAAATATTTAATGAAAATAGTTAACTTTTTGTCACAAATGCTCGAAACAGTAAAAGTACATAACGAAAATAAAGATAATTATAATTATTTAAGTTAAATTTTATACAAAACAAAGACGATACATTGCTTGAAAGAAAAAAAAACAAAACAACTAACAAGACACCAATGAGATTTCTTAAAAAAGTAAGTTATACGTAGCATATTAATAATTACTTTTAGGTAAATGTTTGTTCCTTCACAACATCAGAACTCTAATCTTTCATTCCACTAGCGACACGGGCACGACAGCTTTCAAGGGACAAAGAGCGCGTTTCTGAGGTGGAGTGATGAAAAATACACGTAATAATTACTAGATTGATTAACTTGGGTAATATAATGAAAATATATTTGAAGGGTACACGGAAATAACATGTCTAGTCACTTTGCCAACATTTTGAGTTATAGCGGTTTTAAAGTTTGGAACGATTCAATTAACCATACTATTTTCGTAACTAGGTTGTTTTTATGAATTAAAAAGTGGATTTATGTAAAAAATTCCAGCTGTTACAGAAGTTGCTGCTAATAGTTCATTGCAAGCTCTACATTTTGATACAAAAATCTCATTTTACGAAAAAAGGGACTATACATGTTCTTTCCGTGTACCCTTCATTTATTAATCTATCCCAATGTTTCTTCAACTTTCAGTATAAGGGACCACTCAACAAAATTACTTGGACCACCAAATGCTTGGACGTAAATATCTATGACGAATAATGTCAACAAAGGGCTGTTCTGTTCATAAGTTCGTGGACCACTTCAGGTGCTTCTAAGGACCACCAGTGTTCCGCGAACCATTGGTTAAACCACTGCTGTAGAATTGAATAAATGAATTACAGTGGGCTAAAAATGTGGTCTACCACCCTACGGTTGTGGTTCATTTGAACGTCATGAGACAACAAGGTCGTGCATGTATTAAACTCCGTTAGAAAAGTCAACCTTAGCGATCGTTAGATCTCGCAGATACTTTTGTCAAAACTGGTAGACCACTTTCTTTACCCACTGTACCACTGCTCTAGCCTATTGCATACAGTCTCTGCTCCGCTGGAAAAATAAGAATACAACATTAGTACAAAGTTGAGGTGGTAAAGTTCCGAACATTGTCTTGGTACAGTCGCCATCAGATATATCGGAGCGGCTAAGGCGGTCACAAATATCTGAACAACGTCTCTATTGTCAAGGCGATAAAGTGCATGTTCAGATATTTATGACTACCTTGGCCGCTCCGATATATTTGATGGCGACTGTACAATGAATGATTTCCCTCCTGAGTTCCGTATACCCACCGGTCATTACCCCCCTTTTCCCCCTACCGTGTCGCTGGGAAGCGTGCCTAGAATTCTAAAACTACGCTTACAAAAAACAAAGGTAACACTACATTTCTCAAAGCATTTACGCTCTTGAGAATGAGGTTGAAAACCGAATAGCTCAGAACTCAGTTCAAGAACTATTTCATACAATTGGTGCTTATGTGTTTGAGCTTAAGGTTTGTTTTGGGACGGATTTGAGCATGATCGATGTAGCAGAGGTCAGTTGTTTACCGGCTAGTATTTCGCTGTGTAAATAAAAGAGCTTATTTGTATGGGATACTCGTGGCTTTTGTGTCATTTTGGAATTGGACGGTCGTGCAATCACAGCTCTTTGGGGACGGATATAAACAAGATGGTTCCTGTTTAACGGATCAGCACTCACAGAAAAGTAATGAACGTTTTGTGTAATCATAATTTGTACACCTGGGGGGCCAGATTTAAGAGCAACTTTGTTTTTGCTATTGGAAGCAGAGGTTGTCTTGAAAAAAAGTACTTATAAAAAAAAAACAATTTTGATTGATCTGAATATAGCCATATTTTTTATTCTTTCAGATCTGCCTGGCAGATGTGCTCGACAGGCAGATCTGCGCATATGCATATTTATAGGCATATCCCGGGCGTTAAAAAACCATAACGCCTGTCGGAAACTGTTAGCAATAAAAAACAATTACTTACATGTTTAGAAGTTGGTCAAACCAGAAAGGCGTGTCTTTTTACTGTTCAATAGAACTGTACTTTTTTCTTACCACCGGTTACGAGTTATTTATGAAAACTTAAGATCGGGACATTGTTTTGGCCGCCATCTTGAATATTTCACTTCCGGTCATGTATTCTTTGAAGGCAACCGGAAATTCGGATGCAGCAGTGTCTCAATAGGGTAAAAAGTCTGGTTGTCTTGTCTTTGTTGTCCGTCTGTCTGTCTGTTTTTTTTTGACATGGTTTTGTTTTTTAAATAGGACCAGTCTTATAGTCTGTTCAACGCAAAAAAAAAACTGGCCAAGAGCATGTCGGGCCATGCTCAGTGTAGGGTTCCGTAAACTGAGACTATTATTTCAAAAGGTCGTTTCTTACGGGAAATTTGGCGGCGTTTACGTCATTTTTACTTACGTCCTTTCACTATGGGTTTTTGAATGATAACTCAAAAACGGCTCAACCGATTTATTTCAATATAGTTTTCATTGAAGGTACTCATTAAGCCTCAGTTTCATGAATTTTTTCAAAATTTTAGGACCCACAATTAAAAGTTAGATGGGGGGGGGGACGCCCTGTTTTAAACTTTCGGAGCTATTATTTCCGAAAGTATTAGTTTTATCCAAAAACTGTTTTAAAAGACCCTAATTCTTTTTAAAATACCTATCCAACGATACCCCACAAAACTTGGTTGAAACGAAAAAAAATTTCGCCCCCCACTTCACGTGTACGGGAGGTACCCTAACAAAATATATTTTTCACGTTTTTATTCTACCGTTTTGTCGGCTTGGTTAATGCACATATTCAAACCAAATTTCAGCTTTCTAGTGCTAACGGTCACTGAGCTAGACCGCGGACGGACGGACGGACGGACGGACGGACGGACGGACATGGCGAAACTATAAGGGTTCCGTTTTTGCCATTTTGGCTACGGAACCCTAAAAATTATCAAGCCACTCAGCCATTAAGCAAATCACATAACTCCTTATGGTCCCACATTGACTAAATAACTGGATTGAAAAAACGCGAAAAGTCAAGGTCAATAGAAGGACAGACGACTATATTTCTAGGCAAAAAAAAAGCATTTGACAAAATATTATTAAATAATTTCGTTTTCATTGAAATATAAGTCATTAACGGGTATTTTTTTACTAAAAGTGAAAGTAAATAACAAGTTTATGACTGTGTTTAAATTATGAATTAAACCATTTTTTTTAAGTGCGTGATTGGGAAGCAATGAAGGTAAACGGGTTTACATTAGTTTACTTCTTTATTGACCCTGAATTTTAAGTTCAGTGACCAAATGACCTAGTCACGTTATTCAGTCCGTTTACATTTTTTGATGTACAGAAAAGCCGGAACCGATTGTGGCCTGTAAGTAAGTATTCCAGCTTTAAAAGAAATTTATGGAATCAGGCGTTCCTTTGCGTAAGTCCATATTATCAACTACAATAATAGGGAGGATTTGTCTGCCGGGCACATCCGTCGGACAAATCCGGAGGGCATATCTGTGCGTGAATCCCTAGTCGTTCGTTTACATATTTTAGAAGTACAGAAAATCCGGAACAGATTCTGGCCCGTAAGTATTCCAGCTTTAAAAGAAATTTATGGGATCAGGCGTTCCTTTGCGTAAGTCCATATTATCAACTACAATAATAGCTAGGGATACGGCCGGATTTGTCCGTCGGATATGCCCGGCGGACAGATCCGTTCGTGTATGGCGCTAATCAGATGTGTCCGCAGACAAATCCGTGTCCAATTCGCGCCATACAATCCGGCGGACACATCTGTGCGGGTATCCTTAACTAATTATGGATTTGCTATTCCACAGATATTAACGTGCTGGTGCTACCAAGTTAATTAGTGACAACCTGTTATACTTATTTGCGTATACTTGCATGCACAAATGTTTCTCACCCTCCTGCCGCAAAAATAAATACGCAAACAAATACACATAACCATCACCAATAATACCAAAACTCAACACGTGTTTCGCCTCTCCACGAGGCATCCTCAGGAGCTGCTGGAGATGTCGGTCTGGCCATTCCGGACACGTCATTGCGTTGCCGGACGTCAGGAAGATACAATTGCCGGTGACTGTACAAAGATTAGGATTACATAACCACTCGTTACTATAGAATAAATTACCATCAGGCACCAGTAAATTGCACGTCAAAACTCAACCAACCAACAACGTCTAATTAATGATTAGGCGTTAAATAGGCTTAGGAAATTTAGCGCAGCTATTAGACTACAAAGAGGTATTTCCCACAGACCACACTTTGAAATAGATGCCGCATACATCAGATCAGAGGCCAAATTCGACCACCGAAAAATGACAGTCGCGTGTGAGGCCACTAGGAATCACTCAGAACATTAGCTAGGGATACACGCACAGATGTGCCCGCCAGATTTGTCCGACGGGTATGCCCGGCGGACAGATCCTTTCTTGTATGGCGCTATTCAGAGGTGTCCGCAGATAAATCCGTGTCCAATTCGCACCATACACGCACGGGTTTGTCCGCCGGGCATATCCGTCGGACAAATCCGGCGGGCACATCTGTGCTTGTATCCCTAGCTATTGTGTTAACCAAATAGTGTTCTCGGGTGTACCTCGCAATCCCTAATAAAAGTAATAAAATAACGTTTGTCGTAAAATTATTTGCCCAAACAGTCACTTGTCATAATGTAATGAATGTCCTAAAGCTCATTTGCCTTAAACATTCTTACCATAATGTTCAAATATCCTTTATCGGCGTGACTGATATACATACTCATACCAAATTTAAGTTTTTTTTGTATTAACGACCACTGAGCCAAACTGTGGACGGACAGACGGATAAGCAGACGGCTGGACGGGCGGAAACGAACTTCTGTCAGAAAAAAAGTTTTGGTTAGGGTTACAAAAACAAGTTAAGTATGTTAGGCCAACGGGCATTCAGGCATATGAGCATTAGGCCAAGTGAAAAAATTGTAAGCAAAATTCAGTGCCGGCTTGCTTAGGAAAAATTTTGACCCACGCACCGCCACTGCTACCTATAACTACCTACACTTATCTGCTCCTACCCAAAGGAGACAGCTGAGCAGTGCTCCGCATATAATGTTAACGATGTGGTTGACTATTACTTGATGTGATCTTATTGAACCACTAAGTACTGCTTAGTTATAGTTGAATTATCGAGAGCGTGGAATTGCATATGTAGTGGTTGTACCGTGTTGTGCCTCTTTGTGTGCGGATTCAAATATAGAATGCCTGTACACAAACAATACTACTACATATGCAATTCCACGCTCTCGATAATTCATCTATACTTAACTAAGCATGATCATTTGCGGCATCTAGGTCTATATATTATCTGTGGTATTCCCCCATCGCGGCAATCCCGGTACTTACGGGATCGGTATAAATAAGTGGGAATTAAACGGGACCGTGGATTCTTATCGCGGGATTTTGGGAATATACTGGTATTGGAAAGAGGTTTCTAGGCCAAAGAGACATTCTTAGTAAGTTTTATTTAATACAACTTAGTAGCAAACGAGCATACAACCAGCTGACTGAGCCTTACCTTACCTTATCTTATCTTAGTCGTAAACAATGTGGTAAGTATACGATAACAACATTCGACGTGTTTAGAAAATAAAGGAAAACAAGAAAAATCCACTGCCTCAGACGAGACACGAACTCGCGATTCTGGGATACATTCCCATCGCTCTCACCAACTGAGTTACTGAGACTTACTTCTTCTTCTTCTTGACACTTGGCAGTCACCGTAGTCCGTAAGGGACTGCCAGGGATGTTACGGAGCTTCGCCTCCGCATCCGTAAAGACGGAACTTCCGTAAGGTCCTACACCTTCAGATTCGCCTCCGCATTCGCTATTTTTTATTCCACACCTCCGCCTCCGTTATTTTTTTACCGTAGTTCATTCACGATCGCCCGTTTTTTCAGTAATTAGCATCCGGTAAACTTCCGGATCCGGCTTCAACTTGATCTCCGGCTCCGGATCCGACTCCGTTATATAAAAACATTAACTCCGGATCCGCCTCCGTAACATCCCTAGGGACTGCAACGGCGGGTCTGGGTGACGGTGTGGAGACTTACTTGATGATGTTAAGAAGTGTAAGACTTCTACGGCAGATGTCGCTAGGCGTCCTCCTAAGACGCATACACAAAATAAAGGATACATAATGGTGGATAAATTCACGGTCATCAGGTGCCTACTTTGGTCTCCATAGCTCAGTTGGTCAGAGCGACGGGCATGTATCCTAGTGTCGCGAGTTCGAGTTTCACCTGAGGCAGTAGATTTTTGTATTTTTCTTTTATTTTCTAAACATTGTGACATTGTAAGCAGATGTTCTGCTTAGTAGTTATAAAAATAATTATTAATGTTTTCAACCTCACTTTGACATATATAACTGTTAATTCAAACAGCAGTTAACGTTAACAAGGGCAGTAAAAGATAATTAACGCTAATTGTGCGTTACCGTTGTAATTTCATTGCTGCATTGCAGTTTGCTTTACCAAGGTAAACCTTAATTTAAATTATATAAAAAATATATCAAGGTTAATAGTAGATTGTTCAACAAGGGACTAAAACAAGCCATAATGACACGAGATGTTTAGCCACCCGAGCGTAGTGAGGGTGGATATAGTTCATTATGGTTGTTTAGTCTCGCGTTAACACTATACTTTTCACTTTGAATGCGAGGAAAAAATAACGACATTCTACACAAAATCTCAATATTTATAATGGCAAAAATTGAAATTATCAATAAAATTTGTTAGGCGGTTTATGTTTTTTTTTTTTTTTTTTTTTATCGAGTTTGTTTAATATTTTCGCACAGTTGTCATTTTGAGGTTATATGCGCGGTCCAAAATTGTCTATGCACAATCACTAAAAAGGGCGGTAATCGTCCATTCATAAACACCGTGAGTGGCTGCTTAGGGGTTTCCAAAGTAAATTAAAAAAAAATGTTTTAGTCCCTAGAGATTAATAAAGAGTTTTAGTCCCGATCTGCAGAGACTAAAGTAACATTTTAAGAGCATGAGAAGTGAAAAAGATAGGTTTTAATGACGCGGGGTTTAGTGTGTATTTTATTTTCGTCTTCGTCCACCAAAAGGGGTTGTTATTCCAATAAAAAACTAGCATAGGCACGGTCGGCCAGAAATGTGGTCTACCACCCTACGGTTGAGGATCGTTTGAACGTCATGAGACAACAAGGTCGTCCATGTTTTAAACTCCGTTAGAAAAGTCAACCTTAGCGATCGTTAGATCTCGCAGAAACTCTTGTCAAAACAGGTAGACCACTTTCTTGGCCCACTGTACGTCTTACACACAGGGATCTTTAATTGACACAAAGGCACTAAAATACAATAAAAACCTACTTAAGATTAAAGAAATTTGCCGTCATATTTTTTTATCAATACATTTTATTACAGTCACCATCAGATATATCTCATATATCGGATCACACGGAAGGTGGTCATAAATATCTGAACAACGCCTCTATTGTCAAGGCGTTAAAGTTCATGTTCGGATATTTTTGAGTAGCGTGGCCGCTCTGATATATTTGATGGCGACTGTATCTGTATTGTATCCGTCGGAACATTCGGTCAAAATTGTGCTCGCATATAATATAATCTGGATTTTTAGTTTGATTTGTTATGGTTAATGTTGATACTTTATTTGATAGATTATAAAATATTTAGTACAGTAAAACTGATCTAGAAAGACAAATTTTACAGTTCAGACGGGCGCTACACAGAAACAATACATTAAAAAAATGGTGGTAATGCTAGAGCATTTTTAGATGCACCTAGATTATCATCAAGTTTCTTCAGATCTGAAACCATGCGGGACACTATTTCACTCCAATTGCCTAAGTTTAGGTGGTATTTTTCGGAATGTGTAAGATATTTCATAAATATAGAAAATGTAAAAATTCCAATTTGCTGAATTAATATGGAATCGCCCAAGAGTTACTTCATGAAACAGACAGACATGAACTACGTACAGTCGCCGTCAAAGATATGTTTACACTGTTCGACCTTATTACAAAGGAATAAGGTGAAAATGTGTAAACATATCTTTGACGCCGACTCTACATACACTGATGGTCAATTGAAATGAAATGACAAATAATGTGAACAAACCAATTTACCTTCATTGCCTCGCAAATCGCAATCACGCACTTCGAAATTTCGAACACGGTTCTGTCGTCAATATATTTAAAAAAAATACATGATATTTATAGTGTGGTGAACGAATGATTCTAGCTGGAAAAGTCGAAAGCAGAAATGTTGACTTTGGAAGTTTGTTAAGACTAGTTAGGAGACTAACATACTAAAAGTGCCCATCCCTCGGAGGTGAGCCCGAGGAAGGGGGAGGCAAAGAAGGTCCCGTTTTTTGTTTTATTTCCTATATCTTGAAAACCATCCATCATAGACAATTTAGTTGTAGTACATAATTAAAGCTTATAAATTTTCTACAACTCTCATTATTCATTTTATACCTTACACTAATGGTTGTCCAGATATGAACTCACAAAAACGGACGATTTTGAAAAGTGGGGGGTATTCTCTACGATTCTTGTCATACTTACTGGCAAAAGTTAATCTAGATAATAAGCTACCCTAGGAATCTTATAAAGAATTAAATTGTCTTATGAAATCATGCTGTAATCTTCTTTCAAGTAATAAAAAAATTGTTCGTACGGAACTCTCGGTGCGCTAGTCACACTTACACTTGCCCTTGTTTCTTCTAGTTTAATATTTGTTCTATGGCATTTCTGCACGTTTCTCACTCTATTTTACACAGTAATGATGTTTAAGTATACCTTGTTTCATACGATTTCGTTGGCAGCCTTGAGTTTATTCATGCAATACGCTACTTGTAAGTAATATTACCAATTATAATACAAAAAGGAAGTTTGCAGCATATTCCTATATTATTCATCTACAATTGAGAGTCCAATAATGTTTGGAATGCAGTTTAAAAAAAAACGGGCATATCACTTTCTGATAAATACAGTTAGAAAGTGACAGATGTCTTTGTCGCCCGCTATACTGTCGCTGCACACTTTTGCTAACTGTGTAAGTACTTACCTAATTATAGATAAAATATTTTTTCTAGGTACTTACTTAAGTAACTAAAAATAGCTAGGGCACTCTTAAAACATTTTTGTAGAATAGTAACTAAGGGCTGAAAGGCACCCATTTCTGACGAGATATTTTTTGTACAGGTAGCTATACTCTACTTTTCATATCGAATACGAGAAAAGTAAAAAAACACAGTTATGGGAACAAACAGACTGAGCCAAAACAAAGGATTATAGTTCAGTTTCATGGATTTCCGCTACAGAACCCCAAAAAAGATTATTTATTATTTATGATTATCGTAAATAATCTGAGATAGCAATCTTTGAACTTGAGGAAACTGATTGAGGAAAATACTTGACAATATATAGTAGTGTTTGTTTTTTTTTGTCATATCTGAATGTAGGTCATGCACCTGCCAAACACACAAAGCGAGTGGAAAGTGATACATTTCCGCCCTTGGGTGTTTCAGTTAAAAAGCAGAATTTAAAAAATCAGCGATGAAAAACTGCGAATGTCATCTAGCTAAGGCGTGCTTCACACTGCTGCGGTTTTCGCATGCGGCGCCGGTGTACGAGCGAGATAGCGTTCTGCGCGTGTATAGTGCTGTCACGCTTGCACGCCGCCGCCGCATGCGGTTGCGGCGCCAGTGTAATAGGCAGGGATGTCACGAATGTCGTTTTTCTCACATTCGCGAATGCGAATGCGAATATTCAGGATGCGAATGTCCGAATGCGAATGCGAATACGAATGTTGCGGAAAAGTTAATCTTGCTTATCATTGTTATGCTTCCATAGTTCATAAATACAGAACATGATATGTGATGGAGTCCTATATTATTGATCAAAAAGAGACAAGTGATAACGTCATTTTCACTTCCTGTGTATGAGCAAGTGTTATATATATATACCAACCTCTGTGTCTAGTGCTGTTAAAGAAATAATCACTCAAATGTAAAAGTCAATGTCATGTATGTCACTTCAATAAAATAACATAAATAATATGCTCTTATTTATTACGAATAATTAGTAAATATACAACACTGGCGACGAGGATGTCAGAATTAGAACGTCTTACACGTCTTCGGGCCTCGATACGTGGTCAACTCACAAAATTAGACCAGCAATTACAACAACTACATATTACATCAGACTTCGAAGTAAGTCAACGGCTTACAAGCCTTAACAATTATGAGAAAAAATTTGACACCATTCAAAGTGAAATTGAATCACAATCTGAAAATTTAGAAGCGGAAGTCGAACATCGGCATAAAACGGAAGAAGCTATATTACAATTGAAACTAAAGGTACACAGCTTACGCCCTACTCCCGTTCCCGATGCACCCTCGACTTACGCGTCAATATTGCAACACACTAGAAGCTTTGAAGGTACACCCGAAAACGCACCCGTGACTACACATCGACCTAAAATTAACTTTCAACCATTTCACGAACGTGAAAATTTTGCAAATTTTGTAAGAAGGCTGGAAACTTACATGAAATTAAGTAACTGCGATAATGAACGAACCAGAACCCTCATGCTTCTGAGTTCTTTACCTCCGGACCTGCACCAGAAGGCTTATGACTTATGTGCACCTGATGATCCATGTGAATTGGATTTCAACATAGTAGTCAATGTATTAAGAAGAGCGAATTTTTAGTGTTCAAGGCCGGTACTAAAACGTATGAGACTCTGCCACCTGTGTCGTTATGTGGCACCCAACTAAACAGAGTCAAACACTTTAAATATCTGGGTCATTGGGTCACTGAGGATCTCTGTGACAACATGGACATCGAGAGGGAGCGTCGGGCGCTGTCCGTCCGCTGCAATATGTTGGCTCGTAGATTTGCAGGGTGCACAAAGGCAGTGAAAGTAACTTTATTTAGGGCATACTGCCAGTGCTTTTATACCTGTAATCTGTGGGTCAATTTTGCGCGGAGGACGTACAGCGCTCTTCGCGTGCAATATAATAACGCCTTCAGGGTGCTACTCGGACTCAGATGGAGGTGCAGTGCGTCGGGCATGTTTGCGGAGGCGGGTGTGGACGGCTTCCATGCGATCATGAGAAAGCGCTGTGCCTCCTTGCTCCGTAGGTTGAATGAGAGTTCGAATAGCATCCTTAGAGCGTTTGCCGAGAGATGGGATTCGCCTATGAAACAAAGGTGGATCGGTTTGCACTCCACTTTTGTTAATTTTGACGGGTGAAATTTTAATTCTATCTTATTATAATTATTTTAATTTTATTTGACATGCATTTCAGTTTTAAGTAATTAATTTAATTTGTGACATGTTTATATTTTTATTGTGTTTAATTTTGATTGTTAGCTAATTGAATAATATTTTGCCTGTTGATATTAACGATTTTATAATTTATTTCCAATTTTAAATGTATTATTTGATGGTTCTTTTTAATTTTAATTGACATGTTTACTAATGATGCCAGCCAAAATGTATTTAGAATTATTTTAATATTAAATGAGTATTTGAAGTTACTAGTTGTGTAGTGAAGTTCCGTAGAGGTAGCGAAAGGTTAGTGCTCATCCGGCCATGTTCTTTGCAATTAAGTTAAGTTAAGTTATATTATAAATAATTGTATATAGTTTACCTACTAAAATTAATGATTCTAAGTCTGTATTACTAACAAAAATATGGGCCTTCGATTGCCTGAAATAAACGTTAATTTATTATTTATTTATTTATTATTAAAGGAATATGTGGACCCAAAACCAAGCATCTGGGCTTGTCAACACAAATTTATTACTCGGAATCAAGAGCCGCATGAAACTATTACCATATATACGACAGAATTAAAAAGATTATGCCAAGACTGCGAGTTCTCATGTGGAAACTGCAAAAAATCTATTAGTGACTAATTTCTCACCCTTCAATTCATTAGAGGCTTACGGGATAGCGACATACGTACGAAACTATTACAAAATACAAAAGTTACCAATTTTGCAGAAGTAGTCAAAACTGCAATTAAGTTTGAACTTGCAAAAACAGACAGCAGCTACATATCATCAACACCTTGCTCGAATCAAGACCATCGCACAATTCAAGCTGTACACCATACGGCCAAACAGAAAATAGGTAACAAACATCTTTCAATTAATGACCTAAAGGGTAAATGCTTTCGTTGCGGAAGCCCCGATCATCAAGCCAACAAATGTCGAAGTGTAAATGACACTTGCACGAAATGCAAAATAAAAGGTCATCTAGGACGAGTATGCCTGCGACCTAACAACATGAACAATCAAATAGAACCTGAACTCAGTGAAAGGCACGACGCGGACGACGACTCCGAAACAATCGATGACAACACACCCTGGGACATGAACTCAATACCTACTCCGGCCACAGACAAGTTTATGATACATGTATCCCTCAACAACAGAGACACAGAAATGGAAGTTGACACAGGAGCTGCTCTGTCAACCATGTCTTATGACGAATTTCAACGGTTAAATACTGGATGCAAAATCTATAAAACCAAGGTTACTATGAGAACATACATGAAAGTGCCCTTCGCACCGCTGGGAGTGGCTTACGTCACATGCAAATACCAGAACCAGACTTTTAATGAGAAACTCTACATTATCAAAGCAGACGTGGATGCTATTTTTGGGCGAACATGGATACGGGCAAGTAAGATAGACCTGAATAACATTTACAACATTAATCAGGTCAATACAGAAGCACATCCGGAACTAGACAAACTCATCTCGGAGTTCTCCGACGTTTTCGACGGTACACTGGGGTGTATACCTAACTACAAAGGCCGCCTTACCCTCACTGAAAACGTTACACCAATATTTGTCAAACCGAGACGCATTCCATACGCTCTTAAGGCCAAGGTCGATGAAGAAATAGAAAGACTGTGTGAACAGGGAGTTATCACTAAGATCGACAACTCGGAATGGGGAACTCCTGTCGTTCCGATTGTCAAACCCAATGGGAGCATACGCTTATGTGCGGATTATAAAGTTACACTTAATAAAGTCATCAGGGACGAACAATACCCTATCCCCATTATTGAAGACATTCTGGTAGAAATGAATGGCGGAGAGTTGTTCTGCACATTAGACCTCAGCCAAGCTTATTTACACATGATGAGGGATGACGAAAGCGCAATGATGCAAACACTTAGTACACACAAAGGCACCTTCAAGGTCAATAGACTCATGTTCGGAGTCAAGGTGGCGCCGAATTTATGGCAAAAATTTATGGATCAGTTACTACAAGGAATCGCCGGCGTCAAATGCTTTTTTGATGATATAATTATCCAAGGTACTTCAGAGGATCAACTCCTAACTAGACTACGCCAAGTACTACAAAAACTAAAAGAAAATAACTTGAAACTGAATAAAGATAAATGCCGATTCATGAAGAAAAGCATTGAATATTTGGGTCATGTTATAGACAGAAATGGTTTACACAAGAACAAAAACAAAGTAAAGGCCATTACAGACACTCAACCACCTAGTAACGTCAACGAACTTAGAACATTCCTAGGTATGGCGAATTATTACAACAAATTTATACCTAATTTGGCTTCAATTGCTACCCCATTGAATAATTTACTGAAAAAGAATACTTCTTTCACCTGGACACATAAATGTAATGAAAGCTTCAACAAAATTAAACAAGAAATCCTTAGTGACAGAGTCTTAACCCACTTTAATCCAGAGAAACCCCTGGTTCTGGCCACAGATGCATCACCTACGGGACTGGGTGCAGTGCTGTCACACCGCTTACCGGACGGATCCGATAGGCCCATAGCCTTTGCATCCCGCTCATTGACAAGCAGTGAAAAAAAATATAGCCAGATAGATAAGGAAGCGACATCATTATTCTGGGGTCTAAAAAAATTTTTCCACTATTGTTACGGAAGAAAATTCATACTTGTGACTGATCACAAACCGCTGACAACTATTTTCCATCCACATAAGACTCTGCCAGCAATGAATACGATGAGGCTGTTCCATTACGCACATTTCCTTTCCGGTTTTAACTATACAATTGAATACAGAACTTCAAACGACAACAGCAATGCAGACTATTTATCAAGATTCCCAGTCGATACAATAGCTCCAAACATCATTGATGTACATACCGCTTTTCAGTCAAAACAAATTAATACCATTGCTGTCGACCGCCGGAAAATTGCGGAAGAGACCCTAAAGGATGTTGAATATAAGAACCTTCTTCAAGCGTTGATGTCAGGCGCAACAGTACGACAACACGGTTATAATGATAACAAATTAACTATTCAAGATGGATGTCTCTTAAAGGGTACGCGTGTCATGATACCAGAAACACTGAGAAAGCACGTGTTAGAGGAACTACATTCAGGACACCTTGGAATGATGAAAATGAAAGTATTGTCTTGAAGCTACGTTTATTGGAAAAATCTGGACAAGGACATAGAGGAAGTAGTAAGGAATTGTCGTGAATGCCGGTTACATCAGAAGGAGCCGTCACATGCCACACCGCATCACTGGGAACCACCAACAGGCCCTTGGCAACGACTTCATATAGATTTCGCGGGACCACTCAAAGGCCATTCACTGCTCATAATCGTGGACGCTTACACTAAATGGGTCGAAATCTTCACAACTACAACAACAACTAGCACGTGGTGCACAAGGAAATTACAGGAACTTTTTGTTGCATTTGGTTATCCCCTTACCCTTGTCTCTGACAATGGGCGGCAGTTCGTTTCAAGAGAATTCGAAGATTTCCTTAAGGAGAGAGGGGTGTTACACAAGACATCAGCACCATACCATCCGGCGACTAACGGACAGGCGGAACGATATGTCCAAACTATAAAAAAGGCGCTTGATAGCATGCATTCTGAGCCAGGTAACCTACAAGAAAAGATACTGGCGATCAAGGAACGACTACTCAGAACTCCAAGTGCCAGCACCGGCAAGAGCCCACATGAGCTAATGTTTAATAGGCCCATAAGGAACGCTTTACACGTCCAGTTTACAGCCAGACCGGAGGAAGTAAGGGTAGAGACACAAGGCAGAAGCTCCACGGTCAGGTCATTCTCTATCGGTCAAAGAGTTCAGGCGAGAGATTACACAAACGGACGCTATAAATGGCAATTTGGAACCGTTACAAAAATACTGGGCCGATTACATTACGAAATTAAGACAGATGCCGGTGAAACTTGGAAGAGACATGTAGATCAGATGCTCAGTACAGCAATTCCCCGATGAAGGGATAAGGAACCTATCATAGAGATTTGTGGCGGAGGTGTTATATATATATATATATATACCAACCTCTGTGTCTAGTGCTGTTAAAGAAATAATCACTCAAATGTAAAAGTCAATGTCATGTATGTCACTTCAATAAAATAACATAAATAATATGCTCTTATTTATTACGAATAATTAGTAAATATACAACAGCAAGCATATGATCATCGGCCGGGTCAGCGCGGTTAAAATAGGATGCGTTCTGCCCACATTCGCATTCGGAAAATATTCGCATCATTTCATGCAAATGCGAATGTTGATACGAATGCCAAAAATGTTGCGAATATTCGCATTATACGAATGCGAATGCGAATATTCGTGACATCCCTAGTGATAGGTAATCGCCTGAGTGTGGAAGGGCACACCTCAGTGAATGTCATCGAATCTAGAGCAGAGCCGCGGGTAGGGAAATACCTCCACCTAGAGGATTACCACAGTCAGATAGGTCGTGGCTAGACCCTTACTTATAGTGGTACAGTCAGCATCAAATATAGTGTAACAGCCAGAGTGACCAAATAGTTTGTCACACCATACAAAATATATGGTGCGACAAACTATTTGATCACTTTGGCTGTTACAATATATTTGATGCTGACTGTACCTGCCGGTGAGCAAGGTTTCCAGAGAGCTCAAAGAGAATGTAGTATGTTGATGACAGGACACAGGTCGATAACCTATAACTCTAACACTATAAGAGCATAGAGCCTATGCCAGTTTAAAAAAAAGATTAAGCTGTCCAGTCCAGACACTGTCTATAAAATGTCATTATTTCTGTAGCCGACCTTTTCTATGTATATGAGAAAGATGAGTAGAAAAATATTATAATATTAATTTTAATTTTATTCAATTTACTTTATAATTGGTTACTGTTATAATTATTGTAATATAATGTGTGTTTCTATATGGGTTGTCCTGGCATGAAATAAATGGCTTTTATTTTTATTTTTTTTATTACTGCCAGTGTATGTATGATCACGAGTTGAAAAACATCCTGTATATCTTATACCAGGTCAGACGTCAGATCTTCACCTTGTTAAGGCTGTTATTATTCCCACTCTAATTAAGGAGTCAAGTTCTCGACCAAACCACTGAAGTGTGACTGAGATCCTTAACAATTTTGCGAAATTGCCCGTAAAGGCACATTTACATGGTACAAGTTTCACGTCTCGTATTGATAAAACGGCTATTAGACATTGCAACCTGCAGGGCCCAATCTTTCAGGTTGGAAGGTGTAATCAGAGACTATAGATATATAGACGACCACAGCCTAAGAACTTTTTGAAGCTCAAGTAAATTGCGCCCTCTGTCCGAAAGCCGCCTAAAGATACCGAATTTGTAAGAGAAATGTCACCTGCAATGCTACTCCACCTAGTAACAAATAGCGTACTAGTAGGACACTTGTTTTATTGCATAGAATACAATGTAAATTATGTACAAATGGCGGACTTAATGCCTAAAGGCATTCTATACCAGTCAACCACATCAGGGCTAAAACAGAGAACGGTAAATGTGGTGCAAAGAAAAAAAAGTAGGAATCTATTAATTTTAAAATTTCATGAAAATAACAGATGACTAATATAAATAAACTACATATAAATGTACACAGATAATACAGGTATAAAAACTACTCATACATAAATATAATATACTAATACATATTTCATAAATACAATAATTATTATGATGGATGCTAATCGAATTCATGTTTCAGCAAGTGCTTGCGTAGCATCCGCTTGAAAATATATTATTATATAATAAAATAAAATATTAATATTCATTTATTGCACACCTCAAATATATTACATACTCGTATATTTTATATAATGCATACATTTTATTTGATTGTAGTTTATTTTTATTTAAGAACTGTTCCTTCGTCGACGAAGCTCGAAGTCAGCTCTCTTTTTCCTCACCTTGATGATACTTAATACTTTTCTCGTATAAATACTCGTCTACACGAGAAGAAGAACTTGTTCGATGTAAACAGGCCTTTAGCCTAAGCGTAACCTCTGTAAGAATTCAAAATAACACCAATCCTTTAGAGTAACTTCAACGCTAGCGTTCAACAGACGCGCTAGTCGGAACCATGTTCTGGTTTCTCGTGCTGGTTGCCACAGGAATTTGGTATTTATTCCTATTGTGGAAAAGGCGAAGAATCCATAGAGTTAGTAAAGAAGTGCCGTTTTGTGGTCTCTCAGGGTTGCCTCTGCTTGGACAGGCGCACTTGTTCGCTGGGAGTGATGAAGGTATGCAAATTCAGGGTGATACCCCTAAAGTGTGAAGTGAAACTTAACAGTTCAGATCCTTAAAGGGGTAAAAATAGTCTGTATTATTTGGGAAAAGGGTGAGACTAAAAATGTCATAACCATAATCATCCTAGCGTTTATCCCGGTTTGGGGTCCGCTTTGACAACCTCATCCCTTGAATTGGCGTAGACACTAGTTTTTACGAAAGCGACTGCTATCTGACCTTCCAACACAGAGGGGAAACTAGGCCTCTTTGGGATTAGATCCAGTTTCCTTACGATGTTTTCCTTCACCGAAAAGCGACTGGTAAATATCAAATGATATATATTCCGTACATAAGTAAGTTCCGAAAAACTCAGTGGTACGAGCCGGGGTTTGAACCCGAGACCTCCGGATTGAAAGTCGAAAGTCTTACCGCAAGGCTACTAGCGCTCTTTGTGAAAAATGTCATAACCTACACTCAAAATTAAGTCCGGTGACTATGTTTGAAAATATGCATGTACAACCAGTGGTTTTAAGATGCTGTAAATTCACAGAAAAATATTTCTGTGAATATTATAGAAGATCTGACATATGAGACTAGAATGACCTCGTTATTTAACTCTTCTCTATAGGTACATGTTGATTCAGTAGGCGTGAGCAGGATTAACACAGCGAATTCAGTCAATAACAAGCTATTGTTTGATACCAGTATTAGTGTATTTAGCTCTATTTTTGTTTGTTTTTGTAGGGTGACCATGATTACACAGAACAAAACTTCTACGTAACAAAAAATTAAAATTCGTTGTTATTTCACTTGAACATGACGGCGGCCGATTCATTATCGTTAACTAAGTACAGGTATATTCACGAAAGTTGGCGCGAGATTTCTACTGAGTGACAGCCATTTTCATAGAAATTCTGTCGAATCTCGCGCCAACTCTCGTGAATAGACCTGTATGTAGGGTTGTTCTTGCTAACCCTGTATAGATAGATGTAAATTTTATTGTATCCTATAAATCCTATAATATGAGAGTCTATGGGTTTAGCTCATCATGGTCGCAGCCCTTCGGGAACAATTTTTTGTTTTTTGTTCATTTTCGTGGTTCAGTGTGTAATATTGATAGCTTAGTGTGCGGTGATCTAACGAACAAGGGAACAGCTAATGAAGAATTAGTCTTAAAAGGCGTGTAACCATGATTGGTTGAACAACCTGTAGCCTCCTCGAGCCTTTTGTAGGGAGCTATCACTCTACAAATAGCAAGTAGCAAGGCTTATGCCACTTCTACCGAACAACGTTGCCTAAAACTTATTTGATTAAACAAAATACTTATTAAATTTAAAGATTGAATCTTACAAGCTCTTATTTCCCGCCTTTTTATTATACTTGACATTGGCTACAGGCAATACCGCCTTAAAGTTCATAAGAAAAAAAACCTATAATATATCGTAAAATTGCTCCCTTTAATTACTACAGCTTTGCCTTGAAATCCAGGCAAAGTGGAGCAGTAGCAGTTGACGGCACAGTAAAATTATACGTATTATAGTTTAATTGTCTTGTACTGCAGATCGAATGAATATACTTAAAAAGCTGGGACGAATATCAGTGAAACTTGGCGGCATTACATCTGTATGGATGGTGAACAAATTATATGTTGGTAAGTTTGTACAGTCAGCGGCAGAAGTAGCTAAGCAGGTAGAAATGAAAAGTACACACGCTCTCATTCTCTTAAGAGTCGCCAGGACGCTCGCGTTCCCATAAAAACGTAGTTTAGCTCTCATTTTAAAACGACATGCTTTAGAATCATTTGGCATGGGAATTCTAGTAGTACAGATCTAGGTCGGACATACATTTTCGTTGCTAAAAATGGTAATACAAAGAAAATACAGCCAGTTACAGATTTACATACAAAACTTATTTTTGCTATAGTTTCTTTTTATTACAGTTTTTAGGAACGAAAACAAATGTTCGACCTAGATCTGTACTACTAGAATGCCTATGCCAAATTTCATGGTCCTAAAGCATGTCGTTTTAAAATGAGAGCTAAACTACGTTTGTATGGGAACGCGAGTTCACGCGAGCGTCCTGGCGACTCTTAACAATAAAGTCGTGTGCAGCTCATTTTGATCACCCTACCCGTTCAGCTACTTTTGCTGCTTACTGTACCGATCAATCACTACACAGAAACTGCATCATGTAACTTTTATGGCAAATTTATGAGCCAATGTTGGTCAATACAAAGGACGCGCTATGCAATGGAGCGAGATCAATATAAGTAATATAACGCTTACTCCTTTTAAATTACAGCAGCATCCATGAGGAACACGTTATAAATGTTGTTAATCGTATTGTACACTAATTATAGACAAAAAACCATTTTTTTAATACAACGACGGTGGCAAACTAGCAAACGGCCCACCTGATGGTAAGCAGCTACCGTAGCCAATGGACGCCTGCAACTCCAGAGGTGTCACATGCGCGTTGCCGACCCTTTAAAAACAGGAGGATTCACTGTGTTGACGGTTAAAGGAACAAGAGAGGTTCCTCGTCGTTCGTCGTCACAGATAACCTCAACACTAGATAGATCATAAGTACAACTCGGGGTCACCACGCATCAGTGCTCCCGTACTAATTTTGTATGAGAGCGCGACCGCGTATTTCAATTGAGGTAACGTTTTTGATCATTACTCATATGGATTAAAAATATCCACAAAAATCAAGTTACAGGGGTGAACCTGGATTGTTATACTACAAATTGGTGTATAATACTATTGAGATTTGCTGTTCGGATCGTAGAAATTTACGAATAAAATTGCACTGATGTGTGGTGACCTCATGCTCCCTGTAAAAGTTTAATGATGAGGTGTCTGTGTAGTCTGTGTTCATCGTCAACACACTGGGTCCTCTTTGAGTTTTTTGGCAACCTTACTCACCAGCAGGAACACAACACTACGAGTATGAGTAGGGTCTAGTGCTACTTCGCTGTGGTTTTCTTTAAGGTGGAGGTACTTCCCTAGTCGGTCTCTGCTTGCCAAATTTGAGCGAGATGACATTCGCTGTGCTGTGCCCTACCACACATAGCGAGATGACATTCGCAGTACCCATATCTCTCTTTTGGACGTAGTTTAGACAACAAAAAACCATGTCTCTTATGAACAGTTTTTTTTGAGAATTGCTCTATTCTTACAGTTGCATTGTTACAGTGGTTTCTGACCCCGTCATCGCCGATATAGTGCTAAAATCTTGTCTGGATAAAGACGACACTACTATGAAATACATGCGAGAAATCGTGGGTAATGGAAACATATTTGCTCCAGGTTAGTTGAATTTTACTTTTTCCTTTTGCCCCCTATGCACATGATACCCACAAAATTGTTTTGTTTTATTTAAGTTTACTATGTTTACAAGCTTTTATTTAACAGCCTAATTCTCCTGTGGATTGGGTTAGCATCTGACTATCACTTCCTTGTCTTTTTTCAAAAGAGTAACAAATTTGACAGCTACACTGTCCCATCTTGTCCTCGCAGCACTCACTGAATTTTCTTCATCTGCTTTCCCACTACTACTACCTCAGAGATGAAATGAAGTATCTATATCTAGTGAAATGTAGCCATACGATAAATAAATAAATCAATAAATGATCTATCTATCTATCTTCCTTAATACAAGTGCGTATGCCAATTCCTCAATACAGTAGTAGCATACAGACAGAAAAAACTCAAGGAGGATAATATCTTTGCACAATTTAGCACTGTAAACCTTTTCTCCTATTTTAATGTAGCTAGTTTGGGAACGTACCCAAACTACGTGACCAGTTTAGGGGGGGGGGGGGAGGGGGGTCGTCAAAATACTACTCTAGGTCACAGAGGGGAGAGGGGGAGTCTTAGGTTCTGTCACGTAGTCAATAATTATGCTCAAATATCGCGCTTCTAATTATAGGTTTCCATGCACTTTTGGCGTCACGCGGCCAGTGTCGAGTAAATAAAAGGCAATAAGTAGGCAAAATTATGTTTTTTTGCTTTCTATGTCCAAAACATCACTCTAAACTATATGTGCGACTTTTACTACGTGACAACTAGGGGGGAGGGGGGGGTGGTCTTGGCAATTACTACAGATGGTCACCGAGGGGGGGGAGGGGGGTCAAAAACTTAAAAAAATGGGTCACGTAGTTTGGGTATGTTCCCTTTGTCCGGAAAGAGGTGTCGTAGAATGTATGCGCTCCCATATAAACCACGACTCTTTCCGGACAAACTTTACCTTGTCACACCCTGTAACATATGTTTCTAGGAAAACCGCATCAGAGTATGATCAGAGTGTTGACAGTTTGCAAACATGCGACAGTCTTGTAATATGTTTTACTCGGAATATTCTCTTTGAAGCGATAGAGGATAGAGCCTTGTTTATTTGAGATTCATGTGCATACACGCAACGTGATTATTTAACTTATAATGTATTTATTTATACTTTATTACATAACTCACGAAGAGGATAACATGTTGATGCTACGCACTGAAATAAATGGGACTTATTATTTATCGTATGGCATGTAAATGTTTGTACATTTTGTTTAAACTACAGATTGAGGTTAGCCTTCTTTAAATTTTATCTATGCAATGGCTTTTTCGCTAAGTTTCGAGAGGTCTTTAATATGTCCGTTGAATTTAATAAATGGGATGAAGGCAACTGATTTTTATGACAATGTGTTTAAATTTTTATGTGTACTTATTACAGTTAAAATTTGGCGTCCCCGCCGCAAGATACTTGCACCAATCTTCAGTATAAAGAACCTCAACAGCTTTGTCCCAGTATTCGCAAAGCAGAGTAACATTATGGTCCAACAACTGGCAAGAGAGGCCGGCAATGGTGACTTTTCCTTTTGGAATTATATTACGACATACACTTTTGATGCAATTTGCAGTAAGTTGAATTCCTATAATGTCTACCTCTTATAATCCGGTCAAATGATTCTGCATTGCGGGGGAAGATTTCTTGTTTTCCGTGTATGAAATATACCACAATTTTTGTAAATATTTTATGGCTCCTCTACATGATGGGCCATCATAGGGACGCAGCTATGCGTTAGAGGGAGCTAACGATATTGCGATCTCGTTCCATCGTATAGCTGCGTCCCTATGATGGCCCATCATGTAGAGCAGCCATTAGCTGACACACAGATTCAAATGATGGTAATTTCATGAACGATTTCGTCGAGACAGCGATAAATTATATTAAGTATAAAAAACTCAGGGAAATACTACGTTTTTTTTATGATAATTAATTATTATCTATTTCTTTTCACAGTGACAAGTCTCGGCGTAGAATTGAATTCCCAGCAGAAATCCCACCACCCGGTTTTAGAAGCATTCAGTAAAACTCTGCAACTGGCATCGGAAAGAATGGCCTGTCCTTGGCTGTACATGGACTGCGTGTATAAGCGTCTAGCCAGATATAAAACCTTTATCGATAAAAGGGATATTATGTATCGGTTTGTTGACGAGGTTATTATTTTAGTTATATATACCATCGCTCACGCTGCTAACTGCCCATCGGTAGATCTTATGCCTTTTGTAAGAAGGTCCAACGATATACAGTTAAGAGTGTTGCTGTTTGTACAATGTTTACTCATTTTACATCATACGACGCCTATTTTTAAGATATTTACCACTATTACCTAAATCACTAAGTTTTCCCTAGATTGAATGAAATATGTTAGTATAAATATTATTTCTTACAGTTAATCAAAGACAAACGAAAAGAACTATCATCTCAGCACGACGGAATGAACTGCAATAGTAAGTCTTTATTCGAAATAATAGTAGATTGGATTGTTTAACAAGGGTCTAAAGTAAGCCATACCACCACGAGGTGGTTATTTTCCCGAACGAAGTGAGGGAAAATTGTTCGAGTATACATACATACGATTTTTCACTTCGATTGCGAGAAAATAATGAAATAAAATATTAAAATAATGATTATTTACGCACAATAATTAATCAAAGGTGAAAATTTGGTTTAACTTGACTGAATTTCGTGTCATCTGCTCTGCACGGCGCCCGGCCCATCCCCGCGAAATTATGTATACATATTAGCCCTAGGGGTTAAATGTACTACTTTAGTTTTCCTACGTAAGCCTAATACGACAAACTTTTTGAGCATGAGAAGTGAAAAAATTAAAACTCATGAGCTACCTCGGCAATAATGATCCGTATTATGGTATTACCTTTATCATCAAAATTATATAATTTGCTAATTTTCAGACGACAAAATGCGTACATTTCTCGAAATGTTAATCGAGTCATCTGGAGGGTCCCAAGGATATACTGAATTGGAGCTCAGAGAGGAGGTTCTGGTCATCATCTTAGCTGGCACCGACACCTCGGCCGTTGGAGCCGCTTACACCGCCCTGATGCTGTCCAGATACCCTGAAGTGCAGGAGAATGTGTATCAAGAGTAAGTTTGAGAGTGTAATTTTGCTTTGTGGTTTCAAGGAGAAGTAATCATTGATAGATCCTGGCGGGCTAGCATATCTTACGTTGTCACCTGTCACTTCATACTTCGAGTTAAGCTTGAAGTATGGAGAGTCACGCAACAACGTAAGATGTGCTAGCCGTGCTGTTAAACAGATGTATATCTAAAGCAAACGAGTAAGTTTATGCAGTAATGTTGACTCTTCATTTCGCTGCCTCCATACAGGTGCTCAGGGAAAAATGTCATTAGCTTGAACAACTAGATATAGGTGCCAAACTTCATGAACAATCTTGAGCAATTTCCACCCTTTCTTGAGTATCTAAATCTTACGTCCAAGAAAGGGATGGCAATTGCTCAAGATTGTTCAATAAGTTTGGCGGCACCTGATGTTACTGAACATTTAAAAGTTCTTTTGTATTTCGGTTAAAAACTCACAGATAGTATGGTTCCTACTATCTTTTTTTTGGAGGCCATATGCTAAGAGAGTTTATAAGTTTTCATCACACCTGATCGTAAATGGTGTTATTTCATGCGGGTGTAAAGGACAAAGGCCTACTTTGATCCCGCGGGAGTTAGGAATTCTTATAACTCCACAGTGTGGAGTTATAGGTTTAGTTTTAAAAATGTTGACCCACTCGTACATTACTTCAGACTCAGGACATTTATATTCAGCCAGGGTTTTTTGTTATGTCACCCAAACTTGACTACAAGCAAATTTTAAAGTATATAAAACTAATACGGTATATTTCTTCATTATTTTTAATATTTAAAAGTATTTATCATTAATTTTGGTAAATATTGTTATAATAATTTTGCAAAATCTAGTTCGAAAACTATGTCGTAATAAAAAACGCACGGAATGTTTGTACCGCGTTGCTAAGCAACGGCGCAAGCAAAATGGCGATCGAATACCTATTTGAAACGTCACCGTATTTAAGAATTATTTCGCTTAAATTTTAGTTTTTTCCTCGCAAGTGTGATGAAACAAGCAAGCAAGCCGTCGCGATTTAACTAGACTCTCGTTAGTAATATTCCTCTTACCCCCCATGTTGCACAATGTACTATTAAAACATCCGATGTTTCCAAATTGTTTTTATTTTATTTTATTTACATAGTCATCTACAAAAGTGTGACTGCGCATTCAATTTCAAAATATTAAGAGTCGCCAGGATGCTCGCGTTCCCATACAAACGTAGTTTAGCTCTCAGTTTAAAACGACATGTTTTAGAACCACAAAATTTGGCATGGGCATTCTAGTAGTACAGATCTATGTCGGTAATTCGTTTTCGTTGCAAAAAATTGTAATACAAAGAAAATACAGCCAGATACAAATTTATATACAAAACTTATTTTTGCTATATTTTCTTTGTATTACAATTTTTAGCAACGAAAACAAATTACCGACATAGATCTGTACTGCTAGAATGCCCATGCCAAATTTCGTGGTTCTAAAGCATGTCGTTTTAAAATGAGAGCTGAACTACGTTTGTATGGGGACGCGAGTTCACGCGAGCGTCCTGGCGACTCTTAATGCGTTATAAAAATGATACTTTTGCATACAGATTGCAAGAGATATTTGGCAATAGTGACCGTCCCGTAACAGCCCAAGACCTACCTCGCCTGAAATATCTAGAAGCTGTTATAAAAGAAACCCTGAGAATATACCCAGCTGTTCCTGCTATTGTGAGAGAAGTTTTCAACGACGTAGAATTACGTATGTATCTTTAATATTTTATTAAATATACAAGTTTTCTCTCGTATCGGGGCTTCCGATCTCCTTGCTGACGAGACATTGAATGACCGACTGGCCAACGGACGTACTCTTCTGGAACGACGGACTTTTAAATTCAAAAACAACGAAACAATAGATCGGACAACCGACAGTCGACGATAGACAGTGAAACGACCAAGATCCTCTGACTCCACGAACCATAACAGACGGTTCACCTCGGTGTTTGAAGGCCAAATGGCTCTAGATTTCTTCAGCTACACACACACCACACTAGAAGCTTGTCTATTTTATGTTTTTTAAAAAGACCAATCATGTTTTGTAAATCTTTCTTTAATCTTATCTCCTTAACTATTGCTTCCAGCAACTGGCATGACCTTGGTAAATGGAGTGGGCATCCTCATAAACTTCTGCGCATTGCACCGAAATCCAGCCTATTGGGGGAAGGACGCGGAACAGTTTCGTCCAGAGCGATTCCTTGAGGGGCCTCTGCAACATCCGGCACAGTTCATGCCATTTAGCTACTCCTTGAGAAACTGCGTTGGTAAGTTACTTTATGCGATTATACACGCGTGTCAAATCTCTGAGTGGCCGTTCGAGCGACGGTTACTAAATGAAGGTCTGGTGCCATAGCAAGCGAATAAAAACGTGTGGGAGTGGCCCTAGGAGTCCTGCTTTAATAGCTTCATCGTTTGACGTGACACCAAACGCGTCGCTAATCGGCTGTCACAGATGGCCTGCCCACGCTATCGAGCGGCCGCGAGTAGCCGTAGGTGATAACGAAACGACACCTCGTATCTCTTTCTCAACTATGCTAACTGCTACACTCATAGTCAAGGACTTGAGGCCGTACAACCCTTCCTGTCTCCCATTTGTTTCTTTCCGTATCTTCGGAAGATTGTCAGCGCTGGCAATCGCTAGCACCATGGTGTGCTGTGATGCATTCTTTTCGTGGCACTTCTTCGTTTGTTTTGTCACTCTTTGTGTGTACTTCTAATATATATTCTTTCAGGCCAAACATACGCCATGATGTCAATGAAGACAGTACTTTCGACATTGGTACGTCAATACCACCTATTACCGCCTTCTACTCTCGAGCCTCATCAGTGGACGGAGCCTTTGAAGACCAAATTTGACGTCATGATGAAAGACGTAGACAATTATATGGTTAGGATTGAGCGTAGAAATAGATTGTAAGGGAGTCATCAGCTCGTCTTCTGATTTTATATACAGGGCGGTCCAAAGCTTGACGTTCAAAAATTTTTTTTAGATTCTCCACATCAAGGACTATCAGAATATACCCCATGTATGTTAGCCGATTTTTTATAGTTCAGGAGCTATGATTTTTTTTTTGTCAAAAATTCTGGTATGATGCTTTTTATTTATAAAAAAAAACTAATCGTATTCTTCAAGATATTTCTTTTGTAACATTAAGCTTGCCTAAGGAGCAGCCGTCAGTAAAAAAATCATCATCATCATCAGCCGGAATAAGTTGCGAAATTGATAAGTAAGTAAAGAAAATGTATTCTTACTTTAAAATGACACAGAATAAACCAAGAAGACTGAGTGTTGTGTTGTCACCACCGAAACATCATTTGCATACCTGCAACTCAATCAAACAAACGGCCCCGGCGGCGGCGACGTGTTATCAACAAAGGGCTCATTATCGTTAGCGCAAATTGTTATCAGTGCAAATACCATAACCATTGTAGGTAAAAACTAAACGGTTGCATTCAGGAGTAATCGCATTGTTATCAAATAGTAGCAATAAGCGATATTATTGCACATCATATCTCTTATCTCGAAGTCATTCATTACCAACAAATTTACCTGGACAAAGAACCCGCGGTGGTTTGTTACAAAAGAAATTAATAAAAAAAAAACAAGGTTATTCCATCTCATTTTAGCATTAGAATACATTTCATTTATTTACTTATCAATTTCGCAACTTATTCCGGCTGATGATGATGATGATTTTTTTACAGACGGCTGCTCCTTAGGCAAGCTTAATGTTACAAAAGAAATCTTTTGGTATAGTTAAAAAGCATCACACCAGAATTTTTGACAAAAAAAAAATCATAGCTCCTGAACTATAAAAAATCGGCTAACATACATGGGGTATATTCTGATAGTCCTTGATGTGGAGAATCTAAAAAAAATTTTTGAACGTCAAGCTTTGGACCGCCCTGTATCTATCGCTAAAACATACTAAGAAGTTAATTATGTACCTACTTACCTATAACATCCTACATCTATGCTCTATTGTACTGCAACTCTTGCCATATTATGAACTGTAAAGATATTTACTTACCTACAACAAAAAGGAAACCAATTTAGTAAAGAAAAAGTATCATCGAATATTTCGTTATTTCAACCCAAAAACTTAAATAGAAAAGTTTTTTTAGCAATAGACTTGTAAGGGATAACGTAATATTTTCACGTTTGTTAGTGATTTCCCACAGGGCTGTACTTGATATACAACACCAGCTACTGCATTACAAGCCTTATGCGTAACAGTATAGAAGTCATAGTTCTGTGAATTTGTATGTGATCGCTGGAATTGTTCTATCAATTTTCGTTTTGGTAGTCTATGTACAGTCAGCGTCAGAGATATGTGACCCCCCTCCAGCAATAGACAAATGTGGTCGCTAGTTCGAACCCCAGCATAAGAATCACACTTTTTGCTTTTTTTTAACTTTTTTTTATAATACTAGTTTAATATTTTTTTACATTACCACAAATATTTATTTTATACGTTTTGTTATTCCTTATTACCTACTCAGTTATTAACTCGGTAACATTTTTAACTAGAACAATAATTTCGTTAACTTCACAAGCGTCCGTGCAGCGTGATGGATAGTGTAATAGACTAGTAAACACTAGGTTCGCGGTTCGAATCTACGTAGAGGATACTTTTTGTATTTTTATACTTCTTCTTTTTTATTAACAATTTATTAACTTCCTATTTAATGTAGTAAGTTTAATTAAAATAGAAGTTAAAATCTTTTTTTAGGGACTAATAATGAAAATTCCATAGTCACTGGTAGCTTTTTATTAACTAAGTAGGTATTTAAATACTATTATATTAAATATTGTTTACTAACTGAATAATGGGGGTAATATATATATATATATATATATGACATTAGATATATTATGCGTATTCTGTAAACTGATTACTATATATTTTACAGCTAAATAATTATTTACTTATTAAATTATAATGATAATGTGTCAATGTCAATTATACATCAGTGAAACTTCAAGTTAACAAGTAAAATACCTTTAGATTAACTCTTACTGTTTAAAATTGTGGTATTGGTGGCCTGCATGCTGTTAAACTTTATAAGGCATTACACTTTGGTTGTTTACTTTAGATTATACCTACATTTTACTTCATTGAGTAGAACCGTAAAAACAAGTTGGGTCATAACTTTTTTTATAAGCAATACCAAACTACTCGGTTAAAAGTAAAGTGTATAGTTTCCCTTTTCTTTGATTATAAATTAATATTCTTATTGCATTTAACACAATTTTTCAGTTTTACTTTAGACAGAGATGGCGGGACACAGCGGTGGGAGTTGTGGAAATTGCGGGAAGAGGCTTTTAAGTATAAAATGGGCTATTCAAAAAACAATTTAAAAAATGAGTATAGGTTAGACCGCCCCTCGCCCTACCAGTCTGTATGCCATTATCAATATGTAATACGTAATCTAAACCAGCTATTTAACGTTGCAAAGAGAAACAACATGTTATCAAAGATAGCAATAATTCATCTCTTAGCACGTTACCAATGCAATGCAACCTTACCACAATCTTAGTAAGCATAGGGTATTTCTCCACTAATTGGGTCGAATTCAAACAGCTCCCATTAAATGGCTAACAATATGTATGGTTTTTAAGGTAGAAATTAACCAGTTACCACTTGGAAAAGCCTACTTGTCTAAGCACTATCTTGTTATTTGCAAAAAAAACAATATAATTTGTTAGACACTACTTATACAATAGCGTCATTATACCTACTCATTATTTTAAAACTTGCATGGAGTAAATATTTGCCCAATAATGGAGAAATACCAACAACACCATTTTTTTCACAATTTTTACTAATAACGTAGAGGATAACCTTTTTTTATCTTCCACCTATTTTAGCCGGCTTTTCATGCTTGAAACCATGTTTGAACATACATTGATGTTCCTCATCAATTCCCACTTTCTATAAACTTCTTCGTCTAAGTTTTGTCTTGATTTGACTTGTGTAGGGTCCCAAAGCACCATAAATTCTCAATAGAATTGAGGTCAGGGCTTTTAGAAGGTCAATCTAATACAGTGATGTCTGTTTGTAAGGCTAACCACTCTTTCACTATACGGGAACGATGCACTGCACTATTGTCTTGCACCAATGATTTATGTCTTGCACTAAATAAATTTGTCCTTCGGGATAGGCGCCGCGAACGGAAGGCAACATGACGTCACGTAACACTTCGAGGTATCCCTCGCTGTTCATTCGGCCTCCAATTTCAACGAGCTGCTCGGGCCCCATAGATGACATCCAGCCCCAATACGCTAAAAAAAAAATCTCATGAGCATACCATAACTTGAAAAACGTAAAACTGAAATCACAGCTTTTTTTAAAGTGCAGGTAATGAAAATTGTATACTTAATATAATTTACTCACATAATGATATCCTTCCGCTTGTTCTAAGGTCTAGCATATTTTTGGGGTCAAATCGCTCTCCACTTCTGCGCCACAATATTTTTCTTCCATCTTCGTCTGACTTAAAATATTTCTCGTCAGTAAATACGATATAACGATTCTCACCCATCTGCGAATCGTATTTCTCTGCAAGTAAAAATACGTATTAAATTTGCTCGTTTATGATAAAACTTAAAAAATTCAAATAGCTTTAAAAATAAACATGGCTCTAAGACTATACCTATTACTTCACATAAAAAAAGCTGCCTATTAAAAGACTTTTCCGTTAAATATATTTTTCTATCTTATCCCATATATAGGTAAACACACGACAGTAAATCCTCACAACAAAATCTGGTGGCTTAACTTATTGATAACATTTTACTGTTTTTACTAAAAAATAAATGTCTCAATGGAGTCACAGGTTACAAACTTACCGTTATATTCAGTACTCGTGGTATTTGTTTAATACTTTTGTTCTCTTCCCAAAGAACCACAATTTTATCGAACCATATTGTCATTGAAACACAAAAAAACGGACGGGGGCAGTTATTCAATTGCTTGAAATGCAAAAGGATTTAAGAAGTCGAGAGATCGTAATTGCGTTGCGACACAGGTATGATTCGCACACGCAAATTATGACTTACCCTCAAACAAATTTTCTCCACAAAATAACTAGACGCATTTACTCCAGTAAATTAAACCTTAAAATGTAATTGGTAAAAGTCGTTGTTAGTCGTCTGTGGAAATAAAATGAGGGTAGGAAAATATTGATAAATCAAAGACATTACTAATATGATCCAAGACAAGCTTGCAAAACAGGGACGGGTATAGATATAATAGTTCGAACAGAATATCTATGTTAAGGGACCTTGATGTCGATGGCGCTTACGCCATTATCAGCGATGCTCCAATGAAAATGCAACGCTGCGCAACCCGATGCGGCATAAGCGCCATTGACAATAAAGTCCATTTTTATAGATTTTGTTATAGTTCTCTATTGCCGGTCAGCCTGCTAAGAACTGGTTCATATTTTTGTTGTGTAGTCCAAGTGTTACGATAGCCCAGCGGAAAAAAGCCGGACTAATGTATGAGTGAAGCGAATGAGTGTGAGCCCGAGGCCCCAGGATCGATCCCAGCTTAGCTGACAAGCACATTTGAGATATTTCATTTTTGAAAGAATTAAATGACAGTGTGGTAAATGCCGATTCTCGTGTCGAACGAGAGTTCCAGTTTTACACCTAGGGGGGTCACATATCTCTGACGCTGACTGTACATATCTACTAACTCAATGGATACAAATTGGGAGTTGATTTAGTGTCCATATAGGAATACATGTAGCTTATGAAAATGGTAAAAACATTACTAAATTTGAAGAATAGGTACTATAGCGTATAAAAGAACCACTGGTGGTCTATTATTAAATAAGAAATAATTTGTTACTTATACTTACTGCGTTTAATATTATTATACTAGTTTTATTATCGTATGATTTTTTTTAACAAAACTTGTCGAAAATACGAACTATTATAGCTTAAATAAAAAAACCTGCTTTCAAATAAAATAAAATAAAAACCTTCCAAGTGCGAGTCGGATTCGCGCACGAAGGGTTTCGTAAGTACCATTATCTATAAAAACAACAAAAAAATCACGTCCGTGTATGGGAGCCCCTGAAATATTTATTTTATCCTGTTTTTTAGTATTTTTTCAGAAAATAAAATCATATGTTAAAATCTAACTATCACGGTTCATGAGATACAGTCTGGTGATAGACGGACAAACAGACGGACAGGCGGCGGAGTCTTAGTAATAGGTTCCCGGAACCCTAAAAACACATTTACATCGGTTCAACAGTTTTAGCGCCACTGTGGCACAGACATACACAGAGAGACGCACATTTTAATACTATTATATTTAAGTACCGTCAACTGCAGCAACTTTGCCTACAATGCACAACTTTGCCTGGCTTGAAAAACATGGTTTTATAATATTGTCTACGGTTGGATGTAATTTAAATTCAGTATACTCGTACGCTATACAGGGTGTCCCAGAAATCGACGTCAAGCCGTGAATGGATGTTAGACCAAGTTATAACAGTTATCAGAAAAATACAAAAAAAAATCTATCACATGTTCTTCAAAATTTATGGTCACTTAAAAAATGTACTAGAATATTCACGCCCTGGTCTCTTAACTTCTAGTAAATCTTTAAAGTGACCATAATTTTTGAAGAACATGTGATAAATTTTTTTTTGTATTTTTCTGATAACTGTTATAACTTGGTCTATCATCCATTCACGGCTTGACGTCGATTTCTGGGACACCCTGTATAATCCGTTCAAACATGGTTTTCTTCACCAAACAGCCATTTCCCATCCGCCTTTCTCCCATCTCAGGAATAAGATATAAATAGCTGTTTGGTGAAGAAACCCATGTTTTTCAAGCCAGGGGTTGTGCGTCGTAGGCGCCAATCAACATTTTGACCGACACAAATCTGTCCTCAACTTTTAAATTTCGTTTGAAAATTTCACCTATAAATAATGACTTTTCTGTGTTTCTCTTTATGTTGTATGTCGAAACATTAGAGCCCCCACCTAGTAAACCTAATAAACAGAATCTATGTATATTAGAAGTCCGATTTCTTGGTAACTCCAGAGACATTTTGAGTAACGCAAGAGACACTCAAAACTGTCGGTCAAAATGTTGATTGGCCCGGGCAACGTTGTAGCAGTCGACGGTAGTTCAGTACCAGAGCCTATAGAGATATAGACGACCACAGCCGAAGAACTTTTTGAAGCTCAAATCGATTGCGCCCTCTGTCCGAAAGCCGCCTAAAGATCCGAAATTGTAAGAAGAAACGTCACCTGCGCTGCTACTCCACCTAGTAACAAATAGCGTACTAGTAGTATACTAGTAGCTACTAGATGGAGTAGCAGTGCAGGTGACGTTTCTTCTTACAATTTCTGATCATTAGGCGGCTTTCGGACAGAGGGCGCAATCGATTTGAGCTTCAAAAATTTCTTAGGCTGTGGTCGTCTATATCTCTATGGTCTCTGTCAGTACATAACTTGATTATGTATTGTTTGCCAACACTAAACACACCCCAACATACCCCCAGCCCCAACACACTCCAGTTTTTTCACTCAAATTTTGCTAAGCGCAGTTATATTATTTTCCGTAACGAGCGAACTCAGTTAGCCGCCCTAATGGCTAAACGTTTCCTACAGAACGGCGTAAGCGCCGCACGAAACCACGGCTTTTACGACCTTTCGTGTTATAGCCGGCGTGAGAGGTCTTGACGTAAAAAACAACTTGGAACAGATTAAATTACCAAGAAACCCAATTTGCTTCAGATTTAACGGACGGCTTTCCTTGAAATTAAGAAATGAGTGGGGAGATTAAAAATAGTCATAGCGGGTTGAAATTCATTCATTACCTTATTAATATTAACTGACTTTGAAAAAGTTTGTTTAATAATTTGTTTTTATTTACAAGCTTTTATTCAGTTTCACTTGACTTTGTTCCTTTGTAGGGTAAATCGCCAGTAACTGGCCACCGTTCAGTAACTGGCCACTCATACTAAAAATGAACTCTATTTACCTACAGACAGAATTAATTTTAGTATAACTTGGCCGGTTGTTGAAGGGTGACAAGTAATTAAAACGTTATACTAAAATGAATTATGTTTATACGAGTAGGTACACAGACAGTTCATAATTAGTATGAGGTGCCCAGTTACTGAACGGTGGCCAGTTACTAGCTATTTACCCTATGTAATCAAATTATTAATTTTCAGTTTTCCAATTGAGCTGGTTTTTTGCATGCGTATGTAAATCGGATGACGATGCAATAAGTACCTATTATTATTTATAGGTGATCTGATGATGGAGCTGGAAGGTGGCCAAAGGAACTCCTCAACTACTCAATATTATGTACAAAACGCATTATAATCATAATATATACAGGAGTACAAGACGGCTCATTTAGATCGGCCAGTACGGGAAAGCCTGAAACTATAAGACATGCGAAGATCTGTTCTTAAGGAACCATGTCGATTTTAATAACAAGAAAAACTGCATTCATACATTATAAAAAAACTGTTCTCAGCTCGCTCGGGCTGTTTACAAGAGCCATTCTGTATAATCCCAATAATAAGTATTTTGCATCCAAGTTATTTACAAAACAGCGCCACCTATTCGATCTTTGATGTACTAGTTTGTAAGCTACTCAGTTCATTTACAAGCCAGCGCAGTCGAACGCTAAGAGCGCCGCGTCGTCGTTCTCATTTAGAAGGACTTCCATAGATGGCGCTGAACCATGGAGTTAGGTGACGACTCGTTGCCGTGCCGTATTTAAACTTTTAAATAATCAAACAATACATTAAAAATCACAATCTATTTTTTCACATGATAAAATAATAATCAACCAATATTGTAAAGAGGCGAAAGAACAGGGGTCTCGTCGCCAATTAAAATTTTGTTGCTTTTGGCGTGGAGACCCTCGGTCCATGGGGTCCAGCAGCACAAGGGCTGTACCGACAGCTAGCCAAACGGCTGGTTGAGGTCACAGGGGACAAACGAGCTGGCAGCTTCCTCGCTCAACACATTAGCATTGCGATTCAGCGAGGAAATGCTGCCAGCCTCCTCGGCACTAATATGCCACAGGGGCCGTTTTTAGAAATAGATTTTTAGTTTTTAGTATTTTTAAGTTAGTTTTAATTGGTTTACATAAGGTTTTATTAATATTTAGTTTTTAATTTAGTTTTAATATATAGTACATTACACAACTAGGGTGGTAAAACAAAGAAAGGCCGAGATCGCAGAAGTTTGCGGCCCGAGCTGCGAGCGAGGGACATAAATATGCGATCGAGGGCTTTCTTTATTACCTCCCGTGTTGTGTACATCATTTTATGTCTACACTTGGCCAGAAAGCGTCTTTTTCCGTACGAGCAGCGTGCGGAAAAAGCCACTTTATGGCCAGGTGTGGCATAAAGTATATTTCTAAGTAGTTTTAGTTGTGGTTGACCAATATTGGAGTTGTACTGGAGTTGCATCGAAATTATTTTAGTTACAACATTGCAGTAAAGTTGGTAAAGTACTTACTTAAGGTACTTGCAGTTGGTAAAGTGCAAGGCCGCGATGCATTCATAGTAATTGACCGTCAGAAGTGCGTGAAAAAGTTGTTAACATTATAGGAAACAGACTCACTTATGACGTTTGATTATGAAAGTGAGATAAAAGTGAAGTGACTTACAGAACTGCATAGTCAAGTGGCTGATGAGTGTTATCTTATAAGATGCTGGTGACAAAAGGTACAGTCGCCAACAGATATATCGAAGCGGCCAAGATCGTCACAAATTTTTGAACAACGCCTCTATTGGCAAGGCGATAAAATGCTTCTTCAGATATTTTTGTGTAATTGTTCAATGCGTTTGTTATTTAAAGATTTGATATGTAAGTCAATATTGTCTTTATTCAAGTAGGCATAGCAACAAGCACTTTCGAATAGTCAGTAACAATTTATCTTAAATTATTAAGAGCAATATATATATTGATACAATTGTAAAAAAATATATATACATGTTGTACCTAGATGTCAAAAAAAAATCACAAGAAGATCGTCAAAACTCAAAAAAAAATAGTATTAAAATACTAGTCACTAATCATGTCTTATTTATGAATGAATGATTCTTTATAACAATTACGAATTACGTTACAAGTGTTATTATTTATTAATAAGCAAACATGCCACCTTGACCATCAATGGCCATGATTTATGGGTTTTGCTATTAAAAGTTGGGCAATCCGGCCCTTCTAAGTCCTTAAATGTTTGGCCAAGGTGCAGTCAAGGCGATTATCACACAGGCGCCGCAACCGCATCCGGCGACGGTGCACGGAGAGAAATTTTTACTAGAAACAAGTAAAAAATAGTATTTACCAGGACAAGTAAACATTTACTAAAAACAGAGACTATAGAGATATAGACCGCCACAGCCTAAGAACTTTTTGAAGCTCAAGTTAATTGCGCCATCTATGTCAAAGACCCCTAAAGATACCGAAAATGTAAGAGAAATGTCACCTGCACTGCTACTCCACCTAGTAACATAGTAGCGTACTAGTAGTACACTACTATATGCTAGGGGACTACATGTTTCCGAATTCCGAAAAAAATAGTAAAAATTAGAATTGGCCGAAAGCACAAAAAAGTACAGTAAAGTAGTAAGTGCTGTTTTGGGGAATAAACCAGATAGATTTTTCTTCGAGTATAGTATCTATGATCTTATACAGGTGATGCTGATGACGGATGTATAAATGAACAGGTGATGCTGATGAAGGATGTATAAATGAACAGGTGATGCTGATGACGGATGTATAAATGAACAGGTGATGCTGATGACGGATGTATAAATGACAGATAAAAGTACGGGAGTAGAAAAAACTAATAAAACCAATAAGTAGAAAGTATTGATTGCAATTCCGACCTTCTGAAGTTCTGACAGCCTTATATACTTATCTTCTTATTATCTAATTAGGACATCATGTTTTGTACACTTTCATGACTGAAGGCTATTAAGATACGTTACGTTTATGTTAGGTTTTATTTTGTTTTTGTGCTTCAGGGCATTCATTTGATCTTGGGCCTTGGTCATGAGCCATAACGTGTTAAAATTGTAAATTAAAATTATTTTGATAAATATAGGCTTATTCAAAGTTTTTATATGTACCTACCCACACAATGCAATTTTCATATACTTACTAGGTAGCAATGCATCAAGGAGAAGTTTGCGAAATATAGCGATGTTTTCCACAAGTACGGAATTTTCTCTGGAACTTAAATTTTACGAACAATAAAAAAAATCAGGAAGTCGCTGGACACCGCCGCGCTTCTGGCAGCCTAACAATAGTTATAATCCTCAAATTATCGGAGGATGGCGCCATATTATCAAATGCATGCTTAAGAGTTCGTGAGACCTTTCTACCAAACCATTCAAACCTGACCTCAATGCCATTAACAGTTATACGTTGAAGTTATTAAATTTAAAGCGGTAAACTGGCTACGCTAACTCTTCGATTCGCGAGCGTTTTGTTAGCGATGACAATTGAACATGCGCATGAGTTTATTAAAAGAGGCAGTACCGAGGTCGCTGCATTTTGTTCGACTCCCGTGCGACGCTCGCTCGTTTCTGGCTGAAAAAAAAAACTTTTTTTTTTAATTCGTATTCGAATTTTGATAGTATATTCGGCCAGTGATTGTGCTGTGAAGTGTGTGATATTTTTGGTTTTGAAGTGTGTTGTGTCCTTTCAACAATGAATGGTAAGTATATTTTGTATTTATTTTTAGTAATTCCTGGCCCACACCTGCGATCTGCGGTCTTAACGCGATAATTATCGTGTTTCATCTCGCTCGTTCATGTGAAAACAATATAGTGCATCTCTCCATTAACTAGATAATTATCACGTTTAGTCAGAGCAGTATCTCTAATTATGAGTGATTTGTAACGTAATTAATATTGTTTTTATGACAAAACGAGGGTAGTTATAAAAGTTAGTAGCATAAGTGCGCGTAATGGCTCCTCTACATGATGGGCCATCATAGGGACGCAGCTATACGTTAGAGGGAGCTAACGATATTGCGATCTCGTTCCGTTGTATAGCTGCGTCCCTATGGATGGCCCATCATGTAGAGCCAGCCTAACATATTCGGTCATTCGCTTATATTATTAATTTATTATACCTAGTAAAAACTATATTACCATGTAGGCTAATAAGTAAAAAAAGCATTTGCATAATATTCGCCTTCAAAAGCACAAAATATACCCCACCACCCACACCCCTATCCTTATCCAGGCCTGAAAATTAATAATTATCTGGACATTGGCTCACTTTTTGAAGTCGGTGCCAAACATCTTTGGAAGCATTCGTTTTGTTTTTGTTGGTTTCGCATCGACTTCAAATACGAACTAAAAACACAGATAATTATTAATTTTCAGGGCTCAATAAGAATAGGGGTGAGTATATAGATATTTTGAGCTTTTCAGTGGGTTGGACTTTTTAGACGATTATTTTTTAAATATTTTTATTATTTTCTATTTTTTTCTTTTTATTAATAGGTAGGTACACTTCGTTTATTATAACAACAATAAATACATGGAAAGTTAAAATTTACTATGCAATCTTTCTAAATCTTAATAGCACCCTCCCATGATCACTGGTTTCGGGGTTAAGGCCGCTCAAATAAAGTGTTCCACTGTCGACCACCTGTCCCTAATACTGTTCTTAAAACCACACTAAAATCGGTTCAGCCAAACGCGAGATAATCGCAGACAAACATACATACATGTCAAACTGAGAACCTCCTTTTTGCAAGTGAGTTAAAAATCGCTCGAGGTAACTAATACATAGTCGCCATCAAATGTATCGGAGCGGCCAAGGTACTCAAGAATATCTGAACATGCACTCTATCGCCTTGACAATAGAGGCGTTGTTCAGATATTTGTGACCACCTTGGCCGCTCCGATATATCTGATGGCGACTGTACATCGCTAAGAGAAGTTTCGTAGAATGTATGAGCTCCCATATATCTCGCAGTCGGTTAAAAAGGATAAGGAACCGGTTCCAAGTTCCATCGAAAAAACTGGAAGCATCAATTTTAGGTACAGTCAACGCCAAAAATATGTATACAATTTTGAACCTTATTGCAACGACATACGATTAGTATCTTAGGCATACATTTACATCACAAGACTAAGTTCAACTTGCATCTGAGCATCTATAAAAAATAAACCTACAATCTTATCAATAAGGACTACAATTCACCTTCGTTTATTAAATGCGTCGCAAAAAAATTAACCCATAACGGAAAATTGTAGCTTTTTGCCGGCCCCAAGGAAATTATATACCTAGAGAGTGCGTGTAAAAGAAATATGTGATTCCAGAGATGCAATCGTTTTATCAAGTGATGGCTCCTCTATATGATGGGCCATCATAGGGACGCAGCTATGCGTTAGAGGGAGCTAACGATATTGCGATCTCGTTCTGTTGTATAGCTGCGTCCCTATGATCATCATGTAGAGGCAGCCTCACATTAAAACTGCAATACATTTATCGTAGAACAAAAGAGCACTTGTAAGTTTTGCTTAGGTTTTTGTCAGAAATAGATACTTGGTGAAATCCATTTGGCGTCAAAAATACTGGTAATCCGTTAAGGGCATAATTGTGACGTTTTTAAGTCAAAGGTACATCATTGTCGGTTGTTGATAAGGTTGTCAAAATGTTTTTTTTTATTGCAGTAACGCTTTATTGACAACTGACAATGATGTAAATTTTAATTCAAAATGCACAATTAGTATCATATTGCGACATTTGCGACTAAGAAAAAAATTCAGTCGAATTGAGAACCTCCTCCTTTTTTGAAGTCGGTTAAAAAGTAGGAGAAAATATTTTTGGTCGTGAAATAAAAATTGTATGGGACAAGTCGTCCCAGCCGGCCAATATTTTTTAGGTTTTCATAATTAGAATTTCTTCACAGACTGTGTGTAAAATGCTGTCAAATGACTTCATTAAACTATTTAGAACCTACAAGTCTAGATCTAGCCTTATGGTTATTATTTTGACTGTAGCTTATTGACAGCTCTGCTGGCCGCTATTTCACCACGGTGACAATTGTCACAATTTCTGACATATCCAAATTACTGACGTCACAGGTGTCAATAGCCTACGGTAACCGCTTACCAGCAGGCGGGCTGCATACTTGTTTGCTATCACTATAATATTTTTAATAAAATTCAACATATTTATATTATATCGTCCATAAATAGGTAGGTACTAAGTTTACTGAAGTGCTCACGACAATTGTCACGAAAAACCATAGTCCTTAGAAGAATTGTAACTTTTACTCGACATGAGATTAGGCTTGTGTCGGAATTTCGTGACAATTGTCGAGTTTTTCGATACATATGTCAAAATCCCTGTTTAGAAAAGTAGTAGTTTTAGTGATAATAAATGAAGTTTTTCTTTAAATACTACGCTGGTGGCAAACAAGCGTGCAGACCGCTCAATGGTAAGCGGTTTCCGTAGCTTATGGACGCTTCTGACGTCAGTAAGTAGGATATGTCAGAAAATTACAATTGTAACCGTGGTGAAATAGGGGCCAGATGTCCAGGATAATAGAGATGCAGATTATAACGATATTTCTATTTTCGAAGTTCGCTGTTAGCACGACCGCGGCGATGGGTGTGTAAAACTCTTCTTTTATCGATTAAGAGAGATGCAAACTCCATAGGTATAATAATCTCCTTGGCGGGCCCTAAAGGTGTCTATAAATAACGCAATTTCGTACGGTAAAATCGCATGCAACTTCGATACATTGCCGTCTACCAAAGAAATTAATCAATAGAACAAGTGCCGCAATATCTGAAAAAGCGTAAGTGATTCGTTGCAAAATCAGTGGAGACTTTAAACAGGACTACTGCAATGAGACTCATTTTATTTTTAACTTAGTGGATTGACTTAAAATGCATATTTTACTGCAGTGTGTATGGTTTGTGTAGAATGTGAGTTCTGGAACTTTCAGCAACTTAATACATAAATTAAATGATTAAGGCAGAAGAATTAAAGTTTTTTAAAGTAAATTTTTAAAAAGATTTGCGTTACATTTATGTCGAACGAATATATGCTAGTCATCATCATCATCATCATCATCTTCTCAGCCATAAGACGTCCACTGCTGAACATAGGCCTCCCCTTTGGACCTCCATAAGTATCGGTCGGAAGCGACTTGCATCCAGTGTCTTCCGGCGACCTTTATGATATGCTAGTCAATCGTGATTAATTCAACAAATCAACACCTAGCTTCATGCGTTTACTTTCGTGTATTACAATCATTTTAAACATAGAAAGAACCTACTTCACTTAGGATCAAGAGGACCGAGTTGCTGTAAAAAATAGTGAAATCACTATAGGTGTGCCTATAATAGTTGAAGAGTTCCCTCGATTTCTCCAGGATCCCATCATCAGATCTGAACCTGGTGACAATGGGACCAACCATGAAATATACTCTTTCAAACAAAAAAATACTTTCCGAATCGGTCCAGCCGTCTTCGAATAATCGGTGAACATACATACAAAAATAGCAAAATAAAAACAAAGATCCAGACGAATTCATACTTAACCTCCTCCTTCGAAATCTTGAAGTCGGTTGAGAAGCGCTTAGCAAAACATTTCGATAATGTCAATCAATTGATCGTTTCACTTCACCTACACTTCATATTATTTCATTGTAACCATCACGTACAGTCGCCATCAAATAGGTATATCGGAGCGGCCAAGGCCTTGGGAATAGAGGCATTGTTGGTCAGATATTTGTGACCACCTTGGCCGCTCCGATATATCTGATGGCGACTGTATGCATCCTTGAACTTCAGTTAGGTATCAAGCATGCTTGATCGTCTGTGCGCCATGTACGCTTAACCTATTATTTATTTCTTAAAGGCCACCAGACACTGTCAGTAATAATGACATTATTTCTCTACCCATCCCTCTCGTTCTGTCGTTATTACTGACACTGTCTGGTGGCCTTAAGTTTTAAGCCCAGCCGTTATTTCTATCTGGATTTTTTTTTTTGCAATTTTTTAATTTAATTATAAGAAAAACATATTTAATATATTCTCACAACAAATTATTTCATCCTCCTGACGAAGCCTGCGATGCGGATTTGAAAATTTGTGGACTAAGTAATTATTATTGAATGAAATAAATGCACTTTTAATTATTTCATTAGATGTACCACATAATATTAATGGTTTGCAAAACTTATACATATATTATGTACACAATTTCAGTAGTTTACTAGTTTCCATTCAAATTGGCGTATGTGGGACATAAGGGTTCTTTTTTTACCGTTATCGCACATATTCCCAAAGAAAATATTTAAAGGCAGTTCGAAATTTTTACCAATTCCATGCAAATTAAGCGTGGTTCTGAATTTGACGATGCACTCGGTAGCATTGCTGCAGTCAAGTTCACAGGAAAACGAGTCTACTCCGATAATCAAATGATATTACCGGCCTTGACTGATAATAGCTCCATTGTTTTGTTATGTTTTTTAGTAAGTAGTACTACGCAAAAGTAATTTCTATTGATTTACAGACAAGCGTAGGTCAACATTTTCAGCCTATTTAATGTATAATTAGGTATAATTGTAGTAGGTTCTCCACAAAAGGAGTTTTTAGTTTGCATCATACAGCCTTGGCCAGAAGTGTTGAGCACCAATGCGATTTTCATACAAAACTGGAAAGTTTAGTCCATCGTTTCCATCTTTGTTTAAGTTATTTTGTCAATTAATTTAAACTAATAGGCATGTTTTGTTGAAGTTAGTAGTAACTGCATAGAATATTTGCAATATGTCGCACCGACTTAAATTTACATTTTTGGTACCTTCTGTTTTCATATTTTTTTAAGTACCTTGAAAGTGTTATTAAGTGAAGTTTTCTATATTAATAAATAAAATATAACATTTACCGTTACCGTACATTGTTAGGATAGGGAAATAATGCTTAACATCAAAATTGTAAACAAAAAACACCTATGCTCAATACTTCTGGCCAAGGCTGTACATGTAATACCCCTGGAGTTATAGGCGGCTATAGGCTAGCGTAACCGCTTCAATTACCGTGTTGGCGGTATGCTTATTTGCCATTTGGTATTAATTAATTTATAGATTAATATTAATCATTGTTAATGATTTTGATTGTACGTTTTTATACACCGTGTCCGTTGTACTCCCTACACGGAGAAAAAAATTGTGCGAATTAAAAACCTGATATCTAAAAGACGGGAATCTCAAACTCCATCTACTCTTAATATCTTTTTCTAGGCAATAGATAATTATACTGATTTCGAGGAAGTTTTATTAATTCCATAGTATGGGAAATACAAAACGTTTATAACCGTTAGTATAATCTCCTCTTGTCCTGGATTTCACTAAAGTTTACTACCTACTAGTAACTATTAATATTTTTTACTTGTAATTTACTCTCAGTGTACTTGGCTAGGTTTTAATTAAGGTACTTAATTGTTCCAAGGTTATCTAAAATTAATCTATCCTTGACATATTATCGTTTGAACTCTAAGATTTTAAACAAACACAAGAACAATGCAAGGGGTAGCCTTCTATGAAAATTTCTATGAATGACCAGTTTTTCTTGACCTAGAGTGAGCATACATTATTTAGCAAGCTATTCTGGACAATAGTGCATACATAAATAATTTACCTGTTGATAATTAAACCTAATTTTAAGTAAATGCGGCCTATCGTAGTGTTGCGTAAGTACCTACATACCTGGCCCCTATTGCACCACGGTGACAATTGTCACAATTTCTGACATATCCTAATTATTAACGTCACAGGCATCCACAGGCTATAGTAACCGCTTACAATCAGGCGGCCTGCATGCTTGTATGCCACCAACATGATATTTTGTATGGACAGTTGGCTAGCAGGAACCACGTGTCCCAAAAATGTTTTTTTTTCGTAAAAAGTTTTTTTTTCTTACTTTTTCTTGCTCGCAATACGATACAAATTATTCTCTAAAACGGATCACTAGTATTCTGTATCTTAGCCAAATCATCAGATTCCATTGTAAAAGATTTTTCTAGAAAACATACACCGTGCGTCAACCTGTGATGTTATGCATACTATGAATAGCTGAATACTTAAGTGTAATTAATGGAAAACATAAGGCTAAGAGAGCCAATGAGTGTTAAAACAATCTGGTATGTCACTAACAAGATAATAGCTTTGTTAAGGCTACGAATTGTATAAAGCCTACCTTATTATGTTTTGTGGGAAAAAAAATTCTCTTACTTTTTCTTACTCGCAATACGATACCAAATATGGGCCCCTTATACGGATTGCCAGTATTTTTGTTACACCCTGTATGTATAATTTAATAAATAGCTTATTTCGTAAGAATAGTTGTATGTTTGTTAAAATTGTAAATACAGGGTGTAACAAAAATACTGGTGATCCGTTTAAGGGAATAATTGGTATCGTATTGCGAGTAGGAAAAAGTAGGGGAAAAAATTTTTGGACGCGAAAATTTTTTTTGTATGAGGCAAGTCGTTGGGACGACTCTCCATACAAAACCAAAAATTTTTTTCGCGAGAAAATTTTTTTTTCTTAGTTTTTCACAATAAGAATACGATACCAATTATGCCCTTAAAAGGATCACCAGTATTTTTGTTACACCTTGTATATAATATATACAAAAAACATGTATTTGCCCTTAATTCTCATTCATTCCTGCAATTAAATCTGTCATGGAGATGCTGTCAATAATGTCGTAACGGCGACGTAATAAAATAATTGTTATTCTTAATGGCAGCCATTTCCTTCGATATACAGTGTGTAAATCTAATACGGGCAATAAATTAAACCAGACATAGAACTCATTAGTGTAATCATTAATTAAAATGTTTTTTTAAGTTACACTTTACTGTGACCCAATAATTCATTTTTGAAAATTTTATCAGCAGCGATGTACTATACATAGAAATGGTATTGAAAGTAACTGTCAACGAGCGTTTAACGCGTGTGTTTGCATTACATTACGGACCGAATTATTTTGTATGGATAAAATTTTAATTGCAATTCTAAGTAAAAGTTATCTAATTACATTTTTTATGTCATATACTAATAATGACTACTTCAGTTAGATTACTTATTTTTATTTTTAATACCTACCTATTAAATAAACTAGTACAATGAGGTTTGAAATAGGTTTATAAGTAAGTGGGATAGTGTAAGCCTAAATTATAATGATAGCTTAGTTTATCTTTGATTACTTAACACTGTTTTTCACAAGTGAAAATTGTACAAATCAAATACATACAAACAAGAAAAAAAAATGATTTTGATATAAAATTAATAAACTTATAAAAAAAATTATTATAAGTAGGTAATATTTTCTGCCTTTAAAAAAAATTATTCAGCGGACAGACCCGTCCGTGTATGGCGCTATTCAGATGTGTCCGTAGACAAATTCGTGTCCAATTCACGACATACATGGATGGATCTGTCCGCCGGGCATATCCGCTAGACAAATCCGGCAGGAATATATTCGCGTGTATCTATTTGGCTTTGGTCTAGCTCTAGCTCCTGAGATATCTGCTGATCAGGCACCAAATAGGGCAAAATTAATTCAAAAAAAAGAGTACTTATTTAGAATGAGTTGGAAAATTTCCGATAATTATTCCACAAACCACTTTATTAATAACTTCATACCTATTTAGAAAAGTATAAGATGTTTGAGAGGTAGAAAACATATTCTTAACGCCCTTGGATTGATGTCACTCACGTACGTAGTACTACTTGACGTAAACATTTTAACGAATAATTCTAAAAATATTTTTTTCCACTGTTTATGTTTTTTATGTTTATCTTAATAATGTATTCGTAACGCAATTCGTAACTAGACCGTTCAATTTACATACACAAATATTTAAATCTAGAATAATCCAATACTATAAATAGCTAGCGGTATAAAAAAATTATATTAATGATCAGAAATAAAAACGATTTTTAAACCAAAATATTTAAAACAAAAATATTTTATTGTGACCAAAAATTTTTTTTTGTTTTCGAGTTATTGATATTTTGCTTCTACATTTTATGTTTACAACATGATTTACAGAAAATACTTAATACAACTATAGGTATAATGACTGACACGAAAAAAAAATTGGTCCCTTAGCTATAAACATATATTTATATTACTGTCCTAAATTCTATGGAAGGGCATTATTTACGAGCAAGTTTGGTATTACGAGCAAATTACATACCTACATTAGTACATTACGCACACACAAAGAACGGTTCACAAATAAAGAACGGCTCAGATCGCGGGTATTTGTGGCCCGAACCGAAGGTAAGGGCCATAAACAAGCGATCTGAGGCCTTCTTTATTACCGCCCGTGGTGCGTACACAATTTTACGTCTTCTCCTGGGTGTGAAGTGAGATTTGCCGCAGCGCCCGTGGGCGGCAAATCTTACTTACCGCACAGAGAGACGTAAAATATAATAGTACCGTGACCGAATGCGCTTATGTTGTAACTTTGGATAGGAATGGAATCGATGGGCATAAAAAATAGCATGTGAAAAATAAGTTTTTATTTTCATAAAAAATGTAAAGGCAAAAGTTTCCTTGATTTGTGGCTTTTCTAGCCAGTTTTTCTTGTTAGTCCCATACAAGCTTCTGATTCTGGACAAGAATGGGATCGAATGCTATCAAAAAAAGTTTGTCAAAAACGACCTTTATCACAGATTATGGAAAAAATATACAGGATATTTTTTCCATAATCTGTAGACGCGAATCTCGTATTCTTATTATGAAAAGTAAGAAAAAAACATTTTTTCGCGGAAAACATTTTTGGTTTTGTTTGGAGGGTTAGCCGGTTGCCGGTTGAGAACACGTGTCCCATACAAAAAAAAATTTTTTTTTTGCGCAAAAAAATTTTTCTCCTACTTTTTCTTACTCGCAATACGATACCAAATATGCACTTAAACGGATCACCAGTATTTTTGTTACACCCTGTATGTATAATTTAATAAATACCTTATTTCGTAAGAATAGTTGTATGTTTGTTATAATTATAAATAAATATAAAAACATGTATTTGCCCTTAATTCTCATTCATTCCTGCAATTAAATCTGTCATGGAGATGCTGTCAATAATGTCGTAACGGCGACGTAATAAAATAATTGTTATTCTTAATGGCAGTCATTTCCTTCGATATACAGTGTGTAAATCTAATACGGGCAATAAATTAAACCAGACATAGAACTCATTAGTGTAATCATTAATTAAAATGTTTTTTTAAGTTACACTTTACTGTGACCCAATAATTCATTTTTGAAAATTTTATCAGCAGCGATACATAGAAATGGTATTGAAAGTAACTGTCAACGAGCGTTTAACGCGTGTGTTTGCATTACATTACGGACCGAATTATTTTGTATGGATAAAATTTTAATTGCAATTCTAAGTAAAAGTTATCTAATTACATTTTTTATGTCATATACTAATAATGACTACTTCAGTTAGATTACTTATTTTTATTTTTAATACCTACCTATTAAATAAACTAGTACAATGAGGTTTGAAATAGGTTTATAAGTAAGTGGGATAGTGTAAGCCTAAATTATAATGATAGCTTAGTTTATCTTTGATTACTTAACACTGTTTTTCACAAGTGAAAATTGTACAAATCAAATACATACAAACAAGAAAAAAAAATGATTTTGATATAAAATTAATAAACTTATAAAAAAAATTATTATAAGTAGGTAATATTTTCTGCCTTTAAAAAAAATTATTCAGCGGACAGACCCGTCCGTGTATGGCGCTATTCAGATGTGTCCGTAGACAAATTCGTGTCCAATTCACGACATACATGGATGGATCTGTCCGCCGGGCATATCCGCTAGACAAATCCGGCAGGAATATATTCGCGTGTATCTATTTGGCTTTGGTCTAGCTCTAGCTCCTGAGATATCTGCTGATCAGGCACCAAATAGGGCAAAATTAATTCAAAAAAAAGAGTACTTATTTAGAATGAGTTGGAAAATTTCCGATAATTATTCCACAAACCACTTTATTAATAACTTCATACCTATTTAGAAAAGTATAAGATGTTTGAGAGGTAGAAAACATATTCTTAACGCCCTTGGATTGATGTCACTCACGTACGTACCTACTTGACGTAAACATTTTAACGAATAATTCTAAAAATATTTTTTTCCACTGTTTATGTTTTTTATGTTTATCTTAATAATGTATTCGTAACGCAATTCGTAACTAGACCGTTCAATTTACATACACAAATATTTAAATCTAGAATAATCCAATACTATAAATAGCTAGCGGTATAAAAAAATTATATTAATGATCAGAAATAAAAACGATTTTTAAACCAAAATATTTAAAACAAAAATATTTTATTGTGACCAAAAATTTTTTTTTGTTTTCGAGTTATTGATATTTTGCTTCTACATTTTATGTTTACAACATGATTTACAGAAAATACTTAATACAACTATAGGTATAATGACTGACACGAAAAAAAAATTGGTCCCTTAGCTATAAACATATATTTATATTACTGTCCTAAATTCTATGGAAGGGCATTATTTACGAGCAAGTTTGGTATTACGAGCAAATTACATACCTACATTAGTACATTACGCACACACAAAGAACGGTTCACAAATAAAGAACGGCTCAGATCGCGGGTATTTGTGGCCCGAACCGAAGGTAAGGGCCATAAACAAGCGATCTGAGGCCTTCTTTATTACCGCCCGTGGTGCGTACACAATTTTACGTCTTCTCCTGGGTGTGAAGTGAGATTTGCCGCAGCGCCCGTGGGCGGCAAATCTTACTTACCGCACAGAGAGACGTAAAATATAATAGTACCGTGACCGAATGCGCTTATGTTGTAACTTTGGATAGGAATGGAATCGATGGGCATAAAAAATAGCATGTGAAAAATAAGTTTTTATTTTCATAAAAAATGTAAAGGCAAAAGTTTCCTTGATTTGTGGCTTTTCTAGCCAGTTTTTCTTGTTAGTCCCATACAAGCTTCTGATTCTGGACAAGAATGGGATCGAATGCTATCAAAAAAAGTTTGTCAAAAACGACCTTTATCACAGATTATGGAAAAAATATACAGGATATTTTTTCCATAATCTGTAGACGCGAATCTTCATTATTTTGAAATCGAGGGAAGGTCTTCTAAGACCATTTTTGCGTAGCAGCACGGGATCTGGTAGCTGTCCTGACTGACCAAAAAGAAAATCCACCCATATACCTACCCTTTGCTTATTAAACCAACCGGATGCGACACGCGCTCTCATTTCTATCGGAAAAAGTATCGGGGAACGTCAAATGTATGCGAAACGTCAAAATAGCCACGTCAAATAAACGTCAGTCCGTACAATGAGTATGACCACTGGTCATACATTTTCGGCAGAGGGAAACGCCTGTCAATGGCTGCTCCGCTTGGTTTAATACATAAACTTGATATTATCCAGATAAAGTATAAAACATTTCAACTATGTAAACATTATAATATAACAAGTAACTTAATTATTACATTAATCTTTTAACTTTGTATCATTGACGATAAAGTTCATTTTAAACTAACGAAACTTTGTAAACAATGTAGTGAGAACAACAACATAAACATGCTTGAATTAATGAGTGTGCGTCACTGTACCGCGATAAGTATTAAGTGTTATATAACTTGAGTGATCTTAAGCATTAGCATATCAAACATAAAGGATATGTTGACAATTAAAACTCATTAAAAGACCGGTACAGTCACCGGCAGTATCTTCCTACACGATGGCCGCAAAAATATGCTCTTATAGCCCTACTATTATTTTTGCGGCCTTTGTGTAGAAAGATACAGCCAGTGATTGCACAAAAATTTGCTGTTCCAAAAGAAGTTTTTATAACATCATTTTAGTGATCTGAGTAAGAATATTCTGGGACATGTCATTAGGTATAACCTGATGAATATGAAGTGACGGTAGCCTAAGTTGGCCTTGGGATACCGTCACTTCATTATGAAACCGATTCCGCATTTTACAAGAAAACAAACAAAAGGTTAATAGCTTTACTATATTCATTTGTAGTAAAAACAAGGTAACCTGGTTTTGCCGCCACTTTCGTTTCCTATCTTTTATTTCTTAACGGCAAACAAATGCCTTAAAAGTAAACTTGTTAAGTAAATAAACAATTTAGCACCTTTTTTATGGTTAAAAATATTGGTACAGTCCGTGAGCTCTAAAAAGAACCTTCGGGTTTTAGAAAGAGACGTCGGGTATCAATCAACAGTGACACATGAAAAAGCAGAACAGCAACATTACCTTCGTGTGTCATTGCCGATTCTCGAAGGTTCTTCTTAAAGCTCACGGACTGTACTAATTTCTATAACGTCGTGTAAGAAATTAACAAAAAAAAAGACTTACATATGACTTTTACTTTATGATTAAGACTTTTTGAATGCGATGTGATAATTAGACAATACTACAAGGTGTAACAGAAATGCTAGTGATCCGTTTAATGCATCGAGTATATAAAATCTTTGGTTTAAGGGCATAATTTTATTGGTATCGTATTGTTATTAAGAAAAACTAAGAAAAAACCTTTTTCTCGAAAAAAACTTTGTTTTGTATGGAGGGTTGACCGGCTGGGTCCACTCCACCCGCATAAGCAAAAACAATTTTTCGCGTCAAAAATGTTTTTCCCCTATTTTTTCTTAGTCGCAATACGATACCAATTATGCCCTTAAACGGATCACAAGTATTTTTGTAACACCCTGTATATTTCGTTCAAAATGCTAAAACATAATTTTTTTTTTTTTTTGTATTTTTATGTGTATTTCTTTTCTTTCTTTGTATTTTAAATTTTAATTACGAACTTTAGATAATTATTAAATTACATACTTAACAATATTGTTTACCGTTGTATTTTTTAAGCATGTTGTGTCTGCTATTTTAGGGTGCACATTATATGTTTTCTTTTAAGTTCATTTCTATTTGCTGTACTGTAGTGTGACACTCAGTTTGTAGACCATAAATAAATAGAAATAAGGTACATCATTGTGGGTTGGCAAGAAGGCGTTACTGCAAAAAAAAACATTCAGTAATAAACTCTATTAACAACCGACAATGATGTACCCCTGACTTGAGAACGTCACATATAGTCTTAATTTTTAAGTTGTAAATAATAAATATTTAATTTATTATATTATAACTCATAATTAGAAGCTTGGATATGAAGTTTAGATACTTAAAAATGTCCTGAGCCCTGTTACTCTTTACTTTTTTTAGGGTCCTAACTTTTGGAAGGTGGACGCAGTCTTAAAGCGAGTTCTACTGTATTTATAAACGTCTAATAGCAAGTGATAATCGTTTGTCCAAATGTCGAAATGATAGATAGCTATCATTTCGACATTTTCGAATGTCAGAAAGAGATAAATTTTAACAGACGGTTCGCTGTTTTATGAATTAGTAATGTGTTTAACTATACAATATCTTAAATCTGTAATTATCGTTAATCTGGGAATACTATCAACTTAACACGTGGCTACTTTAATTGTGCTGGCAAATTAATTCTTATCAAGCTTAATTGCATATTTAAACATTCCATGCAATTGTTTACAATGTGTGTACCTACTTACAGTTATTTTAACTAGTAGTTAAAATATAACGTAACTTTTCCTAGTAGAAACAATACAATAGGTAAAAAACGTTTTACGAGTTCCCATATAAACCACGACAGACGTTCCCCTCCCCTGCAAAAATCGGCAGACTTTTTCTATAGAAAATGACAGACATGGCCACTCTGGTTGGTTTAATCCTCTAAGACAGAATATTAATGAAAACACGAAATACAACAAAAACTTCTTTCAAGAGAATTCTAGCAAATAATGAGACGGCCATGAGACGGCAAAGCCAACCATCTTCTTCAAGCGAGTGATGGAGACGCTTGATCCATAGGGTATAACATTCTTGAGATCCACCAATTTTATTTATATCAATGGATCCACTCAGAGTAACTGACATTGACATATCCGCCTCGCTCCTGTGACAGCGCCAGTTGTCTTTGACTTTTTGAAGTGCTGATTATTTTATTATCATTTAATTTTCATTTTGTATGCAGTTTTTTCCATCCAACGTAAGTGTCATTTTAAGTAATTTATAATTTAATGACTACATTATGTATGAGCGCTTGCTGTGAACCAACTCGAACTGTCTTCGTAACTTCCCGCGTTCTTAAATAGATACATTTCTCAAAAAACTCAGTTACAGTATATTGGTACAGGATACTACTTCTTCTTCGTGTATAACTGGATCAGACCCAGATCCCCTGAATAAAAAAAAAAGTTCATTTCATACCAAGCAAGCGATCCATATTTTGTTAGTAAATTTTAAATCTTAATGAAGACTAGTAAACAAATATTCCATCACATTCAAGTAACTTTCATCTTGTAGCTACGCTGGCTTTAGAAGTCTTGAGGGCAACACCTTAGGCTTTCGCGATGCTAAAAAGGCCTGTCAACATTATTTCCCAAAATCCAAGCCAAAAACCAGCTAGAATGATATTTTGTGAAAATTAACATACACTTCTCTTTTAAATAATAGTACAGAAGCCGAACACGCCGCTGGACAGATGGTCGACTGCAGAGGCTAGTGGCTGAGCTCCTACCCCTCGTTACACAGGTACCTGTTCAGGACGTATCACTACGAATGGTCGTCGGGATGTGTTCAATAATGTTTAGTATTCTCGTTATGGTAACCGTGACGTCGACCGACGCAGGGTTGCCATTCATGTCACGCCATGTTAAACGAAATAGTCTATCGGTCTTATACCTTCCGGCCTACCAACATAACCAGATGGCAAAAGACTCGACGGGGAGTCACTGATACTGTGGAGGATGGGACATGTGCTCATTTAGGACGCGATTTGAGGGACGTACGGTCAGCTGCAACGAAAAAGGGTCACGCTGCATCCAAAGTTTGTATGCAGGGGGGTTTTTTTCTCTGCAACTGACCGTACCATGTCTAATTAATTATCTACGATCCTGCACAAAGCCGATCCGATAACGAAGACGGCTGAGGCTTTCAAAAATATGAATACAATCTTAAGGCCAACAATAACTTTGCTTTTGGAGTCTAAACTCCGTGTCCGTTGGGCTGAGGCAGCACCATGTAATCTTTTTCGGCAGTTAACTAGTAGGGTCGACGTAAGCGGTGATAAATTTACTAGAAGTTTCTTTGATTCCAGTGAGGAAATGCTCCAAGAATCCTCGGCACCATGCCACAGTTGCAAAGTTTAAGGGGGCCACCCACTATCAGTCCGCCGGACGATATCGGCCTGTCAGTTCAAAAAATTTACAGTTCCGAACAACTGACAGGCCGATATCGTCCGGCGGACGGATAGTGGGTGCCGCCTCATTAGATTTAGGTTGTAAGTTTTTATATACAAACTAATTTTAATAAACGTTATTTTATTAAAATACCAAAACGTCAAACTTTTGACCAAAAAATTAAAAGTATTTGTAGTAAATAAAAACTTACAATGTAATCGCTCTCACTTGCGTTGATGAATTTTGATGAGACAGTAGATATAAGTGACACTATAACAAAACAAACTGTCGACATTTCCATACAATTAAATAATAAACTCTAGAAAAATCCAAAAGGAAAAAACCGCAGTAGGTACAGTCGCCATCAGATATATCGGAGCGGCCAAGGTGGTCAGAAATATCTGAACAACGCCTCTATTGTCAAGGCGATAAAGTCAATGTTCAGATATTTTTGAGTACCTTGGCTGCTCCGATATATTTGATGGCGACTGTACCTACATCAAAACAAAAGACTGAATCTCTAAAATAGGAAATTATAGTTCTTTTGATCAGTCTTCCACCAAAGCAGTAATCAGGCCTCTTCAAACAATCATCGAGCAATTTACTTAATGCCAAGGCAGTTCTGCATTGTTCGGTGTCCTCGGTGGCTTATTAGAGACTTTATCTACACCCATATCATAAACCCTCCATGATGCGTTCAAAAACCAGAAACAAAAATAGATTGTTTCGTTAGTAGTTAGAACAAATGTGTTATCTGTAACGATGTTATTATTATCAAATAATAAGCAAAAATTCGATATCATTATGAAAATCCGGGTGCGGGCATGCGCCGCCCGACCGCCGACACAATCGAGTTGGCCATGACGATGGCAGTGCAATCCGTGCAATGGCAGTCATTCAATCATCATTTCGGGTTTATAATATAAAGCAGTGTATGCAACTGTACGTAATTAGGCCTTGAAACACTCGTGTGATCTTATTATGAAACTCACTTCGTTCGTTTCATAAAACCACACTCGTGTTTTAAGGACCCCTATTATGTAACAGTTACATAAACTACTATTATAGGTATATGACGTTTTCAAGCAAAAGGTACATAATTGTCAGTTGTTAATAGAGTTTAGTTCTAAATGAATTATTATGGCAATAATGCCTTATTGACAACCGACAATGATGTACCTTTTACTTGAAAACAGTACAGATAGTCTTCTTCACATATAGTAACTAAAATTTTTGGCGGATTTGTGTTTTTGATGTCATTAATGTCTCCACGAAAGCTGACAAAATGTTAGGTAATCCAAAAACTATTCCGCAAGTTGAAAAATTACCATTAAAATTTCCCGCATTGTACAATATCTGTAAAAAGTGACGATTAAAACACAGAATTAAGAATTACAATTTAATAAACTATACATATATACATACAATCACGCCTATATCCCAAAAGGGATAGGCAGAGATCACGGATTTCCATTTGCTACGATCAATGCAGCAGAACGGCTCTTCGTGAGCCACTTCTCGCCCCCGTGAATAAACTATAAATTAACATTAAAAAAGGAAAAATTTGTTCATGTAACAAAAACTTTTTATAAAAATGGATACCGTTTTATTAGGCAGGCGTCCAGTTCTTTATCCAATAGCCCAGTAATTAGTCCATACTTTTCACCCAATAGTCTGGTTCATTTTATACTGCATGAACTCTCAATAATCCTAAGTCTTTACACCAAGGGCGGGTGCTGTCTCTGCGTGCGTCCTATAACACGGGCAGGGGCAGCATCCGCTTAGTGTACCCCTCACTTTTTACTGACAAATTTTTTTTTTGTGGTTTGAAAATAATACACGCACTCTTAATTTGAATTTTTAATCTTAAGTTTTAAATTTCAAATTCCTATTGTATTTTTATGGATTATGAAAAACATGTCTGCAATTTTTTTAATGTGAGTTTTATTTCCGGTCATTAATTTTTTAGTTCTTAGTACCTATAAGTATCTAAAAAATCTTTATTTAATGTTTACATACGCAACGCTTGCGATCAATGAACGTCATGTATTTGGTATGTAAATGGACATATTATGCGTATTGACATGAATAACATCACATGTGGTATGTTCATACTACTTCATCGTACTTAGAAATCAATACCGCGCGTATTCAACCAACAGGTACATTATTACGATGCAAGGTGTGATAAAAATGCTGGTGATCCGTTTAAGAGCAGAATTGGTATCGTACGTATTCTAATTACGTTGAAAGTAAGAAAAAAAAATTAACGCGAAAAAAATGCACTCTATCGCCTTGACGATAGAGGCATTGTTCAGATATTTGTGACCACCTTGGCCGCTCCGATATATCTGATAGCGACCAGTGGCGGCGCTTTAAAAATATTCTTAGGCGAGCCGAAACATCGAACGAAGCTTGGACTTTGTAGTAATTTTCAATGTGAGTTACAGAAAAAGTGCTATTTTGTCTGAATTAAAGGCAATCCGGTGGGAGTCGAGTTCTATGGGCGCACCACCACTGATAGTGACTGTAATAGTAAAGTTTTTACTCGGTACAAAAGTGAAAAAAATTGTGCGCATCGAGCAAAAGTTGTGAATTCTTGACCATGAATAAAAGTGCCCCACGATGAATATTTTTAGTTTTGGAGTACCGTAAAATTTTTGGACCTTCACGTCTTAAATCAGGGGTCCCATGCAATATGTATTATACTCTGTGGTTCATTTCCGTATAAAACAGACCACAAGAGAGTACTAATACTAACATATTGCAAGGGACCCCTGATTTAGACAGTGAAGATCCAAACATTTTACGAACATCTAAAACTAAAAATATTCATTGTACTGATTGAGAACCATACTACACTGAAAATGTTTTTGCTATCAGCAATCAAGCTCCGTCTACTAGTAACTTAAACATTCGGACTTCAGAACTAAGCCTTATTATTACTTACTTTTTTTTTTTTTTTTTTTACCAAAATGTTTTCAGCCAAAAGCGAAATGGTTGTGCCAGACCAATCCCATTTAAGCCTGGCGTTTTTTAACGAACGTCAGCAACATGGTTATACAGGGTTTTTGGCAGAGGGTTGGACAAAAAAAACAGCAGAGAGGTGGGGCCATTTGCTACTTACTTAGCCCTATAAATTGGGCCTAGGCTCCAAGGTTTAGGAAAAAAAATTGTCCATAGCTCTTACTTAAGTTTTTGATAGACTCTGGCTAAACAAAATTAGCAAGTAAATCTGGTTATTGAATAAAAATGTAGGTATGCATGTAGCATATCGTTGGAAAGGGCAAAAGTTGGGGATATTTTCCTGAAATTAGAACTGCCCGATGTCTTTTAGTTTTTTTTATGCAATTCAAAGTTGGACATTAGGAATTTATTTTACATCAGCAGCATCATTTTTCATTATTATTATTATCCTGAGTGTCGGTTATGTTGTATTAAAATGGATATTTGGTAGTAATAATTGTGAAAAAAAACTGCAGCCCTTTAAAGTTTCTGAAAGTGTAAAATAAATTTCTAATGTCCAACTTTGAATTGCATAAAAAAAACTAAAAGACATCGGGTCGGGCAGTTCTAATTTCAGGAAAACATCCCCAGCTAGGCCCAATTTATAGGGCTAAGTAAGTAGCATATGGCCCCACCTCTCTGCTGTTTTTTTTGTCCAACCCTCTGCCAAACACCCTGTATACTTAGTTAATTTCAAATTTTAATTTACTGAAAAAAAAAAATTATACGTCGTTTCCCATTTTCGCTGCGATAAGCGATCACTAAGTAGTATAAAATTCCCATGTTACGCAGATAGTGATATAATGAGTTATATCGTTAAATACCGATGAATTTCTTTATCATTTATTCAATTAAGTATGTCTAGTAATTGGTTATTTCAATCGTTATAATATATCCGGGAAATAAAAACACGGACGGGGAAACCCTAGCATTTTTACAATGCATTTTACTATTAGCAGGTAAAAATTTCCTCTTTTAGTGTAATTGTTGTTTTTAGGGTTCCGTAGCCAAATGGCAAAAAACGATTCGTCATGTCTGTCGGTCTGTCTGTCTGTCCGTCCGTATGTCACAGCCATTTTACTCGGAAACTTAGTTTTGTAGAGAAATTGCTAAAAAAAGAATTGTCAAAAAAAAATTGTTTGCCAAATATCGACATGACGCACATCAATCGTTAGGTCTCTAAAAATAACATTGAGGTTTCTTTGAACATTTTTTATTAAGTGGATACTTTCAGAAATAATAGCTGTGAGAGACTAAAAAATTGTGTCCCCCCCTGTAACTTTTGAACCGTAAGTTCAGACATTATGAAAAAAATCAAGAAGAAACACCTTTAACTATTCTATAAAAAAAATATTTTGAACATTATCGAATTAGGCGTTTTTGAGTTATCTCCAAAAAAACTACGTACTTACGCAGATACGATCTTACGATAATAATTTATTCGATAGTATAGCTATACGGCTGGTCTTTATGAACAATGGTACGGAACCCTTCATGCGCGAGTCCGTCCGACTCGCACTTGGCCGGTTTTTATATTATTATTATAAAATGGTGATGTACTTATGTCAAGAGGGTAGCTCGCTATGATGTGTGGGTAGACCACAACATGACTAACACTCTCGCAGCAATTTCAGGCACTACGTGATAATGGCGCATGCAACTGTGCCGAAATATCGCAAACTCACAAAAACAAACACACATGGTAAATAACCCATTTTAAATAGTTTTTGTAATGTCAATGACCATGTTAGCTTAAAATTGTATATTATTTATGTACTTAGTGTCATTTTCACCTTATGGGAAGTGTTAATGTGGCCCTAGATCAACTGTCTAGATTTACACATTTACATGATAGTACTTATATCAACATTTGTATTCGCTGCTCTTTCTGTTACTATCTCTCTCTCTCTCTTTCAATATTTTAACAAAAATCATGCTCCTGGCGTTAGTTCCGACTTATTACCACGGCTTACTTGAACCTGGGGTCAGTTTGTGAATCTAATCCTATCGGCGTAGGCCCTAGTTTTTACGAAAGCGACTGCTATCTGACCTTCCAACCTAGAGAGGAGACTAGGCCTTATTAGGAATAGATCCGGTGGTACACTCGCCATCAAATATATCGGAGCTGCTACTAAGGTGCTCGCAAATATCTGAACAACGCCTCTATTGTCAATGCGATAAAGTGCATTTTCAGATATTTTTGAGTACCCTGGCCGCTCCGATATATTTAAAGGTGACAGTACAAGGCGGTGTTTGAACTCAAGACCTCCGGATCGAAAATCTTACCACCAAGCTACCAGTACTTATGATATTAATTCACTAATAACTATATGGGATCAATGATGATGATCAATCACGTGATCCCTGGGTGGTGCTAAAAGGGTAACAAACTTGGCAGCTGCACTGTCCCATCTTGACCTCGCAGCACTCACTGGATTTTCTTCACCATCTGCTTTCCCACTACTACTACCCCAGAGAAGATATGCCTGTCTCTATCCAGTGACATGTAACCCATATGATAAATAAATAAATACTAATAACTATCGTAACATAACAACAAAGTAGTACAAGAAATGTTACGTGTCAGTGACAGGGCGGTCGTTACCGACTCCTAAAAGGGAGAGTAATTGTTTGAGCACCTAACGGGGTTGGCCTCAATATGTTCACAAGGCCAGGTTCATCAGCTGTTTCGTTTCAATCGTTTATATTTAGTAGCTGTAACAAAATATATTTAATTATTTAAACTTTCTTAGTTGCATAAAATATTTTTTATACTCGGCGACTGTAATACTCGAATTGAGATTGTGGTGGCGGAACTACTAGCGCATACTTTTTGATAGAGCTTCTATGGTCGCATATTGTAGCATCCATAACAATGACAGAAAGGATTTCCATACAATATTGTGAAACTGTTGTCGGGCCCCGCATTGCGTGTCGCCGCCGGCACAATCCACCGGGAGATCGAACGTTTCGAGATTACATAGAAGCAGTAGGTTGTGCACGGCTTTCGTCGAACTCAATTCTTACCGGCTTGCTTAAGCACTCGTATAAAAACTATTGTGTGCAACGGTACATAATAAGGGTTCTTAAAATTCTCGGGTCTGTTTTTACAAAATTCGGCTTCGCCTCATTTTGTAACTTCGACCCTCGAATCTTAAGAACCCTCATTATGTAACTGTTGCACAAAATACTATATAATACATCGTAAACTGCGAGCAAAATTCATTGAAGTACTAGGGTTGTTACTGGTTGTCCTACGTCATTTCAATGGATTTCGCTCGCAGTTTACGAAGTATGATAACAAGAAATTGCCTGTGCAGACAAAAAAACTTACGGGAAATCAGCGCGCAGATTAATTTTTGTGTGATGTTCACCAGATATATGAGAACACTGTGACACGACTAATACATCTTATAATTTTAAATTACCCTAAACCCTTTTAATAAGCCTGTGTTTGCAGGAGATGAGTCAGATGAGTGAGGATGTGTTGCGAGGGATGTGTTTTTAAGAACCAATAGAATCAACCCAATCTATCCTCAGCACAGCGCAGCTCTAGGATTTATTAACAAGAAACACAATCCTCGCAAAGTATCGCTCATCTCTGGTCGAAACGCAGACTAAATATATGAGTTTCCGATATTTTTAACAGACTTCAAAAAAGGAGGTTCTCAATTCGACTGATTTTTTTATATCATTATTATTTTTTGTATGTATATGTTACTCCATATCTCCGTGAATCGTGAACTGATTTTCAAATTTTTTTTTTATCGAACAGGTCTATCCCCTAGATAGTCCCATTGTCAACAAGTCGGGGTCTGATGATGGGATCCTAGAGAAATCGAGGGAACTCTTCAACTATTATAGGCACACCTATAGTGATTTCACAATTTTTTACAGCAACTCGGCCACTTCCTATTGGAATAGCGGATCCTAAGTGAAGTCGGTTCTTTTTTTTGTTTAAAATTATCTTGTTGTACATTTACACGATGTAACTAAAGTTATCAACTTATCACAAATGGAACTCAAAACCACAAATGACCTAAATGGACTTGCATGGTAATTAACCCGTTTTTAATAGTAGTTGGATGATACCACCCTAGTCACGTAGACTAAAACTTGTCGAACAATTCTTCTAAAATGTTCACTTGATTTGGAATGCAAAACCACTGCAATTATCAATTGCTTCAATACCTTCATTAGAATGGCGACAAGAAAGAGACAGTTCCAGTGATCTTTCTACATCGATATTGAAACAATATCTCACTAAACTTATAAAACTAAAACTAACTTTCTTTCAATTGCTAAAGGTTTAATTTCGCTTGAAGATTAGAGCGGGAATTCGCGTTCAAACTCAGTTTTTGCGTGTGAGAAATGGCTTATTGTTTGATATTGTTACTAATCAAAATATACGGTAATTATCTATTCGTTTGTGTTGCATTTCCCGCTCATGGTCGTGGTGCAACGGACTGGGAATGCGTTTGAAACGCAAAAACTAAAGTTGACTTTAAACATGCAAAGACCTACATTCTCTCTTTAAAAAACTTTTTTTACAAATTAGAGTTAACCATAATTAATAATATAATTCATAATAGATATATAATAGCGGGTAACTCACGTTTTTAGGGTTCCGTACCTCGAAAGGAAAAAAACGGAACCCTTATAGGATCACTTTGTTGTCCGTCTGTCTGTCTGTCTGTCTGTCAAGACCATTTTTCTCAGGAACGCGTGGATGTATCAAGCTGAAATTTATATTAAATACTCAGGTCTATTGTCCCTTGAAGCTGTAAAAAAATTAAACTTAAAAGCCAACGCAATCAAAAGATACAGTCGTTTATGCTGCAAATTTTAGAGTTTTCGGCACTCGCAAAACCTACGGGGTACTTCCCGTGGACTCAGAAACTTAAAATTTGGCACGAAGCAACGTCATATAGCATAGACAAAGGAAAAATTATAAAAAGTAGACATTTTTAGTAAAATCATACAGAAATATATATTTAAAACTAGCAGTTGCCCGCGGCTTCGCCCGCGTACATTATGATTAATGCAGATTTCTACTCTTGAATAAAAGTTTTTCCCCGCGACTTCCTTTGCGTAGAATTAGTAATTGACCCCCCTTTTTACCCTCTTAGGGAATGACTTCTGGGATAACTTTTATGTATCCATCCCCAGAACTCAAACTATCTCTATACCAAATCGTCTAAATAGGTTCAGCGGTTATCAATTCCCCATATAAACTTTCAACCCCCTTTTCACCTCTTAAAGGGTTGATTTTCGGGATAAAACTATCCTATGTCGGTTTCCGAGACTCAAAATATCACTATACCAAGTTTCATCTAAATCGGTTCAACTGAAAATAATTCTCTATAAAACTTCCAACCCCTTTGCTATGCACCCCCGTAAGCTTTGTTTTTCGGGATAAATACAATTTTGCCCCTTCCCGGGACCCAAACTATCTCCATACCAAGTTTCATCTAAATCGGTCCAACATTTAAAAATGCCCCATACAAACTTTTAACCCCCATTTCACCACTTTAAGTAACGATTTTAGGAAAAAAAAAAAAACGCAAGTACGGGTCTTACTTGCGCCTCAAAGGTTTCGTGCGAATAACTTTTTTATTACATTTTTGAAAAAAGACGCTTTCAGTATGATTTCATGAGAATTAATAGTGCGGCTGAGTGCGAATCGGACACGTACCCCGATTTTTTTTTGTCTTAAGTCGGACTGGTGCTTGACTGCACTCTTATTAGTTTTCCTGTAATTTATACGTAAATAACTATTATATCTGTAATTTTTGCAAATTTTTCTGTAGAACAGTTTCCGATATTGATTAATTTACACCTTTTTTTTAATAACTTCAAAGTTATGTATGTTAAAATTATACTCTTTAGAGATCCTCACATTAAGCCCTTTTATTTGATACGCCACACAATAAAGTTATTTGTTTTTTTATTTCTCATTTACCTACCCACAAACCCCCCCCCCCCCCCCCCCTTAATGTTTAAAATTCATAAATTGGCGTTACATGCCTGCCTTTGGGTCACTGACTTACAAACAAAGTCGCACCATAAGGGTTCCTTTCCTACCATTTTGGTACGAAACCCTAAAAACATCCTTTTCGCTTCCCGGGACTCTCTATACTAAGTTTTATCAAAATCGGTTCAGCTGTTAAAAATTCCCCATTCAAACCTCCAACGCCATTTCATCCCCTTAACCTTAGGGTTAATTTTCGAAATAAAAACTATTTATATGTCCGTTCTCGGGACTTAAATTATCTCTATACAAAGTTTCATCTAAATCGTTCACGTTTAAAAATTCACCATGCAAATTTGCAACCCCCGTTACACCCTTAACCTTTATAGCTGATTTTCGAGGTAAAAACAATTTTATGTTCCTTCTCGGGACTCAAACTATCTGTATGCTAATTAGCATTAAGTTTCATCTAAATCGGTCCAGGTGTTAAAAATTTCCTGATCAAAATTCCAATCCCTTTTTCCTTCAGGGGATTTTTTTCGGAACGAAAACAACCCTTTAATCATTCATCATCACGAAAACAAATATTTAATCATTTACCCGTAGATATAAGGAACTCTGACATGCCTCAATTTAAATACAAATTACATAAATTTTGCTTAGACAAGTACTATTACAAAATCGACGAATATTTTAAAATTGAATGAATAAATATTTTATTTTATTTTTGTGTTATTTTTGTGTTGCTTTTATGATATCTCATAGCGCATGTTAATAATATTTATATTCTAATGCAATGTTTAATAATTAGAAGCTTAATATGACAATTATGTTTAAATTATAATACCTTACGTAATATTGAATAAGCCTTAGCTTAAGTTCCGTATTGGAACTACCTTAGATTAGATTAATGGTTATAAGTAAAATTTGCATGCTTATTTAAGTAAAATGTACGCACTTAACATGTACCTTCCAACTGTATTTATCACTACATTTGCAAATAAATATTTGATTGATTGATTGATTGATTAGTCATTTGCAGGGATTCACACTTACTGTATACCAAGTTTCGTCTAAATCGGTTCAACGGTTTAAAATTCCCTATAAAAACCTGCAACCCCCGTTTCACCCTTAACTTTTTTACCTTTAAGGGTAGTTTTCGCGAAAAAAAACTATTTTTTTTCCTCCCCGGGCCTCAAACTATCTGTATACCAAGTTTCATCTAAATCGGTTCAGCTGTGAAAAAATCCTATATAAACTACCAACCCTCTTTTCACCCCTTTACGGGTTAATTTTTTCAATGAAAATAACCCTTAGTCGTTTCCCGGGATTCAAGCTATCTATTATATCAAGTTTCATTTAAATCGGTTCAACGGTTAATAATGCTCTATACAACCTTCCAATCCCCTTTACACCCCCTTAAGGGCTGATTTTCGGTATAGAAACTACCCTATGTCCTTTCCCGGAGGTAAAATTATTTCTTTAACAAAAATTTCGAAATTGATGCTATTTTCGTACTTAATTAACGTCCCAAAATACCATAAATCGACTCCCATATTGATATTTAGTAATTTCAACCTTATCGCACCCCAACAGGGGGATGATATTTCACGCCCGCCACGTTGTATCATAAAATCATTGGTGTTTTCGTAATCAGCGACCCGATAAACCATAGAAAAGATACCCATGTTTATTTTCAGACTTTGTCACCCCCATTTCCCCCTTTATGGGGTTGAATTTTCAAAAAAACCTGAAACACGTGTTTACATATTTATTGTAAGGAATACTCCTGTGAAGTTTCAAATAAAACATTCTAACTAATCTTGTTTCCCTATACAAACTTTGGACCCCCATTTCACCCCCTGGGGGATGATATTTTACACCTGCCACGTTGTATAATAAAATGGTCGTTGTTTTCGTAATCAGCGACCCGATAAACCATAGAAACGATACCCATATTGATTTTCAGACTTTTTCACCCCCATTTCCCCCTTTAAGGGGTTGAATTTTCAAAAAACCTGAAACACGTGTTTATATATTTATTGTTAGGATTACTCCTGCGAAGTTTCAAATAAAACAGTCTAACTAATCTTGTTTCCCTATACAAACTTTGGACCCCCATTTCACCCCCTGGGGGATGATATTTTACACCTGCCACGTTGTATAATAAAATGGTTGTTGTTTTCGTAATCAGCGACCCGATAAACCATAGAAACGATACCCATATTGATTTTCAGACTTTTTCACCCCCATTTCCCCCTTTAAGGAGTTGAATTTTCAAAAAGCTGAAACACGTGTTTACTCATTTATTGTTAGAAATACTCCGGTGAAGTTTCAAATAAAATAGTCTAACAAATCTTGTTTCCCCATACAAACTTTGGACCCCCATTTCACCCCCTTACGGGGTGAATTTTGAAAAATCCTTTCTTAGTGCACCCCTAGACCTTATAAGGGACCTACATGCCAAATTTGGAAACTCTAGACCCAGCGGTTTAGGCTGTGCGTTGATATGTCAGTCAGTCAGTCAGTTTCTTCTTTTATATATTTAGATTTTAAACTTACTACCTTTTTCCGCGTAAACGCGTGAAGTTATTAAGTTGAAATTCATGTCAAATACTCAAAGCTATAGGACTTTTCAGATGTAGCAAAACCAAACTTTTATGTCAACGCACTCAAAAGAAATAGCAATTTAAGTTGCATATTTTGAAACTGAGTACTCGCAAGAAACTCAAAACCTAAAGGGTACTTTCCGCAAGCTCAGAATCTTTAAACTTGGCACGAAGCAACGTCATATAGCAGTATAAAGGAAAAATTATAAAAAGTAGAAATTTTTAGTAAAATCATACAAAAATATATATTTAAAATTTTAAACTTACTACCTTTTTCCGCGTAAACGCGTGAAGTTATTAAGTTGAAATTCATGTCAAATACTCAGGGCTATAGGACTTTTCAGATGTAGCAAAACCAAACTTTTATGTCAACGCACTCAAACGAAATAGCAATTTAAGTTGCATATTTTGAAACTGAGTACTCGCAAGAAACTCAAAACCTAAAGGGTACTTCCCGTAAACTCAGAAACTTGAAACTTGGCACGAAGAAACTTCATGTAGCACAGACAAAGGAAAAATTACGAAAAGTAGAATTTTTTTGTAAAATCATACAAAAAAAATTATTTTAAATTTTAAACTTACTACCATTTTCCTCGTAAACTCGTGAAGTTATTAAATTGAAATTCATGTCAAATACTCAGGGCTATAGTACCTTTCAGATTTAGCAAAACCAAATTTTTATGTCAACGCAATCAAAAGGAATAGCAATTTAAGTTGCATATTTTGAAACTGAGTACTCGCGAGAAACTCAAAACCTAAAGGGTACTTCCCGCAAGCTCAGAATCTTTAAACTTGGCACGAAGCAACGTCATATAGCAGTATAAAGGAAAAATTATAAAAAGTAGACATTTTTAGTAGAATCATATAAAAAATATTTTTTTTTAATTTAAATTTACTACCTTCTTTCTCGTAAACGTGTAAAGGTATTAAATTGAAATTCATATCAAATATTCAGGTCTATTATACATTTCAGCTGTGGCAAAAACAAACTTTCATGTCAACGCAATCAAAAGAAATAGCAATTTAAGTTGCATATTTTGGAGATGAGTACTCGCAAGAAACTCAAAACCTAAAGGGTACTTCCCGTAAACTCAGAAACTTGAAACGTGGCACGAAGAAACTTCATATAGCAAAGACAAAGGAAAAATTACGAAAAGTAGACATTTTTAGTAAAATAGTACTTAAAATATTTTTTAAAATTTTAAACTTACTACCTGTTTCCTCGTAAACGCGTAGAGGTATTAAATTGAAATTCATATCTATAATATCTTTCTGCTGTAGCAAAACGAAACTTTCATGTCCACGCAATCATAAGAAATAGCAATTGTTTTAGGTTTTTACGGAACCCTCGGTGCGCGAGTCCGACTCGCACTTGGCCGGTTTTTTTAAGTCGAGAATTAGGTACTTTGTCAAGGGCCGTCTCCTTTGGCAAAACGACGAAGACATACGGAGCGAAATACTGTGAGAAATCTTCGACTTTAATAACTTTTAATTTAATGTCAGAAATAACTTTTTTTGGGCCGTTTTCATACTCAAAATTCTTAGTACTTTTGATTTAACCAATTTAGACAAACCTTTTGCATTTATAAACAATAGAAGAGATGTTCAAAATGAGCTTGGCACGAAATTATTGTCATTCGCGTTTCAAGATCATTTGAATAGCTGGCCAACTCAATTGCTTACCTATTTCTACTCCTGACTGTAGGTATAGTCAATTAGTCACCATCAACAAGATATAGGTACCTTACTCAAAAATGTCTGAACATGTAGGTACTTTACAATGACTTTAAAATTTTCTTAGGCATACCGTAGCTGAATTTGGCTTAAAATTTCTTCATGAGCTGTGGGAAAACTGTTCAGGCGCCTTAAACTTAGGCAAGCCGACGGGAATCATATTCTATGGACGTGCCGCCACTGGTCCTTTATGACAATAGATGCGTTGTTCAGATTGTGACTACCTTGGCTGCTCCGATATATCTGATGGTGTAGCTTTATAAGTAACCAATTATACTGCTTTCTACTATCTAGAAAAGATAGTTAACCATGCCCAAATTAAATTCGTTTTCTAGAACTGAATGTAATTTCCTAAATTACCAATTATTCTGGAGACATTAGTCTCATTATTATTAATTGTAATTAACGAATCAGTTGTTAATTAATGTCAGAATGCTTAGTCAGGTGTCAAGTCATTAGAGGTACCCTAATCACTTATTTTATCAAAGTGGTCATTGCTAATTTTGAAGTGGCAGCGGCCTGACTTCTCACAGAAGTTGAAATTAATTTGCAGTGAACTTTAGTTTTTAAGTGATGGTGTTATTTAAATGACAAAGTAATTTTAACATAGAGTTGCCAGTATTTTGGTACCTTTGTAGTGTTTTGCAGGATTATAGTGTGTAGGTAAGATATCATTATTTATCATCATCATCAGCCCTTTATCGCCCACTGCTGAGCATAGGCCTCTCTTCGTGTACGCCACTTGTCCCGGTCCTGTGCCAATTTCATCCAGAAGTGACCCGCAACCTTCTGAATGTCGTCTACCCAACGAGCCAACGGACACCCGGGGCTTCTTTCATCTGAAAGCGGCCACCACTCCGTCAACATTTTAGTCCACCTGCCGTCACTCTGCCTGGCAACGTGTCCTGCCCAACTCCATTTAAGTTTGGTAATGACGTATCCCACGTCTTGCACCTTAGTGCGACGCCGAATCTCGACATTCCTCACTCCGCTCGCTCACTCGGTCTTGAAGCTTGATGCCGAGCATGGCGCGTTCCATAGCTCTCTGTGCCACTCGGATTTTGTGCACCGTCTCCTTTGTGAGCATCCATTTATAATATATTACAATTAAACGGATTATATGTGTTAGTTACTACTGTTAGTCCAGAGAAAATGGTCCCACTTTGTCCATATTGAGTTTTAGTACTTCCTGCATAATTTACCTACACTACTTACCTATAAGTTCTATGATTAAATTTCCATGTGTAGGTACCTACTATCCTTTCACTAAACTTGTCCACAAATAATTATCTAAATATTATGTAAAAAGTCACGTTACTTGAAACCGAAAACGAAATTTGGAGGGTTGGACTGGAAAACTCACAATTTTTCTCATTATTTTGACAAAAACGGGACTTAATCCCGTATACTTCCTTTTATTATTTTCCTGACATTTCGAGCGTGCTGTAAATAAATGTGGACAAGTTTAGTGAAACTTCATCTTCACTTTGTTGGTTTACAAGGACACTTCATCATTATTTCACCAATAGATAGTGTATAAGTAATAACACCATTGACAAAGTGGGACCATGTTTCCTGAACCGACACATATGTTCTACAAATGTTGTGGACTCAATTAATGAGGAATTTTTGATGATTCAACAATGGAGTTTCAATTTTTTAATGATATCCACACAAAAAATAATATCAAAATAGTTAAATCATATATGTAAAACAAGTTTTCAGCGCGATTATATTTTTTATTTCACGACGCTGTCAAACAAAGCATAAGGCCCACCTGGTGGTAACCATCTACCGTAGCCTATGAACATGCACGTGGACAGCCCCAGAATATAAAGGAATATTCACTGTGTTGATGGCTAATGGGACAAGAGGGGACCCTGTCGTCAAGACACTGCGTGATCATCCGCCGCTTATCCCCGCTTCTGTGGAAAGGCAGCCCATAGGTCCCCGCTTGTTTTGCTCTCATCTCCACCTCAGTGGAAAGGCAGCCTACTGGTTCCCGCTCGTCTCCTCTAATCTCCGTTCCAGTGGAAAGGCAGCCTATTGGTTCCCGCTCATCTCCTCTCATCTCCGCCTCAGCGGAAAGTTAGCCTATGGTTCCCGCTCGTCTCCTCTAATCTCCGTTCCAGTGGAAAGGCAGCCTATTGGTTCCCGCTCATCTCCTCTCATCTCCGCCTCAGCGGAAAGGTAGCCTATGGTTCCCGCTCGTCTCCTCTAATCTCCGCTCCAGTGGAAAGGCAGCCTATTGGTTCCCGCTCATCTCCTCTCATCTCCGCCTCAGCGGAAAGGTAGCCTATGGTTCCCGCTCGTCTCCTCTAATCTCCGCTTCAATGGAAAGGCAGCCTATTGGTTCCCGCTCGTCTCCTCTAATCTCCGCTTCAGTGGAAAGGCAGCCTATTGGTTCCCGCTCGTCTCCTCTAATCTCCTTTCCAGTGGAAAGGCAGCCTATTGGTTCCCGCTCATCTCCTCTCATCTCCGCATCAGCGGAAAGTTAGCCTATGGTTCCCGCTCGTCTCCTCTAATCTCCGTTCCAGTGGAAAGGCAGCCTATTGGTTCCCGCTCATCTCCTCTCATCTCTGCCTCAGCGGAAAGTTAGCCTATGGTTCCCGCTCGTCTCCTCTAATCTCCGCTTCAGTGGAAAGGCAGCCTATTGGTTCCCGCTCGTCTCCTCTAATCTCCGCTTCAGTGGAAAGGCAGCCTATTGGTTCCCGCTCGTCTCCTCTAATCTCCTTTCCAGTGGAAAGGCAGCCTATTGGTTCCCGCTCATCTCCTCTCATCTCCGCCTCAGCGGAAAGTTAGCCTATGGTTCCCGCTCGTCTCCTCTAATCTCCGTTCCAGTGGAAAGGCAGCCTATTGGTTCCCGCTCATCTCCTCTCATCTCCGCCTCAGCGGAAAGGTAGCCTATGGTTCCCGCTCGTCTCCTCTAATCTACGCTCCAGTGGAAAGGCAGCCTATTGGTTCCCGCTCGTCTCCTCTCATCTCCGCCTCAGCGGAAAGGTAGCCTATGGTTCCCGCTCGTCTCCTCTAATCTCCGCTCCAGTGGAAAGGCAGCCTATTGGTTCCCGCTCGGCTCCTCTAATCTCCGTTCCAGTGGAAAGGCAGCCTATTGGTTCCCGCTCGTCTCCTCTAATCTCCGTTCCAGTGGAAAGGCAGCCTATTGGTGCCCGCTCGTCTCTTCTAATCTCCGTTCCAATGGAAAGGTAGCCTATTGGTTCCCGCTCGTCTCCTCTAATCTCCGTTCCAGTGGAAAGGCAGCCTATTGGTTCCCGCTCGTCTCCTCTAATCTCCGTTCCAGTGGAAAGGCAGCCTATTGGTTCCCGCTCGTCTCCTCTAATCTCCGTTCCAGTGGAAAGGCAGCCTATTGGTTCCCGCTCGTCTCCTCTAATCTCCGTTCCAGTGGAAAGGCAGCCTATTGGTTCCCGCTCATCTCCTCTCATCTCCGCCTCAGCGGAAAGGTAGCCTATGGTTCCCGCTCGTCTCCTCCAATCTCCGTCCCAGTAGAAAGGCCTTAGAAACATTGATAGCATACGAAATCATGCAAGATAATCTTTTGTTTGTAACAGAGACTTTTTTTTTTTTTTTTTTTTTTTCATTTGTTTATTCCATACAATACATATTGTGTTGAATATTACAATAATCTTAACTTAACATAGAACTTAACCTAACAACCAAGAGAAATCAGAAGAAATATATACAACAGAAAAAACGTAATCTACCTAGTCTATGATAAAATTATAGAATACAAAATTAATAATGTCCAAATATTCAATGTCAAAACAATTCAATAAATAAATAAATACATTTCCAAATAAACAGTTCAATTTATACGTGTATAACAGCTTGATGTGACATGAATATATATATATATATATATTTTTTTATAATTATAATTAGGTACATACAATAGCATTAGGTTCCGCGAATTCAGACACAGAATAATAGCGTTTTTTCAAAAGAAACCGTTTCAGTTCAGACTTGAAGGCGTTGGCATTTAAAATAGATGTAGATGAATAACAGTGATCCGTTTACCTTTCTCCAAAATGTATTTGTTTGACATTGAACACGCAATATCGCAATAGCACGCTTGAATTAAATCTACAATACAAAACAGTTAAAATCTAGGACTATTAACACAGGTGAAATAAGTATAACTAAAAATTGGAATTCCGTTTTTCAATGAAGCATCATAATTTCAATGCCTAATGGGCAGCAGCATCTTCCGAAAGCCTAAACAACAATATTTAAACAAAAAAAACTGCGCGCGCCAACCCGCCTGCCAAGCGTGGCGCTTATGGCAAACCCCCCCTAAAGGGGAGGCCTATGTTCAGCAGTGGACGTCTTTTGATGCAGAGATTTAAATCGCCCTTTGATTAGGTAAAAAATAAGTATTATCATGGATTTCTATTTACATTAAATAGGTCATCATCATTGGCCTGTAATGTATATGGACGATGCTTAGAAGCAATGTCCAAAATCAACTTAGACACTTCCTTTGGTGACTGTACAAACCAATACGGGACTGTGTCTACACGTGCAAGCACGCTCACATTTTGCACAGTTAGACCCCGCCCACGTTCGTTCCCACTTGTAATCCACTTGTGTCTCGAAATGGTAATGGTCACTGTATAGGTGTCAATATTTTGATAATAGTACCATTTAATTTTGGGCCATTTGATTAGGTAGCTAATGTAATGTGTCGTAATATCGTCAAGGGAGGCAGTGGCGTAACTACGCTAAGTGAGGCCCGTGGCAAATTCATAACATGGGGCCCCTTTTACAGAAAATGTTAAGATCATCTTTTAGTCGTAGCTTCTCAGACTGGGGGCCCCTTGAGCCGGGGGCCCGTGGCATTGTGCCAGCTCTGCCACCCTATAGTTACGCCACTGAAGGGAGGCCAGAAACTGCATGATGGGATCTGGTTCGACAAACTAGCCGATAATAGGGTGAGACGGCAGGGTTGTAACACCACATCAGCTGCAACTATAAGAACTCGTTCCCACTTGTCGGATGTCGGGCACGGATTTTAATCGGAGGTTCCAGTGGCAGAACATTTTATATGATATTGGATATTATCCCTTCTTATTTCCATCATCTTTTGTTCTGGGAATGGTGGTTTAGAGTCTCTAGAGTTGAGGCGCAAACAAACGCTTGCTATCCACTACTCTCTACTTTTAAGAAATCAAATTGACAACCCATCAGTACTCGAACGTATGGCCATTTATATCCCAAATAGATATACAACTTCAGTTGGTCGAAGCGTGCGCAAACCAAAAAACCTTTTCGCTATTCCAAATGATATCCGAACCTGTCAGGCCTCAAATGCACCCACACACCGAGCAAAAATATTACTTAATGAATTTCTAGCCTCCATCCAAACTGCCGATATATTCACAGACAATTTGACTTCCTTAAAACGTAAAATAAAATTTCACCTGTATACCTACTACTGTAGATCATAATTTGTAATTTGTAATAATATCTGTAATAGCTACCTACTATAGAATGTGATAATTTATATATTTTAAGTACCATATAAGTATATTGGCATTAGCTGTAAGCTTTTATGGAGATTAAAGAATAAAGAATATGAAGCTATTCCCACATGCACGACACAATTTTGTATGAGGCGCCGACATCCCAAAAAAAAAAATATTTTGTTATATTTGTGTTTTTTTTATTCTATTATTTTTGTTCCAGGGGCCAATCCTCCATTCGACATGTCTATAATAGACTCGTACAAGCGTTTCATGGAACGGAATAGTGGTAAGTTTTTTTAATTTTATTTGCAGAACATTCTAGATACAGTAAAACCTCGCTAATCCGAATCCTAAAAATATGGTCATCGTTTTAATCGCAAGGAATCTGTAGATTGTCGTGAATCCAGACTAGAGGTTTTTCCAGTATTTAATAATAAGAAACAGAAAATGTACAGTGATGAACCTAATCATAATCAGTCATAATATCACACATTATTTTTTTCCACTCCACAGGTTTTTAATCCACATTATTACCGTGACATTTACAAAAACTTTATCGAAATATCGACATCGGTATCCTTTCTTACCGAAGCTTTTTTTCTCTTACTTTGATCCACAAACTACCTTCTTGTTAATTCTCAGCCTTAAGAAAAGTCTCGATACAGTCTATCCGTCTGCGTTTCTCAGTGACTAAGTACTATAACGTCACTCTATGCGTCGTGCTAACACGGAATTTACGAAAAAACTTAGCTTGATCGGACTTCAGTAATTTTTGTAAGATGGCACTGGGCTTATGACATTTTGGTTTCCATTATAAATTAATTTTATAACCAACTTATAACAAAAAAACCGGCCAAGTGCGAGTCGGACTCGCGCACCGAGGGTTCCGTAAAAACCTAAAACAATTGCTATTTCTTATGATTGCGTGGACATGAAAGTTTTGTTTTGCTACAGCAGAAAGATATTATAGAGCTGAGTATATGATATGAATTTCAATTCAATACCTTTTCACCTCACTAGCTCGGAAAGCCCTTTTTGTTTGTTTAATATCTATTGTGAAAATCGCTTTTTATCCACATGTGGTGAAAGAGTTTTGACATAAGTGACAAGTGGCTTAAGTGACATTTGACAGCTAACAAAACGTAAAACGTTAAAAGTGCAGAATTTTTAACATCGCAATTAATGAATTGCATCGAGTAAAAACACTTAATACAGTCTGACAACTTTATTTTAATTCATAAATATCAGCATTCAACATTAATCTTCATTCTTTTTGTAAAAACGGATAAATTGTTCTGAGAGCCGAATAAGTCTACGTACGAACAAAACGCATCTGACATTTACTAAAATCTTTTACGTCAAAACTTTTCATTTCAATTCATCCATCATATCAACGTTAAATATTCGTATGTTTTTCTAGATTGTTTTGTTAAAAATTAGTGATTCGAGTGATGAAGAAGTATTAAACACCTGAGGAATTACGGGAAACCGAGCAAAATGCACCCTTTTTCTTATTTTCCTCGCTGTAGTGAGGTGAAAAGTTTTGTGTTATACGCGGGTGAAAGTTATTTTACGTCTCGTGTATTAAAGCACTCGCTACGCTCAGGATTCTATTTTTGAACCACTCGCTTCGCTCGTGGTCAATAATAGAATCCTTTCGCTAGCTCGTGTTTCAAATAACACTCGCACGTAAAATACAACTTTCACCACTTGTATAACAAATAACTATTACGCGTTTACGAGGAAACAGATAGTAAGTTTAAAATTTAAAAAAATATTTTTAGTGTTATTTTACTAAAAATGTCTACTTTTCGTAATTTTTCCTTTATCTTTGCTATATGAAATTTCTTCGTGCCAAGTTTCAAGTTTCTGAGTTTACGGGAAGTACCCTTTAGGTTTTGAGTTCCTTGCGAGTACTCATCTCCAAAGTATGCAACTTAAATTGCTATTTCTTTTGATTGGGTTGACCTGAAAGTTTGTTTTTGCCACAGCTGAAAGGTATAACAGACCTGAGTATTTGATATGAATTTCAATTTAATACCTTTACGCGTTTACGAAGAAGAAGGTAGTAAGTTTAAAATTTAAAAAAATATTTTTTGTATAATTCTACTAAAAATGTCTACTTTTTATAATTTTTCCTTTGTCTGTGCTATATGACGTTGCTTCGAGCCAAGTTTAAAGATTCTGAGCTTGCGGGAAGTACCCTTTAGGTTTTGAGTATCTCGCGAGTACTCAGTTTCAAAATATGCAACTTAAATTGCTATTCCTTTTGATTGCGTTGACATAAATATTTGGTTTTGCTACATCTGAAAGGTACTATAGCCCTGAGTATTTGACATGAATTTCAATTGAATAACTTCACGCGTTTACGAGGAAAATGGTAGTAAGTTAAAAATTTAAAATATATTTTTTTGTATGATTTTACAAAAAAATCTACTTTTCGTAATTTTTCCTTTGTCTGTACTACATGAAGTTTCTTCGTGCCAAGTTTCAAGTTTCTGAGTTTACGGGAAGTACCCTTTAGGTTTTGAGTTTCTTGCGAGTACTCAGTTTCAAAATATGCAACTTAAATTGCTATTGCTTTTGATTGCGTTGACATAAAAGTTTGGTTTTGCTACATCTGAAAGGTACTATAGCCCTGAGTATTTGACATGAATTTCAATTGAATAACTCCACGCGTTTACGAGGAAAATGGTAGTAAGTTAAAAATTTAAAATATATTTTTTTGTATGATTTTACAAAAAAATCTACTTTTCGTAATTTTTCCTTTGTCTGTACTACATGAAGTTTCTTCGTGCCAAGTTTCAAGTTTCTGAGTTTACGGGAAGTACCCTTTAGGTTTTGAGTTTCTTGCGAGTACTCAGTTTCAAAATATGCAACTTAAATTGCTATTGCTTTTGATTGCGTTGACATAAAAGTTTGGTTTTGCTACATCTGAAAAGTCCTATAGCCCTGAGTATTTGACATGAATTTCAACTTAATAACTTCACGCGTTTACGAGGAAAAAGGTAGTAAGTTTAAAATTTTAAATATATATTTTTGTATGATTTTACTAAAAATGTCTACTTTTTATAATTTTTCCTTTGTCTATGCTATATGACGTTGCTTCGTGCCTAATTTCAAGTTTCTGAGTTCATGGGAAGTACCCCGTAGGTTTTGCGAGTGCCGAAAACTCTAAAATTTGCAGCATAAACGACTGTATCTTTTTATTGCGTTGGCTTTTAAGTTTGATATTTTCACAGCTTCAAGGGACAATAGATCTAAGTATTTGGTAAAAATTTCAGCTTGATACCTCCACGCGTTCCTGAGAAAAATGGTCTTGACAGACAGACAGACAGACAGACAGACAGACAGACAGACAGACGGACAACAAAGTGATCCTATAAGGGTTCCGTTTTTTTTCCTTTTGAGGTACGGAACCCTAAAAAGACAAACATCACTATTATTAGGTTTAGTCCTATCCATGTCCATCAACAAATTAAAATTAAAGTTTGGTTTTTACTTTTAGCACATCATATGTGGCCGAGTTTAGTGCAAGGGACCACTTAGTCGATTTACAAGGACACTTTTTTTCTTTCACTAATAGTTTAAGAAAGTACTAGTAACTCCATATCGACAAAGTGGTCCCTTTGTCCGTACACTGACTCATATTCTTCTTCTTTTGAGTGTACTTGAGTCAGAAGTTAATAGCAAAAAATAAAAATCCGGTTATTATTTGGTTTGTGCCTAAATCCTATTCGCTTGTCATGTAATATTTGCCAGTACTACTTGCTTATTAAACTTTGCTTATGAGATCATCGTTGTCATAAGGAATCATTTCACTTAGTTAATCGTAATATCAGAGACTATAGAGATATAGACGACCACAGCCTAAGAACTTTTTGAAGCTCATGTCGATTGCGCCATCTAAGTATGTCAAAGCCACCTAATGATACCGAATATGTAAGAGAAATGTCACCTGCATTGCTACCCCACCTAGTAACAAATAGCGTACCTACTAGTAGTACACTAGTAGCTACTAGGTGGAGTAGCAGTGCAGTCTCTGGTAATATCGATTGAAGAATCATTTCAAAATAAAAAATAAATTAAAAATAAACAAAAATATAGTTGTTTTATGATCACTTGATCAATAATCGGGAAAATTTATGTAGGTATACCGGAAATTTAAATATTCAGGATTTTCATCAACAATAACGATGTCAAGAAAAAGTAAAAAAACTAATGAAGTTAAAGTGCGAAAATGTTGGTGCTGTGCTACTTTTGTGGAGATAAAGAAAGAAATTCCCTGGGGAACTACTCATATTTATCGATTATTGTGACATTCCTAATTTTCTAATATTACTGTAAGTCGTAAAGCAAAGGTCAAAAATAATAGTACCTGAACATTTTATCTACCTACACCCATATCATAAACCCTCCATGGTGCGTTCAAAACCGCACGTTATAACCACCATAAAAATAGATTGTTTCGTTAGTAGTTAGAACAAATGTCTTCTGTAACGATGTTATTATTATCAAATAATAAGCAAAAATTCGATATCATTATGAAAATCCGGGTGGGCCCCGCCCGCCGGCACGCGCCTCCCGACCGCCGGCACAATCGAGTTGGCCATGGCGATGGCAGTGCAATCCGTGCAATGGCAGTCATTCAATCATCATTTCGGGTTTATAATATGTGTGTAGATAAAGCAGTGTATGCAACTGTACGTAATTAGGCCTTAAAACACTCGTGTGATCTTATTATGAAACTCACTTCGTTCGACGCTCCCCTATACATTATTAATACAAGTTTACGAGTAGACTTTTGCCTTACGTATGTCGGAAAAAAATTGGATAATTTTCATATTTATTTCATTGCATGTTTGAGAAAAGCACTATACATACCTCGGCGTGAAAAGGGGTTGCCAGCCTCGTAACTATCCGGCCTCGCTACGCTCGGCCGTCTATATAACTCAGCCGGCAAGCCCCTACTTCCCGGCCTCTGTAGTAATGTACTATTATGCTATAAGTATAGAATACAAGTAACTTCCGAACGAGTGGCGCTGTTAATTAAAACACGACCGAAAGGAGACCGGTGTGCGGAAAAGTACTATGCAATTCCTTTGCCGCACGGGTGCGGAAAAGAATCGCTTTCCATGCATAGCAATACCCTTAAAAAGATCACTTTCCGAGCACATACATTGTAATAGTACATTGTTGCCGAGGTACGGAAAGAAAGGAATTTTCTGACGAGGTACTTGGGTGCCAGGGCGAGGCTTGCCGAGGCCTGGCACTAGTTCCGAGTCAGAAAATTCCTGTTTCCGCTGAGGTATACATAGTGCTTTTCTCAAATATGTGAGGAAATAAAGAAAAAATTTAGAAAAAACTACAAGTATTTTATATTGGAAAAGTTGTGTTGATACTGTGTTTTATAATAGGTAATAAACTTTTAAACATAGCATAAATAAACCACACCATAGTTGGCTTCTTGTTTTTTGATAACTGAAATAATGTAAAACACATTTTCAGAAAAGATATTAGCATTTATGCTCATCTTCGAATTCATACATACGTCATAAACATAAACCCTTTGTCTCTTGACTTAGCAGGAAGCAAGTAATCCACTAATATATTATTCTTTCAAATTAGGTAGAGCGCTATCAATTTCAGCACTACATTCATTTCTGAAAATCATTATTTAAGTTTATTTTGTACTATAAAGTAAATAAACAACGTAACGAAGTAAATTACCATAACCAACTAACTTTTCCGCTTTTTAAATTTATTTTTAATAAACCATAGACAAGATAGCCTGACACAGTACGCGCATGCGTATTCGCGCGCGCACTTTGTGAAGCCCTCTACACACGGCTGTTTAAATGAATTATTTTGCTTGGCTGAATCCGTTTTTGCCTTGGCCCATTAGATTTATATGCAAATATGAGAATTTTATAAGTTTAACGCAGCGGAAAAAAATGGAATTTCATACATTCATTTTACTCCTAGGAGTAAAATGAAGCACTTTCCGTGTTCGATTTAGGAATAAAATGCGGGCATTTCCGAGCATGTTTGAGAAAAAATAATTCTATCAACAAGAGGCAGCATATTAGCCATTCACAGCGCCCTGAATTCCTAAGTGAGACAAAGAACCTTGCACATTGACGCGTATTTTGTGGTCACCACCAATCTCTAATCATCAAGTCAATGACTTTATCGTAATGACATAATTATAATGATGGTTGGACATAAATTAGACGCCGTTATGCGATGAATTGCGATAATCATTAAAGAGTCGTTAACAAAATGGCGCCGGATAGCAAATCAATAAAATTGGGCAATACCCATAAGCAATGAGTACGTGACAAAAATGCCGCCATATTCATTATGTGCTTGAGAATTTCATGGTTTGGCGTATTTTACGACCGGGCTGTAAATACCTTTTGAAGATTTTTTTAAACACTTTTAAGGAGGTCAACCCAATAATCAATAGGTATTCTCAGAATTCTGGTGTTATCGGGCCCACCCACTATCAGTCGGCCTGACGATATCGGCCTGTCAGTTGTTCGGAGCTGTCAAATTTTTGTTGTAACTGACAGGCCGATATCGTCAGGCGGCGGACTGAAGTCGGTGGGCCCCCTTAGATTTCAAGCCTAAGGACCAACTCTTGCTTCGACCACCGATAATACAACTGCATCAGCATAAATATATAACGATCGTAAAATTATATAATTTCTGAAAACCAGTCATACCGGTTGTATTTACATTTTGACATCATTTCTGCATGGTTTGCTTTATTACCACGGCATAGATGCTATTTATCAAATAATTATTCAAAGTACTAACAGCTGATAAACACAAGTTTATGCACTTTAACGGGCATAATGCATTCCAACTATTCACATATATAAACGTGACTAGTTTGAAGATGCTCATGATATATCGTATATAAAAGATAATAAATATGTACCTGATGTATGAATCAGACCTACCACGGACAAATCCAGTGTATTTATAAACATCGTCTTATACGTTAAGGCCACCAGACACTGTCAGTAATAATGACATTATTTCTCTACTCATCCTTCTCATTCTTCATATACACAGAAAAGAACGGGTATAGAAGTAATGACATTATTACTGACAGTGTCTGGACCGCTTTAGACCGATGTTGTAATCGTTTTTAAGAGGCTTCGCTTATTAATCATTGGGTTTTGACAAGTTGAGACTCTTACACCAGTGTTATAAAGACAATTTGAAGACAAACAGTTACCTATGCCTCATTGATAAAAAACATGCCTCGAGCGTTTTACGCCGTTTCCAAAAAAACGCTTCAATTTTCCGCTTGGTTTCTTAAACATGATTTAGAAGAAGCTGACGCGTTTCTTTCGCACGCTCTTCAAAATCCGAGCGATATTGCTTGGAGCATTTATTTCTTCAAACAGACTTTTATCTTTATTTTTTATATTTTTTATGTGGGCAACCGTTTAGATTTTTATTAGAACATCATCATCATTATATCAGCCATAAAGACGTCCACTGCTGAACATAGGCCTCCCTTTAAGGGGGGGTTTCCCATACGCGCCACGCTTGGCAGGCGGGTTGGCGCGCGCAGTTTTTTTTTGTTTATTGTTGTTTAGGCTTTCGGAAGATGCTGCTGCCCATCTCCCGGTATATTCCCTTAGCAGACTCCTACTGCAACCATGGGACGATATGGTGGGGGACAATTCTAAGGCCGGGCGCCCCACGGCATTTATTAGAACCTTAAGTGATTATAGGTGGCCCAAAGTTATACTATTTGGTCAAGAGATGTGACTTTACGGTTTCAAAGATCGAGTACCTAAATAGCAAATTGTGAAGGTTATAGTAGTTTATGTAACTGTTACGTAATAGGGGTCCAGATCACACGAGTGTTTTAAGGCCTAATTACGTACAGTTGCATACACTGCTTTATCTACACACATATTATAAACCCGAAATGATGAATGAATGACTGCCATTGCACGGATTGCACAGCCATCGCCATGGCCAACTCAATTGTGCCAGCGGTCGGGAGGCGCGCGCCGGCGAGCGGGGGCGGGGCCCACCCGGATTTTCATAATGATATCGAATTTTTGCTTATTATTTGATAATAATAACATCGTTACACATAAGACATTTGTTCTAACTACTAACGAAACAATCTATTTTTATGGTGGTTATAACGTGCGGTTTTTGAATGCATCATGGAGGGTTTATGATATGGGTGTAGATAAAGTATTTTTAAAGGTATGCCATTAGGACCGGTTGCCGTAAACCTTGATTCGCAACGAGTTAGGTACTCTAGGTATAGGTACCTAATCGGCAATCTGCGTAAGCTAACAACTTATAAGTTATTTATGTAAAAATTGCCCATGCTAAAAATATCACAATATTCATTAAAAGAAAAAAAAATCATTGCCTCGGGAGAAACTTGGACCCTCGAGTCTGGAATATATTTTATTTATTAAATACCTAAAGATAAAAAAGGCACGTTATAATGCACTTATGATGCTTATGATAGGCCGACAATTTACTAACTGAGATACGAAGGATCTATCACAATCTACCATCATAATAACACTAATGCGCTTAAGAGGAAGCCTACCAAATGTATAGATATTTTTGCTTTTATAAAACAGCCCACGTTCTTAGCTATAGATCCAATAAGTTGTTTCGACATACTATTTTATTTGAAGGCTTCTACAATTCATATGAAATGAAATGAAATGAAAAATGTTTATTCGGTGTAACATAATAGAACGAAAGCAAGGACATACAATTAAAAAGTTTACACCAAAATGGTTGCCACTCAGCATGTGTCATGACAGAGTAGCCACAACGCTGATTTTCAGGGCAACCAAAACTTAAAACTATACTTAACTATTCTTAGCTATTCTTAACCTAATTAGTGACAACAATATTTCCAGGTGACATTCATGTCACTACTGGCAACTCCACTTGACCGGTTTTGAAATTTTATAAATTACTTGGAGTATGTTTCAGCGGCACGTTTACATTACTATTCAATTTAAATAAAAGACGATTAATTGCGTATAAGTACCGTGAGGATAAATATCATTGTACGTAATAAAACTTCCGTGATGTTCCTGATAAACATTAATTATGTGAATTGATCTAGACATCGTATATCTGAGATTAATTCATTATTTATTTATTTAAAGAAACAACAGATACGTGACAATGACAATATAGTTAGGTGCGTACTGTAAGCAAATTATTATTATATTATTAGGACGTTCTATGTATGTAGAATAGAAATATTGCGAAATATTGATTTATTAACGCAATTTAACCCAAGGAAATAAAAACCAATATATATCTACATTAGTCATTAAACATACAAAACTATGAATTTAAATATTTTATCACCTTTAAAAATTAAAAAAGAAACATAGTCACATAAACGTGGAGTAAAATAATTAACACCCGTCAAGCATTAAAAAAAACCCACATTGTTTCTTATTATAAATTATAAAACACACAAACAACTCCAACACACAACAAATAATTAATCAATATTGAAGTTGTATTGGAGTTGCATCCGAATAATTTTCAAGCAAATTCTGATATTTCTGATTCAGACGTTTAGGCACTAGCGTATGTCCGTAAATAATAGTGTCGTAGAATGTATGGGCTCCCATATAAACCACGACACTTTTCTTTCCGGACAAACTCTATTGCGTGCATTTGTATTGTAGTTGTTCCTGTCTAAGCGTGTTTTAATGTTCGAATACGGCCCCTTGTCAAAAATTAAAAGTATTTTTTTAATACAAATCGAGCCCTACTCGCACTTGACCAGTTTTTTTACGTCAGTACATTACAGAATGAACTTTCATTTTTCAAGGTCACTCGCAATTCATTAAGCTCGCACCACAGCGCATCCGCAACGAATACCGTTTGCATGCATTTCGATCGCTACACCGTTACGTAGCCTAAACGTGCGCGTGCGACGGTCAAGGTCGGTCATTGCGCAAACGCAGGTGCTTGGGCACTCTTGTGTGGTTAAGGCGAGGCCTGAGAGTTTTTCTGCTTGGAAGATTTCAAATATTTTGAGAAATATTGAAAGTTTAATGACTAAATGCTCAGTTATAGTATTTAGTACTTAGTCAATAAAAACCCTCTTGGCTGATTTGTTGGTTCAAAGAGATTTTTTAAAGTAAAGGGATAAGTTTAGTTACCTCTTGTGCAAATAGTATAAGTATGTATTTACAATTGGCGCGTGTAAATTTTTTAGTGTTATGGAGTGGTTTACTTCTATTCTACTACTACGTTTTTTTTTGTAGAAAAAAACACGGTTAAAGACAATTTCCTCAATAGAATTATTTTTCAAAGTCAGGTATAATTTCACACTCAAAATAATTATTTACATCAAAAGCTCAAATATAAGGAATATAACGATATCATTGAACAGGCGTTAACTACCTAGATTATACTAGGAGTCATTTTAATGTTATTTAATTTTAATGAATTTATTTATAACAACAAACAAAACAATATTTATTGTAACTTTAGGGAGGGAACATGCAAATTTCCCGAAAAACATTACCCCGATTTTTATAATCTCGATTTTTATAATCCCGAATTTTGAAATCACGAAAGTAGAAAATCCCGAATGCAATATTTCCGAATATTAGAAGTCCGATTGTTACTTGCTCGAATCCTAAAAATCCCGATTGTCAATTTCCCGAAAAATTAAATTCTGATTTTTTTAATTCCGAAAAACTAATGACCGATCGGGTTTTTGGCTATTCTGTAATACGAATTTCGGTTTTTTGTATATTCGGAATAATGAAAATCGCGCTTGTGTTATTTGTCGATATCTTGGCGGGTAATTAGAATTAGTTTAAAATGTTTACTTTGCAGAAAACCAATTATGCAGAAACACAGATAAGGTAACCACTAGATAGGTATTATAAGGCGACTTGGGTTCACCACTCGTCGGAATCCCTGCACTGATAAATTGCGCGGTCGTCCGCCGGCCGCTCAGTTGCGTCCAGGTTTTCGACCTGCGTGTAGTGTGCGTGTACGCAAGAAAAAAAACTTAATACGTATGAAAATTATTAAAAATCATGGCATATTGTAGACTAAGGTAGCGTGGCAAATGTTTGTAGACATTAGGAATCGAAATAGTTGGAATTAAACTCCACTTTGACTTCAAAATGATTTTATGACTGAATGCTTCTAGCCAGCGGAGTTCATTTTGAATTGGTCAATTGAGAAGTAGTTAGTTTGCCCGTCTCTTTTTATCATGTTAAGAACGCAACGTGCCATTCCTTTCTTACGAAAGCACGTGTACGATAGTGATGTGCCTATAATGGTTCTGGACTTATATACCGGCATAACGTATTTTTGACTTACAAAATTTACGAAATACATACTTATAATGGAAAACAGGAGATCTTTATTTATTTTAATTTTTCTTTTAGTTTGAGAAGTTTGTAAATTTTATAGATTTATTCAGGCGGTAGTTTTTTTTCATAAAGATTTAAATATGGGTATTATTGGTACCACATGAACGTTGCTTTTATAAGATACTTTCAATGGGTGTCACATGAGAGTTATTTTCAGGAACTTTTAATTGGTATCACATGAGCGTTGCTTCTATGAGACACTTTCAATGGGTGTCACATGAGCGTTGGTTCTATAAGATATTTTTAATAGGTGTCACATGAGCGTTACTTCTATGAGGCACTTTAAATGGGTGTCACTGTCACATGAGCGTTGCTTCTATAAGACGCTTTTAATTGTTGTCACTTGGGAGTTGCTTTAGTTAACTTTTAGTAGGTGTCACACGAGCGTTGCTTCTACTGGTGACCTATTGATTGTCCGAAATATGATTCGCCGATTATCGATTCGCAGACAACCATTCCCAGATGGGTTTTTTGGTAGAAACACGATTGGCAGAATTTCATTACGCAGAGTAATCTTTTCGAAGACCAGTCAATGCGCAGATTATTGATTCGCAGAATTTCTTTTCGTAGAATGATCGTTTTGTAAGTGACACGATAAGCCGACCAACCATTAGTCGAACAACGGTTCGAAGAATGATCATGGGGTATTTTGTATTGTTTCCTAGACCTATTATAAAACGCCGCTATTTTATAATATGCCTAGCTAAAATCCTTCATATCGTTCAAAGCTCATCCGTTGTTGGCATTAAGCATGTCGTCTATTCGTAAGTAGGGTATTTAATGTATTTACTTCCATGCGGTATAGAGCTAGAATATTATACTAGCTTTTGCCCGCAACTCGTCTGCTTGAAATTATTAATCCATCCCCCTTTTTATGTCCTTACACAGGTTCTCTATGTGTCTTTAAGAAATATTTCGTAAATATTCTATATTATCTAATCCTAGAACGGGTGCGCCAAAGTTCACATAAAATTTGTACTTCGATTATTGGAAGTCCGAAATTGTTGTTCATATTTTTTTTTATCATAATGATCATTTTTTATAAGTATTCTTTGTTCATAACTATCGTTGCTCCGAATTATTTAAGTTTATAATGTAAATCAATCTAAATATCTATTATACTAATATTACTTTCCAGAGTCACCGTTAGGTACGACGACGAGCGAAGCGAGGAGGAGTGTTAGGTATCTTGCGATCCTAACAAAACACAATTTCGGTTTCGGTTAGGTGAGGTTAGTGTGTCATCCTGCCCGAAGGGCATAACTACCCAGAATAGAAGCCCCCGCGAAGCGGGGGCTTCGTCGACACTGTCACAGAAATGACTACCAACAAAAAACGTAATAAATTATATTATGTTTCAAAAAATTCGGACTGCAAACAATTATTAACAATGTCGTTATATGAAAAAATTTCATAACCATAAGCATTATGACAAAAAAAATTATGACGAGTGATAATTCTGATCACAAAACGGTATTACTGAAAAAATTATGGTAAATAATTTTATGTGAGCCAATATGGACCCCCCTAGAACTCAAAATATCTCCAAAATACTCAGACTAATATTTTTTTAGAACGTCACATTCGCAATAAATATAATATATTTAAAATAAAAAAATATCCTAAGGAAGTAAATTTAATGCAGTTTTTAAATATATGCAATTTTTATAAACTTATGAATATGATACATACAAGAACGTTCGCGTTCGCGTCGTGGTGTATCTGTGTGTGTGTGTGTAACACCACCACAGTAAGTATCAAAAATGACTGCAACGTGAACTTCCCTAGCGTATTTGATTTCTTTAAATTTATTAATACAAGGTGTAACAAAAATGCTGGTGATCCTTTTAAGGGCGTAATTGGTATCGTATTCTAATTATGAAAAAAGAAGAAAAAAATGTATTCGCGCGAAAAAAATGTTTGGTTTAGTATGGAGGGTCGGCCGGCTGGGAGCCCCTGTCCTGTCCTGTCCCATAGAAAAAAAAAAATTCCCGTCCAAAAAAAATTCTCCTACTTTTTCTTAGTCACAACCAGTCACGATACCAATTATGCCCTTAAACGGATCACCAGTATTTTTATTAAACCCTGTATTAATTGTAAAGTAAATTGATATAAATAAATAAAATATAAATATAAATACTATGTAAATCATTTTGATACAATAGGGAACGAAATCTAAAAACACCAAAATTGTATGATTTTTTCTTAGTGAAAAAGTGGTTTAAAAAATAAATACTTAAATTTATACCTACTTATTACATATTTATTTATACAATAAGTAGGTAAATTAAACTTAACAACACGATATAAAATTTAGTTTTAGGGATTTGCTTTTAATGCAGAGTTCACTTGCACGCATGGTGCGAACCATATTTGAATCGTGAACGTGTTTGGCCTTTCACAGTCTCTAAAATACGAATTGTGTAAAATTCTAAACATTACTCTACTAAAGGTTACGGAATCGAAATGATTATTCTGCCAAATGAATTTCTTCCAATAATAGTTCTGTGAATTGAAACAGATGCGAACTGAATCGGTTGCGAACCATAGAGCTGCGAAACGTTAGTCGATCAAACGATACACCTACGAATAAACCATTCTGCGAATCGTAGTTCGGCGAGTCGTTGTCTGCGAATCGAAAATCTGCGAGTAATATTTCGGGGAATCATTAGGTAGCCCTTCTACTATAAGCTACATTCAATGGGTGTCACATGAGCGTTACTGCTATGAGATAATTTAAATAGGTGTCACATGAGCGTTGCTTCTATAAGATGCTTTCAATGGGTGTCACATGAGCGTTGCTTCTGTAGGCCACTTTCAATGGATGTCACATGAGCGTTTTCTCAATAAAGTGCTTTCAATGGGTGTAACATGGGAGTTGCTTTAAGGAACTATTAATGGGTGTCACATGAGCCTTGCTTCTAGAAGATGCTTTCAATGGGTGTCACATGGGAGTTGCCTTAAGGATTTTTATGGGTGTCACATGAGGTTTGCTTCTATAAGTTACCTTCAATGCACAGATAAGGTAAGTATCTAGTCTACTAGATAAGTCTCATAAGGCGACTAGGTAAAATTTATAGGTACGTATTTAGAGTAGGCAAATACATATTGCATTATAGTTATTTGTTACTAATTTAGTAAACAGTAAAAATCTTCATTTAACAACAACAAATTACGGTATGGTACGGTATAGTACCGGTAGCGGTACTTCTTATTGGTATTGTAGTACACATGTCCCATCACTACGCAACCACGTGATAGCGTGACGTCCTTGAAACGACCAATCGCAGCGCCGCTATTACCCACCCGCCCCTCGCACCTTCGTCAAGACTCGGTGACTTGCGCCGCGAACAAAATGAGTAACATTATTACTCTATAGGAGGTTCTCTGTGTGCAGAAATTACAATTAGCAGATTTATTGGTTCTGCTGTAAAAAATGGGTTAATTTTGGTTAGAACTCACCTTTAACTAAATCAAATGGCTGTTCAAAAAGTGGGTTAGGCTAGGTTAGAACTGTGACCCTCAACCAACCCAAACGGCTGCAAAAAAGTGGGTTAGGTTAGGTTAGAACTGTGACCCTCAACCAACTCAAACGGCTGCAAAAAAAGTGGGTTAGGTTAGGTTAGAACTGTGACCCTCAACCAACCTAAACGGCTGCAAAAAAGTGGGTAAGGTTAGAACTGTGATCCTTAACCAACCCAAAACGGCTGCAAAAAAGTGGGTTAGGTTAGGTTAGAAGTGTGACCATACTGTGACCCTAAACAACCAACGAAAAAAAATCGGGTTTTTAAAATTTCGGAATAATGTTGAATCGGAATTAATAATTTCGGGATTATGTCAATCGGGATTCGTTGTTTTGAAATTCAGAAATATTGGTTTCGGACTTTTATTGCATCGGAATTTTTAAATTCGGTATTATATGGCTCGGGATTTTAAAAATCGGGTTTTTTACTATTCGGGATTTAAAATATTCGTACTTTAGTTATTCGTAATTTTAACTATCGGAATTTTAATGGGTCGGGCATTACAAAATCGGGATTTTAAAATTCGGGATTTAAAAAATCGGTCTAAAGTTTTTCGGGATTGCGTAGTGTACCCCTTTAGGGAGTATACAGCCTTGGCCAGAAGTGTTGAGCACCAATGCGATTTTCATACAAAACTGGAAAGTTTAGTCCATCGTTTCCATCTTTGTTTAAGTTATTTTGTCAATTAATTTAAACTAATAGGCATGTTTTGTTGAAGTTAGTAGTAACTGCATAGAATATTTGCAATATGTCGCACCGACTTAAATTTACATTTTTGGTACCGTCTGTTTTCATATTTTTTAAGTACCTTGAAAGTGTTATTAAGTGAAGTTTTCTATATTTATAAATAAAATATAACATATATTTACCGTTACCGTACATTGTTAGGATAGGGAAATAATGCTTAACATCAAAATTATAAACAAAAAACACCTATGCTCAATACTTCTGGCCAAGGCTGTATATAAATATACAATTGTCATTTTTTATACAAAAATTTCTGCCTATTTTTGCGGGGGAGGGGAACGTCAAATATATACGTAACGTACAAATAGCCTCGTCAGATAAACGTCAAACCATACAATAAGTAAGACCACTGGTCATATGTTTTCGGCAGAGAACGCCTGTCAATAGCCGCTCCGGTTGGTTGAATGCTCTAAGGAAAACCTCTTATAAATATAACTAACAGTTTTGTCTCAATTTGTTGTCTGTCAGTCTTAACATGACTGTTTTAAATTACTTGATTGTTATTTTATGATCAATCTTTTTAAACGTTCTTGAACTATTCAAAAAAGCATTGGCTGGAAAGGTTACGGTTATATTTAATAATTTTGCTACAATATTAGTTAAATATTATACATAGATAGTGTTACAGATAGTTAATACTACAATATTTTATTTTTAAAAAACATTAATACAAGTCACAAGAGTATTCATTAACATGTCAAGAGTACATTGCAAATTCTAATAATTAGCTAAAACTACACTTATCAAATATATTGAAACTAACTTACAAATAACAAAAATGGTCCCCCAGGTCCGTCCCCTGTGTAAGGGTGCCCATAATGCTGGCTACATTCCCTCGTTGAATGGCGATGCCGATTCTCTGGGCAAGAAATGTGCCAGCTTTGGGGTCCCTAGTGGTGTCGAGGAGCTTCTCTTTCAAATCCTTAAACAACCTATGGGCATCCTGATACCACGCGGTCCCAAGGTCTCCACCGCAAACAAGTGGTTAATACTTCATTTAGGTATGATTGTAACAAGGCTTTAATTGCAGTTTCTCTATGTATTTAGTTCGAACCATGGTTAAAATATCTCTAAGTTGTATAAGTACCAATTCAAATATTATGTTTGGTTTCATCTAAGTTTTTCAGCATGAGATTAATTTCGACCAAGTAGGGTTTGCAATCTGGATTCGAAATATATCAAATTATCCGGATCTACGGATCTTTCCACACATTTCAGATCTGTCGTGCAAACTCTACGACCAAGTTAAAGAGCTTTTGGACTATATAATAGTTCGGTAGTTTTACGATACTTAACCAAAGTTGCAACAGAAAACAGAATCTCATGGTCTTATGGATGGTATGGTGTCACTACATGGTATAAAACCAAGTCGCTTCCTGCCGTCTGTCTGTATGTATGCTTAGATCTTTAAAACTACGTAACGGATTTTGATGCGTTTTTTTTAATAGATAGAGTGATTCAAGACGAAGGTTTATATGTATAATTGCACCCGTGCGAAAGCCGGGGCGGGTCGCTAGCATCAAAATAAAGTTATCCACGCTTGCATTACAGCAATTCTAGCCTATTTTTTGCCTTTCCGACAATCTTAAAATTGCAAAACAGCCTGTAATATTGCACTGGATCGTCTATTAGATGTCTTGGATGATAACAGTCATTATGGAGATTGCTTAGGTTTCGTTTTTACACGGTTTTGAGTAGCTTAATTAATGTTCGTGTTTATATTTTATTTTTATTACTATTGGTGAGTGAAGGTCGCCGCCAAATTTTTAGTTATGAGCTTTCACTATGGCGAAACATGAATTGTTGCAAACTAATATGTATTGTAAGGTTATTTTATGTTAGTTCAACGTACAATAGAAACGGGTTTTACGCAATATTTCCTTTTACGTTGAAATGTTGAAAAATTTGGAGGAGAAATATATGAACAATTGACATATTAAGTATTTGATTGGCTACCGACATTATAATATTTACAAATAATTTAATTAATTGACAAGAAATTTACAAATAGACATACAGGTATCCATATTATGCTTCCAATATCACCATTTTGAGATAAGCATACTTACCCCAGCTTTTTGGGGGCAGAAATTATTTCATGTATTTATAACTTTGTTTATTGTAAAATAGTTACTAAACTATGAATCAAAGATAAGTAGTTAGATCGAAACGGGCTTAGAAATATTCAAAAATGTAGTTTTTTTTTACAGTTTTTCCCATTTTTAGCCAATGAAATGAATTACAGCAGCAGCCAAATTAGCAGTATGCTTATCAATCTTATCATATTACTTTCTGTAATTTTATTAAACCCTTGATCTTACACTATCTTACACTATACTCAGGGTATGCTTCTGCCCCCGAAAATAGTTTTCCATATACATATTTTGTACAAAGTTAACAGGGAACTATCGGTTGTCATCTTACTAAGTCAGTACTTGTACATCAATTGTACATTCCCTCATTTCCTAAAGAGACCCAATTACCGCAGGAATAGTGAAAAATTAAGAATAAATCCATACTTTCACTCTTCCAGATCCTCGCACAGAAGAATGGACATTAATGTCAGGTCCTGGACCTCTGCTCACCATCCTGGCCACATACGTCTACTTCTGCACTTCAGTAGGACCCCGATACATGAGGGACCGGAAGCCCTATGACCTCAAGAACACGATAGTAGTGTACAACGTGTCCCAAGTGCTCATGTCCATATTCTTGGTTTATGAGGTAAGTTCCTACACTCTTTTATGAGGTAACTGCCTATAAATATTGCTCACACATTCCTGGACCTCTGCTCACCATCCTGGCCACATACGTCTACTTCTGCACTTCAGTAGGACCCCGATACATGAGGGACCGGAAGCCCTATGACCTCAAGAACACGATAGTAGTGTACAACGTGTCCCAAGTGCTCATGTCCATATTCTTGGTTTATGAGGTAAGTTCCTATTCCTACACTATTTTATGAGGTAACTCCCTATAAATATTGGTAACTATATCTGGCTAAGTACTATTTCTGCACTGATAGTAGACAACGTGTCCCAAGTGGTCATGCCCATATTCCTGGTTCATGAGGTAAGTTAGTACCTTCTTTTATGAGGTAGGTAACTGCCTATAAATATTGCTCACTATCTCTGGCTAAGTATGTTTTCTGCACTATCTTGGTTCTTCGATACATGGTCATGCAGTCCCCACTACTTTAAGACATTCCTGGTTTATAAAGTAAGTGACGATAGATCTTGCTATAACTTTTGTATGTAGTCATCTACATCATAAAAGTCATATAGCAAGATTCACCTCATGGTGATGCTACTCTGACAATCTGAGCTATATAAACGTGAACTGCAGCACGTCAGTAAGCCCTCGTACATGAGGGACCGCAAGCCATATGACCTCATACAAGAACACTCATGTATTCCTGTCCATATTCCTGGTATATGAGGTGAGTTACTATTCTCTTTTATGAGGTAAGTGCCTATACGGACTACTAACTCTGGTTAAGTACTACTTTTGCACCACCATGAGCAATCCACGAGCGATCGTAAGTCTCACGAAGTAGGGCAGATGCCCCCATTGTGGCCAGTGTGCCTTGTGTGCAATTTTTCTAAGATATTGACAAATTTACAAGTCGATTTAAGAGTAAATTATGTCAGCACAGATGACATAGTCATCTGTCATGTGTCAGTTACAATTCAGTTGCCAGGAGCATTGAAAAAGTGGCCAAAAGTGGCACCTGGAGTTCTATTTTTGAATCTCACCGGTGACTTTTTAGGGTTCCGTAGCCAAAATGGCAAAAACGGAACCCTTATAGTTTCGCCATGTCCGTCCGTCCGTCCGTCCGTCCGCAGTCTAGCTCAGTGACCGTTAGCACTAGAAAGCTGAAATTTGGTTTGAATATGTGCATTAACCAAGCCGGCAAAACGGTAGAATAAAAACGCGAAAAATATATTTTGTTAGGGTACCTCCCGTACACGTGAAGGTCATAATTGCTTATTGACACAAAATGACAGACGACTGAATAGACAAAGGTCTTACTAAAGTGGCTAAAACCGGGCCATCTGCCCTAATTTCTGGTTTATGAGGTAAGTGACGACACAATTAATGCTTTAATGAGGTAGGTGACGTGAAGTAATTCTGACTATCCTCGCGACTCAGGGATACTATCCCAACTCTTTACCAACTAAGCTACCGAGACCATATCCTAAATATGTTTTATTTATAAGAAAATATGGTAAAACAAGCTAAAGACCATATTTTCAATTCCAGGGTTTGGTTTCCGGATGGTGGAACGACTACAACTTCTCTTGCCAACCAGTCGATTATTCCGATTCACCTAAAGCGAAAAGGGTGAGTATCTAAGTATATCGGACAGTATCCTGTTCCTTACATTTATCAATAAATATTTTTGACTACCTACATCGATTTGTATATAGTTGTTCTATATTAATAATATTAATATTACTTTGTTTGTTGAAAAAAGGCAGAGAGAATTATCAACTTAGCGTTCACAAAAATATTTATTCGAAATCTCGCTGGTGCGACTACCGCAGCAGGAGGCCCATTTTTGGCAGTCGGACGCTCGAATTCAAAAAATTCAAGCTCGAAAATAATTACACACAAAAGTTTGTCGCCAATTTTTTCACATGGAATTAATAGTTTAAATAATCATGATTTTAAATTTCCATCACTGTTATTTTTAAAATTTAACTTCATCGTTTTATTCAAAGTTTTAAATGTCGCTTTCGAGTGCTCGAATCTCAAAAATCACCCCCAGTGTGAAAGCCGCCTTACTTGCTTTATTTTTCACATTTATGCCATTTATCTCAATCTATCTGTATTTAATGTGATAATGATATTTGATTTAATGAGATCCTTAAACACGACACGTGAAATAATAATTAATAATTGATATACGTACTTATACGTACTTATTTTAAATTATAGCATTTTTTAAATTAATTTACCGCAAAATGTAAAAGTGCCGCGCAGTGACATCTATGGTCCACTCTCGGAAGCGCTGAAGGTGTTCAACTGCTTGCGTATGATAGCTGCTTGCCATGTCTAAGTTTCAAAATTATCCCACAGATGGCAGCCGCAGTATGGTGGTATTTTATGGCAAAGATCATCGAACTCCTGGACACAATTTTCTTCGTGTTGCGGAAGAAAAATCGGCAAATTTCGTTCTTGCACTTGTACCATCATTTCATGATGCCTATATGTGCTTGGATCGGTGTGAAATTCTTGCCAGGTAAATATTGGTTTAGTTTATAGTAGCATAGACTTAAAAATATGTCACCTGCTGCTGCTCTAGTACGCTAGTTGTTACTAGATGGAGTAGCAGAGTAGGTGACATTTCCTCTTACATTTTGGCTATCCTTAGGTCGCTCTCAACTAGATGGCGCTAAAGACTTGGAGCCTCAAAAAGTTCTTAGACTATCGCCGTCTATTATATCTTTAAGTCTATGATAGTAGTAGTTCCTAATACATTTGGTGACGAGCCTCTTTGACAGTAATGTATTTCGTAATGGCAAAACACGAATGGAGTGTTTTTTTAATGCCCGTCGCTTATTCATTCTTGCCCTTTCACAACGCAAGTAATGATGGGCGTTCTTGAAGTAATATTCAAACTTTAAAACTTTACCTTGATGTTAAACGTTTGTTACCCTCCAACGCTTTTTGAAGGGAAAATTAAGAAACCGACTAAATTATGTAGGCTAGTTACGGTATGCTATCTGCAGCCATCTTGAAACGTGGTTTAAAATTTGTCGCGTTACGTGTATTCTATTCATCTTGGGGAAACGCGTGTTTCTACTCTATCGAGATACTTGCTTTGAGTTCACCATTAAGATTTTATAAGAATTGCGGTTTTTGGTTAGCTTTTTATACCAATAAATTAATCTAATGTCTGTATGTTTTATCTTCCAGGAGGCCACGGTACGCTCCTAGGTGTCATCAACTCGTTCATCCACATCATAATGTATACATACTATCTGATTTCGGGTCTAGGCCCGCAATACCAGAAGTACTTGTGGTGGAAGAAGCACGTTACTACACTACAGTTGGTAAGAATTCGTTTTAAATATCAGTAACCTAATTAAGTCCAAAAATAAAACCTCACTTGCTTACTGTCGCTAACAGAGAGGTTTAAAACTACCAGTACACACACACACAACAACAAATATACAAAGTGTAACAAAAATGCGCGAAATACAAAAATTGTTTTGTATGGAGGGTTGGCCAGCTGGAACCAGTTGTCCCTAACAAAAAAAAATCTTCGCCTCAAAAATTGTTTCTTCTACTTTTTCTCAATCGCAATAATATATGATGCCAATTATGCCCTTAAATGGATCACCATTATTTTTGTTACACCTTGTATAAATGTGGTTTATTTTTAAAACAACATATATTAATACACGAAATCGGCGAATGACAGGAGTAATCTCTTTATTCGATTTATGCCTATACCAATAGCATAAAAACCATATTTCCGGCCACGTTTAAGAAAATATATATTTCTCTATTATCACTGCATGCGGCTGTACTCACTTGTGTTTAGTCACTACGCGCGACATGTTTCGGAGAGCTTAGGTCTCCATTCTCAAGCACTAAGAGTGCTAGGCGAACCGATTCACGACCCGACGTTACGTTTATATATTTCTCGGTTCTTAAATTCAGTGTGTAAACGAGACAGTGTTATGCACATATTCGCTATGTGCGAAGTGCATGGTGGGGGTAACAACGAGAACGATCGCAGATAGATCAGATCGCAGTGTACAATGTGACAAGTAATTAAACTGCAAAAAGCCCTGTCAGCTGTCAAAATAGTGAATCAGCCAGTGACATTTCATATAAGCAAGGAGTACAACCTATTGATGAAAAAGAAAAAAAAGAGATTGAACACCTGCCCAAGAGATGGTGCCAAAATCATGCACACAGCGAATGCAGCAATGTCTCTTTTGCACAAATGCTGCATAAATTGTGAAGACCGCATAAGATTTAAGTGTCCTTTTTATTTTCCAGATCCAGTTCTGCATCATCTTCTACCACAACTTCTCGGTCATGTTCTGTGACTGCAACTACCCGAAGGGTATCAACTTCTTGCTATCTCTCAACGCTGGTCTCTTCTTGTATATGTTTGGAAACTTTTATTATCATAATTATGTAAAATTGACCAGAAAACCTGTCCAAAATGGAGATGTTAAGAAGGACGTTGCAAATGTAAATGGTGTTAAACAAATAAGTGAAGATGTAAGAAAAGACTCGAAATCAAATGTTACGGAAGGAAAAAAGGATTGTTAGCGAAAAGACTTATTTGAGACATTGAGTTCATACATGATGTTTTTTTAATGTCATCATATTGTGCGATGTGATTATTTAAAACATATTGAACATCTTTTACTATGGGTTCAAATCGGAAATTTCGAAAAAAAAAATTACATACACATACATACATACAATCACGCCTATATCCCAAAAGGGGTAGGCAGAGATCACGGACTTCCATTTGCTACGATCAACGTAGCAGAACGGCTCTCCGTAAGCCGCTTCTCGCCCCCGTGAAGAACGAGACGTGATGGGTGGCGTACCGCATCGCCGCCATGCGGATGCAGAAAAAAATTACTGTTTCATATACATTTCGGTCGATCAGATGTCCACATTTACTGCAGAGAGAACATTTTTTTTGGAATTTCGAGGTTGGTCCCATATAAAAAGTTGTTTAGCATGGTTTACTGGTGAAAAAAATATCATGTATAATACAATGAATTACGGTCAGCATTTGCCCGGCTCTCTTCGACAAAAGGGTCCAAATACGATGGACCCCTATTTCTGTGCCACTTTCCCGTGCTGATGTTGACTTTAATTTTCTGTGTTTAAATAATTCAACTAGTAAAGAATAGATGATATTTTGTGATGCTATATTAAGGATCTTTATATTAATAGTTTAATTAAAAGGTACAAGGAAATATGGATAAGTAATACAAAATTAATTGTACAGACAGTTATTAGCGATGAATTTTTAATAATAACCATTTATCTAGAGTTTATTTTAGACTATTTTGATTTGTGATTCCAATACAAGGTGTAACAAAAATGCTGGTGATCCTTTTAAGGGCATAATTGGTATCGTATTCTAATTACGAAAATGTAAGAAAAAAAATTTTCGCGCGAAAAAATTTTTTGCTTTAGTATGGAGGGCCGGCCGGCTGGGATCACCTGTCCCATAGAAAAAAAATTTTTTTCGCGTCCAAAATATTTTTCTCCTACTTTTTCTTAATCGTAATATGATACCAATTATGCCCTTAAACGGATCACCAGTATTTTTGTTACACCCTGTATATGCTTACGATAGTCTAGAAGTTAAAAATATTTTTAGTTTAATTTTATTATCAAACATGCTCAATATTATATGACATTGATTTTTTTTATTTATAATATGTGTCGTCTTATGTGTTTGATAACAATGATTACAGATAATTATTTTTAATGAAACGACAAACCCCAAATATGATATTACTCGTACATTTTGAACTAATATTATTAAGCGAAATGATCATGTAGTATTTTTTATAAATAGATATAATACTTTAGTACAGTCGACGTCAAAGATATCGTTACGGACAAAGTTACAAACATATGTTTATGGCTAAGACAATAAAGTCGTGTAAACATATTTTTGTAACTTTGTCCGTAACGATATCTTTGACGTCGACTGTACCAGCTTGTATGACAAAGAAGCCATTTTACCGAAGTTTAAAATAATTATTTGTGCAACAAGAGAGGAAAGTTGGTTTTTCTTGCGAGTGTTGATTTTGAGTCCCGAGTAAGCGAAAGATTCCATAATTGAATCATGAGTGAAGCGAGTGATTCTAAGTTTGAATCTTGAGCGTAGCGAAGGATCTCAAGAACACGAGATGTAAAAAAACTTTCCTCTCGTGTGACACATACAACTTTTCACCTCAGTAGTGAGAACATATTAAAGTTGAATCCTGAATGAAAGGCATCATCATTATGACGAAAAGCTTCTAGAAACAAAATTTCACACCCTGGAGTGATGAAAGTCAGGAAAGTAGACTTGTTCGAATTGCTGAGGTGAAAATAATATTTGTAATATGCCATTATTATTTCAATATTTATTATAAGTTGCACTCGTGGTTAATAAAGGAAACAAGTTATTTATATACTAACGAAAAAATCAAGTTAGTAATAATATTTCACAGAACGAAGTGCACCAAAATATTTGACATACCTAAGTAAATTTTGTACAGTCGCCATCAGATATATCGGAGCGGCCAAGGTGTTCACAAATATCTGAGAAACGCCTCTATTTACAAGGCGATAAAGTGCATGTTCAAATATTTTTGAGTACCTTGGCTGCTCCGATATATTTGATGGCGACTGTACAGCTATAAAAGCGTGCTAGATATTTTTGCAGTCTTTGTTCTGCTTGATATTTTGGCAGTGCACTGTATATTTCAGCGTGGGATAAATTTTCTTGGATTCATGACGATCTGTCTCCGTCCTAATTTGATTAGGAGCCTAAAGACGATAACATACGATCAGATAGTACTGCACTCGATTAACAAAACATCTATTTGAATATTTAAATCAATGAACCATACAAAGTGTAACAAAAATACTGGTGATCCTTTTAAGGGCACAGTTGGCATCGTATTCTTATTCTGAAAAAGTAAGAATTTTTTTTTCACGAAAACAACATTTGGTTTTGTATTGAGAGTTAGCCAGCTGGGACGTCTCCTATACAAAAAAAAATTCGCGACAAAAAAAGTTCCTTCTACTTTTTCTTACTTGAAATACGATACCAATAATACACTTAAAGGAATCACCAGCATTTTTGTTACACCCTGTAGACAAAAAGTAGGTTTTGTGTAGGTTCTAAATGACAGTCGGAATTGCAACCTGCTGTTTAGTTTTTAAACTTAATGTACCGTTTAAAAAAAAGTATTGACTAGGAGTCACTATAACAATAATAATAAGATATTGAATACCGTTTTATTAGGCAGGCGTCCGGTTCTTCATCCAATAGCCCATTAATCAGTCCATACTTTTCACCCAATAGCCTGGTACATTTTAGACTCCATTAATTCTCAATAGTCCTTACACCATGGCGGGTGCTGTCTCTGCGTGCGTCCCATGACACGGGCAGCGGCAGCTTCCGCTTAGTGTACCCCTCACTTTTCATTAAATTGTCGAAAGGGCCTCTGCGTGTTGGCTTCGGCTCCGCATACGCCTCCCAAAGGTCCGGAGCACCATTGTTCCGTGGTCGGGAAAGACATGAAAAGATATATATGTTTTAAACAATCAATCCAAAGATTTTTTTACTAAATTGATACGAATGACTTTATTGTATAAAGCACTGTGTGATATGATATAAGAAATATAAAACTTCAAATACAACACGCTATTTTGTCCAACCGTACGGTGATTAGAAACTGGTGAATAAATAATTATCAATTGTTTTCGTGAGTTTTATTTTAACGGTTCAGTCACATTTAGACTAAGAGCTACCCCCGAAAATGATGTAAAATTACGCGAGCAATGAACCCGTCTTTAAAACCTTTTCAACGCCAAGAGCCATTAAAGTGGTCGAGTACTGTCGTGCCTACCACGCCAACAACCACTAAAAAGGCTATGGCAGACGCTGTCAAATCAATTTTACTGTTGACAGATAAGGTTTAAATTAGTATCTCACTAGTTGAAATGTTGGCGTGTATGCCACATTTTGATGCGAGAGAGAAAGCGTTGAAAAGGTTAAACAACGAATCTACTGAATAGGTTATACAAACAAATTATAAACATTCGTCTTTATGACCACGAATGACACTTTGAATGCTTAAACTATAGAATACCAAGAAATTCAAACAAAATTTACCAAAAAGTAGGCATCTGAATTTTTACAATAACTATTTAATACGGGATATTTACCATGTAAGTTTGTTTTGATGAGTTACTCCGTGATAATGGCGCATGCAACAGCTGTGCCGAAATATCAGAAATATCCCGTATTAAATAGTTATAATTTAATTGAGAAATTCAACGAGTTCAACAAACCCCTATACATGGCTTTTGTTGATTACAACAAAGCCTTCGACAGTGTGAAACATTCTGCCGTGTTTTCAGCAATGCGACAGCATCAGATCAACAATACCTATGTTGAGCTCGTTGAATCTATCTACCGCAAAAGCACAGCGTGCATTAAATTGCATGTTCCCGGTCCAAGGTTTCGCATTGAAAAAGGGGTAAAACAGGGCGACCCGCTTTCTCCGAAACTGTTCACCTCTTGCTTGCAGGAAATTTTCCAAAAGCTGGCGGTCAAGTGGGAAACGATGGGCGTCGACATCGGTGACAAGAGGTTGACTAACCTGCGTTTCGCCGATGACATCGTCCTATTCTCCCACACTGCATCCCATCTAGAGCAAATGCTACAAGACCTTAGCTCGGCAAGTTTTGAAGTCGGACTCACAATGAATAGGGGCAAAACCCAATTAATGACCAATAGCGTGAAACGTAGGGTCCAGGTAGATGGGCAGGATTTACAATATGTCGACGAATACACCTATTTGGGCCAGATAGCATCCTTCGATAACAGGCAGAGCAAGGAAATCGATCGACGCATCGAGAACGCCTGGAAGAGCTTCTGGTCCATGAAAGCGCTTATGAAGGGTAACCTTCCACTGACACTAAAGCGCAAACTCGTCGACATGTGTATCCTGCCTATCCTAACCTACGGCGCACAAACATGGTCATTAACGAAGGCTGAAAAGTCCCGACTCAAAATTTGCCAGCGAGCCATGGAGCGCAGCATACTAGGAGTTCGTAGAACCGATCGGATTAGGAACACCGAACTGCGCTCCAGGACAGGTATCTCGGATGTGGGTGTTAAGACCGCCAAGCTCAAGTGGGATTGGGCTGGACATGTCTGCCGCATGCACCCGGAACGATGGGCTAAATTAACAACTCTGTGGACCGAACAAATCGGCCGGGGCAGAGGCAGACCAAAAAGGAGATGGCGGGACGATCTGGACGCATTTTGTAGCGAGTGGCGAGAGTATGCACTAGGCCGTGACGAGTGGCGGAAGCGAGGGGAGGCCTTTGCCCAGCAGTGGGACACAGTATAGGCTACGGAAAAAAAAAAAAAAAAAAAAATAGTTATTGTAGTGTTAGTGACCATGTTAGCTTAAAATCGTATATATGAATATGAGATTAATATTTAATTCAAACCAGCAGACGATTTTAATTTTCCTCGGCATTCTTCGGTACTAGCTCTTTGACTAATAAGGCAGACAATGACTTTTAAAAAGTTTCTTTTATTTAATATGTATGACATTTAACCTTTTATAGGAATGTTCTAATGTGGTCCCTTTTGTTTATCAACACGACTACTACGAGCTATAGTCTGGCAAACCAAAAAGCGCAGTAACAGTCAGAGTAACATGCTATACCCATCCCTTTTTCAGTAGTGAGAGTACTAGCATTAGACAAAGACAGTATTATTCCTCCTGTCTATGCTTGAAGTGGAACAAACTCTGGCCAAACTATACGTATTACTGTGGTTTGGTCTTTTTCTAATGAAAGTAATGAACGAGAAAACATAAGTCTGCCAGTTCTGATATGGCCGGAGGTGCCTGACAGACGGCGCAAAAGGTGACAATGTTTGTCGTGATCTGTCAGGTAGTTCCGGCCATATCAGAACTGGCAGACTTATGTTTTCTAGTTCTATTATTTAAGCCCTATATAATGCCATTTATAGATTTTAGCTATGACATATGACGTAAAGTTTAGTAAACATTTTGAAACCGGAAGTGAGGTTTTTTTGGAATCCCGGCCAAATTTGTATGCAATTATCTACTCATCCTGACTCAGCACAACTTTTCCATGTTGCCATGCATTTTAAAGTTATGTCATGTAACGTAGGTAATATGGGCCCGGACTATTGTGGTAAGTACAGCCCGTGAGGTCTAAAAAGAACCTTTCGGGTTAGAAAGAGACGTCGGGTATGAATCAACAGAGACACATGAAAAAGCAGAACAACAATATTACCTTCGTGTGACATCGCCGATTCCCGAAGGTTCTTCTTAAAGCTCACGGACTGTAGTAATTAGTGAGTTTGGGTTGTCAACTGACTATTTGATACATGACAAGATACACTGTAATTTTTATATTAGAGTCTGTCCGGAAAGAGAATGTTGAATACCGTATAATGTATGAGCTCGCATGTAAACCACGACACTTCTCTTTCCGGACAAACTCTAGTAGTCATGTACGTTCAAATATTAAATCACGCCGCTAGCCTTCGTCTGGATTCAGGTTTAGTTTTAAACACTATTTATTTAGATAATGCTCAAACTGAGTGACATTATCCGACATCCATAAAGGACGTAACGATCATAAAGATACTAGAAATTTCCAATCAAACGCTACCACGATAAAGCTGATTTTCAATTGTATCTTCACACCAATAACGCCTTACTGACCGATAATGTCTTCGATTGAGAAAACACTATTTTTTTCAATGTATTGTCTTAACTAAATGCAAATTTAATCCATTGCTCCACGCTTTGATTACTTGGGTTCAGTGTAATTATAGTTTTCGAATGAGCCGGTGGTGATGCAAGGTTACCGCTAACCGCGAGTTACATCCAGTAGACTAGTATCTTAGAAGTACTAGTATCTTAATAGTATCTTAGTAATCTAGTAACTTGACGGAGATAAACGTGAATATGGCGTTAATTTTGAAAGCGGCGTGGCAGGGATATAGATATGTATTTGAAGAACTGACAGGTAAGATTTTTATTGACGCTGCATAATATTAAAATTAAATATAGCTTTATGTTTTAAAAATAGGTTTCTAAAAACTGTAGGTCAATTGAAATAGCCAGTAATGTAAACAAACCAATTCACCTTTATTGCAACTATTATCTTTTAAAGAACATCCGTGGTTTTATCATCAATTTAATACATAATTCGGTTATTAAGATTCGTTTTTGGTGAAAATGTTCGTTAAGTATTTATTTCAGTAAAATTGAATTTCTTTCATCAATTCATCACATTTTCTCATGTGTCATTTTGTTTCCAATTGCAATTGTCAGTCAGCCATATTTTGCTTACATTATTTTCCATTTCTACTGATGTTCAGTATACTTCAATTCAGGTATTTGTAGATTTTTTTGTATTTGATGTCCTGTAATCATTATGAAATAGATATGAAGAGAAATTAAAATAGATAAATATAATTGGTATTGTTTAAGGTAATACAGCCGAATCTTTAAACGGTGGTTAGCATAGGATACAGGAATTTTGTTTTGACAACTGTTGGTTAGAATTAAAATGGAAATTTTAACCCTACGAAATAATTCGGCCCGCAATATGCAACACACTGAAGTGTTAAACCAACGGTAATTGGTCGTTATTAATTACGGGGTCACAATTAATTATAGAGTTTGTCTGGAAAGACAAGTGTCGTGGTGTATATGGGAGCTCATACATTGTACGACACTTTTTTTCAGGCTCTATCTAACTTAAATACACTTGATTAACGATAATACTATTAAATTCGTGTATGGCGTGAATTTAGTATATGTACGAGATTTTGTACATATCTAACTATATATACATTCTACTTGTTTTATTTGATTAGGTGAAAGCACGTGAAAGTAAGGAGACGATCCTTTTATATCATTTGAAATTCATAATATCTTCTCTGTTTTGTTGTCTTATAGGTACTCTTTTCACTGGGATTATCACTTAAATACTATAGTCGCCAGGACGCTCGCGTTCCCATACAAACGTAGTTTAGCTCTCATTTTAAAACGACATGTTTTAGAACCACGAAATTTGTCATGGGCATTTAAGTAGTATAGATCTTTGTCGGTAATTCATTTTCGTTGCAAAAAATTGTAATATAAATAAAATACAGCCAGATACAGATTTACATACAAAACTTATTTTTGCTATATTTTCTTTGTATTACATTTTTTAGCAACGAAGACAAATTATCGACATAGATCTGTACTGCTAGAATGCCCATGCCAAATTTCGTGGTCCTAAAGCATGTCGTTTTAAAATGAGAGCTGAACTACGTTTGTATGGGGACGCGAGTTCACGCGAGCGTCCTGGCGACTCTTAAAATGTTGTTATACATATAGTCCTCTTTGAGCTCTTTGGTAACCTTACTCACCAGTAGGAATACAGAGATCCACAAAGCATCGAATTTAATTAAATAAACAGAAACATATAACATTTTCTTTCAATAATCAAAGTAATCAAAGAATGACCTGCACAATAAATGACATTACCTACCTACGATGTCTCGATGTCTTGATTGACACACAATGATAATTAAGACTTAATTCTGTATAGCATTACGTCTATCAAGATTTATTTAAAAAAACGTATTTTATTTAATATGCAAGCTATGTGAGCTCTAAGAAGATCCTTCGGGTTTTAGAAAGAGACGTTGGGTACAATCAACAGTGACACATGAAAAAGCAGAACAGCAATATTACCTTCGTGTGTCATCACCGATTCCCGAATTCTCTTCTTAAAGCTCACGAACTAACTGTAAGTAATTTTGATTCTAAATGGGAGGGGGATATTTATAACAGTTGTTAACTTGTCAGCCCTTTACTGGTTTTGCATTCAATTTAGAATTAAAATTACTAAAATAATTTTAAACAAAAAAGAACCGACTTCACTTAGGATCCGCTATTCCAAGAGGAAGTGGCCGAGTTGCTGTAAAAAATAGTGAAATCACTATATGTGTGCCTGCCTATAATAGTTGAAGAGTTCCCTCGATGTCTCCAGGGTCCCATCATCAGACCCCGACTTGGTGACAATGGGACCATCTAGGGGTTATACCCGTTTGACTAAAAAAGAAATTGAAAATCGGTTCACGATTCACGGAGATCTTGAGTAACATACATACAAAAAAAAGATTAAAAAAAACAGTCGAATTGAGAACCTCCTCCTTTTTTGAAGTCGGTTAATAATATAAGTATTACGAATGGTAGTATCCAGAATAAAATTGGCATAACTGATATTTGTGTCGTGTAATGCTAACGCAAACATGAAATATTCTAACGCAAAAATGTTTGATCAGAAAAAAGTATAAAAGAATAAAAGAAACAAAAAGTTGGAAATAGAATCAGTTGAGAAATGCAACCTGAAATATGGCTGCTCTACATGATGACCACATAAGGACCACATAGGGACGCAGCTATAAGTACGACGGAATGAGATCGCATTATCGTTAGCTCGCTCTAACGCATAGCTGCGTCCCTATGATGGCCCATCATGTAGAGGGGCCCTAAAATGGAACAGTTAGTTGATACTACAATTTAACCAAAGCTGAAACGGAGACACTTCGCTCCCTTCGCTCGGTCAATAAGCCCAACTGCTCACGTACGTACGTTTACTAATTGGAATATCAAGTGGTAATACATAGCATTCATTCAATTACAGATGGTAATGAGCAACATTTAAAACACTAGTCACAAGGTTATTGTTCACTGGAAGGGGTCATCATTCTTAGTGTATTAAAAAAGGCGTAAGTGCATACGTTTTGAATGGCGGATACGTCTTTTTGGCGGGTGTGAAGTTATTGCAGTATCATGATGATATATAAAAAAAGAATGAGCATCGATACTTTGTGGAAGTAGTATAAAGAATGCGCTTTAATTAAAATCTTAGAAACCGGTAGGTAAGAATCATTGTTACACTATATACTTAGCTTATACTATATACGTATTTATGACACTTAGTTCAGAGCGTTATCACACTTGCGAATCTTGTGATTTGCGAGCGAACACGCCGCGATTTCGCCGCGTACAAGTTTTGTATAGAAATAGCTTTCACATCGCTCAAGCGTGATAAGGCCCTTAGGGTACAGGCATCGGAAAAGATTCCCTTACTTACCTACTTCGATGACTATTAAAATTAGCACACTATACTTATACGAGTACTTTTCGATAAATTAAGGAAAATGTTGAATTCTTGTTGACCGTCTTGACAGAAAACCACAGAATAATAAATAGCTCACTGAAGGAAGCCCACTAACTGCTCGATAGGGTAAACAATTCTTGTATAGCTGAATTTTGGTGAAGTTGTAGATAAAGGTGTCTTACACAACATACTAAAAGTACCCATGGATAGGGGCGCCGCTAACGGGGAGAGGGGGGTGTAAAGGTCCCTTTTTTTGGCTTTTCGTAAATAACTCAGTAGCGGTGGCTCATACGAAAAAATGTTCTTCTACTTAATTAATCCTCAGATAATTTTCTACAAAAAAGGTTCTTTACACTTTTTTGCTGGGATCAATGTATAGATTTAGATTTCGATGAAATACGATAATCACTTTTTGAAACTTTCGGAGCTATTGTGTATATGTGTATAAGTGATTACAGTATTTCCTCGAAATCTCATTATACATTGATCCCAGCAAAAAAAGTGTATAGAACCTTTTTTGTAGAAAATTATTTGTGGATTAATTAAGTAGAAGAACATTTTTTCGTATCAGCCACCGCTACAGAGTTATTTACGAAAAGCCAAAAAAAGGGACCTTTACACCCCCCTCTCCCCGTTAGTGGCGCCCCTATCCATGGATACTTTTAGTATGTTGTGTAAGACAGCTTTATCTACAACTTCACCAAAATTCAGTTATACACGAATTATTTCCCCTAAGTTTTCCTGCATTTAACGGGCTAAAAAAGGAACTCAAAAAGATGCAATGTGTTGACGATAAAAATGACATGTTTCTTTTTGCAACAATTTGCAGACCAATAACAATAGAGGGTGAAATTATAACCACCGTTCATATTGAGTGAGATAATTAGGTAGACCATACTGAACATCTTTTACTATGGGACCAACTCCGAAATCGCGATTATTTCACCACATATAACGAAAGTCGCAGGATCGGGATAGCTGGCGTGCTCTCATTTCGGAGGCCAAGATCCTCTTTGGATCGTTGAGCCAAAATAGTTAGTTATATAACGAAAGTAAATAGAAGAAGCCCAACTATTTACTCCTGCATTGCCCATAAAGTCTTCCACCTTCCTGATTTCAGATACCAGAACAAACACATGGTTCCTGGTCGCGCGGCCGTACCAAGGTCTGACACTCCTGGGCCTGTACCTCATGTTTGTTCTCCGATGGGGTCCGGCGTGGATGAAGAACCGACCTGCCTTCAATCTGGAGAAAGTTCTGATAGTGTACAACGGATTACAAGTGTTGATATGCGCGAGGATATTTCTAGGTGTAAGTATATAACATTTGTTACACATTTTTCTATGAAAGATTTTTCCCTTCCTGCCTTTTTTATGTCCCGAATTGAGTGAACAGATTGTGGAATAACTAAACCCTTACAGGGACCTTATTCAGGGCCTGCCCCCTTGAGTTCTGAATCTAAAACATAAGCTACGAGAATACGGATTAACAAGATTGCGCGAAGGGTCTATCATTTATTTTGGCTCAATAAATGTCTATTTCAAGCAATTTGATAAAGTACATTGTGTTTAATTCGGGCGATATTAAATGAACTAACTCGACTCAAAATTATGACTTCTGATTACTCTTTATGCTTTTTATGCCCCAGTCCTTTCTGCAGCTGAATGTAGGACTAATATACTTAGTAGCCGCCTTGCACTTAAATAAAACTTCGATTCTTAGTAGACTGTGGTATTGGTATCCTGCCATATTGATGCTTAAATCAACCTCTCAAATATTCGCAAAGTGACATTTGCAACAGCACTTTACTTTAACCACAAAAGAATAAAAAAAAAAAACTCTTACCACAAATTAAGCGACTTTCTATAATATTAAATAAATCACGAGTTACTCAAGTCTTTTAAGTCGAATACTGCTCGACATGTTACGCTCCATAACGAGGAGCTTATTCATGACATGAGTCATTCGCGTTGGCTAGCCGACCGAGATTTTCTATAATCCTTCTTCTTTAAGTGCCTTCTTCCTCCCGGAGGTTGGCGACCTTATGCCTATATGCCACTCTATGTGAAGTCATGCGTATTAGTTTCTCTGTACTGTCCACGCCTAACCAGCCTCTATAATAGATATTTATTAACATTTCCAGTCTCTACTCTACGCCTGGGCGTTCGACTACAAATGGTTATGTGAACCAGTGGACTACTCCACGGACGAGAAGGCCATGCGGGTTGCCAGATACGTCTACTACTATTTTCTGGTCAAGATCCTCGACCTGGCCGATACCGTAAGTATCTAAGTTTAACATAGCCATCAAAAATCTGTTATTTTGTAAATACACGGTGTCTGTCCCGCCGAGTTTCTTGCCGGTAATAAGTAATACTTCTCGGGTCAGAGGTGTAGGGTTAGAACCGGTGGTAGTTTCTTTCCTCTCTGACGTTCATAAGTGCATTGTAATGTATCTAAATTGAAGAATAAATATCTTTTATCTTTATCTTTATCTGTACTGAAAGAGAGTGTCGGGGTTTATATGGAAGCTCATACATTCTACGACGCTTCTTTCCGGACACTCTTCGAACGTGCACGCTTGAGCTCGTCCAAATGTGTGTAATGCCAATAGAAGTCTCCGCTCCGCTTGTCGCTACCGCTTGAACAACCACTCAGTTGGTACCTTTACTGTAAGCGTAAACGATTATCAGCGTTTGCGATACTTTTACCACAAAATACGGCTACGTATTTCTGGCTCATTAAGTCATTATCCAGATTTGTACCTCCGTCTAATCTCCGTGATATCATGCTAACTGTACGAAAAGTATGACGTAGTTTAGACTGACCACGCACAACAATTTTACTCCGAATGCTGCTCTCAACCATGGGTCATCATGGCCTAGTGTAAGGGACGTAGTGACACAGTTATCAGCTGCGACCCTGTGGAGGCCTATGGTGGAGAGCAACTATGATGCTATAGATACTCGGTGTAACCGCTTAGATTTCTAAGTAATGATTTTTCTCCTTCACAGGTATTTTTTGTGCTTCGCAAGAAGTTCAGCCACGTGTCCTTCCTACACGTATACCATCATACGGGCATGGTTATGTTGACATGGGCTGCTTGCACCTACTTCCCAGGTATTTTTTTTACTTTACAATACAACGATTCTTTATTGCACACCTCGAATAGCAACAGCATAGACTTATATCTTAAAGTCTATGGCAACAGGAAGGAATTCCTTTGACATTAGTCAAAGGAAGTGGATGGGCAGTGCAAGCTCCATAACCTACTGCGTTTTTTTACGATAAGAAAAATCGTGGGATTATCGTCGTGTGATCTTCGGGAAAACGATTTTAAAACTTGCCATTTGGCTCTTATTGCCTTCTCGCTAATAAAAAAAAATCCTTTAATATGTCCCAAGCAGGGATGTCATGAATGTCGATTTTCTCACATTCGCGAATGCGAATGCGAATATTCAGGATGCGAATGTCCGAATGCGAATGCGAATACTAATGTAACGGAGTAGATTCAAAAAAATTTATCTTGCTTATGATTTTTATGCTTCCATAGTTCATAAATACAGAACATGATATGTGATGGGGTCCTATATTATTGATCAAAAGGAAACAAGTGATACCGTCGTTTTCACTTCCTGCGTATGAGCAAGCATATGACCATCGGCCGGGTCGGCGCGGACAAAACAGGATGCGTTCTGCCCACATTCGCATTCGGAACATATTCGCATCATTTCATGCGAATGCGAATGTTGATACGAATGTCCAAAATGATATGAATATTCGCATTATACGAATGCGAATGCGAATATTCGTGACATCCCTAGTCCCAAGCCGCCTTGAACCAGCGTGGGGACTATTATCCCTCTCGTGTATGAGAGGAGTCCTGTGTCCAGCAGTGGGACATATATTATATTATATTATATTATAATCTTATATTTCAGGAGGCCACGGAACGTTAGTTGGAGTGATCAATTCATTCGTCCACGTGGTTATGTACGGGTACTATCTCCTGACGGTCGCCGTGCCTAGCATGAAGGATTCCATGTGGTGGAAGAAGTACATCACACAGTTGCAAATTGTAAGTATAGTGTGAACTTCGTATTTCGAAGGGTGTAGTGTTTCGGCGGTTCCGGGGAACGCTGCCAAATATTACACCAGAGAAGGTGGCACAACAGAAAACCGTCGTGTCACCAAAATAATAGTTTTAATTTATAATGTAATATGTATGCTAGTCTATAAGGTATCTATCTATGGGCCACTAGTTGCCTGAAAATAAACGTTTTTCATTTCATTCATTCATTTGTATGGAAGTCCAGGAGTAGAAGGGATGGATTCCCTTTTAATGAGTCAAATACAAAAGAAATCTACAATATGCTCTTCGTAAACGTGACAACGAATGTAAAGCGCTAGAAAATATAACGGTCACATTCGTCACTTCGCGCGATATGAGCTTAGGTCTCCATCTTCAAGCACTAAATGTGCTATTTGAACCGGCCCGTAACGCAATGATGCACGTCGCATTGCCGACTTCCGACCTGCGTTCGGCGCGTTTATAGTGTTAGCAGAGACTATAGAGATATAGACGACGACAGCCTAAGAACTTTTTGAAGCTCAAGTCAATTGCGCCCTCTGTCCGAAAGCCGCCTAAAGATACCGAAAATGTAAGAGGAAATGTCACCTGCACTGCTACTCCACCTAGTAGCTACTAGTGTACTATTTGTTACTAGGTTATATCTCTATAGTCTCTGATGTTAGTATGTCTCAAGAAAGTTTAAATTTAATGAATGTAATGTAATAAATATTCTAACTAAAATCAAAATAATTCAAATAGTTATGTTAGATTTCGATTTATTTATTACAACATTATGATTACAGCAAATTTAATGTATATATGAATCTCAATATATAAGAATATAATAATGTTGAGCAAGTAATTTCTGAATTTTATATATTTCCCAATATGTAATGCTGGCACCACACTTCGGGTTATTCGGCCGAATATTCGTGTTATATCTCTCTCTATACGATAAAAATAGAAAGAGACGCAACACGAATATTTGGCCGAATACCCGAAGTGTGGTTTCAGCATAAAATTACGCGATTAATCCGGTAAATCATAATAAGTGTAATAAGTAGGTAGGTAATTAATTAAAGTGATCCAAAAATGTTCATTCAAAGTTCACCTGAAAAGGATCAGCAGTAATATATAAATAAAAGTTTAAATCGAAACGTGAAATAATTATACAACATGAATACGAAAATATTTATATCAGACGATAACAATGACATAAAATCGGTTAACAAAGTCCAAATTATTACTAATCGTCCAGTAATGTAAAAAAAAACGTTTATTAAGATGGAATTCTAGGAATTCAATCAAATTACAGTTGTTTATATGACATAAGTAAACGCATGAGATAATATGCTTACCTTTATTTTTTTATTTACAGTTGCAGTTCCTACTAATAGTCATTCACATGGCGACCCTGGTGTGGAAGACGGACTGCGCCTACCCTCGGTGGATAGCAGCAGTATTCCTGCCCCAGAACCTCTTCATGCTCATACTGTTCATAGACTTTTACATAAAAGCTTACGTCAAGCCTAGGAAGGCAAAAATGAATGGTCAAAATGGTGTCCAAAATGGCCTCCGAAAAAATGGGGTGCATAAAAGTGAACTTAAAAAGGAGTAGATATTCGTTAATAACCGGAAAATGGGGTGAGTAGGGATAGCGGGGGCAGTCGGGTCATGAATGGGGAGAGTAGGGATGACTGAGGGGTAAAGTGGTTTTTATAAACTACGGCTACCAAAATAATATTATTCTTCTTGTTACAAATTAAGCGTTTATAATCATAAGTCCTTATTCCATTATAGACTGATTGTCATTACATCATATCCAGCCGTCGAACCAAACCAAATTAAGCTATTATAAGTTTTATTATCCTAAATTGTCGATCTAATAATTTTCAAAACTCGCACTAGTAAGAAATCCCATCTCACTCAACTATGGGGTGAGGTGGGTGTTATGTACAAGGGATTAAACTAAAGGAGCTAAATGACACGGCACGCAAGTATATTCGAGACTGATTTATTTATCGCAAGTAGGTAGACACGTAAATCCTAACCTACCCTTATTTCATACACGGCATTCTTCCCTCCTAAAAGGAAGGACTTAGGTATTTACTTTTACATAACTTATGTTTGCAACAATGACATACCCTAGGTACGAAACCGATTTTTGAAAAAATTTGCATTTTTTTTCCGCGACCCTTAGTCCTGCCTCTGACAGTATTTTAAATACTGCTAATAAACGCTTATAATGATCGTCGTCATTAACCCCCGTGACTAAAATGTCGTCGCAATACACCGCAATTAGGTTCATATTCTTAAACAGGTTATCGAGGACGCGTTGAAATTTACTCATGGCACATTTTATACCAAATGGGAGTCTATTATAGCAAAAACTGCCCTTATGCGTGACAATTACACACAGTTGTTTAGATTCTTCAGTAAGCGGTAATTGTTGGTATGCGTGGCTTAAATCTATTTTGCTAAAAAGTTGCCCACCTTGTAGGTTTGAGAATATTTCATCGATACGGGGTATCGGATATTTGTCGTCCTCCAATACCGGATTAAGTGTTATTTTAAAATCTCCGCACAGCCTGACCTCACCTGATTGTTTGATGACGGGCACGACGGGCGTCCCCCACTCGCTGGTCTCCACTGGTGAGATGACCCCGTCCGCCTGCAGGCGGTCGAGCTCGGCCCCCACAGCGGCGCGCAGCGCGTGCGGTACGGGGCGCGGCTTGCACAGCACGGGCCGCGCGTCGCTGGCCACACTAAGCTGGATAGGTTTACCTGTGAATTTACCGGTTCCTTTCGCAAACACCTGTGGGAACTCTCGAGCCAGCTGATTGCCAATGTCGTCCCGTCCGCCACTGATACCACGCCCGCCACTGATACTATATACCTCTTCGGGACCGCATTGTATACCTAGCGCCATCAACCACCGACGTCCTATGATGGGCGGGCTGTCATCCGAGTCTACTATGACTAATTTTAAATTCGATAGTTTTGTATTACCATACAATACGTCACATAAAAGTGTGCCCTTTGGCAAAACTCTCTGTCCCGCATACATTTTTAAATGTGTTTTAGGAGGCAACAAATTAACATTTTTAAATAGCTGACTGCAGAGTTTGCTAGACATTGCCGTTATAGGAGAACCACAGTCCAGCTGCATGCGTACGTCCACTCCATTTATTCTCACTGTGCAGTACCACGGTTCGTCTCCGGCGGCGTCGCCGTCGGTGTCGCCGTCCATTGTGTATAGCGGTACGTCGTATTCGTCATCGCCGTCCTCTGACTCGACGTCGTCGTCGCTCGCGTTCGCCGATTCCAGGCATAAATTAACCTTATGTGACTTCCGGACTTTACACGCTTTTGCTATGTGTCCCTTCTGGCCACACACGTAGCAATCCGTATTCGCGAAGGAACAGCTCCTTGGATGGTGTGTGCCCAAGCACCGGGGGCAGCGCGCGCGCGGCGCCGCCGCCGGCTGCCTGCGGCGCGGGGGCGCGCGCGCCGCCGCTGCCGCCAGCGCGCACCGCGTGCACGCTTTCTCCTTGCGTCGACATCGCCGCCGACGTCTCGTTCCCAGTGCCGCTACTGGGTCCGCTTGTTTTTGAGTCTCGATCCGCCGCCTCTAACGACGTCGCTATCTCCACTGCGCGGCGGAATGTTACTTGCTCCTCCGTTAGCAACTTAAAACGTATCGCGTCACTTCTCAGACCGTATGCCAGTTGATCGCGCAAATTCTCTTCTAAATACGTTGCGCCGGTGAAGTTACATTTTTGAGCGAGTTGCTTAAGTTGTGCCACGTATTCGTTGATCGACTGGTCAGCCGTTTGCTTGCACGCACGAAATGTCATACGCTCTGCCAACTCGGATCGCTTAGGGGACAAATGCTCGCGAACTTTTGACACTATAACGTCGTAGGTCACTTTATCGGGCTCCTCCGGATAACACAAATCTATTATTAAGTCCAACGTCTCAGGACCGACCACCGCTATGAGGTACTGCGCACGGGCTTCCGGTTTTATATTGGTTATATCAAACCATGCCGTTAACTGACTAATATACGTTTTCCACTTTCCCGAGCGTAAATTTAACTCTTTAATGTTAAAAGGTAACGTTTTCGACATCCTCGTCGCCAAATGTTATGTACAAGGGATTAAACTAAAGGAGCTAAATGACACGGCACGCAAGTATATTCGAGACTGATTTATTTATCGCAAGTAGGTAGACACGTAAATCCTAACCTACCCTTATTTCATACACGGCAGTGGGATTTTGTGTATACCCTTAAAAATAACACAAAATTATTGACAAATTAAAATTGTTTGCAGTACGTCTAGCATGACTTACGTTGCGGCGCCCTCCATACTTCAGGCGCGACTCGATGTATGGAGTCGCTCGCGACAACGCATGTCGCCTTCATGGGCAACTGAGTCCACATGAAAATCGTCCCGCGGGCTGAATGGCCCTTTTTGATTTTTTTCATGGGTGACTCGACCTAACTGAGCCCACAGGCCCAGTTGACCACTTATCCCACTTACGGGTCTACTCGACCCGCGGGCTCATTCAACCACTCTAAGCATTTAAAAGTCTTCTCAGCCCGCGGACTCAGTTTACCACTCTCTATCAGATAAGAGTTGGCTCAGCTCGCGGGTTCAGTCGACCCCTATCTGAGGCTTAAGGGTTTACTCACCCCACCGGCTCGGCTTAATAGGTGGTCACTAGAACGATTCGTGAGGAAGAGGAAGGTATTGAAAAGGTAATGTGATGAAATTCAGCACTAATGGAACCTACGCAATTACGCATATGTGGACTGGAATAATCCTAAGAGCGTTTTCACATTATCCTACCCGATATCGGATGTCGGATAGGTCTATACACAAATAAAAATGTTTACTTTTGTATTTTTTCATTCATTTAATTAATCTCTATTAATAAAACAATGCGTTCACACAAAAAAGGCGGACTTGGCGCCACAAGGCACTCTCTAACAGCTGCTTTTCTACTAGGGGCCTTCCGACATCCGATATCGGCGATGCACTTCCGGGCCGCACACACGAAACACGCGACCAGCGGCCACTGCGAGCGGCGAAACGAGCGGCGGCACGGTGTCGGTGGGCTGTTCACGAAACCAGCGGTCACTCCGCTCGGTAATGTGCGGTGTAGAGATGTGCCATCGACCATGTCGCTATCGAAACTCCGGCGTGATTATTTTAATACGTGCTATTTTCTCTATTATAAAATATTATTCTTCTTTCGAAAAACCAAGTGCGATAGATCGACGGACCGGTCGGCGAGGGAATACCTATGCTATACAGTGTAGGTACTTAAAAGTAATATTGTCGTGCCGAATGGCGGGCCGCGCCACGTACTAAGTATACTTAATTTTGCATATTCGGATAATAAAGATATAGGTCCTTAATTTCCACATTAAGTTAGTTTTTTATATAATCTATTTATCACCGTTCTACTCTTATGTCGTTATGTTTGCTTTTCCATAAGGAAGGTCTTTCTTAAATAGCAGAAATTACTTCATTTACTGGCATCTCGTTAAATACGCCGATAAAATATAAAATGACTACAACAGCACGTCACAACACTAGCTCGCCGCGCACGTGCGCCGCCCGAATGAGTTCGCCGCTCGTGCACCGCCGCCTGCCGCCGCCCGCGCGCGCGACTCACCGCTGTTTTCGTGAACGCTTTGATAAAATTTCATACATTGCTGAACATTTTGATCTCGCCGCTCATGCCCGCCGGTCGTCTCATCGCTAGCAGCGGCGGCTGGTCGCGTGTTTCGTGAATGCGGCCATATCGGTGGGCATGTCGGAGCCCCGACAGCTGTCGGACCGATAACCTTTGCTTGTGTGCGTGCATGAGTAGGTATAGATTTGCTGTAGTGTGCGTGACGACGCTCGCGCGGATTTTAAATTTCGAATGCTTGAAACAAATGTCAAAAGTCGTCCGACATTATTTATCGGATCCTACATCCGATATCGGATCGGATAATGTGAAAGCGCACTAACGATAAAGGGCAACAAACACGGGTACATGAAACAAACGTTTAATTTCCACGATAGTACATCGAAATAATGTAAATTCTAAATACAACTTAAAAATAATTTTTAAGAAAAAAAAAACCGACCTCAATTGGGGAAGGCCGGCGAAAGAGAGGAGTGGATTATTGTAGATGGTGCACTATAAATTCCATACAATTAAGGGTAATTCCACGAGACTCAATGTCAGTTACCAATTCTTTCGTGTGAAGTACAAACAAAGTCTTGAAAATCTAAATTGCTTAACAAACACAGCGACTGGGGCAAATCGCCATACGTGAACTATGCGTCGTTGAAGAGTTCCGTTCTGGTCATCATCAGCAGTTCCACCTCATCAATTATCACATTTTTGGTTGAAAATGCTGGATTTGTTGATAAAAACACAAAAAGAACTATATGTATGCCTTTAAGATTTGAGGAGTTCCCTCGATTCCTCATGGATCCCATCATCAGAACTGTGTTTTGACAAAAACGGGACCATTCTGTATATATATACTTACAATCAAAAAAAAATTTTCAAAATCGGTTCAGACATGACGGAGTTATGGAGTAACACACATAAAAAAAAAAAAAAAAAAAAACATACAACCGAATTGATAACCTCCTCTCTTTTGAGAAATTGAAGTCGGTTAAAAATGGAAATTAGTGCCTATTAAGGTTCCTTGAGGAAAAAAGGAGCTACATTCTTAAAAGTTCGACACATAAATCCAGGCAAATTTTTTGGTTTTCGAAGTCCGACACTGTTTCGTAAATTTGATCATTTACTTCTATTACTTCGCTTTTTCTTTTAGAAAAATCATTCTTTTTTACTTTTTCTACATCTTTTTTCATCATCCTTTGCAGTATTACGAGTAGTTGAAGGATGTTCGGTTTCGGTTTTAAAAGTTTATTGACCTTGCTGTGCCACCCCTCGATAGCATTGTTTGTGCGGTTTACTTGTTTATGACACGTCCATCGTCCAAAATAAATCGATTTGGGGTCCATCCATGTTTCATAGAAGTATTTATTAAAAGATTTTGCAATGTTCGTTTTCGGTCCTTTGTCTAAGGCGAATAGCCACCCGTCGAGTAGGTCTTCAAAAGGCAAATGTGCTAAGGCAGATAGTCTCTTGATATGGACCTTGCCCAGTCTAGTCTTCTTTAAGCCACATTCCTTCGCCTTTCTCCAGAGGCATTTTGTGAAATGGTAGTAGCATCCTTCAATTTGTACTCTTGGACATGTATCAATAATTGCTGACATGAGCGCTTGTTCAAAATCCACCTTGATATTCATGGGATTCCAATTCTTAGCTAGACTTTTAATGAGTCTAAATAGTATGCGGTATGTTTGTTTTTCCTTATTTGGTAATAAAGCGTACAATATTGGTACCACTTTTATGTTCTCTCTATCGCTACCGAGGTCAACGTGTAGCGTCACAAGCTGGTAAAAATTCCTTTGGCACGATTTGAAGGTGCCGTCTATATAAAACATCTTACCTTTCGATAGCCAAGTTTTTAAATCTGGGCATGAGAATACTAAAATCCTGGTATTCTTTTCTGTGTAGTCAGCAAACAACAAATTTTTAAATTTGCTGGGTATTACGACATCAATAGCCTGTTTATAAGTATTTTTTTTTATTCCTAATGCCTTGTATCGTTTCCTGTATAATTTTTTTTTCACATTTTCAAAAGAGGAAATTTTGGTGACTTTATCTAAACCCGCGTCTTGAATCTTGCTGGTAGCATCCTCATAAATATGTGCCACTGGTGTCATTAAGTCATGGGCGACTTTTTCGTTAACGGTGTTCATGTGCTTTTTTATTTCACAAGCAGCATAGTTAGGCTCATGATTATGAGGGGTTTCGGTAACGATAACGGAACTCGTTTCATTAATTGTCTTAACTACAGCATAGCACTTATTTTCTACACAACGCCATAGGATAGTAGCGTCTTTATTCTTTCTCTTAACGCGGTAACTATATCCCGCACGTATCATTATTTGGCCGCCTCTTTGTGAAGTAATAAAATCAATGGCATCTGAACTAGATGAAGGAGAGCACGGTTTGTATGGGTATGGCTGCATTTTATTGTAAAAAGCGATAACATAGAGAGAAATAATCGAGCACTCAATATTTGTAACTATGACTCAAATCGAACTCGGTGTGACACTACTGACATATTAAGAGAGATAAGTACTAAGATATTGCTAGCCAGTAATAATAATAATAACTAACAATGTTACGCAACCTCTCTACATTCATTAAAAAGGAACTTGAATCCATAAGGTGCTGTTAAACGGCGCGTCTAGAGGCGCGCCGACCGGGGCTCGGCTCGTGATTCATCGTACCACGCGCCGTTTAAACAGCCTACGCTCGGCGCGGCTCAGCACGGCTCGCATCTACACGGTCGGCGCGGCTCACGTGGGAACGTGCTACCCCGCGCCGTTTAACAGCTCCTTTATGGTCTAAGAGCTGGCCACGTCAGATATGACACAATAATGAGAGTAATGTAACCAGTCCAGTTAGATTGCATAACCATCCTTATTGCTAGATCCGGGCATCTGGCAGCTTTTAATGGGTGGAGATCAGACTGACAGACCAACAAAGTTTTTAAATTGGAAAAAAGTAATACCGAAACAGGTAAAAACTGCTGATGTTGTGTTATTTAAAGAGAACATGGCCTATATTTTAACATTAGAACAAAAAACATTGTGTATTATTGCGGAAACAAAAACAGTAGGCGAGTAACCAAAAATTACATTATTCGTCATTTGGCACCACTTCCCCCAACCGAAACTTTTGGATATTATATAATCTAATTAATTACATAATTTTTCATAATATTGGTTCAAACCCAGAACTCTAGGATTTGTTTTCTTAAAGTTATTTGCTTTCTTTGACCTCCACCACTTTACAGCTGCCAGATGTCCGGATCTAGAAATAAGCATAGTATAGCAAACTAACTAGAGGGGTTTCGTTGCTCTCATTATTGTGTCATATCTGACGTGGCCAGCTCTCCGTCTATTACCGTATAAAAATAAGTTCAATAAAACTGTAATACGGTAAATGTATTGGATAGTATGAAACATAAATATTACAGATAAGTTTTAAACTATTTTATGCAGCTGTATCTAACACACAGATTTTTATACATCTCAGTTATTTTAATAATCGTTTTTAATAGATTTTGTATGTTGGATTAGGGAAGAATGGGGTTGAGTAAACCCTGAATCAGTAGAGAGGCTGATTGAGCCCGCGGGTTGAGTCAACCCTTAACCGGCAAAGAGTAGACGACTGAGCCCGCGGGCAGATTTGACCATGAAACGGCAGAGAGTGGTCGACTGAGCCCGCGGGCAGATTTGACCATGAAACGGCAGAGAGTGGTCGACTGAGCCCGCGGGCTGATTTGACTATGAAACGGCAGAGAGTGGTCAACTGAGCCCGTGGGATGAGTTTTCGAGGCAATGGGTCGAGTCACACACGAAAAAAATCAAAAAGGGCCATTCAGCCCGCGGGACGATTTTCATGTGGAGTCAGTTGCCCATGAAGGGCGCATGTCAGGCTAAGGCCCCTGAACTTTGATTTCGTCCCTCCTCATCCCATTTTCGGTACATACATTTTAAATTATTGATTTAGACCCTAGTTTTTTTTATTATTGTCATACTTATTGATACATTAATATTAAGCTTTAACTGAATCATTGTTTAAGTTAGAACAATAAATTATTTTGGAAAGCAGCTGTGTTCTTAACCCAGAGTTTTTCCATACTTTAACCAGAGACTATAGAGATATAGACGACCACAGCCTAAGAACTTTTTGAACCTCATGTCGATTGCGCCATCTATGTCAAAGCCCCCTAAAGCTACCGAATATGTAAGAGAAATGTCACCTGCACTGCTACTCCACCTAGTAACAAATAGCGTACTAGTAGTACACTAGGTGGAGTAGCAGTGCAGGTGACATTTCTCTTACATATTCGGTATCTTTAGGGGGCTTTGACATAGATGGCGCAATCGACATGAGCTTCAAAAAGTTCTTAGGCTGTGGTCGTCTATATCTCTATAGTGTCTGCTTTAACTGCTCCTACGTTCCTTTCCTACCTTTTAACAGAAGTTTTTACATAAAATATACATGAAATTGAACAATGTCAAGTTAAACTCACATTGGTCGTCAAAATGTTTAAGGCCGTTCCTCGATTAGGACAAGCCACGCCCATCCGTTAGAGACACGTTTATGGCTCCCGTGCACGAAAGAAAGAGATGCAGCGCTCTTAAGGATCAGACTTTTTGACCAAACTACGATAAATAAGCGAATCTATAAAGTTTTGTCTAAATTTGCTTCTGTGACTTTTTAGGTAAACCAGAATACCATATTTTTTACTTAATTATGTTGCTTAATCTCTTATAGTTTACGTAAGCTAAGAAAAATAAGGGGAAAAAGGACCTAACTTCGGATTTTTTTTCTATCGAGGCAACTTTCAACAATCGTGTTTCGGCTTGTGCCAAAAACTAGAGTATATAGTCTAATAATATAGATTCGAAAATAAATTCAGTCCCTTTTCCCGTTTAGTTACTAGAGCGTTTGAAAAAACCTATAATTTTTCAAAGTAGCCCCTTAAAATAATAATATGTACCGTAACCTCGGGGTACTTTAGTAACTTTGGCCTTTGTAATTTACTTGGTTCAGGTTTTATAAATGAATTGAATTAATTGCCCATTGCCAAGAGGTTGATTGAAACTAAGCAATCACGTTTTTATCTTCTTCTTTAGACCCTTCGATATGTGATTCTTAATATTCTTATATGGGCCAAAGTATCCTGAATTTGGCCAAAGTACCCCGAGATGACGATATGCAGTGCTTATGAACTTAGAAATAGTGTTCATAATATACAATAAAAGAGAACATAGAAAGAAAGATTTATTTATATAATAAGTAAAATAATATTTATTTTATATTACTTATTGCTGACTTAGCTTAAGTTTTCTCAATTAAAAAATCCTCGATAGCCTCATCGCCGATCTATAGTCCTAAAAATTCTGTACAAGAAAAAAATACAAAAAGATGATGTTACAGGTGGTCTTTTTTGAGACCGCTGCCCTATAAAGGGTTAAAACATAATATGCAATGTTGGATAGCAGTAGTATTTACTTCAGATCTTTTTTAGCTTACAATATTCATTTCTTTTAATTTAAAGGCGAGATTTTTTTTATGATGTGCTATTTGTGCTCATCATATCAAAAAAAAATGTATATTAATTTTGTATTAAACAGAAAGTATGATAACGATAACCGCAATGTTTTAGAAATGAAAGTAGAATAAGATATTAAGTCGTGGAAATAATGGAATAATCAATCGCTATGTGGAACTAATAAAACGCCTTAGTAAAAACTAAGAGAAAATATTTATTTAGCGCATATATTATGCTAATTGAAGTCAACAGAGTGCAACAATTCCACATTAACTTCCACCCCCTTTTCACCGCCAGAAGGAATTATATCAGCAATAAAAACTATTATATGTGCTTTCCGGGGACTTAAATATCTTCATACCAAATTAAATCTAAATCAGTTCAGCAGTTTAAGCGTGAAGAGTTAATAAACGAACAGACAGACACACTTTCGCATTTATAATATTAGTATGTACTTATACTTTGCCGTGGGGTGCCAATTGTCCCCCACCATATCGTCCCGTGGTTGCAGTAGGAGTCTGCTAAGGGAATATACCGGGAGATGTGCAGCAGCATCTTCCGAAAGCCTACAAACAATAAACAAAAAACTGTCCGCCCCAACCCGACTGCCAAGCGTGGCGCGTATGGCAAACCGCCCCTTAATGATAAGTTCCATTAATACTTATGGAAGTCCAAAGGGGAGGCCTATGTTCAGCAGTGGACGTCTTATGGCTGAGATGATGATGATGATGATGTACTTATACATACATGACAACTTAGTTAACAAGATTTTTCGTTGGCGGCAAATTTTGCCACCATAACCATCAGTCATATGCGTAGAGTCTTATGGCTCCTCTACATGATGGGCCATCATAGGGACGCAGCTATTCGACGGAACGAGATCGCAATATTGTTAGCTCCCTCTAACGCATATCTGTGTCCCTATGATGGCCCATCATGTAGAGCCAGGCTTACCAATTCATTTCTAGCCATTGCAGAACATAGGCCTCCCCTTTATAAAAGGGGGGGTTTGCTACACGCGCCACGCTTGGCAGGCGGGTTGGCGCACGCAGTTTTTTTTTTGTTTATTGTTGTTTAGGCTTTCGGAAGATGCTGCTGCCCATCTCCCGGTATATTCCCGATAGAAAATTGAAAATTTACCGATAGGTAACAATGCGATACCCCGTGTATATAAATATATAATACGTGCAGGCATCCGTGTGTATAGCTCAAGGCAATAGTACAGGTATTAGTATAATATTACGAGTATATAGTCTGTGGTACAGGTAAAGTAAGACTTAGATATATTATGCTATTTTTGCGGCAAAATATGTACATCAATGAAACTTTGCTTTATAATTATCTTGGCACTAGGAATAAGGATCTGCCGAGCCCTATCAAAGTTTATGTGTCCGTTTCTATGCTATTGTTTTATTTACAGAATATTAACAATAATTAATTTTTTTTTAATTAATTTTATATGTTTTTCCTGTACTGGTTTTGTTTTTGAGGTGTTCAATAAAGGGTAATTTGCTGAAAAAATGTACCTTTACTTTTTTTCATTTGATATATATTTTGAGTCTATCGCATGCAGAATCATGAGCTCTATCGAGCCTGATAGAATAAGAAAAATGTCCCAATTAACTGTCCCAAAATTATTAGTTACATTTTTTTTATGAACGTAACGAATTTTTTTGTATGTAAATTTTGGGACAGTTGGGACATTTTTTTTATTCTATCAGACTCGATAGAGCTCATGATTTTGCATGCGAATTGCGAATGCGAAAAAAGTAAAGGTATTTTTTTTTCAGCAAAATACCCTAAAGAGTATTTGTATTGTATTGTATTGTATTAACAATAAATACCGCTACTACATACAATGCACTCCTGATTTGCAGCAAAAGAAGCTTAGCGTTCGAGTACGCCGCCATCAGATATTATCGGGGCGGCCAAAGTACTCAAAAATATCTGAACAAGCACTTTATCGCGTTCAGATATTTGTGAACATCTTGGCCGCTTCTATATACCTGATGGAGACTGCACAATTAAAGTGTCGTAAGGTTAAGAGCGTGTAAATTGTGCAATCGCCATCAAATATATCGGAGTGGACAAGATACTCATACATGTCTGAACAAGCATTATAAAATGTCTTATTGTCAATCTTGTTTAGATATTTGTGACCACCTTCACCGCTCCGATATATCTGATGGCGACTGTACAATTTAAGTGTTGTAAGGTTAAGAGCGTGTAAAGTTCAGGTTGTGCAATCGCCATCAAATATATCGGAGTGGCGAAGGTACTCAGAAATATCTGAACAAGCACTTTATTGTCTTGACCATCTGGTTCAGATATTTGTGACCACCTTGGCTGCTGCGATATATATACAGGGTGTAACAAAAATACTGGTGATCCGTTTAAGGGCATAATTGGTATTGCGAGTAAGAAAAAACAGGACAAAAATTTTTTGGACGCAAAATTTTTGTTTGTATGGGGAACGTCGTCCCAGACAAACATTTATTTTCGCGAGATTTTTTTTTTACTTAGTTTTTGTAACTAGAATATGAACCAATTATGCCCTTAAAAGGATCACATTTTTGTTACACCTTGTATGATGGCGACTGTACTTAAATAACATGTTGTTTTCCTTATTACGTATGCATTCAAAAAACCAAATAAACGAATGTCGGATCAAGTCAAGAGACAAGTATTTTCCCCGGAAACATGTTTTAGGCCATCAGAAGGCTATCATGGTTGGAGTTTTATCGCCTATCGCGTCATGCGTCACTTTCACACTTACTCACTTGTTAGAACGTGATAGCTATGAAGACAGGCGATGAGTATGACCATATTAGGCAAGCAGGATAAATAACGATTTAATGATAAGGCATCTATATCACTCTTTACAAAAAACACATGTGCGTGTAGGCCTACGCATAATGGAGGGTTCCGTAGAAAGTAGTTTTTTGAAGAGATCTATGAATTTTTTCAAAAGGTAGTTTTTATTCGTAATCATAATAAGATTTGTTAAACGTAAATTAAACTTAAATATAAAACAATACTTAATATAAAATTACATATTTGTAAGCTATGATGTAAAATTGTTAATTTAATGTGTTTTTTTATGAATAAAATATAAAATACCTAAGTATATAAAATCAAAGAGTAGGTCGTACCGGGCGCAAAGGTGGTACAGATTTTGAAGATAAATATTTCAACAATTTTATTTATAGAGAGTAAGTTTTAAGTCGCATTTCCTTGAATTTTTTGGGCGTACAGTTCAAAAATTTGATGAGGAGACACAATTTTTTACATTAAAGATGTGATAATTCTGAAAATTAAGAAACCACATAGTTATTTTTTTCTACTCGTCGACTTTAATCTGTGTATTAGGATTTTATAGACCAGACTTAAACCTTACACATTTAAATGTTGGATAGTCTATGGCACTTCCGGGATCATTAAATAGATTTATTAAACAACCCGCCCCTAAACTAAAATAATTTTGAAAAGAGAATGTCATTCACATCTCGGTAAAATGTGTAGAGTTTGTCCGGAAAGAAAAGTGTCATGGTTTATATGGGAGCTCATACATTGTACGACACTTTTCTTTTCGGACAGAATCAACTTTATAATTTCCGAACGAACTTAATCTGTCAAATTTTCTTCTACTTAAACTTGCTTCTACGTTGTGATTGGATTAAAAAGACCAATCGCAACTACACCGACATCTTGGAAGTAAGTGTAGACACCGTTTATTCTATCCATCTCTTTCTACTACGCACACAATCATATGTATATCTCTTTTAGGCCCAGATACAATTACTTCCGGTTTGAAAAATAGTGTTTGACGTTTGATTGGGAAAAATTTTGAAAGAATGAAAGAAAATCAATTCTTACTTAATACTCGTAGAAAAAGTGTTGTATACAATAGTGACATAATTGAGCTTTTCAATCTCGTACCTTAATTAGGCCACTCAGCAAGCTTCGTGGCCTAAACGCGGTACTCGACTAAAAAGCTCTCGATTATGTCACTATTGTATAAAATACTATTAAAGCCCTATCGATTGATATGCAACATGTTCATATTTGCACTTTTTTTTATGATTTCCTAAGGAACCTCTTGTATAGGGTATCTCCTAAAAGTATATTTTTTCAGCAATTTAACTACAAAACTAAGTATCAGTGGCGGCGCGTTCATAGAACATGATTCCCGTCGGCTTGCCTAAGTTTCAGGCGCCTGAACAGTTTTCCTACAGCTCACGAAGAAATTTTAAGCCAAAATCAGCACCGGCTTGCCTAAGACATTTTTTAACACACCGCCACTGCTAAGTATAGCGACACATAAAACACACGGATAAAAAAACAATATTATTAGTTAAAGAGTGAAATGATTGTTACATACGCACGGACGGACGGGCGGATGGACAGACGGACATGAAGAAACTATAAGGGTTCCGTTTTCACCATTTTGACTACGGAACCCTAAAAAGACGCGCCGTCTATATAAACGGTTAGTAATTAAAAAACAAATATATTTTGTACAGTCGCCATCAGATATATCGGAGCGGCAAAGATGGTCACAAATATCTGAACAACGACTCTATTGTCAAGGCGATAAAATGCATGTTCAGATATTTTTGAGTACCTTGGCCACTCCGATATTTTGATGACGACTGTTCAACCAGAAAACTTTTTTTTCATTTTGCGGCGATTGCAGAATATGCTGGTTCCATCTCTGGACACATTTTCTTACGTATATGCCATACATCTGTACATTTTGTAACAACAAAACATAGTTAAAAATTGTTTTTGTACTCCTATCGACAAGGTTTTTATACTTGGGGTCCTTGAGGTCTATATATAAAGAAAAGTTGGCCACAAACTATTCTCCACATAGTTACAATTTTTAAACGCTTATCGCAGATTCCAAGAAGCCATTCTTTTTTCAAAAACTAACCAAGGAAATGTTAGCAATAATAATTGAAAATTAGTCCTATAGTCTTGAAGAAACTATGTCTATACTACCTTGCGTGCTGCCCGCTTATTTTATAAGCTGCCCGGTCGATAGTACCGCAGTGCCGGGCTTAACACCGCACCGCCCGCACGGTGCTCGATCCTGAAGTGTTCGGCATTCGAAATTGAAACGGTGAGTATGTTTTATTTAATCGTGAAAATAACGGCTGAAATAAAATTTTAGGTTATGTTATGCGGCTTATGTGATTTTTAAAGTGTTTTTTTATGTACAGACATATGGAAACTGTATAGTGTGGGTTTAGAAGTTAAAAATCACGGATGATTTTTTGTAATATATGTAATCTGTGGCTGGATTTGATTAATGATTTAACGGAAAAACATTAATAAAACAAAATAAAATATAAATCAGTTACTTAGGAAGTAAACTGTCAAATGTAATTGTAGATTTGCCGGAAAAACTTTACGTAACAACATTAATTGAATTGAATCTCGGAGAAATACTTACGTAATTCAAATACTATTCTATATTTGACCTAGTCAATAATATAAAAGTAATCGGGGATGTGGAAACCCTCGCCGGCGATGGCGGGATGAACTGGACTCCTTTTTGAAGGACTGGCCAAACAGCACAGGATCGGGATCAGTGGAAAAACTGGGGGAGGCTGCCCAGCAGTGGGACACGTCAGGCTCCTTATAATATAATAATTAATATAACAATGCTAAAGAATGTAGGTAATTTAATTTAGGTACTATTTAGATTGAAATAATAACGACGTAAGTTTAGGTCGTTTCCCTTGTTAAATATTTATGGGATTCAAAATGACATATTGGTTTGTGAGATTGTGAAGTTCAGTCAACATTATTGACGTTATGCAGCGTGTACATAGCTAAATTTTGTATATGCTAGCCGTAATTGTATGTACATATATTTTAGAACTGATATGCTACAAATTTTGAAATTATGAATTTAAATAATAATTATTTTACCTAGACACTTTATTATTAGGGTAATATTTTTACGCAATACAAGGGTTTGTGTCTATACGTAATGTTCCAATTGATTATGTTTTGTTTATGCTTTTTAAAAGTCTTAAACTTCTGTGCGTGTTTCAGCCAATAATGTGTAAATATCTGAGGTGTTCAAAATTATCTTAACACGACATTATTGCTAAGACAATAACCCGCTTATTCATAAACGTGTTTCAAACCTCATTTAGTTAAAATGTATTTTGTCTGTTTCTAACAAACACAACTGTCAATGTGACAGATAAGGACAAAAGACGATTTAGTTAAATGAGGTTTGCAATACGTTTATGAATAAGCGGGTAAGAGTGTAAAGGTTATTTTAAACACCTCATCCGCTAAACTACTTCTGCTGCTGACTGTACAAGACCTTGTTATAAGATTAACGTAGTGTAGGTACTTAATTATATTTCTCTTCAAAAAATGCTTCGATATTTTAGACATTGACTGTACAGTCAACGCCATAAATATGTGTACACTTTTGCACCTTACTCCATTGTAATAAGGTTCAAAAGTGTATACATATTTCAGGCGTTGACTGTACTTGCGTTGCATATGAAGCCAATTTAACGTGATTCCAGACATATTAATTAACAAAATACATATGTACATCTTTTATATATTTATGTTAATGTTGTCAATGACAAACCTGCTTTAAAATAAGTGCAAACGTACAAAAAGAAAAATAAACTTTATTTCTTCTTCAGTAGCACGTTTTATCATGAATCGGTTGTTTGAGGTTTTTTTAGGAGCGGATATCGTCAAATGAACTTTAACTTTCTGTATACTTACCTGTTCCATTCACAATTGAGTAATTAGGTAGAGTCCGACCACGCTGAATTTGCAGCGACTTTGCAAGCGACAAATTATGGTCAACTAGCCAACTGTCTTTATAATTTACAGGTAGATTCAGTAGACGTAAACAGGATTAACACTACGGATTCAGTTAGTAACAAGCTTTTGTTTGATACCATTATTTTTATACTCGGCGACTGCAATACTCGAATTGAGATTGTGGTGGCGGAACTACTAGCGCATACTTTTTGATAGAGCTTGTATGGTCGCATATTGTAGCATCCATAACAATCACAGAAAGGATTTCCATACAATATTGTGAAACTGTTGTCGGGCGCCGCATTGCGTGTCGCCGCCGGCACAATCCACCGGGAGATCGAACGTTACGAGATTACATAGAAGCAGTAGGTTGTGCACGGCTTTCGTCGAACTCAATTCTTACCGGCTTGCTTAAGCACTCGTATAAAAACTATTGTGTGCAACGGTACATAATAAGGGTTCTTAAAATTCTCGGGTCTGTTTTTACAAAATTCGGCTTCGCCTCATTTTGTAACTTTGACCCTCGAATCTTAAGAACCCTCATTATGTAACTGTTGCACAAAATACTATAGTGTGATTACCTAATTTTTTTTTTTTATGTTTTAAATTATTTATGATACACATGGTCGCTCTACAATTAGAATACTCTGTTGTTTTGCTGTTATAGTGTCAAATTGATGTCTAGTTAATTTGAAAACATCGTATATCTCGTTTAATTTGAAAGTTATTTTTTTCATAAACAAAGTACTGTCGTAATTATTAAAGAGACTTTATCATTATCGATTTGTTTATGTAGGATGAACATAATTACATAGATTAAAATTTACGTAACGAAAATATGAAAAAAAATAGACATGCGTCATTGTTTCACTTAGATAGATAGATAATTTATTAATCAGAAAGTATACATGAAGTTATACAAAGCCCTGCAAAACTGTTTCCACAGTTTGTCTGCAGGTGAGATAGTTAATTACATATTTAATTACTTAAACATGATGGCAAAGGATTGCTTATCGATATAGTGTGTAGAGTTGTTCCTGCTCACGTCTCCTGAATCATCCTGTATGATATGATATAAGTATGACGTTTGTTTTGATTTTTCTACTTTTTGTACCTAGTTGCAAATTCCATGCAAAGTTTATGGTAGGGTTTTTTACTCATAAATACTTTTAATATTTTTCCTTATGACTCGAATACCTGAAATAGAATTAAATTGTGATTTTAAATTAGGTAAGCACATTTAAGTATAATGCGCAAAGTGAAGATCAAACCTGGTTAATCTTTATGTAATCGCGTGTAAATAGTATTTGTTTGCATAATTGATCCTGAAAGATAGTGACTTAAGATCCTGTGACTTAACATACAACGAAGAACTCGCAAAATTTATACCTAAAATTAATTACATGACTTGGAGCGGGTTCGATTCTCGGTTATGAACAAATGTGGCTATCTCTCATAGTTTCTGACTTCTCCAAACTGACCGTTTTGGATTGATCACCCTGTATATACTTAATATTGCCTTCTAGATGTGTAATAAATAACTATAAATAAAATACGTTTTAAACCAAAATATGCCAGCTGATGTTTTAACGTAAAATAATACAAAAATAGACCTAGAAAATTAAATACCTACAATAAAAATATACATTATAAGTACCTAGGTTACCTACAAATTCTGAAATAATTTCTTATCCAATAGTACCTAGTTCATTTTAATAATGCGGACTAAAACTATTTTCAACAACATATTTATGACATATAAAAAAACTTTATTCAATTCCAAATACAAAATAAATGTCAACTTATAACTACCTTACCTAAATATACACTAACCATAAACTTACAAACTACTACATATAAAGGAAACAAGACCACCATCATAAAAAACAATATGTCCAAACCTAAAAATTAAATATAAGTCCGCTCAATCACTCAAATAAACCACCCCGCATCATTCCCGGCGCAAAGGTGCCCATCACGCTTGCCGCATTACCGCGTTGAATCGCGATGGACAGCCTCTGCGCGAGGAACGACCCGGAGCGGGGGTCCAAGCCTCTCTCCTGCAGGCGGCGCCCCAATTCCCCAAGAAAGACCTTGGCCTCCGCGCACCAGCACCCCGAAGTCTCGACAGCAAGGGGGATGAACAAATAATTAGACAGTACAGAGTACTTGGCCCTCTTAAGTGATGCCGCTTGCTCAGCGGCGGCTCCCGCCGAGCGTACAGTGCGGCTAAGGTGCGTGGGAACAAACGTACTTACGCAGGTGGCGTCCCACAGAAGACATTTTCCCCTCTCCCACGGCACGAGTGTCAAGCCGTCCGGCCTCTTGCCATCCGACCGACTAAGGCCCGGCGGCTCCAGCACACAGGGGATATTCGCAGACACCAACGCCCTCCGAATGATGTCATTCGGGGCGTGGTGCCGCGGGAACCTCCCCGCACACCGGCCGCAGCTCAAGGCGTGGTGACCGTTGCTCTCCACCATGGAACCGCAAATGCATTCATGGGGTTGGCAAACATCGCATCCGAGACGAAGAGCAACGGCCACCCGCAACGAGTCATTGTCGAGCAGGGTTCCTAAGTTCGGGGAGGGTAGGGCGTGCAACCAGGCACCCGACTCTGGCTTCGAAACTGCGTTAAGTCTAGCCCTATCTGCGCCAGCAGCACCCTGCAGCAAACTGTCGAACAATCGTGTCACACCTACATCATCCCACATACGCTGGCGGTACGGCTTGTCCGGTACAATCGCACCCGGGTTGAGAGCCTCCCAGGCCGAAAAGGCGTCAGAAGCATACGGAATAGAAGCCTTGACACCATCTAAAGAAAAAATCCTAGTGACAAGGTCCACAACCCCAGCCGCTGACGCCAGGAAGCCCGGAAGACTCACATCCCGCGCGCGCCGTATACCCAAACCACCGCTCCGTATAGGCAAGGAAGCCAAATCCCACTGCTCTGGACTCAAACAGACATTCAACAAACACTCGGCTGACTCCTTCAACGCGAGGTCAAAGGAGTTCATGTGTACGGGGTGTAGCCAAGTCGGTACAGTCCGCAAAAAGTACATCAGCTTGGGGACGGCAAAGCAGGATCTCAGTAAGGTAAGCGCAACATGGGCCGAGAGTTTCTTAAGCCTCTCGTTAGCTAACCTAAGCAGCTGCTCTCTCACCCTAAAGGCCTCAGGAACAGCATCTGGAAAAATTGGCGACCCCAACAGAGAAAAGCTCTGGACAGATAACTCTTTGATACCAGGGAGTAAGCCAGCGAAAGTCGATATAGAAGACCGAGAGTTGGCGCTGCAGGGGAAGAACTCACACTCACACACACTCACACTCACATTTATGACATTGAAGTATTGGATTCGCGAAGTTATGCAAATTATGACAAAACTTAGAACTTTTATACGCAAATTATTTTACGAGGACACGCGATGTTGTGACGGGCTGTAATAGTTGGGCCATACGATTCAAGCTATTTCTTTTGTTTAATACTTAGTCTATGAATGACCAATGTAAAGTGAACCCTAATAGGCTAAACTATTAAAGTCCTTAACCCAGTCAATACAGTCAGTGGCAGAAGTAACTAGGCCGGTGAAACATTCAAAATGATCTTGGTACGATTTTTGAACCATGAAAACCATGTTTTTCAAGCCAGGCAAAGTTGAGCATCGTAGGCAAAGTTGTACCAATTGGCGGTAGTAGGTATTTAAAATTATAAACTTATATAGATTTCATATACAAAAGAAAATGTACCTAACCTAGTCCTCCGGGGTCCAAGGCTAGGATCGAACCAGCGTCTTTTGCATTCGTGGCAGACGCCCTAACAAACTTGGCCACCTGGGTCACAGAAGCACCGGTCGAATTTTTCCATATATATGTCGGCGGCCGATCGTAAAATCAGGCAGATCGTAATGTTCCTGTGTAATGTTTTAACAATAGTCACATTAAACCAATGTATAGGTAGGTTAGGTTCGTTATGGCTCCTCTACATGATGGGCCATCATAGGGACGCAGCTATGCGTTAGAGGGAGCTTACGATATCGCGATCTCGTTCCGTCGTATAGCTGCGTCCCTATGATGGCCCATCATTTAGACGAGCCATTAGGTTGCTTCAGATGCCCGAAGGGCAAACTGCCCAGAAATAGGAGCCCCGCGTAGCAGCTCAGGGAAGCAGTCAAAGATTTTCACGTTTCACGATATGCCTAGGAATTTCACGATATGCCGGATTTTACGATCGGCCGCCGACATACAGCCTTGGCCAGAAGTGTTGAGCACTAATGCGATTTTCATACAAAACTGGAAAGTTTAGTCCATCGTTTCCATCTTTGTTTAAGTTATTTTGTCAATTAATTTAAACTAATAGGCATGTTTTGTTGAAGTTAGTAGTAACTGCATAGAATATTTGCAATATGTCGCACCGACTTAAATTTACATTTTTGGTACCTTCTGTTCTTCATATTTTTTAAGTACCTTGAAAGTGTTATTAAGTGAAGTTTTCTATAAGTATTTATAAATAAAATATAACATTTACCGTTACCCTACATTGTTAGGATAGGGAAATAATGCTTAACATCAAAATTGTAAACAAAAACACCTATGCTCAACACTTCTGGCCAAGGCTGTATATGCAATCTTTGTAAACAAAACACTGATGATATATTTTTGATGACCAGGTCTCATCCGCGGGACATTTTCGTGAAGACTCACATGCTCCTGTCATCCAAGTCACCATGGCCAGCCCACTGCCGCTTCAGCTCACCAATCCTTCAAGTGAGTAAATTTTTACCACAGATAACCTCAACCACTAGATAGATCATAAGTACAACTAGGGGTCACCACGCATCTGTGCTCCCGTACTAATTTATGAGAGCGCAGCCGCTTATTTCAATTGAGTTAACGTTTTTGATAATTACTCGTGTGATTTAAAAATATCCACAAAAATCAAGTTACTGGGGTGAACCTGGATTGGTGATTTGCTACAAATTGGTGTAGATTACTATTGGGATGTGCTGCTCAAATCGTAGAAATTTACGAATAAAATTGCGCTGATGTGTGGTGACCTCGTGCTCCCTGTAAAAGCTTAATGATGAGGTGTCTGTATAGTCTGTGATTTTTACTAATGAAGGATAAAACTATATTAGCTCTGATTAATATTCATGATTAGAAGTCTTATTAGAAGCTGGTCATCACTGGTAAAGTCGAAGATGAACGGCCAATATACAGGATGTTTTTTCAATAAGTAATGGGAAGTGATTAGGAAAGTCACACTGAACAACTTTTTCTATGAGACCGACCCCGAAATCCTAAAAAAATTTTTGCTTCCCCATAGAAAACGTCAACGTCTGATCGGCCGAAATGTATGAAACAGCCAAAACTTTTTTCGAGATTTCGGAGTTGGCCCCATAGTAAAAGTTGTTTAGTATGGTTTATCAAATCACCTTGCACAATATGGCTAGTTATTGAAAAAACAACCTGTATGGAGCCAATACACTGGTCGGACCAAAAACTTATTCGCAATAATGGTGAAAGAAGAGTGTCAATTCACGCATTCACGTGTCAACTACTAGAACGTTTATAATAAAGTACATCTAGATTTACTGTTTAGATGGTATCCGTTGCAAGCAATTAATATCAAACAATTATTCGTACTAAAATATGACTAGAAGTAATTAAAAAATATAATGATTGTTACTCACGATATACTATTGTAGAGATATGTATCATTTGTAATGTTCTATAATATTTCCATTGTTTACAGGTTTATTTATACAGAATAATAAAACTTAACGCCATTTTATACCTTTGGTATAAAAAGAATTGAAAAATTCCGATAGTAAATCATAAAAAAAGCACATTGGAGTTAGATTTTTGTTAGGAATAGCAGTAAAAATTGCATTTATATTTCAAACTATTACAGAAAAGTAGTATTTTGCGCTGTATCTAAGCAATTTTTTTATTTAGCTACATAATAAGTAAGTATTCTAAATTTTTATAGGTCTTTTTCCAGTATTTAGTAGGCCCGTTCCTTTTTATAGCCCTTTCGATAAATTTTACACGATAAACAATCATGCATTATAGTTTTTAATTGCCTATAGGGACATAAAAACGGTATTTTCTAAACGTAAAGGATATAATTACTCGACATTTTGATAAACCTTCAATGAATTCTCTTGTTGTTAAAATAAAAGAGTTCGCCATGTTTTCTAAAATACAATTCCATGAGTAAAAAAAGTTTAAAAATTTTCTTTGTTAAGAGGTGGTCGAATTTGTGCAACTCAGTGTTAATAGCTTTATGTAAGTATTGCAGATATCTTTAAGTTTATTTCTTGGTATTATACCTTCAAGATATCTTGAAATCGAAGTTTAGAAAACTGTAAAACCTCCATTCTTAAGGCAGGGGTGTTTTCTCTGTATACTTGCCGATAATAATTGATTGAGTAATCGTCTTCTGTTTGTGGAAGATTGTCTCATAATATTTATGTACTTTTAATATAAGCAGTAAAGTTAAAATAATGTGAAAATCAGGAGTAAATCTTTTATTGGCTTTACATAAAAACAATAGAATAAGTCGTTTAATTAAATTAATTAATCATTGTTTCTCTACTCAGTTACCTAACCACAATAACCTCGATCCATTGTGTCTCCTCTATTATTCAAAGTGTAGTTCAATTATTTACCCGTATTTACAAATCCATTTGACGGCTTATTTACATTTGTGAGCCCTTTAGCTAACCCTTAGAAATTCTCGATGCGAGCGAAAATATCCCTAAATTAACGTGTCTTGCATGCAAAAAAGGTGATAATTAATTGCCTCCAAGCCTAGTCGGTAGTGATGTAGTGACCCTGCCTACAAAGCACGAGGTCCCAAGTTCGAAACCTGGTAAGTATGGGCATTTATTTAATTATTTGTTTATCACAGATATACCTGAGTTGTGGATTTTTTTTAAAAGCATTTACAGTCCGTGAGCTTTGAGAAGAACCTAAGGGAATTGGCGATGATACACGAAGGTAATATTGCTGTTCTGCTTTTTCATGTGTCACTGTTGATTGATACCCGACTCCTTTTTCTAAAACCCGAAGGTTCTTTTTAGAGCTCACGGACTGTATCTACTATAACGTATTCATCCTTATACTTGTGTTATTATGTAAACAAACACTTCTTACGGACATTATCACTTTGAGCAGGGCTTGTAACCGTAACCGAAATCCATAGTAAAAAACCGGTTTGTTTTTTCGTTCTTTTCGTTACTGTTTTATACTCAATCGAATAATCCTACTTATAATTTGAAGTGAAAACTATAATCAAACATCGGGTTTTACATAATAACCATAAAATAATTAAATATATTGGATCATTTCGGGGTTTTTTGCATTAACCGGTTACAAGCCCTTTTGAGACTATAAGTTCTAGGTCGGTTTTTGTTAGATTCTCCCATAATATTTATTTCCAGTTGACTGTACAATCAGCAGGGTATTCAAATCATACAGTTGTAACAAAAATACTGGTGATCCGTTTAAGGGTAATTGGTATAGTATTACGAGTAAGAAAAAGTAGGAGAAAAATTTTTTGGACGCGAAAAAAATTTTTTGTATGGGACACGTCATCAAAACCAACCCTCCAGACAAAACCAAATTTTTTTTCACAATTTTTTTTTAGTTCTTTTAATTAGAATACGATACCAATTATGCCCTTAAAAGGATCACAAGTATTTTTGTTACACCTTGTATTAACACAGCTTTATTTTCAAGGGACGGTACTTAAACTTGTTCTGTTGATTGTTGACTAAATAAAGTCACTGCGGTTTAAAAATCACCAACACAAACCAAATTAAGTTAATATTTAGTAAGTGAATTTGTTACTTACAACTGTTAAAATAAACCTTACGTTCAGATAGTTAAGATTCAAAATACTGCTGAAAATTAAACCGACTTTTTGAGGAACCGTTTTCATTTGTTTTACCGATCGGTTCATTCCAGTCACGCGACGAAAAGTTAACGTAAAACATACTGGATGTATATTTTTGTTAACTTTGGACTCTATGGCTTTGTAATAAGATAGGGAATGTATGTATATTTTTGACGTATTTCAGCCCCTGTTTAACCTACATTTTTAATGAGCGATTAGCTTTGTTTTGACCTGAGACTTTTGTTTGTTATTGCCATCGTGGTCCATATTACCCGACTTCCGTTGGAAATGGTAGTAGTTTTTTAGAATAACCTCGTAAGGTACAATGGCCTAATTTTAGGGCTTCAAAATATAGTCATAATGGCCTACGATGTCAGCTTTTTAATGAAAGTAAAACATTTATTTACATAACTAAATATACAGAGGTACTACAGTACAAATACTAAACTAAATTAATAACTAGCTCAAATCTAAACTAGGCCCTTGCGGCATTGTACCAAGGATGCTGGCGGCATTTCCTCGTTGTATCGCAATGCTGATACGCTGTGCGAGGAAACCGCCAGCTCTTCGGTCACCAGTTACATCAACCAGACGCTTTGCGATTTCTGCAAAAAACTTGTGTGCGCTGGGACCCCATGGACCTAGAGTTTCAACTCCAAAAGGTACAAAGTGGTACTCTCTGCCGAGACTTTTATATTTGTTACGTTTTGAAATTTCGGCGCTTTCCGCCGCTGCGCCCGCTTTTACGTTAGTCCGTTGGAGGTGGGACGGTGCCAGTGTGTCTACGCAGGTAGCATCCCACACTAACATCCGTCCCAGGCTCCAAGGAACCAAAGACACCCCATCAGGCCTCTTGCCATCATCCCTGATAATGCCAGTCGGCTCAAGAAGAGCAGGCACATTGATGGTGGCAAGAATGAAAGTTAGACATTGGAAGCTGAAAATTTAAAATACCTAACGTTCTATTTTAAGTACACTAGGTCGTTATCGTCCTAAAATCGGTCTATATGGGCCTTACGAGTATCTTAAGAGCATACTTATATGTGATGTTTTCAAGCAAAACGTACATCATACATCAAGTAGACGTTATCCTGTCTGGTACACTGCAGACCTCATTAATGACCTAAAACGTAAAGGTGAACTTCATCGAAAATGGAAGGCTACTCAAGATAGAAACGTGTATGATGAGTTTTCGAGGCTGAGGTCTGCAGTGAAAAAACGTATAGCATTAGCATACGAACGCTACCTTGATCGAATTCAGAGTAAGGTTAGAGACAATCCTCGTGCATTTTGGCAATACCTTGACAGTCTTAAGTCAAAGGGTGGGTTTGTCTCTAGTGTGACTTTGGATGGAGAGAAATTTGTAGGAGGTGAGGCGGCTGGTGCATTCGCTGATTACTTTTCTGGAGTATTCTTGCCCGACCATACGCGTCTGGACTCGGTCGGAACTAGCAATAGGAGTCGTGGAGCTGGTGCTAACCTCATTGATATTTAGTCATTATCGATGGGGGAGGTCGAGTCAGCAATAAAGCGACTTAAGTCCAACTGCTCAGTAGGGCCAGACAACATACCCGAGTATATTGTAAAAGGATGTGCCGAGAGCCTTAAGAACCCGATATTATATATTTTCAATTTGGCACTCTCATCTGGAAGTTACCCTTGTCGCTGGAAGATGTCAAGAGTAAGGCCGATCCCAAAAGGGGGTCAGGGTGACACGACAGCGGTAGAGAATTATAGACCAATTGCTGTTCTTTCCACGTTGGCAAAGCTATTTGAATCTATACTCCATCGGACTCTATCAACACAAGTTAAACCATATTTATGTGATGCTCAACACGGTTTTAGAACCAGTCGCTCCGTAAATACAAACCTTCTAACTTTGGTAGACATCATCTCTGAACATCTTGATAGGGGTATCCAGGTTGATGTCCTTTATTTTGATTTCAAGAAAGCTTTCGATCGCGTAGATAATGATGTGTTATTGGAAAAATTGGACCAAATTGGCTTCTCTCCTAGATTACTGTTCTTTTTCGCGAGTTATCTACGTGATCGACAGCAATATGTTCGACATGGATGCTTTGTCTCGGCCCCATATCATACTCGATCTGGTGTCAGTCAAGGCTCTATATTAGGGCCTTTCTTGTTTGGTATAATGATAAATGATCTCCAGTCGATTCTAAAGTCATCTCAATGTCTTCTTTACGCTGACGATTTGAAGTTAGTATCCGGTGTGGGGCAAAAATCTGACTGCGAATCATTACAAGAGGATATCAACCTGGTTCTCCGGTGGAGTATAGATAACAAACTTCTTTTCAACTATGAGAAGTGCTGTGTCTGTACCTTCAGTCGTTTGCGTGATCCAGTATTGGCTCAATATGTGCTGGGATCTGAAACCATATTGCGGGTCTTTTCAGTTAAGGATCTTGGGGTGGTCTTCGATACGCGTCTAACATTCCACGAGCACATAATATCTCTTGCTGCTGACTGCTATCGGAGACTAGGCTTTGTAATTCGCAACATGCGTGATTTCATAGACCCATTGGCGATTAAGCTGGTTTACAACGCCTTGGTTAGAAGCAAGCTGGAGGCTACGTCGATTGTGTGGCTCCCATATGAATCGACGTACACCCTGCTGCTGGAGAAGGTTCAAAAAGCCTTTCTGAGGTTCCTATATAAAAAAATGTATGGGTATTACCCATTCCTGTACCCAACAAAATACTTGTTAGGAATGCTCGGGTACAATTCGTTGGAGGTGAGGCGCAACTTTTGTTTGCTGACTACCGCATGTCGGGTCCTGCGCGGCGAGTCCGACTGTCCAGAGCTGGTAGGTCGTCTGGTGCGACTGTTTGTTCCCGACGTCCCTAGAATGGCCCTCAGGCCTCGGCAACGCGACCTCTTAATGGTACCAGAGCACTCAGGCGCGCAAGAACTCGCCACTCCTTCGTGCTCTCACACAACTAAATGCGTTCTTGGCATCAGTACCTGAGTGTGATCTGTTTGCGTGGCGATGGACGACTGTTTTTTGTGAATGTTTGAAATTCTGTGAAGGGATGGATAAAAGATGTTCAACTGTTATGTAATCTGTTATTATGTTGTTGTCTAATGTTATTTTAAAATTTTTTTGTGATCTCATTAGATTATTAGTTTCATGGCGCATTAGTTATACTGTAATGTCATGTAAACGTGTTGTTTGATTAAAAAAATAAATAAATCATTGTCGATAGTTAATAGTTTATTTTATAATGAATTATAATGGCAGTAATGCCGTACTGACAACCGACACTGGCGTTCAAATTAAGTCTAGTCTTTTCTATAGGACTAAAAATCACTGTGCAAATAAGTACAAGTTATTATTACAGTATACTCGTATACTTTGGATGCTCAAAGTGGTCAAAATGTCACGTATTTCACGGGTTGTCCCGCATTTCACGCATAAACTTTTCGCTGTCCCGTAATTTGGCGAAACTAATACGAGACAGTGTCCCCTGTCCCGTATTTCAACCTCGAATCCCGTATCTTCAATACAGTTGTTCCGTAATACCGGAAATCTGGTCACCCTATGCGGTAGTGATATCTAAACAGTAAATTCCCTCCGATACAATTGATTTTGATCTAATATCATCATCATCATCCTAGCGTTTATCCCGGTTTGGGGTCCGCTTAACAACCTAATCCCATGAATTGGCGTAGACACTAGTTTTTACGAAAGCGACTGCCATCTGACCTTCCACAACCCAGAGGGGAAACTAGACCTTTTTGGGATTAGATCCGGTTTCCTTACGATGTTTTCCTTCACCGAAAAGCGACTGGTAAATATCAAATGATATTCCGTACATAAGTTCCGAAAAACTCAGTGGTACGAGCCGGGGTTTGAACCCGAGACCTCCGGATTGAAAGTCGGACGTCTTACCGCAAGGCTACCAGCGCTCTAATTTTGATCTAATAATACCATTTTAATCACTAGTGTTCTCTAGGTAATTGTAGTAAATTAACTCGTCAACAACACTGAAATATTCTGAACTTCTGTAATCGGTTCGAACTATAAATAGGACAGCTTTCTAATTGTGGGGTTATTATGTGTCGACTAAATAGAAACCCATTTCATTTACGATTGTTGTTGTGTGTTTATAATGTTACCAAATCAAAACATGAAATACATCGATTTACACATATGCACACGCACACGCACACGCACACGCGCACACACAACACACACACACACACACACACACACACACACACACACACACACACGCACGCGCACGCGCGCACACACACACGCGCACGCGCACACACACACACACACACACACACACACACATCATAGTTTAACAAAAAAAATGTTGCGCGGTACGGACAAATGGACCACTTTGTCGATAAGTTATATAGTCAATATGCACTATATATTAGTGAAAAAAGGTGTCATTGTAAATCGATAAAGTGGTCCCTTGCACGAAACTCGTCCACAAATATACAACTTGGTTTAAACTGTGTGTCAATTTTTGAGCTATTACATGGTTTTTTCAAACATGCAATGAAATATTGATGTTATGTTCCTTATAATAGGTTGCGAAGTAAGACGTTTCAGGTGTTTCTAGGACAAGAGGTCGTTAATGGAATTTCATACAAATCTTGCAGGCCTAGGCCGGCAAAGTCCTCTTTTTAATTTCCATTCCACACATGTTTGTGGCACAGGATCATGGCGTTCAGCCATTTAAAAGGCTATAAGCGATATTTACTGTTTGGTTCATTTGACATTCTGCCTATATTAAAAAAACAATGAACAGTGTGATATATTTTGCAATTTCGTTTATATATAAAATCGACATGAAAATAATAAATAAAACATTATTAACAAATTCCTATAATTTTAAATTGTAAGGTGGAGGCAGATTATACAAACAGCTGATTTTGTTTGTTTTTTATTGTTTTTCGTGAAAGGTTGGTTAACAGGCTAAAATATTAGCAGCTAGGTCTATTACACACGAACTGAAATTAAGAATTGGGATCTCTATAGTTACGAAATAAATTCGGGGGGTTTTGATTCTTATGAATATTTTCTATAATAAAATTAATAAAGCATAAACAGAGACTATAGACATTATTTGTAATGTTTTGAATTTATTCAGTCACCATCATACATTTTTTCCTAATTTTAACTCTCGAACAGGGCAGATATTGTGAAAAAAAAAGTATTTTAGTGGGAAAATTATAAAAACATTCTCAATATTTTATTATGTTGCGTATATTGTTCTGAATTATAATCTCGATTTGGCCTGTAGCCTATAAAAGTACTATAAAAGTGAAATAGGTTTAGATGTTGTTCAATTGCAAGTGAACATTATACTTAAATGGCTGATGTACGTAATAGTTACACATTTTAAAAAGCCGTTTAGTGACAATGGAATCCAAAGTCAGAATTTAGCAATCCAGATTTTGTAACGTAATGTTTTTACACATGTTTTGATAACGTGGTAAGTCTAAATAATGTTTTTTTATAGTTTGATGATAGGATAATTGATTAATAACATTATTAACATATGTAATTTAGTTGTAATCGTGAATAGGAATGTTGGTTTTACATGTCTCCTAGAAATTAATACAAATTTTGGTTGTACATTTATGGCTTACTGGACTTTTTACATAAAAACCGAAGTATGAAGATGTTTGAAGTGCATACAACATACAATTGATACAATATATTATTATTAATACAAGTTTACGAGTTGCCTTATGTCTATCTGAAAAAAAAATGGATAAGTTTCACATTTATTTCCTTGCATGTTTGGGAAAAGCAGTATACATACCTCCGCGTGAAAAGGGATTGCCAGCCCCGTAACTATCCTATATGTTCTCGGCCGGCAACCCTCTACTTCCCGGCCTCTGTAGTAATGTACTATTATTCATTAAAACATTTCGGCATCACTAACGTTACTTTCATGTTTTTTTACACTTCTGCACCTTACTCCTTTGTAATAAGGTACAAAAGTGAAATATATCTTTGACGTCGACTATGTACGAACGAAAATAATTAATTAATCTCAGTATCATATAATGTATAAAGTAAGTATTACAAAGAAACCAATACATGTCAATCAACTTCATATTGAAAATTGAATTAAAATACAAGCCCTAAGTGATTATTTCTATAAATAAACTTACGCGTGTTTCACAGACAACTTGTCTAATAGATGGCGCATGTCGGTGGATAAGATTTCACGATTCTGATATGGGCGGGGCTGGGACGGATTCAGAGAATCCTATCTACTGTAAACTCACAGCCAACGTTGTCACCGTTCATTATTACTCCCATACTTCCCTACTAATTAGTCATAACATACACACTGACCTGCTACGAATAGTATGGTTCAGTTTTCATCGTCTATTGTGTCGTGCATCACTTTCTTGCTCACTTTGTTAGAAAGTGTCGTCTACTATGACAGAAAATCGTTCGCACCGATGCACTGGCATTAAAACATAATTATAGCTAGAAAAATTTAGTTATGAGTAAACGGTTATTACCATAGAAAACGGTTACCGCTAACGATCAGATGGTTGTATGCTTGTTTGCCACCGATGTGGTACACATAAAGCTTATACAAGGTGTAACAAAAATACTGGTGATCCTTTTAAGGGCATAATTGGTATCGTATTCTTATTGTAAAAAACTAAGAAAAAAAATTTTTCTCGCGAAAACAAATTTTGGTTTTGTATGGAGGGTTGGCCAGATGGGACGACTCGCCCCATACAAAAAAAAATTTTTCGCGTCCAAAAAATATTTCTCCTACTTTTTCCTACTCGCAATACGATACCAATTATGCCCTTAAACGGATCACCAGTATTTTTGTTACACCCTGTATAGGATATAATACAACTGTCTGTTGCAACTCGCAGCGTAGATATGTAGGTAAAATTAAAAAAGATGAGGAAAGAAGAAAAATATTCAGTGTTTTTGTGTGTGTTCAAATATATACAAAGTGCGCTTACATTGTCCTGCCCATGTGTACATAGTAAATCTTGAAAATTGCATAAATTCATGATGCGGAGTCTGTAAGTCCTAGTCTATATCCAGTGCGTCATAGAGCTATTTTTGTTCGCTTACTAAACATTACTTTGATTATGACGTCCTTGGGGTGTGTAGAAAACTTAGGGGTGGAACTGGGGACTAAATAGCGGAAAGGGCCGTAGGAACTGCCCCATACTTTGGTTATTAAACCAACCGGATGCGAGACGCGCTCTCATTTCTATTGGAAAAAGTCTGCCGTTTTTTGCGGGGGAGGGGAACGTCAAATGTATGCGAAACGTCAAAATAGCCACGTCAAATAAACGTCAGTCCATACAATGAGTATGACCACTGGTCATACTCATTCGGCAGAGGGGAACGCCTGTCAATGGCTACTCCGCTTGGTTTAAAGCTCTAAGGCCTCATATGGACAAAAAGATCCTTGGGAGATCATCCTCCTAGCGTTTAGTTTCAGCTTTGAGCAAAACCCGGGGTCCGTTCGGCAATCTAATAATAGGAATTACGTAAGTAGACATTCAGTTTTTACAAACTGGTACCGTTGGAAGGTCAGATGACAGGCGCCAGAGGATAAACTGGACCTTGTTGGAATTAGGTTCGGTTTGCTCACGATGTTTTCCTTCACTTAAAAGCAGTTTGAAGCGGTATAAAAAAGGTTTTTTTGACATAACGATGGTGGTAAATAAGCATGCGGCCCGCCAGATGGTAAGCGTTTACCTTAGCCTATCGACGCCTGAAATTACAGAGGTGTCACATGCGAGTTCTATTCTACTTAATACAGATATATGGAAAAGTTTGTGGGAAAATGATGCATGTATAAAATTACAGCTTTTGCAACTATGAACCATCAATTTAATGACAAGTATACGATAATATAAGTTTTCAAGTAAAACTAAAGACTGTATACGTTAAAATCCGGCCACGCATGATCTGGTATATCTCCCTTTCGGATACACATTTTCAAGCAGTTCTTTTTTATAAATAATCTGTAATCATAGTAATATATAATAAAAATAGAATCATATTACAATTGTATGGTCTTGTCTCAGTTTTTACTGAAGGTTTTCCATCATATCTTTAATGTTTTGTCCAGCGTTTTTTGATAATCTTCACTCGCTTCCTGCTACAATACCATAATTGTATTTATATTTTCACAACCGGTTTTATGGTCAATAGAATGTCATCCTACAAAAAAAATGTTTTGAAACTCTATTCTACTTGAGGTAGTCAGGAAAACTTTCTACTCCAAGCACTGAAAGTAATTTTTATATGGCAGCCATTTTTTTGTCAAAAAGTAAAACTCACCAAAGTTAGAACACCTCCGAACTATTTCAATCTAAATGCACTTAGAAAAATGTTAGCTATGGTGAAAAGAGAATTTAATAAGGTATAATTTGATTTATCTTATTTATAATAAAAACTATTTTTAACAGGAAAATTTGGTAAACACTGTCAAAACACTGTGGACAACAAAATATAGGCACTGTGGAATATATAGTGATCAAACTCATAGACAACGTAACGTTTGTATTATGTTTTCAATTTTATTATGTAGCTTGATAACCCCAAATTATTAATTAGAAGTGTTGGTTGAATATGCACATTCAATAAAAAGATGTACCATACCATGCGTGGCCGGATTTTAACGTATACAGTCTTTACTACAAATAATACAACGAATCAACATCAAAGGCGAACAGTTATTTTCCTTTAAATTGATGATGAAATGACACTCACTCTACTAGGAAATTACTTATCACGCTGGGGACGGATCCGCATGCGGTGCCGGTGCGCGAGCGAGATAGCGCTATACAAATGCAGAGCGCTATCTCGCTCGCGCACCAGCGGATAATCGCCTTACAGAAAACCAACACTTTTTTCTGTTTAGGTGATGAAGTCAAAAGTAAGTAATATATAAAAAAAACTGTCGAATTGAGAACCTCCTCCTTTTTTGAAGTCGATTAAAAACTGTATCACATAGATCAAAAGTTGCGGAATTAGTAGGACTACCAATAAACACGAGGGATCATACAGAAATTGGTTCGTTGATTAGAAAACACAATCCCCCTTATGAAGGCGCCACTGGACGATCGACGCAGTCTTAACACAGTGAATCCTTTATATTAAACGCGCATGTGGGGAGTTTCAGACGTCTATAGGCTACGGTAACTGCTTACCTATATAGTTGTATGTGCCTGTCGTAGTATAAAAAAAATGTGACCAACTTCTGATCATAGACCAATTTATACTAGACTTACAAAGTCGTGGGGTGCCCGGCCTTAGAATTGTCCCCCACCATATTGTCGTGGTTGCAGTAGGAGTATACTAAGGGAATATACCGGGAGATGGGCAGCAGCATCTTCCGAAAGCCTACAAACAATAAACAAAAACTGCGCGCGCCAACCCGCCTGCCAAGTGTGGCGCGTATGGCAAACCCCCCTTTAAAGGGGAGGCCTATGTTCAGCAGTGGACGTCTTGTGGCTGAGATGATGATGATGATGATTACAAAGTCGAGTCGGTACAAAATTACTTCCATTACAAAGTCATATCCGGCCACAAGCAGAGAATAACATTGATTCAAGTGTCCATCTATGCCCTTCAGAAAATGTTTTGTATGGGGACTACCGTTAACTTTTCTCCACTTCTGAATAAAATCCATTGACCTTAATCCTTAATATGGGGAAAGTAACCTTATTCCTCTTTAATAAGATTCAAAGTATGTTTGTTGAACGGACAATAATGTGTATATAACAACTTGATAGAGCCAGGCCTATAACCGCGAAGCACTTCGTTCATCGTCTATTTGCATCACTCTCTTTCGTATATGCAAGAGCAATAGAGACGGGGCCATCGTTTTTCGATCTTCGCGGTAGGCCCACTGGCCTACAAACGAACAGGTCGATAGTCTTAGACTACGTAAGTCTTGAGTGAGTAAGTGACAACTTCAATTGCTATATTCAACACGATCGTTAGTTATGCATCAACAGGAAATCGTGTCATGGCAATATTAAGTTTTATAAATAATTCATTATTGCCTTATCATGTCTCACTTCTCAAATAGATTATCTTACTTTTCTCTGGTATTATCACTTAAAATATCCTTATATACTTGAAGAAACTCACAAAGTTTTGAATTCAACCGAGTAACCATTCAAAAATATCATTTCTAATAAAATGTTCTTCAATAATCGAAGTAACGAACAAATAACCGCGGTAAAATAGGGGCTCCTCAGATCGCGGGTATTTGTGGCCCGAACCGAAGTTAAGGGCCATACAAGCGATCTGAGGCCTTCTTTATTATCGCCCGCGGTGCGTACACAATTTTACGTCTTCTCCTGGGTGTGAAGTGAGTTTTCCGCTACGCACGTAGGCGGCAAATCTCACTTACCGCCCCGAGTGACGTAAATTACATTACTGTGTCTAGATTGACACGTGTTTGTTCTCTGTGTTAAAGTTGTTAAAATTTTTACTTTTATTCGCAGTTAGTACCGAAATAGAGTTATTTTTAACAGAGATTAAAGCGCCTAACATTATGAATAAAACTGAGATCTGTTGCTATATTGGCGCCATAGATGGCGTTACCGCAATAGTTTGAATCAATATGATTTTGCATATACACAGTCTCTTGCTTTACCTACCCGTTCATGCTACGTCAATGGCAAAAATGTGCTTACAGTTACACTTTTGCACCTTGCTATTTGGTAAATAAATGTAAAAATATCTTTGACGTTGACTGTACACTGTAATCCACCGGAGTTCAGGTGTAATCTTGTTATACTTGCCTATATCCGAATCCGTTACGTAATAATTCCTATAACACACTTGCCTAATAGTAACGCGTAATGATAACTGTGAAATAAATAGTCAATAATAATAAAAAAATTACCTTTAATACCGAGTGTTTTTTCTGTCAAACTCATCTACTACTCTTCGAGATTCTAATAATCCCAAATCCATTACATATTGTGTTGATTATTGCGTTGTGTTATCGCAGAATTCCTATGATCAGTTCGATATCATCATTATTTCGTCAATGTCATCAAAATTTTATATCCATACCAAATTTCAAGTCACTGGAAGCAATGACACAAACGCGACAAGTAAAAGCGGGGTCACTACCAAGTTAGTCCCATACCAACTAGGCTATAGGTATAGCTGCGGAGTTTGTGACTGTAGGAATCTCGGTTTTATTATTGATCAAAATTGACAAGTAAACCATCGTCCAAATCATTTCCTTTGATCAAATAACGGAAGTGAAATTTGCTGCGTTATCGACGAGACAGATGGCGCTAATACGCTTGACTGAATTATGCGAACGCGATTTTGTATCGACATTGTAGTCCAGGTATTACAATGGTCTATGGTGTAATTATTTGTCCATGTTTTTTATAGGGTACCGTTACCTTTTTGAGTACTACCTTAAAATGATTGTGTGAAACAAATTATAAAATGTATCTTTTCATACCACTCTCCATTCAACGAACAACAACGAACTTTTGTCTCTAAAACAAAAGAAAACATGAACTAATTTGGTATCACATTGACATTACAAATGACTTGACAGTTAGCTGTCAGAATGTGACGTTAAAATAAATGGTTACAAAACAAGTGCGTGCAAAGTGCGTGACATGTTTTTGAAATATTAGTGGTCCATATAAATATTGGAGCATGACAGATTTAAGAATCTATACAATACTATTCTTGTAAACAATTTGCTCTACCGAGTACTTATAGAGTTTGTCCGGAAAGAAAGTGTCTTGGTTTATTTGGGAGCTCATACATTATACGACACTTCTCTTTCCGGACAGACTCTACCTAATATTATTTTGTTAGGGATAGTTTAATAAAATTAATAATTTTACTAAATAAGAAAGCGGCATTATAGGGTAAATCGCCAGTAATTGGCACTGTTCAATAACTGGCCACCTCACACTAAAAAGCAACTGGATGCACCTACAAAAATAATTTATTTTAGTATAACTTGGTCAATTATTGATGGGTGGCCAATATTTAAAACCTTTTAGGTGCTAAAATTAGTTTTGTTTATGGGAGAACAAAGTTTATTTTTAGTATGAGGCCGTGAGGCGGCCAATTACTAGCGATTAACCTGCATGAATATACATATTCTGTATATAAAAAAATACTCTCGAATTAGTGTGTCGTAGAATGTATGAGTTCACATATAAACAACGATATACCTCTCTTTCCGGACAAACTATAACATGGATACTGATGTGCCTTCGGAAAGTTTCTCAATTTGCGAAAATTAAATTTCAGAAAACTTCAAACTTTCCATTTCTTAAATTTCCAATTTCCTATATTTCTTATGAAAATTTCCAGAAATTTGCGAGAATATTTCCATCTATTTGGAAAGATTCCGCAACATGCACATCCGTAAACATAGAATTTACCTTGGCCTATTCAAACTTTTTCGTTTCAACTTCAAACGTAACTGGCCGTTTACAATTTTTTCCATCTGTCAAACATTACATTGTCAATCAGCGAATCCCATAATAATAAATAATATGCGTGAAATAAATATAAATAAATATTTTTTTTACTTCACAGGCGAAGGGATCAAAATGAGTTACATTGACAAGGTGGACCGGTACTTGGACTCCCTGAAAGTCGGAAAAAGTGAGTAGTTTTATCATGATTTTGAATTTCGTCGATTATATCAAGAGTGAATCTTTGTGAATCCGGTAAAATGTGTACCGGATCTGACCGGATTTTAGTACCGGATTGCAATCCCTATTTGTGAACTTGTTGAACATTTGAACAAATGTTGGTTTTACATTTTATTCCTAGATTTTATTCTATTCAATATGGTTTCTAAGAGAATGTAAACAAAACAAAACCACGTGACTTACCTCCTTGTTCATAAACGTCTCTCAGGCCTAAATTAGTTAATTTGTCTGTTTCCAACAAGCACAACTGCCAAAGTGACAGATAAGGATAAAACATAAATTAACTAATTGAGGCCTGAGAGATGATTATGAATAAGGGGGTTCGTTATTTGTCTAATCAGGTCCACTCGCCATCTAATACATCGGAGCGGCTAAGGTTCACAAAAAATATCTGAAAATGCACTTTATCGCCCTGACAATGCATTTTTCAGATATTTGGGACCACCTTGGCTGCTCTGATGTATCTGATGACGACTGTACAAAAATATGTATAAAGTCTTCGCCAATGGAACTTGCTAACTATGTAAACAAACCACCATATTGAAATTGTCTCTGAATGATGAATTTACTAGTGATGGGCAAGACTCTTACTCCCTTGTTTACTTATGTCAAACCATATCGAATAATAAAATACCGAAAGTGCAAAACAAGTAGGTACTTATTTATTTACATGTTAAACTAATTTGTATATATGTCAAAACTACCAAGTAGTGTATACAACCGCGTTGGCAGGAACAGAGCTTGAGTTGGGTAGTGTGTAGCGCCTTAAAATATCACCAACTTTAGTCACAAGTCACAACACTACCCATCATAGACAATTGTACAATTTAAAAGAAACAAAAATGTCATTCCGTCAGGTCCATATAACCTAACTTATGAAACCATATTAAAATTTTAATAAAATATCCAAGATACAGTTATATATTTTATGATTTTGTATTTTACAGTAACAACCATTTCAATAGTGTATGGTTTCAATGTTGCTTGATGAGGTGGTGTGAAAATTCAAGGAGAAACTGTGACAAAACAAAGTTACGTCTTTTGTTTACATAGTTAGCAAGTTCCAATGGCGAAGACTTTAGACTACGGGATTATATTGTAGGGCCGTTTTAACCGAAAAACTTGTATTTTATTAAAATTCTCAAAAAGTTCATAATGGAAGACAATAATCCACTACGGTAATAAGGATAAGCGCGTAAAGCTGCGTTTCCATCAGAGATGAGCAAGGATGTGTTGCGAGGGATGTGTTTGTTAAGAGGCTGACAAGACCCAATGACCTTCAAATTGACTTTACTTAAACAGTCATATAGCTATAAGTACTTGTTTTGGAAAAGTAAAAAAAAATATATGTTAATATTCATTATATTTAAAAGAACATGGTTAATTCCAATACACGATTGGACGAAATCGGCTCGATAGAAAATAATTCCAAAGTTACATCTAAAATTAGCTTAAAACAATTGCACGTCTTTAGTTTCTTGGCTTATATGTCTGTAATTAAGAACAACATTCCACCACACTAATACTAAAAACTTCGTTGCCTTAAATTTCTCAATTGATGCATAGTTTTTCTTAATTCATCATTTTGCTAAATTTGCAATGAGCTCCCATACTAATCGTAACGCAGTGTTTCTCTTTCACTCGCGCTGAAAAAGATAGGGAGGGAATTTAGCTCTTATCATCCTCTTAAGAACCAACCCTAAAGCTGCGTTATGCGAAGATAAACAAATGAAGTGATTGTATTGGTTTTCAAAAACACATTACTCGCAGCAAATCCTCGCTCATCTCTGGTGGAAACAGCCTGAAGCGGTGCTATCTTTTTTTAATACTATGGCGATGCCAAACAAGTCCCTGTCAGCCTGATAGTAAGCAGCTACCGTAGCCTATGGACGCCTGCAACTCCCTAGGTATCACATGCACGTTGCCGACAGAGTCCCCCGTTGTCATCACAATACACTGCTACGAAACGAAAAAAACGTTTTTTATTAACATCTGGTTGGTTATGCGTTCGATATATCAAATCCATGTCCAGTCTAAACGTATTTAGGGGGCCAAATTTAATTTAATCTGGGTTTTGTTCAAAAGAAAAGCATATTATAATTATTTTTGAATTAAAATTATATTATTATTATTTTACATACATAATTATACAAATATGCATCCACGACCTCATTCGGTAATCCATTACCGAATAATTATAAATATTGTCAAATAGATCCTGATTTATAAACCTACCTACCTAGGCTCGGTAACGCGCATGTGACACCTCTGGAGTTACAAGCGTCCATAGGCTGCGGTAGCTTACTATCAGCCAAGCGGTATGCTAGCCTGCCACCGTCAGCCATAGCATAAAATTTAAAAAAAACTTACTACTAATGTTAATTCAAATTCCAGGTGCCCTGGTGGATTCCTGGTTCATGATGTCCAGCCCCATGCCGATCCTCTCTGTGGTGATCGCGTACCTCATCATCATCAACGTCGGCCCTCGGCTGATGAAGAACCGGCTCCCGCTGAGGATCACGAAGCTCATCACCTATTACAATGCCACGCAGGTGCTGCTGTCTGTCATGATGGTTTATAAGGTGAGGATGACAGACCAATATCTTCTACGATTGACTTCTTGTATACAGTGTGTAAAAATTTTTGGACGCGAAAAAAAAAAATTTTTTTCTATGGGACAGGTGGTCCCAGCCGGCCGACCCTCCATACTAAACCAAAATATTTTTTCGCGCGAAAAAATTTTTTTCTCACTTTTTCGTAATATGAATACGATACCAATTATGCCCTTAAAAAGATCACCAGTATTTTTGTTACACCTCGTATAATATAAACGTATTGCAAATACACACGAAAAACCAGATCAATCATATTTTTTTCGCTTTCTCGTGTATGTAACCCGTAAGTTTGATTTTACGAAGCAATTAATGGTATTGCCGACTGTACCTAGCAGATAGACACCGTGATGTAAGGTGCGTTGGGGTAAGATAGAAAGGTATTTTTAACTGACTTCAAAAAAGGAGGAGGTTCTCAATTTCACGGTTTTTTTTATAATTTTTTTTTGTTGTATGTATGTTACTCCATATCTCCGTGAATCGTGAACCGATTTTCAATTTTTTTTTTAATCGAACGGGTATAACCCCTAGATGGTCCCATTGTCACCAAGTCGGGATCTGATAATGGGATCCTGGAGAAATCGAGGGAACTCTTCAACTATTATAGGCACACCTATAGTGATTTCACTATTTTTTACAGCAACTCGGCCACTTCCTCTTGGAATAGCGGATCCTAAGTGAAGTCGGTTCTTTTGTTGTTTAAAATTATTTTAGGGGTAAGACAAAAAATCGTCCATATTCCGGAGCATTACAGACTACTTTTTATCTTACCCCTAAAAATACCTTCTATCTTATCCCAACGCACCTTAGTTGAAACTATACTTTGATTTGACGCACTATTTATTAGAGATGGGCCGACTAGTCCTATGCCTAGGCCTATGTCCAGCAGTGGACGTCTTTCGGCTGAAATGATGATGAATGATGATGATGATGGGCCGACTAGTCGGCAAAAAATGCCGAATATTCGGCACTTTAATACCTACAGGAAAATAAGAACTTGGCAGAAGTTTAACCCTTATTTTTAGTTATAAAATTTAAATCTTATAAGTAGTGTTTGTTATCTTTTTGCCATCAAACACGACATCGCCAGCGCCGGTTCGTAAACAAAACTGGTCAAAACATGAACGCGTGATAGACAATGGCACGGCTGACGAAGCGAAACGAGCGTTTCCGATTGCATCCGAACCTAGCAAAAACCTACGATCGGCATTGCCGACTAGTCGGCCGATTAATCGGCAATTTGAAAACCGATTAGTCGGCCGATTGTGTAGTCGGTAAAAACCCTAGTCGGCCCATCTCTACTTTTTATATACGGGGTCAAGCTAAAAATAAGTGTGTAAAATAACCAATTGCATTACACTGATTTCATATCTCGATGTTGCATTATTGACCAAGTACAGTCGCTATCAAATATATCGGAGCAGCCAGGGTGCTCAAAAATATCTGTGCATGCAGTTTATCGCCTTGTAGTACTAGCGGTACGCCTTAAACATGCTGCAAATGGTGTTAAAAGCATGAAAATTGGAACGATTGATCTTTAGGCCAAATTAATCGATTTGGCCCGAAGCAGTAAAAAAAAAAAAAAACAGAGTGCAGTTATGACGTCATCTTTTTTTTGTATGGAAAAAAAAAAATTTTGTTCTGAAACCTATCGTGTGTGGTATCAAATGAAAGGGCTTTTTGAGCCTATTCTAAAAATATATCATATCATTATATTTATGTCACTTGTTTCAAATGAAAATAAAAATAATTTTCAAAACATACCAAGTTTGGGCTCCTACAAATACGATACGGTTGAATATTTTTTTGTAAAACATACCTTAAATGATACCTGATATCCTCATTTCAAACCCCAAGAAAGCAATTTTGAAAATAATTTCACTAAGTATTTTTTTTTAATTTTTCATTATTACGAATGTGGGATCTAATAATTCTCGGAGTAATGAAACTCTGTTTACACGTTCTTTTGATATAACGTGATAGGTGAGCTCGAGGAACCCGGGTTGCACATATCAGGATTTTTCTTACTTAAAGCGAATTAAGTTTATCCCATTTTTTGCGAACTTGAGGGTGGGTAAAGTAATATCGAGTTTTACCCAACATTGCTCAAGTCGATTTGCGCTTAAATAATGCGATTATAGTATTGAAACAAGAATTACAGCAAATCTCTAGGGTAATCCTATCATTCCCTTTAAATAGTTCAGCGATAAGTACGTGAAATTTTGTACAAATTAGGTGGGCAATGATAGGTACGCGTTTTTGATCTTTACGGTACAAGGTGCATACAAGCATTCCAAAGTACAAGGGTTGTCTCATTTGACTTAATTTTTTTAATTTAGTCATGTTTTTATTTTTCAGGCATTAGTATATATATTAAACAAAACATAATTAAATGAGTTATATTTCATTATTTATAATAGAAACAAATCATAACGAACCTATCTTAGTAATGTTTACAAATAAATCGGCAGACCAAAGAAAATTATGTATATATTGAATACTATGGTTTCACATTAACATTTACATTAAAAAAATAAAGAAACAGTTCCAAAACGTCATATATATATTTCAAAAACAAAAGTGCCGAGTGATTAATACAAAAAGCCGATAGCCCTAAGATTTTTTTTGTCTTGGGCAAAGTTGGCCATCACTAGTTGTTACATTACAACGTAACATTGCCCACATCAAGGCTTCTTCATTCATTATCCTTTTGAAATCGAATTACGATATAAACAATCTAGAGTAATGGCAACTGTCACAATACTCTAAAATGAAAATGCTGAAGCAAAAAGGTACAGGAAAACAATTGCATAAGAAAAGCCTTTTAACTGTACATAGTTCCCGTACATTGTTAAGGACCATTCATCTTTTGTTTCTTTTCCTCATTGTATGGAATCTAAAAGAGCACCCTCTACAATAAGGTTTCACTGGCTTTCCCCATTGCCTTATTATATACAGGTATAAGTATAAGTATGGGTTTTACTCACCATGCTTTCCCATTTTGTGAGATTCACATCAACACTTGCCCGCACCAGAATACTATACTATGGGTTGGCTGGAAGAGATCCCTTTTAGGGATAAGCTCGCCTTTGTGCATATCTTTTTTATTTTTTATTTTACTGTTGTAATATTGTTAAACTTGTTTATGTGCAATAAAGTACATACATACATACATACTATAAAATTACGTAAATTAATGAATTTGTTCAAAATGTTGGGCAAAGTTTCGCCTGGGGGCAAAGTTGGAGGATATTACGGTACTCGTACTCGTATTGAGTAATACGACGCACTTTGTAAACATTAAAAATCAGAAAAAAATACTAAATGTAATTATTTTCAAAATTGCATTCTTGGGGTTAGATATGAGGATATTAGGTATCATTTGAGATATATTTTACAAAAAAATATTGCTTGGTGTCGTATCTCGAGGAGCCCAAACTTGGTATGTTTTGAAAATGTTTTTTATGTTTATTTCAAACATGTGACTGAAATGTAATGATGTGACATATTTTTGGAATTAGCTCAGAAAGCCCTTTCATTTGATACCACACACGATAGGTTTCAGAACAAAAAAATTTTTTTTTCCATACAAAAAAAAGAAGACGTCATAACTGCACTCTGTTTTTTTTTTTTTTACTGCTACGGGCCGAATCGATTCATTTGGCCTAAAGATCAATCGGTCCGATTTTTATGCTTTTAACACCATTTGCAGCATTATACTGAATTTCGGCGTGTACCGCTAGCACTATTGACAAAAGAGGCGTTGTTCATAGATTTCTGACCACCTTGGCCGCTCCGATATATCTGATAGCAACTCTACCCATTATGGCTGTAGGTAATAGGTAAGTTTAGGGTAGTTTATGAGGCACTTAGGTCTACTACTCTTCTTCTACTAAACCCTACTACTACTCACTACTTCTACTTTTCTTTATTCCTAATCATTGTGATGTGGTATCGTTTGCTGGCGTTTTGCTTAATACGACAATAACGACATTCATTTAAGTTTAATATAATTTTAAACAAAAAAGAACCGACTTCACTTAGGATCCGCTATTCCAAGAGGAAGTGGCCGAGTTGCTGTAAAAAATAGTGAAATCACTATAGGTGTGCCTATAATAATTGAAGAGTTCCCTCGATTTCTCCAGGATCCCATCATCAGACCCAGACTTGGTGACAATGGGACCATCTAGGGGTTATACCTGTTCGATTAAAAAAAAAATTGAAAATCAGTTCACGATTCACGGAGATATCGAGTAACATAACATAACATAACATAACATAAATATTCTTTATTGCACACCTCAAATTAAAGACACATACATTAACATACATACAAAAAAAAAATATATAAAAAATCAGTCGAAATGAGAACCTCCTCCAATTTGAAGTCGGTTAAAAACTTAGAAATAAAGAATATTTCTCTGTTTACAGGCTCTCAATTTGAATATATTTCGAGACGGGGTGCTATATGCGGGGTGCAGATATCCTTCAAGTACTCAAAATAAACAGGTAAATAAAACTAATTATTGTTTCTCATAATTACTACTGAAAATTACTAAGCCCACATGTGCCGTAAAAGAAGATTTGATAATTTATTTTACTAGGCGCAAGTGAAGTGAAATTATTCCTTGAAGGGGTGTAAAGGAGGACCTTTTGTGTTCTATAATTGTACGGTTGCCGTTATAATAAAGGTTTCTACTTATATGACATTGTAATTATGTGTGTTCAGCTGTTGGAGCTGGGGTGGTGGTACTTCTTCGCCAAGTTCACCGAGCTTCTCGACACTGTGTTCTTCATTCTTCGGAAAAAGAACAAACAGGTAAACGGTCGCATCAAGTTATATTATTGTACTTAGATTCCGTAGTTCTATTTTATTTAGAACCACGAAATTTGGCATGGGCTTTCTAGTAGTACAGATCTATGTCGATAATTCATTTTCGTTGCAATAAATTGTAATACAAAGAAAATACAGCCAGATACAGATTTACATACAAAACTTATTTTTGCTATCTCTTCTTTGTATTACAATTTTTAGGAACGAAAACGAATTACCGACATAGATCTGTACTGCTAGAATGCCTATGCGAAATTTCGTGGTTCTAAAGCATGTCGTTTTAAAATGAGAGCTGAACTACCTTTGTATGGGGACGCGAGTTCACGCGAGCGTCCTGGCGACTCTTAATACAAAGTATTATTAATCGAAAAAGAAAACTAGTTATTAAATGGTATTATAATCGTCTCAACCAAACAATTGGAGATTTATGAGACATCAATGTAACTTCGAACGTGATTGGTTATGCATAAAACCCCCTTTTTAGGACGTGCAAAAGATATGCTTTTATTTCATCACCAGAATAAAGAGTTTGGAAACTTTAACGGATACATTGTTTTAATTCATCTTCAGGTGACGTTCCTTCACGTGTACCACCACGCTATCATGGCTCTCTACTCCTGGACCTACCTGAAGTTTGCCTCAGGTGGCCAGGGGACCATTCTGGCTCTCCTGAACTCTGCCGTCCATGTCGTCATGTACTCCTACTACTTCCTGTCAGGCCTAGGCCCGCAGTTCCAGAAGTATCTGTGGTGGAAGAAGTACGTCACCACGCTGCAACTGGTATGATTTTATTTTATTTACGCCTGGGAAAGCAACCATTTTTATAACCTCGACGGTGGCAACTTAAGCACACGCCTCTCCTGATCGTGAGTAGCTACCGTGGCTTGTGTACTCCGGAGGTGTCACATGTGCGTTGTCGACCGTTTATTATATAGGAGGATTCACTGTGTTTACGGCTAAAGGGAAAGGGTCACCCTTCGTCAACAAACTGCATCCTCTTTGATTCTCTAATTGGCAAGAAAGAGTGCAGAATGAGGCAGATGGTGTGTTCTCGGAGGCCAAGACCCTTTTTGTATCACTGTGTCACAATTAGTAGTTAGTCTAATAAAACAAATATAAGCAAATGATGTACGATTCCGAAATAGTTAATAATTGCTTAATATTTAGGTATTTTTTCGAATGTCTTCTTGGCCTATCTTACTGCTTATATAAACACTTTGCTGGCTTGCTACTCAGCAAATAGACCATTGGGATATTCGTGATGATGTGGTACACTAACTATATGGACCTTTCTACGGGCCGAACGTTTATACCACCATTAACAGCAATACTGGACATTCTTGTCCAGACATTTGTAATAAAAATTGGTATCATTTGTAGTGTTTTAATAACATAGCATTTACATTAATACGATGAATGATGATCCTCTGAACATCCTTGATTGAATATTGATTCTTCTTTTTCCAGGTTCAATTTGTGATTATGCTCGCCTACTGTGTATGGACGCACTTCTCACCGAGATGTCAGTACGCGGTTGGCTTTACCTACTTCATAACAGCCAACGTCAGCATCTTCCTCTGCCTCTTTCTCAATTTCTACTCTAAGAGTTACAAGAAGAAGAAAATCGAGAGAGAAATACGGGAGTTTGAAAAAATAAGAAATGGGACCAAACAAAATGGTGTTGAAGCGAATGGGACGGCGGGAAAAAGCAATGGAGTGTGCACAAATGATCATAATGATATTCCTAATGTAGAAGATGTTCCTTGTGCAGTTGATAAGGCGTGTGGAGACTATATCAAGAAAGGAAAAGTGTTCCTCACAAGGCGCACAGCCAAAGCGTGCGGAGAAGACTTCGAAAGTATAACAAAGAAATGATTCTTATGGTTGAACAATATGGTTAGTTCCCGGTTTATTGAGACTGAATTTTGTGATGGCGACGATTAACGAAATAATATAAGAGCGATTGATAAGTAAATAGGAGAAATTGTTTTAGTACTAAGATATGAAATAGAGCTTAAAATTGACTTTATTTTTAATTAAAGTAGTGTCAATTCTGTCACTGATATGTTGATTGTGCTATTAAATTTTATTGATGAAGATGTTTCGGCATATCGTAGTTAAAGTGCAGAAAGTTTTTATGCTGTTGAAATATTGAACGTACCAGTGAGACGATACGCTTTAAGATGTAAATTATATTAATATTAAAATGCCAACCGCACAATTTTAAATAATGTAGATGCTAAGAATTTTATTATTGGAATTATTGCCTTATGCTGTTATTGTTTGAAAAGCGTATTAGATACTTAAAAAGATGGAAGATTACTAATAATATTAGTGGTCTGGAATTAATTTAGGCATTGTTATTTAAAATTGCTAATGTGGGGTAAAAAAGTAAAACTTTGGTAATTCCTCACGATACTTTTTCAAATCATAACTCTGTATGTACAGCCAACAGATATATCGGAGCGGCCATGGTGGTCACAAATATCTGAACAACGCCTCTATTGTCAAGGCGATAAAGTGCATGTTTAGATATGTCAGATAACAATGCCTATGTTTTAGGGCCATAGAGCATTTAACCAACCGGAGCGGCAATTGACGCGTTCCCCTCTGCCGTAAATATATTAACAGTGGTCATGCTCATTGTACGGACTGACGTTTATCTGACGTGGCTATTTTGACGTTTCGCATACATTTGACGTTCCCCTCCCCCTCAAAAATTGGCAGACTTTTTGTATAGAAAATGACAGTCATGGCCGGTCCCGTTGGTTGAATAGTCTAAGTTTGGGGCAAACTGCGCGTTGCTGCTATTTATATTTTAAAAATGTCCTGAGGTTTTGGGGCTTGATAAAACAAAATAGTTAGGGAGGCGAATAGGGGAATTTTCTGCAATACTCGAGCGTGGCAGTTTAAGATATGAGAGATACCTTAGACCTAATAGAACAACCTTGTAAAGTATTTAGCTCTATATGTAGTGACGCGCGCCTAGGATAGACGATCAGATTAGTAAAAAAAAATGGATAGTCTGAAATACTCGAGCGCATCAGATTAAGATATTGGGGGTTGATTTTAGTGTTTAAAGACTAAATTTAACTAATCTGACGATAAGTCCTTGACGCCGCCGAGTTATAGGGTCGCGAACTTGTAAAAAAAAAACGTTAATCCGGCATTCTCGAGCGCGATATTTTATTTTTTTATTTTGAAGAATATAATCTAAAACTTACTAAAAATACAAAATCTGCCGGTTTCCGCATGACCGGAAGTGTGGAGGAGCCAATTCGTCTTCCTAAGAACGCGTTACGGCATATAAGTCGCGAACGATACATTTTACAAAAAAAAAAGTTTAAATAAACAAAAAAGGTAATTTTATTTTACACAAAAAAGGTCTCTTTACATTTTTGTCCAAAGTTGAAACTTTTTGACTTGAAGCATCATAAAAACTCAAACTCCCGGTCAGATTAAGAGAACCCACCAACATTTTTGTCAGATTAAAAAAATATGCTTTCAGGATACCGAGATAAACCTCCCCTATGAAAATCTGACGCGCTCGAGTATTTCAAAAGAACTTTTTTTTTTTGCATTTTCAAAAATTCATCGTAACTTATCGTCACGCCGAAATCGTCAGTTTTTTTAAAGGGAGCTTCCTTGGGGCCTACTTAACACCCCTTCCGAAAATCTGACGCGCTCGAGTAATTTTTTTTTTTTTGCATTTTTGACTACTTTATATGCCTACCCCCACCACGCAAACCGGCAGATTAGTATACCGTTGTTATCAGAGGCACTCGGGGCATACGTAGTATGAATATCTGACGCGCTCGAGAATGCCCAAGTAACTGTTTTTTTTAACATTTTTGAAAAACCGTACACGTCAAACCCACCGCTAAAATGGTTTTTGCCATAAGAGCTTTTCTTTTCGAAATTATTTTATCTTTCGATTTTGATAGGTCTCGACGGCGCCGTTGAATTACGCCATTTAGCTACCTCGCCTCCCTAACTAAAAGAATACTGGACTTAGAAAACTGAGTTTTGTTTGCCGATAAAAATTTAAAGCGCTAATATGTTTGGCCAAATTCTTTGCGTAAATTTGATTTCGTTGGCGAAGCAATGAAATTTTGCTTTAGGAAAGTAGTGAAGTACAGTCGCCATCAAATATATCGGAGCGCCCAAGGTGCATAAAATATCTGAACATGCACTTTATCGCCTTGAAAATAGAGGCGTTGTTCAGATATTTCTGACCACCTTGGCCGCTCCGATATATCTGATGGCGACTGTACGTATATGGGTTAAAAACACGTGGTTCAATAAATCACGAATTTGCATAGGGTAGGCAAATAAAATTATGACCAAGATTTAACTAATTTTCTGTACGTCCTAATGTGGCAAGGTCCTTTAGTTTCTTGACAATTTTTTTTTACAAATATCGATTTCTTTCATATTTAACTTAAGAGCTAAATTTTTAAGTAATAGACTAAGAGCTGGCTACGTCAGATATTAAGCGATAAGGATTGATAGTTTTCTGGTAGACATTCATTTTGGACAGGGGTCAAATTGGGAGTCGGAGCCGCAAGAGGCCGAAATACAATACAAGGTGTAAGAAAAATGCTGATGATCCTTTTAAATATGAAAAAATAAGTTTATTTTTTGCGAAAAAAAGGCATATATGGAGGGCTGATTGACTGGGACGTGTCACACACAAAAAAAATCGCACCCAAAAAAATTATTCTCCGACGTTTTCTTACTCGTAATACGATACCAATTATGCCCTTAAACGGATCACCAGTATTTTTGTTACATTTGTATCATATCGGACCGACCAAGGTACTCCAAAATATTCGAACATGCACTTTATCGCCTTGACAATGGAGGCGTTGTTCAGATATTTGTGACCGCCTTGGCCGCTCCGATATGTCTGATGGTGAGTTTGTAATAAGTAGATTAAGTTTGCCGATTGATTGGCAGTTTTTTTAAGATTTCTACATTCTATTTTCATTCACGATACACCGTCCGCGTTCTCACAAATTAAAACACTATAAGCAATGGAAACAGGTCAACCTGTATGAAAATTTCCCGTCGACCCGTTTTCAAACTCCCTCATATACAAGATGATTTTTGGCTCGTAGAGTAAAAGAACAAGGCATAATACGGAATTCAAAGATGAACCTTTTGATTTGTAATTTTTTTTATAACCATCGTCATCATAATTTTATGAGCCTGGCTCTTGTCGGTGGCGTAATCGCCATTCCGTTCTATTCTCTGATAATTCTTTTAGCTCTTGATACGTCACGTCGTTTGCTTTTTCTTTGGCTTGATCTAGAAACGCAAGTCTTGGTCTTTCTCGGTCTCTTCGCTTTTTTATTTTATCACAAATTTTGATTATTACCTAGGTAGTTTCCAGGTGAAAAAAAAATAAAAAAAAATAAACCGCTTCCCATACAGCGTATGGCTAATAAAGTCGAAAGTGATTTTAGTTGAACATTAATTTTACTTGAAAAAATACGATTAAATTTATTCTGTTTTGTTCAAATGAATAAATCAACTTTTTATAGCGCCTGGTTGCTATGGTTACGTCCCTTGGACAACCAAAGATTTTCTATGAAATAGTATGAGGATGTCCTTTGAACAACGGGGACAGAGTAAACAACATTAAAAAGTTGATTCGCCCAAATACTACCGTTTGATAATGTTGATGGTCAGAACAAGTGGTTCTGGATTATCAATCACGACCCAGAAATCATCCTGTATATTATATATGACACCATATATATTTGACGAGCTTTGAGTACCTATTATACACGAAATTTGAACTGCCAAAGATGTTTTTGATGAAAATTTTAAGGGTAGGTATGGTGTATAATCGCTCGTATAATTTTTTTTTATATTTGCACCGATATAATACAATAATATGATTCATAATCGATCGGTCGCCATTAGAGTTCTGCTTAAATACACTAAACAGAAGTTTGATTTAGTGATATTCTTTTCGTTCCTAATTTAGTGAACATAATCACATTGTTATTAATATTGTATTGTATAGTAATATATATATCTAAATGTAGTAAATTTATGTATAATTAATGAATCACTCAGTTTAACGTGGCCTTGTTTAATTACTTAAGTTGTTTAATAATAGTACAAAATAATATAAAATAATAAGATGGAATAAAATGTTAATAAATCATGAGTTTTTTTACTAAAGCCCCACTTACACTGTACAGTCGCCATCAGATATATCGGAACCGCCAAGGTGGTCAGAAATATCAGAACAACGTGCAACGCCTCTATTATCAAGGCGATGAAGTTCATGTTTAGATACTTTTGAGTACCTTGGCCGATCCAATATATTTGATGGCTACTGTACAAGTTTTTTTTTTTCTGTTCAATAATTGGATTCAAGAATTAAATCGAAGTGTTTACATATGAGAAGTACCTGAAATTTTGAATGCAATTATTGTATACCAATCTGGAAACCTGACACTCACTTATCCAAGATTGTCCTGACCTAATAGGGGCCGCCCCAAAACTTGGCGCAGTACCGTGGAGCAAGATATGGTTATATTGGGGATGGGATGGGAGGAGGTGTCCCAGAGCGCACTGGACCGAAGCCAGTGGAAGAATTTAATTCGAGCCCTACACCCAGTGGGTAAAAGGATGGAAAGAAGAAGATTTTCATTAAATATTGAACGTTCATATTGAGTAGCAAAATGAGCAAAAATAATTAGAAAGGTAGTTCGGACAATACTTAAACTCATTTAAAGCTTCGCTTACACCAATGCCAGTTTTGAATAGGTTAGATGATTTTTTTTTTCATGCGTGGTATCATTCGATTCGTTTTGTTGTGAGGATCAAATGTCTATATGGGGCCAATTGCCTTAAATCAACATAACAGACAGAAAAGAGACCTGAAGTCTGTGATTTGCTTTTGTTTCTCAAAACGCTCCTAATGCCCCTAACAAAATGATATAAAGCCGCGACGTCATGGTTTCATAGTTGCCCTGTTTAAAGTATGGAACTTTTATGAAATTGCTATTTTTAACCGACTTCAAAAAAGGAGGAGGTTCTCAATTCGACTGAATTTTTTTTTTTTTTTTATCATAATTTTTTTTTTTGTATGTATGTTACTCCATATCTCCGTGAATCGTGAACCGATTTTCAAATTTTTTTTTGAATCGAACAGGTATAACCCCTAGATGGTCCCATTGTCACCAAGTCGGGATCTGATGATGGGATCCTGGAGAAATCGAGGGAACTCTTCAACTATTATAGGCACACCTATAGTGATTTCACTATTTTTTACAGCAACTCGGCCACTTCCTCTTGGAATAGCGGATCCTAAGTGAAGTCGGTTCTTTTTTTGTTTAAAATTATTATTACAGTGAAATATTGCGTTTATGTATATGGTTGCCATACAATTTATTTCACAGTAAAATGTTAGAAATCGAATGGTATCATTGGTTTTTTTAAATTTTGTACTTTCAAAATTCGAACCTGATTGATATCTTTGCACCATTTCAATAGATTTTTTTAATGTTTACTTTATTTGTATACTTTGATCATTTTGCATCCTATCAACTAAATTTCATTGCCTAATTCAACATGTGTCATCATCCCTATTCAAGTTGCTACTGAAATACAAGAATGTCACGTTATGTTGTATTTAATGATCCAGAATCTTGTTACCAAACAGTGAATATTGCGTCCAGTATGAATCACTTCCTGGTCGGTGCAAATATATAGCTTTTTAAACCCTTATCGAACGAGCGGAGCGAGTTCTTACAAACAAGTTCTGGCTACTGGGACGTCCCGGCATTTCGATGGCTTTTTGATTTTGAGAGTTCGTTCGACGATAACTTTAGTACCGTCTTTCAGATTTTTAAGAAATTTGTCTGGGTTGTATTACTGAATCGCGATGAGAATGGGATTGAGTTAGCTGTCAACCCATACAAACTTTGACGTAAGCATATGGAAAATCTGTCAACTCTAATCCCATTCTAATCGCGGTCCAGTAATAGTGAGATACATAAAATTTGAGAGTTCGTTTATGAGCTGGATCGATCAAGGGGTTGTGGATTTAGAAGGCGAAAAAAAATCTTCATATGGGTCTTGTTATATTGGTCAACTCGTTTGCAAGTAAATCGCGAGTTCTCAGCTTGAGGCGAACTACTACTTTAAAGACAAGCATATAACTTGTGGGTACAGTGCATACAATAACATTATAATGCCTCCGATGCACTGGCAGGTATCCACGTCACCATGCCATGAAAATCGTGCGAGCTTAGCAGTGGCGGCGCGTCCATATAACACGATTCCCGTCGGATTGCCTAAATTTCAATTCTCCTACCGCTCATTTAGAAATTTTAAGCCAAATTCAGCACTGGCTTGCCTAAGAAAAATGCCCACCGCCACTGGAGTTTAAATCAGTACGATGATCATATTTATAACAATTCCACCATTTTTTCTATACCTTGTGCAACCTAAGAAGCGGTTTTTGACACCTGTCATCTCAGTACATTTTATAACCTAAAATCCGATGACAGGTGTCAAAAACCGCTTCTTAAGTTGCACAAGGTTATAATAAGTAATTTATAGTGTTTTAGTTCATATTTTTGGTATTTTAACTGTGTATTGACCGCGTGGTCAATATCCGTATTGAAATTAAAATCGTTCAATGACCGTCTGGGCAGAAAGGTCTCAACACAAATCAAATTAAAACAAGTACCTACTAACATTTTAATCAAGCGCTCAACATTTGAGTTCAATCGGGTTCTTCTTTATTGGATTCAATTCAATAGGGATGATGACACATGTTGAATTAGGCAATGAAATTTAGTTGATAGGATGCAAAATGATCAAAATATACAAATAAAGTAAACATTAACAAAAATCTATTGAAATGGTGCAAAGATAGGCTTCAAAATTTAAATTTTTTTCGAATTTTGAAAGTACAAAATTAAAAAAAACCAATGATACCATTCGATTTCTAACATTTTACTGTGAAATAAATTGTATGGCAACCATATACATAAACGCAATATTTCACTGTAAAAATAGCAATTTCATAATTTTTCCATACTTTAAACAGGGCAACTATGAAGCCATGAGGTCACGGCTTTATATCATTTTGTTAGGAGCGTTTTGAGAAACAAAAGCAAATCACAGACTTCAAGTCTCTTTTCTGTCTTTTATGTTGATTTAAGGCAATTGGCCCCATATAGACATTTGATCCTCACAACGAAACGAATCGAATGATACCACGCATGAAAAAAATTCATCTAGCCTATACAACACATGTTAGTAAATTAAAATATTTAGAAAACACAACAGTCAGGAAAATATATGTATTTTTAAAAGCTCGGAAAGTACGTCCGTTGCCGTCACATCATCTTCTTCAGCATCACCTGAGGATGCCTCGTAGAAGGTGAAACACGTGTCGAGTTCTGGTATTATTGGTGGTAGTTTATTACATATTTATTTGCGTATCTATTTTTGCGATGGGAGGGAAACATGCATGCAAAAAATACGCTAGTAAGTTATTCACCAATCAATTAGCACTATTTTTTGACGTGATAACACTAATGAATTTTCCGTTCCGGTCACGTTGTGAACAGATCTCAATGGTAACATTACGGCCACAAGCCATATGATTGAGAAACATGTAAACTGACAACCTGGTTACAAATATCTGAACAAATTCATCTGCAATTTAGGCTAGATTAATTTTTTTCATGCGTGGTATCATTCGATTCGCTTTGTTGTGAGGATCAAATGTCTATATGGGGCCAATTGCCTTAAATCAACATAAAAGACAGAAAAGAGACTTAAAGTTTGTGATTTGCTTTTGTTTCTCAAAACGCTCCTAAAAAAATGATATAAAGCCGTGACGTCATGGCTTCATAGTTCCCTGTTTAAAGTATGGAAAAATTATGAAATTGCTATTTTTACAGTGAAATATTGCGTTTATGTATATGATTGCCATAGAATTTATTTCACAGTAAAATGTTAGAAATCGAATGGTATCATTGGTTTTTTTAAATTTTGTACTTTCAAAATTCGAAAAAAAATTAAATTTTGAAGCCTGATATCTTTGTACCATTTCAATTCAATAGATTTTTTTAATGTTTACTTTATTTGTATATTTTGATCATTTTGTATCCTATCAACTTTTCATTGCCTAATTCAACATGTGTCATCTCATCATCCGTATCATGCGATTTCTCATCATCATCAATGTTCTCTTATGACGTTATCACGCAAAATTGTCGTCCGTAAACTGACTTTGCTGACAGCCATTTTTTATTAATCGCGGAATAGCAAAGAAATGTTATCTACTGTGGTGAATACCGGTGTGGTGTGGTCATATACCGGGAGATGGGCAGCAGCATCTTCCTAAAGCCTAAACAACAGTAAACAAAAAAAAACTGCGCGCGCCAACCCGCCTGCCAAGCGTTGCTCGTATGGCAAAACCCCCCCTTTAAGGGGAGGCGTATGTTCAGCAGTGGACGTCTTAGGCTTAGCAGGCACTGCGGTTTTTAAAAAGCGGATCAGCAACCGCAAAAAATTTAACGTACGGCATTCTTTATAAGCGCACGCGCTTTTTGCGGTTGCGGAACCGCTTTTTAAAAACCGCAGTGCGTGCTAAGCCTTATGGCTGAGATGATGATGATGATGATGATGATGATGATGATGATGATGATGATGATGATGTGGTGAATAATATGGAATTCCGCAAAGTAACGCCTGATTCAATAAAGTATTATTTATACCTAACCTTGATTGACGCCAGCTAGGGTGCATAAGGTCGTCTCAACGTAACACTTTGACGGAAGTACCGAATTTGCCAAACGACATTAGTTTCAATTAAAAATCGGGGTAGCATTGACGTGTATTAAAAAAACTTGTTCTGCAATATGTTCCAAATTACTATAATAAAACCTTACTAAGTGCAAAAATTAAGGTACCTACGTGTTTGTATCTAGTAATATAGGTATTAGAACAAAATAATTTCATCGTAGAGTAAATTGTATTCTTAATTTGGGCTTTGTATTAAGTATGTTACTTCTTCTTGAGCTTCGAGAAATCTCTATACGAATAAAGAGTGACGATGACGTTTCCGTGCGACTGCGTAGAGCCAACGACGTTTCTTAATACAGTTGTGAGAAAACATTAAACTTAAACAAATCATATACAAATGGAAAAGTGACGAAGGCAGGAAGGAAAAGCAGGGATTTTTAATTGTTTTGAAGTGTAATAATAGTACATTACGTACGGCGGTGAAATATAGAAGGGCTCAGATCGCTGGCATTTGTGCCGCACCGAAGGTAAGGGCCATAAACAAGCGACTTGAGGCCTTTTTTATTACCGCCCGTGGTGCGTACACAATTTTACGCCTTCTCCTGGGTATGAAGTGATACTTGCCACTGCGCCCTAGGGCGGTAAATCTCACTTAGCGCCCAGAGTGACGTAAATTTTCTTTTTTTACAGATATTGGTCTTAAAAATTGTTGGTTGTTCCGGGAAAAATAACTAACCAGAACAATTACAAAATGTTGCGTGTTAACAGTTCCTTATCTCAGTTTTACAAATATGTCTTTGTGGATATAGCAGGTATGTACTAGTTATTACCAGAATTCGTTTAATGTGTTTGTTTAAAAATGTTTAGTTTAGTATGTATAATACCACTACAGCCTCGTTACCACGACACTGATTATGTAAAAACACATTGCCTTAACCATTGAAATAAATTATAATTAATTAATTTAAGGAACCTTGAAATTGTAACGAACAAACAAATGTCGACTCGTACAGTACAGTCACCGTAGGGAATGCAAACCGGTTATTTTTTGTATGAAAATAACCGGTTTTTCGGTTAATAACCGGTTATTTTCATACAAAAAATAACCGGTTTGCATTCCCTAAGTCACCGGCAATTGTACCTATCTTCCTACACGAAGGCCGCAAAAATATGTGACACGCTCTTAGGGCTCTACAAACAGAGCGTGTCACATATTTTTGCGGCCTTCATGTAGGAAGATACTATTACCGGTGACTGTACACGGATTAAGCATTTAACTAAAACATCGTTAGTCCTTATCTGTCACTCTGACATTTGTGTTTGTTAGAATCAGAGACAACATAATCGAACTCGCGGAGCGTAAGCGAAGCGAGTTCTTACAAACAACTCCAGACCGAACTGTCACCTGGCTACTGGGACGTCTCGGCATTTGGATGGCTTTTTGATTTCGATAGTTTGTCCGACGATAACTGTAGTAACGTTTTTCTGATCTTTATGAAACTTCTTGGGGCTGTAGCAGAGACACATAAAATTTGTAAGTTCGTATATGAGCAGGATCGACCAAGTGGTTATGGAGCTAGAAGGAGAAAAAATCCTCCTTAGGGTCTTGTTATATTGGTCAACTCGTTTGCAAGTAAATCGCGAGTTCTCAGTTCGAAGCGGACTACTAGTTTAATCAAATAAGGTTTGAAACGCGTTTATGAATAAGCGGGTAAAAGTCTAAGCAAGATTGATTCAGCTGTCAACCGCCGAACATGGCGCCACAAAATTAGGTTTAGATTTTCTGGGCTCTAGAATATATCAATACTCATATGTCATCTACATAGTTGATCACTCCCTTCCATTTCATGTCATGCATGACTATAACGCTTGCAGTATTTTTCATATAACTGGAAGTCCAAAATAGGCTACTTTCCTATGAAGTCAAATAAGCTACTCTTTAGTAAACGTCAAAACGATTTGTTATATGAAGTTTACACGGGAGACTAAAATTGTGACGTCACAATACTATATGATGAATCTCCTTTATAAAAGTTTTAACCATTTAAAAATCATTCAAAGCGCAAACACATGTTACATATGGATTTTCCCGTGTGTTTTTGAAACAATTAAGTTTATCTACTGGAAAGTACCCTATTAGCCACATAAAATACCGTTATTGTAAGGCCAGTATATCTTCTAGATCCCCGCACAAATGACTGGTTCCTCATCTCTAGTCCGTTCCCTGGGCTGGCCATTATCCTCTTCTACCTGCAATTTGTCACCAAATGGGGCCCACGCTACATGGCCGACAAACCCCCTTTCCAGCTTCAAAAGACCCTGGTCGTTTATAACTTCCTGCAAGTCTGTGTTAGCTGCTGGCTGGTTTATGAGGTAAGTATTTACTAATATTATGCATACGAAGATAACCCTGTCTATCTGACTGTTTGTCTGTTTCTGTTTATCTGTCTGTCTGTGTGCTTGCATGTTTATCTATTTGTCTGTGTATCTGTCTACCTGTCTGTTTGTTCGTACGTCCATTTGTCTGTCTTTTTGTCTGTCCGTCCTTCCATATGTCTGTCTGTCTATCAGTCTGGTTCCTGATCTCAAGTCCGTTCCCGGGGCTGACCATTATCCTCCTCTACCTGCAATTTGTCACCAAATGGGGCCCACGCTACATGGCCGACAAGGCCCCCTTCCGGCTTCAAAAGATCTTGGTAGTTTATAACTTCTTGCACGTCTGCGTTAGCTGCTGCTTAGTGCTTGGTTTATGATTATGAGGTAAGTCTTCACTAATATTATGCATGCGAATGTGACCCTGTCTGTCTGTCTGCTTGCATGTTTATCTGTTTGTCTGTGTCTCTGTCTACCTGTCTGTTTGTCCGTACGTCCATTTTTCTGTCTTTTTGTTTGTCCGCCCTTCCATATGTCTGTTTGTCTATCAGTCTGTGTTAGCTGCTGCTTGGTTTATGATTATGAGGTAATTCTTTACTAATATTATGCATGCGAATGTGATCCTGTCTGTCTGCTGTTTGCATATCTATCTGTCTGTTTGCTTGCCTGTCTGTCTGTTTTTTATCTGTCCGTCCATCCATCTGTCTATTTCCTTAGTGATCTCAGGTCTGATCCCCGGTCTAACCATTATTCTCCTTTATTTTAAGTTTGTGAACAAATGGGGTCCACACTTCATGACTGATAAACCTGCCTTCCAGGTTCAAAAGACCCTGGTCGTTTATAACTCCTTTATAAAAGACTAAATTCCCAAATTGTACCAACAGGACCTCTATTCGACTCGACTAAGTGTAACACTAACATATGTCACCTCTATTGCGATTGTATTGCGGCTCTATTGCGATGGTATTGCTGTTGGTTTTATCTGTCACATTAACAGTAGGTATCGCTCACAGAGGACCGATCTCTTTATGCGTAGTCGTTCTTAGGATAGAGGCGCCCTTGTCTATAGTTTCTATAGGAATCGACCGTGTTAGTATATTTGACAAATAATTGTCTTAGCTGTCAGATATCTGTGCTAATAGCGTTGGGGTACACAGATCGATACATTTATACATATTTTGATGAGATAATCTGAAACATCATTCTAATCATTCAGCAGTAATACTACGCAAGAACTTTATGTAACAAGGGTTTGTATAATAATGAGTATTCATGGAAATTTTGTCATGATATACCTACTTCATCCATTTATATAAAATTATTCTCTTGCTTAGAATCTGATAATGTTAGCTCCGCAAATCTCAAACTGATACTGGCGCTAACGGAGCGCAAAGCGCAAGAGTGATACAAGCATCTTAGGTCCAACCACGTATCTAGTCCTACCAGCGCTCGCACATGCGCATTGCTGATCTGTGATTTTGACGTAAGTACCTATCTCACTTTAGTGAAGCTTTGCGTCACTCAAAAATGAGATATGGCGGAGGTGTTGTGGTGCTATTGCATGACACTGTCATTTATGCACAGTCGAATAGCCCTCCTGTACACTTTTTTCTATAAATACGCTAACCTATGTTACTATTTAGTACCTATACCTACCATTTTTTTTTAATGTTTTTTTTTCAGTCTCTAGATGGGGCCTGGCTTCGGGGCTATAGTTTGAAATGCCAACCAGTCGACTACTCGAACACACCAGAGGCCATGAGAGTGAGTTCTTTAAAAAGACTATTACATATCATTTCCTGATGATACTATTACCTGACTTGCTTCAAAACACCGAGGGGCTTATAGACAAATCAATACTATTTTCAATGTCAACAGGTAGCCAGAGGTGTGTACATATACTTCTTATCGAAGATGACTGAACTCCTGGACACGGTGTTCTTCGTGCTACGCAAAAAGAATCGCCAGATCACCTTCCTCCATTTGTATCACCACGCTGCCATGCCTATGATAAGCTGGGGGTGTACTAAGTAATAATTATTATTGTGTTTATTTGTTTGTACGAGCTATGTTTTACTGCTGAGCAAAATATTTCTTCGTTCTACTTTCGTGTCTCAGTCTTGAACAATCTCCTATCAGTTTCTATCAAAGCCGTCAAGGTCATCGTCATCAACCATGGGTTTTGTTTTGTGGAATTTGAAATTGGAATTGAAAAACTGCAAGATCGATTGATTGCCAATTTATTTTCCTTTAAATCAGACACTGTTCACGATCATGAATCGTAGAATCGATTATCGCTAGTGCAAATCTTAAGTGGCGGCCAGAAGACAACTTAATAAGTCCCCCGAGAAGGTGAACCAGAGTTTTAAGATAATATAAAAGTGTTTGATGAGGGTAATTCACAGCCAGTCGTAGATATTGAAGAATAAGCCTATTTGCAGTTAAGGCTCGTCTTCCGCTTGACTTGATGATGAATTGCCCATCATATATTTCAGATATTATCCCGGCGGCCACGGCCTTTTCATCGGACTTATGAACGCGTTCGTCCACATTTTTATGTATGCGTACTATATGATGGCAGCCATGGGCCCTGAATACCAGAAGAAAATGAACTGGTGCAAGCGACATATCACCATACTTCAAATGGTAAATAGCAATTTAAGCCACTTGTTTCAAAATTGTTAAGACCCTCATATTTTAACTTTTCTGCTAATAATTTTGTAAGTAAGAACAGGTCGAATATGAATTCTATAATCTGTATATGTACCCAAAAGTTAAGCATATTGATGGTACAAATATCCAAAGGCACTTTCTCAAAAAGCTAAAGGGCCCGTTGGTGGTGAAATAACAACATAATTGCCCTATGCCCTAATCTTTTGGGTAGGTACACGAGATACCTTATATATAGATGTTTTAACCTTATATATTTTTCTTTCAGGTCCAGTTCTGTTTAACATTCCTTCACTCCTCCCAACTCATCTTCTACGATTGCGGTTTTCCTCGCTGGACGCTTATCTTCACTCTACCTAACTCTGTATTCTTCTACTATCTCTTCTACGACTTCTATTATCAGGCCTACAAGAAGCCTAAAGCTGTCGAGAAAGTTAAAGTAAATGGGGTCCAAGAACATGAAATAAATGGTTATGATAAAACTAATGGCGTTGAAGGATATGTGGATGATAAAATAGGGAATTTAGTTAACGGTATTCAGAAAAGGAAGGTAGATAAGTACGAAAGATAATAGTAGGTAGTTATTGTAGTAGCGCAGTAAGTAGCTAGTATTACAGTCTGTGAGCTGTATTTAAGAACAACATTCGGGTTTCGAGACTTTCGGGTAAAATGGAAAATGACAATGTTTTTTCATTTATGAAATGGACACAGTTTGACATTCTCTCTTTAAATTATCGCCGGGAGGAATTCAAAATTCGGTTAGTTTTTATTTTGAAAAGGCGAAAAGCCAGGACTGTAAAGTTATCAACTAATTTCAAATGTTTCTCAAATTGTTCTGTATTCACTAAAAACAAAGATTTGGCCAAATTGGGAACCTTCTCCTTCGAAATCTTGAAGTCGGTTAAAACATCATAATGGTACAAAATACAACATAATTACACCTAACGGCCTCCATAGCCTAGTTGGTAGTGACCCTGCCTACGAAGCTGGAGGTCCCGGGTTCGAATCCTGGTAAGGGCATTTATTTGTGTGCTAATCTCAAATATTTGTTCCTGAGTTATGGATGTTTTCTATGTATATAAGTATGTATTTATATGTCTAAGTATGTATATCGTCGCCTAGCACCCATAGTACAAGCTTTGCTTAGTTTGGGGTTAGGTTGATTTGTGTAAGATTGTCCCCAAATATTTATTTAATATTTATTTTAATTTTAAGTATGCATATTTTATTTTATTAGTTATATTTTTATATAGATTTTTATGTTGTAAGTAAGTACATTATGTAATTAAAATAAATAATTTGTTTTTATTTTATTTGAATAACCCCCAACCCCTTTTCATAAGGCAGTATCATCGTCAGTTGTATATGTAAAAGTCGAGGATTATGTTTACATTTTACCCGACTGCCTAAGGAGGATTATGTTTTTCAAGAGTCTGTGTTTGTCTATTTCTTTGGCACGCTCTACAGCCTTCTACATCGTTGGATATATTACGACGTGACAGGTATCATTAGATTCGTCTTGGCATAGACTTAAATATAGTCTATGGTCTTGGCTATAGAATATGATACATTAAAATATGATTAAAATAAAATGGAGGATTTGGGATTTACCCATAAAAAATTCAATCGCTTGCTTTATGTTACGGTATAACCAAGTATAACTATAATGTGGACTGTGGACTATTGGTTGTCTAAATAAATAAATAAAATAAAATAAAAAAATAAATAATAACTTTCGTAGTGGACTAAGATCTGACTAAGTTAGATATGACTATAATGAGAACAATGAAACCTGTCTATTTAGATTGCTTTACCATCCTTATTGCTAGATCCGGGCATCTGGCAGCTTTTAATGGGTGGAGGTCAAGTGACAGACCTACAAAGTTTTTCAGTTGCAAAACACCAAAATAGGTAAAAACTTCCAAAGTAGTGTTACTTGTTATTTGGAGAGGACAAGGAATTAGAACAAAAAAACAATAGGCAACATACTATAAATTGCATTACTTAGGTACACATCATTTGGCACTACTTTCACCCTACAGAAACTTCTGTCTATGATATAGTCTCATTCATTACATAATAATGAACTCAGAACTCTAGGATTTGTTTTCTTCAAGTTTTTATGCATTCTTTTACCTCCACCACTTTACAGCTGCCAGATGTCTGGATCTAGAAATTAGCATAGTATAGCGAACTAACTAGAGGTGTTTCGTTACTCTCATTATTGTGTCATATCATATCTGACGTGGCTATAGCTCTCCGTATGTAGGTCCACGGAATAGTACATTTCGATATTAGTGCGGAAAGTATGCCACGAGCCGTAGGCGAGTGGCAAGACTCGGAACGAGTGAAGAATGACATTTACGCACGAGTATCGAACGACGTAATACACAGTTGCGAAAAAATTATAAAATTGTCAATTATTCACTTTGAGGTTACTTTAGTACATGTATCCGACCGCTCCGCGCGGTGCGGTGCGGCGCTGTGATTGGCTGTCTGTCACTGTCATTAGCTGTGATTGGCTGGAAAAGTAAAAAGCACTAGTGCGCGATATCAAACTTTCCGCACGATAAACCACTACAAGAAAAGCACTTTTTTGAGCAACTGTATTAAAAAGGTAATTTGCCTTAGGTTAGACGTAATTGTTGCTATAGGACTTTGCTAGGCACTTTAGCTGCGTTTCCACCAGAGATGTGTTTGTTATTGTTAATAACCAATCCTAGAGCTGTATTGTGCTAGGATATGTAAATGAAGTGATTCTATTGGTTCTTATCAAACTTTCCTCGAAACGTAGTGAAAACGCTGCCTTAAAATAATACATACATACATACAATCACGCCTATATCGCAAAAGGGGTAGGCAGAGATCATGGCCGAGAGCCGTTTTGCTGCATTGATCGTAGCAAATGGAAATCCATGATCTCTGCCTTAAAATAATACTATTTATTTATTTATTTAATCTTTATTGCACAAAAGAAAATCTTATAGTACAAAAGGCGAACTTAATGCCTCTTGGCATTAAGTATAGCATATACTATGCGTGTAGTATGGGTATGTAGCTCATATTATACGGAGAAAAAAGGATTTATTTTGGGTACAGTTATTAAAATGGTTTTCAAAGATTTTATAGAAATATTGGTAGTACAGTCGCCATCAAATATAATATCAGAGCGGCCAGGGTACTCAAAAATATCTGAACATGCACTTTATCGCCTAGACAATAGAGGCGTTGTTCAGATATTTGTGACCACCTTGGCCGCTCCGATATATCTGATGGCGGCTGTACTTACCTGGTATGTTTTGTATGGTTTACGATGTAGGTATATCTTTTTTCCGTCCTTAAGCTAAAACGATATGTTATAAGATAATAAGTACAGAATGTAACAAAAATACCGGTGACCCGTTTAATAGGTTCCCAAACTTTTATAACCGACTCCCCACTTAGCGGGATAAAAAATTTTCAGCGTCACGTCACGTCAGCGTTTCAAATGACAGCAACTAAATTTTAAAGAGCATTCATTTGGCTTCGATTTTTTATATTTTATAGCTTATATTTTTCTATGAACAATTTTGTATTATACTTGGCAGCAAAGTTTGTTCAAACTCCTTTGCCTTGAGGCCCTCGTACGCTCAAGATTCCATTTTGTAACCACTGCTGTGGCTCAACTTGGGAATCTTTCGCTGGGTCTCAATAAAGGCACGAGAGGTTAAACATCAACTTTGCGCCCTTGAATAAAAAATAACAAGAGTCATAGGAAAAAATGCTCATTAATATAAGTAGGATTAACCCAAGACAGGTGATTCTGTTTATTTTAGAGCAATTAAGTGGTTATACTAATACGTCATCGATTGTTTGTATTTATTTTACGACTTATTAAGGGTGGGTTTCACCACGCACAATCAACAGACTCATCAACATTAAATATGGCGACGGAGCTGTCATCCCCACGTCATCCCATAAAAAACTGACAAACTTTTCATACAAGATTTCTTTAACGATTACGTTGACGTTAACAGACCCTAAGTTGTTGACAGTTTACATATACAGTCAACGCCAAAAATATGTATACACTTTTGGACCTGCACAAAAGTGGCGGGTAATTCCGACAGTTAAGTCTTAATACACTGGGATACGAGCGATATTTTAATGCTTTTCGAAATTACCCCAATGCACCCTACATGAAAGAGTGCTCACTGTTATCTCCTGTTTTTTTTTTTGTATTTTTTGATTAGGTACATATTTTAGAAGCTAGAAAGAGAATAAAACTTTATAGTCAATTATTATAAGTATTTTTTGTATAAAAAAATACATATTTAAATAATACAATACAATGTCTATCAATGATGATGATGAGGTTTTTTTTGTAGTATTAAGGAGTAGTTTTTATTTACTCTTAGGTTTTTAGGATAGTTCTTATCATATTTATTGTTATTATTGTTTGACTTATTGTGATTTTTATTGTAATTGATCGACATTGTATTGTATTATTTAAATATGTCTAATATTGATACGGTAACAATGAATTATTGTTTAAAATAAAATACATTAAGAAACCATATACTTATTTTTGAAAACATAACGTACTGCATATAAGAAATAGATTTTTCAACTTTTGTTTTTGTTTTATTCAATAGATACATATACATGTAACTATTGAATCCATAGGGAGTCCCTAAAAATATTTTTATATGTTTTTGCCATTTTAGCTACGGAACCCTAAAAAAGAATTAAAAACACATATTTCCGTACTAAAATTCCCCAGACTTATAAATTCCTTTGGCAATGCTATAGTTCCCCTTCTAAATCTATACATATAATAAACGTGTAAGGAGAAAAAAAATGTACATTGAAGATATTTGAGAAAATCTAATTGAGGGCGGTTTAGAAACGTTGACTGAATACATTTTGGTGATTTTTGGAATTTTTGTCTGTCTGTCTGTGAGTTTGTTCGCGATGTACGCCAAAACTACTGCACAGAAATTCATGAAATTTTGTATTATAGTAGTTTATACCCCGGGGTAACATATAGGGTAGTTTTTATCCCGCTTATTTAAAAACATTTTTTTCCAATTCAAGCAAGCCTGTTTGGAAAGAGAAGTGCCGTGGTTTATATGGAAGCTCATACATTCTACGACACTTCTCTTTCCGAACAAGTCAATTTCGTTGTGAAAGTTGAAAGTAACCGGAAATATAATTGTCATCGACTAAAGGATGATGCACGGTGTTCCAGGCCGTCTCCGACACGACAATTCCGAGACTTCGTTTTGTATAGAAAAGCGTCACATGATCCTAGGAGGTCACCTGTATGGGTAGTTAAGTGTCGGAAGTGTCGTGTCGGAGACGGTCCGGAACACCGTGCATGATTCTTAATATGCACCTTCAATTTGTGGAATATTTTATTCTATGTATAAATTAAATTACCTAATATCTCGTTCATTCCTAGCCCTGGGCAGCGGAGGCCTAGGTCACTTTTTTCTTTGTATATGGCCTCTATCTAAGGTTATAATTAATAATTGTAGTGTGTCAACATAAAATAAACAATTTATTCTTCACACTTGACCATTGAGTTTTGCCCGGTCCCTTTCATGCTGCTGAAGCAATTCTCGCTACGATGTTCCGTGCCTGAGCCCTATGCTGTACCTGGCATTTGGCCTTCGCATACATTGCCAAGACACTTAAGAATTAAGTTTTGTCCGGTCCCTTTCATGCTGCTGCTGAACCAGCTCTCGCTGCGACGTTCCGTGTCTGGGCCCTATACGATATTTGGCATTTGGCCTTCCCATAGATTCCATTACCAAGGCACTTGACCATTGAGTTTATACCCGGCCCTGTCATTTTGCTGATGAAGAAATTCTCGCTGTGACGTTCCGGGCCTGGGTTCTGTGTGGTATTCGGCCTTTTGGTCTCTGCATATATTGCCGCTCTCTTGGGCCTTTTTCCCTCGGGTTTGCTAAGACACTTGACTATTGAGTTTATACTCGGCTCTATCATGCTGCTGCTGAAAAAAATACTCGCTGCAATGTTCCGGGCCTGGGCCCTATGTAGTTTTGGCCTTCGCATACATTGCCATTCATCTTCGGGCCTTCGGTCCTCGGGTTTGCTAAGATACTTGACCATTGAGTTTTATCCGATCCCTTTCAGGCTGCTGCTGAAGCTATTATCGCTGCGATATTCTGTGCCTTGGCGCTATGCGATACTTGGCATTTGGCCTTCCCATACAATGTCGCTCACCCTTGGGTTTGCGAAGTTTATACCCGGCCCTGTCATTCGGCTGCTCAAGAAATTCTGGCTGCGACGTTTTGGGCCTGAGCTCTGTGTGGTATTCGGCCTCTGGCCTTCTCATACATTACCGTTCACCCTCGGGCCTTTGGCCCTGGCGTTCGCAAAGGAACTTGGCTATTGAGTTTATACCAGACCCTGTCAATCTGCTGCTGAAGAAATTCTCGCTGCGAAGTTCCGGGCCTGGGCCCTATGTAGTTTAGGCCTTCGCATACATTGCCATTCATCCTCGGGCCCGGGCCTTCGGCCCTCGGGTTTGCTGCCATACTTGACCATTGAGTTTTATCCGATCCCTTTCAGGCTGCTGCTGAAGCAATTCTCCCTGCGACATTCTGTGCCTAGGCGCTACGCGATACTTAGCATTTGGCCTTCTCATTCAATGCTGCTCACCCTCGGGTCTTCGGCCCTCGCGAATGCGAAGGCACTTGGCCATTGAGTTTATACCCGGCCCTGTCATTCTGCTGCTGAAGAAATTCTCGCTGCGAAGTTCCAGGCCTGGGCCTGAGCTCTATGTAGTATTTGGTCTTTAGCCTTCTCATACATTGCCGCTTCCTCGGGACTTAGGCCCTTGGATTCGCGAAGACACATGACCGTTGAGTATTGTCCGGGTCCTTTCATGCTGCTGTTGAAGCAATTCCGCTGCGACTTTCCGTGCCTGGGCACTATGCGGTACTTGGCATTTGGTCTTCCCATACATTACCGCTCACCCTCGGGTGTTCAAGCCTTTTCATAAATTTCCTTAATAATTAGTCAATGTTACTCTGCGTCCGTAGGAAACCCCTTAGACAACCCTACACGTGATCCCCGGACGGTGCTAAAAGAGTAACAAACTTGGCAGCTGCACTGTCCTATCTGGACCTCGCAGCACTCACCGGATTTTGTTCATCATCTGCTTTTCTACTACTACTATCCGAGAGTAGAAATACCTATCTATATCCAGTGATATGTAACCGATAAATAAATAATTTGTAACAAAAATGTACCTACTATTAAACGTGTAGAAAGCGTAAGTTAATATTGGTCTGGAAATAGTCAATGAAAATACCAAACCGCATAAACACAAGCGGGCGAAGCCGCGGGCACAGCTAGTTATTATATAAAACCAAAGTTCTAGATTCATGTGTAGGTTGTCAACAAGGCGACCCTCTCGGACCAGCAATTTTCAGTCTCGCCATACACCCCATCATTAAGGAGCTAAATTCTAAATTAAACGTGTGGTATCTGGATGACGGTACCCTCGGCGGTGAAGTGACTTCTGTTCTCGAAGATTTCAAAAAAATAATTACAGACTTGAAAACAATTGGCCTCTCACTAAATTTTTCCAAATGCGAACTTTTTATAACCGATTCCTGTCCAAACAAGGAGAATACAATAGACCTTTTTAAAAATTTGGCTCCTGGTATCAAAATTATAAATAAAGAATCACTTCACCTCCTTGGCTGTCCCATTTTGGACCAATCATTTGAAAACTTTGTAGACTCTAAAATTCAAAATTTCAAAGTTACATCACATCGTTTGGCAAAAATTAACATTCACTCCGCTTATTCAATTATAAAACATTGCCTATTTGTGCCAAAATTCACATACATTCTCCGCGCATCCCATCTTTGGAAATACCCTGATTTGGCCTTAAAATTAGATACATTAATAGTAGAAACATTGACATCCATTTTTAACATTTCATTTGACGACAGAACTTGGACCCAGGCTAGCCTACCTATTAGGTTCGGCGGTCTGGGTATCCGCAAAATCACCTGTGTGGCACTACCTGCGTTCCTGTCCTCGGTGCATGGTGCTCAAAGCCTTATAGGAAAAATACTGGCCCCTTCCATTGGGTCCCTGGAGGCTGCACACTGCTCCGAGGCCAGGAACGTTTGGTCTATAACCTGCCCGAACACCGACCTACCTGACCATCCCTGCTCGCAGAGGCGATGGGACGAGCCGCTCTGTCGACTAGTACGGAAAAATCTATTAGATACGTCACCTAGTTCGACAGACCGCGCTCGTCTCCTCGCTACCGCAGAGTGGGAGTCGGGTCTCTGGCTGACAGCACTACCCTCTCCTAATATTGGCACACTGTTAGACAATACCACCTTCCGCCTCGCAACTTGCTTACGTTTAGGGGCACCAACGAACCACCCGCATCGCTGTCAATGTGTCGTCATGGTGAACAACCTTGGCCACCACGGTCTTTCATGCGTCCGAAGCGCTGGAAGGATCCCCCGCCATGCCAGCATTAACGACGTCATCCGAAGGGCCCTTGTCAGTGCCAAACTGCCGGCAGTCCTGGAGCCTAGAGGTTTGGCCAGGGACGACGGCAAGAGGCCCGACGGCATGACACTGGTGCCTTGGAGTATGGGACGGCCGCTAGTTTGGGACGCTACTTGCGTTGATACCTTGGCACCGTCCCATATTCCAGACACCAAAAATAATGCTGGCGCTGCGGCATCCTCGGCCGAAGACCTCAAGCGCCGCAAGTATGTTGCTCTAGGAAGTAGCTACATATTTGCGGCGTTCGGGGTTGAAACTTTGGGGCCGTGGGGGCCAAGCGCGCGCCGACTGTACAAAGACCTGCCGGCGCGCCTAATAGAGGCCTCTGGTGATCAGAGGGCTGGCTACTATTTTGCGCAACGAATAGCGATCGCAATTCAGCGTGGCAATACGGCCAGCCTTCTGGGCACCCTGCCCGTTGACAGTGATCTGGGCTAAATTTTTTATCTCTAGTTTTAAGTAGTTTAGATTGTTAGGGTATATATGTTTATAATGTTTTTATTTAATTTACTTTTATAAAATAAAGCCGTGTAATTTGAAGGAATATAAAATAAATACTTGTTTATGTAAGAAATATTTTATAATGCTGTTTACCTATATTATGTTATCGTACTAAATTAAGTATTAATTGCGAGCAAGTGTGTTTTTACTTTTTTTTTAGTTTCTGCATTTTGTAGAAGGTACCTACTCTGAGCAAGATTGTCAAATAATAACCAATACATACATTTGAAGGTCAATACGCTACGGATGCTCACGTTTCACATTGATTTTCGATACTTACTATGGAGAAAATGAGAAAACATATATACCATGACGTGAATGATTTTTTTTCGCGTAGTTTGTGTATGGTAAATGCGTTTAAGTTGTATATATTTAGAAACGGCATTAAATATGCTTTCTTATGATTTTTTTTATTGAAAAATAAATGATATTTATTAGTTATTTAACGTTCTAATAAATAAAATATTTTTTCGTGTTTTTCCTCTCCCCAGTTTTTTTTTAATACGGATTTTTACTTTTTTAATATCAGAAATGAATTCTGCATGTCTAATTTACACGGAAACGATACCAAACAACCCCTAGCAGTCTTAACCAGAGAGTAATAATATATTGCACGGGACTCCTGATTTTGACGTCCAAAGGAGGAAGGTCCAAAAATTTTACAGACCTCTAATACTAAAAAATATTCATCTTTGCTCACTCTATCTATGGTCAAAAATTCACAACTTTTTCTCGATGCGCACAATTTTTTTCGCATTTGTACTGAGACAAAACCCTACTATTATTTTTAACACAAATAAATGCCCTATACCAGGATCCCCTGCTTTGTAAGTTGGGTCACCACCGACTAGACTAAGAGGCCGGTACATGCATGCTTATTTCGTGTATAATTCCAAGGTATCTAAAACAATGTTAAACGTAAATTTACCAATCAGTGGGCTTTATGCTCATTGTAATTACCTTAAATGCTCGCCAGTGCACCCGGTGCAAAGATCGCTAATTGTTTTACCCAAGGTTGGGATTGGCGGTCACCCGAATCCGATTTATAAGCTAACCTATTTCGTCATATCTTAGATCGATTCAATTTTTTTAGAGAACTGACGTGTTAAGTGTTATTGGAACAATAAATATACAAGTAAGTGTTACACATTTAATAGTGACAAGTTAAAATATAGAGGTAACCGGTAAGGTAAATATAATTTTGTAAGAGTCGCAATGCAGTGGAGCGTAGATAAAAATATACGCAAAAACTTACTGTCATTTACTAACATTAGTACAGGCAGCAGAAAAGGTAGCTAAGCTGGACACAACTTATTGTTAAGATAATAAGAGCGTGTGAGGGTCATTTTGAACACCCTACCAGCTTAGCTACTTCTTCTGCTGACTGTAACATCGAGCCAAAACTTTTTTCCTACTAAAGAAACCCGTACAAGGCGAACAAAATTTGTTTTTTTTTTTAAAGTTCAATTTTCTTCAAGTTTTCGCCGCGACTTGTCACCTTCTTCCCGCCATGTATGGAACAAAGACATTTTTTATTTCACTCTACTGCCTACGGGTCACTGACTTAGGGCCGGTTGCACCAAACTGTCTGTGAACGTATACGTAATCGTAAAAAAAATCTTATATGAAAACTTTACCAGTTTTCTATGGGATGATAGCTCCGTCACCATATTTAACGTTGATGAGCCTGTTAATTGTGCGTGGTGCAACCCACCCTTAGTGCCAGTTGCACCAAAACATCTGTTAACGTCATTGTCATTTTATATGAACAGTTTTCAGTGGGATGACAAAGCGGCGCCATATTTAATGCTGATCAGTTCTTTATTTAAATTCTACTCGATAAGTTTATGTTTAATCTGATCTTCATCAATCATCACCCGCAGCCAAGACCTGTCTCTCAAAGCCAGGGTCTGTCGAAGATACTCGTAACGGATGGAATGATATCAACCAAACTTAGACGTAGGTATAATCAACACATATTTTAGGCGTTGACTGTACATTATTGGGTGATATTTCTACAAATAAATTAGGAAAATAAGAAAAAAGCTACCTAGTTAATCAGTTGTTGTAAGTTAGTTAGAAAAATATAATAAAAACAAAATGTTCACGGTAGCGAACGAGGCGCCCGACATTGAATAGCTACTGTTCTTAAAACTATGGATGGTAGAAGGTAAGGATGACAATGTCTATGTTACAAAAGTGTCCGTCTAAAGGCGTTAAATTGGCGGCGCCACAATAGCTATAGAATATATGGTAGCGCACATGCAGCGCACTTAACAATCCGTCAATAACTGCTAAATTAAGTACCATAGCTATACTAGCGCCACTCGGAAATATTTGGAACTATTATCACTGCAGCTGTACTCACTTGTGTTTAGTCTCTACGCGACATGTTTCGGAGAGCTTAGGTCTCCATCCTCATGCACTAAGAGTGCTAGGCGAGCCGATTCACGACCCGTGTTAATACATGTTAAACTTATGTCTCACGAAAGTTTTAATTCAATATTTGGAACTATTATTTCCTGTTTTTAACCGACTTCAAAAAAGAAGGAGGTTCTGAATTCGACTGATTTATTTTTATTTTTTTGTATGTAGGTTACTCGATATCTCCGTGAATCGTGAACCGATATTCAAAAAAATTTTTAATCGAACGGGTATAACCCCTAGATGGTCCCATTGTCACCAAGTCGGGGTCTGATGATGGGATCCTGGAGAAATCAAGGGAACTCTTCAACTATTATAGGCACACCTACAGTGATTTCACTATTTTTTACAGCAACTCGGCCACTTCCTCTTGGAATAGCGGATCCTAAGTGAAGTTGGTTCTTTTTTGTTTAAAATTATCCGCTGGACACTATTTCGACCGTTCTCCTATAAGAGATACTTATGCTCCTATACCATCCATACTTAAAACGATGACCACATTAACCATGAACCTTTGGTCCGAGTCACGTTCCGTGATTCCTAAATGTACTATTGAACTCGGGAATGTCAATCAATTAGTATTTAATTGTTATTTAAATAGTTAGAACTTTCCATTTCGCGACGACATTAAATAGTACTTGCATCAATTGCCTAATAATCCGATTCGAATCCGCCAGATAATCACAATTTTTACTTTTATTGAGCTTGAATTTGAATACGGAGGAATTCAAATTTTATAAGTTAAATTGCAACCACTTCCCAGGCTTCCCAGTGTCTGATTGTTGTGTACTTAATTCTGTTATAGGGATTGGAATCCGGTATCGGATCCGGGTTGATTTTGGTACAAAAATTACCGGTTCCGAAAACGGATTGTAATCCCTAATCCGTAATTTACGTGACTTTGCTATCTACTAGGTACTTACAATCATCAATAAAAGTGTGAACCAAAATTTTTGGGAGTTGAGTAGTTGTTTGCTAAGAGCATTTAAGTTTATACGTGCCATTATACTCATAGCGAAGCACAATCAACTTACAAAAAGTTGCACAGTAAAAAACCGATCGTCCTAAGAAAAAATACTAGTCTCTAAGACGGTCCTTGATCGGTACCTACCAAGCGCTTCGTTAAGAACGTTCCTCGATTCAGACAAGCCACGACCATTCGTTAGAGACACGTTTATGGCTCCCGTGCACGAAAGAAAGAGATGCAGTGCTCTTAAGGATCAGACTTTTTGACTAAACTACGATAAATAAGCGAATCTATAAAGTTTTGTCTAATTTTGTTTCTGTGACTATTTAGATAAACTAGAATACCATATTTTTTACATAGTTATATTGCTTAATCTTTTATAGTTTACGTAAGCTAAGAAAAATAAGGGGGAAAAGGACCCAACTTGGGATTTTTTTTCTATCGAGGCAACTTTCAGCAATCGTGTTTCGGCTTGTGCCAAAAACAAGAGTATATAGTCTAATAATATATATTCGAAAATAAATTCAGTCCCTTTTCCCATTTAGTCACTAGAGCGTTTGAAAAAACCTATAATTTTTCAAAGTAGCCCCTTAAAAGTAGACAAGCGTAATCAAGACACCGAATAAGCGCGATTGTACTAATATGGAGGTCAAGTTATTCTAGTCACTTACTCACGATAGAATCAGGTAGCATACGCAGGAGGGCTATTCGACTGTGCATAAATGACAGTGTCATGCAATAGCACCACAACACCTCCGCCATATCTCACTTTTGAGTGACGCAAAGCTTCACTAAATTGAGATAGGTACTTACGTCAAAATCACAGATCAGCAATGCGCATGTGCGAGCGCTGTTAGGACTAGATACGTAGTTGGACCTAAGATGCTTGTATCACTCTTGCGCTTTGCGCCCCGTTAGCGCCAGTGTCAGTTTGAGATTTGCGGAGCTAACATTATCAGATTCTAAGCAAGAGAATAATTTTATACAAATGGATGAAGTAGGTATATCATGACAAAAGTTCCATAAATACTCATTATTATACAAACCCTTGTTACATTTAGTTCTTGCGTAGTATTACTGCTGAATGATTAGAATGATTTTTCAGATTATCTCATCAAAATATGTATAAATGTATCGATCTGTGTACCCCAACGCTATTAGTACAGAATATTTGACAACTAAGATAATTATTTGTCAAATATACTAACACGGTCGATTCCTATAGAAACTATAGACAAGGGCGCCTCTATCCTAAGAACGACTACGCATAAAGAGATCGGTCCTCTGTGAGCGATACCTACTGTTAATGTGACAGATAAAACCAACAGCAATACCATCGCAATAGAGCCGCAATACAATCGCAATAGAGGTGACATATGTTAGTGTTACACTTAGTCGAGTCGAATAGAGGTCCAGTATACTCGTACCACAATACTATAGTGCTCACTTGAACTTTGGCGAACGCAATTCAATATTATTTGAGACTTTTTTCCTATTTGAGCCCCCGACGCAAAAGTAATTTAAGAGTCGCCAGGACGCTCGCGTGAACTCGCGTCCCCATACAAACGTAGTTCAGCTCTCATTTTAAAACAACATGCTTTAGAACCACGAAATTTGGCATGGACATTCTAGCAGTACAGATCTATGTCGGTAATTCATTTTCGTTGCTAAAAATTGTAATACAAAGAAAATATAGCAAAAATAAGTTTTGTATGTAAATCTGTATCTGGCTGTATTTTCTTTGTATTACAATTTTTAGCAACGAAAACTAATTACCGACATCGATCTATACTACTAGAATGCCCATGCCAAATTTCGTGGTTCTAAAGCATGTCGTTTTAAAATGAGAGCTAAACTACGTTTGTATGGGAACGCGAGCGTCCTGGCGACTATTAAGACTGCGCCCTCGTTAGGGGGATTGTGTTTCCTAAATAACGAATTAATTTCTGTATAATCCCTCATGTTAAGTTGTAGTTCTAGGTACTAATCCCGCAACTTGTGATTTATGTAACACAGTTTTATATTACTTACTTTTGGCTTCATCACCTAAAAGGAAAATAATTTATAAAACAAAAAAAGAACCGACTTCACTTAGGATCCGCTATTCCAAGAGGAAGTGGCCGAGTTGCTGTAAAAAATAGTGAAATCACTATAGGTGTGCCTATAATAGTTGAAGAGTTCCCTCGATTTCTCCAGGATCCCATCATCAGACCCCGACTTGGTGACAATGGGACCATCTAGGGGTTATACCTGTTCGATTAAAAAAAAATTGAAAATCGGTTCACGATTCACGGAGATATGGAGTAACATACATACAAAAAAAAAATGATAAAAAAAAATTCAGTCTAATTGAGAACCTCCTCCTTTTTTGAAGTCGGTTAATAAAGTGGCCACTATTTGCGTTTAGGTAATGAAGCAAAAATACGCAAAATGAAACTATAAATTACGGAATTATTAGGACTACAACTTAACATGAGGGATTATAGAGAAATTGATTCGTTTATTAGGGAATACAATTCGCCAATTGAGAGCGCTACTGGTCGACACAGTCTAACGCTATAAGTTGGCTATAAATTAAAATTGAAATTTTTGAACAGTCATCATATCGAGACCCCTCAGGGGTCAGTCCCGATTGCAATTGTGATCGTCATAACGGTTCTGAGTACAATGGACACAATACATACACTTTCATCTCTTGACCCACATAGGAATGTAACAGGTGGGCTCATAGACTTGGCTTATCACACTGATATACCTAATAGTAATAGTAATAGCCTTTTATTACATGCAAATTAAAATAGCATTATAATAACATACCAAGATGTACATGCGTAAGTAATATCTGTTATCAAAATTACTTGTTTCACACTTATAGATTTTACTAGCAATTATTGGTAATTATTGATTTTTGCGAATAAAATTATGATTAATTATTAAATACAAATACATTATCCTATAATTAATTAATTGCATGGCGCTTTGCGCACAAAGGCCTCCCCCAAACTTTTCCATTTTCTTCTGTCTTGTGCTGTTCTCCACCAGTGTCCGTCATGACTTTGTAAATCATCTCTCCATCTTAATTTAGGTCTATGATTTTTAAATTATAAAAAAATCATATTCCTAATACCTATGCTTAAGTTAGGAAGCGGTAGGTCGTTTAATTGTCGAGCCATTTAAGGTTTACGTTCGTTACATCGAAGAATTCAGAGGTAACATAAGTATTAGCAAAAAAATTGAACCGTAAATGGCCCAACAATTAAAGTCCGTAATTTTACAATGAAAGTCATTCATTAGGGCAAACAGTGTTAAAAACGCAAATCAAACAAGGAAAACGTGTTATGTTGTTCGTGACAACTTGCCATTTAAGGTATTATCACTATTTGTCATAAGTACTCTGACAAGTTTGCTACGATTCAATGATTTTTTTTATATCCCGCTGTAGTAACTAGTATAAATTAATGCTCCATCAGTACTGTTAGTTTAAGTTAACGACAGTACAAAATATTAATTTATTAGAAACGTTGTAGTTGTTTTTTTACTTAGATATCTTGTCTTTGCTACGAGGAACCCTAAACTAACGAAGAGCATTACATTGGCACAAACCAATAATTATGCAAAATTGTCGTGTAGATATTCACATGCACTTTTTCTTCTTGTCCAGATAAGCTCTTATCTGTCTATGCTTTATTGTCATTTGAAAGTCCTCGAAAAGAAAGTACGCGCCAAAACTAGTACCGGTTGTAATGTTAGAGAAAAAGTCAATATTCTTTGCCATTTGCGAACAGTTTTGTTGAAGAGGCGGCAGCGAGTGACCGATGTACTGGGTCACTGAAAAATTATCATTGTGATTTATTTAGTCAAAGTTAAAATAAATTTTGCAGTTTGGTGTGGTAAGAAATGGCGACCGCGCTTAACCTCAAGAACTTCGCCACTTGGGACCTGTCGAAAAGCAAATGTGAGTAAAATTTTACTAATAAATGTAAGTAAGACTCCTTATTGATTTTTAATTTAAAATTGGGTAATATAAGAAAGTTTTTACTATGATGAGTGTTAAATACATCATCGGACGCTTGTTAAGCATATAACTATTAATTAAGTAACTAGTAACTAGTGCAAAATCTATCAATTAAATCACACACAATATCGTTTCAATTGCTACGTCACAAATAAGTTAAGTACTTAATTCTAATAAATGACATTGACATAAAAAAACTCTTAAAAACCGAAACTTTCGTTCATAATTTCGGTTTTTGTAGATTTCTTATTGAAATTCACCGGAACCACTGTATTATTTGAGTATTTATAAATAATAACAATCGTTACTTTCAATACATATATAATTTATAATATGTAATGAGGTTGCTTCATAACTTAACGGCAAAATTTGTGACAAAAAGTAGCGTAATCTGTATTATCTTCTAAAACTAAAACACCCAGCAAGCTTTATTTCGTTAAAGTTTTGACTTTGACTCTACACTCAAACACATATTTACATTATGTTATGTCTTATTGTTAGTCCAACTGACAATGGGGGGAGGATGTTTGAGAGCGTTTATGACTAATGTATGTTTGTATGTACATTTCTTTGGCACACTCTGATTGACAGAATATTAAACACGTTGAAACGCTCCAATGTTATTCAGCGACAAAATTTCCTGTATTCTATAATTTTAATATACATAATCAATACATTAACAACACAATAAACCTCAAACATAAATCCAACACACAACAAGTAATCTACTTATGTGCCAAATTTTGTCTAAATTCGTTCACCAATTAAAAGAAAAACATAATACAGCTACTTTACAGTCTTTCTAATAAAACTGGAACCTTTTCTTTTCAGTTATCAGAAATTAATATGTCAGGTTATTGAGCCTACTAAAAAGTGTCCCATGATTTTATATTCGTATATACCTAGCGGATTGAGGAAACTTTATGTTACTTAAAAAAAATCATTCTATGTATCGAATGATTGTAATATAAGTCATCCCTTTTTAAAACATTTATTACCGTAAAGCCGGGCTACGTTCACCCAAAAGTAGGTAACTTTAGCCCATATAAAAAAGACATATATAATTATTACAAATATGAACTCAGTTTAAATGCAATAATCACCAAAGGTAAAATCATATCGGCTCTATGGTTGTATTTACCCCTCAAGTAAAAAGTTGTAGTTGATCTTACAACTATTTTTCAGATGACGAAATCGACGAGCTTCCCCTTATGCAGAGTCCTGGCCCTGTCCTCATGATCCTGGCTTCGTACCTGCTCTTCGTGTTGAAGCTAGGGCCGGCCTTCATGAGGAAGAGGCCAGCGTTCAAGCTCACTGGCACGCTATTTGCATACAATGTCGTGCAGGTGGCCATATCGGTCTATTTAGTACAAAAGGTAAATGTCAAGAGCATGATGTCGCAATGTTGTCGTTTCCACAGCTTTTAGGAATACTTGTGATAGGATACATGAAAAGGTATCATTTGGCGGAAGGTGCGTACGTCGTTGTACTTATAGATTAAAGTATGGTATTCAAGCATTAAATGCGTAAGCACCGGCCGATAAATGATAGATCTTAATGTACTGTAATGTACTGTCACATTTATACGATTACATCGTAGGTTAAAATAAATATGAAGGAAAAAAATTGCAGATGTTGAACAGATAATGGTACTTATTTTATTAAATCTTGCAAGTACAAGCACTTTTTAGAGTACTCTGAAATGAATATTTATATTTGTACATTCATCATCATCATCATCATCATCATTTCAGCCGAAAGACGTCCACTGCTGGACATAGGCCTCCCCCACTGAACGCCACAATGACCGGTCCTGTGCCACCCGCATCCAGCGGACTCCAGCGACCTTCACCAGGTCATCAGTCCACCTTGTAGGGGGCCTACCAACAAACATTACATATTATTTATTTGTACATTGATAAAATTATATAATTAATTTAATATATAAATTTATCAACCTAAAAATAATACTTTTTTTATATTTTCTCTTTTAGTGCAAATAGGAAATTCTTCTAAATTCCATTATATTTATAACCATTTCTGTAACAAAAAAAAATTTTTTTTTTTCAGTATTTTAGAGCCATATTGGAATATGGCTTGGTGCAAAAAAAATGCGGCATGAATGATGAAACGCAAAGAAAAGAGGTATGTAATTTATTTTAAATGTAACTTCAACTTATCCAAATTACCTACATACTTATATAAACATGACGCACACTACAACACAGCAAACTATTAACATTCGATGTATGTATATATTATACATGCGAGTTCATTGCACTTCACAGGCATCACATAAATTCTGACTCTTCTACCTACTACCTAACAACCGCTCATAAATAATTGTATTTTCAGATTATCTTCGGAATCTGGTTATACTTTGCAGCCAAGGTCACAGAACTCCTCGACACAGTCTTCTTTGTGTTAAGAAAGAAGGATAACCAAGTGACATTTCTCCACTTATACCACCACTCGATCATGATGGTGGGGACTTGGGGATTCTTCAAGTACACGCCCTCGGAGACCACGCTGTTCATCGGGTTCTTGAACTCGTTGGTTCACGTTTTTATGTACACGTATTATGGCTTGGCAGCGCTGGGGCCAAAAGTTGCCAAGTATCTGACTTGGAAGAAATATATGACCACGTTTCAGTTGGTGAGTATAATTTTGTTTGAATCATGACTGAAAGATTTTTATTTTAGATGTTTTTCAATACATAGGCTGTAAATAAGAGTATTACACCATAGTATATATTAAAGCAATAGCCTAAAAAATAGATACCCTTCTAGATTTATTTACACAGTTTTCAGGGTGTCATAATATTGTCTTGTCTTGGTTGGTCTTGGTTACTGTTATGCTGTATAAATTTTGTATTGTCAATAAATCTTAATATTTATAATGCTCGATAACACAAAGCCCAGACTAAGGTCATGTGGGGTAGGAATACATCTTGTTTTATATTACCGTGAGCAAGAGAAAGAGATTAGATGGTCCGAACGAGGGATTATCATAACTCTGTTTCTTATGCCGCACCTAACCTTAACAATATTTATTTTGGAAAAGTGTCCTATTGCAGCTGGACATAAGCCTCTGCTGGTTCCCGCCATTTTGGTATTTCAAAGACACTCCCGTTGTGCTTTATCCTTACTATATGTATCCAGGTTGTGCCGCCATGTACGTCTTCGTATTCCTCTGCCCCAATGTAATCTTGTGAGATATTTAGTGTATTAATATCTGTTTACTTGTTACAGGTACAATTCGTCTCTATTGTCGGTCAGTACTTATACTCAGTGCGAGTATCAGAATGCCCCCCCTCAAGAGGAGTAGCGATCTTCATCGTCGTCAACACATTATTCTTCCTAGTTCTCTTTACTAACTTCTACAAGCAAAGCTATGTTAAGAAGTCAAAAAATGTTAGTAATCCCTTAGGTGTATGTATGATTCAAGAGAAAGACGTTAAGGTGCAATAGTATTTTAATTGTAATTTAGTTTTTGAAATTACCAGTATATCTAAGTTTTAGTTGTAAGAGTGAACACTTGAGTGGAGTTTACCATACCTACAGTCCGTGAGCTCTCAGAAGAACCTTCGGGTTTTAGAAAGAAACGTCGGGTATATCAATCAACAGTGACACGTGAAAAAGCAGAACAGCAATATTACCTTCGTGTGTCATCACCGATTCCCGAAGGTTCTTCTTAAAGCTCATGAACTGTATATACTTTTTTTTTGGATAATAGCAACATAAATAGTTTTCTCCTTATGTGAGAGGAGAGAAGCAGTAACATTTGAAAAACACCGTAGTGTCGTCCCGTTTTCTTAGATTGATTTGAAAGGGACGACACTACGATGCTGCCACTTTTTAATTTCTACACTTTTTGGTAGGAATATAACTGCCACTACGCATAAGATCAAAATTTTAAGTGTTTGTAATGTATACATATACAGTGGGTATGTGTATTGAGACAGAATAATCGATATGTTTGTTATGTAGATAAAATTAAGAACTATAGAGATGTGTAGCAATGTCAATTTATAAAATTATTGTCACTATACTTAGCCCCTTAAACCTTCACCGGGGGCTATTTAAGACACGCAAAAACCGGGTTACTTTGGCCCAAATAATGGTAACTTTAGCCCATATGGATATACCCGTAACGACGGGTCGTTAATCGGTTCGCCTAGCACTCTTAGTGCTTGAGGATGGAGACCTAAGCTCTCCGAAACATGTCGCGCGTAGTGAGTAAATACAAGTGAGTACAGCCGCATGCAGTGATAATATAATAGTGTTAATACCTATGTCTCACGAAAGTTTAAATTCAATACTTTTATGGTTTGTCTGATTAGTCAATTTATAATCATTACAACTAAAATCATGCTCAATTATTATTATTTATAATAAACTATAAACATTTATTTTTATACTTTAAGTACTAATTACTTTTAAATAGGATTATTAGAAATGTTTAATTGAATTGAATTTTAAAATTAAACAAGCTATATTTGTGATAATGTAAAATTTTCATAAAAAATGAGCATTTTTAAACGAGTTTTTTTATTTACTATCTACAACTTAACCCCATTTCACATTCTTCGGGTGTGATTTAAAAACAATATACAGTCCGTGAGCTCTAAAAAGAACCTTCGGGTTTTAGAAAGAGACGTCAGGTATCAATCAACAGTGACACATGAAAAAGCAGAACAGCAATATTACCTTCGTGTGTCATCGCCGATTCCCGAAGGTTCTTCTTAAAGCTCACGAACTGTAGGTAGTTAGCTTGTTGCGACGCTAACAAGATATGAAACAGTAATGAGAGCAATAAAACTCGTCCAGCAAGTTTACTATACTATGCTTGTTGAAATCGAATTACCGACATAGATCTGTACTACTAGAATGCCCATGCCAAATTTCGTGGTTCTAAAGCATGTCGTTTTAAAATGAGAGCTAAACTACGTTTGTATGGAAACGCGAGCGTCCTGGCGACTCTTAAGTACTTATGTTAAAAACAGTTGTTTTTATCCGACTGCCGCAGCAGGGATATGTATTTCGACAGCATACATATATATTTTATAGAATAAAACAAACAAACACAAATACACAAACATAAATAAATAAATAAATAAATAAATAAACACTCATATTGTAAGCAATTTATTATCTTCTCTTATACGAACATTATAGAAGAAGAGCTAGCCACGTCAGATATGACACAATAATGAGAGCAACGGAACTCTTCTAGTCAGTTTACTATACTATTATTTCTAGATCTGGACATCTGGCAGCTGTAAACTGGTGGAGGTCAAAGAATGCAAGCAACTTTCAGAATTCAAATCCTAGAGTTCATTCTTTCTTTCTTTTTTGATGCAGTATTATGAGAAATTATATAAATAATAAGATTACAACTTTCTGATGGGGGAAAATAGTCCAAAACGACATAATGTAATTCATAGTTTGTCATCTACTGTTACTGTTTCCGAGATAATAGGCAATGTTTTATATTCTAATGTTAAAATATAGGCCTCCTCCTCTATAAATAGGATAACTCCGGCAGTTTTTACCTATTTTAGTATTACTTTTTTCCAACTGAATTTTTTTTCTAGTCTGTCAATCTGATCTCCACCCATTAAAAGCTGCCAGATGCCCGGATCTAGCAATAAGGATAGTATTGAAATCTTTCTAGACGGGATTCGTTGCTCTCATGATTGTGTCGTGGCCAGCTCTTAGTCCAAATACTTACAGAAATCATAGTTTGATATTAAATCAAATACAAACTTTGAAAACATTGAAATAATAATCAACCCAGTACAGTGGGACTTAAACCCTACATCGATACGCCTTGCCGGGGCTAGATCGCTTTACCAAATTAAGCTATGGGTTCAGTTACTAAGTTGACGAAATTTTCAATGCCTTCAAACATCTTTTTGTATTTATTTAAAAACACGTAAAAATAATAATTTACATGTAAGTGTTATAGTTATATTCCGACCAAAAAGTGTAGAAATTAAAAAGTGGCAACATCGTAGTGTCGTCCCGTTTTCTTAGATTGATTTGAAAGAGACGACACTACGATGTTGCCACTTTTTAATTTCTACACTTTTTGGTCGGAATATAAGTCATAGCATGCAGTCTGTCCGGAAAGAAAAGTGTCGTTGAATGTATGGGCTCCCATATAAACCACGACACTCCTCTTTCCGAACGAACTCTATAAAACCCTTTTACGTTTGAACACAACATAAAAAGGTCAAATACGGCTTTTCGTGAACAAAGGATGGATTTGAGAAGTGGAGCCATCAAGATTTTTGATGTAAATGTTAGGAGGGGGGAGGCTCTCAACTTTATGGCGTATTTTTGTTGCTGTACCAGCGCCACTATATACAATGTGTAATTTTAATACGGGTGAACCTTTTAACGGTAGTTTATAGAGGTCATACTGAACAACTTTTACTATGGAGCCTACCCCGAAATCGCGGTTTTTTTTGGCAGACTCATACATTTTGTCGTATGGGTGTCGACATTTTGTATGAGGAAGCCAATTTTTTTTGTGATTTTGGGGTTACCTCTATAGTGAAACTTGTTCAGTATGACCTATGTAAATCACCGTCAAAAGGTTCGCCCGTATTAAATTTACACACTGTATATGTTACTTTAACTGTAGTGTGTTACTTGTAGTGTTTTACTGTAGTGTGTTACTTGTTAGATTTTGTCCGGTCAGAGAAGTCGTTGTTAGCCCCCTCGCGCATGCGCATAGCTGATCTCACTGATCTGTGTTTCAGAAGGATGAATATAAAAAAGCAAATTTTATGACACTGACACTTTCGTGTCATCTATTTCTGTCATTTCTCGAATTGCATTGTGTTGCATTATAGTTGCATTGTTCTTCGGAAAATAATCGCTAAAGTGACTGACTGAAAAGTGAATGAAAATCTTAAATCAACGCTTACACTAACAACTTGTGGGCAATCGGGGCAACTCTTCCCATGTGCCATACTTTACCCGGTAAGGAGATAAAAAAAGTCAAGGAACTGGCGCAGGATAGAAGCAGATGGAAAATACTCCGATGATGATGAGAACCCTCAATCACCCTCCTACCTACCATCCTGCGCCTCTTAGTTATGTATGACTGTATTTTAGAAAAGGTGCAGTTACTCCAAGAGCGCACTTGCCCTGACCTTGCTCTGCCTTAAAATATTCACACTCTAGAATGACGCCACTATACCTAAGTATCTATTATGATAGATATGCTTATAAACGAGTATTTTTTTTGTAATCTATTCATTTTGTGTTCAATAAATGTTATAAATCGTTTTTTTTTTAACAGGGCGCCGTTGGAGTCAATATTCTACATTCTACTGTATATTTTGTGGTAAGTCTAGTCATGCTTTGCCTTGAAGATTAGGTATTCCATATCGAAATAAAAATAAAAGTATAGTAATTAGGTGCAAAGTGTGAAAGCATAAATCAATACAAGATGTTTCAATAACTTACCGTTACCAATTTCACTAACACATCGCTTTTTAATTTCAGATATTAAGTCAACATGGTCAACAACACATTAACAGCATATGATTGGAATTCACAAGCTAGTCAATGTAAGTTAGGTGGTATTTATTATTGGTTACGTTATATTATACCAGAGACTATAGAGATATAGACCACCACAGCCTAAGAACTTTTTGAACCTCCTGTCAATTGCGTCATCTATTCTCTATTGCGACATTCGCTGAGCTGTGCCCTAACACACTTAGCGAGGTGACATTCGCTGAGCTGTGCCCTACCACACTTAGCGAGGTGACATTCGCTGAGCTGTGCCATAGCAAACTTAGCGAGGTGACATTCGCTGAGCTGTGCCCTACTACACTTAGCGAGGTGACATTCGCTGAGCTGTGCCATAGCACACTTAGCGAGGTGACATTCGCTGAGCTGTGCCATAGCACATTTAGCGAGGTGACATTCGCTGAGCTGTGCCATAGCACACTTAGCGAGGTGACATTCGCTGAGCTGTGCCATAGCAAACTTAGCGAGGTGACATTCGCTGAGCTGTGCCATAGCACATTTAGCGAGGTGACATTCGCTGAGCTGTGCCATAGCACATTTAGCGAGGTGACATTCGCTGAGCTGTGCCATAGCACACTTAGCGAGGTGACATTCGCTGAGCTGTGCCCTACTACACTTAGCGAGGTGATATTCGCTGAGCTGTGCCATAGCACACTTAGCGAGGTGACATTCGCTGAGCTGTGCCCTACTACATTTAGCAAGATGACATTCGCTGAGCTGCATCCGAGCACACTTAGCGAGATGACATTTGCTAAATTGTGCACAGCCACATTTTGCGACATGGAATTTAAAAAAAGTTGTGGCTTACCACACTTAACGAACTGAAACACAACCGTTTTTTCTATGCATTATTTCTGATATGACAAGTTGCGAGTATTTTTTTTTTTGAGTATGGGGATGATTTAATCGATCACCAAATAATAAAGAGTATTAAACTAATTAATTATACTCGACATTTGTCCTAATCAAACTACGATAATAATTATTGTATGCCCTCATTCAAATGGAGTAACCAGTATTTTTATTTCAACCTGTGTATTGTGTTGGTAAGTATCTAAATGTTATTATTTTTTTCTTAAATGTAGGGTGGAAAGATGAAGAAATCCCTTACACCGTCCTCCTGGTGATGGTATATTTAGCATTTATACTGCGAATCGGGCCGTCGTACATGAAGAACCAACCAGCTTACAAGTTAAAAACCACTTTACTGGTTTACAACGCTTTGCAAGTGTTGATATCTGTGTTCCTAGTCATAATAGTAAGTTAGGGTAGTTCAGTCAGCAGCAGAAGTTGCTAAGCGGGGTAGGTGCTCAAAATGAACTTCACACGCTCTTTTTCTCTTTACAATACAGTTGGTCAAGCTCATTTTGCTGCTGGCTTTTCAATCCGAACCACATAAATTATTTTAGTTAAATATAAGTTTATTCTACTTTGTTACTCGTTATAACTTAAGATATTTTTGTTTGAAAAGGAATGAAAATTGTGGTAAAAAAATCAGTAATTAGTTTTTTTCCAAAATATGTTGAAATTGTTTAAATTTTTCAGTGTTTAAGAGAAGTTATGGCAACTGGTCTATTACCCAGAAAATGTTACTTGGAAAATGAAGAATATTTTAAATTGGTAAGTAATGTAGGTATATGATTTTTCCGAGAAATTCAAAATAGTTGCAATATATTACCCAGTTTTTTGACCCATCAAAAAAATTCAACGCTGTTTGAAAACAAAAAAAAACTTGAGTACAAACAGTAATACATTCAATCTAGTTATTTCTTTCGACGCGTGCGACTGCATGTCTAGAGGCCGCTTTAGTATTTTATGACTAACCTTAATATATTCAGAGACTAGAGATATAGAAGATCACAGCCTAAGAACTTTTTGAAGCTCAAGTCGAGTGCGCTATCTATGTCAAAGCCCCCTAAAGATACCGAATATGTAAGAGAAATGTCACCTGCACTGCTACTCCACCTAATAGTAGCTACTAGTGTACTACTTGTACGCTATTTGTTACTAGGTGACATTTCCCATTACATATTCGGTATCTTTAGGGGGCTTTGACATAGATGGCGCAATCGACATGAGCTTCAAAAAGTTCTTAGGCTGTGATCTTCTATATCTCTATAGTCTCTGATATATTCTATTTAGATTAAATTTCAATTAAAACCTTGTGCTCCTATTTCAGGCATACATTGGAAACCGTTTCTATTTCTTCGCAAAAATCACTGAGCTCCTCGACACTATCTTCTTCGTCCTCCGAAAGAAGAACAACCAAGTCTCATTCCTCCACGTCTACCATCACACCGGCATGGTTCTTTGCCACATCTTCTATAAACACTACCCTGTCCACGTGACCAGTGTAGTGAGGGTGATCAACTCTGGTGTCCACGTGGTCATGTATACGTATTATAGTTTGGCTGCTTTGGGGCCGAGTGTAGCCAAATATTTGACGTGGAAGAAGTATCTTACTTCGTTGCAGCTGGTGAGTGGAAGTTTCAAGAAGTTTCAGTGACCCATTTCTTACAATTTTTGACCCCCCACCCCCACTTGGTAACCACAAGTAGTATGTATATGCCAATACCCTCCCATAATTCTCTCCTCCTTAGCTGTCACGTTCCTAAAATATGGGAGAAAATTACTTTTTGCAAATAGAAATAAAGGCTTATCCTGATGTCAAGAGTTCGTGCAAACTATGTATATCAGAAAGCGAAAAAAATATAAAGGGAAACACACACAACAGTAAACCTAGCACCCTATGGCTTGTACAGCGTAATAATCTTCCCCAAACGGATCATATAGTATGAGTAGGCGTTTTCAAAGCGGGTGAGGAATGTGCAAAAAGCTTCATATCAAATTTTTGTCTGTTCACTTTCATTCGTTTTAAGTCTCAGAAAAACAAATAATTAACTTTCTTTTTTATTCTCCAGGTACAGTTTGTCTTCTTCATCGTGTACGCCATCAGCACAGATCTGACGTCAGAGTGTCCCTTTTCCTTGGGCCACACACTTTATATGATGTTTAATGTGGGATTTATCTTGATTCTCTTCAGCGATTTTTATAAGCAGAATTATCTCGTTAAGAATAAAAATAGGGTAAACAACGTGGGACCGTGCATGTTACAATCTATTAATGGGAAAAATGAATAACATTGTCTTTAAAATAATTGATTTCCTGTCGAGGATATCTTTTTAGGGTTCCGTAGCCAAATGGCAAAAAACGGAACCCTTTATAGATTCGTCATGTCTGTCTGTCTTTCCGTCCGTATGTCACAGTCATTTACTCGGAAACTATGAGACGTATCATTATCATTTTTTTACATAAAGTGTGTGCCGCTACTTAGTTTTGTAGAGAAATTGCTAAAAAAATATTTTCACGGGGGGCACTCCATACATGTAACTAATTGTCGAAAAATTTTTTTTGCCAAATATCAACATGATGTACCTACATCAATCGATAGGATTCTAAAAATAACATTGAGGTTTCTTTAAACGTTTTTTGATTAAATGGATATATTCAGAAATAATTACTCCGAAAGTCAAAAAAATTGTGTCGTCGTCCCCGTAACTTTTGAACCGTAAGTCCAAAAATTATGGAAAAATTCAAGTAGATACCTTTGAATATTCTTTCAACGAAAATTTTGAACATTGTCTGTTTAGGCGTTTTTGAGTTATCTCCAAAAAACTACGTACTTAGGCAGATACGACCTTGCGATATTAATTTATTCGATAGTAGCTACGGCCGGTTTTTAAAGATAATGATACGGAACTCTTCATGGGCGAGTCCGACTCGCACTTGGCCGGTTTTTTTTTTAAACGTGTACACTACAGGTTTTGATAGGACATGTAACGCGCATGTAATACCCATGGACTTGGAGACCTCCATAGGTGGGCGCTTAAGTCCAGACGATATATGATGTGATTGATTGATTAACCTTTTCCACGCCAAAGACGTATATATCGGCACCACAGGTCCAACGCCAAAGACCGATATATCAGTCACCGACCACAGAGCAAAATAGACTTACGTGCACACGCATAAAGTTTAACTTCATTTTTGACATTTGGATGTCGTGGCATCTGAGTGGTAGGTTTTGCGTTTGACTTGGCGTCGAAAAGGTTGATAAGAATAAGAATAAGATTATTTATTTCAGACCAGGTCCATATACATTTTAATTATAATAACATTAATTAAGATTTATATTAAATTTTATAATACATTACAGTAATTACGAGTACATTTGTTAGTAAGCAACAAGAAATACATTATTAGCCTTACAACTAGGGTTAATAGGTACATACACATACAGGCAAAAACAAATATTAATATATCAAATAGAAAAATAGCGGGATCTTGATTTTGTGAAGTGGTTAAGAACGATGTATAATGAAGCCTCGTGAAGATCACCGTCAGGCGTTGGTGGGTTGAGGAAAGACCGTCAGCTGATACCCAGAAGACTGTAGGTATGTTCACACCAGCTGACGGTTTGCCGTTTCTCAATCTACTAACGGAACGGTAGCTGACATTGACGAGGCTTCATTATGCTTCGGCCTTAACCAATTCATACTCCCGGGACGCCATGACGCCTATTACACACGAAAATTGCGCCTTAGGCACTGGTCCCACCGCGAGCTAGTAAGCTATGAGCTATCGGCTATAAACACGAACAAAAGATAAGCACTCCCGTGTAAATAAAAGAGACACGGCGATATTTATAGCTCACCGCTGGGCGAGTAACAATAAATATCACCGTGTCTCTTTTATTTACACGGGAGTGCTTATCTTTTGTTCGTGTTATAGCCGATAGCTCATAGCTTACTAGCTCGCGGTGGGGCCAGTGCCTTACCCGGGGTCTAGTATTACTTTTGTTCAGATTTTTTTTCATGTTACATACTGGTTATATACCGAATGTTATCAATATCATAGTATTTATTATTTTGTTGAGTACCAGGATTCACTATTATGTTGTAATATATCTGTTGTGATATTCAATTTGATATTAACATTTTTTCTACTCGTCGACTGTAATCTGCGTATTAGGACTTTATAGACCAGACTTAAACCTTACACATTTAAATGTTGGATAGTCTATGGCACTTCCGGGATCATTAAATAAATTTATTAAACAACCCGCCACTAAACTAAAATAATTTTGAAAAGAGAATTTCATTCACATCTCGGTAAAATGTGTAGTTTGTCCGGAAAGAAAAGTTTCGTGGTTTATATGGGAGCTCATACATTGTACGACACTTTTCTTTTCGGACAGACTCAACTTTATAATTTCCGAACGTACTTAATTTGTCAAATTTTCTTCTACTTAAACTTGCTTCTACGTTGTGATTGGATTATAAAAAGACCAATCACAACTACAACGACATCTTGGACTCAGTTTATTCTAGCCGTCTCTTTCTACTACCGATACAATTATATTATGTCTATCTCTTTTCGGTAGTGTCTGTAGCACCGAATGCCCAGATACAATTACTTCCGGTTTAAAAAATAGTGTTTGACGTTTGATTGGGAAAGATTTAGAAATAATTATAGAAAATCAATTCTTACTTAATACTCGTAGAAAAAGTATTGTATACAATAGTGACATAATTAAGCTTTTCAATCTCGTACCTTAATTAGGCGACTCAGCAAGCTTCGTGGCCTAAACGCGGTACTCGACTGTAAAGCTCTTGATTATGTCACTATTGTATAAAATACTATTATATAACAATTGAAATTTTAATTGTTGTTATTAGTATAATGGACTAAGAGCTGGCCACGTCAGATATGACAATAATGAGAGCCACAAAACCCGTCTGGTTAGATTTCTATACTATTCTTACAGCTAGATCCGGGCATCTGGCAGATTTTTCGGCAAAAGAGGTGAAGGTCAGAGTGACAGGCTAGCAAAATTTTTGAACTGCAAAATAGTACTACGAAAATAGGTAAAAACTGCCGAAGTTGTCTCAATCATAAAAGGACGGGGTCTATATTTTAACATTACACTAAAAAAATGCATATTACCACAAACTATGAATTGCATTATACGTCGTTTATTACTTTCCCCAACAGAAACTTGGCACTGATATAATCTAATTATTTATATAATTTCTGATAATATTGCATAAAACCCAGAACTCTATTATTTGTTTTCTTGAAGTGGTGCCCATTCTTTGACCTCCAGGCTCCACCACTTTACAGCTGCCAGATGTCCAGATTAAGAAATAATAGTATAGTAAGCTGACTAGAAGAGTTTTGTTGCTCCCATTATTTAGTAGAAGAGCCCATGACACTGAACCTAGTTCGATAAGTCTCCCGGATGATATATATATATATATATATATATATATATATATATAATTAGACGCGTTTTTAATAGGAAAACACGAAATGCCTATGCTGCAATCCAAAAAAAAGAGCATTGGTTTCTAGAAGAGATCGATCGTACTAGATACCTAAAAAAACCGATCCCTTATAATGCTGCAGCAACTGACAAGGCCTGTCATGGGGGCTTGCAGCACCGCATTATCGTATAGCCCTAACTCTCCTCTGCTTCGAGGAACAAAGGAAACCTGGGAGATTTATCGTACTAGAGACCGATTTTTTTTTAATTTTTCAAAAAAATTTTTTTCTATGCCGCTAATTTTTTTGGATTGCAGCATAGGCATTTCGTGTTCTCCTATTAAAAACGCGTCTAATTATATATATATCATCCGGGACACTTATCGAACTAGGTCCAGTGTCATGGGCTCTTCTACTAATTGTGTCATATCTGACGTGGCTAGCTCTTCCTCTATAATGTTCGTATAAGAGAAGATAATAAATTGCTTACAATATGACTGTTTGTTTGTTTTATTATGTAAAGAAGGCCTGGAGACATACATGTATAAAATATACATGCTGTCGAAAAACATATCCCTGCTTCGGCAGTCGGGTAAAAACAATATTTTTTAACATAAAAACTTATAGTGAATTACTCCTTACTTGTCTTATCACATAAACAAACACTTTTCAAAACCATTACCACAGTTTTCCCTGGGACTTTCACTTAAAATATTTTTATATACTTAAAGAAACTCACAAAATAAATGAAAACTATAAATAATAAAATTTGTTCCGTATTCCGTAGCTTTGGAGTTATCTCAAAAAGTTGTCATTGAGTAGATGTATTGTTGTGTGCACCTACGGAATCCTACACTACGCATGGCCCGACATGTTCTTTCTATAAAATTTGTATAAGCGTCTATCGTCTTAGGCCACTATAAAATGCATCAGTAAAATGTAACCATAAAATTCGCCTAAGATAAAAAGTGGACTGCCGCCGCTGCCGGTACGTTGCCGAGAATATACAATAACCAATCAATATCAGTACCTAACTTATCATTGACTAGCGACCCGCCCCGGCTTTGGACGGGTGCAATTATACATAACCTTCCTCTTGAATCAATCTATCTATTAAAAAAAACCGCATCAAAATCCGTTGCGTAGTTTTAAAGATCTAAGCATATATAGAGACAGACAGCAGAGGCCAGTTTATAAAGCTACAAGTTACAATTTACAAACGGAAGTCTCTTTCTAACACATAGGGTTAGAAAGAGAGTTCCGCTTGTAAATTGTAACTTGTAGCTTTATAAAACTGGCCTCAGGGAGTGACTTTGTTTTATACTATGTAGTGATTCTTGACGCATCATGAGTTCTGTAGCGATTATTTAGTAAAGCCTGCGTCGAAACTAGTCAATGAGTAGAGGTATTATTATAATAAAGCTGCGTGGGCGCCTCGTGTCAATTGGTCAAACTACAGTTTAATTATAATCCAGGAAGTTACTAATTAGGAACTATATTTAAAAACAAGAATAGTTAAAATTGTAATTACAAATCATACAGATTCGACTTGAATATTAACGATGTTAATTTGAATGCCTTTACAAAAATAAGTATAGTTATTAATTTGTCTTCTACAGTTAGCGACAAGCTACTACCATAGAGAGAAAGGCGGCCATTTTAGGAATAAGATATAAATAGCTGTTTGGTGAAGAGAACCATATTTTTCAAGTCAGGCAAAGTTGTGCATCGTAGGAAAACTTGTAGCAGTTGACGATATTTCTTATATAAATAGCGATTTCACATATGGCGAGTCACGCACGAAAACGGGACGGGTCTCATTCGATATTTTGCAGATGTCTGTGAAAAACAATAAAATGTGCACCTAAATAAACTCAAACGACTCATATTTAAGGTATCATACCGTTTACGCCTCTAAGCAGCTGCCACACGGATATTTACAATTTAATTGTACACTAAAAAAAATAGGAAGTGCGAAGAGCGTCTTTGTCGAGTCGAATGGTCCGTTCAGGTAGCTACAGGATGGGCCATTGATAACTGCCCTTTTAAAAATTAAAAGAATTAATTAATTTTCATGTTATCAAATAAAAGGAATATTTAAACTTTGAGAGAATTAAGTAAATTTTACGTTTTACAAATTAAATCTTCAAGATGTCGTTTGTAATTATTCATATCCATATGGTTACAACATGTGCATTTATCAATGGCCCACCCTGTATTACGGGCCGAATATTTTGCTAAACTACTAGCTTCATCTATAAAATAAATACTCAAAAGCCGTCAGACAACGGTTTAAATGAAGTAACTGCAAGGTAAACAGCGCCACTTTATGATGATAATTGTAGAGTTGCAGGTCCCTATATTTCACCACGGTGACAATTGTCATTTTCTGACATTTCCATTTTAGTGACGTCACAGGCATCCATAGGCTACAGAAACCGCTTATCATTTAGCGGGCTGCACGCTTGTTTACCACCAGCGTAGTCTTTAAAGAAAAACTTCATTTATTATCACTAAAACTACTACTTTTGTAAACAGAGGTTTTGACATATGTATCGAAAAACACGACAATTGTCTTGAAATTCCGACACAAGCCTAATCATATGTCGAGAAATATTTACAATTGTTCTAAGGACTATGGTTTTTCGTGACAATTGTCGTGAGCACTTCAGCAAACTTAGTACCTATTTATTGACGATATAATATAAATATGTTGAATTTTATTAATAATATCATGGTGGTGGCCAACAAGCATGCAGCCAGCCTGCTGGTAAGTGGTTACTGTAGCCTGTGGACGCCTGTGGCGTCAGTAATTTGGATATGTCAAAAAATGTTGACAATTGTCACCGTGGTGAAATAGGGGCCAGGTGTAACACGAATATGATTAAAATATTAGTTTTGAATCTAATAATTAAATGCGAATGAAAAAAATTGACAAACATGCCGAACACTAAATAAACATTTCCCAAATAGGTATTCATTACAGGCCCAATTTGAAATGAAAGGAGAAATAACATCGATCGCCTGGCACTCTACAAACTTTCAGTCTGCGGCTAAGCCGAATGGCGCTATTTCAAAATTCTATTGAAAATGGAACCCTGAGCTACAGAATTTAAGGTATAAATTTGCATAATTTTTTTTTGAGATAGCGCCATTCGGCAGGGCAGAATTGCACTCTTACGATGCACACTTCAACTTTAACCGTATGCACTGTCTTTATGGTCCAATTTCGATGCGGCAGAAAGCTGCCCGCTGTCGGAAACGGACTGACACCTTAAAGGAGAAAAGAAGATCGACACCTTGAATAATTATTATAATTAAACGTCAATTAGGAAGAGTTGTCTTTTAGCTTCAGTACCAACCGAGACACAGTTCAGACAGGTACCATATCTAGCTTATTTGATTTAGTATATAATTTAATTTAATTTTTAAACCGACGGATAGTTTAAATTATCTGTGTGTCTGCGGCATCGTTGCTCTGAAACGAAAATTTACCGTAAAACTCGGGAACTGGAAACTGTTTTTCGCCGTACAGGGTGGTAATAAAAATACTGGTGATGTGTTTAACATATTTGGTATCGTATTGCGAGTAAGAAAAAGTATAAGAAAAATTTTTTGGACGCGAAAAACTTTTTGTAGTCAAGTCGTCCCATCTGCATCCGGCTAACCCTCCATACAATACCATTTTTTTTTGCGAGATTTTTTTTATTGCTTTTTCATAATAAAAATAATACCAATTATATCCTTAAAAAGGATCACCAGAATTTTTGTTCCCCCATGTTTGTCTATGCGTCCGCCTGTCCACCGCCTAGTTCAGTGATCGGACGAGACAGTTAATTCATATTTGGTAATTTGCTAAACACACGCAAAACTTTTAATCCCAAATGTGTAGTGTGTAGTGTGGGATAGTCCTTTAGAATAAAATAGGGGTTTTGAAAATAAAATGTGAATTTGAGCTCAATTACACTTATGAGTAAGTATATGTTTTTCATTGCCTTGTTAATTTTAAACAAGAACTTAATTGGAAATTGGTCAGTTTTGTCCTTTGCAGAAATTTGCTGAAAAATGATAATAATTTGTGGGTACTACGCAAATAGCTTTCCATATTTCGCCACCAGAGGGTTCTGCTTAACTTGCACACCTATTAATTTAGTGTACAGCGATCATTAATTTTTGTGTAATTTGAGGTTCAAGTTTATTTGGGCTCTCAAAACCTACGGTTCAATATGGCTTATTCATAATTCATATCCGTCCCAGCCTCGATCGAGCCCGTGGCGATAGCGGAGGCAGATGGGAATATGAAAATCCCATCAGCAACACATCTCCTAAAGTAAACCAGTGTATGTGTGAATGTGTGTAAATGTGTGTTCAATGTGAAATGTGAATAAGAATGTAAATGGTTCAACAGGTATAGACTGAAACTAGGGATGTATGTAACGAATATTCGCACTCGCGTTCGCGAATATCCGCAGATTTTTGAATAAACGCATTCGCATTCGTGTTCGCAAAATTCAATACGAATATTGCGAATTTATATAGGTAGTGAATTTTATCTGAAAACAAAAAACAAAATACAATAATTTCAGGCGTCATTTAATAATCTTCATGAAAGATGTATATTTTTTTTCATGATTTCGAATGTAATTCAGTTAACAGAACATACTAGTAGAATAATGATGGTAATACCTTATAAAATAACATGGCTACACGCACGGTTTGCGCGACGGGCTGGTTCAAGTAGCACTCCTAGTGCTTGAAGATGGAGACCTAGGCTCTCCGAAACATGATGTCGCGAGACGTGACTAAAGTACCGTGTTATTTTATAATGACAATACCTACTAAGTATCCATTCGTTTTCTTAACATTCGGTTAGAAAATATGACGTCGGAATCATTGAATATACCACAACTTTCCTTATGCCAAGGTTATTTTACTACTCCACATTCGTATTCGCATTCGCATTCGCGAATGTTCGAAATACAATATTCCTTACATCTCTGAATTGTACTGACTGTAAAGGCCCCAGTACACAGTGGTGATGGTGATGTATGGGCCAGTCTAAGGGACGCAGCTATACGACGGAATGAATTCGCAATATCATTTGCTCCCTCTAACTCATAGCGGCATCCCTTATACTGGCCCGTTCTTTCACCACTGTATTGAAGCCTTTACGTGATACTTCATTTATTTGAACTTTATTGCACAATAACAATTATATATGTACAAATCATCATCATCATCATCATCATCTCAGCCATAAGACGTCCACTGCTGGACATAGGCCTCCCCTTTAAGGGGGGGGGGGGGGGGGGGTGTTGCTATACGCGCCACGCTTGGCAGGCGGGTTGGCGCGCGCAGTTTTTTTTTGTTTATTGTTGTTTAGGCTTTCGGAAGATGCTGCTGCCCATCTCCCGGTATATTCCCTTAGCAGACTCCTACTGCAACCACGGGACGATATGGTGGGGCACAATTCTAAAGCCGGGCACCCCACGGCATGTACAAATAGCGATGTTAAATAGCATTCCCTACCAGCAGTTAACCATGTCTCTACCAATGTTCTTTATGATCATCTACAATCATGTATATCCACACAACACAGACACCTCATCATTAAGCTTTTACAGGGAGCACGAGGTCACTACACATAGGTGCAATTTTATTTTAGTCGTAATTTTTTACGATTCAAACAGCACATCTCAATAGCCTCTACACCTATTTGTAGTATAACAATCCAGGTTCACCCCTTGCAACTTGATTTTTGTGGATATTTTTAATTCACATGAGTAATGATCAAAAACGTTAACTCAACTGTAATAAGCGGTCGCGCTCTCATACAAAATTTGTACGGGAGCACCTAAGTGTGGTGACCTCGAGTTATACTTATAATATAATATATCTAGTGGTTGAGGTTATCTGTGTGTATATCTCTCTCCATCCCTCTTCATGGAACAGGTTTCATGTCTAATCCATTTACTATTTGAGCAGCTGGTCTCTGGAACAATCTCCCTCTAAAATTAGGAAACCACCGAACCAATGTGTAATGTGTATTTAAAAAATATGTGTATTCTTTCTCTCCTGGTACCGTATTCTAATTTTAAAATCCTTAAACAATACATTAAAAACACAATACATTTCAAACATAACTTCAACACTCAACCAATAATCAACCAATATTGAAGTTGTATTGTAGTTGCATCGCAGTAGTTTTCAAACAAATTCCGACATTTTTTGATTCAGACGTGTAGGCGTTAGCTGTATTGTGTTGTTATTGCATTGGATTTGCATTGAAGTTGGATCGTGTCTGTGCGTGTTTTAAAGTTAGAATACGGCCCCTGGTATATTAAAGATAACCTAAGCATCTTCTTTTACAATATTGAATGTATTTTATTACTAATACCAATCAGTAATTAGCTACTTAGGCCGCTATTAGACTATCATATACCGGGTGTACAATCCAAATGGGTCATCAGTATGGAGAAGTCGGAAACTATGAGAGATAGCGAGATCTGTTCTTAGGAACCATGACGTCGATTTTAGATTTAGAACCGGGAATCGAACATGGTCAAAATCAATGTGTTGATTTCATCATCAAAATCAATGTGTTGATCTCATGAAATCAATTGTACACCGGGTATAAATGATCATACATATAGGAGTCATTTATATATGAAGAAGCTATGATGGTGTAATAACAATATATGATTTAATGGATCATTTTCGTTATTACACCATCATAGGCAGCGCCGGCCCGAGCCCTCAATCACGGTAGAGCGAAATCGGGTTTTGGCGCCCTTCGTTGTAGCTTTTTACCGAAAAGTCATAAATGAACGATAAAGCGAGTACCCCAACTTTAGTATTTTTTTGGGGCCAAAATGGCAAAAACGAAGCCCTTATTATAGTTTCGTCATGTCCGTCTGTCCGTCCGTCTGTCCGTCCGTATGTCACAGCCATTTTACTCGGAAACTATAAGACGTATCTTTATCAAATTTTAACATAAGGTGTATTTTGTGTGCCGCTACTTAGTTTTGTAGTGAAATTGCTGAAAAAAATATTTTTAGAGAGGGCACTCCATACATGTAACTAATTGTCAAAAAATTTTTTTTACCAAATTTCAACATGATGTACATTAATCGATGTGTCTTTAAAAATAACATTGAAGTTTCTTTAAACATATTTTGATTAAGTGGATATTTTCAGAAATAATCACTCCGAAAGTCAAAAAAATTGTGTCCCCCCCCCCTTGTAACTTTTGAACCATAAGTCCAAAAATTAAGAAAAAAATCAAGAAGATACAGCTTTGGATGTTCTTTCCATAAAAAATATTTTGAACATTATCGGGTAAGACGTTTTTGAGTTATCTCCAAAACACTACAAATATGGGCAGATACGACCTTGTGATTTTATTTTTTTCGAAAGTAGCTACGGAACCCTCCATTATGCGTGGTCCGACACGCACTTGGCCGGTTTTTATTTATAACATCTTATAACCTTTTTTCAACAAGTTTTTTTAAAATATGATTTGTCATATAATCCAATTTAGAATAAGCTATTCCAAACCCTCTTAGAACCGTCCAGTATTTTTATAAGAATGTTTGTGACTTAATAGGCCAATTCGCCCAGAAGATGAACAAGGTGTCCTGATTATGAACGGTTGGATTCAAAAGATGAAACAGTACAAAAGTAAAATCAAGTACCCAAAAATGAATGATTTGACGCCAATAGACGAACAATAGCATCCTGAGGCCTATACAAGCAAAATTAGGAAATCGGTTTGATTTAGCTTTGTGCAATTGAAGCAAACAAAAGTAAATCAACTGCTCCAATTTAAAATGGTTTCAACTTTTGAATTTAATAATCGCTATAATTAGGACCGTGGGCTTTCAAAAATAGTATTATAGGTAGCAGTGGCGGTGGGTAAAAGAAATTCTTATGCAGCCGGAGCTTAATTTATCTTAAAATTTCTTCATGAGCTGCAGGGAAACTGGGCAGACCAGGTGCATGAAAATTTGGCAAGCAGCCGGGAATCATGTTCTATGGACGCGCCGTCACTGTTAGATAGAAGATTTCTCTAAAAATAATGTTCAATTTAGTTAGTTCCAGTATTGAGCACAATATTCATGAAATGAAGTAATAAAATTCATGCAAAATTCATGTTTTGGAATGCAGCCTAAAAGATGAACAAGTAAATTCTCGTAGTTCAAGTTTTGGGTATAGTTCTGTTTGGTGAACAGTCCCGTTTCCATATAAAAGTACACCCCATGATAATAAAGTGAAATAAAAAAAGTTTTGTTCATCTTTTAGTCATAAAATCAAGGAACAAAAAGCAATTTAAAACATAAATGGTGTATATTTTTGTGAGAATTTATAAAAGTTTTTGAAAAATCTAACCCAGGCCCAACAATTGAACGCCATTCATCTATTGCAAAAATCACACAATATTGGAACCATGACTTAAACAATGAATATTTCATAAAATAAGTTAAAATATGCTATTCAAAATCATGTAAGTTTCATCACTCAATTTTATAAATTTATATGCAATGATATTTTTTAAATTTTGAACCACCTTTCTTAATAAAATTTCCATACAAAGGGCAATTTTGGCGAAAGGTATAGATTTGGCGAGCTCTCACGACCTCATACTTGGATTTATTATTTTAGAAGTTTAAATGTCAGTATCGGGAAAGTGATGCAGTTTTAATTAAAAAAAAATACAATATTAAGCCCAAATGTTCATCTTCTAGGGGTCGTTTATCTTTATATTTGTTTTGCCTTTTTTACGTTTTCGGCGCCTTTATCAGCCTTTATTTTGCGCCTTTGGAGATCAAAAGCACGATTTAAAAAATAGATAATAATTAATAAATGAAGCCCTAATAAACCCAAATCACCCAATCGCTTAGAAAAATATAAAGAACGTATCTTTATTTCGGCCCTCAAGATTACACCACGCCACGCCACACGCCACGCGGTAGCTAGTCACGCCTGATGAAACAAGTCGAAATAACAAAAATTCCAAACAATATATACCAAAAGGTAAAGGTACTACCCGCCGTCGCGCCACTCCACTTCAAACGTACATATTTTGCGCCCGCGCCACACTCGCTTTAGAACTTTTTTTTTTGCCATTTTGGCGCCCCCTTGCCAACCGGCGCCTAGAGCGCCCGCTCCACTCGCTCTACCCTAGGGCCGGCCCTGATCATAGGTTCTTCATATATAAATGACTCCTTTATGTATGATCATTTATACAGGGTGTAATCTAAAACGTGAAACAAGATAATCAAACCTGAATCTATTCATGATATTGAACAACTTTTACTATGGGCTCAACTTTGTAAATTTCCAAAAAAAATTAAACTTCTCATACATTTTCGTCTACCTATCCTTGACTTTTTCTATGGAGCAGCTCAATTTTTTTATTTTTTTACAAAGTTGCTCCCATAGTAAAAGTTGTTCAATATCATGAATAGATTCAGGTTTGATTATCTTGTATCACGTTTTAGATTACACCCTGTATATGATAGTCTAATAGCGGCCTTAGGCCTAGTCGCATATACTTACACTTATCACTATGTACATATTTATTACATCAATTAATATTCATATTTAAGGTTAGTATTTAATTACAATTATATCCTCGGTATTAACATATATTATTATATAATTTGTATAATACATACATATATTCAATTGCCATTTTCCAACTTGTCTATAAATTGGTATTGTTTATCAAACACGGTACTATCTACTTGACTTTACTTACACTAAAAAGGAAGTAAAAACACAGGTAGAATTTGTCTGGAAAGAGAAGTGTCATAGAATGTAAGCGCTCCCATATAAATCACGACACTTCGCTTTTCGGACATACTCTATATTTCGTTTTTTTTAGATTAGAAATTCAGTAAACATAGAAACAGAAGTTGCCAACTGTAGTGTGTGTACTACGCCTTACTCACACACGTGCATAGCTTAGTATATAATGGCATGTACGAGTTATTTAAGACAGAATAAACCTTTACTCCAATCTAAGTGGTTTGCCTTTACGTCCCACATCACATGGCGACCCTGCCAGTGCGGCCGCGTGCTGCACTGGCGGCGCGCTGCGCCAGCCAGAAGAAACAGTGACCTTGGTGTTACTTAATTTATCACCATTTGAAAAGAGGTTTAGAAACAAAAACTTATTAAAAAGTGTGAGTCTTTAGATTATGAAGTAACTTACAAATATTTTTCTAAATAATAAAACTAAAGTGGTGCGCGCGAGAAGTAATAAGACGGTGATCGAACTATTCTTATTGGGCTCTTAAAACAGCAAAAAAAAAATTTTTTTTTCGGATTCAACTAAATAAAAGAAGTAAAAATAAATGTTGCCGCCGGTGCTGGGAGTAGTTGGTGTCTCAGGATGGCGAATGGCCTTCGACCAGGTTAGCCTGGGAGGTCAGGGTCGAAAGGCGCCGAGCTACATAGCTGGGTCCTCGCGTCGAGGGTGAATAGACCTTATTAGTTAAGAGTGAAAACTTTTTTTGCAAAGGTAACGTTATAAAATAATTAGCATTAGTGTCATGTGTTATTTTTATGGATAGTAAGTCACATACATTGCATACTTATTCTAATTGATATTATATACTTTAATGTACCACTTATGTGTAGGTATGGTTAAAAGGACGATAAATTAATATAAATACAGTTTTAATTTGCCTCTTGGCAAACTTTCCGATAATTTCCTTTGCACAATGTTTTTGCAACCATTTAATAAGTTCATATTTTTATTTTATTAAGATTTGTTAGAAATATTAAAGTAAAAATCCGTTTCGTCATTATTTTATGTAGTTAGCAACAGGTAGCAATAATGCAGACATGGCGCAACGCTGACGCTTGGCCACCTGCATAAAAGGATTGGAATGCATCATCTGCAATTACATCTCAAATTTCAATCACCACTTAAAACATTGTGCACTGTTTTAAATTATTCAAATTTTATCGTAATGAAAAATAATTACAGAAAGATATGCCGACTTTTTACCATACATTTTATATTATGTATTTGTTGTATGTGTTAGATAATTATGATGTATTAGTTATATAAGGTTAAGTTTCTAGTTACTACATTTGTCCGGATTTGACTTTAATATTTTAACATGGACGCGACAATTTTTAGAATACATGGTGAGTGACAAAGACGTAATAATAAGTGTAAAATGAAATAATGATAATGACTTTATGTTAAAAAAAAATTGGATCGCGCTTGATATGAATAGGTTATTGACGTTGGTATAGGAATGTTGACTTAGAAGAGTTGGTATTTTTTGGATTGAAGCTTTAGATAATACGAGTATATGTTTGCAATGGAATGTCTAGAATATGTTTAGAAAAGAATAGTTGTGTTAAAATATTTGTGTAACGAATTTTGAAAGGACAGGTTTGTAATTGACATGGGAGGAAATCGAATGATATTTGAAAAGTGCTTGAAGCTTGTTGTTTGGGAAAGCTGAAACAAATAACTATTTCACAGTACAATTAGCCTGATCAGCTAAAAGTTGCTGAAATTCTTATATGTTTTAAGTTTTCACTGTGTTTGAGTAATTTGACTGAGATTTTGGATGTTTTTATTTTTAAATGGAAGGTTAGGAATGAATAACTAAATATGAATTATTATATACTTGTCGTATCAGCGGTGGCCCGAGAGGCGGCCTTGAGCGATTAAGTATAAGATAACAAGGGTACGCCAGGATACAAGGCAGGCACGGAATCCTTGGACTCGGATCATGAATTGGTCGAGAATCATTCGTGACGATCGATCCTTGGACACATGGAAGGTTATGATGTATGGACGTGTTAAAAGAACTGCCTGTATGAGTACATAAATAGCATGGTTGCGCGCTAAATAAAATAATAAATCCTTGTATCCTGAGCTAATAAATAAATGTATATGAAGGTCGGCCGACCAAAAGTGTAGGTAAATGCGCTGTGTACCCTTGATTGATTGATTGATTGATTGATTGATACAAAAGAGATGCACGCTTTAGATGCACATTTTATAAATGAAAAAAAATATATAAAGAAAATAATGACGTCATAAGAATAACATAAAAAAATAATAGACTTGCAAGTAAATACAATTAAATATGAGTACCTATGGTGATAGGACTGATAGATATATCATCATGATATAATATTACTAACCAATGCATACCTACGTATGAAACTTCTTTTCAAGGTTTGAAACATGTATCGACGGATACCAATTTGTTGCGAAAGTTTAGTTACATATGTTTTTGTATGTTAAAAAAAAATACTTTTAAGATAAGTTTTGTTTAATCATGAAGTATCATTGTTAGTTTTAGGAACATTTTACGCAATGCAGTGAGTAAATAAATAGATAAATATGTATGTCTATAGAATTTTTTAATCAACATTGTTATATAGCATCCCTGTTATTGTCATATTATTCATATTTTTTATATTATTTACACTATAACAGATTTATATATCTAAGTTTTTTCTGGGTTAACAATTTTGTTTTTATTGCATTTTATTTTCATGCGGTTTTTTTGGTCGTTAGGTTTATAAGTATTTTTAAATGTTTAATTGTTTCAATGTAACCTTATTTTTTTTGTTAACTATATATTTAAAAAAAAAACAATATTACTAGCCTGAGTCACTTATTACGACATTTGCTTTTTTGACATTTGTATGATATAACTTCTTCAATATCCTCATATGTTGCTATTATTTTAACTGAAAATTAATTTTATACTTAAAAATGATTTGTACTCTGTTTGATCAGTGACTTGATCACATAATTTTATCTAAGTATGTTTTTATTTGTTTGGAAATAATTTTATGACAGTATTATTGTTTATATTTAGCTTCAAAATTTATTTTTATTTAGGTACTGATTTCTATATTGTGTGTATTCACCATTAAAAAAAATTGATTAACTTTTAGCTTAAGCCAATATAATCATTTTTTTTTCTTTAAGGGGGGAGGTGTAGTGTGTGTACTACGCCTTACTCACACACGTGCATAGCTTAGTATATAATGGCATGTACGAGTTATTTAAGACAGAATAAACCTTTACTCCAATCTAAGTGGTTTGCCTTTACGTCCCACATCACACAACCTGTTCTAACCTGTTCTGTTTGAATGTTCAATTTAAACACACTGCAAGCACACCAACAAACGATTAGTTAACATGATGCAGGGTTCTTATTTGTAAATAAATAATGACAATTTGCAGATTATAATCCATAACAGCAATAAAAACACAATTTCGTTTTGATTATCACGTTAGAGACACATGACAATTGAAAAACTGACAGTGACACACGCATACGTTATAAATCGAAAACCATATGTTTCGAACCTCTTTTTCTCCAGGTTTTTTATTGTGCAACATTCACTAAAACATTAACAATGATAAGAATAAATTATTTCGTAATAATGACTACTATAGCAGAGCTCGAATTTGTAAAAATTGTGCGCATCGAGAAAAAGTTGTGAATTTTTGACCATGGATAGAATGGCCCACGATAAATATTTTTTAGTATTGGAGGTCCGTACAATTTTTGGACCTTCACGTCAAAATCAGGCGTCCTGTGAAATACGTTATTACTCTATGGTTAAGGCTGCTAGGGGTTGTGTGGTATCATTTCCGTGTAAAACAGACATGCAGAATTCATTTGTGATATTAAAAATGGAAAATTTCTTATTAAAAAAAAAGTTGTGTGGCGAGGAAAAACACAATTTTTTATTTTTTTTAGAACGTCATATAACTAATATATATCATTTTTTTTCTGATAATAAAAAATATTATAAAGGAGCATATTTAATGTAGTTTCTAAATATATACAAGTTTTAGGCTTATAGTACACAAAAACTACGCGAAAAAAAATGTTTGCTTCGTGGTGTATATGTTTTCTCCATAGTAAGTATCGATAAGCAATGTGAACGTCAACATCCGTAGCGTATTGACCTTAAAATGCATGTATTGCTTGTTATTAGTAAATTTTATTCATAATAACTTCACAAAATGCAGAAATAAAAAAATACAATAAATAAAAACATATTTTTCCTCCTTAACTTTAACATAAACCGTCACAATTCAAACCACGCGACGTCTGTTTTCCGTTACTCAACTTAAGTAAAAAAAAAACAGAAGTTTTTTGTATTAAAGGTGTATAAAATGTATATGTTTCTATAATCTATATTAAATATGCTTCTTTATAATATTTTTTATTATTTGAAATAAAGGATATATATTAGTTAAATGACGTTCTAAAAACATAAAAATAAAATTGTGTTTTTCCTCGCAGCACAACTTTTTTTTTAATACGAAATTTAACATTTTTAATATCAGAAATGAATTCTGCATGTCTGTTTTACACGGAAACGATACCAAACAACCCCTAGCAGTCTTAACCAGAGAGTAATAACATATTGCACGGGACCCCTGATTTTGACGTGAAGGTCCAAAAATTTTACAGACCGCCAATACTAAAAAATATTCATCTTTGCTCACTCCATCTATGGTCAAAAATTCACAACTTTTTCTCGATGCGCACAATTTTTTTCGCATTTGTACTGAGACAAAACCCTACTATAAAATAATTAATTTTATTCAATTTAACATTTACAAATACCTACGCATGGCTATAGTTTGGCCAGAGTTTGTTCCACTTCAAGCATAGACAGGGAGAATCATACTGTCTTTTTCTAATGCTAGTACTCTCACTACTAATAAAGGGATGGGTATAGCATGTTACTCTGACTGTTACTGCGCATTTTGGTTTACCAGACTATATATTATAAATACAAATATATTTAAATATTTTTTATTGGCCGCATTGACACTTTGACACTTGTGACATGTATCATGCCGTATCGTGCCTGATAAAGAACCCTACACATGCGCCTTTCAACTTTTTCCTAATCTATAAAAAAACGAACTTGTAGCAGAAAGGTGGAGTCGACCGACGCTTATTATTCATGATCATGACAACTGTTATTTGTCATGTTATCAAGTCAAATTTGTACATCATTGTCGTAGAGTTTCTTTTTAGATGAGTTTTTATGGCAGTAACGCCTTTTTGACAACGGACAATGACTTGAAAACGTCACATTTGAAGTACAGTCCGTGAGCTCTAAAAAGAACCTTCAGGTTTTAGAAAGAGACGTCGGGTATCAATCAACATTGACACATGAAAAAGCAGAACAGCAATATTACCTTCGTGTGTCATCGCCGATTCCCGACGCATTGTATATGGCACTTGTTCCTCACGGGCTCGTAAACTTGCAAGTTTACTTGCGGCTAGTAGGGCGGGACCTAGGGACCCAGCTATAGTTCAGAATGAGAGATGCATATCACTATTTCATTCTATCATATAGCTGCGTCCCCACTTGGCGTAAGTAAACTTCCAAGTGTAAACGGCCTTTCCGTTCGAAATGCAAGGTGGCGCGGACATCTTGAAAATAGTTTCTTTTGCTTTTTGCTCATTTATGTCCTACATTAAAGTAGTCTGAAATTAATGCCCTGGTTACACCTACCGAGTACAGTGGCGAGTCAGTACTCTCGACCGAGTACTCGCAAGGTGTAAACACATCGCCGAGTACTGGGCCGAGCCATTTTACTCTCTCGGCCGAGTGGCATTTTGCTGTCTCGCCACTGTACTCGTTAGGTGTAACCAGGCCTTAAGTGTCTTATAGAATTATACCATACATGTGAACGCACCAGAATATCGAAACGGTAATTTGCCGTCAACGGCAAAGTATAAAAGCGACCTGAGTGAGGTTTTTTGGAGTTGAATTATGAATCGGAGAGGGGTTGGGGTTGAGTCGGGGATTTAGTTGGAGAGTTGGTAGAAAGATAGCGTAACTCCTTTCTAATATAAATTAACCTTTGTGATATACCTGGGTGGTCTATGACCAAAGAGAATGTCTATGACATTACATGAAATATCTGACTTGTCAATTAGACCCACTATTTCATTGAGTAGTACATTGAGCCATTTTGTAATTCAATTATATTTTTACTTATTTCTACTTAATCCTTTCAAATCATGTTATTTCATATATTTAATAAGAATTAGCTTAATTACTGTTATTTTAGTTCTTACGTAAGTAACTGTTAAATTTATGTGCAATTTATGAGGAAAAGATAAAAAGTAGGTAATAAATAAGTTTATACTTGTGCTTGCTTAAGGTTTATATCATCATCAATAATTATTTTAAATAATTTATGGCCCAATATTGCGCATCCAAGATATTCATTCTTGTATATAAGGAAAATCGATAATTTCTTGAACCATGTATGATTTTGTTGATCCAAGATAGAACTTACTTGGTTCAAGATATTTTTTACTTGATTTAAGAAATTATCGATTTTCCTTATATACAAGAATGAATATCTTGGATTAAGATATCCTTTTATCTGTGTAGGCATCTCTTCGAGTAGGAGACTTCCACCTTGTCCCGGTCCTAAGCTAATCACACCCAGAAGTGACCCATAATCTTCTAAAGTCGAACATCAAGCGAACGGGAGGCAATCTTTTTACAAAAAATACAAGTTTTAGGTCTACGTTTACGCGTATTCAGTCGCTACGCACAACATATTTCGGAGAGCCTAGGTCTCCAGTTTCAAGCAATAAGACTGCTCAGAAATCCTTTCACGATGCTTGATTTGAGACCTTGGTTCACGTGAGTTAGGATGTAAACTTGTATATTTTGTAAAATTTCTTACGAATTCAATAAATTTTAAACTTTCGTGAGACATATTAACATTATAAAATAACACTGTTACACTCACGGCACTTTAGTCACGTCTTGCGACATGTTTCGGAGAGCCTAGGTCTCCATCTCCACGTTAGCAGCGCCGGCGCAAGATCATCCTCAACAAGTTGTGTCAAAGCGCGCGCTGCGAGCCGCGCGCCGTGCCGGACGCAGGTCGGCAGTCGGCGACGCGAGGCGCAGCAGTGCGCCACGGGCCGGTTCAAGTAGCACTCCTAGTGCTTGAAGATGGAGACCTAGGCTCTCCGAAACATGTCGCAAGACGTGACTAAAGTGCCGTGAGTGTAACCGTGTTATTTTATTATGAATTCAATAAACGCTATTATTCCAACATTTTAGAAACCCCCGTTTTATCTAACTCTTTGAACGTCAAAGACGTCAAAGACGTCAATTCACGCGCACAGAAAGTCGTGCCCCAGGCGCCAGCACATGATATCACGTCCAAAATATAACAGGGTGCGCTCGCGTGCTCGCGCGCTGCGTCAGTGGCACGATTTTTTCGTCCGATGCATGGCGGTCAAAGGGCAACTAAGAACATTTTTTTTATTACAGGGAACAAGACAGCGGACAATATGGAAAACATTACGACGTACAGAAGCATATTTTGGGATTTAAAGAAAAGTTCATGTAAGTTTGTCCAAGACTATTAGGGTACTATTTTGTACTTTTTATATTACTTATCTTGATTTTCATTACTTGTTGTAATCGGTTACTGCTTTTGCTGGGTTTCTTTATTAGTATCTTAGTATTTTGCGTGGGATTCAAATCAACCGCTTGCATTGGTGCACCTCTTGCTGGTGTTAAAGAAATTTGAATCTTATAGACAGTAGTAAAATAGTATTTTATACAATAGTGACATAATCAAGAGCTTTTCAGTCGAGTACCGCGTTTAGGCCACGAAGCTTGCTGAGTGGCCTAATTAAGGTACGAGATTGAAAAGCTTAATTATGTCACTATTGTATACAATACTTTTTCTACGGAGTATTAAGTAAGAATTGATTTTCTTTCATTCTTTCCAAATTTTTCCCAATCAAACGTCAAACACTATTTTTCAAACCGGAAGTAATTGTATCTGGGCCTATTCGGTGGTACAGACACTACCGAAAAGAGATATACATATGATTGTGTGCGTAGTAGAAAGAGATGCATAGAATAAATGTCTAAAGTTACTTCCAAGATGTCGGTGTAGTTGTGATTGGTCTTTTTATAATCCAATCACAACGTAGAAACAAGATTAAGGAGAAGAAAATTTGACAGATTAAGTACGTTCGGAAATTATAAAGTTGAGTCTGTCCGAAAAGAAAAGTGTCGTACAATGTATGAGCTCCCATATAAACCATGACACTTTTCTTTCCGGACAAACTCTACACATTTTACCGAAATGTGAATGACATTCTCTTTTCAAAATTATTTTAGTTTAGGGGCGGGTTGTTTAATAAATCTATTTCATGATCCCGGAAGTGCCATAGACTATCCAACATTTAAATGTGTAAGGTTTAAGTCTGATCTATAAAGTCCTAATACACAGATTAAAGTCGACGAGTAGAAAAATAATTTTTTAAGTGACAGCGCTGCGACTAACCATCACTTCTGGTACGTAAACCAATACGCAGTAACAATAGAAGTAATGAGCTATCGATTTTGTCAAGAGCTACAACTTTGCCTGGCTTGAAAAACATGGCTTTCTTCACCAAATAGCTATTTTTGGGCGAGTTTAGTGCAAGGGACCACTTTGTCGATTTACAAGGACACTTCATTCTTTTACCAATAAATTGTATATATTGTGTAGTTTTAGAAAGTATTAGTAACTCCATATTGATAAAGCGGTCATCAGGAATAAGATATAATTAGCGGTGGAATGAATTTCAACAAAATTGACACAAGTTTTCTTTGGAACTATTCCATGATAATTTGACTGATTTTTAATACAACGTCTGTGTCAAGTTTTTTTCTTTCCATTTGATTTGAAATACGAGGTGTATCATTAGGTTCTTTTGGCTCTACCTGAGAAACGTGACGCAAACAGTGCCTTTGATTATAAATTAACTAGTAGTCCGCTTCTAACTGAGAACTCCCGATTTACTTGCAAACGAGTTGACCAATATAATAAGACCCATATGAAGATTTTTTTCGCCTTCTAAGTCCACAACCCCTTGATCGATCCAGCTCATAAACGAAGTGTCAAATTGTATGTATCTCCTACAACTCCAACAAAAATATGGATTAGAAAAACGTTACTAAAGTTATCGTCGAACATACTCTCAAAATCAAAAAACCATCGAAATGCCGAGACGTCCCATGCTAGAAGTTGTTTGTTAGAACTCGCTTAGCTTACGCTCCCGCTCGTTTGATAACTAATCATATTTTTTTGTAATTCAGACCCAGAAATAGACGAGCTGCCCCTAATGCAAGCGCCAGGTTCGGTGCTCGTGATCCTGACCGCGTACTTAGCCTTCGTACTGCGGATTGGACCTGCCTTCATGCGGAAGCGACAACCCTATAAGTTGGCCACTACTATGCTGGTCTACAATGCGGCTCAAGTGGCGATATCGGCTTATTTAGTTCAAAGGGTAAGGCTCTGACTTTTACTATACAGGTTGTAACAAAAATACTTGTGATTCGTTTAAGGGCATAATTGGTATCGTATTGCGAGTAAAAAAAAGTAGGAAAAAAATTTATGGACGCGAAAATTTTTGTTTTGTATGGGACAAATGGTCCCAGCCGGCCAACCCTCCATAAAATTATTACACCTTGTACATATATACATTTTTATATATATTTTTTATATTTTTCAGATAGTGTATTTTGTGCATCTTAGCTGTAAATTAACAAATGTTGTGAACAGTTGTTATTAAGTTACAAATTTAAACTTAATTAGTATGAATGTTAACTTGTATTGTAATAGTTTGTAATTTGTTGCTGTTCCTATTTCGATAAAATAAAATAAATAAATAAATAAAATATGTTCTGCGCTCCAAAATGATGTATTTTTAAAAGAAAGTGAGAGATGTGGGCATACGACGAGTTCCCGCTACCCACGGCCGGCAGAACAGACGAGCACACCTACATATATATTTCTAACAATGAGAGTGAGAAACAGACCCTCGCCTCCTCTGTCCCCAACGCAGTGGGTCAGCTAGTTTCCGCGGCAGCTTCCAGTGCGCAGCTACGCGGTGCTGGAACAATCTCCCTCCACCAATCAGAAATGCCAGTTCGCTGTCAATGTTTAAAAATAAACTAAAACTGCATCTTCTCAAGGAACAAACGACCTCCATCTAGCCGACCTACTTATATCAATATATATCTATTTACGTCAATGCAACCTTTCTATTTCTTTATATAGTCTATCATTATCCGTAAATTTATATTTTTATTTTCGCAATTTCACAACACGCACCATGCATTCTGTTGTATTTCGCTTTGTATAATCTATGTTTTGTATTGTTTTGTGTTTGTATTTTCAATAATGTCAATGGGTACACTGAAAACCAGCGTCGTAACACTTTAGTGCTGCGACACATGCTGAGTGTTATCCTTTTCAGAAACCATTCATAGCATTGTAACCTCTATTTCACTAGTTTAAGTATAATCTTATATTGTTGTGTCTGTGTTTTGAATAAATACTTTATTCATTCATTCATTCAAACATGGAATGAATGATAAAAACACACCTGGCGGAGACTCTTTGCCATAGACGGCGTGTCTACGTGCCAGGATAGCAACACAACGCTCCCATCAATCGGGCACATTCACTGTTGAACGAATTGGCTGTACGTCATCCCATGTAGATGTCTATCTTGACTTACTAAGTACCTTTGCTAAGGTTGTATATTTGTTATTTAATTAAAAACCATTAGCCAATAATTATATACGAAATGTGTCTCTTTTTCAAAGGCAAAAGTAACCTAATTAATGTCTAAGTCTACTAAAAATACCTCTACTAGTTTAAATTGCAAATGACTTTTTTCTTTAGTATTTCAGAAACATACTCGAGTCTGGTTTGGCTCCGAATTATTGCTTGATGACGAAAGAAAATGAACGGAGAACGGTAAGCATATTGTTTATTAAATTCATACATTTTTAAATTATGTAATATGTAGTACAGTTGCCATCAGTTAATTGGGGCGGCCAAGGTGGTCACAAATATCTGAACAAAGCCTCTATTGTCAAGACGATAATGCATGCTCAGATGATTTTGAGTACCTTGGCCGCTCCGATATATTTGATGGCGACTGTACTAGCTTACCTCCAAACCTTCGCCCGCGTAAAAAACGTAAAATTGGGAAGGCAATCGCCAAACGTTTTATTCTACCGTTACAAATGATATGTAAAACATATTTAATTACCTACAAATACCTTGTTTTTTTCTACCATTAGGTAAGTTATGTTAAACTAAATTCTGCTTGCAATTTTGACACCTTATAATTAAAACCTTCTATAATTAATTTTTATTCTATTCCCCGGATTAAAAGATGATTCTTGTGATTTTATCGTATGCCCTTCCGCGAGTTAGATACCTACACTCTTAAATTCACCTAAAACGTTCAGACAATGTGACATTCGCATTTATAATATTAGTAGGCAAGTAGGGATTTGGGACAAGCATACAATGGCCATACATACATACAATTTTATGAAGTAGTCATCTTAGATTATTTAACCAACCGGAGCGGGCATGACAGGCTAAATATATGAGTAGTCATACTCATTATACTTATATGAACTGACATTTATCTGACGTGGCTATTTAAACGTTTCGCATACATTTGATGTTCCCCTGCCCCGCAAATAACAGAAAATGATAGACATGGCCGGTCCGGTTGGTTGAATAGTCTAAGAGTAGTAATATTGAGTTCTATTGTAGTTCAAGCAGTTAACGGTGCTTGTCATATTTGAATGATTCGATTGATACTTGAACGCCACTACCTACTCGTATCGAAGACTAGAGTGTTGGACTGTTGGTAGGTATATACTTATAGATCAATTATAGATGCGGTTTATTCATACAAACAAAATGATAGTGTATTAGATACTACAGATTCTTAAAGGATGGCAACGCACATTTCAATCCTTTGGAGTTGCAAGCGCCCATAGGCAACGGTAACTACTTGCCACCAGACGGGCTGTATGTTTGTTTGGTATTAACAAAAGTTATTGTGTCACCTGTCGAGGCCAGCGCTGTAGCGTCAACGTCTACAAAGTGCATAATTCCGTTTCACCAAAGGGAAACAATATCCAAATACGTTTTGCACATAAGTCCGAGAAAGTAGTTCTATATTAACGTATAATAATCCACTATTAATAACCGTAGAACATTCCTAGTCTGGTTTTATACGTTTAGATTAAATGAGTACGTGACTCGACTCGATTTCAATTATTCCACCGTGACTCGTCAAATCTAAATTATTGCAATTTTAATGAACTTGTCATTCGGGTGTGTATTAAATTGTCATTAACTCTTAGCGCCACATTTAACGACTATTCTAGGTAGTGGTAAGATGTATTTGAGTAATTCCGGTAGGGAAAAATTGGCGGTAATTCCGGAAATCGGCTAAATATAATTTCAACGTAGAATCCATTTCTGGAACTATCCGCTATGTTTTTCGTTCCAGAATATGTGGCTGTCATGTATGTACTTGTGTTTGTATGTATAAATTCGCCATCGGTCAAAGTGCTCAAAAATATCTGAACATGCACTTCATCGCCTTGACAATAGAGTGATATCAGATTTTTTGACCACCTTGGCCGCTGCAATTATATCTGATGGCGACAACACACGGGCGTTCAAAAATATCATTGTGTACCTGTACAGTCGCCATCAGATATATCGGAGCGGCCAAGGTGGTAACAAATATCTGAACAACGCCTCTATTTTCAAGGCGCTAAAGTGCAAGTTCCGATATTTTTGAGTACCCTGGCCGCTCCGATATATTTGATGGCGACTGTACACGGCCATACCTGCATAAGGTTGAGTCATATATTTTTGAACGTCTGTGGGTAGGTGCTTACAGATATCGGAGAACTGGAACCGGACATTTCTCGAACCGGAATTTATACCCAAAGGGAATCAGAAACTCCTGATGATATTACTATTAAGTGTCTTTCAAATGCGATTAAGCTATGTTAATCTAATATTGCTCAAAAATTTGACAGAGAAATTACATTGAATATGGTTTACGTTTTTCGAAACGGTTTCTTTAACGATAGGATAACCCTGTGGATAGATTAACTATATAACCTGGGTTAACATTGAATGGGGTTACCCTATCAAACAATAATTATAAACAAAAAATCAATAACTATATCAATAATTTTAAACAAAAAGGAACCGACTTCACTTAGGATCCACTATTCCAAGTGGAAGTGGCCGAGTTGCTGTAACAAACAGTGAAATCTCTATAGGTGTGCCTATAATAGTTGAAGAGTTCCCTCGATTTCTCGCCCGACTTGGTGACAATGAGACCATCTAGGGGTTATACCTGTACGATTAAAAAATAATTTGAAAATCGGTTCACGATTCACGGAGATGTCGAGTAACATACATACAAAAAAAATGATTTTAAAAAAATTCAGTCAAATTTAGAACCTCCTTCTTTTTTGAAGTCGGTTAAAAAAAGGGTTTTTCTGGTCCCTGTATCTATCTATATCCATATAAAGTATTGTAAATTTTCCAGATAATCACCGGCATTTGGTTATACTTCATGGCCAAAATCACCGAACTAGCCGATACGGTGTTCTTTGTTCTACGAAAAAAGGACAATCAAGTGACGTTCCTCCATCTCTATCACCACACGAGCATGGTCCTGGCCACGTGGGGCGTGGTCAAGTATTGGCCCACCTACGCTTTGATCTTCGCCGGCTTGCTCAACTCGCTGGTACATGTGATCATGTACACGTACTATGGACTGGCAGGACTGGGGCCCAGAGTGGCCAAGTATCTCACGTGGAAGAGGTATCTGACCACGTTTCAGTTGGTACGTATGTCGAATAGCCTTCTAAATAAGAATCTGAGAAAATGTTGTACAGTCACCATCAAAGATATCGGAACGGCCAGGCTGCTCAAAAATATCTGAACATGCACTTTATCGCCTTGACAATAGAGGAGTTATTCATATTTGTCGCTCCGATATATCTGATGGGACTGTAACAATCCCACAGATAACCTCAACACTAGATAGATCATAAGTACAACTCGGGGTCACCACGCATCAGTGCTCCCGTACTAATTTTGTATGAGAGCGCAACCGCGTAATTCAATTGAGGTAACGTTTTTGATCATTACTCATGTGGATAAAAAATATCCACAAAAATCAAGTTACAGGGGTGAACCTGGATTGTTATACTACAAATTGGTGTATTGAGATTTGCTGTTCGGATCGTAGAAATTTACGAATAAAATTGCACTGATGTGTGGTGACCTCGTGCTCCCTGTAAAAGTTTAATGATGAGGTGTCTGTGTAGTCTGTGAACAATCCACAATCCAGAGTGGAGTCAGTGCACCGCGTTGTGCAAACATGTGCATTCTCAAAATATTCCCATCATTTGATACGAATGTGAATTTCGATATGAATGTCAAAAATTAGGTGATTAAATGAATGCAAAATGCGAATACGGACTATTCGTGACATTCCTATTAGTCCAAATTCAAGTGAAACAATCTTCTTTATTTTAGTACCGTCAAGTGCTACAACATTGCCTACGATGCTCAACTTTGCCTGGCTTGAAAAATATGGTATTCTTCACCAAACTGCTATTTATATCTTATTCCTGAAATGGCCAAGGAGAAAGGCGGCCATTATAAAATAGTATTTTGTGCAACAGTTACATAATGAGGGTTCTTAAGATTCAAGGGTCGAAGTTACAAAATGAGGCGAAGCCGAATTTTGTAAAAACAGACCCGAGAATTTTAAGAACCCTTATTATGTACCGTTGCACACAATAGTTTTTATACGAGTGCTTAAGCAAGCCGGTAAGAATTGAGTTCGACGAAAGCCGTGCACAACCTACTGCTTCTATGTAATCTCGTAACGTTCGATCTCCCGGTGGATTGTGCCGGCGGCGACACGCAATGCGGGGCCCGACAACAGTTTCACAATATTGTATGAAAATCCTTTCTGTGATTGTTATGGATGCTACAATATGCGACCATAGAAGCTCTATCAAAAAGTATGCGCTAGTAGTTCCGCCACCACAATCTCAATTCGAGTATTACAGTCGCCGAGTATAAAAATAATAATATATTCAGTAGGGACAGATAATCACTGTTTTTCAAGCCAGGCAAATTTTAACATCGTAGGCAAAGTTGTAGCAGTTGTCGATACTACATATTAATAACTTATTCTGTTGTATGGGGTCCGTAAAACTAGATTTACACACTGTTTTTTTCTAGGTACAGTTCGTGTCAATCATCATTCATTACTTCGTAGCTGTCAACGTTTCCGACTGTCCTCCTAAAAAATCTTTCAATATCTTCGTCATTTGCAATACTGTGTTCATTTTACTGTTGTTCTCCAACTTCTACAAAAAAGCCTATACAAAAAAGAAGGAACTGTAGTATAAGTAGTCGTAATTATAATATAAATTATTAGCAGACATAGAAGTTTCAGAAGCGCTGGTAGCCTTGCGGTAAGACGTCCGACTTTCAATCCGGGCGTCTCGGGTTCAAACCCCGGCTCGTACCACTGAGTTTTTCGGAACGTATGTACGGAATATCATTTGATATTTACCAGTCGCTTTTCGGTGAAGGAAAACATCGTAAGGAAACCGGACCTAATCCCAAAAAGACCTAGTTTCCCCTCTGGGTTGGAAGGACAGATGGCAGTCGCTTTCGTAAAAGCTATTGTCTACGCCAATTCATGGGATTAGGTTGTAAAGCGGACCCCAAGCCGGGATAAACGCTAGGAGGAAGAAGAGCAGACATAGAAGTTTTAGTGGCAGGAATGAAAATGTCATAGGATATAATTTTATCGATAAAGGCTTATGTTCTGCATGTAATTTGAATTTGAAAATTGTACATATTATTAATATTATTATACAATAAAGCATAAATTTATTATGAATCGCTTAAGAAAACGCTTAAACATCCGTTAAGTTTTGTTTTTAAAATTATTTTTGTTTATAAATTAAAAATGTCTAATATGTGTGAAAAAGTAACATATTACTTTTAAATGACGTCGTTAGGTAGTTATAGTTGAATTATCGAGAGCGTGGAATTGCATATGTAGTAGTATTGTTTGTTTACAGGCATTCTATATTTGAATCCGCACACAAAGAGGCACAACACGGTACAACCACTACATATGCAATTCCACGCTTTCGATAATTCAACTGTATCAACCATAGAAATCTGAATTATAAAGAGAAGAGGTTTGACAGCCGCAAGCTTGTCTCTGAATCTTGATCGAGGCGATCAAGAAACGTGATCATATATTGTCAGTTGCATGACAACCAATATGGTATAAATAGCAAAATAAAACGCCGATTTGTGGCATAATTACGTGTAAAAACCGCAGTACGACTGTGAATTTGCGAAACTGTGACGTTAGTTATCACTGGTAAGACTAATCACAATTTATTTAAATAAAGATAAGAGCGAAAAATATTAAAATACGTTTTCCATTGCTTGGCATTCAAATGACATCGATTGCTTGTTTTGTGTACATTCCCCTTTGATGTTATCGAGGCTACCACGCAATGGACAATAAACATGTAGAATATGACAGTACTCGCAAAATTGAAATAACGTGTCAAAATATTGTCAGTGATTAACGAAATAGAGCTGCGAATAAGTCAATATGTTTAATTGTAATTTATCGATATTTTGGTGTACTAAAATAAGATATATGTAATTGTGACCATTTCAAATCAAAGGTACCATCGGGTTCAAAAATGCATGGGCAATTTATGAATGAATTCATTGATAAATTGGCCATGCATTTATGAACCCAATGGTACAATCATTGTCAGTTGTTAATAAAGTTTATTTCTAAATGAACTTTTAAGACATTAACGCCTTATTGACAACCGATAATTATGTAAGTACCTTTGACTTGAAAACGTCACAATTATGTACGAATACGTAATTGATTTTAAATCACTTCACGTGTCGTTTCCGTGACTATAGTATTTGTTGGTCACATTTTTTATGCTTTCTACCGGATGAGACCATATATTTTAGATACATTTTTGCGATTAGATGATATTTTAGGATTAATAGGTTGTCAGACACAGGTAGAACAAATATGATAATTACTTAAATCAGTGAAGGAAGACAGTGCTAACAAGGAAAAGAGTTAGCATTATACATTCTGCAGGGGACTTCAGTTTTGAAGTTTAGGTAAAAATTTAAAATATGTAGTCAGATGTACATAATTAATGAGTAAATTCACCGGGGTGTGATTTTCATTAAATATAAATAATACTTACCTTAGATCCCACACGAAGGCCGCAAATATATGTGACACGCTGTTATTTGTAGGTCTTCGTGTAGGAAGATACTATTGGTGCTGACTTACCTACCTACTCAATTAATTTCAAAGTAAACAAGATTTGTTATATTGTAATTTTTTTATAACATTAGTGAAAATCGTCGTTTGACACACTAGCGGATATGTTTTTTTTTACCATTTTCACTCGTCTTCGGTCTTGACATCTCAGGACTTGTGAAGTAAAGATAAATGTCATGCTCTACAATCTACATACTTAACTACTACTACTACTAGACGAGATACGTACTGTACGTATGTTTACACTTTATTTTACACAAAAGAAGTAAGAATACAAGCATGATGTAGGAAAGAAACAAAGTAGGTACAAAGGCTAACTTATCGATTCTAGTTAACCTTAGTAGGAGATAGTTTCAAAGTCGAAGTAAGTCTATAAAATTTGGTATCGATAGAAAATATTTTTGCACTTCCCATCTCTATCGAATGAATGAATGGAAGAATGAAGGTTTGAATGTTTGTCAAATTTCCATTTAAAGTAAAAAGTCGTATGTGATAAAAATATCGTATGAAGATATGACTTTTTGGCTCAAGGAGGTACGAACACAAACACGGAAGCGTTCGTTGACATGGTTATTGTGTAATTATAATCCATGTATCTTGTATGTGCACCAACCACAGTATAAGACTCCACGTAGTGGACTTGATCTATGTGTGTGTAACCCTAATACATACAATATTATATATGTAGATGAAATGCACACATGTTTGACCGTGGCGACACTGGTTTCGGTACAAAATCGCGATGAGACCGTGTCTCTTTATTCCTAAGTCAGTGGTATCAACATACAGGTTAATTTATACTTTACCTGGTGAACTGGAAATGTCACTTTGAAACTGTTATCGATAAATTTGATATCGGAAGGAAGTCCCTAGTTAATTGACATTTTTGCCACAAAAACTTCTATGTCTGATTATTAGACTAAATCCGGCTATAGGCTGTCTTTCCACTGAATAGGGGATATTACTGCAATGTTCTGCCACCAGAGTGCAGCGCTAGCACACCGGTAAACCATAGAGTTCCTAATACATACTGGGCCTTATCAGTTTTTTACAAGTTTTCATCGATAATTTATAACGAATAAATATGTCATATGTGCACCAAGGCGGTTTGTTTACAGAGGGCCTATCGTGAAACGAAAGAATCGAAATTTCGACTTCTGCCTCTCCATCGCTCTAATATATTATGTAAGAGTGACAGAGAACCAGGTAACGAAACTTTTATTTTCGTGTTTCGCGGTCGGCCCTCTGGTTGTGCTAGTGCCGCCCCCTACGCAGAGTTTTGCGTAATATTCCCTATTAGAGCTGAGCGGAAATGAGAAATTAAATTAAATTAAATGTGTGGAAATCATCCAATAGCATCATCCGCTGCTCATCTGAGGCTCAATTGAAAGGCAGCCTATTCGTGGATTCATGCACGTCTTCTCTCATCTCCAAAGTGGATTGGGGTCTTCACATATATCTTTGAATTTCTTTGTGGATGTATGCAGGGTTCCTCATATTTTCTTCACCGAAAAGGGGCTGGTATAGTAGTGGTAAATTCTTTTTAGCGTTTTTTTTTCACTATCAATTATGGCAGTTAAAAGGATCAGAGTTCTAATAATTATTGTTAATAATTAATAACTCACGAAGAGCCGTTCTGCTGCATTGATCGTAGCAAATGGAAATCCGTGATCTCTGCCTACCCCTTTTGGGATATAGGCGTGATTGTAGGTATGTATGTATGTAATTAATAACTAAAATAAATGAAATTCATAAAAAAACTCATGGCTAGACAAAAATCCTTCGGAGGTAGCCAGTTCTTGCCAGAGGCGCGTACGTGCCATGGCATGTTGACTACACTGCAAGCTATACAGTTAATTTTGCATCTTCTGACTAGAGTCGTAAAGTTGATAATGTATTAACAATAATCGGTGCTTCGAATGTTTTTATGCCCACATGCAGAGCTATAAAAAGTGAAATCATTCTATAAAATATAACGGTTACACTCACGTCACTTTAATCACTTCGCGTGACACGAAATAGCACTCTTTCTGCTTCAAGGGACCTAGCCTAGGTCACCTAGGCTCTCGGAAATATGTCGCGCGAAGTGACTAAAAGTGACGTGAGTGCCGTTACATTTTATTGTTTTAGTTTGTGTAACGAAAGTTTAAATTTGTAATATATTTACCAGTAACTATATATTTGTAATATAAATGTTAAGTTAATTAAATATTATCTTTATACTAATCAGTCTTTGAATTGGAATGAATCGCCACCCATCCCCCTTTGTATATAATTAATTTAATCCTTTTCCGGGGAAGACACTACAGCCAACTTTTACCTATACGATAGTACTATCGACAAAATTGAATCCTGACCCAGCATGGAACCTTGTTACAATTAACTGCGTATGAACGTCATATGATCGAGCGTATGTTCGTTAATTGTAACAAGGTTCTATGGTGGGTCACGATTCAGTTGGTTCGATAGTACATAATCTGCTACTGGCATTCATAGGTTTTCTTTTACCACAAGTTGACTCTCTAAACATGCATATTAGTAATAAAAAAATAATTAAAAAGACAAGATTTCCTCTCGTAACATTTTAATACCGAACATCATTAAAACGATTAAAGTTCGTACACAGATTATTCCAATTTTGTGTAACATCCATAAAGTCTGAATAAAATAAATAAATAAAATAAAACAAACAATTTGATGGCCAAAAATGGATAGCAACATTTTGTATTCAACACCTAATTCACTAATTGACGAAATACTTCGTTAAATAAAATTAAAAAAAAACTAGAGACGTGTTTTTTCGCCGTCAGGCTATTAAAATAGGAAGACAGCGTACAAGTTTTGATATAATATAAATTATTACACATACACCTGTTTTAGTCTTTTCCTGAATATTAAAAACACTCCAACTTCAGCCGGTTATTATTAAAATTATAAATTGAACTTACATCAAGAGTAAAATGAGTTACGATTTTTATTAGATACTTTCACCCCCTGCTCAAGAGATGGCGCCACACTCATGCACACAGCCATAAACGTAATAATCTTATTGTAATATGAACTGAATTAGTACATTACGTACCTAGGGCGGTAAAATAAAGAAGGGGTCAGATCGCTGGCATTTGTGGCCCGAACCGAAGGTAAGGGCCATAAACAAGCGATCTGAGGCCTTCTTTATTACCGCCCGTGGTGCGTACACAATTTTACGTCTTCTACTGGATGTGAAGTGAGATTTTCCGCTGCGCTCTAGGGCGGTAAATCTCACTTAGTGCCCAGAGTGACGTAAAATATATTTTGATCGAGGTTGCTAAATCGTCAAACTTCTACTGTTAACAGTCGGTACTGCGAAATATATTTTTTACACATTACATCTCTTCTACTAACAACAAACTCTGTACAGGGGGCCGTGAGGGGGCCGATTTTCGACTTTCGAGCGGTCAAATTCAAAGATTTTAAGCTCGAATATATCGCACACAAAAGTTTGTTGCCATTATTTACGCATGAAATTAATATTATAAACAATGATGATTATAAATTACTATCGCTGTTATTTTTTAACCGACTTCAAAAAAAAGGAGGAGGTTCTCAATTCGACTGAACTTTTTATTTTTGTATGTATGTTACTCGATCGATATCTCCGTGAAACGTGAACCGTTTTTCAAATTTTTTTTTTAATCGAACGGGTATAACTCCTAGATGGTCCCATTGTCACCAAGTCGGGGTCTGATGATGGGATCCTGGAGAAATCGAGGGAACTCTTCAACTATTATAGGCACACCTATAGTGATTTCAGTATTTTTTACAGCAACTCGGCCACTTCCTCTTGGAATAGCGGATCCTAAGTGAAGTCGGTTCTTTTTTCTTTAAAATTATTGTTAAAACATCATTTCTACGTTTTATTCAGGGTTTCAAATGTCAGATTCGAGCACTCGAATCTTAAAAATCACCCCCCTGATTGTCAAAAAAAAAAAGAAAAGACTAAAACAGAAAGGAGGTTAAATACTATTTTCTTACATAACTTGTGAAAAGTAGCAATTCCCTACATAACACCTTATGCTATGGGCAGGGAGTCCTGTATCCCGCTTTGGAAGAATTAAATTTGTATACATTAGTATATTTAAAAATCTATCTACAATTTCTTAATATTATCTTAAGTATTTTAACATTGTTGAGGGTTTCAGCGATCGAGATTTTCACTGGAAGGCAGCCACCGTAGTGAAAGGTATTTTTGTTGACAGCAACTGTCAAAATCCACCAGTCATAGTTACAACTAAAAACCATAATTAGGTGGACTAAATTGACAGGATACATCATACATCTGACAGTTGTTTGACAAGTTTTCTATGAAATCTCCTGTCAATTTAGTTCACCTAATTATGGTGTTTAGTGTAGATATTTTGTGAAAATAAATGGCTGTGCCCATATATTGGGGCAATTTAGCCAATGTCAAGGTGATGGCGACAAGTGTGCGGTCGATTAAGTTATTGTAGCTCTCAGAGCTTGACTTTGTACGGTGAGGCCTTGCTTTTTGTAAAGATATAGCTACTCTTTACAAACAACACCTGGCCGGTCTTGTCCTGGATTACCGGATGTTCAACCCAAACAATGGTTACACGCGTTTTGAGACTAATTCTTCATTAGCTGCACCGTTATTTGTTAGATCAGGGCACAATAAGCTATGTATATTACACACTGAACCACAAACCGAACAAAAAACAAAGAGATTATTCCCAAAGCACTGCGGCCATGTTGCTAGCATTCGAGAATCATATTTTTTTTGTTGGTGGATTAGTAGGCCGGGAAATCTGGCGGTGCGTAGTATGGGGACCTCGCATTAATTCCTCAGTCGATAATTCTTTTGCTGGGATATAGTATAGATCATAACAAATACCAAACATAATTTTTCCAAAAAAAAAACATTTGCCAATTTTGGTATTTTCACGAAAATGTACAAAAAGCTTAATAATTTGTACTGGAATATTTCTCAGGCTATATTTTTTTCACCACACGATTTTTTTTGATCATTGCCAGATACTAGGAAAAGTTCCAAAAAAATGTCAATAAAAAGTATAAAAACTGTCATCTTTATTTAAAAATATCTGTTGACACTCGTCATTTTGTTTGGAAAATTTCTCAGTCAAGTTTGTAACAGTGGTTGTTATGTTAATCATATTTTAACATAATATTTACGAATTTCCAAAAAAAATATATTAAAAGAAGTAACTTATTGCAGTAAAAATAATACGGATATTTTTTTTTTGGAAAAACATTGATACACCATCTACTCATGACACTTTATCATACTGTAAAGGTTTTTTTGTCTGAGGAATTAATGCGAGGTCAACCTCCTTATTGCCTGGTCTATAGCAGCTGCTATCAAAAAGTCCTGTCGCCACGGTGGCGCTATCTAGTGAAAAATTCGATCGCGGAAACCCTCATTTAAAAATAATGTATGTGCTTATATGTGTATTTTAGAACTGTATGTAGTGTGGATATAGCCGCAGATGCTATTTATATTTCTGTTAATTATGTCGGTAAAGATAAAATAACGTTTGACATTCTGACAAGATGACAGAAAGAGACGGTCGCTTTATTTTTAGGCCTAATAGTTTTTTACAACGGCATATTCATGTAAGATGACTTATAGGCGCTATTTTCTCAACAAAATTTTGTGTTATGCTTACAATTGTAAAGTATAAATGAATATTTTGTAACATCGGCATATACATAATAACTACGTATTTTTTGTATGTTTGCGTCATTGGTCTACTTTAAATGATTACCTGTATATTTATTTTGAGATGAGTAAAAATAAAATAATCAGTATATAATTTATATTACACTTTAAATAAGTAAGTACATTGAGCATACTGTCATTCTTAAAACATTCTAATCTACACTTAAAATGCCATTATGTACACTGTAAAAAGAAGAGTGCTCTTATAATGTAATTGTAAACAGTTTAATAACAAATTTACAAAACTACATGGCGTGTATTGGTATTATTTTTAAGTATTTTTAATATTTGTTATAATAAATAATAGTTGAATACTTCATATCGGCAATAATATTTTGCGTAATTCATCTAATAGTATGTAGACTAAAGCTTGTCTAGAAAATAATTTATTAAAAAAAGCAGAATATTGACAGATCTAAATTAAAAACTATATATTTTTTAGCTCGGAAGATATATATATGAAATTATTTCAGTTATATAAGGAAGCGCCTAAAACGCACATTTCACTTCACCTTTTTATCATTACTCCTAATCCCATTAGTACCATTCCCTATCTTTTTATACTCTTTAAAGCCATTTTCTTTAAGACGCCCATTTTCTTTTCCTGTTTTTCCTTCTTTCTGGCCGCTTTTTACTTCTTTGGCGTCTGATTTCTTGTAGGCCTTGTCATAGAAGTCCCAGAAGAGATAATAGAAGAATATGGAGTTGGGGAGAGTGAAGACGACGGACCAGCGAGGGTAGCCGCAGTCGTAGAAGAGAAGTTGAGAGGAGTGGAGGAACGCTATGCAGAACTGGACCTGAGGAACAAAGAAAAGATTTGTAAACTAAATATATTAAGATAAATTGGGGATAACTTTGTATTTAAAGACTTTTTTGTAAAACTAACAGTAGGTCTAACAGCAGATGCATCAAAGAAGAAGTTTTGTCTATGAGGTATTTTAAATGTTTGTTACCTTAAACTACATCAAATTGCAAAAATAGGATCAAATTATTCTTTGCTTCGGTAACTTGTTTCAGAGTTTGAGAAATACGTGTTTAAGTTTATGTGAATGTAAATTTCATCGCTTTGATAATAGAGGCGTTGTTCACATATTTGTCAGATGTATTGGAGTGGCTACCACTAAATCTGATAGCGCTACCAGTATTGCTACCAAAAAAATGCGACTGACCATCATCTGTGGAGTAGTCATACGTCTTCTGCCAGCACAGTCGCTGGTAATTGGGCCCAATGGCGGCCAGCATTAGTAAGAGTTCATAACGATGTGCACGAACGAAGACTACCCACGATTATAGTGCCACATTGTAGAATACTATCCGTAGAGTAGTGATGTATGGCTTCCACCAGCATAGTCGCTGGTACTTGGGCCTCATGGCGGCCAGCAAGCCAGCATGTAGTACGAGTACATGATGATGTGCTTATACAAAGACGCCCTACTATTACAGTGCCACATTGTAGAATACTGACCATCTGTAGTGATGTAGGGCTTCCACCAGCACAGTTGCTGGTACTTGGGCCCCATGGCGGCCAGCATGTAGTACGAGTACATGATGATGTGCTTGTACAAAGACGCCCTACTATTACAGTGCCACATTGTAGAATACTGACCATCTGTAGAGTAGTGATGTAGGGCTTCCACCAGCACAGTCGCTGGTACTTGGGCCCCATGGCGGCCAGCATGTAGTACGAGTACATGATGATGTGCACGAACGAGTTGATGACGCCGATCAGCGTGCCGTGACCGCCCGGGTAGTATCTGCAATTTTAATATCAATGTTTAGAGGCAGTAGGTAAGAAAAAAATATAGCAAATTCTGTAGGTTAGGTAAAGGGATTCTAGTTTCTACCATATATCAAATTTCAGATAAGCTAATGCTATATACTGACAGACTTTTAATAACCATTTTAAGGATTGTTTGCTATTACAATTTGCTAGGCGCTTTTACTATTTCATTTTCAAATTGAACAGCGGTTTTGGTATATGGTTAATTGGCGTTATAGTTATGATTCCGCCCCTCTAGCCTATTGCCTCGCCCTTCTCGTACTTTAAACCATAATTCGACCATCTTGCAGAATTAATTTCAAGATAAATAGTAAGTATCCTATGCCCCTTCCAAATAATCTGCTTATGCCAAATTTAATCTAAGTTATATTTAACATACATTTTCAAACACCTAAACGTACAAATGTTCACCTTTAAGTAAAATATTAGTAGGATATCTTACTTAGTCGCTCCCCATGATATCATGGGCATGACGGTGTGATGATACATGTGCAGGAAGGTGATCTGCCGGTCCTTCTTGCGGAGCACAAAGAACACCGTGTCGAGGAGTTCCGACATCTTCGCAAGGAAGTACACGTACACTCCTCGGGCGACCTGAAATCAGCAAAGCATACAACTAGAGAAGTCTAATTACCTCTAAATATATTGACCTTAAAAATACCCATGCATTCTGCGTAGTTAACACACAGCAACCTTATCGTTAAAAATTTCTTACGAAGATTAACAAAATCTGTCCAGACAAGTGCAAATTGGTTGGAAAGTCAAGCTTAGGTAGTAAGCATATGGTATTGAGAAGAATTATACTTGAACTATTCTATCACTGTCTTGCCAATAGCAATTAAAAACTCACTCTCATCGCCTCCGGGCTATCAGAGAAGTCTACCGGTTGGCATTTCCAGCTGTAGGTCCGAAGCCAGCCTGCATCCAGACCCTGAAAATTGTATACAAATAATTTAGACTAGTTCCTTACATATTATTAAATTTGTTGTATCGGAAATATCAAAGCCAAATGTCGATACTTGTTAACAAGAAAACAGTATTGCTGTTTCTTTTTATAAGGCGTTAAGTCTCCAAACTTAAACTACTTATCATAGGTAGTCCCCATGATAAGGAGTTTAGTTTGGAGACATTATTCCAGCATAGTCCAAAATACCTAAAATAAGTCTATATACGACCTACTCCTGGGCATAGACGTCATGCAATAGTTCTAACGGTAACAAAATACAAATTATTATCAGTATTATCACATTTATCACTGCTTGAGTTTAGTTACTACATGCGACGTAATACCTAGTGTTCATATGTTTCACGAAAGTTTAAATTCAATGAAACACAAATTGTGTATGGGATGGATAATTATGTTTCGTTACGAAATACGTAATACTCGTGCCAATGGCAATTTAACGGCAAGGCGTGTGCATTTCAATGCAAAAAATCCCAAGCTGACCCCTGATTCCGACCCGTGACATAAAGCTCCGACAAGCTAAGATAACGATGGTAACTCACAATTAACAGATAAGCAAACACACAAGAATAAAACGTACCTCATGGAACAGCCAGCAGCTAACCAGGACCTGCAGGAAATTGTAGACAATCAGGGTCTTCTGGAACTGGAAAGGCGATTTGTCGGCCATGTAGCTTGGACCCCATTTTCTGACGAACTTGAGGTACAGGTAGAGGATGGTCAGGCCGGGGATCGGGCTCGTGATGAGGAACCAGTCATTGGTACGAGGATCTGGAAGGTAGATTAGTTAGTTAATCCAGTAAACGAAAAGAAACGTCTACAGCAAATAGTTGCACTGGAAAAATCTTGTAAGCATAATTTGGACAATGTACAAATTAAAACGGATATGGGTATTTATCACAAAACATTATAATTATTTGGCCCATGAACGATATACTTAATAGAGATAAAATTTAATTAAATGAATAAATGGATTATAAACAATTTGAAATTAAAATTGTAATTGCTTAAGTTTATAATAGACCTCGATACTATTGAGACAGATTATACATACGTAATTAGAAAAAGGCATATTTAACAGAGTAATTATTGCCAATACATCAAATAAAGACTACATTAGGATTATTACAATCACGATACTTAGTTAATTATCGCGATTAATGCAGTTTATAGTTTAGTAGGTATCAGAAAAACCCAATTTTAGTATGGGGTGCAATTAGCACAAAAAAACCTCATTATTTATATTTAAGGTTTTAAATTCTACTAATATTGATTGCAAAATAACGCAATAAAATCGTGAGTCGCGTTACTCCTAGCAATAATCATCAAGGAGAAGTTTCCAAAGTTGCGAAATTTTCGGTACAGAATGTTCCCAGAACTTAAATTTTACTAACAATTCAAAACTATTCAGGAGTTCGATTTTTGAATCTCACCGGGTGACTTATTTCGTACTAAATAGTCATCGGCTGCATACAAAAAAGTCACCGGTGAGATTCAAAAATCGAACTCCTGGAAGTCGCTGAACACCGCCTTTATCAATTATTTTAACTGACCGTCTCATTTAAACACGAATTTATAAAAAATTATACTAATATTTTTTTCTTTTGATAATAGGGGATATTACTGCAATATTCTGCCACCAGAGTGCAGCACTAGCAAACCGGTAAACCATAGAGTTTTTAATACATACTAGGCCTTAAACAGTTTTTTACAAGTTTTCATAGATAATTTATAACGAATAAATATGTCATTTGCGCACCAAGGCGGTTTGTTTACAAAGGGCCTATCGTGAAACGAGAGAATCGAAATTTTGACATGTGCCTCTCTATCGCTCGAATATGAAAGAGTGACAGAGAACCAGGTAACTAAATTTTAATTTTCGTGTTTCGTGGTTGACCCTCTGGATGTGCTAGTGCCGCCCCCTACACAGAGTTTTGCGGAATATTCCCTATTCCCATAGGGAATTTCAAATTGGAAATTTAATTTATTCTCGTGTGTCCGGCCGAGAATGTTGCTGAATTTTCGAGAATGTTCTGCAACTTGTACATCGCTAGTTACGCTTGTCCTGAAGCTGCTACCCGTACATACAGTCAACGTCATAGATATCTTTACACTTTTGCTATTACAAAGGCGTAAGGTAAAAAAGTGTAAACATATCTTCTACGTCGACTGTACCTACAAATAGGTACAGTTAGCGTTCAATTGTTAACAATTAATAGATCATTATGGTTACCCAACAAAAGGTATCGCCCGTTTCACACGTGGACAATGTGGGTTTTTATAACTATTGCGTTCAAATAGTATATTATGTGACATTAACTGTGTGCGGTGTTTGCCTAAAGAATATTGATGGCATTAACCTTTTGATCACCTCTTCTATTATATCTTAATGCAAGGACGCGTTCTCTTCATTTAAAAAAAAATCCAAATTCTAGCTATACATTGCCGTGCCGAAAGATATATTCAAGTCCTATGTTTAAACTACCAAGTGTGTCCTTTATTTTTTGTTGATTTGGACAACTGGACGGCGATCCCGAGGTTTTTTTTTTGGCGAGCGATAAAAACTAACAAAGTCTACGTTTCAGCTTGGCCTAAAATTTTTTTCGCATGACCAGTGGTCTATTTAACAAAGCTAAAAGTGACAATTTACAAGCGGAAATTAAATAGGCCGCAGAAGTTCATTGTCCATCGTCTGGTGAATGTCTAGCCGACTGTTTTCCTCTACAGGTCAAAATTTATCAACCAATACCAACAGGGTATATTAGGCGAAAGTATTCATAGATGGCGCCAGCATGCGCGCATCTGTCAGTTCTATAAATCTATGTTTCTATCAATAGTATAATCACAGAGTAAATAATAGTATAATACAGAGAGTCCTCTGTAATGTCACGTAACGTCACGAATCATGTTGTCCCTTCTTAACGCATGACAAGTTCTTTTTCGCACTTATGCAAACGTATCGGATACGTCGTGTCAAACTCAATTTTTTTGACAGATTTACTTTGAGTTGTAGCCCCCTGGTATAATTAAAGTTTTTTTTTTCAGAATTTTTTGACCTCGATGCTAGCCAAAGCCAAATCCCATAGCAAAATACTAGTGACAGTGTATACCTGTCCTGCGCTGACGCCATCTGGCCAAAATGTTGACAGTTGCCTTCTCTATTCTTCTGAAATGTTATACCCAAACTGGGTATTTACCTGCTAGCTCCACAAACAGATGGTTGTAGACCTTAGCGATGGTGTTGTTGGTCAGTGACATCTTGACGGGTCTCTAGGGTCACGTTGAGCCGGTCCGCATTTTATGGTAACCGCACTAGCTGAACTCTGGAAAAACGAAAAGAAAATATTTGAAACCATTACTGTTAAAAAAAATTACCTACATTTTTTTTTAATTTTTTGGATTACATTTGTTATCGTAACAAGTCATACAATAATTAAATAATCTGACCATTGTTTTAGTGGGTATATAATAATTAATGAATTTATATTATGTACGTCTAGGTACGTTATTACTATTACATGTAAATAATGTTAAACTTATACTGTTAAGTGTAATAAAACTAATATTTCGAGACAAAGTAGTACATGTTAGTAGCCTGAAATTTCGCTAATATTAACGTACTCATACATTTATTATTTACATAAATTTGTTTTGTCTATAGTTCGTTGCCAATTTTGACACAGTACAGTACCTATATATGTTTGCTTAACCTATTAAAGAAACCTTACATAAGAAATGGAGTTTAAGTATAAAATTTTAGGAGTTAGATAAATAATAGTTACAAATTACATTCAATTGTTTTCTTATTATTTTTTACTAGAACCCGTTTTTGTTTAGCAGTTACAATGTATGGGAGCGCCATAGGTACAGTCAACGACAAAAATATGTATACAATTTTGAATTCTATTTCAATGGAATACGGTTCAAAATTTATACATATTTTTGGCGATGTCTGTACTAGCATAACGCGTGAAAATTTAGCAAGGCCAAAATTAAGTTTTTCCTATCGAAAAAAACTATAGGTCAAAGAAAAAAAGTAAATAACTTGAGCCTATACCTAAATAACAAATGCACATAATTATTAATTAAACTAGTAAATTATTATATTAGAAGAAACACAAAAATTCCGCATACCCCATCAAATCAATGGTAGGCCCGAACAAACCTAACCCTTGACCTTTTAAAAGCTCTGACCAAACTACACAAAGGCATCATACATACCTACTTCACTACGGCTGTAGGAAGGCTTCCTTCGAGTCATAGCCTCATATCACAATATGGAAGTATTTAGCACATTTTGGCACATAAAAAACAAAACACGCGCGCTCTGCTCGGAGTACGAAGTGAAACTGAGAGAGCTTTGAGGGTGGGAGAAATTCTCCCCATAGTCGCCATATTGCTAGAGCTAACTTTCAGAATCTCCTAACTCTCACCTCTGTTTCCTTGCATTTTCAACCTTACCCTTAACTGTTTAAGCTAGTTTTTGCTTGTATTTAAATAGAGTTTTGTATAGTTCGGTAAGTTAGAGTTGCCAATGATGAGGGAGGCACTGCGGCCATTTGATTTTCACCCAATTCGAGGGCTATATATAATGTTTGTATCCGGTTTGCTATCAAGTTTGTTTTTATTATTTTAATTCATATGTTTATCTTGAAATATCTTTTAGTTTTGCTGTAACCTTCGTAAAAATATTTAATTGGAACAAAAGGCAGCAGACCCTTTACTTTCTGACTGTACCTATCTCAAAGTTCTATCGTAAGGTAGTCTGGAAGAGATCGTTTGTTAGCGGTAAGACCCTGTTGCTTACCTTTTGTAAAATTTCTATCTTTATCTATTTTATTCAGGTGTGAAATAAGGGGCAATTACATTATTAATATATCTATCAAAAAAAAAAAACACCAAACCGAATGCAGAACCTAGCTCCTTCCTCAATGGAATTGAAGTCGGTTAAAAATGAGCGTAGCCCACAGTGTCAATTTATTTTTAATTGCCAATCGTTTTGTTCCTATTGTCAGTAAAATCACGTAAAAATAATGTTAGAATTAAACACAAGTCAGTTGAGTACAACAAAAATCTTGACGTGATTTTTAAGTACGAGAAGGACACCAGACAATAACTCGGCAAAATTGAGTAATGTCACATTTTCGGAAATCGGTCAAAAGGTAGCATAAACAATTAAAACCTCCCACTTACACAATACAATACTCACAAGCAAAACATCAATAACTAAACAAAACAATGCAGCTTCGAAAAGGCTCATCTTACTGTGGACATCAATATCAAACAGTCCTATTTTACCAATAAGTACAAACCAATATATTTTGCAATTCGGCTCATACTCAACGCAGTAAAACGATAGGTTACCAACTTAAAAAGACCTGCTTCCACAACATACATTAATACGCACCAGGGTTCTTATTATTTAGCTATAAATACGCCAGCCATGTTAATTCATGCATTTCTAATGCACTTTAACGCAATTGTCATACAGGCTAGTTTTGTTTGCTGAAGTGACTATGACGAAATGCCTAGGCTTGTTGGCCTGAATACCGCGGTCCAAAGACCACGGAAAACAGCTGATGTTAGCTTATAGTGCTTAGGGACCTGTGTATAATGATCTAGGCTAATAGGCCATGGAGAGGAAAATATCTATAGTAAATGTCACGTATTGTTTTGAATATACTCATACCGGAAGATAATACAAACAAAACAATCTATACGAAGATTACAAAGGAAAGTTATTCTAATTGTAAACATATCCCCTCCATATCAATTGTGGGGGATTTTAATTCATTGTTAAGTATTCCAAAATTGAAATCTATTTTTAAAAATTAAAATTAATACAAAATATTTTTTTTTCTTGAAATGATTACTTATTATTCTTATTAATATTATAACGTTGGACCTACCTACTAGTGAAAATATTACTATCGCAAGGTCGTATCTACCTTAAACTAAACTTCAATGTCTGATCTGCCGAAATGTATGAAACTCCCAATTTTTTTTTTTGAGATTTCGGGATTGGCCCCATAGTAAAAGTTGTTTATTATGGCTTACCAAATCACCTCGCACAATATGGCTAGTTATTGAAAAAACATCCTGTATATATCGGCCTTAACCACTTCAGCACTTATCGCCTGGGACACCGATTGGTCATATCATAGTAATTCTTGGCTTAATGTTTATCAGTGCAAAACCGGGGTGGTGACATGTTGAGATAGATCTACACATCGAATATTGAAACGGGAGTGACCCAATTAGGGGGCCCACCGACTATCAGTCCGCCTGACGATATCGGCCTGTCAGTTAAAACAAAAATTTGACAGCTCCAAACAACTGACAGGCCAATATTGTCAGGCCAACTGATAGGGGTGGGTCTTATTATGATAAACTTAATTAAGGCGACAAGTATGTTCCGTGAATTGATTACACCGTTTTATTAGCGAAGGAATACACCAGAACGCTATGTGACGCAATATACCAGTAATAGATGAGTCTGATAGCAGAAAATTATACCTTCAATACGATGATACTTTAATTGTTACACGTGGAAGTACACAGGTAACAAAATAGCTACTTTGCCAACCGCGACTTTGTCGCACGAAATCTGGCCTGTTACAGCATTCAGTTAGTATTATTAGGTATTTAAACGTTACAGTAATTAGCAACTAGTTAAATATTAAAAAGTAAACAATGAAAACCTAAAAGTGTACTGGCATTTTGTAGAATATATTTAGCCTAATTCAATTTCCTATTTATATTTAGCAAAACAACTAAATTCTTGGTATTGCATTGTATTGCAAATCAGCGAGGAAATGCTGCCAGTGTCCTCGGCACTATGCCACAGGGGCGACTTTTAGAATTCGATTTTAGTATTTTTATGTTAGTTTTAATTTGTTTTCATAAGGTTTTTTTGACGTGATAATATCTTATAAATTGATGAACACCTAGCATGCACAAAAAAGGGTCACGTTCTGTTCCGGTCACGTTGTGGACAGATCTCAATGTTAACGTTACGACAACAAGCCATACGATTGAGAAACATGTAAAATGACCACTGGTAATAAATATCTGAACAACTCCTCTATTGTCAAGGCGGTAAACTGCATGTTCAAATATTTTTGAGTACCCTGGCCGCTCCGATATATTTGATGGTGACGGTACTGCATTGTATTTGATTATTTTACTAAATAAATTAAGTGATAGTAATTCAATTCAATTCATTATTAAAAGTATGCAATTTTTCATCAATGTTTTCTTATGACGTTGTCACGCAAAATTATCGTCCGTAAATCGACTTTACAGGCAACCATTTTTATGTACGTACCTACGCGTTATTTAAAGTTTCGTGAGACATATTAACACTATTATCACTGCATTATCTTGTGACTAACTAAACACAAGTGAGTACAGCCGCATGCAGTGATAGTACTTAGTACCTACGCGTTATTACTTGTACACTAAATCTATATCGCACAGTTTCATCGGGGTAATGAAAAAAAGAATTTTTATTACATGTCTAGAAGGAAAAAAAAATATATTTGTTTAATGGACACTAGCTAAAAGCAAGGAAAAGAAGTATCTTCCTTACCATCAAAATTCTTATTACTAACGTTTTTTTTTCGACCTTGAAATACGTAAGAATTGGCACGCACTATCGTTTGAATTTGAACCATAAATGACTCGCAAGGTTTTGCTAATTGATTTTATAAATCTAATTTGTAAACATTCTTTACAAAAGTTTACACAATCAATTTGAAGTTGTAAAGTGATAATCTCTTACATCGTTTTGGATAAAATTTGGATAAAAACTTTTTGCGGATTTTGTTTAAAACAGTCATTTAGTTTTTTTTCATTGGCTTTTTAAGAGTTAAGTAATATACAGGGTGTTTCCTGTAATATGAGCAATAAATTAAAATGTAGATTGTACTCGTCATATATACCGGATATATTAATTCTGTTTATTTTTTGGCTAGGTAAGGTTTATGAGAACATAAACCTTATTAGGAAAATACAATGGTATCGCGACGTATACTTCGTTTTTTTTTCAGATTAGAAAAATCGTGCGATTGTCGTCATGCGATTTTTAGGAAAACGATTTTAAAATTTGCCATTTTGCATCGTATTGGCTTAAGCGTATCACTAATAGTGGAAAAAAGTAGTTTCATTTATGTTTTACCCAGATATGGCTGAAAAAAATACAGCTAAAGTGTCGAAATCAATCGTTATTTTTCTAATCTGAAAAGAATGAGGTATAAATAAATGGTGAATTCGAACACAAGTCTAGCCAGTCTAGCTAACCAAAAAGTGCAGTAACAGTAGAAGTAATAAGCTATGTTCATCCCTTTTTTCAGTGGTCAGAATACTAGCGTATGAAAAAGACAGTATGATTATCTCACTTGAAGACCCTGGCTAAACTATAAATTATACATTAAATAAAACCTACTACATACTATGATAGCCGGAACAACATAGTGCAGCTAATAATGTGGGTCAGGAGTTAACACAATGCATTGCTACACTTATTTATTAGGTATTGCTTATGGATCGTGGTTCAATGCAATTACTATTTGTTTTACATGCGATGCATTTACAAGGTTGCTATGTTTTTACAATCTTGGTTAGAAGTTGTACCCCTTTTTTCTCAACACAGTCAAAGTGCATTGGAGTAATTCCGCGAAGCGTGTAATTCTGAAAATCATTCAAATGTCGTCCCATTATAATAAGAGATACGAGAAAAGTGGTGGTTAATTCCGAAAGTTGATTTCGGAATTAACCACCACTTTTTTCGTATCGGAATTATCCCAATACACCCTGGATAGATTTCTACAGGCAACGTCAAGCGTATACGATACTGTGTAATTTTCTAATGTTTAGCCATTATTAGCGAAGCAAAATGTATGAATGAGCAGAATTATTTTTAGAGTTTATAAGCATAGGGAAAAAAATCGCTATAGGTACAAGATGTAACAAAAATACTGGTGATCCTTTTAAATGCATAATTAGCAACGTATTCTAATTATGAAAAAGTAAAAAAAAAATCTCGCAAAAAAATTAATAGGTATTTCTATGGAGGGTTGGCCAGCTGTGATGACGTGTACCATACAAAATAATAAAAGTTTATGCTTCCAATAAAATGTTGTCTCACTTTTTCTTATTCGCAATACGATACCAATCATCATCATCATACAACATAGGCCTCCCCTTTGGGGGGGGGGGGTTGCCATACGCGCCACGCTTGGCAGGCATACCAATAATGCCCTTAAACAACCAGTACTTTTGTCACACCTTGTATAATTTATCAAAACGTTTGCAAAAACTAATATTTAGCAAAATATAATTAAATATTTTTCGTGATTAAGTAAAAATCCAATAATTAAGTAAATACAAGCATTATAATAGCCATTAATTGGGCATAATGAGTACTCACTTATTTAACGATGTTAACAGAAAATCTGATTAAGTAGATATTTACTGCTGCGTGACGTGGGTAAGTTAAAATCTTTGTAGTCAGCGTATTGACAAGCCAAATAAAATTGAGTTCAACACCGTGACGTAATGTGAAGACATGTGTATAATCTTCAAAATAATTGACTGTTATAGCACTGATAGCTATATCATAACTGTTATGAATAAATAAACTAACGGCTCTCGGTGAGCCATTATAGCTTGTATTTTTCACATTGCAGCCAATAAATAGTAGATTGTACAACAAGTGCATAAAACGCACCATTTTACGCGAGGCATTTATCGATACGAGCGAGCTTGCGAGCGAGGATGGATATAAAGTACGAGCGTAAAATGGGTTTTATGGACGAGTTATACACTCTACTTTTTACTTCGATTGTGAGGAAATAAAAAGAATAGGAATTTCTTTCATAAGAAGTTTCACTTTATGCTGGGTATAGGCGGACTAAAACTCAATTTTATGCACAAGTGCATAAAAAATTGACTTCTTCTAAGGCTATTTTGACAATGGCAATTTGAGTTTTAGTCCGCCTATACCCAGCATAAAGTGAAACTTTACGAGCATGAGAAGTAAAAAGGCCTTTTTTCGGAGTGGGAAATGCGTTAGGAAGTCCTCCGACTATCAGTCCGCCTGACGATATCGGCCTGTCAGTAAGGACAAAAATTTGACAGCTCCGAACAACTGACAGGCTAATATCGTCAGGCCGACTAAGTGGGTGGGCCCCATTACACATTTCGCTGGAGACCATGGAGAGCGCAGGCTTCTGGCCGAAGGGTGTAGTGTTTCGGCGGTTCCGGGGAACGCTGCCAAATATTACACCAGAGAAGGTGGCACAACAGAAAACCGTCGTGTCACCAAAATAATAGTTTTAATTTATAATGTAATATGTATGCTAGTCTATAAGGTATTTATCTATGGGCCACTAGTTGCCTGAAAATAAACGTTTTTCATTCATTTCATTCATTTCCTTGAGCGACCTTGGGAAGCCATCGTATGCTTGGAGCTCCCTTCTGTCACCACACCTTTGAGCTGTTCCGTTACTGAAGAGGTCTCGGGATGCCTTGTCTTCCGGCGACTGGCTTTAGCTCTATGCCACCCACGCCGGAGGAGAGTAGGAGACGCTTGACTTGCTTTATGGCGTGCACCGCTGTCTTTGGCCACTTGCACTTGTGTTGGCACAAAAGAGTAGATAACTTTAGTTTTTGCTTTTTTTTTCTTTTTTTTTACTATGTAAATACTACCTACAATTAACTTACTTAAAAATAGCTTACGTTTTTGCTTAGTTGTGCTACTTCAGATCGCGGTGGCTGTATTGCGCCTAGGTTTTCTACTAAATTATTATATTTTAGTATTTTGGGTTACTTCATACGAAACTAATTAGTCGGACGCAGCCAACCATTCTACCAGTTAGGCACAATGACTTCTTGCCAGTTACCTGGGTTTACTTAGTATAATTTACATACTTGGCTTTTACGAGAAAATATTAATACAAATTTAAAACACGGATGTATATTTAGTTTTGACAAAAATATGTCAAATTTCGCAAGCGCGTGCGATGTTTTCAACGTATAGTCAAGGTCATTGAGGCTATCAGTCGCCTTAACAGTTTCCGAGGCGACATGCTTCATTTCGCTGCCGTCATGACTTTCACGGCGTTTCCAGGTCAAATACCTACGTTATGAAATACGCGTAAGTGTTCACTTGAATCTTCAGAAACAAACTTTTTGCTACTTTGTCTGATATTTTAGGCATTTTAAGGATTTGGCCATTTTGGAGGGGCAATAGACATTTCTATTTACTGTACACTCCAAGAAAAAAGATTGGGTCTTAGGCGTCTTTCACACTGCTGCGGTTTCCGCATACGGCGCCGGTGCGCGAGCGAGATAACGCTCTGCGTGTGTAATTGTGTATAGTGCTGTCACTCTTGCACACCGTCGCCGCATGCGGTTGCAGCGCCAGTGTGATAGACTAGCTATTTATAAAAGTAAATATTTATTGATTTTCGACCAACTTCAAGTCATAAAGAAGAAGAAAGTTCTTAAGTCGTCGGGAGTCGGGGATTAGGTTTGGTATGATTTTCTTTCCCCGTCTACAGGCGCGAATCTAGGATTTAATCTTGCGGTCCGCACCCTATAGTATAGCCTATGATCCCCATAGTAAACAAAACTTGCGTGCATCGCCTGCCCGTCTATGCCCAGTAGATATTCTGGCCAAATACCTACACCACCTAAATTAAGACAAGTAAGGATAATCGCATGTTGGCTGTACTAATGTTGTATAGTTCGTCCGGCGGAGTAATAGCCAAAAGCCATAAAACTTGTTACAATGGCATTTTTATTTCAAAAGGTCTGAAGTCGTAATACGACAAAGTGAGATTCGACCCAAACCACATCTATTACAGCTTATAATGCACTTTATGTTTCTTTAACAAAAGGCATCATCACTTTTGCATAGGGTTGTCAAAAATGTACTTAACATTGGAATGGAGTAAAAATAATACAACATAAATTATTTACTTTATTAAAAAGCAGTTTTTTTAATGCTGTAGGTCCAATTCCAATAAAAAGTCCATTGTACACATTTTTGACTATTTGCTTAGTTTGGCTGTTTAAATGTGTTCGAGCACTTGTACTGGTTTTCATTTTAACTACCCACGGACGAAACATTTTTACCAAAACAGCTTAAATAGTATAAACACGTTATCACTAGTTAAATCAGTTCCAACGGAATACTAGATGGTCCTTTCCCGTTTGTTGCAGCCCTACCCTCCAGATGTTTGTTATTGCATTTGCAATTTAAGCCATGCCATTTGATATTGAACCCTAATGCAAACGTTTACGTTAGCCTTTCATATATGTAAGAAACCACTTATGCTCTTTTAACAATAGATGACTAATTAGCTTATCTTTATGGCTTTTGGCTATTACGCCGCCGGACGAACTATACCAATGTTGGTTGCGGTTGCGCCCGCTCAAGTGGGTGATTAACTCGCCACTCCTGCGCATCTTTAGGCCTTACACTGTCGCAACCAAGCCGCTAAAGCACATACCTACTTGCCAAGGACAGTTTTGAAGGAACACGATTTTGCATTGAGTCCTAGTTATATTCGACCTGTATTCTAACTTTAAAATATGATTGATATAAATATGATCTAAGTCCAATATACCTACCTAAATCCAATGCATATGCATTACATCAAAATCAGTTGTGTCAAAAATGTATTATAACCAAACAAATTCTATTTTATATGCACAAGCCATATTGATATCGTGTTGTATGGCTCCTCAACCTACCGACGGAGCGGTAGCTAACCTTCACGAGGCTTTATCATCCATACTCCTTAACCAGTTCACAAGTAATCCAACGCGATGACCATAAAAAAATCCTGGCTTTTAAATAGACTAACTTTTAAACCTAGAGTTTGACAAGTTTTAGAAGAATTATGTACTGAACTATGTAGTTGTAGGTACTCGGTAGACGCTTCCATACACTGTCACTGCCAAGTCAGCGAAAAATTAGTGTAGGTGAGCTACTCGGTGTTTATGATTTTAAACTCTGGTAAGACGTCAATGTCAGTTAAAACGTGTTTTTTATTTGCAAAGCAAGCAATACAAATCGTCTGGTGACAACCAAAACGCACTAAGTACTTCCACAAGTTAATAGCCATAAGGAACCGTACCAGTCACAAAACAAGGTTGATTTTCGTTTATTTTTTTTGCAATTAGTGAGTTTTGGTTGTCACCTGACGAAATATGTGTCATAAAAAAGGTAAATTCCAATCAATGTTTTATTTCATTTCAATGTCAAATTAGTTTCAAACTGTTCAAATCGTACATTACACAACTAGGGTGGTAAATTACCTCCCGTGTTGTGTACATCGTTTTATGTCTACATTTGGCCAGAAAGCGTCTTTTTCCGTACGCGCAGCGTGCGGAAAAAGCCACTTTATGGCCAGGTGTGGCATAAAATATTTTTTTAATGCTTCAACTATATGTGACGTTTCAAATTAAAAGTACCGATCCTTCGATTATTGAGAAGGCACATTAATAGTCAAATAACTACACGGGTTTAATGGTAGTAGAGTTTCATTGACAAACGAAAATATGGTGGCTATGCTGCTAGTCTAATATAGTCGGCTTTTATCGCCTGTCACGTTCTAATAAGTATGTAAGTGCGAGAGTGACGCATGACGAGATAGGCGATAAAATGACAACCATGGATGGCGTATATCAACCAAACGCGAATAAACATATATTCGCTGCTAAAATAGTTATTTCAAACTAATGCTTAAATAAATATTGGAACTTCAATATAGCACAAGCTCTTGTGTACAGTCTTTGGCAAAAATGTTTACATTTGGAACCTTATTACAAAGGAGTAAGGTGCAAAAGTAAAACAAATCCTTGAATTCGACTGTACATGTTTAAAGAAATATAAAAGGATTGTTAGGAGACTATTTAGTTCGTAGCGTTTGGTGTCGAGACACTTAGTCCATGGGGCAGGGGCGCACGCGGGCTCATGAAAGATATAGGAAAACGACTGAGGGAGGCAACGGGAGACCCTCGCGCAGGCAGCTTTCTCGCGCAAAGACTCGCCATAGCGATTCAGCGCGGGAATGCTGCCTGCGTGATGGGCACCTTGCCGAAAGGGCAAGGGTTGGAGGGGCGGTTTTAGGCAAGTGTGTTTTATTTTATTTTTTAAATTAAGATTTAGTTTTAATAGTTTTATTTTATAAGTATTTAGTTTTATTTATTATTTAGTGTACAATATTTTAGTGCAATAAAGTGTTATTAAAATTATTATGTACCTAAACTTTATTGTTTTTAAAAATGATATTACTTAGTTCAATGCTGTGTTCTAAAGTAAATGATTAATTGTTAAGTAAACTAATACTAACATCAAAATAACAAAAAATTGTGTTTTTATTATATTACACGGTGTAACATGAGGAAACAGAAAGTATTGAACCACGCATTTGTGAGGTCAATAGAAGAAGAAAAAACATTATATATGACTTTATGTCAAAAACGCCAAAAAATTATCTTATATTTTTTTTTCGTTTTTTTTTAATGCTTTTGTACATAATAAGTAAGTCTCATACGTAAAATTATGGGTTTAAATGAATTTCTACATTTTTTATAAGAAATAGTTGATACAAACTTTGACATCTGTCAATAAAAGATGTCTTCAGACTACGCCCCATACTGGTGAAATCGCCATCTAAAAATCGTGTTTCGCTGAGTAACAATGAGAAATGTGTTTTTTTTAAATTGGTCGTAACTCGGAAACTAGGCAAAATTCAGGAATGTTTGTATGACATTTTAGTCTTCAATTATGATCAAGAATACGCTATTAAAATTATTCGGTTTCCTCATGTTACACCGGGTATATTTTTTCATCCTTTTTTGCTTGAATAACTCTCTAAGGGTTATTTGATTCTCATGAAAACAATAGAAGCGGTTGCTATAAAAAAATACAACCTGCAAAAAATGCAATTATCGCTTTGTAACATACAATGTGTAAATTTAATAGCTCCTCTACATGATGGGCCATCATAGGGACGCAGCTATGCGTTAGAGGGAGCTAACGATATCGCGATCTCGTTCCGTCGTATAGCTGCGTCCCTATGATGGCCCATCATGTAGAGCCAGCCTAATACGGGCGATTACACAGGCCATACTGAACAACTTTCATTATGGAGCCTACCCCGAAATCGCAGTTTTTTTTGCCACACTCATACATTTTGTCGCACGGGTGTCGACATTTTATATGAGGAAGCCAATTTTTTTTTTGAGATTTTGGGGTTACCTCTATTGTAAAAGTTGTTCAGTATGACCTATGTAAACCACTGTTAAAAGGTTCGCCCGTATTCGATTTACACACTGTATACCTAATACTCGTAGGTAGGTGCTTAAGTAATTTTGTATCCCATTAAAAATCTAGCTTACTAAGCTGATTGGAGTTTAATAAAAATCCATTTTTTTTTACTTAGCCTTGCAAAAATTTCAGACAGTCCATATTGTAACGATATACTTACTAGGATATTGTTGAGTTATCTGGGGTTCACTTTATATTGGACATTTCATAGAGAAAAAAACAAAATAAATTAAATTGAACCGTAAATAGCTCCACAAATAAAGTCCATGACTGTATAGTCGACGTCAAAAATATGTTTACACTTTTGGTTTTGGACCTTATTACAAAGAAGTAAGGTGCAAAAGTGCAAACATATTTTTGACGTCAACCGTACTTTAGAGGTAATTTAGTTTGTATGTCAACCTTTGTATCAGTTAACGGTACACTTTTATACTTTGGGTTTTGTATACTATACAATAGTTTGCTAATACTACTACTATACATAAGAGTAACAAAACTAAACCGACTATATTTCTTAATGTTATCAATTAATTTTCTTTTTGAATTCAGTTAAAAGCAAGCAGTGATGTTTTACTCATCAAAACTGGGTTAGTAATTATGTCGATGTGACGCTGTGAAACATAGATAATAGGTACGGTCGACGTCAAAAATATGTTTACACTTTTGCATTTTACTCCTTTGTAATAAGGTCCAAAAGTGAAAACATATATTTGACGTCGACTGTACAAACATATAAGTATTTACATAAGAGTATTTATTTGGTTTTTTCCGTAGTCGGATAGTAGGATTACAATTTAACATGAGGGATTATATATCATGGGGATTATACAGAAATTGATTCGTTTATGAGAAACACAATCCCCCTAATGAAGGCACCACTGGACAGTCGACGCAGTCTTAAATCGATATATTTCCGTTATTTTATAGAAACAAATATAAGTTTAGTGTTATGCTAGTTAAATGAAAAAACATGTCCCTTGATTGATCGACGTTACAATTGCTCAATTTACAATTGCCAGCAAGTGGCGTATGACATTAATTGCTTATTACTTTGCATATTTGCTTATTTCAAAAATATCACTTATTTACCAACCATGTTTTTACCTGTACGTTTGTATAATATCCGCTACATTGACTGCATTTTAAGAACTGTATAATTTTTTTTTCTTTTTACACAATCTAGGAATTGAAAACTACTTTCAAATCTGTAGGTCATACAATGTATTTTTTTACACAAACTAGGCATGTGGCGACAATTTAAAATTTTGTCGGCCCTAAACGGCTCACATTGTTTATTTTACATGCAGGTCAATAACACAGTAGGATAATTACCTCAACCACTAAAATCAGGACTTACCGGACCTTTAGCCTAACCGCACTCGACAAAATAGCGACCGCAAGGAATATGGTTTAAGACTAAACCAAGGACATTAGAATCCATGAACTTAGTCAAATCTAGACACAACATTTGAAGCAAGAAATACGGCCAATTCATGATGCCACGTTTCGTTTGAAATACCTTTTTCTAGGGTAGTTGTATATATACTGGGCTTGTAACCGTAATTTTGCTCCATAGTAAAAACCGGTTTTTTTTTCGTTCTTTTCGATACTGTTTTATATTCACTCGAAAAATCCTATAATAAATATGAAGTCAAAACCTAAATACAATATTGGGTTTTACATAAAACCATAAAATAATTAAATATATTGGGTCATTTCGGGGTTTTTTGCTTTTACCGGTTACAAGCCCTGGTATATAATTTACGCAAATTAAACGTAGGAAACTATTTTGAATCAGAACCCTTACTATATTCATTTCACTTAACGTAATTATTGCGTTTGCGTTAGGTCTTAATTTGTATGGGATTTTTAAAACAGCACACCAAACAGAATGTATAGAAAACTAAATCACCGAATCTATAGAAGTATATCTCTACTCGGTAGCTTAATTTACGATAATCCCACACAAATTGGTTGAGGTTATCTATGGTGAAACGAATACACTAAGGCTCACTACACACCTGAGCGGAATGGAGGCAGTAATGTATGGAGGCCATAGACAAATTTAAGCTACCATCGACAAATTTGCCTACGAATTTGCTTAATTCCGCTCAGGTGTGTTTTGAGCCTAAGGGTTCTGTCAATCTATCCGGCCTACGAGTATATCGTGCATACAGGTCAATGACACAGTAGGATAACCAATTACCTCAACCACTAACAGCAGGCCTTAGGAGCAGCCTAACCGCATTCGACATAATGGCGACCACATAGGCGAAAACCATTTAAGACTAAATATCCGAAAAAGGTAAATGAATCACGAGCTTGGCGATTGTAGGTGCTATTTGAATATACAACAAAAAAATGCTGGTGATCCTTTTAAGGGCATAATTCGTATCGTAATCCAATAATAAAAATCTAAAAACAATTTTTTTTTGTCCGATTACTAACATACAAATTTTTTTTCGAGTCCAAAAAAAATCCCGTAAGTTTCGATCGCGACTCGCTTTAACTAAACGAAGTTTGAAACACGTTTATGAATAAGCGGGTTTATATGTCGGAAATCATGTGTCACATTTTTTGGTATTTACCGTTATTTACCGTTCCGTGGTAAATAACAGTAAATACCAATGGTATTTACCGTTCCGTGTCCAAAATCTCCGTAGAAAAGAAACGTTGGCATTATAAACTAAACACCTCACTTAGCGGCATGATATGTGTATGATATGATTATATCATTGTAATAATCTAATATTACGGCACGTAACTTACTTTCGCTTTTTTCACTTTTCCCCATTATTATGAACTGTCGTAAATGTCCACAAACTGGTATGGTGGTTTCACTTTTTTTATAGGATAGTTCTTGTATCATGGTAGCCTACGTAGGTAAGAAAAACAACTGTAAAAAAAAACACATTTAGCAAAAATGCCAGCATTGTCCTGTCTGGAGTGGCCTTTATACTTTTTTTATGAAACTATTAGCAAACGAGCAGACGAGCCGCCTGATGGGAAGCGATCAACGCCGCCCATGGACATAAGCAATAAGGTCCGACCGAGAACACTTATTTTGTCTCGGCCGAAACCGAGACCGAGACCGAGATTAAATGGTATTCTCGGCCGAGACCGAGACCGAGACCGAGACCGAGAATGCATAAAATTAAGAATAAAACACGTATTTTGCAAAACAACTATTTTATACACACAAAAAAATCTCTTTTTTATCGTGGCATTCATTTTAGGTGCGATTTGCTACAAAAATGAAATGCATTAATAATCGAAATTGAATGTGGGTAGGTAGGTATAACATAGTCGACTTCAATCGAAATCGTGTAAAGGGTCACAACGACTCCCCAAGCGACCTATCAGAACTAGTTTCATGGTCTCGGCAGCGGCCGAGAACCGAGACCGAGATCTCGGCCTCGATTTATGGCCGAGAATGCCGAGACCGAGACCGAGACCGAGATCTCGGTCGGACCTTAATAAGCAACATCACGGGAGCCGCTTATGCGTTGCCGACCTTTGAGAGCCCTGTACGCCCGCTTCTTGAAGAAGCCCATGTCAAAGCGCAATGGAAACACCTCGGGAGGCAGCTCATTCCACATTCCACACGTTGTAGGGAGAAACGAGTGAGACGCCCGTATATTTTTGGTATACTTATGTTATTAATGTTATTATGTTTAAAAAAAGTAGTTGTGAATAAAATGCAGCTTTTCTATCTGTTTCTAAAGAACAAAAAAGGCCTTTCCAAGCTAGGGAGGTGAAATAGTTAGTTAAGCCCCTAGCCTAGGTTAAATTTGATTAAGGTACGCAAAACAATAAATATATCAAATGTTTGTCCTGTTTTGTGTAAATACACTGGTTAAGCTATCTGCGCTTGCGCCATCAATTTGAATACTCGGCAGCCCATGCGCAGGTTTTAGTGTCAAAGTCCGATTCGACGCGGCAGTCAGCACTACTGTCATTGGAAAATCAGTTGACATTCACAACATACAGTTAAATTTTAATGGGCTATTTTGAGTTGTCCCGTTAAGAATAACTTTTAAATGTACAGGATGTATGAATAATGGTGGTTGGGTGTAATATTTTTAGTAGAAAAAAGTACGAGATATATTTTTGACACGCTTTTTAGGGTTCCGTAGCCAAATGGTCAAAAACGGAACCCTTATAGATTCGTCATGTTTGTCTGTCTGTCTGTCCGTATGTCACAGCCATTTTACTCGGAAACTATAAGACGTATCATTATCATTTTTTTTTATTTGGAGTGGAGCCTTTGTATTACCGTATCATTAGAATTTTTACGTCACTCTGGGCGCTAAGTGCGATTTACTGCTCTAGGGCGCAGCGGCAAATCTCACTTCACACCCAGGAGAAGACGTAAAATTATGTATGCACCACGGGCGGTAAAATAAGGAAGGCTTCAGATCGCTTGTTTATGGCCCTAACCTCGGTTCGGGCCACAAATGCCAGCGATCTGAGCCCTTCCTTATTTTACCGCCCTAGGTACGTAATGTACTATTTCATCGCACTTGCTCACAAAGATGCTATTACTCGCATGCGTAGCATTAAAAGCGTTAGCGTTAAAAGTAAAAGTCTCTAGGGAATAACGAAAATGTTAGTAACTTATTTAACATGTTTCTGTCTTTTAACTTTCGTTTTCGTTCGACGTAAACTATGTAATGATTTAATGAATCATGGTAATGAAAATCATTATGTGGAATGTCTAACTGACTAAGATTGAATTTCTTGAATTACAATCTAAAACTTTTGAAAAGTGATGCTTTTATCTTATTCGTGAAGAAACTAACGGTGTCTTTATTATTAGTAATGTGCCTTACTAGTTAACTACGTAAGATTAGATCTCATAATAACAGATGTTTGTTTTAGTGAACGCATATCGGCTGCTTCTCATTCAAAAAGTGGCACTCCCGCGCTTCGGCTTTCACGGGTACAAAACATATTTTCTAAACTGTCCTTATTCTTCGCTAAAACAGGTCTAGTTTTATTACAGTTAGGGCCCCCAGCCACTATCAGTTCATCGGACGACATCAGTAATATCAGTATGTCAGTTGTTTGGAGCTGTCAAATTTTAATTCTAACTGACAGACCGATGAACTGATAGTGGGTGAGGATACTTTTGCCCCTTACTCCTTTGTAATAAGCTCTAAAATTGTATGCATATCTTTGATATCGACCGTACAATATCATTCGGTTTGACCTATCACCGATTTCGCGTGCCGTAGTGTCATTCAGATCTTCATAATTACAGATTTGATGATGAGACTATTGCGCAAGCGCGATTTTGCAGTTTTCAATGAACAGTGTAAGAAGACCTTAAGGCGAGTCATTTGAATCATTGATTTGGAAATGGTTTTATTTTGAGATACTAGTTAAGTTACGTTTTAAAAAACATTTATATCGTATTAAATAACTTCATTTAACTGAAATGGGTACAAAAAAGTCTTGTCATAAAATAAATAAATAATAAAAATAAAATAAAATTTATTCAGTTGCTTAATTTTTTTTTACAACATCCAGGCTGGTGCCTCTTTTTAAGTAGGTATTGATAATACTTGTGTTAAGAGACACAAAACTTATATTATGTTTCGGATATCTTTTTATTTATAATATTAACTATACTCGCTATCAATTTATTGTTTTGTGACATAGTTATTACTACGATGTAAAAAATTACTAACCAACCACTTCAAATTCAACACAAAATTCCCCAACTTCCCTACACTATAAGAAAATTTAATTTTCAAGGAAATAGTGAGCCCAAGCGACGCGTCAATGTAGGTATGGTAATAATTTTTTAAGATGTACGAATCTTACTAAAGATTTCTTCCTACAATTCAGACATCTTAAAAAAATCTTACTATACCTATGTTCTTCGTTATGTTAAACAGTCGCCTTAAGATGTATTAATATTGCGCAGGACATTGAGGTAAACATCGCCTTAAGATCTACATAACCAGAGATCTTTTTAAACTGGCTGTCTCTATTTTAGAGATTGGAATGACGGCGCAGATGTAATTATGTAAAGGTAGCATCTACTTACGCCTGTCAAGGTTAGGTACGAGATGGCAGTGAAAATACTCTTTGCGATTGTTCGGTTTTTTGCTAAAGCAATGGTTATAAGGTCAAAATAATAGTAGATTGTACAACAAGTGCATAAAACGCACCATTCTACGCGAGGCGTTTATCCATACGAGCGAGCTTGCGAGCGAGGATGGATATAAAGTACGAGCGTAAAATGGGTTTTATGGACGAGTTATACACTCTACTTTTTACTTCGATTGTGAGGAAATAAAAAGAATAGGAATTTCTTTCATAAGTGTTTATATTTTTTTACTTCTCATGCTCGTAAAGTTTCACTTTATGCTGGGTATAGGCGGACTAAAACTCAATTTTATGCACAAGTGCATAAAAAATTGACTTCTTCTAAGGCTATTTTGACAATGGCAATTTTTATGCACTTGTGCATAAAATTGAGTTTTAGTCCGCCTATACCCAGCATAAAGTGAAACTTTACGAGCATGAGAAGTAAAAAGTATGTTATTAACTTGTATTCAGGACTAGATAGTAAATTAAATACTGTAGGGTTACATCTTAAAACGATTATTTTTATTTTTATAAGTAACTTTATACAAGGTGTAAAAAAATACTGGTGATCCATTTAAGGGCATAATTGATATCGTATTCTAATTATGAAAAAAGAAAAAAAAATCGCGCAAAAAAAAAAAATGGTTTTGTATGGAGCGTTGGCTAGCTACGACAAGGCCTATAACCGTGAAGCACTTCGTTCATCGAATCGAATATTTGCATCACTCTCTTTCGTATATGCAAGAGCGAGTTTTGTCGATTTTCGAACTTCGCGGTAGGCCCTCTGGGACCACCTGTCCCATACAAAAAAAATGCGTCAAAATTTTTTACTCCCATACAACAGTCATTATTTTTTAGCTGTTTTTATAGCGAATGGTACGGAACCCTTCTTGCGCGAGTCCGACTCGCACTTGGTCGGCTTTTTTATTAACCGACTTCAATTCCATAGAAGAAGGAGGTTCTGCATTCGGATTGGTGTTTTTTTTAATGTATGTTCACCGATTACTCCGAGAGCCGTGGTCCGATTTGAGTAATTCTTTTTTTGTTTGAAAGGTCAAATTTTTTTCTATTATTAGGTACTATTATTTTTTTGTGTGAGTTAAGTAAGCAATAAATCACTATTTTTTCCCAGTTTTTTTTAATATGTGACAAATCTATAGTAAATGCTTGCTAAACAATTAAAACAAAACACATCCAATCATAAATTACTTAAGAGCTCAATACACCCAAACGTCATGCGCTAAAATGGTCCAAGCTTAAGTGAAACAATTTTCTGTAAGTATGTGCACACTGCGTCATGAGCGAAGCGAATATAACCACACAAAAACATTAAATAACGGAAAATTAAATAAGTTTTTTTTCAAAAAAATATTTTTTGTGAGAAGCTTTTATTGCTGACTGTACTCTTCTTTATGAAATCCCTATCTGGAGTGGAGTAGTTGAGGAGTTCCTATGCCACCTTCCAGACCCATCATCAGATCAGTTCCATGTCATCATATTATTGCATTGTCATTTGATTTACATATGCGTGCAAAGTTTCAGCTCAATCAGAAACCGGGAAGTGGGTCAAATTTAACTTGCAAGAATTTATTACAGACAACGGGACTGGTGAAACTAAATAAAAGCTTATAAATTATAATTTCAACAATTTCAGTTTAATTTGAGGACTTATATCTAAGTTTTTGTCACACGTTCAATATACAACTCAATATGTACGGTAACGGTAAATGTTATATTTTATTTATAAATATAGAAAACTTCACTTAATAACACTTTCAAGGTACTTAAAAAATATGAAAACAGAAGGTACCAAAAATGAAAATTTAAGTCGGTGCGACATATTGCAAATATTCTATGCAGTTACTACTAACTTCAACAAAACATGCCTATTAGTTTAAATTAATTGACAAAATAACTTAAACAAAGATGGAAACGATGGACTAAACTTTCCAGTTTTGTATGAAAATCGCATTGGTGCTCAACACTTCTGGCCAAGGCTGTATTAAATGAGCTTTTAATGTCAACTGTAATTTTGAGGCCTAGGTCACTTTTTCTTTGTATGTGACACCTATATAAGTTTATTATGACTGTTATTTTATTGCAAAAATCATCTACGGCAGAACGAGATGCTTCTAACAAATCTAAACACAATGAGTTGTCTTAAGGGCTACGTTGAAAAATTATAGTTTTTTTCAAACGCTCTATTGACTGAACGGGAAAAGGGACTGAACTTATTTTCGAATATGTATTAATATACTATATACTCTTGTATATAGCACAAGCCGAAACACGATTGCTGAAAGTTGCCTCGATAGAAAAAAAATCCTAAGGTGGGTACCTTTTCCCCTTATTTTTCTTGGCTGACGTAAGAAATATGCTATAAGAAATTGAGCAACATAACTAAGTAAGATGGTATTCTGGTATATCTAATAAGTCACAGAAGCAAAATTAGAGAAAACTTTATAGATTCGCTTATTTAGCGTAGTATGGTCAAAAAGTCTGATCCTTAAGAGCGCTGCATCTCTTTCTTTCGTGCACGGGAGCCATAAACGTGTCTCTTACGGATGGGCGTGGCTTGTCCGCATCGAGGAATGGCCTTAACGAAAAAGAGTTGGTATACATTTAAAAACTTAATTTCGGGAGACGAGACGTTGAATATCCTTCAAAACTATTGCTAAGACGGCTTTCACTCTGCTGCGGTTTCCGTATGCGGCGCCGGTGCGAGATAGAGCTCTGCATGTGTATAGCGATGTCACGCTTGCACACCGTCGCCGCATACGGTTGCGGGGCCAGTATGATAATCGCCTTAATGCATTATCTTATAGTGTGCACCATCACATTATCTTCCGTTACTGACTTCGTTTTTTTCCCACCCGAGTGCCCATAGTTTTTATAAGGTCTACGACCTCGACGTAATCTAGTATTTGGCAAAAAGTGCAACAAGTAGCCTTTTCAGATGTTCTGTATAGCATCAGTGGCTCGTACACGTCAAATATGTGAAATAGACTTTACTTCTTTGTAATAAGGTGCAAAAGTGCAGACATATTTATGATGCCGACTTGAATGTAGAATTAATTGCAGAGGAATATAATAATTGGATAAGTTATCTAATGGATCTTACGACCTTTATGTATGCCGTACAGCGTTATGTTGATTTAGTGCATAATTTAATTTCGATCGTGAAAACTCGGAATTCACGAATACTTCCGAGCGCCATTGACGTATCCATTAATGTTATTTCCGTTTAGACCGCCGTCTGATATATGAGACAAAATGACGACGTAAATGGGACCTTCATAAATCATAACAGAGTTCAAAATTGAAAGTAAAAATTTTGACGGAAGGTTAATGTTATAGTTAATGGTCCATAACGTGTTTTACGTCACTCTGGGGGTTAAGTGAGATTTACTGCCCTAGGGCGCAGCGTAAAGTCTCTTTTTACACCCAGGAGAAGACGTAAAATTATGTAAGTACGCACCGCGGGCGGTAATAAGGAAGGCCTCAGATCGCTTGTGTATGGCCCTTACCTTCGGTTCGGGCCACAAATGCCAGCGATCTGAGCCCTTCTTTATTTTACCGCCCTAGGTACGTAATGTACTATTTCACTTCAGCACAATAGGATTCCACTGTATATGTATAATCACTGTTAAGTTTGTTAATTGCCTAAAAAAGCACAGAACATAAATTATACTAGACAATAACCGCAAGTCTTAACAACAAGATACTCGTAAACTGTCTGCCATTAAACGAATTTGAATTTAACTGCATTAAAATAAGGTCTTCTTCTGGTATGATAAAGCTACTCAAATTTATGACTCACGAAACTTCATCTAGCTAAATGTATGTTAGCTTTATACATATGCATAATTCATAATTTTGATGGTTTTTTTATTAATTTCACAGGCTTGCCGCTTTGTAATGTATTTTATCAATAGCGTGGGTCGAAACTGGAAAGATGTATTTCTAACTGTATTTGGTTAATAGGTAACTATTTATGATCACTCTCTCTTGACACTCGGCATGGTTACTTTTTAGGGTCACTCTCAAAAACCGGATTAAATTATTTTAAATTATTCACGTAACATGGATGTGATATTTTTAAATCCTTTCCATAATCGTCTACGAAGCGTGTTAGTAGGACGTGGTATACCACGGTATTTCGTCTAACAAACTGTTTTACTACGTATATAAATTCTTTCCTGGCTGGTGGGACTGAACAACAAGACAGTTGATCTACACATACATACGAAAATGCAGCTAAAATAAATATGACCCCCTACAGTTTAAATGGTTGTAAAAAAAATATTTACACCCTGTATAACAAATTCAGCTCGTGGTACAAACACCATTTTTTTTTCATATGAACCAACTTATAATCTACATCATATTAAAGTTTCATCAACGTAGCCAAAAAGGAACATTACTTTGAAAAACTTTTAAAAATAATTCTAACGGGGAAATTATATTCAAACGTGATTTATCTTATCAAACATGAAAGATAAATATTTTTTGAGGAATCCGAAATCTGCTAAGTGCAATTACTCAGCCCTCCTCTTGAAAACGAAAATGTTATAAAAAAATATTATAGTACCTACTAAATGTTTGCAGAACCCTTAGTAAAATCGATTCACTAACGTAACGTAAGTAACGTAACGATTGCATTTGCGTTAGGTCTTAATTTGTATGAGATTTTTAAGACAGCACACCAAGCGGAACGTATCGAAAACTTAACTACCGAGTATCTATGAAGTAGTTAGTAGTAGTAAAACACATTATTGCACTAAAACATTGTACACAATTATGAAACAATTGTAAATGTAGGTACATGTAATTTGTACAAAGGCGAATTTATCCCATAAGGGTATCTCTTCCAGCTAAACTTAGAGTATCTCTACTCGGTGATTTAGTTTTCGATACGTTCCGCTTGGTGTGCTGTGTTAAAAATCCCATATAAATTAAGACCTAACGCAAACGCAATGATTACGTTACGTTAGTGAAGCAATTACACTAAGGGCAAAATCGACAAAACGATGATCCCGTCTCTATCGCTCTTGCATATACGAAAGAGAGTGATGCCAATAGACGATTCGATGAACGAAGTGCTTCGCGGTTATAGGCCAGAGGGCCTACCGCGAAGTTCGAAAATCGACAAAACGATGGTCCCGTCTCTATCGCTCTTGCATATACGAAAGAGAGTGATGCCAATAGACGATTCGATGAACGAAGTGCTTCGCGGTTATAGGCCAGGTAACCTAGCTAAATAGACGCATTTTACATTAGAAGGTAATGATTGGCAGTTTTAAAATGCACTTATTTGTCCTTTGACTCTTCATTATTCTACATTTCTATAAACAATTCGCTATTACGAATGCAAAATGCATCGTATAAAGTGTTGCACTTATTAATAAAATACTAGTAAAGTACTAGTAGTGTTATCTATTTAGCAATAATTTAAACTCAATCGGTTTTAGTATTTTATACAACCGTGATATAATGATGAGCTTTTCAGTCGAGTACCGAGTTTTTTAGGCCACGAAGCTTGCTGAAGTTGGTAAAAGCTTAATTATGTCACAATTATAGAATCTCATATTTTACGTTATTTGTTAAAAAACTGCAACTATAATAATGATTCCACCTCATTTTTTCGTGTACGAGAACCATAAACATGTCCCTTACTAGTGGACGTCAGATATTGTAAGTATTTGTGGACGACTTTAGTCAAAGGTTCCACATAAATACTTCATACTTTCACTAATGGATACCTAACTTATATCGTGTAGTTTAAGTAAGTACCAGTAACTCCATATCGACAAAGAGGGATCTTTTTTCCTTCACTCCACATTTTAAGACTGATATAGCTAATAAATACCTCGATGCAGTAAAATAACACTCATCACCAATCGTTAAACAGAGATTAGATTGGCTGACGTCGTAACGTGGGTTTCCATAATACTACCTAGTTTTCTAATTGTACCTACCTACTTCCTTTTTATAGGCTTGGCCACGACTTCAAGCAGGTGGCAGTAGCGGCGAGCGTTGGCCATAGCACAGAATAATATAATATGTTTCATACAGAAGGTTATCTTCCCTACAAAATGAGTGTTTGACAGAACTTTGACAGATGAACGGTGGCACATGACGTCTCCATGCAATTTTGCCTTTCGACTGTCTAGGGTTGACAAATACGCAATTAGTTTGATTGCTGAACCTCCCCCAATCTGCCTCAATCTACTTAAATCCAGCATTAATTCTGTTTATTACCTAATTTGCCCAATATAACTATTATTTTAGAACAAAACTACTACTTAAATATTTTATCTTATCTCTGATCATCCGCAAATAAACGAAGGATATTTTGACCCGAAGGCTGTCCGAGAAACTGCTACACGAGTAGTTATTGCAGTATGTGAGCCTGTTTTTGGGGTGGTTGTGTATTCCTAGAAGATCGGTGGTAATACCGAAAAAATGTCACAGACGACTCAATCTACGTGAGAAGGTACCATTTGGAGCCTGTTTCAATATTTTATTCGAATAATAAAAGCGTAACCGCTATTTGCTAAACGGTACCTTTTGATGTAGAATGTCACAAATATTACTTCATAGCGTCATTAGAAACATTATTTCCTGGTGGAGCAGTACAGTCAAACTGAAAAAGTTAGATGGAATTTTTATAACTAGCATAAGCCCTTTCTTATACAACGTTCGGACTTTTTGGGGTAGGTGTGAAAAGTCAACACATGTCACTTGAGAACTTTAATTAATTAATTTAATATAAACAAAGTAATAGTTATTTTTTTTGCATATAAACAGAGCTTTTTAAAGTTATTATTACATACCTTGGAGTGTACTGGATCCTATGCACATTTAAGTAATTAAGTATTCACACCTGCCGGTTGACCTTTGGACCCTAACTTCAACATAAGCCCAGCTAACTTTTAACACAAAAGTCACAAAATGTCATCACTGGAGGCGATTTCTGAAGCACAAAAGACTCTGGAGACTTCATTTGCAAAGCGGTTTGAAGAGTTGGATGCTGCACTGAAGTCGGCCTCACCTTCACCCGTTACACACACCACTATCAGCAGCTTAAGTAAAGATGTCACAAGCTTTAAGGTGCATGTAAATTCTGTTCTGCTGCTCCTCCGGAAACAAATTGAAGCGCTGAGCAACACTGTCGACGCCATTGAGATGCGGCACCGCAGAAAATACTTGCTGTTTGGTGGAGTTGCAGAGGCCGAGAAAGAAAACATCTCGGAGGTGATTGTGTCTGTTTGCCAACAAGATATGTCTTTGCAAGAGGTAACATGCAGCTCCATTTTAGCATGTCACAGGATTGGCAGCAGGGGTGACCGGCCTCGTCTAGTCCTTGTAAGATTTTCTGACTATCAAATTAGAAATGCAGTGTGGGCCAAAAAAACTGCACTAAAAGGCACATCTGTAGTCTTGTCAGAGTTCCTGACCAGGCAGAGGCAGTCATTATTCAAGGCAGCGCGTCGGCATTTCGGAGTCCGTAAGGTTTGGAGTCTTGACGGTAACATATACATTAAGCTATCCAGTGGCAAGAAGGAGCGAGTGACGACGTCCGAACAACTCCAGGCTCTGATCGCCCAGCATGCCCCTGAGCAGTCGTCTGGGAATAGCTCTGCATCTGCGCCTGCCCCGGCATCCCTGCCTGTACCGTATGCTTCGGCCGAAGCTGGCGAACCTGCTTTAGTTCCTGCACCGGCACCGGCCGCCCAGGCGCCAGCGAGAACTGCACCCACTAAGCAGACCGAAGAACGTCGTACTAAGCGTGCGCAGTAGTGTAACTCCTACTTTCTAGGCTTGTTTTGTTTGTGAGTTTAGTTGTACACAACGTAGGTACTCAACGTGCAACCACGGTAGAACGTTAATTGCAATTTCATTTTATTATTGAATATCTACCGTCTTTATCAGTTCTTAAAGTGATGTTTGAGAAACTTTTTATCACCTGTATATGTAGGTATACTTTTGTTGACGCTGGTTATAAATGTCACAATTGTCAACAACTGTCAGAATGGTTGCGTTCAGAAATTTGCAACTTGTTTGTTTTATGTTTTTATAATTATAATATTATTTTTCTTTCTCTTTTGTACGTTTGTTAATTAAATTGCCGCTTTTCTATTATTGTTGGTACACTCATAGTTAACGCTCTATTTTAGGTTATGTTTTGTTTTGGGCTTATGTCAAACGGTCAACCGGCGGGTTATAACAGCGCCCTCTGGTTATCATTTCGTAGCTATAATTATTTTTATTTATTATTATATTTATTATTCAGTATCCATAAAAGTAATTATTTATTTATTCAAATAAGTAAATATATATATTTATACATATATATTATCCATATTATTTACATACCTGCACTAGTGTATTATGACAGATGATGATTCATTTCATTCAGCTTGCGACTTGACCTCTTCTTTTCACTCGTTCAATGACTCGACGTTGTCCGAGCCCGAAACCCTTGGTAATCTTTTAAGCCGCGAATTTCAAAATTCTAATAAACTTCTCAACATATGCCACTTAAATGCCCAGAGCATTCCAAGTCACTACAATGACCTCCTTGACACCTTCTCTACTTGCTGTGCTCATGTGATTCTCGTTTCTGAAACCTGGCTGAAACCAAATCTTAAATCCACCTCGTACGGGCTTCCTGGGTATATATTGCTGCGTAACGACCGCACGGGCAAGGGTGGAGGTGGTGTCGCCATATACTTGCGAAGCGATATCCCCTTCAGTATGTTGTCCTCATCACCCTCTCAATACTCGAACTCCATGGAGCACCTAGTCATCGAGGCTACCGTCAAAGGGTCAAAGGTTCTCTTGGGAGTCGTTTATTGTCCGCCCACAGTCGACTACTTTTTATCACTCGAATCTCTGTTTGCATCTTTTATAACGGAAGGCACACATCACGTTATCATGGGAGATTTTAACACAGATCTATTAAAAACCAATACTCGTTCTCACAAGCTTTTGTCTATTATCGAGTCTGCTGCCCTTTCTGTGTTGCCGTTGAATCCCACTCACCATAATAATGACACATCAGACTCCTGGTTGGACCTTATTTTGACCTCCTCAGTTGACCATGCAGCCAAAGTAGGCCAGTTTTCGGCGCCGGGGTTTTCGCGACACGACCTTGTTTTTCTTTGTTATAAGATTCGGCCTCCTAAGTCACAGTCGATCTCAATTATGCTACGTAGTTTTGCGAGAGTTGATACTGATGCTTTAAAACGGGACGCATGTTCGATCGACTGGACTCCTACGCTTACGGCATCGACAGTTAACGAGGCGGTAGTTTTATTTTAAACACGACGGTTTTAAAATTGTTTGACACTCACGCGCCCGTTCGAAAAGTCAAACTTAGGCGGCCGCCCGCTCCGTGGATTACGCGAATGGTCCGTATAGCAATGACGAGACGGGATCGAGCGTTCCGAAAGTATAAACGTAATCGTTGCGAAGAAAACTGGACTGCTTACAAAGTTGCCAGGAATCGGTGTAACAGGATGGTACGAGAAGCGAAACGTAAGCATATATACGATAATGTGATAGTTTCTTCGCCGGCAGACACCTGGAAATTTTTAAAATCTATTGGCGTGGCTAAATCTCAGTCTAAAGAAAATACGTTTTCGAAATTTTCCTTAAATGATTTAAATGACCATTTCTCAAAAACTGCGACATTAGACCCCCATACCAAATCCTTAAGCTTTTCTTACATAAGTGGCCTGCCATCCACTTGTAGCACCATGTTTTCTTTTACCCCAGCTACTGATGATGAGATACGAAAGGTGATTTTGTCCATAAAGTCAAATGCGATTGGTCATGATGGCGTAAGCAGGGCAATGATAATGTGCATATTGGAGTGTATTCTACCTATTATCACTCATGTCGTTAACTTTTCGATGTTTTCAGGTTGTTTCCCCTGTCTCTGGCGTAATGCTTTTGTTATTCCTCTTCCTAAAGTTCCCAATCCTTCATTACTTAAAGAGTTCCGTCCCATTTCCATACTCCCGTTTTTATCCAAAGTTCTCGAAGCAATCGTACACAAACAGTTGTCTGCCCATATATTTTCTAACCATCTCCTTTCACCGCTTCAGTCAGGTTTTCGCCGTGGCCACAGTACCACCACCGCACTGCTTAAGGTAGTAGAAGATGTGAGGCAAGGCATGGAATCATCTCTTGTTACTATCATAGTCCTGATTGATTTCTCCAACGCATTTAACGCAGTAAATCATGACCTCCTCCTTGCCGCACTTAATCACCTTAATATCTCCTCATCAGTGGCTGAGTGGTTCACATCTTATTTGGAAGGTCGCCGACAGGCAATTCGTGCTGATCAGTTGCTCTCAGACTGGTGTGATCTCACTTCTGGCGTTCCTCAGGGTGGGATCTTGTCTCCGTTACTTTTCTCGGTTTTTATTAATTTGATTACACCCAGTATTAAGTGTTCCTACCACCTATATGCCGATGACCTGCAACTTTACACCCAGGCAAGGTCTGATGAGGTGAATGGGGCAATCTCAAGACTTAACGAAGATTTGAATCGTATCGCACAATGGTCTAGAGATTTTGGAATAGCCGTGAACCCTTCGAAGTGTCAGGCTGTTATTGTAGGGAATCCACGCTCAAAGGCAAATACTTATGTTACTCAAGTGGCACCGATTCTCTTCGATAATAGTGCTATACCATTTTCCTCAGAAGTAAAAGACCTGGGGCTGATGATTGACTGTGGCTTGACTTGGGAACCCCATATTTCTGATGTGTGTCGACGAGTTACTAATACCCTGCGCTCATTATACAGATTTAAGCACTTTTTACCGATTGCCACTAAAACTCTCCTCATTCAAGCTCTAGTGCTGCCCGTAATTGATTATTGTGATGTGTGCTGTACGAATGTGGCGGAGGGACTTCTGGATAGACTAGATCGGCTCCTAAATAATTGTATTAGGTTTATATTTGGCCTTCGAAAATATGACCACGTGTCTGCCTTCCGACGGAAGCTCCACTGGCTTCGCATTCGAGAGCGTAGAAGTCTTAAAGTTTTGTGTACCCTGTTCTCCATTTTAAATGACCCAGCTGCGCCACTGTACTTGCGATCCAAATTTAGGTTTGTAACTGCCCGTCCTGGATGCGAACTTCGCACCGCTCGTAAGCTACTCCTCTCTGTGCCCCCTTACCATTCCACTTCCATGTCCAACTCATTTACCATACATGCCATCCGCCTTTGGAATGCTCTTCCCCTCAGTATACGTCAAGCACAAACTAAATTCACGTTCAAGCGCAAGCTGCGCAAGTATCTTTTTGATCACTCTCAATATTAAGATTCTTCATAGTAAATATAGTAGCAGGTAATTTATTTATTTATACACACACATATATACATATATATATATATATATATATATTTTTTTTTGTATTTATTATATATATTTTATAATATCTATGTATTTGTTTTTTTATCTTATTGATATATATTTATTTATATGCTTATTTATATTAGGTAACGTTTTTTGATATTTTAATTATTAGTTCTGTGTTCTTTACATACCCTGCACCAACGATGCTTCTCTGTTTGGCCTAAAGGTTGACTGGTAGAGAATGCCTTACGGCATTAAGTCCGCCTTTTGTAACTGTATATTATATACTGTGCAATAAAGTTTAAATAAATAAATAAATAAACGTTATCGCCAAAAAAACCTTATTTTTCTATGATGGGTTAACCGGCTGTGACGACGTGTCGCATGCAAAAAAACTTTTTCCCGCTTCCAAAAATGTTTCTCCAACTTTTTTTTACTCGCAATACGATACCAATTATGCCCTTAAACGGATCACCAGTATTTTGTTACATCCTGTACAATTAATCAGACAGACTACAGTATAACCTCAAATTGATACAGTGATTATTTAACAATTAGACATACTTTAAACACTCATATTGAACAACGCGTTATTTACTATTATGGGACCAAATCCGGAATCGCGAAAACGAGATGAACATATATGCTTATCCTTATCCTATAATTTTGTATTTATGTATCGTATAGTATCTATATTTCTCGTACCATGTTGTACGTGTTGCCGCATTTGTCTACCTTTATTTACTTCTTTTCTCATCTACTCAAAGGTTAACTGGAAGAGATCCCTTAAAGGGATAAGTTCGCCTTTGTACTTGCGTTTTCCTATTATTATATTGTTTTTGACTTGTTTTTGTACAATAAAGAGTTTTTACATTACATTATATAAGTCTGATTTTTGAACGGTGGTCAGCCAATATATCATTAAATATGGCTTAAAGTTGATAGAAAATACACCCTGTTATAGAAAATAGGCAATTAAAGTACATAAGTAAATGATTAATTGATTACGGAAAATATTTCAAATTCATTGAGGAAATCAATTACTTACAGTGATAAAGGATATAATAATCTCTTCCGTTATTGTGATGCGTCTAATGCGAGTACATTTCCGTAAATAATAATACATTAGATGTCTACTTAATGATTCACACAAGACGTGTGTATGGTACAAATAAATATCTAAATCGCATTTATAATTATATTCATACAAGTTAAAAAGAAAACCTAATCTATCTCTTTGATAATCGCACTATTTATAAAATTTTAAATTTGTAATGAATTAAAAAAGCTAGCTTTAGGTGGAGCTAATGAGGATACAAAAGGCCAATTTTATAAAGCAACACACAAGCAATACAATTTACAAGCGGAAGTCTCTTTCTAACCCTATGTGTTAGAAAGAGACTTCCGCTTGTAAATTGTAATTTGTAGCTTTATAAAACTGGCCTAAGGTGTAACAAAAATGCTAGTGATCCTTTGAAGGGCATACCTGGTATCATATTCTAATTATGAAAAACTAATAATATTATTCTAATTAAGAAAAAAAAAATTCTCGCATAAAAATAATTGGTTTTGTAATTTTGTAGGGACGGTTGGCCGGCTGAGAACACATGTCCCATACGTTTCTTTCCCCGTCAATAAATTTTTTCTCAATTTTTTTCTTACTTGTAGTACGATACCAATTGTTTCCTTAAAAGAATCACCAGTATTTTTGTTACATCCTGTACTTATGCAGGGTGATTTACGAGTAGGGGTCGTGAAGCAAGAGTACAAGGCATGATACAGAATTTAAAGATGAACCTAATGATGTTGGTCATTAATATTCTATTACGATATTGATTAGTGATTACCTATTGTTTTTGATGTGCTAAGTAGAAAAATACATTTTGCAAACTGATCAGCCAGCAGTGGTCACCCTACTCAATATGATGTCTTGTCACTTCCCATTCCCATACATCGTAATGTCAAAAGTCATAGGGTGACCATGATTTATTTGAAATAAATTTTAGTTAAAATTAAAATAATTAAGTGTAATCTGATTTATCAAAAAACGTTTATCGGTCAGAGTCAAACAATTTTCAATAAAAAAATACAATTTTTTTTTGTATTAAGTAGAACGTCTGTTCGTTTGATAAATATTTTAAAAATAAAGGAAAACTTGAAAAACCCATTTCTTCAGGCGAAACTTAGGGCCTACCGCGAAGTTCGAAAATCGACAAAACGATGGTCCCGTCTCTATCGCTCTTGCTTATACGAAAGAGAGTGATGCAAATAGACGATTCGATGAACGAAGTGCTTCGCGGTTATAGGCCTTGAATTCCCCCGCGTCCCCTGTCTCCCTAAGATGCATAAAGTTGAAAAAAAATATGGTAAAAATTCGCAGCCATCATGTAAGTCATATTAGCTCAGTTCAGTAGTTTAGTAGTTTAGTTCAGTTCGAAGAGCAGAGACGAGTAGAACTCGACGCGAAGCGCGACGAGTTGAAGGCCCGACCACCTGCGGCCATAAACTATAATTTTGTCGGAGGGGTGCTGACCTGCAGTAAATGTTCTCGTACTTTTACTGCTAAAATAGGCTACGTCAGTCACCTGAGAGCCCACGAGCGTCGCTCTCACTAGCCAGCGGAAACCAGTCGCCGTGGTCGAAATCGGCCTGGACAGGATGATGATGGATGATGATGATGATATTTAGCTCAGTTGGTCACAACGACGGGCATGTATTCCGAAGTCGCGAGTTCGAGTCTCATCTAAGTGGATTTTTATATATTTCCTTTATTTCTAAAACTGTAGAAATCTTGAATTAAAGTGTGTCCTATAAGGGTACTGAGCACCGTCACACCTGAACAAGCTCTTTCATCAGGGAAGCAAAGTGCAACGCACGGCCTCGTCCGTTGCACGGATGCAGTGCAGTTGCAACAGACTGCGCATGCGTTCTTGTTTGATATGTGAGTCAAATTGTTGCTTAATTCGAGCAAAGGGCCACATTTAGGTTACAATTAAGGTCATATTTGTAAAAAACATTTTCATTTCATTTTATACACAAGAAATACTGTCGCTTTCGTAAAAACTAGTGTCTACGCTAATTCTTGGGATAAGGTTCCGAGCGTACCCCAAGGCTCAGATGAGCTGTAGTAAAAAGCCGGATAGACGGAGCATGATGAGAAACTTATTCAAGTTGTCTTCTATTCTGTTTTGGGAAAATTAGTGGCTATTCTCGAGTTGCGACTAATGTTGCCTGCAACCAAAATTATGGACTAAGTGAAATCAGACTGGACATTTATTTTATTTTACTGATATCTTTGGTATTTTTTGTATACCTACCGACAAAAAAAAAACAATTATCTTGCATTTTATAGCTAATTCACAGTAAGGAAAATTTTGTAAATTATATGTGTGCCATATTAAAATCGGAAAATTTGCTGTTTCATTGTGCAATTTTTGGAATTTAATTTTTTTTCAAGATTTCTGTCAAATGACTGGACGGAAAACAAGTCTCGGAAAATAGTAGATAAGTAAAACAATTTTGAGCAACGTAACCTCGTATTTAGTTTGGTATACTATTTGAGTATGGTTTCAGTATTCAGGAGAGTATAGTATGTAATTTGAACATGGTATTTTTTTCACCCGGGGCATGAGAAAAAATAGGTAATAAAATGTTTTTCTTACCACAATTTATTTTTCTGTGAAAAAAAAATTTGGAAAACACCATCGTACTTTCAATTAAAGTTTGCCCAAACGACTGTGCCCTAAAATAAAATATGATCTCCTACAGTATACTAAGAATTTTTTAAGATGTCGGAATTGTAGGTACAGATCCCTAGTAAGATTGCGACATCTTAAAAAATTACTACCTTAACTACACCTACATTTGATTAATGTAGGAACCAACCTAACTATATAACGTAAGTATGTTATAATATATGCTATTTATTTACGAGTACCTTACCTAGTATCCTTTTATATAGCCAAAATAGGTATAGTGCTTCTCAAATTTCGTACAATACCCATTTTAGTTGCTCTAAATTACTTAAAAATTGCACAGTTTTTTTGCCAGTGGTTGATCACTTTTTTCCTTTGTAATCTCAATATTTATTTATTTATTTATTTAATCTTTATTGCACAAAAGAAAAGCTTATAGTACAAAAGGCGAACTTAATGCCAAGAGGCATTCTCTACCAGTCAACCTTAACCAATATAACAATATAGTTCGTCAATTTAAAATTTAAAAAAATATGAAAGTATGTTTTTTCTCTAATATTAATGGCCTACCCAACTACCCATCTATTTATCTCATGTCCAAGGAAAGTACCTGCCTGCGTATGTGGGTAGGTACATCCAAAACATCATTTCAGCTAGAAAACCACTGTTTTATAGGCGCCCCCAATAATGCTAGATTCTTTTTGTGCTGGCCTAAAGAAACACAAACGTTATATAGGTACCTTAGGTAGGTTTGGTAGCCAAAACAGGTCATTGGCATCTAGTTTTCGCACAATGGTAAGGCGAGAATCATAACTTTTACCTAACCACAACCTTTCGTTTAACTTCGCCGCAATCGAGTACCTAACAAAATAAGGTCATATTTGGGTCAATATTAGACCTATTTAGGCTTATATTGACCCATATATGAATAATTTTCGTTACGAAAATGAAAAAATTAAGAAACGTTTAGATACGGATACAAAAAGTTATGTGTTAAATCCGTGTAGGTACCGTCTCTAAAAGTTTACGAAAATGCCCTAACTCCAACAAAAAAATTAAAATCCAAAATAATTTCACCTCTCATCAAGTCATCAAACTATTCCAAAACCAACCTTTGCCTTCTTCTCGAAAACAAAGTCCACTTCGAAGTCGGGCACTGAAACAAAACACTCGCGGCAACTCGAACTCGAAGTTTCGAATTTCGAATCTCACGACGAAGTTCGATTTCGAATTACGCCCGGCCCTCGCGGCCGATGGAGAGCGACTGATCTTACAACCTGCGAAGATGGAAAGCCTGTGCCTTTAAGGCTGTCGCACGCTGGGCGGTTTGAACGCCATTACATTTTTTTCCAAATAAAAAAAACATGACAATGGTTGTTAATCTTTTTGTGATTTAAGGCATCCTGCCTTTTCGCCGAAAATTGTATTGCCGAATTTCACCTGCCAACCAACTTTTCGCATAAGTTTCATTTGGCCGAATAACTTTTACCAAATAATTATTTCGAAACTTGCCTACTAGGTTGGGTTAGGTTAGGTTGGATTATGTAAAGTTGGGAAATGAAATTCGGCCAAATCAAACTTCTGCGAAAAGTTGGTTGGCAAGTGAAATTCGGCAATGCAATTTTCGGCGAAAAGGCAGAGAACCGTGATTAAAAAAAAAAAAAAAAAAGATAAAAGATATTTATTCTTCAATTTAGGCACATTACAATGCACTTATGAACGTCAGAGAGAAAAGAAACTACCACCGGTTCTAACCCTACACCTCTGACCCGAGAAGTATTACTTATTACCGGCAAGAAACTCGGCGGGACTTATTTTTTCAAAACAGTACTACAAATACATTAAAGATACTATATACAATAATGCGTAGTTCTTCAAGAAGGCATATCAAAACAGCTTGAGAGACAGACATGTACCTGCCTATTGTGTAATTAAAATGAAAAATAAAAATAAAATCCAAATCTGACTGCTTCGCAATACGTTTGATATTCTTTCTTACTTGAACTGTGTCCTCTAAATGTTAGATGATTTTATAGTTTCTGGTTTGGGCCATGCATATATGTCTGTCATATAGTCCTCGACCCTGTAATAACCCTTTGACATTAAAGTTTTTTTCAAGTATTTCTTAAGAGCGGGAAATGATAGATTCAAAACATCGACGGGTAACTTGTTATAAATATGAATACCCTGGCCAAAAAATGACTTATATGCTTTGCGGACACGACATCGTCTGATAGCAAGCTTGTTTTTATTTCTAGTGTTATAGCTGTGGATGTCAGAATTCTTCTTGAATGTGTGTATATTCTTTACAACAAAAATAATATTATCATAGATATATTGGGACGCAAGAGTTAAAATATTAATTTCTTTAAATAATTCTCTAATTGATGTACCTGCCTTTAAGTTATACATAAAGCGAATGGCTCTTTTCTGTAAAACAAAAATAGTCTGTATGTCAGCTGCTTTGCCCCAAACCAGAATTCCATATGACATTACACTATGAAAATAACTATGATAAACTAAGCGAGCTGTCTCAATATTAGTCAGTTGTCTAATTTAAGCGATACTTGACAATATATACACATGTTTTTGCTAATTGTACTCGTATTAGAACGATGAAAAAACTAAACAAAGAGTTGTTTTGTTTATAAATTCACAGATCTCTAGTGTTTTAAGGGTTACCCTTAGCTCCGGACTACCGGTTAAGAACCACTGCAGAGCACTAAAAATAATTATTATATGCTCAAATTTGATAAATATTTTGGCCTAATTGAAGAAAAACGAGTAAGTACTTTTTAAAAATGACCTAAAATATGACATGATATCGGATATTGTATTACACCTATAACATACACACATATATACAAACAAATGGAGTCTTCTGCAATACAAACTTTACTAAGTATATTCAGTTGTTAATTTCATTGATGTTGCTCTTTGAAACAAAATAACATAGTCGTAAAGAAAAAAGAATCGACTTCACCTAAGCTACATTTTACCACGAGCAAATGCCCGAGCTACTGTGAATAATACTCTAATCACTATATTTTTCACCTTTACCTCGATTTTTGGAGGATCCCTGGTCTAATTGTCAAGTGAAAGGGTTTTAAAACAAACAAAAAAAAACATTTTTTTAAATCAGTCCACCGTTTTTAAACGTTGAACATGAACACATAAAAAGAGCAAAAAAATTTAACAACACCAAAGATCCCGACGAATTGAGAACCTCCTCCTTCGAAATCTTGAAATCAGTAGATCGCACAAACATCACACCACTGACTCTTATATATCTAGCCCGAGTCTTATCTATTATCAACTCGTTCATAGCACATAAACTAACATACATAAATACATCTCATAAAAATTTAATACTTTTCTGTTGCCTTTTTACATGTTTAAGAACGCTTTATCTTAACAAATCACGCTGTATCGGCACTTCACAGCATTTCCTTATCATTATTTACCCATCCAAATAAACAAAAACATTAACTGAAATTAAACTAAAACATCACATAAAAAAACTCTTCTTTGGTAAAAAAATCACCTCACGTCGTTAAAAGTTTTTCGTTCGTAGCCAGCCTTACACCGATGTAAACTGCAGCCTAATTGCAAACAGCAAATTGCCATCGCCATAGTAATTTTCTAGTTGGGTATCGAATCAACGTACATATTTTTAACCGACTTAAAAAAAGGAGGAGGTTCTCAATTCGACTGTTTTTTTTATTATTTTCATTTGTATGTCTTTCCCGACCACTGGTGTTCCGGACCTTTGGGAGGCGTATGCGGAGCCGAAGCCAACGCGCAGAGGCCCTTTCGACAATTTAATGAAAAGTGAAGGGTACACTAATTATATCTCCGTGAATCGTGAACCGATTTTCATTTTTTTTTTAAATCGAACAGGTATAACCCCTAGATGGTACCATAGTCACCAAGTCGGGGTCTGATGATGGGATCCTGGAGAAATCGAGGGAACTCTTCAACTATTATAGGCACACCTATAGTGATTTCACTATTTTTTACAGCAACTCGGCCACTTCCTCTTGGAATAGTGGATCCTAAGTGAAGTCGGTTCTTTTTTGTTTAAAATGATTATAGACAGTTTTAATATGTTTATACTCTTACAGCATATTCCTTTGTAGTTAATAAGGTGACCGTACACTATTTCATGGATTTTAAAGACGTTTCACATACATAATAATTTAAAACAAAAAAAGAACCGCTATTCCAAGGGGAAGTGGCCGAGTTGCTGTAAAAAATAGTGAAATCACTATAGGTGTGCCTATAATAGTTGAAGAGTTCCCTCGATTTCTCCAGGATCCCATCATCAGACCCTGACTTGGTGACAATGGGACCATCTAGGGGTTATACCTGTTCGATTAAAAAAAAATTTGAAAATCGGTTCACGATTCACGGAGATATGGAGTAACATACATACAAAAAAAAAATGATAAAAAAAAAACAGTCGAAACAGAACCTCCTCCTTTTTTGAAGTCGGTTAACCCTTAATAGGGCACCGGCCATATGCTTACCACTTCAGTTTTTGGACCACTACTTAAATATGATAGTGCCTATTTAACTGTAATTTACTTTAAATAAGACTTAACTAACCAATCATGCACCTTAATTTTTTTTAGAGCTGCACAACTTAAAAAAAATATAATATTACCTGTCTTAAGAAAAAAAGCATAAAATAAAACCAATTTTACCCAGTTAAAATTACATCTTCTTCCAAATCATTCTAGATACATTCCTGTAAATAGTTTTTGCATTTTTTTGTGAATACTTTATTATATTATCTATCGGAAGTCATCTAACAGGATATAAAAATGCTGTTTTTATACTTATGAAGGAAAATTAAAGTTGGTGGTAAATATTTTGCCATTGCCCGGTACCGTCAAAAAACGACGGATTTCTCGTTTTATTTTAAAACGTAATTTCTAAAAACAAATAACTAAATAAAAAAAATATACAAGAACTGGTAAAAATTGTCTAATTGAATAATGTGTTTCCCTCAGATTGATCAAATTATCGTTATAAATGGTACCTAAACGCATTCAATATTATTATGGCAAAAAAATTTAAGAAATCAATTTTTTGTAAATTTACAAAGAATACCCCATTTTTTCTGTAAACTATGAAGAACCATGTATTTATCTAAAAGTATTTTAAATTTAATAGCTCAAGAATTGCAGAAAAAACTGAGTACCTAAATATTTTTCTGATATTTTTAACCGTAAATGAAACAATCTTCCACATAAAATTATAGTAAAAATGGTTTTGAATTCTACAAATAAAATACTTTCATTCAGCATTGGTTTTGGCTTCTTCGTAACATTTTTTATTTTGGTGTCATAGTATTAGTAAACTTTATAAAGTGCAGGGGTAAAATAATTACCACTTTCTCAAAATTTTTGTATACACAATAGGGCAAGGGGCATATATTTACCACCACATTTTCACTGAAAATGCGTTTTCCAAAAAAATATTTTCTTCCAAAATATTCATAAGGAGCCCTTCAAATACTAAAATCAATCTTTGAAGCAGTTTTTTTATGAACTTCATACCTCTGCCCTATTAAGGGTTAAAAATCATACGCAGGCGTCTATAGGCTACGGTAGTTGTTTGCCACCGTTGTGGTATTAAAAGAATAAAAAATTCTGCATACCCAAATCTTCAACTCATTTGAATTTGGTTGAAAATGGTTTAAAAAAACCGTTATTTTTCAAAAATATTACAGTCTTAGTTCCGCCCGCGATAACCCTCAACTCATCATAACGTAATGCATTTCAAGAAAAAGTATTCTTACCAATACCGAATTCAAGTAGCCGTTTTTGCGTGAATGTGTTCCAAATAGCTACTATCACCATCAAATATATCGGAGCGGCCAAGGTACTCAAAAATATCTGAACATGCACTTTATCGCCTTGATGGCGACTTTACCAGCTGCAGAATAGCATACCCAATTCATGAATAAATTCATTTACAAAATGGTTGTGCATTTTTATCGTACAGTCAGCAGCAGAAGTAGCTAAGCGGGTAGGGTGTTTAAAATGACTTACTCTCACTCTTATTCTCTTGACAATAATGTCGTGTCAAGCTCATTTTGAACACCACATCCGCTTAGCTACTTATTCTGCTGACTGTACCTACCGTCTTGTAGTAGCCTGTCGTACCGTACCTATCGAAACATCCAAGCATTCAAATAGAAACTTAGAAACTTTTGCCTAAATAAAAGTGGGATTTAAACACACAAAGAATCTGATCCTAGAATTGAAAACTGAAATATTTCAAAAATATTAAAATCCTTACACTCAGCAGCCGACTTCTATGTATATTGTGCCACTTTTTAGAAAAAGGTACTATTTGGTGCAACTGTTGCAAGGCACTCGAAATAAGGTGTATTCGGGTAACAATTCAGAAATTCCGAAAATCATTTAAAAATCACTCATATTCCAGTGTAGTAAGAGTCCATTTTCGGAAGTATCCGCCCCTTTTTTGGCTTTCGGAAATACCCCAAATATACCTTATGTTTACGTTGTTAAGATTCAATATTGTATGTATTCCAGAAATAAAGCATTAAGCGCTGACCGCCAAATAGTACCTTTTGAACTAGACTATCACAATTTCTATGTAAAGTGCCCTGTATAATTGTCGTTTATTCATTCATTCATTAATTCATAATTATAACACCGTTTTGATGCAAATTCTTACAAACTAAACAGCTCAAAACGTTATTGTATCGTTTTATTATTGTAACGTTATATCCAGACAATTTTAAGACTCCGGTAACGATTTGGATACTGATATATTATCTGATTTAAGCATGACGTGAAGTTTATTTCTGTATTTTTATTTCTATGAAATAATTTAATACCTTCCCAAAAATATCACCTAAACTTCGGTATTTTTTCATAAAATTTCTCTAGCTAAATATACTCTCTCTTAAAAATATATATGAAAATGAATACTGAACTAATATTAGAACCCTTTTTAGGGTTCCGTAGCCAAAATGGCAAAAACGGAACCCTTATAGTTTCGCCATGTCCATCCGTCCGTCCGTCCGTCCGTCCGTCCGTCCGTCCGTCCGTCCGCGGTCTAGCTCAGTGACCGTTAGCACTAGAAAGCTGAAATTTGGTTTGAATATGTGCATTAACCAAGCCGACAAAACGGTAGAATAAAAACGCGAAAAATATATTTTGTTAGGGTACCTCCCGTACACGTGAAGTGGGGGGCGAATTTTTTTTTCATTCTAACCAAGTTGTGTGGGGTATCGTTGGATAGGTCTTTAAAAAAGAATCAGGGTCTTCTAAAACAGTTTTTGGATAAAATTAATAATTTCGGAAATAATAGCTCCGAAAGTTTAAACCAGGGCGTCCCCCCCCCCCCCCCCCCACCCCCCATTTAATTTTTGAATCGTGGGTCCTAAAATTTTGAAAAAATTCATGAAACTGAGGCTTAATCAGTACCTTCAATGAAAACTATATTGAAATAAATCGGTAGAGCCGTTTTTGAGTTATGATTTAAAAACCCATAGTGAAAGGACGTAAGTAAAAATGACGTAAGCGCCGCCAAATTTCCCGTAAGAAACGACCTTTTGAATGAATGGTCTCAGTTTACGGAACCCTACACTGAGCATGGCCCGACATGCTCTTGGCCGGTTTTGTAATTGACTTCCACTCACACAATGTGCTCACTAGGAACTCCAAAAATTTTAACAGTGTATTGCAGATCATATTTAGATACTAAAATGCCCTACTTATAAACTTTACCAGGATTCACCTAATTTAAGTCTTAATATGCAAATAAAAAAGTAAATAAAATAAAAATGATGTAAATCAGTGCAAATCGTCTTTTGATAGCAATATGTCGCCATTATGGGGCCTTGTCTACACATCCTTATTGACAGATATCAATATAATAAGGAACACTTGCATAACCCCTCAGCTGTGGCGGGCACTAATCATTCGATAGGTTTTGAATTCGAATTAATTCATAATTATAGATCAAGAGAAGGCCGTAGGCAACCTTACCTCATCGAGTAGCAGAATTTGGCTTAAGTAGGGCAATGCACCGTCAAAAATCTTTATTCAGAGGCCAGTTTTATAAAGCTACAAGTTACAATTTACAAGCGGAAGTCTCTTTCTAACCCTATGTGTTCCGCTTGTAAATTGTAACTTGTAGCTTTATAAAACTGGCCTCAGGTCTGTGTATGGCTACCACCATTTTTTGGCACTACTCGATGAGGACTATCGAATGGGCTGCGCGTCCACTTGCTAGTCATTAAAGTCGTTTTTGTAAAAAAAAAATTGTTGACTGTATAAAATGCTCCAACGTTGACTCAGGCTACCAGGTACGGCCAAGGACTTTAATTGTTGAGCCATTTAAGGTTCACTTTACACTGAACTTTTCATAGAGTAAGTATTAAACAAATGAAATTAGCTTGACCCGTAAATGGCGCAACAATTAAAGTCTGTGACTGGCCGTAGATAACCTACCAAAATACATAATTTTTATACGTGCATTGCCCAACATAAGCCGAATTCTGCTCCTCGATGAGGTAGGGTTATCTACGGCCTACTCTTGATCTATTAAACTCGATACCAAATAAGTAATACAATAAAATAATATAACAAATAATTTTTATTCATTTTTAACAAGCCGATTACACCCACAATTCACATTAATCTCTATTTCTCTTTTCGTTCTCTTCTTCGTGTAGCTGTTGAAGTAGAATTTAAGAAAGAGGAAGAAGAAAGAGCCGATGCTGAAACAGCAGAAGTAGTGGAAGAACGGAGGCAGCGGGCAGGGAGTCAGCTTTTGTTGGTAGTAGAGGTGAGAGATTACGAGGATAAATTGTACCTGTAAATAGAGAGCAATGGCGTTGAATGGGCGTATTGCAATTTTTTTGTACTGCCCCAAATAAGGGCTTAGTCAAATTTTTCCCAACTGATTTATTTGTGTTACGAAAATTAGTACTTTTCGTAACACAAACTAATATATTATGAAAAGGACTAGGTTAAAGTTCTTTTGCCAATGCAATTTAACAATTTATGAAATTTCTCTCAAATATTTTTAGTTTTTAATGCGAGATAAATTATAAACTTAAATTGATGTCATTGCGAAAGCAAAAAGTAAACGTGCCCATTGCTGGAATCGAACCTGCGTCTTCTGTATTTGCACTCGAATTTCAATGTTCAATCATTAGTATCATATCATATTATATGACTGTGACTTTTTATTCTTGTGATTTTTTTACTATCTCCTAATTGTAAAACTAATTTGCATACAATAGTAATTAAAAAAATTGATAACAAATAAATGTTAAGACAAAAAAAACTTAAATTTATCCATCGAGTTTTTCATAACTATTTCGATTTTTTGTAAATATATTTTATAATCCAAGGTGTAGTAATAATTCGAATCTATATACTGAAGCTATTGTATGATAGCAAAGTGTTATTTACATTCTTTTTTTTTGCACGCAATCAAAAAAACGCCTGCAGTTTTTGTAGAAGTTAATTCTTTGAAGCCAAAATTAGTCTCCCGACTAGTCTGGCGTTTGCCCACTTAAAATGTTAACTAAATATCTCATGGTTAAACAAACTTTTGCCCACAACTTTGTCAGCATGGAATTAGTTACCCTTTTCACCCCCTTAATGGGATAAAATTATCCTAAACCATTTTTTTTATTGTGGTACTTTGACAGCTCCTGCAGTCTTACATCATTCAATTAAGAATTCTACCTTCTGTCCTTCTTCAGGACTCATGCGACTCAAAATATTTATTTATATCAAATTCTTTTTTAATCGGTTCAGCGATTTGGTTTCAGCGTGAAAAAGTAACAGATAGATAGATAGACAAACAGACAGTCACACTTTTAAGTTTACAGTGTGTGGCCTGTAACACAAGCAAAAAATGTAAACATAGATCCTTAAACAATAACACTATTTTTCAACAACATTAAAAAAATGTAGTCTTAAGATTGTCCCTTTTTCATACAAACTAAATATTATGTTCAATATACGTTAAAATTCGTGTAATTGACATTGTCAGTCTTGTCACCCTGTAATCAATTTCACAATACATTGCGTGTTCAGGTAAACTTTAAAATGTACTAAAAATCAAAACGTAACTTATTTTTAAAAATCGCCGAACAAACTTTGTTTAGTTTGACGAGTAGAATCTACGTTTTAATTTTTTGTCGTGGATTACCAAATTAGTTCAAATTACCAATACAGACAACAGCAAAAATGGATAATCGGATGAATAGTTTCCAATAGTCTTGATACGACTGTCAACTGCAGTCGCGGAAAGGCCGCTCGTGAAAATGATCATCGTAAATTGACCGAAACATGTCGAGCAAAAATCGACCAAAATTACGTGAGTGACCCGTTATAATTATTTTTAATATGTTAGAGTCTCACGAGAGTTTTATAGTTACGACTGTGTTCTTAAGAGAAAAGCGTGTGTGGATCATTTTGACCACCACATCAAGGCCGTTCCTCGATTCGGACAAGCCACGCCCATCCGTTAGAGACACGTTTATGGCTCCCGTGCACGAAAGAAAGAGATGCAGCGCTCTTAAGGATCTGACTTTTTGACTAAAATACGACAAATAAGCGAATCTATAAAGTTTTGTGTAATTTTGTTTCTGTGACTTTTTAGATAAACCAGAATACCATATTTTTTACTCAGTTATATTGCTTAATCTCTTATAGTTTACGTAAGCTAAGAAAAATAAGGGGAAAAAGGACCCAACTTCGGATTATTTTTCTATCGAGGTCACTTTCAGCAATCGTGTTTCGGCTGCTACACTTACCAGTTGAATCTTGGTGACATGCTTCTTCCACCACACATATTTCTGGTACTCCGGACCCATGGAGCTTATCCCATAGTAAGCGTACATGATCACATGAACGAGGCTGTTGGCAAAAATGGAATATTATGTAGTTGTAGAGTCCGGTCACGATAACTTTGCCTAGACTTTGCTGCCGCAAAGTGTGGACTGAAGCTACATTAATATTGTTTTGAAAATAGTAATTTGCTTTTACAAATTGCAAATAATGTGCATAGTAAAACGTAGTTCTTGAAATTATCGATGATAAAAATGGAGCATGTTTTAATTTTCATTATTTAGTAGCCTATTTTGGCTATTTTGGTGTCCCACTGCTGGGCAAAGGCCTACCCTCTTTTCGCCCATTGCGTACTGTTCATAGTATTTTCCCGGAATTCCATAGAGAATGCATCTCTAGGTCGTCCCACTATCTCCTTTTCGAGATAAATAATAAACTAAGTAAAAATAAAATAATATTCACGTCTCACATGATACTCACTAAATCTATTTTTAACTAAACGTCAACTTGTAGATACCCAACGTTAAAACTTTTTTTTAAATAACTAGGTACCTATTTAATTTAAATCCAAAGTCTACCATCTTTTTTCCAGATTATTACCTATTAAGCAACCCCACTACCACAAAATGGTCCGTGGGGTGGTACATCAGATGTAACCAGGTCCAGGACACCATGGCCGTGTGGTGGTACAGGTGCAGGAACGTGATCTGGTTGTCTTTCTTCCGGAGCACGAAGAACACGGTGTCCAGCAGATCCAGGTGTTTAGCGATGAAGTATGGGTAGATCTCTTTGATGACCTGCAGTTCAAGTCTTTGAGTACTATACCGACGGAAACTTTCAATAATTGGAAAATCAAAAAGAAAAATTTCGGAGACTTTTCATTATTTTGTATGAGGATTGAAACTTTCTGATTCTTGAATTTAAATTTCCTATATTCATTATGACATTTTCTGGAAATTTCCGAAAACATTTATGTAACTTTCCACAACTTGCACATTAGTAGTCGTAAGTACCTACTTGGTCGCTTCTAATTTGTAGATATAGCATGACTTAGACATTTATTTTCTATAGATTTTAAAGAAAAAAGAACCGACTTCACTTAGGCTACTCCACCGTTGTAAGAAATGTCCGTGCAACTGTAAAATACTCAAATCACCATAGGTGTGCCTTATTTGAAGGGTTCCGTTGATTTCTCCAGGATTCTGACCTATGACAATGGGACCAACTGTCAATATCAAGTAAACCCTTAAAAAAACAAACCGGACCAGTCGTCTTAGAATAATAAAAAATCAACAAAGATCCCGACGAATTGAGAAACCTCCTTCGAAATCTTGAAGTACAGCCTTGGCCAGAAGTGTTGAGCACCAATGCGATTTTCATACAAAACTGGAAAGTTTAGTCCATCGTTTCCATCTTTGTTTAAGTTATTTTGTCAATTAATTTAAACTAATAGGCACATTGATTTATTATGTAGGTAGAACCTACTAGATGTGACATCTAGAACAAATTTTGTGCTGCATGTTTGGCCGTTGACAGCTGTCAGTTGCTTAGCATCATGTCAGTGTTTCAAGAGCGAATGTATGGACTTTAAGTGCCGATCACTTAAACTCATGGCTGAAAAATTTTGTTAGGGATGTCATCTCCTGTTACTCAATGAATAGGCATGTTTTGTTGAAGTTAGTAGTAACTGCATAGAATATTTGCAATATGTCGCACCGACTTAAATTTACATTTTTGGTACCTTCTGTTTTCATATTTTTTAAGTACCTTGAAAGTGTTATTAAGTGAAGTTTTCTATATTTATAAATAAAATATAACATTTACCGTTACCGTACATTGTTAGGATAGGGAAATAATGCTTAACATCAAAATTGTAAACAAAAAACACCTATGCTCAATACTTCTGGCCAAGGCTGTATGTTAAAAATCTGGACCGGATAATGTAGTGACAGACGAGAGAAATGTACATAGATTAGGTATCTCGTACCTATACAGGGCAATTAGGGCATATGCCCTGCTTTTGGTCACTTTAACCCCGTGACTTGACACCTTGACCACCAATGACGTCAAAGCACGCGCACGGAGAGTCGTTTCCCATATTCAGTCTTATACTCTCATTATAGCTCCTGAAGGAAAAGCTAAGTCAAATTAACTCCGGCTTCTCCGCGAATATATTAAGATATTATTTGACTATTTCTGACCATTTTGTTTTTCTGACTGTAACTACCATAAGTAAAGCAACGCCTGCTGTTATTTTACTGAACAAACGTTCGAGTTAATTTTGCTCGTAAATAAATAGGCTTAGTAATTTTAGACTAAAGCCCGCTCTACACTCGCGCGCGAAGTCGCTCCGTGAATTCACGTGAAATGCCGCGAACAATGCGATTCTTAGGCGTGAACACCATCTACACTCGCGTTTCACGGCTTTCGCGGGCGTTCGCGGCGCGAGTGTAGAGCGGGCTTAAGAATAATTATATTAAAGATATTAATCCTTATATAATCAAGTATTGAAGAGCAATAGAAGCGGGTCGCTTTATACGAAAAACTTATAATTATAAATAAAATAAATAATATACAAACATACTCCTTGCAGGTCCTCGCCTGTAGGACATCTAGTAGTGATGATACCATGTCTCACGATGTATCTGGCGTACTGAGGAATAAGATTAGCATTATATAAAATATAATGTTAGTATGTAACTAGGTATTAGGTAAAAAGTAGAAACGGTAACTCCCATTGTACCCTATTCGACATGCCAAACTGTGACACGTGGATATCCATGCAAGATCAATACTAAATAGTTTAACAAAATTATACTTAAATATGTCACAGTGGTCTAATTAGCGATGCGCTAGCGACTGTCAATTTTTGATTGTCGAATGGGGCCCCTAGTTTCTATTTAGCTGGTTTTTTCATAATAAAAGCACTGTTTTGTCAATGTGACTTTACACTGTCAGCAAAATAATCAATTAATTATAAATCTCCCAACTCCCACACCGGAGTTACTTTTGTCATTTAAACACATTTTTTTATACTCAGGTTTATCGTAATATTATTATTGTGTGCGCATATGGTTATGAATAGTGTTGATTGAATTGTTCTTTGAGTTGTCTAACAGCATAATAATGCTTGTAATGGTTACTTGCTTTTTTTAACGGCCTCCTAGCCCAGTTGGTAGTGACACTGCCTACGAAGCAGGAGGTGCCGGGTTCGAATCCTGGTCAGGGCATTTATCTGTGTATTTATCGCGAATATTTGTTCCTGAGTTTATGGGTGTTTTCTATGTACCTATCTAAGTATATATTTACCTATATGAGTAGGTATATCGTCGCCTAGTACCCATAGTACAAGCTTTGCTTAGTTTGGGACTAGGTTGATATGTGTAAGGATGTCCCCAAATATTGATAAATTTATTATTTATTAACTTTACTTACATTTATCATTGTATATTCCATAATAGATGTATACTAAAAGTTATAGCATTTTTTGTACATAATATCTTCGATGTGGAATACCTAATATATAAATATTAACCTAATACTTACTAGAAATACGATGTACGCTGACGAAACTACTTGGAAAGCATTATATTTCGTCAAAATGCTGTTCAAACTGTATGGTTGTCTGCCTTTCATGTAGTTTGGTAATATCTTCAAAACTACCAACAGATACAAACCTAAAACTATACCTAAGCCTATGGAGGTTTCTGCGAGACTCCATCTTTTGACGATATCTGCAATATCATAATATACATTCGAATTAGGTCAGGTAAGATAAGATGGACACTGGGGAAGAAACGGCAAATTAAAAGACTTCAACGTATCTCCAAATGTCTGCCGAAAATGGTATATAATGTAGGTAATATTTCACTTGATCTTGACGTCTTTCGTGGTAATTGGGCTGATATTGCCATAGACAGAGACACGTGAAAGAAAGGGAGGGAGGCCTTTGCCCAGCAGTGGGACACTACAGGCTTATAAATAAATAAATAAATAAAAATAATTACTACACACTCTACACAGTAGTGTGGAATTTCCGTTTTGTGGGCCTTAGGAACTTTAAATAAACAAACGGACGAAAAATGTACAAAAGGGTTAATAATGTTAAATACACTATGCTTGGTTTGAAGCGCTGGTAGCCTTGCGGTAAGACGTCCGACTTTCAATCCGGATGTCTCGGGTTCAAACCCCGGCTCGTACCACTGAGTTTTTCGGAACTTATGTACGGAATATCATTCGATATTTACCAGTCGCTTTTCGGTGAAGGAAAACATCGTAAGGAAACCGGACCTAATCCCAAAAAGGCCTAGTTTCCCCTCTGGGTTGTAAGGTCAGATGGCAGTCGCTTTCGTAAAAACTAGTGTCTACGCCAATTTATGGGATTAGGTTGTCAAGCGGACCCCAAGCTGGGATAAACGCTAGGAGGAAGAAGAAGACACTATGCTTGGTTTATCTTAAATTATTCTAAGCTAAACTTTTCAAGCTAAACCTTTCAAGTCTCCTAGGATACCCAATTATGAGACATTTTTATTAACTAAAACGGGAATTAACTGCCTGTATAAACTTGAAAATCAGAGGTAGATACCTATTGTTATTTGTATTGTTGCAAATTCAATGAATAAATGATACAAAATATAATAAATATACGTACTCACCGTTATCGTCTAGAATATTCAAATGGTCGCCATTTTCTTCAAATTCTGTTTTTAATTTTACGTGCTCCATTGTGAAAATAAACAAAAATAAATAAAAAACAAAATGCTACTATCTTGACTATTTTATTTAACAAAAATTAACAGAGAAATTTTGAAACACCTATTAACATAGTCAAAGTCGCTCTTGTACTGAAATTTGGAATGCTTTCTACTGTATTAGATGACTTTTAAGTATCGTGATTAGTAATTTCAGTGGTCATTCGGCTTTGTATGTTAATGGAATTAACTAACATTGCACTATTTGCTATAAAAAGATAAAACTGGAAATAAAATACAGTTCAAATTCAACTCTAAGTCATGACACACAAAATTCATAACGAATACAAAGGTTTGATATAAACTACTGTATTGAAATGCGGTACATTATGCATAAGGTCAGAAAGTAAATAATTAATTATCTTTTGTTACTTTGTCCACTGTCTAGGGTAATTGAGGGTTAGGTGGCCTGCCATAATTTTTCTTAAACATACTCCTTATTCAAAAATAAAACTTAATTCAAAAATAAATATTCAATTAAGTCAAAATACATATCTTCTTCCAAGCGCTTGTCCCAGCCTTTTGCTCTATTGAGCGTGGACTCCGCTTGGCAACCTAATCCCAGGAATTGGCGTAGGCACTAGTTTTTACGAAAGCGACTGCCATCTGACCTTTCAACCCAGAGGGGAAACTAAGCCTTGTTGGAATTAGGTCCGGTTTCCTCACGATGTTTTCCTTTACCGAAAAGCGACTGGTAAATATCAAATGATATTTCGTACATAAGTTCCGAAAAACTCAGTGGCACGAGCCGGGATTTTAACCCGCGACCTTCGGTTTGAAAGTCTGACGTCTTACCGCCAGGCCACCAGCGCTTCTACGTCAAAATACATATAACAAAAGAAATGTGCTTACCATTCGGGCATTTTTAAAACTGTAGAATATGAATACTACTGTCAATAACTTGAAAAGCTGTTAGATTTTGGGACTCAACCAAATAAACATACAACACCTATTTTTTTCTAATTACATAATCCAGAAAAATATTCTACTGAAATTAAATACGCCATTCAAGTAAAATTACCACAGCGTCAAACTTAAAAGTAAGTTAGCAATACTAAATTAAATTCTAGTCAGTCGTATGATTTATAACTTATAACAAATACAAAACTATTGATATAAACTTATGTAGTAGTTACAGTTACAGTTTAGGGCCTTGTCACACTTGAGCGATTTGAAAGCGATTCTATACAAAACTCGTACGCGGCGAACTCGCGGTGTGTTCGCTCCCATTGCTCCCATACAAAAGTCGCTCGCAAATCGCAAGTGTGATAACGCTCTTAGTCGTACGTACAATAAGATGTCGACTAAAAGCTCTATGTTCGTAACTATAAATAGTACCTTAATTAGTTATCAGTGGCATCAGTGCTATAAATGAATTTAATTTGTTCGCAGTGGTCATCTTGCCCGGAGTCACCCTATTAGACTAATTAAAATAAATGTAAGTATTAGCTACCATTCCGACTGCGGCTGTGAACCTGTCAAGGTTATTGTGACTACCACTGTCCAATTCTTTAAAGAAATATTATAGAAGGGGGTTCATATCCAATTATCCAGGTATAAAAATTTATGACAATTAATCTGATATACAGTAAGTATATACATACAGCCGTGGCCGGAAGTATTGAGCATAGGTGTTTTTTGTTTACAATTTTGATGTTAAGCATTATTTCCCTATCCTAACAATGTCCGGTAACGGTAAATGTTATATTTTATTTATAAATATAGAAAACTTCACTTAATAACACTTTCAAGGTACTTAAAAAATATGAAAACAGAAGGTACCAAAAATGTAAATTTAAGTCGGTGCGACATATTGCAAATATTCTATGCAGTTACTACTAACTTCAACAAAACATGCCTATTAGTTTAAATTAATTGACAAAATAACTTAAACAAAGATGGAAACGATGGACTAAACTTTCCAGTTTTGTATGAAAATCGCATTGGTGCTCAACACTTCTGGCCAAGGCTGTATATAGTTCAAGAGGATTGGAATAAAATAGATACAACCGGTCAAATCTGATGAACTCCGGACTGACTCTACTGATGCCATGGAAGAAGAGGAAAAGTGCTTTTTGCCTTTGTGTACGACAGTTACCTAAGTAAATACATATAGTACCTACCAGTGACGGTGGCTAAAAAAATTTCTTAGGCAAGCCGGTGCTGAATTTGGCTTATAATTTCTCCATGAGCTGTAGGAAAACTGCTCAGGCGCCTGAAACTTAGGCAAGCCGACGGGAACCGTGTTCTATGGACGCGCCGCCACTGGTACCAATATATTGCTAAAAACCCATTAGTTATGGCATCAGCAGACAAAAATCTAATGAAATTTTGTAGTTTAGAATTAGTATTTAGTGCCTGCACTTATAAAACAGCATTTTCATCATCATCATCATCATCTCAGCCATAAGACGTCCACTGCTGAACATAGGCTTCCCCTTTGGACCTCCATAATCCCCTCCGGGAATCGCATGCGAGTGCTAAAATGCACTATAAATGTTGGGCTGAAGCTGGCAATCCTAGTTCAGGCCCTTATTATGAAAATATGAAAAGTAGCCGCAATGTTTTTAAAAATAAATTAAAATGGTGCCAAAGGAACGAAGAACAAATAAAAATGAATATTTTGACAGTAAACCGAGCTAATAATAATTTTTCAAAATTTTGGAAAACTACGAAGGCGCTTAACAGTAAACAAGGGTTGCCAGCCTCAGTCAATAACGTTAGCGAGCCTAAACTCATTGCCGATATGTTCGCCGCCCATTTCAAGGTTCCGCCTTTGAACGTGGAGGGTGTGTCCCCGTCGCGGCCTGCGGTCCCGGTGACCCCTCACGACAATAGGATTGTTTTTACAACAGGCGATATTGCAAAGGTTGTAAAAACAATGAAGCGTGGGAAGTCTCCGGGACACGACGGGCTCAGCGTGGAGCACATCTTCTACGGTAGTGAAGGATTGTACCGTGTTCTAGCTGATTTTTACAATGCGTGCATAGCACATTGTTATCTTCCGTCGGACATGATGAAAACACTAGTTGTTCCTATTGTTAAGAATAAAACCGGCGACCTGTCTAGTATTAACAATTATAGGCCTATCTCTTTGGCTACTATAATCGGCAAAGTGCTCGAGAGGCTATTACAGCCCGAATTGACCAGGAATCTTAAAATAGATCAGGCACAGTTTGGTTTTCGCCCAGGACTTTCGACAGACTCTGCAATATTAGGTTTAAAGTACACAGTAAATTACTATGTCAAACGGGAGACGTCAGTATACGCGTGCTTTTTAGATCTTAGCCGCGCATTTGACTTAGTTAACTATGATTTGCTGTGGAAGAAATTGTTTATGACTGGGACACCACCTGAGGTTGTGAGGCTGTTGAGGTTCTGGTACGAAAACCAAACTAATAACGTGAAATGGGGTGACGCGCAGTCTAACGACTACAGGCTAGACTGCGGAGTGCGCCAAGGTGGTTTAACATCTCCGGACCTATTTAATCTATATGTTAATGACCTTATCGAGGAGCTGAGAAGCTCTAATGTCGGTTGCCATATTGGTAACGTATGTGTTAACAATTTGAGCTACGCAGACGATATGGTGCTTCTCAGCCCCTCGATTAATGGTCTTGTAAAGCTGCTGAAAATCTGCGAGCGTTACGCAAGCAAGCATGGCCTGAAATATAATGTTCTCAAGACCGAAATGCTTGTTTTTAGGTCAGGAAAGGGTCCGGAGGTGATACCTACGGTTTATATGAATGGCGCGTCAATTCGGGTTGTAAAGAGCTTCAAGTACCTGGGGCACATCCTGAGCGAGTACTTGAAAGATGACGCCGATATGGAGAGGGAGCGCAGGGCTCTCGCGGTTCGGTGCAACATGTTGGCTCGACGCTTTGCGCGTTGTTCGACTGATGTAAAGGTGACCCTATTCAAAGCCTTTTGTCAGTGTTTTTATACATGCCAGCTTTGGAATAGGTACACTAGCCACTCGTTCAACGCGCTGAGAGTCCAGTACAACAATGCATTTCGCATATTGTTGAAATTACCACGCTTCTGCAGTGCGAAGGGCATGTTTGCGGACGCGAGAGTCCCTGACTTCTTCGCCATCCTAAGAGCCAGGTCGGCAGCTTTCCGTGCGAGATTGTTTTCGTCAACTAACGAAATTTTGTCGCTGGTAGCTAAAGACTACAGTGACGAATTTAATAAACATTGGCGAAAATTGCACCGGTCTGAGAACGGCCAGTTATAGTTATACCTAATGTTTTATTTAACCGATATATATATATGTTTGTAATTCTTTTTTTAACAATATTGCATTTTATTTTATATTTTATTTTATATTTATACTTATTTGAAATATCTGTATTTGTAATTGTAACATTTTATGGGTTTCTTGCCTGCCAAATAAAGAATTTATTTATTATTATTATTATTCTCTTTATTTATTTTTCGTCTTAGGTTAGGTTAATTTATAATATTTTTACAAAAGTAAAATATAAAAATACATCAAAAACATACAAAAACAATAAAAACATTATAAAAAACCTAACCTAGGGTGCCGCCGGCAACGGAGCAAGGCCCAGGCTGCCGGTGGTCAGGGCCGCAGAGAGAGGAACCTTCGGACTATACGCGCCGTGTCCAGGATTACCGCCTTCTGTATCTGACCCTTGATCCAACCACAACCTCGTAGCGAAAGCCTCTCAAGATGTTGGTCGAGACTCTTCGCTATGAGACCGTTCGCAGAAACAACTATCGGCACAATGATCGCCGAATCAACCTCCCACATGGCGGTTACCTCGTGAGCTAAGTCTAGGTACTTGCTGGATTTGTCCTTCTCAGCCTTCACGAGGTTAACGTCACATGGGACGGTGATGTCGACGAGCATGGCCCGGCGTTGCGATCGGTCTATTATCACTATATCAGGCTTATTGGCTACAATTGTCCTGTCCGTGATAATAGATCGATCCCAATAGAGCGTGGCACGACCATTTTCGAGAACTGGCGCAGGTGTGTACTTGTAGTACGGCACTTCGTGGTCCACAAGACCGTATAGGAGAGCAAGCTGCTGGTGTATGATCCTGGCTACGAGGTTATGTCTGTGCAAGTACTCGCCGTTAGCAAGATGAGAACAACCGGAGATGATATGCCTGAGTGACTCTCCGGGACGGCGGCATGCCCGACAAATGTCGACCGTACCGTCCTTCAGGATATATCTCCGGTAGTTATTCGTCATGATAACTTCGTCCGCAATTGCACAGGCAAAACCTTCGGTTTCTCCGAAGAGGTCCCCGAATCGTAACCAGTTCACCGACGCGAGCAGGTCTACGTCGGGTCCCGTGAGGGCCCCGTAGAACCGCCCGTGTAGCTCCTTGCTCTTCCATACCGCCTTGCGATCCTCGGTGCTTAGCACCACAGGTTTGCGCCAGTTCTCGTTCGCCAAGGAGAGCGGCGTGAGGCTCTTATCTACTGCCACCACATCACGATGCATCCCACACTCGTTGTTAAGGAAATAATTCCTGAGATTGTACACCTCACGGTTGTGGAGATTTTTGGCGTTTAAAAAGCCGCGACCTCCACACTTCCGTGGGATGTACAATCTCATAACGGACGAGCGTGGGTGAAGCATACGGTGTGTGGTGAGCAATAGACGGACCCTCCGATCCAGGGCATCCAGCTCGGTCTGTGTCCACCTTAGTATGCCAAAGGAGTATGTGAGTAGGGGCATTACCCAGGCGTTGAAGGCGCGCACCTTGTTGCCACCTGACAAAAGACTATTGAGTACTTTTGTCAGCCGACCAAAGAAGCGCTCCTTCAACGCCTGTTTAATACCCGCATCCTCAATACCCAACGACTGTGACATACCAAGGTATTTGTAGGTTTCTGATTCAGAGATAGATCTGAACGTCATTGTCTCAGAAAGCTGTAAATTTGTTGAATTATTATTATTATAAGTATTGGTCGGAAGCGACTTGCATCCAGCGTCTTCCGGCGACCTTTATAAGGTCGTCTGTCCATCTTGTGGGTGGACGTCCTACGCTGCGCTTGCTAGTCCGCGTCCGTGGTCTCCACTCGAGCACTTTTCGAAACAGCATTTTAGTTAGTTATAAAAGTTGCTAGTTATAATCAGGTAGGCACTACACACTGCTTGCCGGGCGAAGCGGTAAAGACGGAATAGGGTTTACAAATAAATGATTGATTGATTGATAGCATTGATAGGCAGAAAGGTATCTGACCTTGTCTGGCACACTGGGTCGTATTCTAATTTAAAAGAATATTTAGATATACGAACCAACTTCAATACAACTCCAATTCATTAAATACGCAATACAGCTAGCGCCTAAACGTCTGAATCAGAAATATCGGAATTTGTTTGAAAAAGTACTGTACAGTTACAGTACACTACTACTATAAATTATCTATAGGTACAGTCGACGTCAAATATATGTTTACACTTTTACATCCATTCATTGTAATAAGGTACAAAAGTGTAAATATATCTTTGACGTCGCCTGTACAGTCCAAAAATGTAGTATACCACCCTGGATGAGGTTCGTTTGAACGTCATGAGACAACAAGGTCGTGCATGTTTTAAACTCCGTTAGAAAAGTCAACCTTAGCGATCGTTAGATCTCGCAGAAACTTTTGTCAAAACTGGTAGACCACTTTCTTGGCCCACTGTACATAACTCTGTTGTTTAACGATTTGATTCGGATACGTAACTGCTTACGCAACAAAACATAGGTAAACTGCGAAGATTTCATTTCAAACTGTCTTCTTAGAAGTCAATAGTATAAAGGGCGCCTATTGTGTAGTTTTACGTTGAAGTGTTTCTTCACTTGATGTTCTATGTATGATATTACTTTCATCACAAAAGCTACAGTCAGAACCAGAAGTGACATAGTTTTAAACTCAACCAACTCCTTTTTGACGGCCTCCTAGCCTAGTCGATAGTGACCCTGCCTACGAAGCAGGAGGTCCCGGGTTCGAATCCTGGTTAGGGTATTTATTTGTGTGTTATCAGAGACATTTGTTCCTAAGTTATGGATGTTTTCTATTTATATAAGTATTTATCTATTATACAAGGTGTTTCCTGTAATAATAGCAATAATTAAAACGTAGATTCTCCGTCACCGTCATTATAAAACTTTTGTTCAACTACTTTTAAAAAATATGCATTTTTAGATTGCCTCTTTTCATACAAACTAGATAGTATTTTCAATGTAGGTACGTTAAAATCCGTCTAACTGACATCGCTTGTCAGTCTTGTCACCCTACATAACAAATAAACACTTGTAGACATAATAAATGTTAGAGTACGCCGTGTTCGAATAAACTTTAAAGTGTCCTAAAAATAAAACCTTTAGTTATTTTTAAAAGTCACCGAACAAACGTTGTCTAATTTGAGGAGTAAAATTTGCGTTTTAATTTATTGCTGTTACGATATATGTGACATTCCACGAAAAAAGGTACCTTATGGCGGTTGGGGCTTACGCTATTTCTAACGACGCTGCAATACTAATGCGATGCTTCGCAACGTAAGCGCCAACCCCCATAAGGTACTCACCCGTGGGATGTCACATACATCGTCTTCTAGTACCCATAAGACCCACACAAGCCTTATTAAGCTTACTGTGGGACTAGGTCGACTTTTGTAAGATTGTCCCATGATATTTATTATTATTATAAGTATTATAACTCCCGATGTCCAGGGTTGGAATCAATATGATCAATTTTGAGGTACAGTGGGCCAAGAAAGTGGTCTACCAGTTTTGACAAAAGTTTCTGCGAGATCTAACGATCGCTAAGGTCGACTTTTCTAACGGAGTTTAAAACAATCACGACCTTATTGTCTCATGACGTTCAAACGAACCTCAACCGTAGGTTGGTAGACCACATTTTTGGCCGACCGTACGAGCCTTCGATGATTGCTTAAATGCCTCTTAGCATTTACAAATATATACAATATACATGGGAAAAGACCGGTTCCGCTGTGACCCGGGTAGTCTAGGGGTTATAGGTTCTGCCGTGAATGCTGAAGCAGACTTATGCCTTTGTATAAGACATCTACTTATATTTAAGTTTATAAATTATATAGTGGTGTGTAACTATTTATTAAAATCATATCATTTGTTCTGTAGTTGAGTAGACAAAGCTTTATCGTCAAAAAAATTGCGTGTCAAGATCATATCCTCGAAAAACTCGCCCGCTGAGCTAGCTTAGAATATTACTTATTCGAAGAAAGTATTTTTTTTTAGGTTCGCGAACTTACAAAAAACAACGCTTTTGAATAGCTTAGAGACGGCCGAAATACTGCTTACTATACCTATCTTATGTAATATACAGGGTGTAACAACAATATTGGTGATCCGTTTAAGGGCACAATTGGTATCATATTGCGAATAAGAAATAGACCAAGAAAACTTTTTGGACGTGAAAATATATTTTTATGTGCACCTACACATCGTCTCAGCCTGACCCTCCATACAAAACCATATTTTTCGCGAGAAATTTATTTTTTGCTAGTTTTTCATATTTAAAATACGATACCAATTATGCCCTTAAAAGGATCACCAGCATTTTTGTTACACATAATGCATGGTGTTGACATATGTCATCTTTTTCTGTTTAAACTTAGTTTTATTTTAAGGCTGTTGACATTCGAAATCGGAGACAATTGTCCTTGAATCTCGTTGTCTTGACATGCGTGCCTATTTCATAAATGACCTTATGGTCAGTACGTAGTCACACCTCTTAAAATCTGGGTCAAGTTTACACTCTATACGGATTGACACGTAACTTATAATGACTTGGCAGTTTTTTCGCGATGCCTTCTTTTTCATAATTAGATGACGTTTAAAACCAATGTGGCATATGATTAATCTAATCAGTCTAAATTTTCTAAAATAAATTCAAACTGTCATTATTTTTGGCAAAGGTACAGTCCATAATTGACCGAGGAGCCGAGCGTAGCGAGGCGACGAACGTCTCCGTTTTCACTGGTACGACGATTTGGCAGATTGATGTGTGTGTATTGGTTGGTTGGTTGGTTGGTTGGTTGGTTGGTTGGTCAGTGTCGGTCTAGAGGTCGCATTTTTCATCCGATTTCGATGAAACTTGGCATGTACGTTCCTTGATTTATTTTGCAAAAATTGTCGAGCCATTTTTTTGATTGGGGGGGAAATGAGGGGTGAAGGGGGAAAGTTTGCTGTCGCGTTATTTATGGACGGATTTCAACCATTTTCGGGTAAAAGTTCAAGCCCACAGTTCCTTAGAGATTGTTGTAAAAAAAAGTTTCGAGGGGGGAAGGGGGAGAAGGGGGGGAATGCTCCGAAGTCTACGGTTCACAGAACTACTAGTAGTAGAAGTAACTAAGTGGGTGAGGTGTTCAAAATGACCTTCACACGCTCTTATGGGGACTAAGACCCGGTTCCCACTTGGCGGATGTCGGGCCCGGATTTTAATCGGATGTTCCAATGGCAGAACATTTTATATGAAGCTATTCCCACTTGTACGACACAATTTTGTATGAGGCGCCGAGACTAGATTAAAATCAGGGCCCGACATCCGACAAGTGGGAACCGGGGCTAATGCGTATGAATTCTCCGCTTGAGGCGCTAGTGTAGACGGAGATCTTCGAAATGTCAAATGCCATAGTAGGTGATTAAGAGTCGCCAGGACGCTCGCGTGAACTCGCGTCCCCATACGAACGTAGTTCAGCTCTCATTTTAAAACAACATGCTTTAGAAACACGAAATTTTAGCAAGAAAATATAGCAAAAATAAGTTTTGTATGTAAATCTGTATCTGGCTGTATTTTCTTTGTATTACAATTTTTTGCAACGAAAACGAATTACCAACATAGATCTGTACTACTTAAATGCCCATGCCAAATTTCGTGGTTCTAAAGCATGTCGTTTTAAAATGAGAGCTAAACTACGTTTGTATGGGAATGCGAGCGTCCTGGCGACTCTGAAGTGGGATTCGCGGAATTATTTTGTAATTTAAGAGTCGCCGCCAGGACGCTCGCGTGAACTCGCGTCCCCATACAAACGTAGTTCAGCTCTCATTTTAAAACGACATGCTTTAGAACCACGAAATTAGGCATGGGCAAATTGTAATACAAAGAAAATATAGCAAAAATAAGTTTTGTATGTAAATCTGTATCTGGCTGTATTTTCTTTGTATTACAATTTTTAGCAACGAAAACTAATTATCGACATAGATCTATACTACTAGAATGCCCATGCCAACTTTCGTGATTCTAAAGCATGTCGTTTTAAAATGAGAGCTAAACTACGTTTGTATGGGAACGCGAGCGTCCGAGGTTCACCAGAGTTGCAGAGTATGCAGAATCTACTAAGCCACGTTCACAAAGTTAGTCAAAATTAGCCTAAAATTTAAAGTTTGAGAGTAAGTGGTATTTTTGACTCCTTGATGACATATTAGTGATCGCGATACCTTACGAAGTTATTAAATACCATGGTAGCAAAATATAAACACAGCTCAGAGGTCAACCTGCGCTTTAAACATACTCCTGTAAAGGTAAACATGTATTTATTAAAACAATTATTAAGCGCCAGGTAGCGCCCTCATTGGGGGATTGTATTTTCTAATAAACGAATAAATTTTTGTATAATCTCTCATATGATACAGTTTTATATAACTTACTTTTCGTTACCCGGAAAAAAGTAGCCACCATTTGCCGTTTAGGTAATGAAGCAAAAAATACGCAAAATGAAACTATGTGACATAGACCAAAAGTTGCGGAATTAGTAGGACTACAACTTAACATGAGGGATTATACAGAAATTGATTTGTTTATTGGGAAATACATTTCGCCCAAAGAGACGCCACTGGACGGTCGACACAGTCTTATGGCATTGTTTATGATACTGCAACTGTCATTTAAATAATTTATAATTTGTCGACAATTTAAAGTGCCTGAGAGTATTTCGGAGATTTTTCCGGGTCGTAAAGAGGCGGTGAAATTATGTTGACGGTGAAATTAATAAAGATCTTTAAATGTCAAGTTTTTACAAGTGACTTGGTAAGTATCGTTCAGACTTGAGGTCGATCATGTTTTTGATGAGCAAGTTCCAATTTTATGAAGGAAATCTGTTTATTTGTATAGCAAGGTAAACATTATGTCTGTAATAAGGTATGGTAATGGTACTTACCATTTACATTTAATTATTATGGTTTAATACGTGATAATATATTTTTACCATCTTTACTTATTTGGACGACGGACGTGTAGTTTTTTTATATTACAATTATATCGGAATTAGTGGGTACCTACTTAATAGGTATCTAGCTTACAGTGGCAGCACGTTAAAATATATTTAAGTAAGCAAGCCGGAGCTAATTTGGCTGTCTTTTTCTCCGTGTTCTGTAGGGATGTTACTTACTTACCAAATAATTCGGGAAGCATGTGGGAATCGAGAGAGTGAAAATACTATTCAAAATTGGTATCGTATCGTGAGTAAGAAAAAGTAGGTAGTTAAGCGAAAATTTGTTTGGACGGGCAAAACATGTTGTTTTGTATTGGACACGTCGTCACAGCTAGCATACAAAATTAAATGTTTTTTTTTGTTTTCATAATTAGAATACGATACCAATTATGCCCTTAAAAGGGTCACTACTATTTTTCTTACACCTTGTATGGTACATGTATTTGACATAGTTATCTAAAGCCATTGTTTTTTTGCACTATTCTTTGCGCCATCTCTTCCTGTGTTTTTACATCCATCATTTTGTACTTATTTCAATGTACTTACAGTTTTTACACATAAACTTCGAACTTACATTTTAAATATTGACCGCTACATATTTTTCTGTATTGCCCTTCGGCCCTTCCTGGCTCTGACAGACGTCATCCGAGCCCTGACATATACGTTTATGATAAAATCACTTCGCAAAATGTCATCGAATCGAGCATGATTTCGACTGCGGTGACAGTAATGGGATGGAGCCATGCGTCTTGACTTGGCATGTCACTCTTGAACTATTATCTGTCAAAAATATTTTTTTGTTTATTTGTCCGGATCCATATAAACACTACAATTTGTACACTACAATTTTGCATTACTACATGTATTTGGAAATTAAATTAATTAGAAAAAATAACAATAATCGTGTGATATGACTTGTTGTGAGAATCTTAAATACTTTTTTTTATTGGTATTTCAATATAAATAGTTCTTAAATTATTTAGGAGAAATGGTTTAAAAAACTGCCCGGATTTTTCTAAATAAAAAAAAATGTTTTTTATATAAATTACAAGGAAAAAAAACATATTATGAAGTTAGTCTACGTTCAAGCGTAAGTTGGACTTTAAAAACAAAGCATTGTTAAAATTATTGCATTGTACGGTACCAACCCTCGGATTGCACCAAATTAAAAAAAATATTTTTGTATACAGTTGTGGCCTGTAATACGAGCAAAAAATCAAAACGTAGATTCTACTCCTCAAACAATAAAATTTTTGTTCAACTACATTTAAAAAATATGTAGTTCTCGTTCCCATAGGTACAAACTAAATCTACTAAATTTTTTGCTCGGAGTTACAAGGCCACACACGGTAGACTGTTGACTTTGAATCGATATTAAATGACTAATAAAAAGTGAGTATTTAAATTAATTAACGTAAATGACCTAGGTACCACACCCACCTATGGGTCAGATAAGTTTTTGCAATATTTACATCGTGAAATGTTAATGAATTCATAATGTCATAACATAATCTTAAGATTGCGTCGACCGTCCAGTGGCGCCTTCATTAGGAGGACTGTGTTTACGAATAAACTAATCAATTTCTGTATAATCCATATCTTAAGAGTCGCCAGGACGCTCGCGTGAACTCGCGTCCCCATACAAACGTAGTTCAGCTCTCATTTTAAAACGACATGCTTTAGAACCACGAAATTTGGCATGGGCATTCTAGCAGTACAGATCTATGTCGGTAATTCGCTTTCGTTGCTAAAAATTGTAATAAAAAGAAAATATAGCAAAAATAAGTTTTGTATGTAAATCTGTATCTGGCTGTATTTTCTTTGTATTAAAAATTTTAGCGACGAGAACAAATTACCGACATAGATCTGTACTATTAGAATGTCCATCCCAAATTTCGTGGTTCTAAAGCATATCGTTTTAAAATGAGAGCTAAACTACGTTTGTATGGAAACGCGAGCGTCCTGGCGACTCTTAAGTTCTAGTCATACCTACTAATTCCGCAACTTATGATCTATGTGATACAATTTTATATTACTTACTTTTGGCTTCATCACTTAAACGGAAAAAAGTGGCCACCATTTTCCGGTTAGGTAATGAAGCAAAAAATACGCAATATAAAACTATGTGACAAAGATAAAAGTAGCGTAATCAATAGGACTACAACTTAACACTGAGGGATTATACAAAAATTAGTTTTTTAGGAAATACAATCCCCCCAATGAGGGCGCCAGTGGACGGTCGACACAGTCTAAGTTTGCAACGTATAATTAAAAAAATTCTTGGTCATAATTCGTAATTAAGTATAACTTTAAAAAGTTCTAATTGAATGATTACACAAATAAATTCTTTATACGGTTTAATTTATTGCTCATATTGGATTTACACACTATATGGATGTATATCAAGCAATAATTTCCATGTTGTGAGTTCCAATAAAAGGTGACCCATTTCCAGTGTAACTACTTTTTATCAGCTGATCAGAGCAACTTGGAGTAAGGCTGATTTACGCTAAGTGTGCGGGTCTGCGAGCTCTAAGCCTCTAGAGGCTTGAGGTCCGCTTGGCATCCTAATCCAATAAGTTAGCGTATGTACTTGTTTTTAGGAAAGCGATTGCCATATAACCGTCCAGCCAAAAGGGGGGAACTAGGCCTTGTGGGGTAAACCCCGGTATCCTCTTTAATCTGTCACTAAAAAGCGGCGTAAAATACACATGAAGTGATATTTCGTACATAAGTTCCGAAACTCAGCAGTACGTGCCGGGGGTCGAACCCGAAGACCATCTTTCCGCCAGGCTATCAGCGATGTGGCTATGCCAACATGACGTTATGAAATGGCTGTATTTTGCGCTTCAAATGTTGCTTCTACATGCAAACTACATTGTCTCTAATAAGATTTGTCTCTGTGCCCAATTTTCAGCAGGTTTGTGACACCAATTGTATTAAAATTCTATTAAGCAACTTGATACATAAAATACAGAACATTGTATTATAAAGATTACATTGATCTATGCATTTCCTCAATTAGTCAGTTCAGGTCTTACTAAACACTAGGTCATTCGCTTTCGATGTCTAGAATCTAGATGTTTAACGATCTGTTGTATAATAAAACCAAATCTAGATGTTACAAGTCTGATATAATTGCACACAGAGGGTTCTCAAAATTGTGATAATGTTTTAACTACTTAGGTAGTTATATGTTATATCATTTCAATATATCTAATAATAATCGCGCTACCTAGACGCAGAGATATTTTCATAGAGAGTTTAAGTAAAAGAAAATTATGGAGAATAATATAAAGCAATGAATATAATTGTACTGTTAGGGAAGTCAAAGAGAATGATAAAAAAACAGGGAAACTATAGTATTTTATGTAACTGTTACGTAATAGGGGTCCTTAAAACACGAGTGTGGTTTTATGAAACGAATGAAGTGAGTTTCATAATAAGATCACACGAGTGTTTTAAGGCCTAATTACGTACAGTTGCATACACTGCTTTATCTACACACATATTGTAAACCCGAAATGATGATTGAATGACTGCCATTGCACGGATTGCAGCGCCATCGCCATGGTCAACGCGATTGTGCCGGCGGTCGGAGGGGCGCGTGCCGGCGGGCGCCCGGGCGGGGCCCACCCGGATTTTCATAATGATATCGAATTTTTGCTTATTATTTGATAATAATAACATCGTTACAGATAAGACATTTGTTCTAACTACTAACGAAACAATCTATTTTTATGGTGGTTATAACGTGCGGATTTTGAACGCATCATGGAGAGTTTATGATATGGGTGTAGATAATGTGTTTAAGAAGTGTTTGTTTACACGATAATACAAGTAAGAATGAATTCACTAAGTATACGAAGTACAAGTCTAATATGAAGTCGCGCGCAAAGGCAATCCGATGTGATGATATTAGTATGTATCTTAGCTCGCTAACAAAAAGTCCGTTTTCTTCTCCACCATCTATGACAGCGTCAAAGAATTCGAACATAACCTACGGCTACCTATTAAGGCATAGCTACCTTAAAGAGAGAACTAAGCCCTCTTACGTGTACACACCTACAACGCAACTGGTCAGCTCTACTGCCACATGTGTAAAAGGGTATTCAAGACCAAGTTCGACCTGGCCAGCCAGATCAGGGCTCACAATAGTCAACCTCCATAAGGTTTGCAGTAGGGTCACCGTCATCGAATTCGATATACATAGTATGCATCTTACATAAAAAAGTACGCACGGGCCCCTAAAAAAAATTAAAAATAGATATATAATAAGTTGCTTTTTTCTGACCAGTTTTGAATTGCAATTCAATGCATGAATTTTATTATATAATGATTAATTATATTACATCAACAGTTTGGTTAATCTCCGGGGTATATTTAATGGTACGGTGTGTTCTAGAGTTTAGACTCTGGGTCATCGATATGTAATACGAAACTGTTATTTGGGGTAAGTGTGCTACAATTTTGTGTCTGCCAGCTTAATTATATGGTGTGCCATATGGACGCACCTTTTTTAACGTGGTTTTAACCTATTGCTTATGTTATAACGACTTGAGCTAAGATAACCACCCAGTAATGAGTGGGTGCCTCACGAGTCAAACAGAGGATCCGGCAGACCTCCACGACGATGGCGGGATAACTTGGACTCCTTTTTGCGAGACTGGCTAGACCGCGACGTATGAAAGAAAAGAGGGGAGGCCTGTGCCCAGCAGTGGGACACAATAGACTCATAATAAATAATAGTAGATTGTACAACAAGTGCATAAAACGAACCATTTTACGTGAGGCGTTTATCAATCCGAGCTAGCTCGCGAGCGAGGATTGATATAAAGTTGAGCGTAAAATGGGTTTTATGGACACGTTGTACACTCTACTTTTCGCTTCGATTGCGAGAAAATAAAACAACAACATGTAAGTATTGTAAATAATCATTTAATTAAAATTAAAAGTAACAATACTGGAATGTGAAATATTTGAAGTTATCGTTTATTGGTTTTCGTATGGTAAGTTTATGGTCTGCAACTGAGTATTTGTCTTCACGTCATCTGTAGTAATATTGATAAGTTCTTCGCCCCGACATGCCCCACTGATTCCAAATATGATCGCTACCTACAAAAAAAAGTAACCACTATTAAAACGTTATTGGCTGTGTGCATGAGTGTGGCGCCATCTCTTGAGCAGGAGGTGAAAGGGTTTTTCTTTTTTATGGCATATCCTCCTTGCTTATATGAAATGTCACTGGCTGATTCACTATTTTGACAGTTGACCCTACGGGTGATGTCAAATGTTTTGAAATGTGATATTGACAAGAGCCCAATTTCTTGTTACATTGTGCGCTGCGATCGTTTACGTTACCCCCACCATGCACTTCGCACATAGCCGATACTATCGTTCACTAATTATTGTAAAATATGAAAAGAATGTTTAAAATTAACAGGTTTCATGTAGCCAAATATTTTTCATCCGGAGCGATATTTATGAGTTTCGATTTGATTTGCAGTGAAAAGTTTGGATTTTACACTTTTGTGCCCAGTTGCCAGAAATCGGTTATGTTATGCATTAACATTTTCTAAAATAGGTAGTTTTTTTTAAACTGATTATTTTTATGTTAGAAATCATCATCATCATCATCTCAGCCATAAGACGTCCACTGCTGAACATAGGCCTCCCCTTTATATAAAAAAAATTGATAAAAAAATAAAAATAAAAATAAAAATAAAAATTATTTATTTTCAGATATCTGAGATCCATAGATTGTTAGTTACACATATACAACTACATTAGCAAACTAATATTAACTTAACGACTATAAAATTATAACTTATTTATTTTATAACTTATTTTATTTTTTTAGGTCTTATCACATGCAGATCGGTGTATCGGCGGAGAATGTCCGAATCCCACTATAAAGGGGGGGTTTGTCATACGCGCTCCGCATGGCAGGGGGGTTGTTAGAAATATCAACCATAAACGTCAGCTAGTAAAGTTTATTAAAAACTAAATCACTTGTCGCTGAAAAGAAGTCATTCACTCTAAAAATAAGTAAATTATCCAATGCGATGTGAAACAATTAGACATTTAGATTAAAATCTAGGGCATTTTGCAAAACTATTTATCTTCGCACGGTTTAGCCTTTGAGCTCAGCAATAAACGACAATAAAGCTTATTACATTTATGTCGAAATATGTCTGACATAAGAGACACCATCATTGATTTGACACACTATTATGTAAGCTGACACACTGTTTAATTACCCGTAACTTCATCTCAGAACACGTTCAATTGTAAATCTTGTTCTTATGCAATACGGTACAGATTCGAACCAGTTTCGAAATGCGCTTATGTTAATTTTTATAAAGCCGCCGAAATGAGTCTTGTAATAGTTAACTAGGATCATTTGTTGTAAATAATACTTCATAGTTACATTATGAACATATCACATTAACTAGCACATCTAAACTGTATAATGTAACCATTTTTAGAGTCTTCGTACATTCGCCATTCATATATATATGTGCAACCAAGGTGATCAAAAAAATCTGAACGATACCTCTATTTTCAAGTGCATATTCAGACATTTTTGAATATCTTGGCCGCTCCGATATATTTGATGGCGACTATGGGATTGCCTCTTAAAAATAATCTGAAGATAAGATAGGTAATTCAAGACACGGCAGGGAGGAATCTAGAAAATAGTTTCTAAAGTCCAATAGTAAAAGTTGTCTGATATTTACTTTAAAAGCACCAGCCAAGTGCGAGTCGGACTAGCAAACCAAAGGTTCCGTAATCGCACAGTACTGTTTTTTCAATTCGATTGAACCCTCAGATTATTATAGATTTATCTGTAATTTATTCTATAGAGAGATTTGAGTTCTTTTTTGAAATATTAGGTCCATCTTGTTGTGAAAAATGGACCATTGTCTCTTCGCGAGTTGTAAATGTTCGCTTTTTTATTGTGTAACTTCAAATAAAATTTAAAAAAAAACTTTGTGACTCTTACAAAAAGCTTGCCTTGGTAATGCTGCTCCATTTCGTATATAAAAAATATATTAAATCCACGCTCCCAAACAAACCTGCGTTTAAAACCCTCTTCAATGGAGGGTATACTTACACTAGTACACTAACGGTGACCCTTATTAGATAGGCCAAACTGTGTAAACACCACTAGACGGAGCTGCTCTATTTTTTGTACATTTCTTAAATCAGATGTATTCTACAAACCGGCAACTAAGTTCACCCTCTCACACAACCTTGCAATTCAACCCTCTACTCTACCATCACCACTGGTGACTTAAGACTGGTGATTCACCAGTCTTAAGTCACCAACATCAGCGATTGGGGTTAGGTTCATTTGTGTAAGATTGTCCCCAAATATTTAAGACACCAACATCAGCGATGACCCTTAGATAAGCTACATCGCATGGATCTACTCTAATGTGTATTATTAAATCAGATGTATTCTACAAAACAGCAACTAAGTCCACCCTCCCAAGCAACCTTGCATTTGAAACTCTCTATCATCACCAGTGTTAAGACACCATCATCAGCGATCACCCTTAAATATGCTAAAATCGCATGGATCTACTCTAATTTGTGTATTTTTTAAACCAGATGGATTTTACAAACCGGCAACTAAGTTCACCCTCCCAAACAACCTTGAATTGGAAACCCTCTACAATCACCAGTGTTAAGCCACACTTGCGCAACCCCTGCGCAGGCGCTGCGCGCTCTCAGTACGAGGCGAGCCGTGCACTCGGCTCACTGCTCCCGCGCCGACCTTGGGTGAGTTGCGCAACTTACACTTGACCTTGGCTGAAAACCGGCGGCTTTTGTGTGCAATCTGTCAACATTTAAAAATAAACTTGTGAGTGGGGATCGATAGATTTTGCTGGCACTGCCAGGATGACAGCTGTCATTACTTGAGCTGTCAAAGTGACAGTTATGAAGCTGAAAGCCGGCGGTTTCATGCCAGTTAACAATTTTTTGTGTTCGAAATGCTACTTTTTTATGTTATTTGTGTTTTTTTATCGATCGATTAATTCCAATTTCGGTGATCGGAATAATTATGATAAGATGCAAAGACTCGATCAACCGACCCAGATAGCCGGTTTTATGCTCGGATTCAGGACAGGAACTTTCTTAATGTTTCTAATCTGACAGAACTTTTCAGTATTTTTTCAAAATGTACCATATTCTACCGCACAGATTTTTTTGTTATCATAGCAATTCCAGGGAGCTTTATATGATTTAGGGTTGATTGCACCAAATCGTCTCAGTCGCCGTTAAAACGTTGGCAATTTTTTTTGTATGGATATTTTCAAAGTACTGGGCCGGGTAATGCTGATAAGACCGTCATTAATGGTTGGTGCATCTGGCCCTAAGTCAGGGCCACATTGCACCACCGTATGTTAACGTCATCGTTAAGATTTTCTTTTAAAAACTTTTACAGTTTTCTACCCTCGTAACCTCGTAAGGCCCAAGGTCCTACTTGTAGTACTTATTGTCTTCGATGAAATTTGAATCATCCATTCTATTTCCATAGAGTTGCATTTGTTTTGTAACGTTCGATTTTGAAACAAAATAAAATCGACCCTGCTTCTTTGTGTTCTTGGTTTAAATTTCAGTGGCAAGTTTTCGATTTTTCATTAGTATGGCAGAGCCGCAGGAGGCTATGGGATGACAGTCCCATCGTCATATTTTAACGTTGTATAAAAGTTTATTGATTATACATACATGAAAAAACCCTACTCTAAGTCTCGTATATGTACTTATATTTTGTACAATATGACCACCTGTCCCGGAGAATTTATGGTAACTAAAAACAAAACAGGGTTTTGTAGAAAACGCAATTAAAGTTGTAAACTAATAACTCGTAATTTAATAACAGCAAAAGTTAAACTTACTGAGCGATTTAAGAAGTTGGTATGAGCATAATTAATTTCTTTGTTTATTTTTTGTCTCTTTTGAATCCATGAAGGAGGTTACTCATTCAAACAATGAATAACAATTAAGATAAAAAAAAAGAAATCAATAGATATTTCAATGTGTCGTTAATAACTGTTTTGAGTATTTTTTTATGTAAAAAATTACGAACTTAGGTACCTTTTTTGGGGGGGAAAATATACGGGTTCCAGTCTGTTTGAGGATCACAGCCCCCTGCTGTAATACCTACTGCCTCAAGACTTAGTCGCCTTGTACAACAGGCAGGGAAAATCGTAGCCGTATTCTGATGCGTCGCCTTAATACATACATACATACATATTATCTTATCACGCCTGTTAAAGAATACGCGGGAAAATGACCGGTGCCATTGTGACCCGGGTAGCCTAGGGGTTAGGGCGTCTGCCGCGAATACTGGTTCGATTCCATCCCTGGGCACGAGTTGCCTTGGTCAGCTTTTCCTTTGTATATTTTTATATTTAATTTACTGTAGTGTAATTTTAATTTATCGATTTATATTGAACGCATAAACATTCCGCTTACCCATATACGGCGAGAAATGCGTCGTATTGTAAGATGACCTTATAACGTCACATTAATAGTATCTTGCATGCCTCGTTCAAGGTCATCGTCTGATGACCTTGACCCTTTTAACGGACCTTTATGTATTAACACCCGTTTACTAATATTAGTGATTATATATTTATTATAGGTATTAGAAAAAACGTGTTTCTTTATAGGTCAAGATATGATTTTTAATATTAACATAATTTATAATATTTTTAGGTCCTTTTATACGTTGAAGTATTTATTTAATTTTATGACATTATTTATTGTACCTATTATACACCGTGTTTTTTTATTCACTTTAATTTCAGCATATGGGTACGACTAAGAAAACGAATTAGCATAATAGGTTTTTTTAAGTCTTTGAGAAATATACTTAATTTAAGCTCAGAAATATACCCTTGCAATTAAAGGAAATAAAAAAACACGGTGAATATAAGTTTTAAACAATTTTATATTTTAAGTAAGTTTATTATTATGTATAGAGTAGTAAATAAATATATAAAGTTTCCGCTTTGTTTTTATTTATTCGCTTGCTACGAGTATTTCCTCTGTCACGTCAATGTTTTCGATTTTAGTATTATTAAATTCCTAATCACCTACAGAATGCTAGAGTAAGAGAAAAAAAATTGTATGGGACACGTCGTCGCAGCTGGCCAATCCATTCAAAACTAAATTTTTTTTTCGCGAGGATTTTTTTCTCTGTTTTTCAAAATAAGAATACGACACCAATTAGGCCTTTAAAAGGATCACAAGCATTTTTGTTACACTTTGTATGTGTCACATAAAACTAGAATTCAATGTTAACTTCGATATTTCTAGGCATCGTGACCCTAATTACATCATGTATTCCCCCTCCCCTCATTACTATCTACAGTCCGAGTTCTAACCGAACATTTGGGGAACCAGTGTAATGTTACTAGACCAACTCCTATTTTGCATTTCAATCTTTGCATCATTTTTCATAGTTATATAATGTAACCATTCGGTAAGTTTACAACATATTGCTATGCATATTCAGATTGATATTTCAAATCACCTGCAGAAAGTTACCGTACAGCCATCAAATATATCAGAGCGGTCAAGGTAGTCAAAAATATCTGAGCATGCACTTTATCGCCTTGACAATAGAGGCGTTGTTCAGATATTTCTGACGATATCTCTGATGGCGACTGTACGTGAGGTCAAAATTTAACTAACTACCTATACTGCGACCACGCTAACTGTTCGGGTATGGGCTTCTAGTCCAGAAAAACAACGTATTTCCAATTATAAACTTAGATTTTATTTTATCCTATATGCACAGACAAGAATACAGAGGGCAAGAGAACGACATATATAGTGGCGCCATCTGTCAGCGGCTAGTAGTAACCTATCCTAATGTAAATGTGGACAATGTTAAATTTTCTAATTATTTTAACACTCCCACTAAAATTTAACACTATAAAAATTGTTTTGACCCATTTGACCAAGCCAGAATAAATGAGCTCTGAAAATAAATACAGAGATTACAAAAAAAACTGAAATATTATTCTGGTTTGGTTTACTAGACACTTATGGATGTTATAAAAAAACTTAACTAAAACACCATTATGAGAATAACATCCAAAAGAGTTCAACGTCATTCTGGTTTGGTTTACTACATACTTATGGATGTTATAAAAAAACTTAACTAAAACACCATTATGAGAATAACATCCAAAAGAGTTCAACGTCATTCTGGTTTGGTTTACTACATACTTATGGATGTTATAAAGAAAAACTTAACTAAAACAATATTTGATCCCTTAGATAAGTGAAAGCTTGAGTAGGTAGAGCTTTAGTCAAAATATCTGCTAATTGACTTTTACTTGGAATGTAATGGATTTTAATTAGACCCAACTCTACCTTCTCCCGTATGAAGTTATATTTTACATCGATGTGCTTTGTTCTTTTGTGATAAACAGGATTATTAATAAGTTTAATCGCAGACTGATTATCAACATATAGCACAATGCAATCTAAATGTTCACCTAACTCTAACAATAATCACTGTAGCCACAGAATTTCTTTTGCGGCTTCACAAGCTGAAATAAATTCTGCTTCGGTTGTGGAGAGAGAAATGGTCTTCTGTTTCTGACTTGACCATGTTATAGGACCACTATTCATTTTGAAAATGTAGCCTGTCGTTGACTTACGCGTATCTACGTCACTGGCAAAGTCAGAATCTGAAAAGCCAACCAGATCATTACTTCCTCCATATTTAATACATACATCCTTTGTTTGAATTAAATATCTGATTACACGTTTGACAGCATTTACATGCTCCTTGCTGGGATTGTTCACATACCTACTTAATACATTCACTGCATATGCAATGTCCGGCCTTGAGACCGAGCATAAAAACAATAAGGAGCCAATAGCTTCCCTATACGGAAAATCGACATTGCTTTCTTCGACATTCTTCGTTATAATTACATTAACATCTGCCGGGGTGCTAGCTGGATTTGCAGTACTCATACAAAATTTATCAATTATTTGGTTAATGTATTCTTTTTGATGGATACAAATATAGTCATCTGTTCGCTCAATTTGCATGCCCACAAAATATTTCAAATTTAATTCTTTAATTTTGAAAGCTTGCTTTAAATACTCAATTATTTCCTGAATCAGCTGTTTATTTGAAGATATTACAAGGGCATCATCAACATAAATAATTAAGAACACTTTTGTCTCATTAAAATTGCCTACATAAACACAGTTATCAGCCTGAGATTGTACAAATCCATATTTAGTTAGGAAATGGGTGAATCTTTTATTCCAGCAGCGGGAGGCCTGTTTAAGGCCATACAAAGATTTGTTTAATTTTAATACAACATTTTTACCTAACTGAACACCATCAGGAATTTCTATGAAAATATCTTCTTCAAGGTACCCATTAAGGAAAGCCGTTTTCACATCAAATTGTTGAATTTCTAATTTATACTTTGCAGCTAACGAAAGAAGTATTCTAATGGAGTCATACCTTGTTGTTGGAGAGAAAATTTCTTGATAATCAACATCTTTGATTTGAGTGAACCCACGAGCACACAAACGAGCCTTGTATCGTATTTGGTCATCTTCTGTCTTCTTTATGGCAAAAACCCACTTCGTAGTAAGGGTTCGCTGTCCGCACCTTTCAACGGGGCTCCAAGTATTATTTTCTTTGTGTGCAGATAATTCTTCTTTAATAGCTTCAGACCACTCTTTTCCTTGGGGACTTTGCAATGCTTCAGCATATGTTTGTGGCAGTGACATCTCAACCAGATTAGCTTCTAAGTTTCTATTTATTCGTGGCCTCAAAAGTATTTCTCGACGTGGTTCCATTTCTATTTCTTCTGACTGCTCATATGTTGGATCATCGCTATTACAACTTAACAAGCTGTCTGACTCTGACGTAGAAGCTTCCACCAGTGTGTCATCCACAAGGCTTTCTTCCTCTTCACTATTGACTTCTTCACAATCATCCTCAAGACATATTTGTACTGTATTTCTTCTTACCTCTGGAACTTGATGTTCATCAAAAATGACATTTCTTGATATTTTTATTGACTTTGTATTTATATCAAACATTCTATAATTGGTATTATCATAACCCACTAGTATCATCTTCTCACTTTTCTTTTCCAATTTTGTTCTCAATTGATCCGGAATATGGACATAGCCAACACTACCAAACACCTTCACATGGCTTAGCTGAGGTTTGGTGCCATTCCACAGTTCAAATGGTGTGATATTTGGAGTCTGGCTAGATGATGTCCTATTCAATATATACACTGCACAGTTCACAGCCTCTGCCCATAGATTTAGTGGCACATCTCTTCCATACAGCATAGAACGAGCACTTTGAACAATAGAACGTATCTCACGTTCCGCGCGGCCATTTTGTTCTGGTACATAAGGGGCAGTGCGTTCATGAATAATCCCCTCCTTCTCCAGATATTCTTGAAAAATTCCATTTACATATTCTCCTCCATTGTCTGTATGCAATTTTCGAACACTGTGCATGTATTTATTTTTCACCATATTGTTATATTTCTTGAACATTTCAAAGACATCACTTTTATTCTTGATAAAATATACATGCCTGTAACTTGTGGCTGCATCTTTGAATAACACAAAGTAACGCATACCTTGAACTGATGTATGACTCATAGGTCCACAGACATCGCTATAGACTAAGTCACCAGGCTGTAGTTCTCCTCGTGCAGATTTGTGAAACGGAAACCTGCACTGCTTCCCATATGCGCATGCCTCACATACAAAGTCACTATGTTCACTGTCTTTTATTTTCAGACCTTCAACAACACCTTTTGCACTCATGGTTTTGATTTCTTTCACATGAATATGACCTAAGCGTTCATGCCAGATTTTAATGTCATTTTTATCTTTTTGCACCAAATTACATGTCTCTGGAACCACTGTTTTTATATTTAACTTACACAAATTGTTTTCTGTGATTTTCCCACTCATAACTACTTGATTGTCTTTACAAATAAAAGCACATGAGCCTTTCTTATGGATAGTGTAAGATTTTTTTATAATTACACCTTCAGAGAATAAGTTTCTTTGGAAACTTGGCACATACAATACACCTTGCAGTTCACTATCCTCCCACTGTCCATTAACCAGTCTTTTTATCAACACTTTGCCGATACCACATACTTCTACGGCTTGTTTGTTCCCTAAGGTCAACAATTTGCTGCACTCATATAGTTCAGTGAAGAAATCCTTTCTAAAGGTTATGTGAGACGATGAACCGCTGTCCATTAACCAGGTATCTTCTTCAGAATAGCAGGAGCCATCTTCTACATTAAATGCTAACATGTCTGTAGCTTCCTTTTGAGATTTTCCAGGCTTAGATTTCCTTGGAAAGCGACATTCTTTGGAAAAATGGCCGCGGCGTCCACAGTTGTAGCATTCAAAGCGGTGTTTAGTGGTTTTATTTTGATTTATACCACTTCCCGAAGCCCGTGGCTGATTCTGCTTAAGTTGATTCTTCCAACTCTTCCCGGCTGTGCTTGTAAGAAGAGCTGTTTCTTGTTCTTCTACAGATGCTAAGCTAGCTTCTTCGTCTAATAGACGAGCGGTTAAATTATTTAAAGTTTGTTTCTCTGTAGACAGTGACATCCAGGCTTGGCGCAGTGATCTGTACTTAAGAGGTAATGTCCCAAGTATTTTAGTGATTATAGCCATGTCACTAACAGTTTCACCACTCTCTTTAAGTTGTTTTGCTAAAGTTTCGACTTTAGAGATGTGTTGTGCGACACTGTCACCCGGTGACATCTTGTACTGGTAAAACTTTTCGTGGATTAACATTTTGCACAGTTCACTCTTCTGTTCATAGATTGACTCAAGTTTTGACATTATTTCTGACGCAGTTTCACAGTTTTCTATAAGTGTTATTTGTTTAAAGTCCATCGAAGACGTAATTATGTACATTGCCATGCCGTCACTTTTTAACCACTCCTTGGCATCTGCAGTTGGTTTTTGAATGGAGATATCAATACCTTTTGCTTTCAAAGCACATTTTATTTGAAATTTCCACTGCCTGAAGTTGTTTCCGTCGAACTTTTCTAAATTCATGGACCTTGCGGGATCCATTTTGAGGTTATATCGTCAACAATGACTTTCGACGCTCGTTGTCCTTTTTCTTTGTCGTTTTCTTAGGTTTCTTTATTTGCAGAGTTTCCTGGGCCCATAACCTGTTCGGGTATGGGCTTCTAGTCCAGAAAAACAACGTATTTCCAATTATAAACTTAGATTTTATTTTATCCTATATGCACAGACAAGAATACAGAGGGCAAGAGAACGACATATATAGTGGCGCCATCTGTCAGCGGCTAGTAGTAACCTATCCTAATGTAAATGTGGACAATGTTAAATTTTCTAATTATTTTAACACTAACTACGTCTGGACTTAGCATCGACAAATATCGGAACTTACTAATATTTTGGAGTTTACACTGGCCTCGGTTGGATATAAGCTTAATTTATTGGAGGCACTAAAAAGATTCAAATCTTCAGATTATATATATTAGAATCACTATAAAATTTAATAAATCATCATAGTTTTTACAACATACATTTTTCAATGACTTACCACAATTTTTACTCATCTAAAGTAGTATAATATTAAGCTCCTCCATATTATTATGAGACCCAAGATATAAGCTCGCCGCCCAATAGTTGACACCCACTGTCACCTTTATTGCAAATCACTTAAGTTTAAAGATGGCACGTACTGGGACTCCGACATATACCTTACATAAGTGACCTATGTCAACCTTACAAAATAATATTAATGCTGCCAGCTATGGCAAAACTACTACATATTTCGACATTTTATATATCATACTGGTTCACAAAGTAACTAGGCAGAAAGTGACTTGTATCTAAGCGTATATATTTTTCCCACATCGGTGACAAACAAGCACACAACCCGCCTCATAGTCATCATTCACTTGCCCTTGTCCCATTGACTTGGGGTCGGCGCAGCAAGTCTTGCTCTTCCTCACATCTCTGTGACCCAGCCCATCACTCACATCCTTTCTTTATCTGGCTAATGAAATGAATGAAATGAAATGAAATGAAATGAAATGAAATGAAATTAAATGAAATGAATGAAATGAAATTGTTTATTTCAGACAGTATGCCTATATCAGTACAATTAAGGGAACAAAACATAAAATAAAATGTACAGATTAAAATTAAATTAAATTAAATTAAAATTAATTAATTAATATTAATCTTAAATTAATTTAAATTACATTAAATTAAATCACTTAAATTAAATTAAATTAACATTTAAATTAAATTATGACAGTTGTTAAGACAATATATACATATAAAACAGTGAAATTAAAACGGCAACCAATCATTAAATATTAAATAATAACATAAAATAAACTGCAATAATATAAATAATTATTAAAGGCTGAGAAATACCGGCCAGCCACTATAACACTACCAAGAAATGCCAAAAACATTTATTTAAACACACAATACAATGTGTCTTTCTTTATTTCTTTTAATTGCAAGAATGTATTCCTGAGCTTAAATTAAGTATATAATAATTAGATGAGATAATCAGTAGTTAAATTTTGCCTTTCGGATTGCATAAACCGACGTAAATTGTTTTTGTACTCTGAAACACCGCAATAAATGATTCACTTGTGTCTTACGTCAATAAAATAAGCTTCCTTTGTATTTCGGAGTATTGTAATGTTCGCTATTACATTGACATGTCATAATTTTCAGTTATTTGGTCGAGTTAATCATAACACTTAATACCCTAGTTACATTAGTGACCGATATAACAATCACTTTAAGAAAAAAAAATTATGTCAATTCGTTTTCTTAATCGTACCTAAGCACGTGCAGAAATTGAAGGAAATCAAAAAAACACGGTGTATAGAAATAGCTAAAACAAAAGAAGAATGTCAGGTAGTCAATATAGTTGAATTATCGAGAGCGTGGAATTGCATATGTAGTGGTTGTACCGTGTTGTGCCTCTTTGTGTGCGGATTCAAATATAGAATGCCTGTACACAAACAATACTACTACATATGCAATTCCACGCTCTCGATAATTCATCTATACTTGAGATCCTTTAATGTAAGGAAATATATGACTTTCTTTAAACTGTAGGCTAAATAACTATAAGTTTATAATCAAACACTCCTCGGCCACAGAATAACCTTCGCCGGGCAGCGTCCACTTCTTGCCTCACTCGCAAATTTCGACACGCAGGCGCTCGCGTCTCAATCTTAAAAACTTGCCTGCAAATAGGTTATAGGAATGTGATTTAGAAATTGGATGTTGACATTAAGCCTACTATATATTTCGTTTTTTCTGAGATTAGAAATTCAGTAAACATAGAAACAGAAGTTGCCAACCTGTTCTAACCTGTTCTGTTTGAATGTTCAATTTAAACACTGCAAGCACACCAACAAACGATTAGTTAACATGATGAAGAGTTCACATTTGTAAATAAATAATGACAATTTGCAGATTATAATCCATAACAGCAATAAAAACACAATTTCGTTTTGATTATCACGTTAGAGACATGACAATTGAAAAACTGACAGTGACACACGCATACGTTATAGATCGAAAACCATATGTGTCGAACCTCTTTTTCTCCAGGTTTTTTATTGTGCAACATTCACTAAAACATTAACAATTATAAGAATAAATTATTTCGTAATAATGACTACTATTACAATACTGTAAAATAATTAGGTAATATTATTTAATGTAACATTTACAAATACCTACGCATGGCTTTATTATAAATACAAATATATTTAAATATTTTTTATTGGCCGCATTGGCACTTTGACACTTGTGACATGTATCATGCCGTATCGTGCCTGATAAAGAACCCTGTACATGCGCCTTTCAACTTTTTTCTAATCTAAAAAAACGAACTATAGGGAGATCGCGCATTGCTACTTTTTGTAGCGATACAGTCGCGATGCAGTAGCGCGACGGTCGTGACTGTCGCGATATAGTTGCTTATTCTGCCCCCGTTAGGCAATTGGCCGTATCTTATTTTTAGAGATTTCGAGTAAATCGATAAAATGTAAAATTCGATTTCGCGTTAACTTACGAAGTCTTAATTTTAAATTGTATAGCATATTTCCATAACCTCGTGTCTATATTTACTATTGTTTGGCTTTAATTATAAAAAAAAATATTTTTTTGGACAATTATTTGAGATACCGCCATTACGCTTACGATTGTTAGCTTAGATTCTTTAGTTACCGCTATTCCTCCTAATGCGCTCATATAAGGACCCGTACTAAAATTTATATATATTATTCATTAAAAAAGGATATAAAGGAAAGTAAAAAGTGAAATTTAAAGTATAATTTATTATATCTGGTAATTACAGATAATAAAATAAATGAATTTACAATCAAAATATGTGTGTTTCTATGGTTTTGTCGTCCGTAAAGAAACTGATACAAATTCAGTCAGTAACGGGTAGAAATCGTTACATTTAATATGTAAAATACAATTTTTTACTTAATATTTGAACAACAATAACAATTCTTGTTACATTATTACTCATGCGTTATGCTTAAAAATAAAGTAACCATTTGGCATTCATAATTCAGAAGGTAGTTCTAAAATAGGCGCACGTCGAATAATTCACTGATAATGAGTAAGGTTTGCAAATTTACTAAATGAATTGGCGGTATCTCATCATATGGAGCACTTGGGAAGTATATAAATATGCCGCTATTTCGCTTCAAAAATTGAGTTAGCGCCAAATGGTTTAGAAATCAAGAGAAATTTTGAGATAGGGAAAAATTTCTTAGACATTTTTAGTACAGTTATAAGTGGAAAATTACTTATTTGATTAGTACATATGAAAGAGATTTTTTCAAGCTATGCGACACAGTACCTAACTCAAAAATGATTTTTTTTGAGATACCGCCAATTGCCTACTGGGGGCAGTATTATATATACGCATATACTAGGATATGACTAACGACTGTATCGCGACATTAGCGCAACCGTCGCGGCACTGCATTTCTACTGTGTCGCTACAAAAGTAGCAATGCGCGATCTTGCTTAGGTTAGGGCTAGGTTTATGGTGTAAAATTGTATTTAAATCTTCTAAATATATATTGTAGGTCGCGATCATAGCTAAGACTCACTACACCCCAGGCTAAAAGTATGGAAACAAACATTTCATTGTATACAAATTCAAAGATTTCAAACATTTTTTTTTTGTGAAACAGGTGATCAAAATTCACATCACGCTTCACCAAAAAATTAAACAACACTATAAATTTTAGAAATTGTTATAAATTATTTAAAAAAAGTAAGTATTAAAAAAACGCCAAGTTTTGAATGTATAGTAAAATTAAGAAAAACTACATTATTTCCATTTATAAAACTTGGCGATAAGTCCGTTTTTTTAATACTTACTTTATTTAATAATTTATAATAATTTCTAAAATTTATAGTGTTGTTTAATTTTTTGGTGAAGCGTGATGTGAATTTTGATCACCTGTTTCACAAAAAAAAATGTTTGAAATCTTTGAATTTGTATACAATGAAATGTTTGTTTCCATACTTTTAGCCTGGGGTGTAAGTATATGCATGGCTCCGCCAATAATATCTTAGCGAACTCACAATGGTCTTAAGCACCACAAACCAATTTGGCGCTAACACAAAAATCTACTTAACTATAGAATCTGCTCACAAAATTTCACGAGAATTGGCTGAGAAATGCGACCTGTAGAGAAGAATAGACGGACAGACGCCGATACGAAAACATTTTGGACCAAGATGAAACGGAGACTTGATTTTGAGACTAGGAAGTAAGATAAGATAATTTGAACTTCGCAGGTGGTGAGTAATGGGCTCCGAGGTGTTAACGACTTCTAAAAAAAAATATTTTTTTTAATTATTTTTTATTGTATGGAAAACCAACAGCATAAAATATTTATAGAAATACAATAAAACTAGAAAGCCAATTACAGGTTCTCACTTATAGATCTAGATTACTTACAAAAAGAAGTTACAGCCCAACTTGAAACACATGCAAGTGCCCGATAACACAAAATAATAGAAGATACTACTCTAAAAATAACCATGAATTCTAATAAACTGCACCCGCACCTACACCGGGAGCGCTGCCCATCAATACCTTAATCAATTTAGCCCTTATCGCTGGTATGCTGTCATTAAATATATCAAAATCAATTTTCAATAAAACTTTGTTCAAATATTGTTATTTTTTATTTTCTCTCACACGATTCCTGCCTCGCAGTGAAATGAACTGTCGCCTGCGGTACCTATTTCCGAACCGATACGACCTTCAAAAAAAAAAGTCTACTTTTTATAATTTGTTCATTGCCTATGCTATATGACGGTGCTTCGTGCCAAATTTCAAGTTTCTGAGTTCACGGGAATTATCCCGTAGGTTTTGCGAGTGCCGAAAACTCTAAAATTTGCAGCATAAACGAGTGTATCTTTTGATTGCGTTGACTTTTAAGTTTGTTTTTTTCAAAGCTCCAAGGGACAATAGACCTGAGTATTTAATATAAATTTTAGCTTGATACCTTCACGCGTTCCTGAGAAATATGGTCTTGACAGACAGACAGACAGACAGACGGACAACAAAGTGATCCTCGGTTCCGTTTTTTCCTTTCGAGGTACGGAACCCTAAAAAGAGCGTACTCTCATCTTAAAGGCCGGCTACGCGCTTGTGACACCCCTGGTGTTGAAGGCGTCCATAGGTGGTGGTAATTGCTTATCATCAGGCGATTAGTCTGCTCGTTTGCCTCCTCATAAAGAAACATCCACCTTTAGCCAAAAATCCCGGTAAACCGAATTAACTTACAAGGTGTACTTTCCTGTATATACTTACGCGTTTATTCATAAACGTATTTCAAACCTCATTTAACTAAATCGTCTTTTGTCCTTATCAGTCACTTTGACAGTTGTGTTTGTTATCAACAGACAAAACATATTTTAACTAAATGAGGTTTGAAACACGTTTATGAATAAGCGGGTTAAAGTATAGCCTTATGGCTATACTTTAACCCGTTTGCCATTTATTGAATTAAGGTATTGGGAGGTATTTAATATATACCTCCGTTGAATCATGTTGAGAAACAGACCGGCTTGGTCACGATGTTACGCGACGCGTTATGCCTTTATACAGTGTGTACCTGAATCTAATACGGGCGAATCTCTTAACTGTGATTAGTATTAAGAAATGTAATTAGATAACTTTTACTTAGAATTACAATTAAAATTTTATCCATACTTACAAAATAATTCGGCCCGTAATGTTATGCAAACATACTCGCGTTAAACGCTCGTTGACATTTACTTTCAATACCAACTTTACAGTACATTGCTGATGATAAAATTATAAAAAATTAATTATTGGGTCATAGTTAAGTGTAATTAAAAAACTTAATTAATGATAACACTAATGAGTTCTATGTCTGGTTTAATTGATCACCCGTATTACATTTACACGTTGTATATGCAATGTTCATCTTCAATGAAACGCTATACAGAATTTTGTGACCCTGGACCTAAAAAAAGAGGGATGTTTTTTGACCGCTATGTGTGTCTATTAGTGGTAAAGTCGCCATCAAATATATCGGAGCCAAGGTGGTCAAAAATTTCTGAACAACGCCTGTATTATCAAGGCGATAAAGTGCATGTTCAGATATTTTAAGTACCCAGGCCGCTTCTATATTATTGATGGCGACTGTACACTGATTCAACCACTAGCCATGGTCGCTGTATAGATTCAGTATTTTCAAGAAATAAAGAGCCGGCCGCCATAAATGCCCTTTCAATATGAATTACCACATATATTTGTATATGATTATTATTAATTATTTTTTCCCGACCACGGAACAATGATGTTCCGGACCTTTGGGAGGCGTATGCGGAGCCGAAGCCAACGCGCAGAGGCCCTTTAGACAATTTAATGAAAAGTGAGAGGTACACTAAGCGAATACTGCCCCTGCCCGTGTCATGGGACGCACGCAGAGACAGCACCCGCCATGGTGTAATAAGTACTATTGAGAGTTAATGGAATCTAAAATGTACTAGGCTATTATTAATTATTATTATTTATTGTTTTCACCTGATGGTCTCATCGGAAGATCAGCGCTGACAACCGCCAGCATCATGATGAGATGTTTCGTGGCACTTTCTCGTTTTATGTCTTCTTTTCTTTTATTTCTTTTATGTGTATGCGTTAACGAATAAACTATTTCTATTCTATTCTATTCAATTCAATATGGATTATCTTATCACATTTATTTCTGGCAATCAATAACATTTAAGGTTGGAAGTCTAGTTCCCAAGTTTGAAGAACATAGGAAGTTCAGTCAATATTGATTTTAAATGAGATAATCTATCTTTCTACGTATTCCTCTTCGGACAGATTCCTAAAACACTGTGCAGACACATGCTAATTTCCTTTTAAAGTGTTTAACTACACTCAAAATAGTAAAAACTGGTCCCTTCAGATGGAAGTTTTGACGATGTGACGCGTAAATAAATGGCAAACGTTTTTGCTCAGGTATATGTTTTCCTGGGTGGGTATAGAAGGTGTAACAAAAATGCCGGTGATCATTTAAGGGCATAATAAGGGCATTTAAGGGCGTAACGTAGGGAAAAAAATTGCCGCGATAAAAATATTGGTTTTGTATGGGGGTGGCCGGCTGGGACGACGTGTACGTGTCCCATATAGTGATACAGTCAACGTCAAAGAGATGTTTACACCTTATTACAGAGGAACAAGGGGAAAAAAGTGTAAACATATCTTTAACGTCGACTGTACAATAAAAAAATCTTTTTCGCTTTCAAAAAAAAAAATCTCCTACTTTTTCTTACGTGTAATGCGGTACCAATTTAGCCCTTAAACGGATCACCAGCACTTTTGTTATACCCTGTATTACTTTTTCGACCTAACATTTTTCAATTTTTTGCCAGAGTTTACTTAAAAGACTGCATAGTACCTACTGTAATAATCAGTATTATTTGTCGATTCTCGCAAGTATAAAATGGCGCAAATTAGCGCAAACGTAATTCCTTGCAACTCTTGTGCAGCCCATGGCTAAGGACCCGTGAAGTCAATGACACATTTTCCACCCTTACTTCAAAATGTATTAATTATTATTTCGCAAATGCAATGGTGCAAAATTTATACTCATACCAACATTAGTGAACCTTGACACACAACTACGCGTTTGACATAATCACAATCAAAGGTCATTTTGACATTTTTAAAGCAGATTCTTGTAAATTGAGCAGGGTCCTTTTCTGTTTTATCTGCTTGCCAAATGCTAGGTCATGTATGGCGCCTTAATTTGTAATTACTAAGTGCAAAATAACCAAATGCTTAATGCGCCTTTAGCATTTACAAAGAATGTACGGGAAAAATGCCCAGCCCTGAGCGCCGGAGGCCTTGGTTAGTTTTGACAGAAACTAGAGAGATATAGACAGCCACAGCCTAAGAACTTAATAATAATTTCATAATGTTTGAATTCTTCAATTCATTCTTCAATCCGGTTTTCACATCTACTGACACTCCGAGCAACAATTTATACTATACTATATAGAATGACACGTGTGGGGTACCTACCAATAGAAAGCTTGCAAAAAATTAGGACGCTGACTGATTTTGACTTCATTTTACGTGCTATTAACCCATTTAACCCGTTTAAAAATGCAATTTTTCATACTAAGATTACGATTTACTGGCTCTGTCCCAGCCTTTTTTCAGAAACTATAGCTAACTAGAAACTGAGAACCAAATAGTCCACTAAACAGACCCTGCGAGATTACGGCATAATTATTCGGTAGACCTACCTTTAACAGTTTTTAGACCACAGACTGACCTAAGGTTTATATAGGACTTAATGTGTATACAGTCAATTTACAATGGTGATTTTCTATGATTAATATATTAGAGAAAAATATTACTTACAAAATTAAACTTAAAACGGTTATAAGTTTAAATATCGAACGAGCCTTTCAACCCAAGGAAAATCTTGTGATGCGTTTTTGTTTTGGCGTGACGGTGTCGGTGACGCGAACTCATAAGATTTCCCTCTATAGTTGAATTATCGAGAGCGTGGAATTGCATATGTAGTGGTTGTACCGTGTTGTGCCTCTTTGTGTGCGGATTCTAATATAGAATGCCTGTACACAAACAATACTACTACATATGCAATTCCACGCTCTCGATAATTCATCTATACCAAAAAATGCCCAACGCGGCTAAAGAAGTTTTCATTTCAAAAAATAAATATTTTGAAAAAGTAATAGGTAATAATGTATAATAGTAATAAATAATAGGTAACTTGAGGAATAAATGTTTAAACGTGTAGAACTATTTATGAATATTAACATGCTCAAAAACAGTTTTTTTTTAACTTTATTTTGTATTACTGACAACTGAATGTTTTTACTAATTAACTGTTAGGTATTTAATAGATACCTATTTAAATAATAGAAATGAAGTAGCATTGTGTTTTTTTTATTTACGTCAGTTAGTTATTTGACTTTGACTGTCTGTGTTAGCTTATTTTTTTTTTTTTTTACCAATCATTTCGTACGTGTTAGGTATATTTTCTGTGCAATAAATATATTATGTTTATCTTAACTGTTTATTTATCTTAAAATGTGGTAATTAGCATTGTTAACGATGTTAAAAGTAGGTAATATCACGTTTTAAATTGATTTACGTTTTCTAACATTTTACACAGTTTTATTTAGTTTAATCCCCGTATACTTACGTGCTTCAAATCTTGTAAGTTACATTTCAACCACTTCCCGGTATCTGATTGAGCTGAAGTTTGGTTTGCTTTCGTAAATACGGAAATCTAGTTGATATAGTCTGGCAAACCAAAAAGCGCAGTAACAGTCAGAGTAATATGCTATACCCATCCCGTTTTTAGTAGTAAGAGTACTAGCATTAGAAAAAGACAGTATGGTTCTCGCTGTCTATGCTTGAAGTGAAACAAACACTGGCCAAACTATAGCATTTAACTTGACAGTGCTATCTACTAGATACGGACAGAAATACAAGTTCGAATGTGACAATAGTACATTGTGTATTAAGGGCGGTAAACAAGAATTTACGAACAAGTGTGAATTGAAGCCCGAAGCCGAAGGCGAGGGCTTAATTCACACTTTTTCGTACTTCCCGTACCGCCCTTGGTGGTGGTCACAATGTTTTTCATCACACTTGTGAGGAAGAAAAATAAAAACTCTGCCCAATTACGCAGTTTTATTGAGTAGCGTTGCGTGGTAGTTTAGTGTAGGTACGGTATCGTGACCGCGCCCCCCGCGCTCCGGGCTCCGGCACCGCGCGTGCCCGGCCCCGCGCGGTGTAAGAGAGAGATGAAATTTACATTACAGCCCGAGGTCTCAATGAACGATCTACGGCCCACAACGCCTACGCGTAACAACAGCTCTTACGAACAATAGTGATGAAAAGTCACATTTTAACATCATAAATGAACATTACAATACTCCGAGATATAAAGGAAGCTTATTTATTACGTAACACACAAGTGAATCATTTATTGCGGTGTCTCAGGGTACAAAACAATTTATGTAGGTTAACGCAATCCGAAAGGCAAAAATTATCTGTAGGTAGATTATCTCAGAACTGGATCTAATTAGGTTACTGGTGTCTTTGAGAATAGTACATTACGTACCTAGGGCAGTAAAATAAAGAAGGGTTCAGATCGCTGGCATTTGGGGCCCGAACCGAAGGTAAGGGCCATAAATAAGCGATATGAGGCCTTCTTTTTACCGCCCGTGGTGCGTACGTAATTTTACGTCTTCTTCTGGGTGTGAAGTGAGATTTGCCGCTGCGCCCTAGGGCGGTAAATCTCACTTAGCGCCCAGAGTGACGTAAATATACTTAATTTAAGCTCAGGAACACATCGATCAGATTGATATCTGCAATTGATGATGCTTTACATGACGTATCAAGTACCTAGCTGTAATTTGGTGATGCGTCAGAAGGAATATTTTATAGTACAACATCGGAAATTGCCGTAATAATGAGGATAAGAATGTGTAACCTTATATGACGCAAATTAATTTATACCTATTCATGTTCGCGGATAATCTATCGAAAATAAAACAATGCATATAATAAGAAATACGGTGGGCCAAACTAAATATAAAAAAGGTATCTATATTTATCAAAACAATTGCCGCACAAAAACCAATCATTGCATGTTCAATGAAATGGCCCGAAATAGGTACATACGTTTTTTTCGCGAATTCGTAATAATATTTATTTGAAAATATATTTAAAATTCGCCAGGACGCTCGCGTTTCCATACAAACGTAGTTTAGATCTCATTTTAAAACGACATGCTTTAGAACCACGAAATTTGGCATAGGCATTTTAGTACTACAGATCTATGTCGGTAATTTGTTTTTGTTGCTAAAAATTGTAATACAATGAAAATACAGCCAGATACAGATTTACATACAAAACTTATTTTTGCTATATTTTCTTTGTATTACAATTTTTAGCAACGAAAACGAATTACCGACATAGATCTGTATTGTTAGAATGCCCATGCCAAATTTCGTGGTTCTAAAGCATGTCGTTTTAAAATGAGAGCTGAACTACGTTTGTATGGGAACGCGAGTTCACGGAACTTGAGTCTATTATTCGTATATGGTTTTATTGTATTTTTACAACTTTTATTTGGCTTGACCCTGTATGTTCATTTATTTATATGCATCTATTTAATCTTCAACCTAAGTTTAATTTTAACCACTTCCCGGTGTCTGATTGAGCTAAAATTTGGTATGCTTCCGTAATTTAGAAGTTAATGCTAGTACTATATTAGTAACTAGGTCAGTCAGCAATAAAAGTGAGTACCAAAATTAATTTTACGTCACTCTGGGCGCAAAGTACCGCCCTAGAGCGCAGCGGCAAATCTCACTTCACACCCAGGAGAAGACGTAAAATTATGTACGCACTACGCACCACGGGCGGCAATAAAGAAGGCCTCAGATCGCTTGTTTATGGCCCTTACCTTCGGTTCGGGCCACAAATGCTACCGATCTGGGCCCTTCTTTATTTTACCGCCCTAGGTACGTAATACGTAATGATTTTAATTTGTATTATTGCTCTCTAAATTAGCATATGTTCTCTCTGCCTGAGATACAAGATTAGTTCTTAGTTCAGGCGCGTAAAACTATGTACGTAAAATGTAATATAATATGTAAGCACAATGTAAAAATAGCAATAAGGATTTAATAAATAAATAATAATAATAAAATAATAAAGTAATGTACTATTCGGAGTTACTTGTTTTTGTTTTGCAATAACTAGTAAGTACTTATAATTTTGATAATGTTATACTTTAGGAAGAAAACAGATTACCTGCTACGCAGCAGTTACGTTTGTTAGAGAAAAAAATCAATTTCACCTATCCTTTCTTTTCTCAACACGGGTTTTATTTTGTCTGTATTTTCAGTAGAGATTGTCCAGAAAGAATAGTGTCGTAGAATGTATGAGCTCCCATATAAACCACGACACTTTTCTTTTCGGACAAACTCTACTTGTCAGTATATATAGATAGTATTATTATTCAAAAAGGTATATATTTCCCCGCAAAACGTTTTATATAGTATATTGTTATTTGTGAAAATATATTTGAAATTAATACAATCTTTATCATCCTTACAGATCAACATCGTCGTATCGAACAAAAAGGCTTTTTTTAAGAAGGTACATTTCCCTCTTTTTAATATTATTTTATTAAATGTATAGGCAGTTTATATTTTTACGTCACTCTGTGCGGTAAGTCAGATTTGCCGCCCACGGGCGCATAGGCAAATCTCACTTCACACCCAGGAGAAGACGTAAAATTGTGTACGCACCACGGGCGGTAATAAAGAAGGTCTCAGATCGCTTGTTTATGGCCCTTACCTTCGGTTCGGGCCACAAATGCCCGCCACCTGAGCCGTTCTTTATTTTACCGCCCTAGGTACGTAATGTCCTAATAATATTAACAGTACCTACCTACTTACTTATAATGTGGATAACTTTATAAAAATAAAATAAATAATCTGTAATGTTGAAAGAAATACATTTATTTACATAACTAAATATACAGAGGTACTACAGTACAAATACTAAACTAAATTAATAACTAGCTCAAATCTAAACTAGGCCCTTGCGGCATTGTACCAAGGATGCTGGCGGCATTTCCTCGTTGTATCGCAATGCTGATACGCTGTGCGAGGAAACCGCCAGCTCTTCGGTCACCAGTTACATCAACCAGACGCTTTGCGATTTCTGCAAAAAACTTGTGTGCGCTGGGACCCCATGGACCTAGAGTTTCAACTCCAAAAGGTACAAAATGGTACTCTCTACCGAGACTTTTATATTTGTTACGTTTTGAAATTTCGGCGCTTTCCGCCGCTGCGCCCGCTTTTACGTTAGTCCGTTGGAGGTGGGACGGTGCCAGTGTGTCTACGCAGGTAGCATCCCACACTAACATCCGTCCCAGGCTCCAACGAACCAAAGACACCCCATCAGGCCTCTTGCCATCATCCCTGATAATGCCAGTCGGCTCAAGAAGAGCAGGCACATTGATGGTGGCAAGAGACCGACGGATTATGTCGTTAAGCGACGCGTGTCTTGAAAAACGGCCCGCACTTTTTTGACAAGATAGTCCATGGTGTCCTAGTCGGTCCACGTCTGTGCCACAAGAGCATATGTGTGGCGTACACACCGAAACTCCGAGTCGCAGACCAGTCGCCAGTCTAAGGGAGGTCGGATCCAAGAAAGTACCAGTATTAGGAGAAGGATGGGCATGTAGCCAGTGACCAGCTTCCCGGGCTCCGACCGCCAAAAGCCTCGCGCGATCTGGACCTGTACAGTTGTTTAGAAGAGTATTGTAGCTTAAATCACAATAGACATTATCCCAACTCCTTTGTGATTTTGGGTTGTCAGGGAATGTTTTGCCCGGGCAAGCAATTTTAAAAGCATTTTTAGCATCCTCAAAGCCCGCAATCTCATAGTTTGTGGGCAAAGCCCTTAAGATATTTCCTATGAGACCAGACGTGCTATGGGTGGATGCCAAAAAGGCTGGGCAAGCCACACTGGAAATTTTGCGGATTCCTAAACCCCCGAACCGAATAGGGAGGGACGCCTGAGACCAGGAAGGCTCACTTAGCTGAATATTTAGAATCGTCTCTAAACTAATTTTGATCAAATCATCTATAGGTGACAATAGATTTTGATGTTTCCAAAAAGGACAGCAGCGGAGCACATATGTAAATTTAGGGACAAAAAGACAGAATTTAAGAATCACAAGAGCATAATGAGGGCTAATTTCGATTAAGCGATTCGTGTGACTTTTGAATTTAGATATAGTATTAGAAATATATCCAGGGAAAGATTCTTCGAATATAGGAGAACCCAGGAGGCAAAGTGAATTTTTGTCTACTGATTTGATATTAGGGGCCAGATCGTCAAATTTGGGTTTTAAGTCGGCTAAAGTACAAGACGATTTTTGAATAAAGAGTTCGCATTTGCTGAAATTTAGATCTAAACCAATGTTTTCAAAGCTACTCTTAATAAAGGACAAATCAGAGAGCACAGTATTCACGTCGCCTCCTAGTGTTCCGTCATCTAAGTACCAGACATTAAATTTTGATTTCAAATTTTTGATAATTGGATTTATAGCCAAACTAAAAATTGCTGGGCCGAGGGGGTCACCCTGCTGACAGCCAACCTCAGAAGATAGTTCATGTGACTTGTACATTAATTTGGAAGAGTCTGAATAGCAAGAAAAAAGGTAATTGTACAGCTCCGGAATTTTTTCCTTAACTTCTGTCAGCAAAGTGTCCCTACTAACCGAATTAAAAGCATTTTTAACGTCAATTTTGACTACAATTTCGCAATCATCGAGTGAAAGGTAGGTCCTTAGGGCATATATGTATAATCTGTAATTACTTGTCGAATTTAAAATTTCATGAGTTACAAGTTTACAATTTGATTAACGTTTTTACACATAAGTACCTACATATGAATATAATTATTAAAACAGACTTATTCACTAATAATCAGGCATACGATAATTTATCAATTGTTATAGTTGTTACGCGATGTGGCTGAGTATCCTGATATACTTGGTGTACTACGCAGTGTACACACTCCTCCTCGCCATCGGTGGCCTATGGTGCTTCGAGGAGTGCGTGCTTACTGAGGAAGAGGAGTACGTGTTCTACACACAGCACAGGGCAATGCCATACTGATCTGTAAGTATACTTATATGCTCCTTGCTCTCAGCGGCTTATGTTTTGAGGAGTACGTGACTGAGGAGAGGAGTAGTACGTGTTCTACACACAGCACAGGGCGCTGCCGTACTAATCTATAAGTATACATATATGCTCCTTGCCAGCTCCTTGCTATCAGCGGCCTATCTATACTTTGAGCAGTGCATGACTGAGGAGGAGTAGTACGTGTTTTACACACAGCACAGAGCGTTGCCGTACTGATCTGTAAGTATACATATATGCTGCTTGCCAGCTCCTTGCTATCAGCGGCCTATCTATACTTTGAGCAGTGCATGACTGAGGAGGAGTAGTACGTGTTTTACACACAGCACAGTGCGTTGCCGTACTGATCTGTAAGTATACATATAATATGCTCCTTGCCAGCTCCTTGCTATCAGCGGCCTATCTATACTTTGAGCAGTGCATGACTGAGGAGGAGTAGTACGTGTTTTACACACAGCACAGTGCGTTGCCGTACTGATCTGTAAGTATACATATATGCTGCTTGCTATCAGCAGCCTATGCATTGAGGAGTGCCTGACTAAGGAGGAGGAGTACATGTTCTACACAAACGACAGGGCCGTACTGATCTGCAAGAATACTTACGACATAGGTACACTCTTATACACTTACGAGTACCTTAATGATTCCGAAGCAGGCTTTTAAAAGTGTACTGTCGCCATCCGCTACATCGGAGCGGCCAGGGATGGTCACAAATATCTGAATAACGTCAAAGCGACAAAGTGTATGTTCAGATATTTTTGGGAATTCGATATATTTTATGGCGACTGTACATACATTAATTCATACGAATATACATGTTTTCCCATCGATATCCGAATGATGACAAATGGGAATAATTCCTCTATCAGAATGTTAAGAGTCACCAGGACGCTCGCGTTCCCATACAAACGTAGTTTAGCTCTCATTTTAAAACGACATGCTTTAGAAACACGAAATTTGGCATGGGCATTTTAGTAGTACAGATCTATGTCAGTAATTCATTTTCGTTGCTAAAAATTGTAATACAAAGAAAATACAACCAGATACAGATTTACATACAAAACTTATTTTTGCTATATTTTCTTTGTATTACAATTTTTTGCGACGAAAACGAATTACCGAAATAGATCTGTACTGCTAGAATGCCCATTATGCAACTACGTTTGTATAGGAACGCGAGTTCACGCGAGCGTCCTGGCGACTCTTAAGGACACTATATATTTAACAACCATCCGTTCCTGGTTGCCACAGATGGGATGGGATACACCATAAAACATATATGCAAATACTGCTAAAATACTTAAGCCCTTCTCATAAACAGCATAAAAAAATATTTCAAATCGCGAATGAAGGTCAAACCTACAACTGGCGGAATCTGGCCTTGCCCGTGCACCAAGCACCTTGGTGAAATATTTCGATACAGTTACTAAACGGTTGACAAATGAAGAATTTCATTAGCCAAGTAATTGATCAAAGGACTAATGAAATAGAGTCATAGTTACACAACTTTAAGATGTTGCTAACCGATCTACAACCTTGGTTCCAACTTCCGGCTAGGCCATAGACCCGTGAAAGCAAATAAGTAGATAATGATAACTGAGCAATTCTCCAAAACATTGCCACTTTTTAAAGTTGTGTTATTTTCTGTAAATTTTTTTTTCTTCTGCAGAATGACGAATTCTTTCGATTTTAATAGGATAAAAAATGTCCCATTTTTTCCTATTATTTTATCATTGCTCCATATAAGTTGTAACGGTAACACAAAGGAAAATCTCGAAAATCTCAAAAAAGTATGGAACTTTTGAGACACTTTTTTTTTTGGGATGGAGAGAGCTTGTGATTTTGAGGAAAAATATCATAAAATTTACAGAAAATACTACAATTTCCAATTTTTTAAAGCAATGCTTAACTACAATCTACATTCATCCTCAAAGTGTTTGTCCTGGCTTATTGCCACGGCTCAATTTGAGCCTGGGGATCGCTTCGCAACCTAATCCATTTATGAAATTGACCGTTATCTGACCTTTCAACCCAGAGGAAAAACTAGGCCTTGTTGGGGTGGGAACGGGTTTCCTTACGATGTTTTCCTTCATCGAAGAGACTGGTAAATATCACATAATATTTCGTACATAAGTTCTGAAAAACTCAGTAACACGAGCCGGAGTTTGAACCTGAGACCTCCGGATTGAAAGTCGGACTACTACCGCGAAAACTACATTACATTACCTAATAAAAATTAATCAGTAGGAAAGGTTCTGTCCTGTCCAGCGAATAAAATACAATCCAACTGAAAATTGAATACAGAACTTGATAGAATATCTAATTTACTAAACCCTGACCAGAAATATATGACCATGCGTCGTTTTGCGGAATTTCATTGGAACTAAATTTTTCATACTAAACTGAACATGAGAAAAAAAGCGCTCTTGACAATCGACATATATTTCTGGTCAGGCTTTACCAAATCTACGCAATCTAATAGATTATTTTGTAAATCGGTTAGAAAAGATGGAAATTCTTCAATGAAACTGTAATTTTGGTAGCTTGAGAGAAAAAAAGTGCTCTTGACAATCGACTTATATTTCTGGTCAGGCTTTACCAAATCTACGCAATCTAATAGATTATTTTGTAAATCGGTTAGAAAAGATGGAAATTCTTCAATGAAACTGTAATTTTGGTAGCTTGAGAGAAAAAACAAAGTTTAGTTATAAACTGAAATAGATGTCATATACTTCAGAAAAAGTGAACAAGTCCTCCAGATTCGAACTGGCGTCTTCAGCCGCTAAAGCTGAAGACACCAATAGTAGTTTTACTACTTAAATAAACTGCAAATCAAAATATTCAACAAATAATTTGATTTGCTCCAAAAAATAATTCAAAGATCAGTTACTTTAAGAACCAGAAATGTAGACTGATTTGTAAAATTGACCACGGGCACGAGATTTGTATCAAACTGAAAATATTTTGTATAGACATTAGGCGCCAACTATAACATAAGATTCTACGCGTTAAGTCAAATGATGTTGTTGTATATCATTGTTTAATATTTACAACACTATACAAAATATTTTTGTATTATTACTTCTAAACAAGTAGAATCGAAGAAAAAACAACTTATTTAAGATAAGTTACGTACGTTCATACGTAAAATAACCATCGACATAGTTCAGTAAGGCCAACAAAACATATTTACTATCCACAAAAAATAACCAAGATAATTATAGATATTATTAAGAGTTATAAAATATTTTTTGGACAAAATATATAAAAAATAAGAGAAACCTCCATATTCATAAACGACAAGTCTTATTAAGTAAGTCAATTCATATTTTTTCTCTTTCTAACAAAGACAATTATCAAAGTGACAGAAAAGGATAATCTAAATGAGGCTTCTAAGACGTTTATGATTTTTGTATTTTAATTTTTATAGGATGTGGAAGTTAAGATCTTAACAAAGAGTGGTATGAAATGTATGTTTTTTCTGAACAATAGCAATTATTATTTTTATGCTTCTGTTTCTTTTTATTGATAAGTTAAGTGTATAATTTGTTGTAAAGAATATACACACATTCAAGAAGAATTCTGACATCCACAGCTATAACACTAGAAATAAAAACAAGCTTGCTACCAGACGATGTCGTGTCCGCAAAGCATATAAGTCATTTTTTGGCCAGGGTATTCATATTTATAACAAGTTACCCGTCGATGTTTTGAATCTATCATTTCCCGCTCTTAAGAAATACTTGAAAAAAACTTTAATGTCAAAGGGTTATTACAGGGTCGAGGACTATATGACAGACATATATGCATGGCCCAAACCAGAATCTATAAAATCATCTAACATTTAGAGGACACAGTTCAAGTAAGAAAGAATATCAAACGTATTGCGAAGCAGTCAGATTTGGATTTTATTTTTATTTTTCATTTTAATTACACAATAGGCAGGTACATGTCTGTCTCTCAAGCTGTTTTGATATGCCTTCTTGAAGAACTACGCATTATTGTATATAGTATCTTTAATGTATTTGTAGTACTGTTTTGAAAAAATAAGTCCCGCCGAGTTTCTTGCCGGTAATAAGTAATACTTCTCGGGTCAGAGGTGTAGGGTTAGAACCGGTGGTAGTTTCTTTTCTCTCTGACGTTCATAAGTGCATTGTAATGTGCCTAAATTGAAGAATAAATATCTTTTATCTTTTATCTTTTTATCTTTTAATTTTATTTATTTGGCAAACCCCCCCTTTTTAAAGGGGGGGGGGGGGGGGGGCTATGTTCAGCAGTGGACGTCTTATGGCTGAGATGAAGATGATATAATTTACCAATATGTACAGTCGACGTCAAAGATATATTTACACTTTTTCACCTTACTCCTTTGTAATAAGGTACAAAAGTGTAAACATATCTTTGACGTCGACTGTACTTGAATATCAAAAGATTTTCAATGCGTCTGTTAGCTTAATCTATTTATTTAAAAAAATATTTTTTTCCCTCGAAAGAATAATTTAATCGCCTATTTCCTTTAGAGAATAAAACCCGGGTTTTTTAGTATGAAAAACCCAGGTTTTCGGGTATTAAAAAACTCGGGTTCTAGGTTGCATTTTTCACCCATTTTACCATTTACTTATTATTCCTCCTATTTTATTAATATTTCATAAATATAAAATGTCAACATAATTATTGTGCAAATTAAAACATGCATATAATGCATAGTGATAGGTAGTTAATATGAATATCAGAAGTTAATAAAATAATTAGATTCTGGCTAACCTAAACATTGCAAAATTGGAATTTACGCCAAGTTATGCAAAAATAATAATGAAATTCCGATAACACGCACGAAGCAAGGCCAGAAGGCTAGTCTCGGTCGCCCCTCTACGCGTAATTAGGAGTGACGCCTCTGGTTTCGATCAGTACTCTATGACGAGTCAAGCGTGGAGCTCATTGATAAGGGTTGCCTCGTCTTTTTTTTTAAACCAGTATGCTAGTAGTAAGCTAGTAGTTCACGGATTAATACATAAATATAGATATAGCAGTTCGTGTGTAATGGAGATGGAAAATCGATAGTTTGTTGAAAGTGCTATGCATACTCGGCTAGTTTGTGATTAATAAATTAGTTTGAGAAGGAGATTTTATATTTTGATTCGTATTGGGTGAGTATGAATTTTAATCGTTTTATAGTTCTTTAAGTTTGTGTATTTATTTACACAGAAACACGTTTTTTTACAGGTCCGTGTTATAGTTAATTATTTTAATTATAATATTTAACAGAGTATTATGTATCAAAAATCCTATTTTCCAAATTTATTAATTTAATAAATATCCTTAATTTAATTAAGAAAAATAATAACATTTCCTAATTTAAAAAAATTGATTATTCAAATATTTCAATATAAAAAGGCGTTAGGTAAGCGTCATTATCTGAATTGTGTAGGTTTGGTCGCTGATAAAAAAATAACAACCGAAATAGGCGCTTGTTGAATTGTATTTAAAAATATAGAGTATTTAAGAGTCCGGTAACGATTTGAAAACGAAAATCGCTAATAATGACATTATGCATATGAATTGCATTTGGTAAGATAGCTTGAAGTCTTGTTATTGCAAATAAGTACTTTAGGTCGACATATATTAATATATAATACCTTAAAACTCAATTCTTACAGAGCTTGTTTAGTGAGGACGTTGATTCATGCAATTTTGTCGTATGATTTTTAATTATTATTTGTTATGGACCCTAATATGTTTTATACTATCTGAATGAAGCATGAAGTGAAGTTTATTCATGTATTTTTATATTTGTAAAATACTTCAATATATTCCCAAAAATATCACCTAAACTTCGGAAATTTTTAGCAAAATTGCTCTAGCAAAACATACTCTCCCTTAAAAAATATATATGAAAATGAAAAAAACTGTTACATTTATTCCTCAGGCGACTCATTTTCCAATGTATTTATATATTTTGCGTACTTGTATAACTTAATTTTAACCAATAAAAACCTTACTCTTTTCACCTCTTCAAGCAAAAAGCGCGAAACTGGTGTTAGATTAGGGTGAATTATTTATAAATGAAGTATAAAATTAAAAAATCGTTGTATTTATTCCATCCGAAAAGAAACGATTTTTCATAATATGTATACACAATCATAGAGGTTATGTTAGTTACTGCAAAATAGCATCAAAAAGTTGAACGAAATCGAAAAAAAAGTTTACCGGACTCTTAAGAAACTCATTACTTTACTTCAGTGAAAGGTGTTTTTTTATCGTATATCTACAGGCATTTCTTCTCTGGGGTAGTAGTAGTGAGAAAGAAGATGATGAAGAAAATCCAGTGAGTGCTGCGAGGTCCAGATGGGACAGTGGGCCAAAGGTGTTCATAAAATATAAAAATAAAAGATACATACATCGTGATATTTAGGAAAAAATCTTGCATCAATACATTCAGATCAATAGATTTGGTGTCTAAGACTACATACATCGTGATATTTAGGAAAAAATCTCGCATCAATACATTCAGATCTATAGATTTGGTGTCTAAGACTACATACATCGTGATATTTAGGAAAAAATCTTGCATCAATACATTCAGATCAATAGATTTGGTGTCTAAGACTACATACATCGTGATATTTAGGAAAAAATCTCGCATCAATACATTCAGATCAATAGATTTGGTGTCTAAGACTACATACATCGTGATATTTAGGAAAAAATCTCGCATCAATACATTCAGATCAATAGATTTGGTGTCTAAGACTACATACATCGTGATATTTAGGAAAAAATCTCGCATCAATACATTCAGATCAATAGATTTGGTGTCTAAGACTAAGGGCCAGTTGCACCAAACCGTCTTTTAAATCAACGTCATCGTTAAAAAAATCATGTATGAAAAGTTTGACAGTTTTCTATGTCATGACAGCTCCGTCGCCATATTTAACGTTGATGAGTCCATTAATTGTGCGTGGTGCAACCCACCCTTAGTCATGAAAATAATATACAACAATTTTATATTTTAATAGAATTAAGGCTGACCACTGACATTGATATATAATTTGAGGGTGACCTTTTTCATATTTATTGATGTTTTTTTTAAATAATCTTGCCTTGATCGAGAAATTAAACATAATTTGCATGATCAAAGAATACGTTAACAGTGATTGCCTGTCACGATTTAGCCGCAAACACCCATATTTGCCTCAATGCTATTGAGCAATAGTTTCGGTTGACGGTTCACAGTAGTGGCGGCACGTCCATAGAACACGATTCCCGTCGGCTTGCCTATGTTTTAGGCACCTGAGCATTTTTCCTACAACTCATGAAGAAATTTTAAGCCAAATTTAACACCGGCTTGCCTAAAACACTTTTCGACCCGCCGCCAATGATTCACGGTCAACTTTTTGATGCTTCTCTGTTTGGCCTAAAGGTTGATTGGTAGAGAATCCCTTACGGCATGAAGTCTGCCTTTTGTAACCGTATATTTGTAACTGTGCATTTAAATTTAAATAAAATAAAAAAACTTTTTTCCATTTATTCTCAATAATTTTAATATTTATGTTTTTGAGTTTTTTTTATATAAGTATTGCGATATAACGTATTCTTTAAATGTGTTTTACAAATACGTCTATTACGATGTAGACGTGTCTTGGTATGTAAGTCTGATAATACGGTTTCGCTCTTTAAGAAACTATCATGAAACAAAATCAGCATTTTTATTTCATTTAATTTTAACGACAGTAATATTAATTTGATTTTCTGATGAATTGAACTACATTCATGGCCGCGACGGCAAAATAAGAATACTTCATATACATTTTTTGCTTTTTTCCGGAATCGGTACATTGAAAAATATAATTGTAGGTTCTTAAAACTTCCTTAGATATGAATGCTGTAGGTATAAGTACTTACTTTGTTTTTAAATCTTTATTTCTTTTCATTCTTAAAGGATAAAACATTTATTTACATAACTAAATATACAGAGGCACTACAGTACAAATACTAAACTAAATTAATAACTAGCTTAAATCTAGGCCCTTGCGGCATACTTAAATTACGATTTTAAATTTAGATTATTCTAGAATTTTTAAGAACAAAGTATATAAACAATTTACACGTTTTCCCATGAATAATTACTCAGTGACGTAAATGAAGACAAATAACAAAAATCCTTACAACGGTTACCAACCGTCTTAAACTTGAACTTGGGTTCACGTGACAGTTAGGTACCTTTTACATGTTTATTTGAATATTTTTATGTAAAAATATTTCACTTATTATTTCCTGTATCTGCCTTCGTTCTCTGCTTTGTTTGTTTGAACTTCGTTATGTTATAGATATTTTAAATCCTTATTTACCTAGAGGAATAAATTTCTAGAAAGTACATAACTTAAGACATTAGGTAACTTAATGTAAGTTATATTTTCAACGATGTATTTTAAAATTATCGCGCTATTTTTATGTTATGATACTTTCCACGAATTAAACCTACTTTTGTTTTCATAGTTCTGTCTATTTATGCTATTAAGTATCCTTTAATAAAATATAAATTGTTTTTTTTTTTCTTTTAAAATGGTCCTAATCTAAAATTATCTTCTAGGTCTTAGACTATCTATGTATGTTCCATCTTATTTTGTAATTCTACACAAATAAAAATAAATCCCTAGTATTGAGTTAAAATCTATTTATTTTAAAATATCCACTAAATTTAAAATTATTAAATATTTAAAGCTAAGAAAAACATGGAAAATTCTTAAAAAATGGTGCAATACAAAACGATGTCTAGATCCAACATTTTCTTCATTTCAAGGGTGTTCCAGTTACACAACACTTATAACACTTGTGTAATATCGATTATCTAATTTAATGGTTCCGAGCGGAAGGAAGAGTAGGGGTAACCGGTCGGTTCAGTGGTTTCCAAGTCCTTGGCTGCAATATCCTGTGCTTGCGTGTGCGCAGCGTTGCACAATGCGCATATACTGACCGATTACTGAGATTCTTGGCCTGTATTTGATACGCGCTAACAATATGGCTGGCCGTAGCCAGGAAAATACGATGCCAAGTTTTAGTTAAGCCAGTTGGTCCGGTTAGCTCCACTAAAAAAATGAGTGCAAATTTTATGAGCAACGCATAGATCACACTTGTAAAAATTACGAATTTTCTATTTTTTCGTACATTTGAGAAAATATTAATTAATGTAAATTTACTGTAAGCGCTGGTAGCCTTGCGGTAAGACGTCCGACTTTAAATCCGGAGGTCTCGGGTTCAAACCCCGGCTCGTACCACTGAGTTTTTCGGAACTTATGCACGGAATATCATTTGATATTTACCAGTCGCTTTTCGGTGAAGGAAAACATCGTAAGGAAACCGGACCTAATCCCAAAAAGGCCTAGTTTCCCCTCTGGGTTGGAAGGTCAGATGGCAGTCGCTTTCGTAAAAACTAGTGTCTATGCCAATTCATGGGATTAGGTTGTCAAGCGGACCCCAAGCCGCGATAAACGCTAGGAAGAAGAAGAATGTAAATTTACTGTATGCTTATTGAGATTTTTGGCCTGTATTTGACACGCGCTAGTAATATGGCTAGTCATAACCTGAAAAATACGATGCCAAGTGGATTCCAGTCGGGCCAATTGGCGAGGATAACTCCTCTAGGAAAAGGGCTGCAAATTTTATCAGCAATAGGTACATTGATCACTTGATAAATTATTAGTTTTAAATCTTTCTATTTCACCGATAAAAAAATGTGATTAAACATGATTAAATGCTGGATTATGACAGTTACCTACTACCAATTTTATAACCAGATATATATATATAGATTCAACTACCGTTCAAGCATATGAGGTTTTCCCAGAGGGCTACAGTATTAGGTTCTTCAAAAAAGGAGTGTATAGGTTCTTAAAGGGTAGGCAACGCGCATGTGAATCCTCTGGGGTTGCAGGCGTCCATAGGCTGCGGTAGCTGCTTACCATCAGGCGGGCCGTATGCTTGTTTGCCGCCGTCGTGGTATAAAAAAAAGAATCTTACAAAAACAAATGATTGTGTAATTATAACAAACCCAAATATAAATACAAATAACGGTCCTTTGTTATTTTTAGAAACACCGTGTGTTTTCAAGGACACACGCTATAATTATAATTACAGAACGAGATGGGTGACCGCTATAGCTAGAGTTTGGTCGAATTCGCCCGCGAGGTCGTCCGGTCAAGTGACCAACCTCAGAAGGCCGAATTACAAAACATCTTTTGTAATATGTATATTATGATTTTTGAGATTCATATTCTTAATGGATCATTAAGAGTCTACTGATATTTAGCATATTAAGTTATTTTAAAGCGAAGATTTGGAAGTGCAGGGGGGTGATTTTTGAGATTCGAGCACTCGAAAGTGACATCTTAAACTCTGAATAAAACGATGAAATTATGTTTTAAAAATAAAGCGATAGAAATTTAAAATAATGATTATTTAAACTATTAATTCCATGCGAAAAAATTGGCTACAAACTTTTGTGTGCGATTATTTTCGAGCTTGAATTTTTTGAATTCGAGCGTCCGGCTGTCAAAAATCGGCCCCCAGTTTTGGTACTCAAATTAACCCATAATTATTTACATTGTATATACAGCCTTGGCCAGAAGTATTGAGCATAGGTGTTTTTTGTTTACAATTTTGATGTTAAGCATTATTTCTCTATCCTAACAATGTACGGTAACGGTAAATGTTATATTTTTTTTATAAATATAGAAAACTTCACTTAATAACACTTTCAAGGTACTTAAAAAATATGAAAACAGAAGGTACCAAAAATGTAAATTTAAGTCGGTGCGACATATTGCAAATATTCTATGCAGTTACTACTAACTTCAACAAAACATGCCTATTAGTTTAAATTAATTGACAAAATAACTTAAACAAAGATGGCAACGATGGACTAAACTTTCCAGTTTTGTATGAAAATCGCATTGGTGCTCAACACTTCTGGCCAAGGCAGTATATATATAATGATACAATTATAGGAACAATGGGAATAAATAAAATAATTTGACGAAAAATTCTGATATACATTTTTTAAGAAAGAAAGAAAGAATGAAAACATTTATTCTAAAAAAGTACACATTACAGAACAAAAAAAGAATAAAAGATTACAAGATATAAAATAAATCACGAAACAGAACATTAACACACATATGAAAAAGGAAGGTTAAATAAAGACATAGAAAATTCTTGTTCCGCATATTTAAATAGTTACAGTACTAATAATATAATGTTATTAATGGCATATACTTCGGAAAGATTGAGCGCAGTCCAATGCCCAACAGATAATTTTTGTATTATAATTTTTTTAATGGTTAAATGATTTTATAGACAAATGATCTTTGTTTTTTCTTTTTTCGTATAACTTAAATACACTAAAAAAGCAGTAAAAATTAACACTATTTAAATAGCTTTCTTAGTTTATTACGCTACTATAAAATAACACTAAATAAAAGTTTATAAATAAACGCTATTTTAACAGTATTTCACAAAGTATTTTTTTTTTGTATAATTTTAGTATCATTGTACAATTTTAATACTCATTAAAACTAATAAAACGTTTAAATTCTCCTCATGCCTACTCATTGTACATGTTAATACTTATAAACATACATCATGATCATATCTATCATATTTTGTATGCAGTCTTGCAAAACCCTGCAAACTTAGAGTTTAAGTTAAACTTAATCAGATAACTACTTAACTTTCAAGGACAAGAAACTTAGTTTGTGCTTCATTTACCCAAGCAGAGTAAAACCAGGATATGTGTATAAGGAAGTGATGATGGCAAACTGATAAGAAACCACTACAAAGAAGTCTTTATCTTTGTATTAGTAATATTTGTAATACACATGGGAAATTAATTTACCATGTGGTGCATTTCACGGAAAGTATCGGGTATCTGACGCTATATTTTTAGTACTTCTGGAAATGAGAAGAAGCTGATATTTGGCGTGATAACATTTGGTAATTCGGCTTTAACTTCGACGTTATATTCTAAAGATTACTGCAGCTCTTTAAGGTAGCTGCCATATGCGTCACGTCACCGACAAAAGTGGCCTTTTCGTGGAATGCTCCATGTGCCGTATTCTCTTCTTCCTAGCGTTTATCCCGGCTTGGGGTCCGCTTGACAACCTAATCCCATGAATTGGCATAGACACTAGTTTTTACGAAAGCGACTGCCATCAGACCTTCCAACCCAGAGGGGAAACTAGGCCTTTTTGGGATTAGGTCCGATTTCCTTGCGATGTTTTCCTTCACTGAAAAGCGACTGGTAAATATCACACGATATTCCGTACATAAGTTCCGAAAAACTCAGTGGTACGAGCCAGAGTTTGAACCCGAGACCTCCGGATTGAAAGTCGGACGTCTTACCGCAAGGCTACCAGCGCTTGTCTCCATGTGCCGTATTCTAATTTTGTTTATTTATTTAAAAACATCTTAACTAACAGAGTTACATTCCTAATATTAAAATACATAAACAAAATGGCGTGGCAAACCTAGCCGGAGATGGCGGGATGATCTTGACGTCTTTCGTGATGATTGGGCTGATATTGCCACAGACAGAGACACGTGGAAGAAAGAGAGGGAGTTGCCCAGCAGTGGGACACTACAGGCTGATAGATAAATAATAAATAAATAAACAATACATAACACAATCTTTCCCCATCATAACAACACACAACAAATAATCAACCAATAAAATTGGAGTTGTATTATTGGAGTTGCATCGGAATAATTTTCAAGCAAATTCTGAGGCAGTGTAGGCGTTATCACGTACCGTCACGTGCTGCAACTTTGCCTACCATGCACATCTTTGTTTGGCTTAAAAAACATGGTTTTCTTAAGTCAGCTATTTATATCTTATTGCTGAAATGGTCGCCTTTCTCTCATCTCAGAAATAAGATATGAATAGCTGTTTGATGAAGACAACCATGGTTTTCAAGCCAGCCAAAGTTCTGTATCGTAGGAAAAGTACTAATGACGGTAGTTAAAGCATTGGAGTTGTGTTGTAGGTAAGATAGATGGTATCTTGACCTGTTGTTAAGTAAAATACGGCCGAAATTCTGAAACATATGTAGGTATGCATCAAGAAGCAATAAAAAATAGTCAAAAAATCAATATAATAAGATAAATAGCGTTAGAGGGATTTTACCTAATAACAGTAAGTATGTACCTATAAAACTTATTTATTTATTTTTATAAAAAGTCAAACAAATATGTCACAGTCTTAAACCTAACCTAACCTATAAAATAAAACATTTTTGAACGGATTATATCGCGTATACTGAATTTAAATTACATACCGACGTTTCGAACACTTTACAGCGTTCGTGGTCACGGGTTCACGGGTGAGTCGGGTTGGGTTAGGTTGGGTTGGCAATATAATCCGTTCAAAGTTGTTTTATTTCATGAATAACTATCGCGGCAACCGTAGACAATATTATGTACCTATAGTTGACGAATAAATAAATACACTTAAAATATAGACACTAATACGTAAGTAAAAAGTAAAGTTCGACGTATCTATTTCCATTTCTGAAATATTTTACGCACTTGATCAAAATATGACGTTAAATATGACGTTCTGTTATAACAAAACACGTCACACGAGTAGAAAAATATTATTAACTTATTATAATATGTCATTTTAGGGAAACAGATTGACGGGGTCGTGACCCTAAATATTTGTCATTTTTTGCGTACAAAAAATATTTTTAGTATATTTGTTTTCGAGAATAGCTTTCCAGTTTTGATTGAGTGAAACGTTTGGTCTTAAAGGTTTCTAGAATTTTGAGTATACATAATAAATATTTTAAATAAAAGATTTTATATTACATTATAAGATTAAAAAAAAAGGAGTGTATACTTAGAGCTACATTCGATTAAAAATTGATCTTTGTTAATATTGATTTGACGTAACACACAGTAGATTTCGCGGATTTTTGACATTTTTGACAAACTGTATGCTTTTTTGCGATCGAAATGGTTTAAAAATAATAGAAGTAGAAAAACATCGTTTTGCACTTAAACATTTTACACCAGACAATTATAAATACATTTACAATTAATACCACAAATGTACAGACAGACACACATAGCGGTCAAATTTGTAATTTTCGAATATAATAATGATGTATTTACATTATAACACAATTTATCTCAAATATAACTCCAACATACAACAAATAATTAACCAATTTTCAAGTTGTATTGAAGTTGCATCGGAATGATTTTCAAGCAAATACTGATATTTCTGATTCAGACGTTTAGGCGCTAGCTGTATTGCGTATTGGAGTTGTATTGAAGTTGGATGTCTAAACGTGTTTTAAAGTCAGAATACGGTCCCAGGTTTAATTGAGCCGTGGCAAAAGCCGGAACAGACGCTAGGTTGATGATATCTTGAGCCCTGTAGCCCGGGCATCAGGATACTTTCATAGATTCATAGATTTATTAGTATTAATCATACACTGTCAAGGATAACATAGGTACTTAATTAATTAAAGATTACAATACAATTACTTTGTGTAAACACTAAATAAACAATTTGAACATTGAATTTATTAATTAATCTATTATAAATAAAATAAAAAATGTCAGTATAAGGTAGGTATATATATGGTGATTTAGGCATTTTCATTCATTTAAAAATTCATCCACTGAGTAATAGGCCTTCGACAGGCAATGGTTTTTAAATTTATTCAGAAAAATGCACTCGGTGTCAATGTTTCTGATTTCTTCAGGAATATGGCTACGGTATTCCCTACCTGTCGTACGAGGCGACTAAAAGGCAACCTTGGGAAATCAAGGGTCACAGTACGGGGCTGTGATCCTCAGACAGATTGGAACCCGTAAGGGCGTAACTTCAGGGTGGCACTGGCGCGTTCAGTAGAAGATCCCGGAGCCGTCCAAATGGCGTTGAGGAGAACCCTCGGGAGGTTTTAGTCGGTGCGACTCGGACATAACTTTCGCGCTATCTTATAAGTATCCATAAAGGATTTTCCCCTCGAAAAAAAAAAGGATGTTGATATCTTAAAAATATGTATTGGAACGATAACAAAACTAGTTTAGCTAATAAGTAACGTCTCTGCGAATGTCACCATGAACTATGCCCCAGTAAAGTACATATTTCTAAACCAACAGGTGATAATCAGTGTCATACGAATGCTAACTGAAGCTTGCATCAGACATGTGTCCAGTTTTGTAGTTGTAGAATTTCGAAGCAAACTTCATAATTAAAGGGTCTCGGGGGAAAATGAGTAGAGTAGACCGAGGTAAGTCGGATCATGGGACAAAATGGGTCAAGTTAAGCATTTTTTGTCGAATTCGTGAGATTGCGTGACCGCGGCGTGCGGGAGGGTCAAACCCAACGAGGGACGCTGATTCGCAATCCGGTTTAATTTCACAAGCGTTTCAACCGCCGTTTCCATTGTGTTACGAATTTATGACACAAAAGTTGCCCGTAATACGTAACGCTTCTCTGCGAATGTCACCATGAACTATGCCCCAATAATGTACATATTTCTAAATCAGTGATAATCAGTGTCATGCGAATGCTAACTGAAGCTTGCATCAGACATGTGTCAAAGGGTCCAGGGGACAACGAGTAGAGTAGACCGAGGTAAATCGGATCACGGGGCAAAACGGGTCAAGTTAAGCATTTTTATCAAATTCGTAAAATCGCGTGAATCGGCGATAGGCTATCATCATATTGGATTTAAAGTTAATTATATCGACTTGTTGAAATGGATTGGTTATATAGTTACAAAACCCGTTGATGTCTATTACACCAAAAACACTTAACTGGGTCATTCGTATTTTTAGCTGTAATTAATTTTCCTTCATCCCGATATGGGTTCAATTTGGATTTTTTTTATAGAAAATAAATGTACTAAATCCATTTTATCTAATTAATACAAAACTGTCAATTCCTCTTGCTTGTTTATATTAAAAAATATTCGTTTATTCAAAAAACACCGTGTCAAAGTGGTAAAACCGAATTCTGACCTCGCTAAAAAAGAACCACTATCAAAATGTTTTCTCAAAAACCACTGCACAGGAAAACACGTAACCGACGTGAACAGAAACATTATTTGTAAGTTCTTTAAAAGGAAAGCTATTGTAGTTTTTACTTCATTTTATTATCATTATATTGCTTAGATGATTATTAAATTGTCGCTGAGTAAATAATTCTTAACTGTAGTCACGAACTTTAATTGGTTTGCCATTTAAGGTTCATTTTATATTGGTCATTTCATAGAGTAAGTCTAAAATAAAAGGAAATAACTTGAACCGTAAATGGCTCAACTAATTAAAGTCTGTAACTGCATTGTACAGTCGCCGGCAATAGAAACTCCCTCTACGAAGGCCGCAAAAATATATGATCGGCTCTTATGATCCTAAAAACAAGAGCGTACCACATATTTTCGTACGTATTTACCCTTAAAAATATTATAATTTTAAACAAAAAAGAACCGACTTCACTTAGGATCCGCTATTCCAAGAGAAAGTGGCCGAGTTGCTGTCAAAAATAGTGAAATCACTACAGGTGTGCCTATAATAGTTGAAGAGTTCCCTCGATTTCTCCAGGATCCCATCATCAGACCCCGACTTGGTGACAATGGGACCATCGAGGGGTTATACCCGTCCGATTAAAAATTTTGGAAAATCGGTTCACGATTCACTTAACTTACATACAAAAAAAATCTGTTGAATTAAGAACCTCCTCCTTTTTTGAAGTCGGTAAAAAAATTGGGGAAATGCCTTGAAGTTAATGGTTAAACAAACTATTGTTTTCATTGACGTCACAAATACGCAAAACTATTAATAGATACTTCCTTCGCGACCCCTGACCTTTTTTGTTACAGTATAGTCTAAGTACAGTCGCCATCAAATATATGGAAGCGGCCATGGTACAGTCAACGCCATAAATACACTGTTGGACCTTACTCCATTGTGATAAGTTTCAAAAGTGTATACAAAGGAGGACGTTCTCAATTCGACAGATTTTTTTATCATTATTTTTTTGTAGGTATGTATGTTACTCTATATCTACGCGAATCGTGAACCAATTTTTATCTTTAATCGAACAGATATAACCCCTAGATGGTTCCGTTGGCCCCTAGTCGGGGCCTGATGATGAGATCCTGGAGAAATCGAGGGAACTCTTCAACTATTATAGGCACACCTACGTAGGCATACATACATACATACACACCTATAGTGATTTCACTATTTATCAATTTAAATTTACACTGTGTTTTATCCAGTGTGTGTCTTTTAAGCGACACTATTTTTAAGGGTTGAAAGTATAACTTCTTATGAACTGAAATTAGCATAATTTAGTTAAAAAAACAAAAAGTAAAAGTTTTCATACAAATTAATTAGGCTCAAACTTAACAATTGACATGTGATTTCATTGAAATTTCGCTCCTTAGTGTCATCCTGACAAGACCGTCAAAAATCATGACAATTGAAGTTGTAAGAAAAGGACTTAACCGCCCTGCTATCGCGAAACATTGCTGCTCGAGATTTTTTTTAAATTAATTACTCTTAATTATAAAAGGTAATCATTATATTCTTTTGATAAAACTGTTAACAGAACTTTCAATTATCGTTACATAAAACCAATGTCGTTATGAAAGACACATACTGTACATATTTATGTTTTTCGCCTCAAAATCTCAGCATCTCAAAATCTATTTCTCCATCCAACAACACAAACTTCACGTTTCACGTATCATCTTCATTAGTTATATAGTATAAAAAACATAACGTTAACCGTAGTGTGATACCACGATCAACTTTATCTTAACACCCAAAACTCAGCCACCTTAACCCACATAAGCTTTATAGCTAAATTGACATTGACAGCTAGCATAATATTGACGAGAATTTCACAACAGCTTATGAAAGTTGACCCTCAGTTCTTTAGCAAAACTTGGAATCATGTTCGCCCGATTATCTGTGTGAAGGTAATGTGCGTATAAACATTTGGGTACCGAGGCGGAGTGGCGAAATTCCGGATGTGCGGATATTAGGGTATAACGTGGCGTAAATATTACACACCTCAAAAGACACCACATACATAAATGCCCCGGTTTTGGCCACTTTAAGGAGAGTTTGTCTATTCAGACGTCCATCATTTTGTCTCAATAAGGAATTCTGACACTTTTTTTGTACTAAATCAGTGAAAATATATTACTTTATTTATATGAATCTCCGCTGTTAAGATTCTGACATTAGATCTATTTTTTTTCTTTAATGAAATGTCAGAAACGGGTCCAGAAGCCAGTTTTGGCCACTTTTTTCCATGGCCCCTGACAGCTAAATGACAACTTATACATGACAGATGACAGTGCCATCTGTACTGCCATTTGTTACTCTTATATTGACCATAAACCATAGACTTGTAAATTTGTCTATACCTTGATACATTTGAAAATGGCCAAAACCGGCACAGTGGCCACAACCGGGGCATCTGCCCTACATACGCCTATATTAACGGCCTCCATAGACCAGTTGGTAGTGACCCTGCCTACGAAGCTGGAGGTCCCGGGTTCGAACCCTGGTAAGGGCATTTATTTGTGTGCTACTAGTAATCTCAAATATTTGTTCCTGAGTTATGGATGTTATGTATGTATATAAGTATGTATTTGTTAGTGTCCGACCGAAACATGTTTTTTTGCCGAAACCGAAACCGAAAACGAAGGTTCGGCTCTAGGTGCAGTTTCGGCCGAAACCGAAACCGAAACCGAAACTTTTATAGACATGTTAAAATCGTTGAGTTAAATGTCAATAAGCCGTGGTAACTTGTATAGGATAGGTGGTATAAAGAAGAACAGGGTTAGTAAGTATTGATACTACTGATTGATCATTCTCCTAGCGTTTGTGCTGGCGTTTTCCCACGGACTCAACTGAGCCTGGGGTCCACTTGGCAACCTAATCCCATGATTTTCTTCTAGTTTGTACACAAATCCAAGTTATATCGGTGTAAGGCGTATTTTGATTCCTAAATTCGTTTTGGTTTGTAGAATTTTACATCGCTCTCGTTTGTTATGTAGCCGAGTTACGCATTGTGCGGATAGATCTTTCAGTTTTTTTTTCGCGAAATAAATGCAGAACACGAAATATTTTTCTAATAGAGGTTTCATATGAATAAACATAATTATGTAACTTTTAAAAAACTGCAACGCAAAATTTTACCCCCCTTATTGAAAGTATAATTGTCACAAGTCGACCATGTTTTCGTACATAGATATGTACGAAAACATGGGAAACAGACAGATGTCTGACATCATTTTTTTTGCTTTGGTATTTTTTTAGGATTTTGGATCTGCTACGTTAAAATTATCAATAAAATAACCCATACTATTTTAAACTTGACTTGATAGATGTATTTTCAGAGTAAAATTACACAAAATAAAAATATGACAGTTTTGTTCGATACTTGGAGTTAAATATTTCTAGCATCTATCTCTATGGTTAAAGTAATACGTTTTGTTAAAAAAAAGTACTGAGGAATATATGAGTCGGAAAAACAAACAATTGTGCTTTATTAAAATTGGTATGTTTTCTTTTAAATTATAAATACGTTTTTTTTTAATTTGTGCGTTATTCATTAGTTATACTGCAGTTAGTTATACGGCAAAGTTTCATCGACTGAGACATCAATGCTGTTAACAAGTCTCTATAAAATAATTCGCCAAGATTGCATGGACTATTTTAGTTTTACAATCAGTATTTAAAATAAATCGTCTGGTGTTTTTACTTGATTTCTTCGTGTATCATTTTCAGCGTAGACCGACGCAGTTCCTTGGGCAGTCCCTTGCATGAGAGTTTAATGTTAGATAAAATTAATACTTAAATGATATGATATTATCATATTACAATTAATGAAATAATCTTCCAAATCACATGTATACTTTTTTGATATTTATTTATTATAATTTTATTACTTAAAAACGTTACCGAGACAGAACTTGTGGACCGATTAAGTACAATGTTGTATGTTTCGGCGCGGCCGAAAGGTTCGGCCGTTTTTTGGCCGAAACCGAAACTTGGGCCGAAACACGGTTTTTTGGCCGAAACTGGCCGAAACCGAAACCGAAACCGAAACTTCGGTCGGACACTAGTATTTGTCTATCTAAGTATGTATATCGTCGCCTAGCACCCATAGTACAAGCTTTGCTCAGTTTGGGGTTAGGTTGATTTGTGTAAGATTGTCCCAAAAGGGGTAGGCAGAGATCACGGATTTCCATTTGCTACGATCAATGCAGCAAAACGGCTCTCCGTGAGCCACTTAAAAGATAATATGCTAACAATCTTATATTTCTAATCTTTAGGTATAATAATGTATGAAACTATGGAAACTTCAGAATAAACAACTCGGTAGGGCAGTTAACTGTGAATGGGTAGCTAGTATTTAGAGGCACAATAAAAAAATAACCATAACAAATTCTTATAACGGCTTAATCTAATGATAAAAATCTAAATTCACATGAAAACATGGCTTTTATGCATTCAGATTTATTCTTGTGCAAAACAGTTTTGTTGATATGCGGATTAATGTTTCCTATTGTAAATAAATATAATAAAAATCGAGTTTCATGATCTAGCTTTTGAATAACTAGACAGATCTATACGTAGATATGTTAGCTGGCGGACCTGTCAATGTGTGGATGGAGTTTGTCCGAATTTGTCCACTGAACAGATCTGCCAAACAGATCTGTAAATAGAGTAAGTGACCCTACCTAGATTGGTTACCTTGTTTGCATATTGTATAATTGGTTTCTTTCTATGGCATTGCTAATATTCCATAGTGAGAATAATTTCGATAATTTAAAGTGGGCTCTTTATTCACTTTTTTACGTTTCCAAATTTAAGTAAATACGCAATTGAATATATTAAAGAAACATATTTTTATTTAGCTGCCTCTATTTTTTAACCTTACTTTAGTTTTGCATCTCAATATAATTAGTTCAATCACTCAAATCTTATTATAATAATTGCAAACCCGCAAAATCGTGTCCATCACCGCTAGCACTGGCAATATTTTTGAAGTGAAAACTTCTTTAGCTGCGTTGGGCATTTTTTGGTAGGGGGAAATCTTATAAGTTCGTGTCACCGACACCGTCACGAAAACAAAAACGCATCACAAGATTTTCCTTGGGTTAAAAGGCTCGTTCGATAATTAAACTTATAACAGTTATAACCGTTCAAATAAAGTTCAGTTTTGTAAGTAATATATTTCTCTTATGCTTTTAATATATTAATCATAGAAAATCACCATTGTAAATTGACTTTTAATTCAAACATTATATTTCAAATTTTAATACTAAATGTTGTAAGTTTTCACTTCTATCGGCAGTCGCTATAACTGCCAATTTTTTTAATATTTTAAACCAATCAGGAATTGAACCTAATCTTTAGATAGGAAGTGGAAAAATACCCCATTAAGATTGAGTAGGTATTCTCAAGCCGAAGACCAAAGGTCTGGTAATCCACGTGTGTTTGCATTTAGTACCCGCCATTAGCCGTATCCTGTAGAAACCATTATTTTTATACCTAGAACGTGATTAAACATTTTATTGTTCTGCAGTATGCAGCTAATGATGCACTTTATATCATCATTAAGTTTCGATCGACTATAATGAATTATCTAATACGTTTCCGTGTTTTTCAGTTACTTGATTAAACATAATAATTTTATAAGTTGTTCGATTTTCACATGTAATACTAAAAACAGATATTATTTCACACCGTCTATAACTTATACCCTCTCAAATAGTAGGCTTAAGAGTCGCCAGGACGCTCGCGTTTCCATACAAACGTAGTTTAGCTCTCATTTTAAAACGACATGCTTTAGGACCACGAAATTTGGCATGGGCATTCTAGTAGTACAGATCTAAGTCGGTAATTCGTTTTCGTTGCTAAAAATTGTAACACAAAGAAAATACAGCCAGATACAGATTTACATACAAAACTTATTTTTGCTATATTTTCTTTGTATTACAATTTTAGCAACGAAAACGAATTACCGACTTAGATCTGTACTGCTAGAATGCCCATGCCAAATTTCGTGGTCCTAAAGCATGTCGTTTTAAAAGGAGAGCTGAACTACGTTTGTATGGGGACGCGAGTTCACGCGAGCGTCCTGGCGACTCTTAAACGGGATTATAAATAAATTGACTTTGCCTCAATAATTGTCAAAAAGTTCACATTTAAACTATACAAAAATGTCGTATTTCAGCTAAAAGTTTTTAACAGACCAGTTTTCATGTATTTATTAACAAACAAAACACATCCCAATCATGTAATTAATTTGTATTAAAACATGTATAAAGACAATGCAAATATTAAAAACACTTTTTTTCATAGTTATAGTTTCAAATGAAGAGTTATGGTATAACGGCAGATCTTGGTCATAATAATATCAATCATCAGTGTAGTTAACTAACATCATACTAAGATGAAGAATTACTTCCAATACATAGTTGTAAAAAACTTAGGGACTTCCCCTGCAATGCACGTGCATTGTTTTATTTAATAATATTTTTAATTAATGACTAGAAGATCACATATAGATATAGGTTCAATTGGATCTGTAAAGCAATATACAAACATATTACAGACATTTAGATAACAATCTAATTACATACCGTCACGTGCTACAACTTTTCCTACGATACACAACTTTGTCTGCCTTTAAAAACACGGTTTTCTTCACCAAACAGCTATTTATACGTTATTCCTGAGATGGGAAAAAGGCGGTCATCTCAGGAATAACATATAAATAGCTGTTTTGTGAAGAAAACTATGCTTTTCAAGCCAGGCAAAGTTGCGCATCGTAGGCAAAGTTGTAGCAGTTGACGGTATACATCCTTCTATATAAAAATTATCACTGTAGTTAACACAAATAAGTAATCGATGTGCATTCTGCATTCACTCTCAATTAACCCTACCGAACTACAAAAGATATTACGATAAATGTATAAAACGCGTGTTGGAAATTACGATAACACATACAATTTCACCTCAAACTCTCTTACCTCATAATGATTATTCTAAGATTATATAACATTAGAATAGTTTAAAAAACATGAAAACTACGGGTTATACAATGGACTCTCTCTGAATTTCTGATACCGTTTCAATGTACAAGTGACCGACACGAGGCTTGACTTGATCATTAAAGAAAGTGAAAGCCTACTCTAGCGCCATCTAGTATCTATTTTGTGAACTATAATGTATACAAGTACTGATTATCTAAAGACATGTCTCGAGATATGGATGGTTTTTGTTAGACAATGTAGTTTCATCAGGTTATCTGAATTTCATTAATTACGTACTAAAACATTAGTGACTTGTCAAATGTGTTGTCATAACAAGGAAAATATAAAGTAGGTAGCTGTCTGTTTACCCTGAAAGTCCACCTTTCTGTAATACTAAAAAAGTTAAATAGAGTAGTTAATAAGGATTTAAGAAAGCCTAAAGACCGCTGCATTGATGAGATAAAAAGAGTGGTGGTAGAGACTGGTTGCTAAAAGCACAAGACCGGAAAAATTGGAAACTGATAGAGGAGACCTTTACCCTAAGTGGGGCCATGTGATATAAAAAAAGTCATACTAAAAGTTATTTATTTTCTACAAGGAATTAAGAAAGTTTTTTAATATTTTTTTATTTTATTACTAAGGATTTAAGTATCATACATTATAGTCATAAATTGAATTTTTTATTAGTGTTATAAACTACGTGCATGCATATAGATATAGTCATTATACCTAATTTATTCACGATGATGATGACTAATTTTACATTAAAAAGAATAAATTAATATGTATCGTCATAAACCAGCACACAGAGTTTTCAACGTTCTCATAAATGCCATGACCAAGACTAATTTAAAAACACCATAATAGACATAAATAATATAATAACTCATATCCCCACAACGCAATCACATTAATTTGTTGTCCTTTATTTCCGAAACTACAATTACAATCTCGCGATCCGAGGCTACACGAAGGTCTGAAGACGGGTCCGAAAGTCCGAGCACAATCTCTTGTGGAGTCGCAACCTTACAATATATGTTCACGATTTTACTGTGTCTGACACTGAGAAAAGATCAAACGTTAATTACAAGCTTTTTTAGCAAATATTTTTAATAATTTCTTCTGAATAAATTTTTCAAAAGGCGTCTTTACTTTATAGATGCTTGCTAAGTTTTCTTCTTTATTAGGAAACCGTGGAAAATCTCAGTCAAATTCGAACAGTTGGAAAACAAATGCAACCGTCAAACCGGTCAAGCGACCCGCGCTACCGGTTGCAGAAACCTCATCTCTTTTCAACGGTAGCAGAGTTTAATTTCCTTTGACGCAACACCTGACATTCGTCCTTGTGGCGGTGAGGTGCGAGACGGCTCTTGATTGGTCGGGCGGTGGCGCGCTATTCAATTGCGGTCGGGTTCGCGGCGCGCGCGCACTTTCGCGGGAAGCTCAAGTTTTCGCTTTCATTTGGAGAAATGAGACGTGCGCGTGAAATGGGCTTCGTTTTTCGGTAAAAATGTTGTACACCATCGCGAAATATAGGTAGGAAAAAAGTTTTAAACGTAAAAAAATATTTATTTTAGCTACCGTTTTAAACATTTAAAATTGACATTTCATTGAATGATTTGTGAGGTGCTGTTACTACTCTAAACTGAAATGTTTTCTCGTTGTTTTCAAATACAATGCTGTATTCACAAGCCCATTATTAAAAGGTTAAGTAAAAAACTCTGTAATAGATAAAAAAACTATTAATGTCCAAAAAACGAAAAAAAGTGATATTGCAAAAACTTATATAGATTTCATATAGGTACATACAAAAGAAAAAGTGACTTAAGCCTCCAGTGCCCAAGGCTGGGATCGAACCAGCGTCTAGTTTATAATATATATTATAGTATGACTACTTAAAATAAACTATTCAATATTTATTAAAATATTAATTTGATTTGTTCTTCAGTTATATTGCAAAAACTTTTGAAATTACAATAACCTAACCTTTGCTTCTTTTTTCCAGGTGACAACTTCTAATCGGCAAATGTTTGCCGGTTGACAAGACTTACAAGCATTAAAGTTGCTTATAGTGCAGTGCTAGTGACTTCAAGTGAAGTGTTAAATATCCAAAATGTCGGGTTTCGTGAAAATCGCTATCGACGACTATTATTCTGACAGCAATTGGACCACCATTATTGAAAAATACTGGTTGGCGGCCGAAAAAGTGTCAGGTATGTACATACTTTTATGAATTATAGCGTTTATACGCCTGTTTTTTCACAAATTTCGAATCATTCAATTTCTTGGTTTATTTAAACTTTATAGAATACACTTTTATTATTAAATGGTTAACAAAATTAAAAACAACTTAAAAATAAATTAAAACTAATCTAAACTAAAATACATCTAAATAAGGCCCCCGCGGCATCGTGCCAAAGATTTAATATTCAATTTCTTAGATTAAATAATCTTTTCACCTTACCTGATATCCGGTTAAGATACGGGCTTTTATGAAATAAAAATATTTGCTTCTCATGCTGCGAGTCATCACTAAACAGAATATGAGAAATTCGTATCCGACTATTTTCATCATCTCAAATTATCTGTTGTTCTTACAATATGTATAAATATACTTACAAAATTACCTATATAAAACTAAATTAGAATTATAAATAAAATTGTTGTTCTTAAATTAACTAATCTTAAAGTTAAACATCAAACGGTTTAAATATAATTTAATGGCAAGTATGGCGACTATATTTTCTGCCACGAAAATTTAGATCTGCCACCAAATTTCTATCTCCTAATTACGAGTATTATATCTGCCGTCAATCAATATATATGTGATCATTTTAATCGAAACGGTCAGCATCTTTGAAACACTTACTAATTTCATGGATAATTATGAATTACGCCCAATTTTAAACTTTGATCCCCAGATTTAGACCAAAATAGTAAATCTACTACCAAACACAAAAAAACCATTAAAAAGACCACATAAAAAAGTGTATTAGTTGAACTGCGTACGTGCGTACTAACAGTGCGAGAAGCCGAGCGAGCGAAGCGAGCGTGAGCGTCAGAACCGACTTCAAAAAATCGTTTTCATATTGTTTGGTTATCCCATTTTGGTATCAGATATATTAATTATTTTATTGATAGATATCATTTTCCGAAAATTTTAAGTATTTTTTTGGTACTTGTTTTAATATTATTTGGTGATCGCTTAAATCTTACCCTAATGTAATTGGATCTTGACTTTTATTTAAACAAAAATAAAGAAAGATTGCAAAAAACCAACGTTATTTAATGTCAGTAGAGTTTTTTATTCATAAAATTCTGATGTAAGTCAGTTCAGTTAATCACATATTTTTACTAAAGATTCATAAACTAGATTGCGTTTTCATAAAAACGTTTAAATAAAAATATAAAAGATATTTATTCTTCTATTTAGGCACATTACAATGCACTTATGAACGTAAAAGAAACTACCACCGGTTCTTACCCGAGAAGCATAAAGGCAACTAATATGTACGTGGAAAAAGAAGCTTCCGGGATATTCTCAATCCAAGACATTATTATTTTCTTGAAAATATTTCCTCGTGACAAGTATTTATTTCCTTTACCAAAAATATTCTTCGCTTAATAAAACCACGTTTTCTTAAAATAGAAATGCATTGTTTCAAGTTAGTTTCAGTTTTAGTTATATAATGTATTGTTTCAAGAGTATATTGAGTAAATAAGAGAGATTGTACTTTAATCAAACAAGTATTATCTTAGGTATAAGAAAACTAGAAAATCTGTATGAATATATTTAAAACTTTAATTTCGTTCTTTGTTTCTTCGTTATATTTAAAACTTTAATTTATTTTCGTTAAAGGAAATAAATGCTTGTCACGAGGAAATATTTTCAACATAATATAATAATGTCTTAGATTGAAAATATCTTGGAAGCTTTTTTTTTCGTGCAGAGAAGCATAAAGGAAACTAATAGGTACTTAAAAACCGGCGGGACTAATTTTTGAAAACCATAATACTTACATTAAATCTTAAAGATAATGCCAATAATGCGTAATTCTTCAAGAATAACATACAAAACAGCTTAAGAGACGTAAAGCTACAAGTTTTACAACTACCTACGTAAAGTCAAGACTTTGGACTAACGACTCACGATTGCTCAAATTCACGCTATCAGAACTAAATAAACTTTAAAGGAGAAAATGAATCTCCAAAAAGCAAAATGAAAGTTATTTTAATAAGCAGCTAACAGTTTTAAAGTGTGTGAACATACAGGTCAACTAGACCGCGACGTTTGCGAAGTCGAAAAGGCTTAACACACTAGTGAATGGAAGTAATTAAGGGGAGTGACAACCATGAAATGCTCTGAGGGCCTAAGGCTCATAAGAATCAATCAAAAATTGTAGCAATTGAATATCTATCCATTAATATGTCGTTTTCGATTTGATTGTGAGGAAATTGTGCAGAATATTGACGAAATTACTAAGTAAACTACGTAACAAAGTTTAATTTTAATGAGTTTTCTAGCCAAATTTCATTTTTTCACCAAATCATCAAGTTGACCGTCTGTCTAGTCTAGGCCTTCAGCGACACTTTCTTCCTTAAGTTTCCCTTTATATGTAATCGTCGTGTCGTATCAGGCCATCATCTTTATGAGAAATGTTTTCTCTACTACAAAATCTACAACTAGATACTTTATTCGTCCTTCGTTTTGTTCAGTTTATGCTTACATTCAACGTAAAAATATTTTTTCATTCATATTTTACAATTTCACATTTTCTGTCTGTCATACTCGTAAATTTTATTCATTTTTATTTAAATTCGAGTGGTTGTTACTTTAGAGAAAATAATAATTATTTGTTCTATTTACTTTTAATATTATATGCATCGTATACCTTTACTTATAACATAATATCATACTTGATGTTCTAAGAAATCACTAGAAGAGAAGTGCAGATTTCTTCGCCTAAGGCGATGTCTGGGTCTGTACTGTTTAAATCTATGTCAAACTGATATTCATTATTTTTTTCATTCGATACCTACATATTCGTTTTTGATAAGTCGATTCATAGAAGCCACCGGGAAAGAATTGAATAGTTACAAAATTTAAATAAAATGTAAATAATGAAGAAATAAAATTTAATAATGAAGAGAAATACCTTTAATTTATGTGTCCCCTGACACAGGATTGAAACTTACCATTACCGCGAAAGCTTCTTGAAGTTACTGAGAACTTTACCAATCTTTTGGAAATTTCTCGCAAAGTGCAAATTAATTAATTAATTTAAACTTTATTGCACACTAAAAAGACAATGAAAGCCGAACTTGATGCCAAAAGGCATTCTCTACCAGTCAACGTCGGCCCAAATAGAGATTAAAAGAAGGCAAAAGGTGCGGCAAATAATTATCAACGTGGATTATCCATATCATTCAAACTTAATATCTTCTTCTTCTTCTTAGTCGTTCCCTCATGCCTGAGGATCGTGACCATATGCAATCGCCCTCCATGCAGTCCGGTTTTTGGCTAATTTTACTGCCTTGTAGAGGCTTCCATTAGCAGCCCTCTTTATAGCGTCGCTCCATCGCACTGGAATGGGACCTTTACTACGCTCGCCCTCCACATGTCCAAGAATGATTAGTTTCTCCAGACAGTGTCTAGGCGACCTCATAATAAACTTAATATACATAGTTGCTAATGGAAGGACTGCACTTTAGGGGCCGCGGAGTTTTAGGCTCATTTTTTTATAGATAGTACTCCCCATAAGGAGTTTCCTCACCAGGGCTTTTGTTGCGGAAACTCATAGTTTGTGAGAAAAAAAATGTTGAAGTTCCCATACAAATTTCCTTATTTGGTGTCAATAGCGCATTCAGACGAAGACTAATTAATATTGTACATTAGATTAAGTCGGTTCTGGCGCTTGCCGGCCGCTGCCGCGGCACGCTCGCTACGCTCGCTCGGCTTCGCGCGCTGTTAGCTCACGGTTCACCTAACACACTCCTCCTCGCTTCGCTCGTCGTCGCACCTATCTTGGCTCTGTGACACAACAGTCTTCCGTGATAATATTCCAAAACAAAAAAAAACTTTTTTTTTTCCTAAAATAAATATCTAATATCTCGGCAATTGTCAAGTGAAGAGAAAAGTTGCCCATACAAAACATACTTATTTTAGCGCCTCCTATACGATAGCATCATAAAAAATAGGTGTCATAATAAGACCACCCCCATCAAGTCCCGCGCCCATTGTGGCTATACTCTGTACTTTTAGGTATTTAAAAAAACGTAAACAAACAGCAGCTGTCAAAAATGACAGATTCAGGGGTTTAGAACCTTTTTCGAGTGATATAATTATTACCTATGTTAATAACCTTAAATATTATAATTACGTATATTATTTAAAGTAATTAATGTACTATTGAAAGACATCTTACCCATAAGCACTGGTAGCCTGGTGGTAACTGTGGTAAGATGTCTTTCAATCCGGAAGATTCGAACCCCGACCGTACCACTGAGTTTATCAGTCGGTCTTTGACTTTGATGAAAGAAAACACCGTGAAGAAACCTGCATACATTTACAAAAAAAAAGATAAACCGACTTCAAAAAGGATAAAATGAATCATTATAATTATTTATATGCGTTACCAACTGATATGTTTGAAGTCGGTGCCAAGCCAAATTTGGAAGAGTTAATACGAACGAGGCGATGTGTTCAGTGAATTGTTATTTTTACTACATAACTAATCTAATACGGTATGAATCGCACGTAGATATACATTCCTTTCGACCATGCGTTAACTGTAAGGCAAGTAGGTACAGAAAGTATAATCATGCGTCCTATGTTTGTTTGTTAACACATTGTTGGGACTATCCGTATGTCGAACGAAGCCCGTGGTTCGATTTGAATTATTTATCCTTCTTCATCTAAGGTTTAATCCGAAGTAAAAAGGAATTCAATTGATAGTTTATTTTTTCTATACTCACATGTACCATACACACGCCGTGTCAGTAAAAAGGCACGATATTCAAATTTTATATGGAAGGTCAATCTTACGCGTCTACATTTTTTTTCTATTTGCCGCCTTTTTCTGATTATTGACAAAGCAGACGTGTATCAGAATATATATATCGTTGTCGCTATTCATCAAAATAGGACTAGTAGTTTAGACATGAAAATGTAACACATGAAATCGCATTCACCTTTGCATTATTAGTACCGATGTTTTGTAATGTTCACACTTAAAGCTGATTTGACCGGTTTTGTAATTTGTGGCTTGGCACCGACTTCAAACATATCAGTTGGTAACGCATATAAATAATTATAATGATTCATTTTATCCTTTTTGAAGTCGGTTTATCTTTTTTTTTGTAAAAAGTTTTTATTTTTCCATTTTTATGGTTATATATTTACCAAAATTGGACAAAAAGTCTCGGAACAATCGGTAAAAATATATAAAAAACTTCATAATACACCCATTCTATCTAAGGAAGGGTCCACGTATCATATGTGGACTTCATCATTAGGTCCTCTCTATCAAATTGGTGGTTTTCAAGAGGGAATGCTCGAGTTGCTTAAGAAAGCACCCAAATCAACATACATGTGCCTTTAAAAATTGAGGAGTTCTCTCAATTCTTCACGGATTCCATCATCAAAACAGCACCAGGTTAATGTGGGACCATCTTCGAAGTAGTTCCTATCAAACAAAAAAAAGGAATTGTCCAAATCGGACCACGGGTCTCGGAGTAATCGCTGAACATCCTACATAAAACAATTCATCATCATTATCACGAAAACAATCATCTTCATCAGGACCACTCCATCATATTGGCGGTTTTCGTGAGAAAATGCTTAAGTAGCTTAAGAAAACACTCAAATCACCATACACGTGCCTTTAAAAATTGAGGAGTTCCCTCAATTGCTCATGGATCCATCATCAGAACAGCACCAGGTAAATGTGGGACCATTTTCAAGGTAGTTCCTTTCAAACAAAAGAAGAATTATTCAAATTGGATCACGGGTCTCGGAGTAATCGCTGAACATCCTGCATAAAAAAATCTTCATCATTATCATCAAAACAATCATCATCATCAGATCCACTGCATCGAAATGGTGGTTTTCTTGAGAAAATGCTTGAGTTGCTTAAGAAAACACCCAAATCACCATACATGTACCTTTAAAAATTGAGGAGTTCCCTCAATTCCTCATGGATCCCATCATCAGAACAGCACCATATTAATATGGGACCACCTTGGATGTAGATCCTTTCAAACAAAAAAAGAATTACTCAAATCGGACCACGGGTCTCGGAGTAATCGGTGAACATACATAAAAAAAAACACCAAACCGAATGCAGAACCTCCTTCCTCAATGGAATTGAAGTCGGTTAAAAAGTGACACAAGGTACGTGTTGCTACACTAAAAACGGTACTCTGTAATCTAGTCGTATTTTATCCTCATAACTATAACCTTGCGTTTTGCACATCTGCAAAATTGGGTGTTTTTTATGAGGCAATTTACTATAAAAAAATATTAATCATTTAATGTGATATAAATAATTGGGTAAATTTATATATGTGTATATATATCATAAAATCCAGCGTAACTACAGGTTGCTGAAATAGGATGGAACGAATCTGTAACCTGTTATTTTTTAAAATTGAAAATTTAACAGGAACCAAAACCTGCCCAATAAATTACCCTTTTAATGGTTTGTTTACGTTTTTTTAAATACCTAAAAGTACAGAGTATAGTTATGGAAATTTACATGGAAACTTCAAATTTTTTTTTCTCAAAATCTATGAGTTTCCGCAACAAAAGCCGTGGTGAGGAAACTCCTTATGGTGAGTACTATTTATAAAAAAAAATGAGCCTTAAACTCCGCGGCCCCTAAAGTGCAGTTGAGCCCCCGGGCTCATACCATTGACTCTTTCGGAACTTATGTACCTAAAAATATGATTTTGTATATCCCAGCCGCTTCTCGCTGAAGGAAAATACCTAGAGAAAGCCGGACCTAATCCCAACAAGTTTCGTCTCAGGGTCGGTCAGATGGCAGTCTCGTAAAAACGAATGCCTTCGCCACTTGGTGGGATTAGATTTCTGAGCGAAACCCGGGCTTAATAGAGCCGTGGCAAAAAGCTACGACTGACGCTAGGAGGATGATGAGTGTCGCTAATCCTAAATATCTGTAGGTTCTAATTTTAGATACCTCAAGACCTAGTCTGCGCAAATGAAACTACTGCCGTCATCACTTCTAAACACAATAACTACGGGTCACTTACTAATTATTCCATGACCTTACCTCAGCTGAATGAAGTTAATGGATTTGTGGATGATTACGTTAAGTTATTCTGCCAATGTCAGCAATGTCGACGCACGGCCTTCGGGCCGTTTTATAAAACACAGCATGGTATCTTAAAGTTTCGGTTGTAATAAGTTAATAACTGCAACTAGAGATCTTTTACTAAATATTTTGATTTACATATACATACAGCTATCTCGCTTTGCCTTATATTTGATTGGTAGACAATGCCTTATAAATAAATTAAATGGATATATTTTTAAAGAATATCACTAAACTATTTATGAGAATATACTTATGTGTACAGTACGAAAACACTTAAAAAACAAAAAAAGTCACACGAAAGAAGTTCGTCAGAGAATGACAGACATCGCAGAAACGCAGAAAATATTTTTTCCTGAAGGAAGTGAAAATGGGATAATTTTTTGTTATTGATGGCTTAACAGCGTTAAGTGACTCACTAAATACCATCATATATAGCCATAGTTAATCGTTCCGGTAACAAAACAAGGTTAATTTTCATACACTTATAAGGAAAAACTGACCTCCGGTGCCCAGGGCTGGGATTGAAAATATAAGCAAATCAAAATATTTGTTATAAATAATTTTATTTAATTTTCAATTAATTATTTGCAATAAGTGAGTTTTGGTTGTTACCTGACGATATTACTATATAAGCTTGTGACAATCTAGATCAAAAAGTACCATTTGACGACCGGCGCTTGCGCATTAATTATACAAATAAAATATTAAATCTTTACAACCTATCTTACAAAAAAGTGTAAACTTTTTTTACTACACTTCGTCGCTTAGAACGCCGGCACAGACTTACCGAGATCAGATTCTGATAATATTTTGACTGTTACCACAGCCACATACTTCCGTCTCTAATCAGTAGAAGGTTAAATTGAAATAACTGCCGTTACGTACATCAAAACCGCTAGTTACGAATATACCGTAGCCGTAGAAACGTCACAATTTCACTACAGCTTTTTTTACGTGGTATTACGTAAACGTAAGGCGGATTATTACGTTCATAACTTTCACATCTCTTCGCTAGGGTTAGTTACTATAGCCTTATTGCAGTTTTATCAATAGATAATTTGATTGAGTAACTAAGTGGTACTGTGTGTAGGTGAATAAATAAATAAATATTTTTGGGGACAATCTTACACAAATCAACCTAACCCCAAACTAAGCAAAGCTTGTACTATGGGTGCTAGGCGACGATATACATACTTAGATAGATAAATACATACTTATATACATAGAAAACATCCATGACTCAGGAACAAATATCTCAAGATTAGCACACAAATAAATGCCCTTACCAGGATTCGAACCCGGGACCTCCTGCTTCGTAGGCAGGGTCACTACCAACTGGGCTATGGAGGCCGTTATTGAATGAAGAAAGCATTTAGACCACCTTAAACTACAGTCAGCAGCAAAAGTAGCTAAGCGGGTACGGTGTTCAAAATGAGCTGGACACGACTTTATTGTTAAGAGAATAAGAGTGTGTGTAGGTCATTTTGAACACCTTTCCCGCTTAGCTCAAATCTCATCCTTGATCAAATGTCTTTATTAAATTCTAAGCACCTGAGCATTTTTAAAGATTCCACGAGAAGCTTTGATGTTGCTATCATCCGGGTGGCCTAGAGGTGTATGGCGTTTATCGGGAATGCAGAAAACCCTAGTTCGATTCCACCCCAGCTGGCGGCCTTGATCAGGGCTCGGAAACCGATATTTACTCACTAAAAACCGGTTTTTTTTTCTTTCTTCTACTATTTAATTTTTAATCGAAATTCGAAAAACCTTATAATGTAAAGTCATTTCCTAAATACAATAGTGAGTTCTACATTCATAAAAACCATAAAATAAAGAAACATTTTGGGTTATTTCGGGGTTTTTTGCAAAAACCAGTTTCAAGTCCTGGCCTTGGTTGCTCTTTGTTTCATTAATGAAATCTGTTGTAGAACATTGTTAACCTATGCCTATAAAAAGTTCTTCAGTTCTTTTTAAGACTATTATAAGAAATGGTACAACCCGTTAGCAGCTTCATTTGTTAAGTTTTATGCTGAAAAATAATATAAGTTATTATTTTTAACCGACTTCAAGATTTCAAAAGAGCAGGTTTCTTAATTCGGTTTTATGTTTTTTTTAAATGTTTGTTACTCCATAACACTGTCATCTGTGAACCGTTTATGTAGTAGTATATGACACCGTAAAATTGTAAATACCGTTTGTTTATAATCTAACTAGCGAGATTGTAAACTATCGAAAAATTGTGAACCGTAACGTACTGCTTACAATTTAACGGATTATTTTTCGTTAGATTATAAACTATCGTTATATTGTCAAACTTAAAGCCCCTCGCACACTGATTGGTCGGTTTACAGAGCCTAGATATACATATTGGTCCCGTTTTTGTCAAATCGCAGTTCTGATGATGGGATCCATGAGGAATCGAGGGAACTCTTGAAATATTGAAAGCATACACATATATAGTAATTTTTGTATTTTTATCAACAAATCAAGAATTTTCATTCAAAAAAGTGACATTTGAACTGCTAATGATGATCAGGACGGAACTCTTCAACAATGCATAGTTCACGTTTGGCTAATTTATGTTTTGTAGTTCGCAGTGCCTTGGTTTTTAACTGTAATGCTGTGTAACGAATAATTTGAATAAATAATAAATAATAATAAATAATAAATTTGTCCTCTTCTCTGTGTCTGTTAAGTATGTTAGATTTTCAAGACAAATTTTTGTCAAGCTGGAGTTCTCATGTTGGAATCTATGAAAAATCGAGGGAACTCGTCAAATGTTAAAGGCATACATAGTGATTTCAGAATTTTCATCAACAAATCAAGCATTTCAATTTAAAGAAGTAATGATTTGATGAGCTCGTCAAAGACGCATAGTTCACTTATAGCGATTTATCTTCTTTTGTTGTGTTTGTTAAACAAGTTAGATTTTCAAGACAAATTTTTGTGAAGATGATGGGATCTGTGATGTTGTGATTTTAGTATTTTCACCAACAAATCAAGCATTTACATTTAAAGAATTTTTGATGAAGAAAAACTGCTGATGATGATCAAAACGGAACTCTTACGATTTGTTTTCTTCGCCAAGCAAGTTAGATTTTCAAGACAATTTTTAGGGTTCCGTAGCCAATGGCAAAAAATGGAACCGTACGTCGAAAAATTATGAAAAAATTCAAGAAGATACACCTTTAAATATTCCTTCAACGAAAATTATTTTAAACATTATCGGTTTAGGCATTTTTGAGTTATCTCCAAAAAACTACGTACTTAGGCAGATACGACTTTGCGATAATAATTTATTCGATAGTAGCTACGGCTGGTTTTTATAAATAATGGTAGTCCGACACGCACTTGGCCTTGGTTTTTATCATTTAATTTCAATCTAAGACTGCTTGTGTCATCAATAATCTTCCACCGGCCTCCCCCATTTAAGTCGAATTCTTCTTAAAACTTATTTACTTTATAAAGGTCGCTTCAGTTTTATGATTATTAATTAGTTTATAGTTGTTATTTAGTTTGAATTTAGTTTATTTGAATATTAACTTAGCTATAATTTTTTTTTAGTGTGTAGTAACTTTTACCTCTACCACTTTATGTTAAATGCAAAAAACCGATTGTCCCTTAGTTGAACAAAAATCTAATAAACGTTGATTCATTGTTAACTTCATAGACACTTTTGATACAGAGATGTGAAAAGCGTTCGCCTAAAAGTTGATTCACCGAAAAACTTATTCGATTACCATATCTTATCCTTTTTGTTTTTTTATAAAGCTCCCCTCTTCCAGATCCTCGGGTGCAGGGATGGTTCCTCTTCGACACGCCGCTCCCAACCCTGGCCATGGTGATCACGTACCTGGCCATCGTGATGGTGATCGGACCTTTATGGATGGAGAACAGAAAACCGTACAAATTGCAGAACACGTTGGTCGCGTATAATGCCTTCCAAGTGTTGCTATCGTCTTATATGTTTTATGAGGTGAGTGTTTATGTTTACCAATATATATTTAAGAGTCGCCAGGACGCTCGCGTTCCCATACAAACGTAGTTTAGCTCTCATTTTAAAACGACATGCTTTAGAACCACGAAATTTGGCATGGGCATTCTAGTAGTACAGATCTATGTCGGTAATTCGTTTTCGTTGCTAAAAATTGTAATACAAAGAAAATACAGCCAGATACAGATTTACATACAAAACTTATTTTTGCTATATTTTCTTTGTATTACAAATTTTTGCAACGAAAACGAATTACCGACATATAGAGGAAAGGCCAATTCGTAGGAGCTATCTTATTTTCGATGTTCGTAGGACTCGAAAGGTTTATACCAACAAGTGGTATCGTTGGAATCAGCATGAACTACTGATTATGAAATTATCTCTTGTCACTTCATAAAGTGGTGGAATGAGTTTTTATGACGTCTCAAAGATGGCGCGCGACTTAGGGTTAGATTTTATCGATTATTTCAAAAAATATTTAGTCGATTTAAGCAAACAAGGTGTCATATGATTGATATTTTCATGCTTAATAAAATATGTAAATCTACCTTCAACCAAAAAGTTAAATAAAAGCCAAATTTATTTTTATTTACATTCTAACACGCATTCATTTACATTATTAATTATGTTAAACTTTATTGCACAATAATAAAAAAATAAGTCCAAAAGGCGCACTTAATGCTTTAAGGCATTCTGTTCCAGTCAACCATAGGGCAAAACAGAATTGCTATGGTGTGTGCAGTGAGATAAAAGGATTGTGAAATTATTAGTCTCTCTCACGGCCGTACTATCCTTTTCCCGTAGCCATTCAAGCTATATTTGACGCCCTCTAATTCTGGTATTCTGGTGTTTGGTGGTAGCTAGAAGTCTGAATTTTCAGTGAAAAAGGAGTCATAACACAAGGAAGACATATTCTCAAAATCATTTAAGTAATTTTAACTTATATTTTAAGAATTATTGCAAGTCAAAGTTCCTTAGTTTTGTTACTGACTGACTATTATATGGCAGATCATACGAATTCTAACTCTAGCTAATCCACAAGCTCCAAATTTTGATATCTCATCTCATTATGATTCTCCATAGTGGTTGATAGTAAAATATAGGCAGTTTTAGGTGCCCATTAATACCTTCGGATGTGGGCATGAGTACGGGTTCATGGGTGAGAATAGGTATGGGAATGTGCACGGCAAGAACGAGGAAGGAGAAAAGGGAGCCCTACTTACAAAAAGGAATGAGATCCTATTAAAAATATTACATGTGAAAAAACACAAGACTGGCAATACTGTTCTTAGACCGCAAAAAGTATCGATATCTAAATAAAACCAAGCCGGTGTCCTTAGAACAGTTAGAACTCAATCCCCACTGGAGTTTACTAACAACAGTTCATTGTGGCCGTATCAATATTAGATGTCTATATTTTTATAATAAATAAAATGATTTCGCAGTTGCATAGGACAATTAAATAGAAACGCAATAAAGTCTATCTCACGATATCGGATTATTTACCTAATTTACCCGACGATATACATATTTTCAGCTGTGCGAACGCCAGATCATTCTATTCCATACAACCTTTGGATGCTCGATATAATGCAAAAGAATAATTCGTTCACTCCGAACTTCTCTGTTTGTATGTTAGTTGTTAGAACTCCTTAAATTTAAATAAATAAATAAGTTAACCTTGATACTCGCACTAGGCATGCCCATATCGCGGAGACCAATATCACATGTTATGACAATATTTGCTATAACCGGTTGACAAATTAAAAATTTATTTTTTAAAGTATGATGTTGTCTACAACCAACACAATACATAAGTATACATATTACTTAAGCTATTTTATTTTAACTATACTTAAGTAAACGTGCATCAAATTAACTCTAAGCTTATTTTTGACTATCACGAAGGTCTAACTTTTTCTGATTTGGATTATATCTTCAGTATATTCATAGGTTAAAAACGGGTTTATCTTTAATGTCTAAGTGTCTAGTCACGGAATTATAAACAAAACTAGATATATACGGTTCAAATCGTTTTGCAAGGGCAGTATTCACGGACGGAACCTATGTTTGATACACTCTTCGTTTCAAGTATTTACTTGAGCTTATCAACAACAATTTTTAGTAGGTAAATTGACGAACCGTCAACACTTCGGACTTTTTATATAGTAAAAGTGTGGAATACCGGAAGGGTTTCTTTAACATTGTTTTAAGCACAGCACGCTGTGCTCTTTCGGCCTCAATGATAACTGTTTTACAAGAGCTGCCCCAACAGCGTAAACAGTATGTTAAAAACACACTGAAAATACACTACTTAATGATAAAATGTATAATGATAAGGCTAAATAAAGGTAAAAATTATTACATATACTACATATACATACATATTAGCTACAAATATTTCTTAATTAGGACTTAAATATGAGACTAATCATTTCACAATCCTTTTATCTCACTGCACACACCATAACAAATTTCTGTTTTGCCCTATGGTTGACTGAAACAGAATGCCTTAAAGCATTAAGTGCGCCTTTTGGACTTATTTTTTTATTATTGTGCAATAAAGTTTAACATAATTTTATTAATAATGTAAATTGATGCGTGTTAGATATTTAAATAAAAATAAATTTGGCTTTTATTTAACTTTTTGGTTGAAGGCAGATTTAAATATTTTATTAAGCATTAAAATATCAATCATATGATACCTTGTTTGCTTAAATTGACTAAATAGTTTTTGAAATAATCGAGAAAATCTAACCCTAAGTCGCGCGCCATCTTTGTGACGTCATAAAAACTCATTCCACCACTTTATGAAGTGACAAGAGGTAGTTATAATAATCAGAAGCTTATGCTGATTCCAACGATACCACTTGTTGGTATAAACCTTTTCAGTCCTACGAAGAATTCTCCGCTTCAACTTGGCCACCCCACTAATAGATCTGTACTGCTAGAACGCCCATGCCAAATTTAGTGGTTCTAAAGCATGGCGTTTTAAAATGAGAGCTGAACTACGTTTGTATGGGGACGCGAGTTCACGCGAGCGTCCTGGCGACTCTTAACGGCCTCCTAGCCTAGTTCGTAGTGACCCTGCCTATGAAGTAGGAGGTTCGAATCCTGGTTAGGGCATTTATTTGTGTGGTTATTACAGATATTTGTTCCTGAGTTATGGATGTTTTGTGTGTGGATGTATTTAAGTATTTATCTATATCTGTCTATTATATATCGCTTCGCCTAATGCCCACAACACAAGCCTTATTGAGCTTAATGTGCTAGGTTAATTTGTGTAAGATTGTCTCATAATATTTATCGATGTATTATTATTTACATATGTATACAGAGTGTTTTGTAATTTTGCGAGGTGATTTGGTAGGCCATTTTAAATAACTCTTAAGACCAATGTTTGGTTGTTTCATACATTTCAGCCAAAGAGAATTAAGTACCTAGAGTGTTCTCTCCATATATGGCTAAATGCGTATATATAATAAGTTTAAAGCGAGCTTTGCTAAAAGTTATTATTCAAAAGATTACAGCTTAATACGTATTACGATTTAAGTGTGCTTAAAACTTAGTAAAAATGAGTTTAACCATACCTCCCATACGACTTATTATTTAATTAGTAATTTTGCTATGTATGGAGTTAGCAATCTATCTACTCATTTATCTATGATTTCAGCCGATCTGACATCGACGTTTTCTATGGGGAGGCCAATTTTTTTTTGTGTTTTTGGGGTAGGTCCTATAGAAAAAACAGTTTGTAATCTGTTTATGTGAGTAGTCAACCTGTTGTTCTGTACTGTTTCCTCTAAGATACATAAACAGTTGCTAAAACTTAAATAAGCTTCAGAGTAAGGCCACAAGTTACGACCACTAAATCTTCCATTAGTTTAGAGGTCCGCGCACCACCAACGTCATGTCATGAACAGTCGACGTCAAAAATATGTTTACGTACACTTATACACTTTATTACAAAGAGGTAAGGTGCAAAATAAACATATCTGACTTCGCCTGAACAAAGTACTCTTAAACCGCAGATGTCAAGGCATAATCTCCTGAACCGTGAGACTAACATGCAACTTGAACTAGAAATGAGTCTCATTATGGCTGTCTGCGAAGTCATACACTCGAGGACATTGGAAATAGGTTACTTCGTGTACAAAACATGCAGTTGTAATTTTCCCGATTTTCCCAATTCTAACTGTAAATGCGAAATGTATGTTTAGGATATTTAGGTGTTTTGATATTTGTTCTTCCTTCCTTGAACCCTCAGCCATATTGTGCGAGACAATTAGGTAGGCCATACTAGAGTACACCCAAGCGTTTGTATAGAAACTCCGACTGTGAAGAAATTAGGTTGTGGTGAATTACCAGTGTAAAAAATAAAAATCGTGCAGAAACGCGTATTGGAAAAAAGGCGTCTGTATAGAATCAATTAATTTGAAGAAAAACGAATGCGGTGAATTTCTACTGTGCAACTTCAATATCGTGCAGTATCTAGAGCTGGAAGAAAAGCGTATGTGAAGTCGCTAGAATAATCCATTAAAAGACCACCTTCCTTGTACTGTGGCTGTACTAAACAATTTTTACTATGGAATCAAATCCGAAATCACGAAATGTTTTTGGCATTTTCATACGTTGCGGTCGTACAGTCGACGTTTTCTATGGAGAGACCATTTTTTAGAGAATTTGAAGTTAGTCAGATAGAAAAATAGGTTTAGTATGGCCTATGATCAACTTGCTCAACATGGTTTAGAGTTAAGAAAACATCCTGTATACATAATTGCGTAGTGACGCAATGTTTGTGCAAAAAACTAAAATTCTAATTATTTTGCAAGAGAATTAAAATTACCAAATACCGTTTCGATTCTTGCACTTCTTTTTTCAGTCCATTCACTGGAAACATTGCTTAGATATTTGTAAGGTCAAGTGCCGAGCGAAAGTGATCACAAACTGGTTTCCCTCGAAACCATTGTATTGATGATCTACTGGCCATATCGACGATACTGTTGACCAATACTGAACCCTATTAGAAAGAGATAGGGTTCATAAATGGTGGGATTTGTAGCCGGTACCGTTTTTGGTAAGGTCGGAATTTAAGCAAAACGTATGTACACTGTACTGTCTGCCCTCAATCTAAATCGTGGGATGAAAGCAGTATGATTATGGAACTATGCATGTTCTTGAAGTGAAAAATTGTTAACTACACATTTATATATTGGAAATAGATGTTAATACAATACATACGCGAAGTACCAACTACCTTAATACAGTGTGTGCTGTTTGTTGTAAGTCAGATGTGTGTGTGTAAAATTTCATCTACTTAAATCTATGCATCGTTTTGCCGAACGGAGGAACAAATATTCAAATATCTCCAAATAGTCAAACAAACTTTAGCTTAGTACAGATTATAGTTTTAGAAATTCTCCATAAAGCCATTAAAAACACGACCGCAGTATCAGTTAACTCTATGCAATTCTAAACAGTAGACAGTCGCATAGCTGCAGTTGCAAATGCAGTGTTGTGCGTTTCGGTTGACCGGGTGCAACGCCGGACGCCGGCAATCGGTCAAGGCGATGGATAGTGCACGCACTTACCTTCTGTTTCTCATAGCCCAAAAAAAATCTTACTACTGTCAGGGTTGTATTTGCTAGGGATACACGCACAGATGTGCCCGCCGGATTTGTCCGACGGATGTGCCCGGCGGACAGATCCGTTCGTGTATGGCGCTATTCAGATGTGTCCGCAGACAAATCCGTGTCCAATTCGTGCCACACACGCACGGATTTGTCCGCCGGGCATATCCGTCGGACAAATCCGGCGGACACATCTGTGCGTGTATCACTAGCTATTCTAACTTTAAAACACGTTTAGATGCGATCCAACTTCCGCCTAAGTACCTAAACGCCAATCCGTCTGAATGAGAAATATCAGAATTTACTTGAAAATTACTCCGATGCTATTCTAGTACAACTTCAATATTGGTTGATTATTTTGTTGTGTTGGAGGTATGTATGAAATATTGTATATATGTAGTAGTAGTAGTAGTAAAACACTTTATTGTACAGGAAAACACAACAGAAATATATAACACAGCAAATATGTACAAAGGCGAACTTATCCCTTTAAAGGATTTCTTTCAGTTAACCTTTGAGCAGTTGAGAGAGATTTGAAAGAGCTAGGCAGACTTGGGTACCGTACGATACGAAATAACGAGTTGTATTATAAATTGTGATCTAACTAGGTATTAACTATGAAATAGGTAGATACACAGTTTGGTATCATAATCATACATAAATATAAATAGTCTTCTTACATAATATATATATTTATATATATATACTATAAATACATACATACATATAGATATACTACATATATAAAATAAATTGAACCTAAAATTATTATTACCGCAAATATCTCACTGTTTGGATTCGTTTGAAAGCCACAACTTGCTTAAATTATATGTATTGTTTATGTATTTTTAATTAGAATACAGCAACTGAATGTATTATGTCTACACGCTTGAGATGGAAAGTTATTTTCTCAGTAATCATTTTCATTTGTCCACTCTATTCTAGGGATTGCAAATCCGAATCTATTTTACAAAATCCGGATTTTCGGATAATTTTCGCCCCGAAATCCGAACTTCGAATAAAATCCGGATTTAGGGAATGTTTTCTTGGTACTAGGAATAAATAAAAAAAAAAACTACTTTTTAATAAGAAATTAGTCGTTTTATTTACTGTGATAGTCTTGTGATCAACGTTTCTACAAACACATGACACCCACAACGAATAACATCAGCCGCTAGCGCTAGCGGTACACCCCGAAATTCGGTAAAATGCTGCAAATGGTGTTAAAAGCATGAAAATCGGAATGATTGATCTTTAGGCCATATGGATCAATTTGACTTGGTGCAACGTCTGTCCATCGCGATTCAGCGCGGCAACGCGGCGAGCGTGATGGGCACCTTTGCGCCGGGGGTATCGCGGGGCGGGCTTTTTGACTAAGTTAATAATTTATTATTAACCCATTTTGTAACTTCCTACTTTTGTGTTTACTAATCATTTATCATTAAGCTATTTGACCCATAGCCCCAAAAAAAATAAAAAACTGAGAGGAATTATGACGTCATCTTTTTTTGTATGTGAAAAATAAATTTCTTCTGAAACCTATCGAATGTGGTACTGTGGTATCAAAGGAAAGGGATTTTTGAGCTGATTCTAAACATATATCAGATTAATAATAATAATTTGTTTTAAATTATAATAAAATTCATTTTCGAAACATACCAAGTTTGGGCTCTTCCAGATACGATACCGTTGAATAATTTTTAAGTAAAATATACCTCAAATGATACTTAATATCCTCAAATAATATAACCCGAAGAAAGCAACATTTAAAATATTTACATTTAGTTTTTTAAATTTTTTAATTATTATAATATGTAAATTTTGAATGATATTATACCCGCATTGAGTAAATGCGGGTATAATATCATTCGGGTAAAATACTTCTCGGAGTATTGAAATTTTTGTTATACATATTCCTTGAGTAATAGGCTTTAAGTCAAAAAAGTCCTAATGGGTGACTCAGTTTTTCGGCCGCCGAGTGAGCAGGAAAGGGAAACAGGCAGAGAGTAGGGGCGGGGTCCATGCTCAAGACAAATTTCGAATCAAAAGCGAAGCAAAAGCCCAATACTTCGTAATGATTGCACAAACACCAGTGTTTTATGTTTTTTTATGAATATTTAATTGATATATTGATAGATAACACTTTGTTATAATGAAAATTAAAAAAAAAAAAAATGAAAATAATTTCAAAATATTTTCCTTGGGGTTACAGTTATTGAGGTATATTTAACAAAAAAATATTCGACAGTATCGTATCTGCAGGAGCCCAAACTTGGTATGTTTCGAAAATGATTTTTATTGTATTTGAAAACAAGTGACTAAAATGTAACGATGTGTTATATTTTTAGAATCAGCTTAAAAAGCGCTTTCATTTGATTCCACACACGATAGGTTTCAGAAGATTTTTTTTTGCCCATACAATAAATTATGACGTTAACTCCTCTCGGTTTTTTATTTTTTTTGGGGCTACGGGTCAAATTGATTCTTAAGGCCTAAAGACCAATCGTTCCGATTTTCATGCTTTTAATACTATTTGCAGCGTTTTTAGGCGTACCGCTAGGACTATAAGGCCCAAGGCCAGTGAACGAGCGCACGGGCAGCCGGGGCAGCACGGCCAGACAACCCCCCTGTACCCGCTTGACGCGTATTTTCAGTAATCAGAACATTTTAACAAAAAATCCGAAAATTCGGATTTGGGTTTAAAAATCCGGATTTAGAAACGGATTGAAAAATTGGCGGATTATCCGGATTTTCGAAGTTCGAATAATCCGGATTGCAATCCCTAACTCTATTCCGAACCATATTCGAATGAAGTGAGGGCAGATTAGAATACCTACCTGTTCGGCGGTTCTAAATTCTTTTGTAGTATTATCTTAAGCAATAAGTTATTACTTACATCTTGCTTTCTGTTGAACACTTTTCTAGTGAGAAGGACTGAAAAAGGTGCTGTTTCTCTGTCCCTGTCACCATCATCAGAATCAATCGTTTTATCAGCGATAAACTTACGTGGTTAATTTACTTACTAAAGTTGTCTAGTTGAGTCTGTATTTGTGTTGAGTCTGTGTTGAGGCGTATTATACATATTAAAGCGAAATGCTATGGATATTATAACTTACATTCGTATTTTAAGAGTCGCCAGGACGCTCGCGTTTCCAAACAAACGTAGTTTAGCTCTCATTTTAAAACGACATGGTTTAGAACCACGAAAGGCATGGGCATTCTAGTAGTACAGATCTATATCGGTAATTTGTTTTCGTTGCTAAAAATTGTAATACAAAGAAAATACAGCCAGATACAGATTTACATACAAAACTTATTTTTGCTATATTTTCTTTGTATTACAATTTTTAGCAACGAAAACGAATTACCGACATAGATCTGTACTGCTAGAATGCCCATGCCAAATTTCGTGGTTCTAAAGCATGTCGTTTTAAAATGAGAGCTGAACTACGTTTGTATGGGGACGCGAGTTCACGCGAGCGTCCTGGCGACTCTTAAAAACCAGAATAGGTACGTGTCTCCTGTAACTGTATCAATTCTTATTAACTGAAGATCTCACTTTTACTGGTTTTCTTAGAAATGCACAAGTGAAGAATGACGTCATATTAGTGAAGTTTGCCGACGAAAAGTTACGGCATCTTTGTGGGTTTTTAATAGGCGTATAAACCGGAACTCAACTTTCGTTTTGATGTTCTTCATAGCTGCATGCGTACAACTAATATTGTCCCAGACCATAAAAACCTTTAATGGGGAGGCAACTGAGGCAGATGACGCTGACAGAGTGTTCTGTTCAGTAACCTGGTGAGTAGCCTGGTGAGTAAGGTAGCCAAAGAGGTCAAACAGGACCCAGTGTGTTGACGACGACGGACCCTCTTGATCCATTAGCCGTCAACACAGTGAATCCTCTTTTTTTCTAAAGGATCGGCAACGCGCATGTGACACCTCTGGAGCTGCAGGCGTCCATAGGCTACGGTAGCTGCTTACCATCAGGTGCGCCGTATGCTTTTTTGCCACCGTCGTGATATAAAAAAACAGGTTGTAGTGGTTGTACAGTCGAGGTCATAAATATGTTTACACTTTTTTACCTACTCGAATGCGGTCGCTAACAATTAGTATGCAAACGCATTCGACTAGGTAAAAAAGTGTAAACATATTTATGACCTCGACTGTACCTGTCCCCAAGTTTTGTCCTATGGGGTTTAGCTTATTTAACTACTTTTTTGCAGTCCTTGTGTATTTTCTAATTAGAACATTCAATAAATAACATTTATCATTTGTTCCAGCACTTGATGTCAGGATGGTGGGGTGACTATAGCCTGGCGTGTCAGCCGGTCGACTACAGCGAAAGCGAACAGGCCAGACGGGTGAGTTTTCCTATTTCTTCAGTTGAGTGCCTGGAACCAATGTTACTCTGCGTCCGTAGGAGACACCTTAGACAACCCTACACGTGATCCCTGGGTGCTAAAAGAGTAACAAACTTGGCAACTGGACTGTCCCAACTGGACCTCGCAGCACTCACTGGAATTTCTTCACCATCTACTTTCCCACAACTGTTATCACCTCAAAGAAGAAATGCCTCTCTATATCCAGTGACGTGTAGTTTATACGATAAATAAATAGTTCCTGGAACCTGCTAGGAGGAGGCTCTTTGTCTGAAGCAGTGAGACACTTGTTTCAAGTTAAACATGGCTAAGGCTACCTGTATTTCAACTTGTCTCGGCACCACAATAATCTCTTTAACACATTCCGCACCGAGAACCCGACTGTCGGGTTCTCGGTGCTGAATGTGTTAAATTATTTCCAAACGCGTTGCGATCATGCAACGCTTTTGATACCTTCATAGGGTTTGAATGACAGATCTGAAATTTATGGGAAAATCCGTGCATCCGGATCCGAGTCATTTCATACATTTCGGATCCGGATTTCAAACCAGAAGATTACATCTAAATATATAAAACAGTCCCATTCGAACCTGGAAATGTAAAACTTATTTTCTTCAAATATTACTGAACTGTACAAAAATTTTTTTTTAAATTTCAACCCCAAGAAACACGTATTTTTATGTGAATTATACACGGAAAAAAAAGCTTCCGGGATATTCTCAATCTAAGACATTATTTTATTATGTTGAAAATATTTCCTCGTGACAAGTATTTATTTCCTTTAACGAAAATAAAATAAAGTTTTAAATATAACGAAGCGAATATATTCTTACAGATTTTCTAGTTTTCTTTTACCTAAGATAATACTTGTTAGATTAAAGTACAATCTCTCGTATTTACTCAATATACTCTTGAAACAATACATTTTTGTATTTCTATTTTAAGAAAACGTGATTTTATTAAGCGAAGAATCATATTTTTGGTAAAGGAAATAAATACTTGTCACGAGGAAATATTTCCAAGATAATAATAATCTCTTGGATTGAGAATATCCCGGAAGCTTTTTTTTCCGTGTAATAATACATAGGCGGTGATTATTTTATTAATATCAATTTCACATTCTTTCAACAACTAAGTCTACTCGAAAGCGTGCAGTTACCGAGTGTAATTTCTCTCTAATTAGTACGAAAACTCACTGAATCTATTTCGTAACCGTATTATTATAATTCCACGTTTTGCGTAACGGAACCATCACTTAGGGCTAATGTCCATCCGTCTGTTTGTGGGTTAGCCATCGCGTGCTTATAGTTATGTCTGTTATGTTACCATTACTGTTGGAAGATGTAGTTTTGAAGTCACGGCTATGTAATGTTTTATAGCGTAAATACATACATACATACATACAATCACGCCTATCTCCCAAAAGGGGTTAGGCAGAGATCACGGATTTCCATTTGCTACGATCAGTAGCAAAACGGCTCTCCATGAGCCGCTTCTCGCCCCCGTGAAAAACGAGACGTGATGGGTGGCGAACCGCATCGCCACCATACGAATGATTATTAATTAAATAAATCACCATAGCGTTCCCACGAGTAGTAGGGATCAGAAGTCCCCTTATCTCTTATCACTTAGTCGCCTCTTACGACACCCGCGGGATGAGACGGGGTGGCACTATTCTAAAGCCGGGACCACTGAGGTAAGGCTGTCTCCCTAAATGAGAGTACTCACTGTGCGGAACCCCTAATTCCCCCACACACACGACATTAGTAGCACCGGTAAGAAATCCTTGGGCTCCAAGAGATCGCTTACCATTGCGCCCAGGATGCACCGACCCTACCCTTCCCTTTCCCCCGGATCAACCGGATCAAGAAAGGATGAAAACTGGCACTCGAGGAGGTTGTCATTTGATGCTTATACAAGGTCTAGCAATAATGCTAGTGATCCTTTTAAGGGCATAATTAGTATCGTATTCTGAATTATGACAAATTAAGAAAAACAGTTGGCTTTGTATGGAGGGTTGGCTGCCTGGGACGACGATTCCCATACAAAAAAAGATAAATTCGCGTCCAAAATTTTTTTCTCTTACTTTTTCTTACTCCCGATACGAATACTTTCGTTACACTGTGTAGATCTATTTGCAACTTGCGATATAATCCAGCGATCTAGATTACAAATTTCGGCTACTAATATGTACCTATAAAACTAACAAGCTGACTAACTGGTTATTTTCTAGGCTTTGCAAATTAACTATCATTTCTTGCTACAAAAAAAACTATTTTAGTGCTAACGTTAATTGAATATAGTCATTATTCTGATGGCACTAGAATAGTGCATAGGTACATAGAACAGAATTGACATACATTCATAAAAGCAAATCATAGCAATTGAGGACATGCGTGAAAAATATTTCAAAGATCAGTTTAACAAACACGTTTCTTATACTCGTCGACTGTAATACTTGAATTGAGATTGTGTAGACGGTACTACTAGTGCATACTTTTCGATAGAGCTTTTATGGTCGCATATTGTAGCATCGCCAGCGATACAAAGGATGTTCATACAATATTGTAGCACTGTTGCCGTAGCCCTCCCTGCGCCGCCGCTGCCATCGCGAGCGGGTAGGCCACGCAGCAAGCTTCTTAACCTAAACACACACGGTACTCGACTGAAAAGCTCGTAATTATGTCACGATTGTATAAAACACAAAATTTTGTAGTTTAAACACATAAATTCTAAACAGTTTTCCGGAACGGCCGGTGACGTGCTAAGAACCTCCACCTCGTGCTTTTTGTATAGGGAGTTTTGACGCGCGGTGCATACACCTGACGTACCAGTATTTTCGCATTTTCCGCACGGCTCAGGGCTCCAATAAATAGTTAATAGAGACATTTGAATCTCATAGACAATAAATAAGTCTAAAAAAATCATGCATGGTGCTAATTTATGTAGTTTTCTAACAAACAGAAAATACCTAAAAAAATTACGGAGAGGAAAAACCATTATTAACGGCATTTTAAATGTGACAGAAATTTATAAATGCCGTCATTAGCACTCAACCTAAAACCATTAAGAAATTGTAGTTGGTATACACTTTACGATATGAAATAGGAACTCTATAACTATTAGTAATAAAGTACATTTTTTATAAATCCCTGCTGTAGAAAGTTCAATGGTCGACTGTTTTAAAAGAGGCTCGGTGAATTAATATTAAATAGTTTCTGCAAAAGATTCACCTTTAATTATCTTAATTATGATTACGTAAAATTGTATGCACTAATGTGTACCTTAATTACAATTAAGGGGTAAAATTTAAAAGCGAAAGTGTGTACCGGTCCGGTTACCGGAAATAAAATTGCTAAATTAGTTACATTTATGTACAGTCAGCAGCAAAGGTAGCTCTACCTTGTGCAATCTAAGAAGCGGTTTTTGACACCTGTCATCTCAGTACATTTTATAACCTAAAATCGATTTTAGGTTATAAGCGGTATAAGCGGGTAGGGTGTTGTAAAAATGAGCTTGACACGACTTTCTTGTTAAGAGAATAAGAGCGTAAGTTGTAATGTGCCTACATCAATAAAAAAGAAAAAAGTTATGAGTTTTTGTTGCAAATTAACTCTAACACAATAATATAATAGTATGTCTTAGAGCTTTAAAGCGGAGTAGCCATTGACAGGCGTTCCCCTCTGCCGAATGAGTATGACCAGTGGTCATACTCATTGTATGGACTGACGTTTCTTTGACGTGACTATTTTGACGTTTCGCATACATTTGACGTTCCCCTCCCCCGCAAAAAACGGCAGACTTTTTCCGATAGAAATGAGAGCGCGTCTCGCATCCGGTTGGTTTAATAATCAAAGTAATGTATTTCATACAGAAGGTTATCTTCCCTACAAAATCAGTGTTTGACAAGAACTTTGACAGGTGAATGGTGACACATGACATCTCCATACAATTTTAGCTTTCAACGTTCTAGAGTTGACAGATACGCAATTAGTATTATTGCTGGACCTGCCCCAATCTGTCTTAATCTATCTAATCTCTCATTAGTTACAAATACAAAACTAGATAAATGTCAGATTTATTATTTTATTTGTCCAATCTAATTATTATTTTAGTACGTGATTATTGCTACAAACTGCTTAAATATTTTATCTTGTCTGTGGTCATGCCGCAAATAAACGAAAGGGATTTTGATAACCCCAAAAATATATCCAATACATTCTAAGGCCGTAGCTGTCACTTCGTGGAGATGGACAGTAACTCCTTGAAGAAATACCTCGAATTAGAAGTCACCAGCCAACAGTTTTTTTTAAATTTATGTTTGCCATAATCTCTAAATAATAAAAATTGTTTGAAACCTCCCAAGTTAATCCGATTGAATTGCTGATTCTGATCTAATTTATTTTCTTTTTCTTCATTAAGTAATAATGAATGAAAGTAAACACCAGAGTGGACCCACAACAAACACAAACACTCAAACATTTATTGACAAATATGTGAACACACTTCAACACTCAAGTTTGTCAATATTATGTGTGAATTTCAAAATCATTTCTAGTCATCTTTACGTAGATAAGTCACTCATAATGACCCTTGCATTTAGATAATATGTTTTTTATGTAAAAAAGTGCTAAATTAAATGTTTAATAGCAATCCAAAAAATATTCTAACCCGAGGCTTCTTCTCTATTTATATACATTAGAGAAATTTAATGCAATAGAAATAAATAAATAAAATAAATCACAACTACTAATGTTGTACAAAAAAGGACACATTGCAATTTAAAGATTGTAAAAGTACAAAAAATATTATGTTCTGCACCCTAAACAATAACTAACAATTCTCTTTCTATCAACAGTGTTAAAAAGTCAGTTACTCGTGAACCTGAGTACTTAAATGTGATTTTTTCAAGTCAAAGGTACATCACTGTCGGTAGTTAATAGAGTTTATTTAAATGCTTTTTTATGGCAGTAATGCCTTATTGACAACCTACAATGATGTACCTTTGACTTGAAAACGTCACAAATATACGCAATCTGAAGCACTGTGCGCCCGCGCATCGATCGGTCAAGTTTACAGAACGCCACAAGCTTTCGAACACAGCTACAATAGACTTGCCATTCGAAAGTGTTGTCATTGTGTGTTGGACATTTGTACCTGTCAATATTTCTACAATCTACAAAGATAATTAATAATAGATGACACAAGTGATATATGTGTTATATTACTGATATTAGTGAAGTTAGTACACATTGTAGTTAGCATTTTTATATATTGACATATTACACATATTTTCAAGGGTTTTGAGGTTACTAAGTTGTTTTCTAACAGTTTTGCCCTACCAATTTTTTGAAATAAATAATTATCAATCAGTCATCATCTCAGCCATAAGACGTCCACTGCTGAACATAGGCCTCCCCTTTAAGGGGGGGTTTGCCATACGCGCCACGCTTGGCAGGCGGGTTGGCGCGCGCAGTTTTTTTCTTCTGTTTATTGTTGTTTAGGCTTTCGGAAGATGCCTTAATTATCAAAGTAATACATCATTATTCGTAATAGTTGTAAATCTCGTAAGAATACACATTTTATATATTATGTATATGATAATTAGGTGTAATGAATAAGTAATATTCAGTTATACAATTATGACTACAGCTAGGAATTGAACCAGCGAATAAAATAGTTATAACAACAGGCGGTCTTATCGTTACATCTCCCAGACAACATTAGGGTAGCGGTATCGCATTGAGAGTAAGATAAAGTAAGAGAAAAAATTTTGGGATGCGAAAAAAGCTTTTGTATCGGACACGTCGTCCCAGAGCCGGCCAACCCAAAACAATACAAAACCCTTTTTTTTTCGTGAATTTTTTTTCTTACTTTTTCATGATAAGAATACGACTCCAATTATGCCCTTAAAAGGATCACCAGTATTTTTGTTACACCCTGTATTCTCTATTTCCGAATTATCTTCTGTTCTACACGTATTACTCAATTGTCATTACCATAGCCCGGAGAATTCATCGCAAAACGAATATAACACCGAAATAAAACAAGATATATTAAATTTGTATCACGTACAGTATTTTAATAATATATTTCTATATTACATTCATAACCAGAACCCAAAAAGTGTCGAAGGTGACATCTTGATCCATACAAAATTAATTTTTGCGATAAATTGTCCGAGCTATGGTCATTACAGACAGTACTTATTAGGACCATTGTAAGTTCGCTGTGATAATGAAATAATAAAGCAGGTATTTTCACCACTAATTTATTAGTATCGTATCTATGCTAGCATCAATGTCAAGTGACAACGGAACCAGCTACACTTTCTTCCGGCACAACCGGCTCCGTTCGAAAGTGTTGTGTCACTGTGGGCTTTGTTGTAAAGTTTCCTTTTGGCATTTCATACTTCAGATATTTGGATAGAAGCACCTGGCATAGGCAAATAGCGAGTTAGACCTTTCACTTGGCATTGTGAATTCGGCTTAAGGTGTGTCCCTGGCTTAATAACCTTGAGCATTAGGATGCCGATGCCGTTTCTTTAGAGAACGCATTTTTTTTTCTCAAAAATATGCCGCATCGCATGTTTGACTTTGTTTGGTTAAGTGCATTGTCACTTAGATCAGTTCAAAAATGTAATATAGTTAAAACCTTGCAGTCTCGAAACCCAATTTTGCGATAGTAATGTTGCGTACAAATTCCATTATTTCTTACGAACTTCAAACTTTTAAAAAAGGTGATCAACTATGCAAAAAGAATACCCTAAAAAGGAAGACGGTCCTAAACGGCCAGAACACAATATCGGTACCAATTATATCTTATATCGGTACCGCGACTTTTTAGTTCTATCTTAATCGAAAATAATTATATTGTGAGATAATCTTCTACCACTGCATAAATCAATTTTGAAACCACGGCTAGCCCACAAAAGCGACTTAGGGAGCATCTTTTATTTTATAAGTTTCTTTTAGTTTTATATATAGGTTTATTGTTTCTGTAGTTTTGTTGTATACATATTAAAAAAAAATTAAATTTGTCTATACATTTTATGTTAAAACAATACATATCAGCAAAATCTATAAACCTATCTCAAAAATTGTACATATAGTTTGGCCAGAGTTTGTTCCACTTCAAGCATAGACAGGGAGAATCATACTGTCTTTTTCTAATGCTAGTACTCTCACTACTAAAAAAGGGATGGGTATAGCATGTTACTCTGACTGTTACTGCGCTTTTGGTTTGCCAGACTATATAATCCAAATCTCGTCAATGAACCACGACACTGGCCGGCTAGCCTTAAACGAGAAAGAAAGTAAATGCCACATTCCATAAAAAGAGCAAGGCAGTAAGTCAAGTTCCACCTGTCATCTCGAGTGCCCAGTGTAACATGAACCTTAACATCGAACAACGAGTACTGACGGCTACGATTTTAACTGAACATAGGTGGACCTTACATGTTTGTAATAAGGTACAAAAAGTGTGCACGATAGTACGGCCAGACAGCTCTTTGTTTATGGTCTGATGTACTTGTTAAATAGTTCTTTTATCAATTGAATTTCTCCTACATTTTATAATTGTTTTTTTTTTACCAAATACAATTATTCTGAGCAGTAACAGGAAGTTTAGAACCAAAATGGTGGGTACCTAATTCACGGCTGCATAATTTTGGGACATTTTTAAAGAGTAAATAAACTAGTAGTCCGCCTCGAACTGAGAACTCGCGATTTACTTGCAAACGAGTTGACCAATATAACAAGACCCCAAGGAGGATTCTTTTTCTCCTTCTAGCTCGTGGTTATGGAGCTAGAAGGAGAAAAAAAATCCTCCTGATGGATCCTACTCATATACGAACTTACAAATTGTATGTACCTCTACTACAGCCCCAAGAAATTTCATAAAGATCAGAAAAAAGTTACTAAAGTTATCGTCAGACAAACTATCGAAATCAAAAACCCATCCAAATGCCGAGACGTCCCAGTAGCCAGGTGACAGTTCGGTCTGGAGTTGTTTGTAAGAACTCACTTCGCTTACGCTCCGCGAGTTCGATTAAGCTCTTGGAAACTATACATTTCTTTAGTTGTATGTTTATCATTACTTCATTAGGCATGCTTCTTTGTCAGTATTAAAATAAAATTATAAAAATAAATAAAATAAAATTTCGATCGTTTCGTAAGAGATATATGTATATCAATGTCGATTACAGCATTTAACGTAACGGCATAATTTAATTATATTAATAACAGCAACTGCATTCCTAACATTACTAAGGCAGTACTTATTGTAGGTATTACATAATCGGAAAACAGTTACGATAAATAAATGTTTACCGCATAATGTATAGCTACCAGATAATTATCTAGTAGCATCTGATGCTTAAAGATAGTAGAAGTGTGCAAAAGAGACACTTTCATCACCGCGAAGGGGACAGATAGATCCAGAAGCGTGATGAGTAGACGACTTTTGAACTTATATTTACACTGAAAAAAGGACAGACGAACTACTTCGGCTATTTCATTAATAACCAAAATTCGGTAAAGAATTAATAAAGTCAATTTGCTTGTAACTCAAGGTTTGTGTACGATAAACTCCGATAAACTCCGAAAATCGCTCTGTGTCATTCGACCCAAGATCTATAATGCTGTCCCACCTGACATAAAGTCGGCTGAAAATGACGCTGCATTTTTTCGAAAACTTAAAACGCTGCTAATTGAAAGAGTATGCTACAGCGTGGATGAGTTTGCGCAACTAAACCAATATAGCTGTAAGCCCTTAAAAGATTAATGTATCGACCACCTAGTTATTTAATCCTTGACATATTAGTATATTAGTGATGTTTTTAAATTATGTATTGATTCATATTGTAATATCCAAACTATAAAACCTGATTATTATAAGATTAAAATGCTCATGTTAACACTAATATGTAATAATAATACTGTAAGGCGTAGGGATGTGACGACCTCATCGCCCACTGGTTTTCACCAGCGCAATCAGTCAACGCAGGGCAGCTTGTGGCGAGCTGTTGGAGAGTAGCGACTCCACGTACCTGAGTGCCCCTGGGGTGCCCTATCGGATGGTGGGACAGGTCCCCTGCCTCTGGCTTGCCTTAGCCGACTGTCCAGAGTGGGGTCGTTAGAGCTGTGTTCTCGAGGGTAGATGTGGAAACCTAAGTGGCGAGTTGGCTATATGTTTAAAGTCCAGTGACACCTCTCTACCCCCAGCCCCCGCACCGGTGTTGCCCTTGAGCCATCTTTGATGTCGCTTTTTATGGGGGCCCATCTTGCGGAGGGTGAGTCACCGTCTGCCGGAAATAAAATTGGATACCGTTTTATTACGCAGGCGTCCGGTTCTTCATCCCATAGCCCATTTATCAGTCCATACTTTTCACCCAATAGCCTAGTACATTTTAGACTCCATTAATTCTCAATAGTCCTTACACCATGGCGGGTGCTGTCTCTGCGTGCGTCCCATGACACGGGCAGGGGCAGCATCCGCTTAGTGTACCCCTCACTTTTCATTAAATTGTCGAAAGGGCCTCTGCGCGTTGGCTTCGGCTCCGCATACGCCTCCCAAAGGTCCGGAACACCATTGTTCCGTGGTCGGGAAAGACATACTGTAATACAATTGTATATATGCTTATTATGAATGTATGACCTGTAAATGAATTAATTTACCAATAAAGAATCTATCTATCTAGTTTACTTATAAAGAACACTTTGGTAAGTAATAAGCCTTAGTTTGCAAGACCTGAAACTTAAGTTACTAGTAAACGAAGTTTGGTTGCAGGTAAAAAAAAAATGCAGTGTATTCTCATCGACTCGCTGATGGAGCCAGAATATAAAGTTATAGCATAGTTATAACTGCATTCGATAGACGTAGTATCTACCTATCTATCTATAACAGCCTTTACAGCGCCCGTCTTCGGACATAGGCCTCCTCTCCATTCTTCCATGCTTCTCAATCCATTGCCATCTGCATCCAATTCTCGCCGGCTTGTTGACAGATGTCGTCCTTCCATCTCATTGGTGTTTTGCCACGACCGCGTGTGTTAGCGGGTTGCCAATTGAGACGTTGTATAGATGCTCCGAAATAATTTTACAAAAGAAAATAATTCATTTATTTAATTATAGTCTGTTCAGAAAGAGAAGTGTGGTAGAATATATGAACTTCCATATAAATTACGACACCTAGAGAGCGAACAAACTCTAATTCCGATTTTAATATTTCAAACGACATTTGACACCACTGCGTTTTACACTATGAATCATCTTCAAGCATTATTTATGGCGAGAATTCTGTGACGATATATTTGTTATACCACTTCAACTTAACAGTAAGGTCAACTCGGCGAAGACCGTCGTCAGCGAGGAGTGCAAAGACCGTATAGAAGAGTTCTAAACAGTTATTCAATTTCGTTAAAAAAAGCTATGCAGAATATGCTGTAATTCATTGCCATACGTTTTCGCCGACTAACTGTCTTCGCCGTGTTGACCTTACCTAAATAGTCACAAATAGTAAAAACTAGACAAATACGGCGGACAGATCTGTGCGTGTATCCCTAGCTAAAGGGTCCATGTGTTTTCCTGTGACTGTGACGAAACTCTGTCAAGTTCACGCAGAGAAAGCTCTGTCGTCGAGATTGTGGAACGGATGCCCCGAGCCGGCTACCACACAAACTCTGCTGATGGTCGTATTAATAAATAATCAAAAAAATCATTTAAATGATATCAGTACACTCATCATCGTCATCATCCATCCACGGAACAAGCTCCAGGGGGCCAATTTTTGACTTTCGAGCGCCCGATATCAAAAAGTTTAAGCTCGAAAATAATCGCACATAAAAGCTTACCGCCAATTTTGTCGCATGAAATTAATAGTTTAAATACTCATGATTTCAAATTTCTATCGCTGTTATTTTTAAAACATGATTTCATTGTTTTATACTGAGTTGTAAATGTCACTTTCGAGTTCTCGAATCTCAAAAATCACCCCCCTGAGCTTGTTCCGTATTTTTACCTCGGCTCATATTGCGTCTGGGGTCCGCTTAGCAGCTTAATCCCATGAATTGGGATGTAGGAAACACCTTCTAACCCAGAGGGGACACTAGGCATTATTTAGATTAGGGTTTGGGGTTTTCGCGCGGAAAATATAAAATCATATTTTGTAAGTAAGTTCCGAAAAACTCAGTGGTACGAGCCGGAATTCGAACTCGAATCTCCGGATTGAAATTCAAACGTCTTCACATATTAGTATGTAGGTTCAATGGAAATGTTAAATGTTGTAAGGACAAACGCTTACTTTTTAGAAAAACCACAGTTGTCTTTATCACTGGCGGCTTAAACAAAACTAACAATCAGTGTACTTACGATCAAACTGCCTCATGTGCTATTTGTAATTTTCATTTTCATTGTCGACACGCAAGGTCATAAGGACAGAAGGGGGTATACAATACATCTAAGTCCTTCCTATCACTTGAAAATAAAATAACTATTCAGTGGCTTTAAATTCAATTGCAACTATTTATTTACTCATAACAACAGACCACGTTTTAGGCATTTTTTTGCAAAACCGGGTAGGATACCTTACAATGCAATTTTATATTTACTTTAAAATATCTTTAATTTTAGTTTTTCGAAAATGTAAACGTTTATTAGTTGTATGAACCAGCGGAGTTCCGTTCTACTGATTATATTATGAATGTAACAAAACCTGTCGCGACCATGTCACCGAAGATACGGATGAAAAGTGAAATTGGAATTGATTATTCGCAATAATTTGCGTAACGGAAACCAGTTTTTCGAATAAACTTAACACTATTTATTTTCTAAAGATGTTTTAACTTAAAATCCTTTAAAAAAAGTTTTATCTTTAATTTATGCGACCAAGCTTTTTCGTTCCAAAGAAAGTGTTAATTTTTGAAAGTAGTTTTTAGTTAGTTTTTAATAGAGTTGAGGTAGGTAGTAAAATGATCTAAGTTTATCAAGAAGTAATAAAATAATACAATTCTTACTACTTGATACGCGTATTTTACAAACATATTTTTAATACACTTACTCAATAAGTTGACTTTTTAATTAATTTTTATTTAACGTTCTTAATGTACGATTTCGCGCACGAATACTTTTTTACTTTTCCAGTCTTTTCCGAATTGCAATGCGACTTTTTGCACTAGTACGATAAAAAATTTAAGAGTATTCAACCACGCAACCCTTACCCTCAATTCCATCATATATTTAAGTTCCATCAAAATATCCTCTTTTGCATTTTTTACCTTACTCTACCGAATGCTGAAAGAAAGGAGGGTTTCCGTCACGTGCTACAACTTTGCCTACGGGATGGGAGAAAGGCGGCCATCTCAGGAATAAGATATAAATAGCTGTTTGGTGAAGAAAACCATGTTTTTCAAGCCAAGCAAAGTTGTGTATCGTAGGCAAAGTTATAGCGCGTACTTAAGTTTAATTTATTCCACAGATGCTGCACCTATGCTGGGTGTACTACTTCTCCAAGCTCTCAGAGTTCGCGGACACGATATTCTTCGTGCTAAGGAAGAAGAAGGGTCAGATCTCCTGGCTGCATCTCTACCACCACTCCCTCACCCCTTTTGAGGCGTGGGTGCTTGTCAAATTCATTGCTGGTGAGTTACCTCCATCTGTAAATACGAACCGTAAAACCACTCAATTATAGTCCAGTTATTACTGCACTTATGCATATTACATACCTGTACTTAGTCACGCGCTTAGCGAGAAGCCCATGGAGGAACCTAGTCTTCAATAGAAGAATATGATGTCACGATCGTCAACACTGAAAGAACGCCTGATGATCATGATAGTCCAGTACCTACACGGAAAAAATTGTGTGATAGCAAAGTACCAATTTGGCTCGGTTAAGATATTTTCGGTTGCATACAACCAAGACATATTTAAAACACGGAATAAAGCTTTGTTAATGACAAACAAGCAATTATTGCTAAATATTCTTGGTTATTTTTACCAATCACTCATTTAAATCCAAATAAGTGTCCTAGTAAATATAACCCTTACCTGATTCTCTTATTTATTTCTAACCAATTTAATGGTATAGTTTCACAAACGTATGTTAGCCAAGTTGACTTCTATGATTTTAGCAACGAACTTTGCAGGCTCCATGCGAAGCGAGTCACTCGGTTGTAAATAGCAAAAACTTATTTATTTCTAGCTGTTTCATTTTCTCAGTGTACTACCTATGCAACTATGGTCCACTAGTTTCAGGTATAATAGGGTATCACTCAAAATATTTTTCTTCTTTTTTGGTTTTTTCTTCTAAGTTTATTCTGAAAACGACTAAAAATCATTCATATTCTCATAATAATAGTCAGATTTAGGAATTAGCCGCCACTTTAATCCATTCGGGATTACCCAAATACACCTTAGTAAGTATTTGTAACAATTGCCACAAGCGTAAAAGCACGTCGTGACAGCAACGGAAGCAATATATGACAGTCGCAAATTCGTCTTGCCCCATGTTCTACATACCCCACCTCTAGCCTAATACGTTCGGGTTTTTATCGCCTGTCACTATGGCTGTTACTTTCTTACAAGTATGTAAGTGCGAAAGTGACACATGAATAAAATGCCAACTATGCTATCAGTTCTGACCTTACCCAAATATGTTTCTAGGTGGTCACGGGACGTTCTCCAACATCGTCAATAATCTGGTCCACGTCATCATGTACGCGTACTACATGGGCTCAGCCATGGGACCGCACATGCAGAAATATCTGTGGTGGAAGAAACATCTCACCACTGTTCAACTGGTAAGTAATCTTCCGTCCAATCTTTATTAACCTTCACGCTGAGAAGCTTCCTTTCTTCTCCGCTTCTTCAAATCTAAAATTTTCGGAGCTAAGTAATGCGCCGAACGTAAGACGCAAGAAGCGAGGAGGGATACTGCTACCCAAGCCGTGATCGGCTTGTGGTATTAAATCTTGCCAATGGCAATAACGGATAAAGAACTGTAGAACAAATTGTTTTATAATTGCTACATGAAATCAGTGAATAAAACTTTAAGAAAATTAAAATATAGCCTATAAAATACTGGACTCTCACCAACAAACCAATTACATGCCCATTTCTGTAAGTCTCGACAGGGTCTGAAAGTGATTTTTCGTGTTGTTTACCTTAATAATTATAAGGTGAAGTTGTCAACAACAACGAAGAAGCGGCATTCGACCTTTAAAAATATTATCTTGATTAAATACTTATTGCGTCTCAAGTGTGGGAGTAATAACAACTAGCTGACATTTTGGTACGTCACCGGCAATAGTATCTTCCTACACGAAGGCCGCAAAAACATGTGACACGCTCTTATGGCCCTACAGATAAGAGCGTGTCACATATTTTTGCGGCCTTCGGGTAGGAAGATACTATTGCTGATGACTGTATAAGTGACCTGCGAGAGTAAAGTCAAATCAACATTAAATCAAGAACAAGTTGTTATTTCGAATGAATGAATTGTAATTCTGTATATGGATATGGAGGTTACAGTCTCAACTTTTATTGACTTGTATGTAATTTATCTGTCAATGGTTCTGTAAGTTCTTATTTGGGTCGATATTCGGTATTGAGATGGTGTTCTGACGAACCGGTTACCGGAAATCTGACCTTTCCATTTACAGTGCGACCTTTTAATTGATAATTGAACTTGACTCTAATTTTCGGTAATTGTACGGTTAATTATTTCATACATTTCTGTACGATTGGATATGTATGGCATGTATACGGAACCTATATACAACCATAATAAACCTGTGAGATAATTAGTGGTGATTACTGATTACCCTAACCTTCGAATATGAGTAGACCTCTTTTCAGAAGTGGGTGGTTTATTCGGGTGATGGCAAAATTTAAATGACCGCATTAATTAGGTTGCTTTGATTCATTGGATAATTATTGACCATTGATTTTTGAGCTATAAGATTACTTAGAAATTAATTAATTTAATCGATACCGTCATCAGAATTACATAAACGCTCTAGAATCAAATTCATTAACAGTATAAGAAGCGATGATCAATGTTACCCTATGAATAAAAAAAACCATTTTACGGTTCTGAATATTCTCCTCATTCCCTCAATAACTTAGTGGTACTTAATTAAATGTAATGTATTGTCATGTAAGCGTAATCGTCAAAATTTGCAATTATATCGTTTAAAAAGTATTAACGGATAATTCTCTGCTACACTACAATTTACAAATCCGCTCATTCTCAGAAATATTTCCGGAAATAAAAGATCTGCCTTCTGTAATTTTAATATGTATTTATCTAGAAAAAAAGCAGGTCTCGGGTTCAAACCCCGGCTCGTACCACTGAGTTTTTCGGAACTTATGTACGGAATATCATTTGATATGTACCAGTCGCTTTTCGGTGAAGGAAAACATCGTAAGGAAACCGGATCTAATCCCAAAAAGGCCTAGTTTCCCCTCTGGGTTGGAAGGTCAGATGGCAGTCGCTTTCGTAAAAACTAGTGTCTACGCCAATTCATGGGATTAGGTTGTCAAGCGTACCCCAAACCGGGATAAGCGCTAGGATGATTATGATGATGATATCTAGAAAAAAAGCAGCGATAAGAGTCTCTAATATATGTACTGTCAAACTAGAATTGTAACGCACTTTTAGCACCTTTCGTTAAAGAACCCTTGATCCCACTAAAATTGCAAATTCGCGGTGTCGCAGTATCCAATAAACTTTTAAAATTATGACTTTTGAGTTCCTACGCGTCAAATAGTACGAGCAAGTGGGTAACTAAGTAAATGATACAACGTTAAAGATACGATTTATTTTTGCATCTTGTTACAAAGAAGTAAAGTTTCATCATTTCAACGTGAGCGGTAATAGTGCATCTTTTTAACTACAAGTATTACGTAAAACATTGACGTTATTGACTCATTAAACGTACGTCAATGAATGAGATTCACAATCGTGATAATAGCGTAATTATGAGGAATTATATTTTATAACTATTGCAAAACTTAATAGGGCTACTTTACCCTCTTGTAAACTTTAAACCTATATCTATAGTAAGACTCAACTCCGTGATTTTGAGGCATAGGCTGCCTATACACTGAGAATGTGTGGGAATCAACCAATAGAATAGGCTGACTTTCGTTTTCTACCGAGCCAGGAATGAATAAATGTTGCTATCAATTGATTCCCGCACGTCCCCTCTTATGGACCGTAAGCCAGGAACAAATTTCGTTGGTCCCACCAGCCCACCAACGGAGCGGCAGCTGCCAACCACCTCACAACTCTCACAAGTTATCTCCTGGGACGCGATTGATCATAATATTTGTTCCTGGCTTACAGTCAATTATCTCTGCTCATCTCTGCCTCAGTGGAAAGCCACAGGCCACTATTCTTTAAGGCCATTTAAATTAAAACCATAACAAAAAATTTCTACTCCTCATATTGTATAACAGGAACCCTGAAATATTTTTCCAAGCTTATTTTGTTTGTACATGCATTTTGACAACTTGTTGAAAATTCCCGAGTCAAGTTAAATACATGTTAGTTACATAATGTTGTCACAAATATAATCTATTTTTTGCTAAAAATAATAAGTTACAGGTTCAATGGCTGTATCAACAGATTTAGTACAAATATATTTTTGGCAAGATACTTGACTACTATTTGACGGTATTAGTTTCATGCATAATTGTGGCAAATCTTTGTGTGACTCAAGATTCAATTTATTTAATGTCATAAACACAAGTTCTGAATAAAATACAATACAAGTGTAGAATACAATAAAAAAACAAAACACAATACTTAATAAAATCCCAAAATAAAAAAACAAATACCTTCAATTATGCAATGATTTTCTACCTTACTTTTTTTGATTTCGAGCGCTTTAAGTCAAAAACCTTCCCCCAGTTTGATTATCGAATTTATTTAACGAGATGGTAAGTTTACTTTCAAACGAATGCATTTACCAGCAGTTTTCCAGCTAGCCGGAAAAACAGCTAAATATTTTAGCAGAAATAGAAGTCGATAAGTTTCACAATGTTGCTTCACTCTACCGGTATAAGGATAGGCCGCGCCTAGCATTCCTGCCTGGCGGGATCTAGAGCGGCATTCGAGTTTTAACAATCTGATCTTGGTTTGATATTGATTTGACATCCCATTCAAACTTTAGTGCTAGCGAGATGTACAGCGAGTGATGTGTAATAAACATCAAATCAGAATCAGGTTTTTGAAGCTGAGACGTCGCTTGGTATCTTGCGCAAGTAGGATATACGCGGAGCGAGAATAAACGTGTCAGTGATACTGCGGTAAGAGTATTAAATTAATGAATAGGTAAATAAAATAATGATAATCACTTATTGGTTTCTGTTAAACAAAAATGCAGATTAATTAACAAGTAACTCGCCAAACTGCAATATTTAGTATAGTAACGTTTGTTGGCAAACACGCACTCATTTTAACCAATGTTAAGAGTCGCGTGAACTCGCGTCCCTATACAAACGTAGTTCAGCTCTCATTTTAAAACGACATGCTTTAGAACCACGAAATTTGGCATGGGCATTCTAGCAGTACAGATCTATGTCGGTAATTCGTTTTCGTTGCTAAAAATTGTAATACAAAGAAAATATAGCAAAAATAAGTTTTGTATGTAAATCTGTATCTGGCTGTATTTTCTTTGTATTAGAATTTTTTGCAACTAAAATGAATTACCGACATAGATCTGTACTACTAAAATGCCCATGCCAAATTTCGTGGTTCTAAAGCATGTCGTTTTAAAATGAGAGCTAAACTACGTTTGTATGGGAACGCGAGCGTCCTGGCGACTCTTGAATTCTGTACTACGAGCATGCCATGCAATAGACCAGTATGTCCATCCTTATACATATTATACTCAACAACTCAATCATTTAATTAAGATAATTTAAGAATGAAAAGCATTTTTTCTAATAGCAAATAAAAGTAAAATCCTCATTATCGCACATCTCAGACTAAATCACAATACTGTAAATCTTTGACAGATTTGAAGTACACACGCAAACAACTGATCATATTGCAAATAACCGATGTCTCCCAGACAACTTTTGGCTAGCGGAAGCTAATTATATAATCAGGTGTTAGGGTATTTTTTCCAAACTTCTTTATAATTCTAAATCACTTAAATCAGTAACTTTCCGTCAATATAGATACACCGCGGTCTACATTCCACCTGACGATATCTGGTCTTGTGCAAGCAAGTAAGGATACATGGAGCTAGAATAAACGGCCCAATCATAGGTACTGCGTTAGGAAAAATTTCCCTCGATTTCTCCAGGATCCCATCATCAGATCCTGACCTGATGAAAAAAGGACCAACTGTCAAGTCTACCCTTTCAAAAATTTTGTTTCCAAATCGGTTCAGCCATCTACAAATAATCAGTAAACATAAATTAAAAAAAGCAACAATAGCGACAAAGATCCAGACGAATTGAGTACCTTCTCCATCGGAATCTTGAAGTCGGTTAAAAACGCATGTACCGCAGTATAACAACGTCGTTCACGTTTCGACACCGCTCAGCGGAACGCCGTCCTTTCCCCGGCTTGAACTGGTCGCAGTCAATACTAACATCCTTTCAACCCACTATTAACTAAGTTAACTAGTGTGGTGATCACATTCTTATAAAACGCAACTCTTTTCGATTTAAGAGTCGCCAGGACGCTCGCGTTCCCATACAAACGTAGTTCAGCTCTCATTTTAAAACGAGCTTGCTTTAGAACCACGAAATTTGGCATGGGCATTCTAGTAGTACAGATCTAGGCCGGAAATTCATTTTCGTTGCTAAAACTTGTAATACAAAGAAAACACAGCCAGTTATTTACATACAAAACTTATTTTTGCTATATTTTCTTTGTATTACAATTTTTAGCAAAGAAACAAATTTCAGGCCTAGATTTTTACTCTAGAATGCCCATGCCAAATTTCGTTGTACTAAAGCATGTTGTTTTAAAATGAGAGCTGAACTACGTTTGTATGGGGACGCGAGTTCACGCTAGCGTCCTGGTGACTCTTAATATACTATGGACCGCTATGTTGTCTGCAATAAATTATTTTCATTTATCATTTAAAACCGTTTTTTCGTGGGTAAAAAAAAAATTGCCAACCTGTTCATATCACAGAATCCAGCATCCTACACATTTGTTTATACAATATTATAAATACGACAAACTATTGAACAAATATAAGTATTAAACATACGAGTAAATACATCAACGAATTTTAGGTGTCAACGAAAGTATAAGATAGAAACGCCATTTGAACCTTACAAAATTCATCTCAATTGAATTAATCTTGATACTCGCATCTTTCTCGCCTCAAATTGTTAGTGCGAGCAAGATGTACTGCGGATAGTCGCTAATACCAGAGACTATAGAGATATAAAAAAAAAAAAAAAAAAAAAAAAAAAAAAAAAAAAAAAAAAAAAAAGCGCAAGTCGATTGCGCCCTCTGTCCGAAAGCAGCCTAAAGATACCGAAATTGCAAGAAGAAATGTCACCTGCACTGCTACTCCACCTAGTAACAAATAGCATACTAGTAGTACACTAGTAGCTTAGGCTGTGGTCGTCTATATCTCTATAGTCTCTGCTAATACACAGACACTCAAACCGCAATTAGGAACAGAGTGCCATGCTCAATCTTCTTGACCTGAGCATAGAAAGCTAGATTTGACTACGCATGAATTGCTAATGATCTCTTAGAAAGCTCATATTATTCAGTCGCATGGCAAGTAGATGTAGTAAATTATGTTTGTTTTAAATAATGTAGGCAATTTAAGATGTTTCTCATATATATGTGCAGAAAGAGAAGTATTGTAGTATATTAAAAAAAAACTATTTTTTTTTAACCGATTGCACATCTGTTTTTCCAGGTCCAATTCTACATGGTGCTCTTCCATTCAATCAGTGCTCTCGTTTGCGACTGCGGATACCCAAGGTAAGATTTAATATACTTTAGAGCTGGGGGTCTCTAAATTACGGCCCATGGGTCATGAATCCATGAGGCTATCAATCGGGCCAGAGAAAAAAATCCGTACAATCTGGCCCGTGAAAAGACAAGACGAAAAAAAATTGGCGACCCTGCTTTAGAGTTGTTAGGATCTGGAAACATTTTTATTCATATCATATTATTGTTGTGACACAAAATAATTCATATTATTAAAAAAATTACTGTTCACTCTCGAGGTTAGAAATCAGGATGTCGAAAAGAGTGTTTCATTCAGTCGTAATTGTACTAGATAATGCATTTGCAATGCGCGGTCACTCGACCAAGAACGGTCACTATTACCAGAGCCTCTACCGACTTCAAAAATATACCGCGTGTATATTTGATATTACCACAAAAGGAGACCAGAAGCAGGTTTTGATGTTTTAAACCGACATTGCAATAAATATTTAGTTAATTGTTAATTAACACCGAGTAATTAATTTTTTAATTTATTTCTCTCAACAATGTACTGCGTCAGTACAATGTGACACATATCAATTGTGACGTTTTAAAGGCAAAGTAATCAGGTAGGAGCAATACATTGCGTGCTGAAATATTTTATATGGAAAAATAAAAGTCGTAAAATTTTAATATAACATATGGAAGTATGTTTATTAGGGTCTATACTAACTACCCATAGCTTATGTGGTAATATCAAAAATACACGCTGTATTTACATTACAATTCTTTTTCTAGCTATTATGTATAGTGTGTACCTTTACAGTCACATGAAATCATATATTGCAGTGCACAATAGTGACTCTGTGTAACCTCGTGATCATAGCTAAAACCGACCTAGATGTATGGCTCCCCTATTTTGATAAATATACAATATCTTAGCAAACTCACATCGCCATAGACCATTACGACGCTTAAGTCTTTTGTGCCTATTTCCACCATTGTAAACATTAATAAAAATGACAAAAAAATGCTACGTAACTTCGGGTAAAAAATCGAGAATCGGTTGAAAAATACAACCTAAACTCATAATGGCAGTGAATCTTTAATTTGATAAGTGACCGCTCTGCCCAAATTGTCTACACAAATGTCACAAATTATTAATCGTAGTACAAAGTATCGAATCGGGGTAATTTGTATAACTTGTGGTAACCACACTGTAGAAGAGAACAGCTGGCATACGAAAGCATTTTTGCTCGAGCTGAAATGGAGACTTTCGCTATCGCTCGGTCAAAAAAAACGTGTCAGATACTTTTGCAGCCTTTGTTGCAAGTGAATGTAAAGTCGTGATAAAGGAGAAAAGTGGATACATATTTTTGCCGCTCTAAGAGTTAATCTCGAAACTGGAATTCAAGGCCAAAAAATATACGACAGATACGTCAGTGTCATAACCATCATTGTCACTTATGTCACTGTCAAGTAAACTTTCAGGTTTCGCCAACCTTTTTATAATATGCTGCTTTATATTGGCCAACATTATCATATTATTTATTCTGTGACATTATCTAAAGAGTGGAGCGTAAGCGAAGTGAAGTACTTACAGACGTACGGATACAACGGAACTGTCAGCTGGCTACCTAGACGTCTCTGCATTTCGATAGATTTTTGATTTTAAATAATTGTTCCACGATAACTTTACAAAATTTCTTGGGGATGCAGCATAGATAAATAATATAATTTGAGTGTTCAAATATGACCAGATTGATCAAGGCGTTATGGAGCTCAGAAGGCGCGAAAAAATCATCATAAAGTGCCTTGTTATATTGGTCCACTCGTTTGCATGTAAATCACGAGTTCTCGGTTCGAAGCGGGCTACTAGTTAAAATAAGGTTTTTGTAAGAAAAAGGTAGGTATGAACTTTTGTCGCCGACTGTACTCTACTTTCAACAGTAAACTAACACGGAGAGAATTCTAACGAACATATTAAACACGATAAGGTTTCGTTTTCGACTTGATGTAGTTCTTAACTGAGTCGTAAATTATTGTACCAAATGTTATGAATACCCGAAGTAATACAAGTGCAATACCAGCTTTGCAACCAAAAATCACGGATGTTTAACTTTTTATTAGGGCGTCTTTTATTTATGTAAAATAAGTAAATACAATTACTTCTTTAAATTATAGGATTGAAATTACCAACAAATAAATTATCTTAGCGTGTTTTTAATAAAAAAGGGAATATACCATTGTACAAACATTTTACTGCAGTGACAACATTGTAGTAACTTTTTTGGCCTTGAATTACAGTTTCGAGATTAGTAATAAATTCATGTACGTGAAGTTGACTGACATGCCATGTCATGGCATGGTACAGCGATATACTTTCATATAAAATCTATCATATGATTTGGTGTGAAACGCTTTGTTCTTGGCTTTTGCTGCGACTTAATTGAGCCTGCGGTCCGCTAGATAACCTATTCCAATCGGCATTAGTTTTTAGGGGGAAAAGTATGCCTTATTGGGATTAGGTATGATTTCCTTTTGATGTTTTCCTTTACCGAAAAGCGAACTGCTACCGTGTAGCGCAAAATGCGGGAGCAGTATTCGAACTTAATAAATTGACATCAATTCGATCTTATTATTATTATCGATATATCATTCGTCGCACATGTCGGTAGCACTAAACATTATCATAATAGAAAAATATCTTTTCAAGGTTCTATCTAACTAGAGTTGCATTCTTGAATATTTTAGTACAATAATTACTGAAATGGTAACTAACCAAACATTTCTACTTTCCCCAGGATCATCGCCTTCGGTCTGGTTCTCCACTCCACCATCTTCATCGTTCTCTTCACCAATTTCTACATCCAGGCCTACAAGAAGAGACCCACCAGCAAACCGCCCACCAACAACAACACCATCACCAACGGTTTCGCCAAAAACGGACAGATACCCAACGGCCAGGAACCTAACGGACAGATGTCTACCGGCCAGGAGCCTAACGGTCAGATACCTAACGGCCAGGAGTTGAACGGAAAAATCTCGAACGGCAATGGCCACATCAAAAACGGATGCTTAAATGGTGACGTCAGAAAAGAAAAAGTGCAATAAGACTTTTAAGCATAATCATGGTCGCGTTTTTATCGTACTTTTCTTTTTTTGTGTCGTAAACTTTGTCAGAACATGACAGTTTATCGACAGCGATAAATGATAAAAACGCAACCATCATAGCTGTTGCTCTAGTTCCGTAAGGATTCGTTGCCCTTGGGTCCAAAATGTCAGCAGTCACGGCATTTTGGATTAATTTATCTTAATTTAACTGTATCATGGCCCTTATTAAGCTCATGGTCGAACAAACCAAAAGAAAGGTCCAATGCCAAGATTATTATGCGTATGACGAAATCTCGGATCGACAAAGTCGCATACGAATTTTTATAATTATAGAAACGCCTCCGCCGAGGTCAGTGGCATTGATAATTTGGTATATAGCCTCGCGCCGCTTACCACAATTTAACTCGCGAAATTTGAACCGAATTAGGTTTAAAATAAAGTTAATTATCGTTTGTCTCAAATTTTAAGGATACAAAGGAAAATTAACTTTACATGAATTACAAATGGTTTAAATTCCATTGCAATTAATTGAAGGGATGTTTACAAAAACAACATAAGTAACATAACTGTCTACACTGGTTGACACCTGAAACGATTAACAATGTTCTTAAAAAAGTGTCAACCGCTCTAAACAGTTATGTTTTTTTTGTAAACATCCCTTCAATTGTATATTGGACTAAGAGCTGGCCAGTTGGCCATGTCTATATGCTATTGTACAGTCACCATCAGATATATCGGAGCTGTGGTGCTGGTCACAAATATCGGAACATCGCCTCTATTGTCAATGCAATAAAGTGCATGTTCCGATATTTGTGAGCACCTCCACAGCTCCGATATATTTGATGGCGACTGTTGATTGGGCAGAGGATAGGTGTGATCTTTGAATGCTGTATTTACTATGTGAATACTTTTCTTTCAAAATTTTCTATATCTCTAACCGCCATTTTCTCAATAAAGGGAATGCGAATGAAATTCGCCCACTAAACGGCAAAACTATGACTAGTGTTAGGTTATGTACCGAAAAATCTCCTTACTTATAAAATTATGTACCATTTTGTTATGGTTCCACTGTGAGCTATGGTTGATATGATTAAGGTGTTGTGTTGTAAATAAGTAGGTACCTGGAAGTGCATCGTTTTCATACTTCTCTATCACTGCATCATTTCTCTATCATGCAGTGCCTGTTTGAGAGGAATATTTGTTTCTTGTATAAATTGTACAAGTTTTTCGATTCGAGCTGTTTAGAGCGTAATAAAATTTTGAACAATTAAATGACCCAGAAATAGAGCAACAAAATACAAGTAATTATTAATAATTAAGTTGATAAAGAAATATTTGACAGGCGATGATGACAGATGTAAATAATTTATACGCTGCTTCATAAGTTCCAGAAAATTTATAATTCCGAGTTCTCATGCAGGGTAAGTGTACATGTCTATACCAATGTGGCGGATATTTGCAGCCCTCCCGACTCGACCCACAGTCTTAAGCGACTCCAGTGTGAACCTCAAAAATCACGAGACCCGTAAGAACTACGCCGTAATCAAAGATCGCTCTTATACTGGGTTACTCTAGTACCTAACTGGCTCGCACTGAGCAATGAATGACATCTCTTGTTAGAAAGTGCACCTCCGCAACGTCACAAATGCGAACAGACATCATCTCAGACTCTTACAAGCGAATATTATTATATTAATGTCTTTACCGCTATTTATATTATGATAGAAACTTGCGCTAGAGTTCGTTCAGTTTTAACATATTAAGGTGGATGTACCAGTCTCAAACCATAAAAGACATTTAAACGTATTTGCGAATGCTATGGCTGTAATAAAATCGATATGATATATTCCAGTTGAGTAAATAATTTATTATTATTTATTAAAATCAATTTATGACAGATATCATAATGATTTGCTTTATCGTGGGATTTTTTATGCCATTCAAAACATTGCAATTAAGAAAGCAAAATGATTGAAAAGCACTTAGTAGATATTTGTTTTACTCTAAGTATAAAGTTTCAAGTACCTGGTGCATTACTGGTACACTCACCCTACTTACATACATTTGAATGGGTGGAATCGGGGTATCCATTATAAGCTGAATGGATATAGTTTTTGTTTTACCGAACTACCTCAATATTCCGTCCAGTACTGATACCTATTATTAAAAAATAAGTTCCGTCCGTGGGTATGCTCAATTATTAAGTTAGTTGTAAATATTGTGTATAATATATGGTTAGTATTCGTAAATTCCTGATTTATTTTACATTGTGTACCATAAGACAAATCTTAAACTTATTTCACTACACACCATGCAATACAAAGGAATGCAGCTGCATTATATGCAGTTTTATAGATAAATTATGATTATAACAGACCCTATATGGGATTCTTATTGTTAATAATTGCTGTATAAAAAATAGACAGCAGATATATGCTAACAGAAAATACCTCCATTGGTTTATGCTCTGTCTATGTCCTAAGACATAACTTTGCAATGTGATAATTCGATCGGTAATAATTAAAATATTTTCCTTTCTAAAAGCAATTTGTGTAAATAATATCATAAAAATATAATAATTATTCGCAGTACACGCACAGTCGTCATCAGACATATCGGAGCGGCCAAGGTGGTCACAAACATCTGAACAACGCCTCTATTGTGAAAGCGATAAAGTGCATGTTCAGATATTTATGAGTACCCTGACCGCTGACATATATTTGATGGCGACTGTACAAAGGGATTTAAAATAATTACCTTTGAAAAACGCTTTTTTCCATATAAATGTTAAGGGAACGTACTCAAACTACGTGACCTATTTTTTTCAGTTTTTGACCCCCCCTCCCCCCCTCGGTGACCATCCGTAGTAATTGCCAAGACCCCCCCCCCCACCCCTTAGTTGTCACGTAGTAAAACTCGCACATATAGTTTAGAGTGATGTTTTGGACATAAAAAGAAAATAATAATAATTTTGCCTACTTATTGCCTTTTATTTACTCGACACTGGCCGCGTGACGCCAAAAGTGCATGGAAACCTATAATTAGAAGCGCGATATTTGAGCATAATTATTGACTACGTGACAGAACCTAAGACTCCCCCCCTCCCCCCTGTGACCTAGAGTAGTATTTTGACGACCCCCCTCCCCCCTAAACTGGTCACGTAGTTTGGGTACGTTCCCTAAGCACATATTGACGATATCTACAGTAACGGACTGTATTAGTGTAGCCAAAGCTATTTTCTTTTTTTTATCTTTACTCTCTGTAATGTCCAATTTAAAGAGAACCCCAAATAGTCCAACAATGAAATTCCGTGACCGTACGATGAACCGATTTTCGTGTATGTGTATATTTTATAAATAATGTATATTTAATGTATAAATAATGTAGATATAGCTCCCAGTGGAAATTCGGGATTGTGCCCATTTTGGTACATTTATTGGATACCAATGTTTTATACCAGTCAGTTTAGAGAAATTATATTTTATAATATAGGTGTTGTAACTATGTGATAATTTAAGTAGTTTTAAGGATACTGTAAAAAAAAGTGTATATCTTTTTTACCGTATTTTGGAAATAAAATAATCAAATTATATATGTGTGTTACTTGCTTTACCTATGCTTATACATATAATGAGGACTTCGTGGAAATACTTCTCTTCCTCGCAGCATAGGGTTTGGACTCCGGATCCAAAAACGTAAAAATTCAAAATTAGAAATCTTAATGAACCCATCATCAGCTCGCATCCATTAGGTCCGTGTCAGTCATTAAAAAGAGGTCAATCGCAAAACGGTGATGAGATGAAGGTCTCATCAAATATACTTTTACGTGCTTATATCATCTTCATTTCATTGTAGTGCCTTTCACTATTATCGCGTATTATCGTACATCGCGCGTACTAAATCAGGAAATATTTTTTAATAATCACGCTTATTAATACTTAAAAAATATTTAGTTTACCAATTACATTAATCAGAAAGAACTTCTTAAAGCAGAGCTCGAATTTGTAAAAATTGTGCGCATCGAGAAATAGTTGTGAATTTTTGACCATGGATAGAATGGCCCACGATAAATATTTTTTAGTATTGGAGGTCCGTAAAATTTTTGGACCTTCACGTCAAAATCAGGGGTCCTGTGAAATACGTTATTACTCTATGGTTAAGGCTGCTAGGGGTTGTGTGGTATCATTTCCGTGTAAAACAGACATGCGGAATTCATTTGTGATATTAAAAATGTAAAATTTATAACTAATATATATCATTTTTTTTCTAATAATAAAAAATATTATAAAGGAGCATATTTAATGTAGTTTCTAAATATATACAATTTTTAGGCTTATAGTATACAAAAACTACGCGAAAAAAAATGTTTGCTTCGTGGTGTATATGTTTTCTCCATAGTAAGTATCGATAATCAATGTGAACGTGAACATCCGTAGAGTATTGACCTTAAAATGCATGTATTGCTTGTTATTAGTAAATTTTATTCATAATAACTTCACAAAATCCAGAAATACAAAATACAATAAATAAAAACATATTTTTCCTCCTTAACTTTAACATAAACCGTCACAATTCAAACGACGCGACGTCTGTTTTCCGTTACTCAACTTAAGTAAAAAAAAAACCAGAAGTTTTTTGTATTAAAGGTGCATAAAATGTATATGTTTCTATAATCTATATTAAATATGCTTCTTTATAATATTTTTTATTATTTGAAATAAAGGATATATATTAGTTATATGACGTTCTAAAAACATAAAAATAAAATTGTGTTTTTCCTCGCGGCACAACTTTTTTTTAAATACGAAATTTTACATTTTTAATATCAGAAATGAATTCTCCATGTCTGTTTTACACGGAAACGATACCAAACAACCCCTAGCAGTCTTAACCAGAGAGTAATAACATATTGCACGGGACCCCTGATTTTGACGTGAAGGTCCAAAAATTTTACAGACCGCCAATACTAAAAAATATTCATCTTTGCTCACTCTATCTATGGTCAAAAATTCACAACTTTTTCTCGATGCGCACAATTTTTTTCGCATTTGTACTGAGACAAAACCCTACTATTAATAAAAAAATTATAATATAAAAAAATCACACATTTGAAATCCATATTCATATTCATTTATTTCGTAAATGCACATATACAATACACGTCAAAAAGCAAACTTAATACTAAAATAATAATTAATACTAGACACTATATATATATAACAATAATTTGCAATTTGTAATACAAAATTCCACATGTCAATTCAATATAATACAATTCAATACAATTAAGTTAATTTTAAGTTGGGTATTAATTCTCTGATGTCAAAGAAGGCATTTTCGATTAGCCATTTTTTTAATTCCTTAAAAAATGCGTTTTTATTTTCTAGGTTTTTGTATATACTTTGGGATGGCATTATACAATTTAGGTCCGATTATATAGGTTATTTTGGTTATATAGGTTATATCCACTCAAAGTGTTACTTTTTTAAATTAAATCATATACATTTAATTTTCGGTACATACTTTTTGGGTACGGTAACAATTCGACCACGACTTGGTAACAACACTACTCTCGAAACTGCCAGGCCGCGCCATCTAATGGGTGCCATATGAACTACTACGCTTACTTCAGAACTTCCTACCAACAAAGAGACAGACATTGATTCGGCCATAAGGGAAAAGATGGCGCAAATAGTGTTTACAAGTAGATGTTTGGTTTTTGGGAGGGTTTCAGATGTTTCATAATTTGAGACAATAAGGCAGGCTGCAGCCTACCGACCGGCAAGCAAGGCGAGTTGCCATTGTCGTTTTTTCGTAAAATATTGTTTTAATCGTTTATGTTTAAATCAGTTGCATAAGGGATTATATGACAGGGTTTGATGGATGGATGAGGACGAGTTAAGAAAAATATAATTATTGGGTGCTTATTGGTATTGAAATTCGCAATTTTTGAGATTTTTCCACGATTTATTCGGATAGGTATTTTCTTCCCTGCTAGAAGGAATCAAAATGGCATTTTTACCACGTATCTGAGCATAATTATGGGCGCCATTTTACTCGGAAACTACCTATAAGACGTACCTAGGTATCTTAATAAAATTTTAACATGATATTTTGTATGCCGCTAGCCGCTACTTGGTTTTGTAACAAAATCGCAGATTTTTTTTTCCGGGGACTATTCGTACATATAACTACTTATTTGCATGGCACCATGGCAACCGTTCGATGAAAATTGATTTTAATTTTATGAAGGCATGATCAAAAACAGAGCTCATCTAAATATAAAAAGAATCCTCCAATAATAATAGTAATTATGCGCTCCTTATCTCTGATAATTAATAGGTATACCCCATACAGGTTTTTAATTAACAGATTAATTAAAGATTAACTTGCCTTTTACGGCGGGTAATCAAACATTCGTTTATTGAAAGGAAGTTTACCAATTATATTCCCGGAAGTAAAAAAATAAGTAAAAAATAATTTTTCAATGGCTGTAAATGTTATAGTCATAAGTTAACATTATTTTATAAAGCAATATGTCGTATGGTTTAGGTTATCTCGTTCAAACAGACAGACGGACATATATTTTGTCGTGTGACAAAAACGTGCAACCACATGAGGAATAATACGAGAATTAATGAAATATACCGAAGAAATTCCAACAAAAATCACGGTAAACGAATTCTTTATGAGTCTCTACATTACGAGTATGTCCGGAATCTCCAGAAGGGGAATTCCCATAGTAAATATGTGTTCCCATATAAATCACGATACTTCTGTTTCGGTACAAAGTCTTCATTCTTATTTAATGTTTCTTTAACTAAAACTAAGTAAAAATTAAAAAATTTAGAAGGCCCCCGAAACTAAAAACATTTTTATAAAACATGTCTAAATTGACTCGTAAGAAAACTTGCTTACTAACAAAAATAAATCGCATTTAAATCGGTTCAACCGCTTCATCACTGCGGCAACATATACAGATAGGTACATCTGCAGATATAGCGGTCACTTATAATTATAACATAACACTCCCTTTTCGCGTCTGGGGTTAAAAAACACGTCGATAACTGCTAGGGGCTATCCTTAATGATCGCTAACAAAATGTCAATAAACCTGATGTTTGGGCATTTTTTCCCCTTCCTAATTTGTGAACCCTAAAATCGCAGCCCTAGTGAAAAACCATTTCTACCAGACCTTTCTTTTACCGCGGCTTATACGAGTTCTTGAACGAAGTGAGGGGTCTATGTAATCTGGGTGTTGGATAACCCTGCATTGAGCAGTACAGGGTTGGGACACGCATTTCTCTGTCACTTTCCGTCTGTGATTGTGAGAAAGGGAGCGATGTAGAGCCGTTCATTCTTTTTAGCGTTCCGTTTTGCGCAGTTGTCGGTTTGAATTTAGTCTTATTTTTAGTGCATAACAAATGCGGAAGGTTTACTTAGTAATTGATTTAAATTATTATAAACATTAAGTAAATTCCATGGAGATAAGAATAAAATTTAAATAATAAAACAAAGTAATATAATGTGAATCTATTGCTCTGTCACCTCTATTTCCACTCTACTAGAATACAATTTGTGGGTAATCCAATAATATACACATTTATATAAAGCAAAATTTTGCACATTAGGCAAAGCTTGTATACCTACTACATTTTTTTAAATTAACTTTTACTTATTTAAAACTTCACACAAGTATTCCTTGCTAAATTATGGGTATTAAACCTCCATATTACTTAAAGCATTTTTGCCATGAAAACTGTTTTAATCGACTAGATCACATTTTCAGACATAACCCATTAAAATCGTTTAAAACTAACGAAAGATACAATCCAATCAATAGCATGTTGCGTGCAAAGGAACGCACCACAAGTCTGCCGGCCGGGCCGAAACCCTCGCCGGGGTTGGCTGATGGCTCGGCAGTCTACTCCCGCCGCCGCCGCGACCCCACGTCGCGCCTCATCCCGTATACAATACCACCACACAATACCACCAATAACAAAAAAATAGTGCTAACAGTGCCACGAATGTGTAAAAAACACGCTTTAGTGTAAGTGAGGTTCGGATACACGCGCGCAGATAGCAAGGAGGCCTCCTTGTCAATAGACATGAAACAACATTTCGTACAGCGATAAATCCACTATAACACCGTCCTTTAATCGGTAATGTGTCGTTAGATGTAATGTTTTCATGGGCCACCGTTTTACTGCATCCATGGAATATGCTAATCACATACTTTTAACTCGTACACAAAAACACTGCACTAGTCACTGCAGTGCGATTTGTGTTGCAAATTTCGTCGTTGGTTGGTTCCCGGGGGTTGTTATGCTTATAGTTTTCGGAACGGTTGCTAATGCTGCAGTTGTTTAGAATCCATAATGATACAAAAATTCTTATTTTCCTAAACTGCAACACCTTTTAAAAAGCTTCTTACTAACAACACGTCCTTTTATTTGTCACCTCAGCTCTATTAAATCTCATTGCTATTTCATCTGTTCGAAAATTGTACTGTAGTAATTGTATTAGCGCAGTTCATAATAGACCGAAGGGGCTAGGCACCAATTTCCTTTGTGAAGATGAGTCTGTTTGCTTCAATTTCCTGCTCTATTCCAGATATTAACCTGGCTGACTCTGCGTTTTGCACTGGTTTATCATCGGCAATTTACTCTTGTTCGATTTGTTCTATTGAAGAGCAATTGTTGATTCAGTTTCTTGTTCTTTATTTCTTCTATTTTCAATGCTTTGTTGTGTTTATTTCCAACATTTAAATTATCAGCATTGTATATTGCATCTCAAAAAAATCCTCCTCTGCCTGTGTTTATACTTGTCAATTACGACTAGGTATAGATAGTTTGTTTACGTGGTAGGCACCTGTTCAGAAGTGAGTCTCAAAACATATATATAAATGTCTAAAAATAAAAATTTGCATAACATGTCTCGGTCAATAAATCTATCTTTTTTTTCTACGATGTTGCTCCAAAGAATATTGTTGCTAAACATAATTGGGGATATGCCAAAAGCTCGGTAAATAAAAGGCTTAATAAAACAATCTTGTAAGAAAAACCAATACGCCGAGAATAAAGGCATGTGAACTGAACAAAATAGAACAAGAGTTGAACAAAACTATCTCGTCCACGACTTATTTCTTGCGCGGAAGCTATCCACATTTCGACCGGTTTTGTGTCGCGCTACTTAACAACGATGTATCTATCGTTACATTCTTATAAACATAGGACCTTTTAGAATGGTCTGACCGGTTCTGTGCTTGCTGTAGCGTTGGTTGGCTTTGGAAGAATTAAAACTATTTGAATGTCTTTTGAATATTACATTGGAATGATTGATAAGATCTTGTCTGCACTTTAGCGTAAGTACCGTTTATCGCGATACTTGAGGCACTTAATAGATCCCGTATTTTATTAATTTACTTGGATAACTTTATTTTAAAGTGTGCGTAGTTTGGTCTTGCATCAGTGTTTTTTATGTTCCTTAGCCTTACCACTTGTAGCGTCTCTCGATTTGCTTCGACTTTAAATACAGTCCACTTACGTTTGCATGAATTAATAATGACGTTAAGCATCTTGTCCATCACTTAATCTTTATCGTTAGTTGTTTCTAATCTACTTAGCATGAAGAGGTTTATAAGTCTGATCAATTTAGTCCTGAGTAGTCGATTCCGAGAACTTGTTTAAATCTTACCTGCTCTGCATTTACTAGAACTAAGAATATTTCTTGAGCTCTGAAAACACTACAACTACGGAGTGCTTTGTTCCAGGAATTAAGCTACCTAGTAATTTCCGTTTAATCTTTTCTCTTTTTAAGATGTTATCTTTCAATTTTTCCCCATTGTCATGATCTATAATAACAATTGTTATTTTCATTTCAACGTTTGCAAGCATTGCAGTAACAATAACAAAACTTGGAAAACTTATAAGAATACGTGCATCATGATTAATAACCAATTTAAAGCCTAATCATAACAACATCACAACTTTCCCCTCGTAATGCATGTAAAGCTGTATGCCTCTCTATTTATTTCTCTCCAATTATCCTAATTTATCCTTCCATCTCAGTTATTATACTCCATCCTTATGCGTTCAAATCTCACCGCAATTTAGGGTAATGAGCTCGAACATTTCTTTCGTAAAATTATGTACCTCTTTATATTCTTTTTAGTTTTTTACCAGCACCTGCTCATTTTATCCGTTGCCGGCTTCATAATGGGATTAGTTGAAATCGGGTACGCTATGCTTGTTTTGTTGGATATTCTGTTTTCCGTCTTTCTATTTTTTGCGTCTGATACACAGTGCATGGAATGAGGGTTAGCGCTAAGCAAAGCGCAAATTGTATTGTAATTGTATAAAAAACTCGTCTTTATATACAGTGGATACTGGATAAGTGGAATCGCAAGGGACCGGCTGTTTAGTTCCGCTTATCCAGGTTTTCCATTTATCCAGTTTTCCACTTAACCAGGTTCAAATAAAACGTTATCTCACTTACAGAGGCTCTCGCTAACAGAGGTTGTGGATGCTAGTATTGTCGCTTATAGAGGTCACGTATATGGTCAAATAAAAGATAATCATCTATTATTAAATATGTATGTAGATATGTATTAAAAAAAGTTTGTATGTAATCCTGACTTTAATAAAAGCAATACTGTAAATAATCCACAGTACTCGTACCTATACAAAAATAATATCATCTGTCCTTTGTTATGAAGTAACTTATATTTAAACAAAATCACTCCTAACAGCATGGCACCGCGCCACAGCTAAAAGAACTAAACTGAACGATGTGTGATCTCATACAAAATACGTAGTTTAAACACAAACCATAATGTTAACGAAACAAGCTACCCTCCTTGGGACGGTTTATTAAAAATAAATTTGTGTGTGTTAACCTGATTGCCTAAATAATGTCCACACAAATCGTCCAATACCATTCATTCACTTGATAATGAATGATGTAATGAGAGCTTTTATTTCTGAAATAAATAAGTGGTAGAATTAATTCCTCTCTGTTTTTACCTACTTACACTGATCACATCACATCATAATGAACTTAGAACATTTAAAAAAATTGGCTGGTATCATTGATTTTTATGTAGGTAGAGTAGAACAAATGTAGTGCGCCATGTTTGGCGTTTGACTATGACTGAATCAATGATTAGTATAGACTTGTAGTGATTTTCACTGCATCTTTGGGACAAAAATAAACTTAGGGATATCATCTCTTGTTACTCAATGGCAGAGTTCGAAATGATAATTATCAATTATAGTTATCTTGATAATTGTCTGATAATTATCGATTTGATACTAACCCAAAATTTGTAAAGCCAGAACGTACAAAAAAAATATGGCTCGAATTTGGACATCAGTAGTTGAACCACATATAAGAAAAAAAATCTCATACCGGGGATAATTATCCGATAATTATCTGATAATTATCTGAATATTATCGCGATAACTATCAATGATCGTAATTATCTGGATAATTTACGTCGATTATCAATGTCAGAATAATGGAATTTAAATTCAATCAATCACCCCATTTGACCACCATTATAAGTTCACGAAATACAATTCCAAAGCCACTGGATCCATTTTAAAAGATCATTCCCTCAGGCCCCCTAAACAGGTGTGTATTCAAGCGCAAAAGTGGCCCACGCGTAGTTTGTGACTGACAACTGACAGCTAATAGTTTCGCAAACAAATCAAGCATCCCATCTACACAATAATCGCCCTTCAGCCTTTAAAATAAGAGTCGCTGGAGCAGCAAAGATAATGTTGGTGCCATTTAATGGGGGCACGTGTCAAGCAAAGACGTAAAAGTAAAGCTGGACCAAACGGTGCGTGTAAACTTGTCACATTCGTTGATTTGTGACGTTCTGTGTTGTGTGACGTGCAGGGAGTTCCCTTGATGAAACAATTGAAAAGAGTGGAATATTGAAACATTATTTTATGCTACACCTGGCCATAAAGTGGCTTTTTCCGCACGCTGCGCGTACGGAAAAAGACGCTTTCTGGCCAAGTGTAGATATAAAATTATGTACACAACACGGGAGGTAATAAAGAAAGGCCGAGATCGCATATTTACGTCCCTCGCTTGCAGCTCGGGTCGCAAACTTCTGCGATTTCGGCCTTTCTTTGTTTTACCACCCTAGTTGTGTAGTGTACTATTGACAAAAACGAGACTTATCGCGTACAATTAATTTTGTTATTTTCCTGACGCTTCGAGCGTGTCGTAACGCTTGTGGTCGCAGGCAGACAGTGTACGCCACGCCATTAAGTCCCGTTTTTGACAAAATAATGAGTGAAAATCGTGTGAGTTTAAATCAGTACATATTGAAACATATTCTGCAAGTTGCCAGTTTTACTTGTTGTTAGTTTACCAGAGCGCCTATTATAAAACAACAATACTATTTTAGGAAAGATCAACTACTAATTGCAAAATAGGTAAATACATAAATAAAATATTATAACAATAATTATATTCAAAAACGAAATAAAAAAATATGTTTGCCGCTACGTTGCAACCCAAAATAAAAGAAATAAAAAGATAATTTAAGATAGGTTTATGTTTTTTGTACATAACAACCTACAGTACAATTAGAAGTTCTTTGAAGCAATTGCCCTTTTTTGGAAAAATGTTAAAGAATAGCAAATTTAACGGAACACAGCGAATTTATTGACCCAAAAGCTAAACATCAAATATTTACTTAAACAAAACCGAACAAATCCCAAAATAATTGCATGTGAAACCCGAAATACGGTCATAGATAATATTAAAAAAGGTACTAGCAATAACAATAAAGCAGACGACGTTGTCCATTTAGAGTCGCGGCTAAACAAACACAAACAGAAAACAGAACTAAACAACCGTATATATTGCGGTCGCATGTACAATGGGTATGTTAACAAAAGCTTAAGGGTGGGATAGGGTTGATATTGATATAGTTACGATTGCAAATATTACGAGCTTAATCCTAGTCGCGTTTTCGTATCGAATCTAAATATGCGAGTCGTGGAACTTAGAGATTGGAACAACGAAGAGCTAATAGCATTGAGAGTAGAAACTGAAAATTTTAACGATGTTTTAATTTGCAATATCAAATTGTTGTAACTGAACTGTGAAGTACGTGTCTTTAAAGAAGGAGATACAGGGTTTGGACCCCTGCTCGTATCAGTGAGTGTAGGAGATATTTAAACACACTGTTTCACGTAAGTTTAATCAGAAACTGAATGCCGATGTGTATCGCGAATTCCATAAATGTTTGTACAGTCCAAAGTACACTTAAGTTTATTTGTCCTTAAGTATTTGTCTTTCTGATGCTTTTCAAGGATGCTTGTATTTAGGATTAAATTTTCAAATTTTTAAGAAAACGGTTAGGTAATCTAAAACTGTCCCAGTGACAGCCTTTACATTCTCAAGGTATTTGGTGGCATCGTAAAATCCTGCCTCTGTCTGTAAGCTATGGACAAACAGCTCGGGTAAGGCTTGCCGTGTATATCGCTAGAATATTCACCGAAGCTGACACGAGGTTTACTACCTTGCAGACAATTTTCAAATGTTTAGGAATTTTTCTTTAAAATGTGAACGGCTTCACATACAAAACAATGAAGTTTTCAGTATTAGTGTCAGAGCCTTAATTGACTGAGGAGCCGAGCGTAGCGAGGCGACGAACGTCTCCGTTTTCACTGGTACGACGATTTGGCAGATTGATGTGTGTGTATTGGTTGGTTGGTTGGTTGGTCAGTGTCGGTCTAGAGGTCGCATTCTTCATCCGATTTCGATGAAACTTGGCATGTACAGTCAGCTGCAGAGAAAAGGACACCCCCTGCATACAAAGTTTGTATGGCAGCGGGGGCCTTTTTCGTTGCAGCTGACCGTACGTTCCTTGGATTATTTGCCAAAAATTGTCGAGCCTTTTTTTTTATTGGGGGGAAAATGAGGAGGAAAAGGGGGAAGTTTGCTGTCGCGTTATTTATGTTCTCCGAAGTCTACGGTTCATAGAACCACTAGTTATAAACGTATCAAGAAACTAAAGACACACAACTGTTTAAGCCAATGTTAAGATGTAATTTTGGAATTCTTTTCTATCGAGCCGATTTCGTCCAATCGTGTATCGGAATTAACAAAGTTTTTCCATATATACAATGAATAGTAACATATTTTTTTACTTTCCTAAAAGAAATGGTTATTTTTTGAAGGTCGGGTGTTGACAGCCTCTTAAGCATATCTTTTATTCATATTATCTACTAGGTACACTACTATACCTATATGTTGCGCGATAAATTTCTCGATCTAGTCGTTTTCTCGTTTGAACAGTTCCCAGAATGTCAACCCCAGCCCAATCCCCGGGATAATTTGGAAAAGTTAATTTCCTAGTTGGGTCAATACCCAAGTGGGGATTGAATAGGTAATGAGCTGCAAACTATTTATAAATCAGACGGCTTTTGACCAACATTTTACCAATTAGTAAGTACCTAGCATCCTACCTATTTACGTAGAAGTGAGGCTAGTTGAGCACGCAAGCAATTCGGAATAAGTTCGGAAATACTCGTTCAGGGGGAGAAATTGGACGTCCGATCAATCACGACGTGTCCAGCTAAATACACCTAAAACTTGTTTACATTTCGCTAAAGGTATATATTATTTACATTAGGAAAACTACTTATATTATTTACCTAAACTTTAGCCTTCTCTCTCTTAGGTCGTTCCCTCATGTCTGAGGATCGTGGTCAGCATCAGGGTTGCATCTGGAGCGGATGATCTGCCTCCACCGGTTTCTGTCTAGCGCGTCTCTTACGACCGTGTAGAATTGCGCAGACGACGAATCTTTCACTTGATCGGCCCATCTGGTTGGTGAACGAAACTTTAGCCTTAGAGCTCCGCAAAGCCTCGAGGTGGGGGGTCCGCGAGAATACTTTTAGTATTGAGAAAAAAAGAACCAAAAATTCTATCTATCTGGCACATTTTTTTGGGGCTCCGTGAAATATTTCTCTGTCCAAAAGGATTCCGTTACTTAAAAAGTTTGAAACCGCTGACCTAAACAACCAAATTAATATCACTAAAACGATCGACATATCATACCTATTAACTATAAAAAATGTCTTTTACTTCAAGATTTCGAAGGAGGAGGTTCTCAATTAGTCGGGATCTTTGTTTGTTTTTATTCGAAGACGATCGGTCCACGATTTGAAAAATCTTTTTTTTGTTTAAAAGAGTATACTTCACAGTTAGTCCCATTGTTACCAGGTTCGGATCTGATGATGGGGTTCTCTGCCTTTTCGCCGAAAATCATATTGCCATCACTTGCCAACCATCTTTTCGCAGGAGTTTCATTTGGCCGAATTTAATTTCCCAACTTTACATAATCCAACCTAACCTAACCCAACCTAGTAGGCAATTTTCATTTCCCAACTATGGGGTTGGGAAATGAAATGGTTGCGAAATAATTATTTGGTAAAAGTTATTCGGCCAAATGAAACTTCTGCGAAAAGTTGGTTGGCAAATGAAATTCGGCAATACAATTTTCGGCGAATAGGCAGGATACCGATGATGGGATCCTGGAGAAATCGAGGGAACTCTTCAACTATTATAGGCAAAGCTATAGTGATTTCAGTATTTGTTACAGCAATTCGAGCATATCCTCCTAAGTGAAGTCGATTCTTTTTTGTTTAAAATTATTTTTGTTTGCTAGTACCGAATAAATAGCATGGTATAAGAATACATTACAAAAGACATCAATTAGGTCTATTCCATTCCTACTTGTCGTGAAGGCTCAGGTTATAAATTAAGTGCTAAGTCTGTGCCGAGGTCATTCCCGGCCACACAAAGATAGCATTATTAGTGGCGACAAACTGCCATCCATTGTCGTAGTGCTTATCGCCCGACAAATATTGTTAGTACATGCGATCGTTAAGTTTAATTAATGAATGTTTCTTCAAGGACACCGCGATTGTTAAAAAATGTAGTGAACGTAAGTGTGATAGAATATGATACAATCAAGAAACCTATTTTGTGAATGCTGTATAAAAAATCAATTGGATTCGGCTCTTTCAATTGCTGTACAATAGACTATTTGTATGGTGTCTATTATCCATAATAGCCAGGGATACACGCACAGATTTGTCCGCCGGATTTGTCCGACGGATATACCCGGCGGACAGATCCGCCCGTGTATAGCGCAAATTGGACACGGATTGTTACTGCAATATGAGAATATTGCAATAACAATGTATGAGAGCACTATCCGCTCTACATATACATAGAGCGTGAAACCTTTACGCGATCAGACTCTACCTTAGATCGTCTATTTGCATCACTTTCTTTCGAATATGGAAGAGATAGAGACGGAGAGAACGAAATTTCGATTTTCGAACTTCGCCTTAGATTTTCGTACGTCTTAGCATGACTCACGTTATCGCGCGAATCCCCACACTTCATAGCTCACCGAAGCTGGAAGGAAGCCCACTAACTGGTCGATAGGAGAAATAATTCGTGTATAGCTGAATTTTGGTGAAGTTGTAGACAAAGGTGTCTTACACAACATACTAAAAGTACCCATGGATAGGGGTGCCGCTAACGGGGAGAGGGGGGTGTAAAGGTCCCCTTTTTTGGCTTTTCGTAAATAACTCAGTAGCGGTGGCTCATACGAAAAAATGTTCTTCTACTTAATTAATCCACAAATAATTTTCTACAAAAAAGGTTCTTTACACTTTTTTGCTGAGATCAATGTATAATGAGATTTCGAGGAAATACGATAATCACTTTTAGAAACTTTCGGAGCTTTTATTTACGAAACTATGAGTTTTGTCTAAAAATTGTTTTAGAAAACCCATATTTATATTAAAAGCCCTATCCAACGACACCCCACACATTAGGGGTGAATTAAAAAACATAATTTACCCCCCATGTATAAATTTACCACCATTGTAATTACCTATATTTACAAATAAAACCTTACTTACTTACTTACTTACTTACCCACTTCATGTGTTCGGGAGTTACCCTAAAAAATAATATTTTTTCAGATTTTACCAAAATTCAGCTATGTTTTTGTTTGTTTGTTTGTTGAATGTTTTCCTTCGTTTGGAGGGCTATCAGGCGTAACTCGAAGTATGGAGTCGCGCGCGACAACGAATGTCATGCTAGTCACTATTTCTTTACTAATAGGCGACCACAGCCTAAGAACTTTTTGAAGGTCAAGTCGAGCGGCTTTCGGACAGAGGGCGCAATCGACTTGAGCTTCAAAAAGTTCTGTGGTCGTCTATATCTCTATAGTCTCTGCTAATAATTATGTGGGCGACAACCGTATAGCACTTTGTCATATGGGAGATACTCTTAGTAGTCAACATTGGCTTGAATTGTCGCAGTAGGGTATGTGACATTCATTTGTAATAAAGGTGAAGAAGAGCAGGCCAGGGTGTCAACTATTAGTGTGCATTAGGGTATAACATTAGCATGTTGAGCAATACGTATAATAAATAAAATAATAAAAAATAAAAATAAAAAAGCCTTTTTATTCCGACTCATTACTTAAAAAAAAATACAATCTTTTGTAGTAACTTACAGTATACTAAAATAGCGACTCTTGAATGAAGTTATAAATAAATATATAAGTTATAATTATTTGAATGAGCGGACCTCCTCGAGAGTAAAGGCCTCTCCCAGCTTTCGCCAGCTCTCCCTGTCTTGAGCTTCGGTGTGCCAGTTTATTGGGACGTATTTTTTTAAATCTTCTGCCCATCTAGTCTGTGAGCAGTCCACAGAGCAATACGTATACCTAGTTTAAACTTACTTATACACGAAAAGACGAGATTATTTACACATTGTTACAATGGTATTAATATTACGGAATGCGCCAAATTAGGCAAGCAACGTGACATATTTTTTTTTAATAATCCGTACCCAAAGCGTAGAAACGGGAGCCTATACCCGCTCCGCTGTCCGTCCGTCCATCTGCCTGTCTGTCTGTCTGTCCGTCTGTCACCAGGCTTTATCTCATGAACCGTGATGAAATTTTCACAGATGATGTATTTCTGTTACCGCTATAACAACAAATACAAAAAAAAACATAATAAAATACTGAAATGCTTATTACAATAAAATAATATAAAATAAATAAGCTACATAATTGCTCTTGCGCTACCTGACAACAGAACGAATTCTATTTTGAATTTCGGCGCAAGCCGTCCTAATGGAGTGATTGATGTGGGTTTGTCTCGCTCGACTGTCACGCGTTTGGACGAATTAAAAAAGGGCAGATATGGTTCTTTCAATTAACTTGTCCTACGTCTGTCTATGGCAGATTTATTATTGTGTATTGATATTGCTATTGCGTGTGAGACGACAGGTTGCTGGGGGTCAGAGGCTTTGGCCTTCATGAAGGAGATACCTAGGGCGCCGAATTGTTAAGAGAGAGGGTGAACCTCGCGCAGGTTCTTTCCTAGTGCAAAGGTTGTCCGTCGCTATCCAACGCGGTAATGCGGCGAGTGTGATGGGCACCTTTGCGCCTGGATCAACTCGGGGCTTTCGATCATGACGTATAATAGTTTTTATTATGAATAGTAAAATGTATGACATGACATTGTATTTTTTAATAAATCCTTAATGTGTTATTAAATTAATGTATTCGTTTTAAAAGTAATCTACTCAACCGTAAAAGGTATCTATGGGAATCTCAAAAACAAAACAGTTACGTTCCATACAGAATTGTAAACCAGACAATTCAATTCACAATCAATGCAACGGGAGCAGAACCACAATAAGGGAGCAAAAAACCACAGCAACATCTGCTTAATTTAACACTTAACAAAAGGAAGAAAACATGAACCTCTTTGGCATTCCGCAGTCGGGTAACGAATGTTCTTCGAAAACACGTTCTACAAAAACGTTAACAACAAAAGACACTGGAGTTAAGATTTATTATTTCGGTTTGTAAGTAGAGAAATTTCTTGCTAAAATATTTGCTTATACCTTGTGCAACCTAAGAAGCAATTTTTGACACCTGTCATCTCAGTACATTTTAGGTTATAAAATGTACTGAGATGACAGGTGTCAAAAATTGCTTCTTAGGTTGCACAAGGTATAGATTCTCTGCCTGCCAGTATTTTTGTTGTTTTGGCATCATTTCGGTGGCAAACAAGCATACAGCCCACTGTATGTGTAAGAGATATGTGGATGAGTTTAGTAAAAGGGCCCTCTTTGTCACTTTACGAGGACACTTCATTATTTCACTATTAGACGTTCACATATACAGTATTGTGTAGCATCCGGTGGGTCAACAAAGTGGGTCCTTTTGCCTGGCTATGCTCTTAATTTTACTATAGATAATCTTGATCTCCCGTGTTTTTCATTATTTGGTCATGAAGACCGCTGTAAAAAAACGAAGATAGTTCTTCTATGAAAAATAACCTTCATACCCTCAAATTAAATATTCCCAGAACTCTGCAAAATCGATTAAATTGTCATCTTTTTCATATTATGTCTAAAAAGTTCGCCTGAAACGATCGACCGCTCTATTCCAATGTCACAAAGTCCAAATTTCCATGACAACCGACATGGCTACCTCCAATTTACATGGTTGAATACACCATAACCACATTTCGACCCCGATTCCTCGGCTAATATAGCTATTTTTATTTTCCCAATAATCTGTTCGCGTGACTAAGGGAATAATCTAACCGCGCGGTTCTCGTGACCTTTAATTCTATGAAGATAAGGTCAATTTTCACGTGCCTTGAGTACTTCGGAGTAAGAATTTATCGGAAAAGTTGTGTAACTATGAGTTATCGGATTGTAGCCTTTGGAAATGTCGTACGGTTTGAGTGTCTGGGGTGCTATTATGTCTGGTATATGATTTTAACGGGACTTTTGATATCAAGGTCTCCCAACGCTTATATTTCAAGACTACACACTATTTGAATATTTCATAATTTTCATACTCATATGAGTCATATTCATATATAAAGCTATGATAATAAGTACCTACTCTCTAGTTATTGCCTCGTATCGGAGACAATTTAGCCAATTTATCAGGGTTCCGTAGCCAAAATTGCAAAGACCATTACTCTTATATGTAAATCGGTTCCGGCTACACTTTGCCTAAATATTAATATGACATTATCTCTCTACTGTATAAAAAAATCTTACGTGATTTAGTTTTCAACTAGTAACCTGTAAAACTGACGACATCCAAAACGAAATCAATTTCCTAAACCTTAACGGTAGTAAGCTCGAAGCACCTATATCAAAAGTGTACTAATGAAGACATAATAGCGTTCAAATAATTAAATAGAGCCACCTTTCATACAAAAAACTCCCCCTACAATAGCAACGCTCTTTAAAACCAACAAAGCTTATAAAAAAACACAGGTGCGCAAGGGATACACATCAAAATACCCAAACACCTTTACGTCATAATTAGATTTGAAATCACAGGGCCAATACCCAGAAAACCCTTCGAATGGGCAGGTAAGCGGCACAAAAGAACGGGTATTTCATGCCACTTCGAGCCGGTTTCATGCCGGCTTCGGTCTTTCATGCCTTGTCAAAACGAGTGGACATTATGCGGGGCCGTGTGATCTTTATACGTTTGAGGTTTTTTGGGGGTTATTTTATAGTGTATTGCGCTTATAAATACTGTTGAGTTTGGTATGTGATTGAATAGAATAAACAGTTCTTGAAAGTTACATATTTATTTCTTAAGTTACATTTGTATGTAACATCTAATTTAGTCGAAAACATTTTCGGGAATGTTAATAATCTTATTTCGAGACATAGTTCACGTACTATATAAATAGTATCATTAAAAACATAGTTAACTTAAAATTATAAAGGCAATAATACACACAGCATTTACGCTATACATGTACCCAAATATATTCGTTAAGTATAAATGTATGTTTTAAAAAAAAGGTTCAAAGAGATATGCGAAAAAGTTCTCAAGATAACATTCCCGAGACTGTTCTTTAAAATATCCCGACAGAATAGAGAACTGTGCACTTAGAATCTTTAATTTGGTTTAGAATTATTCTCAATCTTTATCAAACACCTACTTATAGGAAGATAGACATATAATAATTTAAATAAAAAATAAATTAAAAAATTAAAAAAAACCCGCCTGCGTAAAATACTAAAAGGCCGTAAACAAGGCCAATATACGTTACGAATTTGTTATGTAGTATTGAAAAGCATAAGATACATATTAAATTCTAATGTGGAACATAGCGGCATTAAACAGTCGGGACCCATTTGAAATCTAGTTGACGCAAACCTTCCCTAAAATGGGTCCCGACTGTTTAATGCCGCTATGTTCCACATTAGAATTTAATATGTATCTTATGCTTTTCAATACTACATAACAAATTCGTAACGTATATTGGCCTTGTTTACGGCCTTTTAGTATTTTACGCAGGCGGGTTTTTTTAAATTTTTTAATTTATTTTTTATTTCCTACTTTTTAGTATCATGAAAAGTACCTACATGTAATTCTTTTTGCGGGGAGCTCCGCCCCCCGAGCCCCCTTTTTTTGCCGCCCTTCACGTGGTAAGCTCTATCAAAACTCTTTTTCTCCCATCTTGAATGTTCCACTTCACAATTTTTGGTATAATTAGCAATAGTACGGTGTGTTATTTCTTTATGCGGGGGGCTCGGCCCCCCGAGCTCCCCTTTTTTACCGTCCATTACGTGCTAGACTCTTTCAAACCTCTTTTTCTCCCAACTTAAATGCCCAACCTAAAAATTTTTGGTATAATAAGCAATAGTACGGTGTGTTTTTTCTTATTGCGGGGGGCTCCGCCCCCTTAGCCCCCCTTTCTCTGCCGCTCATAACGTGGTAAGCTCTATCAAAACTCTTTTTCTCCCATCTTAAATGTCCGACCTAAAAATTTTTGGTATTCCACGTAACAATTTTTGGTATAATTAGCAATAGTACGGAGTGTTTTTTCTTATTGCGGGGGGCTCCGCCCCCCGAGCCCCCCTTTTTTTGCCGCCCGTCATTTGGTAAACTCTATCAAAACTCTTTTTCTCCCATCTTGAATGTTCCACTTTACAATTTTTGGTATAATTAGCAATAGTACGGTGTGTTGTTTCTTTATGCGGGGGGCTCCGCCCCCCGAGCCCCCCTTTTTACCGTCCATTACGTGCTAGACTCTTTCAAACCTCTTTTTCTCCCAACTTAAATGCCCAACCTAAAAATTTTTGGTATAATAAGCAATAGTACGGTGTGTTTTTTCTTATTGCGGGGGGCTCCGCCCCCTTAGCCCCCCTTTCTCTGCCGCTCATAACGTGGTAAGCTCTATCAAAACTCTTTTTCTCCCATCTTAAATGTCCGACCTAAAAATTTTTGGTATTCCACGTAACAATTTTTGGTATAATTAGCAATAGTACGGAGTGTTTTTTCTTATTGCGGGGGGCTCCGCCCCCCGAGCCCCCCTTTTTTTGCCGCCCGTCATTTGGTAAACTCTATCAAAACTCTTTTTCTCCCATCTTGAATGTTCCACTTTACAATTTTTGGTATAATTAGCAATAGTACGGTGTGTTGTTTCTTTATGCGGGGGGCTCCGCCCCCCGAGCCCCCCTTTTTACTGTCCATTACGTGCTAGACTCTTTCAAACCTATTTTTCTCCCATCTTAAATGTCCAACCTAAAAATTTTTGGTATAATAAGCAATAGTACGGTGTGTTATTTCTTATTGCGTGGGGCTCCGCCCCCCGAGCCCCCCTTTCAACGTAACAGTTTTTGATATAATTAGCAATAGTACGGTGTGTTTTATTTTGCACCTTTTGCTTTTGTACATGTTTTTTGTATAGGCCCCATGGTTGACTGATAGAAAATACCATTTGGTATGATGTCCACCATTAGGTCTCACAGTTTTGTATTTCGTGCACTATAGTTGAAATAAAAAAAAAGATTCTTATAGGGAGGCAACGCGCATGTGAAACCTCTGGAATTACAGGCGTCCATTGGCTAACCCTAACAGCTTACCATCAGGCGCGTTGTATGAATGTTTGCCACCGCCGTGGTATAAAATTATATAGTGGAAATACAAAGGCATAAGTATTTATTTCCCATACAAAGTTTAAACCCCCCTTAAACCCCCTTAAATCCAAAAAGTTCGTAATTTTTATAGCCTATGTCCTGACCAGAGGTTGTTGAACCGGCTAGTGAAGTTTTTATCGAAATCGGTTCAGGCGTTTTGACGCCAACTCTCCCCATCCAAACAGACAAACAGACAAAAATTCAAAAAAACGTCGAAACGTGTTCTGTTATCGATTCTTAGAGCTACTAACTCTTTTTTTTACTAATATCTCCAATGTACGGATTTTTGACTCTCTTCACCTTTTTTGACGTCGACCGCTATTACTTGAAATTCACATAAAATGTTTATACTTTTGGACCTTATTAGAAAGGAGTAAGGTGCAAAAGTGTAAACATATTTTTGATGTCGACCGTACCTTTTACTTGAAATTCACATATTATTATGTTCACGTTAATAATAACAACCTTTATAATATGTTCGTCGTATTTTTGTTATAACTAAATACCTAATAAAATGGAAATGTAAGTAAGATGGTTGCTAAACAATTTTAAATTATAATAATTCCTAAACGGTCATTCAAAATCAAAAATGATGAATGAGACCTCATAATACTTTTCAAAGTTCTAAACAATGATACCCTACTCGGCATAGTACGTCAATTTTCATTTTTGAATTTTTTACAATATGACGTCTGACTGCCGTCATATTGAATTTGGATTGCTATTTTGTCTTTAGTGGCACTCGCGCAATCAAGACGAATCGATTGACGTACGAATCATCAAAATCGGCCCACTCGTTTTGCTTCTAGAGTGCCACAAAGGAACAAACATACATATATAGACTGTTAAACACTATCCCCTCTTTTGCGTCGCGCAGTCGGGGAAAAAAACACAGAATTTGTGCAGATCAGTACGCTTACTATGAGTTATGACGTTGACGTTTTCGAGAAGGAGTATCGAGTGTTCTATCTGTGCATCTTGCTTGTAACATATTAGTGTTAACGAGATGCACAGATAGAAAATTCGTTACTCGTTAACGAAAAATGTCAATGTCAAACTCATGGTAGCCGTACTTATAATAATTTGTCGCAAATTCTCGAGTACAAGAATGTTCTCCCCGTGACTTCCATTCACATTTTTTATCAAAACATCACTAACCTCCCACGTGTAAACCTAGAGAAATCAAATGTAAGTGACCGTTCGCCCATTACCTGTAAGCTTTCAGGTTGAAAAGCTGAAAAATTGAAAGCACTTCTGACTAAAAGCTTGGTTATCGAGCGATCTGTTTCAGGGTTCTTATTTATAGAGGTCACTGCGCCGATAGGGCACGCCACCCTGTAATGACCAATTTAATACATTTAAAATAAACCAGGTATTTTCTGCTGTGTCGCAAAAACAAACAAGTAACATAATAAGTTAAGTACTTTTATGGTACAAACTTTTATTGCCGACTGTACTTAGCCTAGTAGATAGTATTGTCATATTTTACCGAAGTATACCAAATTTCAGCTCAATCAGACACCGGGAAGTGGTTGAAAAGTAACTTGATGCAAATAAATATACGAGGACAAGCTAAATACCCCGTTTTTAATAGTTTTTGTAATGTTCATGACTAAATATGTTAGCTTAAAATCGTATAAATAAAAGTGTGTAATAAGGAGTGAGAAAACTTAAAAGTAATCCACATTGTTCTAGAATTAAATGCATATGACGTGATTGCTGGAGTCTTCTCAGCTAGGCTAGGAGCAGCGACATAACTCTCATCAGTCGATTCACACTCGCTCAGATTAGATTGAACACAGTTTAACTAATCTCGCTGGCAGCGTAGGCTCTTTAGGAGCTTTCCCTTTTATGGGCATCCGCTAGTGTAATGTGGTCGTGTTTTTATCACCTGTCGCCATAGCTGTCACGTTCTAACAATGTAAATGCGAAAGGGACACATGACGCGATAGGCGATAAAACGCCAACCATGATAGCCGTTGGTCGCAGAAGGGTCCTGGATTTTCCCCGGCTACCGTCCCACCAAACACCCGCTTTGCCGCCTCTATAGTATAAAGCCCAGGTGGTAAAATAAAGAATGGCCCAGACCGCGGGTATTTGTGGCCCGAACCGAAGGTTAGGGCCATAAACAAGCGATCTGAGGCCTTTTTTATTACCGTCCGTGGTGCGTACACGATTTTACGTCTTCTTCTGGGTGTGAAGTGAGATTTGCCACTGCGCCCGTGGGCGGCAAATCTCACTTACCGCCCAGAGTGACGTAAAGATGTACCTATGTTGAGTTCTAAAATTCACAATCTTCTATATAATTAACTAGTTTCCACCTGCGGCTTACTCTGTAATAGTTAAACCTCCCTTTCACTCCATCAGCTCCTCACTTAGCATTCCCGTAATTCAAATTTCAAACGCTTATATTTGATATCGTTAGAGCCTAAATCCATTCAGATATTTTTAACCTAGACAACAAACATCCAAACATTGATAACATTAAAAGTAGGATCAAGCAGAATCAATAAAGCCAAGACAAACTTAAAATTCTAGTCGAGTCAGCCTTTTAATTAAAAGTCGAACCCGACTTTATGTCGGAGTTCATACAAACCTAACGCGTAACGTAATCAAAAAGAGATTCAAAACGATTAAGTACTTAAATATATATAATTAATATTCGCAATATAAGTTTTATCTTATGGTTTCAAATCCCCTAATCTAATTTACCAGATTAGAAGACATGTAAAGTTCTAGTTTAAGTGATCGATGGAATATCCCTTGAGGCTAATTAAGTACGTAATGTTTAGCTGAGATAAGTATTACATTAATAACCGAATATTCAGCAGACATTATGACTAGATTTATATTCTCAGTACACATTTAAGTGCTAAGTCATATCAATCGTTTAATTAGCTTATTTTAAAATGATTTTGAATTTATTCGTTAGTACGCTTCTTTGAAATAATACTTAATTTTAAAAATTAATATCTCATTTACATTATACATTATTACGTAATAATATCTTTCCACTCTTTGGTCTGAATAATAACAAGACAGTATTGGATAGAAACAAAGTTACAGGTCAAAAGAATATCCCAGAATATTGTATTAACTTGTCTCTTTCAAATTAAATTACATTAACTTTCCCGTTTGACGCAACTGTTCCGAACTTAATTTAAGCATAATGGAATCATTATCTCGGCTCTCACTTATTAAAATGAATCAAAACTCCAAAAACAATATAATTTAAACTTTAATCAAACCGTTCAAACAACGCCTAACCGTTACGTTCCTTTGCAAACAAAACATTTGTATTAATACTAAATTAATTCCACAGTATAACAAAAGTGATATAAAGGGTTACATAAAACGAGTTACATACAGTGATCTAACAAGTAAGCATCAATTTTGAAAAGTGTTCGATTTCCGAAGTGACCAGTGATGTGACCGGCAATGACAGTTCGGGTTTCAAGATGGCGGGTCGGCACAAGCCTACGGTACGGCACTTCCACAACCAGCCGGAGCTGCAGAGAAGCGGGCTGGGCCTGATGCTGCGGTGGTTCCTGCTGGTGTGCCTGGCGAGCTGCGGGCCTTTGGGGAACACGGTCAAACAAGATGGTGAGTGTTTTTTCTTCGAAGAATCATGTATCATCAGATATGTACTTGTATAGTTGTTCAGATATGTGGAAGAAATGTTGTCGCTCCCAACTTTGTTAATAGCTAGGATAGTAGCGATACACACAGAGTTCTCTGGTGGATGTGCCCGGCTGGCAGATCCATCTATGTATGGCGGGAATTGGACTCGGATAAAAGCCGTGCCAGACGGCAGATAGCCGCGGCCCTCTAACACGAGGCCTACGCAGAAAACAGAGATTTTCTGCCATTTAGTCGCCAAATTCTACGTGACGTAAGCTTATCACGTGGCAGAATCTGCGACTATCTGCCGTCCGGCACATATTTGAATATGCTTACGGACATCTGTTCGCAATCTGTGGCGGTGTATAACGCCATATATTGACGGATCTGTCCCCCTGTAATGTTATCCGCCAGACAACTCTAGCTTGCAGATCTGAGCGTTTATTCTATGCTAATAGCGACTGTAGAAGTAACTTAAGGTTCCTAGCATTGGTAGCCAGTGATATATGTTTTTAGTCTGGTTTTTTTTTTCAAGAAATCGTTGTCGAGAAGCAAACGATATTACTTTTGGGCAACCGGGCTTTTTACCTGGTTTAGACCCTGCTGTATCTGAATTGCCGGTTGCCATCAAAGAAACTACAACCAGAAGTGAGATACGGCCAAAAAAAGGACCCGTTTTTTAGCTTTTCTTAAATAACTCGAAAACAGTAGCACCTACCAAAAAATGTTCTTCCACTTAAGTAATCTACATAAAATTCACTATAAAAAAGGTTCTATACAGTTTTTTGCTGGGATCAATGTTTAATGAGATATTAAGGGACTAAGATAGACAATAAACATATATACTAATTAGCTTTTTCCCGCGAGTTTGTCTACGTGGGATTAACATTCGCTATAATAAATTAATGAAATGCCGTAGTTTAATCTGACAGCAAAAATAAATTTAACGTATAAGCTTTTTTACGTCTACAGTAAGCAACAATTCCATAGCAACTTCAACCCCCCGTTTCATCCCTTTAAAAGATGATTACTGGGATAAAAACTATCTTATATCCTTCCCCACAACTCAAACTATCATCACACCAAATTTCATCTAAATAGGTTCAGCGGTTTAAGCGTGAAGAGGTAAGAGACCCACTGACTAGTCCAAAATTATTAAACTCTCTCTCCTTCTCGATGCGACAGGCAAAGCATATTACTTTTTGTTTACACGGATTTTTACCCTATTTGGACCTTTCTGAGTTCGAAATTGAAATAATTTTTTTACCGGAAGTGGAATATTTAAGATGGCGGCCAGTATAACCTCGTAAGTCCTCGCGTACTTGTATAAGTACAAACCTAAGCGACGAAAAATCTATGTTCCTCGTATGGATACCCCCATTGATTATACTTTATTTTTAACGATTGTTATTTTTGGGAATAACAGTTGTAATGACACGTATAAAAAAAAAAAAGATTACCTATTTGCAATGGTTCCAAATATACTGGTCTTTAAAATTAGAAATCGCCGTCAACACTGTATTCCACCAAGCGCTTTGTGGACGGGGTTTTGGGAACACGTCTGCAGACCTCCGGTACCACGTCGTCGTTGCTCTTACGGGCCCATTGTAATTCTGCTCGTGCAATCTCCTCCGCTGACGGCACCTCGGAATACTTGAGGGCCTTCTAGCTCGGAACCTTTCAGGCGAATGATGGAGCTGTTGTAAAGGTGTAAAGAGTGGGTGTAAAGAATGTAAAGGCGGCAGCATCGCCGCATGCCTGGTCTTCTGTTTACGTCATGTTCGCGCATATACTCCGCAGCCTCCTTTTGGGTCAAAACTGTGACACTGAAGGTGGCTACTGCCGCCCACGCCTCATCACTATCGGCCGTTAGGCGAATTAGAGCCGGTAGTGCCAGGTCTCCTCCTATAGCCACGGAAATGACAGCACGAGGCTCCGTTCATGCAGGGCATTCTTCGCGCGTCTGACGGGCCGTGTCCAGTCCACGGCTATTACATCACAGTTGTGATACGCTGTGGTCAGCTCTCTTCCCACCCTCTTATACAGGCACAAACCGAAGCAGCCGTGCCCCGTGAGAATAGGTATCTATTTAATCAACAAGCATAACATAACAAACCTTTTCCTTTGACATGTCACACGATAAATAATAATAACAATCGTTAAAAATAAAGCATAATGAATGGGGGTATCCATACGAGGAACATAGATTTTTCGACGCTTAGGTTTATACTGGCCGCCACCTTAAATATTTCACTTCCGGTAAAAAAATATTTTAAATTTCGAACTCAGAAGGGTCCAAATAGATTTTTACCCTATTTGGACCCTTCTGTAAACAAAAAGTAATATGCTTTTTGCCTGTCGCATCGAGAAGGAGAGAGAGTTTAATAATTTTGGACTAGTCAGTGGGTCTCTTACCTCTTCACGCTTAAACCGCTAAACCAATTTAGATGAAATTTGGTGTGATGATAGTTTGAGTTGTGGGGAAGGATATAAGATAGTTTTTATCCCAGTAATCATCTTTTAAAGGGATGAAACGGGGGGTTGAAGTTGGTATGGAATTGTTGTTTACTGTAGACGTAAAAAAGCTTATACGTTAAATTTATTTTTGCTGTAAGATTATACTACGGCATTTCATTAATTTATTATAGCGAATGTTAATCCCACGCAGACAAACTCGCGGGAAAAAGCTAATTAGTATATATGTTTATTGTCTATCTTAGTCCCTTAATATCTCATTAAACATTGATCCCAGCAAAAAACTGTATAGAACCTTTTTTATAGAGAATTTTATGTAGATTACTTAAGTGGAAGAACATTTTTTGGTAGGTGCTACTGTTTTCGAGTTATTTAAGAAAAGCTAAAAAACGGGTCCTTTTTTTGGCCGTATCTCACTTCTGGTTGTAGTTTCTTTGATGGCAACCGGCGATTCGGATACAGCAGGGTCTAAACCACGTAAAAAGCCCGGTTGCCCAAAAGTAATATCATTTGCCTGTCGCATGGAGAAGGAGAGCGAATTTGAGATTTTGCTCCCAGTCTATTTGTGACAAGCACGGGTCGTAGGTATATAATTTCTATGTATACCTGTAAATGTGTTGGTTTCCTATATCCTAGGTGAACATCAATCTCCACTGTCAAAAAGATTCCAATCAGCAGTAACGGCTTATTTAAAAGCTTTGCTTAAAGTTGACGCTCAAGTATTTTTCTCTTTAAATGTCATTCCTGAAAGTATGTCTCTCGAAGTAATGCCGATGTGTACAATCATCGTCGAATCTGCGACATCTTCCGTTTTAACTTCAGCTCTATACCAATCTAATAACGTTTAATTTTGTGTAACACCTATCTACATATTCTTTTGTTTCAACCTTCAACTGAAGCGCTATAAAGCATTAAATTAAAGCAGTTTTTATAAATGCTCCTAAAAATCAGGTCACGTTATACTAGGCCAAGATTTTTTATCCAACGTAGCCCAAGCGAATGGGCAAAAAGAGTACTCCCCTGGGAACGTCTGACAGAAGTGGATTTATGATGTTACCCGCTTCTTTAATAAATAATTTTCCAGTCACTTCGACCGCCGGGCATTTTGGTCTAAAAGGTACTTTAAAGTTTAACGGTAACTTGGTATTTAATGAAACCTTTCTAGAAATTTTGAGCGCAATGTTTTTCGGATCAAAGAGTTTAGGTGCAGACTTTTATTGGGTCGGGTTAAAATGTAAAGTTTTTAGGATTATCTGATTTCAATTGTAAGTAATAAAATCCCGTGAGGATACGCAATTCAAAATTAAATCTTAACGGAGATAGTTGGTAAGTAAGATAAGAGGGTTGAATATGTTAAGATGTCGTTTAAAATAGGTGTCACATGCGCGTTGCTGACCCTTTAGAATACTGCACTCCTTTTTTGAAGAACCCTTTTTTGTAATCAATGAAAACGTAAATTTTACCGATTTTTTATTAACTCGATAGAGTTACTTGTTGCTAACTCCACGCTGTTTTTAATAAATCTCAGTGTTTCACGTAATTAAATTGTAAAACGCAAATAGTTGGCAACACAAACGAAGCGCCGAGTGAATTAAGAGAGACTTGATTAAACAAGCCATTTTGAAATATGAAATGTAAATTGTTTGAACGAGAAACAGTAAATAATCCATTATAAAAATAAAATATCGGTTAAATTCGAGTCTAAAAACACAATATATCTCAAACATAACTCCAACTATAGTGACTAGTAGTGGTAATAAAATTAGACTTTTTCGAAGAATTAATTCCTTAATTTGGTACTAAATTCGTGTCATCTTAGTTTGCCCAATCCCAAGAGATGTGCATTATTTTTGGGAAATTTTTGCTCCTATGTATCGACAGGATCGCCTGAGGACCTAGTTTCAGCATGTCGGCAATTCCTGGCAGCCCTATATTCACCTAAGCCCAATGAGCCTCCTTGGACAAAATCCGCCATGAAATATTCTCAAAATTCCTCATAGAGCAGACTTTCAATTTAGTCTCTCTACCCCAACAAATGCAGCCGAATGTAACCCTCCTTAACATTGAATGGAGTGACTTTTGAGACAGACCTATCGTGTTGAGCTACAAGCAAACAAATGAAAAAAGAGAAATCATTTAGCAGTTATTTTGCTGGCAAAATTTATGCACACCTCCTGGAACTCTGCAAACTCAGATGACATGCCTGTAGAACCACATGCAGGTATTAAAATTATTTCCAGCTTGCTGGGAATTAATTCCTCAAAACGCGTTTTATTGATCTTAATATTTTCTTGGCCTAGTGACTTGTTCACCATTTCATGACTAAATTCGCTGTAATGGATAAAGGATCGTCTGGTGTAATTGGAAGCACGTCGGACCGGCAATCCGAAAGACGCGGGTTCGAATCCCGTGTTGTTCCAGAGTTCTTCACAGTTCATTTTTTCATTGTAATGTACATCTGTTTCCAATCTGTGGTATTATTATCGTACTTTAATACATGCTCCACTCAAGCTCTAAGATATCGGTAATTGGGCATTATTGTTTTGTTGTATAAGCAATTTTTAATCAGGACTACCTAGAGTACAAGAAAAATAATGAGAGTCCGACTGAAGAAAAATACACTGGTAAAATTTGTGTCATTATTTTTCAAACAAATATTTATCATGGAATCCCATCATTAAACCAAACGATACCAGTATTTTTGTAAGACCGACTCACGGAGAGTAAAATTGTACTAGAAACAAGTAAAAAATAGTAATTCCTAAGACAAGTAAACGTTTACTAAAAACAAGTAAACTTTGCTAAAAACAAGGAAACGTTTACTTGTTTTTAGTAAACGTTTACTTGTTTTTAGCAAAACCTTTACTTGTCCTGGTAATTACTATTTCACCTCAGCAGTTCGAACAAGCCTACTTTCCTCACTCCAGGGAGTGAAATTTTGTTTCTAGAAGCTTTTCGTCATAATGATGATGCCTTTCATTCAGGAATGTAAATAAATATTTTTTTTTAACTTTAATATGTTCTCACTACTGAGGTGAATAGTTGTATGTGTCACACGAGAGGAAAGCTTTTTTACATCTCGTGTTCTTGAGATCCCTCGCTGCGCTCAAGATTCAAACTTAGAATCTTTCGCTTACTCGGGACTCAAAATCAACACTCGCAAGAAAAACCAACTTTCCTCTCTTGTTGCACAAATAACTATTTCTAACTTGTTTCTAGTAAATTTTTCTCTCCGTGATTGCATGCCCAACTTGGTATGGAGGTCCACCATCACAAGTGGTGACGCAGTGGCCTCGTATCCTCAAATCCAGTCAACCATTTTTACCTGTTTATTTTCCCGCCGTGCCGTATCTCTGCTGGCCCCTTTGTCCTTAGCTTTATTGACGGGTCCAGTGTAAATATTCCACAAAATATCACTGAATCCAATAATATAGGGGATGAAGTTTAGTACAAAAAGTCTGAGGTTTTTTCCGTTTTGCGCGAATATCCTTTCCTTTCTGAAGAAGGAAAACACAATTATTGATTTTGGCTAGGTACAGTCGCCATCAAATATATCGGAGCGGCCAGGGTACTCAAAAATATCTGAACATGCACTTTCTCGCCTTGACAATAGAGGCGTTGTTCAAATTTTTTGAGTACCTTGGCCGCTCCAATATATTTAAAGTTAAATAAAACCTTGGAAAAGGTTGTATTGTGTATTCTAAATAAACAAATAAACAGTCGGATGTATTAAGAAGCAAGTTTCATTTTATTTATGTATTAAATCATAAAACCCAAGAGCAAAAACGGGTATGCATAGAATTGTAATACAAACGGCTTGTTTTTTGTTGCTCTTGAAGTGTATTTAAAACAAAAACACCAAGTAAATTAAAAAAGAAGTTGGAACCCTACCTACAGCCGTCTGTGGAGTTGCCAAGTGGCGAGGGTTAATTCTTTTAGTTTAAAAAAGGAAAGAGTGCATTTTAGCATTTAGTGTTTTTTTTTTCATTTTATCCGCAATTAGTTCAGAAATTCTGAGCTCTTTTGGGCCGGATTTACCGTACTTTGATACGAATGATTGAAAATGCTGAAAGGTATTCGTACCTTTTTACCAGATTGACGAAAAAGGGCATAAATAATGTTTTTAGAGTGTTATTATTTATTAAAGAAATGATTTAAAATAAAAATAAAAATATTTGGTATATATGTAGGTAATTGAAAAAAATTAAAAAAATTACAATACAAACTAAAACTGTCAAGTGTGCCATAAGGCTGGCTACATACCCCGTTGAATGGCGATTCCTATTCTTTGCCCGAGGAATGAGCCAGTCTTGGGCCACGGGCTGCTTCGAAAAGTTTTGTTTTTTTTTTTTAATTTCTAAAGAGCATTTGGGCATTTTGACTCCACGGCCCTACTGCAAACGCCGCGAATATGTATGAGATTTCTCATTAGATCACAGGTATTTGCGGCGCTTGAGGGCTTCGGCCGCTGCCGCCGCGCCGCCAGCTCTCTCTGATGATGGGCCATCATAGGGACGCAGCTATGCGTTACAGGGAGCTAGCGATATTGCGATCTCCTTCTGTTGTATAGCTGCGTCCCTATGATGGCCCATCATGTAGAGGCAGCCTGACGTGGATTCCATAAGGGACGGCGCTAGGGTTTCTACACAAGTGGCATACCAAATAATGAGCAGCCGACCCATTTGCGAGGGAATGAGGGCCATCCCACCTCTTGCCGTCGTCGCGCACCAGACCGGGTGGATCCAAGTTGCAACACGGCCCGCAAAAAAATGGTATTAAAAATGTATAAATAGGTGTTACCTTCCCTTTTTTCTAAACGGGCTTAAAAGCTTTAAATATTTTCTCGAATTACTACTAGAAATGTCCATTTAGGGGGCTATTCTAAAAGCGTGCGACAAATGCCTTGTTTCGTAATCCTCGTAAAACGTTTAACTACTAAACGAGCGCCGTAAACATTTTAAGAGCATCTGACTTTTATGGCGCGCGTAAGTGCCTTCGATTCCCGGGCCGGGCAACGCGGAAGCCATTGCAAGAAAACTTAAAATTAACTGCAGATAATATAGCACATTACACGAGAGGCCGGGAAAACCGGCATTACCGGCCAAGTAGTATACAGCCGAGGGTGTATATCCCATCTGACGCTGCCTCGGTTGCACGCAGTATGGAGAAAAATTTAAAAGATTCATATAGAGACCTTATTCCCATTTGATACCAATGAGCGCAAATGGAAATACACCCAGCCGAGCGTAGAGAGGATGGAGAGCAATACGAGGCCGAGAATCCGTTTTCACGCCGAGGTTTTATGTAACTACCTAAGTATACTTAGTGCTATTCTCAAATATTTTTGATAAGTCAATCGACTTTCGCAAAACACTTAAACATGTCATCAAATTTTTTCATGCCATCCACTAGCCTTCCGTAGCGTCGTGAAAATGCCAAACCTCTTGCGGAAATACAAAATTTTCAAAGCCGATAATACAAGGAGGAATTATCGATTGTTTCTGCTCGGAAAACAAAGTAATGCCACACAATTTGACATTTCCTTTTAGGCCTAGGCCAAGAAAAAAATGACATCAATACCTTTACGACTATTAAAGCAGTAGCACAAAGGTGAAATAAAGCATTAATTGCTGTCAGGGGTGGAAACGGCGCTTTTTCTGGCCCTCCGTCACGGTGCTGCGTCTGATGGGATGGAATGCTTTTATTTCCAGTATATTGAGCGTGTTTTGAAATGTGTTACTTTGTGCTCTGACAAATACAATAAATGCTATGAGGCACCTACAGCTGTCAAAAAATATAAAAATGTGTAAAAATGGAAAATCTAATCATTTTATTTAAATAAAAGTAGATTCCCAATTACTTTCAGATGAGACGTAATCAAATCAATATACCTAGTGGTATAAAATAAATTAATTGAATGAATGAATGAATGAATAAATGCTTTATTGCACACCTCAAATTAACAAAAAAGAGGCAAACAACAGGCGGTCTTATCGCCTTAATCTCAATCTTCTCTTCTTAATAATAATAACAATCTTCTCTTAATCTTATAAGTACAATGAAACAGCAAGAACAATTGAATAACGATGAATTGTAAAATATTAATTATTCAGAATACACGATTAAATCTATCGATTATCGACGCACAAAGACAAAATATTCAATTGTGAAGTATTGTTTATTCGTCTCTTCGACTACTTAAGTCAAGTACAGATGTAGGTACCTATAGGTATACATTTTCGGTGATTCATACAATTATGTAAAAAAATATTATACGATAACAAGCACGCTCGGCGCCTTAATATTTAAGTACAATATCTAAATTTCACTTATTAAAATACACTTCTACATCTATGGTAAAAACCTCGTTGGACAAGACAGTCCTATAATACCTAGTTGCCTTAAAATAATAAGGTCAAACCTACACATATGATTCAATAACGTCTCGGTCAACAACAGACATGGAAACTCAATTCACTCCCTTCTTCAAATAGTTGGTCTTTCCCACCCAAGTACCTCTCTGTGCCGCGACAACTTTACGCTTGCTATTCGAAAATGGCGTTGGCTCGAATGCCTTCCCTCAACCCAGTAAGAAGTTGAATTAGTTCTAAACTTTCTCACCCGCACCCTTAAGATTGTGGGGGTCAATTCTGGATCGTTCGATCAGTTGACGATTGGTGGACTTTTTAGTTTGTTTTGAGACCGCCTTTTTATTTTGTTTGAGTACGTAGAGGGGTCGAAAGATTTTATGGATTTCGTATGAATACTATATTATTATAACTTGTGAGTATTTAATTCATTCGTAATGGTAAATTATTCCTTATAGCAAGACGAGCCGTCAGCAATAATAGTGTTTAGTACAACATTACCGGCCTAGGCTAGCTAAGCGCCTCATGCGGTGCGGCGTAGGTATATGGGACTTTTACCATATTAATGGTTCCTTTTTATTAAACACATTTTTAAAGGATAAAGTTATACTAGAGTTCTTTACAAATCCTTAGAAAACAAAGGGATAAAGAATGACTTCCTCCCAAGTCGGTTAAAATCAATAACGCCCTAATTGAACTCGGGACCGTTAAGTTAGAGAATGAAGTCTCACCTGATAAATGGCCGTATATATCAATTATCGGCCTTGGAACTTTTTACAAGACGCTAATGGTGTTAAAATATCGCGCTAGTTTTCAAGTCTTTAGGTTGTCGTTGCTTTATACATTAACGTTTTAGCAACGTACTTAACGACAAAGGCACCACCATTTTTTGGCATCAAATTTTTTTGTCACCACTTTACCGACCAAGGCCAGTAATGTTGTACTCAAATTCATTGCCGGCCTAGACATATTTTTTTTACTTTAATCAGGCTCTGGTTTACATACTGGGTACAGAGGGTACCTAAATAAAAGATTCTTTCGCGTTTACTCACGCCAACTGAGCATAAGTAGCCGCAAACTTAGTACAGCCCTAGTGAGTCATAAGCTGGGCATTATGACAATCCATTGATTCCGAATGCTACCGTGACATAGGTGTCAAACAGACCAGGGGGCCGATTTTTGACAGCCGGACGCTCGAATTCAAAAAATTCAAGCTCGAAAATAATCGCACACAAAAGTTTGTTGCCAATTTTTTCGCATGGAATTGATTGAAAATGAAATAGTTTAAATAATCATGATTTATTATTTATTTATTTATAAATAACAATATTATACAACAAATATATAAAAAGAAAACTTAAAATCTACCTATAAACCTAAATAATTCTAAAACCGTAAACTAGGTAAGGTCGCCGAGGTCCGACCCTTGCGGAAGAGTTCCCATAATGCTGGATTTTGAATTTCTATCACTGTTATTTTTAAATCATAGTTTCATCGTTTTATTCAGAGTTTCAAATGTCACTTTCGAGTGCTCGATTCTCAAAAATCACCCCCCAGGGTAACTGTGACGTGAAAAGTCATGGGTAAAACAATTAAGTTCAGAACTCGGCCACATCTTTTTTTAAATTTTATACCATCACGATAAGCAGCTACCGGATCCTATATTTGCAAGCAATTTCAAAGGTGTCACGTGCGGGTTGCCTACCCTTTAATGTAACGGTAGCTGCTTACAATCCGTATACTTGTTCTTCACCGTCGTTGTATAAAAAAAACCAACGCTCTGCTACTCCGATTTGTCCCTAAATGTATTTCATAGGCTTTATACCCGGCGGTCTGTAAGCGGTCGGACTTACACCCAAGTTTGGATGGCTTAACGCCAACGTACGGCCCCCATGGGACTAGGGGTGCTTCGAGATACCCATGTCACGTTAACGTGCCATACTAATGTCATTAGAAACGGGTATCAATGGCGTGAGGCAAGCTCAATCATGCTTGTTGCTAACTTTAGCAACTTTGTGTGACGAAATGGTCAATTGGCAAATTATCTTAAATTTTTAGCAACTTTCTGCTTTCATGTCTGATGTCTGGCGACTGCCACTTCTAAATTACTATCCTTCGTCAACGTATGTCCGCTGTCGAAGGAGGTGATTTGAGACATCCACGTAAACTTAACGTGCGATACAAATTTTACGTTTGGACGTGTCCACCAGAGAACCTTCTCATCATCATTAATCGTTCCCTCAGAGCTGAGGTTCGCGACATCATGTCCTTCTGTTGAAGATCAGGTTCCTCCATAGGCTTCTATCCCTCGCTAAGCGCATGGCTTCTTGCAGTTGGCTGCGTGGCATGGCTGCGTGACAGTTTTAATTGCATGGGTCTCACGGCACGGGTCATGACTCACGAGTCAGACTGCAGTCTGCACCCATGCAATTAAAACTGTCACGGTGCACCGTGCAGTGATTTGGGCACACCATCTTACGGGGGGAGGGCCTCTAAGTCCTTCTATAAAGTTTCTATAGTTTGGCCAGAGTTTGTTCCACTTCAAGCATAGACAGGGAGAATCATACTGTCTTTTTCTAATGCTAGTACTCACACTACTAAAAAAGGGATGGGTATAGCATGTTACTCTGACTGGCGCAGTAACGCGCTTTTGGTTTTCGAGCGTCAGCGTCTCACCGCGCCGAAGCGACGCCGACACGACTACTAACTTACCTCAAATCTTCATATTGACTGACTTAAAACATTAAAAGCATCTACATAGATTGTAGTACTAATGTAAAGTGCGGTATTATCGAGTTAGTTGGTGTTGTTTGGTGTCGGTGCAATGGCTGCACGAGAACATGCAATGATTTAAGCTTTAATTATTATAATGGTTATAATTTGACGTCTACGTGTACCTGTAAGTACAGCGTGTAAGGTAACCAAGTACGTAAGTTAATATTTTCCATCGATTTTTTTTAAATAACGTAGAACCATTCACAGGGTGGACACGTCATACTATTACAAAACTCGTTTGAGCGCATACGGCACTTCTGTCTTCATGGTTATGGCCATGGGGTGGATTAGGCTCATTATATTGCAAATATAGTATACTAATAAAGTGTCTTTGGAAAGTTTTGCCGTAACATACGTTATTTGTTAGAAAAAATGTTAGAAACCAAAAATAACTTGAATATTTTAGTGTTTTTTTTTGTCACATTGACCCGGTGTGAAACTCTGGTCTAACATAAGTGTTTCATCACTGTTAACATTTCAAAAAATCAGCCATACCTGATTTGATGTAAGGTAGAATGTAGCATTTCAATGGATCTTCTCTGTAAGTTCATGACGCGCTGCCAATCTGACTGATAACCTACCAGTTTCCTACCAATCGGCCGCCGCGGGTTATATTAAGGTAATTCCAATCGGGGCAAGGCATAGTATGGCCGTTCTGTAATCTGTATAAAATACTACTATTTATTTTTTGGTAGAATTTCGTAGACCAAACTATACCAAACTTTGTGACTAAACGCGATACTTAATCGAATAACTTCATTATTATGTCATTTTTTAAAAGATCTACGATGCGCTTTTACAACCCCTGAAGTAGCAAGAATCCGTAGGCTACGGGGACCTTTCACCATCAGGCAAATTGTATACTTGTTTGTCACCCGTAGTAGGCGTTCTTGCTATCTCCTATGACCCGAACTGGCCCAGTTTTTTTATACCCACGTTAAATAAAGATCCCATAAAAAAACTTCTCAAACATGAAAATTTTAACATAATTTTAACCATAAAGCTGTACTCGGCGATGTAATGTCAGTTTTAACGAGTTTTCCATGTTTAAATCAATTAATGGTGGTTTTAACGTATTTAGCTTTTAATTTACGAGTTTTCATTATTTATTACGCTTTTTAAGCAGTAAAATGCCGTAACTACCTCGATTTTTTAATGAGGCGCTGGCGGGGATCGAACCACAGCATACTATAACGGGGGACGGGGGGAAGGGGGGAATAGTATTTCCCAACAAAATCAGTGTTTGACAGAACTTTGACAGATGAACGGTGGCACATGACGTCTGCATGCAATTTTGCCTGTCGACTGTCTAGTATAAGGTTGACAAATACGCTATTAGTTTGATTGTTGGGCCTGCCCCAATCTGCCTCAATTTACCCAATCCATTAGTAATTTTTATATAAAACTTAATAAATGGCAGTTTTAAACCTAATTTGCCCAATCTAACTGTTATTTCAGAACAAAACTACTACTTAAATATTTCCAAGGCCGTAACCACTTTTGTTTGTTTTTTTTTCATACATGGGTTTGACCACGATCTCGATTGATAATAGCCTTCGTGAAGTTGGACACCGTTGTTCGAACTGTGGATCAGAATCACCAGTTTGACAATTTTGACAGGTAGGTCACTACCGACTTGTGGCGTTAGGTATCTAGGTACCATCGGGTTCATAATTGCATGGCCAATGGGGTTAGCAACTGTCAAAGTGACATCTTCAAAATTGGTCCCTAGAAAAGCTAAATTTGTATGGCGCGAAGTAGTTTTTATTTATTTTCGCGAAAATGACTCAATGTTTTGTCTCGTATTGCTCCGAAATTGAAATCCATCCGTTTTTGGAATACACTAAAATTAAAATGATGTAGATTAACGCCATAGGGAAGGTTTTTGCCTAAGAAAAGCTTTATGCCTGCATACAAGTTAGGGACCATTCATCGTCTGTTTCTTTCTATCATTGTTTGTATCTCTTTCTCTTATTTATGGAATCTGGAACAGCGCCCTCTGCAAAAGTTTTCAACGGCCAACCCCATTTATGAATTAATTAATTGATAAATTTTATTGGCCATGAAATTCTGAACTCGATGGTACCTAGCTATTTCTCAAGCTTAAAATTAAGCTTCTTAGGGTTATCTCCCGTACACTTAGAGCTTTAAACCATGCGGAGTAGCCATTGACAGGCGTTCCCCTCTGCTCTGCCGAATGAGTATGACCAGTGGTCATACTCATTGTATGGACTGACGTTTATTTGACGTGGCTATTTTGACGTTTCGCATACATTTGACGTTCCCCTCCCCCGCAAAAAACGGCAGACTTTTTCCGATAGAAATGAGAGCGCGTCTCGCATCCGGTTGGTTTAATAATCAAAGCCCGTACACATCCATATCGCTCCTATCGTAACGTGTCGGCTATTAATAGATAATAAGGCTTTAAAAAAAACAAGGATCCTCTAAAACAATTTTTGGATAAAACTTATAGAGGTACTCTCGTAAATAATAGCTCCGACACGACAGTTTAAAAACCCTTTAACTTTTGAAACCTTGGGTCCAAAAAATTTTGGAAAAATTAATGGAAGTGAGGCCTGATAAGTACTTTCAATAAAAACTATAATGAATAAAAATTCGATTGAGCCATTCTTGAATTATAACTCAAAAACGCATAGTAAAAGGACGTGAGTGCCGCATAATATCCCTTAATAAACGACCTTTTGAACGGATATATCGTAACAGGCCGGCAACTACGGAACCCTACACCGAGCATAGCCCGACATGCTCTTGACCGGTTTTTTAAATAATATATTGAAAGGGGTAACTCACGTTTTTTAAGTTAAAAATTTCGCTCCAACTGGCGGATACCCGGTAATTGAGTTGCCCGTAGTCAATAATATTTCATACCTATTTCTCTAAGTTTCACGAAAGTTTCACCTTGTACGATTTCAAACTAACATTTCCCCGTATATAATAGTAGTTATAAAGTTCTATACCTACCTATTTTCTATTTACAGTTAAGAACTATATATAAGGGAAGTACCTTAGGCCCAACACAGTTTTTAATAATGATTAACGACTTGCCGAAGGTTATCGGCGCCGCCAAATGCCTAATGTTTGCCGATGACTTAAAAGAAAACTGTGTCTAGACATTATAGGCCGGGAAATCTGGCGGTGCGTAGTATGGGGACCTCGCATTAATTCCTCAGTCGATGATTCTTTTGCTGGAATATAGTATAGATCATAACAAATACCAAACATAATTTTTCCAAAAAAAAAACATTTGCCAATTTTGGTATTTTCACCAAAATGTACAAAAAGCTTAATAATTTGTACTGGAATATTTCTCAGGCTATATTTTTTTCACCACACGATTTTTTTTGATCATTGCCAGATACTAGGAAAAGTTCCAAAAAAATGACAATAAAAAGTATAAAAACTGTCATCTTTATTTAAAAATATCTGTTGACACTCGTCATTTTGTTTGGAAAATTTCTCAGTCAAGTTTGTAACAGTGGTTGTTATGTTAATCATATTTTAACATAATATTTACGAATTTCCAAAAAAAAAATATTAAAAGAAATAACTTATTGCAGTAAAAATAATACGGATATTTTTTTTTTGGAAAAACATTGATACACCATCTACTCATGACACTTTGTCATACTGTAAAGGTTTTTTTGTCTGAGGAATTAATGCGAGGTCAACCTCCTTATTGCCTGGTCTATTAAATGTGATGTCGATTGCGAGCGTCTACAACACGACATTAACGCAGTAGCCAAATGGAGCCAGGCCAATCGGCTTCATTTCAATATTTCAAAATGTAAGGTGATCACTAAAGGGCGGACGATGGATGCAATTTGGTGACGAAAACATAAGGTGGATAAGACTTTTATTACATTTTGAATAATATTTATGTATAAAAATATTTGCAGTTGAGACTTTATGTGCATTTCCTTCTATATTTATATTTAAAATAATTATGGCAAATGAAATCACAATTCGTAAATGGATACTTTATAAACTGGATCTAATTTACGATACTTGTAAAGGCTCAATCTTTTGTACAAAATGTCAAACAAATTTATTTGCGAAACGAAAAAGCGTGATTGATAATTAATAATGGTGAAGTATCACTTTAGGAATACGCACCTCTTACATCTGTAGATGTAGAGAGGTCATTTTCCATATATAAGTGTATAGTGAACCATACTAAAATGAATGGACTGAAAATAGGATTATTTACTACAACAATAAATCAAATATTTTTGCAATTATGTTCTCTTTTTTAAACCAATTGTGGTCATATCCATATTACGTATATCGTTTGACATTATTTTGACGTATTTTGCATCCGTCGTCCGCCCACTGGTGATCACCTTCACTAGGGCTAAACATCCAACCTATACCACCTATACCACCTGAGTGGCACTGAGCTTGAGAGAGTGCATGATATAAGAGATCTTGGACTGACTTTGGACACTCAACTTGATTTCCGACTACACATTACGACAACGTGTAAAATTGCATGCAAAAACCTAGGTTTCACCATGAGAATAGCTTCCCAATTCAGTAGTCCAAAAATAGCATACAGACTATATTTTGCATATGTTCGCAGCCGATTAGAGTACGCAGCCACTGTATGGGATCCAAGCGAGGCAAAGTATACTCTCATGCTGGAAAAAGTACAGCGGAAATTTGCCAGACACATCTATAAAAGGACATACGGATATTATCCGTATCTTTTTCCTTCCCGATTCGTTCTAGGAATGGTCGGTCTTGATACCCTAGAGCTTAGACGCGATTTGCTCCTAATTGTGCATTACCACTCGCTGCTGCATGGTAGGATCGATAACCCTTCTGTTCTGGGACGAGTTGGTCTGGCGGTTCCGTCGCCGAGCTTTTCTTTAGCAGGTGCATGCTTAGGCGGTGCACGACCCGTACGGTGGTGTAGGCGCCTTTTAGCGGTCCCTGAGACACGAACTGTGCATGCTGTTAATGCACCCACCGCCCGCGCCATGTCCCTAATTAACGACTTGCTGACCCGGGTCCCGGATGCCGACATATTTGCCGATAAGTTAGGCAAGTTTGTTAGAGCCGTCATGCCGGCCTTGAGCTTATCTCACTAGTATTTGTGTATGAATTAGTTTTAATTAGAAATATTTGTATTACTATTATTGATCTCAAAATTGTTGCTAAATTGATATATATTTTATGGTGTCTGATCTCATTTTTGTTAATAGGTGTATTGTATAGATTTATTTCCGAATTTGTTGAATATGTTTGTTATTTTTATTTACCGTGTAAGCGCTTTGGTCTTTACTGTAAGCTTATGTGTGAGAATAAACGAAATTGAAATTGAAATAACCTTTATCATAGTACAAACGGTCCCAGTTGTATAACATACTAAGGCACACGGAAAAAAAAGCTTCCGGGATATTCTCAATCTAAGACATTATTATACGAATATTATGTTGAAAATATTTCCTCGTGACAAGCATTTATTTCCTTTAACGAAAATAAATTAAAGTTTTAAATATAACGAAGCGAATATATTCTTACAGATTTTCTAGTTTTCTTTTACCTAAGATAATACTTGTTTGATTAAAGTACAATCTCTCTTATTTACTCAATATACTCTTGAAACAATACATTTTTGTATTTCTATTTTAAGAAAACGTGCTTTTATTAAGCGAAGAATCATATTTTTGGTAAAAGAAATAAATACTTGTCCCGGGGAAATATTTTCAAGAAAATAATGTCTTGGATTGAGAATATCCCGGAAGCTTTTTTTTTCGTGCAGTTGTGGTTTGTACGGTACCTATTCCTTGAATAATCTCCAATTCCAATCTTAGTCAAACAGACAAATTGACTATCCATGTTTATTCTTAAGTAATATGTACGTCAGAACATCCAATTTATTATCGTTCCGTCACTCTGTTTATACATTTAGCCGAAATTTAACGACAAACAGAACAGTAGAGTGCTTTACGTTGTCACCATTTATCTCGACAAGTGCATGATGTACAGAATACCATTTTATTAAGAGTGATGCCGTCCCTGGTGAGTCGTTGGTTGGAAGTCATTTCCATGTTAAGATACGCAAGTAAGATTTTAAAATATTTCTAGGAAGAATTTTCTTTACTGTTTCGTAAAAATGAGATAAGATAAATAAATAAATAAATAATACAGGACAATTTTACGGTGGCCTGCCTTTTCGCCGAAAATTGTATTGCCGATTTTCACTCGCCAACCAACTTTTTGCAGAAGTTCCATTTGGCCGAATAACTTTTATCAAATAATTATTCTCAACCGACCCCATAATTGGGAAATGAAAATTACTTACTAGGTTGGGTTAAGTTAGGTTAGATTATGTTAAGTTGGGAAATGAAATTCGGCCAAATGAAACTTCTGCGAAAAGTTGTTTGGTAAGTGAAAATCGGCAATACAATTTTTGTATACTTAGACTACCTTCTTTACTTACTTGTAGAATTTCCAATACTTAAAACGTGGTGACTTTGGGAAATTATTGATACCACTTTGGTAAATTTTAAAGGGAAGCAGCACTATTTATAATTTACTTCTTTTGGTAAACGGCTAGAATCATATAAACATTTACGTATGACCGAATTCTGGAGGTTGAAAATTCTGTACTTAATTCTGTTCTGTTCTATTCTGTCGTAGTATTGTGTTTCAAAACCACTCCTTTTGACTAATACCTTACTTTTGCTGCTTAGTTTTAAAAAAAAAATAATTAAGTCATAAAATTCAAAATGGTCACGGCACTCATTGCAGGGTTACCACCTAAATGTCCCAATTATATGGCGGCCATAACTCATAGACGGTTCAGAATGGGGGTTCCAAATTTAAATTCACCGAAGTCCGAGTTCGGGCTACGTATTCCCGTTGGTTCGAGCGAGAATGAAAACCAGTGTAAAGAGGCCTAGTGACTCCTACCAATTATTCATATATGATAGAATATAATATTTAATGATATAATTAATTTGATATGAGAAATTTATAGTATTTAATATCTATAAAAATATTTGAAAACAATACATACTTACCTACACAAACAACCTCATCTTTTTTTAAATGATAAGAAAATACAACACCAAATACCTAAAAGCAATATTTTATTTTATTTTTCCTTTTTTTTAGGTACCTGCAAACTAATCGTTCCATCTTAGAAAAGATGATTTATCTTATCTGTTTCACATAATAACAGACTACGTCTTAGTAAATAGTATGAAGCACTTCGGTTGTTCGATCAAAATAACCGACCGACGTAATTATAACAAAAAAAATCTCATTTGTTTTTTTTTAAATCAGCCATTAGATCCTCACATTTAAAAAACAGGGCTAAGAGCTGGTGACACCAAAAAAATTGTACACACACTTTAAAGATTAGGTACACTTAAACATGGTTCACTATGCTTACTCGCTCAATCTCGGTAAGGGACCGGAATGTAGGTACCCGTCCCCAGGGACTGTATCTCGCCTGCCCGAGTGCCCGCGCGCGATAACTTAATCCTTGGACAAAAATACTGATGCGACAACCCTACTGTTTGGACCGATAGTTGTAAAACTGTGTGTCTAGTTTTTGCAAGTTTTTATTTAAGTTCTTGTACCCTAGTATGTACATACTTATAGCTTAGGGGCTGGAAAACTTACCAAAGACAATACTTACAAGTACTTATCAGTGGCGGCGCGTCTTGCCTAATTTTTTGATATCTGTTAAAGATTCTTATTATGCAGTTTATTACAGCTTATTAAGTTATTTTAAATCAAATTAAGCTCCGGCTTGCCTAAGAACAATTTCCGACCGCCACTGGTGCTAACACTACTAACATATTGACCAGGCATGTTAATATAAAGGTATTTATGTTTAAATCAGGAAAATATTTCCATGATAAAATATTTCAATATGTTTCTACGAGTGTTTCCTGTAATACGAGCAATAAATTAAAACGTAGATTCTACTCCTCAAACAAGTCAAACAACAACACTTTTGTTCAACAACTTTTAAATCAATGTACGTTAAAATCCGTCTATTTGACATTGCTTATCACCCTACAGACATAATCAATGTCGGAATACATTGCGTGTTCGGAAAAACTTTAAAATGTTCTAAAACTCAAACCATACGTTATTTTTAAAAGTCGCTGAACAAACGTTGTCTGGTTTGAGGAGTAGAATTTACGTTTTAATTTATTGCTCCTATTACAGGAAACACCCGGTATAATAAATCCAGTATATTGAAAACACACCTGCAAATACTACAAGATGTATTCTCATCTGACAGATATGGGAATGATTTCTATGAAAATCTATATTCCTATCTGTCTTCGGCGGGCACACATGGGAATACACCTAAAATAACCCGTTCAATGCAGCACGAGTCCCTAGAAAATTGAAATCCCAATTTCCTAACTAACCCTCCATCGATTTTTAATAAACCCACTCGCATATTCCACAAATTGTTGTACAAAATGTAAGCGACCGTGCATAAGTCAGTTTCCATTATTACACATCATAGGGGATGAAGACGATACACGTATAATCCGAAAAAAACGGGCATTCTCTATGAAAAAGGACCTTATTTTCGAAGGCGCTTACGCCATTGTTAACGACAACGCAATACGGTTACGACGCCGCGCAATGTAAGCGCCATCGACTATAAGGTCCCTTTTCATAGATAATGCCACAAATCATCTTCAAATCTAAACAACCGAGAAAAGAAACTTTAAAACAATACGCTCAAGACATGTATTTACTTACCCGGAAAATAATCATTTCTACAAACTTAATATTGCGTCCGATAAAATAAAAAAAAGTTTGAATTTGAATCTTATTGTTTCCACTTTAAGGTGCATGGTTGTGTTTTTCGGTTGCGCGTAGGGTGCTTGAAGAGACGAGAGAAGAGACGTCGAAAAAGTGCGCGCTAACGAGGAGGGGGCCGACGCTGTGTTCCACTTGGCGCCGCCGAATGTGTACTTGACCGGATACAAAACAATACATTAATTGAAGGGCTGCCTTGGCCAAGTTCAAAGTGACTAAAGGTGATTTTGATACTAAAGATGATAAACAAGAGTACTGCCTTGTGATAGACGAATTGAATGATCAAAACAGCTCTTTAACCCTTTAAAAATGTTTTCTCTGAAAATGTTAATAATTTTACCTTTTAGAAGCTACATTTTACAGCCGATATTTTTCCTAATTATAGACAACAAAAGCACTGGCAGCTGAGAGTTATAATTTGCCGCTTTCAAAAAACTAATTCAGCTTAAATAAACGATTTTTTATTTTATATTTACATTCGAATAACTCCAGTTATTAAATAAAATAAAAATAAAATATTCCTATTCTAAATGAAGCGTATGATTATGATAATGATGGTTATTATAAATTGCACTCTAGTATAAAACTTATCGTTCTAAATATGCAAATGTCCTTGAAAAAGAAAACAAAACTCTTCTTCATAATAATTAATGAAAACGTTCTCTAAGATGCTACAAAAACAGCTTAGTAATTAGTGTCTCAACTGTTACAGCTCGTCATGTACCTTGAAATTAATTGCGCTGGTCTTTATTTACTACGTATTTTCTAAAGTTATGATGCAAGTAAATTGTATTTGTCGTACGGTCGACTTCAAAAAGATGTATCCACTTTTGGACCTTATTACAACTTAAATAAGGTAAAAAAGTGGATACGTCTCTTTGTAGTCGACTGTACCAACGAACCAAAAAATGCACTTTTTCAATTTTGACACACTAATTTCCATTAACTTTGTTAGATATTTTCAGTCTGAAAAGTACATGTTATCGAGCCTTGAAGTTATGCAAGTAAATTGTATTTGTCGTACAGTCGACTTCAAAAAGATGTATCCACTTTTGGACCTTATTACAACTTAAATAAGGTAAAAAAGTGGATACGTCTCTTTGTAGTCGACTGTACCAACGAACCAAAAAATGCACTTTTTCAATTTTGACACACTAATTTCCATTAACTTTGTTAGATATTTTCAGTCTGAAAAGTACATGTTATCGAGCCTTGAGGTCGCGATTAAATCACCAAAAATTAATGGGGTCCAAAAGTACGCAAAATATGATCACATTGATCACATGATTTCTAGACGAGCCCTTACCTATACCTTAGACTAGAGAAATAAGTAAGCGTAGAGTGCTTTTATACCTTGTGCAATATAAGAAGCGGTTTTTGACACCTGTCATCTCAGTACATTTTATACCCTAAAATCGATTTTAGGTTATAAAATGTACTGACATGACAGGTGTCAAAAACCGCTTCTTAGATTGCACAAGGTATAACTAATTTTGTCCTTAAAGTATCATCGTAAAATTGTAGCTACATATTATGAAAAATTGCTATTACAAAATTTTATGAAAAAAAAAATTGTTAACTCCTAATAAAAAAGTACAAGCAATCAAGTTCTAAAAGGAAAATCATGTGTTCCGCTTGCAACCAATGAGTGTAGGCATTCTTATTAGAATTGATGGCGGAAGGGGAGAACTGATTTCCACGTGCAAGACTTTGCACCTAAAACCACAAGCTTATTGGCATTTGGATGGTGAGACATATCTTCCTCTTCGGCTTAGCGTTTTCCCGGCCTAGTAAAATTATATATATTTTCATATGCCAATGAAAATATCTTAAGAGGCTGACAACACCCGATGACCTTCAAATTGACTTTGCTTAAACAGTTTTTTAGCTATAACTACTTGTTTTGTAAAGTAAAAAAAAGACGTGTTAGTTATTTTATATATTTTATTTTATAATTTATTTTGGAAGAACTTAGTTAATTCCGATACAGGATTGGACGAAATCGGATTGATAGAAAATAATTCCAAAGTTACATCTTAAAATTACTTTTAAACAGTTGTATGTCTTTAGTTACACCGCCATACTTTTAGTTACACCGCTAAATTCGTAACAATGGCAAGTGGCTCAACAATCCCCGTTCCTGTTGGTATTTCCTAAAACTACATCGCTATAGTTTGTTATTAAATCAAATACAAACTTTGAAAACATTGAAAAAAATAATCAACCCAGTGGGACTCGAACCCTACATCGATACGCCTTGCCGGGGCTCGATCGCTTTACCAATTAAGCTATGGGTTCAGTTACTAAGTTGACGAAATTTTCAATGCCTTCAAACATCTTTTTGTATTTATTTACTTTCGGCTTTACAGCAGCCGTTAAGTTTGTATTTGATTTAATAACAAACTATTGTTTGAGTGGAATGCACCACTTTAAAAACACGTAAAAATAATAATACATCGCTATAGTCTCAAAGTGTACCGACAAAGTGGGACTTTTCACTAAACTTGTTCACATGTACCTAAGTAAGTAAGTAATATTTATTAATTCAAACATATAATAGTTTACATAGTTAAAAAGTTTACACGGGTTGTCTGGTGCATTCCAAACTTGGCTGAAGCCTGTATCCTGGAATGCACCATTTCTAGTAGGTGGTTATAAAACATGAAAATTAATTAACTAAGATTAATCTAAGAGTTTGTATGTAAGTTGTGTGTATGTATGTGAGTACCGGTGTGTAGGTGTGTCTGAGTGTGACTAGCATAACTTATAATAATTTAGCTGACCACAGACCAAGTGTATGTGCGTAATTATGTCTTCTAAAGAATTTGTTACTGATTTGATTTGTCTGCTGCCTTTTGCCTGATGGCAAGTCCACTGACTTTCTTACAATACATTGTCAACTCGCCCGCCATACAGGTGTCCCAGAAATCGACGTCAAGCCGTGAATGGATGAAAGACCAAGTTAGTTATAACATGATAGATTTATTTTTTATTTTTCTGATAACTGTTAAGTTATCAGAAAAATACAAAAAAAAATCTATCACATGTTCTTCAAAAATTATGGTCACTTTAAAAATTTACTAGATGTTAAGAGACTGAGGGCAGTTGTTTTAGGCTAAGGTGAAGGGTGAGGGTGTGAATTTTAAAAATTATATCTGTTTTAAAATCCAAGATGGCGGTCATACACTTTTTGTGAAAAATCGTCATGGTAGTCATTTTCTGCTAATTTGAGGGTGGGAATTTTAAAAATTTGGTCGTTTTTCAAATCCAAGATGGCGGTCATACACTTTTTGTAAAAAATCGTCATGGTAGTCATTTTCTGCTAATTGATGGGTGCAGATTTCGAAAATAATGTCTGTTTTCAAATACAAGATGGCGGCCATATACTTTTTTCGTAAAAATCGTCATGGTAGTCGTTTTCGACTAATTCGGGTGTGCAGATTACGAAAATAATGTCTGTTTTAAAATCCAACATGGCGGCCATATACTTTTTTAGTAAAAATCGTCATTGTAGTCGTTTTCGACTAATTCGGGTGTGCAGATTACGAAAATAATGTCTGTTTTAAAATCCAAGATGGCGGCCATATACTTTTTTCGTAAAAATCGTCATGGTAGTCGTTTTCGACTAATTCGGGTGTGCAGATTACGAAAAAAATGTCTGTTTTAAAATCCAAGATGGCGGCCGTATACTTTTTTCGTAAAAATCGTCGTGGTAGTCGTTTTCGACTAATTCGGGTGTGCAGATTACGAAAATAATGTCTGTTTTAAAATCCAAGATGGCGGCCGTATACTTTTTTCGTAAAAATCGTCATGGTAGTTGTTTTCGACTAATTTGGGTGTGCAAATTTCGGAAATAATGTCTGTTTTAAAATCCAAGATGGCGGCCGTATACTTTTTTCGTAAAAATCGTCATGGTAGTCGTTTTCGACTAATTCGGGTCTGCAGATTACGAAAATAATGTCTGTTTTAAAATCCAAGATGGCGGCCATATACTTTTTTCGTAAAAATCGTCATGGTAGTCGTTTGAGGGCACTGTGCCCTATACCACAAAACTTTACAAGTGCACAATTCTACAAAATTGTTAAATTGTAAACAAAAAAATGTACCACAATCATTACAAATATGTTTTCGTTACATTTTGCGGTATACAAATGTGTAACTTTTTTTAAAGCGTATCACAAAGAATAAAGGTATGTCATGACAGCTTCATAATTGTAGGATTGTTGATTTGTAAATATACAGCTCAATAATTGTAATGTTACAACTACAATTATATATCCGATCCGATCCAATGCTGCGTTTCTTGGTATGCGGGCTGGAGCCTGGAATATTTGGGGTTATTAACCACTTTTTTAAACTATATCCACTGTCTCCCAATATTAAAGCATTGGGGAAAGGTCTCCATCCATAATCCCATAGCTGACATAACGATGAGCGCCTTAAAACCCGCGAATCATGAACAGCGCCAGGCCATCGTACATTCACATAAAAAAGATCTAAATTCGGTCCACAGACAACCATTACATTTATAGAATGATCTCCGCGACGATCAACAAACCCAGCTTCATTTTGGTATGGTGCATCTATCGGTATTAATGATCCATCTATAATACCTGCGACCCTGGGAAAATTTACATGTGATGATGCAATAAAATCTTCAGAAAGTGAGTTTCCATTTGTTGGCCATCTTACTTCGCTTCCTAGTAAATTGTCCACTATTTGTGTGCATACGGTGTGAATAGAACGAGACATTGTCATTTTCGAAACACCATGAGCATCGCCAGTGACGTGATATTGGGAACCTGAGCCTAACCATCTTAAAACAGTCAGTAACTGTTGTTTAGGATCAAGAGCGTGACTTTTTCGCGTCGGATGTCTAAGATTTCCAGCAATAGTCTGTAGGAGATATTCGACGGTAGATTTACTTACTCTGAGTCTCTCATTAAATGTAAAATCCGTTATGGTCAAAGATAAAGATAAAAGATAAAAAGATAAAAGATATTTATTCTTCAATTTAGGCACATTACAATGCACTTATGAACGTCAGAGAGAAAAGAAACTACCACCGGTTCTAACCCTACACCTCTGACCCGAGAAGTATTACTTATTACCGGCAAGAAACTCGGCGGGACTTATTTTTTCAAAACAGTACTACAAATACATTAAAGATACTATATACAATAATGCGTAGTTCTTCAAGAAGGCATATCAAAACAGCTTGAGAGACAGACATGTACCTGCCTATTGTGTAATTAAAATGAAAAATAAAAATAAAATCCAAATCTGACTGCTTCGCAATACGTTTGATATTCTTTCTCAAACATAAATTTATACGTTCTCGATATGTTCTAGGACGTCGCACTATTAAATCTTCTTCACTATCACTTCTACTTGGACTAAACATTTCGTGGTACAAAAAGTTCGTCGCTAAATGTGATAAATTATTATAATTTTATTATATAGCAATCATTGACTAGTATTTAATATAGTTGTATGAGGGTGTGACAAACGTTTAGAGAATTGTTAACTTGTACGTACAATTCTACACATATGTATAATTATTACTACAATCTAATGTAGCACAAAACAATTGTCAGCTACAAATTTGTACGTTTTCCGGAAAAGATATGTAACGTATGTAAAGTTTTGTGATACGGTAAATTGTAGATATTTGCTACAATTTACATATTTGTAGGAATTTTCCAGTACAAATATGTAACTTGTAAATTTTGTGGTACACACACTTGTATTATGACAAATTTGTAATTTGACACTTGTCAAATTGTAATTGTAAGTTTTGTGGTATAGGGCACAGGGCGTGAATATTCTAGTAAATTTTTAAAGTGACCATAATTTTTGAAGAACATGTGATAGATTTTTTTTTGTATTTTTCTGATAACTGTTATAACTTGGTCTATCAATTCTATCATCCATACACTGCTTGACGTCGATTTCTGGGACACCCTGTATATGTAAACTGAAGTAGATATCATAAATCTAAAAAAGTGACCATGTGCTGGTCCAAGGCCGGAATTGTACCGGCGCCCTCAGCATTCGCTGACGCTCTAACCTCTAGGCCACCCGGTCATGAAAATCAGTGCGTGTCTCGGTTACAAGAGGAACACGCCAGACGATTGCGGGACATACGATTCTGATGCTCGATGACTCATCTCAGCACAGACAGACATTTGCATACGTCATTATTTGCATACGAGTATGTCGGAGGAAAGGGCCCGAGCCCCGATACCGACGCCGACGGACGTACAATCGCCATCAAATATATAGGAGCGGCCAGGGTACTCAAAAATATCTGAACATGCACTTAATCGCCTTGACAAAAGCCTTGAAGTGGGTGGGTCAAAATTAGTGAATTTGGCTTAAAATGTCTTCATGAGCTGTAGGAAAACTGCTAAGGCGCCTGAAACTTAGGCAAGCCGACGGAACCCGTGTACTATGGACGCGCCGCCACTGCCACCTTGACCGCTCAGATATATCTGATGGCGACTGTACAGCCCAAATTGTACAGCGCACACAATTCTTGGTTGTGTGTGTTCGGAAATTTGTCTACTACATACAAAAATTCAGTTACCATAGACAATTGTCTATGAAATGATGAATTCAAAACTGAATTCACTCAATCTCAGTCAACCCCCTCCCACTTAATGTCTTGGCTCAGTGGGTTGTCTTGATTATTGGATTCGTGAAAATTGGTTGGTATTCTGTCTTCTTCTTCTACCTAGCGTTATCCCGGCTATTGCCAGGGTCCGCTTTCCTGCTCGCTTTCCTCCACTTTGCACGATCCTGGGCGTCTTCTTTAATGAGCCCGTTTTCGCTCATGTCGGCCTCCACGACATTCAGCCATCGCTTCTTTGGTCTTCCGGGACCGGGTCGAGGACCATGGGGGGCTAGGTCAACGCATTTGTTCCCTATGTAGTCGGGTGGGGGTATATATTGGTTGGTATCCTGTACTTACTAGAAAGACTACCAACTTAAAATTAATACACGGAGAGAAATTTTTACTAGAAACAAGTAAAAAATAGTAATTCCCAGGACAAGTAAATAATTTACTAAAAACAAGTAAACGTTTACTAAAAACAAGTAGACGCTTCCCTGTTTTTAGTAAAGTTTACTTGTTTTTAGTAAACGTGTACTTGTTTTTAGTAAAAGTTTCCTTGTTTTTAGTAAACGTTTACTTGTCCTGGGAATGACTATTTTTTACTTATTTGTAGTAAATTTTTTCTCTCCGTGTATAATTCAAGACTAAAGTCGTGCTTAGAATATGTATTGAAGTTAATAAGTTACTTATAAAACTTTGATTTGTTCCAGGTAAGTTCCAGACAATATAAAATATAAAAGTTTGTATTTACTTATATTCTCTACTCGTATATTAACCATACAAACATCTAGAAACATTACACCTCCAAAACTTTTTAAATTAAAACGTTGTATGAACAATACATTTGTCGAACAAATTAATCCTCTGTCACTTTCTACTACATTTACAAAATTAGAAATGCAGCCGCAAAACCACTGTGGTATCACATTACAAAGGAAGGTTAGTCGCTTATGTTAAATTCCCAATTTTCCAAACTCTACATTTAAGTTGGGAACATTTTACCAAGGTACCCATGCAGTTGAGGAAGGCGATATTATGTAAACTTTCAAAGCGGTGTGAATGTGTTCAGCTGTATTGGGTAAGTTGGGAATTGTTGAGCAACAATAACGTAAACATGAGAGGAAATGTTTGACAAGTGATACGAACACCTACGGTATGTTTCCATTGTTTGACGGAAGACGATTTTTATGTTTTTAAATGCATGGAAGAGTGACTATGTAAAATAAGTGTTTTTTCGTCAATCAAAATTAATATAGTCCAACAAATTGGTTTTTTAGGGTTCCGTAGCCAAAATGGCAAAAACGGAACCCTTATAGTTTCGCCATGTCCGTCCGTCCTTCCGTCCGTCCGCGGTCTAGCTCAGTGACCGTTAGCACTAGAAAGCTGAAATTTGGTTTGAATATGTGCATTAACCAAGCCGACAAAACGGTAGAATAAAAACGCGAAAAATATATTTTGTTAGGGTACCTCCCGTACACGTGAAGTGGGGGGCGAATTTTTTTTTCGTTCCAACCAAGTTGTGTGGGGTATCGTTGGACAGGTCTTTTAAAAAGAATTAGGGTCTTCTAAAACAGTTTTTGGATAAAACGAATACTTTCGGAAATAATAGCTCCGAAAGTTTAAAACAGGGCGTCCCCCCCCCCCCATCTAACTTTTGAATCGTGAGTCCTAAAATTTTGAAAAAATTCATGAAACTGAGGCCTAATGAGTACCTTCAATGAAAACTATATTGAAATAAATCGGTTGAGCCGTTTTTGAGTTATCATTCAAAAACCCATAGTGAAAGGACGTAAGTAAAAATGATGTAAGCGCCGCCAAATTTCCCGTAAGAAATGACCTTTTGAATTAATGGTCTCAGTTTACGGAACCCTACACTGAGCATGGCCCGACATGCTCTTGGCCGGTTTTTAAATATTCACGACCATTGACCCATAGCCCCCTTAGCCGTCTAGCTTTTAATGTCAAGCTTTCGGGCTAATAACCAGTTTGTCTAGCATGACTTACGTTGTCGCGCGACTCCCCATACTTCAGGCGCGACTCCAAGTATGGAGTCGCGCGCGACAACGCATTTCATGCTAAGCCGCCAGTTGTATAGGGTGAGCACTCTATTAAGGGGCTACTTTGATAAATTATAGGTTTTTTCAAACGCTCTAGTGACTAAACGGGAAAAGGGACTGAATTTATTTTCGAATATATATTACTAGACTATATACTCTTGTTTTTGGCACAAGCCGAAACACGATTGCTTAAAGTTGCCTCGATAGAAAAAAAATCCGAAGTTGGGTCCTATTTCCCCTTATTTTTCTTGGCTTACATAAACTATAAGAGATTAAGCAATATAACTAAGTAAAAATATGGTATTCCGGTTTATCTAAATTCAATATATTTTATTTCGAATTTAACAATTCATATCAATGTTAGTAATACTTATAACTCTATGTTAGATACTTAATCCTAAATATTAATTAAAAGCGGCGTGGCGCCGCAACAGGCGGTGCGTGCAGCTGCACCCAGCGCGCGAATAGTGGCGAGTCCCAGCGCTCCGCCAGCACGTTGAGAATGCTGTTTGGGCTACGGTGAAGTCGGCTCCGCAATGAAGCGCACCGCTTTCTGATTATAGCATCGAAGCCATCGGTGTGGGCCTCGGCAAACATAGCTGACGCGCTGCAGTGGCGTGGCAACCCAAACAGCACTCTAAACGCGTTATTATATTGCACACGCAGAGCGTTGTATGCTCGCTGCGTAAAGCCGACCCACAGATTGCACGTGTAGAATGTCTGACAGTATGCTTTGAAAAGCGTTAGCTTTACATCATTACTACAACGTGCAAATCTGCGAGCCAGCATGTTACAACGAACACACAACGCCCTGCGCTCCCTCTCTATATCCTCATTGTCCGACATACTTTCTGTAACCCAGTGGCCCAAGTACTTAAACTTCTTTACTACTTTTAAAGCGATGCCACACAGCGTGACTGGTATCATTTTGTAAGACTTTGTTCCAGCCTTAAACTGCATTACTTCGCTTTTTGTAGTATTGTACTTTAACCCATGGGCAACAGCGTATGCCTGACAAATGTTCACCAGTCGTTGCAGTGCACCAACCGAGGGGCTCAACAGCACCATGTCATCCGCGTAGCTGAGGTTATTAACACAAAGCCCGTCCACATGACATCCGACATACGTACTGCTGAGCTCCCCGATCAACTCGTTCATGTATAGATTGAACAACTTGGGTGAGCTCAACCCCCCCTGCCTCACGCCGCAGCTCAATCTATACATGTCAGAGTGTACACCGGCCCACTTAACAGTATTCGACTGGTGACCATACCAATATTTAAATAAACACGTGACTTCGCGGGGCACACTCGTATGCTCACGTAGCTTATGCCAAAGTTTGTCATAAGCCACCATGTCGAAAGCTTTTGACAAATCCAAAAAACAGGCAAACACCGGAGTCCTACGAGTGGTGTAGTACTGGACAGTCTGCTTGAGACATAACACTGCGCTTTCAGTAGATAAAAAGTCACAGAAGCAAAATTAGACAAAACTTCATAGTTTCGCTTATTTATCGTAGTTTGGTCGAAAAGCCTGATCCTTAAGAGCGCTGCATCTCTTTCTTTCGTGAACGGGAGCCATAAACGTGTCTCTAACGGATGGGCGTGGCTTGTCCGAATCGAGGAATGGCCTTAACCAGTTCGTCTAGCATGACTTACGTTGGCGTAAGTCATGCTAGACGAACGGCGTATTAGGCGATTATCACACAGGCGCCGCAACCGTATACGGCGACGGTGTGCAAGTACATATACACATGTAGAGCACTATCTCGCTCGCGCACCGGCGTCGCATACGGAAACCGCAGCAGTGTGAAAGCCGCCTTAGAGTCCATACATACAGTATGTTGTATTTTATCTCCCGATATTGTGCAGTCGCCGAGCGTCCAGGGTAATGTGCATTGGGGTAAGATCGAAAGGTATTTTTTTAGGGGTAAGACAAAAAAACGTCCGTATTCCGGAGCATTACAGACTACTTTTTATCTAACCACTAAAAAAATACCTTTCTATCTTACCCCAACGCACCTTACTAAAAAATATCTGAACATACACTATACAGTGTGTTTCTGTAATAGGAGCAATAAATTAAAACATAGATTCTACTCCTCAAACTACAAAAATTTTGTTCAACAACTTAAAAAAAATATGTATTTTGTTGATTGTCTCTTTTTCATACAAACTAAATAGTATTTTCAATGAACGTTAAAATCCGTCTAATTGACATTGCTTGTCACCTTAAAGACATAGTTAATTTCGGAATACATTGCGTGTTCGAAAAAACTTTAAAGTGTTCTAAAAATCAAACCATACGTTATTTTTAAAAGTCGCTGAACAAACGTTTCCTGGTTTGAGGAGTAGAATCTACGTTTTAATTTATTGCTGCTATTACAGAAACACACTGTATGTTGTATATCTGAATATACAACATATATTATGCGTTGACAATAGAGGCGTTTATTTATTTATTTTATCTTATTTGGGGCATCAACAGCAATACAACAAATAATACAAAACTTAAATAACAGAGAGAAAGCCAATAAAAGACGACCAAAAAAAAATAACTAACATGCAATAACTAAGTGAATACATGAGCATGTGCGTTGTTCAGATATTTGTGACCGCCTTGGCCACTCCGATATATCTGATACCTATACCTGTACCTATCGTGCAGTGAGTACCAACCCTGTAATCTGAGATGTATAGACCGGACCGGTTTACACTGATAGTCCGATCTCTGATTACGTTCCGTTTTAGGCTTTCAAAATATAGTTATAAATCTATTGTTTCTTAACAGGTTACAATATTTATTGCCCTCTGTTAATATATTATGCTTGGCTGTTTGATAAATCTACTGTACTTAATACCTACATCGTTTTAAATTAAAGTTACCTTACACCTGTCATAATTTTACAACTTACTAAAAATAAAACTCAATAAAAGTTGCGTCTTACTGACGAGTGGTGTAAAATATTGACGTTTGCTTTAGTTATCCTGTCCTTGAACACTTAGCGCGACCATCATAGGCACGCATTGATATTAATTTTCAATATACCTAACATTCCCATCGACTTACCAACTTTTCAAATAATTCATCACTTTTCCTACAGTCGAGTTCTCCAGTATCTATACAATCAATTGTACAAAAATATATGAACACACCTTATTTGTATGGGTTTAAGGTCGTGTACACATATTTTTGTCCAATTAATCGTATACTCGAATTCGACTGTACCGCGGCGCTGGTGATGTGAAAAACCAAATAAGCTACGACTTTTTACAAATTTACACACCGCCTTTTTACACACCGCCACTGATTCCTTATACCCATTAAATAATTTTAAACAAAAAAGAACCGACTTTACTTAGGATCCGCTATTCCAAGAGGAAGTGGCCGAGTTGCTGTAAAGAATAGTGAAATCACTATAGGTGTGCCTATAATAGTTGAAGAGTTCCCTCGATTTCTCCAGGATCCCATCATCACACCCCGACTTGGTACCAACGGGACCATCTAGGGGTAATACCCGTTCGATAAAAAAAAATTGAAAATCGGTTCACGATTCACGGAGATACATACAAAGAGAGATACAAAAAGATTCATACAAAAAAATATTGTTTTTTTTTTTAAATCTGTCGAATTGAGAACCTCCTCCTTTTTTGACGTCGGTTAAAAAGTCACAAATATTTACTAAAAATACGCGCCAAGTCAGAAACTTTCCGCGGTCCCAATCAATTCTTATTAAGTAACAAGGCATAATGAAGAAATTAATTGTATCACCGCTCTCCATCTGTTACTTAGGTCTCCGGAGCATTCAAAAGAACTAACTTCTGAAACTCCATGTTTCGATTATTTGGCCCATGGCATGAGCGACAGCGTTTGTTGGACAAATAATTGTGAATTTAATGAAGGTATTCAACGACGTGGTACGAGGCCCATTTAAAACGCATAAATCGCTTTCAATTTATTTATTTATTTAAACTTTATTGCACAATACAAGATGGTACAAATGGCGGACTTAACGCCTTGAGGCATTCTATACCAGTCAACAAATGGAAAAAACAGAAAGTACAGAGTAAGATTTGATTATACTAACGATCCAATCTAGTCTTGTGAGTCGGTAAAGCTCTTTAAAACCGGAAATGGACATAAATTGTCTAGTCTAAAGACCCCGGTTAGTCTAAAGACAAGGATTTAGTGGAACCCTGAATCGACGACTAATGGAAGCTGTCAAATTTCGTCATTTTGGTTTAGGTACATCTATACAAGGTGTAACAAAAATGCTGGTGATCCTTTTAAGGGTATAATTGGTATCGTATTCTAATTATAAAAAAGTGAGTTTTTTTTTTTTCAAGAAATTGGTTTTGTATGGAAGGTTGGCCAGCTGAGACGTCGCGACGTGTCATTATACATATATAGACACCAAAAGTTTTTTTTTGCAATAACAAGACTTTAAACTATCTTATCAAATGCAATTCATGTGCGTAATTAAATTATTAGCGATTTTCGTTTTCAAATCGTTACCGGACTCTTAAAAGCCTTATACAGTCGCCATCAGATATATCGGAGCGGCCAAGGTGGTCACAAATATCTGAACAACGCCTTTATCGTCAAGGCGATAAGGTGCTTGTTCAGATATTTTTGAGTACCGTGGCCGCTCCGATATATTTGATGGCGACTGTACAAAGGCCCAAAACCAACAATATTCGCCACTCGCGTCGCCCATGTCTTGCGCCACACATGTCACAGTGGCATTTGACCCGGGATCGATCCCGGCTTTTATTCCGATCCTTTGTACTTTTTCATCTCCCGAGGATTAACTGAACTTCTGCGGCAGCAGTCGGATACGACTTATCTTCTATTTATTAGTTTTCTTTGTTTATACGCTTTTTAAATTACTTCCTGGACTTTTGGGTGATGGGTTTTTTATGCCCGATAATGAAAGACTGTTTTTTTAATATATATTAGCGATGGCATTTCCAGAAGGCGCTGTGATTAGCAATTATTGTACGTAGGAGTACTTAAATTTTAATTGTAAGGTGCGTTAGGGTAAGATAGAAAGGTATTTTTTAGGGGTAAGATAAAAAGTAGTCTGTAATGCTCCGGAGTATGGACGATTTTTTGTCTTACCCCAAGAAAAATACCTTTCTATCTTACCCCAACGCACCCTACAGATATATCGGAGCGGCCAAGGTGGTCCCAAATATCTGACCAACGCCTCTATCCTCACGGCGAAAAAGTGCTTGTTCAGATATTTTTGAGTACCTTTCCGCTTCGATATATCTGATGGTTACTCTACATATAGCCAGGCATCTATTAAGGTGTGCCAGCCTCTGCTAATTATAGACCTCTAGATCTCAAAGTCTTTCGATTCTGTGTTCCTTGCGGCCATTATTAAGTACTAGCTTTTGCCCGCGACTTCGTCTGCGTGGAATTAGTAATCCACCCTTAAGGAATGACTTGACTATTTCCAGCGTTCAGCGGTTATTGATTCCCCATACAAACTTCCAACCCCCTTTTCACCCCCTTTAGAGTTGATTTTCGGGATGAAAACTATTCTGTCGTTTTTCGGAACTCAAATAATCTCCATACTAATTTTCACCGAAATCGTTTCAGCGGTTAAAAATTCTCCATATAAACTTTCAACCCCCTTTTCACCCCGTCCAGGGTTGATTTTCGGGATGAAAACTATCCTATGTCCTTTCCCGGGACTCAAACTATCTCTATACAAAATGCCATCAAAATCCGTCCAGCCGTTTAAACGTGATGCGCGGTCAAATAAACAGACAAACAGATAAACAGACAAACAGATAAACAGACAAACAGACAAACAGACAAACAGATAAACAGACAAACAGACAAACAGACAAAAAATCTAAAAACTGTTGGAATGTGTTCTGTTATCGATTCTAAGTATCCCCAGCCAATTACTTTTCGAATATCTTCCATGTACAGACTTTCGACCCTCTTCAGCTTTATTATAAGTATGTATATGTATAGAAGGCGTCTAGTAAGGCGTATGCGTCGCGCTATCTTTGTGTGGGACGTATGCAATGCAACCGATATTACCGGTATTTTTTTTTCTATACTATTACATATTTTGTTACTGATTAGCATTCCCTATTCCAGTGAATATTTTCATGGCAGCTCGTCATTAATTACACCTACACTTTGCAAGTAAAGCAATTCTCAATGCCCAATTAACCATTTCAACTCTCGATTGCAAATTCAGTCACTGACAATTATGTCTATCCGGCGCGTCTGGTGCAAAGCTGCTAGGTACAGTCAACGCCTAAAATATGTATACACTTTGAACCTTATTCCAACGGAATAAGGTTCAAAAGTGTACACATGTTTATGGCGTTGACTGTACATCAAAACTACAAGCGAGGTGTACTTACAAGAGTAATTAAATTCATTTTATCTGTAATTATGGCAGTTACCAATACCCTTAGAAGGATCACCAGCATTTTTGTTACATCTTGTATAAGGTGTAACAAAAATTCTGGTGATCCGTTTAGGGGCTTAATTAGTATCGTATTGTGTTGTGAGTAAGAAAAAGTAGAAGAAAACTTATTTATACAAGGTGTAACAAAAATACTGGTGATCCTTTTAAGGGCATAATTGGTATCGTATTCTTATTGTGAAAAACTAAGAAAAAATAATTTTCTCGGTAAAAAAAATTTTTGGTTTTGTATGGAGGGTTGGCCAGCTGGGACGACACGCCCCATACAAAAAAAAATTTTTTTTCGCGTCCAAAAATTTTTACTCCTACTTTTTCCTACTCGCAATGCGATACCAATTATGCCCTTAAACGGATCACCAGTATTTTTGTTACACCCTGTATACGAAAAAAATATTGTATGGGACACGTCGTCACTGCTAGCCAACCCTCCATACAAATCCAAAAAAAATTTCGCGAGACAATTTTTTTTTCTTTTTCATAATTGGAATACGATACAAATTATGCTGTTAAAAGGATCACCAGCATTTTTGTTACACCTTAATATGCTAGGCTAATAAGCTATGCATTAGGTACTTTATTCAACGTTACCTTCCGTAACTCCTCAAGCTAAATACAACATAGTTCGTTACGCGTAACAAAGTGCGAAGCGATTAGTTCCCTCCCTCTCGTAACCCTAATTGATAGGTACCTACATAATTGATAGGTGCTACTTACCTTTAATTATTAACTTGCCAGGTGTACAAATTAAAGGCTGAGAGAATTGGGTGCCTTTTGGCAAGTGGGTGTTTAAAGAAACCGGTATGTGCCTAAAAAACCGTTATGCGAAATGGAAAATATAAAAGTGTTATTTTATTGTTAGTAGATATTTATTTGTCTATTTGAAATAGGGAATATTACGCAAAACTCTGCGCAGGGGGCGGCAAGAGCACAACCAGACGGGCCTACCGCGAAACACGAAAATAAATGTTTCGTTACCTGGTTCTCTGTCACTCTTACATATTAGAGCGATGGAGAGGCAGAAGTCAAAATTTCGATTCTTTCGTTTCACGATAAGCGCTCTGTAAACAAACCGCCTTGGTGCACAAATGACATATTTATTCGTTATAAATTATCTATGAAAACTTGTAAAAAAAGTTTTATAGTATGTATTAAGAACTCTATGGTTTACCGATGTGCTAGTGCTGCACTCTGGTAGCAGAACATTGCAGTAATATCCCCTATTGACTGACGTGCCTGTAGTCCTACTAATTCCGCAACTTTTGGCCTTTGTCACATGGTGGCTAAACGCTAAACGGCAAAATGGTGGCTCCTTTTTTTCGTTTAGCTGATGAAACCAAAAGTAAGTGATATAAAACTGTATCACATAGATCATATCATAAGTTGCGGAATTAGTGGGACTACAACTTAACATGAGGGATTACACAGAAATTGATTCGTTTATTAGGAAATACAATCCCCCCAATGAGGGCGCCACTGGAGGGTCGACACAGTCTTAAGTAGAGAGACGTGACAGGAATTACACAATATCAAACGAACCAAAAATATCGACACTGAAGAATCTTCGCTCGGTCTCAGGTGGTAAATAAGAGTGGACTGTAGGTTTAAAGCTGGTGTAATCCACATTATCAGAGATAATACAAAAAAGTGATGTGCACAAGTCGTTGGGAAATCAGTGAACGGGTAAGTTTTTTGAAATCACTATACATGTCAAATTTTGAGTTCAAAACATTGCCATGTCTAAATTCAGATTTGAAATTTGAATACATTCATAATTAGAAATTGATTGGAATATTTTACTTAAAAAACATGCAATCTTGGTATTAATAATTAATAATGATTTTAATACATTGAATAAATATAAATGAAATTATAAGTATATGTAGTTGATTTTGATATTAATATGATATGAACAATAATAATTATTCTAAACGAATGAGGCTTAAAACTGATTGGGTTTTAAACGCTTCGTAACAACACATTTTTTGAAGCAGAAAAGCGCTCACGAATATACATAAAGAATAAAAATTAATTTGAAAAGCCTGAAATATAGTAACGGGAAGAATTAAACGAAACAACCCCCTTAACCCCGTAAGTAAGGGATGACTGTAAATTTGGAAATTTCGGGATAATACTGAAACGATCTGCGGGAAGGCGCTGTGACAACGGCTGAATAGATTTTGAAAGTGGACGTCACTCACACCGAAGCTGATGGAAAATTCCATAATTGGGATTTTTTCCATATATGGAATGCATAATTTCGGAAACTTTTTAATTTTTGTATAGATTTTTTTTTTAATTATTTGCACATCAAAACCTATTTAATTTGTATCGCTTAACTTAAACTCGGATAAATCCATTCGACCCTGTCAGCAAATTTTTACCCTACCTTTTGTTAATAACATAATCGCGTAATCTGACAGATGGATTTATCCGAGTTTGATGTTAAGCGACTCATATGTAGAGTCTGTTCGTAAAGAGAAGTGTCGTGGTTTATATGGAAGCTCATACATTCGACGACACTTCTCTTTCCGAACAGACTCTAGAACGGAAGCAGGTACTACTAGACTAGATGTTTTAAAAGTCAGGATTTTTTTTAGGAATCAACTGTCTATATGGGACTAAGTGCATCAGAGTAACAAAAGCCAGAAATAAGATACAGCCATCTGTACCATTACCACACCACCATATCGTCCCGTGGTTGCAGTAGGAGTCTGCTAAGGGAATATACCGGGAGATGGGCAGCAGCATCTTCTGAAAGCCTAAACAACAATAAACAAAAAAAAACTGCTGCCAACCCGCCTGCCAGGCGTGGCGCGTATGGCAAACGCCCCCTTTAAAGGGGAGGCCTATGTTCAGCAGTGGACGTCTTATGGCTGAGATGATGATGATGATCTGTACCATCAGAAACGATCAATGACGTCAGGATAGATATGATGTACTTTACTTACATTTGTCTCATACTATTTATTTATTTATCTTGTCTACTACACTTATGGAGATTTACAGAATTTTGGTGGAAAAAATTGCAATCTATCAACATTTTCATAGACAATCGGAATCGGTACTAGTTCTTATAAAAATACTTAAGGCCTGGTTACACCTGACGAGTACAGTGGCGAGACAGCAAAATGCCACTCGGCCGAGAGAGTAGACTGGCCCGGCCCAGTACTCGGCGATGTGTTTACACCTTGCGAGTACTCGGTCGAGAGTACTGACTCGCCACTGTACTCGGTAGGTGTAACGAGGGCATTTACCTAATACGCTTTTAATAATATTTATATATACGAGAATAATAATTTCTACAACACAAAATATCATAATTATATGGAGCGTATGTCTTTTACTCAGGCATGTACCCGAGTAAAAGACAGTCATTATTACACTTGACATTCAGGTTTGATCTTTTTTACAAAAAAGACATCCCGTTAACTTTGTAACTAGTCTAGTTTCTTTGATGATTTTCTGTACTTATTATTTATTATCTCAATAAAGGGCATTGCCTTATTTATTCTTAACTCGGCTTTAGGAGCACCACATATTTGATCGGAATTCAGTTTTTAACAGACAATTTTGTATGATAGCGGAAATTTGTCCAAGGTAGCGGAATTTTTGTATGGAGGCCATAGACTTTCCGCTACGATAGACAACTGTTTATGAAAAGCTGAATTCCGCTCAAATGTGTGGTGCCCCTAACACCAAGAAAAAAAATGTTATTGTGTAATAAAAAAAATCTATTTAGAGATAAAAATCGCTATTTTAGCTTGTTTAATAAGTACAAATTGTGTGAGTTTATGTCAGCACCTATATTTAAATTTAAATTTATTTTATATAAATATAATGACGAATTTGTTCCACGCATAGATATACCACCCATAGATCTGACACGGAACTAATAATACCAAGATAGAACGGGATGGTCTTATTACACTTTCAATAGATACGGCAGAGAGGTGCTATTATCGTTGGTCGTTGTCATAGTTTCTATTACCCTCCACACGTTACTTCTAGCAGTGGAGGGTAACAAACAGATATAATGCGCGATTTCTTCAAGAATTTCTGTGATTGCTACGAGAAAAGCTGTTAGTTTTCCTAGAAAGTTGTGTCAGCTAAGGAAAAGATTGGTAAATTGTTCTGTTTTATGCTGTAGAGGTGATTATGGGCATCTATATATCTATCCCATACGGGGGTACACGTGTGCGGGCTCTAGTTAATACTTGCTTTGAGGTTCCACGCAATAAACCTTAGAATTACACTTACTTTATCTGTGCACACACCACCTCATACAATTTTCCCATCAACTAAACAGTATTCAAATCACTTTCTGGAGCCATGTTATGGCGTGGAAGACCATAGATAATTGATTTACGATTATTGCAGTAATAAATATGGTGTTACGTTGCAATAAAGGTGAGTTTCCATTGGCAATTGCTACCAACTAGTCACGCCAAATTGTATTGTAGTTAAGTTGAAGTAGAATGGAGTTTGAAATTAAGTTAATTGTTAGTTGTAATTGTGATTAATTAGAAGATTTTGTGTTTGTACGAGTATTTGAGACTTGAGTATCGTTTGAAATTATTTTTAGTATATATTTTTGGAATAATATGTTTTTATTAGATAGGGATAGTTCATGTTTAATCATGTCGGTGAAAGAATAGATTTTTAGTCACATTCAGATCTATATAAATCTTATTATGTACTTCATATTTATATTTTACCTTATCTGAAAATCTAGAACTGAATGTAATAAAAACTTTGAAACAAAACAGGTAAGTAGGTAATTAGTATACGAGTGAGGGCTTGAATTCTTGGAAGTTACTTAATCAAGAACTTAATATCGTAGGGCTTTGACACAATGCCGTATTTTCACATATTTCTTCTTCTTCTACCTAGCGTTATCTCGGCTATTGCCAGGGTCCGCTTTCCTGCTCGCTTTCCTCCACTTTGCACGATCCTGGGCGTCTTGTTTAATGAGCCCGTTTTCGCTCATGTCGGCCTCCACGACATTCAGCCATCGCTTCTTTGGTCTTCCGGGACCGGGTCGAGGACCATGGGGAGCTAGGTCAAGGCATTTGTTCCCTATGTAGTCCGGCGGCCTGCAAGAGATGTGACCGAACCAACGAAGGCGACTTTCTTGGAGCTTCTCGGCTACGTCACGAACTGCGAGGCTGCCGCGGATGTACTCATTACGAATGCGATCAGCACGTGTAACGCCGCACATCCACCGCAGCATCTTCATCTCTGTTACGCGAAGCTCCTGAATATGCCTTCCAAGAACCGGCCACGTCTCGCTTCCGTATATGCCTTCCAAGAACCGGCCAATTATTTACGGCGTATTTTCACATATTTATGTACCTATATTTATGTGAGAGGTATGTGTTCATAAAACAGGAACTTCTTTTTTGTATAAATATCGTTGTTTATTGGTAGCTATTTAAATAACTAACACTTCAACATAATTATTACCTATTTCTCGGCCCGCAATCACTTAAAGGCTCGTAAAAATATAATGAAAGGTTGAGGGTCCATTAGTAGGGGCGCAGACAAATTGAAAACTATTTTGCAAAATGGCATAGCAATTTGCGCATGAATGGTATTGCGATTATGGGAGATAGCCCCTCTAACTAACCTTGTCGGGTTTGTTATTGACACCCTTCGGCGTGGTAAGTGATTATCAATTTGCGGAAAAAGATGGTGTAGATTTCTAATATTTCTATTTCTAATATGTTGAGTTAATTTATTTATTTATTATGAGTCTATTGTGTCCCACTGCTGGGCAAAGACCTCCCCTCTTTTCTTCCATTCGTCACGGTCTTGTGCTACCTCTGGCCAGTCTCTCAAATGTTGACTGAAATGGCTATAATATTTTAAACATAAATAATCCAAGTTTAAAAATATTTATAACTGGTTACTCACGTATTTTTGTCGATTTTTGCTCGACATGTTTCGATCAATTTACGATGTTTCACGAAAGTTTTATAGTTAAAATAATCCAAGTTTTACTTGATACATCACATATGATAAGCTGGGGTAGGATTTGTCTGGTGCACAGATCCGTCAATGTATGCGCTATTCAAATCTGTCCGCAGACACAACCGTGTCTAATTCCCGCCATACTTTGAGGCATATATCCGCCTGGCACATCTGCCAGATACTTAAAACTTTAAATATTGGGGTTATTTAAACTAACTTATTGGATGTGGCCACCTTGCGGAGAGCAGAATCCACTAAGCCACATCCACTAATTTAGTTAAAAGGATACAAAAATTTAAAGTTTGAGAATCAGTGAGGGAGTGGTGGCAATACCTTGTTTTCTTCTACCATGGACCTCAAGAAAGCTTAAGTTTACGTCACGTCTGATGCGATTATCGTTTTTCCATCGCATCGCGTTACCCACACTAGAGGCCAGATTTGTCCAGCTGATTCCAAGAGAAACCATATCCACTTGGGATCGAGTGCTTTCGGTATTCGTTTTTAATAAAATCATGAACCAGAACTGGCAATTTTCGGTTCTCAGCATACAAGATCAGACCCGGGAACATTCCTTGGTACGAATCTTCTTACACATTTTTATTTAATTTTACCTCGTATTTTCTGTGCTTCTCATGTTGTAAGTTAAATTTCAACCACTTCCCGGTGTCTGATTGAGCTGAAATTTGGTATACTTCCTTAACTAACATGGCAATACTACTAATATCTCCGTCAGCGATATAAGTGTGTACCAAAAAATTACGTTCGAGAGTTTTTTTTTCACCTTGCCAATTTAAGCGACGGTGTAAATGCGCCCGCCTTAAATAGATTTTAAAAAGTTGCCGCACTCCGAGCTGTGCCATCTGCGGATCCGAAGTTATTTAATAAAAATATATTTCCCGCCGTTCCCGGGGATTCCGGTTCGTTCCCAAGGATTTAGCCTTTCCTACAGACCTAAGTCTAAATAGACTACCTGTATCACCTGCGATTAAATTGACTGAAAAGACTAAAGTACTGACACGGCTCTATTTACTTTACATAGACATTATTGTTGACAAACGCTATGAAGTCATTTTTCATAACTGTCATTTCAATACATTTTGTATAAAAAAATATTAATTTATTTAATCTTGATTGCACAAAAAGAAAACTTATCTTACAAAAGGCGGACTTAATGCCATAAGGCATTCTCTACCAGTCAACCTTAAAAATACGTAGACATCGACTTATTTTTTTTAATGTATTGCCGTTAAAGTGCATAGGTACTTAATTTAATTTAGCATATTTATTTCAGATACAATACATATAATTCCTTGTCAATAATGCAAATTAATAATTTAATGATTCTTTAGCGAATATAGAGGTGTTTTTAATTCACTTACCGCACGGCGCGAGGGACAACTGGATACGGTTCATTATAATTCATGCGATAATTGCAGATCCATTGAATGGGCCACACCCAATTAATAAAGTGATCAACATTAAACATGGCGGCTCATCTGTCATCCTATAGAGAACTGTCAAACTTTTTATACGAGCAAAATTAAACGATGATGTCGATGATGTAAATGAACCAAAATTCAATATTAGTGGGAATATATCAGTGGCAACGCGTTAAAAAAAATCGAAGGTACGTGCGTAAATTTGGCATTCAATTTATGCTGTAAAATGCTCAACAGTTTAGAAAAGCCGATGGAAATCGAGCACATTCGATGCTTTGCGACTGTTATTTAGTAAAATGAAAAATCATATGAAATACGAACTAATTAGTAAAATGGTTCTTTTGCGAGTTCTAGTTAGCAATCAGCTATATGTCTGTGTTTCTTCGTACCGTTTCTGCCGATCCATAAGTCGAGTCGCTTTGTAGCCGTAGTTTTAATTTGCTTGCCTTTACAACTTAATGCCGTTATACACGGTGTCCGACTCGACAGTGGACTGACTGAATCAAACTGGTCGTAATTGGTACAAAGGATTATTTTTGACGTTTCTCGGAAGTTTTTTGCATTTCTATCATATCTTACTAAACTTGCTACAGCTGTATTGAGCCTGAGCTCCGCTTGGCAACTGAAATAGTTTTTAGCAACTCTTCCACAAAAAAATATTGTTATTTCAATATTTTTTTAATACACTATTAGCGTAAGTATATTCTACATATATTATGTATTTTCTAATCTAAGTAAATTGTAAATAAATATTATAAATTAAATTCTCTAATTTTACGTGAATTATCTAAAAAAAACTCAAAAAAGGTGTGTACAGGTTTAAAAAAGGGCCCCCAGTTATTACGGGCGTTCATAGGCTACGGTTACCATCAGGGTTTCCGTATACCAGCTTTTACGACGTAGTTTAGAAGAAATACAACTTATGGTGCATCCTGGTAAAAAACAGACAGTTCACGAGTAAGTTTTTAAAACGAAAAACACCACAATTACAACTAAAACGTGTCTTTAAATTCAAATTTCGAACAAAGCATAAATTACACTCCTAAAACTTAAATGACTTTACACGATAAAATATGACGGCCATGTTTATTGAACTGTCACACTATCAAACAAGCTTTACACACGAGCAATTTTAAATTCTGTGCACTAGTAATAAGAGTTCATAATGGAAAAATAAATTCTGGGTTGACGGGACCCAGGCTGCCATTTGGCTCATTAGCCGGCATTTCTTTCTGATCGTAACGAGTGATATAGAATAACCCCTCATAATGTAATAAACTTTTTAGAACTCACGATCGTTGACGGTAAAGCTTTATAGTTCGAGCACTCTAAGTTGTTACACTAAAGTTGGCTACGGAATGTTTAGCACTCTCAGACAGTGTCTGAGAGTGCTAATCACCGAGCATGGTCGGTGGTGGTGGAAGGTGGTACGGCACGGTGAAAACTTAGCGTAGGCTTATTTTCGAGGATATCTGTCTAGTAATGGCGGAATTTCCACTAAACTCTAGTCCCACCGGCTTGTTCCAAAAGTTAAGTACTTTGCATGACCAAAAAGATAGCTAAATTACTCCCGACTTGCCTATAAATATTTTCGACGAAGCACCGCTGCTGCCTGGCATAGATTGTGCATAGATCATGTCACGTTTCGCGAGTACTGATATCAGTAAATATTTTTAGTGCAGGCTTACATGGCAATAATTATGGCTAAATTTTTTGGTGGATGCTTATGGTTCATCAAATGTGAGTTGTAATTTTAAGACTTGCGTGAGATATTTTGTGGAGCCATCTACTAAGGAAACCTACAATTTCGAAAATAAAGAAATATATACAGTGGATATACCGTGCCAGCCAGATTACCAACAGCGACTGACATCGTCTAAAATCTAAATCAACCTCTATGAAGGTTTATGCAACGAAGTTAAACTTTTACAAATTCTTTAAAAGTTAGGAATGTTGTCGAAAATTTCTGCGGCTTTATTGGAAAACGCTTAGCAAATTTTTGTTAGGTTGAAAATTCTTCATACCGGAAAAATCCGGTTTAGACAATTTAGTAATCTAGTAAAGTTGGATTTACAAAAAGCTTTAGGTAGCTTTTAACTAAAAACATAGCTTGAAATGTGATTCTTATTGTAATTAAATCACACCGGCATCAGAGCCTAGCGGACATAATTATTTATCTACATCTATATTTCGTTTTTTTTTGAGATTAGAAATTCAGTAAACATAGAAACAGAAGTTGCCAACCTGTTCTAACGTGTTCTGTTTGAATGTTCAATTTAAACACACTGCAAGCACACCAACAAACGATTAGTTAACATGATGAAGAGTTCACATTTGTAAATAAATAATGACAATTTGCAGATTATAATCCATAATAGCAATAAAAACACAATTTCGTTTTGATTATCACGTTAGAGACACATGACAATTGAAAAACTGACAGTGACACACGCATACGTTATAAATCGAAAACCATATGTTTCGAACCTCTTTTTCTCCAGGTTTTTTATTTTGCAACATTCACTAAAACATTAACAATGATAAGAATAAATTATTTCGTAGTAATGACTAGTATTACAATACTGTAAAATAATTAATATTATTAAATTTAACATTTACAAATACGAGTACCTACGCATGGCTTTATTATAAATACCAATATATTTAAATATTTTTTATTGGCCGCATTGACACTTTGACACTTGTGACATGTATCATGCCATATCGTGCCTGATAAAGAACCCTGTACATGCAACTTTCAACTTTTTTCTAATCTATAAAAAAACGAACTATAATTATAATCAATGTGACAGTTATTATGCTAGTTTTGTCCACAGCGATAAACGATAAAACAGTTGGCGTATAAACGAAAACACCATGTTTATTCATAAAATGCACACCGTAAACTTTAAACAAGGTTTGAAGTTTCACTTTAATTTAAATTTCAATAACGATGTGTATCAATTAGAGTCCAAATTAGTATAATAAAATAGTTTAATTACATTCCTATTGAATATACCCGTATGTGTTTTTTACTTTTTATACTCGGACGTCGTGAAACATGTGTTCAAGTTTATTTCCATTAATTTATGGATCGTTAATCTCCGTGTATTTTAATTCGTATCTAACGTTAACGTTAGCGGAATAAAACGTTGACAGCTCGATATTTTAACTAAGCACCTGTCGTATGTGTTTAGGGTGATGTGTTGAAAGACTTTTAGACGAAGCTCTCCGGAAAATGTGACATAATAACTAGACTAGAAAATAGCACATTAGTTTTACTATACTTATCCTTGTTTCTAGATCCTTGCAGCTGCAGCTGAACATGTTCGTTGTAATAAGTTATTATACTTACGGTCCATGCTGAAATATGTAGAGATTCAATGCGTTAGAGGATTAAGCATACAGCGATGGTGCTGTATTTTAATTTTAAATTACATGAGCAATCTCAAACATAACTCCAACACCATCGAGTTAAATCATTGTCTAACACAGAACAAATAATCAACCAATATTGAAGTTGTGTTAAAGTTGCGTCGGTATAATTTTCAACCAAATTCTGATATTTCTGATTCAGACGTTTAAGGCGACCACCGCCTGCAGCCCGCCTGACGATCTCGGCCTGTCAGTTAGAACAAAAATTTGCCGGCTCCGAACGACTGACAGGCCGATATCGTCAGGCAGACTGATAGTCGGTGGCCGCCCTTTGGTGCCAGCTGTATTGCGTAGTCAATGCATTAAAATTATATTGAGTTGGATCGTGTCTAAACGTCTTAAGTTAGAATACGGCCCATGAGCACAATTTCATACATGGAATGCACCTAGGGTTTACAATCTGGAAAATGCACGGAATTATCCGGATCTGGATCCGAATATGACAGATCTTCTATATATTTCAGATCTGTCGTGCAGACCCTAAATCCATGTCTAAAATAGATTAATGGCGTTTTGATTTTTAAATTCAATTAAAAATGGGCCTTAAATATGACGATTTGATAACTATGCACAAACCTTTCTTCTTCAGTTGATGTTTAGAGACGTTTGGCATATCTAAACACGGATTTATTACACAGTAAACCTTCTAGCTATTATTCTGTGACAATATTCAAAATATCACGTATGAAAAACAAGGCAAAATTTAGTACAGAATTATCTGGAGGTGTGATCCACCCTCGCCCGCGGCTACAGACGCCATTTTTAACCCTACCAACCCCGAGAGGTGTGAAAAAGGTTCGCTTGTTGTGTTACCTAACATTGTGAGTTTTCATTATTTAAGAGGTTTTGGCGCGTAATCTTAATCAACGTTTACTTTTAAAATTTAGGTATTTTGCTTTTAAAGTTAAAGTTTCAGTCAGAGTTAAGTCAGAATTGAGATTAATTCGTAACTCGGGGGGGTAAGAATGTTGCAAATTCGAGTCAATAGTTAGATGAGATTGATTATTATAGAGTCTTATAGAGTCTCTCTGTCGTATTATAGAGTCTGCCTGAAATCTTATAGAGTCTGTCTGTCGTATTATAGAATCTGCCTGAAAATAAAAGTGTAACTCAAAGTTTACGTATAAATAACAAAACATTTTGGTAAGTAATAAAAAGCCTTAGTTCTGAAGTGCCTAAACTCAAGTTACTTGAGACGAATTTTGGTAACAAAAAAAACTGTGATATATAAATTTGAAACTTATCTCCGACTTCGACGTTTATAACTACACAATTTAAAGGGAAAAGAGTCATTGTATTGCACATTATATAATTATGTAAACGTAAAATACCCAGTTCTGAACCCGATGGTACGTTTTGTATTGACAAACTGGAGTCATAGGCAAAAACTTTATTTTTTAAACTGCGATGTAAAATAAAACGTTATATCATAAGCCAACTGCACCGACAGCACCAAGTGCCTGCTAATTAAACAAATTGCAAAGAGCTCAAAGCACTTGATTATAATAGACGGAGGATTTGCTTGTAATTAGTAGTGCTCGTTAGCCGAGCAAACTCCGACCGGCCACTCGGGTGGTGCTCGGTTTAATCGAGCATTTTTTCGAGTAGTAACATTACTTACACCATTGACTATTTCGTAACACTTGTGTCACGTATGCTCAGTACGCTTACCATGAGTTATGACATTGACGTTTTCGAGAACGAGTATCGAGTGATCTATCTGTGCATCTTGCTTGTAATATATCAGCATAGAGTAACATAGTAGAGCAGCACAGCCTAAGAACTTTTTGAAGTTCAAGTCCATTGCGTCCTCTGTCCGAAAGCCCCCTAAAGATACCCTAAATGTACGAGGAAATGTCACCTGCACTGCTCGTGCAACTCATAATTATTCGTGACCCACCCATAGCTTAATTGGTAAAGCAATCGAGCCCCGGCAGCGTATCGATGCAGGTTCAAGTCCTGCAGGGTTGATTATTTTTTCCAATGTTTTCAAAGTTTGTATTTATTTAATAACAAAATTACTTATAGAGTGTAAGTTGAAAATTAACCATAATTATCTCATGATTTGTAATTCTTGTGTTTATTTACCCGTAGAAACGGTCTTTAAACTCCGTGACGATATGCCCGTTAAAGTCCGCGATACAACACGCAATGGGCGTATTTTGGTAATTACAATAAATTTGTGGGTGCAATTTAAACACTATTAATGTTTGAGTCTCCTAATGCTCGGCGCGTGATGGAGCAGCCCTTTTGAAGGTCGTTAGTGGAGCCGGAATAGAAAGTGATTAGGATTTTTAAATGTGTCTATGTCTATTTAAAAGCTTTTATTTGTTTTTGATGTTAAGTTGTTATTGGGTGGTCGTACTGGCTTCCCTACTATTCAATATACTTTCTGGCCGTGCTATTGGATCATTTGCCACGTCAATGGACAACACTCGACTTTTTTATGCTATTTTGCAATAAATTTGTTTAAGTTTGGGCTTCATTGTTTGACCTTTTTTATTGATTCATTTATAATACTTCAATCTGATGAATCGACATGGATCGATATTTATGTGTAGAATAACACGTCGGGTAAATGGCCTCCACGGCTTTGCTAAAACATACGTTTGTAAAAAATTTCATACAGACTATGCAGCGTCAAATTTCCTCGTTCAAAGCGTGATTGGTTGTGGGCTTGTTGGCATAAACTTTTGACTCTAAATAACCCCATAAAAAGGAGTCTAAAGGTGAAAATTCAGCCGACCGATTGTAATAAAATAATTAAATGATGCTGCGATGAATCGACCCATACTTACAAATCTATCATCTTACTTGTACTTGCTTCTTTAGATTGCTACAACCACGATTTTAATTATAAGTTGGTACATATATTTTTGCGATAAAATACAATAAACATATCCACCCACTTAGGCACTTTCATTAAAACACCTTTAATGCGATTTGCACGCGCTTAGCGTTTAACACGGAGGATTAACCGGAAATACAATATTTATGTGTGAGCGCTGCCTCAAAGTATAAATAAGATCATAACATTCATAACTTAACAGTTCATTATTTCAGCCGCATTTAAACGTTAAAATTCTGAACTTGATGTAATATTAAGGCTGCGTCGACAATCCAGTGGCGCCCTCATATTAAGTTGTAGTCCTACTAATTCCGCAACTTTAGGTCTGCATGCGTGAGAGAATATAAAAATATAAATTATTGTACATGTACAGTGGGAATTTTCCCTTAAAATCCTTGTACTCTATTAATATTGTATCTGCTTGCTCATAATGCTCATTTGTAAATACGTACCTGTTATTACAAAGGAGCAGGCAGACACTCCCACAGCTATATAGTACTACCTAAACGGTAGGTGGAGGGTAGCATAAGTTTTCTGCCAACAAACTGCTGCGCAGTTTGGCAGATAGGTAATTTCAATCAATTGTAACTCTCTTTTTTTTCGAAATAAATTGAAAAAATATTTATTTATTTTATTTAAACTTTATTGCACAATAGAAACAACTTAAAGTACAAAAGGCGGACTTAATGCCTTAAGGCATTCTCTACCAGTCAACCATAGGGCCAAACAGAGAAACTCGAAGGTGGGTACAAATTAAAGCTTAACAACAATTCAAATGTCTCGTCTCTCACTTCGCCCCCATGCTTAAATTATCAATATAAGAATTGACGATTGTGGAGTTCACGGAATTGGGGCGTGAAGTAATCTAACTTTGAAGTAACTTGTATGACGCCACTCATTTGATAAACATTGCAAACGATGTATTTTAATGTATTTGTATGTGTAATATAATTACTCATGTATTCTTCTATTTCAGGTAAGGACACGAGTTTTGCTGTTAGTTTTCGTCAAATGTAATGCAAACAGTCCAAACTAAATTATGTTTTATTTATTCATTTTGACGTGTTTCAAAAAGTTGGTTCTTAACCTTGCGGTGATAAGGGATCACTCGGCATTTTTTCCACGGCAAGGACATCCAATTGATTGAAAGTACAGTCAGCAGCAAAAGTAGCTAAGCGGGTAGGGTGTTCAAAATGAGCTGGACTCGACTTTATTGTTAAAGGAATAAGAGCGTGTGTCATTTTGAACACCCTACCCGCTTAGCTACTGCTGCTGCTGACTGTACATACCTACATACTTTAGACCTGACTGTGACAAATAAAGTCAACAAGGGGTTTTTACTATTTATAAGTTCCAATTCAGGTTCTATTCCACTAGTGGTCCGCGCCGCGCACCACCGGTTAAGAACCACTGGCTTAGAATGAAATGCGAAAACTCACAGACTATATATTTGCTTCAAATTAAAGTTTATTATTAAATAAATACAAACTTTGAAAACATTGAAAAAATCACCAACCCAGCAGGACTTGAACCTGCATCGATACGCCTTGCCGGGGCTCGATCGCTTTACCAATTAAGCTATGCTTCAAATTGTCTTCTGTTTTGGAACCATAGATAGACAAGTTAACACACGTTTTTTTGTCCATGGCGTATAGATTTTCCATATCAAAAAATAAGTTTTTTAAACCATTGCAGCCGCGTTTATCCTCATTCATTCACAATGTTTAGAAATAAAGGAAAAGTAGAAAAATCCACTGCCTCAGGCGAGACTCGAACTCGCGACTCTGGGAAACATGCCCATCGCTCTGACCAACTGAGCTACTGAGGCTATACCTGAAGGCTGCGAATTTCTCCACCATATCCTTTATTTTATCTCATTCATTCACATCGTTTTCAGGTACAGGTTTCATATAAACACATATGGGTTCAGTCGACTACAAATATAATTATGTTTACACTTTTACACCTTACTCCTTTGGAATAAAGTCTAAAAGTGTAAACATATTTTTGACGTCGACTTTACAAGTCAAGAGGTTTCAAAAGCCTATAAGTGCAACAAAAATAGGTACACAATTTTTAACACCGCCGTAGTAAAAGCTCTCTTAAATATTACAGTTCAATCTAAATATAACTAACGAACCCAACCCATTCCACAAATCTAAAATCCCAAAATGCAACCGCTAACCCTTCCACTACCCGCCGTACGCAAAACTCGTCAAGCGCGACAACCAAACAACGTACCATCGCCCACACTGCTAACTGCGCATCGGTGGACCTTATGCCTTATGTAATAAGGTCCACCGATGTACAGTTAAGAGCGTCGCTGTTTGTACCAGGTAAAAGACGTCGTATCAACTCGAGATATTTCTTGTGTGGTCCAATCGAAAGGCTAGAGCGGAAATATCTGGCCTGCCGTGAACTTTGAAAATCGAAATTTCGTTAGGCATCTCTTTCGCTCAAATTAGTAATTTTGACAGCAATTAAGTTTAATACCTACATATTCTCTTAAAATCAAAGATAAACAAGAAGCGATTCCTTGAACTTGTAAAATCCTTTTGTACTTGTAAAATCCTTTTGAAAATTGTATAAATGATTCCGCCGGAAGCAACAAATTGTTTTCTATTTATCATTATTATCACCACTATCACTAAAAAAACCTACGCCATGAAATATTGATCTGAATAACGAAGCAAATATCTGTAAAGTCTGACTTATTTTTGTCCTACTAGTATTGCATCAAATATATATTTATAACTTAGAATCCCTTAGAATGGCCGACGATAACCCAATAATGTGTGGATCAGGCCTAATAATAATTTTAACACTGTGTGTGTTAATAAATACTCACACACACATAGTGTTGTGTTCCTGCCCGGTGATTAAGGTTGCCAGAGAGCTCAAAGAGGATGCAGCGTGTGACAAGGGACCCTTTTATCGCTTTACAAGGGACCCTTTTGTCGGCAACGCGCATTTGAGACCTCTGGAGTTACAGGCGTCCATAGGCTACGGTAGCTTACCATCAAGCGGGCCGTATGCTAGTTTGCCGCAGGCATAGTATTAAAAAAAAAGGTTTTTCACAACGCCATACGCTAGTGCTTTGAGCCATCCCCCATTCCTTTGTATAAGTAAAATTCGATTGACATGTCATCGAGCCGTTTTCACCGCCTTTTTATGTTTTTGCAAATGTCATCTTTATATGACAGGAGAGCTTTTGTGGGGAAATAAAGAGTTTGCGTAAGTGGGTGGGGACGGAATTAATTTAGAATTTGATGCCTTTCTGGAGGACGATTTGAATTTATCGTCTTTTGTTTTCCGTATGTGTTGTCAATTTTGTTACGGCTTAGTTCCAAAAGAGGGGCCTGTTCTTTTACGATATTTGCACTTATATCTGCCTTGCATGGGATGTAACAGATGGCGTCTTATCAGAACCGAAAGCGGAAGCAGATGTTTTAAATTTAGATTATCGGAACCAGAAACGGAATCGGAACCAAAACCGGAAACGGAACCAGAATCGGAGATCGAGTGTTTAGCTTAATAGGTGGGCGAGATGTTAAGGGTAAGTATAGACCTACCACTGTTACTTTGGCTCTTTGTCCATAAAAAAACCAACAGGTTTATAGAAACCTGTTGGTTTTTTTATGTTAAGTCAGTAAAGTGATCAAATAGTTTTTTAAACTTTTTGGCTACTCTGATGCGATATATCTGATACTGAGTGTATGCCGCTCATTCCGCCCTGCTATTATAACATCCGATATAACTTCTGTTTTGAAAGTATCAGAACCAGAACCGAAGCGGCTGTTAAAAACCAATCGGAAGTTCCGACTTAACGGAACCGGAACGGAGCTCTGTAATATCCTTGCTGCCCTGGTACCGTATTCTAACTATGAAATACGTAAACAATATATTAAAAACACAATCTACCTCAAACATAACTCCAAGTACTCCAACACACAACACATAATCAACCAATATTGAACTTGTGATGGAGTTGTGTCGGAATATTTAAGAGTCGCCAGGACGCTCGCGTGAACTCGCGTCCCCATACAAACGTAGTTCCGCTCTCATTTTAAAACGACATGCTTTAGAGCCACGAAATTTGGCATGGGCATTCTAGCAGTACAGATCTATGTCGGTAATTCATTTTCGTTGCTAAAAATTGTAATACAAAGAAAGTATAGCAAAAGTAAGTTTTGTATGTAAATCTGTATCTGGCTGTATTTTCTTTGTATTACAATTTTTAGCAACGAAAACTAATTACCGACATAGATCTATACTACTAGAATGCCCATGCCAAATTTAGTGGTTCTAAAGCATGTCGTTTTAAAATGAGAGCTAAACTACGTTTGTATGGGAACGCGAGCGTCCTGGCGACTCTTAATTTTAAAACACATTCTGATTCAGACGTTTAGCTGTATTGCGTAAATAGTTAATGCGGGTCTATATTGGAACGCATAAATTCATCTTGACTATTTTTACTTAGCATAACAACCATTGGCATAACAACGTTTGGCATAACTATTGATCCGAATAGATCGATTGTCCTAATGGTTATACGCATAAGCTTGCAAATCCTAAGAGATCTCCGTCCTATTGGTTTAATGTCATAAAATCCCCATATCGAATCCATCCATACGCATAACCCAAAAAGCCTAAATCTTAATATCCTAAAACTTACACGACTAATAAAATATGACATAATACTTACTTTTCTAAAGTAGTCTAATTCATAATCACCACTACGCATAATCCGAAAAGCCTAAATCTGTTGTTCTAACCTAACCTAAAGCTATCTATCGGATTTTTTTAATTCATTTTTTTTACATGTATTTAATAATATTTATTCCGCATAAAATTATTTCAATTGGTTATATTTCGTAATCGAAACTAAACGCAATCACGTCAGTCGGCTGACTCTGCACGATTATAGCTATGTGGGTAGTTTCAGATATGAAATTGTTTTTCTGATCGAATAGTTGATCGTCTGAAGTGATTTAATTACCTGTGTATATTATAGTATTTATAGTATGGTGAAAAATGAGTGATACAGAGGAGCCACTTGTATGCGAAGAATTTAAATCAAATAGAGGAGCATTAAACCTGTCTGTTTTCTTGGGGATCGCAGTTCTAACCTAACCTAACCCACTTATGGCAACAGTTCGTTTTTTTGAGGGACGCAGTTCTAACCTAACCTAATCCACTTCTGGCCACAGTTCGTATTCTTGGGGTTTGCAGTTATAACCTAACCTAACCCACTTCTGGCAACAGTTTATTTTCTTGGGGGGCGCAGTTCTAACCTAACCCACTTCTGGCAACAGTTCGTTTTCTTGGGGGTCGCAGTTCTAACCTAACCTAACCCACTTGTGGCAACAGAGTATTTTCTTGAGGGACGCAGTTCTAACCTAACCTAACCCACTTCTGGCAACAGTTCGTTTTCTTGGGGGTCGCAGTTCTAACCTAACCTAACCCACTTGTGGCAACAGTTTATTTTCTTGAGGGACGCAGTTCTAACCTAACCTAACCCACTTCTGGCAACAGTTCGTTTTCTTGGGGGTCGCAGTTCTAACCTAACCTAACCCACTTCTGGCAACAGTTCATTTTCTTGCGGGACGCAGGGACATATATTATAAAATTGTATTAAAGTAATAAGTCGAAGAAATGAATTGCAATGTTTTGTAGTTGTGCCAATTAACATAATTTGAAACAAATGAGCGATTAAGTAATATTTGTTGAATAGTATTTCTACGTATTAAGATAAATTTAAATAAATAGTACTTGAAATAAAATAACGCCAAACAATATTACTAGTACTAAAGTTTCGATGAATCGTTGTCGATGAAATAATATTCGATGTAAAGGTTGTCGACAAAACAAGGGTACACCCTTTTCATGATAATCTCTACCAAGGCTCCCTTTGCTTCCGCCTTAGACTTTTAACCTAACCAATCGCTTCTAACTTTTACAGTTTGGTTTTTGAGGTTTCGCAGTTCTAACCTAACCTAAACCTACTTTCTGACGCAATTCGGTTGTGTTATCACAGTTCTAACCTTACCTAAACCTACTTTTCTGTAAACAGTATGTTTTTTAAGGTTCAGTATAAGGTTGTTAGGAGTTTCTAAATGAATAGGAACATATGTGTATGTACGAGTATGCCCGACTTAGTATATGTTATGCACTACATATAGGATGTTCGGATTTTCTAAGTTATTAGGAATATATTTTCGACGTAAATAAGTAGTGCACTAGGATGTTAGGATTTTCTAAACTAGTAGGAATAAATGTTCGACTTAGTATATTTTATGCACAAGGATGTTATGATTTTCGAAATTAGTAGGATAAGATGTTAGAGTTAGTATATGTTATGCACATTGAAATTAGGCGAACTGAATTTTATTGTTCTTCATGTTATACCAGATCATTTTATGCTCATATAACGTTATGAAAATTACTTATTAGGCGAATATATGCATTATTATAGTGACTTTTATGTGAAATGGCATTATGCCAATCGTGTTATGCCATGTGCAAATATGACAATCCATTTTATGCGAAAAAGAGGGCACCCAGTTAATGCGTTGGAGTTGTATCGAAGTTATTATTTATTTATTTATCGTATGGCAGGCATTTCTTCTATCAGGTGGTAGTAGTGAGAAAGCAGATGATGAAGAAAGTTCAGTAAGTGCTGCGAGGTCCAGATGGGTCCGATATATCTGATGGCGACGGTACTTAGTATAAGATACACTTACGCTTCGCTATTGTTTTGTTGTATATTCCTGTGTTTTTGGTAATAAACGTACTAGTACTAGTGGTTCTGTGAACCGTAGACTTCGGAGATCATAAATAACGTGACAGCAAACTTCCCCCCTTTTCCCCCTCATTTTCCCCCCAATCAAAAAAATGGCTCGACATTTTTTGGCAAATAAATCAAGAAACGTACATGTCAAGTTTCATCGAAATCGGATGAAAAATGCGACCTCTAGACCGACACTGACCAACCAACCAACCAATACACACACATCAATCTGCCAAGTCGTCGTACCAGTGAAAAAGGAGACGTTCGTCGCCTCGCTTCGCTTCGCTACCCTCGGCTCCTCAGTCAACTAATGGCGGCGAATCCAAACTTCTCACAGGCAGGCCAAAGCCAATTTTAATTTTTCTTTTTCTTCGTCACATGTAGAAAAGGTGCATTTTGAAAAAGAATAAGTGTAATTTCGGTGCAAATGGTGCAATCAAAAGGAAACTATGGCTTAAAACATCGCACGTGTAGTGGTCGTTAAACTGAAATGCACAGTCAGCTCCGCGTGATTGACGACTAGGGAGGCAAATACAGGGATTAGCTTACACCGTACGACACTGTGACGACTCCGATACGATGCCGGTACGACTCTGGTTTGACACTATTATGACAGCGTGACTGGCGACTAATACCGCTTTATACTTTGCAATTTTTGGGCCCGATTTGTTGGATATAAAGGTGTAATGTAACAAGTTGGGGCACTAAGGAGTTGTGGCCAGGGTACCCGACAAATTAGGCCCGAGGAATGGTAAAGAATAATACGGGTTTAACCTTTTACCGCATGGATATAAAAAATATTTCATCTCTCTCTTATACACGTCAACTGAGTTGAAATTGAAAATAATAACGGCCATATATGGCTTCGTATGCGATAAAGGGTTAAGAAAATACCTAAAATATTAGCTGTTGCTTATGCCGTACGATACTGGGACGACTTCGGTACGAAACCGATACGATTCGGTTTAACAACGCTATGCTATGTCCGCGAAATTGACAAACGGAAGAAAAATACGGGAATTCGAATACGGCAAATCCGATAAAGGGGTACCTACTGAAAAGAAGTCCCGCAGAATATATATTAGCTCTGATGTAAACCTCCACTTTCTTTCCGCACTGACTTTAACTCACGAGTCCGGTACAGCCGCCAACAAAACCTCTATTGTTAAGGCGATAAAATTCATGTTCATATATTTCTGTTGTTACTGTTCCACACTGTACGCAGACCGCAAACAGCCCATCATTGACGAAAAGGGTAGGCAATTAATACGGGAGTTATACTGTACGACACCGTATACTGTACGACACCGTGCAGTTAGCATGTGATTGACGTGGCCGGGGTAAGCAAACACGATCGCGAGTTTATAGTATACGAGACGACAGCGACGCCGTGACGATTTCGGGCCGATGCATGGTCAGCGCGCGAAAGACGAAACACAAACATTAGAAAGATTTACATTTAGGAAATTATTTGATGATATAGTCTTTGGACAATTTTTTTATTGTGGCAACTTTTTTTTGTTAAATGCTAAGTATATATAGGTACTAACATAATAATTAAGTTCCTCGGTCTCTATTATTCCACATAACATTTACACGTTACAAATAGAACAAATAGAAGTAAAACAATTGGCGATCTGCTCGCTATAAAGCGATTTCTTCCAGACAACCTTTGGGATCGAAATAAGTAGGCGTTGCAAAAGCAAATACAAATAAACCAAATATTTTCTTTGACTTTTCCATATTTCGTTAGGTGTAAAACTCGCCACAAAGTTAGTGTTCAAAATGTATACATATCTTAGGACATTCGGAACGCCTAGCGTAGCCTAATGCTCAGCGTCAATGTTTCCGGCTCCGGTTCCGGACGGGATATCTAAAACGTCTTCAACGCTTTAAACTAAGTTAAATTTGACGTTTGTAGGTAACGTGATTTTATTTTCAAGGCAGTCTGTCAGTTACTCTGAGTCAACGAATTTAAAAGTATGAAGTATTAATATAAATACATTTCTTATATTAGGTGAGGTATGAAATAGTAGCTAGTAAAAATATTCAATTATGTAACATATTGTATAATATTCAGATTTTGTTAAAGTAATTCAAACACCGTGATATTGACATTAGACAGGACAGTCCCGCAAAATGTTGAAACGTCTCTCGTCGCATTGTTAATCAACCTACTCATTTTTTTACATTTTCTCTGGACTTGCACCTCAAACATGTCTCCCTACTCACTGCAAACGCCTCCTTTACAAATACCTCAGACTTCAAATCAAACGTGACGTGTCGTGTAAACACACGAGTTACTAAATTCGCACGCTCGTCTAATTATCGGCCGACTCACTAACTCACGAGGTGACGTATCGTATAAAACGTCACACACACGAGTTACTAAATTCGCATGCTCGTCACAATTTTTCGATCGACGAAATTCCATAATATGTATTAACATTTAACGTTGCATGACTCACTTGTAAGTTAGATTTTTACAGGACTTTTATCACAAAAATGTCCCACTTCAAATTTGGAACGTACCGTGCCGTGTAAAGCCGCCCACACACGAGTTACTAAATTCGCACGCTCGTCTAATTATCGGTCGACTCAGGCGCTATTTATGAAACGAAACAAAACCAGTAAACGTAAAAGCATTCCTTTACACATCTACTCGCGCTCATAGCAAACACACCCTCACAATAACCTCACACGAAGTGATATGTCTACTTAAACGTTTCATACACGAGTTATCAAATTCGCACACTTGTTACAAATTTTTGGTCGACTCCTATCTGAATTCAATGATATTAACATTTGCATGACTCACTTGTAAGTTAAATTTTTACAGTACTTTTATCACAAAATCGTCCCTACTTCAAAAAACACATCACACTTCTGGAACGTACTGTGCCGTGTAAAACCGCTCACACACGAGTTACTAAATTCGCACGCACGCTCGTCTAATTATCGGCCGACTCAGGCGCTATTTATCAGACGAAACATAACCAGTAAACGTAAAAGCATTCCTTTACACATATACTCGCGCTCATAGCAACACACCCTCACAATAACCTCACACGAAGTGATGTCTTCTCAAACGTTTCATACACGAGTTATCAAATTCGCACACTTGTTACAAATTTTTGGTCGACTCCTATCTGAATTCAATGATATTAACATTTGCATGACTCACTTGTAAGTTAAATTTGTACAGTACTTTTATCACAAAATCGTCCCTACTTCAAAAAACACATCACACTTCTGGAACGTACCGTGCCGTGTAAAGCCGCCCACACACGAGTTACTAAATTCGCACGCTCGTCTAATTATCGGCCGACTCAGGCGCTATTTATCAGTCGAAACAAAGCCGGTAAACGTAAATCATTATTCCTAATAAAAGGTTCGGATGACTTGTGTATTTGGTTTTCTGTTGGGTTCGTTTGTTAATTTGGGCCGTAAAATGAGTGATGAGTCGAGGTAACTTTATAATGGATGTACATAAAGTGTCTTCACTACACTGGATTTATAACTTTTTTTATATGTATTTTATTAGAATTATCCTTAAAATATCTTGTCCTGGAAATAAGATACTAACCTTTTATCTTTTCGATTATAAGTGTGTATATATAATTAAGTACGTTAATTAAATTTTCAAATGTTAATTTTAAATATTTAGATTTTTTTACGTTATAACAAAGATCAAAGGAGGTATAAAAATAAACCGAAATATGGCAAATACACTGTCGAGGAAAATATGATATGATAAGTATATGGATGGTTATTATTTAAATATTAAAGCTAATTCCTTTTGATGAAATTGATGGTAAATTGAAACTAAAAATATGTGAAATTGTCTTTAGTCACATTATTTCATCATCAGCATCATTCTCTTAAGAGCTGGGCTCTTGTCGGTGTAGCTTGATGTAGTAGTCTCCATCTTTGTCGGTCCGAGGCCAACTCCTTGATGTCTTGGTACGACACGACGTTTACATGTTCCTTTATCTGCAGGCTTATGATGGACACTGTCGGCGGATATCTTGATAGTCTGATAAGCTGTCAAGTTATACGAATCTGATATAAGTTATCAGCAAAACATGACAATATGTCAAGTTGTCAGCTTGTTGCCGACAGTTTTCGGTAGTGTGTGTACGTAAGACACCTTAGAGCTTTAAGCCAAGCGGAGTGGCCATTGACAGGCGTTCCCCTCTGCCAAAAATGTATGACCAGTGGTCATACTCATTGTATGGACTGACGTTTATTTGACGTGGCTATTTTGACGTTTCGCATACATTTGACGTTCCCCTACCCCGCAAAAAACGGCAGACTTTTTCCAATAGAAATGAGAGCGCGTGTAGCATCCGGTTGATTTAATAATCAAAGTAAGACACGGACCAATAGAGAAACCGGATACATAGTACTTTTACTCTATTTTCCTAACCACAGTTGAACCTTATTTTATTACCGAGCAAAACAGTTGTTCATGTGACTAGTAAAATTAGTAAAAAGGGTCCCGTAGAGAGCATAATATTATAGGGGGCAGTGTCTTACTCGTACTCGTTACAAAATGTACACATATTAATTAATATTTTGATTGTCTGATGAGTGATGATGATGACGTCTCTACCTCCTTAGTCAAAACGAGACATCAACATATAACCTTCTCTTTCGGGCTCACTTTGTGATCAAAGAGATTACTCCCGTTAAAAATTATAACTTCATGGAGGTAATACGATCAATGCACGATTGCTTTTTGTACCTATGCACTTGTCAATAATGACCAAAGTAGAAATAAGTGACATTTTCAAGTCAAAGGTACGTCATTGGCAGTTGTTAATAGAGTACCTATATTTCTTAAGTGTTTTATGGCAGTAACGCCTTATTGACAAACTGGCAATGATGTACCTTTGACTGGAAAACATCACATATAATGATAAATGTCATATTTTGCTGATGTTATAATTATGTAAATTGTGATGAAAGTATCTGAAGTGCTTTTTATTAATTATTTAAAATAGCAAGAAACAAAATAAAACAACCCGAATATGAGGGTAAGTTTTTATATTGGTTTTTTGATTAAGTATCTGTCTTATCACGGTTTTGCTTGATACCGTGGCTTCATATTTTGTTCTCTCATTAATCTCATTATCAATTTCTTTCATTTTCAGAGAATTGCACATAAAAATATAAACTTCTTGGGGCTTTGGCTACTAGAGTGCAACTAGAATGTCGTAAAAGAGTAAAACTAAGCAATGTTTATTAAAGTGAGTATTAAAGGCGCACCTACATTAGTATTATTAGGTACTTCGCTGGTAAACCAAAAAAATCTCTTGTAAATTACTATACTTACGCATCATGCAAGCAATCAAAACGTCCGATGCATTTTAGTTTATACTAGGTACTCTGCATCTGCATCTTATCCAATGAATCTTAATGTCAACCGAACTCTCCGGAAAACGATGACCGTTTCATGTAAATACAATATAAATCAATTATGTTTGTGGATATTTAGAGTACCATATTTAAATAGAATATTATTTATTTCTAAGCTGCTCTTCTGTCTGCTCTTCTGTTGCTGTCTGTCTGCCCGTCCGTCTGTCCTTGCCTTCGACTTACAGCAGGTTTTTCTTACCCACCTCAAGAACCTGTGCAGTTGTATGTCATTTTTTATTTACTTGGAAATAAATAAAAGTATTCATAACTATGTAATATTTTATTATATATTTTTCTTTTTCCACATGAACCAACTAACCGAATTCTGCGGGAATATAAAGGAATATATAATGATTTTTCGGAATTGTCGGTGATGTTTTCAAAGGTTGTCTATTCGTTTGTATGTAACGTAAGTAACTGTGTTATAAGGAAATATCAAAATATTAATTATAAAACTATATTATAATTTATAACAAGATATGTAGGTATACCGAATGAAAGGCAAGATTTTTCCATGGGTAGTATTAAGACTTCAATATTTTAAAAGGAGGTTGGCTGTATGTTGTCGATGTCATGTCGTGGATGTCTGTCTGTCTATCTGTCCGTCCGTCCGTCCGTTTGTTCGTCCTTCCGTTCATCTGTCCGTCTGTCTGTCCCTCCTCCGTAGCTCAAAAAGAAAAAACAGAACCCTTATAGATTCATGTCTTGGATGTCTGACTATCTGTCTGTCTGTCCGTCCGTCCGTCCGTTAGTCCGTCTGTCCTTCCGTTATAGGTATGTAGTTTTTCTTAGAATATGTCGTAGTTTAAGTATCGTATTTTTATATAGGTAGGAAGTTGTAAGGAAACTTGTTTCAACTTAAACTTCAGTTTTAGAGATGCATGCACAATATTCAGTGCCAAATAACAAGTATAATTTGCTCACATATTAAAATGGTAAATTCTAGGTAGAAATGAGATAATACTATATTAAGTATTATGGAAGTCTTATATTAAAGTTAGTAGCATAATTAAATTAAAGTAGATGTCTGTAGATGTGTGTGTGGATGTGTGAAGTAGGTGTCTGAAGTGGATAGGAAGGTGTGGCGCGAGTTACTGAAGGCCCTCTGCACCTCTCGGGTGCCTTAGGACAACAACAAAAACAACAACAGATGTCTGTTTTATAATGCTGCCACAAAAACAAATTAAAAAATATTAAATTGAAAAAAGGGATTCGTTCGACTGTATGTATATATCTGTCTGTATGAAGATTTTCACCGAGGCACAATGTGCAAAACTTCAAGAGATAAAAGCACCTATTTGATAATTTCATTTGATCATATGTATGTCTTTTCCGACCACGGAACAATGGTGTCCCGGACCTTTGGGAGACGTATGCGAAGCCGAAGCTAATAGGCCCCCATAAAATGCGACATCAAAGATGCCCCAAGGAAAACACCGGTGCGGGGTGCGGGGGCTGGGGTATGTACAGAGGTGTCACTGGACTTTAAACATATGGCCAACTCGCCACTTATGTTTCCACATTTACCTTCGAGAACGCAGCTCTAACAACGACCCCACTCTGTACAGCCGGCTAAGGCAAGCAAGAGGCACGGGACCTGTCCCACCCATCCGGCAGGGCACCCCAGGGGCACTCAGGTTCGCGGAGATGCTACTCTTCAACAGCACGCCACAGGCTGATCATGTGTATTATTATTACTTTTACCATTAATTAAATGTTTTTCATTTCATATACGGCGGAGGATATATTGAGTGGCGAAGAAGTTACAACAGTTTAAAAATATCAAATGAAAACTACTAGTAGTCCACGCGATTTACTTGTAAACGAGTTGACCAATATAAGAAGACCCATATGAAAATTTTTTTTCGCCTTCTAAGTCCACAACCCCTTGATCGATCCAGCTCATAAACCAACTCTCAAATTTAACCCCAACAAATTTCATAAAGATCAGAAAAACTGAAAAACGTTATTAAAGTTATTGTCGAACACACTTTTTTTGTTATTTTTGTACATTACTCTCTCCGTCATGTCCGTACCGATTATGGAAATCCTTTTTTTGATTGTAAGTATATACTTATATATTGGTCCCGTTTTTGTCAAAACGCAGTTCTGATGATGGGATCCATAAGGAATCAAGGGAACTCTTCAAATCTTTAGGGCATACATATAGTGATTTTTGTGCTTGTATTTAGTAATCAAGCATTTTCACTTAAAAAGGTGACTTTTGATGAAGTAGAACTGTAGATGATGATCAATCAGTACAGAACTCTTCAACGACGCACACATTTCAAGTTTGACAAAAAGTTAGAGAGCGGTTCTGCCAGTGTTTCATTTATTAAATTTACCTATTTATTACCCACTATTTCATATTTGTGCAAATATTCCACCGCTTCTTCCTGAATTAATTGCAAAAAAAATATCGATACATCTCAGATTGACAAGTAGGTATTTTGTTAATTAACACATTTAGTAAAAGATTTTTTTTTCAGGATTATCTAAATATGTACCTGACAATAAAGAAACTCAATCTATATTGACTGATTCGTATATACGTACGAGCTAAAGATTGATCACTTACTTCGTGCCTTCGTGTGTAAAAAGCCAAAAACCACAGTTTCGTGTCAAGAAATCACGCCAATCAACAACAGCATTTTACATTATTCAATAATTTCTTTTGTCCCCAAAAACATAATTTATGCTGTTAACAAAAAATACTTGAGGATGTCAGCCAGCACTCACGTATTAGGAGGATCATTAGGTTTCAATTAATAAATATTTTTTGTTGTGAATAATTGAATATGAACGATAATGTGAATAATTGAATATGTACCTACCCCAAGTTTTGGGCCAACTGTGCCAAATACGTGCATTACTTTCTCTAGTCTTTTATTTTGATATAAATCTGCTGTTAAAACGTACAATTGCACACACTTTGCACAATTTGCACACAACTTCATTGCCTTTATTATATCGAGTTCATCCTTACTTGTCTTATAGTGTAAACAAACATGTGTCAATCTAGGCATCGTAATGTCGGTTATTTTTGAGATTATTTGTTCGTTACTGCGATTATTGAAGAAAGTTTTTATTAAAAGTGATACTTTTCAGTGGTTACTTGGTTGAATTCAGTATTTTGTTAATTTCTCTAGTATAAATCAAAATTTTAAGTGATAATCCCATAGAAAAGTGTCACAGAGTTGTGGTATTAGAGATATGTTTGTTTACATGATAAGACAAGTAAGGATGAATTCGGTATAAAATCATATACTAAGAGAGTGAACATTTTGATACAATAACGAGAGCAGTGAAACTCCTCTAATTAATTTGCTACATTATCCTTCTGACTAGATCCATACGGAGATAAGAATTACACGCCAGTTGGGAAGAAGGAATACCAAAGCAGTTAAAATAATCCACCGAAGGTGTCTGTTTCATATAGGACAGGGCCTATATATGTTTTTAAATGTTACAAAAAATAATTCGAAAAAGAGAGAGATTAACGGCCTCCATAGCCTAGTTGGTAGTGACCCTGCCTACGAAGCTGGAGGTCCCGAGTTCGAATCCTGGTAAGGGCATTTATTTGTGTGCTAATCTCAAATATTTGTTCCTGAGTTATGGATGTTTTCTATGTATATAAGTATGTATTTATATATCTAAGTATGTATATCGTCGCCTAGCACCCATAGTACAAGCTTTGCTTAGTTTGGGGTTAGGTTGATTTGTGTAAGATTGTCCCCAAATATTTATTTATTTATTTAATTTATTTCTTAAAAAGCTTATAGAATTATTTTTTTATCTACGCCTCTGCCGATGAACATGACAGATGCTCGGATCTAAAAATAATGATAGAGTCATTTGGGGTAACTTCACGCACTTTTGTCTTTGACTTCATACCTCGCAAAAAAATAAGTATTACGAGTAGAAGAACTAGAAAATAATCATTGAATTGAGTACTTATAAGGGTACAAATTGAATAAACAATAAAAACATTAGCTATCTTATTTTCGAAGCAGAATAAAAATAATGAGAGAAAACCGGAATCCGCATACTTTGAACCATGCGGGTAAATGTGCACACCAATATAAAAGTCCCAATTTCAAACTAAAAATATATTCTTGTTAGAGTTTGTCCGGAAAGAAGAGTGTCGTGGTTTATGTGGGAACTCATATATTCTACGGCACTTCTTTCTCAGGACAGGCTTCTACTCCAAACTGTAAATAATTCCACAGTATGCAACGCAAAATAGGTATCTAGATACGGTTGGACCAGAGAGTATATATTTTATAGAAACGCACAGTCTGAAGAAATTTTTGAGGCTCTAAGTCTGAAGCGCCATTTGAACGAGAGCTACCCAAAGTTTAAGAGGAAATGACATCTGCCCTACATTGCCATCTAATAACGGGTATCTAGTAACGGGTAACGGGTACTTTCTTCTTTTTGACGAAAGACTACACGTAGTCCGTAAGGGACTGCAACGGCGGATCGGTGTCACGGTGTGATTTACCTTGGCAAACCTAGCGACCTTTGTGAGTGGGATCTAGTAACGAGTAGCTTGCCTTAGTAATGCTACTCGTTACTAGATGGCGCTAGATTAATTATTTGGTGTCAATGAAGTTTGCAGTCACTCTTTGTGCCAAACTGAAGCGCTGGTAGCCGGGCGGTAAAACGTCTGACTTTCAATACGTAGGTTTCGGGTTCAAACCACTGAGTTCTTTGGAACTTATGTACGAAATATCATTTTTTACCAGTCGCTTTTTGGTGAAGCAAAACATCTTGAGGAACCATACCTAATCCCAATGAGGAATAGTTTCTTCTTTGAGTAGCTTTCGTAAGAATACGTTTCGCACTGAATAACTATGATTATTCATGGGATTAGGGTCATTTGAGCCTTGGCAAAGCGCACCCCAGGGTCAAATGAGCCGCGGCCTATGCCGGGACTAACGCTATGAGAATGATGATATGTGCCAAACTCTTCGTCACACATTTCAAATGGATTACAGACATCCATATTAGCTCTGCTATGGAGTTTTCTCTTTTTTTTCTTCGGCAGCAGCAACTGCTCATAACATAAAATGAAATACCTCCACTCTACAAAACAATAACATGGTAAGCATAGAATCGTTCTACAAAGTAACTTTTATTACATTACAAAAACCAGTTACTTGCTAGAAATCAACGAAAAAAAAAAGAATTTTCATACGTTAAAGTTCCCGACAACTGTTATCGGGATCCGATGAGCACCTATATAAAGTTAACAAGTTTTGCTGTCATAAAAAGTACAAATTATCAAGTTATCCGCTAGCGCCGTCAAAGTGGAAAACCCGATTTTCATCGTGGATAACCATAGTGTAAACGATATTTTTTTACACACACACATTCAAAAAACATGCGTGCTTACAGTGGACAATATGTCAAATTATCAAAATATCATTCCACTATCAGATGTCAAATGGAAAATGGACAAAGTTATCAGATTAAGGATAAACATGGCGGTAACTCTTTATTTTAAACTGGTTTATACTGGTTTATATCAAGTTATCAGCTGACAACTTCTGCCATCATAAGCCTGCTGGTTCATATAACTTTTCCTTGGTCTTCCTCTCTCTCTCTTTCCGTTTATCTTCCCTTCTAATATGTTTCTAATGAAATCGTCGTGCCGTAGCAGGTGCCCGAGCATTTTTCCTCTTCTGTTTTTAATTGTGCTCATCAGGTTTCTCCTCTCATTTATTCTATTTAGCACGGCTTCGTTTGTTACTCGTTCTGTCCAGCTTATTCCTAACATCCTTCGCCAGCACCACATCTCGAATGCTTCCAAGTATTACACATTATTTCATCTGTATTTATTTTATACAGCAGTCCTTATTTTGGTTGGGAGACAAAAGACACTTTGGTTGAAACCGACTACCGCACCGCTATCATAATAATTCGAAGGGGATTTTATATTTAAATTCGTATTTCTCTAAAAGGTCTAAAAGGTACACGTAACCTTCTAAAATGCTTACCCCAGTTTGAACAACTTTGTTAATAATGTACCCAGTAAAACGTAGACTATCCCCCACACTCAAATTTTCCGACCAAATAAAACTATCAAGTGTGGGTATTTATTCTATGACCTAAGTCCCGATTTCCATATGCATGAGTGCCAGGCGGCTATATAGAACCACACCAACACAATTCCAACTTTAATCCCTCAGTGCAGGGTTCTTTATAGCCTGGCTCAATTCTCGAGAGTCCATTTGACTAGTACATATTAGTAAAAGTTCCCAACTTCCCGATGTACGGTTGCCATAAGTTGCGAGCTTAGGGAGACAGTTTAACACGCGATTGGCTGATTAAAACGGAGTTAAGTTCGATATTCTGTCACGTACTTGGTGGAGTTAAGTTTTGTAATTAGAAGTAAATAAAGCAGATGACAGTTTCCAATTTGAGAGTATAGTGTAGTCTCCCAAACTTATACATTTATAGTTAATAGAACTCGAATGAATGATATACCTACGTAATTTATTCTATTGCAAATACATTTTATATACAATACTAATACAAGACTAAAACGTGTTTTAATCGGTTCATAAAAATATTTTCTTCACTCTCTCCGATCCATTTGCCACTTAGTTACTTAAATAATTTACGCTGTTATTCATGATTATGAACGTCTTACAAAGCCTTACAGGTAGGGAATGCAATACGGGTATTATTTGTATTGGCCATCCCGGTACAACGGTATTGGGCCATATAAAAAATACACTACTCACGGAGACGGACGGATTTTTTTTGGGAAGCCTTGTTTTTCCACTTTGTATGGAGAAAACTGTCAGATTACTGTCTTGAATTAAAAGTATGATATTAGCTCGACACTGATTTTTCAGTGTCTAAAAGGTTCTAACATGGTGAGAACCAGGAATTCCTGGTTCCGGTACTGATTTTGTATGGAAAAGGAGAAGCGGGAGCACACCCTACTCAGTAGATACACAATGCACCTCGTATTTAAAAAATGCGCTCTAGTTAAAAAAACTCTCAACATAAAATTCAATTAACCTTTGCGCGTACATTTTATAGAACGGTCCAATAGACGCTTCAAACTTCCCCCGCGTCAAGAGTTAAAAAGTAAAACCTTGTCCCGCATTCATCTTGAGCGTGGCCACCCCAATTCTCACTATCCGAAATAAAATATTTATACGGCCCGAGCGCAGTTTTTCTCTTTGATTCAGTGGTTTTATTGGAACCGCTCGCGGTAATAGATGGCTTGGGGCGGTGGCCATAAATAAAATTAGTCACAATTGATGCTTTTAAGCTAATTCTATCATATCATAGAGGGCTGGAGTAGTTGGTATACTTGTTACTTAAATCGCCAAAAAAGCATGAAGAAAGTTTTTTTTTTGTGTTTGAGAGCTTCCGTGGATTAACTGTGTTAGCGATGAGGGGTCTGTATTTGTTACATTTCATAGTATACAGGGTGTAACAAAAATACTGCGCTGGTGATCCGTTTAAGGGAATAATTGGTATCGTATTGCGAGTAGGAAAAAGTAGAAGAAAAAATCAATACAAGTAGGTATATCGTCGCCTAGTACCCATAGTATTAAGCTTTGCTTAGTTTGGGACTAGGTTGATATTTGTAAGGATATCCCCAAATATTTAATTTATCTTAAAGACTACAAAATTTACTCCAAAAACTACTGTTTTAGATTACCCATGTTCACGATTTACAGAACCATAACGAGCTAATAAAACAACTTAAAAGTAGTGTATTCAGATTCCGGATTAAACTTAAAAAATAAACACGTTTTTGTGAACCCGACTACGGATTACCCATGTGATTAATATTATACCGACTTCCAAATAAAAATGACAAATACCCCAATTTAACAGCCATTGGAAGCTCTATGCTTTTAGTAATAAAAGTTACAGTTTTTGTGTAAAGGATTTTAGTAATGGGACGTTTCCTACACATGTTGCTAGCGATTTAAGGAAGTTGATGTCTATATTTAGTACGAGAATGTCTAAGAGTAAGTTGGAGTTACGTATATGGTTCCGTACTAAAAAGGGGGCATACAGAAAGTTTCCGGAATATACAATAAAAAGTTTGTTATCAAGTTGTTCCTTAAGTCACTTTGCATTGCACCACTATGTACTTTGTCTATGGGCCTGGAAATAAACGTTTTTCAGGCAAAGTTAAAGATTTGCCTACACATTTGAACCTTACTCCTTTGAAATTAAGTGCAAAAGTGTAAACATATCTTTGACGTCAACTGTACATCCATGTTTGTATCTACTTCGACAAAAACGCTAGCTGCATAGCATAATATAAACGTAGTAAAAAGCGGATTTGCTATCAGCGATTTACTACAAATACTAGTACTGCCAATTTTGTCTTTATGTGTTTCCTTAGAATGTTGGCTAATAGGCTAGTGCCACACAGGATAATATTTTAATCACCAGTCATATTGAGCGAAGTGATTAAGACTATTAGGGTTTGCACAAGGGTCTGATTTACTACGGCGAGAATCGGGATTTTCGGAATTTCTTGTATAGAAAATCAGAATCTAAAAGCCGTGATGCCAACCCTTATTAGGAGGCCATTTTGAATACTATGGGACCAACCTCGATATTCCAAAAAAAATGGCTTCCCCGTACTATAGAAACATTTTCAAGGAACCCTAAGAAATAATTCAGAAGCTTAAACAAATACGCGGTGGCTTTGTATTGGTTTTATTTAGCCACGAAATTAGAAGAATTCCAGTAAATTATCACTGTCACTTCCACTTGTGAACAACATTGCGTGCTTTTTGTTCTTTCCTGAGTAGCATTTTCTAATTGTACACTGAGAGAAATTTGCTTTGTGAGTCTAACAAATTCGACTTGTTGCGTGTTTATCAGTTTGAAACTAAAGTATTTTAGTAAACGGAATCGATCAACAATATTGATAATACAAGTCGAATTTGTACGAACAACAAGGTTAAACTTGTTAAAAGATATTGGATTGAATCAACCAAATATATGTTTAAAACAATATGTGCCATGTTGGTTTTATATAATCGAGTTGTTGATTTAAATAACACTTAAACTAAAATGACAAGTAACTTGTAGAATGAACTCATTAAACTTAACAAAATCAAACTTGTAGTTTTAACCAAAGAGCTTGTAGGCGCTATTTTAAAATGAGAGTTTGGTTGAACGAACATGAATTCTGGTTATTTTTCTCTCAGTGTAAAATTGAATATTTATTGTGCTTATTTACCTATTGCAGGAAAGGAAAATAGATAAGTAGGTTAGGTCCCTACCTAAAAGGAGTACCATAGCTCCCTAAAAGGCATCAGGGCATTGCCCCATAATGCTGCTAGGGAGCAGCTGCTGTCTTAAAAACTACCATCGATGATGACAATATCTTAACACTGTCCATGTCATTGTCTTACCTTAAGTTAGCACTGTCCCATCTTAACTTAACTGCAATTCAGGCGACTGGGTAGAAGTTGACTATTTATAAAATTAAGAGTCGCCAGGATGCTCGCGTGAACTCGCGTCCCCATACAAACGTAGTTCAGCTCTCATTTTAAAACGACATGCTTTAGAACCACGAAATTTGGCATGGGCATTCTAGCAGTACAGATCTATGTCGGTAATTCGTTTTCGTTGCTAAAAAATGTAATACAAAGAAAACATAGCAAAAATAAGTTTTGTATGTAAATCTGTATCTGGCTGTATTTTCTTTGTATTACAATTTTTTGCAACGAAAACTAATTACCGACATAGATCTATACTACTAGAATGCCCATGCCAAATTTCGTGGTTCTAAAGCATGTCGTTTTAAAATGAGAGCTAAACTACGTTTGTATGGGAACGAGAGCGTCCTGGCGACTCTTAAACGAGTAAGTTACTTGGCTTAACGGCCTCCTAGCCTAGTTGGTAGTGACCTTGCCTATGAAGCAGGAGGCTCCGGGTTCGAATCCTGGTCAGGGCATTTATTTGTGTGTTTATCACAGATATATGTGGGCCTGAGTTATGGATGTTTTCTATGTATTTAAGTATTTTCTATATCTATCTATTATATATATCGTCGTCTAACACCCATAACACAAGCCTTATTGAGCTTACTGTGGGACTAGGTTGATTTGTGTAAGATTGTCCCATAATATTTATTATATATTACTTGGCTACTACTACTACCTATTGTACCTAATAGATTTATTTTGTTTTGTAAAAACAAGTACTAAAACTAGCCATTTCCAATGCAAATTCCTGCTGAAAATACTTGAACCTAGCCACAAACGCAAAATACAAAATCACCTCCACTCTAAAAAGCACCATCCCCACCAACCACAAAGTCCAAATTCCCACCACACCACTACAATAAACATATCCATCAATCGATGCCCAACTCTCGCGTCTAACAAGAATCAAATTAACAATTTATCAAGTTGTCACATGTCCACTACCGCTAGGACTTTAACTAGGGCTCTAAATGTTTGGCCACAGGGTTGAAGTTACACTGGACGTGGCAGGTAGTAGTGTTGTGGATGCGGTCGGTTGCGGGTAGGAGGGTTAAAATGTTTTCCGTGTTTACGGTACGGGTATCACCTGTCCGCAACGCAGTGGACACTGGGACAGTATTACTGATTTATCTTTTACCGAAGACGAAGGAAATAAACAGACTAAGTATATTATTTTATTATGTTTACGCAGTTTTATTGTGGTAAAGACGTCTTTCTAGCATTTCGCCACGGCTCAATGGAGCCGGGTTTCCACTCGGCAACCTAAGTTGAAGAAGTAATCGTAGGTAGGTGGAAACTACACTAAAACACGTTTTTATTAAATTATTAAGTATAGTATAGATTCCCGGTTATGTATGAGTGATTACAAAAAGATTGAATGTCGTTGTTATTAAATTTAAAATCGAAGCCATGTAGGAAACATCCTAAGAACAGATGTGGCTATCTCTCATAGTTTCTGACTTCTCCATACTAACTTTGGATTTGAACTCGCCTAGTTAAAATAACTCGTACCTACAATATTCGCGAATCGCGAAATAAAATGACACTCAAGTTTCTTCGTGTGACTGAAACGCTTTGTAGACTTTTAAAATTCAAGAATATTTATGACCAGCATTTGTATTTTTAGAAGCAATTTTAGTAAAATCTTTTATTTTAGCAATGCACACAATTCCGTCTCTATCACGTCTGTGTTATATATACTTATACAGAGTTTGTTGTAGTAGATAGAGTAGATATACCCACTTCTATAGATACTCGGTGATTTAGTTTTCGATACATACCGTTTGATCGACTGTGTTAAAAATCCTATGCAAATTAAGACCTAACGCAAATGTAATCGCTACGTTACGTTAGTGAAACGAATACGCCAAGGGTTCAGAGGTCAGTTATTATCATCATCATCATCATCTCAGCCATAAGACGTCCACTGCTGAGCATAAGCTTCCCCTTTAAGGGGGGATTTGCCATACGCGCCACGCTTGGCAGGCGGGTTGGCGCGCGCAGTTTTTTTGCTTATTGTATACAATTACAGTTATTAATATTATATACAATTTTAATTAAAAACTAGGACAGAAGAACGCCTACTTATTTATTACTTATTTCAAATGGGTTTAGTGAAATTGATTATCAAAATAATGAGAAATATAGAAATCTATACAAACGCGAAATGCAGCATGTAGATTTAAAAAATATGTTCTTGATTTGGAATTAATAAGAAATTATTATATGCATCGCGTTCACAACATTAATACGTGCAAGAGAGATGCATACAAAATTAATAACTTTTTAAATTTAAAATACTATGCTCGTTGTTTAAAAAGCCATACCAACATGAACTCCAAAAATCAACATACATAGGTACAGACGTAGTTGCGTACCTAAAGGTCTTATATATTAAAGTCATATATCAAAACCCTAGATTTTAAAATAACCCCGTAATCATAAAATAAAAGCTTGTTGTTTTTATCATGAATACTATAATTTGTAGTAATTGATAACCTGCCGTTCAGAGGTTTGTTGTGGGCCGCGTATAAAATATATTGCTAGTGGGGTTCCGTGGCGGATTGGGTAATGGTCAAGGTTTAGGTCTGATTATTATAGCACGTCAGTGGCAAACAAGCATAGGTACATATACGCAATTATGTATATACCTCGTTTTTTTCAGATTAGAAAAATAACGGTCGATTTCGACACTTTAGCTGTATTTTTTTCAGCCATATCTGGGCAAAATATAAATGAAACTATTTTTTTCCACTATTAGTAATACGCTTAAGCCAATACGATGCAAAATGGCAAATTTTAAAATCGTTTTCCCAAAAATCGCATGACGACAATCGCACGATTTTTCTAATCTGAAAAAAAACGAAGTATAGTAAGCGATCACGGTAATAGTCTCTCGACGCTTGTAACTTCGGCAGCGCGCATATAAGAGCTATATATGCTCAGCAGTGGGCGACAAATGGCTAAAATGATGATGATGATGATGATCTTTTAAAACACATCTTTTTTTGATAAGGAATTAAAGTTAAAATTAAAAATATTTTACATTATTTCCTTCACAGTAATTAAACACGAACATTAACAAAATACCAGGTGTCAGTGTCAATAACACTAAGCAAGCCGGAGATAATTTGGCCTTCCTTCTCTCAATGAGCTACAAGAGACGTTTCCAACTGTCCGACAATCGGGTAAGCCGGCGGTAATAAAGTTATGATTATGAACACTACACCACAGGTTGACTACCACATCATCTCAGCCATAAAACGTCCACTGCATAGGCCTCCCCTTTAAGGGGGGGGGGGGGGTTTGCCATACGGGCCACGCTTGGCAGGCGGGTTGGCGCGCGCAGTTTTTTTTTTGTTTATTGTTGTTTAGGCTTTCGGAAGATGCAGCTGCCCATCTCCCGATATATTCCCTTAGCAGACTTAGGTAGGCTACCTATTTACCTAATTAACATTTACAGTCTGAAGCATTTAAATGGTAAAAACCCGGGTTTTTACTTAACCTACCAATTTCACAAAAAAATTATCGGAACCCGTGCGTAAAATGTACAGTGCACGTTGAAACGGTTATTTTTATAACGACAATCAAAACGCTATGCCACCTACGACGCTGCCGTATAAATTTCACCTAACCCATACTTAACCCTGTAATAGCCGCGTAAATACGGCCACGAGCTATTGGACGATCGCAGGGTTGTCGAGTGTGGGAATAAGTTTTGTCGAACGAGCGAACGCAGCGAAGCTAAGTTCTTACAGAAAACTACGGATGCAATATAACTGTCACCTAGTTACTGGGAGGTGTATTTCGATAATTTTTGATATTGAAGATTTGTTCCGGGTAGGGCACGCAGTACCATATTTCTTGTATGGTCAATCCGGTATTGGTCATACATATTGCTAAGAATGCACTCCAATGTATCAATCATGTATACAGGATGTAACAAAAATACTGGTGATCCGTTAAGGGTTAATTGGTATCGTATTGCGATTAAGAAAAAGTAGGAGAATTTTTTTCCGACACGACAAACATTTTAGTTTGTATGAGACACAATATCTATACAATTCCAAAAAAAATTCGCTAAAAAATCTTTTTTTTTTCCTACTTTTTCATAATTAAATTACGATACCAATTATGATATTAAAAGGATCGCCAATATTTTTGCTACAACTTATGATAAGTTTGTAAAATTCTCAATTCTATGATATTTATTTATATAATACTCTTAATATTTATTAAAGAAAAAGAATATTGGCAACCCTATTGAAGGCATCGAATATTAATATTTTCGAGTCGGCTGCTTCGCGGCTTAGGGGTGCAAATGTGGAAGGATTGAAGACTTTCTCTCTATATGTACGTATGCTTATTGAATTAGTTTAAATGTATGTAAAATACGTGACATATAAAAAAAAGAAAAAGAAAATATATACCGAGTAATCCAATTGAGACACATAAAGCCCCAGAAATATGTAACACGTTTTTTTGGCTCTAGTAAATAAGATTTCAGAGATTTTTACTAGGATAACAAGATGGTTATGTTCGTGGTTTTTATTTATCCTATACGCCTTAATCCTATACGAGTTTCATTGTGTTTGGTGGTCGACTTTCCGTATCATAATTACCGACCTCAGTCCAGATACACGTTGTATATTTCGTATTTAACAATTACGAGACTTGGTAAAAATATATCAAAAATATACTAACATTTTACCTAAAAGCTAGGTGTCACCCGCTGGATCTGCCTGTCGGATATGCCCGGCGGACAGATCCATCAATATGGCGCTATACTGATCTGTCCACGGACACATCTGTGTCCATCGCCATACATTTATGGATCTGCCTGCTGGACATGACAGATATAGCGAGCAGATAGGCTCTACCGTCAGCAGCGAAAGTAGTTAAGCGATTGAGGTGACTGCGATATATTAACGTAACCATTATAAAAGCTGTTACATCAACTACTAGTAGTCCATCTCGAACTGAGAACTCGCGATTTCCTTGCAAACGTTATGACCAATATAACGAGACCCATATGATTCTAGCTCCATAACCCCTTAATCGACCCTGCTCATATACGAACTCTCAAATAATATATATCACGGCTACAACCCCATCAAATTTCATGAATATAAAAAAATTACAAAAGTTATCGTCGAACAAACTCAAAATCAAAAAACCATGGAAATGCCGAGACGTCCCAGTAGCCAGTAGTTATTTGTAAGAACTCACTTCGCTTACTCTCCGCTCGTTCGAAAAAGCTCAAGTTAGCATCTAGTTTACAGCTTAGCTAATGAGCTTGACACGACTTTGGCGCAGGCGCGGTCCCAGGGGGGGGGGGGGGGGGGGTGTCACATGAGACATGACCCCCCCCCCAAATCGTACATTTCAAATGGAAAAAAAAAATTCTGACCCCCTCAAAAGTTGGAAAAATAATTTTTGCATTAGTGTCCCCCTCCAAAATTTCAGCCTGCGACCGCGGCGCTGCTTTGGCTTCGTCACATTTATTACGTAAGACAATTTTAGAAGATTTTGACCTCCTACGTAGACAAGACCTGAACCGCTAAATCCTGTTATTTACGTAATATAATAAATGAATGGCGCCTTTATTGTTAAGAGAACAAGAAAGTATCCTAATTATTTTAAAAATCGATCGCTTCTCTACTTATGCGACCAACTGTACAGCGTCATTCATTAGACTACTTACTTAGAAACCATAATCAGTCCGCCTGACGATATCGGCCTGTCAGTTTTTGACAGCTCCGAACAACTGACAGCTTAGGCCAATATCGTCAGGCTGACTGATAGTGGGCCCCTTTAGAGTCCGACTTATGTATTCCCATCCGTGATCACACTGATCACAGATGAGAAAGATTTCTATGAAAAATCTAGTCTCATCCGTCCCCAGCGGACACATAGATGCATAGACTTTTAAATGACATAATGTTAAACGGACGTTATTTATAAATAAACGTTCCTGCTGACTCGTCCACAAGTAGATGGCGCTGTTTACTAAGTTATATCCTAAAACAAAAAGTCCTGTCTCGTTTATATGTTAAATCTTCAGTAACTGGCCACCTTTCCATAAACTATTCACCTACATACAAACAGTATTAATTTTAGTATAACCATAGAGTAACTTAAAAGAGCAGCACAGCCTAAGAACTTTTTCAAGCTTAAGTCTATCACACAACGCAACGAAATGCGTAGTGAGCTCTTTACTCTGTTTGTGGACTTCGAGAAGGCGTTCGACAGGGTCAAGTGGACAAGTATATGGCGCATACTGAAGAAAAGAGGCATACCGGAAAAGATAATAAAAATTATTCAAATTCTTTATTTGGGTTCCTCTTGCAGAGTTATGCATAAAGGGCAGCTGTCTGACCCTATACCTGTCACGGCTGGTGTGAAACAGGGTTGTTTGCTATCGCCGCTTTTGTTCCTGATAGTCCTGGACGACGTGATGCGCAGAGTGACAAGACATGAGACCAGAGGGCTGCCATGGGTAAACGGAGGAAACCTTGAAGACATTGACTTTGCCGACGATCTCTGTCTGTTTGCAACGTCACGCGAGCATCTTCAGTCCAAGACGCAGGACCTCTCTAAGTTCGCTGCAGAAGAAGGCCTGCGCATAAATTGCTCGAAGACGAAGGACATGCGTCTTAACACTTCGGACACGGCGTCGATATATGTCAACGGGGAGGCAGTCGAACAAGTCGAGCGATTCACGTACCTGGGAAGTGTGGTCGATCCGACAGGGGGTGCAGACAGCGATGTCGAGGCGCGCATCAACAAGGCACGAGCAGCGTACGCGCAATTGAAACCTGTCTGGACGTCCAGTGTGATCACGCGGCGTACAAAAATCAGAGTGTTCAACTCCAACGTCAAGTCAGTCCTACTGTACGGATGCGAGACGTGGCTAGTAAGACAAGATATCACCAATCGGCTGCAGGTGTTTATCAACAAGTGCCTGCGGCGTATCCTGGGTATATACTGGCCGCGTACCATCTCAAACGCGAGGCTGTGGGAGATGACTGACCAGAAGCCCATAAGGCAGGAAATCCTGGAGAGGAAATGGCGATGGATCGGACACGCACTCCGTAGACCGGACAACCACTTGCCCAAGCAGAGTCTCCGCTGGCAAGCTACTGGCAGTAGAAGGTCGGGACGCCCCCTTACTACATGGAGGCGATCAGTTGAGACGGAGGCTGGCTCAATTGGTCTCGACTGGAAAGAGCTGGAAGTAGCCGCTCAAGATCGCGACAAATGGAAAACTCTTCTGCGAGCCCTATGTCCCTAATGAGGGATAACAGGAAGAAATCATCATCATCATCATCAAGTCTATCACGCCATCTAGTTGCGAGCCACTTTAAGGTACCCAAAATGTAAGAGGAAATATCACCTCCATCTAGTAACGAATAGCGTACTAGTAGTACACTAGTCGTTACAAGATGGATCTGATATTTATATTGTAGCAAATGGAAATCCGTGATCTCTGCCTACCCCTTTTGGGATATAGGCGTGATTTTATGTATGTGTATGTATTTTATCTTTAGGCCGCTCTAAATAAATTTAAAAAAATCTTTATTCAGGTATAAACCCATTCAAAATTACATTACAATCAAATATAATAAAATAAAATAATCTCAACTAGATGGCGCTAAATACTTGGAGCCTCAAAAAGTTCTTAGACTATGGCCGTCTATTATATCTTTAATTCAATTCAATTCAATTTTTAAAATATGGCATTCTGTCCACAATATTGGGACAATTTTGCCAATGTCGAAGTAGATACGATAAGTGTACGGTTAATTAATTAAAATTTCGCTCCAAGTGCTGGACGTTGTACGGTGAGGTTAGGCTTTTTATAAGGAGATAGCTACTCCCTACAAACAGCACGTGGACTAACGGATATCTAACTCAAACAGGGGTTACACATGTTTCGAGACTAATTCTTCATTAGTTGCTCACTAGTTCGTCAAATCACTGCAGAATAAGCTATATATTACACATTGAATCACGAAAATGAACATAAAATAAGAAGTTTTTCCCGAAACCAAACCACCTTGCTCGACAAGATGGCCGCAAGTCCATTATATCTTTAAGTATATGAAGGGTACACGGAAAGAACATGTCTAGTCCCTTTTTTCGTAAAATGTGATTCTTGTATCAAAATGTAGAGCTTGCAATGAACCATTAGCAACAACTTCTGTAACAGCTGGAATTTTTAACATAAATCCACTTTTTAATTCATCAAAACCATCTAGTTACGAAAATATGGTTAATTGAATCGTTCCAAACTTTAAAACCGCTATAACTCAAAATGTTGTCAAAGTGACTAGACATGTTCTTTCCGTGTACCCTTCATATGGTATAACTTGGCCAGTAGTTGAACGGTGGCCAGTTACTGGCGATTTACCCAACATCAAGTACAGTACATACAGTCAAAAACAGATAAATATTACAGGCCGATTACCGACTCGTTTGCTTGTTTCCTTGTAGAGATAAAATGGGTATTATATTATAATAATATTCTACGAAGCCATTGTCAAGCTATTACTATATCTGGAGCTCGAATTAGAATACAATGAGGCGATTATTGAATAAAAATGAGTTTGATGACTGCGTGTTTGATCTCAGGAAGCTTCTTATAGATTGTTATTACAGCTTGAATATTTGTTGTGGTATTGAGTTCTTTGGTAACATATACATTACTAGCAGTTGCCCGCGGCTTCGCCCGCGTACATTATGATTAATGCAGATTTCTACTCTTGAATAAAGTTTTTCCCCGCGACTTCCTTTGCGTAGAATTAGTAATTGACCCTCCTTTTTACCCTCTTAGGGAATGACTTCTGGGATAACTACTATGTATCCATCCCCAGAACTCAAACTATCACTATACCAAATCATCTAAATAGGTTCAGCGGTTATCAATTCCCCATATAAACTTTCAACCCCCTTTTCACCTCTTAAAGGGTTGATTTTCGGGATAAAACTATCCTATGTCGTTTTCCGAGACTCAAACTATCTCTATACCAAGTTTCATCTGAATCGGTTCAACTGAAAATAATTCTCTATAAAACTTCCAACCCCTTTGCTATGCACCCCCGTAAACGTTGTTTTTCGGGATGAATATAATTTTGCCCCTTCCCGGGACCCAAACAAAGTCCATACCAAGTTTCATCTAAATCGGTTCAACATTTAAAAAGCCCCATACAAACTCTTAACCCCCATTTCATCCCTTTAAGTAATGATTTTAGGAAATTAAAAAAACCAGGCAAGCACGGGTCTTACTTGCGCCTCAAAGGTCAACTTTTTTATTACATTTTTGAAAAAAGACGCTTTCAGCATGATTTCATGAGAATTTATAGGGCGGCTGAGTGCGAATCGGACTCGTACCCCGATTTTTAATTTATTTTTGTCTTAAGTCGGACTGGTGCTTGACTGCACTCTTATTAGTTTTCCTGTAATTTAAACGTAAATAACTATTATATCTGTAATTTTTACAATTTTTTCTGTCGAACAGTTTCCGATATAGATTAATTTTATGTTAAAGTTATGTATTAACATACATAACTGATCTGACTGTTCGAATTTTAACAAATTATACTAATTAGAGATCCTCACATTAAGCCCTTTTATTTGATACGCCACACAATAAAGTTATTTGATATTTGATTTCTCATTTATCTACCCACAAATAAATTGGCGTTACATGCCTGCCTTTAGGTCACTGACTTACAAACAAAGTCGCACCATAAGGGTTCCTTTTCTACCATTTTGGTACGAAACCCTAAAAACATCCTTTTCGCTTCCCGGGACTCTCTATACTAAGATTTATCAAAATCGATTCAGCTGTTAAAAATTCCCCATTCAAACCTCCAACGCCATTTCATCTCCTTAACCTTAGGGTTAATTTTTGAAATAAAAACTATTTTTATGTCCGTTCTCGGGACTTAAACTATCTTTATACAAAGTTTCATCTAAATCATTCACGTTTAAAAATTCCCCATGCAATCTTGCAACCCCCGTTTCACCCTTAACTTTTAGGGCTGATTTTCGAGATATATACTATTTTATGTTCCTTCTCGGGACTCAAACTACAAAGCATTAAGTTTCATCTGAAATGGTCCAGGTGTTGAAAATTTCCTAAACAAAATTCCAACCCCTTTTTCACTCCTTCAAGGGATGATTTTCGGAATGAAAACAACCCTTAGTCATTTCCAGGTATTCACACTTACTATATACCAAGTTTCGTCTAAATCGGTTCGACGGTTTTAAAATTCCCTATACAAACCTGCAACCCCCGTTTCACCCTTAACTTTTTTACCTTTAAGGGTAGTTTTCGGGAAAAAAACTATTTTTTGTTCCTCCCCGGGCCTCAAACTATCTGTATACCAATTTTCATCTAAATCGGTTCAGCTGTGAAAATATCCTATACAAACTACCAACCCTCTTTTCACCCCTTTACGGGTTAATTTTTTCAATGAAAATAACCATTAGTCGTTTCCCGGGATTCAAAAAGTTTCATTTAAATCGGTTCAACGGTTAAAAATTCTCTATACAACCTTCCAATCCCCTTTTCACCCCCTTAAGGGCTGATTTTCGGTACAGAAACTACCGTATGTCCTTTCCCGGAGTTAAAATTATTTCTATACCAAAATTTCGAAATTGATGCCATTTTCGTACTTAATTAAAGTCCCAAAATACCAAAAATCGACTCCCATATTGATATTTAGTAATTTCAACCCTATCGCACCCCAACAGGGGGATGATATTTCACGCCCGCCACGTTGTATCATAAAATCATTGGTGTTTTCGTAATCAGCGACCCGATTAACCATAGAAACGATACCCTTGTTGATTTTCAGACTTTGTTACCCCCATTTCCCCTTTATGGGGTTGAATTTTCAAAAAACCTGAAACACGTGTTTACTCATTTATTGTTAGGAATACTCCTGTGAAGTTTCAAATAAAACAGTCTAACTAATCTTGTTTCCCTATACAAACTTTGGATTTGGACCCCCATTTCACTCCCTGGGGGATGGTATTTTACACCTGCCACGTTGTATAATAAAATGGTTGTTGTTTTCGTAATCAGCGACCCGATAAACCATAGAAACGATACCCATATTGATTTTCAGACTTTTTCACCCCCATTTCCCCCTTTAAGGAGTTGAATTTTCAAAAAAGCTGAAACACGTGTTTACTCATTTATTGTTAGAAATACTCCGATAAAGTTTCAAATAAAATAGTCTAACTAATCTTGTTTCCCTATACAAACTTTGGACCCCCATTTCACCCCCTGGGGGATGATATTTTACACCTGCCACGTTGTATAATAAAATGGTTGTTGTTTTCGTAATCAACGACCCGATAAACCATAGAAACGATACCTATGTTGATTTTCAGACTTTGTTACCCCCATTTCCCCTTTATGGGGTTGAATTTTCAAAAAACCTGAAACATGTGTTTACTCATTTATTGTTAGGAATACTCCTGTGAAGTTTCAAATAAAACAGTCTAACTAATCTTGTTTCCCTATACAAACTTTGGACCCCCATTTCACCCCCTGGGGGATGATATTTTACACCTGCCACGTTGTATAATAAAATGGTTGTTGTTTTCGTAATCAGCGACCCGATAATTCATAGAAACGATACCCATATTGATTTTCAGACTTTTTCACCCCCATTTCCCCCTTTAAGTAGTTGAATTTTCAAAAAAGCTGAAACACGTGTTTACTCATTTATTGTTAGGAATACTCCGGTGAAGTTTCAAATAAAATAGTCTAACCAATCTTGTTTCCCCATACAAACTTTGGACTCCCATTTCACCCCCTTACAGGGTGAATTTTGAAAAATCCTTTCTTAGTGCACCCCTAGACCTTATAAGGGACCTACGTGCCAAATTTGGAAACTCTAGACCCAGCGGTTTAGGCTGTGCGTTGATATGTCAGTCAGTCAGTCAGTCAGTCAGTCAGTCAGTCAGTCAGTCAGTCAGTCAGTTTCTTCTTTTATATATTTAGATTAGGTACCTATATAGAAACCCCATATGTTTTTAACCGACTTCAAAAAAGGGAGGAGGTTCTCAATTCGACTGTTTTTTTTAAATGTATGTTACTCGATATCTCCGTGAATCGTGAACAGATTTTCAAATTTTTTTTTTCATCGAACGGGTATAACCCCTAGATGGTCCCATTGTCACCAAGTGGGGTCTGATGATGAGATCCTGGAAAAATTGAGGGAACTCTTCAACTATTATAGTGCACCTATAGTGATTTCACTATTTTTTACAGCAACTCGGCCGCTTCCTCTTGGAATAGCGGATCCTAAGTGAAGAAGTTCTTTTTTTGTTTAAAATTATAGGTATATAGGGATGACTAAATCTACATGATTATTTACAATACAATCGCTACATACTCGTATTCCCACTGATACTATCATTAATTGTGAAAGTAACTCTGTCAGTCTGTTTCACCTTCACGCTTATTCCGCTAAACTAATTTAGATAAAATTAGGTAAGAAGATAAGTCCTGGGAAAGGATAATGTGTCACGAAAATCATTAATACAGTGGTGAAAAGAATGCCATAAATTTGGCTCGACATTTTGCTCAACATACCTCTACCTTCAGATTTAGACTACTTATGGCTAAACTTTTTGCGACTCAAATCGTAGTCTTGAAGTACCTTTACACCTTTATTTTTTCGTTACTCAGCCATGAAATAATAATTCCTCAAACCGCCAAATGTTGACTGTATGCCAACGGTGAAGTGAATGACGCCATGGCACCTGTCTCCCAAATATTTAATAAAGTACAAAAGAAGCGAAGCAACCAAAGGTGTCTGCCGCAAGCCGCACACTTTTATTTTTATCTAAATACTGGGATGCTATGGAAAAAAATCACACCTGCTTTTGATTTCATTTGATTTGTGTAAGATTTAGGGAATAGATTATATGCAAACTTGACTAACTAGTTATCTGTACTAAGAAAACAACCGGTTTTGTTTATACTAAATATTACAGATTTTCCTATTGATATTTTTACGGAGACGATTAGGCTGCGACGCTGATTGTTCGATAATTTGTTTTTTCTAAGCCAATTAACTTGAAACCCCGATTAATGTTAAATACAATCTCAAACAAATACATTACATTACTCTGCAATTTACTTTCGTAAGCGGAGAGAAATATGCAGAACCCTATTTGTACGATCCATTGTTTGTACGATTTTGTGTTTGTGTTTTGGTATTTTTTACGATTCGATGTTCTTACGTCTACGCAATCATGTTACATATTCCGTGTAATTTTTAAATTATTACCATAAATAACCTTCTAATGATTGTTAAGGTAAAAAATTATGTGTTATAGGTAGGTTTTAACTAAGTATATTCATATATGTATAAATAATATGTATAATGAATATAATTATAAACCTAATGCAAAACCTAATACCGCTAATACCTAGGTAATATACCGTATGGAAAGTAGTAAACAACAGTATATAGACTGCATTAACTAATAACTACTTAGCACTATGGAACGGAATGGAAAATGTAATATTCTAAAGACAAAATCGATGTGAGCCTGATTCTGACCACGAAGGAGTTGCAGTTTTCTTACGGGTTTTTAAAAATGTGTCGCAATGATCCCTACTGAGGGCCGACATCGTCGTTAAGCGACATTGTGACCAGGTTTTATGGTAGTACCATGGATTTTTATGTCGTTTCGTGTTTTAGAAAATGTCATAATTTTAACAAAAAAAGAACCGACTTCACTTAGGATCCGCTATTCCAAGAGGAAGTGGCCGAGTTGCTGTAAAAAAATAGTGAAATTACTATAGGTGTGCCTATAATATTTGAAGAGTTCCCTCGATTTCTCCAGGATCCCATCATCAGATCTAGACCTGGTGACAATAGGACCAACTGTGAAGTATACTCTTTCAAATCAAAAAAGAGTTTTCCAAATCGGTTCAGCCGTCTTCGGAGAATCGGTGAACATGCATAAAAAAACAAGCAAAGAAAACATAGATCCCAACGAATTGATAACCTCCTCTTTCTAAATCTTGAAGACGGTTGAAAAATGGTAGAAATTGGCGCAAGAGCTAAGCGCCATAATAGTTTATGCAGTTTAAGACTATTAAATTGGAAAATTGCTAAGATCATGTTGGACTTGTCAAAATTATAATTTAGCTATGCTCGCGAGGTCTATTACAGCTTATAAAAGCCACTAGTATTATAAATGCGAAAGTACTTACTTAAATTCTGTTTGCCTGTTACCAGCGCCCCTTCAGTCTAATCGCTGAGCTGTTTTAAATAAAATTAGGTATGGAAATTGAAAATCACTTAAAGTCCCGGGGAAGGACATAGAAGATTATAGGAACATTCAACTTCTGCGCAGACTTCACATCTTCACATAGACTGACCGACTAGCGACTGGCTAACATACTCTTCAGGAAGGACTGACTTTGAACTCAAAATTGGACAAGATAAAACAATAGACATAAACTCTTGAACTAGACCAGACGGTTCATTTTCATCCTCGAAACAGACCAGTCTGTTCAGATATTATTAAGTTTTCATCACTGAAATCATCTCATAACGGGGTGAAAAGGGTCAAAAATGTTATATACTCCGATTGAATGTGAGCCATTGCATTTTATTTAGGTGCGTACTAAATCGTAGGCTTTTGCTAGTCATAACATAACATAACATAAATATTCTTTATTGCACACCTCAAATTAAAGAAACAGAGTATGTATACATAAGTTACAAACAGATAAATAAATATATATTTTTTTTAAATGTCTCCAGTTACTAAAGTACCCGCGAAGTCGCGACACATAGCTCTTTGCTACGTTTCCAAAGTTTTGCTCAGAATAAGGCGGCATAAAATAATCACTATTGATCTAGTACTAGTACATCAGTATAAGCTGTTACTGTTGAATTATTAAACAATGAAATGACGGTTCGTCATTGAAATGGGTTTTCCATTACATTAGACAACGAGAATTGATGTTGTGGTGTACTTTGGTAATCAAGGTGCCTTAATAACTGAAAGGTATAGTTACAATAATTATTGTTATTTGTGTAACAATGACGGTGTGTGTATTATTATTATTTGATATACTTACGATCCTGCCTATGAATCTGGAGTAGGTTCTGAGTTTAACTCTCTGGCAAAGGCATATATTTAAATACAAATACTCTTTATTGAACGCTGTAAAAAGAAGAACTGTACAGAAAATACAACAAATCATTGATTTTTGTGTCTTTATCACAACCATATGGAGGTTTTCTACACCTATGTATTAATTTGTAATGACTGTTTATTGGGTAGAAAACTTGTAGGTAGTGGTAGCCGTGGCGGTAGCTTTGGTAGCCTGGCGGTAAGACCATCTATCTAATTTTCAATCCAGAAGTCTCGAGTTCATACCCCGACGAAATATATCATCATAATATAAGCTTCTCTTGATTTTCAACCGACTTCAAGATTTCGAAGGATTTTGTTTAAAATTATTGGCTATCAATTTGTGTCAGATTGCCCATGCCCCCAAATATCTATTATTTACTAGTAGTTAGATAATGGGAGTTGAACCCCACTCCAGGGCTAAGGGACGCTCCGCTGACGCTCCGCTTACCCTAAGCGGTCGTGGGGTAGCAACTCCCATTATCTAAAAATAACTCCAGAGCAATGGGGCAGAATCCGACCTATTTAGGTTAGTTTGCGATGCAAAACTTTGATCTCCTGCTGTCTTTTATCTTGATGGTGTTCCAATCTTACCGAATTATTAGAATCCGAATCGCAATTTGGGTTAGTTCCCGATAGTGGAGTAATCCGAACAGGATATTTCATTAAAGGCTTTCGTTTAAGTTTGTTTTTTAAAGTGCAAAAGGCTGGGTACAGTTTGTTTTTTTAAACTGCAAAAGGCTTAACACAATGGGTACAAGCTAGCATTGCACCCACCAGATCTCGTTCTGCTTGAGAACCAGATCTCGTAACGCACCATAGCCCAGATTTGCAACGGATAGAGATTTGCCGGGCTAGGTTTATCACGGTGTTTGTCACACTAAACACATCGCAGAATTGGCCAGAAACTTTGACGTGAAGAGTATGGATGGGATCCTCAAATTACTATCGACCGCATAGTAAATGATTCACCCGTGTGTCATACAGTACCTGCCCTGTCCATGGGTCGGATTATTAAAACCAAGCAGGAATTTTATACTGTACACGCCACCGCGTAATGTGTTTAACCGTCACCACGTTGTGTATAACCGTCACCACGTTGTATCATGCAGTACCTGCCCTGTCCATGGGTCGGATTATTAAAACCAAGCAGGAATTTAATACTGCATACGCTACCGCGTTTACCAAGTCGAAATCGCAGGGTTGGCCAGACCCTTGGATAACGTTAAGTGGTAAAGAGCATAGTAAATACCGGTCTGCGTATGTACAGATGCTCCGGCAGTTTAACAACGTAAATTTTATATATATGAACCGATCTTAAAAACTTCATTAGCGCGATGCAGACCCGACGATTTGATTGGATAATTCATGTGACGATGGCAGCCACACACCGCATTATGTTTTGCATATGCATTATTATCCAATTTCGAGCATATCCAAACGTATTAAAGTTTAAAACTAATATTCATATGTGAGGTATAATGTCGAACCATACATAAATTCTGTAGCGTGGTATAAAACAGCCTAAACGTTTAGTTAGGTTACAATAAAATCAGTCTTACTGATCGAACATAAAGATCTATTTTATTTGAATCTAAAGTTTTATAGGTACATGTGAGTGTCAGATAAAACAGTACTTACGATTAATGATATTTGATTTGTCTATCACCCATTCCGATCCCACCCCATTCGATCCACCCACCCACCCGACCCATTTCGATCATAGTCCGCTCGCATTAAAGTTCAAAATACATTATGTAAGAGTATGCAATTTCAAGCCATGTGTAAACTTGATATTATAAAAGTAAAACAGACTAAATGTTCACTTAGGTTACAATAAAATCAGTCTTACTGATCGAACATAAAGATCTATTTTATTTGAATCTAAAGTTTTATAGAGTACATGTGAGTGTCAGATAAAACAGTACTTACGATTAATGATATTTGATTTGTCTATCACCCATTCCGATCCCACCCCATTCGATGACCCACCCACCCGACCCATTTCGATCATAGTCCGCTCGCATTAAAGTTCAAAATACATTAAGTGAGAGTATGCAATTTCAAGCCATGTGTAAACTTGATATTATAAAAGTAAAACAGACTAAATGTTCACTTAGGTTACAATAACATCAGTCTTACTGATCGAACATAAAGATCTATTTTATTTGAATCTAAAGTATCATAGGTATATGTTAACGCAAAACAAAACAGTGCTTACGGTCAAGGAATGTTAATCCAACCCATTTAGTCCCCTATGACAAAGTACTAAATGTGAAGTACCGTACGTATTAACACTCTGGTTTTGAAACAAGTCAAAGACCAAAATTAATAATAGACTGACGGTTAGTTTATATCTATGTTAGATGAACCCTCTAAAATATTAATGTAATTTATGTATATGATCTCTAATTAATCTCGCATCATAATGTTAATGTATCCAGAGTAACACTAATAGAAAACTAAAATTATCTTTCCTGCGGACAATTGTCAATGGTATGTGCGTAAGCTCTGTTTATGTTTTCGCGTAGAGTTGTGTAGAAACGACATTTTATTCCAAATACTAAACCAAAAATCTGCTTAAAACCCTTTATTTTAGAATTATTTCAATTACTAAACCAACTAAAATTTTGACTCAAACCCTATATTTTTAAAATATTTACAGAAAGGGTATGAGTATGATTGCACTGAATTCCACTTAATTATATTTCCAAGCAATAACAAGAGTTAAAAATGTTTTCCTGCATAGCAACAACTAGTAGTAGAAATGTCGGTTCTGTTTTCTATGGTCTCTGCATATTGGTTCATATTTCATAACAAAGGCTACCTACGTGACCGAACGACCGTGGGATTCAATAAATGCTGACTTCTGTTTTTTAGCATGTACTATGAGACTTGGATTAAATATATTTTAACCAACTTTCATCATCATCATCATCATCATCAATGTTTTAGTACTATTTTGTTGTTTATTGAAACAAGATGTTTTCTTTTGTGACTTTAATATATGATGAAGTTTATACATTTATGTATAAATTTAGATTTGTGTATGTTAAAATATGTATGCTATGGTTAAAATATATAGGGTTTGATTTTCAATTAAACTTTTGATCGATTCCTAAGGTTTGTTTTTTAGTTGTTTTATATATGTTTAAAGATAATCTATAGAGAAAAAATAATAATGTTTATCTTTTAAATAGACAACCAATCGTGGTAACAGGCGTTTTACACGTGTAGCTGAGTTTGCAATCGGCAGTATTTTTTGATAATTCGATACCTATTTTGTCGGCGCTTTGAGTCAAACAGGAAATAAACATATTTTGAATACGATTTAGGTACTGTTACTAATGCGATATATATTGTTTTCTAATGTGATACCAATTAGGTTTAATGTTGGATGCTCGAACTTGGTCGTTTGGTCTTATATTCTTATTTCGGTTAAATAGCAACTCATCAAATATTTTACTATAAAACATAGCGGATTTTTGGATCTATTTCTTTACCATTCCGCTTTGTGTCTTGAAGCCGCTCGTTATTTTTGTTAAGTGAAACACCTGCAACTACAATCTTCATTTGAAATGTAAGTAAGTGCCTTATTTATGAAATTTCTTTAAAACATTGTTTAAAACATTATTTTCTTATTTTATCTTTTTAATTTTTCTTTTAAGGTCTGACTCCGAATATTCAACGTATGCGCGTACACCATCACCCGAGGTCAAGAAATCTACGAAGAATATTAAGAAAAGAAAATCGTCCTCAGCATCTAGGTATTTTATTTATTATTACTATATCATCCTTTTCATAATTATATTTAATGCCCCCCATAGTCTAGTCGTATAAATAACATTTTTTAGTTAAGTGCTAGATAAATCTCTTTAAAGTGCTTCAAATATTATTTTATTTTACCCTTATTTAAATATATAATATTTTTTTCTTATTTTTTCAGGCTTGAGTTTGAAACAGCAAATCAGCGGTTGCGTACACCATCACCAGCACCTTGTACGCAAAAGAAAAAAGCAAGCACCAAAGTGCGTGCATCAACCAGTATAAACAAGAACTCGGGCTCAAGGTACCAAATTTACTAGTTTTTTTTATGAAAATTATTTAGTTTATGTAATATACTCTCGATAGAAATACTAAGGTTATATATACTAAGTTTCTATTTTTATTTTTTCTAGTTGTTCAAAAAAAGCAGCTGAAACGGACATCTTCAAAATCATAAGAGAAGAAGAGAAAATCACCGACGAGCACAATTTGAAAACCGTCAAGACCCCATCATCGTTTACCAGTCGCTTATCTACGGGTTCCACTCGGCGTTCCTTGATAACAGACGGTAACTTTTTTATTGATTTAAAAGTGTATAATGTTGATGATTATCAGAAGACTGAGCCTGAAGAACGTTATAAAAAAGCGTTAGCATCCGTCAAATTACAGTGTAAAGAGAATTCCTCTGAGTGGAATCAAATGCAAAAGTTTTTAGCGCAAGCTTTTAATATTTTCGAAAATTGCGAACCCGTTTATTTTAATAATTTTAAAAAATAATACTATTAACATTTGATTCATTTAATTCTATTAATATTTTTAAACTTGATTTTGTTCGTTTTTACTCAAAAGTTGTTATTGCAATACATTCGCATTTTTTACGTTGTTCATAATAGCAAGTTGTGACAGCAAAGTATGGATAAGCCTATTATTAAATTTCGAAAATAGTTTTTTCATTAAATATAATACATAGTACCGTTCTTTGAATATTTTGTTTACCGAAGTATATATAAATATTGTAGGCTTTTTAGGTATTTTTATTTTTATTTGTTTGTGTATATTTTTTGTGCAAAAAAAGTATAGCGTATAAAATATTTTAATTAAATTCCTAATAAAATAAAGGTTTCGGTTGTATGTTTAAAGAATAATTTCAAATGTAGCAATTGAACTCCGTGACTTTATTTGATATTTATTTATAGACGTATCCATACTTTGCATAGTGATCATATCACCACCAGTTGCATTCTTAATTAAGGTTATCCGAGTAAGCCGTTTTGATTAATTCAACGTATTCTAAAAGTAAACATATAACGGTGGTTTAGTAAATAGCGTATTAAATTCTGTTTCAAAATAGTCTAGTAAGTTTTGTATATTTTTTTGTATGACAATAAGTCATCATGCCTTTTTGTGTTCCGTGCAGTACGTCTGTTGAAAAAAATAAATGGATAGGTCATCTGCGAAGCACTGCACATAAAACAATTGTAAATTCTAACAACATATTGAGTGACGGTGTTGAAGTAGTAGAGTCAGCATTTCGTATGCGCATAGCCACTTATCGTATATCTGCAAGCAACGATCAAAGTCTGGGATCTATCGATGCATTTATGAACTCTATCCGAGACAAAATAAAACGACTTTTAGATAATTCTCTTACGAAACATACATGCGTTAAAGTAAATTTCGAACTCTTTGGATTGTTTTTAATGTTTAAAGATAATAGCCAATCAATAAAATCATTTGGAACTAAAAATAAAATTTTATACTTAAGCTATGATTTTGAGGCACTGTTTTGCGAGATCGTAAACTGTCTAAAGAAAAAAATTGAAGAGTTTCAAGACCGTGATAGTGGATGGGCTTTTGTCAGTAACTCACACATAGAGATTAACATAAACAAGTATGAACCATTACGAGGTTCAAGTTATGTTGACCTTCCAAAGTTCATAAAAAACAAAAAAGCATGTATAAATATACAAAACACCGATCAATGCTGTTTTTTGTGGTGTGTAACTGCGGCTTTGCATCCTTCTATTAAACACCCTGAAAGAGTATCATCTTATCCTAATTTTCGTGACGTTTTAGATGTTTCTCAAATTTCTTTTCCAGTCACATTTGATGACATTAGAATATTCGAAAAAAACAATCCAACGATTTCGATTACGATTTTTGGTATAAAAAATAATAAAATCATTGTGGGCCCCCTTTACAAGTCTGAAGTATCTAGTGATCAGAAAAGTAAAATAAATATAAAATTACTTTTAATAGACGATGGCAGCCACCCACCGCATTATGTTCTAATCAAAGACTTGAGTCGTCTTGTGCGTAGTCAAGTAACGAAACATAATGGTAAGATATACTTTTGCGAAACATGTCTGGTATTTTTTCCGACACAGGAGAAACTTGCAAATCACTTATGTACTGGAGTAGTTACTGTTTTACCTGAAAAGGGGACAGTAATTAAATTCCAGCATTACGATCGTAAACAAAATGTTCCATTCGTTATATATGCAGATTTTGAATCGTTATTACAACCAACTGAAACTAGTGACTCTGATACGGATGCTACTAATACTACTGATACTTCTGACAGCTATGTCCCTAACACTACAACTTTACATCATCATATACCAGCTGCCTTTGGTTATTATATTGTTTGTAATGCGGATCCAAGTCATAATCGTTATTTCTCTTATCGCGGTTCTGATTGTGTGGATAAATTTATTGACGCAATTTATGAAGATGTTGCTAAAATTTATAAAGTTTTGAAAAGAAACACCCCAATCATATTCAACAAGAATGACGAGCTAAACTTTTTGAACGCTAAACGTTGTCATATTTGCAACCATTTTCTATTTTCTGATCGGGTTCGGGATCACTGTCACATTACAGGAAGCTATCGTGGAGCAGCACATAGCCTGTGCAACTTGCAATATCAACGTCCTTGTTTTGTGCCTATTTTTTTTCACAACCTGTCTGGTTATGATTGCCATCTATTTATAAAAAAGCTAGGCGAAGCACCTGGAAACGTGAAAGTTATACCTAAAACCAAGGAAAACTACATCTCGTTTACTAAATTTATTCCAATTGAGAACGAGTATTTTCAGCTTCGTTTCGTAGATTCGTTAAAATTTTTAGGTACAAGTTTAGAGGAACTTGCTAAAACTATGCAAAAATCAGACTTTATTCATTTACGTAAATATTTTTGTAACGATGCGGAGTTTAAATTACTTACACGAAAAGGAGTGTTTCCCTATGAGTATATGAATAAATGGCAATGTTTCGAAGAAAAATATCTTCCATCTATTAACGATTTTTATAATTCGCTTACTAATGAGGAAATTTCTGAAACAGATTATGATCATGCGCAATCAGTGTGGAAACAGTTCAAAATAAGTAATTTAGGTGAATACACAGACCTTTATTTGCAAACTGATGTTCTTCTATTAACCGATATATTTGAAAAGTTTCGCGCTACTTGCAAACGACACTATGACTTGGATCCTGCTTTTTATTTAACTGCACCTAGCTTATCATTTGATGCCATGCTTTTGAAAACTGGTATTGAATTAGAGCTTATAGATGACTTTAACATGCACAGAATGATCCAATCTGGAATTAGAGGTGGGGTCTGTATGACCTCTCTACGGCACGCTAAGGCTAATAATATATACTTACCTCACTATGATCCATCCGAGATAGACTCATTCCTAATTTATATCGACTGTAATAATTTATATGGTTACAGCATGTGTCAGTATATGCCTCTATCTGGCTTTAGATTTCTAGAAAACCACGAAATAAATGCTTTAAATATCACTAAAATCCCTGATGATTCGGATTACGGATTTATTTTAGAAGTGGATATTACTTACCCAAAAAAATTACATTTTAAACATAATGATTTACCATTTTGTCCTGAAAAATTTATTCCGCCAGGTGGAACGCATAATAAACTTGTGCCTAATCTATATGATAAATACTCGTATGTGATTCATTATATACATTTGAAAACGTGTCTTAAACATGGTTTACAATTAAAAAAGATACATAGGGTAATCACATTCAAACAGTCTCCTTACTTGAAACAATACATTGATATGAATACGAGGCTACGTCAAGAAGCAACGTCTGTCTTTGAACAAGATTTTTGTAAATTGATGAATAATAGTATCTTTGGTAAGACTTTAGAAAATACTGAGAAAAGGGTCAATGTGCGCTTGGTTAATCAGTGGTCTGACAATGACAACAAAACAAAAAAGCGAATTACAGCCGATAGATTAATAGCTAGACCCAATTTTCACAGTGCATCAGTTTTTACGGAAAATTTGGTAGCAGTTCAATTGAAACCAGATCTCATTATTTTAGACAAACCAATTTACATCGGTTTCACCGTACTAGAATTATCTAAAAGTCATATGTATGATTTTCATTATTCGGTATTTAAACGTTTTTATGATACTCGTCTTCAAATGTGCTACACGGATACAGATAGTTTTGTTTATCATATACAAACAAAAGACTATTTTGAAGATTTAAGAATGCATTTTTTGTCTTATTTCGATACTAGTTGTTACGATGTTGGTAATAAACATTTGTTACCAGTTCAAAATAAAAAAGTTCCCGGGCTTTTTAAAGATGAAATGAAAGGAGACATGGTTAAAGAGTTTGTAGGACTGCGTTCAAAAGTTTATTGTATTAAAACCACCAGAGATAAAATACCTGTTATTAAAAAAGCTAAAGGAGTGAAGAAATCCGTTGTACTAAATTTAAAGTTTTCGCAATATGCAAAATCATTATTTCGAGGAGATGTAATTAAGAGAAAAAACATATTATTTAAATCGATTAAACACGAAATATTTACCCAAAGTGTAAATAAAGTTGCTCTATCAGGTAAAGATGACAAGCGGCTGATATCGGATAACCAAAAATCCACAAAAGCTTGGGGACATACCTCAATACTTAATGTTTAAATTGATCATTGATTGTCATAAGCATAGATTAAACTTTTAGAGGTTGATTGTTAGTAAATCTACAGGACATATAATTGAAACGATATTTAGATTTAAAAAGTACAAATTCAAGTAAAACAGAACTAACGTATCAACTATACGTCCTAATTATATATTATAAATTAATTAAATATTTCTTTCTCTTTTATATGTATTATGTTATAATTGTATTTACAACTGATTTATGATAATTAAATGTATAAACTTATTATTTGGTTGTTTTCCTTATGATTAACCCTAAACTTTTTCCCTATTAATATGAACATTTTCTTATTAAATCACATGATGTGGTGAATTAGAAACACGTTGTGACTTGTTTTAGTTATACTCTAGTCCACGTGTAAAGATATAATATAACACTTATGTGCATTTACATTTTGCTGATAGTTTACATATACATATCCTGATTAAATTACATGATGTGGTGAATTAGAAACACGTTGTGACTTGTTTTAGGTATATACTGGTCCACGTGTAAAGTTATCGTATAACACTTATGTGCTTACATTTTGCTGAACAAGCAGTAGCTAACATTTATAAGCGCATATCAAGTTGTATTTACTCACATTCGACTACGACAAACGCTTCTTCATAATCTACTCGCGACAATAGACCTTGGTAAGTTGCTTTTTGACTAATCACTTTTTCACTTATGTATATAATTTATGTTTATCATAACTGATTCTGATTTAAATTTAACTAGTGACTCATATTATTAAATTTAAAATGTGTGCTTATATTTTCAAAAAAAGTCATTTTTACTATATTTATCTGAGTTAGTATTTTCTCGTTGTTTTAGATTTTCTAAAAATGGCTGATACCGAAGATGTACCGATTGATTTGTCTCAGTACGCACAGGATCCGTTCCAACTTCCGGAAAAATTTGATGATAGCGATTTATATAAAAAAGTCAGGAATGCTATCTACAACCCAAAAGTGAAGAAACGTCCAGCAAAAGTTAACAACAAGATCATAAAACGAGACCTGGGACATCCGCCAAGTTTTGTTATTAACAACGAAGCAAGCAAAGGTACTAAACTTGTAAGAATTCAAATAATGGACATCAGAGATGGCGTTCCTGAACTAAACGACCCTGATGAAAAGGTGATTCTGAGTGCTCAGTATGTGGCGAATGACAATTATGATGAAATAATTGACTGTACTGAAGGTGTCATAAATAAAATTTCAAAAAAACTGTGTGGGTACAGTGTTAGTTTATAAAATTGTTTTTATTACTAATTTAATACTGTTTGCACTATAGTTATTGTATTATTATTATGGTTGAATAAATTTTATGTAAGTTATTTGATGTTTTATTATTTTCGTAATATTCATTATAATTATTAAATCATACTTATTGAAATATGCATTACAAAAGGTTGGAAATAAAAATATAATCAAATTTATTGAATAGCATTTATTCCAAAAAATAAATTATCATATTAACATTAGAAGCATAGCTGATTGTCTAAATACCATTTTTTTATACATAAAACATTTTTTAATGCACAACACTTTTTATGATACACACAATTAAACATAAATTCATTGGAACAATATTTATGATACAGCTCTCGTAAATTAGGTACATTTTTTTCACCCAAATCTATAACAGTACAGTTTGGATATAATTCTTTTACCCATTTTATTTTTTCCATACCCTTCACATAGATTGTTTTATCTTTTATGTGGTTACCAATAACCCTTCTAAATTCCCTAAAGTCGACGTACCCCTCATGCCACATTACACCAAAATGTATTTCTAACCACCTTGTTCGTCTTTTTTCACTTTCGGTTAATTTAGAAAATGGAAAAGGAGGTTTAATTAAAAACAATTGAGTGTACTCTAAGGTGGCGTATGCAAATTCTTTGACAATAAATTCGTTTTTATCTGTTTTAAATCCTTGAAGATCAACGAACATGTAGTCAGACATTATGATATTTTTTTTGTAATATTACTTAGTGGATTATATTGAACTATACTATCATTCAAAATCAAACAGTAAGCTGAGGTTTGCTTAGGTATTGATGATTCACACTCTAATTCAACTCGCACATCAACCGAACCGGTTTTTAAAGTTTCATTTTGACGAGAACAGTCGATGACAAATAAAGGTGCAATCTTTTTAAAATCTTGCGGGCTTAGCAATGGTGCCTGAACACGGTTATAATAAGACTGTTGAAATTTTGCATACTTCTCATATAATATAGCATACCTTTGTGCCGAAAAACTAACATCAAAACTTTCGTACGGAAAGTAGTTTGAATTTAAAAACACCTTAACATCTCTCAGATTACAGTGATCAAAGTGTGTTACGTCTTTATCAGCGACATTTTTTCGCTCTGTTTGTAACCCAATTATAATGTAACGAGGCTTTTCAATTTGAGATGAAGTTTTAATAGTCCAAGAATGTTTAGAGGTTTCAGGCAAGAGCGGATATTCATACAAATCCCAGTTTCTAAATGGTACAAGAATACCACGATCTCTTTCTAAACATTTGAGTAAGGCCAATCTTTCTCGATCAGACACCTTAATATGAGGCATACGCCACACAATTTTAGATATAGTTAAATTTTCTATGTATTCATGCGCATTTAATTTAACGCTATTTAAATTTGTGTTCGATCTTAAAAGTATAAGTTCATGCTTGGAATTAATTATTATTTTGTTATAATCCTCGGCAAACCCAAGAATTTTGTTTAAAGGTATAGATGCAGAAAATGCACTATGCGATTGTTTTGTACCGTTGATATCCCAACCCCATGCCTTAGACATCGATGCTTCGAGTTCATTCATAGATACCAGAGATTTCATAGTTGTTGTCACCCCCGCATTTTTAATTCTATCTATTTCGATTCCATTTAGTTCGTAACGAATATCTTGAAATAAATGGAGTATGGGGTTATTGGTGAAAAGAACGCTCTTTACTTCTTGTTTCGTTTCTCTATTGAATATGGTTATAGTACCTTCTATGTATAAAGTACTTGCTGATGGTAGTACGTAAAGATCTTGCTGGTTTATAGGTATACGTATTTCATCATTAAAATTAAAGCTCGTTACATACGGCTTATACGAATGGTATTCAAAGCTCTCGATAGAGTTGTCGACTGTAACGGATTCTGTTAAATTTAATATACTCATTTTAATAGCCCTATGCTTTGAAGGAACTGTTTGTTTTGCTTCGTAAGTCGCACTTTAGGTCTTCTTTTCTTGATTGCCTGATGAGTACTAGTACTGTTTTTGATTGTGACTGATGTTTTATTGAAATCTATCATTTTTTTCTCAAGTGTAAATATATCTGAATCTCTTCGCCTCGTAAATTAACCAAATGATTGTTAACGTCTAATATTCTTATTGTAATTGAACTTAAACTGTTTTGAGTAACCGGGAAATAGATAACGTTTTTTGGTGTTTCTATAATCCGATAACCAGGGGGTACATTAGGCACAAATTCGTGAATTATATGGCTAGGTTTTCCATTAACAAATGAACCGCTCACTATGTCACATTCAATGCGGACTATAGTTGTAGACAGAATGGAAACAGGATAAGGAGATTCTGTTAATATATTAGCTTGAATAGAGTCTGGTCCGAAACCAAGTAATTTTGCAACAGATCTCTCTTTATCAAAATGAATACTTTCAGAACATAAAATAGATGTTTTTAAGGTATTATTATTGCAAGTTAGTGAAAACGAACATCCTTGGAGGCGATCTTTTAGGTAGTCATCAATATCTTGAAGTTCGTAGGACCCTTCAGGAATTTCAATAACTTTGTTATTACCATAATAGAACTTATTGTTTCTGTAGTCTATATTGGGTATTGAATTAAAAGTCGATATATACAACAGACCACACTCGTATTCCCCATCCAATTGTAGAGCTGGTGAAAGGTTTGTAATAAGAGTTGAAGAGGATCCAGTTATAGACAAAGTGAAAGACATTGTAAGAATGATAAGCTGTTTATTAAACGTAAGTATTTAAACGATTATACCAATATTGTTTTAAGTATTTAAGACATAAATGACCACAATTTACAGTGTTAAATTTTTGGTACGTGTTATAATTATAGTAAATATCATAGTTCTTCAAATACTTCTTTAATTCCAGAGGAGGGGGAAGGTCGCCATAACTATTAAAATATTCACAATAGCTGTTATCTTTGACATAGGCTACCCAGTGAGTTCCATTGTTCTTAGAACTGTCCAAGTTAACAATTCCACATTCTAATCTTTTAGGATGCTTTGGTAAACTATCTCTCATATAAACTCCCCGAAAATGTGGAATGTCCGATGAGTGATTTAGAATGTCAATATTTGAAAGAGCACGTCTGGGTAACCTCTTATTTAGTTTTTTGATGTTTTTATGCATAATCCTTTACCATTTTTATATGGTATAATATGTAATCCTTTGCCTAATGCAATAGATTCCATCATTTTGTTATGTCGCTCAGATTCAGCTAAGTTCTTTTTTGCAGCTTTGTAATCACCTACAGCTTTAGCAATTCCAGCAGCTCCTCCTGCTAATGACCCTAACGCCGAAAGTCCAGCAAAAATAGGTATCAGAGGTAAGAAACCTCCTGTTTTCGGGATCGGTATTACGCGAGGTAACCGTACCTTAGTGTTGTTGGCAAAAACTTTTTTTGCGACAAGAAGTGCACGATCCGTTATATTATGACCTTTTATTTTAGGGTTCTTTTTTAATTCGGTGCGTATCTTGGACACAAAACGTTTGAATGATTTAATACCTGCACCAGCTTTTATTTTAGATTTCATTACTTTACTCACTATCCATGAGCCTATCTTTTCTCCTATTCCTGCATGTTTCGACTTGGTTCTTTGTTTTGCCATTTTGTAGAGTTCTAAATCAGCAAGGTGTCTATTAGGTAAATCAGAATATTTATCATAAGCTATATCGTGTTTCATGCACGCGTTATCCAGCGCATTAATTCCTTTATCACCTCGTTGTAACCTTTTGTGCAACTTTGTGCCTGGACCGCAATAATTATAACCAGGTAAGTGTAATTCGAAAGGTAAGTTATTAATAGCACTGTTTAAAAGTCCTCTTCCTTTCGTATATCGAATCATAATGACAAATTTAATATTAGGAAAGCGAATTTATTACATATATTAAACAATAGCTTTTCTATCGACCCAACTATTTTCGCTATCACTAAGTCCCAACCACTTAACGTATAGCTTTTTACCCTTTTTTTTGATCACCTTCTCTATTAGATAAACATCCGGATACTTAGTTTTTTGAAGTTCTTCTTCATAAAATGTGCCTAGTATCAAGTTTTTCCGTTGGTCTTCAATATAATATGTTACAGGACGAGTATGGTTAACACGTTTTATTGTAAAAAGTTCTGTAGACCAATTAGGTGTATAACCTTTACAAAAATCACTTTTATACTTGCTTATACGTACATGATCTCCAATTTTAAATTTATTCAATTTATAACGCACATTAGGTTGCGAGTTTGCAATGTTCTGTTTAACTGTGTTTTCATTATCTAAACTTACATCAACTGGTTTAAATTTTGTTGTGCGATGTACAGTTTGATTATACGATTTTACAATATCGTCCAACGGTTTACCAACCCATTTATAGTTACCAACGAGACTAAAATATTTGTAAAGTTTAGACTTGAGTGTTTTTATCAGCCTTTCGACAATAGACGCCTTTTTAGTTGAATACGTCGAGTAATGATTTATTTTTAAAGATTTTAAATACCAATCCAATTCATTATTATAGAATTCTTTTCCTAAGTCTGTCTGCAAGTTTGTAGGTTTTCGTTTAGTTGTGTTTATAATGAGGTTGAACGCATCTTTGACTTCCGTTTTAGTTTTAGACTTAATAGGTGTGCACCATGCATACTTTGAAAATGTATCAATAACAGTTAATATATATTTGTTTCCTTTATTAAACGTGTGTAGTTTCTGTAAATCGATCAGATCAGCTTGCCATAAATCGTCAATTCCTTTTAATACAACTGATCGTCGCTTAAAATTTTTTCGTGCTGACCGATGGATCTCGTTCACTATTTGTTGTTTTGCCATTATTTAAATTTTTTAAAATATTATCTGTCTCCTTCTTTGTATAAAAGTTTAGTTTTAACTGAGATACAAGTTGATGAATTTGCTTATTTATTGTATCAACCATAGAATCTATATACTTCTTATCATACATGTTTTGAACATATTGGTCGACGTACTCCTTGTTTACTGCATCATCAGGTGATAAAGGTTTCGCAACTCCCTTCAATTGTAAACTCCCTTCAAAATAATGTCCTGCATCTGTTCGAAGCAAAGCCTTATACTTAAGATCAGAAATCGCACTAGAACGCAAGCGTTTATGAACATGGTGACCAAATTTGTCAATGTTCATTTTTATTGTGTTTTGCTGAGAGTCAAACTAAAACTGATAAGAATCGAGATTATTTTATTTATATATTATTAACTAAGCCTGCTTCGCGTAATTCTTCAATGATAGATATGATTTCGTTATCTAATCCTGTATTGCCAGCGTCACGCGAAGCTATTAGCAGTTTCAATCTTTCAACTAGTTCGTTTGGATCGTCCCAATACACATAAGAAACGTCTGCTTTCACTTTCTTCATTGTTGGCAAACCATCGCCGGATACATGCATCTCTTCACTAAATGAGCGTTGTTTGGATAATTTAAAAAGTGGTTTTATGATGTATAAATATTTCATACCCTTATTACTTTTTATAGGCTTATTTGGATCAAAATCACGTCTATGAGCATTTGTTTTTAATAACAAGGTTTTATACACCCGTTTATCGTCTTCGGTAACCACATCAAAGTCGGGTATTTTCTTAAACAACAAATCGTTTAAACCTTGTGTTAAGCAATAAGTTTTTCCGCCTATTATTAGTGTTTTATCATTTACAGTAATTGAATGAGATCCCAGCATTAGCTTACCACGCTCCGTTCGTACACCAAAAGGGATGTATATGTTTGAATATTGCTTTTGCCACGCAGGATCTTCGCGAGGAGAAGCATATGAATCTAATGTTCTAAATGAATCATTATTTGTTGTATCAGAATCGTTTTGGTTGACATCCTCATCTGTTATAGAATCACCATCATTTAATACATAGTCACTACTATTACCATCAGATTCCAATGTTTTTCTCAGTAACGTTTTATTGGCTAGGCTTTCCCTCTTTTCATCTTCAGAAGGACTATATTTTAATTTTTTTACTGAATTATTCCACTTAAATCTATTGTTATCAAAATCTGTGTCGCTATTAATCAAGTTGTTATCATTATTTTTTAACATTTCATTTAGAGGATCTGTGACTGGTTTTAGCATTGTTTCCAACATCATATTATTGCTAGATTTAACATCACGAAGAAGCTTGACTTTTTTTCTTACTGCTTCAGCAGATCGAAGTACCTTTTGTTTAAATATTTTCTCGTTGTCCATTTTAAGATCCATGTCCGATCTAGGTGGTTTCATTTTAAGTAATAAGATTGTTATATAAATATTTTATTTATGTACTATAGTTAATCCACTATAATGAATGTATCAAAACCTTTCCTGTAACATCCAGAGTTTCTATTACAGTCTTTATTTATAACTAAGTAGTTGAATGGTTCGTTCCATACTTGACCACACATTTCGCGGAATTGAGACCACGACATATCACTTCCTACATGTTCATCATAAACATGGCGTAAGTTAACATCATCTTGCTTAAAAAGAATGATTAAATTTGCGTTATCTCTTATCAGTTGTTTAGGTATTTTACTATACGTTTGATTCAAATAGAAGCTATCTATATTTTTATGTCTTCCCATTGCAAAGTAATCCCGTATATTATTTTGGTTTTCGCACGCAACATCGTCAAATATCATTATTGAATTCTTGATAGCTGCATGAGGACTTAGAACCTCATCATTTTCACTATATTTTTGAAAAGAAACTGATGGAACCAAATTTAAAACTTGCTCCAGAAATTGGTACATGGGTTGGAACAAGGTTTTCGAATATACATATACATTTTGGAAGCGTAGTCCTTGTTCATGTAGCAGTAAACCAACAACTAAATTAGTTTTCCCACAGTTAGAAGGACCGCATATTATACAGCGAATAGTGTCGGGTAAAAGTAATCCATGGCGGAAATGGCGTTCATTGTGTGAGGCACAAACAACATCCAACTGCAATTTTTGAGGCTGTTTTATGAATTTCATGTTTTACGAATTGACACGTGCAACGAATTTGAAAGACAATATGTAAATAGTATTTTTTAAGAGCTTTAGAGTATATATTAATTAATTCGATCTTTACTTTAGGGATTTTAAGATTCTTACTTTACTAGGCACAGTAACGGAACATATCGGAACACCGCCAGGATAAAAGGCTGCAGGCGATCAAACTTTCGCATCGCAAACTAACTAAATAGGTTGGATTCTGCCCCATTGCTCTGGAGTTATTTTTAGATAATGGGAGTTGCTACCCCACGACCGCTTAGGGTAAGCGGAGCGTCAGCGGAGCGTCCCTTAGCCCTGGAGTGGGGTTCAACTCCCATTATCTAACTACTTTTACTAATACAATCGCCTCATTTCTTTGGAGTGTGTCAAATAGACGCGCTTGTACAGAAACTGCGTAACAGGCAACCTGCATTTCCAACAATAAACTCGTAGTTCGCAAAGCGGGCAAAGGCAGCGTTAAGAACAAGTTGACACTTTAACACTAACTTATTCACTTGTAGTTCCAAGTTTTTACTCTTTTACACGTTAATTTGAGTACGTCTCTATTTGGCACGAATTAAAGTGATATAACGGCCAACTAGCCCAGTCGGAAGTGATCCTGCCTACGAGTCCCGGGTTCGAATCCTGGTGAAGGCATTTATTTGTGTGTTTATCACGGATATTTGTTCTTGAGTTATGGATGTTTTCTATGTATTTAAGTATCTATTATATATATCGTCGTCTAGTAGGTACACAAGCCTTATTGAGCTTGCTGTGGGACTAGGTCGATTTGTGTAAGATTATCCCATACTATTTATTTACATTTAATTTTATTTTTATTTATTAATTTTTTCGAGAAATGTTTACATTTAAGTTTAGGCGAGTATCTTGCTCGCATTTCAAAAAAAAAATTCATTGAAGTTATTATTTAAAATATCCATTACCAATAAATTCGTGAAATTTTGAAGAGCCTTCGGCGAATAGCAGCTTAGTAAACCAGGCCAACCGCACCCCACCTTTCGCAGTCGAGTAATTAATATCCGGCAGTCAAAGAGTGTTCTCTCGATGGGCCCCATTTCCTAAACGCTACGGGACCATCAATCTGAAACACGGCCCATTAGCGTATTGGTTTAGGGATCCTGAAACAAAATACTGACGTGGAGATGCTGGATTTTGAAAAAAAAAATCGATATGTTGCCTCTTAGGGAGCAACCCTTAGACAATTCAGGTTGTATTTTATATTGCCTGAATCCTGTGCCTACGTGGTTTTGGGTTGTAGCAAAATTATGGAAAATGACCGTCTACATCAAAAGGTACCATTTAGTGGAAGGTGTGTACACTGTGTACCTTGTCCAAATTCAATATTGTATTTAAGATTATTGTTTATTATTGAATTTCCAATAAATATATAAATAATTATATATTATGTTTTGTTTATTTTTAAGTAGACAAACCACTATATGTGTAAATTATAAAGTTAGGTAAATTAAAAATATATATATATTGATTATGCACACGTGAGCCTCTTATAAAAAACTACGTGTAAACGTTAAAAATCTAAACGCCATATCACTTTAACGCGTGCCAAATATAACACGTCTGCTAGCCTAATATGGTCGGGTTTTTATCGCCTGTCACCGTTCTAACAAGTACGCAAGTGCGAAATTGACGCATGACGCGATAGGCGATAAAATGGCAACCATGGATGGCCATCTGTACTCAAATTAACGTGTAAAAGAGTGAAAACTTGTACAAGTGAATAAGTTAGTGTTAAAGTGTCAACTTGTTCTTAACGCTGCCTTTGCCGGCTTTTGCGAACTACGAGTTTATTGTTGGAAATGCAGGTTGCCTGTTACGCAGTTCCGTACAAGGGCTACTCGACTCGCTTTAAAGAAATAAGTGCTATTCCTAAAGAAATAAGGTTTTTTTTTTTTGGGAATATTTAAAACGGTGAAAGATGATACAAAGGCCATAAGTGCCATTATCGTCAATGACGCATAAGACCATTATGAGTTTGCTAAGTTAACTATGCTCGCGAGGTGTACAACTCAAGGGTATTTAATTAATAAAAAAATCGGGGACAATTTACATGCTTAAACTGACAGCCACAAACTAAGATACATTTAGTAGCATTGCATGAATACTTCTTCTTAAGTTTTATACACTACATAACTAACATATTGGTTGTTTGTTCGCAGGCTGCACCTTCCCTGCTCGTTGGCACGGCCGCTGGTTCCAATCCGGCGTCATCCAGCCCATCTCCATCGAGGGGGACCGTCTCTCCAACAAGGGGCGATGCCTCTCTTCGGAGGGGGACAAGTTTCTTATAGTGGATGAGTAAGTATAACACTTCCCATACGATGGCACGGTCTAATACGATCTCATTTAGTCCATTTTCAAGGAGGGCCGTCTCTTCATCAAGGGGCGGCGCCTCTCTTAAGAGCGGAAACGGGATAAGTTTTTTATAGTCGATGAGTAAGTAAGTATCAAACTCCCCAGACGTTGGCACGGTCCGATACGACCTTAAATAGTCTATCTTCATCAAGGTAGATCGTCTCTCCAAGAAGGGGCAGTGTCTCTCGTCCCGAGGCGAACAAGTTCTTGTAAAGGTAGGTAGAAGGTATTCCTTCTAGTGTTTTTTTTTAATAATATAATTTACAAAAATATATTTCTGTTGCAGAAAGGGGTGCTATCGATGTGTCGTCATGCACGAAAAACACACCAACGTTCTACAGTATAAAGAAAGTAAGTACAATACAAATTTTGTACCTGACACAATACATAATAGGTATCTATTTATTTCTTTTTCTTGTTTGAAACTGGACATGGACGTATGTATAGTATTCCTAAATTTAAAACTTTTTAATTTTAAGAAAGTTATTTGTCACACCATTCACTACGAGTATATAAAAATATTTATTAATCATTTGTGTTCATCATCCTACACGTCTCCCAGCATTCTTGCCAATGCTCCTAAAGAAATCCTTAGATCTACTGAGCAATTCGACAGCAGCTAGACCTTATTGTTATGAGATGCCATGGAATTATTTCGATTTATTTATTTTCTTCCACCGAAGGGCGACTGATAAATCATCCTCTGGTTTGGAAGTTCCATACATTGTAGCTATGCTACCAGCGTGTGAAATACTAATGGACTCTAAAATTGCAGCATTCTGCCATCGACGCGACGCCTTACCTCATCTCTGCTCCCTCATCACCGGCGACGCTCTTCTATACTCCATGTTCAGAGAGAACGCCGACCCTGTCGACTGCCCGCTGAAAGGACCTTTCTCCTTCACTTACAACAGGTATGTGCTATAATAGCCTTCCGTTTCTATTTGTCCCTGGTTCTTCATCACCGGCAACGCTGTGCTATAGTCCATGTTTAGAGAGAACGCTGACCCTGTCGACTGCCCGCTGAAGGGACCCTTCAGCTTTACTTACAACAGGTGATTATAGCCCATTCCATTCCACTAGTTGGTGTTAACCTGCCGCTGAAGCATATTTCTCTATGGCCCGGTTCCCACTTGTCCGACACGATTTTGTATGAGGCGCCGACACCCGATTGAAAATCGGACCCGACATCCGACAAGTGGGAACGGAGTCTATGCCTTCATGGATATAAACTTCGCAAGATACTGGAATTCCAACAGAAACGCACACGAATAATCAAAGTCAAAGTAACATTCGAGTAAGTATAACTTGCTTCGTAAACAACCTAGATACCTATCTGGACGAAGATGCATTGCTTACGCAACCAACTGTGGAGAGAGCTATAAGAGAAGGCCCTGATGTGGAAAACAGGACATCTTTGCCGTAACACTACTCTAACAAAATGTTATGACTAACTTCGCTGTTAAGTAACTACTTATAGTAAATAATTGTAATTTTAGTTTTTACATGGATTACAGTATATTTTTGCCAAAATTGCAAACAAGAAACTATAGGTAATTTGCATGCTGTAAACGTCCTCCGAAAAATTAGTCTTCCCATCAAATTAACAGTCATCAATGATTAATAGCCGCAGCAGATGGTAAACGGTCTGTTAATGAAGATCGCCGACACGTCAACGTCGCTCTCAGTCGAGCACTAAATGACTTTTGTAATTAAAATTGGAATCATCGCGACAATCTCATGGGATATTAATTAACGGTTTGGCTGATTGATGGAATTTTATACATTTTCTTGTCAATAATTCGGTTGAGGACAGTTTTCAGAAGCAAAATTAAAAGATAAAAATATCTCATAGAATCCTAAGCACCTTAAGCTTATGTAAAGCTTTATATTGTAAAAACTCGATAAGTTGTTTGATTTCTTTGATGAGCGCTCGAGGAAGAGTCTTCGGAGAGTTCTTCAGAATATGATTCCTTCGAAAACTTGTATAACTTTTTTCTGTATTCTTTGCGCCACGTTCAAAGTTCAGGAAGACACAAAAACCACAAAAAGCTTAAAGTCTTAATTCTATCAAATCATCGTTTTGTGAAATAAACATACAACGCTGTTTTTCATGTCTCTTAGACCACTGCCCCTCCAAAGATTTTGGTATAGGGCAGCGCTTGAAAGCTTTCCTATCCCTCAATCAGGATCTTTTAATTTTTCCAGAGGGCACGGAGACTGCAAGATCCCCGTGTCGTCCATCGAGAGCTGCACGGAAGATTCGCGTCTCCTGCTCAACTACCAGGCGTGTCCAGATATATCCGCTTCGGAAAGCACAGGTAACAAATGTCTGGAAGAGATCTAGAGATCGGTTTTTCGATGAGGTTTCACGACCTCCTCTCTTCTTCCTAGCGTTTATCCCGGCTTGGGGTCCGCTTGACAACCTAATCCCATGAATTTGCATAGACACTAGTTTTTACGAAAGCGACTGCCATCAGACCTTCCAACCCAGAGGGGAAACTAGGCCTTTTTGGGATTAGGTCCGGTTTCCTTACGATGTTTTCCTTCACCGAAAAGCGACTGGTAAATATCAAATGATATTCCGTACATAAGTTCCGAAAAACTCAGTGGTACGAGCCGGGGTTTGAACCCGAGACCTCCGGATTGAAAGTCGGACGTCTTACCGCAAGGCTACCAGCGCTTGTAGAGGTTTCACGACCTAATATAAATATTTTATACAAATCAGACGCAGTTTTAAAGTTACATTTGAAATGTATGATAAAATGTGATGTAAATTCGCAAGTAAAAGGGATAAAATATGTACTTACACATTCAATGCATAGTTTTATTGCACTACAGAGAATATTCTGTTCCAAGTCTCTTGAACTGAAAATCTGCTGATATTGAAGTACATAAGATTTGAGACGGTGCAATATTAACGTAAAGGAAGCCTGAAATTCACGAAACCTTTTTGTCTCGTTTGCAAATAAATCGGGCAAGCTTCCAGGGCGGAGGTGTCGTTCTGATTGTTCTATCTTTGACAGAGTTTCCTTGTAATTTGTGAGCTTTATTGCAACGTAATAAGGATTATCTGTGGTCAGCTAAATTGGTTGCTCTTGTACTTAGGTTTAGTGGCTTGTTGAAATAACTATTTAAGGGGTTACGCTCATTCGAGGAGAAAAATGTTGCAGTTATTTATTTTAAACTGTCATGAGTCATAAACGTTAATACAAAACTTTTGACTTCCTCTCTTGTAGTCACTGAAATGGTGACGTACAACGTATTACCATTACGTCCCATGTCGGTCACTCACTTCACTGACTAAAAATCCTGAGTAAAAAAATATGTAATATATATATGTGACACTTTTGCGGAAAAGGTACCATTTGTCGGGCGGCGCTTACGCCTTTGTTGCTCAAATACAATATTGAACCTGTACAACGTACGATGTAACCGCCTTCCAACTAATTATACATTTTTCGAACAAATGTCACATATACGTAATTACTTGACATTTGACATCAATTTAATATTTTCAAACACTTGTACAACCATGAAACATGTGGTTTCCCTTTAAATATACATAAATGATAGATTTAACCGATTGCTGAATTCGAGGGATAAAAGGGGCTCAGTTGTGACAAACAGAGGGGTTGGGATGTGAGTAATGAAACGCTGTTTTTCAGCAAAATAGGATTTCAAAAAAACATCAAGTAAAACTTGAATAGTGCTTTGGCGCTCTTTTGCTTTAAATTTAAATAAAAACGTGTGAATAAATTCAATAAATGTTATTATAAATCTGTTGAGTAAAAGTCGGTCAAGTACCTACTTAGACTTACATTACATAACTGAATGCTTTATTGTTGTTTAAGGTGTCAATAATTTATTTTTGTAGATAGTTATTCTAATGAGATTAATGGTAAAATACAGTGGTTTATTTTCTTTTAATTGGGTTAATTAGGTCCTACAACTATACACGATTTTCAAGCTAAGACTTGATATTTGACACCTGTCATCTCAATACATATAATCTAAAATCGGATTTTCGTACTCAGATGACATGTTTCAAATATCGAGTCTTACCTTGAAAATCCTGTAATCGGTCTTTAATCTCATCCGGTAATTACCAGTGATCGTAGATTTTCCAGCATTTTTGGTGCAGTGCTAAGATTGTTATTATTTTAAGGCTATTAAGTTGTTAAACCAAGTATCAAATAAAATCAAAGCCATTTAGAACTATGTAGTAATGTAGATATGGTTGATAATGCGTATCCGTATGCCCAACAGTGGGCGCATACACGCTGAAGAAGAAGAAGAAGGTTGATAATTAAATAACAGTTTCACAAAGAAACGTCAATGCACCAGTTTTGCTGTAAAATGTACGGTTACTGGTAATTACATGTGGGTAAGGCATTAACTTCGCCTTAAGACCGCCCAGCCCGTACATAAACGTTGTCTGTCGGATTGTCCTGTTGTCTCAGTCTATTCCTGGCCCCAGAACAGCACAATGAGCATGACAGCTCTATTTTTACCCTGATACTAATTTATTCATGCCGCTCCGTGTCTCCGTGATGGCGGTGCGCTGTTTATTTCACTGCGAAAACTTTGTCTTGGACGTTGGGTATATTTTTGACGTAGTTGACTTGCTTTCTTACCATCACAAAATTTAAAATAGTACAATTATATAATACTCAATAAAGGAACCCCTGACGCTATGAGCGAGTTAACAATATTGATCACGGGGACTTAATACCTAAAATCAGAATGCAATAGCATTTCATGCAACAGTTATATATATTTCAATATAGACATAAAAATACAATTAATTATATAACTAAAAAATTGGCAATACAAAGAGGTAACTCGGCCAGCGTTATGGGTTCCCTGCCGCAGGGGGACCTCTTGGAGGGGGTATTCTTTTTGTAACTGGGATTTTAGGTAAGTTTTTAGGTAGTTTTATATATTTATAGTTGTATTTAGTTTTAATTTAGTTTATTTTAATATTAGTTTAGTTTAATTATTTTAATTTAATTTTTGTTACGTGTTTATTAAAGCATTTTTACCCCAACTAAAAAACTAAAAATATAATTATGTTAAAGTTATATTAAAATAAAACTTAATAAAAAAATATAAACTAATTAAAAATATGAAAATAAACTTACCTATAAAAAAAGAAAACCGCATCTAGAAGGTCGGCCAGCGGAATTGACCCTATAATGCTAGCGGCGTTACCTCTCTACTCTCTATACAGCTAGGGCGATTCCTTGGCATTATTCGTACGAATACTACGAATATATAAAGGAATCCTTAGAATCTACAATAACGTGGTGATCGTGATCGTAGTTAGAAACAAAACGAAGCATACCAAAGGGAAAATTATTTACCAACTAAAATATACGTCATATTGAACATAAAAGTGATTGACAAATCTGAAGACGCCGGTTCGAATTAGTTAACGCCCTCCAGTATCCGAGGCCAACCTTCTTAATGTATATAGAATATAAAATATTTAAATTTATTGCGAGTTGTATAGAATATAACTTGATTCTACTTCTAGTTTATTTCTTGACTTTTATCAGTCTTTTGTACATCATATTTGAAGCTATGCCGACGTTATACCACTTGTAAAATTTGACAACTTCGGGCGCAAGTAACACACATTTTAACGGAATTTAGTCAGCTATCATGGACAAAAATCAGCCAGAAGTCGGAAAAATCCAACTTTCGGCTGAATTTAGTCAATGGGCTTCGTACATAAATCCAGCCACCATAAACAAATTTCCACCGGCTGATTATTGTCTAAATAGCTGAATTCCGCTCAATTCTTTTTGGGGGCTCCATTTCCAGTGGAGGAACTCGAATGCCTCGCCACATGGAAGGAGGGCAGCCTCCGGTTCCTCGTGGGGAAGCTGCACCACAACCACGCCACCAGCAACGAGGACCGGTACCGCTGCTTCGTCTACGAGAAGACTAATGGTATCGGTAAGACTATTCTTAGGTTAGCTTGCCTTGTTGGCTATGTGCAGGATTATACCAGCTATGGGGAACTTTTGGCCTTCTGAGATTCCAACGCAATTTCAATGCGGAATTTTATACCTAGGAAAAAATTGGGAATTTATACTGTAATGGAATACTGGATTGAAATTAAACTGTCTGTTTCTTAATTCCGGTTTCTTGTGATTTGTTTACAGTAATTCCGAGACCTTTTCCAACTTGTTTGGAACTCCGTGCAAGTTATATTTCTTCCACAAAGTTTAGTCACTTAGTTCATCTTGCACATAGCCAATATTTTACGCGCTGAATCATACATATAATGGCGCACGGAGCCGGCATACAATGTATTCTGGTTCGACTGACTTTATGGCCCAAAAGCACAATGAGCGAAAAGGACGAATGCTCTCCAGTCCTTACAAAAACTTCTCAACCTCTCATTCTCTGAACATCTGGGTAGCCGGAAATCCATACACGTAAAATTTCTCTTAAACATATGTAAGACTGGAGGAACCATTTACTAATTGTGGGTTTTATCCTCATTTTACATGGCGTCGATGATCCATTGTTCAAATCTACCCCTAAATTCTTACATAGTCTTCTAGGTTTCACTTTACGAGAGATTTCTGTCATTTCAGCATCAACAGGCGTAAAAGAAGGTCCAGGGTCCAGCGATGTAGAGTACCGAGTCGCCCAGTCCGGGGATGCAACCTGCAATGGGCTCTTCAGTGCTACAGAGGGGTCAAGGACTATGGCTTTGAAACGAGGTATGTTGTCATCAAGTCATCATAGATCTAGGACTATAGATCTCTAGGTACTAGGAAGGTCTCCAACTCCTACGGCCACTGAACCTGCCAATTGGGTGGGAGAAAAATACATACAATCCGGCCCTCGAAAATGAAACCCTGATACCATCCAGCACGGAAGGATGGTTTCGTTCCACCGACTATCATGTTCAGCTATGTCCTTCATACTTACAAACTAACGCCAAGATCCAAGATATCAGACTAAAAGTGCGACCATCGTAGCCTTCATATAGGATTTGGATATCTAGCTAACTCCTCCTCCTTATTTCAAGAATATAATTAAATAAAATTGTCTGTCACTGTCACTTATATTTATTCTTATCTGGCTGGCGCAGCGCGCTGCCAGTACAGCACAAGGCGGCGCTGGCAGGGTTGCCATGTGATATGGGGATTACGGAAAATAACTGTTTCTTACGAAGTTGAATGTACTTTGACTTAAAGTTACTTATTAGTGTGAGTGATGTTCAGCACCAGAATTACAAAAACTCTAAAAGCTATTTTTCTTTCCAGTGTCAGTCCGCTCCAACTGCCAATTCCCGACGTGGATGACGTTCTCCCACACCTGGCACACTCTGGACTACAGCAGCAACTACACGTTCTACCAGCGCAACGCCACGCTGAGGATTACGGACAAGACCGGCGCCGACATCAAGGTGTACTGCGTGAGCGTGAAGGCCAGTTCGCCGAGCGGGAACTCGGTGGCGCTGGTGGCGCATTGGCAGCACCACTGGTGAGTAGCATACCTCTTGCTCTTGTCCCTCATCAGACAGGTTGCTTATGTCGTGCGTCACGCTCTAGCTAACTCATCATAGCAGCTACTCCCCCGCTTGTTGAACTACAGCAGGAACTCGCTATTCCGTAAAGAATGCGTCCAGATCGTCCCGCCATCTCCTTTTTGTTTTCGGCCTGCCTCTACCCTGGCGATCGTCGATGGTGTCTCGTGGGTCCCATATCCTGACAGCGTGGAATCTAATTTCTTTCTTCAAGGTTCTGACCACGCGTTAGAAATCTTTCGGCTATTTGCCTGGGTTGAATCCATTCAGTATTGTATACGATTTTAAGCTATAACATAGTCATTTACATTACAAAAGCTATTTAAAACGGTATATTTACCATGAATATTTTGTTTCATGAGTTTTCGGTATTTCGGCACAGTTCATGCGCCTTTATTACGGAGTTTGATATATTTTTCATTAAGTATTTTGTCGATTTCAACAATGAATTCGTTAGGTACCATTAACACAGAGTGATTTTAAGAAACTGGGGCTATTTTGATAGATTTCAAACTGTCGTAAAAGCATCATAATTTTATTTACTTTGCGTCTTTGGGCAAATGACTATTAGAACTAAAAACTCTTACGTATCACCCGAAACCTGGAAGTAAAAATCGGTACTCAGCATATAAATTGTACTTTCTAAGTCGGCCTTATATTTTAAAGCCAACCCGTTTGACGGTAAACACTCTCGCGTACAATAATAATCGGCCACTTCAGCAGATGTTTAATAGTCCCTAAGTATTCCAACGTGTCAAGGGCAAGCACAATACTGCCGTCAAGGTCAGGTGCTCATTTATATTGCTGGCGGACGGAAGTTCGTGACATCCGTGCTAAAACAATTTAAGTAAATATATTTATTACACACTTTAAAGTTCAAGGGCGAATAAAGCACAAAGCTCTCTATAACAAAATTTTCTTTAACAGAATTCTCGCTTTAACTAAACATACCTATAGTTTGAGCAAAGCGTCTAAAAAGTGATATTCAAAGAGTATATTTAGTAACTATCGTGCTTTGTACTCCAGCTAAACGTTATAGGTTACGCAGTGTCTTTTTTAAACCATGACGTTAGCAAATTAAGCACGGCCTGTTTGATGGTAAACACCTACCGTAGGCTTTGGACGCCTGCAACTCCAGGGGTATCATATGATACATGGTGTCTAAAGTTTCACCTGCACTGCACAAGGCCGGCAAAAACACACCTGTCGACGCCAGATAAAGACGTAGTAGCCCTGCATCGCCCACGCTGCCTTAAGGTATCAGTTCATTTTTAACAGCAGGCTACATTTGCACGTTCCGCCAAACTTTGATTATTAAACCAAGTTTTAAAGCTCTAAGCCGCCAAACGAATATAAATGGTTTGCCTAATATACATACTTTATTTTTTGGTTTAAGGGGCACTGTGAACTCGCATTTCTCAAAATACTCATGTTAATTAATTGCCGTTTTTGGACCGCAGGGGTTTTAACCGTCACTGCAGTTCATGGTTATCATTTATCATCGACGTTCAATCCAGCGTTTGCACTGCAATGTAGAAATTATTTAATAGGCGATGAATTAACGAATGTAACGAAACTGATAATTTCTCAGTTTCGATAATTTTTTTATGAACGTAACGAAATTTTTTGTATGAAAATTTTGGAACAGTTGGGACATTTTTTTAAATCTATCAGACTCGATAGAGCTCATGATTCTGCATAGGATAGACTCAAAAAATATATCAAATAAAAAAAAAGTAAAGGTACATTTTTTCTGCAAATTACCCAGTGCGCAAAAATACATGAACAAAATATAGATGGTTTAAACTTTAAAGTTACATTGTATGTTCCAGTGTGTCGCGCTACGTGTGCGTGGTGCTGTACCGTCGCGACACGTACATCGCGGAGCTGCAGCGCGGCGCGGCCACGGCGCGGCCCGACGACGCGTGCTCCAACCATCACTTCAACGCCGTCACGGAGCCCTACGTCACTCTAGTGGGTAAGGCACTGTTCTATCCCGACTGAGGCACAGTGCCAGTGTGCCGCGCTACGTGTGAGTGTTTATCGGCGCACATAGACAAAGGCTAATTCAAATTTTAACAAATATTTTGGGCCACCCTGAGCAACGTTTTGTAGGTACGAGTACAACTTGACTGGTTAGGCCTGAAAGTGCTTTTAAGACCTAACCGGTCAGTAGTAGTTAATATTATACACAATATATTAAATAACCTGTCTTAACTCATTGTTTTAAAACGGCCTCCTAGCCTAGTCGGTAGGGACCCTGCCTATGAAGCAGGAGGTCCCTTGTTCGAATCCTGGCTAGGGCATTAATTTGTGTGTTTATCACGGATTTGTTCCTGAGTTATGGACGTTTCCTATGTATTTAAATATTTATTTATATCTATCTATGTATTATATACCTCGTCGCTTGGTACCCACAACATAAGCCTTATTGAGCTTACCGTGGGACAAGGTTGATTTGTGTAAGATTGTGCCATAAAAAATATTTAATTTATTTATTGTTGTTGTCATATCTCAGCATAATTTTTCGCAATTAATTTAATTCAACTTTTTAATTTCAGCGAGCAACCCAGAATCAAAGGAATGCCCGTATTCCGGCAAATACGAGATACAAAACCGACACGAAAGAAGCGTCAGGTCCCTAAGGGAAGACGTTAGGAATGGTAGTAGGTTCAATTTTAGCGTAAGCAATATGTCGAGTATACCGATGTTGAGGAGCAGAAGGCAGGCGAACGGTGTTGGGTGTGTGCCCAGTGCGTTCGATCGACTGGAGGTGGGGTGCAATTCTGTGAAGAATATGGAGTTTTATTCGAGCTGTGAGAATAAGGAGGTTGTGACAGGTGAGTTTTCATACGTTTTTTTAATAGTTAAGGCTTTGATTATTAAACCAACCGGATGCGAGACGCGCTCTCATTTCTATCGGAAAAAGTCTGCCGTTTTTTGCGGGGGAGGGGAACGTCAAATGTATGCGAAACGTCAAAATAGCCACGTCAAATAAATGTCAGTCCATACAATGAGTATGACCACTGGTCATACTCATTCGGCAGAGGGGAACGCCTGTCAATGGCTACTCCGATTGGTTTAAAGCTCTAAGAGTTAAGGGGTAAGGGAAACATAAGTTTATTTTGTATGGAAATTCTAAGGAAGTGTTTCACTTAACCCCAATTTCATAATACGTACCTATTCATGGTAATCACTTGTAATCAGTCTGCATACAAACATTTCAATTGACATTTCTTTTTCATTGAGTATGAGGCGAAGAAGAGAAAACGCTATCGTTTTCTCTTCTTCTCTTCTTTAATTTTTAAATAGGTAGTATATCCATATATACCTACTACCTATTTAAAAATTAAAAAGAAATATTTCGATGTTCATTGCTGTTCTTTTGACTTATTCTTAGAGTTGCCACATTTTAATTTGCTTTTAAGGCTCCGTCAGACTGCCGCGTTTTTAAGCGAGGCGCGATGAGAGCTTTCGTTCTCTGGCCTATAGAATTGAGATGTACCTAACTTAACTTTTTAATACAGCGTACACGTGCCACGGCGGGTGGTACGAGAACGGCGCGTCGTTCGTGGTGACGACGCCGGTGACGCGCGACAGCCGCGCGGCGCGCCGCTACTGCTTCGTGTCGCGCGACCACCGCACCGCGCTCACCGTGGCCAGGTTAATAATACACCTTAAGCCTTTTAAAAAGATTCTAGAGTACTATTCTAAAGAGCTCTCCCGTCATAAATATGTATTTTTTTTTTCTCAGGAGCGCCACCAACTGCGAGCGCAGCACCAGTGCCCAGGACCTGGTATTCAACGCTAGGAGCACTGGTAGGTTTATACAAAAATCGGCCTATTGCGAGTACACAATTTTTTTTCTTTAATCCAAGTCTCGCTTGCCTAAGGTCACGTGGTCCTTTTATGATTTTTCATGTATTTTATATAACTATTTTCAGTATTTTTTTTCTTTTTGCTCAGCCGTTTCCGATATAAGAAATGGTAGATTTTCGCCTAGTTTCTTGCATTACTTCAAATTGTTTACTTATTTTATAATTACAAATCCTAATCCTGGCAAAAAATACAATTCTAATACATAAATATTTTTCTCAAAAAAAACGTCTTTTTAATTCTGCAATTCTGCTTCAAGCTAAAGTTTTAATAAATAATTTCGCTTTTCCAGGTGAATGTCAAGATCAAACCAACTCCCAGCTCCAGAGGCTACCATCACCCATCATCATCACAATGACAGCTGTCATTCTTCACTACATCATACCGAGATGATTCTGTCAACCGACACTTGTAACATAGCGTAATTGTAAGGCTTAGGGCCATCGAACTTGAATAAAGTTTCTGGGATTAAACTTTAAAATTGTAGGGTCATTCCATGAAGTAACGCAAGTCAGGATTTAAATACGAGTTTTTTTGTGTAGATTTAAGGTTTAATAAATCTAGATATAAAAAAAGTAATTCTTATCGAGAAATTTACAGAATTAAACTCAAATGCCATGTCAAGATAAGCTAAGTGAATCTGCCCCCAGCGGCTTTTAGCTTGTAATTTTTTTGGATGATATGGCTTTGCATTAGTAATAAGTGTGTAAAATTTCAGCCACGCAATATGATGGCGAAAAACTTGGAGGTGCCGCTGACTTGAAAGTACTTTAAAAAGATTATATTTCGTTTTCTATTGTTTTCCAAAAAACTATAAACTTAGGGTGGCTGAAATTTTGCACACTTGTTTCTAATGTAAAGCCATATCATCCAAAAAATTACAAGCCAAAACTTGCTGGGGGCAGATTCACTTAGCTCATCCTGGCAAAGGTGACTCGCGTTACTCTTGCCGTGCCGCTATAACATTAATCTCGGAATAACCTTTATTCTTGCTGCTTGGCTGAAGTAACACTTAGTGAAAGAATAGATACAGGTGTATTCAGGTATTTCAGAAAGCCAAAACGTGGCGGATATATCCGAAAATGGACTCTTATTACAATGGAATATGAGTGATTTTTAAATGATTTTCGGAATTATCCGAATACACTATAGATAATAAGCCCTTTCACGTACGTATGCTGTCAATTTCGTTTTCCGTGCCTACGAGTTTTGATGTAATTTTTTGTACCTCTCGGATTTTGTATTTATAATACGCATGATAATATTGACATTGTTTACTGGAGATTTGAAAGTTTTTCGCGTGATCCAGTTAGATTTTTTAAAGAGGGTATTTAATATCGTTCAGGTAGTAACTTATGCAAATAGAAATTAAAAACATAGTACCTACATTTTATAAAGTTACTTTTCTAAAGTTAAATATTCAAAATGATGTAATACTTTCAAAGCGAACCGTTCAAATATCTAGTAAACAGATCATTATATAAATAGGTAACCAAATATCAATCACATATAATAAGTACACATGATATATCATAGATAGTCCCAAATTGCCTAACTTTTCCTGCAATCCTAGTTATGAAATGCAATGTAGCAAAAAATATAATAGAATGAGCTATATAAATTAATCTTAGAATATCTGCATTAATTTCCATAGGTAAATTAAACATTTTGTATATTACCCGCACAAAATCCATTTTAGATAATATCAAAGATATTTTGTGTACGTTGATAGACAAAATTTCGTTTTTTGTGTATTTCATTTTAGACATCATAAAAATATACGCAGGGTCGGTTGTTCGCCAATTTTTTTGTGACAAAAATTGTTGTATATATACACATTAATTTTTCTAGAATTCAAAAGCACTTGTTCTTGTAAATATACATTTTATAGCCTTCGTAACTTAGAAACGCACATTTAATTAACTTACTTTAATTAACCACTTTCCAAGTTAGCGCACATCATCCGTATCGCCACCAAATTTTATAAAAATTCCGTATATATCCTACTTCGTTTGGTTACCCAATTAATTTCTTTACATTACTAGTAAATGTGTTAGTTACGGTTTATATACCAAAACCCGACATATTATGGCGCTGTTGTTCTACGTTGGATGCATAACGGATGATTTGCTTATTAGACCTACAAAATGATGTGAATGGTTGTGAATATAATATTTCTTGTTGCAACAATTATAAATATATTAGAAGCTTTTCTATATTAACGTTTTACTGCGGCATACTTGAATATTTGCGTTTATGGTACAGAATCAGGTACTGGTAAAGTACATGCAGGATATATTTTTAAATGGATGAGTGAAGAACTAACGTCACTCTTGATAAAAGGCTTGTACGTTGTAATATACCTGTTTACACATATTTCCAACAAATAAGGTTTTTAGAAGGAGAAAAACATAGCGGTTTCAGAACAGGCTTGTAGTATTTTTACATGACCTTTTCCATAGTGTCATGGGGTCTGGTAGCTGTCTTCACTGGCCCATTTAAAAATATATTTTGTACTATATTCTCGTTTTGTATTTCGTCCTTTGTAAATTTTGGTAAGAACGGATTAATTTTAATAAGAAATGCTCAGGTTAGGTATAAAACTAATCCACTTTTAAACGTAACGCACTGCACTTGTGTCACTCCACGTCTAGAGTAACGCGAGTCATGATTTTTTCCATGTTCCAAATGATCATCATCATTCATAATGCAAATTGAAGTGTTAATATAAGTATCTAAGGAAAAAAATACTTAGTTCTCTAAATGTATTGACATATAAGTAGCAATGTACAAGTTGTACAACATTTTCAAAAATTCTGTAACATTTTCGGAAATTTCCGAAAACTTACACGAGAATTTAAACTAAATTTCCAATGAGAACGTACCCTATGGTATTTATTTAAATAAAAATCTCTTTATTTATTTTTATAAACTCGGAAATGAGACAGTCAAGTAAAATAATTGATAACGGCAGCGACTACCTAATTTTTATTGTTCGTAAAAAATTCTGGGAACAATCCGTATGGAAAATTTCGCAACTTTGGAAACTTCTCCTTGGTGCATTGCTACATATAAGTTTTTTTTTTCCTCCTAGCGTTTATCCCGGCTTGGGGTCCCCTTGACAACCTAATCCCATGAATTGGCGTAGACACTACTTTTTACGAAAGCGACTGCCATCTGACCTTCCAACCCAGAGGGGAAAAACTAGGCCTTTTTGGGATTAGGTCCGGTTTCCTTACGATGTTTTCCTTCACCGAAAAGCGACTGGCAAATATCAAATGATATTCCGTACATAAGTTCCGAAAAACTCATAATAAGCAATTTAATCGTAACTCGCGTTACCATTGACCTACACAACTTTGTAAATCTTTCTTTGTAGATAGACACAATACTCATTGCAAAATATCATAAGAACAGCTAGCTTTAATACTCTGCGTCGGAGATTGTATACTTATTCTTAGTTATTTTCTATACATTTGTTGAATTAGTGTCCAGTTTAGCGTTTTCTATAACATGAGAATATCATAGCATCTAACTCAATCACAATGAGTTTTCTATTAGCGCTACTGCGGAAGCTCGAACTCAAAACCTGTTAACCTTTTGACCGCCGTCGTCTGATATATGAGACAAACTGACAACGTGAGATGACTTCATGAATAATGACAGATTTCAAAATTGAAAGTTAACATTTTGACGTAAGTCGGTCAAAAAGTTAATCTTATTTTATCGTAGTTATACTCCATTCTTAGTACTCAACTCCTGAATTTAATAAGTCATTATTCATTTATTTAAACTTTATTGCACTCATAGAAAAGGTTGGTCCCACAGATGACATCGTTCAGTACGTGAGTGTGAGTCCATACTTACATAATCAACAACATCTTTCTCCATCCATATGTAGCTCGCCAAACGAAGGAAAACTTAGGGGAAATAATTCGTGTATAGCTGAATTTTGGTGAAGTTGTAGATAAAGGTGTCTTACATAACATACTAAAAGTACCCATGGATAGGGGTGCCGCTAACGGTTTGTGGATTAATTAAGTAGAAGAACATTTTTTCGTATGAGCCACCGCTACTGAGTTATTTACGAAAAGTCAAAAAAGGGGACCTTTACACCCCCCTCTCCCCGTTAGCGGCGCCCCTATCCATGAGTACTTTTAGTATGTTGTGTAAGACACCTTTATCTACAACTTCACCAAAATTCAGCTATACACGAATTATTTCCCCTATCGAGCAGTTAGTGGGCTTCCTTCGGTGAGCTAATGGTTGAAATACACCTTGTATGTATGTAGAACAAAATATTTTAGTAATTAAAAACAAAGACATAATAGTAGATTGTACAACAAGTGCATAAAACGCACCATTTTACGCGAGGTGTTTATCCATACGAGCGAGCTTGCGAGCGAGGATGGATATAAAGTACGAGCGTAAAATGGGTTTTATGGACGAGTTATACACTCTACTTTTTACTTCGATTGTGAGGAAATAAAAAGAATAGGAATTTCTTCCATAAGAAGTTTCACTTTATGCTGGGTATAGGCGGACTAAAACTCAATTTTATGCACAAGTGCATAAAAAATTGACTTCTTCTAAGGCTATTTTGACAATGGCAATTTTTTATGCACTTGTGCATAAAATTGAGTTTTAGTCCGCCTATACCCAGCATAAAGTGAAACTTTACGAGCATGAGACGTAAAAAGATATATTATAATAAATAACTACAGAGTGAACGCTTTCGTAGTAGCCGTATTTATTAAATTTTTCACTTGGAAGCTTAAAATATGTACAAAAATTGTTACACGTGTTATCGCCTAGATAAATAATGATTTAGCAATAATTTAGGATTCAAGTGTTTTATCAGTTTTATTTTCATAAGGGCACGTTTACATTAGACGTGAGAAGTATTTATAGTACCTTCGTACTTGACTATTAATGGGTCCCGTTTTATAACTTTTAACGTAATCCTTGACTGTGACTCTAGGTAGTGAAAATAAGTACAAGTCAAATTGACTCCGCGAAAAGGGGTACTAGTGCCCATACATTTTGTACGATTTGTGCTTTTTTTAAATGAGCCAATTTGACTTATACCCTTTTTACTAGAGCCACAGGTTTCTTCCCTATCTTTCTAACGATACACACTTTAGAAAGAGACACAAACGGTGATTACAGGTTACAAGCCTTTTTGCAGCCCTAATGGCTTCCTTTTTACAAACTACATAAATCAATGTAAACGGGCCCTAAGCTCACTTAGTTTCGTAAACCTTACTTTAAGTAACAGTACCGTACCAGCGATGTAGAAATTAATGTTATTTTTTGTAGCCTTCATATAATTTTGTACAATATCCACTCTTTTTACAACTTAAGTCTTTGTTACAAGCCCATTTGATGGTCGCTTGGTTTAAATATCAACTTTTAGTTAAGAGCTAATAACTTTAGATACCAGATTCATTATAGCCATGTCACACATATTTAAGTTCAATTTGTTTTTTTTAATTTAACATTTATTGTATTGTACTGTACTGTCTGTGATGTTAAATAAAGTTTTTTCTATTCTATTATATTCTACACGTCGTTCTGACGAGCCAAATCGGTTCACTCTGCATAATTTAAAGACTGTGACATTGTTTTGAATCACGATTTAGGAACATGCTTTATGGAATTTATGAATAAACAGTTTTTCATATTATGCCGTTAAAATCAATTATAGTTATGTTTTATGTTTCGTTTTATAACAAACGTGTAAGTGGTATTTTCTTTATATTTTTTATGTAACTTTTAAAACTATAAAACGGTGGTATCTAAAGTTACTAGCCCTTCGCGTAATATTAATAATTCGGTGGTACAACGAAAATTGGTGAAAGGTACTCATTGCAGAACATGGACCTTTCCTATTAAACAAATTAGTCGAACAGTTTCGACACCGGTGCGATTTAACCGCTTGAGGGATGAAAACTCCCACAAGTTTTAAAATACTATTACGGCCATAGATAGGACTCTATAATGTTCTGTACCTGCGCCGAGCCGTATGGTAAGCTGAAAAAAGGCATACCCAGTACCCACACACATTACGGATGAATTCATTAATAAGTGATGTAAAATGCAATACTACCGCAGATTTTGACGTAAGTCGATATCAGTGTTTTGTGAATCCATATAGAGATTTCGGCTGTCACAAAAGTGTGATATCATAGTTGTCTCATTAGCAACTGTCAGTTTTGCCATGTCGAATAGGGGTCCTGTTGTATTTTTCTCTAATTGCTATCATTTCATTAAATTAAAATACCAACTTCTTTACAATTAACAGACATCCCAGCACCTCCACCAATTTTCTTGCACCACCACTTGTTACAACATCTGAGGAATCTCTCTTAATCAAGCAATACTAATTTTAACTAGAATAGTTTAGATAAGCGAAAGAACGAATACTCATTTAAGATCAATGTATATGTAGTTAAGTTAATATTAGAAAGCAACAGCAATAATTATATTTGTATTTAAAGCTATTGAGGCGTTAAAATTTTAATAGTTGTGCTTTGTTCAGTAATAGGAATTATGCTGACTACTTTTTTAAAGTTTTTTATTGTTGTTCCTATCCTACATTTCGCTATAAATAAATAAAAATACTCTAAATACTCAGAAGCCACCATTTACCATTTTAATGATTTCGGATGTTAAATCTGAAAGGTCACATTTGACTCATTTGAGTGATGGTTTCAAAAATATAACAAGCTCATGTCATAGTCATAGTCATAGTATTTTATTCATAAACAATACAAGATTGTGTTTGAAAAGTTTTTGGAAAGTAACAGATTCAGATACTTAAAAATACTTACATACCTATGTACAATTACTCAGTGAAATATACAATTGCAGCTAATTAAGAACTAAGTAAACAAAAACAAGTAACACTTAACGACTAAATGCACATGCATAAATTACCTGTACAAATTTAAAACAACAAACAAATTAGTTAATATAATACGTCGGTATACATAGGTACTACTATTTCTGTTTACATATTGCATTGCATAAAAGTACATTACTCCCTTGTGCCATTAACTCCCTGTACGCGGTGCTGCAACTCAACTCAAAGTCAACTCAAAACTCATTTACCAGCAAGTTAAATGTACCTAAGGCATATCCTGCGAGGCAATTTAATGTTAATCTACATATAGTTACAGTCGACTACAAATATTTATCCAATTTTTTACCTTAACGGGCTGTAATAAGGTACCAAAATCTTTTTGTTGTCGTCTTAATTTTGAATAAGGGTTTCCTGATTCGATTTTATCACCAGATGGCAAAACAGTGGCGAGAGGTCCAGCTGTCAATCCACCAATCATGTTAAATCTAGAGATGCACCGAATATCCGGTTACTATCCGGTATCCGGCCTATCTGGCCCTTATTTTAGTATCCGGCCGGATACCGGATATCTTCGTACTATCCGGCCGGATACCGGATGTAGTCAGAGTCGCCCACTAGTCATACAAAAAATTTTTTTTTACACAAATATACGCGAGCACGTGTGTACTTTTGAAAGAAGTTACTCCGTACTAACATAATAAAATTCGTTTTGTTGCCTAGAATTCCTAGGAATGTATCCGCGCGAACGTTCACACGACGCAGGTCGAAACCTGCACGACGCGCACCTGCGAAACTCAAATTGTAGGTATAGTACCGCCGGCCGAATATTCGGCGGCCGGATACCGAATATTCGGCGGAGGGTCAGGCCGAATATCCGGTATCCGGTATCCGGCCAAACCACTATCCGTTGCATCTCTAGTTAAATCACATTTTTTATTGGTGGATTTTGACAGCTGCTGTCAAAGACACGTCACAGTGCCGCCACCTGGATTTCAAGAAACTCTCATAACTGAAATCTCAGTCGTCATAATTCCTAAGCTGAACAGGTACGGTAGACAGTTGTGACTAAGGATGCTAGCATTGTTATCTTAAAATGACAGAGATACTATTTTTCGGAAGCGGGGAAAAAGGGAGTTTTCTCAAAATGTTTTTGCAAAAAATGTTTTTAGAATGTTCCTTAGACTCAGATCAGTGTTCCCATTGTGTGATATAGGTATTTGAATTAATTAAGTATAATAGTCAGCATGGATTATTAAATAATAAACAGCGAAATTAATGTGGAGTTTTTATTTTATACTACTTATGGATTTAGATTATTTACCTTACTAAAAGTACATCGAGTGCCGGAACCCTAGCCTATCGGCTCTGTACATATATACCCTCTTTTCTCTGCAAAGCAGCAAATCACAAATCGTACGTCGTCCATCGTGCGATACCTAAACAAAAACAGTTGCGAGCCTGTATCCGAAAAAACAATTCGTATAATTCATAATGATGGTTTCCTAAAATCCATGTGGCGCCACTGTAATGAGAGGTCTTCATGACAGCAGCTGTCAAAATTCACCAATCAAAAAAATGTGATTAAACATGATTGATGGATTATGACAGCTGGACCTCTCGCCACGGTTCTGCTATCTGGTGAAAAAATGGATTCAGGAAACCCTCATTCATTTGACAGCTCCTAGCATACAAAGCGGTAATAAAATGTATGTAAAATGCTGTCAAATTAATACACAGAACTATTCAGTCTACCCTTATAGCGCGATTGAGCAATTTGACTGTCAGGATACAGCGCCATCTGGAGTGATATATAACATAACAACGAAACAAAAACTGTTTAGGAGTCGCCAGGACGCTCGCGTGAACTCGCGTCAGCTCTCATTTTAAAACGACATGCTTTAGAACCACGAAATTTGGCATAGGCATTCTAGGAGTAAAGATCTATGTCGGTAATTTGTTTTCGTTGCTAAATATTGTAATACAGCAAAAATAAGTTTTGTATGTAAATCTGTATCTGGCTGTATTTTCTTTGTATTACAATTTTTAGCAACGAAGACGAATTACCGACATAGATCTGTACTACTAGAATGCCCATGCCATGTCAAATTTCGTGGTTCTAAATCATGTCGTTTTAAAATGAGAGCTGAACTACGTTTGTATGGGAACGCGAGCGTCCTGGGATTAAACTTTAAAATTGTAGTTTAAAATCGAAGTTTCTGGGATTAAACTTTAAAATTGTAGGGTCATTCCATGAGGTAACGCAAGTCAGGATTTAAATACGAGTTTTTTTGTGTAGATTTAAGTGTTAATAAATCTAAATATAAAAAAAGTAATTCTTATCGAGAAATTTACAGAATTACACTCAAAGGCCATGTCAAAATAAGCTAAGTGAATCTGCCCCCAGCGGATTTTAGCTTGTAATTTTTTTGGATGATATGGCTTTGCATTAGTAATAAGTGTGTAAAATTTCAGCCACGCAATATGATGGCGAAAAACTTGGAGGTGTCGCTGACTTGAAAGTACTTTAAAAAGATTATATTTCGTTTTCTTTTGTTTTCCAAAAAACTATAAACTTAGGGTGGCTGAACTGGCTGAAACTTTGCACACTTGTTTCTAATGTAAAGCCATATCATCCAAAAAATTACAAGCCAAAACTTGCTGGGGGCAGATTCACTTAACTCATCCTGGCAAAGGTGACTCGCGTTACTCTTGCCGTGCCGCTATAACATTAATCTCGGAATAACCTTTATTCTTGCTGCTTGGCTGAAGTAACACTTAGTGAAAGAATAGATACAGGTGTATTCAGGTATTTCAGAAAGCCAAAACGTGGCGGATATATCCGAAAATGGACTCTTATTACAATGGAATATGAGTGATTTTTAAATGATTTTCGGAATTATCCGAATTGCGGAATTATCCGAATACACTATAGATAATAAGCCCTTTCACGTACGTATGCTGTCAATTTTGTTTTCCGTGCCTAAGAGTTTTGATGTAATTTTTTGTACCTCTCGGATTTTGTATTTATAATACGCATGTTAATATTGACATTGTTTACTGGAGATTTGAAAGTTTTTCGCGTGATCCAGTTAGATTTTTTAAAGAGGGTATTTAATATCGTTCAGGTAGTAACTTATGCAAATAGAAATTAAAAACATAGTACCTACATTTTATACAGTTACTTTTCTAAAGTTAAATATTCAAAATGATGTAATACTTTCAAAGCGAACCGTTCAAATATCTAGTAAACAGATCATTATATAAATAGGTAACCAAATATCAATCACATATAATAAGTACACATGATATATCATAGATAGTCCCAAATTGCCTAACTTTTCCTGCAATCCTAGTTATGAAATGCAATGTAGCAAAAAATATAATAGAATGAGCTATATAAATTAATCTTAGAATATCTGCATTAATTTCCATAGGTAAATTAAACATTTTGTACATTACCCGCACAAAATCCATTTTAGATAATATCAAAACTAAACGAGATGCATTTCAAATCATGCGGGAACGAGCATATTCTCTTTCAGACAAAAACAATTAGCAGAAGTAAACAAACCGGCAGAACAGAAAACGCATCAACTATTTTTAAACTGAAAGAAAAATTTAAAACAACAACAAACGAGCAACAACAGAATACAAAACAACACAACAGCAAACAAAAACGGATCCAAATGCAACAACAACAACAACAACACAACTTGGAAACAAACAAACTCCCCAACCCGGCTGGTCCCCGTGGGGATATCGACCATCACCCTCAACCCTCATCAAACAAAATACAATCTTTAAGAATTTGTACTTACAATGTCAGATCTCTATCTAGCACAGAGCGTCTGATAGAACTACTACATGCAGTCAAAGACATAGACTTCGACATAATCGGGCTAAGTGAAATCAGAAAAATTGGCAATAAAATAGAAGAACTACAAGATTACATTTTTTGCTACGTAGGCGAAACCAGTGGTCTTTATGGAGTTGGTTTCTTAATTAAAAAAGTACATAAACCAAACATAATCAGCTTCGACGGATTATCAGAAAGAGTAGCCACATTACAACTAAAATTTGGAGATGAAAAATTAACACTAATACAAGCATATGCCCCCACCAGTAAGGCCAGTGAGGATGATCTACACACATTCTACAATGATCTCAGAAAAGCACAAGACTCACAAGGGCAAACAGTTATAGTTATGGGCGACTTTAATGCCAAAATAGGACAACCACAACAAGGTGAAAAATTGATTCTAGGTGGTTTCGGATATGGAGAACGAAACGAAAGAGGTAAAATACTACTCCAATATGCATACGAAAATAAACTGTCTATAATGAATACATATTTCAAAAAGAAACCAGGTCGACGCTGGACATGGGAGGCACCAGACGGCAAGACAAGAAACGAAATTGATTTTATTCTATGTAACAAACCCAAACAAGTAACAAATATAGAAGTTTTGAACAGGATATCATTTCCGTCTGACCATAGACTGTTGAGATCAACCATTGCAATAAAAACACTAAAAAGGTCCAGAAGATCCTATAGACCATCACCACTAACATTAAAAACTGATATGGAAAAAGTCATATATATCACAAACTTAAAAGAAACATTGGGAAAAGAATTGTCAGAAAATGAAAACAACCTACAAAAATACTATAATAAGATTGAAAACATAATCATAAATAGCCTCAAAAGCAACAACCACCTAACAAATAAGACAAATTCATCTCAAGTCCTACAAAACACAACAATCGACATAATAAACAGACGCACCGAACTTATCCGGACTAAGGGCAAAACAAGAGAAATGAAAGAGGAACTTAAAAGACTCTATAAATTATCTAGCAAGGCCATAAAACAAGACTATAATGAACATCGGAAAAAAATCATTGAAAAAAACTTGCTCAATTATAGGAGCAGTAAACGAGCCCAGAAAGAATTAACTATACACAAGGATTGGATACAAAAACTCAGTAAAGGACAAGAACAGACAAAAACAAGAGAAGATGTCATAAATTTAGCTACAGAATTTTATAAGGACTTATATGGAGAACCACCAGAAGGCGCAAACATATATGACGAATACCGAGAAGAAATGCGGAACCATGAAGTAGAGCTAATAAGTGAACAAGAAGTACTTACACATATCAAAAAATTGAAAACTGAGAAAAGTCCCGGACCAGACAACATCAGCAACGAAGCATTAAAAATAGGTGCACCTCTGTTGCTTACTTACATGACACGACTTTTTAATATGATAATCAGAACAGAACAAGTACCCAAACAATGGTGTATTTCAGATATAGTCTTACTTTATAAGAAAGGAGATCCACTAGACATTGGTAATTATAGGCCGATCAGCCTACTCTCCAGCATGTACAAACTTTTCATGTCTATATTGCTCAGCCGCATAACGCCCAAAATCGACAACAACCAGCCAGTCGAACAAGCAGGATTTCGTGCTGGGTATTCTACTACAGATCACATCCATACAATAGAACAAATTTTTGAAAAGTATAACGAATTTAATCAACCACTTTATGTAGGATTTGTCGACTACAAAAAAGCCTTCGACAGCATTACACATGGCTCGATCTGGAAAGCACTGAAATCCTGCCAAGTAAACAAAACCTATATAAACATCATCAGAAATGTTTACAATCAGAGTGTCAGTAGAGTAAGGCTGGAAATAACTGGAGAAGAAATACCCATAAGGAAAGGTGTACGACAGGGAGACCCCTTATCTCCGAAACTTTTTATATCTGTACTGGAAGATATATTCAAAAAACTAAACTGGAACAAGCAAGGACTTTGGATATGTGGCAGATATCTAAGCCATCTAAGGTTTGCAGACGACATTGTCATTTTCGCAGAGACAGCCAAGAAACTGGGACAAATGATGCAAACCTTAGCAAGTGAGAGCAAGCGCGTCGGCTTACACATTAACACAAATAAAACTAAAGTAATGACAAATGCTCAAGCTAAAGAAATACAAGTGGATGGAAACCAAATAGAATATGTAAATGAATATATCTATCTCGGCAAACAAGTCTCCTTCAGTAAAAAACATAATGAAGAAGAAGTGGACAGGCGGATCAACTGCACATGGAGAAAATACTGGTCTCATAAAGAAGTACTAAAAGGAAACTATCAGCCAAAGTTAAAAAAGATAATAATGGACACCTGTATATTACCTAGCCTGACATATGGATGTCAAACATGGATATATACAAGCACGATTAAGAACAAAATTTCCACATGTCAGCATGCTATGGAAAGGAGTATATTAAAACTAAGGCGAATACAAAAAGTCAGAAATGAAGAGATCAGGAAGAGGACCAAGATTATGGACGCACTAAAACATACTCTACGTCTAAAATGGCAATGGTCTGGCCACGTGTCCAGATATACAGACGGAAGGTGGACAAAGCTCGTAACAGAATGGGCAGGACCAGCAGGAAGAAGAAAAGAGGGAAGACCACAAAAACGCTGGGCTGACGATATAGTGGAAAAGGCAGGAAAGAACTGGATGAGAACAGCTGCCAATAGAGAGCAATGGAAGGGACTCGAGGAGGCTTTTACCCAACAGGGATCAGTGAAATAAATATTAAAACAAACTTTGTAATATGTCAAGTCACTGAATAAATAAAGCTTATATAATATAATATAATATAAATTAATCTTAGAATATCTGCATTAATTTCCATAGGTAAATTAAACATTTTGAACATTACCCGCACAAAATCCATTTTAGATAATATCAAAGATATTTTGTGTACGTTGATAGACAAAATTTCGTTTTTTGTGTATTTCATTTTAGACATCATAAAAATATACGCGGGGTCGGTTGTTCGCCAATTTTTTTGTGACAAAAATTGTTGTATATATTCACATTAATTTTTCTAGAATTCAAAAGCACTTGTTCTTGTAAATATACATTTTATAGCCTTCGTAACTTAGAAACGCACATTTAATTAACTTACTTTAATTAACCACTTTCCAAGTTAGCGCACATCATCCGTATCGCCACCAAATTTTATAAAAATTCCGTATATATCCTACTTCGTTTGGTTACCCAATTAATTTCTTTACATTACTAGTAAATGTGCTAGTTACGGTTTATATACCAAAACCCGACATATTATGGCGCTGTTGTTCTACGTTGGATGCATAACGGATGATTTGCTTATTAGACCTACAAAATGATGTGAATGGTTGTGAATATAATATTTCTTGTTGCAACAATTATAAATATATTAGAAGCTTTTCTATATTAACGTTTTACTGCGGCATACTTGAATATTTGCGTTTATGGTACAGAATCAGGTACTGGTAAAGTACATGCAGGATATATTTTTAAATGGATCAGTGAAGAACTAACGTCACTTTTGATAAAAGGCTTGTACGTTGTAATATACCTGTTTACACATATTTCCAACAAATATGGTTTTTAGAAGGAGAATAACATAGCGGTTTCAGAACAGGCTTGTAGTATTTTTACATGAGCTTTTCCTTGGCGTCATGGGGTCTGGTAGCTGTCTTCACTGGCCCATTTAAAAATATATTTTGTACTATATTCTCGTTTTGTATTTCGCCTTTGTAAATTTTGGTAAGAACGGATTAATTTTAATAAGAAATGCTCAGGTTAGGTATAAAACTAATCCACTTTTAAACGTAACGCACTGCACTTGTGTCACTCCACGTCTAGAGTAACGCGAGTCATGATTTTTTCCATGTTCCAAATGATCATCATCATTCATAATGCAAATTGAAGTGTTAATATAAGTATCTAAGGAAAACAATACTTAGTTCTCTAAATGTATTGACATATAAGTAGCAATGTACAAGTTGTACAACATTTTCAAAAATTCTGTAACATTTTCGGAAATTTCCGAAAACTTACACGAGAATTTAAATTAAATTTCCAATGAGAACGTACCCTTTGGTATTTATTTAAATAAAAATCTCTTTATTTATTTTTATAAACTCGGAAATGAGACAGTCAAGTAAAATAATTGATAACGGCAGCGACTACCTAATTTTTATTGTTCGTAAAAAATTCTGGGAACAATCCGTATGGAAAATTTCGCAACTTTGGAAACTTCTCCTTGGTGCATTGCTACATATAAGTTTTTTTTTTCCTCCTAGCGTTTATCCCGGCTTGGGGTCCGCTTGACAACCTAATCCCATGAATTGGCGTAGACACTAGTTTTTACGAAAGCGACTGCCATCTGACCTTCCAACCCAGAGGGGAAAAACTAGGCCTTTTTGGGATTAGGTCCGGTTTCCTTACGATGTTTTCCTTCACCGAAAAGCGACTGGTAAATATCAAATGATATTCCGTACATAAGTTCCGAAAAACTCATAATAAGCAATTTAATCGTAACTCGCGTTACCATTGACCTACACAACTTTGTAAATCTTTCTTTGTAGATAGACACAATACTCATTGCAAAATATCATAAGAACAGCTAGCTTTAATACTCTGCGTCGGAGATTGTATACTTATTCTTAGTTATTTTCTATACATTTGTTGAATTAGTGTCCAGTTTAGCGTTTTCTATAACATGAGAATATCATAGCATCTAACTCAATCACAATGAGTTTTCTATTAGCGCTACTGCGGAAGCTCGAACTCAAAACCTGTTAACCTTTTGACCGCCGTCGTCTGATATATGAGACAAAGTGACAACGTGAGATGACTTCATGAATAATGACAGATTTCAAAATTGAAAGTTAACATTTTGACGTAAGTCGGTCAAAAAGTTAATCTTATTTTATCGTAGTTATACTCCATTCTTAGTACTCAACTCCTGAATTTAATAAGAGTCATTATTAATTTATTTAAACTTTATTGCACTCATAGAAAAGGTTGGTCCCACAGATGACATCGTTCAGTACGTGAGTGTGAGTCCATACTTACATAATCAACAACATCTTTCTCCATCCATATGTAGCTCGCCAAACGAAGGAAAACTTAGGGGAAATAATTCGTGTATAGCTGAATTTTGGTGAAGTTGTAGATAAAGGTGTCTTACATAACATACTAAAAGTACCCATGGATAGGGGTGCCGCTAACGGTTTGTGGATTAATTAAGTAGAAGAACATTTTTTCGTATGAGCCACCGCTACTGAGTTATTTACGAAAAGCCAAAAAAGGGGACCTTTACACCCCCCTCTCCCTGTTAGCGGCGCCCCTATCCATGAGTACTTTTAGTATGTTGTGTAAGACACCTTTATCTACAACTTCACCAAAATTCAGCTATACACGTATTATTTCCCCTATCGAGCAGTTAGTGGGCTTCCTTCGGTGAGCTAATGGTTGAAATACACCTTGTATGTATGTAGAACAAAATATTTTAGTAATTAAAAACAAAGACATAAAGATATATTATAATTAATAACTACAGAGTGAACGCTTTCGTAGTAGCAGTATTTATTAAAATTTTCACTTGGAAGCTTAAAATATGTACAAAAATTGTTACACGTGTTATCGCCTAGATAAATAATGATTTAGCAATAATTTAGGATTCAAGTGTTTTATTAGTTTTATTTTCATAAGGGCACGTTTACATTAGACGTGAGAAGTATTTAAAATAGTACCTTCGTACTTGACTATTAATGGGTCCCGTTTTATAACTTTTAACGTAATCCTTGACTGTGACTCTAGGTAGTGAAAATAAGTACAAGTCAAATTGACTCCGCGAAAAGGGGTACTAGTGCCCATACATTTTGTACGATTTGTGCTTTTTTTAAATGAGCCAATTTGACTTATACCCTTTTTACTAGAGCCACAGGTTTCTTCCCTATCTTTCTAACGATACACACTTTAGAAAGAGACACAAACGGTGATTACAGGTTACAAGCCTTTTTGCAGCCCTGATGGCTTCCTTATTACAAACTAAATCAATGTAAACGGGTCCTAAGCTCACTTAGTTTCGTAAACCTTACTTTAAGTAACAGTACCGTACCAGCGATGTAGAAATTAATGTTATTTTTTGTAGCCTTCATATAATTTTGTACAATATCTACTCTTTTTACAACTTAAGTCTTTGTTACAAGCCCATTTGATGGTCGCTTGGTTTAAAAATCAACTTTTAGTTAAGAGCTAGTAACATTAGGTACCACCTTCATTATGGCCAACATGTCGTTCTGACGAGTCAAATCGGTTCACTCTGCATAATTTAAAGACTGCGACATTGTTTTGAATCACGATTTAGAAACATGCTTTATGGAATTTATGAAATATGAATAAACAGTTTTTCATATTATGCCGTTAAACTCAATTATAGTTGTGTTTAGTTTTATAACAAACGTGTAAATCATGTAAGATTTGATAGAATAACAGTGGTATTTACTTTATATATTCTATGTAACTTTTAAAACTATAAAACGGTGGTATCTAAATTTACTAGCCCTTCGCGTAATATTAATAATTCGGTGGTACAACGAAAATTGGTGAAAGGTACTCATTGCAGAACATGGACCTTTCCTATTAAACAAATTAGTCGAACAGTTTCGACACCGGTGCGATTTAACCGCTTGAGGGATGAAAACTCCCACAAGTTTTAAAATACTACGGCCATAGATAGGACTATAATGTTCTGTACCTACGCCGAGCCGTATGGTAGGCTGAAAAAAAGTATACCCACACACATTAAGTATAAATTCATCAATAACTTATGTAAAATACAATACATAATAATTGGTGGATTTTGACGTAGATCGATATCACTCTTTTGTGAATCCATATAGAGATTTCGGCTGTCACAAAAGTGTGATATCATAGTTGTCTCATTAGCAACTGTCAGTTTTGCCATGTCGAATAGGGGTCCTGTTGTGTTTTTCTCTAATTGCTACCATTTCATGAAATTAAAATACCAACTTGTTTACAATTAACAGACATCCCAGCACCTCCACCAATTTTCTTCCACCACCACTTGTTACAACTTCTGAGGAATCTCTCTTAATCAAGCAATACTAATTTTAACTAGAATAGTTTAGATAAGCGAAAGAACGAATACTCATTTAAGATCAATGTATATGTAGTTAAGTTAATATTAGAAAGCAACAGCAATAATTATATTTGTATTTAAAGCTATTGAGGCGTTAAAATTTTAATAGTTGTGCTTTGTTCAGTAATAGGAATTATGCTGACTACTTTTTTAAAGTTTTTTATTGTTGTTCCTATCCTACATTTCTCTATAAATAAATAAAAATACTCTAAATACTCAGAAGCCACAATTTACCATTTTAATGATTTCGGATGTTAAAGCTGAAAGGTCACATTTGACTCATTTGAGTGATGGTCTCAAAAATATAACAAGCTCATGCATAAATTACCTGTACAAATTTAAAACAACAAACAAATTAGTTTAATATAATACGTCGGTATACATAGGTACTACTATTTCTGTTTACATATTGCATTGCATAAAAGTACATTACTCCCTTGTGCCATTAACTCCCTGTACGAGGTGCTGCAACTCAACTCAAAGTCAACTCAAAACTCATTTACCAGCAAGTTAAATGTACCTAAGGCATATCTTGCGAGGCAATTTAATGTTAATTTACATACATATAGTTACAGTCGACTACAAATATTTATCCAAGTTTTTACCTTATCGGGTTGTAATAAGGTACCAAAATCTTTTTGTTGTCGTCTTAATTTTGAATAAGGGTTTCCTGATTCGATTTTATCACCAGATGGCAAAACAGTGGCGAGAGGTCCAGCTGTCAATCCACCAATCATGTTAAATCTAGAGATGCACCGAATATCCGGTTACTATCCGGTATCCGGCCTATCTGGCCCTTATTTTAGTATCCGGCCGGATACCGGATATCTTCGTACTATCCGGCCGGATACCGGATGTAGTCAGAGTCGCCCACTAGTCATACAAAAAATTTTTTTTTACACAAATATACGCGAGCACGTGTGTACTTTTGAAAGAAGTTACTCCGTACTAACATAATAAAATTCGTTTTGTTGCCTAGAATTCCTAGGAATGTATCCGCGCGAACGTTCACACGACGCAGGTCGAAACCTGCACGACGCGCACCTGCGAAACTCAAATTGTAGGTATAGTACCGCCGGCCGAATATTCGGCGGCCGGATACCGAATATTCGGCGGAGGGTCAGGCCGAATATCCGGTATCCGGTATCCGGCCAAACCACTATCCGTTGCATCTCTAGTTAAATCACATTTTTTATTGGTGGATTTTGACAGCTGCTGTCAAAGACACGTCACAGTGCCGCCACCTGGATTTCAAGAAACTCTCATAACTGAAATCTCAGTCGTCATAATTCCTAAGCTGAACAGGTACGGTAGACAGTTGTGACTAAGGATGCTAGCATTGTTATCTTAAAATGACAGAGATACTATTTTTCGGAAGCGGGGAAAAAGGGAGTTTTCTCAAAATGTTTTTGCAAAAAATGTTTTTAGAATGTTCCTTAGACTCAGATCAGTGTTCCCATTGTGTGATATAGGTATTTGAATTAATTAAGTATAATAGTCAGCATGGATTATTAAATAATAAACAGCGAAATTAATGTGGAGTTTTTATTTTATACTACTTATGGATTTAGATTATTTACCTTACTAAAAGTACATCGAGTGCCGGAACCCTAGCCTATCGGCTCTGTACATACAGCCTTGGCCAGAAGTGTTGAGCATAGGTGTTTTTTGTTTACAATTTTGATGTTAAGCATTATTTCCCTATCCTAACAATGTACGGTAACGGTAAATGTTATATTTTATTTACAAATATAGAAAACTTCACTTTATAACACTTTCAAGGTACTTAAAAAATATGAAAACAGAAGGTACCAAAAATGTAAATTTAAGTCGGTGCGACATATTGCAAATATTCTATGCAGTTACTACTAACTTCAACAAAACATGCCTATTAGTTTAAATTAATTGACAAAATAACTTAAACAAAGATGGAAACGATGGACTAAACTTTCCAGTTTTGTATGAAAATCGCATTGGTGCTCAACACTTCTGGCCAAGGCTGTATATACCCTCTTTTCTCTGCAAAGCAGCAAATCACAAATCATACGTCATCCATCGTGCGATACCTAAACAAAAACAGTTGCGAGCCTGTATCCGAAAAAACAATTCGTATAATTCATAATGATGGTTTCCTAAAATCCATGTGGCGCCACTGTAACGAGAGGTCTTTATGACAGCAGCTGTCAAAATCCATCAATTAAAAAAAAGTTAATAAACATGATTGGTGGATTATGTTATGACAGCTGGACCTCTCGCCACGGTGCTGCTATCTGGTGAAAAAATCGATTCAGGAAACCCTCATTCATTTGACAGCTCCTAGCATACAAAGCGGTTATCAAATGTATGTAAAATGCTGTCAAATTAATACACAGAATTATTCAGTCTACCCTTATAGCGCGATTGAGCAATTTGACTCTCAGGATACAGCGCCATCTGGAGTGATATATAACATAACAACGAAACAAAAACTGTTTAAGAGTCGCCAGGACGCTCGCGTGAACTCGCGTCAGCTCTCATTTTAAAACGACATGCTTTAGAACCACGAAATTTGGCATAGGCATTCTAGGAGTAAAGATCTATGTCGGTAATTTGTTTTCGTTGCTAAAAATTGTAATACAAATTAAATACAGCAAAAATAAGTTTTGTATATAAATCTGTATCTGGCTGTATTTTCTTTGTATTACAATTTTTAGCAACGAAGACGAATTACCGGCATAGATCTGTACTACTAGAATGCCCATGCCAAATTTCGTGGTTCTAAATCATATCGTTTTAAAATAGAATAGAATAGAAAAAACTTTATTTAACATCACAGACAGTACAGTACAATACAATAAATGTTAAATTTAAAAAAACAAATTGAACTTAAATACTAACAAAACAAACAGTATCATTAATGTGATGCTAAAAAGGGGCTCGACTCAACATAAGAGAGCTGAACTACGTTTGTATGGGAACGCGAGCGTCCTGGCGACTCTTAACTTTGGGGTAAGTTCTTATCACATTCTATTACGTGGTTGTTGAATTAAAATCAAATTGTGATAATTTAGAAATATATTTATTTTGTTTTCTTTTTTAAGTAAATACTTATTTCATAATAGTGTCGGTTAACTTCAAACTCGGATAAATCCATTCGACCTTCTCAGTCCTTATCTACCCTATTTTCTCAGTACAGTCGACCAAGAAAGTGGTCTACCAGTTTTGACAAAAGTTTCTGCGAGATCTAACGATTCTAACGGAGTTTAAAACATGCACGACCTTGTTGTCTCATGACGTTCAAACGAATTTCAACCGTAGGGTGGTAGACCACAGTTTTGGTCGACTGTACCATAATCGCATAATCTCACACATGGATTTATCCGAGTTTCAAATGAAGCGATTCAATAAAGGTTTAACCTGTGATACAGGAAATACTTATTAATATCAACCAATAGTAAAATGGCATCGCTTAGCTACGTTTTATACAATATAGGTACATATAAACTATATAACATAAACATATCGTATGTACTATGTGTACTGTAACTTACAAAATGATATTCATACAGTATTATTGGTTACTGGTTGTGGTAAGTTAAAGTATATTTTATATGAATAAATTTGACAGTATTTACAACATGACAAATCACTATGACAAATTGATAATTTATATATACCACTAGTCCATACGTTACCGTCCCATAGTTCGACCAGAGACTATAGAGAAATAGACAACCACAGCCTAAGAACTTTTTGAAGCTCAAGTCGAGTGCGCTATCTATGTCAAAGCCCCCTAAAGATACCGAAAATGTAACAGAAATGTCACCTGCGCTGCTACTCCACCTAGTAAGAAATAGCGTACTAGTAGTACACTAACATTTCTCTTACATTTTCGGTATCTTTAGGGGGCTTTGATATAGATGGCGCAATCGACACAAGCTTCAAAAAGTTCTTAGGCTGTGGTCGTCTATCTCTATAGTCTCTGGTTCGACTAAGAACCTCTTCAGAAATTTAAACCAATCAAAGTGCTAATCACCTCAGTATTCACGGTCGTGCTTGCAATCCGTGACAGTTCGTTCGTCGAATCGTCTATCCGCATCACTCTTCGTATATGCAGGTATATGCAAGAGCGATAGAGATGAGGCATGGATGAGGCCAACGTTTTGTCGATTTTCGAACTTGGCGGTAGGCCACCAGGCAGCCGACTCGGCCGAGAGACCAAGATAGTCATCCTATAATACTATATCAACCTCTCTCTTTAACAAATAGCTGCCTCCTGGTCTTACAGGACTGCAGCAAGATCTTACATACTAGGTTTCTGACATTACATTATAAATGCATGGACCTTCAAGTCCTTCAAGCCATCCAACGTTATGACGTATCAAGAGCTAAAAACATTAGCGGAGAACAGGACAGAATGGCGATTACTCCACCGACAAGAGCCGGCTCTTAAAATTATGATGATGATGATGATGATGGAACTTCAAGATCATTACAATATTATCTTAATATTCGTATATTATGTTATATATATAATTACTTTGAGTTTATACAAATTTGTGAAGTATTTCAGCATTTTTTATTAGGACTAGAACTTGTTTTTTCATTTTTTATTTTAGTCTTTTTTATTTATTGAAATATTTCAAAAAGTCCAATTGAAAGTTTTGGTGTAACAATAACAATACCTATGGTAAAATGATTTGAAAAATATTTACTTAAAGATAAAAAAAAAAGATAAAAGATATTTATTCTTCAATTTAGGCACATTACAATGCACTTATGAACGTCAGAGAGAAAAGAAACTACCACCGGTTCTAACCCTACACCTCTGACCCGAGAAGTATTACTTATTACCGGCAAGAAACTCGGCGGGACTTATTTTTTCAAAACAGTACTACAAATACATTAAAGATACTATATACAATAATGCGTAGTTCTTCAAGAAGGCATATCAAAACAGCTTGAGAGACAGACATGTACCTGCCTATTGTGTAATTAAAATGAAAAATAAAAATAAAATCCAAATCTGACTGCTTCGCAATACGTTTGATATTCTTTCTTACTTGAACTGTGTCCTCTAAATGTTAGATGATTTTATAGATTCTGGTTTGGGCCATGCATATATGTCTGTCATATAGTCCTATAGTCCTCGATATAGTCTTACGAAATTAAATCCATTTATTTATTAACTGATTAAATACTTAATTTGTATGGAGTAACAACTTATCAAGAATATTATGCACCAACGTTTTACAAAATTATTTCATATAATTTTTTTATGTATGCATAGCCACATACTGACATACTTTCTTAGTCAAATTTACATCATTCATATTTTTCCAACCATCCGTCTCAAAAACCTTTGGATTTTCTTTTATGAACTGAAATACAGTCATTTGCAGTTTTTCCAAATTATACCTTTCCGATATCATAGCTATCTCCATACAGTTATTAAGATTTATTTGTTCAGCAATTGCATACTGTACTAGGTAAAATAGGTTACCTAATTCAAATTTGCCTGCAATGTCTAGTAAATTCAAGCAATCTTGTTTTAATATATCTCTAATAGTACCTGTGTACAAGAACTGAAGGAGCAATTCCATGTCATTATCATTTATATCCAAAAATAATGATATATCAGTATCTTTTTTAACCTTATTCCTCAATATGGAACTATTTGCCGCTAAAATTATCTTATGTACTTGATATTGCTTCCCGCTAGCCGATTCCACGGTGAAATTAGTTTTCTGCTGCTTTGAAAGAAGATCGCTAAAATCGTGGTTAAGTTTGATTTGTTTAATAAGATCCATGTTGAACGGGCTTGCCGGATCAGTCTTGATTTCAATAGGTATACAGAGTATTCGGCCTTCTAGATTTTTCGGTGAGAAGCAGTATGTTTTTACAAAGTATTTCTCATCCGGTTGACTGGATTTGAAGACTTGCCATTTAAAGTCATATGGTAAGTATGATCGTCCAGGATTAGTGCCCGTGGTAGTCCCATGTGTGAGTTCAGGTGATTTGCTTATACAGATATTAAAACTTCCAACTTTTCTTAGGCATACAAATAGGTTGAGCAGACACTTGTTTTCCGGGCAGAAAGATGTGGTAAAATAGAACCACAAGTCGGGTTCATTGTCGGTGAAAGTGCCGCCTATGTCATACTCGGCATACCTTTGTAGTTTGTTGGAGATATCGTAAATACACAAGTGCTTTGCAGATGTGGTTTGCCGTTTGTATAAGGTGGATATGTCGTCATGGTTCACCTGAAATTAGAGTAAAATGGTCAGACAGAGTGCAGAGATAACTTTAGTACCTAACCATTTTGTAACTGATACTAATATTTTTTGTAGTTAACTACTACTATCATACTAGTGTCTACGCAAATTCATGGGATTAAGCTACTGAGCGGACCTCAGGTAAAAAAAAATGAGCCATGGCTAAAAGCCGGGATAAATGCTAACATATGGCTTTGATAGATGAGATCTTGATGGATTTTGACTTCTCAATGAGAGTTTTTGATGGATGATTTAAAAGCCTGGCAACATATTTATTAATAAAAAATTATTAAATTTCAAATACAAAAAAAAATATTAATTAATTAATTATATTTTTGTGGCTTGCGCCATTTTGACATTAATATTTGTATGCCTAACAATGGCTAAACATGGTGGTACCTGAATTATGTAAGAACTGTAAAACCTGTGTTTACAAATAAATGCATGATTTATGATTTTATGATTTATAATTGCATCTCTTTCCTTAATATATAAGACAGCAAGAGTGACACAGGGAGTGATAATAAAGATCTTCAAATTCAAGGAAAAACTGTGATAACACTGATAACCTTGAAAAGGGACAGGGAGCCAAAAGATATTGATATGGAGGCTATAAAGGACATACTGCACTGTCCACTTCCAAAGTACTTAAAGGTGATGCGATAAGGCTAAATTATAAACAATGAATAACAAATATTACATTCACCTCCACACACTGGTTCCCGGAGTTATCAGCTTGAGGGACTGGCGGCTCTCGTCTTTGCATGGGATGCAACGGATGTCTGTTCTGAAATCCCTCGAAGTACATCATTCTTGACAGCACTGGGATCTCTCAAGTAGCTGGTTAGTCTTCTGTTAAAGAGAGAGGTATGTTAAATTTAATAATTATTATGAAACACAATCAGACTGAATCTATAAATAGAGTTCGGTAAACATATTCGTGATATTCGAATCGGATTTTCCGGGAATGTTTTTGTTTATCGTCGAGGCAATGACTCATGTTGCTTGCATCATTTGTCAGCAATATACGTACTGTACATGTATATGATGAGCTTTCTATTGGTTTATAACGATCTAACCAACTATTACTCGCAATTATGATTATGATTTGCGAGCTACAATCAAAAATATTTGGATTTCCTTCAATACAGAATTTAGTTGACAACTTTTTGGAGACTATGTCCGTATGCATATTTACCTACGAATACTTGTCCAGCGAAGCTCTTTAACACCGTAACGTTACGTTGTGGTATAGTTTTGTAATCCTTACATTAAAAATAGTACAAAGTAGACCTGTTTTTTCGTTTTCCGACTTTTGCTCACAACACAACACAAATGAAAAAATGAGTAATGAACTAATGACAATAATGACATGACAGCAATGTCAATCGACTCGCGATGACAGCTCCATGGCTTACGTTCGAAAATTAGGACTGCTCTATAATGCAATTTACCATATTTACGATAACACAAGTTTTTATAAAGTAAAATTATTTATTATATATGCAAGTTGCAATAGATTAATAACCTATATATTTTTTTATATTTCAAGTATTTCTATCTGAAATTATATTACTTTTTTAAATGTTATTAGAACGCATCCATAAGTAATGGTGTCTACACGTGGCGCGATTTCCGACTTATTTTCGCCTGTCGATTAAGTCGAGCCCAACTTGATTCGACGACAACTTTACAAACGGATAAATATGGTTCGGAGCGAACCAGCCTACTACTTCGTTCATCGAATCGAATATTTCCATCACTCTCTTTCGTATATGCAAGAGCGATAGAGACGGGACCATCGTTTTGTCGATTTTCGAACTTCGCGGTAGGCCGTCCGGCCGTAACCGAATCTTCCCGTTCCGCATCCGCATCGAACTGAAAACTAGCAATTTCCTTGCAAACGAGAACCCCAATATAACAAGATTCGTATGATGATTTTTTCTCACCTTCTAACTCCATTACCACTTGATCGATCCTGCTCATATACGAACTCTCAAATTATGTGCATCTCTGCTACAACCCCATCAAATTTCATAAATATCAGAAAAACGTTTCTAAAGTTATCGAACGAACTCTCAAAATAAAAAAAGCCATCGAAATGCCGAGGCGTCCCAGTAGCCAGAAGTTGTTTGTAAGAAATCTCTTCGCTCATTTGATTTAAGTGTATATGCCAAATAAAAATTTCTTTATCTTTATCTTTCTTTAATTGGGACCACTGGTGAAAACTTATTGTAGATGGCACTGTTCCAGATTCGACGAGAGAAAGAGGCAAAAGATGAATGGTCCATAGTTCTTAGTAATGCCCTGAAACTTTAAACAATCAGAAGGCTTTTCTCAGGGAAAATTCTTCCCTGTAGCTTAATTCTACAGCATTTTAATTTTAAAGTAAGTATCTCCTAGAAGTAGGTATTTCCCTTGGGGACCAGTTGGAGTCGAAACAGTGAGTCATTTTCGCTAAAATAAATGAAAACTATTTCCCGCCATACAAAAGCTTTTCCAAGGACCACAGGATTGTTGGAAATGTTTAACGGTTTGGCCAGATGGCGCCAGCATAGCTGGTTCTTTTTCTCTAGTATTGTTGTATGGGATTTGGCTCAAAGGCTAGCGCATCCGGGTCAAATTTAAAAAAAAAAACAAGATTTTGAGACTATTTGTAGGACTGACAAGTACCAGCTGGCGCCATCTGTAAAGACTTTCGACCGGCCAACCCCATTGCTTTTGCCCATGGGGAAGGCCGGTGAAAACTTTTTGCAGAGGGCGCTGTTCCAGATTCCATACAATGAGAGAAAGAGACACATATAATGAGAGAAAGAGAGAGACGATGAATGGTTTTCATAGGCAAAAACCTTTCCTATGGCGTTAATCGACAGCATTTTAATTGTAGAGTAATTCAGAAACCGGTGGATTTCAATTTCGGAGCAATTAGAGACAAATCATTGGGTCATTTTCGCGAAAATAAATAAAAACTACTTCTCGCCATACAAATTTAGCTTTTCTAAGGACCAATGTTAGGAATGTCACTTTGACAGTTGCCTTCCCCATTTGTGACCCCGACATCATGTTGACTTCAAATCGCAGCATGTGTAGACACTATAAGACATGAATACCAACATAAAGAAAACTATTAACGAGCGCTGCCAACACTGATATCAGTCATGTGTAGTTGTTGTAGATTGTAGTAGGTGTCGTTGCTTGCTTGCTTTCTTTACTTTGCATTGCGCGTCGTCTACCAATTGGACTGTTAAATTGAAATAATATTTATCGCATAGCATTCAAGTTAATAAGATAAACTTAATACATAATCGTGAAAAGTAAACAACATACAACCGTGCCAATACACCGAGGATGTGTAGAAATATGTGAAAGTGACAGTCGCAGCAATCGACTCAGTTTTTGTGATTATAATGTTATTTCGCATAGTTTCATGCCTGCCCGTTTATAGGTTCTGAAATGTTACATTTGGGAGTTCTTTCGTGTATAGTCGAGGACACTTGATCCGCGATGTTCGAAGCGGGATAGCAAGTGCTTGCACGATAAACATTTATAATGCAACAAGATTGTTTAGCGGACGAGTGCAAGAGTAAAAGTCTACGGCGGAGACCCACGAAGGTTCTGAAGATAGCCGAGAGCTTCACGAACTTGGATGAGACTGCGAAGGCGGGCCGTTTCGTGAGAGGGCCGAACTGGCGGAGGCGCCGTGAGGGCCTAGACGGGAGGACCAAGTGTTGTGATGATGATTTGTGTGCTAAGGAGTCGAGTGTGAGTGATGACAGTGAGAAGGTGGGCGACCGGAGGGTCACGGGCTCGTCGTGCACGGCCCTCCGGACCGCCGTGGCTGCCCTGTACCCGTTTGATGACTTCATCCTGGAGAAAATTGGCTCTGGATTCTTCTCCGAAGTTTTCAAAGTGAGTACCTGTTTTATAATAAAATACTGGTAAAGAATTTGCAAAATGTAAGAACAATGTTTACAAAAGGTTGCAACATGGTGTATATTTTGAAGATAACTAACTTCAGTTTTTTGCATTCAAGGGTTAGTTTTGTAATGTTATCAACATGTTTTGAATGACAATGAAAAGATATTATAGCTATGAGATCACTCATGTAATTGTTGCGTCCATATCAACACTGCTCTTTCAACCTCATTATCATGTTCATATTTATAAACATCCAGGGTTAACATGCTTGTTTGTTAGTAAATATCATGTACCATGAATCATCGGCCAGAAATATCCCTTCAGTACTACAACATAAGTATATGCAAGTACACAATTCATACCATACCCTGTTGGGCACCAATGTAACAAAAATTATGAAGAAATTCCAAGCTGCATTTTGACACCTTATGATCACAATGCATCTTCAAATTAGAACTTTTTTTTATAAAATATTTGTTCTATGGATAGATTTATAGTTTGCTAGTAAAATAAATCTAAATATAGCAGAATACACTTACAATATAATGCCACTGAAGGGAAATGCAAAACAAGTCATACTAACTAAATGTCATAGAAACGAAATAATTTTAATTGTCCTATGGTGATTTTAAAACTCACTGACAATGCATAATGTTAATTCAGTTCGTCAATAATAATCAAAACATAATGTAATCATGCGTCAGATACAGTCACGAGCTTTAATTTGGGACCCACCTAAGGTTGAATATCGTCTAGCAAACTTTCGCCATTTAGAGCTATTATGTTAACGCTGTCACTGAAATAAACAATAAACGTCGTAATGTCAGGGGGGTGCAACTCAGTGTAAATCTGTCATAAAATTTGAGTTTGACACAACATATCCGATACGTTTGCATAAGTGCGAAAGAGAACTTGTCATGCGTGAAGAAGGGACAGCATGATTCGTGACGATACTGTTTACCATCGATAACTTTACGTTTCTAGGGGTTCGTCAATAACTTGGTTAATAACTTTTTGGTCCTGTGGTCCCATAAGAAAAAAACAAACAAATAAAAAAGTCGTAATTAGAAAATCGTAATGATAGCTTTTTGCAAAGAGGTTATCATTTCATAGGTCGATTAGATAAGACATTTTATGTCTTAACTTGACATTCAACATTATTGCACTAAAGTTTCGACCTTATTGCATTATGATTGTTCTAACAACATTTAACGGAAATGGGTCACAAATTAAAGCTCGTGACTGTACCTACCTACCAGACTTCATCAGAGGAGAAAGAGTGAAAAGGGTCACAAAACTAACAAAAATGAAGGAAGATATCACTGTAACCGGACAGAGTTCTCATAATTTCTTCAAAATAGGTCATAATAACCAACATGTCAATATAAGCAGAGTCAGTTATGTCAGTATATACGGTTTAATTATAAATTAATTCTATGAAAACCAAACTTAGTACTGGAAATACATCATAGCGGTGCGTCAATGTATCCGGAGTCATAATAAACAAATTCTACTGTAGGCATAAAATTTACCTGCACATTGTTTTTGGCTGTTAGGTATTTTTCTGTTTTACTAGAAGTAGGTACTAATATGTTAAATTAATTTATTAAAATAATTCCTCCTTACTAAAGTAGTGAATTAAAATCCATCAGCATTAGTCACAACTAGCCTCGGGTAGGGCCCAGGCAAACCACAGTGATTATTCATTCATTCAGGCTAGCTTGTGACCTGTGAGTAACAATAATTGTCCTTGATAATGACCGTGACATGTTTAATTCACATCCTGTCTGTTATTGTACTGAGCTTGTTAATGAACCAAAGTAAGAATTCAAAACTTTGTAAAAGTATTTTGCCTCTGCATAATAATATATTATCTGCAATTGGCTAATTTCCTATGAAGTCAAATTAGCTACTCTTTAGCAAACGTCAAAACGATTTGTTATATGAAGTTTATACGGGAGACTAATATTATGACGTCACAATTCTATATAATGAATACATCTCCTTTTTAACAGTTTTAACCATTATAAAATCATTTAAAGCGCAGACACATGTTACACCTGGATTTTCTGGTGTACTTTTGAAATCTTGATTTTATGAATGCAACGAAACAATTAAGTTTATTTACTGGAAAGTACCCTATTAGATTTTGTGTCTTTGTTATGGGTATAGTTTAGAATAGACATTAAATAATATCTCTTGAAATAAGGAGAGATTGCCATTTATTTGATGACATCCTAGCCTAGGCGGTACTGCCCTGCCTATAAATCAGGAAGTCCCGAGTTCATCGGGTTCTGGTCAGGGCAATGGGGTTGGCAACTGTCAATGGTTTGGCCAGATGGCGCCAGAATAGTTTGTACCTGTCAATAGTATTGTTGTATGACTTAAAGGCTAGCCCATCCAGGTCAGAAAATTCCAAAAAAAAACAAGGTTTTGACACTATTTGTAGGACTGACAGGTACATGCTATGCTGGCGCCACCTGTAAAGACTTTCGACCGGCCAACCCCATTTGTGTATTTATCATGGTTCCTAGCCATTACAGATGTTATTTATGGACTAAAGTATTTATCTATATATTGTCATAGTAAGTTTGCAGGCTAGCTTAGGTTAGCTGCTTTAAAAGTCAAGGGTGACAAGCCTTGTGTTCTACCCATATTATTAACCTTTTAGTAGGCTAAAGCCATATTATTTTTAGACTAAATCACTACAATGTGACATAAATGACTTTGGTAACAATTAATAGAACAGTCGCCTTGAGATATATTGGAGCGGCCAAGGTGGTCACAAATACCTGAACAGCGTTTCTATTGTCAAGGTGATAAAGTGCATGTTCAGATATTTTTGAGTACCCTGGATGCTCTGATATATTTGATGGCAACTGAACAAGCAAAAATAGATATTGGCTTGGTGAATTATTGTCTTTTTATTTTATGATATAATTTTTTGGCAAGCTGTGAAATTTTTATGGCGGTAGTGAGTGATTTGATTGTTGTTGTTACCTAAATGTGACAGTCTATATTAAAAGGTACCATTTGGCGATTGGTGTTTACACTTTTGGTATTCGAATTCAACATTGAACACAACCTACAACAGTGCCTTTTGATGTGACGTCACAAATAAACTTATTCACATTATCTAGGTGGTTCAAGGTCATGCTTTATTGCACACATGGATTATTCTTCAATTGCAACGAAAAAAGTTGTATTAAATTAATATCTTTTTTTTTTACTATTCACAGTTTGTTTACACAATAAATACCACATTCTACCATTAACCTCATCTTTAGTTTGTCATTCTGCAAAATAGGTAGTTTGACAAAAGAATTTGTCACAATGAGCATATGTTATGTTAACACAAGTGATATGAAGAAAAGCGTTCCTTAACTCTGACATCATTATACCGTCTTATTAGATTGTTAAGTTAAGGCTATGGTTGATAAATATTTAGTAATAACTGACTCATTTCAAAATTACCTAAAGTAGTATTTTTAATTAAGTGCAGTAATCTGACAGCTCCTATCATACAAACTGGTTTATTTTTGTATGGCAGGAGCTCAAATTACTGTGATGAATACAAAAATATGTTAGCTAATGGTGCTTATTTATGATGTTATCACATATATATAGTTATATATATGTGATTATTAGGGGTTTACAGGATTGTCGAGCGAAGTGAGATTGTTAACTTGGGTTGGGGAGCACTTTTCATATTTTTCAGTTTCTTACAGATTATCTTGATGACACTTTATCTTATATTTGTAAAAGAAAGGGAAATAGTTAACTATAGATTTTTAATCATCCCAGAATCAGCCTCTATTTATGTTGTAGATATCTACACCTATTATTTGTTAATTTTTGATTTGCTATTGTATGCAAATGAGTATAATCTTAAAAATAGTCATGTTTGTCGCTTTAGACGTAATTGCATTAGTGTTTTTGCTTTACAAGAACAATTGTTCCCCTGTGACGTTAATCATTTGTCAGCTCGTCGTGTCATAGGGTCAAGTGTCATAGTCATAGGTTTTTTATGCTGCTCATGAGTGGGTAATATTGAAGATAACTCCTTCCATTTTCCTAGCGTTTATCCGGCTTTTTGCCACGGCTCAATTTTGAGGAGTCCGCGCGGCAACCTAATCTCATGAATTGATGTAAGCACTAATTTTTACGAACGCGACTGCCATCTAACCTACCAACCTGGAGGAGAAACTACGCCTTTTTGGGATTAGGTCCGGTTTCATTGCGATGTTTTCCTTAACCGAAAAGCGACTGGTAATTAATGATATTTAATACAATAACTTCTGAAAAGCTCAGTGATACGGGCCGGAAATAGATGTTCCAGAACCCAAGACCTACGGATTGAAAGTCAGACGTCTTAGCCAGGGGATACCTACTTACTCTGAGTCTATTAAAAAAACTTATTGACGATAATTAATTGCATGTTTAAGAAAAGTATGTTTTGCCTAAATATATTAACCAGTAAACATGTTTTGGCAATAAACATCCAGTTTATAGGTACCTAGAATTCGCAAACCCTGAAGGGCAAGCAAAGTCGTGTATTCTTACTACACTACACCTAATATTGTTGACGTTGATAAATGATAAATAACAAGTTGGAAACGGGAATATGTATTTTTATGGCTAAAATGGCTTTTGCTTTCTTGCGTCTTTAACGGGAAATTGCTTTAGGAAATTAGTCCTTTTCTACATAATAAATATATTGACAATATATGTAGATGACCGTATTAGGAATGTATCAAAATATTAATAACGAATTTTGATTTCATCTTAGCAAAGCACTATGTGGTTTCCAATACTGTTATATTTATTTTAATTCTAACGAGACAACAGTTTTTAGTATAAGGTTACATCTTTATATAGAATAAAAATTTCGTAGTGGGTACCTAGTGTGCCTACTTTGCAAGGATATTAATTTGATGCAGGAAAAACTCAGAAATTGAGTAGGTATTCCAGTTACCAAATACCTATCTTGTATCGTGTTTCATCTTAATATTATTGAATTTAAACTTCCATGAGACACTATAAAAGATTACGGTTATACCTACCTACTCACATTTAAGTCACTACGCGCGACATGCATATTTCGGAGAACCTAGGTCTCCATCTTCAAACACTGAGAGTCTGAGAGAACTAGTATGAACTTGTGATTCGTCGCTCTAGCCTAGCATTTCGACTAACACTCTTAGGGCTTGAAGATGGAGACTGGAGACCTAGGCTCCCCGAAACATATCACGCGTAGTGAATAAATTATATGATTTATATGTGAATGAAACCTTAAACTTTTATAGTGTCCATACTGTTCATCTTAATACGTATTTCTTAGAAAAACTTTTATTTATCATAAAGTTAAGATCCAAGTCAGAAAAACTCGATTAGCTCACCTTATCTGCGACATCGAGGCATATCTTCAATTTAAATCATCCGAGGTGGAAAAAACATCTGTCATAACAGCCAAACAAGGTCGAGGGGTAACCTCGCCGTTATATTATGTATCTATGAAGCCTACTTGGTCCTTACAATGCCGTAAGGTTTTGTTATTCATTATGTTTTCTAAATATTTTATTATATACATATAAATTGTAATACAAAGTTCTATTAACGATGACCCAAAAGGCAATGCAAAAACGTTGACCAAAATCAGCTTTTTAGGTGTATATTGGCTGTTTTTCTGCTTTTCGCTTATTTTTAACATTTTAATCGTTAGTTCCTATATAAACTATTATAAACTACAACAGTACAACACGCACTACTAGAATAGAGTGGGTGCGCGAGCTCTAAGAAATTTAAACACTCCTGCTTACAGTGCTTAGCTCTCTCAGCTAGCTCCGTGATTATTACATGAGATTTCCTGCTTCCCCAGCCCCCGAATACCTACTACGCGTGGACAGACGTCAAAAGCCTGTTTATATAATTACGCTACAGCAATAACACGTAAGTTTTTCTCTTTTCACGTAATTCGGGTTAAAAGATCCCTATTATCTACAAACAATGCTAGACGTCATGCGTCTTTGACCTTATACACGCGAATGCTGACTTGTTGGCTACAGTAATTTGATCTTGGAGTAACATCTTGGATATTATATTCCATTAAGTGCTACGTGCCTAATCATCGGCCCACCCTTTAGGTTTTGCTTGGTAAACAAGGGAAAATTGTTTATTTGTTTCGCCAAATCTGGTTACGGCTACGGATATTGAAGTATTCTGCCTCTTTAAAAGCAGTTAACGGTTGTAATGTAGAAAGGAAAGCTTCCACATTTTGCTTTTGATTGTCATCTAATCTAAGGCCCGTCCCCTTCTTTTTTCTATGATTTGCATTGTCTTGTTTTATTACAGAGTTCCTACCTATGCACCTTGACGGTACTATAAGACCATAACAACACCATCTCAATGCCCATCCCATGCCTCGTCGGTAGCTCTAACAATTTCGGTACTTTTTCGCATTAAGAATCATTTTTCTGAAATCTTTTAGGGTGTGAATTCCAGTTACCTACTACAAGCGACTAATTTCAGCTCGTCAAAAGTAATATTGGTTTAATATTCTAGTGGTTTGCATTTCAGTTCAACTACAAGCGACTAAGAAACTTCAGCTCGTCTTAAGTTATCCTAACCCCGCTTACGAACTTGCGTAACTGACAAATTCAAGTATGAAGGCTACAAACTTACACTTGTGGAAACCAACTACCCAGACAGCTTGGAATTAGATTAATCCCCCCTTTTAATATCCTACGGCGCGATGATTAGGTTTTACAATATTTACCTGTCCCCGGGGCGATTCGTTGATTTTGTTACTTGGAAAGTTACTAGCTTAGATTACCGTTCCAGTCTTCCTAGGTTCCGTAAACTGAAATTGACTGCTATTTAAATGGTGTAGCTACAGAATTAACCTTTGGACCGCCATCGTCTGATAAATATGAGGCAAAGTGACAACGTGAATGACCTTTATAAAATGATGACAAAGTTCAAAATTAAAAGTTGAAATTTTGACGTACAAGGCGGTTAGAACTAGAAGGTTAAGGTTAAACAGAGCTGCTTTGTTCGGGTCGCGCTGAAATTTAAATTGAAGTGAGTGAAGTGACATAATTATACGCAGTGACGTTCTGCTTTCGTTGCATTTTCCCTATTTATTTTGCGACGTAGGTACTTATTGTATCTACGTCTTTTAGACTTCTGTATGGGTGCGTACTTAAGTGAGGTACAGTCAACAGCAGAAATAGCTAAGCAGTATCGTATCACAATGAACTTGATATTTATTGTCAGGTAATAAGAGCATATCAAGATAATTTTGTACTGTATCTATTGAGGTCGTCCCTGACCGGTTCGTGGTATTTAGTATTTAATTGGTCAGCCAAAATACATATTTTGGTCAGCAGAAAACATCTGAATGTCAGCAAAGATTAGGTTAGGTCAGACTTTTGTTGATTGATTTTCTGCTGACAAAAATTGTATGTTTTTTGCAGACCAGTTGGTCCAGTTATTTACATTATACCCGTGCAATTCTAAAGTGTACTAGTAAAGTAATGACATTGCCTAATGTTTGTACTATTACATAACATTCGTTAAATTCATACATTCCAATCGTATAGGTACTTACCCCAAATCGGTCTGGATCTGGACCCACCTCACTTACCCACTGACCAAATAACAACCCATCCGTCATTAGCAGCCTGTGTAGTCGAAGGGTTAATATTGTTTGAAAAGGCAATAAGCCGATTATACACGACCCAATCTGTACGATATTAGAGAAGGTCCTTTAAGCCAATCCGACCGGGATTTGTAGTACGCCATCTCGAAAACAAAATAGCGAAATAAATAGAAAAAGCTGTTTCTTAATTGCTACTTGAACTACTTTTTTTAATCATAAAGAAGAAAACGAAAAAAACTTAAACTAAGATACGCCACAGAAACCTGTTAAGGTTTAAAACATCGCTTCGCTTGCAACCACAAAACAGAAAAAACAGTAGAAGCGGCTTAAACCGTGATTAGTATGAGAACCGATGTCGCCAAAACGCACACTACTTTAAACACAAACACAACAGTATTCTGAAAGATGATTGGCTATATTATCTCGTTTAAAAAGTAATATGGCTATGATAATTTGAACTTTATAACTAATGTCACAGAGTCAAAATTGTGTTCGCAATACTTATTTAATACAAAGTAGCGTCATCTAGCGTCGAGTAGCTGAACTAGGGCGTATAATTCTTTCTCCCTTACATTTGCGTAGTCTTCGCGAGAGTAAGCGAGATAGCATGAGGTAGGGGCGTCAATGTCGCAGGATGCGATAGTGATGTGAAAGAGTCGGTGTCATATCGATAAAAATAGGATTAGTATAATATAGTTTAGCGAGTTCATTAGGTACTTAGTTTTTAATTAATAGTAAAGTTTTTTTTATAAATATACGTAGCTTGTTTGTTCAAAAAGGTTAGTATCTTAAATAATGTATACTGTAATTTTACTTTATACCACTACGGTAAATACTGTTAGTTTATAATCTAACTAGCGAGGTTGTAAACTATCTAAAAATTGTGAACCGTTACGTACTGCTTACAATTTAACGGATTATTTTTCGTTAGAATTTAAACTATTGACTAGGAACCGTCACATTGTCAAACGTAAAGACCCTCGCACGCTGATTGGTTGGTTTCCAGAGTCTAGATAGGTGCGACGACGAGCGAAGCGAGGAGGTGTTAGGTTAACTGCGACCAAACAACGCGCAAAGCCGAGCGAGCGAAGCGAGCGTGCCGCCGTAGCGGCCGGCGAGCGAAGCGAGCGTGCCGCCGTAGCGGCCGGCGAGCGCCAGAACCGACTTTTTTTTAATGGCACTTTAGTTTCTCACTGACACCTGTGTTTGATTGTTAAGTTTATGAACACTTAACGACCTACCGTAAGACAGACCAATTAGCGCGAGAAGGTTTACGTTCACCGTCGATAGTTTATAATCTATCAAAAAATAATCCATTAAATTGTAAACAGTACGTTTCACAATCTTTCGATAGTTTACAATCTCTCTAGTTAGAATATAAACTAAAGGTTTTGACAATTTCACGGTGACATATACACAATAAAGCATATACATACGTATTTATGTACGTACGTATGCATATGTTTTAGAAAGGTCGGTGTCCCAAAAATCAACAAAGATTTCGATTTTATGATTATTGATTAATATATTGACGCTTTAAAAATATACTTTGACAGGTAAGTGCCATATTTAGGGAATATTAGGCATTACAAGAAACACGTCGCGTTTTTAAAAACTTGTGTAATTTTTGGAACATTACTTGCTGTACGTACAGGCGGCTTAGCATGACATGCGTTGTCGCGCGCGACTGCATACTTCGAGTCGCGCCTGAAGTTTGGAGTCGCGCCCGACCGCGCCGCAACGTAAGTTATGCTAGACGTACAGGACAGGTACTAAATTTATACCAAAACAAGTGAGAATAAGATTTTTATTTCAAATTAATTAGAAACAAACTATTGTACATATTCAACGCCACAAAAAAAACTAAGTGGTATGCTACGCTATGCGAACGAAAAAAGTGAACAAATACAAAAACATTTTTTTATATAAACACCCAATGTTAACATAAATCAAAAGCCGTTACCTATATGCCTATACAAATATCGATATCGATAAGTTTTTACTAACATTTTCCTCGCACTGGCTTGAGTAGCGGAAGATAGTTTAGACATTCGAGAAAGTTCTTTGGTGTTATGCTGAATAGATATCGAACTTATTTCTTTAACATACAGTTGAAATTTGTATAACGTATTAGAAATGTTTTCCGCAAAACGAAATATGTGGTAAATATTGAAATAATAATGAAAATAAGACTTGCCGATGGTACGAAATACCTCCATGGCAAAGATTTGCTCTTTGGCTGTTGTTTTTGCACTGTAAGATAGCACAATAAGGCATATTTTAATTTTTTTTCGCAGTTTTGCGTATACATCAGTCGCGTTTAACCTTTCGTGCCGTCCGTGGCGAACTGACCGCTATCTGTGGTCAGGGTTTGATCAGGGAGTCTTACCTTTGCCACACGCGCCGCGCATACATTACGTTTCTATAGTTTTTGTTTTTCTGTGCTTGCAACGATTTAAATACTAATAACAATACGTAATATAGGTTTTTCTACTCCTGCATTCTAATTTGCCAATAAAATGACTGACATGTATATTCAAAGCATATACTTTATGAACGTTGTCATAAGATGACTCAAAAGTCGATTCTTAGGGTTATAATGGGTCTGATGCCGGGACGGGCCCCGCATCGGCGCCACCCGTCGCTGTAGACGAGGCGTGCGCCGGCTCAATCCGCCGGGAGATTGAAGACAATTGTATAGAGGCAGCAGGTCATTCGTCGAACTCAATGCTTACCGGCTTGCCTAGCACTTGTAGAAAAACTATTGTGTGCAACGGTACATAATTAGGTCTTATTATGTAACTGTTGCACAACATACTATTTATAGTTCTACGACAGTGCCAAAAAAATTATGATCCACCTGATAAAAAGTGATTACTGTAGCGTAGCTTAAGGATGCTTGGAACAGCAAGGATGTCAGATTCAATAGATATGCCCTTTAAAATCCCGTAAACATCTTTCTTGAGGTCTCAGGATCTCATACTGTAGATAGATACGGAGGAATAGGTACGCAGACCACAGCCGGAGCATTCTTCCTGATTATAGGACACCACAGACCTGATCTGAATTCAACAAATATGAAAATACTTAAATTGTCTATCCATACAAATAATCAGCTACCATAGACAAATTTAAGCAACCATAAACAAATTCAAGCACTCTGTCGTTCGCTGGCGAATGTAAGCGTATGTTTACCCTGTACGATTCGCATCTGGTGTGTGTTGGTTTTAACGCCGCCATATCCTCAAAACCGAAATGTAGATGACAATATCGTCGGAAGAATTCGCGCGTTATTCCACATTGTTTCACTTCAACCGGACATCCATCGTACTTCGTAGTACTATCATTCATTTAACACATCCTTTCATTCATTCATTCTGAACACGGTTTACATTTCGCTGCCCCAATATTACAGGGTTCTATGTTACATTTTAAGGGTAGTTAAATTTAGACTTAGTGTCAATATGACAATGTTCAAATTGCAATTCGTTAAAAGTGAAACATAGAACCCTGTAATATTGGGCCAGCGATTTGGTTTTCGGCTGTTTAAAGCAAGCAGCTACTGCGGAAGGCGGTGTTTACACTTTGGTAGCACATTACAAGCAATGTCTTTTCTACGTTTAGCAATTTTTTAAGCCGCTTAGTGCCAAATTTTAAAACTGATTTGGCAACTGGTCATGTTTTTGAGTTGAAACGCAAAATTGTGTCTAGTTTAGTGAACTATTTTCGTGAAACTGAAGAACAAATCAAATTATTTTTAATACATATTTTGATTTGTTTAAGTGGTCACACCACTATAATATATATTATAATCTTATATTGATGTCATATACATAGGAAAAGGTGACCTAGCTCTCCGGTGCCCAAGGCTAGGATCGAACCAACGTCTTCTGCATTCGCGGCAGACGCCTTAACCAACTTGGCCACCTGGATCACAGAAGCACCGGTCGAATTTTCCCGTGTATAGGTACCTATGCAATCTTTGTAATGCTAAGGCGCATTTTGGTCAATCATCTAAGGTACAACATTATGAGTCATTACCTCCATTCTGAGCTCATCATCATCATCTCAGCCATAAGACGTCCACTGCTGAACATAGGCCTCCCCTTTGGACCTCCATAAGTATCGGTCGGAAGCGACTTGCATCCAGCGTCTTCCGGCGACCTTTATAAGGTCGTCTGTACATCTTGTGAGTGGACGTCCTATTCTGAGCTCTTAGGAGTTCATTTTCGTGAAATTTATAGTTAATATAGTTTGGTGAAATATAAGTATAGTTTTATTGCGCCTAAAATCCTTGAATCAAAACGTTTGCAGAATCATAACAACAGTGACAACCTTCCCAGTTAGGGAAATATGGATACCTCCGCTGTGAGGAAGTGAGTGAATCACACAAGTCACACAACCTTGCGGGCCGAGGAAGGAGGCTATGCAGGCTGTTTATAAATTGCTTAATTAAAACTGTTTATTGTTAGGTTGTGTATGTTACTAAGTGGGAGATGATATGGCACAGAGGCATGCGATTTTAGAACCCGGGTGTATACCCACGCCTGCCAGGGATAGCAATAGGTTTTTTCTGAAGAATTTCTATTTGTCGCTTTGCTATACTGCATGGGACCGAAGAGGGGACAGATGGGAATTGTACTTTGAGTTGGAGATACCTACCTTTTGGTAGGTATGAGCCGGGAGGATGAGTGCAGTAGGTATTATGCACAATTGCATACTTAAAAATTTTAAGTGGCTTGAAAAATATATCTTACGTTTTGCAATAAATAAGCATCGGGACAGAACAAGCATCATCAATATCACAATTGAGTTGTATATTTTACAATATCTTTGAGATGTATATTTTCGAATTTCGAAGTCTCTGAAGGAACTTCACATCTTCCGTAAACCTTACCGTATCGGATCAGGAATCGAAATTACCTGTTATAACTTCCCATAAGCAAACCGGAGATCACCCAAACAGGTTTTAAATCCACGAGCCGTCATAACTATGAAGACTTAATTGTCTGCCATTTCGCACCAGCAGACCCAAAGGACCGAACCCCATTCTCAAACTCGCTTTAATCTGGACCTTAATATATATTGAATAGAGTTTATAATCGAATGATTGATTGTAACGATGTGGTCCGCGCGGCACCCCTTTGCAATTTAATCAGGTTTTTGGGTTAATGTGACTTGATATTGGCCGACCTTGCACTGAAGGTTTGCACCTTATCGTTGTTTTCTTATGTCATGGCGGCAACCTGGGCTTATTTGTTCAAATATTCGTGTTATATCTCTTTCTTTACTATAGAATAAGAAGGAGGGGACACGAATGTTTGGGCAAATACCCAAGTGTGTTGCGACATCAGATATCGCCTATACGCAATGCGCACGTTGATAGGTAAACGCGTCCACCTATTATGTAAACATTCCCATGTAATGTGCAATAAATTACATAGTCTAGCCATAAGTTCTGTTACAAACAAAAACGTAAATAATTTTCAATGTAATGTAATTTGATTACAATAATCATATATTTATGAATAGATAATAAAATAAAGCTCTTAAGTAATATATCCTTTGTCCGAAACTTCCAATGTTGGTTTTAATACAAGCCTTTAATCATCAGCTTTTCAATGGTAAAATTCACGCACCGTTTTTATGGGGGAATTTACTACAGTTGCCTTTAAATATTTTAAATGTCATACAGCAATACAACAAACGAAATATATAAATGTAAGCACACAACACTCGAGAAGCTTAAACTATAGTATACACGCTTCAGCAACGTCATTATCCAGCATAGCTCATGATTTAGTAAGATGCGTCATATCAAGGTGTCTCTAAAATCCATTTTTCCGTACAGGCTTGTTTAGCGACTGAAAATTTCAGTCAAACTGTATCAAAATGAGCTTTAAAATACTATGGTAAAACCTGTTAACAGGACAATATACAAAAATATGCTTTAGGCTTTTCAGGAGAATTCGGCCTCACTTCAAATAGCTCACTCCACCCAGTCTTACCTGAAAAGTAATTTTCTTTGTTCTTCTCAGTATGCTGATTGGCCCCTTTCCAGCACTTACCTAAATTCCCTGGACAATTAATTGTGGTCGGTGTTAGAGGACATGGTCTGTTCTAAACACCACATAAATATTGATTCTCTAAAAACAACCTTGACGGCAGGGTAGATTTTTTTCCAATAAAGAAGGTGCGTGAATTAACAGGTACGAAACAAATCGTTAAAAAGCAAATGTTAAAGCCATATGTGGACATTTCTAGATAAAAATATATCATTTAAAAACTAAATTAATTTATCTATAAATAGATATACCATTTTTGTAAATTAGTTGAACCGTCAAAGAAATATGATTATTTTCACAAGTAACAGAACTTATGGCTAGACTAGGTATAAAACAAATAATTAACAAATAAACTGATCCAAATTTCCAGTGGATTGCCGCTTTTTACATATAGATACTTAAGCAAAAAACTGATGGAATGTGATGGAGCATTGTTTTCAAAGGCTTGTTGTACGATATGTTTTCGTACTAAAATATCGGAGTTGACGGGTTCGCAAATATTTGTCCAGTCGGGGTTGCGTTGATTGAAAATATATTTTGCAAATATGGCTCAAATTTGTCTGTTATCATATTATAAAAATGGTATTTAAAATTTTGCGATGTTCCCGAAGTCACATAGTTTAGTACTTGTATACAAAATGCAGCTAACGGCGAAATGAAGGTATGCGATAACATGGAATGATTTACGCCCTGACGGCGTTCCACTTGGCTTCTACCGCGATTTCGCGCTCCATAGAGCATTCCAATCTTCCATGCGTCTGCGCTGTTCATAAGGCCTGTAAACGACATTGGTGTAAATTCGCGAAATCGATTCGTAGGTCTTCACTAGTGAATGTGATATGTTTCCAAGACGCGAACATTGTAGATTCGCGTAACTTCCATTGGCGCGAATTCATATCGTGGATTGGGTTTGAGTAGTATGCTTGCATCACTTACGTTTTCTATATACAAGGAAGGAGACTAAACACAAATATTTTGTCAAACCCGAATAACAATATACGAAATTAATAGCCGCCACCTACACATTCATATTCAATACACTCAAACTACAATACTTTCAAAACGCATTCGCGAATGAGTAACTAAAAGCCCTTCCAAATATGCGTTTGGTTTCGCAAAATTAAGGTACGGATTAAGAATTCGCACATTTACAGATCTTCGCACGAATGTCACTTGTCTGTGGCCCGAGTAACACGCGTAAACACGAAGGAGACATTTACCTGCATGCCCATGCGATGCCAAGCCAGCCATCATATATTAACTTCTAAATTGAGCTGCATGAATTCAGAAAATTATAGAATGTGATGCACTCTGAAAGATAAATCACACGTGTACCGCCACACTGTAGCCAAAAGCTGCCACGAAACATTGCCGATGTTAAATTTAAGAAAAGTACTGTCAGGCTCAGAACTTGTCAATCTTCAATTCTATTGCTTCTGCTTTTGCATATTGATGGAGCAAAAGGGAAGTTACTATTGCATTCTAGAACATTTCGAAATTAACTCATTTAATCATTACACGCGTTGGTGTATATTTTTGTCAATTATTTGTTGTTAGAAGTATTTAAGGTGTTGTTTTATTAGCAATATTGTTGCAGAACTCCTATTCCAGTGGTCATCGACAATCAGAAAAAAAAATATTTTTCGACTGCTAACAGCATAATGAACGGCCTTAAAGATTTTCTTAATTATTTATCCTGCCCGTTGTTGTCCAAGACTACAACAGCAATTTAAATCGTAACTTTGTTACATTTGCGTCAGTCCCATAATTTAACGACGCTCTTGGGTAAATTATTTGTTTTTCAGTCCAAGATTTAATTATTCTGCCGTAAAATTCCAGTGCTCATTTCTGAAGATACTCCGCAACCTTGTAATGGAAATTCCTTGTTTGAATGCTTAGTCGATGCCCAGTCACAACAAAGCCTGACGAAATTATCGTCACTGGCGAGAATAAGAAACATTCCTCTAAGTTTTCTTGTTAATAGTATTCTCTTATGTCCATCACGTACGTTAATGTCCGTATTACCATCAGAATGTGTATTGGTAGAGGTACGTCGAAGGAGGTTATTTTGTATGCCGCTAACATAATTATTATAATTTAGTGCCTCTTGGCAGTAATTCTGTCAATAAACGTAATTGCCCTCACTTGAGTTGAATTTGCTAGGATTCACTTAATGATGGCGCCTGGTTTGTACCAACATTCTCAGCTGCTAAAAGTACAAAAATGCCTTTGATTGAAGTATTAAAATCATTTTAAAGGTATTAGTTTTAATAAGAGGCAACCGAATTGAGAACCTCTTCTTTATTTTTTAAGTTGCTAACACCAAGAACGTCTGTAAGTACATAGTGTACAACTGTACATACAGACTTACCTAACTATCTCGAGGCAAAACTGTACCGTGTACAGTTCTACAGTTTGTCTCTAATTATATTTATTGGAAAACTGCTCTCTCGTTACATTGAAAGAACAGAGTGACTTAAGAGAAATGTAATGTAAATACTCAGTTCATGAGATCGGAATGCCTTGGCAATTTTCTCGCACGTCTAACAAATTATCTGTACCGTAATCCTATAAACACTTTGATAGGTAAGAATAGCACGACTATTACCTATTGGAAAGCTATGGATGGTAATCTCGATGCAAGTGAAAGTATTGTTTTTCACATGCCATTCATAGTACTAGAATTTTCCCCATTTCACCGTGCTCGAAACACGGAAACTATTACAGCAACCGTTTATGTATGTAGATGATTTCTTATCTTCATTAGATTTGTACTTTGTATTCATGTAGCGCGATGGAACTATTTCAACTTACGCAGTTGTTACATGTTAAAGAGTTACGTCGGTTTTATCTCATGTTTCGATATGATACGGACAGTTTGGCGCGAGTCTGTCGAAACTCAAATCCTTTAGCGACTTGGTTTTATTGAGACGAGACGAGGGTACGACCCCTTTAATCCTTACCCTTTCCTCTCCATTTAGAAATCAGGATACGTCCAATATAAGTTTACTTACGCCAATTTAGCGGTCGAAATATTTTTCACTGGCTCTTTAGAGCGGTCAATGGTGCCTTCAATTACTTAAATTGATGTGTGCACAGCACATAGATCCTGTCAAACGACCGAGGGGCCCTTTGCTGCTTTAATTCAATCAACTTGTGTTCGGTGCAAGCGCACGGTGCTTCGTGCTGCGTATTTTATTCAAGAACATGTGATGTGAATAGTATATAATGTAATGGTAATGCTACATGGTTGGCAAACCGACCTATGTGGCTTGCTAAACATTTGAACGCACCTTTCGTTTTAATTTTCGTTTCGCAAATGTTTCTTCCTACCTGTAAAGCCGTCAAAACAACCTCATTATAGAGAACGAACGTGCCTTTCAATGGTCTAAAAAGGATAAAGCCTTTTGAATTCGGTCCAGACATTGTTAATACTCCGCCTTTTCACTGCGCAACTAATATTTTTATTACGAAGTTTATTTTACTTTCAAAGTTTCTTTGTGAGATGCGCCACGGTAGCTCGTGGGAAGACCGCACAATGCCGTCATTAACGCCATTAATTACCAATTGCAGAGCCATTGTGTAGCGAAATGACATCTAAATTAACTGTTTTTGATCCCATTTAGCTGATGGTGTAAAATTTCTTGGTTGAGAGGCAGCTTTAGAAGTTGAGCGTATTATTGCCCCCGAGAAATCTACATAAATAACCCCAAGTCCAAATTATTCCTATTTGTATGAGAGCAGCGCACTAGCAATTAGCATCCACTTAGAAAATCCTTGGGTCCAGAAGATCAGTAGGCGACTAAGCGTCATTCGGTTGATATGGTGAATGATCAAAAAACATAGTTTTCAAAAGTGATGTGGATATGCTTTGGTCTGAATTTGATATTCGATATTAAATTCCCATCTAACTAGATTTGTGTGACGCAGGTCTTTTCATCACAATAATGTAAAGATGTCAATTTTGTATAAACACCAAGCAAGATAATATACACAGACAACCTAAACAACTCCGTAAGTAAATAAAATGTCATCATTTTAAATTAGCTCCAAACAGTTTGTAACGAAGTACTTACTCTCTCCACAAGTGCTCTACTCATTTAGTCGTAAACTGTGAAAGAAAGTTCTTACAGTAAGCAGTTTTGATTTTGCACTTACCTCAGAATCCTCAGATACGGTTAAGTAGGTTTCAGTCATTTTCAAATTGAACATATGATAGGTAAAAGATTATTCAAAAAAACAAAAAAATCACTTGCAGTTGCAATCAATATTACTCCAAAAGTTTTTCCAATCTTAGCCTCTCTTAAGCTTACGCAGATATAGTAGATTTTTTTAAAACAACGACGATGAAATCTGGAATGAAAATGAGTTCTCTTAACATCTGTGGCCTGTGTTCGGAACAGTGAAAATACAAATCTCTACACTTACGCAATTTACGAGGCAAAAGTAATGTAATTCCGACCTAGTGCAATAATGTTACGGACATACCAGCATGTTGTGATCTGAGCAAACAGCATTATGTAATACAATAATGTTATTCAATTGCAATCTTTACATCATTTTGCAACCCATAAGACAAGATTATCGGTAAACCGATCGTTTTTATTAATCATTTGTGTCGAAACCGCAGCGACCGCTAACAAAAACTTTAACCCTTCAAATTTATTCAGACGGACGCTTTGAACCACAGTTCAATTTAACTCGTTGCCTACTTGATTTGATCAGTAGTAATAGCAAAAGTGAAATAGATTTTAGATTAGATTTTGTCCATATATACACTTTTTGCTCTGAATTTCTTAAGGTATTGCGCTTGTGTGTTTAACCTAATAATTAAAATGGTCCTTACCAAATAAGCGACTTTAGCAACTAGATATGTTTATAACAAGCATACAAGGAAATACTAATTTAAATATTATACCAAATTGATAAAATTAATCTGACATCTTTATCAATTGGTCTGCTGATATCTTATTGGCATGTAAAATTATCAAATTCTTGTCTCGCGCCTTCTGCTAGATTAACAATAGTGTTTTAATTGTCTATCACGCATCTTATTATATATTTGTATATATGTCTTATCATAGGGAAGTGCTTTAGTTTTTGTTTTTTCACGCCGGTATTAGTCTTTAATCCAGGGCTTGTAACCGGTTAATGCAAAAAACCCCGAAATTATCCAATATACTTATTTAATTATTTTATGGTTTTTATGTAAAACCCGATGTTTTATTATAGTTTTCACTTCAAATTATAGGATTTTTCGATTGAGTATAAAACAGTAACGAAAAGAACGAAAAAGCAAACCGGTTTTTTACTATGGATTTCGGTTACGGTTACAAGCCCTGCTTTAATCAAAGTTAAAAAGTTGAAAAAGCAAACCTTGTTAAGCTCCTTGTCCGTCTTGGTATCCCAACCTTACGTAGCGCGAAAATTCAAGAAATTTCGCGCTAAGTAAAGAAAACGCGGACACTTCCCATACATTTGTTTCATAAAACAGATGGGTAATTACCTAATAAGTTTAGGAATCTAATTGGGTTGCCATGTTTATGGATACTCTACGACGCCAGTCCTAATTTAAGTTTAACGAAGCGGGATTCAGGTTTAATTAAAGTTAGATTGTACGGAAGATTGACATTATTCTTGATTAAGTTTTATCCTTGTTAGCATGGTATTCGTTTTAACATTTCTTGTTTATCTTTGTCAAATAGACCAGCTTTCTTATGACAGATATTGTTTCTCGAAATTTCTAGCCTTTGCATTGCCTCACGGCGCCCTTCTGTAATTTCAACGGCGCACCAGGGTGTCGCGGGACATAGTTGGAAAACACCTGAACTAGACTAGAAAAAGCGAATAGACTAGGAATACTTCCTAAAATGTAAAGTAAAATTGGCAAATCAAAGAATGACAAATGGCAAAAGCCTACCACGGGACTCTGTCCCGTATGAGATTAGTCCAGGATGAGCACGGCCGGGCTTAAACCCTAAGCAGCAAATTACCGCAAAGATATTGCCACGAACCGATTAGCCCACAGTGGCGGGCTTGCCTTGTTTCTCACTTTCCTACATTTTCTTAAAGGCAAAACTCCGGTTTGCCTTTACGCGCCAGTTGGCCCACTTTAAAATTCGCCCACCTGCTCAAGTACGAGTATGTAAACCCCACATAGAAAGCGTGTGCGATCCGATCGGCAATTAAAGGCACACGTTCGAGATGTTCTTGCTCTATTGTTCCATCGCTTAATTAGAGGCGAAAGTGTAATGAGACGGTGCGTGAAAGCGGTGCATTGTTAGGGTTTTTAGTATCGAAACTGGATGATCGACCCCTTATCTAATATAGTGCTTAAATGACATTTTTGTTACCTAAAACTGTGTAATCGCGTATCAGATATTGAGAACTTTCGCCGATTCGAGCGTGACATTGCATTCGAGACTACCAGATTCTCGTACTGGCTTACTGGCAGTACCCATATTTTATTCAATAGGTAATAATGCGTATAAATTGAGAATGCTTAGGTAAGTAAATGACCTTCTCTAAATGATCCAACATTCAGTTTTGCTTAGGGTGAGTTACACCAAACCTCTTAACGTCATCGACATCGTCATAGTTAAAATTAATTTTAAGAAATGCTTCAAGCTTACCTCAGGCTACGAAGTACTAAAATACTTAACTTTTCACCAATGAGGTAGGGTTTTCTATGAGCCTACTCTTGATCTAAGATGATTTACTGAATTTATGGGGCCCACAAAGCAATCTAATTCCAAAAATTTGCACCATCACAGTTTTTTCTTTCAGTAAAGAAGGGAGACTATTCCTGATTGGGATTAGTCTAGGAATAGCATTTTTCAACAAAATAATTTTCGTGCATTAATGAAGTATAGGTACATATATGTATGTAGGTACGTACACAAAAGATGTACGTACTACAGAAATGCAGACTGCTACTGCAATGCGTTGGATTTGGCAAAGAGCTGCGATAGCGTTTTACGTCAGAAACGTATCACAATAAATATAATTAGGAACAATGAAAAAGGATGTTTGTGTAAGATTATTTGATTTGTTCATGTCGTCTTGTACTCGTATTGTTTTTGAAAACGTATTAGGTATTATTGCTTATTATATTATAGGAGTAGGAAAGCTCAGTCGCGTTTAAATTGCATATATGATTCAATGTTGGACAAAAACGTGATACCTAAATAACAAATATGCTCATTTATTTTCACGTACAACAAATATAGTAACGGGTAAAGATAACAGGTCGATTTGTTCATCTCTCGTTAATTACTTGTGTATGACGTTTATATTAAAAATTACATTTCAAAGTTCTAAATTAACTTTTAGAACGTCAGGGAAGTATAAAGCTTAATTCCAATCACAGTCAGAAACTGCCTTTCTAATTAAGAAGACGATTTCCTTTTCCCACAATTACTTAGTAAACAAGTCGTTTTGTACCTATGTCTTGTACCGTGCCGTTAATTTTATCTGATACACGAAATTACGTCGCGTTTTGATGATCCTTCTTTTAATATTTAAGAGACAATCTGTAGACATGAGCATTCTTATTTTTGAGAACTTTTCTGGATGTGCTTTTTTACTCTCATTTCGTGGCAGCGTGGCACTTTCATGTTTTATTTTTTATTTTTCAACTTGTTTCGTTTATGTGTGTATTTACGAATAAACGAATTGTATTATAATCTATTCGGTGTTAATATTCCTAGAGGGAAAAAATTACGATCTTTAATACAAAAAGGTCGCTTAACTTACATCTTCATCTCCTCACACCTTAGCGAGATGCATTTTTTGCAATTTTTTCAGTATACTATTTTATTTATAATCGTCAAAATGATTGGAAACCTAATACAATATTTAAAGTTCAAGTCAATCACATGATTCACATGCTTAAAAGCTAAGCTATTTATCATTTATAAAAGCTACAAACAAATAAATTAATAAATCTAAATGACTGTCATTAGCTTTTAATTATCCTAAACGAGCCAATATCTCATAGATTTGCGAATCACGCTGCATCACTAAAACTTTCTCACACCAAACGCTTTCTTCCAGTTCGATATTTTCTATTAATTTCACCCAGTTGTATAACTGATGTCCAATCATCTTGGAACATATTGACTGTGGGTATTCCATGTTCACTGACGTAAACCTTATTGCAAAGATGTTAAGGTCCATCATTGGTCAGTTCACTTGGCTGTTAAGTCCAGCCTACAAGGGAGCTCTGATTATGCATGCTTCTTAAGAACCTCGAGATCATTTTATAGTAGTACTTCTAGGAGCTCGCTATAATGCAGGCATTCAGAATGAACGGCCGTGACTTCGCTTTTCACGCGTTCCACCTGTTTTTCTGTATGAAAAGATGGATGATGTAATGTGTCGCATGATGAAGAATAGCTACGCTAGAGTACGACCACGCTAACGCAAAATCAGGATACGGTGGCGACGGAGCTGTCATCCCATAGAAAACTGTCAAACTTTTCATACAAGATTTTTAACGATGACTTTGACGTTAACAAACGGTTTGGTGCAACCGGCCCTTAATATAAAATGTAGCCTCCATAGAGAACCTTATCTGTACTATTAGCCTCCAAAATACTACCCATCCAAAGTAATCATGTTCCATGTTCCTAATCAAGTTTTACCTAACTTACACAACTTACGATAACCAACGGCATAAAACCTGCCATATCTCACCGCACACACATTTTTCATACAACACAATAACTAATATAGCAGCACTGAAACTATAGCATAGACAACAAAAGCCTGCGCCGGCGCCGGTTCAACGACCCCGGGTTAAGGCACGGATTTCTTAAAGCAATCCGCTTATTAGCTATGCTATATCGTGTGTACACCGTAGGCGTGTGTTGTAACCACTCCATTTAAGGATGGACATTGCTTTTATGAACCTGAGTTGCTTGGATGATTTTGTTTTTTTTATTAATGGTTGAATTTTGTATGAAAATTGCGAAGTCACTTGAGAATTTAAAAAATTGCTTTGGGGATTTTCTATGATGTGAAATTAGCTATAGATCAGTTCATTGTTAAATATTTAAGACGAGCGTTGGTTTCTAGATCGTTTTTTAAAAACCCCTCTCATTATGCATACGCCATGTCATATTTACCGGTAATTTATTTAGATATTTTCTCGAATACATTGAAAAATACTTTTGGTTATGAATATAGGACGGGCAGAATCTGTGCAGTACTGAAACAACAGGCTCTAAGGCGCAGGCGCGGTCCGAAAATCAAAAATCATTGAAAATTTACTGACCCCCTCAAAATTTTGAAAAATCATTTCTGCATTAGTGTCCCCCCCCCCCCAAATTTCAGGCTGCGACCGCGCCTGCTAAGGCGTCTTTCACACTGCTGCGGTATCCGCATGTGACACCGGTGAGCGAGCGAGACAACGCTCTGCGTGTGTATAGCTGTCACGTCAGTGTGATAATCGCCTAAGCTATGAGATTTATATTATTTATTTTTTATTTATTACTTAACTAAACCCTAATTCAATCACCGGCAACGGCAATTTCAACGAGACCCTAAATCAATTTTACTCTCCTTCAACGCTTCTTAATACGAATTCTCGATTCCCCCCGACGGGTGTCCCTAATGTCCGGCCGTTGACCCGGCTGGGCCCGAAGCCCGAACGTCCCAACACCTTGTTGTGATTATAGCTCTCTTATAAAGCATCGTTAGCTGGGCGAATATCAATATTCAATGTTCATACCTGGACGACTTAAAATTGGAACATCCCGATTTGAATTTTCGTTAGATTCCAATATAAGTTAAACATAGTTGGTAAGGGCTTGAGTCTTAGTCTTCAGCTCTTCTACAGTAATATCAGACTTATTTTTCGAAAGATCGAGTACTAGATAACTTTTAGAAGAGTGTTCTGCTGTAGAGAAGATTCTGAAGTTATAAATTTCTAACAATTTCCGAGACGTTAAAATTCGCAAGTTACAATGTCGAAATCATTCAATAGCTATTCTGTTGGTTGGTTTTATATAAGTAGAAACCTATAAATTAAGGTCTGGAGTTTTTGCTATGTCAAACTTCTCGACTTACAATTTAAAAGTGTAATCTGAATCTGAACTGAAAGCAGTACAAATCAAAATTTTAAAGTGTTTTAAACACAAACCCCCTTGTTCATAAACGTCTCTTAGGCCTCAATTAGTTAATTTATGTTTTGTCTGTTTGTAACAACCAACTGCCAAAGTGACAGACAAGGACAAAACATAAATGAACTAATTAAGGCCTGAGAGATGTTCATGAATAAGGGGGAAAGTCTGGAGCTAAGCAGTGGCGGCTGGCGGCGGGTCCATAGAACACCATTCCCGTCGATTTGCCTAAGCTTAAGGCACCTGAGCAGTTTTCCTACAGCTCATGAAGAAATTATTAGCCAAATTCAGCAGCGGCTTGCCTAAGAAAAATTTAGACCACCGCCACTAGCTAAGTCTAGTTTCCCAGACACATATAGAACTTGAGTCCTTACGAAAGTTAAGTCAAAGTCTGTTTAATTTTACGCAGACATAAGTAATCCACTTTGATGTCTGGGTGGATTAGACGATGATGGATTGTTCTCCACGGTACAATATTTGTTAACTTGAGTGTGTTTAGGAATAGAAGCGTCTCTCTGCTAGTCTTGACGTTCAATATTTGAAATAGCACAGGAATTTTAAACATATCAAGATTGAATAGACTTGAAGAAGAAAATTTGTAAATTAAGATGTTAAATTATACATTTCTAGTTTTATTTGAGTTAATCAAGTTAGTATAGATATGAACTCATTGGATTATAGATGGAAAGACTAGGCAAATGAATAATTTAACAAATTACATTTGAAGAAGTCTAGTCCACCCTAAATTAATTAGATTACATAGGATTGTAGTTGTTAAGAAGCCGTACTAAATACTAATTGGCAGTACAAAAGCAACTGAAACAGCCAAAGGTCAAAAACATTGTGTCTAGACGTCTAAAACTTAGTGTAGCGGATATTTAATATTGCACATACTTTCTTGTAATAATACTATTTTGCACCCTTGCTTAGCCGAAAACTAACGGCTCGGTACCTTAGATATATAGCCTTCACAATTTTTAGCTGATTACAAATGAAGGGATGTTTACAAAAACAACATAACTGCTTAGAGCGGTTGACACTTTTTTAAGAACATTATTAATCGTTCCAGGTGTCAACCAGTGTAGTCAGTTATGTTGTTTTTGTAAACATCCCTTCAAATATACTCACTAAATTTTGACGGGTGGTGCAGCGGTGTAAGTTTACGGCGTCTGCCACGAACGTTGGTTCGATTCCCGCTCTGGCCATTGAGGCATTGTATGGTTATTTAAGTAATTTATTCTAGTATTATTAAAGGGATGACCACATTGACAACAGCAAAATTCCATCCCTATCTTTTTCAGCGCGAGTGCTATAGAAACGTTGTTACGATCAGTATTATGGGATCTCATTGCAAATTTAGCAAAAACCAAATTATGTTTTAACTGAGATAATATAAAATAATGAAGTGTATTAGTGTGGTGGAATTTTGTCCTTAATTACAGATGTATAAGTCAAGAAACTAGTGACTGAGAAATTGCTTAAAGCTAAATTTAAGATTTAACTTTGGAGTTATTTTCGCCGATTTCGTCCAATCGTGTATCGGAATTAACAAAGTTTTTCCTTTTCCAATTTTTTTTTTTACTTTTCCAAAACAATACATATAGCTAAAAAACTGTCAATGTGAAGGTCATCGGATGTTGTCAGCATCTTAACAATTGCACTGATTTATACTATTCTATAATGTTAATTATTTAATCTGCTTCTAATTATAAACAATCATCGCTTAACAATACATTACGTAACTTATACAATAAATATAATAATACAATCGAGCATTTTTTAGATAATAGGGACGATCGTAGTCATAACAATATTTGTATAATAAAACTACGCATTTTGTTCTAGTCCAAATTGGACTTGTTAAAGTTAAGATCGTCTCACTAAATAATGTTATTGCGTCATGCAGAATTGTAACTGAATCAAATCCCGTTTTGAAAATGATTAATTTGCCAAGTTTGTTTTTTTCTATACCCCGGCCCAGCCGCAAATTTTTGTGAAGTGGTTAAGGTAATGTATACATCGCCTTTAACCACTTCACAAGTTATCGATTGGTCATAAAACTCGTTAATGGCTTACGGTCCATTAGATCAACAGAATAACATGATATCGTAAGAAACAAATGAAGATCTACAGCCAGCAAACCTCTAATACGTACTTGGAGCCTGTCCATCGGGATCCAGGGGATCTATAAATACAGAAAGCACAGTTCCAGGTAACTAGACCAGCATTTTATGTTACAAACTCGTTGTTTGCTGCTATTTTGCGGCGTTGTGGTATTTTTAGCTCAGGTTACTGGGCAATATCTAGTCTAAGTGCGAGTTTGCGGACCGATCTAAATATACTTCAAAACGTGTCTATCCAACTGAATGAGGTATTGCTCGGTTAAATAGAAAATTAGTTTTTAACAAGCATCCGTTGAACTAGCGATTAATGTTTGCGAAGTTCTGAAATACTTCATTTTAAGCAATTAAAACATAAAAAATGTTGCGAAAATTATGCAGTTCATTTTTATACAAGCTATAAAAATTACACTGAAAATGTTGTGATTCTTCCATACACCTACTTATTAATTCATCCATCTTCCATATCAGTTTACCAAAAATAAATGTTCTAGCTAGACTCCCAAGGAATCCAAGGATGCATACAAAATATTGAAATGGGGTGGAAGAGTAAATTTTTCTTATTGCATGGTGGGGTTTTGTACTGTAAGTTTTTATGTAATATTAAAAGTGAAATAAGGGTCAAATGGACGGCCGTGCTAGAGATAGATATCCATCAAACGATTCCTTGCAATTTTAACATGCAATGGTTTTGTCTTCATTGGTTACAGGAAGTAGATCAACCATTACATGTACAAGACGCGGTAACCAATGTAACGTAACCTTAGCACGGCGACCTCTTGCTGCAACACGTAACAGACGTAAGAGCAAGCGACGCGGGCGCAGGTCGGGCGACATTCCGGTGGCGGAAAGCGAGAGTCCGAGCGTTCAAGGTCTAGATGATAACTGAGCGAGGGTGTAATTTAACTTAATCTATGTTTGCAACGTTTTCGCAAAAAGTCAGCAGTGGCACAATAAGTTCGTAGGGTTGGTATAAAATACAGGCATTTGTAAGTGGAAGCTTGCCAAACAGCATTGTATACCGTAAAGATTTTAAACTAACATCTAATAATTGTTTCTTCATTTCAATATCCCATAAATGGGGGACTTGACGTTACTCAAATGAACATAGCAGTTAGATAATCTATATTTATTGCAATGTATAATTCTAAAGCTTCAGGCGCAACCAAATAAGATAAATTTACTGTGGTATGCGACAGAGAAAAACAAGCCACAACTACTTATTTAAGCCAAGTTGACGGCTTAGTTATTAATGTCCAATACAATGTTGCGCAACTAAAATAGTAATTAGCCGCACGAGACATTGAGCATAGAATGAAGATTATTGCCAAGAAACATAGCGCACTGAAGAATTTCAAATAATGTGATTTCACGTCAAGTATGGCGCTTCCAATGCTCCCATACAGCTTAGTGTGGATGGGATATATTCGTGTAATTTTGTAAATCGTAACGTTATGGGCACTAAAGTTTGCAATATGCACAGTATGCACACTCTTTGATAATGACTTGTAAACATAGAAAATAACCGCTTCTCTTTTTCCTACTCCGTTATTAACGTTTAAGTAACAGTTTGCTATAATAAATAATAAAAATACAGTTTTCAACACCTTGCTATTCAACATCGCCTTGTGATGATATCCATGTCCAATTGTTTTGTCTCGCTTCGTTTCAAGCAAGTTTGTCTTTCGTGCCAGTCGCAATAAAATTGGATTTTTAATTTACAATCATCTTCAGCATCATTTCATGGACGCTTTTATCTTTAGTTTCGCATAATTTCTACGTCATTTGTTTCTTTATATATATTCTTTATATATACTTAATATTTCATTATAGTTGACGTCAATCTAAGAGAAGGAAATACAATGCCGGGCCTAATATACCTCCTTGAGCGATTCGAATTTTATTACTATGCTCTTGATTTGAATTTCAACACTATGACCTCCTTCTTTATATAACTTAACGCACGATGCGCAAACAGCACATGTTTTATTGCCAGGACCCATTTACAATGTAATGTTATCAAAAATCTCAAAACTATAATGACGCATTCAATTAACGAACGTAATTTGAATGTGTCTTACGCAACAGTTCACAACAGCGGTTTTGAATGAACTGTTTAACCAAACACATAACACAAGAATTGAGTCAAGACGGAATTATTTCACACGTGTCTTCCGTATTAATTGAGCGATGCACGAATTCTCTCGGCCCGGGTCATGTAATCTAATGAATGCATGTAAGATCTTGAGGTCTTTTATGTTGAAATGAAGGCGGGTAATGAGAACGCATGCATAATTGTGTGAGGTTTCGCATTAAATTTTGGATCATGAAACACTGATCGGCAAATAAGTTGTGGGCGTCTACCAGGTATAAAAGTAACAAGGTGGCCCACGAAGGATGGGGCAGAAGGATATGTCTACCAGCTGATTAGAATAGGCGAAGATCACAATGCAAATTTTCAGTTATTTTCCCAAATCTTGACTGCATTATTGATAACCATGAAATGAAAGGAAACTAATGAGAGACGATTCCTCCAGCCCAGCTAAAACGTCTAATAATGTAATGTTATGGAACAGCTTAACTAAAATTGTACCTACGTCTACTGAAAACGGAAACTGATTAATGAGAGAGAATTACTAAAATACTATACTATTATTATTATTTTTTAATTTTTGTTTTTGCAATAATTCCTTATAATACTTTTTCTTTTTGGTTTGCTATGTTTTGTTTACAGGCTATTTTTAAAGTAGAAGATATTAAAGTCAAACTTGCTTTTAGCTTAATAATTATTCCACTAAAATGTTGTGTACAATTGTAATAGCAATATAAGTAATGTACAAGTTGTTTATGTAAGAAATATTTTATAATGCTGTTTACCTATATTATGTTATTGTACATATTGATATAAAATAAAATAAAATAAAATACAATTTTCTTACTTGAAACGAATTCACATCGATTTCAACTATGCTCTCTCCGCTCCGACGTAACTCTTGGAGTCTTGGCACATGATTATTCCGTGATAAAAATCTCAAAATGGGTTACATACAATTACTTTCGGCCGCTTCTTTATGAGTGTTAGATACATGCGTTTACGCAATCTTATGGGAATTGTTAGAAAGCACTTTCAAACATATTAAGTTACACCTTTTCCCTTTAGGGCTACCGATTAAATCTGCGTTCAATCAACTTGCATAACATTTATGATTATAATCGATGAAAATAAAATCGTTTATTATAGTGAAATTTATTATGTTGGAACGATGTAATTTGTTAACATAACTTTGCTATCTATAAGTCTGACAGTAATCTTGTTCCGCGATATGTTTTGGCTTCCATCGGTTTTCGTTAATCCTATTATCTATACACGTGAAACACGGACTTTTCTATTTAAAAGCATTAGTATTATGAATATGACGTTACATGTTTACATAAGTTAGACCAGGTAGTATTTTTTTATTATCAGTTCTTTCATCTTTCGGTCATAGCGAGGCCTCGTGTAGTGTGAAAATTCATGTGAAATTAAAAACTTTCGATTGTTTCCGACTATCTCCACACTTAATCTAACAAATAAATATATAAATGTGGTATATAATACATAACATAATCACACCCACAAGAAAACAACAGGTAAGTAAATGTCTTCAAATCATAAAATAGATAAAATAAAGTATTAAGCAGGTTCTTGAAGCAAAGAAGAAATGAACCCTTCAAACATGGATACTATAATTCCTCTTTGATTCCAAATGGAGGCGGGGTGGGATTGCCTTAATTTTTTTCTAAAATTTTCTGGCCTCGACTCTTCGCACGACTTTCGCACTCGACGCACTCAGGTGTCTTTAAATTTTTTTCTATTATAAAAGAAATATCATCAACATAATTAAATGTACTCCGTGTACGTGTGTGAAGCGCACGCGATAGAATTACGATCTCAATGAACTTTTGCCAGTAGGAGTATGACTCACAGACTATCTTTATTCAAACAACGTGTCAAATCCTATGAATCACTCTATTAAGGCGCCGGCCACGCGAAACACTGCCGTAATATGCACAATTATCTCATTTAACTACTACAATACAAATTTAACCTTATCGTGCACGAGACAAAGTTCACAATGGTCATTAAGCGAATAAAACATACGAGTTTGGGAAAGATACCGTATTACGTTTTATATTATAATGTTGTATGTAACTGTGAAGTTACTGGACTTATGGCGTTCTCTCGATTATGGAGTTACAGCATCTGTGGTAACAAGGTCGTCCAAGACCATGGATTGTCTCTTATAGACTCCGCACTGCGAAACCGTGATGTTGGTTATCAATAAGTATACTGCTTGAGTATAGTCAACATCAGATATATCGGAACGGCCAAGGTAGTCACAAACATCTGAACAACGCCTCTATTGTCAAGGGGATAAAGTGCATATTCAGATATTTTTGAGAACCCCGGCCGCTCCGATATATTTGATGGTGGCTGTACATCGTAAACGCGAACGCAATTATTTAAATGAATGAATTCCGCTTGCATACTTTTGTATTTGAATGCCAATGTGTGATGGCTACACTGGCGTAGCAAAGGGCTAGGCGGGGCACTGCCCCGGGGCTCCCAAAACCTGATTAGCAAACCTCTTATTGAATATAAAGAGCTGTGTTTCTGTATATAGTTTAGGGGTCCCAGTTTTTTTGCCCCAGGGCCCTTAGTCACCTAGCTACACCACTGGATGGCTAGCTTAAATGCCCCATCTACAAGCCAAGTGATCTCACAAGCCTCATCCGAATTGTAAATCCACGAAAGCGGCAGAAGTCGCGTGCCCGGAAACGTAGAAAGTGCAAGTTGCCATAAAATTAACAGCCCGTTGCTCTACCATAACAGAAAATGCTAATTGAAATCACCAATTACCTCGCGAGTGACTTTCTACAGAACCCCATATGTTATTGTTGAGACGCACGCCACTGGGAGGCTGATTCGAAAAGACCTTCACCGTAGTTCGATTCACCGCTATATGCAAGAGCGATAGAGGCAACTCAATTTTCGATTTTTTATATTTGTGGTAGCGCCCTGATATCGGAAGATCAGTGCGGACAATTTTTGTCATCGTTTTTATGCTTTTTTTTGTTTCCTTTCTTGCTCTGCGTGTTTGTTATCTTTATCTGAACTTGATTTGTTATCTTCATGATACGATTTCTCGCTCTCATGTTTTGATACTCTTATTGCACTTAAGAAAGTTTCATTTCTGATATAATATGGTACCTACATATTAACATGACAGTTATTACACGCATCTTTCTTCAGTGCATAAAAAGTACTGTCAATCCGCCATCTTTTTTTGGCGCGTCAAGGTCATATAAGAACAAAACAAGTTGAGAAATGTAAACTTTGAATCGGCCTCTCGACTCGATTAGCGTGGCAAATGGTCTGTAAGAAAATGGGCAATTTCTCGTCTCGTTCGTATGTGACATTTAGTTATTGCTCACATACGCTACAACATGTACTTGTACAGTCAGCAGCTGATGTGTTCATAAAGATCACACTCTTTTTCAACCGCCTTCAAGATTTCGAAGGAGGTAATTCTCAATTCGTCGGAATTTTTGTGTTTTTTTTTTGCTATCTTCCAAAGCGGCTGGGCCGATTTGAACAGGGATACTTGGCAGTTGGTCCCATCCCATTGTTATCAAGTCAGGATCTGATTATGAGATCCTGGAGAAGTCGAGGGAACGCTTCACATATTGTAGGGCACACCTATGGTGATGTGAGTATTAAATTATTTATTACAGTAGCTCGGGCATTTGCTCTTGGTAACGTGTAGCCTGAATGAAAACGGTTCTTTTTTCTTTAAAATTATTAACAATAAAGACTTGCTAAAATAGTTTTAAACTGCTGAAAAAACCGATATCCATACTCCGTACTTATGTTGTACACCACACCGTACAGTACTGAGACTACCTACTGAGTCGATTAGCGTAGCAAATGGACTGGAGAAAAATTGACAATGTCTTATCTTGTACCTGTGTATGACACTTTATATATTGCTCTCACACGTTACCTCTCGCATGTACACTTATACGCAATGAATACGGGTTACTTTGTTAGGTAATTTAACTATCTACTGCTCTATAAGTGTTTGTTTTCGTCTTCTCTCTAGCCGAAGTTTGTGTGCAGTGTATGTTTTTATCTTATCTTTTTGTTTTAATACACCAGAGAGAAATGATATACATTTTTTTCCTAATTTTTTTTTAATTGGCATTAACTCTGGAAGTAAGGCGAAATCGACCTAGAGTCATACAATGTTTTTGCCTTCTTTTGGCCTCGCGAATACATGGTTAGAATCCGTCGGGTTTAATCTGCTCACGGTGTATATCATTTTTTTATGTTAGACACGTTGACATATTCTAAAACGAAATCTTTTCGTCCTTAATATGACCTTTTGAATCTCATGTTATGCCACTTGGTTGTTAAAATATTGAATGGAAGTGTTTTCCAAATAAATGGAGAATACGCTTTATAGCACATGAAATTCGAATGCCTTGAAGACGGAAAATGGTTGAAATATTCTCTTGTATTCATATTTAATAAATTTCCAGAATACAATACAATGTCAATCAATTACAATAAAAATCACAATAAGTCAAACAATAATAACAAAATACATATATTGACTAAAGCACTAAACGAACGCATTGTAATATTCATAGTAATGTGGTTAACTTTCTTTCCGTACGAGGTAATATAACACCACGGCATAGAATATGCAACGCTTCAATGAATTGACTGCATCAAAAATAAAAAACACAGCTTTTTGCCCCAACAATACAAAACGATTACTAAACGAAATTAATACTTCCAACAAAGGTGTAATCTTTTGCAAGCGCAAACGTTTGCGTCCATTGATTTGTAAATTGTATAGGATTTAATAGTAAGTGTCGCAAGGTAAAATATAGGTATACAAGAATTACAAGCAAACTGGACTAAGTGTAAGAAACGCAACTCGTTCAAGCCGGCCGCCCGCGGCGCCCCACTTGTGCGGGGAACTACTAAGGACCAGATAAGAGGGGAATGTGGCTTTAGAAACTTAATTAAGACGTTTAAGACCTCCTGAAGATACTACTGATACCTAGGAAAAACTTAGTTTATGTACTGTGTAAGAGAACACAATATGTGCTTCTAGACTGGAAAGTTGGAAACAATTAATGGGGCCCTCCCACTATCAGTCGGCCTGACGACATTGGCCTGTCAGTTGTTCGGAGCGGATATCGTCAGGCGGACTGATAGTCGGTGGGCTTCCTAATGGTGAGTGGTCTTGGCTTGTAGTAAGTTTACAGCAGACCCCTTGACAGAAGACAGACTTGCCTTAAAATTTTAGCACGTTTATTTCTCGGTGCATTGATTTAATACTACCCTTAAGTTAACCCAAACACTATGGAAACAAATCTGTTTAAAATCAGACGGTACGCGAGTAATAAATACCTACTTAGGTATGCCAGCAAAGCGGAAACTACTTAAACCAACTTGACCATCAACTTGCCTATAAAAACAAGATAATAGCGCCAATTCCAAACAAATTGTCACGGATAATCTCCCGTCAACTCGTCACATTAAACCTCCACATTCCCTGCAACAAGCCGACTATTGCCGAACTCTATAAAAACGGTGGTTCGTGACATCTTCGAATTTAACGGCAACACCGGTTCATAAAAAAGCCCGTCGTTTCCGGTGCGTCGCGTGCGCAGCGTATGCTACGTCTCAGAAACGAAAAGGATTTAAAGCATACGAGTCGTGTAGATTTATTACTTTTTGTTTTTAATAGTGATAAAAGACTCTTGCGCAACGGTGTTCGGAAATGCACTGCAAGACGGGAACTCGCCATGTAAATGCTCGACCGTTTTCGTCAAGGCGTGTCATTGCGCGTTGAACATGCGAGCTGTTAACGATTACAGCTACCTTCACACACGCATTTACCTTGCTTCTTACTTGATATCTATATTGGCATTTGATTGACCATTAAATACTTAATACGTGGGTCATTATAACTTTGTATTAACATCTTCTACTCGATGAGGTAGAGTTGCCTACGGCCTACTCTTGATCTATTTATTACTTTAGGTAGATTTTTAACAAATATATCCCAAATACAGCCTAATTAATTAAGTCTTAATTGTCACACTACAGCAAATTATGGAGAGGGTCACATAGTGACATATTTCAAAAGATGCATCTTACTCAAAATATCTTTTTTACTAGAAAAACTGTGTGTAGGTATTCATGAAAAAATTGTATAAAAGAAAAATGCCCTACTGCATAAAAATGCAGTTTCATAAGCCGATAGTGAAACATATACGTCTTTTGTAACATATTGAGTAAACAGTGTCGTAAATGGTCCGGTTGGGAACAGTTTTACCGGTATGTTACCTTTCGATCGATTTGCAAAAACTACATAATCTTGAGCCGGTTTTACATTTCTCATCAGCAGACTTTATCTGCTTGAAATAAGGATAATAATTGGTCAATTAAAGTTGGTACAGTAATTAAAATCTTACTCCTTTGTAATAAAATGCAAAAGCGTAATCATATCTTTGACGTCGACTAACCACTTAGTTTCATACATGAAACCAAGTTTTATTGTTACATTAATACCATGCATGTTATAATTAGCAAGCCTTATCACTGACATTGACAGTACGTGTGTTTGCTTCGACTTAAGACAATACGGTGTAAGTGACCGCATTTTAAAACAAAAGTGTTTCAACGAACAATGATTTTGCAAGTCTTGTTATTGTATGAAACATACATATTTTCAAACTTGCAATGGAAGTTCATCGAAACTGCTCTCGGCCCCAGGTTCCAATCCCGAATATAATGGTCGCACTTATTACGTGACAGCGTCATGATCGACAATGTCTGTCTCTCTTATTTCTTGCTTTATCATATGAATATCCCCGTCCATTATATCCCAACTACCTACTATTATTGCCTACTTTCTGAAGTCTCATACATATGAGCTACGGATCTGATGGCAGCAATACCGGGCGTTTCTATTTTTTTTACTGCATCTTTAAAATTTAATTTTTGATTTCAAACACGGAAACATATAAACCTGATAAATCTGTGATCATAAATTTTAAAATGCTAATTATTAAAATTTATTCATTGCTAATGGCATGGGTCATTAAATGTATCAACCAACACTTAAAACTATGTCCGACTTAATTTTGGCATAGCGCCTGCGCACTGGTTAAACCAATCATGTGGGGTAAAGTGAGTTAATTTGTAGCACTGACTGAATGTGGGTTAACATCTGACTGAAATAGATCGTCGCCGGCGCGCGAGTTTATTACTGAACCAGATAGAAGATGTTGATCAAATTTCTATACACTGGCCGTAGATGATATGACAATCATATAACTGTAATCGATAAAATATACCATAAGAAGCTACAGATACGAAGTCACGTGATTATTTCCATACATTATTCTAGATTCGATGGGCATTCTCGATTGTCTTCATCTTGGCTGAACCCCACGATCGTCCATCTTGCCGGTCTTATGAACATCTCTACTTCACGTGAAAATGTATTAATTTTGTCATCAGTTTTAATTTCATGATAAGCGAAGTCTTAATACGGGTCATAGGTATATCAGTATGCAGGCAAGGTCTTTCAAGACAGTATCTTCTCAGTTGTTTTCCATCTACCGAAAGATGAGAAGACTGTCAAGTAACTGAACCTGTCACCAATTTCAACACCGGGTGTCATTGTACCAACAACCCTTTTCCGCATTATTTTCCCCGAAACCGGCTGACTTGTAAAGCCGTAAAATTTTCACACTCGTTTTCACATGATGAGTTTATTCTCAAGAAGAAGAAGAGATTTATCGAAACGAAAAGATAACAAGGTTCACCGGAATAAAATAATTATCTGTTCAACGATGTTTATCATTTCTCGCAATTTGCATATAAGCGATATTGGCGTAGGTCAACGTTCTATATGTAGCTGTGTCGAAACGTCCGTAGTTTGATCAACTTGCTTCCGCTGACACATATTGCATTTGATCGTACGGTCGACACGTACGGTTCAAGCCAAATCATAAAAATACGGAACATTCACATAATTAAATAAAAGTTTAACGTTACTGGGGATTTCGGCTTATTACTTACGTCCTCCAAAACCAGATACATCATACAACACGATTATCGGGGTTATAAAATTTGGCCACTAAAAGTATAACTATTTTTATTCATACCACCAATTATGTTTTCTATTGGTGAAACCACCAATCCTTCTGCACTGAAAAAAAAGGATAATAAAACTACTTTGGCTATTTCATCAATAACCAAAGTTTGGTAAAGAGTTAATCAAGTTCATTTGTTAATAACACATGGTTTATGTATAAATAACAAAACATTTTGGTAAGAATAAGCCTTAGTTTTGTAGTCACTATTTTTAAGTTACTGTAGACGAAATTTAGTTGCTTGTAACAAATTATTTTTTTCAGTGTGTCACCGTTGAAACGTAGCTTAATTTTATTATTATGGGAAATTGCATGGTTATTTGTTGAGATGGTGTAGTGTACGTTGAGGAGTCCGTCGATTGATGTTGGTGCAATTGGCCTCTAAGTCTATGTTTGAATCGCACCAGTTACCTTATTTACATGCCGTTTTTCCTTTAACAAACATAAAGTCGTTTTTACATGATGTTAATGAATCTCGTTAAAAAAAACTTATCGTCGTTTACATAAGACTTATTTTAATGCAAGAACTGGTTTATTCCACGTCAAACTTCTGTGGATCGTACTTCCACAAGTCAACACGTGTCACTACCGTCACTGGTGCACTCAGCAGCCTCTAAAATCAGGAAATTGACTTAATAACTCCGATACATAGCTTCTAACAGCGTTATATCGAGCTGTTACCGTTGCTCTCATTATATAGAGGTGAATTAAGTAGATTAGAAAACACCTATGATGAAATGTAGCTCCTCCGAGCGCGGAGGTGTCTAGAATCAACGGAACATGGAACTTTTGAGTTGGACTTCTAGCAATATTTTGTATAATAATCGTGAATTCCAAAATTAATTGGAGTTTCTGATTTTAAATCCCGTTACGTAACTCGATAGACAACAAACTGGTTGTCTTATTTTACTCGTCTAGTATTTAATAGGTATAGATACATATTATTTGACGCCACTTATTTGGTAATTGACATCACATAATTAATCATTTTGTTTGTTTGATTTCAGGTAAGGACGCAACTGGCATACATAAATCTCTTCTACAAATGCAAGTATGGAATTTTTAGACCGGCTAAATAATTTATAACAGAAACAGTAAACCCAATTGTAAGACTAATAGTACATTGTGCAACATGGGGGGTAAGAGGAATATTACTAACGAGAGTCTAGTTAAATCGCGACGGCTTGCCGGAGCGATTTAAAGACTCGAGTTTGTAATATTCTTACGCCCCGAGTTACACACAATGTTTTTCATCACACTTGCGAGGAAAAAACTAAAATTTAAGCGAAATAATTCTTAAATACGGTGACGTTTCAAATAGGTATTCGATCGCCATTTTGCTAGCGCCGTTGCTTAGCAACGCGGTACAAACATTCCGTGCGTTTTTTATTACGAAATAGTTTTCGAACTAGATTTTGCAAAATTATTATAACAATATTTACCAAAATTAAAATGATAAATACTTTTAAATATTAAAAATAATGAAGAAATATACCGTATTAGTTTTATATACTTTAAAATTTGCTTGTAGTCAAGTTTGGGTGACATAACAAAAAACCCTGGCTGAATATAAATGTCCTGAGTCTGAAGTAATGTACGAGTGGGTCAACATTTTTAAAACTAAACCTACTCCACACTGTGGAGTTATAAGAATTCCTAACTCCCGCGGGATCAAAGTAGGCCTTTGTCCTTCAGTACACCCGCATGAAATAACACCATTTACGAGCAAGTGTGATGAAAAAGCTTTTAACGTCTAGGCATTATCTTGAAGTCTTGTTTGCGGATATTACTTCAGAAAACGTTCCTGGTTGTAGAGAGAAGAAGACGGATGTAGAAGATTTCTCATTACAGTAAATCCTAGTATATCAAGTTCGGTTAAGCTATTTGTATTACTATCACTCGATGTTTGCGGATAGGTTTTCATGTGGCAAACGTGGTATAGGTTTACTTTTTTTCTTTTTAATGTCTGTTTGTAATAATTAAATATGTTGTGTTTATCACTGCTCTAGGTTATGTTCTGTTACCAACATTACCTACTTGTTCCATTGTTTTAATAATTTCATAAACTTCCATGCTTGGAAGGTAAACTTGTTAGGCTTTGGTCTAGTAGTTTTCTCTACTTTTCGTAAGTAAATTTTTGTCCTTTACAAAACTTGGTTGATGGAACATATATATGAAGTCACTTCGGTGTACTTACGGTTTTCTATAACTGTTTTTTTTTCTCAGTTTCTGTTTTGTTTTATTTCTAAAAAAATGCCTTTTCTGTTCTACACTGTATTTATTAAACCATATTATTAACTCTTACTCTTTTCATCTATCTATTCTCTTGTTTAAAGCACCTGTTTTGGAACATGTATTATCTATTTAATGTCGCCACATGTTCGTTTCAGACCATTAAGGCCATATAGTTAGTTCAAGTTTTATAATCTGTTCCTCCACTGGTGTCCGCTATATACCAGGTGGCCTTTTAAAAGGGTGCGGAAATAAAGGGGACATTATATTTCTTGAAGATTCCGGTTTTAATAATGTCATAGTGGTACATTAACATACATGGCATACATATAGGAAAGCATAATACATATGAATACTTAACTACGTAGAAAGCAAGTACGATTTATAGGTACAAGACAGATAGTAAAAAAAATGTGCTGTAGATTTTTGCAAATGAAATACTTTGAAAACTGTTTATAACAAATGTCAAGGGACCACTCCCTTTATTGCATTTAAAGTAGTACCTAATATTTTCTTATTTAAGTACGTATGTATGAAAAAAGGCATTTTATAGTATGAGAAGTCAAGCCAATTTCTAACTTATATTTTATTAGCTTTTCGCGTTTTCGTGTTTCGTGGTGTAGAGAGTACTGTAGATATATAAAAGTAGCTGCAATCAAATTAATTAAAAGGTAAATATAAGGATTCGCCCTCATAGCGTGGCAACATGCTATAAGTTATAACTCGAAACTCGATCTAAGTAACATACATAATGTCGTAACTGACAATGAAATTTAAAGCACTTGTTATTTTTTGTTCCAAAAGGTCCAAAAGTCGTTAGGAAACCTAAAATGCCGACTTAATTGAACATGTCATGATCTCCTAATGATCATGAGAGTTAAGTTAACAAGGATCGTTTACTCGAGGGTGTGGTAAAGTAACTCATTACGGGTATAGCAATTTATGTAATGACATATCGGCCGTTTAGTTAGGCTTAAGCAGTTGTAAGGCTGCAACTGTGTGTTCTGATTGTATACGCGAGCCCGGTTGATTTGAGTTCTTGAGCATGACAGTATATTGTGCCTTCGAGATCCGAGGTCAGACTTGGTAAAAACTCCTGATCAGTCTTTAAAAATGCCGTATATTATAAGAATTTGACAATTTTAGGATTTCAGACTTCGTGAGATCATTTCAGCAATGACCATTACTGGTCTTCTGAAGGTAGCATTTTCAAAATAGAGAAGAGGTCTTCATTCCTCCAGACCTTCAGCTTTACCTTGAAAACCAATGATGTTAGGAAGTATTGGAATACCCTGTTATTTATTTTCACCATTATTTGTAACATAGTATCTTCATCATGATTGAAAAGCAAGTATTGAAAAGTCGCAATTTTATGCATTAGGTCGTCAAAATCCGATCTAATGACCATGAGTCGTAAACTCCAAAGATATCGAATCTTTACCAACCATAATCCTAAGCAACAATGCAATCGTAGAGCGCTCTTATTCTGGTAATCCTGAACCCTCAACTCTCTCGCAATTGGAACGGCACTGGTTGCGCGTGCGACCACATTTTTCTCAATGCCGTACGGTACTGGTTGAAGCCGGTTGCCGGTTGCCTGCTTTGTGGAAAGTATTCGATAAGAATGCCTGTTTGAAATGCCGCTGTCGTATTTCTACCTCTAGTAGATCTAACTAGTTAGATCACAGTGAAATTGCAGTTTATGCACTCGAGAGTTGCAAACGGAAATATACCATAGTACGAAATTCTCGTGTGTCAGAAAACTGTAGGTATCTAATTTACTGAGCGTGAGACGTTGGAACACTACCCCTCCTAATTCCTTTCTTCCTTAAAATAAAAATTGTAGTTGGATAACTTTTGAGTTACGCAATCTTTTGTTGTTTTAAAATATATTGCTGGAATCATAGGAGCTCTGAGAATGAGAATGAAGAATGTATTTAGATCATTAACGAAAAACTCTGCTCTTTAAGTAAAGGGTTAAATAAATAATACAATCTATATAACACCTCATTAATACAAATTTCTGATTTGTTCCACAAGATAAACAGACAGTAGTATACCCACTTGGTAAACACTTACTTAATTCGACAAAACTGACAATTCCATGAAATCCTATTGGCGTTATTAGTAAACTCCTATTTAGAATGCTGTTGAAATTCTTCTCTCTTTAATTATTTATCCGTTTATTTAATAATTTGTATTTCATAAAAGAGAAAGTTCCAAAGTTGAACAAAAGCGTTTTTAATTGTAAGGTAAAGAAAAACTTTGAATTGACCATCGGAGAATCTCATTATGTCTTTTTCATAGGGGTAACGAATACAACTATCCCAAAGTAAGGACGACAGTATGTGTAGAATGATTCACCTATTCATTCCCCGCTGCAATTTCACGAACCTGATCCGTGTCCCTATTCTATAGATAATTAAATATTAATTGCCGTCGTACAGACAAAATTCCCAATTCTGGCGTCAAGGGTCGTCCCCTCGCGCCTGTAATGAGATCACTGCCATCTGTCGGTGGCAGTAGACATTTTGATTGGAGCTGTGAGTATTTATATGCGGTTGTTATGTTTATCATTGCCACTAATGGGTTGTTCTAGATTCTTCATAGTGAAGATGGTTACTCTGAGTGGTCGTGACACTCGTGACTGAGTCATAGGTCAACATTAGCTTAGAAGAACTTTAGCTTAGACCGGTAAAGCGAAAAAAGTTAGTTTGATATTAGTACAACTACAGCTGTGACCACAGTTATCTGTACGATTGCGTACTGATGCACAGGACGTTGCACAACGATATACATTTGATAATTAGGGGAGAAGTAACTACGCAGAAATAAAAAAATACGCTTGGGCTATTTTGGAATCGTGAATTTAAGTAAGAAATACTTATTTCTAAAATTGCACAAGAAATCAATTGGGTTCAAACCAGCCATCTCTTCCAATGAAACAATCGTCGCATGTTCCTTACGGTCTAATAATTTGACCAAACACCTACTTTTTCTCGTTATATACGTCAAATTTCATCAGCGCTAGTTATATTTACTTAGTAATTTGATGATCAGTTCCCATGGCTATTAGGCCAGAACCAACAGGTATGCTCAACGGTGTCGCGACAGATGGCATGTTCGCCTACACGACGCCATGCGTATGAGCATGTTGTGGGGTTCTAGTGGAAGCGGATTGTCTGCTTAATGTTCTTACATTTTGAGGCGTTCTCCATCACCACCATTTTTTTTTATTTTTAGTAGATTTTTCTTGCCGGATAATGTTTTGTTCTCTCTTGGAGTTAAATGCTACGCAAATGTACTTCCTTCGACTGATTTCCTTCGACTATATCATTAGACTCTTTGCGAATTAAATTATTCTTCAGATACCATTCACTGCTTATCATTTGGTAATTTACCATGTATACAAACATGCAAATGCCCGTAAATTACAGCTATTATTGACAAGCTGGGTAAAAAATTCTAATGTATTCACAACCAGATAATTCTACAATTTTCGCTATCACTTGGATCAACACAAATAGTACTATCGAGGTCGACTCTTACAACGGTGTCGATTCTACGTGCGTAGGTTTATGTGCATTCTTATATGACACTTATTAGAATAAATGTTTTATGCTCCACCCCTTTAATTAATGTTCTTAAAACCACACAGGTGTCGTCTGTAGGAGCATTGGTATAGCCTTCCAATCCGTAGAGTCGCGGGATCAAACTTTAGCCCATATCAATGAGTTTTTCGGAATATTCACCCGTAAGTTTTCGGAGTTGGAAGATCAGACGGCAGTTACATTTGTCAAAACTGAATTAGGTTGGCTTCCTGGAGTTGTTGTGAAAAGCCAAGACAACGCTAGGAAGATGATGATGAGGCGACTTCTGTAGATTGTTTTATTCAATGAATTAGTTTTACGAAACGCTTTACTTTAGCTTTTCGGTGAAAGAAGATGTGATAACAAATCCAGAACAATTCCTATGAGTTCGTTTCGTTCGCCTAGTTTCCCCTCAGAGTTGGAAGTTAAAACTGAATTTACCAAGCTTGAGTCGTGGTGAAAAGCCGGGCCAACGCTAGCAAGATGATGATGAGGCGACTTCTGTCGGTTGTTTTATTCATTTTGTTCTCTGAAGTGCTAAAGTTCGTCGTCCCCTTTAATCTTCGCGGTGTTGACAAGCTGTCACCAATCGCTATTTAGTTTGCGGCGGTTTGAAGAGTATTAAGTTTGTTTTTTGATTTGGAACTTTGGCAACGTTTTGTGATTTGCAGTTAAGGAATTCTTAGTGCGTGACGTCAAATGAATTTATTTATTTGGAAGAAATTATTTCATGTTTGGAAATAAGGGAATAATTCTACTTCATTACATTGTTTGATTTCCTAATAAGTATGTAGTTGGTTAAGGTTACCTTAGTCAAAGTCAGATAGCAGCCAGAGCCGTACATGATAAGAGTAATTTACAGCATCGAATTTGTTAAGATTATCGGAGAGCGCTTGCGATAAAGTTATATTTTGATTGATAATGATGAGTAGGAAACTTATTTTTAAATAACTGCAAGAGATCCTTCAACTTTACGTAACTTAAACTTACTCACCAGGATCGCTTAATCTTATCAGGGATTTACCTTAACTTATCAAGCATACACTGTGAAGCAAACCGCTTTCATAATATCCTCTCACACAAAATCTAATCTGGTACATACCCCTGCAATCTGGCGTCTGCCATACACCATTAAGCTCGACGTTTCGCCCCGCTGAGTTTATGACTGGAATTATAAGATCCAAATACTGGAAATTTTATTACAAACGCCATGAGATCATTTGTAAAGGAAATCGGAAGTCGTTATTCTTCGAGACCACTCCTCGAACACTAACATTCACTGAACAATTGAACATTAATAGATCTTATGTTATAAGCAATACAGGTTGGAATTGATCAAGTAGCATCGTCGATGGTACGTTTATAGCTCTTACGTTTACATCCTTGTCCTTACTCCTTAACCTTAAAGAAAATATCTGATCACAAGATCGTTTGCTGATATTAATTTTGGCTATTATGTATATATAGATGAGGACAAATGTCTTGATAACATGATTCCAACAGAAGAAGACACCTTGTAATTCTGAAGAATTCTGGTTTTTTCTGCAGGAAGCTCGTGATAAGATCTTTTTTAGGATTCCGTACTGAAGGAGAACTTGGTAATTGGAATGGTAAAGTAAATATTAAAAAATACACATTGTATGAGTTGTACAGTACATGATGTTAAACGACATCATTGCTATTCAATTTCATGACAAAATGCCCTGCAAAGCAACCTTGAAATCATTATTCACATAATGACACCGCAGAAACCGAAGCACGTCAAGGGCCAGCAAACTATGACCGACGTGGTCGCTAAATTAACCATGGGAATCAATGCGGCGAGACAATGGGCTTCGGTGCCCCGATGACCTTAGAAACGCATCAATGGAAGTTTGTCATTTGCACGTTCTGATTTACAGCACTGTCCAAGGTCAGTCTTAAGTAGGCATGTTTCAAGTGGATAATTTTATTATCAATAGACAAGAATTTGTCAATAATTTAATGTTGAGGAATAAATATACTCGAGCACAATCAAAATAAGTCGCTTCTTATAGAAGTTTCTATACAAGATATCACTTAATTGAGTGTATGTATTGTGGTTATGACTGAAATATTTGTGTTATCTTCAACATAGACAATGTCTAGTCAGCAGCAAAATAGCTATGCGGGTAGGGTGTCCAAAATTAGCTGGGGTTTGAGAACTAGGGCTCGCGGTCGTGTCCGTGATTCGTGAACCCGTAGCCGTGCACCCGGTTTCGTGAATCACGGCAACGGTTTTCTGGTCCGTTCCGCACGTGACATTCGGGTACGTGAAATTAGGGTACGTGAATCCGTGTAGATCCGTGTAGGCGTGATCACGGCTTCACGTATCTTAAGAACACGCCGGTTCGGTCCGCCCGCGACGTTGAGTGAAGATACGATGCGGTCTCTAAGAGCTACGAATAAATATGTATCGTGAGTTTTTTGTTCATAGCTCTAATAGGGATGATGACACATGTTGAATTAGGCAATGAAATTTAGTTGATAGGATGCAAAATGATCAAAATATACAAATAAAGTAAACATTAAAAAATCTATTGAAATGGTGCAAAGATATCAGGCTTCAAAATTTAATTTTTTTCGAATTTTGAAAGTACAACATTTTAAAAAACCAATGATACCATTCGATTTTAAACATTTTACTGTGAAATAAATTGTATAGCAACCATGTACATAAACGCAACATTTCACTGTAAAAATAGCAATTTCATAATTTTTCCATACTTTAAACAGGGCAACTATGAAGCCATGACGTCACGGCTTTATATCATTTTGTTAGGAGCGTTTCGAGAAACAAAAGCAAATCACAGACTTTAAGTCTCTTTCCTGTCTTTTATGTTGATTTAAGGCAATTGGCCCCATATAGACATTTGATCCTCACAACAAAACGAATCGAATGATACCACGCATGAAAAAAATTCATCTAGCCTATTGCGTTTCATTACTTTTGAATTAAAATTTATTTCCAATAGTACGGCCTTTTAAATATTAATCAGTAATAAATTTACGAACCAAACATTAATTACAATGAATAGCTACTTTAATAAAAGGGTTAAATCTCCATATCCAACTTCTCTTCATTGTTAATAGTTTAAACACACTATTAGAGTAATAACAAAACAAAAAATAACGAAACATCAACAAAAACAACTTTAAATTCACGGCTAAATTAAAACTTGAAGACCAACTATGATGTCAGGAGTAACTAATGACAATGAATATGAGTTCAAAATTCTAAACTGCCCCCTCCAGATCAAATAAAAAAATACCACGAATTTGTAAAACAAAATATCGCGGTCACTTCTTTCAACTTCACAAACAAAAGGTAAAGCCCACGGCTACTTATGTGTATTGTTTGTTTCATTTTAATAAGTCGCTCGCAAATCTTATTATCTTTGTCTGCACGTGCAACTGCACTTCTTATCTACAAAAAAAAAACCCGGTAGGTTGGCTTAGCTTGTTAGTCATACAATAAAACACTCTAACAATAATATGTCATTATTACCTTCAATCTAGAAATAATCAGTACTCATTAATGTGCCGAAAGTTCGAAACTGATAAGAGCTGCAGCTGCGTACTTTTTTTTCCGTGGCCCCGTACATGTGTTTTTGTTGAATTTGTTTACCTGTATTACCTTTATCATACCTACCGAAAATTTGCAGAAATTTACCCTTTTGTTTCTTTGAATTAGGATTGCCTTGTTTATAATAGTACAGTCATTTTATTTTCACTTGTATGGGAAAAATGACAAATTTAGAAATAATTCATAATAGCAGAAGTATTTAGTTGTATGGCTTAAAAGGCATGTTAATCAATATGTAGACAGAAAATTCTACAAAAATTTGACCTTGAAAAAATCCTTATTTAATTAATTTCTAAAAAATCGCTTAAATAAATATATATATATTTTATTATTTATTATGGTTCCTTAAGACACGTTATTTATGGATGATGGAAAATCGGACAAAAAAAAAGAAACCCTTCATATATATTTTGATGAATATTTACTTCCCGATGGAAAGTTTGTAGGATTTTTCATTCAGTCATCTTATAATGACATTTTAAAGCTATATAAACAAAAAAATCGCTATTATAAATTAATGTTTGAAAAAAACGTATCTTTACTGGAGTATTATATTTAGGCTACGTTATATTCTTTGATAGTAGCAAGCTTTTACAAGTGTTTCATTCATTTAATTAATACTTAACAGAAAAAATGTCTTCTCTTGATTGAATAATAACAACCAGTAGCATAGCGTTGCTTAAGTTCATAATTATATTATAATGATACTTACTAGGGAGTTTTACATTACACCTTATATTTATATTAGTGCAATGTAACGGGCAGGTCGCTAGTTTTGACTAAAATCGATAGCTTATTATACAGAAAACACAATAACCATAGACCTACCATAGAATAGACAGAGAGTCAGCGTATACCCGACAGGGACAGCTATATTCTAACAGCTAAGATTTGTGATGCCACATGTAAAGAAAATCCCCCATTATTTTACCATAATTCTAGATTTCATATTATTATTTTTTTCTCCAGATACTAAAATGACAGCTCAATCTGGGCAATCTGACTCAATCAGCCCAATCTGACCTTCAAAGTAATTAAAAGCTAGATATTTGTCTAAGTTACTACCTAAACTACCTAACATAACAATTATTTTAGTAAAACATATTCATTTAAATGTTTGTCAGAGTTTTCGTGAAATTCAATAATTTCACTCACACTTAAAGTTTAAACTTTCAATATTACCTAACACAATAATTACCCAACTTGATGGGTAAAGTCACTTTAAAAGCACTGGCCACCCTAAACTATTAGGCCAGTGACAGTGACAGTTTGATGGCAGACACCCGGTGGCAGGCAAAAAAAACGCATACGCGATGAGGGACGGAAAATGTGTCATTGCATCTCATTTGCACGCGTAGGATTGTGTAGGCGCACATCTCTTTCATCAGTGTATATGTGTGAGTAATGTTACCCCCCTGAGAATAACCCCATAAATTATTTCTAGATATAACCAAAAAATACAATTTAAGTTTAATTGACTCGTAAATGTTTGTCCGAAGAACGTCCCGTATTCAATATACTAAGTGGTAACTCAATTCAATAATACTTAGTCCTTATTTATTTTTCTCCCGGGCGTTTCGAACCTACGAGACATGCGATAAGTATCCAACGGAACCGAGCCCGAAGCTTACGCAGGTACGGGCTACGTATCATGGCGTGTCACGGTCACGGCGTGTCACGTGAATCCGGACGCGAACGCAGGTACGTGGTACGTACCTTGCCGTGTTCGTGAAATTCGTGATCTTAGTACCGCCGGGCTTAAGAACCCGTAGCTACGGATCGGCGTGTATCACGGATATCAGGAGCCCTAGTTTGAACACACCCCCGGTGTTCAGACCGCACCGCTTACCGCTCCAGCGCTTTAAATCGGAATTCCGATAAATACTATAAGCGCGTGACCAATTCTGATAATTTATATGACTTATGTACCTCTATACTTATAGCTTCACCGGTTAGGACCCGGTAGATTAGTTCAAGAATACTTATACGTAAATTTTAAGATTTTGTAGTTCATATCGGGGGATTATTTTGAGTATAGAGGTTCCAAACCTCGCCTTTTAAACAGTCAGTGACTCGTGCGAAATCTTGGGAGAATCCACCGGAAATCCAACCTCTGATAACCCCATTCCCCCATACTCTATAGATACATATTTTACCTCAAAATACAAAACGAACGGCTTTGACCCAGTCATGTATGAGGCTTCTCTAAATCTCTTGTAATCCGATTGGAAGAGATTTACTTAAGTACCTATATCGTTTTCGTTCGACCATTGACTTACATAATATGGACGTGCGTGTTCCGGTCACGTTTTTTTTCCTCACCTTGTCCTGAGGTAATTTGGGTCGTATTTTGGCGAAGCGGAATCTTCGCGGCAGTAATTTGTATTCAAATTGAGTGAAGGTCTTTGAGACAAAATGATATTGATTAAATCAATTTTGAATGCAGATGATTACAGTGGGTTTGTTTAGATATAAATAGAAGTACAGTTAACAGCAGAAAGAGCGCGAGCTGTTCTAAATAATTTTGACATGTTCTTGGTCTTAACAATAAAATCGTGTCTAGCCATGATTTATTATATGTAAAATTGTAAATCATTTATGATATGGGCACTAATTCTCAACACCATAATTGTTCTTAAAAATAGAAAGGTCTATATTTTGTAACTTTAAGACATTAAAGACATTTCTGCCGACTCCATATTCGAATACTATAGCAGAATATGAAAGTCGGTAGCTATGAAACTAGTTCTTCTAATCCTCCTTTTTTAAAGCCGGTTGTAAAACATCCTCAAACCTCTTACGCAGAAGATGCACTTATCTCTTTCCTCAAGAGATTAGAGATAGCGATACTTTCTTTGTTTATATCAAGATAACGAGCATGACGGATGGGCCAAAGGCGCATGATTACATAAAACGTGAAAGTATTATGTCGAGCAATTGAAAAGATCAACTATTAACTCAGTTCCTCGTTGCCGAGCGCGGTTTTAATCTAGCCGAGTGATGTGATATTACACGACAATGCAAAACTTATTGTGGTTACAAATTCTTAGTTAACAGTGTCAACGAATAGATCGATAATAGGCTTTATCGCGTTGGATTATGGTCGATGAAGTTTATTGTGTCCGTGCATGATTGTGCAGAAAATGCACAGTGGATACTGTTTTCGGGAGACTTCGTTTTCACTCTCGAAATTGGTCGTTTGGTTGGGCCTTGGGACTTGAATGTTGGCTTTTGAACAAAGAACCTAATGTAGCTGTGTAAAACATAAGTTCCGTGTTTAAATTTATCTTTAGGATACCTAAGATATTTTTGTTGTTATAGAAAAAATGTTACAAGCACGGCTTGATCGCAAGGACACGATCACACGAACAGTTTCAATACAATCACAAATATAACATAAAATTTAAAAGCAAGCATTAACATTTATTTTTATTATAAAAGTGGGCTTGGAAAAAATACAGTCCGTGAGCTCTAAAAAGAACCTTCGGGTTTTAGAAAGAGACGTCAGGTATCAATCACCAGTGACAAGGTTCTTCTTAAAACTCACGGAGTGTAGGTTTGTTTGATAGCGTATTTTTGTTGTTGTATTTAGCGAAGGTTTGGCGTGATTTGGCTATTTGTTTTAAATTACTATTAACTGTGTTGTGTACAGTCACCGGCAATAGTATCTTCCTACACATACACGAAGGCCGCAAAAATATGTGACTCGCTCTTATTTGTAGGGCCATAGAACCGTGTCAAATAGTTTTGCGACCTTCGTGTATGAAGATACTACTGCTGGTGACTATACCTACTTTATATTAGTATCCTTATTTCTTAAGACGACAGACTACATAGTGTAAACTGGCCTTTACTAACCCAACCTTTGACATCGGGAGCCAGACAGCGTAACGTGGACGAGTTAAAATTAGCTACGAACTTTATAAGTCTATACTGACGTTTTGTAGACGGCTAAAGTTATTCAATTTGTGTTGCAGTGAGGTTCGTTAATTATCAGTGATCGGAATAGGTAGTGCCATTTCACGGGAACTCGGTGCGTAAGCTTAGTATGGACATAGCTTTTAACCCCGGGATTTCATATGAAAAATTTTAAGTTTATGTTTAGTAATAGTAAAAAATAACGAATGTTTTAATAACGTTGATTTAATACATATGTGTACTAATGTTGATGTTTGACGATTTATTTTATGATTCTAATTTGTAACTGTTAAAAGTTATGTTGAATAACTAATTGACGTATTTATAATGACAATTTTTTATTATTTTGCATCTTCTTAATTTAGGTCAATAATATTCACTGTGAAAAAATACGAGTCCCGAAATCCCAAGGCTTATCCATGTTATGTTTAATGTTTAAGGTCATTCACCCGAAATGGCACTACCTATTCCGATCACTGTTAATTATTGAATCGAGAATGCAAGCTATGTCATGTTGAAGGTGAAAAATAAGAAAAGGTTGACGCGTAATTTGGATTACATAAGTCTTGTATTCATTTAAAATTGAAAATAATGCGAAAATATATCATATCTGTTCTCTCTTTGCTTCAAAACAGCTGAACCGATTAAAATTTTTGGTACAGTCGACTAAAAAGAGATGTAACCACGTTTGGTACTTATTTCAACGCAATTAAAATAACTGAACCCTACCACAAAGTCAATTGAGGAATGCATTCCTAGATGCTTTACAATAAAATTGTCTTTGTGTCTGAGTAAAACAATAACTAAATGCCATGTTTTTTTATATTATGATGACTATAATGAGTTAAGTTAATTGCGGTAGTAGTATTGTTCTATTATTTATTAATAATGAATAGGAAGTTTACATTTATTTTCTTCCATTGAGAGATGCCTAGGTTTATTGTTTAAGATAACTTACGTCAAGTACTAAAGTAAGAATAATGCCTCTTGTCTCAGTTATTTCACCGGCGTATAATGAGATGCTTTACTATGCGCAGAGACTATAGAGAAATAGACGACCACAGCCTAAGAACTTTTTGAAGCTCATGTCAATTGCGCCATCTATGTCAAAGCCACCTAATGATACCGAAAATGTAAGAGAAATGTCACCTGCACTGCTACTCCACCTAGTAACAAATAGGGTACTAGTAGTACACAATTAGCTATTCGGTATCATTAGGTGGCTTTGACATAGATGGCGCAATCGACATGAGCTTCAAAAAGTTCTTAGGCTGTGGTCGTCTATATTTCTGTAGTCTCTGCTATGCGTTGCCCGCAACTTCGCCCATCACTTCTACGTTACATTTCAGAAGGTGGATTTCGAAAAATAAAGTAGCTTAAATAGATACTACAGAATGGCAAATTTTTGCAAAATCACGAGATCGGATAGTACAATCGAAGGTCGCATAATCCGTCGATTCTGATTGCCCTGGCCCTAACTGTAACTTAGACCTAGGCTTTAATGTGTAACCTAACATTATCGTCAAGGTTGGGCTAACACCGCTACTTAGGACAGATTTTTCTCGCTTATCTTTGTAAATCTGTGCCACTAACTTGTCATTATCTTTTTAGATCTAGACTAACACTTATTACCTAGATATTATCTATTACCTACCATGAATTTATAACGAGGTTAAGAGGCTGACAACACCCGATGACCTTCAAATTGACTTTACTTAAACAGTCGTATAGCTATAACTACTTGTTTTGGAAAAGTAAAAAAAATATATGTTAATATTCATTATATTTAAAAGAACTTCGTTAATTGCAATACACGATTGGACGAAATCGGCTCGATAGAAAATAATTCCAAAGTTACATCTTAAAATTAGCTTTAAACAATTGCACGTCTTTAATTTCTTGGCTTATATGTCTGTAATTAAGAACAAAATTCCACCACACTAATACTAAAAACTTGGTTGCCTTATATTTCTCAATTAACGCATAGTTTTTTTTTAATTCATCATTTTGCAAAATTTGCAATGAGCTCCCATACTAATCGTAACGCAGTGTTTCTCTTTCACTCGCGCTGAAAAAGATAGGGAGGGAATTTAGCTCTTATCATCCTCTTAACTGCTAACAACTAACAACAGGTACCTGAAATTCAGGTAGAGTAGCCATCAGATATATCGGAACGGCCAAGGTGGTCACAAATATCTAAACAACGCCTCTATTGTCAAGGCGATAAAGTGCATGCTCACATATTTTTGAGTACCTACTCTGGCCACTCCGATATATTTGATGGCGACTGAACCTGTTGTTTCCTGGGCAAATATCAGTTTTCTGGCGTCTCCTCACATCTCCGTCTCAGTGGAAAGGCAACCTGCAGCCTTATGGGGCCCACCCACTATCAGTCGGCCTGACAATATTGGCCTGTCAGTTGTTCGGAGCTGTCAATTTTTTGTTCTAACTGCCAGGCCGATATCTTCAGGCGGACTAATAGTCGGTGGGCCCCCTTATTAGGCTTAGCCGTATAGGATCATTAGGATATCTACTGCATTCTATCTTGATCTTGAGGCACCGTCTCGTGCCGCGTATAGCGACCTCGAGGTCGCGATGTGGAACTAATCCTCACCTCGATTCTAGCTAACAAGATTGCGATACGGTTTTCATGAGGTATTTAACGTAGTTTAACCGTAGGTATGTAAAATTGCTCAGTTGTAAGTGGTTAAGCAAGTACTATATGAGTTGTCTAAGTCACTGACAAAACACTGTCGAGTCAAGCAAACATGTTACCTACGATCTGTGTACTCTTTCCTTTCTTAAATTTTACATGCAAACACTTCCAGCAATTACCTCTACCATATTTTAAGACTTAAAAATCTTTTCTGAGGGTTTTAAAAATCATTTTAAATATGTAAGTCATCATAGCAGGCAGAATTGAAGCAAAGAGCGAATCAGGAAAGCCAAGGAGAGCACACAAGAATTTAGTAAAGGAAAATAAACGCCTTGTCGTGTCATACCAGGCTGTCAAGGAGAAAACAAACTACAGACATATATAAAAACTGCTTTACTGACAAGAGCCCAAGCTCTTAAAATATATGATAACCTGAGGAAATTTATTATAATACTTATTGATTATCAGTATCAACACTATCAACGCTTTGCCAACATAAACTACAGACATATAACGGAGACCGGCTTTTTATCAGTTCTCGTTACATTTTCATAACCCATTCGATTGCAAGGAAAGCAGGACATTAGGAGCAAATCGTGCTCTAAATCCATACTTTATATTATCTGTATAAACGATACCATTGTAAGATTTGTCCGGTCGAACAGAATCGTGATCGCACGAGGGCGCAATATCTGCTGGATGGAGGTTAGAACAATAGAGTTTGCTTGTAGAAGCAAAACTTTAAGCTCGAAACGCCGACATCATGAATCATGATGTTAAGTTGGACGTGACGTGCCGTCCCTTTCTCCAGGTTTATTCTTATGAATCTTATGATAACAGCTGTCAAAGGAATTTACCTTTCCACGCAACTTTCAATAAAATCACTCTCAATAGTAATATAACGTTACTGTGAACATTACGAGTACATTGACTGTAGAAAACTTTCCGAGCGTATTTAAACTCTTTAGAGCTGGACTAGATTCTTCCGAATTTGAATCTTCCGGGTGAATATTTATTTATTTAGTGGCTCACGGAGAGCCGTTTTGCTGCATTGATCGTAGCAAATTGAAATCCGTGATCGCTGCCTCTGCCTACCCCTTTTGGGATATAGGCGTGATTGTATGTATGTTGTAGGTATGAATATATATTTCATCCGGTCTAAGAATATGCAAACTCTATTGTGTAATCTCCTTGGTCTACTAGCATCTATCGGACATTTCTAACCTTGTTTATAATACTGCCTTACCCTAGGTCAGTTTCTAACGACGCAGTTGAACTTTAGAAAAGGAACCTTACTGCTACTGGCATTTAAGACCATTTTCCAATACAAAAGCCAAGTTTTACACCGCAAGCGACTCCTACCGCCATCAAATATATCGGAGCGGCCAAGGTACTCAAAAATATCTGAACATTCATTTTATCACCTTAGAATAGAGGCGTTGCGCAGGGCGGCCATCAGTCCGTCTGACGATATCGGCCTGTCAGTTGTTCGGAGCCGGAAAATCTTTGTTCTAACTGACAGGCAACATGATAGGGAGAGGTTAGAGGCTTTTGAGATGTGGTGTTGGCGTCGCATGGAAAAGGTCAGCTGGAAAGAAAAGAAAACCAATCAAGAAGTTTTAAGTATGGTAAAAGAGAAGAGAAGTTTGTTGAGAACCATAGATAACAGAAGAGGGAAGATGCTTGGACACCTGCTGCGGCACGATGAGTTTATAAGAAATATCATAGAAGGTAGAGTTGAGGCAGAAAGGAAGCCAGGAAAGCCAAGGAGAGCATACATGGATCAAGTAAAGGAAAAAATAAACGTCGTGTCCTATCAGGCTGTAAAGGAGAAGGCAAATGACAGACAGGCATGGAAATTGCTCCACCGACAAGAGCCTAGCTCTTAAATGTATGATGATGAACTGACAGGCCGAGATCGTCAGGCGGACTGATAGTCGGTGGCCGCCTTCAGATATTTGTGACCACCATGGCCGCTCCGATATATCTGATGGCTAGTAGTCGCCATCGCACACACCAATAAAGTCACATTTGATGTTCTCAGTCGTGGTGGATAAGTCTTTTCTAAATTGAGCCCACAGCTCGTTTACATTTCGAGTAAACTGGCGTGTTAGGTACGTGTCATCAGTAACGTATACAGTCATTAGTAGATGCAACAAGCACTCACTGTGATTTACCTATGCCATTAGGGATCATCCATTAATTACATCACACCTCAAGGGGAGGGGAGGGGGTCCACAAAATGTGACATATCGTAACAGGGGGGAGGGAGGAGTTCCATGTTTGTGACCTCACAATCCTCACATACAATTTTTTTACAAAGTCTAAGTTAAAAAAAATCATTTGTTAGCAAACATTGTACTAAACTAATTTTCTACATACTCGGATTCGTTTGAATACTTTCGTTCCCTATAAATTGGATACTATTTTTCTGGCAATCCTCATAAAAAGTTAGTTTCAAAGTGATGTTGTAATTTTTAACTTACTAAACTAAAAATCTAAATGTGACGTCACACTAAGGGGGGAGGGTGCAGTTAATTGTGATGAAGTGTGACATGGGGGGAGAGAGGGGTCAAACAATCATGAAATTGGTGTGACGTAATTAATGGATGATCCCTTACGATGATATGGGGGTATGTTTATCTTGGTGCATCTAGTGATAGGAATCTGTGAACCTATCGTAAATGTTTTTGTGCTAATTGTATTGTATGTATGCACGAATAATATTTTTATACAGGCATGATTTGCATCGTTAATTTGAAATTAATTACACAAGGGGGCGGTTTTAATTTAACATAGTAAGTATAAGTAAGTACCTACAGCCCGTGAGCTCTCAGAAGAACCTTCGGGTTTTAGAAAGAGACGTCGGGTATCAATCAACAGTGACACGTGAAAAAGCAGAACAACAATAATACCTTCGTGTGTCATCGCCGATTTCCGAAGGTACTTCTTAAAGCTCACGAACAGTAAGTGCTTTATTTGCGTTAAATGTGATAACAATAAATCAAAGTTTTATGGTCTTATCACACATTTAGCCGTATATAACTTTTTTTTATATCTGACATTTTTATAATAAACGGAGATTAACATGTTGTTCTGAAATATATTTTTGATAACACGCAACTTCCTGCATTCAAGCGCAGTTATATTTAAAGATTACACTAAAAAAAGGATAACCGAACTACTTCGGCTATTTCATCGAAAACGATAATTCAGTAATTAGTTAATGAGGTTTATTAGATTATAACAGAAAGTTTATGTATAACAAACGAAATATTCTGATAAGTTTTTAAGTTGCTGGTAAACGAAGTTTGAGTGCTGGTAAAATTTTTTTTAGCGCAGGTGGCATAATTACCAGTGATCGGCACGACCCGTGTCGCACGGTGTCAATGACCTCAATCATTATGTTAACGTGGATATGCCCCGAGATTTCGGTCTTTTAGGAAGTCAGTATTTCCGATTGTAGTACATAAAGGTATTCCACACAGGAAGATGAATGATTTTTACCATTAAATAAACACTGAGATAATAAGGAACTTTAACAACATGTGCGAACTTAATGAACCGAGGAACATAACTAAACATATTTGCCATTAGAAAATAGTTGCAATCCTTATCAGTAACTAGAAAAGGATGGCATTATCTCTTTATTTAGGCATTTCAATTAGCCGTCTTTTTTGCACCGCACCAGTTTAAACAAACGTAAACAATAGAAAATTCGCAAATGACCTTCAATAAGCCAGGTAGTCGGTCGAAGGGTTTAGTTGCACTTGAAATGGTTACACCGTTTTAACACTTACGTATTTTGTATGAGTGAAAAATTACGAGCCGCTACTTAATATTTCACAAACTGTCAAATTGAAATATTCAACATTCGAAATATATCATTTTTTTATTTAATAATTACTTATACATTTTATAAGCTTATTTAACACTTTATCGTATATTTGCAAATATATATCATACAATAAAATTATTATATTCAACAAAATCACGGAGTTATGTCATAATCTAATCATGTCCATATTATGATTTCTGCTCGCAATCCCGTGGTGCGTCACGGGTCGTGCCGATCACTGATAATTACTATAGATTATAAATTAAACCGACTTTTTTATAGTTTGGCTGGCTATATCGATGTCAGTAACATTAGGAACAAACTTTACTAAAAGTAGAAGAAGGATACCTAATTTGATTTTCTTTGCCTATACTTTGGTGACATTGATTGTTGACCAGAACTTAAGTTAGTTATTAAGACTATGGGTTGTAATAAAACGCCATAAGTCAATTAGTTGTTCATCGTTTAATTACTTTTTTTAATGTAGGTACCTAAATATGCGAAAAATGCATTTATTATTCTTCATGAAAAAAAAAATTAAATATTAAATAAATATTTCCTTATACTTACACATTTTCCATCTTCGGATGTAGTTTGTTTGATATCGTATAGTTGCGAAATTGTGTCAATGATTGATACTTTATCTCCGCTCTCACAGATACTGGCGATCAGCCCATGAGTCACATCTAATATTTTCTGCAGCTATATGTGGGCAAGTTTAGTGAAAGGGCCTTGTCTATTTATATGGATACTTCATTCTTTCACTAAAAGATATTTATTTATTCATTCATTAATTTAAACTTTATTTCACAATAAAAAGAGTCCAAACGGCGAACTTAATGCCTAAATAAAAGATATTGTATAATTTGTGTAGTTTTAGGTACACGGAAAAAAAAGCTTCCGGGATATTCTCAATCTAAGACATTATTTTATTATGTTGAAAATATTCCCTCGTGACAAGTATTTATTTCTTTTAACGAAAATAAAATTAAGTTTTAAATATAACGAAGCGAATATATTCTTACAGATTTTCTAGTTTTCTTTTATCTAAGATAATACTTGTTTGATTAAAGTATATCTCTCTTATTTACTCAATATACCTACTCAATATACTCTTGAAACAATACATTCTTGTATTTCTATTTTAAGAAAAACGTGGTTTTATTAAGCGAAGAATCATATTTTTGGTAAAGGAAATAAATACTTGTCACGAGGAAATATTTCCAACATAATAAATTAATAATAATGTCCAGATTGAGAATATCCCGGAAACTTTTTTTCCGTGTGGTAGTAATACTCCATATCGACAAAGTGAGACCTTTTATCTTGGATAGACATATATGAAGCAGAGAGAAAATAGTTTAAACACTAAAAAGAGTAAAAAAACAACAACAAATATAATAAGTTTAAAAAAAGTTGCGAAGGTTTGCCAAAGATACTGTAGTTATGGAGTCAAGACGTGGTTGTATGGGCTTTGTGTTTATGTAAACAAATACATTTTCTTAAAACGAGTTTTGAAATTGTAACATTGATTACTTACTTTATCTCCATAAATCTATACAGGTGGGTTACCGCGAAGTTCGAAAATCGACTAAACGATGGTCCCGTCTCTATCGCTCTTGCATATACGAAAGAGAGTGATGCAAATAGACGATTCGATGAACGAAGTGCTTCGCGGTTATAGGCCAGATACTGGTGAGCTAGCGATCGATCATGCAATGAGTCTCGTCATGTATATCAAAACTATCAAAAGTACTTTATAAACATGAAATCGAGAGAAACGATCGATTTACAAAGATTACAGTGATTTTGTGTATAATCAAAAGTAAACATGTTTCTTTAAAAAAGTTGCGTAAATGTGTCATTAATTAATATTTTATAACCGCTCTCACAGAAACCAGCTATCACCCTGAGTCCTGAGACTCCTGAGTCACGTCTCGTATCATTCGTATCAAATGTAATCCAGTTATATGGTAGAAAGTAAACTGTCAATAGCTTGGCAAATCCGAAAGGAATCTTGCGTAACATCGCTGCAAAGTAAATGCCCATCTACATTTTTTTGAAGTGTAAACTTCTTTAGCCGCGTTGGGCACTTTTTAAATCTTATGGGTTCGCGCTCGCGGTACCGACATGCCGACGTCATCGTCACGAAGACGAAAAACCATACGATTGAGAAACATGTAAAATGAAATGTAAAGTGTAAATTTAATAGTTATTTGTGCAACAAGAGAGGAAAGTTGGTTTTTCTTGCGAGTGTTGATTTTGAGTCCCGAGTAAGCAAAAGATTCTATAATTGAATCACGAGCGAAGCGAGTGATTCTAAGTTTGAATCTTGAGCGTAGCGAGTAACGAGGGATCTCAAGAACACGAGATGTAAAAAAACTTTCCTCTCGTGTGACACATACAACTTTTCACCTCTTTTCTCACTAGAACATATTACAATTTAAAAAAACACACATTTATTTACATTGCTGAATGAAAGGCATCATCATTATGACGAAAAGCTTCTAGAAATTAAATTTCACTCCTTGGAGTGAGGAAAGTAGGCTTGTTCGATCTGCTGAGGTGAAAAATAAATTGAAGTGAAGTGAGGTGAGGTGAGGTGAAAAGTGAAAATTTAGATTTTTATTTCGTAAAGTACTTCTATCGGCAGTCCCTATAACTGCCAATTTTTTTATATCAATAAGTACAGTACTAATATAATACGAATATGCGATAAGATACAACAATGATTACTATTTATTATTCTTACATGTTATGTTACACGTGTTGCAATAATTTAGATGGATGCTTTGGAACATTGAATTTACTAGTGTCTAATGTACAGTCAACGCCATAAATATATATACACTTATTTTTTTAATCCAGCTATTGAACCCGTGTCCCAATACTACACTTACCTACTTATTTACACACAGATGCGTTACTATATTAAAAAAAAACTTAACTAAAAAAAATCGGTTTGTCGCTTTAAATCAATCGTGCGATTAAATTATTACCGCCGACCATTAATTAAGAAATTATTGAACAACGCGGATACACGCCATTACCAACTATAGTCCATATTGCAGTGGAACTGCAATGTACCGGAGTTCCGATTGAGAAATCTTTTTAGGGTCCCGTATCATAATAGTAAGGGTCCCCCCACTCTGAAACTATATACTGAACCCATTGAGCTGAAATGTTGCATACATACATTCAATGAAATACGTCTCAGACTGGGGAAGTACCTCCACCTTACAGAAAACCACAGCCAAATAGCACTAGACCCTACTCATAGTGTTGTGTTCCTGCTGGTGAGTAAAGGTTGCCAAAGAGCTCAAAGTGTGTTGACGATTTTTTTTTAATTTAATCGTATGGCATGCGTATTAGGCAATCAGAGTACAGCTTTGAGGTTGCTAAGCCAGGCAACTACGTCGGGTGTCAAGTCATCCAAATCCTCAGCAGGGCCAGGATATGAGTGAAGGGGGCAGCGCCGAAAGATGTGCTCAGTGGTTTGATCTTCTTCGCCACACTCGCAGAGGGGTGACTCCTTCCATCCCCACTTGTGTTGGAAGTAGTTACAACGGCTATGTCCCGTTCTCAGCCTGTTTAGGCGGCACCAAATCCTACGAGGGAGATGAAACCCTTTTGGTTTTCTCGTCGGGTCTGGGTGATAGGGAGCAGCTTTCCCATCTGTGACAGAAGTCCATTCAGATTTCCATCTATCCGAGACGCTAAAATTACTTAAGCTGGGTACTATACCACAGGGCGGGTTTCGAGAAACCAGACGCTGTGGAGGAGGGTGGCAAAACTCCTTATGGACTGGTAGTGTTGGATTTTTGGAAATCTTCTCCGCTTCTCTCTTCAGGGCCTGAAAGCGTCGGAGGTGCGGCGGGGCAACATGGCTCAGTACTGGCAGCCAGTGAACCGGGGTAGATTTAATGGTACCAGAGATGCAGCGCATAGTCTCATTCAGTCTCACGTCCACTTTGTTAGTATGTGCGCTTCCCAACCATACCGGTGCGCAGTATTCCGCCGCAGAGTATACAAGTGCGATACCAGTTGTGCGTAGACAATCCGCTGACGCGCCCCAGCTGGTACCACAGAGTTTATGAAGAAGGTTATTTCTCGTTGCTACCTTTTCCGAGAGCTTGGTCAGATGTGTCTTGTATGTCAGGGACCTGTCCAGCGTAACTCCGAGATATGTCGGGCAAGGATTGTACTTGAGTGCTTCACCATTCAGGTACACGGTTGGATGATAGCTGGCCATCTGGTTATTCAGGTGAAAACAGGAAACTTCAGTTTTACTTTGGCTGGGTATAAGTCGCCATGCGCTAAAATATGCTGTTAGAGCTTTTAAGTCCGATGACAGAGTGTGCGCTCCTGATTCGAAATCTTTACTCTGTGAGATTAGTGCAATGTCATCGGCATATATGAACTTGGTAGCGTTTGTTTGCGGAAGGTCTGAGATGTACAAGTTAAACAGCATCGGCGCTAAGACCGAGCCTTGAGGCAGGCCGTTGTTTAATTTGCGCTTCCTGCTTTTCCTGTTGCCCAAGAAAACTTCAAAGGACCTTTCTGTCAGCATGTTGGAAATGAGATCGACTAATTCCCTGCTTGGGATTGCTGAAAGTAGTTTATGAATCAAGCCGTGCCTCCAGACTGTGTCGTAGGCCGCCGTAAGATCGATGAAGACCGCGGTCGATTTGAGGCGTTCTTGGAATCCGGCTTCTATATGGTTAGTAAGAGCCAACACCTGGTCGACGCAGTTCCTGCCCTTCCTGAAACCGGCTTGTTCGGGCGGGATTGCAGCTTCTATGAAAGGTTCAATGCGACCTAGAAGGAGGCGTTCTAGCAGCTTGTGTATGCAGCTGAGAAGGGCAATTGGTCTGTAGCTTTCTGTAAGGTTTTCTGGCTTTCCTGGTTTGGGCACGGCTACGACTTTTGCCAACTTAAACTCTTTTGGTAAGATGTTGTTTGCCAGGATGTTGGAGAAAAATGTTGTAAGCCAGCAGACAGCGATAGGGCCCATGTGCTTGATGAACTCGTTAAAGATGTTGTCAGGGCCAGCGGCTTTATTGTTTTTGAGCTGTTTAATAGCGGCGGCAACTTCCTCTAGGCAACTTCCTCTCCTGTGTTGACGATGACGACGAGGGACGCTCACTGACACTGTTCCTTTAGCCGTCAATACAGTACTTCTTTTTGTAAAGGGTCGGCAACGCGCATGTGACACCTCTGGAGCTGCAGGCGTCCATAGGCTACGGTAGCTGCTTACCAGGTGGGCCGTATGCATGTTTGCCACCGTCGTGGTATTAAAAAAAATAGGAACATGCACATTATGCATGCCAAAATATCGATATTCTGTCCTCTGCAATGATGCTAATTATCTAATTAATTTAGTCACTTTTAGTTTTAGTTACAGTTGTAGACTATTAATGGCAAATGTCCAACTAAATCTATATATACTTACGTTGAATAACCACATTCCGATGTAGCGTGTTATTAAATTGACGTGACAATTCGCGCATTATCAAAGACTATAAAAAACATAAACAAACATCTCGTAATGGCTTTATGCCCGTTATTATCAAATAGCCGATGACCTTGCCACGGTTTGGCCCGACACCAAGTGCCGATGATCTCTGGCGCTTTCTAGTTTTTGTTATATACAAATCAAGTTTTTAACGATACACATTCGTTGGTACTTTGTCCTAATTGTCGGACGTGTAGCGTGGTGTGTATGTAATCAATCAGCTTAAGAGTAATGTCGCTTTCGTTTATTTTCATTTTCGTTTCTATTCACGTTTCATTGTTTCGCTTCTATTTGCTAGACATTTTCAGGGTAACTTCTTACATTTGGTAGCGTCCCAAAACCTTACAGCCAACGGGAATTTAGTTCTTTTTTGGCCAACCTATATAACAATCGCATTTTTTGAATTTTTATATTAATCCAGTATTTTCTAGTCCATTGTTTGAGTTTTTTTTCACATAAATTTTCAATCAACTGTTTATTGACATTGCAGAACGTCCAAATTCCAAAAGCATTCCACAGCTCTGAATCCAGGTGGGGATCTAATTATACAAGTGTCAGGTGTTAGCTAAAATTAATGGTTGCACCTGCCGACACTCGTCTGAAACAACCCAGAGAACATAGCCACGTTTTTGTCCAATAGTATACTGCCCTGCTAGGAGACATCTCAAAAAAATTGTATATGCAAATTTATACCTTAAATTCTGAGATCTGAGTTCTATTTTAAATAGATTTTTTTTTGTGATAGCACATCCGGCTTTGCAGGGCAGTATAGTTCGGGCAGGGAGTTTCATATGGACAGAGAGAATCATACTGGCTTTTTCTTGCGCTAGTAATTTCACCCTAATAAAAAACAGATGAGTGTAATAGTTTCTTCTACTGCTAGTGACTGATTTGGTTTATTAGATTATAGCAACTGTCTGGACAGTGATGTATCTAGGTTTAGAGGAGGCCTATGTCGCAAGACAAGCCTGACAAGCTGTGAAAAGGTATCTGTCTAAGTAATGTAATGTAGCAACTGTGTGGTCAACTAATCTATTCCCAGATCTTATCTTTGTTAATTACTGCTAATTTCTCAATCATTAAAGATACGTCTTTTTAAATTATAATGATGAAAGTTCAGTAAATATAATTTGCATTTTTATTGGATTAATTGTGACATTGTGTTGTGTGCAAGTTTATGTTACGTAATTATTCTGGGTTGCATGCGATTTGCCAAAACGCAGTCGAGTATGTAAATTTTAAATCTGTTGAAAGACTCGAAACATACATATTATTCGTTTTGGTTATCGATTATGCAAGCCGCTGTTGTAATGCCTTTTTGGACGATTTGTATTTCTATAATTTTTTTTATTTTAGGTACATATAAATTTTGTGGGCAATGGATAACTTTAAATCCATTTAAAGTTATCCATTGCCCACAAAATTTATATTTATTAATATTATGACTAGGTATGTGTACTGAAATAACATCTGCTCAACTCAAACTTGAGTTAATTAATACCCTGGAGATACCTTTAATTTCGAGCTACCAAAGTTAACGGAGCCGAAATTAATATCTTACAGCAAATAAACCTTTATTAGAAATCTTCCCAATGTTGTTAGTATCCTTCATAAAACTGCCAAAATTGATTTGGTACAGTTTTGTATAAATATGTACCTATAGTGTACATAGTAGATATGTTCTTGTTTATCTCAGACGGATTAAATAAGTCTGCGATAACGGTCGTAAACATTATTAAAGTTTATCCCCTAGAGCAAATTCACTACGGTCCTCGTGCAGGTAATGGAATTTCTAAGTGAAATGTAGTCGAAGTCAATTCCATAGTTAAAGAAGTAGTTACAAGATTTGGAACTTGATTGTTTAACTACTCAGGTGTGGCCAGGTCTCCACATTGGACTTACTAGGAGTTAACTTCTCAAGTTCACACCACCTGCTCTTATAATATGAATAACTTTAATGAAGCTATTTGTATAAAACATATCTTAAAAAGCGAGTGACGTGGGTGCTTCGATATGAGCCGTATTTCTTAATATTTTTCTTATACATTATCAGGCAATGCGATGTATGTTGGTTTTTGTGTGTGGTAGTTATAATCCTTTTCTAAACATTTACGTTATTTTTTTATCCAAATACCGCAGCACCTTGAATCTTTCTTGTTCATCTCGTCTCTTCAAGACCTCCATTACCTCTAATTCACTTCTTTCTTGTAAACTTACTATGCAAATTAATTGTTGTTACACCCACATTTAGCAAACGTAATTCACCTAGTATTTTTATAACTGCTTACTGTGCTACATAACTCGTTGACGTAACCAGCATATATCTTCTCTTGAGCTCGTGCATTTCATATCACTTGAATGGTTGGCTGAGCATGATGCTTGCGATGATCTCGGTCATTCTTGACTGGACGCTGGCTTGGATCATTTATTAACTTTCTATTTATGTTGGCAAATGCAAAGATCATTATATGTTAGGTAAAAAAAATCTGATTAATAAATCCCTATTTAGGTTTCTATAATTAAAAAAAATGTTTTGGTTAAATTATATTTGTTACCCAACTCCCAATTCTTGAAACTTTTCAAGTACTTAGTCAAAAATATTTACGTACTTACATACAAGCTTTTTTCATTATTAGGACAATTCCTAAGACCACATTTCCGACGCCATCATCAGAGCAGTTCAATGGTCGTTTGGTACATGCAAAATTTCAGCTCGATCTAATTACAGCAAGTACCTAATGAAAAAAAAACATCAAATTACTGCATAGCAAGATTAGCAAGGCGCTTAAAAAAAAAGATACTTAAATATCGAATAAATAAATAAATAAAATAAAATACTCTTTATTGCACACCTCGATACAAGAAATTAAGTAAATATAACCAAAAAAAATGAAAAATAAAATAAATTATAATTATAAATGTTTAAAGATCTCAAGAAAGCCGACTAGCGTGGGTACACGACATCAGCTTTTCAACAACGCAACAAACTAACGTCGTCATTAAACAAACTCAACGCCAAAACATTAAAACAAGCATCCACAACGATTGATCAAATTTCGACAATCTCGTGGGTGAAGGAAGTTTCATCAGTTGGGACCTTACCTTACCCACGTCCGTCCCACATCGCGACCTGATTGGCCCTTTGTTAACGAGAATGGACCTGATTGAATGGTGATACCGTTTTGGTGTGGTATCATCCGATTACGTTGACGCAATCCATCTAGGTGCGCTTTCGTAATCTTTGGTGATCGGACTCCGTGTGGCGGAAAATCTGTGCCGTTTTCAATTAATAGGCATTTCATAATCATAAATATTTGTATCTGATATTTTAAATGTTCATCAAAATAATTTGTATTTGAATAAATCTATAAATATACCATGAAACCAGCCTCCACTTATCAGGGTTGCTCTTCACAACTGAGAAGTGTGCGTTAAAGTACCTCGTCTCGTCGAGTATCTGTTTTCGTGTTGGATCGCTCCTGAATTCACTAGGCCTGGGTATAATCGGTGGCTACTTGATTTTGTACGCTTGGGGCCCCTTTCGATTAAAGAGGGTCTGAAGCGTATATTACACAAACGAGATGTATTCTGATGCTTATTATATTAAGTTTCAAAATAAATAATATGTACAGTCAGTATCAAATATATTTTAACATCCAAAGTGATCAAATAGTTCGTCACGCCATATATTTTGTATGGTGTGACGGATTATTTGGCTATTCTAGCTGTTACAATATATTTGATGCTGACTGTACAATCCAAAAACTATATATATTGGTCAGTTTGGTCTTCATATCATCGTAAATATCCTTTTACACAAGAAGATACATATGCTCGTAAGAATTTTATATCCTCCTTTGGATATCAAGCGTTTTCGCCGAAAATTGTATAGCCAAATTTCACTTGCCAACCAACTTTTCGCAGAAGTTTCATTTAGCCGAATATCTTATACCAAATAATTATTTCGCAACCATTTCATTTTCCAACCCCAAAGTTGGGAAATGAAAATGACCTACTAGGTTGGGTTAGGTTGGATTATGTAAGGTTGGCAAATGGAATTTGGCTGAATGAAACTGATGTGAAGTCGATGTTTTTACATTACTTTAAATAACAACGGAGATCATAATTATTCATCTTTATCTTCGTCTACATTGTGTAACATTGCTCACAGTTGCAAACTATTATCAGCCACTAGTTCCTTTCCTACAATGCATTAGCCATAGTTTCTTCATTATTTATCTGAACTAATGAGTGTTTGTTTGTTGCAGGTAAGTCACGTGGGCTCGTCACGTTTCAGTTGCATCACGCTATCTTTGAAGTAAAGTGGCATGTTTATTAATCTGCTTCAAAGGTAACTCTGACATTGTTTATGTTTCTGTACCTACATTACCTACCTACTCAAATTTAGTCTACAATCCGAATCGAAGAAATAAATTGCTAGGTACATCAGTTTGTAAGATGGAGATAGTTTGCCGAGTCTATTTTTTGAAGATGTTTTTTTCGCCTACCAGGAGACAATATTAATCGTAGGGAATGCAACCCATCAAAAAATCCGAGATGCATTCCTTAATAAATGTAGGTTCCTAAAGAAATATTGGTTATTATGGGCCAATGTTACCACCAGTCGGCTTTAAGAGCGGGCCGAGGGGGTGGTGAGAAAGATCATAGTTATTCACAGAATTGGTATGTAAATTGTTCTTAAAATATTATAATCACAAGTTTTTGTATCTCTGATATCGACTGCATATTCCTCGTCCCTTACAAGAATGCGTGACGACATACTTCTAATTATAAATCGGCCATTACCGAAGGACGAGTGTAAAGCGCAGGATGCAAGCTATGACGCACGCCCCAATTTACATCTGTTCGGTGACATGCATAGGAGGATTGCGATACACTGCGAATGAGTGGGAATACAAATTACTTAAGATATAATCTTAGTGGCACTTCCAGCGAAGAATAAAGCTATAGAAGTAAATGAATGAATGAATAAATGCTTTATTGCACACTTCAAAAATTACAGCACAGTAGAAAAACACTATGAACATAAAAAGAGGCAAAAAACAGGCGGTCTAGGCGGGAAGTAAGTTCTCATGAGTCCAAGGAAATTTGACATCGACGGTGGGGTATGCACATTACAATAAAGCATACATACCGAGGACGAGCTGACGTCTTAAAGTTTAACCAATCAAAACTGTGAACAATCACAACTTTTTCTGAATAGCGGGAAATTGCGTACTTATTGGGTAAGACCGAAATCTGAGGACTGTCAGGACCGTTTTTGGGGACTATTTTTGTACTGAGACCATTGTTAAATTTTTCCCATCGCAAAAATTAACAATGACAACGGAACATCAATAAGAACATGAGGATGTCGAATGAACAATAATCAAATAACTTACATTTCTTACAACAGCGGACGCAATAGACTCAAAAAGTAGTAAACTGTTTGTTTAACATGATCTAGAATTCAAAACAGACGAGCATCAAGCTCTCGTAATGTTTTCGGTAACCGCAAGTGGGAAGTGTGTCAAGTATTGTCCTCGCGTCGCTTTTGTCTAGCTAGAGCAGGACGCGGCTGAAATATGAGAAAATTCTGCTCGGACACTTTTTGTATTAATTTTTTGAGGTTTTTACTTGTATTCAGATTTTTGGCCGACATATACCGTCACATAACGACTTAAATTCATACCTACATTTAATTCACCAAATCACAGCAGGACAGAATATCATTCAACAGCAGAAGTGGCATGTAAAGTCATGTAGGTATAAACTAAGACAATCAAATCTAAACAAAATGCTAAAACAAACAAAGAAGAATTATTTTAGGAAGAGGAGTGCCTTGGCATACGACGAAAGACGTGATGGTTAAAATGAACTAAAGGAATAAAACTTATAAAACAGCAATGCAAGTAAAACAATATGTAAACCATTTGTATCGAAACAAAAGCCGTTTTGTGTTCAGACGAATACTGCTTTCACCCTCAATGCTTTTTGGGGCCGATCCCTTCTGTTGGAACAACGTAAATGTATAAAGCAAACAACACTTTGGTATACGGAACGCCCATTAAACAGTTAAGTCGATATTTTATAACCCCGGCCATGTGCGCAAAGTATTATCGCCATAATGTTAAAACTCCGAAAAGCTCTCCTCAGCTCAGATTTGGACGACAAATAAAACCCTACGTAGAATTGGCTATCTCCGTATATCTGCTAATAGACGAACGAAGTGGTTCGCGGTAGGGATAGCTATTGATATCAAAATTGGTGAAAAATTTTACGTCCGCGCAATATGTAAGCGCGACACACTTTAATACTCATAGGCATCTTCATTTGTTTTCGTACCTTTCAGAGTCGGTTAGCGGTTGTTCATCTTCCTAGCGTTTATACCGGCTTTGTCCACGCAATTTAGCATACGGCCCGCTTGAAAACCTAAGTCCTTGAATTGGGGTAATCATTAGTTTTTACGAAAGCGACTGCCATCTGACTTTCCAACCCAGAGGAGAAACTAGACGTTATTGGGATTAGAACCGGTTTTTTCACGATGTTTTCCTTCACCGAAAAGGGACTGGTAAATATCAAATGGTATTTCGTACATATTAGTACATAAAGTTCCGAAAAACTCACTTTGACTGTGCGGCCGGTTTGCGTTTGTTAATAAAAATAATAAACGAGCGGTTAATCTCACTCTAGGGTTTATTTTCGTTCACATAGCGTTACATTATAAAGTTTCATGTAACTGAGACTTTAGTTACACATACTAACTGTAAAATTTAAATGCTCTGATTTAAAGTTGGTGTCGTCTTTTACGTTCCTGAATAATGCCGTAGCTTTGACGAGAGTTAATCTCGTTGATTTAACTTTTCTGCACACAGCTTCTGCTGAACGAGTACAGTTCACAGTTCGTTTGTCAGACTTTTCACTAAAAGGAATTAGGAAAGTTTCTGATTTTAAACGTGAAACGAGAGGTTTATGAGTAAATCTAACATTCTTAACACTGAAATAGTTGTTGAATTCTTCAAAACAATTATTAACTAACGAAGACTATAATAACGCAACATCATTATTAGACAATAATAGTAATAGTTAAACAAAAATTATCATTGCAACTATAATACCAAAACAATCAAGGAAACAGAAGCACAACACAACAGAAGCAATAGTTCGACCGTCATTGTTTACAATCCGGCCGCCGGACAAACGCTTATGACGAGCGATTATATACAATAGGAATCCCGCCAATCCAAACAACGCTTGTTTATCGACCAGTTGACAAAAGTGGACCGAGGACTGCAATGACTCAAGTCCAAGTTCATGTATACGCTACTCTAGCATATAAGGATCTGGTGATAAGCTTTGAAATCGCTTGGGAAAGGAAGGGTTTTGGTAACGTTTGAGTACAGAACTCGAGCGAGGCTTGTGTATCTGTCTGTTAGATCTTATACTAATACGAATCACAGATCATATCTCGAATGGAGTTCAAACAACTTAAAAAATAAATACCAAAGTGCAAAGGAATGCTTGTAAGTTATTATATTGTTTCGTGACAAATTTAACTTTTGCGAATGTCAGAAAAACTGTGCCTGTCATCTATTTGTCTTTGTTGGCCTACTTTCGACACGGAATGTTAACCCAACCCAACTGACATTCTTAATGATTTATAATGATGGCGCGTCGTTTTTCGTGACTTACTGTTGCCAAAATTTTGTTTAGATCATTAAAAAGAAATAATCGTTCGCTTTCTACTTGTCTCTCCCAGTCCCACGGTGCCGCAAAGTTTATTTTGCTCGTTTTGTTTTTATAACGGATATCACTTGATATTGGTCTAATGATTTGTTTAAGCTAAAGCAATTCTTTGTATTTCACCTTTCGTTTCACGCTTTCTCGCCATTCGATACATTCGTTTTCTGCAAATCGTAAAGCACAAATAAAATAAAACAACAACGCTTTTTCGTGTGATGGTAATACACTGTTTTCCTTTTTTAAGCCTAGCTATCACGTGCGGCGATTAAACCCACATCTGTTCGTTTGTTTCAATCGTAAAATTTGCCAATTGACCAACAAACAACTCACCAGAAACAAAAACAATTGAACAAAATCGGAGCGTCCTTGAAATTGATTCGATAAAGTTCGTTGTCCTAAACATGTCACACGGTGAGAAGGGGAAATGACATCCCGTGGTGAATTCGTGTTGGGCATGATTTGGTCAAACACCCTTGATACCGATTAGAGCTGCTTCCAGTCCGTGTAATATTAGTTTGTACTTCTGGACAGTGAAGAGGTAACCTCGATCAAACCAACGAACCGTGTGATTTGTTGTCCGTAATAAAATAACTATGGGTAATCCGAGATTGTACCAATGCTGTCTTTTCTGTTAGAGAATATATGTATTAGACGCTTTTGATGTACATTTAGAAATTTCAAAGCTTCATTGAACACTTCGTATAGCTTTAATAAATAATGCAAATACCAATGCAAAAATAGTTATTTGTGCAACAAGAGAGGAAAGTTGGTTTTTCTAGCGAGTGTTGATTTTGAGTCCCGAGTAAGCGAAAGATTCTATAATTGAATCACGAGCGAAGCGAGTGATTCTAAGTTTGAATCTTGAGCGTAGCGAGGGATCTCAAGAACACGAGATGTAAAAAAACTTTCCTCTCGTGTTCCACATACAACTTTTCACCTCAGTAGTGAGAACATATTAAAGTTAAAAAAACACATTTATTTACATTCCTGAATGAAAGGCATCATCATTATGACGAAAAGCTTCTAGAAACAAATTTTCACTCCCTGGAGTGAGGAAAGTAGTAACTTTCGTCACTCCCTGGAGTGATGAAAGTCGCACTTTCGTCACTCCAGAGAGTGAGGAAAGTAGGCTTGTTCGAACTGCTGAGGTGAAAAGCTCTTTTCAAACTGTCAAAAGTAAGAGTAGAAAGAATATTATCGGCATACTGATATTTTTCAATTTTCAATATAGGATTTTATTTTGGGGTATCTCGTATACGTATAAAAAAAATCTCTGCTCCTCGACAAAGATAATGGAGTATGACAGAGGTGTACCTAAAGCCTCATAAGGTGTTTTGTGTTGTGGTAACTAAATTGTCAAACGTTGTCTTTTGATAACCACATATACATTGGGATTGGGACCGTACAGCACCATCTGATCGTGGTATTAAACTATTTTATTAAGTAGATCAGTATATCTTTGCTGCTGGTTCACATTTGTCTCTTAGTAGGCAAGTAATTGCAATCGCTGGATCGTCCAGTCGAACGCGGCCAATGATTTGCGGATTCTCGTCAACACGTCTACGCCGGCCTTGCCACAAATTCCGGGACAGTTACCGTAACCGCTCGATCTGTTTTAAACCTCGATACCGTTCCTTACAAATTAGTCGCCTGTCGTTTGACGTTTGATGTTACTAACTAGTTTGTTTTGCCGAGTTTTTTTATTGAAAATTCTGACCGATTGAACCTAATCTCAGTCTTGCTACTCGTAGATCCGAATAAATGTGATGAATGGGCCATATGATTCCTAATAACTCTGTAGACAATATTTGTCAGGGAATAGAGGCTTCAATATAGACAGCAGTGGCGGCGCGTCCATAGAACCCGCTTCCCGATCCCGATCATACGTGGAAGGTGAGGAATGGTTGTCTCGTTAATGTGAATCCTATATTTTTTAGACGTTTAACAGAACTGATAAAGAACTCAGCTCAGCAGTTCATTGCTAGCAGGGCAGAAATATAAATTCAAATGCAGACCAATCGATTGCATGTCTCTTGCATGAATTGATAATGTTTCGAGCTGTTAAATTATGCAGCAACTGAAGCGCATCAGACGTGCGAACACTAAAAAAAATACTTATCAAATTATAGCATATTTGTGATTTATCGCGTAGTTTGGCTCGTTCCGCGTAGACGTAACAACGGCGTGACGAATGCATTGTGCCATGAATTTGTGAACAACTAGAGTCTTATTACAATAGAAGAAGATTCAACGTGTTCAAAAAGTGCGCACGCGTGCTCTGTCGGTGCGGAATGTTAGATTCGCAATACTTCGGTCATATGTAGAATTGAGGATGGACAACGGGATTGTATTCAAAAATAAATGCTGAAGACCATAGCGGGCATAGACGATATTGAAGACCGCAGATAATAACATTTTGAAGGGAAAATAGTGTTGAAGTGAAACTTGATGAGTAAATTATTTGTGTATAATGATGAAATGAAAGCATGCAGGAAATACTTCGATAATACATAGTTCGATAAAACATCAATTCCGATAATCTGAGGGTATGAGCAATTATAGCATAGCTTAACGCAACGATTTAATCGCCCCGGTCATGGATTGACGATAGCTAATCGATAACAACAATGGAACTATGTAAGAAAGCGATACGCAGAATGAGAACTACACCAACAATGAGTCCATCATAATATAATGAACAACTAATTATGCGAGATCTTTTTTTTCTTGGTCGTTGTCGACTTTGCCGTTTGGCTAAACTTAAGCCAAAAATTCGCATTCTTAGCGTTTACCGTATAATCTAGGTTAATGCATACAGTTTGTTTCGTGCATTGGAAATGTATTTCTGTACCGAATGCAAGATTGGTGTCTCTGTCAGCCTTGTCTTAGTCCTAACTTTAGCACTCGCATCCTAGCGTCATCGATATAATCTAGACTGATACATTATACAAGGCGCCAGCTTGCATTGGAAATGTATCTACGCGCCGAATGCGAGATTTTTAGGTCAGAGCCGATCAGAATCGCGACTAGATTACCTCTGGCACCAGAGACTGTATAAATAAACAACCACTTTACTTAACAAGCGCTTTTCTGATTTCTGACCCCGTTTATTTTAATATCAGCAGGTGTAGTAAGTATGGTCTTGGTTATCTCGTACGATATGACATGATTTACCTCTAGCACTCGTCTTATACAGTCGCCATTAGATATATCGGAACGGCGATGTCGGTTACAAATATTTGATCAGTTCAGGCTGATCAATCAAGGCGCTAAAGTGTATTTTCGGATATTTTTAGTACCCTGGCCGCTCAGATGTATTTGGTAGCGACTGATCAGAAGTGACGAATGATTTTCATTCATGCGCGAGCGTGATTATAATACAACTTTTCAACTCAACTTTTCTCGACTAGCAATAATAAGTACTGTTAAGTATTTTGTTTTCAAATATTTATTACCATTATTACCGTATCGCTTATAAAGGTAAATAACATTGCGATTATCCGTATCCATGTCATAACTATCATATACAAATATACGCACGTAATCTAGTGGAAAAGTGATCGGGGCAAATTATGTAATGAATTTTTTAATTGTTTTTAGATTCGTAATAATATTTTTTTTAAATACTCGAATATAAAACGTTCTTTCAATAAAATTGAATAAAGATAAAACGCTTATATTTAAGCTTCTTCTTTCTTTTCATCCTTTTTACCCATTGCTGGGGTGTAGGGCTCGAATTAAATTCTTCCACTGGCTTCGGTCCAGTGCGGTCTGGGACACCTCTTCCCATCCCATCCCCAATACACCCATCTCTTGCTCCACGGTACGGCGCCAAGTAAGTTTGGGGCGGCCCCTATTCCGTTTGCCGGGCATCTTCCAGGTCAGGGCAATCTTGGATAAGTGAGTGTCAGGTTTCCTGAGGATATGCCCAATCCATTGCCATTTCCGCACATGGATCTCCTTGTGTACGGGTGTTTGCCCGGTGATACTCCATGCTTAGGTGAGCGTTTGTGATCCAGTTTGGCCAAAAGATTCGCAGGATTTGCCTTAAGCATTTGTTCACAAACACTTGGAGTTTTGCTTATAGATCTTTGCGGACAAACCAGGTTTCGCACCCGTACAGTAGCACGGCCTTGACATTGGAATTGAAGATCCTCACTTTAGTTCTTCTCATTAAGGTTGAGGAGTTCCACACCGGTTTCAGCTGGCAGAATGCGACTCTGGCTTTGTTCAATTTGGCTTTGTATATTTAAACTTCGTAATGCTAATTGCATATTCGCCATATTAAAATTCTTATCAGCAACAGTACATTTTGGAATGCGAAACGCGTAAAAAGGACAAGTTATGCGATTAGCCGATTAGTTTTACAACGGTGACGACCTTCCACAAAACTATTTGAATTGGTTTTTAATCGATTACGGCGTTAATGTTTAATTTAATCATGCACGCCTACTGCCTCTATACAGTTTATATTATACATATTATCAATGAAAAGTTAATCGCAAACAGGAGTATAGCTCTCTGATTGTAAGCTAAAATTCTTGGGATGTTTCGAAATTGGCAAGATTTTTGGAGTGATTATTGATACCATATTTACACTATTGAAAGATAAGTACAGTGTATCGAGAACGACTTCGATCGAAAGAAGCAATAAAAATAAGCAACTTCAAAGAGTATTTTAGTCAGTTATCAACTGGTTATCAAACATTCTCAGTAATTTACAACATTATAGAGCATAAATTGAAACTAATAAGGGCCTTATCACACTTCAGCGATTTGAAAGCGATTTCTATACAAAACAACGCGGCTTGTTCGCTCGCATACAAAACTCGCTCGCAAATTGCATGCAAGAAAACAAAGAAAAAAAGAAAGAAGAAAGAAGAGAGAATAAGAGCAGAGCATAACTTGAAAGTAATAACTTGGAACTAATAGAAAAGTACCATACAAAATAAGTTTAAGTGTAAACTAAGATATCGTTAACGGTGTAATAGTCCCATCCAATGACAATAAATTAATTTGTTTAACAACACTCCTAGTGATGGTAATAAAACTAATGTATAAAGTCGCTTGAAGTATGTTACTGCATATCTATATTAATAATCTCGCGGGCCTCTACGGAAAAATTGAACGAGACTATGCTCAAACGAAAGAGCGTAAAGAATGAAGAGTTTTTGAATTGGACACTTATATCGGCAAAATTCGGATTGTCGCGTATTTTACGTTCAAAAGTGTAAATTTCGCAACTTAACGGCGGCCATATTGGTTCTTTCTCAGTGACTTCAGTGACGGGTGCGTTCGGAAATTGTGAACCATGTTTGCGTTCGGCGCATATAGGATAGGTCCGACGTGCATTGCGTGTCGGACAGGTTATGTGGTCAAACAAAGGGAGGTAAAAAGTAAATAAATGCTGAGAATAAATGTAATAAAACACGGCTGATTTACAAAATATTATTTTACAGTAAGTCTATTAGCACTATTAAAGGAAAATGTAAAGATGTTTGCAAGTTTTCGAACACTACCTACATGTTTTGTCATTGTCATATTCATATGCAATGAAAATAATGAAATGACCCGCGGGTTATGTTTATTTACCTACGTATTTTATCTAAATATGTCTCGAAAACTATTGTAGATATTGGTTCTCCGTTGGTTCTGTGAGTGCAGTGTAGAAACTGATGTATTTTCTAAAATGTTCAGGCCGGATATTGTAGTGCCGAGCGCAACAAAAGTTTGTTTACAAATGTAAAGGCTAATCTTTTATTAAAATGACTGTAAGTATGACAAAATTATGTGTTATATTGAATTAACTAAAACGTAAAGTCAATCTTTGCGTAAAAAATTGCACATTTGGTTATATCTTTGAGTAAATAACCATGAATACATTAATGTTCTAAAGGATATCACGTTGTCATGAGGCATGTAGAAGATTATTTCTAAAATGAATACAAATTAATCATAGTTTAATGAAATAGGCTGTAGTCAAAATTAGAGGTGCTCATTTTTTATCCTAGGTATTCACAAATATGCTTATAAACATGAATTGTATGACCAAATGCTGTCATAAGTATAGTAAATAGTGTGTGCAATTGGAATTCTGAAGACTAAAGCTGAAGGCCTTTAAATAAACCCTGGCCACTATGGCTTTACTAAGAAAAAATTCACAAGCCGCCACTGAGAGTTAATGAAATTGGATAGATGAACGTGTTGTTTTGCTACAGCTTACGGCACTGCTCAGACAGCGCAAACGGCGCAGTTATTCTAATGACACAGTGTGCATATGTATGTAAAGTTGATCCGCGCGGTTTTCACTGATGTCTGATCCAGGCCTAAAGCAGCATGTGTGCAGTGTCCTGTTTTTGTGGTTTTTAATCACAACAACCTCCTTCACTTCAAAGTAAATAAATTTAATGGCTACTGTCTCTGTCTGCTGTAATTAACTTCAACTACATTGAGCCGGAGTTAATTATTGGATCACCCAACTGGTAAAAAATTAAATTAAAAATGCATTATTTGTTGCACAAAAATAGACACAAAAAAAAGAGTGGTAATATACACTAAAAGTAAACAGAAAAACAATACTCAAGAAGGGAAAGGAAAAAAAAACACAACTTGCTTAGTTTTTATTAGTAGTTTCTTTTTGTCTCTGACGTTCATAAGTGCATTGTAATGTGCCTAAATTGAATAATTTTAAACAAAAAAGAACCGACTTCACTTAGGATCCGCTATTCCAAAAGGAAGTGGCCGAGTTGCTGTAAAAAATAGTGAAATCACTATAGGCGTGCCAATAATAGTTGAAGAGTTCCCTCGATTTCTCCAAGATCCCATCATCAGACCCCGACTTGGTGACAATGGGACCGTCTAGGGGATATACCCGTTCGATAAAAAAAAAATCGAGTAACATACATACATAAAAAATTATAATAATAACTAGCAGTTGCCCGCGGCTTCGCCCGCGTACATTATGATTAATGCAGATTTCTACTCTTGAATAAAAGTTTTTCCCCGCGACTTCCTTTGCGTAGAATTAGTAATTGACCCCCCTTTTTACCCTCTTAGGGAATGACTTCTGGGATAACTATTATGTATCCATCCCCAGAACTCAAACTATCTCTATACCAAATCATCTAAATAGGTTCTTGACTTGACTTATGATCCTATGTCCCCTAGATGGGGCAGAGGGCATCCACAGTGCTCCGCCATCCCGTTCGGTCTTGAGCTTCACGCTTCAATCTAAATAGGTTCAGCGGTTATCAATTCCCCATATATACTTTCAACCCCCTTTTCACCTCTTAAAGGGTTGATTTTAGGGATAAAATTATCCTATGTCGTTTTCCGAGACTCAAACCATCTCTATACAACAACATATTTATTTCATCTAAATCGGTTCAACTGAAAATAATTCTCTATAAAACTTCAAACCCCTTTGCTATGCACCCCCGTAAGCGTTGTTTTTCGGGATAAATACAATTTTGCCCCTTTCCGGGACCCAAACTATCTCCATACCAAGTTTCATCTACATCGGTTCAACATTTAAAAATGCCCCATACAAACTTTTAACACCCATTTCACCCCTTTAAGTAATGATTTTAGGAAATTAAAAAAATACAGGCAAGTACGGGTCTTACTTGCGCCTCAAAGGTTTCGTACGAACAACTTATTATTATTACATTTTTGAAAAAAGACGCTTTCAACATTATTTCATGAGAATTTATAGGGCGGCTGAGTGCGAATCGGACTCGTACCCCGATTTTCTTTGTCTTAAGTCGGACTGGTGCTTGACTGCACTCTTATTAGTTTTCCTGTAATTTATACGTAAATAACTATTATATCTGTAATTTTTGCAAATTTTTCTGTCGAACAGTTTCCGATATTGATGAACTATCTGTATACCAAGTTTCATCTAAATCGGTTCAGATGTGAAAAAATCCTATACAAACTACCAACCCTCTTTTCACCCCTTTACGGGTTAATTTTTCAATGAAAATAACCCTTAGTCGTTTCCCGGCGTCAAACTATCTATTATATCATGTTTCATTTCAATCGGTTCAACGGTTAAAAATTCTCTATACAACCTTCTAATCCCCTTTTCACCCCCTTAAGGGCTGATTTTCGGTATAGAAACTACCCTATGTCCTTTTCCGGAATTAAAATTATTTCTATACCAAAATTTCGAAATTGATGCCATTTTCGTACTTAATTAACGTCCCAAAATACCATAAATCGACTCCCATATTGATATTTAGTCATTTCAACCCTATTGCACCCGAACAGGGGGATGATATTTCACGCCCGCTACGTTGTATCATAAAATCATAGTTTTTTTCGTAATCAGCTACCCGATAAACCATAGAAACGATACCCATGTTGATTTTCAGACTTTGTCACCCCCATTTCCCCCTTTATGGGGTTGAATTTTCAAAAAACCTGAAACACGTGTTTACTCATTTATTATTAGGAATACTCCTGTGAAGTTTCAAATAAAAAAGTCTAACTAATCTTGTTTCCCCATACAAACTTTGGACCCCCATTTCACCCCCTGGGGGATGATATTTTACACCTGCCACGTTATATAATAAAATGGTTGTTGTTTTCGTAATCAGCGACCCGATAAACCATAGAAACGATACCCATATTGATTTTCAGACTTTTTCACCCCCATTTCCGCCTTTAAAGAGTTGAATTTTCAAAAAAGCTGAAACACGTGTTTACTTATTTATTGTTAGAAATACTCCAGTGAAGTTTCAAATAAAATACTCTAACTAATCTTGTTTCCCTATACAAACTTTGGACCCCCATTTCACCCCCTGGGGGATGATATTTTACACCTGCCACGTTATATAATAAAATGGTTGTTGTTTTCGTAATCAGCGACCCGATAAACCATAGAAACGATACCCATATTGATTTTCAGACTTTTTCACCCCCATTTCCCCCTTTAATGAGTTGAATTTTCAAAAAAGCTGAAACACGTGTTTACTCATTTATTGTTAAAATTACTCTGGTGAAGTTTCAAATAAAATAGTCTAACTAATCTTGTTTCCCCATACAAACTTTGGACCCCCATTTCACCCCCTTACAGGTTGAATTTTGAAAAATCCTTTCTTAGTGCACCCCTAGACCTTATAAGGGACCTACGTGCCAAATTTGGTATCTCTAGACCCATCGGTTTAGGCTGTGCGTTGCTATGTCAGTCAGTCAGTCAGTCAGTCAGTCAGTCAGTTTCTTCTTTTATATATTTAGATGTCTCAATCAACACCTCGAGAGACTTTCGCTAGGTGGCTGGATCAAGGGTCAGATGCAGAAGGCGGTGGTCATGGATACGACGCGGATAATCCGCCGGTTCCTCTCACTGCGGCCCTAACCACCGGCAGCCTGGGCCCCTGCCATACCCTCTAGGATAGGTTTTTTATAATGTTTTTATTGTTTTTTTGTGTTTTTGATGTATTTTTGTACTTTACTTTTATAAAAATATTGTAAAAAACCTATCACTAAGACCAAAAATAAATAAAGAACATAATAATGATAAAAAACTGTTGAATTGAGAACCTCCTCCTTTTTTGAAGTTGGTTAATAATAAATATCTTTTATCTTTTTTATTACATAAGCCACCTAATACCTAAAAGGAGGGTCACGTTTTTTCGAAAGTATATAGAGGTATTACCCGAGCGAGGTAGGACGGACGGAATCCCGGGACTTTCAAAAGCCGGGATTTCAGGATCCCGGGATATTCGGGACTTTAAAAATCCAGGATTCCGGAAATGCTTCAACGGGCTTCCGGGATTTTAGACAGCTGGGGTCTTGAAATGCGGGACAACCGAATTTTAGGGTCCTGGGAGTCCGTAACTTAAGAATACCGGGATACTGGAACTTTCAAAAACCGGGATTTTTGAACTGCACGAAGCCGAAGAAAAACCAGGGATTCCGAGAATGCGAGAAACCGAGATATAAGGATCCTGGGACTCCGGGACTTTAGGCAACGGGTGGGTTTCTTGGATGAAAAAGCCGAGTTCCCGATATACCAGGAGTGCGACGTTCTGGGGTTTTAGGATTTCGGCATTCGGAGTTTTAGAAACCCATGCGGGAAACCAAGATATTTGAATTCCGAGATTAAAAAGCCAGTGTTACGAGTCGTTAGAAAGCCGGGATTGAAGAAATGCGGGCCGACGGGATTTAAAAGTCAAGGGAGTCCGGAGTTTTGATATCCTTGATTAGGAGACTTAAAATACGGGATTTCGGGGGGTGCGCCAAAGTTCACATAAAAGTCCGAAATTGTTGTTCATAATTTTTTTAATCGTAATGATCATTTCTTATAAGAATTTTTTGTTCATAACTATCGTTACTCCGAATTATTTAAGTTTATAATCTAAATCAATATAAATATCTTTTATACTAATATTACTTTCCAGAGTCACCGTTAGGTACGACGACGAGCGAAGCGAGGAGGAGTGTTAGGTATCTTGCGATCACAACACAACATAATTTCGGTTAGGTTAGGTTAGGTTAGTGTGTCATCCTGCCCGAAGGGCATAACTACCCAGAATAGAAGCCCCCGCGAAGCGGGGGCTTCGTCGACCCTGTCACAGAAATGACTACTATCAACAAAAAACGTCTCAAAAAATTCGGACAGCAAACAATTATTAACACTGTCGTTAAATGAAAAAATATTATAACCATAAAAATTATGACAATTTTTTTATGACGAATGATAATTCTGATCACAAAACGGTATTACTGAAAAAAATATGCGAAGTAATTTTATGTGAGCCAATATGGGCCGGGATATAAGGCCGTATAATGCCGGACGCCGGAATTTTAGGGTTTTAGGAATCTGGAACTTTAGGGATGCAGGATTCCGAGATTTTTAAAAGCCTAGCCTATATTCCGAAAATGTGTCTCTCAGAAGTTTTAGTGTTCCTGTCCCAGGAGCCAAGGATTTTATAAATCTGGGAATCACTAAACCCCGAATTATGGAAATAGTGAAACCGTGATTTTGGATTGCTGTGCGTGTGCACCCGAACCCGGACATAAGGGCATGCGGAATTCCGGAACTTTAGGAGGCCAGGATTCTGAAAATGCGGCTTGCTGGAGTGGTCCCAGCGGTCCAGGATTCCGAAACTTAAAAACATCGTAATTTCGGAACTGCGCGAGGCCGGGATTTTAAGATATTATAAACCAGGGATTCCGGGAATTGAAACAATCGGGATTTTAGGGTCCCGGGTGTGCCAGGACTTAGAAGTACAGGCTTACAGGACTTTAGAAATCCTAGGAATCCTGGATTGCGGGAAACCAGGTTGTTTTTACATATATTATAATATTTTCATTATTTATTTTTTTACATACATAACATTTATTTTACCCGAGCGAAGCCGGGTTTTCATCTAGTTAAAGTAATAATGATAAAGTTAAATTGGCTGTTAGGGCCACTAAAGAAGACGTCAATAGACAATGACTGTATTTTTAAATTATTCTAATTGTATACTAGTAGTCTAGTTTATAAATGCCCTTTTTTACATAATTCTTTGTAATTAGGCACTTAAAATCGTTGACATTAGATTTGAGCCCGAGTGAAGTTTCATACACGAGTGTGTACCAGTGGCGGTAGGTCAATTTTTTTCTTAGGCAAGCCGGTGCTGAATTTGGCTTAAAATTTCTTCATGAGCGGTAGGAAAACTGCTCAGGCTCCTGAAACTTAGGCAAGCCGACGGGAATCGTATTCTATGGACGCGTAGCCACTGGTATGTACGAAAACTCCAGGTAGTTGATATATATTATTTCCAATAAGACCTTTCCCTGAGTTGGAAGGACGCAGATCCCAGTATTCGCAGTCACTTTCATAAAAACAGCCTGCATAAAACCAACGTCCAGTCGCAAAGGATCAAACAAGTGCATACTGCGTGCGCATACCCATTCGCGTTTCGCGATCAGACAAAAAACTGCACCGGCGGCCGCTGCACGCCGGGGTATTTTTAGCCCGCCACGAATAGCCGATGTGTGTCGTTGCCGGTGCATTTCTATACGACTTTTTTGGGTCCTGAGACCGTGATGAGTGAAGAATTTCGACCAAACTTAGTCTGATTTATTTGGGGTCGACGGGTTTGGTTTCGGGTGATTTCCATTTCTGGTAGTTTTTTGCTGTTTGCCGAAATTTTCTTTTTTCTTTTAGCATTGCTATAGAAGCGTTATTAATATTTCCGTATAGTCTGGTCTGAGACCGTGATGAGAAAGAAGTTGATTTATTGGAAATCGATGCAAATATTGTTCCGCTAGTAAATACTGTAAGTTCTGACACGAGTATCACCGTAAAACAATAAGAGTATCTACTTACGGAATAAATAAAATTCTCAAACGCACTGAAACAGTAAAATATCTAAGACATTTATCTACATGAGTACGTCGTTTATTAAGATTCGCCCATGGCCCCAACGTCATTTGCGAAAGGGTCACAGGTGGCAGTTTTCTCCTACAAAAACTCCAAAAGTCCCTCTAAAGAACCCTTGAATTTTTGATCATTCCAAGTTCCTGATAAGCCCCAAAATTTCCCTTTTCCCTAAAGGATTTGCACCATCCGTCTTGCTCCCTCATAAACGGATTGCGGCTTTTTTGTCGAAACAGACTATTTATCATCCCGATCGCGGTTCTGATATAGTGCTAGCGGTACACGCCGAAATTCAGTATAATGCTGCAAATGGTGTTAAAAGCATAAAAATCGGACCGATTGATCTTTAGGCCAAATGAATCGATTCGGCCCGTAGCAGTAAAAAAAAAAAAAAACAGAGTGCAGTTATGACGTCATCTTTTTTTTGTATGGAAAAAAAAATTTTTGTTCTGAAACCTATCGTGTGTGGTATCAAATGAAAGGGCTTTCTGAGCTAATTCCAAAAATATGTCACATCATTACATTTCAGTCACATGTTTGAAATAAACATAAAAAACATTTTCAAAACATACCAAGTTTGGGCTCCTCGAGATACGACACCAAGCAATATTTTTTTGTAAAATATATCTCAAATGATACCTAATATCCTCATATCTAACCCCAAGAATGCAATTTTGAAAATAATTACATTTAGTATTTTTTTCTGATTTTTAATGTTTACAAAGTGCGTCGTATTACTCAATACGAGTACGAGTACCGTAATATCCTCCAACTTTGCCCCCAGGCGAAACTTTGCCCAACATTTTGAACAAATTCATTAATTTACGTAATTTTATAGTATGTATGTATGTATGTACTTTATTGCACATAAACAAGTTTAACAATATTACAACAGTAAAATAAAAAATAAAAAAGATATGCACAAAGGCGAGCTTATCCCTAAAAGGGATCTCTTCCAGCCAACCCATAGTATAGTATTCTGATGCGGGCAAGTGTTGATGTGAATCTCACAAAATGGGAAAGCATGGTGAGTAAAACCCATACTTATACTTATACCTGTATATAATAAGGCAATAGGGAAAGCCAGTGAAACCTTATTGTAGAGGGTGCTCTTTTAGATTCCATACAATGAGGAAAAGAAACAAAAGATGAATGGTCCTTAACAATGTACGGGAACTATGTACAGTTAAAAGGCTTTTCTTATGCAATTGTTTCCCTATACCTTTTTGCTTCAGCATTTTCATTTTAGAGTATTGTGACAGTTGCCATTACTCTAGATTGTTTATATCGTAATTCGATTTCAAAAGGATAATGAATGAAGAAGTCTTGATGTGGGCAATGTTACGTTGTAATGTAACAACTAGTGATGGCCAACTTTGCCCAAGACAAAAAAAATCTTAGGGCTATCGGCTTTTTGTATTAACCACTCGGCACAAAAAAGGTGATTATTGTTTTTGAAATATATATATGACGTTTTGGAACTGTTTCTTTATTTTTTTAATGTAATTGTTAATGTGAAACCATAGTATTCAATATATACATAATTTTCTTTGGTCTGCCGATTTATTTGTAAACATTACTAAGATAGGTTCGTTATGATTTGTTTCTATTATAAATAATGAAATATAACTCATTTAATTATGTTTTGTTTAATATACATACTAATGCCTGAAAAATAAAAACATGACTAAATTAAAAAAAATTAAGTCAAATGAGACAACCCTTGTACTTTGGAATGCTTGTATGCACCTTGTACCGTAAAGATCAAAAACGCGTACCTATCATTGCCCACCTAATTTGTACAAAAGTTCACGTACTTATCGCTGAACTATTTAAAGGGAATGATAGGATTACCCTAGAGATTTGCTGTAATTCTTGTTTCAATACTATAATCGCATTATTTAAGCGCAAATCGACTTGAGCAATGTTGGGTAAAACTCGATATTACTTTACCCACCCTCAAGTTCGCAAAAAATGGGATAAACTTAATTCGCTTTAAGTAAGAAAAATCCTGATATGTGCAACCCGGGTTCCTCGAGCTCACCTATCACGTTATATCAAAAGAACGTGTAAACAGAGTTTCATTACTCCGAGAATTATTAGATCCCACATTCGTAATAATGAAAAATTAAAAAAAAATACTTAGTGACATTATTTTCAAAATTGCTTTCTTGGGGTTTGAAATGAGGATATCAGGTATCATTTAAGGTATGTTTTACAAAAAAATATTCAACCGTATCGTATTTGTAGGAGCCCAAACTTGGTATGTTTTGAAAATTATTTTTATTTTCATTTGAAACAAGTGACATAAATATAATGATATGATATATTTTTAGAATAGGCTCAAAAAGCCCTTTCATTTGATACCACACACGATAGGTTTCAGAACAAAATTTATTTTTTTTCCATACAAAAAAAAGATGACGTCATAACTGCACTCTGTTTTTTTTTTTTTTTTTTACTGCTTCGGGCCAAATCGATTAATTTGGCCTAAAGATCAATCGTTCCAATTTTCATGCTTTTAACACCGTTTGCAGCATGTTTAAGGCGTACCGCTAGTACTAATAGGACTTTGTTTGCTATCCTAAGAAATTCGTAACTTGATTTTGTTTAGAATTTGAAATACTTCTTCCAGCCATTCTTTTTTTTTATATCAGTTATTTAAGTATACCATTGGAATTCTTGCGGTGTTCGGAACGGGACCTCAGTGATTTATTTAAGCAAGATCGATTGTAATTTCGACTAACGCCTGCCCTGACCGCACTTTGTCGTTGCCGACGATTGCCGGTTGGCTCGCCACGGTTTGTGGTAGACTCTTGTCGTTTAAACAAATTAAATAGTCGCTTGATCGTATCTTCACTAGTTCATTACATAGGCGCCCTGGTTATACTGATGTTAAGAATTTTTTAATCATTATTTTTTGGAAAATTTTCGACTTAGGTTGAAATTGAAAGTGTAGGAGGTAAATTTGTTTGCACTTCTTTTAGAGCGATCTTTAGTACATTTACAGTAAGTACTTAATAGATCCGCACAAAAAAAGAGTGACTAAGAAAAAAAAGTTTTAAAACACAAAAAAAAACAACTGCAACAATTTGGAAATCTCTCACGTATCAGGACTGCAACTAAAGCCAAAAAATAAATAAAAGATGAAACGTGAGAAGAGACATCTTTACAAACAATAGCAGTTACAAATTGCTTTCAATTTTTATTCATTTCAATTTCTTTTGGTAGCTCTTTGCTTTTAGGAAACAATGCCGACAAACTTGTCAAATTTGTAAATGGAAACATAATTTTGCACAAAAATAAAAACGTGATAAAGAATGGTTGCCAAACATTAAACAACTATACTTATTATCGTAAAAACCGGCCAAGAGCATGTCGGGCCATGCTCAGTGTAGGGTTCCGTAAACTAAGACCATTAATTCAAAAGGTCGTTTCTTACGGGAAATTTGGCGGCGCTAACGTCATTTTTACTTACGTCCTTTCACTATGGGTTTTTGAATGATAACTCAAAAACGGCTCAACCGATTTATTTCAATATAGTTTTCTTTGAAGGTACTCATTAGGCCTCAGTTTCATGATTTTTTCCAAAATTTTAGGACCCACGATTCAAAAGTTAGATGGGGGGGTGTTTTAAATTTTCGGAGCTATTATTTCCAAAAGTATTAGTTTTATCCAAAAACTGTTTTAGAAGACCCTAATTTTTTTTAAAGACCTATCCAACGATACCCTACACATCTTGGTTGTAATGAAAAAAAATTCGCCCCCCACTTCACGTGTACGGGAGGTACCCTAACAAAATATATTTTTCGCGTTTTTATTCTACCGTTTTGTCGGCTTGGTTAATGCACATATTCAAACCAAATTTCAGCTTTCTAGTGCTAACGGTCACTGAGCTAGACCGCGGACGGACGGACGGACGGACGGACATGGCGAAACTATAAGGGTTCCGTTTTTGCCATTTTGGCTACGGAACCCTAAAAATGCGAAAAGTAATAAACAAATAGTATTTTGTGCAACAGTTACATAATAAGGGTTCTTAAGATTCGAGGGTCAAAGTTACAAAATGAGGCGAAGCCGAATTTTGTAAAAACAGACCCGAGAATTTTAAGACCTAATTATGTACCGTTGCACACAATAGTTTTTCTACGAGTGCTAGGCAAGCCGGTAAGCATTGAGTTCGACGAATGACCTGCTGCCTCTGTACAATTGTCTTCAATCTCCAGGCGGATTGAGCCGGCACCCGCTTCGTCTACAGCGACGGGTGGCGCGGGTGCGGGGCCCGTCCTGGCAACAGACCCATTATATCCCTAAGAATCGACTTTTGAGTCATCTTATTATAACGTTCATAAAGTATATGCTTTGAATATACATGTTAGTCATTTTATTGGCAAATTAGAATGCAGGAGTAGAGAAAAAGTTTTAAGATTAAGTAATGTAATATATTGATGTGAATTTGCTTTATTATCGAGTGGAAAATACCACATACTGGAAATAGGTGTCCATGAAATGGATAGAGGAATGTCTGGTGTAATTGGAAGCACGATGAATCGGCAATCGAAAGGACTCGGGTTCGAATCCCGTGACGTTCCATTCCAGAGTTCTTCACAGTAACTACAAATATTGATTAACAAGGTTAACATTTATAAAGAATTTAACTTGTAAATTTCACATTCACTGTTAAATTTCAGAAATCCCGCTGCTAATGGTTACGTGCGAATTTGACATTTTATTTTATCGCCTTTCTACGTTGACATACTAATTGATTCCGGAAATTGAACACTTGTTACAATCAGTTCAGATTTCTTTAATCAACATATTATTTAAGTATAGTAGTATTTTTTTAAATGTCCGAATCTTACTAGAGATTTTCTTCCTACAATTCGGACATCTTAAAAAAATCTTACTATACGACTACCTATCAGAAGTATCAGACTTGACTTGAATTTAGGACGAAAATATTTAATAAATACAATTTATTATAATTGTACATATTTTATTCACAATATAAATTGATATCTTAATCGTATGCATTTATTTCTACCGCTGCACTGAGATTCGCGACACCAGCAATAATAAGCTAAAAGAAGGCCACAATATCCAATACTTCGCAGAATCCCATACATGGTAACATCTGCATTCCTGCATGACCTGCGTTGCATAAGCAATTTCAAATAAGGGTAGCCGAAAATAACTGCATGTAACACGTACCATCGCCAACATTGTTAACTGAACATTTGTAATCCCTATTGCAATGGCATTAAGGTCTACCGATGATCAATTCATGGTGTCGCTGTTTGTACATCGTACAGTCAGCAGCAGAAGTAGCTAACATTTCACAAGAACGTTCTCGCGATCTTATTGTCTTAAGAGTCGCCATCGCCAGGACGCTCGTGTTCCCATACAAACGTAGTTTTGCTATCATTTTAAAACGACATGCTTTAGAGCCACGAACTTTGGCATGGGCATTTTTGTAGTACAGATCTATGTCGGTAATTCGTTTTCATTGCTAAAAATTGTAATACAAAGAAAATACAGCCAGATACAGATTTACATACAAAAATTATTTTTGCTATGTTTTCTTTGTGTTACAATTTTTAGCAACGAAAACGAATTACCGACATAGATCTGTACTGCTAGAATGCCCATGCCAAATTTCGTGGTTCTAAAGCATGTCGTTTTAAAATGAGAGCTGAACTACGTTTGTATGGGGACGCGAGTTCACGCAAGCGTCCTGGCGACTCTTAACAATAACCGGTGTATTCCGTCCCGGCCTCGATCAAAGCGTGGCGATAGCGGGGGGCATGATAACAATGAAAATACCTGTTCCAATCTGTCCCCAGGCATACACTTCTAAAGTCGGTCTAAGTTCCTTTTCTTTACTTCTGCTGCTGACTTTATACACCTGTAAAGCTGCGTTTCCACCAGGGATGAGTGAGGATGCGATGCGCGGAATGTTTGTTACGACGATACGCACAGCGCAGCTCTAGGATTGGCTCTTAAGAGGCTGACAACACCCGATGACCTTCAAATTGACTTTACTTAAACAGTCATATAGCTATAACTACTTGTTTTGGAAAAGTAAAAAAAATATATGTTAATATTCATTATATTTAAAAGAACTTCGTTAATTGCAATACACGATTGGACGAAATCGGCTTGATAGAAAATAATTCCAAAGTTACATCTTAAAATTAGCTTTCAACAATTGCACGTCTTTAGTTTCTTGGCTTATACGTCTGTAATTAAGAACAAAATTCCACCACACTAATACTAAAAACTTGGTTGCCTTATATTTCTCAATTAACGCATAGTTTTTTTTTAATTCATCATTTTGCAAAATTTGCAATGAGCTCCCATACTAATCGTAACGCAGTGTTTCTCTTTCACTCGCGCTGAAAAAGATAGGGAGAGAATTTAGCTCTTATCATTCTCAACACATCCTCGCAACGCATCCTCGCTCATCTCTGGTGGAAAAGCAGCCTAAGGGTAAGTTAGGTTTCCTTCTTATTCGATATCAATAAAGTACTTGGTTATATTATTTTTGATTTTTGCTTAGTATTCAAGTATCCCTAAGTAATTATGGATGTATTTTTTCCGTTCAGATCTTAAAGAGCATAAAGCGGTATCGCCTTGTTTAATGAAACAAGTAAATGCTTTTAAGATACTGTATTACAATTGTAGAAAGTGCTTTTATGTGTATGTTTCAAGTGGTCCTTGTTGAATGCCTCGCAACATTATTGGATTGGATGAACTTAGCTAGTTCTACTTAATCAATTTATTTTTTTCAGAAATTTTAATCTACATATATAGGTATTGCGTTTTTGTACTAGTTTTATATGCCTATAGTGGGACAGAACAGACAGACATACCTACACCGATAGATATGATTCGAAAACGAATATTTTGTGAGTTGAATATCAAAATGCCTTAAGTACTTACTTAATAAATACATACATTTCCTATCACTTTGAAGCGGTAAAATTTAAATTTCTTGGCTTTATCGTTATGCTCCGTCGGACAGATTATTTTGGATCTATAGTTAAAACAAATGCACACGTCAAATCGATAAACTATCAAATCGACAATAGTTTCGATACTATCGATATCGATTCAGGATAATAAATCAAAATCAATGTTGTATGTAACTGTCAGTTGGGTTTTAATTTTCGAGTAGCGATTTATCCTATGCAGATTCCACTAGAACCCGTTACAGCAAAAATGCTCATAAAAAGCCGCGAGATTTAAAACATTCTCGAAACGGTAATCTGCGATCAGCGCCCGACCGTGCGAAAGGCCAGATAGGATCGCGCTCGACCATATTCGGCTGCGCATTATGAACTTCTAGCGTAGGGTCAGAGACGACCTGTGCCGCAGTGAATTTTTTATCAGTAAGTAGACCTGAGTTAAAAATGGTCATCTCTATGTGTTCCTATACTCTTTGGAGCGATTACTTAAAAAATAGAGAAGTAGAGCGTTAGAAAAAACAGGATACAGAGTGTTTTGTAGGTATGACAATGTGTAACACAACACAACATAATATTCGTGCATGTACATTCGTGACTCCAATATTATTGTTACGCTAGACATCCTCAATTAGTACTTCGCAATAGTACTAACCAACATTATGTCATCCCTATTGCTGCATTAAACGTTCGCAAATGGTTTTAGATATTCTCGTTTTTATTTTATGTTCAAAATTGCGCAATGCACAAAATCGGGGTCTCATGGGTAGATATTTATGATCCCCAACAGAAGTTTCCTGCGGGCGAGGGGGTTAATACCAGCTCGACACGACTTTAGTTATAAATCATAATAAAGACGAGTTTAGGAAAAGTACCCACTTAGTCGATTTACAACTCAAGGTCAAGTTTAAGCTTATTCTTACTGACAAATGTTTCTACTGCTACCTTATTCTCTGAGACGAGCTTGAACTGCTTGAAGTATCTTCGGGAAGAGTCGATTATGATGATAATTGTCACCCTTTAAAGGGTGGCAATTACCATAATCGACCCTCACGGGTGAGCGGATTTAGCGGATCGACTAAAGGCCATTGCACACCGAGAGCGCGGGGCGGTAGCGGCGCGCCGCGGAGCGTGCGCGGCGCGCTGTATAGCATTGGATTAAATACGGTGATTCACAGCGCCGGCGGGCCCGCGCGCGCCCCGCGCCGCGCCCGCCCCGCTTTTCTCCCGCCCGATCACAACAGCGCGGTGGCGGGGCGCGCGCGGGAGCAGCGCGTGCGCGGAGCGGAGCGGAGCGGCGCGGCGCGGAGCGGGGCGTGCGCGGAGCGCCGCGTAAGCGGAGTGGCGCAAGGCCCCAGTAAATTTTTTGTGTGAATTGAAATCAATTGTAATTAACGTGTTAGTGCTTTGCGAGTAAATAATTAGAGAATTATTATTTAGCTTTTTCTCAAAAAATATGTGTTAATATAATTTTTAGTGCAGATAGAATAGTTAAGTTATGGTTAAGTTTACTAACACATATTATGGATTGCAAAAATCGGAATTAAATGTTTTTGTTAAATAGATAATTGACATTAATAATTTACCTAACTATTAACTGAACGCGGAACTAGATAAAGCTACGTGGTTTTTGTTTGATTTTGACTCGACGTTCACGGTAGGTATTTAAAGTAAAAACCGAAATTTTTTTTTGTATTTGTTGTTATAGCGGCAACAGAAATCATCATCTGTGAAAATTTCAACTGTCTATCACGGTTCATTAGTTACAGCCTGGTAACAGACGGACAGACAGACAATTAAAGACTTTAAATGCGTATTAGGTAGGTATGTGTGATAAACTTCACTTGCTTACACTTTGCTGATCAACACGGAGACATCGTCCTAACAGAATGCGAGTGGGCGATCATCGTAAGTTTGCGGGAATCGCCGCGAAATGCCGGACACGGGACAAAACGACGTAACACACACACACACACACACACACACGCCCTTTGCCATACAAAATCAGACCTTATTACGATGTGATAAGATACTTTCGATCGCAAGTGGCGGCGGCAAGGCGGCATATATCAAAGGTAGGCAAAGCGCCTGCCGCCCTTTGATATATGCCGCCTTGCCGCCGCGAGTAGTTTCATATTTTTCGGGAGTCACTTGTTTTTATCTCTTTCTTCTGAGGTCAAATCAGCTTCCGATATTGTGGCTGACTGTACTTTTCTTTAGAAAATCAAGGAGTACTCATCGGGACGATTCTAATAAACCCAAACTCAATCTGGTTGAGGTACTTTATGGCAGAGTTCTTATGGCCACCTCCTGTCTCCATCATCAGACCAGCTCGATGGTACCAAAATATTGTATTGTCATCCAAGTTACGCAAGTGTGCTAAATTTCAGTTCAATCGGACATCAAGAACTGGTTCAAATCTGCCTCGCAAGATTCTACCTAAACATCTAACAAACACACTAACATACCTATCTACAAACTGACAAACACTGTGAGTTGAATAAAAGCTTGTAATTACGACATTATTATAAATATAATAAAAGCTTGTAATAATAAAAAATATAAAAATAGCGCTCAAAGGTGCGCCGCGGTACCGCGACGGGCCCGCCGCGGGCCCGCGCGGGCCCGTCGCGGTCCCGCGGCGTGCGCGCCGCGGTGGTATGCAGGCGGTGTCGGTGTGTATCAGACCGCGCGTGTAGCTGTGTGAACTTGGCACCCGACCTTGACGAATTTTTTTTTTATATTTTTTTTCTAATAGTGTTTCGTTTGTAGTTGATTGTAGTAAAACGGATTTTATTTGTAGTAGCTCCAAAAAAAAATAAGGGAGGGGGTGAAAAAGGCCAGCACCCCACTTACGATATTCAATACTTTTATGATTGATTCTTGTTCAGAATCGTTTGTAGTTGATTGTAGTTCCTTTATTTTCGTTTGTAGTAGCCAAATAACGCCAAAAAAAAATTAAAAAAAAAAATCGGTTCGTGAGCGCGTTGATGTCTTTTTCCGAAAATCGACGAAAATGCTTAAATATCGGTATTTATACTATTTACACTACGCTGATTGACAGAGTTTCGTGCAAACTAATTTCTGCTTAATTGTAATACCTTTTAAGTTGCTTAAAGTAGCAAAATAGCAAAATAAACTCCATATCGCGATCGCTCAAAAAAGGTACAGGTACCGTGACCGTGATACATTATGTAAATGTATTACTTTTTCAGGAGTATTTCGTTTGCAAACGATTGTAGTTTCTTTATTTTCATTTGTAGTAGCTCGAAATCGATTGTAGTAACTCAAAAACCTACGAAAGGCATCAAGGCAGCCTTATTCGCGTTTGTAGTGATTTCATTTCATTTGTAGTAGCGCGATATCGTTAGTAGTTTATCAAAAACCTACGTCAGGCATCAAGGCAGCGTTATTTTCGTTAGTAGTGCATAAATTTCGTTTGTAGTAACTCGATATAGATTGTAGTAGTACAAAAACTTACGCCAGGCATATAGAAACCCTTATTTTCGTTTGTAGTTCTTTCACTTCGTATGTAGTAGTGCGATATCGTTAGTAGTTTATCAAAAACCTACGTCAGTCATCCCGGAGGCATTATTTTCGTTTGTAGTGCTTTCATTTCGTTTGTAGTAACTTAATATCGATTGTAGTAATTCAAAAACCTACCGCAGGCAAGCAGGCATCAAAGCAGCCTTATTTTCGTTTGTAGTACTTTCATTTTATTTGTAGTAACTCAATATCGAATGTAGTAGTTCAAAAACTTACGCCAGACATCGAGGCAGCCTTTTTTTCATTTGTAGTTCTTTCATTTCGTTTGTAGTAACTCAGTATCGTTTGAAGTAGTTCAAAAAGCTACGTCAGGCATCAAGGCAGCCTTATTATCGTTTGTAGTTCTTTCATTTCGTTAGCAGTAACTAAATATCGATTGTAGTAGTTCAAAAACTTACGCCAGGCATCGAGGCAGCCTTATTTTCGTTTGTAGTGCTTTCATTTCGTTTGTAGTAACTCAATGTCGATTGTAGTAGTTCAAAAACTTACGCCAGACAGCGAGGCAGCCTTATTTTCAATTGTAGTACTTTCATTTCGTTTGTAGTAACTCAGTATCGTTTGTAGTAGTTCAAAAAGCTACGTCAGGCATCAAGGCAGCCTTATTATCGTTTGTAGTTCTTTCATTTCGTTTGTAGTAACTCAATATCGATTGTAGTAGCACAAAAACGTACGCCAGGAATATAGAAACCCTTATTTTCGTTTGTAGTTCTTTCACTTCGTTTGTAGTAGTGCGATATCGTTAGTATTTTATCAAAAACCTACGTCAGTCATCTAGGAGGCATTATTTTCGTTTGTAATGCTTTCATTTCGTTTGTAGTAACTTAATATCGATCGTAGTAGTTCAAAAACTTACGCCAGGCATCGAGGCAGCCCTATTTTCGTTTGTAGTGCTTTCATTTTATTTGTAGTAACTCAGTATCGTTTGTAGTAGTTCAAAAAGCTACGTCAGGCATCAAGGCAGCCTTATTTTCGTTTGTAGTGCTTTCATTTCGTTTGTAGTAACTCAATGTCGATTGTAGTAGTTCAAAAACTTACGCCAGACAGCGAGGCAGCCTTATTTTCAATTGTAGTACTTTCATTTCGTTTGTAGTAACTCAGTATCGTTTGTAGTAGTTCAAAAAGCTACGTCAGGCATCAAGGCAGCCTTATTATCGTTTGTAGTTCTTTCATTTCGTTTGTAGTAACTCAATATCGATTGTAGTAGCACAAAAACGTACGCCAGGAATATAGAAACCCTTATTTTCGTTTGTAGTTCTTTCACTTCGTTTGTAGTAGTGCGATATCGTTAGTATTTTATCAAAAACCTACGTCAGTCATCTAGGAGGCATTATTTTCGTTTGTAATGCTTTCATTTCGTTTGTAGTAACTTAATATCGATCGTAGTAGTTCAAAAACTTACGCCAGGCATCGAGGCAGCCCTATTTTCGTTTGTAGTGCTTTCATTTTATTTGTAGTAACTCAGTATCGTTTGTAGTAGTTCAAAAAGCTACGTCAGGCATCAAGGCAGCCTTATTATCGTTTGTAGTTCTTTCATTTCGTTTGTAGTAACTCAATATCGATTGTAGTAGCACAAAAACGTACGCCAGGAATATAGAAACCCTTATTTTCGTTTGTAGTTCTTTCACTTCGTTTGTAGTAGTGCGATATCGTTAGTATTTTATCAAAAACCTACGTCAGTCATCTAGGAGGCATTATTTTCGTTTGTAATGCTTTCATTTCGTTTGTAGTAACTTAATATCGATTGTAGTAGTTCAAAAACTCACGCCAGACATCGAGGCAGCCTTACTTTCGTTTGTAGTACTTTCATTTCGTTTGTAGTAACTCAGTATCGTTTGTAGTAGTTCAAAAAGCTACGTCAGGCATCAAGGCAGCCTTATTATCGTTTGTAGTTCTTTCATTTCGTTTGTAGTAACTCAATATCGATTGTAGTAGTTCAAAAACTTACGCCAGGCATCGAGGCAACCTTATTTTCGTTTGTAGCACATTCATTTCGTTTGTAGTAATTCAGTATCGATTGTAGTAGTTCAAAAACTTACGCCAGACATCGAGGCAGCCTTATTTTCGTTTGTAGTACTTTCATTTCGTTTGTAGTAACTCAGTATCGTTTGTAGTAGTTCAAAAAGCTACGTCAGGCATCAAGGCAGCCTTATTATCGTTTGTAGTTCTTTCATTTCGTTTGTAGTAACTCAATATCGATTGTAGTAATTCAAAAACCTACGGCAGGCATCAAAGCAGCCTTATTTTCGTTTGTAGTACTTTCATTTTATTTGTAGTAACTCAATATCGATTGTAGTAGTTCATAAACTTACGCCAGGTATCACGGCACCCTTATTTTCATTTGTAGTGCTTTCATTTCATTTGTAGTAGCGCGATATCGTTTGTAGCAGTATAAAAACCTACGTCAGGCATCAAGGCAGCCTTATTATCGTTTGTAGTGCTTTCATTTCTTTTGTAGTAGCGCTATATCGTTTGTAGTAATTCAAAAACCTACGCCAGGCATCAAGGCAGCCTAATTTTCGTTTGTAGTACTTTCATTTCGTTTGTAGTAACTCAGTAACGATTGTAGTAGTTCTAAAACTTACGCCAGACACCGAGGCAGCCTTATTTTTGTTTGTAGTAACTCAGTATCGTTTGTAGTAGTTCAAAAAGCTACGTCAGGCATCAAGGCAGCCTTATTTTCGTTTGTAGTGCTTTCATTTAGTTTGTAGTAACTCAATATCGATTGTAGTAGTTCAAGAACTTACGCCAGGCATCGAGGCAGCCTTATTTTCGTTTGTAGCACTTTCATTTCGTTTGTAGTAATTCAGTATCGATTGTAGTAGTTCAAAAACTTACGCCAGACATCGAGGCAGCCTTATTTTCGTTTGTAGTACTTTCATTTCGTTTGTAGTAACTCAGTATCGTTTGTAGTAGTTCAAAAAGCTACGTCAGGCATCAAGGCAGCCTTATTATCGTTTGTAGTTCTTTCATTTCGTTTGTAGTAACTCAATATCGATTGTAGTAATTCAAAAACCTACGGCAGGCATCAAAGCAGCCTTATTTTCGTTTGTAGTACTTTCATTTTATTTGTAGTAACTCAATATCGATTGTAGTAGTTCAAAAACTTACGCCAGACATCGAGGCAGCCTTTTTTTCGTTTGTAGTACCTTCATTTCGTTTGTAGTAACTCAGTATCGTTTGTTGTAGTTCAAAAAGCTACGTCAGGCATCAAGGCAGCCTTATTATCGTTTGTAGTTCTTTTATTTCCTTAGCAGTAACTCAATATCGATTGTAGTAGTTCAAAAACTTACGCCAGGTATCACGGCACCCTTATTTTCATTTGTAGTGCTTTCATTTCATTTGTAGTAGCGCGATATCGTTTGTAGCAGTATAAAAACCTACGTCAGGCATCAAGGCAGCCTTATTATCGTTTGTAGTGCTTTCATTTCTTTTGTAGTAGCGCTATATCGTTTGTAGTAATTCAAAAACCTACGCCAGGCATCAAGGCAGCCTAATTTTCGTTTGTAGTACTTTCATTTCGTTTGTAGTAACTCAGTAACGATTGTAGTAGTTCTAAAACTTACGCCAGACACCGAGGCAGCCTTATTTTTGTTTGTAGTAACTCAGTATCGTTTGTAGTAGTTCAAAAAGCTACGTCAGGCATCAAGGCAGCCTTATTTTCGTTTGTAGTGCTTTCATTTAGTTTGTAGTAACTCAATATCGATTGTAGTAGTTCAAGAACTTACGCCAGGCATCGAGGCAGCCTTATTTTCGTTTGTAGCACTTTCATTTCGTTTGTAGTAATTCAGTATCGATTGTAGTAGTTCAAAAACTTACGCCAGACATCGAGGAAGCCTTATTTTCGTTTGTAGTACTTTCATTTCGTTTGTAGTAACTCAGTATCGTTTGTAGTAGTTCAAAAAGCTACGTCAGGCATCAAGGCAGCCTTATTATCGTTTGTAGTTCTTTCATTTCTTTTGTAGTAGCGCTATATCGTTTGTAGTTATTCAAAAACCTACGCCAGGCATCAAAGCAGCCTTATTTTCGTTTGTAGTACTTTCATTTTATTTGTAGTAACTCAATATCGATTGTAGTAGTTCAAAAACTTACGCCAGACATCGAGGCAGCCTTTTTTTCGTTTGTAGTACCTTCATTTCGTTTGTAGTAACTCAGTATCGTTTGTTGTAGTTCAAAAAGCTACGTCAGGCATCAAGGCAGCCTTATTATCGTTTGTAGTTCTTTTATTTCCTTAGCAGTAACTCAATATCGATTGTAGTAGTTCAAAAACTTACGCCAGGTATCACGGCACCCTTATTTTCATTTGTAGTGCTTTCATTTCATTTGTAGTAGCGCGATATCGTTTGTAGCAGTATAAAAGCCTACGTCAGGCATCAAGGCAGCCTTATTATCGTTTGTAGTGCTTTCATTTCTTTTGTAGTAGCGCTATATCGTTTGTAGTAATTCAAAAACCTACGCCAGGCATCAAGGCAGCCTAATTTTCGTTAATAGTACTTTCATTTCGTTTGTAGTAACTCAGTAACGATTGTAGTAGTTCTAAAACTTACGCCAGACACCGAGGCAGCCTTATTTTTGTTTGTAGTAACTCAGTATCGTTTGTAGTAGTTCAAAAAGCTACGTCAGGCATCAAGGCAGCCTTATTTTCGTTTGTAGTGCTTTCATTTAGTTTGTAGTAACTCAATATCGATTGTAGTAGTTCAAAAACTTACGCCAGGCATCGAGGCAACCTTATTTTCGTTTGTAGTAAATAATGCCTCCTAGATGACTGACGTAGGTTTTTGATAAACTACTAACGATATCGCACTACTACATACGAAGTGAAAGAACTACAAACGAAAATAACGCTGCCTTGATGCCTGGCGTAGGTTTTTGATGAACTACTAACGATATCGCACTACTACAAACGAAGTGAAAGAACTACAAACGAAAATAAGAGTTTATATATGCCTTGCGTAAGTTTTTGTACTACTATAATCGATATTGAGTTACTACAAACGATAAGAAGGCTGCCTTGATGAATGACGTAGCTTTTTGAACTACTACAAACGATATTGAGTTACTACAAACGAAATGAAAGTACTACAAACGAAAATAAGGCTGCCTCGATGTCTGGCGTACGTTTTTGAACTACTACAATCGATATTGAGTTACTACAAACGAAATGAAAAAACTACAAACGAAAATAACGCTGCCTTGATACCTGGCGTATGTTTTTGAACTACTACAAACGATAATGAATTACTACAAACGAAATGAAAAAACTACAAACAAAAATAAGGCTGCCTCGATGTCTGGTGTAAGTTTTTGAACTACTACAATCGATATTGAGTTACTACAAACGAAATGAAAGAACTACAAACGATAATAAGGCTGCCTTGATGCCTAACGTAGCATTTTGAACTACTACAAACGATACTGAGGTACTACAAACGAAATGAAAGTACTACAAACAAAAATAAGGCTGCCTCGATGTCTGGCGTGAGTTTTTGAACTAATACAATCGATATTGAGTTACTACAAATAAAATGAAAGCACTACAAACGAAAATAGGGCTGCCTCGATGCCTGGCGTAAGTTTTTGAACTACTACGATCGATATTAAGTTACTACAAACGAAATGAAAGCATTACAAACGAAAATAATGCCTCCTAGATGACTGACGTAGGTTTTTGATAAACAACTAACGATATCGCACTACTACAAACGAAGTGAAAGAACTACAATCGAAAATAGGGGTTTCTATATTCCTGGCGTAAGTTTTTGTGCTACTACAAGCGATATTGAGTTACTACAAACGAAATGAAAGAACTACAAACGATAATAAGGCTGCCTTGATGCCTGACGTTGCTTTTTGAACTACTACAAACGATACTGAGTTACTACAAACGAAATGAAAGTACTACAATTGAAAACAAGGCTGCCTCGATGTCTGGCGTAAGTTTTTGAACTACTACTATCGATATTGAGTTACTACAAATAAAATGAAAGTACTACAAACGAAAATAAGGCTGCTTTGATGCCTGCCGTAGGTTTTTTAATTACTACAATCGATATTAAGTTACTACAAACGAAATGAAAGAACTACAAACGAAAATAAGAGTTCCTATAAGCCTGGCGTAAGTTTTTGTACTACTACAATCTATATTGAGTTACTACAAACGAAATTAAAGAACTACAAACGATAATAAGGCTGCCTTGATGCCTGCCGTAGGTTTTTGAATTACTACAATCGATATTAAGTTACTACAAACGAAATGAAAGCACTACAAACGAAAATAATGCCTCCAAGTTGACTGACGTAGGTTTTTGATAAACTTCTAACGATATCGCACTACTACAAACGAAGTGAAAGAACTACAAACGAAAATTAGAGTTTCTATATGCCTAGCGTAAGTTTTTGTACTACTACAATCGATATTGAGTTACTACAAACGAAATGAAAGAACTACAAACGATAATAAGGCTGCCTTGATGCCTGACGTAGCTTTTTGAACTACTACAAACGATACTGAGTTACTACAAACGAAATGAAAGTACTACAAACGAAAATAAGGCTGCCTCGATGCCTGGCGTAAGTTCTTGAACTACTACAATCGATATCGCGCTACTACAAACGAAATGAAAGAACTACAAACGAAAATAAGAGTTCCTATATGCCTTGCGTAAGTTTTTGTACTACTATAATCGATATTGAGTTACTACAAACGAAATAAAAGAAATTCAAACGATAAGAAGGCTGCCTTGATGAATGACGTAGCTTTTTGAACTACTACAAACGATATTGAGTTACTACAAACGAAATGAAAGTACTACAAACGAAAATAAGGCTGCCTTGATGAATGACGTAGCTTTTTGAACTACTACAAACGATATTGAGTTACTACAAACGAAATGAAAGTACTACAAACGAAAATAAGGCTGCCTCGATGTCTGGCGTACGTTTTTGAACTACTACAAATGATAATGAATTACTACAAACGAAATGAAAAAACTACAAACGAAAATAAGGCTGCCTCGATGCCTGGCGTAAGTTTTTGAACTACTACAATCGATATTGAGTTACTACAAACGAAATGAAAGAACTACAAACGATAATAAGGCTGCCTTGATGCCTAACGTAGCATTTTGAACTACTACAAACGATACTGAGGTACTACAAACGAAATGAAAGTACTACAAACGAAAATAAGGCTGCCTCGATGTCTGGCGTGAGTTTTTGAACTAATACAATCGATATTGAGTTACTACAAATAAAATGAAAGCACTACAAATGAAAATAGGGCTGCCTCGATGCCTGGCGTAAGTTTTTGAACTACTACGATCGATATTAGGTCACTACAAACGAAATGAAAGCATTACAAACGAAAATAATGCCTCCTAGATGACTGACGTAGGTTTTTGATAAACTACTAACGATATCGCACTACTACAAACGAAGTGAAAGAACTACAAACGAAAATAGGGGTTTCTATATTCCTGGCGTAAGTTTTTGTGCTACTACAATCGATATTGAGTTACTACAAACGAAATGAAAGAACTACAAACGATAATAAGGCTGCCTTGATGCCTGACGTAGCTTTTTGAACTACTACAAACGATACTGAGTTACTACAAACGAAATGAAAGTACTACAATTGAAAACAAGGCTGCCTCGATGTCTGGCGTAAGTTTTTGAACTACTACAATCGATATTGAGTTACTACAAATAAAATGAAAGTACTACAAACGAAAATAAGGCTGCTTTGATGCCTGCCGTAGGTTTTTGAATTACTACATTCGATATTAAGTTACTACAAACGAAATGAAAGAACTACAAACGAAAATAAGAGTTCCTATATGCCTGGCGTAAGTTTTTGTACTACTACAATCTATATTGAGTTACTACAAACGAAATTAAAGAACTAAAAACGATAATAAGGCTGCCTTGATGCCTGCCGTAGGTTTTTGAATTACTACAATCGATATTAAGTTACTACAAACGAAATGAAAGCACTACAAACGAAAATAATGCCTCCAAGTTGACTGACGTAGGTTTTTGATAAACTTCTAACGATATCGCACTACTACAAACGAAGTGAAAGAACTACAAACGAAAATAAGAGTTTCTATATGCCTAGCGTAAGTTTTTGTACTACTACAATCGATATTGAGTTACTACAAACGAAATGAAAGAACTACAAACGATAATAAGGCTGCCTTGATGCCTGACGTAGCTTTTTGAACTACTACAAACGATACTGAGTTACTACAAACGAAATGAAAGTACTACAAACGAAAATAAGGCTGCCTCGATGCCTGGCGTAAGTTCTTGAACTACTACAATCGATATCGCGCTACTACAAACGAAATGAAAGAACTACAAACGAAAATAAGAGTTCCTATATGCCTGGCGTAAGTTTTTGTACTACTACAATCGAAATCGCGCTACTACAAACGAAATGAAAGAACTACAAACGAAAATAAGAGTTCCTATATGCCTGGCGTAAGTTTTTGTACTACTACAATCTATATTGAGTCACTACAAACGAAATCAAAGAACTACAAACGATAATGAGGCTGCCTTGATGCCTGACGTAGCTTTGTGAACTACTACAAACGAAATGAAAGCACTACAAACGAAAATAATGCCTCCGGGATGACTGACGTAGGTTTTTCATAAACTTCTAACGATATCGCACTACTACAAACAAAGTGAAAGAACTACAAACGAAAATAAGAGTGTCTATATGCCTGGCGTAAGTTTTTGTACTACTACAATCGATATTGATTTACTACAAACGAAATGAAAGAACTACAAACGATAATAAGGCTGCCTTGATGCCTGACGTAGCTTTTTGAACTACTACAAACGATAATGAGTTACTACAAACGAAATGAAAGTACTACAAACGAAAATAAGGCTGCCTCGATGTCTGGCGTGAGTTTCTGAACTACTACAATCGATATTGAGTTACTACAAATGGAATGAAAGCAATACAAACGAAAATAGGGCTGCCTCGATGCCTGCCGTAGGTTTTTGAACTACTACGATCGATATTAAGTTACTACAAACGAAATGAAAGCGCTACAAATGAAAATAATGCCTCCTAGATGACTGACGTAGGTTTTTGATAAACTACTAACGATATCGCACTACTACAAACGAAGTGAAAGAACTACAAACGAAAATAAGAGTTTCTATATGCCTTGCGTAAGATTTGTACTACTACAATCGATATTGAGTTACTACAAACGAAATGAAAGAACTACAAACGATAAGAAGGCTGCCTTGATGAATGACGTAGCTTTTTGAACTACTACAAACGATACTGAGTTACTACAAACGAAATGAATGTACTACAAACGAAAAAAAGGTTGCCTCGATGTCTGGCGTAAGTTTTTGAACTACTACATTCGATATTGAGTTACTACAAATAAAATGAAAGTACTACAAACGAAAATAAGGCTGCTTTGATGCCTGCGGTAGGTTTTTGAATTACTACAATCGATATTAAGTTACTACAAACGAAATGAAAGCACTACAAACGAAAATAATGCCTCCGGGATGAATGACGTAGGTTTTTGATAAACTACTAACGATATCGCACTACTACATACAAAGTGAAAGAACTACAAACGAAAATAAGGGTTTCTATATGCCTGGCGTAAGTTTTTGTACTACTACAATCTATATTGAGTTACTACAAACGAAATTTAAGCACTACTAACGAAAATAACGCTGCCTTGATGCCTGGCGTAGGTTTTTAATAAACTACTAACGATATCGCGCTACTACAAATGAAATGAAATCACTACAAACGCGAATAAGGCTGCCTTGATGCCTTTCGTAGGTTTTTGAGTAACTACAATCGATTTCGAGCTACTACAAATGAAAATAAAGAAACTACAATCGTTTGCTAACGAAATACTCCTGAAAAAGTAATACATTTACATAATGTATCACGGTCACGGTACCTGTACCTTTTTTGAGCGATCGCGATATGGAGTTTATTTTGCTATTTTGCTACTTTAAGCAACTTAAAAGGTATTACAATTAAGCAGAAATTAGTTTGCACGAAACTCTGTCAATCAGCGTAGTGTAAATAGTATAAATACCGATATTTAAGCATTTTCGTCGATTTTCGGAAAAAGACATCAACGCGCTCACGAACCGATTTTTTTTTTTAATTTTTTTTTGGCGTTATTTGGCTACTACAAACGAAAATAAAGGAACTACAATCAACTACAAACGATTCTGAACAAGAATCAATCATAAAAGTATTGAATATCGTAAGTGGGGTGCTGGCCTTTTTCACCCCCTCCCTTATTTTTTTTTGGAGCTACTACAAATAAAATCCGTTTTACTACAATCAACTACAAACGAAACACTATTAGAAAAAAAATATAAAAAAAAAATTCGTCAAGGTCGGGTGCCAAGTTCACACAGCTCGCGCGTGTCACGCGCGCCGGGCGCGCGCACTCCGCGCTGCTGGCGTCCCGCTACCGCCCCGCGCTTCGGTGTGCAATGGCCTTAACTGATTTCCAGTCAACTTGAATAAATGGAACATAACAGTGTTAGTTTAACCTTATTCATACTGTTGACTGTTTCTACTGTTACATTATCTTGTGAGACGGGCTTGAAGTGTCTTCAGGAAGAGTCGATTATGGTAATTGTCACCCTTAAGTGGTGAGGGTGAGCGCTGAGCGGATTTAGCAGATCGACTAACTGTTTTCCGGTCAACTTGAATAAATGGAACATAACAGTGTTAGTTTAAACTTATTCATACTGTTGAGTGTTTCTACTGTTACATTATTATGTGAGACGGGCTTGAAGTGTCTTCAGGAAGAGTCTATTATGGTAATTGTCACCCTTAAGCGGTGAGGGTGAGCGCTGAGCGGATTTAGCGGATCGACTAACTGATTCCCAGCCAAATTGAATAAAAGAAACATGAAAGTTTAAACTTTTTCCTACCGTTGAATGTTTCTACTGTTACAATATTATGTGAGACGGGCTTGAAGCGACTTCGGGAAGGGACGAGTTAATTATGGTAATTCTCATTGTCACCCTTAAGCGGTTAAGGCGCTCACCCTCAGGTGAGCGGATCGATTGATTCTCAGTCATCTTTTGGATGAATGAATGGTTTAAATTCACGGTGTAAGACGCTTCTCTGATTTTGATTTTGTAATCATATAAGGGTTTCGACCAAGGGTGACTGTATGAAAATTGTATGATACAGTTGACACTTTTTCATTCCTAGTGCTCGCCTTATATCTAACGTTTTTTTGCACATCTCCGCTGCGGAGAGGTATAAAAAGCGTATTGGAGATTTGGAGCTACAAGCTACCTAAATCTCGCTTTATTGAATCAGGACTGTAATAAAAAATAAAATAAACATTGTTTATTTCACATTCTACATTTGAACCTTAAATACTATAGCGTTCTAGTATACAAAATCGCTCATATATATTTGCATCTGGTCTTGTCACTATTTAATTTTAAGCGTGCTCTAGCATAAGAAGCGGACCATCGATCTCTGACATATTCAAACAATAAATCCGAGCCAAGAGGAACTTTATTAGCACAAGATTTATTACCAATCGATATTATCGATAACAAAAGTAGGAAATTGAACGAGCGCCATCGTATCGGCATTAAGTCTTCAGACGCATCGATACGACGCGATGCAGTTGCATCGGCGCCTCCCGGTGTCTACTGGCGTTCAGCCAAATTCACAATTCACTGCGTATCACTAGATGTAGTAGGTTAGGAGTCCACCAGGTTAGATTTATTACCAATCGCTAAAGGTAGGAAATTTAACGAGCGCCATCGTATCGCCCTTAAGTCTTCAGACGCATCGATATAACGCGATGCAGTTGCATCGACGCCCCTGCACGCGCGAGATAGACTACCCGTGTACCCGTCACATTTTAATTGACACAGTCGGAAAAGGACGGATAGACTATCTCGCGCGCGAGATACTGACGTGTCACTCATGTGCTAGGCGTGCTGGTGTCTTCTGACGTTCAGCCAAATCCACATTCATTGTTTACCGCTAGATGTGGTATGTTAGGAGTCCACCAGGTTAGATTTATTACTATCGATAAAAGTAGGAAATTTAAAAAATGAAGGTGTAATTTTATAATAAGGTGATTTTCTAGAAACAGCAAAATTCCTATACCGGCTATACCTATTAAAAAAGTAATTAGTACTATAAATAAATCCACTTAGCGGGAAAAGCGAGATCGACTAGGAGGTAATCTATGCCAAATCATAAGCGCTCGGCTACCCCGCTCCACAATACCGTTTGCGGAAGGATAGGTGCTAGCGTGGAACGGAAGCTGATTAATAGACGGGTGTTATAAATAAATGTTAGGGATAAATTGGTAGAAGTCTACTCTCTCAAAAGTATCAAAATCATGCTGTTTATAAGCGATTCTTTCTTCAGCGAATGCATTTTTTTAATATACGGAATTTAATCGTATCAACCAGCTGGAGTTCCCCAAATTATTAGAATAGGTATTGACATTAGTATTACGACCGGTAAATATTTTGATTGGGAATTATCAGTAATATACCGATTTATCAGTAATATCAGTTTTTTCACCGGTTTGCATTCCGTAACGTGTCTAAAACATATCAAGAGGGACAACGCCACTCGACACGGTCCTCGACCCAACTAACGAACTGATGATGCGGCCACTCTAGGCGCTCGGATATCGAGCAAGTGGTATCAGGGCTCTGCTCACTTGCCTACTAGCTTGATCGTATTATCATCATTTTCCTAGCGCTTGTCCCTTTGACTGTGGCATTAACGTGTTCACTATTAGTATTAAATAATATACCTAATTCAAATATTTGTATGGAGTCTGTGGGTTGAGCTCATCATGGTCGCAGCTCGTTAGGATTAATTATTTGTCTTTTGTTCATTTTCGTGGTTCAGTGTGTAATATAGATAGCTTATTGTGCGGTGATCTAACGAACAAGTGTGCGGATAATGAAGAATCAGTCTTAAAAGGCGTGTAACCATTGATTGGTTCAGAACAACCTGTAGCCTCCTCGAGCCATTTGTAGGGAGCTATCACTCTACAAATAGCAACTAACAAGGCTTATGCCACTTCTACCGAACAACGTTGCCTAAAACTTATTTGATTAAACAAAATACTTATCGATTGAAGACATTGTACCATGCATTGTACCTAAAGATTGAATCTTACAAGCTCTTATTTCCCGCCTTTTTATACTTGACATTGGCTACAGGCAATACCGCCTAAAGTCCATAAGAAGAAAAAAAAAAATATTTGTATTTTATTTTTTAACGACATTAATAAAACGCTAATAAATTCACCAATCTTGAGTCGTTACATGGTCTCAGTGGCATCCCGGTCGTAAATCTCTACCTAATTTGGCCAAGAGCTGAGACCAAGATCTCGACACGATTCAGTGGCGGTCCATAGATCTCGATTCCCCCTTGCCTAATTTTCTACCAGTACAGTATTTTTGACAAACCGCCATCTCGTATAGTTAATTTTCGCATGTTATATATCAGTCATAAATATACCGTTATTTCTAAAACGTGTGAAATTTTCAGATAAGCGGGTATCTAGATGGTAATGTTGGCGTTAACCGTGATAAATAGTATTTCCCAACCTTACTAATTACCATACTGAATAAATTAATCACATCGTGTGTCTTATTTTAATTTAAGATAATATATTCTGACTTTGTGAAACAAATACTTAGCTTTCCATAAATGTTTTGAGTCTTTAAACAGATTAAAAAGAAAGTGAGTTTAAAATTATGAATATAAAAATAAATTAACGCCTATTATGAGAGGTGATTAAGTGAGTCATACTCAACAACTTTTTATATAGGACCAACCTCGAATTCCTAAATAAAAGGCCTCCCCATAGAAAACGTCGTCTGATCGACCGAAATGTATGAAACAGCCAAAAAAAGTTTTGTGATTTTGGAGTTGGTCCCATAGTAAAAGTTGTTTAATATGGCCTACCAAATCACCTCACATAGTTAATAAAAAAACAACCTGTACTGTACTTCGCGATTTTTTTTCCTTGTACTAGAAACTATTATGTATAGTTGTACGTCATGTAATAACTGATTTAAACATAAACAGATTACGGTAATGGCATTCACACAAACAACAAAACGTGAAACAGAAGCCGTACAAACATTACTATGTGCAGTTTACTCTGAGAACATATACACATACCAAGAAGATTATAAACGATGGAGTTTGCATGCACGGTAGAGTAAGACACATGGTATTCTTGTTATTTGACAGCTCTTGACGTCAGTGTTCCTCACTTACGTCATCTGTCGGCTAGCACATCTTGCGTTGTTGCGTGACTCTTCAAGCGCGATTCGAAGTATGAAGTGATAGGCGACAACGTAAGATTAGATTATGCTAGCCCGCCACTCAGGGAATAACTTGGTTAGTTTAAGAACGAAACGGCGCGAGGATGTCATTGTGTAGAGTAGATTAGAGTCATAGAGACAAGCTGTCAAATAACGAGAGTAACGAAACCTTGTGTCTTATTCTACCATGTTTGCATGTAGAAGCAGAGATTGAAGCGCGAAATGCGGGCAATTCATGATGTCTCATTGGAATTGCCGAACCTTTCTTGAGGATACAGCTACTGTTAAGAGTGTCTAGCGAATTCAACGTTACTATACGCTACTTTTAATAGAATCATCATTCAGAAAGAGGCAAAACACAAAGCACGGATGAATAAACACTTCAACCGGGTAAAGAATATCTCCATTGGATCTAATCTCCTTCATACCCACGGTCACATTGAGCAAATACGAGGGTATGCCGAAAGTAAACAGACGGATAACAGTACTCGCCCACGGTTTGGGCCATGAATCAACCTGGAGAGATGCTTGTAAAATTGCTACTGGTATATGTACATAGTAAGGCAGTATTTTTTTAAGATGTCAGAATTCTAGTCTCTGTCTAGGGATTTCTACCTACAATTCCGACATCTTAAAAAAATCTTACTATAGTATGGTCTAAGGACTAGATATATACTGAAACTTTGGAATTATGTTCTATCGAGCAAATTTCGTCCAATCATGTATCGGAATTAACAAAGTTCTTCCAATTATATAATATATTAACATGTATATTTTTTACTTTACAAAACAAGTAGAGCTATATGACTGTTTAAGTAAAGTCAATTTGAAGGTCATCGGGTGTTGTCAGCCTCTTAACTGAAGCCATTTAAGCATATATTTTATATTTTAAGTATGATGTGCGAGAGATTTCGGCAAATTGTACACTCATACTTGTAATAGAAGTTATTAGAAACAACTTTTATCGTCATTCGTAAACGTCTCAATGTGCTTACTACTAAGAGTGTTGGATTGACAGCCACATTATAAATGACGATTTAATGCCCCTTCCCCCCACTTTAAGGGCCCTGAGACCCTGACATTAGGGGAAACTAAATTGATGATTGTCCATTGGGAATACGTGAAACGGCTTAGGAAACGTCGGGGACACTTTAATGTGATGTATTACTTGACTTGGGTGCCAGTTTACGTTTACTAGCTAAATAATATTACCAAAAAAAGAACCGACTTCACTTAGGATCCGCTTTTCCAAAAGGACATGCCCGAGTTGCTGTAAAGTTGATACTCTTTCAAACAAAAAAGAATTTTCCAAATCGGTCCAGCCGTCTTCGAATAATCGGTGAACAAACATAAAAAAATTGCAAAAATAAAACAAAGATCCCGACGAATTGATAACCTCCTCCATCGAAATCTTGAAGTCGGTTGAAAACAAGAAGCTAAACAACTGTTATCTTAAATCAAATTTATAAGTAAACCTCACAGTCTGCCTCTTCTTATGTAAGTGTTATATACTTATGTAAATATGTCCAGCGAACAATTTAATAATTACTATATTACATTACGGTCTTCCCACTTCGGCTGCTTTTCCACCAGAGATGAGTAAGGATGTGTTGCGAGGAATGTGTTTGTTAAGAACCAATCCTAGAGCTGCGTTGTGCGAGGATAAACAAATGAAGTGATTCTATCAGTTCTATCAGTTCTATCAGGAATAGAGGCCTACCTAATGAGACGACAGCTACGATGGAGTGGTCACGTCTCCCGCATGTCCCACGACCGAGTCGCGAAACGCATCTTCTACAGCGAACTGCAAACTGGTAAGCGAAAGCAAGGCGGCCAGTTTCTGCGGTTCAAAGATGTGTTGAAGCGGCATATGAAGAGAGCTCATATAGAGCCATCAACATGGGAGACACTAGCTGGTGACCGTCCACAGTGGAGGCATATTGTGCAGACGCAGGTGCGTGAATTTGAAGCCAGAGCTCGACGTTAAGCGTGACGAGCTAAAGGCCAGACCACCTGTGGCCATCACGTACAATTACGTCGGAGGGGTGCTTACCTGCAGCGAATGTGGCCGCACATTTGCTGCAAAAATTGGCTACGTCAGTCACCTGAGAGTGCACCAGCGACGCTCTCAGCTGTAGAAAAGCAGTCGCTGTAGCCGAAAACGGCTAGGAGAGATGATGATCAGTTTTTAATAACACATTACTCGCAATACATCCTCGCTCATCTCTGGTGGAAACTATATTTTGTTGATACTGCTAAAGAAATTGGTTATATTTGGTAATTCATTAGTAGCGTTAGCAAAGGTAGCTAACTGGTTTTAGTTGCTATATAAAAGGCTTTGATACATTTGCTAAGAAATTGTTTGCACCAGCAAAGGAAATTCCAGCAAAGAATAAGAATTTAAGAATAAGAAATATTTATTAGCACAAAAACTAAACTAATACATAAAACATAAATTCATTTCGATTAACAGAATTGTGCTAAAAGGTCTTCACTCAGCTTGATGTCCCGCAGTGAATCCTAGGACACACTACGTGACGCTGATTTTCAGTGAAACCTGGTAAAACTAAAATTAAAACTAGAACTAAAACTAACTAGATGGCAGAAATAACCAAGAAAACATAACAAAGTGAGAAAAAAGATATCAAAAGAACAGCGCGCGCCTTAAAAGAAAAGCGAGTTTAGCTACCACAGCACAGCTAAATCATTCTTTTCCGTGTACATTTATGATATCAAGCAAGACGTACGTCAGGTACAAGCCTTATAAAAATAGGATAGCTTTCCTCTCTATCCAATGAAACTTAAGCAGGTAAACTAGAAACTTAAGATTAGAAATCAACCTCACAAATCCTCAATTTTCTCTCAATCGATTTAAATGCAAACTCGTGCAATAGACTGTTTGCGTTATCGCATTCTCGAGATACGGCGACCATAATGATACTAATGATACCACTTAATAATATTGACTTAGAGCATTGTGTGCTTATCTGATAAAGAACAGGTACATTGATATTGATAACGTTTGTAAATAGAACATGCAAATCGCGCCAAGAACACTAACATATTTTTTCGAACGAAGACGGTATATTTATGTATGCATTTAGGGTGAGAGGCGGTGTGTAAGTTATTTTGTGAATAAAAACGAATGTATTTTTCCCATTTATCCCCAGAACAGCTTGTCCGATTAGATTGCATTTTCGGAAAGGGTTAGCTGATACACCTAATAAGTATCGAGAGTAATAATAGTCTTACGTTTCAAAAAAGTAATTCCATAATAATCAAGTTGTGTAGCGAACTTACTTGAATTGTAGAACTCAGGGACTTAGCGCCATCGTCTATCTATTCAGCCCGTATTCTGCCACTGCTGAGTATAGGTCTCTTCTTTATTATGCTACTCTCCTCTGTCTCGTACCAGTCTGATCCACTGCACACCCGCCGTTCGATTAGTCGATCTTTTGGCTTTAGCCAAAGATAGTATGATACTATTTCCTTATTCTCCCATATTATCAACCTAAACTTTATAGTATAGTTCGATGTATCCACGCAAAGTGCTCATTACCGTTTGACTTGTCTTCCACGCACCCATTAAACCTTAGATATAACGCGAGCAAACCACAAATCACAGATAAAACAGCTAAACTAGGGTCAGACGTGGCACGAATTTATTTACTAACGGTACCTTTAATAGCGCACTTAAATCTTCACAGTCAAGTCAAGCTCCCAAAGAGCCTAACAGAACCATCGCAGAACGGTGATTTCCAGCGGTATACTGGAAATCTAGAAATCCGATCGAATTCTGCCTCAATAGAAAAGTCGTAACGTCCATTTCAAAACTCATCCAATTGTCTATAGTATTCCTGCTCAATAAGTTCCATATTCGAGCTTGTTTTCCAGTGTACTTATTGACCATTTGCTTGGTGGGGCAGCATTATGGTCGAGTTGTAAGACGAATCGACACGCATAGTATTGAATGACGTGTGGATGTATAACATTTACATGGTTGGATTGGTGGTGCGTCAAATGTAACGTAACTAACAAATTATTTCACTTGAAAAGAGATTCGCGAGTATACTCTTAATGTTAGTGTAGTGTGCGCGAGAATTGCGAAGAAATTGAATACGAAGGAGATGGAAAAGATTTTGTCTACTTACTTATTACTGAATAGAGGAGATGGTGTGAGCATTAATATTAAGTGAATAGCAAGATTAGTTAGGAGTAGAGGTGTGCGCCGATGCCAAAATCATCGGCGGCGGCGTTCGATCGTTTTTTGACCGGCGGCGGCGGCGTGATCGGCGTGAAATCGGCGTGGTATATAGTTTTTAATATTATTGGGGAAATTGAGAAAATACACTCTAAATCGAAGCCTACTGAGTTACTAAGTGTAACTTGCGTAAATAAAACTCCCCAAATCTCTGACACTGTATGATAAACTAGCAAACTTTGTATATTTTAAATACAAGACATGATTTTAGAGAATTTTACAAAAGATAAACTAATTATATAGACATACTTATTTGTTTTATCTATGTAGAAGTGGCTACACGACTTGCCTGAACATCGAATACGTTAACACAAAAGTTAATAAGTGCAAAACCGACTGATTTCGCATTTGTAATTCGTAAGAGAAGATTGTACGTTGAGTTCTAAAAGACAAGGATGTCAGATTAAGAAGATGTATTCTAGTGATTCTAGTTTAGTTCGTTCAGTTCTAGTTATATAAAAGTAGATATTTTTCCACATCGGCAACCAAAATATTACACGTGGCTCTTGCCGCCGCCATTTTGTTCACGAAATTACACGCGGTGCGAGCTCGGCATGCAAGTTTTTACACCGTGACGCGGCCTGCGATATGCCGCACCCTCACCGCGTAGCCCGCGCCAATCAGGAACCCTGCATTCAAATATAGGCGCTCGGTAAGGAATCGGTAAAAAAATATCGAACATCCTTTACTGCACCGATACCGTATCGCCAAGTCAGGTAGTGGCCTTAAATAGTTCCCTCGATTAATCAAGGATCCCAAATCCCAACATCAAACTTGACTTAAGGGGCATTTAAGAAAAAAATAAAAAAAGAGTAAGGAGCTACACGGGCGGTTCTACAGGGCCCTCACGGGACACGTAGACCTGCTCGCGTCGGTCAACTGGTTACGATTTGGGGAACTCCTCGAAGAAACCGATGGTTTCGCCTGTGCAATTACGGACGAAGGTATCATGACTAGGGCATGTAGTAAGACCGGTATTGTGTGCCCGAATTATTAGGATATATCCTGTTGCCGTCCCGGAGAGTCACTCAGGCATTCATCTCCGGTTGTTCTCATCTTGCTAGCGGCGAGCACTTGCACAGACATAATCTCATAGCTAGGGTTATAAACCAGCAGGTTGCTTTATGTACGGCCTTCGGGTCCGCGAAGTGCCGTACTACAAGTACACACCTGCGCCAGTCCTCGAAAATGGTCGTGCCACGCTCTAGTGAGATCAATCTATCATCACACGTCACCTCACGCGACATCGCCGTCACGAGAACCACGTGAAAGGAAAACCGAGAAAGACAAGTCCAGCAAGTACCTAGACTTGGCTCACGAGGTAACTGCCATGTGGGAGGTTGATTCAGTTCGGTGATTATTGTTCCGACAGTAGTTTTTGCGTACGCTCTCATTGCGAAGAGTCTCGGCCAACATCTTCAAAGACTTTCGCTTCGGGGTTGAGGTTGGTGCAAGAGTCAGATTCAGATGGCGGTAATCCTGGACACGGCGCGCACAGCCCGAAGGTTACTCTCTATGCGGCCCTGACCACTGGCAGCTTGGGCCTTGCTCCGTTGCCGGCGGATCCCTAGGTTAGATTTTTTATAATATTTTTATTGTTTTTGTTTGTTTTCATCTATTTTTGTAGCCTATAATTCAAAAACCAGCCGTCATGAATCACCGAATTGATAAATCGTTGACGTAAATCTTACAATAGCATCGAAATGACGTCAGTTGATGTAACTGGCAAAGGATAAGTCAAGAAGCAAAAGTGTCTTTAAAAAATACGTAGTATACTGGCCACTCATTAGTTATTTACCGTTTCCGGGCATTAAAACACTTAAAATTTGCCACGCCGATTTTACGCCGGTCAAAATCATCGGCGGCGGCGGCGTGGAAAAATCGTCGGCGGCGGCGGCGCGGCGGCGCGGCGCACATGTCTAGTTAGGAGATGTCGGTAGGTTGGTCAAAATCCGTCATCATTCTTCGTTTATAGTTTAGTTTGAAATGCACAGAGACAGTTTCTTCTGTATGCTAGACATAAGATCATTCGTACTCTTATAACGGTAACAGCGGGTATCTAAAAATAAGACAAACAAATAAGACTTGATAATGTAAATTGCCTCAAGTAATTAAACAATTTATTCGCTCCATTTTGCGGTTTGGGAACAAGCCAGCGGTTGCAGCACACCAATTTCTAGAACCATCAACATGTAATCTCTCGAGTACAGAGCGCTTCAAATATAAGCTAAACTTTGATCATGACTGTGTTAATGGCTGGCCTGATTCTATCTGATCGAGAATAGACATACTAATGATGCCTAGAGACCTAATATGAGACATTCTTTTGGACTTCTTATTGTTTGTATTGAAGAAAATTTGGTAAGATTCTTAGGTAGACGTAATTTTCAAAAGACAAAACATAATCTAGACAAGTAATATCTAAAAACTCGTAAATTACTCATATACCGGTAAATACAAAGGTAATGTCCTCTACATAGACGAAGTTAAAAATAAACACTTTTATGAAACTATTGATTTTTTAGGTCAAATATGAAGAAATACGAATATTCCTAGTTTTACGGCGCCTTTTATCATAAGAGATAATGTCATTGTACTTAGTACATTTCTGGCAGGATACTTCATTTCTGTTAGTAAGAGCTAAACTTATATCTTCCACAGCCAATACGCATTATTGCTTTTAAACGTTGTTTTATTTCAGGTCACCCACAAAACGTCCGGCAAGGTGATGGTGCTGAAGATGAACCAGCAGCGGGCGAACCGGCCCAACATGCTGCGCGAGGTGCAGCTCATGAACAAGTTGAAACATCCCAACATACTCGGGTGAGTACTAGACTAAACTATCTTTACGGCTACTCCTCAGTCCTCGTTTGATGCCTAACTGTCTGGAAAGACCAAATGCTTAGTCCAAGCTATCAAATAATTATAGCCATTAAGAATCAGTGCTATAGAGATTTAAACGATGAAAATTGAGGCGCTCGGCGACGCGTCCATGGCAAATATATGCAAACATATGACAGTGGTTTTAGCGAACGGTGCTCAAAGCTGCTTGAAAGATTGACGCAACGTTGTGCGCTGCCGAGTGCAATAGAAAAGTGGCTCTTTCCCTTTTAGTGATAATAAGGGACCACTCGCCAAAATGTCTATGTTACCAGGGACCTCCAACTTTTTGAAAGTGAATATCAATGACGAAAACGATCAACAAAGAATTATGCTTTTCGTAAATTCGCGGATCACTTCAGATGCTTCCAGGGGCCACGAGTGGTCCGCAACCACCGGCTAAGAACCACTGCCGTAGGCTACTACGCCTTAGGATATAGGCTTCATATCGTCTGGCAAAACTAATTCATCAAAAATATCAAATAAGTAACAAGCGCCGATATGATAAAGAAATATGAATTGTTACCGAACGCGGGAACCGTATAAAACATTAGAATATTTATCTTTATGAAAATTCCTTATAAACAAACAATCGTAAGGATAAGCTCGACATTACTTCGACCGTTGAAGGTCAGACAATTCCACGTCTAGATATTTTTTTTCTGCCTAACTCAAGAGACAGTTTTAAGTTGTTACAATTTTAATTCTGACAACGGTTTCATGCAATGAAGATGAAAATTGACGTTTCAACGTGAACATTTGTTATATTATACTAAATATAACGAGGATTACCAATTTAAGTATTGGAAAAAGGTCTATAAAGCGATCAATCTTTCTGTACATCATTCGACGTTTTGGAATTGAACGGCAGAGTGATGAATTGTAACGCTTTTTTGAAACAGAAGTATACATACAGTCAATGACAAACGACGGTCGGAAACAGATCTGTCAATTTAGGTTTACATACAATCGTCGCGAACCTTTTATGAGTGTACCGACAGATACTTATATCTAAAAAGGATTTAAAAATCGGACTAGATTGTACAACTTTCAAGTTTAATTAGTTTCAAACGAAGTGTCTAGTAAGTAGTACAATATGCTTACCTTCATATCAGTCTAACCTCCCCGAGATAAAGTACAATTGGATTAAACACCCGTTAATTTCTTAAGAGCCCTTCCTAACATTCGGTCATCTTAAAAATAACGAAAGACTTAATAGCTTAATAGCAGCCGAGTATCAAAAATATATAATACATCTGTATAATCACACTCTAAAAAAAATTTGGTTGGCCCTATCAATATCTTGATAATCGTAATCAAGCAACTTGATTCCATACGAGCCTAACAAGAACTTAGACACATCAAATAAGGTAATTCTGATTGCTATTACTATTTCTATGTAACTGAACCAATTAAGATCTTGTTCAATATTTACATGAAAAATAATTGTGCCCACTAATTTATCCTAGCAAGATCAACTAAGGGCTTGATAATTATTATCATGATACATTACTGTACCAACTAATACAAACAAGTCAGTTAAACTAAGATGTAAATCAATGTTAACATGAAGAATTGCTGTATCAACTATTTGACCCAAATAAGTTCAACTAAGAACATAATTACACCGACTTATGCATCTTATTAGCCTGAACTAAGATATTGTTAAATTTAAATCTCAATTGTTTAATCATTTCAACTAAGATGTAAATCAGTGTTAACATGAAGAATTGCTGTATCAACTATTTGACCCAAATAAGTTCAACTAAGAACATGATTACATCGACTTATGCATCTTATTAGCCTGAACTAAGATATTGTTCAATTTAAATCTCAATTGTTTAATCATTTCAACTAAGATGTAAATCAGTGTTAACATGAAGAATTGCTGTATCAACTATTTGACCCAAATAAGTTCAACTAAGAACATGATTACATCGACTTATGTATCGTATTAGCCTGAACTATGACATTGTTCAATTTGTATCTTAATTATTTAATCTTTTCAACCAAGATGTAAATCAATGTTAACATGAAGAATTGATGTATCAACCATTTGACCCAAATAAGTTCAACTAAGAACATGATTGCATCGACTTACGTATCTTATTAGCCTGTACTAAGATATTGTTCAATTTGTATCTTAATTGTTTAATCATTTCAACTATGAAGCTTGTTTAGTATAATATAATATACCATTCTTTTTCAATTATACTATGACTTACTTTGTCTCATTTACTAAGACATTTCTTTCAGATCTCTACTTTTTATACGCACCGTGCTAAATAATGCTGGTCCTCGTACTCATATTATACTCGAGGCATTCTTAAGGGGCTACTTTGAAAAATTATAGGTTTTTTCAAACGCTCTAGTGACTAAACGGGAAAAGGGGCTGAGTTTATTTTTGTATATATATTATTAGACTATATACTCTTGTTTTTGGCACAAGCCGAAACACGATTGCTGAAAGTTACCTCGATAGAAAAAAAATCCGAAGTTGGGTCCTTTTTTCCCTTATTTTTCTTAGCTTACGTAAACTATAAGAGATTAAGCAATATAACTAAGTAAAAAATATGGTATTCTGGTTTATCTAAAAAGTCACAGAAGCAAAATTAGACAAAACTTTATAGATTCGCTTATTTATCGTAATTTAGTCAAAAAGTCTGATCCTTAAGAGCTCTGCATCTCTTTCTTTCGTGCACGGGAGCCATAAACGTGTCTCTAACGAATGGGCGTGGCTTGTCCGAATCGAGGAACGGCCTTAAATGCTAAGATATACTTACATTTATTTCAGATCTTTTTGGCGATCGATCTAGACCGGTTTAGCTTCACAAACACGGGAGGAGGCGTGCTCGTGAAACAGGTCAAGGCCGATCCTCAAAAAGATCTGAAATAATAGTACATTGTGTATTAAGGGCGGTAAACAAGAATTTACGAACAAGTTCCGAGTTCGTAATTCCTGTACCGCCCGTGGTACACACAATGTTTTTCATCACTCTTGTGAGGAAGAAAAATAAAAACTCTGCCCAATTACGCAGTTTTATTGAGTAGCGTTGCGTGATAGTTTATTGTAGGTACGATATCGTGACCGCGCCCCCCGCCCCCCGCGCTCCGGGCTCCAGCACCGCGCGTGCCCGGCCCCGCGCCGTGTAAGAGAGAGATGGAATATACATTACAGCCCGAGGTCTCAATGAACGATCTACGGCCCACAACGCCTACGCGTAACAACAGCTCATACGAACAAGAGTGATGAAAATGTATATTTTAGTATTTAAGACTAATGCCTTGAGTACAATACGAGTACGAGGACCAGCATTAGAGCTCATCAAGACGGTGCGTGAACTCGCATGCAATTTTAGTTACATTGTGGACCATTGAGGTTACATCAATTCAGCCGACCGATCAAATCACGCAATGTAATGAAACTCGCATGCGAATTCTCGCACCGTTAAAATGAGCCCTAATTCAGCACGGCGCATATAAAAACTAGCACAGGAAATTTATCCAATTTAAACGAATAAGTAGTCAATAAAGTATAACAATAAAGAAAGAGATAAAACATAATTAAACTAAATCGGGCCCTAAAGTTTTATGAAAAGGGGGTAAATGAATAAAACAAAAAATATTTAAAATAAGATGTTATTTATTCATGAATAGTGCTACTAGAATAGTGGGTTAGATTACGTTAGTGCCAAAATTACTATCCCCTCCCGCTCAACCCCCCGTACCCCGCACCGCAGGGTTATAAGGGTCGCTGTTCAAACCTAACCTAAACCACTTTTCTAGTAGCATTTCGTTTGTGTAAGGGTCGCAGTTCAATCCTAACCCACTTAGCTGATAGCAGTTCAAACCTAACCTAACCTACATTTCTAGTAGCATTTCGTTATGCTACTAGAAAAGTGGGTTAGGTTAGGTTTGAACTGCGACCCTTACAGAAACGAAATGCTACTAGAAAATTGGGTTACGTTAGGTTTGAACTACGACCCTTACAGAAACGAAATGCTACTAGAAAAGTGGGATAGGTTAGGTTTGAAATGCGGCCCTTATAGAAACGAAAAATGCTACTAGAAAAGTAGGTTAGTTTAGTTAATTTTGGTGATCACGAATGATGTACAACCTTATTCAATGAATTTAGCACCCCACAGATCTTATTCCAGTTAAAAGTAACATCATAAATCCTTTCTTTGCCACCCCATGCCGTCAATCCGCGGCGGCCTTAATGTATTTTACTTAGAATCAATATAACATGTTTATTATTAAACAAAACATTATAATTTTACTTATACATCTACATTATCTTAATATAACATGTTTATTATTAAACAAAACATTATAATTTTACTTATATATCTATTTTAAATTGTACAACGTAACGTGACATATTTTTTGCCATTGCTTGAAACATTAATATTACACGGTATTGGAGATACTAATGAATTGTAGAATTTGATAACTCTCTGTGCAGTGTTTTGTTCCATAACTACAGAGGTAGTTACCCCGTACCACATACCTATCTAACTTAACCTACTTTTCTAGTAGCATATCGAAATTCTACTAGAAAAGTGGGTTAGGTTAGGTTAGCACTGCGACACTTACAGAAACGAAATGCTACTAGAAAAGAGGGCTAGGTTAGGTTTGAACTGCGACCCTTACAGAAACGAAATGCTACTAGAATAGTGGGTTAGGTTAGTGCCAAAATTACTATACCCTCCCGCTCAACCCGCCGTACCCCACACCGCAGGGTTATAAGGGTCGCTGTTCAAACCTAACCTAACCCACTTTTCTAGAAGCATTTCGTTTCTGTAAGGGTCGCAGTTCAATCCTAACCTACTTAACTGATGTCTGTGATAGTGAAAATAAGATGGCGAAGAAAAGACGTTTGCGCCGCTATTGATATGAATCAGTATGATAAAGGTACCTAGATAGGTAGTCATACATTGCAATCAGTGAGGAGGGACTCTGTAGCAGTCGACCCTTTGTCATATTCGGATGACATTTTATAAATGCCTTTTTGTATGAAGTACCATACAGGGTATGTGTCAATCGAGTACTCCGCATTTAGGGCCCATATTACTTTGTAGCATGTATCAATTGCGTGCATTATGGACTGTCTTTCATATATTACCGATCTGTTCGCAACGACTAAAAACGTATCGATTTTTTCGAAAGACTCACCCACTACGATAACGTATGGCTGGGATGGCAATCCTATTTTTTGTAGAGCGGTTATACGAAGTTCGATTGTCTGGCTAATTTCTGCACTGGACTTGACATGCTTTATGAAACCTTCCCTTACTTCCACTTTGCTGGGCTTCCAACTTTGGCTTGCATTCGAACCTCGCTTCTTCTTTTGGCGGACTGCCGCAGTGTTCAGCAACAGTGGAATGGTGAGAAATCCGGCTATGTTCGTATTTTCCTCATTGGGTGCTAAAAAAAATGCGGCTATTAAATTTAAGAACACCTTAGGACCGGTTTACCACACAAATCAAACGATGATTCATCTTAATTTGTACAGGTTAAGCTGTCGATTGAGATCTGCTAATGTCATGCATACATCCAGGGCCGGAACTAGGGTAGAGCGAGTGGAGCGGCCGCACTAGGCGCCGGATGGAAAGGGGGGCGCCAAAATGGCAAATGAAAAAACAAAAAGGTTTAAAAGACGCGAGTGTGGCGGGGGCCCCAAAATACGCTTGAAAACTTCGACGAAGGGCGCCAAAACCCGATTTTGCTCTACCCTGATCAAGGGCTCGGGCCGGCACTATACATCCATGGTTTGAACTTTGATTTTTGTGGTAACACCTGGACGTACGCAATCTTTTTATGTAAAAGTCACTAACAGTCATGTAATGTAACATGCCGCGCGACTGACTCATTTTCCAATGTATTTATATATTTTACGTACTGGTATAACTTAATTTTAATCAATAAAAACCTTACTCTATTCACCTCTCCAAGCAAAAATCGCGAAACAGGTGTTAGATTAGGGTGAATTATTTATAAATGAAGTACAAAATTAAAAAATCGTTGTGTTCATTCCATTCAAAAAGAAACGATCTTTCATAATATGTATACAAATCTATAGAAGTTATGTTAGTTACTGCAAAATAACATCAAAAAGTTGAGCGAAATCGGAAAAAAAGTTTACCGGACTCTTAAACCTATTCATTATACGGCGTACGGTACACATTATATTACTAAGCAAGCGCCACTTGCACCCTCCCACTAACCCGGGGTTAACCCGTTAAACTGTTAACCCAGTGTCAAATAATACTGGTAACCATGGTAACTCTAGGTTTAACCTGTTAGTGGGGTGGTGCAATCATTCCAAAATATGTTCTATCCAAGCATGTGACTACAACTGAAATAGTCATTTGTGCAACAAGAGAGGAAAGTTGATTTTTCTTGCGAGTGTTGATTTTGAGTCCCGAGCAAGCGAAAGAATCTTGAGCGTAGCGAGGGATCTCAAGAACACGAGATGTAAAAAACTTTTCTCTCGTGTGACACATACAACTTTTCACCTCAGTCAGTAGTGAGAACATATTAAAGTTAAAAAAACACATTTATTTACATTCCTGAATGAAAAGCATCATCATTATGACGAAAGCTTCTAGAAACAGAATTTCACTCCCTGGAGTGATGAAAGTCGCACTTTCGTCACTCCAGGGAGTGAGGAAAGTAGGCTTGTTCGAACTGCTGAGGTGAAAAAAAAATATTTTTATTTTCTAAAGGAGACATAGAAAACCGTTACTTTATACTTACAATTGCTAAGTGCGACCAGGTCGTGGAGGAATGGATCAGTTGACTTTTTCAGACGTAAGTCCTTGGAGCTTTATTTTCATTAATGGAAAATTAATGAATAAATTGTCCTTGTAAATTCCATGCGCAGCATTGAAGTCATTGTGTAGCTGGAATGATAAAGCATAATGAGTATAAAATAAGAACAGCATATAAAATAAGTATGTACCTACAAATTATTAACTATGCACCAGTGGTCGGTAGATGCGGTTACACAAGCCAGGTACAAAATAGCTTCATTGAGTTGATATAATATATATATATATATATATATATAGAGATACCAACACGGTAAATGTTGATCTTTCGAGACGTATGATCAGTTAATTGTTGATCCAAAAACAAATGTTGATCCGGAGGCCTTATGTTGATCTATTACGCTTTTTCTAATACTGATGTGGCTCTGATCGGATCAACATTTGCCATTTTAGTCACATGACATGGCTGAAAATAACGCTTGTCAAATGTGGCTCCAATATACAAATCCGCTCCGATAAATGTTGATCCGATTCAAACGGACCAATCACGATGAAGCACTTTATGACTTCTTCTGTGATTGGCCGATGGAAGTCAATGCAACGTTGCCGTTCTGCTTACTAGATTTGTTGATCCGTTGAGAATCGAAAATCAAAGTTTTTATATTAATATAAGAATATGCATTCGTTTGAATTGATTTTAATAAAATGCGGTCAGATATTGGATGGGGGGGATTCGGCGGAACGAGTGATTGGATGGGTAGTTGTTTGGTATGGGTTGTATGGTTGGTTGGGATAGATTTCCACGTGTTTGTGGAGGGCATCAGGATCGAAGTAGCTTATCGAGGTTTGAATATCAGTTTTGCACCTACTCACCCCATTTTACGGTACTTAGTTTGGGACTAGAAGGCGCTATGATGTGATACGTTCCTAATATTCAGTATTATAGTTAAGTACCTATTGTCAAGCTAGTAAAAGTGAATAGCTAGTTATTATATTTACCAAAGAATATCCTTGTGGCTTTTTTAGTGCTGGATATTTTTCAAAGTAACTTTCAATACTTTCTTTACCAGCGTCGTATAAAGTCCGCGTTCTTGCTTTTAAAGTTCTCTCCCACTTCTCTTCAACTAAACACCAAGGATCAGAAGAATTTTCGAGCCATTGCAAATCGTCCTCAATATTCTCCTCATTGTCCTCACCACATGTGAAAATATTAGGCAAAGGCCTCGGAGATGGAACAGATGAGCACGTTGGACTATTTCCTCGGTTTCGTTTTCCATTTCCCTTAGGTAGAGCACCTAAATTCTGAAGGCGTCTGCGCTGATTTAGTACTTGATGCACAAGCTTGCCCCTGGCTTGGAGTACCTGGCCATTGGCAGTGGTGCAAGCTGGGATGTAATAAGATGTTGTTCTCTCGCCGGGAAAAACCTCTTTTATTCTAATAGCCCATCTATAATAGATCCCACCTGTGATGGCTGATGAGTTATTTTGATTCAGTATTTTCTTGGCAATCACGGCCGCCAGCAAATTTCGAGCACTATCCCCTTGTAGGCTTTTCCCTTTAAATGCCAGGAGTGAGGCGGAGTCAAGCGACTCCTTTAAAAGATTTTCCAAAATCTGAAAATTAATTTAGAAACTTTACTTTTCATTCGCCTATTTAATTAAAGTTTGTGAATTAGTAGATATACAGTGTGTTTTTTTTAAGTGGGCCAATATGGGAAAATCCTAAAGCATAGGAGATACAGGGAAACTATCTTAAGAAACATTAAGTAATTTTTTTGAGAAAAATAAATTTGGTATAGTCAAAATTTGACTAACTTCTGGGTAATTTGCAGAAAAAATGTACCTTTACTTTTTTTTTTAATTTCATATATCTTTGAGTCTATCGTATGCAGAATCATGAGCTCTATCGAGTCTGATAGAATAAAAAAAATGGCAAAACAGTCCCAAAATTTACATACAAAATAATTCGTTACGTTCATAGAAAAAGTGTAACGAAACTGAGAAATTATCAGTACTTTTAGTAATTGTCGGTACTTTTTCTATGAACGTAACGAATTATTTTGTATGTAAATTTTGGGACAGTTGGGACTAAGTAAAGGTACATTTTTTCTGCAAATTACCCTTCTACTGTTCCGATTTTTTTCTTTCCATACAATAAAATGATCCTCTCATGAAACTGACTAGATCTGCGTCAAAAAAAATCATCAAAATTATTAATTTTTAGGGACAACATACACTTGACCAAAATTCTGACTATACCAAATTTATTTTCTCAAAAAATTACCTAATGTTTCCTAAGACAGTTTCCCTGTATCTCCTATACTTTAGGATTTCCCCATACTGGCCCACTTAAAAAAAACCGGCCAAGTACGAGTCGGACTCGCGCATGAAGGGTTCCGTACCATTATCTATAATAAAAACTATTATCTATAATAAATTCGCAAGGTCGTATCTGCCTAAGTACGTAGTTTTTTGTAGATAACTCAAAAACGCCTAAACCGATAATGTTCAAAATAATTTTCGTTGAAAGAATATTCAAAGGTGTTGTATCTTCTTGAATTTTTTCATAATTTTTGGACTTGCGGTTCAAAAGTTACGGGGGACGGGGACACAATTTTTAAGAATTTCGGAGTCATTATTTCTGAATATATCCACTTAATCAATTTTTTTTAAAGAAACCTCAATGTTATTTTTAAAGACCTATCGATTGATGTGCATCATGCTGATATTTGGTAAAAAAATATTTTTTGACAATTACTTGCATGTATGAAGTGCCCCCCCCCCCTAAAATGATTTTTTTCAGAAATTTTACTACATAACTAAGTAGCAACACACACAATACACTTTATGTAAAAATTTGATAATGATACGTCTTATAGTTTCCGAGTAAAATGGCTGTGACACGGACGGACAGACAGACAGACACACATGACGAATCTATAAGGGTTCCGTTTTTTGCCATTTGGCTACGGAACCATAAAAACACACTGTATAATATGACTGATTGCCACGATAATAAATAAATATCTGGGAAACCGATCTTTGCTCGGAAAACATAAAAAAATCTAGATCGATTTTTCGCCCCCGAAAACCCCCATATAGCAAATTTCATCGAAATCGTTAGAGCCGTTTCCGAGATCCCCAATATACAGGTGGATTTTCTTTTTGGGACAGTGATGGCAGCTACCAGGAGTACCAGGTCCCGTGCTGCTACGAGAAAACGAAATTTCGTATAAAGATAGTTTGAGTCCCGGGGAAGGACATAGGATACTTTTTATCTCAGAAATCACCCCTTAAGGGAGTGAAAAGGGGGGTGGAAGTTTGTATGGGGAATCGTTAAAACGCAGATTGGATAAAAATAAGCTACCCAAGTTACTAACTCCACGCAGACGAAGTCGTGGGCAAAAGCTAGTAATCAATATTATGAAAACAAACTAAAATGATATAAAATAGCTTACTTACCCTGCACTCAGTACTAGGCTCAGCAGTCTTAAAATTTTCCTTTTTTGAAGGCAGCTTTTCTTCATCTTGTATAACTATTAAGTCAGCAGTGGATATATCCATCAGAGACAAATCCATCAGCGTCTACAAATTAATGATGCAATTAATATCATATAGTTACATTCAAACATACTAAGAGCAAAACTCCTAACTGTACAGTCGACGTCAAATATATGTTTACACTTTTGAACCAAGTCGAATGCGTCTTCATACTAATTGTTAGCGACCGCATTCGAGTAGGTAAAAAAGTGTAAACATATTTATGACCTCGACTGTACATTGGTGAACCTTATTACAAAAGGTCCTAGTGCTAGCGGTACACGCCGAAATTCGGTAAAATGCTGCAAATGGTGTTAAAAGTATGAAAATCGGAATGATTGATCTTTAGGCCATATGGATTAATTTGACCCGTAGCAGTAAAAAAATAAATAAAACCGAGAGGAATTATGACGTCATCTTTTTTTGTATGCGAAAAAAAAATTTTTTCTTCTGAATCCTATCGTGTTTGGTATCAAATGAAAGGGCTTTTGGAGCTGATTCTAAAAACATGTCACATTATTACATTTTAGTCAACTGTTTCAAATTATAATAAAATTCATTTTCGAAACACACCAAGTTTGGGCTCCTGCAGATACGATACCGTCGAATATTTTTTTGTAAAATATACCTCAAATGATGCTTAATATCCTCAAATGTAACACCATGGAAGCTTTTTTGAAATTAATTTCATTTAGTATTTTTTTTAATTTTTAATCATTATTAATCACTCAATGCGGGTATAATATCATTTGGGTAAAATAATTCTCGGAGCATTGAAATTTGTTTTACATATTCCTTGAGTAGTTGAGGCTTTAAATCAAAAAAGTCCTGATGGGTGGGGGGTGACTCAGTTTTTTGGCCGCCGACTGAGCAGGAAAGGGAAACAGGCCGGGAGTGGGGGCGGGGTCCATGCTCAAGGCAAATTTCGAATAAAAGGCGAAGCAATAGCCCAATACTTCGTAATGATTGCACAAACACCAGTGTTTTATGCTTTTTTATGAATATTTAATAGATATTTTGATAGATAAAACTTTGTTATAATGAAAAATAAAAATAAAATACTAAATGAAAATAATTTCAAAAAAGTTTCCTGGGGGTTACATTTGAGGATATTAAGTATCATTTGAGGTATATTTTACAAAAAAATATTCGACGGTATCGTATCTGCAGGAGCCCAAACTTGGTATGTTTCGAAAATGATTTTTATTATATTTAAAAACAAGTGGCTAAAATGTAAAGATGTGATATATTTTTAGAATCAGCTCAAAAAGCCCTTTCATTTGATACCACACACGATAGGTTTTAGAAGAAAATTTTTTTTTTTCGCATACAAAAAAAAGATGACGTCATAATTCCTCTCGGTATTATTATTTTTTTTACTGCTACGGGTCAAATTAATCCATATGGCCTAAAGATCAATCACTCCAATTTTCATACTTTTAACACCATTTGCAGCGTTTTTAGGCGTACCGCTAGGACTATCCACCATTCTACAGTTACTAGTGTGGGCATAACTATAAAATTATATTGTACAGTCGAGGTCATAAATATGTTTACACTTTTTTACCTACTCGAATGCGGTCGCTAACAATTAGTATGAAGACGCATTCGACTTGGTTCAAAAGTGTAAACATATATTTGACGTCGACTGTACAAACCCCCCAAGTTGTTACCAGTGGTGGATATTTTCCCACCTTTTACCACTGGTAACTAACTACTTATACTGATATTACTATAACATCTGGGATTTTTTTCCTAGGAGTAAGTAGTGGTAACAACTTGGTGGTAACTAGTGGGAATAAGCAGGTTTCACATATGTTCTTTTTAATCCGTCTTATTCTCTTTCTAACATTGTCCCATTTCTTTTCTAACACCTAACTACTACTAACGGCTAACAGCTAGCTACTTTTTCTACTTTGTAAGTAATGATAAACTATATATATATATATATATAGGTATAATTGTATGTGGTATTTACTGAGGTATTAACAGATGAAAACTCTGCCTTCCACGTGTTCCAGCATCTCATGAAAAGGGACCTAGGACCGGCTAATGGAATTAGTTCTTTTATATCTTCATATACTAACGCCGATAAGGATTGAATTGTTATTTGTTGTTCTGAAAATAATTATCACAATTCGTATAAGCGGGCAACAAAGTACATACTTACTCGTAGTACATGCGTTTCATTTTACACAGCGCGTGCGCCCAAAAAGTGCACGGAATGACACGGAACTATTATAGACGGAGAGCTGGCCACGTCAGATATGACACAATAATGAGAGCAACGAAACCCCTCTAGTTAGTTTGCTATACTATGCTTATTTCTAGATCCGGACATCTGGCAGCTGTAAAGTGGTGGCGGTCAAAGTTCTGGCTTTGATCCAATATTATGAAAAATTATGTCATTAATTAGATTATATAATATCCAAAAGTTTCGGTTGGGGGAAGTAGTGCCAAATGATTGATTATACTTAATGTAATTTTTGGTTACTCGCCTACTGTTTTTGTTTGCGCAATAATACACATTGTTTTTTGTTTTAATGTTAAAATATAGGCCCTGTTCTCTATGAATGACACAACTTCAGCAGTTTTTACCTATATCTGTATTACTTTTTTCCAACTTAAAAACTTTGTTGGCCAGTCACTCAGTGCTCCACTCATTAAAAGCTGCCAGATGCCCGGATCTAGTAATAGGGATGGTTATGCAATCTAACTGGACTGGTTAATAAACTCTCATTATTGTGTCATATCTGACGTGGCCAGCTCTTAGACCATTACCCTAGCCGCAGACACTCGGAATTTTCATACGATTTCCGTACGGAATGACAGGTGGGAACAGGACGTCGGTCTACAAATGCATAGCGCTCTCCCGCTTGCACATGTCATTGCGTACGGAAAATTCCGTGTGTGCGCGGCCAGAGGCCAGTTTTATAAAGCTACAAGTTACAATTTACAAGCTGAAGTCTCTTTCTAACACGTAGGGTTAGAAAGAGAGTTCCGCTTGTAAATTGTAACTTGTAGTTTTATAAAACTGGCCCCTGGTTTAACCCTTTTCGTCCTGGTGGTCATCTCTACTGACAGGTAATTTCGAAGGGGATGTATGTAAATAGGGTTTACATACATCCCCTTCGAAATTACCTGTACAAAAAAATAGTGTTTTTCCCCTTTTTTAGTCATAAGCCATAGATATCCTCAAACATTACGCCTTTATTACAATAAACAAAAATGTATGACACAAAGGGTTAAGTATTGTTTTGCGACGAATAGAATAGATGCTGCTCTATAGCATCTACCTACCTATTTACCTATAGCTATAGTATATAAGTAATTTAAATTTGGCAACAAACTACATAGGTACTTAGGTAGTAGGTATCTGTGTATCATTACGAGCCTGCGCGTGCAAAATGCACTAAACTATTAAGGATTGTTTTGCCACGACTAGAATAGATGCTATGCTGGTCAACCAAATCTTGTCAGTAAAAAAAGGCGCGAAATTCAAATTTTCTATGGGACGATATCCCTTCGCGCCTACATTTTTAAAATTTGCCGCCTTTTTCTACTGTCAAGATCTGGTTGACCAAGGATATTATAATATAATATACCTAATTAAAATTTCGGTCAGGTTCATGGTAGGGACGATTTAACACCGCGCACGGCTTGCCTAAAAATCGTATGCAGAGGCATAGTTTGGTAACCTTATGCCTTGGGCAAAAAAAGCATGGCGGCCACCCCAAGCGTCATAGCAATTCGTCTTAAAAACCTGCCCTAACAAGACACTGACCAATCAAACAAAAACAAGTAATCAGATATAATGTACTTACTGGTGAATTCAGGTATTAAGGCTGGGAGCTCCCAAGCCTTCAACAGCTCACAAACTTCATCCATGTTATTATTTCAAATCTCAATGGTTGCACATGCACGACACTACTAGGTATGTAAATACACTAGTTCGTTGAAAATGCGAAGACCGAGCTCCGCGTAGGGCTGAAGGCCCGAAGCGTCCAGGATGCTTAATCACAGAACAATATTTGTAGTCTGCGGAACGCGAGGCTGAGTGAGACTGACTCCCCGCTCGACCCGCTCCAACGGTCGTACGCGCCGCGCCAAGACGGCGCGGGCGGGGCGCGGGCGAGGCGCGGGCGGGGAGGACCGCGGGTGCACAAGTGCCCTCTCTTTCTCTCTCTTGATTGATCGGATTAACCGATTGTCTAATTTAATTATTAAGAAAATCGATTTAACAAATAATTCTTAGTAGAATGGAATATTTGTTTCGTAATTAATACAGTAACTTGATCATAATGGAATTGAATGTTTTATTTTCGTTGTTCTAAATATTATATGTTTAGTTGATTGAACTACCAAATCTTATGTAAATCAACAAATACAACATAATTAAATAAACTATTAAACTGTTCATAACTATTAACATGTTTATCTGTTTTAATTAATTTGTTAAAGATTGAATTAACCTACGTTACATAATTATGCCAACAAGTTAATAATAGATGCAAAGTATACAATTGTTAGGATTAATGACATACCTGCTTTATTAGTTCAATCACAGATACACTTATTGTTTTAAGTAATCAGCGTTCTTTAATTTAGATATGATCGTTATTGTTGTAATTAACTTTACGCCAACTAAGAGAAAACTGCTCTTAGTTGGTCTTCATTTTTTAGAGTGCAAAATGATGATGAAGAATACCGTCAAATAACGCTTGAATATAATGTGAATGATCGCCTAATCTGAAAACGATTACCAAAATTGCACCCATCTCTTCTTCAATACGTGATTGAAAGGGATTCAGTCGTCTGGCGGTATAAATACTTCATTATTATGGTCCAGGCTCCAGGTTGATGAGTCAATTGTATTCAATCCCCTCTTTGATTTGAGTCTGTCTGCTACCTAAGATATTTCTCTGGATGGATTTAAATAAATACCTTCACGTTATGTATTTAGGGCTATTTTTGACTGGATATGTTAGGTATAGGTACTATAGTAATTAACCACGGGGGATTTGAAGCATATATAAGATATGAAGAATATATAGCAAGTCAAATTTGTCTACAAAAAAGTAACGAGGAATACTTAGGGCCGGTTGCACCAAACTGTCTGTGAACGTAACAGTAATCGTAAAAAAAATCTTGTATGAAAAGTTTAACAGTTTTCTATGGGATGACAGCTCCGTCGCCATATTTAACGTTGATGAGTCTGTTAATTGTGCGTGGTGCAACCCACCCTTATTGAAAGCTTTATTCTATGTTAATAGCAGCTTCTAATAAGAACGCGCTGATTATGTAAATAAACGTAAGTTACAAGTTATTATTACATGGTTTTACGCATAATTTTGCCACATTTAATACGCGGACGTAACTTGTTTCAACACTATCAACGGAGTAATAAAAGCAAGAAACTCTTTATTTGCTTGCTAGATAATTTGCATTTTATTTGCCGCCACTAAACTCATCATTGTTATGTAAATTGGGGTTCTGTTGAAGATTTCATCAGCTATATAATTACTGGCTACTTATGCCCCGACTACACAAATGGTATGATCAAAGTCTGAACCTATCGAACTCACCTTACGAGGAGTATTGTGTTACCTTACCAATATTTTGTATGGATCTACGAAAAGAAGCAAGATGTAGTTTAGGGAAAAGGCTGAAACTTAGAACTTTTATAATAATAAAACATACATACATATATTATTTTTATAAATTTTAACAGTGAAATAAAGAGATTTATCTCACTTTTCATGTCGCTATAAGTAAGATATACACAGAGGTGGAAAAACAGTCTCGAAGGAGTGCTTGGCCGAGACAACCTACCGTATGTCCAGTAAATGATCACTTAAAAGTGTATGACCATCGATTTAATGAGAAATGTACCTTGAAAAACTTGCCCTTAAAACTTTTTGGAATACTTAAAATAATACCAAAGATCCCTAATTAAAATTAGCGACAGAAACCATATTCATTGAGATAATGTTTGCATTTTAAAATCAGACCACTTCTCTTATAACCACCATTAAGATATTACCGAGCAATTAGGCTTATGGAACAGGTTTTTATGCCCCTAAGAGAGGTGTAATATCTCGATTAAACGAGCTTGCGTTGGAATGTCATCTTTCTTCTATTTATCTTACATTGCATCCGCTTATTGCCGTTGGATTTGTAAGTGCCGTAGGATTGGGAAACGATAAAGAACCTAATTTTTCAATGGTTGTTTGTTACTGTTCTGGCGTGGTTTGATTTGATTTGATGTTGAACACGTCTTCTACGCTATACTGCGGCCCAAAATTGCTAGGTTACTTTATCTAATATATACTTGTTTTTTGGGTTTTCTTGGATGTTGCTTGCTTCAGTCATTTGGCAATCATTATAACCTGACACATCGGCTCTGTAAAGTGATGATGCGGGTTACGCAGATTTTCTTTGTCCTTTAGCACTTCGTCGACCTCGAACATTTTATATTATTAGCAACTGCAATTAATAGTACTTTTGATTTAATTATCCTCCTTTTTTATTGCGTTTGTAATTACTACAGATTTATCTATCCGTTTCAGTACCACGGCTCTTTACTTTTCAATGCCTCATCGGTACGCCCACATATCTAATGCCTCTGCCTTTTTGCTCATTTACCAATTAGATCCAATTTTAATCAGAGCCAACAAGAAACAACTTAACGATCACATAGCGTCACTGAAGAGGACACCAGTAACGTTTGTACTGTACCTTTTTAGAAAACCTTGACGCTGCTGGCCTTCCGTGGCCTTCATTTAGAGATAAATAATCTGTAAAAATGATGATCATTCATGATGATGAAACCTTTGTTTCGTGTTGACTCATTAGTCAATACATTCTTTCCCTCATTAACTGCTCGGCTGCTTTATACAAATATGGATATTCTTCGTTTACTTAGGATGCGATCGCGGTCGGAAAACGATGCTCATCAAACAAGTGTTTGAACCAACAGTAGTCTTGGGGTAACGAGTAACCGTATATCTGAAAGATAAGACTTCGGTAGGTGTATTGTTGAAACTTTAGAGCTCTTCAATAAATTATTACATTTCAATACATTGCTTTTAAGAAGGAGTATGTAGGCGACGGCACTCTTAATATAACTACTTATTCGAAAGAAAATACATATTTAGGTATACCAAATATTTACATTAGTGCAAAGGCGACGGACTGAGACTGATTGGCGTATTCCCATATGAACATGCGGCAACGGATATATATTGAACTATTATCGTCTGTGCCGGTCAGGCAGACTTGGGAAGGATTCGTTCTCATTCGTGAACACCCCAAGTGACCATAGGGGGTACAAATGGGAGAACACCGGTCAACTGAATTGGTATCATAAGTTAGATATCTGAATTTGTGCCTCTATTATTAAAAATCTAGAAAGCGTGTCTAACATCTGTGGCCTCTCTGAAAATCCGAATTAAACTCCTCTTTCAGCCTTAACCCCATATTGCCTGAACGCAAACGTCCAACTTTTCCCATTCACTTTTTGCCTAAAGTGAACAAATGTTCAATTTCCTTTTGCCCGTGAATGATTAAAAATGGGTTTCCATTCTGTTATTGGAAAATTGTTCGCATCTTGCCGAGGATATACTCGTAGGAATGTTTTATTATTTTTTCTCTTCGATCTTTTATATTATATCGTCGAGTTCTACTATGCATCATTACTGCGTCGAGTTCTATATGCATACAGAAACGACACGTTGGAGAGATCCATTGTAAGCTGACACTTAAAGATGTGCCAATTCATAACGAGGAGGGACCTAGGATATAAGGCTTGTGTCATTATAGGATACAGCAGCAGATCACAAATTTATTGTCATGAAAACAAGCGTGTCAAGATCAATTTGAACACTTCGGTCTCGGTCGCTTAGCCTCTTCTACCTACATCTGTCTAAATCACTAATGTGTGACATAAGTATATAATTTCTAAATACACCGCTGAGATAACGCCACATCTTCTACGGTTTTTAATTACCAGCACTTATGTAATTACACGCTGCAACCTGATGTCCGCCCGAGCGCCACCTCGGGCTGATTCCAAGCACTTACCGACGGCAGGCCGAGGCTGGGAACAGAGGGCCTACCGCGAAGTTCGAAAATCGACAAAACGATGGTCCCGTCTCTATCGCTCTTGCATATACGAAAGAGAGTGATGGAAATAGACGTTTCGATGAACGAAGTGCTTCGCGGTTATAGGCCAGGTTGTTTTCAACCGACTTCAAGATTTCGAAGGAGGAGGTTCTCAATTCGTCGGGATCTTTGTTTTTGAAGGGGAAACGTACGTAGCGCTACTGGCTCATGATAGTCATGATAAACGCGCTATATCACTGATCACACAACTGACACGATGTACATTATATCGTTCTGTGTTCACCAAGAAAAGTAACTCGTCAACTTATCGTTCGTCTCTATCTCCCAATAAATTGCATAGGCACTGACATATTATAAAAGCGATTGCCTTTCGACCCAGGGGTAAACAAGGCCTTGTCACCGAAAATCGACGGAAAAATATCGCGAGGAAATCGGACCAAAAATAACTTACAGATATCTGAATCAGTAGATCTCATAAAGACCACTCACCCTCGCTTGTGCAAGCAATAAGAATATACCGCCTGAGTCGTCTGACCTGGCCACTAACCGCAAAATATGAGCCTAAATGACGAAACGACCTACAATTGATTCAGTAATCATTACTTAATTCTTTATCCCATTTTGTCAGCTGCACTTCCTATGTTATGAAACTTGACAATAGACACCTCTCAGGAGCTTCTTTAGATCCGATTGCAACATCTTAATCTTCTTGATCAAGCCTTCCCAATCTTCATTGTAGGTAATCAGTTAGTTTTTAATCTAATCGATGTCATCTATTTCTTTTTATACCGCGCCAGTGGCAAGCAGGTATACGGCCCGTCTGATTATAAGCAGCTACCGTAGTAATGGACGCCTGTAACAGAGGTATATCTCGCTTCCCTTTAGCACAGCCCAAGTAAGGAAGTACTTTTATTTTACAACAGAGCATCCACGCCAATTACTCTAGCTATTGGCCAGCTCTGCATATCATGTATTGATAAACCTAGAAAAACATCCTACAAATACTAGGTACAGTCGGCATCAGCCCATCAGATATATTGGAGAGGCCAAGGTGGTATATCGTAACAATGTCTCTATTGTTGTGGCGATAAAGTGCATGTTCCGATATTTTTGAATAGATTGGCCGCTCCGATACATTTAATGGCGACTGTACAGTCACCGGCAATAGTATCTTCCTACACGAAGGCCGCAAAAATATGTGACACGCTCTTATTTGTAGGGCCATAAGAGCGTGTCACATTTTTTTGCGGCTTTCGTGTAGGAAGATACTTTTGCCGGTGACTGTATATAACTCTGACCGAATTATTTATCATTATCACTTCCTATTATGAAACCCGAACAATGCGCTTTCAGGCTCTTCCTCCATTTTGATAATATTTGTCGTGACATCCAAATTGTTACCAGTTTAAATCAAAAGCGTGGTTTCTTGTTTCTTTATTATTGATTGGATAATTGGTAGGTATTGCGTGGCCGGCGAATAATCCGTCTGATTCTCTTAATTGAAATCAGCCAGACTAATTAAATGGCGCTAAAAATAGATTATAATTAATTAAGAAACTCGCAAAAAGTTTGATTGGTAAGCTTTTCTGCTACCGTTAAGGAAAATATAAGTTTTATGGATAATAAAGATAAATATTAAGGCAGGGCTTGGGTCGATTATTTAAGTACATCCCGAGATTGTCGAGATAGCCGCTAATTATAGTTTTATTTTATTTTATACGTACTCAAGTATATCTAAAAGTACCTTTTTCATAGATTTCAAAGTTAGCTCTTATAGTAAAAGCTTTTTAAGAGTCTGAAGCTCTTTAGTAACATTCGGACTTCGTGAAAAAAAACACTGAAATGTACCTTCCAATACTAATTTAATAGTCACCTATTTCTAAATTGTATACGTATGAATATAATGCGAATTCCAATATACAGTCAGCGGCAGAAGTAGCTAAGCGGATGAAGTGTCCAAAATGAACTTTGCACGACTTTATTGTTAAAAGAATAAGAACGTGTGAAGGTCATTTTGGACAAGTCCCGCTAAGCTACTTCTGCTGCTGACTGTACAAGTAAAGTACCTACCTACATAAATACTGTTCTGGAATTAGCGGAAGTAGGAGAAATGTAGTTACAAGATTCGTGTGACGGCTTAACAGCTTTAAATTCACTAACAAAAGCTAATATCGTAACCCCTCGGAGATTCCGTGTTTTTCGCGTTATGCAATTTTGACGTGGACCTCCAGACGTTCACCTCTGCTCCGTGCGCAGACCACTTGAGCTACTAGACGATCATAATTTGTCATCCCATACAGATCTATCAAACGTTTCATACAAGCAAATTTTATTGACGAGCATTCCTTAGTTGTTTTGCTCAAAGCTTTTACAACTCTAATTACATTATATAATATAACGGCTTCACTCACGTCTCATTAGTCACTACGCGCGACATGTTTCGGAAGGCTAAGGTCTTCAAGCAATAAGAGTGCTACCCAAACCAGTCCGCGTGGCTCGCTACTGCGAGGCGCCTTGCTGATTAAATTTAATATCTGAAATTACACTTTATGTGGTAGACCATGCGTTCTTTATCATCATCATAAGTCTTTTTTCATCATGACAGTTGATTTTAGCGGCGTATGTACGCGACAAACGTCGTCTCTCGTGACTGAACTGAAGAAGCCTATGCGAGAGTGACATTTTCGTAAAGCATAAATTAGCCGGCAATTTTCAAGAGTCGTCCGGCCTTACTAAGCTTAGAGCTTTAAACCAACCGGAGTGGCCATTGACAGGCGTTCCCCTCTGCCGAAAATGTATGACCAGTGGTCATACTCATTGTATGGACTGACGTTTATCTGACGGGGCTATTTTGACGTTTCGCATACATTTGACGTTCCCCTCCCCCGCAAAAATCGGCAGACTTTTTTTGTATAGAAAATGACAGACATGACCGGTCCGGTTGGTTTAATAGTCAAAGTTACTAAGTGACTAAGTTCCATAGTCTGCAAAGTTCTTTATAAACGCTTCATCATGCGAAGTCTTGTCTATGTCTAGTCTGTGGCTCCGTGTCTTCGTTTGACACTTCCTATGAAGGATTTCCACTTTCGCCTTGTAAGCTCTAACTAATTGCTTGTCACGCAGGACTGAAGAGATTTAATTTTATGATCGTGTGCCGGAATTGGCTATGCATAAGCTTCATACATTTTACCACTTAACTGCCGGTTACAGGTAAACTAACTAAACTCCGGTATTTATTATTGTTGTTTAGTAGTTACTAATATGTGGTGACAGGGTGACCAAAAAATCGTCACATATACAGAGTAACCAATAAAGAACTAGATTCCCGTTGGCTCTAAGGTTTTGGGACGCAGCCAATCCTCCCTAGGTGGTTTGGGAACCTCTCAGATTGATTTCATTTTTGGATTTTTGTATGGCCATTGAGTGGCGGCGGTGGGTGATGAAGAGGTTCCAAAACCACTTAGGAACGATTGGTTTCATTGCACCCCAAAACTTTACAGCCATGGGAATCTAGTTCATTTTGGGCACTCTGTATATGTGACGATGTGTTCCATCAAAGTCAGTACTTAGATATAAAGTTCAGTCTATTTACACATTTTTGACACCTCACTCGCAACTATTAAGTAAATATAAGCACCAAGCAAAACAATCTAACTGCTATACAATAATTTAAAACAAAAAAAGAACCGACTTCACTTAGGATCCGCTATTCTAAGAGGAAATGACAAAGTTGCTATAAAAAATAGTTAAATCACTATAAGTGTGCCTATAATAGTTGAAGAATTCCCTCGATTTCTCCAGGATCCCATCATCAGATCTGGACCTGGTCACAATGGGACCACCTGTAAAGTATACTCTTAAAAAAAAAAGATATTTCCAAATCGGTCTAGCCGTCTTCGAATAATCGGTGAACATACATAAAAAAATATCAAAAAAAAAAACAAAGATCCCGACGAATTGAGAACCACCTCCTTCGAAATCTTGAAGTTGAAAAGAGTGCATCATGCACCCTTGCATGTCTCATATTAATTAGCAAACTTGCATGCACTCAACCATACCAGGGGCCTTGGCTCGCGTGATGCCGTCTTCATAATCGCTTCATAATGACACTAATAACACTATAAATTATCACTGAATGCGAACACCGACCAGTTAGTTGCACAAACAAGTGCTAATAATAAGAATTGTTTGTTTAGTTAAAACGTCAACACATTTTTATACCACTCAATTGTTCTTTGTGAAATAGTCTGGCATATCCTTACTGATAAGTCAGACGTCCACGTTGAATTAAAAACATATGCATAATATATTATTGAATTTAAACTTTGGTAATAGGTCAACAGTAGACCGTAGGCAAGCCTACCTCATCGAGTAGTACCTGGTAGCCTGAGCCAAAGTGGGAGCATTTTGTACAGCTAGCAAAAAAACTACCCATTTTTTTTACCAAAACGAATTCATCGTCTAGCAAGTGGCAAAAATTCGATCCAAAAATATTGGCACTACTTGAATAAGAAATTTTGTTTTACACAAAAAATAGTTTAATCATTAGTCATTAACGGCCTCTTAGCCTAGTTGGTAGTGACTCTGCCTATGAAGCAAGAGGTCCCGGGTTCGAATCCTGGTCAGGGCATTTATTTGTGTGTTTATCACGGATATTTGTTCCTGAGTTATGGATGTTTTCTATGTATTTAAGTATTTATCTATATCTATCTATTATATATATCGTCGCCTAGTACCTACAACACAAGCCTTATTGAGCTTTCTGTGGGACTGGGTTGATTTGTGTAAGATTGTCCCATTATATTTATTTATTCAATCATAAAATCCTAGGCGACTCCAGTGTTCTCACTGCTCTATATTGCCACCACTTGTCCGTACGCTAATAATTACAAGTGTAATTAACCTGTAACTGCGTAACTAGTATAAATGGACTGTAAACAATTTGTTTCACGTTTTTTTTCTACTCAGGTAGGTAGTGAAGCGGATAAATAATCGTTTTTTCATGACATTTGTCAATTTAACTGACTATTTTTAGCAATTTAGTCACGTTAATGTTACTCGATCAAAACTGCGCTATGTGAAAAGAAGACTGCGTATATTCAATTCAATTCAATTCAATTATTTATTTATCTCAGGCTCTAGGCCCATAAGCATGTTAGTAATCTTAGTAACAATGCTACATCATTTCATAATATGTTTCATTGCAAGAACATAGAGCCATTGATACATCTTAAACGCCTTTAAATCGGATGTTAACCAAAAACTTATTCCGGGTTTTACAGGAAATAAAAAAAAAATCTATATATGTACCAGTACTTTTAGGGTAAGCTTAAAATAATCGTGGTGATGATGATTTTTTTGGAAAATCCAACATGAGTATGAGTAAGTATCTTTTTTGTTCGCGAGCTTTCACGGTTCGTAGGGTCAGGGCCGATTCGTCAAACCAGAGACCTTGGTGTCATCGGACAATGACTCCCTTTGTCAATGCCCATCACTAAATTGTCATATGTATCTTGCCAAAGGTGCCGTGATAAAGTATGCTTTACGATGTCATTTGACTCATTTGTTACCTCTTTTTTAGTACTAAAAATTGCGAAATAGGTTTGGGTATGGATAGCCACTGTTAATTTTAGATAGAGGTTCAAATGTTGTTGTTGTCCTTAATAGAAAAGGGGCAGAAGGCTTTTCAAGTTTGCGCCATACTTTCCTATATTCAGCGATCCTCTAGAAATTCAAAATACCTTATACAGTCACCGGCAATAGTATCTTTCTACACGATGGCCGCAAAAATATGTAACAGCCTACAAATAAGAGCGTGTCACATATTTTTGCGGCCTTCGCTTAGGAAGATACTATTCCCGGTGACTATACCTACAATTCGTTTTCTTTCAACTCGCGATAGCCAATTCTAGGAAAAGTAAATGTGACATTGTCAAACGAAATTGAAAACCCTCTGCCCTCACACTTCCCATTCAAATTATATGTCCATTCCATTACCACACCGTTCAAGACGCATTTCAAATTTCAATACAAATCCAACACCATATTTGTACCGAGTGTTGTAACGTAATCAGAACCAGTGGGCATTCAATGGCCGCCTTGGTCCTTTGTGCATCTATGAGTAATGACACCGTCTAATACTTCTACAATTGCTTCAAATTTCCGCTTTGTGAGTTCATCTTGTACTCATATGTTATGAAAATCGATTACGTTCTTTGACTTTTTTGCAATCTGTTACGGACGTTTCTTGGAAGAAGTATGTTTGGAGGAGAGCGTGTTACTACGAACTGGGCTAGCGCAAATTGGAATCAAACTGCAACTTCAAATACAAGTTTTTGCACCAAGGGCTGTAAAGTTCATAAATCATAATGGTCTCTATATTTTCTGAACATGAGTGACAGTATTAAAAATAAAGTTTGAAAAGACTTGGAGCCTTACATTTCGAAGAATCAGTAATCAAATTCGTGTTATCTCAAGTTCGTTGCTTCAAGATTCTGTCACGTAATTTTAAATATTACATGCGGCTTATTTCAGAACGCTAATGAGCTTTTCATTATGTTCATCGTTCTAACAATAAAGCAATAAGTTTGCCCGTGCATGGGAATTGATAAATCAACAATATACAGAAAGTGAAACCACATTTTTTCCTACAGTTTTCATTATTTACCTATCCATTCAATCTAAATGATTTATTTGACTTTCTCCAGTAAACAATGCGCTTAGATTTCTGATAGACACACGGTTTTGTGATAAAAAGTGTTTATTTGCGGAAGAAAAGGCCATTAATATCTCGTTCGGCCGCGTATGGCAATTATTGGTAAAATATGGACGCCTCTCGAGAGCCGCAAATTATGCGCCTTGTGTTCTGGCGTGGCAGATGCGTTTGTGGCGCTCAAGATGACTGGCATTTAACTACTTTAGTCAACGATTTGTGTGAGAACTAAAATAAACTTTAATTGCACAAAATAAATACAGATCCTTTGTTTAATTACTTGTCAGGCTGTTAGTATTACTTTTAGAGCATTTTATTTCTATGTCATTACCAGTCTAAAACTATTTGGTGGTAGGTACGTGGTTCCAAATAGACAACCCGTCTTTTAATGTCCTGTTTAGTTTGATTATCATTATCAGTGCTCCTTCGCCACGGCTTCTATAGCCAGATTATTACAAACAAAAATTTTAAATCTTTCATTTATGAAAGCATAGAGAAACTGACTATATTGTTTGTTTTTATTGTTAAGTTTTTAATATTTATTATGGATATGCAAATTTCAAACAATTTTCTATATTGTTAATTGAATAAATAATAAAAAAAAAATATATATATATATATAACACCTTTCCCATTTAATTATAGTCCACCCCGTGGCCATTCTGCCACAACTGTACCTACTACTAGTCAGTACCATCAGTACAGCCAGGATTGGCCTTTACTTAGTTCAAATCGCTGAGTTGTAACCAAGGTTAACTCTTGAAAGTTTTTGAAACTAACGAGCCTCATTAAATTCCAGGTTCATGGGCGTCTGCGTGCACGAGGGCCAACTCCACGCCCTCACGGAGTACATGGAGGGTGGCTCCCTGGAACAAGTCATCCTGGGGATGCCGCCGGAGCCCCTCCCGCAGTCGGCGCGCATCTCGCTCGCGCACGACATGGCGGCCGGGCTCGAGTACCTGCACTCGCTGGGCGTGTTCCACCGCGACCTCACCGCCAAGGTACAGAACACTTATTACATGGAGGCTCCAACGAGCAGCTCCTGGGCATGCCAGGGCACCTGGTCTCGACCGCATGATGCAGTCGACAACACGGAGTACGTGAAAGCTCACTCGAGCGGCCCATTCTGACCTCACCGCTTAAGCACTACATACCCCAGCACATGTCTCTCTAAACTCTAACCCATTATGATGAGTGATTGGAGTGGTTATCATAGCGCTTGAAACAAAGTCGGCACAATGAATGTCGACTTGCGGAAAACCTGGAGTCTAGCTAAACAAATGTCATGTCATGTTCTATGAACTCATTCTTGACGAAGTGAAACATTTCTTGCTGTATTTAAAGGTTCTCCCGATACCAAATAATTTTAAACAAACTAGTTCCCTCGGTTTCTCCAGGATCCCATCATCAGACCTCGACTTGGTGACAATGGGACCATCTAGGGGTTATACCCGTTCGATTAAAAAAAGAGTAACATACATACAAAAAATATATTTATAAAAAAATTGTCGAATTGAGAACCTCCTCCTTTTTTGGAGTCGGGTAAAAAAACGTCTTTTCCAATTCCGTGGCCATTTGAGAGACCACCAAAAACAAAATATATTTATTAGACGATGACAAATAATTTTCTCTTTTTTCAGAATGTATTAGTAAGAAAGCACGGCGAGGGAGACTTTACCGCAGTCGTGGCCGACTTCGGCCTAGCCGCTAAAATACCTCAACCAGTGTAAGTGCCACTTGAATTCTACCTCATTCCTGAAACGTACGTTCTTTGGGAACTTTGGATACAGCCCGCTGACAGACGAACGAAAAAACATCGGATTGAGCTGATCAAGGCCGTCTTTACTATAAGCTCACACGGCCCCCTGGCCCAGGGCTCTCATCCTCAGGGGGGGTTCAAAAGATCTTAGACGACGCTTTTTTACAGTCAACGTTGTACTTAATTGAGCGCCTGAGGGCCCCCGATTTTCAAGTATCCAAGGGCCCAAATTCTTACGTGCCCTAGGGCCCCGTCACGTGTTAGGGGCCTTGGAGCTGATGCTTGCGATCCAGCGATCAAGTTGTCAGACCAACACACACTATTACATATATTACATATATAATTAAGTCAAGAGAGAGTTGCGTGCCATAATCTGTGAGTTTATTAACGTCATATAAAAAAACCCTGGTCATAAAAGCGTCCCTAATGTGATCTTCATAAGAATCGCGTTTAGAAACCATATGCGAGCGAAATGTGCAGGTTTGAAGATTGATTAGTCGGTTTTGCGTGCGGTCTAAGATAGCGTTTGAGTGCCTGCGTAGCGCTTGATTGCATTATCACAGTGTAAAATCGAAATAACAGTTTGTCATGCATGGCCGCGTATGGCACGGTCCATAAGATGTTATAGAACTTCTTCGAATCAATAAGTGCAAATGTTTTAGAATGTAAATCGCTCATGTCATTCGATTGAGAATATTGGCAAATCACGATGTTTCTATTTAGACGTAATATCACGTCATTTGTGTCATTTTGTAAAGGCTATTGTAGTACAAGTGAAAATAACTATATCTTAATGAACGATTTTGTATTAAAAAAAAACTTAAATATTTAGATGAGCTGAAAAGAGCTTTAAAATCATCGAAAATGCAAATGTGTGGATGTTGGACATAGTTTTTCCGTGTAGGTACCACGTCAGGAAATATTTTCAAATTCAAAACTAGATACCTACAATTATATTCTAGTATTTAGTAGGCATTTTTTTTTTTTTTTTGAAGCTAATAAATTGATGATAAATGCAAATTCAAAACTACCTACGTAAAAAAAATTACCTATAGTAGAATAGGCTTGTCGTATTATGAATTCGATTGTCATCAAATAAACATTATACAGGGTGTCCCAGAAATCGACGACGTCAAGCCGTGAATGGATGATAGACCAAGCTGTAACGGTTATCAGAAAAATACAAAAAAAAATCTATCTCATAATTATTTTTCTGATAACTGGTACAACTTGTTCGGATGATAGACCGAGACGAGCAGACGAGACAGTTTGCTTGTGCATATTGGTAAAAATAGTTCACCAGATATTTCAATGAATGCCAACTTTTAGCAGATATTTATAGAAGCAAAACAAAAAGGAATGCCAAAAAAAGTTGCCAATACAGTTATGATTAATTTGCGTGTTACGTAAAGTTTTGTGTATGCCAGTAACGTGGGTAGATTGTGTTCATTCACAACTAGTTCAATGCCACGAAGTTTCATAGCCCACAGAAATAACTACAGCTGATTATACTATATTTACAAATAGTATTAGCTTGCCAGGTGTACGGGCACTTGTAGAAAACGTTCCTGTCACGTTTTGAAAGCTATTTTGGTCTGGACATTTTAACTTTGTTACAAAGAGTGTAAGATTAGCGGCATGTAATGACTAATGATATTGGTATTATAGAGTGAAATACGTTAAATTAGTAATCGATAACCAGGAAACATCTATGGAACAAATGTCGACATCATGCTATAGATAAGCGGTCCTCATACTTTTTTGGTGACAGCACCCTTTTGGAAAGTGAAATATTCGACGGAGACCGAAAATTATAAAAATAAATGATATGTGCAAGCGAATAGAACAGCTGGTTTTTGAATATAAAAAAGTATTCTCGCAGCACACTTTGAAAATAGCTGCTATACTTAGATAGACAAAAAAAGAATTCCTCAAATCGGACCAGGGGTCTCGGAGTAGGTGAACATACATTCAAAAAACATACATATAAAATATAAAATAAAATAAATAAATATTTGGGGACAATCTTACACAAATCAACCTAACCCCAAACTAAGCAAAGCTTGTGCTATGGGTGCTAGGCGACGATATACATACTTAGATAGATAAATACATACTTATATACATAGAAAACATCCATAACTCAGGAACAAATATTTGAGATTAGCACACAAATAAATGCCCTTACCAGGATTCGAACCCGGGACCTCCTGCTTCGTAGGCAGGGTCACTACCAACTGGGCTATGGAGGCCGTTTATATAGAACCTCCTTCTTCTATAAAATTTAAGTCGGTTAATAAAGTCGTATCTACTAAGATAATTATCTACACCACACCCGCTTAGCTATTTCTGATGCCGACTGTACGTATACTATGTTTTTTTGCAGGTTTATTACATAGTGTAGGTATTACAGTTATATAATGCTTTGATTGTTCTACAGCAATGGCTACCGGCTGCCAAGCGTGGGCTCCCCGTGGTGGATGTCGCCCGAGTGCCTGCGCGGGCGCTGGTACGACAACCGCTCCGACATCTTCTCCTACGGCATCATACTGTGCCAGCTGATCGCCAGGGTAAGAACCATTCACCCTGTTACCCAGATCTGACCCAAGTGCTGTGTGGGTACAGTACCGCCTAAACCCGGCACAAGCTCGTAAACCATCGGCTATACCTTTTTTTTGACGCAGAATAAAAAGGCTTTTTTTCATTCTATCGCTATTCAGGTTCCCGTTAAAGACTGAACGACCGGCGCTGAAGGGGTGACGGAATAAAATATCCTATGTCCATAGCTGAGACTCAAACTATCTTCATACCAAATTTCATCTTAATTGATTCAGCAGTTTAAACGTAAAGAGGTAACAGACAGACACACTTTCGCAGTTTATGCTTGTATTTTATCTAGTAGAAATAATTCTACTTACACTACGTACGTAGTTGACCAAAAATGTGGTCTACCACCCTACGGTTGAGGTTCGTTTGAACGTCATGAGACAACAAGGTCGTGCATGTTTTAAACTCCGTTAGAAATGTCTACCTTAGCGATCGTTAGATCTCGCAGAAACTTTTGTGAAAACTGGTAGACCACTTTCTTGGTCGACTGTACCTATTAAAATTTTAACTCACTCTTTATAATGTTACAGGTGGACGCCGATCCGGATGTGCTTCCTCGCACGGACAACTTCGGCCTCGACTACATGGCGTTCGTAGAACTGTGCGACGAACAGACCGTGCCGGACTTCTTGCGACTCGCCTTCAACTGTTGCATCGTGAGTGTCCCTTATGCGATCACCTCGTGTACCTTATATCCTACGTCTGACTTGTAACACGTTCGTAGAACTGTGCGACGAACAGACTGTGCCGGACTTCCTGCTGCTCGCCTTCAACTGTTGCATCGTAAGTGTGCTTTATACGATCAACTTGTGTATCTTATTCTACGTCAGAATAGTAACACGTTCGTTGAGTTGAGTGACGAGTAGACCGTGCCGCGGACTTCCTACGGCTTGCCTTCAACTGTTGCATCGTGAGTGTCCCTTATACGATCACCTTGTGTACCTTATATCCTACGTCAGAATAGTAACACGTTCGTACAGCTGTGCGACGTACATTCCGTCATCCGTGCGGACTTCCTACGGCTCGCCTTCACCTGTATCGTGAGTGTCCCTTATTATACGAGCACCTTGTGTACCTACCTACGTCTGACTTGTAACACGTTCGTAGAACTGTGCGACGAATAGGCCGTAATGGACTTCCTGCTACTCGCCTTCAACTGTTGCATCGTGACTGTCACTTATACGATCACCTTGGGCACCTTATAATATATCCTACGTTTGACTTATAATGTAAAACGTTCATAGAGTTGTGCGTGTGCATCTTGTGTACGTTAAAAACCTACGTCTAACTTGTAACACGTTAGTAGAACTGTAACGTGCCGGATTTCTTATGACTTGTCTCCAATTGTTGCATAGTGAGTAGCTTATACGATGACCTTGTGTGCCTAATGTTTCGTACACTCCACAGAGTTCTCTACAAAACTTAGCTCGTGTTATAGCAACTGCAGGTATACTTATTTATTTAGTATCACTTACAACACTACAAGACACAAGTCACATATTATTGTCGTGTTTGTTGCAGTACGATCCTAAAGCCCGGCCGCTATTTCCCGAGATAGTGAGCAACCTCGCTGAGATCAAGGAGAGTCTGGACGACGCGCCGTGGGGGTACGCGCCGAACATTAGCTACGAGAGGTATGAGTCTATATTTTGTACCCAGCAGTGTTCTATTGTTATTTTTTGGTAAAAAATTTTTAGTAGCGTTAATGTTTAGATTGAGTTTGTTAGGTAGTTCATTTATTATGAGTGTAAAGAAGAATGTAGAATTTGTTATTTATTTATATGTTATTTGTTTGCAGCGAGGAATCCGACGCGTCAGGTCCGCGCTCCTGCCCCGGGCTGTACGCGTGGCGTCCGCAGAGACACGTCAGCCACGACCCGCTGCGGCATACCCCGCTCGATACCAGTAAGTAAAATACAGGGGGTACTTAGAAGGTATCACGAATAAATATTGATTGTTATTTTTTAGGAGATTTATCCAATAATTTGGAGACACATTTCTACTGTTAATGTTTGAAGCTACGTGTGAATAGTTTGGCATTTGTTTTCTCTCCAGTCCAGCACCGGCGCTCGCTGTCGGAGCTGGAGTGGGGCGCGGCGGACAGCGCGCGCGCGGCGCCGCACCGCTCGGCGTCGGCGCTGCCGGGCGCGGGGGCGGGGGAGGGGGCGTGCGCCCGCGCGCGGGGGGCGCCGCCCCGCCCGGCGCGCCTGCTGCGCCTCGCGCACATCATGCTGCTGCGCGACCCCCCGCGCGGCCGCGGCGGCACCCCGCTGCACACCTTCCGCGGCGTCAACAAGATCCTCGAGCACCCGCACTCCCGGGCTAGCGGGTGAGTCGAGACAATATTCATAAGTTGATGCCGCCGAACGAGACTACACCGATTAAAATATATGTTAATAAGAGATTCGCCCAACGGAGAGAAGAAACACTCCATTGCATACGTTTTGATGTATTAATAAAATCCTGTATCCGCATTCAACGGTCAGCGTAAAATTACTGAGTGTTTCTTAATATGCAAATGCATTTTTTAAATAATAGTCAATAATCTGCGCCCGACACTCATGAAACCTCCGAAGCCCAAGAGCACTACTAAAATTATCAATTACGTTATTAAAGAATTAGCGAATGAATCACTGTATGAAACATTAAATTAACTTCTTAAGTTCACTTTAAGCATAACAACAACATAGTCCTATCTAACCTACTCTATTAAAAAAACTAATAAGATATCTCGCCAACGTAAACTACTTCATCTCCTCATATCCAATCAAATTCAATCCTGGTCACGGCACCAAACTGTAACAACCTATTCACAACAATTCACTACTTTCCTATAGGCAAATAAACTTAATTGAATTCAGGTCAAATATATTCTTCTTCTTTTAAAGATTCTTAAATACATACACAAAAACCCACAAAAAATAGGTGCACTTTTCTTACTATAATTTGACGTTACAGTATTATACTAACAAATCGTTTTGATGTGTCATAAAAAGTAGCTGATTTAATTCGTTAGGAAAGTAGCCAATTGAAACGTTTCGTACATTGCTCAGTTTCTCGTCGTGCGTGGAGCTGCCGTCGCCGCTGGTGCGCGTGTTGGACGAGCCGGAGCTGGGCGAGCAGCGCTGCGCGTCGCTGCCGTCGTCGCCCGGCCTCAGCCGCCGCGGCTCGCTCGAGCGCCCCGCGCAGCCGCAGCAGCAGCAGCGCCCCATCAACAACATCGGTGAGTGTAACGTGAGCCGGAGCTGGCCGATTCTTTACTTGTCCCAAGACTTGCTCCTCGTGGCAAGATATCTCGCTACTAGTGAAGTAATGACACTCTTTCCGCCCTTGTGTCGAAATGTAGATACTCTTTTACATCTCGTCTCACTTTTAATTCGATCACTCTCTTGGCTATTTTTGTTCAAAAAAGCTATACTCTTAAAGCCATAATTTTGTGTTTCAGAGCTATCAGAAGGCACTCTACTGGGCACGGCGCGACGGCGCGGCTCGTGCGAGTCCGGCATCTTCTCCGTGGCCAACGAGGACCTGTGCGCCACGCACGCCGACTGCTTCTACAACGCCATGTGCCCCTGCAGCCTCATGGGCTGCCAGCGCTGCTGGTGGTGGCCGCGCCACCGCCCCCAGCCCGAGGACGAGCTCGACTACCAACCACCCCTACGTATGTGCTCAGACTGTCTTCTGATCTATGATAGACTCTTCAACGCCCGCTCCTACAAGCGCACGGCTGCCGGCTCGGCCAATTCTAGCCTATTCGTTCTCGATGATTCCGCATTGTCGACGACCACGGTCAGCTCGCTGCGGAGTCTAGATGATCTAGAAGAAGTACCTTCACGCGATGAGCCGCAACCCAGAAGAGTTATCGAACATGATGCGTCCCCGTTCCTATGTGGCAAGCTAGACTCTAACCGACCCGATTCCGATGCATCCGAAACCCCGGAACCTCAAAAGGAGTATCATATTTTAGACAGATGTTGCTGTGTGAGTCGCGCGAAGTGTATAAGCGGGTGTGTTTCGCATAAGCCTTTAGATGATGATGAACTGAGCTATCTCCTCCAGCGCGGGCCTCTTATTAACCATCTGCTTAATTCCTCGTGTAAGAGAACTTCGAGCGTCTACACAGATAGCTCGGAGGATGTAGCGTCGCTAGCCGGCTCGGACAGCTTGTACTGTGATGAGAGGATCCCACGCCACGTACGTTCGGCGCAGATATCGAAAATAGTCGAGTATTTCGAGCGGAAGGGTGCCGATTTCAAGTGCGATCGGACGTTCAAAAGTTCCCGTTTCAAAGTGAGCAACTTCAGCAAAGTGGAAATGTTACAATTCGCGAAAGGTAAAGAGGGCGAGCGGAGTGAAAAGGAGTACTTTGTGGACGTGAAACATCGCGGGCTCGACGATGGATGCGGCAGGAAATGTGTCCAACAGAGACTCATGGTCTGCGAGGGCGCGGTCAAGTCCAAGCTACCGCTCTTCGACAAAAAGTCATAGCGACGCTGATTAACCGATGTGTCAAATCGATAGTGATTCGATACTTCCATAGTAGTTACGGATAAATATTTTTATTCTATACACGATATTGGATTCAAGGCTAGTGCCAACGTTCCCCGTCTACGTTATATCGTGTTGAGTTCGGCCGACGGCCGTTTCGATTTTATTTTGACGACTGAATTAATAGTAAGTTTTAGGACGGTTGTAGAATTAGTTTTAGTCGAAATATTAGTTCGGGCGGAGCTATTGAGTTGATCCTACGAAGGCCTATTGTTACGCAATAGTCTATGTTAGTCTAAATATATATGGCAGCATATAATCATTGTTTTCTACGAAGTGCATTCTTTATAGTTATACCGTTTAATATATATAAATTCGAGTTTTGTAAATACGTTTAGGTTTAATATGTTTCATTTAAACTTATTTATACACAGTATTATATTAGTACTTGCCAGTTCAGATAATTATAGTGTACATAACGTAACTGTTAAGATTTAGCAACTGTCATAATAATAATTTTTGTACTTCTAAAGTGGCAGCAGTTTAATAGATAATTTAGTAATTTAACTTTTTTAGCTATTAATATACATCATTATACATTATATAAAATTAATGGACAAAGTCATAGATTGAGTTATTTAAAATTAAAGTTCTTTTTTATATATTTGTTTGATAAAGAATTATATCAAAGTCGGTCGGCTAAGAACTGTTTCTATCTCTCACTTGCGTCTGGTGTGTGTAAGATTATACTTGAGAAATTGAGAATCAAACATTTAACACTCCTTTTTGTCAGTGATTAATTAAGACGACTGATTTGTCTAACAGTCACACATAGCTAGTCTGAACGAGGATGAATGTCATAGTTGAAAGAAAAAGTAAGTTGAAACAGTATTTAACTTGTGCTTTCACATATTGAGCCTACATTTAATAAACTGTTAAGGAAACTTTTAACAATATTATTATGATTGAAGTAATAATACGCAATACGCATACGAAATAAACTATGTTTCCGTATTTTGACCGTAAAAATAACTTACTTTTTCCATACACTATGTTACACCAGACGCGGGAGACAATATTTCGTATACTTATCCTAAATTAACTATAAATCTATATCTATAAAATAAATACACGTAACTAGTCTTCACATGCGTGTCAAATGTCCGTCGAACTATAACGAACAAACATATTCAAATATATATTATATGTACCTAAGAACTAAGCTGCTATGATATGGTGATCATTATGATAACTATCGGTAACCCTGTGTTCGTAAAATTAACGAAAATTAACCTTTTTCCTACTTTTTGGATCTATTCTTAAAAGCCGTTCTTCATTATTTGAACACAGAATATGAATGATATTCTGAACGACGCTAGGTGCGTTTCAAGACAGCTTGTATAATATTTTACACTGCTTATGCGACATAGTCGTAAGGCAGCCTCTTTATAAGAAGAGTAACTAAAAAGACTGTTACAAGATTGTAGTACAAGCTATCGTGAAACTCATCAAGAGACAATTATACGATGAAGACTTTTTTCCTCTCTCAAAAATCAAATCTTAAGTATAGTATCCGTATACCTACATTATTTGTATTGCTTGGGAACCTCGCTTATTTTACAGAGCTGTTAAACTAAACAATTTTAAAGAACACAGGACTTGCCAGAGTGGCAGCACCTCCATTATGAAATTAATGTACAAAATTGTGTCAAAACAGAAAGAAATATGAAGGCGCGACTCCTCAAAGTCATATGAAGTTCACTTTAGTTGCATGACGACATTGCTAAAGTTTGAACTTCATTCGGCTTCAATGAAGCAAGATTACACAGTAAGATGATTTCTAAATATTCATCATATTTTGATCTATTTGCAGTGTTTGCAATAATTCTGAGCGCGCCTTAAATGGGTTATTTTAATGGAAACATAAATGCTTAGTCGAAACAATGAAAACTACTCTCTTTGTAAGGAAAAGTTCAGCAAAAACTATATCTACATTTTCAATGGCCCTAAAAGTAAAACGGCTAGTTTCTTATTAAAATAATCCATTATTAAACAAAAAATACATATTTTTGTAAATACCGTATTACATATTTATTTAGTATTCATCAACATCATATTATACTTTAAATCATGGTATTATAGTCAGGGTATACTAAATCATTGTAAATATATAAAGGTATAGATTCCATTTGAAGGTGTAAAGTGAAATTTTCGATTGCGGGCCCGATTCTATATGAGGATAATTCAGTGCCAAAAATAATTTGTATTTTTATTTGATTTTTTTATTGCACACTTTGTTGAAACATTTCCTTGTGTTGAAATCACATCAAAATTTAATAATAATATTAAAATCTTTGATTGAAATTACAAACATCTTCCAGTATTTTTTGCAAATTTGATTGTGAAGTTCACAAATAGTAGTGAACCTCTTAGCGAGGAAGATACACCAGTTCCAACCGTTATTGACATTAATCAAAATAACCAAGTTTATGAATCCTATCCAATAGCAAACTCTCAACATAGACACGAAATATTAAATAAATAAACTCGGATAACTCACGTCTTTTAAGTCGAATATTGCTCGACATGTTTCGCTCCATAACGAGGAGCTTATTCATGAGCCATTCGCGTTGGCTAACCGACGCAGACTGCGGGCCGCGGCCATCCGCTCGCGAGCGCTCGTCGCATACCCACACGAAACCTCATCTTTTTTAAATAATTATTAATTATAAATCTGTTCTTTTTTGGAATGATGAAAAATTGAAAGCAATTAATTGTCCGTCCAAACGTTCCCAGTGAAACTACGAGACGCTTAGTATTAAACCATACGGCTAACGGATCTCTTGCGGTCTGACAATCTTGAACTAAAGGTAGAAATAAGGTTTGATTTTAGTTTTGAAATTTTCACTCCATTATAATAACATTTGTTTTCGTACTCGTGACAACTTTCAGCCTGTACAATATTACGTTTTAAAAACAAATGTACAGTCGCCATCAAATATATTGCGGTTAGGGTACTCAAAAACATCGGAACAATAGAAACGTTGTTCCTATATTTGTGACCACTCTGCCCTCGCTATATATGCACCAACTTCACAAATTACAGTGTGCGTCCAGTATCATAAAGTAAAATTTCTATAAAAAAATATCGCTTCCAAATCAGACTGACTCAAAATACATTTATCATTCAACAAAAAATCATAAAAAATGATTTGTCAGTGTGAATAGTAACTAACAAGTCCGTAGCAAACCGTGGCCGTATGTGTGCGTAGTCCTTTATTTGATAATATGTAGTTAACAGGACGCAAGACTGAAAGTAGTAGTTAATGGTTTTCGTTTCATGCATTCATCTCTCATTAAATCGCGAAACTCTTATCGGTTAATCTTTAAGGGCCTCGAGGGCTACATACATTTAAGTCTTATTTATCTGTTTTTGGTACGGTCCCATAGCCTTTTTAGGCCTCTACTTAAATGAAAACCATTTTTTTAATGCGCCTATTAGAGCAACCTCAAGAGTGCTTTCTAAAGACGGTTCATGTAGCCTAATGTTACTGGGGATGGTTCAATTTGCATAGTCAATATTATTAGATAATATTATTTGCGATAAAACCGTTTTAGTAGGAATATAGTCCAGTTATTACTTTTTATCAATAACATTAACACGCTTTTACACTGTATTATGTACTGAGACGTTTATTGATACATTTTCAAGGCCATATGTGACACGTAACTCACCAACCTGTGGGATTGTCAAACTGGTGATTTGACACAACTTAATAATAAAACTCTGTTGCTAAATAATCTTTAACATGTCATATATGACACATATTTGGCAAAAAAAAACTTACGCCATTTTGTAACGAAGCGTCAAAATGGCCGCCGTGAGAATGTATCGAAGACGCTCAGGTTTACGTCAAGTGTTGAAATAATTGTAAACTAACTAGATATTCGTCATATGTACCTGTTACGACTACACTACGTATAATGTGCAATAGCAAGGTATTTTAGATTAACACCTTAGTCCACCTTTTTACAATACGTTTAAAGTATGTTTCAACTTGACAGATGCTTTTTTTATATTGCTACCTTAACAAAAAATAAAGTCTTTATTTAAACAAGTCACCAGATGGTGTGACGTAATGTAGACTTTATTTAAATGTATAAATATCATCTGTTAATTTTGAACTGACTTTGAAACTAAGTAGGTATAATAATTTTTGTCCTTGGCAAATAATAGTTTATGCGGAAAGAGGAGTCTCGTGGTTTATATAGGAACTCATAGATACTACGGGACTTCTCTTTCCGCACAGCCTATACCATTAGTTTGCACTAAAGTCAATGATTGAGATATTGTCCAATACATTGTTTTCATGCTCACTGATAGAGTAAAAGAGAACAATTATCGACCTTAAGACTATTTGAATAAGGTTCAAATTCACCAGTTCCTTAAAATAGATATCTTGCACCAAATTTACCAAGGAATGTTTCAACTCCAACTTGCCACTTCTAGAGCAAAGTTACACCATTAAGCATATCAGTTTCAGGATACGAAGATAAGAGATAGTTGTTTTGATAAAGGTGTTAATTATAATCTGAAGCGGTTCATTTTGATCGCATTTAGTCTGCTTATGTCATTATTCTGTTGAAGTAGACCGAATGAGTCAAAATTAACAATGATTGATCATTTATTGATACAAATAGAATAACCTGTTTGGGACGCGCGTGTGACGTAAAGTTTAAAGAAAATACATTGCTGTAATATTGATACAAAATGGACGTTACAAATTCGAACATAATGAAGTCAAGTTTTAACTCTGATTTCAATAAGACGGTATGCAAGCGAAATAGCGCTATGCGCATGTCTATAGTGCTGTCTTGAAAGCAGTGTGACCAGTGTGATAAATACCTGGAGCTTTATCAGGACTATGACAACACTATACGATAGTTTCAAATACTCGGGGGATTCCCAGCGTAATGTTTACCATTCTTTTTTGTAGATAGACATCCTTACAAGGTGACTAGTTTCCATTGTCCGTAAGTGTATTATGGATGTGTGAGGTGTAACAAGTAAACTATACTACGAGTTTTTCATACTAATGCGACATCATTTGCATAAGACACGTAACGGCGCCAAGTCATATTAAATGCAAATTTACTATTGTTATGCCATTCCTCGTAAACCCATTCAACCAGCTTTAAAATGAAGAAAATGTTACGTTCATTTTGAAATGAACGTTCAATAAACTTAAATTAAATTTTACGTCCATTTCGAAAATACTTTAAGCCATGCTAATGTGAAATCTAATCAACTCCATTGTTAAAGCAAAAATACGTCATAATTTAGATAAAGCTAAACTTCAAATTATTCGAGCTGTTTCTAAAGATCGTTATAGGCTAATTTGGACGATGCTAGTATGCCAGCAATGGCAAAGTTCTGCTCCATAAACGTTTCCGTGCCAGCGGATTTTTACTTGGTGCCGTGACCAGGATGCCACCGTCTAAAGTTTCACTAATGAAATCTGGTCATAATGACCCGTTTAAACTACTTTCAATTGTACACACGCGCGTCCCTTAGTAAGTTAATTTGTTTTAAGGCACTAACGTAACATACTGTTTGTTATACGGTTGTGTCCAGCCCGACTAATTAGAGTAAGAGCCGAGGAGGCGCGAGCATAATTTGTAACGAAGGTGTATTAAATATATTTTGTTTCAATTTGATATTTTATTTTCTCCCTTGCAAATGCTAACTTTGATTGATTGCCCCTGTTTTTAGAATGGCTAGGTTTTGTAAAAAAATCGATCATGTAGTTCGCGAATAATTAGATCTCTACTTACAGGATTATCAAACTAAGTATATAATATATAAATTGTACTCCCTGCTGTCAAACATACACCGGAGATTCTCTAATATGCCCGGTTCAGCATTGCGCAACCCCTCTGCATACCCTATCGCCGACTCCTATCTCTTGCTTGACTCTAACACTACCACAGCCGCCTTTGCCAGTCCAGTATCTGTTCTGCCTTAGCCTTTCCACACTGATATGTAATAACAACTACAGTCAAAACTACAACTAAGTGACAGGACTCTATAATTATTGTATTTCATCTTTCGTGAAACGTAAGTACTTACTGTCATTATAAACGGGTTTCTCTCACTTGTATGGATATGTACTGTACGCGATGTTTCGGGGAGCCTATAGGTCTCCAAATTCAAGCACTAAGAGTGCTAGTTTAACCGGTCCGTGATTTGCCGCTGCAGGAGCGCGCCCTCCGATTCAGTACTCATACTAGTCGCACTCTTAATACTTGAAGATGTCGCGAAACATGTAGCGCTTAGTTGTGCATTCTACAGATGTGCACTGAGATGGCACTGAGTCTAGTTTTTATCACTTTTTCGAAAAAAAAATTACATCACCGGCGGTAAAGTTTTTTTTTTTGGATTGACCTTTGCATTCTTCTTATATATGTATAGAAATTGTTTTTTATTATTTTGAGCTGATCGGGAAGTAGTCCATAACAATATTAGCAACTTAGATACGCTATAGCTTGGGTAAACATTGATTATCAACCCTATAATGTTCAAAAGACAAATCGCCAGTTCCCCACAGTTTCTTCTGCTAGTTAGTTTAAGTTTACATTAAGAGGATGATAAGAGCTAAATTCCCTCCCTATCGTTTTCAGCGCGAGTGAAAGAGAAACACTGCGTTACGATTAGTATGGGAGCTCATTGCAAATTTTGGAAATTGATGGATTAAAAAAAACTATGCATTAATTGAGAAATTTAAGGCAACGAAGTTTTTATTATTAGTGTGGTGGAATGTTGTCTTAATTACAGATATATAAGCCAAATAAGCCAAGAAACTAAAGACGTGCAATTGTTTTAAGCTAATTTTAGATGTAACTTTGGAATTATTTTCTATCGAGCCGATTTCGTCCAATTGTGTATTGGAATTAACCAAGTTCTTTTAAATATAATGAATATTAACATATATTTTTATTACTTTTCCAAAACAAGTAGTTGTAGCTATATGACTGTTTAAGTAAAGTCAATTTGAAGGTCATCGGGTCTTCTCAGCCTCTTAAGTATAATTCAGGGAATCCAGAGTTTACAATCGAATTCATATAGGCAAATCGGTAGTTCCCCGCATAGTCTCTGCGTGTGGTTCGCATTTAATTTATAATTGAGGGAATCCAGTTAAATCTAACGAGGCAAGTCGGGAATTCCCCGACAAATCAAATCGATGGTCTTATATATAAGACACAAATGTTATCGAACAATTTTGATAAATACAGATTGAGCCTTGTCGTTCTTTTTTATGTAGATATGAGTAAGTATGTCAGTGCCATTCATTATAATTATACGAGTACATTGTACACTGTCGCAATAGCAAAGTTTACAAGCCTCGGCAAAAAGTACATACACCCAAATAAAGTAAAAAAAAAAAGTTTCTTATTAGCCTGGTAAGGTGTCCCACTGCTGGGCAAAGGCCTCCCCTCCTTCCCTCCATTTGGCCCTGTCTAATGCACACATAAAAAAATTATATAATGTACTTAGGTATAATATTTTGGGCGTGGAGCCTACCAGTGGCGGGGGGTCATAAAATTTCTTAGGCAAATCGGTGCAGAATTTGGCTTAAATTTTTTTCATGAGCTGTAGGAAAACTGCTCAGGCGCCTGAAACTTAGGCAAGCCGACGGGAATCGCGTTCGATTGACGCGCCGCCACTGGAGCCTACCCACCTGTACCTATGTAAGGGAGGACAGGGAAGGGAACACTAATACCTAGGTATATGTTCCATTTTCAAGTCAAAGGTAGGTACATCGTTGTCGGTTGTCAATAAGGCGTAACTGCCATAAAAAAATCATTTAGAAAAAAACTCTAATAACAACCGATACTTTGGCTATAAATTGGCATACTTTGGCTTGAAAACGTTGGTTAGGTATATCAGTTCCACTTACCAGTTACAACGTGGTTCTGTACCACATCTGCACGGTGGCATTGTGGACAAATAAAAAACTACCCACAATTCATACTCTTGTTTAATTGACTGAGGAGCCGAGCGTAGCGAGGCGACGAACGTCTCCGTTTTCACTGGTACGACGATTTGGCATTTTGATGTGTGTGTATTGGTTGGTTGGTTGGTCAGTGTCGGTCTAGAGATCGCATTTTCATCCGATTTCGATGAAACTTGGCATGTACGTTCCTTGATTTATTTGCCAAAAATTGTCGAGCCATTTTTTTGATTGGGGGGAAAGGGGGAAAGTTTGCTGTCGCGTTATTTATGTTATCCGAAGTCTACGGTTCACAGAACCACTAGTTATTCGTGTTTGTAGTAAAATACGGATATCAAACGATGATTTTATTAGGTTTCCGGTTTACACGTAAAATGTTTTTGTGTCATTCGTTCTGTGTAAAAGTCTTGACTATGAGACTTATTGACGTTCATTTGTTTTCTTATGTGTACACTGAAACAAGAAGGTGCAATATATAATGGCGTAGACAAATTCAATTGAGGATGACCACTTGACCATGGCCCTGACCTTCCTTTCCTTGGTAAAATAATATCAATCACCCGTTGAGGTAACACTAATAGTTCTCCGCATTGGGTGACACCCATGCTAGCTACACTACTGGTAAACTGAAAGGGTAAAATGTGTTAATACCTACATATGGCTCTACGAAACCGTTTACGATCTTGGCATAGTTTGGCATTCATTCACATTTAGGGACAAAACACACCTAAGCTGAATTCAGCAAATTCATTGACAAGATGCTTCAATTTGTCTATGGTTGATCAAATTTGTCTATGGACTCCATACAAATTTGAGCAACCAATTCAGCTCAGGTGTGTGGTATTCCTTAAGTTTTGGATGAGATATCATTATTTTTTGTTAATAAATTAAAAATCATTCATTTTAAGCAATTAAAAAACGTTATGATATGACAACAGCTGCAGTGATTTAAGGTGCTTTTACGGAACTTGGTTTCCAATTAGATCTCATTGCTTTTATTAGCGAAACCGTTTACGAACATTCATTCACATTTATGTCTTTTATGAGATGTATACTTAAGGCGGCCACCGACTATCAGTCCGCCTGCAGTCCGCCTGACGATCTCGGCCTGTCAGTTAGAACAAAATTTTGCCATCTCCGAACTGACATGCCGATATCGTCAGGCCGACTGATAGTCGGTGGCCGCCCTTAAGCGTACCTGTGCACCCGTCGCGCACTTGCATTGGAAAGGATATCGCATCGGGTAGACACCGCTGCTCTTGTTACACATGTACACTTTGTACAGCAGAGCAAGGACCCCAAGGCCGAGCACTATGCCAGCTACGACAGGCACCAAGTCTTTTTCGCGGTCACTCATTTGCGTAGAAATGGAAAAGGAGTGCTGGAAAGGTATAAACGTTGGTTAGCTGCTGGGAATTATTACTCTACGATCTACGATAAAGTCTCATCTTAAGCTAAGTCTACTCTGTGCCTTCGAAATTGATATTGAAAGATGAAAGATGATTGAAGATGATCTTCATCTTGCGGACTTAGCGTGTGCTGTTTAATGCGCTATGACGCATGTATTTGTTGAACGAAAAATTGCACTGTAAATAAATAGACTTAGCTACGTCTGGGTAGGGTTGCCATACGTCAGGATTTGTCCGGGCTCCGGACATGTCAGGATTTTTGACCCTTTGTTAGGATTGCGGCCGGACTTGGCAAGTGTCCGGATTTTTGAAAATTACCTCATTAAACGCTTATTACAAGGTTAAGTACAAAACAAAAGTGCAGGTATTAAATTCTCAAGAAAACAATAATGTATTTGACAATCTTTTGTTATTAAAATCGTATTGAAGGATTTAATTAAATTACTTATATAACTTCAAATAGTATAAAATTTAGTTCAGCAAAAGACAAATGCATTTTTTGGAAGGTTTTGAAACCGAAAGTTAAATAAGTGGCTCTACAACTTAATGACAACTGATGAATGTCTTCAACAAACTAATTAATTAACTACTCTTATTACAAATATAGAAATATTGTGTATTTCAACAATTATGATGTTTCTAAATGTTTAAAAAAAATTGAAAAAGCGCGAATACTGCGATTCTAACCAATAAACCCTAAGTCATGTTATTTATAATTATGATTCCGGTGGCGCGGCGTTGTTTAAACATTAGAGGGTATGGGCACTGCGAATATATGTCATGTGTTAGGGCACAGCTCAGCTAATGAGAACTCGGTCAAATAGGGAGCAGAGCCCGACTAGAGAAGTACCTCCGCCATACAGGAAATCACAGCTAAATTGGCGACCTTAGAGAGCTCTGAAAGGATGCGGTGTGTTGACGACGGGGGATTATCTTTTCTCATTAGCCATCAACACAGTGAATCCTCTTTTCTAAGGGATCGGGTCGGCAACGCACATGAGACACCTGGAGCTGCAGGTGTCCATATGTTACGGTAGCTGCTTACCATCAGAGCGCTAAAAAAAAGCTACGCTAAATCGCTGTTATTACAAATGTCAGGACTTTTTGCATGATGTCCGGATATTTATCAGGACATTTCATTTTTCCATATGGCAACCCTACGTCTGGGTCACTAAACGCCATAAAGCTCTATACTGGAGTAAGCTTAGGTACATTTCCCCTCTGTCAACGTTATTAGCAGGAAAATCTAATAGGTTTATAAAAACTATTTCAAAAATCGATTACACGCATTTCAACCATCGCTGACAGTTGAGTACAAGCTCCGTGAAAATGCCATTATGTGCTGTTTTTGGATGCAAAAGGTCTACAATTACATCTAGTTTACAAAAAGATGGAATATCCTTTCACCGGTAAGTATAATTTTGATTTAATTACCATTATGTTTATAATAAACGTTTTTATCAAAATTAGAAATCAAGAGTCGTTTACAGAATAGATTTAAAGTCAATCGATTTTTATTCGGAAACCATTTTGACCTAGTGATAGTACCTATAGAGGTGTCCAGATAATAATAATACTAAGATTGAACGAGATGGTCTTATTAAAATTTCAATAGGTATGACATAGAAGGGTGGTGGACAAACGTGTAGATCGTGTAATTTTCAAGTCTAGAAATAGTACTGGAGCCGACGGAACTGGTAATTTATCAAAATTATTTACGCTTGGCTTCCACATAAGATTGTAGAGCCCGTCTCGGAGATCACGAAAACATAAGTCTTAAAGGTCTTAAATGGGCGCTAGTATGTATGGCGTCAAGTTGAAAAAACGAAAAAATGGCCTTAATTTATCAACGAGCTAACACCTCCAAATTTTGAGACATGGTAGAGCCCACCTCAAATGACCTACATACCGAATTTAAGACCATTCCGGTGGGCGCACTAGATTTTAAGACCAGTTGAAAATACGAAAAAATGGCCTTAATTTATCAACGAGCTAACATCTCCAAATTTTGACACACGACAAAGCCCACCTCAAATAACCTACATACCAAATTTAAGACCATTCCGGTGGGCGCACTAGATTTTAAGACCATTTTAAGAAGTAATCGATTCCATACGAAAAACAGCAAATAGCTTTAAATTCGGTTCAAAAATACATTTTAATGGGTTGACATAACGGCATATTCATATTCAAGGGTCTCATAGTTAGATATGCCGTAAAAGTATACTACATAAGTCTTAAAATTGGAAAATTCGTCATAGCAGTACTTAAGTCAGGGTGTTTTGTCCTTAAGTCAGGGTGTTTTGAATCACAAAATTCATTTTTCATTTTTAACTTTATGGTACAAATTTCGATTCAGAAAATCGGACGTAATTCTTATAGACGTTTTCTAACAGTCACTCATAATCCCAAACAGACAAGCGTCAAGTAAGGTGCTCCTAAAGTATGTAGCTGTCTGGAAAGAAAATATTCATCTTAACGCTCCAAGTTTCTAAAAGCCTGTTCCTATTGTCGGTGTGTATTTTCAGACTTAAAATAAATGAAAATACCGTTGCTTTTTTAATCAATTTTAATTTAGACAACACCATTATACTATTTTTTTCAGACAGTTACATATTCTAGGAGTACCTAACTTGACGCTTGTCTGTTTGGGGTTATGAGTGACTGTTAGAAAACGCCTATAAGCATTACGTCCGATTTTCTGAATCGAGATTTTACCATTAAGTTAAAAATGAAAAATGAATTTTGTGATTCAAAACACCCTGACGTGATTCAAAACACCCTGACTTAAGTACTGTTATGACGATTTTCCAATTTTAAGACTTATGTAGTATACTTTTACGGCATATCTAACTATGAGACCCTTGAATATGAATATGCCGTTATGTCAACCCATAAAAATGTATTTTTGAACCGAATTTAAAGTATTTGCCTATTTTTCGTATGGAATCGATTACTTCTTAAAATGGTCTTTAAATCTAGTGCGCCCACCGGAATGGTCTTAAATTTGGTATGTAGATTATTTGAGGTGGGCTTTATCGTGTGTCAAAATTTGGAGCTGTTAGCTCGTTGATAAATTAAGGCCATTTTTTCGTATTTTCAACTGGTCTTAAAATCTAGTGCGCCCACCGGAATGGTCTTAAATTCGGTATGTAGGTCATTTGAGGTGGGCTCTACCGTGTCTCAAAATTTGGAGCTGTTAGCTCGTTGATAAATTTACGTCATTTTTTCGTTTTTCAACTTGACGCCATACATACTAGCGCCCATTTAAGACCTTTAAGACTTATGTTTTCGTGAGACGGGCTCTACAACCTTATATGGAAGCCAAGCGTAAATAAATTTGATAAATCAACAGTTCCGTCGGCTCCAGTACTAATAATCTCAGTGCACCTAACTTAATTGACGCTTATCTATTGTCGTTTATAAGCAACAAGTAGAAAACGTCTTTAAACATTATCCGGTTTTCTGAGTTAAAAATGAAAAATACATTTAGTGATTTAAAACTCCAGTCACTTAAGCTATAATGAATTATCTACTTTATAGATTTATTGTAGTATACTTTTATGGTATATCAAACTATAAGACTTAAATTCAAATATGCAGTTAATGTTAAACCATTAAAAGAGTTTTATAACCGAATTTAAAGTTAGTTGCTATTTTTCTTATGGAATCGATTATTTCTTAAAATAGTCTTAAAATCATACGCGCACAGGAATGGTCTAATATTCCGACCAAAATGTGTAGAAATTAAAAAGTGGCGACATCGTAGTGTCGTCCTGTTTTCTTAGATTGATTTGAAAGGGACGACACTATGGTCGGAATATATATTTAGTATGCAGTATACTTCAATTCGGCTTTATCGTGTGTCAAGATTTGGAGCGGTAAGCTCATTGATATAATATGTTAGCCTCTATACGTCCCACTGCTGGGCACAGGCCTCCTCTCGTGCATGAGAGGGATCAGGTTATAGTCCCCACGCTGGCCCAAAGCGGGTTGGGAACTTCACATACACCTTTTGAATTTCTCCGCGGATGTATGCAGGTTTCCTCACGATGTTTTCCTTCACCGTATAGCGATTGGCAAATATCAAATTATATTTCGTACATAAGTTCCGAAAAACTGATTAGTACGAGCCGGGGTTTGAACCCGGGACCTTCGGATTGAAAGTCAGACGTCGTTAACGTCAGGCTATCAACGCTTCAGCTCATTGATAAATTAACGCAATTTTTTCGTATTTTCAACTGGTCTTTAAATCTAGTGCGCCCACTGGGATGGTCTAAAATTTGGTATGTAAGTTATTTGAGGTCGACTCGATCGCGTGTCAAAATTTGGAGCGTTAGGGTCACAACAGACCTAGCGGAATTCCTCGCGGAATAATAAAAAAAAAGATAAAAGATATTTATTCTTCAATTTAGGCACATTACAATGCACTTATGAACGTCAGAGAGAAAAGAAACTACCACCGGAATTAGCGGAAATAGCGGAAATTTGTCTATGGTAGCCGAAATTTGTCTATAGTAGCGGAAATTTGTCTATGGCTTCCATACAAAAAATCTGCTACCATAGACAAATTTCCTCTACCATAGACAAATTTCCGCTACTTCCGCTAATTCCGCGAGGAATTCCGCTAGGTGTGTTGTTACTCTTAAGATGATTTTTTTTCCAGACAGCTACATATTTTAGGAGCACCTTACTTGACGCTTGTCTGTTTGGGGATATGAGTGACTGTTAGAAAACATTTATAAGAATTGCGTCCGATTTTCTGAATCGAAATTTGTACCATAAAGTTAAAAACTAAAATGAATTTTGTGATTCAAAACACCCTGACTTAAGGACAAAACACCCTGACTTAAGTACTGCTATGACGAATTTTCCAATTTTAAGACTTATGTAGTATACTTTTACGGCATATCTAACTATGAGACCCTTGAATATGAATATGCCGTTATGTCAACCCATTAAAATGTATTTTTGAACCGAATTTAAAGCTATTTGCTGTTTTTCGTATGGAATCGATTACTTCTTAAAATGGTCTTAAAATCTAGTGCGCCCACCGGAATGGTCTTAAATTTGGTATGTAGGTTATTTGAGGTGGGCTTTGTCGTGTGTCAAAATTTGGAGATGTTAGCTCGTTGATAAATTAAGGCCATTTTTTCGTATTTTCAACTGGTCTTAAAATCTAGTGCGCCCACCGGAATGGTCTTAAATTCGGTATGTAGGTCATTTGAGGTGGGCTCTACCGTGTCTCAAAATTTGGAGGTGTTAGCTCGTTGATAAATTAAGGCCATTTTTTCGTTTTTTTAACTTGACGCCATACATACTAGCGCCCATTTAAGACCTTTAAGACTTATGTTTTTGTGATCTCCGAGACGGGCTCTACAATCTTATATGGAAGCCAAGCGTAAATAATTTTGATAAATTACCAGTTCCGTCGGCTCCAGTACTAAAATACTTGGTTTGAACATTGTGACGTTTGACACTTACCATATTTCAAAACCTAAGGTCGACAGCCTACTGTAATTAGTATGAAAATGCAAGCAAATATGATACATTTGTACATTTGTATGGACTTCATAATGAGTTCATACGATATTGAACCATGTGTTTAACATCCGTAAAGTCGACTACCTACCTATCGGTCTAGTGTTTTGAAGTTTGCATGGACATAATATTCCTTTCATATCTAGTGCTGTGCAATGCTCGATATATTGCGATATTTCATTTAATCATTACATCAATCCAAAAATATATCAATTAATGATTAATGTATGTTAATCCGCTAGTCCGAGTTCACATCTCCTCGCTGTTTTCGCCATTGTACCGTGAAGACGGAAAGAGTGCAGAGATCTGGCCGCACCACCAAACCAACATATACTATGTTTTTTGAATGGTAGGTAATGGTAATTCACACCTCCTATGCTGATGTAAATAAATAAGTCATATGGTCTTAACTAAACGACAACTGATGTAGTGACTGTTGTGTACAAAGCTGTTGGCATAAGTTGCTGCGCGGGCGCTCGGGCGACATCGACGTTCGAAAGACGCTAGTGTGGGGTTAGCCTAAGATAAATATTTGGGAAAACAAATTTTCTGCAGGTCAACTTTTTTTTAAATATGCCATTCCCACAATTGAAGATGGCTATTGTTGTAGTTGAAAACGAGGTTCACCAATGCCACTGTATATCACCAAAGTCACAGTATTAGCTATATATTCCATTTCGATAAATTTACGAAATGATTCTATACGTATGTAAAGTGGCGCCATCTACGACATTTCAAAAAAATATATCGATATCGATATTCTCTAGCAACATGCCCCGCTCTATTATTCCGATTCGATTACATCTACAACCATTGTAGGATATCGTGTACGCACTTGTTTTATATTACGACTATTTGCATCAGTGTGAAAATTTAAATCAGTGTTGAGGTTTTTCTTTAGTATGGGTACGTAGAAATGAGAGATAGTTTTGCATTTGTGTGCACAGATTTTATATGTGTGCTACCTCGCCCCCCTCAAGTTTTGGCAGACTTTTTTGTTTGGAAAGATGAGGCGATGGCTCCTCCAGAGTATAGAGCTTTATGCTAAACGCATATTCCGAGCGTGGACGCTCGACGCGAGTCCAATTAATAATGGTAGACGACGCCTGTGGGTATCTGCTGACCACCATAGATTGGTCCAGCCGAGCGAGCACCGGGTGACACCCATTGCTAGCTACGCCACTGTCAGTGGGATACTGCTTAATTATCACAAACACTTTGTATCGTCTAACCTTCTAGCGGTTCTAGCCTAAAGGCGAAACTAGGCTAGGGTGTTTCCGCACTACGTCCGATTCCGATCCGAACCCGTGAAAATAAGATCCGAAGTAGCCGTAGTACTATTTCTATGGTAGTTTACGCACTAGATCTCATTCTAGAATCTCCATTTCGGACAACATTTTTGACGGACCGAAGTAGCCTTAGTATTATTTGTATGAACGCTTGCGCACTGTGTCCGAGTTAAAACCGAGCAGCGTACGAGCAGTGAGGCAGCGGGGCGGGCGGGGTATGCGGCTGGGTGACGTGAAGCGGCAGTCATCTATTGCATTACTTATGAGCATGAGTATGATGATGGGGCTGGAGGCCTGCGGGAGGGGGCTTGAGAGGCCTTGGGACCTGTGGGGCATGAGGGCCTAGGGGGCCAAGGGGCTTTGGGGGCCTGGGGATCTGGGAAGCCTGGGGGTCTGAGGGGCCTGGGGAGCTTAGGGGCTTGGGGGCCTAGGGGGTGTGGGTATGGATATTTCATTGCATTTTTGAAAAAAGACCAAGTACATGCCTCGGCGTGAAAATCGATTCCCGGCCTCGTATAGATCCGGCCTCGCTACGCTCGGCTGTATATACCTACTTGGCCGGAAATCCCTGTTTTCCCCAGCCTCTGGTGCAGAGATGGGCAAAATTTATTCGAATACGAATAACGAATAAGAATAAATGCTTTTATTCGCGAATGACGAATAAAAAGTTCGAATGATCATTCGACACTATTTATTCGTCGAATAAATTATTCGACGAATAATTCATTCGAATATTTTTTTAGTCGAATAATTGTTTATTCGAATAATTATAAAATAAATTATCTGCGAATAAAGTATTCATATATATTAGTAGGGCAGTTAAAATAACTATTTGGTGCTTTTCTATCCCAAATATTATTTTCCAACTAGAGAATGTTTTACTTTAGTAGTTACTGACCATAGGCGACCTAACCCCTATATCACCACGCTGACATATGTGACTTATGTCATGTATTACTACACACAACACACAGTACCTACCTGGTGTAACAAGCATACCTACAGCCCGCCCGATGGTAAGCAGTTAATGTAGACTATGGACGCCTATGACGTCAATAAATATGATATATCAGAAATTGTGACAATTGTCACCGTGTTGTAGTGGCTCTGTCGGAAAAAAATTATGTATTCTATTTTGTTATATAATTATCAAGTTTTTAATTTAGTTCACAGCCAAGTGCCAGGCTGAGACAGTTCTTTTGTTTTGTCAGTTCTAGGTGAACATCCAACACAGGTCGCTACAACACTTATTACAAGCTTTTATCTCATTTGAATTCTCAAAAAAATTAAAAAAAATGTAATATAAATAACAATATATTGCAATATATTCGAATAAATTATTCGCGAATAATAATTGTTTATTCGAATGATTATTTAAATGAAAAATTATTCGAATAATGCCCATCTCTGCAGTCTGGTGTTATGTCTAGACCCATATTTTCACGGGTTCGGATCGGATTCGGATCGGACGTAGTGCGGAAACGCTCTGGGTTAGTCTGGCTTCCTCGTGCGATCCTTTAGTATTGACTTGATTGAAAAACTCATGTACGACCTTACGAAAACGCTCCGAGCCATATCGCTCGGATTTTGACGCAGTCGGCGGCGATTGCGTGAACAAACGTATGAGCTCCTTTGTTACGTTCACGTATCTACTGAGCGGCAATTTTGAGCGTTTTGTCGTAGGCGTAAAACGGTCGGGGCGATTTTTATTGTGAATGAGGCATTAGCGCTTGGCTACGTTTCATAAAATGTAACATTTTAGTGTGCAATGATTAATTACCTTGTGGGCAATGCTCGTCCGACGGTTTCATAGTTTTCAACGGTGACATGAACTACAGAAATTCTTCTAACGGATGTTTTATTTATTAATCCTTAGTAACGATTATTATTTGTAATGATGGAGTTCCGTTCTTTTGATTTATTAGAAATGCATTAGTTTCGATAAATTAGTCACATTATGGCATTTTTGACATTGTCTTGTCTGGCATGGTGTCTAAATAGCAAAGACAATATCCAAAGAGAATATAATCACTACACAATATATTCCTATTCCTAATATCCTTACGGATAGAATTGCAAACAGAATCAAAAGAGAAATAGAACATAATATTAAGTTAAAGTTACTCTATGGAAGGTAAGTCTTAATGTTGCCTTTTTATTTTTACCTGTACAGTCACCATCAAATATATCGGAGCGGCGTACTCAAAAATATCTGAACATGTACTTTATCGCCTTGGCAATAGAGGCGTTGTTCTGATATTTGTGACCACCCTGGCTTCTCCGATATATCTGATGGCGACTACCAAAGCGGCAGTCTAAATCTCGTCTAAATAATCTTCACTTACATAAGTAACAACAGAGTAACAAGTATCCGTCTCCAATAGAAGCGAATACCATTTAAAATTAGAGCTCCCGCTACACGTGTAACACGCGGAAACGAATACCCGTGTACTTAAGACCGGCGGTGCTAAGGAACCGGTTTACACGAACCCGCCAAGATTCGGAAACGTGTCCGGGAAACGTTTCCAGGAGACGTTTCTCAGACACGTTTCCCCGGTTACACGGGTACTTAATACCGGCCCGAACGGTTCCGAAGCTCCGAAGCAGTTAGAGCTGATTCAAATAAGGTTTACTATTGAATGCTCTAATTGTGAACTGCATTATTATGCACCACACACTTGAGCGAAATTCAGTGCGGAATTCAGGCAAAAAAGCTGAATGCCGCTCAAATGTGTGGCGCTCCTTATTATATGAGGTTGAATGGATTCGTATCATATAGATTTACTTTAAAATAAAAATTCTTTACCCAACTCCACAAAAACCATAATTGTTTTGGAGTCCTTTATTACATACCTACAAGGATAATTATTATTATATAATTATATTGAATATTTACGTATGTTAAATAAAATAATATTAAAATTAATTACCATGCATATATTATATTACGAAGTTCACAATCTTACTAATTACGGCGAAAATGTTGTTGTAATTAGTACCATAGTGCACACATTTAAAGTCTAAATTCAAACAACATTTTCGCCGTAATTAGTACGATCGTGAACTTGGGTATCGATATTACAGGTAGGATTAGGTTAGGACGCGTCCAACTGAACAAAAATATGTGAACACGACCTTATACCCATACGAATAAGGTTGTGTTCACATATTAACGGATATTAATGGACTCGACTGTACATTGCCGGAAAGGAGGCAATAATTGCCTCCCGACTTTCTTATTAAAACTTTACACAGTGATAACAGCAAATCAATATAAAATATATATTATACACTGATGTAGGTAATGTAAAAGTACCTATCTGAATTCATAGCTGTAGAGACATAATGCAATAACTAGGTATTAATTATAATATTGATATTCTCTTATTTTTATCTCTTTCTTTGTTTAACCGAGCATATATGTAAAGAACACGCGCGACGGCTCCTACAAAAATAGTAACTAGGTACGAATTTAAGTGAACGATAATATGACTTATTGGGATAAGCTTAGATCATAAAATGGGAAATCCTTTATTTTTACTTGAGTGACTTTCACGCTAACGTCCCGGCGGTCCAGGTAATAAAATTAAATGTGTCATTTTATGACATATTTTGTGCGCTATTTTGACCAAAACGTTTTGTTTTCAAATCTTAAATGTAATAATAGTAATAAAGCTTAAAATAGGTAGATACCTATTTTAAGCTTTATGTCGATGTTATAAAGTCAACACGTCTGTAAAAAAACGTTAAAAACATTAAAATTCCCACAAATGTAATAGTTTCGCTGTGGTAATTTAAGAGCACCCTCTACAATACAACTAGAATAAATAAAAATAAATATTCCTAAGAATTTTTCGAATTTTCATAAGCATCTTGTTATTTTAAAACCCGCAATCAAAGAGGTATATTATAGAGGTATGCCCGGGCTTAAAACTAGGTAATTATCATTGAATTAAAAATAATAGAAGACGGAAATAACCAAAATATCACCATATTTAAATATGATATGAGGATTCTGGTTATTAAAAAAGTTTTGTTTAATAAATTCAACACGTCTAATAAATGTTTAACTACATAATACATATCAAACTAATACAAAATTAATTTGATAGCTAAGTTTTATTTACGATGTTAAACTTCAATGTTTTTGCTCTAGTTAGTGATCTATTTGTGCAAAATTTACCTGCTATTCTATTACCATCATAAAAAGGCACACCCACAGTAACCATTTATTAAATTTCTACTTTACGGACCTCACAATAAGATTCAAAATCACCAAACTCCCCAAATGTATCATATATTCATTCGTACCGTTTGAACGACTCGATCCGTTCGACTCTTACCGCCAAGGACGTTTCCAGATCCGCGTGTATTTAAGACACGGTTTTTTCGACTACACGTTTAACCGTGGACACGGATCTTAATTACACGTTTCTTAATTACACGTGCGAAACGGGCCAGAAAACCGTGTAGCGTGTTATTCGGACACGGGTATTCGAAACGGTTACACGAGACCCGGAAACGACCGCGAGCCCTATTTAAAATACATAATTCCGTGGTTAATCATTTATTGAAATAATCAGTCATATTTATCATAGTTACAAAATGATGTCATTGAACTTTATCATATCTACTTAATTAAAATTAATCAGACTACACCGATAGCGTATAGGGCCTACCGCGAACGTCGAAAATCGAAATTTCGTTATCTCTCTATCGCACTTGCTGATTCGAGTGATAGAGATGCAGATAACGAAATTTCTATTTTCGAAGTTCGCAGTAAGCCCTCTGCAACTTCGAGTCTGACAAGCAGACTGCGTATCTATTTGTAGGATCCAAAACCGGCACACACATGCATGGCCGTAGGCAACTCTATCTCATCGAGTAACAGATTTCGGCTTATGTAGGTACGGTAAAATGTTATATATGTTACGATATGTATGTACCTGATAGCCTAAAGCAAAGTTGGAGCATTCTGTACAGTCCCCTACATTACATAAGCCTAATTCTCCTACTCGATGAGGTTGCCTACGGCAAGGCCTACTCTTGATCAATGTGCATCGGTCAGTCAGTTCAGTTCAGTGAAAGCCTCCAATATCATCGTATTGTTTAGGTACTTGGTAAAATTTGTAAACATTTTTTGCACGACTATAGGTAATAAATACGACAAAATAAATAAGTAGGTAAGTATATGTTATTCATACACTAACAAGTCGATGCGAAACGAAAACAAGATGCGTTGGGATAACTTCGAAAACGGGGTAATACGGACCACTGCAACCTCTACATTCTCTCCTCAACACTTAAGTTTCTGCAACACGTACAATTTGCAAGCCGGCATTCGTATCATAGACAAAAATCAACCGTATTATAGGTATATATATTCGAATAAAATAAAACAAATCATTCTTCAATATCGAGCTACCACTACTGTCTACTAGAAACATAACCTTAAATATGTATAATCGTTCCTATTACTTACTAATTTCTAATATATTTAAATTGTCTAGCAATATGAATACACGATGGAGGAACTTTATAAGCACCATCTATCTTAGAAATCAGTTATATTATAAATACTTATTCTGTTTTGGTTTATGAAGATGCAGTAAAGCTCTATTATTCGTTTTATTCATAACTTACTAATTACACAACTCAACAGGGGTTAAACGCGCTTTTAGAATTATATTATGATTAATGTATTTAAATGGATAAGGTTAGACGCAATTCCCCGTGGAGGCCCACCACACCGTCCAACGTTCGTACATTATGTACAACTGTCTTTACGTTGACCAGCTACGAAAGCGCAGTTGGGCCATTTTATTTAAAGTATATTCCACTATTCTTTTCAATTTGGAAAATTTTAGGTGATCGTGAGTGTTTTCGATTTAATTAGGACAAAAAATGTGTCCCAAGTTTTTTCCATTCCGTTTTTCCATAAACTTCTTATGGCGGTAACGGCATGGAAGTAACAAAAAATGTATGGAAATTTTGAGACTTTTTTGTGTGCTACTCAGATCGGAAGAGCTCGCGATTTTGAGTCGGATTCACCTAAAATTTTCGAGATTGAAAAAAAAAGTGGAATATAACTTTAATTAAAAAGGCCCAGTTGCCCCATGGACGCAAATATCCTGGTTTATATTAATATGTGTGATTACAAAGGTGTACTCCACTCCTTGTCACTCCGTACTAATTTATAAAATTAGTAAGGAATGACGAGGAGTGGGGCACACTTTCGTGAATTTATGTACTTATGTGGTTTTTTAAACCCATAAAAATATAATTAAATGCAGTAAATTACTTTTTAAGTAACTAATGATAAATCTAATAATCACCTTAGTACGTAATAATCATCCGGATACTACAATTTTAAAGTTTTATAAGTAATTTCGAATCATTAATGGAAATATAATATTTAAGGACGTAATCCCGCGAAGATAAAACAATGATTCCATTATAAGCCGCAGTCTCGTGCACGTACTCACTGGTGACTCTGAACCAATTACCGCTCGTCCACAAGTTGTATGTGCGCGTGTCACGCGTAAACACCAGGAAATCGGCTTATATTGTTATGTTGGAATCACAGTTTGTTCTTCTCGGCATTACGTACCTTTATACGCGATTAAATACCACTTACACAATATATAATCATAAGATATATTATAGAATCTAGCAGCCTAGTGGATTTCTAAGCCCAAAATATTCCACACATGAAAATATTGCAAAATACTCCGCTAAAGGTTTTTATACTAATCTAGCTGCGCATACTTAAATATGCAAGAATTTGTCGTTGTACTCCTTAAACTCTCTCTCCGTCAACAAAAACTTAGCAGCCAACTTATACTTGGTCGGATCGTCTAAAATAGGTACCAGCTTTTTCAGCTTATTCGCATACCCGGTCAGAGTGGACCTCTCGATATGGCCGATAAGGTTATTTTCTTTGTTCCAGAAGTAATCAATTTCACCATCTTCAAGATGCTGAATGAACTTCTTGACCATGATGTTGAAGAGGTACGCTGGTCTGTTCCGCCAGAAATTGGGCTCGTGTAGATGAAGCACTGCTTCGTGGTAGAACATTGTTTTGATGTAGTAACTCGCTATTTTGTTTAATCCTTGAGAATCTCGGAGCTTCTTGATCTGTAATAAAAAAGTATTATTATTAACTTTTTCAAGCATTCTACAAGCAAATTTACATCAAAATGGATTAAACATTCTGGAAGTTTCCTTTATCTATACTTGACAAGATGACATGATAATAGTACATTTCGATATTAGTGCGGAAAGTATGTCATTACTTCACGAGTACCGAGATAACTCCGGAAGAGTGAAGAATGACATTTTCACCTCACTAGCTCGGAAAGCCCTTTTTGTTTGTTTAATATCTATTGTGAAAATCGCTTTTTATCCACATGTGGTGAAAGAGTTTTGACATAAGTGACAAGTGGCTTAAGTGACATTTGACAGCTAACAAAACGTAAAACGTTAAAAGTGCAGAATTTTTAACATCGCAATTAATGAATTGCATCGAGTAAAAACACTTAATACAGTCTTACAACTTTATTTTAATTCATAAATATCAGCATTCAACATTAATCTTCATTCTTTTTGTAAAAACGGATAAATTGTTCTGACAGCCGAATAAGTCTACGTACGAACAAAACGCATCTGACATTTAATAAAACCTTTTACGTCAAAACTTTTCATTTCATTTCATCCATCATATCAACGTTAAATATTCGCATGTTTTTCTAGGTTGTTTTGTTAAAAATTAGTGATTCGAGTGATGAAGAAGTATTAAACACCTGAGGAATTACGGGAAACCGAGCAAAATGCACCCTTTTTCTTATTTTCCTCGCTGTAGTGAGGTGAAAAGTTTTGTGTTATACACGGGTGAAAGTTATTTTACGTCTCGTGTATTAAAGCACTCGCTACGCTCAGGATTCTATTTTTGAACCACTCGCTTCGCTCGTGGTCAATAATAGAATCCTTTCGCTAGCTCGTGTTTCAAATAACACTCGCACGTAAAATACAACTTTCACCCCTTGTATAACAAATAACTATTACGCACGAGTATCGAACGACGTTTTTTAATACAGTTGCGAAAAAATTATAAAATTGTCAATTATTCACTTTGAGGTTACTTTAGTACATGTATCCGAACGCTCCGCGCGGTGCGGTGCGGCGCTGTGATTGGCTGTCTGTCACTATCATTAGCTGTGATTGGCTGGAAAAGTAAAAAGCACTAGTGCGCGATATCAAACTTTCCGCACGCTAAACCACTACAAGAAAAGCACTTTTTTGAGCAACTGTATTAAAAAATATTACATATAAATATAAAGAAAGATGAAGATTATAAAGTAAGATGTCATAAACAATATTTATAAAGATAATTAATCAAGAATATCGGCGACGCCGACGGCGTGAAGAATAGGTTATCTGGAGATTAGCACTGTCTGGTTATAAAAGCATGTGATTCATTTCCCAGAATTGATAAGCATACCCAATACCCAATGCCAAGATAAGATTTTCGGAATATCCTTGTGTTAAAATAATAACTTTTGGTAAAAAAAATACAGATATACTTGTACTTTTAAAACATGTTCAAACGCCTAAGTATTTTTAATACCTGTTAGGGTGACATAAAAGTTCGAGAAAAAAGTTTTGACTGAAAACTCGTACATGCATGCTAGGTTTCAGGTCTTGAGGGCCACCTTTAAGATGTGGTGGCAGTTGTCTGGTACTCTGGTACAGGTCAGTTACCAGTCGTATAGCCTGGCGCATCTTCTCGTGCCGTGCATGAGGTCGCGCTGCAGCCGCATGAGGCGCCACGAGCGGTCCGTCTCATGGTGGCAGTTGTCTGGTACAAGCTAGTACAGGTCAGTTACCAGTCGTATAGCCTGCCGCATGTTCTCGGTGCCGTGCATGAGGTCGCGCTCCTGTAGATGCATGGCGATGCGCCACGAGCGGTCCGTGTCCTGGCGGGTCAGGCCGCCCTTCATGGGCTTGGGGACCACCGTGAAGAACTCATGGTTACAGTTGTCTGGTACCTGGGAAAACATAGAAAATTAAATTTTTCTATTCTCTGCACCCTTAGGATACTTAGGTATGAAGTTAATTTAAGTTTAAGGACTCAGTAAGTACTTAGTATTGTTCATACGAATCTCGTAAGGCAGAAATATAATCATATAACATAATCTTCGAAACACTTCATTCGAACCTTTTTTCTAGGACTGCGGAATTGATATAGAGTTAACGTGGAAGTGGATTTTTTATTTGATTTTCGATCTAATATTGATTTATCCTACCTTTCTGTACGGTCTGCAGATAGGCCACCGATTCTCCGGGAACTTGAGCGCCGGGACCAAGTCCACGTCTAGCCGGAACCCCATCCTGTTCTCAATGATGAGCGTGATGGCGGGGCCGCTGGACGACAGGCGCAGGGTGTACGGAACACCATCCACGAACATCATGCGCCGGCCGGATTCGTGCATTATGAAACTGTTCATCGCCTGCACCAAGAGTTTATATATTATAAAATGCAATGAGCCTAGCCACGTCAGATATGACACAATAATGAGAGCAACAAAACCCGTCTGGTTAGATTGCTGTACTATGCCCGTACATATCCGGGCATAGCCCGATCTAGATCCGGGCATCTGGCAGCTTTTAATAGGCGGAGGTCAGAGTTACAGACCAGCAAAATTTTTTAATAGGAAAATAGTCCTACCAAAATAGGTAAAAACTTCCGAAGTTGTCTTAGTTATAGAGGACAGGGCCTATATTTTCACATAAGAACAAAAAACATTGCATAATATTGCGAACGAACGAACGAAAGAGTAACAGAGTACCATTTATAAGTTTATTTTTTAGAGGATACTCCTGGTTCCGGTACTGGTTTATATAGAAAACGAATACTGGGAGCACATCCTAGTATTTTCCAAGTAATTTGGTTTAATCAATTTAAACATTCGTGGGACATACTAACACTATAAAAAATAACAGTTGCACTCACGTCTCTTTATACCTCACGTCCAATGTCCAACTTTATAGACGTGAGTGTAACCAGGGGCGGCCTTAGCCTTCGCGAGGCCCCGGGCAGCCCTTGTAAAAATCTGCTCAGTGAGGCCCTTGTAAAAAATTCACCGGGTCGTTGCGAGGCCCTTGCAAGCGCGAGTCCCCGGGCAACTCCCCGGTTCGCCACCCCTAAGCCCGCCTCCGAGTATAAGCGTTATATTTTATCGATTTTGGTTTAAATTACCCGGGCTAAAATTAAGGTACCGATATTAGTACCTACATTTTGATACACGAGGATATAGGAACTTTAAAACTGCTAAATTATTTGGTTACCTTATCAACAACGCTTTTAAACCAGTCCGTGAACCTGGACCGCAGCAGATATTTCCTCTCGTCCATCCATTCATAGGCCGTCCTGTTGATGACCCACTCCACGCCGTCTCTCTTCGGCAAGTTCTGGAACTGGGGCCCAGCTTTCAGCTGTATGAAGCCCGGGGCCTTAAAAATAATTTATTGATTCAGTAGAATATTTATTATTGTTAAATAAATGGAGAGTGATAGTGGTAACCAGAAACACACTACCCTAGAAAATACTCCTCAAGTATATAAATCAAGAATATGTATTAGGCAAGCACTCTGACGTTTAAAAGTGCGATACACGGGCGATTTTTAAGGCAATTATTGCCTGGTGATACGGTGCCGAAATTATTGGAGCAATTAATTGAGCAATACGAGGCTATTTATAGAAAGTAAGGCAAATATTTCTCGAATTGCTCCACTCAGGTGCTTTTACACGGGCGATTTCTGGGCAATTTGCCTAGTATCCCGAGTTGTTGTAGTTAATAGAGCAATTGAATGGAGCCAGAATGGCGCCATACTGGAGCAATGATTGTTCCATATTGAGCATAATGATTGCTTGTTATGACCGTGACGTCAAAATTCCGGCAATTCGGCAATTTTTATCGCCCGTGTCAGAGCACCTATTAGGGGTATTGTGTAGGGTAGGCATAAAACTAAGATTTTCCAACACACCTTGGGTTCAAGGACGATGTCGCTATTGGCGGGGTTGAAGGGGTCCTCCCGGAGGTTGACGGGCAGGTGGATGATGATGTCCATGTCAAACTCATCAGGCTTATTGATGCGGAGCCGGTCGTAGTGGCTGCCCGCGAATTGCACCTGAAATTATTACTATGTCACAGGGCAGATACGCCATACTACAAAACGTTTGAGCGCTTATGTGTGCACGGCATGTTTGTACGGTAAAAACTTCAAGTTCAATTTAAAAAATCCATATTCAAGATTCAGGTGAATTATTAGACTATGTAAATGGCTGTCACTCAGTAGAAATCTCGCGCCAACTTTCGTGAATATACCTGTACTTACAACAGGTATATTCACGAAAGTTGGCGCGAGATTTCTACTGAGTGACAGCCATTTTCATAGAAATTCTGACAAATCTCGCGCCAACTCTGGTGAATAGACCTGTATTTGATCACAATGACATGAAATAATCTTATCAGGCATGAAACAATCACTCTCATGTAGTATAAATAAGCAAAGACTGGTATAAGTATTGTAATTGCATGTTGCATGCGATGGCTCCTCTACATGATAGGCCATCATAGGGACGCAGCTATGCGTTAGAGGGAGCTAACGATATTGCGATCTCGTTCCGTTGTATAGCTGCGTCCCTATGATGGCCCATCATGTAGAGCCAGCCTGACACCTCTGGAGTCTGGAGTTGCAGGCGTCCATATGTTACGGTAGCTGCTTACCATCAGGCGGGCTATGTGCTTGTTGTGGTAAGCATTGTAGTACAAAAAAGTATTTAAGTATATAAGATTAAGGTATTTACACCTGCAAAACTTACCGTGCTGGAGTAGCGGTTATAGTATCTATCCGCTTCCTTCATTTTCTCATGTAACGCATAAAATATGCTTTTGAACACATTGTAATGCGCTTCAAACTCATTATCCTTCAACGCTATGTAGCGCACATATATGTCTTGCAGCAATGCATTCATGTTTGTTATAACCGGGTCCTCCGGGACGACCAATGCCCTGTGGCCAGACTCGAATGACATCTGTGAATCCTGTGATTGAATGCTGCAAAAACAAAATCAATAATTGGTTATTTTAAAGTTTTGTTAGGACTACAGGACTACAAATGTACATATGTGAGTTTTAAAATAATACTACAAACCACATTATAATGTAACTATCACATTTTACTACAAATTTATGTATATTAAAAAGGGAATTTATATAAGTACTGAAATGTTTTGAATAAGAAACTAACACAGCGCTACCAACAGCACAGGCCACATCTCTGAATAAATTCCATGTGGAATATCCTCCCTGTGCCTCCACTTCTTCTCTAGCCAGCTGCCTCTGCCGTTCCTCTTCCCTCTTTCTTTCTTCTTCTTCTTTTTTCTTTTTCTCTGCCTCTGATGATGATGAAGTCAGGTAGTAGGCCGTGGCACCTATGGCTAAGCCTGCTAAACCCACCAAGCCGGCTGCTGAACAAGTGCTGGTTGAATCATCATCATTGTTGTTGTTGTTGGTGCGATTCCGATTTTCACTCATGGTGTCGGCTGAAAAATATAGAATAATAATTTAAGAAATTACACAAAAGCCTTGTTAAGTTGTTAATAACACTGTCTGATATTGGGCCTTACTTGATATAGGTATGTACTGACATTGAAACAATGGGACAATAAACTCTACTCAAACACCCTACCTGTTATGACCACTCCACTGCCTCACTGTAAATTAAAGTATTTCTATCATACAAGCAACAAATTGAAACCCAGTTATAATTTATGGCACGAGAGTATGATACATAATTAGGTAAGTATATGGTTGTTTTAACTTCTGTGAGTACCTTATCACTTATGGCCAGGATATCAATGAATGACAATTAATGCTCGAATTTATACTATTGATAGAGAAGCCAAGTTTTAGTGCTAACTTGCTAAGTATGCCGCTGTATTGTATACACTGCCAAGTCTATGCAAACTTAGCATTGACGAACTCGAATGACGAATATTAGGTACCTACTTATTGTCCGTCAAACAAATAAAAAATTAAAACTAAAATCCTTATCACATCGAATAGCATGCTTGAAAGATAGGAAAGTGATACTGATAAGTAATAAAAGTTGCGTAGAGGCATTTACAAACTGCAAAAGTAGGTAATTACGAATCTTAAAATGTCATTGTTTTTTAATAATTTTTTAGATAGTATGGTAGGACAAAATACTTACTGTATAAATATGATTTCGGGATTCAAATATCGAAAACAAATTGTATTATAAAAGTTGCGTACGTCAACTATGCACTCGCGACAATAACTTCGCCGAAATTATTTTGCTCATGCGGCGACAGGCGGCTTTTATATCGACACATCTCTTGATACCAGCGGCAAAAAATTATTTTTTATGTTTCGGGGAATTCCGGCAGCTGCAGACGCATTGATTCTATACTGGGGTCTACTCACGTCTAGATTTGGCGTCAACACAATAGGCCTCTACAAACGTGAGCGACTAGTCACCTGCGATTTTTAATACATTGTGGTTTTTGATCCATCGATTGATTTCGTTGCACCTACCTAGACGGCAATATCTCGAAATCGCACGCGAGTTTTGTGTCAAAATTGCGCCGATTGTAAAAGCGGTATTAGACATTGCAACCTGCAGGGCCCAATCTATCAGGTTGGAAGATGTAATTAAAGGTAGGGCTCGCAGGGAGCTGAAGGAGGGAAGGGAGAGGCAGGGTACACAACAGATTGGGCCCTGCAGGTTGCAATGTCTAATAGCCGCTTTAAGGCCAAACTCCGTACGTGATATTTCAAGGGCAAATCTTCTCAACTTGGAAGGTCTCTACTCTACATTCGGTGCAATTTTGACGCAAAAATCACCGGCGATTTCGATACGTTGCCGTCTAGGTAGATCAGGTAGATGCAACGAAATCAATCGATGGATCAAAAACCGTAATGTATTAAAATCGCCGATGATTAGTTGCGAAGTCAGTAAAGAGCCGAAGTTTCATTTCATGCACGATTTCAATCAATATAAATAGTCTAGTTCCATTTTTCAAAAAATCCATGTCGAGAAGCAAACGATATTACTTTTGGGCAACCGGGCTTTTTACCTGATTTAGACCCTGCTGTATCCGAATCGCCGGTTGCCTTCAAAGAAAATTTGTCCGGAAGTGAGATATTCAAGATGGCGGCCAAATAAATTACCCATTTTTTACTTTTTCTTAAATAACTCGTAAACCGTGACCCCTACCAAAAAATGTTCTTTCACTTAAATAATTCACATAAAATTCTCTATAAAAAAGGTTCTATACAGTTTTTTGCTGGGATCAAAGATTAATGAGATATCGAGGGTATAAGATAGACCTTAAAAATATAGACTAATTACCCTTTTCCCGCGACTTCGTCTGCGTGGGATTAACATTCGCTATAATACATTTATGAAACACCTTAGTGAATTCTTATAGCAAATATAAATTTAACGTACATACTTTTTTACGTCTACAGTGAGCAACAATTCCATACAAAGTTTCACCCCCCTTTTCACCCTTTCAAAAGATGATTTCTGAGATAAAAACTATTTCATGTCCTTTTCCATAACTCAAACTATCATCATGCCAAATTTAATCTAAATCGGTTCAGCGGTTTAAGCATGAAGAGGTAACAGACACACTAACTGTTTAAAGATAAATTATATTTTAAATACTCTGGTTGAGGCTGCTAGGGGTTGTGTGGTATCATTTCCGTATAAAACAGACATGCACAATTCATTTTTGATAGAAAAAAAATATAAATCTATATTTAAAAAAAGTTCCGCGAAGAGCGAAAACTCTCAAATCACATCAGAGGGGATTTTGACGTGAACGTCCAAAAATTTTACGGACCTCCAACAGTAAAAAATATTCATCGTGGGGCACTCTATCCATGGTCAAAAATTTAAAACTTTTTCTCAATGCGAACAATTTTTTCATACTAATATTATAAATGCGAAAGTGTGTCTGTTACCTCTTCACGCTTAAACCGCTGAACCGATTTAGATGAAATTTGGTATGATAATAGTTTGAGTTATGGAAAAGGACATAAAATAGTTTTTATCCCTGAAATCATCTTTTGAAGGGGTGAAAAGGGGGGTGAAACTTTGTATGCAATTGTTGCTCACTGTAGACGTAAAAAAGTATATACGTTAAATTTATATTTGCTATAAGATTTCACTAAGGTGTTTCATAAATTTATTATGGCGAATGTTAATCCCACGCAGACAAAGTCGCGGGAAAAAGCTAATTAGTCTATATGTTTAATGGCTGTCTTATACCCTCGATATCTCATTAAACTTTGATCCCAGCAAAAAACTGTATAGAACCTTTTTAATATAAAATTTTATGTGGATTACTTAAGTAGAAGAACATTTTTTAGTAGGCGTCACGGTTTACGATTTATTTAAGAAACAGTAAAAAATGGGTATTTTTTTTGGCCGCCATCTTGAATATCTCACTTCCGGTCAAATTTTCTTTGAAGGCAACCGGCAATTCGGATACAGCTAAGTCTAAACCAGGTAAAAAGCCCGGTTGCCCAAAAGTAATATCGTTTGCCTGTCGCATCGAAAAGGAGAGCGATTTTGAAATTTTGTGCCCTGTCTAAAAGTTCTCTATACTCGGCGCAATTTTGTCGTAAAAATCGCCGGCGATCTCGATACGTTGCCGTTCGATTGATTTCGCTGCACCTACCCAGACGGCAAAGTGAAAGTTTTGGGCCATGTTCCAAATTCTATACAATACGTTTTCCTATGGAGTTAATCTACAGAATTTTAATTTTAATGTATTTCAGAAATCGGTGGATTTCAATTCGAGACAAAACGTTGACTCTACTAATTTAGTTCGCGCTATACTAATTTAGTTTTTCTAGGGATCAACGTTGGACAAAATGCAGGGTGTAACTAAAATGCTGGTGATCCGTTTAAGGGTCAAAACACACCTAGTGGAATCACAGCGGAATTAAGCCAATTCATAGACAAAATGTCTATGGTAGCGGAAATTTGTCTATGGTAGCAGATTTTTTGTATGGAAGCCATAGACAAATTTCCGCTACCATAGACAAAATTAAGCATTTCGTCTATGAATTGGCTTAATTCCGCGAGGAATTCCGCTAGGTGTGTTTTATTTTAGGACGCGAAAAATTTTTTTTTGTTTGGGACACGTCGTCTCAGGCGGCCAACCCTCCATAGAAAACCAAAATTTTCTTTCGATAGAAATATTTATTATATGTTTATTAGTTTTTCACAATAAGAATACGATATACGAAATATGCCCTTAAAAGGATCACCAGTATTTTTGTTACACCTTGTATATCACTTTGACAGTTGCCTTCCCTATTTGCATTACCAGCTAAAAGCGGTATTACACATTGCAACCTGCAGGGCCCAATCTGTCAGGTTGGAAGGTGTAATTGAAGGTAGGGCCCGTAGGGAGCTGAAGGAGGGGCAGGAAGAGGCAGGGTACACAACAGATTGGGCCCTGCAGGTTGCAATGTGTAATACCGCTTTAAGCGATTTTTGCGGCAAAATTGCGTCGAGTGTAGACATCTTTAAAGGCCTCTACAAACGTAAGCGACAAGTCACCTGCAATTTTTAATACATTGCGGTTTTTGATCCATCGATTAATGTGCTGGAGCCCCGCATACAAGAAATTTATCAAAAAAATTACCGTTTTTCTTCCATATAGCGTTGTAGAGCCCGTCTCGGAGATCACGAAAACATAAGTCTTAAAGGTCTTAAATGGCCACAAGTAGGTATGGCGTCAAGTTGAAAATACAATTTTTTGGCCTAAATTTATCAACGAGCCGGACGCTTCAAATTTTGACACATGATTTAGCCCGCATCAAGTAGCCTACATACCAATTTTAAGACCATTCTGGTGGGCGCATAAGATTTTAAGACCAGTTAAAGTTACAATTTTTTGGCCTAAATTTATCAACGAGCCGGACGCTCCAAATTTTGACAGTAGTTAAAGGACCCAGTCAACAAACCAAATCCCAATTTTAAGACCATTCTGGTGGGCGCATAAGATTTTAAGACCATTTTAAGAAATAGTCGATTTCATAGAAAAGATATCAAATTATTGTAAATTCGCTTTAAAAATCAATTAACTGGCTCAAACACAACTGCATATTCATATTTAAGTGTCTCGTAACAAAAAATGCCGTAAAAGTATACCGCAATAACTCAAAAACTGGAGAAATTCGTCTTAGCAGTACTTTAGTCACGGAGGTCTTAAATCACGAAAAATATTGTTCATTTTAAACTTAATGGCACAAAATATGATTTGAAAAGCCAGACGTAATGCCTATAGGCATTTTCTACCAGTCGCTCATAACTTTAAACTGATAAGCGTCAAGTTAGATGCATTGACAATATATTACTGACAGTAAAAAATACATAAATGTATTTTAAATTCTACCGTTCCAAATGTTGATTAACGGTTTAGCCCATTTCAAATAACCTATATACCCATTTTAAGACCAATCCGGTAGGCGCATAAGATTTAAGACCAGTTGAAATTGCAATTTTTCGGCCTAAATTTATCAACGAGCCGGATTCTCCAAATTTTTACAGTTGTTAAAGGACCCATTCAACAAACCGAATCCCAATTTTAAGACTATTCTGGTGGGCGCATAAGATTTTAAGACCATTTTAAGAAATAGACGATTTCATAGAAAAAGTAGCAAATATTGTAAATTCGCTTTAAACATTATTAGGGTTATGAGTGACTGTTAGAAAACGCCTATAAGCATTACGTCCGATTTTCTGAATCGAGATTTGTACCATTAAGTAAAAAATAAAAAATGAATTTTGTGATTCAAAACACCCTGACTTAAGTACAAAATACCCTGATTAGAACTGCTATGACGAATTTTCCAATTTTTAGACTTATGTAGTATACTTTTACGGCATATCTAACTATGAGATCCTTGAATATGAATATGCCGTTATGTTAAACCATTTAAATGAATTTTTGAAACGAATTTAAAGCTATTTGCTATTTTTCGTTTGGAATCGATCACTTCTTAAAATGGTCTTAAAATCTAGTGCGCCTAGTAATAATGTTATGAGCCATTAAGTTTAAAATGAATAATAATTTTAGTGACTTAAGACTAGGGATGTCACGAATATTCGCATTCGTATAATGCGAATATTCGCATCATTTTTGACATTCGCTTCAACATTCGCATTCGCATCAAATGATGCGAATATTTTCCGAATGCGAATGTGGGCAGAACGCATCCTATTTTGACCACGCTGACCCGGCCGATGGTCATATGCTTGCTCATACACAGGAAGTGAAAACGACGTTATCACTTGGCTCTTTTTGATCAATAATATAGGACTCCATCACATATCATGTTCTGTATTTATGAACTATGGAAGCATAACAATGATAAGCAAGATTAACTTTTTTGAATCTACTCCGCAACATTCGTATTCGCATTCGCATTCGGACATTCGCATCCTGATATTCGCATTCGCATTCGCGAATGTGAGTAAAACGACATTCGTGACATCCCTGCTTAAGACCCCCGTGACTAAAGTACTGCTATGACGAATTTCTCCACTTTTCGACTTATTGCGGTATACTTTTACGGCAATTTTACTTACGAGACACTTAAATATTAATATGCAGTTGTGTTTGTGCCAGTTGAATAATGTTTAAAGCGAATTTACAATATTTGCTACTTTTTCTATGAAATCGTCTATTTCTTAAAACGGTCTTATAATCTTATGCGCCCACCAGAATAGTCTTAAAATTGGGATTCGGTTTGTTGAATGGGTCCTTTAACAACTGTAAAAATTTGGAGCGTCCGGCTCGTTGATAAATTTAGGCCGAAAAATTGCAATTTCAACTGGTCTTAAATCTTTTGCGCCTACCGGATTGGTATTAAAATGGGTATATAGGTTATTTGAAATGGGCTAAACCGTTAATCAACATTTGGAACGGTAGAATTTAAAATAAATTTATGTATTTTTTACTGTCAGTAATATATTGTCAATGTATCTAACTTGACGCTTATCAGTTTAAAGTTATGAGCGACTGGTAGAAAATGCCTATAGGCATTACGTCTGGCTTTAGAAATCATATTTTGTGCCATTAAGTTTAAAATGAACAATATTTTTCGTGATTTAAGACCTCCGTGACTAAAGTACTGCTAAGACGAATTTCTCCAGTTTTTGAGTTATTGCGGTATACTTTTACGGCATTTTTAGTTACAAGACACTTAAATATGAATATGCAGTTGTGTTTGTGCCAGTTGAATAATGTTTAAAGCGAATTTACAATATTTGCTACTTTTTCTATGAAATCGTCTATTTCTTAAAACGGTCTTATAATCTTATGCGCCCACCAGAATAGTCTTAAAATTGGGATTCGGTTTGTTGAATGGGTCCTTTAACAACTGTAAAAATTTGGAGCGTCCGGCTCGTTGATAAATTTAGGCCGAAAAATTGCAATTTCAACTGGTCTTAAATCTTTTGCGCCTACCGGATTGGTATTAAAATGGGTATATAGGTTATTTGAAATGGGCTAAACCGTTAATCAACATTTGGAACGGTAGAATTTAAAATAAATTTATGTATTTTTTACTGTCAGTAATATATTGTCAATGTATCTAACTTGACGCTTATCAGTTTAAAGTTATGAGCGACTGGTAGAAAATGCCTATAGGCATTACGTCTGGCTTTAGAAATCATATTTTGTGCCATTAAGTTTAAAATGAACAATATTTTTCGTGATTTAAGACCTCCGTGACTAAAGTACTGCTAAGACGAATTTCTCCAGTTTTTGAGTTATTGCGGTATACTTTTACGGCATTTTTAGTTACAAGACACTTAAATATGAATATGCAGTTGTGTTTGAGCCACTTAATTGATTTTTAAAGGGAATTTACAATAATTTGATATCTTTTCTATGAAATCGACTATTTCTTAAAATGGTCTTAAAATCTTATGCGCCCACCAGAATGGTCTTAAAATTGGGATTTGGTTTGTTGACTGGGTCCTTTAACTACTGTCAAAATTTGAAGCGTCCGGCTCGTTGATAAATTTAGGCCAAAAAATTGTAACTTCAACTGGTCTTAAAATCTTATGCGCCCACCAGAATGGTCTTAAAATTGGTATGTGGGCTACTTGATGCGGGCTAAATCATGTGTCAAAGTTTGAAGCGTCCGGCTCGTTGATAAATTTAGGCCAAAAAATTGTATTTTCAACTTGACGCCATACCTACTTGTGGCCATTTAAGACCTTTAAGACTTATGTTTTCGTGATCTCCGAGACGGGCTCTACAACGCTATATGGAAGAAAAACGGTAATTTTTTTGAAAAAATTTCTTGTATGCGGGGCTCCAGCACTAAAACGGCAATGTCTCGTAATCGCGCGCGAGTTTTGTGTCAACATTGCGCCGGTTGTAGATGCCATAAAATGCTCGTCGACTGATCAATACAACCGGTTTAACAGCTGACCTCTCATTCTAACTATAGTTTCATCTCGTTCTAATCGTTAACCCATAGATATACCACCCATAGATCTGACACGGAACTAATAATACCAAGATAGAACGGGATGGTCTTATTACACTTTCAATAGATACGGCAGAGAGGTGCTATTATCGTTGGTCCTTGTCATAGTTTCTATTACCCTCCACGCGTTACTTCTAGCAGTGGAGGGTAACAAACAGATATAATGCGCGATTTCTTCAAGAATTTCTGTGATTGCTACGAGAAAAGCTGTTAGTTTTCCTAGAAAGTTGTGTCGGCTAAGGAAAAGATTGGTAAATTGTTCTGTTTTATGCTGTAGAAGTGATTATGGGCATCTATATATCTATCCCATACGGGGGTACACGTGTGCGGGCTCTAGTTAATACTTGCTTTGAGCGTTAACCAGTCGCTTACGTCAGTACACCCGGTACACCCCTGTAGGGCATTTCCCCATAAGGCACTGGTCCCACCGCGAGCTAGTAAGCTATCGGCTATAAAGTATAAACACGAACAAAAGATAAGCACTCCCGTGTAAATAAAAGAGACACGGCGATATTTATAGCTCACTGGGCGAGTAACTATAAATATCGCCGTGTATCTTTTATTTACACGGGAGTGCTTATCTTTTGTTCGTGTTTATAGCCGATAGCTCATAGCTTACTAGCTCGCGGTGGGACCAGTGCCTAATGCTTATAAAATGATATTAGGATAATTTCAGATAAAACGGATATACCTATGTTTTTTTTATTTAGAAACAATACAAGATTATGTATAAAATATATATAAAAAAAATACATGGTTCTAATTACAATATAAACCTAATAATTTATGCCGTGGGGTGGCCGGCCTTAGAATTGTCCCCCACCATCGTCCATCGTCCCGTGGTTGCAGCAGGAGTTTGCTAAGGGAATATACCGGGAGATGGGCAGCAGCATCTTCCGAAAGCCTAAACAAAAATAACCAAAAAAAACTGCGCGCTCCAACCCGCCTGCAAAGCGTGGCGCATATGGCAAACCCCCCTTTAATGAGAAGTTCCATTAATACCACATACTTATGGAGGTCCAAAGGGGAGGCCTATGTTCAGCAGTGGACGTCTCATAGCTGAGATGATGATGATGATGAATAGATTATATAAGCATATACAATTACAACAACAACAAATCATATTTTATAATAAAATTATTTTATTTATTACAATTTAGTAAAACCATACTCCACCTAGTAACGAATAGCGTACTTGTAGTACATTAGTAGCTACTAGGTGGAGTAGCAGTGCAGGTGACATTTCCTCTTACATTTTGGGTATCTTTAGGGGGCTTTCGGACAGAGGGTGCAATGGCTTGAGCTTCAAAAAGTTCTTAGGCTGTGTTGCTCCACTATATAAGTAAAAAGATTATGTCAATAAGTAAGCACCCCCTCTAAAATGCTAACTTAAATCACAACTTCAAGATTTTCTTTTTGTAATCCTTAAACTGACTCTCTGGCATCAAGAACTTCGCAACTATTTTATATTCCGATGGATCTTGCAAGATATTAATAAATCTCTTCAGTTTTTTCGCGTATCCATCCAAATGCGACTCGTCAACGGAGCTGATGAGATTATGGTCTGCATTCCAGAAGTATGGGATGTTCTTGCCCTCCAAGTATTGGTGGAAATTCTTGGCCATGTGTATGAAGGGTTTAGCTGGGACGTCTCTGTTCCAGAAGTCTGGGTCATGTTCTTGCGCAATGGCCTCGTGATAGAACATGGTCTTGATGCAGTAGCTCGTTATTTTATCCATGCCTTGGGAGTCCCGGAGCTTCTTTATCTATAAAAAATAGGATTTTTGTTTTAAGAGTTTGTGCGGAAAGAGAATTGTCGTGGTTTATATGGGAACTCTTGAGGGGCCTTCGGTCTCGGAGACCACGATTAGGAGGATCCTAATATTTTCTGTATAAGGGGCCCCTTACAATGAATTTGCCACGGCCCCAACTTAGCGTAGTCACGCCACTGATTTGGTTTGATGGCACCTCAATTTATAGTGTCCCAAAATTGTATGCATACTTGCATAGTACTCGTAGATATTTTTGTGTTACTGCCAAACAAAATATATGGGAAATATTAAAACAATAGGAAGACGGTACAATTACTTTTTGGCTCTTGAGTAGATATAAATAACGTATTGCGAGTTTCACTCAGAGTAATTTTTCAAAAAAGTTTAAATACCAGTCGGATAATCTGCTTCATGTACAGAAGGTCCCACTCCTCTAGCTTCAGAGGCAGCCGCCAGGAGCGCTCTGCCTCGGGACCCTGCAGGGGCTTGGGCACAACCAAGAAATTGTTACACTTGCGGCGCTTGCTGGGCATCTGTAAGAAAGTAAATACCTATACAAATTATCGCAAATATTTTCACACTTTAAAAATAAAGGTCCAAATTCACTGTCCAATTCATGAAAAACCTTAATAAAATAGGGACCCGATTCATATAGGGTATCAAAATAGGGTGCCACTGCCATATCAACAAAATATTTTCAGCATATATGTCAGGTGACTGGGCATTTATAAATATTTTTGGAAAAAAGAGGACACAGTTGTCTTGTCTCAGAAACTTAGTAACGGGTAAGTAGAGTATTTCTATTCTAGTTTCCCGTCCAGGTCCAGTATACCGTCAACTTAATTACACTGCTGCCCATATATGGAAAAACTTTTCGAGGTCAAAAAAGGTTGAATACAAACAAATATGGACGGAAAACTGACTAATGTGGCCTAAAACAACAACAATCACCGTACGTGGCAGTATAAGTTCAGAAAACAGTGATTCTCAATACACAATAGCTACTAACCCTGCTACAGTCCTTATCAAGGAACTCGATAGCTGGGACTAGGTCCATGTCCAGCCGGAACCCGCCCTGCGTGTCCTCCACTACCAGTGTGGGGCAGGTGTCGTCTACTAGTCGCAGGGTGTATGGTTGCCCCTAAAAAAACAAATGAGTAATCATGTCAGTTTAAGGCACACCACACACCTGAGCTGAATTAAGAAAATTCATTGACAAAATGCTTAAATTTGTCTATCAGCATTTATCATGCAATCAAACCCATAACTTTAAAGACCATTATTTCAGTATGGAATAAATTTTTCATTGTGCGTGGCCGAATTTTATTACATTATCTAACCCTTTGACCGCCAAAGACGTCAAATCACGCGCAAGGAAAATTGTGCTAGCTCCAGCGCGTGATATATATCACGTCCAAAATACAACCGAGTTGCCTCAGCATTATTTTATTCCGTTAGATGCTTGGCGGTGATTTTCAAATATTACCTCGACAGTCAGGATACTCATGGCGAAGGGAAGGTTATCTTCGACCACATCGAAGAAGTTCATGGCATTGTCGACAACGCTTTTGAACCAGTCCATTAACAGAGAGCGTAGGAGGTAGTTGTCTTTGTCAAACCATCTGCAGGAAAGAAAGAGGTGTAGTACCCACGGCTTTGAAATGCGATTGTTATATATGAAGATGAAGTTAGATATGTATAGTAGGAATTTTTTAAGATGTCGGAATTGTAGCTAGAAATCCCTAGTAAGATTACGACATCTTAAAAAATTACTACCTTAACAGACAATGACATCGCAGCTTAAGTTGTGAGCGCGCTACCCCGGCCACTCCACGGCCGTGCCAGACCTTATGCTCATGGCAGTTATGGCACCCTCGAACTGCAAACATTTTACCTAAAAAGTTACAGACGCGAAAATGAGTTCGTTGAGGCATGAAAATAATGGGACCCTAAGACTACGTTTCCACCAGAGGAGTGAGGATGGAAGGAATGTGTTTCAAGAACCAACAGAATAACTTCCAAGGCCGTCTTAATACGTGACGGCCCCTCTAGGGCACGTAAGAATCTGGGGCACTTGGACATTTGAAAATCGGGGGCTCTCAGGCGCTCAATTAGGAACAACGTTGACTGTAAAAACGTCGTCTAAGATCTTTTGGGGCCCCCTGAGGATGGGGGCATGGGCCCCGTGTGCCCTTATGTTATAGACGGCATTGATAACTTCATTTACTTATCCTCGCGCAGCGCTGCTCTACGGTTGATTCTTGACAAGTACATTCCTCACTCATCTCTGGTGAAAACTCAGCCAAATTTTTTGCAGGATTACTTTGTGCCGCCGGTATATATCAGCGGTACCAATTTGCAGCGTAATACGATACATGCGTGTTTCGATCACTAACCTCGAGACAGTTTGTATTATTTGCAAATCATCATCCTTCACCAAGTTTTGTAACTGTTCACCAATTCTGAGCTTCACGAAGCCTGGTGCTATGTCCTCTATAACTAAGCCCCGCTCCGGATCTTCGTTTTCTTGGATGATGGGCAAGCCGATCACGATTTCCATATCAAAATCGTCAGGCTTGTTGATGCGCAGCCCGTCCCGTCTGCCCCCAAATCGTACCTGGCGTCATTCATTTATTATATAAAACAGGGGGAAGGGGACTCAGATATCTTGTTTTATTTTGTGAAAGGTGGGGAGAAGAGAGAAATAACACTGTCATGTCATTAGAAAGCAAGGAGAATGTTTAAATAGAGGGGCAGTCTAAAAAAATTGTGCTCAAAATTTCATAGCATTACGAGCGAGGAAAGTTAAAAGCTGAAATGGGGCCCAGTTAGGGTGACCAGATGTCCCGTATTTTACGGGATGTCCCGTATTTCAGGCACGAATTTATTACTGTCCCGTAATTTGGCGAAACCAATACGGGACAATGCATTGTTCCAGTCCCGTATTTTAACCTCGAATCCCGTATTTTCAATGCAGTGGTCCCGTAAAACCGGAAATCAGATCTGGTCACTACCGCCCAGTAGGCACGTTTGTGGGCACCTTTGTCGCGTGGCTCGGCGATGATGAGGGCGCGATATGCGCCCGGAGTCCCCTGATGAAGCAACAGTATCTGTAAACCAGCCCGCGGCCCCATTAGCAGCTCAGCGTCCCCAGTCGAGTCTATTACAGCCTTTATTCTTTTCATACGCTGAAACCGCAATTCTTATTACTGCATTGAAGACAATGCAAACTGACGAAAAAAAAATAGATGGTGCTGTACGCTTCGAGTTACCGCATGATGTACTGGGCTGTATAGCGCCATCTCGTAAGGCAAAAAAATCTTAAGACTGTGCCCCTCTATTAATATATTCTTTAGAGTGTTATTCCTTTGTCCCTCTATCCAAAAGGTATCCACCGAATATGTAGACGTAGGCTAGGGATACACGCACAGATCTGCCCGCCGGATATACCCGGCGGACAGATACGTCCATGTATGGTGCTATCCACATGTGTCCGAAGACAAATCCGTGTCCAATTCGTGCCATACATGGACGGATCTGTCCGCCGGGCATATTCGCCGGACAAATCCATCGGGCAGATCTGTGCGTATATCTAGGGATAATAAACGCTTTAAATTCCAATATTTAAAAAAAAATACTTACAACGGAATATCGCTCATAGTATGGATCTACTTGCTTCATCAGATCGTGCAGCTTTATAGATATCGCTTGAAACACTTTGAAGTATTTTGGGAAATCTCTATCCCGCACTGGTTTGTCTTGCACTTCATATACGTGACGTAGCAAGCTGTTTATATCTCTGACTGGCTTTTTCGAATGATTTTCTCGGGGTCTCGTAGAGTGTACCCTGGGGCGCGATTCGACAAGACAAAAAACGAGACGTGGACGTCACAGTAGAATCGCTAGGTGATAGAGTGATATCCATCTGTCCTCAGATGGACACGCCTAACTGTCAAATTTATAGTAGGTCTCGCTAGAGTGTTTGTCTATGGCTATTAGCCACCATTTTAGATATGTTGACAGGACATTGGGAATCCCATGGCAGAGACTAAAAGGCGGGTTTTTTTATACGAATATAGATAACACCATGTTAGTACTGGAACTGGAGCCCACCCTACTCTGTACATTTATCAAAAAACTTACCGGTTAGCTTCCATAGCGTTCCGTAGCGTTGTAGAACCCATCTCGGAGATCATGTAAACATACTTAAATTGTGGCTTTATGTATGGAGTCTAGTTGAAAAGCGTTGGTAGCCTGGCGGTTAGACGTCTGACTTTCAATTCGAAGGTCTCGGGTAACCCCCGCTCGTACCAATGAGTTTTTCGGAACTTATATACGAAATATACTTTACTATTTGGTGAAGGAAAACTTCGTGAAGAAACCTGCATACATATACGCGGAGAAATCCAAAGTTGTATGTGAAGTCGCCAATCTGCTTTGGACCAGCACAGCATGGGGACTATAGCTCGATCCCTCTTATGTATGAAACGAGGCCTGTGTCCAGCAGTGGGACATATATAGGCTAACATATTTATTTATTTATTTCGATGGACGCCTAAGATGTTAAGATTTTAAATCGTAATTTTTTGCTTTTCTGGTTCTGGGTGGGGCTGCCACGATATTGCAGCGCGTCCGGCATGTTTGCCGAGGCACGAACTGATGGCTTTGCTGCCATTATGAGAAAAAGAAGTGGGATCCTGTTTCGGCTTTGCGGCAGTCTCATCCGTATCCTCGGCGTTGAGATAGCCCTATACTAGCCCGGTTGACGTCAATACACGTTGTTAAAGATAGGATATAAGGAGCGTAATTTAATACGTGTTAGAGTAGTCTTATTAGCTTGGGTACATACACATATTAGATAACATTAAATTATAGGCAAATTACTATAACTAACAAGATGTATGGACTATTTGTCCATAATAAAGTTTTATTTGTTTATTTAATTTATGTTTGAGCTTACCATTCCAAATTTTCACTTCACATTTATACAGGGGTCCCATGCAAGGACCGGTACCGATTACCAATGAAGGGGTATACGGTTATTATTAACCGACTTCAAAAAAGGAGGAAGTTCTCGATTCGACTGATTTTTTTTATCATTATTTTTTTATTATTTTTTTGTATGTATGTTACTCGATATCTCCGTGAATCGTAAACTGATTTTCAAATTTTTTTTTATTGAACAGGTATAACCCCTAGATGGTCCCATTGTCACCATGTCGGGGTCTGATGAAGAACTACGCATTATTGTATATAGTATCTTTAATGTATTTGTAGTACTGTTTTGAAAAAATAAGTCCCGCCGAGTTTCTTGCCGGTGATAAGTAATACTTCTCGGGTCAGAGGTGTAGGGTTAGAACCGGTGGTAGTTTCTTTTCTCTCTGACGTTCATAAGTGCATTGTAATGTGCCTAAATTGAAGAATAAATATCTTTTATCTTTTTATCTTTTAGGATCCTGGAAAAATCGAGGGAACTCTTATAGGCACACCTATAGTGATTTCACTATTTTTAACTGACTTCAAAAAAGGAGGAGGTTCTCAATTCGACTATTTTTAATCATTTTTTTGTATGTATGTTACTCGATATCTCCGTGAATCGTGAACCGATTTTCAAATATTTTTTTTAATCGAACGGGTATAACCCCTAGATGGTCCCATTGTCACCAAGTCGGGGTCTGATGATGGGATTCTGGAGAAATAGAGGGAACTCTTCAACTATTATAGGCACACCTATAGTGATTTTACTATTTTTTACAGCAACTCGGCCACTTCTTCTTGGAATAGCGGGTCCTAAGTGAAGTCGGTTCTTTTTTGTTTAAAATTACTACAAATCCTATCAATTCGATAAGCACATCATTGGTTTAACCCAAAGGTAAGCGCTTACCGAAATCGAAAACCCCCAATAAGTTTACCCTATCAAGTGTTTTTAGAATGCGATCAAACTATTGTAAACTATATCGTTAAGACATTCGATAGAGAAATCACATTGAATATGGTTAACCTTATTTAAAATGGTTTCCGTAACAATAGGCTAACCCCAGTGATAGGGTAACTATATCATTATGTAACCATTTAATAGGTTTAATAGGTTTATCCTATCGAAAAGATTAATTAAATGGAGGGGTTTTCTGGGTCTGGTCCCATGCAATATGTTAGTACCCTCTGGTTAAAGCTGCTACGGGTTGTGTGGTGTTATCTTCGTAAAAAAAAGACTATATAAGTTATACAATTTTCATACAAAAAACTTCTGTATAGGTAAATAATAAAGAAAGAATTGTAAAATGTAGCTTACGTTAAGTATCTTAAACAGAAAACGAACAACATATGAATTTCTTGTAAAAATTCATAAATTTTCAGTACATATTCATAATTTTGTACAAGTTCTATAAGTGGAGCGTAGTCATATTGTTTATTGCTATGCTATTGCTACATAATACAAACTGATAATATATATACAGGTAAACAAATTATGTGATATTAATTTTCAAGCCATAAGATACAATTCATGTGACGTCGAGAAATTACTAGCTTACGGAAATTCTCACCATAAATGGAGAATTCTCGGTAACATTTTCCTCAAGTAAATTTGACCACGATTAAAACTGGCTTAACTTGAGGTGCTAAAGGCGCTAATAGTAGTTTATGTAACTGTTACGTAATAGGGGTCCTTAAAACACGAGTGTGGTAATAAGTAACAGTTGCATACACTGCTTTATCTACACACATATTATAAACCCGAAATGATGATTGGATGACTGCAATTGCACGGATTGCACCGCCATCGCTATGGCCAACTCGATTGTGTCGGCGGTCGGGCGGGCGCGTGCCGGCGGGCGGGGCCCACCCGGATTTTCATAATGAAATCGAATTTTTGATTATTATTTGAAAATAATAACATCGTTACAGATAAGACATTTGTTCTAACTACTAACGAAACAATCTATTTTTATGGTGGTTATAACGTGCGGTTTTTAACGCATCATGGAGGGTTTATGATATGGGTGTAGATAAAGCATTTTATAGCTCGTATTATTAAGCAATAATGTTAATAATTTGCAATTATGTCGATGTGATCGGGTCGGTGGTTATCAGTTAGCGTTACGTTCTTACTTCAGGTACGAAAAAAAAACAACTTCTTGCAGTATTTTTTCTAAAATGACGAGAATGAAATGGAAGATACATGGGGGCGGGGCTTATCTTTAGAATAGTTTAGAACGATGTCAATTGCGACACAAGCGGATTTTTACAAAGACATAATGCACTTAAATCTTAGTGTCGCCTGATTGGCGTTCACAATATCAGGCAGAAGAGGGGAAAATACAGGGTGTTTGGCTCATGACATGACCCAACAAATTTGTTTGGGGTGTGGGTGGTGTCATATCCTTCCTTTCCGTCCTTGGTCGTTCTGGAGATACGATTTTTTAAATATTTTCCTAAATTTCCCAAAATCTGATACTTATTAGAAGCCCCATAAATTATTTTTGTGTGTGGTTTTAAATGCATAATTTATTTTCTTGTCTTACGTTTTGTCTGTCTTCTTCCAAGTATTCGTTTTTTGTTACAAATATACCACAAAATGAACACAGGGGCCGGTTTAAATCCGATTATATTTATATCAATAAATAAACAATAATGTTGACTTAACGTGCATACATACCAATATTTTGATTAAGAATTTTTTTATTTTTTATTTATTTACTTATTTATTTATAACAATTAAAATGATATAATGTAGAAAAAGTAAGAATATTTGGAAATTTAAACTATTTTCTCGATAATTACCGCCGCGGAGAATGTTACCGAGAACTTTCCCCTTAAATTCTCTTCGTTTTCATAAATTTCGGTAACGGCATATCACTTGAGTTGAGTACCCTAAAAGTTCGTAAGCGCAATTTTTTTCCTTGTGATTAAACAACAAATTTTAATCTCTTTCGATTTAAGTCTTTAAGACTTATGTTTTTACGATCTCCGAGATTGGCTGTACATCGCTGTGGAAGCCGACCGATAAGATTTTTGATAAATTTACAGTATGGCAGGCTCCAGTACCTATTATGTTTATTTATGTGAAGTATATAAAATGTCAAATAATTATTTTAGGCATTGACTTAAAATCATGAAGAAACTTTAAACTGGAGCAATATCAGCCAAAAATATCAATAAGTCAAATATACTCTAATGTGATTACTTTAAGGTTAATTTTCGCTGGACATAGGTGAAGGAGGAAAACGAGCCGAGAGAGATGCTAAAACGGGGAGACCTCTGTCCCTCTCTAAACGTTGCCATTCGGAAAAAAAATAATTCTGTGGTAAAAAGTATTTAGCGTGAAATTAATAACAAAAAAAGTTTTTAAATATATTTGATTACAAGAATTACGTATGCTTATCATACTTTTTTATTATTAACCGACTTCAAAAAAGGAGGAGGTTCTCAATTCGACTGAATTTTTTTTATTATTTTTTTATCATTTTAATTTTTATATTTTTCTTTATTTGTCATTTCTCTTAAGTCAGTTTTTTTACAATATTTTTATAAAAGTAAAATACAAAATACATCTAAAACATACAAAAACAATAAGAACATTATAAAAAGCCTAACCTAGGGTGCCGCCGGCAACGGGGCAATTTTTATTATTATTACTTTTTTGTATGTATGTTACTCGATATCTCCGTGAATCGTGAACCGATTTTCAATTTTTTTTTAAATCGAACGGGTATAACTAGGGTTGCCAACCGTCCCGCTATATGCGGGACGTCCCGTTTCTGGGGCCCTAGAGCATGCGTCCCGCAAGGGGTCCACGCGGGACGCCGATTGTCCCGTTTTCAGACTAGACTAGATCATCAGTACTTCAGCACCAAAACGAGCGTTGATTTGCATGTTAGAATCATTTTAAAGCGTGTAATTTTACTTGAATATACCGCGAGTAACGCGCGCTAGCGCCATCAACGCTCACTCGCTCGCTCGACACTCCCTGTCGCTGTGTATGGCGGCTATTATTTAAGGTTGTGATTTGTGAATTTAAGAATATTTCTTCTTGGGGAGGGGGGGGGGGTGCATTATTGCAGTGAGAGTGAGGCCGCGTGTAGGTGTCCCGCGGTTTTAAGCCTGGTCCCGCAATGTGATCGTAAATGTACCGCGAATCTCTGAATCACAGTTGGCAACCCTAGGTATAACCCCTAGATGGTCCCATTGCCACTAAATCGGGGTCTGATGATGGGATTCTGGAGAAATCGAGGGAACTCTTCAACTATTATAGGCACATCTATAGTGATTTCACTATTTTTTAAAGCAACTCGGCCACTTCCTCTTGGAATAGCGGATCCTAAGTGAAGTCGGTTCTATTTTTGTTTAAAATTATCGAACTCGCGAAGCGTAAGCGAAGAGAGTTCTTACAAACAACTCCAGACCGAATTGTCAACTGGCTACTGGGACGTCTCGGCATTTGGATGGCTTTTTGATTTCGATAGTTTGTCCGACGATAACTTTAGTAACGTTTTTCTGATCTTTGTGAAATTTCTTGGGGCTGTAGCAGAGATACATAAAATTTGTAAGTTCGTATATGAGCAGGATCCATCAAGTGGTTATGGAGCTAGAAGGAGAAAAAAAATCCTCCTTAGGGTCTTCTTATATTGGTTAACTCGTTTGCAAGTAAATCGCGAGTTCTCAGTTCGAGGCGGACTAATGAGACAAGTTTAAGGTTTGAGTTTTGTTCTTTATGAGAATAATAGACCATCTATCTCCGGTTTTGATGCACAGTTGTATTTTGCTGTGCTGTCAGCATTATTTTGATAATCGACTTAAATATTTCTAGAATACCTACCTATGGTGTGTTTTATTTCCTTATGTTTTATTTTTCCAACGATAATAGATAATAGGAGCCTCCACACATCCAGTCAGTAGCAGAAGTAGCTAACGCACTGTTTTCTAAATTCAAACAACACTAACTGCAGCTTTCCCAATGGGTATGTACCTACTAGGGCTTGCAATTGTTTAACGGCCTCCTAGCCTAGTTGGTAGTGACCCTGCCTATGAAGCAGGAGATCCCGGGTTCGAGTCCTGGTCAGGGCATTTACTTGTGTGCTAATCACAGATTTTTGTTCCTGAGTTATGGATGTTTTCTCTGTATTTAAGTATTTATCTATATCTATCTATATCGTCACCTAGTAGCCATAAAACAAGCCTTATTGAGCTTACTGTGGGACTAGGTTGATTTGTGTAAGATTGTCCTAATATTTATTATACTGTATGTCTTTCCCGACCACGGAACAATGGTGTTCCGGACCTTTGGGAGGCGTATGCGGAGCCGAAGCCAACGCGCAGAGGCCCTTTCGACAATTTAATGAAAAGTGAGGGGTACACTAAGCGGATGCTGCCCCTGCCCGTGTCATGGGACGCACGCAGAGACAGCACCCGCCATGGTGTAAGGACTATTGAGAGTTAATGGAGTCTAAAATGTACTAGGCTATTGGGTGAATAGTATGGACTAGTTAATGGGCTATTGGATGAAGGACCGGACGCCTGCCTAATAAAACGGTATACAATTTTATTTCCGGCAGATTTATTATTATTATTAATTGTCCGGATAATTCCATACAAATTACTATTCAAAATATCCGGATTGCAAGTCCTTGTATGTGCAGTCGCCATCAGATATATCGGAGCGGCCAAGGTAGTCACAAGTATTTGAACAACGCCTCTACTTCCAAGGCGATAAAGTGCATGTTCAGATGTTGAGTAACCTGGCCGGTCCGATATATTTGATGACGACTGTACCTATGACGCGCCGCCGCTGAATCTTGCCAATAAGGTGGTTAGTACAGTATTGCAGTATTTGATGGCGACTGTATCTAATAACCGCCTGCTCACTCTACAGCAAGTTGAGATAGTTGCGTCCTTGTCAGTTCTGTTTTGGTTGTGATTTTCGGATGCGAATGCGTAGGTGGACTAATTGCCAAGACTTTACCGAAACCCTCAGCCCAAAAATGGGAAAAATCATTACGTAGACATAGATAAGTAGCAGAGGAATGGTTGTTCGGAAAGATAAGTGTCGTGGCTGATATGAAAGCTCATGCATTCTAACAACACTTCTCTTTCCGAACTTCTACAAAATATCATTATGACTATAGGATTTAAAATGAGTTGAGTACCTACGAATAAAAATTTGTTAGGACTGAATATTATAACACATACTTAGCATTAATTGAACGAGGATTTCCCAAGGAATTCCTAACTTTTGAAATTAACGTGGTCACCCTAATAGAAAGAGGTGAAGATGAAGGTCTCCCCGTGTGCCATCTCACTCGGCTCGTTTTTTCAAGGCCTGTGTATTATCTTGTTTATCTATGGTAAGTATATCTATGAAAATTACTACTCAACTGACAGACGATGACGGCATGAGCGCACAATATGGCGAATTTTTCGGCCGCATTGGGTTTTTACGTAAATACCCGTCTCTCTTTTTGATTATGGATATAGAGGTGAGTTAAAACGAGACGAACATATTTTTATGTGTTTTCATTTTCATATGTCGCGTCCCTTATATACAAATCTCGAATACAGTGCCACCAAAAAGAGTAGAAATTAAAAAGTGGCAACATCGTAGTGTCGTCCCGTTTTTTTAGATTGATTTGAAAGGGACGACACTACGATTTAGCCACTTTTTAGGGTTCCGTAGCCAAAATGGCAAAAACGGAACCCTTATAGTTTCGCCATGTCCGTCCGTCCGTCCGTCCGTCCGTCCGTCCGTCCGTCCGTCCGTCCGTCCGTCCGTCCGTCCGTCCGTCCGTCCGTCCGCGGTCTAGCTCAGTGACCGTTAGCACTAGAAAGCTGAAATTTGGTTTGAATATGTGCATTAACCAAGCCGACAAAACAGTACAATAAAAACGCGAAAAATATATTTTGTTAGGGTACCTCCCGTACACGTGAAGTGGGGGGCAAAATTTTTTTTCGTTCCAACCAAGTTGTGTGGGGTATCGTTGGATAGGTCTTTTAAAAAGAATTAGGGTCTTCTAAAACAGTTTTTGGATAAAACTAATACTCTCGGAAATAATAGCTCCGAAAGTTTAAAACAGGGCGTCCCCCCCCCCCCATCTAACTTTTGAATCGTGGGTCCTAAAATTTTGAAAAAATTCATGAAACTGAGGCCTAATGAGTACCTTCAATGAAAACTATATTGAAATAAATCGGTTCAGCCGTTTTTGAGTTATCATTCAAAAACCCATAGTGAAAGGACGTAAGTAAAAATGACGTAAAAGCGCCGCCAAATTTCCCGTAAGAAACGACCTTTTGAATTAATGGTCTCAGTTTACGGAACCCTACACTGAGCATGGCCCGAGATGCTCTTGGCCGGTTTTTAATTTCTATTCTTATTGGTGGCACTGTACATATAGATGTCGCTTTCAAATGACTTTTCATAAAATGCTTCAAGGGGGCTGGCTCTCTTTACCTACTTTTACTTACTTTACTATTTGCTACGTGGGATTCCCCTAATATACTGACGACTACGTCAAAACTAATAAGATGGCGCCCATGCCCATAGAGGCAATCCTCTAGCGAGACGTGTTGATTTTGACGTAGGTGGATATCACTTTTGAGTGATTCCATGGCGATTGTGGCTGTCACAAAAAAGTGATCTCGCAGTGGTCTCGTCAGCTAATGTCAATTATGCCATGTCGAATATGGCTCCTGGTAAAGATTATGAATTCATGAATGCATATTTCAGAACTTATATAATCATCTTATTATTACAATTTTCATAATTGTCTCCTTAGTATTGGTTAACGTACTTTACAATCTTAATCTAATGTTAATTATATATCATTAAAAATAAAATGATTCACAATTAAATTTTGTTAATGCTTAAACTCGGTTGCTCCTCGCATGAGTCGCATGAAAAGTCGGTTGTCAGATGACCTCCTACTTTGTAATCGGTGAATGACCGTAAGATTGCGTCATGGTAGTATTATTATTACATTTATTTCATAAGGACAACATACAGATGTCTTACATGGACATTGCACTGCCAAGTTGTGAAACATACAATGCTCCATACGAAAAACACAGACAATTATTCGTCTTCCGGCTGAATTATGTCTATGATCGAATGAATTTAGCCGAGCTCTGGGCTGAATTCCGCTAAGTGGGAAGTTATCTAGCTAGACTATTGGCACTCGTATGAGTCAATTCTTGTTGTTCAACAAATAACCACTCGACGTGCGTTCTCCGTTATCAAATGTCGGAGCGATTATTGCAGCTCGCTGATAATAACACGGTTTTAGAATCTTCATACCTACCGGCCGGCGAACAGTATATTATTTATCTACGCCAAATACGCCAATGCAAGATAAAATTAATTCCGCCAATGAAAATAGCTCCAATACTTTGTTGAGCAGAAAATCGGTATATTTACTGTAGCTAAATAACAATGCTGACACTTATGGTAATGAAATAAACTAGGTACCGATAGATGAGAATAATCTTTTCTAATAATAAAAATACTCACCGAACGCCTTTGGTTCGCAACTCCCGAAGTTCATCTGTAAATGCAGCCTTCATTGTGTTGCTAGTGTTGTTAAACTTCTCCTTTTGAGTTTTCAAACCATATCTGTCGGCATCTGTAATTTTTTAATTTCTGCAAATAGCTAACAAAATACAGTATGGTAGTCTATATCTTTTCAATTATGTGAAAAGTGTTGTATTTACACAGCAGCAACAGTTTGTTCAACATCTCTTGACTTGAAGCTCTCGCACGCTCAAGATTCCAATTTTTGAACCACCCGCTACGCTCGTCTCTTGCCGGTTCAGGTGTCAATAGAGGTTAAACAACCTTGCTCCCTTGTATTTATTTACTTTTGTACTTACTTAAATAACCTGACTTACCTTAGAATTCAAATAGACTCCGTATGTTAAGTACCGTTAGATTTTTCCGTATGTTAATTTAATATAGTTTTCGCTTGATATGCAATGCACGCGCAACACCAAACATTGCTTTTCTATAAATAGATATAGAAACCAATAGCGTCTGTGTTATGACGCGTAGTGTTTGTTTGGCTGGTCGATTGTTGCCAGTCGAAAAATAACTGCTATATGATAGGGAAATCATTCCATTTTATTTTTTGATTATTTCTATCATTTATTTTAACACGTAAAAGGCGAGACGATGTTGATAACTTGAGATATAAAATTGAAGAAATTTGAACCATATGTAATTCTATTTTAAGTTCATATTTCTTCAAGTTTTCGTCCCGATACCTTTTCCCGTTAAATAAACGTTATTTATTTAAACATTCGCCATACGATATATCGAAGCAACCAAGTTGCTCATAAATATCTGTACACGCCTCTATTGTAACTTGGAAGCTTGTAATACAAGTTCACATGGTTATTTTTAAGAACGTCGGCCGCTTATTTCGTTTCGGCGACAGATCATAGGCATCAGTGTCAGTTATTAAATTCAAACACACTTTACTAGTGAACTCTGCTAAAAGGCGACCGCCTATGATGCTTATTTTGAAACTATTTAGCATTCTTCTGGTGTTACCAATAAAAAAAAACATAAATCTCAACTTGTATTAGAAAAATTACAATTACAATTTGTAACTGACATGCGTTACAACCATTAAGCTTAAGTACCTACATTTTACTGACAGTTACAATTGTCAAAAAATATTAGACTGTATTAAAGTACCTACATATCTACCTTAACTAAAGTACATATATCAGCAATTTCTATAAATTTAGCATTGGTTTGCTTTTTTTAGTACAGTCAGCAGCAGAAGTAGCTAAGCGAGTGGGGTAGTCAAAATGAGCTTGACACGACTTTAATGTCAAGAGAATAAGAAAAGTGTGTAGGTCATTTTGAACACAACACCCGCTTAGATACTTCTGTTGCTGACTGTACTTACCTGTTTATATTAATTCCAAAAATATAATCAGTCATTCATTCACAATATTAAATGTGCCTTACAGGGTTACTTTTAAACTGAAATAATGCACGTCGATATTTTAACAACCATCTGCGTTAAAACACTAAAACCTAACAAAACTTCTTGTAGTATTTTCATACAAAAGAACCCGTATTAATTTGTTCTAAGTGTACAAAAATTATAAAATATCTAAATGCGATATAATCACCGTTTTGAGCACCTCTAAATTGCTTATATACCTACTTATATCACGGTAATATAAAAATCTTTCTTTACAATATTACTAAATTACTAGGACAGTCGCCATCAGATTTATTGAAGCGGCCAAGGTGGCCACAAATATCTGAACAACGCCTCTATTGTCAAGGCGATAAAGTGCACGTTCAGATATTTTTAATAAGAAACTTACAAAAAAGAATTTACTTTAAATCCAAAAGTAAACTTACTTACGTAAATAAAACTAAAGTGCGTGATTTACTTCAGTTGTATCAATCAATCCCAACTATATCCAGCTAAGAACTTGAAATAATTATCATTCTAACAAATAGACTCGACCCTACTTACGTACTTAAGTAAAACTTCCAAGTTTTACCGGTCTAAATATTAAACAGAAATATAACGAATTCGATACGAACATATCGTTAGAAGCGCCTAATTCGCTATTACGTAATTTCCAACAAGGCATGTGTCTAACAATAATGCTAGTCTGGCTTAGATTTAACAAATACAAATTAGTTTTTCAAGATTTTCTTAATATACTCCTTAGACTGACTCTCAGACAACATGAATTTAGCAACCTTCCTGATCTTTTCATCCTCTGTCAGGATCGAATCTTCCCAAACCTTGATAAGTTTCTTCAGTTTATTGGCATAACTGACCAAAGTCGAGTCATTAATGTTTTCTATGAGATTATTATCTGGGTTCCAGAAGTAAGGGATGTTCTTGTTTTCAAGATAATAGTGGAATCTCTTGACCATGTGTATGAAGAGTTCAGTAGGACCGTTTCTGCTCCAGAAGTCTGGGTCGTTCTCTCGTGCGATAGCCTCGTGGTAGAATATGGTTTTAATGTAGTAGCTCGCTATTTTGTCCATGCCTAGCGAGTCACGGAGTTTCTTTATCTGAAATAAGAGATTATTAAGACTTAGGTTAGGGGCGATTACAGGACGCACAATTAACGAACCGATCAACGTTAAATATGGCGACGGAGCTGTCTTATTTAAAAAAATATATAAACTTACACTTACAGCCTACATTTTTAAATTTGTTTTAAGTAAAATAAACAGTTTACCAGTCGGATGGCCTGCTTCATGTGCTTGGCGTCATGCATGAGCTCCTTCTCCTGCATGTGCATGCCGAGGGGCAACGACCGGTATGAGTCGAAAGGGCTCCGGGCGCCCTTCACGGGCTTGGGTACCACCATGAAGTACTGTTTCCTCGCTGGGAGACCTGTATGAAGTAAAACAGTTTACCACTCGGATGGCCTGCTTCATGTGCTTGGCGTCATGCATGAGCTCCTTCTCCTGCATGTGCATGCCGAGGGGCAACGACCGGTATGAGTCGAAAGAGCTCCGGGCGCCCTTCATGGGCTTGGGTACCACCATGCGCATACTGCTTACTTTCATGAAGTACTGCTTACTGTTTCCTCGCTGGGAGACCTGTATGAAGTAAAACAGTTTACCAGTCGGATGGCCTGCTTCATGTGCTTGGCGTCATGCATGAGCTCCTTCTCCTGCATGTACATGCCGAGGGGCCACGAGCGGTCTGAGCCGAAAGGGCTCCGGGCGCCCTTCACGGGCTTGGGTACCACCATGAAGTACTGTTTCCTCGCTGGGAGACCTGTATGAAGTAAAAAAGTTTACCACTCGGATGGCCTGCTTCATGTGCTTGGCGTCATGCATGAGCTCCTTCTCCTGCATGTGCATGCCGAGGGGCCACGAGCGGTCTGAGTCGAAAGGGCTCCGGGCGCCCTTCATGGGCTTGGGTACCACCATGAAGTACTGTTTCCTCGCTGGGAGACCTGTATGAAGTAAAACAGTTTACCACTCGGATGGCCTGCTTCATGTGCTTGGCGTCATGCATGAGCTCCTTCTCCTGCATGTGCATGCCGAGGGGCAACGACCGGTATGAGTCGAAAGAGCTCCGGGCGCCCTTCATGGGCTTGGGTACCACCATGCGCATACTGCTTACTTTCATGAAGTACTGCTTACTGTTTCCTCGCTGGGAGACCTGTATGAAGTAAAACAGTTTACCAGTCGGATGGCCTGCTTCATGTGCTTGGCGTCATGCATGAGCTCCTTCTCCTGCATGTGCATGCCGAGGCGCCACGAGCGGTCTGAGTCGAAAGGGCTCCGGCCGCCCTTCATGGGCTTGGGTACCACCGTGAAGTACCCTTTCCTGCATCGCTTGGGGATCTGTAAAATGTTTTTTTTTAACTTTGTAGTCGTGAAACCACATTTTCGTCCCTGCGAGTTAAAACTGGTTTTTGTTTAATTTAAGCGTCTGCTAAACGTTCGCCAACAAGGCTGCCGACGGTCCAAAGCCTTGGTTGGTGGTCCATACAATGTTGCTGGAAACAACTGTCTACACGGTCCGCCCAGACCAAGGCCGCTCCGTCGCAGGGCCTTGTTGGCGAACGTCTAGCAGACGCTTTAACAGACGGTAGCATCTTTTTAAGGTGCCTAATATTTTATAAGTTTCACTTTTTTTTCTGTAATACAATTTCAACAATTTTAAGATGCTCGAGCTCCTACAGTTCGATGATAAACGTAATCGATAGAGGCTTAAGTATAGCGTCATGAGTCGAGAACAGTTGCCATCAGATATATCGGAGCGAGCGCCTCTATTGTCAAGGGAATTAAGTGCACGTTCAGATATTTTGGAGTACCTTGGCTGCTCCTATATATGTGGACGAGTTCAGTGCAAGGGACCACTTTGTCGATTTACAAGGACACTTTTTTCTTTCACTGATAGATAGTGCATATTGCGTGGTTTTAGAAAGTACTTACTAGTACTTTCTACGAGTAAAACTACGCTCTCCATATCGACAAAGTGGTCCCTTTGTCCGTAGGTACACTGACACATATTTTATGGCAATTGTACACAGCCCAAAGCATCAATCGGAGTCCAATCCCTTAGCCTTACCTTCCTGTATTTCCTTTTACTGATCGGCCAACGGTCCTCAGGGAACTTGAGCGCCGGCACCAGGTCCACATCCAGCTTGAAGCCGCACTGCGTGTCCTCGATGATCAGCGTGTAGGCGGGGCCGCTGGCCGACAGGCGCAGGGTGTATGGCTCCCCCTAAAACAGTGGTTCTTAACCGGTGGTCCGAGGGTCACCAGCGATCCGGGGAAGTAATCCACGAACAGTGATATAGGATGAAGAAATTATCCTTCATCAATGCTCACGAAATATACCCTTTGTTACCATAAGCCCTAAAGAATGTTATACCTGAATAATAAAATACCCCTGTTGCTATTAAGTAGGTACACACAACGCCTCACTAGGTATACACTTTTGAACCTTATTCCACTGTAATAACGTTCAAAAGTGTATACCTAGTGAGGCGTTGTGTGTACCTCTGATAAGTTCACAACGAAACTCATACCTATCAGTATCACATAATATCTGACAACAGTAAGTTCACAAGCCAGTTCCGATTTCACACCCGGCGTGCAGCCACTGCAGACTTAGCACAGAATGAAAGAGGCTTTACATATTTATATTATTTACTTATTCATATCGTATCCCAGAGACTATAGATATAGAAAATCCGTCCCCGCAAGGGGAACGCACAGGTAGATTTCGCATCTTGTCCTTGTGGATGAATGGATAAGGGCGCTGCCTGGTACCGCATGGGATACCAGTTCAAAGTTTTTTTTTTACAATTTTTTTTGTACGACCTATGTAATATTTAACATGAATTTAACAGTAAAAGTCGGACACAAGAATTTTGACCTGCTAAACAAGGCCAAAAATCGCACTTTCAGATTTTTTTTTTTTCGAAAACTATGCATTTTTCCGACAGACATAGTTGTTGAATATTTTAGAGAAAAAAATAACCTTTCGATAAAAAATATTGTTGACATAAAATTATTCACCGGTTAGGAGTTATGAATTTTCTGCAGAAAAAATTAGGTTTTTTTTAAATTTCGACTAAAATTAACGATATTTTCTTAAAGATATGATTAAAAGAGTTATAGATATTCAGGTCCCACGCCATATAAAAGAAAAACGGATGGTATGTTTTCTATGGAAAACATACCATTTCTATGGAAAATAACTTTTTTCCTATGGGAAAAAAGTTATTTCCGAAAAACTGATTTCATAAAAAGTGAGGGCTCTCCCGTCCCTTTGGCCCTATTCCGCCCGTTCACGAACTTATCCTAGGTATCAACCAGGGCGACTTTTGTACCAAGTTTGAAAGCAATCGGAGCAAAGATGCGACCGCTATCGTGATGACAAAATCGGGCTGCGGATATATACAAACATACATACACAATTTATATATATATAAACTTTTGAACCAGTGGTCATTTTGGAATCTGGGGGTCATAACTAGACCTTCTGTAAAGATTTTTTTTCAAAATTCGATTGTGTCGAAGAAATGAATAGGTAGACTCGATTTTCGAAATCTACCTAAAAGACGGCCACAGTCTAAGAACTTTTTTGGCTCCAAGTATTTAGCGCCACCTGGACGAGAGCATCTAGTAACGACTGCCGTAGTAGTAGTACGCCAGTCGTTACTACATAGATGGAGTAGCAGCGCAGGTGACATTTCCCCTTACATTTTGGGTATCTTTAGGTTGCTCTCGTCCAGATGGCGCTAAATTCTTGGAGCCTCAAAAAGTTCTTAGACTGTGGTCGTCTATTATATCTATAGTCTCTGGCTGTGGTCTCTGGTATCACAGTGTGTTTAAGTAAGTACCTCAACTTCCGTGTAGCGGAGGCCATCTTCGTTCTCATCGAAGAGGTTCATGGCCTTGTCGACAACGCTTTTGAACCAGTTCATGAACAGGGAGCGTAGCAAGTAGTTGTCATCGTCTAGCCATCTAAAACGTTAAAGTAATTCATGACATAATCGTAGGCAATGTTAATCGCATTAATGTAAATATGAACTCTAATCTCTTTCTTGAAAATACTAATAAAACACACCTACCTACAGTTTAACTTTTAATTCTATCTGATTTTGTCAGGGATACTCTTTATGCATATAGTTGGTAGCATGTTACAAGTCGAAATTAAATATTTTTAAACTTTCGCCAGAAATAATATCAAAACCTTTCATTTTAATACCCCTCATGATTTTGGCGTCAAAACCGTTTCGCGAAGTCATTTATAAACCGAAGACTATTTCTATCCCCCAATTCCCCCACTAACCTGTAAGCGGTCTGGTTAACTTGTCGCACCTCCCCCTCGTCTCTATTCGGCAGGTTCTGAAACTGCGCGCCCATCTTCAGCCGCACGAAGCCAGGAGCTATTTCCTCAAAGACCACATCGCTTTTCGCTGGATTTTCCGGGTTTTCCTGGGTGTTGACGGGGAGGCCGATGACAATGTCCATGTCGAACTCATCGGGCTTGTTTATACGTAGGTTGTCGTAATGGCTGCCCGCAAATTGTACCTAGGATTCATTAAATAATTTATAGTATCAAACTAAACTATGTCCGCAGCGACACTAGCTAGTCTCAAAGCTCATTCATGTTCTGCTTTTTGTCTTTGATAATGACATACCTATTATGATGGCTTATTTCTAACTAGGGCTGCCATCCGTCCGGGTTTCCCCGGATTTGTCCTAGTTTGGAGGCCGTCCGGGGTGCGTCCGGGGGGGTTTTCAATAAGTGTCCCCGGTGTGTGTGTACCCGGACACTTTATGTGAGGAAACAACCCATTGAATTTATATATTTAGGGCTGATTTGAACACGTCCGGGGAAAAAGTGCGATTTACGCCAAATGTCCGGGTTTTTAAAATTATTGTCCGGGTTCGGCGAATTTAGAGATGGCAGCCCTATTTCTAAGGCTGGATTTACACTTGTAAGTTTTACTTACGTAAGTAGGGACGAAGCTATTGGCGAGAATGAGATGGAGATATTCGTATCTCATTCTAACCCAAGGGGGGGGGGAGGGGGGGGAGGGCTCTTAGTTGCAGGCGTCCATATGCTACGGTTGGTATTTACCATCAAGCCGACCATATGCAATGAATTAAAGGCAGCTACCAGTCGTGGCGGTGGGTCAAAAAATTTCTCAGGCAAGCCGGTGCTGAATCTGGCTTAAAAATTCTTCATGAGCTGTAGGGAAACAGCTCGGGCAAGTCGACGGAAATCGTATCCATAACGCGCTGCCACTGGTAGCTACCTAACACTATGATTTTGAACGTTATACACCTGACACCTTTAGTATGGAGATAACATTTTATATGTCCTCCACAGGACAGGCAATGCCTAGTGTGGAGGTCAGCAACAATTGTGCCCCTGTATATTTTATTTGACCAATAAACAATTTTCATTTTTCATTTTCATATTATACATTATATTTTCTGCCTTATTACTATAATCACAAATTCTATATTACAAGCGTCATCCTGCTGGTATCAAGTTAATATAGCTGGGCAAGTGTACTCATAGGTATTTTTATAGCATAAAGATGAAAAATAATCGCTTCTCTTCACTTGAAGTAATAAGAAACCAGTCTTCATGGTCAAAGTTAGACCCTAGTAATTATTGTACAGTCCGTGAGCTTTAAGAAGAACCTTCGGGAATTGGCGATGACACACGAAGGTAATATTGCTGTTCTGCTTTTGATTGTCACTGTTGATTGATACCCGACAACTCTTTCTAAAACCCGAAGGTTCTTTTTAGAGCTGACGGACTAGAAAGAAAGAAAGAAAACATTAATTCTAAAAAAGTACACATTACAGAACAAAAGAAATAAAAGATTACAAGATATAAAATAAGACACGAAACAGAACATTAACACAAATATGAAAAAGGAAGGTTAAATAAAAACATAGAAAATTCTGGTTCCACAATGTGCACAGTAAAGAACCGGCCAAAGACTCAGCATAATGTTACAAATTTCAAGTGAGAAATTTGCAACGCTGTTATTCTGTCTCAGCCTTGTGAAGTGACAAAAACATAAATAGGTACACGAGTAAAAAATATATTAATGGAAGAAATATGCAAGTTGGTCTATAAATTAAATAAATTCATTATAAAATTAAGACAATATGAGGATGTACTTAAATATAAATATGTTTAATAAGTAAATAATTAAATTAAATGAGGGAGAAATTGTTAATGCTACTAATTTACAAGTAGTTAAATACTTACTGTGCTGGAATATCTCTCATAGTATGGATCCGCCTGTTTCATCTTTTCATGCAGAGTGAAGAACACTGTTTCAAACACTTGGAAGTACTTTTCAAAATCATTTTCCCTCAGTGCTATGTGACGCACATATATGTCATGTAAAAGACTGTTCATGTTCCTGATGACTGGTCTTGCCGGGACATTTACTTCAGGTCTCAAAGGGTAGATTCTTGTAAAAACAATAACAATATAAATTAGCATACAATACAGAGCTCTAAGGATATTTTTAACCTCGCCTCATTGAATAGCATTTAACACAATTTAAAAATATGCTCTTCTTTTCGGTTTCTTGTTCTCTATAAAACTAAAAGTCATCTTTTAAATAATAAAGTAACTTACTGAGCACCCTTAGCACGCAGCTGATCAGTCAAGAAAACTCCCATTATGATAACGATCTGTTAAGTACTGATTACAATTTTCACAAGTTCTGTTTGTGTACCGGGCACCTGCAAAACCAAAAAGTATATAAATACGAGTTACCACTTAAATCTTATTACTAATTACAAATATACAGTAACATTAGGTATGCCTATAGCCTATGTTATATTATACATTATACCCATTTTGTACTGATTTTGCTAAAATGAAAAATAATAATACAATAGGGAACAATAGCTTCATAGGATCGACAAACAATATTAAATCAGTCCATTTACATAATGTGGAAGAACTTTTAAAAACTCGATCCAAAATTAAGTAGTCATAATTATAATTGCACAAGTATTATGTGATAGTTAAACAAAACAAACGTACCTTATATGAAAAAGCGCCAGTGTACGTATTCCTATTTTATTTGTAATTTAGAAAAGTAGAACTAGTAGAAGTTTGATAAGCACGCACTCAGCACTGTGTCTTTGTTTGCTAAAAATACAACTGGAATTTTCTGCGCCAGCGTTGTTTATATATTCGATAGATCGATTATTGCCAGGGGATTAAAAAAAATATTTTAATTACGAACTTTTCTCCACCTATTAACCGATAATTATTAATTTATTACACACAATACATGTTAATAGAAACATAACAAGATATTCAACCAAACTTATTTCAATAATAGCAAAACTGCCACAAAATTCACAAAAAATTCAAAAAAATTAGTACTTTTTACACATAGCGACATTAAACGGGGTCTTCCCCGCGGGGATTACGGGGGGGGGGGGGGGGGGGGGGGTTATTACAGCATTCAATTAATATTTCAATAGTTTTAAATTTTATAACTTATTCTATGTTTGTAAAATACATATCAGTCTTTTAATTTAATCATACAAAAATATGATATAAGAATGCTTAATATTTAGATTGTTCATTATTTAGTGCCTTAGTTATACAGTTATTTAAAAACCGGCGCTGTTTGTGTGTGATGATATATTACTTAGTTACAAGTAATATATATATTAAAATAAATACCCAGAGCCAATTTTTACCAAAGCATATTATTGAATAAAACAGAATAATTATATTAATTATGAACGCATCTCTAAAAGATTATAATTTTAGTAGCGCTGACAACACCACAGTTGTCTGCCGGCCGGGAATGTCATCGCCGGCCGGGGAAAATTCTGTGGATTTGTGAGTGAAAAGGACGTGATATTCCGGTATGGAGTGACCAATAATAGAAGGGCCACGTCTTCCGCAGCCCGTACACTACGGCGTGCCAGCATTCACTATCACTACTCCCAGAATAGAATCGGGCATCGGCAAAGCCGCAACAATATTCGCAAAGTGAAGTCGAGATTTAGTTAAGGTAAACATCCATATGTTTGTCTTATCATTCCAATTATAATTATCCGTCTTATCTAAATTATTGATACTTTACTTCCTGATAATCTGTGTTTGTATTTAAGTAAGTTAAGTAATATTTATTAATTCAATCACAGTAAACAGTTAAACATTTTACACGGGTTGTCTATAAAAAACAATTGTCTCTCACAATTTCATGAAGAATGTAATTAGTTCTTCATAGTTAGTTAAAATTGTAGCAAGTTGATTTGTATTGACTTTTACAATTTAATGTATATAAGAGATGGTAATTGGTGATGTTTATCAGTAAATACCTATAATTGGTATGTCCATTTTCATATTTTATTCATATTTTTAAGTACCGCATAAGTTTTTTAAGGTTTAAAAGTATAATCTTGATGTAGGTATTGTGTCATGATTATGACAGGGGTATATTACTGGCCATAAATACAAGAAGTGGGCCTGCAAGAAAACAATGCGGAATCTTTGCCCATGAGTTGAAAAGCTTAGCACTGTACATATGCATATATGAGTGCCCCTGTTGTGAATATCAGAAGTCCTTTAAGCTCTACGGCAACCTTACTGGTGAGTAAGGCTGACGGTGGCAGTAACAACACTATGTGTGTACAGTTGTCATCAGATATATTGGAGCGGCCAAGGTGGTTACAAATATCTGAACCATACCTAGGAGCTTAAATACCGGGAGCCATCTAGTTGCCTCTCGGTCGCCTGACTATGCATCATTACTCTCTACCAAGGTTTCTTTTGAGTCAATCAACTTTTTATAGCGCCTGGTTGCTATGGTTACGTCCCTTGGACAACCAAAGATTTTCTATGAAATAGTATGAGGATGTCCCTCGGACAACGGGGACAGAGTAAACTACATTAAAAAGTTGATTCGCCCTTTTGCACTATAGCAAGGTTTGCATATTTTTTCATCAAACCTTTTTGTTACAGTACTGATACCAGCTAAAAATGGCAGTAAACAAGAAATATATGGATTTGTACCTCACAGAGGTATACAAGAAGTTCATAGCAATAAAGGATGATGACTACAAACGGTCCCAGGACATCTTCAAGAAGGTCTTTGACCAGGTCAAACAGAAAATGGGCGAGAATTGCAACTACTTCAGCAAGTATAGTAAAGAGGTATGTGTGTGTATTTCTGGACATTGCATGGTGTAAGAGGTATGGTAACCAGCAGGCATTTTCCCATGCAAACATTTTCAACGTTTTGTGTTAAAAAGAATTCTAACACGTGTCAGACTCTTTTACTTTTTTTAAATATTTGTTAAAGTTTTATACCTAGCTCTTAAATTTTTCCAAAACAGCCTAACTAGACTGCAAAGACACGAAACACGACACACATCATTACCTCCCCTAACAATACAGTAACAAAAATATTGGTGATCCGTTTAAGGGCATAAATGGTAGATATTGTCTCACCTTCGCGTAAATTTTGTTTCGTTAATTATTCATAATTTGAGTACGATACCAATTATGCCTTTAAAAGGATCACCAGTATTTTTGCCACACCTTGTATAAGTAACTTGCGTTAAAGCAAAAACGAAAAAGCAGAACGCTGCATGCATACCTATTCATTTCAGGGTTTTCGATTAGTTTCTATGATTGAACTAATTACATTCCACAACCCAGGTCCTATACGGTGGGAGCGTGTCCGACGGTATAAAGGTGTCGAAACTAGACGAGTTCGACATGGACATTGTGATCCGGCTGCCCATCAACTACGAGCAAGGAGACGACGGCATTTGCTTAGAGACTGACATACCCGGCTATGTGAGGATGAAGATCGCTAATGCCTTTGACCATTTGGACAAACAGCCGGATTGGGAGAAGTGCCATAAGGTCACAAGGGAGTGGAGGTACGTCCTTAACCCTTTGACCGCCACGGAAAGTCGTGCCCTCAGCGCCAGCACGTGATATCACGTCCAAAATATAAGCGAGTAGCGTCGCGCGCTGGCGCTGAAGGCACGGTTTTTCCGTCTGATGCCGGTCGATCAAAGGCTACTTTGCCTTAATTTTTGGGGCTATAAGTTTTTGTCTAAAATTTAAAAAAAATATGCAAGGTTCTAACGGTGATTGTACTTCTTGCAAAAGTCATCTACTGCTCGACGAGATGATTCAACAAACCGAAACGCAATGAGCTTTCATTGTTTTATCACAGAGTTCTTATGACCACCTTCAGTCTCCATCATCAGACCAGCTCCACACCAAAATATTGTAATTTGTATCAACCGGACATTAGAAACTCATTCAAATTTGGCTTACAAGATTTTACCTAAACAGCAAAGTGAGAAAAACTGTGAGTTAAATAAAAGCTTGTAGGTATTAATATTATGAGGTCCATGCTCTATCTAAAACCTTTTCAGGGACTCCGATAAATACTTCCTCCAGAACAAGTTCCGCGCCTGGATGCACGGCATCGTGCAGCGAGCCGTCAACGACATGAAAGGGGAAGTACGAGTGAACGGAGACCTGTATCTGCTGAGCTACAAGTCGGCTGGGCCGGCCTTCACGTTGAATGTGCGGAACGGGCCCGATGTAGCTCCGTTTACGCTGGACGTGGACCTGGTGCCGGTTATACGGTTCTCTGTACCGCGGTGGCCGGAAGGGTACAGGTAAATGCTTTTTATTACATTTTACAATATTTAGTATGATTTTCTCGCATCGTCCTGCTATCAATGATATGATATGAGAAGGTTAGTTTGGGTAAATGGGGAGCTAGATTTATTAGTCTTAGATTTTACAATATTTGGTAAGGTTTTCAGGAAGAGCCTCGTGGATGTAAGAGCATTCACTGTACATATATGAGTTTTGGGGAAAAGATCTCATTTACTATCTACCGTGGGTATTCAGGTACGATGGGAAACGTGAGGGGACGTGCTGGAAAGCTCTACATATCAAGTTAGTCTCAGGTAGTCAATAAAATTTTCCACTCTGTATAATCCCATTTTATATCCACTTATTCTCAATTTATTGGAGCAAGGTTCCCGACATAACCCAATGAATGACACATAAATAGAAAACCCGAAAGGTTTTTTAAATGAAATATCCGGATCGTAGTTTCATTGCGTTCGGGACTCGCTCGGGAATTCTGTACATTTAGATAACGAGTATAACGACCCCCACTTGTGTTAGTCGAATGGGTTTCAAGCCGATAATTTGTTGATGTTAAAACCCCTACCAATGTTATGAACGCGAAAATAATTCTTTCCGTCCGTCTGTTACTTCTTCACGCATAAACCGTAAAACTAATTTTGATTAGATGAGATTAGCTACGCTACGGATTATGTTCGAGTTCCAGCAAGGCTTTAAGCATGTAATGTACGCAGAAATCAGCCAAGTACTAACACTATGCAGACAAAGTTGTAAGCAAAAGCTAGTGCATTTCTATAACTCTAGCAACAAAATTTGAACAATAATACTTTTTCGGCACTGTTTTGTCAACACCCAATGTAACGCCATATATGTAATTTTTTGTAATGACTGTTTGTGCCAAAATAAAGAGAAAAAATAAATAAAAAATAACAATAGGCGATTTTTGTACAGACAAGGTGTTGTTTCACCTGAATCTTGAAATCGGCTTTACACGAGAGAAATCAGCTTAAAATTATTCCAGCTGTTTAAGAGTGTTACCACACCAATCGATGACATTGACATCGAATCGAAGATGATTGATATATGTGGTAGAGGTTTGGGTCATATAATACAAAATCAAACCGATTCGATGTCGATGGCGGTGTGGCAACATCCTTACGGATACGGATATCACAGATAATTATTTATTTAATAGAAAAGTGATGCTGAAATGCACGTAGTACAGTCACTATCAGATACCTATATCGGAGCGGCCAAGGTGGTCACAAATATCTGAACAACGCCTCTATTGTCATGGCGATAAAGTGCATGTTCAGATATTTTCGAGTACCCTCCGCCGCCGCTCCGATATATTTGATGGCCGCTGTACGTAAACGGTATTTTATATTACGTCCGTCATTTTCTAGACAAGTGGAGAGCAGCGTGTGCCGCGACTGGCTGGTGGTGCCGAAGCCCAACAAGAGTCTCGAGGACACGCAGCAGAACCGCTGCTGGCGCCTCTCCTTCCAGGACTTCGAGCGAGACATGATGAAGGGCTGCCAGCAGCTCAAGAGCACCATACGACTGGTGAGTCACATCACCTGGCAGATGTACCCGACACCTGGACACGCAGCAGAACCGCTGCTGGCGCCTCTCCTTCCAGGACTTCGAGCGAGACATGATGAAGGGCTGCCAGCAGCTCAAGAGCACCATACGACTGGTGAGTCACATCATCTGGCAGATGCACCCAACACCTGGACACGCAGCAGAACCGCTACTGGCGTCTCTCCTTCCAGGACTTCGAGCGAGACATGATGAAGGGCTGCCAGCAGCTCAAGAGCACCATACGACTGGTGAGTCACATCACCTGGCATATGCACCCAACACCTGGACACGCAGCAGAACCGCTACTGGCGTCTCTCCTTCCAGGACTTCGAGCGAGACATGATGAAGGGCTGCCAGCAGCTCAAGAGCACCATACGACTGGTGAGTCACATCACCTGGCATATGCACCCAACACCTGGACACGCAGCAGAACCGCTACTGGCGTCTCTCCTTCCAGGACTTCGAGCGAGACATGATGAAGGGCTGCCAGCAGCTCAAGAGCACCATACGACTGGTGAGTCACATCACCTGGCATATGCACCCAACACCTGGACACGCAGCAGAACCGCTACTGGCGTCTCTCCTTCCAGGACTTCGAGCGAGACATGATGAAGGGCTGCCAGCAGCTCAAGAGCACCATACGACTGGTGAGTCACATCACCTGGCAGATGTACCCGACACCTGGACACGCAGCAGAACCGTTCACAATGAAATCACTGATCATCAATTCATCACCATTCATTTGCCTCCTTATAGTCCTTATACATACAACTCATACAGGGTGTTTTTTCAATAACTAGCCATATTGTAGGAGGTCATTAGGTAAGTCATACTGAACAACTTTTTCTATGTGACCAACCCTGAAATCCTAAAAAAATTTTAGGCCTCCCCATAGGAAACGTCAACGTCTGATCGCCCGAAATATATGAAACAGCCAAAAAATTTTTCGACATTTCGGAGTTGGCCCCATAGTAAAAGTTGTTTAGTATGGCATACCAAATCACCTCGCACAATATGGCTAGTTATTGAAAAAACATTTAAAATGTATAAGGATTAGCAAATTCATTGCCCTGCCTACGAAAAATTTGGATACGCCATTGGTTGATATAGGGGCCCCATGCAATATAATGGTCAAGGCGTTATAGCTTAAAAACCAGCAAATAAAACTATTAAACAATGCCGCACAGTTGTGTACTCCTTAACCGACGGCAACTGCGGACTTGTATGGAGTGCATTATCTTTATTTTGTTACCGCTAAGGACCGACACGGACAACAATTGACAGGATGCGATGAATAGAATACTGATTAGATATTTTACTAGCTAATATGACATTTAACTTTACAAGAGCCGAAAATGTCACCTGCACTGCTACTCCACCTAGTAACAAATAGCGTACTAGTAGTACACTCGTAGCTACTTGGTGGAGTAGCAGTGCAGGTGAAATTTCCTCTTACATTTTCGGTATCTTTAGGAGGCTTTCGGACAGAGGGCGCAATTGACTTGAGCTTCAAAAAGTTCTTAGGCTGTGGCCGTCTATAACTCTATAGTCTCTGATAAGATGCTTGCCAACATTTGCGAACAGTTACCAATATTTGCGATTGAGCGTAATTTATTTTGTGTATCTATTCACCTCCTTTGCTGGCAAAATGATGTGTAGATCCATCCAAACTGACTTTATTAATATCTTCCTATGAACTTAATACTTACTCATATTTACAGGTAAAGAAGCTCCGGGACGCACTCGGCCTCAAATACATCGCCAGCTACTACATAAAAACTCTCTTCCTCTGGAAAATAACGCTAGAAAACGACCGCAAATACTGGCAGAACAAGATCAGCTTCCTCTTCCAAACAATGTTAGAAGAACTACACGACGCCATCGAGAAAAAGGAGATCAAATACTATTGGAACGAAGAACTTAACCTCATCGAAGGTCTAAGACCGAGTTTGCAAAAACTGTATGCTGATAAATTGCTAGAAGTGATCAATTCTTTAAAAGCGGGCGCCATTGAAAAAGTTGTAGCGGCTTTGCTGAGCGCTGAAGAACTAGCTGAATATAAGGAATCTGAATTCTACGAACAACATTTGGCTGTTCTTAATAATGCTACATTAAAACATCAGAATTCAGTGAAATCTGTAAGTAGTAATTGTAGCAATGGAAGTCAGGATCTTGATACCACGGATGCGAAAACTCAAAACGATCTCAACCTGAAGGTCCTCATATCAAAGATGGATAAGTTGTCGGACAAGTTTGACAAAATGAGCGCGTTTTTGTCGGATAAAGTGGACGCGTTGGCGGATAAAGTGGACGCGTTGGCCGATAAAGTGGCGCTGCAGGAGATGAAACTTGACGGTTTGGGGGGAAAGAAAGAAAATGACATGGTTTTGAATCTTCTTGGAGGGGATCCTTTAGCCGGGGGGCTAGCGGAACTAGTGCACTAGTCACAAACAATGTACATTCAGCAGCAGAAGTAGCATAGCGGGCGAGGTGTTCAAAATGACCTTTATACGTTTTTATTGTTAACAATAAAATCGTGTCAATAGGGGACATTACTGCAATGTTCTTCCACTAGAGTGCAGCACTAGCACATCGGTAAACCATAGAGTTCTTAATACGTACTAGGCCTTAAACAGTTTTTTACAAGTTTTCATAGATAATTTATAACGAATAAATATGTCATTTGCGCACCAAGGCGGTTTGTTTACAGAGGGCCTATCGTGAAGCGAAAGAGTCGAAATTTTGACTTCTGCCTCTCTATCGCTCTAATATGTAAGAGTGACAGAGAACCAGATAACGAAACTTTTATTTTCGTGTTTCGCGGTAGGCCCTCTGGTTGTGCTAGTGCCGCCTACGCAGAGTTTTGCGTAATATTCCCTATTTCATTTTCAGCACCTCACCCGCATAGCTATTTCTGTCGCTGACTGTCCGATGTCCCTGACAAGAAAAGTCTCGTAGGATTCATGAATTCGCATATAAACCGCGAGACTTCTTTCCACACAAATTCTAGAGGCCTTGAGGCCTTGATACGAAAAATGAATAAAAGATAACGTTTTGGGACCAAATTATTTGGAATAACTCTCGTTCCACAGCACAGTGAAAGTTCTTAAATTGACAAATTTTCTCCACAAAAGTAAATCATCATACATTTCTCAGTATATTTTAATTCTGGTCAGGAAATCAGAATATTGAGGGCCCACAAATCGTTAACTTGAAACCAGGTTTAAATGCACGATGTAATGGGGCATACCACGAGCTGTTTCGTAAAAAACGCAGTTATTTTATTATTACTTAATTTTGCGTTCTCTATAATGACGATGATTTTTTTCTGGTCCATTTTTGACAGAGAAAACCGGTAATTCCGTGGAATGCTTCAAATTTTTTTTTTCTTTTAATGGTGAGCCGAGGTGCGGGGTAGAATGTACCTAAGATCTCTCTCTCTAACTTTAAGTTTTAGGCTCACCACACACTTGAGCGGAATGGAGGCAGTAATGTATGGAGCTTTGTCGATGGTAGCTTAAATTTGTCTATGGCCTCCTCCATTACTGCCTCCATTCCGCTAGGTGTGTTTTGAGCCTTATAAGGTACTCGTATTAATAAATTAGGTCGCATAAAGCTTTTTATAATCGTGGTGCAATATATATTACACATCACATTTTAAATCCAAGCTTAACTGTGTAGCTACACTAATTTCATGTATTCATTCAATTCTTCCTATTACATAATAATAGGGAAATTCAAATTAATTTGATTTTAAAATTATTATATGTCTCTTAAATTATTACTTGGACGAATTGAAATTTCCATTAGAAATGATAATTTTACTGTAAAATTAAATATGTTATAATTATGTGAAGTTTATAACAATATGTCCGCCTAGATGTATATTAGTAATTAAGCGTTTCATTCCAGGATCTTCATCCCTTCGCATTCGTGCCCCGACAAGCTATCCGAAGCAAACTATAAGTAAGAACATTCCTCTACTAACCATAGAGTATATAATTTGGCCAGAGTTTGTTTCACTTCATAGACAGGGATAATCATACTGTCTTTTTCTAATGCTAGTACTCTCACTACTAAAAAATGGGATGGGTATAGCATGTTACTCTGACTGTTACTGCGCTTTTTGGTTTGCCAGACTAAGTATATAAACATTACTATAAGGGTGACAACACACCTAGCGGAATTCCTCGCGGAATTGGCGGAAGTAGCGGAAATTTGTCTATGGTAGCAGATTTTTTGTATGGAAGCCATAGACAAATTTCCGCTACCATAGACAAATTTCCGCTACTTCCGCTAATTCCGCGAGAAATTCCGCTAGGTCTGTTGTGACCCTAAGGCACATCAGCACATCACACACTTGATCTGAATTCAATAAGTAGGGAATTTATCAAATCAGACAATTGTCTATGGTTGCGGAACTTGCGGACATGTATCTATGGTAGTTGACGTTTTGTTTGGAGGCCATAGACAAATCTCCGTAACCATTAGCCAATTGTCTATGATTTGATGAGTTCAATACTGAATTCAGATAAAGGGTTTGATGCATTGAGTAACAGGAGATGTCATCCCTAAGATTTTTTGTCCCAAAAGTTGTAGTGAAAATCACTAAAAGTCTATACTGCGCTTTAATGGGGTTGGCCTGTCGAAAGTTTTTACAGATGGCGCCAGCATAGCTGGTACCTGTCAGTCCTACCAATTGTGTCAAATTCTTGTTTAATTTTTGGAATTTTCTGACCTGAATGGGCTAGTGTTTAAGCCAACTCCCATACAACAATACTAGTGACAAGTACCAGCTATGCTGGCGCCATCTGGCCAAACCGTTTACAGTTGCCAACCCCATTCCGTCATAGCTGTCAACCGCCAAACTCGGCGCACGAAATTTGTTCTAGATATCAGATCTAGTAGGTTCTACCTACAACATAACAAATCAATGGTTTGATGTGTCAAATAGATATGAAATGTCATACAAAATATTGTTGCAAATTCGATCGGAAATGGCCCTCGTGTATTATGTATTGTCAATGCATTGACAATCCAATACAGTTACAGAAGAGGTACCTACACAGTAATCTGACAGTTTTTCCCATACGAAGTGGTTTAGCGGGAACTGTCAGATTAGGTAATGTAGGCAATTGGCGCCTTCCAATGTTGATAAGAATTTTCAATAAGCTTTAATTTTGTACGAATCATTTTTCATACAACGAATGCCTGTAAATTTTTAGAAACTTCCAAAGTCTGCATTATACAAGACCCGCTAACCCTTTTACACTTTTAGTTCCTCGGTTTTATTGACACACTAAATGACTTATAAGTTAACCCTTACAAGGCTTAGGGACATACATCACACACTGATCTAAATTCAGTTCTGAATTCAGAAATTCATAAACTGCTTAAATTTGACTATGGGAGCTGATTTTTTGTATGAAGGCCATAGACTAATTTCCGCAGCTATAGACAAATTTAAGCATTTCCGTCTGATTTTGTCTATGAATTTCTGAATTCAGTTCAAGTGTGCGATGTCCCTTACAACTTATAACTTTGATAAATAAGGTAGGATAACGTATCGGCCAGGCGCGGTCCCGGGGGGGGGGGTCACATGGGACATGACCCCCCCCCCCCCCCCCCCAAAATCCTACATGTCTAATAGAAAATTTTTTTTACAGACCCCCTCAAAAATTTGAAAAAAAAAATCTACATTAGTGCCCCCCTCCCCAAAATTTTCGTCTGCGACCGCGCCTGGTATCGGCGGCATTTGGTAATAGCCTTAGTTTAGTTTCACAAACTGACGCTAGTTCAATGGGGAAGGCTGGTGAAAACTTGTTGTAGAGGGCGCTGTTCCAGATTCCATACAATGGGAGAAAGAGACAGGATTGAACTAGTAGTATGCAGTAAAAAAACTTTTCTTAGGCAAAAATGTTCCCTATGTTAATTGTACATGTTAATTTTAGTGAATTTCAGAAACTGGTGGATTTCGATTTCAGAGCAATTTGAGACAAAACATCATCATTCATTCATCAGTCATTATCGCGAAAATAAATAAAAAACTACTTCGCGCCATAAAAATTTTGCTTCTAAGCACCAATGTTGGAAATGTCACTTTGACAGTTGCCTTCCCCATTAGAGGTACACCCACCGACTGAATGATCGTTCGCATTATGGATAGTAGAATGTAAGGATGACAATCTCTTATATGAGAACCGTCTAAAGTGTCCAGCGGCGGGAAACAGCAACTAAAAGTTCTAAATCTCTCCACGTAGCGCCATCGTAGCGCTAGTATTGTTTTCGTGTATGAACCCGGACTACTAAAGCTAAAGTGGCGCCACCAATTCCACGCCTTTTGGTGGACACTTTTGTAACAGAGAGATTGTCATCCTTACCTTCTACCATCCATAGTTCGCATAGCTAAACATAATTTGCATAATGCATATATAACTTTTATAAGAATATATGATTTTCCTATTTGCTATTGATGCTAATATAAGTAGGTACATATAAGTAGTTGGTAGTTATTTTCATTATTGTCTATTTGTGTCATCGCAGAAAATAAAAACGTGTGGGGTTATCACAGACTACACAGACACCTCATCATTAAGCTTGTACAGGGAGCACGAGGTCACCACACATAACCGCAATTTTATTCGTAAATTTCTACGATTCGAACAGCACATCTCAATAGCATTCTACATCAATTTGTAGTATAACAATCCAGGTTCACCCCTGTACCTATATTTTTGTGGATATTTTAAATTCACATGAGTAATGATCAAAAACTTAAACTCAACTAAAATAAGCGGTCGCGCTCTCATACAAAATTAGTACGGGAGCACCTATGTGTGGTGACCTCGAGTTGTACTTATGATCTATCTAGTGGTTGAGGTTATCTGTGGGGGTTATAAAGATAATTATCATTTTTAGTTATTATGTTATTGTAAAAAATTACAGCGCCACTTGCATTTATTAATCAAGTAAAGTTAGAATTCATAATTCAGTGTAAGTAGTTATTTGACATTTGACAGCACTTTTCTTACTTTTGACAACCACTTTGTATGCGGAGTTGTCAAATTACTCCGCTAAATTATGAATTCTACCTTAGTGATATTAGCTGGACTTTAATACTATTCATTTTAAACTTGGTAAAAAAATGTTTTAATTATAAATAATATTTCACAATTATTATGTGATCTTCTTCTTATGCAGCTTATGTATTAGGTAGTTGTCTATGTTGTGTTTTTATGGTTCCATATCCAAAAACGGAAGCCTTACAATTTGGTCATGTCAGGTTGTACGCATGTTATAGGTTATAGCCATCTTTTGTCTAATCTGTAGAGGAAGGTGGAAGGAACCTGTTAGATAAAATCACAGACTACACAGACACCTCATCATTAAGCTTGTACAGGGAGCACGAGGTCACCACACATAAGCGCAATTTTATTCGTAAATTTCTACGATTCGAACAGCACATCTCAATAGCATTCTACACCAATTTGTAGTATAACAATCCAGGTTCACCCCTGTAACTAGATTTTTGTGGATATTTTTAATTCACATGAGTTATGATCAAAAACTTTAACTCAACTAAAATAAGCGGTCGCGCTCTCATACAAAATTAGTACGGGAGCACCTATGTGTGGTGACCTCGAGTTGTACTTATGATCTATCTAGTGGTTGAGGTTATCTGTGGATAAAATGTACAGTCAGCGTCAAATATATTGTAACAGCTAGAGTAGCGAAATAGTTAGAACTATTTGATCACTTTGGCTGTTACAATACATTTGACGCTGACTGTACTAGTGCCTTTAATTTATATATTATTATATTATTTTTATATTGCAGAAGAGAGTATATTCGAAAAATAAGATTATCATCTGACATTTGTATTTTTATATAGTAATTTTTTTTACGTAATAAACGCTTTAAAAGTTTTAGAAATCTTTTATTTGCACCAAACCAAGGGAAAGTCAGAACCATTTTTGGGAGCCATGTTTTTACTGAGGACGCCGTCTGTATCTAATATATATATATATATTGGTCGTAGTACAGTGGGCTACAAACATAATATATGTTTACTTTTGGATCTTATTACAACGCAATAAGGTGAAACGTGGATACATCTCTTTGTTGTCGACTGTACAGTCGCCATCAAATATGTCGGAGCGGCCAAGGTACTCAAAAATATCTGAACATCGATTTTATACGATAGAGGAGTTGTTCAGATATTTGTGACCACCTTGGCCGCTCCGATATATCTGATGGCGACTGTACATACCGACGTTGCAATCGGTTGATGTGCTTCGTCTTTTGTATTTTATTGTGGCATCTCTGTAGACATAGATTTGATAGAATTGCAAAATAAATATGACGTAATCACAGATTGTCAAAGCAAAACTGGGAGTTTAAATATTTTGGTCGATTCAATTCAAACATGTTAAATAAAAACAAGTTAGCATTTTACATATCAGTTATATTCGTGAACTCTTTACTACTACTCCCATATCATATAAAAGAGATACATAATTTTATTTATATATATGTATACTATATATACAGCGCTTGTCATTAAAATCATGTGCAACATTTTAACGTCTACTTAACCAACTTGACATTTTGTGACAACAATATTGACAATTGACATAATTCACTGTACATTTCTGGTATCGTTGGTACCAGAAATTTACAGCAAATTGTCAGAATACAATTTGTCATGTTGGTAAAATATAGGGATGTTGGCAAACCTTAACTTATATGCTTGGAAAATTAGCGTCATCTTTGTATAATATTAAACCAACTCCACAACTCTTTCGATTTATACTTTGTTATTTATTATTATGAGAAAAAACTTAATTCGATAATCTTTACATATTGTTATACCTACGCATTTAGGGTATTATTAACATAGAAATTAATCGATTTTAATGACCGCATCGTGTATAGGTAAGGTATGAACTATTTATATATTATTTCATTCGGCCAACTCCGAATTGAACGAGTAAGTAGGCACCGTAAACATACTATACATTTACACTCAACGTAATTTTGTGATCACATTAAAGACCGCCTTTACACAAAAGGTTTACGTTATTTTTTGGCAAATCTTCAGTTTTTTAAAGTCACATTTACATTAGCCTGGTCGCCTTATATGACGTAAAATATATCTCATTTTAGTTGTAAAGGGGGCTGTGCTGTGTCAAGTGATATCCTAGTACAACGAGCACGCAGCGAGCGGATTAATGTATACGTGACATTATAATTTCAAACGAATTACTATAATATAGGCACTATTTCAGTACTAAGCTTGCCGCATTCGCTTGACAAAAGGAAAATGCTTGCCACATTAAACGATCGAAAAATAGCAGGGGGGTAACATTACGCACACATATACACTGATGAATGAGATGTGCGCATAAACAATCGTACGCGTGCAAATGAGATGCAATGACACATTTTCCGTCCCTCATCGCGTATGCTTTTTTTTTTGTCTGCCATCGGGTGTCTGCCATCGAACTGTCACTGACACTGGCCTAGTTTAGGGTGGCCAGTGCTTTTGAAGTGACTTTACCCATCAAGTTGGGTAATTATTGGGTTACGCAATATTGAAAGTTTAAACTTTTAGGTGCGAGTAAAATTATTCAATTTCACGAAAAGTCTGACAAACATATTAATGAATATGTTTTACTTAAATAATTGTTATGTTAGGTAGTTTAGCTAGTAACTTAGAAATATATCTAGCTTTTAATTACTTTGAAGGTTCGATTGGGATGATTAAGTCAGATTGCCCAGATTGAGTTGTCATTTCAGTATCTGGAGAAATAATAATAATATTAAAACTAGATTTATGGTAATGGGGGATTTTCTTTACATGTGGTATCACAAATCTTAACTGTCAAAATATAGCTGTCCCTGTCGGGTATACGCTGACCCTCTGTCTTTTCTATAGTAGGTCTATGAAAAATAGCATGAAATGTCTCCATACTTTTAAACAATGCAGTCGCAGTAACAACGCCACTAACTGACCATGGGTAGACCTTATTTCGTTGCAATAAGACTTAAGAATGATCAGTGAATTGTGCCAAAGATGGCTTGCGGGCCTATAATGGTTGTGCTTTTAGCGTCACGACGGTCACGACGACAGATTATAAGCGAGGAGAATAAGGGCGAGAACGCCGCTTGACATCTGAAACGATAAAACGGCAACCATCATATGCGAGCTTCTTCTATGCGCCCACTGTTAGGTACACACGCCTCTTCAATTTTCCTCCAATTCGCCCGGCTCGTGATTACTGATTACTATCCTACAGAGTGAGCCTGCATTTTTTAAATATCGTCCTCTCATCTTATTGGTGGTCTCATCTGAGTACTGTAATGTTGCCTTATATAGTTTACTGTACTACAAATAACAACGTTAACCTACCGGCACTCTCTCATGAATTTCACCTTAATTATTCTACAGTGTGCATTCAAGCCGTAATAAACAATTACAAATCTAATGACTTCATAACTATACCATATGAATAATAAATAACTATAGCGCAACATCAAAATAATACACTTATTAGAAATTTGTTTGCGGGGAGACTAAACGCCCCTATTATACCAACTTGACAATTGACAACTGACACTGATAATTCGTCATATCATTTATGAATCGACAAGTATCTAGTTTCGCTCTTAAAGATGAGAAGGTGGCTCTGTCAGATTTCAATTCAGTAGTTCCTTTCACCGCCACAGTCGGCTATGGCCGACATCAAAAAGTCGTGCCATGGACGCCACCGTCGGCAACAGCCTTTGTAGTGCAATAGGGACCTACGCGGGCTTCCGCAAAGGTCAATTTCGCTTGACAAAACGCGATTACGTGGCGTCGGTGGCGCGTCATTTTTGTTCAACGCTTGGCGGCGAAAAGGTTTAAAAGTGAAATTCTACTGGGATTACACATATCACGGCTTCCTTTAGATATCAAACCACTGACACTTGACAACTGCCTTGCAATTCTACATGGACAATTATCATTGACACCTTAACCGACTGGTCTACTCGTCGACCGTAAAAAGTGGTTCAAAATTGTCAAGTCAGTATAATGTTTCCAAAACTTGTCAAGTCGGTATAAGAGGTTAGGTAATTTATTTTTTAATTGTCATTGTCATGGTAACATTATTTACTATTCATATGAATAAACTCATTTTGTGAGCCTAATTTTGCTAGATAACCTTAAATAAAAAAACTTTAAAAACTTGTAAATAATAAATATTTTATTCTACGTATACTGAATATTTGTATGAAGCAAAATTAGTCCCTCATTAATTTCACCTTATCGTTACTAACAGTATGAGATAAGTATATTTATAATATATATAATGCGTAATGCTAGTATTAAAGGTTCTAAATATTCTAACATAGTACATAAACCGCTCAATATATAGTTACCGTTACATTTTGAGTAAGTAAATCATGTCAATCTCAGTAACCAACATATATTATTGACATCAGTATATCGACAATCCCAACAATTATCCTTTTTAAGATTTTAACTAGGTACGATACCGTCAAACGTGGCAACATTGCATTACCTTTTATAAGTAACTTTACTTGTAGTATACTTTTTTAATTTACCAAGGAAATATGGTATAACTAAACAGGGAATCGTTGCATTTAAAGGTTTAAAGCTATGAGTTATTTATATTTAGTAACACCATTTTCTTGATTAAGCAAACTATTGGTAAAGTTGCTTACAGAAGGTAAAGTTGCCACGTTTGACGGCACATATAAAATTTCGACTGGAATTGATAAATAGAATTAAGTAAGTATTCTAATTGATCCAAAGGCTTTAATGAAGGAACGTAATTAATGATTTTTAGCCGTCTATTAGCAGGGCTTGAAACCGGTACCAAAAATAGGAATACCGTTACCTCGGAACCGGTACCTAGTCTAAATACCGGTTCTCGGATTAAAGCCACAATACCGGTTCCGGTAAATACCGGTATTTTAAGCCCTGTCCATTAGACATGTGGTTGCATCATTGCATATCTACACAGATTTAAAAAAAAAGGTTAGTATATTTGTACCTACGAAGATTTGAAAATAAGTATAGATTCGCCGTATTTCTAACCAAAACTACTAAGCCGATTTTAATAAATGACGTGTCGCTTTAATTTCGTCTACGTTTTTAAACATATTTCAAATACGAGATTCTAAAGGAAAAAGTCTGTTGGTAATCGGGTAACAATTTCACTTTTTACTAGAATAGTTAATTACGCCTATAGGATTGTATTGTCCAAGATATACAATAACAAACAAAGGGAATCTATTATTATAGTAACTATATACTGGCCGAATGTACTGCGCACTGCAAAAATGCATACCCACATTATGAATGAATTCATTCATAAATCGGGTAGGTACGCATTCTGCAGCTTATAGTACAGCGAATGAGGCAATATTCCCATTTGGAATGAGACAATTTTGAAAAACAAAAAATGTTATAAAAGTGATGCTAGAAAATACTGCCGCAGTCATGGTTGAAATCTCGTCGTTTGATCTTTTTTTTTACCAATTTTTATACACCAAATAAAATCTAAAAACTGTTATCACGCTGAGCATTCAATGTACCATCGGGTTCAGGATTGCATGGGCAATTTATCAATGAATTCATTCATAAATTGCCCATGCATTTTAGAACCCGATGGTACATACAACGCCGATGTATAATGTTTTGTTTCCATCTCCATCTAATCCGTCAAAAAAATGTATAATACTCTTGTTACATATGTATATAAAATACAAATAAATGTCCTCCAACCGCCCATCAAAAATTGCCTAGACGAATACCATTTGAAATTGTCAATATTAGGATTTAAAATGCAAAAAAATTAAACAATGGAAGGGCTATATAGGCCGGTCAGGGCGGATAGAGGATAAATAAAAAAACATTTTTTTAGTCTAAAAACACCACAATACTGCGTAATCAACAATCGTAAATTGAAATATACATACTAAACGTATTGAAGGCTCCTTTGCTCCATACTGGACACCTTAGAGCATTTAACCAACCAGAGCGGCCATTGACAGGCGTTCCCATCTGCCGAAAAACCAGTTATACTTATTGTATGGACTGACGTTTATCTGACGTCGCTATTTTGACGTTACGTTATACATTTGACGTTCCCCTCCCCCGCAAAAATCGGTAGACTTTTGTTGTATAGAAAATGACAGACATGGCCGGTCAGGTTGCTTGAATAGTCTAAGCTGGACACAGTAGGTCCCCGGTAACTATTTCTTTAGTATACATATTTATAAGGAGCTATTACATATATCCGTCTGACGGATCCGATTTAGAAAGGGATGGTAAAAAGGACCATGTAGCGAAAATAGTAGCTCAACTGTCTAGCTAACAAAAGGCTGGCCGGACTCCTGAAATCGGATCCGACATCGAATATACAGGGTGTTTTTTAAATTTTTGAGTACCGTGGCCGCTTCCATACATTTGAAGGCGACTGCACTTACTGGTAAATACATCTCAGGTGATCTCAGATATTATTGCGCTACTCGTCGTACGAGATATTATTGAGAATAAATACATTGAATTTGAATGAGTCGGATAGATGGAAACGGATTTTATGATTATTAATACATTGACAACTCATTTACCGTCAAAATATTGCATTTATTATGTAAAATTAGCTATTTGTAATGTATAATTAGAAACGGTATCAATTGATGCATATCAAAATTTCTCCAGTCTACGCAAAACGGCAACATAATATTATTTACGTCACTCTGGGCGCTAAGTGAGATTTACCGCCCTAGGGCGCAGCGGCAACTCTCACTTCACACCCAGGGCCCAAATGATGTACAGTCAGCAGCAGAAGTAGCTAAGCGGGTTAGGTGTTCAAAATGAGCTTGACACGACTTTATTGTCAAGAGCACAGAAATGGTCAAGAGAATAAGAGCGTGTGGAGGTCATTTTGAACACCCTACCCGCTGACTGTACCTACGCACGGGCGGTAATAAGGAAGGGCTCAGATCGCTTGTTTATGGCCCTTACCTTCGGTTCGGGTCACAAATACCCGCGATCTGAGCCCTTCTTTATTTTACCGCCCTAGGTACGTAATGTACTATTATGACTCATAATCGTAGACATACTATCTATAGACCAAGATTGAACAGGGTGGTTTTATTAAACTATCAATACGTACTTGAAATAGCATAGTCTCACATTGTGATTATTGCTTACTTCCAAAAGGCCCTAAGTACAATATAACGTTTGTTATTAACCCTCCACCGCTTTTTGAAGGGCAACAAAGAAACCGACTAAATTGTGTAGGCTATAGTTCGTTTTTTTTTAGATTAGAAAAAAGTTGACAGGCGCATGTACAGGGTTCTTTATCAGGCACGATACGGCATGATACATGTCACAAGTGTCAAAGTGCCAATGCGGCCAATAAAAAATATTTAAATATATTTGTATTTATAATAAAGCCATGCGTAGGTATTTGTAAATGTTAATTGAATAATATTAATTTTTTTACAGTATTGTAATAGTAGTCATTATTACGAAATAATTTATTCTTATCATTGTTAATGTTTTAGTGAATGTTGCACCATAAAAAACCTGGAGAAAAAGAGGTTCGAAACATATGGTTTTCGATTTATAACGTATGCGTGTGTCAGTGTCAGTTTTTCAATTGTCATGTGTCTCTAACGTGATAATCAAAACGAAATTGTGTTTTTATTGCTGTTATGGATTATAATCTGCAAATTGACATTATTTATTTACAAATGTGAACTCTTCATCATGTTAAGTGCGGTGTGTTTAAATTGAACATTCAAACAGAACAGGTTAGAACAGGTTGGCAACTTTTGTTTCTATGTTTACTGAATTTCTAATCTCAAAAAAACGAAATATAGTTACGGTATGCTATCAGCCATCTTGAAACGTGTTTTAAAATTAGTCGCGTTGCGTGTATTGTCCTTTGGCGAGCGCGTGTTTCAACTCTAGAGATACTCGCTTTGGGCTCAGAATAAATTTAATATCGAATCAATTATATTTGTGGAGTTCAGTAACTTTGATATGCATCAACATAGATTAGTTTTTTTTAAACATTATTTCTTGATATATTAGATTTTTAAGCTAATGATTCGCCGTTTGAAAATGTATTTTTTAGTGCGAGTAACTAGTATTATACATCGCTACGCACCACGCTCGATCCTAATTCGAGAGGCAAAAATAATGAAACGGATACAATTTCTAGCCTAGTAGAAAAATAATCCAATTTCCCAGCAGAGAGATACTATAGGTTTTTTTTAAGATTAGATAAATTACGGTCGTTTTCGCCCGTGTATCTTTTTTTTTAAACATATCAGTGAATATTTAAATAAGTCTATTTATTAGTTATCCGCTTAAGACTGTGTCGACCATCCAGTGGCGTCCTCATTGGGGGCATTAATTTATGTATAATCCCTCGGCGTTAAGTTGTAGTCCTACTGATTACGCTACTTTGATCTTTGTCACAGTTTCATATTGCGTATTTTTCGCTACATTACCTAAACGGCAAATGGTGGCCATTTTTTTCTGTTTAGGTGATCCAGCCAAAAGTAAGTAATTTAAAACTATACCACACAGATCATAAGTTACGGAATTAGTAGGACTACAACTTAACGTGAGGGATTATACAGAAATTGATTTATTTTATTAGGAAACACGATCCCCCTAATGAGGGCGCCACTGGACGACGCAGTCTTAAGACAAAAAGTGCTAAAAAGGCGAGTTTTAAAATAGTTTTGCCAAAAATCGCACTACGACAATCGCACGATTTTTCTAATCTTAAAAAAAACGAAGCATAAGGCTAATGGAAAAAAGAGCTTTAAAGGCTTTTTCTTTTCTTTCTTTCTTTCTTCAAAAGGGTACCGATGACAAGCTTGAGCGAGTGTTTGTGTCAATCCGTGAGAGAATGGACCTTGAGCATTAGCTAATAAGCACACAAGCTCACATACGCAATACGAATATTTTTACTGTACAGTCGCCATCAGATATATCGGAGCGGCCAAGGTGGTCACAAATATCTGAACAACGCCTCTACGTCAAGGCGATAAAGTGCATGTTCAGATATTTTTGAGTACCTTGGCCGCTCAAATATATTTCATGGGGACTTTACTACGTCCTAACGATTATGTCAATCTGTCAGAAGTTTTATTAAACTGGTACAGTCGCCATCAAATATCGGATCAGCCAAGGTATTAAAAAATATCTGAACATGCATTAGCCTTGACAATTCGCGTTGTTCAGATATTTGTAACCACCTTGTCCGCTCCGATATATCTGATGGCGCCTGTACAGTCGACGTCAAAAATATGTTCACACTTTTGGACCATACAAAGGTGCAAATGTGTAAAGATATTTTTGACGTCGACCGTACCATGTAAACTTTACAATATCAAATTGTGATCGAGAGTTGTGCGTTAACACTGCGGCGTGATAGGTTCATAGCGGTACCTAGGTCTAGAGCTAGGCTAGGTCTAGCGCGCGGCGCTACTAGTGCTGGGGCCACTGTAGCGCGTATACACGCTGTCGGATTCCAACATGGTGTAGGTATAATTTTAGGTTAGCGGTACCTGAAAATTTAAATATAAATATTTATTATAAACTTAATTAAAATTGTATCATTTTAGCTCACAAAAAATATTATTTTATTATTCCATATACATTACATAGTGACGTACCTAGGTCTAGATGCAGGTCAGGTCTACCTAGGTCTAGATGCAGGCTAGGTCTAGCGCGCGGCGCGAGACTTGCTGTGACGTACCTAGGTCTAGATGCAGGCTAGGTCTAGCGCGCGGCCCCAGACTTGCTGTGACGTACCTAGGTCTAGATGCAGGCTAGGTCTAGCGCGCGGCGCGAGACTTGCTGTGACGTACCTAGGTCTAGATGCAGGCTAGGTCTAGCGCGCGGCCCCAGACTTGCTGTGACGTACCTAGGTCTAGATGCAGGCTAGGTCTAGCGCGCGGCGCGAGACTTGCTGTGACGTACCTAGGTCTAGATGCAGGCTAGGTCTAGCGCGCGGCCCCAGACTTGCTGTGACGTACCTAGGTCTAGATGCAGGCTAGGTCTAGCGCGCGGCGCGAGACTTGCTGTGACGTACCTAGGTCTAGATGCAGGCTAGGTCTAGCGCGCGGCCCCAGACTTGCTGTGACGTACCTAGGTCTAGATGCAGGCTAGGTCTAGCGCGCGGCGCGAGACTTGCTGTGACGTACCTAGGTCTAGATGCAGGCTAGGTCTAGCGCGCGGCCCCAGACTTGCTGTGACGTACCTAGGTCTAGATGCAGGCTAGGTCTAGCGCGCGGCGCGAGACTTGCTGTGACGTACCTAGGTCTAGATGCAGGCTAGGTCTAGCGCGCGGCGCGAGACTTGCTGTGACGTACCTAGGTCTAGATGCAGGCTAGGTCTAGCGCGCGGCCCCAGACTTGCTGTGACGTACCTAGGTCTAGATGCAGGCTAGGTCTAGCGCGCGGCGCGAGACTTGCTGTGACGTACCTAGGTCTAGATGCAGGCTAGGTCTAGCGCGCGGCGCGAGACTTGCTGTGACGTACCTAGGTCTAGATGCAGGCTAGGTCTAGCGCGCGGCGCGAGACTTGCTGTGACGTACCTAGGTCTAGATGCAGGCTAGGTCTAGCGCGCGGCCCCAGACTTGCTGTGACGTACCTAGGTCTAGATGCAGGCTAGGTCTAGCGCGCGGCGCGAGACTTGCTGTGACGTACCTAGGTCTAGATGCAGGCTAGGTCTAGCGCGCGGCGCGAGACTTGCTGTGACGTACCTAGGTCTAGATGCAGGCTAGGTCTAGCGCGCGGCCCCAGACTTGCTGTGACGTACCTAGGTCTAGATGCAGGCTAGGTCTAGCGCGCGGCCCCAGACTTGCTGTGACGTACCTAGGTCTAGATGCAGGCTAGGTCTAGCGCGCGGCCCCAGACTTGCTGTGACGTACCTAGGTCTAACGCGCGGCCCCAGACTTGCTGTGACGTACCTAGGTCTAGATGCAGGCTAGGTCTAGCGCGCGGCCCCAGACTTGCTGTGACGTACCTAGGTCTAGATGCAGGCTAGGTCTAGCGCGCGGCCCCAGACTTGCTGTGACGTACCTAGGTCTAGATGCAGGCTAGGTCTAGCGCGCGGCCCCAGACTTGCTGTGACGTACCTAGGTCTAGATGCAGGCTAGGTCTAGCGCGCGGCGCCAGACTTGCTGTGACGTACCTAGGTCTAGATGCAGGCTAGGTGTAGCGCGCGGCCCCAGACTTGCTGTGACGTACCTAGGTCTAGATGCAGGCTAGGTCTAGCGCGCGGCGCCAGACTTGCTGTGACGTACCTAGGTCTAGATGCAGGCTAGGTTTAGCGCGCGGCGCCAGACTTGCTGTGACGTACCTAGGTCTAGATGCAGGCTAGGTCTAGCGCGCGGCGCCAGACTTGCTGTGACGTACCTAGGTCTAGATGCAGGCTAGGTGTAGCGCGCGGCGCCAGACTTGCTGTGACGTACCTAGGTCTAGATGCAGGCTAGGTTTAGCGCGCGGCGCCAGACTTGCTGTGACGTACCTAGGTCTAGATGCAGGCTAGGTGTAGCGCGCGGCGCCAGACTTGCTGTGACGTACCTAGGTCTAGATGCAGGCTAGGTTTAGCGCGCGGCGCCAGACTTGCTGTGACGTACCTAGGTCTAGATGCAGGCTAGGTCTAGCGCGCGGCCCCAGACTTGCTGTGACCTACCTAGGTCTAGATGCAGGCTAGCTCTAGCGCGCGGCCCCAGACTTGCTGTGACGTACCTAGGTCTAGATGCAGGCTAGGTCTAGCGCGCGGCCCCAGACTTGCTGTGACGTACCTAGGTCTAGATGCAGGCTAGGTCTAGCGCGCGGCCCCAGACTTGCTGTGACGTACCTAGGTCTAGATGCAGGCTAGGTCTAGCGCGCGGCCCCAGACTTGCTGTGACGTACCTAGGTCTAGATGCAGGCTAGGTCTAGCGCGCGGCCCCAGACTTGCTGTGACGTACCTAGGTCTAGATGCAGGCTAGGTCTAGCGCGCGGCCCCAGACTTGCTGTGCTGGATGAGCCACTGCAGCGTGATGTCGATGTTGTCCTTCTCCTTGCAGGAGATGGAGTAGCAGCAGATCTCGCGGTCCTGGATCGCGGATAGGTTCCTGAATAAATTAGAAATTTACAATTACTCAAAATTCCCTGAAAATGCACTTTATCGCCTTGATAATAGAGGCGTCTTTCCGATATTTGTGACCTGGCCGCTCCGATATATTTTATGGCGACTGTACAAGGTTAAGTTTAGACCTGACATTTTAGATCTAAATAGTCAAATGTACCATACCAAACTAACGTCTAACTTCAAGCATAAACAGAAAAAATCTTACTGTCTTTTTCTTACTAGTACCCTCACTACTAAAAAAAGGGATGAGTATAGCTCATTACTTCTGCTGTTACTGCACTTTTTAAATTAAATTAAACAATCTTTTTGTTCAGAAAGACCATAGAGGAAATGTCACCTGCACTGCTACTCCGCCTACTAACAAATAGCGTAGTTAGCGTACTAGTAGTACACTCGTAGCTACTAGGTGGAGTGGAGTAGCAGTGCAGGTGACATTTCCTCTTACATTTTGGGTATCTTTAGGTCGCTTTTGGACAGATGGCGCGATTGACTTGAGCTTCAAAAAGTTCTTACGCTGTTCTGCTCTATTATATAAGTTACTCTATGGCCCAACTATATTTTGTATAAAGCACTAATGGCCTCCCACACTCACATTCTCTCGATGAGTCCGTGCTCGTCGAGCGCGTGTGGCAAGTCCCTCTTGTTGCCTAGCACCAGCACAGGGATGCCGGTGAGCTGCTGCTTCTCAAGCAGACTATGTAGCTCGGGGACGCCTCGATCTTGTCGCTGTCTGTAAAGCACTAATGCCCTCCCACACTCACATTCTCTCGATGAGTCCGTGCTCGTCGATCGCGTGTGGCAAGTCCCTCTTGTTGCCTAGCACCAGCACAGGGATGCCGGTGAGCTGCTGCTTCTCAAGCAGACTATGTAGCTCGGGGACGCCTCGATCTTGTCGCTGTCTGTAAAGCACTAATGCCCTCCCACACTCACATTCTCTCGATGAGTCCGTGCTCGTCGAGCGCGTGTGGCAAGTCCCTCTTGTTGCCTAGCACCAGCACAGGGATGCCGGTGAGCTGCTGCTTCTCAAGCAGACTATGTAGCTCGGGGACGCCTCGATCTTGTCGCTGTCTGTAAAGCACTAATGCCCTCCCACACTCACATTCTCTCGATGAGTCCGTGCTCGTCGAGCGCGTGTGGCAAGTCCCTCTTGTTGCCTAGCACCAGCACAGGGATGCCGGTGAGCTGCTGCTTCTCAAGCAGACTATGTAGCTCGGGGACGCCTCGATCTTGTCGCTGTCTGTAAAGCACTAATGCCCTCCCACACTCACATTCTCTCGATGAGTCCGTGCTCGTCGAGCGCGTGTGGCAAGTCCCTCTTGTTGCCTAGCACCAGCACAGGGATGCCGGTGAGCTGCTGCTTCTCAAGCAGACTATGTAGCTCGTTGCGGGACGCCTCGATCTTGTCGCTGTCCGCCGCGTCCACCATGTACCTGCAAGACACGTATGCAACTGGAGTTTTTGGAAGTTGGGGTACCGGGAAATGTGCAGATATAAATATTATGGAACAATCTTACACATACCTAAGCTCATTAAGTCTTGTATCCAGTATGTTTGTAACACCCTGCAGTGAATTGAGTACTTTTAACAGCAACTCGGGCATTTGCTCTTGAAAAGGTGGAGGTTTTTTCTTGGTTCTTTTTTTTTTGTTTAAAATTATTTTAGTTAAAATGTTAGACACAAGTTTGTAGGTAAATATGTAAATTAGCTTACACTATAGCATTGACGCCGCGACAGTACCTCTCCCACATAGAGCGGAACCTCGGCTGACCTCCGATGTCCCACACCTGCACAACAGAAACATTTATATAACGTACAATACAATCATACGTATCCATACAACACTCATACAGCCTTGGTTTGGTACAGACGAGTCGTCTATACAAAGGAATAAGATTCAAAAGTGTAAACATTATGACTTTTGACATCAAAACAAAATTTGACATTCCTGTTTATTTATTTATTTATAAATTATTTCAATGAATTTTAATTGTAATTTGTAATTGTAATTGTAATGTTTAATTATGTTTTTAATTTATTGTCAATGGGTGTATATTTTTATAATTTATAACTGCTATTGAGATTTTATGTATTGTTGACTTATACTACTATGAGCCTCGAAGCTTGAAATAAATGAATTTTTTTTTATTTTTATTTATTATCTTTGTAATCGACTGTCCTTGTGCACTCTTTAATAAAATATGTAAACATTTAAAGAAGCATTCCATCGTTACGTTATACGTAACCGGCATTCGGACCTATTATTTCGACTTTCCGAGCCTGGTCCTTTTTTGGTTTGCCTTTTTATGCTTATTGTAATATTGGTATCATCTAAAAGCTCATCATCATCATGTAAGGCTCTACAGCCCGGGGTGGGCCTTCGCCTGGTCGAGCAACTTTTTCCATTCTGGTCGGTTCATGGCTTGTTTTCTCCAACATCTAACTCCTAGGGTTTTGAGGTCTTTCTGAACGCCGTCCAACCACCGGAGCTTAGGCCTGCCTTTAACACGCAAGTCGACAAAGTAATTCGGAATTAAAGTAAATGTTACGTAACCGACTCGCATGCAAAATACGCCAATACTTTATAAACAAGGACCGGAATTCTTCATAGCAAAAATCAAACTGTCAGAGGGATTGACCATGATTTTTTATCGACTTATCGATAAATATTTGTCACTTAACGAAACAAAGCTAAAGTACCTAATGAAATCAGGCTTTTGGATATACACACAACCAATTTGAATATCGTTTTTCTTTTAGGATTAACCATTTTAGTAACACGGCACGGGAATCAATTATGAAAACTCAAGTGACGTATGAGACATTGACATAATTTATTTTAATATGGAGATGCAAGTTGCTTATCCCAGAGGTCAAATGTTACAGAATAATCTTTTAAGATGGCAATGAATACCTAATGCGATATTATTCCGTAACATCGATAAGTCGATAAAACATCATGGTCAATCCCTCTGACAGTTTGATTTTTGCTATGAAGAATTCCGGTCCTTGTTTATAAAGAATTTTGTAAAAAAAAACTAGATCAAAAACTTACCGTCTTCCTGGAAAGCTCCTAAAAATCTAAATCAATGGGGAAGGCAACTGTCAAAACAGTTTGGCCAGATGGTGCCAGCGTAGGTTGTATCACTTGTATTGTTCTATTGTATTTGGCTTGAGCTAGCAACCAGATCAGATAATTCCAAAAAATACAAGAAATTGACACTAATTGCGACTGACAAGTATAGCCTATGGAGGCGCCATTCGATCAGCCAACCCCAATTAAATTAGAAAACTCGAAGCAAAAACATGTCACTTTTCCAAAGAAACAACTACAAATTGTTTTTTTTTTTTGTACACAGTAGGTTTACAAATCCCACAGATTATACAAGTTTCACCCATGTTATAGAACCAAACAAGCATGTAATCTTTTTTTATACCACTGCGGTAATACACACGCATGATTGGAAGCAGCAACCGTAGCCTATGGACGCCTGCAACTCAAGAGGTGTTACATACACTTCGCTCATCCTGCGTCTGCTGTGTTCACCTCTACCCCGTCTAGCTAAGGCTTTGTCGCACTTGACTTGCGATGGCGGTGCGGCCCCGCTCACGCCACGCCGGCTTCGGGCTCGTGTGTGATAACGCCTTTATTAGTGCTCTCCCTTATGGGAATATAGTTCAGAGCTGGATACGGTTACCTTCTTTTAGTATGTTGTTGGGCACGACACTAGGACCCCAAAACTGCCCAGAGACCGGGACGTCGATGAATGTCTCTCGAGTAATGACGTCATAAAAATGGCTGCCGCTTCGTTACGAAAAGTGTAAATTTCATCCAAACTGTGCATTGCACCTATACGTGTGTAGTATCAAACGAAAGAAGATTAAATGTGCTATATTGTTGTAATACATTATACAGGGCGGTCCAAAGCTTGACGTTCAAAAATTTTTTTTAGATTCTCCACATCAAGGACTATCAGAATATACCCCATGTATGTTAGCCGATTTTTTATAGTTCAGGAGCTATGATTTTTTTTGTCAAAAATTCTGGTATGATGCTTTTTAACTATACCAAAAGATTTCTTTTGTAACATTAAGCTTGCCTAAGGAGCAGCCGTCAGTAAAAAAATCATCATCATCATCAGCCGGAATAAGTTGCGAAATTGATAAGTAAATAAATAAAATGTATTCTAATGCTAAAATGAGATGGAATAACCTTGTTTTTTTTATTAATTTCTATTGTAACAAGACGCCTACTTAAGAAGCAAATGCTGGTAAAAAGTTTAGATTTATTACTTTGATGAAAATCAGACCTAGATTTCGGGTTAAAAAAATACAACCGAGTTAAGATAAGAGATCTTTATTGCTTCGTTACCAGGCACAGCCTGGACCTCTTGTCAGGACACTAGGGTCCCGTGCATCTCGTAAGCTTTGGCCGGTTAAGACCTAGCGTAACGTCTTTGTACCTCAGCCTAAAGGCCTTGGCTTTCCTCTGTGCTTCGGCCGGAGCCTTAGCGTTTCCTCTCGTTAGCGTCAGCAATTAAGCCTCGGCATTCCTCTTGTGGTAGGAGACAAATGAACACCCAACATAAGTCTCGACTACCGGGTAGGGTAAGAATTAATGCAGCTCTTAACCCCATACACTAAGAGCTATGTGTCTTATTCAAACTTTGCTAGAAAGTCATGCAAGTTTTTGGGGTTGAAATCAAATAAAACACAAATTAGATAAGTAGGAAATAAAATTTATTTTATAAAAGGTTTTCAAAAGTCCGGCCTCCTACATCAATGCAAAGCCTACAACGCCTCAAAAAATTATCTTTTAGCTTTCTGAAAGCTTCTCTGTTTTCTTTTATTATTTATTTATTAAAAGTCCGCCGGGGCCGTTTGTTTGATTGAGTTGCAGGTATGCAAATGATGTTTCGGTGGTGACAACACTACACTCAGTCTTCTTGGTTTATTTTGTGTCATTTTAAAGTTAGAATACATTTTCTTTACTTCGTATTTATTTATTTAATTAATTACAATATGTATAAATATACTTACAAAATTACCTATATAAAACTAAATTAGAATTATAAATAAAACTAAATTAAAATAAAAACAAGAAAAATATACCTACCTACCAACCAGAGTCATAAAAAGAATACCCCATCCAGCAGCTCCGATTGTGGCATAGTCCCCATCACGCTAGCGGCGTTTCCCCTTTGTATTGCAAGACTAAGTCGCTGGGACAGGTAAGAGCCGGCCCTGGGGTCTCCTGAGGCGTGGATTAACCGGGACGAAAGGGACTTCATAAAAGTCTTCATGTCTGCCGACCAGGGACCCAACGTCTCAACTGCAAGCGCCGCAAACTCGTAATCCTTTAGAAGGGCGGAGTATTTGCGGCGCTTGAGAACTTGGGCCTGATCAGCAGCAGCGCCGGCTTTTGAGCGGGTTGCTTGGATGTGGGACGCGGCGAACGTATCAACGCACGTAGCGTCCCACACCAAAGCCCTGCCGAGTTCTTTACTTACTTATCAATTTCGCAACTTATTCCGGCTGATGATGATGATGATTTTTTTACTGACGGCTGCTCCTTAGGCAAGCTTAATGTTACAAAAGAAATCTCTTGAAGAATACGATTAGTTTTTTTTTTATAAATAAAAAGCATCATACCAGAATTTTTGACAAAAAAAAATCATAGCTCCTGAACTATAAAAAATCGGCTAACATACATGGGGTATATTCTGATAGTCCTTGATGAGGAGAATCTAAAAAAAATTTTTGAACGTCAAGCTTTGGACCGCCTTGTATACTACTGTATATTACAGTTTGACAGCTATAAACGAAAACCCAAAATCAGGCTAAAAAATAATTCGGATATTTGCATTTTACAACAAAATTATAAGTCCAACTTTAAAGCCGAGTACTACAATAACAAAACAGGCTATTTAAGCTATACATTGCTAAAAATTATTAAAATCTGGTAATAATTGTGGCAGCTATGTTAAAAAACATGTCGGCAGTGCCGAGCTATTTCCTTAGAGAGAAAAAATAACAATTTTCACAATTTACAGAATATCCGCAGAAGCTTCGAGTATATTGTTGGTCAAATAATTTGGAGCCCTTAAATGTCGGAAAAATATCTCTATAGTGATTGAGGTCCAAATAATGACGTTATGAACGTGACCACTACCGAAATTTGTAAAACATAAATTAAAGCTATACCATGACACATACACACATGTGTGTAGCATCGATCGAAAGCTTATTTAATTTACTATAATACATACATACATAATTTGTGAAAATAATGTACAGTTTAGGAGTTGTTGACAAAATAAAATATTTTTTTAGGAAAATAAAATGTATATGTTAATTCTGTGGCCAAAGAAAATACAATACACGAATGTTTTGTATAGCATTAAAAACACCAAATATTCAGCTTTAAAACACAGTTTGAATGTATAAAATTTGATAAGAACTATAAAAGTTGTGCTTACAACTCTAAAGCACACTAACTATTTTACCTACAATGCACTCATACTATGAGAAGCTTGGGCCTAATTATTGACTAGTTTTTTCTAAATTTTGTAAGGATTTAGGGTTCCTTGTCATTAAAGTAAATAAAAAAATCGGCCAAGTGCGAGTTGACTCGCGCTCCGAGGGTTCCATATACATCACACAATTTTAACAATTTGTATTTTTAAGACCAACTTACGCTTGACCGCAGACTTTTTAGTGTTTTTTTCTTTAATGTACAGGCAAAAAACTATATTAGGTTTTTTTTTCTAAAATGTAGGTTCGTCGGTTTCCGGGGGACGGAGAGCAATGGAAAATTTTAGCCTTATTTCTTAAATAACTTCAAAACTATTAAAATTTAAATTATAAAAGTTATATATTTGTAGTTTTCACATCAAATCCTTTCATTTGATATATAACAAGGTATAGTTTGTAAGTAATTTAAGAAATAAGGCAAAAAATTTCCATTGCTCTCTGTCCCCCGGAAACCGACGAACCTACATTTTAGAAAAAAATACGTAATATAGTTCTTTACCTGTACATTACAGAAAAAAACACTAATAAGTCTGCGGTCAAGCGTAAGTTGGTCTTAAAAATACAAATTGTTAAAATTGTGTGATGTATATGGAACCCTCGGAGCGCGAGTCAACTCGCACTTGGTCGATTTTTTTATTTACTTTAATGACAAGGAACCCTAAATCCTTACAAAATTTAGAAAAAACTAGTCAATAATTAGGCCCAAGCTTCTCATAGTATGAGTGCATTGTAGGTAAAATAGTTAGTGTGCTTTAGAGTTGTAAGCACAACTTTTATAGTTCTTATCAAATTTTATAAATTCAAACTGTGTTTTAAAGCTGAATAGTTGGTGATTTTAATGCTATACAAAACATTAGTGTATTGTGTTTTATTTGGCCACAGAATTAACATATACATTTTATTTTCCTAAAAGAATATTTTATTTTGTCAACAACTCCTAAACTATACATTATTTTCACAAATAATGTATGTATGTATTGTAGTAAATTCAATAAGCTTTCGATCGATGCTACACACATGTATGTATGTGACATGGTATAGCTTTAATTTATGTTTTACAAATTTCGGTAGCGGTCACGTTCATGACGTCATTATTTGGACCTCAGTCACTATAGAGATATTTTTCCGACATTAAGGGGCTCCAAATTATTTGACCAACAATATACTCGAAGCTTCTGCGGATATTCTGTAAATTGTGAAAATTGTTATTTTTTCACTCTAAGGAAATAACTCGGCAGTGCCGACATGTTTTTTAACATAGCTGCCACAATTATTACCAGATTTTAATAATTTTTATAGCAATGTATAGCTTAAATAGCCTGTTTTGTTATTGTAGTACTCGGCTTTAAAGTTGGACTTATAATTTTGTTGTAAAATGCAAATATCCGAATTATTTTTTAGCCTGATTTTGGGTTTTCGTTTATAGCTGTCAAACTGTAATATACAGTAGTATATAATGTATTACAACAATATAGCACATTTAATCTTCTTTCGTTTGATACTACACACGTATAGGTGCAATGCACAGTTTGGATGAAATTTACACTTTTCGCAACAAAGCGGCAGCCATTTTGATGACGTCATTACACGGGAGACATTCATCGACGTCCCCGTCTCTCGGCAGTTTTGGGGTCCTAGTGTCGTGCCCAACAACATACTAAAAGTTGGTAACCGTATCCAGATCTGAACTATCACTTAGGCCCTCTCCCATAACGGAGGGGACTATATTAGGTAGGTGTTTTAAAAGAAGTTAAAGTAGGAAGCTGCTTACCTTGATAGTGACATTGCCTTTGGTAATTTTGCGCATGTTGAAGCCAACGGTGGGGATCATATCTTCGCTGAACTGGCCCGACTGAAACAGACAAAGTTCATTGCATAAATTCATCATTTGTAGATGCCATTTAGTGATAAAGAAATATTTAAAAAACTAAAACAAAACAAAAATTAATACCAACGGAAAGCACAAAATAATTTTTATATTCCCAACCCTTTATCCTTATCTAGTCCAGAAAATTTATAATTATCTCGGTATTTACTTAGTTTTTGAAGTCGGTGCCATACCAACAAAAACAAAAAACTGCTGCCAAAGAAATTTTCTTTTTATATATTTTTTATACCATACATTAATTACATACATACTCGTAAAAAACATAAAACGTACTATGCTACAGTGGTGGCGGGTTAAAATAATTCTGTGGGAAGCCGGTGCTAATTTGGCCTTCCTTTTCTCATTGTGCCCTACCGTGTTGTAAAAGTACTCAACCAGCTGAAATCAAGGGAAGCCGATGGGATGGAGTTCTATGGACGCTCCGCCACTGCTATGCTATGTTTCTTAATAGCAACCTCCTATGATGATTGGTTTTGGAGTTAAGGCCACTCAAAAAATGTTTTCCACTGTCAACCACCTGACCCTATGTAGACAGATGTAACAAATACTTTTGTAAAAACCGCATTAAATCGGTTCAGCTAAACACGAGATAATCGCGAACAAACATATGTATGTTTGGTTTGTAACATATGTTTGTATGTATGTACATACAAACATACCTAAGAACCTCCTTTTTTCCCAATCATTAATTTTTATTATAGTTGTCAGGTCAGAGCAGGATCAATGACACGCTGACCGTAGGTAGTCGCAATTTGCAATACCCTAATGTTGCAATTTAAGTGCAATTCTTATCTACAAGTCAAATAGTTTCAGTGATAAGCGTGTCAATGAACTTGAACGGATTGACAGATAGGCTTGTAACATTGAGACTGGTACCGCCAAGGTTAGGCGTAATGGGTTAATTGCCACTCCAATTACATCCGTATCTAGAAGGGTGTAAGGTCTAGTTTTATGTTATTGTTACATGGCAGTTTAAATACATTTAAATCAATCACTTAGAAACCATATACAGCCTTGGCCAGAAGTGTTGAGCATAGGTGTTTTTTGTTTACAATTTTGATGTCAAGCATTATTTCCCTATCCTAACAATGTACGGTAACGGTAAATGTTATATTTTATTTATAAACATAGAAAACTTCACTTAATAACACTTTCAAGGTACTTAAAAAATATGAAAACAGAAGGTACCAAAAATGTAAATTTAAGTCGGTGCGACATATTGCAAATATTCTATGCAGTTACTACTAACTTCAACAAAACATGCCTATTAGTTTAAATTAATTGACAAAATAACTTAAACAAAGATGGAAACGATGGACTAAACTTTCCAGTTTTGTATGAAAATCGCATTGGTGCTCAACACTTCTGGCCAAGGCTGTATATCAGTAGGTGAAGTCGCCATCAGATATATCGGAGCGGCCAAGGTGGTCGCAAATAACTGAACAACGCCTGTATTGTGGAGGCGATAAAAGTGCATGTTCAGATAGTTTTGAGTACATTGGCCGCACCGATATATTTGATGGCGACTGTACATATATGTATGTGCATTTAGTTGTCAGACACCTAGATGTTATTAGGTCTATATTTTTGGGTGTATTTTATGTAGATTAATATATCATTACATAAATACATGTTACATATGTTTTTACCTGATTGCCAAAAAGAAAGGAGGGTTATGTTTTAAGTAAATAAGTTCTAAATTGATATAAAATATTTTAGATTCCTGTAATACTCAATTTAATTAATTGATCAAAATATAGCTTACAGTACCTACCTAGCTATTCATTGTGCCTATTTTATTTTAGTACAGTCGACGTCAAAAATATGTTTACACTTTTGCACCTTACTCCTTTGTAATAAGGTTCAAAAGTGTAAACATATTTTTGACGTCGACTGTACAAATAGGACCAGAAACACTGATAATAAAAATTACAAATTTCATTAATTATTATTCACACATAAATGGTGAATAATAAATAAACATATTCATTTACCATGTTGCCTAAACCACAGGTACAGTCGACCAAAAATGTGGTTTACCAACCTACGGTTGAGGTTCGTTTAAACGTCAAGAGAGAACAAGGTCGTGCATGTTTTAAATTCCGTTAGAAATGTCAACCTTAGCGATCGTTAGATCTCGCAGAAACTTTTGTCAAAACTGGTAGACCACTTTCTTGGTCGACTGTACCATCGCCCACACTGTTAACTGCCCATTCGTGGACCTTATGCCTTTTGTAATAAGGACCACCGATGTATAGTTAAGAGTGTTGCTGTTTGTACCATAATACTGCAATTAATATAAAATATAGCTATCCATGCCGTTACCGGCGACGGCGACTCTATGGCTAGTTGCGAGCGTGAGCTCTGATATGACTAGCGAAACCGAACTTACTTATGAATATTCCCTCCTATAATTACACTTACAATAGTTCTGGTCAACTTTATTGTAATATAAAATACGAAACATAAGGTCCAATAAATAAAAAATAATGTTCATTCAATATGAATTACCAACTTCCCCTAGTAATTAATTTACTAACCGCTACACCGTGAATACTGATTAGGTATCAAATACCTCTTATGAGTCAGCACCAAATGGTTAGCCATCCAGGCATAAATATAGGCATGAGAGATCTAACCTCTACCTCTCTATATGGGAAATAACTAATATAAATTGAAAATTTCGGAAAATTACTGATAAAAAAATCAAGATCAGTTATTAGAACATTGGCACTGACACGCACTTGGCCGTGCGTTCCGTACCTATCGAAAGGTCGTATCTGCCTATGAGACTTTTTTTGGAGATAACTCAAAAACGCCTTAGCCGGCAATGTTAAAAATAATTTTCGTACAAAGAGTATCTTCTTGAAAATTTCCATAATTTTTGAACTTACGGTTCAAAGGTTACAACGGGGGGGACACAATTTCGTAGACTTTCAGGGTTCCGATTTTGCTATATTGGCTATGGAACCTTAAAAACGCATTCAAATTGGTTGAACCATTTTAGTGCTACAGCGCCACTGACGGATGTACAGACAGACACACCTAGGGGGCAAACTTAGAAACACCTTTTTGCTTTGACAGTAAAAGATAAACGGTTAAATATGTAAGCTAAGAATGTCAATCTTTGTGTTAAAGCACCGTGGACACTACAGATACAATATGAATAGACCTCAGACTTTTGTCGCCATGACATAACAATAGGGTAGTTTTGCGGAGTAAATTTTGCATCTTATTTTCTTACAAAATACAGTACAATCTTGACAATCGGCACTGATGCCGACATTGCTGGCACAAAGGTGCCGGATTAGAGGAAAATACGTATTTCGATAAAGTACATGTGTTTTTACTGATATTATCTGTTTTCCTGGGTACTTAGCTGTTTTTTAAGGTACCTATCCAACCTAACCTTGTTAATTACTTATCTATACGATACTGATATTTGCAATGAAAATTTTATTGAAACTAAGGAGGGTAGGAAGAAGGTTTAATGGTCAGCCTCATTCTTATTTTTAGTGCCAGATTACTGGACGTGCCGATACATTGAAGGGCCGGATTATTGAAATTGTACTGTATAATACCAGAAACTATAGAGATATAGACAACCACAGCCTAAGAACTTTTTGAAGCTCAAGTCAATTGCGCCCTCTGTCCGAAAGCCGCCTTAAGATACCGAAATTGTAAGAAGAAATGTCACCTGCACTGCTACTCCGCCTATTAACAAATAGCGTACTAGTAGTACACTAGTAGCTACTAGGTGGAGTAGCATTGCAGCTGACATTTCTTCTTACAATTTCGGTATCTTTAGGCGGCTTTCGGACAGAGGGCTCAATCGACTTGAGCTTCAAAAAGTTCTTAGGCTGTGGTCGTCTATATCTCTATAGTCTCTGATAATACTGTAAGTGACGAGGGTACTATAAGGTCTAGTAGTAGGGTTAAACAGTAAAAAGTAGAAAAGGAAATTCCTAATAAAATAACCTCATTATAGCTTTTTTAGATACAGATTCAAATAAGAAATACTTTGCTGAGATTCCTTATTATTTCACTAATACATAGATATCAACTTAACAAACATTAGACAATTATACTTGTGTGCATGTTAAGTGTTCTAAAGCAAGAAGGTATAAAAATATATTAAACTTTCACTAATTATCTGTAAATGATGACTGAAGAAGCAGACAAATCTCAAGTTTAACTTTTCTACATATTCTTTTGTACCATTCGCTACTAGTTTTAGACTACCCTTGTTTACTCGTTAAATTCTCTCCCTAATATAGAAGTTCTTGCTCACAAAGCGCATTATATAAAAGCGAAATATCTTAGTCATTATTCACTCAATACCCAACACACCAATACTATAACAATTGTGTCTGAAATGCGATCCCTCTCAAAATTAACGGTATCAGAGCTCAACAGGCATTCTGTTTATCGCATAATCGCCAACAATGACCACGTTCAACACTTATTTGTTGTTTTCCTATGATACTAACTGCAATGACGTTCACAAATGTTGTTTTCCCGGAGTACTGCAAGCCGACCAGCGTGAGCTCCATCTCCTCCTTCCAGAACAGGCTTTTAAACCAATCGAGGATACGATTAATCAAGGCTAACATTTTGAATTGTAATAATCACAATACTTTAGCCCTAAAACGTAAAAATTATAACGCCTCTCGCGAAAAACTGCTGTCGACAATCGACAATTCGACATCGACTGTCACCAGTTGCGTTTAGTTCGCGATCCGGAACGTTGTAAGTTACGACGTGTCACTTAAACTCATCGTGTCATTTTATTGTTATAATATTATAATATGCATTTTTTTATTATTTCCTACCATCAAGAATAATTTATGAATGACTAATGTTTCAGTTAGTCGCTATAATTAACAGTTTTTTATCTTGCTAGAATAAATAACTGTATTGCTTTGAGAAAAACGAAACGTTTTAAAACCGCAATGTTGCCATGAAATCAATATAAAATTCCCTTAAAAGTGTCCAAAAAATTAAAATATTCCAAAATGTGAAACTTATGTGAAATGTTTTACTATTAAAACATTTCACATGCCGCATTTCGTTTGACAATATGACGGTTCCTTGTCGATAGTTTATAATCTAACGAAAAATAACCCGTTAAATTGTAAGCAGTATGTTACCGTTCACAATCTTTCGTTAGTTTATAATCTCTCTAGTTAAATTATAAACTAACGGTTTTGACAATTTTACGGTGACATTCATATTTAAGGGTCTCATAGTTAGATATGCTGTAAAAGTATGCTAAAATAAGTCTAAAAATTGGAAAATTCGTCATAGCAGTACCTACTTAAGTCAGGGTGTTTTAAATCACAAAATTCCTTTTTAACTTATAATGGTACAAATCTCGATTCATAAAATCGGGCGTAATGCTTATAGGCGTTTTCTAACAGTCATGTCATAACCCTAAACAGACAAGCGTCAAGTTATAGGTGCTCCTAAAATACATGTAGCTGTCTGAAAAAAAATTAATTATTCATCTAAGCACTACAAACTTTTAGACACGGTCGAGCCGACCTCTAATAACTTACATTCCAAATTTAAGACCATTACAGTGGGCGCATAAGATTTCACTTTACCTATATATTAGGGTCGCCACATACCTAGCGGTTTTCCTCGCGGAATTACCGGAAGTAGCGGAAATTCATAGACAAATTAAGCATTTTGTCTATGAATTTCCGCTACTTCCGGTAATTTGTCTATGGCTTCCATACAAAAAATCTGCTACCATAGACAAATTTCCGCTACCATAGACAAATTTCCGCTACTTCCGGTAATTCCGCGAGGAAAACCGCTAGGTGTGTGGCGACCCATATACAGTGATCGGCGAAAAGGTTGCCACACCGCGGGAATTTAACTAGACATAGTATTATGCCATACCAATTAAACTGCTCGAAAACATACGTCTTTGTATTTGTTTGAAACAATTAATAAGTGTCGGTTACGACTTATAATAACTAGTAGTCAGTTCCGAACTAAGAACTCGCTCGTTGACCAGTAAAATAATGGTTTGTTATTTTAATTTTATACAGACAAAAAAAATATGCGAAATAAATAATTTCATTAAAATACTTAATTACAAATGTTTGTGAAAATTACTGTTATTTTATTTTTCTATCCCGCAAATGCCGCGGCATATCCATACTAGCATAATGATTGACGTCATTCACCCCGTGTGGAATCCTTTTCGCCGATCACTGTATATATAGCATGGTATGTATGTATATATAGAAACTGTGTACCTAAGTATATGTATGTTCATTTATTTGTTAATATGGATTATGTTAGTCGAAGATTAGGTTTAAAAGTTAATTAACGAAAAGTCTTGCCGTCTTGTACGTGTTAAATTTAAATATTTTTGCCAGATCTCAGCAGTTCTCAGTTACTCTAAGGTTAGCTGGAAGAGATCCCTTATAGGGATAAGTTCGCCTTTGTACAAATTACATGTATGTTTCATAATTGTGTACAATCTTTTAGTGCAATAAAATATATTTTTCCAGTTTTTATTCTACCATTTTGTCGGCTTGGTTAATGCACATATCCAAACCAAATTTCAGCTTTCTAGTGCTAAAAGCGGTATTACACATTGCAACCTGCAGGGCCCAATCTGTCAGGTTGGAAGGTGTAATTGAAGGTAGGGCCCGTAGGGAGCTGAAGGAGGGGGAGGAAGAGGCAGGGTACACAACAGATTGGGCCCTGCAGGTTGCAATGTGTAATACCGCTTTAACGGTCACTGAGATAGACCGCGGACGGACGAACGGACGGACGGACAGATGGACATGGCGAAACTATAAGGGTTCCTAGTTGACTACGGAACCCTAAAAAGAGATGGGGAAAAAATACAGGGAATTACTTACATAATTAAACAGCGTATACCTACTGTTTCAATTCCTTTATAAAACGAATAAGAAAATTCCAATTATAATTATCCTAATCGGAAGCTAATAAGTTCACCTACACCTACATCCAATCTACCTTATCGCCACCGTACAGGCCACGTTCACACGTTACGTTCCAGTTCCATTTCCAGGCACGTAACGTGGACCTAACAATGAAGAGCTGGGCCGGGAGGGGCGGCGGAGCGGGCGGCGAGGTCCCAGTCACGTGCAGACGAGCGTGGCCTGCCGCGGGCGCCGCAGTCGACGCACATTCCTCTGCCCGTGCCGTGCCATATTTTGATGCCGCCAGTCATGTGACTAAACCGGCCGGCATTCAGTTAGTCTTGTTCAAACGTCTACACGGAGCGCTCGCTAGTGCCACCCGATCACGTTTCGTACATTATACATGCAGATCAAAGGAAAAACCTTACTCTATAAAGGCGTTTGGTTACCAAAAATGGATTGCGAGGACCTCACTTAAATAAATCTGTGAAGTGTGTGTTATCGAATTGGATTGACGTGATTGTGTCCGTGTTGACATTGTGATCTTTTCTGTTGCGAAGTAAATATGGAAACAAGGCATTATTGGGAGGAGAGCGGGCATGCCGTCAAATACGAAAGGTAATAATACTTAATTTACAGGACTTCTCTGAGATTTTTCAAATCGAATATGTTACAGGAAAATTGGCGCAAAACTTATGTTAAGATTTGTAGACTCAGGAAAACAAACCGAATTTGTATCTTTCTTTCAGCCTGATGTATTTAGGTGGGAGTGGGTATAGCACACCCACTTCCACTTAAATAGGAGGGTTATTTTGTCTATTTTCAGAAACCAATTATTAGTTCTCATTCCCATACACAACAAGCTTTCAACAGTGACCGACGAATTTCACTCATAACCATACCTTAGTGGGCCTGGGGTGTGCTGATTTATTAGTGTAATTTAATTTATTAGGTACAAATTTTGGTATCAAGCAGAAGCGTCTACTAACGATAGGTATCAACCAATGTTCACAATGTTTACAAATATTTAGAAAATACTGTCTCGGGCGAGAGCCAAACTCGCGACTACCCAAACCCACCACCACCACTTTACTAACTGAACTACTGAGACCCGTTGACTGCGAAATATTCTCCATACCCTTCAGATTCACGTTAGAAAGAACTGAAAGAAGTAGCGACATCTAAAGTCTTATGCTTCTTAGCCGGCCGATCAGTCCCAAGTTGTACCTATTAAGAATTCATCGATAACAATATAAGACCCGATCGACAACGGATTTTTGTCCTGGTGGGGACCAGGACCGAATTGAATTTTTGAGCAATATGCTACCCTACTGTGTACTAAATTATCCCACAGCAAACGCAAACAAGTAAAAGAACCTCAATAGTTTTGTGGGACCTGGTCTCGCTTTATGACTGCCTGGTAGACCGTTAGGACAGCTGAGCAGCCAGTGAAGAATAGCCTCCAGGAATCCAGATGTGAACTTTGCAATAGCCCAAGCAAAGCATAACAAGTCAAACAGTAACAAACTCACAGCATCAGCATTCATCGAGCTCTAAGGCAAGATATTCAACTGGCTTAAACTGAGTAAATAGGTATTTATAAACTCGTATAGATGTCATATACAAAGGAAAAAGTGACCAACGCCTCCGGTGCCCAAGGCTGGATATATGGAAGGTATTTGTCGTCGGCGATAGAAATCCCCATTTATAACGTTCATTTTTCTAAAGCATATGAATCTTGTTATATTTCAAAACCTATACCGTAAAAGGTACTATATTTTAATGATTTCTTTAAAAATATCAAGCATCAAACGATCGCAAATAAATTAAATTAAGAGACCTTTAACTATCAGAGAAGAAATATTCGTAATATTGTCAAAGGTTGCCGCGATAGTTATTCATGAAATAAAACAACTTTGAACGGATTATATCGCGTATACTGAATTTAAATTACATCCCAACGTTTCGAATATTTTATAGCGTTCGTGGTCACGGGTTGACTGAGGAAAACTATATTTACCCCCATCTAAAATTAAATACAAACAATAAAGATGAGTGTACATACTGTACATGCCAGAAGGGCTTGATTGCAGCACTACTACAAACGATTGAAAAGCAAAACAATGAATGAATCTCTTCAAACGGGTTCCATCCATTTGGCATAACTTCTGTGGCCAAAAACGCATCTGGCATAACATATTTGGCATAATTGTTTTTTGAAGAATATTAACATTGCAGAAATCATCGGTTGGCATAATATACAATTGGCTAAATGTTTGCGTATCCGAATTTGAAATCGGCTAATATTCACACGGCCAAAAGCGGCCGTGTGAATATTAGCCGATTTCAAATTCGCTTTCATTTCAAAATCAAAAAGCTGATTAGAATAATTTGGTTTTGCATTATATTCAACTGTCTGAAAATAATAATCAGCATAATCTGTTTAGCATAATAGGCGTTAGGCGAATGTTTACTTTGCAGAAAACATATTATAGATTTATTGGTTCGGTTGTAAAAAATGGGTTAGCTTTGGTTAGAACTGTGACCTTTAACCAAATCAAACGGCTGCACAAAAAGTGGGTTAGGTTAGGTTAGAACTGTGACCCTCAACCAACCCAAACGCCTGCAAAAAAGTGGGTTAGGTTAGGTTAGGTTAGAACTGTGATCCTTAACTAAAACAAACAGCTGCTCAAAAAGTGGGTTAGGTTAGGTTAGAACTGTGACCCTCAACCAACCCAAACGCCTGCAAAAAAGTGGGTTAGGTTAGAACTGTGACCCTAAACCAAATCAAATGGCTGCTTAAAAAGTGGGTTAAGTAGGTTAGGTTAAAACTGTGACCCTCAATCAACCCAAACGGCTGCAAAAAAGTGGGTTTGATTAGGTTAGAACAGTGACCATTGACCCTAAACAATCAACCCGTGCGTCTTTTTTAAATATACTTATAGATTATATTTGCGTAATAGAAGTATGCGAAACTTCATTATGCCATAAAATTATATGCTTGTATTAATTTATGCTTAAAGCAATTTATGCAATGTTGAATTATTACGAAGAAAATTATGCGAAATAAAAAAGATGGCATGTGTCAATTCGGACATTAACTTTATGCCAAACGTTACTTCGTGTGATGAAATTTATGCGTAAAGTACATATGCGGAACTTGGCTATGCCAAAAGAGTTTATACTAACAGTAATTTATGCTTGACGTTGTTATGCAACACAGAATTATTCCAAAAAAAATTATGCCAAAGATAGGGGAACCCTTCCAAACATCCCACTGTAAAGGCGATGTTAACAAGACATTGCGTAATATTAATAAAGCAAAGTTATAATATTAACAAGAAAACAAGACGTACAAATTCCATTTTTGAACGGAACGGATAACCAAGTAAGTCTTCCGTGGCATCACGTTTCCATTTTCTGATAAGCGGGGTCACGTGAAACGAAACAATGATATTAGACAAAGTGTACTGTGTACTGTGACACTGTGTAATGCAATAAACGTATTAGCAAAACACTTTGTAAACAATATTATAATACATTAATTAGCCTGTGAGCAGCAGAGGCCAGGAAAACAGAGATTCCCGGCCGAGCATAGCGGGATTAGCGGGTGCTTTTCTCAAATAGGTACATATTGAAAAAATAAGTGATAAAAATATAAGTTTCGTTTATAAGGCATTAATTTATTATTAGTAGGGCATTAGACTAAACGTAAACTTCTAATATTACTATTATTAGCCTCTCTTCTGAGACTATTACCATCCTGATACGATAAATAACCCTGACAGAATAGATGCTAAGGTTGCTTTGCAGGCCTGAAAAGTTTATATGAAATCCCATCACAATCCCCTCGCGTTACTGCAACCGAAACAGAATACTGCCGTGTCTTTTATAAAACACCATAAAAAAGAAAATTGCAGTAGCTTGCTGCAAAGTAGATGAAAGATAAATACTGAAATAAGTTTTCACTTTTCAGTGTCTCTTTTAAGCACCTCTGGAATTTAATTTGAAACTTTAGTTATCGTACATAGGGCTTACAATCCCAATATTTTGAATAGTAATTTGTATGGAAACTATCCGAAATATCCGTATTATCTGGATAACTTATCTGCTCTGCCCGAAGGTTGACTGGTAGAGAATGCTCTATAGCATTAAGTCCGCCTGATGTACAGTTGTATTTTTCTTTTGTGCAATAAAGATTAAATAAATAAATAAATAAACATCCGGATAAATTGCAAGACTTAGTTTTCGATGAGATTACCGACTAACCGTTATACTGAAATTACGTTAATTCAGAAAACCTCTGGGTGCGATGACAGAACTGGAAAGTGATTGAGGAAATCGAACATAGAAAGTAGAGTTTAAGTGAATTGTTGGGATCAACCTCTCAGATTATTTCTGACCTACTTTGAAAAAATACCTATGGATTGTATGCAGATGTTGATAGTTGTTAACAATGTAGAGGACAATATCCAGACACGGTAGAGCGAATAATAAACTTTTGGTACCATATATATGACATCAAAACAATTAAATATCGACACAAACAAACTTTCGTATTTATTAATAGGATCCTGCTACATAAATAGTGTTCCCGTGTTCCCTTGTGGGGTGCCCTCTTTTTCGCATAAAATGGATTGTCATATTTGCACATGGCATAACACGATTGGCATAATGCCATTTCACATAAAAGTCACTATAATAATGCATATATTCGCCTAATAAGTAATTTTCATAACTATATATGAGCATAAAATGTTCTGGTATAACACGAAGAAGAATAAAATTCAGTTCGCCTAATATCAATGTGCATAACATATACTAACTCGAACATCTTATCCTACTAATTTAGAAAATCATAACATCCTAGTGCATAAAATATACTAAGTCGAACATTTATTCCTACTAGTTTAGAAAATCCTAACATCCTAGTGCACTACTTAAGTCGAAAATATATTCGTAATAACTTAGAAAATCCGAACATCCTATAAGTAGTGCATAACATATACTAAGTCGGACATACTCGTAGTAGGTTTAGGTTAGGTTAGAACTGCGAAACCTCAAAAACCAAACTGTAAAAGTTAGAAGCGATTGGTTAGGTTAAGGGGCTACTTTGAAAAATTATAGGTTTTGTCAAACGCTCTAGTGATTAAACGGGGAAAAGGGCTGAATTTATTTTCGTATATATATTATTAGACTATATACTCTTGTTTTTGGCACAAGCCGAAACACGATTGCTGAAAGTTGCCTCGATAGAAAAAAAATCCGAAGTTGGGTCCTTTTTCCCCTTATTTTTCTTAGCTTACGTAAACTATAAGAGATTAAGCAATATAACTAAGTAAAAAATATGGTATTCTGGTTTATCTAAAAAGTCACAGAAGCAAAATTAGACAAAACTTTATAGATTCGCTTATTTATCGTAGTTTAGTCAAAAAGTCTGATCCTTAAGAGCGCTGCGTCTCTTTCTTTCGTGCATGGGAGCCATAAACGTATCTCTAACGAATGGGCGTGGCTTGTCCAAATCGAGGAACGGCCTTAAAAGTCTAAGGCGGAAGCAAAGGGAGCCTTGGTAGAGATTATCATGAAAACGGTGTACCCTTGTTTTGTCGACAACCTTTTCATCGAATATTATTTCATCGACAACGATTCATCGAAACTTTAGTACTAGTAATATTGTTTGGCGTTATTTTATTTCAACTACTATTTATTTAAATTTATCTTACTACGTAGAAATACTATTCTGGTATAATGGTTAGAACTGCGACCCCCAAGAAAACGAACTGTTGCCAGAAGTGGGTTAGGTTAGGTTAGAACTGCGTCCCTCAAGAAAATAAACTGTTGCCAGAAATGGGTTAGGTTAGGTTAGAACTGCGACCCCCAAGAAAACGAACTGTTGCCAGAAGTGGGTTAGGTTAGGTTAGAACTGCGACCCCCAAGAAAACGAACTGTTGCCAGAAGTGGGTTAGGTTAGGTTAGAACTGCGTCCCTCAAGAAAATAAACTGTTGCCAGAAATGGGTTAGGTTAGGTTAGAACTGCGACCCCCAAGAAAACGAACTGTTGCCAGAAGTGGGTTAGGTTAGGTTAGAACTGCGTCCCTCAAGAAAATAAACTGTTGCCAGAAGTGGGTTAGGTTAGGTTAGAACTGCGACCCCCAAGAAAACGAACTGTTGCCAGAAGTGGGTTAGGTTAGGTTAGAACTGCGTCCCTCAAGAAAATAAACTGTTGCCAGAAGTGGGTTAGGTTAGGTTAGAACTGCGACCCCCAAGAAAACGAACTGTTGCCAGAAGTGGGTTAGGTTAGGTTAGAACTGCAAACCCCAAGAAAATGAACTGTGGCCAGAAGTGGGTTAGGTTAGGTTAGAACTGCGTCCCCCTAAAAAACGAACTGTTGCCAAAAGTGGGTTAGGTTAGGTTAGAACTGCGATCCCCAAGAAAACAGACAGGTTTAATGCTCCTCTATTTGATTTAAATTCTTCGCATACAAGTGTCTCCTCTGTATCACTCATTGTCCACCATACTATAATATACACAGGTAATTAAATCACTTCAGACGATCAACCATTCGATCAGAAAAACAATTTCATATCTGAAACTACATAGCTATAATCGTGCAGAGTGGGCCGACTGACGTGATTGCGTTTAGTTTCGATAACGAAATATAACCAATTGAAATAATTTTATGCGGAATAAATATTATTACATGTAAACAAAATGAATTAAAAAAACCCGAAAAAACAACAGATTTAGGTTTTTCGGATTATGCGTAGTGGAGATTATGAATTACACTACTTTAGAAAAGTAAGTATTATGTCATATTTTATTAGTCGTGTAAGTTTTAGGATATTCAGATTTAGGCTTTTTGGGTTATGCGTATGGATGGATTCGATATGGGGATTTTATGACATTTAAACAATAGGACGGAGAACTCTTAGGATTTGCAAGCTTATGCGTATAACCATTAGGACAATCGATCTATTCGGATCAATAGTTATGTCAAACGTTGTTATGCCAATGGTTGTTATGCTAAGTAAAAATAGTCAAGATGAATTTATGCGTTCCAATATAGACCCTCCCTTGTGTCATGACACGTGAGACTGAAATAACGCACGACTCTTCAAGTACTGAGTAACATTGTATTTGCAATTCACTTTTATCATTAACGAGCGCACTATCGCCGCGCGTGAGCGTGACGCACTAATGTTTAAAAATGTCTTTAAAAATAACAGCTACTTAATCGTGGTTTAATCCATACTTACTGTAGTTCATTTTCTTACCTTTTATCTGTTTTATTTTTATTTAATCGTATGGCATATACATACACAAACATTCCAAAGCTATAGGTAGATTATTATAAATTCACGTTCATGTTCCTTTATCTGTGTTTAGCAAAGGTAGGAAAATTGCTTATTTTGTATCCAATAGTTAAGGATAATGGAACTGAATTAACTTGTCCTACTCCTAACCGGTAGTAATTTTAAGGGTGTGAAATTATGAGCATTCGTATCACTAATGATTTTACCTTTCATGTCATGAGAAAAAAAGGCAAATAAGAAAACTAAAACCAGTGATCCCCTCACAATTCTCACAAAGTAATTGCACACTAGTAGTAAGATTTTGCAATAATCTGTCCAACCTTCGATAGTTGCACGTCACGAGTGAGTTCAATGCTATTGATGCAAGTACACGTAGTGCAGTGCGACGCTTATGAATCATGTCATGTGACGCGTAGTCGCGTAGACCACTACCAGTTAGTGACCTGATAAGATAATGTAATGGCCATGGAGGATCAGATTGATGTGATAGTATAATGGTTCAATGGTCAACATGTCTGAAATTCTAGATGTGATTAGTGTAGTTAAGTCCGGTAAACTTTTTTTCGATTTCGCTCAACTATTTGATACTATTTTGTAGTAACTGAAAAACTTCTATTAGTTAGTATATATTTTTTGAAAGAATGTTTCTTATTTATTGGAATAAAGGCAATGCTTTTTTTTATTTTATGGTTCATTTATAAATATTATCCCTAATCTAACACCTGTTTCGCGATTATTGCTTGAAGAGGTCATAAGGGTATAAAATAAATACGTTCGAAAATGAGTCGTCTGAGGTATAAATTGGCTAGTTTTTTTTACTTTTATACTTATATATTTAACTAGAAATAAATGGCCGATGTTTAGGTGATATTTTTGGGAAGGCATTAAGTTATTTCACAAAAATAAAAATACAGAAATAAACTTTACTTTTGCTGTATTGTTTATTGGTAGGTACAAAATAGGTACATAAAAAAACTTAAATAAACTATGTAAATACTACCTAAAATTAATTGACTTAAAAATACATACTAGAAACTTAAAATATATCTCTAAAATGGGCCCCTGTGGCACCGTGCAACTTTAATTATGCTTTAATGACATAGTGTAAAACATATGCAAGGCCATAAAACAAGATAACTAAAAATCAAGCGACAAGATTGTACGCATTAACGTTCTTACTAAACAAGCTATGAAAAAATTTAGTTTTCGGGTATTAAATATTAATATTATAAGGACCAAAAGTTTTTTTTTGCTATAACAAAACTTCAAACTATCTTATCAAGTGCCATTCATGCGCGTAATTTAATTATTAGCGATTTTCGTTTTCAAATCTTTACCGGACTCTTAACAGCATTGAGCACATATCGATTTTTTTGTATAGATCCCTTAGACCCAACACAAATATTATCATTTTATCTAGTTTGGTTAATTCACGGTAGCGCTAGCGCTAATAGCCTGGAAGTGAGACTTCCGACTCTCAATCCGGATGTCGGAGGTCTCGGGATGAAAACCCTGGTAAACAAGCCTGGTACATCAATAAAGATATAACATCTAGTACCTATTCACTATCTGCGTCTCTTTCTGTCAGATAGGTAAGGGCTATCGAGAGGAAGATAATGAAATTTCAATATTCAACGTTCGCAGTGGCGTCACACAGGTAATATGATAGGCTTCGTCACATACATCGGTGAACTCGTTTCAACTGATCTCGCTCAAAGCTCAAGCTCGGTAGTATTTTTTCCTCAGATAAATTTTGCGAAATTCCGCAAAAAACCCACAAATCAATTGATTCACCAATTAGAAACCCTCAAAGTTTAAATTCTGTTCTTAGAATACTATCGCAAACAAAACAGACGGAACAGTACACCTGCACATGTTGTAAACGATTACAAAATTACTAAGAAAATGTCAGCTTTAACCTCCTTGCAGTGCCACGAGAGTCACGAGACACGAGGCGCAACTCATCATTTTCCTGATTAATTGTTGTGTTGTATAAGTGTCCCAGGGATTCTTAGTTGCAATGGCACTAATTTCCTAATTTGTGGTTTACATATTTTAAATCTTAAGTACTTATAAGCTCTTTAGGGATGTCTATTATTTTAAATTAGGAAGTGCACAATACATTTTAGTAAGTGCGGGTGCCGTTGAACGGTAGGTAGCTAGAGATATTTTATTATTATTATTCAAATACTAAACTACGGTAAACAGTTTGTATATTTAGTTTAGTTGTATTTGTATGCGGTTTTAACACGCTTACCACTTCTTACAACCTCAATTATTCTGTATTATCTTGTTTCGGATATTGAAAATAGTGGAAAATTGGGAATACGGATTATCATTCAGGTACCTCTGCGTAGAAACTTTAAAACGGCTCTTAAACTGGGCTTTAATTAAAAGAATAACTATAACTATACGTAATAGTACAGTACCTGCTGGCACCTATATTTGAGTATCGGAAGTCAGTGGTGAAAGCGGGCGTGATTGAAAATAGTGAGTATATATCTATATTGTCTACCCATAGCGCAGATTTTGCAAGGAAACGTCCACATCTACCTTCCAGAATATTAAGAACTAGGTATAGTTTAGGCATGAATAAAAGAATTTTATAAAGAACATGAGAACACGAGAATATCAATTGTTTCTTATTCAGTACAGGTACTTAGGTTCTAGGCAGAGATGAACAGAATGTAATCGACTAACGATTGACGACTATGATTTAAATTGATGATTAATTTAATTAGATGATTTAAATGACGATTAATTTGGTTGTGATTAAATTAATCGTCGATAATTTTTCATCCACTACATTTTTAATCGACTAATCAATTCGATTAATATTAGAGCCATCAGGTGATATCAAAGTCTTGAAAGAAGATAAGTATAGAACCTGAACTCATGTATGGCCTGGGGTCAATGTTGGCTTCGATGAAGATAAAGGTAAAATGTAATATAATACGTAATCAAAATGGAATTGAAAATTCAAATCAAATTCAATCAAAACTAATTCACAGGTACACTAGGTACTACCTCAACAATTAAATTGCTCAATTTGTTAAGCGAAGCTGCGGCTCAAATTGATTAGCTCGATTTTCGACTGCAGTTTTGAGATCTCGTAAGACTGAGATTTTTATTTTTTATTTATTTTATTTTATTAATTATACAAATGATCACACAAAAAAATACAATATCAGGCTGAGATTGCATTCCCTACCCGAAATATTTTTTTTACAAGGAAAACTGAGCATATTATATATTTAATCGTGTAAATTGATTGATTTAATTGAGAATTTATTTAATTGTCATTCGAACCACCACACCTTTAATTTTATCGATTAAATAATTTAATTGATTAATAATCGATGATTGATTTTTATATATTGGATAAATAAGTAATGTAATTTATTTATAAAAATGATGATTATCGATTAATGCCCATCTCTGGTTGTAGTTATTAATTTGTATTGTATTGTGTTATTTTAAGTTAAATAAAAATCAACATTAATCAACATTGGCATCATTCATGCCAAGCACTAAAAATCTGGCCGTCATACCAAAAGTGCAATTGTGTGTGCATTGTGCAATGATCTGAAAACAAATCGGTATGTAGTCGGATTCGATTGAAATATTTCCTTTATTTAATAATATTTTCCTGTTTTCATCCTGTTAAAATCCGTTCCTGTTTTCATTAATATTCAGTAACTACTTAAAATCACTTGGTTTCACGAGATACCTACCTAATTTTTAGCGCGCAACAACAAAATGACAAAATAAATACCCCACAGTTTACTAAGGCACTTTCGTTTATCAGATTATTTTCTGATCGTAAAATAGATCGCGATGTGTGAACGGGCGTTAAGTTAACACGAGACCTGGCGCGGGGGGCGGCCTTGCACGCGCGCGGCCGCGCACGCCGCGCAAAACGTGACCACACCCACACTAGCAACACTACCCATACAGACACGTTGTAGCTACGCTCGCTACGCTACTGTCGCTATTCGTGGTAGTTTGTTTACTTTATTGGTTGTTCTTAACACGTTTAGTTAATGATGTCTAGAAATAGGCACGACCTGAAAGATTGTCAGTGTGTCAATGAGGTTGCACAACGTTGTAAAAGTGATGTTGATGTTATGGTGCATTCCATGAAGGCAATGACCTTTACTTATGGCGTTTTGTTCATTTAACTTCTTTGATACAACAACTAGAGATGCTAAACTTGGATTGAATCTAGTTCAAATATTCGGAAGCCTAAACTTTTACAACAACAAAAAAGTAAAAAAAAGATATATACATATACTTATGTGATCTGGTGATCTTCTTAGGTCGATAACCTGAAGAGACCTTCCATCAAGTGACATTTTTACCCACGCTTATTATTTATTTATATAAAACTATCATTAATTACTATCAAATTATTACAAGTAAATTATATTAACAATTATACAACTAAAGAAGCCTCAATGAAGTTAATCGCGAATTCAACATTGCAACATTTTATTATCAAACTTTAATGTATGCATGTAACGCAATAGTAACCGTTGTGTTAAAATGATACGTCCTTAATTTAAACCTTAACCACTTCACTCTGAAGGCCTATTTAATGTAATTAATCCATGTCAACTTCACAAATATTGACAACTCTTAACAAACATCAATTTTTATAGGGCTACATGTTACAGGTTACAAGTTCGCTGTTTGCCTCTCTTTCTAACAAAAATATACGTTTTAAAGAGATCTTGATGATCTTCTTTTTGAATGACTGTAATGGATTAGGTAAAGTAATTTGACAACACTTAACGGTTAATTTTTTGGAAATTTAAATTTCTATAAACAAGAAATAATCTGGGTCGTTGTATCAATTCAAATTATTGTTGTACATTTGGATATAGTATGTTTTTTTAAGCTGTCCAAATTAATGGTTGGTAGAACTCTTTAGTAAGATTCCGACATCTTAAAAAATACAATTTTTACCCGAAAAATGGGGTAAATAAATTACATGGCAATTCTTTTTATACAACGTTCATTCTCGGAAATTCATTCTATTCTATAATCTATTGAAATCGTTGTTTTAGTAGGGTCACCACACACCTAGCGGTTTTCCTCGCGGAATTAGCGGAAGTAGCGGAAATTCATAGACAAAATGCTTAATTTGTCTTTGGTAGCGGAAATTTGTCTATGGCTTCCATACAAAAAATCTGCTACCATAGTCAAATTTCCGCTACCATAGACAAATTTCCGCTACCATAGACAAATTTCCGCTACTTCCGCTAATTCCGCGAGGAAAACCGCTAGGTGTGTGATGACCCGTAGGTAGGTGTAATATTTGTATATATGTAGGTTGTATTCTAACCATAAAATAGGGTAAAAGGTATAGACGGTCATGGATGGGAATAATAATACCAAGATCGAACGGGAGTAACGGGATGGTCTTATTTACTTTCAGTAGGTACCTACACTACCTACCTACCTACGACGAGGAGGTGCTATTATCGTTGGTCCTTGTCATAGTTTATTAGACTGCCTCTACATTGATGGGCCATCATAGGGACGCAGCTATACAACAGAACGAGATCGCAATATCGTTAGCTCCCTCTAACGCATAGCTGCGTCCCTACGATGGCCCATCATGTAGAGTAGAGGAGCCATTACCACCATTACCTTCCACGCCATTACTATTATAGTTGAATTATCGAGAGCGTGGAATTGCATATGTAGTGGTTGTACCGTGTTGTGCCTCTTTGTGTGCGGATTCAAATATAGAATGCCTGTACTGTACACAAACAATACTACTACATATGCAATTCCACGCTCTCGATAATTCATCTATACCTAGGCCTTTTAGGGTAACAAACAGTACCTATAATTCGCGATTTCTCCAAGAATTTCTGTGTTTACTACGAGAATACCTGATATTATTTTTCAGAAAAGAGATGAAATACAAGTTTGGCAAGTAAAACGATTTTTTTGTTCTGGCTATATATATACTATTGCTTTGTATTAAAAATAAATTAATAATACATACAATGGACCGCAACTAAAACTACGAATAAATAATTAGATGCCTATTTGAGATATTTATTTGACAAAGGCAACATGATACGAGTATACAGGGTGGCCCGAACAACACGACAAACTTTAAAATCGTGATTTATTGTGTTTTTTTTTTTGGCGATAACAATAACAACTGACAAGTAAGTAGGTAATTAAATTAATAAAGATTGACGTAGACATGGCTTTCGATTGATCAGAGTAGAAAAATATATAAACTCTGACCAGAAATATATGACCATGCGCCATGTCCATGTTGCGGAATTTCACTTGAACTAAATTTTTCATACTAAAACTGTCACCTTATACTATACATGAGAAAAAAAGCGCCCTCTTGACAATGGTCATATATTTCTGGGCAGGCTTAAAATAAATAAATATTTTGGGCCAATCATACACAACTAAAAGTAAAGTAGTATTTTTAATTGAGCCATACATTGTAAACTTTGTATGACACGATCACAGGAGCTGTCAGATTACTCCTCTCAATTGAAAATGGTAATTTTAGTCCCACAGTAATATATATCTAGTATATCAGTCACCGGAAATAGTATCTTCCTACACGACACGAAGGAAGGAAATATGTGACTCGCTCTTATTTGTGATGGGATGGGTGGGAGGGGCTGAGGGGTGAGGGAGGGGGATAAGAGCGTGTCACCTATTTTTGCGGCCTTCATGTAGGCAGATACTATTGCCGGTGACTGTACCTATACCTACCCTAGTCCATAAATCGGGAACATATATCAGTGATTGATAAATCCAAATAAATACTGACTTAAGTATGTCAGTCAGCATCACAGTCACATAAATGTGACATGTAAATCATGTGATGTCTGGCTCGAAACGTCAGGCCATATACTTAATATGTGAGGCTGGCTCTACATGATGGGCCATCATAGGGACGCAGCTATACGATGGAACGAGATCGCAATATTGTCAGCTCCCTCTAACACGTAGCTGCGTCCCTATGATGGCCCATCATGTAGGCAGCCATATGTGTAAGATTATCACGTGTACATTTGTGTACACAGTGCTGTTTTAATTAGGGTTATAATCGATTGTTTCACTGGCTGGCAGCATTAGGTCTACACCTAAAACCATAATTAGGTGGACTAAATTGACAGGAGGGTTCATACATCTGACAGTTGTTTGACAAGTTTTCTATGAAATCTCCTGTCAATTTAGTTCACCTAATTATGGTTTTTAGTACAGTTATCACTTATCATAATCCGCCAATTATAATTAATCATATCATTTTTTGATTGGTGGATTTTGACAGCTGCTGTCCAAAAGACCTCTTTTCAGTGCCTGAAATTCCTGAAACCCTAATTTAAGTACTTAAGAGTCGCCAGGACGCTCGCGTGAACTCGCGTCCCCATACAAACGTAGTTCAGCTCTCATTTTAAAACGACATGCTTTAGAATCACGAAATTTGGCATGGGCATTCTAGTAGTAAAGATCTATGTCGGTAATTTGTTTTCGTTGCTAAATATTGTAATACAAATAATATACAGCAAAAATAAGTTTTGTATGTAAATCTGTATCTGGCAGTATTTTCTTTGTATTAAAATTTTTAGCAACGAAGACGAATTACCGACATAGATCTGTACTACTAATTATGCCCATGCCAAATTTCGTGGTTCTAAAGCATGTCGTTTTAAAATGAGAGCTGAACTACGTTTGTATGGGAACGCGAGCGTCCTGGCGACTCTTAATAAAAATAAACCATCGTCTATTTTAATTGGTATATTTTTGGGGAAGCCTCAAAAATACAAAAATAAATTTACCTGATAATAAATAGTCTATTTCTATAAATAATATATATTTTTGGAGAAACCTAAAAAATACAATCAAATTTATTTTCGGACTTTTAACTTTGTTTGTTTATGATTAGTTAGGTAAGTATTCATTCAATTGCCCACTTGCCGAGTATATTCGGTTCGGCAGCGTTGTCGGCCACGTGAGCGGCGCACGCGGCTCGCAACGCGGTGTGACGTAAACGTAAGGGCTGCTCTACACGATGGGCCATCATAGGGACGGAGCTATACGACGGAACGAGATCGCGATATCGTTAGCTCCCTCGCATAGCTGCGTCCCTATGATGGCCCATCATGTAGAGCAGCCACTCATGGTAGTGCTACAGGTCTGGACTGAATTAAGTTTACCCTGGATCAGATATTACATAAAAATATATGAAACACAATGTATCTATATCAGCCTTAACTACGCCCGTCTACGGACATACAGGTTGTTTTTTCAATAACTAGCCATATTATGATTATGAGAGGTGATTATGTAAGTCATATTGAGCAACTTTTTGTATTGGACGAACGCCGAAATCTCAAAAAAAAATTTGGCCTCCCCATACAAAACGTCGACGTCTGATCCGATCGGGCGAAATGTATGAAACAGTCAAAATTTTATTTGTGATTTCGGAGTTAGTTCCTTTGTAAAAGTTATTATTATATTATAGTCAACCAAATTACCTGGCACAATTTGGCTAGTTATTGAAAAACCACCCTGTATGCTTCTCCATTCTACCACGATTGTATCGAAAATTGCCAAAAAAATTAAAATAAAATAAAAATGCCACTATAAATGGCCATATTGTTATCTAAGTTATCTTCTTCTTCTAGATACTCACAATCAGAAACACGGGTTCTTTCGTGATTACCTAAAACTTTTCCTTATCAACCAAATATTGTCTTATTGTTGTCTTATAATAATAAAAACATGTCCTTCGCCTTCGCCTTACCATGGCCCTGTCTATTAGTGAATGTCCTCAGCTCAGTCACGAATTTAGTAAGTAAATATATGTTTTTTTACAAAAAGAGTCCGATCCGACCACGTTAATTAAAATTAATACAATTGTGTTAACAGTCGATTCGACTATTAGCGTTACTTTCAAATCTTAAATTTATTTTAACGAACTTTGCTTTCCATATCGTAAGTAGTTACATACAGCCATATTCTGCGAGGTGATTTGGTGGGCCATAATAAGCAACTTTTACTATGGGACCAACTCCGCAATCCCAAAAAAATTTGGCTGTTTCATATAAATCATATATTTTGGCCGATTAGACAACGACGTTTTGTATGGGCAGGCCAAATTTTTTTTTGGGATTTTGGAGTTGGTCTCATATATACAAAAAGTTATTCAGTATGACTTACCTAATCACCTCTCACAATATGGCTAGTTATTGAAAAAACACCATGTATGTTAGCAGACTCTTTCGAGGAACCCGCCATAGGATTGATAGGTAACTGGACTGGTGCCACGTTATGGAAGATAAAAATACATAGCTATGATCTATGATAAATCGGGGATCACACGACATTATGAAAACAGTAGAAAAAACAACAATATTTCATATATTTACCAAGTTTACTTTACCTATTATATTACGGGCCTTATCACACTTGAGCGATTTGAAAGCGATTTCTATACAAAACTCGTACGCGGTAAACTCGCTGCGTGTTCGCTCCCATACAAAACTCACTCGCTCGCAAATCGCGAGTGTGATAACACTGATAACGCTTTTAGTGGTAGAGTAGTACCTATGTATCGGCTATTCATTTTTCATCTTTCTTAGCTATCCGCTGCATCGGCCTTATACCATTGTAATATAATTTATCTTTGTGACCATCTGCTAATGTCAAAATGCGACACTCATGACCTTGAACTTGGACACCTGCCTGCATAAAATTACTTACGTTCTAAATTTATACCTTCGCATTAGGCAGGTCTGTAGTATAATTTTAGACTGTCGAGTCACGTTGACAGGATACACCGCAGGTATAATTTTGCGCATGTTTCCTTTACCGCGCCAATTTAAATACCTACATATAATAAAAAACAAAACGTGGATGTGTTCATTTAAAAAAGAAACTGTGTTTTGGTCGTAAATGGCCCACATCATTTCATCTTAACTTGTACTTTAAAGCCCGACTTAAGTTTAATTTAATTTACAAGTCTGTGTCAGTTTTATGACAAAATGTATGGTATAATTGACTGTTAGTTTTGTGATTAAACTGGCCATCTAATTTTAATTTTCGTAATAATTAGGTCTACAACGCGCATGTTATACCATTGGCGTTGCAGGCGTTCATAGGGGACTATGACCGCTTACTATCAGGCGAGCTGTATGCCTGTTTGCCACGTACGTGATTTCACAATGTCTGTGGGGAACCACCTCGTTCGTTCGTCTATCAGATATTCAATTTTATTTCAATAGGATTTGCCAGCGCTCCATCTGTTTAGGTCTCAAAACACACCTAGCGGAATGGAGGCAGTAATGTATGGAGCTTTGTCGATGATAGCTTAAATTTGTCTATGACCTCCATACATTACTGCCTCCACTCCGCTAGGTGTGATTTGAGCCTTAATTACATATTTTAAATAAGCCGTTTGCAAACTTTGTAACTCGCATCACGTGTGAGATCAATCAATTTCAACATCATCATCATGACAACATAACGACTGATAACTGATATGATATACATACTTATAGGTTTTTAAATAATTTGATAACCGAAATCGACCGATGTTGACAGATACATGCATAAATCCGACACTAGGATGAGTTCGGCAGACAAAATATAAAAAGTTTTTACAAACAACTTGTTATATTGATCAACTCGTTTGCAACTAAATCGCGACTTGTCAGTTTGAGGCGGACTACTCGTTAATATTTATCCGCTGAACAACAAAAAACAAAGATCCCAAGCATCCCAACGAATTGAGAACCTCCTCCTCAAAAATTAAGTTGAAGTTCGTTAAGAAGCGACCAATCCGCGGCACTGCGAGTGCTATGTCGTGAAATTCCTTCTCGCGTCACGTGACCGGTAGCGTTCACGTGTCTTTAAGCCACGGGCGAGTCGCCCCCGTCGTTGGCGGTCACATTTGTGGACAAGTTTTAGCTAATTTGAGCCCCGACGGTAAGAGAGAATAAGTTTAAAGTTCAAAGTTTTTATTGTATGGACATGTTACACGTTTATCTGTGTTTATGTGTGTATCTCCCTCTGTATTTTTCATTACATTTGCTCATAAAGCGTGCCATTGCATGTCTTAAGTAGTGTAAGAGGGAGTTTATAGGGCTCGTGACCGGTTAAAGTATGAAACAACAACGAAATAACGAAAAAAAGAACCGGTTTCTACTATGGAGCTAATTCCGGTTTCCGAGCCCTTACTATATTAAATTATTTAACATATTTTTTATTTAAAACTTATATATGTTTTCGTTGCAACCGTGATGCTGATGAGAAACATTGTATTGTGTGTGATTCGGAGTGTAAGAATATTGCAAACTCAAGCTTCAAAAGCCCTCGGCTTCGCTCTCGGGCATCTATTAAACTCTCATTCTCTCTCTTAGGGGGCCCACCGACTATCAGTCCGTCTGACGATATCGGCCTGTCAGTTAAAACAAACATTTTAGGCTGGCTCTACATGATGGGCCATCATAGGGACGCAGCTATACGACAGAACGAGATCGCAATATCGTTAGCTCTTTCTAACGCATAGCTGCGTCCCTATGGTGGCCCATCATGTAGAGGAGCCTTTACAGCTCCCAACAACTGACAGGCCAATATCGTCGACTGATATTGGGTGGGCCCCATTACAGAATGTACTATTATTTAATCAGTTTACTCTGCACCTGTATGAGGAATTAATCAAAGTGGTAGTTAAAACCAGTAAAGCCAAAAAAACAATGTCCAAGTTCGCGGCCCGTCGCATTCACGTGACGGCCGCACGTGCTGTGGCTGTGACGTCACAGTTGAGGTGTTCGACCTTACGAGACTACGTTAAGGAAAGTGGCTCTGTGACCGGTAGACCTCGCCAGCATCAGACAACTCACAATCACAATGGTCTTAAGCGCCATAAGCTGTTATTGCACTTAAGTCCTTTGTGCCAATTTCCAACAAAAAAAGTAACTTATAGAACCTGCTCATAATTTCAGGAGAGCCGGGTAATCGACTTATAGTAGAGGACTAAGAAGGACAGATGCCGGCGGACGAACATGTGTATGATTAGAATTGTATTTGTTAATTATTCAGATATATCAGTTACAAAGCATTACAGTAAAAACCAAGTGCCTTGGTTTTTACTGTAATGCTGTGTAACTGCGAACTAAAAAATAATAAAAATGGAGATTGGAGATCTTCGCTAAGTATTTTACGTCTTTCTTTTTTTTGGCGGGATCCTTAGAAAAAGTGTGGTTCAAATCTTTTGGGTTCCTTCGTGCGCAGATTGTATATAAGTACATGCTGAATTCAGCTCAAATGTATGACGTTCCTAATAATAGGTATGGAACATAACACCGTGTTGTGTCATACATTTGGATGCACGTTTCCACTTCGCGTCGCCCGCGTCACCGCGACACGTGGCAGTAGGGTGACCATTTGCACCACAGAATAGAGAGCTTTAGGACTTGTCCGGAATGATAATTAAATGTCGTGGATTATATGAGCCCAGACATTCTACACTTCTCTTTCCGGACAGACTATAAGTTTATTAAAAAAAGTAGAAATTACTAAGTTTAGGCTTTTATATCTTATCTACACAAATAATTATCAGTGGCCTAAATGTGTGTTACAGACATACACAAGCAATATCAAAAAGGGTGACAACATTTCACGTGTTTTTCATGGCTATCTAAGTACGAGAGTGAAAAACGCTCTTATTTATAATGAATGCACATTTATGTATTTATAATTACATGTCAAGTCAACTAATCAAGCAATATGTATAAATAAAGCAATATTAAATGTATTAGTTATAATGGTCACCTGAAGCTTTATGTAGGTACATAATACTTGATAATACGGAACAGTACATAACACGATACACGCATTCATTTTAATTATCCTTGCTCATTTACTTTTAGACATTTATTGACCTTGAAACTGATCAGTAATCTGCTAAGGGATCATCCATTAATTACATCACACCTCAAGGGGTGGGGAGGGTGTCCACAAAATGTGACATATCGTGACAGGGGGCAGGGAGGAGTTCCATGTTTGTGACCTCACAATCCTCACATACATTTTTTTACAAAATATAAGTTTAAAAAAAATTATTTCAATTATTAACAAACATTGTACTAAACTAATTTTCGACATAGGTGCTCGGATTTGTTTGAATACTTTCGTTCCCTATAAATTTGATACTATTTTTCTGGCCTAGTTTAACGATTTATTGTTTTCGAAATAGTGAATGTATTACTAAGGCGATAAGGCTCATTTTAATTTTTATCTTCCTAAACTAAAAATCTAAATGTGACGTCACAGTAAGGGGGGAGGGTGCAGTTAATTGTGACGAGGTGTGACAAGGGGAAGGGGGGAGGGAGGGGTCAAAATATCATGAAATTGGTGTGACGTAATTAATGGATGATCCCTAATCTGTGTAATCACCTGTGATTTTTATACATTGCGGCATTTGATGTATATTTCGTTGCACCTACTTAAACGGTAGTGTATTAAAATTACATCATCTATCTATAGCTATAGGCATGTTTTTTAAGGATATATTCCTTAGTTTGGGACTAACTAGTAGGGAATGCTCCCGGTTCTGATATTGTTTTTGTGCGGCGAGAGCCAGAAATTCCCGGTTCTGTTAACTGCATTTGTTTACCAAGAGCCCTAGAAAGCCTAGACTCATGAATTCTGCAACACGCGCATACTTACGTTACGTGGACGCACGTTTCCAGTTTACGTCGTTTGTTACCGACACGTGGCAGGGTGACCATGTTGCAACCCAGCATAGGGAATAGTTTACCTGCATAGTTGCAGTTGAGTTACCCAACTAGCAAAAATGCCGAATAAGCTCGGTGATATAGAGCTATTTAGTCAGATAAAGGTAATGTAACAGTAGTCGCGGCGATAATATGTCGTATAGTAGCTGATTATATTACAATTTGGCTTATACAACAATTCAGTCAAATAGTAAGTGGAATAAACGTTTATTTGACCTTGTTATGCGATTGTTTTACTACAGTTTTGTAGCCATCATCAATATTACTTCTATACAGCTCATTGATCACATAACAGCGTATTATACCTTAGCTATGTTACAAACAGCCGTTTATACGTTTCTAATATTGCCATTATATGACTAGTCATATTGCCATGGTTAGTTGCAACTTTTATTCAGGAAACTGTTGTATAAAAGAGTTTAGAGTAATTTTTACTCCACATGTAGCAATGTAAATGTAGTTAATAAATACGATTACTACACAATCGAGTAATAGATTTCATACTGATTTCTATACAGTCTATAATGATATAAGTGTTGCTTTGGAGATAATTATCCGACTAATTATTGTTTATGCTGTGTAAGTGTAGTTGTTTAGCACTTTTATTTCACAGCGTGTGTTATAAAGATGCCAAAATTTTACGTTTACTGATCCACAACTCGTATAACCATAGCATGTCTGCCATCTTTTCAGCATCAAACTTGTCAACCAGAACCTTTCAATGCGAGTACGGGTTCCGTACATTTTTTTTTTATTTCTACAGAAAACATAACCAAACAGCAGTCAAATTGTCGATTTATCACGGAAAGCGCGATGTAAGGCTACATTTTTATATGTTATTAGGGTCCCTTAGAAGAATGTAAAATTTTATTTTTCATGCAAATAAAGTTGTGTTTGTTGCGTAGTACGCGAGAAATTTTCAGACTTTTTACATAAAAAAATACAGTGTAACTAAAATAGCTTATTCCTGAGATGGGAAAAAGGCGTAAGGTATAGAGGCGGCGCATCCTACAAAACCAATTTTTATTGCGAGAAATAGTTATTTGTGCAACAAGAGAACAAAGTTAGTTTTTGCTTCGAGTGTTTATTTTGAGTCCTGAGCAAGCGAAAGATTCTGTAATAGAATCACGAGCGTAGCGAGTGATTCTAATTTAAAATCTTGAGCGTAGTGAGGGACTCAAAGGCACGAGGTGCAAATAACTTTGGTCTTATGTTGCACATACAACTTTTCACCTCAGCAGTGAGAACATACCGATAATAATACAGATACGAATACCGATACAAAAAAATACTCGGTTACTTTTGACTTGTATGACTTTTCGACTTTTTTTTTTTGACTTTTTTGACTTTTCTTACTAATTTAACTTTTTTGAAAATTTTGAAATTTCTGAAATTATTGTAATTTTGGAAATTTTTGTAATTTTAGAATTTTTTGTAATTTTTGTATATTTGAAATTTTAGAACTTTTAAATTTTTGAAACTTTAAAAACAATTGAAATTTTTGAAATTTTTGAAAATTTTAAGACCTTCAAATTTTTGAAATTTTGGAACCTAGAAATTTAAGAAATTTCGGAATTTTTGACCCTTTTTTGACTATTTTTAACTTAATAAGAGAGGAGGAGCTTCGTTTGAAAACATTGTAATCACGCATTGATTAGAAACTAGTGCCTGCGCCAAATCTTGTGATTAGGTTTCCAAGCTAATTTAGTGTTCATCGGGGTTCTGCTATTCAAAAAGCGACGTTATGACGTTTGAAATATTAGTTTCTCTTTCTTTTTACTGAAGAATTTTCAAGGTCATTTTGTCTCACTCAGTGAGCAAAAGCGAACTTTGCTCACTGAATTTAGGCGGCAAAGAACCCTTGTTCGAGCTGCTGAGGTGAAAAACATATTTCTTAATTTTGCATAATTATAATATAACACCAATTATGCCCTTAAAAGGATCCACCAGCATTTTTGTTACATACGGAACTGTGATTGGACTTAAACTGTTCCAATACTTAAAAACTTTAATCATTACTAGCAACTAATTTAAAAAAAACACAGTTTTTCTTTGATGTGTGCGGAAATCAAGGGTTTTTATATTCTTTACAAAGAACCCTAAAGTTTGCATTATGGCGGAAACAATAGTCGAATAATGTAGTAACGAGGCACTCGTATTCGGTTGTAAATCGCATACGGGTCGCGTAAGTGTTACGAAGATGCTTAATGTCGCTTACTGATGCATTTGTTCAGATAATAAAAAAATAAATTAAATAAAAATCACTTAAAACTAAATATCATGAAGGCGCATTAAAATTTTATGAATAAACTATAATATATTTCGTCACAAAAATAAGAGTGCAGGTAAAATTCACTGTTATATTGCCACAATCGACCTCAAGTCACTATAGGTACTTAACATATAACAAAATCAAAATGCACTTTACTTACGTCGACATATTTTTTTTTTCACGTTCAGTCTATGGTTTGTGACAATTAAATTGTACGCACTTTGCGCGTGTTGATACTGCCACTGCTCCAAACTTCGCTATTGAACCAAATAATTGCATAGTGGATTTCTTGTTGCTGCAATTCGACATAAAAGTCGAATAAATATTGCGATAAAAGCCACTACTACACGAAATTAGTAATTGCGCGACTTTTATAGAACTTCTACTCCACTTTATTGCAGTATAATTGTGCCCAAATGCCGTCGTATAAACGTGTATTCGACTCTTATTCGACCATACACAAACACCAAAAAGTCGCGGCAGAAACGTTTACTCCACCATGATTTTGCTAGTTGGGTTAGTTACATAGTTGCAGTTGAGTTGGGTAATCTGGCCTTAACAGTTATAATTATGATCTCGGTGCTTAAAGAGACCTTTGTCTGAATATTAATTTGCTGTTTTAGTCGTATTGTATGCAAATGAGCTGAACATTGTAAATATTGTATGTCTAGTTTAACTTGAGAAATTACGTGACGCAAAAAAAACTGTCACCGTAGAAGCCTAGCAACAATCTTTTAAAACCAAAATTGGTATCGCTCTTTCTATTTCTTCAGTACAGGATGTGTTTTTACACATTTTCGACAAAATTAGGTGGTAGATTAGTAATATAGTAGGTAGGTTCAACCCCAAAACTCCGAAATAAAATAGGTGTTCCCACTTATACAATACAAATCATAAAAATACAAAAACAAATAGGTTTAGTTAATGGTAAAACCGTATGAAATAACGAAGTTTATTCCTTGATTTTGAGGTTATTCGGCTTGATGTTTATGTATATTTTGGCTAAGGATTAAAATAAAAAAATAACACCCCGTTTAACAATTACGTTAGGGCAAGAGACATATATAATTAATAGATTTCTACTTTTTTTGCACCACTTACCTTTCTCTGTTTATCCCTGTAGTTGACTGGTAGAGAATGCCTTTAGGCATTAAGTCCACCACTTGTACGTAATTTACATTATATTTTGTGCAATGATGTTTAAATCATCATCATCATCATCGTCTCAGCCATAAGACGTCCACTGCTGAACATAGGCCTCCCCTTTAATTAAGGGGGGGCTTGCCATACGCGCCACGCTTGGCAGGCGGGTTGGCGCGCGCAGTTTTTTTTGTTTATTGTTGTTTAGGCTTTCGGAAGATGCAGCTGCCCATCTCCCGGTATATTCCCTTAGCAGACTCCTACTGCAACCACGGGATGATATGGTGGAGGACAATTCTAAGGCCGGGCACCCCACGGCAATGTTTAAATAAATAAATAAATTTCGAAATATCGGTTTAGAATTTGAGTACTGATCCTTAGAGATAGAGATAACTGGTTTACGCATTCGTACAGTCAGCGTCAAAAGTAACTACGTAAATGAAGGCGTCAAAAGTCTTTATTTAAAGGCAATAAGGACTTTTGACACCTTCATTTGCGTAGTTACTTTTGACGCTGACTGTACTACATACAAGAACACTATTTTATACAAGTATTCAAATGCCTACAACCTGACAGCAGTCGTGTGGAGGGACACGTGAGCGATATGTAGCCAGCGTTTTTTTCTATATAATGTGTCGTAATATACTCGTAATCTTATTGTTTATTAATATACCTATGTTAATATCTGTTGACGGTCCGATCTTTACTCTGAAGCGCTGGTGGCCTGGCGGTAAGACGGCAGACTTAAAATTCGGAGGTCTCGGGTACAAACCCCGGCTCGTACCACTGAGTTTTTCGGAACTTATGTTACCAATCGCTTTTCGGTGAAAGAAAACATCGTAAGGAAACCGAGACCTAGTTTAGCTGATAAGGCCTAGTTTCTCCTCTGGATTGGAAGGTCAGAAGGTCAGATGGCAGTCGCTTTCGTAAAAACTAGTGCCTACGCCAATTCATGGAATTAGCGTAGCGGACCCCAAGCCGTCACGTTTCGTCAAGCGGACCCCAAGCCGGGACACGTTAGTAGATAGCAGAAGGACCGATCGATCTCTACTCTCTGTTTGCTAAGTAGTACACAGTGAATCCTTCTTTATATTTAAAGGTCGGTAACGCGCATGTGTCACCACTTGAGTTGCAGGTCTCCATGGAGAACGGTAGCTACTATCCATCAGGGGGACATACGCTTGTTTGCTACCGTCCTGGTTTATTTATTTAATCGTATGGCAAAAGAAAAAACAGAAGTATCTATAATACATTATCAATAAAGTAGGTATTAAATGTTAACACTAAGACCGTCCTGGTAAAAAAGGGGATTACTTTGATTCTTAGGAAAATAACCAACGTCTTTTAAACTATGAGAATAATATAATGATGGTGATCCGTTTAAAGGCGTATTTGGTATCGTATTTTATTTTAACGGGAACATTTTTTAAACGCGAATTTTTTTTTGTATGGGAAAAAAAAAGTAGCTAACTTATCTGCCATGCTCTCAGAGTAACAGCTGTTCTTATTGATTACATTATAATATTATCTCAAAGCGATAACGATTCAATTCAATCATGGAAGCGATAACGAATACATAGATGCATGATTATCGGTATCACACATGTCAAAACATGTCTATTAGGCAACCAGAAGTTTTACAAAAGCTATTTATTTAGTCCATAATCTCGTAGAAAGGATTCATTCGTTTTGGAGTTACAAAGCACACACATTTCGATGACGGGTATATCCGCATTAGGTTCATCGGACATATCTATCATATTATGACGTATAGTGTCTTAAAGATACCATACGTTTTACTCTAAACTCATTATTGGCTGTCAAGGCCAGGGTTCGTAACCGGTTAAAGCAAAAAAACGCGAAATAACCCAAGATATTTAATTATTTTATGATTTTTATATAAAACCCGATGTTGTATTGAGGTCACTTATAGGATTTTTCGATTAAGTATGAAACAGTAACTGTAGTAAATCAAAAACGAAAAAATCCGGTTTTTAATGGAGCAAATTCCGGTTACCGAGCCGGTCAAGGCATCTTTCACCCCGGAGTTATAGTCTCGCCAATGCGTGGTCAGTTGGTCACCCTGGTTACGTCAAGATCGCGATGCCACGGGGTTTCTTTACCATTTTCGAGGAACGTGCGTGTCACTGCTGACAGTGGGTAGGTCTACATTTTTAAATAGAGTTAACTTTGCACTGCACTACACTGCAAAAAAATCACTAATAATATATTATAATACTATTATATCTTTAAGTCTATGATAATACCGATTTAATTATTATATGTTATTGTTTTTACCTATACAAGGTGTAGCAAAAATACTAGTGATCCTTTTGGGGGCATAATTAGTACCTATCGTATTCTAATTATGAAAAACTAAGAAAACAAATTTATCGCGTTATTTTTTTTGGTTTTGTATGGAGAGTTAGCCAGCTGGGACAACGTGTCTAATAAAAAAAATCTCGCAATACGATTCCAATAATGCCCTTAAACGGATCACCACTCACCAGTATTTTTGTTACACTCTGTATAGGTGCTAACCAACCCGTTTATCCCCAACCTAATTGTAATTACCTATACTTCAGAAAGTTCAGAACATTCAGCATCCACGCTACACGTAGTACACGTGTTTTGCTTTCATCAAAAATTTTACACAAAAACACGTTTCCCTGATTTTGCTTATACGTAGGTAACAGCACCAACAAGTTGTAAAGTACAACTTTTTGTAAAGCCATAGAATTCACTTCCTCCACGTGACAAAATATGAACAAAACTCCACAAAATTAACAGAATAACTACCGACGTGCACTTAAATACGTATATATTGCTATATTGTGTAGGTACAATACACGTGTACAGTAGGGTCATGTGTTGTACAGTGGCACAGGCAAGTGTTGTATAGTGGCGTGATGGGAAATTTGGACAATAGCTATGTTTTATTAGCATCTTTACTTTTCGAAATCTCTCGGTAAGCGGACATGAACTTATTGGTACGCGTTTACGCCGCTCGGTATCAGAAGCAGTGTATTGTATTAGTGTAAATGTTATTTATTTTAATTTTAATTTATTTATAATTTGATTCTTTGGATATCTGGTCTGAAATAAACATATAGTAAGATTAAATAAAAGAAAATAAGTGGCTCAACTATCACAATCCGTACCATGGCGTATTTTGTTTCCTTAAAATAACACAATTATTATATTACCTACTTTTTCTTTAGAAAACCAATAATACATTAAAATAGATAAAAAAACATAATATCATGGTGAATGCAAATGTTTTAATAGCTACTTTAAAAAATATATGGATATGGCAATGTTTTTACCTGTCAGATATGTCCATTTAACTCCATTATTGTTGTCTATACTTATTTATTTATTTATGTTAAGAAGAACCAACAGCTTTAAAATTACAGTAATACAACATAATATACACAAAAATCCAATTAAAGGAACTCGCACTGTACTGTCAAACTTCTCTCGCCTTTATTGTTTTTTAAGTAATTTGAGAACATTGCAAAAACATAAAAATGGATATCTTGGTTTTGGCCAATGCAAAGATACTTTACCCAGACTCTAGTAATATCCTCCGATTTTTAGTAACATCCTAGCATTGGCTTCGGAGTTATGGCCACTCGAAAAAAACGGAACCACTGTAGACCACCTGACCCTATATGTAATGTAACAATATGATATGACTAATGGCAACTATAATATATGTATCCCGGAATATTTTTGCTCCGAGTCACGCGCATGTTCTGTCTGTACATATTTAGGGTTCCATTCAAATACTAAAATTTACGAAACAAAACACAGAAATATTTTACATAATCCGACATTAAGGAAACATTTTAATCTACCTTATGTATCGTTCATACAAATTCTATATGGTTTAATATTTTTTTCTGATGCCAATTAATATGCCAGACAAAATGGCAGAATTTTAAAAGCTAAAATTAACCTAACCTGACTATTTACATATATTTTCGAACGAGCGGGAGCGTAACCGAAGCGAGTTTTTACAAACAACTTCTGCACAGATAGAAATAATATCTTAATTCAAAACGCAAAACTCTCTTGCACGCGGTTTCTTAAAGAGAGTAATAAATACCTTAGACCAATAAACATGACTTGAGTTAAAAATATCATGATTTTTAAAAGAAGATTTAAAATTATTTAGCTTTATCTTTACCCATTTTTAAAGCGAATAGTAATTTTTGGTTTTTGATTTTGAGAGTTTGTTCGACGATTACTTTAGTTACGTTTTTTTGATCTTTATGAAAATTGTTGGGGTTGTAGCAGAGATACATAAAATGGGCTCGTGGACTTAGAAAGCGAAGAAAAATCTTCGTATGTTGTTATATTGGTCAACTCGTTTGCAAGTAAATCGCGAGTTCTCAGTTTGAGGCGGTTTTAATACGCTGCTTCTTTGAATTTTGACTAACTTGTACGGAACTCCCACTGTTGGTGGAGTTTTAAAAAACACACCGCATATGCGTGCACTAATCATTTATTCATCGTTGTATTGATGAATACATTCAAAAGATGTCGTATGTACGTTCGGAATTTGTAACTACCTGGCGATACGAGAAAACAAGGATAGTCTCCTCTCCACTATGAATTGGGTTACGGATTATTTTTCACTGTTCAAGACACCACACACCTGAGCTGAATTAAGAAAATTCATAGAAAAAATGCTTAAATTTGTCTACGGTTGTTTAAATTTGTATGCAGGCCATAGGTACTAATCATTATACGAAATTATTATTTTTTGTGTTAATAGGTCATAAAGCTACTGTGCAATGAAATAATATTGGAAGTTGACTTTCGTTTCGAATCAAAGAGAATGAAGTAATTACTTACTGGAATATTGGAATATTTTGTCAGTACAAATTGTACAAAAGTCTTATAATATTTAAGTCTCAAAAGATAATACAATAAAAACTATTAAGGACCTGCAAAACCCAAATAAACTATAAGTAATTCCACTTTTTCAATTTCAGTTCACGAATTTAAAGATAGGTATGTATCAATGGCGGCACGTCCATAGAACTCGATTCCCGCTGACTTGCCTATTTTGCAGACACCTGAGCAGTTTTCATACTTTTCATACAACTTCATACAGCGTGCCTAAGGGGGCCCACAGACTATCAGTTCGCCTGACGATATCGGCTTGTTAGTTAGAACAAAAATTTGACAGCTCCGAACAACTGACAGGCCAATATCGTCAGGCCGACTGATAGTGGGTGGGCCCCATAAGAAATTTTTTAACCCACCGTTACTATTATAGTATGTATATTGCTAAATAAAAATGACGTAGAGCTGACGACGCGAAAATGTCTAAAGATAGCGACGAATAATCACACTGACTACCGTCCCGGCACGTGAGAGACTCAAATCGGTCTCGTCATTAGTTGCGAAAACGTGACCGCGGGCTTCGGCTTGCCTTTATATTTACGCAGAATATTGTTTCAAACTTACGAGAATGTCTGTTAAAAAAACTGAAAAACTTTTGACGTGGTACTGCTTCGAAATCGTAGCAAAACTTCGACATGACTCACCGCCCGAAATAAGTACTTATATAAAACAAGAAATATGTTTTGGTGTTTCAAGTATAGTCAATATTGTCTTTATTCAAGTAGGCATAGCAACAAGCACTTTCGAATCGTCAGTAAAAATTATCTTAGGCGGGATTTACACTTGTAAGTTTTACTTACGTAAGTAGGGACGAAGCTATTGGCGAGAATGAGATGGAGATATTCGTATCTCATTCTAACCCATAGCTGCGTCCCTACTCTATCTAATCTAATAATAATAAATAATTTAGACTTTTAGAGCAATATATTGATACAATTGTAAAAAAATACATGTTGTCGATGTCAAAAATAAGAATAATAAATTCACAATAAGATCGTCAAAACTTAAAAAAAAGTATTGAAATACTAGTCATTAATAATTTTAGAACAAAAACTAAATGTCACAAGGAAAATCTCAATTGCAATTTAATCCCACGGTATTCATCCATGTAGGTCTGGGGGGACCCTTTTATATGGCGCCTCCAATTGGGAGTTTGCCAAAGGCGATAAGACGTTAATCCCTAAAACACCACGAAGAAATGTAAATATTATAGTATACAACTAGCCGTCAAAACTGGCGCCATTTTATTCGTTATCTCCCCTCTCTATCGGTCTTGCATATTCGAAAGATAGTATGATGCAAACAGACGATCGGGAGAACGAAGTAATTCGCGGTTATAGGCCTTAATATGGCCATACATTGACGGAGCTCACGGAGCTACTCTTAAAGCCCCAAGTGGCCACCGACTATCAGTCCACCTGCAGTCTGCCTGACGACCTCGGCCTGTCAGAACAAAAAATTGCCGGCTCCGAACAACTGATAGGCCGATATCGTCATACGGACTGCAGGCGGACTATTAGTCGATGGCCGCCCTTAGGCGTTTTTTATGGCTCCTCTACATGATGGGCCATCATAGGGACGCAGCTATGCGTTAGAGGGAGCTAACGATATTGCGATCTCGTTCCGTCGTATAGCTGCGTCCCTATGATGGCCCAGCATGTAGAGGCAGCCTTAGACTGCTGCGGTTTCCGCATGCGGCGCTGGTGCGCAAGCGAGATAGCGCTGTGCGTGTGCATAGCGGTGTCACGCTTGCACACCATCGCCGGTTGCGGCGCCAGTGTGATAATGGGGTTGGCAACTGTCAACGGTTTGGCCAGATGGCGCCAGCGTAGCTTGTACCTGTCACTTGTATTGTTGTATGGGATTTGGCTTAAAGGCTAGCCCATCCAGGTCAGAAAATTCCAAAAAAAACAAGATTTTAACACTATTTGAAGGACTGACAGGTATAAGCTATGCTGGCGCCATCTGTAAAGACTTTCGACCGGTCAACCCCAACTGATAATCGGCTTATGGGATCTGCGGTCTTCCAAGACTTAAAGCGCCTTTTTGTTGCAGCTACAACACGACCGAGGAGTTCCGGAACGGCGAGCACCTGGGCTTCGCGGCGCCGTCTGAGGACGAGGACTACCAGGCCGGCTTCTTGAAGAAGGGGAAGGTCGCTAGGGCAAGTTTATACATGCCCGCTTTTATGTATATATATTAACAAGGGAGTTATTAAAGCAGAGCTTAGGTGCAATTCTTCGCTAGCAATAGAATGTATGAGCTCCCATATAAACCACGACACTATTATTCTCGGACAAACTCTAGCTTAGTTTTTATTTGGAGCCCATAGACAAAAAATCAGCTGGAAGTTGGATTGAATGATAATTGATAACTAAATGCAGCTCAAGTGTGTTTGCGTCTTAAGCGTCGGTCGCAAATAATAAGTATAATAACAATTTGTTAATGACCAATGATTCGTTGGGTTGAAATATATCACGTCATGTCATGTCCAATCCAACAAAGTTGACGTATCGAAAAGGATTTCAGTAAACCTTGGTAGAAGCGACACGTGGAACACGTGAGCATTACATATGCAGCCTTGGCCAGAAATATTCCGCTCCCGAGTTATGTTTGAAAACGGTAAAAAATTGAATTCATATCGTATATCGTGTGGTATAAGGTATTAGCTATGGGGGGAAGGAGACGGCCGAAATTTTGGTGCAGCGCGGGCGAAGTCTCGGCCAGTACCAAGCACTATTATAATAATTATAATTTGCTCTAGTATAGTATAAGTATGTAGCCTTAAGCGAGGTTTAGACTAGCAAGTTTACTTGCGGCAAGTGTGGACGCAACTATATGCTAGAATGAAATAGTGATATTCATGTCTCATTCTGAACTATAGCTGCGTCCCTACTTGCCGCAAGTAAACTTGCTAGTATAAACCTCGCTTTAACTACAATACAAACAGGCAGTGAAAATACAAATAAAAGCCTGTATTTTTAGCCTCACGGTCGCCATGTCACACGCTGTTTTTAAACAAGTCGAATTCTGCAGGTACAGAAATACGAGATAGTGCAGCATAATTGGCAGCAGGCCTGAGCGTGGCTCGCCACGTGCTTCCACCTCTTACGAAACTAGACGTTACAACTCCCACTTTACGTACTGCAAATACATACTCTATTACCATGATCTACGATCTGATTTTCGACTTAATTGGTTACTGACTTAAAACTCTTAGTGGATGCGGCATAAGAAACTGATAGGCGACACAAATCCCACTTTACGCATTAGAAAACTAGACTTAATTTACGACAAATTAGTGTCCAATTTGCACTGAGATCCATGATTAAGTCTGTCAGTGGGTAAAACATTTGACACTGCAATCGGGTTTTTATGTCATTGCATGGTGTGTCGCTGTTGCGGACTAGATTAAAAAGATTTAGATCTTGTGGGTACTTAGTAAGTACAGTTTATAATAAAGGTATACAAAAGATATGAATACAAGTATGGGAATATGCAATATGTACGCCGGACGGACATATGTACGAAAGCATTTTTACCTGAGCTGAACGAGACCTTCGCTTACGCTCGGTTAATAAACGTTTGTCCTTATAGTCCTTATCACTCACTCGCTAACAGTCACTCTGACAGATGTTTTTGTTATTAAGAAACAGGCAAAACATACAGTTAATACGACGCCTCACCCACTAATTTAGTTAAAATGACCCCAAAATAGTATTATTTTGGGGTAATTTTAACTACAACATGCCACGTTCAGTTAAAAAGTCAGGTGTTTGGTAACCCTGCCCTGACCTACCTCAAACGAGTCTCGTGTTAATTGTCCCACTAGCTCGCCTCGCTAGCCTAGTCTAGACTCGTGATGTTACTGCGCAGTTTCCGACGGCACGTGTACGATTTATATGAATATGTTTTTATTAGCATTTTGTAAAAACTTCACTAAGGTCAAATGTATCTAATTCCGTCATAAGGGCTATTCCGTCCACGAGCGTATATTTCTTAGATTTTTAATCGTAGAAAAAAATATTTCATTGCTGAAACTAAAAGCAACCGCTGATTTGTCGATGAGATGATCGATTTTGTTAGTTGTTCGAGAAAAACCTTAATGGACGGAATAGGTAGTCCCAATGATTGAATTAGCCACATTACGAATTTAGGTATCAGCTACACACAGAAATACGAATGGCAAGTTTATTTTTACCCGCGTATGGCACAATGGAAGGGGGATTTTATATTTAGCATTCTACCTATTGATTTGTACGTGTTAATACGATACTTATTTAGTAGGATACCTACAATCCGTGAGCTTTAAGAAGAACCTTCGGAAATCGGCGATGACACACGAAGGTAATATTGCTGTTCTGCTTTTTCATGTGTCACTGTTGATTGATGCCCGACGTCTCTTTCTAAAACCCGAAGGTTCTTTTTAGAGCTCACGGGCTGTAGTCGTCTGCTGCACCGGACCAGTTAAAGTATAAAGACGATTTGTCTTTATGGACATTGGATCTAAGGGGGCCCACCGACTATCACTCCGCCTGAAGATTTCGGCCTGTCAGTTAGAACAAAAATTTGACAGCCCCGAACAACTGACAGGCCGATATCGTCAGGCCGCCTGATAGTGGATGGGCCCCATAACATTGCTTGGGAAAGGTTTGTCCCTTTCGTCTCGGATTTGTACTACTATACAACTGGTCAATGTCTCAAAAAGGATTTAGATAAAATAAGTTAGCTCAATTTGGTTCCCGTTCCGTGCTAATTTTACCCTACAAAAGATTAGCCATGAGCGTCTTCAGTAAATCTAATTTATAGGTTGATTTCTGGGTCGTAATCCGGATCACTTTTTCTGACTCGGTAACTGATCAACATTATTGCATTTTCTAAAAACAGAAATCATTTATTTTTTCTCATTTTTCAAGTAAAATTCATCTTAAATTACGTAAATCATGGTCACCCCATGACTTTTGTCATACGCCGTATGGGAACGACAAGACGTCACATTGAGTAGTGTGGCCAAATCGTATGCAAAAAAAATCTTTGTCTGCTTATCATCTGATAAATAATTGGTATCAATATTGGCGATAAAAAATAATGAGCAGCCTCATCAATTTCATCTTTAACTTCTATATGCTTTGTTCTCTTGCTCCGAGATCCCGAAATCACCCTGTATAGGTTTAAATTCTAATAAAAAAAGCCTAGAAGTCCTCTACAACCATTGAGCTCTTATTCTAGTAGATTTATCTCATCATAATATCTATGACATCAGGAGAAGGTGATAACGTGAGCGTCACGCATTTGCTTAAAAGCGTGAACACTTTATTTAGTCAGTTGTGTTATGAGTGAGTCCACAGAATTCACGTGCATTCTTTGGTACCTAAACACGGCAACACACCGACATTCAACATTGATAGACCTTATCTCGTCGTAATAAAGTTTACTGTTTAAACTGTCTCAAAGACATTTATGGTCTCGTTTGTCCACAGCAAGACCCGATGTCCCACCGAATCATCGAGAAGCGGCGGCGAGACCGTATGAACAACTGTCTCGCAGACCTCTCCCGCCTCATCCCGCCAGAGTACCTCAAGAAGGGCCGTGGCCGCGTCGAGAAGACTGAGATTATCGAGATGGCCATCCGGCACCTCAAGTTCCTACAGGAGCGAGCCAATGGTTTGTACCATGGCCTTGCCTTGGGCGCCGACTACGGTAATGTCTTTACTATGTCGATGGAGTTGTTAGCCGCACGGGTTGCCAGTTGAGGGTTTGAGGTTAGAAACGAGGTAAGGATGTAAAGGAGGATCTCCGATGGGTTATTCAGGAGGGTTGTTTCAATTGAGACTTAGTTTTCTGAAAGGACGAACGCGGGCATAATGCCAAATAATCGATGAAAGTTAGATAGATGGAGAACGATTAGTTTAATTATTTCTGTGATGTATTAATACTCAATAAAAAATAAAAAAATAAAAAAATAAAATTCATTTATTTCAGACCAACAGATCCATAAATGTTAGACACGAAATACAATAAAAATAATCAATTATAGCTATGTTAGAATTAAAATTAAAATTAAAATCATACCAAACATTTAAAAAAATAAAAACATTAAATAACAATTAAAATTAAAATCACACTAGGTGAAAAATAGCTATTGTGAGAGCAAGCATGTAGCTACTTGGCTATCCCAATAGCTACATCCACCCACACCTTCGTGATCGGGCAGTCGAGACGCTCTGCCAACACCCTAAGAAGACTGTTGCTGCTGCCGCGCACTCGTCGCAGCATGGAGGAGACTCTTTTCCGCCTTATGGCAAAGAAGTCGTCAACTCGCGCCTCAGCAAACATGCCGGACGCACTGCAGTGCTTCGGCAGCCGCAGCAGCATCCTCAGGATGTTGTTATATTGAACGCGCAATGCGTTATAAGCCCGTTGTGTAAACCTCACCCACAGGCTGCATGTGTAGAACGTCTGACAGTAGGCTGAATATAACATTTTACAAATTAATCACGTCATTTGAATCATGAATAAAATTGATGGGGGAAAGTGCAAATATCTTTAGTCAATGATATCCCTGTGTTTTTCCTTTCTTGTATTTGGAAAATCACTGCATAATATCTATTTCAAATTTATCTTCAGAAATACTACTTTTAATTATGTAAGTATTCTGGTTTTTTGAGAAGACAATTGAAATTAACATTATTAAATGTCTTGGGGTAAGAGAAATAGCTTTAGGTTAGTATAGGTAATTAATTAAACTCCTATAGATACCATCAGATCTTTTCACATGAGCTAGAAATATACAGTCTTGAGCGTATGGCCTTTTGCAGTTTATCTGCAAAGTTTATCTTACTTTTACGGGTTTTTTTCTTTTACCCTATGGTTTACTTTACATACCCAAAGTAGTCATTTCTGTCTCGATCGGCATTATGTATATAAATAACCCTTCTCAATAATTTACTACACCTGCTAAGTTCGTACGGCCTTTGCTGGTCTTGTAGTCTGGCAATCAGGATTTACTTTACATGTTTTACCGCGGATGACAGCTCCTTGCCCGTTGTTTTTATAGATTTGTAAATCCGCGGTTTCTTTTCACAAAGTAGAAGTACCACCGTAAAAATTAAGCAATGTATTCTGCTTCGTTGGATGACACAGCAACAAAATATTGCTTGCGTATCTTTGCTAACAGACAATGAGGATGATGTACGATGTGATTACATTTTCCCCCGGTTTTTGCCCGGAAGATGTTCGTATCTATAAGTTTTACTACACTAAGAGATTTATTATCACTAAAGGCGGCCACCGACTATCAGTCTGCCTGCAGTCGGCCTGACGATCTCGGCCTGTCAGTTAGAACAAAAATTTGCCGGTTCCGAACAACTGACAGGCCGATATCGTCAGGCGAACTGCAGGCGAACTGATAGTCGGTGGCCGCACTAAGCAATTAATTTACTTTAAAAATTAAAGCTAGGCACAGTAGGGACATATATTACGCAAAATTCGTCACACATGGTTAAATTGGCTAGGTACGTAAAAACATCGAGTAAATGAAGGTATAATAGCAGATGTAGTAACAGGCAAAGCACGCATTTAGCCGCGATTTCTTGAGGCCGCGGTCCAAATACCAAACGCCTCATAGTGAGAAATTTCATCACAATTGAAGAAACAGAAGTTGATCCTTTAACGAAGTTAACAAATAAAAATTCTTCGCAGTTATTATAGTGATTATCTAAACAAAAAAAAAACTGCGCGCGCCAACCCGCCTGCCAAGCAAGCGTGGCGCGTATGGCAAACCCCCCCTTTAATGAGTGGTCCAATTCAAAAAAGTAAATCATAAATAGTATAGTTTGGGAAACTTCCCATTTCAACAGATTTTATGCTCCATCAAGCAAAAAGGTTAAAATAAGACATTAAGCCAATCCTCCAGAACCCGATGATCTAGTTATCTACCTCTACAATACCTAAGGTAGGATTCCGACAGGTTTAACTTCGTGTTAGATGATCTAATTAAATTTAAAAAAACTGTATGTACCATCGCCCACACCACACTGTTAACTGCCCATCGTGGACCTTATGCCATTTGTAATAAGGTCCACCGATGTACAGTTAAGAGTGTTGCTGTTTGTACACAGGATTTCAGAGGATGTTTAGACAGGGTCCCTGACTACGGTCAGGAAATCCGTGGTCAATCCGATGCGTTGGCCCCAGCGCATCGGTTCCATGTTGTCGCGGGTTCTGTTCTAGCGGCCGAGCGGGCGGTGGGTGAGGAGTTCCGCGCCGGTTTCCAGGAGGCCCTTACTGAAGCTGCCAGGTTCCTGGTGGAGGTGCAGGGCTATGGGCCGGCGGATGGCTTGTGCGTGCAGCTGGCTTCGCATTTGCAGAGACACGTCGAAATGATCGTTAAAGGTAAAGATTTTTATATATTATTTGGTTTGACGGTGATGCTATTAGCGTTTATCAAGTTTATGGTTGAGTTACGGCCGGTAGAGGTAGAAATGATCTGTGTACAACTACCTGCCTCTATAGAGACACGTTAAATAGTTTTTAAGGCAAAGATAATGAAGAATAGGCTGGGTAAAAACTATTTAAAACGGGATATTTACCATATAATAGTTTTTGTAATGTTATTAATGACCATGTTAGCTTAAAATCATATAATTAGGTTGTGTGTTTGTGTGGACAGCTAGTTTTGGTTAATCTCTCAGGTTTTTGGTGGAGATGCTGGGATCCAGTCTGTGGCCAACTGCCAAAGTTAAATTTTCTGGAGAGTTGTGTTAACTGGCTGTGTATACTTAGGATCTTGGTGGAATTTCGAAGTTAAGAAACTTAGAATTAGATTCCTTAAGGAGTTGGCAAAAACTCATATCTAAAACTTTAGCATTAACGTATGGGAGAACTAAATTTCTAATGGAGGTCCCCCGATATAGTTCGAATAGAAAGCATTTTTCTTTGTGTGTCTATAATCCTTTTCATTCTCCAGGCGAAGTCCCCCGCGAGAAGCGGCACCCCGGCTCCTCATCAGAGACAGCTAGTTCCTCAAGCTCCTCACACGGTCGCGTGGCGCGCGAAGGCGTGATCGCGCGCCGCCCCGAGCCGCCGCAGCCCGAGCCGTACGATCAGACCGAGTACCCGATGGAGTGCGAGAGAGGTGAGAAGCGGCACCTCGGCTCCTCGTCGGAGACAGCGAGCTGCTCGAGCTCGTCGCGGTCGCGCGAGGGCGTGATCGCACGCCGTTTCGAACCGCCGCAGGCCGAGGCATATGAGCAGCCCGAACAGTACCCGATGGAGTGCGAGAGAGGTGAGTTTCAGTTAAATATCTTTCTAAATCTCTATGGAGTAGATGTGCTGTTCTTGAGAACGGTCTCTGTTTACTAAGGGAAATATTCTCGAGTGAAAATGTTTCTCGTACAAAACTTAGAACGTTTCTCGAGGTGGCGAGGGAGCGGCGCAACTTTACTCAGAGAAATTGCACCCCGGCTATTCTTAGAAAATCTATGATTTTTAAAAGAAGCTATACCGGGTGCATTAAGTTTCCAATCCAATATACATAGATGAATTTTATATGTATCCAGATTTTATAAATATAGGAAAAGTTGCCAACTAGGTCATTTTAAGTGCATCAAAAGTTGCTACAACTGGCACTCTATTCGTTAAATTAGCAACAAATAAAACCAGGCTGCTGCAGTTAAAGATAGTCGCCAGTAGTAAATATTATTAGGTACCTATTAAGCCAAGAGAATATACATAATGTACCTAGTAGTAGTAGTAGTCTAGGCTGCTAAATAGTTTCTCAATAGTTTAAATACTCCCTCACTAAGATATTATGACAATATGTGTACTAAACAAAATACATAGGAACCTATTGATTAGGTTGGTCCAAATGTGCTTTATACCCTATTTAAGCAATGCTAAATAATAGAGAATTCCCACAGAAGGCCTCATCTCTCTAGCGGTACGCACGCTTCGCGGCGGCCTGACGGTGCACAGGACTATACCGGATAATACCGGTAAATACCTCCCCCTTTTCCACAACAAAAAAAACACAAAACTGCCAAGGAGTCAGAGCTGTAAACCCTGGTGAAATCCTAAAAAAGAATATGCTATTGTATAAAGTTGAAGTGTCACCTTAAAATATAAGCCATTTCTGCTTCGATGGATGACAGCAACAAAATATTGCTTGCGTCTATTACTAATGGGAAAAAGTTAGTATGCGAAATGGATAGATCATCCCTCAATTATATTCGTATCTATTATTAGTACCAGACTAATAAATTCTAAAAAGGTCATCGTCTTCTTGATAAATTTTAAATATTTAAAAGTCTAAAGGTTAGGCAAGCTGATGGGATTTGTTCTTATACATCCCACTTGGTGTTACTGACATACAATAAAACAAATTACCCGAACCGAATGAAAAGTGTACAGAATTCCCACAGAAAACCTCATCTCTCTAGCAGAAAGCACGCTTCGAAGCGGCCTGATGGACCAAACCGGATAATACCGGTAAATTGTATTAAAAAAAAATACCCTAAAAAAACAGCCTTCGCTGAAAAAAATAAAATAAAATATCATTATTTTTCGGGCAAGTACCTACGAGTATAAGGCCACAGATTATTTGTTCAGTATATCAAACAAAAAACCAAATTACACATAAAAATTTATTGAAAAGCTAAAACCAGAAGTATAGTATCGCTTTACAACGGTTTTCGAATAAATTTACCTAAAAATACTTATCGTACATTCTAGCATTCTAACAAGTTACAAAGGGGAGGCAATATAATAAAAAAATTGTTTCTATAGTTTTCGTGTAGATGCCACGAGCGAATACCTATTTCTCCAAGGCCGGCTTGCAGTTGGCAAGAATCAGGCCGAAATTTAAATAAATTTATAGGAATAAATTTAAACAAAAATAAATTCAAAGTTTATATATGTCCATATACCTAAGTAACTAGTATAAGTATATGACACAAATTTAGGTTAGAAGTTTCTTTTTTCACATAATTTGGAAATGAAAAATATTCAAGTTTCCAAAACACGGGATGAGCTAAACTCCTTTTTGGAGGAGTGATGAGACACAGCGATCGATCCATGTGATCGCGATCAGTAAAACAATTGTTGTGCCTTTTCCCTGCAGTGGAACACGATCGTCTTCATATGATAGTGTGGAAAAAGGTCCTAGAGGGGTTTGAGGTAGTGCTACTATTTCGCCTCTGACTAGGACCTATAGATTTATTCCACCCTATGTAATATAATAATCCATTGCAGTGAGCAACGCGGTCTCGGCCCCCGAGGAGCCCCCAGAGACCGAGCCGATGGCGCTGGACGGGCGCCGCAAGCGGGAGCCCACGCTACGTGCCATACGGAAACCCGAGCACAGCGAGGACTTCCTACACTCCTACAAGTTCAAGAATTCCATTGAGAGGAGGTTCTCTCGGTCACAGGACTGTGAGGTGGGTGTTAGTTTATAGGTACTACAAGTATATGATAGGCCATGGCTAGGGGGGGGGGGGGGCATTAGGTTGCAATAAGGGCTAAATGTATGAAAATAAAGTTAATGTCCTACCTTAAAATTAGCTATGCCCTACCTTAAATTAGCACTGCCCTATCTTAACTGCAATTCTGGCTACGGCCCTGACGGGAACAATATTAGAGCCAGGGTTATCTTTTAACTGGATTGTGACCCAAAGGAATGAAAGGCATTGGCATTTGGCGCATGCCTTATCTATGGAGCACAACCTATAAAAATTTGCACTTTTCAGGGTTAGAGTTGAAAAGTTTTAATCCACTTTACAGATAAACAAGTCATTGTAAAGTCAATTAAGACTCGTCACCAGACATGATAATACGACTTTATACGGAGGTTAAGACTCTTTATTTGATTTACCATTTCTCTGACCATGGTTTGGTATGGTAGGTACCAGTGGCGGTGGGTCAAAACATTTCTTAGGCAAGCCGGTGCTGAATTTGGCTTAAAATTTCTTAATGAGCGTTAGGAATAGATACTGCTCAGGCCTGAAACTTAGGCAAGCGGACGGGAATCGTATTCTATGGACGCGCCGCTACTGGTAGGTACCTATAAGTATCTAGTATTTGCCTCCTTTGGTGTAATACTGTTAACTTATGTGTAAATAAAGAAAACATAATATAAATAAAATCGATGTATTATTATAATGTTGTACAATTTCTAGGCGACCGACATGACAGTGCGCGGTTGCGGCGCGCCGCACAAGAACTACGGGCACAAACGCCGACGCCAGGCCAAGCCGGCGCCTTCCACCACCTCCACCTCCAACTCGGGCTCCACCGAGGACGCCAGAGACACCTCGCCACAGGTACACATCGCACTAGTCAACAGAGCTATGGTCACAGGCACCCCAAGCCGGCGCCTTCCACCACCTCCACCTCCAACTCGGGCTCCACCGAGGACGCCAGAGACACCTCGCCACAGGTACACATCGCACTAGTCAACAGAGCTACGGTCACAGGCACCCCAAGCCGGCGCCTTCCACCACCTCCACCTCCAACTCGGGCTCCACCGAGGACGCCAGAGACACCTCGCCACAGGTACACATCGCACTAGTCAACAGAGCTATGGTCACAGGCACCCCAAGCCGGCGCCTTCCACCACCTCCACCTCCAACTCGGGCTCCACCGAGGACGCCAGAGACACCTCGCCACAGGTACACATCGCACTAGTCAACAGAGCTATGGTCACAGGCACCCCAAGCCGGCGCCTTCCACAACCTCCACCTTCAACTCGGGCTCCACCGAGGACGCCAGGTCACAGGCGACCTAAGCCAAGCCGCGGTGCCCTCTAGAAAATAAACGTCCTGGATTGATTTGCTGTACCGAATCCGATGGTCTCCATATTGATCTATGAAGGTCATGTTTGTGATGTTTGGTTGTCATGTGCTTATTGCAACGGCCAAACTGAAACCTAAGCCTGTTCGATTTCCTATTTAATTAATGTAATATTATTTGTTGTGTGCAGGACACGTCTAGCGACTCGCCGCACCACCACTACGACAAGCCCCTGGCGCCGCCCGCGCAGTACGTGCCCGTCTTCGCGCTCAACTCGCTCGGTCAGTAAACTGTGATGTACCTGGCAACCCAGGGGTTGTCACGATTGCCGCCAATAACTGACATCGGATATAAGATCTTGTTGTGAAATTTTAGAGAGTAAAGTAAAGCATTTAATTCTTGAAGTTGTGTATTATTCAAAAACTTATCATTGGCGACGAGGATGGGATTGATAGGAAGTATTGAACATTTCAATCCTGAAAAGGACTTCGCCGATTATAGTGAACGGATGGAGCAATTTTTCATAGTGAATTGTATAGAAAAAGAAATGAAGGTTCCAATGCTCATCATCTTGATCGGGCCAGAAACATATGTTAAAAAAATCTCGTTTCACCTGCGAAACCATCACAGAAAAGTTATACAGAGCTAATAGAAGCCCTAACTAAACATTACGTTGTAAGTAAATCTGCCATAGCTAGTAGATACGAGTTCTACATGTGCAAGCAAAAAGAGGGCCAAAGTGTGAACGAATTTGTAGTTGAGATAAAAGGAAAAGCGGCTTTATGCAAGTTTGGTACTTTCCTAGATGAAGCACTACGATCATCCTAGCTTTGTTCCTGGCTTTTTCCATGGCTTAATACAGCCTGGAGTCTGCTTGGAAACCTAGTTCCAAGAATGGTGGACTATTAGTTTCCAATTTTAGTGAAAGAGGCAATAATAGAGAAATTTTAATTAAGTCGAAGAGTTATAATTATAAATGTATATAGATGTCATATATAAAAGAAAAAAATGACCAAAGCCGAAGAGAGTAAGTCGAAGAGTCTGTCAGGAAAAACAAATATCATAGAATCTAAGAGTTCCCATAGAAACCACGACACTTTTCCCGGAGAGTTCCGGAAAAAGTTTTATTTATGAAAATTATCTTTTCCCACTCTATGCCTAATATCCTAATAGTCTCTGATTGTCCCCTAAAATAGATGATCTGTTTCCAGGCAAATACTACGTCCCCCTAAGCGTGGACTACTCGTGCCTGTCGCGCCACCTCGGGCCCTACGACGTGCTGGACGCGCGCGCGGCGCACCTGGCCGCGCCGCTGCACCCCGTCACCATCCACGTCAACTTCCAGCCGTGTCTCAACTACCACGTCAAGCGGGAGCAGCCGGAATGGCGCCCGGTTTGAGCTGGATACGTGGCTGACTAAACCTGCGCGCCTAACACTTAATTGTACTTGTAGCCACTATCGGTGCCGCTTCATATCATAAAAGTTATAATAGTAGATGGCGTAAGCGAGAATGGCTTACTATGACAAAACATCCACGTCAAACGCGAGCTCCCAGAATGACGCCCGGTTTGAGCTGTATACGTGGTGGACAAAACCTGTGCGCCCAAAACTTGTACTTCTAACCACCGTTCGGTTAAAAAAAATTACCAGATACCTACAACATCAAGTTTTAAACAGTGCTGCAGTGATGTTATGGTTTGGTTATATGTGATACAAACTATACCATACCTACTTCATTAGCAAGCACACAATCAAGTTACTGTGTTGGCAAAAGTACGTGGGGTATCAAGGACAATGAAGCCCAATTTCGTGCAAAAACGTTTTTAAGTTTAATGGTAACGGAGAAATCTATGTTTATTCAAATTAGTGTTAAAGTGACTTCATAGGGGTGGAAGTATTAAACAGACAATGACAAGAATAGTGTTATTACCGGTGACAATAATCTATAAGATTAGGTTCGTGGAGACATTTTAAATGTTTAAGTTTGAAAAGGTGGAGCGATTGAACAACCGTTTCAATACTAACCGAATTCCCCACACCAAACCAGTATATGTTGATCTACGATTATGCATGTTTGTTACGAATCCCGGGATCAACGGGTTCACAGAAGAGTAGAAAGGATTTACGAGAAATATTTACATATCTCGCTTGTATAAAAACATCCCCCGTGAATTTAAGAGATTGAAATAAATCTAGTACAGTCCGCAAGATATGCATTTTTAAGCAGAAGAAAAGGTTCATCCAGATCTGGCGAATATGTGGCGAATGTTCCGCTAGACCCTTGATAGTAAACCAGTTGAGAATGCAACATTTCAGTTTTGTAACTATTCAGCAGATTTCGATGAATCTAACTTATTTCAAGAACTTTGTCATATTACCACCACCATACCCATTACCTAACCATTATGTAGTCAACTACTGTTTGTCATATTTTATGTTAAAAATGATGATGTGTTATTATTATTACAATTACAATATTCCGGACCCTGTGTCCATTTTTTTATTTAACATTATCTTTATATTCGATTGTATTAAGAAGTGGTGAAACGGGTTTAAAATAAAATATCCTATTTTATCATATATGAATAAATGCAAAGACTAGGTACCTTTTTATAGCAAGTATAATATGGTACTTTTTAATTGTTAAAGTACTTATAAGAGAGAGTGACTGTAACAAATTCCAACGTTTACGTCTGGAAATATTTTATACGTAAATATTCTAGATAAGAAAGCTGATGAATTTTACCTAATTAAGTGTCATGTTAATATTTATTGATAATGTTAACTCATTCCATAGAAAAACAGATATGCTATTTTATTTACCACTAGCTGTACCCGCGCGGCTTCGCTCGCGTGCGTTGCAGTAGGTTCTGTCACTTTTCGTTACCCTCAACAGTCCATTGCTAAACGCTTTCTACATGTCATATTTCATACAGTATGTTTAGCAGTTTAGCTAAAATTGACTTCTTGCATATAACTTCGACATCCCAAAAGATCGACTGAAAGCGTCTGCGATTTGACTGTGTCAGCCATGGCAAATTAGCAGTAGTATAGTGTGTTTTTTGCTTATGCGGGGGGCTCCGCCCCCCGAGCCCCCGTTTTTTGCCGCCCATCACGTGATTAACTCTAGCAAAACTCTTCTTCTCCCATTTTAAATATTCACCGTAACAATTTTTAGTATAATTAGCAATAGTACAGTGTGTTTTTTGTTTATGCGGGGGGCTCTGCCCCCCGAGCGCCCCTTCCTTTACAGCCCATCACGTGGTAAACTCTATCAAAACTCTTTTTCTCCCATCTCAAATGTTCAACGTATCAGTTTTTGGTATAATTTGCAGTATTTTATTTGCCCCCCGTTCTTTACCGCCCATCACGTAGTAAACTCTCTCAAAACTCTTCTTCTCCCATCTCAAATGTCCAACCTAGAAATTGTTGGTATGATAAGCAATATTGCGGTGTGTTTTTTCTTTCTTGGCCCCCCTTTCTATCCCGCCCATCACATGGTAATCTTTATCAAAACTCTTTTTCTCCCATCTCAAATGTCTAACCTAACAATTTTTGGTATAATAGGCAATAGTACGGTGTGTTTCTTCTGTATGCGAGGGGAGGAGCCCCCTGAGCCCCCTACTTTTTGCCGCCCATAACGTGGTTAACTCTATCAAAACTCTTTTTCTCCCATTTCAAATGTTCAACGTAACCATTTTTGGTATAATAAGCAATAGTACGGTGTGTTTTTTCTTTATGCGGGGGGCTCCGCCCCCCGAGCCCCCCTTTCTTTGCGGCCCGTCACGTAGTAAACTCTATCAAAATTCTTTTTCCCCCATCTCAAATGTTCGACGTAACAATTTTTGGTGTAATAAGCAATAGTACGGTGTGTTTTTTCTTTCTGCGGGGGGCTCCGCCCCCCGAGCCCCCCTTTCTTTGCACCCCGTCACGTAGTAAACTCTATCAAATCTCTTTTTCCCCCATCTCAAATGTTCGACGTAACAATTTTTGGTATAATAAGCAATAGTACGGTGTGTTTTTTCTTTATGCGGGAGCCCCCCTTTCTTTGCGGCCCGTCACGTAGTAAACTCTATCAAAACTCTTTTTCCCCCTTCTCAAATGTTCGACGTAACAATTTTTGGTATAATAAGCAATAGTACAGAGTGTTTTTTCTTTATGCGGGGGGCTCCGCCCCCCGAGCCCCCCTTTCTTTGCCGCCCGTCACGCAGTAAACTCTATCAAAACTATTTTTCCCCCATCTCAAATGTTCGACGTAACAATTTTTGGTATAATATGCAATAGTACGGTGTGTTTTTTCTTTATGCGGGGGGCTCCGCCCCCCGAGTCGCCCTTTCTTTGCCGCCCGTCACGCAGTAAACTCTATCAAAACTCTTTTTCTCCCATCTCAAATGTTCGACGTAACAATTTTTGGTATAATAAGCAATAGTGCGGTGTGTTCTTACTTTATGCGGGGGGCTCCGCCCCCCGAGCCCCCTTTCTTTGCGGCCCATCACGTAGTAAACTCTATCAAAACTCTTTTTCTCCCATCTCAAATGTTCGACGGAACAATTTTTGGTATAATAAGCAATAGTACGGTGTGTTTTTTCTTTATGCGGGGGGCTCCGCCCCCCGAGCCCCCCTTTCTTTGCGGCCCATCACGTAGTAAACTCTATCAAAACTCTTTTTCTGCCATCTCAAATGTTCGACGTAACAATTTTTGGTATAATAAGCAATAGTGCGGTGTGTTTTTTCTTTATGCGGGGGGCTCGGCCCCCCGAGCCCCCCTATCTTTGCGGCCCATCACGTAGTAAACTCTATCAAAACTCTTTTTCTCCCATCTCAAATGTTCGACGGAACAATTTTTGGTATAATAAGCAATAGTGCGGTGTGTTTTTTCTTTATGCGGGGGGCTCCGCCCCCCGAGCTCCCCTTTCTTTACGGCCCATCACGTAATAAACTCTATCAAAACTCTTTTTCTCCCATCTCAAATGTTCGACGTTCGACGTAACAATTTTTGGTAAAATAAGCAATAGTACGGTGTGTTTTTTCTTTATGTGGGGGGCTCCGCCCCCCGAGCCCCCCCTTTATTTGCGGCCCATCACGTAGTAAACTCTATCAAAACTCTTTTTCTCCCATCTCAAATGTTCGACGTAACAATTTTTGGTATAATAAGCAATAGTATGGTTTGTTTTTTCTTTATGCGAGCCCCCCTTTCTTTGCGGCCCATCATGTAGTAAACTCTATCAAAACTCTTTTTCTCCCATCTCAAATGTTCGACGTAACAATTTTTGGTATAATAAGCAATAGTGCGGTGTGTTTTTTCTTTATGCGGGGGGCTCCGCCCCCCGAGCCCCCCTTTCTTTGCGGCCCGTCACGTAGTAAACTCTATCAAAATTCTTTTTCCCCCATCTCAAATGTTCGACGTAACAATTTTTGGTATAATAAGCAATAGTACGGTGTGTTTTTTCTTTATGCGGGGGGCTCCGCCCCCCGAGCCCCCCTTTCTTTGGCGCCCATCACGTAGTAAACTCTATCAAAACTCTTTTTCTCCCATCTCAAATGTTCAACGTAGCAGTTTTTGGTATAATTTGCAATATTACCGTTTTTTTAATTATGGGGGGCTCCGCCCCCCGAGCCCCCCCGTTCTTTACCGCCCGTCACGTAGTGAACTCTATCAAAACTCTTCTTCTCCCATCTCAAATGTTCAACGTAACAATTTTCGGTATATTTAGCTATAGTGTGGTGTCTTTTTTTCTTTTTGCGCCCCCCTCTCGTTGACGCCCATCACGCGGTGAACTCTATCTAAACTCTTTTTCGGTAGGGTGTGCCGGTACTTTTCGATTTCCGTGTTTCACTATGTTCCGTTTGTTTTTTTATAGTTAGTTAATTTAACTTTTATTCTTGCACCTTTTGTACATGTCTGTTGTATAGACCCAATGGTTGACTGGTGGAAAATACCATTTGGTATGATGTCCGCCGTTTGGTCTCACAGTTTTGTATTTCGTGCAATATAGTGTAAATAAAAAAAGATTCTTATAGTGAGGCAACGCGCACATAAAACCTCTGGATTTACAGGCGTCCATTGGCTACCCTAAGTGCTTACCATCAGGCGGGTCGTATGATTGTTTGCCATTGCCGTTGTTTAAAAAATATACAGTTGAAATACAAATGCATAAGTATTTATTTCCCATACAAAGTTTAAACCCCCCTTAAACCCCCTTAAATCCAAAAAGTTCGTATTTTTTATAGCCTATGTCCTGACCAGAGGTCTGTAGAACCTGCTAGTGAAGTTTTTATCGAAATCGGTTCAGGCGTTTTGACGCCAACTCTCCCCATCCAAACAGACAAACAGACAAACAGACAAAAATTCTAAAAATCGCCGAAACGTGTTCTGTTATCGATTCTAAGAGCTACTAACTCATTTTTTTGCTAATATCTCCAATGTACAGATTTTTGACCCTCTTCACCTTTATTATATGTATAGATATAGATGGCTCTATATGTCTAAAGGTGCGTTTCGACCTAGCGGACTATAGGTAAGTGCATGTACTTATGTTTTTTCAAATTGCGCGCCTAACAAGCGCAGCATACAGGCTCGCTTGAAGCGTGAACTCTTTAACAAATAATCGTGCACATTTCCAAAGTATTCGCTAGACCTGGACGCACCATTAGGAATAAATAACGCCGGACTAATTTCATTGGCAATGTGCTCTCAAACTGTAAGTTTGTTAAAGTTATTAATAAGAGTAATGTTAATTGTTCTAGTTGTTAGATATGGCTGTGAAACAACTGTAGTAGTCAAAGAGCGTTATTTTATATGATAAATGTTTTGTTGCAAAAGGGTTTTAGGTAGTTTTAAATTTTTAATCTATTACCGAGACGTGGCAATTAACAGGACAAGTAGCTTTTGGAAGACTGGATTTTGCCTGCTAGCAGTTATGTGTGAGAGAAAAAGCAGAACCGTGAATGTGTTGCCCGCTTGCAACCAAGTTTTTGAGTGTATCTATGTATATTTTTATGAACATTTCAGTATATAGATATTTTTATGAGTGTATGAGCTTTTACCACAGAAAACTAATGTACGTGCTAAGCTGTGCTGTGGCGTGAATTTGTTTATATGTCGGCGGCCGATCGTAAGATCAGGCATTATCGTTCCCTGAGCCGACGGAGCCCCGCCATGGCGGGGCTCCTATTTCTGGGCAGTTAGCCCTTCGGCCACCTGAAGCAACCTAACGAACCTATACATTGGTTTAATGTGACTATCGTCAGGACTCAGGAACATTACGATCTACCTGATTTTACGATCGTAACTTTGTGGGTATCATAATTTTGTTTGACTTAGCGCGTGTGCTAGTTCAGTGATAATCAAGTAAAATAAAATATTGGTAAAAATTAGTCAACTTTTGAATCGATTGTTGTAGAACTTGTAGACATCGTCACATAGCTGAAATTAACTTCAGATTTACATAATGTAACGTTTTCAGATAAAACGCAGGTAGGGGGCGGTGTTTAACTCTAAAAGCCATATTTTTAAAGCCGATACGAATTACTTTTTGTTTCGAATCGGCATTTATTTATTAAGAACCTTCGCATTGAATTATAAAATTGTCATCAGATGGCGTAACGGTTTTAGCTTGAATTTGAGAATTTAATTTTTAACATTGATTATTATTATGGATATTTCAGTCCTTATTACATATTTGTCTTTAAGCTAAGCTGTAGAGATCATATTTTTATAAAATGTGACTTTTGCGGTGTGCAGACTTTATAGGGTCGGTTGCACCAAATGTTGTATGAAAAGTTTGACGGTTTTCTATGTGATGACAGCTCCGTCGCCATATTTAACGTTGATGAGTCCGTTAATTGTGCGTGGTGCAACCAACCCTTACTGTGGACGGTCTCTTACCCTACTACGTGTTGAACGAGTGAATGTTCCAAGACTGAGTTAAAGAGTATAATGGATGTACTATAGTTATAAACTTCATGTTAAATGTATTTGATGTCGAGTTGGAGTAATCGATATTTTTGTAAATACAGTTAAGAATTATACGTTATTTTACAATATAGTCTGTTTGTGTTTACTTACCCAAGTCCTACTTAAGAAGGAACGCATTATTATTCTGATTTAAAGTTTGTTTGATTGGTTTACTAGACCTGATTACATTAACAAAAACAAAATTGGACTAAGAGCTAGCCACGTCAGATATGATGACACAATAATCCGTCTGGTTAGATTGCTGTACAGTCGCCATCAAATAACTCTCCGTCAACTCGTCTAATGTAATATTGCCTTTATGATTTTTACAATAGGGTAGAAAATCACATGCAAAAAAAGTGGAAAGCACAAAAATATTGGTCTGTAAACTATTTTACAAATATGACAACTGTCTGACGAGCGGCGATGAACGAGAAAGATACGTTTACCATTACTTTACATATTTTCTTAGCGAGCACGATTCTTAGAAAGAAAGTTTAAGTTCGTCTCTTGCGCTATTGGCAGGCGATTGTCGATGACGTTTTCAAGTCGTCGGTCGGTCTGATAGCTGCCTATTCCGGAGATGCTTAGGGAAAAGGAAAGGCGGCAGATTCAAACGAAGATTTTATGTAATTAATTATCATAACATCTTTTATTCTATATTATTATTTTAAATTTTACATGCTTAGTTCAAACATTAAGAAAGAAATAATAATATTTAACATCTGGATAATATACAGCTCTATTTTACGATCACTTAGTGAATAAAAAAATTATATTAATATATTGCAAAATATTCCATAGTTAATCGCACGTCACAGAAAGATACAGGCTGAGCGAGGGTGAAGAGACAATGACAATATGGCAAACTAGAGTGCACATTTCGTTTTACAATAACAAAATATAGCTTTTCACTTACATATTACCCGCTACTATGTACATAACGCTCCACAGGGGCGCATTTTATAAACCTACCTACAAGTCTTACCAGTCTCGCGGTCAAGCTTGTAACTTGTAGGCTTATAAAATGGGATCCTGTTAATTATAGCTTTCAGTGATTATCACAAACATTGTTTCTAGTTCTACGGCAGTGACAAGGGTATGCAATGGTAGCCGTGGGAGTGGGACGGCCTCATGGTACAACCTCATCGCACAATACTGATATAATCACTTCACAAGTGACACATTTGACGGTCGGACATTTGAAGGTAGTTAGTTAAAATTATTTGGCGTTATACCTGCATGGTTACAATATTTTGCCTAGTTTGTCGTGTACATTTAAATGGACACCTCAAATAATTTCAACTACATCGTGAAATTAACAATGTTCATGTGAACAGTGCCCTGATTCTTATTGACATTAATTAAAAACAAGACTCTCGTTAAAATTAGCTAATCAAGTAATGACCAGGAGATTTAAAACATGTAAATATTTTTAGACAATTCCCTAATCAATAAGGGTACTGACCTTTACTTTAATGGTTCTTAAGGGTTCTTTGAAATCTAAGTTCTGTTCCGGCATTGAAATTGATAATTTCACTTCACCAGTCCGACACAATAAGCAGTTTTCTAATAAACAACCAGATCGAAATATTTACAAGCTCATTTCATCTAAGGACAATTTACTTAGCACTCGTCTATTTAAATTATTCATCTAAAATTGATTGTTACACAAAAATATACAAAAAAAGCTATAAATCGTTACACAAAACAAAATATAAAGGTTTAAAATCAAATGTTTTATTTTTATTTAAATCCATGAAAGCTGCTAAAACATCATTGTATAAGTAACTTTTACGTGAAATATTGCAACATATCGACTTAGATAATATAATTATGCATTAAAATAGGATTGCATTAAGTAGCCAGTGTTTAGGCGATTTGTGAAGATAGCGTCTAATTCGTCTAAAAATATCACCAGGGGAGAAAATAAATAATAATAAAATGTAACACAAACATTTTCCTGGCATCATAGACTTAAATATATAATAGGCGGCCATAGTCGTAGAACTCTTTGAGGCTCCAAGTCTTTAGCGCCATCTAGTCCAGAGCGACCTAAAGATAGCCAAAATGTAAGAGGAAATGTCACCTGCTCTAGTACGCTAGTCGTTACTAGATGGAGTAGTAGAGCAGGTGACATTTTCTCTTACATTTTGGCTATCATTAGGTCGCTCTGGACTAGATGGCGGGAGCCTCAAAAAGTTCAACGACTATGGCCGCCTATTATATATTTAAGTCTATGGTTGCATCCTGGCCCACATTGGTAATTATAAGTAAGCTGCATTGGGAAAATATTAAATAAACGTTTAAAAACCAGTTCGGCATTGAAGTCTCACAAGACACGTTAAGAATACATTGGCATCTAGATTTACAGAATTTTTACTAATACACAATCGAATTAGGATATTTTCTGTACAATCTAGTTGTCAATAAATATGTTTACCCTAGTGTTAATTCCATGTATTTCTCGAATAAAATAAAAAAAAACGGTTTCTGCGTCAAGCATTGGGCCGGTAATCGGTATATAATATTGTACAAGGGGGTGCAGTGTCTTTAGAATTACCCAAAGATGTTCGTACTAATGTCTATGTCCGTGCGCTTTCAGGTACACACTTGGTTCATAACGGTGGGGTCGGTGGTAATAGGATACCACATTTTAAATTTCATTTTGCATAAGATAAACTAATAAAAGTAATAAAACTATAAATCTGCCTTTGATATATGATTAGAGTATTTGCAGTCCCACGTAACGGAAAAACACATTTATGCCTACAGCATTATGGTTCGGAATTAAATGTTTTTGAAATAAATGTCCATACTTGATACGTAAGTCATACGACGTACTATGGCACAGTAAGGGATATGTGATGAAAATATTGTAGTGCAGTAAATATAGAAAATGGAACATAAAACGAACACTGGAAGCGCACAGATATAGACGACTATAAATGCTGTATTTGTGAAGTCATATTCTTCCTATATCTCCTTTTTTTCTTTATGCTGTTAAAAAAATCACCTGTCGTTATTTGTGATAATCCATATTGAAAGAGCCCTTATGGCGGCCGGCGCTTACGCCTTTATTGCTTGAAAATTATATTGAATCTGTACAAGGACTACCACGTAACCACCGCCGCCTTAAGGACCCTTTCAATATGGATCATCACATTTATTCTAGAAGAGTCAAAGTCTAAAAAATAATCGTGCTCCTAATTGGCCATCTGTATACACTATGACTCTACGTCGAAATACGTTTGAACGATTACTTTTCACAACCAAACTTTCCTGTCCAACTAGTAGCACTATTATTTTAGACTTTTTGAGGTTACACGCGTCGGACTCCAGGGTTCCAAAAAGCAAGGTCTCACCGTACAAAGTCAAGCTCTGAGAGCTATGTAACTTTTAATCGACCGTACACTTGTCGCACTACATCGACACTGGCAAAATTGTCCCGATATGGACAGATACCGTTTATTTCTAAAAGAACCAACTAACCCGGATGGAGAGCATGACAACGTAGACCGACTTATGGTGACCATGGCCCTCAGCATAAGGATTCGACCTAATCACACGGGAACCAATACGAACAACCGAAATAAAACTGACCTAAATATAAATCAATTAAACATTCGAAATATCTAGTCTGCCTGTCAGGAACGCGGTTACTACTCTAACATTCAGATTGGGGGGATACCAAAATTCTTAAGTTTATCGAACACGAAAAGCACGTTTTGTTTTGAGCAACTGTGAGGGATGGAGTCACCACTGGGCTTATACGCTGCTACCAATATACAGGCGAAGGCGATACGAGCAACTAGCACTTCATTATTATAAAAATATTTTTAAAGAAAAAAAGAACCGACTTTACTTAGGATCCGTTATTCCAAAAGGAAGTGGCCGAGTTGCTGTAAAAAATAGTGAAATCACTATAGATGTGTCTATGATAATATTGATAGTTGAAGAACTCCCTCGATTTCTCCAGGATCCCATCATCAGATCTGGACCTGGTAACAATGGGATCAACTGTGAAGTATACCTACTCTTTCAAACAAAAAAAGATTTTTTCAAACCGGTCCAGCTGTCTTTGAATAATCGGTGTACATAAAAAAATAGCAAAAAATAAAGATCCCGACGAATTGAAAAAAAAAAATGCTTGACTGAAGGCCCGTTTTGTTTTCAATTTGTAATCTTGTTAAAGGACTCAGGGCTCTGAAGGTTGAAATGAACAATTGAAACTAGAGTAAGTATATTATTCGTATCGCCAATGCCACTATGTAAACTTAGTATAATTGCAACCTCATCCTCGTTGGCTCGTATCCTACTTTATTAGGCCACAAAGTACAAATCTATTCATAATACTATGTTAGAATGAATGAAATCAATGGTGCTATGATAATGTCAGATCTTCCGATAACGCGTGTTGTATGATTAGTTCACAAGGTTTTATCGCTTTGTTTGAAGTAGAGTTACGAAAGTTGCTGGCAATAACTAGGAAAGTTAAATGCCCGCTAATGACAACTAAAAAAATTAACAATGTATGTGTCATGTCTAAATGCAATAGCGTATTAACGAACAGAGTATTTTGCAAATTTTAAAAGTAATTCACTGGGTTTAGTGCCGCACTTTACTCGTTGTCATCGCGATTATTGTTTTGTGTGATAGTGAGGGTCTCGCGGCTATAGTTAAAGACTTGATTAACAACAAAATTTACCTCAGCGATTGTGAGCGGATCCCATTTCAATGAACAGGAAAAAACACAAGTCGAGGTTTCAATACATATATGTGATATCTAAAATGCAGATTTCTTTTATTATGTTACTGTTTTTGTAATTTGTGCTAGGATCCTAAAATTTAGTAATCGTAGTCTGAAATTAATTAGATAAAAAAAATTTGATAGCATACGAGTCTGAACTATAGCAGCGTGACAATGAGTGTCGGGAAGCGAGATCATGATTTTGGTTACGCGCCTTGTATTAAGGAAATACCTAGCAACTAAACGTTTGTATAATCAATAATCACCGAAATTGAAGATTAATCATGTAAGTCGGTGCGTATGAAATCATTAATTTCATTTTCACGTTTGTCGTTACTAACTGTACCTACTGCTTAGAAAAAGGAACAGTTTTTCATCTAATGATATATTGACAATATTTTCTACCCACAGACACCTCATCATTAAGCTTTTACAGGGAGCACGGGGTCACCACACATATGTGCAATTTTATTCGTAAATTTCTACGATTTGAACATCACATCTCAATAGTATTCTACACCAATTTGTAGCATAATAATCCAGGTTCACCCCTGTAACTTGATTTTTGTGGATATTTTCAAGTGAGATGAGTAATGATCAAAAACTTTAACTCAACTGAAATAAGCGGTCGCGCTCTCATACAAAATTAGTACGGGAGCACATATGTGTGGTGACCTCGAACTGTACTTATGATCTATCTAGTGGTTGAGGTAATCTGTGTTTCTACCTAATGTTTGTCAGAATAAGGAATATAACCCAAAACCCTGCCCGCTTCCCAATCTTATTTATTATACAACATGACATTTTTACCGACATAATCCCACATACAAGCTACGCAAACAATATGCGACGTTTTCAAGCAAACGGTACATTGTCGGTTGTTAATAGAGTGTATTTCTAAATGAATTATTATGGCAGTAATGCCTTATTGACAACCGACAATGATGTACCTTTTACTTGAAAAGGGCTTGTTCCTCCTAGCGTTAATCCCGGCTGGGGGTCCGCTTGACAACCTAAACTTGAAAAGGGCACATATTTTGAAATTCAGAAGAAGACAGAAGTCTATAATTGGCTAGTATAACACTGAATTCAATATGTACAGAGTTTTCTTAATGGCACAGAGATAAAAACATCATGTTGTATAGACATGGTGAACTTTAAAGGATTGCTTTCGTATGAGAATACTAGGTCCTACTTTTTGCGGGACGATTCTTATGTAATCCAGTCCTTTTCCATATTTCGGCCATTATACGATCCACGGTTCGATGAGGCGAATATCCATTTACTAGCTATCGTTATCTTATTCACTGTGTGTGTGCACCTCGTTTGAGTTCCATTACGGGCTAGAGTTAGAGCATTCTCGGAGGCATAGAGAAATAGGTTTACGTACTCTATGACTGAAGAGTACGTCATACATTGCTATGACTGAAAATGGCAATAGCAAAGGTAAATATGCCCATAAAGCGACGCTATGGAAACAAATCATTGCAGTGCGGCGCACTACTTGTAACTGCTGAACCCTTATTAATTGCATTAAAATTTTATATGACCCTTTAACGATTATATGCGTATTACATACATACATACATACATATAATCACGCCTGTTTCCCAGAGGGGTAGGCGTATTTCGTACACAATATATTATTGCTAGAAATTAATGTTTCTTCTTATTCTCACAAGCTATGCCTGCAGCTCCGTCCGCTTGGTACATTATTATTTTAGCTCATCCGAATAGTTGGACATCAAAATAATTTTACTATACCTAAACCCACGTTGGTTGAGAAATAAAGATGAAATTGAAATATACGGTCTCAGTAGGTGGACTTTGAAAAATAATAGTCCCATGTCCATTCCCAGGACTTAAGCTTTCCACAACCAAAATGTCATCAACATCGATTTAATAGGCAATGAAAAGGTAACGATTTGACCATCTAAATTGGATTTAATCACAAAACTAGTACGCCTTGCAATTTTTTTATTAAATTTGAAGTATGAGGTGCACGCTGCATTTATTTCCAAATCCTCAGCAGGCTATAAGTAGTAAGTTAGGTAACCGTTTGCCATAATTTGCAACCATAACGTGACGAGTGGAGCGAATCAGAGCTAGCTGCCTCGACTTTGTGATGCGGAGCCAGATGCACGGATCTATGGATATGAGGCACCGAGAACAAAAATGCACGTATATATTATATAACCTTACAAGTCTGTTATTTGTGGCTTTCCACACCAATAGGTACCTTATGATGATTGCTGACCACATCGGAAAACAGAGTTCTAATTGCCGAATGTACTATACAAAGTACTCTTATCAAAAAAATGTATGCTTAACACCCAGTAACTCTCATATTCATAGAAACTGTAGGCATCTGTCCTATGCAAACGTACGATTGCGCGAAAGAGACGGGTGCTCCCGCAGCCGCCATGATATACGCAGCAAAAAAGCGCTTCCTTAAATTATAACACAGATTTATCCTCTAATAATGGCTAACATGAAATCGGTATCCAAACTAACTGTGACACCAGAAACGCCTACCCTAACGAGACCTAGACTTAGGAGGAGCCCGCATAGCTCTATATACGCTAAAAAAGTAAAACAAGTAATAAAAACAACTATAATTTACTTAAACATTATGCGTACAAAAATCCTAGCAATCCTTCTATAGACGGTCCTTCTAATATTAAATAAATATATCCGATGACATACATAAACGTTATACATACATAAAAAAAATATACCATTATACATATGTACCACTACATCCTATCTTAATTCATCTCCTATGTACAATATTTACAAAGGGAAATAAAAACAATTTGTACTTGCAGAAAAACCGTGAAAAAAACATCGAAGTGAACGGAAATATACAGTTGTAGCGCTCGGGCGCTCGCGCGGTAGTAATTATATTAATTATACAAAACGTAACTTATTTATACAATACAGCGACGGCCGGCGCCGGCGTGAGATTTACAAAAATATGTCTTACGGGTCTATCTGTCGCAGCGCCGCGCCGGGGGACCCGTCGCGCCATCTGCAACAACACAATATTCATAATATTACAATAATTTTAAACAAAAAAAAATAACCGACTTCACTTTGGATGCGCTTTGCCAAGAGGAAATGGCTGGGTTGCTGTAAAAAACAGTGAAATCACTATAGCTGTGTCTATAATAGTTGAAGAGTTCCCTCGAATTCTCCATCCCATCATCAGATCTATTTACCAAATCGGTCCAGCCGTGTTCACACATACATAAAAAAATAGCAAAAAAAGCTGAGCTGTTCTGACGCCGTCGGTTGTATGTCGTGGAATTTGTCCTCTATAAAGGACTCAGGGTTGTAGGATATGAATCTGGGTGGTTACCTGTGGGTGGTTCGCGTCGCTCGGCCTCTGGCAGGGCGAGGCCGAACTCTCGCCGCAGCCGTAAGCCGTTCTGAGGCCGTCGGTTGTATGTCGTGGAATTTGTCCTCTATAAAGGACTCAGGGCTGTAGGATATAAATCTGGGTGGTTACCTGTTGGTGGTTCGTGTCGCTCGTCGTCTGGCAGGGCGAGGCCGAACTCTCGCCGCAGCCGCGAGCCGAGGTTCTCTCGCTGCCGCTCTGACGCCGTCGGTTGTGCGTCGAACACTCCTGAAGATAGCGATCATATTAGTATAACATCGATATTCTTATCAAATGATAAATTCGTTGTATATTTTTGATATTATAGGAAGTGGAGATGTTCTTTTAGTGTTAATTTGGGCGTTTGACAAGCTAGTTACAGCACTGCGTCTGTCTATTTCAGTTATTAAAATTGTGACGTGTCTCAGAGCCGGTAGTACCAATATTTTTAATAGGAAACTTAAGTTACGTTACTCTGTCCGTCGATTGTTGTTGGTGCTAAAGTTAAAGGGTAACTTTGTGATTAAGGTAGTCTATAGCTAACTTGAGCGAAATTCAGCAATCATAGACAAAAATCAGCCGGAAAGCGGAAATTTGTTCAAGCTGGCTGAAGTTTTGTATGAAGCCCATAGGCAAAATTCAATTGCTGCTTAATTTCGCTCAAGCGTGTGTTGCGTGTAAAAAGAACATCCCCATTTCCATGTGTGTAATAATGATCGCTACCTGTAAGCGCTCCGCCATCCGAAGGTGTGACTAGTGAAAAGAAATGTTAAGTTTAATCAGTGTGAAAATTACCACTACCTTATAAAATATGTTCTTAAATATACAAACGATTGCGGATGCACTTCTGCAAAGTGCGTTTTTTAAAGATCTATGGTTACTGCAAGATTAAAAGCCAGCAAGCGACCTTCAAAAAACACACTGCGGCAGGGTAGACCCCATGAAGTTTTAGGGGGCCCACCGACTATCAGTCCGCCTGACGATATCAACCTGACAGTTAGAACAAAAATTTGACAGCTCCGACAGGCCAATATCGTCAGGCCGACTGATAGTGGGTGGGCCCCATTAAATATGCCTTACAGCTATATCGCTGCTCCAATATTACAGGGTTCTATATTAAATTCTCAAGTGATAAAGGTTCAAATTCCAAATTTAATAACACTGGGCCAGCAATATGGCGTACCAATTGATCTAGAGAATTGGGGCTCCCTTAATCAAAATCGTACGCAATGACATTGAGTTCTTTATCCACCAAGTTGAAGTATTTTCTTAAGCAGCCCGAATTGTATCCAACTAATTCTTCATTACATTCGGACATCTTAAAAAAAATACTATCAATTTATTAACAAATATGTGATCACTCAAACAACATTGTTCTTTAAAAACATGTCGTCACTACTTTGAAAAATCTTGTACCTGGTTGTCATTAAAAAAGACAAATGTCGTAACTATGTATGCAATGCATTGTAGAGTTACTGCGTTTCAACTTAGAGAAGTGTGAGATACCAGTTTTCTCCAAAGCGGTGACGATGTGTATGTTAAAAAAGCATTTTAATCAACATCATACACAATTACACATGTATCCACCAGTGGCGGAGGGTCCATAGAACACGATTCCCGTCGGCTTGCAATATTTTTAGGCATCTGAGTAGTTTTCCTACAGCTCATGAAGAAATTTAAAGCCAAATTAAGCTCCGGCTTGCTTAAGAAAATGTTTGACCCGCCGCCACTGGTATCTACTATCCACAATACCGCGGTGATCTCACCGCTTACGTACATGCCAGTATACTGCCCACTCAAAAAGTCGTAGGTAAATTGCAAAACCAGTTTGAATATGGACCTTATTGGGTGACAATATGATATAAAATTGATTGAACTTCCAACGGCCGTTGTGGCCCTGTGTGGAGATTGTATTGCACGTGTATAGAGTACACGCACGCGTCGACATTAATGCAAATCTTAGGCTATTAAGGTGCCGAGCTCCCGCCGTTATGCAGTAGTACTGTAGATTACTTTCAATAGACTCCGCAGTTAGTAGAGCAATCGTATATTATACACTCGCGTTCTTTTATTTCACCCCATCCTTACTGTTTTACGGCTTACAACACAACAACTCATGTTAAAATCTGTGGCCCTAGTGAAAACGGGTACAAGTCAAAATGGCTTAGAGAATAAGAGTAAAAGTCCTATAAAATTTACGGCACTTGCCCCTTATTCGCCGAGCCATTTTGACTTGTACCCTTTTTCACTAGGGCCACAGAAATATAATGTAACATTTTTGTCCGATTTTAAAATTTTAATGGTTGACGTGGGGGGCAGACGGTCATATTACGATCTCCTTCACTCTAGCTACGGCCGTGCAAGTGTGAGCAATAAGTTTTATAACCCCGATCGTCGTTATTCATTTTAACGTTTCATCTAGTGGTTAATATCTGTGTTCCATGCAGTGTCGACGAACTCGACTACCTCAACTAAGAATGAAATAACATAATGGTATCCAAGGAGAGTTACTACGTTTTTGTTATGAAGGTCGTAAGACTGACATTTGTAAAGATGACTTGCTTGGAAATTTCATGACTGCGGCGGTTACTGTATAAATCCGTATTCTGACATACTTGTTTTCAATACTTGGATTTGTTTTGACTACACTACAAAACCCTAATTTTACAATATAAAAACTATATAAACCATCATTCGCTTGCCCTTGTCCCATTTTCCACACATCTCTGTCACCCGTCATCTCATCACTCACCTCTTTTCTTTTCATATCATCTCTCACACAATCCATCCACCTTTTCCTAGGTTTATATTATAAAAAACTATATATGTATAGTATTTATTAGGCACCAGTTTCGTTAGGCATGAAACATTCATTTTACATTACATGAAGTGCATTTAGCTCGTAACTATTGTACAAATAAAAAACAACTGGATTTTTTTCTTCTTTTAAAAGTTCAAATATTCCTCCAGTGTAAGTAATTATTGCATATCTTTTTTTTTAATAAAACTAGTCAACAAAGTTATCTAATGCACACCATTACATACAAGATTGTACGCAGCGGCGCGCGTTTAAGTTTGCAGACAATAGATTGACGAATCGCGGGACAGTGCAGCGAGTGAATTGGGTCAGTCAGGTTGGTATTCTGTAGTTCACGGCTACACGTAAAATCAATACGTAACGTCGCAACACAAGCTTACACGACTATAACTGCTACTGTTGGCTTATTTTGGCTTTAAAAAGGAGTTATCATCATTCTATGTTTTTGTAATAAGTGCAAATAAACAATGGTTGCCCTTTTTGGGGTTTTCCATCTTTTTTAGACAGACCTTTATTTTACATTTCATATTATAATTGTTATACGGTTTACTAGAAAACTAAAGGATAAATGCAAAAAAAAGTAAAAATTTGTCTCAAAATTCTCACACTGAGATAGTGGTATTAAAAACATCTACATAGCACTAAATTAAATTCAACTGTGTTCCAATTTAAAAACTTGAATTGTAGCACCATGAGCCTTAGATTATAGGTTAACTTTACGCATTCACATGGAACTCGTTGCGGCTACGACGCAGTAGCGTAGTACCTACATATTGAGATCGCGTTTTCAAGGCCCCGGGGGCCCGGCGATGGTGCGCATATTGTTGTACATACTTTGGTAGCAACGAGTCTAAATACGGTAGTGACTTCACTGACTGTTCAATTAATATTTACGGTAAGCAAGGATATAATATAAAAGCGTTATATTATACAGAAACTTAAAGACATGTTTCAGGTATATTAATTAATAATCGGGTCTGGTAAACCCCGAAACTCAAAGGGCAACCCCCCCTCCCTTTTCTATACCTCAACCACTATGGTTTATTTGTGGATGGGTATTATGAAAGGGTGCACTTTGTCGATTTTCATAGGCATTCTTTCACTTTTTATGAAGTACGAATAACTAAACTCCATATCGACAAAATGGGACCTTTTCCCTGAACTGGCACATTTATTTAGGTGTTATTATTCCCTGTATCCGGGGAAATACACTAAGCTTTTATCGCCAACCTTTTGTAAACTAAACTACTTATTGAAAACATTCCAACGATCATAAAAAAAAAATCTTCATTGTTCGTAATAAAAATAAGTAGACGTTTAAATCAATACCGGATTGAAATAAGTCACAATAGTCCGGTGACGATAAGAGCCCTGCTAGCGCATTGCACAATCTCTGTTGTTGCGTTTCGTTTCCTCTGCCGTATACGTGACTAGAAAAATTAGTGCGCTTGCACTTTATCCGATCCGATATCCGATGTCGTATAGGACTACGAAGAAGACCTAATTAAAATTAGTGATTTCTATATTTTTGGAACTGCATGATAACGCTCTGAGGATAAAAACCCAGATTATAAATGGTGCTTTTTATCGCCATTTTGGAACCATTTACTTGAGGTACCATGTAGGTACTGTATGTATGTGACATACAAATCTAAAGTATCCATATCATAACCAACCAGACTTGTTTTATTGCGATTGCGGCGCCCTCTGCGCATACCTTTTCGTTTTTATCCCCATTTACCTCGTTAGTTACTTTGTGTCCCTCAGACACAATGAGTGATATAAAATTCTATTACCGACTCTTCTCTAAACGAGCCTTTGAAATTTACTTCCCATCAAAATTTAAGATGCTAAATAAATCTGGCCTATAACCGCGAAGCACTTCGTTCATCGAATCGAATATTTCCATCACTCTCTTTCGTATATGCAAGAGCGAGAGAGACCGGACCATCGTTTTGTCGATTTTCGAACTTCGCGGTAGGCCCTCAGTACCGGATCGAAATAAATCACAATACAGTCCAGTAGCGATAAGAGCCCTGCTAGCGTGTTGCACAATCTGTTGTAGCTTCTCGCTGCCTCTGCCGTACATACGACTAGAAAAGTGGATAACCATTAACCAGATACCTAACCACTTTCTTTATACCTACTACAAGTTCATCAACACATAACATTTTAATTAATCATAGCTTCATGCACCCTCCAGCACATTTCATTCATAATCATCAGTGTCATCATATTCATCATACAAACATAATTACAATTTCATCATAGTAAAAAAAAACAGAATCATAGGCCCTACGGATCTGACGGTCTGTGAGCTGTCAATAGGGGATATTACTGCAATGTTCTGCCACCAGAGTGCAGCACTAGCACACCGGTAAACCATAGAGTTCTTAATACATATACTAGGCCTTAAACAGTTTTTACAAGTTTTCATACACAATTTATAACGAATAAATATGTCATTTGTGCACCAAGGCGGGTTGTTTACAAAGGGCCTATCGTGAAACGAGAGAATCGAAATTTTGACATGTGCCTCTCTATCGCTCGAGTATGAAAGAGTGACAGAGAACCAGGTAACGAAATTTTTATTTTCGTGTTTCGTGGTAGGCCCTCTGGATGTGCTAGTGCCGCCCCCTACGCAGAGTTTTGCGTAATATTCCCTATTGATTGGTCTTTGTGTATCCGAGTGTAGGATAGGCCAACTTTGAAGGAAACCTAACTGCATCAGAAATAAAGTTTTATAAATATCAAAACATAATGATTTCTAAAGTATAAAAACTCTTTTTCAAGGAGTCGCATACTCCTCGCGAACCGTGGTTTCCTGACCCGAGAGTATTTCTTTTAGTATGCATTTCTAAAACAATAAGTCATAAATCGTGTAGTTATGTTTACATAAATAAAAGTGTCGCGATCCGTAAAACGTGTACACCATGTGCGTAAAACACTTGCACGTGATATAATTACCGTAAGTATGTCAACACTGACTCGACTCACTCATTTCATTCATTCACTAATTTAACTTTTTGAGCAAGAAATATAACACGCTATGCGTTAGAAAGGGACAACGTGACCTTAATCTGTCAAACATCGGTTTTGTTACACAGTGAGTATTATTAATGTACTGTTACACTTTCGAGCTCGCCTGTACATCCTTTCGAAAGTGCATTTACAAAGGAAGCCGTTCGATACGACGCATCAATTTATGAACAGAAAGACTTAAGTCGCACAATCATATTGTGAACTCTAACTCAAGATGAATTTAGTTTGAAATGTAGCAATTGAACTTTTCAACGACATTACAACGATAGCTTGCTGAATGAATATGAGGTAAGGTTATAGTAACAGGGTTGAAATTGCGTTGTGTTAGTGAATTGAAATGCATGTGTTTATCTAATTGTGGAATTAGTGCCGGAGCGTGAACGCGGTCAATAGAGGCTTAACTTGTACTACGCTGTTTACTGTCAACAACTGGCACTTGCACGAATGAGTAATTTGTGTAATTGCATACATTACACTACTGCGTTAAAATTTCTAACGACGAACTATGTTTCAATTAGATTTTTGCATTTTTTTTCCATGTTTTCCTTGCGGTAATCGCCGTTCTTTAGAAAAAAATCCTAATGTTTATCAGTGGCGGTGAGTCAAAATTTTTCTTAGGCAAGCCGGTGCTGATTTTGCCTTAAATTTCTTAATGAGCTGTAGGAAAAGTGCTTAGGCGCCTGAAACTTAGGCAAGCCGACGGGAATCGTGTACTATGGGAGCGTTTCTTTTTATTTTTGCCACTTTTCTCGACTTTCTATTTTATGGTAAGTTTTATGTTTTTTCTAGTCAGAATCGCGAGCTGGTCTGATTTATGCAATAAAAAAAGATGTCCCATAAAACTCCATACATTTTTTGATTTTTTTTACTTTTCCTATTGTGAAACCTCCATAGAAAACATATGGCAAAGGGTAACAAGAGGAAAAAAATTTTTGGGACACATTTTTTTCTTGCATAAATCGAATCAGCTCGCGATTCTGACTAGAAAAAACATAAAACTTACCATAAAATAGAAAGTCGAGAAAAGTGGCAAAAATAAAAAGAAACGCTCATGGACGTCCCGCCACTGGTGTTTATTTTCAAAATCAATGAAAGCGGGTGAATTTGCATTAAATGTTCATACAAACTATCCCGTTTCGACTATTTATTGTTTTTAATTATTTAAACAAATTACAACAAAAGGTATAAGCACTTCAAATTTTTTAACACAAACAATGTAAATCGTTAGTACAAAACGTCATTTACTCAGCAAAAACTAGTATTGCAACCTCGGTTGATCTTTCACGACTTGCACGGGTAGCGAATTAAAAACAATTGAATAAGCTGGTCTGCCGCTCAAGGTCACGACATTGTTTTGCCTTTGTGACGGCAACTTGCATTTTTTTCGTTACAAATGTAATGCTAATCAGTATTTATAGACATTAAATAGTAACTCTTTGATGCATACATAAATTTAAAAAAAGTCACCTAAAATGAATAAGTTTATAAAAGAAAATTGGTTATGCATACATATTTACGACTTTCTTTCATCTAAATCTATTAGGTAGGTACAATTAGATTTAGTATCAATAGGTATAACTTAAACGTTAAACGCTTTTACACACTAACCTTTAGGCAAATGCGTATTAGCGAGCTCCCGATGCAGCCTCTGCTCGAGGTCGTCGGCCGCGGCCGCCGCCGCCGCGTCCAGCCGCTGCGGGGACAGCGAGCCGGCGCCCGACGACGACGACGACCACTCCGGGTGCGGGGCGTCGCCCTCCGCCGGCGCAGACTCCTCGCTCAGCGCCCCTCGGTGACGCTTGCGGTATTCCGTGATAGAGAGCTGCGGATATGGTGATAGTTTATGATATGGAATCTTGGCTGCAGCATTCAGGAACAAAGGAACTGATTATATGTATTACTGGTCAATTGAGTGCTATTCCTATTACTACAAGCCCTATTAGACTAGTTGTTCGGGTTAAGGTCTGCAACTTGACAAAGGTTGTGTCCAACATAAGGGTAACTTTAAAAAAAAAGTCAGAAATAAATAATCACTATAATCAGTGATTGAATCGGCCTTTATTGTAATAACTTGCATATATTATGGTACCTCTGGAGCAGGGATGATGTTACGGATGCTGAATTTTTGACATCCGCGGGTGCGGATGCGGATATTGAGAGGCTCACATCCACGGATACGGATGCGGATGTAAGATTAGGTACAAAAAAAAAACTAATATTAAAGTTTTGAATTAAAAACTAAACAAACTCCTCATTTCTTGTCGCTATCCGTCAAGGGCATAGAATTCGATCGACGAATCACGACAAATGTAAATGTAACAATATTCCTATTGGGTAATGATGAAATTACCTACTTTACCTAGCATGTACGCCGTCGCTGAGACGTTCCTGTACCGAATTGTTCCACATCTGCATCCGCATAAGCTCGCATCGATTTGATGCGGAGGCGGATGCCGATTTTGAAAATGTTGCGGAAGATCCGCGGTTGCGGATGCGATAATTCGCAACATCCCTGCTCTGGAGTGAAGGCTACAGTAGCTGCTTTCCATCAGGCGGGCCGTATGCTTGTTTGCTACCGTGGTGGTATAAAAAACTTCAGGAAATTGACTGAATATACGCAAAGTAGAAAAAAAATCTTGTCCACTAAAAAGCTCGACACGGAAATTATAGATTTAAATGATATAATGAAATTAAATGTTAACCCCTTAAAGTACCCCCTCAATTTATTTCATAGATAATTTTAGAAGTCAGAGAGTCATCCCACGAACTGACCCCGACCAATAGTCCTCAAGCACTTCCGTTATGCTGGTTGAATAAACAAGCATCTGTAAAGGTCAATGCTCCCATTAGAGAAAGTGCTTCGCGAGTACGCCACACGTATCTATGTCAAGGCAAAAACTTTATAATTCGATAAAGTATTGCGAAACTTATTAAAAATTTAAACATTTGTCAAAGATGAGTATTGAGTAGGTGTGAAACAAATGCAGATAACGACTTATTGACATGTTGAATCTTATCTGAGACCTTGAACTGAATCGTTAAAACGAGACTTAAGTTGCATGATAATAAAATGCAAGCGTTTGCATAACAAGCACAATAAAATGGTCGGCTGTACAAAATGATGTCGTGTTTGTACAATAGCTTAAATTCAAGGTCAACTAACTTCGGTGGCAAATGAATGACTCTAAAAATATAATGTAAAATCTGTTTTTGAAGAGGCCACAAAAGCAATTTTCGGGATCCTGTGGATGAATTTCCAGACGAAAGTCTCGGTGCTAAAGAAATTAAAGCGTTGTGATTTGAGGTTCTCTTGCTCAATGCTCTTGTCATTCATTCATTCATTCATTAGGTGACCTAGGTTGCCACTTACCTTCCTTCTGACAGGTTTAGGCTTGTCCTGCGGCGGCGGGTTGAGGCGCGGGTCGTTGGCGCGGGCCCCGAACGGCTTGGCCGGCCCGGGGAGCCCCGGGAGCCCTAAGCTCGGCGCCTTGGGCTCCGCTAGCGGACTGGAGCTCTGCAGCACCCCCGACAGCAACACACTGTTATTAGAGTCCATATTGTTCACGCGAGTCAATATCTCCTGCACACTCTTAAGTTCGTCCACACCCGTAACACTATCTTTGTCGAATAAACTATTGTCTAAGCTTGTAGTCCTATCTATTGCACTTTTTATTATTGACGGCACGGGGTCGGCCGCGGGCACATCGTAGTTCTGCGAGAAATTGCTGAAGATCCCGGAGAACAGCCCCAACCCGGTGGAGCTAAACCTAGAGGAGAATGGTAGCGGGCTCTGCCTAGAGGAGAATGGTAGAACTGAAGGTTTATCTTTCACGGGGGATTTTTCTTCTGGTTTGCTCGCTGGAGACGCTCGAGACGTCTCCATAGGTTCCTCGGGTAGAGGAATAGCTTCTAATGAAGGTATGTCGTCCGGCAAAGGAATAGAGTCCACTTCGGAGTGTTCACCATTGACCTCGGACGACTTTGAGTCTGTATCGTTTGATAACGCTTCCTTCTCTTCTTTTTCGATCATCAGCTTGACCCTGGCCTTGAGCGGCCGCCGCGGCTCCTCGGGAAGAGGAATCGTCTCTAGGGGCGGTATCACAGATAGCAGACCTTGGTCTTCGGGCAGGGGTATGTTCTCTGGCGCCGGTAGAGCCATCGAATCACCGATCGTGTAGGAATCATGCATAACTCCATTAATAACTACTTTGGAGTTCTTCATGTTTCCTGTGAATTGCTTCTTTATGGGCCGCATCGGTTCCTCCGGTAGTGGTATCGCTTCTAACGGAGGAATAGGGCCCGGATCATCAGGTAATGGTATATTTTCCGGCGCTGGTAACGCCGAATTGCTGATATCATCATGGATGTCCCCATTAATTTCCGGTGACTTGGAACTCTCTTTCTCTGTGCGCAATTGAATACTGATTTGGTCGTCCACCATGTTGAGATCGAAGTTCAGATTGACCTTCTTCCGCTTTTCTTTCGGAGGTTTCTTGTTTCTGCTCTTGAGAAAAAGTATGTTTTCCGTGTGGAAGGAGTGGATCTTCTTCTGTATGTCGTCCATCTCGTCGCGCTGCGGGGAGGAGTTTCCGCTCGTGTCGGCGGACCTGGAACTATTCTGCTTATCGTTGAGCAGTTCCATGCCTTTCATATCACAGTTGGTTTCGTTGGTTTCTAATTTCGGTTGCGGCGTTACGGTGGTGTCGATATCCATGGGAACGACCTTGTCGTAGTTGGCCTCGTCTGGCTCGACATTGTTGTTGTTGGCGTTGAAGTCAGGTTTGGTGAGGGGTGGGGGCAGTTCGTCCTCGGGGGTGGGCACGCCGATGATGCGGCGGAGGTGCTCGGAGTCGTGCGCGTGCGACATGTTGACGTTGAGCACGTCGTGGTCGGGGTCGGGGTCGGGGTGGCACTGGTCGTCGGAGCCCTGGCCCGAGTCGGAGCGCGTGCGGTCGCGCCCGTAGATGCTCTCCATGATTCCCCGCACGTTGTACTGCCGGATAGAGTTCCCGTCGTCCTTCACCGGGGAATCCTCTGATGTTAAATTTGGAGACGTCTCGTCGTGACACTGCAGAAAATATACAAAAAATAAGAAACTAAACCAACATGATATTAGATTTTAATGTTGCGATACTTACAGGCACAATATTATTAGGTTCGCAGGATAGCGATTCCCTCGCTAACCGTCGCTTTTTCAATGGCGTCACTATTTCGTTGGGCGGTGACTCTGCAACAAACGCGTCTATATTTAAATATTAAAACATCCACCTCCATAAAAAAACATGAATACCTATAATATTAATACGCACCTGCATTAGGAGAGTCACTCTCTTCACTGATGGCCTGTCTCAGCCACCGTTTCTTAGCACTATGCTGGGGTATCACAGTAGGTGTCGTTTCCACGACTTCAGTCGGAGGGGTGCTCCGGGTAATCCTTCGGGCCTTCTTCGGGGGCCTGCTTCGATCCCGACCTGGCGTTCTTGGTGGGGAGGTAGCCCTGTCTTCCTCATGAAAATCTGGGGCGCCACTGAGATCGCCGATCATAGTTGAGGCGACTCTCACAAGGCTCTCTAGAGACGTGGCGGACATTAAAGGTGGTCTGTACGGAGATCTGTAGGGGGATGGGGTCCGCTCGGGTGAGCGGCCGATCCATTCCGAGGCCATAGCTTTCTTGGTCTTGGGCAGTTTGAAGGCGGACTCGACGGAACCGACGGCGGCCTCCACTAGTAAACACGCCGAACTTAGGCCGAGATCCTGCAACAAAAAATTGAAATTTATGAAGATATTAATCAAGAAACACTTGTAACCTTGACCATTTAACAAGATTAGTCACAGTCAAGATCATAAACCACGTGTAATTTTTCATTGATAAGGTAAAATGTACTGAGGTATATAAAATTTTTATGGGTTATAATTTTTGTTTGATAACATTATGGCCTTGGTTTGATCAACAAAGGATTTCCATATTTTAACCTTGAGCAACAGAATAAATCTGTGTTGTGGATGGTAATGGGTCGTTTTATCTCGACAAGATATACTAAAAAATAAATACGGCTGTGAAACTTTCGGCTGTATTACAGGATGTAAATGCCCTTAATATAATATGCAGCTTCTTTATAAAAATGATCAATTTTATCATCAATTCCGTCATGTTCAATTGTGTCACCAATATACTAACCCCCTTATTCATAAACGTCTACTAAAGTCTCTGATAATCGTTTGTACTTTCCCTCCACCCTATATGAGGGAAAGGGACAAACGATTATCAGCGATCTCCTAACTTAAGTGGCCGTTTATGAATAAGGGGATAAGTTAATAGTAGATTGTAGTTACCTCGTGCATGCCGTCGTTCCTGTCGGCCTCGGTGTTGTGCGGCGCGCTGTCGCGGCGCGGGGGGCGCGCGGGGCGCGGGGGGCGCGGCGCGGGGTTGTCGTCGCCCGACGTCACGAGGTCGCTGTCGGCCGAGTTCAGGCGCCGCCGGTTGGACTGCGACGTCGTGCGAGCGCGCCCTTTGCGTCTACAAAAGGACATAAACATAAGGACCAATCGCGGAGCTTCCATAGAAATCGATTCCCGAGAACTTTTATCACAGCTCATGGGGAAAAGGAAGGCCAAATTTAGCCCCGGCTTCCCTTACAATTATTTGGACGCACCGCCACTGATTAGGACATAAAAGAACGTAAGAATATTTAAGGAAGGACATATAAGGATATTTAAAGCAAAGTTTATTTATTAAGTATACTTGAGCACAAAGTGCCCTAGGAATATAAGGTTCTAAACCGGAGGTCGTAGTTTCGAACCTTTTCTCCACTGGTTGTAATGAGTCAAGTCAGTCATCTTCTAAAATATTGAAGAGATTTTTTGGACAAAAACATGTGAAACCTGAAAAGCGGCGCAAATATGCTGGGCTCCCTAACAGCATGGAGTTTTCTGCTTTTGCAGTGGAAACTCTTGGTCCGTGGGGTCCAAGTGCCCTCAAGCTCTTTTTAAGGAGCTGAAGAAGAGGTTGGTGGAGGCATCAGGGGAGCGTAGGGCTGGCTCATTTCTCGGCCAAAGATTTGGCATCACCATCCAGAGAGGAAATGTAGCCAGTATTATGTGCATCTTTCCCCAGGGGAGCGATTTGGGGGACATCTGGGAAATGGGGTATTAAATTAGGTTAACAGCCTTTAGTAGTGTTTAAGTGGTTTTTGTTTATTGTGTGGTGACATGTAAAATGCTGTGTGATTTTATCGAAATAAATAAACAAAACATGTGTACAAGAATTGCTTTCTCAAAAAAATCGCATCGATATTTTGGGTCGAGCCTTATTTGTAAGATATAACAAAAGATTAGTACTCTTTGGTGAAGAAAAACATAATTATAAACCACTTATTTTAGATGTTCCCTTATGAAATAAGAGGACAAATGGCTGGTCCATTAGAGGAAAAGATGTTCAAAGGTTTAGGGGAGTTACAGCGACAGCGCTTTTGGGAAATTATAGACCTGGGACCCAACCCAGAAAATGCTAAGAGTTAGAGAAGGTCCTTCTCATAAGGAATGTCACTTACTTCTTCCTCTTTTTGGAGCTGCACTGGAAGTCGTCATCCTCCTCCTTGTCGACTGCGTTAGGGTGAGGATCTGACTCTCTTCGTTTCTGCCGCTCTTTCACTTCCTGTTTTCGCTGTTCCGCTTTCTCCATGCGCTCGAAAGCCTTCATTATGGCCTCCATTTTACGCTCTTCACGAGTCTGCAATAAAAAATACTTTAAAAATTCTATAAAAAAGGGTTAGACAGAAATATAAGTTAAAGATATTAGAGTAATCCACTGGAATATTCCTAGTGAAACTCTTTTGAATTTCCTGTAAATGATAGAAAAGCCACTTTAATTCAATTTTTAAGCCAAGACATGGGCTATTACCAGCAGGGCTTGTAACCGAAATTTTTCTCCATAGTAAAACTCGGTTTTTTTTTCGTTCTTTTCGTTACTGTTTTATACTCAATAGAAAAATCCTATAATATGAAGTGAAAACATACAATATTGGGTTTTACATAAAAACCATAAAATAATGAAATATATTGGATCATTTCGGGGTTTTTTGCTTTAACCGGTTACAAGCCCTGATTACCAGCCCAAACGGTTTCCTAACGTTTTCATACGATATTCTGATGGAAATTTATTTTTACGATCTTAAAATAGCATAGGAAAAAGCTTTTAAAATAAACATACCATTTTTTTCTTATCCTTGTCTTTGTTGCTCGGCAGCTTGTCCTGCGAATCATCAGTTTTGTCATCCAAAGAGTCCTGGTTGGTGCAGGTGTTCCTACTGGACCTGGACGAGCGGTCATGACACGCAGACTTGGCTGTGTACTCTCTTGTCTCCCGTCTTTCTGGTTTTTCCTCATCCAGTCCATCTCGCCGAGTCCTGCGCTCTCTTTCTTCTTTGGGAGACTCCTTCTTTGGACTTTCTTGTTTAACTTCCTTGGGTTCTTCTTTAATCTCCTCCTTTACTTCTTCTTTCGGCGTCTCTTGTTTTATTGGCGTTTCTTGTTTTATTATTGGTTTTTCTTCATCAGATTCCAGCTCTTTAACTTCCTCTTTTTTAGGAGATTCTACTTCTTCTTTAATCGGTTCCGGCTCTTCTTTTACCGGTTCAGGTTCTGGTTCTGGTAAAGGCTCAGGTTCAGGGACCGGTTCTGTCGGAGGTTGTATCTCTTCAGCCTCCATTTTCACATAATCAGGCTCATCTATTTCTGGTTTCATTTCCTCGTTAGCCGTTAAGTCCATTTCTGGTTTTGTGTCTTCCGGGGTTTCTGTTTTGATTGGCTGGTCAAAGTTTAATGCCATTATGGCGGTTTTGACTGGAGACATTGGTGAGTACTCATATTTGATTGGTGATTTCTTCTCCACTTTAATTGGTGTTACTGGGCACGGGTATTCTTTAGCGGGGGATGCTAGGACAGGTGCCAAAGGTGGTGACGCAGGGGAAGACGAGCTCGAACACCTGTTCCTGCTCCTCTTTTCTCTTGGAGGGTAATCAATGCTTTTCCTCGTAACTAGAGAGGTCAGTCCGTTGACCTTGCAGTGTTTAGGATTCCCGCAAGCGCACGGCTGTTTGCTGCCGTTAGTATCGTGTCCAACTGTTATTTCAGTATTCGAAGGGATATTTCCGATAGTGTACAAATAGACATGCAGCGCGCCCTTGATGATGCAGTGTTGGAGCTCCGCGTTAGGTTTGCAAGACCTCCTTACGAACCGCGCCTCATTGCCGTAGGTTCGTGTATCAATACAGATCTGAGTGTTATCCTTAGGCAATCTGTAGAAAAAGACGAAAGGTCCAGGTTTCTGACTGCCCGCTCGGGCGGAATTCTGCAACTGTGGCCTGTGCTGGTTAGAAAGCATGTATTTTCCTCGGAGCTCTATAACTGCCGTGTTTTCCTTCAAGTCCTTGGTCGCAATAAGGATTTTTCCGCCGGCATGGGGCACAGTGGTACACAAATGCGCCGTGATAGCAGACGACATGTTAGGCGTGTTGCCTAGTTTACTGCTGTATTTCATTATTTTCGCCCTCAGTTCTGGGCTGTAATGGTTAGTCATGGCCTGCTCGAATGATTCGCCCCAATGTGATTGGCTGGCCACGCTGGAGCCGTACTTGCTTCGGTTCATCATCATCTCCTTCTTACGTTTAACCCTCTTTTCTGTGAGTTTTCTCTTAGTTCCTTTTCTGACGACTTCAGTTTTCTTCGGCCGCTTAGGTCCTCGTTTAGGTAGCGTAAGGGTCGGTTGCGGGAGAGGCGGCAGCGGCGGTAAAGTCGGTACAGCAGGCGAGGCCGAGTTGTAAGTGGTGACACACGAGCCGCTGGTGTCAGTGTAAGTGGTGACAGTGAGGAGTCGCTTCCGACGAGCTCCTGGCAATCTGGTACTTTCCGAGGAATCCGTATCCGAAGCCCCGAGGGCGTTAAGCTCCTCGCGCTTGCGGAGCTGAATCGCTCGTGCGTGCCTCCGGTCTACGGGCCTAGGTTGGCACAGTTCACACATGTAGGAATCAGGGATGTTGTTCCGGTCAATTCCCATGCAGTCGACATGCTGCCACTCGCCGCAGCGGTCGCAGCAGATCATGTATCCGTCGTCATGTGTAAATTCGCAGACGCAGCGAGTTTTGCCTTCCTCCTCGTATTCCGGGGCCGTCTCCGTGTCGCTGCCCCCGGCCGGCGGGCGACGGTCGCCGTCGATGGAGGATATCACCGATGCAGTATCGTCGTCCTGAATAGTCGGAGGCTTGTACGTCAGAGTACTCATAGGAAGCAGCGGTATGGGGGCGACAGGAGGTGCCGGGGGTTCGTAAGGCGCCGTGGCCATGATGACGGGCGAGAGCGTCTTCAGCGGGCTGGGGGGTGTGGGGAGCGGCGGGGGTGAGGCGACCGCGGGCGGGAGGGAGAGAGGGAGCGGGAGAGGGAGGGGCGGCGCGGGCGCGGTCGCGGGGGCGGGCGGGGGAGGGGGCAGCTTCTGCGCGGGGTGCGCGTACGTGTGGTCGAGCATGACGAGCGCCAGGTCGTGGAACGAGTACCGCTGCAGTTCCTCTGATAGATTCGGGCGCTCCTCGCTGCCGATTATATCGTCGGCGGTTAAACGTGTCGACTTGTCGCCGCTGAAATAGAAAGTTAACATTAGTCTTCACACTAAAATTCCATGCATTCCTACATTTCCATGTAAAATTAAATAATACAACATTAACCTTTTCGCTGCCAAGCGTTGAACAAAATGGAAATGGTGTTTGTTAACTGATTTCATTTTGTTACGCAACAGGAAGGAACCTATTTCATAACAAAAAGAAATTGGGGAATAAGAACATATTATTATGCGGTCTCCCCCAAAATTTTAAAATAAAAATAGCAAAAAGTTGTTTAAAAAAATTATTAGCACTTACAACACGATTCTCCTCTGATTAATTGGTTTAGGCTCAATAGCGATAGGTTCTTCCATTGATGGAGGAGCTGGGATCATGGAAGAGCTTGCACTTGGATGCAGCATCAGTTTAGGTTGCGCCAGTGACTGCAGTATCTGTGCAGTCAGCTGCTGGTTGGCCGACACTTGGGACACTGTAGAGAGCTGATTATCTGTCGGAGTATATGTCTGTACGTATCTTAGATTAGGTGTGGCTCCTGACTGTACATAGTGGGGCCCGCGCGGCATACTAGTACTAATAGGCGCTGTGGATATTAGCACGGGTCCACAAGGCGATTGCAGAACCAACCTCTCCCCTTTAGAAGGAAGCTTTTGAATCTGATGATGACTCTTATGTGTCGGACTACCAACTTTTTGTATGATCTTAGACGTATTTGAGTCTACAACACCATATATCGGCTGCTGGTTCTTGTATGTAGCAACATTGGCTACCGGCCAAGCTTTAGGTTCAGATTTATGTGGAGCGCCAGCCTGCTGTATAATTTTGATTGCTCTAGACTGATTTTTCTGACCAGACAGCTGTCCGGAGTTTTTAGACTGCTTTAAAGTATTTACAGATTTCCTGCCAGAGTGAACAGACATCTTATTAGGGCCTGATACAACCCGGGATAGAATATGGCACTGTGTGTTGCCCGAGGAAGCGGCAACCACAGCATTCAAGTTAGCACCATTGTTGACTTTGCCCAGTGATTTCAAATTTGAGCTTTTTGTAAATGTGTGACTATATGACACATTCTTGATAGGGCTACTGATTACTGCAGGTGATAATGTAGAGCAGCCGATTAAAGACTGGCTCTTCGGAGGCTTTGTGCATAGTACTGAATTATTTAAATGCTTTTGAGACATCACATTAGTGCTCAACTTGTACACATGATTCTGCGTACCGTACACTGGGGAGGCGAGATCCTTGCTCTGGGTAAGATACTGTGATGAATAACTTGTGTTCTTTGGAAGAGATATGTTGCTCAAAATTTGCACTTTTGATGATTTGGGTCGGCTTATATAGCTAGTTTCTGTAACTATATTTGTCCGTCTTCCTGTTTGATTTGTATCATTGACATAGCTTTCACTGGTTATAATAATCTGTGACAGTCCAGATTGTGATCTTTCTTCTTCACTCTTGCCGTCAGTAGGGGCAGCACTTGTGAGAATGGTGGGCAGCCATAGGGTCTGATTGCCCACATCTTGTGATACATTTTGAATGGCTGTAATGTTGCTTACAGTGGCATCTACATTTATAGTAAAGTTCTGTGGCAGTTTAGTGACATTCTGAACAATTGCAGTGTTCAGCGGAGCCTGGATGAGAGTGGCACTTGTGTTCTCATAGTTGCCGTCTCCAGAGTCATCTCCTTCTTGTATGATAGGGTAAGTGATGCGTCCAACATTATCCAGACCTTCCTCAATCCTTACAAGTCCAGATAGTGTGTCCACAGACATCTCGGTGTCCCGTCTCTTGTCAGCAATGTGGTACTCTACTTCTTTATCAATATTACTGCGTGAAGACTGAATTATGCTTTCAGGGTGAGTAGAATCAGGTTCAGGGTCACCATCGGTAGGGGAAAGGGGCAGTGCCCTCAAAACCGGAGTTCTAATGCTAGGTACACTCATATTATCTGCTAATTTATGTTCCAAAACATGTTCATACACATTTTCACTGGAGGTGGCCGGCCCGTAATCCTGTAACAAAGTTAAATATCACATTAAACATGTTACATATTTCAACAAATGCATTTCCTTCAAATTATAGTTGTAACAATGTCAACTGCAAAATAACTTAGCATAATTAATAGACGACAGAATGTGTCAGTCACAGCCGCAATAACATTACAAAAACATTTTGTAGAGCATATATTAAAATTATAATAATACCTAGTGGCAACGAACCAATGAGTTTATGTTAAAATATTGTAATAATCGGATTTCACATTCTTCATATCAAAATTGTGCTTAATTATTTAAGGATGTGGTGATAAAAATGTGAACTCGTTTGCAAACTAAATAAATCTTACTACTACACTTACCTGATATATAAAACACTTTATAATGTTAAAACTACTAATTCTAATAGGTTATTAAAAATGCATCTTTGATTCAAAATCTTTATTAAACACAACACAGGAAATAGTAAAAGAACTGCTGCCTAAGAACCAATTTATAAAGTGATAAAACCTTAACAGAAGATTGCCATTACTTTTATTTTAGTAAGATACCTGCACATCTTATGTAATTTATAAGTTTTTGTCTGTAAATGGGCTTCATTGTGAGAATGAAACCAGGACGATATTTTGAGCTTTTCGAGAGCAGAAAGAGTAAGGAAGATCATGCCAATAAGAATGTATGGTTATGCAGTGAGTAGCAGGGTTAGCAACGGCAGGGCATTTGTGTCGTGTAGGGGAGGGTGTAGGGCTTCGGGACTTACTTGCCGGGCAGCAGGATCAAAGTCTGGAGAAGCTGACATGCTGTAAATATTATCATCTTGGGTCAAGCCCCAGATGACGCCGCGGAGACCACTGCGGCCTCCGACCTTATTTCATGTGACTGCAATCGAAAATTGACTCTTTACCCACAAATCTTCACAGTTCACACGATAACACGCGATGCACATCGTAATTTTCTCGCTCAAATATTTTTAGTCTACAAATAGGATAATGTGACAGTCGAGGTCATTGTCCAAAAAGTGATGAGACCCGATTTATTTCATGCCCTACGAGGATATATAAAGAATGAATACAAAATAAAGCATAAAAAACGCAAGAGTAATGGTAAAAAAGGTTAAAATAAGTAGATAGGTTAATCCACTGCCGCCATTATTGTGGCACGAAAACTGAAATGTCTCACTGATAAACATCAAAAGAAGTAAACACTAACCTAATAACGATGAATGTAAAAGAAATAAAGCATTGCAATGATCGATTGAATGAAAATAAAGCATAATTGGAAGTCCTTAGTAAGTAGTAGTAACAAAGAGCCTACAAATATAAGTACATACGCAAATGAGGTTTGTATATTTATATAAATTGGATATTGCTAATATTGACTCAACCAAACAGAAATCATGTAATGCGAACCTTTTATGATCTAAACAAACCAATATTGTATCATAAAATTGAGTATCGCATTAGATAGGAACTTAGAAATCCAGATGTAAACACTTGTACAGCAAATACTTAATAAAATTGGTACTAACCTGTGCCTGAACGTAAAAATAACTCCTACAGTGTAGCGAAACAATTTCCGTCAAATAACCGCATAGCACTTGTAAATCTGACCTCAAAGTCCGAAACTACGATCAAAACATTCACGAGAGTCGAAGATGGCGGCCATTGCATTTTCTTGATGCAAAACAACGGGGTTTCACGAAACATGTCGGAGTTCTGAGCACTTCCGGTTCAAATCATATTTTTTATTTTTTAAGATTAGAAATAGTTAAAGTAATCAAAATTACTTAATAAAACACAAAAATAAATATTTTTAGAACTCAATTTATTAAGTTTCTTACTAAAAATAACGAAAATAAGATGAATATTATTAAAAAAAGTACCTAAATGAAGTAATAATATTCTGGAAGAAGTCTCTAGTGAATGTTTATGGTATCTTGTCTTTGGTAACAAGTTGAGCAATAGACAATGAAATGTTTTACTTTTTTTTTTCAATGTCGTGAATGCGTTTAGTTTGCGTTTCGAAATAAAAATTGGCCACCATAGACAATTGAAATGAGATTGGAATGCTATGGCGCTCCACTGACCTCGCAATCTTCTCGCAATGAATCACTTGCAATTATTTTGATCCATCGATAGATTTTGTTGCTCTTACCTAGACGGCAACTTATCAAAATTGTTCACGATTATTGCGTCGAAATTGCGCCGAGTGAATGGGGTCTACCGCGAAGTTCGAAAATCGACAATTCGTTATCCCCGTCTCTATCGCTCTTTCTGATTTGGAATTAGACATTGCAATCTCTAGGGTCCAATCTGTCGTGTACCTTGCCTTTTCCTACCCTCCCTCAGCTCCCTAACTTTTATTAAATTTCTCAATTTTACAGATTGGGCCATAGAAATTGCAATGTCTACTTAGATCTTTACAAACGTAAGCGACCAGTCACCTGCGAATAATGAAAATCTATTTTCAACTTGATGCCATACATATAGTTTGGCCAGAGTTTGTTCCACTTCAAGCATAGACAGGGAGAATCATACTGTCTTTGTCTAATGCTAGTACTTTCACTACTAAAAAAGGGATGGGTATAGCATGTTACTCTGACTGTTACTGCGCTTTTTGGTTTGCCAGACTATACTTGTGGCCATTTAAAACCTTTAAGACTTCTTATGTTTTCATGATCTCCAGTATGGTCGGCTCCAGCACTAGGATTGGTCGCTTGATGCCCACTTGAACGCGCCTTTCGGTTTGTATTGTTTTGTTTGTCATACTTATAAGGAATGATAATTATAATTCCAGTAATGCCGTTTGTTATATTATGAGACTTGGTCTCGCAGGAACCCTGTATACGTAGCCATATTCGGGAACCTTACGGGTTCTTGGCCTCAATAAGGGTCACCACTCACCTAGCGGAATTCCTCGCGGAATTAGCGGAAGTAGCGGAAATTTGTCTATGGTAGCGGAAATTTGTCTATGGTAGCGGAAATTTGTCTATGGCTTCCATACAAAAAATCTGCTGTGATGAAATTTTTTGGGGTTGTAGCAAAGATAAGACATATAATTTGAGAGTTCGAATATGAGCAGGATCGATCAAGGGGTTATGGAGCTAGAAGGCGCGGAAAACCATCACATGGGTCTCGTTATATTGGACTGCTTGTTTGCAAGTAATTCGCGAGTTCTCAGTTCGTGGCGGACTACTTGTTATATTGGTCTGCTTGCTTGCAAGTAAATCGCGAGTTCTCAGTTCGAGGCGGACTACTAGGAAGCATACGATCAAGAATATGAAAAATGTTTGTGGTAGCTCGTGGTAGCCATGCCATGTGGTAGTCCTTGGGTAGCCTTTAGGGTCACAACAGACCTAGCGGAATTCCTCGCGGAATTAGCGGAAGTAGCGGAAATTTGTCTATGGTAGCGGAAATTTGTCTATGGCTTCCATACAAAAAATCTGCTACCATAGACAAATTTCCGCTACCATAGACAAATTTCCGCTACATCCGCTAATTCCACGAGGAATTCCGCTAGGTGTGTTGTGACCCTTAATAGGCAAGATGCAGTGTTTTCATTTATGCTTCCATTTGAAAGAATCGCACGTAGAATAGACCACGAGTGTGTTAAAAAATGAAAATACTATAATTTATAGTCAAAAAATGCTGTTACAAACTGACAATTTAAATTTTCGCGCCTAATCGGATCTACAGTTCCTGTGACGTCACTCATGTATGTGTCATTCGCCATATTTGTTCGTCCCTGTCAAACTTGCCAACAGTCACAGAGTAAATAATAGTATAATACAGAGAGACCTCTGTAATGTCACGTAACGTCACGAATCATGTTGTCCCTTCTTAACGCATGACAAGTTCTCTTTCGCACTAATGCAAAGGTACCGGATACGTCGTGTCAAACTCAATTTTTTTGACAGATTAAAAGTGGTATTACACATTGCAACCTGCAGGGCCCAATCTGTTGTGTACCCTGCCTCTCCCTTCCCCTCCTTCAGCTCCCTACAGGCCCTACCTTCAATTACACCTTCCAACATGACAGATTGGGCCCTGCAGGTTGCAATGTGTAATACCGCTTTTACTTTGAGTTGTACCCCCCTGCAACAGTGTTAAATTCTGTTTTTTTTTGACCCGGATGCTAGCCCTTTTAGCCAAATCCTATATAACAAAACTAGTGACAGTTGCCAACCCCATTAGCCGTCATACAGGTGTGACGTCACCAGACGCTGATTGGTGGATTAAAACACGTTCCGTTTCACGTGACTTCAAATCGTAATTATTGTTTGAAATTTGTATAAACTAAAGTAAAAACGTTACAATACCTATTATTTTATGTTTTTTCAACGTTTTGATCACAGAATAATGGTAAATATTATAGCTGCATCTTCCCTATTACACCTTCCAACCTGACAGATTGGGCCCTGCAGGTTGCAATGTCTAATACCGCTTTAAACGGCTATTAAAGCGGTATTAGACATTGCAACCTGCAGGGCCCAATCTGTCAGGTTGGAAGGTGTAATTAAAGGTAGGGCCCGTAGGGAGCTGAAGGAGGGTTGGGAGAGGCAGGGTACACAACAGATTGGGCCCTGCAGGTTGCAATGTCTAATAGCCGTTTTAGACATTGCAACCTGCAGGGCCCAATCTGTTGTGTACCCTGCCTCTCCCAACCCTTCTTCAGCTCCCTACGGGCCCTACCTTTAAACGGCTATTAGACATTGCAACCTGCAGGGCCCAATCTGTTGTGTACCCTACCTCCCCTACCCTCCTTCAGCTCCCTAAGGGCCCTACCTTTAATTACACCTTCCAACCTGACAGATTGGTCCCTGCAGGTTGCAATGTCTAATACCGCTTTTAAACGGCTATAAGACGTTGCAACCTGCAGGGCCCAATCTGTTGTGTACCCTGCCTCTCCCAAACCCCTCCTTCAGCTCCCTACGGGCCCTACCTTTAAAGCGGTATTACACATTGCAACCTGCAGGGCCCAATCTGTTGTGTACCCTGCCTCTTCCTACCCCTCCTTCAGCTCCCTACGGGCCCTACCTTCAATTACACCTTCCAACCTGACAGATTCGGCCCTGCAGGTTGCAATGTGTAATACCGCTTTTAATTACACCTTCCAACCTGACAGATTGGGCCCTGCAGGTTGCAATGTGTAATAGCCGTTTAAGGGTCACCACACACCTAGCGGTTTTCCTCGCGGAATTAGCGGAAGTAGCGGAAATTCATAGACAAAATGCTTAATTTGTCTATGGTAGCGGAAATTTGTCTATGGCTTCCATACAAAAAATCTGCTACCATAGACAAATTTCCGCTACCATAGACAAATTTCCGCTACTTCCGCTAATTCCGCGAGGAAAACCGCTAGGTGTGTGGTGGCCCTTAAAGCGGTATTAGACATTGCAACCTGCAGGGCCCAATCTGTCAGGTTGGAAGGTGTAATTAAAGGTAGGGCCTGTTAGTACTGGAGCCGAGAGAACTGGTAATTTATCACTTTTCTTACCGGCTGGCTTCCATATAGGATTGTAGAGCCCGTCTCGGAGATCACGAAAACATAAGTCTTAAAGGTCTTAAATGGGCGCTAGTATGTATGGCGTCAAGTTGAAAAAACGAAAAAATGACGTTAATTTATCAACGAGCTTACCGCTCCAAATTTTGAGACACGGTAGAGCCCACTTCAAATGACCTACATACCGAATTTAAGACCATTCCGGTGGGCGCACTAGATTTTAAGACCAGTTGAAAAAACGAAAAAATGGCCTTAATTTATCAACGAGCTTACCGCTTCAAATTTTGACACACGATAAAGCCCACCTCAAATAACCTACATACCAAATTTAAGACCATTCCGGTGGGCGCACTAGATTTTAAGACCATTTTAAGAAGTAATCGATTCCATACGAAAAATAGCAAATAGCTTTAAATACGGTTCAAAAATTCATTTAAATGGTTTAACATAACGGCATGTTCATATTTAAGGGTCTCATAGTTAGATATGCCTTAGGGTCACCACACACCTAGCGGTTTTCCTCGCGGAATTACCGGAAGTAGCGGAAATTTGTCTATGGTAGCGGAAATTTGTCTATGGTAGCAGATTTTTTGTATGGAAGCCATAGACAAATTTCCGCTACCATAGACAAATTAAGCATTTTGTCTATGAATTTCCGCTACTTCCGGTAATTCCGCGAGGAAAACCGCTAGGTATGTGGTGACCCTTAAAAGTATACTACATAAGTCTAAAAATTGGAAAATTCGTCATAGCAGTACTTAAGTCAGGGTGTTTTGTCCTTAGGTCAGGGTGTTTTTCCTTAAGTCAGGGTGTTTTTACTTAAGTCAGGGTGTTTTGAATCACAAAATTCATCTTTCATTTTTAACTTAATGGTACAAATCTCGATTCAGAAAATCGGACGTAATGCTTATAGGCGTTTTCTAACAGTTACTCATAACCCTAAACAGACAAGCGTCAAGTTAGGTGCTCCTAAAATATGTAGCTACCTGAAAAAAAAATTAATTAAATTATTCACCTTGACGCTCCAAATTTTGAGACGCGGTAAAGCCACCTCAAATAATCTACATACCAAATGTAAGACCATTTCAGTGGGCGCACTAGATTTTAAGAAATAATCGAAACCATACAAAACATAGCATAGAGCTTTAAATTTGGTTAAAAAATTCATTTAAATGGTTTAACATAACGGCATATTCATATATAAGGGTTGAGACCCTTAAATACGAATATGCCGTTAGTTAGATATGCCGTAAAAGTATAGCACAATAAGTCTAAAAATTAGAAAATTTGTCATAGCAGTACTTAAGTCAGGGGGTTTTAAATTATTAAATTCTTTATCATTTTTAACTTTATAGAACAAATCATGATAAACCATGATAGGTGCTCCTAAAATATGTAACTGTCTGGAAAAAAAAATCATCTTGACGCTTCAAATTTGGAGAGGCGGTCGAGCCGACCTCAAATAACTCGCATATTAAATTTATGACCATTTCAGTGGGCGCACTAGATTTGAAGACCAATTGAAAATATGAGAAAATTGCGTTAATTTATCAACGAGCATACCGCTCCAAATCTTGGCACTTGATAAAGCCGAATTGAAGTATACAGTATACTGCATACTAAATATAAGACCATTCCGATCGGCGCGTATGATTTTAAGACTATTTTAAGAAATAATCGATTCCATACGAAAAATAGCAACTAACTTTAAATACTGTTATAAAACTCTTTAAAAATAGTTTAACATTAACTGCATATTCAAATTTAAGTGTTGCGTAGTTTGATATACCATAAAAGTATACTATAATAAGTCTATAAAGTAGATAATTCATTATAGTTTAAGTTACTGGAGTCTTAAATCACTAAATGTATTTTTCATTTTTAACTTAATGGCACAAAACATGATTCAGAAAACCGGATAATGCTTATTGCTTATAGACGTTTTCTACCTGTTGCTTAAAAACGATAATAGATAAGGGTCAAGTTAGTTAGATGTACTGAGATTACCTATGTAGCTGTGTGAAAAAAATATTTTATTTTTTTATCCAATAGCTCCAAGTTTTGACACATGATTTGTGGCACTTCAAATAACCTACGTAAATAATAATACCTAATTCGAGTCCAGACTGTGGGGTTGAAATCGCAATTATTTGGACTTCATTTATTTTTGAGCACACTATTCTGGATTTGGCGAGATAACACGACGCCATGACTTTTCAAGGTCAATTCGTCATGTTTTTGTATATAAATTATATTTAAAGCCACATAGTTGTGATCATTATGTACACGGCCTTTATCCGATGAATTCATGTCGGTGGGTTTTCGGGCAGAGAGACCAGGTTTGCGAAATAAAAGCTGTCCCGAATAGTTTAACAAGGATATAATCGAATTCACAGATAATTTACAGGTTTCGAATGGTATTTAGCACTGAATAAGGGTCGCCACACACCTAGCGGTTTTCCTCGCGGAATTACCGGAAGTAGCGGAAATTCATAGACAAATTAAGCATTTTGTCTATGAATTTCCTCTACTTCCGGTAATTTGTCTATGGCTTCCATACAAAAAATCTGCTACCATAGACAAATTTCCGCTACCATAGACAAATTTCCGCTACTTCCGGTAATTCCGCGAGGAAAACCGCTAGGTGTGTGGCGACCCTAATAACGATTAGAAATTAAATGGCGTTCCACCGCAACACGTGAGGCGCGAGCGCAATATGGCGATGATCGAATGTCCCTTGACATTTCTCTGAACATGGCCGCCACCCCAGCGCTCGGTGCAGGGACTGCATAACCGGAATATAAAGGTACCTTTATAAAACGGTATGACGTCATACCGCATGTTTCGGTATGATTTCGATAGCGCAACCGATATATTTCTGTACAGAAATATAACGGTACCGCTATTTTTTTCGATACTTCAACCGTTATCATAAAGGTATGGATTGAGGTATATGAGGGTGAGGATGCCCCGCCGACTGACCGGCGACAACCAATCAGCGTTAGTTATTGAGTGCTTGCCCTAAGCACCTATTTTGTTTGATTTCGTTCAGTGCGGCACATTTTTGAGTTATTCGCTGTTAGCTTCTTGTCGTTAGTTGCGCTTTATTCGCATATGTTTTGTTGATTTTAGGATTTCATAAGTAGTACAAGACACCTTTAACAAAACATTTTCAGTTATAAAAATAAGATAAAAATAAAATAAAAATAAAATAAAAATAAAATGAAAATAAAATAAAAATAAAATAAAAATAAAATAAAAATAAAATAAAAATAAAATAAAAATAAAATAAAAATAAAATAAAAATAAAATAAAAATAAAATAAAAATAAAATAAAAATAAAATAAAAATAAAATAAAAATAAAATAAAAATAAAATAAAAATGAAATAAAAATGAAATAAAAATAAAATAAAAATAAAATAAAAATAAAATAAAAATAAAATAAAAATAAAATAAAAATAAAATAAAAATAAAATAAAAATAAAATAAAAATAAAATAAAATAAAATAAAAATAAAATAAAAATAAAATAAAAATAAAATAAAAATAAAATAAAAATAAAAATAAAATAAAAATAAAATAAAAATAAAATAAAAATAAAATAAAAATAAAATAAAAATAAAATCTTCAAATCAATCTTCTCCAATGTGCTCGGAAATGTTCACCTTACTGTAGCAAAATTAGTACGTGAAGTTTTTCATTTTTTACCACAACGATCTTAAAAAAATACTAGTAGTCCGCCTCGAACTGAGAACTCGCGATTTACTTGCAAACGAGTTGACCAATATAACAAGACCCCAAGGAGGATTTTTTTTCTCCTTCTAGCTCCATAGCGACTTGATCGATCCCGCTCATATACGAACTTACAAATTTTATGTATCTCTGCTACAGCCCCAAGAAATGTCATAAAGATCAGATAAACGTAACTAAAGTTATCGTCAGACAAACTATCGAAATCAAAAAGCCATCCAAATGCCGAGACGTCCCAGTAGCCAGGTGACAGTTCGGTTCGGTCTGGAGTTGTTTGTAAGAACTCACTTCGCATACGCTCCGCGAGTTCGAAAGATCAATATTGTCCTGTCTTAGCGGACGAGAAGTTGCTTGTCAACGCCATAAATAAGTGTATACTTTTGCACCTTACTCCATTGTAATAAGGTTCAAAGGTGTATACATATTTTAAGCGTTGACTACTAAAATCCATTACTGTATTGTTTTTGCTCTCACTTAACTTCACAAACAATAGGAACACATGGTACTTAACAGGTAAAACCCAAAGCTACTTGAAGGTAATCATTATCAATGGCCCGCAAACTATTGTTTGTTATCTTTATCTGCACGTGCAACTATTTCTTAGTGTTTTCACCGAAGAAAGACGGTTGTCCAGCCAGTAATAATATTTATGAATAACAAAGTAGGTATATTATTATTTCACTTAAAATACTTTTAAATTGTTGCATTGGTCTACCTGTAGCATTTCTTACTAGGGAGTAAATATTAATTAGAGATATTAATATATTTATTTGGATGAACTTTCATATTCACCGACATCGACAAGTAGGTACCTAGTACCTAGTGTACCTACCTGAGGTGCGATTTTTGATTCTCATCGGGTGGCTTATTTCGTACTAAGTAGTCATCGGCTGCATACAAAAAAAGGCACCGGTGAAATTCAAAAATCACACCAATCCCACCTCTGGTTTTTTTGTACAAACTCATATAATGGCTGGTTATCAGAGAACAGAATAATACCAATATGTAATTACTTAAAAAAACATCTGGAATCAAATCAATGCAAAGACCACGAGTATAACGCATAATGCGAAGGGTCCGTTCGACACAAGGTCTCTTTCAACAACCGAGCGGAGCGGAGCCGAGTGGAGCCGAGCGGAGCCGAGCGGAGCCGAAGTCGAGATTCGCGGGAACACTATATCAAGATAGCTACGGTTCCGCGTGTAACACGTATATACACGTATATCACAAGCCCTAGTTCTAACCCCCCCTTTATTTTATTTTATTTTTATTTTATTTTTATTTTATTTTTATTTTATTTTTATTTTATTTTTATTTTATTTTTATTTTATTTTTATTTTATTTTTATTTTTATTTTATTTTATTTTTATTTTAGTGTTATTTAAAAAATAATTCGCGTTAAAAAAATCTTCCATTTTTTATTAGTCGCGCAATACTATACCAAATTACTGTATACATAAAAAAAATTCAGTTCCATATCCGCATCGAGTTAATATCAATGATCGATTCAATGTACCTACACTATAAACTCTTTCACGAAATTTCAACTGAGGAAGACTAAAATGAATTCACTACAATTACCGCCGAGCGCGCCTCCGTGACCTTGAGCAAGTAGATATTTGCCGGCTACCTGCCCCGCGCCCCGCATCCCGCACCCTTGGTCAGTTGCTTTACCGCCGCAAACAAGTACCTACCTCGTAAATTCTGCGATGAAAATAACGATACCGAAATCATAACGGTATAAGTATCGCTATATTAAGGTATAAGTACCGTAACGAAAAAATTGCGATATCGTAATTTTATTTCGGTACCGTACCGCAATATTTCAACCGCTATAGCTCTACCTTTAAAACATTGCGGTATCGTAATTCTATACCAGTACCGTAACGCTTCTACCGTAACGAAATCAGTCCCTGGCTCGGTGTTAAAAAAGGGGTACTAGGCTATTGGGTGAAAAGTATGGAGTAATTACTGGGCTGTTGGATGAAGAACCGGAATGTATAGACAGTTGTCCATAGATATACAAATATTAATCCATTTAGGTACAAATTAAATTAATTACTTCTTCTTTATTTATTTTCATTCAAGTTAGGTTGTATTATAATATTTTTACAAAAGTAAAATACAAAAATACATCAAAAACATACAAAAACAATAAAAACATTATAAAAAACCTAACCTACGGTGCCGCCGGCAACGGAGCAAGGCCCAGGCTGCTGGTGGTTAGGGCCGCAGAGAGAGGAACCTTCGGACTATGCGCGCCGTGTCCAGAATTACCGCCTTCTGTATCTGACCCTTGATCCAACCACAACCCCGTTGTCGCGAACGCCTTGTCTTTATGGGAATTGTGTAACTACAGTGACAGAGTAAAATAAAATTATGACAAGCGTTGCGATGGATTGAGGTAAAGATGTCTGAATCTTACCTCTATCTTCCTCTCTATGCCGTGGGTTCCTGCTTTCGCTGCTGCTGCTGCTTTCACCCTCGTTCCTCGTCCGATGCACAGGATAGACCACGCCTGCAGGGTTTCAGCGCACCACCTGTGGTTTTAAGTGATCTATGACATCACCGTTGTCACTGAGCATCTCGGGATATCTTTTGGGGGAGCTAACAGAGCTACTAGTTCTAATAGGCATGATAAGATCTAGGTAGGTTACATGCGTCTAGTATGGTTCAGTAAGTCAGTAATGTCATGGAGCCAGCATTGTCATATTGTCAGTTAATCTGTAAGGTCACGGAGATCACACACCTTCGTTAGACTGTCGAGGCATTAACGCCGCACGGGCTGCCGATATTATTTGGCCTCGTCAGGCGATGTCAAGGCATTAACGCCGCACGGGCTGCCGATAAGATTTGGCCTCGTCAGGCGATGTCAAGGCATTAACGCCGCACGGGCTGCCGATAAGATTTGGCCTCGTCAGGCGATGTCAAGGCATTAACGCCGCACGGGCTGCCGATAAGATTTGGCCTCGTCAGGCGATGTCAAGGCATTAACGCCGCACGGGCTGCCGATATGATTTGTCTCATCTCCTCCTAGCATCGGGGGAGGATACCTGAACAATTAGATTATAGGGACAATCATTATCTTTACCATGGAAGTCTTTAGTATCAGGTCATGAAGCAAGTGACAAGAGGGATTAGTTACGTTACGAGTTCGGATTACATAGTCATGATATACCTAGAACAAAGCAAGTTATGGACATGGAGAATACTCAGATGATATATCTAAAACAAAGTAAATTATAGACATGGAGAATACTCAGATGGAGAATACTCAGCTTAAGGGAAACCAGCCCAGGTGGTTTCCTGCTTCGTAGAATCAGCTCCTATAACTTCACAAGCACACTTCACTGTTCCACGCGTTACGGCGGCAAAGTCTGACTGTCCATTCGCTACGTGGCCGGAAATGGTGCTGACCATCGAGACTAATCTACCATCGACTCAATCTGGTTTAATCGCCATCGACAAATCGACCATAGACGATATGCTCTACTTACCATAGATCTGAGCTGGTCTACATACCATAGATACGCTACTCTCTGGTAGGGTTGTCAGCGGTGAATAGATGTCAAACGTCATCGCGGTGCTCGGCACTCGCGACACTCCCGACGGCCGACAGAAGAGAAGACAAGGATTGCGTCCACAGCCGGATCTTCTCTCGGGCTTTGACGGCGGCATCCCGCTGTCGCGGTCGAGGAGTTGCGCCAGTGTCATCATCAGCGTTTAGTCTGTCGTCTGTCTCCATATTATTAGGCGAGCTGACTCTCTCTAGAGTACACTCTTCAGTAATACTTTCAGTATTATGTGAAATTTCCTTATCCCCTTCCACATTAAAAGGCATGTCGCTCAACTCATCGACTTCTATGTCGGTGTTTAAGTTTTGTGAATCTTCAAGAACTCTTGAGTCTTCTTTGTTCAATGATGTGGCAGTAGCTTCCTCGCTTGTCACATCTTCTACTTCTAATGGGTATAATTGTGCTAGAGAACGCGTGTATACTTTAATCCCTACTTTAACGCGGGCAACACGACACATATTGTCGCTCCCCTTCTGAAGAGATATAATTTTCCCTACTTTCCAGTCTTGTCTGTTTTTGTTATCTGCTTTAATTTGTACTACTTGGCCCTCTGATGGCTCCAGCTTTGAGGTGCACCTAGGTTGTTTAGGAGAGTGTGAATACCTCTCTCTCAGGCTTAAAAGGTACCGATCTATGAACATTCTTTTAAACTCTTCCAGTATGCTGATACCTTTCTTCCAGCTTTGTACTAGATCACTCTTCGTCTGTGTTTCTAGAGGTAAGGATTCATCACTCCCGGTGTCTGTTATAATAGTTCTTCCCATGGCGATGAAATCAGAAGGTCTAAGTATATGTTCTACATCTTCGTCGACATATGTTAGCGGTCGAGTGTTGACTACAGCTCCTATTTCCTGGACTACGGTGTTAAGTTGACTGTCCGTAAGAAGATGTTTCTGAAGAGTAGTTCTCATGCAGACCTTGACCATGCCCACAAGTCTCTCGTAGAAGCCTCCGAACCATGGTGCTAATTGAGGTATTAAACGCCACTTAATCTTATAATAAGGTCGTGTCATGACTTCGGATATTAACTTAAAATTAGTAGCGTTGTCAGACGTTATTACTGTGGGTACGTTCCTGGTAGCTATGAATCTTCTTACGGCGAGAAGTCCTTCATCCGCTGTCAAATCTCTCACGACTTCCAGATGTATGGCGCGCACGGCAAGACAGGTAAATAGGCAAATCCATCTCTTCTCAGTTCCTGTTTGGGTTTTAACTAGTATCGGGCCTAGATAATCTATCCCTGTGAAAGTAAAAGGTTCTGTGTAGTTGACCCTTTCAGGGGGTAAAGCCGGTGTAGGCGGTAGTTTAAAAGGTCCTCCCCGTTGTTTGATACATAGACTACATTTATTTATGACATTAAGAACTCGTTTCTTCCCTTGTGGTATCCAGAAGTTCTGACGAATTATACTAAGAGTGTGGGCGGCTCCGACGTGATAATTATCACTATGAGTCCTCATAATGATATTATCTGTATATGAACTCTTAGGAGGTAGTAAGATTGGATATCGTTTGTCGTACGTCCAATTAGCGTATTGGAATCGCCCTTTACTTCTCAGTATTCCATCTTCATCTATAAAAAGACCAAGATTTCTTTTTAAGCTAGTCTCTTTTCCTGCCAGTTCTTCGGGAAAGTACTTAGCTTGGACTCCCTTGATCTCATGTACCTTGGTATATACGATTCCGATGTCTTCGTTCGTTCCTTCTTTAGGTTTAGTTATTGAGCTGTCGTCTTTATGTGTCGTTTCTTCAGGACCAGTACTTGAACTACCAGCTTCATCCTGCATATTTCTGTCGTTCAGTTCTATTTCCATAGGAGTACTCGACAGACCCTCCCCAACCAAAAGAGAAGTGTTAATTGACGGACTGACAGGCCATTCTACAGAGTCTTTCGATAAGAACTCGGGTCCTGCCAACCATTTCTCCAGTTTCTCCTTGGGTGGTGCGGGCCTGGTAGCCCCGTCCGCTGGGTTCAAGTCTGTTGGAACATATCGTACCTTCAGTTCTTTGTTTTTCTTCATTTCTTGTATTCTTCTTGATACGAACGGTGTTAAGAGTTTATCTGAATAGTACCAACCAATAACAATTTGACTGTCCGTCCAGAGGACCTGATCAGTTATTTCGCCTTGTAGCGACTTCTTAACGTACTGGATTAAACGATGACCTATAACCGATGCGATAAGCTCTAATTTCGGGATCTTCAGATCATCCTGATTTTTAATTGGTACCAATCTAGATTTTCCTATAACAAAGCTTCTCTGGTTGCCCTGCACTATGTAGACAACCGCTGCATATGCTTTAATCGAAGCATCTGTGAAGCAATGGATGGAATAGCTCTTTTGCCGAAGGTTCTCCACATAGCACCGGGGAACACAGGTGTCCTTTAAGTTTTCAAGTTCTTTCTGTACGTCAATCCATCTCTTCGCCTCATCTCCAGTTAGAGGCTTATCCCACTTTAATTTAAGTTTCCACAGATCTTGTAGAAAAATCTTCGTTGATAGTGTAGAGGGTGCTGCATACCCACAAGGGTCGTACACTGACGCGATGCATTGTAGAACTCCTCTCTTTGTACTAGGGTACTCACGGTCCTTCAGTCGCAAGTGAAGCGTATCCGATTGTAAGTTCCAGTCCAGTCCGAGTACCTTAACTATCCTATCTTGACAGCTGTCTGGAACCTGTTCTATGAAGTCACGTGAGTTGGAGCTCCACTCCCTCAAGTTCATTGACATTTGTCGAAACTCTTGCTTTGCATTTCTATATAAGTCTATTGCCTCTTTACCAGTTACTACATTATCCACGTAGATGTTCTGAGCAACACGTTGTATACTCTCTAAGCTTGATTTAGATAGATGGTATTTTATTGTGGCGTTCAGTAGAAACGGGCTACTGACCACACCGAATGGGACTCTACAGAACCTCATATGTATCAAATTATCCTTTTCTACTGGTCTGTCTAGATCCTTGATCCAAAGGAATCTTGTTACGTCACGATCTGTGTCCTGTAAACCTATTTGTAAGAATGCTTTCTCTACATCGGCGCTAATAGCTTCGTTATAGGATCTAAACTTCAACAATATTCCTGTTAACTCTTCCAGCATTAAGGGACCACAGTAAAGACACTGATTTAGGCTCTTCTTCTAAATCTAGGGTTATTAAATCTTTCACTGACATACAGTGTCTCTGTAGTGTAGTTGCCTGAAGTACTCGCGCTTGTTTGAGAAATAAATCGACTGGCATCTTCCTTGGCGGATATTAGCTTCTCAAGCTCTTTTCTTATTTCCGGCACCGAATCATTTTGAACTCTTTTCTTCAGCTCGTAGACTATCTCCTCAGGGAACTTTCCAGTATCACGAACCGAAGGTAGCTGTGAGTATCATCTTCACCTAAAGAGCTCAATACTCTAAGATGGGTTTCTATTTCGTTCAAAACGTTTCGGCAACTGCTCGTAGAACCGTCGGCAGGCTTGATCTTGTTCAGGGCAGAGTAATGGGCATCCTTAACTAACTCCACTCGTCCATATCGTTCTTTTAAAGTGTTAACTGCGATAGCGTATAGTTCTTGTTGGTAGTTCCAAGACCTTCAATAAGCTTCTTGGCTTCTCCCTTAACCGCAGAATTGAGATACATGAACTTATCCACGTCACTTAGTCGTCGACTATCTACTAAGGAGACAAATTGATCCCAAAACTGATGCCAAGTTAGAATATCACCGTGATATTCCGGTAAATTCAGCTTAGGTAGCTTCCCTGACACTGGCATGGCAGCTTCCTTCGATGTGGTCCGAGCTCTTCTGATCCTCACTTGCAGCTCACATAGATCCTCTTCAGCTGCTAGCTGTATGACAGAAACTCTTGAGATCTCGTCGGCATCAGGCTGGTTATTCATTCTAAAGTAGTTGTTCATTTCAGCTCTTATTCTATTCAGGCTGCTCTCCAACTTTGAGACGACGATTTCCATTTCGAGGATAAATTCATCTGTAGGGGAACTAGGTAAAATGTTAAGGATCTCCCTCGCCTTAACTGACAGACGCTCTAAATGGTCGGCAGTAAATCTAAGTGCTATCTTCAAGCCTTCTTCCATGTTGATCAGTAACGCAGAGACAGACCTGTAATAGACACAGCAAATAGTAACACCACATTGTACATCGCTCAATGTACAATGTCCCATGGAAAACGTTTTAAGAGACGAAGCGTGGTTGGTTATTCATTGCATAGCGTCGCAGGCACATATTTTTAGGCAGGTCTCATATATTGTGGTATTAATTTTTTATTATTCCGTAAGCATTAAATAAGTCCAGCATAACTTAAACCTTCATTCAATACAATTACTTATGTCTAAGGGGTTCAACATAAGTTGGTTGAGGTCGCAGGCTGATAGCTCTTGGCTGGTCAACGCTTTAATGAAATCAAAGTTTTGTAATAATTTATGTCCAACAAAATGATGAAAGTATGTTCATTGGTTTATGTGTGTAAACAAATCTATTTGTTACTTTAAAATGAACTTCATGTTCCAAAATGGAATGTGCATCCACGGTTAAAATGTAATATTAATGTATTAATTATTGTTAATTTAAGTTGACATATTCATATCTAATTGTATCTTATTATGTAATGTGTAGACTGTGTTGGCTTTCAATAAATGATTTTGATTTGATTTGAATATTCTAAGAAAAAATTCAACACTAACAGTACCTTCCAATATTATGAAATGAGAATCTATTAAATTTATAGAAGCTTAATTACTAATAAAATATGTGTAATCACATGTGTCAAACAAATGGAGTTCTGCAATCATAGATTGAAAGTGTCTTTATGTTGTAAATATCACTAAAGAAACCTTCCATCTAATCAATAAAGTCATTATATCATTGTGAATTAAAGTTGTTAAAATTCCTTTTATTTTATAAATATATGTAATTTGTTTTATTATGTCATAAGCTTATATGGTCGTCACTATGAATCAACACTGACTCTATATGGCAAATGAAGTAGGTATGTGTGCAGGCTATTTGATTCACTACTATTTTGTATATACACTACTGAAGTGTGATAACTATCAAAAAAAAATTTTATACTTTCAAAGTGTGTTCCGACAAAGTCAAGAAATGTTAACCTAAGTATTTCACTTAATGAAACTTGAAGTGTAATTAATCTGGTTTGCATTTGTTATATTTTATGTTTCACTTTGTTCATGAGTACTATTCTTTTAATTTTACATCCTATATCATCAGATCATGCATGAAGCGCTGATATCACTGACACTTCTCACATATAACCGCTGTAAATTCACACAAAGAAAATATATGCAAGCATGGGTACACAGGGGTTTAAGCAGTTGGGTAAAAAATCAACACAAACATATCTTTATTCACACATAGCAAAGCAGTTCCCTAGAATTGGTAAAACTTTAGACGGACAATGCAAATAAATCTCAATGTTTGATGTTGTATCTAGGCCAAGAAGTTACTAAAATAAAGTTGAAATTCTCAAATGGACCGTTCACCTTTCATTTGCTTGAGTACACAATTGAATTTAATTTCTATTAAACATTGATATCATTATATGAATATAGTATTGATGGTCAGGAATATTATTTACCACTCTTTTAGCTATTCAATAAGCAATATTTAAGAAATAAGTCTGTTAAACGCATCTTCTGTTTTAATTCCTAAACAAATAAATAATGTAGTTGTAAGAATTTACTCAATTTGTCTCACAAATAAATCTATCAAACAATGGCGGCCAAATTAAAGAAATGAAATTAAGCTTTCCCTAAAGTGCTAATGAGTTTTGTAACAATAATAATTCTCATATCCAAGATGAAAGGACATTCTGAGCAAGGCGCTTCAGGCGGCAGGCACCGGCGTGGTACCTACATGCAGAAACGCATGGATCACATCATCACAGGCTGGAGAGCAGACGCTAAAAGGATTTAGATAAAACAACATGTACTTACAGTGAAACAAACTGGATTTCGCCTCAGATGACACCGGGCAGACGTCTCGCTGGCTTTTTGGAGAGTAGGTAGACTAGGTGGCAGCTAGCGACCCCACAAAAAAAAAAATTTAATCGTCTCGTTGACGATTCCTCAGTTGAGTTTAACGAAAATGGCCGACCTGACCGGCGGCGGCGGGCGGCGATAAGCGGTAGGCTTGTAACACCGTTTCCGGTGATCTTAATGTGTCGTAGTAAAATAAACCTTAGACTGAAATAATAAAGTTCACATTCTTCTAACATCCGTGGAAACAAATTTAAATATAACAATTTATATTATAAACCACAGAACATTTTGTCACTATTTAAGTCAATTAATCGTTAAATTAATGAAAATGAATATAGCAATATATTTTATTGTTTTAGGGTGTGTTAAATGATTTTAACAAAATAATAATACTAACGTTTGACCAACCAAGTGCCCCACAGATAACGCACTCGTAAACCCTCGTAATTATAACCACAGAGTAAATAATAGTACCTACTATGTAACTTAAATATTTGTACTGTAATACCTCTGCATATACAATTATTGAAATAAATAATTTCTTAAAACTATTACATCCATTTTACGTAATAAATATACATGAATAGTATTTTCACGCTTGTTTTTCTGCAATTTTCTTGAGTATCGATGATTATGAATCGAATGAGTCAAACAACGTCCGATCCCTTCATCGATCGAATCAAATGCTTATCGACTAATCGTATCCTCACTTCGCCGTCAAATTCGAATCCGCTTCCTATTGTTTCCTTTTAATGCCTTAATTAAAATTAATACTTCCTTAGCTTATACGCGCTATATATCCGCCTAATTTTGTACCTAAAATAAATATTTAACCTTTTGAACGCTTTCTCTTTCGCATCATATTGTAGCATACAGGCCAACATCTCAACTTGTGAGAAACGAATCTAAACCTTATCTGTCAAAAGTAAAATGATTTGACAGCGTACGCCATGACCACTTTAGTGGTCGTTGGCGTTCAAAGGGTTAACAAATACAACCACAACTCCGTTGCGCTCCTCGTATCTGAAATATAAGACTTTCTTCTATTTCCTGAAAGCTCAAAGAACAACATCGACTATTTTTGACCCATATCACGAGTTTAGGCATAGATTCATACATCTCAGCATCGTTCCACCATGTCGCGAACGCCTTGTCTTTATGGGAATTGTGTAACTACAGTGACAGAGTAAAATAAAATTATGACAAGCGTTGCGATGGATTGAGGTAAAGATGTCTGAATCTTACCTCTATCTTCCTCTCTATGCCGTGGGTTCCTGCTTTCGCTGCTGCTGCTGCTTTCACCCTCGTTCCTCGTCCGATGCACAGGATAGACCACGCCTGCAGGGTTTCAGCGCACCACCTGTGGTTTTAAGTGATCTATGACATCACCGTTGTCACTGAGCATCTCGGGATATCTTTTGGGGGAGCTAACAGAGCTACTAGTTCTAATAGGCATGATAAGATCTAGGTAGGTTACATGCGTCTAGTATGGTTCAGTAAGTCAGTAATGTCATGGAGCCAGCATTGTCATATTGTCAGTTAATCTGTAAGGTCACGGAGATCACACACCTTCGTTAGACTGTCGAGGCATTAACGCCGCACGGGCTGCCGATATTATTTGGCCTCGTCAGGCGATGTCAAGGCATTAACGCCGCACGGGCTGCCGATAAGATTTGGCCTCGTCAGGCGATGTCAAGGCATTAACGCCGCACGGGCTGCCGATAAGATTTGGCCTCGTCAGGCGATGTCAAGGCATTAACGCCGCACGGGCTGCCGATAAGATTTGGCCTCGTCAGGCGATGTCAAGGCATTAACGCCGCACGGGCTGCCGATATGATTTGTCTCATCTCCTCCTAGCATCGGGGGAGGATACCTGAACAATTAGATTATAGGGACAATCATTATCTTTACCATGGAAGTCTTTAGTATCAGGTCATGAAGCAAGTGACAAGAGGGATTAGTTACGTTACGAGTTCGGATTACATAGTCATGATATACCTAGAACAAAGCAAGTTATGGACATGGAGAATACTCAGATGATATATCTAAAACAAAGTAAATTATAGACATGGAGAATACTCAGATGGAGAATACTCAGCTTAAGGGAAACCAGCCCAGGTGGTTTCCTGCTTCGTAGAATCAGCTCCTATAACTTCACAAGCACACTTCACTGTTCCACGCGTTACGGCGGCAAAGTCTGACTGTCCATTCGCTACGTGGCCGGAAATGGTGCTGACCATCGAGACTAATCTACCATCGACTCAATCTGGTTTAATCGCCATCGACAAATCGACCATAGACGATATGCTCTACTTACCATAGATCTGAGCTGGTCTACATACCATAGATACGCTACTCTCTGGTAGGGTTGTCAGCGGTGAATAGATGTCAAACGTCATCGCGGTGCTCGGCACTCGCGACACCCGTAGCGAAAGTCTCTCAAGATGTTGGTCGAGACTCTTCGCTATGAGACCGTTCGCAGAAACAACTATCGGCACAATGATTACTTATTATTATTTGAGGTGGGTTTTACTGCGTGATGCGTGTCAAAATTTGGAGTGGTAAGCACGTCGATAAATTAACGTAATTTTTTCGTAATTTCAACTGGTCTTAAAATCTAATGCGCCCACTGTAATGGTCTTAAATTTGGCATGTAAGTTATTTGAGGTCGGCGTGACCGCGTCTCAAGGTTTGGAGCGTCAAGGTGAATAATTTAATTTAATTTTTTTTTTCAGACAGCTACATATTTTAGGAGCACCTAACTTGACGCTTGTCTGTTTAGGGTTATGAGTGACTGTTAGAAAACGCCTATAAGCATTACGTCCGATTTTCTGAATCGAGATTTATACCATTAAGTTAAAAATTATGAATTTTGTGATTCAAAACACCCTGACTTAAGTACAAAACACCCTGACTTAGGGACAAAACACCCTGACTTAAGACGAATTTTCCAATTTTTAGACTTATGTAGTATACCTTTAAGGCATATCTAACTATGAGACCCTTGAATATGAATATGCCGTTATGTTAAACCATTTAAATGAATTTTTGAACCGAATTTAAAGCTATTTGCTATTTTTCGTATGGAATCGATTACTTCTTAAAATGGTCTTAAAATCTAGTGCGCCCACCAGAATGGTCTTAAATTTGGTATGTAGGTTATTTGAGGTGGGCTTTATCGTGTGTCAAAATTTGAAGCGGTAAGCTCGTTGATAAATTAAGGCCATTTTTTCGTTTTTTCAACTGGTCTTAAAATCTAGTGCGCCCACCGGAATGGTCTTAAATTCGGTATGTAGGTCATTTGAGGTGGGCTCTACCGTGTCTCAAAATTTGGAGCGGTAAGCTTGTTGATAAATTAACGTCATTTTTTCGTTTTTTCAACTTGACGCCATACATACTAGCGCCCATTTAAGACCTTTAAGACTTATGTTTTCGTGATCTCCGAGACGGGCTCTACAATCCTATATGGAAGCCAGCCGGTAAGAAAAGTGATAAATTACCAGTTGTCTCGGCTCCAGTACTATGTAGGGAGCTGAAACGCTGAAATAACAGGGAGAGGCAGGGTACACAACAGATTGGGCCCTGCAGGTTGCAATATGTAATAGCCGTTTTAAGCCTAATTTGGTATTAGGCACTCTACTGACCTCACAACTAATCACCTGGGATATTAATACATTGCGGTTTTCGTTCCATCGATTGATTACGTTGCACCTACCTAGACGGCAACGTATCAAAATTGCCAGCGATATTGTGTCGAAATTGCGCTGAGTGTAGACCTCTTTACTTTGATTGTCAATGTTGTCACTTGCGTAATGCGTTGTGTTGTGTTGCGTTGCGTTGCGGTGCCAAATTTTAATATTTTTTTGTGATTGTTGTCGAAAAGTATCTTTATAATTTTCAAAGTACATGAGACGCGTTTTCGGTTCGAAGCTAATGCCTTTGCATTCATAATGGCTTCACCTAAAGCAGAGGCAATGGATCAAGAGTCCAGGAAACCTATTTGTTTGATTATTTTAGGTTAGGAAATGCACGGTAAACATTATGAATTGTTTTGTCGAATATATTGTAATATTCACGTGATATATCATGTTTTTAGGTATGGCTGGTGCAGGAAAGACTTCGTTTACGAAACGTGTTGCCGGGCATGTTGTAGAAGGCTCAAGACCGTACATAATCAACTTAGATCCTGCGTGCCGTGAAGTTCCTTATCCTGCTAATATTGGTAATATTTTGTAGTCATGGGTCGTTCACGAGTGAGTGATTTAAATGAACTATATCTTTTGATTCAACTCACTCACTCTTCAACTCCCTGAAGATTTAAATCTCTCAGTAGCTCACCTATCTCACTGTTTACAGTGTTGCTTGCTCGCTCTTTCTCACTCATGATTCGAATGAGCCGGCCAAATCAAACGAGTAAGATGATGACAAATCCACTGAGCGACTGAGCGAAATGAACGAAAAGAGTGAGACATATCACTGCGATCCAGCAGCTGCTGCAATCCTTTCAGTTCAGTGAAGGCAGTGAAGCGTTTTGCGCATCTCTAATATTTTGCAAATAATACATTATATACAACTTTTAATTGATGAAGCACTGGTGGCCTAGCGATAAGACAAGATTTTTTTATTTATTTTTTATTTATACTTTAAATTAGTTACACAGTATAACAGTTAAAAACTGAGGCACTGCGAAACTACAGAATATAACTAAGTAGAATATTAAAGTAGTAAAAAAAAAGCAGTAGGCATACACAGTTCAAACAGTAGACGGTTGTACATCCATCTTTTCGCAAAACCTCAAACATTCATCACGCACTACATTCCACCTGCCGGCAAACAGATCACACACAGGTGCTGATGCTAAGAGCCCATTCAGAAGGTGCAAGGTGGGGACCAGAGGGGATTGCTCACGAAACACAGTTCGAGAGAGCGGCTCTGATATGATCTGGCGGAGATATGTATATATATATATATAGACTTCTCCTTTCAGATATCCGAGACACGGTGAACTACAAAGAAGTAATGAAGCAATACGGACTAGGTCCAAACGGAGGCATTGTCACATCTCTAAACCTGTTCTCTACCAAGTTTGGTCAAGTTGTGGAACTCATTGAGAAGGCCGGACAGACACACAAGTATTGTGTCATAGATACTCCTGGTAAGGATATAACTGTTTATATTGATTATATTATTATATCGTTTTAGACAGACAGCTCGCGCTGATACGTCTGAATCAGAACTCTGCTTAAGTCCTTACACAGTGAATCCTCCTTTTTGTAAAGGGTCGGCAACGCGCATGTGACACCTCTGGAGTTCCAGCCCTCTATCGGCTATGGTAGTTGCTTACCATCTGGCGAGAAGTATACTTGTTTGCCACTACTGTTGAAAAAAAGTCACTAATGGTTTTAATTTCATCAACCAATTTTTTGACTTATCAGGTTGGACTCTCACCCCTCGTTATATAAATACCTGAAAGAAGAAATGCCTGTCTATATCCAGTGACGTTTAGCCATACGATAAATAAATAAATATAAGTATGGATGGTTAGCAAAATTTATACAGTAATCCCCTCATATATATTTCATAAACAGCCACTAGAGTTAACAGATCGCTGATAATCGTTTGTCCCTTTCCCTCATATACCCTCATATAGGTTGGACGGAAAGGGACAAATGATTATCAGAGGTCTTTAGTAGAAGTTTATGAATAAGGGGATAAGTCTACTATAAAGAATTTTTTGAATAGGGAATATGTTAAGGTGCTCTTACACGGGCGATTTTTCGGGCAATTATTGCCCGGCGATACGATGCCGAAACTAATGGAGCAATACGAGGCATTTTCTAGATACTGCGGCAATTATTTCGGCAATCATTGCTCCATTCCGGTGCCTTTACACGGGCAATATTTGGGCAATTTGCCTATTTTCCCGAATTGCTGCATATGGGGCAATTGAGTGGAGCAAGAATGGCGCCATACTGGAGCAATGATTGCTCCAAGTTGAGCAATATTTCGTATTGCTTGAAATTGCTTGATATGGCCGTGACGTCAAAATTGCGTAAATCGGCAATTTTTATCGCCCGTTAAGAGCACCTTAAGAACTGTTTATCAATTCCAGGTCAAATAGAAGTATTCACATGGTCAGCGTCCGGCACCATAGTAACGGAAACATTGGCTGCTACGTGCCCCACCATAGTTGTGTATGTCATGGACACTGTCCGAAGCGTGTCACCGGTGACATTTATGTCTAACATGCTGTATGCTTGCTCCATTCTATATAAAGCGAGGTTGCCGTTCATTGTTGTCATGAATAAGGTGAGCATTATTTATTTTTATTTATTTATTAGGCTTAAGTCCCACTGCTGGGCAAAGGCCACCCTCTCTTTCTTCCACGTGTCTCTGTCTATGGCATCATCAGCCCAATAACCGTGTCTACGCTTGTCGCACTGCCTCGCGAGGAAATCGCCGCGCGCGGCAGCTCGGCTAGTGTGGACGTGCCTCGGCCGAGGCATTGCGGCCGCGCGTGCGCTTGTCTCGGGCGAGGCACGTCTCCACTAGCCGAGCTGCCAGGTGTAGACACAGCTAATCACCAAGAAAGAAGGTAGAAAGAGTATGTCTTCAGAAAATCATAGCCTAAGCATTAGACCCTACTCATAGTGTTTTGTTCCTGCTGGTGAGTATGGTTGCCAGAGTTCAAAGAAAACGCAGTGCAACATCATCCCTTTAGCGGTCAACACAGTGAATGCTTTATATTACAGGTTCGGCAACGCGCATGTTACACCTTTGGAATTTGAACGCGTCCTTAGACTACTACGGTAGCTACTTACCATCATGCGCGCCGTATGCTTATTTCTCACTTAAATATCTCGCTAGTGGCAAAAAAGCATGGGCTGCATGCTAACGAAATGGTAAGCGGTTTCCGTAGCCTGTGGATGCCTGTGACGTAAGCAATAATGTATGTTGCATATGTTGCAAACAGGACCTGTTGATAATATACAAGATATATTTTAGACAGTTTAGTTATTCTCCAAACAGTATCTAGTAATAAGTGTCACTATATTCATATATTATGATCAATTGATCATTGTACGTATATGACCAACTTTCAATCTGCAGGTCTGGAGTTCAAAACACTGCCCTATACCACTGAGTTCGAAACTTAGTTAGCGCCATCTAGTAATGCTACCACTTTTTAAGCACGATTATTTCGCCGATGCGCGAGTGAGATAGCGCTCTGCGTGTGTATACGTGCACAGTCACCGCATGCGGTTGCGGCGCCAGTGTGATAATCGCTTTAGACTGTGATCTAGGGATGTCACGAATATTCGCATTCGTATAATGCGAATATTCGCATCATTTTTGACATTTGTATCAACATTCGCATTCGCATGAAACGATGCGAATATTTTCCGAATGCGAATGTGGGCGGAACGCATCCTTTTTTGACCGCGCTGACCCGGCCGATGGTCATATGCTTGATCATAGACAGGAAGTGAAAACGACGGTATCACTTGTCAACTTTTGATCAATAAAATAGGACTCCATCTTCTGTAGGTATTTATGAACTAGGTAAGCATAAAAATGATAAGCAACATTAACTTTTTTGAATCTACTCTCTAACATTCATATTCGCATTCGCATTCGGACATTCGCATCCTGAATATTCGCATTCGCATTCGCGAATGAGAGAAAAGCGACATTCGTGACATCCCTGCTGTGATCCTCTATAACCCAATTCTCTTTGTTACAGACGGATGTAGTCGACAACGCATACGCGGTAGAGTGGATGCGGGACTTCGAGTCGTTCCAAGAGGCCTTGGACTCGGAGGGGGACACGGAGGGGGGCGCCACGTACGCAGGCAACCTGTCTCGTTCCATGGCTCTAGCACTGGACCACTTCTATAAGGACCTCAAATGCTGTGGGGTTAGCGCGCATACTGGGGCCGTGAGTGACAATTCTTCAATTTATTTCTAGAATAGGCGGGTCCACACTGAACGAGCCGCCTCGCGAAGCAGAACGGCCGCGCGTGCGTTTTCTTCGGCCGAGGCATCCTACATTGGCTGAGCTGCTTCTCGCGGCAATTTCCTTGCGAGACGGCTCGCTCAGTGTGGATGCCTAATGAGAATAAAATCAGCAGATTATAATGATAATTTACCGCTATTTTGAAACTTTGAATTGAACTTTAATTGAGGTGTATCTTAGATTTTATTGTACATATCATAGAGTAAGTACCTCCCTAACTTTTACATTTTACTCTATCAATTTTATCTGACACCTGAACCAACTTGTAACTTTCAATAGGGTTGGCCAGTCGGGAGTATTTACAGATGGCGCCAGCATAGGTTGTAGCTGTCAGGCCTACCAATAGTATCAAATTCTTGACTTTTTTATTGACCTGGAAGTTAGCTCTTTAAGCCGATTCCAATAGAACAATAGGGTCCCTCGTCGTCAACACACTGGGTCCTCTTCGAGCTCTTTGGCAACCTTACTCGCGAAACTACACCACACACATACACACTATTGATAAAACATTACTATTACGGTAGATGTTGCTAGATTTTTTAACCGACTTCAAAAAAAGGAAGTTTTCAGTTTAACCCCTATGTTTGAATGTTTGTTCCCGATTATTACATTTATTTATTTATTTCAGGGCCTTGATGAATTTTTTACACTAGTGGATAAAGCGGCTGAAGAATATGAAACGTAAGTATAGCCAGAGACTATAGAGATATAGACGGCCACAGCCTAATAACTTTTTGAAGCTTAAGTCAATTGCGCCATCTATGTCAAAGCCCCCTAAAGATACCGAAAATGTAAGAGAAATGTCACCTGCACTGCTACTCCACCTAGTAACAAATAGCGTACTAGTAGTACCTACACTAGTAGCTAAAGTAGTTCGTTAGCAACAGACCAAACATAAATTAACTAATTGAGGCCTGAGAGACGTTTATGAATAAGGGGGTATATCTGTACCACTTTACTGAGGCTGTAGGTAGGAAATTATAGCAAAATACAATTTTTTTTTTCAGAGAATACAAAGCGGACTGGTTGAAAATGCGCGCCGAGAAGCTGGAAGAACAGAAAAAGAAAGAAGAAGAACTATTGAAAGGCCCAAGTATGAATAAATTTAATATTTTTATAATATATGTTCTTGGTGCTAATAGCCAGGCCAATATAAACAGTGAAATAATAGTAGATTGTTAATCGAGGGGTTAAAAAACCCACTTTTGACTTCGACGTCGACGTCCGAAATATTTATATTTTTTATACCAAGACGGTGGCAAACAAGCATACGGCCCGCCTAATGGTAAGCAGCTACCGTAGCCTATGGAGGCTATGGACGCCTGTTACTCCCGAGGTGTCACATGCGCGCTGCCGGCCGTTTGAAAAAAAGAGGACTCACTGTATATACTTATGATACAGCCAAAAAATATTTTTCTGGGATTCCAGGACTAGTCCCATAGTTAAAGTTGTTCATAATAATGGGCTACCTCAGGCCCTTAACCAGACTTTTTTACCAGATTTTTTAAACTTTTTGACAGTTTCGGGGGGACGCAACGACGACGACGACATTAATTGAAAGTGAAAGATTCACTGTAGTATAATAGATTTTGGGGATAAGTCCCATGTATCCTTCCCCTAGATACGTCCCTGCGCGACCAAAATACCTCGCACAATATGACAAAGAATTTAACAAATTATATATTTCAGATAGTTCAGACGCGGTCATAGAGAAACGTAGTTTGATAGAGGAGGTGCCGATGGGAAGAGAGATGAGCGACGTGTATCTCTCTCATCCTGGCGACGAGAGCTCCAGCGACGACGAGGGCACTGAGCAACAACCAGAAATTGGTATGTACTCAAACACAATTAACGTACTGTATGGACTGATCAACGCTGAAATTCAAAATGGCGGCAGAGCTGTCATTCCATAGAAAACTGTCAAATTTTTTATTTATTATTTAAGCCAACGATAACGTTAAGGCTTGACGTTAAATCACGCGCAAGGAAAATGTTGCTCTCAGCGCCAGCACGTGCTATCACGTCCAAAATATAACCGGTTTGCCTTGCGAGCTCACAAGCACTTGCACTGAGGGCACGATTTTTCCGTCCGATGCTTGGCGATCAAAGCGTTAAGGAGACATAACAAGAAGAACCTCATCATCATAATTTTAAGAGCCTTGCTCTTGTCGGTGGAGTAATCGCCATTCTGTCCTGTTCTCCGCTAATGTTTTTAGCTCTTGATACGTCATAATGTTGGCTTTTTCTTTGGCTTGGTCTAGAAATGCACGTCTTGGTCTTCCTAGGCCTCTTTCTTTGCTATTCTCCCTTCTAAAATCGTTTTTATGTAATCATCATGACGCATCAGGTGCCCTAACATATTTCCCCTTCTGTTTTCAATTGTTTTGAGTAGGCATCTGTTCTCCCCTACCATATTCAGCACTTCTTCGTTCGTTCTTCTCTCTCTCCAGCTTATTCCTTCCATTCTTCTCCATATCCACATTTCAAATGCGCAAAGAAGAACCTACGGGAAGTGAAATCACATTATTACCCGGCGGGTTATAATTAAATTTAGTACAACATTATTCCCAGCTAAAGCCAACGGCCATAATGATTTGCTTTCGGTAGGGTTTTCATAATATATTGGCATCGTCGAGCAGGTGGTGTGAAAAAACAAGAATAATTAATTTCAACTCGAGCGTTTTTTTCAGATGATAAACCGGAGGACGTGGCGATGTTCCAGGATTTCCTAAGAAAACACATTAAACCGAACAACACTGAAAATAAATAGTACATAGGCTAAGTTGTGATATGTTACGCGAGGTTTAGACTAGCAAGTTTACTTGCGGCAAGTAGGGACGCAGCTATATGCTAGAATGAAATAGTGATATTCATATATGTCTCATTCTAGACTATAGCTGCTTGCCGCAAGTAAACTTGCTAGTCTAAACCTCGCATTAGATCTGTACATATATATTTAGCTTTAAGTTAGGCTAAGATTTTGTATTAAATACATACTGAAACAGTATTAATTTATTTATTACAATTAATTAATTCTTCTAATTTGCACGTCGTATTTGCATTAGTTAATTTTGTCTTAAAACAAAACTTGGCTGAATAAAAAAATCTCCATGATGAAGTTTGGCTACCATTTTGTGTTGTTGCTAGGTTTATTAGTACTTTCGAATGGCATAAGGTTCAATTTCTCGGTGACGTAGATTTTATAATGATTTTTTTGGCGACTGTACAAAATGCTCCAAGTTTAGCTTAACAAAGTAATAAAATTTAATAGCTTTTCACCCTTTTTTTATGGCGCCTCCAATTTGCAGTTTAACAACGAGTGAGAAGATGCTAATCCCTTACATAACAATAATAAACTTATCAATATGTCATCAGTCATCACTCTTCTTGCAAGGGAAAAATTGTAAGTAGCTTTTAATAGGATTCATGTCATCATCATCATCATCTCAGCCATAAGACGTCCACTGCTGAACATAGGCCTCCCCTTTAAGGGGGGGTATGCCATACGCGCCACGCTTGCCAGGCGGGTTGGCGCGCGCAGTTTTTTTCTTATTTTGTTTATTGAGAATAGGATTATTTAGGAGAAATAAAAACAGAGGAACAGTAAAATAAATTCGTTTATTTAAACTATGAGTATGCTAACATCACATAGTATTTTGGTGTTAATTTATTTTAAAAAGCTTGTTCGTGACATAATTATTGTTTTCAAGTCGTCCAGTGTGGTTAAACCACAGACTATAATTGTTTCCGTTCCTACATTCAACAGTTCAATAAATTTTAGCATAGAGTGTATATGGATTTGACATATCGTTTTTTTAGACTACATAATTTAAGTACAATTGAAATACCAGTGAAATACCTAAGTAGTTGTGGGTATCTAAATTGTTGCAAAATCTATTTAAAGCTAACATAATTCAAAAAGTTACAAAAATAAAACTTATAATTAGTACTAATCTAATTGTCTAAAAATTTTTTTATAAGTACTAGGTATAAGTACATATAAGTACGTCAATTCGGAGGCTAAAATAAAGGGAAATTTAGGTATATCTTGAGGAATGAAACTTATTAGGGATTTTACGTAAGGGGCCCCAAATTAAAACATCAAATGTTGACACAATCCACAAATAAATACTATGTCAATAAATAAAATATGTATGTCACAACCTAATGGAATATACTATTTTTCTTTAGAACTAATTACACGCCAAAAAATTATGATTATAACGAGCCTGTTTTCTTTTGAGTGACAACGTAATATTTTCGGCACAAGTGCATTGAAATGACAAGAATTAACGTCTAAGCCATTACTCACCGCCGCCAATGGCCATACACAAATCCAAAAATCAAATCCAAAACCATTTAGGGAGGATTGGTAGCGTCCCAAAATCTTACAGCCAACGGGAATTTAGTTCTTTTTTGGCCACCTGTATAAGTTGAACACATCTTGATTTTTCATTTACGTAACGTAACTAACAATAAATAATAAAAATATACGTAAGGAACCCGCAGATCTACGTAGACATATGTGCAATAAATAAGCCTATTCTAAATTTCACTAAAATATAAATAAAAATACGAGCAGAGCCTCAGAATATTGTTAAATACGAATTTTAGCTATTAAGACTGCAAATCCCACGGCTTATACAAATAAAAATTATAATATATCTTGTAAAAATTGCATTGTAGTATATTTGTATGTCAGTTTAATAAATAAATTGTACTAAAAAGATCCTAAAGCTTACCCATTGTAATCTGAAGAACGAATACTTATCGAGAAAGTGGAGAACTAGGCTCTCCGAAAATTGTCGCTGGTATTGACTAAGATTGCGTTAAAGCAAAATTAAAAACGTGATTACTTATTTGAAACAATATAGATAAAAATGAATCAAGAAAACTAGCTGATTTTCATACCAATATGTCTAGCATGACTTACGTTGCGGCGCGACTCTTCATACTTCAGGCGCCACTCGGAAGTGTCATGCTAAGCCGCCTGAGATATACAGAGTGTTTCCTGTAATACGAGCAATAAATTAAAACGTAGATTCTCCCTCTAGATATATAGATTCGTAGATTCGGCCTCTTAGCCTAGTTGGTAGTGACCCTGCCTATGAAGCAAGAGGTCCCGGGTTCGAATCCTGGTCAGGGCATTTATTTGTGTGTTTATCACGGATATTTGTTCCTGAGTTATGGATGTTTTCTATGTATTTAAGTATTTATCTATATCTATCTATTATATATATCGTCGCCTAGTACCCATAACACAAGCCTTATTGAGCTTACTGTGGGACTGGGTTGATTTGTGTAAGATTGTCCCATTATATTTATTATTATTTATTATTTATTTATTATTCTACTCCTCAAACAACAACACTTTTGTTCAACAAGTTTAAAAAAAGATGTATTTTGTAGATTGCCGCTTTTTCATACAAACTAAATAGTATTTTCAACGTACGTTGAAATCCGTCTATTTGACATTGCTTGTCACCCTACAGACATAATCAATGTCGCAATCGCAATACATTGCGTGTTCGGAAAAACTTTAAAGTGTCCTAAAAATCAAACCATAAGTTATTTTTAAAAGTCGCTGAACAAAAGTTGTCTGGTTTGAGGAGTAGAATCTACGTTTTAATTTATTGCTCCTATTACAGGAAACACCCGGTATGTTAAAGATGTTTTTTTTTTCTTATAAAAAATATATATTTTTACTAAAGAAACCTTGGATAAGTAGTAGACAGGTTGTTAACAACAGTTAACTCTTTGTCCGCCAAGCATCGGACGGAACAATCGTGCCCCCAGCCTCGCTTATATTTTCGACGTGATATCACGCGCTAGCGCTGAGAGCACGACTTTTCGTGAGCGTGACTTGACGTCTTTGGCGGTCAAAGTTAAGGCGAAATAGGTCGTCTTCCTGTCGATGCGAGAGCGAGAGCTACCGTGGCACGATGGTAAGTCGAGAGCCAAATTCTTCATATAGCGTTGGCTTTAGTGATACGCTTTAACAGCTGCATTTTTCTAGTCTATGGTTTTATCTGAAATTCAAAGTAAAAGCTTAATTATTGACTCGATTATTTTAATACACTGCGACGTACGGTCACGTCTCAAATGGTTACATTTAATGTGACAAAAACATGTATATGTCGGCGGCCGATCGTAATGTTCCTGTGGTTAGGTTCGTTAGGTTGCTTCAGATGCCTGAAGGGCAAACTGCCCAGAAATAGGCCCATCGACTCAGTCAAAGATTATCACGTTTCACAATATGCCTAGGAATATCACGATATGCCTGATCTTACGATCGGCCGCCGACATATCCAAAAGTTCATGCCTTGATAATGCAGCCGTGGCTTATTTTTGTCACATTATATGTATTCATATTTTCAGACGTGATCGTGACTGTAATGTTTAATGAAAAACAGGGGAAAGAAGATTAAAAATAAAGTGTTTACCACGTTTGCACTAAAGTTATGTATTATCATAAAATAAAATTATCTAATCAAATCGAAATTGTTTTATGTCACAGGAAATAACTTATGTTGAAATGTTTTAAAGTTTAATTATGTGTCTTGTCTATGAATGAGTATCTACATTATAAAAGATTAGAAACGAACAAGTTACGTCCAGTCCAACAAAGACTTTTAGAGCTTGAAGATGGAGATTTAGGCAATCAATTCAATTCAATTTTTAAAATATGGCATTCTGTCCACAATATTGGGACAATTTTGCCAATGTCGAAGTAGATACGGCAAGTGTACGGTTAATTAATTAAAATTTCGCTCCAAGAGCTGGACGTTGTTGAGGTTAGGCTTTTTATAACGAGATAGCTACTCCCTACAAACAGCATGTGGACTAACGGATATCTAACTCAAACAGGGGTTACACATGTTTCGAGACAAATTCTTCATTAGTTGCTCACTAGTTCGTTAAATCACTGCAGAATAAGCTATATATTACACATTGAATCACGAAAATGAACATAAAATAAGAAGTTTTTCCCGAAACCAAACCACCTTGCTCGACAAGATGGCCGCAAGTCCGGAGATTTAGGCTCTCCGAAACATGTTACGCTTAGTGACTAAATATACGTGAGTAAATTCGTAATTATTTATAGGTAGTGTTAGTATATCTCACGAAAGTTTTAATTCAATAAGTCTTTGATTTCTTTCGTTTTATCTGACTCTGACTGAATATTTGAGGTTGTACCAGAGATAAATATAATTATTAATTAAAGAGTTCTTATCTGAACTGGATTAACCAAGAATCAGAAGGCTTAAAACAGTTTTGTTAAGGCGTCTTCTTAATACTAGTCAAATAATTTGCAAGAATTGGGGTTCTTAGTTCGAGGCGGACTACTAGTTTCTATAGTTCAGTGTGTAGCTATCGACGTGTGTCTATGGACGGACTATATGTACCTGGTCGCTATAGCCGAGTCCCCTGTGTGTGTCCGTTCTGTGCGTCGGCCCCGGTCCCGGCCCCGGCCCCGGTCCCGGGCGGCACGCGGCCGGCGCGCTCGAGGGCGCCGTCGGGCAGCTGCCAGGCGGCGCGGTGCCCGCCCGACGGCGCCGCCAGCGCCGGGTTGGGCCACGTGTTCACTGTGCTGCCTATCGACGTGTACCTGTGGATTGTGGAACGACCGGAGCATAAGCGAAACTAAGTTCTTACAGAAAACTTCGGACACAACAAAACTGATGGAGCAGGCTACTGCATTTCGATGGCGTCTTAATTTTGAATGTTTGCTTTTATTAAAGTTTTCCGAGCTTCATGAAGATTATAAACTTGTATAGATGTTATATACAAAGGAAAAAAAGAAGTTCATGTTCAGTTTCAGTTCACGAAGATTGTTGGGGTTGTACAAGATATAAATGTAAATAAAGAATTCTTATATGTTGAAGTCTCTGTTTAAGTCTGGGTCGTCATCTATATGTACCTGCTCGCTATAACTGAGTCTTATAGTGAAAACCTTGCTCGATTCAGGATTTTTACCACACAACAGCGCCATCTAGCGTGAGATTCGGTCCCTAAACAAAATCTGTTTAAGTTTGGGTGGTCATCAGAAGAAAAATCTTAACAGCGCGTTTCAGGATTTTTACCACACCGAACAACTCCATCTAGCGTGAGATTCAGTAACTAAACAATATCTGTTTCAGTCTGGGTAGTCATCTAAAGAAAAATCTTAATAGCGCGATTCAGGATTTTTACTACACAAAATAGCGCCATCTAGCGTGATTATCGGTCCCTAAACAAAACCTGTTTGGGTCGTCATCCGAAGAAAAATCTTAACAGCGCGTTTCAGGATTTTTACCACACACAACAACGCCATCTAGCATGAGATTGGGTAACTAAAGAAATTTTGTCTAAATCTGGGTCGTCATGTTAAGAGACATCTTAATAGCGCGATTCAGGATTTTTACTACACAGAACAGCGCCATCTAGCGTGAGATTCGGACACTAAATAGAATTTGTTTAAGTCTGGGTCGTCATCTCAAGAAAAATCTTAATAGCGCGATTCAGGATTTTTACTACACAGAACAGCGCCATCTAGAATGAGATTCGATAACTAACAAAATTTGTTTCAAAACCTAACAGGCCCACAACTGTTAAAAAAGCTGAATTTAAATAAAGCGGTCAAATCTCAGCATCAAACGCCAATCTTATGTCACAAAGTTTGCAAATTAGTTTGACAGATAATTATACAAATCAACACGACGAATGTAGAGTTCACAATCGAACAGAATTGCAAGGAAAACTAAAAAGACGAATATATTTCGAAATAATCAACTGATTAAATAATAAATACTGTAGATTAATTTAATTAGCATTAATAGAAACCATTTCGGGTGTCTGGGGGTTTTCAGTCGCTCAAATAACACGTTGCATACAGGGTGTTACAAAAATACTGGTGATCCTTTAAAGGGCATAATTGGTATCGTATTCAAATTACGAAAAAGAATAAAAAATTTACTCCCGCGAAAATTTTTTTCATTTAGTATGGAGGGTCGGCCGGCTGGGTGTTGGGACCACCTGTCCCATAGATAATTTTAAACAAAAAAAGAACCGACTTCACTTAGGATCCGCTATTCCAAGAGGAAGTGGCCGAGTTGTTGTAAAAAATAGTGAAATCACTATAGGTGTGCCTATAATAGTTGAAGAGTTCCCTCGATTTCTCCAGGATCCCATCATCAGATCCCGACTTGGTGACAATGGGACCATCTAAGGGTTATACCTGTTCGATTCAAAAAAAAAAATTGAAAATCGGTTCACGATTCACGGAGATATGGAGTAACATACATACAAAAAAAAAAAAAAATTATGATAAAAAAAAAAAAAAAATTCAGTCGAATTGAGAACCTCCTCCTTTTTTGAAGTCGGTTAAAAAAAAATTTCGCGTCAAAAAAAATTTTCTCCTACTTTTTTAAATAGTAATACGATACCAATTATGCCCTTGAACGGATCATCAGTATTTTTGCTACACCCTGTATACGCTATCTTTTAATTTATTAAGTGTCCACGTAAACCAAGGTGGGCCCTTTCGCTAAACTCGTTCACATTTATTGTTATCTTCGATCAAACCTATTAAGCGAAGCTAATGTACCAAGAAATGAATTTCCAATTACTTAATTCGTTTTCCACTATATAAAAAAAGAAAATTTACATTAACATGCTTCAGTTCGTTTTGGTTAATTATTCGTCACGGCAGCATATATTTTAGCTCTGGTTTGTAATTATACATAAAAATACATTTAAAAAAAAACACCAAACCGAATGCAGAACCTCCTTCTTCTAGGGAATTGAAGTCGGTTAAAAATAAAAAATAAATCGTATGAATAGTTTATTTAATGGTCTCCTAGCCTAGTTGGTAGTGACCCTGCCTATGAAGCAGGATGTCCCGGGTTCGAATCCTGGTCAGGGCATTTATTTGTGTGTTTATCACAGATATTTGTTCCTGAGTTATGGATGTTTTCTATGTATTTAAGTATTTATCTATATCTATCTATTATATATAGTATAGTCGCTTAGTACCCACAATACAAGCCTTATTGAGCTTACTGTGGGACTAGGTTAATTTGTGTAAGATTGTCCTAATATTTATTTATTTATTGGCATACTGTGTAAGGTAATATTTTGTCCATATTTGTAATTCACTTTTGTGCTCTCTGTCATCCATTACATTTTCCAATAAGTAGGTGCGTTATTTATATGCTTCAAAATAATTTCAGTATCTGTTAAACATAAATACCTCAAACATGGTGTTATACTCGTAATAAAGAGAAGATATCGCACAATAGTTCTAAACTATGCCGACGCTACCTCCAGCAAAACACAAAACCGAGGCTGCGTGCAAGGACCAATCATATGGAACCTCATTATGGACAGTCTGCTTGACATAGACATTCTAGACGGAAACTTTATGCAGGCCTATGCCGACGACATCCTTTTAATTTGCACCGCTCAAGATAACCAACAGTTACAAATTAACGCAAATCACATATTGCAACTCATATCCAAATTATCAATAATCTTAAGACGCTTGTCGCCAAAGTGTCCTTGAGCGTTTGGGCGCTCTGTACCCGCGCCAGGCGCTTACGCCTCTCATTGCAATCGTGCGTAAATCCGCCACGATGCACGGGAACGATGTTCAAAGAATATGATTTTATCCAGAGGCGCGCGGGCAGCTTTACAATAATAATAAACCATTTGTGGATGTTTTGTGATTTGATACTATGATTAATTATTACAATAGTGATATTTTTAGCAATGCTACTTACCTATTAAAAAGTTAATAAGATTCCAGATTAGTAGATTTTTATTTAAAAAAAATCAAACCTAGATTTTGAATTTGAAGTACAGTCCGCGGCTAAATATTAATGAATTTACGAAATATGGTAAAAATATCCTGCATATCAAAAAATATAGACTTTCACAGTGAAAAAAACTGAATACATCTCAAAGCGATGTTTTGATGTGAATTTAGATTTATTTTACTATGCAAATGAGATTGTGATTTTAAATACTAGCTGTAAAAATTGCCTTAATTACAAAAAAATCATCAAAACTTATTTTGTTACGAATATTAAAAATGCACAAAAAAGTCAATTAGGAGCCCTTATAGTTTCGCCATGTCCGTCTGTCTGTCTGTCCGCGGCTTAGCTCAGTGATCGTTAGCACTAGAAAGCTGAAATTTGGTATGAATATGTTCTTTAATTAATTTTAGATACGTATAAGTTATGTAACTTACTCATTAAGCGAAATGTAAATTTCTTTTGAGTAATATTCTTTCTATAAAGTTCTTTTAAACCATATTACGCTGACAAAGTGGGTGAATAAAAACAGTTTTTTTTTTATTAGGGTACCTAGCTCCCGTACACATGAAGTGGGGGTGTATTTTATTTCGCTCCAACTGTATCGTGTGGGGTATCATTGAATAGGTCTTTTAAAAAGAATAAGGTCTTCTAAAACACTTTTTGGATAAAACTAACACTTTCTTAAATAATAGCCCCGAAAGTTTAATACAGGGCGTCCGTCTCCCCTCCCCATCTAACTTTTGAACCGTGGGTTCAAAAGATTTCTAAAAATTCACAAAAGTGAGGCCTAATAAGTACTGTCAATGAAAACTGTATTGAATAAAATCGGTTGAGCCGTTTTTGAGTTATAACTCAAAAATACATAGTAAAAGGGCGTAATGGCCGTATACTAAAATGATGTAAGCGCCGCAAATTATCCCTTAAACGACCTTTTGAACGGATTTATTAAAACAGGCCGGCAACTACGCAACCCTATACTGAGCAAGGCCGACATGCTCTTGGCCAGTTTATGCAATAATTTGCCATTTTTTTGTTCGATGTTTTTTTTCCGCTATTTTTTTATTTAGTTAAATTATATAAGTACATGTATAACATTAAATTTGATTTGTATTTAATCTATAAAAAAACGCATAGTACATTCGTTAATCACGATGAACCTAAATAAATATTATGCATAAATAAATTCGGTCTTTGGAATTTTTTATAAATAATGTATTAGTCTAATGGTTTATTGTATGTATTGTATTGTACGAGTAGTATACTAGCAGGTTTCAGCAAGTAGATGACTAATAAAATAACGCTTATCGTACAGTCGACGTCAAAGATATATTTACACTTTTTCACCTTACTACTTTGTAATAAGGTGTTAAAGTGTAAACTTATCTTTGACGTCGACTGTACCTACGTACAAGACCTTATTTATTTTCAGAGCATTATGAGAGGCATTATTTCTGGAGTTTTTCCCCATTTCTACTTAATTTTTTTATTTAGCTTATAACATAATCTAAATACATTACAATTTTGTAAGAACATAAATGATCACACAAACGAGTACATTATCATAAAATATAAAACGTCTATGCCTTATTGATTCCGAGAAAACGCGTATGTCCGCACCGCATGAACCCTCTGCAGTTATTTAGTCTTTAGGCACAGTAAGTCCGATATTATTACTAGCGGGCCAAGCACAACCATAAATTGTACAAGAGAAGCACGGAGCGACGAGCGACACAGCCTCCTCGTCTCAAAGCTAGCTCACGGCTGCCAGCCGCACCTTTATCGAGCTATCAACGCACGAAATGTGGAATTATGATCAAATTGTTTAAGAAAATCGAATCAATTTAAATAAGCTACGTTCAGTTTGTAGTGTTCTACACTACATATTTTTTAGTTCAAAAATATTTTAAATCGAATGAGCCGTTCAGTAGATATAAGCAAAATTAACCGTAAAACGGCATTCCGTTTCATGTAATTAATGGAGAAACTATACGTCACAGAAATAAATCAAACGTTGACAATAATGTACATAGAATAATTATTAACATATATTTTTTTCAGAATTGTTGAATGACCGGTTAATGAGATATATCGCTTAGAAAGTAACCGTTTTCAGCCCCAAACACCGTCTAGCGCCTTAAAAAGTTTAACGGTACTTAAATCATCCATTCATCATTCATTTTCCACTTCATCTCAATCATTGCACCAATTTTTATAAGAAATAAATAAGCCATTATAGCCTTAAACGAATCCAGCCGCCCGTACCCTTCGCGGGGTCTGGATTTTCTAAACATAGAAAAAGAAAAAAAAATGAAGAGGAGATTTTGTACTGTCCTCTTAGGCTGCATTTCCACCCTTAGAGAATTCAACCAACCGGAGCGGCCATGTCTGTCATTTTCTATACAAAAAAGTCTGTTGATTTTTGCGGGGGAGGGGCACGTCAAAAGTATGGCTATTCATACGTAACGTACAAAAAGCCACGTCAGATAAACGTCAGTCCATACTCGTAAGTTTCCACCAGACATAAGCGAGGATGTGTTGCAAGTTGCAACGAATGTGTTTTTTAAACTCAATAGAATCACTTCATTTACCTATCCTCGCACAGCGCAGCTCTAGTATTGGTTCTTATTCTTAACAACCACATCCACATCTCTGGTGGAAAGCCAGCCTTAGCACCAGCCATCCCAAAAACCATGCCTGATTTTTGAAGATTCTCTGTCCGTCGCGGACGCAGTTGAGAACGTCCAATCGTCATCAAATACATATATCGGAGCGGCCAAGATACTCAAAATATCTGAACATGTATTTTATCGCCGTCACAACAGAGGAGCATTTATTGTGATCACCTTGGCCGCTCTGATATATCTCATTGCTTTAACTTATTGCAACATACCCCTGGTCATAGAGACTGCAGTACGGCACCTTCCGCGCCAGGATGTAGCTCCATATCTGATGGTACGACCAGTTCAGTAGCGGAGACACTCGCATTAATTGAGGCCAGTTTGCGTCAGTTTTCTGTGGTAAAATATAGTTCAATTATACTAAAGTGCAGTGCGTAAAATTAAATTGATATCTAAAAATTATGCGAGCGGAAAAAATATTTTACGTCACTCCGGGCTGTAAGTGAGATTTACAGCAAGCCCGTGCGCGCAGCGGCAATCTCACTTCACACAGAGGAGAAGACGAAACATTGTGTACACACCGCGGGCAGTAATAAAGAAGGCCTATCATCGGTTGTTTATGGCCCGAATCGAAGGTGAGGTTCACAAATGCCCGTGGTCTGAGCCGTTCTTTATTTTACCACCCTGGGTGCGTAATGTACTTCAACGAATATTACATTATTGTAACACGACAGAGATAAAGGCTTCTGTTAAACCGTAGCAATACGTTAGACACGTAATGACGATTGTACAGTCGCCATCAAATATATCGGAGCGGCCAAGGTACTCAAAATATCAGAACATGCTCTTTATTGTCTTGACAATAGAGGCGTTGATCAGATATTTGTGACCTCTTTGGCCGCTCCGATATATCTGATGGCGACTGTACGTCTCCATATGTGTCTAACGTATTGGCGTTCAATAGGTGGTTATTTATGCTGAATAAGTAAGATGTAACAGGCCTTATTATAATGCTTTGAATTATGGTGGAGGTACTGGGATAAACATTTCACGAGTTAAAAAAATATTAAATGAGACCCGGTTAAAAATATTGAAATAAAAATGTTCTAAAGGTAATTTACAGATTTAGTTTTTAATTTATTTCGCATTATTATGACAAAATTATCAGCCTAATTACAGAGGTCCTCGAGTCTGACTTACGCATGATATTCAAAATGTCGACGGTTCATCGGATCAGGTCAACATCACCTTCATGTTTAAAATTTGCCGCCTGTTCAGAACCGGAAAACGTTACCTGCATGAACTGCAGGTGCTGACTGTACGGATCGGTCCGCCTCGTCCCCATCAGACACGTCTTTAGTCGGCTGTCCGCGTCGAGGACCCTCTGCAGAGTGCTTTTCAACTCGCCCTCTGTCACCTCCAGCGTGATCCCGTAATGCATTTCTACTTGCTTCACGAACGCCTCTAGTTCTCTGAATGGACTGGAACAAGCAAAAAAAAAACTGAAAAATGACTACAGAAAAACATGTAAAAGGAGGAACCGATGGAAAGATTCACCGTTGAGTAAGCGTCGATAGCACAGTTGGTGGTGTGATCGGACCGGTGCTCCGAGAGGTCACAAGTTCGAGTCTTGCTCGACGCGGTGAATTTTTCCATCTTTCCTTTCAATTATAAAATGTTAAAGTGGTTTAAAATGTAGCCTATGTAAATGTTACCCGAGCCATAATAACGAATCCATTGATTGACACCTTATTCATTGGATGAATAGTTTAGGTGCTACGGAGGAACATACGTAAATACAAACATACAAAGGCTGCTATAATCATAACAATTTCTTTTGGCTTCGCTGTAGTCGGGTAAAAAATGAGTTTTCTATTTTGCAAGCTTTTATTTGAGAGTATACTATGAAAAGCGTGTAAGAATATAATATTACCTATTAGTCCTTATGTACAGCACCTTAAGGTCCTTTATCACAGATTTGTCTTTGTATATGTCGGTCAGCACAATGATAGCTATATCTAGGAGGACGGTGCAGTGCTTATTAGTTTGAACTATACCTATACACGGAACACCTATTAAAAGCGTAAGATTAGATAAAATTACCTATTAGTCCTTATGTACAACACCTTAAGGTCCTTTATCACAGATTTGTCTTTGTAAATATCGGTCAGCACATTGACGGCTATATCTAGGAGGACGGTACAATCCTTGCCGCCATTGAACGACAGGAACACTTCGTCGGCTTTGTATTGCTTGAAGCATTTTCGTAGTACCTGTAAATATTTAAATTTACTTACTTAAATCACGAACCTGTATTTTGTTTGCTTAAAGTATGATATGTATGCTAAAAATAACTATCTCTCTATTATACTAAGGGATTAATTACATCATTAGAAAATAATGTCAATTAATGAAAATAAAATAAGTAATTTAAGCCAATCAAAGTCAATCAAGTGCGAGTGAGATATCGTCCCCTACTTTATTTTCATTTGTGCTGTTTCTTCTACAATTCGAAGTGTTTATAATTGTCAGTTAAAATAGTTGAAATCCTACAATAACATAAAAATCATTAAAATGAAATCTGGGCTTATTTTATAACGCTACAAGTACATTTGCTGTTTGCCTCTCTTAGTTTTTAACAATCATATTTGTTAGAAAGGGAGGTAAACAGCGAAACTGTTACTAGAAACTGTTTAAAACGCCACTCCGATCTTTATACAATCATTTGAACGACACCGATGACGCGTGGGAACGTTCTGCGCGCGAACGTGGTGCATTTTCATTGGTTAAAACTATCTGGGCTTACAGAAACTGACACAGTTGGCTAAACACACAAATGTTCCTTTGATTCTATTTGGCTTAAAAACTGTGTGCGTCTTTTTGATTAATTTGTAACAAGTACCTAGGTAACACCAATTTCTAGCACACTCAAAATCTTGATGATGATGACAATCAATTATTTTTATTCGAAATATTTTTAGTATGCGTGTGTTAGGAGCTTTGTAAATCCAATACGATCACTTATGAAGCCGATAACAGTTCGATCATTACAATTTTAATAGTAGTAGGTAATGTTTCTATACATTTTCAAAAAAAGAGTGATATATATAAGCGCATCTCTTATGAAATTTAGAACAAAGAAAAAATATTTGAATTTAAACTTTCGTGAGACATTTAACAATACAAAAAACAATACGGTTTTATTCGCGTATGATCACTTAGGAGACCTAGGCTCTCCGAAACATGTCGCAAGTAGTTACAAAATATTAAATATACCTGAGTGAAATCGTAATCTTTTATAAGTACGAATTATAAGAAAAAAAAATATATTGTATTGCTTTTTGTACGGACCTGTTTGGACTCCTCCAAAACATCACTAAAGTCCGGGAGCTCCATACACACGTCCTCACCCTTCTGTGGCATCTCGTTCACTACACTGAAAACATACCACAGTGCTTAATAAATACACCCATAAAGCCAATTTGCAGCTGTACGACTTTCAATCTTGTGCTTTATACCGAAAGTTCAATTTCCAAATGTATGTTAGATAGAAATAAAAAATTACAGCCGAGAAATAATTAATTAGTGACAATGCGATGAGAAGGGAAAATGAATACACCTTAAGTAGTGTATTATTTAAAAAGTAGTGCAGGCTGTCTAGTCTTAATATCAGATTTTTTACTTCAAGTAGGTCTTATCAGAGACTATAGAGATAAAGACGACCACAGCCTAAGAACTTTTTGAAGCTCATGTCCATTGCGCCCTCTGTCCGAAAGCCGCCTAATAAATAGCGTACTAGTAGTACACTAGTAGCTACTAGGTGGAGTAGCAGTGCAGGTGACATTTCTTCTTACAAATTCGGTATCTTTAGGCGGCTTTCGGACAGAGGGCGCAATCGACTTGAGCTTCAAAAAGTTCTTAGGCTGTGGTCGTCTATATCTCTATAGTCTCTAGAACTTTTTGATGCTCATGTCCATTGCGCCCTCTGTCCGAAAGCCGCCTAATAAATAGCGTACTAGTAGTACACTAGTAGCTACTAGGGGGAGTAGCAGTGCAGGTGACATTTCTTCTTACAAATTCGGTGTCTTTAGGCGGCTTTCGGACAGAGGGCGCAATCGACTTGAGCTTCGAAAAGTTCTTAGGTTGTGGACGTCTATATCTCTATAGTCTCTGGTCTTATCATCTTTACTAAGGGACACCACACACCTGAGGTGAATTAAAAAAATTCATAAACAAAATGCTTAAATTTGTCTATGGCTCCATACAGCTACCATAATCAGCTTAATCAGCTACCATAGACAAATTTAAGCATTTTGTCTATGAATTTTCTTAATTCAGCTTTCCTGAGGTTCTCTGTGTGGTGTCCCTAAAACGCCACTTCGTTTGTACAGTCGCCATAAGATATATCGGAGCAGCCAAGGTGGTCACAAATATCTGAACAACGCCTCTATTGTCAGGGCGATAAAGTGCTTGTTCAGATATTTTGGAGTACCCTAGCCGCTCTGATATATTTGATGGTGACTGTACAACTTCTACTTATCCTATCTGGTTATATAATATCAGTTGCATTGGACAGACTGAGCCATCAGTACAGTCAGCAGCAAAAGTAGCTAAGCGGGTTAGGGTGTTCAAAATGAGCTGGACACAACTTTATTGTTAAGAGAATAAGAGCGTGTGTAGGTTATTTTGAACACCCTACCCGCTTAGCTACTTCTGATGCTGACTGTACCACTTATTTGGATTTTGGTGTGTTGACGATTGGGGGTCTTGTCGTGACACTCTTGACCCATTAGTTGTCAACACAGTGAATACACTGTAGTTGCACCCTGCAGGCGTCAATATGCTACGCTAGCTGCTTACCATCAAGCGAGCCGTATGATTGCTTGCCACCATCTTGGTATTTAAAAAAAGATTTTTTTGTGGCGATTAAGGTCTGGGGTTGGCAACACGTTCTATGTTAAAATCACCATCTGGCAGGCGGTATTTTTTTTTATATTTACTCTCTACCACTGACGTGGTATAGTATAATAGTAGGAAACAATGAAGCAATAAGGTACTAGATATACTTTGTTGAAAGTATTTAACCAGCTGATAAGTATGTTAATTGGTGCGATTGATATTTAAATAGCACTTCGCAAATTAAAATATCCAAGGTCTTTCATTGAAAGTGGGCAGATTAAGGCTTTGTATTACAGAAACCTATTTATTTCATGTACAGCCGCCATCCGATATATCGGAGCAGTCATGGTGGTCACAAATATCTGAACAACGCCTCTATTGCCAAGCCGATAAAGTGCATGTTCAGATATTTTTGAGTACCTTGGCTGCTCCGATATATTTGATGGCGACTGTACAGTGCTTGTGCTTTTAATAGTATAAAAGGTAGTGGGTAAACCTGCTACGATATAAAATTGCCCACTTGAACATACTCTTTTCCAGAAATAATAAAACTTAACATCTGATGAAATGATTTAACAACAGCAGTTTAGTAAAATCATTGAAAATTAAGTATGTATAAGACCATAGACTTAAATATATAGTAGACGGCCATAGTCTCAGAACTTTTTGAGGCTCCAAATATTTAGCGCCATCTAGTTCAGAGCCACCTAAACAGAGCCAATATGTATGAGACAAAATCAGCGCCACCTAGTAACGACTACTATACTACTAGTACGTTATTCGTTACTATTGGCTCTGTTTAGGTGGCTCTGAACTAGATGGCGCTAAATATTTGGAGCCTCAAAAAGTTCTTAGACTATGGCCGTCTACTATATATTTAAGTCTATGATAAGACTATAAATCCTTAAATTTCAAATGAAATAAATTACTAGTGGGAGGTTAATTTCACTACTAAGATTTACTCTTAAGCACAAGTTCTTAGTTAAGAATCAGTTTCTTGGTCGTCTTCATATTGGCTTTAGCTGCCTACATGACTACCCCTAGCTACTAGTTCAAATATAAGTAGGCGACTTTATTGCATACGAGTAAGTAATAGCCGTGTCCACACCAGGCGCACCGCCTCGCGAGGAAATTGCCGCGCGCGGCAGCTCGGCTAGTGTGGACGTGCCTCGCCCGAAGCATTGCGGCCGCGCGTGCGTTAGCCTCGGGCCAGGCACGTCCACACTAGCCGAGCTGCTGCGCGCGGCAATTTCCTCGCGAGGCGGTGCATGCGCCTGGTGTAGACACGGCTAATTGCCTATGAGGCACTAGTAACAATATCCTATTATCATAAATTACATTCTCATAAGATGTTAAATATTCTAATGTATCATACGTCATAGCACGCTGTCATTAAAATACAAGATATAACTCACTACGAATAAAACTCACAATACAATGAACCATTTATTTTAATACTCTTATTTGTTATCAGTATAAAAATGCAAACAGTTGATTTCTTACAAATCAAGTTAAAATTAACACTTTAAAAGTCCATCATCATCATACATCGGGGTTTTCAGTGCGGGCATGTTATACACTAGCCAAATTTATAACAGGTAAAAACTGTAAAAAACTATACTAATTTAACATTTCTAAGCACATTTGGACCTTACTACCTACGTTTAATTCATAGTTTGGTGATTATTTTACAATAAACAAAGTTATAAATACACAAAATCATTCCCGCACCAAAAACCCCGATGTATGATCATCATCATCACAAGTTTATTGAAATACACTATTCATTATCGACGCACAGTTTTTTCTTTGGCGGTTCACTGACGTCTCTATCATTAAACAGAACCTGCTTAGTTAATCGGAATGCAACTCTTATCATTTCCTTCTTCGGTGACACATTCCTTACATCATAAATATCTATTACGTCATCAGTAATGTCACAACCTATGTTGTCGATCACCATTTTCTTGGCTACTTCAATATCATCACCAGGAGCAAAACAATACACATAAATAATTATATCTAAGTCAAATTTTTCAGCCAAATTTTGATCGTCAATTAAACCGTTGAAGTATTTTAAAAACTCAACAGCTATGGCCGGCAAATTCATTGTTACATGTATTTTTGCTCCTTTTCCTAACGTCTCCTTGCCTAAACAACAATCGGTAATGTACTCCTTAAAATTATTTAATATGAAATCCTTTCCATCCATGTTGAATGACTTAAAAAGACTCAGATTAAGTTTATTTGCCTTGGCATTTTGGTTCAACCATTTAAAGGAATCAGGGTTTAGGTCGTTAGCAAACACTTTGCATTTTTTCTTTACGGCTGGTATAGCAAATGGCCCTACTCCACAGAACACATCAAATAACACATCCCCAGACCTCAAAAAGCTTAATATCCGCTCATGTTCTTGACCGAGACGAGAGTTCCAGTAAACTTTGGAAAAATCAAACTGAAAATTACACTGGTTTTCTTTAACCGTGACCATAAAATCTTCTTTCCCAGCAATGACTTCCATGCTGAAGTTACGGTATGTGTTATCGATGACGCTGCTCTTGTTCACCACAGTCCGGCAGCTCTTGATCTTGTCTAAAAGCACCTGCCCTATGAGTGATCGGTAATCCAAAAGATGGTCCTTCAAATTGAGATGAATGATGGGTCCAACTTGAGTAAAACCGCTAACTATATCTTCATTTTCTGGCAACACAGCTTTGAAGATTGTCCCATATGACCAGTTGTCATATGACAACTGAACATCTTTCACATCGAAGTTATTTTCTGTGATCCCAACTTCTAGAAGTCTCTGCCGATGGCTTTCAGAGATGTCTGTATACAAACTGATTTTTTCTGGATTAAAGTAGATGCATTTAAGTTTGTTATCACTGTCATTCTGAACAGGCTTAAAGTTTTCCAGTTTGAGGAAGTAGTCTTTGCAATTTGGAGTGATTTTCGATAACTTTTCTGCTGGAACTTTCAACACGGGCGTTTGGATTTTGCGAACGAATTTCTCACGATCTAATATTTTCATACCGCGGACGCCAAGTGGCGTCAAAATTGCCGACGCTGTGGACATTTTTCGATGAAATACTAGTAAGAGAGTACGGGCAAAAGTCATGCCATTCGTAATCAAAACGTAGACTACTTCATACTAACCTATATGTTCGAGGTCAGTGTGCATTTGTTCCAGGCTTCGGGCTATGACAGGTTATGTTTTTTAACACTTTTCTGTTACGAAAATGATAACTGGTAAATAAATACACCGTGGAATTTGTAGACTTGTAGAGAAAGTTTCAATTTGTAGGTTGCAATATTTCTTGTCAAATTGACAGATTTGACTTTGACTTTGACTATTATTACGTTAATGTTACGTTCCATTGCACGGTAATTCGCGCTTGCTTTCACCTACCAGGGTCGCGTTTTATAAAGTTACAATTTACAATTTCGCTGTTTTCCTCTCTTTCTATCCAATATGTGTGCTAGAAAGAGAGGCAAACAGCGAAATTGTAAATTGTAACTTTATAAAACGCGACCCAGGGATTTATAATTATGAAGTGGAGCAGTGAGGCTGAAAGAGAAGGATATCTAGGGGACAGTGTCTCGTTTTGACTAAGGAGGCTTAGAGCTTTAAACCAATCGGAGTAGCCATTGACAGGCGTTCCCCTCTGCCAAATGAGTATGACCAGTGGTCATACTCATTGTATGGACTGACGTTTATTTGACGTGGCTATTTTGACGTTTGGCATACATTTGACGTTCCCCTCCCCCGCAAGAAACGGCAGACTTTTTCCGATAGAAATGAGAGCGCGTCTCGCATCCGGTTGGTTTAATAATCAAAGTAAGGAGGTAATGTCATCATCAGACAATTTAAATGTTCATCAAGTATGACAATTTTGTAACGAGTGCAAGTGAGACACCACTCCCTACATTGTACTCTCTATCTGACCGTTTTTACTACTTTTTACTAGAAACCTATTAACGACTGTTTTACTCGGTAATATGGTTCAACTGTGTTTAGGGAAATTTCCACTTCTTATAAATCCATGCGAGCTACGAGTCGTTGTCACACAGAATCTACTTACTAAATTTTTTTAGCATTTTGTTTATAATTACGAAACACAGAAAAAAAAACAATGTGGAAACCAAGCTTGCCCATAATTGATTCAAACATAAACACCTACCCTTTTGCAACACTATATACTCGAATACATGTCCTTGCACCACATCGACTAATCACACGAGCACCGCAAGTTTCACTGCGACCAAGCTTGTAGCGTAAATAACGTAATGCCGCAATTTCAACGTCTCGCTCCGACGAACACAGACAGGTACCTTCAAATTAGGTAAATTGACTGTGCAATCGCTTATACTGTACTAAAACATAGGTAAGTATGTATATTATCGCAGTTATTTTATATTTCGAGGTAAAGGTAAAACATTTATTTGTTCATTCCTCTTGCTGTTGAGAGTTCGGCGTGCTGGTGCGCGGAGGCGATTTTTTTCTTGGGGAATTGGGGCGCCGCCTGCAGGAGAGAGGCCTGGATGGGTTCCGGGTTATTCCTGGCGTAGAGGTTGTCCATCGCGATTCAACGTGGAAATGCGGCAAGCGTGATGGCCACCTTTGCGCCGGGAATGATGGGGGGTAGTTTATTTCAATAATTAGACGTTTTGAAGTGTGTGCGCCAAACGTGGCGCACAAACTCTGTTCTAGATAGCTCTAGTAGAATATACATACCAATGACTTTGAATCACGAGCGAAGCTTATTCGGGACTCAAAATCAGCACTCGCAAGGAAAACCATTTTTCGTGTCTTGTTGCACAAATAACTATAGTCATGTCAATTACTTATGGAAGTTTCAGCTGAATCAGGATCATGCTTGGAGGAGCGGTATTCCAACTTTAAAATCACGATATTTGTTATCAAAATGACATCTACAAAAAATGTGAATCGGACAATCATAATGACACTAAGCAATTTCTTTTTGATATTTAAATGTCTTAATTTAAACTTAAAAACGAACTATATATGAACGATCGTAAAATCAGGCAGAGCATGAAGTTCCTAGGCATATCGTGGAGCGTGAAAATCTTTGACTCGTTCCCTCAGACAGAGCCCTATTTCCGGGCAGTAGGTACCTATGCCCTTCGGCCATCTGAAGTAGCCTAACAAACCTAACCTACCTATACTACTTATACAAGGTGTAACAAAAATACTGATGATCCGTTAAAGGGCATAATTGGTATCGTATTGCGAGTAGGAAAAAGTAGGAGAAAAATATTTTGGACACGAAAAAAAATTTTTTTTTGTATGGGGCGAGTCGTCCCAGCTGGCCAACCCTCCATACAAAACCAAAAATTTTTTTCGCGAGAAAATTATTTTTTCTTACTTTTTCACAATAACAATACGATACCAATTATGCCCTTAAAAGGATCACCAGTATTTTTGTTACATCTTGTACTTACATTGGTTTAATGTGACTATCGTTAAAAAATTACACAGGAACATTACGATCTAAGTACCTGGTTTTACGATCGGCCGCCGACATATATGTATATGAGCAAAATAGGTATCTAAGTTAAGTAGAATAGTCCCCCCCCCTCTTGTTATTGCCTTATATAGTTACGGCCGTTTTATTAAATAGTCACACAACAAAAACAAACTAAATATTTATACAATAACATAACTTCATTTAAACAGCTCGTAATTTTCACGCGCATGTTGACATTTACCATCGGTTGGACATCGAATTGTTTTTAAAAATAAATTTCCAGGCACACGTATAAATAATGGACTTTCAACTCCAAATAGGGTTGCCATAAGTCAAGATTGAAAATCCTAAAGGAATTCAGGAAATCGAGTAAGTATGTCCTATATTTCCAGATTCCAGATGCCCAATGTTAAGATAAGATAAGATAAATCTTTATCAATACATAGTATAAAACAAAGTCGCTTCCTGAGGCCAGTTTTATAAAGCTACAAAATACAATTTACAAGCGGAAGTCTCTTTCTAACTCATAGGGTTAGAAAGGGAGTTCCACTTGTAAATTGTAACTTGTAGCTTTATAAAACTGGCCTCTGCTGTCTGTCCCTATGTATGCGTAGATCTTTAAAACTACGCAACGGATTTTGATGCGGTTTTTTTAAATAGATAGAGTGATTCAAGAGGAAGGTTTATAGGTATGTATAATTGCACCCTTGCCTTGCAAAGCCGGGCGGGTCGCTAGTTTCATATAAATTAAATTTCCGGGGTCTCCGCACTAGGCTTCGCCTGTATCGCGGTGACCCACAGATTGAATATAATCATATAATTAGGTATAATATAATCATATTACATAACATATAATACAGGTACTAAATAAGCCAAATTAGATAACAAATAGATTTGGTTGAACTTATGGGTACTTAAACTTTAAAGTATTTTAAATTAGACACTTAACCTAAAATGTCTTAACTACTTAAAATAGTTGCTTATAATAATGTAGTTATTTTATCAGTTTAGTATGTGGATATACTATAGTAGGTACTGTACTGACGTAGGTAGGTATTTAATTATGTGCTTTTTAAAACCGATCACGCAGATTCGTGAATTTTTGTCAGATCTGTTAAAGTTCGCAGGCATGTGAATGGCGCGGCGCTAAAGTATTTATTTGTAAATGTGGAGCGCGAGTGGCATCATGAGTGGATTACCCTGTTGCACGTCTAACCTCGAGAACGCAGCTTTTATTATCATTTGTTTATTATTATATTACTTTGAGCCTGGCCTGGGTTAAAGACCCCCCCACAACTTATGATCACGACGCTATGCTGTTTCTTGACCACTTCCCCAAAAAGGGGGCCAGTTTATCCCGCCATCGCAGGCGGATTTGAGTTTTCGCCCTTTGCTTAATAATTTGCAAAATATTGGTGTTAAATTACAGAAAAATCGTGACGAACACTAGCAGTGTGAAAATCCCGAAATATCGAAACATCCTATCGTATGGCAACACTGCCAACGAATGAATTACACGAAATTGCCAAATTGGCGCCAGAATTGCGCTGCACAAATACAAGGGGAACAAATATTTGTTTTTATCCATAAATTAGCGGGATAAATTGATTTCTGGCGCTGAAAAAGCGGATTAAGCTGGCAACTGGACAGTTTTCGTTTAGGAACGTTTATCGGGTTTAGTTGCATGTGACTTCTGTTCTGTGAGTAGCACAGAAACACAAAATGGATTTTACACATACATACAATCACGCCTATTTCCCAAAAGGGGTAGGCAGAGATCATGGATTTCCATTTGCTACAACCAAAACGGCTCTCCGTGAGCCGCTCCGTCTCCGTGGATACTATACTAGTATAAAACCACTTGATACTTACCAATTACTTAAGGTTATTGGGAAGTCAAGGATTTTCTGAGTCGCAATTTATAAAACAACAATTAGTCGTCTCATCATAGTCGCTGGCCTATAACCGCGAAGCACTTCGTTCATCGAATCGTCTATTTCCATGACTCTCTTTCGTATAATATGGAGAGCGATAGAGACGGGACCGGGTAATTTGCAGAAAAAATGTACCTTTACTTAGTCCCAACGTGGTCCCAACTGTCCCAAAATTTACATACAAAAAATTCGTTACGTTCATAAAAAAAGTGTAACGAAACTGAGAAATTATCAGTTTCGTTACATTTTTTTATGAACGTAACGAATTTTTTGTATGTAAATTTTGGGACAGTTGGGTCATTTTTTTATTCTATCAGACTCGATAGAGCTCATGATTCTGCATGCGATAGACTCAAAATATATATGAAATTAAAAAAAAAAGTAAAGGTACATTTTTTCTGCAAATTATCCGACCATCGTTTTGTCGATTTTCGAACTTCGCGGTAGGCCCTCTGTTTAATACCCTCACTTTCAATAACGGCTCTTATTATAGGCAACAATTTTATTGTCCTGTAACCTTCTCAAGTCAAATCGGCTCGTAGTAGTACAGTCAGCAGCTAAAGCGAGGTATACCTAGGGCTGCCATCTCTAAATTGCCCGAACCCGGACAATAATTTAAAAAACCCGGACATTTGGCGTAATTCGCATTTTTTCCCCGGACGTGTCCAAATCAATAATGGCACTAAATAATTAAATTCAATGGGTTGGTCACATAAAAAGCGTCCGGGTTTTCCCCGAACACTTATTAAAAACCCTCCCGGACGCACCCCGGACGGCCTCCAAACTAGGACAAATCCGGGGAAACCCGGACGGATGGCAGCCCTAGGTATACCTATTACCAATAACCTTTCAGTGCTTAACAAAATCATGCGTATTTTGCTTTCCCGAAGGTCGACTGCTACCTTAGGCCATTCAACCAACCGGACCGGCCATATAGTCTGCCGATTTTTGCGGGGGAGGGGAACGTCAAATGTATGCGTAACGTCAAAATAGCCAAGTCAAGCCATACATAAACGTCAGTCCATACAATGAGTATTACCAATGGTCATCTATTTTCGGCAGACGGGAACAACGCCTGTCAGTGGCCGCTCCGGTTGGTTAAAACACATTCACCGCTATGCTACGCGCGTAGCGCTACGCCGTAGCCGATAACATGGGTTTCCCCGCTATGTAGCGAAAATGCTTCATAGAGCCGTGACGACAACGTGTCATTATCACTGAATGGGTTAAATGCTCTAACCCAAGTAACATTTTAAGCTAAAAAGATGCTTAAATTCGCTAGTAAACAGCTTAGAGCTTAAAAACTGATGAATAACGGAGTAGAAAATCTGTTGAAGCTGAACTAGCGCAGAAAAGGTTTCTCTTATACAGTCAGGCTGATTTACCGCTGTATAATGTTGAAAGTATTACTTTTGGCTTTATATTAACATAAAAAAACACAATTATACAGAATTAAGTGCTAAAAAAAGCGAATTGCATTTTTTGAAAACTAAAGCTTTGTAACGGCAGAATAAGAGCATACAATGATGTTATTGTCTGAATAATGGTGTAAACCTACTCGGTTATAATGCCATTACATGAAGCTGTATAATACCTGAATAATGGTTCTTTAGAAAGCCTTTATAAAGCTGTAACCTTTACAAGAGTTTTATGTAATATTATAAGCTGTTTAAAAGCGTATTCATACTATTTTATAGAGCCGAAAATTAAATACTATTACACAGCAGCTATTGAACTCGAGGCTGGTAAACACACTCAAATTTTTCCTTAGTTCAGCATATAGCTTCAAAATCGAGTACTTGAAGAGCTAATGCTGTTTAAATTAGGAACGCCATTAATACCATAACCTACAATCTTTAAAAATCCTAAAATGGGTTTGTTATTATGTTTCCCAATTATAACACTTAAGTAGTTACTAATTACATGTAGTAAAATAACTTTATTGTTAAATAGAGAAGCATAAGTAACACAAAAGAGTCAATCTAAAAATAAAGATGCGATCCACTAAATCACAATATACAATAATTATTGAATTATCTCTATAATTTCGAGGGCGCGTGAGTTTTTTGTTTACAATTAGTATATACATTTACATAAAACTAACAGCCGCAAGCAGAATAGGTACAGAATATCGTTTATTACCGCACTTGGTTTAGTTTCCTTTTGTACACTTAATTGATGCGTATATTTTACAAGATGTCTTCGAATTATGACGTTCCAAAGTAGAATAAACACAACTCGGGTAAAAAAATCTCTTATGTAGACTTTTGTCAGTTTACTGCTGTGTATATAGGCATAAAAAGTGTAGCCGAGGAGTATTAGCTGTATAATGGAATTTATTTATGCTGTATATCAGCCATCACTCAGTAATAATACAGCTGTTAACCAGCTAGATCTACACTCAAAGCTGTTAAATTCGTCGTTAAACAGCTATATCAACACTTAGAGCTGTAAAATTCGTCGTTAAACAGCTATATCAACACTTAGAGCTGTATAATTTGGGGCCCTTTTTGAGGATATAACGGTCTCCAAGCCCGTCAATACAGCCTTTATACAGCAGAAAAATTGGCGGATACAGCTATTATACAGCTCAAAATGTTACTTGGGAAGACTCTACATAGACGACCGCAGCCTAAGAACTTTTTGAAGCTCATGTCGATTGCGCCATCTATGTCAAAGCCCCCTAAAGATACCCAATATGTAAGAGAAATGTCACCTGCACTGCTACTCCACCTAGTAACAAATAGCGTACTAGTAGCTACATGATGATGACGATGATGAGTAGCTACGCTACACTAGCTACTAGGTGGAGTAGCAGTGCAGGTGACATTTCTCCTATATACATTATCTTTAGGGGGCTTTGACATAGATGGCGCAATCGACATGAGCTTCAAAAAGTTCTTAGGCTGTGGTCGTCTAAGTTCTACTAAAGAATATAGTTGTGCTGAAAAACGCTAGGAGGATGATGCGATATGCGATCTCCGTTCGTTCCAATCTCCTTAGCTCGGCGTATGACGCAAATTGGACAGGTGTCGTTGGGGATCTTTAGACTCGACTCGACTCGTCACAGCTACTCGAGTCTGGTACCTCGCGCAGCTCTCACAGTTAACGAGTTTCGGCGCACTGGGCTAGGGCTGCCACTAATCCGTTGATTCGTTACATGATCCAGCTTGCATGTACGAAGACAGCCATGCCGAAAATCTTTTCCCAATATTTTTTTATACATTAATGAACCCCCGAAACAGCTGATGTGAATAAAACGTGTCTATTATACCCATCATTTTGTAACACTGACCACAAATTATTAATTTGTGTCAGTGTACGGACAAAGGGACCACTTTGTCAATATGGAGTTACTAGTAGGTACTTTCTAAAACCACGCAATATGCACTATACCGGGTGTACAATCCAAATGGGTCAGTATGGAGAAGTCGGAAACTATGAGAGATAGCGAGATCTGTTCTTAGGAACCATGACGTCGATTTTAGATTTAATAATAATTACATTCAAGCTTTTTTATTAACTCTCTTACATAACCGGGAATCGAACCTGGTCAAAATCAATGTGTATAAATTCTGCAAGTCAAATGGCTACCATTTTGAACATTTACTTAAATAAAATAATTATCTTATTGGTGGGTTTTTCTTTCAATTATTTAAACAAGATTCCATTAGGGTTGTGCTTCTTGCGACTTGCAGAATTTGTGACATAAGCTCCCAAGCAAAGGACGCTCTGTCGGAGGGGCTTGTTTGTTGTATGGCTAGTTGAACCGATCCGTGACTCGTGACAGCAAAGCGCGCTATCGGCTGCCCGCCGGTGATCGGCGCAGCGCGCACACTCGGATAGAGCTTGTTGAGATATGATCTTGCGTCGGCGCAGCGCTGCCCGCGTGACAGGCAGCGTATTTGGTTCATGCAGCTTATAGGGTAAAATGCTGGATAGTGCTTGCATTGTGATAGTGATGGACGAGACACCACCAGGGGGGTACAACTCAAAATAAATCTGTCAAAAAATTTGAGTTTGACACGACGTATCCGATACGTTTGCATAAGTGCGAAAGAGAACTTGTCATGCGTTAAGAAGGGACAACATGATTCGTGACGTTACGTGACATTACAGAGGTCTCTCTGTATTATACTATTATTTACTCTGTGACACCACTACGGAATCCTACACTAGCATGACCCGACATGCTCTAGGTAGTTTTTTTTAAATCGACGCACCGATACAGCGCAACCCTAGCACGGCCTGCGCCTCAGCTCAAGTCGACAGGATCGTCGCGATTGCTAATAAAGGCCTGCAGCGATTTCAATTTGGCTACGATAGCCCAGTCAGCCTAGTAATGGAATCCTACCATAAGTATAGATTAAATAATGGAAGAGATTTGACATCTTTTGCATAGGTAGACTATTCGCTTTATACATAAAGCTCTATTTCATCCATAGAGTATACTGAATAGTATTCATCTAGAGGGTATGGAACTCATACTATACATTCGATATCCGACAGTTTATAGAGTATGAAAACACAGGGTGTATAACAAAAATACTGGCGATCCGTAAGGGCATAAATGGTATCGTATTGCGAGTAAGACAAAGTATGAGCCCATTTTTTTGGACTCGATAAAAAAAACTGTATGGGATACGTCTGTAAACGTCGTCCCAGCCGGCCAACCCTCCACACAATAAAAAAAACATAATTAGAAATTTAGAACACGATAGTAGATTATGCCCTTATAGATCACCAGCATTTTTGTTACACCTCGTACTGTGTAATGAAAGTAAACTTTTGTTCCACTTCGTTTGCGCTACCCTCACGAAGTCGCTCACAGACAATCGCACGTTTTTCATCTGAGTTATCATAATTTTATGGAGTTATGTGCTTATAGTTTGGTAAATCAAAATCCTCTGTAACAGCATAGGCAGAAAGCCACCGTGTTCGGAGACACGACCGCACGCACTGGCCAGCAGAGCAACGTTACCAAAATATAAAATTTACAGAAGAAGAAGGTCAAATTCAATTTGAAAACAATCTCTACAGACAACTAAAGCCTTCTTTTTATGGTGTCTATACATATAATGGCGCATTGCGATACGTTGCCGTCTACCTAGGTGCAATAAAATTGGTCGATAATCAAAAACCGCAATGTATTGAAAATTGCAGGTGATTAGTGAAACAAGGTCAATAGAGGAGAAGTCCTCGTGCCGTATCTCTTCTATTGTATTATCTTTCGCATGAACCTCTGGCCTATAACCGCGAAGCACTTCGTTCATCGAATCGAATATTTCCATCACTCTCTTTCGTATATGCAAGAGCGATAGAGACGAGACCATCGTTTTGTCGATTTTCGAACTTCGCGGTAGGCCCTCTGAACCAAAACTGTCGACCGTGATACAACTGAGAAGTGATGGTTTTCCGATTGCGGTGTCGCTGTCAAACGTCAGAAAGAATTCGACAAGACACTTAGGTATATCATGCTAGTGACGGCTCGGCACGAGTCATTGAGGCATCTAATGTTGACTGTACGTGCGTACAGTCACCGGCAATAGTATTTTCCTACATGAAGGCCGCAAAAATAAGAGCGTGTCACATATTTTTGCGGCCTTTATGTAGGAAGGTATACCAGCGTATAGAGTCTGTCCAGAAAAAGAAGTGTCGTAGTTTATATGGGAGCTCATACATTCTACGACACTCTCTTTCCGGACAGATGTACCGTCAAATGCTACAACATTGCCTACGATACTCAACTTTGCCTGGCTTGAGAAACATCGTTTTCTTCACTAAACAGCTTTTTATATCTTATTCTTGAGATGGGAGAAAGGCGGCCATCTCAGCAATAATATAATATAAATAGCTATTTACTGATTTAAACTCACACGATTTTCACTCATTATTTTGTCAAACACGGGACTTAATCGCGTACACTTACTTTTAATTTTCCTGACGTTTCGAGCGTGTCATAACGCTCGTGGTCGCAGGCAGGCAAGAAGAAGAAGGGAGGGTGGTGGTGGTGAGTCTGCCACCACGAGCGTAATGACACGCTCGAAACGTCAGGAAAATTAAAAGTAAGTGTACGCGATTAAGTCCCGTGTTTGACAAAATAATAAATAGCTATTTAGTGAAGAAAATCATGTTTTTCAAGCCAGGAAAAGTTGTAGCAGTTGACGGTAGTATTTTTCCACATAAATGCGACAACCCCACACGCAATAAATGCGTTTTTATATGGAGGGTACTTTATTTATGTCTCTTAAAGTAAAACATATGTTAATCCATTTTAAAAGAATCCTTACAGTGATTGGCGCTTATGGTGTGAAAGGCGGCAGACGCCGAGGGGCCCACTTTATGGGGAACGTCACATTTATGTAAATAAGGGCTGAAGTAAGCGGCTCCGACGTATTATTCCCTGAGGTGGTTTTTGTAAACACATTTGCACGTAGACTACCTCCCATAGATTCCTTATCCGAATATTATAATCATAAATGTTTCTACCTGTGAATGGGTTCTAGCAGGTGTAAAATAAAATAACAATACTCTACTGAAAAAAGAACAAGCTAAATACTTCAGCTCATCAGCCATAAGACGTCCACTGCTGAACATAAGCCTCCCCTGCTGCTGCGATGCTGCTGCGCCCATCTTCCGGTATATTCCCTTAGCAGACTCCTACTGCAACCACGAGACGATATGGTGGGGGACAATTCTAAGGCCGGGCACGGCCCCCCTACTTCGGCTATTCCATTAATAACCAAAATTTGGTAAGGCGTTAATAATAGCAGATTGTATTACAAGGGAGCAAAATGACTTATTTCGGTCGAGGGTAGCGTGTTGAATCCCGAACAAAGGGAAGGATTCCAGAATAGAATCCGGAGCGTAGCGAGGGATTCTAACGTGGAATCCTGAGCGTAGTGAGGGATTCAAGTGACCCGAGATCTAAATAATTTTGCTACCGCATAGTACACTCTACTTTGCACTCCTTCTATGAGAAAAACGAAAACAAAGGTACTAAACTACCTATCTGCTAGAAAAAGAAGTTATACTATTAAGTTATAGTTATAGTCACTTTTGCTCCCTGTAAATGGGCAACAAATCGCAGAGGGATCAAAAGTCACTTTTGCTCCCTGTAAATGGGCAACAAATTACCCTTTTTCGAATAGTAGGGTGGTAGGGTTGAAAAGTTTATTGATTGTAACATTTATAACTCAAGGTTTACGTATAAAGCACAAAACATTTTGGTAAGTAATAAGCATACCCCGGGGATTTGGGTGCGGGAATAACTTGAGAAAGAGTAGAGATAAACAGATAGGTTATATTGACAAATAATCATATTGTGCCTAATGAATGAATACCTTCCTGCGAATTGTAAACAAACTACGCTCACAAGAATCACGAGTTCTTCAAATGCAGTTGAATATTTAATTATAGATTTGCCTATAAATATTTAAGGTATCAAGAAGGCTTATTATTCCAGGGGGTTAAAAATGTTATAGGGGTGTATGTATAGTGTATGGGTATGTTTGTGTCATGTGTTCCACAGTAGTGTCAAAACTACATCGCCAGTAGCTATCGATGAGACGTAAATGATTTGTTACCTTAGGGGCGGTTAATTTAGTTTAGGGGCTGGTGAAATAGGGTAACTTTATAAATTCATTTTAAATATTGGGATGGGATTAACATTTTTAAATGTTCACATGCACCGTCTAGTGGGCAAGCGATCTGTGTTGTAAACACATTCGAACGTAAATGCTCGGGATTTGTCGTTTTGAAAGGAGGGTGTTGCAAACTGTTGTTTTTTGTTTTAATGCTCTGAACCGTGTTGGGAGTTGCCATAATTTAAATCATACAGTTTTTTATACAAGGTGTAATAAAAATACTGGTGATCCTTTTAAGGGCATAATTGGTATCGTATTCTAATTACGAAAAAGTAAGAAAAATAATTTTTCGCGCGAAAAAAGAATTTGGTTTGGTATGGAGGGTCGGCCAACGGAATCACCTGTCCCATAGAAAAAAAAAATTCGCGTCCAAAAAATTTTTCTCCTACTTTTTCTTATACTTCGTTTTTTTTCAGATTAGAAAAATCGTGCGATTGTCGTCATGCGATTTTTGGGAAAACGATTTAAAAATTTTCTATTTTGCATCGTATTGGCTTAAGCGTATCACTAATAGTGGAAAAAAGTAGTTTCATTTATGTTTTGCCCAGATATGGCTGAAAAAAATACAGCTAAGTGTCGAAATCGACCGTTATTTTTCTAATCTGAAAAAAAACGAGGCATAGTCGTAATCGTAATAGTATTTTTGTTACACCCTGTATTGCTAGGTAAGGTAGGGCTTGCAATGTGGCCAATTCCGGAATTCCGGAAACAACTACCGGTATAGTTGAATTATCGAGAGCGTGGAATTGCATATGTAGTGGTTGTACGGTGTTGTGCCTCTTTGTGTGCGGATTCAAATATAGAATGCCTGTACACAAACAATACTACTACATATGCAATTCCACGCTCTCGATAATTCATCTATACCTATTGCAATCCATAATTATAATGGCTTCTACAATTGGCGCAATTTTGAAACAAAACTCGCGAGCGATTTCGAGACGTTGCCGTCTAGGTAGGTGCAACGAAATCAATCGATGGATCAAAAACCGCAATGTATTATAATTTTAAACAAAAAAAGAACCGACTTCACTTAGGATCCGCTATTCAAAGAGGAAGTGGCCGAATTGCTGTAAAAAAAAAACAGTCGAATTGAGAACCTCCTCCTTTTTTGAAGTCGGTTAAAAATAGTGAAATCACTATAGGTGTGCCTATAATAGTTGAAGAGTTCCCTCGATTTCTCCAGGATCCCATCATCAGATCCCGACTTGGTGACAATGGGACCATCTAGGGGTTATACCTGTTCGATTAAAAAAAATGAAAATCGGTTCACGATTCACGGAGATATGGAGTAACATACATACAAAAAAAAATGATAAAAAAAATCAGTCGAATTGAGAACCTCCTCCTTTTTTGAAGTCGGTTAAAAAATCGCGGGTGGCTAGTGTGGTCGCTTACGCCTGTAGAGAGCCTAACCCTTTGCGACAGTTGTATAAAAAGTGTACCAATACAGAAACTTGAATAATAACAACCCGAGGAAGTTCGTTCAGAATTAATATGCCGAAAGTTTTTGACAGCCGAGTCTCCGAGTTTGGGCTGAAGACAATGCATTTTAATGTTATACGTGATAACGACACTACTGGTTTTCGAACTCACAAAAATCCTCTACAAACGTAAGCGACTAGTCACCTGCGATTTTAATACATTGCTGTTTTTGATCCATCAATTGATTTCGTTGCACCTACCTAGACCGCAATGTCTCGAAATAGCTTTCATTACCGTGGAAGAGCAGCGTACCCGAGATATAGTTCATGATGCAGAAGTAGTATAATGTAACGTATACTATCGGGTTCATAATTGCATGGCCAATTTATCAATGAATTCATTCATAAATTGCCCATGCATTTTTTAACCCGATGGTAGAAAGTCTACATGAAGTTATTTTCAGTTATAGCAACTGCCGTTGAGTGAGTATTATTGGTAGCACCGCGCAGAGATGAGCTCGAGGCCCGGAACAAAGGTCCGGATCCGGAACGTCCGGAACTACACGCGCAGTTATTTTGAGCTTCTTAATCAAATCTCTTCCCGCCTGCCACGTGCCAATTGCCACATTTGCCCATAATGTTGTTTAATTTAATAAACAGTGCTATGAAACTTTAGAACAATTTTCAGGGATATTATAATCGTATTTATTAGTATTTTGTCGTATTTAGTGCGTTTTTAATTTTTTCTAAAACTCGTCTAAACCACATTCACTGCTATGCTACGCGCGTAGCGCTACGCCTACGCCGTAGCCGATAACATGGGTTTCCCGCTATGTAGCGAAAATGCTTCGTAGAGCCGTGCAGCGTAGCTGATCTGATCTGATCCCAGCATTTTCCTGCTTTGTAGAGAAAAGTGACTACGAACAGAGAGCCCTCTATGGGTTCCTGGCAATGTATTAAGCTGATTGTGTTTATAGAATCCGACAATTCTAAATTTGCATGGACTTTTTGACAACAAACTGTAGAACTGCCATCATAAACCTCAATTTTCATATTCGATACTTTAATGCTTGCAAAGAATTAATTAAACTACTTTAGATACTTTACTTATTTACTCTCGTATATAACCGTCCTTGTTGCAGGCGCGGTCGCAGCTTAAAATTGGGGGGGGGGGGGGGGGCACTAAGGCAAAAAAAAAATCCAATTTTTGAGGGGGTCAGTAACAATTTTTTTCCATTTGAAATGTACGATTTGGGGGGGGGGGTCATGTCTCATGTGACCCCCCCCCCCCCTGGGACCGCGCCTGCCTTGTTGCTAACGTTCTCTATGGCTACATTTACAGCTTTACCATAGTCAACGAGAAAATAATGCTATTGTCTACAGCAAAGTTCAACGTTATATAACTTTAGACTAACATTAGCAGTGATCGGCGAAAAGGATTCACACGGTGTGAATGACGTCAATCATTATGCTAGTATGGATATGCCGCGGCATTTGCGGGATAGAAAAATAAAATTACAGTAATTTTCACAAACATTTGTAATTAAGTATTTTAATGAAATTATTTATTTCGCATATTATTATTTTTTTTTGTCTCTATAAAATTAAAATAACAAACCATTATTTTACTGGTCAACGAGCGAGTTCTTAGTTCGGAACCGACTACTAGTTATTATAAGTCGTAACCGACACTTATTAATTGTTTCAAACATATACAAAGACGTATGTTTTCGAGCAGTTTAATTGGTATTATGGCATAATACTATGTCTAGTTAAATTCCCGCGGTGTGGCAACCTTTTCGCCGATCACTGAACATTAGGCATTACATGAAACTTAGTAAAAGTCGATTAGTCTTTATTGGTCTCTGCCGCAATCAAAGCGGCCAACACGCAAGAATCCAAGGCAACATTTTAAAAAGAAATCCCCGACCTTCGTCACTTGTCCGGGCGTTCCAAATTTAATTTGCTTTACACAGCGAGCGTTCGAATGAAGCTTAACTTAATAAAGGTGATTTAGTAGCTAACTCGGTACAGTAAGAAAAAAAAATTATATTAGGCTTGTACGTTTATTTTCTTGTATGATATATTTGAATATGTATGAGTAATATATAGTAACGTGAACGATCACACTGCACAATGCACATGTGACATGTGACAAGAAATGAAACTGCAAAGGGACATCAGTCCAAGAAATATAATACTCTGGGCGAACCGTGAGCGTGAGCATCCTATAATTCTAGTAATTTAAGCATCTGTCCATCTTATCAATACCTACATAGATGTCTAGAGTATCAGAGTTTATCAAATAATTGGCTTCCAGGTTCCAAGTACTAGAAAAATTCTTTCTTTATTACCATCAGTTTGATTGTTATTTCTCCAAATCTTCTCTATATCTATATGCAATCTACTGCTGTTGCATTGTATGCACTTTCTAAGTACATTCCTCCAGAAGATCCCTCATTACTCGTATATTTTCCGCCCAGTACCATTTCAGTACAGAATACTCGATTATAACAGACCTCCACTCCATAAGCAATTACGACGAGAACTTACGTACAAATTAAAGCAAGACATGCAAATCTCGCGCTAAACCTGTGTATTTCAAACATTTCAAACGCGCCTAGCATGGGTGGCCATGGGTCTAAAAGTCTAATCTTGTGTTGTTTTCGTAGGCAGCATTAGATTTCACTTTTCATCAGGTCCTATTAGTGCTGGAGCCGACCATACAAGAAATTTATAAAAAAAAATTACCCTTTTTCTTTCATATAGCTTTGTAAAGTTGTGGCTCCATGGTATCGAATATCGAATGTTCTCAATAGCGAATATTCCGCAAAACTCTGCGCAGGGGGCGCGGCACCTACAGTCTACTACCGCGAAACACGAAAATAAAGATTTCGTTACCTGGTTCTCTGTCACTCTTACATATTCGAGCGATAGAGACGCATATGTAAAAATTTAGATTCTCTCATTTCACGATAGGCCCTCTGTAAACAAACCGCCTTTACTTGGTGAACAAATAGCATATTTAATCGTTATAAATTATCTATGAAAACTTGTAAAAAAACTGTTTAAGGTCTAGTATGTATTAAGAACTCTATGGTTTACCGATGTGCCGGTGCTGCACTCTGGCGGCAGAACATTGCAGTAATATCCCCACATATCACCTATTCGTCAGTATATTAGGTTTCCCAAATTTTAACCCGATTACTCGGTGCAACGGTGGGTTGTTATGGGTGTGTGTGTGTTTACAGAAAGAGCGCGTGCAGATACTTTTGAACATCTCGTCCGTTTAGCTATTTCTAATGCCGAATGTTCTTTTGTGATTCTCTAGCTAGACCAAACGTGCCAGATTTTGATAATGTATAAATTGTAATGTACATCGGGTTCAGAATTGCATTAACAATTAATGAATGAATTCATTGATAAATTGGCCCGTGCTGCAATTCTGAACCCTATGATACATAGTAAACTATGAGCTGGCTTCGGAAAATGTGACACAATAACGAGAGCAATGAGACCTCTCTAGTAAGTTTACTACACCATCTTTTTTCTAGATCTATACTTGTAGTAAAAGTTGTTTAAAATCGTAAATAAATTCAGGTCATCAAGTCTTTGATTTCAGTTTCGTTTCGTCGAACTTATGGTTTTCCAAACATGCTAGCCATGCCTTGTAATCTGACTTCCAAATATCTATCTCAACCCCCAAAGATATCTACAATCAGGGATCCGACAACAAATCTTGAGTTTTAGCAATTACCATGTAAATTTGAGAAGTTGGCGAAATAATTTAAACCGGATTCAACAAACAATTTATATGTTAATTCTGGAGGTGTGGGCCGGAGTGAATTAGTCGACTTGTGAGATCAGGGCAGGCGTACGCCGTGTTGTATATGTAAAGATATACTTACAAAGAAAAGCATTAATATTATAAGTAGAATCTGGAGCAGCGTCACTTTACTAGGGTAGTATTTAAATATGGTGGTGATTAGTAGTAGTGGTCTCTTAGATTAGCGCAGGGTTTCCCAATCTTTTTAGTCCGCGGCACACAGTGCAAGTTTAAAATTTTTTCGGCGCCCTACCTTAGCCAGGCTGTTTGGAATAGGTATAGTATGGTGAAGAGGATGGCCTCACGGTGACCCTCTGTACTTTCTACGGCGCACCGAGGCGCCGGCGGCGCATAGAGATTATAGAGAATCCCTAGATTATGCTGCATCTTACTTCCGCTGTGTCCTACGTGAGCGAATCAATGCGAACGCGAAGCGGCAAAGAAACAGACGAGAGCGATTGATGTGTCCTACGTAGCTAAACAACACGCGAACGTGAAGCGGTGCGGCGCGAAACGAAGCTAACCCAATTTGTATTTCGCGCGAGTTAGACGCTTCAATTCGGCCACATAGGACACATCAGCCTTACGTGAGCGAAACAACGAGAACGCGAAGAAGATGCGGCGCGAAGTGAATAAGGGTAAAAACATACTATTCCCACGTACGCAACGCACGCAATGCAACGTGGGAGAGATTGTGTGCACACTTGTCCCACGTATACGACGTGTATTGACATCAGACGCTAGAAACACACTATACCCACGTACGCAACGTATGCAATACTACGTGGGAATGACGCGCTAGGAGCGTAATATCTAGATTATCTAGAAAGTAGAAACACACTGGTCGTACGCGTGCGAAAGCGTGTGATATTGATATCCCCTCCACGTTCCCACGCCGGTCTGGCGCGACAGGTCGAACCATAGAGTATATTGAATGGTCGAACGTTGCATGGGACGCGTGGCATAGCATCGCGTATGACAAGTATGTTTCTAAGCATACAAATATCAGGGTCCAGATTTCATAATGCATTGCATACGTTGCGTACGTGGGATCAGTGTGTCCCTACCTTAATGTTTTATTAGCGACACTACTTACAGAACATATTTGATAATCATAAATAACCCCTCATGCACCTCTCACAATTTCTTTTCAAATAAATTAATGCGGTTATTGCAATATTATATTCAGGTAGGTACTTACTTACGCAAAAAATCGACCTACTGTTGCTCCTGAAAACCCTCTAAATTTCCAAACAACCTGCTATTAAGCATTATAATTACCAACTAATAAAAGAAGTTATTAAAATAACCAACTAATAAGTACAGCGTGAAACCTTTATCGATCAAAATTCTATCAATTCATCGTTAACAATTTCATTATAAAATCCCCCTAAACCGTTCCAAAACCCTCTAAGGTCCGACCTAATTGCATAAATATGTTTTGAATTTTAAATGATGGTAAGTCTTTTCAGAGGTAAATTTTATTATTCTTTCATTATCAACTTTGCCCATTAGGTTCCTCTGGGAACGCTGGGTTTGAAGGGACTTTATCAAAAATGGAGATTACCTCTTAGACATAGACCTATTATTAAATTGGGCTATTGTTTTATTATTTAATACAATTAAAATAGGCACAAATATTATGTTTATTTTTACCCGATTTCCAAAAAGGAGGAGGTTCTTTTTATTATTTTTTTGTGCATGTTACTCGATATTTCCGTGAATCGTGAACCGATTTTCAAATTATTATTTTTATCGAACGGGTAGTATAACCCCTAGATGGTCCCATTGTCACCAAGTCGGGGTCTCATGATGGGATCCTGGAGAAATCGAGAGAACTCTTCAACTATTATAGGCACACCTTGGCCACTTCCTCTTGGAATAGAGGATCCTAAGTGAAATCGGTTCTTTTTTGTTTAAAATTATCGTTTAAATCTTTAATTTATAGTAATAAAAAAGTATTAATATGAGAAACGGGTAGTACGGTCACGGTCACGTCTAAAATGTTTGGTAAATAGATACATTTACTCAATGCGACAAAAAACATGTATCCAAGTCATCCAAGACCTTACTTACGCCTTGGGCCGTAATCTAACTTTAAAACACGCACAGACACGATCCAACTTCAATACAAATCCAATGCAATAACAATTAACACAATACAGCTAACGCCTACACGTCTGAATCAAAAATGACGGAATTTGCTTGAAAATTACTGAGATGCAATTACAATACGACTTCAATGTTGGTTGATTATTGGTTGAGTGTTGGAGTTATGTTTAAAACAGATTGTGTTGTTAATGTATTGTTTATACATTTTAAATTTAGAATACGGCACGGATAGAGTCGTGGCTACATATTTTTGATAAATTAAATGTTGTAGTACCTACCTGTATCTATTGTATATTCATACGTGATTGTAAATCTACAGAAAATGAAAGTAATAAGTTACATATACCCAGTTAAATATGAACTTTATTTCTTAATATGTACGTACGTAGCCACAGATTTGCTTATCAGATTTCTCAGTGTATATTTTGCCGGAGATAACGTGCAATTTTGTATGTACGTAAGTATCATCGCTAATTAATAAATACTTTGTGCTGTTTGTGGTTTTTCTTATTGTGCCCATTCGATGATTTATAGTATCTTCCCATATTTGCAACCATAAGGCACCTGTTCGACTGCCGACGATAAACGAGATGCGTTCGTGGGCAAGTGTGAAATTTCTTGTCGGCAGTGTGAATTCAGTGAGTATCCCGTTTCGTTGAAATAGTGTGCATAAATGGTATAGTAAATCTATGCTTCACATCAAACATGGTCAGAATCTAAATAGGTATTTAACTAAATTGCATTCTACGTGCTATAAGCTTCGCGATGGTCAAATAAGTCAGCTGTCTAGTTTTGTTTGTGGAGATTAAGAGTTTGTTTCGTTTAGTAGTGTAAAGAAGCTATAGCTGGTTTTCAGAATCTGTAACAATATTAAACATGATTTTATTAAAGTACCGAGTTTGAAGCCACACTTTTATATGCTTCCTTGTGTTCATATAAAGACACATAATATTTTAATTTTAATTATTCGCTTTTGTTTTTTGTTCGGTTCGTGTTGGTATTCTTTGGAGTCGGTTTTCATCTCCGTCGTAATATATGAAGCGAAAAAAAGAGGAACCGTATGATAATATGAAAAGAATAAACGACACTCGATTGAGACGATAAAAAAATTTGAAATGATACCTTCAATGACCATAACGACTTAAAAAGGTACCTAGGTAAATTACTTACTGCAACGAAGGTTTCAAGAGACATTTCGTTAAACGGACCGGCTTTTAAAACAAGTCGTTTGGACGTAGTGAGTTGCAGCAAAGCCACTTCCTTCTGAATCTTCGGATCCAATGCTATCCACTTGCTTTCATATATGCCGGAGCTAACTGATAAACTCTGCAATACAATATTTTTTCGATAGGTCAGGCGAAGAATAATAACATTTTGAACGGGGCAAGGAATTTTTTTTTTGGATTTGGACTTGAGTTTTACAATATTTTGGCAAATAATTCAAAAGCAGGCATATGGTTTGGTAAGCTGGCGGGCAGTCCCAAATACAAGTTGTAACTTGGTAGCAGTCCGTCTGTACCGCGCTATAGAGATATCTGGCTTTTTCTTGTAAAAAACTTTTCTTCAAAAAAAAATCAGAATTGGACAAAACTTTCTGCATCTGAATGAACATTATTAAAACTTACCTCAACAGTTACTTGATTGCTGAACCAATAGAAAATTGGACAAAACTTTCTGCATCTGAATGAACATTATTAAAACTTACCTCAACAGTTACTTGATTGCTGAACCAATAGAAAGTCAAAAGTTGTATTAAAATGCCACACACGAATACCATGGCGCCCATCATTACTGGTAAGTCACCTGCCGCCTGAAATGATAATACCTAGTTATTTATAGTGCATGGGGGCAAAGTTGATGTTTAACCTCTCGTGCTTTTATTGAGAGCCGAGCAGCGAAACTCGAAAGATTCGAAAATTGAGCCACGAGCATACCGAGGGAAAAAAGGAAAAAAAATGCTGTATGGAGGGTTGCCCAGCTGTGACGACGTGTCCCATATAAAAACAATATTTTACCAATTATGCCCTTAAACGGATCACCAGTATTTTTCTTACACCCTGTACAAACATTTTCACCACACCATCACAAGAAAATATAAGCCATAAAATATGACAAATCGAAGCGAGGGTAGTGGCTTAAGAATAAGACAGTATGATTCTCTCTGTCTATGCTTGAAGTAAAACAAACCCTGGCCAAACTATAGTGTGTAATACGATGTAATGTCTTCCGTTAGTCATAATTTATTTTTAATTTTAATCGTAAATGAATTAAATTTTAAGGTTCTGCATATCCATACGGAATAGTAGATTGTATAACAAGGGAGCAAAATGACTTGAATAATGGAATCCTGAGCGTAGTGAGGGATTCAAGTGACCCGAGATCGAAATAATTTTGCTACCGCGTAGTACAGTCTATTTTTCACTCCTTCTATGAGAAAAACAAAAACAAAGGTACTAAGCTAGCTATCTGCTAGAAAGAGAAGTTATATAATGTTGTCTCATTTTAATCGGTTGCAAAGACAAGGAAAATTAAAGAAAACACAGAGGGATCAAAAGTCACTTTTGCTCCCTGTAAATGGGCAAGAAATCGCAGAGGGATAAATAATCACTTTTGCTCCCTGTAAATGGGCAACAAATTACCCTTTTACGAATAGTAGGAGTGAAAAAGATATTGCTGATATTGGTTTAAGTTGTGGTTACCTAGCTATAATTAGATAGGCATCGAAGTCAATTGTAACATAGATTTATGAGCATGTAAGACGTATTATCTGTTGGTAATCCTAAATCAAAAATATAATACCTACTGACTACTGTAACACGACAGATTGTAACAATAAAATACACTTACCTTCGAAATTTCTATGATGCAAGCACCTACGTTGATGGAGGCCACGATGAGGTATATAAACATCACAGATGATATCAGGTCTTGAAATAACTTCAGGTGCCTGTAAATTTGTGGCAGACTCAAGCAAACTTACATTACAGGACACCAATCCGACAAACATGACGTGCAATGAACCCACAAAAATATAATATAAACTTAAACTAGCAGGATACCACATTATTAAACACTACCATGATGCACTACTTTAGATTATCAGCCATTATGGCCAAGCCTGCAATATCAAAGGGCAAGCTACAAGTTAAATAATAATCAATCATATATTATCAATTTCCAGTTGCCAACCATATAATAGGGCACCTGTTCCACTGCCGACAATTAGCGAGATAGCGAGTTCGTAGGCAAGTGTGAAAACGTTCTCTCTGGCAGTGTGAAACTGTGAACTGAACAGTCAGTCTTGTTGAGAGAAATAAGAGCGCACAACATATTAATTATATTCCGTGGAAATAAGTATAGTAAACATTAAGAGTCCGGTAACGATTTGAAAACGAAAATCGCTAATAATTAAATAACGTAGGTACATTAGTTGCATATGATAAGATAGTCTTGGTATTGCAAAAAAATACGTTTGGTCCATAATGTCCATATACATATATTACTATACATAATTAGTATTTAATACCTGTAAACTCAATTCTTGCAGAGCTTTTCGCTAGATTTATTATTATATTTTTTTGGGTCCTTTAATATGCTTTTTATTATTTTATTTATTTGATTAAAAACATAGAGTCAGATTTATTTAATTTTTAAATATTTTATTCTATTATTTATTTAGATTTTCCCAAAAATATCACGTAAACTTCGGCAATTATTCTTAAAATTGCTCTAGCTAAACATAGTCTAAAAAATATTTGAAACTGCCAAAAAACTGTTCAAATAATAACCATGATTTGTTCACCTCTCCAAACCAAAAATCGCGAAACAGCTGTCAAATGACGGTATATTATTCATAAATTAAACATAAAACATAAAAAAATTTGCAATTTATGCTGTTTAAAAAGAAACAATCTTACGTATTCTACGTATAAAAACGAATAGAATTTCTGTTAGTTACCGCAAATTTTTATCAAAAATTTAAGCAAAATTGAAAAATACCTTTACCGGACTCTTAAGTTAGTAAAATTAAGAAGCAATTAGCCATGCTTAACAAATGAATCTCTTACTCGTATAAAGATGTGTGGAAACGGTGGCATTTTATTATATTCTGGTGGCTTTGATAATTGCTTTCCGGGTCTATAACTTTAGTGCAATACACTCGAGAAACCCTGAGCTGACCAGCGAAAAATATCATCGTAGATATCACCAATGAGTCCCAAGAAATGACGTATGCACTCATTATATTGCCCAGGATTGTCTGCAGAAACATGGAGTAATAGTATCCTGGAGGAACGTCCTGGTTGAAAGGAAGGTAGAAATGGAACAACGGTACGTAGATATCAGTTCCATTCTCCACGATTTGAGTTTTCTGGTAAGGCTCACTGAATATACTAAAATTGCAAGAGATGGCCATAAACCAGAATGCGTAAATGACTCTTCTGCTCTTCCTAATATAATGCTCCATCACGTCAATAACTTCGTCATCCTTGTCAGCTAGCTGTTCGAGTTCAGTCCGTGATATGAAAGCTATCAGTTTCTCCCAGCGGTGATAGTCCTTTCGAAATAAGATGGTCTTAGGTACGCCCATGTGAAAAGGAGCGGTTTGTAAAATGAACAAAAAAGCGCTGAGACTTAAACCGATCACGCATTTAAAATATTGACTGAAGAAAAAAGTCATGACTATGTAATATACCACCAGCTTGAAACGGGTGGATTTTAATTCCATATTCGGATGCCAGTTGCCAGTAAGGTTCAGAAAACGGAGATATGGACCCGCCGAAGGGTGCTCAGAATCTTCTAGACTCCTCAGCGCGTATTGAAGCGTAAATCGTGATGTTTTTTTGTTTCGAACGCGTTTATATTCCAACATTTTTTTTCGTTGGATGGCGGCCAAAGATAAGTCTAATGCTGTCTGAATCTGTCGGATAAATGAACAGTCCGATGAAAGTTGAAAAGTGGCGTGAGAATTCTAGTGAATTGCAGCTATGCATGTTTGATGGCGAATATTTCAGGTATGTGATTTGTGTTACGTATAATAACGGCTTAGACTTTCCTGGTTGAAATTGTAGTTAAATATTTAATTGCTATAATTTCCTATTTTGCAGAAATGACTATATAGTTTCTTTATCCAGTTTAACGTTTTATTAATGAATCAAAGAATAAGCGATAACGATGATTGTTAATGGTAATACATGGTTAATACTTGTTTCATTTCTATATTAAATGTTTGGTTTTTAATGTAAAATATTTCATATGTATTATCTTTCTATCTATATCTATCTATATGTTTATCTTCTGTCTATTCTATATCTTCTTCTATTATACATATAAAAAAGCAGAGGTGGGTCGAAAATCTGTGGATATATTGGTAAAAAAAAGAGTTAGTAGTTCTTAGAATAGAAAACAAAACACGTTTCGACAATTTTTCGAATTTTTGTCTGTTTGTTTGTTTAGATGCGAAGAGTTGGCGTGAAAACGCCTGAACCGATTTCGATAAAAACTTCACATCTTTGTGTTTGTGTTGAAAAAGGCATCTTTGTATTTCGACTATTTATTTTTTTACGGCACGACAGATTCTTTTTAAACATCCTGGAGGGCAAGATTGAGGGGAAAAGAGGCAGAGGAAGGCCCAGGCTCACATATCTCAGCCAAATAAAAGAAAAAGTTTCTGTCGTGTCGTACGAGGGAGTTAAAAGGCTGGCCCAGCAAAAAGAAGAGTGGCGATTACTCCACCGACAAGAGCATAGCTCTTAAATACTGATGATGATTTTTTTACCACGACCGTGGCAACGGCCCGCCTGATGGTAAGCAGTTGGCGTAGCCTATGGACGCCTGTAACTCCAGAGGAGTCATTTGCGCGTTGCATTGCATTCCCTGTAAGAATCTTTTTTTATTTATTGCATCTATTTTGCACGAAATACAAAAATGTGTGCAAATAGCGGACATAATACCAAATGGTATTCTCCACCAATCAACTATGGGGTCTATATAAGAGACGTGCACAAAAGGTGTAAGGAGAAAAGTTAAATTGATTATTATAAAAACTTGTGACATATTTAAATAATCCAATGAAAATTCTATTTGACATGATGTTTATATGTATTTACATGCTAAGCCCTTGTGTAACTTATTTCTTTATATTCGTATTTTAGATAGATTAATTATTAATATTTTAGAATAAGGTGCAATCGTATGTACGCCTGAAAAGGTAGAGTTTGGAGACACTAATAAGAATAGCAATTACAACTGCTAATGTAACCCAATTTCCACATACACGAATAAATCATTTCATTTCATTTCACATTTAATATAATATTTTTATATTCTTCATAAAAAAGACCACAACCAACATAACACAAACACAAATAGAACATAGTAAAAAAAGAAAATCGAACAATACCTATAGCGAAATCAAGCAAAACGCCATCACTGAGCAGTTATCTATACAGTCATCATCTATCTATCTTCTATCTATCTATACATATAATAAAGCTGAAGAGGGTCGAAAGTCTGTACATGGAAGATATTCGAAAAAAAGTTGGCTAGTGATACTTAGAATCGATAACAGAACACGTTCTAACAGTTTTTAGAATTTTTGTCTGTTTGTCTGTTTATCTGTTTATCTGTTTGTCTGTTTATTTGACCGCGCATCACGTGAAAACGGCTGAACGAATTTTAATGAAATTTTGTATAGAGATAGTTTGAGTCCCGGGAAAGGACATAGGATAGTTTTCACCCCGAAAATCAATCCTGGAGGGGGTGAAACGGGGGATGAAAGTTTGTATGAAGAATGTTTAACCGCTGAGCAGATTTAGTTGAAAATTAGTATGGAGATAATTTGAGTCCCAGGAAACGACATAGGATAGTTTTCATCCCGAAAATCAACCCTAGAGGGGCTGAAAAGGGGGTTGGAAGTTTGTATGGGGAATCGATAACCGTTGCATGCTGGAGATAGTTTGAGCTCTGGGAAAGGATATAGAATATTTGATATCCAGAATTCATACCTTAAAGGGGGATTACTAATTCCACGCAGACGAAGTCGCGGGCAAAAGCTATCTATACATATAATAAAGCTGAAGAGGGTCGAAAGTCTGTACATGGAAGATATTCGAAAAAAAGTTGGCTAGTGATACTTAGAATCGATAACAGAACACGTTCTAACAGTTTTTAGAATTTTTGTCTGTTTGTCTGTTTATCTGTTTATCTGTTTGTCTGTTTATTTGACCGCGCATCACGTGAAAACGGCTGAACGAATTTTAATGAAATTTTGTATAGAGATAGTTTGAGTCCCGGGAAAGGACATAGGATAGTTTTCACCCCGAAAATCAATCCTGGAGGGGGTGAAACGGGGGATGAAAGTTTGTATGAAGAATGTTTAACCGCTGAGCAGATTTAGTTGAAAATTAGTATGGAGATAATTTGAGTCCCAGGAAACGACATAGGATAGTTTTCATCCCGAAAATCAACCCTAGAGGGGCTGAAAAGGGGGTTGGAAGTTTGTATGGGGAATCGATAACCGTTGCATGCTGGAGATAGTTTGAGCTCTGGGAAAGGATATAGAATATTTGATATCCAGAATTCATACCTTAAAGGGGGATTACTAATTCCACGCAGACGAAGTCGCGGGCAAAAGTTAGTCATATAATAAAGCTGAAGAGGGTCGAAAGTCTGTAATGGAAGATATTCGAAAAAAAGTTGGCTGGGGATACTTAGAATCGATAACAGAACACGTTTCAACAGTTTTTAGAATTTTTGTCTGTTTGTCTGTTTATCTGTTTGTCTGTTTATTTGACCGCGCATCACGTGAAAACGGCTGAACGGATTTTGATGAAATTTTGTATCAAGATAGTTTGAGTCCTGGGAAAGGACATAGAATAGTTTTTATCCCGAAAATCAAACCTGGAGGGGGTGAAAACGGGGTTGAAAGTTTGTATGAAGAATTTTTAACCGCTTAACCGATTAAAATGAAAATTAGTATGTAGATAATTTGAGTCCCGGGAAACGACATAGGATAGTTTTCATCCCGTAAATCAACCCTAGAAGGGGTGAAAAAGGGGTTGAAAGTTTGTATGGCGAATCAATAACCGTTGAACGCTTGAGATGCTCTGGGGAAGGATATACCTAGAATAGTTGATATCCAGAATTCATCCCTTAACGGGGGATTACTAATTCCACGCAGACGAAGTCGCGGGCAAAAGAATAGAATAGAATAGAATAGAATAACTTTATTCGTAGACACATACATAAACGAAATACATTGAAAAATAAATAAAATGAAAGTGCCACGAAATGGTCGCATCTCAGCATGGTGCTAGCGATTGCCAGCGCTGATCTTCCGATGTGACCATCAGGTGAGAAAGCTAGTCTGATAATAAAGTTCGTAGTTTAACTAATACTTAATCCAACACATGGGATCAAGAGTTTGACAGAGTTAACTACGTGATAGGTGATGAAAGGGGGCTCTCGTAAAGAATAAACCAAAAAGTTACCAAAAAGCAATAGTGCGGAGCCCCCCGAACTGTCAATCAATCAATCAATCAATTTTATTTGCCAAAATACAGTGGTACTACTATTGCTATTTATACCAAAAATTGTTTAGTTGAATATTTAAGATGAGAGCAAAAGAGTTTTGATATAGTTTAACAAGTGAAAGGGGGCAAAGGGGGGCTGGGGGGCGGAGCAACCCGCATCAAGAAAAAACAAACAGTTCTTTCACTATTTCTATAAAAAATGGTTAAGTCCGTGAGCATCCCGTTCCGTTGAAATAGTGTGCATAACGGTAGAGTCAATCTATGAAGTCGAACATGGTCGTACTCTAAATAAGTAGGTATGTGACTAAAAAGTATTCTACGTGCTATAAGCTTCACGATGCTCAAATAAATCAGCTGTCTAGTTTTGAGGAGATTAAGAGTTTGTTTCGTTTAGTAGTGTAAAGAAGCTGTAGCTGGTTTTCATAATCTGTAACAAAATTACCATGATTTTATTAAATTACCGAGTTTGAAGTCTATGGTTTGAAGCCACACTTTTATTAGCTTCCTTGTATTCATATATAGAATAATATTTTAGTTTCGATTAGTTGCTTTCGTTTTCTGTTCGGTTCGTTTCAGTCTTCTTTGGTGTCGGTTCTCATCATCATCGTACCTAATATATCGCTGGCCCAATATTACAGGGTTCTATTTCTATGTTTCACTTTTATCGAACTGAAATTTGAACATTGTCACAGTGACACTAAGCCTAAATTTAACTACCCTGAAAATGTAACATAGAACCCTGTAATATTGGCGTAGCGATATGAAGCGAAAGGAAAAAGACGTACAAAGAAGGATACAAAAAAAGAACTGACGAAAGCGCTCTAACGCTGATAATAAGGATACAACTCTGATAAAAAAAGAAAATGAGTGTCAAATGCCCAATGAGATGGAAAGAAACAAACGACACTCGAATGAGACGATAAAAAAATAAAATATACCGCCATTGACTATACCTTGTGCAATCTAAGAAGCGGTTTTTGACACCTGTCATCTCAGTACCTTTTATAACCTAAAATCGATTTTAGGCTATAAAATGTACTGAGATGACAGGTGTCAAAAACCGCTTCTAAGATTGGACAAGGTATAGGTACCTAGGTAAATTACTTACTGCAACGAAGGTTTCAAGAGACATTTCGTTAAGCGGACCGGCTTTTAAAACAAGTCGTTTGGACGTAGTGAGTTGCAGCAAAGCCACTTCCTTCTGAATTTTCGGATCCATTAGTATCCACTTGCCTTCATATATGCCGGAGCTAACTGATAAACTCTGCAATAAAATTTTTTTTCGATAGTTCAAGTGAACAATAATAACATTTTGAACGGGGCAAGGGATTTTATTTTGGGATTTATAGTGTAGAACTCATACAATATTTTGGCAAATAATTCAAAAGCAGGCATATGCCTTCCAACCCATATGGGTTGGTAAGCTGACGGGCAGTTCCAAATGCAAGTTGTAACTTGGTAGCAGTCCGTCTTTACCGCACCATAGAGATATCTGGCTTTTTATAGTAAAAAACTTTTCTTCAAAAATTTTCAGAATTGGACAAAACTTTCTGCATCTGAATGAAAATTATTAAAACTTACCTCAACAGTTACTTGATTGCTGAACCAATAGAAAGTCAAAAGTTGTATTAAAACGCCACACACGAATACCACGGCCCCCGTCATTAATTGTAAGTCACCTGCCGCCTGAAATGATAATAGGTAGGTACCTAGTTAATTATTGTACATGGGGGCAAAGTTGATGTTTAACCTCTCGTGCTTTTATTGAGACCCGATCAGCGAAACTAGAAAGATTCGAAAATTGAGCACGAACGAAATGTACGCACTTTTTTGGTTTTCCTTTTATAAGTACTAAAGTATGCGGTTTACAAAAAACAATATAAGACGGTTTTTAGAATACTAAATATGCTACAATTTGAGAGATTAGAACTAGCTCGGTAGGTGAAAAACTTACCGAGATACAGGCCTTTGAAAATTGACAATCTTTTAAATTTGCGTAGTGATTATTTCTGAAAATATCCACTCAATCAATTTTTTTTAGAGAAACCTATATAATATTCTTGAAGACCAATCGAGTATCGATTGATTTACATTAAGTATGTTAATATTTGAAAAAAAAATTGACTATAAGTGACATGTAGGTGTATGGAGTGCCCCTCTAAAATGATTTCTATTTTCAATAATTTCACTACAAAAATAAGTAGCGGCACTCAAAATACACCTTATATTAAAATTTGATAAAGATACGTCTAATAGTTTCTGAGTAATATGGCACTCCATACATGTAAGTAATTGTCAATTTTTTTTAAACCGACTGATTTAGGATTTAGGACTAAATAGCGAGAATACCAAAAAAGTGTGAAAATTTCGCGGTTTTTCAAGTGCTGCAAAGTGAGCACTGTCTTTCGAAGCTGCAAACTTAGGTACACAATGCTGGTAGTGATCCTAAAAACATATAAAAAAATCAGAACTAGGTCAGAACTAATCTAACTAGGTTTAGATTTTAGCGATTTCTGGTGTTAAATATGACTGGGCTAACAGGAAAAATATAAGCCATAAAATATGACAAATCGAAGCAAAAAGAAATGTTTTTAAAACTATATAATTCAAAGTCGTCTCTTTAAAGTCCATCCTGCCAGTTAATGTGAAAAAACAAGTCTTAACTTGAACAACTTCGTTCTTGTAGATAAAATACCTTTTTCCGCACCGCTTTCAATGGATATAGTTCGCGTTTTCGAGGTGGAGTTGAAGACATTTTTATTGCATAAAATTGTATTTACATTTCAGGCTTTTGACATTTGGAGCGGACTTTGTATCGACTTTACGGTTTAATTACGCGTTAAACATAATAAAAAATCTCCGAAACATAAAGCGCGTGTAATATCTGAAAATACGTGAGTTGAATTGTAAATAGCTTGTAATTGAATAAGTCTAACTAATGACAGTTTCAATACTTTCAATCCGATATACTATACCAAACTGAGATTAAAAGATAGATCCGGCCCGCAATCACTTTCCAAGATTTTTTTTAGTGCCATTTAGGCACTATAGTGTTAGTATGTAGTACGATGTCTTCCGTATTTTATTTTTAATTTTAATCGTAATTGAATTAAATTGTAAGGTAATGAACATTCATACGGAAACGGAAAAGACATTGGCTTATGTTGTGGTTGCCTCCTAGATATAATCGAACGAGCGGAGCGTAAGCGAAGATCGTTCTTACAAACAACAACTGTCACCTGGCTACTGGGACGTCTCGGCATTTGGATGGCTTTTTGATTTAAATAGTTTGTCCGACGATAACTTTAGTAACGATTTTCCAATCTTAATGAAATTTGTTGGGGTTGTAGCAGAGACCAACAAAATTTGCGAGTTCGTATATGAGCTGGATTGAGACGGGAGTTCTGAAATTAGAAGGCCTAAAAAGGTTTTGTAAAGGGGTCCTGTTACATTGGCCATCTTATTTGCTACTTTTACGAGCAAGTACGGTTGAGTTTGGTATCAAACGAAAGGTATTGATTAACACTCCCGTCAAATCCTTATTAACTGCTTACTGTTTCATAACAATTAGCAACATAAAATTGATTTCAAAAATATTTTCAATTATATTTTGATTTTGGTGTAAATATTTTGACAACTGACTTTTTTTTAATTTATTAGAGCTTTGGCTGCTAGGGCCATCAGCATACTGACATTAACACATTAGCAGGGGGGTACAACTCAAAGTAAATCTGTCAAAAAATTTGAGTTTGACACGACGTATCCGATACGTTTGCATAAGTGCGAAAAAGAACTTGTCATGCGTTAAGAAGGGACAGCATGATTCGTGACGTTATGTGACATTTCAGTGGTCTCTCTGTATTATAATGTATTTACTCTGTGACATTAGTCAGAGAGAGTTACCATAGACGCATAATGATGGTGACCGAAACCACAGAGTAAATAATAGTATAACAGAGAGACCTCTGTAATGTCACGTAACGTCACAATTCATGTTGTCCCTTCTTAACGCATGACAAGTTCTTTTTCGCACTTATGCAAACGTAGCGGATACGTCGTGTCAAACTCAAATTTTTTGACAGATTTACTTTGAGTTGTACCTCCCTGCCGAAACCTATATAGGTGGTCCACAGATGAGAACGAAATGTCAAAGCAACAGAGTGAGAGGCATGTAAGATGTCGATTTAAATTTAGATGAGACAAAAACTGTCAAATCTGAAGCGATTTCGTCGCGGTTAAATTTTGCGCATCAACCGCACAATTTAATATGGACGTTTAGTTTCACCGTGATGGTTAGTTGAGAAAAAATACCCGATACCTATTTTTGGTATTTGTAGTAATTCTACTATTGCACATTTATGGCAAAACACAAGATTCGCGAGTTCACAGTTCGGGGCGAACTACTAGTTAGATAAGCATCGAAGTCAATTGTACCATAAATTTATGAGCATGTAATAGTAATAGTACTTTATGTAACTGTTACGTAATAGGGGTCCTTAAAACACGAGTGCGGTTTTATGAAACGAATGAAGTGTGTTTCACAATATAGTCTGGCAAACCAAAAAGCGCAGTAACAGTCAGAGTAACATGCTATACCCATCCCTTTTTTAATAGTGAGAGTACTAGTACTAGCGTAATGCTAGCATTAGACAAAGACAGTATGTTCCTCCCTGTCATATGACAGATTGTAACAATAAAATTCACTTACCTTTGAAATTTCTATGATGGAAGCACCTACGTTGATTGAGACCACGATGAGGTATATAAACATCACGGATGATAACAGGTCTTGGAATAACTTCAGGTGCCTGTAAATATGTGGCAGACTCAAGCAAACTTACAGGACACCAATCCGACAAACGTGACGTGCAATGAACCCACAAATATCACTACATAGTATAAAACAAAGTCGCTTCCGCTGTCTGTCTGTATTTATGCTTATAGGTACTTATCTTTAAAACCACACAACGGATTTTGGTGCGCTTTTTTTTAATCGAACTCGCGGAGCGTAAGGAAAGTGAGTTCTTACAAACAACTCCAGACCGAACTGTCATCTGGCTACTGGGACGTCTCGGCATTTGTATGGCTTTTTGATTTCTTATAACTATAGCAATGTTTTCTGATCTTTATGAAATTTCTTGGGGCTGTAGCGGAGATAAATAAAATTTGTAAGTTCGTATATGAGCAGGATCGATCAAGTGGTTACGGAGCTACAAGGAAAAAATAAATCCTCCTTGGGGTCTTGTTATATTGGGCAACTCGTTTGCAAGTAAATCGCGAGTTCTCAGTTCGGGGCGGACTAGACTACTAGTAGATAGAGTGATTCAAGAGGAAGGTTTATTCGTATAATAATTGCACCCGTGCGTAGCCGGGGCGGGCCGCTAGTATAATATAAACTTAAACTAAGCACATTAAACACTACCACAATGCACTAGTTTAGACTGTCAACCATTATGGCCAAGCCTGCAAGATCAAAGTGCAAAGGGCGAACTATAAGTTCCATAATAGCCAATAATAGATTGTCAATTTCCAGTTGCCAACCATAGGGCGGGCACCTGTTCCACTGCCCACAATTAGCGAGATAGCGAGTTCGTAGGCAAGTGTGAAAACGTTCTCTCTGGCAGTGTGAAACTGTGAACTGAACAGAGTTCCGTCTTGTTGACAGAAATAAGCGCACAACATATTAATACGACATATTCCGCGGAAATAAGTATAGTAAACATTAAGAGTCCGGTAACGATTTCAAAACGAAAATCGCTAATAATGAAATAACGTACATTAGTTGCATATCATAAGATAGTCTTGGTATTGCAAAAAAATACTTTTGGTCCATATACATACAGCGTGTATTTTTGATGTTACTCATACGCCAAGGGTAGTTAGTATAGACCCTAATAAACATACTTCCATATATTATGTTTTATAAATTTTACGACTTTTATTTTTCCATATAAAATATGTCAGTACGCAATGTATCGCTACCTACATGAATTCTTTGCCCTAAAATGTCACATTTGATGATGTGTCAAATAAGTGTATCCGCGTATTGAAGAAATTAAAAAAAACAATTGCTCTATGTTAACTAAGAGTTAACTCAATATTTATTACAATATCGATTTTTAAAATCAAAACTTGCGTCTGGCTTCCATTTGAGGTAATATCAAATAAACACGCGGTATATTACTATTCATATTAGTATTTTATACCTGTAAACTCAATAGGTACTTGCAGAGCTTGCTTAGTGAGGGCGTTGATTTGTGCGAACTTTTCGCTAGATTTTTTTTAGGCCCTTTAATGTTTTATATTATTTAAAACATAGAGCCAGGTTTATATTTATGTTTTTTATTATAACATATTTTATTTTTTATTTAGATATTCCCAAAAATATCAATACTTCGGCAATTATTCTTAAAATTGCTCTAACTAAACATAGTCTAAAAATCGCGAAACTGCTGTCAAATTACGGTATATTATTCATAAATTAAACATAAAATATAAAAAACTTTGCAATTTATGCTGTTTAAAAAGAAACGATCTTTCAGAATATGTATAAAACTAATATTGTTTCTCTTAGTTACTTACTGCAAAATAGTGTCAAAAATTTTGAGCAACATTGAAAAAAAAAATAACCGGACTCTTAAGTTAATAAAATTAAGAAGCAATTAGCTATTCTTAACAAATGAATCTCTTACTCGTGTAGAGACCTGTGGAAATGGTGGCATCTTATTATATTCTGGTGGCTCTGATATTTGCTTCCCGGGTCTATAACTTTACTGCAATACACTCGAGAAATCCTGAGCTGACCGGCAAAAAATATCATAGTAGATATCACCAATGAGTCCCAAGAAATGACGTATGTACTCATTATATTGCCCAGGATTGTCTGCAGAAACATGGAGTAATAGTATCCTGGAGGAACGTCCTGGTTGAAAGGAAGGTAGAAATGGAACAACGGTACGTAGATATCAGTTCCGTTTTCCACGATTTGAGTTTTCTGGTAAGGTTCAGTGAATATACTAATGTTGCAAGAGATGACCATTAACCAGTATGCGTAAATTACTCTTCTGGTCTTCCTGATATAATTCTCTATCTCGTCAATAACTTCGTCATCCTTGTCAGCTAGCTGTTCGAGTTCAGTCCGTGACATGAAAGCTATCAGTTTCTCCCAGCGGTGATGGTCCTTTCGAAAGAAGATAGACTTAGGCGTGCCCATGTGAAAAGGAGCGGATTGTAAAATGAATAAAAAAGCGCTGAGACTTAAACCAATCGCGCATTTAAAATATTGACTGAAGAAAAAAGTCATGGTTATGTAATATACCACCTGCTTGAAGCGGGTGGATTTTAATTCCATATTCGGATGCCAGTTACCAGTAAGGTTTATAAAACGGAGACATGGACCCGCCGAAGGGTGCTCAGAATCTTCTAGACACCTCAGCGCGTATTGAAGCGTAAATCGTGATGTTTTTTTGTTTCGAGCGCGTTTATCTTCCGACATTTTTGTTCGTTGGATATGGCGGCCAAAGATAAGTCTAATGCTGTCTGAATCTGTCGGATAACTGAACAGTCCGATCAAAGTTGAAAATTGGCGTGAGAATTCTAGTGAATTGCAGCTATGAATGTTTGATAGCGAATATTTCAGGTATGTGATTTGTGTTACGTGTAATAACGGCTTTGACTTTCCTGATTGGAATTGTAGTTAAATATTTAATTGCTATAATTTTCTATTTTACAGAAATGACTATATAGTTTCTCTATCTAGTTTAAAGTTTTATTAAATAATCAAAGAATAAGTGATGACGATGATTGTTAATGCTGATACTTGTTTATTTTCTACCTTAAGTGTTTGGTTATTAAATGTAAAATATTTCAAATCATTACATAGTATAAAACAAAGTCGCTTCCCGCTGTCTGTCCCTATGTATGCTTAGATCTTTAAGACTACGCAACGGATTTTGATGCGGTTTTTTTAATAGATACACTGATTGACAGAGGAAGGTTTATAATGTATAATTGCACCCGTGCGAAGCCGGGGCGGGTCGCTAGTATATTAATAAAGTATAAATAAATAAAGTTTTCAGAGTTAAGTTGCTTGTAAGTATTGTAAAGGTTACCCATACGCTATGGTAGGCGTAGGCGGGCCGCGTGCTTGTTTACCACCGTCGTGGTATAAAATATGTGGGCAAGTACCTAATTAATTAATGTTTAGTAGTTGAATTGAAAAGCCCGATTAAAATATAATGACCACTTTTCGTGCAACAGATACAGCTACGCGCTAGTCGCTAGGTCGCTACACTCGTAGGCTCATAGCCGATCGCAGCATTTTCTTCTTATGTGGTGGAACGTGACTACGTACGAACTGAGAGCTCACTCTTTATAGTACAGTCGCTATCAGATATATCGGAGCGGCCAAGGTGGTCACAAATATCTGAACAACGCCTCTATTACCAAGGCAGCAATAAAGTGCATGTTCAGATATTTGTGATTACCGTAGCCGCTCCGATATATTTGATGGTGACTGTACTAAGTTTAATTAGAGTCATTACACTTGCAAGTTTAATAAAGCTAGTAAAAAATGGTGTAACTTTGTTAATTCAATGCGATTATAGGTAGGCTAGCGCACCCGAGGCTTAATCGGGCCAAAAGTTTTGCTAAAAACATTATTATCCCCTTTCAATTCACTAGTTCACTACGTGACACAGGCATACGAAGCAAAAAGCATCAATCATCACATCATTATCATCAAGCATCTAGCATACAGGGTATATAACTTCCTTTACCCATCACCATTTGGTCACCATCCCTATCCCTGATGGTCGCATCGGAAGATCAGCGCAGGCAATCGATAGCACCATGCTGAGATGAGACCGTTTCGTGGCATTTTCATTTTTTTATTTTTCAATGTATTTCGTCTGTGTGTGTGTGTCTAATCTACGAATAAAGTTATTCTATTCTATTCATTCATTCGTACACACAGAGCCATGAAACCTGGTCTTCTATAAATTTCCGTACAAAGTGACAACGAAAGTGCCGTTTTAATTTCCCTATAGTGTATTATAAAGACCAATAAATGAATCCGAGAGGAAGTCCCGCCGAATGCTAAGTCTCTCGTAACACCAAGATAAGATCAGTGGCGGAAATTAAAAGGAAATTGTATTTGTTTCTTATACACCGACGTCCGCAATAGGCTTGAGAACGAAATTAATTTAGATTTTCGGAGGACACGGACATTTTAATTGTGTTTGCTGTAACTCTTGCAGTTGGTATACGGAAGTCCACGATTAGAAGTAGGTAGTTACTCTTTATAGTAGAAGCATATACTAACATATAAAATATCATCTGTCAATAAAATGATGGCCTTTCATATTGACAAAAAGCCAATATTATTAGTCACGCGATGCAGAAATAAGCAAGGTTTAGTTAAAATAAATATCGGCTGTTTTTGTTATAGACATAGTAGGTACTTATAGTCTGGCAAACCAGGGCAAACCAAAAGCGCAGTAACAGTCAGAGTAACATGCTATACCCATCCCTTTTTTAGTAGTGAGAGTACTAGCATTAGAAAAAGACAGTATGATTCTCCCTGTCTATGCTTGAAGTGGAACAAACTCTGGCCAAACTTTATATACCTACTTACTTGTCCTTCTGTTATTTGTCTGAAACCGGTATTAGACAATGCAATTTCCCGGACCCAATTTGTCGTAGACACTGCCTCTTCCTTCCCTCCATCAGCTCCCTAAAACGGCTATTAGACATTGCAACCTGCAGGGCCCAATCCGTCAGGTTGGTAGGTGTAATTAAAGGTAGGACCCATAGGGAGCTGAAGGAAGGTTAGGGAGAGGCAGGGTACACAACAGATTGGGCCCTGCAGGTTGTAATGTCTAATAGTCGTTTAAGTTCGGTACTGTTGGTAGGTGTAATGGGGTTGGCAACTGTCAACGGTTTGGTCAGATGGCGCCAGCATAGCTAGGTCCCTTTCACTAGTATTGTTGTATGGGATTTGGCTTAAAGGCTAGCCCATCCAGGTCAAAAAAAAAATAAAAAAAACATGATTTTGGACACGCTTTGTAGGACTGACAGGTACCAGCTATGCTGGCGCCATCTGTAAATACTTTCGACCGGCCAACCCCATTAAAAGTAGGGCCCGTAAGGAGCTGAAGGAGGGTTGGGAGAGGCAGGGTACACAACAAATTGAGCCCTGCAGGTTGCAATGTCTAATACCCGTTTTACCTATAAATGGCGCAGATGGCGCTTAATGTGGACCGATTAATATGAATTACTATTTCAACCAAAACTTCTATTAATGGTTTCCATATTATATATTACAAATAAATGTAAAATACCATTATTATATTTAAAATATGTATAATATTGAGGTTTCGATTAAGAACAATATTCGAGGTGAAGTGACAATGCGAGTGCACGTGGAACGAAACGTATTCCATTCTTTCACTGTCAGTTCAAAATTCGAATTATGACGGTTACGCTGTGTGGACGCTGTTTAGTCGTTGACTGTTTACGAAACATTTTCTCAATATTTTCAATAAAGTGAATAAAGTAGTCTTATAATTTGTACCACCATTGTACGTTTTATGACCGGAAACCTAGTTGAAATTATTAACTGTCGAAAACAGCGTCATTTCAATAATAATATATCGATGATAGATGTTGTGAGGTGAAAATGGTTCGAGCTGCTCCGTTGCCCGGGGCCAAGTCCAAGCCCAGGCCTCTCTACGTGGGGGTGCCCTCAAAGTGCGGATCCACAATGAACATGGCAGCTAATATAAAAGTGGTGGTTCGCGTGCGGCCCTTGAACGAAAGGGAAAAGGGTGCAAACAGTCGTGTTGTGGTCGATGTAGTCGACGATAGCATGTTAGTGTTTGATCCCAAGGAAGAAACGCGTCCGTTTTTTTACCAAGGCGTCCAGCAGCCGACTAAAAATGTGTTGCGGCGGGCGAATAAGGAGCTCAAGTTTGTGTTTGACAATGTTTGTGGACAAGCAGCTTCTAATAAGGACATTTTCGAGTTGACCACGAAGGATATCTTAGCATCCTTGATGGAGGGGTACAACTGCTCAGTGTTCGTGTATGGTGCTACAGGGGCGGGCAAGACCTTTACGATGATAGGCAGTAAGGAGAACCCCGGTATTACATACCTGACTATGGAGCATCTATTCTACACAATTCATTCCTTTGAAAAGGATAGGGAATTTGACATTGGTGTTTCTTATATTGAAGTAAGTAACGTTTTTTAATTGAAGGAGATCTTTCATTGAAAGAAAATTAACCTTTAGAATAACAGTAAAAAGTTAGGTGAACTTAGAAGTGCCGGCCTGTTACGCCTTGCTAGGTGTTTAAGAGTTATCTGTGTAAAATAAAAGTAAGATATTTTAAGATGTCAGAATTGTAGATAATTCATTCCCTAGTAACATTCCGTCATCTTACTTTACTGACTTTTTGGAACCGCCTAATCATATTTAATTACTATTATGAGCTGACCCGCTCAGCCTTACTTTGCTGTAAAATATTGTAAATACCACAAATTGCAAACAGATTTTTTAATTAATAGTCATCCGCATGGCGGCAATGCAGTTCGCCACCCATCACGTCTCATTCTTCATGGGGGCGAGAAGTGGCTCATGGAGAGCCATTTTGCTGCATTGATCGTAGCAAATGGAAATCCGTGATCTCTGCCTACTCCTTTTCGGATATAGCCATGATTGTATGTATGTATGTATGTATGTGTATGGAAACAGATATCCATTACAATGAAAAAATTAACAGTGAAGAACTCTGGAACATCACAGGATAGAACCCGCGTCCTTCAGATTCAAATATTATAAAGCCACTCTGTTACAGGTGTACAATGAAAACGTGTTTGACCTCCTCAAACCCTCAAAAACACCTCTTCAACTCCGGGAAGACTCGAAATACGGAGTGATGGTGGCCGGTCTTACGTTAGAGAACATCAACACTGCCCGGGAACTGCTGAATATGCTGGAAAACGGCAACAAGAACAGGACCCAGCACCCTACTGATGCTAATGCGGAGAGCTCTAGGAGTCATGCTGTATTTCAGGTATTTTATCAGGTCTTAATAATTTTTCAGGTTCCATACCCGAAGGGTAAAACGGTACCATATTACTAAGGCTCCACTCTCCGTCTGTGGCCTGGCTGTATCTCATGAAAACAATAAGGGGGCTCCCATACAACAGACATGATTTTTTGCCGTCTTTATAGATAAAGGTACGGAACCCTTCGTGCACGAGTCCGACACGCACTTGGCTGTTTTATTTATTAGGGGCGGCCATAACCTTCGCGAGACCCTGGGTGGCCCTTGTAAAAACTACTCAGTGAGGGCCTTGTATAAAAATTGATCGGGTTGACGAGAACCGCTTGCAAGCGCGAGGTCCCGGGCGACTGTCCCGTCTGCCGACCCCTAAGTGTGAGGCCCTCGTGGACGCTCGAGTTGGGCGTGCAGCGGGGCGTGCGGCGTGCAGCGGGGCGTGCGGCGTGCATGTTAAACAAATGAAACCCATACTGGTGTCCTGAGTCGACGCTGCACAAAGTGTATGCACGCTCGCACGCCACGCTGCACGCCCCGTCGAGCGAGGGCCTTGCACTAAGGCTGCCTCTGCTAATTCAGTTTTCTCAGTCTTTTGCATTCACTTGGCTAAAACAATAAGAATTGGCACAGGCACTAATTTTTTCTTAAGGAACTGCTATTTGACCTTCCACCCCGAAAACTGACTAATTTTAGATAAGGTTTAAAACATAACTTCACAACCTCTGGCTAGTATTACTCTTGGACTACTGGCACTGAATTTTTATAGGTATAGAGTAATTTACAACCCTGTTGGCAAATAATGTACAATGTAGTGTTCATAATGTTATGTTAGTGCTCAGTTTAGTGTACATAGTGTCTAACATAAACAAATTTGTTTGTTTCCATTGTTTGATCTTTCAACTTTTGATGGGTTTACCAACTTTTTAAAATAAAGTAGATATTAACGCTTTATGAAGGTAGTAAACTATGGTAGCTGCTTACCACGAGGCGGGCTAAATGCTTGTTTGCCACCGTCATGGTATAAAAAAGACTATCCCAGACAAAAGTTCGTCTTAAGTCTTAAGTCTGAACCCTCGCCATATTGTAATAATTTTATGGACCGGATTTTAATTTTCTATCCATTCCAGACGAAACATCTAAGGTAGAGTTCTTTTGTAGTACGAAATTGCTCAAGAATGTGAAAATATGATAGTTTTTTTAATTTGTAAATGTGCGACGAGTTTTTACTCGATATTACTAACGAACCATGTTTTTCAGGTGTACATAAAAATGCGGTACAAGACCAGCGGTCAAGCCCGCGTGGTGAAGCTGTCCATGATCGACCTCGCGGGCAGCGAGCGCGCGTCCGCCACCGGCTGCGTCGGGGAGCGCTTCAAGGAGGGCGCCAACATCAACCGCAGCCTGCTGTCGCTGGGCAACTGCATCAACAAGCTGGCTGACGGCAGCAGCTATATACCTTACAGGTGAGCGCCAACATCAACCGCAGCCTGCTGTCGCTGGGCAACTGCATCAACAAGCTGGCTGACGGCAGCAGCTATATACCTTACAGGTGAGCGCCAACATCAACCGCAGCCTGCTGTCGCTGGGCAACTGCATCAACAAGCTGGCTGACGGCAGCAGCTATATACCTTACAGGTGAGCGCCAACATCAACCGCAGCCTGCTGTCGCTGGGCAACTGCATCAACAAGCTGGCTGACGGCAGCAGCTATATACCTTACAGGTGAGCGCCAACATCAACCGCAGCCTGCTGTCGCTGGGCAACTGCATCAACAAGCTGGCTGACGGCAGCAGCTATATACCTTACAGGTGAGCGCCAACATCAACCGCAGCCTGCTGTCGCTGGGCAACTGCATCAACAAGCTGGCTGACGGCAGCAGCTATATACCTTACAGGTGAGCGCCAATATCAACCGCAGCCTGCTGTCGCTGGGCAACTGCATCAACAAGCTGGCTGACGGCAGCAGCTATATACCTTACAGGTGAGCGCCAACATCAACCGCAGCCTGCTGTCGCTGGGCAACTGCATCAACAAGCTGGCTGACGGCAGCAGCTATATACCTTACAGGTGAGCGCCAACATCAACCGCAGCCTGCTGTCGCTGGGCAACTGCATCAACAAGCTGGCTGACGGCAGCAGCTATATACCTTACAGGTGAGCGCCAACATCAACCGCAGCCTGCTGTCGCTGGGCAACTGCATCAACAAGCTGGCTGACGGCAGCAGCTATATACCTTACAGGTGAGCGCCAACATCAACCGCAGCCTGCTGTCGCTGGGCAACTGCATCAACAAGCTGGCTGACGGCAGCAGCTATATACCTTACAGGTGAGCGCCAACATCAACCGCAGCCTGCTGTCGCTGGGCAACTGCATCAACAAGCTGGCTGACGGCAGCAGCTATATACCTTACAGGTGAGCGCCAACATCATCCGCAGCCTGCTGTAGCTGGGCAACTGCATCAACAAGCTGGCTGACGGCAGCAGCTATATACCTTACAGGTGAGCGATTAAGCCTAAATGACCTAAATGGGGGCGAGTTTAGTGAAAGGTCCCTCTTTGTTGGTATACTTTGAATACAGACCTAGAGATCCCAGTTTCACAACTCGAGGTGTCAAATGCGTTTAGTAACCCGTTAATTTACCGCGTATAAGCTGAAAATCTGAAATAAGGCTTCCTTTTATATTTTTCAGAAGTGTATATGCGGCATTAATAATGCATTATCTATGAAAAGGGACCTTATTGTCGATGGCACTTACGTCGCGTGGCTCCGTGATTGTACTGCGTTATCGTTAACAATGAGGTCCCTTTTCATAGATAACGTCACTTATCTTCTCCTAGATATAGCTTGTGGAATGGCAATTTTTTTATTAACATCTTGTTACAGAGACTCGAAGCTCACGCGCCTTTTAAAAGACAGTCTGGGCGGCAACTGCAAGACGGTGATGATTGCCAACGTATCGCCCTCGAGCCTCAGTTACGAGGACACTTATAACACGCTCAAATACGCCGCAAGAGCTAACAAGATACAGGTAAAATTAATTTTAAACAAGATAAAACAACAATTCACTTAGGATCCGCTATTCCAAGAGGAAATGGCCGAGTTGCTGTAAAAAACAGTGAAATCACTATAGGTGTGTGTAAAAGAGTTCCCTCGATTTCTCCAGGATCCCATCATCAGATCCGGACCTGGTGACACTGGGACCAACTGTGAAGTATACTCTTTCAAACAAAAAAGAATTTTCCAAATCGGTCCAGCCGTCTTCAAATAACGGTGAACATACATAAAAAAACCGGCCAAGTGCGAGTCGGACTCGCGCACCGAGGGTTCCGTACAAACCTATAACAAGCAAAAGTTGTAGTATGTTTATTACTAAATGGCTTAAATTGCTGTTTCTTTTTATTGTGTTGATATAAAATTGAGTTCACGGGAATACTTCCCGTGAACTTTAGGTTTTGATATCCTTGAGATTACCTACTCATTTTTAATTCAAATTAATTTATTAAAGGACCAACTTGGATCATTTTTGTTAGTATGTCACTTACATCTAAATTTCTACTCGTTAGTCTAGCACAATATAAATATACACATTCACAGCTAATAAAATATAAGTAGTCAATTACCTACTAATATTATCGAACTCGCGGAGCGTAAGCGAAGTGAGCTCTTACAAACAACTGCAGACCCAACTGTCACCTGGCTACTGGGACGTCTCGGCATTTGGATGGCTTTTTGATTTCAATAGTTTGTCCGACGATAACTTTAGTAACGTTTTTCTGATCTTTATGAAATTTCTTGGGGCTGTAGCAGAGATACATAAAATTTGTAAGTTCGTATATGAGCAGGATCGATCAAGTGGTTATGGAGCTAGAAGGAGAAAAAAAATCCTCAGAAGGGTCTTGTTATATTGGTCAACTCGTTTGCAAGTAAATCGCGAGTTCTCAGTTTGAGGCGGACTACTAGTTATCTAACGAAACACCTACTCTTTATTTTGTCAACAGCTGAGTATTAAGAAGAACTTAGTGGACGGCGACATGAAGGTCTCCCAGTACGTGCAGCTCGTCGAAGAGCTGAAGAAGAAGAACAAGGAGCTGGAGGCCAAGCTGTCTCTGTCTAGCATCGCGCCGGCCAAGGACCAGCCCAATCTGGCCAAGGAAAAAGGTACATATCAATAATATTAGTAAAAACATTTTATTGCACTAAATCATTGTTGGCCAAGAGAACTACTAAGTGGGCACCGTACGGGAAACGGCGGCGTGGCGAACCTAGGCGGAGCTGGCGGGACGATCTTGACGTCTTTCGTGGTGATTGGGCTGATATTGCCATAGACAGATACACGTGGAGGAAAGAGAGGGAGGCCTTTGCCCAGCAGTGGGACACTACAGGATAATAAATAAATCACTGTACAGTCAGTAGCAGAAGTAGTTAAGCGGATACGGTGGTCAAAATGAGCTTGATACGACTTTATTGTTAAGAGAATAAGAGTGTGTTAGGTCATTTTGAACGCCCCACCCGCTTAGCTACTTCTGCTGCTGACTTTACTCGAAACAATTAGAAAAACTTACTGTTTGTACAAACTCGACCCTATCCCTTTATGGGATGTCTTCCATTTGACCTTGTTTTTGCTATAAATAATGTGTTTGGTTCTGTTTAAACATAGGAGGCCATTTAACTTTTGGCCGCCAATGACGGTCAGTCAGGTCGGCCACTAACGCCATCGACGTCAATACACGTCCGGTCTAAAACTATGAAATACCACTCTTGGATCCCTAGGTGGTGCTTAAAGAGTAGAATTTCTTCACCATCTACTTTCCCACAACTATTATCAAAGAAGAAATGCCTCTCTATATTCAGTGACGTGTAGCCATACGATAAATAAATAATAACCACTCTTGGAACCCTTTTATGATGTTTGGAATTATCAGTACTATCACTTAGCTTATATATTTTTTTGGCTTTTGCGCCTGGGCGCATGATCTCGCTACCTGGCGACCAAACATCTAGATTTTTTTTTGTTGAACACTGCATTAAAAAAAACACGTAATGTGAACAAAATTAGCGCGAGCGCACTCTGTTATATTTTCGACGTGATATCACGCGCCGGCGCTGAGGGCATAACTTTCCGTGTGCGTGATTTGACGTCTTTGGCGATCAAGGGGTTAACCGTAATTATAATTTTAGTGACCATGTTAGCTTTATTTGTATAAATTGATTTGTTATGACCACAACAGCTCGGGCAGAATGGCGGCGTCGCATTTTGGAGGCAGAGAAGTTGCACGTAGACATCGAGACGCATCTACTTGGCCTGCGTACAAGAAGTAAGATTTTTTTATTTTATTTAAATTTTATTGCACAAGTAACTCCCAAATTATTTTTGGCACACAGTTTTATTGCTGACTGCACCTAGTAGCGTTGTCATGTAAACTATGGAAGTATACCACATATCAGCTCTTCAGACACCAGGAAGTGGTTGAAATTTAACTTATAAGATTTGATGTGTATAATGACACAAACAAATATACGGGGCCAGGCTAAATAAAATTGTGTAAAAACTAAAGATGACAAAGAGGTGCAACGAGTAAAAGTACGAAAATACATATTAGCATTGATGTTAGCTAAAAAATAAAATAATAAACGATAACTTTAGTTACGTTTTTCCGATTTTTATGAAATTTCTTGGGGCTGTAGCAAAGATACATAAAATTTGTAAGTTCGTATATGAGCAGGATCGATCAAGTTGCTATGGAGCTAGAAGGAGAAAAAAAATCCTCCTTGGGGTCTTGTTATATTGGTTAACTCGTTTGCAAGTAAATCGCGAATTCTCAGTTCGAGGCGGACTACTAGTTTATTTCAATCGGTTTTTAGCCTCAACTAAAAAGAAGAAAAAAAACACCAAACGAATAGGTATAGAAACAAAACCTCCTTGTATGAAGTTAGGTTTGGTAATGTGAAGTGCACACTAACACTACGCACACGCAGGCTCGGTGCTGGCGCTGCGCCACCGCCTGCGCACGCGCGCCTTCTCGCACGTGGCCGGGCTCGCGCACCGCTCCTCCAACGAGGCCATGGAACTGGTGAGTCATCTTAGCCGGATTTTTTTGGTCCCATACAAGTTTTGATCCTGGATAGAAATGGAATTGAATGGCATAAAAAAAAGTATGTCTAAAAAGGACCTTTTTCTCGCACCCTGTATGTTTTTTCCAAAGTCTGTAAACGCGAATCTTCATTATATTTGAAATCGAGGGAAGGTCTTCTAAGACAATTTTCGCGTAGCAGCACCGGATCTGGTAGCTGCCCTCACTGACCCAAAAAGAAAATCCACCCTGTATACATCAGTGAAAAGCAGCATTCATACCCTAAATTATCTTATCAAACACCATAATTATCTAGGTATAGATGGTGCTTTATTTTATTTTCATATCTATCAACTATTAATTCGAATTCATGCACGATTTTTTTTGTACATTCCGTATGTAATTTTTTTTACTACTACATATATTTGATACTAGCAATTAACATATGAATATACATATCTTCAACTGCTACAACTTTGCCTACGATGCATTACTTTGCTTGGGTCGAAAAGCATGGTTTTCTTCACTAAACACCTATTTATACTTTATCCCTAAGATGGGAGAAAGGCGGCCATCTAGATAAGATATAAATAGGTAGCCGTTTGGTGAAGAAAACCATGTTTTCAAGTCAGGCAAAGTTTAGCATAGTAGGCAAAGTTGTAGCACTTGGCGGTATTCGCATTTAACGATTGGATACCCACGTAATAAATATCCAAATAAACTTTGACGTTAAAACAATGCAAATTAATTAATATCAAGTTTCTATTGTGCCGCTGTCGAACTATTTTTGTTTTTGATACACTCGAATTACTTTACAACAAATTTCTAACTACTTCAGAAACAAGTTAAAAACTTACATTTACTTAGAAAATTGTAGTTTGAATATTAAATTTATAATTGTTCAATTTTAATCAGAAATAAATCATAATTTGACATATCGTTTATTTATTTGTTTAGATGGTCACCGAAGACATACCTCGTCAAGAGCGCGCCGTAGAGAGCTACGAAAAGAAATCTCAGCATTTAGACTCGAAAATACTTGACGCACAAATCAGATGTGACGAAAGCTGGCAACGATTACAAACCACCTTAGAACAGGCTGTCAGTGACTGCTCGGACCTGCGAGATCTATCCGATAAAATAGTCTTAAATAGAGAGCTAAGACTCACCAAAGCCAGTGACAACTTAAGAAACAAACTACTCTGGATACAGAACAAGGAAATAAACATGTTCTCTGAATACGTGAGCGATATGCCCAACATGCTCAGAAAACTGTACCTAACCTTAAAAGGTTACGATAAAGTACCCCCAGCATTGGCGAACGAATACATCGATCTTATGAAGAAAGCTAAATCCATGAAATGTATATCCTGGGACACGGAAGATGAGTGTAACGACCCCGATTTCAAAGCCATCTCTACCTTGAATGAGGCTTCAGATTCAGATGCCAAAAACTCCACGATAGATATCGTGACAGACAGCGAAGATCTAACTGACGCAGAAAACCGTGATATATCGCCGAAAAAACGTAAAGGGACACCTATAAAGCTGCCCAACAACGAGACTATAGTCATCGATGACTCTTTCGAAAACTTAGATGCGACTAGAACTCTTAATTCAGCCAAAAAGGTGAAAAGGGACCCTGATGTAGTATCGGATATAGAAAACGCCGGGGTTATAGATCCGAAAGATTTGAACTCCACGTTTGTGTTGGCCGGCAAGATGGAGGCTTTGAAGAGACCGAAAGTTGAGCCCAGTTTGAAATACGTGAAGCCTGAACCTGCGTATTTGAAGCGAGGGCTGACGGACAGGACGAATGTGCAGAGGACTATTCATTTTAATGACAAAGGTAAATATTCATTATATTTCGTTAAAAAGTCTAGTTTTTGTTGTTTTCAATAATTATTATATAGGTAATATGTTTGATATTAATTTTCAGGTTTACGTAGATTTCAGATTGGCAGATAAAGAATAAAATACCTTATTAAGAGTCGCCAGGACGCTCGCGTGAACTCGCGTCCCCATACAAACGTAGTTCAGCTCTCATTTTAAAACGACATGCTTTAGAACCACGAAATTTGGCATGGGCATTCTAACAGTACAGATCTATGTCGGTAATTCGTTTTCGTTGCTAAAAATTGTAACACAAAGAAAACATAGCAAAAATAAGTTTTGTATGTAAATCTGTATCTGGCTGTATGTGTGTGTTCGTGGTTCTAAAGCATGTCGTTTTAAAATGAGAGCAAAACTACGTTTGTATGGAAACGCGAGCGTCCTGGCGACTCTTAAGTTTGAAAATTATGAAAAGCAAATCATGAAGTCAGTGTAAAAATACTATGTAATTATAAAAACGGTCAAGTGTGTAATAATGTTAAACAAAAAATAATCAGCTTCTATTAGCCTCCACCTTTCCAAAAGCAAATGCTAGAGCTCCTGTAAGAAATACTCAAATCACTATAGGTGTGCCTATAATATTCGAAGAGTTGGGAATGGGACCAATTGTGACTCTTTGAAACAAAAAAAGAATTTTCGAAATCGGCCCATGCGTCTTCGAATAATTGGTGAACATGCATAAAAATAGCAAAAAAAAGATCCCCATGAATTGACAACCTTCGAAATCTTGAAGTCGGTTGAATATAATAATGGTGTATTATCCCGCAGCGAGTATGATAAAGCCCGTCGTGGGGAAGGCGTTGCCGGTGCGGCGCGCGCCCGGCTTCGGCTCCAGCCGCGCGCGCGACGGCACGCCGCTCGCCGCCGCGCGCCCGCTACAACCACGTACGTACACCACTCTATCCCACTCAGTACGAGACACTATGCACACATGTAGCGCTGAATATGTACAGACTTGTAGCGCCGAATATGCAGACATGTAGCGTCGAATATGTAAACATGTAACGTGAAATATATAGACTTAACGTCGAATATCCAAATATGTAGCGTCGAATGTGTGTGAATATGTAGAGCCATATGTAACGTCCATTTTGTAAACCGATATGTAACAGATTTCTCCTTTCGCGTTTCAGCGTTTATTGTATGTATACTAGAAAAATCAACTGTAATGGGTTGAGGTTATATGTAACTAACAAGCACCCATTGTTCCATGTGCCGTCCCTAACACTAACAGCGAACATGGTCGGGTATAAGGCCGTGCGCACACGGGACCGAGTGGCGGCGCACCCGTACTCGCGGCCAGCGCGGCGGTGACGTAAGGTGTGTATACAGTGTGTTGTTGTTGTTGTGCCCCGTGAACTAACACTAGCGGAGGTCGGGTATAAGGCCGTGTGCATACGGGACAGAGTGGCGGCGTACTCGTACTCGCGGCCAGCGCGGCGGTGACGTAAGGTGTGTATACAGTGTGTTGTTGTTGTTGTGCCCCGTGAACTAACACTAGCGGAGGTCGGGTATAAGGCCGTGTGCATACGGGACAGAGTGGCGGCGTACCCGTACTCGCGGCCAGCGCGGCGGTGACGTAAGGTGTGTATACAGTGTGTTGTTGTTGTTGTGTCCCGTGAACTAACACTAGCGGAGGTCGGGTATAAGGCCGTGTGCATACGGGACAGCGTAGCGGCGTACCCATACTCGCGGCAAGCGCGGCGGTGACGTAAGGTGTGTATACAGTGTGTTGTTGTTGTTGTGCCCCGTGAACTAACACTAGCGGAGGTCGGGCATAAGGCCGTGTGCATACGGGACAGCGTGGCGGCGTACCCGTACTCGCGGCCAGCGCGGCGGTGACGTAAGGTGTGTATACAGTGTGTTGTTGTTGTTGTGCCCCGTGAACTAACACTAGCGGAGGTCGGGTATAAGGCCGTGTGCATACGGGACAGCGTGGCGGCGTACCCGTACTCGCGGTTTGCGCGGCGGTGACGTAAGGTGTGTATACAGTGTGTTGTCGTTGTACCCCGTGAACTAACTATAAGGCCGTGCGCACACGGGACAGAGTCCTAGCCGATGCGGTAACATGAATTCAATGAGAAGCGGTGTGAAGCGGCGGCTTAGACCTTCGTGCGCGCCGAATCGCTCAACAAAACTACACGCGGACAACCGCCGCGCCGCCGCGTCGAGCTCGCGCGATAATATCAAACCAACTGATCGCGTTCGCTTCGCTTCGCGTTCGCGTGTAGTTTGGCCACGTAGGACACTTCAATCGCCTCCATCGCCGTAGACAGTTTGTTTCTTACGCGCGTATTCACGTTTACGTTGAATACGTTTACCTAAGGCACCGCGTGCTAGTATTCTAAGTATTTAAAATTTGGTTTTCGTGAATATTAAACACTTTTTTAATACACAATTCCTAATAACGTGTGATTTTGTTGACGGTTAACAATAACAAATAGTTTCGCCATTCATGCACAGACGTCTTAACTGTAATACCTAACTCGAGGGTAAGTCTTAAGAAGATTATATAATTCATGAGTGGCTTAGAGCTCGCATGTTGCCTAAATTCCTGTGAGCTGTGCCGGCGGAACGCTCTTACAGCACTCCTAGGTATGCTTTATTGCATAAACGTTTCTTGCCAAAGAGAAGGGGGTTAAATACTGTATTTCCTCAAGTTGTTTAACACTTTCGCTGCCACGGACACTCTAGGTGTGTTCCTTTTTCTACGGTCACGTCTGAAAATATTTATGGATACATTTAATGTGACAAAAACATGTATCCAACACTTTACGCCTTGGTAATATAGTCGTGAAATGAAATGAAATGAAATGTTTATTTGTATAACACAGGTGGTACAAAATAGGGTCTTAATTTACAAAGGTGCTCTGTGTGCGTGGCTACATATTTTTGTCACATTAATAGTACATTTCGATATTAGTGCGGAAAGTATGTCATAACTTCACGAGTACCGAGATATCAAGACTCGGGACGAGTGAAGAATGACATTTACGCACGAGTATCGAACGACGTTTTTTAATACAGTTGCGAAAAAATTATAAAATTGTCAATTATTCACTTTGAGGTTACTTTAGTACATGTATCCGAACGCTCCGCGCGGTGCGGTGCGGCGCTGTGATTGGCTGTCTGTCACTGTCATTAGCTGTGATTGGCTGGAAAAGTAAAAAGCACTAGTGCGCGATATCAAACTTTCCTCACGCTAAACCACTACAAGAAAAGCACTTTTTTGAGCAACTGTATTAAAAATATATGTTACATACAGACGTGACTGTATAGGTTTTAGGGAGCTTGGCACGCAGTGTTAAAATATTCATAGAGCCCATTCACGTTCACACTACTTATAATTAAAGAAAATGGTGGTCAATTAAATGCAAGAGTAGCGAAAAATACACTATTTTACCGTAATTTATTACAATTCTTCCAATCATTCATCGCTCCGGATTGCTCCATTGCAGTTGATGAGCATTATCGCTCAATAAAATTGCCCGTGTAAGCGCACCTTTACAATTTAAAATGTATTCGTATTTCGAGAACTTACATTGAAAAGTAATCTCCGCTTGTTACAGAACCGAATGGACGCGTGTTGAAGAGAAAATTCGGGAGCAAAGTACTTTATAAGCTCTGAATTTTATATTAAGACTTGTAAAATGTCATTCAAATACTAATTTTACATCTTCATGTAATTATAGTGTAGGTAACTAGCAAGGACACTATAATATGTGGACTGTAACGTCTATAGAAAATCCGTTCCTAGGATTGGGGCAAACACTCGACGCCCAGTCGTCATCAGATATACCGGAGCGGTCAAGGTAGTCACAAATATCTGAACAACGCCTCTATTGTCAAGGCGATAAAATGCATGATCAGATATTGTTGAGTACCCTGGCCGCTCCGATATATTTGACGGTGACTGTCAACGTCTAATTCTAAAGTATAACGCTAAAGTCTCAGTTCCGTAGGAGTCCATTTTGTTTGGCGATTTGACTCTGCCAAATAAATCAAACTTTCAATGATCGGGATCAAAACAGAGGCCCTAACTTTAGGAGGAAAAAGATTTTTTATTGTATGAGTTACAGTCCAGGTATTGTATAGTCCTTGGTAACTCGGTGTAGGTAATAAGTCGGACGCATGAAATGACTAAAACAGTAAGTACCTACAAAAAAATATGATTTCACTAAACTACAACTGTGACGTCTTTAAGTCAAAGGTACATCATTGTTGTCATCATGTCATGACAATGATGTATCTTTGACTCGAGAACGTCACAAAGAAACAGTAGACTTTTGTATAAGCTTTAAGTCCGACTCTCAGGTGTAACTGAAAGTTACGATATTAAGAAGAATTTAATTTTTAGTTACATTTTAATTTGTAAGCATTTAGACTAAAGCATATTTAGATTTCGTTGTTTACTGAGACGATATTCTTGGCTTTAATATTTTTAATTTGTTTGCTTCGTAATTTAGCATGGCTGTTGTATTTTTTACTGGAATTATGTAATTTCTATGAAGATTGTAAGTATTTTTTAGTTTTATATAATATAAGTAGTAATTAAGGTTTGATATGTAATGTACCATATTAATATTAGTAAATTATGTATTTTTTTATTGTATTTAATACTACATACTATAAAAATAATAGGGATCTTCAAATCGTGTTTTAAAAAGTATAAATGTCAGATTGTCTGTCTGTCTAACTACAGATTGTTAACTACAGATTAAATTTAAAGTAAATCTAAATTTAAAGTAAGAAAAGGCATCGGATTGGGTATGTCACATCTCTACACCATAGGCCACAAAAGTCTATAGAGTTTTGTTTGGTTCTAACTTTTGGAACCAATTTATAATCTGTGGGTTTTCCCTTATTGGTGGCATAAAGCTCTATACCTGGAGGAGCCATCGCCTCATCTTTCCAAACAAAAAAGTCTGCCAAAATCTGAGGGGGGCGAGGAAGCATACGTATGGCGTTTTCAATTTAAAGGTACATCATTGTCGGTTGTTAATAAAGTTTATTTCTAAATGAATTTTTATAGCAACATCGCCTTATTGATAAAGGATAATGATGTACCTTTCACTTGGAAATTTTCACGCATATTTGACAGTAAGTCACGACACTAAATGGAGCAACAAATAGTTGATTTTACATATGTTGAAATATGGTTCATTATTGGATGCAGTCTTTGCAAATGTCAAACAAAAAAGCCAAGGATCATTTTTGCTTGTATTTTCAAACAAAATATAGAAGGCAGTAATCCTTAGGGGCGTTAAATATGCATAAGTGTCAAACGTCAAAATAGTTACAGACCGTCAGAAAATAAACGAGTATCTTTGAATCGATTCAGTAAACGACGCTGGATTTTCGGTATGGATTAATTTTTTAATCATAATAGTAATGATAAAAAAAGTAAAACTATAATTACATGTGAAATTATATTTCATATTTTTGTAAACTAGACATAATAAAACATTTTTTACACCTAAAAACAATACATAAAGGCATTTTCACGGAGCTCTTTACTCACTGAAAACGATGAACTGAATGCGTGTAATCGATTTTTGAAATAGTTTTTATAAACCTATTAGATTTTCCTGCTAATAACGTTGACAGAGGGGAAATGTACCCAAGCTTACTCCAGGTATAGAGCTTTATGATTGGTGGCGTCAAATTTGAACCTTATAACAATGGGGTCAGGTGGAAATGTGAGTACAGTCGCCATCAAATATATCTGAGCGGCCAGGGTACTCAAAAATATCTGAACATACACTTTATCGCCTTGACAATAGAGGCGTTGTTCAGATATTTGTGACCACCTTGGCCGCTCCGATATATCTGATGGCGACTGTACATATTTTTGGCGTTGACTCTACAGGAGAGGAGACTAAGCAAAGCACACTGCCTTCTTGCCGCTAGCAAGATATGCAAGTGTGCACAGGCATAGTTTAACAAAAATCAGTCTTCAAAAATTTGTCATTGAAATGACTTACTTTTTGACAAATAAAATTATTTGACAGATTTTTGTCAATGGGGTTGGCAACTGTCAACGGTTTGGCCAGATGGCGCCAGCACAGCTTGTACCTGTCACTAGTATTGTTGTATTTCCTGTCACTAGGATTTGGCTTAAATGCTAGCCCATCCAGGTCAGAAAATACCAAAAAAAAAAACAAGTTTTTGACACTATTTGTAGGACTGACAGGTACAGTCGCCATCAGATATATCGGAGCGGCCAGGGTGGTTACAAATATCTGAACAACGCCTCTATTGTCGAGGCGATAGAGTGCATGTTCAGATATTTCTGAGTACCTTGGCCGCTCCGATATATTTGATGGCGACTGTACAAGCTATGCTGGCGCCATCTGTAAAGACTCGACCGACCAACCCCATTGGAATAATTCTCGACCAATATTAATAGTAAAAGCACCTATTTTAATACTACACTACGCAGAACACCTAACTGTATAGCCATTTTTCCCAAATTAAACCAAACCGTTGTTACCGTTTTTCTCCCAGAAAAAGGGTAATCAAAGTGGGGCCGGTGTTTCATCCGGACTCGTTGCTATTTTAGTCCTGTTGACTTATCTTATTGCCATGTTAACAATATTGGCTAATGACGTCATTACTCTTTGTACTGATTTGTCATTACTCTTTATTAAAACGAGCTGTACTCCCTTACTTAGACTTCCCTTTCGGCCTCACTTTTTGGTTAAAGAGAGCTCTCACCGTCGAGGTGCCACAAGCGCGTTCCCGACAACAGATATACAGGGATTCCCAGTCAATAGCTAACCGCTAGACGAATAAAATATACAAATTCCATTTAGATCTGATAGAAACGATCTGTAGTTTCCATATTAATACAATTTATAACAACCATTTAATTTGAAACCTAATTATAATGCATATTATTAACGTTGCATTGGTTCCGCGGATAACGCTAATGTCGGCGAATAGTCTATTTGTTTGATTAAACTAAGTAGATTATGCGGACTGTAGTTTATATTAATAAGTTAGCTATTAACAAACAAATGTATTTTATATAATTATTGTGTATTTTCTATGATTGTGTGAACTTAACTGCTATTAAAGAGGGTTGACTGAACGAGTTTTTTTGTTATTTTTCACCTCACTAGCTCGGAAAGCCCTTTTTGTTTGTTTAATATCTATTGTGAAAATCGCTTTTTATCCACATGTGGTGAAAGAGTTTTGACATAAGTGACAAGTGGCTTAAGTGACATTTGACAGCTAACAAAACGTAAAACGTTAAAAGTGCAGAATTTTTAACATCGCAATTAATGAATTGCATCGAGTAAAAACACTTAATACAGTCTTACAACTTTATTTTAATTCATAAATATCAGCATTCAACATTAATCTTCATTCTTTTTGTAAAAACGGATAAATTGTTCTGACAGCCGAATAAGTCTACGTACGAACAAAACGCATCTGACATTTAATAAAACCTTTTACGTCAAAACTTTTCATTTCAATTCATCCAAATCATCCATCATATCAACGTTAAATATTCGCATGTTTCTCTAGGTTGTTTTGTTAAAAATTAGTGATTCGAGTGATGAAGAAGTATTAAACACCTGAGGAATTACGGGAAACCGAGCAAAATGCATCCTTTTTCTTATTTTCCTCGCTGTAGTGAGGTGAAAAGTTTTGTGTTATACACGGGTGAAAGTTATTTTACGTCTCGTGTATTAAAGCACTCGCTACGCTCAGGATTCTATTTTTGAACCACTCGCTTCGCTCGTGGTCAATAATAGAATCCTTTCGCTAGCTCGTGTTTCAAATAACACTCGCACGTAAAATACAACTTTCACCACTTGTATAACAAATAACTATAGATCCCTTTGAAAACGAATGTTTTATTTGTAGATCCTGTAATTCTTTACAGAGCTTCTATTTTGGGAAACTTGGCTTCATATTTATAAATATTTGGTCGGTACCTACTTAAATGGAAATAGCAGCTACCCGAGCGAAATTCCAGGTATATGTTTTTATTAGACGTCCCTACTCGAGTTTTCTAAAAGGCTGATTGAACATGATAAGGTAATTTATGTTACATTTTAGATCTCTTAGTTACTTTTGTAATCGTTCATATTTCGTTGTCAAGATTCCACACCAGAAGTATTGCACTCGCATACATAGTAACTATCGTCTTAAGCGTCACAGTTAAGAGGTTAACGTGCGTTGCCGAGATTACCATCTGTAATGCACGTTCATACATTATCCATAGATTGCCGTGAGCGTGTACGCTGGGGAATCATTGATGAAGCTGTTTCCAATGTAGCTGAAGCCGATGTTACCTAATGCATATATACTGTGGGGCTAGTGCTAACTAACAGGGGCAATAAACAAGTATTTTTTAATTATGGTTGGCGGTAATCACTCATTTTCTAGCGTTAGGCTGCGTCTCCACCAGAGATGAGCGAGGATGTGTTTAGAACAAATGGAATCACTTAATTTACCTATCCTAGCACAATGCAGCTTTAGGATTGGCGCTTAACAAACACATCCTCGCGACACATCCTCGCTCATCTGGTGGAAACGCAGCATTGTCCCGGCCTTAGAGCTTTAAACCAAGCGGAGTGGCCATTGACAGGCGTTCCCCTCTGCCGAAAATATATGACCATTGGTCATACTCATTGTATGGACTGACGTTTATTTGACGTGCTATTTTGACGTTACGCATACATTTGACGTTCCCCTCCCCCGCAAAAAACGGCAGACTTTTTCCGATAGATGTGAGAGTGCGTGTCGCATCCGGTTGGTTTAATAATCAAAGGTCCCGGCTTTTGCCACGGCCTATTGAGCCATAGGCTCCAGCCCAATCTAATCCCAATTACATATTGGTGTTTGGTGTAGACAGCTTTACAAAAACTGCTATCTAACCTTCCAAGCCAGAGGAGAAACAATGCCGTGTTGAGATTAGTCCCGTCTCCTCACGCTGTTTTCTTCATCGAAAAGCGATTGGTAAATATCAAATTTCATTTCGTGCATAAGTTTCGAGAAACTCCGTGGTACAGTCAGCAGCAGAAGTAGCTAAGCTGGTAGGGTGTTCAAAATGACTTACACACGCTCTTATTCTCTTAACAATAAAGCGTGTCCAGCTCATTTTGATGCTGATCCTAGGTACCCGCTTAGCTACTTTTGCTTCTGACTGTACCAGCCGGGGTTCAACCCCGCGAAGAAGATCGGGGAGCCGGGAACGGGGGTACTAGAATCTACGTTTTAAATTTTTTGCTCTTGTTATATTCTACACCCGGTAGGTATAAGTTTCAAATCATGGCAGACGAAAAATAACAAGAGGTTATCATCTGAGCGCGCTTGAGTTTTAAATTGAATTTGATTGAAAAGGACCTTAGGTACATCTTAGAGATTCTCTTACAAAGTTAAGGTAATGTAGGTACACAGCATAGACCAAATAGTAGGTAAGTTGAGCAAGAAACGAGTCTATTCTACATTGTGGCTGCATACTTTGTCAAGGCTCCAAACTGAATGTTTAATGTCTCTGCGGAATCGGCTGGAAGAAAATGTAATACCCGGCAATTATATAAACGACTATGCGTCCTCATTCCGAAACGACGAATGTCATTGTAAGGTTGAGTTTATAATATGTAGGTACTCGTATATGGAGCGTTTATTTTCTTCTGAATCTGGTTATGTATTAAAATAATAGAATAGGCAGGTGGTGTAGTAAAGTACACGTCTGATCAAGCTTTTAACCTTTTGACCGCCAAGCGTTGAACAAAAATGACGCGCCACCGACGCCACGTAATCGCGTTTTGTCAATCGAAATTGAACTTTGCGGAAGCCCGCGTAGGTCCCTATTGCACTACAAAGTCTGTCGGCTGTTGCCGTCGTTGTCGTTGGCGTCCATGGCACTAGTTTTTGATGCCGGCCACAGCCGACTGTGGCGGTCAAATCGATAATCAGGAAAAAGAGGAGGTTTAGAGGGATTCTCTACCACGACTGCAGTAGCTGCTGTGGAATGAGCTTTTCTTTGGAAATAAACAAGTAGGCACCTACTAACCTACTACGATCTATTACGAACTTGTAAGGCGCTATTGGAGGTGGATAAGAATAAGAATAAGAATAAGAAATCGTTTATTGTTTACCGTGTCAAGCATTGATGTTACAAAATAAAAAGTAGCAACGGTTAACCCTTTCGGGTATACAATATTACATTTGAATATAACTAACAAGTTACAGCTTATTATTTATTAAACTAGACTTAATTTATTTACTAATACTAATTACTACATAATATGAACGAACTGTCAAGTTGGTTTTAGAAACAGCTGACTAAATTAATTAAAATTTATTATATTTCTAGTCCTAAACTAGACGTATTGTGCATTAAAAGCAACATAAGTGATTATATAGTGTGTATACATCGATAGTTTTGTGAAAACGGCAGCGTTAAATCGCATAATTGGACTTTGAACCGGAGCAGCTGTCAATGCAAAAGTGATCACCGTTGGAATTTGGTTTTTGAAACAAAGGAAGTATTCGTTCTTTTTCTCGTTGTTACTACACATTGTTGTGATAAGAGTATCGTATGTTATATGTAATTTATATTATTTTCATGCAAAGCTCACTCGGCCGTGGAGGTGGCTCTGATATCTGCATTATAGTCTTAAGGCGGCCACCGACTATCAGTCCGCCTGATGATCTCGGCTTCTCAGTTAGAACAAAAATTTGCTGGCTCCGAGAAACTGATAGGCCGATATCGACGAGCGGTTTTCTAACTCCTTACACACGTAAACCGCGTCATCTGACCACGGCCTAAATTTCACCGCTTACGATCTTCTAGAACGTTCCATACGCGTTCCAACGACTCCCCAGTGTCACTAATTACTACGGTACAAATTGAAGGCTTTGTAATGCAGACTACATCGCGGCGCATGAGTGACTACCTGCTTGTTTCATTACGGAACGTGCCGCGTATTTAATTTAAACCCCCATTCATGTAGGTTTAGAGCTAGAACAATGGCCGTGGTTTTTGTATACTTCGAATGCAACGGAATTTGGAGCGTTATCTACCTGCATTAACACACTGGTAATTAACAGATTCGAAATGTTTTCTGTCATTAAAATATTCTAGTTCACCTCCCGGACTCAATATGTCTCCATAGTTACGTAATTTCATCTAAATCGGTTCAGTGGTTAGGGCGTGAAGAGGTGACAGACAGAGTGACAGAGTTACTTTTGCAAAGAAATTATTTTATTGTGTAAAAACGCTCTTTAAGAGCGCATAGCGCGCTCGAACGCTCAATTTCAATTTATAGTAGGTACCTATACACCAACTTTATTGTACAGTCGCCATCAGATATATCGGAGCGGCCGAGGTGGTTACAAATACACAATGCCTCTATTGTCAAGGCAATAGTGCATGTTCAGATATTTTTGAGTACCATGGCCGCTCCGATATATTTGATGGCAACTGTACTAAAATAATTTTCTAGGAATTTTACAAAAGGCCACTTAAATTATATTCTTTTAGTGAATCACGATTCCGCGTTCTTGCTAAAAATAAAAAGAATTCCTTTCCCATTAAAACGTTCAAAATGAAACGATATTATTTTCCCATTTACCAATCTACGCAGATAATTACTTTTATATTTTAATGAGAGTCGACTGTTAGGGAGTACAGTCAGCGTCAATACAAGGTGTAATAAAAATGCGGGTAATCCTTTTAAGGGCATAATTGGTATCGTAATTCTAATTATGTAAAACTAAGAAACAAAATTTCGCGCGAATAAAAAAATGGTTTTGTATTGAGGGTCTAGCTAAGACTACAGTCTCATACAAAAATTTTTTTTTCGCGTACAAATAATCTTTCTTCTACTTTTTCTTAATCGCTATACGATAAAAATTATGCCCTGAAACGGATCACCAGAATTTTTACACCCTGTATTAGCTTGTAGTAAAACATCATAACAGCTACCTTTAGGTATATCACGTCGGTGGCAAACAAGCATACCGCTTGCCTGATGGTAAGGGGTACCTATGGACATGGACGCCTGTAATCCAGGGCTGTAACATTGCCAACTCGTTAAAAGTATGTAAGTACAATCCGTTTTTGAAGCACCACGGTATAGTTACTTCGAGAAAACCTCAGTTTCGAAATATATCTCTTCCTACAGTTAAAATGTAAGTACTGACTGTACAGGCGCCATCAGATATATCGGAGCGGCCAAGGTAGTCACAAATATCTGAACAACGCGTCTATTATCAAGGCGAGTGCATGTTCAGATATTTTTGGGTACCTTGGCCGCTCTGATATATTTGATGGCGACTGTACGTCGAGTTATAGGAGAGGCCTAAGGTTAATTAAAATCAGTGTCCGGGCTCTCATTGGCTAAGATGGATCGCGTTTAACAAAAAACAGGGCATGAGGTGCCAACAAAAACGGGGCCCCACCGCAAATGAATTGATTTCAGTAATCAATTTTTTACTTCACTTCCCGAGTTGGTCATGTTCACAACGCTTTTGCATTAGACGAGTCAGAGAAATCAAAACTATAAAAAAAATTTTTTTAAATATCTAAAAAATATTACGGACATTGGTCCATGTCCATATTAAACATTTTGCTTGGTATGGTTCTATGCTCTATCGTGCATAACAGATCCTAAGTTAGTTATTTTGTGAAAATAAATGGCTCTGCCCATATATTGGGGCAATTTAGCCAATGTCAAGGTGATGGCGACAAGTGTACGGTCGATTAAATTATAATTTAAAAAAAAAATTGTATTTCAGGTTAAAACGGTAGTAACTCACAGATCCTAAGATTCAGTTTAATTCAATGAAACCCTTTAGAATAGAGTAAACGTCTTAGTAAGATTCAATCTTTAGTTACAATCGATAAGTATTTTGTTTAGTCAAATGAATTGAATTATAGGCAACGTTGTTCGGTAGAAGCCTTGCTATTTGTAGAGTGATAGCTACTCCCTACAAGAGGTACGAGGGGCCCGACCAAGGAGGCTACAGGTTGTTCTGAATCAAACAATAGTTACACGCGTTTTAAGACAATTTCTTCATTAGCTGCACACTTGTTCGTTAGATCACTGCACAATAAGCTATCAATATTACACACGGAACCACTAAAATTATAATCCAGTCATCAGGGAATCATCTCCATACATTGCCCTACAAAAGGTGGTGTAGTTTTTTTGTTAACGGGTATTTGTAGGCTACAGGGTAGTTATTAAGAATCTCGATTTTAGACTTTGAGGGGGGGCCGCTTCGGCCGCCATCTTGGTTTAAAGGTGCCAAAATTCAGTTTCTTGACCATGGCGCTTAGACGGTTGTCAGTATGACTAAAATGTCTATGGAACATATAAAGAAGATGAAATTGTCTACAACTTTTCTATACACAATAGATCTGTAAGTCTTACAGGTATAAAGATACAGGGGGTGTAAAAGTAGAATTTGTTGAAAATCATGAGAGTTTGATTTATTAGTTCCTAAATTATGTGCTCAAGATAAAGGAATGAAATCTCTACCACAGTTTTGTCATCTTACAATGATTCTTTTAAAATACATTCAAAAGTTGAATTCACCCCTAAAACGCTTATAGAGGGGATGAAAGTAGTGGGCTCATAAACAAAATCAATGTTCTATTACTCATCGTAAAATATTACTAGGCGTTGATAGGCAGAGTTATGGATCAATTCGGGTAAAATGAATTGAAATTTGAGAAAAAACTTATACGCTTCTATACAAAAAAAAATTTTTTTTAGGTTTGCTCTCAAAAATTATTTTTTTTTTTTTTTTTTTCATTTTTTTAATTTTTTTTTAAATTTATGTTCACCGATTATTCGAAAATGGCTGGACCGATTTGGAAAATTCTTTTTTTGTTTGTTAGAATAAAATACTCCACAGTTGGTCCCATTGTCACCAGGTCCCGATCTAATGATGGGATCCTGGAGACATCGAGGAGGACCTGGTAACAATGGGACCAACTGTGGAGTATTATACTCTTACAAACAAAAAAAGAATTTTCCAAATCGGTCCAGCCATTTTCGAATAATCGGTGAACATAAATTAAAAAAAAAAAAAATTAAAAAATGCAAAAAAAAAAACAATAATCTGACGAATAGTGAACTCCTCCTTCGAAATCTTGAAGTGGGTTGAAAATTAAAATAAAATTTTTGAGAGCAAACCTAAAAAAAATATTTTTTTTGTATAGAAGCGTATAAGTTTTTTCTCAAATTTCAATTCATTATACCCGAATTGATCCATAACTCTGCCTGTCAATGCCTAGTAATATTTTACGATGAGTAATAGAACATTGATTTTGTTTATGAGCCCACTACTTTCATCCCCTCTATAAGCGTTTTAGGGGTGAATTCAACTTTTGAATGTATTTTAAAAGAATCATTGTAAGATGACAAAACTGTGGTAGAGATTTCATTCCTTTATCTTGAGCACATAATTTAGGAACTAATAAATCAAACTCTCATGATTTTCAACAAATTCTACTTTTACACCCCCTGTATCTTTATACCTGTAAGACTTACAGATCTATTGTGTATAGAAAAGTTGTAGACAATTTCATCTTCTTTATAATTATGTTCCATAGATATTTTAGTCATACTGACAACCGTCTAAGCGACATGGTCAAGAAACTGAATTTTGGCACCTTTAAACCAAGATGGCGGCCGAAGCGGCCCCCCCTCAAAGTCTAAAATCGAGATTCTTAATAACTACCCTGTAGCCTACCAATACCCGTTAACAAAAAAACTACACCACCTTTTGTAGGGCAAAATTCCCCACAGACTGGGCTATTAACAAAAAACCAAAAATTATTCTCAAAGGGTTGTCGCCATGATGAGCTCAACCTGTAAACCTTTTGAGACCCTATTGTTCTCTTTATTTTTACAGTACAGTCACGGACTTTAATTGTTGAGCCATTTACATTCATAGAATGAGTACAAAACAAAAGAAAGTAGCTTGAACCGTAAATGGCTCAACAATTAGAGAGGTAGAGGCTTAGGATGTTAGTAAATAAGTATTAGATAGGTTAAGTTAGATAAGGTTGCTTTGTATACTATATATATTATTTGTTTAAAACAATGAGCGCATCTCGCTATCAAACGTCACAGTTTGGCGAGGTTTACTGTAAAATGTTTAGCGTAAGTTTACATTCATAAATAAATTAAAAAAAAAAAAAATACGTGACTGTACGTTTAAAGATGCACTTGGACAGTGACAATCACTCAGATGTCTGACATTCAGAATATTGTTTGTGGGGCGGACTTTCAATCCAGAGGTGTCGGTTTGAAACCCCGGCTCGTACCACTGAGTTTTTCGAAAGTTAACAAATTTAGAGAAAGCAACGTGAGGAAACCGGATCTAATCCCAATATGGTCTAGTTTCCCGTATGGGTGGTCAGATGGCGGTCGCTTGCGTAAGAACTAGTGCCTAAGACAATTCACGGGATTAGATTGCCAAGTTCAGGGGTGATTTTTGAGAATCGAGCACTCGAAAGTGACATTTGAAACTGTGAATAAAACGATTAAATTATGTTTTAAAAATAACAGCGATAGAAATTTAAAATCATGATTATTTAAACTATTAATTCCATGCGAAAAAATTGGCAACAAACTTTTGTGTGCGATTATTTTCGAGCTTGAATTTTTTGAATTCGAGCGTCCGGCTTTCAAAAATCGGCTCCCAGTTACGATTATTACAATGAGGCAAACGTTTGCTTGGGTTTAGCCGCAATGACAATAACACGCTGGACTCCCGATCCGATCTGATTGAACCGGTCAATCATTCGTTCACCGTCCACCTAACTGGAAAATTAGTTAGCTTCAATTAGATGGAGTAAGGTGATAAACTATTTCGTCGAGTTTCAGGTCAAGTTTTTATCGGGCCGATCCGGATTTTTCGGTCACGTGGTTTCGGGAGATCTCATCAGGGTTAGTGTCGATTGCAGAAACGATCATTTATCACAATGTTTAGTTGGAGTACATGGCTCAAATACAACTTTTACTGTAGTGTATCTCGATGGTAACACGGCGGCGGATGCAGATTGAGCATATTATTATCATACCCATTAAATATAAAATAATATAAGAATGCAGTAAATAGCTAGGGATACGCGCACAGATGTGCCCGCCGGATTTGTCCGACGGATATGCCCGACGGACAGATCCGTTCGTGTATTCAGATGTGTCCGCGGAAAAATCCGTGTCCAATTCGCGCCATACACGCACGGATTTGTCCGCCGGGCACATCCGTCGGACAAATCCGGCGGGCACATCTGTGCGTGTATCCCTAGCTATTAGAAAAATCTAACTGGATAGCAAGTTATGTTAAAACTCTAAGGAAAGCATAGTATCATGCTTAACTTTCTTGATTAAATTATTTTTGTTATGTTATTTAATTGCTACTTTATACTACTCTAAAACCATATGACCAGCCTTCTAGCTAAATACTAGCATGCGTTTATTTATGTGTTCATTCTTCAATGAAATTGAAGTCATTAAAAATATAATGTACTTTAGTCACCACGCATTAGATTGATTAAAATAGCAACAACAATGATTTTCCACAAATAAATGCTCTCGTTAAAGTATAGTGATATCTCGACTGAAAATAATGGCTCTCTATAGTCTGTATGAAGTATGTAACTACCAGCTTATACGAGCGCAATATGAGCTTGGAATTGCAACCCACAAGCGAAATCTAAAGTTAAAAAGCCAAAGTGAAGTGTGAGTTGTGCAAGCAAAGTTGGGGTGTGAAGTGTCCCGCCGGGGGTTGTGGTCGGTTACACCCTTCACCTCAAGTATTCTTCAAGCGTTTCAAACGTTTCATTACCGTGTTAGCGACGTGATGAACGTTCTTGAGAATTATCTAACTGGCATTTTTTGCCCTTAGAAACGATTTGACAGTAGAAAAAAATTTATATGATTTCCTTGACAGATTGCTGAAAGCTTGACAGATTTTTTAATAATTGATTAATTTAATTAGTTCCATTCATAAATAAAATAAATGCACGCATAATGGAGGGTTCCGTAGCTAATATTGAAAAAAAAAATCGCAAGGTCGTATCTGCTTATCTAAGTCGTTTTTTGGAGATAACTTAAAAACGCCTTAACCGATAATATTCAAAATAATCATCGTGGAAAGAATAAATATTCTTGAATTTTTAATAATTTTTGGCCTTACGGTTCAAAAGTTGCAGGGGAGAGACACAATATTTTTAAATTTTATAGTGATTATTTCTGAAAATATCCACTTAATCAAAAATTGTTCAAAGAAACCTCAATGTTATTTTTAAAGATCTCGTATGCATTTATTAAATATGTGTACGGAAACTCGTATTCCATAATTTTAAGTTTAATAGCGATTTTCAAATCCTACAAAGGATATAGAAACACGCAAAGCAAAGGAAATTTCAATATTTCCAACATTTCTGGCACGGAAGCCGAAAAGTTACGCATTACCAAACACTCAACTATCCGAAGTGTATTCAAAGTATTTTCGCGAGTCAAACAACAAGCAGCACAAAGGTGCGTTGAAAAAACAATATAGCGATAGAATCATGTACGATTTCTCGCTTGAATGTGTTTGAATGTAATATAAGAGTATTGGTAACGACAGTAGGCAAACAACCATGGATGGTAGGGTGGGTCGATTTAGAATGACGCATTTATTTATTTTTGAGTAATCATAATTGTGGGTAGGGCTAAAATTATTAGCTTTTATTAACATTTTTTATCGTGATTTATTTATTTATTTATAATATTATGTTATATAATATTATGTGTATTACTGGCGGTAGAGGGCTTACCCTCTACCGCCAGTTAAAGTTTTTTGTTTTATGAAAATATTTTTTTTTAAAGTAAGGCTCTGAAGCATTTTAAACACCTTTTAATTGAATGAACATACATAATATTTATAATAATTTCTTATTATTATATAAATCCACGAATTTAACAAAATAAAGGTAAATAATAAATTAGCATACTCTCATTTTTACCATAAAATGTCAACTTAATTGAAATCTGTTTGTTACATTGTTATAAAGACATAACAAAATATTTTTATTTCACTTGTTCGTAACATAAAAATGTTCAAGATTTGATAGAGTGCTAAAACATATACTTACCAGTATAAATATTTTGATCACTATTATATTTCCAAAAACACATTTTTTACACAATTCATGTAATATTTGGAAAAAGTCAGCATTATGCGTATTTTGTAAAAGCTCAATTTTTTTATGATGCTTGCCGCGCACTGCGTGGCCAGGTCTTTCAGCACATTTTTTCGCGAAATAAATGCTAAATAGGAAATATTTTATAGCATCTATTTGTATTTCACTTTTTCTAGATTTCTTAGGAAAACTCTTTGATAACTGTACCATTAAATTTTACACCTTGAAAGTCTAACATTACAAAGCGACCGCGTATTCCCACCTGTCTGACGACAGGCGATTTTTTTCTGACCTATACTGAAACTATTTTCATTCACTGGGGATAAAAAATATACAGGAACATAAAAAAATCAAATAAAAATATCAAACGTTATTTTACAAAAAAATACTGATTGTGAAACTAAAATAATCCAGGCAATCGCAAACGTCTTTTGGAGATTTTGTTAACAGTATTAATGTCTCAGTCGATAAAACTTTGCTGGGATATAGTATGTCAAACCCTCTTAGGTAAAACTAACATACTTACATTAATTTAAAAGAAAACTTGTTAATTTTTCTAAAACAAAAACGTTAGTTTATTTCTAAGTATTTTTTTACGAAACGAACTACCAAATGAACTCGAGATCTAAAATATAAGTAGGTAGATATAACAATTCTTCAAATCGTGTTCACATTTTTGATATTTATTTGTTATAATTTCGACGGGTCAAAGGCAAAACCAACTATCTGCTAATAAAACTAAATCCAAATGGCAAATAGTCGGTTATGCCTTTGACCCTAAAGGAAAAACTAACTAACTGCTAATAAAATCCAAATAGTCTATTTAAAAATGTTGTGATAAAACTTATGGACAGATTAAGTATAATGCTGAAAGTTTCGGCGCGGCTTGGGCCGAAACACGTTTTTTTGGCCGAAACTGGCCGAAACCGAAACTTCGGTCGGACACTAATAACCATCGGCCAGGTCAGCGGTCACTGCCAACATTCGCATTCGCAAAATATTCGCATCATTTGACGCGAATGCGAATGTTGATACGAATGTCAAAAATGATATTCGTGACATCCCTAATACATATTATAGCGCAGCGTGCCTTCTGTTCCTGGACATATGTGGCAATCCAGACTCGGTGTGTACCGGCTCGTTCTATTTACATGCCTGCATAAATACCTGTAGTGTTTGTCAAGTATGTTTGAATTACTTTTCAGATTCTGCGTGAAACGAAGCGTGTATTTGATTTAATACACCGAGCAAACTGTTACAAGGCATGTCTAGGACGCCCAATCACGTAGTCATGTTTCAAATGGGGTTGGCAACTGTCAACGGTTTGGCCAGATGGCGTCAGCATAGCTGGTTCCCTTTCACCAGTATTGTTGTATGGGATTTGGCTTAAAGAGCCCATCCAGGTCAAAAAATTCCAAAAAAAACAAGATTTTGACACTATTTGTAGGACTGACAGGTACCGGATATGCTGGCGCCATCTGTAAAGACTTTCGACCGGCCAACCCCGTTGGTATACCCCCCTAAGGCCCAGTCTGATTTAAGGACAAATGAAATTACCTAGTTTAAATCATACTAATGTACCATGACTATTTAATGTATTTATAAAACCTGGATCAAGTAAATACCAAAGGCCAAAATCACTGTTAACGGACTTTCCGGTACGAGTATTCTCGCCCAATAAATTGCAAATTTAAACTGGTTCTATTGTAGTCGACGTCAAAGATATGTTTACACTTGTGCACCTTATTATAAAGGAGTATTATTTAGTCGTCATCAGATATATCGGAGCGGCCAAGGTGGTCAAAAATATTTGAACAACGCCTCTATTGTCAAGGCGATAAACTGCATGTTCAGATATTTTTGAGTACCTTGGCCGCTCCGATATATTTGATGGCGACTGTACATAAAGCTCATACACACACAGTAGGGGAAGACAGGGTAGATTCGTACACTGGGAGCCTTCGTACAGTGGTCATATCTCGGCTATCCAACACGCTGAAGCGTTCATATTTGTATGCAACATGGCTACTTACATGCATAGGCTACCTTCCAAAAGTAATGGCAATGCGGTACAAGATTTCGCCAGAAAGAGCTGATATGTGTTTTCGCCACTCGCAAGTAATTTTGAGTTCTCCATTGAATGCGTTTGTTTCCATAAAGTTTGGATGGACTTAGAAAAAATGCTTTAGTATTGTTTGTAAATATATGCTAAATATTGTTATTTAAACAATACTTTTGGGATTATATTAACGATATTTTTTTTATTTTGATTTTTTTCTGGTCCGTTGGATTGGGGTACCTTCGTACACTAAAAATGTATGTAATTTCATACTGTACGAATGCACCCCATATAAGTTAAAATCAAGAATAACATAATTGCAAAAACAGGTCATTAAGATATGTTTAAAAAGTGATTAAAACTGGCGAAATAGCTGGTAAAATCATGAATCCCGGGGAGAAACGAATAGTGTACGGAGCTACCCCGCGTGGTGGGGTGAATTCGTACAGTTCCCATTTTTTGGAAAAATCGTTATAGCTTGGCCAAGTTGCTTTTTATCAAGCCAGAAATGCGCTATTATTATAGGCAGATAAATGGACAATAACATAGCATTCGTTTCATTGTAAAATATCTGTTACATTTTGTTTTACAAGGCTCCGAAAAAAAAGTGTACGAAGCCTCCCCATCTTCCCCTATATACACAGGATTCCATCATCTAATGACAAAATGATAGATCCTTTTATCGTTAGCTTCAGGTAAGCAATCACGTTTATAAACATTTATACGTATAAAATGCGTTTTCAATTTATCGGTCCTAATCAAAGGGCGCGAGATCGCTCTTTAACGAACGAAAGATGTCCGATTCATTACACGAGCTTTTCTTAATCTGACGGTGGCACTGTCTTAACTGTTGTTTAAGCAGCGTTCGACACAGGAGTTAATTAATAGCGCATCTATACCGCAAACGCGAAAGTGATGGGGGCCAAAATACATCTTTGCGGAGAGAATACGAAAGGAGAAAACTTGCACTTTTTACGATTATTTCGTAGTACGCCTAGCTGTCTATACTTCTCGAGTCGAATTCCATGTCGGATGTGAACATTCGACCAAAAACCAAAATGTATCGAACAAGCTGACTCTGGCGTATCCATAGTTTTTATTTTCTGAGATACAGAAAGTTCCGATTACAATCGGATTTGAAGATTATCTATGCAAATTTCTGCGTGGCGGACAGCATCTACTTCGCATCTGTGTTTTTCTATAGATTTACTTTTTCGAGATTTTAGTTAGGTATGGATGGCGGTAAATGACTGGAAACTTTATGCACCTAAGATGCAAAACAAGCTTTTGTTTTTGGTGAAACATACAGCTTAGAAAACCAAAGGATTTTAATTTGAAGCTCAAAGGGCCTATATAAAGGCAAATTCCATTAAATTGTACCTGGAAAAACAAGGTTTTGCTTTCCGAAGGCAAAGTAAGAGCTAGATAAAGTTAATTCTTATAGGTGTGCCAATAATATAATATATTATAAGGTGGGCAGGACACTTGGCAAGAAGAAATCATGGGAGATGGACAAGATGGGTTACCGAATGGTAGCTAAAATGGGCCACAAGGTCAGCGTGGAGACCGTCAACCAGATGGTCAGATGATATCTGCCGAACGGGAGGTGCTGTGGATGGGACTGGCACAGGACCGAGGAGAGTGGCGTAATAAAGAAGAGGCCTATACTCAGCAGTGGGTGGATACGGGCTGAATAGATAGATAGAGAATAATATTACAAAGTGTCCCGACGAATTGAGAAACTTCTATAGTCTTGTAGTAGGTTAAAAAGCTAGGTTAACCATCGCTCGTGCCACCGGCCCCGGCATTGGCACACGCGGCACGTGGAGGCCGCTCTGTTGATTTTAACGTGCGCCTGATTAGCGATTACCCGCGCCGAGAACAAACTAGCCTTTATTCTTGGTTAAACGTAAAGCTTTGGAAGCTGGAGGATTTTAACTGAAGCACAGAGGCCTATAAAAAGGACAATTTCATTGATTATTGAATTTTCATCTGATCTGGTATAGGTACTTTATGTTTTTGAAATAGATTGTTTTGTAACTATTAAAGTCCGTGGCCATAAAAAACTTCTATATAAAATCTGTCTCTTTCTAACCGTATTTATTAGAAAATAACAGCTAGGTAGCGCACGAGATTATTAAGCATAAAAAAAGGCGAATATTACCGTTATCGTTTTCTTTATAGCAAATTATAGAATTAAATAAATAAGGTCAATACGGCTAATTCCGTCATAGGGACTATTCCGTCCATTAGCGTTTTTCTCGAATAACAAACGAAATTGATAATTTCATCGACAACGCAGCGATTGTTTTTAGTTTCACCAATCAAAAGCAAATGGTTTTTTTTCTTCGATTGAAAATCAAAGAAATAAACGCTCGTAGTCGGAATAGCTCCTATGACGGAGCTACATTGAACTACTTTAAAACATGTTTCAGGAAATGAACAACAGTTCGTTTATTTCATTTTCAGTTTTTAGAACAAACATCAAACCTTGAAAAACTTTTGGCGCCTAAAAGTGTACCTATGTTTTCGAAATGGTGGTCATGTGGGTTAACGGACGTATCCTGCCCCCCGAAATCTGCCGTGAAATTGACGGATTGACGGGTGACTATTGATAACCATTTCAGTGAATGCCCCCCCCCAAAACAAAATTCTGGATACGGGCAATCTACTTGTGCTAACCATGCTGGTGACGCCACACGAGTTATAAACTAAAGGCTGCCTGGTTTACAATTTTACCAAGTGTTGCGGTGGACGCCCGCGGTAATTGGTTTTATGTAAATACGGCGTCGCCAAGGAGCATTGGAGCCATGAAACCGGCGGGTGGAATCGCTGAGCGATTTTGCAAGAAGTGAATAATCCAGAAAAAAGACATACTCGTACGAACCACTCTTTACGTCACTCTGGACGCTAAGTTAGATTTACCGCCCTAGGACGCAGTGGAAAATCTCACTTCACACCCACGCCACGAGAAGACGTAAAATTATGTACGCACCACGGGTGGTAATAAGGAAGGCCTCAGATTGCTTGTTATGGCCCTTATCTTCGGTTCGGGCCACAAATGCTAGCGATCTGAGCCCTTCTTTATTTTACCGCCCTATAGGTACGTAATGTACTATTGCCGTTTCTCGAGCGGTGTCGGCAAAATAGTTTGGTTGTCCCAGAAATGAGAGGAATACCTACAAATTATTTCGTTAATTGATTTTATGTGTTCCACTCTTCAATAATAATCCAATTTGATTTACGTATCTTAATCCGGATGAGACTTCTCAAGAATTAAGAGCAATATTTTTCACCTCCCTTTGCGCAATAGTACATTACGCACCTAGGGCGGTAAAATAAAGAACGGCTCAGATCGTGGATATTTGTGGCCCGAACCGAAGGTAAGGGCCATAGACAAGCGATCTGAGGCCTTCTTTATTACTGCCCGTGGTGCGTACACAATTTTACGTCTTCTCCTGGGTGTGAAGTGAGATTTGCCGCTGCGCCCGTGGGCGTAAAATCTCACTTACCGCCCAGAGTGACGTAAAAGTACATTTTACGCACTACGTGCAGTGAGGAACGATTATTTTGAAACTTTTATATGTTGCGAACAAATAAATGTAGAGGTGATATAAAGTATTTCTCTTTGTTATATTTTGTCACATTATTTATTCTACTTAAATCATAATTTTTACATTTTCACTCGCAATAAAAACCAACTTTTCTCTCTAGATGCGTAAAATACTTGATTTATGTTATCCACGTCACGCCAGCTTAGCTGTTGCTTTTAATAATCCAATTTGATTTACGTATTTTATTGTGGATGAAATCTCTCTACAACTTTTTTCCCTTTCTGCTCGCTCTGAGTAAAGCTCTATTTTGCTCACTACGCACTACGCACTTTGAGGAACATTAGTTTGTCTCATGCTGGTTATGAAATTTTTGAGTAACATTTATAATGTTGCGATTTATGAAATGTTTTTCGTTTCAGAACTTAAAAGGTATTCTCGTAGCAACTACGCTCTCTTTATGCGTAAAATAATCTATTTTTATAAGGTTAATCGTACTGGTAACTATTAATTCAATGAGCCTTCGTGGCCCGCCCAAGCCTTCAATTCCACAAGTAATATTTGAATTAAACCAACGACGGGTCGGTGTCGCCAAAATAGGTTGGTGGTCCCAGAAATGGAACGCGGCACGGCTTGTCCCGTTAATTGATTTATGTGCTCTCCTCTTAATAGCTGTTGCTTCTAATAATCCAATTTGATTTACGTATCTTAATCCGGATGAGACTTCACATCATTTGGAAAGGCAATGAAGTGATTGATTGAAAATGAAAGCCCGGACCGGAAGGGCCCTTTAAAGACCGAAGAACACAGGATTTGATTGAAAATAGATGTCCATCTATACTCAGTTTCACGCTAAGTGCGTTAAGGGAATGAAAACCATAAACATCGGTTTTTGTCGCATTTTGAGTTGATGACAATTAATCAATAAGTAGTTAAGTACTCATGAAATAAACTTGTAGTTTACTTGACATAAGTCAGTGAAAACTTAACGCAGAGTTTTGTCACAATTTGCAGAAACAGAAGCCCGGACATTAAGCTAATTCACATTCGCATCACACCCCACAAACTGTTTTATCTGACTTTCTTTTCTTCGCAACAAAGGCGACCCTCGAAAAAAATGGGCACGTACCTTTTCTAACGAAGATTTAGTTAATTACATCTGTAAATTAAGTAATGAAAGAGCAAAGAACTCGTGATGGGACTGTTAAATAACTTTAATCTTAGATGAATTTAAAGTTTAGACGCGAACTGAATTAAATAGGTGTTAGCTTTAGTGCTGCCATTGTGAGCTTGCTAGGAATGGTTTATAGCCCGTTTTAAGATGTTGAAAGTTATCTGCACTGGTGTTTAAGCAATAGACTTTGCCTAGGTTTATTAGAAAGATAGTTACAGTTTAATAAAATTATAAAATCAAACAATTGTACAGATATTTGCTTAGATATTATAACCTAGCACTTGGTATGAATATCGTTTATGCTATAGATAGATAGCCAGTCAGTCGAGTCGTTCTGATTTTGAAATATTTGTAGAGGTAATCACTTACATGTTGAACGTGTTTAGACGATGACATAGGTATGTCAGCAACTTACCATATTCTACGTGCATTACGCTAGCTCTGCAGCTGTACCTGAAAGTATCTACTCACATCTTTTTTTTAGAGTGTCAAAGCTTAATTCGATTATGTGAACCAGGAGGATCATTTTAAATTTAATAATATTAACTCGAATTGATATTTATTTGATAGGACCTATGTAAGGTATGTATAATATATACCAATCGGTTCTAATAAGATTCGCCATAAGTAATGTAAAATTAAGATTTTTTTAAGGTTACATACTTCTACTGGTATCTTAAACGATAAATGCTTGCATATATATATTACCGTATCTAATCTGGACTAATTAAGTTAATCTAAGCTTTTAATGTAAGTAGGCGGTTGTATCTGACTCCTACATTTTCCGTGAATAACAGGTTCAGAAAAAACTATATAATTCTAACTTGATAGGTACTTACTACTATACTTATCTGCGAAAGTAAATTTATATAGTACTTAATTTAAGGAGAATAAAAAAATTTAATCCCCCGACAATATAAATAATACGAAAACATCATCATCAATCCAATTGAAAATTATTATAAAACGGTTTTTAAAACCATCGCTAGTATATTTAGGTGTGCTTAGTCACAATGATATAAGTATACTCGTAACTAATAAGATACGATATAAGTTATGTGTATTTATGATTCTTGTGGCAGTTCAATTTAATCGCCACACCTCATGGCGACCGTATCAGGACTACTGGATAATGTCACTCATTCAATACGAAAAACTAGAATTCTTATCCTAAATGCATTTACAATCTCCGTTATTTTGGGATAAAAAACTATTTGTACCCTAAAATGGGGTGAATAGGTTTCGCGGAGAGAGTTGGGTTATGAACGGGGAGAGGAGAGATGAAAGGGGGGTGAGAGGGGATTTTAACGCTACTGCTACAAAAATAATGTATTCCAATTTAAATGGAGCTATAGTAATACTCATAATAATAATAAAAAACGATCCAACAATCTTCCAAAATCACCTTTGTATGAAAACCCAGCTCACCCCAATTACGAGAGAGAGAGAGACTACTGGGTGAGGTGGGATTTCCTGTTTATCGTCAAAGTTATTAAATGGAACTACCCAAAATAAAATAGAAACTAAAATACAAACGCCCGGAACACTTATTATGTACACCATTCAATTTTTATATGTAAAAATAAAATATTATCGAAGTTTGAATGTCAGTTTTGACCCTACTCACCCCATTATCACTGCATAGTGATAATAGTGTTAATATATGTCTCACGAAAGTTTAATTTCCTACTCAACCCATTTTACGGTACTTAATACTAGTAGTTAAGGGTCAGATACAGAAGGCGGTAAATCTGGACTTGGCGCGCATAGTCCGAAGGTTCCTCACGCTGCGGCCCTAACCACCGGCAGCCTGGGCCTTGCTCCGTTGCCGGCGGCACCCTAGATTAGTTTTTTATAATGTTTTTATTGCTTTTATATGTTTTTGATGTATTTTTGTATTTTACTTTTGTAAAAATATTATAAAAACCTAATTTAAGACGAAAGAGAAATAAAGAAAATAGGTACCTACTTTTATTATTTTTACTGAAACTACGTTTTAGTATCTACATTGTACAATAATGCATAAGACGAGAACCACAGCATTTTAATATTACATGAAACTATGCGAATATGGAGATGCTTGAGAGGAAATATCCAATACAGTAGTTATTTACCTTTGCTTACCTAATAGGTACTTCTAATATTATTTTATTATGAAATAGAGGCTCTTGGATAATTTTCAATCTGTGTGACTGACATGGTGATATGGTATTGAAGACTACTTCAACTTTGCAATAATATTGCATGAAAACTTGACGACGTCTATCATAAAATAAAATAAATATTACGAGAAAATGTCACACAAATCGATTTAGTCTCACAATAAGCTCCATAAAGCTTGTGTGGTGGGTACTAGATGGCGATATAAATAAACAGATACTTAGATACAAACGTCAACTCAATAGGTACAAAACACCCATAACTCAGAAATAACTTTTTATGGTTCCGTAGTCAACTCGGAACCCTTATAGTTTCGCCATGCCCGTCCGTCCGTCCGTCTGTCCGCAGTCTAGCACTGAGCCGTTTACACTAGAAACCGCTTATGCACCGGAAAAGCGAGTGTACCAGGGAACCCCACAATCAACGCGAAGACCACCTTATATAAAGGTGAGATTGAATATTGTTTTTATGAGGGATAAGACAGTAAATCCATATACCGGAGCATTATAGACTACTTTACCCTCTTTCAATCTTACCCCAACGCCAATTAAGTTTTAGATTAATGTGCATGACTTACAGATCAAAACCAAATAATTAGATCGAATCTAGCGCAAATTCCCGTCAAACGTTTCTTTGTACGCTAACGATTTCCGATACTCATTGTTTCAAGAAACAATAAGATATTGATTACTTCAGATTGTGTGGGGAAGTTAATTTGGGAAATTTAGAATAGATTCTGTACTCAAAACTACAATGCATTATGTTGTACATGTAGCTAGTTGCAAATTGAGACGTAACTTTAAGTCATAGAGTCCAAAAAATGGCACGTGAGGTTTCAATGGTTGCCATGTAACTTACATGTGAAATATGCTCATTGTGGTGGCTCCCATTGGCAACCTGGAAGGCTTTTGTATAAGAGGTATCCTTAATTAATTATTTGCTAAAATAATTCACAGGTTCTAATTACACTTTAGTCGCTGTTTATACTTGATTGGCGGATAACTTTTATATATTTGAATGATTTGAATTTCTACCTTATCTCGGAAATACATATACAGTGTGTGGCCTGTAACACGAGCAAAAAATTAAAACGTAGATTCTACTCCTCATTATCTAAACAACGTTTGTTCAGCGACTTAAAAAAAACTTACGGTTTGATTTTCAGTACATTTTAAAGTTTACCTGAACACGCAATGTATTGCGAAATTGATTATGTCTGTAGGGTGACAAGACTGACAATCAATGTCAATTAGACGGATTTTAACGTACAATGAAAATAGTATTTAGTTTGTACTTTGTATGAATAAGAGTTTCACATAATTCATAAAAATAAATGATTACTCAAATTAAGTGCTCAATTAATGGAGTAGGTAGCCCAGAATTTCCAAGATACTTGATAATTTGTAAAGCAAGCTATTACGTGTAATTGTATGAAGCACAACTCCAGGGATATGAAAGGATGGCGTTATGTAATACCGTACCTGGCTGCAACTAATCATAATTTAAATCAGAACTCATCTTGCGCGGTGGAAATCACAGAATACTTATGGTAAGATAGTGTACTCAGCAAATAATGAAATGGTAGCTAGGAAAAATTATAGATTCATAAAAAAACAACTGACTAGTACGATCGTGATCTATCGATTAAAATAAGTCGAGATTAGAAACAGACTAATAAAAAGTAGAGAAAAACATCGACTATACTTTAATTTATTTTGGATGTGCAGTAGTGGAGCAAATTAGCTGATACTTACTTAATTTTTGTCAGAAGCCCCATCTGACTTGTACTGAATTTGCTATTCTTGTGACTCCGCTGCCATAAGAAAATCTGATCGAGATTTGAGAAAGCAGAGGACTTTCAAAAATAATGTTACACTTTCATCCTAAGTATTTAAAGGAATAACATTGTTTAACATTGGATGATGGCAACACTGCCGAACTGTCAAGTTGGTTTTAGAAACAGCTGACTAAATTAATTAAAATTTATTATATTTCTAGTCCTAAACTAGACGTATTGTGCATTAAAAGCAACATAAGTGATTATATAGTGTGTATACATCGATAGTTTTTTGTGAAAACGGCAGCGTAAAATCGCATAATTGGACTTTGAACCGGAGCAGCTGTCAATGCAAAAGTGATCACCGTTGGAATATGGTTTTTGAAACAAAGGAAGTATTCGTTCTTTTTCTCGTTGTTACTACACATTGTTGTGATTAGAGTATCGTATGCTATATGTAATTTATATTATTTTCATGCAAAGCTCACTGTTACGGCCGTGAGCAACGTCAAGCCTACTACATTGGCACAGTACCGTTTCTCTTTGCTTGACGAACTTGTGGAAGCATAAGTTGAGACGACACAATCGCCACAGACAATACCCACTACTGACACACTGCACACATTATCATTCGTACCTTCTTGCACTCTACTCTAACTTACCATCTTAAAAACATTTCATTATCAATATAGGAACCAACTAATTTTTTTTTTTTAAACACCTTTTAGTTAACCTGAGAAGTGAACATGGACAACGATCGCAAAGCCACCGCACGCGCCCACACGCGCCAGTTAGAGATGCAAGTGAAGGCTACATCAAAAGACCTTAGGGCGGCCCAGGCCTTATCTGATCAGCTGATGCAGGAAAGGGATGATAGCGAAGTGGAGCTCAAGAGTATCATAGACAAAAACACAGCACTGAGAAGGGAGCTTGCAGACAATGATGTACAGCTGACTGAGGCTCGTTGTGAAGTGGACCGTCTACAAAAAATAGTGGACTCTTTTAATCATTGTGCATCTACACATGAAGTGGCCTTAGAGCGTATTGCAAACCTGGAAGAGGAGCTGGGTGACGCAAATGAAGAACTTGATTTGCTTAGAAGTGAACGGGAGCGCTATAATGCCTCGGGGCTCCATAATGTTTATCAAGAGTTGAACAATGGTGGATTGTTTTTTAACAGTAGCAAAAAGCTGAAGAAGTATGTTAAGATAAATAGGTATATTAGGAGAACCCAGAAGCTTATCAAAAGCCAAGCATGCATTAAAAACATTAAAAAAATTAAATTAGCATTGTCGGTAACAAAAAATAGGGTAAATAACTGCCATTTAGAGCTTGTGACCAAAGAAAGTAATTTACAGGAATTGCATGCTGAGATAAATAGGTTAAAGGATGAGCTTGCGGTAATATCCTCTAGATATGAATCTAGTAATAAACAAGTTGAGGAGCATACTAAGGCTTTTTCAAAACTGTTGGTAGAAAATCATAATTTAGATGAGCGTTGCAAGATGCTTCTTAATAGTAAAGTTTGTAGTTGTGAACAAACACCACCAACAGTGTCTGATGAACCAAGTGTGGCCCTCAACGCCTCTAAGCTTGCTGTGCCAGCAGTTCATAAACCTGTCAAGAAGACGGTTATTTACTCTGATGAGATTGGGTTAGGAATGGGCCCATTATTGAACTTTAGACTACAACAACAAGTGTCAAATTACTGTTACCACAACATAACTTTGTCCCATTTATGTGACCTTATTTCAAAGGGATGTTATGATAACAGCACTACATTGGTAATTTTAATGGGAAATAGTCTCAATGTTGATAAGCAAAGCATAGATAAGCTGATGTCAACTTTAAATGATATTGAGAGATCTGGAGTGGGCAAAATTATTTTATGTGCACTGCCATATTCAGAGAATATGCCTTATGAATACAATAGTAAAATATCACGCTACAACTCATTAATGTGCAACTCCATATCTCTCAATAATAAGTATCATTTCTTTGATTTAAATAAATTCATTGAGCGCTTTTGGCTAATCCCCGGGAAGATATTTTTGCCGAAGAAATATACTACGACTCTTATTGATTTGTTGGCCTTTAATATTGAGCCAAATAGAAATAATAGTGTTATATATAGATCTCGGCAAGCGAACAGCGCCACAATGACTTTTTCACATTTAAACTAGATTGTCGGACAGCGGGAAAACATCTGAATATGAATGTTGTGCATCAGAATATTCAGGGTTTTTCCAGCAAAGAGTTAGAGATAGGTTTATTCTTAGATAATAATGATGTACAAATTATGTGTATTACAGAACATTGGCTAAAAGAAGAACATTTAATTTTTGATTTTATTAACTTTAAATTAATCAGTTTCTATGCTAGAAAATCTGCCATTCATGGTGGTTCCCTTATAATTGTTAAAAATGGCCTGAGATGTAAAGAACGGAAGGATGTTGTAAAATATTCCATAGAGAGAATTGTAGAAATTTCTTGTGTAGAATTAGAAAGTTATATTGTTATTTGTGTATATAGACCACCAACAGCGGCCGCAGCTGATTTCAACACATTTGAAAATACCATGGAAAATGTGCTGAAATTAGTGACTAATAACCGAAACTGCCGAAAGCATGTTATAGTCTGTGGAGATTTTAATGTTAATTTGCTTGAATCTTCTATTAATTCTATTAAATTGCTATGTTTATTTAAGTCGTTTAATATGTTTAATTTGTTCTTTGAACCTACCCGGGTGGGTGTCACTAGTGCAACATGCCTTGATAATATTTATTGTAACTGTGAATGTCTGGATAAGGAAATATTTAACTGTTTTAATTCTGATCACAGCGGTCAAAGGGCATCTTTTATAAAGCCAATTCAGGAAATTCCACAAACTATAACATATAGACCCATTACTGGTTATCGTTTGGAATTATTCAAAAAAGAAATTCAAAATCATCTCTCCACACTGCCTTATTCACATTTTTATGAGTCAAATAATTTGTATGAAGATTTGTTTAGTATGATTCTTTGTCAATTTAATAAACATTTCAAACTGAGAACTATTAGTGGGTCAAAAACTAAAGCTAAAGCAAAGTTTAGTGAATGGGCTACTGTAGGTATTCATAAAAGTAGAAAGAGGCTTTATGAACTTTATGGAGAGAGAGAAGTGAACAAAACTTCAGATTTTCTGGACTATGTAAAAAACTATTCAAAAATTTTCAAGAAGGTGTGTTTAACTGCTAAGGCGAACTATACTAGTGCAAAAATAAAAATGTCGGACAACAAGGTGAAAACAGTGTGGAATATTATTAATAAGGAAGCTGGTAAATGTAAATCACGCGATTGTCAAGTCAACATTGTCTCGGAGGAACAACAGGTCATGTCAAATGACGATGTTGCCTCGGCATTCGAAGATTATTTTTCTAACATAGCATTAAATACCACAAAATGCCTACAATCATCTTCGTCTCAAGCTCATTCCTTACTTTGCGCTAATATTAAGAAATGTAATACGATCTTTGAATTTGACCTAGTGGATTCCGAAAAAATTGTAAAGTCATTCAAATCACTCAATTTAAAGAAAACTGAGGACTTATGGGGAATATCAGTTGTAGTCATCAGCAATATCATAGACGACATAGCGCCTTACTTAGCCATCATTTATAACAATTCAGTTTCACAAGGTGTTTTTCCAGATCTAATGAAATGTAGTAAAGTCATACCTCTATTTAAATCGGGTGATTCTAGTGATCTAAATAATTTCCGACCGATATCGATACTTCCTGTACTAAGTAAAGTCTTTGAAAAGATAATGTTAAATGATCTACTGGGGCACTTCAACAGACATGGACTGCTTACAAGCAATCAGTTTGGTTTCACAAAGGGACGTTCCACAACCGACGCTGCTGCAGAACTCATTAAACATATTTTCAATGCTTGGCGAGACAAACGTTATGATGCAATTGGTATATTCTGTGACCTTTCAAAAGCTTTTGATTGTGTAGATCATAGAACGCTCATTCTTAAATTAGAACACTATGGTCTTTCAGAAAATGCCCTGAGTCTCATGTCTTCTTACCTTAGCAATAGAACACAAACAGTTGTTGTAAATAAAACCCAGTCTAAAGGGACTTTAGTAAAATTAGGAGTGCCACAGGGTTCCATTCTGGGCCCATTCCTGTTTTTGGTTTATATAAATGATTTACCTTGTGTAGTACAAAACCTTTGTGGTATGATTTTGTTTGCCGATGATACATCTTTAATTTTCAAAGTTGAACGGCAATCCAATGATTTATCTGTAATTAACAATACACTAGCTGGCGTACTAAACTGGTTTACTACTAACAATCTGTTACTTAATGCTAAGAAAACTAAATGTATTCGATTTGTTTTGCCAAACGTGGCACCAATGGACACTAATATAGTTATAAATGGTGAATGTTTAGATATAGTAGATAAAACTGTGTTCCTTGGTTCAACGTTGGACAAAAATTTACAATGGAGTCCTCATATAAAAAAACTCGCTCTTAGACTAAGTTCAGCCGCTCATGCCGTTAGAAAAATTAGACAACTGACTAATATTGAGACAGCTCGCTTAGTTTATTATAGTTATTTTCATAGTGTAATGTCATATGGAATTCTGGTTTGGGGCAAAGCAGCTGACATACAGACTATTTTTGTTTTACAGAAAAGAGCCATTCGCTTTATGTATAACTTAAAGGCAGGTACATCAATTAGAGAATTATTTAAAAAAATTAATATTTTAACTCTTGCGTCCCAATATATCTATGATAATATTATTTTTGTTGTAAAGAATATACACACATTCAAGAAGAATTCTGACATCCACAGCTATAACACTAGAAATAAAAACAAGCTTGCTACCAGACGATGTCGTGTCCGCAAAGCATATAAGTCATTTTTTGGCCAGGGTATTCATATTTATAACAAGTTACCCGTCAATGTTTTGAATCTATCATTTCCCGCTCTTAAGAAATACTTGAAAAAAACTTTAATGTCAAAGGGTTATTACAGGGTCGAGGACTATATGACAAACATATATGCATGGCCCAAACCAGAATCTATAAAATCATCTAACATTTAGAGGACACAGTTCAAGTAAGAAAGAATATCAAACGTATTGCGAAGCAGTCAGATTTGGATTTTATTTTTATTTTTCATTTTAATTACACAATAGGCAGGTACATGTCTGTCTCTCAAGCTGTTTTGATATGCCTTCTTGAAGAACTACGCATTATTGTATATAGTATCTTTAATGTATTTGTAGTACTGTTTTGAAAAAATAAGTCCCGCCGAGTTTCTTGCCGGTAATAAGTAATACTTCTCGGGTCAGAGGTGTAGGGTTAGAACCGGTGGTAGTTTCTTTTCTCTCTGACGTTCATAAGTGCATTGTAATGTGCCTAAATTGAAGAATAAATATCTTTTATCTTTTTTTATCTTTTAACAAATTAATTTCCGCATTCTATTACTTTGCGTTACGTAAACAGAGTCCACTCAACCAAAGAAAAGCACCAAAATGTTGGACCATGGATGGCTGTACGGAGAGACAGATAGTTAGAAGGACCAAGTGAATGTTACGTAAAGAACGCAGGGTAAAACTTGCAATCGGCCAAGTAAAAGTACCATCTATACGAATAAGCGTGGCTTGTGTTGTGTGGTGGTTATAGGCAGGAATGTGCCAGTTGGCCGAGGTGTAGGTACTGAGTACTACTGACAGTTGACATACGTCAAACTACAATAAATAATGGTGACCTGAGAGCTTTCTTCGCAGAAGTTTTTAAGCAGTTTTCTGGTCAAGTGTACGTTGAAGCGTGATTAGTTTACACTCGAGATATAATGAGGTGTCAGTGTGACGTATAATGTAACCTTCGGACATTCTCAGAAGAAGTTTCTAGGCAGTTTCCTGGTCAAGTGGCCGGCCTGTGCAAGACTGTGTACGTACATTGCAGCGTCATTACACGCGGGATGTATGAGCTGTTAGATGTGACCTTCGGACATTCTCAGAAGTTTCTTGGCAGTTTTCTGGTCAAGTGGCTGGGCTGTGAACGTCTGTGCACATTGCAGCGTGATTACACGCGGGATGTACTTATGAGCTGTCGGTGTGACCTTCGGAGATTCCAGAAGAAGTTTCTTGGCAGTTTTCTGGTAAAGTGGCCGGGCTGTGAACGTCTGTGCACATTGCAGCGTGATTACACGCGGGATGTATGAGCTGTCGGTGTGACGTATTGCGCCTGCAGCGCCAGGAACCCAGGTTCCTCCGAGACACACGTCAAACTAATAAATAATGACCCGTCTCAAAAGCACGGCGACAGGATTTTGGTGTATACCCATTATTTCTGTGGGTAGAGTAGGGAATATAATAGAGTAGGGTATACCAGTATTACCCGTACAAAAATACCGGTATTGCATTCCATAGGGTAGAGTTATTGTTTTTTCCTTATCTCCGCTAAAATAATTAGATGGACAAGTGATATTTCTTCTGAGTCGTTCTATTGAGTTTAATAATAATATTTATTTTATAGCAATAAAAGGAAATCGCCCGAGAAATGCCAACGCCTGTTCCCGTGTCGTTACGTCGAAACTACTTTATTAGATTATAGGAAGTAAGTGAAAATGATACTTTTTTAAAGCGGTTTGAAGACATCGGATACTATGAAGAACAAATCAAATTATTTTTTTCATTAATATTCTGTAACCCAGGTAGCCAAGTCGGTTAAGGCGTCTGTCGCGAATGCAAAAGACGCTGGTTCGATCCCAGCCTTGGGTACCGGAGGCCTAGGTCACTTTACATCGGATACACGCTAATTCTGGCGTCAGTCCAGTCATTTCTTTCATTCAGAACGGACTTTTAATTATAAAATTTATTTTTTATCAGTCCATCCGTCAGTTTGAGGGTTACACGATAATTCTCTCATAGTTCTGACCAGAATGATGGACTAGAATTAGCGTGTAACCGATATCAAAGATATCGTTCGTCAGCATACTCCCAGTTAAGAAGTTATTCTCGACTATCAAACGTCACGTTATATTTTCCAGAGCCTGTCCCAATTTGAGCCAATTTGCGACGCGTGCCGCCCCGTCTGGTATGTGATAGAGGATAATAGATAATTCGTAGTCAAGTTTCAGACGTACAGGCCTGCGTATTAAAAAAAAACATGTATTTCCGGATTACACTTTATGGTTGGTATGGTGGTGTGTGGGACTCGGTCAAAACTAGACATAAAAATAAACAAACTACATTACACAAAACACAAACAAAACATTTACATTTAGGGACGACTGTACGTAGGTATTTCTAAGGATTGTTTTCTTTAAAATACAAGTGATAATAAGTTTAAAACACAAAATAAAGAAGCAGAACAGTAGACTGTGAAAAGCACTCATTGTTGACGAGATAACAAACTTACTTCTGTAACTTGTTACAGTTTTTAACGTAGTTTTTATTCGACTATAATCCCTAATGAAACTGTTAGTAACTTCTCAAAGAGCGACTACAACAGTGAAGTCGATCCTAGGCCAGTTATCTTGCCGTTACCCTAATGGCAGTGCTAATGGGGTAAGTTCCACAGACTATCTATTAGATCTTTCGAATTACGACCAATTTATCAACGAAATGTAAGTCTTAAAATTTGGAAAAACGTGAATAGATTGAATGAAAAATTTAAGGAATCAGATACCTCAGTAGTGTAAACAAGCAAAATATGGATATCCTATTTATATTACAAATGCTAAAGTTTGTATGGTTAGATGTTTGGATAGGGTAAATCCTTGGCAAATCGGATCGCAGTGCGAAATGGATCAACTTGACTCTTTAGATCCAAGGTTATATTGATATAGAATCCGTGATAAAATTATTATTATAAAGTAAGAAATGTTCTCAACAGTATATTGTAATTCATGCCACACAATTTTAATTCCAACGAGTCTATATATAGCGAAACATGTGGGCGGCAAATAAAATTACCTTTACATGTACGTAAATAAATACAATGTCTTACATTTCTAAGCCACTTTCTTGAAATCGCGCCCACGCCAGCCCCTTAAACCAGGAATGTTTAATACGAGCAGGGATACCAGATTTTTGTTTTAAATAATGACGGTGGTTAACATTAAATTTAAAATGAATATTTAAAGGTATTACAGAAGGAAATTTTATATGTTGGGCGAGTGGTTGGGGTTGGAATTTCCAAAAAATATGCACCGGTGCTTACCTACGTCTTTATTGCTCGATCACAATATTGAAACTGTACGATGAAGGCGCCGGCCGCCAAATAGTACCTTTACCAAAATAATGGCACAATTATTTTCTTAGGCGTTTTCCATGACATTAGGATAAGTACCTATATATTTCAAGGTAAAAAGTAATTTCAAGATTCTACCTTCAACAGAATAAGCGTAGTTTGTCAGCCTCTAGGTAACGCGATTGTCTTACACAAGTTGTAAGTGGGTATCTAATTTATTTTTCATGTAGCTGTGGTGTACATATTATTATTTTTGAACACTCTTTTAATTTTTTTTTCTCGCCACGCCAGGATACAAAGCTGGCACTGCTGGCAGCTACAGAACTGAGCTTTCATGTTGTTAAAAAATGTACTTAACATGTGAGTTTTAAGGTATTAAACATTAATATATACCGACTTAAAGTACTTTTTTGCAATAACAAGACTTCAAGCTATCTTACCAAATGCAATTCATGTGCATGCATAATGTCATTATTAGCGATTTTCGTTTTCAAATCGTTACCGGACTCTTAAAGAAGAGTACAAACATATAGACAATTTGAATGAATAACACCGAAACAGTAGGCTAAGAAGCATACCTAATGCACCTAGATTCGTACTACCATCGATTAAAAATGTTTACGGAATGAGAATTAATATCTACTTATCTACATTCTTACAAAAATCATAAATAGCCTTCCAAAGCACATACAAGATATATACCTATCCAACTCAAAATCAAGTAATAAGGATGTTAGAAATTATTTCTTGTCTTCTAATAATCAAGAATATTTACGTATTGTAGAAGTCGTAAATGCACTGTTGGAAAAAGAAATCATAGTTAATTAGTTAAGTCAGTTCGAACCCTTACTGTAAACAAGCCATAAATGGCTTTAGCAGTTAAGTACACATGAAACTCTGCGTTTATTTGAATATTTTGAACTTTAATAAAAAAAAAGGTAACCCTGCGCTTAGGCCCGGAGGTGTCGCACTATGGCCCAAAAGCCCGATCTAGCTGGACAAAAAGGGTCACTTCAATTCTTTAGTTGTACTATAAAAAACGATAGCATATACCCCCGAGGTCACGATTCTGTTGGCCATTTTTCGTAAGTACCGACCAATAATTAATAATTAATGTCGAAGTGCCAATCAGAGCGCAGTCGTACACATTACAATCATTCAATTTCCGTATTTGCTTGAGCGTTTTGTACAGTGTTTGCAAGAGTATTTTTTAAGTTTTTAGTCATGAATCGTGAAGAAGATGGTAAGAACATTTTTTTATAATCATTCTAGATGTAAATACTGATGAATTTACTGAGAAAACTACCGATGTATGTGGTGGACATGACATTTTTAGTGCAAATTTTATGTTTCTTAGACCAGAACCTATATGTACCATGATGTACCATGGCTGTAATTTTTTTATGTTATAGCCTCGTTAATAGAGTATTGAACTATGGTCGTTTGAAACTGCGGGCGACTGCGGAACCAAGCGCTAATAATTTAAAACTGAAGACAAGTTTTTTTTTTCAGAAAACATATTTAATAATTACATATAAAGGATTTTTTATCACAATTGGGTAAAAAACACAAAAAATGAAGGAAATGACCGCTTATTTGATTACATATTAATGCCTCCAAGTATTTTAAGTAAATCATGTTTGTCTCGTGAAAAGAAGAGAAAGTTAACAGAATGTGAAGTAAATACAACATCAAGAATCGTCATCAAATACGATACATAAAGAAGTGCAGGTTCGACAGGATGATATTCTTGACTGTACAATATATAAAAGGAATCGAAAGAATTCTTCCGATGTACTAGTGCAGTCCAGCCTTTTAAAAAATATTCATTTTTGCTTTGAACACCAACCTGAAGGTCCAAGAAATATTGAGTTTGCAAAATTGTTAGTTTTTGAACTGGACCGTATTCCACAACAATTGCGCACAATTACGTATTTTAAGATACTGGACTTTGCGAGAAAAATACGTGGTGAAGATAGTTTGGGAAATATCAGTCTACCCAGTTGTGATGATTCTGAAAATGAAGATAGGTTTTGTAGGTAACAATTTGTGTAATCTTTAGGTATTAAATTATAATTTAATGTTTTTATTTCTGATACTCTTATTTATTTGGTGCCATTTGGAAAAATGCTTCATTTCTTTTAAAATTAGACGTCCAATTTTAGATGAACTCTTCTGCCTTAGTAATTCTTTTTGTACAAAGGTCAACTTACATTGGTTTATATATTTTTACATTAATTATAGCAAAATAATAATAATAACTGTAAATTTTTGCTTATAGTGGCCAACCATACATATACGCATCTCTTACAATTGATTAAGAGTGTAAAATAATTTTGTCCAGCTAGATCGAAGTTCTGGGCCATAGTGTGTCGTGCGTTGACAAATAGTCTCCGAAGGCAGATTATAGAGACGGGGCACTATGGCCCAGAACTTCGATCTAGCTGGACAAAATTATTTTACACTCTTAATCAATTGTAAGAGATGCGTATATGTATGGTTGGCCACTATAAGCAAAAATTTACAGTTATTATTATTATTTTGCTATAATTAATGTAAAAATATATAAACCAATGTAAGTTGACCTTTGTACAAAAAGAATTACTAAGGCAGAAGAGTTCATCTAAAATTGGACGTCTAATTTTAAAAGAAATGAAGCATTTTTCCAAATGGCACCAAATAAATAAGAGTATCAGAAATAAAAACATTAAATTATAATTTAATACCTAAAGATTACACAAATTGTTACCTACAAAACCTATCTTCATTTTCAGAATCATCACAACTGGGTAGACTGATATTTCCCAAACTATCTTCACCACGTATTTTTCTCGCAAAGTCCAGTATCTTAAAATACGTAATTGTGCGCAATTGTTGTGGAATACGGTCCAGTTCAAAAACTAACAATTTTGCAAACTCAATATTTCTTGGACCTTCAGGTTGGTGTTCAAAGCAAAAATGAATATTTTTTAAAAGGCTGGACTGCACTAGTACATCGGAAGAATTCTTTCGATTCCTTTTATATATTGTACAGTCAAGAATATCATCCTGTCGAACCTGCACTTCTTTATGTATCGTATTTGATGACGATTCTTGATGTTGTATTTACTTCACATTCTGTTAACTTTCTCTTCTTTTCACGAGACAAACATGATTTACTTAAAATACTTGGAGGCATTAATATGTAATCAAATAAGCGGTCATTTCCTTCATTTTTTGTGTTTTTTACCCAATTGTGATAAAAAATCCTTTATATGTAATTATTAAATATGTTTTCTGAAAAAAAAAACTTGTCTTCAGTTTTAAATTATTAGCGCTTGGTTCCGCAGTCGCCCGCAGTTTCAAACGACCATAGTTCAATACTCTATTAACGAGGCTATAACATAAAAAAATTACAGCCATGGTACATCATGGTACATATAGGTTCTGGTCTAAGAAACATAAAATTTGCACTAAAAATGTCATGTCCACCACATACATCGGTAGTTTTCTCAGTAAATTCATCAGTATTTACATCTAGAATGATTATAAAAAAATGTTCTTACCATCTTCTTCACGATTCATGACTAAAAACTTAAAAAATACTCTTGCAAACACTGTACAAAACGCTCAAGCAAATACGGAAATTGAATGATTGTAATGTGTACGACTGCGCTCTGATTGGCACTTCGACATTAATTATTAATTATTGGTCGGTACTTACGAAAAATGGCCAACAGAATCGTGACCTCGGGGGTATATGCTATCGTTTTTTATAGTACAACTAAAGAATTGAAGTGACCCTTTTTGTCCAGCTAGATCGGGCTTTTGGGCCATAGTGGTGCGATCCATCAATCCGGCTGATAAATGTAGCGAAAAAACATGTATGCCCACCACGGCATCCATCTTGATTCTTCCAGTTCCGTTCTCGGAATAGCCAAGACTCGAACTTTAAAAACGAATTTGATTTGTTATTGATACCGGGACGGGTTTAGGTAGCGGCTACAATTTCACTTGTTGTTATAAGTGACTATCAATGAACTGAAGCATGCTTACCTACAAAAATAACTCTTTGCTGAAAACATTTTATGTTAATTTTTGGATATTCATTAAACTTTCATCAAAAAATTTAATCAATTTATTTTTTTGCGCTAAATTTCCAGTGTCAATTAATACGAATTTTACATGACGTTCGCATCGTCACTCTTCTGTCTCCGTGACCTATGAAAGTATTAAAATTTTATAAGCAATTTAATTTAATTCATAAAGATGACTCATCTCACCCGACTGCTCAATTTTCCCGACCTCCCCAAGAAAAACACGTGCCTTATTGCATTTCGTAACAAAACACGCACAAAATTAATCCGCCTGTCAACATTAATAAAAGCGAACAGGCAGCTGTAAAACAAAAGGACATCGCCTGTCAGCTGTCAATTGTCTAGATTCGGCGTGGCAACACGTTCCACTTTATTTGGTGGAGCCGAAATAATTCGGCGCCCGCGCTGTTATTTGGAACGACAGTTACAACAGGAAAATTTGAGATTGAACGGGAGCTGTGGTAGAAATAGGGGCTTGATATTTTAACTTTACTATATCGAAATAAAATATATTTTTTTATTACTGTAATCCGATATTAACTAAACACCACAGCCTATATGAGCGCTTAAGAGTCGCCAGGACGCTCGCGTGAACTCGCGTCCCCATACAAACGTAGTTCAGCTCTCATTTTAAAACGACATGCTTTATACACGAAAATATAGCAAAAATAAGTTTTGTATGTAAATCTGTAACCGGCTGTATTTTCTTTGTATTACAATTTTTAGCAACCAAAACGAATTACCGACATAGATCTGTACTATTAGAATGCCCATGCCAAATTTCGTGGTTCTAAAGCATGTCGTTTTCACATGAGAGCTAAACTACGTTTGTATGGGAACGCGAGCGTCCTGGCGACTCGTAAAATTCCATTGTTACTAAGAACAAAATACTGAACTGGTTTTAATAATGAAATAAAATTTCCAAGTATAGACTAAAGTTTTTGACTTCCTAAAATGAAGCTACGCATTATTCTGTATTTTTAAGATTGAATGTATTAGGTAGGTACCTGTTGTTATAAAAAAATTAACGCGGCCGTATTTCTTGCCGGTCATTACACTTCTCGGGTCAGAGGTGTAGTAGCCCTCCAAACGAAGGAAAACTTAGGGGAAATAATTCGTGTATAGCTGAATTTTGGTATAGTTGTAGACAAAGGTGTCTTACACAAGATACCAAAAGTACTCGTTGTAAGGGGCGCCGCTAACGGGGAGAGGGGGGTGTAAAGGTCCCTTTTTTTGGCTTTTTGTTAATAACTCAGTAGCGGTGGCTCATACGAAAAAATGTTCTTCCACTTAATTAATCCACAAATAATTTTCTACAAAAAAGGTTCTTTACACTTTTTTGCTGGGATCAATGTATAATGAGATTTCGAGGAAATACGATAATCACTTTTTGAAACTTTCGGAGCTATTATTTACGAAACTATTAGTTATGGTTAGTACTTGTATGTGTACAAGACCTTTACACCCCCCTCTCTCCGTTAGCGGCACCCCTACCCATGAGTACTTTTAGTATGTTGTGTAAGACACCTTTACCTACAACTTCACCAAAATTCAGCTATACACGAATTATTTCTCCTATCGAGCAGTTAGTGGGCTTCCTTCGGTGAGCTATAGGGCTAGAAGCGGTCGGTGGTAGTTTTTTCTTCCCTGACGTTGATTAGTACACTGTATTGTATCTAAATTGAAGAATAACTAGTAGTTCGCCCCGAACTGTGAACTCGCGAATCTTGTGTTTCGCCATAAATGTGCAATAGTAGAATTACTACAAATACCAAAAATAGGTATCGGGTATTTTTTTCTCAACTAACTATCACGGTGAAACTAAAAGTCCATATTAAATTGTGCGGTTGATGCGCAAAATTTTACCGCGACGAAATCGCTTCAGATTGGAAATTTTTTGTCTCATCTAAATTTAAATCCACCTCTCACATGCCTCTCACTCTGTTGCTTTGACATGTCGTTCTCATCTGTGGACCACCTATATAGGTTTCGGTCACCATCATTTTGCGGCAATGGTAACTCTCTCTAACTAATGTGTTAATATCTCAGTATGCTGATGGCCCTAGCAGCCAAAGCTCTAATAAATTAAAAAAAGACAATATGTCAAAATATTTACACTAAAATCAAAGTATAGTTGAAAATATTTTTGAAATCAAATTTATGTTGCTAATTGTTATGAAACAGTAAGCAGTTAATAAGGATTTGACGAGAGTGTTAATCAATACCTTTCGTTTGATACCAAACTCAACAATACTTGCTCGTAAAAGTAGCAAATAAGATGACCAATGTAACAGGACCCCTTTATAAAACCTTTTTAGGCCTTCTAATTTCAGAACCCCTGTCTCAATCCAGCTCATATACGAACTCGCAAATTTTGTTGGTCTCTGCTACAACCCCAAGAAATTTCATAAAGATCGGAAAATCGTTACTAAAGTTATCGTCGGACAAACTATCTAAATCAAAAAGCCATCCAAATGCCGAGACGTCCCAGTAGCCAGGTGACAGTTGTTGTTTGTAAGAACGATCTTCGCTTACGCTCCGCTCGTTCGAATATCTTTTGTCTATTATATTTTGAAGATACGAAAACAATCGTAAGAAAAGTAGCTTTCCGTTCCAGCTCCCGGCCTACATCTTTCAGTAACTATAAAACCCTTTGACTGAAGGATAACTGTGTTTGCGAAAATTATGACTTAAGCAACATTCGAACTACTTATTTGAATTTTGAAGCTTTAGTTTTTAGGGATATATGTCTTTTATTTTATTTTACTATTTTTGACAATGTATTACATTCGAATTTCACTAATTGATCTTATTTTGTTTTCACTTGCAGCGCATTTCGCTCGCACTTAGATATAAATATTAGTGTGATACCACTGCGGGTGATGTTAAATTAAAATGAGATCAATTTGTAAAGTTCGAATGCCTCTCTTGGTCCTTGAGCCCAGATCTGCGGTTATAACACACCGAATACGTTAAAACAAAATGTGTTTCTTTATTGTCTTGCTACTTAGAGTCCAGACACGTCAACTCTGTTTGAATTATGAAGCGAACAAAATGTAGACCTGCCTTATCCATGCCTACATGGTTGCAAGTTATATAGTGTTTAATTATTAATTGACACATTTAATTCGCATCTCATGAGACTCAATAAGATTGCGAGACTAATTAGAAAAAGTAATCAACCCAAAATCATTGAAATATACTTATATTGAAATATTCAATAAGGTGCACCACAGACTCGCCTCTTTACTGCAGAACACGATTCATAAAAACTTATTTTTAACCGACTTCAAAAAAGGAGGAGGTTCTCAATTCGACTGAATTTTTTTTTATCATTAAGTTCTGTGAAATTCTTTCTTTAAATATATTCAAGAACTTTACAAGATAATCTTAAAGCCCAATAAATATACATTGAATTGCATGTTTAAAGTTACAAAAAAGCTTAAAATCGACAAACAATCCCGGTAATTCACGGAATTTTAAATCCTCGAAGCAATTGAATAGCGACGAACTTGAAAGTTACAGATCACTTACTTTCTAGATTGAACACGTAAGATGACTCGTAATACCACGCCGATTCCATGCTGATTCGAACGTTTTTTCTTTTCTTTTTTGTTACTGAAATCATGTTGGTACGATTAAATTAGTACTTGTGTGTGTTGTGTAGTACTTACTTTGTTTCTTTAATTTGGTATGCAATAAAGAGTACTTACATTATTAGTTAAATTACAAATATTAACAAAACGAATCTAGAATTACATATATAAAGTAGCTGGAAGAGATCCTTTACGGGGATAAGTTCACTTTCTGTATCCTTGGTTATGTACTTTTCCCTATTGTGTGTATAGAAAGACTACATGAGCAGTTGTTGTAGTATGTATGAGAATGGGATTGAGTTAACTGTCAACCCATACAAATTTTGACGTAAGCATATGGAAAATCTGTCAACTCTAATCCCATTCTAATCGCGGTCCAGTAATCAGTGAATTCATAAATATGGAAGTTGCTCTACAGAGATGGTTTCTGAACGACGTATTACCATCGGGCTACCAGTGCCTTGATACCGAGTCTATACGAGGCAGTCAATGTTGAAAACTAATCTGAAGTCCCAGTGACTCGTCCACTTGCATAATTCCATATAATAACTTCTAGAAGGTGGAAATGGGATTTGAATGCAAATATTTGAGTTCCAAAAATGAGTTGGTTTTTCTGCAAATTCTGATAACGTTCTAATAATTGGAAATTCTGGATGGGAGAATTAAAACCCATTTGAACATAGGTAAATCTTATTTAATCTGATCACAAGAATTTCGTTAAAGAGAGGGGAGTCCCCCTAAGACTATCACTTATATATTGTTTTTAATTTAGTTTATATTTAATATCATAATCATCATTATCATCAGCCTGTATCATTCCACTGCTGGACATAGGCCTCTCCCATGGCACGCCACTGAGCTCGATCTTCAGCTCTCCTCTTCCAATCTGTACCCGCCTCCTTACGAATATAATATTAATATACAGGGTGTAACAAAAATACTGGTGATCCGTTTAAGGGCATAATTGGTATCGTGTTACGACTAAGAAAAAGTAGGAGAAAAAAAAATTCGGCGCGAAAGATAATTTTTTTTCTTTGGGGAGGTGGTCCCAGCCGGCCGACCCTCCATACAAAACCAAATTTTTTTTTCGCGCGAAATAATTTGTTTCTTACTTTTTCGTAATTATAATACGATACCAATTATGCCCTTAAAAGGATCACCAGCATTTTTGTTACACCTTGTATGTATGTTTAAGTCTAGCTTTAATTTTTACTTATCTAGAAATATAACATTAAAAGTAAACCATAATCCTCCTTGCATTTGTCCCGGTCTTGCCACAGCTCAATTGAGGCTAGGGTCCGCTCGGCACCCTAACGCGATTGCAATCTGACCTTCCAACCCATAGGGGACACTGGGCCTTGTTAGAGATCCGGTTTCCTTACGATGGTTTCCTTCACCGAAAAGCGATTGGTAAATATCAGATGATATTTCGTACATAAGTTCCAAAAAATTCAGTGTTACGAGACTGCTTACCTACTAAAAAATAAATAATTTTTATATGACGTGAGCAGGATTTGTTCTTAGTCTTGCCAACAAGACATTGCAATGACACTAAAAAGTTGAAAATAAAAAATAATTAAAAAAATTAAAAAACCCGCCTGCGTAAAAAACTAAAAGACATATAACAGTCGGGACCCATTTTAGGGAAGGTTTGCGCCAATCTAGATTTCAAATAGGTCCCGACTGTTTAATGTCGCTTTGTTACACATTAGAATTTAATATGTATCTTATGATTTTCAATATTAAATAACAAATTCGTAACGTATATTGGCCTTGTTTTCGGCCTTTTAGTTTTTTACGCAGGCGGGTTTTTTTAATTTTTTAATTTATTTTTTATTTAGTAGTGAGAGTACTAGCATTAGAAAAAGACAGTATGACTCTCCCCGTCAATGCTTGAAGTGAAACAAACTCTGGCCAAACTATAATATCAAATTAGTTTAAATACCTGAATACAGATACACCTCTTCAGTTACCAAAGCGTGTCCTAATTAAACACTCCGGACGAGATGTCAATCGGATCGCACCTAATTTTAAACGAACAAGTCCGAACAAGTTGGAGGAACTATTCCCTGGAATTCAACCTGGAATTCACCCGGAACAGGACTAAAGGAAAGCGGAACAGGAGTATTTGGAAATTAAAATTTCTTAGCAGGTGGATTGAACTTGGATCTTTGTTATTTACTTTGAAAGGTGAATGCTCGTTACTACACAGACCCGACAGCTGTTGATGGGTTATTCAAGCATGTAGGTACATATATTTCATCATCATCATTAGTCGTTCCCTCAAAGCTGAGGATCGTGACATCATGTCCTTCTGTTGAAGATCAGGTTCCTCCATAGGCTTCTATCCCTCGCTACGCACATTGGCTTCGTGCAGTTTTAATTGCATAGGTGATTTGGGCATAGCATCTTGCGGGGGGAGGGCCTCTAAGTCTTGTGCCTTCAACTTTTCCCGTCATGATGATTCTGTCCAAGCTATTCGAAGACCGTCTTGAGAGGTGTCCGAAGTATGTGAGTATGTGGTCGTGGCACGTAGTCGACAACCGGCGTTTTATGCGTAGTTCCTCTAGTATGGGCTGATATATATTTATTATTTACATTATTTATTAGTTATGGACGCTCTTCTAAAACATTTTTGCTTAGCGGCACGAGAACCCATAAAAAATTCACCCTCTATATCTAACGCAAAAATCACTTCCATCTTTGGGTTAATAGCCAGGGATACACGCACAGATCTGTCCGCCGGATTTGTCCGGCGGATATGCCCTTCCATGTATAGCGCTATTCAGATGTGGCCGCAGACAAATCCGTGTCCAATTCGCGCCATACATGGACGGATATTCTATCCGCCGGGCATACAGCTAGCCTTGGCCAGAAGTGTTGAGCATAGGTGTTTTTTGTTTACAATTTTGATGTTAAGCATTATTTCCCTATCCTAACAATGTACGGTAACGGTAAATGTTATATTTTATTTATAAATATAGAAAACTTCACTTATTAACACTTTCAAGGTACTTAAAAATATGAAAACAGAAGGTACCAAAAATGTAAATTTAAGTCGGTGCGACATATTGCAAAATTCTATGCAGTTACTACTAACTTCAACAAAACATGCCTATTAGTTTAAATTAATTGACAAAATAACTTAAACAAAGATGGAAACGATGGACTAAACTTTCCAGTTTTGTATGAAAATCGCATTGGTGCTCAACACTTCTGGCCAAGGCTGTATGTATGGCGTGTATACCTAGCTATTTACTTACATGCCTGTGAATGACGGACAGACACACGAATGATCTTATAAACGTAGCAGTAAAGAGTAAAAATAGAACCTAAAAAAACACATAATATTAAAAAACTAGATTTGTTCCGCACTTGTTAAAAGATCGTACCTAATGAACCGGGCATTGTAAAATTGCCGGATCCGGCGACACCCGGCTCCGGGCGCCGGTTTTAATTACGCGCGTATCGCATTCCGGATTGAGGAATCCACTCGATTAGCCGGATTCTTCCCCGGCGCAAGACGGTTTGCCGGAATGCGGGTAGCGGCTGATTTATCGAGTTATTTAACTCGGTTGCGTATTGGAAAATGTTAAAATGTTGCTAACACGGCGTAACTGGAGATAGTTTAAAATAGTATTTTATACAATCGTGACATAATAAAGTGCTTTTCAGCCGAGTACCGAGGTTGAATAGCCTGATTATGTCACTATAGTATACAATATCTTTTACGAGTGCTTAATATAGGCAAGCCGGTAAGAAATAGGTTTGATGAATGACCTGCTGCCTCTATACAATTTAGTAACTTCAATCTCACCATTGTTGGTTGTTAATAGAGTGTATTTCTAAATGAATTATTATGATACTAATGCCTTATTGACAACCGACAATGATGTACCTTTTACTTAAAAATGGCACATATATTGATATGTCGGCGGCCGATCGTAAAATCAGGCAGATCGTAATGTTCCTGTGTAATGTTTTAACGATAGTCACATTAAACCAATGTACAGGTAGGTTAGGTTCGTTAGGTTGCTTCAGATGCCCGAAGGGCAAACTGCCCGGAAATGGGAGCCCCGCATAGCGCGGCTCCGTCGACTCAGGGAACGAGTCAAAGATTTTCACGTTTCACGATATGCCTGATCTTACGATCGGCCGCCGACATTTACATTTAATGTGACAAAAATATGTAGCCACGATTCTATTACCAAGGCGTATAGTCTTGGTCTTGGATACATGTTTTTGTCACATTTATATATCCATATTTTCAGACGTGACCGGGGAATCACCAATTATCCTCATCGAAGAAACAGTTAAACGATATACGAATAGGTACAATAATGTAACATACTTTAAAATTTCACAGCGCAGCTCTGAAACTTTGCAAAGCTGTCAATTTGCAGCAAGTTTATATCCAATTTGAAACACTGTCACAATTCAAACGTTAATTTTAAAACAAACTGAAAGTTCGGAGCGGCCCTAAGTAGGCAGACGGTAAAACAAATACTACTTCAATTATGCACTCGCAGACTTGGGAAAAGTTGTCTTAAGTCCTGTTTATTTAAGGATGGGATTCCCTTGTTCGTTAATTTAACAATTAATGGAGCTGTGATTTTAATGTTTTTTTTTGCAGAGCTGAATATTGTAATGGAAACTTAGTAAAACATGATATTTAAGTTAGAATGTTTGTATCTTTTTATGTTTGCTAAGTTTATGTGAAATAAATTTGTGGTGTATTTGGCATATAAATATGATTTTATAATGAAAAACGAGGACTACCTTTCTATATGGATTTACTACTATCTGCTTCAAGATTACAATACAGGGTGTAACAAAAATACTGGTGATCCGTTTAAGGGCTTAAATGGTATCGTATTTCGAATACGAAAAAGTAGGAGAAAATTTTTTTGGACGCGAAAAAAAATTTTTTTTGTATGGGACACGTCGGCCCAGCTGGCGTACCCTTCATACAAAAACAATTTTTTTTTCGGGAGAACCATTTTTTTTCTTACTTTTTCATAATTAGAATACGATACCAATTACGCCGTTAAAAGGATCACCAGAATCTTTGTTACACTTTGTATGTCTCAAAAATGTCCAGTCCTCAAACTTAACACTGTACGTACCTACATAAGTATGAATCTCTCCGGATGAATCTTTTACCCCGGCGAAAAACTTTATGTTTACTTCACCTAATTGGAACTATCGAAAACTTATTATTATATTATAGTAAGTGATGTGCGCTGCCGCGTATTTTCGCGAAAACTAAGGTATCCTAGGAATTAGGGCATTAACGTCGTCAGTGGCTGATGCACTAAAGTAATGTGATTGCTATGAACCAACATCAGTGTATTCCAATCGCTATACGAGTTCGACTGACATATATATTGTTTAATAGTTTCAACATTTACCCACTTACCCACTAGTTTTAGCTATTTACCATTTAGTTGATATACCTATATGTCTTCTTGAAGAACTACGCATTATTGTATGTATATATTAACTTTAAGATTTAATGTATTACTGTTTTCAAAACAAAATGTCCCGCCGAGTTTCTTGCCGGTCATAATCCTTCTCGCGTCAGCAGTGGTGTAGGGTTAGAACCGGTGGTAGTTTCTTTTTTCCCTCTGACTTTCATAAGTGCATTAAGGTGCCTAAATTGAAGATCTATTATCTTTTTCTTCTTCTTATCTTTTTACTTGTGTGGCCTAATGTATCTGTGCCACATATATTGTAGGTACGCGACAGAACCGCCGTCGATGAATGAAACACGTAAAACTTTTATGTACAGTTTATATATATACAGCACAAATATATACAAATATGGAGAACAAGAATATTTACACATATTTATACATACAGATGTATAAACAGAACGTTTGTTGTTCATTGACAGCACAACAGATATGCTCGGTGGATAGCTCCGTCAATGTATGGCGCCATTTAATCTGTCCGCAGACACATCTGTCTCCAATGTCCGCTATACATTTAGGCATCTGTCCGACGGGCATCCGGTAGGTAGATCTAGATCTTTGCGTAGTGTGGGTGTATCCCTAGCTATTCAGCTGCGGGTAAGATGCCCAACATTGGAACAGTATATGCTCACAATATTAATATGTATAAACATTAAAATGATTGCATTAAGATACTGAGGTTTAACGCATTAATATTAAGCTTAGAAAGTTGCTCTACTCTCATGAAATTTTAAATATTTATTCTTCAAATATCGTGAAGCTTCACTAAGCAAGGTTTTTTTATTCAATGTGTGGAGAGAGAAAAATTATGTTTATAAGTTTTAGCCAGTCCCACGCGGAAGATTTCGCAGGCAAAGAGTAGGGTATAAACCTGCACACACATTATTCACATTGACCCTTTTTGGAATAGAAATGGTCATCCAACTTGGATATATATTACAACTGGTTTGCTCAAAAACTCGCCTCACCCTTCCCAATAAACATGACGCCGCTCCCAGTAAAGCCTAAGCAAGTATGCACTTAGTTTCTGAAAGGGGTGTGTAATTCACTAGCTTTCTCCCCGAGAACCTTTCTAATGAGGCTAGTTCTCCAATTAAAATGTAATGTACTCTTTTGTACAACGATAGTAGCAAACAAGCGGACTACTTGATGGTAAGCAGCAAGTCAACCGTAGCCTATGACGGTGTGTTGACGACGGGTGACCCTATTGTCCCTTTAGCCGACAAAGTGAATCCTCCTTTATATCAAAGTTGCAGGCGTCCATAGGCTACGGTACCTAAGCAACTATCTGATGGTAAGCAGTAAGCGCCATCATATAGTCCGTGTGCTGGTTTGCTACCGTGGTATATTTTTTTTATTTATACCAGTTTTGAGAAACGTTAATAATTCACTAGATACCAGTACCTAAGTGCCTAACTTACGCAAAATTTTTCATAAATCTAAGTCAAGTACGTAATTCGAGTCCTTACGCAAGATTATCAAGCTAAAGTGGTGAAGTAATCAAGAGGGTGAAATTAAAATAGAGCTGCTATGCGTAAAATGATTGTTAATTAAGAACATACATCAACCCCTGCTGCGCTCTTATACTGAGGGCCCAAACCAAAGTTAATCAAACATTGGCAAGAGCTCATCGTTTATAATTAACCGTTTACTTTCAAGTAAGACTGTGATAATATTAGTATATTAGAATTTGACCCGTATGTGCCCTAGTGGCCTTCGTACCCTAGAATCTATGAGAAAGTAACTTGAGTCACGAGTTCATTACGTGTTTTTGTATGGTTCAAATTCAATGGTGCACAGGCATCAGGCATTGTCAATAGATTTAAAATATTAAGTAAGTACTCGTAATTATTTGGAGACACACTTGTATTTTGCATTGAGTTAGATTTAGCGATTAATAATATTAATGTTATACAATATAACTAATTAAATAACATTAAATAGTTATAAATTTATAAACCAGGAGATGGGCAGCAGCATCTTCCGAAAGCCTACAAATAATAAACAAAAAAAAACTGCGCGCGCCAACCCGCCTGCCAAGCGTGGCGCGTATGGCAAACCACCCCTTTGATAAAGGGGAGGCCTATGTTCAGCAGTGGACGTCTTATGGCTGAGATGATGATGATGATGAAATGTACAAAACGTAATTAATGATACATTATCCCATATCAGAAGAGTTTTTAGTTTGACATGCTAATCTAATAGGCGACAACGATAGGAACTAAATGGTAGCCGATAAACGATAATTAGATAACATAGTTAACGCAAAACTTTTAATTTCCAAACTTGATTTGATGGACAATTGAGTATACTTATTTTGCGTTACTGAGCTTCATATATGTACAGTCAGCATCAATAATATGTATACGAATTTGAGTCTTATCCCACAGACATAAGTGCCGAAGTGTATACATCTTTTTGATGCTGACTGTACGTATTTATTTATTCCTGTGTTGTGACAGACGTATCTTGTCAGCCATCTGACTCCCAAAAAAACGAAAATAACATAGGTTATAATAAGTTTTTGAAGCTGTAGCAACACATTTTATATATGAGAAGCCATAAACTTTAGTTTAAATACTTTTTGTAATATTTCTTCCTGCGCGCTGCATCCCGCGATACAATCCATTCGGACCACATCGGGTGCATTCGTGTGCACTCGGTTTTCTACGTCAGTCAGTCGCCTCTGCTACCTGACACCGAGAGGCTGCGCGCAGGTCCAATGACATGAGCTTTTTATCATTGCATGTTGACGTTTGCTTATGAAAAATAATTAAATGTATTTTCGCTTTTCCTTCTGCTATCGTGATCTGTGCTATTTTCTTCCTATTAACTGTGCTTACTCATTTCTGTAAACTGTGTTTTATATGTAATAAACTTTATAGTTATATGCTAAACTGTGGTATATACTGAACTATCACCTTTAGCTATAAAGGTTTTATTTGATTATAATTCTGAAGACGAAGACATCTTGTGGCTTCAGTTTCACTTTCGTAGATATCAATTATTTTGAAATAAAGTATCGAGACAAAGATCCAACCGATTGATTTAATCAATTCGATTGAATTACATTATTAGGGGTAAATGCAATCAACTGAAGAAATTGAGTCTTAAGCTGGAACTCGCTTGAAAAGAAAGGATAATGCGATTACTAACCGGGGTTTAGCTATATTGGGAGATTGGGAGTGGCTGGGTATGTGTAGGTGTAGAAACGAAATAACCTTGATTTGCTTTTAGGTAGGGACAGTTAATAGTGCGGGCGGCGATCGTAAGATCTGCTACTTTACGTGATACAAAGATAAGCCCCATGGCACATGTTCATAAAAGTGATGCTGAGTACCGATTTTTTTTTAAAACAATTAGAATTGGCCGAAAGCATAAAAAATGTACCACTTCCGGAGTAAAAAAATACATTTACCTACGTCATTGGATATAAAGATGACACTTGTGGCAACAAATATTAATATATAAGTCCAGTCTGCTAGTCCCTGCATGGCCGGAAGTGCCCGCAAGACTAGTTTAAATGTAACGAATTTGACTCCAAATTGATGTCACTTTCGAACCAGTCTGCCGGGCATGGAATGCCATGCCATGCAAGAACTTGCAGACTTTGTCTGTACTTAAATGCATATTATTATTTGTTGCAGCAAGTATCATCTTAATATCAAATGCCGTAGGTAAATACCACCCATTTTAAATTGTGGTAGTTTTTGGTGCTTTTGGCCAATTCTAATTTTTTTTAACTATTTTTTCGGAACTCAGTATCACTTTTATGAACATGTTCCATGGGGCTTATCTTTGTATCACGTAACGTAGCAGATCTTACGGTCACCGCCCGTACTATAAGTTGTTTATGTCTTTCTGTTACCAAGTAAGGCATTTCTAAAATTTCCTGTCAAGCGATTTAGTAATTTAAGTTTAAATGTGTATTAGTCCCCAACCCGCTTTGGGCCAGTGGCATTAGTAGATTGTTAAACGTTATGTAAAAATTGCAGTATTTTGTGTCAGTTCGTACAAAATAGGGAAGATGCAGCTATAATATTTACCATTATTTTGTGATCAAAATGTTGAAAAAACATAAAACAATAGGTAACAAACAAAAACGTTACAATCGTTTTTACTTTAGTTTATACTAATTTGAAAGAATAATTACGATTTGAAGTCATGTGAAACGGAACGTATTTTATCAGCTTCAAATGCAAGTATAAATGAAAACATTTAATCTTTCCTATTGTTACCCGTTTGTGACCCGATGCCCGGAATCGATGCCGTTTATACTGCTTCCACAAAACTTTATCAATTAAAAATCGCGTAAAAATTTCCGGCACCTCCTAAATTTTTAGACAAATAAAAACGTACAATAAAAAAAAGATATTGTTCGCTTGTTTTTATAGGACGGTTGTTGGGCTTGTTTTTAACATAGAAGTGCTTAAAATTGTACTGAGAGAAAACCATACTAACCTTGTAAATCCATAGGTACTTACTCATTGTATGTTTTGCCCAATCTCTAGAACCTATTCTATATTATGCACTTGTAAAAAAAACTTACGTGAGGTTTTGGCCAATGACATTATTCCTATAATACAAAATGGTGAAGCTACCTTATTTCATTACAGAGTGATGTGGTATTTTTGTTTAAGTACACTTACTTAAGTTTACTTTTTGTTATACACTTTTATCTACATCCATACCCTAATATGTCTATTTTATGGTCAGGATCGATGAGCAAACGCCCTATATTTAGATATGAGTATCTGTGGCTGCATCTTAATGTTTACATTTTAGTATCGGTAACCGATACCTTAATTACGTTCAAATTTCGAACGTCTTCTTAAAGTAAAAAATAGTAGTTAGAGCAAATGTGTTATCTGTAACGATGTTATTATTATCAAATAATAAGCAAAAATTCGATATCATTATGAAAATCCGGGTGCGGGCATGCGCCGCCCGACCGCCGACACAATCGAGTTGGTCATGGCGATGGCGTGCAATCCGTGCAATTGCAGTCATTCAATCATCATTTCGGGTTTATAATATGTGTGTAGATAAAGCAGTGTATGCAACTGTACGTAATTAGGCCTTAAAACACTCGTGTGATCTCACACTCGTGTTTTAAGGACCCCTATTACGTAACAGTTACATAAACTACTATTATATCTTGGTGCCATATATTTATGTGCTTCAAAAGTACGCTTTTTATCAACTTCCAGATATTTGATAGATCTGAAAGGCATACTTCCACAATTTACAGGACAATGCAAAATGAACTAACACGGAGATCTGATGATGCAGTCGTAAGGTGGCCTAAGGAACTTCTCAAGGAAGGAGGAACCATATCCAGTTAGAGCTCATTAGAAAGATCTTAAGAAGCAATTGATAAACGTGCAAAGAAAAGGGGGAACGCAGGCAACAACAAAAGTGTGTACCAAAAAAAGTCTTTTATGCCACACCTGGCCATAAAGTGGCTTTTTCCGCACGTTGCGCGTACGGAAAAATACGCTTTCTGGCCAAGTGTAGGCATAAAATGATGTACACAACACGGGAGGTAATAAAGAAAACCCTCGATCGCATATTTACGTCCCTCGCTTGCAGCTCGGGCCGCAAACTTCTGCGATCTCGGCCTTTCTTTGTTTTACCACCCTAGTTGTGTAATGTACTATTGTGGGAGTTACTTGCGCCCTCTTTTGTTTTAATTATTTAGAGTTTAAAGCCATTGTAACTCTTAAAGAATTTATCAATCAACACTGACTGGCGAACTGTAAGTACCTTCCAACTTGTAAGTCGTATAACCCACTTAATGTAGGTAATGAAGATTGTAAAGTGTTTAATTGTGTCTGACGCTGGAGGAAGTTCGCCAGACTTAGAGTTGCATCTCGTTATCGGATACTAGACTTTCTTCTGAAGTTAGTGTTGCTTGTAAAGTAAGGGCACAATAGGTTTATACTTTGGACTAAGGATAAGGCTCCTAAATGCTGTGAGGCTGTGAGCCGCGTCCGTCAGCCGCGTCCGATAATTTGTTCCCATGCAGCTTAATATGGTCGGGTTTTTATCGCCTGTCAACATAGCTGTCACGTTCTAACAAGTAAGTGCGATCAAGAACATAATATAAAGCTCTGATATTTATTTCTAGTTTGTTTACCAATAATTATTTAACGGCCTCCTAGCCTAGTTGGTAGTGACCCTGCCTATGAAGCAGGAGGTCCCGGGTTCGAATCCTGGTCAGGGCATTTATTTGTGTGTTCATCACTGATATTTGTTCCTGAGTTATGGATGTTTTCTATGTATTTAAGTATTTATCTATATCTATCTATTATATATATCGTCGCCTGGTACCCATAACACAAGCCTTATTGAGCTTACTGTGGGACTAGGTTGATTTGTGTAAGATTATCCCATAATATTTAATATTTATTTATTTATTTATTTAATATATATATTCTATATATCTATCTATACGTCACTTTGACAGTTCCTTTTTTTTTTTTGGCATTCTCCCGCTTTGTTGCTTGCATAACTGCCTACCTTCCGCTTTCCGCTCTCTCTAATTATGTTTGTATACGTCGTGTGTATGTCTGTGTCGTCAATAATTTTTATTTGTTGTAGGTTCCCAGCCTATCCTTCCAAAAATCAAAATTTAAACCGAACATTCTCTTATGCAATGTCAAAAGTCTACACCCCGACATTGGCAGAATTCACCTCGCTAAAACCGGCGAGGAGTAAAAAAAAAAAAAAAATTCATTTATTTCAAGCTTCGAGGCTCATAGTAGTAAGTCAACAATACATAAAATCTCAATAGCTAAACCATCAATAATAAAATAAAAGCCATCAATAATAATAAAAAAAAAAGTAAGTGCGAAAGTGACGCATGACGCGATAGACGATAAAATGACAACCATGGATGGCCTTGGTGCCGTTTAGAATCACCCGAATACGTTTGTGAAACGTCGTGTCGCTTTATCAAAAATATAGCAAGTTAGAGGGGGAATTGCGTTGAGGGTTCTGTACCGTGACAATTTTTATTATATTAAAGTGTTTAGTATACTTAGTTATAAAAGAAAAATAGCATTTGTTGTATTGAGAGTTTATTTTAACGGCCTCCTAGCCAAGTTGGTAGTGACCCTGCCTGTGAAGCAGGAGGTCCCGGGTTCGAATCCTGGTCAGGGCATTTATTTGTGTGTTTATCACAGATACTTGTTCCTGAGTTATGGATGTTTTCTATGTGTTTAAGTATTTATCTAAATCTATCTACTCGTATTATATATATCGTCGCCTAGTACCCACAACACAAGCCTTATTGAGCTTACTGTGGGACTGGGTTGATTTGTTTAAGATTGTCCCATAATATTTATTTATTTATTTATTTACTAGCAGTTGCCCGCGGCTTCGCCCGCGTACATTATGATTAATGCAGATTTCTATCTTGAATAAAAGTTTTTCCCCGCGACTTCCTTTGCGTAGAATTAGTAATTGACCCCCCTTTTTACCCTCTTCGGGAATGACTTCTGGGATAACTATTATGTATCCATCCCCAGAACTCAAACTATCTCTATACCAAATCATCTAAATAGGTTCAGCGGTTATCAATTCCCCATATAAACTTTCAACCCCCTTTTCACCTCTTAAAAGGTTGATTTTCGGGATAAAACTATCCTATGTCGTTTTCCGAGACTCAAACTATCTCTATACCAAGTTTCATCTAAATCGGTTCAACTGAAAATAATTCTCTATAAAACTTCCAACCCCTTTGCTATGCACCCCCGTAAGCTTTGTTTTTCGGGATAAATACAATTTTGCCCCTCCCCGGGACCCAAACTATCTCCATACCAAGTTTCATCTAAATCGGTTCAACATTTAAAAATGCCCCATACAAACTTTTAACCCCCATTTCACCACTTTAAGTAACGATTTTAGGAAATTAAAAAAAAACACGCAAGTACGGGTCTTACTTGCGCCTCAAAGGTTTCGTACGAACAACTTTTTTATTACATTTTTGAAAAAAGACGCTTTCAGCATGATTTCATGAGAATTAATAGGGCGGGCGGCTGAGTGCGAATCGGACACGTACCCCGATTTTTTTTGTCTTAAGTCGGACTGGTGCTTGACTGCACTCTTATTAGTTTTCCTCTAATTTATACGTAAATAACTATTATATCTTTAATTTTTGCAAATTTTTCTGTCGAACAGTTTCCGATATTGATTAATTTACACCTTTTTTTTAATAACTTCAAAGTTATTTATGTTAAAATTATACTAATTAGAGATCCTCACATTAAGCCCTTTTATTTGATACGCCACACAATAAAGTTATTTGTTTTTTGATTTCTCATTTACCTACCCACAAATCCCCCCCACCCCTTAATGTTTAAAATTCATAAATTGGCGTTACATGCCTGCCTTTGGGTCACTGACTTACAAACAAAGTCGCACCATAAGGGTTCCTTTTCTACCATTTGAGTTCACAGTGCCTTGGTTTTACTGTAATGCTGTGTTACTTATTTGAATAATAAATAAATAAATAAATAAAATTTTGGTACGAAACCCTAAAAACATCCTTTTCGCTTCCCGGGACGCTCTATACTAAGTTTTATCAAAATCGGTTCAGCTGTTAAAAATTCCCCATTCAAACCTCCAACGCCATTTCATCCCCTTAACCTTAGGGTTAATTTTCGAAATAAAAATTATTTATATGTCCGTTCTCGGGAGTTAAATTATCTCTATACAAAGTTTCATCTAAATCGTTCACGTTTAAAAATTCCCCATGCAAATTTGCAACCCCCGTTTCACCCTTAACCTTAGGGCTGATTTTCGAGGTAATAACAATTTTATGTTCCTTCTCGGGACTCAAACTATCTGTATGCTAATTAGCATTAAGTTTCATCTAAATCGGTCCAGGTGTTAACAATTTCCTGATCAAAATTCCAATCCCTTTTTCCTTCAAGGGATGATTTTCGGAACGAAAACAACAATTAGTCATTTGCAGGGATTCACACTTACTATATACCAAGTTTCGTCTAAATCGGTTATACGGTTTAAAATTCCCTATAAAAACCTGCAACCCCCGTTTCACCCTTAACTTTTTTACCTTTAATGGTAGTTTTCGCGAAAATAAACTATTTTTTTCCTCCCCGGGCCTCAGACTATCTGTATACCAAGTTTCATCTAAATCGGTTCAGCTGTGAAAAAATCCTATATAAACTACCAACTACCCTCTTTTCTTTACGGGTTAATTTTTTCAATGAAAATAACCCTTAGTCGTTTCCCGGGATTTAAACTATCTATTATATCAAGTTTCATTTAAATCGGTTCAACGGTTAAAAATTCTCTATACAACCTTCCAATCCCCTTTTCACCCCCTTAAGGGCTGATTTTCGGTATAGAAACTACACTATGTCCTTTCCCGGAGGTAAAATTATTTCTTTAACAAAAATTTCGAAATTGATGCCATTTTCGTACTTAATTAACGTCCCAAAATACCATAAATCGACTCCCATATTGATATTTAGTAATTTCAATCCTATCGCACCCCAACAGGGGGATGATATTTCACGCCCGCCACGTTGTATCATAAAATCATTGGTGTTTTCGTAATCAGCGACCCGATAAACCATAGAAACGATACCCATATTGATTTTCAGACTTTTTCACCCCCATTTCCCCCTTTAAGGAGTTGAATTTTCAAAAAACCTGAAACACGTGTTTACATATTTATTGTTAGGATTACTCCTGTGAAGTTTCAAATAAAACAGTCTAACTAATCTTGTTTCCCTATACAAACTTTGGACCCCATTTTCACCCCCTGGGGGATGATATTTTACACCTGCCACGTTGTATAATAAAATAGATGTTGTTTTCGTAATCAGCGACCCGATCAACCATAGAAACGATACCCATATTGATTTTCAGACTTTTTCACCCCCATTTCCCCCTTTAAGGAGTTGAATTTTCAAAAAACCTGAAACACGTGTTTACTAATTTATTGTTAGAAATACTCCGGTGAAGTTTCAAATAAAATAGTCTAACTAATCTTGTTTCCCTATACAAACTTTGGACCACCATTTCACCCCCTGGGGGATGATATTTTACACCTGCCACGTTGTATAATAAAATGGTTGTTGTTTTCGTAATCAGCGACCCGATAAACCATAGAAACGATACCCATATTGATTTTCAGACTTTTTCACCCCCATTTCCCCCTTTAAGGAGTTAAATTTTCAAAAAAGCTGAAACACGTGTTTACTCATTTATTGTTAGGAATACTCCGGTGAAGTTTCAAATAAAATAGTCTAACAAATCTTGTTTCCCCATACAAACTTTGGACCCCCATTTCACCCCTTTACGGGGTGAATTTTGAAAAATCCTTTCTTAGTGCACCCCTAGACCTTATAAGGGACCTACATGCCAAATTTGGAAACTCTAGACCCAGCGGTTTAGGCTGTGCGTTGATATGTCAGTCAGTCAGTCAGTCAGTCAGTCAGTCAGTTTCTTCTTTTATATATTTAGATTCACTTAAATATTTCAATCAAGTAAAAGAGTTCTTATTTAACCAACTTAATTAATAAAACAACTAGCGCATATGTCAGATAGTAGATGCATCACAGTGAGCTTCCATTCTCCTTTTTACTCCCTTTAGGGATGATTTACATACATACATACGATCACGCCTATATCCCAAAGGGGTAGGCAGAGATCACGGATTTCCATTTGCTACAAGCAAAACGGCTCACCGTGAGCCACTTCTCGCCCCAGTGAAGAACGAGACGTGATGGGTGGCGAACCGCATCGCCGTCATGCGAGTGACTATTAATTACATAAATCACCACAGCGTTCTCACGAGCAGTAGGGATCAGAGGTTTCCTTACCCCTTATCCCTTAGTCATCTCTTTCGACACCCGCGGGAAGAGACGGGGTGGCACTATTCTAGAGCCGGGGCCACGCAACAATGAATGATGATGGGGATGATTTCTGGGATAAAAACTATCCTGTGTCCCCGGGACTAAACAATCTTCATACCTGATTTCATCTACATCGGTTCAGCAGTTTATAGCCCTCCAAACGAAGGAAAACTTAGGGGAAATAATTCGTGTATAGCTGAATTTTGGTGAAGTTGTAGATAAAGGTGTCTTACACAACATACTAAAAGTACTCATGGATAGGGGTGCCGCTAACGGGGAGAGGGGGGTGTAAAGGTCCCCTTTTTTGGCTTTTCGTAAATAACTCAGTAGCGGTGGCTCATATGAAAAAATGTTCTTCTACTTAATTAATCCACAAATAATTTTCTACAAAAAAGGTTCTTTACACTTTTTTGCTGGGATCAATGTATAATGAGATTTCGAGGAAATACGATAATCACTTTCGGAGCTATTATTTACGAAACTATTAGTTTTGTCTAAAAATTGTTTTAGAAAACCCATATTTATATTAAAATACCTATCTAACGATACCCCACACATTAGGGGTGGATTAAAAAACAGAATTTTCCCCCCACTTCATGTGTTCGGGAGGTACCCTAAAAAATAATATTTTTTCAGATTTTGTTTTAAAACTTTGTCTGCGTGTTCAAAACACATACTCATACGAAGTTTAACTATTCAAGTACTAACCATCACTGAGCAGGTTGAAGAGGGTATTTTTTTACTTTTTATTTTTTATGCCACGACGGTGGCAAACAAGCATACGACCCGTCTGATGGTAAGCAGTTCCCATAGCCTATGGACGCCTGCAATCAATTTCCTAACCTTATAGTTTCGCTGTCCGTTTGTCCCAGTCTATCCGTTCACGGCTTTGCGCAGTGATGGTTAGTACTAGAATAGTTAAACTTCGTATGAGTATGTGTTTTGAACACGCAGACAAAGTTTTAAAACAAAATCTAAAAAAATATATTTTTTTAGGGTAGCTCCCGAACACATGAAGTGGGGGGTAAATTATGTTTTTTAAATCCCCCCTAATGTGTGGGGTGTCGTTGGATAGGTCTTTTAATATAAATATGGGTTTTCTAAAACAATTTTTAGACAAAACTAATAGTTTCGTAAATAAAAGCTCCGAAAGTTTCTGAAAGTGATTATCGTATTTCTTCGAAATCTCGTTATACATTGATCTCAGCAAAAAAGTGTAAAGAACCTTTTTTGTACAAAATCATTTGTGGATTAATTAAGTAGAAGAACATTTTTTCGTATGAGCCATCGCTACTGAGTTATTTACGAAAAGCCAAAAAAGGGGACCTTTACACCCCCCTCTCCCCGTTAGCGGCACCCCTATCCATGAGTACTTTTAGTATGTTGTGTAAGACACCTTTATCTACAACTTCACCAAAATTCAGCTATACACGAATTATTTCTCCTATCGAGCAGTTAGTGGGCTTCCTTCGGTGAGCTATTAAGCGTGAAGAAGTAACAGTCGGATAGACACACTTTCGCATTTATAATCGTATGCATGGATAGTCATCCAAGGGGGTAAAAAGGTGAGTGGAAAGCTTGTATGGAATTCTTGCTCACATAGCATAATTTAGTTTATTGACTAATAAGCAATGATAGGACACCGGTAGCATTTTTCCGACGAAAGTATCACATGGATATGATTTTATTTAATTTTGTACAGAATTTATATACCTGTAAATTTTTTATGGAGTTTTAATATAGAGGTTTTAACATTTTTTATTATAATTATGAATGAATACAGGCCACTTATAAATTATCTATCGAACGAATTTGTCTACATCAACATTGGCTTATCCATATTAGTCATTACGTTGGACGTCAAAATGACATAAAATACTACCGCCGGCCGATCATTGCTAATAAGGTTACTTCAACAAACATTTAGAATAACGAATCGATTGATACCTTATTCATCAATATCAGATGAATAGTCTCGGTGCTACGAATAGTCGGGTACTGTTACCGTAGTCGGTTAAAAATGGCGGATAATTCAGAAAACGAACGCTGTTATGATGGAATATGAGGGCTTTTTATTAATTTCGTTATTACATTAGATACGTTGCACATGTGACGATAATCAAGGCACGACCTTTACACGACTAGATATAACATAAGGCAGAACGGATGTAGGCAATGGTCGCTTTCATACCTTTACGTCGACGTGATATAAAAGTGTGCATACAACGCCATACATCTTGGCCCCCTGCTTACGCTGTGTCCTACTCGTACGCGAGCGAATCAACGCGAACGCGAAGCTAAAGAAACAAACAGTCGACCAGCGATTGAAGTGTCCTACGTAGCTTAACAACTCGCGAACGCGAAGCGGCGCGACGCGAAACGAACGCGATCAGTTTGTTTGATATTTTCGCGGGCAGTAGACGCTGCAATTTGCCCACGTAGAGACACGGCCTTAAACGTGATCGACATCCGTGGTAAAGTATCAAAAGCAACCCTTAGGGTTCGTTGTTTTTGTTAATGTTACGATACGGAACCCTGATAACGCGACAAAATTCAATAAAAGCCTCATCATAAAGCACGCCATAATGAAAAATATTAAATTCCACAGAAAAAAATACGATGCGCGAATGTAAATAATTTAATTTAAAGAGACTCAAGACTCAAGGTTCGAGCTTCGAGCTCGTGATAGCACACGTGCTTATTACATTTTTTCACTCAGACCTTGTATTATGAAATTATGAGGGAGTGCGTATTGAGGGTCTTTGTTTGTTTTATATAAGTTAATATAACATTTAAAACCTTGCAAAAAATACTGGATATTTCCGCACAGTTGTCGACGGAGCGAAACGTCGGACTTTTAAGTGAGGCAATTATCACACCTCAGGCGCCGCAACCGCATGTGACGACGGTGTGCAAGCGTGACAGCGCTATACACATTCAGAGCGCTATCTTGCTCGCGCGCCGGTGCTGCATGCGGAAACCGCAGCAATGTGAAAGCCGCCTAAAAGTATTACAAAAATTCATAGGGTACTTTCAGTTCACTTAAGAACATTTAAGTGCACTGAAAAAATGAAACAGCAGTGATTCGCTTCGCATGGAGCCTGCAAGGTTCGTTGCTAAAATTAAAGAAGTCAACTTGGCTAACTTATGTACTTGTACGTAAGTTAGCCAAGTTGTTTTAGCAACGAATTAAACTATTAAATTTGTTAAAAATAAGTAAGGGAATCAGGTAAGGGTTATATTTACTAGGGCACTTAGGTATTTGGATTCAAATGAGTGCTTATTTAAAATAACGAAGAACGTTTAGCAATAATTGCTTGTTTGTTATTAAAAGCTTTATTCCGTGTTTATATATGTCTTGGTTGTATGCAACTAAAAATATCTTAACCGAGCCAAATTGGTACTTTGCTAAAGCTAATTTTTTTCCGTGTACGTAACCGTCGGTGCGTGAGTCCGATTCACATGTAACTGGTTTTAATGTATACCAGCTAACAATTAAAATCAATCAGCTAACAATCGATCAATAGCATGGATAGTGTGGAATTCACTATATTCCACATATAAATTCCCAATTCATGTGAAACTGCTGACGTAATACAAAAAGCGCACAGTAAAGTCCACTAAACGGTTAGCTAGCACATAAATAATTTATCGTTGCGCGGGTTCACGTGCAAAATAAAAACAGTTTTTATTAAATGCTTTACTCGTTCTGTGCACCGACTCTATTGAAAGCAGTACTTTTTTTGTAAAAATAAAGGCCCGGAAAATATGGAATTGCCGGATGAGTGTAGCAAAAATGTTTAACTATTTTAGTTACTAATTTCTAGCTTTAAAACCTTTGAGCTTGATTTTTTTAAATTAAGACGTTGGAAATTAAAAACACTAATAACTAGTGTTTTAAATGTAATAATTTGAGAGTCTAAGGGAAATGTGTTTATTAAAAACCCATAGTCGGCGATATCTAAATATAGGCTAAAGTTGCAAATATCGTTGGGCTATCAACACTTTTTACGATATGAATAGATAGGTGCTCGTATTTTTTACTGAAAAAAGAAAAAAAAATTGAATATCCATTCATTATATTTTTTTGAGACTGCCGTTTTAATGAAACTCACACTGTAAAAACTAAAGTTTTACTACAGAAAAATAACTCTCCCGACTTAGTTAATGAAGAAGAATGAAGAATATCCATTAATTATCCATTATTTGGGCTGTTAAATAAAATGCACAAACACACAATGTGTATAAGCACTTTAGTAAAGTATTATTAGTAAATAATACTCTACTAATGTGCTTATACAACAGCAAAAACTTTTACCCATCTAAGTTATTTATAGTTGAACATAACTAAGTTACCCAACATCTTAGTCTCCCCAAAAAAGTACGCCGTACTTAATATCACACCACAAATGTCCATAATTTATATCACTCGGCGGTTTATCGCAGATATTATTGCGCAGAAAGATTAGCCCTCAGATTATATACTTACTATATAGACACCGTAATGTGAAGTTTAGGGAGAGCGAGAGGTCACTGTTATTAACCCAGTAAACTAACCAAAACGAGAGTTTTAGTTAATTATAAAGTAAAAAACCTAGTTTTTAGGATTTATCTATTAGTTGTCTGATAATAAATTTATTTCATTTCATTATACATAGAGACAGTTTGACTTTTGACAATGCCGTAGTCCGTATGGGAGTCTGCCGCTGTAAACCTGGCAAATGTGGGACCTGGCAAAGTATACGCGTAGATGGCTCCATCGATTCAAATATCTCTTTGGATAGCTCAAATCCAAACAGAATGTGGTAAGAATTAAGAAAAAATCCAAAGATGTTTGTTAAAAACCTCTTAAAGTATAAGTAATCTGTAGATTTTTATTGCAATCTTACTGGTTGTCCTACGATGACAGGAGCACGACTGAATAGCATCCAACTCCATTTTATACTATAACAGCTAAGGTTCACCATCAATCTTAATGTAGGTATTAAAAATGCGTTTAATTTAGAGACTGACAGACCACGAACAGCTGAAACTGTCGAGGGTAGAACCTTTAAATTTAGGAAATAAATAGGAATAATTTTTGATTGCGATAGGAAGCAAAGACTGCTTTTGTTAGGACTAATATAAACCGTTGAAATAAGCCGTCTCGTTCCTGCAATAAATTAATACGGTACTTTGTGTGTGCATTGTTCTATGCTTCATCTAGTAGCAAGTGATCGGATTAGCCGCACATATCACATATAAAACGGGTTATTGTATATTTCGTCCGCTCTTATTGTATATTTTTTGCGGCGACATCTGGCCGGCGGTCGGCGCATTTTAAACAATTACGAGAGCGAACGGATTTGGGGGCGCCGGTTGGGTCTTTGTTTCCGGACAAGGGAATTTCGACACGAAATTGACCGCTGTTTGTTGTGCTAATGAAGTCGATTAAATCGGAATTAATTGATTACTTTCTTGCCTTTCAGAGAGGCGTAACTATATTTATTTTGGAACCTTTAATGTAGATGTTTGAGTTGACTTTGGGTTTGATGCCACGTAAAAATTCGAAGCACCTCAGCAAGGTTGTTTGCCTACAATGTCATCTTCGTCGTTGCCTCATAACTATAGATCTGTGACGGCTCCATTTGACGCAATCAAGTGGGTCGAAGATCACGTGACGTGTCCTCTGCATGGAGCCACGAGCTTTTCTGATAACATATCATGACATGTCATCAGAAAGGTTTGTGGCTCCATGCAGAGGCTTGCTGTGTTTCATTTGGTAACTATCTGGTCTTTGGTAAGCTTGCTCTCTATAAATCCTAAGACGATTCATTCGCACTGTTACTGGTCAGAGAGTGCTAAGCTTGTTATGGTCCCACTATCGTAAAAGCACAACTATATTATTTTGTTAGAAACAACCTGCATTTGCCTTTTTAATTGTCATTTTCATCGACCCTCCCAAAAGGTTACGCAAAAGTACGTTTGACATGCCCATTTCTTTCTGGCCACTTAACCCCGCTTGTTAAAATAAAACAAAAAGTGTCACGGACGTAATCCGATCATGAGACGGATCTTGAAATTACGTGCGCACAAACAGTTGTAACCAGAAGCGTGATTATAGATACTGTCCATCAGAATAAAGAAAATGAGAGCTTTGCCTCTAATAGTTAGGTGAACAGAGACAAGAGGGTAAAAGAAACTGGGACCGGTTACATATCGAGGATGTGACAGAATTTAAAATTGCTGCCACCGTAGGGTAGCTATATCAAAATTTAGCTAGACCGTTTTGTTAATGGGCGAACTGTAAAAATATGGATATGTCGCTGTATCGCTGCTTCGCGATAATCTTGCAAAATTAAAATAATTGCTTAGTTTGGCCGTGATAAAGTGACCTATCAAAAACAGCTATAGTGCGATCTCAATCCCATATATTTGGTCACTTTGACCTTTACTTAAATATTCATAGAACAAACATAGGAAGGACGGACCTCAGATGTAATATCAGCGTTTTAGTCTCTGGACAACAAAAGCCTAAACTTTATAAAAGGAGCATGCGCTCACTATAAGGTAAAGCACCTGGTATTGACGTGAAGTATCTTAAATTTTCGATTTAGAGCATTAGCAGACCCTGCTACCCGTACGGTCCCTATAGTGAGTCTTTTCTTCCTCGTTTCCTCATGGCTGAGGGTACGCGATCAGATAAAGTCGTCACTTTATAACCAAGGCTCTCCAAGCTGCACGATCTTCTACTGTTCGGATGATAGGCTCTTGTATGGAACCTTTGCAGGCCTTATCTTAGCCAACGGGTCGGTGGATGTCCATTCACATTGCCAACCACGATGCGCTTTCTAAAATTGTCTGGCTTTCATCTGGTCACGTGTCCAAAAAATAGTAAATACCAGTCTTCATTATGTAGGTACGTCTCTGGTCCTCAGCAAAAACGGTACGTTAAAGAAACGTGCCGTCTCTTCCAGCACTCTCGGGCGACAGACAGACAAGTTTTTTCTGATTCCTATTCCGCACTCGGGCGGAAATTGCCCGGACTGTTGAAACGCACAAATTGTCCGGGCTTTATCGGCGCTCTCATAATTGTTTGTATATTACCAGCGCCGAAGGACTCAATAAAATTGTGAGTGAATTTGATCCAATAAATTCAGGGGAAATAATCATGTTTTCTGTTGCGTTCGACGTTTGCTGAGGGGATCGGGGAATTTGAATTGTGTTAACGTGTTTGTAATGTGTACGGAAAAATGTTGAGAGTGGAGGCAGGTAGGCAGGGCTTTCGTTTTCCTGTTTTTGTGAAGGCCACATGGAAGTTCTCATACGTGAAAGACCGACTTAGATAAAATCTGCTGTAAAAGGACCTTTGTGCCAGTGCACTCTTATGACCTAAATTTGATGTAAGAATATACCTACGGCGAGCATTGATGGTAGTACATATTAACAAAACTCTCCTTACCGTTTCCGATAGTGGTCCAGATATTTGCCTGATTGCAAAAAATATACCCTCTTACTCCATTTAGGCTTCTTACGCTATAAAATAAATTTAATATGTAATTTTTGGTTATACATAGTAATTTTCTACTGTTACACTATCTATGCGTTCCGAAAACTTATTAGTATCTACGAGCCGGGGTTTGGACCCGAGACTTCCGGATTGAAAGTCAGACCGTCGGGCTACTAATGCTATTTTCTTAGAGCACTTTATGATTAATGTCAGTTTCTCCAACAACGCATACCACGACATCAACACCGATTCCCAAATGCTACTAAAGAAATATGATACAAAAACGCATCTGTCAAACACGACCTTAGATTGATGTGCCTACCCGCGGGACTCGACTTCAGAGTTCCGGGTACCCCGGGGGACTAAAAACTCCAATAAGATGTAATGTTTACTTTTTGTTTGTACATCGATGACAGGTTCGTCGATTTGTTTATGTGGGAAACTTGGAAAAATGAGCCGCGTGGAAAAATCTGTTTGACTGAGGTTTGAGGGTAGATACTTCCGGAACTTCGTAAACTGGGTCGTATTCACGTAGAAAATAGGAGTTATCTTTTTGATTGCGATAGTTGTTACGAATACTGCCGGAGCATGAAATGCAGAAATTTCTGAAATGCCCATAAAAAAATCCCGCTAGCTCTGAGCCTATTTTCTGGTAGTAACTTCAATAACCTAAAAGCGGTGCTGACCTCAGCATCCCACTACCTAGTGGGTATTAAATCTTTAGTTTTTCCAACCCTCTTTTCTTTAACTTTGCTTTGGGGCACAGAAACTGTTCATAGAACCAATCTAACCTTAATCCGCGTATATTTTCAAACTCTAAAAACTTTTATTAGTCTTGAGTTAATCAATTTCAGCAATGAGCTCAACTACGTAATGAAGAGGTATTAAAATACCTTTTAAGTACAAATACTTTGTAGGAATTGTGTTTACGAATACCACAGAACGCAAAAGCTGAAAATAAAAAAGTTGACTCGCTATTGCAGAGCTCAAAAAGTCACGACGCGATGTCAGCGATTGCCAAAGTTTTTCCACGCGAAACTGCCTCAAAAACGTAACAGTGAAGTGAAATGCAACACAGTTGCCCGGGATGTGCCAGAAATGTCGGCGAATAGCGAATACCTTGCCTCAATTTCTGTACCAGTTGCTTACGCTACGTATCCACGCTACGTATGTACCTACGCTCTGAAATGCTACAATGTTGATGTTGCTAATGATTTGTCTGAATACGATGAGCAGTGTAATAATATACATGTGTATAGTATATGTAACAAGCTACTCATGTGGCTGATGATCCCAAGTAATAGTACCGGATCTGCATAACGGCGGTTTCAGGAAAGGCAATTCTATTTTTTAAAACATATTTTAATAAAAGCTATTAGGTATTAATAAAATATCATGGTTCTACTTGTCATGCATTGTAATTACTTACAAGAATATTAAGATATATTTAATCGAAATTATTGCGAAAAATAGTGTCAGAATTGTTACATACCTACGCTACGACACTTTTGCCGGGATGTAATATAGACAAAAATGTCGGGTGTGCCAAATCTGAAGCACTAACTCTCTCAAATTCCTGCTAAACTGTACTGTAACTGACACAGCAAAAAATGTTGCCGGGATGTGCTTTTGTAACAATTAAATCAAGAGACAAAAGGTTTTCTAACCAAAACTAAAGTAAACTAAATAAACACCATAACGTATAAAATACGTATACTATACATATACAGAGTGTAACAATGGGTGGTGATCCTTTTAAGGATATATTAGGTACCGTATTGCGACTAATACAAAAATAGAAGAATTTTTTTTGTCGCGAAAAAAAAGTGGTTGGCCGGCTCCTGCCCTATACAAAAAAAATTTCGCGTCTACGAAATTTATCTCCTACTTTTCTTAGACGCAATACCTAACCCCATGTACCCTTAAACGGATCACCAGTATTTTTGTTACACCTTGTATATACGATGCGTGAACCATTGAAGAATGTTCCATATGCGACACTGGCTGTGCATAATTACTATGATTACATAGTCGAATTTGTAATTGGGTAGCAAGAACAAGGTAAAAATTGAGTAAGTTTCCATAACCCTTAAGTCTAGAATGTGTGTCAGTCTAGTCTACGCAGCGGCATTTACAAACTTTACAGACTGCCTTCACAACAGTATAATTATCCTCATACCCCAGACAATTTGATCACTGTTTGGACACGCTTGTACATAAATATGCAAACGATTTAATTGGCGAAACATGTAACGTGTCAATTATATCCCGACCCGGACGCGTTAAGGGCGCCTTCGAGGAGCGACGGTCTTGAGTGGGCCACGAAGCCAGCGGGAAGAGGAAATATTAAATTTTAGTCTGAGTAAAGAATAACATCGTCTGACCCGTGGATATTTGTGCGTGTAAGCCATGTTTTAATCGCATATACTTCATTTCATTTATTTATGCAATCTATGGTACATAGTTCATCATCATCATCTCAGCCGTAAGACGTCCACTGCTGAACATAGGCCTCCCCTTATCATTAAAGGGGGGTTTGCCATACGCGCCACGCTTGGCAGGCGGGTTGGCGCGCGCAGTTTTTTTGTTTATTGTTGTTTAAGCTTTGGTTTAGGATTTTGTGGTACATAGTAGTTATAGTTTTATTTTGTTTCACATGGACCCGGTATAGGTATTTATGTAAGAGGAGATATCCTTATTGATAATAAGTAATGCCAAAGAATTAAAATAGAAAAATTAAGTAACTAAGCGCACTACTTACTACTTAGCTAATTACTTGATATTTACGTGTTTAAACTCCTTAACTTTGGCGATAAATACAGAATTGATGCGAATTAAATCTCACAATATCTAATATGAAAAATTTATTGTATTCAGCAATTCAGAAACAAATGGTTTTTTTGATGAAGCGGTCGACCCTTTCTAGTAAAATTAGCCATACAAGACTTCCATTACTAATTATCTATCTACATAATTATGTGACAAATACATTTATTAACATAACTAAATATACAGAGGTACTACAGTACAAATACTAGTCTTACCTCGACAAATTCTAGGCAAATAAGTCTACGCAGTCGCTAGCGTTTACGGTATTTGCACAGCATTCTGTCAAGATAAATTTCACAACCAGCAGATAATTTTATTGCCCTATCGAAACCACGCAAATCAACTCAATCGCATCTCAGTACCGCTTGTTTCATGGCGTCACCAGCCCTTACGTACGACCTTGATTAATTCGGCATCTGTCCCGACCATAGCATCCACGACTATGCACGGCCGTTCCCAAACTCTAACCAGCCAACTTTTGACCTCCTAGACGTAAAGTTTTTCGAAACCTCCAGCTCAAGAAACACTGGGCGTAACATTTTGTGAAAGGACCGGCCTGACACTAATTTGTACTTGAGAACTTTAATTTATGAGACATATCCCGAGAATTGTTTTAGTTTGGGCTTGGACGAGGTTGTGTGGGTCAACTAGGATGGTGACCTAGGGCAGGGGCTGCTCTCATCACTTGGGCAGTAGAGTTATGTTGGCTTGGGACTTTCAGAAGTCATTCTAATTAGCACAGTAATTAGGCGCCCTTAAGTTAGCTTTATTTGATTTACTTAATTACTGCAGTGACGTAATGACTTGAAGTTATTTTTGGGCTCCGACACTAAAGCTTCTTTTTTCCATGCCGTTTTTGTCCAGTCATTAATAGGTCATAATTAGGTGAACTAAATTGACAGGAGATTTCATAGAAAACTTGTCAAATAACTGTCAGATGTATGAACCCTCCTGTCAATTTAGTCCACCTAATTATGGTTTTAGGTGTAGCCCACATATGTCTTTTAGACAATTTTGTAGGCCTTTAGGTGCGTTTGAGACCTGCTGAGAGACCTTTATTATTTTAAAAATGGATTTCAAAAGACTGTGTGTTCTCACATACAGCACTTCTGTACACTTAGGCTTAAAGAAACAACTGCACAATCATTTCCTATATTTTAATTTATTATTGTAAAATATTTTCGTGCTAAATGAAATGTACGAATCTTGTACATTTAAATAAAAATGAAAATATTATTTCTCAAGCATCACTAACATTTTTGTTTAAATAAATTGGAGATCCCAAGAAAATGCTCAGACTATACGAGATCTCATGTACTTCAGATAAGTAGGTAATTACTTAAATATATAGAAAACACCCACACATACATAGAATTAATCTACTCGTATTTCAATATTGTACACAAAGCCTACAGCAACATCTGAAATTCCAAACCATTTTGATACATCCCTGCGGGTCGGTATTCTATACACATAATTATGGCGGCCAAACAAATTTCCATATGGGGCAGTTTTTCTCGTGGCATAAGTTGTCCAATTTGTAACGTTAAGGCGATCCTCGTCAAGTCGGACAGACTGAGCCTGCGGGACGCGACGGATCAAACCTAACGTATAGCCGTGGCTGCGAGTTACGAATATGTAAACTATGGAATAGAGGTGACAGGACTTTGAATTGTATAGGGAAGATACACGCAGATATCTGTTTGGCAGGCAGATGTATGCAGCGGACATGGAGAAGGGGCAATTTGGTACCCGGACCAATGGACATGAGTGTGGTATCGTTGAATAGTATTTAAAAGACAAAACCGGCCAATAGCATGTTGGGCCATGCTCAGTGTAGGGTTCCGTAAACTGAGACCATTAATTCAAAAGGTCGTTTCTTACGGAAAATTTGGCGGCGCTTACGTCATTTTTACTTACGTCCTTTCACTATGGGTTTTTGAATGATAACTCAAAAACGGCTCAACCGATTTATTTCAATATAGTTTTCATTGAAGGTACTCATTAGGCCTCAGTTTCATGATTTTTTTAAAAATTTTAGGACCCTCGATTCAAAAGTTAGATGGGGGGGACGGGGGGGGGGGGACGCCCTGTTTTAAACTCTAGGAGTTATTATTTCCGAAAGTATTAGTTTAATCCAAAAACTGTTGTAGAAGACCCTAATTATTTTTAAAAGACCTATCCAACGATACCCCACACAGCTTGGATGGAACGAAAAAAATTTTCGCTCCCTACTTCACATGTACGGGAGGTACCCTAACAAAATATATTTTTCGCGTTTTTATTCTACCGTTTTGTCGGCTTGATTAATGCACATATTCAAACCAAATTTCAGCTTTCTAGTGCTAACGGTCACTGAGCTAGACCGCGGACGGACGGACGGACGGACATGGCGAAACTATAAGGGTTCCGTTTTTGCCAATTTGGCTACGGAACCCTAAAAAGGATTTGTATAGCGACCAGTCTCGAATTGCTGGTGGGGTCTGAGATATTCGCATTTGAAAATGACACTTTTTAGTTTTATTCCGTACTAACGACCCGCCCTGGGCTTCGCTCTTATTTCTACGTTTAAGGCGGTTATCACACTGCTGCGGATCCGCATGCGGCGCCGGTGCGCGAGCGAGACAGCGCTCTGCATGTGTATAGCGCTATCTCGCTCGCGCACCGGCGCCCGATGCGGATCCGTCGCCAGTGTGATAATCGCCTAATAGATAATAATGACATACATGTAAAATATATATATTTTACACACTAAAGTCATCTTGAAAAACTCAGCTATACTTAAATGTAAACTTAACTAAAATCGGTATAGAATTTTCTGAGATTTTGCGAAATGAACGAATGGACAAAATGCAGTCACGCAGAAATTAGGCACGGATAAAACATTATGCCAATTAAATAGGATAGCATACTAAATAGGAGTAAAAAGTACAGTACGTGAGCTCTCAGAAGAACCTTCGGGTTTTAGAAAGAGACGTCGGGTATCAATCAACAGTAACACGTGAAAAAGCAGAACAGCAATATTACCTTCGTGTGTCATCGTCGATTCCCGAAGGTTCTTCTTAAAGCTCACGGACTGTAAGTACAGTTCAGAACTACCACTTCGTGTTTCGTAGCTCATTGTACCACGATCCCTCATATCCAAGCATCGCTCTCGATCTTCGTATGTCATGCAATACAAGTATACTTACACCGCTTTGATCATACTTCAAACAAACATAATGTTGCTGCCTATTTAGTATGCCGACATTCCCACGGGCAAAGGCCAAAAGATACGGCTAATATTAATGGTCGTTTAACTGATGGAATTAGTCAAAACAACCCTTGGCTTGTTTGTTGCCGGATCAGTACACTCTGAAGTAAATAAACTAAAGACGACTTTATGGACCGTATGCCGGGAACTTTCGTGAGCAATCGCTGCCCAGGCGATAATTTGTGGAGCGGTTAACGGCGATGTATAACAAAGCTTTGTGCAGGTGAGCTGCCGCTCCGTTGGTAGGTTGAACAGTAGCCATTTGAACACTTATATCATTGTATCGAGATGGGAGACAACTGATGTCCGATCGTTTTTCGTGCGACTAGCTGACGTTCTTTTCCTATTCAATTACAGAAAAACTGAAAGATTAGTAAGTGTAAACTTACTCATCTTTCTTTAGTCTCCGTAAATAAAATCCTCAAATGGGAATAAGTCAAGCTATATTAAATAACTGTGAAATGAAATGACATTTTAAGTGGGTTCTGTTTAAAAATTGCGACTTTTCAAATATTCAATTATACGTACATTTTTGTTGATAAGTTTGCACGGTATTCACGACAACAAACGCGGCTATACTACAGTTTATTACCAAATAAATTCCGACACACATCCACAGTTCACACTCGAAACAGCAATCCAACATGGACGTCACTCAACACAGCGCAATTCACAAGCGATTTAATTAAACAACCCAAAGGAAAATAAAGTGAGAATTTTAGCGCGAATTCACTAATGAAAGTTTTAAATGACCGACAAAAGGCAAAAAAACTCATGACCTCGTTATTTAGCATAGCAATCTCGATTTACAACTCGAAAACTTCATATTGCTTAACTTCGACTCTATTTCGGAAGCCTTAAAGGCGTTGTTCGCGGAGCTTTCGTTCGCGCGCGTTTTCCGGGTGTGGTCGGCGCAAGGGAACTTTTTAAAACTTTTTTTTAAACCCGGATCAAAACAATGGTTTGCGAATTTCATAAAAGGGTCGGCGTCGACAACAAGTTTCACAATGGAGCGCGATCTGCACAATAAATCTTCGGAATCGATCTACCGAACTGGTGATTAAAATGTAAGCCCGATTGTGACCGGATTACTTGGCCTTTTTAGCAACTTGTTCGCAAGTTTAGTTGCGATTTTTGCTTGGAAACTTTTTTGAAATTGTGGCGTAAGCCTCTATCGTGATATGCTGTTTTAAATACTGACTAAAAGTACAACATGTACATATAAATACATATACATATATGGTATGCTATCTATTAGTGAAATAATGAAGCCTCTATTTGTACCGACTAAGTGGGACTTTTCAGTGAAAAGTGAAAAGTTTTCACTAAATTCGTCCACATTTTTAGATAATATCTCTTATGCTTGGGTTGAACCTGCTTAACCGTTCCCGTTAGCCGTGGGGTGGCCGGCTTTAGAATTGTCCCCCACCATATCGTCCCGTGGTTGCAGTAGCAGTCTGCTAAGGGAATACACCGGGAGATGGGCAGCAGCATCTTCCGAAAGCCTAAACAATAATAACCAAAAAAAAACTGCGCGCGCCAACCCGCCTGCCAAGCGTGGCGCGTATGGCAAACCCCCCTTAAAGGGGAGGCCTATGTTCAGCAGTGGACGTCTTATGGCTGAGATGATGATGATGAACCGTTCCGGAGATCATATCTCACCGCTGCAGATAGACTGATATCGAAGTTCCTTTTACCCGAGTTGCGGAACAGGAAGGGTACCTTTTTCCTGTTAAAGCGAGCAACTCACAATAAGATAAAGTAAGAACTTGTAAGTGGTAGCTCCAAGCACGCACGAGTAGTGATGTGCCGCAGGGAAAGGTTCCGTTCCCGAAACAGAACGACAGCCACTGTGTGAAGCGTAGCGTGTGTATATATGTGCATGTGAGTCACGTTCGAGCACATCTGAGGAGCCCAAGATACCAGCAGCAGTCGCCGTAGCCGTATCGGCTAGGATGAGATGACGATGAGTGCTACAAACTCGGCACTGATTTAGGCCGAAATATCTATTCACGTACCTAATAAATAAGGAGAAATATATTTGTTTGTGAACTACGCAAAAAGGTACTGCACCGATTTTCATGAAATTTTGTACCTAACAGTTAATACCCTGGAGGAACATTTAGGTTTGGGCAGGTAGTTTTTCCTCGAAAACGCATGCGGGCAAAGCGGGAACAGCTAGTATAAAAAAAAAATTATTGGTAGAATAGAGAATGCTGGCTATTCTGAGTAGAATGAGCCCAGAACAGTCTAGAGGCTAGACCTCTCGACGGCCGTCTCTGAAAGAAACAGGATTCGGGATTTTGGAGAACATTCAGCAACGCAACAAAATATTTAAAATTGCTGGAAAATCAGTAACAAAACTCGGGAGATATCTGGGAATGTTCCCACCATAACTTCACTACACGTGACGGTCAGCAACTTTGGTGGCCGTAACTTGAATAGTTCCTAACATGCTGTTGCAGTTACTTGTTAGTTGGGTTGGGAGCCAACCCAAGCCAAGACGGCGACTCATTTGCCGATTGGATTTAGTTTTCAATACGTAAATGTAATTAATTATACAGGATGGCCAAAAAAGAACTACATTCCCGTTGGCTCTAACGTTTTGGGACGCTACTAATCTTCCCGAGATGGTTTTGAAACCACTCAGATCGAATTGATTTTTGGATTTTTGTATGGCCATTGAACGGCAGCAGTGAGTAATAAGTAAGTTCCAAAACCTTACAGACAACGGGAATTTAGTTCTGTTTTGGTCACTCTTTACATATACAGCCTTGGCCAGAAGTGTTGAGCATAGGTGTTTTTTGTTTACAATTTTGATGTTAAGCATTATTTCCCTATCCTAACAATGTACGGTAAATGCTATATTTTATTTATAAATACTTATAGAAAACTTCACTTAATAACACTTTCAAGTTTCTTAAAAAATATGAAAACAGAAGGTACCAAAAATGTAAATTTAAGTCGGTGCGACATATTGCAAATATTCTATGCAGTTACTACTAACTTCAACAAAACATGCCTATTAGTTTAAATTAATTGACAAAATAACTTAAACAAAGATGGAAACGATGGACTAAACTTTCCAGTTTTGTATGAAAATCGCATTGGTGCTCAACACTTCTGGCCAAGGCTGTATTGGTAGTGCTGTGACTGAGTGGTAACCAATATTTCCGAGTGCAGTCAGCAGCAGACGTAGCTAAGCGGGTAGGGTCAAAATAAGCTTGACACGACTTTATTGTTAAGAGTATAAGAGTGTGTGTACTGTGTAGGTCATTTTGAACACCCTACCCGCTTAGCTACTTCTACTGCTGACTGTATTCTGACTTAAATATTGAAAACAGGTGTGTTTATATTATATATAGGCCTACAGACAACGCAAACCGTCGAGGGTAGAATCTTGAAATTGGGGACATACCGTCAGCATCAAAAGTAGCTAAGCGGGTAGAGTGTTCAAAATGAGCTGGACACGACTTTATTGTTAAGAGAATAAGAGTGTGTGTAGGTCATTTTGGACACCCTACCCGCTTACCTACTTCTGCTGCTGACTGTACAATATATTTTTCAAAATTCGTGAAGCTTCACTAGGAAAAGATTTATTGTAATTCAATGGATAACGAATTTTTTAAACTTTTAGCGACTTCCACTGGGATTTAGCCACGGTCTTGTTATTGAGTATACAGTGTGTACTGTGTCATAACGACACTAATTTTAAGGGCTGAAAGTATAACTTCTAATGAACTGAAATTAGCATAATTTAGTTAAAAAATAAAAAAACATCATACAAATTAATTGGGCACGCAATGCATCAGTAACAAACTAGTAGTTATGTGAACCGTAGACTTCGGAGCATTTCCCCACTTTTCCCCCCTTTCACCCTCTCTCGAAACTTTTTTTTTACAACAACCTCTGAGGAAGTGTGGGATTGACCTTTTACCCGAAAATGATTGAAATTCGTCCATAAATAACGCGACAGCAAACTTCCCCCCTTTTGCCCCTCATTTTCCCCCCAATCAAGAAAATGGCTCGACAATTGTTGGCAAATAAATCAAGGAACGTACATGCCAAGTTTCATCGAAATCGTATGAAAAATGCGACCTCTAGACCGACACTGACCAACCAACCAACCAACCAATACACACACATCAATCTGCCAAATCATCGTACCAGTGAAAACGGAGACGTTCGTCGCCTCGCTACGCTCGGCTCATTAATTAAACTTAACAATTGACATGTGATTTCATTGAAATTTCGCTCTTAGTGTCATCCTGACAAGACCGTCAAAAATCATGACAAGTAACCTTGTTCGTAAGAAAAGGACTTAACCGCCCTGCTATCACGAAACACTTAGCGAAACATTGCTGCACGAGATTTTTTTTTAATTAATTACTCTTATAAAAGGTAATCGTTATATTTTTTTGATAAAACTGTTAACAGCACTTTAAACTATCGTTACTTAAAACCAATGTCGTTATGAAAGACACACTGTAAATAATACCTAAATTGCTTAATTAATTTTAATTAGTTTATGCAGTCCGGGTATTTCCTATAACATTTCTTATCTTACTACTTTAGTCTTCCTTGTACATGCCTAATTAGAGCATACGTAAATACATTACATGAATTTCATTTAAAATACCATTAGTGCTTCTCGGACAAACATAGGAGCTTTGACGTGACATACAGGATGGTTAAAATGGGCCCTGGAAGGACCATAAAACGTTGAGTTAGCTCAATTCACTGAAAGGAAACATGATTTTATTTTTAAAAAGGGACATAACTGCATTTATGAATTTCGGGAAAATGTACTATCGGAATGACATGGCTAATTTATCAATGAATTAATTCATAAATTGGTAATGCAATTCTGAACCCGATAGTAAAGTTCACAAAAAAAAACTTACTTATTGTATAATTTTTCCAATAACTATTTTTGTATAAATTGATGCAAATCGATCCATTTTCTAACAATAATTGAAACCTTATTAATGGAGCAGCTGCTTGCCCAATGCGAAGCCTACGCCTTGAACCATGGACTGGAGTACAACAACAAAAAGAGTAAGGTATTGGTATTTAAGGCGGGCAAAATCAAGCCATACCATGTACCACCTATTATGTTGAACTCCAGCCCATTAAAAGTGGTGGATAGGGTCAAATACTTGGGGCACATCCTCACGAGTGACCTGAGGGATGACTTGGATGTCGAAAGGGTGCGCAGGGCGTTGGCGGTCCGGAGTAACATGATAACCCGCAGGTTTGCTCGTTGCTCGCGTGATGTGAAAGTCACACTATTTAAATCATACTGTCAATCTTTGTACACGAGCAGCCTGTGGGTACGGTACACGAAACGGGCCTACAACGCACTGCGCGTGCAATACAATAATGCCTTTAGAATGCTGATGGGACTGCCCAGCAGGTGCTCTACCTCAGGGATATTTGTGGCGGCGCGCACTGATAGTTTTCAGACAGTAATAAGAAAAAATATAGTCCCGTTACTAGGTCGTATCAGATGTAGTCCCAACAGCATTCTAAAGGAAATTGCTGACAGGTTTGAGTGTCCGATCCTAAAGCACTGGATTGAACAAATTAAAAGTTTGGCACAATTTGTAATTTAGGTTAATTGCTGTAGTATAAGTGTTTGTGTATATATGTTTAAAAAAAAAGTAATTAAGGTATGGATACAACACTAGATTAAGATGTTTAAGATACTTGTTTACTAGCACTCTATGGATACGTTGTATGTCCGAAATAAAGAAATTTTATTATTATTATTTCCTTTATTTCTTTTCTGTTGTAGCCAAAACTAGTTTATCCGCTGCGATAGCTAGCTTGGTAACAAGGAATACTTAACCACGGCTCCTCTGGTGCAGCACTGGAAGCCTGGATACGTAGTTTATGGGCCACCACCAGGGTTTATCGTCCCTGGACACGATGCAGGTCGCGTCGACACACTGTCTCGTTCTCGCTGACGCCACGTGACGAGGATGATGTAAGGCGTGTGGAATAAAATTCGAAACTTCTCAATCGGCGCTTTATTCCTCTCTCACAAACACACCTTACGCTAATATACTATGCACTAACTAAGTACTTAATTCTAACTAAATGGGCTCGAATCAACCCGACGCAGCGACGCGACCTACGTTGGCATTGCGTCAGCCATCTTTCCAATTCCGTGAAAGGAAAGTAACATGCACCTCTGATGCGTCCAGGATCGAACTCAACTAGCGCAACGCTGTCAAAACTAACATAGATAAGACCGATTGTTCAATAGATCTGTCGAAGGAATGAAAAGACCCCATCGGGTCGTAACACATGATATGCATGCGATTTGCATGAACATCTGTCTTAGATTAGGTTATTTTTTGAGATGGGCCGACTAGGGTTTTTGCCGACTACACAATCGGCCGACTAATCGGTTTTCAAATTGCCGATTAATCGGCCGACTAGTCGGCAATGCCGATCGTAGGTTTTAGCTAAGTTCGGGTGCAATCGGAAACGCTCGTTTCGCTTCGTCCGCCGTGCCATTGTCTATCTCGCGTTCATGACCAGCGCTGGCGTGTTTGAAGGCAAAAAGAAAACAAACACTATAATAAGATTTAGATATTCATAACTAAGAAAAGGGTTAAACTTCTGCCAAGTTCTTATTTTCCTGTAGGTATTAAAGTGCCGAATATTCGGCATTTTTTGCCGACTAGTCACCGACTAATCGCCGACTACAAATGATGCCGAATAGTCGGCTTTCCCGACTAGTCGGCGACTAATCGGCCCATCTCTAGTTATTTTATAATATTTTTACAAAAGTAAAATACATAAATACATCAAAAACATACAAAAACAATAAAAACATTATAAAAAACCTAATCTAGGGTGCCGTCGGCAACGGAGCAAGGCCCAGGCTGCCGGTGGTTAGGGCCGCAGAGTGAGGAACCTTCGGACTATGCGCGCCGTGTCCAGAATTACCGCCTTCTGTATCTGACCCCTGATCCAACCACAACCCCGTAGCGAAAGTCTCTCAAGATGTTGGTCGAGACTCTTCGCTATGAGACCGTTCGCAGAAACAACTATCGGCACAATGATCGCCGAATCAACCTCCCACATGGCGGTAACCTCGTGAGCTAAGTCTAGGTACTTGCTGGACTTGTCCTTCTCAGCCTTCACGAGGTTCACGTCACATGGGACGGTGATGTCGACGAGCATGGCCCGGCGTTGCGATCGATCTATTACCACGATATCAGGCTTATTAGCTAAAATAGTCCTGTCCGTGATTATAGATCGATCCCAATAGAGCGTGGCACGATCATTATCGAGAACTGGCGCAGGTGTGTACTTGTAGTACGGCTGTTCGTGGGCCACAAGGCCGTATAGGAGAGCAAGCTGCTGGTGTATGATCCTGGCTACGAGGTTATGTCTGTGCAAGTACTTGCCGTTAGCAAGATGAGAACAAGCGGAGATGATATGCCTGAGTGACTCTCCGGGACTGCGGCATGCCCGACAAATGTCGACCGTAACGTCCTTCAGGATATATCTCCGGTAGTTATTCGTCATGATAGCTTCGTCCGCAATTGCACAGGCAAAACCTTCGGTTTCTCCGAAGAGATCCCCGAATCGTAACCAGTTCACCGACGCGAGCAGGTCTACGTCGGGTCCCGTGAGGGCCCCGTAGAACCGCCCGTGTAGCTCCTTGCTCTTCCATACCGCCTTGCGATCCTCGGTGCTTAGCACCACAGGTTTGCACCAGTTCTCGTTCGCCAAGGAGAGCGGCGTGAGGCTCTTATCTACTGCCACCACATCACGATGCATCCCACACGCGTTGTTAAGGAAATAATTCCTGAGATTGTACACCTCACGGTTGTGGAGATTTTTGACGTTTAAAAAGCCGCGACCTCCACACTTCCGTGGGATGTACAATCTCATAACGGACGAGCGTGGGTGAAGCATACGGTGTGTGGTGAGCATTAGACGGACCCTCCGATCCAGGGCATCCAGCTCGGTCTGTGTCCACCTTAGTATGCCAAAGGAGTATGTGAGTAGGGGCATCACCCAGGCGTTGAAGGCGCGCACCTTGTTGCCACCTGACAAAAGACTATTGAGTACTTTTGTCAGCCGACCGAAGAAGCGCTCCCTCAACGCCCGTTTAATCCCCGTATCCTCAATACCCAACGACTGTGGCATACCAAGGTATTTGTAGGTTTCTGATTCAGAGATAGATCTGAACGTCATTGTCTCAGAAAGCTGTAAATTTGTTGAATTTACTACTTTCCCCCGCTGTACATGTAACCGCACATTTATCAACACCAAACTCCATCTGGATGGAACTACTGAAGACTTCAGTGGTTTTCAGTAGCTCCTCCCACCTTCGGTATACCTTCCTTTGGTCACTTTGAAAAAGACGATTCTGCCTGAATCGGTCCACACGTTCTCTGTAGCGGCGAATACGGCTTGCCCATGCATAAACTTTCAGCTTCAGAAAGTCGATGCGCTCTGTGATGTTGGCCATGTAGTCGCGGGGCTCGATATCCGTCCCCGCGAACGCCTGGTACACAAAGCGCATTACTCGGGGGCGGTTGTTGCCCCCCCTGAAGCAGATCAGCTTTGCAATGATAGTCCTAAATGAGTTGATACGACGCTTGATCCGCACCTGCCATACGGGGACACCCCCGGCGGTCCTAGGTGCACGTTCAGCGTCCGGAAACTTGACTCGTGCAACACGGCACGCCGCAATGGCTCCGCAGTACATGATCGAGTGCGTATCATCTAAGTCTTTACTAGTCCGCAGGATCGGATCTAGCAAATCATTTAGGGCTCCCATTAACGCTAGATTGCGTCTATTCATAGGCAAGCGTGGTAATCGTGGCCTAGGGATATTTGTGGAGCGATACTGCGTAATTGCCTCTTCCAAAGTCCTCCTCAGTTGCTCATTGGCTGTACTACTCATACTCTGACTCGCGATATACTCCTCATCGGCACTGGGATCAATCCGCGGCGCCCCCGATGCCAGGTCGGGTGCGGGCATCGGATCCGGCGACGTGGCGGGCGGATCCCGCACCGAGGTGGAGTCCGCGCGAGCAGAGAGAGCCTCCAGGCGAAGCCGATCAAGTGTCGCGTCATCCAACCGCTTTAGCCGTTGAATGGCGCGCACCTGGCCTATAACCGCGAAGCACTTCGTTCATCGAATCGAATATTTCCATCACTCTCTTTCGTATATGCAAGAGCGATAGAGACGGGACCATCGTTTTGTCGATTTTCGAACTTCGCGGTAGGCCCTCTGATCCGATAATCGCTGCGCAGTCGTGTGAATGGTTGGTTCAAGGGCCTGAATCAGAGGAAGTATCCGGTCACGATACGCGGACAGATGGACAGATTAAGTAGTTCCCCCCTCTGTAGCCCCATAGTAGGCGCGCATGACGTTCTCAATGTTCTCATTCATTGCTGGAGTCCATCTCATGCGACGCACTATACCACCGGCAGCGGGGGCCCTGGGCGGGGCAGGGTGTTTACACCCGAATATGTTGGTGTTCCTCATGTTGTCATTGTTTCAGGGTTCACTCAAAAGTAAAGTTGAGCAAGATTAGGCAAAAAAACACGTATAAAAATAAATTTTTAGTAAAATTTGATTACAAGACGTCGGTCATTGTCAGCGGTTTTTTTTTCTTATTATTATTATATCAACCAAGTTTATGGCACAAGAGCAGCCATAAATAATGAAATAAAAACCATACAATTAGTACCTACGGAAAAGATCTATTAAAGGAGTTATACTTTTTAGGAAACATTAAAAAATGTTTTCTTTCTGTGAATTGTGGTAACTCAACCTTTTAAGGTAGTTTCCTCCAGGGCCCATTATTTTTTCCATCCTGTATATTCATATCAATGTCATTATTAATACTTTGCGTTTCCGAATTCGCCCCTTATTTATTTTATCGCGTGTTTTGTTCTCAAACAGTGGTTTAATTAAGACCAAAAAGGCGTAACTGATAAGCGCTGGTAGAGTAAACAGTGTTCAGTGATCCCTCGTCTTACCAAGGCGCAAATATGCGACCCGTGGTGAAGTTTTTTGCATTGATCGGTGTACATGTAATCGTACGAGCTGCGAACAATTGCCTCAGACCCTTACTAACGGTGCCTGGTGGAATCCCTACTGTGTATTCGGATGAAGTGACAAGAGACCTCTACGTGCGCCTAGGACCTTTTCAAGTGTACTGTTCCAGTAATACCAATAGATTAGAGTTTACAGCAAGCCACAGATTAAATACAACTATAGTCAACGCGACAACAGTTGAAATGCAGTTTGAGGTCATAAGAATAAGAGGTTCAGCTGTGATAAGATGTAGACACTTGAATGACAGTGAGTGCCGCAGCCACGTTACGGTATATGCAGTGGACGATCCTGTGGTAAACGACATTGACTATTTTTCTAACAATTTTGATACTCTGACTGTCTCATGGAACACGAATTTAAGTCACTATATTGATTACAATTTGACACTGTATGATATGAATTACTCTGGCGGCATAAATTACGATTATAAAGAAACAATATGTAAAGGTAGTGTTTGGCCAGGAAGAAATCGTTATTCATGTACTTACAATTTAGTAAATTCACCGGGCGATGTAGGATACAATTTAAGAGCAGCCTTGTTATTGCAAGTGTGTAACCCCTTCGAATGCGTCAACCGCTCAAGTATCGTGGACTTTAGAGCGGTGTCAAAACTCAAGGCTCCAGAAATCACAGAGATACGTGTAATAGATACACACAGCGCCAGCGTGACGTGGCAAGTGCCTTTCCGCCCGCCGGACATGCTAACTGACCTAGAAATCTATTACACTATCGAATACTGGTTCTCTAATACGCATCCGGAAAAAATTTCAAACATTACAGAAATTGATGTTTTTTTCGACGTAATAACCAACCACTTAAGCTTGAAGTGCCCTGGACAAGAATACAAAGTAAGGATATCATGCAGACCGTCGATCGCCCCTGCGGAATATATGTCAGACTATGCCTACGCTACGGTACGGACGGAGCCTGACCCTAGCGAGCTGCTGGACCCCATATGTGACGTGAAACCAGTTGTAGAAACACCACCGGTCATGGTGTACAAGGACCAGGTCTTGAGGCAAGAGGTTCATGAAGAACTCAAGAAGCACAAGAAGTTCGAAAGTCGATTGAAAGAAAAGGCTAAAGTCATTAAAAACCTCCAGCGATCAATGGGTATTTAGATTACAGCATTGTTTTGAAACCAGTGCCGTATTCTAATTTTAAAATACATTAACAATACATAAAAACACAATCTATCTCAAATAAAAATCCAACGCATAACAAATAATTAACCAATATTGATGTTGTTTGAGCTGCGCATAAAACGCCGGATGTCGACGACGTGCCAGGACCACACATTCACATACTTCGGACACCTTTCTCGACGCTCCTCGGATAGCTTGGAGAGAATTATCATGAATGGAAAAGTTGAAGGCACGAGACTTAGAGGCCCTCCCCCTGCAAGATGGTGTGCCCAAATTACTGCACCCATGCAATTAAAACTGCACGAAGCAATGCGCGTAGCGAGGGATAGAAACCTCTGGAGGAACCTGGTCTTCAACAGAGGGACATGATGTCACCATCCTCAGTTCTGAGAGAACGACTCATGATGATGATTGAAGTTGTATTGGAGTTGCATCGGAATAATTTTGAAGCAAATTCTGATATTTCTTATACAGAAGTTTGCGCAGTTGTATTGCGTAGTTAATGCTTTGGAGTTGAATTGAAGTTCGATCATGTCTTAACGTGGATATTTTAAATGTTACCGCTTGGCTACTTAAATTTCGCAACCGATTGTGATATTTGTGATAGGGCCCACCCATTATCAGTCGGCCTGACGATATTGGACTGTCAGTTGTTCGGAGCTGTCAATTTTTTGTCCAAACTGACAGGCCGATATCGTCAGGCGGACTGATAGTTGGTGGGCCCTCTAACACAACATTACAGTAGTTAGGTTATAAAATGGAACACCTATTTGTTATGTCCTGTGCTTTTCTTACACGCTTAATAAAAATGCTTATTTCGTCAAATAGAAATTTTATTTCATTATTTATTCATTGGTGGAGGTACGATAACGCAATGCATTTGAAAAATACAATTCATAAAGTTTTGGGGAAAACATGGTTTTTAAATACCTATTTAAACACACAACAGGGTTGAAGCGAAAAAAATCATCCCGACTTGTAGTGTACAGGAACATTTTTTTGAGTTTTTATTTTGTCACTTTTGTCGGCGAATTTAATACATGTACTCTACCCATACCAAATTTCAGCTTTCTAGTGTAAACTATCACTGAACTAAGCCGCGGACAGACAAACAGACGGACGGACAGACGGACATGACGAAACATCAAGGTTCCTAGTTGACTATGGAATGCTAAAAATGAAGGTTTCAGGCATGTAAAGCTTCACACTCACCGCGTAATAAAATCAAACGCAATCACGTAACAGTCCTGCGGAATGTTTAATCTCGCAGCTCGGACACGGGACACACGGCAGTACGATAAAGGTGGAATACTTGGCCGGCGTTAAGTGACACTCCCAACTCTCCCAAGTTTGCTTTTTAGGTTAGTTGGGGCATACCAAAAGTTTTCGGATTTTAAAAATCAAGACAACAAATGAAATGTGCGAATTTCTTTTAAGTCTTAATTCAAATATTAACACACCACTAATCCAAACCTCGAATATTTTCGTTTACGTGTAAATTTCATTTAAATGACGCAGTTCTAAGGGAAAATAATATGTTCGTAAATCGATATTTTTTTAGGTAAAAACTAAAAAGCCTTCTTCTTCTCATTAATTAAATACGTATTGAAATTAAGGACCATAGTTGCAGTATTGGACTATAGTTGGGTAGCTTTGCGATGCGATTAAAAAAGTGCTTCTTATTTCTGACTATTAAGATATAGCTTAATGCTTGATTAGCACATATTTCAATATCCCCCCGTGACCTTGATTATCGGGTGGGACTCCCATTATACACTCCCACGCACCGTGGTATAATGTTCAATCTCGCAAAGCGCGATAGCTCGGCGTTACACCGGCTTTTACCTTAATCACTGAATATTTCACTGGGGCACAGATTATAACAGCGGGGTTACAATGCTGCCGTGCTAGTCTAAAAGGCAACTTTTTGGTATGAAACAGGTGCACTTTTGTGCGATCGGAAATCGATAGAAATAGGGTTAAAATAAAAAAATCCGTCCCCGCAAGGAGAACGCACAGGTAGATTTCGCATCTTGTCCTTGTGGATGAATGGATAAGGGCGCTGCATGGTACCGCATAGGATACCAGTTCAAAGTTTTTTTTGCATTTTTTTTAGTACGACCTATGTGATATTAACATGATTTTAACAGTAAAAGTCGGGCACAAGAATTTTGACCTGCTAAACAAGGCCAAAATCCGCACTTTCAAATATTTTAAGTACTATTTTACTAAAAATGTCTACTTTTCGTAATTTTTCCTTTGTCTTTGCTATATGAAGTTTCTTCGTGCCACGTTTCAAGTTTCTGAGTTTACGGGAAGTACCCTTTAGGTTTTGAGTTTCTTGCGAGTGCTCATCTCCAAAATATGCAACTTAAATTGCTATTTCTTTTGATTGCTTTGACATGAAAGTTTGTTTTTGCCACAGCTAAAAGGTATAATAGACCTGAATATTTGATATGAATTTCAATTTAATACCTTTACGCGTTTACGAGGAAGAAGGTAGTAAGTTTAAATTTAAAAAAAATATTTTTTGTATGATTCTACTAAAAATGTCTACTTTTTATAATTTTTCCTTTGTCTGTGCTATATGACGTTGCTTCGTGCCAAGTTTAAAGATTCTGAGCTTGCGGGAAGTACCCTTTAGGTTTTGAGTTTCTCGCGAGTACTCAGTTTCAAAATATGCAACTTAAATTGCTATTCCTTTTGATTGCGTTGACAAAAAGATTTGGTTTTGCTACATCTGAAAGGTACTATAGCCCTGAGTATTTGACATGAATTTCAATTTAATAACTTCACGAGTTTACGAGGAAAATGGTAGTAAGTTTAAAATTTAAAATACATTTTTTTGTATGATTTTACAAAAAATTTCTTCTTTTCGTAATTTTTCCTTTATTTGTGCTATATGAAGTTTCTTCGTGCCAAGTTTCAAGTTTCTGAGTTTACGGGAAGTACCCTTTAGGTTTTGAGTTTCTTGCGAGTACTCAGTTTCAAAATATGCAACTTAAATTGCTATTTCTTTTGATTGCGTTGACATAAAAGTTTGGTTTTGCTACATCTGAAAAGTCCTATAGCCCTGAGTATTTGACATGAATTTCAACTTAATAACTTCACGCGTTTACGCGGAAAAAGGTAGTAAGTTTAAAATTTTAAATATATATTTTTGTATGATTTTACTAAAAATGTCTACTTTTTATAATTTTTCCTTTGTCTATGCTATATGACGTTGCTTCGTGCCAAATTTCAAATTTCTGAGTTCATGGGAAGTACCCCGTAGGTTTTGCGAGTGCCGAAAACTCTAAAATTTGCAGCATAAACGACTGTATCTTTTGATTGCGTTGGCTTTTAAGTTTGATTTTTTCACAGCTTCAAGGGACAATAGACCTAAGTATTTGGTATAAATTTCAGCTTGATACCTCCACGCGTTCCTGAGAAAAATGGTCTTGACAGACAGACAGACAGACAGACAGACAGACAGACGGACAACAAAGTGATCCTATAAGGGTTCCGTTTTTTTCCTTTTGAGGTACGGAACCCTAAAAACGGATGGTATATTTTCCATAGGAAAAAAGTTATTTCCGAAAAACTGATTTCATAAAAAGTGAGGCCTCTCCCGTCCCTTTGGCCCTATTCCGCCCGTTCACGAACTTGTCCTAGGTATCAACTAGGGCGATTTTTGTACCAAGTTTGAAAGCAATCGGAGCAAAGATGCGACCGCTATCGTGATGACAAAATAGGGCTGCGGATATATACATACATACATAATTTATATATATATATAAACTTTTGAATCAGTGGTCATTTTGGAATCTGGGGGTCATAACTAGACCTTCTGTAAAGAATTTTTTTTTAAATTCGATTGTGTCGAAGAAATGAATAGGTAGACTCGATTTTCGAAATCTACCTAAAAGATAAAAGATTTACTCTTCAATTTAGGCACATTACAATGCACTTATGAACGTCAGAGAGAAAAAAAGAATTACGACCGGTTCTAGCCCTACACCTCTGATCCGAGAAGTATTACTTATTACCGACAGGAGCGGGACTTATTTTTTCAAAACAATAATTTTAAAGATGACAATAATGCACAGTTCTTCAAGAATGCTTATTAGTCCTAGCGGTACGCCTTAAACATGCTGCAAACGGTGTTAAAAGCATGAAAATTGGAACGATTGATCTTTAGGCCAAATTAATCGATTTGGCCCGAAGCAGTAAAAAAAAAAAAAAAACAGAGTGCAGTTATGACGTCATCTTTTTTTTGTATGGAAAAAAAATAAATTTTGTTCTGAAACCTATCGTGTGTGGTATCAAATGAAAGGGCTTTTTGAGCCTATTCTAAAAATATATCATATCATTATACTTATGTCACTTGTTTCAAATGAAAATAAAAATAATTTTCAAAACATACCAAGTTTGGGCTCCTACAAATACGATACGGTTGAATATTTTTTTGTAAAATATACCTTAAATGATACCTGATATCCTCATTTCAAACCCCAAGAAAGCAATTTTGAAAATAATTACACTAAGTATTTTTTTTTAATTTTTCATTATTACGAATGTGAGATCTAATAATTCTCGGAGTAATGAAACTCTGTTTACACGTTCTTTTGATATAACGTGATAGGTGAACTCGAGGAACCCGGGTTGCACATATCAGGATTTTTCTTACTTAAAGCGAATTAAGTTTATCCCATTTTTTGCGAACTTGAGGGTGGGTAAAGTAATATCGAGTTTTACCCAACATTGCTCAAGTCGATTTGCGCTTAAATAATGCGATTATAGTATTGAAACAAGAATTACAGCAAGTCTCTAGGGTAATCCTATCATTCCCCTTAAATAGTTCAGCGATAAGTACGTGAACTTTTGTACAAATTAGGTGGGCAATGATAGGTACGCGTTTTTGATCTTTACGGTACAAGGTGCATACAAGCATTCCAAAGTACAAGGGTTGTCTCATTTGACTTAATTTTTTTAATTTAGTCATGTTTTTGTTTTTCAGGCATTAGTATGTATATTAAACAAAACATAATTAAATGAGTTATATTTCATTATTTATAATAGAAACAAATCATAACGAACCTATCTTAGTAGTGTTTACAAATAAATCGGCAGACCAAAGAAAATTATGTAGGTATATATTGAATACTATGGTTTCACATTAACAATTACATTAAAAAAATAAAGAAACAGTTCCAAAACGTCATATATATATTTCAAAAACAATAATCACCTTTTTTCGTGCCGAGTGGTTAATACAAAAAGCTGATAGCCCTAAGATTTTTTTTTGTCTTGGGCAAAGTTGGCCATCACTAGTTGTTACATTACAACGTAACATTGCCCACATCAAGACTTCTTCATTCATAACCCTTTTGAAATCGAATTACGATATAAACAATCTAGAGTAATGGCAACTGTCACAATACTCTAAAATGAAAATGCTGAAGCAAAAAGCTATAGGGAAACAATTGCATAAGAAAAGCCTTTTAACTGTACATAGTTCCCGTACATTGTTAAGGACCATTCATCTTTTGTTTCTTTTCCTCATTGTATGGAATCTAAAAGAGCACCCTCTACAATAAGGTTTCACTGGCTTTCCCCATTGCCTTATTATATACAGGTATAAGTATAAGTATGGGTTTTACTCACCATGCTTTCCCATTTTGTGAGATTCACATCAACACTTGCCCGCACCAGAATACTATACTATGGGTTGGCTGGAAGAGATCCCTTTTAGAGATAAGCTCGCCTTTGTGCATATCTTTTTATTTTTTATTTTACTGTTGTAATATTGTTAAACTTGTTTATGTGCAATAAAGTACATACATACATACATACTATAAAATTACGTAAATTAATGAATTTGTTCAAAATGTTGGGCAAAGTTTCGCCTGGGGGCAAAGTTGGAGGATATTACGGTACTCGTACTCGTATTGAGTAATACGACGCACTTTGTAAACATTAAAAATCAGAAAAAAATAGTAAATGTAATCATTTTCAAAATTGCATTCTTGGGGTTAGATATGAGGATATTAGGTATCATTTGAGATATATTTTACAAAAAAATATTCCTTGGTGTCGTATCTCGAGGAGCCCAAACTTGGTATGTTTTGAAAATGTTTTTTATGTTTATTTCAAACATGTGACTGAAATGTAATGATGTGACATATTTTTGGAATTAGCTCAGAAAGCCCTTTTATTTGATACCACACACGATAGGTTTCAGAACAAAAATTTTTTTTTATTCCATACAAAAAAAAGATGACGTCATAACTGCACTCTGTTTTTTTTTTTTTTTACTGCTACGGGCCGAATCGATTCATTTGGCCTAAAGATCAATCGGTCCGATTTTTATGCTTTTAACACCATTTGCAGCATTATACTGAATTTCGGCGTGTACCGCTAGCACTATATCAAAACAGCCCGAGAGACAGTGTTGATTTTCATAGTAAGTACCTACCTAGTTAATTTTTCCCATTTGTCCCCGCTATCGCGGTTCGAAGAGTATCGAGACGTAGGCAAATGGGAATATACCTAGAAACTTTAATAAGATAGCACGTATGGCAAGTACCTTGATTATTGGGTGTTAATACTGTGTATGTATACTATGTATAATGTTGAATCACACAGAGCGAGGTACCTGAAAAGGTCCCCTTTTGGAATAATTTCAGATTCAGATTTTCCTTTGATATTTAGTTTCTTATTATGTCTGTCTTATTTTATTATAGAAAATATTAACGAACTTAGCATGCCATTTTCTTCTTCGGCCCAAACGGAACAAGACACAGTAGGTATGCATGTAAGGTGAACACTTGCTTGATTTTTGAACAAAAAATGGTAATTAAGCTACTACTAGCGGGGTCAACGTTATAAAATGGATGTGCTTCAAATCATGTAAGTTTAATTACAACCACTTCCCGTTATCTAATTGAGCTGAAATTTGGTATTATTCCGTAATTTACAGCCAGCAATAAAAGCGACTACCAAAAAAAAAAAACTTGTCACCCACCAAAGTGTCGCCACTGTAACTACCGCTGTGCAAACCCTTAGAAAATCGGGTGGTATTCGCATGATATTCACAGAGGCTCATAATTAATGATCCGCAGACAGAAACTACACAAAGTCGGCTTATAATTTATCCGAGTGTACCTGTACGAGATTAATTTCACGCCTGCTCCTTCCAAATTAAACTGCATTCATGTGTACAGTCGACGTCAAAAATATGGTTACACTTTTAGATCTTATTACATAGGTGTAAGGTGCAAAAGTGTAAACATATTTTCGACGTCGACCGTACATATAATACCCCCGAAATTCTACTTTATGATCAATGTATTTAAGTGTATTTTAGAGCGAATGTGGAGGTGTAATGATAATTGGTTTTGACGGTATTTTGATGTTATTTGGAAATATGTCAAATGATATGGCGGCGTCGTTGATTGCATGAAATTAGCTATTAAACTACTAAACAATGTTTTGCGTTATCATTGTAATTAAGTTCAACTAATTAATGGATGGATTCATTGCAACTAAATGAAATAAACATACATAGCTAATGAGTTTACTTAATCATCTGCCATTACATTAATTGGTACTAACAATATTATTTATGTGTTTAATATGGGTAATTTTGATACTATAAAGTAGAATAATTTAAAAATAGGATTAATTAGGGTATATGAGGTATAGGGTCACTCAAGTTTTTTATAGTAGTTTATGTAACTGTTACGTAATAGGGGTCCTTAAAACACGAGTGTTTTAAGGCCTAATTACGTACAGTTGCATACACTGCTTTATCTACACACATTATAAACCCGAAATGATGATTGAATGACTGCAATTGCACGGATTGCACGCCATCGCCATGGCCAACTCGATTGTGCCGGCGGTCGGGAGGCACGTGCCGACGGGCGGATTTTCATAATGATATCGATTTTTTGCTTATTATTTGATAATAATAACATCGTTACAGATAAGACATTTGTTCTAACTACTAATGAAACAATCTATTTTTATGGTGGTCATAACGTGCGGGTTTTGTACGCATCATGGAGGGTTTATGATATGGGTGTAGATAAAGTAGATAAAAGCTTCCAAACGTCATTTTTTCGCTTCATAATGAACAGAATCAAGCGATTTTAGACTTATTAAACGTAAGTGACTGAGTTTCATATCTTTGAGGAAGTTTTGTACTAAGATTACTAAGACCTTAACTAAATACAAAAAAGCCGGCCAAGTGCGATTTGGACCCGCGCACGAAGGGATCCGTTCCATTATATATAGAAGGCAAAAGAACATGTCTGTTGTATGAGACCTCCCTTAAATATTTATTTGATTCTGTTTTATATTTTTTTAACGGTTACAGAAATTATCTATGAAAATTTCAATTGTCGAACTATCACGGTTCATGAGATACAGCCTGGTGACAGACGGACGGACGGACAGTGGAGTCTTAGTAATAGGGTCCCGTTTTTACCCTTTGAGTACAGAAATCTAAAAATATACTTATTTAAGGAATTACTTGCTGGCTTAGGCTTATATATTTTTCCGATTTTTCTATGTATACTATTAATGTACTTTGTATTTCTTGTAACGTGTCCTAGAAACAGATAAGGACAAATATTGTGTTAAAAAACTTGGCGGCGTCCCTTCCGCTGACCCGAATCCTGTCTGCTACAGGGATGTAAATATACCGGACTGAACTCTTCGAATAAAACGCGCGGTCTGAAAGAGAACATCAAGTTGTCGGTGTCTTACTCGCTCTCAATAGTCTCAATACAACTTTATAGCCTTGTTGGTAGTGCAATGCATATGCAAGGTCATATGAAGCAGGAGGTCCCGGGTTCGAATCCTGGTCAGGGCATTTATTTGTGTGTTTATTACAGATATTTGTACCTGAGTTCTAGGTGTTTTCTATGTATTAAGGTATTTATCTATATCTATCTATTATATATCTCGTCGCCTAGTACCTAAAACACAAGCCCTACTGAGCTTACTGTGGGACTAGGTTGGTTTGTGTAAGATTGTCCTAATATTTATTTATTATTTATAAGTTGCGATCAAAATACTGCCAGCATCCATGCAACATACCACTGGGGCCAATTTAAATTGTAGTTTTATACATATTTTAGTTTATAAGTATTATTACATTTTAGGTTATTTAAATAGTTTAGCGTTTCATGTTGAAGTTATCTTATGTGCGTTTCTTAAAAGTTATATTAAGTTGTTTAGAGTTGTACTTTCTCGAGAGCGATCTCCATACAAAACGGAAGAACGGCCAAAAATATGTTTACACTTTTGGACCTTACTACAAAGGAGCAAGGTGTAAAAGTGTAAACATATTTTTGACTTCGACCGTACAAATTTAAAGTAGTTTTTATACCATGTGTGTCTATGAAAATAAATTATCAAAAGTACAAAGAAACGGGGTACTTTCACAACCCCTTCGTCCTCACCTTTTAGTCAAAACCTCAGTCCGTTTCAAGCGTAAGTCCATGGTCCGCTATCACCGTTCTACGTGAATAACCGAGTTATCCCAACTTTTGATGTATCCCTCAACTTTTCACAGAAGCCCCCCACTTTCGCGATTTGACATCGGTAGGGTTCGCCGATATTATTTTGCGGCCGACCGGTAGTTTTTATCAACAAAGTTTCGGCGACAACCCTTTCGATTGCTACTCCGTTTACATCAGAGACTACAGAGATATAGACGACCACAGCCTAATAACTTTTTGAAGCTCATCCCCTAAAGATACCGAATATGTAAGAGAAATGTCACCTGCACTGCTACTCCACCTAGTAGCTACTAGTGTACTACTAGTACGCTATTTATTAATAGGCGGAGTAGCAGTGCAGGTGACATTCCTCTTACATATTCGGTATCTTTAGTTGGCTTTGACATAGATGGCGCAATCGATATGAGCTTCAAAAAGTTCTTAGGCTGTGGTCGTCTATATCTCTATAGTCTTTGGTTTACATGCAACCCAACTTTGTAATATAACAGTCTCTGACCTCGATCTATACACAAGTACCTTTAGAAGGTGGAAATAGACACGGACCACTGTTTTTGATAGGAAATAAACTAATGAAAGCAGTAGTTTTGACTTCAATACGTAAGTAAAACATTTATTTACATAACTAAATATACAGAGGTACTACAGTACAAATACTAAACTAAATTAATAACTAGCTCAAATCTAAACTAGGCCCTTGCGGCATTGAACCAAGGATGCTGGCGGCATTTCCTCGTTGTATCGCAATGCTGATACGCTGTGCGAGGAAACCGCCAGCTCTTCGGTCACCGGTTAAGTAAGTTAGATCTTAATTTTTGAATTTTTAAGGTGTATTATTCGTTGTGATATTTATGTACAGTTACCGGCAATAGTATCTGACTACACGAATAATTATGGGGCATACTCTTACTTGTTCCTGCAAGGTAGCTACTTATAGGTAGGTACTTTTTCTCTTACGATTACAAAGAAATATAACTTTATTTTATCAAGTTTAGTATCTATTATATCGTTAAAACCGTATACTAAAGAATTATAACAACAATACAACACACATGATTTTTATGCTGATTTTATAGATAGTGTTTGTTTTCGCATTGGAACTCTGTGAAACCATCGTGGCGGAAGAATTGGCCGGTCAGTACGGGTACTGACCGTTGCCCAGGGTGCGCCAGACGCTAGGTTATCTCGTAGAATATCAGTTGCTCTTAGTGCGTCGTGCGGGGAGGCTCCTTCCATGCATCCGATAAATGTCGCTACCTTCTGGTCCCGCACAATCTGAAACGATCGACACGAGAAGAAGAAGAATAGATAGTGTTACGGAACCATTTGTGCGCGAGTCCGACTCTTATTAAGTTTAGTAACTAATATATCGTAGAAACTGTATAGTAAAGTAGTATTTTATAACAAAAAAACATAAGTAATAATGCTACAAAAAGTCTCTATTCCCACGTTATTGTAATTAGTTACTCAGTTTTAAACAGTTTGCGAGACGATTCTAGCATAGCATTACAAATACTGGTCAATTTTTTTATTTTTTTATTTTCGCCATATTTAATAGAGCTTCTAGAGCTAAACAATAAAGGCTTGTAGTAAAGGAAAGCGGAAAACAAGTTATTTTCCTTGAACACTTTCCCGAAGAGCAGTAATTGGAGCGGGTGTAAACAAGTTTGAACTAATTATTGTTATGGGTTTGTTTACACTTCGTTTCTTTCCTGTTAATGATACTAGACTAGAGGCTACCCGTGACTGCGTGCGCTTTATAGCCATAATACATTTTAAAACCTAATGTTCGTCACATGAAAAAAACATTAGGTTTTAATTATATGTAATATAAATAAAATCATTTCTTAGAGGCACTTTGATTAAGCTAAGATTTTCAAATTAATGACGAAGGTATTTATGAGTCTCGTTCCGTAATGTTTACTAGTGTTTTAGACTCATAACAGTCATAACGCTTGAGAACTAACCAACTCTACTTACACGGAAAAAAGCTTCTGGGATATTCTCAATCTAAGACATTATTATATTATGTTGAAAATATTTCCTCGTGACAAGCATTTATTTTCTTTAACAAAAATAAATTAAAGTTTTAAATATAACGAAGCGAATATATTCTTACAGATATTTTTTAGTTTTCTTTTACCTAAAATAATACTTCTTTGATTAAAGTACAATCTCTCTTATTTACTCAATATACTCTTGAAACAATACATTTTTGTATTTCTATTTTAAGAAAACGTGGTTTTATTAAGCGAGGAATCATATTTTTGGTGAAGGAAATAAATACTTGTCACGAGGAAATATTTTCAAGAAAATAATAATGTCTTGGATTGAGAATATCCCGGAAGCTTTTTTTTCCGTGTAGTTACCATCAAAAGGTTACGCGAAATCGAAAAGTTAGAAAACAATTGTTACAAAATATCGCATGTAGGATTGCGAAAATGCGAGTCAGAAATCAGCCTCGCATTTCGCAATCCCAATTATTAATTTGCTAAAGTAAAATCGGATTTTGATCATTAGAGAAGTTTCTCTTTGTACCCATCGGACGGTTAATTTTAATTTCGATTCTATATAGTTCGATATTTGACAGTTATTGAGTATTAGCAGTGATCGTAGATTTTGCAGCGTGCCAGGTTTAATTATTATAATTTTGAGCTCATTCAATTGTTTTGCTATTATTTATTAGTTTTTTTCTAATATTTATTCGGCTTGTAAACTAGTAGTTAACTAATACTGGTCTTTTTGTAGAAAGAAACCTCTTGCGCAGATCGACTTATTTCTTGATTATAAATAGCTATACTTAATTATATAATTTCGGTTAAGTGTGTTCGTTTAATAGATCGGCAACTTGCATGTGACAACATGTTACGGGACTCTATAGGCTGAAGCTGCTTTACACAAGAGCCGCATGGTTTGTTTCATAAAACCACACTCATATTTTAATGCCCATCTTTATGTAGCAGTCATATGAACTACTACTATATTATACCTACTAATCCATAGGAGCATTGACCTATACCTATCGGTACCTGATAGCTACCGGTACACCGGTATAAAAGCGATGTTCAGACGGCGGTAGTAATAACACCGGTTCATTTCGATGCAACCGCTCCTTGTTTGTACGAACCCTTTGTACAACATTTCATTGCCTTTATTGAACTCGGGGAGTTCTGAAACTACATTTATTTCGATAAAAGTTGGATAAATCGAAAATGGGTGTTTTCACCACTAGTTGAACGGGTATTTTTGGGATTCCAGAATTACCAGATCATGTCTACTCTGAATGAGTGATTAGAATTGATTCGACCATGACAAATTGTGTCTGATTTTATAAGTAGCTAGAATTTTTGAATTCGTCGTCATCCAATCAATACTTAAACTTACAGCGATTTACAAAAACCAAATCACGGACACGTTTGCCGTCGAGATGATGGGAGATGGAGCCAGCGTGTCCTAACATGGAGACCTCGGTCAGTAAGACCAGATCATAGATTTCCAATCAGATGGGAGGACGATATAAAAAAGGTGGCAGGCCCGCTCTGGAGAACAGAAACCGCGAACCGGGCTTATTGGAGGAAAATTGGAGAGGCGTATGCCCAATAGTGGGCCCATACTCGCTGAAGAAGAACAAGAAGACAAAAACCAAATGCATTTGTTAGAAGTTTAGAACATTATTTAGATTGTATGTTTTCAGTATATACTACATACTTAATTATCATTCATTCATATATTCACTGAGCTACATACCTATATTGTGGACAAATAGATAAATAGGGGAACCTTTCTATACAGGGTGTAACAAACATACTGTTGATCCGTTTAAGGGCATTATTGGTATCGTATTGCGAATAAGAAAAAAAAGAACAAAAATTTTTTGGACGCGAAAAAAATTTTATTCACAGTTTTTCATAATAAGAATGCAATGCCAGTTATGCCCTTAAAAGGATCACCAGTATTTTTGTTACACCTTGTATATATACTACATACACCATTAAAATCCTTAAAGTTTTTCCCGGGCACCCTATATTTGTTGGACAAGGGTCAACCCTACGTGGAATATATTTCATTTCCCGTTACATTTCGACGTGATATTAATAATTCTTAGTGGCTTCAAGCTATTGACAGCTTTGAAGTCAAAACCACATGTGCTAGGGCTGTGCTTTACTCTGATCATAATTTATTTTAATGAATATTAAAAAAATACACTGTAACAAAAATACTGGTGATCCTTGTAAGGGCATAATCGGTATCGTATTCTAATTATGAAAAAGTGAGAAAAAAAATTTTTTTTTTGCTTTTGTATGGAGGGTTGGCCAGCTGCGACGAGGAGTCCCATAAAAAAATATTTTTTCTCCTTATTTTTCTTACTCGAAATACGTTACCAATTATGTCCTTAAACGGATCACTAGTATTTTTGTTACACCCTGTATGTTGATCATGATCATTGTTGGTAGCTGTTCGGCTGGTTGTTTCATTTCAGACCTATACGGGGCAGTGACAGGCTGACAGGAGTCATAAATGTATAATTTAATACTTTAAATAAAACATGTTCATTTGAAACGTACGGTAAACATTTGCTGCGACCATTATGAGAACCGACGTTAAAACAACTAACTACCCGTTGGTATCTAAAACGAGAAATGTAAAAAGAAATGACAAATACTTACTTACAAGTTATTTATAACAAGAATTCTTAACCTACCGTGAGCACGGCCGCAAAAGTAATTTTTTTTATTATAGCTGTATTTATACATTTATAAACTTGTCTTCTAAATCCTGTATTGTAATAGACAGTTTAGTGTATGGCTCATATAGGGTAAAAGCCTTCCCCATTATTGTCTGTCTTGAGCGGTGTTTATCTAATTTTTCCTATATCATCTTTTCTTTTGCCGTCCTTTCTGTCTTTTTCCAGTAGGGCCTAGCCATTTCGTTGTTTGTAGCGTCCATCTTTTATCCTGGTATCTAGCTAAGTTAGTTTACTTTAAATCAGATACCCTGTATCCAAGCCCAAATCAAATCGCTCAAATTGATCATATTCGATAGTAAAAAGGTCCCAGAGTCGACCCTTGTGGCACTCGGCTAGGTGTTACATGGCAAAGCTCTCAAATCTCAGCCGAGCGGGCCCTTTGATGCCCATTACCGCGTCACACGTCATGAGTTCATCACGCTAAGGTTAGGGTGCAGACCGGTCAGTACTTTAGTTGGTAGTGACTGCTTATGAAGCTGATGGTTGGGATTTATGGTAAATACAAATATTCGTGAGTAACAAGTTGGTTATATCCTGCTGTACAGTCGGCCAAAAATGTGGTCTACCACCCTACGGTTGAGGTTCGTTTGAACGTCATGAGACAAGGTGCATGTTTTAAACTCCGTTAGAAAAGTCAACCTTAGCGATCGTTAGATCTCGCAGAAACTTGTCAAAACTGGTAGACCACTTTCTTGGCCCACTTTACATGCTTTGTTCAGTATTAAAACTAAAGTCTGTATGTGTGTGTATTTGTAATTTAAATTCAGTATACGCGGTATAATCCGTTTAAAGTTGTTTTATTTCATAAATAACTATCGCGCCAACCGTAGATAATATTATTAAAACTAAAGTTAGATGCAAATTCTTGTCTTTATGTTTATTTACTTTAATAAATAATTTAAATTAAATAACCAACATACTTTATTGAGGGGGGCGACGATACTACTAGTAATATAAATACCAGTAAGTATAATTTAAAAGGGTAGCAACTAGCCCATATTGAATATTTAAAATAGTAATGTATATATGTACCTATAATACTAACCTTTAGCTTTAAGTTTAATTTTATGTGCTTCGTTTTCACTTTGTTACTAACAACTATGAACTCTGTTCTTCGAAATAAAGATATTTTGATTTGATTTGATTTGATATACATAAACCTATAAATTATCCATAACTTAGGAACAAATATTTTTGATAAACACAGAAATAAATGCCGTTACCTACAGCATTACGAACATGATCTCCTAACTGTTAGGCAGGGACACTACAGAGGGAGCCCACGGAGTTCATCAAAAGCTTCAATCTTTCTGCTTGGCCCTAAGGTTGACTGGTAGAGAATGCCTTATGGCATTAAGTCCGCCTTTTGTACGATAAGTTTTCTTTTTGTGCAATAAAGATTAAATAAATAATAAATAAAAGCTTCTGGTTTCTGCTGCACTAAAATGAAATGTACTCTCTGGCGAGTATATAAAATCTATATAACGATTTATATAGATCCGTAGGTATTTATAGATACAGGTAGTATAAAAGCGATAGTCGCAACTAGTTCATAATAACTCCGACCAAGGCAGAGTTCCCAACAAAAACTTTTACTCGTTATCTTGACATCGTTTATCTCAACAATTTCCCTCCAACTAACAATATTTCTTTAGCGCTCATAGGATAAGAAACATTTTATTAGACGACATTTTTTACGTGTCATAGCTTAGATTTATTCGTTTTTGCAAATTCTAGCTCATAATTATTTCTGCTCAGTAAGAAAAAATACGATACACGCTACTTAAAAAAACTGCGTTTCACAATTATTATAATAAATAATTAAAGCCGATATTAAAAGATTTTTTCAATCCATAAAATAAAACAGTCGTGTTACTGCCTAATCCACTGAAGGTATTTATACCTGTGGATTTTTTAAAAGCTCCACTAAGAAAATATTTTAAGAAATTAATTAAATTCTTGAAACAAGTTACAAGTTACCTACAACACAACTATCGTAGGTACTTACTACTTACTACACGGAAGAAATCCCGGGTAGACTAGTATTTTACATTAAAAAAAACAATCGTTTTTCCTATATTTATATTAAAACAAATCTCAAAAATGAAGTTCAAGTGATTAACATTGCTTACTATGTTAATCACTTGAACTTCATTTTTGCCCATTTCACAAACTCAGAGAAAGTGTAAGGCAAAAACCCGTTACAAAATCCAGAAACAACTTGAATCATTCCTACAACTTTCGCCGTTAATTCCAGCAAACAAGAGAAAATGAATAGCGCATTCATCTTCCTCTTAACTTTGAGTTCGGGGCACTGTTTCTTCGACATACGAGATATAATGTCCGGCACGATGAACAGGCTCCCTGAGGATTTCTCGGCGGCCATTAAGGATATCGCGGAGGGTCTACCCGCAAAAACTATTACCGTTGTTCGCGGGAACTCTACGAATATAAGGTAAATAATTGGTTTTGGTTTGTAATTTTGGGCTTCTTTTTGTTGTATAAAGTTACCTTTTCCTTACAGGTGACGTTTTCAAGTTAAAGGTATAATTGTCCGTTATCAATAAGGCTTTTTTGCCTTTCAAATTCATTTAGAAATAAATTTTATTCACAACCCTTCAATGATGTACCTTTTACTTAGAAGACGTCACGTAGGGTTAACCTTATTACGTCGTGTTTTTATAAGGACTGAGCAACAACCCCCTTTATAACACCTTTTGGAATAAAATTAAAAATCTAGCCACAAAATTTGAATTTATTCTCTTCAAAATATATCAAGATTAAAAATTGTTGTATTATCGGTTTCCTACATTTGCAACTTTACTAGAGTTACTAGTAAAGTTGCAATCATACAGATGAGATGAGTTTGAATCTTTTTATTTATTTATATCAGCCTAGAGTGTTCCACTGCTGGGCAAAGGCCTCTTTCCTCGCCTTCCTTGTTTCTCTTTCCTGCACCGCCTATCACCAGGTTCTATTAAAGGCGTCAATGTCATCCCGAATCTTAAAATTTCTATAAACCGCACTTTATGAGGGATAACAACAACGTATGTAAATTCTTCTAATAGGTACACGTATTATTATTTATTTATTTATTTATATGAGCCTAGAGTGTCCCACTGCTGGGCAAAAGCCTCCCTCTTCGCTTTCCACGTATCCCTGTCCTGACCCGTATCCCACCAGTCTATATCAAAGGCGTCCAGGTCATCCCGCCATCGCCATAGAGGTTTGCCGCGACCCCGTGTTCGATTGGGTTCCCAATTGGTGGCTATTTTAGGCCATAAGCACAGACTACACAGACACCTCATCATTAAGCTATTACAGGGAGCACGAGGTCACCACACATCAGTGCAATTTTATTCGTAAATTTCTACGATTAGAACAGCCCATCTCAATAGTATTATACACCAATTTGTAGTATAACAATCCAGGTTCACCCCTGTAACTTGATTTTTGTGGATATTTTTAATTCACATGAGTAATGATCAAAAATGTTAACTCAATTGAAATAAGCGGTGTCGCGCTCTCATACAAAATTAGGACGGAAGCACTGATGCGTGGTGACCCCGAGTTGTACTTATGATGTACCTATTGGTTGAGGTTAATTATCTGTGCCCATAAGTCATCCGTACACGTATTAAAGATTAATTTGTAATGTTAATAGTGCCGAGGACATGTACGAACTCTTCTGCTTGTTGAGTGCACACTCCGTTCAAGTCATCAACTTAGATATCACGACGAATGAGAACAAAGAAAAGGTACTAAAAATGAAACAGTAAGTAGTAACAGATTCGTAGCTTCAATACTTTGCCATAGACGTCGACGATAACGTCAAATGTTACCGTCACGGCAGAGACTATAGAGATATAGACGGCCACAGCCTGTAGCCTAAGAACTTTTTGAAGCTCAAGTCAATTGTGCCCTCTGTCCGAAAGCCGCCTAAAGATAACGAAAATGTAAGAGGAAATGTCACCGCACTGCTACTCCACCTAGTAGCTACTAGTGTACTACTACTTCTAGTACGCTATTTGTTACTAGGTGGAGTAGCAGTGCAGGTGACATTTCCTCTTACATTTCGGTATCTTTAGGCGACTTTCGGACAGAGGGCGCAATTGACTTGAGCTTCAAAAAGTTCTTAGGCTGCAGGCTGTGGCCGTCTATATCTCTATAGTCTCTTGTCACGGTATTTGCAGGTGAGCCAAATGTACAAAATTGTATATATAAAATAGTGACCATAAATAAACTAGATTCCCATTAACTGTAAGGTTTTGGGACGCAACCAATCCACCCTTGATGGTTTTGGAATTGTATATGGCCACGACATGCCGTTATCGTCGACGATAAACTAAAAGCATCTACATACAACTGTGTGTTGTATTTTTTGAGGTGTGCAATAAAGCATTCATTCATTCATTCATTCATTCAACTCCATACGTTTGGCTTCCCTGTAATATCGTGACATTATACCGTGGAAGTCCCACGTTCTTGACGCTATATGAATATAAACTTTCTTTTATCGTGAATTTATCGGCGTTTTATTAACGTATACAACGTCTACCTCCAAATAGTACCAAATTGTCACATTTGATAATGAAAACAAATGCATGACAACAAACAAAACATTAATCGAAAGTTGGACTTAAAAAACAGTAAGTGCTTTCTTTTTTCCTCTCTTTGCGTGCGTGAGTTCGAGTCGCACTTGGCCACTATGTTTTGAGGCAAAAACGTTCAGTGCTTACATTGCCATAACTTATAGTAAATTTTAAATTATTTATGTCTGTCTTACAGTACTACGCTTTCGTGAAAGGAGCCCTGGATGTCTCCGATGAACGGACGAGTCTAATCCTCTGTGAGCCCTATGAATGTGAGACGATTCTGTCGGAGGTTTGTATTTCATTGTATTTAATTTATATAACCTTAAAAATATCCTAACAACACTGAAGTACCATAATATCGAGAAATACAATCAACACAAAAAAGGTTGTCTGCAAAGTCGGTTTACGAACGATATTTTTCCGAGATAACGTGGCCGTATCGTTACCATGGAGATCTGTCTACAACGTTACCATGGAGATCTGTCCACAGCGTGACACTTTTTATAGGTACAGTTAATGGCATCACGCAGGTCGAGATTTGCCGAAGACAGCTGATCGTCCTAACGAAATTGTTAGTTTCAAAGGACCGACGAAGCTTTTCATTTAAATTAGACCAGCATAAGCAATACTAATAAATCATCGTGAGAGCTACGAATTTACATATAAATACATAATTTTCACTCGCAACAGAATCTATAGGTTATATTTAAATGCTTAGTGTAGTACTGTAGTACTGTTTTGAAAAAATATAGTCCCGCCGAGTTTCTTGCCGGTAATAAGTAATACTTCTCGGGTCAGAGGTGTAGGGTTAGAACCGGTGGTAGTTTCTTTTTTCTCTGACGTTCATAAGTGCATTGTAATGTGCCTAAATTGAAGAATAAATATCCTTTATCTTTTTTTTTTATCTTTTAACCGAAATTGTCATGCATGTTTTCGGTGATATGTATTACCTTTTCATAGATTGATTCAATGGATTTTATTTCTGATAAATTAGTTGGTTACCTTCTTGTAGAAGAACAAGTAAAAGGAAAAATAATTCCAACCATGGTAGATTTTCTTTTGTCAGTATATGTTTCTGGGAAAAGCGTATGAGTTGTAAAATTATATTGGTTCGACTTTAATGTTAAAAGAAGCACGTGTAAATGTCGTTCAGAATTTCACGCCCACTGAGCTATTTCCACGGCTGACTGTACCTACGTAGGAGTAGCAAATCAAGCATGTTCAACAAAAGGTCAGTAATAAAAATAAAAAGAAAATCACATCTTCACTTTCAGACGAAAATGTACGATAAACAATAAAAATTTTAAACAAAAAAGAACCGACTTCACTTAGGATCCGCTATTCCAAGAGGAAGTGGCCGAGTTGCTGTAAAAAATATTGAAATCACTATAGGTGTGCCTATAATAGTTGAAGTGTTCCCTCGATTTCTCCAGGATCCCATCATCAGACCCCGACTTGGTGACAATGGGACCATCTAGGAGTTATAACACGTTGATTAAAAAAAATTTTTGAAAATCGGTTTACGATTCACGGAGATATCGACTAACATACATACAAAAAAATAAATAAAAAAAACAGTCGAATTGAGAACCTCCTCCTTTTTTGAAGTCGGTTAAAAATTCTAAATTAATATCAGTGGGCGCAGCACTTCAACTATTTTGTCTTCGATGTTATCCATTGTATAAAAAGATAACCAAAAATAAATGAGAATGTTTGTAGGTAGATTGGAACACTCTTCTCGCTTTTAGCCTATATTATTAGGCCAAAAGTTATTTATACGAAGTGAAGCTCAGCAATATTTAGTCATCATTCGCTTGCCCTTGTCCCATTTGCCTGGGGTCGGCGCAGCATGTCTTTTTTTCCACACATCTCTGTCACCCGTCATCTCATCACTCACCTCCTTTCTTTTCATATCATCTCTCACACAATCAATCCATGGGATCCTAGGGTCCTCAGCAATATTTAGTAAGGTATTATTAGGTATTATGTACCTATAATATCATAATGATGGGCCACACGCAGAAAGACCCGTCTTGCCCAAAAAAAAGATTCATCCAACATAACTTACAGTTTTTACAATTACCCATTTATGTTGCATGATTAGCTGCAGGAAATCTTCTTAGGGTTTACTACCCTAAGAAGATTTTACCCAAAAATGTATTAAAGTTCCACCTGACTGTCATCATCATCATTGGCCTGTAACGTCTATGGCAGACGATTAGACGCAATGTCCAAAATCAACTTAGACACTTCCTTTGGTGACTGTACAAACCAATACGGGAGTGGCAAGCGCGCCCACAGTTTGCACAGTTAAATGTTGCAACTGATGTGCTGGCTGACCTGACTGTATTCAAGCGTATAAACATGATTGATTATTTTTTTCTAGTTGACAGAACACAACCTAATCCACCGCACGATACTCTACATGTTCTTCTGGTCCTACGGGCCAGTAAGCGAGCGATTTCTGGCCACACTCAGTGAGGCCATGAGAGTAGCGGTAATTACCAATCCTCGGCCTGGCGTGTAAGTATGACTGTTTATACAGGCATGTTTTTAACAATTAGTCATATGTTACGAGGTAAGTAAGTCATACCAGAGACTATAGAGATACAGACGACCACAGCCTAAGAACGAGAAATGTCACCTGCACTGCTACTCCACCTAGTAACAAATAGCGTACTAACTAGGTGGAGTAGCAGTGCAGGTGACATTTCTTCTTACAATTTCGGTATCTTTAGGCGGCTTTCGGACAGAGGGCGCAATCGACTTGAGCTTCAAAAAGTTCTTAGGCTGTGGTCGTCTATATCTCTATAGTCTCTGGTCATACTGAACAACTTTTTCTGTCGGATATATTTTTTGAGATTTCGGAGTTGGTCTTACAGAAAGTAATCAACTCACATAAGAGATTTATGGCTAATTATTAAAAATTTACGAAAAATTATGGTAACAAACAAAAATTATCATTGATAAGTAAAACAATGTTACGTAATTTTTTTTGCAAAATTGTGTCTTAAGTTAATTATACAAAAACTTTTAAATTAAAACAAACTCACATGGTAAATACCCTGTTTTAAATAGTTTTTGTTCATTTTGTAATGTTAATGACCATGTTAGCTTAAAACCGTATATTATATTAATGCCCGAATACCACATTGAACTGGAAAATTATGATTATACTAGCGGGTGTAGAGTTTACAAAATCATATAAAATGCGTTTTATTTTGATCGACTATCTTTGGCTATCAGCGATCTAATGAATTCGACAAAAAAATCTTAATCCGATTCGCCCTGCGATTCGATTCACCCCTGTTTACCTATGTTTTTAAAATTGATATTACTTATCAATAAAGTCTAAATGTTTAACACAGTAACTTAAACTTACCTATTTATACTGCAATAAAATACTTTAAGTAATTACATGTTACTCAAATAAATTTTCTCTTATAACCTGAAATAAACGTCATATACTTCAGAAAAAGTAACCAAGTCCTGCGATGTCCGAGGCCAGATTCGAACTGGCCTGGATTCTTCACCTTCGGGGCAGACGCCCTGACTAGACCGCCCGGTTGCTAAGGTTGGTCAGGGCTTCAGTCGCGAAAGCTAAAGATGCCAGTTCGAATCTGGCCTCGGGCACCGGAGATTTGGTTACTTTTTCTGAAGTATATGACTATTTCAGTTTATAATTTATACTAGTATGAGATATAGTAGTGTTACTACTTAAAAAAAACTGCCAATCAAAAAATATTCAACAAATATAATTTGATTTGCTCAAAAAAATATTTTCTCTTCTCAATAATGAATCAACACAGAACGGCCAAAATATTTTCCGTACTTAACTATGTAGCGAAACCAAAAATTACCCCTATATGATTGGGGACAGTAATAATTCATTTATCTCCCGTGGGAACTAAATAGATGACATCCAATTAGTACTAATTAGCAAATAATAAATGGATGGAGTATATAATGGGAAGTTTTCCCTTATTATTAATATATCATTTCGGACTAGTCACTATAAGGTTCTATATTATTTATTTGTTTTTTTGGACAATTAAGTAACAGGGATATTGACACAACAATACAATACTGTGGTTATTATAAACGTACGGCATTGAAAATTTAACCTCTGTTTCAAAAGATCTTAAGTGCAAAACATGGAATGGACAGAGGCGTTATTTTAGTTTGAAAAACAGCATTTTTAAATGCGTTTTTTACCGACACTACTGCGCGTAGAATGAAGTCAAAATCAGTTAGCGGTCCTAACCGGTACCCCACACGTATCATACAAACGAAAAATAAAACTAATTTTATACCCATATTTATGTTAAAAGACCTATCCAACGACACCCCAAACACTAGGGGTGGAGAAAAAAAAAGAATTTACCTCCCACTTCATGTGTTCGGGAGGTACCCCAAAAAATAATATTTTTCAGATTTTGTTTTAAAACTTTGTCTGCGTGTTCAAAACACATACTCATACGAAGTTTAACTATTCAAGTACTAACCATCACTGAGCAGGTTGAAGAGGGTATTTTTTTACTTTTTATTTTTTATGCCACGACGGTGGCAAACAAGCATACGACCCGTCTGATGGTAAGCAGTTCCCATAGCCTATGGACGCCTGCAATCAACTTCCTAACCTTATAGTTTCGCTGTCCGTTTGTCCCAGTCTGTCCGTTCACGGCTTTGCGCAGTGATAGTTAGTACTAGAATAGTTAAACTTCGTATGAGTATGTGTTTTGAACACGCAGACAAAGTTTTAAAACAAAATCCGAAAAAATTTTTTTTTTAGGGTAACTCCCGAACACATGAAGTGGGGGGTAAATTATGTTTTTTAATTCACCCCTAATGTGTGGGGTGTCGTTGGATAGGTCTTTTAATATAAATATGGATTTTCTAAAACAATTTTTAGACAAAACTAATAGTTTCGTAAATAAAAGCTCCGAAAGTTTCTAAAAGTGATTATCGTATTTCCTCGAAATCTCATTATACATTGATCTCAGCAAAAAAGTGTAAAGAACCTTTTATGTACAAAATCATTTGTGGATTAATTAAGTAGAAGAACATTTTTTCGTATGAGCCACCGCTACTGAGTTATTTACGAAAAGCCAAAAAAGGGCACCTTTACACCCCCCTCTCCCCGTTAGCGGCACCCTTATCCATGGGTACTTTTAGTATGTTGTGTAAGACACCTTTATCTACAACTTCACCAAAATTCAGCTATACACGAATTATTTCTCCTATCGAGCAGTTAGTGGGCTTCCTTCGGTGAGCTAATATGCATTGGAGTTGTGTTGAAGTTGGATCGTGTCTAATCGTGTTTTAAAGTTAGAATACGGCCCCCACACCACACCACGCACTCAAGGCAGCCATTGAGGAAATATTGAACACTGTAACCAACTTGGCGAAGACCGGCAGTCGGCGAAGATCGGATAGCAAGCAATTATAGCAAATTCTGCATATCTTTTTTTTACCAAAGGTACAACTGTTTTAGAACAGTTCTAGAACTGTCGGTCTTCGCCGAGTTGGCCCTAAAGTACTTACATGTGCTGTCAACCGCGGGCATAACTAAAAGTCCACTTTGGCGGAGCCCTGCAGAAGAAATGTATAAGTAGCTTCTTTTGTAAGATGATAACAATGACTTCATGTCAGCAGTTGTCGTACGAGTGGAGTAGCTGTGCAGGTGCAAATTCGGTATCTTTGACATAGATGGCGCAATCGACATGAGCTTCAAAAAGTTCTTAGGCTGTGGTCGTCTATATCTCTATAGTCTCTGATATTAATAATACGGCCAGGTCCCTCGGTAAATCGATTTTTAAATTAATGTAAGTGTGTATTTAGTCAATTTATCTTAAACAAATATTTTATTTGTACCAAAATACAAGTATTTTTCCAGTGATAATAACCTTTCGTAGAACACCCACTTCCCCTCTCAGTCTTTCATCGAAATCCAATTATTTCGTCTCGAGTAGCTCTTTCAATTCATCAATTATGAAACAAAATAAAATATTTACTGTTCGATAATTCAAAGGGATTTTTGATTTTCCCTAGCTCCCCGGGTAAACGGCAAACAACGCCCGATTGTCGGCCATATTGCCGTATTTCTTAAAATTACATTTAGCCTTCGAAATCAATAAGTCAGAGTTAAAACAGTGTAAGATGCAACACTCTTTTAATTTAAAATAAGGAAACAAAAAAGAAAGTCACTAAAAAAATGTTAAGAATATTTCTTTTGTGATATCTGTTTTGACTAACATTTTTGTATGTCTTGAGTTTATTAATCCTACCCATGTCATTATGGTAATGAATTTTATCAACAATTAATTTTAATGTTTAAAATAATACTTAATTTTTTGGTTGCCAGTATTTTGTCTCTTGTAAATTTAGGTACCTACACAATATTGTTAATTTATTAAAACAATCACCAATTTCAACCTTACTTCTCGTATATCTACCAACAAAAAAAACTATTTGATTGATTTTTTTGATCAATCATACGATCTTTGGACTTTGAACATTTCAAGTGATCAATCTTGGTACGCTTTCGTCCTTCTCAAAGTTAAAGAATACACGGCTGTTCGAGGCCACGTACTTAGTAATTCGATTGGCCGTCCGGTTTGGACTTTGCCAACATGTTTTATGAGTGCCAAGGAAAATACAACTTATTGGCTTGGAAGTTTTTTCACTGTAGTCTAAGAGCTAGCCCCGGGGATACGTACTCGATCATTACTTGGCTGTAACGACGCCGTGATGCTCGAGCGGCTATGGGATAATTTGTGAGTTTTTGCTGAATGCGAAATAATATGTCTAATGTATTTTTCCTGTCTTCGCTAATTTGATTTCATGATGCAACGAAATCGTGAAGAATAAGTAAACAATATCACGTTTTAAACATCGTGGTTAATGTAATTCTAGTTGATTAATATAATTTATCTCATAAAATCATTGAGTAACAGGGGATGAATCCCTAAGAAATTCTTTGCGCTAAAAATTATAGTGAAAGTTAATAAAAGTCTAAGCAACACTTTGATTCAGCGACAGCTGTCAACCGCTAAACATGGAAAATTTGTTCTGGATAGCCTAGATAGATTGCTAACTCCATACATAGCAAAACTACTAATTAAATAATAAGTCGTATGGGAGGTATGGTTAAACTCCTTTTTACTAAGTTTTAAGCACACTTAAATCGTAATACGTATTAAGCTGTAATCTTTTGAATAATAACTTTTAGCAATGACTTAATTAATGAATACACAACTAGGCACGCTGCTGGATAACGATTCTTTGAGGATTGCAGCTGCCTTACGTTTGGGATCCAAGGTTTGCGAGGTTCATCGGTGCATTTGTGGGGCCATGGTTCAGGAGGATGGGCACCATGGCCTTAGTTGTCAAAGGTGCGCCGGGCGTTTTTCGCGTCACCATGCCATTAATGAGGTGATTCGCAGGGCTTTGGTCTCCGCCAATATACCTTGTGTTTTTGGAGCCTCCGGGGCTGTGCCGTTCAGATGGTAAAAGGCCAGATGGTCTTACTTTGGTTCCTTGGCAGAAGGGTCGGTGTCTATTATGGGATGCAACGTGTGTAAGCACTTTTGCACCGTCCCATCTGGGTCACACCCTTAGAGCTGCTGGCTCGGCTGCGGAATATGCGGCTAAGCAGAAGCATGCAAAGTACTATGCCTTGGAACCAATGTATGACTTTGTACCGGTTGCGGTGGAGGTTGCAGGGCCTTGGGGTACGGAGGCTAAGGAGTTTGTGTGGGAACTGGGTCGCCGACTTAGAGATAGGGGTTGCGATCCCCGCTCCGGATCGTTTCTGGTTCAACAGATCTCCTTAGCGGTTCAGCGTGGCAACGCGGCCAGTGTCATGGGGACGTTTGAGCCAGCTTCGGTCCGGGGTGGTCCGTGTAACTAAGGTTTAGTGTGTAGCTATTGACAAAGCCTGTGGCGGATTTCTTCTAGTAAATATTGGTTGTTGTGTGACGAAGCTATTTTTGTATCCTCCTGACGAAGCCTGCGATGCGGATTTCAAAATTTGTGGACTAAGTAATTATTATTGGATGAAATAAATACACAATAAATCAATGCACAAAATGTGATTTGTAAATGAACCGAAGGGCCCAGCTTCTTTGGGTTAAAGTTACAAGACTTCCCGTAATTGTTATGTGGCACACTTTTAGAGAAGTTTCGTAGTTCTGGGAATTCTATCCACCATTTCTCAAGACTGGTTCTTAGACTAATGACTTGGAAGTTTTTACACCAGTGATGATGTCGCGAGGTTATTGGATTTTGTGTTTGCTCCGGGCCAGGCAAGCTTAATTTTTGAGTGGCTTTGGGCAACTTTATCTAATGAAAATGGCAATTTTCATGAGCCTTTAGCTTAACGTGTCTCTGGTTTTCTTCTACTACGTGTATGTAGATGACGTTTTAATGTTGTGTGTTTTTCTTTGAACTAATTCTACTTGATATAGGGTTGGTTGAGCAAAATCGATTGTCGCTGTTTAGTGGCAAAAGTTTGAGGCAACCTATGGGAATTTATCGAACGAGCGGAGCGTAAGCGAAGCGAGTTCTTACAAACAACTTTTGGCTACTGGGACGTCTCAGCATTTCGATGCCTTGAGAGTTTGTTCGACAAAAACTTAAGTAACGTTTTTCCAATAATTTTATGATTTGTATGAAATTTGTTGGGGTTTTAGTAGAATTACATAAAATCTAAGAGTTCGTTCATGACCTGGATCGATCAAGGGGTTGTGGACTTAGAACGCGAAAAAAAATCTTCATATAGGTCTTGTTATATTGGTCAACTCGATTGCAAGTAAATCGCGAGTTCTCATTTCGAGCCGGACTACTAGTATAGATTTAAAGTTACTTTGATCACTTTGTCAATAGCCCTGAAAATGGATTTAATATGCATTGAATCTACCTTCTATCCACTTTTTAAATGTTAACTCAAACTCATAACAATACAAAACACAATACAGTGCTTTAAGAAACTGGACTGAAAAAATACATAAGTTAGTTAATTAGAAAGCAGAGGCTAGTAGTAGGCCAGAATATCTAATTGTTAGTATTTATAAATGACAATAAAATTAATCATTGTGTGAATTATAACAAGACCCATATAAATTAAAGTGGTCCTTACTCATCTCTTGGTCTCACAATAATACTCATAGGAAACGGACATAATTATAATTTCATCGACAGATTCCGTATCTACTACAACCAAGCCACTCCCCATAAGTTAAACCATCTCTCACTGGTGAACTGGTGGTCTCGCAGACTTTATAAGTCACCAGTGCTACCGCCGGCTGACAAGGTGTACCATAACTTCAAGAGGAGAGTGTTCAGAGTTCCTGTGATACACGTGAGTTATTATTAACACTGATATACGAAGATTCCGCATGCACTACAGCCAGATCAGTCCCCACCAGTTGCACCATTTCTCACTGGTGAACTGATCTGTACAAGTCACCAGTGCTGCCGCCGGCTGACACGGTATACCATGACTTCAAGAGGAGAGTGTTCAGAGTTCCTGTGATCTCTCTCTCTTAGGTCGTTCCCTCATGTCTGAGGATCGTGGTCAGCATCAGGGTTGCATCTGGAGCGGATGATCTGCCTCCACCGGTTTCTGTCTAGCGCGTCTCTTACGACCGTGTAGAATACACCTGTTCCTGTGATACACGTGAGTTATTATTAACACTGATATACTCAGATTCCGCATATAAGTACTACAGCCAGACCAGTTCCCACCAGTTGCACCATTTCAGGTGTTATCGTTATAGTTGCAGAAGCAGCAGCGGACGTATTTTAACCTTTTAACCGCCTTACGTCAAGATTTTATCTTTCAATTTTGAACTCTGTCATAATTTATGAAGGTGTTATTCACGTTGTCATTTTGTCTCATATATCAGACAACGGCGGTCAAAAAGTTAAAATGACATTCACACTTTAATTATACTCTGGAATACGTTAGTTTTTGTTTTAGAAATAAAGGAAAAGTAGAAAAATCCACTGCCTCAGGCGAGACTCGAACTCGCGACTCTAAAACATTGTTGTATCGTTAGCAGACGTTCTGCTTAATACAAAAATTAATTGCATGGGTTAGCGCATCGTTATCGGTGAATTCTCAATACAACTTGGGACTCCGATGGCCGGTTAAGCAGTGTAAGACTTCGTTGGCAGATGTCGCTAGGCGTCACCCTATGGCGCGAATATAAAATAAAAGATGTGGTGGAGTGATTCGCAGCCATCAGGTATAGTCTCAGTAGCTCAGTTGGCAGAGCGATGGGCATGTTTCCCAGAGTCGCGAGTTCGAGTCTCGCCTGAGGCAGTGGATTATTCTACTTTTCCTTTATTTCTAAAACATTGTGGTATCGTTAGCAGACGTTCTGCTTAATACAAAAATACGTTAGTTTTTATACTATTAGAACATTATTATGCTAGTATTTAACATCACAAGTGTAATAACCTTTAAACCTAGCTATAATGCTGATTGTTTATCAATAAATGCGTAATTTCGTACATATACAAAATATTTCTCTTTTAAAACTGTAAATTGTAAATTGACGGGTATGGAAAATAGCAGGTATAAAACTTAAAGAGCCTGAGATGCATTTAAGTGCATAAATAAATAAATAAATATTAGGACAATCTTACACAAATCAACCTAGTCCCACAGTAAGCTCAATAAGGCTTGTGTTTTAGGTACAGTCGCCATCAGATATATGGGAGCGGCCAAGGTGGTCAAAAATATATGAACAACGCCTCTATTGTCAAGGCGATAAAGTGCATGTTCAGGTGTTTTTGACTACCTCGGCCGCCCCGATATATTTGATGGCGACTGTACTAGGCGACGATATATATAATAGATAGATATAGATAAATACTTAAATACTTACCCGCTTATTCATAAACGTATTGCAAACCTCATTTAACTAAATCATCTTTTGTCCTTATCTGTCACATTGACAGTTGTGTTTGTTAGAAACAGACAAAATACATTTTAACTAAATGAGCTTTGCAACACGTTTATGAATAAGCGGGATAGAAAACATCCATAACTCAGGAACAAATATCACACAATATATATGTGATAAACACACAAATAAATGCCCTGACCAGGATTCGAACCGGGGACCTCCTGCTTCATAGGCAGGGTCACTACCAACTAGGCTAGGAGGCCGTTGGAGGTTGTTGATTGTTGTTGGTGGTTGTTGGTTGGAGGTTGGTTGGTTGGGTTGGTTGGAGTTGTTGGATAAATACTTATGTAATTGTTTCAGGCTCCGCCATGGCATTTCGTGAAGTACAACAATGACTCGACTGTCAACGTCACTGGCGGACGTGACGACAAACTACTCTCCCTGCTGGCTAAGAAACTCAATTTCCGGTATGGGAATGACCCATTTTTTTCAGTTTTTGACCCCCCTCCCCCCCTCGGTGACCATCCGTAGTAATTGCCAAGAGTAAGACTCGCACATATAGTTTAGAGTGATGTTTTGGACATAGAAAGCAAAAAAACATAATTTTGCCTACTTATTGCCTTTTATTTACTCGACACTGGCCGCGTGACGCCAAAAGTGCATGGAAATAAGTGTGCCTGTAATAGTTGAAGAGTTCCCTCGATTTCTCCAGGATCCCATCATCTGACCCTGACTTGGTGACGATGAGACCATTTAGGGGTTATACCTGTTCAATCAAAAAATTTGAAAATCGGTTCACGATTCACGGAGATATCGAGTAACATACATACAAAAAAAATTAAAAAAAAAATCAGTCGAATTGAGAACCTCCTCCTTTTTTGAAGTCGGTTAAGAAACGGTTTGCTATGCTATGCTTGTATGTAATTGTTTGCTATGTAATTTTGCTATGCTATATCCTACCGACACAGAAGATTTAAATAATACACTTATACTTAGGTTTGTGGTCAACTAAACTATTACTCGCACTCATTTACGACACATACACTTCACATCCCTACTCATATTTATACACTTACTCAAGTGTGATTATAAGTACTCAATCAATCAATCAATCAATTCATTTATTTGCTTTAAATACATGTCAAGTGGATGTTTACAAAATACATTTTGGGTGCAGTGTAGTCAGCCTGCTGTTGGGCATGCAAATATTATACAATCTTAAAACTACGACTAAATTTACCATAAGCATGCAACACACGAGTACATGGACTTAAGACAGTTTAATATGTTTAACTTAATAAAGTACTATAACACAAACACATGTTAGGTCATAGTTAATTAGTTACTGATCATAGCTGAATAAACTGTTACGGTGAGAGGTGATTAAGTCATACTGAACAACTTTTTCTATAGGACCAACCTCGAAATCGCAAAAATGACCTCCCCATAAAAACGTCGACGTATCGGCCGAAATGTATGACACAGCTAAATTTTTTTTGAGATTTCGGAGTTAAAGTTGGCACCGTAGTAAATGTTCTTAAGTTTGGCCTAGTAAATCACCAATCAGTTACTGAATAAACATCCTGTATGTATAAAGGAAAAACTGACCTAGGCCTCCGGTGCCCAGGACTGGGATCAAACTAGCGTCTTCAAACAAATCAAAATATTTAGTAAAAATAATTTCTTCCTGTCATCATCACCAGTGATCGGAATCACCGGAGTGAAACGATAACAAAACTTGTCAAGCTGACATAAAAGAGTGCTTAACAGCCATAAAAATATTCATATCCCTATACCCGCACATTATACATTACAGATTCCAGTTTGATTCGAAATTCTAGACCAGTTTGCTAAAAATATTCGTATTTTTCTTGGTTGAAACTTGTCCCGTACACGTTTTGTTACCGTTTCACTCCCGTGAATCCGATCACTCATCATCACATCCTTTATTCCTGTTTTTTGTTAGGTATGAGTACTACGACCCCCCTGAAAGGATCCAAGGATCAGGAATATCAAGCAATGGGACCCTGAAGGGTACACTCGGTCTAATTTGGAAAAGGGTAAGATGCAGATAATGCAAAAAAAACTTGAATTCTGTTTTAAGTGGTAGTAAGTGATTCATTTGAATTGTTTTAGATACACCATTTCACTGTTCACAATACAATCGTATATATACTGCCGTGGTCTTCGAACCATACTTCAATAACTCCTAATCTAAAAAATGCCTTATCCAGCTTATTTAGAACACCAATGTTGAGCACTAACCTAGACCGGCATAGGAAAACTAGAAACTCACGAGTAGGGTAAATCGCCAGTAACTGACCAACCACCTCATACTAAATGAACTGAATACTGAATGAATGAGCTAAACTACGTTTGTATGGGAACGCGAGCGTCCTGGCGACTCTTAAACTAAAAATGAGCTCTATTTGCCTACAAACAAAATTCATTTTAGCATAAGGTTTTAATTACTGGCCACCCTTCAATAGCTGGCCGCGTTATACTAAAATGAATTCTGTTTGTAGGTGAATTGAGTTCATTTTTAGTATGAGGTGGCCAGTTACTGGCGATTTACCCTATTTTGTTATACCTGACATTAATTTTTGCAATCAAAAGTCTGACTAACGCCTTGACCTTTATTTAATATCACTTTACTTTCTACAATTTAATGAATAGGGTATATTAAACTTTTTCGAAGACAGTAAATTATGAACTCAAACACGCTCGAACGAATTTGAACAAAGACGTAATTTTAATATTTAATTTTTTGTACTTGAACACTGTTTTCATTTCATTTGATTCTGTGTAGAATATTGAGACAAGTGTAATTTCAATTTACTCCTCAAATAGTAATTTAGATTGAAGAACTAGTCATTTTGTGTGTCTTATTTTGTCTTTATTAAGATTCTCAATTGATATTATGATTTTTATTTTATGGAAAATATATAAAATACCTAGGTGTTTTTTTGTGTAATTTGGGTCTTTATCCAAACAAATAAAAAAAAACATAGCCCCATATGTCAGAATATATCCTACCTACCTAACCTTGGCATCAATATACCGTATCATCATCACCATCAACTGCTAAACTTTGCCTACGATGCACAACTTTGCCTGGCTTGAAAAACACGTTTTTTTTTTCACCCAACAACAACAACTGCTATTTACGAGTATATCTTATTTCAGCCTTTCTCTCATCTCTCAAACCAAGAAATAAAAAACGTGGAAACTAATCGCAAAGTGATTTATTACATTGCTCAACTTTATGTCCTAGATATGTTTTGTTTAGGTATGTATAAAACTTTCTAACAATATAATCCTTATTAAATGGGCAGAAAGCGGATTTCTTTCTGGGCGACGTCTCTATGACCTGGGAAGGTCTGCAAGCAGTAGAATTCTCGTTCTTGACCCTGGCCGACTCGGGGGCTTTCCTGACGCACGCACCGGCTAAACTGAGTGAGACCCTGGCCATCATCAGACCCTTTCAATGGGAGGTAAGCTGTCTTGCGAAGTCTGCAAGTGGTGCAGTTATAGTTCCTGACCCTGGCCGACTCGGGGGCTTTCCTGACGCACGCACCGGCTAAACTGAGTGAGACCCTGGCCATCATCACACCCTTTCAATGGGAGGTATGCTGTCTTGTGAAGTCTGCAAGTGGTGCAGTTATAGTTCCTGACCCTGGCTGACTCGGGCTTTCCTAACGCCCGCACCGGCTAAACTGAGTGAGACACTGGCCATCATCAGGCCCTTTCAATGGGAGGTAAGGTGTACGTATTGTGAAGTCTGCGAGTGGTGCAGTTATGATTCCTGACCCTGGCCGACTCGGGGGCTTTCCTGACGCACGCACCGGCTAAACTGAGTGAGACACTGGCCATCATCAGGCCCTTTCAATGGGAGGTAAGGTGTACGTATTGTGAAGTCTGCGAGTGGTGCAGTTATGATTCCTGACCCTGGCCGACTCGGGGGCTTTCCTGACGCACGCGCCGGCTAAACTGAGTGAGACCCTGGCCATCATCACACCCTTTCAATGGGAGGTATGCTGTCTTGTGAAGTCTGCAAGTGGTGCAGTTATAGTTCCTGACCCTGGCTGACTCGGGCTTTCCTAACGCCCGCACCGGCTAAACTGAGTGAGACACTGGCCATCATCAGGCCCTTTCAATGGGAGGTAAGGTGTACGTATTGTGAAGTCTGCGAGTGGTGCAGTTATGATTCCTGACCCTGGCTGACTCGGGGGCTTTCCTGACGCACGCGCCGGCTAAACTGAGTGAGACCCTGGCCATCATCAGACCCTTTCAATGGGAGGTAAGCTGTCTTGTGAAGTCTGCAAGTGGTGCAGTTATAGTTCCTGACCCTGGCCGACTCGGGGGCTTTCCTGACGCACGCGCCGGCTAAACTGAGTGAGACCCTGGCCATCATCAGACCCTTTCAATGAGAGGTAAGCTGTCTTGTGAAGTCTGCAAGTGGTGCAGTTATAGTTCCTGACCCTGGCCGACTCGGGGGCTTTCCTGACGCACGCGCCGGCTAAACTGAGTGAGACCCTGGCCATCATCAGGCCCTTTCAATGGGAGGTAAGGTGTACCTATTGTGAAGTCTGCGAGTGGTGCAGTTATGATTCCTGACCCTGGCCTATAACCGCGAAGCACTTCGTTCATCGAATCGTCTATTTCCATCACTCTCTTTCGTATTTGCAAGAGCGATAGAGACGGGACCATCGTTTTGTCGATTTTCGAACTTCGCGGTAGGCCCTTTGGCTGACTCGGGGGCTTTCCTGAAGCACGCACCGGCTAAGCTAAGTGAGACCCTGGCCATCATCAGACCCTTTTAATGGGAGGTAAGGTGTCTTGTGGAGTCTGCAAGTGGCGCTGTTCTCATTCCTGATTCATACTCACATGGGGGCCTTTTCCGAGTGAGACCTTGCATTATTAGATCTTCAGTGGGAAGTGTGGTAACTGTGCAGTGGTGTCTACATATACAATGAAAATCTACAACTATAGGTATCTTCGTAAGTAGAATTCATGTTTGATAGTCTAATCACAGAAGGGTCAACTTTTGGAACTGGGTTATGTTTAACTTGTAAAATTCGATTATAAATTCTAGGGTAGGTTGAATGAAAACAAAAACTTATGATTCAGGTTTAAATTGAATATTAAACAGATTTAATACTAGGACATCGTCGAAAGCATAATAAATATGTTTATTCTTTAATTTAGACATGGTACGCAATATGTGTTTATGAATGTCAACAAAAAAAACTAATTACGACTGGTTCTAGCCTAAAGAGCTTATTCTAATAAGGTAAATTATTTGACTATGAAGGGCGAGGCAATGGCCTTCAATCAGCGAAAATCCATTAAATTAGGTTATGACTTTAAATTCACACTTTCACTAAACAAACACATTCGTACCTAAAGTAAATAAATGTTTTTTGATTCAATGTTAAATTCATCAAAATTATATTCTAACCTGGGAATAATTAAGTCTAGAAAATGTGTTCTATAAAACTGACATGTTAAAAAAGCCAACACAACTATCTCCATCTGTAAGTATACCACAAGAATTTATGTAATTTTAAACAAAAAAAAAAGAGCCGACTACACTTAGGCTCCACTTTTCCAAGAGGATCACTATAGGTGTGCCTATAATAGCTGAAAAGTTCCCTCGATTTCTCGAGCGTCCATCATCAGATTCGGACCTGGTGACAATGGGACCAACTGTGAAATTTTTCAAACAAAAAAAGAATTTTCCAAATTTTTCCAGCCGTCTTCGAATAATCGGTGAACATACATAACCACTCAACCGTCCGGCCCGCGAGACTGTTTTCCTGTCAACCGTCCGGGTTTTTTTAACGACGCACGCCCCGCGCAGCGCATTCACAACTTTCTACACAAATTATAACTACACTGCCATCTAAATTTTTTTAGAGCTAACTATTTTGTTAGGCTACGTTGTCCCATCAAGAGAATTAGGAAATAATGCCGAAATATTCCGTTAAATGGCTCTGAAATCAATGCTTTCTTCCACCCCTTTGGATAGTAAGGTTCCCGCGGACGGTTAAGATCATATTTTTTTCGGATACTATGCTATCGTCGGACGGTCAAGTGGTTAAAAAAGATCCCGACGAATTCTGAACCTCCTCCTTCGAAATCTTGAAGTCGGTTGAAAAAAGGCAAAAAAAGATAAAAATATAAAAAGATATTTATACAACACAACTATATCCATCTGTAAGTATACCACGCACCAGTACAAATTAAAAGAGCGATAAGTACTGAATTGTAAGTCACTAAGGACACCGTGTTCAAATGATATAAAAAAAAACTTGGCCACGGTTGCCGGTTACCTTCCAGGCATTATCATTCTATGGCCACAGGTTGATTTATATTCATTTGGTAATCAAATTTCAAATCCCCGGGGCTACAGACGGACAACGAACTTTAATTGGTTAGGTGAATGTTCTATAACGTTCTGATTCTAAGGAGAGTATAATTCAGAATCGAAGTTCACGTTTCAACTCCACGCTACCTAATAATATGCCAGATCGATTTGTTATAAGGGTTCCGTAGTTAAATAGCAAAAACAGAACCCTTATAGTTTCGTCATGTCCGTCTGTCCGTCCGTAACATATCACTTTACTCGGAAACTATACGACGTATTTTTATCACATCTTAACGTAAGGTTTTTTTTGTGTGCCACTACTTACTTACATTACATACATGTAATTATGAAAAAAAAAATGTTTACCAAATTTCAATATGATGCACATCAATCGATAGTACTTTAAAATGACATTGAGATTTTATTAAACATTTTTTGATTGAGTGGATATTTTCAGAAATAATCACTCATAAAGTCAAAAAAATTGTGTCCCCCTTCCTGTAACTTCTGAATCGTAAGTCCAAAAAACTACTACGATATTATTTTTTTTAAGTAGTAGCTACGGGACCCTCTCTTGTGCGTGGTCCGACACGCACGTGGCCGTTTTTTTAAGGAGTTCTAAGGTTATTTTTACACCACCTACTGAGATCTAACACATTTATGTAATAAGTTTTGCATAACTGCATACTTAGACGAAATTGAAATATGAACGTTTTAAGGGGAAAGGGCGTACAGTTAAATTATTAATAAATTGATTTTGTTGCGATAAAATACGAGTAAAATCGGTAGCTAGCTGAACTTCTGAAGCTCTGTATGAACTTCACTTTGCTTACGCTCCGCTCGTTCGATAACGCGACGACGGTTTTATAATATAATACATATTATTTTTGAATAATGTGTACAGGTCTGGCCTTTGGTATGCGCAACGCTTCTGGTGACGGGCCCGGCGTTGTGGGCGGTGATCGCAGCGCCATCTCTGTGGCAGAAGAACGGGAAGAATCAATTTGCACTGTTTAGCAACTGCTGCTGGTTCACCACGTCTCTATTCTTGAGGCAATGTAAGCCACAAACTTTTTATACACAGATATTACAGATACGGGTAGCGATGAGGCAGGTGTTGTGGGTGATGGTGGTAGTGCCAATTTTAAGGCAGGCTTGAAGAATCAACTAGCGATTTTTAAACAAGTGTCATTAGTTTTTAAAATTCATTCTTCATACAATGTAAAAAACATGAAAGAAAAAAAAAATATCAAAATTATTTTCTATGCACTAACATGTATTTAGCTTAAGCAATGTTGAAGGAATCGCAATGTTCTGAAATAAAAATATTTTATTTTTATTAATTTTATTTAATGAGCCTAACACATGTATAAATATACTGGTAGAAATAGAGCAGGCGTTGAAAATGCATGGCGCTGCGCCATTTCTGTGGATTCTGTGGCAAAAGACCGGAAGAATCAATTGTTTAGCAACTGCTGTTGATTATCTGTTTCTGTGAGGAAGTAAAGCCACAGACCTCCGTCTATACACAGATATAATTTGTAGGTATTCATGAAGCAAGGGCTTAAGTCGCAATGCCTTCTCTTTGGCAAAATAGCCGGAAGAAGCAACTTCAAAAGTTATTACTGGTTTCCTTCTATTTTTTTTTAGCATCAAGCAAAGAACCCTCAAGCACACACAAGGCTCGCCTAGTCGCCGTCCTGATATCCTTAGGAGCGACGTACGTGATTGGCGACATGTATTCAGCTAACCTTACAAGTTTACTGGCCCGGCCTGCAAGAGAAGCCCCGATCGGGACTCTGCAAGCTTTGGAAGACGCAATGAGAGACAAGGGTTATGAGCTGGTGGTTGAGCGACATAGTTCTTCTTTAGCTATTTTGCAAGTGAGTTGCTTTGTTAGTTGACTTTATTCTTTACCTCTCATATAGCGGTTGCATTGGAAGTATTGGAACCTGGTGTCCACTCTTAAAATTTTCCTTTACTTCATACAATTCTTGACTTTCAAGACCATTGACGAGCACTGCATGTCATACGATGCAACACCCAAGTAGTACTAAATTGCTGGTAAAAGGTTGCTGTAAATTGAAAACTAGTGGCCCAAAATCTTAGTGCAAAAGATACGAGGCTCGAAATTACTCGTTCATCGTTTTTATTCTTCTCAGAACGGTTCGGGTGTGTACGGGCGTCTAGCGCGTCTGATGCGGCGGCAACGTGTGCAGCGCGTACGCAGCGTCGAGGTCGGCGTGAGGCTGGTCTTGGCGCGTCGAAGTGTGGCCGTACTGGGCGGCCGGGAGACGCTGTACTATGACACCGAGCGGTTCGGTAACTACACACTATGAACAGTCTACAGCACTACATACACGAGTGGTATGTGTGGCAGCGGCAGCGTCGAGGTCGGCGTGAGGCTGGTCCTGGCGCGTCAAAGTGTGGCCGTACTGGGCGGCCGGGAGACGCTGTACCTACTATGACACCGAGCGGTTCGGTAACTACACACTATGAACAGTCTACAGCACTACATACACGAGTGGTATGTATGGCAGCGGCAGCGTCGAGGTCGGCGTGAGGCTGGTCCTGGCGCGTCGAAGTGTGGCCGTACTGGGTGGCCGGGAGACACTGTACTATGACACCGAGCGGTTCGGTAACTACACACTATGAACAGTCTACAGCACTACATACACGAGTGGTACGTGTGGCAGCGGCAGCGTCGATGACGGCGTGAGGCTGGTCCTGGCGCGTCGAAGTGTGGCCGTACTGGGTGGCCGGGAGACGCTGTACTATGACACTGAGCGCTTCGGTAACTACACACTATGAACAGTCTACAGCACTACATACACGAGTGGTATGTGTGGCAGCGGCAGCGTCGATGTCGGCGTGAGGCTGGTCCTGGCGCGTCGATGTGTGGCCGTACTGGGCGGCCGGGAGACGCTGTACTATGACACCGAGCGGTTCGGTAACTACACACTATGAACAGTCTACAGCACTACATACACGAGTGGTATGTGTGGCAGCGGCAGCGTCGATGTCGGCGTGAGGCTGGTCCTGGCGCGTCGATGTGTGGCCGTACTGGGCGGCCGGGAGACGCTGTACTATGACACTGAGCGCTTCGGTAACTATACACTATATATATTATACTCTGCAAATAACTGCGAAAGGAAAACCGTAAATTATAGAGTATTTTGTAACCCGCAATTGTGTAGAACAAAATATGATAACCTAAGATGACAAATTTCACAATACTTTGCGCATCCTTGATACAACTTTCTATAAACATGAACTAAGTGTCAAAAGTGCTATCTGAACTTACTAAGTGTCGTGCAACTTGCAGGTGCATACAATTTCCACCTGAGCGAGAAACTTTACACGCGGTACTCGGCGATCGCGCTACAGATCGGCTGCCCGTATCTCGACACTTTCAACCATGTGTGAGTACTTAGCTTATTGTTTTCATATAGAGAATGATTTTTGAGCCTTGTGCGCTCGAATCTGACATTAGAAACTCCGTTTAAAACGATGAAATAGAATTAAATAACAGCGATACGAATTTAAAATTATGATTACTTGTACTATTAAATTAAAGTGAAAATAATAGCGAAAAACTTTTGTGTGCGATTATTATCGAACTTAATTTTCTAGAAATCGAACGCTCGAATCTCAAATATCGTCCCCCAGTTTGTACATACGGCTATCAACACTGCTGATTCTGGGTATTCACTATTTGAGGAACCTTGACATGAAAGAAGACGTAAATAGGTACCGAAGTTAATGTCAAAAAATTTAGATCATTCATTTTATTCGTGACAAACTTATACGGGATGCAAAAATAAAAACGCAGTATAATACTAGCGCCGCTTACTACGATTAGCAAATTAGCAGCGCTATGAAAAATAATAGATCGCCGACAGACTTGCTGGATCAATTATTGTGCACCGCAGCTGATTTATTTAGATTTTGTTATCTACTTTCAAACGGTTGTAATTCTCAATCATTAGTTATAAATAATCTTATATAGATAATAATATGGTGCTATCATGTAACGTGAATATTTTCAGCATAATGTCCCTATTCGAAGCCGGTATCATAGCCAAGATGACCATGGACGAGTATAAGAACCTTCCGGAACATTCGCGAAGGTCCGACCCGGTCAGTGAAACGGATCAGGACAGCTCAGAGCTCAAGGAATCGACAGGTCCATCTCAGGTTTGTTGATTTTCTCCCAGGTGACCATGGACGAGTAGAAGAACCTTCCGGAACATTCGCGGAGATCCGACCCAATCAGTGAGACGGATCCGAACATCTCGGAGCTCAAGGAGTCTACTAGTCCGTCACAAGTTTGTTGCTTTTACTCGAGATAAGACGAAATAACATTTCGATGGTATGAGATCAAATAGTTCAAAACCTGTCGTATCATGTGCATGTGTTCCCAATCCGCATCGTTAAAATTGATTGGATATTACATATCAATAGTCAAATGCAAATAAATTTTGATTTAAATTTTAAAAATAGAATATTACTTATCAAATGCATATACGATGTAAATAAAAGGTATTACGATTCTTTTGATTTTGATGATTCAAAAACGTGACGAAAATTTCATTGGTGAAAGTGACACAAGAATAAATTGGAATGAAAATTGGTTTTTATTGAATAACATTCTACTTTTTATTTACGTTACCCAAGCGCCACAAAATGGCCACGAAGCTTAACAATAAAATATAAACTATATTCTTTATGGCTTCCCACGAAATAATTTGCAATAATATAACACATTCACATATATTTATTTTAGTCAAATTATATCAATGTCTGAGTGTATCAAAATAATAATATGGGCATGCCTTCTCTCGGTCACGAGAGGATATTTTATTAAATAGTTGCGCATTTTTATGATTTTCAATTTCAATAATCGATTAAAATATATATTTTTTTCAATATGGCATGACGTTTATGTGTACGTATTTGCTAAGTCATTGCATATTTTATTTCCTTGTACTCCAATTTTAGATTGATTAATTATTATTTTAGAATAAGGTGTAATTGTATGTACGCATGAAAAGGTAGAGTTTGGAGAGACTATTAAGAATATCAATTCTTCTTCTTCCTAGCGTTTATCCCGGCTTGGGGTCCGCTTGACAACCTAATCCCATGAATTGGCATAGACACTAGTTTTTACGAAAGCGACTGCCATCAGACCTTCCAACCCAGAGGGGAAACTAGGCCTTTTTGGGATTAGGTCCGGTTTCCTTACGATGTTCTCCTTCACCGAAAAGCGACTGGTAAATATCAAATGATATTCCGTACATAAGTTCCGAAAAACTCAGTGGTACGAGCCGGGGTTTGAACCCGAGACCTCCGGATTGAAAGTCGGACGTCTTACCGCAAGGCTACCAGCGCTTGTATTAAGAATATCAATTATAACTGCAAATGTGACCCAATCTCCATATAAGGTCAACTCGGCGACCGTCAGCAGGCGAAGATCGTATAGCAAAGAATTACAGCAAATTCTGCATAGCTTTTTTACGAAATGGTAAAACTGTTCTAGAACAGGGGGTTTTGACTTTCGAGCGCCCGAATTCAAAAAGTTTAAGCTCGTAAATAATCGCACACAAAAGCTTACGGCCAATTTTTTCGCATGAAATTAATAGTTTAAATACTCATGATTCCAAATTTCTATCGCTGTTATTTTTAAAACATAATTTCATCGTTTTATTCTGCATTTTAACTGTCCCTTTCGAGTACTCAAATCTCAAAAATGACCCCCCAGTTCGACATCAGTTTTACCTTTTCTTAAATAAAAGCTATGCAAAATTAGCTGTATCTTTTGCTAAGTATATGATCTTCGCATGATCTTCGATAAACCGACGGTCTTCGCCGAGTTTACCTGACATGAATAAATCATATCAAATCAATACACCAAGCAATTGGTTGTTTTTACCCTCATACATTATAACATAGACGTACGCTCCTTAATCATTGCCAGACCTAGGAATCGATGGGGCAAAATTTTATGACAGGTAGGGAGTACCCATATCGATAAACTCAATTATCGATTCTTTTTACCATATACTAGTGATCACCCCGTTCACATCGTTCCCAGCATTGTATGTATTATTTGTGAGTATTGTTCTGAAGACGAGTATAATGTTCTAACAAAGCATATTTTAAATTATCGCTAGGTAATAAATATCATCGTACTATGAAATAGTTAATATTATATCTTTATCAAACCCTTTTTATATAATTAGATAAAGATAAGTTACCGTTATTATTTTATTTTATTTATATTTTTTAATAAAATTATATTTTGACAAACAAAACTAGTATATGGAACAAATATCGATACTTAAGTTTATCGATACGGGAACTCCCTACCTGTCAAAAAATTATGCCCCATCGATTCCTAGGTCTGAATTCATTGCAAGGCATTTGGGCGTACTAAGGGATAAGTTGGTTGTAGACGCAACAGGTGGAGTCGACGAAGGGCCTCACCCCCGTGTCGCTGAGCATGCTTCGCGGCGCCTTCTGCTTGCTAGGGATCGGCCATCTACTGGCAGGTAATACTTGTGTTTATTAACACAGTAGCAGGAATAGCTACTGAACTTAGTTGTGTGGTTCACATTGTCAAAGCGTGTGGCGGATTTCATCTTTGTTAAGTGACGAAGACTGGGGTTGATCTTTTTTTTTGTGTACTTTATACCTGACGAAGCCTGCGTTGTGAATTATAAAATTGTAGTTAAACTAATTATAAGTGTTTTAAATAAAATTATAAATATTTTATAGATTAAGTACCTACTAGAAAAAACTGTTAAGTCATATGCTGCCTACGACATTTGTCGAAAAATAGCTTAACATGACTTATTGTTGAAAAACAGAAGGGAGTTGAGTCAAAATCATTTTGAAAAGCTTGCCCGCTTAGCTTCTGCTCCTGACTGTTATGACATCATGACAGTTTTTTTTAAGGATAATAAAATACAAAATACTTATGAAAAATCTGATAGAAGCTTAAGATTCTTTGTATGCTCCAAAATATATTGATGAATCCGACTTTGCTTTATATATGGAGAATGTTGAGCGGTGAAATACTTATTTATACGTTCACTACTCAATACAAACGGTGAACGTTATACCGCGTGTATATTTGATATTACCACAAAAGGAAACCAGAAGCAGGTTTTGATGATTTAAATCGACATTGCAATAAATACCTAGTTAATTGTTAATTAACACGGAGTAATTAATTTTTTAATTTATTTCACTCAGCAATGTACTGCGTATACAGTACAATGTGACACATATCAATTGTGACGTTTTAAAGGCAAAGTAATCAGGTGGGAGCGATACATTGCGTGCTGAAATATTTTATATGGAAAAATAAAAGTCGTAAAATTTTAATAAAACATATGGATATATGTTTATTAGGGTCTATACTAACTACCCATAGCTTATGTGGTAATATCAAAAATACACGCTGCATGATTGAGATTAATAGTTAGATATAGTACCTAACATTTTCAATGGTTTTTAAACGAAATTTTTCATTTTAATTAAAATGTTCTTGCTTGAAGAATAACTTTCATTTTAAAAGTAATATCTGAGAAAAAAATATTTGAAATCTTTATATTTTCAAAAGGGAGCTCATCATAATATTCAATTACAGCTTTAGCCCTAGCCTTCGAGATCCAACTACACCGCCGTTCGAAGGACAGGAGAACCGTAGAGCCGTCAACGAGAAGGGCGGTCAGAGTGAGCGTGACCGCTAAAACGGTCAAATGCGTGCGGAGACTCTTCAGAAGGCTGACGGCGGCTGCTCAGGGCCAGCTCGACAGGGCCTTGGGACCTGCAGCTTAAGAAGAAAATCCTAAGATAAATCATATAAATAAACGATCTTACCAGGATTAAAGTCCCACCCAAATGATGTCAACTGTCTTTTGTTTTTTGGTCTTATAAATACGTTTAGACTTCTTAACACTGCACAGTCGTTTTAAGAACAGGAGAACCGTAGAGCCCTCAATGAGAAGGGCGATGAGAGTGAGCGTGATAAACGGTCAAATATGTGTGGAGATTCTTCAGGAGGTCGACCGCGACGGCTCAGCACCAGCTTGACAGCGCCTTGGGACATGCAGCTTATGAGATCATAAAAATTATATGAGCTACTAGAGAACAGATCAAATTATTTTAATAAATATTTGGATCGGGATTTTTGTGACCCGTGTAACCTAGGGGTTAGGGCGTCTGCTGCGAATGGAGAAGACGCTGGTTCGTTCCCGGCTATGGGAACTGGAGGTCTTGGTCCCTTTTTACTTTGGCATCTATATACCTAAGTTGAAGTAAGTGCTCTTACCGATATTTCTCTCACTCGGGAGACCAATTAAAACTTTACAAGTAATTAATTTGGCGGTGCATTCTGAAAAGGATTTTGGCCTCCTAAACGAGAACACGCCATTTGCCAGTTATTGACTTGAAAATGAAACTGATCTGCCTCCACTTTGTCTGTCCAGTGATAACATGAAAAAAACCTTCAAATTGTTTTATGGTTTTATAGAAAATATATTATGAATCTCTACGCTTTACTCTGCTCTAGACCGAGGAAGAAAGTGAGGGAGGGCTTTGCCCAGCAGTGGAACACTCTTGGCTCTTAAATAAATAACAATTCATAAATACGCTTTACTGCACTATGACTCAACAACAGCTAAACATGTATTGTTAAACGCTGTAAAGTTGCCCAATATGCCAGTAGATGGCGCTAAACTACCGGCTACAACGCGCTATCGAGATCTCTGTACGCCACATTATATAGGTTCAATAGAACATCAAATAAATGGGTATTACGTTATCAAGTTAAGTGTTGCATTACAAATAGTAGGAAGTGCAGTGCAGTGTCGCCAGTGTCGTGAGTGAACATGTATATTCCGACCAAAAAGAGTAGAAATTAAAAAGTGGCAATATCGTAGTGTCGTCCCTTTCAAATCAATCTAAAAAAAAACGGGACGACACTACGATGTTGCCACTTTTTAATTTCTACTCTTTTTGGTCGGAATATATTATGATTCTTATTTATTTTACCAGTCTTATTTTTTATTGAATAAGAAAAAAAAGCAATTTTATAATATTATATATTACGAGACCCATCATAGTTACGTAATTTTGTTAAGAAATGACGAAGCGCGGACTAGATTATTGTATCAAAAAAGTTAGTCGCGTATCAACTGAAACAAGATAAGTAAGTTGGGAACTCGACTCTTGGTTTATAGCTCAACTAAAAGTGATTAGGGCTTTACGTGTCATGCAAAAAGTTCTGTACGTGCTGGTCGTTAGTATTTAGCAGACTGTTTTTAATGACTTTAACGACATTTATTAAAAAAACTAATAAATAAATATAATATTTGGGCGGCAGTAATAGTGAGGCATAACATATACAATAGAAAAAAATGATTAAAACAGAAAAAAAGTCACATTTTATATAACATAGTTCAAACGAAGGCGGCCTTTGTGATTTGATTTATTGCTATTTAGTAGTCGATATACACTCGAGAGCAAAAGTTTCGGTCACTAGCAGTTCCTTGAATATCTTTAAAATGAATATCTTTTGTGATATTCAAGAAAATGCTAGTGACCCGAAACTTTTGCTCTCGAGTGTAGTAATTGCATTATTGTTCACGTTATATAAATGTAATGTAAGTAATCTCTTTGGGTATAAAACAACCATGATTATTAAAGTTAGTAATAACTAAAAATCTTACTTCATGTTGTATTTATTAAATTCTGTTGTAGATATGAAGGATATTTTGTGACGTAAATCTTTAGGTTTAGAGATACTTTATTACTCCCAAGAACAATACAGTTCACTAAAATGAGCTTAAATATTAGATTTCCTTAAAATAAACAAACTTATCTTACTTTATAATTATGAAAGTTGAAAAAATAACTTGAATATTTCCCGAAAACCTTTGGCATTTCCGTGGATAATTGCAAAGCGGAGACTTCCAACACCCACTTACTTCACCCAGTCACGAATCCTCCCGCTATTTAAGAGCCGCCAGGATGCTCGCGTGAACTCGCGTCCCCATACAAACGTAGTTTTGCTCTCATTTTAAAACGACATGCTTTAGAACCACGAAATTTAGCATGGGCATTCTAGTAGTACAGATCTATGTCGGTAATTCATTTTCGTTGCTAAAAATTGTAATACAAAGAAAATACAGCCAGATACAGATTTACATACAAAACTTATTTTTGCTATATTTTCTTTGTATTACAATTTTTAGCAACTAAAACGAATTACCGACATAGATCTGTACTGCCATAATGCCCATGCCAAATTTTGTGGTTCTAAAGCATGCCGTTTCAAAATGAGAGCAAAACTACGTTTGTATGGGGACGCAAGTTCACGCGAGCGTCCTGGCGACTCTTAAACCATTTACACATCGTGCAAGTTCTATTGTCTGGCAATCAAGTGAGGCCGTAAAGGTGATAGTAGTAATTCGTCTTATCGAATTGCCGTTAAGGGAAGAAAACAAAAAACTGTGGGCAATTCTGAAGCTAACCCCGATGAAGTAGAAACGTTTTTTTAGAATATGGACATTGTAATATTTGAAGAACGTTTGAAATGTTATATTTTATTTTATATATTTATTTGTTCTGTTCTGATTTGATCACGTAAGAGCGAACTGAAAAGTACACGTACCTTTTTAAAGTGAAAATAAATTTCTGAAATTAGAAATAAATTTCTAGGCGATTTCGAAATATCAGGGAACACAAATAAAAAAAATGTAAAAATAAAAGAAAAATAACGTAAGGTCAGATTGGGTCAAATAACTTCTATGGAAATGACATGGATTTAGATATATTCCTTTAGCCTATGTGTTTTCTTCTTTCGTGTCACATGTTGGGATTTTTACACCTGTTGTTCTCATCGGAAGATCAGCGCTGGCAATCGCTAGCACCACGCTAAGATCAGGTCATTTCGTGGCACTTTCACATTTTCTTTTCTCTTTGTCAATGTATTTTATATGTATGTTTCTATGAATAAACTAATTATATTCTATGAATTTTTAATCTATTATATAGAGCTCTTCTCTACCTGTCAACGAGAAACACTTTAGTTGTGGTATCAAATAACTGGTTACCTTCGATAGTGTTGAAAGCTCCAACAGACTGCTGGATGGAAGTCGACAGTTTGAAAGCTTGCCGCAAGTCATAAGTTACAGATTCGATTTTATTTGTCATTTTGATGCCTTGGAAAACACTTTTCCACAATATAAGAGTCTGTGCGCAAGAAAAGTGCTTGGTGGGGGTAACGAGAACGATCGCAGTGCACAACGTGACAAGAAATAAAACTGCAACAGCCCCAGTCAGCTGCCAAAATGGTGAATGAGCCAGTGACATTTCATATAACTTAATAAAAAAATAGAAAAATAAGACATTGAAAATCAGTCCAAGAGATGGCGCCACAATCATGCACACAGCGAATATAGGTACATGAACGTTTTGGAAAACAGCGGTGTCCGCTCATCTGGCCGCTCGCCGGTGTCACCAGTCGCGTGTCTTGAGTCCGAGACCTTAGGACAGTAACAATGATATAACCTAGGGTAATTAGCAACCGGGGGGCGTCGTGGCTAGTAATCACATTCCCATGGCATGCGTAAAATTTTTGTTCTGAGAACATTCCGTGTGTCAAATCTCGTAACTTTGGAACCTTCTCCTTGGTGTATTGCTAGGAGAAATGCCAGCAAACTCGCTGCATCTAATCACTTGAGCAACCACTCAAGATATGAGCAGCCGGGTGACACCTCGGGGAGCGCGATTGGATTTCCTGCGCGGGATCTAATGGAACGCGTACTATTTGTGCATCTTGTAGTCAAAACTCGATAGCTGGCAGGCCTAGTGTAAGATATATCATACAACGCATCGCTTTAAGTATAGCGTCGTGACATGACATGCTTAACACACATCATGGAATTATTCTAATTCAGTGCCTTAAAGATAACCAATATTTTGACATTGTTCCTGACATAATGATTTATCATGCAGCATCTGATATAGATTTGACATTTATTTGACATCTTGACAATGCGAACAGACAGGTTCGTACATTTTGGTCCTTCGAACCGGATATGAACCGGCGACATATGAATCTTCCTGACTGCCATTAAAACTTACCTACGTCTAAAAGTAATACCTATTTATATTATGTATGGCCACTTGTGAAAAAATGGATTCATTTTAATGTGATAAAAACATGTTTTTTTCACATTAAATGTACCTAGGTACTCATATTTTCAGACGTGACGTGACTGTTAATGAGATGCATTCTCCATAGAAAACTATAAAAAAACCAGTGAGCACATATTTAGGTCAAATGTTGCGAACGAAAATAATAAGACGAATTTCCTATCAACTTTTCCGACGAAGTCTCAGTGATTCCCTCACTTTCGTTTCTATAACTACGGCCTTAGAATAGTGAAACCTAGATAGTATGTACTGCCAATGTTTGTCTAGAAATGATCGCTCTGGATAATACCGTCTGTTGTCTACAGTTTTTCAGTTTTTAAGTTTCTGATTTTATTCCCTTTAGTATTTTAGGTTAACAGTAAATATTGCATAATTTTTTGAGTATAACATTTGCTGGCGACCAATCTACCCCACTGCGCATAAAAGTACAAACAAATGTATTTAAAAACCAGCGTCATATAATTTTTCTATTCTATTTATATTATATGGAGTCTGTCGTAATCCTCACACAAATAAACATAATTTACTAAAATTTCTATAACTTTCTAGGGACTTTCACTTTTAACTATATAACTCCTGCTACGCGCGAAAGCAATGTTACGCTGTTCGAGCAAGTGTGATGAAACCAATTAAATGTATTTTGTAATAGCGGTAAAACCTGCCAATGTTTGATGAACTGCCAAGTAGCGAATTGATACAATTTCATGTCATTCTGACACTTCACTAAGTATTACTTTTTCATTTTTGAGCAATAAATATGAACCTTTGGTTGAACCTACCCTTTAACAAGTTGGTATTAGGGCCAATCAACATTTTGACCGACAGTTTTGAGTGTCTCTTGCGTTACTCAAAATGTCTCTGGAGTTACCAAGAAATCGGACTTCTAATATACATAGATTCTGTTTATTAGGTTTAATAGGTGGGGGCTCTAATGTTTCGACATACAACATAAAGAGAAACACAGAAAAGTCATTATTTATAGGTGAAATTTTCAAACGAAATTTAAAAGTTGAGGACAGATTTGTGTCGGTCAAAATGTTGATTGGCCCATTATTAAACCAGTTTTCTAAGCGTTATTTTTCTATGAGGGCAATGATTTACGGAGCGATAAATCAACAATGAAATATCGCCAAGTATTTGTTAATTAGACCCAGATACGGCGGGAATTTGAGTTAGGCCATCTTTCATTTACTTTTTGGAAATTTGATTTCAATATTGACGAGGAAAATTCCTAGAAAATGGAATGATTGGACACGGTTTTCACGTCAAATTTTGTTGGCGTCCTAAAAATAACTCTCTATCACAATTTTAATCGATAAAAATTTAAAGAAAAATTTGAAGTTAGAGTTGCTTTTTGAATGGACCTTAAATCAGCAGCAAACATAACTTAATATATTATCAATACATACATATAACAATGCTTTTTAAAATATAAGGTCCTAATAATTGTTGGTCGCACACTGATCCGCATTTAATGCATTAGTCCCTTTCACACAGTTGCCATGGTGAGGTAATCCTGCGCCGTAACAGGAACCCGCCGTTGCAGTACCTTACGGACTACAATGAAGTCAGAAGTTGCATGTCCTAGCTCGGTTTTTAAACAAGTTTACTTATCTAAAGGAACAGTTAAATAACGAAAGAAATTTTATTTGGGTTTGTACAGAATATCATTAGTATATACATATTTATTTAAACTTTATTACAAAAAAGAAAATCTTAATGTACAAAAGGCGGACTTAATGCCAAGAAGCATTATATTTATATACTCGTACTGTGTACTCATAATAGTAATCAAAATGACCTCCATCTCAATCCTCTATAAACTCTCAAAGTCGTAATTGAATTTTATATAATACTTAGGACTAGTAAAATTGTTCTACGGCAATTTCAAAATAACAAAGGTTAATACATGTTATTTTTCTAATATCTGCGCTCTCCGAGAAATTCAGGTATTTAGGGTATTTTACGAAATATAAGAGGCTACTTTTAACAAAATTACAGACTCGTTTAGTTCACAAAAATATTCAATAAAAGTTAATTTTAAAATTCCCTGGGTATAAGTTTATGGTAAATCTCCATAAACATGTGCAGTCGCCATCAGATATATCGGAGCGGCCAAGGTGGTGTAATGGACACGTCGTGAGAGCTTCCTAAAGCTTACTTACCTAAAGCTTCAGCCTGAAACTACTGTAATTATAAATACCTAAGTAAAGGAAATTACTACAGGAAAGAAAATGAAACAAAAGATTGAAGTTTAAAAGGAAAAATTATTTATTTAAAGAATTGATTTTGGATTTTTGTTATTGAAAAGCGAAACACGGACTATTTACCCCTAATGCTGTCCTTGATGACGTCATTAGGTATCTACTTCGGTTCCTAGGCATTTGCATGATGGAAAACCAAGTAGACAAACGAAAAACCATCATGCGCCGTATTACAGTAAAGTGAATAATATAACTATAATTACCAATACATTAATTAATAACTTAACTATACCTACAGTAGCTTGCTCTGAGACGCAGTTTGGCCAAGATGATCGTGAAAGCTAGGGAGGACCCAACGTTGTGTATGTAGTTACCTCAAGTCCTTTTCGATAAGGTGAGAGAGTTAACCGCGATATTTAACTACTTATTTCCTAACATAAATGCAACGTAATATAAATAAAGTAGACATAGAATAGTTAGTATAGTCACTGTTGACGTTAAGAGAGAGACGAAAATATTGAGTAATAAAATACAATAGGATTATTATGGTTAAGTAGATATTTCGTTGTTTGTTAGATAGTTGTATTTACAACAAAATATATTTATTTGTAAAAGGGGGTTGCTGGACTCCCAATGTAGTGGTTGATGGCGATGTACGCCAGTACAAAATATGTGGTATGTCAGTCATGACAGCTCTGTCGTCCAGCGGTGGGATCACGGTCGTAGCCTACGATCCGGAGCTTGATGGATCTGGTGATATGGTTTTCCACGGCCATTAGCCTACGGAAATGAAGATGTTTATGATCACAGCCAGTGGCCTACGATCTATTCTGTTTGTGCTTTCTGAGCTTTGTAAAGATCCAAGCGTGCGACGGGACGTAGCCTGCGTCTCGCTCCATACATCTATGTATAGTTGACAGATAACCGCCAATTCCTCCACACCACATATGCAATTAACGACTGGTACATTTAATATTTAAGTAAGCAAATACTTACCATCGTTTATGACGAATGGTATATAAGATTAGGAAGTAAATAAACAAGTACCTATCATCGCTAATAAGCACTATCTGAATGGTATCTCGATGTGTAAGACCCTCACCGCCTCGATAACATCGCTACTAGAGCTTCAACGGACTTTACGAACACTTTGGAATGCTAATGGCGAACCTATAGTATGGTATGACCCCTGTAGGAACATGCTAAGCTGCGCATCATATGTTCAGGTGAATATGCGTGATACATTAAGCGTTGGAACCTGCCCGAAGGCCATCCGTTGCCACCCAGTTACCATCAGACACGCATGCTACATAGAATAAACCTCTACGCTAGGAATCCAGCAGTAAATACTTTATATAATTACTATAGCGTTACATAAAAGAACCTATGATATGATATCGGTTCACAGTGGCCATTTGTTAACCAATATCGACATGTAATAGGTTCAAATATAAAATAAACAACAAACACGGACACAAGATAAATACAACATGCTAGCTATGTTACGTATTTGAAAACCCAGTGAAATAGTACCCTACATTCAACAATAAGTCAAATATTAAATCATTGATATAGTCTAACCCTATATTGAAACATACATTCAACTTACGAATCGATGATGATGATAGATGAAGACTGTTTCACTTGTATTTAAGTATTTATTCAATGTATAATTAACATGTATTTAAGTACTTATTTAGACAGACGGACGGCTTTTGGCAGAGCGGTATATTGCTTCGCTTCGTTCAATAAAATTATGAACTAATTAAACTCAAATACAGAAAGATCCCTAATTTATTGTAACCCCTTAACACGGCTCAAACATTTACTAATGTAGTTTAATTATGCGAATATCTTTATCCTAACACTCACTGCAGGTAGACAATCATAGAACGTAATGCTTAAAATACCCCGGTAATATAAGAAAATTATTGTCCATTGTTATAATATTCGCACGACGAAAGTATTAAAATAAAAGTGAAATATTTAAAAGAACTCACCCCGGAATAAACGTAGGTGCTAACTATCCAACCAGGCTTGGGTCCTAGGTCTTGTATGGGAGCTATTTACTGGCCGACGATCACGTTCAAACTAAGTTCCGGCCTCAGCCTACCAATCGCTTTTATAATTTTACGTACCCTGACTCCCGCAGTCTTCCACTTCCCCTACTCAGTTTTAAGCCAAACGAATCCCTTAACCAATGTACTAATTACTCACTTAGTTTCATTATTGAACCTAATTATCTATGACATAAGGGTGTTGAGTCAAACTACGGATACCAAAACTAAGTGAATGGTTAACTGTCAAGGTTCAAATTCTCTTGCACATAGCACTCGTCGCCCGCTCGCCTCGACTCGAAACCTGCGAAAAACTCAAGCAAATATGCGGGTAGATGAATGTAACCCTCGTTCGATGCAAGATTATTTCCACCCGCATTTACACAAAATTATTAATCAATAATTACAATTTTAGGATTTCCTGATAAATTACTGATTAAAACTTATAATCTTTATTTGGATAAATACGATAAAAATATAGGGAATATATATATGATAGTTAAAAATACATACAATAGTGTTTCTACTGAAAACGAAAGTAAATTCATTATGACCGCGTGGTTTTATTTTACCAATTCTTATGAAAATACTTATATTTTTAATAAAACTCGATAGCAATGCTAAGAGAACTATATTGTTTATCAAATGTAAATATTTGTTTCTACTCGGAAGCAAAATATTAACGCGAACATGAAACAATAATGTTGACAACGAAACCTTCCTAAATTACGATTGGTTTTATATGATATCATAAAATATAATGTTATTTTAAATGCTTATTCCGACCTAGGAATTAGATTTTATGTTACTATTATATTTCTGTTGTTTTTCACGAACATTACGATTTAAAGGTTAGATTTTATATCCCAAAAATGTATTCGAAAATACTATTCTATGTAACCTAAATGAACTCTTATCTTAATATTTAAATGAAATTGCATATTATTTAGAAAAGCCACTTGAAATAAAGCTAGTTTTCAGTGTTTATTTTAACACTAAATATTGCTTCATAGTCTGAACTAAAGTTATGAAAATTAAGATATTACTACTGGTTGATTTTGTGATACTCCATATTTTCCTAGTGATTTGTAAATCGAGCTTTAATATTACAGTATGATTTTAATGAAAGCCTAATGAAAAACTTGTAATTTTCCCTGGAATGAAAAATGAAAATTGCTCCTGATAATCATTTATAGCAAAGTTACAGTATCGATCGACTTTAACCAAAATATGCAAATAGGCTCTATGGATTCATTACATTTGTCACTAATATCTGAACATCGCCCCTATTGTCAAAGCGATAAAGTGTATGTTCAAATATTTTTGAATATCTTGGCCGCTCCGATATATTTGATAGCGACTGTACTCTACATTCTACGCTTGATTTGAATGGTTGATTTGATTTATTTTTCTACGCCGATACCAATAACAAAACTAAAAGCATTTTAACTAGTTTTTACTCGGTTTCAAAGCCGTATAATTGAATCAACAATGGGAATAAATAAAATCCACGGATTACTTCACTGTTTGCTATTCACATACTGAATAATTAAATATAGATACGATGTTGCAAACTTGTTAAAGTATGATACAGGATGAATACAATTAGTAGGTAATTACTTAAGGGTCATTGGGGGAAAATTAATCACAAAAAAAATTAAACAAAAAAAACCGACTTCACTAAGCCTCCACGTTTCTAAAAGCAAATGCCCGAGCTACTGTAAAAAATACTGAAATCAATATAGATGTGCCTGTAATACTGAAGAGTTCCCTCGATTTCTCATCATCAGACCCTGACCTGGTAATAATGGGACTAACTGAGAAGTCTTTCAAACAAAAAAAAAAAATTCCGAATCCGCCCAGGCGTCTTCAAATAATCTGTAAACATAAGAAAAAAAAATGCAAAAATAAAGACCCCGACGAATTGAGAACTTCGTCCTTCGAACTCGTAAAGTCGGTTGAAAATATGATTGTAAATGTTATTTTACATTTGCCAGCAAAGCCTCTCTTGCCTTGAGACTGTCGCAATGCTTAAGATTCTACTTACTAGCCAGCTTTTAGCTACGTTTGAGGCTTAATTTTTGAAACATTTATAAATACTCAGGTCTTAATACAACTTAAGATGTAAACAAAACTTTCTACCTATATAGAATATAACATTTATATTTAAATGGTACAATCACCCCTAACCGTATATTCCTTGTGCAACATAAGAAGCGGTTTTTGACACCTGTCATCTCAGTACATTTTATAACCTAAAATCGATTTTAGGTTATAAAATGTACTGAGATGACAGGTGTCAAAAATCGCTTCTTAGATTGCACAAGGTATAAGTTTTTGCTTTGGTTACCATAAGGTGGTAAGCGGATTGTGACGTGGCAACACAACGTTACCGCTTCAAACGACTTTTACGAAAAAATAACGCTCAAAGGAGGTTTTTAATAGGGAAAATCTCGGACGGGTAATTAGACTGGCGTTCCTTAGACGTATTAAAATTAAAATGGACGGTGACAATAACAAGGTTTTGTTCTTTGTTGCTAATTCATTTTAGAGATAAGAGTCGAAACCTTTGATAGGTGCCAATTTGTTTTAATATATTTCCTGATAAAGATATTTTTATAACGGTTTTAACTTTTTATCGTTTATTTTACATTAATTTTTCCTTTATTTTAGTCTAAATATAATCGTTTAATTATAAGTATTTCTCGAACTTAAGCTTGTTAAGGACGCCCTCTATACTTTGACTAGTGATAACTTTGCCTTCGAAGATGAAGGTCTCCGACTAGGTCATTTTTTATTTATCACGATTATTGGAATACTATGAATGGATATTTTCTATTATTTGTAGATAATATCGATATAAGCATACTTACTCACACTCTACATAAGGTCTTACAAAATTTGTACATGTTCACACATTTAACCAGAATTTGGCATGCAAAAATTTAACTTAAAATTAATGTCATATCAACACAAGATTTAACAAATACACAAAAACGAGATAAACAAACCATTATAATAAAATAAGGAAAATGAATATATTTTATTATCATACGTATAATGGGACATTCTTACAAAAACTGACCTAGTCACACAGGAAGGTTAATAAAGTCTGGTGTAATATAAATGAGATTATACTTATAATTTTACCTTCTTACTTCTTTAAACGCAATTTAAGACCCATTTTCGTTTAATAAGCGAAGATTTCAACAACTCCCGACAATCCTCTTAATTATTCATAAGAGTGCTTAGCGAATTAGTCGAACAAAAGACAAATCTCCCTTTTTACGTGCTATAATAAATTCATCTCTAATTATACCGGGCGGGGCCATCTCGTCAACGAGGGCGTTAACTCAACGATTGAGCCATTATGTAACCGCTGGGTCTTTAATTGAGTCTTAAATGTCTGCTATTTAATCGTTAGCATGTTTTACATGTAATTAAAACATAATCCGTTTATAAAATCCTTTGAAAATTTTGAATACTATGTTAATACATTCTAATCAGTTTTAGTTAATCAAATTTAAGTAGTCATAATATACTCGTATTTCTAATGAGCTAAATTGTTGTACAATGTAGTTTCCTTACATACTATCAATGGCTAGATAAATTCGACATTGTTTAATCTAAGAGTTTGGAAAAATAAAAAAGATACAGTCCAAAATCAAAAGGGGGGATCAATCCACCCCAGGTTCCCCTAAATTCGAGTATTGGGACATTAAAAGTATGCGTTGGGGCTCTATTTTATACGCTGTTAAGACGTAAAATATTAAAATAATTCAAGCCGATATCGCCAGGCGGACTCATAGTCGGCGGGCCCCCTAAATTATAAACCTTTTGTTACATTTAAAAATAATAATTACATTGGTATTGGTACGGTCGAAGGGCTTAGACAAAATGTCAATCGTAAGTACCAAATGTCAATCGAAAAACAATTTATTTTCAATAAGGAAAACAGTTTATCTTGTCCCAGGAAAAGGGAAATAGTATAGAAATTCCATACACGTGTTCTCTTTATCCACCTGACCTTTAACTACTTTATTTAAATCATACTGTATGTATAGAGTACTCTAAGCTTTATAGATGAATTATCGAGAGCGTGGAATTGCATATGTAGTAGTATTGTTTGTTTACAGGCATTCTATATTTGAATCCGCACACAAAGAGGCACAACACGGTACAACCACTACATATGCAATTCCACGCTCTCGATAATTCAACTATATGTGTATGTCTTCCCCGACCACGGAACAATCGGAGAGGCCCTTTCGACTGTTAAAAAACAAGTCAGGGGTACACTAAGCGGATGTTGCCCCTGCCCGGTGTCATGAGACACACGCAGAGACAGCCCCTGCCATGGTGTAAGGACTATTGAGAGTTAATGGAGTCTAAAATGTACTAGGCTATTGGGTGAACAGTATGGACTAATTACTGGGCTATTGGGTGAAAAACCGGATGCCTGCCTAATAAAACGGTATTCAATTTTATTACCGACTGGCGACTCGCCCTAAGCTTTATTATTGTATAATACGTAACAAAAACCTACCATAATAGCGCTTCAAATTAATCTAATCCAATTAAAATATCAGATTCCTAAATTTATTGCGTAAGTCTAGACTAATTAATAGAAAGTATGTAATGAGTACCGACTAATTAGGTTCCTACCCTTTAGCAAGAATAAACTTCACCTTACTTTGATTACAGCGTGTATTTTTGATATTACCTCATACGCCAAGGGTAGTTAGTATAGACCCTAACAAACATACTACCATAATATATGATTTATTAAAATTTTACGATTTTTACTTTTCCATTTAAAATATTTCAGCACGCAATGTATCGCTACCCACATGATTAGTGATTACTTTGCCCTAAAATGTCACAACTGATGATGCGTCAGTGCCTACATTGCGGCCCGAAACAATTTAAAAAAATCAATTGCTCTATGTTAACTAAGAGCAGAGACTATAGAGATATAGACGACCACAGCTTAAGAATTTTTGAAGCTCATGTCGATTGTGCCATCTATGTCAAAATCCCCTAAATATACCGAATATGTAAGAGACACCTCCATAGCCCAGTTGGTAGTGACCCTGCCTACGAAGCTGGAGGTCCCGGGTTCGAATCCTGGTAAGGGCATTTATTTGTGTGCTAATCTCAAATATTTGTTCCTGAGTTATGGATGTTTTCTATGTATATAAATATGTATTTATATATCTAAGTATGTAATATCATCGCCTAGCACCCATAGTACAAGCTTTGCTTAGTTTGGGGTTAGGTTGATTTGTGTAAGATTGTCCCCAAATATATTTATTTATTTATTTATTTATTTAAATGTCACCTGCATAGCTACTCCACCTAGTAACAAATATCGTACTAGTAGTACACTGGTAGGTGGAGTAGCAGTGCAGGTGACATTTCTTTTACATATTCGGTATCTTTAGGGGGCTTTGACATAGATGGCACAATCGACATGAGCTTCAAAAAGTTCTTAGGCTGTGGTCGTCTATATCTCTATAGTCTTTGCTAAGAGTTAACTCAATATTTATTACAATATCGATTTATAATTTCATAACTTGCGTCTGGCTTCCATTTGAGGTTATATCAAATAAACACGCGGTATAAATCTCCTTTATATTAAATAAACGTGCAACTTGATTCAGTGTCGTTACTTCACAAAAGGTTTACTATAGTTTATCTTCGTAGCTAATTTCGAAACGTCGTATGTCTCCATGTATTAATAAGAGCTTCAGTCGTTTTAAAGTTGAGTTAAGAATAGTTCTCCGGAGGCAGGTGCTAAAACAGAGCGAGATAGCGGATGTTGCGTAGTTGAACTATGGTCGAGAGCGCTGGTGTGAAGCAGGGTTTGTTTACAACAGGTTACCTCGCAGAACTTGAGTTTAGATATGTTAATATATCATATAAATAGAAGTTAAGATACAAACTAGACAAATATGTATGCAGGTGGCACAGGTGGCAGCAGCGTCACTGTTAAGTTTTTAAACAAACTGGCAACATTACGTTGACTTCAACTTTTTTAATTTTTAATCTGTGAACATGTACCTAAGGACAAATTTCCACCTCACTAATACTAAAAACTTCAGTGTTTTATATTTCTCAATTAATGCGCTTTTTTTCTGTTTCAAAAATTTGCAAAATTTGAAATGAACTCCCATACTATAATCGTCACGTAGTGTTTCTCTTTCACTCGCGCTGAAAAAGATAGGAATGGAATTTAGCTGTTGCCATCCCCTTAACCCTTTGACCGCCAAAGCCGTCAAATCACGTGCACGGAATATTGTGCCCTCAGCGCCAGGACGTGATATCACATTCAAAATATAACCGGGTTGCCTTCCGCGCGCGCTGGCGCTGGGGGCACGATTTTTCCGTCCGATGCTTGGCGTTCAAAAGGTTAATGCAGTAAGGGAACGTACCCAAACTACGTGACCAGTTTAGGGGGGGGGGGTGGTCGTCAAAATACTACTCTAGGTCACAGGGAGGAGGGGGGGAGTCTTAGGTTCTGTCACGTAGTCAATAATTATGCTCAAATATCGCGCTTCTAATTATAGGTTTCCATGCACTTTTGGCGTCACGCGGCCAGTGTCGAGTAAATAAAAGGCAATATGTAGGCAAAATTATGTTTTTTTGCTTTCTATGTCCAAAACATCACTCTAAACTATATGTGCGAGTTTTACTACGTGACAACTAGGGGGGAGGGGGGTCTTTGCAATTACTACGGATGGTCACCGAGCGGGGGGAGGGGGGTCAAAAACTGAAAAAAATGGGTCACGTAGATTGGGTACGTTCCCTAATTAGGATTCGGCAAACCGCGGCCGGTAGTGGCGACGGCGTGCCGCTCACCTCGCTTCCGCCTCAGCCGGTATTCCTACACTTTAGATACCTAAACTCCAGTATTTCTACGTTAGTACCGGTATTTATACGTGAATACCGGTATTTGTGCTTTTAGGTCACTTCGAGCTGCCCAAGATTAACTCTTGCTGGGCTATTTATTTTGTAGAGCGGATGTTTACTTCATGTTCTTCAGGATATCGTGTTTTGAATTTTCGTCTAGAAACAACATGTTTGTATCAATACATTTAAATTCTTCTAGTAAGGGAACCTGGGATAATTATTAGGAACTCCAAAACCACGACCGCGAGGCTGACCGATAAAATATATCAATATTAACGGGCTAATAAAATTGAAGAACCCGTTTTTATAGGTTTTTAATAATTAATTAAATACTTATTAATATACCTAAAGCTTGACCAGGAATATATGACTATTGTCAAGAAGGCGCTTTTTTTCTTATGTATATAATGACAGTTCAGTGTAGTATGAAAAAAATAGTTCCAATGAAATTCCGCAACAAGGCGAATACTCATATATTTCTGGCCAGGCTTTACATATACTTACGCAGGTATTTTAGGTAACCTTTTTTAAAGCAATTCTTACACTATAAAAAAATATTGCACCGGCGCGGCAAAGTGGTATTATCTGTGGCTGTACAGTCACCATCAAATATATCGGAGCGGCCACGGTACTCAAAAATATCTGAACATGCACTTTATCGCCTTGACAATAGAGGCGTTGTTCAGATATTTGTGACCACCTTGGCCGTTCCGATATATCTGATGGCGACTGTACATCTTTTAAAAGTGTAATTTTCACAGAAAATTGAACATGTGCATTTTAAATGATACTTTAGCCGCCTTGAATGTAGCTGCGAATATACTACCAGTAATGGAAAATCTTGGTATTTGTAGAGGACGATTTTCAGACGCAAATATAAACAAGTTTATTTCTCATTGCATTAAGTTGAATGCGTATTCAAGTGAGTAGATTCGTCAAAAAGAAGGTCCAAGAGTGAATATATGGAGTTTACACATTTTTTTTGTTACCAGCACTGAAACCAAACTTCGTCTACTAGGACACGTACAGTCAACAGCAAAGGTAGCTAAGCGGGAAGAGTGTTCAAAATGAGCTGGACATGAATTTATTATTAAGAGAATTGTCTTTTTTTTTTCAATGTAAGTGCCGGTCACTTAAACACATGGCGAAAAAAAATTCTCCTGTTACTCAATGGCTCGCTCATGGCACTAATTATATCTTGTAAAATATTTATATTAACAAATATATGTATTTGAATTAAACCCGTACCTTATAAAAGGAATCTTAAACCATAAATATACACAAATATAAATATTTTAAAAGATATAAATAGTTAATTACATAGAAGTCATCTAACTAATAATCAAAAATACGTGATCATTACATTGAGTAACAGGAGATGACATCCCTAACAAAATTTTTCAGCCATGAGTTTAAGTGATCGGCACTTAAAGTCCATACATTCGCTCTTGAAACACTGACATGATGCTAAGCAACTGACAGCTGTCAACGGCCAAACATGCAGCACAAAATTTGTTCTAGATGTCACATATTTTTTTTTTTTTTTATTTTTTTTTTTTTTATTTTTTTTTTTTATTTATTTTTTTTTTTGTCGAGGGGAAAATCATTTATGGATACTTCCGCGCCACGGGGCAGCGCGAAAGTTATGTCGGAGTCGCACCGACTAAAAACCCCCCGAGGGTCCTCCTCAACGCCATTTGGACGGCTCCGGGATCTCTACTGAACGCGCTGGTGCCGCCCTGAAGTTATGCCCTTACGGTTTTCAGCCTGTTTGAGGATCACAGCCCCGTACTGTGACCCTTGACTACCCCAAGGTTCCCTTTTAGTCGCCTCGTACGACAGGCAGGGAATACCGTAGCCATATTCTGATGCCCGGGCTACAGGGCTCAGGGGCGACAAGTTATCGTCGCCGCCTCCTTCTTCTATTGGGATCGGTACGTTCCCGTTCACGCTCTGCTATTTCCTTTTGGATCATGACTGCTTCGCAAAAGGTAATAGCTGCATCCCAAGCGGAGGTTCTGCCCAGCATTGCCGCTATGAGGGTGGATGGAGAAAGATCTTGCCCCACCTCTTGGACTAGAACCTGCCGCTCGGTTCTACCTACTTAATAAATCAATGGATCATTACCGAAATAATGTTTTAAAAACGAACGACGCATCTAAATATTCATTTTATCTTCAGCCCAAACAAAATAAATGGCCCAAACAAAACTAGTTTATAAACAGACTTTGACTTTGAAATTGTGACTTTCAGCTCTCCAGACGCAAGGCCGGTGTGCACCACGCAACGTTAACGAACTGGTCAACGTGAAACATAGCAAAACATGAAATTGAAAAAAGCATGGAGAAAAAGTTGTGAACCTTAGCCAGAGAGTAATAACATATTGGAAGGGATTTTGACGTGAATGTCCAAAAATTTTACGGACTTTTAAAAATATTCATCATGAGGCGAGGCGATGGTCAAAATTTCACAACTTTTTCTCGATGCGCACAATTTTTTTCACCTTTGTACTGAGTGAAAAGCATTCTAACATGGCGGCATTGGCGGCGCAGAGCTGTCATGCCATAGAGAAGTGTCAAAGTTTTCATATACCTAATATTTTTTTACGATGACAGTGACGTTGATGACGCCCATAATCTATCCGAGTATTGCGGGCAAAAAAACAACTGACGACGCGAGTGGCGCGACCGAATTAGACATGATTAGACATGATAAAATAAGGGGTGTGCTACTGCGGTGCTACCGCAGCACGAAACATGCTTGGTACAGCCCTGTTGAGTTGTGTGAGTTTGAATTGCGAACGTGATTTTGTATTTGTTCGTACATGGGTTAGGTACTGGTCTAATAGACCACCTTCCTTACTTTGTACATATTGAATTTTAAACCAATTTATTAACACATTCACTGCCCCCAACGCACATGTGCGTTCACCGTCATACATGTTTGTTCCTAGGCCACGCCCCCCGGCAGTGAATGCGTTAAATGTAATAGATGGAAAATAAGCAATGAATCGTGTTAAAACGATAAAAATATGTACAAGTACCTATTTGTTGAAATAAAAAAAACCCTAAAAATCAACCCTGGCGTATCATGAATCCTCTCCCGAAACACATCTAATCTAAATCGGACAAGAAATTTTAGAAATAAATGGGAACATTTATTTCTAAAACTACTTAATTTAAACGAAACTTTACTTATGCACAAACTAACAAACAATCGCCTCTCACCGCGTATACTCGACTCGAGTATCCATTCCATCGGAAGAAGAAAAAATAGGCATCAGTTTTCCCCGAATTCTAACAATAGACCCATTTCTCGATATTTCTCGATCTGTCAGTTTTCTACAAAACACCGAAAATCACAATGAAACTGCCACCGAGTGCTTAATTAAATTAAATTAATTACACTGGCAACACTACCATTATCTTACTTTCAAATCGAATTGTTTTAGAATATGATAATTGCTACAAGCAACGGACGCAGAAGAATTATAAAAAGATATTCCACTTTGTTAAAAATTCACAGTGAAATGTTTTCTTTTAATCTTCTTTAAATCACGATTTTTTGTTTCTTATAGAGGAAAAAGTATTTTTATGTACACGTACGATAAAAATGTAGTCGATTCGAAAAAAAATTGAAATCCTATTTAGAAAAGATCGCGATGCAGAGTAAAAAAAAACAAATCACCTATATCTAAAAACGGAGTGGGGTTAGAGTTTTTTATAAGGTTATCACATGTCACGGTATATTATGTAATTGAACGTACACATGATAATGACAATATTGACGCTGTAATATTTGAAGAAAAATAAAATAAAGAAGTTTATTATACAAAAATAACTTTTGTGTATTTGACGTATAACATTTTTGTGGTTACTTTGCGAAATAAACATTTATTTTTATTTTTGATATCAAAGATTGGTTAATCTTCTGTAAAGTATTCTATGTTGGGCGAGACAGGCCGCAATTATAAACGGCGTGTTGCTGATCCCCGACTAATTAAGGAGACACGTCGGAATCAGTTTGTTTGTCGTCCTGTGAACCGTAATTGTGCATTTGGACTTGTAAATTGTAGATATTGTTAAACGCAGTAAATGTGGATCTACAACTGAGTCTATGGCTGACAGAACACAAAAAAATATTAAAGAAGTGATTATGATAGCTTAGGTACTTTTTTGCTCTAAAGCTGACCAGACACTGTCAGTAATAATGACATTAATGACATTATTTCTCTACTCATCCTTTTCATTCTTCATATACATAGAAAAGGACGGGTATAGAAATAATGACATTATTACTGACAGTGTCTGGACCGCTTAAGGCAACTCCGTCGTTATTTTTGACATGCCGGAAGCGAGGTAAAATATTTAGAATTTTTATAAGACTAATTTTGAACGTTTTGTTTTAATTTCTATTAGCAATATATTTTAAAATAATATTTAATTTAGAATGAAATATATGAAACACGATTGCGTGTTGAAAAAATAATCGAAGTCCATTAAAACAGTGCAAATAGTTGCTCTCATCGGTACGCTAATGAAATCAATTAATACGGCGCAAACAACTGTTCTGTTTGCGCTAGGTACTGCTATTACTGCCACTTGGAGAACTCTCGTCTGGCCACCTAGGTTACCCTAGGTCACGCTGAAGCTGGTTCCAACCATGTTCGGTGACAGTCCGATTTTTTTTCCTTGTAAGGAAGTGAACGATCAAAATACAAGAGCCTAATGCACTGGTCTGACCAAATTCGCTCAGCTCTCAACACGATGCTCTTCACTCGGCAACAGATAGAGGAAGATGGCGCCAGATCATCAGAGGGAAGCTGTTGAATGACCACGACCCTCAGTGATGAGGAAACCGATGCAAGGAGGAGGGAGGAGGAGGCAAGGAAAACATTTCGGGTAATTCAACACGGAGTACAGCGGCATAGGCTCAACCTGAGCATAGTAAGTGTCCCTATAATCACTGTCAAGGCTTAAGGGGTTGATAGAGCAGTTGATGGGCTATCAATAAGCCTATCAATCTATAAAAATATGAAAAAACCATTTACATTTGGTCCAAATTTGCATAATCTGATAGCCCATCAACTGTTCTACCAAGCCTTTAAGTCTTGATGTTGGTTTTAGGGACAATAGGTGCAGAGCTGGCCCGTACCCCTATAGCTATTTTGCTATACTATGCTTATTTCTAGATCATCTGGCAGCTGTAAAGTGGTGGAGGTCAAATAATGCAAAATAATATACAATGTTTTTTCTTGTCATGTTAAAATATAGGCCCTGGCCTCTATAAATGATACAACTTCGGCAGTTTTACCTATGTTGGTAATGCTTTTTTCCAACTGAAAACCTCTCTTTGTCTGTCACCTGACCTCCACCAACTAAACGCTGCCTGATGCCCGGATCTAGCAATGAGGATGGTAAAGCAATCCAACTAGACAGGTTCCATTGCTCACATTATTGTGTCATATCTGACGTGGCCAGCTTTAAGTCCGATATTTTATAACACTGCCTTCTACATTATTTCTCTCATCATCTCTGCATCATTATTCTAAAGATCTTTTTAATTAAATATCAAATGCAAGTTTGTCATCCTGTATTTCTTTTATTGTTTTATATATAAAATCACGGGGTAATTCTCACCGGTCTACTAGGTTAGCGGGAGTAATAACAGATCAAATGGCCCCGCGATCGCGATGGAGATGGAATTATACACTTTGTAAACTTCCAAGAGTGGATACCTGGGAGTGGGAGTTAAAAAAATCTCGCCAAGTGCGGAGTGGATTCTTTCGCATTTTATGTAAATGTATTTATTTAATACAACCTGTATTACCAATCATTTTATAAAGTGTAAACTTTATATTTGCGTAGATACTTAAATAAGTTAAACAATAAAAATATAATTATCATATGTTGACGTCATTTCGCTTTATGTAAGTTTATTCCGACCAAAAAGTGTAGAAATTTAAAAGTGGCAACATCGTAGCGTCGTCCCTTTCAAATCAATCTAAGAAAACGGGACGACACTACGATGTTGCCACTTTTTAATTTCTAAATTTTTTGGTCGGAGTATACAAGGTGTTACGAAAATGCTGGTGATCCATTTAAGGGCAACATTATAAGCGGTATCGTTTTTGATAACGAACAAGTAGAGTAGAAAAATTAATAGTATTATGTATACAAAAAAACCTGTTTTTAGTTTTAGCTATACGATAGCATAAACCGACATACTGAAATCTTCAAGGATCACTTTGTTCACTGAAAAATCGCCCGACAATAGGTACATTTGTAATTTTGTATCATCGAGCCGGTTTAATGATGGCGTCTGAAGGTATATAAGAACTCCCTGATAAAGCAATGCAGTTTATGTTTGATGTAATCATAGCATGAGGATCAATGTTACTCTACGTCCGTAGGAAACACCTTAGACAACCCTACACGTGATCCGTGGGTGGTGCTAAAAGAGTAACAAAGGCAGCTGCACTGTCCCACCTGGACCCCGCAGCACTCACTGGATTTTCTTCATCATCTGCTTTCCCACTGCTACTACACCAGAGAAGTAATGCCTATCTATATCCAGTGACATGTAGGTACACGATAAAAAAATATCTATATGAATTTAGCAAGAAAAGTATGTTTTTTTTAATGAAGCTTATTTATTAAATAAATCACGGGTTACTCACGTCTTTTAAGTCGAATATTGCTCGACATGTTTCGCTCCATAACGAGGAGCTTATTCAATGTCGATGTGTGTGTTGTGTTGTTATCATGTCGAGCAATATTCGACTTAAAAGACGTGAGTAACCCGTGATTTATTTAATATGTCAGATTCGCACGGAAGTTTTGTGTCTAAAGCTTATTTCTATCGTAAACTTGTAACTGTAGTAATTGTAAGACATAAAACAAATAAGTGAACAAGTTTTCTAAAGATTTATGTTTATTGCATAATTTCTTACTTACTCTTAGAGAGCTTGTTCTAGTGATATAGATGTATGTCCAAACTTTGCGACCCTCACTGTTAAACAATTCAACTCTGACCTTTAGCTGAAGTTTGCAAGATAACAATGACCTTGATCAATGCGCAGACTATATATTTATGTCTACGTAAACTTTCCAACACGAATACAGAATACTGTAGCGATTTTCAAACCTAATTCGACGGGATAAAGTACAATTTTATTTAAATTTTATATAGTATGACGTGGCGTTATTTATGGGGAGGGAAAGTAACGCTGTGTACAGTCAGCAAAATGTTAAGCTTAAGCTCCTGCATAAATAAATGCAGGCAGTCGCTATAAAATATATCGGAGCGGCCGGCCGCGGTACTTAAAATATCTGAACATGCACTTTAATGTCTTGACAATAGAGGAGTTGTTCAGATATTTATGAGTAGCTTGGCTGCTCCGATACATCTGATGGCGACTGTACTAAGTGTTTCTGACTATACTATACTAAATTTCTTTACTAAAAAGTAGCGAAACGCTAAAAGTTGTCCACGTAAGCCATACAAGGTGTAACAAAAATACTGGTGATCCTTTTAAGGGCATAATTGGTATCGTAATCTATTTATGACTTCTGTAAACCGTAGACTCCCCCCTCCTCGAAACTTTTTTTTAACCTCTAAGGAAGTGTGGGCTTGACCTTTTACCCGAAAATGATTGAAATCCGCCCATAAATAACGCGACTGCAAACTTCACCCCTTTTCCCCCCAATCAAAAAAAATGGCTCGACAATTTTTGGCAAAGAAATCAAGGAACGTACATGCCAAGTTTCATCGAAATCGGATGAAAAATGCGACCTCTAGACCGACACTGACCAAGCAACCTACCAACCAATACACACACATCAATCTGTCAAATCGTCGTACCAGTGAGAGACCCCAGCCCCAACACGCACCCGCGCGCCCGTGCGGCCTCTCCTTGTGAGTTAAAACGGAGCTCGGCTCCTCAGTCAAAAAAAAGTTAAAAAAAAACTAAGAAAAACAATGCTTTGTCGACAGTGATGAGTGTGGTGCTTATTTTTCAACAAACACATGAGTTATGTATGGTACACGTAGACAGTTTTCTCTAAACTGACCTAGATTGAGTTTATTTTTGATATGCAAATAAAAAGTGAAACCCAGAAAAAATTGACCACTATTTTTATTACTCTTACCCGCTTAAACTTAATATAAATCTTACATAAAACCAACTCCGATTCAAACAGATAAACTTCAAAACTTTTATTTTTATACCATTATCCTCCAAAGTTTCCAGGATCTAGTTTTTGCAACTCCAGTCTAGAAACACGGAGGAAGCCGACAATAGCCGAAGTTTTCCGAGAGCATCCCTTCGGAAAACAAATTAGAGTTTTGGAGGTGTTTGTGTGATGTTAGCGGGCCCTTTAACTAGTGTTAACATGTTCCTTTAACCGCCTTTTTAGGGTTGCGTAGGGTTTCCTGCTATTAAACTACATTGGTAGTTTGTTTGATCTTTGAAGGACTGAGTTTGAATTTAAATAGATGTAAAGATATTTGAGCTACAACATATTATGTTCTGCTGTTAAATATGTAAAATTTTCTCTGAAAAATTTTGCTTTTCAGAATGTATTCAGTGTTTCTGTATAAATTCCTGATTCATAAACTGTCTAGTGTTTTAACAGGGACTATAGAGATATAGACGACCACAGCCTAAGAATTTTTTGAAGCTCAAGTCGATTGCGCCCTCTGTCCGAAAGCCGCCTAAAGATACCGAAATTGTAAGAAGAATGTCACCTCCACTGCTACTCCACCTAGTAACAAATAGCGTACTAGTAGTACACTAGTAGCTTATACATTATTAACATATAGATTTCAGATATGCGTTTTACACAAATTTGAATATATTGTATATTCAATTTATTTTAACGTTAGTAATTAAAATAACGTTGTTATTAATATTTTAATGCAATTTATATTTAAAGTGGTTACGATTTTGGCGATTGATATTGTAGTTCAATAACATTGGGCAAATATAAATTTAAAAAAATGTTATCAGACAATCTTAAAAAATATCGTCTTCCAAATTATTTCTACGATACGCTGATTTCTGAGATCCGCTTGGCAATCAAAAATCGTAATATAAAATACAGACATAAAATTAGGAGCCTAAAATTTAAATGATGGATGCTGTCAAGTTCTACAACTTTGCCTACGATGCACAACTTTGCCTCGTTTGAAAAACAAGGTTCACCTGTCTCCCATCTCAGGAATAAAGATATAAATAGCTGTTTGGTGAAGAAAACCATGTTTTTTAAGCCAGGCAAAGTTGTGCCTCGTAGGCAAAGTTGTAGCACTTGACGGTGCTTAAAAAAATAACAAATATACATACTCTAAAAAATACTGGAATCGATGTACATACGAACAAACATAATTACGGTAAATATGTTACTACGCGTTCAAATATTTGATAAATTATTGACACAAGAGATATGTTTTATACAAAAAGCGATATACAGGCTGAATTTTAAGTCCTGAATCGAAATATGTTTTTCTAAGTCTATAAATAACGAACAATTTAATGCCCTTATTATATCAATTATTTTTCTTTTAATGGCGGTTTCATGCTATTACACCGACTTATTAAGATATTTAAATTAGTTAATTGAATTGACTCTTTGATTTGGAACTATCATTAGCATTTTAGTGATTTATCCTAGCGACAAATGAGATTTACTCATTTTTACATCTAAAAAATGTTAAACATCCGTTTTAATGTTACAATATCACCTTTAAAGGAAAAATAAATGACAAAAACATTATTAAAAAAACTGGTTTGATTTTAGTGAGAGTTTCGGCATTAAATTGTTCGTTGTTTATAGAGTTAGAAAAACACATTTCGATTCACGACTTAAAATTCATCCTGTATAGAGATATATCGTTCTGAGGGTTAATTGGTTGGTTTGTTGACACTATTCTAATTTGTATCAGTCCAAGGTTGAACAAGCAAGTTAAGTGCAAGCTCATCCGTGTATCAGTAACCAGTTAATTATCCAGGAACGGTATTCAAAATTTAAAACTATTATTTGTTAAGATATTGTAATCAATGTGATTTTTTTTGCATCAAAATTATATCATAACAAATTTTGATTTTTACAACAATAGTTACTAAAACCTTTGACGTATATTACTGACGTTGAACCATTTCTTTTTGAAAATTATTTGACAAGTGATAAAAAAATCTTATTTAACACAAGAAACGGCTAAACCGATTTTGATAAAACATGTCTAAAATCAATCGCTAGAAACCCAGCCTTTACATATTCAAAAAAAACTCATTAAGACAGCCACAGACCGATACACAGACAGTCACATATAGCGGCATAATTTATAAGACCCCTATTTTCGATTTAAAAAGGATAATCTGAATAAGCCATTAGTCATTATTGAGAGCTTATCAATCAAAATAAATCAAAAATATTCTTCGAATACTCCCAAGCACCAGTAACCAGTTAATTACACAAATGATTTGAGGCAAGTGTCATCGTTTAGCCCAATCGGCATCACGTTTTGAATAACCGCCGTAGCCCGTAGCTGCGCGCGCCGTAGCCGTAGCCGGCCGCTCAGTTGACTCGCGTAGCGCGCTCGAGTTCTACGCCGGCACTGCTACGATCGCGGACGAAAACAGTGACAGTTTTTTCCAGTGCGTTTAGTGTTGTGCTTGTGTTTTGTGAACTGTGTGATTTAGACGAGGTAAGTTTTTTGGAAAAAAATTTTTTGGTGTTTTTTTGTGTGGTAAATTTAATGTAAACAAGATTTTTATTGACGAGGATGTATTTATGAATGAAATTATTTAATTTTTTTCTCAATGCTTACTTATATAATACAATACAAATACTCTTTATTGAGCACCTCAAAAAGAAAAACAGTACAGAAAATTCTTAAAAATTATTACAGGCAAATAACAGGCAGCAATATAATATAACGGAAGTAATTTTTTTTAATATTAATTACATGCCGCAACAATTTATTAACCCAAGATATTAGTAACGTTTAAGTATATATTTAAAAATTAAATTCAGTTAATAAACAAATTTAAAAAAACTTAAATAAAAAAAAACAACGATGATTAATAGTCAAACATTAAAAAAATAGTATATCATCATCAATATACAATGAAAAGCAAAAACTTATTTTTTAGCTGTTTCAAAAACAACAAAATAACAACATAATATTAATATTATGCTTAACTATCAAAACTTTATGTAAATATTTAGGTTAATCGTTCAAGCGGCTGAACCGTGAAGGAAAACAAGCCATTAGGCTATAACAATTTAGTAAAACTGGTTTCCGTGCTAGTACTCATAATCATTGGTTTCCGACAACTGGCGCGATGTATTAACGATTAACGTTATTGTTAATGGTAATGGCGGTATTAAATAAACTATTAATTAAGAGGAAGTAATATTCCACATACAAGGTGTATCAAAAATGCTGGTGATGCTTTTAAGGGCATAATTAGTATCGTTTTCTGATTATGAAAAACAGGGGGAAAAAATCTCGCGAAAAAAATGTTTTTTTACGGACACTTGGCCGGCTATAACGACGCGTGTCAATAAAAAAAATTCACGTCAAGAAAATTATTTTTTTTACTTGCAATACTATACCAATTATGCCCTTAAACGGAACAACAGTATTTTTCTTACATCCTGTGTAAACAAAATACTGATTTGCACAGCAAAAAAATATATTTTGATGTGAATTCGGATTTTTAAACTGTGCAAGTCAGTGTTATTAGTTATTATTTTGTTGTGCGCTTAAATAATAATTATGCTTTTTAAGGCTTTAGTGTAATGAAAATAATTTTAATTTAAGACAATTAAAATACAGAAACCACTTAATTATTTGTCGGTAACAGTTATTTTTATTAATATAATGCCTGAAAAGTAAAGCAAAGCTCTTGGTTGTTTAATTAAATACTATTCACATTATATTTAAGTAATAAAATTTATAATTTTGTTTTCTAAAAATCTTATATTAAATCTACAGCTGTGAATTTAGTTTACGCATTGGTTTTTGATAATAACGGGTTAATTTTAATTATAACGTTACCAATTCCTATAAAAAAACCAATTAGTTTAAATCAATACCTTTAACTATTTTATTGTATTAATGTGGTGGTCGAAAGCCTAAATAAAAAAAAACTGCGAGCGCCAACTCGCCAATTATGGCAACCCCCCCCCCCCCTTTAATGATAAGGGGAGGCCTATGTTCAGCAGTGGACGTCTCATGGCTGAGATTCAAATAAAAAAAAATTCAAAATATATTTATTTCATATTATATTGGTTTTACAATGGCAATACAGTGATCCCCACACTAGGCTGAGCCTGTGACGTGGGGATCTTAAAGAAATACATGAACATTAAAGCTAAAATTAAAACTAAGAATATTGATTAAATGACCGAGAAACTATCTACTTAAGTACAAAAAGTCGGTTAAAATGGTCTTAGTAAGTTATAAGTAAGCGGTGTTTAAGTAAAGATAAGTATGTGTGTTTTTAATGTGTGTATGTATGTATGAATTAGTTATGTGTGTGTGAATGCCTACGAAATAAAAGTGTGAAAGACATAAAATAGGGAAGAAGAAGATTATGATGATGATGATGATGAATGTGATATGTCCATAATATTACCAATAGTTCAAGCTCCTTAATAAACACAATTAGGCCCGAATGACTGTAAATTGGTGCGTAAATATAACTTTGAGCGTTTGTTTATTAATTAATTCTAAGTTTACTCAACTTGCCCACTTAGCCGTGAAACTATGAAACGTAAATAACTCGTATACGTAGATAACATAATTTATACAACTTGCCCTCGGGCGTGGAATTGGACGAGTAATCAGAAATTAAGTTTTCTGGGTAATAATTTATAGGGACGGATTTATTTATTTACATACATACATACAATCACGCCTATATCCCAAAAGGGGTAGGCAGAGATCACGAATTTCCATTTGCTACGATCAATGCAGCAAAACAGCTCTCCGTGAGCCACTTCTCGCCCCCGTGAAGAACGAGACGTGATGGGTGGCGAACCGCATCGCCGCCATGCGGATGACTATTAATTAAATAAATCACCACAGCGTTCTCACGAGTAGTAGGGATCAGAGGTTCCCTTATCCCTATTCCCTATTCTTATTTATTTACTTAACACACAGAAAAAAAAGATATCTTAATCCAAGATATTCATTCCTGTATATAAGGAAAATCGATAATTTCTTAAATCAAGTAAATATATCTTGAACCAAGTAAGTTCTATCTCGGATCTACAAAATCATACTTGGTTCAACAAAATCATACTTGGTTCAAGAAATTATCGATTTTCCTTATATACAAGAATGAATATCTTGGATTAAGATATTATCTTTTTTTTCTGTGCGCTTTCCGTACCGCAGTTCGCTACGCGCTACGCTCGTAGCCGATCCTAGTGTTTTCCCGGTTTGTAGCGGAAAGCGCCTACGAACAGAGAGCCCGCCTAGCAGGTTCCTAGTTGTGAAAGTGTTAATGTATTGTGATATATCACTGGATAGGCATTTCTTATATCAGCTGTAGTGGGAAAGCAGATGAAGAAAATCCAGTGAGTGCTGCGAGGTCCAAATGGGACAGTGCAGTTGCTAAGATTGTTACTCTTTTAGCACCCAGGGATCACGTGCAGGGTTCTCTAAGGAGTTTCCTACGGACGCAGAGTAACATATTGATCCCATTGTAATGCATTGAAAATATATGAAATTATGTTATTTTATTGAATTTAACTCATTACCTAAGTAGTGACTAAGAACACATGAGTTAAACAGTAAAATTTTAACGTTGTTTTACTTAAGCATTATTCATTGCGATTTCTTTCTCATTAATTTTTATTAAAAAGTAGTTAAAATAAAAGCATTAATTAAGATTTAAAAGCAGCTTTGGATTGGAATTTTAAAAGTTTCTTACTATATTTAAACCACAATTAGGTATATACTCACTTAATTCTTTAACCAAACTCTTACCTACGTAAGATTGTAGAAAGGAAGGACGTGTTGAAGGAAGAAGTCAAATATGTATAGGTAATTAAAAATTATAAGGGCCAAATCCACTAACGTTTAGTTTGTAAGAAAGTACGGAACACTCGATAGTGTATCCGACGTGAATAAACAGTCAGCAGCATAAGAAACTAAAGGCTAGACCTGTTCAAATTAAGATTGAAATAGTTAATTAATGTCAAGAGAACAAAGGCAAGTCAAGATTCTTTTGAACGCTTGATCCGGTTAGCTACGTCATCTTCAACTCATAACTGTACTATTTGTCTAAGTCTAACACAATATTTAATATTTGTATAAGTCGAACACAATATTTAATATTTGTATAAGTCCAACACAATATTTAACCCTTCAATATCTTCAGGTTACAGATGTCCTAGTGACTTGTTCACCATTACATGGCTAAATTCGCTGTGATGGATAGAGGATCGTCTGGTACAAATTGGAAGCACGTCGGACCGGCAATCCGAAGGACGCGGGTTCGAATCCCGTGATGTTCCAGAGTTCTTCACAGTTCATTTTTTCATTGTAATAGATATCATGCTGTTTCTAATTTGTGGTACAATATTTAATATTTGTTGAAGTGTAACACAATACAAAACCACATACACAAACAAATACACACTATAATGCATAACGCATAGATATCTTTTTAGAATTTCGAGCGCCCATGTCTCCAATTTGCGATGTCAATATCATGTCTAAAATCTACGAGTGTCTGTGTTCCTGGCATAAACAAGATTATTTCGACACGTTGCTACGTAATCAGATTTAAATAGCATTAATAATTAACCCCAAATTGAGATTACTCGTACATTGCCAGAATATATTACGATATATACTTGCAAGCGTATCTACACGGAAAAAAAAGCTTCCGGGATATTCTCAATCTAAGACATTATTATATTATGTTGAAAATATTTCCTCGTGACAAGCATTTATTTCCTTTGACGAAAGTAATTTAAAGTTTTAAATATAACGAAGCGAATATACTTTTACAGATTTTCTAGTTTTCTTTTACCTAAGACAATACTTGTTTGATTAAAGTACAATCTCTCTTATTTACTCAATATGCTCTTGAAACAATACATTTTTGTATTTCTATTTTAAAAAAACGTGGTTTTATTAAGCGAAGAATCATATTTTTGGTAAAGGAAATAAATACTTGCCACGAGGAAATATTTCCAAGAAAATAATAATGTCTTGTATTGAGAATATCCCGGAAGCTTTTTTTTCCGTGTACTTACACGTTAATCGTCAAAACGTAGCCAAACTACGTTTGTAAGGCTCGTACAATTTAATTTCTGGGAACTTATATACAAATATACAATATCACAAGGAACCCAGATTTTAAACATGCTTTTCTAGTGGCTAATGAACGGAACAACATTTAAAAAGAGTTAAGGTCAAGTTCCCCAAAAATATATAGGTATTTTTTATCTTTTTGTACGTACAGAGTAAATGTTCTTAGTAAAACTGTCGCTGGAGATGAAGTACATTTCTTTCACAAAATCTATTTCATTCAGTGTTCCTTGTCATTTCATTATCCGTCAATAAAGAAGTCTAGACTAGGCCTAGGCGTTTTGTACTGAGTCACAATATTTTTCAGATTCTTCGCCTCTCGCCTTCGGAAAGCTTAATAACTACATCCCTTTTGGTCATAGTGTTGCCGAACGATCCCCAGTTTTCGGGTGAAATCTGAAAACGCTATGATAAGATATATGTACAATCAAGGATTAATATACTAAATGGATAAAACATTTATTTACATAACTAAATATACAGAGGTACTACAGTACAAATACTAAACTAAATTAATAACTAGCTCAAATCTAAACTAGGCCCTTGCGGCATTGTACCAAGGATGCTGGCGGCATTTCCTCGTTGTATCGCAATGCTGATACGCTGTGCGAGGAAACCGCCAGCTCTTCGGTCACCAGTTACATCAACCAGACGCTTTGCGATTTCTGCAAAAAACTTGTGTGCGCTGGGACCCCATACTATACTTAGATATACGTTTTATTGTACAATAATTATATGTAGACTTACAAAACATTATTGTTGTCCAAGAAATTAAAAATAATGTAATTAGATTGTTAAATAGATATTTGATTTTTTTTTTTTTTTTTTTAACATTAACTAATATATTCGAGAAAAATGGTTAACAAATTGAGTTGATATTGTAGACCTTGGATTCTAAACCGTGATTACTCCTCCTCCTAGCGTTTATCCCGGCTTGAGGTCCGCTTGACAACCTAATCCCATGAATTGGCGTAGGCACTAGTTTTTACGAAAGCGACTGCCATCTGACCTTCCAACCCAGAGGGGAAACTAGGTCTTTTTGGGATTAGGTCCGGTTTCCTTACGATGTTTTCCTTCACCGAAAAGCGACTGGTAAATATCAAATGATATTCCGTACGTAAGTTCCGAAAAACTCAGTGGTACGAGCCGGGGTTTGAACCCGAAACCTCCGGATTGAAAGTCGGACGTCTTACCGCAAGGCTACAAGGTTATCAGTTTTAATTGCAATAAAATAAATAATCAAACGAATTCCTTAAAAGCAAAAATAGACGAACAGAAAAGGATCTTCGATTTGTTTATTTTTCGGTTTGTTTCTAAATAAAGTCTAAACACCATCGCTTGACACATCCGCGCCGAATCGTGATCAAATTACAAATTATTAAAACAAAGAGGGAGAAACAACAAAACATTTGGAAAACAAAGATTAATGAGGTTTGTTCTCGAAGCGTCCAAAACTGTCATTCATGACACTTACCACGCAATTGTCTCAGAGTTTCAGTGTAAATTGACATTACACGCAATGAACGCTACTTGTTCTCGAAGGCCATGGTTATATTGGTTGAAAATGCTTAGTTAGCTGTGTTAAATGTCCAGGTATTTCGTGGATAATAATTAATCATCGGGGGCACCTAAGTAAGCAAAAAAACAAAGTTTTTAGGACCCGCAGCTAAATGAGAGTTGGAACTTAGTTGGAGCTGTAGTGTTGATGTTACTAGGGTGAGCGATCATCATCTCAGCCATAAGACGTCCACTGCTGAACATAGGCCTCCCCTTTAAAGGGGGGGTTTGCCATACGCGCCACGCTTGGCAGGCGGGTTGGCGCGCGCAGTTTTTTTTTGTTTGTTGTTGTTTAGGCTTTCGGAAGACGCTGCTGCCCATCTCCCGGTATATTCCCTTAGCAGACTCCTACTGCAACCACGGGACGATATGGTGGGGGACAATTCTAAGGCCGGGCACCCCACGGCCTAGGGTGAGCGATACATACTGGAAACCTGATTAGCCCTCTTATTGAATATAAAGAGCTGTGTGTGTGCGTATGGCTTAGGGGTCCCAGTATTTTTTGCCCTTGGTCACGTAGCTACGCGACTGGATAGATACATAGGTCATTATAGGGTAGTCTAAAATTGCCGTAAAGCTTAAATGAATGAATGAAATTACATACATACCTTTCAGGCAACTCTGCCGTGCAGTACTTAAACAACAGTAAGTGCTACTTTTGCGATTTTTTGTTTTTTCTTGATCTAGGATCACCGTGTCGAGACGCACACATGTATATAGTCCACGTGCGATTGTGACAATGGGAAGATATAAAAATCGAACCCTCCATGTACAGTAAGTGACAAGATTTTTGTGAAATATTGAGGTAAAACTAATTAAACTGCCGTAAAAAAGTTACCGCTTGCCAATTTTGAGACTTTACTGATTAAAATACAGTAAAGCTCATATAATACTCCTAAATTAGTCAGTAAAGATGTGTTAATACTAAGGCCAAAAACTATTTAAAATGCAGTATAATATTAATGTTCTAAAATCTTCATACTGTGTTGTGAAATTTGATGATTTTTTAGCTTAATTACTAATTAAAATACAGTAATTGTATTCTCCATTATAATTTAAGTGGTCGAACAGATGAAATAAAATAGCAAATTACCAGCTAAAGTACAGTAACAAGCTCACTTACTGTGGTTTAATCTGCCGCCGTTGTATTATTCAAATTCACTTGCTTCGCTCACGCTAGCAAGTGCTGTACTTTAGGTCGCATTTTGTTCTTCTGTTTAGTCTCCGACGCCGTCCGATGCGGACGTTGCGGGTAACGAGAGGCGAGCAGCTGGTTAGCGAGTGTTCAATACCTACTCTGCGTATTTATTTAGCGATAGATTTGAAAGCAACGTTAAAATTAGACTGTTTTTACCCATAAAAATGTTTGTTAACTTTTAATTTTATTGTAAAGTTGACTTATTTTGTGTATAATTTTGACAATCTTCTATCTAACTTCCCGATGTTGTGAGGTAATGTAAGCACGTTTATTTATAACCTGAGAGATTCAACTTGTTTGTGAGTGTCATTTAATTTAGATAAATTAATCACAGAGGTATAGTTTGACTACTATCGATACGATGGACAAAATCTGGTGCTTTCTTCTAACAAGTTGTGAAATACGGTTTTTATAACACACCACCTAATTACACGTATCACGATTAACCTACACTTCTTGCACACGGTGCTGGTTGTTATGGAATTGACGAATAGCTTGGTTTAAAAAAAATATGTATATTTTTAAATTATTTTGTATGAAATGAATGTACATTTCAGTTTTTAGGGTTCTGTACGAAAATAACACATATGTTGCGACTGTGTTTATCTGTTTGTTATCATTAGTCGGGCCTGGTTACGGACTAGTTTACTTTTATACCATAAACATGTTTATCATAGAACTATGTAAAATAAGACTATTACTATATGAGTATTCTTTTACTTTTTGTAGATAAATTAATACAAGAACTAAAAGATTATTGGCCAGAGTTAACAACTTACCAAGCCGCGATAGTATTTTTTAAAGAGCCCGATTTTTGTACTGATGATGATGTTATATCGTATAGTTTTATATCAGATGGCTGTGAAACCCTTATTCTACTAGTATTTTTCTTAATACCTATATGATTTATAACAGTATTACTATTACTTTTTTAAGATAAAGATCTCATTTCCGGTGTAAGTATGACGTAGTCATAATTTAGATTCGATTGCAGTAAGTACATAATGAATAAAATAAGAGTAAAGGCCATAGTTATATTAAAAAAGTATTATTTTTGTTGTGATGTGTTTGTTTTCTTTGGTACTGTTTGTTAATGTGATTTTACGAAGGATAAGTGGAAAAGTTTTTATTCTAGTATTGTATTCAGCTAGATATAACATATAAGTCTGAACCTTACTTGTCTAAAACATAAATCACTGTTTTATTGTATTTGAACGTGACGTAGTCACAAATGGCATTAGATTAGTTTGTAGCATAGATAAATGAGTAGATAGATTGCTAACTCCACACATAGAAAAACTACTTATTAAATAATAAGTTGTATGGGGGGTATGCGTATGGTTAAACTGATTTTTACTAAGCTTTAAGCACACTTAAATCGTAATACGTAATAAGCTGTAATCTTTTGAATAATACCTTTTAGCAAAGCTCGCTTAAAACTTATTCTTTATACGCATTTAGCAATTTATGGAGAGAACACTCTAGGTACTTTATTATCTTTGGTTAGTAGGAACTTATAAAATAAGATTGAAGACCATTGGAATTTTTTTAAAGTTTGATTTTGTGATATCCTACGGGTTTATACTACTTTTTTTTTTTTTTGGTTTATACTACTATTTTAATTAAATAAATGCTTAAGTGTAATGTAATTGCACTAATTTATGATGAAAATTAAATTTTTCTATGTATATTCGTGTATTATTCATAAATGTACCTTCTTTTTACCATGACGTTAAAGGATAAATAGCAACAAAACCACTACGTACTAAACTAAGTAAATTACAGTAAATAGCAACAAATACTGTACTTTACTTAGCAATATACGCAATTGGGTGTTAATGTCCAACTATTACTTACAGTAACCCGCATTTTTACTGCACTTTAATCTGCATTTGTTGTATTTTTACGGCTTTTCGAGGGTACAGTAAATGTGTCAAATTTTGAAAAATAGCTCTATTTTTTTAAATAAATGTCAGAATAAAATAATATTGATACATTCATATTTATTGTATTCCAAACTATATTTTGACATTCATACATTTGTACGTGATCATAGAAAACACAGAAAAAAACAGTTCTGAATGTGTTTTTTGCGTTTTTCTCGAAACTCACTTTTTGCACTTACTGTTGTTTAAGTATTGCACGGCAACTAGTGGCCTAAAGACAAATATCTTAAAGACTACATATTATAATATAAAATATAACTATTATCTTGGTGATGGTTTTCTGTCGCGCCACCTTGTCTTGTCTTGTTATATGGTTTATTCCAAAAAGCGCTGGTAGCGTGGTGGTAAGACGTCTGACTTTCAATCCGAAGGTCTCGGGTTCTAACCCCGGATCGTACCACTGAGATTTTCAGAACGTATGTACGTAATATCATGTAATATTTAACAGTCGCTTTTGAAGGAAAACTGCTTGAGGAAATGGAACCTAATCCCAATAAGGCCTTGTTTCCCCTCTGGGTAGGAAGGTCAGATGCCAGTCGCTTTCGTAAAAACTAGTGCTTACGCCATGGGATTGGTTGTCGAGCGGCAAAGGCTAAAATGACCCGTGAAAAAAAGCCGAGAAAAACGATGGGAGAATTTTAAAGGTTTTATTCCGATTAGATTACGTAGGCGTTGAAATTTTTTTACACAACAACATCGGAAATCGACCCTTCAAATCTTTAGAAATAGCCGGAAGTCAATTAATTGCGGAAATTGATAAATGGCAATTTTTCTTTAGAATCATTCTTGAATGATCAAAAGGAATATCCATTCCTTAATTTATTAAATTAAAAGAAAAGTTGTTTAAAAATATCGTTTTGTAGAAAATGTCATAATACTAAGTTAAAGGTGTCCAAGATGTCACAGGCGACCGAAGTGCTGGCAGCTAAATACCTTGCTAAATAGTATAGTAATCCACCGAGAAAATGCTACCAGCATTCCTTGGTACAATCACATTTTGAATGTACATTAAAATCCGTCTACACTCGAGAGCAGAAGTTTCGGGTCACTAGCATTTTCTTGAATATCTCAAAAGAAATTTTAAAGATATTAAAGTTTATGTTACTGACCCGAAATTTTTGCTCTGGAGTGTACTTGACATTTGCTTGCTAGTCTTGTCACCCTACAGACATAATCAATTTCGCAATACATTGCGTGATCAGGTAAACTTTAAAATAGACTAAAAATCAAACCGTAAGTTAGTTTAAAAGTCGCTAAAAATGTTGTTTTGTTTGAGAAGTGGAATCTACGTTTATATTTTTGCTCGTGTTTTAGGCCACATCTGGTATATACATTTCATTTCAAACATTTTTACCAAAAAGTGAAACCATCATATTTACATTATAAAATAACACGATTACACTCACGGCACTTTAGTCACGTCTCGCGACATGTTTCGGAGAGCCTAGGTCTCCATCTTCAAGCACTAGGAGTGCTACTTGAACCGGCTCGTCGCGCACTGTTGCACGTCGCGTCGCCGACTGCCGACCTGCGTCCGGCGCGGATCGTGGCGCGTTTCGCGCGAGTTAACCGTCGACACCTGTAATATGTCTGTCACTGGTTTCTGCCGGCTTTTACTCGTCGGTGACATTCACCGCGGCGTAGATTAGTTATCTTTTCCTTCCCATGGATCTGGCATGCAGACATAGTGCATTTAGATATTTAATGTTTACTTTACAAAGATAAGTTTATATTTTAGTAATGTTTCTTTTCACAACCAGCGTCTGGTATTTTTAAGTTATCTTAATGTGTCCTGTTCTGTTATTTTTAAGTTATCTTAATGTGTGCTCTGTTTCGTCTAAGCTTATTTTAAGGGAGATCTGTTAGAAAACATCCCCACCTATGTTGCTAATAGAAAAACATACTTAAGCGAGTGTAACTCAACAACAAAGGTTCACTTTCTTCAGAAGCTCGTAGAGTTAAGACTAGTTTATAATTTTAATAATAAATGATTTAAACTACTACGAGGCGTTGTCAATACATAACTGGCGCCTCAACGTGGGTTTTATCTTCATCACGACTCCATCTTAGTAACATCGAGTACTACGTTGACCAGCATCGAGCCACGAGTATATCTCCGAACTCCAAACCTGGTACCCGGCGTCTACACGAACACTAAGAAGAGGATCGGCGGCTCTCAAGCCCTTAGACGAAGACGAACCGCAATTACTTTGGTTCTTTAAACATCACATCAACATCAAGACTTCCGCGACCGGACGAGACCTGACCATATAGTCGGTGATCCAACTAAGAAGTACCTCTGCGACCGGACGAGACCTGACCATAGTCGGTGATCCAGCTAAGAAGTACCTCTGCGACCGGACCAGAACTGACCAGTCAGTGCTCCAGCCACCCGGACGAAGCCTTGAAAAGTTCCTGCGACTTAACAAGAACCTATTGTTACGTGACATCGCCGAAGCATGAAAGTGACCGTCTGCATACTCATACTGTAAGTACTGCAGTTTTTATCCGTCTACCCTATATTGTGCTAGACTCCTTTTTTCCTTTAGTTAATTTATTTGTATTACTTGCTTTATATATAAAAATGGCAAACGGCCAGCAACAAATCTTACTTAATAACGCCCAAACAATGGAGGCAATCCCTACCTTTGACGGCAATTCCAAAGATTTATATTGTTTTATAAACGCGTCCCAACAATACATAAACACAAGGGACACTACACCTCTTACAATTAGTAATGTAATAGCTAGGTTAAGGGGCAAAGCAGCCAGAGTAGTACACATGACAACCCATAATTATGATTGGGAGATAATTAAACAAACATTAGAACAAGAATGTGACGATGGCAAAACTTTAGATTTACTGCAAATAGAGCTAATTAATGCCTCAAAAGGAATTCAGTCATACTCGGAATTCATAGATTGCGAGAAATTTTAGATTTGATAAAAACTAAAACCAGAAATATATATGACCAGGCAACTGTAATTTACGTCATGAACTCCTATGAAACCACGGCAAAAACAACTTTGATTAACCAATTGCCTCATAATATGCGATCTCAATTTATAATATCAAGCGAAAGTTTTCAAAACACATGTGATAAAATTAGATTATTAGAAGTCTACGGGACATATAATAAGACTTATCGTAATATTCAACCTTATAGTAATTATGGTTCATTACCAATGCATAACAATAATAATCACTACAACAACCAATTTACATCACAAGTTAAGCAATGGACCCAAGACAATCGTCATAACGTGGCACCGCAACGGCTAAACAATAATAGGCAAAATCAAGCTTACTTTAATAAGCTTCAGCAAAATAATGGGCCAAGTCAACAGCCTCAGTGGAACGTACCACAAATACAAAATGATGTTTCTATGATGACTGTTAGTAACAGAAACCCGTCTAATAACAATAATAACGTTAGCCGAGATAATACTAGTAGGTCTAGTTATCAACGACCTACGGAGTATATGGTAGCTGAAGAAGTATTTCATCACGAGGAACCTGAAATGGTCTCACTTAATTTACTGGAAAATTAAAAATTTCAGGAGGAAGTACACTCCACGGAGAACCAATAGATGTATTTTCTATGTCTACCGGTTTTAACGGCTTACCATATGTAGTAGAGCCAAAATTAGGTTTAAGAATTTTAATTGACACGTGTTCATGAAAATCATTTATTTACCGGTTTTAACGGCTTACCATATGTAGTAGAGCCAAAATTATGTTTAAGAATTTATATGACAAGGGTTCATCAAAATCATTTATTACAACAACTACGTACGGAAAAGGTTTTAACGGCTTACCATATGTAGTAGAGCCAAAATTATGTTTATGAATTTATATGACAAGGATTCATTAAAATCATTTATTACAACAACTACGTACGGAAAAGGTTTTAACGGCTTACCATATGGAGTAGAGCCAAAATTATGTTTAAGAATTTATATGACAAGGATTCATTAAAATCATTTATTACAACAAATACGTACGGAAAAGGTTTTAACGGCTTACCATATGGAGTAGAGCCAAAATTATGTTTAAGAATTTATATGACAAGGATTCATTAAAATCATTTATTACAACAAATACGTACGGAAAAGGTTTTAACGGCTTACCATTATGTAGTAGAGCCAAAATTATGTTTAAGAAAATCATTTATTACAACAAATACGTACGGAAAATATTTCAAGAAATATTATTACGATGAATTATTTCGTGTGAAAACTGCACATTCAACGACAACACATTGGGGTATTGTAAAAACAATGTGTTGGAGTACATTAGGTAAGATAAATACGCAATTGAAATTTCATATATTTATTTTAGCAAAAATTACGATGTATTGTTAGGAATGGATTAGTTGAATTTACAGAAAAAACATAGGTAGATCAAAAGTCCTTAAAATTAATTCGTTACACTAATTATTTGTGTGAATAGCCAACACCGAGAATCAAAAAGAATTAATAATTAAAACTCACATAAGTAATAATAGGCACATGGTAGCGAAAGCATGTTAAAAGAACTTAAACGCACCCATTTTTGGCCAAACAAGAAACAAGACATTGAGAGGTATGTAAAAAACTGCCAAACATGTCTCACAGCGAAGTACAACAGACACCCCACTAAGTGCCCACTTTGTAAAAACGCCCACTTGTAGGGAACCAATGCAGATATGGCATGTTGACACGTGTCATTATAAAGGCAAAACGTACTTGAGCATCATAGAAAAATTTTCATAAATGGTCCACCTTAAAACTTTTGAAACACAATAATACCACTGAAATTTGCAACAAAATAAATATTTTTCTCACATGGTAGGAAAACCTGCACAAGTAACTGCTGATAGAGAATCTGTATTTATGTACACGGAGAATGGAATATTATGTCAGAGCGAAACGCAAAAAGTACCGCTGAATTTTATCAAACCCTTAGCAGTAATGAATGATACGGATAAGTTAAGTATATGGGTAGAGCGTTTAAATTATTTAATAAGTAATAATGAATTAATTATGTAATTTTACATAGGATTAAAAGAGGTTTAATTGATGGTTTAGGATCAATTATTAGGTATATTACTGGTAACTTAGATAACGATGACTTAATTAACTTAGATAGTAAATTAAAAAAAGGAACGATGCTTATTAAAAGAAAAAATATCCGCAACATCTTTGATATTAGACGATTTACATAATAACCTGGAAAACTTAACCGAAAATCGGTTAAAGCTTTGGGAACTAATAACAAACCAATCGATAGAATCACAGAATCACAATTGGTTAATTCATTTAATCACATTCAACTACAAATCATACAAGACAACAGCGCGATTAATTTTTTATTAAAAATACCCCTTTTAGATTAAAATACTTATGAATATATTAGCCTAGTACCCGTAATATTGCCCTACGATAAGAATAACCTGTGTACCTATCCTATTTCCCAACCTAGACGGATATTACTCAGTAACTTACAGTTGTATGGAGCAGAGAGATGCGACGAATACGAAGATATTTCAACTACAAGTGTAGTGGACATAGAGATTGCAGATATAAGCCCGAAACCAGAGGAAGCTCGGTTACCAAAAACAAGCCTTTCAGGATTGTTTTCAGTTCCAGGCGTGGAGAGTTAACCGTCGACAAAAAAAAAACAAAACAAGCCTTTCAGGATTGTTTTCAGTTCCAGGCGTGGAGAGTTAACCGTCGACACCTGTAATATGTCTGTCACTGGTTTCTGCCGGCTTTTACTCGTCGGTGACATTCACCGCGGCGTAGATTAGTTATCTTTTCCTTCCCATGGATCTGGCATGCAGACATAGTGCATTTAGATATTTAATGTTTACTTTACAAAGATAAGTTTATATTTTAGTAATGTTTCTTTTCACAACCAGCGTCTGGTATTTTTAAGTTATCTTAATGTGTCCTGTTCTGTTATTTTTAAGTTATCTTAATGTGTGCTCTGTTTCGTCTAAGCTTATTTTAAGGGAGATCTGTTAGAAAACATCCCCACCTATGTTGCTAATAGAAAAACATACTTAAGCGAGTGTAACTCAACAACAAAGGTTCACTTTCTTCAGAAGCTCGTAGAGTTAAGACTAGTTTATAATTTTAATAATAAATGATTTAAACTACTACGAGGCGTTGTCAATACATAACTCGCGCTCTGACAAAGTTTGTTGAGGGTGATCTTGCGTCGGCGCCGCTAATGTGTTTCGCAGCGTATTTGGTTCATCCGACATGAGCGACGATAAGCAAACCATACTCACTGTGTCCACTAAACTATCACAGCACACACTGAAGTTCCGGCCATGGATTACAGGCTTCCATGCTGGCGGTACGCCCCAGCCCCCGTCTTGATTAAAATCATATTTAGTTTTAGAAACAACGAAAAGAGAGCTTTGAGCTCAATCAGATACGTCAAGGAAGTGTGAATCAACTTTATTTCAATATTTCCAGGAAATTCAATGTTTCAAAAAGGTTACGGAAAAAAACGGATCACTTTATTTCCATTTTCGGTTACTTCTTTTGTAAGTATTGTACCAAAAAATGAGAGTACGAGTAAAAACAACGTTCACAGCAACAAAGCATGAAAAACGCCATTCAAAACGTGACTGACAGCTCTGCACACATTGTCCTTTACGTCCTGCCAGCGATGTTCCTATTGCTCTAAAAGTACTGGCGCATCTGCTTACATGCAGGGTAAAATTTTAATAGTACGGGCGGGGACCATAAGATCTGCTACGTTGCGCGATAAACCCATGGCACATGTTCATAAAAGTGATGGTAATTTCCACACAAAATAACCACTTACTTACGGTGTTTAAAATACTAGTTTAAAATTAACGAATTTGACTCCAAATTTACGTCACTTTTGAACCAGTCTGCCGGGCACTTCCGCCGGCCATGCAGGAACTAGCAAACTGGGTTTTTCAGCAACTAAATACAAATTACTATTTGTTGCCACAAGTATCATCTTAATATCAAATGCCGCAGGTAAATACCATCCATTTTTCCAGCCAATTCCAATTTTTTAAACTTATTTTTTTGGAACTCAGCATCACTTTTATAAACATGTGCCATGGGGCTTATCTTTGTATCAAGTACCGTAGCAGATCTTATGGTCCCCGCCCGTACTATAACCACTGGTCATATTTACCGAGGTAATTATGTAGGCCATACTGACTAACTTTTACAGTGGGACCAACTCCGAAAACACAAAAAAAAATTGGCCGTTGCATGCATTTCGGCCGATCAGACGTCCACGTTTTGTATTGCCAAAATATTTTATTGTGATTTCGGGGTTGGTGCCATAAAAAGGTTGTTCAGTATGACTTATCTAATTACCTGATGATAGTATGGCTAGTTATTGAAAAAGCACCCTGTATTTATTATAGCATCTAATATCACCAAGATGGAATGAAATTATCTTGGGCGGTATTCTAAATAACTTTGAAATACGTTTAGACACGATCCAAATTCAATACAACTACGCAATACAGCTAGCGCCTAAACGTCTAAAACGTCAGTAATATTGAAAATTATTATTAGAGTTCGCTTGAAAATTATACCTACCGATGCAACTCCAAAACAATATTGATTGATTATTTATTGTGGGTTGGAGTTATGTTTGAGATAAAATGTGTTGTTTATGTATTTAAAATTTTGAATACAGCACCTTATGGAACTTTCCATAAGTGTGACAGAGAAGGCGCTATCGTTTATCCTTATCCTTGTCCCAAACTAAAAATAGAAAGACTTGAAAAAGTCACGACTATAGCTCTCAAACTGAGTCTCGTAAAACTGAGTGATGATCTTCCAATAGACATAAGATATGACTCGAGTTTCACGAGTAACAATTTTTGTTATACGATTTGTGCGCTTTCAATAAGCACAGTTGCTTCGGATCTATAATGTTGCACGGAAAAAAAAGCTTCCGGGATATTCTCAATCTAAGACATTATTATTATCTTGGAAATATTTCCTCGTGACAAGTATTTATTTCCTTTGCCAAAAATATGATTCTTTGCTTAATAAAACCACGTTTTCTTAAAATATAAATACAAAAATGTATTGTTTCAAGAGTATATTGAGTAAATAAGAGAGATAGTACTTTAATCAAACAAGTATTGTCTTAGGTAAAAGAAAACTAGAAAATCTGTAAGAATATATTCGCTTCGTTATATTTAAAACTTTATTTTATTTTTGTTAAAGGAAATAAATGCTTGTCACGAGGATATATTTTCAACATAATATAATATTGTCTCAGATTGAGAATATCCCGGAAGCTTTTTTTTCCGTGTGGACTTGCCTGCACTCGCGCAGGCGATGACAACAACGACCCGTGTTGCTTGTTCCACGTCCTTTACAGTGCGCTACGCACTCTAGCGGATGGCGTTATGCGAAACGGAACCAAAACAATTCATACAATTTTGTACTGTTTACCTTATATTGCTTAGGCTGGTAATATGCGACGGAATTACACTTTTTATGGCAGAAAGAAAAACTATGTATAAAGGTACCAGTGGCGGTGGGTCAACACTTTTCTTAGGCAAGCCGGTGCTGAATTTGGCTTAAATTTTTTTCATGAGCCGTAGGAAAACTGCTCAGGTGCCTGAAACTTAGGCAAGCCGACGGGAATCGTGTTCTATGGACGCGCCGCCACTGGTAGGTACTGAATAATTTTGGCCAAACTAAGACAAGAGACACTCAAGACTAGTTTGGCCAAAATTATATACATAGTTTTTCTTTCTATTTCCAAAAATCATTTTTTTTAAATGCAATTAAACAATATTGAAATTTCAAGAGTTATGTTTGCCGTTACAAAATACAAGTTAATACTTCAAAGCTTATAATAGCTCTAAAATCACTACATAGTATAAAACAAAGTCGCTTCCAATCTGTCTGTCTGTATGTATGCTTAGATCTTTAAAACTACGCAACGGATTTTGATGCGGTTTTTAATAGATAGAGTGATTCAAGAGCAAGGTTTATATGTATAATTGCACCCGTGTGAAAGCCGGGGAGGGTCGCTAGTAATAAAAATAAACGTAACAAACAGGCCAATTTACAACAAAATAACTAATTAAAATAAATCTATGCATTTTCTACTGACTGAAACGACCCTATTCAATTTAAATAAATTGCCAAGACGTAGATACTTGTCACTTAAAAGTAAATGAGCGCGTAAATTGAAAACACTCCCAAACAATTTTCAATATAAATTTTACTAAAAATACAGTAATAAAAACCTTCATATTCTTATAACTTCCTCACTTAGCATGTAGTATAAATGTTCTTATTACGAACTAGTGCAACATTTTGCCCATAAAAATACACAAAAAGTAACGAAACGTAAACAAACAAAATATGAGAATGTCAACGAGACATTGTTCTGAAAATGGTTTGATATTGCATATCCTCATTCAATCGCACTGCCGTGTGATGAAGTCAAAATACACCACCGATCAGTTTTCCATTTGGTAGCTAAAAAACTTGGAAACCTTTACCGAGAAATGTAATATTCACTTTTTAGTTTTTTTTAGATTGGATTCATATTCGATGTGTTATTTCTAGATTTTCTGTTGCAATTATTTTGGAAATTTATAAAATAAGGCCGTCAAGGGGCTACGATTATTTGTGTACTTATGGAAATATGTACCTATTAATGGCTCCTCTACATAATGGGCCGTCAAAGGGACGCAGCTATGCGTTAGAGGGAGCTAACGATATCGCGATCTCGTTCCGTCGTATAGCTGCGTCCCTATGATGGCCGATCATGTAGAGGAGCCATAACATTATGATTATGTTATGACGTACGCTGAATTGCTGAAAGATAAAATGGCGTTTAAAATAATAAAATACACTGAAAGATAATGAAAATAGGCCACATTGTATATCTTCTATGCTTGAGAATGCCGTCAAGAATCCTAAAAGCTAGCATTTGACTCAGAAATGTCAGCACTTCATGTAAAAGTCTTTTCATTTCAATTAAAAAACTCATCAAAGTAATTTAAAAATAACCGTTTCTGTAATTAAATTGCAAAGTTAATCCAGTCTTTTATCTAGGTGACCTGAGGAATAAAAGTTTTTATCCAGGCCACTCTAATGAGTCTACTTAATGTGCAAAGTCCTTGTAAACTACTATTTATACGAAAGAAAAAGTAGACTGTAAAGGAGCGTTATTCAAACCTGAAAAATATGATTTGTTACGTATATATTACGATTGTCTTCTTTTGACACCAACGTGATATCAAAACTTTTTTATTTTATAATTTGACATGAATTTGATCAAGAGCATGTTTAAAATATTGTTGATTTATAAAACCGAAAATCAATGGTGACCTGAACAAACCAAACGTCACTTTTAATGGGTCCGATTCTGTGCAATATCAAATTATTATCAAGCCAATGCCGTAAAGCTAGGTTACTATAACGGAGGGTTAGCTGGCCCACATAAAAAAACAAATACCACCCACAAAGAAAACCATAACCAAACTAAACAACCAGTTTTATTCTACTAGTATAATCAAAGTTCAAACCAGGACAATAACCACGAACCACTTCGTTCGTTCGCGTATTTGCATCACTCTCTTTTGAATACGCAAGAGCGATAGAGAGGAATATAACGCCATGTTCAAGGTAAGCCCCCAGGATCAGTAAATTCCAATGACTAAAATTACCCACCAGAAAGTTAACCGGCTTTACGGTAAGAGATGTTATTCTGTAAATAGACGTCCTAGTTTTACCCTCTGCAGTAATTAGTTAGGTAAACTAGTGAACTTCGTTTACATTTGCGCTCTTAATAAAATTATTATTGGGTCTAGACGTGAGACCTAAACTAAAATGACATTGTTATAATGAAGTCTTCGAACATGGTGCCGTATTCTAATTTTAAAATCCATAAACAATACATAGATAATCGATTTTAAATACAACTCCAACACACAAAAAATAATCAACTGATATTGAACTTGTTGTTGGAGATCCGTAGACGAACTAAAGTTACCGACATAGCCCACAGGATTAGCAAGCTGAAGTGGCAATGGGCAGGCCACATTGCACGCAGAGCAGATGGCCGATGGGGTCGAAAAGTGCTCGAGTGGAACTCACGGACTAGCAAGCGCAGCGTAGGACGTCCACTCACAAGATGGACAGACGACCTTATAAAGGTCGCCGGAAGACACTGGATGCAAGTCGCTTCCGACCGATACTTAAGGAGGTCCAAAGGGGAGGCCTATTTTCAGCAGTGGACGTCTTATGGCTGAAATGATGATGATGATTGGACTTGTATTAGAGTTGCATCAGAATAATTTTCAAACACATTTTGATATAATTCGTTTAGGCGGTAGCTGTATTGCGCCCTTGTGTAGAAGTTAGATCGTGTCTAGGTGCCGTATTCTAAGTTCAACATACTTAAACAATACATTAAAAACACAATCCATTTCAAACATAACTACACAACAAATAATCAACCAATATTGAAGTTGTATTGGAGTTGCATTGGAATATTTTTCAAGCAAAGACTGATATTTTTGATTCAGGCATTTAGGCGCTAGCGTGCCATATTCTAATTTTAAAATGTATAAACAATACATTAACAACACAATCTGTCTCAAACATAACTCCAACACTCAACCAATAATCAACCAATATTGAAGTAGTATTGTAGTTGCAACGCAGTAATTTTCAAGTAAATTCCGTCATTTTTGATTCAGACGTGTAGTCGTAATCTGTATTGTGTTGTTATTGTATTGGATTTGCATTGAAGTTGGATCGTGTCTGTGCGTGTTTTAAAGTTAGAATACGGCCCCTGTATTATTGCGTAGTTAATGTTATAATGTATTGGAGTTGTATTGTTTCTAAATATGTTTTAAAGTTAGAATACGGCCCGTAGCTCTTTCACAAGCGTTTCAACTGCCGTTTCATTTACGTCACAAAATGACATTATAGTAACTCGTAATTCCTAAAATACGTGTTTTATGATGGATAGCATTCGAATGATTTTGAGTTTTTTTTATAACCAATTAGGAACTTCTACATATTCGTAACACAGTTTAAAAAATATTAAAAGTGAGCTGCTCATTGTGGCATTTTTACTACCTATCAAATTAAACGATATTTTTTAACACTCACCTATTTATTTATATTCTGTCTAGCTACCTACCTATTTTCGTAAGAGTACTTGGCAACTACATCATAAAGACTGAGAATCTGTGTAGTCATCCAAAATAATTAACTGCCTACGCTCCTCGAAAACAATGGCTGGTTGTAATAACTTACTAAAAGTATTTTTGTTCGGTACTTGGGTGCCAAGCCTTCGTGTTTAGGAAAACATTCTAGCTATGGTCTCCTTTCCCCCTGGAGTGTTCTAACTTTAAAATCTTGTTTATTATGAATTTATTGTGAAATTTTAGAATTTGTTGTCAAAATGCGCTTACGCTTCAACAGGAGGTGTTGGTAAATTTCAGTGGGATAGTGATTCTAGTCGAACCAGCGCCGTAAGCGAAGCAAGTTCTAACAAACAACTTCTGGCTATTGGCACGTATTGGCATTTCGATGGCTTTTTTGACTTTCAGAGTTTGTTCGACTATAACTTGAGTAGCGTTTTCTTGATCGTTATCAATTTTGTTGAGGTTGTAGCAGAGATCCATATGATTTGAGAGTTCATATATGAGCAGGATGACAAGGGGTTATGGAACTAGAAGGCGCGAATAAATCATCTCATGGGTCTTGTTATATTGGTCAGCTTGTTTGCAAGTAAATCGCGAGTTCTCAGTTCGAGGCGGACTACTACTTTAGCAGACTTGCGGTTTTCAAAATCACTTTTTCCGAAGTCCCCCAATGCATCAGTAGTAAATCTGAACGTTCTGTTCCCGCAGATAAAAGCGTCACAAAAGATCCTCACAACACAAAAGGACTTGATGTCTTTGTGACGTCGGTGATAGTGTCAACAAAATGAGGTTTTTGAGAACCATACTGTAATTTTATAAAGTTGTAAAAGCCATTGCGTGGTTAAGATGTTATTACCATTTGGTATTGTTGGTGTTTGAATCAATTTCGATCAGATGTGCAGACTTCGTGCTGTATACGTAAAAAGATCTGAAGTCGGCTTACAGACGTTTAATAGCAGTTTGTGATTCTTAAGTCATTACCAAAATGATGTACCCCTATGTTTTTTGTCATGTTTTATTATAGTTCATTGATTTTTATGTCTATATTTAGGATTAATTTTTAGTATTAGTCTTCATCTACCCAAGCCAAGTTTTATGCTTAGATTTGTCAATGTGTGTCTTCTACTTTTTATTATTATGATCCATGAATAAGTCTATACCTATATAAGATTCAACGCCACAAATAAACTTAAGAGTCGCCAGGACGCTCGCGTGAACTCGCGTCCCCTTACAAACGTAGTTCAGCTCTCATTTTAAAACGACATGCTTTAGAACGACGAAATTTGGCATGGGCATTCTAGCAGTACAGATCTATGTCGGTAATTCGTTTTTGTTGCTAAAAATTGTAATACAAAGAAAATATAGCAAAAATAAGTTTTGTATGTAAATCTGTATCCGGCTGTACTTTCTTTGTATTACAATTTTTTGCAACGAAAATAAATTACCGACATAAATTTGTACTACTAGAATGTCCATGCCAAATTTCGTGGTTCTAAAGCATGTCGTTTTAAAATGAGAGCTAAACTACGTTTGTATGGGAACGCGAGCGTCCTGGCGACTCTTAACTCCTGTATTTAAACCTAAGCCCCTAGGGCCGTATTCTAACTTTAAAAACACATTTAGAAACGATCCAACTTCAATACAACTCCAATGCAATAACAACGCAATACAGCTAGCGCCTAAACGTCTGAATCAGAAATATCAGAATTTGCTTGAAAATTAGTCCAATGCAACTCCAATACAACTTTAATATTGGTTGATTATGTGTCGTGTGTTGGAGTTACGTTTGAGATGGATTGTGCATTTAATGTATTGTTTAAGTATTTTAAAATCAGAATACGGACCCTGGTCAATAAATGAGATGTCCAAACCATTGCAACATTTACAACGGACCAAGTTGGGCCTTTGTGACCGCCCGTCTGTGCCCCACGCATAGCATTGCCAACAGAAAACTCATTCAATAATATAATACCAAGTCTCTGTGCAATAAGTTCAACATTTAAACTGGTTCTAAAACAGTTGTTACTCGTGGAACTGTGTTTTGAATGGCAATAGTTTCGTGTTTTAGTAATTGTTCAGTTTTTAATTAAACTTATTTAAAGTTGGGTTTGGTTGTTCGAGTTTGCAGTAAGCGTATGTCTCGTGCATAACTTGTAAATTAAACTTTTAGAACAACTGATTTCAATGTGGTAGGTAACTGTGAAAATTTAGTAGCAGAATAGACTAAGCGGGTGAGGTAATTTGAACAAAATTATTTTGACACACTCTTGTTGCTTTGATAATGATGCGATTTTACTTTCTACAAAATACAGGTTTTCATACGCTACCTTAACATTGCCCCGTAAATTGGCAACAATTGTATGGCCGGAAACAGGTTATAATTAATAATGAGCGCTTAATTATTTGGGTAATCGTTCGCAGCAGAAGGGTTCAGTTAGTGGCTCAGGTTTACAATTTATTGCTTCTAGTGTGATATAAAAAAAGGAAAATGCAGCATTTTTTTTTTTTATTAAATATAATACTATATTGTATAGATTTATAATAATATATCATGCAATATTGTCTGCGAAATTCAGTAGCCTGCAATTTTAAGCAGTAAAATTTTCATCTTTCTTGCACGGAGAGAAAAATTTACTAGAAATAAGTAAAAAATAGTCATTCCCAGGACAAGTAAACGTTTACTAAAAACAAGGAAACTTTTACTAAAAACAAGTACACGTTTACTAAAAACAAGGAAACTTTATTAAAAACAGGGAAGCGTCTACTTGTTTTTAGTAAACGTTTACTTGTTTTTAGTAAATTATTTACTTGTCCTGGGAATTACTATTTTTTACTTGTTTCTAGTAAAAATTTCTCTCCGTGTGTCACTTATTCGTTTTGAATAAAAAGAGTAAGACAGTAAGGGGGGTGGCATACTGTCTAAAAAATACTATTACAAAAATGCAGATTTTAACACGCTACCTGGACATTGTCCCGTAAATTGGGAACAATCGTCGGACAGGAAACAATCTGTAATTAATAATGACCGCGTAATTATGTGGGTAATTGTTCGTGGCAGAGTTCAGTTAGTGGGTAAAGTTAAAAAATTAACTAAATTTGGAGCGGAGAACAAGGATTCGGTTCCGATACCTACAATAAAAAATCTTTTACTGAAACCTTTTTCAACCCACTTGAAGATTTCGAAGGAATTCGTCGGGATATTTGCTATTATTTTATGTATGTTCACCGATTATTCGAAGACGGCTGAACCCATTTGGAAAATTCTTTTTTTGTTTGAAAGAGTATACTTCACGGTTGGTCCCATTGTCACCAGGTCTGGATCTGATGATAGGATCCTGCAGAAATCGAGGGAACTTTTCAACTATTATAGGCAGACCTATAGTGATTTCAGTAATTTTTACAGCAACTTTGGCATTACCTCTTCTAAAAGCGGATCCTAAATGAAGTCGGTTCTTTTTTTGGTAAAATTATTAACTTTTCACAAGAGCTCAAAAGATGATGAGGATTCGAACCAGAGACCTTCGGATTGCCGCTCCGACGTGTTTCCATTTTACATCACACGAATTCAACACGGCGAAAAAAATATTCCTAGAAAATGCAGTTGCATTGTAAACGTTACAATCCAAGTTTTCCACAAATGTGCATTTTTGTCTATTTCCGCGTTGCAGCAGTAATGTACAGTCAGCGTCAGAGATATGTGACCCCCCTCCAGCAATAGACAAATGTGGTCGCTAGTTCGAACCCCAGCATAAGAATCACACTTTTTGCTTTTTTTTAACTTTTTTTTATAATACTAGTTTAATATTTTTTTACATTACCACAAATATTTATTTTATACGTTTTGTTATTCCTTATTACCTACTCAGTTATTAACTCGGTAACATACCCTTTTAAACAATTTTTAACTAGAACAATAATTTCGTTAACTTCACAACCGTCCGTGCAGCGTGATGGATAGTGTAACAGACTAGTAAACACTAGGTTCGCGGTTCGAATCTACGTTGAGGATACTTTTTGTATTTTTATACTTCTTCTTTTTTATTAACAATTTATTAACTTCCTATTTAATATAGTAAGTTTAATTAAAATAGAAGTTAAAATCTTTTTTTAAGGACTAATAATGAAAATTCCATAGTCACTGGTAACTTTTTATTAACTAAGTAGGTATTTAAATACTATTATATTAAATATTGTTTACTAACTGAATAATGGGGGTAATATATATATATATATATATATATATGACAGTAGATATATTATGCGTATTCTGTAAACTGATTACTATATATTTTACAGCTAAATAATTATTTACTTATTGAATTATAATGATAATGTGTAGTCAATTATACATCAGTGAAACTTCAAGTTAACAAGTAAAATACCTTTAGATTAACTCTTACTGTTTAAAATTGTGGTATTGGTGGTCTGCATGCTGTTAAACTTTATAAGGCATTACACTTTGGTTGTTTACTTTAGATTATACCTACATTTTACTTCATTGAGTAGAACCGTAAAAACAAGTTGGGTCATAACTTTTTTTATAAGCAATACCAAACTACTCGGTTAAAAGTGAAGTGTATAGTTTCCCTTTTCTTTGATTATAAATTAATATTCTTATTGCATTTAACACAATTTTTCAGTTTTACTTTAGACAGAGATGGCGGGACACAGCGGTGGGAGTTGTGGAAATTGCGGGAAGAGGCTTTTAAGTATAAAATGGGCTATTCAAAAAACAATTTAAAAAATGAGTATAGGTTAGACCGCCCCTCGCCCTACCAGTCTGTATGCCATTATCAATATGTAATACGTAATCTAAACCAGCTATTTAACGTTGCAAAGAGAAACAACATGTTATCAAAGATAGCAATAATTCATCTCTTAGCACGTTACCAATGCAATGCAACCTTACCACAATCTTAGTAAGCATAGGGTATTTCTCCACTAATTGGGTCGAATTCAAACAGCTCCCATTAAATGGCTAACAATATGTATGGTTTTTAAGGTAGAAATTAACCAGTTACCACTTGGAAAAGCCTACTTGTCTAAGCACTATCTTGTTATTTGCAAAAAAACAATATAATTTGTTAGACACTACTTATACAATAGCGTCATTATACCTACTCATTATTTTAAAACTTGCACGGAGTAAATATTTGCCCAATAATGGAGAAATACCAACAACACCATTTTTTTCACAATTTTTACTAATAACGTAGAGGATAACCTTTTTTATCTTCCACCTATTTTAGCCGGCTTTTCATGCTTGAAACCATGTTTGAACATACATTGATGTTCCTCATCAATTCCCACTTTCTATAAACTTCTTCGTCTAAGTTTTGTCTTGATTTGACTTGTGTAGGGTCCCAAAGCACCATAAATTCTCAATAGAATTGAGGTCAGGGCTTTTAGAAGGTCAATCTAATACAGTGATGTCTGTTTGTAAGGCTAACCACTCTTTCACTATACGGGAACGATGCACTGCACTATTGTCTTGCACCAATGATTTATGTCTTGCACTAAATAAATTTGTCCTTCGGGATAGGCGCCGCGAACGGAAGGCAACATGACGTCACGTAACACTTCGAGGTATCCCTCGCTGTTCATTCGGCCTCCAATTTCAACGAGCTGCTCGGGCCCCATAGATGACATCCAGCCCCAATACGCTAAAAAAAAATCTCATGAGCATACCATAACTTGAAAAACGTAAAACTGAAATCACAGCTTTTTTTAAAGTGCAGGTAATGAAAATTGTATACTTAATATAATTTACTCACCTAATGATATCCTTCCGCTTGTTCTAAGGTCTAGCATATTTTTGGGGTCAAATCGCTCTCCACTTCTGCGCCACAATATTTTTCTTCCATCTTCGTCTGACTTAAAATATTTCTCGTCAGTAAATACGATATAACGATTCTCACCCATCTGCGAATCGTATTTCTCTGCAAGTAAAAATACGTATTAAATTTGCTCGTTTATGATAAAACTTAAAAAATTCAAATAGCTTTAAAAATAAACATGGCTCTAAGACTATACCTATTACTTCACATAAAAAAGCTGCCGATTAAAAGACTTTTCCGTTAAATATATTTTTCTATCTTATCCCATATATAGGTAAACACACGACAGTAAATCCTCACAACAAAATCTGGTGGCTTAACTTATTGATAACATTTTACTGTTTTTACTAAAAAATAAATGTCTCAATGGAGTCACAGGTTACAAACTTACCGTTATATTCAGTACTCGTGGTATTTGTTTAATACTTTTGTTCTCTTCCCAAAGAACCACAATTTTATCGAACCATATTGTCATTGAAACACAAAAAAACGGACGGGGGCAGTTATTCAATTGCTTGAAATGCAAAAGGATTTAAGAAGTCGAGAGATCGTAATTGCGTTGCGACACAGGTATGATTCGCACACGCAAATTATGACTTACCCTCAAACAAATTTTCTCCACGAAATAACTAGACGCATTTACTCCAGTAAATTAAACCTTAAAATGTAATTGGTAAAAGTCGTTGTTAGTCGTCTGTGGAAATAAAATGAGGGTAGGAAAATATTGATAAACCAAAGACATTACTAATATGATCCAAGACAAGCTTGCAAAACAGGGACGGGTATAGATATAATAGTTCGAACAGAATATCTATGTTAAGGGACCTTGATGTCGATGGCGCTTACGCCATTATCAGCGATGCTCCAATGAAAATGCAACGCTGCGCAACCCGATGCGGCATAAGCGCCATTGACAATAAAGTCCATTTTTATAGATTTTGTTATAGTTCTCTATTGCCGGTCAGCCTGCTAAGAACTGGTTCATATTTTTGTTGTGTAGTCCAAGTGTTACGATAGCCCAGCGGAAAAAAGCCGGACTAATGTATGAGTGAAGCGAATGAGTGTGAGCCCGAGGCCCCAGGATCGATCCCAGCTTAGCTGACAAGCACATTTGAGATATTTCATTTTTGAAAGAATTAAATGACAGTGTGGTAAATGCCGATTCTCGTGTCGAACGAGAGTTCCAGTTTTACACCTAGGGGGGTCACATATCTCTGACGCTGACTGTACTATTAAAAGACTACGTCTGCCTCTCGAGACAAGAGTCCGGGTCGTTATGGAACTGAGTCAAGGGTCCGCTACGTCGTTATATAACATTACTAGTCTCGCTGGATCAGGTATGATGTATTTATGTCAATGGAATTTATAGCTGTTCACATCGTTATTAAGTGGTTGATTTTAATTAGGTACTTATAATTGATTTTATAACACTACCTTATTATAAAATTCAAGGTGTACACTATATAATTTATATATGTATTATAAGCTTTATTCATTCAGTGACTTGTGACACATTACAAATGTTGTTTTTTAATATTTATCTACACCCATATCATAAACCCTCCATGATGCGGTCAAAAACCGCAAGTTATGACCACCATAAAAATATACTGTTTTGTTAGAAGTTAGAACAAATGTCTCATCGGTAACGATGTTATTATTATCAAATAATAAACAAAAATTCGATATCATTATGAAAATCCGGGCTGCTCCCCGACAGCCAGCACGCGCCCCGCCGACCGACACAATCGAGTCGGCCATGGCGTTGGCGGTACAATCCGTTCAATGGCAGTCATTCATTCATCATTTAGGGTTTATAATATATGTGTAGATAAAGCAGTGTATGCAACTGTACGTAATTAGGCCTTAAACACTCGTGTTTTAAGGACCCCTATTACGTAACAGTTACATAAACTACTATTATTTCACTGATCCCTGTTGGGTAAAAGCCTCCTCGATTCCCTTCCATTACTCCCTATTGGCAGCTGTTCTCATCCAGTTCTTTCCTGCCTTTTCCACTATATCACCGGCCCAATGTTTTTGTTTTCTCTCTTTTCTTTATTATAATTTTATAAAAGAGGGAATTTATATATTACTGTCCTTAAAGACTTGTACTTGTTCCTAGTACAGTCACGCTCCGTGATTTTTGAGCCATTTAGGGCTCTAGCTAAATTGGTTGTACAATACTTGCGCTATCGAAGGTCCAATTTAGCTAGAACCCTAAATGGCTCAACAATCACGGAGCGTGACTGTACATGTCTTTAAGTATAACCACGAAAATTATAAATATAAATATAAATATTAATTGTTGTTATAAGCAGAAACGTCTGCAAACGATATTTCAATTTTATAATTGAAAGGAAAAATGGAAAAATTCACCGCGTCGAGCAAGACACGAACTTGCGACCTCTCGGAACACCGGTCTTTGCTCGACGCGGTGAATTTTTCCATTTTTCCTTTCAATTATAAAAATATAAATATAATGGGACAATCTTACACAAATCAACCCAGTCCCACAGTAAGCTCAATAAGGCTTGTGTTATGGGTACTAGGCGACGATATATATAATAGATAGATATAGCTAAATACTTAAATACATAGAAAACATTTATAACTCAGGAACAAATATCCGTGATAAACACACAAATAAATGCCCTGACCAGGATTCGAACCCGGGACCTCTTGCTTCATAGGCAGGGTCACTACCAACTAGGCTAAGAGGCCGTTAATAAATTAGCCCCAAAGCAAGCACAGCTCTTTCTATGGGTACTAGAAGCGACTATACACATCTACTTAAATAGTAATTAAATTAGTTCCGCACGTAAAACCAAATCCTTGTCAGTGACTCTAAAATCTAACTGAACACAATATTCCATTTTTAAAATTATAAGGCTTATTTGAGTGTATTAACCCCTTAGCATGTAAGTCTTACTAATGTGATATGTATCAATGGTTACACGAAATAAAAATATTCATTTCATTTCATTTCATTTCATTTCATTTCATATTCATTTCATTTCATAATTCGTAATACCTTAACACTTCCACCGCGAAGGATTACTTACATCATTACGCACTATTATCAATTACAGCCTGTCTCCGGCTAAACGATGTTCGCAATTTATATGTCAATATGTAGGTATTAGTGAGATAATGACATGAGCTAAAAAGATAGGTACCTACTTATTTCTAAGGCGGCTTTCACACTGCTGCGGTTTCCGCATGCGGCACGAGCGAGATAGCGCTCAACATGTGTATAGCGCTGTTACGCTTGCACACCGTCGCCGCATGCGGTTGCGGCGACGGTGTGATAATGGCCTTATTAGCTAGTAGTACAAAATTAGTAAGCTAGTGGTACGAAATTTGTGGTGATGCTGAAATGCAACCGGTGAACACTTTTAATTGGTAATTTACCTACCGATCACAAATTCAATTATCAATACCTTTACGTGCTACAACTTTGCCTGGATCGAAAATAGATATTTGTATAACAAGAGAAGAAAGTTTATAATATATTTGCGTCGAGTGCTAATATTGAGTCCTGAGCAAGCGAAAGATCACGGGCGTAGCGAGTGATTCTATAATAGAATCTTGAGCGTAGAGAGGGACTCAAAAGCACAAGATGTAAATAACTTTATGAATACTAAATAACTTTAAATGGCATTTTTTTATCTTATTCTTTAGATGGCCGCCTTTCTTCTATCTCAGGCATAAGATATAAATAGCTGTTTGGTGAAAAAAAAACACATTTTTGAAGCCAGGCAAAGTTGTGCATCGTAGGAAAAGTTGTAGCACGCGACGGTACAAGTTAAGGTTTCGTCGTAGTTCATAAAAATAGTTGAAATATTTTTCAAAACGTACCTCGTCATATTAAACAAGTACGTTACCTTAAAGCAACAGCCAGAATGTAAAAAAGTCATTTAAGAAAACCGACAGGCTAAAAGCTATTTCATTCACAACAAGAAAACGCTAATTATTTTCATAACAAAGAAAATGAATGTTAATAAACAAATAGTGTTATTACGCCGTTAATTGCATTGTTATAACCGGCGGGGGAATGCCGAGCGGCCGCCAAATGGAAATTACCTCTTAGCCGCTCCTGGTTCTTATTTTCTGTTTTCTTTGCTTGAAATGGTCACAGATTGGAACAACTGGCCCACTTTATGGTATTACGTTTGTGTTTGGTAAGTTTTATTTTATGTTGGAGGAAAACCAATGTATTTTGACGTCAAAACACGTACACGATCCATCTCTGCATTAACTACGCAATACAGCAAACGCCTAAACTGAGTCAATATTTGCTTGAAATTATTCCGATGCACTCCAGTACAACTCCAATGTTTATTGATTATTTGCCGTGTTTTGGAGTTGTTTTGGGCCTTGACTGAGTTTTTAATGTACTTTTATTTTTGCATTGTATTTTAAAGTTAGAATACGGTATGAACATGTTTGCCAGATTCTTGTCATCAAATATGTGAAAATACAACGCGATGGCATCTTTTGGATGATCATGGCTAACATACAAGTTAATACATTTTATTTAAAATAATTATCCGGATCTTATTTAGGATACCTACGGCGTAATGAAAGAAATGTCCAGAAGTAAAACACACAATAAATTAGAGTATGATTTACCACACGATAAGCAGTTAGTCTACCTACCCTAAAGGCCACGGAGAGAACGCCCCCACCGATCGCCCTTTTATTTTAAATTTTTCACTAATACCTATATCGTTGGTTTACAACTAAAACTCACTAATTGCTACCACAAGTTCATAGCCATACCGTCAACTTCTACAACTTTGCCTACGATGCACAACTTTGCCTTGCTTGAAAAACATGGTTTTGTCGCCCCTCTCCCATCTGAAGAAAACCATGTTTTTAAGCCAGGAAAAGTTGTGCATCGTAGGCAAAGTTGCAGCATTTGACGATACTAACAAAACAAGATTGAATTTCGTTTTTTTTTTAAATTGTGAGTTTTGATTGTCATCTGAAGATGTGGCGATCGGCAAGACCGTCGGGCGTTATCGCTCGAAGCGGTTTTTGGGCTGTTTTTTAGCAAACACATTTTGTGACAAGCATAATGTGAGTGGTAGCCAATCATTTGGCAAACAACATTTCATAAATGTTCATTTCACAAACAACGTTAGGCAAACTAACGATTCCCAAATTAGACATTGTATAAAATTTTGTTTTACAAATAGTTCAAGAGACAAATTAATTGCTTGAAAAAACACTATATTACAAAACGTTATTTGGCAAATTATTCATTTGTTATTCAGGGCAATTAACAAAATAACGCATACTAAAAAACGTTAGTAAAATGCTTTACTTGGTAAATACTTCGTTTTATAAATCATCATGGTGTGTATGTCATTCATATGTGTAATTAATGTAATTATCTACGAGGACTACGAGTAGGTATTACATATTAAAGCTGATAGATACTTTGTAGTAGGGATGTTACGGAGGTTCGGCTTCGGCTCCGATATACCGAAACTTTCGGCTGAATTCGCACCTCCGGCTTCGGCTTCGGTTTCGTCTAATTTGAAGCGAACACCTCCGGCCCCGGCTTCGGTTTCGTCTAATTTTAAGCGGAGGTTTTAACGGAGCCGAAAGTCAGCAGCCGCGGCGCGCGGCGTGTGCCTACGTGCCTAGGATAGGAGTACAAACAGGTTTTGACTTGTCTCCCCGGGAATCACCCCACCTGTTTTACGACGATTGTTTACTCATTCGTTTATTGTTTTGGTTCACGGCCTGCAGTGTGTTTTTTCAAAGTGTTAGTGTTAGTTAGTGTGACAGTGACAGTAACATATTGCCTGACTCCGCTTTAACATAAAATATATAAATAGATTAGGTTCACATTAGTCTCCCTCCACCTCCACCTTCACCTCCGGCTCCGGTTTCGGATTCGGTTTCGCTTTTGGGTTCGGTTTCGGATTCGGTTTCGCTTTCGGTTTCGTTTTTGGGTTCGCTTTCGGTTTCGGATTCGCTTTCGGTTTCGTTAAAACAAATTTAAAAACTCCGGTTTCGGCTTCGGTTCCGATAAAACCACCTCCGTAACATCCCTACTTTGTAGTTTAAAAGTTAAGTTTGTTTTTGTTTAATATATCACGGAAGACTAGATAGGTGCGACGACGAGCGAAGCGAGGAGGAGCGTGTTAGGTTAACTGTGACCGTAAAATTATCATTTAATTACTTATATTTCATTGAAAACGAAATTCTTTTATAATATTTTGTCTTGTGTCAAATGCTCTTTTGCCTAGAAATGCAGTTGTCAGTCAGCCATTCTTGTTTACCTTATTTTACTATTGTCCCCAAAAACCAGAACGACTGATTAACCGACTTCAATGAAAGGAGGGTGTTCTCAATTCGTTTGTATTTATTTATTTTACTTATTAAATTGAGTAAAAACAATAGTTTATCTATTGACATTTAGCAAAATAACTGATTTTAAAAACGATTTATTCGCGAAATGAACATTTGTTAAATAATAATTTGTCTTTCAATATGTTTATAAAGCGTCCAAGTTACTAAATGTATATTTGTGTATTAATGATTTATAAAATGAACATATTTAGCAATGACAGGTTTATGAAATGAATAGTTTGTGAATTGTTGTTTGTTAAGTGATTATTTGCGAAATGGTGTTTATCAAATGATGATAAACCAATGTGAGTGCACAGGCTGTTTTAAGGCAGCTATGGTCAAGATGAGTGCTCGTACCTGGCATAAAAAGTTGTTTGTACCAGGTTGCTTTCTGAGTGAACAATTGAGCGGACGCTTCTGCTTTTGATATTCTTTGGCGTTCATTGTTTGGTCGTTTAAAGCGATTTATACTGAATAAAATTTTAAAATGGCTGCCGGTGGGAAAATCTAGAGCTTAATATTAGTATACTGGCTTTTAAAATTGTTGGTGGAAAGACGATTTATGTATTCAAAACCAATGATATGGTAAAAAATAATGGCCGAAAATTATATTTCAAATAGGAAACTGTAAACTGGTGAGATTGTTCTATGACTCGATAAAATTAAAAACTAAAGTCTTTAATTATAGAGTTATTAAGAAACGTATTTATATTCAGTATTTTTGATAAGCTACCGTCATGTGCTACAACTTTGTCTACGATGTACAACTTTTTAAATCGTATTCCTGAGATGGGATGGGAGAAAGGCGGTCAACTCTGAAATAACATATAAATGGGTAAATTGCAGAAAAAATGTACCTTTACTTTTTTTTTAATTTGATAAATATTTTGAGTCTATCCTATGCAGAATCATGAGCTCTATCGAGTCTGATAGATTAAAAAAAATGTCCCAACTGTTCCAAAATTTTCATACAAAAAAATTTCGTTACGTTCATAAAAAAATGTAACGAAACTGATAATTTCTCAGTTTCGTTACACTTTTTTATGAACGTAACGAAATTTTTTTGTATGAAAATTTTGGAACAGTTGGGACATTTTTTTTAATCTATCAGACTCGATAGAGCTCATGATTCTGCATAGGATAGACTCAAAATATTTATCAAATTAAAAAAAAAGTAAAGGTACATTTTTTCTGCAATTTACCCAAATAGCTGCTTGGTGTAGAAATAAATGTTTTTTAAGTCAGACAAAGTTGTGCATCATATCAAAGTTGTAGCATGTGACGGCACTTCAAAATATCCGATACTGAGCAAAACGAAAGCAAGGTATTTCTATTAGGTAGCAGTGGCGGCGCGTCCATAGAAGTCGATTCCCGCCGGCTTGCCTAATTTTCTGGCACCTGAGCAGTTTCTCTACAGTTTTATGAAGAAATTTTAAGCCAAATTAAGCTTCGGCTTGCCTATGAAAAATTTTGAGCCGCCGCCACTGTTAGATAGGTATTTGTACTTTGTACTGATGATGATGATTTACCGTTCACATCTAGGTAAAAACAACTGTATTAAAATATGGTGTTGATGATAAAACAAAACCTCTTAAGGCTAGAAATATCATTTAGTCTAAAATATTTCCATTAAAGCAATAAACACTTTTCACTTCAAATAAGAAACAGCAAATATATTAACTATTTTCTCAAGTCCCTTTGAATAGAGCTGCGCAAAAACTTCTCAAGCAAATCTATGTTTTACAACTGAAAACGTTGCAATTAAGTAACTTTCCCTTCTATAGCCGAGATCGGCCGACAGAGTACCCATTCCCAGCCAAACAATGACTCCATCGACATAAAGACAAGTTAGGGAGAGTATACACGGACGGCAACCGTACCGTACAGTCCGTGAGATCTAAAAAGAACCTTCGGCTTTTAGAAAGAGACGTCGGGTATCAATCAACAGTGACACATGAAAAAGCAGAACAGCAATATTACCTTCTTGTGTCATCGCCGATTCCCAAAGGTGCTTCTTAAATCTCACGGACTGTACAAACAGGAACATCCTTAATTGATCATTAATAGACCTTATGCCATTACAATAAGGATTAGAAATAGTCAGTTAATAGTGGGGATAAATAGCAGCGATGCGCAATTTCGTGAGTTGAAATGGGGTTGGCAACTGTCAACTGTCCAGATGGCGCCAGCATAGCTGGTACCTGTCACTAGTATTGTTGTATTGTATGGGATTTGGCTTAAAGGCTAGTCCATCCAGGTCAGAAAATTAAAAAAAAACAAGAACTTGACACAATTGGTAGGACTGACAGGTACCAACTATGCTGGCGCCATCTGTAAAAACTTTCGACCGGCCAACCCCATTGCTGCGGCTATTTCATAAATTCATACGCGCATCAGAGTCTGCGTTTCTGCGAGTTTTAATCGCTCAGATAGAATGCATTAATGTCACAATAAGACTTTATTTAAAAATAAATAGGTAGGACGCGAGTTCTTGACTTTTCAAGAAAGTAGAATACCTAGTTAATTATGAGCCCTTCTTAGTTGCTCAATTGTGTTAAAAGTGCCTATCATTTATTGTTTACTTTGTGATTTGTTGTGAGGTAGAAAAGTTCTATAACAGTTTTACCATTTCGAAAAAAAAAAACTATACAGAATTTGCTGTAATTCCTTGCTATACGATCTTCGCCTGCTGACGGTCTTCGCCGAGTTGACATTAAGTAAGTACTTTTTTATTAATTAAGGTATTTACAACAAAATCATTACATTTGATACAAGAGTATCGGCAAACCGGTGTGGTTTGTCTCGATACCGATCTCCGCCGTAGTTTATATAAAACAATTTTTACAATCGGTTACTTACTGCGGCGCAAAATGCGGTGACGAATCTTAAGGCCGTTCCTCGATTCGGACAAGCCACGCCCATCCGTAAGAGACACGTTTATGGCTCCCGTGCACGAAAGAAAGAGATGCAATGCAACGCTCTTAAGGATGAGACTTTATGACTATTTCAACTACGATAAATAAGCGAATCTATAAAGTTTTTGTCTAATTTGGTTCAGTGACTTTTTAGATAAACCAGAATACCATATTTTTTACTGAGTTATATTGCTTAATCTCTTATAGTTTACGTAAGCTAAGAAAAATAAGGGGAAAAAGGACCCAATTTCGGAACTTTTAGCAATCGTGTTTCGGCTTGTGCCATAAACAAGAGAATGTAGTCTAATAATACATATTCGAAAATAAATTCAGTCTCTTTTCCCGTTTAGTCTTCTTCTTCTTATTCGTGTAAAGGGATCAGATTTCTTAAGGTTAAATTTTTGCTTGCCAATATTTTGCCACTTCTATTCCTCGGGGTGTAGCTCTCAGGAGATCTTCCTCAGTGCACGTCGTTGGGCACAGAGAGCACTGTCTCATATGTATCATTGTTTGGAGGATACCACACTCGCAGAAAGCGTTATCTTGTGGTCCAATTCCCCATTTTAGGAGGTTATCTTTTGACCGACCAACTCCCGTCCTAAGTCTGTTGAGAGATTTCCATATTGCCCATTTTTCCTTTCCCCCTGGGGGCAGGTGTTCCGCAGCTTTTATTCGTAACGATATGTCATCAAGTTTAGAGTTCCATGCATTGAGACGAGCCTCTTGGGGGGTTTGGTTTTGGAGAGCCTGGTTTGTAGCGAAACTCTTCCGAGACTTTAGCCTTGCAGTAACTGGTTTATGATGGTGCAGGGGGTGACGTGGGTCGCGCAGTTGTTTTCCACGTTCGACAGCCGCGGCTACGTCTCTACGTATATCCGGCGGTGCAATTCCACTCAGTTGATACAGGTAGTCACGTTTGGTGGGTTTTAGGCATCCGGTTATTAGGCGGCAGGATTCGTTCAGAGCTATGTCAACCTGGGCAGCGTGTGCAGAATTCTTCCAGACTTGGCATGCATATTCTGCAGCGGAGAAGCTGAGTGCAAGAGCCGTTGTGCGTAGGGTATGTGGGGTTGCCCCCCATGTTGTACCAGTGATGCGTCGCAGCAGGTTGTTCCTTGCCGCCACTTTCTGTTTGGTGTTGAGGCAGTGATTTTTGTAGGTCAGGGATCGGTCCAACGTTACTCCTAAGTATTTGGGGGTGAAAGTATGTTCTAGCCGACCGCCCTCCCAGACAATGTTCAGCTGCCGAGTGGCGTGGCTATTTCTTAGGTGGAAGGCACAAACCTGTGTTTTTGCTGGGTTCGGTTTAAGCTGGTTATCTTTGTAGTACAGTGATAGGGTCGCCAAACCTTCCACGAGTTGGTTCTCTACTACCTCGAAGGACTTTCCTTGCGATGTGAGTGCAAGGTCATCAGCAAAAAGGAAGTGTTGTAAGTTATCTTTTATCGGTTGGTCGTTCGTGTAGATATTAAATAATGCTGGTGCCAGTACGCTACCCTGGGGAAGACCGTTCCTAAGGGACCTCCATCTACTTTTCTTCCCTTGGAACGATACATAGAACCTTCTATTGGAGAGCAGTTCAGATATAACTTGCGTGAGTCTATAGTCTTTTGTAGTCTGATACAGTTTAGTAACTAGTCTCCTATGGTTTATGGTATCATATGCAGCTGTGAGGTCAACGAAGACTGCGCCTGTCACCATGCCCCTTTCGAACCCATCCTCGATGTGTTGTGTCAGGTTGACGACCTGTGAGGTACACGATTTTCCTGCCCTAAAACCCGCCTGTTGGGCTATGAACGTGTCCTCCAGGGTTGTAGCCATGCGTTCCAGTAAGAGGCGTTCAAATAGTTTGAAAGTATGGCAGAGAAGAGAGATCGGTCTGTAATTTTTAACTTCGGCAGGGTCTTTACCAGGTTTAAGGATGGCAGTAACGTGGGATTTCCTCCATATTTTCGGGATAGATGTTGTCTCCACACAAGCATTGAATAGTTCCAGGAGCCACAGTTTAGTTACAGGCCCAAAGTGTTTTATTTGTTCGACTCTTATATCATCGATCCCGGCGGCTTTCCCTGCCTTAAGTTTTTTGATACCCGCTTCCAGTTCTGATACCGAGAAAGGTTTACTTAGGTGGTCTTTTTCATTCTCGGGAGGGAGCCGTACAAGTTTTAGTGGCTTGCACTGACATGTCGTTTTTCCGTTCAGTAAAAGTTGGTGGGCTATCTGGTCGGCTGTTATGTTAGCTATATGCCTGGGCTCTTTGTTGTCACTGCTAAGCTTGTTTATAAAGCTCCACGCTTTTTTACTATTGTGGGTCATATCGACACTTTCCACAAGGTCGTTCCACTTTTTCCTTTGGGTTTCCGATATTTCATCCATGAATTTATTACCCAGCAGAATAGTTTCCTGGGAAAAAGGGTCAGACGCATATGCGTTATAGTACGAATTAGCGTGGTCCTTGAGGTTGTCAGACATCCCTGGAATATACTGGGTTCTACATCCACGTGGTATATGTCGTCTTGACGCCAGCTTCACCAATCCAATGAACTCCTCGTAACTATCGGGAGTAGGTGGAAGGTGTGACACGAGGTGGTCTAGCTCTTTTGAATAGCATTCCCAATCCGCTTTTACGAAGTTGTATCTTCTCCTGAATGGAATTGTGCGTGGTTGGACTGCTCCGTATGTCCTGCAAACTATTGGCCGGTGTTGAGTCTTAGGGATGACTTCGCATACTGACTTTCTGCACTGTTTCGATATGCTTTCGCTAGCGAAAATAAGATCAGGGTTGTAACCTCTTTTCCATCTACCGCTGTTGAAAGACGATGGCAGTTTAGGGTCATGGATCAGTGAGATTCCATACGAGTCGGCCCATTCCTCTACTAGGTTTCCATTTTCGTCTGCCGTCCTGTAACCCCAGCTCTCGCTATGGCTGTTGAAGTCTCCTAGTATGAACTTTATAGGCTGCGAGTCGAAGTTCAGGGGTTGTTCAAATTGGAATACTTCGTTAGGTGGTTTGTATACGGATGTGACAGTACAATTGTTAAGCTCTGCAGTGATAATCTCGATGTTGTTCGTGCTGGTTTTATGTACAGATCTGATGTCCAGTCCTGGCCTTCCAAACAGTGCACTTCCGTACTGGCGGTGTTGGATCTCCGCTATGAGTATCATCCCCTCGATGGCAGGGCGGCAATTGTCAGGTCCTCTATGGGTCTCTTGTACGCAGAGGATGTCGCACTTATTTATCATGCACATGTTTGAAAGGATGAATTCTTTCTGAGCTGAAATTCCTTCTATGTTGATGGATATCATTGTCATGCTTGGCTCTGAGAAGAGCCTTTTTCTTGATAGCATATGTGGCATTTTTGATAGCATATGGCATTAGCATATGGTAACTTGATCACCTTCGGTGTGCAGCAATCGGTTTCACGGCTGGTGGGCCGCTACTCACGGGGAGGGCCCGAGCAGTAAATTGTGGCTATTAGCTCTGCTCTTCTGGAAGGCTTGCTGCATCCCCCCCGTTTAGTCAATAGAGCGTTTGAAAAAACCTATAATTTTTCAAAGTAGCCCCTTAACGTGTGTTCTCAACCTAAACACTCAAGTTACCAAGTCGAGAAGTGCAATTACATGAAAAATTACCCTAGCCAGCGGACAATGGCATAAAATATCGCCCGACCAGTCTACATTGTTTTCTTTCCCCAACTTGTCAATAGGGGCACTTTACTCTCATTTTCGTAACGATGTTTGAGAGTTTCTGTGGAGATTGAGAGAATTAGAATTGTTAAAGAGAAAAAATGGGGTGGGCGTAAATTAGATTGCGTCTTCAAGGGCAACATTTTACGGAAAATCTAGAAGAGGGACTCGATAAGTAAAAGACAAAGTTGACGTGAAAAGTAAGTTTTATTATATTTTAAAAGTACGTTTGTCATTAACTGTACAGACGATAAAAAATAGCTTTATTGTGTATTGAATTAGTATTATGTATCATTAAAATATTGGTATAAATATATGTCGGCGGCCGATCGTAAAATCAGGCAGATCGTAATGTTCCTGTTTAATGTTTAAACGATATTTCTTACATTAAACCAATTTATATAGGTAGGTTAGGTTCGTTAGGATGCTTCAAATGCCCGAAGGGCAAACTGCTCAGAAATAGGAGCGCCGCCGTCGACTCACGGAACTAGTCAAAGATTTTCACGTTTCACGATATGCCTGATTTTACGATCGGCCGCCGACATGTATATTACTTGTACTGGTTCTAACATGAGTTTCTGTTGAAACCTATCCAAAGTTTATAGTTACCTAAGTGCTGAAAGCACCTTTACAAGAGTAACGTTATACAACCTGTGGCCAGTTCCTATAGTCTAGACAGAGCATTAGGATAAACGCAAAGATTTGCCGCTAGGTCTGGCGGATATGTCCGACGGAAAAATCCATCAATATATGGTGCTATACAGATCTGTCCATTGACAATGCCCGCCTCACATTGCCAGATCTGCCCAGGGGGTACATCCGTTATGACGGACAGATCTATGCGTGTAACCTAGGCTATAAAAACACTTACAAGCATGAGCATGAATGCCCAACTAGTTTATTCCCGCGACTTCATACGCCCGTATATAAAATGTCCACATATTTATACTATATATCCTATCCGGGACTCCTACTACTATTATTAAAGTTGTCTGGAAGAAATCGCTTTTTAGCGATAAGAGCGCCTGTTGTCTACCTCTAGTTTTTTTTCCTGTACTGGTTTTGTTTTTGAGGTGTTCAATAAAGAGTATTTGTATTGTATTATTTAAATCGGTTTAGCAAGTTTAGTGCGAAGAGGCAACAGACAGATTAGATAGTTACTTTATTTTTGTTTAAATTCAGTTTTAATGTAAGTATTGTATAATTATATGTAAATAACTACCGTCAACTACTAACAACTCTGACCACGATGGTCAACTTTTCCTGGCTTGAAAAATATGGTTTTATCAACCAAACCATATTTTTAAATATAAATATTCTATGTATATTCTTTCTCCTATCTCAGTAATAAGATATAAAGATCTATTTGGTGAAAAAAACATGTTTTTCAAACGATGCAAAGTTGAGCATCATAGTCAAAGTTGTAGCAGTAGTATTAATAGACTTGTATTAATATTCTGCATGCTATACAGTGATACACTACAGTTGATTAAGAAGTGCATATTTTGTAATAACATCTATTTTGTAAAGCTAGGTACTTTTTCTTGCAAAATTAATACTTTGATTTGTCTAGTAACAAGTAATCCATGCATGTTAGCAACGACTACCCACGTCAAGTCAGGTGGCTAACTGGCAAACGAGTAACTGTGCACCGGCTGAGGCTAGCGAGGCCTGAGGGCTCTAACCTCTTGTTTTGATGTTGTTGTTTGACAGGTTTAAACTTGGATATTGTAACTATAATAGGAAATGTGTACAGTCGCCATCAGATACAGGTTGTAACAAAAATACTGGTGATCCGTTTAAGGGATTAAATGGTGTCGTATTTCGAGTTAGAAAAAGTAGGAGAAAATTTTTTTGCTTACTTTTTCATAATAAGAATACGATACCAAATATGCTGTTAAAAGGATCACCAGTATTTTTGTTACACCTTGTATATTGGAGCGACCAGATATATCGGAGTGGTCACAAATATCTGAACAATGCCTGTATTGTCAAGGCGATAAAGTGCATGTTCAGATATTTTTGTATTTTATCTTGCAATGTGATGTTTTCCGGCTAAAATTACCGTGCTGGGTTGAATGCTAAAATGATTTGTATGGGAGTAACGTTGACAACTGATAATGAGGTACCTTTTATGCTGGTGAGTAATGTCGCCGTTAAAGAGAATACAATGTATTGGCGGTCGGTCAGTGCGATGAAGATCCCTTTTCGTCCATTTAGCTGTCAATATAATCTAGTATCCCCTTTCTAAATGGTCGGCAAAGCTCATGTGATACCTTTGAAGTCGTAGGCGTCCATAGGCCATAGCTGCTTACCATGACTACCATGAGGCGGGCCTTATGCTTGCACGATGATTTTTTTTACTACAAACAAGTAAAAAACAGTAATTCCCAGGACAAGTAAACGTTTACTAAAAACAAGGAAACGTTTACTAAAAACAAGTAAAAGTTTACTAAAAACAAGTAAACTTTACTAAAAACAAGTAAACTTTACTAAAAACAAGTAAACTTTACTAAAAACAAGGAAAGGGTTTACTTGTTTTTAGTAAACGTTTACTTGTCATGGGAATTACTATTTGTTACTTGTTTCTAGTAAAAAAAAAACTCCGTGTGTAAATAAGGGTCTTGTACAAAAAAATCTCCTATATAAAAGTTTCAACCATTATAAAATCATTTAAAGCGCAAGCACATGTTACACCTTGATTTTCCCGTGTAATTTTGAAATTTTGGTTTTACGAATGCACCGAAACAATTAAGTTTATCTACTGGAAAGTACCCTATTGTTAAACAAAGAAATCAAATTAAAATATCATTCACCATTTAATGACACGGGAGAGGTTTGTAAATGATGTACGTGACGACCCAGTTTTAAAGTTAATTATATATTAATTGGCATGGAAATTAACTCCGTCAGAATGAAATGACATCGAGGGTCTGTTTATATAACGCGCACAGAGTAACTCGATAGATGGAACAGAGTAATTCTCTGAGCTCTGCTTGCCGTGAAAAAAATTTAAGCCATAAGTACGTATGCGTCAGGCGCGGTCCGAGGGGGGGAGGTTCAGGTGACCCCCCCACCCCCAAATCGTACACGTCAAATTTAAATATCATTACTGACCCCATCAAACATTCATTTTAGCATTAGTGACCCCCCAAAATTTTGGGATGCGACCGCGCTTGGAATGCGTCAAACAAGAGTCTTAAGGCCGTTCCTCGATTCGGACAAGCCAAGCCCATCCGTTAAAGACACGTTTATGGCTCCCGTGCACGAAAGAAAGAGATGAGGTGCTCTTAAGGATCAGACTTTTTGACTAAACTACGATAAATAAGCGAATCTATAAAGATTTGTCTAATTTTGTTTCTGTGACTTTTTAGACAAACCAAAATACCATATTTTTTATTTAGTTATATTGCTTAATCTCTTATAGTTTACGTAAGCTAAGAAAAATAAGGGGAAAAAGGACCCAACTTCGGATTTTTTTCTATCGAGGCAACTTTCAGCAATCGTGTTTCGGCTTGTGCCATAAACAAGAGTATATAGTCTAATAATATATATTCGAAAATAAATTCAGTCCCTTTTCCCGTTTAGTCACTAGAGCGTTTGAAAAATCTATAATTTTGCAAAGTAGCCCATTAAGATTGTGTAATTATTTTATACAGAATCTCAACGTTTAGGTACAGTGTGGTTAGAAACACTGAAGGTGTGTGCAGAGACCGCTCTCTGATCAGTTAGTCCAATGACTTCAATTTCTTTCTTGGTCTACTCTTAAACTCTACTCTACTCTACTATTAAACTAATGTACATTATTTCCCTTGCATTACGATATGTCACTGGCAATTTTCGCTTTCAACTGGACGTCTCAGCAAATGTTTAATAAAGATATGGTTATGTAATGCAAAATCTATAATTCCGCGGAGTGATTTGACAGTTCAGTTCAGTTCTTTTAAAAATAAATGGCTTCTGTCCATTGGGACAATTCAGCCAGTATTCAGGTATTGTGACAAGTGTACGGGTGATTATTTATTCGCTTTTACAGCATGCCTTTGTACGGTGAAGCTTTGCTTTTTGTAAAATGATAGCTGTATTTTACCGATAGCACGTGGCGATCAGCCACGTAGTTAACATTCGATGATCTAAACATGGTAGGACACGTTTTGAGACTAGTTCTTCATTAGCTGCGCACTGATTTGTTAGATCACTGTACAATAAGCTATCAATATTAAATATATATGTACTGAACAACTTTAATGAACAAAAAAGTATCCCCAAACCGACCCGCCATGTTGAAATTTCAAATGCAAACTCCGAGTGATTTGACAGGTCTTTTCATACATTTGACAACCGCTTTGTATGCCTGGAGCTGTCAAATTACTTTAAGGAATTATGAAGTTTACTCTAGTATCCAATTTGTGTACCGTTACACCGTGTAAACAAATGAAAGATACATAAACAAATTAAGAAAGTAATTGCTGTCGGGTTGTCAGTTAATTGTCAAATTAAACTCTACCTGATTTGGGACTTGTTAGATATATTATTTGGGACGAGAAATGCCAATTTATTAGTAGGCAGTTATGGCAATTTTCATTTTATTTGTTTTACTTATGTTTATATCCACGTGTTAAAATTTGGACTATAATGAGCATTAAAAACTTCTTAAACTACGAAATTTAAAAATAAAACAATGACACCGTTATATTTCTAAATTTTACTGTAAAATAAATTGTTTCGCAATCATACACATAAACAAAATATTACACTGTCAAAATAGCATTTTTTTCGTACTTTAAATAAAGCGCTGCATTGTGTAGGACTGTGCAACCGTGACGTCACGATTGCCTATCATTTTGTTAGGGTTTTGAGAAACAAAAGCGGATGTGAGACTTCCTCACAACAAAACGAATCGATTGATATCATACATGAAAATTATTCATCATGTGTACATAATTTGTTCCTAAAATTAGATACAATATAGTTTGTATCTAATGTTAAAAACAAATTACCTAGTAAAAACTGCGTGGAAAGAGAAATCTGGTACAGTTCATCAGTTTCTATATAAACTACGACACTCCTGTCTGTTTGTTTGTTTTTGTGTGTGTTTTTATAACACAGCGCTGACAAAGTGGTGACAAACAAGTATACCCACTCCCCCGATGGTAAGCAGTTACCATAGCCTATGTCTATGTGTTTTTAGTTTTTACACACATAATATTATCCTTACTTATTATCCTACGCGGATGGAGGGTCATGATTGTTATGCTATATCTGGCGCAATGCTGAGTATCTATAAGTTTACCACCTATATACTTATTATTACTTATTGTATCTACTCATACTGATTCTATTCTATCAACGTCGGTACGATCACTATAAGATCAGAACTCGTAAACCCGCTTTTATTATAACCCGATGAAACGAACCATCCAAAGGTGAAGTTTCATTAGCCATTAAGATATTATCGCCATTCCATTCCCCAGAAACACACTGTCACTAACTTAGAATGTCGCTCATCCTTTAAACACAGCCTGAAATAAGGAAACAAGGAAACCCTGATCACATCTACGATATCGAACCTTCTCAATGAAACTACCGTAAGACTTCACTATTTACTGTTTCAACGTAAAAGCAGTCTTATCAAAATTGGATGGAGTTTATGTTTCCTTGAGGCTTCCGAGTTTTACATCAGAGATAAGTTTGGATAGAGAGCTTTAGGTCAAAGGAGGGCTATGTATTTTCGTATATTGCGTTTCGGAGGCGCCCTGTTTTAGTCGGGAATTGGTTATTGAGGTGTTAGGCATTCTTAATGAGGTTAAAGAGACTTCTTACTGATGGTGTCGGTGAAAGGGTGATAAGGTTATTTGTTTGAAATAATGCTGGTCAAAATTAACTATTATTTTAAGTCATAATTGTGCCTGCTAATACATAAAATCAATAACACATCGGCACGTGAGGATAGCTCAATAAAGTTTCTCAGTGTCAGTTTTAAATCAAACTCGATCGAAACAAAATTTAAATTTTGCTACCTCTTGTAGTTTCTTGTTTTTCAATAAAAAGAGATTTCTAATTTCCAATTAAGAGTCGCCAGGACGCTCGCCTTCCCATACAAACGTAGTTTAGCTCTCATTTTAAAACGACATGCTTTAGAACCACGAAATTTGGCATGGGCATTCTAGTAGTACAGATCTATGTCGGTAATTCATTTTCGTTGCAAAAAATTGTAATACAAAGAAAATACAGCCAGATACAGATTTATATACAAAACTTATTTTTGCTATAGTTTCTTTATATTACAATTTGTAGCAACGAAAACGAATTACCGACATAGATCTGTACTGCTAGAATGCCCATGCCAAATTTCGTGGTTCTAAAGCATGTCGTTTTAAAATGAGAGCTGAACTACGTTTGTATGGAGACGCGAGTTCACGCGAGCGTCCTGGCGACTCTTAAGGCATAGTTAAATAACTACTTTTTCTATCCTCTATCTTCCAAATCTTCCGAAGCGGCCGAGGTGCTCAACAATATCTGAACATGCACTATATCGCCTCAGATTAGAGGCGTTGTTCAGATACTTGTGACCACTTTAGCTGCTCCAATGATGACGACTGTAATAAGTAATTATGACTGGCCCCACGTTGGGCGCCACTATTAGATATGTAATTTTAAGCTCAGTATTTATTATGGCACGAGGATGGAAAATAAGCGTGCGGACCGCCGCAGTCTAAGGGTACTTACAGTTGTCGTGAACTCACACGCGCGTTGCCGATCCTTCGAGTATACAAGTATTCATTGTAATAATCATGTAATGCGACTTTTTGACAGAAGTGAAGTGAAGTTTTGACATGGCAGAAACAAAAGCTGCATACAGAACAGCATCAGTTACTTTCAAAGCAAATAGTCGACTTTGTTGCGAGCTAGAAACTTAGATTGGTCAGTGCAAATTTGCTTTGGATGGAATATTTTAATTTTAATATGAAGACGGAGTTTAAATTAAAAGTTTCGCCGACTTGCAGAAACATTTAGTTATTAAAACTTTACTTGAATAGTTAAATGAGTAAACATCAATTGCAGTAGTACTATAGGGTATAATTTTTTATTAATTAATCGTGCTAGCAGTAGTTCTATAGGTACAACTGCTAACACGTTTAACCCTTTAACAGCTAATCACGAACGTAACTCGTTATTATGGCGGTTATAATTTACAACTCTATTCATAACGTGTTAGAGTTCAAATTTAAACAAATATTTATTTTAGTCGGCTGTGAAAGGGTTAAAAAATAAAAAGCTTCTTAAAAAGCATCCAAATTAAATCAAAACTAAATGTAACATTATAAGGTCCATTGTTTTTTTAGTTTGGAAGCAGTTTTAATAAGTATTAAAAGGCTCAAATTAAACAAAAAAAGCTCAATTAAGAGATCATAGCACCTGACACGCTTCAACATCATCAATCCATCTGTGATCCGACTGATCAGATAAAGGTAAAAGCTTCGAACGTTCAGTTCTGATAAGTATAATCTGATTATCGGACTGGTTAATGGAGTGCAAAACGGGTGTGTAAAAGCAGGCTTTTCAAAGTGCTCTTTGTGAATATTTTTCGATATACCGTTTAAGAATAGGCAAGCATTTCGGGGCACCATTGGTTATGTGTTAAATCCACGGCGCGTGAAGGAGAAAAAAAAATACGAGTTTGGAAAATATTTTATCTTAGGTGGGACAAAATATTCATATCGTTGGACAGGCGTTAACTGCCAGGTAATTTACTTAACTGTAATGTGTAGCAAGTAAAGTTAAAAAAAAAATTGGTCGACTTTACTCGTAGTCGGTTAAGTCTCGTTTATTACAAATAATTATGAGTAAAAACCGTGAAAGTCTAAATCAGTGACCTTATTAAGTTTTTCGAATGTGCAGAAACGTGAACTTTTCTTACCTATAAATAAATAATAACTAGTGGTTCTGTGAACCGTAGACTTCGGAGAACATAAATAACGCGACAGCAAACTTTCCCCTCTTCCCCCCTCATTTTCCCCCCAATCAAAAAAATGGCTCGACAATTTTTGGCAAATAAACCAAGGAACGTACATGCCCAGTTTCATCGAAATCGGATGAAAAATGCGACCTCTAGACCGACACTGACCAACCAACCAACCAATACACACACATCAAAGTGCCAAATCGTCGTACCAGTGAAAACGGAGACGTTCGTCGCCTCGCTACGCTCGGCTCCTCAGTCAAATAAATAGCAGCATGGGTGATAATGGCTGAGAATGCTATTTACTTATAAATGTAATCACGCCATCATGGGCTGCTAGCACGTCAGATCGTGAATAAAAAGGCTTAAGATATAAATTATAAAAAGTTCCGTATACAATCATAATCCTGTCATAAGATTAGTTGTGCGTTTCTTACTTACGCACGAAAGTAATTGTGGACACATAACCGTGACATGCGAGATTGAATTAGAGCTAGGTTAAAATAATTATAACACTTAATGTGAAGCTACCAAGGATAAATAAAAAAAACTGCAGTGGATGGTCCAGCACACCAATATGCCAGAAATGTAGACATTAGAGAAGAACCGACATGTCGTGAAAGTCACCAATTCTTGAAATGATGACGGTTTTTTTTAAAGCAGAACATGCTACAGAGAATTATTATTATGTAGGTAACTTTAATGTGAATTATACGCAATATAAGTCCATGTTAACTATGTGTTCCTAGTAGAATTAATTATTTAAATGTTAAAGAGAGATAATGTTTCTTCGTCGATTATTTTCGTTCTGAATGCTTTCTTAATTTTCATAAGGTAGCCATTGTTTATTGAATAAATTTCTTCAAAGCTATATTATAAATCCTAGTTTAGCGTTAGTTTTAAAATATAGTCCATACCATTTTTAACAGCGTTCCATGAAAAACAACTCAAGTCGTCGAATATTTTTCGAATTCAAGTAACAACCTCATTTCCTCAAGTTGTTTTCGCATCCGGAATCCCAAATGTTTTCGCAATAAAACGGACGTATCCCGAATCAATTCATTAAGTCTTAGAAATTTCGTAAGCGGGGCAATATATAAGGCTGGGGCTAATTGTGCCAAGCGCGATAATTGGAAGTTACGGCCGCCGCGCGCCGGCTAAGGGAGCTTTTAGCTAATTCATTACTGGATTCGGAAATTGTTATGTTATTTTAGATGTTGGGTTTAAGTTTTTACTTTTAATCATCATCTTAGCCATAAGACGTCCACTGCTGAACATAGGCCACCCCTTTAAGGGGGGGGGGGGGGTTGCCATACGCGCCACGCTTGGCAGGCGGGTTGGAGCGCGTAGTTTTTTTTTGTTTATTGTTGTTTAGGCTTTCGGAAGCTGCCCATCTCCCGGTATATCCCTTAGCAGACTCCTACTGCAACCACGGGACGATATGGTTTGGGACAATTCTAAGGCCCCCACGGCTTTTGATAGGCATACTAAATAGTATAGCGGCATTTTCGAACGTAATTTCTAAATGGTAACTATAATGACGTCTGGACTCAAATCGCGTGTATCTCAAATGGTCTACATCTGGAATCGTACGTTCAAATTGTCGGGATTTATATAATTGTGCCTGCTGCTGAGCAATAGGTCTCTTTCTACATGCCCCGTTTCTAAGCCAATCTCATCTAAAAGAGAACTGTTACCTTCCATGTCATCTACCCATTGAGCAAACGGACGCCAGGGACTTGTTCATCTGATAGTTGCCTCCTATCATTCAGTCATCATTTCTGTGGTAGTCACCATGTCCCATGACATAAAAGGCAGTTTGAAATTAAATATAACACCTGTAGACATGCAATTTAAAGCTCTCCATCGAAAACAACTTATTTTAAATTAAAATATAAAATATTACTGTATGTTTGTTATAGGTATGTAATCTAATTTTCGGTGCCTAACACGTTTTAAATATTATCTTATTTTTCCGATATAATAATAATAATAAAATACTCTTTATTGCACACCTCGATATATGAATTTTGAACGAAAAATGTACAAAAAAACTTAAGGTAAACAACAGGCGGTCTTATCGCTAAAAAGCGATCTCTTCCAGACAACCTTAAGGTAGCGGAGGTTGGTTAATTTATTAATGTCAGTAGGTGTTGAAAAACATGACGAAATTCTTATTTATCATAGCCAAATATTTATATCATACAAATAAAACCCATTGAAATAAACATACATACATATTACACAATTTACACATATAACAAAATAAAAATATCTACTTAAACATACTAACACATACATACACTTACATATATATAAATAACAGTGTCAGACCATGGAGAGAAGGACTCGGACAAAAGTATCACGACGGAGAAAGATAATGTAGTTTAAGATGGTTTTTAAATGAAGTAGGAGATTGTGCGCACCTTATGCCCACGGGCAGTGAGTTCTAAAGCCGATATTTTTTTGTGTTAGTCCAACATATACCGTAAAAGTGGAGAAGTGAAGGGACAAAATAGATAGTCAAAAGTTAATTTTTATATGTGGTACATTGATTTTTATAGATACAATTTTATTATTCTGGTATGTATGAATTTTCACTCAATAAAGAACACAAGGACAAAAAATAAAACTTTTCCTTGTATTTTAAAATATATATACTAGTAGAGTTTGTCCGGAAAGAAAAGTGTCGTGGTTTATATGGGAGCTCATACATTCTACGATACTATTATTTTCGGACTCTCGTTGGCCTGGTGTAAGAAAATAAGAAAATGCATTAAGGCATTACACTGTTTTCAGTGACTTCAAAAATATTTATAAAATAAAATATATTTTTATAGCTCTTAAATTTTTCGAGTTAAAAACTTGGAAAGTGTTGGCTCAAGTTGGTGTTGTCGTAAAGTTCTGAGTCCTAAATTGAAATGAAGTGTTCAACATAATTATAGTCATATCTTTGAAAATATTTAAGTAGACTTATGTCGAAGTTAGATGTAAAATTACTATTTGCTTCAAATTATGTTTTAAATTCATCTGCATTTTAAACATATGACAAGCCAGGTCTTAATTCTGATGTAACCGTACAGATACGGATCTATGCACAGCAATAGAGATATTATAGTTAAACTACACATCAAGAGAGACATTTGAAATTATAAAATAAAGTACTTTTGATAAAAATTCCATTTATCAGTTTGAAATTCTATGGTTACTAAGTGAGCGAATTTTGTAATATTACATTATATTGTTACTGTGTTCTTTTATGTTATGATGATACGTATTCATTATCATGTCACCAAAAATTGCCACTGAAAATGATTTTGTTGACATATGAAAACACTCCTTACATCCCACGAAATAAGAGTTAGAATTACGATTTTTGGTATTAGAGCATAGTTTAAAGTGTCGCGTTAGAAACGACACAATGTCGGAGCATACCGTCACGTGGCCATTACTCATCCGCCGTCTTCGAGCGAAGTCGGTCGGCGCCGCCTTAAGTGGCCGGCTCCCTGGTAAGCTCTTTCTGTAGCCAACTTAACATTTTGCTGCTGAAAAACTAGTGTAAGTTGACCTTCTGTTCTATACCTAGTCACGAGTAAGGTAAATTTCCTATTGGTTAACAGGCTAAAGCCTAGTTGACACTCTGTTGTCACCATTATGCCATGTACTGGAACAGTGACTAGCAATTGGAGCGGTAAGATGTTTGTTGGGACTTATGATTATTTATCAGACAAGCCTGAGGCAAAAGCACGCAAACACTTGTTGAAAAACAAATTTATTACTCCTCTATACGTCTATCTCAGACAAACCTATTGTAAATTTAATCATCGACTACCCACACTTATTTCAAAGCTCAAGAGAAACGTTAAACCGGCTCAATCGCGAAACGGTTGTTTGTCCAGCAGTAATAATACTCCTGCCTGGCTAAGTGCCCCACTTTATAATAACTTTAATGTATGTTGTTTTTCTTTGTTTTTATGTTGTTCTAAGTGCCCATTGTCACTTGTTTGTTTCTAAGATAATATAACTACTTTCGGTTCTTGATTACTGTTTTCCATTGGAAGAGTTTAAATTAGAGTGGAAAATTTTTTCGCCTTACAAACAATATACGATATCAAAAACACAAATGTACATGGTAAATTTTAATAACCCGGCTTTTAATAGTAGTTTTCACAAACATCTGCAAAAAAATATTCCACAATTTATATGCGAACAAGCTTGCGGTCGGAGGTAAGTTTAAAAAAACATAGGATAAGCTAACAATTTGTCTATTAAATATATATTTTATAATATTGTCCAGTTAGTAGTCACTCTCAAGGTTGCCCCGAACTTGATGTTTGAACGTTAAGAACATAAAAAAGTCTTCGGAGTTAGTTTCAATTACCCCCCTAGCTATCGATTGAATGATGAGGTGCGGACTCCTTTTAATAACCAGAATATTATTGTGAAGTGTATACGAGTAGATATACATAACATGGTAGGTATGTATCAAGACAAGACCGGTATGAATTTTTGATTAATAATACAAGGGATGTCGACGAAAAGGCAAACGTAAAACATATTGGCTCTAAAATAGTCAAAAAACTTCGGGAGGGCTTTGGAATTAGCAGTAAATAAACAACACATTGCAATTATGATTTTTAATCTATGATAGGACCTGAACCTGAAGAAGCAGAGAATGACTGAGTGGCCAATAACATGTCAAAAACATTAAGACAAATAAATACAATGTTAACTGTAAACTGCTAAGTGCTAACTGCTGCTGCTAACTGTGTTGCAGTGGCAGATGGAGCCGACAAAATTAAATATCCGAATGGAGACCTTGCTAGAATTTCGTAGTTCTGGAGGACAAAGGCAAAATTTGTCAATGATATTGCCAGAGTGTTGAAATAACCGGATGTAAAGCGCCCAAAACCGGCGCCGAAAAAATATGTGCTTATGAGAAAACTCGTCTAGACTCCACAGTGGGTGAAAAGGGTTGCAGAAGAAGAATGTCAACGAACTCAATTTAATTAACTTTCTATCTCTCTAAAAAAATCTCAAAAATCCGCCGTTGGCTTTGTCAAATACATAGTTACTACAGGTAGAAGATACTATTTTCTACGAAGACACCCAAAGCATATAAAATAGAGCCGTAATATGTCGCGCAACATACAATATTCTTCGATTCTTACCGGTCCTAAATAACCGCAAAGCAAAATAGCACGTCAACAGAGCAGATAAGACTTCACGAGATCAAATCTCGAAATAGCACGAGAGATTTATTGTCCCATCCAAAGCCAAGCAAACAAACCCTATCACATAACAATAAGACACAAATCCGTTTGGGGAGATTCGCATGCACGCAATGCCACCACGTACGTTGATACAATTTGTCAAACTCCCCGAAAGCCACTTTAGGATTTTAAGAAATGCAATATTGTTAGGTCTCGTGCGCGTGCGTTTTGACGGGTAACAAACTGTTTTTGGGACGGGTTCGGACAGTGCTTTATTAAGTTAGCTCATGAATATGGACATACTTCGCAGTTTTGGGCATCTCTGGCCAGCACACGCTGTGACCCAATTCACTCAGCTTATCTTTTTGTTAGGATCTGATTTCAGATATTTTATGTTTGATTATCTTGTTAACATTAGTAAGTAAGTAAGTAAGTAAATATTCTTTATTGCACCAAAATACAAGAGTAATAAAAGAAATATTACAATAAACTTAAAATTAGGTAACAACAGGCGGTCTTATCGCTAAAGAGTGATCTCTTCCAGACAACCTTTGGGTAGCAGGAAATGAAGAATAGATTAGATTAGTATTATACATATAATACAAACGTATAATTTTATATTTATGTGCTATTGAAGTACATTTAATTTGCTATCGTAGCAAGATAATGTTTCATATAAAAGGAGATAGGTCCGTGAAAATCGGCAATTGTGACAAAGACAACAATGTAACAACTACGCTAAGAATAGCTTCAAATATTGAGTCAATAATTATTTTATTATTCAGCTTCAAACTCTAGAGGAAGTTGTTTTGATAAAGTGTCTGCCACCGCCAAAATGGGTACTTAGCGAGATGCTTAACTAAGTATCTCAAAGGAGGTTTGGAGAGAATTGCCGCCTTGGCGTAGCTCATTTGGGTAACAGATTACAAGATCTATGTTTATCTTAGATAACTTTATCTATTTTTATCATTGTTGTTAGATTTTATAAGTAATTTATGGTAGAGAACAATAACTTCAGTTTAGAATAAATCTAAGGAGTTGAAATTCTATTCAAGCAGATTTCGTTAAAATCTGAACAAGTTTAGTAAGTATGGATTAATGCTTTATTTAAATGGGTAAAAAAAAACTTGTTTATCATTACTTTAGACTCTGGCTCATGTATTTTTAGTAATTACGAAAAACATAATTTTACTGCGAGTCAGAAATCTAGCTCTCCTAAATTCTTAATGACTAAAACAGCCAAGAGCGAGTCGGACTCATGCCTTTAAGGTTCAAAACATATAACTTTAACATTTAGAATTTCAACGATCATCTCTGTAACTAAAATAAAAATTGGAACAAGGGACAAGCTTTGACTTTGCCGTTAAAAAATGATGTCTTGATACATCGATATAGGTCACAATTAGTTTACCAACTGCGAATAAGTTTTTAATAGAAAAAAAAAAAATGTTTGAGGTGGAACAACAAATAAATGGTTTAATTGATGAACAAATCATTTTTAATAAATATTTTGTTGTGTTTATTCAAGTAGACACTAGTATATAAATTATAAACTTATATAAATATCATATACAAAGGAAAAGGTGACCTACGCCTCTGGTCAGCCTTGGGCACCGGAGGCCTAGGTCACTTTTAACTTTGTATATGACATCTATATAAGTTTATTAAATAAATGGTTCTCAGACTTTTTCCTTTAATTGTTCTGCTGACCTTCCTTCTTGCCAAATATCATGATTCTAGGTCTACGGGAAGAACCCTATAGATTTTAAGTCCCCTGTGAACCGTTAGCTAATAAAGCTCAAATTGCCGTATCTTTGTTTGACTTAGAAGCTTGATTTTTTAGCAGCTTTAAGGAACCAAAGAGTTAAGTTATTTGGTATCAGTTTCAACTTGACACCTCCTCACGTTCCCGATAAAGGACCTTGATATACAGACTTGACGGACAGTTTTTGGTTTTTGAAGTACGAAATCCTAAAAATGGAGACCTAGACTCCCCGAAACACGTCGCGCGTAATGAATGAATGACGTGAGCCAAATTGTAAAGGAATATTATAAGAAGGGAATATTAGTTTTCATCAACTTTGTGATGCAAAAAGTATATCTTGAAGTACCCTATCTTAAATTTATTATATTTCATTCTACAGCTTACAACGTCTAGTTAAGACTTATATTACTCTATAATACCTCCGCCTTGGGGTGCCCGGCCTTAGAATTGTCCCCACCATATCGTCCCGTGGTTGCAGTAGGAGTCTGCTAAGGAAATAACTGGGAGATGGGCAGCAGCATCTTCCGGAAGCCAAAACAACAATAAACAAAAATACTGCGCGCGCCAACCCGCCTGCCAAGCGTGGCGCGTATGGCAAACCCCCCCCTTTAAAGGGGAGGCCTATGTTCAGCAGTGGACGTCTTATGGCTGAGATGATGATGATGATGATAACACGTAAATCATGTTCACGAGTTTTTTTTTATATATTATTTTTGTCGCCGGGGCATTTATACAGGCTGGTCCAAACCTCGACGTCAAAAATTTTACTGACGTTAAAAAATTCATAACTACGAGAAATCTCCTAACAAATATGGGGTATATTCTGATAGCCCACGACGTGAGGAATCTAAAAAAAATTGACGTCAAGGTATAATTGCCATTTCACTACTTTACTTTAGTTAGGTAAACTGGATGGCTTAAGAGTCATATAAGACGCACAAAATTTCAAATTCGAAAATTGCTCTGTATCCTTACCTGTAGCTATTCGCTGTGTGCATGATCGTGGCGCCATCTCTTGGGCACCTGCCCAAGAGAGATTGACCACGTGGTCAATCTCTTTTTTTCCTTTTTTATAAATAGGTTGTATTCCTTGCTTATATGAAATGTAACTGGCTGATTCACTATTTTGAGAGCAGACAGGGGATTTGCAGTTTCATTTCTTGTCACATTGAGCACTGCGATCGTTCTCGTTACCCCCACCATGCACTTCGCACATAGCGAATAGGTGTCCTAATTCAGAAAGTCGTACGACTCAACCTACACGTCGATTTTCTATTCCGATTACCCAAATCGATACATTTCAGACCTATTTTCGGGATGGATGCACCTAACACAAGTCTAGACAAGATCATAGGCTATTGGATTCCGAGCCTACTTTGCAGCTAATATTGGGTTTACGAAGGTGACATTGTTCGTTACGTATTCGGAATGTGTACTGGGTTTTCATTTGGCACGGAGAGGACTATTAAAGGATCAGCAGAAGTTGCTTATCGAACGAGCGTAGCATAAGCGAAACGAGTTCTTACAAACAAATCGCTACTGGGACGTCTCGGCATTTCGATGGCTTTTTGATTTTGAGAGTTTGTTCAACGATAACTTTAGTAACGTTTTTCTGATCTTTATGAAATTTGTTGGGATTGTAGCAGAGATACATATAACTTGTGAGTTCGTATATGAAAAAGATCTATCGAGGGGTTGTGGAGCTAGAAGGCGTGACAAAATCATTAAAAGTGTCTTGTTATATTGGTCAACTCGTTTGCGAGGAAATCGCGAGTTCTCAGTTCGAGGCGGACTACTAGTATTAGCAGATGAGGTTCTCAACCCCCACCCTCTAGTATCAAGAAAGTTGTGTCATAGAGTATTCACTCCATAAAACTGGTTGTTATTCTGAAAGCTTGACATTATGAACTGGACGACTAAGGGACAGGGAGGTGCGGGCAGGGCGTCAATAGGGCGCCCGTTGTAAATTTCGCATTCACGCTCACACCCCGCACATCTCTCAGTCCCCTTAGTTGCCTAGCCTTCATAATGTCAATCTTTCGGACTAACAATCAATTGTATAGTGTGAACAGTCTATTACTAGTGGTTCTATGAACCGTAGACTTCGGAGAACATAAATAACGCGACAGCAAACTTCCCCCCTTTCTCCCCTCATTTTCCCCCCAACCAAAAAAATGCCTCAACAATTTTTGGCAAACAATCCAAGGAACGTACATGCCAAGTTTCATCGAAATCGGATGAAGAATGCCACCTCTAGACCGACACTGACCAACCAACCAATACACACACATCAATCTGCCAAATCGTCGTACACACGACGCCTCACTAGGTATACACTTTTTAACCTTATTCCGCTGTAATAACGTTCAAAAGTGTATACCTAGTAAGGCGTTGTGTGTACCAGTGAAAACGGAAACGTTCGTCGCCTCGCTACGCTCGGCTCCTCAGTCAATAAAACCCCCTGTTTCGGTATACTGAAAGTTACTGAAGGTACACCTCCATCTATCGCAAAACGAATACAGGGTGTAACAAAAATAACGGTGATCCGTTTAAGGGTCACCACACACCTAGCGGTTTTCCTCGCGGAATTAGCGGAAGTAGCGGAAATTTGTCTATGGTAGCGGAAATTTGTCTATGGTAGCAGATTTTTTGTATGGAAGCCATAGACAAATTTCCGCTACCATAGACAAATTAAGCATTTTGTCTATGAATATCCGCTACTTCCGCTAATTCCGCGAGGAAAACCGCTAGGTGTGTGGTGACCCTAAGGGCAATTGGTATCGTATTGCGACTAAGAAAAAATAGGAGATTTTTTTTGACGCTGGCCAAACCCCCATACAAAACCATATAATACATATTCGTAATTAGAATACGATCGGTACCAATTATGCCCTTAAACGGATCATCAGCAATTTTGTTACACCTTGTATACATATATTTATTTTATTGAAAGGGTCATATAGACGACTTTAAGAACTTGTCAGAAGAGGCAGTTGCTTACCTAGGAAGAGCAAAATTTTAAATTGTAATTTTAACTTGTAGTAATAATGTTATTACCGTGTACTAATTTGTGTTATATATCCAGTGACATGTATTTAAACCATACGACACATAAATAATTTAAAAGTATAAACTTGTATAGATGTCATATACAAAGGAAAAAGTGACCAACGCCTCCGGTGCCCAAGGCTGGATTCGAACCAGCGTCTTCTAAAAAAATAAAATATTCATTAAAAAAATAATTTGATTTGTTCTTTCAGTTCAATTGAAAAGTAGGTAGGCGTTTGTCTTTTACGACATTCAAAATGTCCAGAGGCGATGTTACTCCAGCATATATACCAGAAGATTACTAACTAAACTGTAGCTGGTTAAATAGTGTCAAAAATAGTTTCATAGATACGAACCGGGCGAAATGCAAACAGGTTTTCTTTCTAAAAATAACCAGTTTGCATTTCCTAAAACTCATTCAAAAAGAAAACTTCTGTTCTAGACATGAAAAGAAAAATTATGTCAGAACACACAAAAGTCGGGAAAGAATTTCCACTAATCAGTGACATGAACAAAAGCACCGTATCTTTTGTTATATGCCCGGTAATTTAAAGTCTCACTTCCCATAATACCGTACAATGGCTCCAAAAATATTTAAATTTTACAAACAGCATTTATCATCACACAAAAGCAGAGCACAAAACACTCTGATAACGTCACGGTTCTGTAATGCTGTAATAGTTGCAGAATATCAGAAATACAACGTTTTTACCTGGATATTGCTGCATCTGATATGATATGTCAGCCGGGGGCACGCGGAAAATTATACACACTCAAATATGACTATGCGGAATAAAGGTGAAATTCCTTTGACGTGGAAAAGCGATAATATCAACGGCTTGAAACATCTGACGGTTTGTATTTCACTAAAAGTGATCTTTAGTCGTAGCTGAACAAGGTTGATTCTTTTTTGTAAAAATGTACAGATAGCACGTTTGGATGTCAACAGAGTTGTTTGTGGTAATTTTAAAGTTGATATGCTTCTTTTTGAAAAGGAGTACAATGTTATCGCTTATTTTCTTATTTTCGTTCTGATGTTTTAGTCTGCAAATAGGGATGTGAAGCTTTATGTATGTGAGTTACATATTACTTAAATATGTATAATGACTCGCGAGTATACATTGTGCATTGGCGTCCAACTAAAAGATATTTATTCTTCCATTTAAGCACATTACAATGCACTTATGTACCATCGGGTTCAAAAATGCATGGGCAATTTATGAATGAATTCATTGAAAAAATGGTCATGCAATTATGAACCCGATGGTACATCAAAGAGAAAACCAAACGACCATCGGTTCTAAACTACACCTTTGATCCGAGAAGTATTATAACCGGCAAGAAACACGGCGGGACTTATTTTTGCAAAACAGTAATACACTAAACCTCAAAGATATGCAATAATGCGTAGTTCTTCAAGGAGACATAACAAAACAACTTGAAAAGCAGACAATGTGCTTATTGTACAGTCGACGTCAAAGATATGTTTACACTTTTGCACCTTACTCCTTTGTAATAAGGTCCAAAAGTGTAAAGATATCTTTGACGTCGACTGTACACTAAAAAATAAAAATAAGTAATAAAATCCAAATCTGCTTTACAAAACGTTTGATATGATTTCTTACCTGAAGTCCTCTAAATGCTAGATGATTTTGTAGTAGTTTCTGGTTTGGGCCATGCGTCTATGTCTGTCATATAGTCCTCGACCCTGTAATAACACCCTTTAACATTAAAGATTTTTCAGGTATTTCTTATTGAATCGTAATGCTCAATTTAGTTGATTCAAAAAATTTATACAACTCAAAGGTTAGTCCAAATAGCCCTCCATATTGCGGATCAAACGTTTGGGCATTCATTTTATTTACTTCCATTAAATAAGATATCTGTCAAATCCACGTAAGAAATGTTAGAAAGACATCTTCTAAATTCAATTTATCGATCATTTTATCTGACAATAGACCATCATTGCTCACCAACCACGAAAGTCGGAGGCTCATAAAAGCCACTATAAATAAGCTTCACGTTTACAACAGTTATTATAGACTATGAGTTCATTTAATAATGGTTTGCTGTACTCTTCACTACATAGACTAGAAGCCCACAGGGCTTCGCGAAAAATCGTTGAATTAAACCGGGGCAATCCATTAATACCGAGATATGAAGTGACTCAGCCTCTTTTGAAATATGACCGATGTTTTTTCCGGAACCGGAATGAACAAGTTTTATTGGACAGATTAAAAGCTTTCGAGGACGCTTGACTGGGCTTTTGTTCAAGAATACCGAGTTTTAGTTTGAGTAGGTACTCATCATCATCATCATCTCAGCCATAAGACGTCCACTGCTGAACATAGGCCTCCCCTATTGCCAGGGGGGTGTGCCATACGCGCCACGCTTGGCAGGCGGGTTGGCGCGCGCAGTTTTTTTATTTATGTTTATTGTTGTTTAGGCTTTCGGAAGATGCTGCCCATCTCCCGGTATGTTCCCTTAGCAGACTCCTACTGCAATCACGGGACGATATGGTGGGGGACAATTCTAGGGCCGGGTACCCCACGGCACACTACACTGCGGAGTAGGTACTATAATATGCTATTCGGGAGGATGTAACGTTTTAATAGTTATTATATAAGGGGCCACAACTAAAAAAATGCGATAAGGGGTATATTTTTCTACGGGTCAAAGGATTGCAAGCACAATAAAGATAATTAAGGTAACTGTTTACTATTAAACATTACCTATATTCACTTGTAGCATATACCCCTATATTAAAAACAATTCTTCTTCTTCTTATACCTAGATTTATCCCGGCTATTGCCAGGGTCCAAATTCTAGCTGGTTTATCTCCGTTTAAAAAAATATATATATCAGATAACCACACAACTATTAGTTCTACAGTAGCTCAATAAGCCTTGTGTTATTAATTAGTAGTAGATGGCAAAATAAACTATATCATAGAAGTATAAAATAATCAATAATTTAAATATTATAAAAATAATAAGCCTCTTTGATTAACATAATCCCAAGAACCCAATATTAGAAACTCTAAAAAAACTCACAATTTAATCGCATTTAACGTTCAACGAACTTGATAAGGCCGACGTGGATTGATAAAGGCAAAAAGATCCGCTTTCGGCCCTTCTCAAGTCTCAAGGTACTTTGTCTTTGTGAGGGTCTGTATGAAGCAAATATGACTTTGTTCTGTCCGACAAAGAAATGAATTAGGGAAAAAATATTCAATTACAGAAAGAAAGGATTTAGAAAGGTTTGGAATGTGGAGTTTTGGTTTTAACTGATTTTCGAAAATGGAGATGTTTTCGGTATTTTTCACCCGATGGAAATGAGACCGTATACATATTTAGGGTGAGAAGATGTTTGTTAGTTGTGTATGTGCATAAAAAGTAAAAACAGGCACCGGGAACGCAGAAAACGCTGCGCTGGTTCGATGCCATTTTTTAACCCTTCAATTCCATGGAAGAAGGAGGTTCTGCATTCGGTTTGGTGTTTTTCTTTTATGTATGTTCACCGATCACTCCGAGACCTATGTCCGATTTACGTAATTCTTTTTTTGTTTCAAAGGATCTACATCCAAGGTGGTCTCATATTAATCTGGTGCTGTTCTGATGATGGGATCCATGAGGAATTGAGGGAACTCCTCAATTTTTAAAGGCACATGTATGGTGATTTGGGTGTTTTCTCGTGACAAGCATTTATTTCCTTTAACGAAAATAAATTAAAGTTTTAAATATAACGAAGCGAATATATTCTCACAGATTTTCTAGTTTTCTTTTACCTAAAATAAAACTTGTTTGATTAAAGAACAATTTCTCTTATTTACTCAATATACTCTTGAAACTATACATTTTTGTATTTCTATTTTAAGAAAACGTGGTTTTATTAAGCGAAGAATCATATTTTGGTAAAGGAAATAAATACTTGTCACGAGGAAATATTTCCAAGATAATAATAATGTCTTGGATTGAGAATATCCCGGAAGCTTTTTTTCCGTGCACTATCATGATATACCAACGTTTAGTCATTATAACTAAGCTACCTCGATATAATAACGTAATAATACAATTGATTCCGCATAATTAGGAACTAAATCCAGACATGATTATCAAACAGCAGAATCTGAATTAGGGTCGTCACGAATTTCGTTTCACTCACATTTGCGAATGCGAATGTTACGGAGTAGCTTTACTTAAAAACTTTAGTCATCAGACAATGATATGTGAGAAATAAACCTATATCATTGTTCTATATGAGTCAAGTAACACACTGTTCGCTTGTTATGTGTATATATATTGTGTATATGCAATTGGCATGTGCAAGCGCAAGTATGACGCTGGTCTGCTTGCGGGCCTATAGCGAACGTCGAAAATCGAAATTTCTTTCTGTATCGTTTTTGCATATTCGAAAGATAGTGATGCAAATCGACGACGATTGAACGAACGAAGTAGTTCGCGGTTAAATGCCTGGTCTGGTCGGGCGAGCGCGGTAGTCAAAAATTATACGAATGCGAAAACGAATATTCGTGGCAGCCCTAATCTGGATCCAGATTAATACAGTATTCTCGGAACTCAATGCCCGATCCGCCGAATAATATCGACTCAGTGACAAAGGCCAACATCGACAATAAGGTAACCGATATTGACTCCACACAATACCCGGGTATTCGTACCCGGGTATAAACTGCCCGGGCATTAAACCGGGTATAAACTGCCCTTGGAGGTTAATTAAAGGGGTCGCTTTACAACTGCGAGTCTGACGTTTTTCAATTGATTTGTCGTCCGAATGACGAGGATAAAAGGCAAGAGGAAATTGTGGTGATAAGTTGAAATTGAAAACCGTTTTTTGACTTGTGACTTCGATGATGTATTGACGATGGTGCCAAGAGACTTAAACCTGCAACATTTACGTAAATTAATCCACTAAAATACATAATTGTTAAAAACATCTTTAAAAAAATATATGTAACCCTCTAAATACCTACGTACTTCATGCTAAACATATAATTTATAGGTAACTTATATACATATATACCGTGTGTGGCCTGTAACACGAGTAAAAAATGTAGCTTCTACTCCTCAAACAACATAACTTTTGCTGTAGAACATTAAAAAAAATTTTAGGTTCAGGTTGTCTTTTTCCCATACAAACTAAATAGTATTTTCAATGTACGTTAAAATCCATCTACTTAATTGACATTGCTTGTGAGTCACCCTACAGACGTACCTAATAAATTTCGTAATACATTGCGTGTTCGAACAAACTTTAAAGTGTACTAAAAATAAAACCCTAAGTTATTTTTAAAAGTCGCTGTACAAACGTTGTCTAGCTTGAGGAATAAAATCTACGTTTTATTTTTTTGCTCGTGTTACAGACTATACACGGTAGAACAAATAAATGTCAAAGCTTTATTACACGGCTTAAGTTTTTTTGACAGAGTACGACTTATTAACCTCTAAATATACTCAAGCTACTTGATTCCATCAACTCACCCTACTATTATCCCTACTCATGACCTAACTGCACGAAAAAAATAGCTTCCGAGATATTCTCAATCCAAGACATTATTATTTTCTTGAAAATATTTCCTCGTGACAAGTATTTATTTCCTTTACCAAAAATATGATTCTTCGCTTAATAAAACCACGTTTTCTTAAAATATAAATACAAATATATGTATTGTTTCAAGAGTATATTGAGTAAATAAGAGTGATTGTACTTTAATCAAACAAGTATTATCTTAGGTAAAAGAAAACTAGAAAATCTGTAAGAATATATTCGCTTCGTTATATTTAAAACTTTAGTTTATTTTCGTTAATGGAAATAAATGCTTGTCACGAGGAAATGTTTTCAACACAATATAATAATGTCTTAGATTGAGAATATTCCGGAAGCTTTTTTTCCGTGTGCCCACGTCATCCCTTACTTTAACCCGTTTTAAGGTTACCTTACAAACTTTAATACCAATATTTGTACTAGTGAGTGAGTGTTTTCTTGCTAACATCTATCATTATTCGCTAAAAGTCTAAAAACACTAAGCGTAGACAAGATCACAAAGAACACATTGTCACTTGTAACCCATTGAAATAAGGTTGAAAATAGTATAGATATTTTCGACCCTGTGTCTATCAGTTTTGTCACCAGTGACTCGCCATCTATCATTCACGGGCTTGGCTTTACACATTCACTTTGGTCCGGATCACCCGGTCAAAAAAAAAACAATGGGCGGTAGGACGAATTTTTTTTTTTTAATTAGGAGATATTTAATATAATAATACATAAATCGATAGTCCTCGACATTTTGTGAGTAGAAATAACTCCAACTACGTTAGGTTTTCCAATGGAGATAAATGGTCCACTTTATCCTGAAAATGCTAATATAATAAAATATTGTCTTCGGCGTTTATGAAACTACCCTGCGCTAGACAAAAAAAGGTTAAAGTAGACATATTTTAATATTAACTACACAAAAAAAGCGCTTTTATTTATTTGCGACCGAATGAGTTCATATTTATTGAATATAGAAATTTGATATTGGCTGAATGCAATCTGTCATAGACAGCACTTTAGTTTTTATATTTAGTTCCTGTGTTGTCCGCATGTCGCTAGTAGTTCCATGGCTGATGTTCGGGCGAAAGCGTTGCCGTTTACTTACCGATGTTCGATTAAAATATAATATATTATTGTAATACGAAAGGATCTGTGTTTTTATTATTTATTCAGGTATATTAAGCTGTATTACATTTATCTTAATTTATTATATTTGCAGATGTCGATCGATCATTTAGATCTAGAAGGGTCTTGGCTAACTTGATAATATTTTTTATGAGACGTCAATATCAAAAACATTTCTTTAAATATGATGTTTGAATATTTTGGTATTTTTTGGATTTCGTTATTCAATTATTTATTATTTGTTCATCATAGGACTTGAAGGAAATAAATATATTTTTTAAATATTTTTATACAAATAATATAAAATGAGAAGTGACATTTGGAAAATTGGGCGAATCAACTTTTTAATGTTGTTTACTCTGTCCCCGTTGTCCAAGGGACATCCTCATACTATTTCATAGAAAATCTTTGGTTGTCCAAGGGACGTAACCATAGCAACCAGGCTCTTTAAAAAGTTGATTGACTCAATTTTAAAACAATGTGATGGGTTATTATAGATTAGCAGACATTATTATGTCTGCTAATCTATAGTAACCCATCACATTGTTATGTCTGACATTATTATGTCTGCTAATCTATAGTAACCCATCACATTGTTTTAAAATTCTCCAAATGTCACTTGTAATTTTATGTTATTTGTATTTAAGTAAGTATATGAAATAATTAGGTATCAATTGTACCAAATTACCATTAGGATATTAAGCGTACCGGCTGCCATTTTAAGTTATTGTTATTGTGCAATATAGCTCAAATTATTAAATTATATTATCTAGTTACTACTCGTAGCTAAATAACCATAAATAAATGTATAAAAAACAAAATTAATATAAGTAAAAAGTTTTATTTTGGCTAATGGCAATTCAGAAGTAACCACATTTAGTAATCGAATTTTAATCAAACAAATGTATTAAAATGTATTTTTTTGTTACAGGTTTACCATGCGTGTGTCGGAAACCCAATAAAAACTATTAAATATTAGTGTTGAGTGATAAAAATACCATTATGTGTATGAAAAGTGCTAAGAGCGACCGGGAGTTTAAGTATAAGTAAACTAGTAATAAATGTCGAAAATGGGTGTGTGCCAGTTCATGCTGGTGCTCCTGGTGGGCTGGATAACAGGTAAGTTTTTTTTTTATCTTAGTAGATTTAAGAGGATACTCCCGTGATCGTTTTTCTGTACTTTCTCGACTTTCTCTGAGGATTTTGAGAGCAACGATATTTTAAACCCAAATTTTTGTCCAGGCTTCCAAAATTTTAATTAATTCTTGATTCCTCTGAGCTTTATTATGATAATTTTAACTTTGTCGCCCACTACTGAGCATAGGCTTTTTTCCAAGTACGCCATTTTGTCCTGGCCCTGAGCTACATAATTTCATCCTGAAGTGACCCACGATTTTCCAAATTTCCTGTAATAAGAGCAATAAATTAAAACGTAGATTCTACTCCTCAAACAATAAAACAATTGTTCAACAACTTTAAAAAATATGTATTTTGTAGATTGTCCTTTTTCATACAAACTAAATAGTATTTTCAATGTACGCCAAAATCCGTCTAATTGAGATTGCTTGTCATTCTTGTCACTACAGACATAATCAATTTCGGAATACATTGCGTGTTCAATTAAACTTTAAAGTGTTCTAAAAATCTTATTTTTAAAAGTCACCGAAAAAACGTTGTCTGGTTTGAGGAGTAGAATCTACGTTTTAATTTATTGCTCCTATTACAGGAAACACCCTGTATAAGTGATTACAGACAACCACAACAGAAAATTGTGGGTTCCAGATTGCTGTACTTAAGGATTAAATCCGCCGCTATTCAAATATTGAAACAGTAACTCTTTCAAACGTCAGCCGCAAAACAAACAACGAACACATTTAAAAACATTTTCCACGTTGTTTAACCGCATGACAACACAAAGTAAACATGGCGCAGTCAAGAAAGAACAGTAAGGTAATATGGTTAATGGGCGTTTTCACACAAAACGTTGTTGGTTTTCGTGTTTTTGAAATTTTAAGAATTTTTTGGATATTCCTCCTTAGAATCGAGAGTACTATTCATTCTGCTAGGAAATGAAAAGTGTCCCAAAATTTTCATACAATTTTTATGTTCCATTACGCTACTTTCATATAAGTGCCCATAGAAAAGTAGCGTAAGAGGAACAGGACACTTTTAATTTCATAGTGGAGTTGATAGTACTCACGATTCTGAGTAGGAATATGCAAAAAATTCTTAAAATTTCAAAAATGTGTGTTTACGTTAATTATTGGCATTTTTGTTAATTTGAAGAAAAGTGCATGTTTATTAAACTAAATGACTTTATTAAGTGACAATTTCTACATGTCATATCATAACCATAGATTAATCTGCATTCAATGCTTCGAAGAGGCTAAACATACCGCCCGCCTAAATATATTATTTTACATTAAGTATATTATGTGTGCAACAGCTAAATAAATATTACAATCAATCATTAGCTTGACAACAAAATTATAACATAACTGTCATACCTACCTGTATCTACTTGTACATACAACAACAGTATTGTTAAACATCATTCATTTATAACTCAGAAATACAATAAATGTATAAAACTTAACAATTCAAAAAAGTAAATTATATTCATCTATCTACTAATATTGTGAAATTCACCGCCCGCCGTGAAACATCAATAATACAGTCTTCTGTAGTCAGGTGGGGAAACAGAATGTAGTTTTATTTTAACCCTAGCATGGCGAGGTTTGACATTTTGTCGTATTAATTGTTGTGGATTTGTTAATTTATCAATCATCCAGTGTTGCTGCGTTCTTACTTCGCTTTGCTTGGCTGTACTTTCAATCCATTTTGTTAACCGTGGGTGTACTACATACTTTCGTGTATCGTGCCTTATTTTTAATAATTCCTTAACGTTTTTATCACCTTCAGTTTTCATCATCTCAAATGTATTCCAAGTATTGTTGTCTTCCTGCACATTACATGTAGCATGAAAGCTTGCGACTCTATGTGGTGTCGACAAGGTTTGTAATTCCATCTTGTTAATGATGTGCATGTTGTCAATTTCACTGATCTCAGAGACTACTTCATGGTTTGTGATTTCTTTCAACTTGCACAAATCAGTCATTTGAGCCTCAGGTCTCTGGTTAATCAGTTGTCTACAGACCCGTGGTTGTTCACACTGTGATGCCACTTCCACTAATGCTGTGGGCACCAAAGTGTCGTGATCACCTTTCCCTCCACATCGTCTGACATGCGCCATCACTTTTAAATCCTCCTGTGCTATATTCTCCTTGACATGTTGCTCATTTCCTTCTTGAGTTGTGTCTCGATGTAACAAAAAATGGTGTCGCCCTCTACATACAGGGCATATTGTCTTCAGCTTACATCGCCAGGCTGCATGATTTGGTGTAAGACATTTGAAACAAAGTGTGTTACGTCGAACGACATCATATCTCTCATTTACAGGTAGCATCAAAAATTGTTCGCAGTTATAAACAAAATGATTGTCCTTACAGAATGAGCATTGTGTGTCTGAGTCGTGGTGGACATTGGCTCTGACATGGAATGTCTTGACGTTTAGTGACTTGCTACTAGTGTTAGTAAGTTCTACCATCTCTAATGTTCTATACCTAGACTCCAAGAATAACTTCAGCTTTTCAAACGTTGGAAAATCTGTTGACATGTCTGCATTAACCCACTCTTCCCAATGTTTATGACTTTTAAGGTCCAGTTTTGACACAACGGTAAAGATGACTATTGCGTCCCATTGAATTGTAGGTAACCCCAGATTGTTAAGAGCATTTAAACATTGATCGGATGTATCTAGTAGCTGTTTTAAAGCCGCCGCTGACTCTTCGACGGTTGACTTCTGGCCAAAGAACGTTTTTAAATGGCAGTTTGCGATTACCTTTTATTATCGTAACGGTGTTTTAAAGTACTCCATGCTTGCGAATAGTTCTCTCTAAAAATAGAAAATCGTCGTAAAAATATTTTAGCTTCCCCTGTCATACTAACCTTGAGGTAATACATTTTTTGCACATCATCCAGTGAGTTGTTCTGGTGAACCAGCGTAGTGAATAAATCATAGAATGATTGCCATTCAGTATAGTCTCCACTGAATGACGGGATGGTAATGATTGGCAATTTTACCTCTATGGACTGTTCTTGCCCTAAACCTCTCACCGTACCCCGGTTTTTGTCAGTACAACATTTCTGTAAAAATGTCTTCAATTCTTCTTTGTAAATATAATACTGTTCTTCGAAACTATTAAATACATCTTCTTCAAAATATGCTAATTGGCTCTTTTCTTCTAATAAAACGCTAGTTACAATTGTTTGGTGTAAGTCCTTAAATTCATGATAGTAATTTTCTAAAGCTTCTAAGCGACTTTCCACGTATGCCGAGGTAATTCTTTCCTTTAATACCTTCTTGAAATTGTTATAACTCTTTTCTATTATTTCCAAACTGTTTGTCTGAAGCGCAATTAGTTTTTCTATCGAATTCATCTTGTTTGTCACGGCTGTCATAAAATTGTATTATTATAATTTTAGGTCACTTTTTTCAATTATCCGGTTCGGTTTGGACCATGTTTACGTTAATTATTGGCATTATTGTTAATTTGAAGAAAAGTGCATGTTTATTAAACTAAATGACTTTATTAAGTGACAATTTCTACATGTCATATCATAACCATAGATTAATCTGCATTCAATGCTTCGAAGAGGCTAAACAATGTGAAAACTAACAACTTTTTGTGAAAACGCTCTAATAATAAAATGATGGCCTGAGGTTAAAATCCTTTTTTTTCTTCATTTTTTTTCCCGTACGAATGAATATTTGTGTGTCACGTATGAATATTTTAATACATTTTATGTATTTATCTACTTAAATGAAGGAGAGTTTATTAAAATTTGAAAGTGCTATTTCCGAAAACTTTTACTTTAACCCTTTCCCGCATGAAAATTAAAAAAATTTGTTCTAATTTGAACTCTGATACATCTCAATAGAGTTGAAAATAATTACGGCCATGTATGGCTACGTATGCGGTAAAGGAGTTTTTAATTCTTTAAAAAAATCCCATTAAACAATATGATAAAGCGGAAATAGGCACGATATTAAAATGTATTCGATATTCATTAGTGAGTTCATAGTTATTTAAGTAAATTAATCAATATAACTATTACAATATAAATAGGAAAACCTTAAAACAGCTGAACCGATATTAACTGCCACAAGAAGTCTTCGATACTCAATTTCATTTCACACTAAATCGCGCACAGACAGACATATGGACACCTAATTGACAACGGAACCCTAAAAACGTGATAACTATCATACAGTCATAATATACAAAATATAAAGTTACTTTTATCCCTCCCCAATGCAAGTTCAAGTAATAAGTTAGTAAGTAAGTAACACTTTATTGTACATAACACAGTAGATAAATACAGTAAACAAAAGATGTAAAGTACCAATTTTTTTTTTCCGTAGCCTATACTGTGTCCCACTGCTGGGCAAAGGCCTCCCCTCGCTTCCGCCACTCGTCACGGCCTAGTGCATACTCTCGCCACTCGCTACAAAATACGTCCAGATCGTCCCGCCATCTCCTTTTTGGTCTGCCTCTGCCCCGGCCGATTTGTTCGGTCCACAGAGTTGTTAATTTAGCCCATCGTTCCGGGTGCATGCGGCAATGTCCAGCCCAATCCCACTTGAGCTTGGCGGTCTTAACACCCACATCCGAGATACCTGGTCCTGGAGCGCAGTTCGGTGTAAAGTACCAATACAATTAGATTATTCCAGAAAGTGTTACTTTCTTCCATTCACTGTACCAGTGCTACAACACAAGTCCCCCAGCTAAGAGACGCTGTTTAAACAAAGATTAACTCTAATTGTTTTATTCAGGATTTATGCCTTGGACCGGCTCCAGGGGTTGAAAAATTAATCAGCTAAAAGCCTTTTTACTTCGTGGATTAAGAAACGAGTTAATTTATAGCAGATTGAAGCCTTAATGTACTTTTAATTCGGTTAGGATTGCTAGTTGCATAGTGTGCGTTAGAAAAACGTTAGTATTTATCAGTAACTGATGTGTTACTATTTCATCATCATCATCATTCGCTTGCCCTTGTCCCATTTACTTGGGGTCGGCGCAGCATTTTTTTTTCCACACATCTCTGTCACCCATTGTCTCATCACTCACCTCCTTTCTTTACTTCTTTTTTTCCCCTTTCTTTATTTTCTTTCTTTTTATCCTTTCTTTTTTTCTTTCTGATGTGATATTACTTATAAATATAAATAAATAAATATAATAAATAATATTATGGGACAGTCTTATAAAAATCAACCTAGTCCCACAGTAAGCTCAATAAAGCTTGTGTTATGGGTATTAGGCGACGATACATATTAATTTATAGATCATCATCTCAGCCATAAGACGTCCACTGCTGAACATAGGCCTCCCGGTTTGCCATACGCGCCACGCTTGGCAGGCGGGTTGGCGCGCGCAGTTTTTTTTTTGTTTATTGTTGTTGAGGCTTTCGGAAGATGCTGCTGCCCATCTCCCGGTATATTCCCTTAGCAGACTCCTACTGTAACCACGGGACGATATGGTGGAGGACAATTCTAAGGCCAGGCACCCCACGGCCAATATATATATATTATAGATAGATATAGATAAATACTTAAATACATAGAAATTATCAATAACTTAGGAAGGACGACATTTTCAAAGAAGCTGGTATTCCTCGAGGTCCTGCAACGTGAAATGGTCTGGACATGGAGATGGGACCTCTAATTAATATGCATACCAAATTTCAGGACTGTCCGAGAGATTTCAAGATTTGTCGTATTTTGACCGTAAGTGAGTCACAGTCGAAATTTATAACTTTAACTATTTTCTTTGGGTTTTTATCGCTTTGACGCAATTGGTCCTCCTCACAAAACTAAAAAAGATAGACAATAAAATAGATATTCAACATGAGTATTGGGTATATTCCTATTGTTACGATGATCTGCCTGGCTAGCATGCAACAATGGATCAAGTGTAAGGTTTCACATGCGATACCCCGACCTATTTAGATAGCGCGCGTGCTGGGCATGTCCGATAATTCCAAGAACCATATATGTGGAATACATATATATATTACATACGGGTCTTATATAAACTGAAGCCACAGTATATTGAAAGGGATGGTATAATAAGATGATAGGATTTTATAGAGGGTATTATGATGACATAGCAATAGATTTTTCCTTTTTGCTACCACGATTTCCAATAAATTGAATAAAGTAAAAATATTATGAGACAAATTGGATAACGTTGATTTCATAAGTTAATAAACATTGATAAAGCACAGCAATACTTTACAAACATATTAGTTAAAGTAAAATCAATAAAGAAAACCAATCAAGAAGTTTTAAGTATGGTAAAAGAAAAGTTTGTTGAGAACCATAGATAACCAGGAGAGGGAAGATGCTTGGACACCTGCTGCGGCACAATGAGTTTATAAGAAACATAATAGAAGGTAGAGTTGAAGCAGAAAGGAAGTCAGGAAAGCCAAGGAGAGCATACATGGATCAAGTAAATGAAAAAATAGACGACGTGTCGTATCAGGCTGTAAAAGAGAAGGCAAATGACAGACAGGCATAGAAATTGCTCCTCCGACAAGAGTCTAGCTCTTAAATATATGATGACGATGAGAGCAAAATGGCGAGTTACTCTCATTTTACCATAAAATGTTTTATTTAATCACTGGGACTGGACATATTAAAATGTTTTATTTAATACTGTTTGATGTCTAAAAGAATGGATCAGTGATGGAACGCCGATGCCTAAAATGCGTCAAGTTGTCCTGATTTTCAGCCAAGCACACGTACACGGAAAAAAAATCTTCAAGACAATGTTTTTTCGGATATAGGTGGAAACAATCTGCCTAGAGAGTGGTCTTGATCAAATAAAATGTCTGTATTCAAGTAAAATATATCTTGAGCTAAATATATACAATTAGTTCAAGACAATATCTACTTATGTTTAAACAATTATATTTGGTATGCGTATTTATAATTTTTATTTTGTAGTTTGGTGGTCTCTTGGTTTTTTCCTTGTAGTTCTTGATAAAGTTAACGTAGAAAATAAAGCCAAATTTGCTGTTATTTGTGTTTCTTATATTTACTCCTTGTCCTAAATTGGTCCTTAATATTAATCCTTCCAAGTATTGCTTTAGTTTATAGATTCTAAGAAGAAGAAATCTCAATTTAGAAGCAAGAAACAAAAACTATTACTAATAACAAATTTCCGACGCAAACGAGCCCAAATTAAGGTCGTCCATTATTATTCCAGACAAAAAGCAAATCTTCCAAAAAATATATCTCTAATATCAGATATTCCTGGCCGTCTTCAAATCTAATAATTCGTTATATTGAAGAAAGTTTGTTGCCAGAGTTCCCGAATGACTTTTCCTGGCCCGGCGTTATTAGTATCCGAGATACAGTTTTCGTTATTCCCTAAAATTCGTATTGCGGTATTGCTTTTATAAAATCGACTTTAAGACATCGATTGTAAGGTTAAATCTTTAATGGAATATGCCATTTTAGTTTACGGACTTTTAAATTTAGATTTGATGTAGACGATTACCGATTAAGTTTGGGATTGACGTTTTAATTTATTTGGCGTTATACATTTTGAGTTTGAATAAAAGAAGGAATGAGTCCGTAAATCTGTCATTCATTAGTGTGATTACTGAAATACGCAAAAGAAATAGGTATTTATATAAGAGAGTTATCATATAGGAGATCATATTTTGCGATAATATCTCCTATTGCCTCAAATCTATGTTATCGTATTAGGAATAAACTTTACTGTTTTCTATATTCTTCTGTTTTGAAATAAAGGTTGAGCACTTGTTCGTCTTTTATCAGTACATTATTTACATTATTGTAATGACCATATTATTGTATGCGTGCATGCTAGTAATATTTAATACACCTAACACGCACCTAACCAAAGTAGGTCATTTTTAGATTTTTAGCAATATTTATAATACAGTCAGCAGCAGACAAGCTATGCGGGTGGGGTGTTCAAAATGACCTACACGAGCTCTTATTCTCTTAACAATAAAGTCGTGTCATCCTCATTTAGGACACGTCCTACCCGCTTTGCTCCTTCAGCTGCTGACTGTACTTATTTAATTTAATTCACTTCCGTTTTACTTACAGATAAAATCATATACCGCTTTAGACGTCAAAGTCTGATACAAGAATAAGGTACCTATTAAGCTATTGTCAAAACCACAAACGACATCACATCAGCCTAACGAACTAAAACGCCAAACTAGTCCCCGATAGGGACGTAGTTCGTTTCTTTGAGGCCGGGAATAAATTTCTACATCAAAGCACCCCCAATAAAGAGCCTAGGCCGATAACAGGAGTATTGTTATGTAGATGTTCGTTACCGTTTATATTAGGGATGTCACGAATGCCATTTCTGTGACATTCGCGTATACGAACGTTCAGGGTGGGAATGTTAGGATGCGAAAGCCAATACGAATGTTATTTACGGAGTAGCTTAAGTCTATATATTTATAATAATTTGCCACAGGATTTAAAAAAAACTTGAAGATTTTGCAAACATTAAAAAAACTTGTTTAAATTGTTAGGTAGAAAAGCCTATTATTCAGTAGGAGAGATACCTTTGAAATATAATTCCCTTACGAATTATTATAATTAAAGTTAGAATATTATGTTTTATTTATGGACTTTGTTTATAAATAATATTTGTTGGCTGGTACCAGCTTGTTATCTTTTTTATATTATGTAGGTAGGTTATACCCTATTATTTATGTAAGAACTGTAAAATCAACCAATATTGAAGTTGTAGTGGAGTAGCATTGGAATAATTTTCAAGCAAATACTGATATTTCTGATTCAGGCGTTTAGGCGCTGGCTGTATTGCGTTGTAAATGCTTTATCAAATCCGGTCTGCAAACATTCGAATTCGCAAAATTATCGTATTACTAATACGCCCGCCAATATCGATGCGAATGTTAAAAATGAATGCGAATACGAATATTCTTGACATCCCTAGTTTTATCTCGGACCAGGCTTATTATTGGCCTTTTTAGTAAAAACGAAGTAAACAGAATTTGTTTTTTACGCAGGAAGGGACATTGTCCTTAAGGTTTTATTGTTATGTACGAACTATTAAAACTCAATGTGAGTATCAAAGTTCTGTCGTAGAATTTGATGGCAGTTTTTTTCAAGTTACCGTAATAAACTGGGGGGTGTAATATAATATACTCACGGACAGGGAAAACGGGTCACTTCCTAGAGAAATGTCTACGCAAGATGACCTGTTTTTATTGTTTTTAAGTATATAAATGCTGCTTGCATGCAAGAAAGTGGTTATAGCAACCCGAGAACGGTTTTAAAAAGCATTATAAAATAAACTTTTTTTATTTTATGTGCACGTAACGGATAAAATGTGATAGCTATTATAACTAGGAACGAGAAGGTAGGTAGATTCGTATCAAAATTAATTTCATTATTTCATTTCCTCGCACAGCGTATCAGCATTGCGATACAACGAGGAAATGCCGCCAGCATCCTTGGTACAAAGCCGCAAGGGCCTAGTTTAGATTTGAGCTAGTTATTAATTTAGTTTAGTATTTGTACTGTAGTACTTCTGTATATTTAGTTATGTAAATAAATGTTTTTCATTTCATTACTTACTCTGGTTTACTCCACGTGTACTTTAGGGTCCTCTTATTTGAACTAATTACTTATATAAACAACATATTATTTAGCGAACATTTAACATAATATCAAGTCTCTCAAGTCAATACCATAAATTGTCAGTAAATATGTAGGTAAGTCCAGGTAAGTCAAAGTTATAATAAAAAAATATTTGTAATAAGTACCTATCATGTTTATCGGGTAAGTACACCGTAAAAATCATTACTTTTTTTTACGCAGTGAATTATATACTCAATATTTTGTAGAAATGTTTGATCATGCACATTTAAATCTCTTCTCGCTTCTAAATTATGGTCGAGATTTGTAAAAACGAGATCTCGTGCATCGAGATTGAATCTCGGAGCATGAGATCTCGCGAGATCGAGATTACATACCCTATTAATGATTACGCATTAATTTAAGTAAAAAAAATCGTTTTTATCGCTCAGTTTTCAGACAGCACCTAAGCAGGTGAGGTAGTTCAAATGATCAGATTTGGGCACAGCCCTATTGTTAAAAGAATAAGAGCGTTTATAATTTGAACACGCCCGTTAAGCTACTTCTGCTGCTGACTGTACGAGGATCAGCTGGTAGTTTATCAGCGGCACGGCACTAGGAAGCAATTCGGCCCGATTTATTACATCTATGTCGTTCAGTGTGTTTGCGCCCGTTGATATATCGGGCTGTTTGGTAGGCCCTTAATTGTGGGCGTGGTTCGACGATTTGTCAAGTGCTGTTATTATAAAGAAATTTTGAAATGTTATTGTTTTTACGTCACTCTGGGTGACGTCACGGGCGTAGCAGCAAATCTCACTTCACACCCAGGAGAAGACGTAAAATTGTGTACGCACCACGGGCGGTAATAGAGAAGGCCTTAGATCGCTTGTTTATGGCCCTTACCTTCGGTTCGGGCCACAAATGCCCGCAATTTGAGCCGTTCTTTATTTTAACGCTTCAGGTACTTAATGTACTATTGAAATCGGTGTAAAAGAGAAAGATTTTATCGAGTATAAGATGAGCCTGCTTCATTATTTTCACGGACCGTTTGGAGACGGGTGTCAATGTCATCAGGATAAGATCTGATGATGGAATTTTAGAAAAATGGAGAGTTCTATTTATGTATTATAGGTCCACTTATATCTTTATAAATGCTCAGCCAGACTTATTAAATAAATCACGGGTTACTCACGTCTTTTAAGTCGAATATTGCTCGACATGTTATGTTGTTGATAATGTTGATATGTCTGATTCTTACGGAAGTTTTGAGCTCAGACAAACTACTTTTGAAAAGCACTGCAATGATAATTCTCATCGATATATACATATAAGTGTATATGTGTTGTGTGACTTTAATTCCTTCGTTAAGAAAAGTTCATGAAGTTAAACAAAAATATATAAGTGGATCTGATAAGTACGACCATTATCAAATATTAGACCGTGTGTTAGGACTCCTTGTTATGTAACTTAGGTATATACATTAGATGTATTATGGCCTTAAATTATATAATTTCCTTTTCAAATTGGAGTTGTTGGAGCAGTGGAGTTGCTGACCATAAAACAATAGCATTTCGTGGATTCTAGTGGATTCCGAAAAAATTGTAAAGTCATTCAAATCACTCAATTTAAAGAAAACTGAGGACTTATGGGGAATATCAGTTGTAGTCATCAGCAATATCATAGACGACATAGCGCCTTACTTAGCCATCATTTATAACAATTCAGTTTCACAAGGTGTTTTTCCAGATCTAATGAAATGTAGTAAAGTCATACCTCTATTTAAATCGGGTGATTCTAGTGATCTAAATAATTTCCGACCGATATCGATACTTCCTGTACTAAGTAAAGTCTTTGAAAAGATAATGTTAAATGATCTACTGGGGCACTTCAACAGACATGGACTGCTTACAAGCAATCAGTTTGGTTTCACAAAGGGACGTTCCACAACCGACGCTGCTGCAGAACTCATTAAACATATTTTCAATGCTTGGCGAGACAAACGTTATGATGCAATTGGTATATTCTGTGACCTTTCAAAAGCTTTTGATTGTGTAGATCATAGAACGCTCATTCTTAAATTAGAACACTATGGTCTTTCAGAAAATGCCCTGAGTCTCATGTCTTCTTACCTTAGCAATAGAACACAAATAGTTGTTGTAAATAAAACCCAGTCTAAAGGGACTTTAGTAAAATTAGGAGTGCCACAGGGTTCCATTCTGGGCCCATTCCTGTTTTTGGTTTATATAAATGATTTACCTTGTGTAGTACAAAACCTTTGTGGTATGATTTTGTTTGCCGATGATACATCTTTAATTTTCAAAGTTGAACGGCAATCCAATGATTTATCTGTAATTAACAATACACTAGCTGGCGTACTAAACTGGTTTACTACTAACAATCTGTTACTTAATGCTAAGAAAACTAAATGTATTCGATTTGTTTTGCCAAACGTGGCACCAATGGACACTAATATAGTTATAAATGGTGAATGTTTAGATATAGTAGATAAAACTGTGTTCCTTGGTTCAACGTTGGACAAAAATTTACAATGGAGTCCTCATATAAAAAAACTCGCTCTTAGACTAAGTTCAGCCGCTCATGCCGTTAGAAAAATTAGACAACTGACTAATATTGAGACAGCTCGCTTAGTTTATTATAGTTATTTTCATAGTGTAATGTCATATGGAATTCTGGTTTGGGGCAAAGCAGCTGACATACAGACTATTTTTGTTTTACAGAAAAGAGCCATTCGCTTTATGTATAACTTAAAGGCAGGTACATCAATTAGAGAATTATTTAAAAAAATTAATATTTTAACTCTTGCGTCCCAATATATCTATGATAATATTATTTTTGTTGTAAAGAATATACACACATTCAAGAAGAATTCTGACATCCACAGCTATAACACTAGAAATAAAAATAAGCTTGTTACCAGACGATGTCGTGTCCGCAAAGCATATAAGTCATTTTTTGGCCAGGGTATTCATATTTATAACAAGTTACCCGTCGATGTTTTGAATCTATCATTTCCCGCTCTTAAGAAATACTTGAAAAAAACTTTAATGTCAAAGGGTTATTACAGGGTCGAGGACTATATGACAGACATATATGCATGGCCCAAACCAGAATCTATAAAATCATCTAACATTTAAAAGGACACAGTTCAAGTAAGAAAGAATATCAAACGTATTGCGAAGCAGTCAGATTTGGATTTTATTTTTATTTTTCATTTTAATTACACAATAGGCAGGTACATGTCTGTCTCTCAAGCTGTTTTGATATGCCTTCTTGAAGAACTACGCATTATTGTATATAGTATCTTTAATGTATTTGTAGTACTGTTTTGAAAAAATAAGTCCCGCCGAGTTTCTTGCCGGTAATAAGTAATACTTCTCGGGTCAGAGGTGTAGGGTTAGAACCGGTGGTAGTTTCTTTTCTCTCTGACGTTCATAAGTGCATTGTAATGTGCCTAAATTGAAGAATAAATATCTTTTATCTTTTATCTTTTTTATCTTTCGTGAACTCGTATTTTTGTCAAAACTTGTAACAATCATTTACGCTACCTTTTAGTAGGCGTATATTTTTATCCCTGAACGGCGCCGTAACACAACACAAAACGATTTTAAGAGCACATTGTTGCCCATGTCATTGTCGTTAATAAAATTTGTCACACTTTTCCTTAAACGTGTGGCGCGTGTACGAAATTCGGAATAACCCGTGTGTTTCGGCACTTAACCGTGCCGGCGGAAATGTAAAGCTAATCTGAAACTTTTGTGTTAGGTATTATTTGAATTTAGAAGCGTAACGTTCATGTTCTCGGTCGATATTATCCCTATGGGTCACGTCATGAAATAAGAGCAATAGTAATCTCGATTATTACAATAATGATAATTTATACGTGTAACCGTAAATTGTCAAAACCATTAGTTTATAATCTAATTAGCGAGATTGTAAACTATCGAAAGCTTGATGTGAACAGTAACGTAGTTACTGCTTACAATTTAACGAATTACTATTCGTTAGATTATAAACTATCGACGAGGAAATATAATAATGGTATATAAACCATAAATGTATTAAAAAATGCTGTACGCTTTTTGCGAGTTTCAATGTAACTCGACTATTTTTATGTTTCATTTTTTCGTTAGCCGATTGCGTATCCTAATGCGGGGCAAAGGTCTACCATCTTTTTCTTCACTCGTCCCTATTGGTTGAAATTCCAACCACTCCTTAACACTTTATATGTTTAAAATGGTTAATAACTGTGAAAACTCTACCTGGTGAAACTTTTAATTGTCTCATAGTTTCTACATCACTACCTATCTTGTTACTCAAGCTGTAAGTTTTCCTATGTAATAAAATATAATTTTAAACAAAAAAAGAACCGACTTCACTTAGGATCCGCTATTCCAAGAGGAAGTGGCCGAGTTGCTGTAAAAAATAGTGAAATCACTATAGGTGTGCCTATAATAGTTGAAGAGTTCCCTCGATTTCTCCAGGATCCCATCATCAGATCTCGACTTGGTGACAATGGGACCATCTAGGGGTTATACCTGTTCGATTCAAAAAAAAAATTGAAAATCGGTTCACGATTCACGGAGATATGGAGTAACATACATACAAAAAAAAAATTATGATAAAAAAAATAAAAAAAAATTCAGTCGAATTGAGAACCTCCTCCTTTTTTGAAGTCGGTTAAAAATAAATACACCGAGGATAATATGTCACGTGCATTTGATTTAACTCAGTCAAAATATGGATATCTGGTGTCTGAAATAAATATTTTTCATTTCATTTCACGGGGACTATAACATATACAATCACCATCAGATATATCGGAGCGGCCAAGGTGGTAACAAATATCTGAACAATGCCCCTATTTTCAAGGCGATAAAGTTCTGTTTCAGATATTTTTAAGTACCTCCCGCCTCTTCGATATATTTAATGGCGTTGAAAGGAAAATATTTTAAGCTGCACGTAAAATAAAACCCTTAAGCGAGTATATAAAGGGAATATTTTCATATCATAAATTACTCAAAGCGGAGATAAGGCGCTCTGCCAGCGAGCTGTGCCAACTGTTACTGTGTTGCAAAGTCTTTGCTCCAAAAATTGGTAGGCAGTTTTAGAAAATACACCTACAGCGGTATTTTAAGGGGTCATGGACAGATAATAATTGGTTGCTAGCATGTATTTTGGGACCTTACAGACGTGTAAAGATTTTACCAAAAGAACCAGATGCTTATAAAAATAAATATGTTTAGGGTTCCGTATCCAAAGGCTAAAAACGGGACTCTATTACTAAGACTCCGCTGTCCGTCAGTCTGTCACAAGGCTGTATCTCATGCACCGTGATATTTAGACAGCTCAATTATTCAAAGATGGGGTATTTCTGTGCCACAGTAACAACAAATACTAAAAACAGGATAAAATAAATATTTATGGGAGCTCCAATACAACAGACATGTTTTTTTTTGCTGTATTTGACAATATACTTTTTTTAATTAATACCTATTAGCTTGTAACAACAAACCGCATAAGTTGGAACCGTCCTAACCCCAACAAACCTCTAATTTAATACGCTTGGCCGCTATCAACAAAACGATTAACACATTATTACCATGGAATATCTAAATTAAGCCCTCCATAAGTCAGCACGCCCACGCAATTTTAGGATGAAATAGATCCGTACTATTGTCTACGAGCGGCATTCTAACTTAAACGGATTTGTTATCAAATTGGTTTTGGTATCAAAATGGACACCAAAAGAAATGATGATTTTGACAATCGTTGTCACTAAAACGATTGATGACTAACTTATCGTATTGATGTTTCGCTATATTATTCTGATGCGGAATTGACATGAGCTTGAACCAATTGATAACAAGAAAAAAATATCTGCGCGCCTAGCACATGACTGATGCGAGAGTGTCTCGCGCGCGAGATGGACTACCCGTCTCTTTCTAATTGACACAGTCAGAAAAGGACGGATAGACTATCTCGCGCGCGAGATACTGACGTGTCAATCAGGTGCTAGGTATGCTGGATGATAAAATAATATATTAGATCATAATTTCGATTGAGAGGTAAAATACCAGGAGCCATCTACAACAACAGTTAAATTTTGATTTGTCAAAGTAAATATTCATAATACAATGGAATGTAGGATCTTTTTATAAGCGGCTAAAGAAAAAACTACGTACCTAATCGTAATCATCTCAACTGAAATACTCTATTTAGAAACTACGATAAATCCGATTCTGTGTATTCCAATACACAGGCAGACATAGAAATACGTGATAATTACATTGGGCTTTGTCTTCACTCTCACCGATGCTAATAACTCCACATATCTATAAACTGGATTTTGATATCAGTGTTTATCTGGATTTTTCACATGTTTCGATGTTGAAATCTAAAAAATATTTATGGCCAGGTGAGTTAAGTTGACACAAAAACTTGATAGCAATGTATTTTGTCTAGCCGGATTGTATAGCCTGTAAATACATAATAAATTTCTGTTAAATAAAACTTAAGTCCAATTAAATTCAGAATTGTTGTGAAAATACTTTGGACGTACAATCTGGTATTTATTATTTTCATCTGAATCCCTTGGCTAACCGATCTGGGATTAGTCCGCAGCGTATGCGAAGTTCTATTAAATAAAATGTCATCCAACCACTTAAGTCGGAGCAAGATAAAAATCCTTTGATCTTTGTGGCCTCAAGGGATAATACCTACGCAAAATACTATTATGTTTCGGATTCCACAACGAAACGTATTATTGAGAGATTCGTTGGTGCTTTTAAAAGTAATGTATAAAGTAACCTTATGTTATGATTTATTGATATTAATATGTATGCTTAATACAACAGGCAAATAATCATTTTGATGTGGCAACTTTATTACGACATCCAGTTAAATTCCGGGGTAGTTGGGAAATTAAAGTTATACTCTTGACAACACGGTAGTTATGGAATGTGGTAGGGGAACAGAAAGTTGGGGCGCACGCAGACGGACTCGTTCACTTGGATTGAGGCAACCGAACAGTAAGCATCGTAAAGGAATTAACAGACCAGATTGACTGTAAGTACTTCATGGGTTAATTGTAGTAAATAAAATTGACCATTCAAAATAAATACAATACTTATAACGGTTATTTAGGGGTAAGAAAATCTGTTATTAATTTGTGGTGATGACGTTATTGATGCAATAAAAATGTTAATAAATATTTGTCATTTGAGAAAAGGAAATACTACTTTTATATCGCTTTGTACTTCTAATTTACCCACTATTCCTTTCTTTCAAATCAAAGCAGTTTTTATGAAAACTTACAACAAAAATCTATGAATTGTAGGTAACGTATCGTAAACAAAAGACAACGTAAAATCCCCTAAAATACCACAACAACTTCGGCAACCCGTATTCAGCTTATCATAATATTTATTCCAATATAACAGCAAATTTCGGCTCCCGTTCGCTCCGTAGCTGACTGAAACAGAAAATGATACATGCAAATAGGCCATGGTCCCATTTGCTGGGATGTTGCGGTGCCATAAATTACGCAGGCAATTGTTTCGTACACGAGCCTATTGTCCTTCGCCGTGCTTCTTTTGATACGTTTAAACTACGATGGGAGTAAATGGGATAGTGAATACTGCTTTATGTAGTGCGATTAATGATCGACAGTTGTTTTCAAATATTTTTAAGAGTCAAACGCCTGAGTGGACGTTCGAGTTAGGCGTCCAGCGGGGCGGAGCGTGAGGCGTGCATGTTAAACAAATGAAACTCATACTGGTGTCCTGAGTCGACGCTGCACAAAGTGTATGGACGCTCGCCCGCAACGCTGCACGCCCGCCGAACGCTCCGCTCCAAGCGTCTACTCAGGCCTTGCAGTTGGTGATCGTAGGGGCATTCAAGGCATAATCGTTTGTTAACAACACTAATTTTACAACATTGTTATTTGCATATGACACATAAAAGGTGAACTTTTTATAATACTTTTACTGCCTAAGAAATAGTAAAAATAATGTTTTTTTTTCTTCAAGTAACTACAAATAATGAATCTTTAAGCTCAATTGTTTTGACGATATTATCACTTCATACTATAAAACAAAGTCGCTTCCTGCTGTCTGTCCCTATGTATGCTTAGATCTTTAAAACTACGCAACGGATTTTGTTGCGGTTTTTTTTAATAGATAGATTGACTCAGGAGGAAGGTTTATATGTATAATTGCACCCGTGCGAAGCCGGAGCGGGTCGCTAGTTTCATTATAAACCTTCACATGTCACGGCTACTTGGTTAGAAACCAGGCTCGTTTTAGCGTGTTTTCGCAAGAAAAATTATGGCTGCTATTTTAATTATTAATTTGTACTTATAGTAATAAATTTAATATATTACAACTCACCAATTTTTTTTGATATTATAATACATAACATTTGTATGCAGTTAAACTTACTGCATACTGTTAACCAGGTATTGAACCATCGCCGAGATGACAGCTCACCTGTCATCGGACCGAACTGTCAAGAGAGATTCTCGCGCCATCTTTAGCGTTGATCTGAGCGTTGTCGTGTATTAGACTTATAATTAAATGTAATATCCAAGATTCGGTGTTTTTACTGCTAATTATACTAACTAAGAAAAAAAAGGAAGCGTCTAAGGTGATTTTGGACATTGCGTCTAATCGTCGTCTGCCATAGACGTTACAGGCCAATGATGATACTAACTAAATGTATCATTTCATGAAAGATAAATAAATTTAAATCTAAATTTGCGTTAACCGCAGGGCACGTAAGCGAGTAATTCATCAGCTAATTAAACTAAACTGCTAACTAACTAACTAAACTAGCCAACTGCGGCTACTAATGTCTACCATATTTACTAACAAATCAATTTGCGGTGGTAATTAATAGGAAATATTAGGCTTAGCGTAAGTAGTTATTTATGTTTTTTATAATATTATATAGGTACCGTATAGGTTTTAACGAATATTCGTATTCGCATTCGTGAATATCCGCATTTTTTTGGATATTCGCATTAGTCGCACAATTCAATGCAAATACTTGCGAATATTAAAAGGAAATTACAATCATGTCAAAAAACTTTAAACTGTCTTCATGAAAAAAAAAAATATATTTCACGATTACGAATATATTTCAGTTAAAATTACATAGATGGTTGATGGTGTATTATAATTAGTTTTTTTTAATACTTGTTTAGATAACATCACGCTTGAATCCTTCAACTGATTGCAAGGTTACACTGAGAGAAAAAACAACCAGAACTCACGTTCGTTCAACCAAACTCTCATTTTAAAATAGCGCCTACAAGCTCTTTGGTGAAAACTGCAAGTTTGATTTTGTTAAGTTTAATTAGTTCATTCTACAAGTTACTTGTCATTTTAGTTTAAGTGTTATTTAAATCAACAACTCGATTATATAAAACCAACATGGCACATATTGTTTTAAACATATATTTGGCTGATTCAATCCTAATTTTTTAACAAGTTTAACCTTGTTGTTCGTACAAATTCGACTTGTATTAACAATATTGGTGATCGATTCCGTTTACTAAAATACTTTAGTTTCAAACTGATAAACACGCAACAAGTCAAATTTGTTAGACTCACAAAGCAAATTTCTCTCAGTGTATGCAAAAACGGATTTTAAAGATTGCTTTTCCGTTTCTGCAGGAAACTTTTTAGGACAATAATTTTAACATCAATACGAGCATTTAATATACTGATTTATGATATCTATATTTAACGCTTCATAAGTAAAACATGTAAGAAATAGTCTTGCGTCTACCACGATAGGTAATTAGTAACCTTTTTACATACTTAATTACGTTATTTACTACATGTTTGTATCTTACACAATGTATCTATGATTTAAAATAAAATATTCCGAACCTTTTTAGTCTTTATTTACTACTATTTATCATCAAACATGTATAGGTATGACTATATCGCGCACGAAGGGTTCCGTAACGTTATTTATGAAAAAGGGCAATAAAAAACATGTCTGTTGTATGGGAGCCACCTAATATTTATTTTATTCAGATTTTTAGTAGGTACTTGTTCTTATAGCGGCAACAGAAATACATCATCTGTGAAAATTTCAATTGTCTTACTGTCACGGTTCATTAGATACAGCCTGGTGACAGACGGACAGACAGACAAACGGACAGCGAAGTCTTAGTAATAGGGTTCCGTTTATACCCTTAGGGTATCAAACCCTAAAAACTGTCTTTAAAATTCACTATGTAAAGAGGTTAGGGATACTCAATTTATTTATATAAAACATAAATTATATACTCAATACGATATACCGCGTGTATATTTGATATTACCACAAAAGGAAACCAGTAGCAGGTTTTGATGTTTTAAATCGACATTGCAATAAATATTTAGTTAATTGTTAATTAACACCGAGTTATTATTTTTTTAATTAATTTCACTCAGCAATGTACTGCGTATACAGTACAATGTGACACATATCAATTGTGACGTTTTAAAGGCAAAGTAATCAGGTAGGAGCAATACATTGCGTGCTGAAATATTTTATATGGAAAAATAAAAGTCGTAAAATTTTAATAAAACATATGGAAGTATGTTTATTAGGGTCTATACTAACTACCCATAGCTTATGTGGTAATATCAAAAATACACGCTGTATTGTAGTTGTAATAAAGACGGTCACACACAAATGTTGTTCTGAATTTTTGTTGTCCCAGTATTACCCTGTCAACAATAGATGTCTCTGTCCTCAACAAAGGCCTCCACATTAGCATAGGGACTGCCAAGTCGACCAGAAAGTAGGGGAAGAAAATAAGTAGGTAAGAATAGTTTATTTGCTAAGCAAGTGACGTTGCTTATTCAGTTTTGTGTTTAGAGTTTATTAGGGGAAATATATGTGTTTCTTTTGTAAGGTTTTTATTTTATTTACTATATTGATATGAGTTTGTATGCTAGTACTGCCTGACCGATATCCTTTTGAAGATAGTACTGGCATAAGATAAAAACATTATATGTCAAATTCTCTAAGTGTAAAGACGCTAGAAAATTTTGTAGTCGGTTTAAAGTGTTTTTGACCTGCTTTTTTAACTGAAATAGTAGGCATATATTTCAGTAAAAGTGACAAAGTCCTCAAGTGTCCGAGGTCAAATTTGAACCAGCATCTCCAGCTAATGCCATAACCTCTTGGTTACCCGGTCACGGCTGGCGTAACTCAACTAAATTTTTCATGTAAGTATGTGCAGTCTCTAAACGCCTGGACACCATTTGTCGTATTGTTTTTTTAAACCTAGATACGTCCATTGCCTCAGGCCCTTAAAATTGCCTCAGGCTCCTGCCTTAAACTTGCCTAACTGAATACACTTTTTGACCCTACACTACACTCGGCTCTAGACTTGGGCCCTCGCTTGCGTAGTAACCTCACGTCGCTTGGTATGTTGAAGATCGAAACGTCAGTTGCAAATTGTTTCTCAAACTATCGTGACTATTACTGAATACTAAGTAGATTCTGCCACAGACATTCATTTGAAAAGATCACCCCAAAATTTTCTCTCCTAGGACCACGCTAATTTTGTTAACGACAAAGTATGCATGCGCTACAATTTCTATGCCAGAACGGTAATAAACAAGCATGCAGCCCGTCTGATGGTAAGCAGCTAGCCTCTAGACGCTTGCAACTCCAGAAGTGTCACATGCACCTTGCCAACCCTTTAATATAATATAAAGGATCATGAACTATAAAATAACTATAATAATATAACATTTATCCACTATAATTCTGTTACAGTTTGTCGCTGGCAAGTTGATTAAGCTTAATAAACTTGCAAAATGAAAAAAAAATACTTTTTCTTCTTAATGAAATAAGTGAATTTGAGAAGAATTAAAAAATATTTAAAAATGGAATGCGTTGGATGGATATGGATGGATGTGTCTTGGGTACCGTACAAAATTGGTAAGTTTACCTTACTTTTACTTTTTCTAATCAGGTACTATCTTAACTTTATTAAGTTTTGTAGCTTTTATTTGTTTTTGGTAAGTGTTTCTGAACTAGTCTATTCACATAAATGTCTGTGAATTTAGCTAGATGAAATGCTGACAAGCCTGGAATATGTTTAAGAGGATGATAAGAGCTAAATTCGCTCCCCATCTTTTTCAGCGCGAGTGAAAGAGAAACACTGCCTTACGGTTAGTATGGGAGATCATTGCAAATTTTGCAAAATGATGAATTAAAAAAAACTATGCATTCATTGAGAAATTTAAGGCAACGAAATTTTTTGTATTAGTGTGGTGGAATGTTGTCCTTAATTACAGACATATAAGCCAAGAAACTAAAGACGTGCAATTGTTTTAAGCTAATTTTATATGTAACTTTGGAATTATTTTCTATCGAGCCGATTTCGTCCAATCGTGTATTGGAATTAACCAATACAATACTTTAAAATATAATGAATATTAACATATATTTTTTTTACTTTTCCAAAACAAGTAGTTATAGCTATATGACTGTTTAAGTAAAGTCAATTTGAAGGTCATCGGGTCTTGTCAGCCTCTTAAGTTCGTTTATAAACTATTCTTGACGCCGAAATCAAAACTAGAATTATAATAATATGAATAGATAGAAGGCCTCTATTAATAACAAACAGTGTAAACAAAGATATCAGAAAATCAGGACAAAGATTTTTATATTTTCTACACTTATCTTATATATTCTATGATACTCAATCCGTATGCATCATTTTATTTGTACGAGTAGTATTCGCATTATAGAGACATTAGAAATTAACGGGAAATATAATTGAACGACGTGTTCCAACAAATCATGCATGTAGCTAATTATAAAGGCGCCTTTTTCAATTTCTTTATCCGATTTCCGAAATTGACAGACATTTAAACTATAAAAATATAACCATTCGTTTGGAAGATACGATAAATAAAAACTAATAATGATTATACGATATATTTTTATTAGGCAGGCGTCCGGTTCTTCATCCAACAGCCCATTAATCAGTCCATACTCTTCACCCAATAGCCTAGTACATTTTAGACTCCATTAATTCTCAATAGTCCTTACACCATGGCGGGTGCTGTCTCTGCGTGCGTCCCATGACACGGGCAGGGGCAGCATCCGCTTAGTGTACCCCTCACTTTTCATTAAATTGTCGAAAGGGCCTCTGCGCGTTGGCTTCGGCTCCGCATACGCCTTCCAAAGGTCCGGAACACCATTGTTCCGTGGTCGGGAAAGACATACATAATTATACGATATTATTACTTTAACAGGATATATTGTACAAAACTAATAAGTAGGTAGGTACTTATTCTTGTAAGTAGATGGAGTCAAATCGGATCAGTTAAGAATTTTTATCGAAAGTTCATAACAAGATCGCAGGTATTTTATAGTATGTACAAAGAAATCTTTCTCTTTAAGATATCAAAGTAAGGATCTATCAAATTCCAACTCAATCGGTCCAATTAATCTCATCAAGTTCCTAATTCGGATGAGGATTCTGAGCACTCACTGAGAGCGGATTATGATTCCGCTCAACGAAAACATTCAATTAATAGATGTCAAGGATATGTTCATACTTTTGCGCCTTAGTGCTTTGTAATAAGGTGCAAAAGTGTAAACATGTCTTTGACGTCGACTGTACATGCATATTTATTAGGTATAAGCAAAGTTTCTGACAACGGCACGGTAAGAAACACGACACGGTGGAAACACACGTCTTTTTTAGAGGCGAAGTACTTACCTAAGCATTTTCGAAGTATCTTATATAGTAAGTAGTCCTATTTTTTATTTAACTGTAAAACTGTCTGGTATGCCGACGATTGGACGCGAAATACTTACTTCGAAGGTACTGAAAAGGCAAAATCGCGCGATTTAAAACGAACACGTTAGCGTAAGTAATTTGTGCAACTGCCCCTGAATGAGAATTAGCGACCCCTGAAGTTTTTTAAATATAGTTTTTGAGTATGGTATCAAAAATTACGCTAATGTCCACTTAAAACCACAAAACATACAGCGAATTTATCAATACTAGTGTAAATATAATGATTATATTAACACCGGATTCCAGTGGAGCAGACAGTCGAAAAAGGACCTCAAAGTTTTTATATAACTAGAACGACAACCGATGTTTACTCTTAAAAGTGACACAGGGACTAGCTGGAAAACGGGCGGCCTTCCAAAAACAAACAAAGTTCATAGTTCAGAGACGAAGGTCGTACACAGCTTATTCCTATCATCCCCCAATCTTATCCCTTACACAAACCAATATACCCGTTTTCTTAAGCCCCTCAACAACTGTTGGTAATCGGAGATCTTTCTAACACTAGTGGATCATAGTGACGCGTTTGATAAGCATTCGATACAATAATAACCCAGCTAACCTCAATGTAATGTATGAGAAGAACGTAGCAACTTATTTACTAGCTCGTTCATGGCTTTATTTTTCATACTAAGCAACGTGAATCCGAGAATAATCATGTTACTTGGCTTTTTTGCTATTTTCTGTGGAAGATATATGTTACATGCTATGAGAAGTGTAATATTTTCTCTGATAGTCGTAATAATAGTAATAATTCTTGACTTTAACGCTAACTCTTGTGGTATTCGATCATATTATATTTATTAAGTAGTAGTCACTGTCGGCAGTAATACTGTGTATGAAGCAGGACTTTCTGAGTTCAAATTTTGATATGGAAGTTTATTTAATTTTGTGTGTTAATGACTGATAATATGTTCCTGAGTTGTGGATGTTTTATATGTATTTAGTTATTTTATCATATCTATCTATGATATATTATATATCTTCGACTAATACTCACAACACAAGTCTATTACTGAGCTAATAGGTCAGTCATTGAATGCTCGAAAAAAGGTATAGAGGGAAATGCTTGGAACACAATTTTTGACTTCGTAACTTTGTTTGGACTAGTTAGGAGGTGAACATATCAAAAGTCCTCGGCCGTAGCCCTTGAGCCGGGGGGGAGAGGAGGGTTAGAAGGTCCCATTTTTTGGATTTTCGTAGATAACTCAGTAACGGTGGGTCATACGAAAAGAAGTTCTTCTACTTAATTCATCCACATGAAATTTTCTACAAAAAAGATTCTTGTAACTTTTTTGCTCGGATCAATGTTTACTGAGATACCGAGGAAATACGATAAACACTTGTTTAAACTATCGGAGCTATTATTTATGAAAGTGTTCATTTTATCCAAAAGTTGTTTCTGAAGGTCCTTAGTTTTTTTGAAAGACCTATCCAACGATAGCACACACTTTAGGGTTGAAGCTAAAAAAAATTTACCCCCCCCACTTCATGTGTACGGGAGGTGCCCTCAAAAATAATATTTTTTCAGATTTTGTTTTAAAAAATTGTTGGCGTGATTGAAACACATACTCGTACAAAGTTTCATTTTCCTAGTAATAACTGTCACTGAGCAAAGCTGTGGAAGGACAGACGGACATGGCGAAACTATAAGGGTATGAACCCCGCTCACTCTGCTCAGTGATGGTCAGTACTAGAAAAATGTAATTTCGTATAAGTATGTGTTTCAATCACGCCAACAAAGTCTTAAAACAAAATCTGAAAAAATATGATTTTTTAGGGTACCTCCCCTACACATGAAGTGGGGGGGTAATTTTTTTTGCTCCCACCCTAATGTGTAGGGTATCGTTGGATAGGTCTTTAAAACAGAATAAGGGCCTTCATGAACAACTTTTGGATAAAACTAACACTTTCGTAAATAATAGCTCCGAAAGTTTAAACAAATGTTTATGGTTTTTTCTCGATATCTCATTAAATATTGATACCAGCAAAAAAAAGAAGAGAATCTTTTTTGTAGAAAATTTGATGTGGATAAATTAAGTAGAAGAACGTCTTTTCGTATGACCCACCGTTACTGAGTTATCTACGAAAATCCAAAAAATTGGACCTTCTAACCCCCCTCTCCCCCCCGCCTGAAGGGCTACGGCCGGAGACTTTGGATATGTTCACCTCCTAACTAGTCCAAACAAAGCTACGAAGTCAAAAATTGTGTTCCAAGCATTTCCCTCTATATATGTTCGTTGCCTGACCTATAACTGGCACCTAGCAACTTGTGTAAGATTGTTCTATAACATTTTTATTTATTTAATATTTATACCAAGTCTTTTTTTTATTTATACAAAGACGGTGGCAAACCAGCATACGGTCCACTTGGTGGTAAGCCGCTACCGTAGCCTATAGACGCCTGCAACTCCAGAGGTGTCACATGCGCATTGCCGACCCTTTAAAACAGGAGGATTCACTGTGTTGACGGCTAAAGAAACAAGACAGGTCTTTAACGTGATCTTGGTGATTTTACTGGACATTATTGTTTTAATCAATATAATTTACTTAATATCTCAGTAATTGGCGTGGCGGTGTGACCATAGAACTCAATTTCCATCGGTATAGCTGATTAAGATAATTTTAAGCATTTTACCTGCTGGTTGAAGAAAAGGACAGCCAATAAATGAACTCTGGCTAAGTAATAATTCTTGTAACAAATCATGAGTGAATTTATTTATAAAGCTTCCATGAAATGTTGTAATATAAAGTAATTATATTTTGTTTTATTTCATGTCAAGTTATACCGTGTGTGGGCTGTAACACAAGCAAAAAAATATACCATTATAGATTTTCAAAGAAATTCAAAGGTGTATGTGAAGTTCCCAACCCGCTTTGGGCCAGCGTGGGGACTATAGCCTGATCCCTCTCGTGCATGAGAGGAGGCCTGTGCCCAGCAGTGGGACGTACAGAGGCTAACATATTATATTATTATAAATTTTACTCCTCAAGCTAGACAATTTTTGTTCAGCGTCTTTTAAAACTAACTGTGGGTTTTATTTTTAGTACACTTTAAAGCAAAAAGTTGCTTTAAAGTTTATTCCAACACGCAATGTATTGCGAAATTGATTACGTCCGTAGAGTGACAAGACTCACAAGCAATGTCAATTAGATGGATTTTAACGTACATTGAAAAATTAAATACTATTTAGCTTATATGAGAAAGAGTATGCGGCGTATCCTGGGTATATACTGGCCGCGAACCATCTCAAACGTGAGGCTGTGGGAGATGACTGACCAGAAGCCCATAAGGCAGGAAATCCTGGAGAGGAAATGGCGATGGATCGGACACGCACTCCGTAGACCGGACAACCACTTGCCCAAGCAGAGTCTCCGCTGGCAAGCTACTGGCAGTAGAAGGTCGGGACGCCCCCTTACTACATGGAGGCGATCAGTTGAGACGGAGGCTGGCTCAATTGGTCTCGACTGGAAAGAGCTGGAAGTAGCCTCTCAAGATCGCGACAAATGGAAAACTCTTCTGCGAGCCCTATGTCCCTAATGAGGGATAACAGGAAGATATCATCATCATCATCATGAGAAAGAGACAATCTAAAGAGTAGTTTTATTTAGATGTTTTAGAACAAAAGTTTTATTGTTTGAGAGTCGCCAGGACGCTCACGTGAACTCGTGTCCCCATACAAACGTAGTTCATGCCAAATTTCGTGGTTCTAAAGCATGTCGTTTTAAAATGAGAGCTAAACTACGTTTGTATGCAAACGCGAGCGTCCTGGCGACTCTTAAGGAGTAGAATTTACGTTTTAATGTTTTGCTCGTGTTACAAGCCACAAAACAAACCAAGAAAATATATAAAATATCTCATATCATCGGATTGTACGCAGTTTTCTCACGGTACAGGCTAATGTACAGGTTGCTCTAAATTCCGCGCATAAAGGCGGCCATTGATCGGCCCGTTATAAATCACCAGGCACGTTTACACGCTCGCGTGGCGCATAGCATAAGTGTGTAAAGATGTGGGCCGTAATATAGTAGACGATTTCTTGCATAATACGCTATTTTATATACTGCAACTTGAGTTCCCGAGGTCCTGAGGTCAGTCCCGAATAAGGTACAGGACAATTTCGACTCTTACGTGTTTTATATAAAATACTGGTGATCCTTTTAACAGTATAATTGGTATCGTATTCTAATTATGATAATATATAGTAAGAAAAAAAAATTCTCGCGAAAAAAATTGTTTTTGTATGGGTTGGCCATCTGTGATGACGTGTCCCATACTAAGAATTTTTTTTCACGTCCAAAAAAATTCGCGTACCGTAGTAGTAGTCTCAGTAGCTCAATTGATATAACAATGTGAAAATTCAATTAACAAAAATATCTATTTAACTTTCAGGGCTGTAAACTAACTGTGTGCTGAATATCATTAAAATCCATTCAGCGGTTTTTGCGCAAAAAAGTAACATAAATACATCCAAATATTCCGACATTTTGTCGCTTGCCCCTTGCGCCAGCGTTTCAAACTGTTACTGATGTATTGACGGAGATATATTCCATGCCTTCAATTATTCATTTTATATAAAAAACTAAGTGACGTCTATGATGATGTGTTATAAAATAATATATATTCAAGGAAAGTTTTTATACTGACGTGTAGAAATAATCGTAATCAATATATTATTCATAAGTTTGTTCTTTAAGTACTTACCTCCTAATTTAAATAAAAACTCGATCCTAATTTTTTTTTATAAAGAAGAGTAATGTTAAACTTATAAATGCGGCTTTATAATAATATGAAATGAAACTTATCTACACCAAAGGTTTACCTATGTCATTCTCCATAATGACCGGGCCATAATAATGTGGCCCATAATATATTCACAATTAAAACAACAAAATACATAACAATTGAACACGGCTTATTAATAAAACACTATCCCAAACAATTAATTCCCGATGTAGATACAAAAGCCCGTATTTTCGTAAATAACGAGTTATTTATGTGGGTTGGCGTACAAATTACGAATATTAGCGATTTATTGAACTATCTCGCTGGATAAATTAACACGTCGGCTGCTTTATTTATGCTGCGGCGTTTTTGCTGGTTTATTTTTAACCTTTTGAACGCTTTCTCTCTCGCATCAAAATGTGGCATACACGCCAACATCTCAACCAGTGAGAAACTAATTTAAACCTTATCTGTCAACAGTAAAATTGCTTTGACAGCGTCTGCCATAGCCACTTTAGTGGTTGTTGGCGTGGTAGGCACGACAGTACTCGACCACTTGAATGGTTCTTGGCGTTCAAAAGGTTAAGGTTTGATAATAGATAACTTGAGAGGATAGCGGGTTCAAAAGATTTATTAAATTATAAATTTGTGAATACATCAAGTTTAAAATATTGTCTCTGTGTGTATCGCTTGCTTACATTAATAACAATACATTAGAATAACTACTAACTAAAGGGAGGGCTAAGGATTTTAGCAGAGTTAGTAGAAAATGAACACTAGTTTAAGCAGTTAATATTAAATTGCAAATATAATATACATAACCCGTTGCTATTCGGTATATATATTTAAACCATTGTCAGATATCCCGTATTTATTTATCGTATGGCTTGGCTGGGCCAAGAGAACTAACTAAGAGCACCCAACGGAAAACGGCGGCGTGGCAAACCTAGGCGGAGATGGCGGGACGATCTTGACGTCTTTCGTGGTGACACAACCCACTTCTAACTAACACACAACCCACTTCTAACTAACATTAGATTAGGAAAAAATTATTTGTATCAGAGAAAGACAGGAACCGGCAACTCAGCAAGCGAGCGACCGCTCCACGTCCCCATAGATTATAGGAAATTAGTTGTAAGAATAGTTATAAGGTAGGACAAAATGAAGCAACTTTTAAATTTATATAAATTTATCCTGTACGCACACACTAACAAGCACACAGCACACACAACATGACACCTATACAGATCTTTCAGACAAACATAGGTAGATTGTAAGTAGCGGACACACCCACAGGCCGAACACACCACCGACCTGATGGACATAATGTAACATATAAACTAGAGAAATAAACACCATTCTATTCTATTCTATTCTATTCGTGGTGATTGGGCTGATATTGCCAAAGACAGAGACGTGGAAGAAAGAGCAGTGGGACACTACAGGCAGGCTAATAAATAAAATAAATAAATGGCTTGGCTACTCGTCACTGTATATAGGTAGGCATTTCTTCTCTCAGGTGGTAATAGTAGTGAAAAAGTAGATGGTGAAGAAAACCCAGCGAATGCTGCGAGGTCCAGATGGGACAGTGCAGCTGCCAAGTTTGTTACTCTTTTAGCACCACCCAGGGATCACGTGTAGGGTTGTCTAAGGTGTTTCCTACGGACGCAGTGTAATATTGATCCCTAATACAAATTACTCTAAACTAACATCATTAGGTCATAAGACTATTTTCGTATACTAATGCTAGCATGGTATATATCTCGCAGGATTTATAACCCAATTTTTGTCGCAACACTGAGGCTCCAGAATTCCGCGCCGCTCGGTTGAACGCTCAAATCAATGCCCGCTTAGCATGACAATGCCAACTTGCCAAGTGCAAGCGTCGATAAAAGACATATTGTCTATGCTAGCTGAGGCTTTGAATAGTGATTTGCTTCTTTGTATCTGTGGGTGAAGGAGAGATTCAGCTTCGCATTATTACGGTGGATATAGCTAAAGTTAAGATGGTAACATTTTTAACATAAGATACTATGAAATCTGTCAACTGGCACCCGCTTTAAATAATTATGATAACTATCACCCACCATTAGTAAACCAGGGTGCGTATAATAGGTTCGAATTAACAAAAAAATCGTAACACGGCTCTCATTCTGATAATATATAATACACACACATTTTTATACCTACATAAAAAAAATACTGGTTCACTTTTCAATATAACTTAATTATTATATCCAGTGATCGTCGATTTTCCAGCATTTTTGGTGCAGTGCTTATTATTTTGAGGCAATTCAGTTGTTAAACCAAGTATCAAATAAAATCAAAGCCATTATGAACTAACTAATAATAAAGAATTAGTTGATAATTAAATAACAATTTCTCAAAATAAAAGTCATTGCACCGGTTTTGCTATAAAAACGATCACTGATTATAATATCATTCATGTTTTAAATGTGCCAATTAATTAAACACTATATATTTGTCTTGTTCGAAATAGTCAACAACTTACATGACTTCGAACAAAACGACAGTTACCACTCTTCCTTTTACTAACGAACGAACGAACTTATTTCAAAAAGAGAAGCCAACTGCAGCTAAAGTCGCAACTCCAATACCAAGTTGCACGCGTGACTAAAATAAAAGTACAATCCCACAAACTTACACTTGCCGTTCCATATGGCACCACTGTCGAACATAACCAACATATTGTACGAGAATCGACTAGTACCTGATATGTGCAACTGCAGGAATAAGTTGGCAGGGTACGGTCAGAAAATGAAGATAATAATCGCAAGTTGTCGGAATCTAATGGAAGAGAAAATTGGACATCCAAGTTTATCATTTTGCGGGGTGTTATGCCAAAAAAATGTCTGATAATTTCGAGGATACATATTGGAGTTTTAAACCACGTATGAAAAACAGGAATATGTATGAAAGTGTGTGTATATATTTTGTGTCTGTCTATAACATCAAAGCTTCAACACTTATGAACAAATTTTAGAACGTTTGTTTTATTTAAACATTTTTAACTTTGATAGTCCTTAAAAATACAAACTTATTGGTAAGGTCGACTCGGCGAAAGCCAATTACAGCATGCATAGTTTTTTTTTACCAAAATTGTTGTCAGTAATAGTAATAAAAGTGTTCTGGAACAGTTTTACCATTTCGATAAGAATATAACGATTAAACAAAGAGTAAAGAAAACATGAAATATTGCAAGAAGATCAACATAATGTATATTAAGACTATTGAAGGAGGGTTAAGGCTGTGTCGACCGTCCAGTGGCGCCCTCATTGGGCGGATTGTATTTCCTAATAAACTAATCAATTTCTGTATAATCCCTCATGTTGAGTTGTAGTCCTACTAATATAATTTCGCAACTTTTGGTATTTGTCACATAGTTTCATTTTGCGCATTTTTTGCTACCTTACCAAATGGTGGCTACTTTTTTCTGTTTAGGTGATGAAGCCAAAAGTAAGTAGAATAAAACTGTATCACATAGATCATAACGTTGCGGAATTAGTAGGAGTACAACTTCATCACTTAAACGGAAAAAAATAGCCACCATTTTCTATTTAGGTAATGAAGCATATACGCAAAATGAAACTATGTGACAAAGGCCAAAAGTTGCGGAATTAGTAGGACTACAACCTAACATGAGGGATTATACAGAAATTGTTACGTTTATTAGGAAATACAATTCCCCTAATAAGGGTGCTACTGGGGGGCAATTTTTGACTTTCGAGCGCCCGAATTCAAAAAGTTTAAGCTCGAAAATAATCGCACACAAAAGCTTACCGCCAATTTTTTTCGCATGAAATTAATAGTTTAAATACTCATGATTTTAAATTCATATCGCTGTTATTTTTAAAACATAATTTCATCGTTATATTCGGAGTTGTAAATGTCACTTTCGTCGCCCGACACAGGCTTAAGACTGCACACAATTCTGCACACAATTAAGAACAAAATCACCTTCCAACTACATTTTTTAATCAATTCTACCGTTTCAGCCTTTAAATTAGGGAAAGTTTTTATCTTGTATTCGCTTGGATGACCCTTTTTATAATTTTCGCTGGGACCCGCTCAAAGGCTTGCTTTATTTCAGTCACGCGTCTGTTAATGAAAATAATAGAAGAAGTTTCATACAAGGATATAATGTGCTGGATGGTATATTATTCCATATTCAATCAAAAGATAAAAGTGAAAAATATTTATTGTTCAATTTAGGCACATTACAATGCACTTATAAACGTCAGAGAGAAAAAAAGAAACTCCTACCACCGGTTCTAACCCTACACCTCTGATCCGAGAAGTATTACTTATTACCGGCAAGAAACTCGGCGGGACTTATTTTTTCAAAACATTAATACATTGAATCTTAAAGATAATATATAAAATAATGCGTAGTTCTTCAAGAAGACACATCAAAACAGCTTGAGAGACAGACAATGTGCCTATCTATTGTGCAATTAAAAAAAATAATATTAAAATCCAAATCTGATTGCTTCACAAAACGTTTGTTATGCTTTCATATCTGAACTGTGTCCTCTAAATGCTAAATGATTTTGTAGTAGTTTCTGCTTTCAACAAATCATATTGAAATACATAGTGACTAGATAAATATAATGAGCAGAGTAGGTAGCTCAACTTATTTATTGTAAATATATTTCCAGTGAAATTCATAAAATAAACAGCTTTGTACGAATTACGTAAAGATGAATAAATATTAGGGAATAATAATGATGAATGATTCCTTCCTTGGGCTCAAATGTTCATAAAATATTATGCTATTTTTCAACTGTCCAATAAATGAAATAGCTGTCAGGTGGGCACGATTGGGCAGCATAGTACCATCCCACTGGTTTTATAAAAAAATGTAAATGTAGATCAGTAACTTTTATAGAGTCTGTCCGGAAAGAAAAGTGTCGTGGTTTATATGGGAGCTCATACAATCTGCGACACTTTTCTTTCCGGACAGAGTCTAGCAAGAGCGATTATTGTAAAGATTGTTGGGTTTTAATTTACACTTAAACGTAGAATTAATTTAAAATCGCTTTGGAGTTAAGCAAAAATCGGTCCGTCATTTGAAAATGGAACATCTAGCACCGGAATATCGGTGTCTCTGTTTAGTATTCAGTCCATCTCGCGTCCCGTCACTACGGCATGACCTAGCGCTTGACGTGTGTAAGCGATTTCATAGCATACGAGTATATAATAAAATTTGATTTGTTAACATTAGGATTATTAAAATGTTTGTTTACATATAGCGGGTTACTCACGTAATTTCGCTTGGTATATTGCCCGGTGGTCTTCTTGTTGGCGAGTAGTTTACGTTTTTTTTTTCTCTTTTCTCTTCTCTTTATAATATGTACATGTTGTTGCTCCGCCCACAACTTATCTGCTTTGCCCGAAGGTTGGCTGGTAGAGAATGCTCTATAGCATTAAGTCCGCCTGTCGTACAGTTGTATTTTTGTGCAATAAAGATCAAATAAAATAAATAAATACATTAATCAAAAGTATCGATAAATGGGCGAATCAACTTTTTAATGTTGTGTACCCTGTCCCCGTTGTCCGAGGGACATCCTCATACTATTTCATAGAAAATCTTTGGTTGTCCAAGGGACGTAACCATAGCAACCAGGCGCTATAAAAAGTTGATTGACTCAAATATGTTCTTACTTTACGTCAGTAACTAGCCACAAATACTTGTAATTAGTTTCAGGGTAACGAAAAATTTACAGTTACTTTTCTGGTCTAATGACAGCAAACCCAAATCATATAGATAATTTTTGTATTAAGGGACTACTTTGAAAAATTATAGGTTTTTCCAACGGGAAAAGGGGCTGAATTTATTTTCGAATATATATTATTAGACTATATACTCTTGTTTTTGGCACAAGCCGAAACACGATTGCTGAAAGTTGCCTCGATGGAAAAAAAATCCGAAGTTGGGTCCTTTTTTCCCTTATTTTTCTTAGCTTACGTAAATTATAAGAGATTAAGCAATATAACTAAGTAAAAAATATGGTATTATGGTTTATCTAAAAAGTCACAGAAGCAAAATCAGATAAAACTTAATAGTTTCGCTTGTTTATCGTAGTTTGGTCAAAAAGTCTGATCCTTAAGAGCACTGCATCTCTTTCGTTCGTGCACGGGAGCCATAAACGTGTCTCTAACGGATGGGCGTGGCTTGTTCGAGTCGAGGAATGGCCTTAACTGCCCTAAAAGTGCACGAACGCTATCTCAGACAGAACTGATCCGCTGCTAAGTGACGCTTGTAGCTCTACAATAGTCTTAACGTCTGAATTTCCCTGTGTAAATACTAGCAAAACTGCTTAAAAACTAGAGAACGCAATCCGGTTTTTTAATACCCGGGTAATACCTGAAACCCCGGGTTTTTTAATACTTATTAAAAAAATCATTCCCTAAAAACGAATCGTAGAATATAATGATGTTATTATTTTGATGTTAACACTTTCTGTGCCATCGTTCGCAATGTACGCTCTCTCGTAGCCGAAATATACGTTTTATTTGCCATTCTCATAGAAGAAAGCGACTAAGCAGTTAGCCTGATACCTTGTGTTTGATATTTAACAGAACTCGACCTTTCAAAAGTGAATGTTATCAAATTGGTTATTTCGATATTTATGTCAAAATTCAAATACTTATCAAAACAAAAAGAGACTGCTTAATGTTAGGTTTTAACTTAGAGGATTCCAACAACTGGAGTGGCCATGTCCTGTCATTTTCTACACAAAAAGACGGCCAATTTTTGCGAGGGTGAGGAACGTCCAATCTATACGTAACCTCAAAATAACCACGTCAGATAAACGTCAGTCCATGCAATAAGTATGACCACTGGTCATATACTTTCGGCAGAGGGAGCGCCTGTCAATGGCCGCTCTGGTTGGTTGAATCCTCTAAGGGTTTTAGTTACATTGATCACCTCTCAGAGTCATATTTTTAGATGTAGTTTAGATGACAAAATAATATAATTTTGATCACAACTACATCTAATCGTGATTTTAAAGTTGAAATAATATTCTAGGAGCAGTATCAGGTAATAAAACACATAAATGCGGGTTAGACAACGACAAACGATAAACCGAAATTATTCAAGCAACCATCGGCGCGGTAAGCAAATCCTTAATTTAAAATGTTTGCACTCCCCCTGAGAGCCGTGAGCGTTCGGATACATCGCTCAACTCGTACTTATGTCGATGTGAACAAAAAGGGTTGGTAAAAATAACCTCATGTTTGCTCGGATTTTGGATTGTTTTCTTCGTGTTTCTTCGTATTTGAGTTTGTTTAGAAGGGTTTCAAAATGTGGGGAGCTGGTTGAGTAGGTGCCATATTGATGTTATTGATCTATTTACTTGAAAATAGTGCTTTATTTATACCATACTGCGATATAGTTAGCTTAGTGTGTAAATAATAAACCATTTCAACCGCATTACCACGTATTTAGCTGCGTAGGGGCTGTGTGGCGAACCTATTTAGCTTGCTTATAACCTCCCTGTGAAACGCTGGCAGCTAAGCTGTCAATATAATATATATCCCTCTGTATTTTTTCATGATATTTTTAAATTGGTTTAACAGCTAATTAAAATATTAAATGTTATTTCCATAAAAGTTATTGATATGATATGATATGATATGATAATTTATTGATATAGGTATTTTACATGTCATTGACGGTTTAGCTGCCAGCGTTTCGCAGGCAGGTTATAAGCAAGCTAAGGATTAGGAGGATGTTATAAGGTTTTTTTTTTGCTGTGGAACTTCATGACATTTGAAGGATGCAATAAAATTGTTTTAAAGTTTAAAGTTCTTCTTTTAACGATTGAGATTGTGCTTGTCTTTGTTCTTAGCAGGGTTTTGACAGAGACTATAGAGATATAGATGGCCACAGCCTAAGAAATTTTTGAAGCTCAAGTCAATTGCGCCCTCAGTCCGAAAGCCGCCTAAAGATCTAAAGATACCGAAAATGTAAGAGGAAATGTCACCTGCACTGCTACTCCACCTAGTAGCTATTAGTGTACTACTAGTACGCTATTTGTTACTAGCTGGTGGAGTAGCAGTGCAGGTGACATTTCCTCCTACATTTTCGGTATCTTTAGGCAGCTTTCGGACAGAAGGCGCAATTGACTTGAGCTTCAAAAAGTTCTTAGGCTGTGGCCGTCTATCTATACATATAATAAAGGTGAAGAGGGTCAAAAATCTGTACATTGGAGATATTAGCAAAAAAATGAGTTAGTAGCTCTTAGAATCGATAACAGAACACGTTTCGGCGATTTTTAGAATTTTTGTCTGTTTGTCTGTTTGTCTGTTTGTCTGTTTGGATGGGGAGAGTTGGCGTCAAAACGCCTAAACCGATTTCGATAAAAACTTCACTAGCAGGTTCTACAGACCTCTGGTCAGGACATAGGCTATAAAAAATACGAACTTTTTGGATTTAAGGGGGTTTAAGGGGGGTTTAAACTTTGTATGGGAAATGCCTTTATATGGTAAATAAATACTTATGCATTTGTATTTCAACTATATATTTTTTTAACCACGGCGATGGCAAACAATCATACGACCCGCCTGATGGTAAGCACTTAGGGTAGCCAATGGACGCCTGTAAATCCAGAGGTTTTATGTGCGCGTTGCCTCCCTATAAGAATCTTTTTTTATTTACACTATATTGCACGAAATACAAAACTGTGAGACCAAACGGCGGACATCATACCAAATGGTATTTTCCACCAGTCAACCATTGGGTCTATACAACAGACATGTACAAAAGGTGCAAGAATAAAAGTTAAATTAACTAACTATACAAAAACAAACGGAACATAGTGAAACACGGAAATCGAAAAGTACCGGCACACCCTACCGAAAAAGAGTTTAGATAGAGTTCACCGCGTGATGGGCGTCAAAGAGAGGGGGGCGCAAAAAGAAAAAAAGACACCACACAATAGCTAAATATACCGAAAATTGTTACGTTGAACATTTGAGACGGGAGAAGAAGAGTTTTGATAGAGTTCACTACGTGACGGGCGGTAAAGAACGGGGGGCTAGGCTAAAAAAAACGGTAATATTGCAAATTATACCAAAAACTGCTACGTTGAACATTTGAGATGGGAGAAAAAGAGTTTGATAGAGTTTACTACGTGATGGGCCGCAAAGAAAGGGGGGCTCGGGGGGCGGAGCCCCCCGCATAAAGAAAAAACACACCGAACTATTGCTTATTATACCAAAAATTGTTACGTCGAACATTTGAGATGGGAGAAAAAGAGTTTTGATAGAGTTTACTACGTGATGGGCTGCAAAGAAAGGGGGGCTCGGGGGGCGGAGCCCCCCGCATAAAGAAAAAACACACCGTACTATTGCTTATTATACCAAAAATTGTTACGTCGAACATTTGAGATGGGGGAAAAAGAGTTTTGACAGAGTTTACTACGTGACGGGCTTGAAAGAAAAGGGGGGCTCGGGGGGCGGAGCCCCCCGCATAAAGAAAAAACACACCGTACTATTGCTTATTATACCAAAAATTGTTACGTCGAACATTTGAGATGGGGGAAAAAGAGTTTTGATAGAGTTTACTACGTGACGGGCCACAAAGAAAGGGGGGCTCAGGGGGCGGAGCCCCCCGCATAAAGAAAAGACACACCGCACTATTACTTATTATACCTAAAATTGTTACGTCGAACATTTGAGATGGGGGAAAAAGAGTTTTGATAGAGTTTACTACGTGACGGGCCGGAAAGAAAGGGGGGTTCGGGGGGCGGAGCCCCCCGCATAAAGAAAAAACACACCGTACTATTGCTTATTATACCAAAAATTGTTACGTCGAACATTTGAGATGGGGGAAAAAGAGTTTTGATAGAGTTTACTACGTGACGGGCCGCAAAGAAAGGGGGGCTCGGGGGGCGGAGCCCCCCGCATAAAGAAAAGACACACCGCACTATTGCTTATTATACCAAAAATTGTTACGTCGAACATTTGAGATGGGAGAAAAAGAGTTTTGATAGAGTTTACTACGTCATGGGCCGCAAAGAAAGGGGGGCTCGGGGGGCGGTGCCCCCCGCATAAAGAAAAAACACACTGCACTATTGCTTATTATGTCAAAAATTGGTCCGTCGAACATTTGAGATGGGAGAAAAAGAGTTTTGATAGAGTTTACTACGTGATGGGCCGCAAAGAAAGGGGGGCTCGGGGGGCGGAGCCCCCCGCATAAAGAAAAAACACACCGAACTATTGCTTATTATACCAAAAATTGTTACGTCGAACATTTGAGATGGGAGATAAAGAGTTTTGATAGAGTTTACTACGTGATGGGCCGCAAAGAAACGGGGGCTCGGGGGGCGGAGCCCCCCGCATAAAGAAAAAACACACCGTACTATTGCTTATTATACCAAAAATTGTTACATCGAACATTTGAGATGGGGGAAAAAGAGTTTTGATAGAGTTTACTACGTGACGGGCCGCAAAGAAAGGGGAGCTCGGGGGGCGGAGCCCCCCGCAAAAAGAAAAGACAAACCGCACTTTTGCTTATTATACCAAAAATTGTTACGTCGAACATTTGAGATGGGGGAAAAAGAGTTTTGATAGAGTTTACTACGTGACGGGCCACAAAGAAAGGGGGGCTCAGGGGGCGGAGCCCCCCGCATAAAGAAAAGACACACCGCACTATTGCTTATTATACCAAAAATTGTTACGTCGAACATTTGAGATGGGGGAAAAAGAGTTTTGATAGAGTTTACTACGTGACGGGCCGGAAAGAAAGGGGGGCTCGGGGGGCGGAGCCCCCCGCATAAAGAAAAAATACACCGTACTATTGCTTATTATACCAAAAATTGTTACGTCGAACATTTGAGATGGGGGAAAAAGAGTTTTGATAGAGTTTACTACGTGACGGGCCGCAAAGAAAGGGGGGCTCGGGGGGCGGAGCCCCCCGCATAAAGAAAAGACACACCGCACTATTGCTTATTATACCAAAAATTGTTACGTCGAACATTTGAGATGGGGGAAAAAGAGTTTTGATAGAGTTTACTACGTGACGGGCCAGAAAGAAAGGGGGCTCGGGGGGCGGAGCCCCCCGCATAAAGAGAAGACACACCGCACTATTGCTTATTATACCAAAAATTGGTACGTCGAACATTTGAGATGGGGAAAAAAGAGTTTTGATAGAGTTTACTACGTGACGGGCCGGAAAGAAAGGGGGGCTCGGGGGGCGGAGCCCCCCGCATAAAGAAAAAACACACCGTACTATTGTTTATTATACCAAAAATTGTTACGTCGAACATTTGAGATGGGGGAAAAAGAGTTTTGATAGAGTTTACTACGTGACGGGCCGCAAAGAAAGGAGGGCTCGGGGGGCGGAGCCCCCCGCATAAAGAAAAAACAGACCGTACTATTGCTTATTATACCAAAAATGGTTACGTTGAACATTTGAAATTGGAGAAAAAGATTTTTGATAGAGTTAACCACGTTATGGGCGGCAAAAAGTAGGGGGCTCAGGGGGCTCCTCCCCCCGCATACAGAAGAAACACACAGTACTATTGCTTATTATATCAAAAATTGTTAGGTTAGACATTTGAGATGGGAGAAAAAGAGTTTTGATAAAGATTACCATGTGATGGGCGGGATAGAAAGGGGGGCCAAGAAAGAAAAAACACACCGCAATATTGCTTATCATACCAAAAATTTCTAGGTTGGACATTTGAGATGGGAGAAGAAGAGTTTTGAGAGAGTTTACTACGTGATGGGCGGTAAAGAACGGGGGGCAAATAAAATACTGCAAATTATACCAAAAACTGATACGTTGAACATTTGAGATGGGAGAAAAAGAGTTTTGATAGAGTTTACCACGTGATGGGCTGTAAAGAAAGGGGCGCTCGGGGGGCAGAGCCCCCCGCATAAACAAAAAACACACTGTACTGTTGCTAATTATACCAAAAATTATTACGGTGAATATTTGAAATGGGAGAAGAAGAGTTTTGCTAGAGTTAATCACGTGATGGGCGGCAAAAAACGGGGGCTCGGGGGGCGGAGCAACCCGCATAAATAAAAAACACACTGTACTATTGCTAATTTGCCATGGCTGACACAGTCAAATCTCAGACGCTTTCAGTCGATCTTTTGGGATGTCGAAGTTATATTTTAGCAAGAAGTCAATTTTAGCTAAACATACTGTATGAAATATGACATGTAGAAAGCGTTTAGCAATGGACTGTTGAGGGTAACGAAAAGTGACAGAACCTACTGCAACGCACGCGAGCGAAGCCGCGCGGGTACAGCTAGTATGTCTATAATCTCTGGTTTAGGTAAGTCGTGGGAATTTAGTGCTTACATAAATCATTTGTCCAATACAACACAGCGTTTCGTAAAAACTATCGGCAAATATTAAGAGGCTCTCTTATTGCGTCCATTACACGTATGAAACTATCGTTAATAGCGTCCTTGGCCAAAACAAAACCAATTACGTTTCGTATAAATCACCGAAAATACACGGCGGGCAGTTTTGTGCAAAACCTCAACTTTCCAATATGAACCGTTATCCTTAACTGCTAAGTTCAAATTCGGTTGTACGCTAAAGCTGTGGTCAGTTCAAATAAATCAGAGCATTCAAATTTCAATCTTAGCTTCTGGTACATTCGGTGGAAATCGCAATGATCTGTTTGCTTTTCCTCAGATTTCTTATTGCTCTTTTGGTATCGTTTAGACATCTGCTGTGTAAATACAGGCGAAATCAATTGGATTACGGCTGAGATATAGTACTTTAGGTGACATTCGGATCCCCGAAAATCTGATTACTGTTTGCACTACAATGGTTCATATAGTTTGGCCGGTGTCTGTCACTTCAATCATAGAGAATCATACTGTCTTTGTCTTTTTGGTTAGCCGGACTAAATTATTAAGACTGTGTCAACTGTTCAGTGTAGCCTTTATTGGGCGGATTGTGTTTCCTATATTTCGTTTTTTTTTTGAGATTAGAAATTCAGTAAACATAGAAACAGAAGTTGCCAACCTGTTCTAACCTGTTCTGTTTGAATGTTCAATTTAAACACACTGCAAGCACACCAACCAACGATTAGTTAACATGATGAAGAATTCACATTTGTAAATAAATAATGACTATTTGCAGATTACCTATATTATAATCCATAACAGCAATAAAAACACCTCCTTTTCTCGAGGTTTTTTATTGTGCAACATTCACTAAAACATTAACAATGATAAGAATAAATTATTTCGTAATAATGACTACTATTACAATACTGTAAAATAATTAATATTATTCAATTTAACATTTACAAATACCTACGCATTGGCTTTATTATAAATACAAATATATTTAAATATTTTTTATTGGCCGCATTGGCACTTTGACACTTGTGACATGTATCCTGATAAAGAACCCTGTACATGCGCCTTTCAACTTTTTTCTAATCTACAAAAAACGAGGTATAATAAACGAATCAATTTCTGTATAATCCCTCATGTTAGGTTGTGATCCTACTTCTTCCGCAACTTTTGGTCGCTGTCACATAGTTTTATTTTGCGTGTGTTTTGCTTCATTATCTAAACAGCAGATGATGGCCACTTTTTTCCGTTTTTATAATGAAGCCAAAAGTACACAAGGTGTAACAAAAATACTGGTGGTCCTTTTTAAGAGCATAATTGGTAACGTACAGCCTTGGCCAGAAGTATTGAGCATAGGTGTTTTTTGTTTACAATTTTGATGTTAAGCATTATTTCCCTATCCTAACAATGTACGGTAACGGTAAATGTTATATTTTATTTATAAATATAGAAAACTTCACTTAATAACACTTTCAAGGTACTTAAAAAATATGAAAACAGAAGGTACCAAAAATGTAAATTTAAGTCGGTGCGACATATTGCAAATATTCCATGCAGTTACTACTAACTTCAACAAAACATGCCTATTAGTTTAAATTAATTGACGAAATAACTTAAACAAAGATGGACTAAACTTTCCAGTTTTGTATGAAAATCGCATTGGTGCTCAACACTTCTGGCCAAGGCTGTATTCTGATTATGGAAGACTATCAAAAAAAAATCGCGAAAAACAAGTTGGTTTTGTGTGGAGTGTTGACCAACTGGGACGACGTGACCATACAACAACAATATAGTTATTTGTGCAACAAGAGAGGAAAGTTGGTTTTTCTTGCGAGTGTTGATTTTGAGTTAGCGAAAGATTCTATAATTGAATCTCGAGCGAAGCGAGTGATTCTACGTTTGAATCTTGAGCGTAGCGAGGGATCTCAAGAACACGAGATGTAAAAAGCTTTTCTCTCGTGTGACACATACAACTTTTCAGTAGTGAGAACGTATTAAAGTTAAAAAAAAAACACTTTTATTTACATTCCTGAATGAAAGGCATCATCATTATGACGAAAGCTTCTAGAAACAAAATTTCACTTCCTGGAGTGAAGTTGTTCGAACTGCTGAGGTGAAAAAATGTTTTTCGCCTGAAATTTTTTTATCCTACTTTTTTTAGTACCCTGGGTGCTACCTACTACATATCAAGTTGAAACTTAAGTGCCTGTCAACTATTGGGTATTATCGTGTCGAACACTAGTACTTTACCTTATGTCTTGTTTTCCAACCATCTTATTCTGCCCAGACACAAACGTAGCTGTCTGTGGTAAATCGAATACCGTACGACACAATCAGGCAGTGGAGGATCAAACAATGCGACATGACCAGCTGGTTTGACCTCTATTACATGAGGTTTTAAATGATGAGATGGATTCAGGTAAAGTGGTGTCTAAACGGAGCCGGGTATTCAGGTGATTTTAGGAAAGTGCCTGATCTTAGATTTGTGTTAGGTATACAGAATAATAATACACTGTTTGTTCATGTGTGATTTTAACCCCCGAAGGAAACAGAGGTTTATAAATTAGAACGCTTTGTGCCTGTCTGTGGTCTAAGCGCGAACACGGAAAAAAAGTGTGTTAGCAAAGTACCAATTTGGCTCGGTTAAGATATTTTTAGTTGCATACAACCAAGACATGTTTAAAACACGTAACAAAGCTTTGTTAAAGGCAAACAAGCAATCAATAATTATTATTGCTAAACGTTCTTGGTTATTTTAACCAAGCACTAATTTGAATCCAAACAAGTGTCCTAGTAAATGTAACCCTTACCTGATTTCCTTATTTATTTTCAACAAATTTTCCTACAATACTACAAAAATGTGTTGTTGTGAAAAATATAGTTAAATTTTACTAGAATCTGGCGGAGATATCAAAAAATATTGTATATTGTAAAATTTTGTTTGTAAACGTTACTGGACGAGTCTAGTTAAACGCAAGCGTAATAAATACAAAATATTTGTGGTATTTACAATATATATCGTAATCTGAACAATTGACGCATTGTATTACAATTTGAAATACTGATTAATATTTTCACGGAACACCGCTAAGGCGCTCGTGGCCTAGCGGATATAACGTTAGACTTTCGTTAGGTTTTCGGGAGGTCTCGGGTTTAAATCCCGGCTGGGGTACCACTGCGCTAAGCCTACGGAAATTTCTGGGTTTCGGTTGAAGAGCGGTAAAAAAACCGATTTAAATTCTTGTGAGACTCAAATGTTAAAAATATTTATGACGGGTTACTCACGATTTTTAGCCAGGGTCTGTTTCTCTTCAAGCACAGACAGAGAGAATTAGTTGTTGCGCTAGTACCCTCATCACTAAAAAGGAATGACAATATTGAGCTTGTTACTTCCATTATTACTGCACTTTTTGGTTTGCAAAACTAAAGTCGACCTAAATGTCGTGAGTATAATAGTATGATAGTATTATAGTCTACTATTTATGATTGAAACTAAACTAGCTGAAAATTAACGAATTAATTAATTAATTAATACATATAATAAATCTGAAGATGGTCGAAAGTATGTACATGGAAGATATTCGAAAAAAATTTGGCTGGGGATACTAAGAATCGATAACAGAACACGTTCCAACAGTTTTTAGAATTTTTGTCTGTTTGTCTGTTTATCCGTTTATCTGTTTATCTGTTTATCTGTTTGTCTGTTTATTTGACCGTGCATCACGTGAGAACGGCTGAAGGGATTATGATGAAATTTCGTATAAAGATAGTTTGAGTCCCGGGAAAGGACATAGGATAATTTTCATCCCAAAAATCAAGTCTGGAGGGGTTGAAAAGGGGGTTGAAAGTTCGTATGGAGAATTTTCAACCGCTGAACCGATTTAGATGAAAATTAGTATGGAGATAATTTGAGTCCCGGGAAACGACATAGGATAGTTTTCATCCCGTAAATCAACCCTAGAAGGGGTGAAAAAGGGGTTGAAAGTTTGTATGGCGAATCAATAACCGTTGAACGCTGGAGATGCTCTAGGGAAGTATATAGAATAGTTGATATCCAGAATTCATTCCTTAACGGGGGATTACTAATTCCACGCAGACGAAGTCGCGGGCAAAAGCTAGTTATTAATATGAGACCGCCTGTTGTTTGTCTCTAATTTGATTTTATGCTGGTTTTCTGTCTATTGAACACATAAAGAGTTTTTGTATTGTATTGTAATATTCTCAACAATCAATATCATATCTTTTCAACCAGCACCATAATGAGACAATTGGCTCGTAGTTATAATACGTAATACGTGTAATTGGTGGTAATAATACGTGTAACAGATCGACGGCGGCCGAGCGTAATTGCATTGAGGAGCGTTTAATGTAATTGTTGCGGTGCCCGGTATTGCGCCTGTTAAAGTTAATAATACCTGTCAATTAAATATGTATATTTACAATAGACACGATCTAGCAAAGGATAAAACAAAAGAAGTATTATTGGCTCCAAATAATGATCCCACAAGAAACATGACTTCGATGATCGGAGATGGGGCATACATTCCGTGAATGAGGTTGGACGTTCTTAAAGATTCTAGCCAATCAAAAATTTGGACATTTCGATGAGACAAGGTAATTATAATACCAACACCGAACGCGATGGTCTTATGAAACTTTCAATAGGTGTATAGAGTGGCTATTATACTTACTTTGTGTTTCGATATAAATCATAGGACATGCAATGCAACGTTTATTAAATTTATATATCTACTCGTATACTACACCGAGATTACCAAAACAAACGGTAATGACAAGTGGGCGAAGGAAAGTTTCGAAATAACCAAGTTACGGAAGAACAAACGGACATTTGTACAATTACTATCTTATTAAGGTAATGGATATAGGGAAAGTTTGTGGCTATAACTTGAGTGTTGTTGAATTCCCTACTGATATTAATTTATTTATTTATTTAATCTTTATTGCACACAAAGAAAACTTATCGTACAAAAGGCGGACTTAATGCCATAAGGCATTCTCTACCAGTCAACCTTAGGGCCAAGCAGAAAGATTGTAGGCGGTGCTTCTAACAATACAGATAATGCAAAAGTAACTCTGCGGCGGCTTACACACTGCTGCGGTTTCCGCATGCGGCGCCGGTGCGCGAGCGAGATAGTACCACAGAGTAAAATAGTACTATACAGAGAGACCTCTGTAACGTCACGAATCATGTTGTCCCTTCTTAACGCATGACAAATTCTCTTTCGCACTTATGCAAACGTATCGGATACGTCATGTCAAATTCAATTTTTTTGACAGATTTACATTGAGTTGCACCCCCCTGATAGTATTCTGCATATACTTAGTTGTCACCAGTGAATGGTTACTAAACTGGAGGTCCCGGGTTTGAAATATTGGTATGGGAATTTATTTGTGTATTTATCACAAACATTTCTCATTTCATTTCACTTTTTTCTTTAACTTGAGGTGTGCAATAAAGAATATTTATGTTATGTTAATATGTTATGTTATTTGTTCCTGAGTTATTAATGTTTTCTATATATAAGTATGTATTTATCTAAGTATGTGTATCGTCGCCTAGTACTCATAGTACCTACAAGCTTTGCTTAGGGTGGAGTTAGAGTAATTATATATTTTGATCAAATATTGATAATTTATTTAATGAAATTAGGTATAGACCAGGGTTGTCACGAATGTCGTTTTTCTCACATTCGCGAATGCGAATGCGTTTGCGAATATTCAGGATGCGAATGTCCGAATGCGAATGCGAATACGAATGTTACGGAGTACATTCAAAAAAGTTAATCTTGCTTATCATTTTTATGCTTCCATAGTTCATAAATACAGAACATTATATGTGATGGAGTCTATATTATTGATCAAATGGAGACAGGTTATACCGTCGTTTTCACTTCCTATGTATGAGCAACCATATGACCATCGGCCGGGTCAGCGCGGTCAAAACAGGATGCATTCTGCCCACATTCGCATTCGGAAAATATTTGCATCATTTCATGCGAATGCGAATGTTGATACGAATGTCAAAAATGATACGAATATTCGCATTATACGAATGCTAATGCGAATATTCGTGACATCCCTAGTATAGACACAGTTTGAGTTCCGGTCCCGGGAAAAAAGACAAAACAAGAAAAGGGATAAAAGACAGTTTTGAAATAATTAGGAGTAATTTTATGTGCAACTAGTATTTTTTTGCCAATAAGTATTTATCCGGCGCTTGTACATAATTTTTTTTGCTTGATACCTAGTAAATGTAAATATCAATTGTGACTTCCTAGAAATAGTCAGTTGCATCAATGCTGAACTGCAATGCTGCAATTTACGTGAAACTTTTGTATTTATATGTCACCAAAAAGAATGGCATTGGCATGACAATTTAGGTATTCACAAAACCATAGATTCGCAAGACTAGTAAACTTGACCTCCATATTCGTCGTATCAAGCATTTCTTAGTCTTGTGTAACTGGTCCAATTTTAACGAAGGGCTTTGTCTGTTCTTTGTTGTCGAAAGTATTTACAGATGGCGCCAGCATAGTTGGTACCTGTCAGTCCTACAAATAGTGTCAAGATCTTGTTTCTTAAAAAAAAAATTACCTGGGTGGGCTAGCCTTTAAGCCAAATCCCATATAACAATACTAGTGAAAGGGACCTAGCTATGCTGGCGCCATCTGGCCAAACCGTTGACAGTTGCCAACCCCATTGCGAACATGAATTTTAGTTTTTTCGTAGATGGGTTACTGTATGGTTACTGTACGCTTACCATGAGTTATGACATTGACGTTTTCGAGAACGAGTATCGAGTGTTCTATCTGTGTATCTTGCTTGTAATATATTAGTGAAAACGAAATGCACAGTACGGCTACCATGAGTTTGGCATTGTCATTTTTCGTTAACGAGTAACGAATTTTCTATCTGTGCATCTCGTTTACACTAATATGTCACAAGCAAGATTCACAGATAGAACACTCGATACTTGTTCTTGAAAACGTCAATGTCATAACTCATGGTAAGCGTACTGATAGAAAATTTGTTACTCGTTAACGAAAAATTACAATGTCAAACTCATGGTACTAAAAGACCACCTTCTTTATACTGTGGTAATACGGTACTTCAACGATAACAAACGACAATCGATATCTAATCCATCCTATACCTATTCATCTAACAGCCCCGCCAAATTAAGTAGATTTGGCACGGCCCTAAGACAAATACTAACCAAGGCCATCCTACGCAAATTCGCTTAAGGCGACTAAGTGGGCACTGTTTTGACTATAAATACAGTGAATACTCAGCGAGAATTATAAAGCAATAGAGATTAAGAGTATTTCGTAAAATAAGCGTACAATAGCTTAAGACTGCGTCGACCGATCAGTGGCGCCCTCATTATGGGGATTGTGTTTCTTAATAAGGTAATTAGGCCGACATTTTTCCAAGAGGGGGTTGGGTTTACGCGCGGGTACCTGGCGCAAAGGTTGTCCATCGCTATCCGACGTGGTAACCTTTAGTGTGTTGGGCACCTTTGCGCCCTGTACAACTTGCCGGTGCGAGGGGGGCTATTGGAATAGTTCGTTTTTATACATTAGATAATGTTTATTTATATTTAATTAGCTTTATTTACATAATCAGTTTTTATATAAACCATCATGTTAAGTTGTAGTCCTACTACTTTCGCAACTTATGATCTATATGACACAGTTTGATATTACGTACGTTTGGCTTCATCACCTGAACGAAAAAAAAAACACCAATTGCTGTGTAGGTAATGAAGCAAAAAATACGCAAAATGAAACTATGTGACAAAGACCAAAAGAAGCGTAATCAGTAGGACTACAATTCAACACCGAGGGATTGTACAGAAATTGATTAGTATATACTATCTTTAAGATTTAATGTATTACTATTACTGGTTTAAAAAAATAAGTCTCGACGAGTTTCTTGCCGGTAATAAATAACACTTTCGGGTCAAAGGGGTAGGGTTAGAACCGGTAGTAGTCTCTTTTTTCTCTCTGACGTTTATTAGTGCATTGTAATGTGCCTAAATTGAAGAATAAATATCTTTTATCTTTTTTAAATATTTTTATTGCTTCGATTATTAAAAAATGCTGTCCCCCCAACGAGGGTGCCACTGGACGGTCGACTCAGTCTTAATATTATTTACTTTAAAGGCTGTTTGGCAAACTGACAAATAGCCAGAGGCCTTGGGAGTTTGGGCATCTGCACTCTCTTTTTAAATGAGATGAAAGGCACTGTGTTCCAGTTAGTTGGTAGTATTGGTACAAGGGATCAAAGGGCAGGAAATAACAATATGCGCAATTGTACAAAATCATGAAAACTGAAAATTATTGAAGTAGCAAGGAACTTACTTATTTATCTATGCTTTCGGACAGCTAAGTATATATAAGCTAAGTATAACCTATATTATATAAATGAAAATATACATAATAAGAAAATAAAATAAACTTACCTATATACCTATAAATTAAAACTAAAATTAAAAAATATTACATAATAAACTAATAAAAACTGTACATATTTACAAGTAAAAAACTGGTTCTAATTCGGAAACCGACGGAAGGGTGCCCAGAAGGCTGGCGGAATTGCCACGCTGAATGGCTAGTCCGATGCGCTGGGCAAGAAAAGAGCCAGCCCTCTGGTCACCTGTAGCCTCCACGAGGCGTTTACTTAGTTTTTAAAAAAAATCATGAGCTCCGTGTCCCCAGGGTCCGAGGGTCTCGACCCCAAACGGAACGAATATGCAGCTAGAATCGATTGCTGCATAACCTATATAGTATGTAAAAGAATTTTCCGAGAATTAAATAAGTAGTACATTGCGCAACGTGGGGGGGGGGGGGGGGCTAAAGGACCTATTGCCAGTATGACCACTGGTCATACTCATTCGGCAGAGGGGAACGCCTGTCAATGGCTATTACTCCGCTTGGTTTAAAGCTCTAAGATTGCAAACGAGAGTTTAATAACTGAGTAGTACTCACAATGTTTTTCATCACTCTTGCGAAGAAAATATAATAAAATATTTAAAAAATATTTGAAGAAAAAAATACGCCTAGAGAATAAAACTTGTAGACAAATCAATTCAAATCCCCATAGAGAATGAGCCATTTCTATAACCGCCTACGCCTGCATGCATTGACATGTTTTATAAGCAAGTGTGATGAAATTTATAATTTATTTCTATCAAAATATCTCGCAATCGAAATGCAAATAGTATAGCGTAGACAAATTAAAGTATGAATTAACTAAAATCACGATCTAATCCAATTACCTAACCACCAATTACAGTCCAGGCCATCATCGCAGCCAAGAGCTGCAAGCATTACATTTAATGTTTGATCAAGCACTGCCACAGATTACCTACAATTAGATAAAGCGTATGATTAGATTAGATTTGTTTATTTCTTAAAGAAAAAGACATAGTATTTTACATCAGATAAAACAAAACGCTTTCACTAAAACTCCACTCACTGGAACTCCATTTAGGGTTTCCAATCTAGTTTAAGATGAGAATGTAACCGCTCGTTAAATTAACGATATCGAATTCTATACGAGCAGCATCAAACAAAATAAGTATATATGTGTTATATGTTTAAATCCAAAAAAACGTTTCTTACTCATACTAACTGAGTAGCAATAATAGTTTAATATCATAAATTATACAAGATTAACGCCGACGGTATTTTTTAGACAAAAGTGACCTACTGCTCAATGAGTTGATTCTAAGGAACCCAAAACAAGTAGCTTCCGATGTATTATTACAGAGTTCTTATGACCTTCGGTCTCCATCAAGAGACTAACCCGACAGTCCCAACCAAGATCCTATGACTCCACGAACCAGACCAGACGGTTTATTTGGTCCTTCGAACCGGATCAGATGATTCATAAATCATACACATTGAATGTTTATTTCATTAGTGTCTTTCCTGTAGACGACGCTAGTAAAAGATAATTTGCGACCCAAATAAGAAAAACATAATAATTATGTACTCAAGCCGTTCATTTTCACTGTTTTATACAATAGAGAAGAGAACTTTAAAGACAATGTGTTTGCAAATGCTGAGTCTATATGGGGTAGTGAATGAATTGCAAGCCGCAAATCGCCGCCACACAATTTGGGAGCCTAGTTTATTTATTTAGGAACATTAGCTGAACTTTGAATGGAATTTGAGGTGAAAGTTGAATAACTGTTAGCCACTTGATAGAATTTACGATTTTGTTGGAAAATACTCGAGAATAACTATTGAGAAAATAAAATTATTTTGTATAACTAGTAGTCCGCCTCAAACTGAGAACTCACGATTTACTTGCAAACGAGTTGACCGATACTGCTCCTGTAGGCTTACTATGAGTTATGACATTGACGTTTTCGAGAACGAGTATCGAGTGTTTTATCTGCGCATCTTGCTTGTACAGATGTAGTGAATAATCCTTTCCTTTCGTATTTTCTCGGAAATGTTAGTTTTTGTCTTACATCTCAGTGTAAGACAAAAACGAACATTTCCGAATGAATAATCCTTTCCTTTCGTATTTTCTCGGAAATGTTAGTTTTTGTCTTACATCTCAGTGTAAGACAAAAACGAACATTTCCGAGAAAATACGAAAGGAAAGGATTATTCACTACACCTGTAACATATTAGTGTAAACGAGATGCACAGATAGAAAATTCGTTACTCGTTTGCGAAAAATGACAATGTCAAACTCATGGTAGCCGTACTGTAGTGCTCGGAACGCCCGGTGTCGGCTCGTCGGCGTGTCGGACCGGGAATTGACACCGTGAATCATCCTTAATTATTGATGAAATAGCCGAAGTAGTTGCATTATCCCTTTTTTTAGTGAAACGTCAAAAATCGAAACGTTATCTCCGTTCCTCGGTATGTATTATTGAAGTTTTATAATTAATCTTGTTGAAAATAAGCATCTATTATAAGAACGGATTATTAGCTCGATTGAGCATAATGTCATTAATGTTAATTAATGTTAAAACTTTTCTTAGTTGTATTAATGATGTACTTACCCAATCTAATATAAGTACTTTTTATAATTAGCTTAGTCAAAGACTATAGAGATATAGACGGCCACAGCCTAAGAACTTTTTGAAGCTCAAGTCAATTGCGCTATCTATGTGAAAGCCACCTAAACATATCGAAAATGTAAGAGGAAATGTCACCTGCACTGCTACTCCACCTAGTAACAAATAGCGTACTAGTAGTACACTAGCAGCTACTAGGTGGAGTAGCAGTGCAGCTGACATTTCCTCTTACATTTTCGTCACAGCGCCAACTTCCTGACAGTCGCACTCGGCAGCACGCGAGGCCGAAGGCCGAGCTGCGGGAAGATAGAGCTTGCACGCGGAACACTAACACAATAGCAAAAGGCAAATTCCTCCCAGAGCTTTTAAACAAACCCAAATTTACACCAAGAGAAACACCAACTTAGAGCTTTAAACCAAGCGGAGCGGGCATTGACAGGCGTTCCCATCTGCCGAAATGTATGACCAGTGGTCATACTCATTGTTTGGACTGACGTTTATTTGACGTGGCTATTTTGACGTTTCGCATACATTTGACGTTACCCTCCTCTGCAAAAAACGGCAGACTTTTTCCGATAGAAATGAGAGTGCGTGTCCGGTTGGTTTAATAATCAAAGCCAACACACAACACAAACATTAAGACAACCACAAAACACAAAGACAAAACACATATATCAAGACAAAAGACAAACAACATACACCTCTTTAATTACATGTTGATAATGTTCTTATTCTCGTGTCAAGCTCATTTTGAATATATCACCCGCTTAGCTACTTCTGCTGCTGACTGTATATATGTACCTACACTACATTCAAAGCAAGCATTAGATATATAAATGACGATAATTACTTCTCCATAAGTATCGGTCGGAGGCGACTCGCATCCAGAGTCTTCGGGCGACCTTTATAAGGTCGTCTGTCCATCTTGTGAATGGACGTCCTACGCTGCGCTTGCTAGTCCGTGGTCTCCACTCGAGCACTTTTCGACCTCATCGGCCATCTGCTCTGCGTGCAATGTGGCCTGCCCATTGCCACTTCAGCTTGCTAATCCTGTGGGCTATGTCGGTAACTTTAGTTCGTCTACGGATCTCCTCATTTCTGATTCGATCACGTAGAGAAGCACTGGAAGTCCAAAGGGGAGGCCTATGTTCAGCAGTGGACGTCTTATGGCTGAGATGATGATTATGATGATGAATTACTTCTACAACACAAAACAGAACAATTTTCCAATGTTTTCCTTTGCCGACACAACTTTCTAGGAAAAATATCAGGTTTTCTCGTAGTAAACACAGAAATTCTTGAAGAAAATGTGAACTGTATCTCATTGTTACCCTCTACTTCTAGAAGTAACGCGTGGAGGGTAATAGTATATGTGGAGGGTAGTAGTAGTAAGTCTATGACAAGGACCAACGATAATAGCACCTCTCTGTCGTACCTATTGAAAGTGTAATAAAATAAGTCTATACCTTTTATCCTATCCTACATGACTCTTGTCCCGATAACTAGTATTAGGTATTTCAAAACCAGAGTATGCATATAATAAACAAGCTGTTATCAACTCAGAGCTCGAGGCACTCAATCAAAAAGTAATGCTACGCGAGCTCGCTTAGAATAATTGCCGGCGCTTTAATTGCTGGCTTGATTAATTAGGTTTACTCGAGATTACCTGCGAGTTCTGCTTGGTAATACACTAGTTTATTTTACACTTAACACCTCGGTTATCAACCGACTTCAAGATTTCGAAGGAGGGGGTTCTCAATTCGTCTGGATCTTTGTTTTTTTTTTGCAATTTTTTTATGTATGTGTATGTTCACCTATTATTCGAAGACGGCAGAACCGATTTGGAAAATTCTTTTTTGTTTACGGTTGTTGGTCCCATTGTCACCAGGTACGGATCTGATGATGGGGTCCTAGAGAAATAGAGGGAACTCTTCAACTATTATAGGCACTCCTATAGTGATTTCAGTATTTTTTAAAGCAACTCGGGCATTTCCACTTGGAAGTGAAGTCGGTTATTTTATTTGTTTAAAATTATTTAATTGTGAAGTTAGAGGGTTTAGAGTTTTTTTACGATGTTTGATGGAGCAAATTAAACAAGTATTATTTTGTGTGGTCTTTATAGTTCTTCTCCTTCACATATATGTGGCTTTTCTTAACCCGTCTTCGTGTATTTATAATGGTTTGCAGGTTCGATCATTGTTTTTTTTTTATTGATTGGTTGGTTTTTTTTTATGACGGAAATGATTGTATTTACTTCTATGGAGACGTAAGCGCCAATGATGTCTATAGCGCTTAGGAGGACCATTGTCAGTTTGTATTTTCATCGAACACAAATCCTCTTCGTCAAAACAATATTGTTTTGTATACAACGAAAACAATTTGCCCAGAAAGTGATCTATATTCAAGTAAAATGTCTTTATTGAAGTAAAATATATCTTGGGCTAAAGATTTAAAAATTAGTTTAAGACAATATTTACTTATGTTTAAACAATAATATTTTCGCATTGGTATTCTATTATAATTGGTATTCTAGCATAAGATATTTTTTTTCCGTGATACGTTTGCTTAGTATTTATTTAACTACAGTGCGTGACCTTTCAGAAGAACCTTCGAGTTTTAGAAAGAGACGTCGGGTATCAGTCAACAGTGACACATGAAAAAACAGAACAGCAATATTACCTTCGTGTGTCATCGCCGATTCCCGAAGGTTCTTCTAAAAGCTCACAGACTGTACAACACAAGGCTTTATTACTTTATTACGAATGATCAACACAATACGGTGTCTGCGTGTCCTACATCCTTTGTTAAACAAGATGCCTTGATTGACCAATGTTCAGGAAATTGGAGGAAACAATATTGTCTAAAGCCTTGGTATATTCAGCGTTGGGTGTTTCACAAGGTGTTGGCTAATTATTTGGGTATTTGTTCACCTATATGCTACCCTTTATACCTCCCACCACCCACAATATCATCTCTTGCATGATAGGATTCGGCGTCTAGTCTCCGAAGCGGGTTGGGGATATATATAATGCACACGAAAAAAAAATTCAACAAAAAACATAGCCATAATTACTAAAAATTTTGTAAATCATTGGACAAGAAACTTTTCACTTCTTATGCTCTTAAAATGTTACTTTAGTCTCTGCAGATCGGGACTAAAACTCTTTATTAATCTCTAGGGACTAAAACATTTTTTTTAATTTACTTTGGAAACCCCTAAACAGCCACTCACGGTGTTTATGAATGGACGATTAAAAAAAAAACATGTACCGCTTAACAAATTTTATTGATAATTTCAATTTTTGCCATTATAAATATTGAGATTTTGTGTAGAATGTCGTTATTTTTTCCTCGCATTCAAAGTGAAAAGTAGAGTGTTTAACGCGAGACTAAACAACCATAATGACCCTCGAACTATATCCACCCTCGCTACGCTCGGGTGGCTAAACATCTCTTTTCATTATGGCTTGTTTTAGTCCCTTGTTGAACAATCTACTATTTTGTAATCGCATGAAGTTTATTTGTGGGAATAAAGTATTATTATTATTAAATACAAAAGTGTTGTTTAATATAGATAGCACCTGTAATGACAACTAAACTTTACACGCCGTTTAATTTACAAAAAAAAAGTTTAGAAAAAAACTCTTTCAGTGCACCTTTTAATTTCTTTGGAGATGTATATAGTTTTTCTTCCTCGAAAATATAGAATCATATTTTTACGTTATTCCTTTAAAATTAATTAAAACGTGTCCGGACCCGAGACCCGTATGTCGGGGGTCTTAAACAACCTGACAGATTAAAAATCCCTGCAAAATCCATAATTTACAAGCAAATCCCACTCACAATACTGCCACCGTCAAAACCATTTATATATCACATAATTACGTATAAACATGTTGCTCGGACCTCGTATTCTGTGCTTTTTCCAAAAAATTGCCAATTAAATACCGCCTTATTCTCAGCTGGATAAGGTTCAAAATGGCCTGTAAATTCGCGAGTTAGAGGGGCAGCTCAGATATTTTCTCTGGTTAATCCATATTTATTCGGGTGACCCTACCACAGCTGCTTCGTTCCGATAAGGGTTATTACATTTTTTTATAGAAATAGTGTTAATATTTTTCTTACATCCTTTGGAAGGGTGTTAGGTTTATGAGTATTTAGTGCATTTATTTTCACGGTTTCGTTATTGAGGTCGGGTTTTTAGTATCGGAACTCAGTTCGGGTTTATGGTCTATAGTTTTGGGACTTGTTAATGTAATAAAATCTGTAGAGTTAAGATAGAAATATCGTGAAATATTGAAAGAGAAGAAGTTTTTTTCAACACAAAAAAATTCTTAAACAAGTATGTCACTTACCCCATTCAGCGTTAATTACAAAGCATTCGTGCTACAAATTGGGAAACTCATATTATCGATCTAGCCACTGCTTGTACTTATATTGTTCAAATAAATAAGAGAAATAAATCCATAGCCTATTTTAATTTTTCTAAAAGTGGTATATCTGTCGGCGGCCGATCGTAAGATCAGGCATATCGTGAAATTCCTAGGCATATCTTGAAACGTGTACATTTTTGACTCGTTCCCTGAGTCGACGCATAGCGGGGCTCCTATTTTTGGGCAGTTTGCCCTTCGGGCATCTGAAGCAACCTTACGAACCTAACCTACCACATTAAACCGATGTATACATTGGTTTAAAGTGACTTTCGTTAAAACATTACGATCAGCCGCCGACATATCTATTACGTGTAAGTTTACTTAATCTGTGGCTCGATTTGTTCGCTCGCAGCAACTTGCAACTGATCGTGACGTCACAAATAGTTAAGCTCTGAATATTGAGGAGCGTTATCGCGCCTCGGCCCAGTTCCGAACAATGCGATAGCCGAGATGACTGATCGCGACAGTGGAAACTACGACTAAGCGACGATTGGTTTAAGTTTGTCTTTTTTGAATATTGCAAGGGAAGGTTTTTTTTTAAATATTATACTCTTACCCTTTGGAAGAAACCTTGCCTTCTTGAAGAAGATGGTTGGAATGGCGTCTCCTTTGCTGGCTGATTCTTTTGATAGTGGCTGTAATTTTATATGTTCTGATTTAAACCTCGTTGATAGATCTAACAATGCCACAAGAAAGTTACTAATATTGTAAATTGTAGCTGCCGGTGTGGTACTTACAAATTGTTGTCGGGCACGTTATAAGTATCTTGAATTTTAGGTGATTTTTAAGGATATACATGCTCAACAACTCATTGGTGCTATGGTGAACATTTTCTTCTTCTTGTACTTTTTGCAGAGTGTCGTGGTCAACTAGCAGTATCAGGTATAGATGTTGCCCATCGTACAATTTCTCGCCTCTTTTATGACTCGGTTTGCTCTATCCTTTACCCAGTGTGTTGACGACGAGGCACCCTCTTGTTCCTTTAGCCGTCAACACAGTGAATCCTCCTTTTTATAAAGGGTCGGCAGCGCGCATGTGAGACCTCTGGAGTTGCAGGCGTCCGTAGGTTACGGTAGCTGCTTACCATCAAGTGGGCCGTATGCTTGTTTGCACAAAAAAAAGGTACCACTAGACACGATCGTCTAGACTAGACTACTAGACCGTCGTCTATAGCCTTTCTTTTGCCCTGTGTAATGGCCGAAAAACTTGAGTATGCGGATGTTTGAGAGAGTAAATAGACGTTGCTTGATGAGTCGGTCCTTTCGGACCAATGTCTCTATCCTCAAAGAACTCCCCAGCATTTTCCTCCATGCGCGCGTCCTTCCTCAATGTGCTGATAGGTTAGGATCAAATCCATTGGGAGTCATAACAGCGTATCTTGGGGATTCTGGCCTTAGTAATGAACATTATATACAGATTGAAGTAAAAGTTTCAAATTCCACTATTAGAAGGAATCGACCATAATATCAAACTTGAACCACAGGGCAAGACAGGTCATCCAAAACAATCCTGGCGACGCGCGACGCTGATGCGACGCATTTCTAAGGCGTCCATCTTTCTATTCTATTCTTTCGTCTATCGGTGAATATAACATACATATTTTGTAGCTACATTACTTCTGAACTTTGATTAAATATTTGAGCCAAACGCGTGGCATTCGTTGGGAATACACCGACAGACACTGACTTTGGAATCCGGAACGCCACGCTCAAATCTCACTTCAGTCTAAACGTGTCCATTCGAAATGTTGAATGCGGACAAAGATTTGTGGCGATTTGTCGTGCGATTGGTACGGTTATGAATTGGATAGTCTGTCGTCCAAAATGCTGAAGCCGAAGTAAACGTACTGAAGTGTGCCAGGAAATATAATATATCTAGTCCTTTTGGTCTAAGAGCTGGCCACGTCAGATATGACACAATAATGAGAGTAATGTAACCAGTCCAGTTAGATTACATAACCATCCTTATTGCTAGATCTGGGCATCTGGCAGCTTTTAATGGGTGGAGATCAGAGTGACAGAAAAACAAAGATTTTAAGTTGGAAGAAAGTAATACCGAAATAGGTAAAAACTGCTGAAATTGTGTCATTTATAGAGAACAGGGCTTATATTTTAAAATAAGAACAAGTATTATTGCGGAAACAAAACAGTACTAAGCGAGTAACCAAAAATTACATTATACATAATTTGGCACCGAAACTTTTGGATAATATGTAATCTAATTAATTTGGTACATAATTTTTCATAATATTGGATCAAACCCAGAACTGTAGGATTTGTTTTCTTCAAGTTATTTGCATTCTTTGACCTCCATCACTTCACAGCTGCCAGATGTCCGGATCTAGAAATAAGCATAGTATAGCAAACTAAGTAGAGGGGTTTCGTTGCTCTCATTATTGTGTCATATCTGACGTGGCCAGCTCTCCGTCTACTTGAACTACGTTTTGAGTTATCGCGATTTTGAAATCGATTTGACTATCTATATTTTTAGGGTTCCGTAGCCAAAATGGCAAAAACGGAACCCTTATAGTTTCGCCATGTCCGTCCATCCGTCCGTCCGTCCGTCCGTCCGTCCGTCCGCGGTCTAGCTCAGTGACCGTTAGCACTAGAAAGCTGAAATTTGGCTTGAATATGCGCATTGACCAAGCCGACAAAACGGTAGAATAAAAACGCGAAAAATATATTTTGTTAGGGTACCTCCCGTACACGTGAAGTGGGGGGCGAAATTTTTTTTCGTTCCATCCAAGTTGTGTGGGGTATCGTTGAATAGGTCTTTTAAAAAGAATTAGGACCTTTTAAGTCAGTTTGTGGATAAAACTAATACCTTCGGAAATAATAGCTCCCGTAAGAAACGACCTTTTGAATTAATGGTCTCAGTTTACGGAACCCTACACTGAGCATGGCCCGACTTGCTCTTGGCCGGTTTTTGTTAGTAATATGCGAGAAAAATGGATTTATGTTAATATTTTTGCACTAAAATTTTTACGTTTGCAAAACGTCAACGTTTGGTCGGCTGAAATGTATGAAACAACCAAACATTTTTTTGAGATTTCGGAGTTGGCCCCATAGTAAAATTTGTTAAGTATGGCGTACCAAATCACCTCAAACAATATGGCTCGTTATTGAAAAAACGTCCTGTATTTTATCACCATGTAAATAAATCAAAAATAAAGTTATAGTAAGTTTTACGAGAACCAGCACTTAAGAATGATTTCCCGAAAAGCTTTTCTGTGGGAATCTCTTTAGGGTTATAACTTGATTACGTCGCCATCTTGAAAACCAGCTAACAATACCTGACAATTCTTCTAAATTAGATTGTAAACCGAGATTGCACATTAAAAGAAAACATGGCTTTATATTTTTGTGCAATTTCGAAAACAAAGATCACCCGTTATCGTGTAGAAATGGGTTCATTTTCCCTTTAAATACTAAGCAAAAACGTATAGTTCAATGAAACTAATAAAGCTAAAAAAAGGTATTTTTATTTATACCTAATGAATCTTCCTTTCTTTGCGAACAAAATTTTACTTATTTACTATACAATAATTATATTTAATTAACTAACATTTTCATAAGACTTAAGGCGGTTGCACCAAACGTTAAAAATCTTGTATGAAATTTTCAAAGTTTTCTATAAGATGACAGCTTCTATTATATAACGGTTGAAACATTTTTCTTACTTTCTATGTTGCAAAAGGTACTATTAAAGACATCGGGGTCGGTGCTGATTTTAAGTTATAGAGTTAGGCCGTTAAAAGTGATACATAAACAATAAAATTCAATTGCGGTGACACTCGATACTGTTCCACTGTTTTAAAAAACCAAACGCAAATTGGTTTTCAAGTTTAGTTGCACACCGATCCACACATGCCGACTTAAAACGGGATTCAATCTACATTTTAATGTCAAAGTCCAGCGATAGAGCGGCGACAACATTGGACCGAGCAAAAACCAGCGTAGAAGACCTTCCTTTCTAATACTATTGTTTCTTTGAACAGAGTAAAGTCAAAGAGCACACAGACCAAGATAGGATGGGCAGGAAATTGGAAGTTTTTCTGAACTATTTTCTAGAAATTTCGAATATGAATGGAAGCTCAAGTTGGGCCTTTGTTAGGACCGTGTTGGCGAACAATGAGGGATTTTTTTATGTTATGTGGAGTTTTGATGTCCAAGACGTGTGAAAAGCAATTTAAAACTCATGCTTGGTTGTATTCGGCTTCTTTTTTTTTACGTTATAGTTCGTTTTTTTAGATTTGAAAAATGTTGAAAGAAGGATGTACAGGGTTCTTTATCAGGCACGATACGGCATGATACAATTCACAAGTGTCAAAGTGCCTACGCGGCCATTAAAAAATATTTAAATATATTTGTATTTATAGTATTAAGCCATGCGTACGTATTTGTAAATGTTAAATTGAATAATATTAATTATTTTACAGTATTATAATAATTGTCATTTGCACGAAATAATTTATTCATATCATTGTTAGTGTTCTTGTGAATGTTGCACAATAAAAAACCTGGAGAAAAAGAGGTTCGAAACATATGGTTTTCGATTTAAAAAGTACGTGCGTCACTGTCAGTTTTTCAATTGTCATGTGTCTGTAACGTGATAATCAAAACGAAATTGTGTTTTTATTGTTAGAATGGATTATAATCTGCTAATTATCATTATTTATTTACAAATGTGAACTCTTCATCATGTATACTAATCGTTTGTTGGTGTGCTTGCAGTATGTCTAAATTGAACATTCAAACAGAACAGGTTAGAATAGGTTGGCAACTTCTGTTTCTATGTTTACTCAATTTCTAATCTCAAAAAAAACGAAGTGTAGACGTCTAAAAATGTCAAACTCATCATGATTTTGTTAGGTTAGGTTAAATTATGTGAGTATTGATTTAATTTTGCACGATTTTCACTCATTATTTTGTTAAAAACGAGACTTAAACGTCAGGAAAATAATGGAAATAAGTGTTCTAAATTACGTTACGTTTTTAACAAAATAAAGTTAGTTTAGTTAGGTTAGTTGCAATTCAGGGGTCGCAGGTTCGTACCCCGATTATTACAAAAGAACTCAGAACTTAAATATGTAAGAAATATGTAAAAGTCTTTACCTATAACATTTAAAACTTTCCCGATCTGTAAACATACTAGAGTCTGTCCGGAAAAAAAGTGTCGGAGCATGTATGAGCTCCCATATAAACCACGACACTTCTCTTTCCGGACAAACTCTGACATTATACGGACCTAACGCGAAAAATACTTATAATTTTATTAAATAATGTAGGCACAGGTTATACTGTTAATTTTCATGGAAAACTGATCAGTTTATCAACTACTAAATTCAATAGGGATGATGACACATGTTGAATTAGGCAATGAAATTTAGTTGATAGGATGCAAAATGATCAAAATATACAAATAAAGTGAACATTAAAAAAATCTATTGAAATGGTGCAAAGATATCAGGCTTCAAAATTTAAATTTTTTTCGAATTTTGAAAGTACAAAATTTAAAAAAAACCAATGATACCATTCGATTTCTAACATTTTACTGTGAAATAAATTGTATGGCAACCATATACGTAAACGCAATATTTCACTGTAAAAATAGCAATTTCATAATTTTTCCATACTTTAAACAGGGCAACTATGAAGCCATGACGTCACGGCTTTATATCATTTTGTTAGGAGCGTTTTGAGAAACAAAAGCAAATCACAGACTTTAAGTCTCTTTTCTGTCTTTTATGTTGATTTAAGGCAATTGGCCCCATATAGACATTTGATCCTCACAACAAAACGAATCGAATGATACCACGCATGAAAAAAATCCATCTAGCCTAATTCACACCTATCTAATGTAAGCAAATCTTAATAATTTCCGCACGAGATGGAATTTACAATGGCAGTATACATATTTCGTAACTAATGCTCACACTCATTTCTAGGATTACGTTGTAGAGAGCCCAAGCTTAGTAAGCTGTGTCAAAGACCTTAAGACGAACGCTAGGAAGGTGATCTGTCCGCTGAAGTCTTAGACGTTTTAGCTGTAGGTAAGTAACAGAACGGATTCCCACGTAGGTATGTCTTTGGCTACAAGGCTCAAAGGTATGTCTTTGTAAGGTGAGATGCAAGCTACTAAAATGGCTGCGACGGATGCACTAGGCACATCATTATTACGAATCCGTGCAGTTAGCTTTGACCAAAGCTATGAATTTAATCCTACTAATAGGTAGGTATAGCTTGATTTCTGAAAGCTGGCGCGAGATTTTTATCGAACTCTCAATATATTTATAGACGTTCAGCGACATCTTTTGTGCATTTAATGTAGGTGCTTATAATATTTTTTTCTACTCCTGCATTCTAATTTGCCAATAAAATGACTGACATGTATATTCAAAGCATATACTTTATGAACGTTGTCATAAGATACTCAAAAGTCGATTCTTAGGGATATAATGGGTCTGTTGCCGAGGCGGGCCCCGCGCGCCGCCGCCCGCCGCTGTAGACAAGCGGGGCGCCGGCACCATCCGCTGGGAGATTGAAGACAATTGTATAGAGGCAGCAGGTCATTCGTCGAACTCAATGCTTACCGGCTTGCCTAGCATTCGTAGAAAAACTATTGTGTGCAACGGTAAATAATTAGGTCTTAAAATTCTCGGGTCTATTTTTCTTCGACCCTCGAATCTTAAGAACCCTTATTATGTAACTGTTGCACAAAATACTATTATATTAGCCTATGCGCGAGAAGGACCGGGCTAATAGTCCTAATGTAGGTACTTATAAATTAATATTTTAATGATTGTTCCACTTTCACTCAAAAACGACTGAATGGACTTGTTTGAAGTTTATCATAAATATAAGTGGATTTTAACTCGAATTAGACATAGTGTTTCCTCCATTAATGATCACTGTGAATCCTATTGTATATTATAAACGCGCATTTGATACTTCTGGAGTTGCGGGCGTTGTTAACCATCAGACGGACATACTGGTTTGCTACTATCGTTGTATAAAAATAATGCAATATCTATCTTGTGAGCAAACATTAATTATGATAAGTTATTTTATTTCGTCCGTATTCCTGTCACTGTAAGCACGTCGGGCGTCGCGGTAATTGTGCGCGGCAGCGGTTAATGTGATTGTTGCGGTTGCCGGTTAGGGCCTGACTACACCGTGGCATGACCGTGGCTAGCGCGGCTTACACACATATATGAATACAAAGAAGTTTAAGAGTCGAAGAGAAAAATTATGTTTTGAATATTTTTGAAGCTGTAATAACAAAATCATTAAGAACTGAATTGCCTAAGAAGGACTCTGCAGCATGAATGCATTTTTCACTTGATACATTTTTAACTTAGATTCCTTAAACAAAAAGCAAAAAAATAATTTAATGCATGTTTGTTCGCTCAATAGTACATTGACATGTATTTAACTAACTGTGTATACACGTAAACCCATTTTATAAATAACTGATACTACCATAATATTATGATGGACATAATGATGATAGGTTGGTTATTTCGTCCGTATTCCTGTCGACGTAAGCACGTCGGGCGTCGCGGTAATTGTGCGCGGCAGCGGTTAATGTGATTGTTGCGGTTGCCGGTTAGGGCCTGACTACACCGTGGCATGACCGTGGCTAGCGCGGCTTACATACATATATGAATACAAAGAAGTTTAAGAGTCGAAGAGAAAAATAATGTGTTAAATATCTTTGAAGCTGTAATAACAAAATCATTAAAGAATGAATTGCCTAAAAAGGACTCCGTATTGACTTTGCAGCGGCCTGAATGCATTTTTACCTTCTTACGTTTTTAACTTTGATTTTTAAACTAAAAGCAAACAGAAAAATGCAATTTTTGGTTGTTCAAAACTACTTTGACATGTACATTAGCTTGTAACTGTCACTAGTATTATTGTATGGGATTTGGTTTAAAGGCTAGCCCATCCAGATCAGAAAATTAAAAAAAAAAGAATTTGACACTTGGTAGGACTGACACGTACAAGCTATGCTGGCGCCATCTGTAAATACTTTCGACCGGTCAACCCCATTGTGCGCGGTAGCGGTTAAAAGCCTGGTAAATGAATGCTCAAAAACGGGTCTGAAAAAAACGGGTCTGAACCCACCACGTTATCGCTGTAGAATAACGACACAAAGAAAAAAAAAACATAACTACCTTTTAATGTATTTCCTTCAAAGCCATGATAAGAAAATAATCTAGTTGCAGTACTGTGTATAAGGTTAATTCATGATCGCTGGAACGAGATTAGTACCAAAATGTCTACTTTTCATAGACTTCGGCGCCAGCTTTTGTGAATTTTTGGGGCTTAGAAAGAATACTTTTTTGGTTATAATCTTTTTTACGCACTCACTCCAAAAAGCGACAGATTTTGGGTAGTTCTACGAGTTTATTTGGGCGTGGGATCTACTACTAACTGCTGAAACTTAAAATGCTAAATTGCGTGACTTGAGATTTCCTAGGGTTATAGTAATATTTTCATGACAGTTTTTTTTTATCCTAAGAACTATATAAGCGGAATGAAAAATTAGTAAATACAGAAATATGTCCTAAGAGGGTCTGGTGCTTTAAATATTATAGTTACGTAGACTAAGGGTCGGTTGCACTAAACCGCCTGCTTTTCAGTTTCTTGTATGAAAAGTTTGTTAATTTTCCACGGGTTGACAGCTGCAACGCCACATTTAACGTTAATCAGTTCGTTAATAGTCGTGATATAACTCTCCCTAAATCGCAAATAGCTTATAAATTAACACGTTTGACTTATCTAGGTTTTCCTTGTTTCAGACACACAAGCTCTAAAAGACGTGCAGTTAATAGCACCGTCTGCGGTCCGCCTCGGCGATGAGGTGCAGCTTGGCTGCAAGTGGACCCTGGAGGGCAATGAGACCCTGTACAGTGTGAAGTGGTACCGCGGCCGGCAGGAGTTCTTTAGCTACCTGCCAAAGGAGTATCCTTTCACTAGGATATTCCCGCAGCCCGGTATCGATGTTGATGTAAGTATTAGTTTTGTAGAGAACGAGACTCTATAGAGTGTGAAGTGGTACCGCGGCCGGCAGGAGTTCTTTAGCTACCTGCCAAAGGAGTATCCTTTCACTAGGATATTCCCGCAGCCCGGTATCGATGTTGATGTAAGTATTAGTTTTGTAGAGAACGAGACTTTATAGAGTGTGAAGTGGTACCGCGGCCGGCAGGAATTCTTTAACTACCTGCCAAAGGAGTATACTTTCATTAGGATATTCCCGCAGCCCGGTATCGATGTTGATGTAAGTATTAGTTTTGTAGAGAACGAGACTCTATAGAGTGTGAAGTGGTACCGCGGCCGGCAGGAGTTCTTTCGGTACCTGCCAAAGGAGTGCCCTTTCACTAGGATATTCCCGCAGCTCGGTATCGATGTTGATGTAAGTATTAGTTTTGTAGAGTACGAGACTCTATAGAGTGTGAAGTGGTACCGCGACCGGCAGGAGTTCTTTAGCTACCTGCCGAAGGAGTATCCTTTCACTAGGATATTCCCGCAGCCCGGTATCGATGTTGATGTAAGTATTAGTTTTGTAGAGAACGAGACTCTATAGAGTGTGAAGTGGTACCGCGACCGGCAGGAGTTCTTTAGCTCCCTGCCGAAGGAGTATTCTTTCACCAGGACATTCCCGCAGCCCGGTATCGATGTTGATGTAAGTATTAGTTTTGTAGAGAACGAGACTCTATAGAGTGTGAAGTGGTACCGCGGCCGGCAGGAGTTCTTTAGCTATCTGCCAAAGGAGTATCCTTTCACTAGGATATTCCCGCAGCCCGGTATCGATGTTGATGTAAGTATTAGTTTTGTAGAGAACGAGACTCTATAGAGTGTGAAGTGGTGCCGCGGCCGGCAGGAGTTCTTTGACTACTTGCCGAAGGAGTATCCATTCAGTAGGATATTATCGCAGTCTCATATTCTCGAGTCTCCAATGTAGGCCTTAGTTTTTTGTTTCAAATTTTTCAATTTATACGCTGTAATAGCACTTGACAAGGCTTCAATAAACACCTTTCAAGTTATTTCAAAGGCAAAATGAAACCGTTTCACAACGGGAAACTCACGAATTTAATTCGGAAAATCCTGTTTAATTTTTTCTGCTGAACAACTTTAAAACGATGTGAACTATAAAAGTTGGATTCATTAATAACTAGTGAAGTGGACGGTTAGCAGAGATGCTTCAGATCGATTATTCATAGTTTCCCGGTTCAATGAGCACGACTTGTTTATCTATAAATTTTATCCTCTTGAAAAGCTCGTTCACAAAAAATGCTCCGAGCGTTTTATGTTCCTTTCACGAAAAAACTCTGTCAGTCATAAGCGGTGGTATGACGTAAGACTGCCGTAGTCCGTAAGGTACTGCAACGGCGGATCCTGTGTTATAGCGTGGTTTGTAAAAATAAAATATTGTGGTACAGGTAAATACAGCAGTTCAGCCCATATTTTGTGAGAAAAAACCTGTAGCCTGGCGGTAAGACGTCCGGTACTAGTTTTCATTTAAATTAATAAAAAATAAATACTACTAGTAGAAGAGCCCACGTGTCCCACGACACTGAACCTAGTTCGATAGTTACGTCTTTAATGGAGGAACACAAAATGCCAGTGCTGCTACGCAAAAATTGGGAGGTATATTTTAAATTAACTTTTGAAACAAAAAAACTTAAGTCCTGTTCCTAGTATGATAAGAAGACTTTTAGGCTTTGTTCCTCGAAGCAGGGGAGGGGTAGGGCTATACTATAATGTAGTGCTGCAAGCCCAAGTGCTTGGCTTTATCACTGGCAGCAGCATTAAAACCTTGCGCCTATATACATTTGGTAAAAACAACAACAACAAAAGGCATACCACTCGCGCGCTTGGTCACATCTCTATTATACACAGAGAGCAAAAGTTTCGGGTTACTAGCATTTTCTTGAATATCTCAAAAGATATTAATTTTAAAGATATTCATTATAAAGATATTAAAGTTTATGTTACTGACCCAAAATTTTTGCTCTCGAGTGTAAATAAAAAGTAGGACTTCAAAAAAGTTTTTCCTTTGATACGTTTTTCGAATGCGAGCCGTCTTTTGAAATTATTTTATTTCAATAAAACTTTTCTCGAAGCTCGTATTATTGAAATTATACATAATTGCAATTTTATTTTTGTTTCAAAATAAAAGGAAATTTTGATTTGGACTCACACGATTTTAATCAGTGTTTATTAATTTAAAATTGGTTACATTTTGATACCATTATTTATAAACGACTTACAATCCTCATTTAAATAATTTATGTTTCGTCTGTTTTAACAAACACAGCCGATATAATATACAACAAAGGCTTGAAATAACAAGGGTATTCATATGAATAGACATTTAATACATAAAAAGCGACGATATAATTCTGATTATGAGTCTAATATAGAAACGACGCCAACCTAAATCTTTTAAGACCGATAAAAAAAAGATAAAAGATATTTATTCTTCAATTTAGGCACATTACAATGCACTTATGAACGTCACCGTGTTACGTTGCCTAAATCATTAGTAGGTATCACGGAAAAAAGGATATCTTGAGCCAAGAATACCAATGTAAGAATATTATTGTTTAACCATAAGTAAATGTTGTCTTGGACTAATTATATATCTTTAGCCCAATATATATTTTACTTGATAGACATTATTATTTTACTTACTGCTTATTGTCCAACAGTGTGTATTTGACTACTAAGTTGAGCTTAACAAAATAAACAGTATACCGAGTGTTTCCTGTAATAGGAGCAGTAAATTAAAACGTAGATTCTACTCCTCAAATAAAACTTTTGTTCAAAAATATATTCGACTATTCACTGAACTTAACAAGATTTGGAACCTTATCGCTTTAGTTTATTCGATACATTTGCTTCGTGACGCGTGTATTTTGTTTAAGGCGACACGGTTTTCTCGAGCAATGCACACGAAGAGAGTTCATGCTTGAATAAACGATTAAAATATGTTTACACTCATGCACCTTACTCCTTTGTAATAAGGTCTAAAATTGTAAACATATTAGTACGTACGGTTTGCAATAAAACATGTCTCGCAATTTCTCATAATAATCTGCACAAATCTGTAGACTGGCTGCAGTTAAAGACCTGATACTGGCATAAGAAACAAAAAATCTAAAGTGTACCTTGTATTCGCAGTATTTACCAGATATTCTCAAACATTTAAGTAAGTAAGAATAATACATATTAAGATTACTTTGGAAAAATAAGAAAATAGTTACTCGGCGCATTGGTGCACACTGTAATGCCGACTGTAATGATTTTGTTGTTAAATAAATAATAAATAAATAAATAAATAATAATAAAAAAGCATTATTCACTGAGTTACAATAATCAAAGTTTTTTTATTTAATTGGTAATAACTCTGAAACTTGGCGAATTCCAGAAAAGTTTGTACGACATTTTAGTCTCCAATTACGATCAGGAATACGCCTGTTAAAATCCCTCGCAATGCTCACGAGCACCTTGTATATTATAGCTCCGTCTGTGACGGACTTTAAGAAAACAAAACACTTACCTTGTTGAGATCTATGCCAACAAAGAACAAAGACAAACTCGGTCGTTTACTCTAATTATTAATTAAATCTTCAAGAGGTCGTATTACAAGGATTTTATTTTCAGCTAAATGTTTTGATCGTTTAAAAGTAGAAGCGCTATTTTAACATTGAATTCATGATTTGTGGCGGATTTGTTTTCCATTATATTTATTTATTTTAATAAAAATGACGCCAATTTTAGGTCATTATCATAATAACCTTTAGCGTATCATCTAGACTTTGAAAAAATATTAATTGTCTTGATACGCCATGAAAATACCGAAAAGATAATTTGGAAAAGCCAGGTAGGTATAACCATGGAAGCGAATTCTAATTTTAAATCAATTTTTTTATTTGATCTGGTTTTATAACCGAAACTACTTGCAGTTTATTTTTTGTGCGCTAATATGTGCCAAAGCCTCGAGCCCAAAGAGCGATTGTTTCAAATCCGGATCATAAATTGCTTCAAATCTACAAATTACATTATATTACAACAAGTTACTACGCGTGACAAGGGGCCGTATTCTAACTTTAAAACACGCACAGATAGGATCCAACTTCAATGCAAATCCAATGCGATAACAACAATACAGCTAAAGCCTTCACGTCTGAATCAAAAATGACGGAATTTGCTTGAAAATTACTGCGATACAACTACAATACGACTTCAATATTGGTTGATTATTGGTTGAGTGTTGGAGTTATGTTTAAGACAGATTGTGTTGTTAATGTATTGTTAATACATTTTAAAATTAGAATACGGCACAAGTTTTGGAGATCGTAGGTGGAGTTCAAGCCCTAGTGCTAGTTGTGAGTCCGTGACTCGTCGCTGTGAAGCGAGTTACCGACTGCCGGCCGATGATGGAGACCTAAGCTCTCCAAAACGCGCATAATGATTAGTCACTACATTACAGTATACTAGTATTTGGATATATTATAATATGTATTATATGCGAGTCATGTTATATGAAACGATTTTATCAACCGACTTCAAGATTTCGAAGGAGAGGTTCTCAATTCGTCGGGATCTTTCCTTGTTTTTTTTATGTATGTTCACCGATTATTCGAAGACGGGTGGACCGATTTGGAAAATTCTTTTTTTGTTTGAAAGAGTATACTTCACAGTTGGTCCCATTGTCACCAGGTCCGGATCTGATGATGGGATCCTGGAGAAATCGAGGGAACTCTTCAACTATATGCACACCTATAGTGATTTAAGTATTTTTTACAGCAACTCAGGCATTTCCACTTAGAAAAGCGGATCCTAAGTGAATCGGTTCTTTTTTGGTTTCAAATATATCTGGATTTGAAACATATCTTATTTAGTGTTGGTATGTCGACTCAAGAAAGTTTAAATTCAATAATCGTTTCATATCAATATAAAAAAATCATAATACCGCTATGGATTTTTTTCAAGGTTTAAGGAATTCTCTTTAGGGATGAAATAAAATGTAGGTGTAATCACGCGGGTGTACCTCGGAATTCCTAATAACGTTTGTCCTAAAATCACTTGCCCTAACCGTTTTGTCCTAATTGTCATATGCCCTAATGATCAATTACCCTAACAGTCACTTGTCATAATGTAATGAATGTCCTAATGCTCATTTGTCCTAAAATTGTTTACCATAATGTTCAAAAATCCTAATTTTATTTGCCATAACATCTGAAACCCCTAATGACATTTGTCCTAAAATTACTTACCCTAACCGTTTTGTCCTAATTGTCATTTGCCCTAATGATCAATTATCCTAACAATTACTTGTCATAATGTAATGTTTGCCCTAAAGCTCATTTGCCCTAAAAATTCTTACCATAATGTTCGAATAGCCTAATTTTATTTGCCATAACGGCGTAGGTTAGGGTTATTTTTTTATGACCCTAAAAACGAAACTGCTCCCAGAGATAGGTAGGTTAGGGTTATTTTTTTTTGATGACCCTAAAAACGAAACTGCTTCCAGAGATAGGTAGGTTAGGGTTATTTTTTTTTGATGACCCTAAAAACGAAACTGCTCCCAGAGATAGGTAGGTTAGGGCTATTTTTTTATGACCCTAAAAACGAAACTGCTCCCAGAGATAGGTAGGTTAGGGTTATTTTTTTTTGATGACCCTAAAAACGAAACTGCTCCCAGAGATAGGTAGGTTAGGGTAATTTTTTTTATGACCCTAAAACATATGAGCATTAGGGCAAGTGACAATTAGGAAAAATTACCAGTAGGACATTTAATATTAGAGTATGAAATAATAGGAAAAACAATATTAGTTCATTTGAAATTAGGTGTTTTGATCATTAGGACAAATAACTTTTAGGTCAAATAATAATTATGACAAATTAATATTATGGAAAAAAAAGTTAGGGCGACTGGTGAATAGGTCAAATGATATTAGGTAATAACATATTAGGGAAAATAAAATTCATCGATACGGTGATAGGGCAACAACAATTAGGACAAATGAGCATTAGGGCAAATGATCATTAGGACAAATAGCATTAGGGAATATAAAAATAGGACAAAAAACTTTAGGGATTCAGATATAGATCCGTAATCACGCACGTGTAACTTTGGCAAAATCAGTAGGGACAAGAATTGTTTCTACTTTGCGTATTTTATATGGGTGAGTAGGCTTGGGATCAAACGTTTAGGATATAAAATGTATTGATGTTGGCTAATGTTGTCCAAAATATAAGTAGGTATATAGGTAACTATAACTTTCCCGACCACGGAACAATGGTGTTCCGGATCTTTGGGAGGCGTATGCGGAGCCAAAGCCTCTTTCGACTATTTAATCAAAAGTGAGGGGTACACTAAGCGGTTGCTGCCCCTGCCCGTGTCATAGGACGCACGCAGAGACAGGACCCGCCATGGCGTAAGGACTATTAAGAGTTGATGGAATCTAAATTGGACTGGGCTATTGGGTGAAAAGTATAGACTATTAACAACTGGGCTATTGGTTGAAGAACCGGACGCCTGCCTAATAAAAATGTATCCAATTTTATTTCCAGCAGACGGTGACTCACCCTCCGCAAGATGGGCCCCCATAAAAAGCGACTTCAAAAATGGCTCAAGGGCAAGAACTTACTTTAGGCACTACAGCATAAAAAATGACATAAAGATGAATTTTTAGTATGACATGTGAAAAATAATTATTTTGTATCACGTTATTTTTATTACTTTTTCAAATAAAAATACTACCATGAATCCACTCAAAAGTATCGCCAGCATTTTTCGGTCAGTGCAAAGAACCTAAATATCAAATCATCATTCTTCAAACTTCGAATGCCTTCTGGCCAGTTGGCGTTCAATCCAGCTGTATAACGGCAGTAAACTAGCTGGTATAGACCGTTAACGCACTTTCCGTGTTTTATTGTAGGCCGTTGTTATAATCCTTTTACGGCCCGGACGAAAAATCTCACATCGAGTGTAGGCCACGAAGCTGAATACAGTTTGTACCTACAGTAACTGGCATTTGGGAGCCTTTAGGCAAGTTTATGGTAGGTATGTCATTTAATTATATGAAAACGTGCTAATGATATTATGCTTTCGATCCACGTTTCATGGAGAATTTTTAAAAAAATGTAGTGTAATCTCATTTTTAGGGTTCCGTACCCAATGGGACCCCTATTACTAAGGCTCCGCTGTCCGTCCGTCCGTCCGTATCTCTGTCCGTCTGTCATCAGGCGCATGACATGTGAAAAAGAATTATTAATCCACTCAAAAGTATCGCCAGCATTTTTTGGTCAGTGCAAAGAACCTAAATATCAAATCATCATTCTTCAAACTTCGAATGCCTTCTGGCCAGTTGGCGTTCAATCCAGCTGTATAACGGCAGTAAACTAGCTGGTATAGACCGTTAACGCACTTTCCGGGTTTTATTGTAGGCCGTTGTTATAATCCTTTTACGGCCCGGACGAAAAATCTCACATCGAGTGTAGGCCACGAAGCTGAATACAGTTTGTACAGTTACTAGCCTATAATAAGTATGAGAACGTGCTATCGATAGCATGCTTTCGGTCCACGGATACTCGATTATTTAAAGAAACGTAGTGTAATCTTATTTTTTTATACCACGCTAGTCACAAACATACAGTCCACCTGAGCAGTTACTGTTGCCTATAACATCCTGAAATTCTAAGGGTATGTTAAATATAGGTACGTCCCTGCTCAATCTGCAAGAATCTGCACATTTTTTTGTTTGAAGCATGTATAATGTTCATAAATACGAATATATGGGTATAGAATAGTACATTACACAACTAGGGTGGTAAAACAAAGAAAGGCCGAGATCGCAGAAGTTTGCGGCCCGAGCTGCAAGCGATGGACGTAAATATGCGATCGAGGGCTTTCTTTATTACCTCCCGTGTTGTGTACATCGTTTTATGTCTACACTTGGCCAAGCGTGCGGAAAAAGACGCTTTATGGCCAGGTGTGGCATAAAAATATCTAAACTTAGCTTCTGGGTTGTCGAGGGCATCAGATAACCATAACAAAGTCACGCCGATCGATAACATCTAAAATCGAAATGTGTGACGTTTTCAAACAAAAGGCACATCATTGTCGGTTGTTAATAGAGCTTATTTCTAAATGAATTATTATGACAGTAGTGCCTTATTGACAACCGACAATGATATGGGTACATTTTACTTGAAAATATTTTTGTCCCTATATGCATTCCTTTATTTGCTTTTGTACATATGTTCAAGCGATAGAGACAAATATACGATGAGACGGACGATATAACCACGGTTATATCTAAGTGCTCATAAACAAACACTATTTTCTTATTTTAAAACTACCAGAGAGTATCTTAATAAAGTTTATCCCAGCTCGCTCGAAACTGGCTGCGAAAATACGTCATAATCTTTTACGAGCTGATTATTTTTCATCGCATTATTCCGAGGTACGTGCGAATCACAACTTTATTATAGGAAAATACTCTTTTTATTATTCGGAACTCGTATTTTTTGATAATATTAAGCTCATGAAGGAATTATTTGCGAAATCGTACTCGAAGTTTTTATTTTAGTTAGCTTCCTCGTGGTTCGGATTACAAATGTTTTTTTGCCATCTATAAATTTGATCTTATCTTACCTATTTTGTTTTAAACTACACCAGTATTCGACTTTTTAAATTTTGTTTTTTTTTGGTATCGGTTTTAAAATTTCAAACTTAATAAATATCTCCAAAACCCAGTACAAAATTACAAAATGTTTTATTATAGACGTGAGAAGAACATGCCTTGCAATGCAACTCGCATGTACAGTCGCCATCAAATATATCGGAGCGGCCAGGGTACTCAAAAATATCTGAACATGCACTTTATCGCCTTGACAATAGAGGCGTTGTTCAGATATTTGTGACCACCTTGGCCGCTCCGATATATTTGATGGCGACTGTACCAAAAGCAGTACAGTCGCCATCAAATATATCGGAGCGGCCAACGTGGTCATAAATATCTGAACAACGCCTCTATTGTTAAGGCGATAAGGTGTATGTTCAGATATTTTTGAGTACCCTGGCCGCTCCGATATATTTGATGGCGACTGTACCAAAAATAACTTGATTTGTAAAGCTTCCTAAACTGTGGAACAAGTTCTATGAGATTTTATTTTTTCCTTTTTTAACGTAAATAATTTACAGACTGCTACAATTCAATTATTGATTAATGATTAAAAAAAATACTATTTATTTCCGACACTATTTAAAAAAAAGTTGGCCAACTAATTCCCACCTATTAAGAATATATGACATTTACAAAATATCGGCTGTCTACATCGGCATATTTCCCAAAATAAAAACCGCAAAGTATTTGAAGGCCGCCCGTAAGCCATTATTGCCAGATGGCCCCCCGCATAATAGCTCAATTGTGCGTTTGCAAACGTTTTTCCATTAAATCTATCGTATTGCGAATAACGGCGTAACGAGCCGAATCTAATAAACACGCAATAACGCTGAGCGCCAATGAAGGTATTGCACGGATCACTCGCTGGTAGATCGAGCAAGAACATTTGTGGTCGGATTGACGCTCTTAATACTGAACGAATACACAGTACTTATGTAGTTATATTTTAATAAGTATCTATCTCGTCTTGGCAATTCTCTCTTATTTCAGTTAAGACACATACAAGTATAACATGGTTTTCTTCACCAAACAGCTCATCATCATCATCATCTCAGCCATAAGACGTCCACTGCTGAACATAGGCCTCCCCTTTGGACCTCCATAAGTATCGGTCGGAAGCGACTTGCATCATTAAAGGGGGGGTTTGCCATACGCGCCACGCTTGGCAGGCGGGTTGGCGCGCGCAGTCTTTTTTTTGTTTATTGTTGTTTAGGCTTTCGGAAGATGCTGCTGCCCATCTCCCGATATATTCCCTTAGCAGACTCCTACTGCAACCACGGGACGATATGGTAGGGGACAATTCTAAGGTCGGGCACCCCACGGCACACCAAACAGCTATTTATATCATATTCCAGAGATGGCCGTCCATCTCAGAAATAAGATATAAATAGCTGTGTCGTGAAAAAAACCCTGTTTCTCAAGCTAGGCACAGTTGTGCATCATAAGCAAAGTTGTAGCATGTTATGGTATATTATATTTTATACATTCCAGTAAGATTGAAGACCATAATAGCAAAATCCGTCGAAAATTCGCTCCGCAAATGTCCAACTTTATCAAACATCTCGGTGAAGCCATCGCTGACCGGTCGCATCGCAGAGACCCCTTAGTATTGTATTGGGCTGGCTAAGATCCAAAATTATAATTTCGATAATCCGGCCACCAGCATGTGTATCCGTGGGACACGGCACAGATTCAAAATTCAAATCCACCCAACATTTCTTCAGTTTCATCGACGGTGCTGCCCTACCCAGCCCGTCTACCTCTGCCCTGCACTAATGCCACGTTCTTGTTGTTGGCTAATGATTAATTAAAATTGTAACACTATTTTACGTTAAATAAATCATTTGAAAATTATCCGTAATAGCAAAATATTAAAATCTAAAATAAGCAGGTAAATTATACCTAATGATGTATAGATGCAGTATAAAATGGTGTTGGAAACAACTATTTGGGACTCATGGTAAAATGTTATATGTATGTATCTACTTATTAAACGATTCTATCCTATCTAAACGATTACCACGAACATTAAATCTCATAATGCAGAATCTGTAGGTGGTAATCTGTATGTTACGGTAATCATTTCAATCGTATTGGCATCGGCCCTGGGACCGTTGTTATATCGGTTTCTCGGATAGGGTTTAGGGTGTAGAAAATATATATTATACAAATTCTGATTCAAATTATTCATTGTGTAAATGTGTAGTGTTTTCTTGTATACAGATATATTACCTTTAACGGCTTCCTAGCCCAGTCCCGGGTTCGAATCCTGGTCAGGGCATTTATTTGTGTGTTTTTTGGCTTTCCCATATCCGCCTGTTTTCCTCTACAGGTTAAATTTTTCAACTGTGATTCTTCTATGTGAACAGGTTTAAGAATCACAAAAAAAAGTCAGTTCAGGTTTTTTTTTCAAAATGGCAGAAAGTTGATCTAAAGGCCATTGGAATCTATGGTGCTTAGGACCATTATAAATTCGGTGTGGTAATAAAGCATCGATTTTTTTTATAAAAACAGCTTATATTCCTGCCCAGTTCTCAAATTACACATTAGGCTGGCTCTACATGATGGGCCGTCATAGGGACACAGCTATACGACGGAACGAGATGGCAATATCGTTAGCTCCCTCTAACGCATAGCTGCGTCTCTATGATGGCCCATCATGTAGAGGCGCCATTACACGAACCCTAACAAGTTTTCTATTTATTACAGAAAATCTCTAAATTCCCAAACGGAAGTCCCCTTCCCACCCTGTATACATTCTTGGCAACATTATTATGCTTACATCGGCATCACAACCACAGATTAACGTAGAATTATATACATTTTCTTTGCACTGCAGGCGAGTCAGTAGATTTGCTTCGAATGAGCCGCACTAGGGTTCGTTGCTTGCCAAATCACCCTGTATAGTAGTTTGGAATAGTTTATATAGTTTTTCGGGATAAAGATTGCGTCTGAGCACATGAATGGGGATTGTAAAAGTTGTAAGGGTTTATTTTTATTTGCTGAAGTTGGATATGTAAACAGGGTGTCCCAGAAATCGACGTCAAGCCGTGAATTGATGATAGACCAAGTTATAACAGTTATCAGAAAAATACAAAAAAAAAAACTATCACATGTTCTTCAAAAATTATGGTCACTTTAAAAATTTACTAGAAGTTAAGAGACCAGGGCGTGAATATTCTAGTAATTTTTTAAAGTGACCATAATTTTTTAAGAACATGTGATAGGTTTTTTTTTTGTATTTTTCTGATAACTGTTATAACTTGGTCTATCATCCATTCACGGCTTGACGTCGATTTCTGGGACACCCTGTATTTTGTAATATAAGTACGTATAGGTAGGTAGATAATAATATGGGTCTCATGCCCTTTGGAAAATATATTCTCAGTAGGTACAATACAATACAACACAATACATACTGAAATTTTAGTCATTGTTTTCCAGTTGCCAGGGAGGTTTTGGGAGTATACTAAGCAACTTTTACTATGGGACCAACCACGAAATCGCGAAGAAAAATCTCCCATAGAAAATGGACCAGCGGCACCAGCCCAAATGTATGAAACAGCCAAATTTTTTTTACGCGATTTCAGGGTTGGTCCCATATTACAAGTTACTCAGTATACTCCCAAAATCTCCATGGGAAAGCAACCACTAAAATTTCACGGAGTATAAATATTCTTTATTGCACACCTCAATGTAATAGAACAATATTTATTTTCTACATAAATATCGAAACATTCCCTTTAAATGTTTTTGATAATTTCATCATTCAATTCTCAAACCTACAGTTGGTTTCTCAGTAACGCTATTGTTACAAGAAGCCGAGTATCACCGACAACAATGATAAAATAAAAAAATTGTTACCAACAAAGGAAATAATCGGCTTTCAAAGTTAAACGAGAAAAAAAATCGGAGCGGAAGAGCCATTCTTAAAAACAGATGACTTTGGTAATTATATACTCTTCACACTAACGTGTCTTCAATATCCTCCAATGTTTTAACATTTATACCATGACGGTGGCAAACAAGCGTACAGCCCTGATGGTAAGCTGCTACCTGTAGTGGGACGCCTATAACACCGGAGATGCCATGAGCGTAGCCGATCCTAGGAGAATTCACTGTGTTGACGGCTCTTTAGCCGTACAATACAATATCTTGTCAATGTCGTGTGTTGACGATAAAGGGCCCTCTTGTACCTTTTTTAGGCTCCGCTTTTCCAAGAGGAAGTGCCCGAGTTGCTGTAAAAAATTGTGAAATCACTATAGGATAGGTGTGCCTATAATAATTGAAGAGTTCCCTCGATTTCTCCGGGATTCCATCATCAGATCCAGACCTGGTGACAATGGGACCAACTGTGAATTATACTTTTTCAAACAAAAAAGAATTTATCAAATCGGTTCAGCCGTCTTCGAGCAATCGGTGAACATACATATAAAAGATCCCGACGAATTGAGAACCGCCTCCTTCGACATCTTCGGCTGAAGTCCGGTCTCTTAATAACGTAAGTATACTTACTTTTTCAGGTCGGTTTTTCTCACTCGCTGCATTCTGTATAGCAGGAATGAATCTTATAGAAACACTCTGTATACAGGAGAGAGCCAAGTCAGGCGAAAGATGATTATTTGATACAATAACGAAGACCTCCCTTATAAAAATCAGCTTTATGATAAATGGGGGTAATAACCCTTTATTACCAGACTTTTTGTCGCAGAAAATAACTATACCTTCTTCGATATCCTGAATTCATTCTTCCCGATCTTCAAATTTGAACCCTAAGACAACAGCTTTAAGATTTAGTTTGCTACTGATCAGTGGGATAAGATACGATGTAGCCAAAGTTGCCGGTCTAGAAATTAAAATGAGATGGGGTCAGTGTAAACAAGGGGGCGGTCGCAGCGCTATTTTCCAATGTTAGATCAATACGGGGGAGCGGGACACAGGATATTGCTGTACGCTTCAGTATTTTTTCAATGAAGTCCATGGATGTAGAAAATAATTATAGAAGCTGCGCAGACAAAATTGCGCTTTCATACTAATAATATTAAATTTTATTATTATGGAACATTAAACTCTTGATCTTCGTTAAAATTCCAATACTGTTAATTCACCTCTAAGTTTTATTACGTAGCTGCAGCAGCAAACATATGAATTTTAATGCGAGAACATTATTGACCTGTACAATTAGATACTTAAAATTAACGAGGAAAAGGATAATATTTTTTATCCCAGAATTCAATCCATTAGGAGGTAAAACGAGGGTTAACAGTGGGAGAATAATTATTTATGGGGCCTACCTACCAGTGTCGAGCGTCCATAGAACTTTCTTTCCATCGGCTTCCCTAAATTTCACCCGTTTGAGTACTTTTACGGCTTCCTTTAGAATTATTTTGACGCACCGCCATTGCCACCTACTATCAGTCCGTTGGACGACATCGATCTGTCAGTAGTTCGGGGCTGTCAAAATTTTGGTCTAACTGACAGACCGATATCGTCCGACAGACTGACAGTGTGTGGGCCCCCTTACTATGGGAGGAAGTGAGAGGGTATTTTTTTATGGAGGATAGGCAGGTGTTTGACCACGTTCTCACCTGATGATAAGTAATGATAATATGGTCTACGGTCTTTGATTATTAAACCAACCGGATGCGACACGCGCTCTCATTTCTATCGGAAAAAGTCTGCCGTTTTTTGCGGGGGAGGGGAACGTCAAATGTATGCGAAACGTCAAAATAGCCACGTCAAATAAACGTCAGTCCATACAATGAGTATGACCACTGGTCATACATTTTTGGCAGAGGGAAACGCTTGTCAATGGCTGCTCCGCTTGGTTTAAAGCTCTAAGTCTACGGTGGAGCACATTTACCTATGAGATATCTATTTGGTCCTGCTTTAAGCAATTTCATTATTTGTACAGTCGACATCAGATATACCGGAGGTGTTCACTAATATTTGAACTATCTATTGTCAAGACGATGAAGTGCATGTTCGGATATTGTTGGGTACAGTTGACCAAGAAAGAGGTCTACCAGTTTTGACAAACGTTTCTGCGAGATCTAACGATCGCTAAGGTTGACATTTCTAACGGAGTTTAAAACATGCACGACCTTGTTGTCTCATGGCGTTGAACCTCAACCATAGGGTTGTAGACCACATTTTTGGTCGACTGTACCTTTCTGGGTGCCGCTCTGATATATTTGATTGTGACTCCTCATATTTCTTCACATTTGAAGGACATGAAGTTACGAGTGCAATCTAGTAAAAAATAAAAATATAGGTACCTACTTACTTACAAATTATATTCACACTTACTCAATACTAAAATTGAAAGCTTATTTTATCAGTCGGGCCTTAAATTGGCCTGATAAATATGAAGTCCTCAGAAACAAATTTAGTACGAAAGAATATTACTTTTTCAATATACTCAAACATTACTAGACCTGTGTTTTTATTACACGATGACGAAAAACTTTTATGTCTCGTTTATAAATTATTATTTTCGTAAATGTTTTCTAAGAAAGAATTAAGGTAACAGTTGACTTAACTACTCGTAAAACATAATTGGAGTAATTAGTAAAAATACCTAAACTAAGAGATACTTGAGGTAATGGCTATAAATAAATCGGTTGAAAATTAAAAACTTTATTAGCTCGTGTTTTAGAAAATAATTTGATTGGCCTAATGACTAAAATAAAACGAAATAAATATTAATAATAATACCATTAAGACTATTGTTACTGCATGTGGCTGTACTCGCTTGTGTTTAGTCACCACGCGCGACATGTTTCGGAGAGCTTAGGTCTCCATCCTCAAGCACTAAGAGTACTAGGCGAACCGATTCAAGACCCGTCGTTACGGCGCCGCGCCATCGATGGGGTCGACCAGTGAGTACAGCCGCATGCAGTGATAATAGTGTTAATATGTCTCACGAAAGTTAAAATTTAATACAACAACATTTATTGTCGACCAAAATTTAGAAGGTCGCGAGGTCTCGCTTTAATCATCTCTTTCACAAAAGCCTCGTTCAAAGCGGTAAATTTATTACTTGCGTTTTTTTCTAAAAATTAAAGAGTAAATTGTAATCCTTATAACGTAATAAGAGTATCTAGTATTTTCCATAAACATTATTTGTTGTTCCAGGTATCAAAATCGACGTCGCAGCAGGTCACGCTTCGGGACGCGACACGCGCGTTAGCCGGGCGGTTTCGCTGCGAGGTGTCCGCGGACGCGCCGTCCTTCCACACGCAGGTGCGGTCTGCGTTCATCCACGTCGTAGGTAAGTGTACCGCGCCGACCAAGGAGGAAACGCTGCGATAACGCTCAAAGCTCGTCACTGCCATGCGGTTCTGCTCCTCCGCGTCAATTTCCATCTGACTATCATTTGCTACTGTCAGAAAGAAATGGATTTTCCATCGACTCCACGAACAACCATTATATCTGAACAACCTTGAATCAATTATTAATCGGCTTTACAGGTAATTGCTACTTATCAGCTTAAATTTTAATCTTGACTGAGAAGCTCATGGTTTTCAACTTTTTACAAAAAGTCAGTATTCGCTCGAGTATCGCAGTATTTTCCTTTAAAAATATATTCTGTTTCGTCTTCCAGCCAAGAACCCAAGACATCGAAATGCAGATTTCAATGAGTTTTTTCCGGTACAAAACTATCTTATATTCATTTCAGATTCACCCTCATGAACTAAACTATACTCATGCAAATTTTATGAATATGGCTCAAAGAGTTTAACCATAAAAGGGAGATACCTACAGTAACGCACTTATAATATTAGGAAGGATTCATCTTGTTTTACTATGGTAATACACATAAAGAAAGGCCCGGTTTCCATAAATATAAACTTCGTATGAAGGTTGTCTATAGGTAAGAATTGGATAGCCTTACATGATTGCTTTGGCAGCAAATATGACCTTATTTTGTATAAAAAACAGAACAGAGACAATATACCTACAAGGTGTAACAAAAATACTGGTGATCCTTTTAAGGGCATAATTGTTATCGTATTCTTGTTGTGAAAAAGTAAGAAAAAAATTTTTTCTCGGAAAAAAAATTTTTTGGTTTTGTATGGAGGGTTGGCCAGCTAAGACGACTCGCCCCATACAAAAAAAAAAATTTCACGACCAAAAAATTTTTCTCCTACTTTTTCCTACTTGCAATACGATACCAATTATGTCCTTAAACGGATCACCAGTATTTTTGTTACAACCTGTAGATAATGCACAAGATAACAGACAAGAGGTTGTTTGTATTGTGAATACTTACGAATGTTCTGATGTATCCCCAAAACTGCAGTGGCGCAGTGCTGCGATCCGAAGTGCATCTTGGCCTCCGACGCCAGGCTCCTCTGTTCAACGCTATATTTGTCCAGTCGAAGGCACCTAGCGAGGGATTATACAGAAATTGTTTCGTTTGTTAGGAAATACAATCCCGCAATGAGGGCGCTTGGACGGTACGACAGTCTTAAATTTGCAGTTTTGATGTTCCTAACTGAGATAGTTTTCTTGTTGTTAGTGGGTCTACAACAACAAAATTTATGCTAACTGACAATGTTGTCTCTAAAATAAAAACAGACTTAACATACCCCCCAAACAACCAAAAGTACTTCGTCCGCCAATGAACTGATTCCATGACCAGCAATCTACATGTCCGTCCATCGATTCCCGGAATCGCTGTCTCATCAACTGGTTCCCATATCCGTAGCCCGCCGGAATGTGGGGTAATTTGATGCAAGCTCTATGTAAATATGTGGGGTTGCATGAAATAAAGTGATTGGGAACGGGAGATACCTTGTTTGGTTTTGAGATTGAGAGAATTTTTGTTTTATATTAAGTTTAAACAGGCATGTAAAAAATTATAATTTTGCTTTCATGAGTTTAGGCATATTTGTGCTCTATAACTTAGTTTGTAGTAAGTATTTATATTATTTTAGTTGGTAAGACTATGTCGATAAGTCAATTGGTTCAAAGTATCAATTCCAATCTTTGTATGGTTTTGTTCAAAGTGTTTCATGTGTGGGTGGTAATTTATTACAATAAATAGTACAAAAACATATGTTCACATATGGTATCATCTGAGAAAGAGAAATCTAATGCTCAAGGATGGGTATACCACAGCCGTCTTCGTATCCAAATCTTTTTATGCTTCTTCGCGTTCCTCTGATTCTAATGGAGACCGTTCTGATGATTGAAATTTGTATTTTTACTTTGATCCAGTTTATTATTTGCGAGTAAGGCTTGGATCATTTTTCGCATAGCTTAAGAGATGTTTTTTTTTATAAAGGATTAATATTTAGTTCCGACAATGCCATCACAGGAGACCACAAGGGGAGTAAAAGAGGCTCTAGGATCTTCAGCAGCCAGGTCATATTTGCGATGTTTTTCACGAGCATGTATTTGGGCAATTATGGGCCATGTGAGTGGACCATACGATGCGGCGTCGGCATTTACGATGCGAATGTCAAAGAACGCTTTCCTCGCTGGCTCCCATACATTTTCCAATAGTAAGTCGCTTATTAGCCCTGGTTGATCTAAGGTTGCGGTTCGCATTGTTCGCATCAAAGTGTTTCATTAATTTATGAATTTTGCCTAAGATTTTTTTATTAAGATTAGTGGTAATTTTAAGTTGATTTTATATGTATTGTTTTGACATGTTTTTAATGGAATAAATACGAGCTTAGATTTTGCCTTAGAACAGCGACATTTAAATAATAGTCATACACGTTAAAGGAAGATATACGAGGTTAGTTTTGGACCATATAAGATGAGAACAGAGCTTCTGGAATAAAGTTAGGTTGTTTTATTTTAAGCTGTAGCTGTGTACAGTCGACATCAAAGAGATCATGTTTACATTTTTGCACCTTGTTACAAAGTAATAAGGTGTAAAAGTGTAAACATATCTTTGATGTTGACTGTACTTGTGGAATTTTTTCTAGTTGCCCTGACATGAACCTCATGATAGTACAGGGCACATGCTGAAAAAAAATCCAGATCAACATCTATTTTACTTGATTGATTCAGAAGACGTGAGAAAGAACAACCCTACATACTTAGTTAACGATAATGAATCGGCCGAAATGATTAAGTGAAATGACAACGAATTTTTATTTTTTGTTACGTAGAAATTTTGTTCCGTGTAATCATGGTCACCCAGTCACCCTACAAAAACAAAAAAAATGCGCTAATTACACTAACACTGGTATCAAACAAAAGCTTGTTATTGACTGAATCCGCAGTGTTAATCCTGCTCCCTTCTACTGAATCGCCCTGTAGATACCTAATACCTAGCCATAGCATACCACCCAAAATATATGCGTCGAATAAAACCCCAAGGCCCGCAAGTTACGCCTTAGATCACCCCGATGTAATGAGCAAATTTATTTCATCCGTCAGATACCCAATTTTTAGGTCAGCCTTTTTGTACGCGGGAATTTTTCATGGCCCAACTTATTGCGATCGCGAATTGAAACATCCTATTTCTGTGAATATACTTAATTTACTGGCCTTATGAGTATTTTCCAGATCTGTAGTTTAGCAAGATTCTCAAGTTGGTCATTTGAATTAGGAATATTAATGTAGGTAATATTTTTCGTTGTTGGATTTCAATTTACTACAATGATAGTGAATCATAAAATAGATTTATTTACTACGTAGTATTCAACTTATACACTGCATAATATTGTATGTGTCAGCTTGCTTATTGTAATTTGAATGCTTTGTTTATGTACTGTCAGTACATCTCTAGTAGTAGTAGTAGTAGTAGTATAATACTTTGTTGTACAACAAAGAAAAATACAACAGTAAGAAAACACAATATTTTTACAAAGGCGCACTTATCCCTTAAGAGGTCTCTTCCAGTCAACCTTTGAGCAGTTGAGGGAGAATTGGAACTGGTAGACATACCTGGCTATACAAAACGGCAATTAATAAATAATTAATAAATTAATAATAAAATATTAAAATTAATAATAAAAATAGTTAAGGTAAGTATAATAGTAAATTTTTGAAGATGTCGGAATCTTGTTAGGGATGTCTACCTACAATTCCGATAATTTTTTTTTTACTGTAAACCTAAAGTTTTAAATAACGCGTATTTTTCTCCGATATTGTCTTGTCTTTCCTTTTCTTATGTTAATTAATAGCACATGGCGAGAACCGCGAAATATCGAAAGGAATTTTTCATTTAGAAATTTATGCGCGCTTTATGGCTCTAAATAAAAGGTATGCCGTAAATTCTGTAGTACCAAAAGTCATTAAAAGCCAGGGCACTCTAAAATTTTATATTCCGTTTTGAACGGTAAAGATTGTACTAAAATTTATTCCGTCCTAATGAAAATAAATTTAAAGGAATGATTTTCATGGTTTTAGTTTAATTACTGGTTTGATTATCTTTACAGAGGAAGTTAGATGGCTTGCTTTTATGTGCTTCTGATGGTAGGTATGATCAAAGCAAGCCTTTTAGGAGCTTAATATTGAATGAATGGTACTTGTACTGGTACCTTACAGGCTAAAATCGTTAGATTTAGTTTCAAGTTTGCTTTACCTGCAGAAGCACAACACTAATGGAATCTTGTTTAAATAATTGAAAGAAATACCCACCAATAAGATAATTATTTTATGTCAGTAAATGTTCAAAATGGTAGCCATTTGACTTGCAGAATTTATACACATTTATTTTGACCAGGTTCGATTCCCGGTTATGTATGAGAGTTAATAAAAAAGTTTGAATGTAATTATTATTAAATCTAAAATCGAAGTCATGGTTCCTAAGAACAGATCTCGCTATCTCTCATAGTTTCCGACTTCTCCATACTTGACCCATTTGGATTGTACACCCGGTATAGTGTTTGTAATTTATTTTTAACTGGTTTTAAAATTTCTAAGGAGCAGTTTCTCAATTCTTCACTGTTGCTTCTTTTTGTTTTCGAAGATGGATATATTGGTTTAAATTGTTTATGTTTGAAAGGGCATACCTAATAATTGGTTACATTGCCATCAGGTCAGGATCTGACGATGGAATCCTAGACAAACCAAGAGAACTCTTTAAATACTATATAGGCATGCTCATTGTTTGTTTTACTGTACTTCGGGCATTTGCTCTTGGAATGGTCGGGTGGGGTAGCCTAAGGCATCGTCCTAATAAAACGCGAATGGGCGATCATCGTCTTTGATTATTAAACCAACTGGATGCGAGACGTGCTCTCATTTCTATCGGAAAAAGTCTGCCGTTTTTTGCGGGGGAGGGGAACGTCAAATGTATGCGAAACGTCAAAATAGCCACGTCAAATAAACGTCAGTCGATACAATGAGTATGACCACTGGTCATACTCATTCGGCAGAGGGGAACGCCTGTCAATGGCTACTCCGCTTGGTTTAAAGCTCTAAGATCATCGTAGTAGGTTCGCGCGAATTTTACTCCTAACTGACAACCGCACAATCGCGCGAATCGTGGATCAGTTAGGACACCTGTTCGAGTTCAATATGTTCAATTCGATCGTGCGTTTGTACGAGTAAAAGATGCCTAATAACTAATAAGTCAATTCGGATATTTTTTCTTACAAATTATTGTTCTGTCTTGTGTGTGATAATTAATCTAATCTTTATCCTGTTTTCAGTCTAGGAATCCTGATACTAGCCTCCACCCTGACTTTGTTCTCGCCGAAGTCGTTAAAACTTAAGCCAATATTTCCCCTTAGGGGTTTAATTTCCAAAAATGTTTTTATGTGGAGCTCCATTCCATCACATAATTAAGAAATAAATCCGATGGTTAAAGTTTTCAGGTTCTACGGTTTGGGTTGTGCTTAGTCTGTCAGTATAGGTGATGACGTGACCGTTTATATAAATATCTTTATTCTTTCATCTTTTGATAAGCATTATTGCTTTCTATTAAACTTAGTCGATAAGCTTAAGAATATTTTACATTTATTAAATGTTTATTTTATTTAGACGCAACAAAACTTCGAAGTCCCCGCTTACAGGTAACTTTCCCACGCTCTTTTTCCAGGTACTATTTTTAGTAATAGCCAGTTTCTTTGCTGGCCGGACTTTAGAAATGAAGTTTGTGGTTGCCGGCCCCGCGGGGGTAAATAGTTCTGATTAGCTCGCTTGAAGTTGGGGCTGTATTAAAAATTATTTTCCCCGAAGACTCGAATGTTGGAAGTTAGGGGCGTTTAGCTACGGCAACGTGATTTAGGTAGGTACCGGTACAGGGGCCAATTTTTGACTTTCGAGCGCCCGAATTCAAAAAGTTTAAGCTCGAAAATAATCGCACACAAAAGCTTACCGCCAATTTTTTCGTGTGAAATTAATAGTTTAAATACTCATGATTTCAAATTCCTATCGCTGTTATTTTTAAAACATAATTTCAGCGTTTTATTCTGAGTTTTAAATGTCCCTTTCGAGTTCTCGAATCTCAAAAATCACCCTGATAATGATAATATTAGGATTGTATATGTTTGGATTTTCATATTACATTGAAAATATTTGGGTACGAGTTTCATCGTCGAATTTAGGTTCAATGACATAATATAATCTAGTTAATTTTGCTAGAATTGTAACACATCATGCATTAACTACTATCCAATAAAATGATGAGGTAAGAGATATAGAGAGAGAGAGGTGTTTCCTGTAATAGGAGCAATAAATTAAAACGTATATTGTACTCCTCAGTTAATAAAACTTTTGATGAACTTTAAAAAATATGTATTTTTTATATTGTTTCTTTTTCCTACAAACTAAATAGTATGTTCAATGTACGTTAAAATCCGTCTAATTGACATTGCTTGTCAGTCTTGTCACCCTACAGATGTAATCAATTTTGGAATACATTGTGTGTTTGGATCATAGACCTATTATATACGATAGATGAAGCAAATGCACCTGCTTCTCGTGTTTGCAACCCGACGAACCGTCGGGATGGGCCGTCGCTATTGACAATCCACGCGCGTCAGTTGAAGCAGTCGGACGTCCGCAATTTTTTTTTAATGTCTCGTTGTGTGATAATGAACTGCAAAAACCCAAAAATTCCAAGCACCCAAGGACAAGGACATATTTCCTATCACAGGTAAGTAATTTTAAAACTATATTATGCGTAAATTAATTTTAAAACAGTTTTTCAATATTCCAAATTGTGATTCCAATAATATACTAAGTAACTGTAGATTAACGTTACAAAACTATATTTACATTACATGCTGCCTTTGCTTTGAGCGTTTGATCTAACTTTGTGTATTAAAGAGACGATGAATACCAGAGCAAGTGACACTGTCACGCATTGTTTCGATTTCGTGGTATAGGCCATTTCTCATTCGTCTGTCAAATTTAGCGACTAGTGTTGTTCGTTCTACAACATACATCACTAATCGATTTTAATCGTTATCGAACAGACGAATGATATGTAGTTATTTATGAAAACAAACTCATGTTCATGTCCTAATTAATTTTAAACGACAACTTAAAAAAAGGCGGGTAATTTGAACATATACGGTTTTATGATTATACGTTTTATATGTTTATAAATTTCTACTGTGTTTAAAATAGTACATTGTGCATCGAGGGCAGTAAGAAAGGGATTGCTAACGAGAGTGTTAAATGCCCGACGCCGACAGGCGGAGGGCTTTTGACGATTCGAGTTTGTAATCCCTTTACTGCCTGTAATACACACAATGGTTTTCATCACAGTTGCGAGGAAAAAAGCAAAGATAAATTCAAGAAAGTTAATTAGACAGTAAAAGTTGAGAACGTACATGACGGCGCTCAGCCCCGCGCATGCGCCGTTGCTTAGCAACGCGGTACAAACATTCCGTGCGTTTTATTATTACGACCATTGATATATACGACTAGATCTGCAGTAAGAGGCCATATGCGTGCTCGATAGAAGCCTGTAGGCTCGTGAGAGGCTTACGTCAACTCAGTTGACAATTTGACGGTGACAGTGATTCTGGTCCGTTAAAATGGCAAAATGTACCATAAAATCTTGCACGTCGCGATCCGAAACCCACACCAACACGGAATAACCTTTCACAAGTGAGTTTACTGTTTCTTATTGTTATATTTGAAAAATCTGAAATTTTATGATGTACATAAAAGAAAAGTATGAGATACAATCTATTTTAGCACTATTTATAGTTTTATCTTTGAAATTCCTTTCAAATATTATGTATGTAACTATTATTTTAAATATTATTCGTCCGTCCGAAAATCGATGTCATTCATGTGTCAATTTTAGGTTATTTAAAACTATTGTGTTTCTTACCATGCATTTCTTTACAAATCTCTTGTGTTTCAATAAAACATCAACGAACGTATTTTAATAAACTTACTTAAGATTACGCGAAGGTATCCTACCCCAGATGTATGCAACAGCGTCGCCAGAATATAACCGCTCAAAAGCGCCACCTCTCACATTTACACTACTCGAGTACTCGGCGTACTACTCGATTCGGCTTGTTTCGCGGGGGTGCGGGGAGTGAGCGAGCGAGACCGCAGATATAAAATCTATAAGTATGAGCAAGATAGTTGAATCGTAGCGGAGCGGTGCCTTTGAATCGGTTTGCATTTCCCACCACTAAATGTCGGCTGTGACGTCACAGTAGGTAGTAAAAAGTCGGCACGCTTGGTTTCAATACAAATCGTGATATTCGCTACATCTAGGTATATTAAGGTCTGTGGTTTGGATGAACTTTAAAGTTTCCTAAACGATAAGTTATTTTTGAAAGTCGCTGAACAAACGTTGTCTGGTTTGAGGAGTAAAATCTATGTTTTAATGTATTTTTTATACTCGGCGACTGTAATACTTGAATTGAGATGGTGTTGGCGGAACTACTAGCGCATACTTTTCGATAGAGCTTTTATGGTCGCATATTGTAGCATCCATAACAATGACAGAAAGGATTTCCATATAATATTGTGACACTGATGTTGCCGGGCCCCGCCCCGCGTGTCGGGCGGGCGCCGCCGGCACAATCCACAGGGAAATCGAAGTTACTCAATTATATAGAAGCAGCCGGTTGTGCACGGAACCCTTAATATGTAACTGTTGCACAAAATACTAGTTCTTATTACAGGAAACACCCGGTATAAAACAAGCAATATCAGAAAAATGTGTTATAGATATATAGTTATTTTTGATATTACTGAGTCGAAACTGAAAGGAAAATATTTTATATTTTGTTTTCAGTGACTTTTAATAAACATTATAATCTGTCTGAGTGCAACTGTTTTTTACTATTAATAAGTACTAAACTAAAATAGACATATCAATATAATCTTCTGTCACATTTATCATCGCAAAAAAGGACAAACAGTGTACAGTCGCCATCAAATATATCGGAGCGGCCAGGGTACTCAAAAATATCTTAACATGCGCTTTATCGCCTTGGTTTAGGGAAGTTGTTCAGATATTTGTGACCTTGGCCGCTCCGATATATCTGATGGCGACTGTACAGTCATACCGAACATTTTTGTGTCAAATCATAATTAAATACGAATTTAATTAACGAATGAACCCACATTTTCATCGAATGAACCCGATCGTGAAATCTCAACACACTTCAAAGTAATTATAATTGTCAGTAAAATTATATTTCTCCTTGTACTTCAAGTACTTAATTTCCTTTACAAAATACGAGTAATTACCAGCAACGTCGAGAAATGTAATATATACAAACATCAAACGGTCTTTACACATAAATTGTCTCAAAATTCTCTTTAAGGAAAGGTCAATAATACTCTTGGCAATTTATGATTTTTCCGCGCGGTGCGGAAATAATGCGAAGAACCAGAGACTATAGAGATATAGACGACCACAGCCTAAGAACTTTTTGAAGCTCATGTCGATTGCGCCATCTATGTCAAAGCCCCCTAAAGATACCGAATATGTAAGAGAAATGTCAGATGCACTGCTACTCCACCTAGTAACAAATAGCGTACTAGTAGTACACTCGTAGCTACTAGGTGGAGTAGCAGTGCCAGTGACAATTCTCTTACATATTCGGTATCTTTAGGGGGCTTTGACATAGATGGCGCAATCGACATGAGCTTCAAAAAGTTCTTAGGCTGTGGTCGTCTATATCTCTATAGTCTCTATCAGAACGGTGGGGCGGCGGGAAACATGATATTTTACTAGATCATTCGCCCAGTGGCGTTGTAAAAATTTAACGGATTCAGTTTTTAGGGTTCCGTAGCCTTTAATACTTATTATATGATATTTTTTATCAATACAAGGACATAACTCCGAAACCAATGATCATAGAGGTTGCTATATTTAGAAAGACAGCATAGTAAATTTTATCTTTTCTATGTATTTGTTGTTGGTAAAATAAATGAAGTACCTATCACTAAAAAGTATGAAATAAAAAATAAACAATAAAAACAAAACCATAACTAATATAATTTATCAAAAAAATAGACAAAAAAAAGTAACAAAAAAATTTTTTTAAGGGAACCGTCTTCAAAAACCAACCCACTGAAAAGTACAAAATAATTGTTATTATACCCCACCACTATATGTTTGGACAAATTTGGCACCGGAAAATTCGAATTCTGTGTCATATTTTTCTGGCAGCTTTTTTTGTTTTTGTTGGTATATAACATAAAATATTTTGTCCTTTTAAGTGGACAAGGTAAGTTCCCTTCAAAAGAATTAATGATTTTTGTAGGCACGTATCAGTGGCGGCGGGTCAAAACGTTTCTTAGGCAAGCCGGAGCTTAATTTGGCTTAAAAATTCTTCATGCGCTGTAGGAAAACTGCTCAGGTGCCTGAAAAGTAGGCAAGCCGACAGGAATCGTGTTATATGGACGCGCCGTCACTGGCACGCATATCAATTACGGTTTAACATACCAATCTGGGGGGTGATTTTTGAGATTCGAGCACTCCAAAGTGACATTTAAAACTCTGAATAAAACGATGAAATTATGTTTTAAAAATAAAAGCGATAGAAATTTAAAACAATGATTATTTAAACTATTAATTCCATGCGAAAAAATTGGCTACATACTTTTGTGTGCGATTATTTTCGAACTTGAATTTTTTGAATTCGATCGTCCGGCTGTCAAAAATCGGCCCCCTGAAACTGAACAGGTCTAAAAAAAAGTAAAAAATCCAAATATTAAATCAGGTAAAGCGTTCGATTAGAGGAAAAAAATAAAACATTGTAAAAATATTGTTTTGATACGGAACCGTCGGAATGCGAGTTAGACTCGCACTTCGCCTTTTATTCTCGCTATTCTCATTTTACGAGTGTTGTACGGGAAAGACAACCGGGTGAATAGTGCACTATAAACTATAAGTGAAAGCGAATTTTGTTATAAAGAGCAATTGACGTGAAGTTTTATCGTCCGATTTGGCTTTTGCTTGGCTTCGTTACTACAATAGAAGTTTTATTGTGTTGCACGCGAGTATAATCGAGAAATGGTTGAGCATAATATTTTACGTCACTCTGGGCGGTAAGTGAGACTTGCCGCCCACACTGAAAAAAAAGTCTCGTACTGGTAACCAGAATCCTGTTATCTCTACAGTATTGTCTTGCTGTATATGTGACGACTAAACACTTTGTAAGCATAACAAAACTTTTCTGGTTATATCAAAATCGTGAGTACTACAATATTAATTGTACTGATAACTATAAAATATTGTACTGATAACTATAAAATATTGTAATTGACATGTATCCACTAGACAAAAGCTATGTGTGTATACATTGTTTTTTTTTTCTTTTTCTTTTTTTTTGGCCGCTCTGGAACCGAAATCCAGGATTTTCCAGGCTTAAGCTCAGTGGTACCCCAGCCGGGATTTGAACCCGAGACCTCCCGATTGAAAGTCTAACGTTCTACCCGCTAGGCCACGAGCGCCTTAGCGGTGTTCTGTGAAAATATTAATCAGTATTTCGAATTGTAATACAATGCGTCATTGTGCAGACTACGATATATATTGTAAATATCACAAATATTTTGTATTTATTACGATTGCGTTTAACCAGACTCATCCAGTAACGTTTACAAACAAAATTTTACAAAATACAATATTTTTTGTTACCTCCGCCAGATTCTAGTAAAAATAACTATATTTTTCACAACAACACATTCTTGTAGTATTGTAGAAAAATATTTTTTTCGGTGCACGGGCGCAGCGGGAAATCTCACTTCACACCCAGGAGAAGACGAAAATAGTGTACGCACCACGAGCGGTAATAAAGAAGGCCTCAGATCGTTTGTTTGTGGCCCTTACCTTCGGTTCGGGCCACAAATGCCCGCGATCTGAGCCATTCTTTGTTTTACCGCCCTAGGTACGTAATGTACTATTATTGGACGAGCGAGCGAAAGGAGCGAGCCTTTACGTTTCAGCTTGAGCAAAATGCTTTGGTATGTGCAGATAGGATTAACTTACGAGGTGTAACATAATTTTAAACAAAAAAAGAACCGACTTCACTTAGAATCCGCTATTCCAAGAGGAAGTGGCCGAGTTGCTGTAAAAAATAGTGAAATCACTATAGGTGTGCCTATAATAGTTGAAGAGTTCCCTCGATTTCTCCAGGATCCCATCATCAGATCCCGACTTGGTGACAATGGGACCATCTAGGGGTTATACCTGTTCGATTAAAAAAAATATTTGAAAATCGGTTCACGATTCACGGAGATATGGAGTAACATACATACAAAAAAAAAATTATGATAAAAAAAAAAAAAAAAATTCAGTCGAATTGAGAACCTCCTCCTTTTTTGAAGTCGGTTAAAAAATGCTGGTGATCCTTTTAACACATTCAGCGCCGAGAACCCGACTGTCGGGTTCTCTGTTCGTAGCTACTACGCGCTACATAAGCACTAGGCGGCATTGAATGTGTTAAGGCCATAGTTTGTATCGTACTCTGAATATGAAAAAAAAAAACTCGCAAAAAATATTTGTATGGAGCGTTAACCGACAGGGACGTGTACCACACAAAAATGGAACTTTATTCGCGTCCTAAAACTTTTTTCTTACTATTTCTAACTCACAATACGATAACAATTATGCCCTTAAACGGATCACCAGTATTTTTGTTACACTCTGTATCTCAACGAACAGAAACTTAGTACTTCGTAGTACAGTCAGCAGCAAAAGTAGCTAAGCGGGTGAGGAATTCAAAATGAGATGACTAGACTTTATTGTTAAGAAAATAAGAGCGTGTCAAGGTAATTTTGAACACCTCTCTCTGCTGCTTACTGTACTTACTCATACTATTATTTCTTCTGAGTACTTGAATTACTTTCCTGGTGCCGTATTCTAATTTTAAAATGTATAAACAATACATTAACAACACAATCTGTCTTAAACATAACTCCAACACTCAACCAATAATCAACCAACATTGAAGTCGTATTGTAGTTGCATCGCAGTAATTTTCAAGCAAATTCCGTCATTTTTGATTCAGACGTGTAGACGTTAGCTGTATTGTGTTGTTATTGCATTGGATTTGTATTGAAGTTGGATCGTGTCTGTGCGTGTTTTAAAGTTAGAATACGGCCCCTGGTTTCCTACATAAACCTGATTCCTTGTAGCAACCACTAATTTATCGGACAACGTTAATTTCGGAGTTTATTATTGCCCATAACGTGTAATTTTCATTAAAATGATAAATGTTTCGCTTTAAAATTTGGTGTCTTGGCAAGATTGTAAATTGGATACTGCGGGAAATTTATAGACAGAACATAAGATAGATTGATTAGAACACAGATTGTGGGTTTTAACAAATATACTGGCCTTTCGAAAAAAAAAACATTTTGTTTTTCATATGAGATTATTATAATGTTTACTAACTAAATTGTAACTCACCTTAACAATGATCCTAGTTGGTCGAAATAAATGATTTGAATTTAAATTTTATACAGACGTTAAATACAATTTGTTTTTCTTTTCTTTGAGAACATTTAAAATACTGATGTTATGGATGAATATTATAAAGTATACTACCTAGGTTTCATTATCCTTGAATTATTCTGTAAATGCTAACTAGAGTTTTAAGAAGGTACAGTCAGAAGCAGAAGTTGCTAAGCCTCTTTACAAGACCCCACTAATAGTATTGTGTTCCTTTTTTTTTATTGGTTTATTTAAGGTCGCTTTTTAACATCAAGGTCATTAGCGACCACAGGAGAATTACAGTTTATTGTACAAATTAATCAATTTTATAAATCTTAGTACACATTCATATCCATTATTTAAACAATCTTTGAGAGTGTTAGGTAACTTACAAATAGCTTTTTCTCTCTGATATATGCTAAACATTCAATCAGAATATGGTTCACAGTCAACTCCAAACCGCATTTCTCACATTTATTTTTTTCGTCCTTAGTAATAAGATAACAATGAGTTAAGTTTGTGTGTCCTATTCTTAACCTGGTAAGAGCAACTTGGTCTCTTCTACACGTAAAGGGTATCGGTGGGGTTTCCAAAATTGATTCTCTTACACATGACAATTTACTTATGTTACCACTGTTCCAATCATTATTCCAGAATGATTTCACAACCGACTTGAAATGTTTTTTAACTTCTGGATGGCTAGAATTAATTGAGTAATCTATCTGTTGATTGTAAGTAGCATTTTTAGCCTCAATATCAGCTTTTTCATTCCCAATAATACCTTGATGTCCTGGGATCCAGATAAGTTCAATTGTAAAGTTATTTTCTAAAAGGTTAATGATTTTTTGAGTAACATGCAAAATGAGTGGATGGAAGTTTTTGATATTTCGCAAGGCCATCAAGCACGATTTGGCATCAGTGTAAATTATGTGTTTTACTAAATTTGAGTCTTTTTCAATTAGCTCTAAAGTTTTTAGAATTGCTATCGCTTCACAGGTAAAAATCGAGCTAAAATCATGGAGTCTATAATTGTAGTGACTATCACCAGATACAACTGCACTTCCAGCTTTGCCATTCATAATTGAGCCATCAGTTTAATAAGTTTTACAGTTTTTAAATCGGTCATTAAGCTCATGGAACAGATTTTTGTATATATGTGGTGCCGTTTCATTCTTTTTATTTTCAGCTAATTCTAGATTAATTGGTAATTCTAACTGTTCCCAAGGTGGACAAGTAAGAATCTTTTTTGGATACATTGGAGGAATACTTAGATTAAATTCTTTTAGATATCTTGCTACTCTAATTCTAAAAGGTTGGGGTAGACCAGGGCGAAAATTAAATTCATCATCAGTGACAGATTGTTTGGTATAATAATGATAAGTAGGACAATCTGGGTTTGATAAAATTTTCGATGCATAAATTAAGGAAAGAGCTTTCCTCCTATATTGTAGGGGCATTTCGCCGGCTTCAGCTAATACACTTTTTACAGGGCTCGTTCGAAATGCACCAATACTAAGCCGCAAGGCCGTGTTTTGTACACTCTCTAGTGAATTCAATATTCCATCTTTTGCAGAACCGTATAAAACTGACCCATAGTCTATTTTTTGTCTAATTAAGCTACGGTAAGTGTTTAATAGACAATTTCTATCAGAACCCCAAGATAGAGAGGATAATGTTTTAATTATGTTCAATCTACTTTTACACTCAGATTTTAATTTATTTATGTGAGTATTCCATGACATTTTTTTATCAAACGTCAATCCTAGTATTTTTACTTGTTTAACTTCCTTGACCATATGTTCATTTAATGATAATTCAATTGTTCTGTTCTGATCTTTCTTTTTAGTAAATATAATAAATTCTGTTTTAGTTTTAGAAAATTTAAATCCAGTTTGCTGAGCTACTACACGCCTTAGCATGTGATAATTTTGTGATAGCTGTTACCTTGGATATTGAGAAGGCCTATGAAATGGTATGGAAACATAGAGTACTCGAGCTTCTACAAAATTTTGGTATCAAAGGAAATATCCTAGCATTCATTAAAAACTTTTTATATATATGTATCAAAGTCAGAATAAACAATGTTTTCTCGAAAACGATATCTATGGAAAACGGTTTGCCGCAAGGTTCAGTTCTGAGTGTAATTTTGTTTTTGCTGGCTATAAATGACGTACTTAATGTTATAGATATTGTGTTCCTGCTGGTGAGACAGGTGACTAATCTAACCTAAATAACTCATTCTTTATCAAATATGTTCTTAATTTTCTCACCCCTATCAATATACATGGTGCCCGATTGCGAGAGATTATAACCACGAATTCCTGAGGTCATAAGGAGTAAGAAATATTATGTATAAAAGGTCAATTACGTGAAAAAAAAATTTCGATTTTTTTTTATAGTTTTGAACATTAAAAACAATTCATTGGTAAAACTATCGGTTAAAATAAATTGGTACATTTTTATTCGAAAAAAATATTTTACGCAAACTATCCTCGGCACTTTGATATATATGTTAATATAAGCCATCAAATAAGCGTTTTGCATAGAGTCCCAATAAAAAACGTTAATTTATTTAATTGGAAGTAATTCTGAAACTAGGCAAATTCCTGAAAAGTTTATACGACATTTTAGTCTCCAATTATGATGAGGAATACACTGTTATAATCTCTCGCAATCCTTACGGGTCAAGTTTTGAATCGATATCAAAAACATTTACAAACTAACTCTCCAGTTTCCTCCTCAATTTAAGTTGGACAAGGCTACAAGCTGAAAAAGGGAAAAAATAAGGAAAATCTTGGAGTGAGCAAAATAAGCCGCCCTCACCGAGAACTCGCAGCCGAGCTTTGTTTGCTAGTTCTGGACGGCTTATGGTATTCAATCGGTAGTTGTGAGAGACGTCTCTTAAAATGTTTTTATATTTTTTATGGTACCTAGAACTAGTCGTTAGTAACTAACATTTTATTGTATTTCAAGAATTTGAATACTGAGGCCAGAAACTTGTGGATAACATAAGTACACCGTGTCTATTTTCTTTAATTGCAAGGTTAGATACCCTTGAGACCTTGAGCTTAAATTAAGTATATTTCTCAAAGACACCAGCGTCCTAATTATTGTAGCTCCAGTTCTGAGATAATCAATACTTATTTTTTGTCTTTATGATTGCGTAAACCTAATTTAAATTATTTATAAAGTTCTCTTATTATATGATATCCTGAAATCAATACAAGGCTCCGAGGCACCGCAATAAATTATGCATCTGTGTGTTACGTCAATTAAATTTAAAATTAAATAAGCTTCCTTTGTATCTCGGAGTACAATATTGTAATGTTTGAAATTACATTGACAACTCATAATTTTCAATTGTTTGGTTGAGTTAATCATAATACCCTCGTTACATTAGTCACCGATAATATAACAATTATTGTAAGAAAAATTTTTTTAAAACGAATTATGCCAAGTCGTTTCCCTAATGGTACCTAGCTATATTCTGAAATTAAAGGATATTAAAAAAACACCAGCCATGCATCATTTCATGTAAGGCCCCTCAACCAGAGGGAATACAACCCAAGTTTCTAAGTATAAAAAAAACTCTGTTAGTACCTAAGAACCCGGGTTTTTAAGAGGCTGAGAAGACCCGATGACCTTCAAATTGACTTTACTTAAACAGTCATATAGCTATAACTACTTGTTTTGGAAAAGTAAAAAATATATATGTTAATATTCATTATATTTAAAAGAACTTGGTTAATTCCAATACACAATTGGACGAAATCGGCTCGATAGAAAATAATTCCAAAGTTACATCTAAAATTAGCTTAAAACAATTGCACGTCTTTAGTTTCTTGGCTTATATGTCTGTAATTAAGGACAAAATTCCACCACACTAATACTAAAAACTTCGTTGCCTTAAATTTCTCAATTAATGCATAGTTTTTTTTTAATCCATCAATTTGCAAAATTTGCAATGAGCTCCCATACTAATCGGAACGCAGTGTTTCTCTTTGACTCGCGCTGAATACGATAGGGAGGGAATTTAGCTCTTATCATCCTCTTAATACAAGGAAACCCGAGTTGCATTCCCTCCTTAACTACGATCATCTCTATGAGCTAAACAACGCAAATTAAAACATTTCATTAAATAATTTTGTTTATTCCCTATCAAGTACTTACGTACCTATATTAAAACTTCATATTTATACACTCGAGAGCAAAAGTTTCGGGTCACTAGCCTTTTCTTGAATATCTCAAAAGATATGAATTTTAAAGATATTCATTTTAAAGATATTAAAGTTTATGTTAATGACCCGAAATTTTTGCTCTCGAGTGTATCACTATCACTACTGTCTTTGATTCAAATACCTGTCTTTAACCCATTATTTAAACAACATCAAGCACCAAAAATAAATTACAAGAATTGATACGTATCCTTTCATTTTCTTTTTACAATAGCGTATAAACATTTTACGCAGAATTCCGACGTAAAGATCTCATTGCTATTCTATCAGATGAAAACAAAAATGGCGTCGCATCAACGCGGTTATTATGAACCTTTATGAGTTTGAGAACCCCATTCTCCACAGACATATATGGTGGGTAGACTGAAAGAACATGTTTAGTAACTTTTATTTTGGAAAATGATGTTTGTCTGAAACCGTAGTACTTGCATTGAATGAACTACTACTACTTCTGTGACAGGTGTCGTAGTTTATAGTTTATATGTTAGCTTTAGATTTCTTTATTTTACGGGTAAATGATAAATATTTAGCTATCTATATGTAGCCGTAGGCAGAAGATTATGGCAAATTCTAGGGAGGCCTTTGCCAAAGCCTTTGCCTTTGAAAATATCTCGGATGTCAAAAAAAAAACGGTAATAAAGGCTTATTTTATTTTATTTTTTATGTTACAGATATTGTAACATAAAAAATATCTCTCTCATCTCACATACAAATACAAATAAAATAGTATGATTAATTTTGTATTAAACAGAACAGAACAGTTGCTAACGATACCAAAACACTTATTTATTTTGCTCTTCCCGTTGGCCGTATTCTAACTTTAAAACACATTCAGATACAATCCAACTTTAATATGACTCCAATGCATCAACTGCAATGCAGCTACCGCCTGAATGTCTAAATCAGAAATATCAGAATTTGCTTGAAAATTTTCCCGATATAAGTATTGGTTGAGTACTTCTTGTGTGTTGGAGTTACATTTTTTTGAAATAGATTGTATTTTTTTTAATGTATGTTTTGATGACAAACACGCCGTAACACAGCAGACTCTGCACACCGTCCATTGTAACTTATGATTTGGTTATAATTTAGTCATTTTAGGTATATTTCCGACACAGTTGTAAATTTTTATGGAGTAAATTAACTTATCTTATGTACAAAGTTACATACTATCTAAAAAATAAAGCTAAAACTAAACTTAACAAAAATAAAAACTATACTAACAACTAATTTAAAATTATGTATAAAAGTAAACCTACCTATAAAAATCCCAACTACAAAAAGAATACCCCGTCTAAAATGTCCGCCTGCGGCATGGTCCCTCACTTATCTTATCTTATCTTATCATACATACAACTGTGTCGTCACGAACTAATTGATATATATCTGTGCCACGCGCTATCTACGTCACTAAAACCTCGTGAAAGTTAAAAAGTCTCATGAATTAAATATATCACGTCAGCTACTGACCACACGACGTCCGGCGCCCATCTTTTCATTCTTACTTTATTTTATTTTGCATTCTTCTTGCTTGGGTCCACAATCCGATTTCAGAGTTTGAACCGGTGCAGTTCCGTTTCACAATCGAGATGCAAGTTTTACTGGGAGGGATTTGTAGGTGTTTTAGGATTGGAGGGACGGTGTTTTGAATTAGCAAGGTTTTCATTTCGTGGTTTATTTGTATTATTGTAGAGTGACTTTTAAAACGCAAAGGTTAACTAGCCATAATGTTTCGTTGAGCCAGGAAATCAGGTCAGAATGGGAAATTTGAACGTATCGGAAATACGTATATACTTTACATAAATGTACAAAAAAACATTGTTTTAAAGATGCTAACTAAGTAGAGTGGATGATAAGAAATTTTATGTCTTCATCTGTAATTATGATTTTGATGTCTGTCAGCAGGCATTGTTATAAGTTTTAATTGACTACTGTTTTCCCTAAAAAATAATCTCTTTTATTATAAACTATATTGTTTATTTCATTTGTTCGTTTTAATCTTCATTTTCCTTTGTTATAAGTATCGTGAAAGATAATAGTACATTTCGATATTAGTGCGGAAAGTATGTCATTACTTCACGAGTATCGAGATATGTGACGGGACGAGTGAAGAATGACATTTACGCACGAGTATCGAACGACGTTTTTTAATACAGTTGCGATAAAATTATAATATTGTCAATTATTCACTTTGAGGTTACTTTAGTACATGTATCCGAACGCTCCGCGCGGTGCGGTGCGGCGCTGTGATTAGCTGTCTGTCACTGTCATTAGCTGTGATTGGCTGGAAAAGTAAAAAGCACTAGTGCGCGATATCAACCTTTCCGCACGCTAAACCACTACAAAAGCACTTTTTTGAGCAACTGTATTAAAAAATACTTAGTGAACGATTATCAAATTGTTAATTTCAAATACTATTTCATTTTTTGACTATCATTTTATTCTAATAACGCCTGGTAGTAGGGTTTTGTCTCAGTACAAATGCGAAAAAAATTGTGCGCATCGAGAAAAAGTTGCGAATTTTTGACCATAGATAGAGTGAGCAAAGATGAATATTTTTTAGTATTGGCGGTCTGTAAAATTTTTGGTTCTTCACGTCAAAATCAGGGGTCCCGTGCAATATGTTATTACTCTCTGGTTAAGACTGCTAGGGGTTGTTTGGTATCGTTTCCGTGTAAAACAGACATGCAGAATTCATTTCTGATATTAAAAATGTAAAATTTCGCATAAAAAAAAAAGTTGTGCCGCGAGGAAAAACACAATTTTATTTTTATTTTTTTAGAACGTCATATAACTAATGTATATCCTTTATTTCAAATAATAAAAAATATTATAAAGAAGCATATTTAATATAGATTATAGAAACATATACATTTTATACACCTTTAATACAAAAAACTTCTGGTTTTTTCTTTTACTTAAGTTGAGTAAGGGAAAACAGACGTCGCGTCATTTGAATTGTGACGGTTTATGTTAAAGTTAAGGAGGAAAAATATGTTTTTATTTATTGTATTTTTTTATTTCTGCATTTTGTGAAGTTATTATGAATAAAATTTACTAATAACAAGCAATACATGCATTTTAAGGTCAATACGCTACGGATGTTCACGTTCACATTGATTATCGATACTTACTATGGAGAAAACATATACACCACGACGCAAAAATTTTTTTTCGCGTAGTTTTTGTATACTATAAGCCTAAAAATTGTATATATTTAGAAATTACATTAAATATGCTCTTTTATAATATTTTTTATTATTAGAAAAAATATATATATATATATTAGTTATATGACGTTCTAAAAATAATTAAAAAATTGTGTTTTTCCTCGCCACACAACTTTTTTTTTAATAAGAAATATTACATTTTTAAAATCACAAATGAATTCCGCATGTCTGTTTTACACGGAAATGATACCACACAACCCCTAGCAGCCTTAACCATAGAGTAATAACGTATTTCACAGGACCCCTGATTTTGACGTGAAGGTCCAAAAATTTTACGGACCTCCAATACTAAAAAATATTTATCGTGGGCCATTCTATCCATGGTCAAAAATTCACAACTTTTTCTCGATGCGCACAATTTTTACAAATTCGAGCTCTGCTATGGAAAAGATAAACTGTTTTTGAAGCAACTTTGAACTATTGTAGTTTAGTTTGTTTCAAGAGATGGATATTTTGAAGGGATTTATGTTTCAATTATTTTTTTAGATAAACGTGTAAGAGGATTAAGCAAAAAGAGGGGTTTACATTTGACTTTTTGACGGGAATTACTTACTAAAACCAAATTCTAAATTCTAGTAGGTAGGTTTAGACGTGTGCGCCGCCATAAAAATCCGCGGCGGCGGCGCGCCGGTAATTTTTGGCGGCGTGGCTGCGCCACGCCGGCGTCAAGGTCGCTTTTGCCTACGTATTGGTTCATATTCAAAATATGGTAAATATTAAACACTTTTTACGAACAGGGAACATAAAATAATGTTTGAAGTTGTTTGTTAATTTAAGGGGGGTTTTTCTAGTACACCACAGCCTTGTTTTCTTTACGGAAATTGCATTTATGTTCATGTTTTTCATAATTGTGGTAAATTAGGATCCTTTTTTGACTCGCAGTAAGTCCAAACATACAATTCAGCATTAAGGATCAATCCTGAGACCGAAAACACTCTTGTACTCTGGCAAATTTTGTCGGTGATACGATTTTGGTTTTGGTGATTGGTGACACTATTTTAGTTACGTAGGGAACGGAGGTGAGCGGTTAAAGCCTCTACAAGATCCTTCCACGCCTTTCTATCCTGAGCAACCGTCTTGGTCTTGGCCTCTCTCCAGCTCAGTCCTATTGGTCGCAACTCGGTCTCTACGCACCTCCGCCACGTATGTGTAGGGCGTCCGCCGCAGGCAGCCACTCAAAAGCGAAACTGGTATTATTGAATGCTCCTTTTCGAAGAGTATGTCCGATCCATCTCCACTTCCATAGTACTACTACCTGGATGATAGAAGACTGACGACCCATACTCCGCAAATCCTCATTTCTTATAATCTTCAGCCAGAAGATGTAGATTTTGTTGACAAACACTTGTAATTTGTGTTTCAGTCCCTTTATCACTCTCCAGGTTTCGCAGCCGAAGAGTAGCACGGACTTGACAATGGATTCGAAGAGGGAGATTTTAATGCGACGAGTAAGCACGTTGGAATCTCAAACAGGCATGAGTTAAGCAAATACAGCTTTTGCCTTCTTAATCCTGCTCTCGATGTATCCTTCGTCTGCACCTCATCAATATATTATTGTACTACTTCCGAGATACACAAATTTAGAATCTGATTCCAGGCGATCGTTTTTGACCAACAAATGTTCCGTGCAATCTAATTTCACTCGCATGTCAACAGGTTTACGTCGGTTCGCAAGCCCATGACTTCTTCCTCTTGAAGGCTCTCGAGTTTAGCTTTAAGATTGGCTAGAGATAGCGAAATCAGCACGATGTCATCGGCGTAATCATGATCTTCCAGCTCCTTAGTGTCCAAGTTAATGCCTCTTGGTGTTCCAGTCACTTTTCTCATCACATCATCGAGGAGAATTACGAATAACAGCGGTTATGCCGGTGATAGGAGGCATCCTTGCTTCACACCGGCAGTTATCTTTATAGCGTTCACTTTACCACTTCATGGTGTCGAAGGCTTTTTTAAAGTCCACAAATGCCAGGAAAAGCTCTGACTACCATTGTGCACACTGTTCAATAAAGATGCGTAGGGATTGGTGTGGCCTGTGCAAAGTGACCTGGGCGGAAACCTGCTTGCTCGTCTCTCCCGTGAGAGGAATAATAACCCAAACCTAACTATTTCTATCCGTAGATGTTTTTATGGTATAATTCATCAATAAACGTCGTTAAATGTTCATCTGACTTTCCTTGATCGGACATTGGCGTTGGCAAATTTTTGTCGAATTCTGAAATTTTGGCCCACGGCGTGGATTTTGAAATCTGCGGCGGCGGCGGCGGCGTGGGTCTCACGGCGCGGCTACGCCACGCCGGCGCGGCGCACACGTCTAGGTAGGTTATACAGGGTGTAACAAAAATACTGGTGATCCGTTTAAGGGCATAAATGGTATCCTATTACGACTAAGAAAAAGTAGGAGAAAAAATTCTTGGACGCAAAAAAAAATTTTTTTTTCTATGGGACAGGTGGTCCCAGCCGGCCGACCCTTCATACTAAACAAACTTTTTTTTTCGCGCGAAAAAAATTTTTTCTTACTTTTTCGTAATTAGGATACGATACCAGTTATGCCCTTTAAAGGATCACCAGTATTTTTGTTACACCTTGTAAAATATGTTTTGAAAGTGACCATAGTGTAGTGAGTGACCTTTTATCGGCATATTGCCACAGATCAATAAAGCCTGGTCTGCTTAGCAACCTAATCCTAGAAATTGGTATAGGCGTAAGCACTAGTTGTTACGACGACTGCTGCTTGACCATATATTAGAAGATTTAGGGTGAGTTGCACCACGCACAATTAACAGACTCATCAATGTTAAATATGGCGACGGAGCTGTCATCCCATAGAAAACTGACAAACTTTTCATACAAAAAAATGTTTACGATTACGTTTACGTTCACAGACAGTTTGGTGCAACCGGCCCTTAGAAGTGACATGTCAGAATCAATAAATCGTAAAATTTTCCTCTTTCTAAAATAAATTCATTAACTTCACCCCCACAAATCTCAACAACATTATATATGTAGCCAACAATCATTAAATTTAATTTCAATTAAAAACTTGATCTTCATAAAAAAATGAGTTTTAAATGAAGCAAATATGCAAACCTCGATACGTAGTTCAAGAAACGTTTCCATTCGCATTGTTAAAAAGTAAATTACTATATGTCAGTCCCCTGGGGTACCTCTGCGGGCTTTTTCAATTACACAGCTTCTCTGCCTTTCGTAATCCCCTTTCTAATCCTTAAATTCGGAGCAGACACGCTGTATCGATTGCTTACCGAGCTGTTGTTCCATAAAACTTGTACTACCTACTAAGATTTTTTTTGCAAAATGAATTGCTATTGCAATGCAGCTCAGAAATGTTGTTTGCATGATAGGCAGTTAGACCACAGAATAATATAATAATACAGAAATTCATCTTCCTTACAAAATCAGTGTTTGACAGAACTTTGACAGATGAACGGTGACACGTACATGACGTTTCCATACAATTTTGCCTTTCGACTGTCTAGGGTTGACAAATACGCGATTAGTTTGACTGCTGGACCTGCCCTAATCTGCCTCAATCTTCCTAATCCATCAATACCTACCTGTAACATTAAAATAGATAAATGGCAGATTTGTTATCTAATTTATCCAATCATTTTAGAAAAACACCACTACTTAAGTACTTTATCTTATCTATGCAATAATAACGCAAACAAACGAAGGGGATTTTGACAACCTCGAAAACGTATCCGATACTGATTAGACCCCTACGAAGGTCAGCGTTTAATTTTGTAGTTCTTTTCATTTAAGGTATTTTAATCACAATCATGTTAATGATTTATTCAATAAATCAACAGTCACCTATACTGTAAAAATTGTCAATCTTATATAATTAAAACTAAAAAACACACGTGACTAAAAAAGACTTACAGCTACAACTTATCACGCTATCTAAGCCTAACTTAAAAACTATGTTCATGATTAAAATAAACTTTACTGTTCTCATGTCAATGTTCTTCGTAAATGATGACAATAATTGTAGTAGCTGTACGCGAAATAGGCACACTGGATGTCGACTTGCGGAAAAACGCCCAGGATAACTAAGTAACTAAAACTGCAAAATCGCACTGCAGCAACCAACAACATTTTTGTGCATCATTTTCGCGCCACATTTTGCTGACTGCTTGGTCGCACCACTAGTATTTAGTTTTTTTTCACATCAGATGTAATTGACGACGATTTTTGAGGAAACGACTTCAAAATTTTCGATTAAGACTTGAGCGTATCACTAATCTTCTTCTTCTTTGCATAGTTATTCCCACTTTATGTGGGATCGGCTCTCCTAATTTTGCTGCACCATGACATTCTGTCACGGGTTGTCGGGTCAGGAAGACCTTCCTTCTTTGAAAGGCTGTTCATGCATACTGATCCAACACGTTTCTGGAGGACGGCCTCTACCCCTAGCTTTTTTCGGTAAGAATAGCGCTACTAATAATGGCACAAAGTCTTCTCCTTAAAATTTTTCCCTCATATGGATAAAAAAAATTCTCAAAGAACATTAGCCAAATCAACCGTTATTTTTTAACCGACTTCAAAAAAGGAGGAGGTTCTCAATTCGACTGCATTTTTTTTTAATTTTTTTTTTATCATTATTATGTTTTTTTTTGTATGTATGTTACTCCATATCTCCGTGAATCGTGAACCGATTTTCAAATTTTTTTAATCGAACAGGTATAACCCCTAGATGGTCCCATTGTCACCAAGTCGGGATCTGATGATGGGATCCTGGAGAAATCGAGGGAACTCTTCAACTGTTATAGGCACACCTATAGTGATTTCACTATTTTTTACAGCAACTCGGCCACTTCCTCTTGGAATAGCGGATCCTAAGTGAAGTCAGTTCTTTTTTTGTTTAAAATTATCTAACCTGCAAAAAACATGTATTAAATTAACTTTAAGGGTTCGGTCTCCGTCGTTTGGTAAGATATCGGAATACGGCCAGCTGACAATGCTCCGTGGGTTACTGTCCATTATTGGTCGGGTGATTGAATTTTTGATTTGTCGGGACTTATCTGCTGCCGTTTAATCCCTAGAAGGGTATGAAGGGTTACCTTATTGGGAAACCAAACCGTTTATTTTACCAGTCAGATGACATGAAAGTAATTAAAGGGTGTGGCCGTTCTTATTAAATCACTAGCTTTTGCCCGTGACTTTGTCTGCGTGGAATTAACATTCGCCACATGGAATAAGCCTTAGTAAAATCCAAGAGAATTAAGAGGATGGTAACAGCTAAATTCCATCCCTATCTTTTTCAGCGCGAGTGAAAGAGAAGTACTGCGTTACGCTGTTTAAAGCTATGTAACTTTGGAATTATTTTCAAAACGAGTAGTTTTAGCTATATGACTGTTTAAGTAAAGTCAATTTGAAGGTCGGGTGTTGACATCTTCTTAACTTAGCACATGCTATTTCAAGTACAGTGAGCAACTATTCTAGACAAACTTCCACCCCCCTTTCACTCCCTTAAGGGTTTATATCTGGGATAATAACTATCCTATGTCCTTCACCGGGACTTGAACTATCATCGTGCCAGATTTCATCTAAATCAGTTCAGCGGTTTAAGCGTGAAGAGTTTACATATAGACAGTCACACTATCGCATTTATAACATCAGTATGGATTCCTGTAATTTAATGTTTTACACCCAAACCTGACTATCCGGTCTATACTTAACCCGCATATTGCAAAAAAAAAAACAAAATGTAGGTACCTACTTAATTTCATTTGTTTTTATTGTTTTAAAGTTGTGGTCACTCATAATTGTCGGCAAAGGATAGGCACGGCCTCGTCTCATCGCATACGCAAACAAGTCGAGGCCGCGTACAGTATGGGCTTTCATAATTTTAAAGAATATTTTAGAGGCCGCGCCCATCCCGTGCCGAGCCTATTGGTGAGCGACAACCTCACAACCAGTAAGCTGGCTGGTGGTGGCTGGTAGTGGCTGGTGGTGGTGGCCTGTAAGTTGTTGTAAGCTGTGAAGAAACATGAGTGATCGGAAGTAAATTTATTACTTATGAAATGAAAATGAAATGAAATGAAATTAATTTAATCCAGAAACATGTCCATATTGTTATAGCTAATTAATTATACTAATAAAAAAATAAAATAATATAAAATTAAATTAAAATTAAAATTTAAAATTATAAATTACTATTGTGCCAAGCCAGTGTCACGGGTCACCCCGACCCCGTTTAACCGGCTTGTGGTAGGTTTGTGTTAGGTGTGGTAGGTTATGCCGCTAAATAAAACATTTTAGCTATCTAATGTGTCGGGCACTGTACCATTACAGAAGCATTATATCCTATAAATCCATTTCGTGGCACTTTCTCGTTTTATGTCTTCTTTCCTTTTATTTCTTTTATGTGCATGTGTTTACGAATAAACTATTTCTATTCTATTCTAAATAAACGCTTCTTCTTTCAAGATACTACAATGGAGTTTTTAAAAGAGGATTGTTGATACAAAATCTCTGGAGTTGCAGGCATTCTACGGTAACGACTTAATAGTCGTGATGTTTATTCGTTTACCGTTCGTATAAAAACAAATCGAAACTAATACTGAACAATCCTTCAAAGCTAGAAAACAACATAGCAAAGCAATGGAGTGTTAAATCTCCTGCCTCCCACCTACAGCGGATTTATTTTATTCGTTTGTGATTTATTTCTCTATCGCTTTCTCGATCACAATACAGCCCTTAAATCACTCAGATCGGAACTAAAATCTTGGTTGTACAGCGACGGCAAAGTCTACAGTTTTGTACCTTAGTCCTTTGCAATAAAGTACAAATGTGTGAATATAACATTGAAATCGACTGTACAATACAACGTCTTAATGCCTATCTATACCTATACAGGCAAAGCTTCTGAAGGAATGTCGTTGATGTGGACTGTACTTTTCAATGCCTATACAGGCGAAGTCTATACTTCTGCTAATTCTAAAAAGTCTTAAAGACTATGGAGCTTCCTTAGACCAATCTTCATCATTACAATAAGACTTATTGACCCAATAACTAGCGCCTATATTTATTTACCGTATGGCTACATGCCACAGGGTATAGACAGGCATTACTCCTCTGGGGTAGTAGTAGTGAGAAAGTAGATGATGAAGAAAATCCCGTGAGTGCTGCGAGGTCCAGATGGGACAGTGCAGCTGCCAAGTTTGTTACTCTTTTAGCAACCAGGGATCACGTGTAGGGTTGTCAAAGGTGTTTCCTACGGACGCAGAGTAACATTGATGCCATCTTTATTTTAGAACTTGGCTGTACATGTTGCGTACATGATATTCAGTAGCAATATAATGAAGAATGAGACAAAAATGAACGAAGTGAACGTTTTTATTAGTTGTTTACCCCCGTTTCTCACATTTGCACTTCTATGGAGTCAATAGTCTCCGTGATAAAAGTCTGGGTCGTATAGTGAGCGTGATATGTATATTGTATACGTTTTCACCTTTATTACAATGAAATAGAGTGTACTTCTGTAAACATGTTTTTGACAAGAGAAAAATACTTCGGAAAATACTGTCTCCATTTTTGCCGGCACCGCTGCGCCCTTGAGCGAGGCCATTTATTTTTAACACAATTAAGTATTATCTTTGAAATGGAAGTAAAAAAACAAAGTGTTATCGAGTATAAAAATCCCATTTCATACTTCAATGAATTGTCGATTGTCATAAGTAGTACTATAGTAGTCCTCAACCAATGTGACGACCGGGGCCATAAAACCCTTGAGCTCGCGTTATCAGTTATCCATTGTGTTGCATTGTGGACTTTTATGGCCCCGGTCGTCACATTGGTTGAGGGCTACTATAGTAGTAGCAAAACACTTTTATGCACAAAACAAGTACATGACCATTAAGAACTAAGGTAAGTGTGTACAAAGACGAGCCTATTCCTTTAAGGGATCTCTTCCAGCTAACCTTTAAGTAACTGAGAGAGATCTGTCAGACATGATAGACAAAGATGTGTACTTATTTCATTGTTGAGCCATTTACGGTTCAAGCTACTTTCTTTTGTTTAGTACTCATTCTATGAAAAGTCCAATGTAAAGTGAACCCTAAATGGCTCAACAATTAAAGTCCGTGACCGTACATTACTTGTACAGTCGCCATCAAATATATTGGAGCGGCCAAGGTACTCAAAAATATCTGAACATGGACTTTATCGCCTTGACAATAGAAGCGTTGTTCAGATATTTGTGACCACCTTGGCCGCTCCGAGATATCTGATGGCGACTGTACATGACGGCAAAAACTATGAAGATAAATGAACACATAAAGTATCTAGATTACACAAATACACACCGAATATATATAAATATAAATAATACATACTTATAAATACATAAAAAAGCCTTTATAAGTATTGGAGCAAACTTTTGTTATAGCTGAAATTGGTTGCTCCATGTTTATATATTCTACCTACAAACTATGATTTTTTTCTACTCCGGTACTTTTATCTGTCAATTATATACTCCCGCCAACAAATATAAAAGCATGTCTTATGACATTTCAAAAAAGTCTATCTTGTCTATTCTTCATAAAGACCCTAGGGTTATTATGTGATAAAAAGCAACTGCTAACAGTGGTGCCCTGTGAACCCAACAGATAACAAAACTAAAATGATTGCTGCCAACATAAGGAAAAAAAGCGGTATTAGACATTGCAACCTGCAGGGCCCAATCTGTCAGGTTGGTAGGTGTAATTAAAGGTAGGGCACGTAGGGAGCTGAAGGAGGGCAGGGAGAGGCAGAAGTACACAACAGATTGGGCCCTGCAGGTTGCAATGTCTAATAGCCGTTTAAAGCAAGTAAGTTGATGACATTTGAAAAAAAATATATTACCGTGTCTATGATTACGTTCTCTCAACTGTCATTTGCCACCACTTTTCGCTATTTCTTAAAGCAAACTGCGTTTAATCTTGTGGTTTATTTAATCACTAGTCGTAGAAAAAGTAATGTATGCAACGTTGTATAAGTAGGTCAAAAAAGGCTCATGGCGTCATTATTAACAATTTTCGGCTTCGCCTCAAATTGTTACACACGCCACTCACCTTTTTTGAACCCTCTTATACAACTATTGCATAAAATACTATATTACTACTTCGAATAAATTATATTTGCTATTGGCCTTAACCGTACCAATGGTAAACATATAATATTTATATCACCGATTGAATATGAAATGAGCAATAATGAACAAAACGTCAACTAAGGGTCAGACAATAACCCAAAGCTTTTTCCTTCCACAAAAACAAATGGTTGTATAATAGTACTTTATTCCTGAGACTTGTTTCTTTTTGCCCAGAACACGGGATTATCCTCTGACATGATCGTTTATTAGATCGGGGGATAAGAGAACTTTTATGAATTATTTGCTACAGAAGCAGAAAATAATATACTTGGGTACAGATTAAATTCTATCGTTAATTATGTTTGACATTGCTCACGATAGTTACATGATGAGAAATCATCGGTTTGATAATATTACTTTTTATACTCGGCGACTGTAATACTCGAATTGAGATTGTGGTGGCGGAACTACTAGCGCATACTTTTTGATAGAGCTTGTATGGTCGCATATTGTAGCATCCATAACAATGACAGAAAGGATTTCCATACAATATAGTGAAACTGTTGTCGGGCCCCGCATTGCGTGTCGCCGCCGGCACAATCCACCGGGAGATCGAAGTTACTCAATTCAATTACACAGAAGCAGTAGGTTGTGCTTGCCTTTCGTCGAACTCAATTCTTACCGGCTTGCTTAAGCACTCGTATAAAAACTATTGTGTGCAACGGTACATAATAAGGGTTCTTAAAATTCTCGGGTCTGTTTTTACAAAATTCGGCTTCGCCTCATTTTGTAACTTCGACCCTCGAATCTGAAGAACCCTCATTATGTAACTGTTGCACAAGATACTATATAAGCACTGTCGATGCAAAAAGATACACATTAAATGATTGGATATTTGAATGTGTTTCTCCTTTACGCAAAAACGACTGAATGGATTTGGATAAAATTTGGCAAACAAGTATAGTAGACTTGGAATACATGCAGGGTGAAATATAAATTTGAGCGAATTAATTAGGTAGGGACAAACTACGAAATCACGAAAAAAATTTTGGCTTCCCCATACAAAACGACAATATGGTACCGGCCGAAATGTATGAAACATCCAAAAAAAAATTCGCGATTTCGGAGTTGCTTCCATAGTAAAAGATGTTCAGTATGGTTTAATTATCTCGCTCAATATGAACGGTGGTTATTAATTTGTCCGGGAAAGCAATCCCTAAGTTTTCAGGCAAACGTCAGGTTTTCGCATCAGTGTGCCGGATACGGTTACCGAATCACGGTTCCTGAAGGCGCATGTATTGTCTCATACTAAGTATCAGACCCGCACACGCACGGTTTTTCCCATACGTTTTAAAAAGCTAAAGTCAGGCATACGTCAGGTTAGACCAAAAATAAACCGTCTAAGTGTGGAGCTTATCACATCAAGGAACCGAATCAGGCAACCGGAAACTGAAGTTGTCCTGAAGCCTAAGAAATCTTAACTCTTTAGAACACTCCCTTTTTAAGAACCCCATATTGTAGTCTTTTGAGAAACCCTCTGCAGTTTATTTCACAGCTGAAACGTTCGCGGAGGGATATTACTCTTAACACGCGCTCCACCATGAAAAATAAATACGAAACACAAATTAATTTCAACGTCATTTAATAAATACGAAAGTAATATTAATACGATGATGAACCAACACAGCCATGTCATTGCTGGATTGGATAGGTCATTATTTTAATATTACTCGAACAGGATTAAACGTTCATTGATACCTCTCCGGACTTATCATTTGACATCGACTGAGTGTTCCAATCCGATTTATTACTCGACAATACCGATTCGCAATTTTCGTGTTTCATGCCAATTTACGGGGATGTACGGGAACGGTTTATATAAAATGGATGTATATATGATGATTTGTATGTTTTAGAATGGATTTCGTATCACTTTCACTATATAGTATAAAACAAAGTCGCTTTCCGCTGTCTGTCCCTATGTATGCTTAGATCTTTAAAACTACGCAACGGATTTTGACGCGTTTTTTTTTTAATAGATAGAGTGCTTCAAGAGGAAGGTTTATGTGTACATATATTAAGTATCAGCATTCCAGCCGTGCGAAGCCGGAGCGGGTCGCTAGTTTTAAATAAGTGTAGCGACTAGAGTTTGGGGTTCATGGTGTAGGTTTTACAGTTTTAACTGTAGCACCTGTGGACCGATTTTTGACTTTCAAGCGCTCGAAAATAATTTCAAACAAAAGTTTGTCACCATTATTTTCACATTAAGTTAAATTAGAATAGAATTAATTACCGTGATTTCAAATGCTTACTGGTGTTATTTAAATAAGTAATAACCGTTTCATCGTTTTAGACAGAGTTTTAAGAATCAGTATCGAGCGGTCGAATCTCAGAAATCGCCCCCCTCCGTACGCTGACATCTCTTTTTTGTAATTAAGAAATAGTAACGAGTAAATTGATTAACAACTATCAAAATTTTTATTTTATTTTTGCGACCAGATGGAATATCACCAAATCAGCGGTAATTTACAAACACCTCAACCCGTACCTGGTTCAACAGATTTCCTTGGCAATTCAGCGTGAATGGCAATGAAACGCTGCTAGTGTCATGGGGACTTTTGGGCCGGCTACGGTCCGGGGTGGTCTGTAGTGTAATTAAAGTTTAGTGTGTACTTATTATTGACAAAGCCTGTGTCGGATTTCATCTTGTAAAGTTTGATTGTTAGGTATGTGACGAAGCCTGTGGTTGACCTATTTTTGTATCTGTCTAAGCCTGTGGCGTGGATTATAAAATTGTGGATCAAATAATTATTAATGAATAAATTTATTTACAAACATTATTTCTACAGTCCGTGAGTATGATTTTTCTCATAAATTTGGAGTTGGTCCGGTTAAAAATAAGCAAAGTTTTTTTATTTGCAACATTACCTACAAAAAAAGCAACGAATTCATACAAGTCTCATATTATTTCAGCTTTTTACAAAAAAAAACAGTCCGTTCTTATATCGCGAGGAAGAAAATTAGAGAGAAAATAAATGACACGCGTTCGTACACAGGGTGCTGCGCAAACAGATGTAAGCGGTTTATTGCACACGGCGAGAGCGAAACAACGCGCAATTCAGTTAATCGCACAAAAGTAACAGCCCTTACGTGATATCACAGCTTGCGCTTGTGTTTATTTATATAATGTTGTAAGGTCGTATCTTGGTGTAAGATATTATGTAAAACTTAAACGTACTACGTTCGTAATAAGGGTTATATTGTTGTATAAAGCTAATGAACTATTAGTGTACAGAATGCTCAATGTTTTAATTTTTTAAGGCAGAAAAATTTACAATATTTTGTAGTTCCTTTAAATTGGAGATACAGAAACAAAGTTGGATTTAAAGAGCGTTTTTTTAAACGGCGAGTTTAATATGTGTTTTGTTTTTTCGTATAAAGCATATCTTTATAAATGGGTGTCTAAATTTTTTTAATGGTTAAAATTAACCTTTTTGATATAGTCATAAACGGGCTTGACCTAAATACAATTAAGTTGTGTTTTTTTAGGAAATTATAAATATAAATATTTTATTTTTCAGGTAGATATCTAAAAATGTTTCGTAGGTCTACCTACTTTAAATGCTAATATTAATGGAAAAGTTGCGATAACGATAATACTATTTTAGGTGAGAGTTATAATATTTCTGGCATTATAAAATTTATACAATTTTTAAAAAGACGGAAAATATCAAAACGTTGGACCAAAAATGATACTACTCTACACACTATTGTATAAAATAAGCACACTTAACAATTTCAAAGTTACTTTAGGTTAGACACCGTTGTATAAAAGATAGTATTTTTTTAAAGTAAATCATTGCCCGAACCCAACACCCGGATTTATCGGTCAAAAAATTGGGTATAAACTTCCTACATTGGCAATATACTAACCCAAACTTGGGCGACTTTCACGGCTGACGTCCAATCAAATAAACTAAGTATTCCTCTGACCCTTCCCCTATTTGTACAGGCGCCATCAAATATATCGGAGCGGCCGAGGTGGTCACAAATATCTGGACAATGCCTTCATTGTCGAGGCGATAAGGTGATTGTTCAGATATTTTTGAGTACCTGGCCGCGTTGATCGCTCGAGGGAAGGAGTACCTACGAGTATCCAGTTGACCTACTACTGGGACTTTCAACATTGAGTTTTCATTTAGTACCTATAAGTATTATTTAAATGGACCGTTAAAATTGATTATCAGATATTTCAGTAGGTATTTAAGATTTGATTAGTTATCATAATGATAAAAATTAGTGCCTACGTAAACCTAAATTGAAATTTATGGGATTAGGTTTACAATTGGACCGCAGACTCAAATGAGCGGGGCAAAATGCTAAGAGGATGATGAGTTTGTCCGATTTTGCTTTAAAATCTATTGACAATTTTCCTTGGATTTAGTTTTTTTTTTCGACTATTAGGCAGAAGTGAAACGATAATTTTTCTCAGATAAATTGTTTTTATTTTTGTTCGTAACTTCTGTACCCATTTACTGTAATTGTTTATGATATTTTTAATTAAAATTTTATTTTGTATATGTAAATTCCATTTCAAAGTATAGATAGGTAAGGTTGCTTAATAAATGTATCAATTACTGATGATTAATATTAAACTCAAGGCCACGTTAATCTGGTTCTCTCTACTCACGTCGCCCGAGCTCGTCAGATGATGAGAATAGGCAGGGCAGGCCGCAACCCGAGCCGATTGATTCGCGGCCACATGTCGGTGGCGAACCGAAATCTCGACATTCACTATCTACAGACATTTAAATAAGCATTTATATTTTTTTCGATCTTTAATTAAGTTTTTGTACAATAATCCGTACTAATATTATAAATGCGAAAGTGTCTCTGTCGCTGCCAAAAGGCCAACCCATAAATAATAGTCGCATAAATAGGAAACGCAGCATTATACTTCTTTATTTGACTTTTGATGCAACTATATAAGTGCCCATGTAAATATGAAAAAAAAAAGTGACACTTTCTCTTAGTAATTTTAGGTTATTTTTAATTGGTTTTTCCGAAAAAAATCTCAAGAATGCGAACAACACTAAATTTGAACCTTGATATTTAAAAACGCCTAAGTACAGGTAAATGTATAAACCTCTTTAGGAGCATTACACATATTTACAAGGATTTCAATGTTATGGCTAGGTACAGTCGACGTCAAAGATATGTTTACGCTTTTGCACCTTATTCCTTTATAATAAGATCCAAAAGTGTAAATATATCTTTGACGTCGACTGTACACTTTTGCTTTACTGTTTTCAAAACACCTTTCTCACGTTTATAAACTAAATCCTTCTAGCACATATACAATTATTTTTCCTGGTATACAAACCTTATCGCGGCCGGTATAGCAATAAATAAGAGCGATAAATCCAGGAAATGTTCCAGTAAATGAATTTTAATAAGCCCCGGTAATCCATTAACGGCCGACATAACTTAAACCCAGTGCAAAGAATTATTGGCTAACACATACTTACCTAAAGCTGGGTCGTTTTGGCTTTTACGCGAAACGAAACGTAACCGTTTTTAATTATTTACGTTTAAAGGGTTTCCAAAATACATAACTGGTTTCCGTTTTGTCAAAAAATATCGCCACTTTCTTTTTGTATGTTTTATTGCCACGTCGGTAGTTAGTCGGTAGTTACGTCATCTAAGTTTTTGCACAATTTTTTGTAAGAAATATCATCATCATCATCATCATCTCAGCCATAAGACGTCCACTGCTGAACATAGGCCTCCCCTTTGGACCTCCATAAGTATCGGTCGGAAGCGACTTGCATCCAGCGTCTTCCGGCGACCTTTATAAGGTCGTCTGTCCATCTTGTGGGTGGGCGTCCTACGCTGCGCTTGCTAGTCCGTGGTCTCCACTCGAGCACTTTTCGACCCCATCGGCTATCTGCTGTGCGTGCAATGTGGCCTGCCCATTGCCACTTCAGCTTGCTAATCCTGTGGGCTATGTCAGTAACTTTAGTTCGTCTACGGATCTCCTCATTTCTGATTCGATCACGTAGAGAAACTCCGAGCATAGCCCTCTCCATAGCTCGTTGAGCGACTTTGAACTTTGTGATGAGGCCAATAGTGAAAGACCACGTTTCGGAGCCGTAAGTCATCACTGGTAACACACATTGGTTGAAGACTTTCGTCTTGAGGCACTGAGGTATGTCGGACGAAAAGACATTACGTAGCACTGAGGTATGTCGGACGAAAAGACATTACGTAGAAAAATAAGAAATATAGCATTATACAAACTAAAACGAATCCAGCCGCCCGTACCCTTCGTGGGGTCTGGATTTTAAAACACAGACAAAAAAAGAAGATAAGCGGTAGGGTGGTAATTTTTTAAGATGTCGGAATCTTACTAGAGCTTTCTACGTACAATTCGGACATCTAAACAAATATTACTCAATAGTGTGTAGTAATCGTAGTCTAGTCTGCAATTCCAAGAATGTTACAAGGCTGGTTACAAGGACTTAGCCGACTATTTAAAAACTTGTACAATTATTTTGTTTAAGATCTTCATACAGTGCTAAAAGTACCTAAAAAAAGCGGCAGAGTAGCAGTTTGTCTTCCGACTAAGAAGTTTGCGTTGCCTGCGAATAACGGTTGCGTCACGCGTCAACTGACTCCGTGTCATCGTTTTTTAAAAACTTGTGTTCTAGCTACAAACCGTTATCCGTTGTTTGAAACGATAACGGAAAAAAACGTTCAACTTTACGTGCAATAACACTTTAAAGTAACAATTTAGGAGCATTCGTATTTTGTTTAGATAACAGTGTCCACATGGGCAACCTTCGGTGTGGAGTTTTTTGCAAATACGAGTAATTACCTAGACTGAAATTGTATAAGGTTAGATAATTATGACTAATCGTTTATAACGAACCCTATTCGAAGAATTTAATTTCGGTTTGAGATTTATTTTTATTAGACGAATTTTTCTGCTTGGCTTGGTAAAGAATGCTCTATGGAATTCAGTTTACTTTTTGTACCTACTACCTTTTTTTGTGCAATACATAAGTACCTAAAGATTAAATGAAGAAATAATGTATTATTGGTTTACTTGCATTTCATTTAATCATTTGGCTTATTTAATAGTTAAGTCCATCCTTTTGTTGATATTCATTAGTCTCAAGCTGCTTTATATTATATCGACTACTTCTAACTTTGCCTACGATGCTCAACTTTGTTTGACTTTTGAAGCACATGGTTTTCTTCACCAAACAGTTGCATAGATCGCCTTTCTCCCATCCCAGGAATAAGATAGGGTCAAGTGCTCAACCTGTGGACACTTTCCAGATATTGAACTATATTTGACATTGAATGAAATACTGCCGACATTATGTTTTTTTTTTAAATAACAATGAGCCAGTCTTTAATAATCATAGACTTTTACTACGTTTTCTATTTCAGAACAAGATATAAAATAAGATACATTGTATACTGAAATAGCTGTTTGGTGAAGAAAAACCATGTTTTTCAAGCCATCCAAAGTTGTAGCATTTGGCATTGCTAAAATAAAATTAACATAGCGACAAAATTCTACATAAAAAAATACAAATACTAAACCAATTAAAGCGTTAAAAAAAGGTTTCCTTCATAAAAACAACAGTGTTAGGAAACAAAGTGTGAGCGCTGTGGCGGATGTGGCACGCGGGCGGTTTCCGGTCCCGGCGGCGAGGGGTCGCAACACAAGCCTGCTTCTGGGCTCCTGGGGGCATTCGGACTTTGAACATCTGATTGAGATTTGATATGCCGGACGTCTTGTGTCCATTTTTACAGAGTGGCCAAAAAAGAACTAAATTCCCGTTGGCTGTACGGTTTTGGGACCCTACCAATCCTCCCTAGATGGTTTTAGAACTTCTCAGATCAATTTAATTTTTTTGTATTTTTGTATGCGCATTGAGCGGCGGCGGTGAGTGATTATTACAGTCAAAGAGAATCTAGTTCTTTTTTGGTCACTCTATACATGTAAAACTGAGGTTGAGTACATCCTTTTTAGATAAGTACCCAGTTGCATGCGCCATTATCACGGTGTAACTGAAGTTGCTGCGAGTGTTTTTTGTGGTCTACCCACACACCATAGCGATCTACTCTCTTCCAATCACACATGTTTAGACACATGTCAAATACCCCGTTTTTAATAGTATTTGCAATATAAACTTATACCCTTAATTATAATAAATGGCGGTCGATCGAGCGTGCATCTTCGAAGGTTCGCTACACGCTACGCACGTAGCCGATATTACAGTTTTCTTCGGATGTAGAGGAAAGCGACTACAAGCGGAGACTCAAAGCAAATTCATGGCACTGTTGTTAATAAACTAATATAATGATTGTATAGACCATTGAGTAGCAGGAGACGACATCCCTTTGATTTTTTTTGTCCCAAAAGTTGTAGTGAAAATCTTTACAAGTCTATACTACTCTTTGATTCAGTCATAGCTGTCAACAACCAACCAACCAACCGCCAAATATGGCGCACAAAGTTTGTTCTAAATGTCACATTTAGTAAAATACATAGTTTTTCAATGGTATATGCGTAGGTCATCATAATCTATAATTTCAGGAACTTACTCTAAACCAGAGACTATAGAGATATAGACGACCACATCCTAAGAACTTTTTGAAGCTGTCACTAAGCTGTCACAGCCTAAGAACTTTTTGAAGCCTAAGAACTTTTTCTGTTCTACTAGTACGCTATTTGTTACTAGGTGGAGTAGCAGTGCAGATGACATTTCTCTTACATATTCGGTATCTTTAGGGGTCTTTGACATAGATGGCGCGATCGACATGAGCTTCAAAAAGTTCTTAGGCTGTGGTCGTCTATATCTGTATAGTCTCTGTTCTAAACAATCTAAACGAGTAAACGCGAGTTAGAGGACGTAAACTTTCACGTTTAACCTTAACTGAGTTATAACTTCACCCATACCGTTATGTAACACAATTGTGAAGTTGGCAGTTGGTAAACGTAAAATACCTAAATTAAATTTCACGCGTTATGGTACAGTTAGCAGCAAAAGTTGCTCGGGTGATGTGTTCAAAATGACCAGCGCGCTCTTTTTTACAAGCTTTTATTTAACTCACAGTGTTTGTCAGTAGATAAATATGTGTGTTAGATGTTTAGGTAGAATCTTGCGAGGCAGATTTGAACCAGTTCTTGATGTCCGATCGAGCTGAAATTTAGCACACATGCGTAACATGGATGACAATACAATATTTTGGTACCATCGAGCTGGTCTGATGATGGAGACAGGAGGTGGCCATAAGAACTCTGCCACAAAGTACCTCAACCAGATTGAGTTTGGGTTTATTAGAATCGTCCCGATGAGTACTCCTTGGTTCTAAAGAAAAGTACAGTCAGCCACAACATCAGAAGCTGATTTGGTACCTATTTCTCCTAACCGATACTAGAATTAGAATCGTCTTAATAAGTCGCTGTTTGGGCTTATTTGACTTGTACTGGTAAGGAGTTGGGACCGATATCACAAGATGGAGTTCATGCTGAACCCTGGGGACACCTACTGGATCTCGTGTTTGGGGCAACATAGACTCATGCTGTTTGAGCTCATTCGACTTGTACTGACGAGGAGTTGAGACCGATATCACAAGATGGAGTTCATGCTGAACCCTGGGGGCACCTACTGGATCTCGTGTTTGGGGTAACATAGACTCATGCTGTTTGAGCTCATTCGACTTGTACTGACGAGGAGTTGAGACCGGTATCACAAGATGGAGTTCATGCTGAACCCTGGGGACACCTACTGGATCTCGTGTTTGGGGCAACATAGACTCATGCTGTTTGAGCTCATTCGACTTGTACTGACGAGGAGTTGGGACCGGTATCACAAGATGGAGTTCATGCTGAACCCTGGGGGCACCTACTGGATCTCGTGTTTGGGGCAACATAGACTCATGCTGTTTGAGCTCATTCGACTTGTACTGACGAGGAGTTGGGACCGGTATCACAAGATGGAGTTCATGCTGAACCCTGGGGGCACCTACTGGATCTCAAGTTTGGGGCAACATAGACTCATGCTGTTTGAGCTCATTCGACTTGTACTGACGAGGAGTTGGGACCGATATCACAAGATGGAGTTCATGCTGAACCCTGGGGACACCTACTGGATCTCGTGTTTGGGGCAACATAGACTCATGCTGTTTGAGCTCATTCGACTTGTACTGACGAGGAGTTGAGACCGGTATCACAAGATGGAGTTCATGCTGAACCCTGGGGACACCTACTGGATCTCGTGTTTGGGGCAACATAGACTCATGCTGTTTGAGCTCATTCGACTTGTACTGACGAGGAGTTGGGACCGGTATCACAAGATGGAGTTCATGCTGAACCCTGGGGGCACCTACTGGATTTCAGGTTTGGGGCAACATAGAATCATGCTGTTTGAGCTCATTCGACTTGTACTGACGAGGAGTTGGGACCGATATCACAAGATGGAGTTCATGCTGAACCCTGGGGACACCTACTGGATCTCGTGTTTGGGGCAACATAAACTCATGCTGTTTGAGCTCATTCGACTTGTACTGACGAGGAGTTGAGACCGGTATCACAAGATGGAGTTCATGCTGAACCCTGGGGGCACCTACTGGATCTCAGGTTTGGGGCAACATAGACTCATGCTGTTTGAGCTCATTCGACTTGTACTGCCGAGGAGTTGGGACTGGTATCACAAGATGGAGTTCATGCTGAACCCTGGGGGCACCTACTGGATCTGAGGTTTGGGGCAACATAACTAGACTCATGCTGTTTGAGCTCATTCGACTTGTACTGACGAGGAGTTGGGACCGGTATCACAAGATGGAGTTCATGCTGAACCCTGGGGGCACCTACTGGATCTGAGTTTTGGGGCAACATAGACTCATGCTGTTTGGGCTTATTTGACTTGTACTGATGAGTAGTCGGAACCGGTATCAGAAAATATAGCTCATGCTGAATCCTGGGGGTACCTACTGGATCACGGGTTTAGGACAACATAGACTCATGCTGTTGGGCTCATTCGACTTGTACTGGTAAGCAGTCGGGACCAATATCACGAGATAGATTTCATGCTGAACCCTAGGGGTACCTACTGGATCTCTGGTTTAGGACAACATAGGTTCATGCTGTTTGGGGCTAGTGTGACATCCGATGGGTTTATAATTTTGAATGTTCGTATCGCGAACATTTTAGTAACGTTTTTCTGGTCTTCATGAAATTTGTTGAGGTTGTATCAGAGGTATATAATAAGAGACTTCAATGAGCTGGAATGACCAGGGGGTTCTGGAATCAGAAGGCCTAAAACAGTTTTGTTGAGGGGTCTTATTATAATCGCAAGTTCTTAATTCGAGGCGGACCACCAGTTCTGTTAGATTAGAATAGAGTACCGTCTAAATAAATAGTATATGATTGTCAAAAGAAAATTATACGTGCATAACTATTATCGAACGAGCGAGTGCAGCGACGCGAAGTTCTATCATTCAACCTCGGACACAACTGTCAGTTTGGGTTTTTAGTAGCTGTTTCTCGAAATTATGAGGTCTATGTTAAATTAGGCTTATCATTTTGCAACTTTAATGTGTCATGAGGGATTTTTCCGTAACATAATGTTCTTTGTGAAATATAACGAAAATGTTTGTTTTTCAAGAATTTTTAAATTACCTGATATGGTTTAGCGGTCAGAAATAACATACTCGTAAATGTTTCATCACTATTATGATAAAAAACTCAGCATGCCTACTTTGATATCAGGTAACATACCCAATGACTATTTCTATTAGCTAAAATTAACAAGCAATAAGAAACCGGTCAACACAGCGGAACAATGTGTTAGACGAAATGAACAGGCTACGGAACATGTCTCTTAAAAACTAAAAACATAAAAATAAATTTAAATAAAAAACTTTTAAAAACAAGCTTTTATGTGAATGCTCTAAAAAGAGAAAATAAGCTTTTGAGTCAATCAAACTTTTTTTATAGGAACTTTGTACAATTTTATGACATAAAAGCTTGTCGCGAGACATTCCCGTGTAAAAGAGATTGCACATATTTTAGGTGAAATCATGTAGCCAAGTAACCCTATGACGGTAGTTTAAAATTAATTAAAATATGGACGGACTTTTACACGGAAAAGTCTCGCGACAAGCTTTTATGTCATAAAATTGTACAAAGTTCCTATAAAAAAAGTTTGATTGACTCAAAAGCTTATTTTCTCTTTTTAGAGCATTCACATAAAAGCTTGTTTTTAAAAGTTTTTTATTTAAATTTATTTAACAATAAATTAGTGTCCGGCTCATTTTGAAAGCTTAGCCGTTTAACTTCTGCTGCTGAATGTACAGTACGAGTACATGTATAGATGAATTATCGAGAGCGTGGAATTGCATATGTAGTAGTATTGTTTGTTTACAGGCATTCTATATTTGAATCCGCACACAAAGAGGCACAACACGGTACAACCACTACATATGCAATTCCACGCTCTCGATAATTCAACTATAATAGTTTTTGAAAATCGTAGCACGCTTATAAAAAAATATATTGTTTGATAGAAATACGCATAACAATTATGAGGTTATATTTTAGGAACTACATAAAACGATACAAAACCTGAGTTAAGAAAAAATCAAATGGATATTTAAAATTAATAGATTTGTATTACGCGTAAGTTTGTTTTTGATGACGGCAAAAAAAATTTTAACCAAAAAAAATAGGATTAGATACCCGCACTTCCTTGCGGGTCTCTTTCTGTGGTCTTTGCTCATTCAATAGGCAAGGCAAGCTTATAGCAATAGCGCGAAGTGACAGTGTCCGAGAGAGATAAATATAATTAGAGAGTTTTTTATATGAGCAGCTCGCCTAGCACATGACTGACGCGACAATATCTCGCGCTCGAGATAGAATACCCGTCTCTTTTTAATTGATATAGTCAGAAAAGCACGAATAGACTATCTCGCGCGAGATACTGTCGCGTCACTCATGTGCTAGGCGTGCTGGATTGACCAGGGTTTTTTGGAATCGGAAGGCCTAAAAGAGATTTGTTAAGGGGTCTTGTGAATTCTTAGGGGGTCCACAGACTATCAGTCGGCCTGACGATATTGGCCTTTCAGTTGTTCGGAGCTGTCAAATTTTTGTTCTGACAGTCCGATATCGTCAGGCGGACTGATAGTGCCCCTTGTATACGAAAAGAAACCGCAAATCGATGTACAGTTTAGCCGTTTGGTACACACATACTAGAGGTCAAAACAATATTTTTCATCCGCAGTTCTTAAAAAAAATTCCCTTAGGAGGGGGGTGCTGATTCATCATTATTTTTGTATGGGAATTTTTTTTTCAAAAACCTATCGTGTGTGGTATCATATGAAAGGGCTAATAGAGGCGGTTCTAATAATATACCACATCATTATATTTCAGCCATTTTTTTAAAATTAAAACAAAAATAATTTTCAAAACATACTAAGTTTGGGCTCCCCCAGATACGATATGGCTGTTTTTTTTTTGGTACTGTATATCAAAAATGATACTAGATATGCTCATATCAAATAATCATTATCAAAAATGATACTAGATATGTACCAAACGGCTAAACTGTACATCGATTTGCGGTATTACTGTAAAATTAGACTCGTGCAGCGTGGACTATGAGCCCTATGAGGCAAGTTTTATAAAGCTACAAGTTACAATTTACAAGCGGAAGTCTCTTTCTAACACATAGGGTTAGAAAGAGAGTTCCGCTTGTAAATTATAATTTGTAGCTTTATAAAACTTGCCTCTGATAGTCGGTGGGCGCCCGTAGTACGGGCGGACTACTAATATATATTTAGATAATACGTTTACTCAAACATAATTACGTAATAATATGAGCCCCAAACTTTGTATACATTTTATTAAAGCAGTTCTCATTTGGCCGTAACAGTTCCGAAGATTGCTTTTCTCCTTAACAGCCACAGACCACTTTCTTCTCAATAAGGCATATAAGATTACTTGCGGTTACCAAACATTGCCTTACCCATTGTTTTATCAATAAAGATTTACATGAAACACTCGCTGAGAAAACAATAATTTTGCTTAAATCTAAATTGGAGAGGTTAGCATGCAAAAATATAGTGTTATTCAGAATAACACTACTATTTTCATGCGTAGTGTACCTCCAGATTTTAAAAGGATTTTAAACTCCGCGCACCGCGTATAATATCTCTGTTTATTGTTACCGTTATGTACAATAAATATAAAATATAAAGATGAATTTAATATTTCTGTGCTTGCATTTAATGAGTTAATTGCACTATAGTTCGCTATATTATATACATCTATTTTAATAAATGAAGAATAATACTGACTTAATAATAAAATACATAGATATAGGACAAAAAACATGTCAGCAGGTTTCTCTTTGTACATTTGATTTTTTAAAGCCGCAATAAAATTATTCAAATTGTTTGCGTGTACACGGAAACTCAGCCGCCACGATATGTAGACTTGAGGAGTCTATGAACAGTAGTCTATGATTACAGCAAAACGGAGAATTGGTGACTTAGATTACCAGAGTAAATTGGCCAATTAGTGTTTCGCTGGACGCAGTCCCGGGTCAAGACAAACGGTATTGTCTGCCCACCTGCCCGCACGTTCTTTAAGTGGTCGAGTTCGAGGTTATCTAGCCAGCATAATTTGATCCTTGAAGTATATTTCAGTGGTAAATACTTGCAGCTGGTTGCGATTACCTGCACATAAAATTCTACATGATTTTACTTGTTTAGCATTAAATTTTTCAAGGTATTTTTCGAAAAAAAAACATAGTTCCAACAGTATCTTTATAAAAATAAACTATAGCACAATATTATTTAATTATTTTACTTACTAATTTTGTCTATTTTTATCATCATCTCAGCCATAAGACATCCACTGCTGAACATAGGCCTCCCCTTTGGACCTCCATAAGTATCGGTCGGTATATATGATTTGTATAAATGATTTTTAAATAGTGACTTAATTTACTTTTTATTTACTAACCTTAGCGAAAATCAAAAGTCATGTCCAGTGATCTGTTAAGTGGACTAACAATGCCCGCATGACTCAAATCAAACAACCGACTAGAAAGATAATTACAGGGACATTTTCATTCTGAGTCTGAGATAGTTTAAAGTGATAAATTGTATGTTTTTTTTCAGAGTTGTGAGTAAAATGATGTTTATTTAGATGACGAAATCAACTAGAAAGTTCCTCGTTCAGACACCTACCGCAAAAAATACAGACGGCACTGGTTTGATTCCAGTTTTGGGCACTGGAGGCTTTGGCCCTGTTTTTTCTATTCATATAATTATGACATCAATTTTAATTGGCGATTTAAAATGTCAACTTGTTCTTTTCTGAGTCAAAGGTGTTTAAGTATTCCTGCGGATTTAATTGCCTGCGGGGAAAAAGTGGAATATTACAGGTTTTTTTTCTCAGGAATCGTTCCATACGTAAATAATACTAGTCCCGAAACAGCGAAAGGGAATACACCAACGAAGTTATATCGGTTTTTTAAATACCTAATCAAAAGTCCAAGCCCTATTTTGCTTCCTTGCGGAACTCCGAAACTAGGTTTCCCCTTAACTGTCTACTGTTTCTCACATGACCAGTCACAAGCGTTCGACACTGTATAAAACGAAGTGACAATGGCTTCATTCCGTAGAGCACATTACTCAGACCTGCACTCTGCAGCTATAAATTCTGGCTCGATTCCGAGCTGTCAAAGCGCTACGAATATCGAGTGTCTTTTGAGTTTCGTGTGCAGTGATTTTAATACTAGTTATTTATTATTGAGTGGGTTTGAAAATCGAATTTGATTTTTAGATTTGAGTGCGCTATCTATTAAAAATTTTATGAATATTTTATTTATGTCATGGACTTTATATATTGTAATTTAATTAATCCCTAAGGAAACCATTTTATAGTTTATGTGATACTAAATACGTTGCTTTTACTTTAGAAATACGATAAACCTACTAGATCAAAAAAACTGTTCGAATACTTAAAAGGGACCATTTAATTTTAACATAAATAGTTTCAATCTATAATACTTTAATTTTTCTTATATATATATATATACGTGGGTATAGAGAGCGACTTTTTTTAGTTTTAGTTTTCATGAAACCCCAATTCACTTTGCGGAACTCCGAAACTAGATTTCCCCTTAACTGTCTACTGTTTCTCACATGACCAGTCACAAGCGTTCGACACTGTATTCCGTAGAGCACATTACTCAGAACTGCTATAAATTCTGGCTCGATTCCGAGCTGTAAAAGCGCTACGAATATCGAGTGTCTTTTGAGTTTCGTGTGCAGTGATTTTAATACTAGCTTTTTATTATTGAGTGGGTTTGAAAATCGAATTTGATTTTTAAATTTGAGTGCGCTATCTATTCAAAATTTTATGAATATTTTATTTATGTCATGGACTTTATAAATTGTTATTTAATTAATCCCAAAATGAACCATTTTATAGTTTATGTTATGTGATACCTACTAAATATGTTGCTTTTATTCTAATTTTATTTCTTTAAATAAAAAAAAGTGCGATTTTCATACAAAACTGGAAAGTTTAGTCCATCGTTTCCATCTTTGTTTAAGTTATTTTGTCAATTAATTTAAACTAATAGGCATGTTTTGTTGAAGTTAGTAGTAACTGCATAGAATATTTGCAATATGTCGCACCGACTTAAATTTACATTTTTGGTACCTTCTGTTTTCATATTTTTTAAGTACCTTGAAAGTGTTATTAAGTGATGTTTTCTATATTTATAAATATAATATAACATTTACCGTTACCGTACATTGTTAGGATAGGGAAACAACGCTTAACATCAATATTGTAAACAAAAAACACCTATGCTCAACACTTCTGGCCAAGGCTGTAGTTTCAATCTAAATACTACAATTTTTACAAGCCACGTAAAGACAGCGTTTTTTTACTTTTCATGAAACCCCAATTCACTTTGCGGAACTCCGAAACTAGGTTTCCCCTTAACTGTCTACTGTTTCTCACATGACCAGTCACAAGCGTTCGACACTGTATAAAACGAAGTGACAATGGCTTCATTCCATAGAGCACATTACTCAGAACTGCTATAAATTCTGGCTCGATTCCGAGCTGTCAAAGCGCTACGAATATCGAGTGTCAGTGTTAGTTCTTTTGAGTTTTGAGACCAGTGGATATTAATAGCTTTTTCGTTACTAGTCTGAATTTGATAATACATTTTTATTACAGACTGTTAAACACTAGGATTAAAGAAAGTTCAGTCGAGTGAAATATGCAATGAATGCTCTCAAAATTTTGAAATTCTAAAAATGTTCATTTCAGTGTACAATATAAAAATACATAATAACCAACAAATAAACCTGTGGTATAATTATATTATTTTCAAATTAAAAAAAAAACTAAATTGTTTCTCTTGTGTTTTTTTTAAATTAGGTTTCGAAGACGGACATGACCGGTTACTGGACGGACTTAAAAACAAAATCCTGTGTTTTTGTATAAATTTAAACACTCTACAAGTATTTCTTACTGGCACAGGCATGTTATTCCAATTCCAAGCAACTCCGGTGTACAAGGCCACAGACCATTTACCTACAAGATGAGACGTGTTCGAGACGATTCGCGTTGTTTACTCAAGTAGGCGTAGAGATGTTTTTGCTTACTTGTATAGGCGCTAGTTCTTTAATTACTTCATTTAGTCAGAGTGTTATTAACCTACATAAAACTTCTTGTTAGTTTGCAAATAAGCATACGACCCATCTGATGGTAAGCAGCGATGGCATATGGACACCGAGGTGTTGATCCTTTAATATGATCGTAAAGAAAGATTAAGGATGAATTTCACTATACCCAATTTACGGATTCATCAACGTTAAATATGGGGACGAGCTGTCATCCCATAGAAAACTGTCAAAAATTTCATACAAGACTTTTTTAACAATAACGTTGACGTTAACAAACGGTTTGGAGCAACCGGCCCTCAGTCTCTCGTCGTGAACATATTGCATCATCTTTGATCTAAACCAAACTTCGTGTAACAAATGATGGACCAAATGGGTCTTAAATAAAGGATTTTTATGGCGTAGTCCGTGGGCAGTGGTCTATGACACGGGCACATACTTTCCATATTAAACTACATATGTACGCGATCCAGCGTCATTCCAAATGGTTGCCAAGCACATGCGAGTCGTGGGCTCCGAAGAACCAATATAAAGAGAAAGTCCGATTACAGTAAGTCTTGGCCCAAGTGTCCAGTATGGCGCTTCCATATTGTCACCGTGAATTAGTAGCCCAAATAACTCCATTCTGACGAGAGAATAAAAAATGTATGGGCACTTTATCCTAGCACGCCAACCCCTCCATACATGTGTTTTTTTCTCTCCATACATGTGGTTTGTAAAATTCGAATGTTGTTGTTGTTGTTGTTGTTGTCCTAAGGCACCCCAGAGGTGCAGAGGGCCTTCACTAACTCGCGCCACGCCTTCCTATCCTCAGCGACCCTTCTAGCCTCCACCCAGCTCAGTCCCGCCGCTCGCAAATCTCTCTCGACTGACCAACGCCATGTGTGAACTGGGCGCCCAGAACCGCGCTTCTTATTTGGCGGTTTCCAACCGAAAGCGATGCTTGCCATATTCGCTTCTCCTCTTCGTATGGTATGGCCTATCCATCTCTGTAGCCAAAACTAGCTTATCCGCCTCGATAGCCAGCTTGGTAACAAGGAATACTTAACCACGGCTCCTCTGGTGCACCACTGGGAGCCTGGATACGTAGGTTTATGGGCCACCACCAGGGTTTATCGTCCCTGGACACGATGCAGGTCGCGTCGACACGCTGTCTCGTTCCCGCTGACGCCACGTAGACGGAACGATGGAAGGTTAAGTGGAATAAAACGTAAAATTCCCAGTCGACGCTTTATTCTTGTTTCACAACCACTTACACCCTACGCTAATAAATGAACTGACTAAGTACTTAATTCTACTAGAACGGGCTCGGTTCAACCCACGCGGCCCGCAAGCTATGGCGGCATTTTTGGAAGCCGTTCTCTCCCCGGGAGAGAACGTCTGTCCGTGATGCTTCCAAGATCGAACTGCACGAGCGGCTGCGCTCTCAAAACTGTCACAGACCGATTGACAGATCTGCTGAATGAACGAATATAATAATCGGGGTTCAACACACACGATGCATGTGATTTGCATGAACAATCTCCATTTCCGTGTCGCAATCTCAACGGCAATTCGAAAATTCGAATGCGATACCAATTATGTCTCTAAACGGATCACCACTATTTTTACACGTTGTAGTAGGTATTGCTTCACCACATCCTCCGTACCGCTGTAACGGTACGCTCGCGTATGGCGCGAGCGGTACGGGTGGTAGTGGTCAAGCTATACAATAAACATGCAAAAAAGAAGATCTTTTGGCATTTAGCTCACCCTACTCATAGTGCTGTGTTCTTGCTGGTGAGTAAGGTTCCTAAAGAGCTCAAACAGGACCCAGTGTGTTGACGAGGGACCTCTCTTGTTCCTTTAGCCGTCAACACAGTGAATCCTCCTGTTTTTAAAGGGTCGGCAACGCGCATGTGACACCTTTGGAGTTGCAGGCGTCCATAGGCTACCGTAACTGCTTAAAATCAGATGGGCCGTATGCTTGTTTGCCACCGTCGTTGTATAAAAAAAAATTTGCTCTAAACTCAAATATTGTTTTCTTCTTTTTTTTGGTCTCAGAAACAGGTAGGTAATTAAAATATTTTGCGTTCTTCAAGAGCATATTTAGAGGCGTTCCTATATAATTTAAAATCCTGATACAGTCGCCATCAAATATATCGGAGCGGCCTCGGTACTCAAAAATATCTGAACAAGTACCTTATCGCCTTGACAATAAAGGCGTTGTTCAGATATTTGTGACTGTGACCACCTTGGCCGCTCCGATATATCTGATGGCGACTGTACAACAGATACCCTAGCGCACAAAGTAAAAATGTGCTTCAAAACTCGACTCATCTTCCATCGGGAACACGTCGCCAAGTCATAACGGCAACGGTCAGGTTAACTGTCACTTGGCATCTCGCCAGGCGATCGTCTAACAAGCCAAGGCCTGCCAAGACCTGCCAAGACCTGAGACTCACTAAACCCGCCAATTTTACGACTATAGTCAATTTAACTTAAGCTCTAATTCGCTATTTCGCTGGATTGATTTTCTTACATCAATCTTGGAAATTCGTATTTGAGAAATTGATTTTTGGCATGAATGTTTTTTATGCTAATACTTGGCCCTGCATGAACTCTAGGAGGCATACGAAGAAACTAATTAGGTGATTGCAAGTGTAATGTTAGCCAGTATAAATGCAAAAGTGCTTAGATTCCGGAAAACATCTAAAATTCAGGATAAATACGCAAATAAATGCCCTGATCTCATGACAGCGCTTCATAATTGTAGGATTGTTGATTTGTAAATATACAGGTCAATAATTGTAATGTTACAACTACAATTATATATCCGATCCGATCCAATGCTGCGTTTCTTGGTATGCGGGCTGGAGCCTGGAATATTTGGGGTTATTAACCACTTTTTTAAACTATATCCACTGTCTCCCAATATTAAAGCATTGGGGAAAGGCCTTCATCCATAATCCCATTGCTGACATAACGATGAGCGCCTTAAAACCCGCGAATCATGAACAGCGCCAGGCCATCGTACATTCACATAAAAAAGATCTAAATTCGGTCCACAGACAACCATTACATTTATAGAATGATCTCCGTGACGATCAACAAACCCAGCTTCATTTTGGTATGGTGCATCTATCGGTATTAATGATCCATCTATAATACCTGCGACCCTGGGAAAATTTACATGTGATGGTGCAATAAAATCTTCAGAAAGTGAGTTTCCATTTGTTGGCCATCTTACTTCGCTTCCTAGTAATTTGTCCACTATTTGTGTGCATGCCGTATGAATAGAACGAGACATTGTCATTTTCGAAACACCATGAAGCATCGCCAGTGACGTGATATTGGGAACCAGAGCCTAACCATCTTAAAACAGTCAGTAACTGTTGTTTAGGATCAAGAGCGTGACCTTTTCGCGTCGGATGTCTAAGATTTCCAGCAATAGTCTGTAGGAGATATTCGACGGTAGATTTACTTACTCTGAGTCTCTCATTAAATGTAAAATCCTTTATGGTCAAACATAAATTTATAAGTTCTCGATATGTCCTAGGACGTCGCACTATTAAATCTTCTTCACTATCACTTCTACTTGGACTAAACATTTCGTGGTACAAAAAGTTCGTCGCTAAATGTGATAAATTATTATAATTTTATTATATAGCAATCATTGATTAGTATGTAATATAGTTGTAAGAGGGTGTGACAAACGTTTAGAGAATTGTTAACTTGTACGTACAATTCTACACATATGTATAATTATTACTACAATCTAATGTAGCACAAAACAATTGTCAGCTACAAATTTGTACGTTTTCCGGAAAAGATATGTAACGTATGTAAAGTTTTGTGATACGATAAATTGTAGATATTTGCTACAATTTACATATTTGTAGGAATTTTCCAGTACAAATATGTAACTTGTAAATTTTGTGGTACACACACTTGTATTCTGACAAATTTGTAACTTGACACTTGTCAAATTGTAATTGTAAGTTTTGTGGTATAGGGCACTGGAGTGACGAAAGTGCGACTTTCATCACTCCAGGGAGTGAAATTTTGTTTCTGGAAGCTTTTCGTCATAATGATGATGCCTTTCATTCGGGAATGTAAATAAATGTGTTTTTTTTTAACTTTAATATGTTCTTACTACTGAGGTGAAAAGTTGTGTGTGACACATGAGAGGAATGTTTTTTTACATCTCGTGTTCTTGAGATCCCTCGCTACGCTCAAGATTCAAACTTAATTAATAGAATTTGAATTATAGAATATTTCGCTTACTCGGGACTCAAAATCAACACTCGCAAGAAGAACCAACTTTCCTCTCTTGTTGCACAAATAACTATTACTGTACTTAGTAAACTTTTTTGTCGAACGTTTTTAAATTCATTTACCTACTAAAAAATAACAATAGTCAATCCTAACTTAGCAAGAAGCTCAAAAATATTTCTTCTAGACCACAGGAAATATTACCAACCTTGATAAAGTGACTTTCCGTGTTTACCGCCACCGAAATAATATGATAACATTAATACTAATCAGAAAAAAGTGACGAAAAGCGGCCACAGCCTGCTCATCAACTCTGCCTCGCTCTCACATAGGCTGAGTGAAAGAAATGGCGTTACAAGAAAGTGTTGTGGAGAAGCAAAAAGCAAAGCATTTTCTGTAATTAGACAATACATTCTCCGGGAGGATATTAACCTAAATGACCGGGTTTTTGTCTTCGCACGACTGAGTGGAAAAAACGTTGGTTACAGAAAGCTATTACATAGTACACAGGGTGAAAACAATAGGTAAGTACGTGATTTGTATTTTTATATATCGTCAGGTGCCAAGCAAACCTCACTAAGTACCATAAATTCATAACTATAATAAACCATACTGGCTACATAACAAGGTTGGTTTTCGTTTAATTTTTTTTATACAGCAGTTGAAACACTATCCCGCTTAATCATGTTACAAATCTCATTTAGTTAAATAATGTTTTGTCTGTTTCTAACAAACACAACTGCCAAAGTGACAGATAAGGACAAAAGATGATTTAGTTAAATGAGGTTTGAATTACGTTTATGAATAAGCGGGTATTAATTTATTTACAACCTCTGTTCGTATATAGACAAATATTTTTAAAGCCAGGTAGTACCAGGGGGGTACAACTCAAAGTAAATCTGTCAAAAAATTTGAGTTTGACACGACGTATCCGATTCGTTTGCATAAGTGCGAAAAAGAACTTGTCATGCGTTAAGAAGGGACAACATGATTCGTGACGTTACGTGACATTACAGAGGCCTCTCTGTTATACTATTATTTACTCTGTGGTAGTACCAAAATAAAATACTGATATTTTGGCACTTCGTGGATCTGTCGGGCTATAATTTATCTAATGGTTTATCTGTATCTCTTCTGTCGGACAGATGTAAAAGTAAAAACGTTATAGTTACAATTCGAAATACTTAATATAGTTATAAGACAAAAGTCAACTCCACAAAAAGAACACGGAATAACCAACATGCCTTACTGTTTTTAAACTGTCCAGTAAGCTATTACCAACGTGCGGAACGTATCGGATGCGTCGCCAAAATTGAGTTTTGTCGCGTATCGCCGAGGCAAAGCCGCATACTGCACTGGTGTGTGAGAAGGACAGTGTTATGCAGTAATAAAGCGATGTCCCGTTCGCACACCGAAGCGGCGTGCGGTTCCGAACCAAATGCGAAGAACGAAGATCGTCTTAACGATACAACGTCGCTAGTAAGATATCGGTTTGGCGATCACAAATCGAAGCTAAGATCGACGGCTACCATGAGTTTAACATTGACATTTTCCGTTAACGAGTAACGTATTTTCTATCTGTGCATATTTGTTACAAGCTGGTCACAAGCAAGCTGCACAGATAGAACACTCAATACTCGTTCTCGAAAACGTCAATGTCATAACTCACTGTAAGCGCACTGATATCGAAACAGGAGTTCGATTTTTGAATCTCACCGGTGCCTTTTTTTGTATGCAGCCGATGACTATTTAGTACGAAATAAGTCACCCGGTGAGATTCAAAAATCGAACTCCAGGTCTATAACCGCGAACCACTTCGTTCATCAAATCGAATATTTCCATCACTCTCTTTCGTATATGCAAGAGCGATAGAGACGGGACCCTCGTTTTATCGATTTTCGAACTTCACGGTAGGCCCTCAGGTTTCTATCGACAAATATGAGTATAGAAATAACGTTTCAATTTGATAATGCTCGATACATAAAGTTCTTAAAAAAATGGGTTGAAGTGAAAAAATATTAGGCTAGTAGGGCAGATGTTGTGGCCACTGTGCCGGTTTTGGCCATTTTCAAATTTATTAAGGTATAGACAAATTTACAAGTCTATGGTTTATGGTTAATATAACAGTAAAATATGGCAGTACAGATCGCACTGTTATTTGTCATGTATAAGTTGTCATTCAGCTGTCAGGGGCTATGGAAAAAAGTGGCCAAAACCGGCTCCTGGACCCGTTTCTGTAAGAATCTTAACAGCGGAGATTCAAATAAATATAGTAATATATTTTCACTGACTTAGTACAAAAATAGTGTCATAATTCCTTATTGACACAAAATGACGGACGTCTGAACAGACAAACTCTCCTTAAAGTGGCCAAAACCGGGGCATCTGCCCTACCTACTTAAAGGCACAAGATAAAATAATCATAAACTCTGACTTGCACCGCAAACAATTCCAATTTCACATCAATCTATATATGTATTACGTAAACAGGTTTCGTGGAAATCACACAAGCTGGAATTGCAATCACAACATTTGATTTAAAAGCTACCGCGATATAGGTACCCTTTTCAACTTATTTCGGGAAATAATATTCCGTATATCAAAAAATACTGACATTCAATGCAAAAAAAAATCAATACACATTAAAGCGTTTTGATGTGAATTTGTATTTTTTTGGCCGTGCATGTCAGTTTAGTCACGTGGTGCTTATTTTTTGTTGTGTTTTTAAATTGTCGCCTAAACCTACAAATAATACTAGTTTAAATCCTATGCTTCTGTTACTTTTACGGTTAAGAGTCCGGTAGTGTTTTTTTTCGATTTCGCTCAACTTTTTGGTGCGATTTTGCAGTAACTAACATAACTTCTATAATTTTGTATACATATTATGAAAGATCGTTTCTTTTTGGATGGAATAAATACAACGATTTTTTAATTTTATGCTTTATTTATAAATAATTACTTCATTTCATGCTTTATTCAGATAATATAAAACATTACATTAGGGTCCATAACAAATAATAATTAAAAATCTTACGACAAAATTACACGAATCAACGTCCTCACTAAACATGCTCTGTAAGAATCGAGTTTTAAGGTATTAAATATTAATATATATAGACCTAAAGTACATTTTTGGAATAACAAGACTTCAAGCTATCGTACCAAATGCAATTCATGTGCATAATGTCATTATTAGCGATTTTCGTTTTCAAATCGTTACCGGACTCTTAAACTTGCCGAGCTGGTTCATAAGATTGCTACGTCTGTTCGTCCCTGCTTTGTACCAAAATTCAGTCCGGCAGCTGTGTCCAAACGTCTGGCTAATTGTGTCTGTTACCTTATGGCGTTTACGGCCAGTGCACAGCCAGCCAAATTAGGTGCAGCACTAGCGGAGCAGATTCCCAAAATTGTACAGTCCGTGAGCTTTAAGAATTCTGCTATGACACAAAATAGTATTTTGTGCAACAGTTACATAATGCCGAATTTTGTAAAAACAGACATGAGAATTTTAAGAACCCTTATTATGTACCGTTGCACACAATAGTTTTTCTACGAGTGCTTAAGCAAGCCGGTAAGAATTGAGTTCGACGAAAGCCGTGCACAACCTACTGCTTCTATGTAATTGAGTAACTTCGATCTCCCGGTGGATGTGCCGGCGGCGCCCGCCCGACACGCAGTGCGGGGCCCGACAACAGTTTCACAATATTGTATGGAAATCCTTTTAGTCCCCTCCGTTATGGGAGAGGGCCTAAGTGATAGTTCAGATCTGGATACGGTTACCAACTTTTAGTATGTTGTTGGGCACGACACTAGGACCCCAAAACTGCCGAGAGACGGGGACGTCGATGAATGTCTCCCGTGTAATGACGTCATCAAAATGGCTGCCGCTTTGTTGCGAAAAGTGTAAATTTCATCCAAACTGTGCATTGCACCTATACGTGTGTAGTATCAAACGAAAGAAGATTAAATGTGCTATATTGTTGTAATACATTATATACTACTGTATATTACAGTTTGACAGCTATAAACGAAAACCCAAAATCAGGCTAAAAAATAATTCGGATATTTGCTTTTTACGACAAAATTATAAGTCCAACTTTAAAGCCGAGTACTACAATAACAAAACAGGCTATTTAAGCTATACATTTCTATAAAAAATATTAAAATCTGGTAATAATTGTGGCAGCTATGTTAAAAAACATGTCGGCACTGCCGAGTTATTTCCTTAGAGTGAAAAAATAAAAATTTTCACAATTTACAGAATATCCGCAGAAGCTTCGAGTATATTGTTGGTTAAATAATTTGGAGCCCCCAAATGTCGGAAAAATATCTATATAGTGACTGAGGTCCAAATAATGACGTCATGAACGTGACCGCTACCGAAATTTGTAAAACATAAATTAAAGCTATACCATGACACATACACACATGTGTGTAGCATCGATCGAAAGCTTATTGAATTTACTACAATACATACATACATTATTTGTGAAAATAATGTATAGTTTAGGAGTTGTTGACAAAATAAAATATTCTTTTAGGAAAATAAAATGTATATGTTAATTCTGTGGCCAAATAAAATACAATACACTAATGTTTTGTATAGCATTAAAAACACCAACTATTCAGCTTTAAAACACAGTTTGAATTTATAAAATTTGATAAGAACTATAAAAGTTGTGCTTACAACTCTAAAGCACACTAACTATTTTACCTACAATGCACTCATACCATGAGAAGCTGGGGCCTAATTATTGACTAGTTTTTTCTAAATTTTGTAAGGATTTAGGGTTCCTTGTCATTAAAGTAAATAAAAAAATCGGCCAAGTGCGAGTTGACTCGCGCTCCGAGGGTTCCATATACATCACACAATTTTAACAATTTGTATTTTTAAGACCAACTTACTCTTGACCGCAGACTTATTAGTGTTTTTTTCTGTAATGTACAGGTAAAGAACTATATTACGTATTTTTTTCTAAAATGTAGGTTCGTCGGTTTCCGGGGGACAGAGAGCAATGGAAAAATTTTGCCTTATTTCTTAAATTACTTACAAACTATACCTTGTTATATATCAAATGAAAGGATTTGATGTGAAAACTACAAATATATAACTTTTATAATTTAAATTTTAATAGTTTTGAAGTTATTTAAGAAATAAGGCGAAAATTTTCCATTGCTCTCCGTCACCTGGAAACCGACGAACCTACATTTTAGAAAAAAAAACCTAATATAGTTTTTTGCCTGTACATTAAAGAAAAAAACACTGAAAAGTCTGCGGTCAAGCGTAAGTTGGTCTTAAAAATACAAATTGTTAAAATTGTGTGATGTATATGGAACCCTCGGAGCGCGAGTCAACTCGCACTTGGCCGATTTTTTTATTTACTTTAATGACAAGGAACCCTAAATCCTTACAAAATTTTGAAAAAACTAGTCAATAATTAGGCCCAAGCTTCTCATAGTATGAGTGCATTGTAGGTAAAATAGTTAGTGTGCTTTAGAGTTGTAAGCACAACTTTTATAGTTCTTATCAAATTTTATAAATTCAAACTGTGTTTTAAAGCTGAATAGTTGGTGTTTTAATGCTATACAAAACATTCATGTATTGTATTTTCTTTGGCCACAGAATTAACATATACATTTTATTTTCCTAACAAAATATTTTATTTTGTCAACAACTCCTAAACTATACATTATTTTCACAAATAATGTATGTATGTATTGTAGTAAATTCAATAAGCTTTCGATCCATGCTACACACATGTGTGTATGTGTCATGGTATAGCTTTAATTTATGTTTTACAAATTTCGGTAGCGGTCACGTTCATGACTTCATTATTTGGACCTCAATCACTATAGAGATATTTTTCCGACATTTGGGGGCTCCAAATTATTTAACCAACAATATACTCGAAGCTTCTGCGGATATTCTGTAAATTGTGAAAATTGTTACTTTTTCACTCTAAGGAAATAACTCGGCAGTGCCGACATGTTTTTTAACATAGCTGCCACAATTATTACCAGATTTTAATAATTTTTATAGCAATGTATAGCTTAAATAGCCTGTTTTGTTATTGTAGTACTCGGCTTTAAAGTTGGACTTATAATTTTGTTGTAAAATGCAAATATCCGAATTATTTTTTAGCCTGATTTTGGGTTTTCGTTTATAGCTGTCAAACTGTAATATACAGTAGTATATAATGTATTACAACAATATAGCACATTTAATCTTCTTTCGTTTGATACTACACACGTATAGGTGCAATGCACAGTTTGGATGAAATTTACACTTTTCGTAACGAAGCGGCAGCCATTTTGATGACGTCATTACTCGAGAGACATTCATCGACGTCCCCGTCTCTCGGCAGTTTTAGGGTCCTGGTGTCGTACCCAACAACATACTAAAAGAAGGTAACCGTATCCAGCTCTGAACTATATTCCCATAAGAGAGAGCACTATTTCTGTCATTGTTATGGATGCTACAATATGCGACCATAGAAGCTCTATCAAAAAGTATGCGCTAGTAGTTCCGCCACCACAATCTCAATTAGAGTATTACAGTCGCCGAATATAAAAAGGTAATATTGCTGTTCTGCTTTTTCATGTGTCACTGTTGATTGATACCCGACGTCTCTTTCTAAAACCCGATGGTTCTTTTTAGAGCTCCCGGACTGTACGGCGGTGTAGTCGGATTATTGTATCTTTGACTTGAAACTAGTTCTGAGTGCTAGCCAATCTCAAAGCAAGAATTTAACTAGAGACCGTATACGCGACCCACCCAAAAGGACAGAATACACGCAACGCGATTGATTTTAAAACACGTTTCAAGATGGCTGACGGCATACCGTAACTAACCGGTTTATTACCATAATTTAGTCGGTTTCATTGTTACCCTTCAAAGAGCGGTGAAGGGAAACAATCGTTTCTATTGTACTTAGGTTCTTGTGGAAGTAAGCAATAATTACAAGGGTGAGTCTATGATATTGATAAGGACCAACGATAATAGCGCCTTCTCTGTCATATCTATGGAAAGTGTAATAAGACCATCCCGTTCAATCTTGGTATTATTATTGCCGTGTCAGGTACGGGTGGTATGCCTATATAGCCAATATACTAAGAGCTGGCTACGTCAGAGTCTGGACTAAGAGTGGCAGCGTCAAGGCTATTGTGTCGTATATGATACAATAATGAGAGTAACAAAACCCGTCTGGTTAGATTGCTATTATTATCCTTATTGCTAGATTCGGGCATCTGGCAGCTTTGAATGGGTGGAGTTCAAGTGACAACCAAGTAAAATTATTGGATTAAAATAGGTGAAAATTGGCGAAGTTGTCTCAGTTATAAAGGACAGGATATTTTAACATTAGAACAAAAATATTGCGTTTTATAACAGAAACTAAAACAATAGGCGACAAACTATTAATTACATTATACGTCGTTTGTCACAATTTTTTCCTAACAGAAACTTTTGGCAATGATATAATATTGAATTGAATTATATAATTATTCAATTCAATATGAAACGAATTATAATAATATATAATAATTATTATTTTCCATTTTAATATACAAAAATACAATCAATTACTCCACAATACACACACATATGTCAAAACTTAATCTAACTTACACAAAACCAAAATGCTTAATATAAAAAAAAAAACTAAAAATATAATCTAAGCTACTTACTCCTAACTAAAACTAAGCACAACTATGTAACAAAAACACAAAGCCTATCCAACCAAGTCGATCCGCGACCTTCCAGATGCAAAGGTGCCCATCACGCTCGCAGCATTCCCTCGTTGAACCGCAATGGACAGCCTCTGCATCAGGAAGGAACCGGAGCGAGGGTCCAACCCTCTCTCCCGTAAGCGCCTCCCCACTTCGCCGAAAAACGACTTCGCCTCAGCACACCAGCATCCGGTGGTTTCCACTGCGAGAGCCACAAATAAATAATTCGCAAATATATAATAATTCAATTCAATTCATAAATAAAAGTATGCAATTATTCATCAATGTTTTCTTATGACGTTATCACGCAAAATTATCGTCCGTAAACCTACTTTGCAGACAAACATTTTTTTATGAAGTTTAAAAAAAAGAAATCTAGGGCGGTTCTCCTGACTGAAGTAATAATATCTACCACTAAATGTACATTGCACTGCCAAATGCACTGCCATCCTAAATCGGCCTTAATTTGGCAATTAGGTCCAGCGGGATAATGCGACTGCGAGGCGTATTCCAATTTTAAACATATCATATTCGCTGTGTGCATGATTGTGGCACCATCTCTTGGGCAGGTGGTCAATCTCTTTTTTTTCTTTTATATAAATAGGCTGTATTCCTTGCTTATATGAAATGCTATGGGCTGATTCACTATTTTGACAGCTGACAGGGGCTTTTGCAGTTTCATTTCTTGTCATATTGTGCACTGCGATCGTTCTCGTTACCCCCACCATGCACATAGCGAATAACTACTGGTGGGAACCTTTAATTGGCTCTCTAGACAGGTCACAAAATCTCAAATTAGCTCCCCTTCTCGATGGCACAGGTAAACGATATTACTTTTGCGTAACCGGGCTTTTTAACTAGTTTAGACTTTGTTGTATCCGAATTGCCGGTTGCCATTAAAGAATATAATAAATTCAGATTATGACCGAAAGTGACATATTCAAGATGGCGGCCAAAAAATGTTCCGTTTTTTAGTTTTTCTTAACCAACAATTCGGATACAGCAGGGTCTCAATAGGGTAAAAACGTCTTTTTTGAAAAATAGGACCAGTCTACTCTGTTACTTACCATATAAGTATAAGTAGCTACAATATTATTATTAGCTGTTGGTTCCCTGAAACAATAAATAAATAAATTTTAACTAATCGTATTAAAAGTAAATTCGAAAGATGTTTTGGATATTTGCGTGTTTAGATGCTTGAATATTTTGTTCTTATTTTCCGAAAAACCTAACCTAAAACTGCTGTGAAAGTGTCAAGCGAGTGATGTCATAATAAGATCAATTAATGTTTGAATATCCCCGAAGTTCAAATCAAAGTCATATTATAGTTAACTGAATGTGTTCGCAGTATGCGATATTAATGTTACACTGATGTCAACGAGCGACTTTAGCCATGGGGCTTATTCAGAAATGAATATTCAATACTGAATCAGCGTCACGGAGTCGCGTTCATGTGCAATATAGTTTGGGATGTGCATTTGTGCAACCAACTGAACCGTTAATTTTGCTTCCATAAAAAAAAAGGAAAGTATTTCGTGGCTAAGAAACAGTAACGCACTGCGAATTATATTGTTGTGAAGTAATTAATTTCAGGTTAGTGTAGTTATTAGGTCATTTTATCTATTTAAAGTTGTATACAGTCCGTGAGCTTTAAAAAGAACCTTCGGGAATCGGCGATGACACACGAAGGTAATATTGCTGTTCTGCTTTTTCATGTGTCACTGGTGATTGATACCTGACGTCTCTTTCTAAAACCCGAAGGTTCTTTTTAGAGCTATGAAAAAATGGTAACGGAATGGAAAAAAACTTGGGACACATTTTTTATCATAATAAAATCGAAAGAGTTTCTTAGTCGAAATCACCTAAAATTTTCCAAATAAAAAAAGTAAATATACATAGTAGTAAGTAATGAGTATACATACCAAAAACTAAAATTTTTTGAGACCTCTATTACAATTTATAAAACTAAGATAAAATTGAAGTACCCTTTTCGTGTTTTTTTTAACATACTATCCACTATCCAGTTGTTGTAACTCCAGTAGACCATTACTTGTTGCAAGAATATCAGATTTACGTACTGCGAAAGAATGCAAAGACAATGGAAACAAAAGACAAACGTCTTGTAAAGTACTAAATAACTTAAGCGTCCAAGGTTTTCTAAGGTATCAAAATGTCTTTCTAACGCCCTAACGCCCTGTTCAGATATTATGTGAATTTTTAACTGATGCGATATATCTGCATATCCACTGGGCAGGAAAATATTCCTACAAATTTCAAAAGTCAAAAGGTCTCGTTGCTGTGTAGCATAACCGGGTAAAAGTATTTTTAAAATATATTTAGTGTATTAAATTTAAACATTCGTAAGACGTCCTAACACTACAAAATATAACGGCTACACTCACGTTACTGTGACATGAGTGTAAGCTTTATATTTTATAGTATATATTTAGTGGCTTTAAAAGCACATTTTCGAGTGTTTGTGGCAGTTTGGCGATGAACTCGGTGCCAAATTATGATTATAAAATACTTAAACAATGCATCAAAAACACAATCCATCTCAAACATAACTACAACACACAACAAATAAGCAACTAATATTGAAGTTGTATTGGAGTTGCACTGGAATAATTTTCAAGCAAATACTGATATTTCTGATTCAGACGTTTAGGTGCTAGATTTATTGCGTTGTCATTGGAGTTGTATTGAAGTTGGATCGTTTCTAAATGTGTTTTAAAGTTAGAATACGGCCCTCGGTACATTTCCATCTGTCGTGCGCTCACACGCAGAATGGTGTTGGCGGGAACAACTTGAATGTTGAAACCTATTACCGTCTGTCTTCGGCTGCGACAAATGGGAATAAACTATGGATATTTTTAGTATGGAATACTCGGTTTTAACCGAAACTCTAGTTTCTTCCATATAAGAGATAACCGAGTTGCATTGCAAAAGATACACTACGGAGGTTACGTAAAAAATGTGACGTTTCTAGCTAAAAGGTACCGGATTACCAATTGTCGATAACTACTGGCTTATTAAAACTGGATTGTAATGGTTCTATTAGATAACGCCTCAGTAACACCAACAATCCATTACCTTGAAATAAAAGCACATTATGTTAAGTAAAATTCATTGACACGGTTTCAGTGTAGAGCAGCCGTGATGTATGCAAGCAATGCAGTTGCAACGTCGCTGCTCGTTTGAGACGGCTGAGTGAAGAAATACTTCCTCCTATGCAGTCTTGATAAAATGTATTATAGTAAGAATTTTTAAGATGTTGGAATTGAAGGTAGAAATCCCAAAGTATCCGTCATCTTAAAAAAATACTACCTTATCTAAACATGACTTCTGAAATATATTTTTTGGAAAACCACAGGTTCTACAGGTTATGGCTTAAGGTAAAGATGATTTCAAGAGTGCTTAGTGCCAAGTGGGTACAAACTTATCTTAAACTCTCACCACATGTTCTGACTTGAACAAAACAAAAACATAAACAATCGAAACCACATTCCAACTCATCTCCACTCATGTAGAAATAATTAAAACAAAAGTAACACGCAGTTTCCCCACGATTTCCCCGCTGTATGTTAAAGGAATTTTAATTTATTTCAAGTGAGTTTATACGTGCGTCGCATATCGGGGCCAGATTATGACGGCTGCCGGTGACATCTTGGGTATTAGAGTGCTAATGTCACGTACTTATGTCACGAGCGAATGAGCGCTGACGTTTGAGCGCCTTTGTAACTTTGAACAGGGATTTTTTCGTTTATTTTACATATTTTGCTGGAATCGTGCGAAGTTTATCTATGTAAGTTTATTTTATTTATTGTATATGTGTAAGTGCATTAATGTTGATTTGCATTTGCTTTTGCAACACCTACTTATTTGTTAATTTACAAAGGTTTCCGCTTCCCAAAGGTTGTCTGGAAGAGATCGCTTTTTAGCGATAAGACCGCCAATTGTTTTACCTCTACTTTTCTGTTTGTAACTTGTGTATACTCTGTTTCTTTAATTTGAGGTGTGCAATAAAGAATATTTATGTTTATGTTATGTTATGTTCTTGAACAATTTATTTGTTATTTACTTTTAAATAATGTAACAATGAAGTAGTCGCGATATGAAGTTGATATCATGTTGACAGATCAATCGCAACGCCGGCTCCTGCTCATTGCCCCAGTCTTACGTCACTGTCTCAGTAAAGAGAACTCAGGAAGTTTCAGATTATTAAATTGTAACCGCAATATGAAAAGTTGATTCGGCGAAAATTATGTAAACTTCAAATAAATATAAATTATCATAAAGAACAACCTAAACCTACTACTAATGATAAGAAGAAAAGTCTCAATGAACACCTCGCGAGACTGGCTGGATCAAGGGTCAGATGCAGAAGGCGTGGATATAGTCCGCCGGTTCCTCTCTCTGCGGCCCTAACCACCGGCAGCCTGTGCCCTTTTTTTTTTTTTTTTTTTTTTTTTTGTCGGTGTGAAAAATGCTTTACGCATCCCCCCGGGGCCTGGGGACGGCCCATAGTGGGGGGTATGTGGGACTCTCCTCTCCCGCAACTCCCTCTGCTATCCAGAGGGAGGGGAGAGGCCTACCCACTAAAAACACACCGGCGTCGTCCGCACTACCGTTAAGGGGGAACGTCACGGGATAACTTGCGCATTCGTCCGGGAGTGCCCTGCTCTGTTGCCGGCGGTACCCTAGGTTAGTTTTTTTATGTGTTTATATTTTAACATTGTATCTTGTATGTTTTTTTTTATTTGACTTTTATATTGTAAAAAAACCCTCACCTAAGATGTAAAATTAAAAACAGGATAATAAGGACAAAGATAAATAAAGAGCATAATTTATATTAATAACTATAATAGTTCAAGTAACATTCATAATCCCAAAAACGTGCACCAACATAATCCCGTCTCTCTACGAGTTAAAGCTACGGGGACTCCATGGAAATTAACTCGATCGCGCTAATTGACCGCATTAATCCGGTTATAAGCGGTTATAACCGGTTCCAACCCGGTTGTCGGCGCGAGCGTGTTTTATTCATTAATGTTTGGTTTGAGTTTCGGTGTGAATTTGAAACAAGCTTGAAATATTGAATGTTTATTTTTCCGATTAGCGACGGTTTAGTTGTTTGGGTTCCTGCGAATGGCGCTTTTAATATTGTTACGTTTTAAGATAAATAAATAAAAATAAATGCTATAAATGATTCCCACAGATAATTTTTTTTTTCTGTTTTTGTTTGAATCATACAGAAGCTATGAAACTTTTTTATCTATGGGGTATGGATTCTACACATCCAAAGAGATGTCTTTTAGGATTTACCAAAATGGTAAGATAAGGACCCCTTATGCTAATTGTATTTTGTAATATACTTATCAAAATTTATATTAGGTAACATATAAATATATATAGCCTTGGCCAGAAGTGTTGAGCACTAATGCGATTTTCATACAAAACTGGAAAGTTTAGTCCATCGTTTCCATCTTTGTTTAAGTTATTTTGTCAATTAATTTAAACTAATAGGCATGTGTTGTTGAAGTTAGTAGTAACTGCATAGAATATTTGCAATATGTCGCACCGACTTAAATTTAAATTTTTGGTACCTTCTGTTTTCATATTTTTTAAATACCTTGAAATTGTTATTAAGTGAAGTTTTCTATATTTATAAATAAAATATAACATTTACCGTTACCGTACATTGTTAGGATAGGGAAATAATGCTTAACATCAAAATTGTAAACAAAAAACACCTATGCTCAACACTTCTGGCCAAGGCTGTACATACATGTTTTTATAAAGGTTATTCAAGAATAAAGGCAAAATTTGATAAGAAACTACTCAGCCTAAAATTAAATAAAAAAAGCACAATGGTTCTTCACCACGACGAATAATAAGAAGTTCACGGACAAGATTGAGTCGGACTTGAGAATAAACAACATTGTCAAAATGTGTGATATCCGGAATCATCGGGGCGTGAGTCCGACTCGCACTTGGCCGATTTTTTTTTACGATTGAAGCATAGGACACCAGTTCAAGTTGTCCTAATTGTTACAATACAATACAATACAAATACTCTTTATTGAACACCTCAAAAAAGGAAACAGTACAGAAAATACAGCAAATTTAGAGGTAAACAACAGGCGGTCTTATCGCTAAAGAGCGATCTCTTCCAGACAACCTTTAGGTAGCGGAATTCATTACATAATTACTGTGTTTTTTCGTGGGCTCTCAAGTGACTGACGTCACGAACGTCGCTCTCACTAGCCAGCGGAAACCAGTCGCCATGGTCGAAATCGGCCTGGACAGGATGATGTGGTGATGTGTTTTTTATTCCATTCCTTTGTCAAACCAAATCCCCCAGTTAAAATACTCCTTTAAAAACATTCACGTACGTAAAACGAACAAGCCAGCGTTGATTTTTACGCGCCACGACCCCCGAAAAGGACGGAATTGGCACCGTCACGACACCAATAATTTACGTGCCAGCGAAAAAGGATGTTTTTGACAACACTTCTAATAGCTCTTCAGAATATACGTAACGGTTGTGTAGCAGTCAACGGTGTAATTTGAGCATGAAAAATCGAATTTTCTTTTAGGAAATGTAGGGTGGGATATTTAAAGAAATTGGAATAGTCTACTTTGCTCTGCTTGGAAAATGGATAATCGATTTATTTTTCAATTTATCTGACTAAGTATTACTAGTACCCCTTCGTAAGTGTCCTAGTTATTAAACTTTGAATGGGATTTTATTCAAGTTTTCGTTAGAATTTGTACCTTACTGTTGTACAATTTAACGTATTATTAGTGTCTGGAGGCTACCTTGTTATACTATAGAACAAAATTTCATTAATTTAAATTTGATTCATAAAACTCGCAATTTCTCGGAAACCATAGCTGACGGTGGTACAGTCACCATCAAATATATCGGACCGGCCACGGTACTCAAAAATATCGAAACAAGCACCTTATCGCCTTGACAATAAAAGCGTTGTTCAGATATTTGTGATCATGCCGCTGCGATATATCTGATGGCGACTAGACCTTGTAGGTACCTTGAAAACATTGTTTAATTTATCTGACTAAAGTATTACCAGTACCCCTTCGTAAGTAATTCCTTGTAGGTCTTAAAAATAACTTAGCAAGTGTTAAAGAAGATTATAATTTACAATCTGCCAAACTTATTCGCAGCCGGCGAACTTTCCTCATGAAAACTTGCGATGTTCGCAAAAGAATCGTAGTTGTAAAGTGATTTTCAGGAAAATTCCAAGCATCCTTTGGAAATTTTTAAGAAAAGTACGCTCTCCGTTAAAGTTTTGAGTTTTCTGTGTTCTTTTCAAGAATCGATGGATTCAATCAATGAAGTTTGTGGAGTATTCGCGGAGTTTTAGTTACAGACACCTCGGTTATTATTGCTTCCGCCATTATTTTGGACTATATGTACTTCGTTTTTTTATGATACAAAATAATCGTGTGATTTCTGTAAGAAAACCTTCCTTCAGTGATTTAGGAAGTGTGCTATCTGTTAGTCTTTATGGAATGCGGCCATCTTATTCAATCACCTCACGAGATACCCAAGAGATAATTTTAATTTAGTCAAAAAAATATTCTTTTGTCATTTTTAAACATATTTGTAGGTACATAAAAAGTAAATGTTATGTATTTTTTTGTAACAACAAATTTAAGACCAAAGTGTTTATTGTTAATCACATTGATATTTGACAATAATGATGTCAAGGCTAGGCGCGATAGTGGCGATATCGCCGTCAAAAACGGATTTTGCACTGATTTACAAAAGAAAAAAAAATGTTATTAATTAGGTAATATGTAATTTCTGAAACTAAGCAAATTCCAGAAAAGTTTACGGGACATTTAAGTCTACACATGATAGATAATACACTATTATTATCGATTATATTGTATAAATACGATTGGTAAACAGCGCGTCAACCCATAAAGCTTTATCGTCAACCTCATTTTAGTTTTATGTAGTCGACATTTTGAACAGAACCGAATCGCCTACGTTAAAAAAGTTCAATGTTTGACTAAAACTTCTGTATCTATTAGAATTTACAATAACTAACACTCGGCGTTCAACTTTGGCCCGCTTTCGGGCCATTTCCCACCCACGTGAACTCGAGCGGCCCCAAGTTGAAAGTCTTGCGTTTATCAGCATAATAGTAGGCCCCACTTTTGAATTTCATTGTGGATTTAAGATGAATAATACAACGTTTGTATGACTTACATATACACGGTGGGAACAAGTATACCGACAGAATCTAACAGCGTATTCTTGATCGTATTTAGAAGCTAAAATGTCGTATGAACTTTCCTGGAATCAACGTAGTTTCAGAGATAATGTTAATGTAAAAAAACCTCTTTTTTTTCTTCTTAACTCGGTACATCACATCCTTTGGATTACAATGTTGGCATTATGTGGTTTAGTTTAAACAACCTTATTCACAGACGTCAAAGTGGTGAGAGACACTTCGCAAAAAAAAAGTATGAGAAAAAAAAACTTAACAGTCAATATTTGCAATAGTTTTGAAAACATGTCGATTTTTTATGTCGAAAGGCATTCAAAAACAACAAAAAATTTTTTTTTGCGTATTTCGCCAAAAGTTATATGCCATTTTTTGCTTATTTTATCCTTAGGAATGCGTGGTTATAGTTTGTCGGTATTCTCCTTCCCACCATGTATATAGTCAGCTGCAATGATTTAGTAAAAGAACATGCCAAAAGTCTCTACCAAAACCTGAAGGGGACAGTTGATACTGATAGAGACGAAACCATTAGATAGTTCCATTTATATTTATTTGTATACGAACTAATAATAAAATGGGCAAAACACGTGATAGAGTGGTCTCCTCATAAAGAGAAAGCAAAGTGGCCAATATCGTAGATATGCGAGAAACAGCACGGATGAGATACAGATTGGGGAGGCCTAAGCAGCAAAACAGTCAGGACTATTAATAAAGGCTTATATTATATTTAATATTTGATCTGCAATGTAAAAATTGAAAGAGATTAGATTTCGAATTTTCCCTAGGTTATAATTTAAGCGTCTGGATATTGGTAGAATTTTAATCCGATTTACCCAATTTAATCGCCAAGGCTTGTCAGTGGCCAGCTTTAAGTAAATCTGGTTACGGTCCACCAACCTCTAGTTTGTTCTAGCATTTAAATTTAGCAGACCTGTTTTAATTTATTCAATTTGTCAAAGGGTCAGCCGGCTCAAACCTATCAAACCGAATTAAGAGCGAATTCTCAAGTCCCAAATGCGACTTAACTCCCAATTTTATTTCGTTTCGAATAGCTAATGGGGTCCGTTGCGAACAAAAACGCTTGATTAAAATCGTTTGTCGTAATAAAAGGAGTACTAAAAAGTTACAACCGATCGGAACCGGTAGGCGCGTAAAATCGATCAATTCGGCGACAAAATTTGCGACTAAGATTAGGGAGGCCGGTTTAATTTAGTACTCGGAATTAAACGCGAAATATTAAATTGGAGCCAGGCTTCTAGCCAGCGCGGCCGTCTTCTGCCAAATGAGCCGTGAGCTCGGAGTATATTTTATTAACCCCCCCTGACGTGTTCCCCCCCTATTTACATTCACGACAGAACCAACGGCGTGTGAAATTTTATTTCTTCGACAATCTGAGATGAGATTAGCTGTAAATTGAGTTTATGATGGAATCAAATATGCATGCTCCCTGCGTTCATGGCTGATCGCATCCATAAATCTTGTATTTGCCTTTCTCACTACTCGGGACGTTCCGGATGCGGATGAAATATTATTCGCAACGTTTCATTGTCTTGATCATTTTGTAGTCGGGATTTCATTTCACTCGGTTGTAGTTTTTATTTTGTATTAACCAAAGGCATCTGCTAACAATCTCACAACTGAAACAAAACACAAAGGTTAAATGCCTCGGGTGAGGCTTGAAATCAAAACTTTTCGAAATTGACGGAGAGCTAGCCACGTCAGATATGACACAATAATGAGAGCAACGAAACCCCTCGGGCCCTCTAGTCAGTTTGCTACTATGCTTATTTCTAGATCTGGACATCTTGCAGCTGTAAAGTGGCGGAGACCAGAGAATGCACACCACTTCAATAAAACCTATCCTAGAGTTCTGGGTTTGATGCAGTATTATGATAAATTAAATAAATAATTAGATTATATCATTGCCAAAAGTTTCTGTTGGAGGAAAGTAGTGCCAAACGACGTATAATGTAATTTATATTTTGTAGCCTACTGTTTTTGTTCCCGAAATAATATGCAATGTTTTTTGTTATAATGTTAAAATATAGGCCCTGTTATTTATAACTAAGACTAATTCGGTAGCTTTACCTATTTTGGCAATACATACTATTCAAAAAAATTGCTAGTCCGTCACTCTGACCTCCAACCGTTAAAAGCTGCCAGGTGTCCGACTCTAGCAATAAGGATATAATAGCAACCTAAGCAGACAGGTTTAGTAGTTATCATTATTGTGTCATATCTGACGTGGCCAGCTCTTAATCCAAAATTGGTAGAATGGTAGGCTGGCATTCCAGAATCCCGAGTTCGATTATAATAGTCCATAGCAGTGATTTTTTCAAGTATCTCTTTATTTTTAAACATTGAAAACGTTTTATTTTTACATTTGTTTTCCCACGCTTGCGGTGGATTCCCGACCGAGGATTTTTTCAATAAAGCGTTCCCAATTTTTGGGCATTAAGTCGTAATCCCCTGTTTGTTTGTTTGGCTTTGATATAGCTGTTTACCCACCGCTTTATAGAGGCTGGCAATTTGCGAAATATACATGAACTAGCTTCTTCTCGCGTATAATTATTGAAATTGATTAGATTATCCCCCCTCTCACTCCACCCATCTCGCTTAATAGTTACTCCCGTATTTTGAATCCTAATTTCACTTCCTTAGCAAGTAAGTACCTCAATTTCGGGATTGAAATTAACTACTGTCCTTATTCAGGTAATTTACTTGCGTGTCACGTTACGGTGATGGTTGGTACAAATAATACTTTTTATGCCACACCTGCCCATAAAGCGTCTTTTTCCGCACGCTCTGCGCGTACAGAAAAAGACGCTTTCTGCCCAAGTGTAGACATAAAACGATGTACACAACACGGGAGGTAATAAAGAAAGCCCTCGATCGCAAATTTACGTCCCTCGTTTGCAGCTCGGGCCGCAAACTTCTGCGATCTCGGCCTTTCTTTGTTTTACCACCCTAGTTGTGTAATGTACTATTTTGCATGTGTAGGGACGGGCACGTTCATGGCACGGTCATCGTTTGGACGGGATAGTGGGCACAAACCTTATCTCTGCAGCTGACTGTACTTACATAGGTATTATAATTTTAAACAAAAAAGACCCGACTTCACTTAGGATCCGCTATTCCAAGAGGAAGTGGCCGAGTTGCTGTAAAAAAAAATAGTAAAATCACTATAGGTGTGCCTATAATAGTTGAAGCAGGCTTTTCTCCAGGATCCCATCATCAGATCTGGACCTGGTGACAATGGAACCAACTGTAAAGTCTATTCATGCAAACAAAAAAAAAATCCAAATCGGTCCAGTCGTCTAAATAATCGGTGAAAATACATAAAAAAAACTAAGATCACTACGAATTGAGAACCTCCTCCTTCGAAATCTTGAAGTCGGTTGAAAAAATAGATCAAACCGAAACAGATATTTGTGTAACATTTGAAACATTGACACTAACTAGTATTTTGTGCAACAGTTACATAATAAGGGTTCTTAAGATTCGAGGGTCGAAGTTACAAAACGAGGCAAAGCCGAATTTTGTAAAAACAGACCCGAGAATTTTAAGACCTAATTATGTACCGTTGCACACAATAGTTTTTCTACGAGTGCTAGGCAAGCCGGTAAGCATTGAGTTCGACGAATGACCTGCTGCCTCTATACAATTGTCTTCAGTTTCTCGGCGGATTGCGGCGCCCGCCTCGTCTACAGCGGCGGGCGGTGCCGGTGCGGGGCCCAACAGACCCATTATATCCCTAAGAGTCGACTTTTGAGTCATATTATGACAACGTTCATAAAGTATATGCTTTGAATTTACATGTCAGTCATTTTATTGGCAAATTAGAATGCAGGAGTAGAAAAAATAATTAACAAGTGAATGAAACTTTGTTATAAGACATACGTCGGGCAGTTAAATAAATACGACCCGCATCTTTGTGTTGATATTTGCTGAGAAGCCAGTTGTCTGCGAAATTGACTAAAGAACCCCATGTCAAAACGTCGTAGGTAATTCAAGGTAAATAAATAGGTAGCATTAGGTATGTATTAACTGATATTTGTACTACTTTTATACGGTCCAGAGTTAAGCGCGTGTCAGACGGCATACAACAAGCCCCTCCGTCAGAACGACCTTGGTCGGGACGGACCGTGTAGACAGATGTTGCCAACAAAATTGTAGGAACCACCAACCATGATCCGGGTGGCCTTGGTATATGGTATTCTTGCTGTGAAGTTCAAATATCGTTATTACCTACGCAAAATGTACTCACACAAGTACACAGGGCTTTTAAACCTAGTCCAGTGTCTTGTTGTCGACATTGTCAGAATCGGCAGTTTATCGACCTTAGCCAAAGATTAATTTTTACTCTCTTTTTTTTCAGGTACGTACGTATGTGTATTCCACATTCCACGATCGAACATTGTACAATGTTCGATATTGTAAGTAGAAATAAGTTTAACTTATAATTGTAAATAGTAATATTTCGCAGCTATGTAAATTATTTCACTGAACAAAATAATCAGTGATCCCTACTAAAACCACGGTAAAGTTTAGTGAATAATCAGTTAAGCTTACTGATTATTCAGTAAACCCTACCGTAATCTCAGTAGGTTCCCTAATTATTTTTTTCAGTGTTTAGACCGAGAAATTTTATAAAGTGTGTCACTAAGTGTAGTAACTAAAACGCTATTTTAAGTTATTCAGGTTGTACTTAAATATCTACACTTTAATAAAAATAGGTTTATTATAGGTGAAATTTTAATTGCCTATTTTTGTTTGTGCCTGTAATGTATTTTTTCTAATAAAATACTTTTTACAACACCTTAAAACTCAAAGCCAAGATGTCGAATGACTATATAAAGAAATTTCCATACTAGACGACCAGTTTTTACTATCCTCGATTATAAAAAATGGAACGTACTGCTACATTCTACAATAACAATATTCTACAAATAAAAAATCAACCCATTAGGGCTTGAACCTACATATATATGGATACGCCTTGCCGGGGCTCGATCGCTTTACCAATTAAGCTATGGATATACATTTATTTAAAACAAAGTCCTTTAATACTTCATCAGTAAATAACTAATTCATCAATGCATCTAGAGTTCCCGGTATTTACGGGATGCAACGGAAGACTATGTTGCAACGTGCACAATGTGCATGTCTCTAAGCTACGTATCCTTGCAATTTACCTGCGCTGCGTTTGATGCTACTGCATTATTGCTGCAACATGCAGGAAGAAACATGTGTGATTTCATATTGAGATCAAATAGAAATATGATTAAAAAATGCATAACATTATTGAGATGATAAAATAATTAGGTATTGATTATTTTTCGAATGGTATGTCAAAATGTATACTTTTAAATTATTAGCTGACTCAAATAAAATAAAGGTTTAGATAACATATTACTAGTAGTTCGCCTCGAACTGAGAACTCGCGATTTCCTTGCAAACGAGATGACCAATATAACAAGAACCATGTGATGATTTTTTTTGCACCTTGTAGCTCCATGACCCGTTGGATCGATCCTGCTCATATACGAACTCTCAAATTATGTGTATCTCTGCCACAACTCAATCAAAATCAGAAAAACGTTACTAAAGTTATCGTCGAACAAACTCTCAAAATGAAAAAGCCATCGAAATGCCGAGACGTCCCAGTAGCAAGAAGTTGTTTGTAAGAACTGGCTCCGCTTACGCTCCACTCGTTCGACTACACCGTTATGAATAAAAAATAAAAACAAGCATAGATATTTAAGTACAACCTGAATAACTTAAAATAGCGTTTCAGTTACTACACTTAGTGACACACTTTATTAAATTTCTCGGTCTAAACACTGAAAAAAATAATTAGGGAACCTACTGAGATTACGGTAGGGTTTACTGAATAATCAGTAAGCTTAACTGATTATTCACCAAAAATTTACCGTGGTTTTAGTAAGGATCACTGATTATTTTAATCAGTGAAATAATAATATTAACAATTCACAGGATTCGTCGAATTGTTCTGACGAAATAGCATTTCTAGCTAAATTACATCTGTACATGATTCCGGGTAGTGTAGGTACACTATTTCGAATCTAGACTAATGGTTTCAGAGACTGAAACTCTGATTTTCTGTGAGCATAGTGTATTTATATCACAATACTTACCTACTACTTAAATCTGTACCTACCCATGTGAAACTGAAAGTAATAAGTATACCTACTCAAAAATGGTTGATATATCAGCTTTACCTCAAGGTAACTTAGAATTTCAAGTAAGTATAAAACTCTCGAATATTAAACCAAGTCTCTCCTCACGAACTTCTAAATTATGTTTATATGCTATTAGATTAGGTGTTAATATTTTAATTTATAAAAATAAAAAGAGCTAAATTAAAATAAGAACAAGGAGAGAAACAAATTACAACTTTATACTTTTGGATCGACTTAATATGTGAGTGTGCCAATTATAGCCTGTTGTTAATGAAAGGATAATTATAGGACATTATTATTAACGCACTACTCGTACTCTTGCTTAAGTCTATACATTATACCTGATAGACAATTTAGTAATCAAAGTTTAAACTAGATCGTTTTGTTAATGACAGCATTGTATCCACATGATATGAAAGCTAATTTGCAGTTCAATCGGAATAATGCTGCACTAGGGAAATAAGGAACTAACCAATAGGCGTTTTCTGACTTGAAATTAATTTAATTAATTAATTGACGTATTAAAAAATATAAAATTATGTTTACGTATGTATGAAACTGCCCTCCCATTACACTGAGAAAATGAAACAGCTAGAAATAAATAAGTTTTTGCTATTTACAACCGAGTGACTCGCTTCGCATGGAGCCTGCAAAGTTCGTTGCTAAAATCATAGAAGTCAACTTGGCTAACGTACGTATGTGAAACTATACCATTAAATTGGTTAAAAATAAATAAGAGAATCAGGTAAGGGTTATATTTACTAGGACACTTATTTGGATTTAAATGAGTGATTGGTAAAAATAACCAAGAATATTTAGCAATAATTGCTTGTTTGTCATTAACAAAGCTTTATTCCGTGTTTTAAATATGTCTTGGTTGTATGCAACCGAAAATATCTTAACCGAGCCAAATTGGTACTTTGCTATCACACAATTTTTTCCGTGTACGGTTCGCGTCTCGGCCGCTTGGCAACCTAATCCCAGGAGGTGGCATTTTTACGAAAGCGACTGCCATTTGGCCTGTGAACACAGAGGGGTAACTTAGCCTTGTTGGGTTTTTCTTCACCGAAAAGCGACAGGTAAATATCAAATGATATTTCGTAATACGTAAGTTTCGAAAACTCAGTGGTACGAGCCTGGGTTTAAACCCTCCCGATGAGACCTCCGGATTTAAAATCTGATGTCTTACCGCCAGGCTATCAGTATTTTTTCCACGATGTCAATGTAATATTTTTATTGGGATTAAATAGTCGGTTTAACACTTTTCGGTAAAAAACGTTTATCGATGACGCCTACGGTAACGTATAAAAGTGATCAATATACTACATTTTATAACCATATGCATCAAAGCAGCACAAAAAACACTAATTAACTATCAAAGTTTTAAATTTCCCAAGCTCCCTCCGAAACGTTCAATAATAAATGGTTGCAACAGTAACGTCATCGACTGCACACTCAGACGTAAATATTTAATGAAGATAATAAGTTAATTGTGCAATATTGGGTTTATGTACCTATATTTGTATGTAGTACTGTAAAGTTCCGTTATTATTATCAGAGACTATAGAGATATAGACGACCAGCCTAAGAACTTTTTGAAGCTCATGTCGATTGCGCCATCTGTGTCAAAGCCACCTAAAGATACCGAATATGTAAGATAAATGTCACCTGCATAGCTACTCCACCTGGTAGCGACTAGTGTACTACTAGTACGCTATTTGTTACCAGGTGGAGTAGCAGTGCAGGTGACATTTCTCTAACATATTCGGTATCTTTAGGGAGCTTTGACATAGAGGGCGCAATCGACATGAGCTTCAAAAAGTTCTTAGGCTGGTCGTCTATATCTCTATAGTCTCTGTTATTATGTAATGGAGATGGTCTCAAAAGTCATCCATTTCAATATTTGCTCCTCTTAAGCTACCTATACATACGTATGTATATTTAAACTCATCAAAGCCGTAAATTGTAACTCCCTCGTTTTTCCACTAGACTAACCTTTGATTGGGCACATCCCGCTGGTTATTTGCAATATCTTCATCCCCCCTAAAAAGTTAGGCTCGATCAAGATTAGGTGGGGTTAGGGAATTATTTGAAAAGTGCGTGGAGACTTTTGGAGTAGTCGGGACGGAGATTATATGAATTTATTGCTCATAGTTACTCGTAAGTTACTTTAGCAAGATATTAAATGTCTATGCTATCATAACAAATTTAGTATTTTCCTTTTATACTAAAAATCTTATAAAATGTCGTAACCTAAGTTATCTCATAGGTAAGCGTGCCCCACCGTAGATCGCATCATCACTTAATTACCATCAGGTGAGATCGTGGTTAAACGCCTGCCCATACTACATAAAAAAAAAAACAAATAAATGACTTAAAAGTTTTACTTGTATTACATTTTGTGGTCCTGTTTAAAACTGGGTTTAGCCAAAGCGTTTTGAAAAACTACCAACCTACATAATTAGATATTTATAAATAGAGAAAACTAGTTTTCACCAAAAATGGATTATTATGGTGGCGAAACCAGTGAAATATCATTTAAAAGTAATTTTCAGTGGAGAAGTGGACAAAATACAGCTGAAGAGAAATCCAAAAGTATGTGAATCATTCTGTATTAGATTAGCAAAGGGTAACTAAAGACGTATTCAACAGCAGAACAAAAAAAAACATAACCTAACTATAATACTGCACATGAATCATTGTCTACCATGTCTGACCAATATCTCTCAGTTGCTTAAAGGTTAGCTGGAAGAGATCCCTTAAAGGGATAAGTTCGCCTTTGTACACACTTACTATATTTTTGTTGGTCATGTACTTGTTTTGTGCAATAAAGTGTTTTACTACTACTACTACTACATAATCGACCATCTAACTTCAATGTTCCTATTCGTTGTATTTTAAATAACATTGTCTTTTCGTAACAGTGATACAGAGAGAATCACAGAACGATCACAAACGAAATGGTTTTGTAACCCTCATGTCTCCCCTACTGTTACAGCGCCTGAGCATTTGAACGGTGTCATTACGAAGCAACGATACACGAAATTTCAATAAAACCCAATATAAGGGTGATCCAGGATTGCTGGTATAAACGTACTAAGGTTTATCTGGTGCTTATTTAATAATGTCGATTCATGTTAGAATATATTAAGGCTCAAAACACACCAAGCGGAAGAGGCAGTAATGTATGGCGCTTTGTCGATGGTAGCTTAAATTTGTCTATGGCTTCCATACATTACTGCCTCCATTCCGCTGGGTGTGATTTGAGCTTGAGGATTGAATAAATAAATAGGTATATTTTTGTAGCCTATTTTACAGTGAAAAAACTTCCCTTCTTTTTCTCGCACGGAGAAAAGGTCTCGTCCATTATACCAAAATACTGTAATCTGAACGTGAAAATCTAGTGAATTCTGGGACAATTGTTCACATAGTATAAGTAGACTTTAGTGCGTATACTGCGTATTAACGTTTAAATAGTTCTATTGAATTCAAAACATAGTAAACGTAAAAATAAAGTAGTCTTCCTTACAAGATTGTAGTATCGGTTACATTAATCTAAATATGTTACTAGTCGTTCTGGTGGTATAGTTGTCATGTAAATTACGTTCTATTTAGATTCGACGCTTACTAAAACGGATTTATAGTGGTTTAATGTATTTTCAGTGTACTTACGTCTACTATCCGTACTAATCCGTAGTCGGACAGAATAGACGGATCAAACTTAACCAATAAAATACAGCACTATGAACAATGCATCAAAACGGCTTTGGCAACTTTTCTATTTTGCTAACAGAATCAGCAAATCCTCGATATTCCACCCAAACTTAGAATTCCGCATTATATATTCAACTTTATAAACAGGCTATAAGGTTGCATTTATATGGAACTAAATCACTGTGGATTTATAATTCTATATGTAATAAAACAGTCACGAAACGGCGCAGTGTCACGGGACGTCACATAAAAACATTTGCATCGTAATTTGAGAGGTTTAGTCGTAAAAACCGAGTCACGCTATTGCAATATAGCATTTTCTTATAGCTCGTGATTCTCGTGAAATCGCATATGTTATCATAAATAAAACGGGGTTTCACTCAATAATTCAAACAGCGACATTATTTGATAAATAAATATTATGGGACAATCTTACACAATTCAACCTAGTCCCACAGTAAGTTCAGTAAGGCTTGTGTTGTAATAGGTGACGATATTTTTTTTATATACAACGACGGTGGCAAACAAGCATACGGCCCACTTGATGGTAAGCAGCTACCGTAGCCTATGGACGCCTGCAACTCCAGGGGTGTCACATGCGCGTTGCCGACCCTTTAAAAACAAGAGGATTCACTGTGTTGTCGGCTAAAGGAACAAGAGAGGTCCTTCGTCGTCAACACACTGGGTCCTCTTTGAGCTCTTTGGCAACCTTACTCACCAATAATACACATAGATAGATATATATAGATAGAAAACATCCATAACTCAGGTAAAAATATCCGTGATAAGCACACAAATAAATGCCCTGACCAGGATTCCAACCTGGGACCACCTGCTTCATAGGGTCACTACCGATTAGGCTAGGAGGCCGTTACATTATATCAATGCTTTAAAATCCCGTCATATAATCAAAATGCGCTGTTTTCTTTTGCGATTCAAACCATAAATACATTCAGCCGGCACATATTTCTTCACGACCTGCGACCGAAATGATTTATCGTCACGGAATGTCTGCATTCTATGCTTTTGTAAATATATTCTTATTCCGGAACCACGGTTGGTAGGATGGACAGTGGACAGAATTATGAAGGCTCGGACAGGGGACTGTGATGTGCGAGGAATATCTGACTTACTGTAATATAAATTCTGTGCTTTGATGAAGAATTATTTTTGTTTGCGAAGTTCAAAAGTATTGACTGATAGTGCAGTTATTGGTATTTTTGAAAAAATACCAGAACATGTCATTAAATAGATGCAAAAGTTGCACCTAAATTTTATAAGTACACTGAATACTTTTTTTGGTGCCAGCAACCAAAGTTCGTTTGAGACTTGCAAACTGAGGCTTATTACTTACCAAAGTGTTTTGTTCTTTATAAGTAAACTTGGAGTTACAAGTACAGCCTTGGCCAGAAGTGTTGAGCACCAATGCGATTTTCATACAAAACTGGAAAGTTTAGTCCATCGTTTCCATCTTTGTTTAAGTTATTTTGTCAATTAATTTAAACTAATAGGCATGTTTTGTTGAAGTTAGTGGTAACTGCATAGAATATTTGCAATATGTCGCACCGACTTAAATTTACATTTTTGGTACCTTCTGTTTTCATATTTTTTAAGTACCTTGAAAGTGTTATTAAGTGAAGTTTTCTATATTTATGAATAAAATATAACATTTACCGTTACCGTACATTGTTAGGATAGGGAAATAATGCTTAACATCAAAATTGTAAACAAAGAACACCTATGCTCAACACTTCTGGCCAAGGCTGTATAAGCAAATAGACATTATTAACTCCTTACCGAATTTTGGTTATTAATGAAATATTATAGCCGAAGTAGTTGGACGGTCCTTTTTAGGGTTCCGTAGCGAAATGGCAAAAAACGGAACCCTTATAGATTCGTCATGTCTGTCTGTCTGTCCGTACGTCCGTATGTCACAGCCATTTTACTCGGAAACTATAAGACGTATCATTATCAAATTTTTACGTAAAGTGTATTTATTGTGTGTGCCGCTACTTAGTTTTGTAGAGATATTGCAAATAAAAAATGTGACAGAAATGATTTGCAAGTTTTAAAAGCACCTTACACATATTAAATACAGTTTTTGATGAAAGTTTATTTGTATGTTAATTTCATTTGTAATATCATAGAGTAACTTGTATAATAGAGCAGCACAGACTTAGAACTTTTTGAAACTTAAGTCTATCACGCCATCTAGTTGAGAGCCACTTAAAGATAGGTACCCAAAATGTAAGAGGAAATATCACCTCCATCTAGTACACGTCGTTACTGGATGGAGCTGATATTTTCTCTTGCATTTTGGCTGTCTTTAGGTCGCTCTCAACTAGATGGCGCTAAATACTTGGAGCCTCAAAAAGTTCTTAGACTATAGCTGTCTATAATATCTTTAAGTCTATGGTAATATAAAAGGAAATCATTTTTACTTTAATTGAAATTTAAATAAATGATTGATAATTAGTATCACAAAAATGATTCCGTCGGGAAGTATAAAATATGACGAATATTTTAAATATTTGGCACTGATTTAATTAAAAAGAGCCCCGGGAAAAATGCTTCAGCCATCTGGGGAAGGAATTTTAAATATCGCGCATAAGGAATATTTATTTGGCAATATTTGGTTGTTTTTGTCGAGCGGTGTTATTTTGAAATATGGTCAAGGGGTATTGAAATATCTGCTGAAATATACGGCTATATTTTTTCGCGTGAAGCTCGCGTAGTTTAAAGCAAAAATGTTTTGATAAAAAGCGTGGGTTTTTATTACAAATTGTAATACAGATTTCATATTTCTAAATGAATTCTTAACGGATTCTGTTTTAAGTTTGAAAAAGCTTTTCTATAAAATTATTAGAATTTTGATGGGTGGTTTTGTGATGAAAACATATTTATACATTATGAAGTAGGTATATAACTAAAATATTCGCAGATATGTAGATATATCAATCACATAGGTCATTATTTCATATCAACATGACTCAAAGAGAGTCTGAGGTTCATTTCTTCTTCTTCTTCTTTGTCCGTCCCTATTCCCATTATCTGGGGTCGGGTCTTCTCACATTTTAAGTTCATTTAAAGTCATATTAATAAGACATTGTGATTTGATATTGACAAGTCTTTAGGTACTCTTAATTAATTCTAGGCGACAATAAGGGGGGCTGAAATACTTAGTGGGAGAATTTCGTTTGGGTATTACAGGATGTAACAAAAATACTGTTGATCTGTACAAGGCCATAATAAAATTGGTATCGTATTGCGAGTAAGAAAAGTAGGAACAAAATTTTTTTCGTTCGTCGTTCCAGTCGGCTAGCACTTCATACACAACCGTTTCATTTTCGCAAGATTTTTTTTCTACTTTTAAAAGGATCACCATTTAGTTACACCATGTAGGTTCATTCACTGCCTTCGTTGAAAATAATGGAAAAATTCTCCCATGCATACCTATTTAAAATTACATTTCATTGAATAGAAAATTGAGTTTAACCTTGGTTGACGATCTTGTGCTGTTTGTTGACACAAGGATAAAATATTAATTTATTTGTGTAATCCTTAGACAAGATACTCTTTGTGTTCCATCCAATCACTTTTTAATAATGCTAAATAACATTGTTTCGCTCTTTTATAAATTGGTTTACAATGTTCTTACCTTCAAATTTTTTTTTGGGTATTGAAATTTATTAGGTACAAAATAGGTACATGAAAAAAAATTAACTTTGTAAAAAACCTAAAATTAACTTACTTAAAAATACTAAAAACTAAAAATCTAACTCTAAAACGGGCCCCTGTGGCATCGTGCCGAGGACGCTGGCAGCATTTCCTCGCTGAACTGCAATACTTATGCGAATTAGACAAATTAACTTCCAAATTAGACACAATGTTTTTCGTCATACTCACGGAAACAATTAAAGTTTAAAGGCAAGAAAATTATAAGTATAGAAGCCAAAACTTTGTTAGTCCCTTAGACATATACTATAACTATTTATAGCTCCCTCTAGATCTGCGGTGAATAACATATTTTACAGATAATGATTTTTTTTTCAAGGAGGTTCACTAAATAGTTAAAGTTCAAAAAAAAAATACGTAGGTATCAAACAAAATGCTTCCATATCTTAAATTAAACTTTTTCTAAAAATAACATATTATGTAACTGTACACTCGTACTTTATGTAACCACATTTATGTTTCCCTAACTCGTCACTCAGCAGAAATTGTAACAATAAGTGGGTACTAAAACACTTAGTGGGAGAATTTTGTTTGTAATTTATTCACCGCGGCGGACGGAGATAATGGAAAAATTCTCCCATACATATTCATAAGGAGATGACTTCTTTGACTTCCCCCTAATGTTAACGACCTCGTGGTATTTGTTGAAACTGGGATATGATATTGATTTAAATTGTACCCTGTGTAAACAACCTATTACCGATGACCAGATATGTAAGAGGGAATTAATATATTTAACTGTTTGGATACGAGAAAATTAGGTAGCTATGAGTCACGTGATATCTAAATTATTTTTAACTTGGGCGTTAAGGCTTATACAGTCGCCATCAGATATATCGAAGCGGCCAAGGTGGTAACAAATATCTGAACAACGCCTCTATTGTCAAGGCGATAAGGTGCATGCTCAGGTATTTTAGAGTACCTTGGCCGCTCCAATATATTTGATGGCGACTGTACTTACTAGTATACCTTCCTATGCTTAGAATGTTGTATAATAATCATAGCTCGGACAATCCATCGCAAAAACGTCGCAAAACGAATATAACACCGAAATAAAACAAGATATATTAATTTTTTATTACCTATGTATAGAATTTTAGTAATATATTTCTATATTACATTCATAACCACAACCCAAAAAGTGTCAAAAGTATGCATCTTGTTCCATACAAAATTAATATTTGCGATGAATTGTCCGAGCTATGAAAATAATCTTTTGTTTCGTTCAGGATTCAAGCATGTCATTTTGCATTCTTGTGAAGCTATTTCTACAAAATAAATTTTTCATCTATTGAAAGTACCTACCTAATTATATATATTAATTGGTTTACATAAGGTTTTTATTAATATTTAGTTTTTAATTTAGTTTTAATATAAGTATATTTCTAAGTAGTTTTAGTTGTGGTTCAATAAAGTTTTTATACATTATATATATTATTCTGTAGCCGAAGTGACACAGTTATTAAGAGTCCGGTAAACTTTTTTTTCGATTTCGCTCAACTTTTTGATGCTATTTTGCAGTAACTAACATAACTTCTATAATTTTGTATACATATTATGAAAGATCGTTTCTTTTTGAATGGAATAAATACAACGATTTTTTAATTTTATGCTTCATTTATAAATAATTCACCCTAAGCTAACACTTGTTTCGCGATTTTTGCTTGGAGAGGTGAAAAGAGTAAGGTTTTTCTTGATTAAAATTATGTTATAGAAGTACGTCAAATATGTAAATACATTGAAAAATGAGTCGCCTGAGGAATAAATGTAACAGTTTTTTTCATTTTCATATATATTTTTTAAGAGAGAGTATGTTTTGCTAGAGCAATTTTGCTAAAAATTGCCGAAGTTTAAGTCATATTTTTGGGAAGATATTAAAGTATTTTACAAATATAATAATACAAAAATAAACTTCGCTTTATGCTTTATGCAGATAATATAAAACATATTAGGGTCCATAACAAATAATAATTAAAAATCATATGACAAAATTGCCTGAGTCAACGTCCTCACTAAACAAGCTCTGTAAGAATTGAGTTTTAAGGCATTAAACATTAATATATATCGACCTAAAGTACTTTTTTGCAATAACAAGACTTCAAGCTATCTTACCAAATGCAATTCATGTGCATAATGTCATTATTAGCGATTTTCGTTTTCAAATCGTTACCGGACTCTTAAAGCGTAGTAAAGCTGCAAATGTAATTTTTTAATAGCCAGCCAGCAAAAAGGCCACCATTTCATACGGCTGTTCCCGAACATGGAAGTTTACTTAGGTTTTGTGTTAAATAGTTATCTGTATTTGGATGATCCTAAAAATCCACTGTTTAAATAAGACAAAGGGTTCAACCATAATATTTGCATGAACAACTTAAGAATAGTTCCACTTTGACATGTGAGTAAAACTAGATCTTATTATTTGTGAATAAGGATTAGATTTGAACAAGAGAGATACCGAGGTGTGTTGTATTACAATTTGTTGATAGTCTTCTTCTTCCCAATCCTTCCGTATCTCTATAAGTCGCCTAATAATGTTAAACCAAATTAATCTTTATTCCGTTTAACTTTAAGTTTAAACTACGATCAGAGTGTAGGAGTCGATACGATCTTGTGAAATTAGATGTATTTGTAGATAGTTGCGAAGTTCCGGGTTCGGTTTCCGAGGGTCCGAAGTTTGGTTGTTTTATTAATATGTTTGCTCCAAGATTTAGGGACGATCCTGTTTATTATGACGTAGGTAATGGGTTAATAAACGTATCAAACTCAATTTACAAACAAGTTGATGTAATTTCTCTTCCTTTGCCTGATTGGTAAGAAAATTTATACGTAGGTTATATTTTCTCAGATCTTGATATTCCCAATCTAACTTACGCTAACTTGAGTATACTGGCAGTGTGCACATAAATTTAGTAAATAAAGTTATAAATACTACATTATAAAAAAATATGCCAATAAAATTCTGTCGTGTTCTTGAATGAATTGTCACATTTATTTTGATTTAAATGTATTGTATGGTCGGCAAATATTAAACCACATTAATCAGTTCACGTAAAAACAAATACAAAAAAAAATTATACCTAACAAATATTTAAATGAAATAAAAATTATAATATGATTAAGTTTTGGCTTTGGTTTTTTTTTTCTGTACTGGTTTTGTTTTGAGGTGTTCAATAAAGAGTATTTGTACTGTATTGTATTGTTCTTAGAAAGATTGGTTCAAGATGAGAACCTAGGCTGTTTGTAGTACACGTTGTAACAAAATACACGCGAGGAAAAATTAAAAAAAACACGTCATTGTCGCCACAGAAAACAACTAACATCTCATTCCTAAGCAAAACAAATCACTCATTTAATCTCAAAAATAGCCGCATTAGCCGACCGAAACGCTCCCCTACCGAGGAAATTATTATAAATCTTCATGATATTACCATAGAGCAACTTAGGAACTTTGCTCTTTCTCGAGTTGAGTGGACGGTAACTCATCGGAGCCGAGGTACGAGGGGTTCGCGAAAGTATCTCGCTTTACAAGTGCTTGGGAGTTTTTGGAGTAGCGCAGCGTTTGCGAGGCGTTGGATTTTTGGTATCTTGTTAGTAGCAACACTCGTTAACACATTCAGTGCTGAGAACCCGACTGTCGGGTTCACTGTTTGTAGCTACTACGAGCTACATGTGACGAATTCAAGTACGTAGATAGCAGTGAAGGTGTTAAGTGGATTTAATATTGCCTTAATAATAATATTTATACGGTTTTTTTTGACATATTTTTTATGTGAATTACAATAGGGTCCCAAAATAATCATAAAAAATTACAAAAAGCACATAACGTGGCATAGCGTTCACGGAAAAAAAGCTTCCGGGATATTCTCAATCTAAGACATTATTATATTATGTTAAAAATATTTCCTCGTGACAAGCATTTATTTCCTTTAACGAAAATAAATTAAAGTTTTAAATATAACGCCGCGAATATATTTTTACCTAAGATAATATTAGAATAGAATAGAATAGAAATAGTTTATTCGTGAACACATACACACAACAGAAATAAAAGGAAAGAAGACATAAAACGAGAAAGTGCCACGAAATGGTCTCATCTCAGCATGATGCTGGCGGTTGTCAGCGCTGGTATTCCGAAGAGACCATCAGGTGAAAACAATTCACGAAAGGTAACACAAAAAAAGAAAAAAGATATATATAAAACTAAAATCAAACAAAGAGTATTAGAAGGAACACAAATATTATAGATATTGATTGTGACTTGTTTGATTAAAGTACAATCTCTCTTATTTATTCAATATGCTCTTAAAACAATACATTTCTGTATTTCTATTTTAAAAAAACGTGGTTTTATTAAGCGAAGAATCATATTTTTGGTAAAGGAAATAAATACTTGTCACGAGAAAATATTTTCAAGAAAATAATAATGTCTTGGATTGAGAATATCCCGGAAGCTTTTTTTCCATGTTTTAAGCGAATGTTACCGTAGTTTGATGTTTTGAAATATACTTTTATACAAGAAACAACACACATCCTTGGTATGGGTTTTGAGTAACGTACGTCACCAACTATTTTCATAGCGCGAGAAATATCGCCACCCAACCCTTACAAAGGACTCAGGTAGGGATGACATACTGACTCACACACACATGAATTCACCCCCAAATCGTACACTGGCGAACGAAATACTTGGAAAGCCTATAAAGGATATTAAGGGTTAGATATAGCAGAGACTATAGAGATATAGACAACCACAGCCTAAGAACTTTTTGAAGCTCATGTCGATTGCGCCATCTATGTCGAAGTCACCTAAAGATACCGAATATTTAAGAGAAATGTCAGCTGCATTGCTACTCCACCTAGTAGCTACTTGTGTACTACTAGTACGCTATTTGTTACTAGACCTAAGCTCATTTTCATAAGATATACAGTGTGTGGCCTATAACACGAGCAAAAAATTAAAACGTAGATTCTACTCCTCAAACTAAACAACGTTTGTTCAGCGACTTTAAGACAAAACTTACGGTTTGATTTTTAGTACATTATAAAGTTTACCCGAACACGCAATGTATTGCGAAATTGATTGTCTGTAGGGTGACAAGACTGACAATCAATGTCAATAAGACGGATTTTAACGTACATTGAAAATAATGTTTAGTTTGTATGAAAAGGAGACAATCTTAAGACAATTTTTTTTTTAAATCGTTGAACAATAGTTTTATTGTTTAAGGCGTACAATCTACGTTTTAATTTTTTGCTCGTATTACAGGCCACACCCTGAGTTATGTATTTCGTACTTCTGAAAAACTCAGTCGTGAAATCCATTTTATTGATAATGGCTTTAAACTGTTGTATGCATATTTTATTCGTGTTCATAAATTGTTAAATTCGTAATGATAAACATTCGGATGGCAATTTATAATTTGTTTTGGTATTAATTTGTTGACGTAAATGTTCACTAGTATTGGAAATACTGAATATTTAAAAAGACAAATTATTTATCATAAATATCTGGATTTCATAGCATATTAAAATTTTATATGTGGACTAGTGTAGTCAAAAGTCCCATTTTTTCGGTAGATACGATTAGAGACTTCATTCTTTCACTAATAGATAGCATATAGCTTGTAGCTTTATGAAGTACAGTCAGCATCAATAGTATCTTCCTACACGAAAGCCGCAAAAATATGTGACACGCTCTTATTTGTAGAGCCATAGGAGCGTGTCACATATTTTTGCGGCCTTCGTGTAGGAAGATACTATTGATGCTGACTGTGCTATTTAATAACTCCATATCGACAAAGCGGGTCTGACACATAATTCATACATCAATTAGAGAATTATTTAAAGAAATTAATATTTTAACTCTTGCGTCCCAATATATCTATGATAATATTATTTTTGTTGTAAAGAATATACACACATTCAAGAAGAATTCTGACATCCACAGCTATAACACTAGAAATAAAAACAAGCTTGCTACCAGACGATGTCGTGTCCGCAAAGCATATAAGTCATTTTTTGGCCAGGGTATTCATATTTATAACAAGTTACCCGTCGATGTTTTGAATCTATCATTTCCCGCTCTTAAAAAATACTTGAAAAAAACTTTAATGTCAAAGGGTTATTACAGGGTCGAGGACTATATGACAGACATATATGCATGGCCCAAACCAGAATCTATAAAATCATCTAACATTTAGAGGACACAGTTCAAGTAAGAAAGAATATCAAACGTATTGCGAAGCAGTCAGATTTGGATTTTATTTTTATTTTTCATTTTAATTACACAATAGGCAGGTACATGTCTGTCTCTCAAGCTGTTTTGATATGCCTTCTTGAAGAACTACGCATTATTGTATATAGTATCTTTAATGTATTTGTAGTACTGTTTTGAAAAAATAAGTCCCGCCGAGTTTCTTGCCGGTAATAAGTAATACTTCTCGGGTCAGAGGTGTAGGGTTAGAACCGGTGGTAGTTTCTTTTCTCTCTGACGTTCATAAGTGCATTGTAATGTGCCTAAATTGAAGAATAAATATCTTTTATCTTTTATCTTTTATTCATTCATCAAATCCTTTAAGCTGTCTATAAATAATGTAAGTATTTTTTGTACCACAACGATAGCAAACAAACATACGGTCCACCTGATGGTAAGCAGCTACCATAGCCTGCAACTCGCAGAGGTACCTATGAACTGGACCGCAACAGAACTCGATTGCCACTACCTTATTTAATTTGAGCCAAAATAATAATCTTCATTCTGCAGACCTTAAATAAAAACGACACAGAATCCATCGCCTCTGTCGGAAATAAATCCGAAATACAAGGAAACCGGTCCTTAGCAAAATAAACCTCTTGCAGCCAAAGTCGGCATTACTCTTTTGTCGAAACAAATCCAATACAAAATGCGGGAAACACATGACAGGAGCGGCAAGTGCGAACTGTGAATTCAATGTAAGTTCTTGGGTTCTTCTTCTTTCGTGTCGATGGTTCCTATATGAAGGATGCCCAGAAGGCAGCGGTGTTGACAGCCCTGGTCGTCGCGTCCCTCAGGTCAAGTTCCGGGCAGGAGTACGGGCATGCGGGGCACGCCAGCAGGTGCGCCATTGTTTGCGCTGCTGTGTCGCAAGCGCATTGGGTGGAGTGGTTACGAAGTAGTCCCCATGCGATCATGTTCTGCCTGCAGCGACCAACCTGAGACCTGAGCCTGTTCAGCGCCTTCCAAGTGGGCCATGGTTCTTTGTGGCCGAGCGGTAGCTGTTCCGAGACTGGAACACATGTGTCTGGCGGTGGGCACTGTTCTTGGTTAGTAGCACGGGATCTAATTAGCAACTCGTCTATGGGGCAACTCGTCTAAGACGCAGGTTGTCTAAATTGCAGCTTATCTACATATGAACTCGCCTTAAAGCAACTGGTCTACACGATTTTTTAAGTAGTAGCTAGTCTAATTAGCTACTCCAAAATTCTCAAAATGTTGAATCCTCAACTTAACTAGACGGAGCCCCGCTTCGCTCCTATTTCTGGGCGGTTTGCCTTTCGGGCAACTGAAGCTACCTAACGAACCTAACCTACCTACTTATTGATTTAGTTTGATATCCGTGAAAACATTACACTTTGGGGAAAAAAACGTAGGTAGGTAGGTAGGTTAGGTGCGTTAGGTAGCTTCAGATGCCCGAAGGGCAAACCGCCCAGAGATAGTTAAGTTGAGGATTCAACATTTTGAGAATTTTCTGGTTAAGGGATTTAGCGAGAAAAGTACTATTCAGTTACATAGACCAATAGCTAATTAGACGAGCTGCTACTTAAAAAATCGTGTAGACCAGTTGCTTTTAGGCAAGTTGATATGTAGACGAGCTGCGATTTAGACAACCTGCGTCTTGGACGAGCTGCCCCCATAGACGAGTTGCTAATTAGAACCCCTGCCCGTGCTACTAACCCCTTAGAGCTAGCCACGTCAGTACGTCTAGCATGACTTACGTTGTCGCGCGACTCTCCATACTTCAGGCGCGACTCGAAGTATGGAGTCGCGCGCAACGCATGTCGTGCTAAGCCACCAGATATGACACAATAATGAGAGTGACGAAATCTCTTTCGTTAGATTGACATATTTATAATTATAACAGGGCGGTGTCGGAACGCTCGGACCCGGAACCACCCGTTCGCTGCTCGTGTAATCCTCGGAACGCCCGGTGTCGGGCCGTCGACGTGCCAGATCCGGAACATGAAACCGTGAATCATCTTTTAGGAGTCTTAGATCCGATCTTCAGCAGCTTCAGGATAGAAAAAGTCCTTTCGGAGCAGTGTGGACCAACATTTATATCCCTAACTTGTAATATTCTGTCAATATAGTTGAATAACTATCGCAATAGAATGACTACGATAATAAATATTGAAGATGATTAACATTACATAGTTTCTAAACTCGATGAAATATATTCAGGTGTTTTATAAAACCTATAACTTCGCTGCTTAATTAATCTCAATATGTAAAATCTAACTGCACTAGAAATTCACGAAAATTTCGCAAATTTCGCCCCATTTATTCAGGCAACATTTTATACAATTCGATTGGAAGCCCCAATAAACGAGACAAAAAGGTTCCCGTCGAACGGTACCCTAAAAATAAACATTTCTCGATCAAAAAAGTGAACGAAGCGTTGACAGAACTAGGAAAATATTGTTCGTGAATCGGCGCTTTTACCCTTTGTGGCGGCCGTTTCGTACAAAAAGTCGTAACAGCCATTCTTTTTGGGCTAAATAAGTTCTTTTCAAAGTACACTGGGCTCGGAATGGAAGGCTGGGTATCGGCAAACACGTACAAGTAGGTTATTTTATTAGTAGAGTTATTCCGATTCAATGATCGGTGAGTGAGATGGAGATTATGTCTATTTTATTTGCAGTGTTACTTATCGTGTCCTTTTGGGTTCAAGAATACCTCTCACTTAGGCTAGCGGATTCCTCTCATTGTATAGGGTTTGGATTTGGCCTATATTTAGCACGATTTTCTTCGATTTATACACGGCGTCCTTAGAATTCGATTGCCAGCGAAATTTGAGCGCTTTCCTCATATAGTATAAATAGTCCTCCTCATCGATTTCGATGACGGCGACCCTAATGCAAACCTTATGGAGGTTGACTATTGTGAGCCCTGATATGGCTGGCCAGGCCGAACTTGATCTTGAATACCCATTTACACATGTGGCAGTAAAGCTGGCCAGTCGCGTTGTAGGTGTACACGTAAGAGGGCTTAGGTCTCTCTTTACGTAGCTGCCTCTTTACTTCTAAGGTTGTGAGACGGTTATGTTCGAAGTTCGAATTCTTTGACGCTGTCATAGATGGTGAAACGCCAAAATGATCTCATAAGAAGCAAAGAAAAGCTAAACCAGCTTCGGTCTGCCTAATGAATATTTAACGAGTAGTATAGGTAATATATCCAGGAAAAATATGTAACTATAATGTATAGGGGCGGACACGTTTTGCATCTACACAGCGGTTTTATTACTCAATGAACTATCTGGACGGAATACTATTATAGTATTTTGTGCAACAGTTACATAATAAGGGTTCTTAAGATACGAGGGTCGAACAAACATACAAACAAATTCTCTCCCGGCGGATTGTGCCGGCGCCCCCCTTGTCTACAGCGGCGGGCGGCGGCGCGCGGGGTTTGCCCCGGCATCGGCAACAGACCCATTATATCCCTAAAAATCGACTTTTGAGTCATCTTATGACAACGTTCATAAAGTATATGCTTTGAATATACCTGTCAGTCATTTTATTGGCAAATTAGAATGCAGGAATAGAAAAATATGTGGGCGAGTTTAGTGCAAGGGACCACTTTGTCGATTTACAAGGGCACTTTTTTCTTTTACCAATAGATAGTGTACTTACATCGTGTATTTTTAGAAAGTACTAGTAACTCCATATCGAAAAAGTGGTCCCTTTTTCCGTACACTGGTACATATTATTATGTGACACTATGTTCTATTCTCACATATTCAAATAATGAGAACCTCATTGTTATAAGCCGAGGCTTGACCTGGGTCAAATTACGAACTTTTTCACTTTTCACTCTTGCCGTGGTTGTACAAGTGTGAAAGAGAAGTTTTACAACCGAAGCTGTCAGTTTGGTTGGATGATACTACCTATAGAATTAAGTGGCGACTGAGCTCATAACGCTGTCTCCTTCTCTCTTGCCGTGGCGGTGCAAGTGTGAAAGAGAAGTTTTATGACCTCAAACGCCACTTAATTCTGCGGATACTATAGTCTAAGCGGATGACAGTTTCTACAGTTTGGTTGGCTATTGTCCATATGTGAAGTCTTTTCAAAACGCCATTTTAACCGACTTCAAAAAAGGAGGAGGTTCGACTTTCGACTGATATTTTTTTATAAAAAAAATTATCATTATTTTTTTGTATGTATGTTAGGTACTCGATATCTCCGTGAATCGTGAATTGATTTTCAAATATTTTTTGTAATCGAACGGGTATAACCCCTAGATGGTCCCGTTGGCACCAAGTCGGGGTCTGATGATGGGATCCTGGAGAAATCGAGGGAACTGTTCAACTATTATAGGCACACCCATAGTGATTTCACTATTTTTTACAACAACTTGGCCACTTCCTCTTGGAATAGCGGATCCTAAGTGAAGTCGGTTCTTTTTTGTTTAAAATTATTAAAGCTCAACATTTCAAAAAGTGAAAATTCTTTGAATCTATTGTTTTAAGCCATTTTGGTGCTTTTTCCACGGTTACTGCACCACATTACTGTTTCCCTGAAAGCAACAGAACCTTGAAAAATAACCGCCTGTGGAGACCGGGGAGTACTTTATTTAAACTACCATTCCTTACCGCCAAGCGACTAAGCTACTAGAAAATTCCTCAAGTTATACCTCTTACGTTCTACCATACGCTTTTACTTATACTTTAATTCTCTACCGTATTACTCTACCGCAAGGTTGATTTTCCAAATGCGCTTGCAACCGAGATAATAGCTTACAAAAGTTGCCAATCTGGATCCATTCCAATGCGCAATTTGAGCAAGATCTTATGTACACGCGCGACCGCTCCAAATATAACCTTATTGTTAACGTTGTAAAGTAAAATTCAGCGTAACAGTTTAGTGAGGTAAGTGTCCGTGTAGGTAACCATCATGTGGTATTAAAGCGAACCGCGCGAGATAAATTTCTCCGTTCTATTAACGCCACCGTTGACAGTCCACCATCGCTCAGCATCGCAATACACGCCAGTGCGCGGGTACCCTAATATTTTCTAGCTGTTTCTGGTCGTTTTGATTAAGGACCCTTCGTCTTGGCTTGCTGTATAATGACCCTGAAACAGTAATATCTGTATCTGTACCTACATATATTTATTTCGCAGTGCAAAGCATGCTTGCGTATAAATTCGAGGCGCCCAAACCAAGCTATATTAGGCTGCGTTTCCATGCTTTACCAGTAATGTGATTGTTAAGAACCGATCCTAGAGCTGCGTTGTGCGAAAATAAACAAATGAAGTGATTCTATTGGTTTTCAAAAACACATTACACGCTACACATCCTCGGTCATCTGTGGTGGAAACGCAGCCTTAATAGTAAAATAAGTCGGTATAAGTACTTTAAGTAGTCCATAATAAGTACACGGAAAAAAGCTTCCGGGATATTCTCAATCCAAGACATTATTATTTTCTTGAAAATATTTCCTCGTGACAAGTATTTATTTCCTTTACCAAAAATATGATTCTTCGCTTAATAAAACCACGTTTTCTTAAAATAGAAATACAAAAATGTATTGTTTCAGGAGTATATAGAGTAAATAAGAGAGATTGTACTTTAATCAAACAAGTATTCTTTTAGGTAAAAAAAAACTAGAAAATTTGTAAGAATATATTCGCTTCGTTATATTTAAAATTTTAATTTATTTTCGTTCAAGGAAATAAATGCTTGTCACGAGGAAATATTTTCAACATAATATAATAATGTCTTAGATTGAGAATATCCCGGAAGTTTTTTTTTCCGTGTACTTTGATTATCCTAATTAATACATTAACTTTTCGTCTCGAATTATTAATTTTATCCATAACTGATGGAGAACGCCCTTTGATATTATGTCCACCATTTGTACTTTGAGCAATAAGGATTAAAAAAATGTTTTTGATTAAATAAATTGCAGGTACCTATATAAAATTATATTTTCTCAAACATACTCCGAAATGTATGCGTTAATGTCACGAAATGAAGACATGAAGTTGCTCATTTAAGTTTTTGGAGTTGAAGCGTACATTATTGTCCGCTGCTCTAACTTTTTAAATTTGCTTACTAAGATTACACTGACAAAGGAAATATCACATACAGCCAACGACCACTCTTTATGAAAGCATACTTGCGACATAAAAATTAAAAAAGAACTATATTTATAAGCGGTTAAACATGGTGCTCGAATAGCTTTTTCAAATGTCAAGTGTAAAAAATAAAAAAGGCGCAATGAAAACATTTTACTTGATTACTTAATAGTTATTTTAATTATAATATTTTCTTACAATGTTTGAGAAAAGCACTATACAATCCTTGGCCGGAAGAGAGATTGCAGGACTCGCTTTATCCGGTATTGTCTACCGCAATCTCGTCCTTAAATCCCTTACTTCACGGCCTCTGAAGTAATGTACTATTATGATAGTATAGGGATAGACTAGGGTTTATAAAATGCAAGCTTGCTAGCGCTATTGAAACAGTGGCGTGGCGTTGACTAATCAGCCACAAGAGTTGTAAGACGTGGACTGAGCGGCTATTACACAATCTCTTTGTTTTATTGCTGCTATGTCTTAAGACCTAGAGTTTACACGAAAATAGTTGTCTACAGTCGCCTTAAAGCATTCAACCAGCCGGAGTGGCCATTGGCCCTCTACCGAAAATATATGACCAGTGGTCATATTTTTTGTATGGACTAACGTTTATCTAATGTGGCTATTTGTACGTTACGTAAGAATAGCCATACATTTGATGTTACCTACCCCCGCAAAAATCGGCAGACTTTGTTTTGTATAGAAAATGACAGACATGGCTACTCCCGGGTTGAATTCTCTAAAACAGTCGCATAAAATACACAAATAAAAATTACGGTACGAAACAATGCCGACGCCGGATGCATTTTTTGTTATTAACAAAGTATTAGCGGAGCTGAAGCTAACGCGTAGTCCCTTTCGACAATTTAATGAAATGTACGGGGTACTAACATACTAAGCAGATGCTGCCTCGGCTCATGTCATGGGACGCAAGGAAATACAGTGGTGTAAGGGCTATTGAGATTTAATAGAATTTAAAATGTACCATGCTTTTGGGTGAAAATGATGTTATAGTAGCCCTCAACCAATGTGACGACCGGGGCCATAAAACCCTTGAGCTCGCGTTATCAGTTATCCATTGTGTTGCATTGTGGACTTTTATGGCCCCGGTCGTCACATTGGTTGAGGGCTACTATAGTCCACTGGATGCAAAACTGGACGTCGGCCAATTTATATCTCTGGCAAGTAATATTCTTATTATGAATGAATAACTCACTCAGTAAGTTTATCATGTCAAAGTTACACATCATTCTCTTTTAAAAATTTTCGTTAATTCCCACAAAACTTCGCGTCATTATAAGAGAGCAACGACCTCGCTAGATTCATGGACCCCATAAAAGCTTCGTCGGAGAAGTGGAGAAGTGTCTGCAAAGTGAGATCTACGGCGCCGCCATTACCAACGACAACATATGGCGTGACCGACGTACTCGGAACGAATTTTAATTCTCTTTGTTTTACGTAAAAATACAGTGTGTGGGAGAAATAAAACTGAGTTATATGACCTTTTTAAAGTTATTACAACTCCAATGCATTAACTACGCAATACAACTAGTGTCTGTGAATCAGAAAGCTTTAAAATTATTCCGATATAACTACAATACAACTTCAAATATTGTTTGAATCCAAATAAGTGTCATGGTAAATACACCCTTACCTGATTCCCTTATTTATTTTTAACAAATTTAATGGTAAGTATAGTTTTTCATACATACGTTAGCCAAGATGACTTCTTTGATTTTAGCAACGAATTTTGCAGGCTCCAAGCAAAACGAGTCACTCGGTTTTAAATAGCAAAACACTATTTATTTTTAGCTAATTAATTTAACGTAACATAATTTTCTTTTAGAAATCTTCGTTAATTCCCACAAAACTTTGTTCGCGTCATTCAGAGAGCAACGACCTCGCTAGATTCATGGACCCCATAAAAGCTTCGTCGGAGAAGTGGAGAAGTGTCTGCAAAGTGAGATCTACGGCGCCGCCATTACCAACGACAACAGATGGCGGTACCGACGTACTCGGAACGAATTTAAATTCTCTTTGTTTTACCATAGACTTCAATATATAGTAGACGGCCATAGCCTAAGAACTTTTTGAGGCTCCGAGTATTTAGCGCCATCTAGTTCAGAGCCACCTAAACAGAGCCAATATGTATGAGATAAAATCAGCGCCACCTAGTAACGACTAGTCTACTACTAGTACGTTATTCGTTACTAGGTGGCGCTGATTTTATCTCATACATATTGGCTCTGTTTAGGTGGCTCTGAACTAGATGGCGCTAAATACTCGGAGCCTCAAAAATTTCTTAGGCTATGGCCGTCTACTATATATTTAAGCCTATGGTTTTACTTATAAATACAGTGTATGGGAGAAATAAGACTAGGTTATATGACATTTTTAATTTAAAACTACAACTCCAATGCATTAACTACGCAGCTGGCAACTGTGAACCAGAAATAACTATTAGAATTTGCTTGAAAATTATTACGATGCAACTCCGATACAACTTCAAATACTTTATATAAATTTCCAAAAAAAGTTGGTACTTGCGGAGATTAACATCAATAATTATAAAATTGTTTGTTATGTTTTGAACTAGAGCCTCTTTTATGTAAACCATAAAGCCTGCCTGATTGTAAGTGGACATCATAGCCTATGGACTCCTGAAACTCCGGGGGTTTTACATGCAATTTCTATTATTGAATTATATCTGCAAAAAAAACTTTTTTTATGGTGTACAAAAAATGGCATAAAATAAAATAATAAAAAATAGCATGTTATTGATTAATATTCATAATATTCCAAAAAAACGCCCTCCACAAGCTTCATTGTGACCTTAAAATTAAATTTTAATCACATTTCCTTTCCTGTATTTCTTCCTCCCTAGCCGTCTCGTATTAATCACCAAAATATTTTATTTATAAAGACATTTTTCCCGTGAACGTTGACCTAAATAGCTCACCTATTTTTTCATCACACCCCAGCTGCCAAAGCCGTCGTTTACTTGATTTTCTTTTAAAAATAATCTTTTTAAATTTAAATAAATTATCAGTCCGGGGGGGATTTCCGTCAAAACGCTCCGGGTCCGTAATCAAATAAAATCACCGGGAGGATTAGACGATCGAAACTTCCGCTTTGACGTTGAAGGGCGACTCCTAGTTCTACTCTTCTTATTTTTTTTTAGGTATTAAAAAGGTCAATTTTTATGTTGTTGTTGTAAAAGCTATAGTCCCGTTAAAAATAAAACTTCAATATAAAAATAATTATCATAATTTATTTAAGTACTGTAGAGTATTGAGTGTATTTGATAAAACAAAACTTGCTGTGATATTAGAATACAAACACTTGTTGGGCCAACTGGACAGGTATAAAAGACCATCTCACCTCCGGACCTTAACTGATGAACCCTATTTTAAAATACCCTATTCTAAAAAGACCAATGAGTATGGGAAAAGGCTCTGGTCAACATACCTACCTAATACCCTGAACAGCTTACCCAAACAAGTAGTTGAAAGTTTAGTAAAATATCCTGATAAAGTAAAGAGTACCCTTAAGAAAACACTGATTAATAATAACTAATGTACTTCTTCCTTTTTTTTTGTTAACCTTACTTAGCTAAACTAACAAAATAGCACTAATTACCTAATTAACATAAACCATAAATAATTAAGGCTATACCTACTTAGTTAAGATAATCTCAGAAATTAGAGATTGTAACTGAGTCCAGAACAATGTACTTACTAACCCTAAATTTAAAATAAACAGTTTAAATTTTTTTTTATGTATACAAGAGACGGCATGTTTGATAGTTCTCAAATTTGTTGTAATTGATTTTTATACAGAGTGTAACAATAACACTGGTGATCCGTTTAAAGACATATTTAGTATCGTGTTGAAACTGAGAAAAAATAGGAGAACCAAATTTTTGATGCGAATTTTTTTTATTTATGTGTCCCACCGTCTCAGCCGGAAACCCTCCATCGAAAACCAAAATTTTATTCGCGTGATTTTTTTTTCCTATATAGAATACGATACCACTTATGCCCTTAAACGGATCAGCAGCAGTTTTGTTACACCTTGTATTTATTTACCTAAAAACAACATAATTCATATCAATAAAATCAAGTTCGTTACGGTAGACTTAGGAACATTCCAGATTACGTCTCTCGCCTTAACATAATTTGTGCAAAAGGACATTTTTCACATCGCAATCTCAATGAGAATCCCGCCGACCTTTGTGGAGTTATGCCGTTATCCCCAACACGGGAATTAAGACGGATTATTGAAAAATGAGGTGTCGACGGTTTTCGCGGTCCATTGCTTCGAGATTTGATTTCTCATCTTTCTCTGTCATGTGAATTTAAGACGGATGCAATTGATTTTCTATAATTTTGCGATTTGATATTCTCGTTTTGGTGCGTCATGGGAACTTGCAAAGAATGGATCTTTGTGAATCTTTTGTAATTTTCTTTCTCCAGTTGATTTTCGATTTTCAAGGAGTTCTAAAATCTAATTACATAATTGACAGAGGAGCCGAGCGTAGCGAGGCGACGAACGTCTCCGTTTTCACTGGTAGGTACGACGATTTGGCATTTTGATGTGTGTATATTGGTTGGTTGGTTGGTTAGTGTCGGTCTAGAGGTCGCATTTTTCATCCGATTTCGATGAAACTTGGCATGTACGTTCCTTGATTTATTTGCCAAAAATTGTCGAGCCAATTTTTTGATTGGGGGGAAAATGAGGAGGGAAAGGGGGAAAGTTTGCTGTCGCGTTATTTATGTTCTCCGAAGTCTACGGTTCACAGAACCACTAGTATTATATTACGATTATGTTGTTTGATGGTTCTATTATAGTTTTCTCTATTTGTGTCTGAATATAGACTTATTACTCGTAAGGTGCAAACATGGTCTTTTTTCAATAACTATCTATATTAATAATTATAAGTAATAAACGGACCACGCGGACCACGCGACCACGGGGACAATGTCCTCGAAACGTCGAAGGTAATTTAATAAATATTTACGCGGTTAAGTCCCGTTTACTATAAATAATTATGAGTAAAAACCGTGAAAGTCTACATCTGTGAACTATATATGTATATTGTTAGCGGTGATTAGGTAATTATGAACAACTTTGGCCTCCCCATAGAAAACGTCGACGTCTGATGGGCAAAATATATAAAACGGTCAAAAAAATGGTGACATTGAAGTTGTTCACTTAGTACTAGTTATTTAGTATGGCCCACCAAATCACCTCGCACAATATCGCTAATTATTGAAAAAACAACAGTATACACAGAAAAGAAAGGAAAATCGATAATTTCTTGAACCAAGTATGATTTTGTTGAACCAAGTATGATTTTGTTGATCCAAGATAGAACTTACTTGGTTCAAGATATTTTTTACTTGATTTAAGAAATTATCGATTTTCCTTATATACAAGAATGAAGATATCCTTTTATCTGTGTAGTCCAGTAGCTGACATAGCTATAAAAAACTATCAATTATACGATATTCTTTCATTCCATTAATTAATATTGTTAGTTTTCCAATAAACATACATATAAATACCTTCATTTCGTTACGACTTTCATGAGTTAAAAGATAACTTGAGTTTTTGTTATCTGACTGTAAATAATTTATGACATTATTCAACTTATGTTGTAATGGATGACAATTATTTTAATGTTTAAACATTGATCAACCAAAAACCACCATAAATACAATGGGAGCAATTTATAGCTAATATAATTTACAATTAGAACAAAAAGAAATTGCCTATAATAGTTGAAGAGTTGCCTTGATTCCTCCAGGATCCCATCATCAGATCCGCACCTGGTGACAATGGGGCTAACTGTGAAGTATACTCTTTCAAACAAAAAAAGAATTTTCTATATCGGTCTAGCCGTCTTTGAATAATCGGTGAACATATATAAAAAACAAACAAAGATTCCGACGAATTGAGAAACTTCCAGGACGCTCGCGTGAACTCGCGTCCCCATACAAACGTAGTTCAGCTCTCCCAAATTTGGCATGGGTATTCTAGCAGTACAGATCTATGTCGGTAATTCGTTTTCGTTGCTAAAAATTGTAATACAAAGAAAATATAGCAAAAATAAGTTTTGTATGTAAATCTGTATCTGGCTGTATTTTCTTTGTATTACAATTTTTAGCAACGAAAACGAATTACCGACATAGATCTGTACTGCTAGAATGCCCATACCAAGTTTCGTGGTTCTAAAGCATGTCGTTTTAAAATGAGAGCTAAACTACGTTTGTATGGGAACGCGAGCGTCCTGGCGACTCTTATGTGTCGCTTTTTTCTCTGTCACCTTTTATAGACCCTGCACCTACTTGTAGAGAATGCCTTAAGGCGTTTAGTCCACCATTTGTACCTTCTTGTATTGTGCAATAAAGTTTAAATAAATAAGGAAATAATAAATCTTGAAGTAGGTTGAAAACAATTTCAATACCCCAAACGTTGTAGCTCAAGTTAATAACCGTGCGCGCTACAAGAATTATTTGAAATGGAAATCGTAGAACAGTTGATTATATTCTCTCGACTATAAAACACGGTTATCACGAAGCGTGTGACATCGTGAAACACCGCACCCTTCCATTAGCATTGCAAATGTCGGGACACATGGGAGAAAGAATTTCTCTCATGTTAGGTACACGGTTTTGGCGTTGGTAAGTTTAATATGAAATGTGACGTTTGATATTAAAGGTTTAAGGACGTTTGTAAGTAATTTTTATCAAATCTGGATTTGCAAGGTTTCCGAGTTGTAGAGCGGTTACAATATTTACGTTACTTTGGGCGCTAAGTGAGATTTACCGCCATAGGGCGCAGCGGAAAATCTCACTTCACACTTAGGAGAAGACGTAAAATTATGAACGCACCACAGGCGGTAATAAGGAAGGTTTCAGATCGCTTGTTTATGGCCCTTACCTTCGGTTTGGGCCACAAATGCCAGCGATCTGAGACTTTCTTTATTTTACCGCCCTAGGTAAGAACGTAATGTACTATTTTTGATCAGTAACTGTGTGATTGAGCGTTGGTAGCCTGGCGGTAAGACTTCTGACTTTCAATCCGAAGGTCTCGGGTATAATATATATAATCGCTATCCGGCGAAGGAAAACATCGTGAGGAAACCTGTATACATCTGCGGAGAAATTCAAAGGTGTATGTGAAGTTCCCAACCCGCATTGGGCCAGTATGGGGACTATAACCCGATCGTTCTCGTGTATGAGAGGAGGCCTGTACCCAGCAGTGGGGCGTATATAGGCTAACATATTACTATTTTTTAACAGTATATATAATAAATTGTTAAACGAAAATATGGGTGTTCATTTCATTTTTACCTAAGGCACAGAGTAATTTAATTTCTTGAGAAGCTTGTTTTCTAAAAACTTGTTTATTGCTTTCTTAAACAGTTTTCGTTAAAATGCTGAAAACTAATAGATTCAAAGAAGACGGTAAGTGTTCCAAGAAATTCAATTTCTGCGAATATTAATATACATCCGTTAGGTAATTTAAAAAAATACAATTCATATCTTTAAAACGTTTATTGTAGGTATTGTTGCTTGTAACACAACAAAACAGGACATATTTTAAAACTCTGCACTCTGTTATAAATACTGTACCCTTTATTTAACTAAAATTTGTAATTTTTTTCACTTAAATATCATGTTTTTCCTAGTATATCGATAAAATAAAAAATAAGCTTCTAATCTTAACTATAAAACTTTCGTGAGACTCTAACATTATTAAAAAATATTTATAACGACAAAAATTACGTGAGTAACCCGTTATAAATATTTTTAATAAGCTTCTAATCAGTGCCAACCGTAAGGGTGCCTATAATACTGGCAGCATTGCCGCGCTGAACCTTTCTGTTATAAATATGCACTGTGAAAAAAACAATTGTCTACCTGATGCCGCATTAATAAACGCCGTGCCGTATGCCGATAAAAAAACAAAAGTCTTTATTTAAGACGATGCAGTAAAAACGGTTAAGCAAAATATTACATATTTAACGTATATCAAATAAAACTACTTGCACTTCAAAAACCATAAAAAGATCAGAGTTACCGTCACCCGGATATGATCCGGATGATTTATACTGGTGATTGCGATCGTCCCGCCCGACCGGGCCGGATAATCGATATCACGTTGCACCTTTATTACCCCTAGCTTAGGGCTGTGCAACCGGATATTCAATAAAACGTTACTTCTACATTCAGGCCCCATCCAGTTTTTCACAAAATCTATATAAAAAATACAGTCACAACTCACGATATGTTTCGGAAAGCCTAATAGATTCGATAAAATGCCCTAAGCGTTTTATACCGCGTTCACGAAAACTGCGCAAAATCCGAGCGATAACGCTCGGGGTGTTTTTCGTGAACAATTACTTTTTTAATGTTTTAAGAACCGGTTCACGACGTTCGCATTCCTGTGCGCTGTCGACTGAACTGAAGTTTAAAATTAATAATTTTGAAACGTCATTAAAATTGTGACTTTAGAATAATAGTTTAACTTTAATTATCAGATGACAAATCCAAAATTGTGTAGCTTGCAAGATGTCAAATAAACAATCAACGCAATAAAAGCTACGTAATGAATTTTAAAAGTTAAACAACAATTAAAAGTAACTAAAACTAACATAAAACTAAATAGTTAATTCTAAAAATAAAACTAAACTAAAACTAAAATAACACATAATTATAAAACATAAAAGACTTAAAAATCTGTACATATTTACAGGTAAAAAACTGGCTCAAGTTCGGAGCCCGACGGGAGGGTGCCCAGAAGGCTGGCGGAGTTGCCACGCTGAATGGCGATTTCTATGCGTTGGGCAAGGAAAGCGCCAGCCCTCTGTTCACCCGTAGCATCTTTGAGGCGTTTCCCCAGTTGCCTAAAGATCGCGTGAGCTCCGGGTCCCCAGGGTCCGAGGGTTTCCACCCCAAACGGCACAAACATGTAGCTGGAATCGATCGCTGCATATTTGCGCCGCTTGAGGCGCTCGGTCTTTTCGGCAGCCGCTCCAGCCTTAGACGAGGTTCCTGGGAGATGGGACTGCGCAAAGGTATCCACGCATGTGGCATCCCATATCAGAGGCCGTCCCAGCTCCCAGGGAACCAGGGAAATGCCATCAGGGCGCTTACCGTCATCTCTAGCTAGGCCTCTGGGTTCCAGTATGGCTGGGGCTCCGGCGCTGGTAAAGGCACGCCGCAAAATGTCGTTGATGGAGGCATGCCGTGCGATACGTCCAGCACTTCTGCTGCAGGAGAAGCCGTGCAGGCCTGTGCTGTTTACTTCGGCACCACATTGGCACCTATGTGGGGCAACGCAAGGCGCACCCAGGTGTCGTTGGTAAGAAGAGTGCCGAGATTTTTAGAGGGTAAGGCCCGTAGCCAAGACCCCGACTCCCATTCATTGCAAGCAAGGAGACGAGCGCGCTCCGCCGGGCTGGTAGTCGTTTCGTATAGGTGATTCCGCACCAGCTCGCAGAGCGGCTTGTCCCATTGGCGCTGTGAATGGAGAGCAGTTGGTAAGTTAGAGTTGGGGCAGTTGAGCCTCCAAAAATCTACGGCATCTTGCAAAAAAAGGGATTCCCAAATCATCCGAGTCTTTTAGGATTTTTCAGACTAAATGTCGAGTGCTATGGATGGATGAGAGGAAAGCAGGTAGAGAAACTATTGATATTTTGCGGATCCCAATACCGCCATGCCTGATGGGTAGGGAGGCTTGAGACCATTGATTGTAATCCAGATTGATGTTGATTACGGAGGAAAGAGTGATTTTGATTAAAATATCGAGATTTTCCAAAAGTTCGGGGTACATCCAGAGATTACTGCATCGTAGTGCGTACGTGAATTTCGGGACAAAAAGGCAATATTTTGTTATTGTGTACGCCATATGGGCATTTATCTGAAGCAAGCGGTCAATTTTTTTTCTTTCTATTTTTTTTTTAAATAAAACAAGTTCCAAGGTGGTTTTCACTGATTGATATTGTTAGCGTGCATTTACATTCAGATTTGTGGTGTTATGTAAAATAACTTTATATCCTCCGAGGTAAATATAATACAGTAGCCGCTGTTATAACAATCGCCAGATTTTATACATTCACAAATTGTTACAGTCAAATATGTAAAGGGATTACGACCAAACAACGTACCTTGTATTCCGCAACCAAAATACAACCGGGCAAACGTTTCAATCACTCGCGGTCACCCGGTTATCCGTCTAGAAATCCAGCCACAACCGGATGTGGCAACCCTAGCTCGTGACTATTGCTCCCAATGCAACTTTGCGTGATATGAATTTCTGACAAGTTCTTTCCAATATTTTAAAATTTCGACTTTACTGTGTAATGGGTCCGGAGTTCATTGGTTCTGTGAGGAGCCGAATTGTGTGAATATTTAAATAGTGTAATGAGCGCCAGTGATGCTTCGGGCTTTATGATTTAACGGGTGGGCTGTTCTACTATTTGGTTTACATACATATATTCATTTGCATATACTTTGATATGTAATTTTCATATCGAAATATTTGATTTTTGATGCGTGTAATTAAAATGTGTTTTATTACAATTTCACCAAGATTGCTTTATTAAAAGTTTATTTATGCATTTAATTACTAGAAATTGAGTAACTTACTATTGTGTTGTCTTGGTCATAGTTTAGGTAGGTATACCTACCATTGCTTTACGATTTTTTTCACTTCTCATGCTCTTAAAATGGGATCTCTGCAGATCGGGACTAAAACTCTTTATTAATCTCTAGGGATTAAAACATTTTTTTTAAATTTACTTTGGAAACCCCTAAACAGCAACTTACGGTGTTTATGAATGGACGATTACCGCCCTTTTTAGTGATTGTGCATAGATAATTTTGGACCACGCATATAACCTCCATATGACAACTGTGCGAAAATATTAACCAAACTCGATAAAAAAAAAATACAAAAAAATACAAAAAACAAACATCTCGTGTCATTATGGCTTGTTTTAGTCCCTTGTTGAACAATCTACTATTATGGTAAATAAATATTATGTGTTACACTGAAAAAAAAATGTAACCAGCACCCAAACTTCGTCTACTAGTAGGTAACTTAAGTTTTGGGACTTCGAAACTAAGGCTTATTACTTACCTAAATGTTTTGTTATTTGAGTTATCAAATAAACTTTATTAACTGCTCACCAAATTTTGGTAATTGATGAAATAGCCGAAATAGTTCGCTTGTTCTTTTTTTTCAGTGTAAATGACGCAAGTTCTTAATTTTTAGCTGTGCTTCAGGTGTGCGAAATTCTTAAGAAAAACCGTAGGAGGAGGCTTTTGGATTTTCAGGCTGAATTGATTTGTGTATTTTTTTGCCTACATACTGTGATGTAAGCCTTTTCCAAATAAGATAAACTTCGAAGTAACAATTTAAAACGTTTAACTTTTAAAGCGGCAAATAGCATCTTACGTAACATGTGTCTTCTTTTAAAATAACATACTGTTTACTTGAATTTGGTAAAAAAAAATTTTATTTTACTCTTGCTTCACATCTACCTCTTGCTACTTAAGAGTCGCCAGGACGCTCGTGTTTCCATACAAACGTAGTTTAGCTCTCAATTTTAAAACGACATGCTTTAGAACCACGAAATTTGGCATTGGCATTCTAACAGTACAGATCTATGTCGGTAATTTGTTTTCGTTGCTAAAAATTGTAATACAAAGAAAATACAGCCAGATACAGATTTACATACAAAACTTATTTTTGCTATATTTTCTTTGTATTACAATTTTTAGCAACGAAAATGAATTACCGACATAGATCTGTACTGCTAGAATGCCCATGCCAAATTTGGTGGTTCTAAATCATGTAGTTTTCAAATGAGAGCTGAACTACGTTTGTATGGGGACGCGAGTTCACGCGAGCATCCTGGCGACTCTTAAACTAATTCGAAATCACTAGGTATCACTACATAGTATAAAACAAAGTCGCTTCCTGCTGTCTGTCCCTATGTATGCTTAGATCTTTAAAACTACGCAACGGATTTTGATGCGGTTTTTTTAAATAGATAGAGTGATTCAAGAGGAAGGTTACATGTATAATTGCACCCGTGCGAAGTCAGGGCGGGTCGTTAGTACATTATAAAAAACTTTATCTGCATAAATCATTAAACTAAAATCCGTTTCAATTACTTGAACCTAATCTGCTAACTACTAGGCATCAATCACCCTACTTTGCACTCTAAGCCGCCGGATCAATGTCGAATTCAGCTTATCAGAGCACGTCAATCAGTATTACAAAGAAGAATCACCGACTTTGCGTCTCGCGCGCAGTGACAGACAGATTGGGTTCCATGAAATGTTACGAAAAAACACCGTTTTTGGAAATGGGGCTTTTTAGGTGGGGATCTAGAGTTGGATTTCGCGTGGTAGTGATTTGCAATCAGTGTCATGTGATGTCCTTTGGAGCGATTGTTTCTGTGTGTGACAGATGAGCTTTTTATAGCTTACTGGCATTTAAATTACATTAGAAGTGTTAAAACATTCAGTTCTAATAATGTTATGCTAAAATGCTATGTTAAAAATTCAAAGGAAAAGGACGACAGGTGCTTATTTTAGTTGAATTCGACAATAATAATTAAGCACCTACTCGTATGAAAGGACCTATGTACAGTCAAAGACTTTAATTGTTGAGCCATTTAGGGTTCACTTTACATTGGACATTTCATAGAGTAAGTATTAAACAAAAGAAGATAGCTTGAACCGTAAATGGGTCAACAATTAAAGGCCGTGACTGTACAATTGTCTTTTGCCTTTGAATTCATGAATGAATGAATGAATGAATGAAGCACCTGTCATTCTACGCCGTAGACCATCGTAGAGCATCTACATATGTAGCACAACGTAGAATATAGCATTTCTGAAATATGATACTGATTTGAAATTATTATCAGCTCTTTTCTCCTGCAAAAAATGATAAATGCGAATTTCATTTTCGTCATAAGAATTTATATATAAAATATACTGGAACCCTCTTGTTCATAAACGTCTATCAGGCCTCAATTAGTTAAACTGTGTTTTGTTCTTACAAACCCAGTTGTCAGAGTGACACATAAGGACAAAATATATATTAACTGATTGAGGTCTGAGAGACGTTTATGTTATGAATAAGAGGTTGAAAAATGTGTAGAATGTATGAATTCCAATAAAAACCAAGAGATTTCTCTTTCCGGACTAACTCTAACAAGTTATGTTGTAAGTACAGTCGCCATCAGATATATCGTAGCGGGCGAGGTCCTCAAATACTTCTGAGCAGCCTCAAATTCAATAAATTCTTTACACTACATGAGGCCAATAACATCTGTACGTACAGTTTTTCATAAATATATGAGCAGCTATTTTTCAATAAGTTCTGAACACACAGCGAGGAAAAAACATCTGAACGCATAAAGTGTCAAAGATATCTAAGCAACAAAAGGGGTCACAAAAATCTGAACATTAACAATTAAATCTGAAAAACAAAACTATTTGAACTACAAAACAGTAATAATATAAGCCAATAATAATAATGCAATTTTGGGACTTGTCAATGATAAAATAACTTTTATGGAAATAACATTTAATATTTTATTTAGTAATTAAACCAACTGACAAATATCATGAAAAATACAGAGTGACATATATAACATTCATTGACAACTTAGCTGCCAGCGTTTCGCAGGCAGGTTATAAGCAAGCCAAATAGGTTGGCCACATCAGCCCCCCCCCCCCCCCAGACCCTTAGGGTCGATAACGCAATGGAAACCAAACCCGACGACCAGAACGGGTCTTCCTAGGCTCTGCGACGGTAGGAGCAGGAGGAACTGTTTCAGGAGTTGCTGTAGCAATAGGATCTCGAGTAACACTATGACACTGTGTTCAAAATTAACGAGTGTCGCAAGTCACCAGTTGTGGGAATTAAACCAACTGACAAATATCATGAAAAAGACAGAGTGGCATATATAACATTCATTGACAACTTAGCTGCCAGCGTTTCGCAGGCAGGTTATAAGCAAGCCAAATAGGTTCGCCACACAATCATTGCAATATAAATGTAATGAAGAAGTAAAATAATTCTCTATTATTCCTTTTTGCAGTTTTTCTGACGAATTCATGTCTTCATCAGTTACTAAAGTATTATAGAAAATACAATTTCATGAGAATTACCTCCTATTCAATTTCGCAAATGAACAGCTCAGCTAAATCAGCTCGTTCTAAAAAATAACTGAATGTATTTCAAAAGCGTCCAATTTAAAAAAGCTCATTTAAAATCTTCTTATAAATATATCTGATAAGTTTATTTACATAATGCTTGGATGCTGATTAGAGATTCCAGTCCAGAGAAAATAGATTTGTAGTTGTGAATTTGGTAATCAGATTTTTCTATTTTCTTAAATTTTTTAAAGGTGCACGATTTCAGTTATACGTAAATGATACAATCATCTTTATCGAACTCGCGGAGCGTAAGCGAAGCGAGTTCTTACATACAACTCCCGTAAGTCTAGCATGACATATATGTTGTCACGCGACTCCCCATACTTCAGGCGCGACTCGAAGTATGGAGTCGCGCGCGTCAACGCATGTCATGCTAAGCCGCACCGACTGTCACCTGGCTACTGGGACGTCTCGGCATTTGGATGGCTTTTTGATTTCGATAGTTTGTCCGACGATAACTTTAGTAACGTTTTTCTGATCTTCATGAAATTTCTTGTGGGTGTAGCAGAGATACATAAAATTTGTAAGTTCGTATAGTATGAGCAGGATCGATCAAGTGGTTACGGAGCTAGAAGGCACGAAAATATCGTCACATGGGTCTTGTTATATTGGTCAGCTTGCTTGCAAGTAAAAAGCGAGTTCTCGGTTCGAGGCGGACTACTACTACAGTCAGCAGCAGAACTAGTTAAGCGGGTAGGGTGTTCAAAATGACCTACACACGCTCTTATTCTCGTAACAATAAAAACGTGTCCAGCTCATTTTGAACACCCTACCCGCTTAGTTACTTTTGCTGCTGGCTGTACCTATAAGTTTGACAGCAAATCTGTAACATGCTTTGAAAGTCAGATCACGTAGTCAGATCACGAAGTGCACAAACCGTCGGTTAAACTTGATATTACAATGAAAAGCATTAATATTTACACCCAAAACCTCACGTATAAGTCACAATATTAAAACCAGGACCGGACTTACAAAGCGCAGTAGGCGGTAACCACTTTAGCTTAGTAAACCTCATATTTCGCATTTTGCGAGCGATAGAGGTAACGTCAAAGGTAGCGCCGCGAAAAGGCGGGTTGACTTTGTAATTCAAATCCGGACCTGCTTCCGTTAAGGCGATGCTATATTTAAATTTGGAATATTAGATTTGCGAAAATATAAAACGTTAATATTCAGAACGGGAATGTGGCTTTCTCGGCCTTGGACGGGAAAGGTGAGATTACTGCTTTGTTTTAAACATTTTCGTGTGGAAACTTAACACAATATAAATTGTAATTTTTCTTTCTTTTATATGTGTAAGTTTTTGTTAATTTACAAAGGTTTCCGCTTCCCAAAGGTTGTCTGGAAGAGATCGCTTTTTAGCGATAAGACCGCCAATTGTTTTACCTCTACTTTTCTGTTTGTAACTTGTGTATACACTGTTTCTTTATTTTGAGGTGTGCAATAAAGAATATTTATGTTATGTTTTCATTTATCTCCGATAACCATTCAGAGATTTCGAATAAAGTTTAGTACCTATAGTCTGGCAAATCAATAAGTGCAGTAACAGTGGAAGTAATAAGCTATACTCATCCCTTTTTCAGTAGCGAGGGTACTAGCGTAAGAAAGAGACAGTATGATTCTTAAACATACCCTGGCCAAACTATAACTTCTACTTATGCCTACTTGCGGTTTCTTTGAATTTCTGTCCTGTATTCAAACATATCGTTACTTAAGTATTTACCTTCACACCCACATGCTAAGTCTTTTATATTCTCTTCGTGATATTTGATGCGTGTTTATAAATGGATATTCTATAGCAATATCGCTTCAATGACCACAGATCGAATTAGTTTTGTGAAATAGAATTTAGTTTAAGCCTAAATCTTGGTCGACATAATCACAGGAACCCCTTTTGGAATAATAACACCTAGAAAGCAATGGGCGAACCGAACCGCAGTCTCATTTTTTGTTTCAGTCGTTTTTGGCTTCATTAAGAGTCGCCAGGACGCTCGCGTGAACTCGCGTCCCCATACAAACGTAGTTCAGCTCTCATTTTAAAACGACATCCTTTAGAACCACGAAATTTGGCATGGGCATTCTAGCAGTACAGATCTATGTCGGTAATTCGTTTTCGTTGCTAAAAATTGTAATACAAAAAAAATATAGCAAAAATAAGTTTTGTGTGTAAATCTGTATCTGGCTGTATTTTCTTTGTATTACAATTTTTTGCAACGAACATGAATTACCGACATAGATCTGTACTACTAGAATGCCCATGCCAAGTTTCGTGGTTCTAAAGCATGTCGTTTTAAAATGAGAGCTAAACTACGTTTGTATGGGAACGCGAGCGTCCTGGCGACTCTTAATTGGCTGGTGGTATGGAACTAGGTTCCTAATTTAACGTCATATATAACGAGTTAAACTGACGCTCAGGAAGCGCTGGTAGCCTTGCGGTAAGACGTCTGACTTTCAATCCGGAGGTCTTGGGTGCAACCCTGGGGTCGTACCACTGATTCGGAACTTATGTACGGAATATCGTTTGATATTTACCAGTCGCTTTTCGGTGAAGGAAAACATCGTAAGGACACTGGCCCTAATCCCAAAAAGGCCTAGTTTCCCCTCTGGGTTGGAAGGTCAGATAGTAGTCGCTTTTATAAAAACTAGTGTCTAGGCAAATTCAAGGATTAGGTTGTCAAGCGGACCCCAAACCGGGACAAACGCTAGGAGGAAGAAGATATCGAGTCAAACTGACATGATAAATCGCTGAGTTATGGACGCGACAGTACACGAAAAGAGGAATGTCATGTAAATTTCCCGACGCAATCAAAGTTTTATTATCATCTCAGCCATAAGACGTCCACTGCTGAACATAGGCCTCCCCTTTAAAGGGGGGGTTTGCCATACGCGCCACGCTTGGCAGGCGAGTTGGCGCGCGCTGTTTTTTTTGTTTATTGTTGTTTAGGCTTTCGGAAGATGCTGCTGCCCATCTCCCGGTATATTCCCTTAGCAGACTCCTACTGCAACAACGGGACGATATGGTGGGGGGCAATTCTAAGGCCGGGCACCCCACGGTTTTGTTATAACACGCTAAATTATTATCGGAAACACCTGTTATGTTCCTTTTTACAAGACCTAAAATTATTCCGTAAAGTTAAGTTATCATTTAACTTATACAGGATGTCAAGATGTGGAGGAAGCCAGCCTTGGTCACCGGAGGGTCCGGAGGCCTAGGTCACTTTTTCCTTTGCATATAACATCTATATAAGTTTATTATATATTTATATTGTAGTCTGACTACTTAAAATACACAAATGATAATATAATTTTATTTGTTCTTCAGTTTTAATCATTTATCGTTTTAATGTTTAGTTTCTAGGTATTACAATTGTAAGATGGAACACTGAAGCGTTACTAAATGTAAGTTAGTTTATCCGTAGTTTACTGGAACTTTATCCAATTAGGTCGCTTCATGCATGTTTACGATGTACAATACACATACAATAAAGCTCACAGTTTTATTTGTAGGGCTATTATTAAGTTAAATTTTGTATTATTATAAACTTATATTGATGTCATAATTGTCAATATTGTCATATACAAATGAAAAAGTGACCTAGGCCTCCGGTGCCCAAGGCTGGGATCGAACCAGCGTCTTCTGCATTCGCGGCAGACGCCTTAACTACTTGGCCACCTGGGTCACAAAAGCACCGGTCGAATTTTCCCCCTATATGCAATCTTTGTAAATGCTAAGGCGTATTTTGTATTGATTACAAATACTAGAGAAATATCCTTGCATAGAGATGGATTCCATGGTCGAAATTATTTATTTTGTTCACTTTTTTGGCCGCAGTGTGTAAAAAAAAGTAAAATGGTTTAGTTAATTTTTGCATCGTTACTATACCGACAAAGCTGAATACGTATGTTGAATTGTTAGTAATTAATACCTACAAATACATAATTATTTTAATAAAGTTTTATTCTAAGTAATACAAAAGTACTAATTCAGGTTAAATTTACTAAAATTATAAATAGTTTAAAAAATCTTTCATTGAATAATTCCTTACGAAATTTAACTTCGTCTCTATTCTAGAAAATATCTAATAGTATTACTGGCATTCTCGTTCCGTGCAGATTAATCTGAAAATTGCTTTTGGACTGAATTGGATATTAGATTTTAAATGCCATTTCCGTTGCTACACGGGCTCTGATTGATTAAACTACTTCTTCAACTTTGGACATCCAATATTTGACCTCATTTTACATCAAAGCTTATTATATGTTCATTAAGAGTCGCCAGGACGCTCGCGTGAACTCGCGTTCCCATACAAACGTAGTTCAGGGGGGTGATTTTTGAGAATCGAGCACTCGAAAGTGACATTTGAAACTCTGAATTATGTTTTAAAAATAACAGCGATAGAAATTTAAAATCATGATTATTTAAACTATTAATTCCATGAGAAAAAATTGGCAACAAACTTTTTTGTGCGATTATTTTCGAGCTTGAATTTTTTGAATTCGAGCGTCCGGCTGTCAAAAATCGGCCCCCAGCTCTCATTTTAAAACGACATGCTTTAGAACCACGAAATTTGGCATGGGCCTAGTAGTACAGATCTAGGTCGGACATTCGTTTTCGTTGCAAAAAATTGTAATACAAAGTAAATATAGCAAAAATAAGTTTTGTATGTAAATCTGTAACTGGTTTAGTTTTCGGACTTTTGTATGGCCATTGCTCACCGCCGCTCAATGCCAACGGGAATCTAGTTCTTAGGCCACGGAAACCAAAATATAATTTCACAAACATACTAAAACTCCATTCCAACCGCATAACATATCACGCACGAAAACTCCAGCATTACCTTAACCGGTTTTACAGCCAACCTTTTTCGAATGTAAAATAGGTGAAATATCTGAAGTGGGTACAAGAAAAACACATTTGCGGGTGAAAGTTTCGCTATGGGCTGGCCGCGTGGCGTTTTACGACCGAGTTTCACGGCGTGATTTGAAACGATATTGAATCCGGCCCTGGTTTAATTGAATTCGGAAGTTGAATTTATGATCTGAAGGTGACGGTTATATTTTATAAACATGTTTTTTTATTGCGAAAAACTTTTTGCCGAACCATAAATCAATCGGATTTAAAATAAAGCCATTAGATAAAAAATAATAAAATATAATATGAATTCGGTTAAAAATAAATCAGATTTAACGGCCTTTTAGCCTCGTCGGTATTGACCCTGCCTATGAAGCAGGAGGTCCCGGGTTCGAATCCTGGTCTTTGTTCTGTGTGTTTATCACGGATATTTGTTCCTGAATTATGGATGTTTTCTATGTATTTAAGTATTTATCTCTTTACATATATCTATTATATATATCGTCACCTAGTACCCACAACACAAGCCTTATTGATCTTACTGTGGGACTAGATTATATAAGATTGTCCCCTAATATTTATTTATTTATAACTTTCCCCCAACAGAAACTTTTGGCAATGATATAATCTAATTGTTCATGTAATTTCTCATAATATTGCATCAAAACCAGAAAACTCTAGGATTTGTTTTCTTGAAGTGGTTCGCATTATTTGACCTCCACCACTTTACAGCTGCTAGATGTCCAGATCCATAAACAGCAAACTTACAAGAGGGGTTTCGTCGCTCTTATTATTGTGTCATATCTGACGTGGCTAGCTCTCCGTCTAATACGTAACGTTTTTCTAAGACACTTGATCTCATATACACGCGGCTTACATTCACACCTTTAACGATCCTTAACATTAAATAAGAAAAATTCACGATAACCGAAACCTTTTTTAAGAAAACAGTTCAAAATAAGCCAGGGTATTAGGGGATGTTAAACCCCTAAGTATCCGCGAGTCTCTTGATACAAATTCCGTATAAGGGGATTTACGATGAATATATGTAGGAGATCTGTTACCGGTTAGCCAGTGTTGGAATAAGGAGCGGATGGTGTGTGGTTCATGTTAAAGGATGAAGCGGAGAATTAAAAATAATATAAATTCAAAACACCGCTTTCAATATCTGGACGGATTTGGGCGTTCACTGAGGCCATTCCCATACGTTTTAATTAGTTTATAATGAACGTGGCGCCAGACGCGTAGTTAGTCGCCGCCGCTCAAGCCACTTATTCTATAATCTGTATCCTTGTTGAGTCCCCTGATTCGTATGTTAAAATCTTGATATGTTAAGATTATGGTTTTGAAACGTTTGCTCATTGGTCCTTTCCATAGGCCTAGCGTGTTGTATCATTCATAATACAGGGCTCAAGATTCACTGTATTATTGGCTGACAATCACCCGCTATTTTAAGGCTGTATCTGTCGCATATTTGCTTATAAAATTTGTTTTTCTAATGGGTAACGAAAGAAAAAAAATACCAGAAGATGGACTAGGTATTCTCATCAGGAAGACCTGTACGGTTCTTTGCTTCTATAAAAAAAAACAAATCCGATGACCTCTTGTAACTTGTGCAGCTCAAGTGAAATTCAAATATCGCGCGGTCCGGCCAGCGTCCTCAATTTAGCTTTGATATGCGCGCCGTCCAATTCTAAGTGGTCGAGGCTCTGCTTCCGAATTAGCGATGTTGAGTGCTTGTTTTTATGCCTTTTTGGCATAAAAAACGCGGTCGGCATGGCTGATAAAGTTTGCATGTATGCGGCATGGAAACTATTTAGTTTCCGTTAGGACATGCTTCCGGTACTGGTTTTATATGAAAGAACCGGGAATTCTCGGTTCGGGTTTAAATTCCTTTTATTTTGTAATATTATTATTTTGAAATAAATGCTAAATTTGCTTAGGGTAAGGCAAGTATGACAAGGTCCAACGCTACAAAAGATGAGCTGGTGGCAGCCTGAACCATGCAGTCTACATGGCCTAGAACCATGTTTCATTGAAACCAGTTTCATATGGTCGCAATCCTAAGCAGTAAGTAAACGAGAAAGAAGAAGATATATTTCGGATCGGAAATTCAAACTATAAATTATATCCTAAACAGAATTATGCGACCCAATATTTGTATAAGCTTAGCCCAACTCACACCTAGAAACTCTCTGAGCTATATCGAAGACCTTGGTTTTCTTTAGGGCCTTCTCGATTCTATTTTAATCTCGCAGAGAAGCTCAACAACCTAAAACTAGTTTAAGCAGCTACTTAATATTCCAATCCACTTAATCCACCCACAAAATCATATTCAAATTCCTTGCAGGCGCACACGTTATAAAAATATCATTTCAGGGACATTCACGACTGTCATAGAATAACCATAAAAGTATGAGCTGAGATGACGCGTAGATCTCATGGATCTTAGGTTCAAGTTGTATCAGGCTTGATGAGCTTAATATTTTGTGAATTTCGCTGTGCCCGAGATAAGTAAATAATGAAGACGACACAAAAAATAAAAGTAAGGTTAAGTTTAGTCTTTAAATCTGCTCAAGCCATTGAGATTCAAGGAATTTAATGTTTGAAGCATCTTAGAAAAATATAGGGAATAGTCGCATTAACTAGATACCAGTAGCAGTATTCGGTGGCAAACAAGCATAAAACCCTCGTGGTAGTAAATGGTGACCGTAGCCTATTTTCTGCACCCCAGATGTGCGTTTTGCCAATCCTTTAAGAACTATTATTATATTACCTACTCCCTTTTTGAAGTATTTTTAAAGCGAATACTGTCTATTTATCAACAGTTGAGGCATCCGTGGGAAATTCCTCTGAAATCGCATTAAGTAGTGTGATCATTTAGAATTGAGGGTATGTGGATGTAGAATGCGACTGCATGTTGGCATCATGTCATCCAGTTTTTTATAGCACAGCCAATGGTACAAGCGGTATAACATAAGGCGGCAAAGGGTCTCATTAGGTTTTTCTATCGCCTCTTAGTCATCGAGTAACAGGAGATGACATCCCTATAGTTATTTGTGCAACAAGAGAGGAAAGTTGGTTTTTCTTGCGAGTATTGATTTTGAGTCCCGAGTAAGCGAAAGATTCTATAATTGAATCACGAGCGAAGCGAGTGATTCTAAGTTTGAATCTTGAGCGTAGCGAGGAATCTCAAGAACACGAGATGTAAAAAAACTTTCCTCTCGTGTGACACATACAACTTTTCACCTCAGTAGTGAGAACATATTAAAGTTAAAAAAACACATTTATTTACATTCCTGAATGAAAGGCATGATCATTATGACGAAAAGCTTCTAGAAAAAAAAATTCACTCCCTGGAATGATGAAAGTATGTAGCAACTTTCGACACACCCTGGAGTGATGAAAGTCGCACTTTCGTCACTCCAGGGAGTGAGGAAAGTAGGCTTGTTCGAACTGCTGAGGGGAAAAGATCTTTTTTGTCCCAAAAGTTGTAGTGAAAATCACTACAAGTCTATACTACTCCTTGATTCTGTCACAGCGTACATGGCGCATAAAATTTGTTCTAGATGTCACATCGAGTCATCATCATCAATTATTTAAGAGCTGGGCTCTTGTCGGTGGAGCATTTTTCATGTATATCTATCCTTTGCCTTCTCCTTGATGGCCTGATACGACACGACGTTTATTTTTTCCTTGACTTGATCCATGTACGCTATTCTTGGCTTTCCTGGCTTCCTTTCAGCTTCAACTTTACCTTCTATGATGTTCTTAATAAATTCGTCATAGCATGCTCTTAGTTTAGGTTCGTCGACAATTCACACAGCCTATCTTCAAAGAATAAACTTAAGGCGATTGCCAGTCTTTTCTGAACTAGTCTTTTGCCATTCACATTATTATTCGTTTGTGAGGGGGAGCTGGGATAATGTATCTGTTTTCGTGCATATTATGACGTCATAAATAACTCAGGTCGGCGACGCACGTCACGCGGTATGAGATCTTAATTCTGTCCCTGAGTTATGGTATTCTTGGCTTGTAAATCTTGAGTTTTGGTAATATGAGTGTTTATAAATGTGTTGAGATTGGAAGTCATTTAAGTGGATTTTTTTGCATGTACAATATTACATCAGCATTGAGCTACTTTCTACTCTAATGTTTGGGTCCACAAGCAAGGGCGTGTTAAACGTTGCAAATTAAAGAGTAACTAAAATTGGGCTGAATGTTAACACTGAAGCCCCAAAGTACCTCAAATTCAGTTCTTTAGAGTATAGTTTGGCAAACATCACAGTGCAGTGGAGGATACCTTAGATACAAAAGTAACTAGGAACTATTTAGGAGCGTAGAGAGGTAGTTGCTAGCCGTAGGACTGAGCTGGGGAGAGGTCAATGCTCAAGATAGAAAGGTGTGGAGAGATCTTGTGGAGGCCCTTTGCACTTTGGTATCCTAGAATTAACATCAACAACAACATTACAAGTAACTACGTACGTTACGTGATACAAAGATAAGCCCCATTACACTCATGTTCATAAAAGTGATGCTGAGTAGAGAAAAAATAATTGGCCGAAAGCACCAAAAAGTACCACCTCCCGTTTAAAAAAATTATGGTATTTACCTACGGCGTTTGTTATTTAGATGATACTTGTGGCAACAAATAGTAATTTATATTTAGTACATATACTTACGGAGGTCCAAAGGGCTGGCCTATGTGCAGCAGTGGACGTCTTATGGCTGAGATGATGTTGATGATGATGATTTAGTACAGAAAAAGCCAGTCTGCCAGTTCCTGCATGGCCGGAAGTACCCGGCAGACTGGTTCAAAAGTGACGTAAAATTGGAGTCAAATTCGTTAATATTGAACTAGTCTAGTCTAGTAGGTATACACTCGAGAGCAAAAGTTTCGGGTCACTAGCATTTTCTTCAATATTTCAAAAGATATTAATTTTAAAGATATTCAAGAAAATGCTAGTGACCCGAAACTTTTGCTCTCGAGTGTAGTCTACAATCTTACCGTATTTTTCTTACGCAAGTATTATCCTTTCAAAATAAGCTTGACAATCGTTTTTAATAGGTTTGCCAGACTACAAATTATCTTTATCTACACCCATATCATAAACCCTCCATGATGCGTTCAAAAACCGCACGTTATAACCACCATAAAAATAGATTGTTTCGTTAGTAGTTAGAACAAATGTCTTATCTGTAACGATGTTATTATTATCAAATCATAAGCAAAAATTCGATATCATTATGAAAATCCGGGATGCTCCGACCCGCCGGCACGCGCCCCGCCGACCGCCGGCACAATCGAGTTGGCCATGGCGATGGTGGTGCAATCCGTGCAATGGCAGTCATTCAATCATCATTTCGGGTTTATAATATGTGTGTAGATAAAGCACTGTATGCAACTGTACGTAATTAGGCCTTAAAACACGAATGTGGTTTTATGAAATGAACGAAGTGAGTTTCATAATAAGATCACACGAGTGTGGAAGGACCCCTATTACGTAACAGTTACATAAACTACTATTCACAATTCTTCCCCTACTCTTCGTTAAAACAATAAGCGTAGAAAGGAGCTCTTGAACCAATACATCTGTAACAATTACCTATTATTATACTGTACGCGTTAGGGCTGAAAGAGGAAATCCCCGTCGATTTCCCCATAATTATGTTTCGCTCTCCTTATTCGTACATAAAGCCTTGTTTACACTGGAACCAGAAACGCGTAGCGTAAAAAGACTTGAGCGCTTAAACTGGTCGGTTGAAACGCCGTTCGCTGACGATCGTTATTACAGTGGAAGGCTAAAGAACTTACAACAACTTTTCTAAAATAAGTCACGGATTTTATTTCAAATTGATCAAAATTAAATTACAACAAAATAACATTGATATTCTGTCAAACAATTTCGCAGAAACATTTTGCGTATAATATAGCCGTTAAGTATTTTTTGTACATTTTCGTAATCTAATTGGCAGTGTCTCGATAATGATCGGATTATTACAAGAAAAAGATAATCTTTATCAGAAAAAAACTAATAACCAATTAGATACCGTCTCGGCATTAGTAGTGTTTTTCAAAATAAGATTAATCCATTTCATTAAAAAATAGTTATCATTTCTTGCTAAAAACATGTTTAGCCAACACTGACACAAAAACGCAAGTTGTTTGCAAAAAAAAAACAATATTTAGCGAAAAGCATATTATGATAATTGTTACAAACTTGTGGCAAGAAACGAGCTGTTAAAACGCTCGAATATTTCCATCAGTGTGAACGTGGCAAGCGTAAGAGGACCCCCGAAACCTTACAACATAAATTAACATCCTCGTAATCTCGGATCAAGGCTGAAGCTTTTATTGAGATCAACTAAGACTTTTATGTAAGGCGAATTAGAAGCAATTTCTGGCATTTCGTATTTCACTGTTTCATCAATTTTTAATAATAATCAGGAAAAAAATAACCATTTTCTTCCGTTTGCTATCCGTAAATCTTTGTGTTGAAATTGTTTATTGCTTTATTCTTTATTTTGTTTCTTATGTTGATAAGCAGATTTCTTCTTAAGGGAAATATTTAATTAAAAAATTTAATACTTAGTGAAGTCATTGCAATTAGTAGGTACCAATTTAGTTTGAATGTTACTCGTATTTTCAAATTGAATCAAATCGAAAAAGTTTGAATGCTATAATGTTACCCTTTTACCGAAGCAATTTATGAACTAGTGTCTTACTGATTTTCTTTTCGACATCATAAGCCCTTTAAATCCTTCGGGTATCCTGCCTTTTCGCCGAAACACACTTTGCCGAATTTCACTTGCCAACCAACTTTTCGCAGAAGTTTCATTTGGCCGAACAACTTTTACCAAATAACTATTTCGCAACCTTTTCATTTCCCAACCCCATAGTTGGTTCCCCTATCCTAGGTTGGATTGTGTAAAGTTGGGAAATGAAATTTGGCTAAATGAAACTTCTGCGAAACGTTGGTTGGCAAGTGAAATTCGGCAATACAATTTTCGGCGAAAATGCAGAGTATCTCTCTCTTGTGTGTACGCCACTTGTCCCGGTCATGTGCCAATGTCATCCAGAAATGACCCGCGACCTTCTGAATGTCATCTACCCAACGAGCCAACGGACGCCAGGGGCTTCTTTCATTCTGAAAGCTGCCACTCCGTCAACTAGTCCACCTGCCATCACTCTGCCTAGCAACATGTTCTGCCCAACTCCATTTGATTTTCTTTAAGTAAACATTTTTAGATACGAAGTTAAAATTTTGTTGCATATATTATGATATTTAGTTTCATACTAAAGTAACGGTTGTATGGAGCAGATAAATTAGTAAACTAGGCATTTAAATATTATTGACTGAGGAGCCGAGCGTAGCGAGGCGACGAACGTCTCCGTTTTCACTGGTACGACGATTTTGCAGATTGATGTGTGTGTATTGGTTGGTTGGTTAGTTTTCATCCGATTTCGAGTAAACTTGGCATGTACGTTCCTTGATTTATTTGCCAAAAATTGTTGAGCCATTTTTTTGATTGGGGGGAAAATGAGTGGGACAACGGGGGAAGTTTGCGTTATTTATGTCCTCCGAAGTCTACGGTTCACAGAACCACTAGTTTTATCAAAATGACCGAGGCATCAGGGTCAGACAGCGACTTCTTACGTGTTTCAAACAATATATTGGAATATAGGGTGCCTACCGGGCGTTTAAATGATAAGTCCGATATAGACACACTATTTTTATATAAATAATGTATAAATATTAAGTACAGTCGAAGTTAAGTTAAGAAACGTAAGGAAAGCACAAACAGAAAGATAGTAAAGTTCACGGCACTGAAGGATTGCATACAAGAAAGCGAAAAAATTATAATAGGTCAGCACAAGCGTTAGCAAAGGAAACTGCATAAAAGTGACATGCATTCGCCATTAAATTCGAGAGCGCACTGCCGGCGCGCTGCTCGCGCATGCGTACGGCCGCGTCAGCAGCGATGTCATACTTAACCAGCCATCAGCCCGCGCACTAGCGCGGCATACATGTTTATCGACCTCAATGGAGAGATTTAGTGATATAACTTTATGGTGCTTTGCGTGCCGTGGTCGCCACAGGAAGACATTCAGCTACGTTAGAGTACAATCGCCGTCAGATATATCGGAGCGGCCAAGGTGGTCACAAATATCTAAATGTCCTATATTGTCAAGGCGCTAAAGTGCATGCTTAGTTGACTGAGGAGCCGAGCGTAGCGAGGCGACGAACGTCTCCGTTTTCACTGGTACGACGATTTGGCAGATTGATGTGTGTGTATTGGTTGGTTGGTCAGTGTCGGTCTAGAGGTCGCATTTTTCATCCGATTTCGATGAAACTTGGCATGTACGTTCCTTGATTTATTTGCCAAAAATTGTCGAGCCATTTTTTTGATTGGGGGGAAAAGGGGGGAAGTTTGCTGTCGCGTTATTTATGGACGGATTTCAATAATTTTCGGGTAAAAGGTCAAGCCCAGTAAAAAAAAAGTTTCGAGGGAGGGGGAAAGGGGGAAAAGGGGGGAAATGCTCCGAAGTCCATGGTTCACAGAACTACTAGTTATTATTGAGTGCCTTGGCCGCTCCGATATATCTGATGACTACTACACATTTAAGACATCTGAAACTTTATAAAACTTTTTACTTTTTTTTTATAAAAAGTTACCTTTACATTAATATGTAGCATAAATAAGTAGGGATATAATCACTGAATTATTCCTATGTTTGTGGATATAATCTAACTACTTACATATATTGTATGTACAATTGACAAATATTCCAAACACCTACACACCCATAATATTTGCCATCGCTCCCTGATTGGCTCGTTACTGCACTTGTGTGTTTGTTGCCGGTTCGTTGGCTCGGGGTGTTTTTTCTGGAGCTAACGACGGATGAAGTTATTGGAGGACGTGTCGCGGAAAAACACCTTTGAAATGGCTGTTTTGTTGACGGAAGCTTGGAGAGTGATACGCGTTCGTGGAAATAGGATTGATTAGAATTTACAGTATGTATATAAGTATGTATTTATCTATCTAAGTATGTATATCGTCGCCTAGCACCCATAGTACAAGCTTTGCTTAGTTTGGGGTTAGGTTGATTTGTGTAAGATTGTCCCCAAAATATTTATTTATTTATTTATTTATTTATTTATTTATTTATTTATTTATTTATTTATTTATTTATTTATTTATTTATTGACAGTTTAATAAATATATATATATATATATTATATGACAATCTACTTTTATTTAAAACCTAAAAACATCTTAAGTAACAGAGTTACAATATAATAAAATATGACCTAAAACTATTTAAAAACTACCTACAAAAAGCTAAAACCTACCTACAAAATTAAAACTAATAGAAAACAGAATTTAGGTAAGGTCACCAAGGTCTGAACCCTGGGGAAACAATCTTATATTAATTACTAATTAGACTTTCGGTGACCGATATTTTATTAAATTAAAGGTTATCGTTCAAGTAATCGTACTACATGTTTAAACTTCAATAATCCGCAATTAGTGTGACAGGTGACAATAGAGTGTCAATTATTGGGCTTAAGCATGTTGATCACTGGGAGGTACAGTCACGACTGAAAATACATTGAATGTGACAAAGATACGTAGCCACGACTGTATTACCAAGGCGTAAAGTCTTAATTCACCATATCGTCCCGTGGTTGCAGTAGGAGTCTGCTAAGGGAATATACCGGGAGATGGGCAGCAGCATCTTCCGAAAGCCTAAACATCAATAAACAAAAAAACCGGCCAAGAGCATGTCGGGCCATGCTCAGTGTAGGGTTCCGTAAACTGAGACCATTAATTCAAAAGGTCGTTTCTTACGGCAAATTTGGCGGCGCTTACGTCATTTTTACTTACGTCCTTTCACTATGGGTTTTTGAATGATAACTCAAAAACGGCTCAACCGATTTATTTCAATATAGTTTTCATTGAAGGTACTCATTAGGCCTCAGTTTCATTATTTTTTTCAAAATTTTAGGACCCACGATTCAAAAGTTAGATGGGGGGGGGGGCGCCCTGTTTTAAACTTTCGGAGCTATTATTTCCGAAAGTATTAGTTTTATCCAAAAACTGTTGTAGAAAACCCTAATTTATTTTAAAAGACCTATCCAACGATAACCCACACAACTTGGTTGGAACGAAAAAAAATTCGCCCCCCACTTCACGTATATTTTTCGCGTTTTTATTCTACCGTTTTGTCGGCTTAGTTAATGCACATATTCAAACAAAATTTCAGCTTTCTAGTGCTAACAGTCACTGAGCTAGACCGCGGACGGACATGGCGAAACTATAAGGGTTCCGTTTTTGCCATTTTGGCTACGGAACCTTAAAAAACTGCGCGCACCAACCCGCCTGCCATGCGTGGCGCGTATGGCAAACCCCCCTTTCATTTCCAAAGGGGAGGCCTATGTTCAGCAGTGGACGTCTTATGGCTAAGATGATGATGATGATGATGAAAGTCTTCACGGAGAGATTTTTTTTGTAAAAGCATGTGAAACATATTAATCATTTGTGAAATTTTGTGAATCTCACGACAAGGAGATTATAGGTACCAGTTTTACTAATAGTATTAAGTAACTCAAAAAAAAACCTTTTTCCAAAAATATACTCTATTATCTAGTAATTTTACATACTGGGTTTAGTACACCATTTATATACTCAAGGAAAGTTTTATAGAATTTGTACAACTCTGTTATTCCGGGTAAAGAATATTAATTTGAAATTATTATTCTTTTCTATCGCCTACATAAAAAAATGTAAGAAATATTAGAGTTTGATATTCCCGTCTTTTAGATACTACCTAGGTTTGTAATCGAACAATATTTTTTTCATGTTTTTGGCACATTAAATATATCAATATTTTCAGATGTAAACGGTCACCTACTTTATTTATTGCGAGCTGACAATTCATTGTAATTTGTCTACGATTTCAAATACCGTCAATAAACTGCGTAGGCTTCAGAAAACCGAAATATAATCGCGCAAATCTAAATTAGAAATTCAATATACTAAAATCACTGACGTCACAGAACTTATTTAATAAGCAACAGAAACAAAGCATTTACAAGCCAGCATTCAATAAACAAGTTATCATAACTCAAATTGGAAACTTCTGGAAATCTCGCAAATTAAATTGGCAGTTAAAAACTGGCGCCGAACGAGAATACAATGCTTTTGTAAAGTTTTGTTGCGAATCTCTTCAAAGGGCGCTTTTCTCTCTATTCTAGGGTTGTTAACATTGAAAAAACATATTTTTATACTCGGCGACTGTAATACTCGAATTGAGATTGTGGTGGCGGAACTACTAGCGCATACTTTTTGATAGAGCTTCTATGGTCGCATATTGTAGCATCCATAATAATGACATAAAGGATTTCCATACAATATTGTGAAACTGTTGTCGGGCCCCGCACTGGTGTCGGGCGGGCGCCGCCGGCACAATCCACCGGGAGATCGAAGTTACTAAATTACATAGAAGCAGTAGGTTGTGCACGGTTTTCGTCGAACTCAATTCTAACCGTCTTGCTTAAGCACTCGTAGAAAAACTATTGTGTGCAACGGTACATAATTAGGTCTTAAAATTCTCGGGTCTGTTTTTACAAAATTCGGCTTCGCCTCATTTTGTAACTTCGACCCTCGAATCTTAAGAACCCTTATTATGTAACTGTTGCACAAAATACTATTTTAAAATCGAATTGAAACCTCGTTTTAGAATTTTAAAATAAACTAAGTGTTAAATAGATACGCCATGTTTGTTTTCATAAAATATAACGGTGCAGTGAAATAGTTGATATTTTCTTGAACATTCATCTAACGTCAGCGTTTTAAATTTTTTTTTGCCGTTTTTTACCCAAATTAAGCATGACTTATGGAAACGTGTACTTAAACGGCTAAGAACAGCTTTCGAACTTATTAAAGTGATTTCTTTTTGACATTAATATGGTTTATTTCTTTTGGTTGCTTATGTTCATGTATTTTATTATTCTTTGGTAGAAATTTCAATAGAGAACCTCAATTTTATATATAAGAGGGCATAACAATTTAAAAAATAATAATACTCCTCTTAAAGAAGTACTACTAAATAAGCCAAATAATATTGACTTCAGTCCAACTCGTACGTTGCCTGTTTTAATTATTGTATTTCAATTATTATTTAGGTGTATTATTCGTTTAAAATATTAGAAAGGATACATATCGATATGATTCTAAATATAGTTTGTGAGACATCATTTTCAAAAATATAATGTTTATTATTTGTTTGTATAATTTATCATCTGTACGATATAATACATGTGTCTGTTTTCTCCCCGACATAGAAAAAAGTCTAATTATAAAAAATTATGAAATAAAAGTAAAGATTTTTTTTTTCGTTATGAAATCATAACGTTCTGACAACCCTACATATTCCACGTGCTCAAACAATTCCTTCGACACCTTTGTTTTTGATAACACAATATCTGCTTCTGAGAGTTGATTACGGTTTTTTGTACAGGACAAATAACCTTTTCGGCAGAAATCCGTTGTTGATACTCGAGGGATCAAAGTTGACAATATATTGTTGGTACTTATAGGTTTTTTTTTCCCTTTATGGTGCAAGAAGGCAAGTCAATTCAGAAATTTATTTCATTAAGTAGAAACATCTGCTAATGACACAGTAATCACAGTATTTATAAATCAGGAAAAAAAAACCACTACCTCTGGTGAGACACAAAATCGCGACCTCCGTTGCTCCAGCAACTAAGCTACCGAGATTTACTGTTTCGCTGTGAATTTTTCCACCATTTTTTCCCTTCACCATGCGTCTTAGAAGATTCAGAACGCCTAATAGTGATATGCTTATGCTGCCAAAAGAGATTTAATTGCACTACTTACTTAACTGACCATCGGAGTCCTAAGGAGGAGCGGCACGGTCGTCTTGAGTTCGAGTCTCGGCTAAGGCAGTGGATTTTTTGATTGCTTTGCCTATGGTTTATGATAAGTATATCAGTATTCTTAGAGTTGATTACGACTGTACGGCAATACAGGGTAAAATAACTTATTTAAGAGAAAGCCATTGTTGGCACTCGAGTAAATATAAATTTTGCGTGTGTATTTGTGGCGTTTGCCGTTCAAACTCTGAAACCGTGGTGCCCAGGCGCCCACAGACTAATAAGGCAGCTGTCTAAAAACTGTTTGTGGTCACCGGGGCTTGTTCCATTCTCCTTCAGATCTGGGCAGTTTTGTATGGACACTGGCCTAAAAACCAATAATGACGAGCCATATGTCATTTGTAAGGTTTTTCCATATTCTACACAGAGAGAAAATTTTACTAGAAACAAGTAAAAAATAGTAATTCCCACACAGTACACGTTTACTAAAAACAACGTTTACTTGTTTTTAGTGATGATGATGATGATGTCCTCCCAGACGTATCCGTCGACGGCGACACCTGGACAAATCATTCAGCAGGCACTAAGGTACTTGCTTGATCTTTTCGTGCATGGGCTCGAGCGTGACTTGCAAAACCAAGCTTTGTTTTGAAAGTCCGACAGCAAGAGACACAGTAGAGCTCATTATTCGAGTTATATGTGTAGGTGTAGGAGGGCTTGGGCCGAGCTTTTCGGAGCTCGCGTTTGGCGTCAAGATCTTCCAGGCGCGCTTTTTCGTAGTCCCGAAGACCCGTGTTGATCGCAGTTCGCCAGTCCGATCTGCGAGTAGCAAGCTCCTCCCACGACTCACTTGATACGCCGGTAGCAGTTAGGTGGCGTTTCAGGACATCCTTGTACCGCAGATATTGCCCGCCTGCCTTGCGTTTACCCGAAGCCAGTTCGGAGTAAAACAAAGCTTTAGGTAGCCTTGATGGCGGCATGCGCACGAGGTGTCCACACCAGCGCAGCTGACCCTTCGCGAGTAGACATTCCATGCCTGTCATACCGGTACGACGCAAAACCTCCGAGTTTGGAACACGATCCTGCCATTTCAGCCGAAGAATTGCCCGGAGACACTTAAGATGGAAAGTGTCAAGACGCTTAATGTCTCCCTTGTACAGACACCAAGTCTCCGAAGCGTAAAGCAACAGAGGAAGAATGATTGCTTTGTAAACGGCCAGTTTAGTGTGAAGTCTGAGGTCGTGCGATTTCCAAACTCGTTGGTTGAGTCTGCCAAAGGCTGCAGCAGCTTTTGCAATCCTGGAAGAGATCTCGGACTCAAGACGATTGTCGCTACGCAAAAGACTACCAAGGTAACGAAAAGTTCCTACTTCATCTAATGCGTTGCCTTTAAGATAAACAGCAGCATTATTCTCAGATTTACCTGGTGCAGGCTGTTTAAGAATCTGGGTTTTCGCCGCGCTAATTACCAAGCCAAACTTATGACAAGAATCGTCCAGATTGTCCAGATAACTTTGCAAGGTCTCCAAGCAATCAGCCATCAAACAGACATCATCCGCATACAGAACTTCCGTGACTGAGACTGAGTGTAGTTTCCGCTTGGCTCTTAGACGCGATAGGTCAAATATACTTTTGTCAGTCCGAAAATTTACCATGATCTGATTATTACATTTCAAAAGTGCGTCGTTCATTACCGCAGAGAAGTAAATAGCGAATAGGGTCGGAGCCATGACACAGCCCTGTTTAACGCCACTAGTGACAGGAAACTGTTCCGTGAAAGCGTTTCCGTGACGAACGCGGGCGCTCATGCCCTCGTGAAACTGGCGCACTAGGTTGACAAATTTCACAGAACAGCCACACTTCTGCAGCACGACCCACAAGGCTGACCTAGGAACACGGTCAAAGGCCTTCTCCAGGTCCACAAAACACAAATAGAGATTCCGGTGCTGTTCAAGACTTTTTTCTTGCATTTGCTTGACAACAAAGATGGCGTCCACAGTCCCTCTATTTGGGCGGAATCCACATTGGGATTCGGGAAGGAAGCTCTCGGCAAGCGTGTTAAGTCGCCTATTAATGATGTGAATGAGAGGAGAGTGGCGGCGTGTTGTGAAGCTTGCCACCAACACCTGAAGTGATGACCACGACCACTCTGTCAAGAGTGATACCGACAAGGAAGGAAGGAAGGAAGATACTCGGCCCTCCATATTTAAAAACTTCCGCTGGCAAGCTGTCTGAACCTGGTGACTTGACTGACTGGTGACTGTTTTTAGTAAACGTTTAGTAAATAACACGTTTTTAATCCTTTTTAAATCAATCGACGAAGCCCCGGTCGTATCTAGAACCTATCATAGCATGTTCCATATTGTTAAAATCTATCAGTAAGCGACAAAGTGGAGGTACATGGATTGCAAACTCATTAACGCAAATTCACCGGCCTTTCGTCGGAGCACGTAATGTTGATGGGCCCCGCTAAGCTCCTTCGCATTCTGCAGGCTTATGATGGCAGAAGTTGTCAGCTGATAACTTGATATAAACCAGTATAAACCAGTTTAAAATAAGAGTTGCCGCCATGTTTATCCTTAATCTGATAACTTTGTCCATTTTCCATTTGACATCTGATAGTGGATTGATATTTTGATAATTTGACATATTGTCCGCTGTAAGCACACATGTTTTTTGAATGTGTGTGTGTAAAAAAATATCGTTTACACTATGGTTATCCACGATGAAAATCGGGTTTTTCACTTTGACGGCGTTAGCGGATAACTTGATAATTTGTACTTTTTATGACAGTAAAACTTGTTAACTTTATATAGGTGCCATCGGATCCCGATAACAATTGTCGGGAACTATAACGTATGAAAATTCTTTTTTTTGTCGTTGATTTCTAGCAAGTAACTGGTTTTTGTAATGTAACAAAAGTTACTTTGTAGAACGATTCTATGCTTACCATGTTATTGTTTTGTAGAGTGGCGGTATTTCATTTTATGTTATGAGCAGTTGCTGCTGCCGAAGAAAAAAAAAGAGAAAACTCCATAGCAGAGCTAATATGGATGTCTGTAATCCATTCGAAATGTGTGACGAAGAGTTTGGCACATATCATCATCCTCATAGCGTTAGTCCCGGCATAGGCCGCGGCTCATTTGAGCCTGGGGTGCGCTTTGCCAAGGCTCAATGACCCTAATCCCATGAATAATCGTAGTCATTCAGTGCGAAACGTATTCTTACGAAAGCTACTCAAAGAAGAGACTATTCCTCATTGGTTTCCTCAAGATGTTTTGCTTCACCGAAAAGCAACTGGTAAAAAATGATATTTCGTACATAAGTTCCAAAGAACTCAGTGGTTTGAACCCGAAACCTACGTATTGAAAGTCAGACGTTTTACCGCCCGGCTACCAGCGCTTCAGTTTGGCACAATGAGTGACTGCAAACTTCATCGACACCAAATAATTAATCTAGTGCCATCTAGTAACGAGTAGCATTACCAAGGCAAAAGCTACTCGTTACTAGATCCCACTCACAAAGGTCGCTAGGTTTGCCAAGGTAAACTACACCGTGACACCGATCCGCCGTTGCCGTCCCTTACGGACTACGGTGTAGTCTTTCGTCGTCAAAAAGAAGAAAGTACGATACCCGTTATTAGATGGCAATGTAGCGCAGATGTCATTTCCTCTTACATTTTGGGTAGCTCTCGTTCAAATAGCGCTTCAGACTTAGAGCCTCAAAAATTTCTTCAGACTGTGCGTCTCTATAAAATATATACTCTCTGGTTCAACCGTATCTAGATACCTATTGTGCGTTGCATACTAGAAATTATTTACAGTTTGGAGTAGAAGCCTGTCCGGAGAAAGATGTGCCGTAGAATGTATGAGTTCCCACATAAACCACGACACTCTTCTTTCCGCACAAACTCTAACAAGAATATATTTTTAGTTTGAAATTGGGACTTTTATATTGGTGTGCACATTTACCCGCATGGTTCAAAGTATGCGCATTCCGGTTTTCCCTCATTATTTTTATTCTGCTTCGAAAATAAGATAGCTAATGTTTTTGTTGTTTATTCAATTTGTACCCTTATAAGTACTCAATTCAATGATTATTTTCTAGTTCTTCTAATACTTATTTTTTGCGAGGTATGAAGTCAAAGACAAAAGTGCGTGAAGTTACCCCAAATGACTCTATCATTATTTTTAGATCCTAGCATTTGTTATGTTCATCGGTAGCGGCGTAGATAAATAAATAATTCCATAAGCTTTTTAATATCTCTCTTTTTAACGAATTATTTTTTGTACTAACATTTAAAAAAATATATAGGCCCTGTCCTATATGAAACAGACACCTTCGGTGGATTTTAACTGCTTTGGTATTCCTTCTTCCCAATTGGCGTGTAATTCTAATCTCCGTATGGATCTAGTCAGAAGGATAATGTAGCAAATTAATTAGAGGAGTATCACTGCTCTCGTTATTGTGTCAAAATGTTACCTCTCTTAGTGTATGATTTAATACCGAATTCATCCTTACTTGTCTTATCATGTAAACAAACATATATCTAATACCACAACTCTATGACACTTTTCTTTGGTATTATCACTTAAAATGTTGATTTATACTTAATAAATTTACAAAATACTGAATTCAACCAAGTAACCACTGAAAAGTATCACTTATAATAAAACTTTCTTCAATAATCGCAGTAACGAACAAATAATCTCAAAAATAACCGACATTACGATGCCTAGATTGACACATGTTTGTTTACACTATAAGACAAGTAAGGATGAACTCGATATAATAAAGGCAATGAAGTTGTGTGCAAATTGTGCAAAGTGTGTGCAATTGTACGTTTTAACAGCAGATTTATATCAAAATAAAAGACAAGAGAAAGTAATGCACGTATTTGGCACAGTTGGCCCAAAACTTGGGGTAGGTACATATTCAATTATTCACAACCAAAAATATTTATTAATTGGAATCTAATGATCCTCCTAATACGTGAGTGCTGGCTGACATCCTCAAGTATTTTTTGTTAACAGCATAAATTATGTTTTTGGGGACAAAATAAATTATTTAATAATATAAAATGCTGTTGTTGATTGGCGTGATTTCTTGACACGGAACTGTGGTTTTTGGCTTTTTACACACGAAGGCACGAAGTAGTGTGATCAATCTTTAGCTCGTACGTATATACGAATCAATCAATATAGATTGAGTTTCTTTTTTGTCAGGTACATATTTAGATATTCCTGAAAAAAAATATTTTACTTAATGTGTTAATTAACAAAATACCTACTAGTCAATCTAAGCATGTATCGATATTTTTTTTGTATTTAATTCAGGTAGAAGCGGTGCAATATTCGCACAAATATGGAATAGTAGGTAATAAATAGGTAAATTTAATAAATGAAACACTGGCAAAACCGCTCTCTAACTTTTAGTCAAACTTGAAATGTGTGCGTCGTTGTGTCGTTGAAGAGTTCTGTACTGATTGATCATCATCTGCAGTTCTACTTGATCAAAAAACACCTTTTTAAGTGAAAATGCTTGTGAAATAGGCAGAGCGCCGGGATCGGATGTAGAGGGGTACAATCACCAAACACAGGTTATAAAGCCATAGTTTATGTAACTATACTATTCACTACTGCACTCCAGACCATCCTCCCCTTCTAGCAATACATCACAATATATAATACTAACTCTACGTGCTCATGAGAGGAAATCCCTTCTCGTATGGAGAGGTGCTTTATCTGTACTACGTGGTTTACGCGCCTTACGTCGACTACGTGTAGATATGCGCATCTGCCTATCACACCTCCCCTGAAAAGGTAAGGGGTTCCCTCCCCCTGAAAAGAACACTATTTGTAAATTAACTCTATTCTTATGTACTAAGTAGTCTATATTATTTTTAAACTACGATATTTTATGCTATACTTATCCTATGGGGCTCAATGTACGTCTTTAGTTTATTCTAACATTTGTCCTTAATTAATACCAAATATCCTAAACTTAACAATGGTTGGGTTATAATTTAGTCATAGTTAGTTCCGTGTTCGTTCCTCCTACATATTTCATAATCGTCATTTTTTTCCCTTTTCCTTGTATACATAACCTAAATAGGTATTTCATTTTGTCTCTTTTCCGTGTATAACTTAAATAAGTATTTCATTTTTTTGTCGCACAAGACACACTCTTTTATCTATATTTTCCCTATTGAAATCATTTTAACTCTACTATCTTTCCTCAACATAACCAAATCTCGGAACGATACGTCTAAGCGTGCCTTCGTTCATGGAGAATCTTGATTCCTTCAATTTAACATTTTTCACAACTTAACCAAGTCTCGGAACGATACGTCTAAGCGTGCCTTCGTCCATGGAGAATCTTGATTCACATCAATTTAATATTTTTCACAACATAACCAACATTGTTGGACAGTACCCTACCGTTCCACTTGACCCTCACTTACTCTTCATTATATAAAAAAACTCTTATCCATCACATCTGTTATGTGCGCATTAACATTGACATTGCGCTTCTCTGCCTACTCGCGAAATCGCTGTCGCTGTACGCTGCTGACCTTGTTGACTCACATTATTGTTATAGTTGCCGTAAGCAAAATTCGTATTTAATATCGTCATTTTGAGAATGAAACTGTCGCCCTAATCACTATCCCTAGTTTCCCATGCCTACTACAAAACTTCCTCACAGCCATAAAAAAAAATAAAAAATAAAATTAAAAGTAAAATGAGCCATTTTCGATACCATATCAAAGTTTTCTAATCCCTAGAATATTCAACCGTTTTGCTGTTTATAACGTTATTTTTAAGTTCTACAGCTGCGACTCCTTTACAAACATCTTAAACTCCTAAATGCCTACACTAACTCCTGTTAACAATTTATCTATATTCTTAAAACACACGTTACTACTATATACTACTTCTAATAAATCTATAAAGTCAACCAAGTATAAGATTATGTAAAATAACTCGCAAAAAAATACTTTACCATAACACACAAAATACACTTAAAAAAAAAACTTCACCTCCTCGAACGCTCCCAGCACCCGGCCGCCACGCCGGACGTGTAGCTGAAACCCGTAGCCATCTGGACCTCCGTCGATTACACAGCAGTCGATGATGAGATGAAGCAGTTTAGTTAGCCGCGCCATTAGTTGTGATCCGACGCCACCGGCTCGTCCTCTTCACAGTCCCCTTCACCGCCGTCGTCACCCATGTTGGTTATACTATAGTTACTCGTGTAGTTCGCTCGATCTTCCTGCCGCCTTCCTCATGTCCACACACAACACACAGCAATATCCTTTAATGTCACGGTGTCACGATGTCATGGTGTCACGTCGTCACGCTGTCACGGTGTCACGCTGTCACGCTGTCACGCTGTCACGCTATCACGGTGTCACGGTCCCCGCCGCCCCGTCGAATACTCCTCAGGGTCCTGTCACGGTCGCCATGAAATAGGCACAGCGCCGGGTTGGGATGTAGAGGGGTTCAATCACCAAACACAGGTTATAAAGCCATAGTTTATGTAACTATACTATTCACTACTGCACTCCAGACCATCCTCCCCTTCTAGCAATACATCACAATATATAATACTAACTCTACGTGCTCATGAGAGGAAATCCCTTCTCGTATGGAGAGGTGCTTTATCTGTACTACGTGGTTTACGCGCCTTACGTCGACTACGTGTAGATATGCGCATCTGCCTATCACACTTGATTATTAAATAAAAACACAAAAATCACTATATGTATGCCCTAAAGACTTGAAGAGTTCCCTTGATTCCTTATGGATCCCATCATCAGAACTGCGTTTTGACAAAAACGGGACCAATATATATGTATATACTTACAATCAAAAAAAGGATTTCCATAATCGGTACGGACATAACGGAGTTATAGAGTAACAAAAATAACAAAAAAAGTTTGTTCGACAATAACTTCGTTTTTCAGTTTTTCTGATCTTTATGAAATTAGTTGGGGTTAAATTTGAGAGTTGGTTTATGAGCTGGATCGATCAAGGGGTAGTGGACTTAGAAGGCGAAAAAAAATCTTCATATGGCTCTTCTTATATTGGTCAACTCGTTTACAAGTAAATCGCGTGGACTACTCGTCGTTTTCATTTGATATTTTTAAACTGTTGTAACTTCTTCGCCACTCAATATATCCTCCGCCGTATATGAAATGAAAAACATTTAATTAATGGTAAAAGTAATAATAATACACATGCAGCCTGTGGCGTGCTGTTGAAGAGTAGCGTCTCCGCGAACCTGAGTGCCCCTGGTGCCCTGCCGGATGAGTGGGACAGGTCCCCTGCCTCTGGCTTGCCTTAGCCGGCTGTACAGAGTGGGGTCGCTAGAGCTGTGTTCTCGAAGGTAAATGTGGAAACATAAGTGGCGAGTTGGCCATATGTTTAAAGTCCAGTGACACCTCTGTACCTCCAGCCCCCGCACCCGGTGTTTTCCTTGGGGCATCTTTGATGTGGCATTTTATGGGGGCCTATTGGCTTCGGCTCCGCATACGTCTCCCAAAGGTCCGGGACACCATTGTTCCATGGTCGGAAAAGACATACATATGATCAAATGAAATTATCAAATAGGTGATTTTATCTCTTGAAGTTTTGCACATTATGCCTCGGTGAAAATCTTCAAGCTCATAATATATTCACACAATACATACAGAGAGATATATACATACAGTCGAACGAATCCCTTTTTTCAATTTAATATATTTCATTTGTTTTTGTGGCAGCATTATAAAACAGACATCTGTTGTTGTTGTTGTTGTTGTCCTAAGGCACCCGAGAGGTGCAGAGGGCCTTCACTAACTCGCGCCACGCCTTCCTATCCACTTCAGGCACCTACTTCACACATCCACACACACATCTACAGACATCTACTTTAATTTAATTATGCTACAAACTGTAATATAAGACTTCCATAATACTTAATATATTATCTCATTTGTACCTAGAAATTACCATTTTAATATGTGAGTAAATTATACTTATTATTTGGCGCTGAATATTGTGCATGCATCTCTAAAACTGAGGTTTAAGTTGAAACAATTTTCCTTTACAACTTCCTACCTATATAAACTTGTTCATAATCAGTGGAAAGTCGTTAGTCTTATTATGTAAATGTTGCTATTAGTATAGTATACTTTTAATATATTTAATTACTCGGCGCATTGGTGCACACTGTAATGCCGACTGTAATGATTTTGTTGTTAAATAAAAAAAAATAAAAAAATACGATACTTAAACTACGACATATTCTAAGAAAAACTACATACCTATAACGGAAGGACAGACGGACTAACGGACGGACGGACGGACAGACAGACAGATAGTCAGACATCCAGGACATGAATCTATAAGGGTTCCGTTTTTTCTTTGTGAGCTACGGAGGAGGGACAGACAGACGGATAGATGAACGGAAGGACGAACAAACGGACGGGGACAGATAGACAGACAGACATCCACGAAATGACATCGACAACATACAGCCAACCTCCTTTTAAAATATTGAAGTCTTAAAACTACCTATGGAAAAATCTTGCTTTTCATTCGGTATACCTACATATCTTGTTATAAATTATAATATAGTTCTATAATTAATATTTTGATATTTCCTTATAACACAGTTACTTACGTTACATACAGACGGATAGACAACCTTTGAAAACATCACCGACAGTTCCGAAAAATCATTATTCCTTTATATTCCCGCAGAATTCGGTTAGTTGGTTCATGTGGAAAAAAAAATTTATATAATAAAATATTACATAGTTACATATTGAATACTTTTATTTATTTCCAAGTAAATAAAAAAGGACATACAACTGCACAGGTTCTTGAGGTGGGTAAGAAAAACCTGCTGTAAGTCGAAGGCAAGGACAGACGGACGAGCAGACAGACAGCAAGAGCTTAGAAATAAATAATATTCTATTTAAATATGGTACTCTAAATATCCAACAAACATAATTGATTTCTATTTTATTTTCATGAAACGGTCATCGTTTTCCGGAGAGTCTGGTTGACATGAAGATTCATTGGATAAGATGCAGATGCAGAGTACCTAGTATAAACTAAAATGCATCGGACGTTTTGATTGCTTGCATGATACGTAATAAGTATAGTAATTTACAAGAGATTTTTTTCCTTACCAGCGAAGTACCTAATAATACTAATGTAGGTGCGCCTTTAATACTCACTTTAATAAACATTGCTTAGTTTTACTCTTTTACGACATTCTAAATAGTTGCACTCTAGTAGCCAAAGCCCCAAGAACTTTATATTTTTATGTGCAAATCTCTGAAAATGAAAGAAATTGATAATGAGATTAATGAGAGAACAAAATATGAAGCCACGGTATCAAGCAAAACCGTGATAAGACAGATACTTAATCAAAAAAACCAATATAAAAACTTACCCTCATGTTCGGGTTGTTTTATTTTGTTTCTTGCTATTTTAAATAATAAATAAAAAGCACTTCAGATACTTTCATCACAATTTACACCAGCAAAATATGACATTTATCATTATATGTGATGTTTTCCAGTCAAAGGTACGTCATTGCCAGTTTGTCAATAAGGCGTTACTGCCATAAAACACTCAAGAAATATAGGTACTCTATTAACAACTGCCAATGACGTACCTTTGGCTTGAAAAGGTCACCTATTTCTACTTTGGTCATTTTTGACAAGTACATACAAAAGCAATCGTGCATTGATCGTATTACCTCCATGAAGTTATCATTTTTAACGGGAGTATTCTCTTTGATCACAAAGTGAGCCCGAAAGAAAAGGTTATATGTTGATGTCTCGCTTTGACTAAGGAGGTAGAGACGTCATCACTCATCAGACAATCAAAATATTAACTAGTGGTTCTGTGAACCGTAGACTTCGGATAACATAATTAACGCGACAGCAAACTTTCCCCCTTTCCCCCCTCATTATCCCCCCAATCAAAAAAATGGCTCGACAATTTTTGGCAAATAGATCAAGGAATTTACATGCCAAGTTTCATCGAAATCGGATGAAAAATGCGACCTCTAGACCGACACTGACCAACCAACATACCAACCAACCAACCAATACACACACATCAAAATGCCAAATCGTCGTACCAGTGAAAACGGAGACGTTCGTCGCCTCGCTACGCTCGGCTCCTCAGTTAATTAATATGTGTACATTTTGTAACGAGTACGAGTAAGACACTGCCCCCTAATTATGCTCTCTATGGGACCCTTTTTACTAATTTTACTAGTCACATGAACGACTGTTTTGCTCGGTAATAAAATAAGGTTCAACTGTGGTTAGGGAAATAGAGTAAAAGTACTATGTATCCGGTTTCTCTATTGGTCCGTGTCTTACTTTGATTATTAAACCAACCGGATGCGACACGCGCTCTCATTTCTATCAGAAAAAGTCGTTTTTTGCGGGGGAGGGAAACGTCAAATGTACGCGAAACGTCAAAATAGCCACGTCAAATAAACGTCAGTCCATACAATGAGTATGACCACTGGTCATACATTTTTGGCAGGGGGGAACGCCTGTCAATGGCCACTCCGCTTGGTTTAAAGCTCTAAGGTGTCTTACGTACACACACTACCGTAAACTGTCGGCAACAAGCTGACAACTTGACATATTGTCATGTTTTGCTGATAACTTATATCAGATTCGTATAACTTGACAGCTTATCAGACTATCAAGATATCCGCCGACAGTGTCCATCATAAGCCTGCAGGTTGGTTTTGCGTGAGGGTAAACCAGTGTAACGTGAGCTTTACACCGTTTAAACTCCTATAAGTAAGCGGGCAAGAATATAGAACAAACGCCTTCCAGCTTATATATGGCCCGGTCCGTAATTGGTTTGTTTTTGGACGGTAATGAAAGGATTCGTAACGTAAGGACTCTCTTTGTAGATACTTTAATTCGTAAACTGACTAATGTAACCTGTGTCATTTGTCAAAACGTCGAAACTCAAGACATCATCATCCATCATCATCATCATTATCATCAACTTAATAGTTATTCTGTTGTCGGGTATTTTCCATCTGTCCCTGTCCTGCGCCAGTTCCTTGACCTTTTGATACAAGACGGCTCCTCCTTTTTCCTTCACTTGGTCTTCAGCTGGAACTCAATACAAAATCTAATAATTGTCATTCGCGTCTAATGTTAGTTAATAGAACAATAGGAGCATTCCACGAAAAAGTCTACCGTTGTCCCGTACGAACACGAATTTACTGAAAATTGGTAGGTTTTTGAGCTCCTTTTTCTGCGACAATAGAGTTCCATTTTCCATTGTTATTACTCAAAGAGTACATCTGAATGTCTGCCAAATTAGGCCAGCTTGACAGAACTGGCTTCCCACGAGGAGCTATTGACCCGCGACAATAGAGTTAAATTATGGTCAGAATTATAATACTATAATTAAAATTGCATAGTTAACTCTAATAACAAAGATACACACGCGTTTGTACGGGACAGCTCGTGGAATGCCCCAATACCTGTTAGGAAACGCTCTTATTAACCGACCTCAAACATAGGAGGAGGTTCTTAATTCGACTGTTTTTTTTTTAGTTTGCCTTAATAATCAACTCGCCTGCAAATTGTAAGCGATTGGATTGACACCACTCATGTCGCAATACGACAAAAGTTTATGGCAATTTAGGGCCCGTACCAATACTTACTACAACGTACACTTACTACACGTATACTTTTGACAATTTAGCCTTGATAATACTGAACTCAGGGAAGTTTTTTAGTTAATATCAACTCCATAGGTACAGTATTATTGTGAGGGCCCATGGCAAGGGAGCCTTACTTCAGCGAATGGTCAGGTAACAGATACCAGGGTCAACGAGTTTTTGTTGATGAAGATAAAAGACACCAGCAACAAGCCAGGCACGAGGCCCTCTGCTACGGATATACACATGTTGTTGTTGTTGTTGTCGTCCTAAGACATCCCAGAGGTGCAGAGGGCCTTTACTAACTCGCGCCATGCCTTTCTATCCTCAGCAAGCGTTTTAACCTCCTTCCAGCTCAGTCCCGCCGCTCGCAATTCTCTCTCAACTGACCACAAACCTTTTTTTTTGATATACCTCCACATAAATTAATATTTTCTGTAAAAGAACTAAATCATTTATTACTTGATTTTTCAATTTAATAGTTAGTCACAAAATTCTAAATCTAAAATAATTACACAAAGCAATTAGTCAAACCCGCTCCCTGAAACTTCCGGTGCAAAAGTGCCCATAATGCTCGCGGCATTAAAATTCTGTAAAATATTTAAGCATTTAAGCATTATTAAAACTAAACTTTGCTTTGATAGGGAGCTTGGCTGGCTCCCTATCCGTATTCGACGTAACCTTCGCCTATTATGCACGCTCTTTTCCGTTCTTAATGACCCACATTCTCCCGGATACCTCAAATCATTATTTAAATATTATGGCGTGACTCGTGTCCGTCAGCTCCGCTCTTCTGGTAATTTGTCCCTCTCCATTCCGTGCTACCACACTGGTTTTATGTCTAACTCCTTCTCCGTCCAGGCAGCGCGCCTGTGGAACACTCTTCCTCGAAATGTGAAAGATGCCCCCAGCAAGTTCGCGTTTAAAAAAGCTGCTCGTGCTTCTTTGCTAGCAGAATAAATGTTTAAGTGTTTCAGTTTCGTGAGTATCGTCTTTATATATATTTATAGAATAAAATATGTATGTATCGCATATTATATGTATATATTTATGTATTATATTTATTTATATTTATATTTTGTATGTATTGCTTATATGTTAGTAGTATTGTAAGTCAGGTTTCAAACGTATGATATCGTTGTCGATTAACTAATATTAGCACCGCCCACAACTTCTCTGCTTTGCCTTAAGGTTGACTGGTAGAGAATGCCTCTTGGCATTAAGTTCGCCTTTTGTACTATAAGATTTTCTTTTGTGCAATAAAGATTAAATAAATAAATAAACTAAATGTTATATTCGAAGTAAAAACTGACCAAGGCCTCCGTAGCCCAGAACTGGATTCAAAGATGCAAATTTTTCAGCCGTGAGTTTGTAATAATGAAGCAGCTCCCCTGTCGTCGACACACTGCATCTTGTTTAGCTCTGGGGACCTTCACCGGTAGGACACAACACTATGAGTAGGCCTAGTGCTATTTGGCTGTGGTTTTCTATGCCGATGCCGGCAGCCCGTAATCAAATCACAGGCATTATTGTAGTTCAGGCTGAATCAAGATATAAATATACAGCGTGTATTTTTGATATTACCTCATACGCCAAGGGTAGTTAGTATAGACCCTAATAAACATTTAATTAAAATTTTACGACTTTTATTTTTCCATATAAAATATTTCAGCACGCAATGTATCGCTACACATGATTACTTAGCCCTAAAATGTCATTTGATGATGTGTCAAATAAGTGTAAGTATACGCAATACATTGCGTACCGAAGAAATTTAAAAAATCAATTGCTCTTTGTTAACTAAGAGTTAACTCAATATTTATTAAAATATCGATTTATAGTTTCAAAACTTGCGTCTGGCTTCCATTTGAGGTAATCTATCTATACATATAATAAAGCTGAAGAGGGTCGAAAATCTGTACATTGGAGATATTAGTAAAAAAATAAGTTAGTAGGTCTTAGAATCGATAACAGAACACGTTTCGACGATTTTTAGAATTTTTGTCTGTTTGTCTGTTTGTCTGTTTGTCTGTTTGGATGGGGAGAGTTGGCGTCAAAACGCCTGAACCGATTTCGATAAAAACTTCACTAGCAGGTTCAACAGACCTCTGGTCAGGACATAGGCTATAAAAAATACGAACTTTTTGGATTTAAGGGGGTTTAAGGGGGGTTTAAACTTTGTATGTGAAATGAATATGAGTGTTAAGCTCAAGCAGCAAATTGATATTTGTTTAACTACTTTCTTAGTTCATATTCATTCGTATAAATAAATAAATGTGTTAAATAATAATATACTGGTTAAATATAGTGGAAAAGTAAAAACTACGTACCATCAAAAGGGGTATCTAGACATGTCTTTGGCTATACGATTAGGTAACGCTATCTCTCGCAGAACTTTGTTACTACCGAGTCCTCTTTACGCAAAATCTGACCACTACATATGTAGTTTAGGTGCAAACTAAATGCAACACGAGTTCGCAGAGATATCCCTAGATGGCTATAGTAGGTAGGTACTATCTATGCTATGAGTATAATGGGAACCTATGCCTTTACCTCTTTCTGCTGAGGCCTGACGCGCCAGCACGCGGTTGCTTAGCAACGCCTATAAAAACACTGATGTTTGTGTTTGAAAAGACGACTGACTGTGGCGGATACGAATTTGTATATGTTTCCTTTTCATCGGAAAATTACTCGATCACCTACCACTACAAAACACACCGTACTACTGCTTATTATACCAAAAATTGTTAGGTCGAACATTTGAGATAGGAGGAAAAGAATTTTGATAGAGTTTACCGCGCGATTGGCTGTAAAAAGAGAAAAAAATACACCATACTATAGATAATTATACCAAAAATAGTTACTTACGTTGAACATTTAAGATGGGAGAATAAGAGTTTTGATAGAGTCAACCACGTGATGAGCGGGTAAAAAAGGGGGGCTCGGGGGGCGGAGCCCCCCGCATTAAGAAAAAATACACCGTAGTACTGCTTTTTATACCAAAAATTGCTACGCCGAACATTTGAGATAAGAGAAAAAGATTTTTGATAGAGATTACCGCGCGATGGGCCGTAAAAGAAGGGGGGCTCGGGGGGCGGAGCCCTCAGCAAAAAGAAAAAACCCTATGCTATAGATAATTATACCAAAAATAGTTACGTTGAACATTTAAGATGGGAGAAGAAGAGTTTTGATAGAGTCAACCACGTGATGGGCGGGGAAAAAAGGGGGGCTCCCATTAAGAAAAACACACCGTAGTACTGCTTATTATACCAAAAATTGTTACGTCGAACATTTGAGATAGGAGAAAAAGAATTTTGATAGAGTTTACCGCGCCATAGGTTGTAAAAAGAGGGGGGCTCGGGGGGCGGAGCCCCCCGCAAAAAGAAAAAACTACACCATACTATAGATAATTATGCCAAAAATAGTTACGTTAAACATTTAAGATGGGAGAATAAGAGTTTTGATAGAGTCAACCACATGATGGGCGGGGAAAAAAGGGGGGCTCGGGGGGCGGAGCCCCCCGCATTAAGAAAAACACACCGTAGTACTGCTTATTATACCAAAAATTGTTACGTCGAACATTTGAGATAGGAGAAAAAGAATTTTGATAGAGTTTACCGCGCGATGGGCTGCAAAAAGAAAAAAATACACCATACTATAGATAATTATACCAAAAATAGTTACGTTGAACATTTAAGATGGGAGAATAAGAGTTTTGATAGAGTCAACCACGTGATAGGCGGGGAAAAAAGGGGGGCTCGCATTAAGAAAAAATACACCGTAGTACTGCTTTTTATACCAAAAATTGCTACGCCGAACATTTGAGATAAGAAAAAAAGATTTTTGATAGAGTTTACCGCGCGATGGGCCGTAAAAGAAGGGGGGCTCGGGGGGCGGAGCCCCCCGCAAAAAGAAAAAAACACCATACTATAGATAATTATACCAAAAATAGTTACGTTGAACATTTCAGATGGGAGAAGAAGAGTTTTGATAGACGTAACCACGTGATGGGCGGGAAGAAAAGGGGGGCTCGGGGGGCGGAGCCCCCCGCATAAAGAAAAAATACACCGTAGTACTGTTTATTATACCAAAAATTGTTACGTCGAACATTTGATATAGGAGAAAAAGATTTTTGATAGGGTTTACCGCGCGATGGGCCCCAACAAAAGGAGGGCTCGGGGGGCGGAGCCCCCCGCAAAAAGAAGAAAATACACCATACTATAGATAATTATACCAAAAATTGTTACGTCGAACATCTGAGATAGGAGAAAAAGATTTTTGATAGAGTTTACCGCGCGATGGGCTGCATAAAAGGGGGGATTGGGGGGTGGAGCCCCCCGCAAAAAGAAATAAACACACCATTCTATAGATAATTATACCAAAAATTGTTACGTTGGACATTTAAGATGGGAGAAGAAAAGTTTTGATAGAGTTTACCGCGCGATGGGCTGTAAAAGAAAGGGGGGCTCGGGAGGTGGAGCCCTCCGCAAAAAGAAAAAACACACCATACTATAGATAATTATACCAAAAATAGTTACGTTTAACATTTAAGATGGGAGAAGAGTTTTGATAGAGGTAACCACGTGATGGGCGGTAAGAAAAGGGGGGCTCGGGGGGCGGAGCCCCCCGCATAAAGAAAAAACACACCGTACTACTGCTTATTATACCAAAAATTGTTACGTCGAACATTTGAGATGGGAGAAAAAGAGTTTTGATAAAGTTTACCAAGAAAAAGAGTTGTGACGGGCGCCAAAGAAAGGGAGGATCAGGGGGCGGAGCTCCCCGCATAAAAAATCCCCGTTCTATTGCTTATGATACCAAAAATTGCTATGGTAAGGTTGAAAGTTCAAGATGGGAGCAAGAGTTTGACATAGATTTGCACGTGGCAGGCGGTAAAAGGCGGCTCGGGGGGTGGAGCCCACGCAAAAAGATAAACACACCGTACCATTGCAATTTTTACCAAAAAAATGGTAAGGTTGAATATTTAAGATGTAGATAGAGTTGACCACTATTAATACTAAAAATTATTAAGTTGCATATTTAAGACGGAAGCAATAACAGTTTTGATAGAATTAACTATGTGAAAGGCGGCTCGGGGGCCATTTCGCGTACACTTTAACATCAAGTTGTGTTCGATATCTCCTTACTATTGGTCTTTCCGCCCTCCGGTTTACTTTTAAGACTTAGTCATTAATTTGTGTTCGATCTCTGACCTCCTGCTGCATTTTCTACTGAGATGCTTCGGACGTTCGACTCTACAGAGAGAGCTCTGCTTTTAGCTCTTCAGATCTTCCCGCTCACATGGTTGTCTGCCGCAGACGCTTTCGCTCGATCTTTTGGGATGTCGAAATTATAACTAATTCATTTATTTCCTTAATAATTATTTTATCCACAATTTTATAATCCACGCCGCATGCTTCGTCAGACAGATACAAAAATAGGTCAACCACAGGCTTCGTCACATAACAATCAAACTTTACAAGATGAAATCCGCCACAGGCTTTGTCAATAATAAGTATACACTAAAGCTTAATTACACTACAGACCACCCCGGACCGTAGCCGGCCCAAAACTCCCCATGACACTAGCAGCGTTTCCACGCTGAATTGCCAAGGAAATCTGCTGAACCAGGTACGATCCGGAGCGAGGATCGCAACCCCTCTCTCTGAGTCGACGACCCAAGTCCCTAACAAACTCCTTGGCCTCCGCACCCCATGACCCTGCAGTCTCTACCGCAACCGGTATGAAGTCATACGTTGGTTCCAAAGCAGAATACTTAGTATGCTTCTGCCTAGCCGCATACTCTGCAGCCGACCCAGCAGCTCTCATGGTGTGGCCCAGGTGGGATGGGGCAAAAGTACTGACGCATGTAGCGTCCCATAAGAGGCACCGGCCCTTCTGCCAAGGAACCAACGTAAGACCATCAGGTCTTTTGCCATCTGAGCGGCACAACCCCGGAGGCTCCAGAATACAGGGTACGTTGGCTGAAACCAAAGCCCGGCGAACAATTTCGTTGATCGCATGGTGACGCGAAAAACGCCCTGCACATTTTTACTAAAGAAGTTATAACTGACTTTATGAAATTTGATATGTAGAAAGCGTTTAGCAGTGGACTGTTGAGGGATGAGTGTAACGAAAAGTGACAGAGCCTACTGCAATGCACGCGGGCGAAGCCGCGCGGGTACAGCTAGTATCAAATAAACACGCGGTAGAGTTAGACACGTTCAGCGTACCTAAACAGGCGTTTTATGATACAGTAAACCTTCTATACGTAGTATTAGCCTGTGCCAAAGCCGTCCAACTTAGAGTAATCTCGTTGGTGCTGAAGTTAGTGCCGCGGAGTAATCCTTGAGATTATTCTGAGCGGCCTTGGGGCCTTGGGGCGCTGCATATATTACACTAGGTATTCTTCTTTAAATGTATATAGTGTATAGATCAACCATAATGTATGTCGTTGGAGCAAAAAATGGCCAAGAGGCCACAAGCCTTAATTTAAATTTCATCATCATCATCATCATCTCAGCCATAAGACGTCCACTGCTGAACATAGGCCTCCCATAGGGGCTCTCATAGGGGCTGAATTTAAATTTACTACCCAACAAATTATATTCACGTACATAAATATAAGTGTGTAACATCGTAATACGCCTTTAACCAGATTTTTAACCTATAATAATTTGACTTTCAATACAAACTTACGTATCATTTTTATGCTGGAACTACACATTGACAGTCGCAACTAAGAGTAAGAATGTCGTCGACGTGTAAAACTAGCATAAGAAAACATATTTAATGTAAATGAAGGTATCTACATTTTTTCAGCTTATTATTGAAGTGGAAACTTCTTTAGCCACGTTGGGCAGTTTTTGGTAGGGGTTCTTCTTATAGGTTCGCGTCACCGACACCGTCACGAAAACAAAAACGCATCACAAGCCATACGATTGAGAAACATGTAAAATGAAATGTAAAGTAGTTTCTTTCTTTCTTTCAAGTGAGGTCAAAAGTCAAAAATTTTTTTTCCTAAAATAAAAACTTTTAAGTTTTCACTTCTATCGGCAGTCCCTATAACTGCCAATTTTTTTCTTCATTATGAGGTTGACCCCTGAACAGTTTTTAACCAGACTAAAATCGGTTAGTCTGTTATGGGTTACATTATACACCTGCTTAGGCTTTACATGGAAACTGACCCACCTTAAATTTGTGTGTTCCATTACGTTCCTTCACAGTAATTACGTGTATCTGTGGCTGTGGGATCGAGGGTCTTCGTCAAATATGCATTTATAGCAACAGGACTAGGTAGAGAGACTAGACCCCGGAAATAGTAAGTATATAATGAGAGCGACGATACCTCTTAGTTAGTTTGATAATACTATCATACTGGGAATCTGGCAAAACCGTTCGTCTGTCGAGTCGTGGTCAAAGAATATAAACTAGGTACTTGAAGTATTTTTTCACCCCCCCCCCCCCCTACTATTCAAAAAAGGGTAATTAGTTTGCCCATTTACAGGGAGCAAAAGTGACTTTTGATCCCTCTGCGATTTGTTGCCCATTTACAGGAAGCACAAGTGACTTTTGATCCCTCTGCGATTTGTTGCCCATTTACAGGGAGCACAAGTGACTTTTGATCCCTCTGCGATTTGTTACCCATTTACAGGGAGCAAAAGTGACTTTTGATCCCTCTGTGTGTTTTTTGTTTTCCTTGTGTTGGCAACCGATTAAAATGAGACAACATTATATAACTTATCTGTCTAGCAGATAGCTAGTTTAGTACCTTTGTTTTCGTTTTTCTCATAGAAGGAGTGAAAAGTCGAGTGTACTACGCGGTAGCAAAATTATTTCGATCTCGGGTCACTTGAATCCCTCACTACGCTCAGGATTGAACGTTAGAATCCTTCGCTTCGTTCGGGATTCAACACGCTACCCTCGACCGAAATAAGTCATTTTGCTCCCTTGTAATACAATCTACCATTAAAGTTCGGGGTAACCAGAAATTAGCGCGAGGTGACAATGTTTTATTCATATTTGTCGCTACTGTTTTTGTTTCCGCAACATTATTGTTTTATACCATGACGGTGGCGATCAAGCATACTACACGCATCATTATCATCATCATCATCATCATCATCATCATCTCAGCCATAAGACGTCCACTGCTGAACATAGGCCTCCCCTTTAAGTTTATGCCATGCGCGCTACGCTTGGCAGGCGGGTTGGCGCGCGCAGTTTTTTTTTGCGCGCATTATGGTAGCCTATTGGCGTCTGCAAGTCCAGAGGTGTAATGACAGATAAGGACAAAATATGATTTAGTTAAATGATTTTTGAAGTACGTTTATGAATAATCGGGTTAGTGTTTGTGTGTATGTAACGAGAATAGTACCGACATTAGAATAATTAGGACGTTTTATTGCTCTTAAAATTGTATATCATTTTTCTGTGTAGCTCTTAAGACTATGTCGACTGTCCAGTGGAGCCTTCATTGGGTGGACTGTATTTCCTAATATACGATTCAATTTCTGTATAATCCCTCATGTTGAGTTGTAGTCCTACTAATTCCGGAACTTTTGGTCTTTGTCGCATAGTTTAATTTTGCGTATTTTTGCTTCATTACTGTACGGGACGGTGGCCAAGGTTAGGCGACGCCCGCAGCGGCGCGACAGCTCAGCGCCGTGTAGAGAAGTGGACTGGTAGGAGGTAAGCTTACTGAATTAAAACTTCCTTCGTACTTCTTCATAGTCGTGCTTATAGTTTCAGTGCTTTAAACTATCCTTGATCGACCTTGATCTCGTAGATACTGCGTCGCTGTACAATTACCTAAACGACAATAGTACATTACGTAGCTAGGGTGGTAAACTAAAGAAGGGCTCAGATCGCTGGCATTTGTGGCCCAAACCGAAGGTAAGGGCCATAAACAAGCGATCTGAGGCTTTCCTTATTACCGCCCGTGGTGCGTACATAATTTTACGTCTTCTCCTGGGTGTGAAGTGAGATTTTCCGCTACGCCCTAGGGCGGTAAATTTCACTTAGCGCCCAGAGTGACGTAAATGATGGACACTGTTTTTCATTTAGATGATTCCAAAAGTAATATAAAACTGTGCCTCATAGATCATAAGTTGCGGAATAGTAGGACTACAACTTAACATGAGGGATTATACAGAAATTTATTCGTATAGTAGGAAATACAATCCCCCTAATGAGGGCGCCACGGGACGGTCGATACAGTCTTAATCGAGACGTAATGTATTGCTTTCAGGTTTATGTTACTGTATAGGAAATGACAACATAAAAGAGGCTTTTGTAAAATAACAAGATTGCCAATATCAGTCGGCAATCCTTTTTTTCATTAAACCTTTAACGTTCGAATGGAACTGGTCCGGAAATAAAATTTATCAAAGTAGGTAAAGATAGCTAGTATCAAAATCTAGGGCTGTATTCTAACTTTCAAAAACGTTAGGACACGATCCAACTTCAATACTCCACTTCATAACTCCAAAATGTATTATCTACGCAATACAGCTAGCGCCTAAACGTCTGCATCAGAAATATCAGAATTTGCTTGAAAATTATTCCGATGCAACTCCACTACAACTTCAATATTGGTTGATTATATGTTGTGTGTTAGACAGTTGCGTGGGTAGAGGTTGTATTTTTAATGTATTGTTTATGTATTTTAAAGTTATTATAGGCGCAGAATATATTATAAAAATAGCTGGACCAATCTGGCATCAAACTGCGCTAGACCGATCAAAATGGCAATCATTGGAAGAGGCCTTCACCTGAGAGGGGTTCCCACTACAATAAAAATAAATAAATACTAATAATAAATATTGTAAGCGACTAACAATTCAAAAACTAGTATTAAGCAAAATATAAAATACTTTACTAACCATTATAAAGTAAGAAAGGGAAATAAAAGACTTTCTATTTTTATTTTATTTTATTTATTTATTTTAGGCCCAGAATAAATTGTGCAATAAAACCCTTGTGTAGGTATGCCAAATGTCTCCCTTTATCGCTATTGTTTTTCCATTGAACTCAAAGACTTAACGTCACTAGCTCATTAGAGCGCCTCGGCACCCGATCCCGCCCCACCTCAAGCGGTCCTCGTCAACGAGTGGACGCCGAGCTGATGTAGTGAGGGCATGGCCATACAAATTCGTATAACGAATACCTAACCGCTCGAGGTGAGGCGATGTGGGTCGGGTGCCGATTCGCTCTAATGAGCTGTGACCTAAGTACAGAGAATTACAATCAACAAATACAGGCCCGTTAAAGAGTTGTCTGCAGTTGGATTCTTATTGTACGGCCTTAATGCTGAGCGTTGGGCGGCGCGATCGGCTCTGCGAGCGTTGCGTTGCTTCCAAGGGATTAGAGCAGCGTTACTCAGGCGACTCCCATACGTTTTCATATGTTTACAATAAACGCGCATTCGGTAGTCGCCGCTCGATCAGTTCAGGCAAATTTAAACTTACTTGTAATTTCGTTTGTCCGCAGAATTGCCGCCAGACAAGCCTACGATAAAGGCGGAAAAGGGATGGTATGCGTCGGGCGACTCTCTTCGCGCGCAGTGCTCGTCCCCACCCGCAGATCCGCCCGCTAACCTCACTTGGCTCCTCAACGGAAGAGACGTAAGTACTATTAGTTACTACAGTAAAACTCACCATTTTTAAGGGGCTACTTTGAAAAATTATAGGTTTTTTCAAACGCTCTATTGACTAAACGGGAAAAAGGACTGAATTTATTTTCAAATATATATTATAAGACTACAGCTTGCTTGCTGACGACAGGGACCAGTGGCGTAATATCCTCAGGGAAGGCCAGAAACTGCATGATGGGATCTGGTTTGACAAACTAGCCGATAAGAGGGCGAAACGGCAGGGTTGTAACACCAGCACATCAGTTGCAACATTTAACTGTGCAAACTGTGGACGCGCTTGCCACTCCCGTATTGGTTTGTACAGTCACCAAAGGAAGTGTCTAAGGTGATTTTGGACATTGCGTCTAATCGTCTGCCATAGACGTTACAGGCCAATGATGATGATGATATACTCTTGTTTTTGGCACAAGTCGAGAGATTGCTGAAAGTTGCCTCGATAGAAAAAAAATCCGAAATTGGGTCCTTTTCCCCTTATTTTTCTTAGCTTACGTAAACTATAAGAGATTAAGCAATATAACTGAGTAGAAAATATGGTATTCTGGTTTATCTAAAAAGTCACACAAACAAAATTACACAAAAATTTATAGATTCGCTTATTTATCGTATTTTGGTCAAAAAGTCTATGGCTTCCGTGCACAAAAGAAAGAGATGCAGCGCTCTTAAGGATCAGACTTTTTGACCAAACTACGATAAATAAGAGAATGTATATAGTTTTGTCTAATTTTGCTTCTGTGACTTTTTAGATAAACCAGAATACCATATTTTTTACTTAGTTATATTGCTTAATCTCTTGTAGTTTAAGTAAGCTAAGAAAAATAAGGGGGAAAAGGACACAACTTCGGTTTTTTTTCTATCGAGGCAACTTTTCGGCTTGTGCCAAAAACAAGAGTATATAGTCTAATAATATATATTCGAAAATAAATTCAGTCCCTTTTCCCGTTTACTCATTACAGAGTTTAAAAACACCTATAATTTTTCAAAGTAGCCCTTAAGAGACACAGCTAAAAATAATATGTTCCAAAATTTAATGTGTTTTCTTTAACAGTTTAAGCTGTGGGTAGTCTGTTTAGTCTGTTAATCTATATGTAAAGCAACTTTATTTTTTATATATTCAGATCATTAATTTATTGTGTAGGTAGAACCAACTAGATGTGACATGTAGAACAAATTTTGTGCGCCATGTTTAGCGGTTTACAGCTATGACTGAATCAAAGAGTAGTATAGACTTGTAGTGGGATTCACTACAACTTTTGGTACAAAATAATCTTAGGGATGTCATCTCCTGTTGCTCATTGAGTACCTACAGCAAATTAAAAGGCAATCGGAATATGGAAGATTTTACATAAATACCTTTTTGAATATTTTACATGTAATTGGGAGCTAACTTCTGTCAAGGGAAAATCAAACACAGTATTACCTGGCGGCTTAGCATGACATGCGTCGTCGCCCGCGACTCCATACTTCGAGTCGCGCCTGAAGTATAGGGAGTCGCGCGACAACGTAAGTCATGCTAGAGGTGTGATAATCGCCTATAAATGGTATGATTGTGCGTAGTATGGTAAAAAGCTCGTAGTTTAGTTTTCACACCGTTGCAGTTAAATTTTTACGCAAATTAGTTTTTCATATCCTTACAAAATTGTAGTATCGGTTACAAAAATCTATTTTACTAATAATTCTGGTAGTATAGTTATGATTTTTTCTTTCCGTGCAGTTTAAAAAACACGACTTTTATAGTAAACTGTACACTATTTACAATTTTTCTCAATTGCATTTGCCAGTATTTTATTCAGTACTTTCGCCGGATAAAGTGAATTTTATAAAATGGAGCAGGTTTTTCAGCATTTCCACACAATGCCCTCGTTCATGTTTGAACAAATTGGATTGAACTGAACTGAACAAATGTTCACTGCATTGAATCTTTTCCGGGTTCAAATAGTATTGTATCGAAAAATGAGCAGTTGTAATAACACTAAACTTTTAATAACCAGAACTAAAACTAATGTGTAATGCTTGCTCGAAAAAACAGTATAAGTAATAATTGTATATAATAATTTATTATATACTCTTCTCTTCCTCCTAGCGTTTATCCCGGCTTGGGGTCCGCTTGACAACCTAATCCCATGAATTGGCGTAGGCACTAGTTTTTACGAAAGCGAGTGCCATCTGACCTTCCAATCCAGAGGGGAAACTAGGTCTTTTTGGGATTAGGTCCGGTTTCCTTACGATGTTTTCCTTCACCGAAAAGTGACTGGTAAATATCAAATGATATTCCGTACATAAGTTCCGAAATACTCAGTGGTACGAGCCGGGGTTAATCAATTAATTTATTATATACTAAATAACATAATTTATAATCTATTCTACAGAGAGTAAAATTTTGCCTAAAAACAGATCTGCATGTAGTAGAACAAATAAATATGAATTCGATGTACAGTCGCCATCAAATACGTATATCGGAGCGGCCAGGGTACTCAAAAATATCTGAACATGCCTTGACAATAGAGCCGTTGTTCAGCTATTTGTGACCACCTTGGCCGCTCTTTGATATTATTAGTGGCGACTGTACTATATACACTTTAGCCTTATGATGGATTTTATTGGTTTTTATGCCAAAAATTGCAAAAAAAAAACAAATATACAGGTGTCCCAGAAATCGACGTCAAGCCGTGAATGGATGATAGACCAAGTTAGTTAATTATTACCTTGACAAATTTTCACGATAATATGAGGCCCGATTAGTAATACAGGGTGTCCCAGAAATCGACGTCAAGCCGTGAATGGATGATAGACCAAGTTATCAGAACAATACAAAAAAATTTATCACATGTTCTTCAAAAATTATGGTCACTTTAAAAATTTACTAGAAAATTCAAGCCCTGGTCTCTTAACTTCTAGTAAATTTTTAAAGTGACCATAATTTTTGAAGAACATGTTATAGATTTTTTTTTTCTGATAACTTGGTCTATCATCCATTCACGGCTTGACGTCGATTTCTGGGACACCCTGTATTACTAATCGAGCCTCATATTATCGTGAAAATTTGTCAAGGTAATAATTAACTAAAAAAAATCTACGTAGCTTTTGCAGTTTTCGAGAAAAGTTAGCATTTCCAACCCCTTTTTCACCTTTCTCTAAACTCATTTCACGTTAAATAAATAGTTCAGTTACTTTTAAAATAACCCTTGTTTTTCGTTTAAGTCGTCTAGCGTTATTTTCTAAATACGAACCAGATTTATTTCAAACTCAATCTAGAGTTAAGCTTGTTTTCGTTCTGACCACTAAAGTACTAAGTTTTAACGGGCTGCTTTGAAAAATTATAGGTTCTTTCAAACGCTCTATTGACTAAACGGGAAAAGGGACTGAATTTATTTTCGAATATATATTATTAGACTATATACTCTTGTTTATAAATGGCACAAGCCGAAACAAGATTGCTCAAAGTTGCCTCTATAGAAAAAAATCCGAAGTTGGGTCCTTTTTCCCCTTATTTTTCTTAGCTTACGTAAACTATAAGAGATTAAGCAATATAAGTAAGTAAAAAATATGGTATTCTGGTTTATCTAAAAAGTCACAGAAAGAAAATTAGACTAAACTTTATAGAGTCGCTTATTTATCGTAGTTTAGTCAAAAAGTCTGATCCTTAAGAGCGCTGCATCTCTTTCTTTCATGCATGGGAGCCATAAACGTGTCTCTTACGTATGGGCGGGGCTTGTCCGAATCGAGGAACGGCCTTAAGAGTTACCACATATTTTGAAAAGTACTAACATCAAGACAAAATCTGAACGAGAGTAGACCTTGTGTACTTATAAATAAGGTTCATGATTTCAAGTGGCACTACGGCACAATGAGAGTAGGTATAGACGAATAACCTAATTGCTAAAAAAATAAGATATCCTAAGCCTAAAAAATTCAAATCTATGATAACGTTTATTTTTCTTTATTTATTAACGCATTAAATATTTCTTTTTAATACTTGCTCAAAAAAGTGCTTTTCTAGTAGGTAGTAGTTTATAGTGCGGGAAGTTGGAGTTCTCGCACTAGTGCTTTTTTACTTTTCCACCCAATCACAGCTCAGAATTCATGATCACCGCACTGCACCCACACCGTGAAGTAACCTCCAACTGACTAATTAAATGTCTATTTAATTTTTTTTCGCAACAGTATTAATTAAAAAACGTCGTTCGATACACGGGCGGAATGTAATTTTTCACTCGTCCCGAGTTTTGCCACTCGCCTACGGCTTCTGTACGGCTACAATGAGTTGTCAAACTCATTGACATTTTTCGTTAACGTACTCGTTAACAAATATTCTACCTATGCATCTCGTTTACACTAATATGTTACAAGCAAAAGGCACAGATAGCCCTCCAAACGAAGGAAAACTTAGGGGAAATAATTCGTGTATAGCTGAATTTTGGTATAGTTGTAGACAAAGGTGTCTTACACAACATACCAAAAGTACCCATGGATAGGGGTGCCGCTAACGGGGAGAGGGGGGTGTAAAGGTCCCCTTTTTTGGCTTTTCGTAAATAACTCAGTAGCGGTGGCTCATACGAAAAAGTGTTCTTCTACTTAATTAATCCACTAATAATTTTCTACAAAAAAGGTTCTTTACACTTTTTTGCTGCAAAACTAATAGTTTCGTAAAGAATAGCTCCGAAAGTTTCAAAAAGTGATTATCGCATTTCCTCGAAATCTCATTATACATTGATCTCAGCAAAAAAGTGTAAAGAACCTTTTCGTACAAAATCATTTGTGGATTAATTAAGTAGAAGAACATTTTTTCGTATGAGCCACCGCTACTGAGTTATTTACGAAAAGCCAAAAAAGGGGACCTTTACACCCCCCTCTCCCCGTTAGCGGCACCCCTATCCATGAGTACTTTTAGTATGTTGTGTAAGACACCTTTATCTACAACTTCACCAAAATTCAGCTATACACGAATTATTTCTCCTATCGAGCAGTTAGTGGGCTTCCTTCGGTGAGCTAAGATAGAACACTCAATACTCGTTCGATAAAACGTCAATGTCATAACTCAAGGTAAGCGTACTGGCAAAATGTCTCGGAACTCGTGCAATAATGACATCCTTTCCGACCTAGTATCGTAATGTACTTCGTCGCAAAATAAAGTGCTCGACACTTGTGTGTTAAAATGATCCCCTGGTAACTCTTTAAGCGCGGTCACTTTAGCCATTTCGAGCATTTTGTTGAAAACTTTTAAAACTTATCTTATTACCTACAACCGTACGATTATGTTTAACTCTTGCGAACAACTGAATGTAATATATTTCGCACTTTTGAGAACTTTTAAGAGCTTACCCTGTGGAAGAAAATTTAGAATAGACATTACGTAGAATTAACTATTTATTTAAGTAATTTTTGTATCTACGTCATAAGATTTTTAGGGTGTGTAAGTACAATATTTTACTATAATTATAAATACTAACGAACACATTGATATAATTTGGTTATTTCAGTCGAGTACACGCTTTTAACCCTATATTCAGAAAAAAATATTTTTTTTTCGAATGGTGTAGTAAAACATTAATAATCATCAGAAAAATATACATATATAAGAATGCAGAACCTCCTTCTTCCATGGAATTGAAGTCGGTTAAAAATAAGTTTTGCTAATGATTTCTTGTAAATTTTGCATTCAAAAATATAGTCAGTTGTTCGGTTAACAAAGTATCCGCATGTATTTAAACCAGTAGGTAAGAGTAGATACGTCGCATAATAATAAGCGAGGCACCTATCTATTCGCACTCGTTCGGTAAAGTGGTAATTTCTGTGCTTATGTAAATTTTAATTTGTGCTGTAATTTTTGAGGTGTGCAATAAAGCATTTATTCATTCATTTATTATAAAAACAAGCACTTTTTAAGTGAATGCAATGAGTTCGTACAATTATTAACACCCCCGCATCACATCTCTCGCCGTCGGTGTGGAATTCATCCTCACATACTGGAACTAAAATGGTTATGCACTGTGCCATTCCAAAGGAATTTACTCTCACGAATGGTTGTGGAATGAGTTATCTGCCGAGGTTTTCTCAAAGAACTACAGTATTTGGGCACTTTAAAAAGGACTTTATAGATTTTATATACGGTCTGTTGTGTCTGAGTTTCTTTATTTTTAGACGTCCTTTGGATTGATTTAGAAGCTTGATTTTTTTTACAACTTCAACGGACTGTATACGTAACTGTTTGATGTGAATTTGAACTTCATACCTCCACGCGTTCATAAGAAAAAGAGTCAGGCAAATTGAACTGACAACAAAGAGATCCTACTTATAAATAAGAGTTTTATATTTTCTTGCTAAAACAAGGAACCCTAAAAAAACAACATGTTATTTCCAACCTTTTTAAAGCAGGTTCCAGTATAACTTAATGCCACTTTAAAGAAATATTGAAGTAAAGAGATCGAACCCTCTTGTATCGACAATTATTTCGGGTCGGGTTGAGAGCTCTCGTTGAGATGTTTCGCTAAGTGTTGGGCACATACGTTGTTTGAGGCTGAAGGAGTTTGTTGAACTTACATACTTAAACAATATATGGTTTTTATACCTACGAAAGCTCTTAGGATCCAGAGCCTTGAAAAAAAAAACGGAAAACAGGAAAATGATGATCACCCAATTTTTAACAATGGTTAGGTTATACTTAAACTTTTTATTGTAACCACAAATTGGAAACATATATCCATTATATAATGAAAAAATTAGCCGTGGAAAACTCATGGAGCATGACAGGAATCGAACTTGAGACCTTCGGATTGCCGGTCCGATGTCATTCATGTTACACCACACGGTCCCAGTTCAGCACGGTATTTATTGTAAGCCTATAAAGTGTCCCAGTATTGAGCCCAGGTCTCCTCCCTAGACTTCTAATCCTTCCGACTTACGGCAATTTCTAAGCAGTTATTTAGTAATGCGTCCAGGCCCCTATTTCACCACGGTGACAATTGTCATAATTTCTCCAAATTACTGACATCACAGGCGTCCACAAGCTACAGTAACCATGCACTTACTATAAGGCGGACTGCATGCCTGTTTGCCATCATCATATTTTTTTAAATAAAATTCTACATATTTATATTATATCGTCAATAAATAGGTACTAAGTTTGCTGAAGTGCAAACGACAGTTATCACGAAAAACAATAGTCTTTAGAAGAATTGTCGAAATTTTTCGACAAAAGGTTAGACTTGTGTCGGAGTTTCGTGACAATTGTCGTGTCTTTCGAGACATAAGTATGTCAAAACCTCTGTTTACAAAAAGAGTTGTTTTAGTGATAATAAATGAAGTTTTTATATAAATAATACGCTGGTGGCAATCAAGCGTGCAACCCGCTCAATTATAAGCGGTTTCCGTAGCCTGTGGATGCCTTGACGTGAGTAAATAACGATACTGACAAGTGTCACATATGTCAGCTTGGTGAAATAGGGGCCAGGTCATCCCGCAATCTCCTCTTGGGTCTCCTACTACACTCTAACACATTATTTTACTACATATGTGGTATACTCAAACGGACCAGACTAAATCATTTCTATTTAATATGCTTTCATAACCGAGCAACGATCCTGCTATGTTCGTCTGGTTCGGAACCACTGAAACTTTGAGCCGACAAACTCTCCCACCGGTTTACCTAAGAACTTTTTTGCAACTCAGGAAGAAATAAAAAGAAAACTCGGTTGCTGTACAATATTTTTGCCGCACCGGCCCTCTACTTACCAACCTTTTACTGGAATGTCCAATATACATACAGATGTAGTTAATAATTAGTTGTTAGTATAGTTTTTATTTGTTAAGTTTAGTTTTAGCTTTATTTTTAGATAGTATGTAACTTTGTACATATATTAATAAATAATCCTTTCCGATCATGCAAACTATAATAAGTTTGTAGTTATCGTACTGTTTTATTCCATTTCAATTTAGGAAGTGTTAATTTTGAGTAGTTATTACTTAATTTATAATATAGGTATTAGGTATATAATATTCGCCTTAATACAATTGGCATTTTCTCTACTGTATAGGTATGAGTTACCCGCCGTAAGAACGCGATGGTTAAAACATCTTTATTTAGCTTACCTACTTCAAAGCTTCATTTTTATATTTACAGCTTACTTATATATAAAAATCAACAATAAATATGATATATATATTTTTATATGTCAATAAATGAACCATTTATTGCTAAAATGTAAGTCAAATAGGGTACAAACCAGCATCCGCAACAAACTCAAGTATATGATAATTAATGAAAGAAAGAAAGAAAACATTTATTCATGATAACACATACAATGGAAACAAACAGAAAGAGACATACACCTGTCACGAAATGGTTGCACCTCAGCGTTAATGCTGGCAAGGCCAGCGCTGGTCTTCCGTTGCAACCATTTTGACGACAGGGCATAATGACGCCGCGATCACACACGCTTATATAATAATAGGCCTTTCCATCTATATCAGATGTTTTAAGTAGCATCCCGGTAACGACACTTGCGTTCGTGGCTATATAGCCCTATGCGAGAGAGGATCCCTCGTCCACACACGCGGCACGTGTGTGCTCCCCCAGGTAGGCCGGGGTTGGAGGCCTGCTCGTGGCGCCTCATGCGTTTTTCTTTCAAACAGGTAAACCAGGCATCGTCGTGCTTGGATTGACCATCATGGATAACATGACGCCACATAGGTCGGTCTTCAGCTAGTTCCTGCCATTGTTTGCATGAAATATTAAAGGTAACCATGTCACGCTTGACGCAATCTTTAAAGCGCAGCATTGGCCGCCCGACCGGTCTTTTTGCGTCTGCAATCTCTCCTAGCAGGATTTGACGGGGCAAACGAGTCCGCTCCATACGCTTACACGCTTACATACGGAAAAGAAAATACGGTAAACAAATAATTCAAAAATAGAAATACACATAAAACTAAAACACTAAACAAGTTAAACATACAGAAAAATACCTAAACGGCTGACAAGAATGGCTGGCAAGAATGACAAGTACACAATAGGTACTATTGCCGCCATGTTGCATTCCGTAGTAGAATACTTCAATACTAAAATGTAGGTCACGGACATGGAGCAAAATGGACATAAATAATTATATAAATGATGTTCAGTAATACTCGTAGATTCCGAGTTTTTACGATCGGAGAGGATTATTCCACTACATGTAATCTCTAATTATTTGCCAACCTAAATCAACGACGTCACCACACGTCATCACGTCCCGCGTCACCGCATGTCAACACGACACGTCACGTGCCGTTGTCACGACCACTTGACACTAAATACTCGCTTTAATACTCTAACGTGGTCATTCACGATAAAATAGGAAACACAGGGAGTGAATTAGATATTTTAATATGGAGTAGCTTTTAATTTACTTTCGAAGGTAACGGAATACTGTGGACGTTCATGTCCACGGTAATTGAATATGCATTCAACTCGATACCAGCAAGGGACCATGGGCCGTATTCTCATTTAGAAACGATCCAACTTCAATACAACTCCAATATATTAACAACGCAATCCAGGTGCCATATTCTAATTTTAAAATGTATAAACAATACAAAAGTCTCGGTAGAGAGTACCATTTTGTACCTTTTGGAGTTGAAACTCTAGGTCCATGGGGGTCCCAGCGCACACAAGTTTTTTGCAGAAATCGCAAAGCGTCTGGTTGATGTAACTGGTGACCGAAGAGCTGGCGGTTTCCTCGCACAGCGTATCAGCATTGCGATACAACGAGGAAATACCGCCAGCATCCTTGGTACAATGCCGCAAGGGCCTAGTTTAGATTTGAGCTAGTTATTAATTTAGTTTAGTACTAGCAGTTGCCCGCGGCTTCGCCCGCGTACTAAAAGTACTAAAAAGGAGATTATCAGTTTGACCCTCATTTCTGTATTGTATGTATGTTTGTCCGCGATTATCTCGCGTTTGGCTGAACCGATTTAGATGCGCTTTTCAGAAAAGTATTTGTTACTTTCTGGAGGTTTCGGTATATGACATTTTGATGAAGGCTTTCCCTTATTTTTTTTTAATGAAATGGTTGCAATATTTCTTTTATTGTTACGCCATCGCCAGCAACGACTTGCTTGTAGTAACTTATTTACTAAGAGATTATGATTAATGCAGATTTCTACTCTAATGAATAAAAGTTTTTCCCCGCGTTTTTCTCTGCGTGGAATTAGTAATAGATCCCCCTTTTTACCCTCTTAGGGAATGACTTCTGGGATAACAACTATTATGTATCCTTCCCCAGAACTCAAACTACCTCCATACCAAATCATCTAAATAGGTTAAGCGGTTATCAATTCCCGATACAAACTTTCAACCTCCTTTTCACCTCTAAAAGGGTTTATTTTCCGGATAAAAGTGTCCTATGTCGTTTTCCGAGACTCAAACTATGTCTATACCAAATTTCATCTAAATCGGTTCAGCTGTAAATAATTCTCTATAAAACTTCCAACCCCTTTACTTTGCACCCCGTAAGAGTTGTTTTTCGGAATAAATACTATTTTGTCGCTTCTCGGGACACAAACTATCTCTATACCAAGTTTCATCTCAATCGGTTCAACGTTTAAAAAAGCCCCATTTAATCTTTCAACCCCCATTTCACCCCCTTTAGTAATGATTTTAGGAAATAAAAAAAACCCGGCAAGTGTGGGTCTTACTTGCGCCTCAAGAGTTTTTCTCAAGAGAACATTTTTTTTATTCCATTTTTTTAAAAGACGCTTTCAGCATGATATATTTTGTTTATATATTTTTTTTATTATATATTTTGGTTTGTAGTTCGCAGTGCCTTGGTTTTTGCTGTAATGCTGTGTAACGAATAATTTGAATAAATAAATAAATAAATAAATGATTTCATGAGAATTTATCGCGGCTGAGTGCGAATCGGAGTCGGTACCCCGATTTCAATAAATCCCATAGAAATTTCCAAACCTCTTTTCACCCCTTTAAGGGTTACTTTTTTTTCAATGAAAACTACCCTTAGTCGTTTCCCGAAATTTAAACTATCTATTATACCATGTTTCATTTAAATCAGTTCAACGGTTAAAAATTATCCATACAACATTCCATTCCAATCACCTTTTCAGCCCCTTAAGGGCTGCCCTAATCTATGTCTTTTCCCGGGATTAAAACTATTTCTATACCAAAATTTCAAAATCGATGCCATTTTCGTAATTAACGTCCCAAAATACCATAAATCGACACCCATATTGATATTTAGCCATTTCAACCCTATCGCACCCTAACAGGGGGATGATATTTCACGCCCACCACGTTGTATTATAAAATCATTGTTTTTTTCGTAATCAGCTACCCAATAAACCATAGAAACGATACCCATGTTGATTTTCAGACTTTGTCACCCCCATTTCCCCCTTTATGGGGTTGAATTTTAAAAAACCTGTAACACGTGTTTACGCATTTATTGTTAGGAATAATCCTGTGAAGTTTCAAATAAAACAGTCTAACTAATCTTGTCTCCCCATACAAACTTTGGACCCCCATTTCACCCCCTGGGGGATAATATTTCACGCCTGCCACATTGTATAATAAAATGGTTGTTGTTTTCTTAATCAGCGACCCGATAAACCATAGAAACGATACCCATATTGATTTTATATTTTTTCACCCCCATTTCCCCCTTAAAGAGGTTGAATTTTCAAAAAATCTAGAACACTTGTTTACTCATTTATTGTTAGGAATATTTCGGTGAAGTTTCAAATTAGATAGTCAAACTGATCTTGTTTCCCCATACAAACTTTGGACCCCCATTTCAACCCCTGGGGGATGATATTTCACGCCTGTCACGTTGTATAATAAAATGGTTGTTGTGTTCTTATATCAGCGACCCGATAAACCATAGAAACGATACCCATATTGATTTTCAGATTTTTTCACCCCCATTTCCCCCTTAAAGGGGTTGAATTTTCAAAAAAGCTGACACACGTATTTATTCATTTATTGTTAGGAATAATTCGGTGAAGTTTCAAATAATATAGTCAAACTAATCTTGTTTCTCCATACAAACTTTGGACCCCCATTTTACCCCCTTACGGGGTGAATTTTGAAAAATCCTTTCTTAGTGCACCCCTAGACCTTATAAGGCACCTACGTGCCAAATTTGGAATCTCTAGAACCAGCGGTTTGGGCTGTGCGTTGATATGTCAGTCAGTCAGTCAGTCAGTCAGTCAGTCAGTCAGTCAGTCAGTCAGCTTCTTCTTTTATATATATAGATTTGTACTGTAGTACCTCTGTATATTTAGTTATGTAAATAAATGTATTTCCATTAAACAATACATACATTAACAACACAATCTGTCTTAAACGTAACTCCAACACTCAACCAATAATCAACCAATATTGAAGTAGTATTGTAGTTGCAACGCAGTAATTTTCAAGTAAATTCCGTCATTTTCGATTTAGACGTGTAGTCGTAAGCTGTATTGTGTTGTTATTGTATTGGATTTGCATTGAAGTTGGATCGTGTCTGTGCGTGTTTTAAAGTTAGAATACGGCCCCAGCTAGCGTCTAAACACGTTTGAGATGTGACGATGTTATGTTATGTTTGAGATGGATTGTGTAATGAATTTTTTGAGTATTTTAAAATTCTAAAACGTTTTGCTTTATCCTGACGCTAAAACGTCACGATATCGTGGACGCCCGTAATAAAATATAAAAGCGTCCATTCGTGTTTCGAGTCAGGCCGCAAAAGCTTTTTTGCTCTCTGTCCGTTTAGTTCTGTTGATTTAAGAAATGTGTTCTTGTTGGACAAATAAAATTTACGGAAAGGAAACTTTCACTCAAATATAACTTGGCTGTGCTGTTGGGTTTCAAGGATTAGTTGAAAATTAATGGTGGTTGTTGATTTATACTGTCAGGAGAACCAGATAAACAGCAAAGCAAAGATTTCTCGTTAAGAGTCGCCAGGACGCTCGCGTTCCCATACAAACGTAGTTCAGCTCTCATTTTAAAACGACATGCTTTAGAACCACGAAATTTGGCATGGGCATTCTAGTAGTACAGATCTAAGTCGGACATTCGTTTTCGTTGCTAAAAATTGTAATACAAAGAAAATATAGCAAAAATAAGTTTTGTATGTAAATCTGTAACTGGCTGTATTTTCTTTTAACGAAAACGAATTACCGACATAGATCTATACTACTAGAATGCCCATGCCAATTTCGTGGTTCTAAAGCATGTCGTTTTAAAATTAGAGCTGAACTACGTTTGTATGGGGACGCGAGTTCACGCGAGCGTCCTGGCGACTCTTAAGAGAACTACAGCGGTGCGTAAAGGTAATTTTGATCACCTCACCCGCTTAGCTACTTAGATAACTATATTCCTTAACATAAGTTTAGTTCAGTATTGTTATAATGGATGAAAATATTTCCTATCTAAGTTTATCTTAAGCAAATACGGATATCGATTTCCTCAAAAAGGATGTAAACAGATTTCTAGAGTTAGAGCTACCCCTCCGCATCCATGGGATAGAGTACACGTTTACAATTTATACATCACCGATATAAAATAAAAGAAGGGAATAACTTCGATAATTCGAAGCGACAGCCACATTATCGCTACCCATTCATTTCATTGGGAAATGCTTCAAAGAAGTTTTTAAAAAGTTGCCCTAAAAGTGGTTGTTGTTGAACGTGTGGAAAGTTCTATTTCGTTCACTATTGTTATTGCAATTATATGAAAGAATACGATGTACAAAAATAAGTTATTGTGATTTATTTTTGTATCTTTTTTCACATCGTATTATTTCTATGCAAGGGCGATAAGAGTGGCATCAAAATGTTCTGTTTTATCACCAAAAACTACTGCTACGGAAACCGGAATAATCTTCTAATAGCATCCATCATTTCAAACGTTTTTACTTAATGTCGTCACTTCATCTTATATCGATATCCACTTGGTTCCCATCACTAGCGATCGGTTTATCGGCGAGACAAATGACATCACTTTATCATGTTAGTTCAATTTCTTTTTTATCGTGCAATGAACCTATTTCTAATAAAACGTTACAATATGTTCTCGTGATCTCTCAATATGTTTCCCTCTGTAGGCTAGTCAGTAGAGAGAATACTTATATGATGCTCCTTGGTTCTATTCCCGGTAGCTGCTTTTATTACATAGTTGAACACAATGGGTATGGTATTCTTAATATAACCTCTTTTTATTCACGAAACATCCGGCCTGGACCCATATCAAAAACTTTAAAACTTCAACATAATTAAAATTGCGCACCAATCTGTGACCAAAATGCACTGCAGTCATTTCGATTCGAATAGCGATTTTTAAAGTTCGAATACGATTTCTGTCTTATTACTTACTGTTTTTTCCAAAAATGTCGGCGACATGCACGAAGTCACGTTGCGAGTTGTGGCAGCGCCTGTCAGCGAAACAGGGATGTCACGTTCAGGGTTGTCACTTCATCTTAATATTTCTTGCAACACTTAAGTACCTATAGTTTCGGTGGCCAAATATGACAGTAGCTGACTAGCTTAACTCTATCGAATTGTTCGGGTGACGTTGGCCATTTTATGGTGATGATTTAAAAAATAAATACATAATGTGGAATCTTGCACACAATCTTTTAGGTCTATGTACTACATCTTATTCGGGTACATCTAGAAAACGTCTTGTTACCTAGATAACCAGGCAGAGACTAGTACAATCTATAAGGAGAAGTAGATTAATATAACTGGATGCGGTTGAATTTTCATAGAAGAAAAAAAAGAACGATTTTTTTAAATATATGGCAGGAATGAAAATATGAAGTAAAATATAGTTAAAAAGTATAAAATAACAAGTATGAAATTATAAAGAATGTTTTTATGTATTTTATTTTAAGAGTACAATTTGAAATTATGCAATCCGTTTTTATCAGGGACCGGAACCGGTTACCCTAACCTGGGTATTTCATAAGGTTATTTTTGAGGTTGTTTTAAAAACCCTAATATAACGGTAACCTTATGATGAGGTAACCGTATTGATACGGTAACCGTATCGATCAGGTTAACCTAAGGTAACACTAACCGCATTAAAAACCCAATCAATTCGGTTACCGAATCATAGGGTATTGAGGCAGCTCAAACGAATGTGATCTTTACGAGCACTCAGATTAGGCTCATTATTAAATGCTGTAGTGGCTTTGAGCACGGGGCTGGTCAACTAAGCTCCCAGTACAAACAAACAGGTTTTGCCGGAAACGTCGCGCGTCGTTTATTGTGTTCATCTTTAACAATTTTTGTAAGTACTTTTAGGTTGAAATTGGAGCGCGGCTGCATTTCGTTTGGTTATTTTGTTTTTACATTATTACTATACTAACTTTGGAGAAATTACGGATACGGATTCGTGGCATTCGTGCATAATGTGCATATGAATTAAAATGTATTGTTGTAAATATCAAGTATGTACATGTATGTGTACAATAAAATATGAATATATATATATTTTTTATAATAATAAAAATAAAATAAAATAGAATAAAAATAGAATGAAAATAGAATGAAAATTGAATAAAAATAGAATAAAAATAGAAAATAATAATAAGATATAATATAAAAAAAGAATAAAATAGAATAAGTAAAAAATAAAATATAATATAATAAAATAAAATAAAATATATTTAATGACATGCAATAGAAACAACATTTTTTTATTTTATTGTAATAATAAATATTCATATTTGTATTGTTGTAATTATCAAGTATGTACATACTTGATAATTACAACAATAAATTTTTCATTCTTATGATATTTTCATTTATTTTTATTTTATTTTATTTTTACTTTATTTTATTTTCATGCTTGAGCAACGCGACTACTACGATAATAGCTCTATACGGGCAGTTAGCTAGTTTCATTAAATGTTATATAAATCTCGACATTAGCTTTTAATAGTATTCAAATGTAGTGAAGAAAGAACAACCCAGGTTACAATAACCCAATGAAAACCCTTAACAAAAACCCTATCGCGATGGGGTTTTGAGGTTAACCGTGTTAGAGGTTACGGTTACCGCTTCAATACCTGTTACCACTATGATTCGGTAACCTCATGATACGGTAACCGTATCATGAGGTTACCAAATTGATTGGGTTACCGAAATGATAGGGTTAAGCCTAAAGAGGGGTTTTCCGGTCCCTGGTTTTTATCAATAAACCAACATTAGGTATATATAAATAACGGGTGTGATATGATATCAAACTACTAAATGGCATTTGGTAAAGCGAAATGATTTTCCAAATCAGTTCATAAACATGTTAATAAGTACCTTGCAATAGGATTTCAATTACAAAGCTAAACTGGATAAACAGACACATTTGCGGTAATGGTGATCATATACAATAGTATTACAATTTCGATCGCGATTCGCGTGCGAGTGACAGCCCTAGCGGTGACAGCGTGACGTCACGTCCCATCGTGGACCTTTCGACTTATCTGTGATATAGATCAGGCGATAAAAGGCTCTCTGACAATGTGGTAGGAACCTTGCATGCAAATAATTCAGTTACTGCCCTGGGGGTTCCACGAACATCACACAATTCTAAAAACTTATGCCGGTGAAAACTTATTATAGGGGGCGTTGTTCAAAATCCCATACAATGAGAGAAAGAGACAGAATATGAATGATCCTTAACAATGTACAAACCTACTGAAACCGTATACAGCAAATCGCTTTTGGTAGTGAAAAATCTTACGCATGGCGTGAATCAGCAGCATTTTCAGAAAAAAGTGTAGGGTTAACTTCATTAAAAATATTTATAACAGGTTACTCACGTAATTTTTGTCGATTTTTTAAATTACGTGAGTAACCCGTTATAAATATTTTTAATATGTTAGAGTCTCACGAAAGTTTTATAGTTAAAAAAGGGTTAACTTTTTTTGAAATTCAACATTTTTGGGTTATTGCTACTCAGAATCGTGAGGACTATCGATATAAATATGAAAAAAGTGTCGCAATTTTTTTTTTGTTACTTTGTGACTAATTTTCCCATCGATTCTGTATGAACCGTCACAAAACTGACTAATAATTCTTGGATAGGAAATTGTCGATTTTTAAATGGTTTTTTTTCTGATAATCCCCAACTAAAAGAAATATTGTATTGAGAGACAAACTTTGACTTGGTCGTTGAAAAACTGTTGTCTCCATATATAAAGAGAAAGTACATTATTCAATCGCATTTTTTTGTGATTACATAGTGGTGCGAGCCGGGGTTTGAACCCGAGACCTCAGGGCATGGTACCGACAGCTATATACCAGAGCTTTTTATATATAGGTTACCTTTGACCTTTCCTTTTACCAAGAAGACTTTTTTTTAAACTTGTTTAACTCAGTAAACTTTCGAAAGATACACTTAGTGAAAAATTTCATCAACTTTCATTTTAAATCTATTTTGCCAACCGTCTGACATTCATAATCCAACTTTGATAAAGTTTACAATATTTAACACTTGGAATAAATAAAGTTAAAACTGTTTTAAAAAGTTTCAATTAAATTAATGTACGGTAAACAGTCAGGAATTTTTGACACGTAATTAATATTCATATTACAGAAGAAATAAAACGCGGTGTAAAAAATAGTTTATTAATTTGAATTTCATTTTAAGTAAGTATTCATAATCGAGCTTTAGTGTGCCTCTTGCATTTAAATATACTGTCAAAAGGGCCTCTGCGCGTTGGGAAGTTCGAAGGAAACTGGACCTAATCCCGATAAGGCCTAATTTCTCCTCTGGGTTGGAAGTTGAGATGGCAGTCGCTTTCGTAAAAACTAGTGCCTACGCATTAGGCTGTCAAGCGGACCCTAAGACGGGACGAACGCTAGGAAGGAGAAGAATAAATGAAATATTTGTGTTTTATTTCTTACTGAAACCTTCGTCAAGGTTTTTCGAACAACGTACCCTAATATTTATTAAAATAACAGCTTCGCGGCGGGTTGAACAAAACTCGCAATATGTTCTGGAGCTAACAAAAACATAGAATAAGGCAGAATGAACTCCAGCTGCGTAAACATACCTACAGCAATCATGGATCCACGTGATTTCTGATTTACTTCCGGCAGAGACTGTAGACTATAGAGATATAGACGGCTACAGCTAAGAACTTTTTGAAACTCAAGTTAATTGCGCCCTCTGTCCGAAAGCCTCCTAAAAATACCGATAATGTAAGAGGAAATGTCACCTGCACTGCAAATTTTTTTCTTACTTTTTCGTAATTAGAATACGATACCAATTATGCCCTTAAACGGATCACCAGTATTTTGGTTACACCCTATATAGTCTCTGCTTCCGGTTCAAACCCAAGATGGCACAGTGTCTTGAGGAAATATTTTTTTATGCAGCCCAAAAACTTTATAGAGAGTTGGCCATCTCACGAATAATATATGTATAAATAGCTGTTTGGTAACCTATATTTTTCAAGCCAGGCAAAGTTGAGGATCGTAGGCAAAGTTGTAGCACGTGACAATACCTATATCCACGGCACGTTTTCCATTTCCTTGTTATTATAAAAATACCGTTTACCTCCATTTTATTAAACATATTTTCGGGTTCAAGCAAATAAGCTACCTAATTTCTTGTTCGACTCGTGGAAGTGACAGCTAGATTGATGGCTCCCAATTTCATTCCAACCGGTTTGACAGTGTGTCAAATAAATACGATACGGACGATAAGCTATTGAAATAGCAGGAATGCTTATTTTCTTGTGTCTTGCGTGGTTCTGATGAAAAGAAAGGTTTAATATGACATTGTTAATATTGAGCACATATTTGCTTTGTTAGGTACGAGCTCTCATATCAATTTAATTATAGGAGCAAACGAGATATGAGCACATTTTTCAAGGAATTTCAATACTTACTTACTTTCACTATGATAATAATTATCGTCAATAATGTTTTCAATATGAAAAAACACTATTTTTTGTAAATTCATGGGTTCTCTGCCTTTCCGCCGAAAATCTTATTGCCGAATTTTGGCCAACCGACTTTTCGCAGAAGTTTCATTTGACCGAATTTCATTTTCCAACTCTACATAATCCAGCTTAACCTACCCCAACCTGGTACGTAATTTTCAATTCCCAACCCCATAGTTATAAAGATGTAGACAAATGCAGGGTTTTGTACGTTGTCGCCTCCTCAAAGTATACATTGTCAGTGTCTTTATGTTGAACTTTGTGAAATTTGGACAATGTTATACGTTGATGAACTCACAAAGTATTGCTGAATGAACTTTGTCAGTTTCTTTACGTTGAACTTTGTGAAATTCAGACAAGGTTATACGTTAATGTACTCACAAAGTATTTTTGTTACTGTAGCAATAAAATTTTGTCATTTTCAATTTAATTATAGGAGCAAACGAGATATGAGCACATTTTTCAAGGAATTTCAATACTTACTTACTTTCACTATGATAATAATTATCGTCAATAATGTTTTCAATATGAAAAAACACAATTTTTTTGTAAATTCATGGGTTCTCTGCCTTTCCGCCGAAAATCTTATTGCCGAATTTTGGCCAACCGACTTTTCGCAGAAGTTTCATTTGACCGAATTTCATTTTCCAACTCTACATAATCCAGCTTAACCTAACCCAACCTGGTACGTAATTTTCATTTCCCAACCCCATAGTTATAAAGATATAGTCAGCGCAGATTTGATGTGGATTCTACATACCTACATTTCTTTTTACAGATCCAAGGGAAGCCAATAATCCAGCAGCGCATCCTGCCCAGCCCGGCCGTGTCCATAGACTCTCCGCCTCGCACCCCTCCCCCCGGCGACGAGAATAACAACATCATATTCAGCCCGTGGAAGGCCTTCGGTCCCTTTGTGGACACCATACAGGTAAGAGGCGTAAGAACAGTTTAATTCTAAATCCAAGGGAAGCCGGTGATTCATATTTCAGGTAAAGGCGTTTGAGATGTGAGTGTATCGAAAAATTCCGCACATCTCATGGTGCGGTAGTTTTAAGTACAAAAAATAAGAGGCAACTTGAGGATCTCAGTCAGAAGTTAAAAGAACCAATTACTACAGCTAATCAATGAGAAAGATTTCAGGAAAAAAAGGTCTCGAGGATACAATGATGTATTTAATTAAAAATCTGTGCTAATGCTTCCGAAAAAGCACTCGTTCACTATACATAAGACACTGCTGCAAAATGCACATTTCCAGCAGTGTATAATGTTTTATAATAATTAGATTAAGATTAAATTATACTAGATTTAAATACTAACGTAATATAATTCTTACTAACAATCTGTATGAGTCATAATAGTTACTCGAAATAAATGTTTCTATTCTATTCTACTATTTATATGTAGCTGCTATCAAAGCGAAGCTGCAAAGGTCGCGACGAGAACAACAACATCATATTCAGCCCGTGGGAGGCTTTCAGCCCTTTTGTGTACATTAGTAGTAGTGTAAATAGTAAGAAGTACAAAGGCGCTGACACCAATTAACGTATTGCGAAACGGACATGTACTTTAGATGACAACAACAACTTCATCTTGAACTATGCAATCTCTTCCAGACGACTGTTCAATTGATAAACAATCCTTTAATAAATTAACGAATGTTTTTTTCATCCTTCCATTCCAAAAAACCTGTGTGATTGGAAAAACAATCCTGGAACCGATGGCCAAATTCGTTTATCTGTCACGTTTCCCTGTAAAATTTACGGGCACTTAGTAGAATTAAAACCGTTAACAGGCTCCTTTTGACGACCCGTTTCGACAGAGCTAATGGAGCAGAGTAGTGCATTTCTCCCATCTCGCTTAGTACAGATACCTACTGTCATATGACAACTTTTATCCCACAAAGGTGCTGTTAATCGTTGATTTTGTAGGAAAGATAACCTTCTGTGCGTTTCTTAAAATTATTCTGTGCGACAAAATTGTCCATGTGGAATTTAGAAAAAATAATTTTATAACTTCTGATAACGTGGCTGTTATATAAGTGCGTTAGAGGAAGAAGGAACTTAATTTCCATATCTGTATAATTTACTCTAATTTGTTAGTTTGGCCATAAGGCTAAACTAACAAAAAGAAAATCCTTAAAATAATTTAAGGAATCGTTTCGTCGGTCCTTTGTGTGCTGGTCAGTTCCTTAGAACGATCAACAGTCTACGGTAAAAGTCAAATTGTGTGACGCCTTTTTCTGTGCCTTTTTTTATCACGCTCGATATTATGGGAGTTCAATGGTGCAGATTTTTCTACTTTTGGGTGTTTCTGTGTGTGTTTTTTTATTCAGAAAGGACTTACTCGTTTTACTCTGTTACCGGCACCTGTAAACCGTCCCCTTCTAATTTGTATCAGCAAACACTCTACCTCGGGGTTTAGTTTGGAAGTACATTTCATAGCGTATTTATCTAGGGCTCCACGGATTTAGTCATTAAAAGCGTTGATTGGTTTATATTTATCGGTAGAAACTGCTTTAAAGAAAAATGCAACATAGACCACCACTATCTGAAAAAGTCCAACAATGTACTTTATCGAATCTATCACATGTCTGATTCATCATTGTTCGGTAAATGAAACATGCTATTTTGTCCTCAGGATGGTGAATTACTACCCAGCCAAGACACGGTGGTCTTACCCACACCGAGGCAGCCAGATCTGTCCCTAGACGAGGACGCCACAGACCCGATACCCACGAGAGTTACGTCCAATAAGGTAAAGTTAATGGTTGAAACTAGGAAATATTCACTGCCTCGGTGGAGATTCGAAATCACGACTTTGGTATACCAGAAAATGTAGTTAAAGTCTACACATTTTTATTATTTGGTATGTACAGTCAGCGTCAGAGATATGTGACCCCCCTCCAGCAATAGACAAATGTGGTCGCTAGTTCGAACCCCAGCATAAGAATCATACTTTTTGCTTTTTTTAAACTTTTTTTTATAATCCTAGTTTTAATATTTTTTTACATTACCTAAATATTTATTTTATACGTTTTGTTATTCCTTATTACCTACTCAGTTATTAACTCGGTAACATTAAAATAACCCTTTTAAACAATTTTTAACTAGAACAATAATTTCGTTAACTTCACAAGCGTCCGTGCAGCGTGATGGATAGTGTAACAGACTAGTAAACACTAGGTTCGCGGTTCGAATCTACGTAGAGGATATTTTTTGGATTTTTATACTTCTTTTTTATTAATAATTTATTAACTTCCTATTTAATATAGTAAGTTTAATTAAAATAGAAGTTAAAATCTTTTTTTAAGGACTAATAATGAAAATTCCATAGTCACTGGTAACTTTTTATTAACTAAGTAGGTATTTAATTACTATTATATTAAATATTGTTTACTAACTGAATAATGGGGGTAATATATTATATATATGACAGTAGATATATTATGCGTATTCTGTAAACTGATTACTATATATTTTACAGCTAAATATTTACTTGTTAAATTATAATGATAATGTGTAGTCAATTATACATCAATGAAACTTCAAGTTAACAAGTAAAATACCTTTAGATTAACTCTTACTGTTTAAAATTGTGGTATTGGTGGTCTGCATGCTGTTAAACTTTATAAGGCATTACACTTTGGTTGTTTACTTTAGATTATACCTACATTTTACTTCATTTAGTAGAACCGTAAAAACAAGTTGGGTCATAACTTTTTTTATAAGCAATACTAAACTACTCGGTTAAAAGTGAAGTGTATAGTTTCCCTTTTCTTTGATTATAAATTAATATTCTTATTGCATTTAACACAATTTTTCAGTTTTACTTTAGACAGAGATGGCGGGACACAGCGGTGGGAGTTGTGGAAATTGCGGGAAGAGGCTTTTAAGTATAAAATGGGCTATTCAAAAAACAATTTAAAAAATGAGTATAGGTTAGACCGCCCCTCGCCCTACCAGTCTGTATGCCATTATCAATATGTAATACGTAATCTAAACCAGCTATTTAACGTTGCAAAGAGAAACAACATGTTATCAAAGATAACAATAATTCATCTCTTAGCACGTTACCAATGCAATGCAACCTTACCACAATCTTAGTAAGCATAGGGTATTTCTCCACTAATTGGGTCGAATTCAAACAGCTCCCATTAAATGGCTAACAATATGTATGGTTTTTAAGGTAGAAATTAACCAGTTACCACTTGGAAAAGCCTACTTGTCTAAGCACTATCTTGTTATTTGCAAAAAACAATATAATGTGTTAGACACTACTTATACAATAGCGTCATTATACTTACTCATTATTTTAAAACGTGCATGGAGTAAATATTTGCCCAATAATGGAGAAATACCAACAACACCATTTTTTTCACAATTTTTACTAATAACGTAGAGGATAACCTTTTTTATCTTCCACCTGTTTTAGCCGGCTTTTCATGCTTGAAACCATGTTTGAACATACATTGATGTTCCTCATCAATTCCCACTTTCTATAAACTTCTTCGTCTAAGTTTTGTCTTGATTTGACTTGTGTAGGGTCCCAAAGCACCATAAATTCTCAATAGAATTGAGGTCAAGAAGAAGAAGTTAGAAGGCCAATCTAATACAGTGATGTCTGTTTGTAAGGCTAACCACTCTTTCACTATACGGGAACGATGCACTGCACTATTGTCTTGCACCAATGATTTATATCTTGCACTAAATAAATTTGTCCTTCGGGATAGGCGACGCGAACGGAAGGCAACATGACGTCACGTAACACTTCGAGGTATCCCTCGCTGTTCATTCGGCCTCCAACTTCAACGAGCTGCTCGGGCCCCATAGATGACATCCAGCCCCAATAAGCTAAAAAAAAATCTCATGAGCATACCATAACTTGAAAAACGTAAAACTGAAATCACAGCTTTTTTTTAAAGTGCAGGTAATGAAAATTGTATACTTAATATAATTTACTCACCTAATGATATCCTTCCGCTTGTTCTAAGGTCTAGCATATTTTTGGGGTCAAATCGCTCTCCACTTCTGCGCCACAATATTTTTCTTCCATCTTTGTCTGACTTAAAATATTTCTCGTCAGTAAATACGATATAACGATTCTCACCCATCTGCGAATCGTATTTCTCTGCAAGTAAAAATACGTATTAAATTTGCTCGTTTATGATAAAACTTAAAAAATTCAAATAGCTTTAAAAATAAACATGGCTCTAAGACTATACCTATTACTTCACATAAAAAAAGCTGCCGATTAAAAGACTTTTCAGTTAAATATATTTTTCTAACTTATCCCATATATAGGTAAACACACGACAGTAAATCCTCACAACAAAATCTGGTGGCTTAACTTATTGATAACATTTTACTGTTTTTACTAAAAAATAAATGTCTCAATGGAGTCACAGGTTACAAACTTACCGTTATATTCAGTACTCGTGGTATTTGTTTAATACTTTTGTTCTCTTCCCAAAGAACCACAATTTTATCGAACCATATTGTCATTGAAACACAAAAAAACGGACGGGGGCAGTTATTCAATTGCTTGAAATGCAAAAGGATTTAAGAAGTCGAGAGATCGTAATTGCGTTGCGACACAGGTATGATTCGCACACGCAAATTATGACTTACCCTCAAACAAATTTTCTCCACGAAATAACTAGACGCATTTACTCCAGTAAATTAAACCTTAAAATGTAATTGGTTAAAGTCGTTGTTAGTCGTCTGTGGAAATAAAATGAGGGTAGGAAAATATTGATAAACCAAAGACATTACTAATATGATCCAAGACAAGCTTGCAAAACAGGGACGGGTATAGATATAATAGTTCGAACAGAATATCTATGTTAAGGGACCTCGATGTCGATGGCGCTTACGCCATTATCAGCGATGCTTCAATGAAAATGCAACGCTGCGCAACCCGATGCGGCGTAAGCGCCATTGACAATAAAGTCCATTTTTATAGATTTTGTTATAGTTCTCTATTGCCGGTCGGCCTGCTAAGAACTGGTTCATATTTTTGTTGTGTAGTCCAAGTGTTACGATAGCCCAGCGGAAAAAAGCCGGACTAATGTATGAGTGAAGCGAATGAGTGTGAGCCGAGGCCCCAGGATCGATCCCAGCTTAGCTGACAAGCACATTTGAGATATTTCATTTTTGAAAGAATTAAATGACAGTGTGGTAAATGCCGATTCTCGTGTCGAACGAGAGTTCCAGTTTTACACCTAGGGGGGTCACATATCTCTGACGCTGACTGTACATGAGCAATTAACAGGTTAAAATATTTTTGCAATAGGTGTGGCTCCTTTAAAGCGCAAAGTAAGAATATTCTTGTCGTTTTTATGGTACAGCAGCGATCTTAAAAATCTTTCCAGAACAGAACGCCAACCACGATTACACGGTACACGCCGATCTACGATCGGTTTCTGACGGCTATCAGGTTAAAGATGGGTCGGTAGCTCCGTTGGTAAGGCGGCGGGTATACCGGTGTCGAGGTTACCATGGGTTTGACTCTCGTTCAAGGCAGTGAATTTTAAATTATTTTTACTTATCTAACATTGATGGATGGGCAGGATCTGCAATATGTCGATGAGTATGTTTACTTGGGCCAGATAGCATCTTTCGAGAATAGGCAGTCTATCGAAGTCGATAGACGTATTGAAAACGCTTGGAAGAGCTTCTGATCCATGAAAGCGCTAATGAAGGGTGACCTTCCTTTGTGTCTTAAGCGCAAACTCCTCGACATGTGCATCCTTCCCATTCTAACCTACGGTGCCTGATCGTTAACAGAAGCTGTAAAGTCCAAACTGAAGGTTTGCCAACGTGCGATGGAGCGCAGTATATTAGGTGTTCGAAGAACTGACCGAATCAGAAACACGGAACTACGCTCCAGAACTCGCATTGTAGATGTGGGCGTCAAGACCGCTAAGCTAAAGTGGGACTGGGCCGGGCATGTCTGCCGCATGCACCCTGAACGGTGGGCCAAAATGGCTACTGAGTGGGACCCACGAGACACCATAGACGGCCGCCAGGGTAAAGGCAGACCAAAAAGGAGATGGCGGGATGACCTGGACCCATTCTTTATAGAATGGCGGGAAAATACTACAAACAGGACTGAATGGAGGAGAAGAGGGGAGGCCTTTGCCCAGCAGTGGGACACGAAAATAGGCTAATAAAAAAAATAAAAATCTAACATTGCAGTATAGTTACTCAGTTTCTGCATAAACGAAATTATGTCCGGACAAACTAAAATCTGCAATATCAGCTCAGCAGCAGCAGTTCTGCGAATTAGAGTCCTCAGTGAGTCGGGAAACTCCAGAGTGAATTGCCATTCGTTTATACCTCCGGGAACAAGCTAAATTCATCATAAAGCTAAACTCTTGTAAGCTATACAATTTTTTTGTGGCGATAGTACCTACAACCGTAAGAATAAGTCAGTAACTCTTTGGCACCCCCTGGCCAAACTATAATTTATAATATTCTTTACAGGTGGCCTCAGTAAGCCAGTTATCGTTCATGGTGCGTCCAGACAGCTTCGAGCGTGGCCAGTTGCGCTTGACCTGCATCTCCTCAGTGCACTCTGTGTACAGCGAGCGAGCAGAACTGGTCATCAACGAGGAGCGACCGCAGATAGCTTCGGTACTGGGCACCAGAGACAGCTCAGGTAGGTGGCATCTAGATGACGTACATCTCTGTAAACTAGCCTTAATTAGGGATGATGACACATGTTGAACTTAGTAACGAAATGTAGATAAAAGGATGCAAAATGATCAATATACCTATCCTATTTTAGTGAAAATTTTAATTTGAAGTATATCGCGCTTTAAAATTTCAAAATTTTACGTTTTTTTTAAAGTACCAGATTATGAAAATCAGTGATACCATTTGATTTCTCACATATTACTGGAAAATAAATTGTATCGCATCCCTATACATAAACGCAATATTTCAGTGTCAAAGTAGCAATTTCATAATTTTTCCATAGGGCGAACATGAAACTGTGACGTCACTACACTCACTACCACGTATCATTTTGTTAGGAGCGTTTTGTGCACCACGTGCAAAGATCATTATTTTGAATCTCATTTCCGATTTTTGTGTTGCTTTAACGCAATTGGCCCCATATAGACATTAATTGATCCTCATAACAAAACGAATTGATTGATACCATTCATGAAAAAAAATCATGCTTATTTGCCCTTGCGGTACGTCATTTTGGATTTCTAAATCTAAATATTTTCCTGCTCTAACTCAATAATATTATTATTTTCGTCTGCGGTAACGTAATGAAGAATTTACATACATAAACCGTTGTTTGTTTCAAATTAAATTAACTGTATAATAATCAGAACTATCGATATTTCCGTGGTATGGTTGTACGGTTTACCGCCAAAATTACAAGCGTTCTCATTTAACATATTAAATATTGTGGTTAGAATTTATTAGCAATTTTGTTGTATGTACAGTACAGTCAGCAGCAGAGGTAGCTAAGCGGATGAGATGTTCAAAATGAACTGGACTTGACTTTATTATTATAAAAATAAGAGAGTGTTGACGAAAACATACTTAATCCTCCGTTATATTATGGACCGGGAGCACGCATGACATCTCTGGAGTTGCGGGCGTCCATAGGCTACCGTTTGTTTGCCACTGTCGTGCTACAAAAGGCCTTGTCAAAATTATTTACATAGATAGAGGCAAGAATTTTGATCTCGATCTAAACGAGTTCAGATACTGAGAGATCTACCTACTAATAATAATTTAAAACAAAAAAAGAACCGACTTCACTTAGGATCTGCTATTCCAAGAGGAAGTGGCCGAGTTGCTGTAAAAAATAGTGAAATCACTATAGGTGTGCCTATAATAGTTGAAGAGTTCCCTCGATTTCTCCAGGATCCCATCATCAGACCCTGACTTGGTGACAATGGGACCATCTAGGGGTTATACCTGTTCGATTAAAAAAAATTTTTTGAAAATCGGTTCACGATTCACGGAGATATGGAGTAACATACATACAAAAAAAACATAATGATGATAAAAATCGAATTGAGAACCTCCTCCTTTTTTGAAGTCAGTTAAAAATAGTAGGTACAGCAATGTCACGTTGCTTTCAAGATGGAATTATGTGCTAGCCTTTAATCTATTTAGAACGTATGTAGTATAGATTTTAGTCAACACAATTCTCGAGAATCCTATGCGTAAATCGGAACGCACTACTCGCTACAAAACCACGCCGGGCAACGGTGTAAACTGTAAACTAGTAATGCTGCTTCAGCCTCTAAATTCCGAATACGGCCAGTCAACACGCGCGGCCGAAGTGGCCATGCATGTGCGATAAAACACCGATATTGCACTCCATTGCGTGCTCGGTTCTTGCACACAACAGCCTAATTCGAAATAGGGATGACACAAACAAACAAATAATTTATCGACAAAAGTATAGTACAGTGGTTGCTCTTACAGACTAAGTGTTTTTAACAACAAGTGGTTTAAAAATGCCTGAACTAGGATTCCCTAAGCTATGCCAGCGAAAAAACACTACGAGACAGTACACAGTTGCTTCTCTTAGTTGATTACATGCTAGTTGCGTTGAAAAGTTTTTTTTTCTGAAAATATTTATCGTAACAAAAGTAAAGTACATTATATTTACATTGCTCTACAAATGCACACAAATACACTTATGGTAGAATATCTATTAAAAACCCGTTAATAAAATTGTTTTTAATCTGTTTGTTTTCTTTGTTTTATTGGAACAAACTATTTATTTAACATGAATACATAATAATAACATAATACATAATAATAACAATACATCATTACATAAAAACTGTCCTATATGCTCATTCGCTCCACCGGTGACCAGAGGGCTGGCTCGTTCCTCGCTCAGTGCATTGGCATTGCCATTCAGCGAGGTAACGCAGCCAGCCTTAATGGGCACCTTACCTAATAGCGGTGACATAGGGGACATTTGTACATATAGTTTAAACCACGTAGGCTAGGTAGTACTAATTAATACTACGTAGCCCAGGCTAGGTAGTATTAATTAGTCTAAGTTTTCTATACACTGTTGTTTGTCCTTTTGTTTGTATTTTAATAAATGTATCCATCTCATTACATAATACATCATAATTATATTTATAAATAAATAAGTAAAACCAGTTATATGTTTTACCCCATTTCACGTTTAATTTGGATGCTGCTTAATTTCAAGAAACGGTTGTATGCAGTTCCTAGGGCTCCATTGCATGATATTACTCTCTAATGTATAAATGAGTATAATTGAGGCTCTGAGGTCTTTTGTAGCTCGGTCATCCTTTATTATTCCATTTACTTTATCTAGTACTAGTAAACCACTAAGCGATAGCCTTAACCTCACTATTGGCCAACTACGTCACAAATAGACCTGCTTGAACGGCGCGCCATCCGTCAAGCATTCGCTGTTTGTTGACTCTGAATATCCCAGCTTGCAGAAGTAATATTTATTGTATCGGTAAAATTGATTGAACAGTCGTGGATCTTATAGTAGTACGGGCGGCGGCCGTAGGATCTGCTACGTAACGTGATACAAAGATAAGGCCTGTGGCACATGTTCATAAAAGTGATGCTGAGTTCCGGAAAAATAGTAAAAAAAAATAGAATTGGCCGAAAGCACAAAAAAGTACCACTTCCGGTTTAAAAAATTGATGGTATTTACCTGCGTCATTCGATACAAAGATGACACTTGTGGCAACAAATAGTAATTTATTTTTAGGTATAGAAAAACCCAGTCTGCCAGTTCCTGCATGGCCGGAAGTGCCCGGCAGACTAAAGACAAAGACGGTTAAAAGTAACGAATTTGACTCCAAATGTACGTCACTTTTGAATCAGTCTGCCGGGCACTTCCGGCCATGCAGAAACTGGCAGACTGGGTTTTCTGTACCTAAATACAAATTACTATTTGTTGCCACAATAATCATCTCAGTATCAAATACCGTAGGTAAATACCATCCATTTTTTAAACCGGAAGTGGTACTTTTTTGTGCTTTCGGCCAATTCTGATTTTTTTAATTATTTTTCCGGAACTCAGCGCCACTTTTATGAACATGTGCCATGGGGCTTATCTTTGTATCACGTTACGTAGCAGATCCTACGGCCGCTGCCCGTACTATAGGAACGAGACACGGTTGCAAATGGTCAGTCGAGTTGTTAGTGCAGCGTATCGTATCGTGTTGACTTGGGGCTTGGGGATTCAATAGTAAATACTGTCTGTGGTTCTTATTGCTTGACAACAGTTCGTAAATCATAAGATATAGGCAGGTACTTGTAGTTGTATGTGTAAGAATAACGTTACTTTCGTAGCAGATTTTCGAACGAACGCGCGCAACGGAGCGAAGTTTATACAAAAATACAAACAACTTTGGACAAAACGGAACTGTCAGCCACGTCTTTGCATTTTGATTGTGAAATAGTTGTTCCCCGATAACTTTGGTAACGTTTTTCGGATCTTTATCAAATTTTTCGGGGTTGTAGCAGAGATAACCTAAGTCTAATTTGAGATTTCTGATATGAGTACACGGATAAAAAAGCTTCCGGGATATTCTCAATCCAAGACATTATTATTATCTTGGAAATATTTCCTCGTGACAAGTATTTATTTCCTTTACCAAAAATATGATCTTTCGCTTAATAAAATCACGTTTTCTTAAAATAGAAATACAAAAATGTATTGTTTCAAGAGTATATTGAGTAAATAAGAGAGGTTGTACTTTAATCAAACAAGTATTATCTTAGGTAAAAGAAAACTAGAAAATCTGTAAGTATATATTCTCTTCGTTATATTTAAAACTTTATTTTATTTCTATTAAAGGGAATAAATACTTGTCACGAGGAAATATTTTCAATATAATAAAATAGTAATGTCTTAGATTGAGAATATCCCGGAAGCTTTTTTTTCCGTGTAGGATCGCTGAATATGGAGTTAGAAGACGCAAAAGCGATCTTCATTGGGGTCTTGTTAGATTGGTCTCGTTTGCAAGTAAATCGTGCGAGTTTTCAGTTCACTATTACACTCAGGCGGCCTACTAGATAAAAATCTTAAGTCAGGTTTAAAGTGGGTGTAGATTAACACAATTGAGTCCTAGCGAAGTAGTGATTTAAGCTTATGTCTTTTAGTAGTAGTATCAATTAAATAGAATTTTCTTAGAGTTTCGGAGAACCGATTTCATTGTAGTCTGTGGTACAAACGTGCCATAATTATGTACGTGAACCGAGAAATGAGACAATACACGGTTGATTACACGTATGTAGACACGTCGTACGGACACGTGTCGCGACTCGCGACATGTCGTGTTGATTCGTAATCAGCGGCCGTATTATGGTCGGAGTTGGTTACATGATAGCGCGTTGGAGAGAGACGGACACTGTAATTATCATGCTGTCATGTCGTAAATTCGACCATTCTATCCGTGCAAAGAGGAAGATACAAGCACAGTATAAAGCGCATGCCAGACGGCATACAACAAGCCCGTCCTTGGTCGGGACGGACCGTGTAGACAGTTGTTGTCAACAAAATTGTATGAACCACCAACCAAGTTCAGGGTCGCCTTGGACCGCCGGCAGCCTTGTTGGCAACCGTCTAGATGGGGTTTAAGGAAGTGGTCTATTAGACCAGTGACCCATTTCCGTTACGGCTAATCATGTCTAATTCGGTCGCGTTACGCGCGTAGCCAGTTGTTTTTGTTCGCGGCCCGCTCAGTTTTTTTGTTTGAAGTTGGACTACTCGTTGTACAAATGGGTGTACTCTTGGTACGAGTATAAGTAGTATACAAAATCAGGAAGCCGAGGTATTTTTGTGCATTTTTGACGACAGCAAAGCACGTGTGGATGTGTGTATTAATGTTGCATATTCTGCAAGGGTATAAAGATTATAATAAATTGAATATAATTATATTGTACCATAAAACATGTAGATTAACTGATTAGCTAGTTTTTTTTTTCAATAAATAACCGAAGATTTCTGGAAAGAGAAGAGATTCCGTAACTTAGAGTACTTAACAAAAGCTTACAGAGAGACATTACGCTACACATAATAAAATAAAATGAAATCAGATAGTCATATTATCTTCTCTTACTGAAGTCTTCTTGCAAGCGGTACAGGGAAAAAAAGCTTCCGGGATATTCTCAATCCAAGACATTATTATTTTCTTGAAAATATTTCCTCGTGACAAGTATTTATTTCCTTTACTTACCAAAAATATGATTCTTCGCTTAATAAAACCAAGTTTTCTTAAAATAGAAATTCAAAAATGTATTGCTTCATATACTCTATATTGAGTAAATAAGAGATTGTACTTTAATCAAATAAGTATTATCTTAGGGGAAAAAAACTAGAAAATCTCTAAGAATATATTCGCTTCGTTATATTTAAAACTTTAATTTATTTTCGTTAAAGGAAATAAATGCTTGTCACGAGGAAATATTTTCAACATAATATAATTATGTCTTAGATTGAGAATATCCTGGAAGATTTTTTTTCCGTGTAGGGTTGCAGTATACATCACAAATATATTTATCATATTATAGACTAGCCGCCCATCATTGCAGTGATAGACGCATTCACCGAATAGTTAACTTCAATATTATTTACTTAGTTACCGAGATGCCGTCCCATTTCTGAAAGTTCTGAGGCAAATTGCAGTGCAAGTCGTTTGCGGCAAATATTTGAATTGTAGAGTGGAATTGGTTCGCTTTCTGCGTATTCTGTGGAAGTGTTTACATCGAGAAATAAAAACCCGCGGTTCTAAACACCCTGTTGAGAGAGAAACTCAGTTGTAAAACGTGGACCGTATACTAAATTTAAAACACGACACGAGGGTTTCCGCGGTCGAATTCGTCACTGGATGGCACCACCGTGGCGACAGGTCTGTTTGACAGCAGCTGTCAAAGTCCACCGATCAAAAAAATTGATTTAATAATGATCGGTGGAAAAAGACCTCTACACTAGTAATAGACAGAGCTGGCCACGTTATATATGACATAATAATGAGAGCTTCTAAATAGATTGTTATGCTATGATAGCATTTTTTTCAACTGAAAAAAAGTTATACAAATATAGGTAAAAGCTGCCGGAGTTGTCTCATTTATAGAGAAACGGGTCCATATTTTTTCCATAAGAACTAAAAAATTGCATTATGTGGAAATAATCATAGTAGGAGACAAACTAAGAATTTCATTAAGGCCATGTTTAGATGACAAGTTCAACGCGCGTCAGTATTAGTACGGGTGGCGGCCGTAGGATCTGCTACGTAACGTGATACAAAGATAAGCCCCATGGCACATGTTCATAAAAGTTATGCTGAGTTCCGGAAAAATAGTATATAACTAAACTAAATTTCCTATGTGGGGCCATGATTTTGGGCTGATTGTGTATCGCTAGTATTATTTGTTCGATACCGGTATTATTTGATTGGGCACGCCTCGCCTTAATCTAGAATTCGATGTTAATGCTACCATTTCAAGATAAAAGCAATATTTAACGAAGTTAAGGTGCGAACCAAGTGCAAAACAGCGAAGTTGCAAAGTTGGATCTCGGATTTGCGATTTAAATGTAGTTGAGCACCTTTACTGAAGTTAGTACGAGATCTAACCATTAAATAGGCAACGCCATCAGATCTAGTAAATTTTCTTTTGTTCAAAAAACAGTAAATATATATTGCAAACAATATTAATAGTTTTATGTTAATATTTTTAAGTATAGTATATAAAATTTTCGTCGAATAATAACTTAAGTGTCTTAAATGTTTGCTAGTCATTTATTTTGTAAGTGGGAGTTTCAATTAAATGTATCCAGAATAAGCATGTTTATTAACAACACAATATCAATCAAGCCAGCATTCCTTTTTCTATTTTTAATCGACTTCGAGATTTAGAAGGAGTTTCTTAATTCATCAGGATTTTCTTCTGTTTTTTTTTAAATACCTAAGAGCCGCTCTCGCCCGAAACAGGGAATTATTCTATTTCCCTTTATTAATGGCATTGTGATATCGTTAGCATATCCTTAGATGTCTTTTCTTATGACATAATCATACGTCGCACTCCAGCGGGCATTTAGGGGGCACGTCATTTGGTAATCTTTGCAAAATAAAGAGTTTTACACACTATTATTATTATTATATTATTATAGGAGCCACGATTGTCCCACTGCTGGGCAAAGGCCTCCCTCCTTCCCTTCCACGTGCCCCGGTCTTGAGCCGTCTCCCACCAGTGTCTACACACACACACACACACACACACACACAGTCAGTGTGTAACAATACACACTATGTAGACAATTTAAGATTGGTACATGAAAACAGTTATTTTTGAATACTAACTCACCATCATCATCAATTATTTAAGAGCTGGGCTCCTGTCGGTGGAGCATTTTCCATGTATATCTATCCTTTGCCTTCTCCTTGATGGCCTGATACGACACGACGTTTATTTTTTCCTTGACTTGATCCATGTACGCTATTCTTGGCTTTCCTGGCTTCCTTTCAGCTTCAACTTTACCTTCTATGATGTTCTTAATAAATTCGTCATGTCGTAGCAGATGTCCAAGCATCCTTCCTCTCCTATTTTCTATGGTTCTCAACAAATTTCTCTTTTCTTTTATTCTACATAGAACTTCTTCATTGGTTTTCTTCTCCTTCCAACTGATCTTCTCCATACGACGCCAGCACCACATCTCAAACGCCTCCAACCTCTCTCTATCCCGTTGCTTCATTGTCCACGTTTCGCATCCGTAACGTGGACAATAATTAAATACTAAGTAATACCAAACGACGTACCCCCAAAATGCCCGCTGAAGTGCGACATATGGACATAATTATATAGTTCTCAAAATAAAGTATATAAAGTAGGTAGGTAAGTTATATTGTGTTGCATAATTAATGAATTAAGCGCTTAATGCTACCTAGTATCATGTCAAACAAGCTAATAAAATTCCAATGAAATTGCTATAATAAAAGTTTGATACAAAATTATTATAACTAATTAATTTTCCAAGAACTCGTTAGCTGCTGATTATGTAATTTTTATATAGCAGAGGATTCAGTTTTGTATCAATTATAGAATTCCAGGAAAAATAATAACGAGTACTGTGTAGGTACAGTAATTATTTAATATTATAAGAACCAAGCGAATTGTATTTAAAATATTTTACACATAAGTACCTAAATATGATTACTAATTGGTAATTGTGAATTGGTTTGTTAAAATGTAAAATGTATATCAATCAAAATTAGAAATGTACTTTATTGAAACTAAACCTACAAAATATGTAATATTTTGTTACTATCGCTGCATGCGATATTTTTTTACAAAAACTACTGAAAATTAGGTATGGTTCCAAAAAATATTATAACCTGTGGATCGTTTATAGTAATAAGGTATATACCTCATTACTATAAACGTGCTTACATTCAAACATTTTGAATACATTATTGAGCCAAACGACATTTTCTCTCTCAGATCTCGGACTATTCAAACTCGGGTCAGGCTAGCGTATATTGATTAAATGGTAATCTGATTTGTTATAAACAAAAAGTAATTAAATTTAACTAGATTGTTCTGTTACAAACATTCAAACTCACTATAGTTGTTTTTTTTTAGATTAGAAAAAAGTTGAAATTCGCATGTACTGGGTTCTTTATCAGGCACGATACGGCATGATACATGTCACAAGTGTCAAAGTGCCAATGCGGCCAATAAAAAATATTTAAATATATTTGTATTTATAATAAAGCCAAGCGTAGGTATTTGTAAATGTTAAATTGAATAATATTAATTATTTTACAGTATTGTAATAGTAGTCATTATTACGAAATAATTTATTCTTATCATTGTTAATGTTTTAGTGAATGTTGCACAATAAAAAACCTGGAGAAAAAGAGGTTCGAAACATATGGTTTTCGATTTATAACGTATGCGTGTGTCACTGTCAGGTTTTCAATTGTCATGTGTCTCTAACGTGATAATCAAAACGAAATTGTGTTTTTATTGCTGTTATGGATTATAATCTGCAAATTGTCATTATTTATTTACAAATGTGAACTCTTCATCGTGTTAACTAATCGTTTGTTGGTGTGCTTGCAGTGTGTTTAAATTGAACATTCAAACAGAACAGGTTAGAACAGGTTGGCAACTTCTGTTTCTATGTTTACTGAATTTCTAATCTCAAAAAAAACGAAATATAGATCGCGCTAAACCATTTTAACCTAGTAGTAGTAAACCACTTTATTAAACGGTCACGATCAGATATATTACATCGGAGCAGCCGAGCGGGGGAGAGAAATGTCAGCTGCACTGCTACTCCACCTAACTAGTAGTAGCACTAGTAGAGTAGCAGTGCAGGTGACATTTCTTGTACATATTCGGTATCTTTAGGTGGCTTTGACATAGATGGCGCAATCGACATGAGCTTCAAAAAGTTCTTAGGCTGTGGTCGTCTATATCTCTATAGTCTCTGTTTATATCAAACTCCGATGACAGTGTAATGACCACATTGTCTGCATACATCACAAACGCAATAAACCTGTCGACCTGTCATCTTAAATTGGCCCATGTAGTATATTGCTTAGGGCAAATCTGAATATTGGGTATAATCTCACTAACAGAACTGGAGTTCGATTTTTGAACCTCACCGGTGCCTTCTTTTGTATGCAGCCGATGACTATTTAGTACGAAATAAGTCACCCGGTGAGATTCAAAAATCGAACTCCTGGGCATTCCACGAGCTGTCCCGTAAAAACGCGTATACATATTTGTCATTAGAGTTCTTCTTCTTCCTAGCGTTTATCCCGGCTTGGGGTTCGCTTGACAACCTAATTCCATGAATTGGCATAGACACTAGTTTTAACGAAAGCGACTGCCATCAGACCTTCCAACCCAGAGGGGAAACTAGGCCCTTTTTGGGATTAGGTCCGGTTTCCTTACGATGTTTTCCTTCACCGAAAAGCGACTGGTAAATATCAAATGATATTCCGTACATAAGTTCCGAAAAACTCAGTGGTACGAGCCGGGTTTGAACCCGAGACCTCCGGATTGAAAGTCGGACGTCTTAACGCAAGGCCACCAGCGCTTCCCATTTGTCATTAGAGTTATCTTTGCAATTTTAATTGGAATATTATAAATCTGGCGATGGCGAGATGAATTAGACTCCTTTTTAAAGGAACGGCCGGACGTTGCACAGACTCGGGATGATTGGAAAAACAGAGGGGGAGGCCTTTGCCCAGCAGTGGGACATTGCAGGCTCCTAATATAAATATTATAATTCTGACCATAATTTGTTTCTATTGTCGCAGAAAAAGGTACTCCAAAACCTACCAATTTTCTGAATTTCGTATTCGTACGGGACAACTGAACGGTAGAATTTTCCATGAAATGCTCCTGACGAGTTTTCTAAGTGACTGACAGATAACACACTGGTATGGTTTTCCCTTACTATTAAACACAAATTGTGCGCAGTGAGTTAAAATTGTAAATTTTTGTATAGGTATAGTGCCCTACGCTGACTATTTTTAGAAGATTTTAGTAAATTTGTTTGATCATCTAAAAGCAGGGCAAGGCAATCCCATTCAATAATATATTTTTATTTTAACTCTCTAGTTAAGACTGCTAGGGGTTTTGTGATATGATGGACATATAAAACAATGAATAATTCCTTTTTGATATGAAAACTATTATCCCTCTCGCTCATGAGAAGAGGCACAGAGGCCCAGCAGTGGGACGTATATAGGCTAACATAATATTATTAATCTTATATTCTGCATTAAAACTGGAATCTGGACCTTATTCCCACACAACCTAGCCTCTGGGTTGGAAGATCAGATGGCAGTCTCGTTTCGTTAAAACTAGTTCCTACGCCAATTCAAGGGATTAGGTTGCCGAGCGGACACTAAGCACAGTTTTATTGAGCTAAAAACTCTCGAAGATTGAGGAAGACGAAGTCGCGGTCAAAAGCTAGTCTTAAAGCGAAGTCAGTAGCCGCATAGATGCATTAACTTGCACAAACTATTGCGAACTACTGAAAACAATTTAATTAATCTTCCCCTTTGCTACCCCTACAGAACTAGACTTGCATTCGGCCGTCATAGACTTCTTCCTACAGACTCCGCTATGTAAAATAAATGTATGTGTCGGCGGCCGATCGTAAGATCAGGCATATCGTGAAATTCCTAGGCATATCGTGAAACGTGAAATCTTTGACTCGTTCCCTGAGTCGAGAAAATCGCTACGCGGGGCTCCTATTTCTGAGCAGTTTGCCCTTCGGGCATCTGAAGCAACCTTATGAACCTAACCTACCTATACATTGGTTTTATGTGACTACCGTTAAAACATTACACAGAAACATTACGATCTGCCTAATTTTACCGCCGCCGACATACAGACGTAAATTTAAGTTTATACTATAACCCGCTTATTCATAAACGTGTTTCAAACCTCATTTAGTTAAAATGTATTTTGTCTGTTTCTAACAAACACAACTGTCAATGTGACAGATAAGGACAAAAGATGATTTAGTTAAATGAGGTTTACTATACGTTTATGAATAAGCGGGTAAGTATTTACATGCATAGTATTTGTATTATAATAAAATTGAAATAAATAAGCACCTATCATGGAATAAACAAATTAAGCCCTCAAAGTTTCTAACTTTGAGATTCGTGGTTTCTCACAGTCAGTGGCAGAAGTAGCTATGCGAATTGGATGTTCAAAATAACCTGCGCACGCTTTTTTTTCTCTTAATTCTTCTTAGTTATGTTATGTTCATTTCGAATTCATCTACTTATTTACGTTGCTAATCATAGGTCGAAGGCGAAGGTTCTTAATTTGTCAGGATCTTTGTTCTTTCATTATTTACTTTAACCGTGCTATTCAGGTTACATAATATAAGCCACTCTTCTATAGGCCATATTTTACCAATTGCCTTGTTTTCCCTAGAAAGTAATAACTAAACTTTTGCAGATAGTGGATTTAGCTCGAACAAGTCAGAATCGCGTAACGATCGGTAAATAGGTATTTAGAGAAAGTATGGAAGAATCGTAACATCAAGCGCAGCACAAAAGCACGACTTATGCGTACACTAAAAGCGACTAAAGCCAGAATAGATGCGTTCGAAATGTGGTGTTGGCGCAAAATGTTGGGCATTTCCTGGACAGCGCGACGCACCAACGTGTCTATACTGCAGGAGCTCAATATCCAGACTCGCCTTTCCGCTATCTGCCGAGGGAGAATGCTCGGCTTCTTTGGACACTTGGCCCGACGTGAGCCAGACCGCCTGGAAAAGGCTTTGCTTGTTGGGCCAGTGAAAGGCGAGCGACAGCGGGGAGGGATACCCAACCGCTGGTTCTCTGCCATTAAAGAAGTTACACGCGTCAGGATCCAGGGTTCCTTTAAGAAGGCAAGGAATCGACCAGAATGGAGAGCAATACAACATAGAGCGACTTATGGTGGTCACGACTCTCAGACATGAGGATTCGACTATGAAGAAGAGGAAGGTATTTAGAGCGTCAATGCATGACCTCCATTTTAATGTTCCATCTAATGAGCAAGTGGTCCGTGGGGAAGGCTATTCAGTTTGATACGTACACGGAACGCTGAGCATCATTAGAGTGTGAGCCCAAACAAGATCACGGACTGAAACTATATCTTGATTCCAACCCGTTGGATATCGACCTTTGACAGCTTATAAAGTTTGCTTTGCAACCTAAACCCAGGAATTGGACACCAGTATGTTCAGAGCAAGCGTAGCCGCAATGTCCGCGAGGCAACCGAATGGCTAGCAAAAACTATTTGAGCTCTCGGCGTGTAGTGGAATCGCCCTGTGCAATGCCATCATTTTTTTTACACCGGAAGTGGTACTTTTTTGTGCTTTCGGCCATTTTTTTTACTATTTTTTTGAAACTCAGCATCAGCATCACTTTTATAAACATGTGCCATGGGGCTTATCTTTGTATCACGTAACGGAGCAGATCAGAGTGAGGGGGGGGGCGGGGGGTTGACGTCACGTTCACGGGTTCGGATCGGACTAGTGCGTAAACAATATCCGAATTCGGTCCGAGTTTTCTAGTCCTATATTTTGACGGATTCGGATCGGACTAGTGCGTAAGCAGTATCCGAATTCGGTCCGAGTTTTCTAGACCCATATTTTCACGGATTCGGATCGGATTCGGATCGGACGTAGTGCGGAAACGCTCTAACTCAACTTGGACTTTGTTAGAGGTATTACATGTGCGTTATTGAACCTTTAGACCACTCGGTTATTTAAGATATCCTTAATGTAGTTTTTCGAGAAAATATCTGGAGTTTTCGCGGGAGATATTTCTTTTGATAGGTACCTAGTTAGAAAATTCGGTAGCGACATCTGTATTTCCCAGAAAAGGGTCTGAAATAAAACCCTTATTGACACCAATAACGGGCTTAAAAAGGGTTTTTTCTTCATTAACGTTATTAGGCTAATGATTCCCTTAAAACAATTTTAATCACGAAATAGAGCGTTATAATAAAGATTTTCTTCCCTCAAATTTCCTTGGACTATGTTCCCAATTTTTAGCGAGTAATAGCGACTCGAGTTTTCGAGACCTGAGATTATCTTGAGATTTTATTATCTCGCATGTTTTGAGTCTTTTTTATACTAAGAGTAGGCCTTTAGTCACCCTACCTAATCAAGTCGCGAGATTTAAATAGCATCTTTAAATAAAAAAAACCGGCCTTTACCATAACTATAAAAACGGCAAAAATCATGTCTGCTGTTTGGGAGCCCCCTTAAATAGTTACTTTATTCTGGTTTTTAGTATTTGTTGTAATAGCGGCAATAGAAATACATCATCTGTGAAAATTTTAATTGTATAACTATCACGATTCATGAGATACAGCCTGGTGACAAACGGACAGACAGACAAACAGACGGACAGCGAAGTCTTAGTAATAAGGTCCCTTTTGGGTAAGGAACCCTAAAAATAAAATAAATAAATAAAAGTTGCACCTTAAAAACCTATGCCTTTTTTTTAAAGAGACTCAAATTGAGTCAAACCTGGAGCTTTCGGAATGCAGTCAACTATTAGGACGTCACTGATCTTAAAATCTGAAGTTGATAATGTAGCTACTGAGCTAGTTGACGACCTGCATACAAACTACCCTACGTTAGTTCAGTAGGGTCAATAAACTTTGCAGCTTACTTCCATGATAAAGTTTAGTCGAATACTGCCGGCCCCATTCGGCCTCCGCATGTCGGTAAATGGATTTTCGGTCATGATTTGACAGAGCGTAATTAATCCGAGCACTGACTCTACGTTTATATTCTACTTGGATATTTAGATGTTTGGATGTTCCTTCCTTTCACGCATAGACACGAGAAGGCTGGGTAAGCTTATGTCATAGGTTACTTTAATTATCCTGGATTATTGAAGGTTAGAAAAAAACATGCGATTGCTGGTGCCGTATTCTAATTTTAAAATACTTAAACAATACATTATTAAAAACACAATCCATCTCAAACAACTCCAACACTCAACCAATAATCAACCAATATTGAAGTTGTTTTTAGTTGCATCGCAGTAGTTTTCAAGCAAATTCCGTCATTTTTGATTCAGACTTGTAGGCGTTAGGTGTATTGTGTTGTTATTGCATTGGATTTGCATTGAAGTTGGATCGTGTCTGTGCGTGTTTTAAAGTTAGAATACGGCCCCAGGTCTTCAATTACTGGAAAGCTATTTGTGGCATTATCTATGAAAAGTGACCTTATTAACCATATCGTAATCGTATTGCGTTGTCGTTAACAATGACGTAAGCGCCATCGACAATAAGGTCCCTTTTCATAGATAACGTCACATTTTTATTGTCTTAAGCGTATCCTTAATGAGTAAGTATTAAAATTTTCCCTGATACGAGTGCAGTGATATGACAGAAAAATAAAAATACACGGGCGAAATCGACCGTTATTTTTCTAATCCTAAAAATCGCATTTTAAATACACAATAAGTAGGTACATTGTCAGTCTCTCAAGCTGTTTTGATATGTCTTCCTGAAGAACTTCTTTATAATTGAATGTATTATCCCGCCGAGTTCCATTCCGGTAATAAGTAAAATACTTCTCGGGTCAGAGATGTGATGTAGGGTTAGAACCGGTGAATCCGGTGATACCTACATTTTTTTCTCTAACACAAATTGAAGAATAAATATCTTTTATCTTTTCACGAAGTGTTTCGTAAACCAAGCTTGATAACACTACAAACGAAGTTAAGTTCATGTGAGGTAACAACTCGCTCGGAATATCGGCCTGTTTTTTACCTTTCAATTGTTTTCGGCGTCGTGATTGGTTGATTTAGACTGTTAAAACAAACCCGCAACTGTTTTTGCGACGGAACTTTTATTTCAAAAGGTTATAAATGTTATAATTAGGGTTCTAAGAAATGAGGAGTATACAAGGGAGAACCCGACTGTAAGTGAAAAAAGTCGTGCGAAGACGAAAGATTTATCGACAGAATTTTGGAAGTACACTCGAGAGCAAAAGTTTCGGGTCACTAGCATTTTCTTGAATATCTCAAAAGATATTCATTTTAAAGATATTAAAGTTTATGTTACTGACCCGAAATTTTTGCTCTCGAGTGTGTTTATAAGAACACGATTTAGTGTGGAATTCAGCAAGGAATTCAGATATTCATTGACAAAAACGAAAATTTGTCTATGACCTACATACAATAAGCTTTGAAACATTTTCGCTTTTGGATATGAAAAGCTGAATTTAGCTCTTATGTGTGGTGTGTGGTGCGCCTAAAACTAGAACGTTACTAGCAAGAAATGTGTAAAATATATTATACAGGGTGTGGCCTGTAATACGAGCAAAAAATTAAAACGTAGATTGTACTCCTCAAACTAAACAACGTTTGTTCAGCGACTTTAAAAAATAACTTACGGTTTGATATTTTGTACATTTTAAAGTTTACCTGAACACGCAATGTAATGCGAAATTGATGTCTGTAGTGCGATAAGACTGAAGCAAAGTCAATTAGACGGATTTTAACGTCCATTGAATATAATATTTAGTTTGTATGAAAAGAGACAATCTTAAGACTACATTTTTTTTTAAGTTGTTGAACAATAGTTTTATTGAAGGAGTACAATACACGTATTAATTTTTTTGCTCGTAGTATAGGCCACACCCTGTATATTTGAAAGTGAAAACCGTGAACAGTTCAGTTCATTTATTTATCGGAGGTTGAATTTGAGAGTGACGCGGGTAACGTGATCAGAGGAAACAGAATGAATTTCTTTTCCGAGAAAAAGTAAACAATTTTCATTTCGCTATGGTATTCATTTGGTTTGGATAGATACCCAAAATTTACCTATCATTGATAAGACGTGGGCCAAAAAAGTGTGAAAAATAAGAACCATGTACAGTCGGTTTCTATTATACCGGAGCGGCCAGGGTTCCCAAAAATATCTGAACATACATTTTAACGCCTTGACATTTGTGTTCACCTTGGCCGCTCCGATATATCTGATGGCGACTGTACCCAAATATACCATGTATGTATATTAATATTAACAAATCAAGTATACCTTTATTGCCAATATTAGATCCATACCATATTTGTCTACTGCAAACAATTTTGTGTCGCTATAAATTGCTCAATTATTTGACAAAAAACTTTTAAAAAAATTGAACAAATCTAGTAAATATCTAGACCTAGATACATTTAATCTCAAAATTGTCCATTAAGGAAGTGAAGCTAGGAATCCAAATTTGAATAAAATTCTTTCATAACTAGACGGAGCCAACGACAGCTCATGCTATATTTCAACACGCATCATCATCATCATCATCTCAGCCATGAGACGTCCACTTCTGAACATAGGCCTCCCCTTTAAAGGGGGGGTTTGCCATACGCGCCACGCTTGGCAGGCGGGTTGGCGCGCGCAGTTTTTTTTTTGCTTATTGTTGTTTAGGCTTTCGGAAGATGCTGCTGCCCATCTCCCAGTAGATTCCCTTAGCAGACTCCTACTGCAACCACGGGACGATATGGTGGGGGACAATTCTAAGGCCGGGCACCCCACGGTTTCAACACGCGCTCATGACAAATTTTATTATGAAAAGTTTTTTTTTTTATTTATCTTATGGCTACATGTCACTGGATATAGACAGGCATTTCTACTCTCGGATAATAGTAGTGGAAAAGTAGACGATGAAGAAAATCCGGTACCTAAATGCTGCGAGGTCCAGATGGGACAGTGCAGCTGCCAAGTTTGTTACTCTTTTAGCACCACCCAGGGATCTCGTGTGGGGTTGTCGTAGGTGTTTCCTGCGGACGTAGAGTAACATTGATCCCCATTATGAAAAGTAATTACATTGAACGATTTTACGAAAACAACAAATTTGATAAATTTATGTGATAGTCTACATTAAAAGGTACCATTTCGCTGCCGGTGTTTACGCTTTTAATTGATCGAATTACAATATTGAATCTTTACAACGTCAAATGTCTCTTTTCAAAAAAAGTGTCAAATATTGATGTCTCTTACCCGAGTATTACGAAAAATCGAAAATCTTGAAAAACGTAACATTTAGCATTCCGAATGCCATCTGCCATTGAGTTTGTTTACGTTTCCTTTGTCTACGGCAAAATATTTGTTTCATCTCAAGCAAAATATAAATTAATGTTGTTTGCAAACATTTGTGGGCGCAGGAATAAATGGAATCTTGGAATGTCTTTAATGTGTTCAAGAATATTTACTTGATGTTAGGGTTCCGTACCTAAAGGGTAAAAATGGGACCCTATTACCTAAGACTTCGCTGTCCGTCCGTCTGTATATCTGTCCGTCTGTCACCAGGCTGTACCTCAAGAACCAAAATGAAGAGAGCAGAGATGAGATGAGTAGAGAGTTGAAATTTTCACAGATGATGTATTTGTGTTGCCAACAACTACTAAAACCAGAATAAAATAATTATTTACGGGGGCACTCGTAGAACAGACATCATTTTTTGCCGTTTTTTTTGATATTGGTACGGAACCCTTCGTGCGCGAGTCCGACTCGCACTCGGCCAGTTTTTTATTTATTTTAATCACTTAAAAGGTTTTTTCTGCGAATTACTTGGCAATATGAAATTTGTATAATCACTTTGCAATTATTTTGCATGATTACAATATTGAATCTTTAAACCTTCGACGTAAGCGCCATCCTACAAATGGTACCTTTGCCAAAATAATGACACATTTATTAGCTTCCGCCCGCTACTTTGTTCATGTAGAAGTTGTGAAATGCCCTCTCGTCCCTCCTGCTTAGTACTGTCATAATTTGAACCCAAATTTCACCTCCTTAACATACAAATGATTGCATTTATAATTAGTATAAATAAAGTACTATTTTCAAGAATTTTATGGTATCTACCTACGGTTAATTAGACTACGCTTTTTGATTTCTGAGGTTAATTCGTAGTTGCATACAAAAAAACACGTGTTTATTACTTTTTTTACCCACATGCACACATACATATAATTACTATGTATGTTAAACGGCACACGTAGTGGACTAAGCCAGTACGTCACATATGACACAATAATGAGAGCAATTAAACCTGTCTACTTAGATTGATTTACCATATTTATTTCTTGATCCGGGCAACTGGCAGCTTTTAATGGGTGGGGAATGTGGGGATCAGAGTGACAGACTAACAAAGTTTTTCAGTTGGAAAAAGTAATACTGAAATAGGTAAAAACTGCTGAATTTGTATCATATATAAAGAACAGGGCGTATATTTTAACATTAGAACAAATAACATTGTGTATTATTGCGGAGACAAAAACAGTAGGCGACTAACTACAAATTATACATCATTTCCTTGAACAAATACTTCTGGCTATGATATAATCTGATTAGTTACATTGTTTCCCATAATATTGCATCAAATCCAGAACTCTAGGATTTGTTTTCTTCAAGTTATTTGCATTAGAGCCGTGGGGTGCCCGGCCTTAGAATTGTCCCCCACCATATCGTCCCGTGGTTGCTGTAGGAGTCTGCTAAGGGAATATACCGGGAGATGGGCAGCAGCATCTTCCGAAAGCCTAAACAATAATAAACAAAAAAAAGTCTGCCAAGCGTGGCGCGTATGGCAACCCCCCCCCCTTAAGGGGAGGCCTATTCATATTCATATTCATTTATTTCGTAAATGCACATATACAATACACGTCAAAAAGCAAACTTAATACTAAAATAATAATTAATACTAGGCACTATATATATATATAACAAAAATTTGCAATTCAATTAAGTTAATTTTAGGTTGGGTATTAATTCTCTGACGTCAAAGAAGGCATTTTCGATTAGCCATTTTTTTTAATTCCTTAAAAAATGCGTTATTATTTTCTAGGTTTTGTATATACTTACTTTGGGATGGCATTATACAATTTTGGTCCGATTATATAGGTTATTTTGGTAGACTTGGTTAGTCTGCAGTTGTTGCCAGTAACCCTCGATTCCTTTCTCTTAGATTACGTTTGTTGCCTGGTCTTTAAGGGAAAATCAGTCAGGTTTGTCCTAATAAACTTAATGAAATTAAATATAATTTGGCTATGTTCAGCAGTGGACGTCTTATGGCTTAGATGATGATGATGATGATTTGCATTCTTCGACCTCTATCACTTTACAGCTGCCATATGTCCAGATCTAGAAATAAGCGTAGTATAGTAAACTGGACGGGTTTCGTTGCTCTGATTATTGTATCATATCTGACGTGGCTAGCTCTCCGTCTATAGGTAACTTTATTGAAATTATGAATTCGACAATTGAAAATCGAACAGCGATAAAATTTAAAGTTCCGCTATTACAATTTGCATAAACACTTTACTGGCCTTATTACTGATAGCAACATTAAATGCACATTTAAATGAAGCGTTAGCTTTGTGCTTCGTGGATAGTACGGCCACAGTGCCGAGCGACTAGCGGAGCGGACAGCGTGGCGTCAAGCGTCCAAGTCTATTATGAATAATTATGATTACACACATACTTTTCAATACTCGTAATGTGTTGTTGAAATGTTTTGAAAATTAATGTTTCCAATTTTGTTTCAAAAATCATTTTTTTATGCCTTTTTTGAAAGTTAAGTAAATATCATTATTTTAAATAAAAATTGTTTAACATCATTACAAAAATGGAGTGCTCATTAATCGAGTTTTGGTTTTTAGTAAAATAACAGATTATTAAAAAATGATAATATTCGTCCGTAGACCGACTTTACACGCAACTATTTTTCATCGTCATATGTTCATCGAGTTATAAGCCGTTATCACGTCAAAATTGAATGATTTTACGTTAGAACTCCCATCCCTGCAGAGACTGCAATTACGTACATATTTAATGACAGAAATGTCACACGATGCGTCGGACAAATTTGCACGCCATCCGAACCGGGATATCGACGCAAATGATCTGCAGGGGCGGTGCATTACGTCAACAGTGCCGCAGTATTGATGATCACAGAAGACACACTTTTTTTTATTATTCATATTTTCGTTCAGGGACTGAATTTAACTGTCTTAATGTCTGTTTAATCTTTTATGTATTATTTATGACATGTTTTTAGTGAAATAAATGATGGATGGATTTAACTGTTGTCAGACTCTTGAACAGTCTTGATGACATAAATGGGAAAAATGCGTACCATTTACTTTTTATGGAAAACCTAAAATATTTCGGGGGTATTTTTACCCAAAATCACGAGGAAGAGGAAATAATAAAAAAGGTGACCCAGATTTTTTGTCACTTTTATGACGCATTTTCTCTTACTTTCTGTATGGAGTATGGACCGTCACAAAACTGAGTAATAATTTTTGTATGGAAATTCAGGGATTTTATTTTCAAAAATGGTACCTACACTTTTTTCTAAACTTCTTAAATATACCACGAACGATATGGCTGATATAAGAATGATTTTACGCAGATTAAGAAATTGAAATAAATTATCAAAAAGGCAAAAAGCACGATATCGAACAAACGATACAGGAACAACAGAAATGTCAGAGATATCTACTAGGAAGTTCGTGCATTTCGATGACTTTTTGATTTAGAATGATAAACATTCTAAATAAAATGCCTGCGATAATTTAAGTATCATTTTTCTGATCTGCATGAAATGAGTTGAGGTTGAGCTTATAGCAGTTAGAGTTCTTATATGCGATAGATTGACTAAGATGTTCAGGAATCAGAGGGATTAAAGGAGTTTCATTAAGGGGTCTTGTTACTTGTACTGCTCAACTCATTTGCAAAAATAGTGAGTTCTTAGTTCAAGGCGTACTTATTTTTTTTTTTTTTTATAACCTACCTGTAGATACATTACATAATTTAAAGTGTGAATATAATTTACATACCTACCATTCAAATAACATGCATAGTGTAGAATTGTACATGCAAAGTAATACAAAAAAATTATATTGATTATCTTTTAATTATTTATATTGTTTATATTTATATTTTAATTCATCACTTCACTTATTCGCACAAGTGTTTATTTTAAAATTTTATTTATTCTATTTTATTTATATTATAATTTTTCATTTGTATCATTATAGTCTATTGGTAAGTACAAGACTCTACAGGTCATCCCATTGCTGGGCAAAGGCCTCCCCCATTGTCTTCCAGTTTCGTCGGTTGGCGGTAAGTCGCGTCCAAAGGACGCCTATCTCCCGGAAGTTCTGCAGCTCGTCTCGCCAGCGTACTCGCGGGTGACCACTCCCGCGCTTACTATATCGTGGATTCCAGTCAGTGGTCACGCGGGTCCATCTGCCGTCTACGGAGCGCATTACGTGTCCTGCCCACTTCCACTTAAGTTTCTTAGCATGGTAGACGACATCGCTAATCTTAGTTTGTTGTAAACTTTTATTTCTTATTCTATGTTTTAGTGATAAGTCCAGAATACATGTTTCCATTTTTCTCTGCGCTATTTTTAATCGTTTTATTTCATCTTGTGTAAGCGCCCACGTTTCTGCACCATATGTCATTATAGTTGACATGTATTAAATACTTTACTCTTCAAATGTGTACCTACTGACTCTTTTATTATTGAATATAAACTTTAATTGCCAAAATCTTTTCCAGGTGTTCGTGATACGTCTGTTTATTTCTTCTTGCATATTATCGTTTTGGAAGCTGAGAATTTGTCCTAAATATATGAAGTTGTAGACTGTTTCTAATTTTTCGTTATCCATACATATATTGAGATCTTTACCGGTGTTAGTCATGACTTTCGTTTTCTTCATATTCATGTAGAGTCCGACCATTTTGCATTGTTCATTAAACTCGAGTAGCATGTCTTGTAGCTGCCTTTCCGATGTCCCAAATAGCACGATATCATCAGCGTATCTTATATTAGACAAATATGTTCCGTTAATCTTGACGTACTACTAATTTTAAACTTGCTACAATAAATTCTTATAAAAAGGCCCAAGCCAAGGATTTAGCCCAAAAAACTAAATGTTTATACAAATTACTGGTTACTTTTTTACATCTACTGCCTTCTCTGTACTGTGTCATCGGAAATTAATTCTCGCGGGATGTGGCACCGCGAGGTTATTGCGCGAACGCTGCGTTATTGCTGTTTGAGTGGCCTCGCTGTTACGTTTGTCTATGAACGTTTACGTATCGAGTTGGTTGAGTGGAGCCGCTGTTGTGTATATCTGTGCTGGTTGACTGAAACCGCTGCTTTGTATGTCGCTTTATTAACTAAGGCATCTTATACACTGCTATTTCTGCATGCAGCGCCGGTGCGCGAGCGAGATACCGCTCTGTGTGTTTATAGCGCTTTCACGCTTGCACACCGTCGCCGCATGCGGTTGCGGTGCCAGTGTAATAATCGCCTTAGTTAAACAAACATTTCCCTGCTCGTGATTGTTTCAGTACATGTCATTTTTTTTAAGCTTAAGACATCGCAATAAATGTGACAGCAGGGTTGTCAAATCTTTTTTGGTTCTCACACATTTTCGAATATGTTATGTATATGCATGTAGACATTCCCCTAAAGTTAAAATATTTGTACGAATGTTGCTCAAAGATACGCTCGAAAAACATAACCGCTCTCAGTCGGGTAAAAAAAGTGACACCATTCAATTTAATTGAGGCTCAGACAAAAGAAATACGCTAATCCATTGAAATCAGTTAATTAACAATTCGAGTCGTAAATTACAGCCCCCCACGAAATCGAGGCACGTTTGAAGAGGAGAGAAAACAAAAATCGTTCGGATCCCATCTCTGGGAGCCCTCCGAGCGTCTAATTCAACAGATTCCGATGCAGTGACAAATGTAACGTTTCTCTCGACCGGCGGTGGGGCCAGGGAAAGAGCGGGAATCAAGTAAAATTCACTCCTTGAGAAACAAAGTGTCACTATACAAAATTAATTGCCATTTTGTATAGTGACGATGTTCTATTTTTCAAAAGTAGAATTTTCAGGCACAAATCATTTTGTATAGTGACGCTTTGTTTCTCAAGGTATTTATTTTATTTATTTATTTAAACTTTATTGCACAAAAGAGAAACTTGATGTACAAAAGGCGGACGACGAATAAAAATAAGTCGAAAAGCGTGCTATTTTTTTCCGCTCAAGAGGATAAAACGCACTTTTCTACGCATAAAGTATAAATTAAATTAATTGAGCCATTCTGAGTGTCATGAAATGAGTGCATTTTAAATCAAGGGGGATAAGTTAAATATCGAAAACGAAAGTCAATTAATCTGAATAATTGCACCTGTTTTTTTTCTAAATGTCTTACTAAGTACAACAATCGTTCAGAGAACAGTCGGATAAAAATAATACTTGAATACGTTATTTGTCTTTAACCCCCTATGCAAAAAGAAAGGTCTTATAAGTTTTTATCGTTTTTATCCCTAGATAGACAGAAACATAGATATGTTTCTGTCTATCTCTGTATCTGTCGGTGGCACCTTAGTGCTAGAACGGTAGAATTTTTCCTTTAATATGCGATTTTTATTTAAAAGTAAGTTTTCCAGTATTTTTTATAAAAAGTCACCTGTGCGGATACTAACTGTCATATTTTGTTCTGCGTTGAGTAAATTAAATCTTTTTAAAGTCAATTTGCAACACAAGCCGAATTATTCGTACCGAATTGTGTATCCCAAATCTTCCTTTTATCCAAACCCGCTTATACATAAATATGTTTCAAACTTCATTTAGTTAAATTATGTTTTGTCTGTTTCTTACAAACAACTGTCAAAGTGACATAAAAAGACAAAAGATGATTTAGTTGAATGAGCTTTGAGCGTCTATGAATAAGCGGGTAAGTGTGAAACTAAACTATTTCACCCTTTTAATGGCCACACTCCAAGGCGTCACAAAAACCGACCCAGCGCGAGAATTCAAATTGAATGACAATAAGATTGACGGACTACGGCTGATAGCGATTTATTCCCCGCTCCGATATTTTATAAGGCATTAGCCAAACCTTTCAACGTCACGTTTGTTCTGAGATTTCGGCCATATATCTCAAAATGGTGGACAGAGGGTTTTTGAATATACTTTTAGATATAAAAAGGTCGTTTAGAGGATGTGCACACTGGTGTTTTTCGTTGGCAGCGTGCAATATTCTGTTAATGTATAGCGTTTTTTACGCTAGACGCGACAACTCCTCGACTGCATAAGGCCGTGGTCGGTTGCACACTTGCACAAGCTTACATTGTATGACATTATAGAAAGTATTTGATACAAAATGACGCTATTGGCTGCGTCCAGCGTCAATCGCAGACTACGGCGTAGTAGTAATTTATGCACTCGGGCGTAGTATAACCGCCATAGTGTGTAGGTTCTTATGTAATTATTTTACTTTAGTTTTTTTTTCACTTCTTTCTTTCTCTTTCGAAAATAGTACAGTCGCCATCAGATATATCGAAGCGGCCAAGGTGGTCATAAATATCTGAACACCACCTCTACACGGAGAGAAAAAATTTACTAGAAATAAGTAAAAAATAGTCATTCCCAGGACAAGTAAACGTTTACTAAAAACAAGGAAACTTTTACTAAAAACAAGTACACGTTTACTAAAAACAAGTAAACTTTACTAAAAACAGGGAAGCGTCTACTTGTTTTTAGTAAACGTTTACTTGTTTTTAGTAAATTATTTACTTGTCCTGGGAATTACTATTTTTTACTTGTTTTTAGTAAAAATTTCTCTCCGTGTATTGTCAAGGCGATAAATGTCCAGATATTTTAGAGTAACTTGGCTGCTCCGATATATTTGATGGCGACTGTACTTGTACTCGTCAGCTAAAAAATTACCGGTGTCATACCTGATTACATAAAATAAGAACAAGAAATAAGTCGTCCATACTTTTAGTATGGAAGTATTTTGAAGATGTCCGAATACTAGAGATTACTTCCTACAATTCGGAACTTTAAAAAAAATCTTACTATAACGCGCGCGATGTCAGAAATAGGGCTTGTAACTCCGGAATTGTTTGTATGGGCTAACTCCGGAATTCTGGAATTGGCCATACAATCCAGTTCCGGAGTTGCGATCCCTAGTCAGAAAGTAACGTATGCTATATCATGTCACACGCGATTAACGGTAGACTATTACAACTTACCATTACTTTAAGCACTTAACTAGTATGTAACAGCAAATTCTCGATATTATAAAAGTTTTGAGCTAAACCCGGAGCATGTTTACGAACGCGTTTAATTCATATGTCGGATAAACTACGTTGGAGCATTTCCAAATCTTGCCACACGGTTGCTAGGAATGAGCAAAGTATTAAGAACCCGGTATTTACCAGTCAAATAATGATCGAAGTGATATTAATACTTTAATAGTTAAATGAATCATTTCAATCATCATTATCAATAGAGTTATAATATTTTTAACAATTTTTCTTATGGCTTATGTGATGGATAACTATTAGATGAATTTATTTACAGATAAATCATATAAGGGGGCGAATCTGTTCGGGCGAATATAATAAAACAATAACTTTTATAAAAGACCATTTGACGACAAAAGTAGCTTTATTTTAGAGTAACTAAACCTACCTATTTAGATTTATCTATTTATTGTAATTAATAGTTTAAAAACTTATTTAAGTGTCAGAATATAAGTTACAATTTTCATACCAGATCTCTCATTGTTTATTATAATACAATATTCTTTATTGACACAAAGAAAAATAAGTACATAAGCAGATTTAACACTTTAAATAATCGTTTATCTACACCCATATCATAAACCCTCCATGATGCGTTCAAAAACCGCACGTTATGCCCACCATAAAAAGAGACTGTTTTGTTAGAAGTTAGAACAAATGTCTTATCTGTAACGATGTTATTATTATCAAATAATAAACAAAAATTCGATATTATTATGAAAATCCGGCCTGCTCCCCGACCGACGGCGCGCTCCTCCGACCGGCACGCGCGCCGCCGACTGCCGCGCCGACTCAATCGAGTTGGCCACGGCGGTGCAATCTGTGAAATGGCAGCCATTTTAACAGTTTTAGAACGTCATTTAGGGTTTATAATATGTATGTAGATAAAGCAGTGTATGCAACTGTACGTAATTAGGCCTTAAAACCCCTAAGTTTTAAGGACCCCTATTACGTAACAGTTACATAAACTACTATTATTATACAGTTGGGTATACCCACGGTATCGCTATACCGTGGGTATACCTAACTTTACCGGTATAAAGAAATTGGTCTAAGATGCATAATTTCCGTAACACTTTAGCGGAACGGAGCGGCAGTAATGGCCAGGGAGCAATATAATAGCAAGTGCCGTGTGTCGTGAAACATCATTAAAAAGGGCCCGCCAAGTTAAGGGGGCGTGGGAATTGGTTTTGTAAGGGTTATCATTAAGATACAGGTATCTATGTATGTGTAGGTATGCTGTGTGAGAAAAGTAGAAAGATTTATTAATTATTTTATGTTATAATTAAACCCTATATTATAGGGACCTTACATAAATAAAAAAAAACATACAAAGAAAGTTGCACACAGTTTTATTATGTACAACGTCCGTAAATTTTGATGTTTATACACGTTTACCTAAACATTAAATGCAAGTCAAACAAATGCAAAAGATACGAGTAAATAACTAATATTTATCAATGGTTACGATTTAATCGATCATCAGATAAATGCGAAGTCGATGACCTACTAAATAAGATCGGCCTCTAGACGAATAGATCTGCCACCAAAATTGTACCACCAAATAACATCAAAAATTATTACCAAAAAAATTACTTAAACCGGAAAATGATGTGCCCAAATATATTAATCAACAAAATAATATATCTGATACCAAACCAAAATCGGATCACCGAAGAAAATGAAAATGATAAACTAAATTTGAAAACCTTGCTCCATTTATAGAAATCGATTCTGGCTCTTGCCGGCCACTACCGCGGCACGCTCGTTTCGCTCGCCCTGCTTCGCGCACTGTTAGTTTGCAGTTCACCTAACACACTCCTCCTCGCTTCGCTCGTCATCGCACCTATCTTGACTCCGTCAAACATTTTTGTTTGTTTTTATGGGTTATGGTCACAGAATTATTTGTTGTAGACAAATATTATAATTTAGGGGATAAAAATTAGGTGGCAAATCAAAATTTTGGTGAGAAAAAAATATAGTTGCATTAATAAACGATTAGGTGGTGATTCGTTTTTAAGTACTTAGGCTAAATTCGCAATTTTGGTGGAAATATACTCGTAGTTTCTCACTATATAAATAGGAAATTAGTTAGTCATAACAACTATCTATTTACCTATAACTTTTGTATGTAAAGGAGATCGAAAACCTTTCATTAAAGGTCACATGTCAGATATAAACTTTAAACTAACTGAAAATTAACAAAGTGAAAATGTTCAGGGTTCGGCCAATATTGTGGATGGAACTCACAAACAAGTGTTAAGCAAAATTATCCATAATCCCGCCTAAAAGCAGAGTTGGCTAACCCGGGAACCTCCTGCAATTTTAATTTTGTTTCGATGAATTGATTCAATTTTCACCCGTCCTAAGCTGAATAATTTACCCGGTGGAGATGGTGGGATTACGTTAAAAAATCACAATCCATTTGTATCCAATTTAAAATCAAAGTAGAAGTAAATACACTTTTTTTACCAATCACGTGCAAGACGCTTAAGTTTGGAAGCGGTTTGGGGGAACTCTGCCTCGGGAGATTTACCCCAAATCGAATTCCGGGACCGAATCGCCTTAATTTAAAGACGGAATTTGTCTAATGCCTGTTTTACGAAAAAAACGCTCGGAGCGAAGTCGCTCGCATTTTGGCGCTGGCGTTGGCGGCGGCGAACGCGTGGAACAAACGTATGAGTTTTCTTGTGACGGGCACGAAATTGAGCGGCAATTGGAGCGTTTTATTTCTTGCACCCAGGTCTGTCAGAATATACCCCATTTAAGGTAGCCGGATTTCGTAGTTTTCTAATTATGTTTTTTTTTTGTAATCCTGGGGTTGGCCGCACGCATTATTTTTATTTTGCCAAGCGATTCTGACAGAACCAAATTTCTGTATTTTAACGTCAAGGTTTGGACCACAATATCAATAAGACTTAGGCATATTAATAGTTTTTTTGTTTAGTCATCTAATTGTGTTATGTTTTAATAGCAAAAAAAAACAGGAGATACTTATGAGCACCTTACCGTACGATTATTTATCAAGGATCTAAAAATTTTTTTGTCTTTAACATCGGAGTTAACTTTGGCTAATCTACAGAAAAGACGGAAACCTCATCACTATAAAGGTTTTTACTTTATTACCAGATGTAACTATTTCATATATTTTTTACTTATTTACAAAATAGTCCCAATTTTTAGGGTTCCGTACCTCGAAAGGAATAAACGAAACCCTTTAGGATCACTTTGTTGTCCGTCTGTCTGTCTGTCTGTCAAGACCATTTCGTTTATGCTGCAAATTAAAAAAAAAATTCGGCACTCGCTAAACCTATGGGGTACTTCCCGTGAACTCAGAAACTTGAAAGGTACGAAGCAACGTCTTATAGCACAGATAAAGGAAAAATTGCTAAAACCGGAACCCTCGGTGCGCGAGTCCGACTCGCACTTGGCCGGTGTTTTTTAGCAGGCGCCGCTTTAGCTGTATCTTTTTTCTTTTACTGTGTTAAAAAAAATTAAGTTTCATTAGCAAACGTTTTTTCTTAAAATGAAACGCACGTCACTAGTTAAAAGTAGCCATTTTTATTCGTTCCCCGTCCCGCGATGCAGGTTTTTGCCAACTTTGTACTTCAACTTTCTACCTCTAATTAGTTGAAGTTTGAAGCGCAATTGAATTTAATGAAGAATAATTTTGAGTAATTTGCAGATTTGAGGGGTTTGGTTTCGTTGAAATGAGGTTTGGAAATTCTACACCTAATTTGTCATGAAAACTGCAAAAAATGTTGTGAATTTTTAGTATTTAGCAATTATGTTTCAAGGTACTTATCATATTTTTAACAACCGATCGATGTGCGCCTGGCCCGGTCTATTAAATTATTTTAGAGAAAAGAATACAAGCTTTGTATAATATTTACTAAGAGTTATTTGGTTCTGGTTATACAGAAATGAATTATGTATAATGTATAATGCGGAAATTGGAGAAGTTGAGGCAAGACAATGTAATTAAAGTTAGATGCCGCATTCAATGGATTATTAAATTGCGATTGAATTGTTTTTTTGCATAACTATTTATCCGAATATGAAACAAGTTTTGATATAAATTTTTAAATGTTGATTTAAACTTAATAATACCGGGATAAATACAATTCGGTAAAAAAATTCTTAACTTCACAGGAACTATCCCTTTTAACTACAATCACGGAAAAAATTGTGTGATAGCAAAGTACCAATTTGACTCGGTTAAGATATTTTCGGTTGCATACAACCAAGACATATTTAAAACACGGAATAATAATCTATTATTGCTAAATATTCTTTGTTATTTTTACCAAACACTAATTTAAATCCAAATAAGTGTCCTAGTAAATATAACCCTTACCAGATTCCCTTATTTATTTTTAACTAATTTAATGACATAGTTTCACATACGTACGTTAGCCAAGTTGACTTCTATGATTTTAGCAACGAACTTTGCAGGCTCCATTCGTAGCGTCACTCGGTTGTAAATAGCAAAAACTTATTTATTTCTGTTTCATTTTCTCAGTGATCAAACGCAATCACAGCAGGTAACCTTCTTACTATTCTGCACCACTTCAAGAGACTTTGATACCAAATAGGGTGTGAATCAGGAAAACACAAATTCTCCATCTAAATGTAAAAAAGGGACCAGAAATGCTCAACTTTACTGCGAACTGCTGCGAAAATAAAATGTTTGCGAGAAAGTTTTTACGGAAATAAGTCGACGCAAAAACGACGTCTGGTCAGTGCTGACTCACAAAACTATTCTCGTTAATTAAAAAGAAAAACATGTAAACAATAATTAATTAAATATTAACGACATTTGTCTACAATAAACCACGCCGGCGATAATGGTACGACATAGACTCCTTTTTAAAGGAGTGTTTAAATGGATAGAGATCGTTAAAAAGATTTGAGGGAAGCCATTGCCAGTGGGGACTAGATATGCTAATAGGTTCCATATTAATAATAAAATAAGTAATTCAATTTAGTAAATTTAGTCTACAATTACCTACTTACATTGATTCAAGTCTATTTAAAAATAGACCTAAATATTTAGAATAGGTACCTTATTCAAAATTAAAACAGTGTCGATCGTCCAGTGGCGCCCTAATTGGGGGATTGTATATTCACATTCCTAATACACGAATCAATTTATGAATAATCCCTCAATGTTAAACTGTAGTCCTACTGATTCCGCAGCTTTTGACCTTTGTCACATAGCTTCATTCTGCGTATTATTTGATTCATTCATTAATCATTACATTACTTGGTGGCCACCTTTTTCCGTTTAGGTGATAAAGCCAAAGGGTAATATAAAACTGTATCACATACATCAAAAGTTGCAGAGATAGTAGGACTTCAACTTAACATGAGAGATTATACAGAAATTGATTCGTTTATATGGAAACGCAATCCCCCTAATGGCTGAACGGTCGACGCAGTTTTAAACCGACATTGTGTTGTTATTTTATTGTAGGTACTGAGACACAAGCAGGGCTGTCTGATGGGAAGTGAGTGATGTGATAACCACCGCACATGGACTTCACAAGGAGTAAATTCATAATTTTGCAACTAAACTGGCCTTACATTTTTTTTTCTTAAGATAAGATTTGTTATACGTAAATTAAACTTAAATATAAAACAATACTAAATTTAAATAAAAATTCAATACTTAAATTCAACAACAACAACTCTTAATTGAAATTGAAATTATTTAAATGACAAAACCGCGTTTTCAACTTTAATTAAAATACTTCACGCCGACTGTTATGAAATTCACCTAAAACGTGTTAAGCGATAAATAAAATGTGCAATCAAAATTCCTCAGTATCCAAACACACGGAACAATAGTAAGGAAATATATGAGCAGTATTAATGCTCAGAATTTTATACATTATTATTTCTCCCGGAAAAACGGAAGTAATAACCTAACAGGCCGCGCGTTCGCGCGTTTTTCACGCGGGGCAATAATGCGCAAGTGTTTACATAGGCGGGAATAAAAAATGTAAAATGTATTTTTAGACCGTTAATTTTGGCGATATCGTGCGTGAGATTCGTTTGTGCTGCAGATTTAGATGAATAGATTCCGTATTAGACCGTAAGCCGGGAACAAATTTCGTTGGTCAACGCGTCACAGGCGAAAATTTAGGAAGTGGTTAAGGGCGATTTATAATGAAGCATTGAGCAGGTCAGCTGCCTCTCTATTGGTGGAAATGAAATTTTTCTTGGCTTACGGTCCATATAGGGTGTGCTTTCGGTACTGTTTTTCCCTTTACGATACAAAATCAGTATCGGAACCGTGAATTCCCGGATCTCGCTATACAAAATCGGGGGAATTCTCTTGTAGTATATTCCTAATACAATACACATCTTCGGTAATGACTGGTTTCACTTAACTACTCCATTTCATCATAACTAACTTTAATTCCGTATCGCTCAATAATCTTCATATTGATTCCAGGTTCTTTGAATTCTCATTTCTTTTTCTTAGTCTTTAGTACTTGGTTATTTTTCGGCTGAATAACTTATGGGCTAAAATAGCCACCTTGTAATCTTTTCAAATGTACCTACATACCACAAATTGGAAACAGATGCCCATTACAATGAAAAAATGAACTGTGGAGAACTCTGGACCATCACGGGATTTGAACCCGCGTCCTTCGGATTGCCGGTCCGAGATGCTTCCAATTACACCAGACGATCCTTTACCTACATAATCCTGTACCTACATAGTCGGTATCCAAAATCTATATGAAAAATTATGCTATCTAAATAAAACATAAATACGCACAAAATCATTTTCATACGCCCAATATCCCTTGAAACATTTTTATTTCCGCAACATCTTTCCTGTGACCCCAAAGATTCCGGTTTCCGTTAATAAGAAACGGATAAAGATATTTTGTAATCCAATCCCGGTTTCCCTAATATTGCAATATTGTCCGCGTTCCAACCCTACCGAGTTGACATAATTATAATATCGGAAGTATTCTTTTTGCGATTGTTATTTTGTTATTGAATAGATTAAAGGGAAATATTTGAGATATCGTTTATATTTTTTCCAATCACGATGATAACGTTAAAACATCATGATAGTATGCAAGGACTTAAGAAAGAATAATAGTTTTGTTCTTGTATGATGAATGCAAACAAATCTTTTAAATAATGTAGACATAAAACAAAAGGCAAACACAATTCTCCGAACAAATACTCAAGCTGATTATAAATTAATGGAATATGTTACTGGACGCCTATTCGGCAAATATAATCTGTTCTTTGTTTGAATTCTATTTGACATTATACAGGATCGGGCTAATGAAGTTTAATATAATTTTCTTGGTATCAAGTTTATGTCAAATACAATATCAAAAAGAGATTGCTCAACGTCAATACAATTCGACAAACTTATTTTGTCAGGATCCAGAGATATGTTTTTGAAGTCAAGAGATCGTTTTGATAACAAAAAAATCATGGTTCTATAATTAAAATGCTTCTCTTGCTGTGATTTAATTTGGGCATTAATAATGAGAAACATAACGAAAGCGGAGTCAGGGTTTCCCATTTTGATTGCATTACTTTTATGCTTACGCGTTAATTTATGATACACCATCAATCTTGCCTAATTACGGCAAAACTTCAAGTCAGCGTAAACGCGCTCACAAACACTGGAACTTTGGCGAAATACTCGCATGGAACGGTGGCGTAGAGATGGGAGAAGTAATCGTTTTTTGAAATAATCGTAATTTTTTTTTTTGTTTTTTTTTATCGGTTTCCATTTTGGAAGCTAATTAACCAAAAATATGTTTAGGGGCTGGGATATTTTTTTATTTTTTTATGGTTTATTGTAGTTACATAATTGATTTCTTCTCATTATAATATTATTACAGGCGCAAAATCGGGAGATATGGAGATCCAGGGGAGAGGCCTTTGCCCAGCAGTGGGACACTCAAATAGGCTAATATAATAATTATTATTATTATTTAGGCGTAGGGATGTGACGAACCCATCGCCCACTGGTTTTCGCCAGCGCAATCAGTCAACGCAGGGCAGCTTGTGGCGAGCTGTTGGAGAGTAGCGACTTCACGTACCTGGGTGCCCCTGGGGTGCCCTGTCGGATGGTGGGACAGGTCCCCTGCCTCTGGCTTGCCTTAGCCGGCTGTCCAGAGTGGGGTCGTTAGAGCTGTGTTCTCGAGGGTAGATGTGGAAACCTAAGTGGCGAGTTGGCTATATGTTTAAAGTCCAGTGACACCTCTCTACCCCCAGCCCCCGCACCGGTGTTGCCCTTGAGCCATCTTTGATGTCGCTTTTTATGGGGGCCCATCTTGCGAAGGGCGAGTCACCGTCTGCCGGAAATAAAATTGGATACCGTTTTATTAGGCAGGCGTCCGGTTCTTCATCCAATAGCCCATTCATCACAGTCCATAATTTTCACCCAATAGACTCCATTAATTCTCAATAGTCCTTACACCATGGCGGGTGCTGTCTCTGCGTGCGTCCCATGACACGGGCAGGGGCAGCATCCGCTTAGTGTACCCCTCACTTTTCATTAAATTGTCGAAAGGGCCTCTGCGCGTTGGCTTCGGCTCCGCATACGCCTCCCAAAGGTCCGGAACACCATTGTTCCATGGTCGGGAAAGACATACAAATAATAATATATATTATTACAAATTATACTCTCTTGGAACAAAATTAAATACTTTATACAAAAGTTTAATTATTGGATAGAAGTACAAAAAAAAACAAAAATCGATTTCTCATAACCAATTCGTTTGATGTACACCCAGATTCAAAATTGCATGGCCAATTTATTAATAAATCACATTTTCCATGCAATTTTGAATTACTGTATCTATTTAAATTGAAGTCATCGTAATTCTTTTTTTCATCAAAAATCCCGCCGAGGGCTTGCAATCCGAATATTTTGGATATTAATTGGTATGTAATTATCCGGTTGATAGCCATATTAACCCGATAATATCCAGTTAATTGCAAGCTCTAGTCCCATCTCTAAGCTACGCCGGTATAATTAGCATTCAGCTATCAAAAGTTGAGCTCGGATTGAATCGCTATGGAATTTGGGATGAGCAAGTTTGAATACGGCTGCGTCTGAGTCTCTAGTTAGTTATAATCTACTCTATTCCTCAGTTTGCGTGGATTTAGTGTCGTAGAACTTAGAAACCCCTTTTAAGAGACTTATAACTACAGTTAAATGAAGTTCCTGTCTTTTGTAATAATATGTAGGAAACGAAAGGGTCCCATGATTAAAATAAAAAAATTGCGATGTAACTCATTTAACTCAGAGCGCCGAAATTTTAAAATGTAACAAATATAAAAGTCTCGGTAGAGAGTACCATTTTGTACCTTTTGGAGTTGAAACTCTAGGACCATGGGGTCCCAGCGCACACAAGTTTTTTGCACAAATCGCGAAGCGTCTGGCGGTTTCCTCGCACAACGTATCAGCATTGCGATACAACGAGGAAATGCCGCCAGCATCCTTGGTACAATGCCGCAAGGGCCTAGTTTAGATTTGAGCCAGTTATTAATTTAGCTTAATATTTGTACTGTAGTGCCTCTGTATGTTTCATTATGTAAATAAATGGTATAAAAACAATGGCAGATGTAGAATATGTTTTAATTACATTTTAATAACCGACACAACCGGACTGTGCGTCTGGAAAAATATTTAAACATCAAACTGTTTCGAGGTAATTTTAAGATAAATATACAGTATTACTTGCAATCGAACGGATATGTTCAGTCATGTATCAAATACAGCAACAATCTCTCAAATGTAATAAAATATTTTGAAGACCGATTTATTAATAATAACATACATTTTCCTTACTCTTCCTTTCTTACGTAGGTAATAAAAATAGGTCAATAAAAATAATTCATAAGTTACATCATAAAATAAGTTTTAAACAGTTTTATATTGGTTGGCGTAAACTTATATCATTAAGAAAACAATTCCAACTTACTTATACTAATTTCTTTACTGTTTTATATTATACAAATAGTGCGCAAAATGTTTCTAATTGTAACTTTTTCGCATTTTGCAATGATTTACATTTAACGTAATCGTAATCGTCGTGACTGTGTCAAAAGTGTTTTCACTAATTTAGTAAAAAAACATTGTCTGAAGATTACATCACACAGTTTTTCACTCGCAGTCAAAAAGGAAAGGAACTTAACTGTTGTCTTAAGTGTTACCTTTTAACGTTGTCTTTCTGAAACCGCCCGACGGCCTAGGCCGTTTCGCAATCCAGTTTGTCATAACTCCAAAACTCTGAGACGTAGCTAATAAAGTGAAAAGTAAATTTGACCATTAGCAAGTTGGCGAGTAAATCAGGGAGGCAGTTGGCGGCACCTGACCCCACCCGTTGAGTTATTACGTTTCGCTTTTTTTGGCCAAGGCCTGGTAGTTTGTCCTGCGACTGTAAACGGTTTGAAAGTATGTAGTTATTTAAGTAAGTGACAGATACTCTGGCTCTGGCCTTAATTATGGGACTTGGGTATTGGTAAATAGTATTTTTTTACAGTCGTAAATCGTAACCGTACACTCGAAAAGTATGTATTTTTTTTTTATTTTTTATTATTATTACATCACAGTAAAGAAATTAAATTTAGGGCAGTTTCCTGCAAAACTGTTTTCACAGTTTGTCTGCAGGTGAGAGTCAGTGAGAGTATGCGCTAGTAGTTCCATCTATACAATCTCAATTCAAGTATTACAGTCGACGAGTATAAATTAGTACATTACGCACCTAGGGCAGTAAAATAAAGAACGGCTCAGATCGCGGGTATTTGTGGCCCGGACCGACAGGGCCATAAACAAGCGATCTGAGGCCTTCTTTATTACCGCCCGTGGTGCGTACATAATTTTACGTCTTCTCGTGGGTGTGAAGTGAGATTTGCCGCTGCGCTCTAGGGCGGTAAATCTCACTTAGCGCCCAGAGTGACGTAAAATAAAGAACGGTTCAGATCGCGGGTATTTGTGGCCCGGACCGACCGGGCCATAAACAAGCGATCTGAGGCCTTCTTTATAACCGCCCGTGGTGCGTACACAATTTTACGTCTTCTGCTGGGTGTGAAGTGAGATTTGCCGCAGCTACCGTGGGCGGCAAATCTCACTTACCGCCCAGAGAGACGTAAAGCATATATTAAAGCACCAATGTGTACCTATCAACAATCGAAAACATAACTCTTATTAAAAGATCGTTGATTTTTTTCCGGGAATGTAGGGGCAGAAAAGCAATGGACCCACTAGTTCTGGTTTCTGACTATGACGTTGCGTTGTCCTAGCACTATCTCTGAATTAAGTCGTTTCTTAAAATATATTTGTCATATAGTACCTACTCTATACCATATTTTAACATAGTAACAATCACAAACCGGAAACAGATAACAGAAACCCATTATATAATGAAAAAAAACAACCGTAAAAAAACTCTGGAGCATGACAGGAATCGAACCTGCGACCTTCGGATAGCCGCTCCGACGTGCTTCTATCAACACAAACATTCATTTACAAACATAACAAACATTTTTACGTCACTCTGGGCGCTAAGTGCGCTTTACCGCCCTAGGGCGCAGCGGCAAATCTCACTTCACACCCAGGAGAAGACGTAAAATTATGTACACGCCACGGGCGGTAATAAAGAAGGCCTCAGATCGTTTGTTTATGGCCCTTACCTTCGGTTCGGGCCACAAATGCCCGCGATCTGAGCCATTCTTTATTTTACCGCCCTAGGTACGTAATGTACTATTGTGTAATTTTTGACGGGCCTTATTCTCATCCTAGACAAACAAACGTTTTGTTTTTAAACTTTCTTCAAATAAAAATACGAGTGGAACATTTCCGGTGGCAATGAATTGTTATTTTGATGGTGTAATCTCTCAGTTTTAAGTTTCAGCCGGAGCTCCGTTGCATTTTACAGCGGCAATCTGTTTGCAGTAATGGCGGTATACAATTTTATCTGTGAAATTGGAATCCGAGTTTTCTCGTCTTGTTCTAATCTAGTTTTAGATACAGAAACCTTGTTGTGTCTAAGTTTACATGTCAAAACAGAACAGGGGGCCAATTTTTGACTTTCGAGCGCCCGAATTCAAAAAGTTTAAGCTCAAAAATAATCGCAAACAAAAGCTTACCGCCAATTTATTCGCATGAAATTAATAGTTTAAATACTTATGATTTGAAATTACTATCGCTGTTATTTTTAAAACATAATTTCATCGTTTTATTCTGAGTTGTAAATGCCACTTTCGAGTACTCGAATCTCAAAAATCACCCCCCAGATGTCTGAAGATACACTTACTATCGTTAAAACAAGTGAAAAGTAAAAAAAAACTAAGAGAAAACTACGCAGCGTTAATTTTTAGAGTTCGAACTCTAAAAATTAACGAGCGGAGCGTAAGGGAAGCGAGTTCTTACAAACAACTTCTTGCTACTGGAACATCTCGGCATTTTGATGGCTTTTTGACGTTGAGAGTTGGTTCGACGTTAACTTGAGCAGCGTTTTCTTGATCCTTATGAAATTTGTTGAAGTTGTAGCAGAGATACATATAATTTGACAGTTTGTATATGAGCAGGATCGAATGAGGGGTTATGGATCTAGCAGGCGTGAAAGAATCATCACATGGGTCTTGTTATATTGGTCAGCTTGCTTGCAAGTGAAACGCTATTTCTCAGTTCGAGGCGGACTACTGGCTAATTTAGTTTATAGTATCGTGATTCTGTGACAGGTATTTTTTCATTTTCGTTGTTACCTAAAATTATCTATTTAAATTTTCGACCGACACTGTTTGGGAAAAAATAATTATAATTACATTTACCGGCAAAATGTTTTCCGAATCACCAATTCCAATCATTACTCATTAAATTACTCTCGTATCGGAAAACTGTACCGTTACAAAACCAATACAAAAAGGGCAAGAACCTCATAATCTTCTAATACTCAAAGACATTTATAATTCTCGGGTAACATCAAAAACATGTATACACTCTACGCCTTTATTGCAAAGGGATAAGGATTAAAATTGTAAACATTTTTGTGAAATCCGTTTTACTTGAGCTCTTTTTAGATGGTATGGAAGTATCGAGAAAATTGGGGAAAAACCGTGACCAGAATGTATTGGTGGAAACGGGTAATTCTAATTATGGTTATATGTGTTCTGCACGTGACGATTGTATTGTCAATATGGAAAATTACCCTCGGGTTTGTGCTTATGTTCTCGAATACGAAAGAGTCCACTAAAGCGAGCAAAATGTGAAAGTACAAATGATATTTTTTTAATTGCGAATCACTAATAATTTTTACACTATCTTCCGGATATAAGGTAATCTATTTTTATTACCCATAAGTAAAGGAAGTCAAGTAATATAATTATTAATGGAAAATGTTTTATTTGATTTGTGGTTTTCTTAGTGCCTTACCTCATTTTGTTGGCTTTTAATATTTGATAGAGACATAGGGGCCGATTTTTGACAGCCGGACGCTCGAATTCAAAAAATTCAAGCTCGAAAATAATCGCACACAAATAATAGTTTAAATAATCATGATTTTAAATTTCTATCACTGTTATTTTTAAAACATAATTTCATCGTTTTATTCAGAGTTTCAAATGTCGCTTTCGAGTGCTCGACTCTCAAAAATCACCCCCATAAACTTTTTAAATTGCGATTTTTTGCATACCAACTTTTAACATACATCATATTTGCTTTTCTGTCACCAAAAAACTTTTAAAATTTTTGCACACCGAACGGTATTTTTTCTTGAATAATTATATAACGCAGTGTGTATAAACCAGATTTAGGAAAATAGAAAATTATATCTACACTTAGCAAACGTAGCGAGGCTAAGTTAATAATGTTTCTTAAAACAATTACTAAGTCTTTGTGTGGACTCTACGACTCATATTAAATATCTCGACTATGGCAGCGTAGAAATTGTTCTGGTAAGACGATGCCAAAACCGCTGGTATTATTTATTAAAATAGCTACTACGTAAGTGCTTGGTTAAGTATGGCATTTTAATATATGGCTTAACGCTGGCTTAGCAGATATTTTTTTATGAAATGTGTTGTCTAAAAATATGCGACATAATATTTAGAGTTAGTAGCATAGCCAAGCGGGTGTGACCTGGGGGCCTACCGCAAAGTTCGAAAATCGACAAAACGATGGTCCCGTCTCTATCGCTCTTGCATATACGAAAGAAAGTGATGGAAATATTCGATTCGACAAACGAAGTGCTTCGCGGTTATAGGCCAGCATGCTCTTAGTCTCTTGACAATAACGTTACGTTCGTTTTGAACTAGAGAATGTAACTTGGGTTTTTTGAGAGTGAAAATAAACCCTGGTGATACCCGAAAACCTGATTTTGAAGCCCTCATAATAATCATCAGCAGCATCATTCTCTTAAGAGCTGGGCTCTTGCCGGTGTAGCTTGATGTAGCAGTCTCCATCTTTGTCGGTCCGAGGCCAACTCCTTGATGTCCTGGTACGGCACGACGGTTACATGTTCCTTTATCTGGTTCATATAACTTTTCCTTGGTCTTCCTCTCTCTCTCTCTTTCCGTTTATTTTCCCTTCTAATATGTTTCTAATGAAATAGTTGTGCCGTAGCAGGTGTCCGAGCATTTTTCCTCTTCTGTTATTAATTGTGCTCATCAGCTAAGTGGGTCAGGGGTTCAAAATCAGCTAAGTACCCTTACTACTTTCTGAGATTTTTATCTACTGAAGTACTTAAAATCATATTGTTATTTATTATAATTAAACTGTCTTAGTCTACTTTGACAATTGGGTATAGTTTGATTTAGTAACAACCCATCCTTCGAAGTTATCGGTCCTGTTAAAACAGTTTTGAGTAATAAAGTTCTGTATTTGTAACATCGACTATACAACAACAGACAAGGCTTATTTGCAGTGATCGGCGAAAAGGATTCCACACCGCGGGAATTCAACTAGACATAGTATTATGGATGCACCGTTTCGCCCGCGATACCAATTAAACTGCTCGAAAATATACGTATTTGTATTATGTTTAATACAATGAATCAGTGTCGGTTACGACTTGTAATAACTAGTAGTCCGCCCCGAACTAAGAACTCGCTCGTTGACCAGTAAAATAATGGTTTGTTATTTTAATTTTATAGAGATGAAAAAAAACAAGAAATAATATGCGAAATAAATAACTTCATTAAAATACTTAATTACAAATGTTTGTGAAAATTACTGTAATTTTATTTTTCTATCCCGCAAATGCCGCGGCATATCCATACTAGCATAATGATTGACGTCATTCACCCCGTGTGGAATCCTTTTCGCCGATCACTGCTTATTTGTGTTGGATTGTTACTGGACAAACAACGATTTTTGCCGAATGAATGAACAAATTTAATGCTTTATTGCACTCTTGAAAAATTACAGCACAGTAGAAAATACACGATGAACATAAAAAGAGACAAACACCAGGCGGGCTTACCGCTAATAAGCGATATCTTCCAGACAACCTTAGGGCATAGGGAGAAGATAAACCTGAAAAAGTTAACCGGAATATAACCCGCATAAATATACTTGTTATTGAATTATTATATTCGCTAAAGTCCCTCACGGAAAAATTATATAAGACAATATTGTTTCGTATATTGGTGGAAACAGAAAGTAGTCTTGATTCAAGTAAAATGTTTTTATTCAAGTAAAATTTATCTTGGACTGAAGATATATAATCAGCCCAAGACAATATTTACTTCTGGCTGAAGATATCCTTTTTTTTCCATGCTGTTAAGTTTTCTAGTTCTTTCAGTATTTTCACAGCTACAGCAACATTATTACCCTCAACCCGTCAGATCAGAGGAACTCGTAAAAAAACATTTAGCGTCCAAACGAGTCCAAAAAAGGGGCCAAGACAAAAAGGAAACAAGCAAACCTAATGGGCTAAGTTCGAGAAACACTTTGGCTAAACATTCCCTAATGGAAATGGAAGGCAGCCAGTGCTCCGAAGATTCCGATCCCATGCCGTGTGAAAACGAGATATTGCTCAGGCATCCAGCATTTCTGGGACTCTACGGTTGTAAGATTCCGATCCCATGCCGTGTGAATGTGAGATATTGCTCAGGCATCCAGCATTTCTGGGACTCTACGGTTGTAAGATTCCGATCCCATGCCGTGTGAATGTGAGATATTGCTCAGGCATCCAGCATTTCTGGGACTCTACGGCTGTAAGATTCGTAGGTAATTACAGACTACGCGGGTTACTGGTTCTTGCTACGCTTGCTAGTGTGCGTTAGGAGTATTAAACCACTGGTTATTTTTTTACACACGTTTGCAGTTGCCAAAATGTGGTTGTGCTTTTTGTTCCACGGAGCGTATGAGTAAGTTATGCTGTTTTTGTCTGGAAAGAGGACAGAGCGGTTTAGGTGTGATATTATTATACGAGTAATATTGCCAGCGATTGTCGTTCGATTGTTTTGTCTGCGTTGCTGTCTGTTGCGTATACTGTAGATTGTGAATCCACCCGGATTTTCATAATGATATCGAATTTATGCTTATTATTTGATAATAATAGCATCGTTACAGATAAGACATTTGTTCTAACTACTAACAAAACAATCTATTTTTATGGTGGTTATAACGAGCGGTTTGTGACCGCATCATGGAGGGTTTATGATATGGGTGTAAATAAACGTACATACTTTACGCAAAAATAGGTAATAAAATTAAACAGATTCTAAGTGAACAATAAATTAAGTAACACAATATACGCCAGATAAATGGTGTCACGTGAGAACGTAACGTTAGACATAGCTGTGGTAGTTTAAGAAGGCACACTTTATTTAAAAAAATGTAAAGTTACGAGAGCCTTTCTTTGATAAATAAAAGTGTATCATTAACAAATTCATCACCATGATGAAGTAAGCTGAATGTAGCATGTTTAGTAAAGTCCAAAAAATATTTATAGAGGCCCAGAAAAATGATGATTTTGGCCATTATGTTTTTTGGGAATTATTGCAGACATCGCCACAAGACTCTTTGCACATATCAATCTGTCTAACACATAAATGATGAAGGTTGACCTTTTAGCTTGATTCCGCTCCAAGTAGAGCTAGAAAAAAAAAAACATTTATAATTATTGAAAACAGCATCCAAAGGCAGCAATCGAAATATAGATAGAAACAAGTACAAGCGGGATTAAGCGAGTAATGCCACTAATGCCTGATCTAACAATGTTTTTTTATTTATTGAAGTGCCCTTTGCAGTGACATAGTACATTAGCAATGAGAATAAAAACACACTGGTGGTAAATTACACTAGTCTTATATTTTTATATCTAAATAAGTTACAATTTTTATCATACCTAAGTATATACTATATTTTTGAATTTGTGATAGGAGCATGCATAACCAACAAGATGCCTATTTAAAAATGACAGCAACTTATTTTATAAGTATTCATAGCTGAGTAACATAAACATCCTCCTCATTGTTTTCAACTCAGAGCCCTTAAGGATTCAGACATAAAAACAACAGTCATGAAATTTTTCATCCGTTTGAACTAGCTTCTTCTCAGTAAGCTGTGCCAGGAGAAGCAATAACAGTGGCACGCCACAACCGGGTTGTTATTGCACTGAATTATTTATGTTAAGTTCAACGACCTGGTTAAGGAGATACGTGATAGCGATCTAGGTTAACTAATGTCAACGTGTTTTGTGACTGCCCTGTTATCTTTAAGTTGTAAATTAATTTTATATTTTTAATTCTTTGATTGTACAGGATGTTATTTTTTTCAACGCCTGACTTATAATTACTTAATACCTATGTTTATTATAAAGTTGGCAATATAAATTTCCAACAAAAAAAATCTGACGCTGTCGAAATATACAAGGTGGCCAAAAAATAACTAGATTCCCGTTGGCTATAAGGTTTTGGGACGCTACTAATCCTTTCTAGATGGTTTTGGAACCTCTCAGATAGATTTGATGTTTAGACTTTTGTATGGCCATTACTCACCGCCGCAGTCAACGGGAATTTAGTTCTTTTTTGGTCACACTGTATTTAAATTGTGATTTTGAGGTTGTTTCCATAGTAATAAATGTGCACAATGTGCACTACTATTATTCTGCATAAAAATTTAGCTTGCACCACGTATGTAGGATGAATTAGGATGAGGCGTAAAAAATTAGGCACGTAGATAAATAAATAGTACTAATTATTATTAAAAAAAACGACTTTCAACTCAAATCATGTCTATTTTTTTCGTATTTTTTCTTCGTTTACTTCAAAACATCGTATAGAAAAAGACATTGACCGCCCAAGCCAGTACAGAAAAAATACTCCAGCAATTCTAAAGTTTCACTCGTTTACGGGGGCGATAATTATATTTCACTCCATAAAGAACCCTATTACCTTTGGTATTAGCTTGCAAATCGGCCGTTTAGTGGAAAATATTTTGCCTAAGCCTTGTGTAAATAGTAGAGTTGGGAAAAAATCGAGTCTTATGAATAATTTAGAATACAATAATCGCCTTTTTAAATTCGGTGTTAAGTACGGAAACACCTTCGACAACCCTACACGTGATCCCTAGGTGGCGCTAAAAGAGTAACAAACTTGGCAGCTGCACTGTCCCATCTGGACCTCGCAGCACTCACTGGATTTTCTTCATAATCTGCTATCTCACTGTAGGTACTACTACCCCAGAGAAGAAATGCCTATCTATATCCAGTGACAATAGCCATACGATAAATAATTAAGTAAAATAAGTATCATAATAAGACGGTTTAACTCACTTATTTGAAGTATTTTATTCGAGGATTCTTTTGAGTATTTTACACACTTTTATTTGCTTTACTCTGCATAGGTATTTTATGTGCAAAATTTTTTTGTAAGTTTAATTTCAACCACTTCCCGATGTCTGATTTAGCTGAACTTTTAAATACTTCCATTCCATAATTTACACGATAATGTTTACTAGCTATAGCCAGCAATAGAAATATGTACCAATTTTTTTTTTATGTTACTATCTAAATGTAGTAACGTCTGAAAAACATTTTACTAAAACTTAGTCTTTTTTTTTCTCTCTTTATTTTGGCACAAACAGTCATTACAAAAAATTACATGTATGGCGTTACATTGGGTGTTGACAAAACAGTGCCGAAAAAGTTACAGTAGTCTTCTCTTGAAAGGATTTTATTATAATATCGAAAGTTATATTATAAATATCTCAAATTTCGACATAATATTAAATCAAGTCTGAATCAATTGAGTCCACTCGATGTGTTATTAAGATCACTACGCTTGGCCGTATTCCTAAATGAACTTTTAAACTAACCAATATAACCTCGACCTAAACATGTATATAAACTTTGCCTGATCAGATTTCAAATTTTACTGGTTCTTTAAACTTGTTATTCGCCTACAAGAGCACTGTAGAAATGATCGCGCGATCATTTTCAAAGGAAAAAGTGTAGCTCTGAAAAAAATGTGTTATTTTATTATTAAGCATGCTTAGATCTTATATTCAACTTCATAACGTTTTCATGGGCTTTATAAGTAGATAATTATAGTATTGACTTAGTTTGTAAGTTAACTGACGTTGAAAACCATACTTTTATACAGGGTAGCCAACAAATAACCAGATATTAAAAATATAGGTAAACACAAAGACCTCACGTAGAAAATAAGCTTCAAAGTACTTCGATGTTTTCTGAAAACAGTAACGAATATAGACCTATTTGTATAAGAAAGTTTACTTTTCATGATATCGAGTAGGAACGTTAATAAGAAAATAAGGAGTTCTCGAATTTCTCGACAGTCCAGCCCTCAAATATAATTAATATGTCGGAGCCGACCCTTTGTCACAGATAAAAAAACAGCTTATTGGGTAAAAATTGAAATAAAGAAGTGTATGTCGGGCCATGCTCAAATTGTTCAGTACACGTCGCTATGTTACTTATGTTTTTAATTGTGTTACGGTCACTATAGCTTTTGGTTTCAACGATTTATTTATTCGTAACAACGACGAGTATATGAGCAATTTAACCGAATTGTGCTTCGAAATAAAGATTTATTATATTTATTTTTTATTTAGTTCGAAAACTACCCATATTAGTTATATCTATTAATAGCCATACCTTGAGCAAGTTACATTAGATAACAATTTTTGAATAATAAAGCTACGACCTTAGCGGTCTTCGCCATCTGCCCTTCGAGTTGATTTCCAGATCTTTTTACTTGACAAATTTTATCATAATCATTTCGAGATTAAATCATTAATCATTTAAGAATAGGAACCATTTTTGACACGATTTAGTTTATGTTAAGGATCACTAACGATATCAACAATGTCAACATAGGGCTGTTCTGTTTATAAATTCGTGATTCAATTTGAGTTAACGGACCTTCGCCTAAGAGCCAGTGATTATTTAGCTCGTATATTTAGTTATGTGCTTCTGTAGTACGCTAAATTACATCCACTGCCTTGTATCTGATTGAGCTAAAATTTGGCATTATTCTGTAATATGACAATACACATTATTTATTTAGGTTTTAGGTGTAATACAAAAATAAACTGAAAAACTAACACGAAGATCTGATGATTTAAAGAACTCCTAAGGGGAATGCAAACATATAGAAATAGGGCATATAATTACTCGTAGAAAGGTCGAGAGAGGCATTGTTAAAAACAGGAGCCATAAAAGTGTGTACCAAAAATATATTTTTAACACAGTTGCTCAAATCTAGTAGTAGTTTATAATGCGAGAAGTTGGATTTCTCGCACTAGCGCGTTTTACTTTTCCAGCCAATCACAGCTTAGGATTCATGATCACCGCCCCGCATCGCACGGCGCGAGTGTTCGGATGAAGTAACCTGAAAGATGAAGTAACCTCATATTGTCCATTTTTATAATTTTTTCGCAACTTTATTAAAAAACGTCGTTCGATACACGGACGGAATGTCATTCTTCACTCGTCCCGAGTTTTGCCACTCGCCTGAGGCTCGTGACCAAATGTCTCGGAACTCGTTGAATAATGACATCCTTTCCGACCTAGTATCGAAATGTACTATTTTGGGAGTTATTTGTTATAAGTCGTAGCAAAGTAGCCACGCTGTTTCTATCTACCTCGATCCCAGAACGCCCCCACAATTCCCACCATTATCTTACACGCTCTACACGGAATTTTATGGTAATCACATTTTTATCACCGTATCTTCATTCAATTAAACCTAAAAGATATGAATGTCGGTTCTGGACTTATTAAATTCGCTAGAAAGAGGCGAAAAATTATGATTCGAATTTGGTTGGAAAATGTGTTCTAACATAACTGGTCGTGTATATATTCTTACTGCTTAGCGGGCGTTGCTTGAAAAACGGGTTGTCGATATTATATAATAATATAGTATGGCGGTTACACACTGATTAGCAAATTATTACTACATTCAGAACTTATTGACAACTGTGCAGATGTAAGCTTCCCATCTTTTATAAATACAAATAAAAGTGAGAATTGAAAATGGTAGATAGTTTGTATATAGTCCGTCCATCCAGTGTTTGGCGTACAATATGATCTTTATTTTATCAGTTACGAATTCTCACAAATAAATCAAATCATAATTTGTTTTTCGTCTTTTAATTTTTGGTCTTTGGTCGAGAATAGCTTCAGCCCACATTTTTTTTGTTTGAGTTTGAAAAGTTAACACGCAAAGTTACTTTTGCATTAAATACACTAACCTCTGATTAGGTAAAATATTGATTCACATTTATATGTACAGGCACAAAAAATACTTTATGCCACACCTGGCTGCGCGTACGGAAAAAGACGCTTTCTGGCCAAGTGTAGACATAAAACGATATACACAACACGGGTGGTAATAAAGAAAGGCCGAGATCGCAGAAGTTTGCGGCCCGATCTACTAGCGAGGGACGTAAATATGCGATCGAGGGCGAGGGATTTGTTTTACCACCCTAGTTGTGTAATGTACTATTCTTCCACATGTGCGGAAAACCTCCACTTTGATTTTGTATTATCGATAGTCACTTAAAATTGCTTACTTTTTAAACACCTATCACATTTACATATTAATACGTATATATTATAACTTATAGAGATCATTTTATAATATTTTTCTTTCGAAAACATAACTGGGTTCTATAAGCGATTAAAGCCACTCTGGAGGGGACACGTTAAAAATTGATGGGTTTTTTAATGGCTTAACAAGTGAGAGAGGCGTTATGAGTCTCATTAAAGCGGTAATGGGTCGCAGGTATCGTGTTTTAGCTGGGGCTGAAGGCGCTAATCGGAGTGTTATTTTACAACTCTTGATATCATTTTTTGTCGCATGGTTTCAAGATTAAGAAAGATAAATAGATAGATAGATAGATACATAGTTTATTAATCAAAAAGCATACATGAAGTTATACAAAGCCCTGCAAAATTGTTTACACAGTTTGTCTGCAGGTGAGATAGTTAATTATATATGTAATTACTTAAAGTTATTCTACTTGCTATGCTACGTATTTATTGCTTGTACAGATGTTTTTCTGTAGTCTGTAGTTTGGGAAAACCGCTGGTTTTATTATCACATACGTGGCCGATTTAAATTTTTTGCTCGATCACGCAATTTAATATTTTATATGTCATAACATTTAACATTTAATTAAAACAGTCTTGACCGCAAATCAAAATTAAGTACTGAATATCTTTTTATGCCATTTGGTATACAGAAATTCCAAGGGCCTAGAATTGTGCATAGCCTTTTTTTAATCCACCTAAGTATTGGGAAAGAGTAACAAAAACAGAATTCCTCACAGGCATTTATTGTTGTGCTGTTGAATTCTAGTCTTATACCGTGTTGGCCTGTAACACGAGCAAAAATTAAATTCTACTCCTCTAACTAAACAACGTTTGTTCAGCGACTTTTAAAAATAACTAACGGTTTGATTTTTAGTAAATTTTAAAGTTTACCTGAACACGCAATGTATTGCGAAAGTGATTATATCTGTAGGGTAACAAGACTGACAATCTGACAAACAATGTCAATTAGACGGATTTTAACGTACATTGAAAATAATATTTAGTTTGTATGAAAATGAGACAATCTAAAAACTACATATTTTTTAAAAGTTTTTGAACAATAGTTTATTATTTAAGGAGTACAATCTACGTTTTAATTTTTTACCCGTGTTACAGGCCACACACTGTATAGGGTAGATACTCAGTCATATATTAGGTATAACCTTTAGAATTTAATTCAGACCATTACGTTTCAACGCATAAATATCCAGAATGTCATATTCTTATCAAGTAAAATACGCTTTAAGATTCAAGTCTCATAACTCTCTAGCTTTTCGGTACATAATCTCTCCAAAGTCCATGTTTAAATCTCTGATTTAAATTGGGAAGACAGGGTTGGCACACGCACATTTGATTAGCGTAATTAACGCCTCATTATGCGCCTGCACACGATCTAATTACGCAGCCCTACGCGTTCCACTTGGGCCTACTTGTTGCGACCTGATTTTGGGGTAATAGGGTATTTCTGTAATTTTGTATCTGGGACGCCAGAGTTAAGTTTGAAATTTGACTTGGCAAAATGAATCACAGGTGACATTAAATTTTTTTCACACTTGCTTGTAAAAGGTGTTATTACACGTAGGCGACGCGGGCCGTTAAACCATACGTTTTGACTAGGGCCGCAATGTATTTTATTTTAATTTTAAAAAGTCATTTCATTTATTGTAAACTGCATAATAAATGAAGACTGCTTCTTATTTAACTATTTATATGTTTAATTATTCAATTTAGAAGTTGTCTTTATTTACCCTTGCTTTTCTCGCAAGTGTGATGAAAAGTTATGTGTGTCACGAGCGGTACGGGTAACAGGAATTACGAACTATTCCCACTCGTTCGTAAATCCTTGTTTACCGCCCTTAATACACAATGTACTATTACCTCGTTTGTGCTTTGTTATTCACCTACTTGTAGTAGATAATAATGTACCAAAGAGATGCATTTATATAATGCATTTGATGATCACACCCTCCCTGCGCAAAAAAAAAACAAACAACAGCAGTAATGATAGTAGAAACTGTTTTGCTACCAGTGTGATAAAAACATTAAAAACCCGACTGCAATGGATTTATTTTGGTTTACAGGAAGCACTGAACAGTTTTCGAACTTTTTTTGCCCCAGAATCTATCTTTTTTTTCAAATCCAGGTAACAACTGAACTCTTTTAGTTTCGCCATAGTAACAAATTGAACGAAAGTCTGTTAGTACGCGCATCACGAAAAAACCGATCGGCGTGATTTTTGCATAGAGATAGTTTGTGGGTCAGAGGGTAAAATGGCTGTTTTATGGCGGATTATGCACGGTTTCTAAAAAAGATTCATGAAACACTTCTGGAACGAAGGCGAAAACTCTGCTTTTTAACTTATAACGGAAAAATAAGTATTATAATTTTAACTTTTTATTTGTGGCAATTGTAGTGCGATTGCTCTCAATTGAAAGTCAGTCAGGTATGAGATTGAGTTATTAAAATTTTGCGTTTGAATTAATTATTTTTTTAAAACGTGTAACTTTCGCTAGGTCGGTAATTAATCAAGGCCGGAAATTAAACGTTGTTTTTTCCTACATGCCTGAAGTAGATTCTGATTTTTAAATCAGGGACATTGGGACATTGCTCGTATGTATTGGAGTGCCAAAGATCTTTGTTATTCGTGTCAATATCGTATAAAACAGTTTTTTTTTTATATAACTGCGAATCAGCCTAACAATAAATGATTGACAAAATATACGATATAAGTAAATTATTGTTATTTTTAGTAGACAATGTGCATTAAAGTGTTTTATTACGACTTACTACTGCTATTGTGTTGACTGCTAAATAATCTCTAAAAGACTGAACCGACTTAGTCCCAAAAGGAGCACAACAGTCTTAAACCGCGATTAACCGTCGTTTAGCGCGACACGTGTCTCGTCTTAATCGCGAGTGGGTTTATTAACTCCAGCGATTATGACAGATTTACGTACAACTGACGTCGAAGATGTGTGCACTTTTGCACCTTACTCCATTGTAATAAGGTTCACAAGTGTATAAATATTTTTGGCGTTGACGTTGACTGTACAACTGGCGGCGAAGGTATGTGCACTCTTGCACCTTACTCCATTGTAATAAGGTTCAAAAGTGTATACATAATTTTGGCGATGATTGTACAACTGCCATCGAAGTTATGTGCAGTTTTGCACCTTACGCTTTTGTAATAGGGTATAAAAGGGTTTGATGTAACTGTACAGTTCAACACAAGCGACTTAAGCGCTAATCCAGGCAATGTGTCGTTTACAACAAAGAATAAAACTATACAGAGTGAATTTTTAATCATCAGAATTAAAAATTTCAGAGACTAGAGTCTGTCCGGAAAGATAAGTGTCCTCATTCAATCATCAGTTCACAGCTACAGTATGCAGTATCAGAGCTCAAAGAGGACCCAGTGTGTTGACGACGAGAGACCTCTCTTGTTTTCAAAGGGTTGGCAACGCGCATGTGACACCTCTGGAGTTGCAGGCGTCCATAGGCTACGGTGGCTGCTTACCATCAGGTGGGCCATATGCTTGTTTGCCACCGTCGTTATATAAAAAAAAACTGTCATATAGAGCTAGGTGATTAAGGTAGACTGAACAACTTTTACTATTGGACTAACTCTGAAATCAAGAATGGTTTTTGACTGTTTCATACATTTCGTCTAATCACATGTCGTCGTTTTGTATGGGAAAGTCATTTCGAGGTTGGTCCCATAGTAAAAGTTGTTCAATATGGCCTACCTAATCACCACGCTCAATATCAGTGAGCCGTGTGTTGCCGTGGGGTGCCCGGCCTTAGAATTGTCCCCCACCATATCGTCCCGTGGTTGCAGTAGGAGTCTGCTAAGAGAATATACCGGGAGATGGGCAGCAGCATCTTCCGAAAGCCTACAAACGATAAACAAATCTGCGCGCGCCAACCCGCCTGCCAAGCGTGGCGCGTATGGCAAACCCCCCTTAAAGGGCAGGCCTATGTTCAGCAGTGGACGTCTTATGGCTGAGATGATGATGATGATGATGAATATGACTGATGATTGAATGAGGACACTTCTCTATCCGGACATACTCTAGTCACTGACATTTCTAATTCTGTACACGAGCAAGGAAATGAAACAAATGAATAATATTTGTAATGGTAACTGTATAAGTATTGACACACGTAGCGTTCTCGGTGATTCTGTTGACAGTGTAATTGTATCTCAATCGTGGAGGGCACTGAGATATTACACTGGCGGACAAAATAAAGGAATCACTGTTTAAACTTTCATGGTTTTTACATATTTCTATAAGTACTGTTTAACCAGTTTGTGTCAGTCTTTTCCGGGATCATTAAAAAAACGGCGGAGGTAATTTTACGAATTTATATACGCGGTTAAGATGATGTCAACGGCTAAATTCCATCCCCCCATCTTTTTCAGCGCGAGTGAAAGAGAAACACTGCGTTACGATTAGTATGGGAGCTCATAGCAAATTTTGCAAATTGATGAATTAGAAAAAAACTACACTACACATTAATTGAGAAAAATAAGGCAGTGAAGTTTTTACTTTTTCGTATTAGTGTGGTTAAATTTTGTCCTTAATTACTAACGCATAAGTCAAGAAACTAAAGGCATACAACTGTTTAAAACTAGTTTTAAGATGTAACTTTGGAATTATTTTCTATCGAGCCAATTTCGTCCAATCGTGTATCGGAATTAACAAAAATCTTCGAAATATAATGTTAACCAGTTTCGTCATTCGCATGCTTATCGGAAATTTGGGAATGACGCAATTCATTGTAATTTATATTTGCAGTATTTAAAAACACCAAGATCAGAAATTTCAACATTTGTCCAGAGAACTTCATAATCGAGGTTCAACAATCCATTTTTATGTGAAGTCATTTTTGAATTTTTAGATGTTATCAGGAAAATATATAAGATCCTTATTACAAGCATCGGTACATTTACGCTTCATATTAAAAATATTATTAAAATTACAATCATCATCATCAATTATTTAAGAGCTGAGCTCTTGTCGGTGGAGCATTTTCCATGTATATCTATCCTTTGCCTTTAAAATTACAATAAACAATAACCATGCTCAATTGCCACTTGATTGGAAAGGCTCTTCAGATTAATTCGAGAGAGATGCCATACTAAGACCGTCTGACAGGCTCCTTAAAAACATCCAGTTTTCATGGCCAACATCACACGCTACTTATACCCACAACTGTTTATCTCCTCTTGTCTACTGGATAAGAGAGAGATAAAGAGTATTTATTGCATGTTCACAGCTGAACTACAAAATGGCTTAATGTGTACTCTAGTCAATGGCGCATACGGCGTTTTGGAAACAGGAAGAAGTTCCATTCTCTTGTTTGAGTTTATCATAAACAGAGGACGTTTGTTTATTCAATGCTTGGCGGTTATTCCTATCGCTTAAGGTGAGGTAGCCAGGTCGACTATATTTTTTTTTTCATAAACCTAGCAGTCCTTTTTAAAGTCCAGTCGAGAGTTCAGGTTGTAACAAGAATAGTGGTGATCCGGGCATAATTGGTATCGTATATTAATTATAAAAAAGTAAGAAAAAAAACGCGAAAAAAATTCGTGTTTCACATGGAGGGTTGGCCGGCTGAGCTGAGATTACGTGAATAATTCATACTTATTTTCGAGACAATTCTTTTTCTCTTTTTATTTGTTAGTCGCTTTACGATTGCAATTATATCCTTAAACGACTCACAAAGATTATGGTTGCACCTTTGATATTTTAAAATTAATAGTAGAAAAATGCTGCAACGCCACTCAAAATACACTCCAGCGTATAATTTTTAAAATTTAATAAAGGTCTCCCTAGGTTAAAAATGTAGGTACTAACCTACATAAATTTTCAACAACCTCACATCCAGTGAAGAAACGGACTGAAATGCAGATAGGAAGCAGACCAATTTAAATTCCAAGTCTGGCTTTGAAGAAATATGTTGAGATTCGGGTCTAACTCTTGCCAAATTGTACGATTAAACGCGCATTGCATTGGCTCTTAGGATTTAATGTTGCTGTAGGTATCGAGGGGCGTTACGGAAACTTAATTTATGATGCCGATTTGATTTCAATTGGAGTACGAGTGTAACCGTCGGGATTCTGCACTTTGGATACGCAATTGAAAGTTACATATATGTTTCCTGTATTAGGAGAAATAAATTAAAACGTAGATTCTACTCCTGAAACAATAAGACTTTTGTTCAACAACTTTTAAGTCATGTGTTTTTTAGATTGACACTTTTTTCATACACAATAAACACCCTAGGTTTTTAAAATGTACGTTAATATCCGTCTACCACTACTACCACTACGTGGCTGGTGTCCTCACGTGCCCTCAATGTGCACGGGGGTTCACCTCGAAGATCGGCTACGTCAGCCATCTTCGGGCGCACGAGCGCCGAACTATTAACTAGGAGTTGAAGTGGTCACCTTGGTCGAAATCGGCCGGAAGGATCATCACAATATCCGTCTACTACATTACTTGTCAGTCCTGTCAGACAGACTTAATCAATTTTGGAATTCATTGCGTGTTCAAATAAACTTTAAAGTGTACTAAAAATCAAACCATTAGTTATATTTAAAAGCTGTTTTGAGGAGTAGTATATACTTTTTAACTTATTGCTCCTATTACAGGAAACACCCGGTGTATTTGGAAAGTATGGAAATAATAATTAAATATACATAATAAAACTAGGATTCCATTTAGGATTCAGCATATATTTTTCATATCTGACACACGTCAATCGAGAGCCATCGACAAGTCTCCTATCCGTAGTCGAGGATACATATCAGCTCCTTCATCCTTAGCTGAATAAAATAATTAACTTAAATTAATACATGAACAAACAAACATAACATAACACATAAACATAACAAAACTAAACCTTATAATTAACAGGCTTGCGTGGTCTTAGAATTCTTCCACTTGACTCTCCTATCTCAACCGCTGGCGGCTGCTGTGGAGGTAGCTCTGCCGGTGGTGGCAATTCGACATCTACTACCGGTTGTTTTTCCCCTTAAGGGATGATTTCTTGAATAAAAATTATCAAATATTCTTCCCGGGTCTCAATTTGGATTAAACATAATTTATAACGTAAATATTCCTCGTTCCTTGAAAGAACGGGCAACCTCCGTTTTAGTCCAGCAATACCTTTTCTAATATATTTCTTGCTCCGAACCGAATGATTTGTTCATATGATCGACTTTATTAAATAAGGATCGGCCTGGTAACATTTGGTCCGGTCTCGTACGACATATATGTGCCATTATTTTGGTAAAGGTACCATTTGGCGGCCGGCTCTTACGTCGTACGTTGTAAAGCGTTGTAAATATATCAGAGCGGCCAGGGTACTCATAAATATCTGTACAAGCACTTTATCGCATTGACATTAGAGGCGTTGTTCAGATATTTGTGACCACCTTGGCCGCTCCGATGTATTTGATGGCGACTGTACAGATACAATATTGTATTTGAGCAATAAAAAATTAAGCGCCGGGCGCAAAAATGGTACATTTACCAAAATAATGGCACATGTCATATCGTTAGCCATATAGAACCTGTTTCTATATGATTAAAGACGTTGTTCGGACTCAACTTTATTGAAAACGAAGAAAAAATATTAAGAACAGAAAATACTCTATACCGGGTGGATTTCCATAGTCTAGCAGCCCCGTTTAGAAAATCCGATAACACTCATATATTTTGTAATCTTCTTTTTCTAATATTCACAATCTCGATTCGTACAATAGCGAGTTTTGATGAGTCCCAGAACTACGAGTATCTATAGTTATCATAAATCCGACTTTACATGCAATATTAAAGCACGATTATGTTATTTTGGAATCGATTGCAACGTGAACGAATGAACATTTCATTGTTTCGAACACGATAATTCGAACATTCCAGAATCGAAGTCATAAATGAAATTCGGCAATGAGTGTTTCAGAATTAGTTAGTGTACCCTAGAAAATCCATCCTGTATCCATATAAAGATCGCTCACTCTGTATAAACACAAATATAATACACGATTCATACTCGTATTTTACCTTCCTTGTATCAAAATGAACTATATTTTTTCAACGTATTTTTGCAGGGGTTAGTTTTCGTTTCATTACTGTGTGCCGCTACGTTATTTCTGACGCCATTCTAGTACTGCTGCTAAGAATATTTCCCAAAAGAGAATCCTCCTAGTTGTGTGCTTCGGAAAAATCTAGATTCATAGGAATCTTAGTTATTCAAAGAGGGGAGGCCTTTGCCCAGCAGTGGGACACAATAGGCTCATAAGTCATAATAAAATAAAATAATAGTTATCAAAGAAATAGGTACAAAAATGCATCAAATTAAAGAAAACATTTATTATTCTTAGTCTATCTATAGATTTTTAGGATTGAAGGCTATTCTACTTTTGATGTACGGACATTTTCTACGTCTGTAAGAAAAACGCATCTTATTTTAAAATATGCAGTGCTGCATTTTGATTGTATATTTTTTTAGTAAAAATATTAATTATTCTGTTTTTATTGATGAAATCCAGAATTGTTCACATGACACTACTTCTAGATAACAGATAGGTACCGATAGGTTTAGTCAAAAAAAGGGGTAACAAAAAACTCAGTTGAAAACAAATCGCATAAGCCCATAACAATAACAATAAATTAGTTGTCAATACCATGAAACCTAAACTATCAGCCTATTCAGCCTAAAAGCAGATTGGTTGGTTACTAGATATATAACGGCTGAATAGAGGCGGTGAAGCACCACAATAGCCCGGTATCGGGCCGGTGGCAGCTGGTAAGCGTTTCAATAACAGATTTATCTCGAACTAAATGTACATTACTAGCTAAATTGATTTGTTATTTGTGGAATTAAAATGGAAGATATTCAGATTAATGTGGTACAGTTGCCATCAAATATATCGGAGCGGCCACGGTACTCAAAAATATCTGAACAAGTACCTTATCGCCTTGACAATAAAGGCGTTGTTCAGATATTTGTGACCACCTTGACCGCTTCGATATATCTGATGGCATCTGTACCTAAAAAAACTCTGGCAGTGACATATAATGACTTTAACTCCATTATCTTTTTCATTTAGTGGCTATAATACAGTGTGTTTCTGTAATAGGAGCAATAAATTAAAACGTAGATTCAACTCCTCAAACCAGGAAACGTTTGTTCAGCGACTTTTAAAAATAACGTATGGTTTGATTTTTAGGACACTTTAAAGTTTTTTCGAACACGCAATGTATTCCGAAATTGACTATGTCTGTAGGGTGACAAGCAGTGTCAATTAGACGGATTTTAACGTTCATTGAAAATACTATTTAGTTTGTATGAAAAAGAGACAATCTACAAAATACATATTTTTTTAAAGTTATTGAACAAAAGTTTTGCAGTTTGAGGAGTAGTCTATGTTTTAATTTATTGCTCCTATTACAGAAACACACTGTATACTGGCTAGTCTATTTCATTTAAGTCTGAAAAGACTTTAAATAAAAAATACCACAACATAACATACATCATTAAAACAACAGATTCACAAGGTTTCTTTGGAAGGGTTCAAGCAAAAAAAAAACAAACGGTCCAGCTGTTTTAAAATAATCGGCACATGAAATATAGTAAAAAAACGATATAAATCCCGTCTAATGGAGAACCTCCAACTGCAAAATTTTGAAGTCGGTCCGTGATTGCACAGCGACTGCAAAATTCCATGGATGCAATATGAATGAATTTATAAATTATCCATATTACAGGTGCACCTACAAAATTGTTTTAATTAAAAATTATAAAATTAAATTTCTAAGGAATGCGTTTAATGGTATTTTTTGTTCACAGATGCAACCGCTTCGTCGCTGGTGCTAACACTGCTTTGTACATCGCTATCTATTTACGAGATAATTATCAGGTAAGCTTACATATCACTGAATAAATTTCATTATAATATCTTAACCTTCCTGGATAGTATTTTAGCCAATACAACAGAATGCTATAGTTACTCTGCATAATTATAATGACCGCTTATTATAACGTAATTGCAGTACAAAGTTAGGCTTTCATACAGAATGTTTTATAATGAAATTGCATATACTGGACACCTCCAATTAAAATATTACCTACGTAAGGATTCCGTTATAAAAAGAGTGTTTATTTAAGTAAAATATGTAGTACATTACGTACCTAGGGCGGTAAAGTAAACAAGGGCCCAGATCGCTGGCATTTGTGGCCCGAACCAAAGGTAAGGGCCATAAACAAACGATCTGAGGCCTTCTTTATTACCGCCCGTAGTGCGTACATAATTTTACGTCTTTACCTGGGTGTGAAGTGAGATTTGCCGCTGCGCCCTAGGGCGGTAAATTTCACTTAGCGCCCAGATTGACGTAAAGTATTTTAAAAGAAGTTTGCAATAGCTAAAACATTCATCCAAGCAATTTAAAGGTGAAATAAAACTGATCTTTCTCAGTAAAATCCCACAAACTAAAAGTGTCCAAGCACGACTTCCGTCCCATTTTCCAACTGTTTCCGCATTCTCATCCTTTATTTTAATATTTCAGAATAACTTATCTTATCTTTTAATATTTCAGAGTCCTCCGATGATGTCAGGCCCCGGGCTGGACCTTCGTTGTTTGTACATAAAGAATTTAATAAGAACTATTATAAGAATCGGTTGTATTATATCTACTCAGTTTATATTAAGTTTATGGGTAGTTTAAGGGTATTTCTAGCACGTGGTTATTGTTTGGAGGGCGGAAAGGTATTAGATAGAAAGAACTTCTAGAAGCTTTTTTGGAAAATGTAATTCTTATTTCCAAATATAGAATTTAAACTTTCGTGACACATATTAACACTATTATCACTGCATGCGGCTGTACTCACTTGTGTTTACTACGCGCGACAGGAGTCGGGTCGTAAATCGATTCGCCTAGCACTCTTAGTGCTTGAGGATGGAGACCTAAGCTCTCCGAAACATGTTGCGCCGAAACAGTGATAATAGTCCAAATATAGAACTCGCTATGGAGAGTTTTTAACAGCTTCTGTTTGAATTGTAAACATAGTTTTTTTAGTTACAAACAATATTGCTAATTGAATAATTCCAAACTACAAAAGCGACTACACGGAAAAAAAAGCTTTCGGGATATTCTCAATCTAAGACATTATTATATTATGTTGAAAATATTTCCTCGTGACAAGCATTTATTTCCTTTAACGAAAATAAATTAAAGTTTTAAATATAACGAAGCGAATATATTCTTACAGATTTTCTAGTTTTCTTTTACCCAAGATAATACTTGTTTGATTAAAGTACAATCTCTCTTATTTACTCAATATACTCTTAAAACAATACATTTTTGTATTTCTATTTTAAGAAAACGTGGTTTTATTAAGCGAAGAATCATATTTTTGGTAAAGGAAATAAATACTTGTCACGAGGAAATATTTTCAAGAAAATAATAATGTCTTGGATTGAGAATATCCCGGAAGCTTTTTTTTCCGTGTAGAGATGTTTTTTCATGAGCCCTTCAGTTGTCATTAAAATTACGCCCAACACATATATTTGGATTGCAATTGACTCGATACATGAGATAACCCCAACCAACCAATCCGATGATGATGGATAACCTGTCTCTAAACCCAAAAATAATCCGTCGCTCTGGGTGTAAATCGTAAATTCGATTTGTTTTTTGATAATATAAAGTTGAAAAAAAAAAAATATATAAATTGATATTTCGGCCTAAAACGGGTGGCTGAATCAAATAAATATTAGGAGAAAAAACATCGACTTTGTGAAAACTTAATTCATAGTTATCTTTGTATGAGGTAATAATTTATTTGCCGGCTTTTATTTCCAGTAGTAGTAATATGCTCATCTTCCTGTCTTCCATTCTGCCATATTATTCATCTTCTTCCAAAAAAAAAATATTTCATAATCTTTTTTAAGCTCTTTTTGTCACAAAGAAAACCAAAACACGTATACTTTTTCTTACATAATTGATAGCTGCCATTACATAAATTCCTCAAAGGAATTTCATAGTCGATTAAATTACGTTCAATTAAGCAGAAAAAAGCTAGAAACGGTTTTTTTTTTTCAATAATATTACCGGGTGTTTCTTGTAATAGGAGCAATAAATTAAAATGTAGATTCTACTCATCAAACCATAACAAAGTTTGTTCGGCGACTTTTAAGAATAACTTATGGTTTGATTTTTATAAAGGTCGCCGGAAGACGCTGAGTGCAAGTCGCTTCCGACCGATACTTATGGAGGTCCAAAGGGGAGGCCTATGTTCAGCAGTGGACGTCTTATGGCTGAGATAATGATGATGATGATTTTTAGGACATTATAAAGTTTATCCGAACACGCAATGTATTCCAAAATTGATTATGTCTGTAGGGTGACAAGACTGACAAGCAATGTCAATTAGACGGATAGTTACATACATTGAAAATATTACTTTGGTTGTATAAAAAAAAAAACTTTAATTTATAGCTCTTATTACACGAAACACGCTGTATATCGTACTTGAATCCTATTTCTTCTAACAGCATATACACACCCTATAAGGCTTTACAAGTCAACATCCTATAAAATTGTTTTGCTCGGTATGAATGCTCTCTAGTTTACATACAGTCATCAGATATATCGGAGTGGCCAAGGTGGTTAAAAATATCTGAACAGTCTGTATTGTCAAGACGATGAGGTGCATTTCAGATTTTTTTGAGTACCTTGGCTGTATTTGATGACCACTGTTGAAGGGTACACGGAAAGAACATGTCTAGTCCCTTTTTTCGTAATATGAGATTTTTGTATCAAAATGTAGAGCTTGCAATGAGCTATTAGCAACAACTTCTGTAACAGCTGGAATTTTTAACATAAATCCACTTTTTAATTCATAAAAATCATCTAGTTACGAAAATATTATGGTTAATTGAATCGTCCCAAACTTTAAAACCGCTATAACTCAAAATGTTGTCAAAGTGACTAGACATGTTCTTTCCGTGTACCCTTTATATGCTAGCAACACTCTAATACGACGGCTATCACACTGATACGGTTTTCGCATGCGGCAACGGTGTGTGAGCGAGATAGTGCTCTGTATGTGTATAGCGCTGTATGTACGACACCCCGTTAAATATGCAGTTTAGCGACACTTTTTTTACAAGACTTGGGTCATTTCCCAGATTTGCATCTGTATCGAAACTCCATCAAAGAATACGAGTAATAAATGTATGAAAAAGTTGAGAAAGTTGAAATTGTCCGCAGATATAACATTTGAGAATGACCCATTTACGATTAACAACGAAATAATATTGAACGAATTTGATTTTACCTTATCCTGCCCTTAAATTTGTTCCTTGTAAAAATATGTACAGTCACCATCAAATATATCGGAGCGGCCCGGGTACTCAAAATATCTGAACATGCACTTTATTGCCTTGACAATAGAGGCGTTGTTCAGTTATTTATGACCATCTTGGCCGCTCCGGTATGATGGTGACTCTACTTATTGGGATGTCTAGGTATATGTACTTACTAAGTATTGTACATAATATACTTATTAGTAATGTTAAGTAATTTAAATAATTAGGACTATGATGGTCATGATTGTTATGATTAAATATTAAGTGAATTATATAAAGAAAATGTAAAATAACATAAATGTTCTCGTAAGTAAAGTGTGATGTAGGATTTATTTAGTAGATGAACTATTATAGTGAAATTTAATAATTGTAATAAAATAACGAATGATTCCTCTTGTATTGTCCCGTCACTTTTAATGAGGCCTAATGTGTGACATACGAAATAACGACCCAGTATTTCTTGAACACATTTAATTTTAGTAATCTGGATTTTAATCTTAGCTAATTTGAAAAATTTTGTTTTATTTTTACGATTTGAATTTAACATAAATAATTAAAAGTTAAAATAAATAACGTTTAAAAAATTCTTATCCCTTGAATTCAATTTAGACGTTTTTACGGGGATCATTATTTTGTATGTATCTTAGATCAAGCTCAACTCAGTTAAACTTTTCTTAAGAGATAGTTTGACGGAGCTTAGATATAGACACAACGAAAAAAAGACAGGCAAACTACTTCTGCTATTTCATTAATAACCAAAAATTCCATTTTGGCGTTTTACGGGGGTCATATGTTATTTTGTATGGATCTTACATCAAGCTCAACTTCGTAAAACTTTTCTTAACAGACACACACACAATGAAAAAGACAGGCAAACTACTTCTGCTATTTCATTAATATCCAAAAATTCCATTTTCGCGTTTTACGGGGGTCATATGTTATTTTGTATGGATCTTACATCAAGCTCAACTTCGTAAAACTTTTCTTAACAGACACACACACAATGAAAAAGACAGGCAAACTACTTCTGTTATTTCATTAATAACCAAAAATTCCATTTTGGCGTTTTACGGGGGTCATATGTTATTTTGTATGGATCTTACATCAAGCTCAACTTCGTAAAACTTTTCTTAACAGACACACACACAATGAAAAAGACAGGCAAACTACTTCTGCTATTTCATTAATAACCAAAAATTCCATTTTGGCGTTTTACGGGGGTCATATGTTATTTTGTATGGATCTTACATCAAGCTCAACTTCGTAAAACTTTTCTTAACAGACACACACACACAATAAAAAAGACAGGCAAACTACTTCTGCTATTTCATTAATAACCAAAAATTCCATATTGGCGTTTTACGGGGGTCATATGTTATTTTGTATGGATCTTACATCAAGCTCAACTTCGTAAAACTTTTCTTAACAGACACACACACAATGAAAAAGACAGGCAAACTACTTCTGCTATTTCATTAATAACCAAAAATTCCATTTTGGCGTTTTACGGGGGTCATATGTTATTTTGTATGGATCTTACATCAATTTTAACTATAAAACTTTCGTGAGACTCTAATATATTAAAAATATTTATAACGGGTTACTCGGGGTGTCGAGCAAAAATCGACAAAAATTACGTGAGTAACCCGTTATAAATATTTTTAAGATCTTACATCAAGCTCAACTTCGTAAAACTTTTCTTAACAGACACACACACAATGAAAAAAAAGACAGGCAAACTACTTCTGATATTTCATTAATAACCAAAATTCGGTAAGGAGTTAATAAAGTTTATTTGCTTATAACTCAACGTTTACTTATAAAGAACAAAACACTTTGGTAAGTATTGAGTCTAGTGTGGAAGTCCGAAAATTTTAGTTATTAGTAGACTAAGTTTGGTTGCTTTGCTGGTAACAAATTTTTTTCCAGTGTACAAATCTCTATGATGAATAGTTATTAATTGATGTATTTATGGATTCAGCGCAGTACATTTGCCCAGAGCTAAGTTGTAAGCGGAAAACTATGCTTTTCTGCACGAAAAACCATTGAGTAACAGGAAATAAATCACTCAATTTTTCTCTTTGCACCTTTTGTACATGTCTCTGTTTGGCCCAATGGTTGACTGGTAGAGAATGCCATTTGGCGTTAAGTCCGCCATTTGTACATACATTTTTTGTATTTTGTGCATTCAAGTTTAAATAAATAAATAAATAAATAACAACCCTAAGAAATATTCGTTCCAAAAGTTCTAGTGAAAATCACTACAAGTATTTACTCTTTGATTCAGTCATAGCTGTCAACGGCCAAACATGGCGCACAATATTTGTTCTAGATGTCACATCTAGTAGGTTCTACCTACATAATAATTAACCTTTTCTCCTCCATGTCAAACGCAAAACCTACCACTCAGACGCCACGACATCTAAATGTCAAAATGAAGTTAAACTTTATGCGTGTGCATGTAGGTCTATTTTGCTCTGTGGTCGGTGACCGATATATCGGTCTTTGGCGTTGGACCTGTGGTGCCGATATATACGTCTTTGGCCTGGAAAAGGTTAATAAATCAATGCCGATTTTTGCTTTTTGATTAAAAACTGCATAAATACGTATCTTCCATCGTCCCAGATTTCTTGTTTTGTTAATTATGCACGGATATTCATAGCTAAAATGCCGATGCTCGAGCGTAATCGAAAATACGTTTTGAGAGATTCCCAGGAATTCGATTTTCGTATCGGTAGTTATTTTCATTGCTGTTTCCTTGATGCACGATTGTAAGCTTTGATTATTAAACCGGATGCGAGACGCGCTCTCATTTCTATCGGAAAAAGTCTGCCGTTTTTTGCGGGGGAGGGGAATGTCAAATGTATGCGAAACGTCAAAATAGCCACGTCAAATAAACGTCAGTCCATACAATGAGTATGACCACTAGTCATACTGATTCGGCAGAGGGGAACGCCTGTCAATGACTACTCCGATTGGTTTAAAGCTCTAAGATTGTAAGTAATATTAATTTCGATTTCTCAAAAGGTTCTTGCCACAGTACGGTATTGTAAATAACTTTGAGTAAACTGATGTTTTGGGTAAAAAATTGACACTTTTTCAGTGTAAACTCTTACTTTTTGTGTATCATTCAAAATTTAACAAAACTCGTCTTAATGTTTTTTAAGCACCGTCAGTTTAGTTGATATTATTATCAATATAACTGTCTTTGAAGCTAACCTCAATAAACGTGGTTATATTTCACAATTAGGTTAGACTGAGGCAAATCGGATCGTAGGACAAAACTAACCAAGTAATCGTATAATTTTTCAGCAATAAATGATTTTTTTTTTTTTTTTTTTTTTTTGATTTTTGTCCTGATTGAATATGGCGTCCTTAAAATTGCATGAGGCACTTTTTACGGGTCTTTTACAAACTACCCACTCGCACTTATAAGCTACTAGCGACCCGCCCCGGCTTCGCATGAGTGCAATTATACATGTAAACCTTCCTCTTAAATCACTCTATCTATTTAAAAAAACCGTATCGAAATCCGTTGCGTAGTTTTAAAGATCTAAGCATACATATAGACAGACAGCAGGAAGCGACTTTGTTTTATACTATGTAGTGATATGCGCATATAATTAAAACATAATTATACTTTAAAAAAAAGCTAATGTAAGGTACTAGGTAGGTTTGTTAGAATGAAATTATTATCCAATCAAATTATTTGACTGTGTGTACATGTATAAAAACCTCATATTAGAAATAAATTATATTATAACTATAAAAATACTTGACTTGTAGATAATATCTGTATGGAATTAGTTAAAAGAAGTAGACAATATTTCTATAAGAATCTATTGGAAATAACTAAAACTGTTGTTGTAATTCTATTATTATCTATTTGATTTTGTGGATCGTATTATTATTATATACTATTAGAATAGTTTTTTTGTTGTTGATTATATGAATACATTTTATACGACATTTCATGTTCTGCAATAATTTGCTCAAACATGGCGAGTTTTTTTAAAAAGTCTGTTGAATAAATTATTTAAATTAATTTGGATGTATTATTTCATAAAACAGGAAAATTTTCCTTTTCCTACCGAAACAATTTTTCGTTGAGTCAAAAATACATTTGCATTTAATTCAGTCGAGACTTCCCGTTCATATAGAATGAAAAAAGTCGGTTCTAGTTCTAAAACATTAATAAATGTTAAGATAGAAATATAATTAAATATGTTGCATACAAATATTTACTGTTGGAATAGTAAAAGAAATCAGTATAAAGGTAAGGTAATGACACCATATACAGTGTGTAAATCTAATACGGGCGAACCTTTTAACGGTGGTTTACATAGGTCATACTGAACAAGTTTCACTATGGAGGTAACCCCAAAATCTAAAAAAAAATTTGGCTTCCTTATACAGAATGTGGACACCCATGCGACAAAATGTATGAGTCTGGCAAAAAAAACAACTGCGATTTCGGGGTAGGCTCCATAGTGAAAGTTGTTCAGTATGACCTATATAAACTACCGTTAAAAGGTTTTGTCGACGCAGGCGCAGAAAAAGTGTGTAAGTATGTATAATTATATTAATAAATTGTTAGGTGAACATTTAATTCTGCAAATCAAAGCTGTAAATTCAGGTTTAGTAAGGTCATAGACATTTTTTGTTGTACATACAAACGTAGTTTAGCTCTCATTTTAAAACGACATGCTTTAGAACCACGAAAATTGGCATGGGCATTCTAGTAGTACAGATCTAATTACCGACATAGATCTGTACTGCTAGAATGCCCATGCCAAATTTCATGGTTCTAAAGCATGTCGTTTTAAAATGAGAGCTGAACTGCGTTTGTATGGGGACGCAAGTTCACGCGAGCGTCCTGGCGACTCTTAAATACTAACCTAACTTTATCTCGACTTGAGGGGTAAAGATCTGATATTCTTAAATATTCTACAAGTCAAAAAGTGCGTTAACTATGCAATTTAATTTCCTGAATATTCTCATGCTAAAAGTAATACATAAGTATGTATATGTCGGCGGCCGATCGTAATCAGGCAGATCGTAATGTTCCTGTGTAATGTTTTAACGATTAGTCACATTAAACCAATGTATAGGTAGGTTAGGTTCGTTAGGTTGCTTCAGATGCCCGAAGGGCAAACTGCAGCCCCGCGTACACTGAGAGAAAAAACAACCAGAATTCACGTTCGTTCAACCAAACTCTCATTTTAAAATAGCGCCTACAAGCTCTTTGGTTAAAACTACAAGTTCGATTTTGTTAAGTTTAATTAGTTCATTCTACAAGTTACTTGTCATTTTAGTTTAAGTGTTATTTAAATCAACAACTCGATTATATAAAACCAACATGGCACATATTGTTTTAAACATATATTTGGCTGATTCAATCCTTAAGATAAGATAAGATAAGATAAGATTTCTTTATTGTCCTAATCTTTTAACAAGTTTAACCTTGTTGGTCGTACAAATTCGACTTGTATTATCAATATTGGTGATCGATTCCCTTTACTAAAATACTTTAGTTTCAAACTGATAAACACGCAACAAGTCGAATTTGTTAGACTCACAAAGCAAATTTCTCTCAGTGTAGCGGGGCTCCGACGACTCAGGGAACGTGTCAAAGATTTTCACGTTTCACGATATGCCTAGGTATTTCACGATATGCCTGATTTTACGATCGGACGCCGACATATACAGCGTGCTTTTGATCATGAGACTTTAAATGTATTTACGGGTCGAAATTGCTCACAAAACTGAACTTACAGTTGAACTTAGAAACTAAATTTGTAAAAAAAATGACCTACAAAACTTATTTCTGTGTGTCTAAAACATGCAAGTGTAAATGATTTTGCTTAAGATGTAAATAAAGTACAACGCAACAAAGACAAACATAGTAAAAAATTTAACGAAGTAAGTTAATACTAAGCATATAAAATTCTCACTCTCAACTCGCCAGTGTATCAGCGCGGGAATATCCGCAACACCCAGTTATCCCCGTAATTCCCGTAATTCCGTCGTAACGCCCGTAATTTCGCGTAATACCTGTAATTACGCCGCGCAATATTTGTAAGCGGACGACGGAGCGCGTAAGATTTTAAAGCGCCGCTATCTGCCGCGTAAAACTGGCCTCGTGTTCACGAAGCTTGTACAGAGCGAGCGTTCGTCTCATGGCTCCTCTACATGATGGGCCATCGTAGGGACGCAGCTATGCGTTAGAGGGAGCTAACGATATTGCGATCTCGTTCCGTCGTATAGCTGCGTCCCTATGATGGCCCATCATGTGGAGCAGCCATCATGTGAATTATGAACTCTCTCTGTAGCCGTTCCTTTAATATCATTCGTATCAGGCTGTCAAGGAGAAGGCAAAGGAACGACATACATGGGAATTGCCCCACCAGCAAGAGCCCAGCTCTTAAATAATTGATGATCGTGTTGTTGAGACCTGTCGCTTTTCGTCGTAAACATCGTGAGGAAACCGGATTTAATCCCAACCAGGCCTAGTTTCCATAAGACTCCACAAATGGCAAATGGTGTTTGTAACTTGTGTATACTCTGTTTTTTTTTTATTTGAGGTAAGCAACAAAGAATATTTATGTTATGTTATGTTATGGCTCTGAAGATGTTTATACCGAAAACAGACCCTTAAACATCCTGCAGTTTGGTGGAATGTGATTTTTTATGGATATTGTTAAGTCCTTATTTTTTTGAATGAAGCTGACGGTAAACGCAGAAGTTTTTCAAACTGTAAGGTGTCATGATTTGACATATTTCGTACATACAATGATATGTGAATGCGTCAAAATGAGATCAAACGAGACCTGGTACAGTCGATGTCAAAGATATGTTTACACTTTTTCACCTTACTCCTTTGTAATAAGGTGCAAAAGTGTAAACATATCTTTGACGTCAACCGTACAATGGGAAAAAAAACATTCATAAATATAATCCTTCCTTGCAAGCGAAAGTTCGCTTTTGCCTTCTGAATTATTCGAAATAGCCACGGAATGATAATCTCTTTAGGCCTCTCCCTAAAATGTTATTCAACTCCAAAAGGTAGTATAGACGTGTTAAGACGTCTAATATACACGGCTTTTTAGAATTACACGTTTATTTCGGGAGTTTAGAATTATCTGTGCCCATGCTAATACAGAGAGTAAGGTATGCCGGTTTGTGCAACATCCTGGCTATTTTTAAGAGATCTTTTTAATACAGGTTTTAAAGATATACGACATGTACCCGTAAATACTTGTTGGTGTATTTCAGCTCCATACTTTACCCCGAAAATACCATTCGCCGCAAAATCTAAATTTTTACCACCACCCAAAAAAGGGGTGAGTTATATCACTTCAATGGCAATCCGTGGGCATTCACGAAAAAAAAACTTAGTTGTTGTAACTAAAATTTAGTTACGGTACCTAAATTCTTTCCAAACTATACAACGAAGTTTTTAGCTACTGTAGCAAAGTGTTTTTTGCTACCAAAACTTAGCTGTGATAGCAAATATTTTTAACATAAATCACATAATTTTGTTGATACTTACTGCTAAAGAAATTTGCTATATTTGGTAATTCATTACTAGCGTTAGCAAATTCTGTTAGCTAAATATCGTTAGCAAGGGTAGCTAACTGGTTTTAGTTGCTATAGAAAAGGCTTTGATATAGTTGCTAAGAAATTGTTTGCACCAGCAAAGGTAATTCCAGCAAAGCGAGTTTAGCTACCACAGCTAAATCATTTTTTTTAATACAGTTGCTTAAAAAAGTGCTTTTCTTGTAGTGGTTTAGCGTGCGGAAAGTTTGATATCGCGCACTAGTGCTTTTTACTTTTCCAGCCAATCACAGCGAATGACAATGACAGACAGCTAATCACAGCGCCGCACCGCACCGCGCGGAGCGTTCGGATACATGAACTAAAGTAACCTCAAAGTGAATAATTGACAATTTTATAATTTTTTCGTAACTGTATTAAAAACGTCGTTCGATACTCGTGCGTAAATGTCATTCTTCAAGTAATGACATACTTTCCGCACTAATATCGAAATGTACTATTTCCGTGTTGTTGTGGGTATGCTATTTTCTGATAAAAAGGTTTAAATGAAGAAAAAAACCAGACAAGTGCAGGTACAATATATCTGAGCGGTCATGGTGAGCACTAAGATCTGAACAAGGCCTCTAGTTTCAAGGCGGTAAAGTGCATGTTCAGATATTATTGAGTACCGTGGCCGCCTAAGCCTGCAAGCCTGCAAACACTTACTCGCTTTAAATCTATAAAATGAAATAATGTTAATAAGTACACGCCTATCTACAAATGTACTGGACGTTTCTATTCTTATAAAATTAATTCATTTAAATAAGATAACTAACATACTCTAAGCTCACATATACAGGGTTGGGCAGAGTAACTGTCCTAGTTTAAAAGTTGTATACAAGTTTAAAAACAATATAATATGAGATGTTATGTTATTAATTATATTTAACACACTAATATATCCTCCAGGATATCTCTTAATAAGACACTATACACTCCATTAGTCTGTCGCTTGTCGATCTCCTGTAATTAAAACGTATTTTCTTTGCATAATGGCTGCCGTGCCGCGTGAAATTCCTTTTATGGCAAGATGCTTAAAATTATACAAGCTAAGGAAGAGAGAATAAAACATATCAATTAATGTGGAATATATAGAGTGTGATTAATATAATTAATAACATAACATCTCATATTATATTGTTTTTAAACTTTTATACAACTTTTAAACTAGGACAGTTACTCTGCCCAACCCTGTAATTAGTCAGTGTGTAAAATATAAAAATCGTGCCTTTATTACGTTTCTCATTAATTAATTTATTGATTTAATCGTCGTTTCTGTAGTCTCTGCACTTTACAATCAAATTAACCTAAGCACCTAGTTTTGACACCTGTTATCTTAGTACAAAAAACCGACTTTAGGTTGTAAAATGTACTGAGGACTTCTGTACGCTTACCATGAATTATGACATTGACGTTTTCGAGAACGAGTATCGAGTGTTCTATCTGTGCATCGTGCTTGTAACATATTATTAGTATAAACGAGATGCACAATGGAAAATTCGTTACTCGTTAACGAAAAATGACAATGTCAAACTCATGGTAGCCGTACTGTTTGTAACGCAGGGTAGTTTGGACGTCTTGGAATCATTTTTTAATTTTTGGGTCATTTACGTCGCGTTTTGAGATTAATTCTTCATTAGCTGCACACTTTTTATTAGATCACCGCACGTAACTACGTAAAAAAAACAAAGAACTACTAAAGGCGTCATCGCCATCTTGAGCTCAAACGATTATCCCGGACTGACGTTTATTTGACGTGGCTATTTTGACGTTTCGCATACATTTGACGTTCCCCTCCCCCGCAAAAACGGCAGACTTTTTCCGATAGAAATGAGAGCGCGTCTCGCATCCGGTTGGTTTAATAATCAAAGTGTGCAAAGGGAGAAAGCCATTTATTTAAAAAAAGTACTGAGATGACAGGTGTCAAAAGTTGGTTCTTAGGTTAATTTGAATGTAGGTTTTCTGTATATTCATTATATTTGGCATAAGTAGACAATTATCACACGCAATCGCGACCAAAACTAAGTAACTACCTCAAAAAAATTATCAGCATCATTCACACAGGTAAAAATCACAAAATATCACAACGAAATGGATTTATAAAAGGAAATCAGGCGCACTAACACAACTACCATTTATCATCCACACTCCAAATCCCAACCTTATAGAGAAGTCAATAAGATTTTAGTGAACTGCAATACTGTATTGGCAGTCATGTAATAAGCTTCTTTGAGTGGCTTTAGTCACGTAACAAATGAAAGAATGAGGAAATGTGTGAATATTTCTCGCGGCTGGCTCCCGTGTGACAGGTGAGACGTGAGGAGTTCATGCTATACTTACTGAATTTGAATCAAAAGTTACCATATAATACAATACAAAGATTACCATATAATAAAGAACCATATTTTCAGACTTTGATTAGTAACCCAACCGGATGCGAGACGCGCTCTCATTTCTATCGGAAAAAGTCTGCCGTTTTTTGCGGGGGAGGGGAACGTCAAATGTATGCGAAACGTCAAAATACCCACGTCAAATAAACGTCAGTTCATACAATGAGTATGACCACTGGTCATACATTTTCGGCAGAGGGATCCGCCTGTCAATGGCCACTCCGCTTGGTTTAAAGCTCTAAGGCTAAAATGACACGAGGCCAGTATGAGGGTGGGGGGGGAGGAGGGGGATATATATATTTGTAGTTTAACTACATTGTTCTTATCAAGTGTTCCAGTAGCATTCTATGCATTTGCCTATTAAATGCAGCAAGCATTGATAACAAGCTATATCTGTCTCTATTGACAAAAGGCTCAGACGTCAGTACACTGTTAAACTAGGCGGTTTTAAATTTGCTACTTCTTATAATATACTTTAATTTAATTTCAATTTGAAAAAAAATAATGCACAAAGATTATGTTTGTCAATCCCCTCCTTACCCCCCCTTGTCCCCTTATTCATAAACTACCACTAAACTTAAGAGATCGCTAATAATCGTTTGTCCCTTTCCCTCATATATGTTGGACGGAAAGGGGCAGACTATTATCAAAGGCCTCTTAACTTTAGTAAACGTTTATGAATAAGTGGGTAAGTATATAGTTAAAAGTCGGAAAACACTATTTTCCATATTATTAAAAGGTTTCAAGTCTATAACATTGAAGACATACTTAAATAGTAACTGGGTAGTTAATGGAACTCAAAGTCTTAAAACAGTAATTTGATTTTGATTTAAGTGTTTTGAGTTGTCGTAGTCCCAATCCCAATACCAAGTCTACCTATACCGATGGTCAATGAGGGTTTCTTGAATCCTAGGTGGCGGCACTGTGACGAGAGGTCTTTTTGACAGCAGCTGTCAAAATCCTTGATTGCTGCATTTTGACAGCTGCTGTCAAAAAAGATGGTTAAACAAGATTGGTGAATTATGACAGCTAAATCTCCCGCCACGGTGCTGCCATCTAGTGGAAAACTCGATCACGAAAACCCTCATTGAAATAGCAAATGATGTAAACAAACTACCTGTAGTTTAGCAATCACGCACATTTATGTCAATAAGTATACACAAAACATTTTTTTTGGTAAAAATATCCATTTTATCCTTATTTTTTTCCTTAAATCATTGAAAGGTTATTGACCTTCGATATACGTATGTCGCGGTTAGTTTTTTTGTGAATATTTTGCGACACGAACTGATTAAAGTGTGTGACGTCACACAAGCAAATAAAAATTACATTTATGAAGCGAGATTTGAATTTCGAACGTGAATAAAAAAAGTTCGGGTTTCAATAAACCGTTTTAGGTGCAATGCACTTCCTTGAGATTTAGTTTCCAAACAACCAACCTTTTCTAGTACTTAATTATGAATTCAAGCATAACTGCAAAAATCATAACAATTTTCTAGCTTTGCTGCGTTATAGGAGTTACCCCCGTAGGACGTAGGGGAAGACAGGGTAGATTCGTACACTGGGAGCCTTCGTACAGTGGTCATATCTCGGCTATCCAATACGCTGAAGCGTTCATATTTGTATACAATATGGCTATTTACATGCATAGGCTACCTTCCAAAAGTAATGGCTGTGCGTTACAAGATTTCGCCAGAAAGAGCTGATATATGTTTTCGCCACTCGCAAGTAATTTTGAGTTCTCCTTTGAATGCGTTTGTTTCCAAAAAGTTTGGATAGACTTAGAAAAAATGCTTTAGTATTGTTTGTAAATATATGCTAAATATTGTTATTTAAACAATACTTTTTGGGTTATATTAACGATATTCTTTTTATTTTGATTTTTTTCTGGTCTGTTGGATTGGGGTTCCTTCGTACACTAAAAATGTATGTAATTTCATACTGTACGAATGCACCCCATGTAAGTTAAAATCAAGAATAACATAATTGCAAAAACAGGTCAGTAAGACTAAGATATGTTTAAAAAGTGATTGAAACTGGCGAAATAGCTGGTAAAATCATGAATCGCGGGGAAAAACGAATAGTGTACGGACCTACCCCGCGTGGTGGGGTGAATTCGTACAGTTCCCATTTTTTGGAAAAATCGTTATGGCTTGGCCAAGTTGCTTTATATCAAGCCAGAAATGCGCTATTATTATAGGCAGATAAATGGACAATAACATAGCATTCGTTTCATTGTAAAATATCTGTTACATTTTGTTTTACAAGGCTCCGAAAAAAAAGTGTACGAAGCCTCCCCATCTTCCCCTACACGACACAAAATTAAACTTTCATCAAAAGTGGTCAAAGAACTTCACAAACAATAAAAATAGATTCTCATAAAGAGCTTCCTCCTGTTTTTGAAGTGTATTTAAAAATATTTTGCAGTGCATTTTATAATTTCCACGAGAATTTCATACCTATTACCAGAAGCCCGCGGCATTGAGCCAGCGTTTGTGCAGTAAATCTTATTCGCGTTTTGAATTTAATTTAAATATAAAAACTTTTGTGTTAATGTGCATTTTGAAGTTGTTTTCACTTTAAATAAAGTTTTTTGTTACACACCGATTTAAATTTTCATAGATTTTACACAGTACTATAATAATAACGTTAATTAAATTCACCTTTTAATGAAATAAAAAAAAAACACTCCATTTAAATTAAATAACCTTTATTCATAGAAATACAAGCGAATAGCAATCAAATGGGATTATTATTTTGTACTTGAATTATTAGTCTGAGTATATAACTTGGCCTGCGTAACTACAAGTTGCAGAACATTAAATATTCAAAAATGTATTATTAGTATGTCTTTCCCGACCTCAGAACAATAGTGAACTTTGGGAGGCGTATCATGCGTAGCCGAAGCCAACGCGCAGAGGCCCTTTATTTATTAACTATTCTTTTTATGAACTCATAAATGAGACAGTCAGTTATAATTATTAAGATAACCGGCGGTGTCCAGCGTCTTCCTGAATAATTTTTATTATTCGTAAAATTTATGTTCTCAGAACATTCCGTATAAAAGAAATTGCAATTTTTGGAAATTTCTCCTCGAATTGCTAGCCAGGTTAGCGCATTTTTAACCGACTTCAATTCCATTGAGGAAGGAGGTTCTGCATTCGGTTTGGTGTTTTTTTTTATGTATGTTCACCGATAACTCCGAGACCCGTGCTCCGATTTGAGTAATTCTTTTTTTGTTTGAAAGGATCTACATCCAAGGTGGTCCCATATTAATATGGTGCTGTTCTGATGATGGGATCCATGAGGAATTGAGGGAACTCCTCAATTTTTAAAGGCACATGTATGGTGATTTGGGTGTTTTCTTAAGAAACTTAAGCATTTTCTCACGAAAACCACCATTTCGATGCAGTGGACCTGATGATGATGATTGTTTTGATGATAATGATGAAGATTTTTTTATGCAGGATGTTCAGCGATTACTCCGAGACCCGTGGTCCAATTTGAATCATTATTTTTTTGTTTGAAAGTAACTACCATAAAGATAGTCCCACATTTATCTGGTGCTGTTCTGATGATGGGATTCATGAGCAGTTGAGGGAACTCCTCAATTATTAACAGCACGTTTATAGTGATTTGGGTGTTTTTTTAAGCTACTCAAGCATTTTCTCACGAAAACCACCAATTTGATGGAGTGGACCTGATGATGATGATTGTTTTGATGATAATGATGAAGATTTTTTTAAATGTAGGATGTTCAGCGATTGCTCCGAGACCCTTGGTCCAATTTGAATAATTCTTTTTTTGTTTGAAAGAAACTACCTCAAAGATGGTCCCACATTAATCTGGTCCTGTTCTGATGATGGAATCAATGAGCAACTGAGGGAACTCCTCAATTTTTAAAGGCGTGTATGGTGATTTGGGTGTTTTCTTAAGCTACTCAAGCATTTTCTCACGAAAACCGCCAATTTGATGGAGTGGTCCTGATGATGACGATTGTTTTCGTGATAATGATGAAGATTTTTTTATTTATGTAGGATGTTCAGCGATTACTCCGAGACCCGTGGTCCGATTTGGACAATTCCTTTTTTTTGTTTGATAGGAACTACCGCGAAGATGGTCCCACATTAATCTGGTGCTGTTCTGATGATGGGATCCGTGAGGGATTGAGAGAACTCCACAATTTTTAAAGGCACATGTATGTTGATTTGGGTGTTTTCTTAAGCAACTCGAGCATTCCCTCTTGACAAGCACCAATTTGATAGAGAGGACGTAATGATGAAGTACACATATTATTATGATACGTGGACCTTTCCTTAGATAGAATGGGTGTATTATGTTATTATATATCTATACCGATTATTCCGAGACTTTTTGTTAAATATATAACCACAAAAAATGGAAAAATAAAAACTTTTTACAAAAAAAAGATAAACCGACTTCAAAAAGGATAAAATGAATCATTATATTATTTATATGCGTTACCAACTGATATGTTTGAGGTCGGTGCCAAGCCACAAATTACAAAACCAGTCAAATCAGCTTCAAGTGTGAACATCACAAAACATCGGTACTAATAATGCAAAGGTGAATGCGATTTCATGTGTTACATTTTCATGTCTAAACTACTAATCCTATTTTGATGAAATGCGACAACGATATATATATATATATATATATATATATATATATATATATATATATAGAGATACCAACACGGTAAATGTTGATCTTTCGAGACGTATGATCAGTTAATTGTTGATCCAAAAACAAATGTTAATCCGGAGGCCTTATGTTGATCTATTACGCTTTTTCTAATACTAATGTGGCTCTGATCGGATCAACATTTGCCATTTTAGTCACATGACATGGCTGAAAATAACGCTTGTCAAATGTGGCTCCAATATACAAATCCGCTCCGATAAATGTTGATCCGATTCAAACGGACCAATCACGATGAAGCACTTTATGACTTCTTCTGTGATTGGCTGATGGAAGTCAATGCAACGTTGCCGTTCTGCTTACTAGATTTGTTGATCCGTTGAGAGTCGAAAATCAAAGTTTTTATATTAATATAAGAATGCATTCGTTTGAATTGATTTTAATAAAATGCGGTCAGTTATTGGATGGGGGGGATTCGGCGGAACGAGTGATTGGATGGTTAGTTGTTTGGTATGGGTTGTATGGTTGGTTGGGATAGATTTCCACGTGTTTGTGGAGGGCATCAGGATCGAAGTAAAGGCCCAGATGAAATATCTGGGCCTCATGCTAGACAGCAGGTGGCGCTTCGGCCCGCATTTAAGCGGAATGTCGGCGCGCCTGCTGAAGGCCGCGGACGCTTTTTCTTGGCTCCTCCCGAATCTGGGGAGCATGGCCCTTTCCGGGGTCCCAATCTGGGCGGACTCTCTCTATAGGAGGGAAAATGCCGCCGCCATCAGCCGTCCCCAAAGGGCCATGGCACAGCGGGTGGCGAGGGCTTACCGTTCGGTAAGTTTCACGGCCGCGTGCGCTCTGGTCGGCAACCCGCCTTGGTAGCTTGAGGCGTGGGTGCTCGCCAGAGTGTACTAGTGAACGGCGGCACGGAGAGCGCTTGGGGAGCGCCCGGCCCTGGAAGAGGGGGAGGCCATTCGGCAGGAACGCACTCATCCTACACTGGGTGGATGACCTCACTTCCGCTACTTTCGGCCGCCGGACATTGGACGCGCTGGGATCAGTCCTACAAGGTTGGCTCGAGTGGTCACACGAGCGGTAATCAAAGAAACGTACGTTCCCCATACGAAATATCACAAAAATCCTTTCTTATTCCTTGCTTACGTTATAAATAAAAATTATGTCTACTGTGAAAATATCAAATCTCTTAGTTTAGTAGTTTCGGGTCACGGGATGAATTTTCCAAAACAGTGAAAATTTGTTTCTTAGTTTTTAATTAAGAGTCTAAACACAAAATATCACATCATTCACATCCCATGCTAAAACAAACGAATGGTTCCCATACAAATGATCACAAACATCCTTCCTTATTCCTTGCTACAAATAAGGTCTACTGTGAAAATTTCAAGTGTCTAGGTTTAGTAGGTTCGGGTCTGCATTGATATGTCAGTCAGTCAGGACTTTTCCTTTTATATGTATAGATAGATGATTACTCATCCAACCTGTACAGGTTCAATGATCTCACCGAGAAATATTATTTTACTCAACAAATGTTGATCCGATGGGTTGTGGCATGAGTTAATTGTTGATCCTTTGGCTATTGCCAACTATTATTGATCTGAACAATTTTTGTTCATCTAATGTATGAGTCTGCATACAGACAGATGTTGCTCCGATCGGATCAACAATTGATGTCCCTTCTGGTAGGCTAAGTTAAGTCCAAATAAAAAGGAGGAACGGCTATCGCAGTCAAATCCACTATAAGGTACCTGGGCATTATCCTTGACAGTCGCTGGACGTTTTGGGAGCATTTTAAATGCCTGGCGCCAAATTAATCGGGGCAGCGTCGGCTCTTAGCCGTCTTCTGCCAAATCGCTAGGCCGAACATCGGATGTCGGATACTGTACGCAGGAGTGGTATGGTCGATGGCTCTGCACGGGGCACCCATATGGGCTGGGTCCCTGTCCTCCCAAAACCAGGTCCAATTACGGAGGCCGCAACGGGTCATGGCGGTCAGGATGGCGAGGGCATACCTACAAGGCACCGTGCGTACTGGCGGGAACCCCGCCCTGTGACCTGGACGCCGCGGTTCTGGCCGATATTTATTGGCGTGTCACCGAGGCGCGGGCGGGAGGAAATTTCCCCCTTCTAGAAGAGGTCAGACGGTGGAGGCTAGACTCTCGTCAAGTGCTCCTAGGAAAATGGAAGAGAAGGTTGGAGGAGCCCAGTGCTGGCCACTGGACCATCGGAGGTCGAAAGGCGTGATAAGTTTCTCTCCTTCCACCTCACACAGATCCTTTCGGAGCATCGCTGCTTCGGCAAATACCTGTGGGTGGCGGGTTGGGAACCAACGGCAAAATGCCACGGGTGCGGCGACGCCGAAGACACGGCACTACATACGCTGGCTGTGTGCCCGTCGTAGGCGGAGCAGCGGGCCGCACTCATGGTGGTTGTAGGACGTTACCGGTGCAAGCCATGGTCGACAGCGACAGGGCCTGGAAAGCAATGGTCTCCTCCTACTGCGAGGACGTGATGGCTCCGCAGGAGACAGCGGAGCGTGTAAGGGAGGCAGATCCAGCCTTCCACCCAATTCGTCGCAAGCGTGTGGGGCGGCGACTGCCACCCTAACGGCGTCTGTGGGTGGAAAACTCGGGGACGTTTGCTGCCTACACATGGGCCCCTTAGCTGGAAGGCGAACGATTAAGTCACTCGGTGCGCATATTAGAGAAAAAATAGGGAAAAATGCTCGCAGAGAAGAGTCTGCTGCGCGGGCAATCGCAGACGGGGTTACGGTAGTGTGCCCTATCGTTCTCGCGACCCCGACCATTAGCACCGAGGCGGCAAAGGGGTTTTTAGTGTAAATTAAATATCCGCCTGACAAATCCTTCTCGTAGGTAAATAAATGATCTTTAATATATTAGATAATTAAACCCTAAAAATAGATTTAAAATAAATGATAAAAAGAGGAATCTCATTTATTTGGACCTAACTGAACCTGCCAGAAGGGACAGCAATTGTTGATCTCATCGGAGCTGTATGCAAAGTCATACATTAGATCCACAAAAACTCGCGGATCAACAATAGTTGGCAAATAGCGAACGGATCAACAATTAACTCACGCCACAACCCATATCATCAATATATACAATATATAGCCTACCAGAAGGGACATCAATTGTTGATCCGATCGGAGCAACATATGCCTGTATGCAGACTCAGACATTAAATCTAAAAAAACTGTTTGGATCAACAATAGTTGGCAAATAGCGAACGGATCAACAAATAACTCACGCCACAACCAATGTGATCAATATATATAGCCGAGAAATATAATTTCACTCAACAAATATTGAACATATGGGTTGTGGCGTGAGTTAATTGTTGATCCGTTCGCTATTTGCCAACTATTGTTGGTCCGAACAGTTTTTGTTGATCTAATGTATGAGTCTGCATACAGACAGATGTTGCTCCGATCGGATCAACAATTGATGTCCCTTTTGGTAGGCTATATATATTGATCATATGGGTTGTGGCGTGAGTTAATTGTTGATCCGTTCGCTATTTGCCAGCTATTGTTGATCCGAACAGTTTTTGTTGATCTAATGTATGAGTGTGCATACAGACAGATGTTGCTCCGAGCGGATCAACAATTGATGTCCCTTCTGGTAGGCTATATATTGTATATATTGATCATATGGGTTGTGGCGTGAGTTAATTGTTGATCCGTTCGCTATTTGGCAACTATTGTTGATCCGCGAGTTTTTGTGGATCTAATGTATGACTTTGCATACAGCTCCGATCGGATCAACAATTGCAGTCCCTTACAGTTTAAAATTCTAATAGATTAAAGATCATTTATTTAACTCTCTTATTTATTTAGAGGACACAGTTCAGGTAAGAAAGCATATCAAATGTTTTGCGAAGCAGCCAGATTTGGATTTTATTTTTATTTTTCATTTTAATTACACTATTGTATATACTATCTTTAATGTATTAGTATTACTGTTTTGAAAAAATAAGTCCCGCCGAGTTTCTTACCGGTAATAGTCGCCGGTCATAGGTGTAGAGTTAGAACCGGTAGTAGTTTATTTTTCTCTCTGACGTTCATAAGTGCATTGTAATGTGCCTAAATTAGAGAATAAATATCTTTTATCTTTTCTTTTTTTTAAATAAGAGCAGGATTTGTCAGGTGGATATTTAAAGAAATGCGGTCAGTTATTGGATGCGTGGGATTTTGCGAGACGAGTTATTGGATGGCTGGTTGTTTGGTGTGGGTGTATGGTTGGTTGGGATAGATTTCCACATCTTTGCGGAGAGCGTCAGGATCAGAACTGTAAACTGATCTGATGAAGCAAGATGCCAAGTTTTTATTTGGCTCCGAAGATGGCCCTTTGGGGCCGGCGGATGTCGGCGGCATTTTCCTTCCTATGGAGGAAGTCCGCCCAGAAAAAATAGGGAAAAAATGCTCGCAGAGAAGAGTTTGCTGCGTGAGCAATCGCTGATGGGGTTACGGTAGTGTGCCTTATCGTTCTCGTGACCCCGACCATTAGCACCGAGGCGGCAAAAAGGTTTTTAGTGTAAATTAAATATCCGCCTGACAAATCCTGCTCGTAGGTAAATAAATGATCTTTAATATATTAGAATATTAAACCGTAAAAATAGATTTAAAATAAATGATAAAAAGGTGAATCTCATTTATTTGGACCTAACTGAACCTGCCAGAAGGGACAGCAATTGTTAATCCCATCGGAGCTGTATGCAAACTCATACATTAGATCCACAAAAACCCGCGGATCAACAATAGTTGGCAAATAGCGAACGGATCAACAATTAACTCACGCTACAACCCATATGATCAATATATACAATATATAGCCTACCAGAAGGGACATCAATTGTTGATCCGATCGGAGCAACATCTGCCTGTATGCAGACTCAGACATTAAATCTACAAAAACTGTTTGGATCAACAATAGTTGGCAAATAGCGAACGGATCAACAATTAACTCACGCCACAACCCATATGATCAATATATATAGCCTACCAGAAGGGACATCAATTGTTGTGTGGGGCGACGACTGCCACCCTAACGGCATCTGTGGGTGGAAGACTCGGGGACGTTTTCTGCCTACACATGGGCCCCTTAGCTGGAAGGCGAACGATTAAGTCTCTCGGTGCGCAAATTAGAGAAAAAATAGGGAAAAAATGCTCGCAGAGAAGAGTCTGCTGTGCGGGCAATCGCTGACGGGGTTACGGTAGTGTGCCTTATCGTTCTCGCGACCCCGACCATTAGCACCGAGGCGGCAAAGGGGTTTTTAGTGTAAATTAAATATCTGCCTGACAAATCCTGCTCTTAGGTAAATAAATGATCTTTAATATATTAGAATATTAAACCGTAAAAATATATTTAAAATAAATGATAAAAAGGTGAGTCTCATTTATTTGGACCTAACTGAACCTGCCAGAAGGGACAACAATTGTTGATCCCATCGTAGCTGTATGCAAACTCATACATTAGACCCACAAAAACTCGCGGATCAACAATAGTTGGCAAATAGCGAACGGATCAACAATTAACTCACGCCACCATTTGATCAATATTTGTTGAGTGAAATTATATTTCCCCGATCATCTATCTATACAAATAAAATAAAAGGCCTTATGCGGATTGACTGACTAACTGAAACATCAACGCAGAACCGAAACTACTTAACCTAACCTAGAGACTTGAAATTTTCACAGTAGACATAAATTATAATGTAGACAAGGAAAAAGGAAGGCTTTTTAGAATCTTTTGTATGAGTAACGTGCGTTACTTTGAGCAAGCGATGTGATATTTTGAGTGTAGGTTTTGAGGTCATTAAACCTTTGAGGTTCACCTCACCGAGAAATATAATTTCACTCAACAAATATTGTACATATGGGTTGTGGCGTGAGTTAATTGTTGATCCGTTCGCTATTTGCCAACTATTGTTGATCCGAACAGTTTTTGTTGATCTAATGTATGAGTCTGCATACAGACAGATGTTGCTCCGATCGGATCAACAATTGATGTCCATACGTCGTTATCGCGGGTGCAAAAACAAATGTGTTGAAGAATGTATATAACAGAGTGTCCGTTTGATATAAACAGAGTATTTCTACCTACGCGTCCTAGCCTCTAAGAAGTTCTTCATATCTAGCAGCACAATGTTTTCGCTGGAAATGATCAATCAAACTCTTCTCAATCTTGCGCCTTTTCTACGTTCCTTAAAGTGCGCCTTTTTGAGTTGAAATTTCGTTTCACATTTTTTTATGAAAATAACGAGTAACCGTGACTTTAGGGGGAACCAATTGTTCCTAAGTTTCAAATAATCTTTTATCTGAAAGTCTACATAAATCGATCAAGAATGAAACTTGTTTCGAATAACAGGTGACAGAAGAGGTTGCCGTTAGGACTGCGTGGCTAATCTTTTTAACCGACTTCAAAAAAAGAGGAGGTTCTCAATTCGACAGAATTTTTTTATCATTATTATTTTTTTGTATGTATGTATGTTACTCGATATCTCTGTGAATCGTGAACCGATTTTCAAAATTTCTTTTTAATCGAATGGGTATATCCCCTAGATAGTCTCGTTGGCACCAAGTCGGGGTCGGATGATGGGATCCTGAAGAAATCGAGGGAACTCTTCAACTATAGTGGTTTCACTATTTTTTACAGCAACTCGGTCACTTCCCCTTGGAATAGCGGATCCTAAGCGAAGTCGGTTCTTTTTTTGTTTAAAATTATTAATATGTACTAATTATCATGTCAAGTACGATATTAGAAAAAAAAATTAATAATTTTGATCTCGCAGGTACAAACGTATTTGATACTACTGACACTTCTGTTATTTCTTGTTTATCATAATCTTTGAGTTCTGTCAAATCGTAGTTGCACCCGCGATAACGACGTATGTTGATGTCCCTTCTGGTAGGCTATATATATTGATCATATGGGTTGTGGCGTGAGTTAATTGTTGATCCGTTCGCTATTTGCCAGCTATTGTTGATCCGAACAGTTTTTGTTGATCTAATGTATGAGTCTGCATACAGACAGATGTTGCTCCGATCGGATCAACAATTGATGTCCCTTTTGGTAGGCTATATATTGTATATATTGTTCATATGGGTTGTGGCGTGAGTTAATTGTTGATCCGTTCGCTATTTGGGAACTATTGTTGATCCGCGAGTTTTTGTGGATCTAATGTATGACTTTGCATACAGCTCCGATCGGGTCAACAATTGCAGTCCCTTACAGTTAAGATTCTAATAGATTAAAGATCATTTATTTAACTCTCTTAGTTATTTAGAGGACACAGTTCAGGTAAGAAAGCATATCAAACGTTTTGCGAAGCAGCCAGATTTGGATTTTATTTTTATTTTTCATTTTAATTACACTATTGTATATACTATCTTTAATGTATTAGTATTACTGTTTTGAAAAAATAAGTCCCGCCGAGTTTCTTACCGGTAATAGTCGCCGGTCAGAGGTGTAGGGTTAGAACCGGTAGTAGTTTATTTTTCTCTCTGACGTTCATAAGTGCATTGTAATGTGCCTAAATTAGAGAATAAATATATTTTATCTTTTCTTTTTTTTTTAAATAAGAGCAGGATCTGTCAGGCGGATATTTAAAGAAATGCGGTCAGTTATTGGATGCGTGGGATTTTGCGAGACGAGTTATTGGATGGCTGGTTGTTTGGTGTGGGTGTATGGTTGGTTGGGATATATTTCCACATCTTTGCGGAGAGCGTCAGGATCAGAACTGTAAACTGATGTGATGAAGCAAGATGCAAAGTTTTTATTTGGCTCTGAAGATGGCCCTTTGGGGCCGGCGGATGTCGGCGGCATTTTGCCTCCTATGGAGGGAGTCCGCCCAGATTGGGATCCCGTAAAGGGCAATGCTGCCCAGATTGGGAGGAGCCAGGAGACACCGGCCGCAGCCATCATCATGCGCGCCGACAGCCCGCTAAAATGCAGGCCGAAGCGCCAACTGCCGTCTAGTATGAGGCCTAGATACTATACTAATAATCCGCCTCGAACTAAGAAGTTGCTCGTTGACTTTTGGGGTCTTCTGACTTCACAACCCCTTGATTGATCCCGCTCAGATTTTAATGAAGAAATTTTGTGCACCTCAGCTGTAACCTCACTAAATTTTGTAAAGATTGGAAAAATGATACTCACGTTATCGTCTAACAAACAATCGAAATGGAAATGCCATCGAAACGAAATGCACGGCCGTCCCACTGGCTCGCTAAAAGTAAAATTAAAGAACATCGTTCGCTACCGCGCGGCGCGCGCGCACTCGTCCTATGATCTTTAATTTATTTTAATGTCAAACTGTAAAAATACCATCACTACTAAGTTTAAAAACAAAGTCGCTTCCGCTGTCTGTCTGTATCTGTGCTTTTATCTTTAAAACTAAACAACGGATTTTGGTGCGTTTTTTTTAATAGGAGTAATTCAAGAGGAAGGTTTATATGTATAATATCTATCTAATACCCTTTCATTGGTAACCGGTTCCGAGGAAAAAGTAAGGATTTTTGTATGAGGTACGTGCGTTACTTTGAGCAGGCGATGATTTTGTAAGCTTTAAGGTCATTGAACCTTTGAGGTTCACCTCAACGAGAAATATAATTTCACTTAACAAATGTTGATCCGATGGGTTGTGGTATGCGTTAATTGTTGATCCGTTAGCTATTGCCAACTATCGGATCAACAATTGCCATCTCTTATGCTACGTTAAATTAGGTCCAAATAAATGAGATTCGCCATTTTATAATTTATTAAAAAAATGGTATTTTTACAGTTAGACATTAAAATATTTTAAAGATCATTGGACGAGTGCGCGGTAGCGGACGAAGTTCTTTAATTCAAGTTTTAGCTTGCCAGTGGGACGGCCGTGCATTTTGATGGCATTTCCATTTAGATTTGATAGACGATTACCTGAGTATAATTTTTCCAATCTTTACAAAATTTGGTAGGGTTACAGATGAGGCGCACAAAATTTTATCATTAAAACGTCAGCAAGATCAATTAAGGGGTTGTGAAGCCAGAATACCCCAAACGTCAACGAGCAAGTTCTTAGTTCGTGGCGGATTATTAGTATAGTATCTGGGCGTCATACTAGACAGCAGGTGGCGCTTCGGCCCGCATTTTAGCGGGCTATCGGCGCGCCTGCTGAAGGCCGCGGCCCGTGTCTCCTGGCTCCTCCCGAATCTGGAGAGCATGACCCTTTACGGGGTCCCAATGTGGGCGGACTCCCTCCATAGGAGGCAAAATGCCGCCGCCATCCGCCGGCCCCATAAAGCCATCTTCAGAGCCGCCAAATATAAACTTTGCATCTATCTTCATCAAATCAGTATACGGTTCTGATCCTGACGGTCTCCGCAAAGATGTGGAAATCTATTCCAACCAACCATACACCCATACCAAACAACCACCCATCCAATAACTGACCGAATTTCATTAAATATCCGCCTGACAAATCCTTCTCTTAGTTAAGTAAATGATCTTTAACCTATTCCACGCCAAAGACGTATATATCGGCACCACAGGTCCAACGCCAAAGACCAATATATCGGTCACCGACCACAGAGCAAAATAGACCTACATGCACACGCATAAAGTTTAACTTCATTTTTGACATTTAGATGTCGTGGCGTCTGAGTGGTAGGTTTGGCGTTTGGCATGGCGTCGAAAAGGTTAATATATTTGAATCTCAAACTGTAAAGGACAGCAATTGTCGATCCGATCGGAACTGTATGCAAAGTCATACATTAGATCCACAAAAACTCGGATCAACAATAGTTTGCAAATAGCGAACGGATCAACAATTACCTCACGTCATATACCATGTTGAGTGAAATTATTATTGTTACTTAAAAAACCCTTTTGTTTGCCGCCTCGGTGCTAATGGGCGGGGTTGAGAGAGCGATCAGGCACACTACCGCAACTCCGTCAGCGGTTGTCCCCACAGCGGACGCTTCTCTGCGAGCGTTTTCTCCCTATTTCCTCTCTAAGATACGAACCGATAGACTTAATCGTTCGCCTCTCAGCTCAAGGGCCCATGTGTAGGCAGCAAACGTCCCCGATTCTGCCGCCCACAGTGGTAGTCAGCGTTCGTACGCCAGCCGTCGCCGCCGCCCTATATGCTTGCGACGCATTGGGTGTGAGGCCGAACAATAGCCGGCAATAGCCAACGGATCAACAATTAAACGCATACTACAACCCATCGGATCAACATTTGTCGAGTGAAATTATATTTCTCGGTGAGACCATTGATTTTGTACAGGTTGGATGAGTGATCATCTATAATTCATACATATAAAAGGAAAAACCCTGACTGACTGACTAATACATCAATGCAGACCCGAAACTTCTAAACCTACAGACTCGAATTTTCACAGTAGACATTATTTATAACTAACGTAAGCAAAGAGAAGGAAGGATTTTTGTGATCTTTTGTATAGGGAACGTGAGTTTCTTTGAGCAAACGATGTGGTATTTTATACTAGACAGCAGGTGGCGCTTCGGCCCGCATTGTAGCGAGTTGTCGGCGCGCCTGCTGAAGGCTGCGGCCGGTGTCTCCTGGCTCCTCCCGAATCAGGAGAGCATGGCCCTTTACGGGGACCCAATCAGGGGCAACTCCATTCAGAACCAAATAAAAACTTTGCATCTTTCTTCATAAAATCAGTTTACGGTTCTGGTCCTGACGCTCTCCCCAAAGATGTGGAAATCTATCCCAACCAACCATACACCCATACCGAACAACCACCCATCCAATAACACGTTTCTCAAAATCCCACCCATCTAATAACTGAAAGCATTTCATTAAATATCCGCCTGACAAATCCTGCTCCTAGTTAACTAAATGATCTCTAATATATTAGAATTTTAAACTATAAAAATAGATTTAAAATAAATGATAAAAAGGCGAATCTTATTTATTTGGACCTAATTGAACCTGCCAGAAAGGACAGCAAGTGTTGATCCGATCGAAGTTGTATGCAAAGTGATACATTATATCAACAAAAACTGTTCGGATCAACAATAGTTGGCAATAGCCAACGGATCAACAATTAACTCATTCCACAACCCATCGGATCAACATTTGTTGAGTGAAATTATATTTCTTGGTGAGGCCATTGCACTTGTACAGGTTGGATGAGTGATCATCTATAATTCATACATATAAAAGGAAAAACCCTGACTGACTGACTGATACATCAATGCAGACCCGAAACTTCTAAACCTACAGACTCGAATTTTCACAGTAGACATTATTTATAACTAACGTAAGCAAAGAGAAGGAAGGATTTTTGTGATCTTTTGTATAGGGAACGTGAGTTTCTTTGAGCAAACGATGTGATATTTTATACTAGACAGCAGGTGGCGCTTCGGCCCGCATTGTAGCGAGCTGTCGGCGCGCCTGCTGAAGGCTGCGGCCGGTGTCTCCTGGCTCCTCCCGAATCAGGAGAGCATGGCCCTTTACGGGGTCCCAATCAGGGGCAACTCCATTCAGAACCAAATAAAAACTTTGCATCTTTCTTCATAAAATCAGTTTACGGTTCTGGTCCTGACGCTCTCCCCAAAGATGTGGAAATCTATGCCAACCAACCATACACCTATACCGAACAACCACCCATCCAATAACACGTTTCTTAAAATCCCACCCATCTAATAACTGAAAGCATTTCATTAAATATCCGCCTGACAAATCCTGCTCCTAGTTAATTAAATGATCTCTAATATATTAGAATCTTAAACTATAAAAATAGATTTAAAATAAATGATAAAAAGGCGAATCTTATTTATTTGGACCTAATTGAACCTGCCAGAAAGGACAGCAAGTGTTGATCCGATCGAAGTTGTATGCAAAGTGATTATCTATCTATATAGATAAAAGGGTAAATCCCGAATGATTGACTTACGCCTCGAGTTACCAAGGCAGGGTGCCGGCCAGAGCGCACGCGACCGTGAAGCCTACCAAACGTTAAGCCCTCGCCATCCGCTGTCCAATGGCCCTTTGGGTCCGGTGGATGACGACGGCATTCTGCCTCCTATGGAGGGAGTCCGCCCAGATTGGGACCCCGTAAAGGAACATGCTCGCCAGATTCGAGAGGAGCCAGAAGAGAGCGTCTGCGGCCTCAAATAGGCGCGCCGACAGCCCGCTAAAATGCAGGCCGAAGCGCCACCTACTGTCCGGTATGAGGCCCAGATACTATACTAGTAGTCCGCCTCAAACTAAGAACTTGTTTGTTGACATTTAGGGTCTTCTGGCTCCACAACCCCTTGATTGCTCCTGCTTTGATTTTAATATAATGATGAAATTTTGTGCGTATAAGCTGTAACCCTACCACATTTTGTAAAGATTGATAAAACGATACTCAAGTTATCGTCTTACAAACTATCAAAATTGAAATGTCATCGATATGTTCGGCCGTCCCACTGGCTCGCTAAAAGTTGAATTAAAGAACTTTCACTACCTCACACTCGTTTAATGATCATAAATTTATTTAAATGTTAATCTGCATAAATACTATTTAAAATAAATGCTAAAAAGGCGAATCCTATTTATTTATTATATTTATTAAAGTCATACATTACTTAAATCCACAAAAACTCACGGATCAACAATAGTTGGCAAATAGCGAACGGATCAACAATCAACTCAAGCCACAACCCATCTGATCAACATTTGTTGAGTGAAATTATATTTCACCGATCATCTATCTATACATATAAAAGGAAAGGTCCTGTCTTGACTGACTGACTGAAACTTCAACGCAGACCCGAAACTACTTAACCTAGATACTTGACATTTTTTACAGTAGACATTATTTATAACGTAGGCAAGGAAAAAAGAACGATTTTTAGAATCTTTTGTATGAGTAACGTTCGTTACTTTGAGCAAGCGAAGGTCATTGAACCTTTGAGGTTCACTTTCACAGAGAAATATAATTTCACTTAACAAATGTTGATCCGATGGGTTGTGGTATGCGTAAATTTTTGTTCCGTGAGCTATTGCCAACGCTCTGATCAACAATGGATGTCTCTTCTGCTAGATTAAATTAGGTCCAAATAAATAAGATTCGCCTTCTTATCATTTATTTAAAATGGTATTTTTATAGTTTGACATTAAAATAAATTAAAGATCATTGGACGAGTGCGCGGTAGCAAACGAAGTTCTTTAATTCAACTTTTAGCGTGTCAGTGGAACGGCCGTGCATTTTGATGGCACTTCCATTTAGATAGTTTGTTTTCCAATCTTTACAAAACTTGGTAGGATTACAGCTGAGGCGCACAAAATTTCACCATTAAAATGTGAGCAAGATCAATCAAGGGGTTGTGAAGCCAAAAGACCCCAAACGTCAATGAGCAACTTCTCAGTTCTAGGCGGATTATTAGTATAGTATCTGGGCTTCATACTAGACAGCAGGTGGCGTTTCGGCCTGCATTTTAGCGGGCTATCGGCGCGCCTGCTGAAGGCCGCGGCTGTGTCTCCTGGCTCCTCCAGAATCTGGTGAGCATGGCCCTTTACGGGGTCCCAATGTGGGCGGACTCCCTTCATAGGAGGCAAAATGCCGCTGCCATCCGCCGGCCCCATAGGTCCATCTTCAGAGCCGCCAAATATAAACTTTGCATCTTTCTTCATTAAATCAGTTTACGGTTCTTATCTTGCCGCTCTCCGCAAAGATGTGGAAATTTATCCCAACCAACCATACACCCATACCATACAACCACCCATCCAATAACTGACCGCATTTCATTAAATATCCGCCTGACAAATCCTGCTCTTAGTTAAATAAATGATCTTTAATATATTAGAATCTTAACTGCAAGGGACAGCAATTGTTGATCCGATCGAAACTGTATGCAAAGTCATACATTAGATCCACAAAAACTTGCGGATCAACAATAGTTTGCAAATAGCGAACGGATCAACAATTAACTCACGCCACAACCCATCTGATCAATAGTAGTTAAGTGAAATTATTATTATTACTAAAAACCCTTTTGTTTGCCGACTCGGTGCTAATGGACGGGGTTGCGAGAGCGATCAGGTGGGCTACCGCGAAGTTCGAAAATCGACAAAACGGTGGTCCCGTCTCTATCGCTCTTGCATATACGAAAGAGAGTGATGCAAAAAGGCGATTCGATGAACGAAGTGTTTCGCGGTTATAGGCCTGGCACACTACTGCAATTCCGTCAGCGGTTGTCTCCACAGCGGACTCATTTGTGCTAGCGTTTTCTCCCTATTTCCGCTCTAAGATACGAACCGAGAGACTTAATCGTTCGCCTTCCAGCACAGGGGCCCATGTGTAGGCAGCAAACGTCCCCGAGTCTGCCGTCCACAGACACCGTTAGGGTGGCAGTCAGCGGTCGTACGCCAGTCGTCGCCGCCCCACATGCTTGCGGCGCATTGGGTGGGAGGCCGTATCTGCCTCCCTTCCTTACACGCTCCGCTGTCTCCTTCTGAGCCATCACATCCTCGCAGAAGGAGACCACCGCTTTCCAGGCCCTGTCGCTGTTGACCATGGCTTGCACCACGGCAGGCAGGGAGAGGCAACGTCCCACAACCACCACGAGTGCGACCTGCCCTGCTGCTCCGCCCACGTCGGGCACACAGCCAGCGTATGTAGTGCCGACAGTGCCGTGTCTTCGGCATCGCCGCACCCGTGGCATTCCGCCGTTTTTTGCCATCCCGCCACCCTACACAAGTAGTTGCCGAAGCAGCCATGCCCCGAAAAAATCTGTGTGAGGTGGAAGGAGAGAAACTAATCACGTCTTTCAACCCATTTCTCCAGAAGAATTGCTCCGATGGTCCAATGGCCAGCACTGGCCTCCTTCAACCTCCTCTTCCATTTTTCTAGGAACACTCGACGAGAGTCTAGCCTCCACCGTCTGACCTCTGACCTCTTTTAGAAGGGGGAAATTTCCTACCGCCCGCGCCTCGGTGACACGCCAATAAATATCGACAGAATCGCGGCGTCCAGGTCCCAGGGCGGGGTTCCCGCCAGTATGCACGCTGCCTCGTAGGAGACGGTTCGGTATGCCCTCGCCATCCTGTCCGTGATGACCCGTTGCGGCCTCCGTAATTGGGCCTGGTTTAGGGCGGTCAGGGACCCGGCCCATATGGGCGGCGTACAAGGCCATCGACCGTGCCACTCCTGCGTACAGTCTCCGACATACGATGTTCATATTTGAATCAGTGGAATGACGTTAGTCTTATTATGTAATGTTGTTATTATTACACTTTTAATATATTTAGTTACGCGGCGCATTGGTGCACACTGTAATGCCAAGGCAACATATTGTTTTTGATAAATAAATAGAAAAATAAAGGTTCGGCCCAGTGACATTTGGCAAAAGACTGCTAAGAGCCAACGCTGCCCCGATCAATTGAGTAACGTGCGTTACTTTGAGCAAGGGATGTGATACTTTGACTGTAGGCTTTGAGGTCATTGAACTTTTGAATTCATTGACCCTGTACAAGTTCAATGGCCTCACCGAGAAATATAATTTAACCGACAAATGTTAATCCGATGGGTTTTGGTATGCGTTAATTGTTGATCCGTTGGCTATTGCCAACTATTGGTGATCCGAACAGTTTTATTTGATCTAATGTATAACTCTGCATACAAACAGATGTTGCTCGGATCGGATCAACAATTGCTGGCCCTTCTTGTAGGTTAAATTAGGTCTAAATAAGTAAAATTCGCTTTTTTATCATTTATTTAAAATTATATTTTAATAGTTTGACAAAAAATCAATTGAAAATCATTGGACGAGTGCGCGGTAGTAAACGAAGTTCTTTAATTAATTTTTAGCGAGCCAGTGGGACGGCCGTGCATTTTATCAGCTTTTTCATTTCGATAGTATGTTAGACGATAACTAGAGTATCATTTTTCCAATCTTTACAAAATTTGGTAGAGTTACAGCTGTGGCGCACAAAATTTCATCATTAAAATGTGAGCAAGATCAATCAAGGGGTTGTGAAGCCAAAATACCCCAAACGTCAACGAGCAAGTTCTTAGTTCGAGGCGGATTATTAGTATAGTATCTGGGTTTCATACTAGACAGCAGGTGGCACTTCGGCCCGCATTTTTGCGGGCTGTCGGCGCGCCTGCTGAAGGCCGCGGCCGGTGTCTGGTGACTCCTGCCGAATTTGGGCAGCATGACCCTTTACAGGGTCCCAATCTGTGCGGACTCTCTCCATATGAGGCAAAATGCCGCCCATCCGCCAGCCCCAAAGGGCCATCTTCAGAGCCAAATATAAACTTTGCATCTTTCATCATCAAATCAGTTAACGGTTCTGATTCTGACGCTCTCCGCAAGGATGTGGAAATCTATCCCAACCAACCATACACCCTTACCAAACAACCACCCATCCAATAACTCATTTCGCAAAATCCCACCCATCAATTAACTGACCGCATTTCATTAAATATCACAAATCCTGCTCTGATATACTAAATGAACTTTAATATATTAGAATTTTAAACTGTAAGGGACAGCAATTATTGATCCGATCGGAGCTGTATGCAAAGTCATAGATTAGATCCACAAAAACTCGTGGATCAACAATAGTTGGCAAATAGCGAACGGATCAACAATTAACTCACGCCACAACCCATGTGATCAACATTTGTTGAGTCAAATTATATTTCTCTCATCTATATATATATAATTATATTTCTTTCGAACCTGTACAGGTTCAATGACCTCAAAGGTTTAATGACCTCAAAGGCTACACTCAAAATATCACATCGCTTGCTCAAAGTAACGCACGTTACTCATACAAAGGATTCTAAAATTCCTTCCTTTTTCCTTGCCTACGACTGTGAAAATTTCAAGTCTAGAGACTTAAAGGTTAAGTAGTTTCGGGTCTGCGTTGATGTTTCAGTCAGCCAGTCAGTCAGTCAGGACAGGACCTTTCCTTTTATGTGTATTGATATAGTTTTTAGTTTAAGGTATCTTTATTTTGTCTGTAGTTATACTTTTGTTTTTATAATAAATAAATAAAACCTGTATAGATAGATGATCGGTGAAATATAATTTCACTCAACTCAACAAATGTTGATCAGATGGGTTGTGGCATGAGTCAATTGTTGATCCGTTCGCTATTTGCCAACTATTGTTGATCCGCGAGTTTTTGTGGATCTAATATTAGATCCACAAAAACTCGCGGCATAGGCAAGGAAATAGGAAGGATTTTTAGAATCTTTTGTATGAGTAACGTGCGTTACTTTGCAAAGTCATAACTTTGCATACAGCTCCGATCGGATCAACAATTGCTGTCCCTTCTGGCAGATTCAGTTCAGTTAGGTTCAAATAAATAAGATTCGCCTTTTTATCATTTATTTTCATTCTATTTTTACAGTTTAAGTTTCTAATATAACTGATATAACTAAGAGCAGGATTTGTCAGGCGGATATTTAATTTACCCACTAAAAACCCCTCTGTTTGCCGCCTCGGTACTAATGGGCGGGGTCGCGACAACGATAAGGCACACTACCGTAACTCCGTCACCAATTGTCCCCACAGCGGACTCTTCTCTGCGAGCGTTTTCTCCCTATTTCCTCTCTAAGATGCGAACTGAGAGACATAATCGTGCGCTTTCCAACTCAGGGGCCCATGTATAGGCAGCATACGTCCCCGAGTCTGTCGCCCACAGACGACGTTAGGGTGGCAGTCGGCGGTCATACGCCAGCCGTTGCCGCCCCATATGCTTGCGAAGCATTGGGTGGGAGGCCGGATCTTCCTCCCTTACACACTCCGCTGTCTCCTTCTGAGCCATCACATTCTCGCAGAAGGAGACCACCGCTTTCCAGGCTTTGTCGCTATCGACCAAGGCTTGCATCATGGCAGGCAGGGAAAGTTAACGTCCTACAACCACCACGAGTGCGGCCCGCTGCTCCACCCACGTCGGTATGTAGTACCGTGTCTTCGGCGTCGCCGCACCCGTGGCATTCCGCCGTTAGTTCTCATCCCGCCACCCTACACAGGTATTTGCCGAAGCAGCCATGCCCAGAAAGGATCTGTGTGAGGTGGAAGGCGAGAAACTTATCACGTCTTTCGAACCATTTCTCCAGAAGAATTGCTCCGATGGCCAGCACTGGGCTCCTCAACCTCCTGTTTCATTTTTCTAGGAGCACTCGACGAGAGTATAGCCTCCACCGTCTGACCTCTTCTAGACGGGGAAATTTCTTCCCGTCCGCGCCTCGGTGACACGCCAATAAATATCGGCCAGAACTGCGGCGTCCAGGTCCCAGGGCGGGGTTCCCGCCATAACGCACACTGCCTCGTAGGAGACGGTTCAGTATGCCCTCGCCATCCTGACCGCGATGACCCGTTGCGGCCTGCGTAATTGGGCCTGGTTTTGGGCAGACAGGGACCCAGTCCATATGGGCGCCCCGTACAGGGCTATCGACCATACCACTCCTGCGTACAGTCTCCGACTTCCGGTGTTCGGCCCAGTGACACTTGGGAGAAGACGGCTAAGAGCCGACGCTGCCCTGATCAATTTAGGCGCCATGGCATTTAAAATGCTCACGAAACGTCCAGCGACTGTCAAGGACTGCCCAAGTACCTTATAGTCGACAGTATACACGATAGGTGTTGTCTCACTTTAACTTGAAGTTGGGACGTATGTTTGTTTCATTCGCACAATAGCGCGACGTTGCCGTACTTACCCTTCACATTCAGCTCCGGAGCCACATTTACCACTAAGTCGGATATAAATCGGAGCCACATTATGCGCTTACGTATAATTTTTTTGACCGTTAATGGATCAACGAAAACCTTAAAATTTTATGACGAGTTTTTCGAAAATGGATAAATGCACATCCACTGACGTCACACGCTGATTTCATATATTCGAGCTATACAACCATATCTGTATCCGGAGCGGAATGTACGCACAAAATAGGTGGATCAACATTTGTTCTAAAACAGTACTGGATCAACTTTTACCGTGATGGGTTGATTATATATATATTCTGATACACGTCTGCTTTGTCAATAATCAGAAAAAGGCGGCGAATAGAAAAAAAATGTAGACGCGTAAGATTGACCTTCCAAAGAAAATTTGAATACCGTGCCTTTTTTACTGACACGGCGTGTGTACTGGTTATATGTGAGTATAGAAAAATTAATCTAGCAATTGAATTTCTTTATACTTCGGATTAAACCTTAGATGACCACGGGCTTCGTTCGACATACGGATAGTAGTCCTATGTTTGTTTGTTAACAATGTGTTAACAAACAAACATAGGACGCATGATTATACTTTCTGTACCTACTTGCCTAACCGTTAACGCATGGTCGAATCGAATGTATATCTACGTGAGATTCATACCGTATTAGATTAGTTATCTAGTAAAAATAACAATTCACTGAACACATCGCCTCGTTCGTATTAACTCTTCCAAATTTGGCTTGGCACCGACTTCAAACATATCAGTTGGTAACGCATATAAATAATATAATGATTCATTTTATCCTTTTTGAAGTCGGTTTATCGTTTTTTTGTAAAAAGTTTTTATTAATTAGCTACTTGGCCCTGTTCTTTTTTCTTTCGACCCTTCGGTCGAAATAAAATTTGAAAATTATAATTATGCGTGTACAAAATTATAATTGTGAAATTTTATTTAAGGTTAAGTTCTTTTGATATATCATTTAGATAACAATTTTCACACCAAGATAAAGTCTATAAAACTAGGAATAATTGTAATAAACATACGTTTTTGTTATAAATATAATATAATAAAGAACATCCTTTATTCGTTTCAAACAATATTTCACTGTTTAATAATATAAGATGCCCTAGAATGAATGTCATAGAGAGTCACACTTATCATTACTTGTACCAATATTTGATCGCATTACACGAGTCTTCAAAGTTTCCTGTTTAGTTCAGAACTGCATATTCTCTAACCTACAATGGATTCTCCCGAAGAAATTCCCCTAAAATCAAATAACAAAACGGAAAGAAAAACGTTGAAAGAAAAACTTAAATATGTAAAAGATAATATAACTGTGGAACCTGTGGTAGCTTGTTTTGTAGTTCCCGCAGTTTTGGCCAGACTTGCGACTCAAAACCTTAATTTAGATAAGGCCTGTCGTGTTAACTTGGGGTACGGCGATGCAGTATGCGACTCCTTGCTAGCCAGAGAGAGCAATAAGTATATGAAAGAAGAATTGGCGGTTCAAGAACTCGTGGCATCAATGGAAGTTTGGAAAAATTTAATCGTGACCGCAATACCAAGTTTTTTAATATTGTTTGTGGGCGCCTGGAGTGACAGGAGGAGAAAAAGAAAAATATGCATCCTACTACCTGTGGTCGGAGATTTAATTATGTGTTTAAGCAACATTTTGAGTGTGTATTTCTTTTATGAAATACCGGTACAGTTAACTATGTTTTTAGAGGCGATTTTTCCGGCGATAACAGGAGGATGGATCACATCGTACATGGGCATATTTAGTTACATAAGTGATATATCAAGTGTTGAAACGAGGACCTTTAGGATAGGGGTGACGAATTTGTGTACCACTGCAGGAGGGCCTATAGCTTCGGCTCTGAGCGGGGTCCTCTTACACAACGTTGGTTATTATGGAGTATTTACAGTAAGCGGTTTACTGTTCCTATTTAGTATTCTCTATGGTTTCATCTATATCCAAGACCCGGAACCACCGGTCTCCGAGAAAGAAACTGAGGTAAATTAGTGTTTTTATCAAATCTGTTTTTTATCTACGTTCATTTCCCTGTATCTTAATACGATAGAGTGACGAGCTCTTACATTTCAATTTACAGTAAAATACATTTTACTACAAATATATAAAAGGGTATCATACCCCCAAACAACTTGTCAAAAATCCATTAAGTTCGGATCATTTGAAAGGTAACTGCAGACAGACTATTGGTCGCTTTTTTACTTTTCCGTGGACATCCATGGCACGATAAAACTCTATGGTTTCATTCATAGATAGCGTAAAGTCTATGGTCGATTTGTGAATGAAACCATAGAGTTTTATCGTGACATCCAACGGCACGATAAAGTATAAAAGCGACCATTGACCGAGAAGTCTAATATATAAACATTTTGTTCAATATTTCTTGATATCTGGGTTATTCGAAATAGAAAAAATATGATATTACTTTCCGAAACTGTACTTTTCTTTTAATAGAATAAGTAAGCCATTTGTAATCATCAGTATTGTTCGAATTTCTGAAGAACTCGAATACGCCTTACAACTTCATTTATAACTCCGACAAATTAGTGAGTATTTAAGTTTAAATAGTCATAACTACAGCGCTCATTACATCAAAAACAATGTCTACGTCATTCTCATAAAACCCATTTTCCTTTAAACTAATTTTGTGCGCTCCTTTACCACAACTGAAAAGATGTTTACAAAAACAACATAACTGACTACACTGGTTGACACCTAAAACGATTAACAATGTTCTTAAAAAAGTGTCAACCGCTCTAAGCAGTTATGTTGTTTTTGCAAACTTCACTTCAATTAATCCAAGATACAATTACAGGATAAGTCAACCAACGCATGGGGCTCCATCAAATCCTTTTTCGACACGAAACACGTGAAAGATACTTTAGTTGTGGCATTCAAAACTGGACCGAATCAAAGACGTATAAAGTCCATTTTAATACTGACTTCCATCGTTCTAATACACGGACCGTGGTATGGTATGATACTTTATATTGTTGCCGTAATATAAGATGGTATGTTGTAGACATTTCGTTTATTTTTCATTGCGCAATATATGTTTATGGATATAAATGGGATTTTGTCAAATAAGACTGTGTCGACTACTGATGTGCCTACGGAATTTTTTCAAAATTGCGAAATGTTTCGGAAATTTAACGTATGAAAAATTCGGAAAATTTCATACTTTTTTGTATGAGAATTGAAACTTTCCTATTTTATTTCCTTTCGTCGCGGAAGGCCGCTCGTGAGAATGATCATCGTAAATTGATCGAAACATGTCGAGCAAAAATCGACAAAAATTACGTGAGTAACCCGTTATAAATATTTTTAATATGTTAGAGTCTCACGAAAGTTTTATAGTTAAAATTTCCTATTTTACATTTAAATTTCCCATATTTCCTAGTGGAAGTGTCATAAAATTTCCGAGAATTGATAGAATTTTATGGAAACTTTCCGCAACTTGCACATCTGTAGGTAGTGTCGACCAATATTAAGTTGTAGTCCTACTGATTACGCTACTTTCGGTGTTTGTCACAAAGTTTTATTTTGCGTATTACTTTTACCTAAACGGCAAATGGTGGCCATTGTTTCCGTTTAGGTGATGAAGCCAAAGGTAAGTAATATAAAATTGTATTACCATAGACCATAAGTAACGTAAGAACATGGACAGGTGGTAGAGACAACTGGAGTTGCCTAAGTTACATTTCATGATTGAATCCGATCGAAAAATATTGGCACTACGAAAAAGAAATGTATGTTTTAGAAAAATTATTTAGTCATTAGTCATTCAATAATTCTGCTAATATTATTAACTCAGCTTATAAATTTTCTCTTTTATTTTAATCATCACAAATTCGATGAATAGTTATTTATTCAACGATAATCCAGTTGTTAGTAAGTAGGTAGCTACATATTCAATCAATATGAAATATTCATGGCCCTCTGCATGCGAAATGTTTGTTTGATATAATTAATAGATTAGTCCGATTGCACTCGTGTATTTGGTAACAAAAATAATTGTTTATTTTAGCTTTTGCATTAACTACTAATTAATTTACAAAAAAAATCGGTAAACGAAATAATTTGATTTTAGGTCATAAAACTTCATTACTGCGAATATTATGACAATCTCATTGTTATAGGACTTATAGGAACGTAAGATTTTCTTGGAAGCTTTGACTAAGTCAATATTATATAAATAACAGAGCAGCAAAATTTTAGTTCTTAACCCTTTATCTTGGGTTAGTTGTCTAAAGTACCCTACAGTTTAATTTGAAAATTCACTGCATTTGAAAATTTTTCACCATATCCTTCGCTTGCTTAAGACGTATGCCAATGATATGGTTATACATGGGGTATGCAAAAGCGGTATTTGTTGTATGGCCATTACCAGAATTCCAATATTGGCTATACAAAGAACACCGGTATTGCATGCCCTACAGTTATACGTTAAATTATGCCTTCGACTTCTTAATCTCACCCGAGGCAGTGAATTTCTATAATTCATGTAATTTTTTGATCATAATAAAATTAAGAGATCGTCAACTCTGAAAATTATGTATATGAAAAACACAGCGTTTTAATCTCTAATTCAATCTTTGATGCCTATTATTCTTATAAATGTTAACTTACTCGTAATTTGTATGTATATTTTCAGGAGAGCATTCTGTGCGCTATCTGTTCACGAGATACCGGTTTAATTGGGATGCGCTAAAGTACAGTTTTTATAACACTTTCTACATCGTCGTCCACGCTTTAGGTAAGTTTTTGTTCAGTTTCATATGTATGAACTTGACTATACAAAGAACACCTTGATTCCTTGACACCGTCGATTTCTGGGACACCCTGTATGTACAGGGTGTCCCAGAAATCGACGTCAAGCCGTGAATGGATGATAGACCAAGTTATAACAGTTATGAGAAAAATACAAAAAAAAATCTATCACATGTTCTTCAAAAATTATGGTCACTTTAAAAATTTACTAGAATATTCTCGCCCTGCTCTCTTAACTTCTAGTAAATTTTCAAAGTGACCATAATTTTTGAAGAACATGTGATAGATTTTTGTATTTTTCTGCTAACTGTTTTAACTTGGTCTATCATCCATTCACGGCTTGACGTCGATTTCTGGGACGCCCTGTATATTGAAATCTAAATGCAAAAGGTCACTTCAGAAGTAAGCACATGACTTATGGATTTCAATCCGGACAATAACTTGTGATGTGGTTAAATTGGTGGGTTAAGGAATGGCAGATATCTAAAAGCTTAAAATAATGGTCATCAATTCATCATGTCCCGATTGAAAATTTGTCGGAAAAAATTATCACGGTGAAAAGACCGACCAACAGGCTTCTAAAAATACCTAATGGTTACGAAATTTGTTATTAGAAAAACTACAAAAAAATATTGACACCAAAAAATGTAGGCGTAGGGTGCTTGGACAATGTGCGTCATATTTTTTTGTGACGAAAATAAATTTTCTATTGTTTACGTTATTGCTGTTATTTTTGAATACGATCCCAATTAAGCAGTTCATCAACAGTATTTTCGTAAAAACTATTTGGATTTAATAGGTGAATATTCTTAAAATGTATTAATACTTTACCTACAGGTGCTTTGATCTCCATAAGCCTCTTCAGTCGATACCTGAAGTGGGACGATTCAGTGTTGGGCATCATCTCCAACTGCAGTAAATTCGTAGGCGGCATGGCCGTTGCCCGCGCAACGACATCCTTGGACATGTATATAGGTATGCTATTTATATTAACCTGTTCTTGGGTACTCAAAGGATAAGTACGAACATTTTTCGTATCTATGAAGAATGCCAATGGCTAAAGCCAGCCTGAAATCTTTTAAAACGCAATTTTCTCCTGGTGTTTCGAAAGGTTTTCGGAGCTATTTGTGTCAAGGACGTGTGTGTGTTGGATGTGTATGATTGGGGTGTGTGATTGGACGATGATTTACATACTTATGATATTAACACGTGGATACATAAAACACCCTTCTTAAAAAATGTGCTCGACGTATGTGGCATATATTTACCGAAATTTAAACACAGGATAACACAGGAGAGGTGGTTTCTACGAAAAAAAAATTTTGAGCATTTATGTTACAAAAGTGTATGAAATAATTTATTGCAATAAATATAATGTACAAAAGATAACACATTAAAATTATTTATCTTCATTCATTACAGCGGCGCTACTAGAGACCTTCAACGCAACATCTTTCACAGCAATGAGATCGATCTCATCCAAACTAGTCGCCAGTGATGAATTAGGTATGGCAACAAAGTTTTTTTTCATCAAACATAAACTTAATTTTATGGGATGTTAAAATTGTACAGAATAAAATCTATGATCCTATACTCATCTTCTCAGAACAGACACAAGTATTTAGCAATAAAAAAAGAATTACTCAAATCGGACCACGGGTCTCGGAGTAATCGGTGAACATACATAAAAAAAAACACCAAACCGAATGCAGAACCTCCTTCCTCAATGGAATTGAAGTCGGTTAAAAAGAAGAAAAGGGCGATACCTTTTAACGATCTGTACAAGTTTTAATTTTTTCTACCGCGAGTCGTAGTAAGATCACTTTAAAGTGATTGGATACGGAATTACTAAAGAGATTTACCACAAAAATAAAAATATTATCCTTTTTAATAGTTATTATTGCATCATCGTTTATCGCTTCGTAACAATTACAGGTAAAATGTTATCAGTATTCAACCTCACGGAGGTTCTCGCGTCCATGCTGTTCGGGCCGATCTACTCCTGGCTATATCGGGACACTCTGGCCGTGGACGCCGGGGTAATCTATTACGTTAGTGCGGCGATCACTGTGCCTCCCATTTTTATATTTGTGTGAGTATCAAAGCTACTGGCTGTTTTTCTCGTAGTTAGATGGTCGGGACGCCCCCAAACTACATAAAGGCAATTAATTGAGGAGGTTGGCTCAACTGATCTTGGCTGAAAACAGCTGGAAGTAGCCGCTTAAGATTGTGACAAGTGGAAAACTCTTCTGCGATATCTATGTCCCTAAAATCTATATAACAGAAAGAAATTTTTCATCAAAGCTATTGTAATATTCCCACCTCATGTCCCTACTGAAAGTCAGCGGCATCAGTGTATCCCAAAATTGGTCAACGGAAAATAAAATAATTTTCACAATTTTACCGGCTTTTTTGCGGATGACATAATAATTTCAGACCATGCTAGCGATACATATTTTGTTAGTAACGTTTAAACCTTAATAAAGACTATGTTAGTAATACCTACTTAGACCTACCTATAACTACATCTACCCAGTACTTAATGAGTGGGCAGTCCAGACGCTCGTCTATCACACTTAGTATGCTGTTACTGCTGCCTCGAACACGTCTCAGCAATGAGCCTATTCTTTTTCGCCTGATGGCATACAAGTCCGTTCGCGCCTATATATGATTAGAGATTGGATTGTAAATTGTCGTCAATATTTTCAGTAAATTAGTTAATATTGAAACATGCAAAATATTGACGCTCATTTTATTTATTTACAGGTGGTTCTTCATTCAATACAGAAAGGATCTTCGTAAAGAAAAGAAAAACAAAATTACAATTGCAAATGTTGATCTTGGCAAAGATATACAAAAGTAGAAAGAACAATTAAAATAATATTGTCAACGTTTTGTTTTATAAGACAGATTAGATAAATATTACTAGAATATACTTAGCAATTATCATTATAATTTTTTAACTCCCGAAACCTACTTATATCCTTTTGTTACAATTTTGTTATAAAAACAATATCAGTTTTTGACAGTGATGAAAGTAGTCATAAAATTGGCAACATTTCTTACATCTAAAACACATGTATAAAATTTGATTTACCTAATTAATCCAAAACAATCTAATAATTCTAGTATACGTTAAAATAAATCTATTTGTAAAATACGGTGCAGAGTAGTAAAACTTAACGTTGTTCTTGCTAAAAAGAACTAACTCGTCACAATGTTCTCCGTTTAACAGCTGCACAGAAAAAAATTCTACTGACGTGAAATAGTACATTTCGATATTAGTGCGGAAAGTATCTCATTACTCAACGAGTACCGAGATATCTTGCCACGAGCCGTAGGCGAGTGGCAAGACTCGGGACGAGTGAAGAATGACATTTACGCACGAGTATCGAACGACGTTTTTTAATACAGTTGCGAAAAAATTATAAAATTGTCAATTATTCACTTTGAGGTTACTTTAGTACATGTATCCGAACGCTCCGCGCGGTGCGGTGCGGCGCTGTGATTGGCTGTCTGTCACAGTCTTTAGCTGTGATTGGCTGGAAAAGTAAAAAGCACTAGTGCGCGATATCAAACTTTCCGCACGCTAAACCACTACAAGAAAAGCACTTTTATGAGCAACTGTATTAAAAATATTCGTCTCTGTGTCGCAGGAAAAATAGAACGGCTATGGATGTTTATACATTCATTGAAAATAGAGTTCAGTGAAATTGAAACTCTAGGTCCATGGGGTCCCAGCGCACACAAGCGTTTTGCAGAAATCGCGAAGCGTCTGGTTGACGTAACTGGTGACCGAAGAGCTGGCGGTTTCCTCGCACAACGTATCAGCATTGCGATACAACGAGGAAATGCTGCCAGCATCCTTGGTACAATGCCGCAAGGGCCTAGTTTACATTTGAGCTAGTTATTAATTTAGTTTAATATTTGTAGTGTCTCTATAGATTTAATTATGTAAATAAATTTATCAAAAAATTTAGTGAAATTCTTTTACTAATAGATAGCGAAATATTTAATTATGTAGTTTAAGGAAGTACTAATAACTTCAAGTTAACAAAGTGGTTTTTTACCGTACACTGACACATGTAAATACGTGTAACAGATCATATTTTAAACTCTTTTCATTTTTTAAATTGTACTAAGTAATAAAGAATGTTTAAACTTATCTAGACAAATCAAATAATTTGATTAAGCCTTTTTTTGTAAATTCTTTCACTGTAAAATTGTAAATACCGTTAGTTTATAATCTAACTAGCGAGATTGTGTACGTCACTCATACAGAGCGGAGTATTGAACAGCGCAGTCCGATTCCAACAGAGCGGTGAATATGACACCGTAAAATTGTAAATACCGTTAGTTTATAATCTAACTAGCCAGATTGTAATCTATGGAAATATTGTGAACCGTAACGTACTGCTTACAATTTAACGGATTATTTTTCGGTAGATTATAAACTATCGACTAGGAACCGTTATATTGTCAAACGTAAGCCCCTCGCACGCTGATTGGTCGGTTTCCAGAGTCTAGATAGGTGCGACGACGAGCAAAGCGAGGAGGAGTGTGTTAGGTTAACCGCGACTAAACAACGCCAGAATCGCCAGAACCGACATTCCTTAATAGCACTTTAGTTTCTCACTGACACCTGTGTTTGATTGCTAAGTTTATAAATACTTAACGACCTACTATAAAACTGACCAATTAGCGCGTCGCATCTATCTATGCTCTGGAAACCGACCAATCAGCGTGCGATGGGCTTTACGTGGGGTCGTATCTGGTCGAATACAAACTATTGTCATATTTTCGATTCTCAGAACACTTTTCGCATACAATTTTTACTCCGAATAATCATTTGTCCGAATTATTTACGCACGACAGTTTCACTGTTAGAATGTAGATACGCCATAACTTTTATACTCATAGATTTATATCGCATAAAAATTTTGGTCATATTATTGATTATTATAAAGGGTTTAAGTTCGATGTATTTACAACGCATAATAGGAACATCGCATACAAATTGAATATCATATATTCGGCGCTCATAATGTGATTTACTTATAAATATTTCAAGGTATAAGGCTTTTTATTGGTCACAACTATGCCGATACCAATAAAAGGGGCGACGGGGGGAGAAAAAAGTACTATTGATAAAATGCAAGGTGTACTGCCTTTTTGCCGAATTATGTTTCGTCAAATTTCATGTAGCAACCAACTTTTCGCCGAAGTTTAATTTCGGGTTAGGGTTTTTTTTTTATGACCCTCAAACAAAACTGCTTCCAGAGATAGGTAGGTTAGGGGTTTTTTTTATGACCCTAAAACGAAACTGCTCCCAGAGATAGGTAGGTTAGGGTTATTTTTTTTATGACCCTAAAACGAAACTGCTCCCAGAGATAGGTAGGTTAGGGGTATTTTTTTATGACCCTAAAACGAAACTGCTCCCAGAGATAGGTAGGTTAGGGTTTTTTTTTTTTATGACCCTCAAACGAAACTGCTCCCAGAGATAGGTAGGTTAGGGTTATTTTTTTTATGACCCTAAAACGAAACTGCTCCCAGAGATAGGTAGGTTAGGGTTATTTTTTATGACCCTAAAACGAAACTGCTCCCAGAGATAGGTAGGTTAGGGTTATTTTTTATGACCCTAAAAACAAAACTGCTCCCAGAGATAGGTAGGTTAGGGTTATTTTTTTTTATAACCCTAAAACGAAACTGCTCCCAGAGATAGGTAGGTTAGGGTTATTTTTTTTATGACCCTAAAACGAAACTGCTCCCAGAGATAGGTAGGTTAGGGTTTTTTTTATGACCCTAAAACGAAACTGCTCCCAGAGATAGGTAGGTTAGGGTTATTTTTTTATGACCCTAAAACGAAACTGCTCCCAGAGATAGGTAGGTTAGGATTTTTTTTATGACCCTAAAACGAAACTGCTCCCAGAGATAGGTAGGTTAGGTTAGGTTAGGTACACTCATGGTACGTACATTCTGTTTAAAATAAAGGCGTATAACTAACAATGAGTATACATAAAACCGTTATGATATCAGATCAATATGATATAAATCGTTATAGCTATAACTACTATAATTATCGATAAATATACCTAAAACTATTATGCGTATGTATTATTAGGATATATAACGATCTGCGTACAAATTATATGACAACTGCTAAGTATGATTTCAAATATTCGGACTAAAAAAGTATGACACAAAAAAATATGACTTTTCGATAGTATGAGCAATGATGAGTATGACACAAGCAGTTATGCATACCAAAAATATGTTTCAAAACTTTCTACGACCCAATATGGACCCGCTTTACGTTTGAAAATATAACGGTTCCTCGTCGATAGTTTATAATCTAACGAAAACTAATCCGTTAAATTGTAATCAGCACGTTACGGTTCACAGTCTTTCGATAGTTTACAATCTCTCTAGTTAGAACGGTTTTGACAACTTTATGGTGAAAAATATAATAAATAGATAAGCGACTAATAACATCCTATGGGTTTGGTTGTGTCTGATCAAGTAATGGAGAGCAGCTCTGTATTAAAAATATATAAAGAAAGAAAGGTAAGATCAACGCAGGTTTTCGTAACATAGCTATTAGTCAACTCAAAAATATGTCCAATTAATTCTAGTAGGTAAACTTTGAACAGGTGCCGTATTCTGATGTTAAAATATAAATAATTAATTAAAAACACAATCTATATCAAACATAACTATTACAACACAAACAGATAATCAATAAATATTAAAGTTGTATTGGAAGTGCATATGAGGATGTCGAAGACCGGGCAAAGTGGAGAAGGTTAAGCAGGAAAGCGGACCCTGGCACTAGGCCGGGAAAACGCTAAGCCGAAGAAGAAGATTGGAAGTGCATATGAATAATTTCTCAAGCAATTTTGATATTTCTAATCCCGACGTTTGGACGTTAGCTGTATTGCGTAGTATGTGCATTGGAGTTGTATTTGAAGTTGTATCATGTCTAAACGTATTTAATAACTACTAGTAACTTAGAATATGGCCGCGGTCCGTATAATGTAAACTAAACAGCTGTGTTTGTTTTCAAACGAAATAGTCAAGTGGGGCAGTTAGGAAATAACAGCAGAAAAGGAAAATACTTTAAGCAAAATGAGTGTTTTGGAAGAGAAATATGAATATATCGAAACAGCACCTTTAAATAGTGACAGTGTAAGAAAAGAAGAAAAGGTTACATTTCTCAAAAAAATTAACAATTTTAAATCAAATGTGACAGTAGAACCAGTTTTGTTCGGAGGAATTTTAGCATCTACTTTATCAAGACTTGCAGTTCAAAATCTAAATCTGGATAAAGCATGTCGTGTTTCAAAACAGTATGGAGATGAAATATGTGATGATCTTATACACAGAAGAATCAATTCCACTGAACATGAAGTAGAGGTGCAAAAGATTATATCTGCAATTGAGGCGTGGAGAACGATAATACAAACAGTTATACCAATAGCTCTGCTAATTTTTATGGGCGCTTGGAGTGACAGAACGGGAAATAGAAAAGTTTGTCTTCTGTTGCCAATATTTGGTGAAGTTTTGGTCAATATAAGCAATGTTTTGAGCACGATATTCTTTAATGTAGTTTCTATTGAAGTCACAATGGTATTGGAGTCCTTATTACCAGCAATCACTGGTGGTTGGTGGCTGTTACTCTTGGGCGCATACAGTTATATTTGTGATATTACTTCTAAAGAATCTAGAACGTTCCGACTGGGAATAGTTCCTATGTGTATATCGTCCGGGATTCCTATAGGAATGTTTTTAAGTGGTTTATTGTTGAGGTTGACGGGATATTATGGAGTGTTCTCTATTGCTGCAGTTGTTAATTTAGTATCACTTTTATTTGGCTACTATACATTAAGTAGTAACACTGGGAAATCTAAAAAGGTATCTTTAATGTTATGATTTAAATGATTTCTATTTGTACGACTTTTATTAGTTGTTTTAACAATAATAATGTTTCAGAGATCAGTGACTTTAGCAAATATAATGACAATACAAAAAGAAACATTGGCAGTGGTTTTTAAGAAACGAACGGGAAATAACAGAATTAAAATAATTTTAAGTATCTTTCTGGTTACAGCTGTTTATGCTTACGACCACGGTATGTATAATATATTCGACGATTATTACAGTACGTCCTTTAATAAAAATAGCCACTCATATAATACATCATAGAAGGTAAAGTTGAAGCTAAAAGGAAGCCAGGAAAGCCAAGAATAGCGTACATGGATCAAGTCAAGGAAAAAATAAACGTCGTGTCGTATCAGGCCATCAAGGAGAAGGCAAATTATAGATATACATGGAAAATGCTCCACCGACAAGAGCCCAGCTCTTAAATAATTGATGATGATGATGATGATATAATACAGAAATGATCACAGTAAACACTGTTAAGATCCCTAAATTATAAGTATCTCTGAATGTTTCGCTGGACGTTCAATACTAAAACCGTACAGTCAGTAGCTGAAGTATCTAAGCGGGCGAGATGTTCAGAATGAGCTTGACACGACTTTATTGTTACGAGAATAAGAACGTGTGAAGGTCATTTTGAACACCTCATCCGCTTACCTACTTCTGCTGCTGACAAGCCATCTTATACAACCCAAACTAAACAATAAAAAATAACTGACGCACGTACGATGATGTACATCTGTTCAAATACTAGAGTACATGCGTTAAATGTATTAAGTACTACAATCACCATTAAAGCCTTTATTTCGTCAATTATACCTCTTAAGAGTCTGAAGAAAATCTAATTCTGGATTGCCATAAATCAAATGAATACTGTTTGTATGACTCAATAAATGATTAATAAATCTTCTGTAATTCATGTTATAAACACGGCCATTTTTTTATTTTCAACGTTTTGTAATTTGGAAAGTTGTACATCATTTTGACTTAGAATCATGCGCTCTTTCGATCTGAGGGGGACATAAAATGTGTCCGTTACCGCCATAACAAGTCTATAGAAAAATGGTGACGGAATTGAAATAAAACTAGGATACATTATTTGTCCTAATAAAATTGAGAACTCGTGCTTCTGACTCAAAATCACCTAAAATTATCCAAATAAAAAGGTTGAGGGTGTGTGTGTGTGTGTGTGTCTGTGTGTGTGTGTGTGTGTGTGTGTGTGTGTGTGCGTGTGTATGTGTGTGTGTGTGTTTATAAAAGACACGTGAGTTCAACTGTCAATTTTTGTAATGTTAAAATGACTAACTTTAGTAAAATTTAACATGCTTAAAATATCTCTAATTTTGTTTTCAGGGGAAGAAGTTATCTTATACTTATTTGTAAGATATCGTCTAAACTGGGATGCCTTTAAATATAGCATGTATGAAACACACTGCGTGATCTTGGAATGTTTAGGTAAGCACCAGACAGGAATCCATGGGGTAGCATTTTATGCCAGGTAGGGAGTTCTTATATCGATAAACTCAACTATCGATACTTTTTCGATGTACTACGTATTACTCTAAGTTTTGTTTGTAAAACTAGTCTGTCCGGAAAGAATAGCAGCGTAGAATGTATGAACTCCCATATAAACCACGACACTTTTCTTTCCGGACAAACTCTACGATCTTATTAAATGTGTATATTTAACAAAATGGGTAAGTGTAAGCTATTTCTTCCTAATTATTTAACGAGTTTTGATAAAGACATAGTATTAACTATTTCATAGTGCAATATTACTTACGATCTAGCATGTAAATTAGGTATGCTTTGTTTGAACGAGACAAGTATAAATTGTCTTCAGAACAATACTTACAAAAATATACACAATGCTGGAATTGCTGGGGACGATCACTAGGAGGTGTATAGGAAAAGCATCAATAATTCATTTTAAGAGTCGCTAGGACGTAGTTCATCTCTCCCTCTCATCTTTCATGCCCATGCCAAATTTCACTAAACGGTTTTTTTTTTCAATTGGCACTCATTGGGGGTTTGGAATGGTGTCAATTTCTTACTCCCATAAACTAGGTTAAAACGTAGCTTAGAAGCTTCTGCTGAAAATAATGTTTATTTTTTATTGCAGCTTACTAAACATCGTTTCCGTAATTATCCGTTTGAGCTCCGAAAATTTTAAAAAGAAACGTCAAACTTCGAAAATTGAAATTTCGTTATCTATATCTCTTTCGCTCGTATGCATGTCCGATATAGTTGGAATATATATAAATCAAATCATAAATGTTATTCGTAGACATAACAAGAAGAAACATTTTAAACATAAAACTGTTTACCATGAAATGGACCCCCCTCAGCATAATGCTGACCCGAAAACCAGCGCTGATCTTCGAGCGAGACCATTTGTGGGCTGCGATGACAGTTGACAGTTGTGATGTGTGGCACGGCCTTACTTTGAAATTGAACGCAGCCACTCCATGCCTGCGGTCAGCGCCCTCTAGTTTGCGGGTGTTTTTGCATGGCATGACATAAAGGCCATGCCCTACAACCTCAATCATTAAGACGGCGGAGATAACAAAATTTCATAAAGCTCTATACCTGGAGTAAGCTTAGGTACATTTCCCCTCTGTCAACGTTATTAGCAGGAAAATCTAATAGGTTTATAAAAACTATTTCAAAAATCGATTACACGCATTCATCGTTTTCAGTAAGTAAAGAGCTCCGTGAAAATGCCTTTATGTATTGTTTTTAGGTGTAAAAAATGTTGTATTATGTCTAGTTTACAAAAATATGAAATATAATTTCACATGTAATTATAGTTTTACTTTTTTTATCAATACTATTATGATTGAAAAATTAATCCATATCGAAAATCCAGCGTCGTTTACTGAATCGATTCAAAGATAATCGTTTATTTTCTGACGGGCTGTAACTATTTTGACGTTTGACACTTATGCATATTTAACGCCCCTAAGGATTACTGCCTTCTATATTTTGTTTGAAAATACAAGCAAAAATGATCCTTGGCTTTTTTGTTTGACATTTGCAAAGACTGCATCCAATAATGAACCATATATTATTTCAACATATGTAAAATCAACTATTTGTTGCTCCATTTAGTGTCGTGACTTACTGTCAAATATGCGTGATATTTTCAAGTGAAAGGTACATCATTGTCCTTTATCAATAAGGCGATGTTGCTATAAAAATTCATTTAGAAATAAACTTTATTAACAACCGACAATGATGTACCTTTAAATTGAAAACGCCATACGTATGCTTCCTCGCCCCCCTCAGATTTTGGCAGACTTTTTTGTTTGGAAATATGAGGCGATGGCTCCTCCAGGTATAGAGCTTTATGCAAAATTTCGATTTACGACGGTTGTAGGCGTGTAGAGTGTAGACACTGGCTGAATTGTCCCAATGGACAGAAGCCATTTATTTTTAAAAGAACTGAACTGACGGTTGTGGTAGCCCTGCAAGTGTCACTGGCCATTTTAAATACTAGTATGTTTTTTTTTATAAAAGTTTGGTTTTCTTTCAGGCACACTTTTCTCAATAACTTTGCTTAGTAGGTATTGGGGCTGGCATGACTCTTCCTTATGCATTCTTGCTGCTGCAGCCAAATTTGTTGGCAGCATATACATTGTCTTCGTCAAAACAGATCTCGAGATGTTCATGTGTAGGTATTAGTAGTAATATTTTTTTTGAGTAATCATTTTATTGTACATAATACACGTTGACATACAAATTTGCAGTCATTACTACGTACAAGGGTGAAATTACCCCTATACGGGATATTATTTGTAGAATCACTCTGCAAAAGTGACTTCCCCTTTGACTCTGCGCGTTCTGGCTTACGGGTTGGCTTCAAAAAAGATATAAAATAGAAATCTCCATCATCTTGCAATTTCAAGAGAGAGAGGGGAGGCAAGAGAGATAGAGTTATCAAAATTCTAGTGTGTTAATGTTAGAAATACTCAAATTTCAATAATGAAATATCCGCGGTCATAACATTGGGATGGAAACGTATGATATCTATAATATTTCTTTACTTGTCCTTCTCAAATTATTGACATATTCTTACCACTGTTGCAGTTCCCATCATAGCAGCTTTGCATGGAGCTACATATGCTGCGATTAGATCAATGGCATCCAAATTAGTATCCGTTGAAGAATTGGGTAAGTTACATTTTAATTAAGTAAAATATGTACTTATCGAAGTTCATAAGAAATTTTGCCTAACAAGGTATTTGTCAGGTGGAGCTTTGCAAGGCCTAACATTTACATTTTAAATTTAAATAACAAACCTACTAGTACACACTTCCCAAATAAAAAAGAAGATAAAGTGTGCATAACGCTGTGAAGAAACAACAGCCGTAAAAAAAAAATTGTAGCCAACAAAATCTGATTTCAGGTAAGATCAACTCCCTGATCAGTTTGACGGAGACACTAGGAACCCTGATCTTCGACCCCTTCTATTCTTCGCTTTACGTCGCCACTGTGGAACGGTTCACGGCTGCCGTCTTCGTCTTTTCTGGAATCATGACGTTGCCTGTCTTGGCTGTGTTGTTGTAAGATATTTGTTATATGATAAGTAAACCAGGCGGCACTTTTTTTATGCCGAGCAACTCACAGTTCGCTTTAAAGATATGATTTTTGTGCCTTATAAGTTATAACCAATGAATAAGGTGGTAAAAGTGTTACTAGTAGCATATTTCTATTTATCGTCGAGTTGATTGTAGGTAGGTAATTTTGTGAATTCTAGGTTGCATGATTTCTTATTTGTATTATATTAAAAACAGTAAAGTTTGAAACAGGCATGAGACGCAAAATAAATAATTTGCGTCATGTGATGTTGCTCACACAGACCACTTTTTTAAATGTTTTTTTCCTTAATTTTTCAGATGGTTCTACAAACAACACAGATGGGAGTTGAAACAAAAAAATATTCAAGAATTAGCGCTATAATATAGATACACTTTTTAAATTCTTGTCAATTCTTCCTAATAAATATCATAATTTCACGTTAAATTCTTCTTCATTTGAACCGACAATTGCCTACATGGAAGAAAAAGCTTCCGGGCTATTCTCATTCTAAGACATTATTATATTATGTTGAAAATATTTCCTCGTGACAAGTATTTATTTCCTTTAACGAAAATAAACTATAGTTTTAAATATAACGAAGCGAATATATTCTTACAGATTTTCTAGTTTTCTTTTATCTAAGATAATACTTGTTTGATTAAAGTACAATCTCTCTTATTTACTCAATATACTCTTGAAACAATACATTTTTGTATTTCTATTTTAAGAAAAGGTGGTTTTATTAAGCGAAGAATCATATTTTTGGTAAAGGAAATAAATACTTGTCACGAGGAAATATTTTCAAGATAATAATAATGTCTTGGATTGAGAATATCCCGGACCCTTTTTTTTTGTGTAGCCAGATCTGTCTGGCGGACAGGTCTGTTCAAGTATAAACCCAGCATGAACGTATTTAATAATTAATGACGTTTATAGGAGTAATAAGGGTTAACGTGGTGGATATGTCAATGTTTGTTGTTCGAAATCAGTCTCCCGAAGACATTAGTCAAAGCGAGCAGTTGTTATTGTAGAACCTGGCAAAAGAGAAGCGCTCAAGATTTGTCCATTTTTTATAGGTAAATATGTAGGCTGTCGTGGGGTGGCCGGCCTTAGAATTGTCCCCCACCATATCGTCCCGTGGTTGCAGTAGGAGTCTGCTAAGGGAATATACCGGGCGATGGGCAGCAGCATCTTCCGAAAGCCTAAACAACAATAAACAAAAAATAACTGCGCGCGCCAACCCGTCTGCCAAGCGAGGCGCGTATGGCAAACCCCCCTTAAAGGGGAGACCTATGTTCAGCAGTGGACGTCTTATCGCTGAGATGATGATGATGATGATGAAAGAAATAGTTTGAGTCCCATGGAAGGACATAGATTTTTTCCGACGGTTGAAAACAGGGAAGAAATTACTAAAGAAAACTATTACTTCGCACACAAAGTCACGGGTAAAAACCAGTATAATATATTGCTCCATTATTTTAATAGGAACTTAAAGGTTGTTTAAACAATCTGATTTCATATCGAGGGCTGTATTAGCATTGAACGACAAGGAGCCGAACAAACAACGTGCAGTAAACAGCACTATTTAACTATCATATAAATTGATAACACTTCACTTACAGCGTGCTATTATGTGACGATTATAATGAATAACTGTGCAATGATGGAGATAAGTGAATAATAAAGATTGTAGATGGAGAACCACGTCATTGGTAGTTTGTTACTCTTAGTTCTCGGATATCTACCAGGAATAATGAACTGATGAGATCATAAATCGATAGTAAGTAATCGATTATTGTACAGAAACTCAAGTGGTCACAAAAATCTAATACTTGAACAATAGAAAAGGCGAATCAGATTCTAAAATTTAAAATTATTTTGTTATAACAGTCATTGCCCACTTTTCCGCTTTTTCAATTGAGGAAATAATCATGAGGGAACCTGCATACATCCGCGGAACCTGCAGAAATTCACCATAATAAATAAGGTTTTTAAACTCGAATACCTATTCAACTGTCAAGTGATATAAACGTATAGGCTACTTTCTAATATATAAAATTAATTATTTCATTGCTTAATAAAATAAAATTTTCAAAAATACACGTGAAAGTCAGGGTGTAACGTTTATTTACGCTTTAATGATTTTATAATGGTTAAAACTTTTATAAAGGTTACGATATTGATCATATAGTATTGTGATGTCAACAATATTAGTCTCCCGTATAAACTCCATAATAATATCACAATCGTTTTTACGCTTCCTAAAATGTAGCTGATTTAACTTCATAGGAAAGTAGCCTATTGTAACTTTGTTTACAGTCTGTATTTTACACTAGTCTTAATGGACACTAATAACACACATTGAGTCTGTTTGTAAACGTATGCATTCATCCGCAGACTCCTGTGACATCAACAAAGCCATAGTCAGTAACATACAAGAAGGTGAACAACAAGGCAACATTTTGTTTAACCGAATAAATAAGCTAAAGAGATGGATACACCATCTAATAGTTCTCGAAGATGTATTTTCATTATACGCATCGAGGAATACTAAAACAAAACATGCTATATACTAAAGCAAATTAGGAATCATCCTTGTTCAAATAGACTAAGAAATATCAGTAACGCAAAAGTGTTTCGACAAGTCGCAGTGAAATGAGTATCCAGAAAACAGAAGAAAAGCCTCTAAAAGATGAAAATGAATTTAAAACAAAAACAGTTTATGAAAAACTATGCTTTATTAAGTGTAACATCACTGTTGAGCCAATATTCGCCGGATTAGTCATAGGTTCTATGCTTTCTAGAATAGCGATACAAAATCTTAATTTAGATAAAACGTGCAGAGTGAAGAAAGATTATGGTGACATCATTTGCGATGAGCTTATTGAAAGGAAAGGTAATCATACTGAAGAGGAAGGAGAAATACAGAGGATTATATCACAAATTGAAACCTGGAGAAGTGTTATACAAACTGCAGTGCCTACTTTACTTGTCATGTTCATGGGTGCTTGGAGTGACAGGACAGGAAATAGAAAGATTTGTATTCTCCTACCCGTGATGGGAGAGATCTTGGTTTGCGCCAGCAATATTCTGAGCACATATTTTTTCGACGAGATTCCCGTGGAAGTTACTATGGTGCTTGAATCTGTATTTCCTGCTGTTACTGGTGGATGGGTTATGATGTATCTTGGAGTATTTAGCTATATAAGTGATATAACGACACCAGAATGCAGGACTTTTAGGGTAGGCCTAGTCAACCTTTGTTTGACGTGCGGTATTTTATTTGGGACTTCGTTGAGTGGCTTTCTGTTGAGATTTGGAGGATACTATGGAGTATTTTGTACAACAGGGTTTATACAGTTAGCCAACGTTCTATATGGATGCATTTATTTGAAGAAGAATACGAAACCTGATCACGATGCAAATGAGAAGGTAACTATAATAGACGTATTTATTCGCATTAATTAATGTTGAGCAATATTTGCAAACTTGATGGATAGTTTAGATTTGGTGTTCTGCTTAAAAAAAGTAGGAAATAAATAGTGTTTTTTTTCAATAACTAGCCATATTGTGCGGGGTAATTTGGTAGGCCATGCTAAACAACTTTTACTATGGGGCCAAAACCGAACCCCTCTATTTTTTTTGGCTGTTTCATACATTTCAGCCGATCAGACGATGACGTTTTGTATGGGGATGCCAATTTTTTTTTTGGGAGTTCGGGATTGGTCCTATAGAAAAAGTTGTTCAGTTACTCAGTTCAGTCACTGAACATCTTGACAGATGATTGTTGCAGTGTGTGGATTGGATCAGTTGGTGGTGCCGGTACATCGTCTTCTTCTTCACTTTTGATCTCGTCTTTAGTTTTCTTTATTACCAATATCTACGCCACGAAAGAAACTAACGACTCGTCTTTCTACAAAAACGTCCCGTTTCATTCATTAAAACTTTATCTTGTTATAAATCAGTCAGTTATTAATTATGATACGTTGAACTTTGCAGAAGGATCCCTTAACGGCCAAGTACCTAATCACGATGCAGAAAGAGACAGCTGAAGTTGTAACCAGAAAGCGAGAGGGAAATAACAGACTGAAGATTATTTTAACACTCATAGTTGTAGCTATGGCTTATGGTCCAAATCACGGTAAGATGAAAGTACTTTTATATCAATACCTACAGCACCATATATAACTGTAAGATTAACGCTAAATGGTAATGCCCATTTTAAATAATAACTTTTGAGTTATAAGGAAAATTGGCCTGTATTTTTTACTTTAAAAATGAACCGCAGAATGTAGTTCAACAAAAAACAACTTTATTTGATATTTTGACATAATATGGATTAATATTTTGCTAGGGATCCCAACAATTGAATGAGGATATTTACAGATTTTACTGTTGATTACAATACCAAAAAAATCAGTATTTTTTTGTTGTGTATAAATTAAAATAAAACGTGTCAAAACTCGGTGAGCGGGGGACTTATGACCTCACTAGCTGGTTAAACGTATTGTCTTCATCAATTTTATTTTACTGAGGAGTTCTTGAAAAAACACACGTGCCCGAATATCTAGCGGCATTTAAGAAAACCCACGTTTCAATAATAACGAGATAAATAAATAAAACCGTACTCATATACCGGGTGTTTCCTGTAATAGGAGCAAAAAATTAAAACGTAGATTCTACTCCTCAAATCAGGCAACGTTTGTTCAGCGAATTTTAAAAATAACTTATGGTTAGATTTTTAGGACACTTTAAAGTTTTTCCGAACACGCAATGTATTCCGACATTGATTATGTCTGTAGGGTGACAAGCAATGTCCAATAGACGGATTTTAACGTACATTGATAATACTATTTAGCTTGTATGAAAATGAGGCAATCTACATAATACATCTTTTTTAAAAGTTGTTGAACAAAAGTGTTGTTGTTTGAGGAGTAGAATCTACGTTTTAATTTATTGCTCGTATTACAGGAAACACTCTGTATGTACCGTTTTCTTTAAAAATAATTTCCGAAAATAGTGAAAAAATATAGATCTATTTCGTATATTTCATGATTCTGAGGATGATATAACAATATGTTTCAACAGAGTCATGATACTAGTTTTGTATTCACATGTTTATGATACCTACATAACATGCTACTTCCTGCAATATTGTGTTTTGATTAAACGAATGGCCTTGCTAACCTGCCATTGATAGACTATAATTCTGAGTTCTCTCACAAATGTTCTATACAACAGAAAAAAGTATTCAATGAGTTTGCTATAATTCTAGTTTTCAATATGGGAAACGTAGATTTTTGAAAGGGGATACAGCCGAAAACTGGAATTCGGATTTTGTTTTGAGTTTCTGTACCTATAGGCGATAAAAGTTTGAACTGAAGTTTTTAGTCAGGCATACTAGTAGGTAATTAGAAAAACTAAGGGTGCGGCTTTAATGGCGAGCGTATAGCGGCGCATTCAGCGGAGCGTGCAGCGTTTTGTCCAGCTTCGATGGGATTTGAGCGAGCACTGAGGCCCCTCGCAAACGTTTGCATTGCATTGATTATCACGGACGACCTGTGTCGGACGCGCCACTGTTCGCATTTACTCAGTTTCTACACTTAGGATTTATAGAGAAATATTGGGCTTCATGTCACTATTGCCACTAGTCAATAAATGGCTAAGAAATTAAGATTATTTTCGTACCGTCAACGCCAAAATGATGTACACCTTACTCCACTGCAATAAAGATCAAAACTGTATACATATTTTTAACCTTGACTGTACCCTACTATACACATTAATTGGGATTACTTTTTACTAAACACGTCTGTTTTAATATTACAGGAGAATCCAAGGTGCTATATTTGTTTCTGCGTTACCGTCTCAATTGGGATGCCGTGAAGTACAGCATCTATTCTACATATAACACTGTCACACACTCCATAGGTGAGTACCGTGTTTATATAAACAAAAGCATTTGCAAGCAACTCAAGCAAGGCATTTGCCTACATATATACTAAATTACTTTCATATTTATAAATATTTGTTTACTTGTTGAAAAAAAAATTAACCTATTAAATCAATAAAAAACTTTCATGATACGATACTTCAATAATGTTCTTCATAATTCTTCTCTCATCTTTTTTTTATTTTATTTTTTTATTTTATTTTATAATATTTATATTCATTCGATTAGTCATAAATGTCTTCTCATTCTACAAAAGGGGTTTTGCTATATTTCCTATACTAGTCCAAAGCAGATTGTGTCTTGGTACGCTCCTTTAAATGTCTTTCAGTGTCAGCAAGTAAGTAACAGATTTTCTTATGATGTTTTCCTTCGCCAATCGCCGCGCCTACTTATATACCTACTAGAATATATTGAAGGACCAGCACAGTACTGATGTGATCTTTGTCTGTTGCTACTGATACTGATATATGTTTCAAAATTACAGCGGTATGATGTGGCCAAGCGGAATCCAAGACTTGCGGTTTGGATGTCTAGTTGTACGACGTTCCGTATTGTATAACCAAATTGCGTTGCCTATTGTGTTCTTTATCATCGTCAAGCGTTAATGCTGTATTTATTGGCCGGTTTGTTAGCATTTAGCCATAATATATCGTTTCTTTCTTTCAAAATAACAATATTTGAAAAAAAAAATCATTTACGATTTTCCAGGTGCCTTGTTCTCAATCAGTGTGTTCAGCAAGCGCTGGGGCTGGGACGACTCTATGCTCTGCCTCATCTCGATCATCAGCAAGATGGTCGGCTCGGTCTTCATCGCGTTTGTCGCCACCGACTTCCAAATGTTCATGGGTAAGTTTATAAAAGAAGGTCGTATCAATGTTTTCAGCAAGCACTGGGGTTGGGACGACTCTATGCTCTTCCATATTTCCATCGTCAGCAAAATGGTCCGCTCTGTTTTTATCGTATTTTTCGGCACCGAGATCCAAATGTTCATGGGTAAGTTTACAAAAGAAGGATGTACCAATGTTTGCAGCATGCGCTGGGGCTGGGGCGACGGGCGACTCTATGCTCTGCCTAATTTCTATCGTCAGTAAGATGGTCGGCTCTGTCTTCATCGCGTTTGATACCACGGATTTTCAAATTTTTATAGGTAAGTAAGTTTATAAAAGGGTCATTGTCTACCATCATCACTGATCAAGATATTCGGCTATGCGCGTAAAGAAGTACTCCTTTTTTAATTTATGTGATAAACTCATTAGTTACATTCACACAAGCGTCCAAATCAATGCCGTCAAACTTTACATACATTTAGTATTGGTGTTGACGAGTGTAGAACGGGCTCAAATCTGGAGAACGTCTCTTCTAATCTTGCAATATAACTTTGTATTACAGTTCCTTTGGTTGAGATCCTGAACGCAACTACGTTTACATCGTTGAGATCGATGGCTTCAAAATTAGTGCCCAGTCAAGAAATGGGTAAGTAAGACCATTCCGAAGAAAGAAAGCAGGTTGTAAAGGCTGCTGCAGCATTCGTCGAGCTAATTTCTTACCGGCTTGCCTATTTGAGCACTCTTGGAAAAAAGTTTTATATATACATTAGTGACATAATTAAGCTTTTCAATCTCATACCTTACCTACTCGACACGGTGACTGAAAAGTTATTTATTATGTCACGAGTGTATTTTACATAAAGAAACCCTTTATATAATTTAGTGAAGCAATCCCCCAGGGGATTGTGCCGACGTCGGGTAGGAAGACGTTGTCCTAATAATTTTGTATGAAAACCCATAAGACCATCGTCAGCGATGTAGAAAACTATTAGCCTCTTAACTCTGACTCTTTCCAGGAAAGATGAACTCTCTCTTCAGCTTAGTGGAGACGTTGGCGGCACTGGCTTTCGATCCCACCTACACATCGCTTTACGGGGCTACTATGAAGAATTTTACAGGCGCTGTGTTTCTCTATAGCGCGTGTAACACCGTACCAGCTATATCCATATTGATGTGAGTACGTTTTAACGATGCAAAAGCATTCTAAAAAGTTTGAAAAGCTTAGCCCAGGACATCCTATCATTGGCACTATATGTGGACGAGTTTAGTGCAAGGGACCACTTTGTCGATTTACTAGGACACTTTTTTAAGTGGATTGTAATGTGCCTAAATTGAAGTATAAATATCTTCTTTTTATCTTTTTCTTTCACTGATAGAAGTGATAGATAGTGCATATTGCGTAGTTTTAGAAAGTACTAGTAAGTCCATATCGACAAAGTGGTCCCTTTGTCCTTACATTGACACATATAGACACTATACATAGGTACATAAAACAAAGTGTAAAAAAAATACTGGTGATCCTTTTAAGGCCATAATTGTTATTGTATTCTAATTATGAAAAAGTAAGAAAAAAAATCTCGCGTAAAAAAAGAATGGTTTTGTATGGAGGGTTGGCCAGCTGTGACGTGTCCCATACAAAACAATATTTTTCCGCGTCCCAAAAAAATTTTCTCCTACTTTTTCTTACTCGAAAAACGGTACCTATGATGCCTTTAAACGGATCACCATTATTTTTATTACACCATATATATACAGCCACAGTCTAAAAAAATTTTGAGGCTCCAAGTCTAAAGCGCCATCTGGACGAGAGCAACCCAAAGGTACCGTGGTAATACCGTAATAATGGTAACGCTACCAACTACTAGATGGCGCTGAGGGGCAGAGAGTACTCTGCCCTACATTATACAGCAGCTTTGGTTGGTCTCGTTCAGATGACGCTTCAGACTTGTATCCTGAAAAAGTTCTTAGACTGTGAAGTGAAGTATATGTATGTACAGTCAACAGCAGAAATAGCGATAACATGTTTTCTTATACCGTGAAGTTGCTTAATTCTTTAATCGAACTCTCGGAGCGTAAGCGAAGTGAGCTCTTACAAACAACTCCAGACCAAACTGTCACCTGGCTACTGGGACGTCTCGGCATTTGGATGGCTTTTTGATTTCGATAGTTTGTCCGACGATAACTTTAGTATCGTTTTTCTGATCATTATGAAATTTCTTGGGGCTGTAGCAGAGGTACATAAAATTTGTAAGTTCGTATATGAGAAGGATCGATCAAGTGGTTATGGGGCTAGAAGGACAAAAAAAAATCCTCCTTGGGGTCTTGTTATATTGGTCAACTCTTTTGCAAGTAAATCGCGAGTTCTCAGTTCGAGGCGGACTACTAGTTTAATTAGAACACAAAATAGCCGACCAACAACGTTCATACAATAAAATTATTCTTCATTTACAGTTGGTTCTTCATACAACACCGCCAAGAAGTAAACGAGAAGAAAGCTGAAACAATAATCCAAAAACTTGATGTCATGTGTGAAGTTCCTGAAAAACCGAAATAATCAGTTGAAGATCGCAACTCGACCAGCGAGGCGAAGCCATCGATAAAAATAATTTTATACAAAAAAAGAACCGACTTCACTTAGGATCCGCTATTCCAAGAGGAAGTGGCCGAGTTGCTGTAAAAAAAGTGAAATCACTATAATAGTTGAAGAGTTCCCTCGATTTCTCCAGGATCCCATCATCAGACCCCGACTTGGTGGCAATGGGACCATCTAGGGGTTATATTAATATAATAAAAAAATTTTTTTTGAAAATTGGTTCACGATTCTCGGAGATATCGAGTAACATACATACAAAAAAAAAAAGATAAAAAAATTCAGTCGAATTGAGAACCTCCTCCTTTTTTGAAGTCGGTTAATGAAATGAAGTTCTTACGTCGATATAAATTGCGAAATGTCACGCTTTGCAACGGCTCGGTTATTGTTTATTGCATAGTAATGATTAAAGCATTGATTCCAAAATATGCAGTATTTTATTATCGAACTCGCGGAGCGCACGCGAAGTGAGTTCTTACAAACAACTCCAGACCGAACTGTCCCCTGGCTACGACGTCTCGGCATTTGGATGGCTTTTTGATTTCAATAGTTTGTCCGACGATAACTTTAGTAACGTTTTTTCTGATCTTTATGATCTCTTAGGGCTGTAGTAGAGATACATAAAATGTGTAAGTTCGTTTATGAGCAGGATCAATCAAGTGGTTATGGAGCTAAAAGGAGAAAAATCCTCCTTGGGGTCTTGTTATATTGGTCAACTCGTTTGTAAGTAAATCGCGAGTTCTCAGTTCGAGGCGGACTACTAGTTTTATTTAATAACAATTTTGAACATAAAACTCCCACAAAAATGTAATTAGAGTTTGACAGTGGAATTCGCAGTCTCATTTAATAGTACATTACTTCAGAGGCCGTGAAGTAAGGGATGTAAGGACGAGATTGCGGTAGACGGCCGAGTCGCAGCAGACGAGGCCGGATAAAGCGAGTCCTGCAATCCCTCTTCCGGCCAAGGATTGTAAAGTGCTTTTCTCAAACATTGTAAGAAAATATTGTTACGGAGACGGGGTAAAGACGACATGAAAGGAACGTTTTTTTTTATTTTTAACGGGTTACAGGCGTTTTCAGGCGGCTGAAATCCGTTTTCAGGCCGTTTCAGGGGAAGGCCTAACACATATCAGAGAATCGGAGATTACTCCCAGTTACCACCGTTTTCAGGCAGCTGAAACACGTTTTCAGGCCGTTTCAGAGGAAGCCCTAACACATACCAGAGATTCGGAAATTGCTCGCGGTTACCATCGTTTTCAGGCGCCTGAAACATGCTTTCAGGCCGTTTCAGGCCACTAACACTCATATGGCACTACTTCCTGAAAACCCGTTTTCAGGCCGTTTCAGGCCTAGTTACACCCCTCTTGTCTCCGGAACATTCCAGAAGGTGTGCGAGCAGGATAGCCTATACGTGGAAACGAGAGATACGATTATAACCGAACAGACTCGAACGTGTTCCTGGAATATTCCAGAAGGGAGTGAAAGGGACGGCCTATACGCGCGGAGGCGACGACACTAATCGATCATGTCTCTGGAACAATCGAGAAATGTGTGAGAAGCATCGATATTCGCTATTCGTGCGTTAGACAGAGAGAACCATGTTCGAGTGCGGCCCGGAATGATCTCGATACCTGCTGTTTACCAACCGTATAGGTACCTACTGTGAATGTTCTGGAAAAACTATCGCACGTATATAAAAGGAGACCGGTAGCGGACGCAGTCAGTTTCCATTGTGATACAGAGCGATAAACATCGGAGAGATTAAGAGTGAACCCAAGTTGTTTAAAAGCGAATAGTGTTTTAGTCGATTACATAGTGTTTATTGTTTAAGTCAATAGTGTTCCTAAGTGATTCCAGTGTTTAGTCGATTTCCTAGTGTTTACTGTTTAAGTCATTAGTGTTCCTAAGTGATTCCTTTTTGTTCAATAAATTTCTTTAACGTTACCTAACGGCTATTTTCTATCCAACGAACCCTACGGCTCGTAACATTTTGGTGTCAGAAGTGGGATAGAGAGATGCCTTTAACACCAAAGAAGGAACAGGAGGAGTCTGGAGGAGATACAGCGGGAGTCCAGACGCGAGCACAAGCAGCACGTGTCACCGCTCGTCGTCAAAGTTTTAACGCTAACCGCAGTATCGACGAAGATCAAGAGCCTTCCAGTCTATTACTGGCTATGCAACGCATGTTGGAGGAACAAGCTCGCCGTCAGGAGGAACAGGCTCGCCGTCAAGAAGAACAGGCTCGCCGCCAAGAGGATAAATTGCTTGTTCTGTTGGAGGAACAAGCTCGCCGTCAGGAGGAGCAGGCTCGCCGTCAAGAAGAACAGGCTCGCCGCCAAGAAGAGCAAACGCGTGCTCTGTTGGAGGAACAAGCTCGCCGCCAAGAGGAAAGCTTGAAAGTGATAGGCGGACAATTCAGGAAAAAAATAGAGAAGTTGGAAATAGAAGTGGATGACAGATTTTTAAAGCAAGAAAAACAAATACTGGGAATAGAGAAAGAAATAAAATATTTGAAAACGAATGGAGTGGTGACATCTGGTGCGCCAGCGGGTAAACTGAAGTTGCCTCCATTCGACGGTACTTCCTCCTGGGGGGCATATAAACTTCAGTTTGAGACCGTATCAAAAGCAAACGGTTGGACCGATGAGCAGGCAGTAACTGCTCTTATGTTAGGGCTGCGGGATCAAGCCTTGACCGTTTTAGACACCATGGCGGGAGAGGTGACTTTGGAACGGCTCAAGAATGCCCTAGAGTCGCGTTATGGTGACTCACACCTGGAGCACGTTTACAGAGCTCAGTTGAAGGATCGAGTGCAGCGGGGTGGTGAGAGCCTGCAACAGTGGAGCTTAGAAATAGAAAAACTCGTCAGAAAGGCTTATTCATCCTCACCATCTCTGGTTGACAGCATGTTAGTACAAGCATTTATAGATGGGATTCGAGACCGTGAGGTAAAGGCAACTGTCAGCCTTGGTCACCACAAGACCCTAAAGGATGCACTAGCCCACGCGTTGGAAGTTGAGGCAGTCCGTAGAGATCCTCGGTCCTATCGCGTTCAAGCGGTGACGGATAAAGGAAAACCCAGAAGCGGACCCACTTGCTATGCATGTGGGGAAACAGGGCATATGCGATTTTCATGTCCTAAAAGAAACTCACGGAGTGATGCGCAGATTCGGCGCAGTGAACCGGGAGTAGCGGATGTAATGACGGACGCTGCCGCAGAAAAGCGGCAGGGAAACGAGTAAGCGCCAGGACCACGGGGCGGGTGCTGGCTGGTAATGTGAGGAAGGCCCCAAAAGTCATGATCACTCAGACTCAAGACGGGAATACCTTAGTCATCGACGGGGAAGTCAATGGGACCAAGTGTCAGTTAACCTTGGACACTGGAGCTTCGCGTACTGTAATCAGGTACCAACTTCTGAAGCGTTTTTATGAGAGAAATCCACCCTTACATGGCAATATCCAGCTCCTGACAGCTACTGGCCAGCACATAACCGTTCGAGGAGAAGGTCTCGTTACTTTAAAAATTGGTAAAAACACCTACCGGCACAAAGTGGTAATTGCAGATATAGTAGATGACTGCATTATCGGGTTGGATTTTATGAAGAACTATAACTGCAAAATTGATTTGGAAAGCGGCATTTTCAAATGTGGAATAGAGGAAGTGTTCCTAAATTGTAGTTTGCCCAAAAGTGATTACGAATTCCACAGAGCAATCGTTGCAGGAAGCTCACAGGCACATGACAGTGGCGAACGGCAAGTGGTGAAAAATGTGGGCAATTCTGAACCTTGTAGTATAACTAAGGCTGTACTCGAGAATTGCAAAGAGACCTTGTCAACAGAAGAGCTGTTAAAAGCAAGGAAACTGATGCAGCAATTTTCGGACATCTTTGCCATGAACGATGGAGATCTAGGAAGGACCGGCATAGTTAAACATAGAATTGAGACCGGAACAGAAATACCGATACGTCTGCGACCACGTCGGGTTCCGGTTGCGTACGAAAGTGAAGTACAGAAGATGGTCATGGAAATGGAAAGAAACAACGTCATTGAGCCGTCATCCAGTCCTTGGTGTTCTCCAGTAGTTTTAGTGAAGAAAAAGGATGGCAGTCTGAGGTTTTGTGTCGACTATCGCCGTTTAAATGACGTCACAAAGAAGGATAGCTACCCACTGCCAAGAATCGACGACACTTTGGACACACTAAGTGGAGCAAAATGGTTTACCACGTTAGATTTGAAAAGTGGTTATTGGCAGGTGGAAATCGATGCTAGCCACAAAGAGAAGACGGCATTTTCTACTGGCAAAGGACTCTGGCAGTTTAAAGTTATGCCATTTGGGCTCTGTAACGCACCTGCCACCTTCGAAAGATTAATGGAAAGAGTGCTGTCTGGACTAATTGGGGAAGCCTGTCTAGTATACCTGGATGATGTGATTATTATTGGAAGGGATTTTGATGATCATATCCGGAACCTGCAACGAGTGCTTACAAGATTGCGCATGGCTAATCTAAAACTAAGCCCAAATAAGTGTTCGTTCTTCAAAAAGGAAGTTAGTTACTTGGGCCACCTGATATCTGAAAATGGAGTTCGAACTGATCCTGAAAAGATTGTTGCTGTTCAAGATTGGCCAGTACCTAATGATAAAACACAAGTACGCGCTTTCTTAGGACTGTGTTCCTATTACCGAAGATTTGTGAAAAATTTCGCTGATATTGCAAAACCCTTGCACAGACTTACCGAAGAAAAGAGGCAATTTATTTGGGACGAAGAATGTGAAGCTGCATTTGCAGAACTGAAGAACCGTCTGTGTAAAACTCCAATACTAGGCTACCCTGATCAAGAGTGCGAATTCGTAGTGGACACAGATGCCAGTGGAACTGGCATTGGGGGAGTACTATCCCAGGTTAAAGGTGAAAGTGAGGAAGTAATAGCCTACTACAGTAAGTCATTGTCAAAACCGGAACGGAACTACTGTGTCACTCGGAGGGAGCTATTAGCAGTTGTAAAGACGTTACAACATTTTAGCAAGTATCTGCTTGGACGTAAGTTCCGTCTTAGAACTGATCACGCTGCACTGAAGTGGCTACTTCAATTCAAGAACCCGGAAGGACAAGTGGCTCGATGGATTGAACAACTGCAAGAGTACGATTTTACAATTGAACATCGCAAAGGCAGATCCCACGGAAACGCAGATGCTTTATCCAGAAGGCCATGTCATGATGAGTGCAAATATTGCGTGAGGCATGAAGAAAAAGAACTCGTTCACGTGAGGTTACTTCGGACAGACACCATTAGTCCAGACTGGTGTGGGAAAGCGATTCAAGAAGCACAACAACAAGATAGCGACATCAAGCCCATTCTTGATTGGATGAGATCGTCGGGTACTAAGCCACGGTGGAGTGATATCGCCTCCACAAGCACCACAACCAAGAGTTATTGGGCTCAATGGGACAGTTTAGTTCTGCACAACGAAGTGTTGTGCCGGAAATGGGAAAATGCTCGTGGTGACGAATCCCATTTACAGTTAGTTGTACCAAGATCCAAGATCCGCGAAGTGTTGGAAATGTTTCATGATGGTTCATCGGGTGGACATTTGGGGGTAAAAAGAACCCTGATGAAAATCAAAGAAAGATTTTATTGGATACACTGCCGCGAGGATGTAGAAGATTGGTGCCGGAAATGCACAGCGTGTGCAGCTGTGAAAGGACCGCAGACCAGAAGTAGAGCCGGAATGAAGCAATATAACGTCGGTGCTCCATGGGAAAGGATTGCAGTTGATGTAGCTGGACCTTTTCCGCTATCAGAAAGAGGAAATAAGTACATAATGGTGGTAATGGATTATTTCACCAAGTGGCCAGAAGTATTCGCCATTCCTAATCAGGAGGCAATTACAGTTGCCGAAGTACTGGTGAACGAGGTATTCTGTAGAGTTGGGGTACCCTTAGAGATACACAGTGATCAAGGAAGAAACTTCGAGTCCCAACTCTTTCAAGAAATGTGCCGAATAATGGGAATTCATAAAACGAGGACTACGCCTTACCACCCACAGTCAGATGGAATGGTCGAACGATTTAATCAAACTTTGGAAAGACACCTAGCTAAGTTAGTGGATAGTCACCAAAAGGACTGGGACAAGTATATCCCATTATTTCTACTGTCATATCGATCTGCGGTACACGAGAGCTCGAATGTAACACCTGCCCTGGCCATGTACGGTAGGCAACTTCGGTTGCCAGCAGATATGATCACTGGTGGGCCCCCAGATCCACCAGTGAGTATAACAGAGTATGCCGCGGAATTACGGGAAAAATTACATGAAATCCACGAACATGTTAGAACATCTGAAAGTAAAATCAGTGACAAAACGAAAACACGATATGACAGGAAGATGCATCACGTGGACTTTAAAGAAGGCTCACTCGTCTGGCTTCATAATCCGATAAGACGTAAAGGAAAATCCCCAAAACTTCAAGCTGATTGGGAGGGTCCCTACACAGTAATTACGAAAATTAATGACGTGACTTATCGCATAAAGAAGATGGGAAGTGCGAGGAACCTGCCTAAGATTGTGCATGTGAATCGATTGGCACGATACAATGGATCTAATAATGCTCGGGACGAGCATGTCTAAGGAGGAGGCAGTGTTACGGAGACGGGGTAAAGACGACATGAAAGGAACGTTTTTTTTTATTTTTAACGGGTTACAGGCGTTTTCAGGCGGCTGAAATCCATTTTCAGGCCGTTTCAGGGGAAGGCCTAACACATATCAGAGAATCGGAGATTACTCCCTGTTACCACCGTTTTCAGGCAGCTGAAACACGTTTTCAGGCCGTTTCAGGGGAAGGCCTAACACATATCAGAGAATCGGAGATTACTCCCAGTTACCACCGTTTTCAGGCAGCTGAAACACGTTTTCAGGCCGTTTCAGAGGAAGCCCTAACACATACCAGAGATTCGGAAATTGCTCGCGGTTACCATCGTTTTCAGGCGCCTGAAACATGCTTTCAGGCCGTTTCAGGCCACTAACACTCATATGGCACTACTTCCTGAAAACCCGTTTTCAGGCCGTTTCAGGCCTAGTTACACCCCTCTTGTCTCCGGAACATTCCAGAAGGTGTGCGAGCAGGATAGCCTATACGTGGAAACGAGAGATACGATTATAACCGAACAGACTCGAACGTGTTCCTGGAATATTCCAGAAGGGAGTGAAAGGGACGGCCTATACGCGCGGAGGCGACGACACTAATCGATCATGTCTCTGGAACAATCGAGAAATGTGTGAGAAGCATCGATATTCGCTATTCGTGCGTTAGACAGAGAGAACCATGTTCGAGTGCGGCCCGGAATGATCTCGATACCTGCTGTTTACCAACCGTATAGGTACCTACTGTGAATGTTCTGGAAAAACTATCGCACGTATATAAAAGGAGACCGGTAGCGGACGCAGTCAGTTTCCATTGTGATACAGAGCGATAAACATCGGAGAGATTAAGAGTGAACCCAAGTTGTTTAAAAGCGAATAGTGTTTTAGTCGATTACATAGTGTTTATTGTTTAAGTCAATAGTGTTCCTAAGTGATTCCAGTGTTTAGTCGATTTCCTAGTGTTTACTGTTTAAGTCATTAGTGTTCCTAAGTGATTCCTTTTTGTTCAATAAATTTCTTTAACGTTACCTAACGGCTATTTTCTATCCAACGAACCCTACGGCTCGTAACAATATTATAAAATAACTACTAAGTAATCAAGTAAAATGTTTACATTGCATTGCGCCTTTTTATTCTTTAAACTTGACTTGACATTTGAAAAATCTATTCGAGCACCATGTTTAACCGCTTAATAAATATAGTTCTTTTTTAATTTTAATGTCGCAAGTATGCTTTCATAGAGAGTGGTCGTTGGCTGTATGTAATATTTCCTTTGTCAGTGTAATCTTAGTAAGCAGATTTAAAAAGTTAGAGCAGCGGACAATAATGTACGTTTCATACTAACTCCATAGGCTCCATAGGCTCCATAGGCCTAAGGCCAAGAAGTAATGTAAGGAGCCTTAAATGAGCAACTTCATGTCTTCATTTCGTGACATTAACGCATACATTTCGGAGTATGTTTGAGAAAAAAACATTTAATTATTTTTATGATATACTTTTCTAATTTTATATACCTATACACACCAATTACCGTAAGTTGACCCCTAAGAAACAATATTGATACTGGGTAGAAATGGAATCCATTGGCATAAAAAAAAGGATGTGAAAAATAAGAGTTCTAATTTTCATACAAATTGTATGGGACAAGATTTCCTCGATTTGTTGCTACAAGCTTTTGATCCTGGATCGATAGGTTTAAAAAAAAGTTTGTTGAGAATTACCTTTTTCTCGTACTCTCTATATTTTTTCCAAAATCTGTAAACGCCAATGTTCATTAATTTGAAATCGAGGGAAGGTGTTGTAAGATCATTTTCGCGTAGCAGCAGGGGATCTGGTAGCAGCCCTCACAGGACCAAAAAGAAAATCCATCCTGTAGACTTACGCCCTTATTCATAAACGTCTCAATTGGTTAATTTAGGTATGTTTTGTCCTTTTTAGGGTTCCGTAGCCAAAATGGCAAAAACGGAACCCTTATAGTTTCGCCATGTCCGTCCGTCCGTCCGTCCGTCCGTCCGCGGTCTAGCTCAGTGACCGTTAGCACTAGAAAGCTGAAATTTGGTTTGAATATGTGCATTAACCAAGCCAAGAAAACGGTAGAATAAAAACGCGAAAAATATATTTTGTTAGGGTACCTCCCGTACACGTGAAGTGGGGGGCGAATTTTTTTTTCGTTCCAACCAAGTCGTGTGGGGTATCGTTGGATAGGTCTTTTAAAAAGAATTAGGGTCTTTTAGAACAGTTTTTGGATAAACCTAATATTCTCGGAAATAATAGCTCCGAAAGTTTAAAACAGGGCGTCCCCCCCATCTAACTTTTGAATCGTGGGTCCTATAATTTTGAAAAAATTCATGAAACTGAGACTTAATGAGTACCTTCAAGGAAAACTATATTGAAATAAATCGGTTGAGCCGTTTTTGAGTTATCATTCAAAAACCCATAGTGAAAGGACGTAAGTAAAAATGACGTAAGCGCCGCCAAATTTCCCGTAAGAAACGACCTTTTGAATTAATGGTCTCAGTTTACGGAACCCTACACTGAGCATGGCCCGACATGCTCTTGGCCGGTATTTTTTACTTTGACTTTGTGTTGGTTAGAAATAGTCAAAACATTAAATAACTAATTGAGACCTGAGAGACGTTTATGAATATGGGGTTAAGGGCTAAGGGGTTAAGGCTTACCCCGGTAGATATAACACGACAACGAGAGCAACAACGCATTTATATAGCATATTTTGCCATACTATCATTAATACTAGATCTGGGCACCTGGCAGCTATTTATCGGTGGAGGTCAGACAGACCGGGAAACCCTTTTAGTTAGAAAAACGGAGTACCAAGGTACGTAAAAACAGCTGAAATTGTCTCATTTATAGGGCTCTTTACGAATAGACTCACATTTTACACATAAGGAAAAAACTAACTTTCTTCAACTGTCGGTTTAGATAGATGATTTTGATATCTTAAGGTTGGTTTTTTTTTTAGATATTTATTCTTCAATTTAGGCACATTACAATGCACTTATGAACGTCAGAGAGAAAAGAAACTACCACCGGTTCTAACCCTACACCTCTGACCCGAGAAGTATTACTTATTACCGGCAAGAAACTCGGCGGGACTTATTTTTTCAAAACAGTACTACAAATACATTAAAGATACATTAAAGATAGTTGATTGCACCAAACCGACTAACGCCATCGTTAAAATATACTTTTATGAAAAGTTCTTCACCAGCCGTTAGGGTAGGTTGCACCACGCACAATTAACAGACTCATCAACGCTAAATATGGCGACGGAGCTGCCATCCCATAGAAAACTTTACACAACAACATTTTTTCAACAAGATTTTTTTTAACGATGACGTTGACGTTAACAGACGGTTTGGTGCAACCGGCCCGTGTGTACAACGAACTGTGAATAATAAACGACGGATACGTTCTGCAAACTCAAAACCATTTATGTTATTTAAATAACGCCCATTCACGTCGTTTCGAACCATAATAACTGCGATTTGAGTCACACTCCATGTTTGCCGGCAATTTCTAAAATGACTCGCATTTACTTTCTACGTACATCGAATATAAAATCATATACAGAGTCATGAATTTATTAACCCCGATCTAAAAACCGAATTTGCATCAAAAAGCCGTCAACAAATTATTTTTGAATAACGGATTCTAAAAATTGGACGGGTAGTGCATACCTCTGGGCTTTGGGGATATTTAAAATATACATTTTAAATATTACATTCGATTTTAATAAAGTAAAAATATTTAGCGTTCTTCACGGGGGCGAGAAGTGGCTCACGGAGAGCCGTTTTGCTGCATTGATAGTAGCAAATGGAAATCCGTGATCTCTGCCTACCCCTTTTGGGATATAGGCGTGATTGTATGTATGTATGTAAAAATATTTAGGTCTGAAAAATTTAAGTATTTACTGTAAAATTATTTCATGCAAATGTAACGTAAATCACACTTTTAATGTGTATAAGTTGGTTTATGAATGCCGCAAATTTTAATATCAAATGTGTTTTGAAATGAAAAGTAACATTACCACAAATAAATTTACAGCTATTTTGGCGTCATGAATACGCAATAGAAACGTGCAATAATAACTGAAAAACAAATCAAAATATTTTTTTTACAATTATTTTAATTTGTTTATTTAAGTAGACATGCAACTATAATATACATTATAAACTTACATAGATGTCATATACAATAGTACATTACGCACCTAGGGCGGTAAAATAAAGAACGGCTCAGATCGCGGATATTTGTGGCCCGAACCGAAGGTAAGGGCCATAGACAAGCGATCTGAGGCCTTCTTTATTACCGCCCGTGGTGCGTACACAATTTTACGTCTTCTCCTGGGTGTGAAGTGAGATTTGCCGCTGCGACCGTGGGCGTAAAATCTCACTTACCGCCCAGAGTGACGTAAAGGAATATGTGACCTAGGCCTCCGGTGCCCTGGGCTAGAATCGAACCAGCGACTCCTGCATTCACGGCGGACTTAATTGTAGGCCTTATAAGACACTCGTGTCATCTTATTATGATAAAACCACACTCGTGTTTTGAGGACCCTCATTACGTAGCAGTTACATAAACTACCATTATGTACTACAAGTATACCTACGAGTAGATCGACTAAGTACCTAGGTAAACTATTAGATGGAGAGCTAGCCACGCCAGATATGACACAATAATAAGATCGACGAAACCCTTCTAGTCAGTTTGCTATACCATGCTTATTTATAGATCTGGACATCTGGCAACTGTACAGTGGTGGAGGTCAAAGAATGCGAACCACTTCAAGGACACAGAATCTAGAGTTCTGGATTTCATGCAATGTTATGAGAAATTATATATATAATTAGATTTTATCATTACCAAAATTTCTTTTGGAGGAAAGGTGCCAAACGAGGTACTTATAATGAGATTCGTAGTTTGTCGCACTATTTCTGTTGCCGCAATAATATGCAAAGTTTTTTTATTCTAATGTGAAAATATAGGCCCTGGTTTTTACCTATTTTGGTAGTACTATTTTCCAATTCAAACATTTTGCTATTCTGTAACTCTGATCTCCACCCATTAAAAGCTGCCAGATGCCCGGATCTAGCAATAAAGATAAGACAGGAATCTAACCAGGGTTTCGTTGTTCTCATTATTGTATTATATCTGACGTGCCAGCTCTTAGTCCATATACTCTATAAGTCTAGAGGCTAATCAGGTCAAGATTGTATCAAGGAAAACCAGGCAAGTGCATGCTCATTTTTAACCGACTTCAAAAAAGGAGGAGGTTCTCAATTCAACTGATTTTTTATTATATATAAATATTTTTTTGTATGTATGTTACTTGATATTTCCGTGAATCGTGAACCGATTTTCAATTTTTTTTTATCGAACGGGTGAACCCCTAGATGGTCCCATTGTCACCAACTCGCGGTCTGATGATGGGATCCTGGAGATATCGAGGGAACTCTTGAACTATTATAGGCACACCTATAGTGATTTCACTATTTTTTACAGCAACTCGGCCACTTCCTCTTGGAATAGCAGATCCTAAGTGAAGTCGGTTCTTTTGTTTAAAATTATTAGTTTATTATTGAGTATAATACTGATTCGAGATGCAGATATGCAAATATACAGGATGTAACAAAAACGTGATCCGAGTGCATAATTATACATATTATAGTCATCCCAGTATTAATAACTACAACAACAAAAGCAGTTTTTATGGGTTATAAAATAAATGACATGTCACATTTTATTTTTTTAAATACCTTTTGCATCGCTATTTACTCTTATGGATATGCTATATAACGAATCATCCTTACCGCTAATCAAAGCGACGGTCATAGTTAAAGTATAAAAGTAGTTACACTCGATGCTAAAATACTTAGTATAGAAAGTTAACACAAACGGACATTACAATATACGTGTGAGTCAAATTTGCGAGCAATATTTTTTGCCGGTTTGGTCTATTCGTCATTAGACGTATTTTCTTTTTCGACTTGTAGTTTGAATATATCAAAATGTTAGCTACTGAATGGGCCCCGCGGGATGGTCGGAGTAGAGGCAGACTGATGACTAACGACTGGCGGGAACACGCACCAGGCCGTGACGGGTGGCGGAAGATAGGGGAGGCCTTTGCCCAGCAGTGGAACACATCATCATCAGCATTTTTCACACAACAATACATATAAAAAAAAAATACCAAGGTTTAAATCACGAATTATGGAACGCAAACGTTGTATCTAGGGGAAATAAAAGTAAGTAAGTAATGATAAACAGTTGTTTTGCTTAAATCCATCAAAAAACTTTAGCCGAATAGAATAGTGATAGTGATGTTTTCTTTCATTTTGTTATTAAAATACGTACCTGTACCTACATACTATTGAGATTGCTTGCTACTTCTAGTAGAATATTTTCTGATGTAATGCAAAACCTCTTAGTTTGTTAGCGTCTATAGGCGAGCAGTATGCATGTTTGTCGTTGACGCAACAGAAAAATAACATAGGTACATGCATGAAAAGTGCGAGCTCAAGCAAGGAGCATAGAATTATTGTCGCGTTCTGTTAAACTGGTATTAGAAGACTTACTTTTTTATTTCAACTATGGTCACGTGGAACCTGTTGAAATCAACACACGTTACACAACACAACCAGCAGTCGGCGATAGTCCGTCGATACGAAGTGCAATGTACGTTACGAAAAAATATTGGAAATAAATTTAAGGTAAGTAATATATTCTTACTGCACGAGTTTAACTTCTAATTTCCATTGAGGGTAAATGTCGACAAATTGGCGCTGGTTTGAATCTGTAAATCATAGAACCCATCCTTCCGCCAATTAGTACCTTTTCAAAAAAGTGTCACAAATAGGTACTAATTGAAATAGGACTAATCACTTATATTCCTTAGGATACATTTGCGGTGAATAATAATGGGCAATAAATATGTACGAGTAAGTGCATGACGGGTAAAAAAAGTTTTAGAATTTTCTACTATACAAGGTGTAACAAAAATACTGGTGATCCTTTTAAGGGCATAATTGGTATCGTATTCTTATTATGAAAAAGCAAGAGAAAAAAATGGTTTTGTATGAAGTGTATGAACGGCTGGAACGACGTGTCTCATACAAAAAATAAAAATAAAAACATTTTTTTCTCGTCCAAAAAATGTGTTAACTAGTTTTTCTTCAACACGATACCAATTATGCCCTTAAACGGATGACCAGTATTTCTGTTACACTTTGTACATATAATAGAAAATTCTAAAACGTTTTTTAGCCGTCATGCACCTGTACATATTTTCTTTATAATTCAGAAGAAAGTGTTATAATAATCATTTACAACTGGGGAATGTCCAGATGGTCTTTGAAAACAGTCCGTGTTTATTTACTATCAATGATACCTAAAGTACAGTTTATAATAATGAATGAGTTAATTATTTTGTCCTTATTACTAAGATATTATATCAATAGTGATAACAAAACAACTATCAATACGAAACGAAATTATTGGTACCTAGGTAATTATCAAATGGTAAACAATTTTTTGCCCCGTCACACTTTCAGCTGTTAGGAAGTCTATTTTTGATCTTATTTCTACGCAATAAAATTCAAATTCAATATATCTAAATCTCTTATGAGTAAGGTACAAATAATTAGGTAAATATCTAAGTAGTTTTGTTTGCTCACTGATATCAATTTGACTAATTGTAAAGTTGTTCATTTGTTTTTCTGAGTTCATCACTATTTCAAATAAATCTAATCGTAAACATAAATGATTAGGCTAAGCTACTTATTGACTTGCATATTTTTAGGATTAAAATAGAAAAAATATTGGCTATTGTCACATATGACACGTGAAAAGGAAATTACAATCATTTACAATTATTTTGAACTTTTATAATTCACAAGTGCGATTTTCATTTTTAGTTAGAGAATATAATATGATTAGTCATAGTAAAAAATATTTTCTAACAGTTATTGATGATGAGCTTTCGTAAACAATTTGTAAAAATATGCGTGACCTTGAGTTCTAAACGAACGACAAATGGCTAAGACGACGAATGCTATTGACAAAACCGTTATAAAATGTGAAGTTATGTAGCAATAATAAAAAGCGATAGTCTGGTAGAGAAAAATAAAACTTGCATAATCTTTTCTTTGTGTAGTAAACAAATACGTGTATTATACCTAGCGCAATGCTCACAATTGTTAGAAAATATTTGTCATTATTACGTTACTTAACGTATTCTAACGGGGCACAATATAAAATCGGACTTGTGAGTTTTGTCATTTTTATAGGTTAAAAAGGCGTTGTTGTACTCCACTATTAAGGGTTCCGTACTCAAAGGGAAAAACGGGACCTTATTACTAAGACTTCGCTGTCCGTCTGTCTGTCCTGTCTGTCTGATTATGTATTTCTAATGCCGCTATAACAAAAAGTACTAAAAACCAGAATAAAATAAATGTTTAAGGGGGCTTCAATACAACAGACTCGACTTTTTTGCCGTTTTTTAGATAATGGTACGGAGCCCTTCGTGCGCGAGTTCGACTTGCACTTGGCCGATTTTTATTGGTAAATTCGAGTCTCACGAGTTTATAGTTTAAATTTAATATTGGTTTGAAAACTGTTACTAGATATAACTTAACATCAACTTTAAACAGTCGACTACAAAGAGATGTATCCAATTATGGACCTTATTACAAGGCAATATAATTTATTCAGCAGCATCTTCCGAAAACCTAAACAACAATAAACAAAAAATAACTGCGCGCGCCAACCCGCCTGCCAAGCGTGGCGCGTATGGCAACCCATTAAGGGGAGGCCTATGTTCAACAGTGGACGTCTTATGGCTGAGATGATGATGATGAATTGATGATGAAGAAGAAAAAGTGGATACATCTCTTTGTAGTTGACTGAACAACAGTTATCTCTAATAGTTTCTGATATATTCGTCTATCTCATTAGAATTCAAATAAATGTGTAACTATTCCAATAAACCAAGCGATAATCCACAAACCGCCTATAGAAAGTGTTTGTGAAGTACAAAGAGGTCGTTACCCTCACAACTAGTAAGATGTGAGGGTAACGGCCTTACCTAGTAAAGTACTTATTTATTATTATTAACAATTAGCCGTTATTTGCTCTATTATCTACAAAACTTAATTATACAATGCAAGCGTAGACTTAAAGATATAATAGACGCAATAGTCTAAGGCCTTGGGTTTTCTGACCACCCGTCGCCGGCGGCCGGCGACCAACGCCATACAAACATCCGATCGAATCCGATGTTTTGTATGGCGTCGGTCGCCGGCCGCTGGCGACGGGTGGTCAGAAAACCCAAGGCCTAAGAACTTTTTGGGGCTCCAAGTCTTTAGCGCCATTTAGTCGAGAGCGACCTAAAGATAGCCAAAGTAAGTACTAGAGCAGGTGTCATTTCCTCTTACATTTTGGGTATCTTTAGGTCGCTCTCGACTGGATGGCGCTAAAGACGTGGAGCCTCAAAAAGTTTTTAGACTATGGCCGTCTATTATATCTTTAAATCTATAATACAAGCCACGGGCCACGGGTCCACCCGCTTCATAAGAGGATGTTTGTAATTGATAGAAACATGTAGAGGGACCGACCAACATTTTGTGAGTGATCTAGCTTCCTTTTAATATTATGTAATATGTGTTTTTCTATGTATATTATATATAGCCACATACTTAGAGCGCCAGCCGTTTTAGAAGAATCAGTCATCACCTCACCACGCATGATCGGTGTTCTAACTTTCAAATTTTTTGTTTTGTTTTCGGATTATCTTCAATACCTACATTTTTTTAATCAACAATAATGACCTTTAAGCCAAAATTGTGATCAGAAAATATCAGAATCACAAACAAATAAGGTAACTTAAACATTTGATATTGACGCTAAGTAAATATCATTAATGATAATGTATTTGATATGGTTTCGATAATCAATAGAAAACAAGAAAAGGATGAACCAGTGGAATGCAAAAAAGATTTTTAAATGCCATCAAACAGAAACTTTATGGAAACAACACAAGCACAACCCAAAGAAAAACAAAAACACTAAAGTTTGAGCTCAAAAACCGGCCCGAAGCATATTGGGCCATGCTAATATAACCCATAATATCACATCAAACCCAGACCTCTATATATAGTACTAAAGGCCACTAACCAAAGCCGAGGACAGACGGACATACAGACATAACGAAACTACAAAGATACATAATTAGCTATAAAACTCTAAAAATAGTTGGTAACTAACTAACTATTTAAACACAAAAAGTAACTTGACATATAAATATTACATAAATTACTGAACAGCGCCTCAAACAAGTTTGTATGTGTCTAGTTACTTTTTACAAGCTTTTATTTAACTCACAGTGTTTGTCAGTAGATAAATATGTGTGTTAGATGTTTAGGTAGAATCTTGCGAGCCAGATTTGAACCAGTTCCTGATGTCCGATTGAGCTAAAATTTTGCATACCTGCGTAACTTGGATGACAATACAATATTTTGATACCATCGAGCTGGTCTGATGATGGAGACAGGAGGTGGCCATAAGAACTCTGCCATAAAATACCTCAACCAGGTTGAGTTTAGGTTTGTTAGAAACGCGTCGATGAGTATTCCTTGATTTTCTAAAGAAAAGTACAGTCAGCCACAACATCAGAAGCTGATTTGGTACCTATTTCTCCTAACCGATACTAGAATTAGAATCGTCTTAATAAGTCGCTTTTTGGGCTCATTTGACTTGTACTGGTAAGGAGTTGGGACCGATATCACAAGATGGAGCTCATGCTGAACCCTGGGGGCACCTACTAGATCTCAGGTTTGGGGCAACATAGACTCATGCTGTTTGAGCTCATTCGACTTGTACTGACGAGGAGTTGGGACCGGTATCACAAGATGGACTTCATGCTGAACCCTGGGGGCACCTACTGGATCTCAGGTTTGGGGCAACATAGACTCATGCTGTTTGAGGTCATTCGACTTGTACTGACGAGGAGTTGGGACTGGTATCACAAGATGGAGTTCATGCTGAACCCTGGGGGCACCTACTGGATCTCAGGTTTGGGGCAACATAGACTCATGCTGTTTGAGCTCATTCGACTTGTACTGACGAGGAGTTGGGACCGGTATCACAAGATGGAGTTCATGCTGAACCCTGGGGGCACCAACTGGATCTCAGGTTTTGGGCAAAATAACTAGACTCATGCTGTTCGAGCTCATTCGACTTGTACTGACGAGGAGTTGAGACCGGTATCACAAGATGGTGTTCATGCTGAACCCTGGGGGCACCTACTAGATCTCAGGTTTGGGGCAACATAGACTCATGCTGTTTGAGCTCATTCGACTTGTACCTACTGACGAGGAGTTGGGACCGGTATCACAAGATGGACTTCATGCTGAACCCTGGGGGCACCTACTGGATCTCAGGTTTGGGGCAGCATAGACTCATGCTGTTTGAGCTCATTTGACTTGTACTGACGAGGAGTTTAGAACGGTATCACAAGATGGTGGTCATGCTGAACCCTGGGGGCACCTACTGGATCTCAGGTTTGGGGCAACATATACTCATGCTGTTTGAGCTCATTCGACTTGTACCTACTGACGAGGAGTTGGAACCGGTATCACAAGATGGACTTCATGCTGAACCCTGGGGGCACCTACTGGATCTCAGGTTTGGGGCAGCATAGACTCATGCTGTTTGAGCTCATTCGACTTGTACTGACGAGGAGTTGGGACTGGTATCACAAGATGGAGTTCATGCTGAACCCTGGGGGCACCTACTGGATCTCAGGTTTGGGGCATCATAGACTCATGCTGTTTGAGCTCATTCGACTTGTACTGACGAGGAGTTGGGACCGGTGACCGGTATCACAAGATGGAGTTCATGCTGAACCCTGGGGGCACCTACTGGATCTCAGGTTTGGGGCAACATAGACTCATGCTGTTTGAGCTCATTCGACTTGTACTGACGAGGAGTTGGGACCGGTGACCGGTATCACAAGATGGAGTTCATGCTGAACCCTGGGGGCACCTACTGGATCTCAGGTTTGGGGCAACATAGACTCATGCTGTTTGAGCTCACTTGACTTGTACTGATGAGTAGTCGGGACCGGTATCAGAAAATATAGCTCATGCTGAACCCTGCGGGTACCTACTGGATCACGGGTTTAGGACAACAAAGACTCATGCTGTTGTGCTCATTCGACTTGTACTGGTAAGCAGTCTGGACCGGTATCACGAGATAGATTTTATGCTGAACCCTAGGGGTACCTACTGGATCTCTGGTTTAGGACATCATAGGTTCATGCTGTTTGGGCCTTGTGTGACATCCGATGGGTTTATAATTTTGAATGTTCGTTTCGCGAACATTTTAGTAACGTTTTTCTGGTCTTCATGAAATTTGTTGAGGTTGTATCGGTGGTATATAATAAGAGACTTCAATGAGCTGGAATGACCAGGGGGTTCTAAAATCAGAAGGCCTAAAACAGTTTTGTTGAGGGGTTTTATTATAATCGCAAGTTCTTAATTCGAGGCGGACCACCAGTTCTGTTAGAATAGAACCGTCTAAATAAATAGCATATGATTGTCAAAAGAAAATTATACGTGCATAACTATTATCGAACGAGCGAGTGCAGCGACGCGAAGTTCTATCATTCAACCTCGGACACAACTGTCAGTTTGGGTTTTTAGTAGCTGTTTCTCGAAATTATGAGGTCTATGTTAACTTAATTAGGCTTATTGTTTTGCAACTTTAATGTGTCATTAGGGATTTTTCCGTAACATAATGTTCTTTTTGAAATATAACAAAAATATTTGTTTTTCAAGAATTTTTAAATTATCAGGTGATATGGTTTAGCGGTCAGAAATAGCAACCCGTAAGTGTTTCATCACTATTATGATTAAAAAAAAACTCAGCATGCCTACCTTGATGCCTATTGCCTACTTTGATATCAGGCAACACACCCAATGACCATTTCTATTAGCTAAAATTAACAAGCAATAAGAAACCGGTCAACACAGCGAAACGATGTGTTAGTCGAAATGTGCAGGATACGGAACATGTCTCTTAAAAACTAAAAACATAAAAATAAATTTAAATAAAAAACTTTTAAAAACAAGCTTTTATGTGAATGCTCTAAAAAGAGAAAATAAGCTTTTGAGTCAATCAAACTTTTTTTATAGGAATTTTGTACAATTTTATGACATAAAAGCTTGTCGCGAGACTTTCCCGTGTAAAAGAGATTGCACATTTATATCGAGGAAACCTTATGTAAATATTGAATATTATAACAAAATCATTGGTTTCATTCAGTCCGATGTTGAGTACTTATTCTTTGAGTACATTTAATTATTGTCATTAAAAATTATTTGATTTACAATTTTATAATCCACGCCGCAATCCATGTGCAATCTCTTTTACACGGGAAAGTCTCGCGACAAGCTTTTATGTCATAAAATTGTACAAAATTCCTATAAAAAAAGTTTGATTGACTCAAAAGCTTATTTTCTCTTTTTAGAGCATTCACATAAAAGCTTGTTTTTAAAAGTTTTTTATTTAAATTTATGTTATCTTATATCGTTCGGCAACTTTCGTTGCTTACTGTGCCTATGTAATTTGTTAGTGCCTTTGCGGTCTGCACAAAAATATATAGGCTATTCCAATTGAGAATGCACATTGTCACTACAAAAAAAAATAGAAAAACCGGCCAAGAGCATGTCGGGCCATGCTCACTGTAGGGTTCCGTAGTTACCGGCCCGTCACAATACACCCACTCAAAAGGTAGTTTTTTATACGATATTTTGCGGTACTTACCTAATTTTACTATGCAGGACTTACGTCCTTTTACTAGGCGTTTTTTAATTATAGCTCAAAAACGGCTCAACCGATTTTATTCAATATAGTTTTCATTGAAAGTACTTATTTGACCACACTTTTGTAAATATTCCGATTTTTTTGGATCCACGGTTCAAAAGTTAGATGGGGGGAGGGCGCTCTGTTATAAGCTTTCGGAGCTATTACTTACGAAACTATCAGTTTTAACCCAAAATTGTTTTAGAAGGCCTATATTCTTTTTAAAAGACCTATCGTATGATACCCCACACGATAGTGTTAGAGCGAAAAAAATACACCCCCACTTCATGTGTACGGGAGAAAATATTATTTACCTAATTTTTATTCAACCACTTTGTCGACGTACTTAATACACATACTAATAATACATTTCAGCTTTCTCGTGCTAACGATCACTAAGCCGCGGACAGACAGACAGACGAAACTATAAGGGTTCCTAGTTGACTACGGAACCCTAACAAGCGGCACCCATCGCCACAAGATACTCGTACCAAGATAGGAAGTTGCCTAACACTCGTTCAAGTAGTTAATCGATTGTGTTGTATAGTCAGACATTGTGTAGACTTGCAATGTGAGTGATAACGGCCAGAAGTGCTCCTGCGCAATAAGGATAGCTCTCGAACTCTATTAAGTGCGTTACATAAGTAGAGGTAATATTTTTATTTATTTAAACTTTATTGTACAGTAAAAAAGCATTTTACAATTTTTTTGGAGCAAACGGAGAAGTGTTATTATTGGTATAGATGCGAGGTATTCATTGAAGTAGCGAGCGAAACAAGAAAGTTCTTAGGGGGCCCACCGACTATCACTCTGCCTGACGATATCGGGCTGTCAGTCAGAACAAAAATTTGACAGCTCCAAACAACTGACAGGCCAATATCGTCAGGCCGACTGATAGTGGATGGGCCCCATTACAGACAACTTCAGACACAACGGTACTGTCAGCTGGCTACCGGGATACCTGAGGATTTCGATGGTTTGGTTAATCGTTTGAGCTCAAGATGGCTGCGGCGTCTTTCGAATAGTTTTTTAAATGTTTTGTTCATTTACATACCTAGTTCCGTGTGTAAAAAAAAATTGATAGCTTATTGTGCGGTGATCTAACGAACAAGTGTCAGCTAATGAAAATTAGTCTCAAAACGCACGTAACCACCCTTTACTCGAACAAACGGCTATCCGGGGTCTCGGCCACCCACGTGTTTGTAGGGAGGCTATCACGTTACAATCAGCAAGGCATATACCGAACAACGTTGCCTATATTTATTTAAATAAATAAAATGTGATTAACGTCGACAACCAGACACTGGCAAAATTCCCATTGCTGCGTACAAAGGGAGAAAGCCATTTCATTAAAAAAATCAATGGCTTTTTTATTTTGAATGATTGTCAGACTAAGTCCTCGAAGAATGCATTAAAACTGTAAATCCAGTATTCACTCAGATTTACAAAAAAATATTTTTCAGTGTAGCTCCATAAAATTTGAAGATGTCCTGAATTCTAAGGCTGTAATTTCAAGATGAAACGCTTTTATTTTATTTATTTAAATTAAAGTAAATAAACTTATTGATTTATTCGGCTTCCTGTGGAATAACCAACCTGCATTACTGCTACCTACCGCCAAAGGAAATTTAGTACATATTAAAACGTGAAACATAAATAGATGTTTAAGGCATGAAAAATAAATAAAAACATAACTTTTGTTTTATCAGATACTAGCGACCCTCCCTGGCTTCGCACGGGTGCAATGATACATATAAACCTTTCTCTTGAAGTACTCTATCTATTAAAAAAACTTCATCAAAATCCGTTGCGTAGTTTTAAAGATATAAGCATACATACAGACAGACAGCGGGAAGCGACTTCGTTTTATACTATGTAGTGATACTAGTGATATAGGTACGTATGATTCAAGATTTAACTGACAAGCCATAAATCCCAAAATTGCATACAATACTTGTTTTTATGTAAATTTTCAATATTACCACAATTTTTAGCTTATTTGGACGTAAAACTCTGTTATAACTACCATTATTAACCTAAAAGTACACTAAATTATTATGAGGTAAATTTTCACATTTTAAAACTTAATGTACCGAATCTAAACATCCATTTCCAACACATGTATAGTTTATCCTGTAGAGACAGGATATGAAGTTGCGAAAAAAAACCAAATAACATATTTAGTCATTTAATGTTAGTTACAGCGGAAGTATGCATTTTCGCTTCTAATGATAAATACAAGCTAAATGACAGTTCACTGTGTGTAATTATTTTTACGTCACTCTGGGCGCTAAGTGAGATTTACCGCCCTAGGGCGCAGCGGAAAATCTCACTTCACACCCAAGAGAAGACGTAAAATTATGTACGCACCACGGGCGGTAATAAAGAAGGCCTCAGATCGCTTGTTTATGGCCCTTACCTTCGGTTCGGGCCACAAATGCCAGCGATCTGAGCCCTTCTTTATTTTACCACCCTAGGTACGTAATGTAATGTACTATTAATCATGTGTATGAGCTGTTTAGTATAACTGCGATTGGGCAGTTGGTATAAGTTACAGTATTTAGGTAGGTACCTACTAATACTTTTAGAGGTAAATGTGTTTAATTGCTGATAGAATTTAAATGTAAATTTTAAGAGTTGTTATGCAAATATAAGTAGTTAATTTGTTGTTTGTTTTGATGACTTACTTTTTATAAAAAGAAAATTTGTTTGCTCAAGTCATCTACATAGAAAAAATATTACATTATATATTAAATCTAAATTCACTTAAAAAGAAAGAGTTTAAAAATCATACTGCCATTTGACATCCATTATTAAGTTCAGAATTACAAGATACTAATCCTATATTTGTGCATCTACCACGGCTGAAATCAGGTAGTTACCATTTCAATTAAAAATCTGTATACATAAATCAATATACAGTGTGTGGCCCAAAACACGAGCGAAAAGTTCAAACGTAGATTGTAGTCCTCAAACAATAAAACTATTGTCCAACAACTTTAAAAAAAAATGTAGTTTTTAGATTGTCTCTTTTTCATACTAACTAAATATTATTTTCAATGTACGTTAAAATCCGTCTAATTGACATTGCTTGTCAGTCTTGTCACCCTACAGACATAATCAATTTCGCAATACATTGCGTGTTCAGGTAAACTTTAAAATGTACTAAAAATCAAACCCTAAGTTATTTTTAAAAGTCGCTGAACAAACGTTGTTCAGTTTGAGGAGTAGAATCTACGTTTCAATCCTTCGCCCGTGTTATGGGCCACACACTGTATAATAAGAAATCTTCTTAATTATACCCTATGTATCGCCATAAAGTAAGGTCCTGCGCAGATAGATACTAGACATAGTGTAAGAGCTGATCATTGGTGGATATCAGAATAACCAGTAAAAGGGCTTTTTGAAATAACTAACAGTCTCTAACTCTCTCTAATCTCTTTAACTCATCAGTCATCACTTACTAACAATGACAACCGATGCATGTTAGAAGTGCCTTAAGACTCAGATATGTAAGCAACTGTTTATAGGTATAAACATGCATTGTTCCATTGTCATAATCTTTGATACTTTGTCGCAGACCTGATACAGGGTGAATTCAAGGACTAATTTAGGTAGGTATAATTATTTTCTTATTGCAAAATAGGTTTTTATAATACGTCTGTGGGAAACAAAATAGACATAGTTTGAGTGCCGGGGAAGGATATAGGATATACCTAGCTTTTATCAAGGGTGAAAAGATACTTAGACAGCATTATGCTTTTAATTTGTACGTTTTATTATTGCCTATAATAGCTTCTAAATTCGACGTCAATTGATAAATTATATAAGGTAAACTAATATGACTGCGTTTCTAGGCAAAAAAGAATTTCACACGTGCCAAAATATTATTATTATATTGTATTATTATTTTTACTAAAATTTAAATAGATAACGTCTATTTTTATCAAAAATAAAAGTATGTGATTCCGAATCAGTGAATTTAAATGAATTTGTTTACACTTTACAATAACATTATTTCAACTTTCTATTACCTTCGAGCAAATACCAACGCACAAAGTTAAAACTAGTTCACCAAACCATTTGATGTGCCTGGACTTGGCAAGCAAGTGACAATTAAGCAGGTACCATTTATATTGTTAACTGACATCAACTTTATTACTAACGCATAAGAGTTAGCGATGTTCAATGAGTGTTACTGTGAAAACGTCGAATTCACCGTGATACGCAAAACGTTACCGTCGGATGCACACTTTAATGATATGCAATGATGCAGTAGCTAGGTACAGTCACAAAGACTGGCCATGCTCGACGTTGAAGCAATGCAGTTAATAGGAGTGAATTATAAATATGACAGCGAATTTATAGTGCATGGTGTAACGGGGAAGGTATGAGTAATATTGAAAACGAGAGTTTAACAAAAGCTGGAGAGAGAAGCTGTTACAAACTTCCGTCCTCGATTCCACTGATGATTTACCAAATTTCATCTAAAATCGATTCAGCAGTTTAAACGTGAAGAGATACATTACAGACAGAGTGACTTTCGCATTTACAACGTTAGTCAGGATTTTTTCAATAATTTGCTGTGGCTAATCATGCAGTTACTTAGATTTCAATAGTTTAAGAATAGCTGAAGGTTTCATTAGAATCCTTGATTGTGGACATTTTGGGAATTTCCCTTACTGGTTTTACCGCTTGCAAATTCGTTCAGACAAAAAGTGATTTTAGAACGGGAAAGTAGCCAAATATCACATCAATAAACATAATACATATTATGTTTATTTGGCTGTCACTATCATTTTGAACCTGATTGTAAAAAAATTGGTTTTATAATCTTGAGCAATAAGTTCCTTAAAATCATTTCAAATTATATTATGATATAATTCATACATCTTGGTCCCTTGACAGGCTTGCGTAGAGATATTTATATATATCCAACACGTAGTGGCCCTTTGGAGAGATTTGCTGTGTAATGCACTTGCTGGAGCCCATGCATGGGTAATTCAATATAGATATCCGTAAACTGGTCCTCAAACCTCTGACTGGACCTCATTGGGGCTATTGCAAATAAAATGGAAAGAGTATGAACTACGAAGTTAAATATTAGCTGGGTAAAAAAGACTATTAGGTACTATTTAAAAGAAACCCGGACATCTGCCATAACAATACATTATCGAGGCAGCTGGTAACTTGACCGACTATTTCTTCTAGAATTGCCGTCAAAAAGACGTCCAAGCGCAACATCGTCGGTGTGAGTCGATCGCGTTTTTAGGAGAGGTGTTTACCTTATTATGCCAACAACTGTGCATCTTTCACTTGCACCCTGCTAATACACAACATATTATAGCTCAAATGGCTTCTCTCTGGACGGCCAATTAAAGCAAGCCTGAGTTGAGCTCAAGCATCAAGCTGCCCTATCGACGTATAGTATATCTCCATTGTTGATTAGGTTTAACAGAGATTAACTAGTTTATGTAATTTTTGTTGCAGATTGTCGATCTCTATTCAGTAAATGATAGCAGGAAAACAAACAACAGAATAGAACAAAGGATGCTTCTGCTTTACTAAATACGAAAGGCAACATTATCAGCAGAAACCACCATTAAACAAATAAAACATTAAGTGCTATCATTAGCAAGAAGCGTGGTAGTACGAGTAACTGTGAATAAAATCTTTGCTATCATTTCTTGATCTATAGTTATCTGCGACTTTGAGCACATAATTGATATCGGACTAGCAGTCAATAAGCTAATCAGTCAATAATGTCACGGCACACAATACACCGTTCGATGAAGTAGTGATAATAAAGTTAAAAATAAATCACAAAACCATGGAGCAAGAAAAGAATAAATCTACAGAAAAACTAGAAGAAGACCCATTAAAGGAGGCGAAAAATGGACTGTTCAAAGATAAAACATTTAAAGAAAAGCTAGCATATGTCAAAGACAATATAACAGTCGAACCTTTGCTAGCCGGACTTATTATACCAAGCGTGATCTCAAGGTTTGCAATGGGAAATTTTAATTTAGATAAAGCTTGCAGAGTAAACAAAGGCTTTGGTGATGAAATCTGCGACGCTTTAGTGAAGAAAACCAGCAACAACTACACCTTCTACGAACAAGAGGTTCAGAAACTGATCTCATCGATTGACATTTGGAGAGGAGTTGTACATACAGCAATTCCATGCATCATCATTATATTTTTAGGAGCGTGGAGTGACAGAACAGGAAAAAGAAAAATATGCATATTGCTGCCCATTCTTGGAGAAATACTTACGTCTATCAGCAACTTGATCAACGTGTACTTCTTCTACGAAATCCCAGTTGAAATTACAGTGTTGATGGAGACTATATTCCCTGCGTTTACCGGCAGTTGGGTGACCATGTTTCTTGGCGTGTTCAGTTATATCAGTGACATCACTTCAGTGGAAACGAGGACTTTTCGTGTGGGTCTTGTTAACTTTTGCATGACGGCCGGGCTGCCTATCGGGATCGGTATTAGTGGATATTTGATAAAGAACATGGGTTACTACGGCATATTCACTATGACATTGGTGGCTTTCATTGTAATTCTCTTATACGGATGCTTTTGCTTGAAAGAGCCGGAGCAGTGGTTACGAGACAAAGGCCTTCCTGTGGTAAGTTTTATTTATGATTGTTATGCACGAATTTTAAAAACAGAATATTAAACATCACACAAACTGCTAAAGAAATCCTTTATCATTTTATAATATGTGACATTTTTTGTAGGTATTTAGATTTTTCCGTGATCCGTATAACATGGTGATATTATCTAAAATTTAAATGTATTTATTTCGGAATATTATTGCAAAAAACGTTTTTCAGGTTCGTTAAACTCCGACTTTAGCGAGAGCTGATTTGTCCAGTAGGTAGATATTTAATTTTAACTTTGAATGAATTGAGTTCAAAACATAATATAAGGTCACGGACATTAAGTTTTAAGCCATTTTGGTTTCCCTTTACGTCAGAATTTTTTATAAAATAAGTAATAAACAAAATAAAATAGGATGTGGAGGAGAATTCAATTATTTTTGTTTCTTCCTTTTTGTTTATACAAATAAATAACTTATTTTCTTAAAAAATGCTATTTATTAAACCGGAATATTTTATTGCAATGACAAGCGGTTTAAAATTGTATTTACACGCTTTTATTATTTATTTATTTAATATTTATTATACATAAGAAAACTTAACGAACAAAAGGCGGACTTAATGCCATAAGGAAATCTCTACCAGGCAACATTAGGGCAAAACATCTAATATCTTTTTAAAAATTATTATTATTATTTATTTTTAACACCGTGGTTAGTGTTTCTGCTGATTTTATATTATTTTTTCTTATCGGTAATGGTAAAATGCAATCGTGTTGCAATTTTTAAAAGAGGTTAAATAACAAGCGTTGTAAAGTAGGCAGCGTTATCTTAAAAACAATTGAAGATATATGTCTACTTAATAATTAAATTATCAGTGCTTATTAGTTATTAGTAGTGATAAAAGTATGGAGTATGGTCTTATATGTTCCTTATTTTGTTCATTGTTTACCTTAAACAAAATGTATATTTCTCAGAATATATTTAATGTTCATATTATGATATTCTATCATCATCATCATCATCATCTCAGCCAGAAGACGTCCACTGCTGAACATAGGCCTCCCCTTTGGACCTACCTCCCCATAAGTATCGGTCGGAAGCGACTTGCATCCAGCGTCTTCCGGCGACCTTTATAATATAGATTTTTGATATTTTTTAGATATTTGTAATATTCTATAGACATTAGTTATTGTATACAAAAAGTATTGATCAGATACTTTAAAACTTACGTACAGTCATTCATTTTCATAACAGATGCATAAAAAAGGTTTTCCAACAGATGCAATATCAAAACAAATGGGCTGTTTTTAAGTACCTAACTAATACATTTCTATTAAATTTTTATTAAAACTCGTTATGTGCGAGGATTGTTTGGTTAAACTTGCTAAACTTTTCCGAGCTCTCTCTAATCTCCTATGGCCCAGTCTATTTTTTAGGATAAGTGAAATATCGACCCAAGAGTCCTAAAAATAGAACATAATATTATGAAATTGCAGCTTCTGGAACAAGGTCTAATTTTGGTAAAAAAAATTGCCTAATATTTTCTTTCCATAGGCCATTGAGTGATTTATTATGAGCATAATTAGTATAGTCGGAGCACACCAAATTATAAAATCCAGGAATATGGCAGGGTGGAAGTCCAGGTAGTCGATAATTAATACACACGGGATGCGATCAGTAAGAGGTTTAATCAAAGACTAAAAACACATGTAGGTACGAATCTACCCTATACCTAACTATACTAACATACGTTTACCCACATAGTTACTTATATACATCACACAAATCTACACCGCCTTTACAAGTAATTAACTGTAAAGAACCAGTATTAATAGTTCTAAAGTGACGATTAAGTATGGCGGCAGTTACTTATTTTGCCGCTACATTGTCAAAAGTTAGCGTCGTCAGACTCTACTACTCAACCACACTTTTTTTTCAACAGGTCGAAAGAGGAAAACAAGAGAATGTATCGTTCTTTGACATATCTCACGTGACCGACACAGTGGTCGTGGCATATCGGCAACGCGAGAACAATGGAAGGACCAAAGTGCTTCTTACCCTGTTCTGCGTTTTTATACTCTATGGACCTAGCATGTGTAAGTTTTTTTACTCTACCGTTTTAAAGTCATAGCTCATTAGAGCACCCACCCGACCCACACCGCCTCACTTCGAGCGGTCCTCAACAACGAGTGGGCGCCGAGTTGATGTAGTGAGCGCATGGCCATACAAATTCATATACGGAATACCTTACCGCTCGAAGTGAGGCGGTGTGAGTCAGGTGCCGAGGCGCTCTAATGAGCTGTGACCTTTAATCTGTCAATTAAACTACCTGTCAATATTTAAAAAATATACTTATGAACGTTATACAGGATGTCCCAAAAAGTAGTGACATACTGAAGCTGGGAGGTAGAGGACCTAGCGGGCTCTCGAAATCACCCCCATTTTTCGTATTTTCGGAGTTATGACTTTTTTAATTTTTCACCTATCGCCCAGTACGATGAGATTTTTTTAGTGACGTGTGTGGATACTTATGAAACCTATTTGATTTTATTTGCAGCGGAACACTCAGTATTTTACCTGTATCTGAGAAACCAACTGAATTGGGATATGGTGAAATTTGGCGTGTTTACCAGCTACTCCATCGTTTTGCACGCTATTGGTTAGTATATTTTTCTCATAATTATTTACTGATCCGATCTTTAAATATCAGAAAAAATAACCGTGTCCGAAAAATTTAAATACCGAAGACAAAATATTACCTAAAAAATAGGCTAATGTCACCTACTTACACAAAAAAGGTCCAGATAAATTAAGGACCTCTTCTTTTTTGAAGTTTGTTAAAAACGCAAGTAGGAAACTAATTCACTTTCCCCATTAGTCATGAAACTTAGTAATCTTTTGTGAAATTTTGTTTTTCTAAAAAATACGTCCATGAAAAAAATATAGGTACCTGACTGTATGAACGGTATTTTAAATTTGATAGATGATTACAATCAACTTGATAGATATTTTTTTATGTTCTGTGAGTTCTGTCTACTTCACAAAAATGAAAAGGCATCCTCTTAAATAGTTCTTATCATCATTTCCAGGGGCGATGTTCTCCATAACGGTGCTAAGCAGGAAGCTGCAGATGGAAGACTCGCTGCTCTGCACCATCTCCATCATGAGCAAGTTCGTCGGCTCCATTTGGATCGCTTTCATCACCAAAGACATTGAGATGTATTTTGGTAAGTATCGATTTTCGTAAGCATGACAAAAATTTTGGGAGTAGAAAAACACCTTCTGCATTCGCTCAAAATTCGGTCAAAATTTACCAGATCTTCGAATTTCTTAAGGCCTTTACCTTTCTGCTGACATAGCTATCATGAATATCATGATGTTAGATGTAGTTAGTCATCGGCCAACAATATTGATAGCAACGTGGCTAGCTTATTGGCATTTAAGGTGATTGTAATCTCTTCAGCAACTTATCGAAGATGTTGTAACTGGAAATCAATCAGTGCAAGTAATTCTAACTGATTTAAAGTCAACCTGAATTAAAGTATTTTCTGGTTTTTAACTTTTTCAAAACGACCCTTTTCCCTCACTTGTTTTATGAATTATATCCAATTTGATATTTATTTTTTATTTTATACTGAGTAAATAAGTCTTAATGCGGTCAAAGACCGAGCTTTTATGAAAAATATGTAAATACATATTATGCTGAGTATTTATTAATATGGAATTGATCGGATGAAATTACAAAAAACCGTGCATGCTTTATTTCGGCGGTTTCCGTTCTACATTATTTAAAAAGTTTAAAGTCAATAATTTCGTGTCGAGTCTAAAATTAGACTTTCACAACTAGCGCAACTAACATGGGACTATTTTCGTAGCTATAATGTGTTGAAACATTCAAAAATACATTATTTTGTTTTTTTTTCAGTTCCTGTCGTCGAGTTTTTCAATGCAACTACCTTTACATCGCTACGCTCCATTATTTCCAAGTTGGTGGAAAAAGATGAGACCGGTATACCCAAGTCCTTACTAATAAATTAGTTAGTATAGTGGTTGAATAAAAAAAATAACACCACAAGTCATACTTAGTGACCAAAACGCTAAATAGGCATAAAGTATTCTTATTTACATGATATGTGATTTCTTTCTTTATGCTGTGGGGTGGCCGGCCTTAGAATTGTCCCCCACCATATCGTCCCGTGGTTGCAGTAGGAGTCTGCTAAGGGAATATACCGGGAGATGGACAGCAGCATCTTCCGAAAGCCTATACAACAATAAACAAAACAAACTGCGCGCGCCTACCCGTTTGCCAAGCGTGTATGGTAACCCCCCCCCCCCCCCCCCCCTAAAGAGGAGTCGTCGTATGGCTGAGATGATGATAATGATTTCTTGTAATAGTGCGTAATTTGAATGAATAAATGATATTCATAATAAATGATATTTATAATGCAATGATAAAAATTTCCCCATCCCGAGTTACGAGGCCCGATGCATATGTTTACGTCTACTTAGACCATTGTCTTAGGATCTCTCATTTTCACAGAAAAGTAGTTTTAGACCAAAATTCAACACAGGTTTGTAATAAAATAATATTATTATATTTAGATTTCTCATAAAAATATCCCACACTAATGCAATGAATGTACAAGTAATACCATTCTGAGACTCCTAAAAAATATAATTTGTGTAGGTATGACAAATATTTTTATTCAAAAAAACAAAGGGTTACTCCTGGGGAACACGGCATAGCTATATTATTGGCCGTTAAATTTTTAGTCTACGATATCAAATGCAAGAGGAGAGCACAATTTTATTTGGGCAATGGTTTTGAAAAATCCTATTTTACCAGCAACAAAAGTCTTATGGTGTTTCCATTATAAAATTAAAATAAACTAAATACATTAAAAACTACTATTATTAGCCCCATTAATTAATCAGTAAACATGTAATAATTATTTCAAATAATGAATGAGAAATCTTCGTACTAGACGAATTCCATTGCATCGGGGCTCGTATGTATGTCTGAATTACATTTCTGCACATCTTGCCAAGATACGCAAGTGACATGTAAAGTAATACTTTCCGCACTTGCATTCAAATGTTCTTCTTCTTCCAGCTAAAGTGAATTCGCTGTTCTCCCTCACGGAGACGGTGGCCGCCCTGATGTTCCAGCCTCTCTACACCTGGATCTACATGCGGACCCTGAAGGTGTTCCCTGGGACTGTGTTCCTGGTCAGCGCAGCGTTTATCATACCAGCTGTAGTTGTTCTGCTGTGAGTACAATTTTGTTGCATTTTCTCTCACTCGGAGCCATTGTTCTACATGAGATGAGAACTACGTGTACACGACCTTAAGGTCTTATGGAGTTAACTCCATAATAATAAAATCATTGTGATATTTTGTTTCTGCGAATGGTCTCACAGCGAAGAGTCACCATCTACATCTTGAGAGACTTTCGCTACGGGGTTGTGATTGGATCAAGAGTCAGATACAGAAGGCGGTTATCCTGGATACGGCGCGTATAGTCCGGCGGTTCCTCGCTCTGCGGCCCTAACCATCGGTAGCCTAGGCCTTGCTCCGTTGTCGGAGGCACCCTTGGTTAGGTTTTTTATAATATATTTATTGTTTTAGATTATTTATAAAATTGTTATAAATTTAGTACCTAGCCGAAGTAAAAAGATAAATAAAGGGAATAAATCATTTACATAAAATCACATCAATACATAGACCTTGACCTTTGATTGTACACTACACAGATAGAAATAATATCTTTATTCAAAACGCAAAACTCTCTTGCACGCGGTTTCTTAAAGAGAGTAATAAATACCTTAGACCAATAAACATGACTTGAGTTAAAAATATCATGATTTTTAAAAGAAGATTTAAAATTATTTAGCTTTAACTTTACCTATTTTTAAAGCGAATAGTAATAATTTGAGTTAAGATAATAATTATTTACGGCAAAAAAGCACCAACATTTTCCTTTAAGAGTTTTATGTGTTTACGTAAGATCGATTAGTTCTTGGTTTGATGTTTTCAATCTACAGCTAAGAGCCAAAGCTAATTCAAAGAAGTAGCACCAAAAGTTAGATTTGAGATTTTTAAGTTTTTAGGCAAGAGAGATTAATTTTTGCTTTGATGTTTTCAACTTACAATCAAGAGCCACAGCTATTCCAAAGAAGAAGCACATAATTTTTGCTTTGAAACATTTAAATCTTGGACGTTAGTTACCCTGCGCATCAATAGATGTCTCTGCGTGTAGGTTAGAACACGCGAACGTTTGTTCAACGTAACTCCATGACCCTCGGCGCGTTACCCGGGCTTATTTGAGATTCACAATAGCAATCTCAGCTCTAGTTAATACGATTATAAATTGTGAGTATATAAATAATCATAATTTATATTTGTATTATCTACTTTTAGTTAAACTTCCTTTCTTGGGATTAGTCCCGAGAAACACAGTTTCTGCTACTAGCTTTTTAAGTAGTGCACTGAGACACTAAGGCGATTATCACACTGACGACGGATCCGCATGCGGCGCCGGTGTGCGAGCGAGATAGCGCTATACATATGCAGAGCGCTATCTCGCTCGCGCACCGGTGCCGCATGCGGATCCGCGCCAGTGTGATAACCGCCTTAGAAAATGTTATTGTTTGTTTCAAGTAATCGATTTCATACGCCAAGAAATTTTAGATCTTGGTGTGAAAATATCAAATTTTACATCAAGTAACACATGCTCTTGAACTAATGCGTTTTCTTGTTTCCGTGGAGAAATTCAATTCTCAATTTAAACTATGAGTCTTCATCCAAGAAACAAAGTTTCTTGGCTTAAGTTCTTTACGTATTGCACTAAGACACATAAAGTTCAATTTAAAAAAAATACAATACAAAAACAAAATTCAAACGCCCTTCGTGAGAATATTAAGCTATTTTAAAAAGAAGATTTTTATATCTCGGATAAAGTATTGAATTTATTAGGTTAAGTAATAAACTTTGAAACATTTTATATCTTAAAATAAAGAATTTTATTTTTTCCTTATATGGGAAACTGGATATCTCTTGATTCAAATAGGTTTCTTTGGTTGAAGAGATTTTTTCTATCTGTGTAGAGAAACATGGCACAAGGTATGGCTGTAGTAGTAATAGGAATCGTAAGTCAGCTTCAAATAGCTCTAGCGGAAGAGGTAATAATGACTAAATTGGCTTGCTAATGACTAAATTGGTTTGGCCACTTGATTCCTTTACTCCAGCTACATGGCGGATACGTCATACTATAAAACTCATTTGAGTGTACAAGTTTTATCTATCATCATCATCATCATCTCAGCCATAAGACGTCCACTGCTGAACATAGGCCTTCCCTTTGGACCTCCATAAGTATCGGTCGGAAGCGACTTGCATCCAGCGTCTTCCGGCGACCTTTATAAGGTCGTCTGTCCATCTTGTGAGTGGACGTCCTACGCTGCGCTTGCTAGTCCGTGGTCTCCACTCGAGCACTTTTCGACCCCATCGGCCATCGGCTCTGTTTTATCTATACACGCTATCTATTTGTAATTCAGTTCTCTGGGTCCGGCAGTGAAGAATAATTAGACTTACTACAAGGAAAAATTTAGTGTCGTAGAATGTACGAGCTCCCATATAAACCGCGACACTTATATCACACAATAGCAAACCGACATTTTGAACATTCCTTAATCGTGTATTGTAAGTTAATCGAACAGAGATTCAACCAATTTTCAGTCAAACTGCCGCGCGATGTAAGGCATTTCTAGCCGGGGTTGGATAGAGCGTGGTAATTAAGAAATTCTATAGACCGCTATGAGTTTAGCTAGCTCTTCACTCCATTATTATCTAGTAATAGAGTCAAGACCAGAGCTTAGTCATAACATTATGCTGGAGGAATATGGGATCGGATCAAGCTCAAGCTAGATATTTCAAATGACTGTAAAACTACCGTCAACTTTCGTCAACTACCTACAATATTTACGAAGTTTAACTTTTCCTGGCTTGAAAAAAAGTGATTTTCTTTCTCTACTGAATTATACGGAGTTCCTAGTATTACCCAGCTTTCTTACATCTCACGAATAAGATAAAAACATCAGTTTTGTGAAGAACACTATGTTTTTCTGGCCAGGCAAAGTAGGCAATATTGCAGGAGTTGACGGTAATATTTTCTACAGCTAGCCAGCCAGACCCTAGTCTTGCTATTTATTTATGCAATGATATAACTATATTTATCACCTCTTAAAACAGATAATTTATGTTCAGGCGAGACTGTCTCACCTGAGGTAGTGGATTTTTCTACTTTTCCTTTATTTCTAAACTTTGTGGTATCGTTAGCAGACGTTCTGCTTAATATAAAAATAAATTGCATGGGTTAGCGCATCGTTATCGGTGAATTCTCAATACAACTTGGGACTCCGATGGCCGGTTAAGAAGTGTAAGACTTCGTCGGCAGATGTCGCTAGGCGTCACCCTAAGGCGTAAATATAAATAAAGTATATGGTGGAGACATTCGCAGCCATCAGGTGTAGTCTCAGTAGCTCAGTTGGTCAGAGCGATGGACATGTTTCCCAGAGTCGCGAGTTCGAGTCTCGCCTGAGGCAGTGGATTTTTTCCCCGACTGCGCGACGCAAAAGAGGGGATAGCGTTTAACAGTCTATATATTCTACTTTTCCTTTATTTCTAAACATTGTGGTACAGCAACTGATAATAAATATGGACGGCGCGCTTCAAACAAACCGTCAGCCTGAAACTGGGAAACAACTCGATATACGCATGCTCACTACACTACCAATCAAAAGGCGTCAAAATATTAGTCTGTTTTCAATTACAGCAATTACTTAAAATACGATTGGTCTGTGTGAAAATAATTTGCTGTTATTCGTCGTAGCACTGACACTTGAAAATGACAAGACAGCTGTGTCATTGGAAACGCATTATCAGTGAACGATCTCATAAAATAAAGAACAATCTTCGAATGTATCTTTTTAGTTGATAGGTTTGAATTTTATTTTTAAGGAAATAAGCTGATACTAACGTTTTACTGTAGCGTTAAATGATGTTATCACAGAGTGCGTCTCTATCATACCTTAATAACTGAAAAGCGTGCACACGCAGTGAGTATTGTTATAGAACGAGCGGAGCGTCGGAAGTGAGTTCTTACAAACAGTTTCTGGCTCCTGGGACGTCTCTGCATTTCGATGACTTTCTGATTTTGAGAGTTCGATCGACGATTGAAAGACTGAACTTGAGTAACGTTTTCTTGATCTTTATGAAATTTGTTGGGGTTATAGTAGGGATACATATATGTAGTTTGAGAGTTCGTATATGCGCTATATTTTTTTTTATACAAAGTAAAAACTATTTTTCTTGTACTGCATCCAATAAAGCAACAGATGATTTTGATGATTTTGTACATTGCTTGCTCAAACAAGTTTGGAACTGTGAATTATTTTACAAATCCAGTTATTTTTAAAAGTTCTGATTCAGTTTTATAAGCAAAATCGATTCTTGCCGGTTGGATTGAATAGCGGTACTATTTTTATACAAATGAGCCGGTATATAATTTCGGTATTCCGGCTGCTAATTGATATTTTAGGATATTTTTTGGTTAATCTAATAATTTATTACGTTTACCTAAATTACATTTCAGAATATCACGTCAACAATGCAAATGTCGGCTATTTTGATTTTAAATAATACCGACAACGATCCCTGCTCCGAAGCAATTGTATACTACTGCATAATCATAAGACATTTCAATGGTTGTTCAAAAGTGGGCATAGCACCATCCCCATATAAATTTATCCGGTAAAAGAAATTTATAATAATGTGGTTTCGGCTTTACTTACGTATGATAAGTGATGTCGTCTTTTTTATTATTTTTACCAGATCAACTCTGGCACCATTTTACGGCGCAAGAAGGCATTTTTATTTATTTATTAGATTTTTTTCATAAACGTCACTACTACCGTGTCATAGGACCGCCATTTGTTAACTAACGGGCCTCGTGGCAGAGTTTGCAAGGACCGCCCCTCGCGGCAGACTTTTTGTGGGGTCATTTTGCAGCTCGAGTTCATAGTCTAGGTATATTACCAGTCGCTGTTGTGGTATCGTTAGCAGACGTTCTGCTTAATACAAAAAATAAAGATAATTTAATGTAGATAAAACACAGTGAAACGCTGCATTGTTATTTATAGTGTACGAAAAATTTATCAATTATAATTTTGGAGGACGACGGACGACGAATTAGTATAGTAATTCTAGTATTGACAAAACGAAAACACAGTCAAATTCTCTTTATTTCAAATTTTGTAGGAGATTCTCGATTGTTCCACCAACAATGGCCGCTTGTTTTGGAAATAGTCTCCTTATTTTTTGTTCATTTTTGTGGTTCAATGTGTAATACACAGCTTATTGTGTAGTGATCTAACAAAAAAGGGGGCAGCTAATGAAGAATTAGTCTCAAAACGCGTGTACCCATTGTTTGGGTTGGACATTCGGTAATCCAGGCCAAGACCGGCCATGTGTTGTTTGTAAAGAGCAGCTATATTTTACAAAAAGCAAGGTCTCACCGTACAAAGTCAAGCTCTGAGAGCTATAATAACTTTTAATCGACCGTACACTTGTCGCCACTACTTCGACACTGGCAAAATTGTCCCAATATAATGGACAGATGCCATATATTTTAATAAAAGAACTGAACTCAAGTTGTTATTTTTTTTTCAGAACATTTTATGTCAAAATCAAGATGGAAACAAGGAGTGCGAGGAAAATCGCTTTCGAAGCCCAAGAGAAAAAGGATGCCGAAGAGAAAAAATCCGAACCTCTGGAATTTTATAGACCCAACATAGAACTGAAGGAAAACATAGAAGTTATAAAATAACCTGTCGCTATAAAACTAACCTGTTTCAAGTAGGAACGTGTCACAAAATATACAGCTTTATTTGAATAGTATAAGTTGTGTTTGTCTTCTTAGCTGTAATTACTAATAACGTGCAGAAAGAAAAGTCCCGTAGAATTCATGAACCACGAGACTCCTTTTTCCGTATTAAGGGAGTTCGGCCAAAATCGGACACCGGCTAAAATCGGATAATTCAAATTCACGCTTAATGCGGGGACTATATTTAGTTCTGGCAAAATGAAACGATGCGTTATTTTTTATCGCACCTTTCTTAGACCGCCCTTGTTGCTCCTGACAAGTCGTGTGCGTTTTGAATCATCCGATTTTACTCAGTGTCCGATTTTGGCCGAACTCACTATACAAACTGTGTTATAAATAATGAAATCGGCATTGATAGGCGATTACTGTGGACGATGCATTAAATTAAACCGTCTCTCATTGTTATATAAGTGCGATAAAAAATGCAGCAGAAGCCTGCTGTTACACATCAAATGTAACTTCTATGTGAAATGAAATTTTCGTGTATAACACAAAAAAAGGTAACAAGGTCTCCTTCAAATTCGAAGTTAACTTCAGAACCAACCCGAGCAGCCTTTGACAGGCGTACCCCTCTGCCGAAATCATATGACCAGTGGTCATTTTTATTGTATGGACTGACGTTTATCTGACGTGGATATTTGTACGTTACGTACAAATTTCACGTTCCTCTCTCCCGCAAAAATCGGCAGACTTTTCTTGTATAGAAAATGACGGATATGGCTGGTCCGGTTGGTTGAATAGTCTAAGCCGCACTATGGACAAAATTGAGACTTCGAATATCGTGCGTAGTGATAGTAACTGAACGCATACACTGAAAAAAAAAATTGTTACCAGCAACCAAAATTTATCTACTAGTTAAGTTTTGGAACTTCAAAACTAAGGCTTATTACTTACTAGAGTGTTTTGTTATTTATACGTAAACTTTGAGTTATAATCGAATAAACTTTAGTAACTCCTTACCAAATTTTGGTTATTGATGAAATAGCTGAAGTAGTTCGCTTCCTCTTTTTTTCAGTGTAGGCATGAATTAAACCGAAAATTCTTATATTGTTGAGCGTTTCTCAAAATTTTTGCCACTTTTGTTGACTAAAATTTTTTTGGTAAGTTTTATGTTTTTTCACCTCACTAGCTCGGAAAGCCCTTTTTGTTTGTTTAATATCTATTGTGAAAATCGCTTTTTATCCACATGTGGTGAAAGAGTTTTGACATAAGTGACAAGTGGCTTAAGTGACATTTGACAGCTAACAAAACGTAAAACGTTAAAAGTGCAGAATTTTTAACATCGCAATTAATGAATTGCATCGAGTAAAAACACTTAATACTTACAGTCTTACAACTTTATTTTAATTCATAAATATCAGCATTCAACATTAATCTTCATTCTTTTTGTAAAAACGAATAAATTGTTCTGACAGCCGAATAAGTCTACGTACGAACAAAACGCATCTGACATTTAATAAAACCTTTTACGTCAAAACTTTTCATTTCAATTCATCCATCATATCAACGTTAAATATTCGCATGTTTTTCTAGGTTGTTTTGGTAAAAATTAGTGATTCGAGTGATGAAGAAGTATTAAACACCTGAGGAATTACGGGAAACCGAGCAAAATGCACCCTTTTTCTTATTTTCCTCGCTGTAGTGAGGTGAAAAGTTTTGTGTTATACACGGGTGAAAGTTATTTTACGTCTCGTGTATTAAAGCACTCGCTACGCTCAGGATTCTATTTTTGAACCACTCGCTTCGCTCGTGGTCAATAATAGAATCCTTTCGCTAGCTCGTGTTTCAAATAACACTCGCACGTAAAATACAACTTTCACCCCTTGTATAACAAATAACTATTCCTGATCAGAATCACGAGCTGATCCGATAAATGCAATAAAAAAAGATGTCCCATAAAACTCCATACATTTTTTGATTTTTTTTTACTTTTCCTATTGTGTTACCTCCATAGAAAACATGGCAAAGGGTAACACAAGAGGAAACATTTTTTGGGACACATTTTTTTCTTGCATAAATCGAATCAGCTCGCGATTCTGACTAGAAAAAAAATAAAACTTACCATAAAATAAAAAGTCTAAAATGAAATGCTCTGTTATATTTAATGGTTTCGGCACCACAATTTGTTTAAAAAGTTCGTTAAACACGACGAATTGTTTTCAACTATTGGTTGATTTGGAAGGCTGATTTGGAAAGTATTGTAAAGTATTTTTTTAGTAGAATCCGCTTATTATGACTCTGTATATAATGCCCAACTAGGGAATGCAAACCGGTTATTTTTTGTATGAAAATAACCGGTTATTAACCGAAAAACCGGTTATTTTCATACAAAAAATAACCGGTTTGCATTCCCTATGCCCAACCGCTTAATATGACGCCCTGTAGTGTGGTCGATGTCAAAGATATCTTAACACTTTTCACCTTTCTTCTTTGAAATAAGGTGCAATACCTACTATAGATAAACAAATTACGTAATTAAAAATATCTATAAAATTTGAATTTGGAAGTCTGGTATCTTTGAACCATTCCAATAGATTCCACTTTATACTTGATTTTTGAAATGTTTTCTGATAAATAAAAATACTTAAATTTTCACTTTATTAAGATGTAGCTCATTTTGCATCCATTTCACTAAATATTCTTACAAAATACATCAGGTCAAGTGTCATCAGTCATCATATTGGATCGGATATCGTTCATTTTGTTCGGTATGTCAGTGAAGCGTTATTAGTACTTGTTTTGGCTAATACTAACGAATTAATACCATGCAATAAATTAAGCATTTTAATTATTTTTTGAAATTCATCAACATTACTTGATTTTTTTTTTGTTCGTTCTGAGACTACGCAACGATTCATGCAACAATCGCTTATTATATTATAACGTATTTGTCACTTCCATTTGATGTTATTATAAGCGGATTCTGCTGTATAGTTATTAATTATTATTAGGTTTGATAATGTATAGAAAAATCTGTGTTGTTATGTTATTATTAAGTTGTATAAAATAAATGTTTGAGGAATAAACTAAATATTTATTATTAATCACTGTACTGGAAAAACATTTATTTACATAACTAAATATACAGAGGTACTACAGTACAAATACTAAACTAAATTAATAACTAGCTCAAATCTAATCAAATCACTGTACTTAATTTTAAAAAAATAACATTTTTACAGCATCAGTTACAAATACGGTATCTTAATTAACAGGTATAAATTGTTTTTATATCCAGCAGTTTCCAATATCAAGGTAGAGCAATGGTCAAATTTCATATTATTTCTTGGATAATTTTATAATTGATTGTGCGGCGAGGAGTATATTAGGTGAAATATTTGAAACAAGAGTCTAATTGATTCACGACAGCCGTAGGCCAAAGACTAATAAATTAGTACCTACTCAATATTTTGCGTTGCGAGACTTGTATTTTTGCACACGTAATGTTTTTGATGACAACAACAACAATAACATGCAACACAACAACAACAAAAACAACTGGGCGAGAGGCGCAAAATCGGGAGATATGGAGATCCAGGGGAGAGGCCTTTGCCCAGCAGTGGGACACTCAAATAGGCTAATATAAAAATGTTTTTGATGGGATCACTTTTTTCTTCTACCTAATTAGTTTGCAAGTTATTGCTGGGGCGCCACATCCAAGGTTTCGAACACTCACTTACGTTATCGCAAATATAATGACTTTAATGATTGTATCGATAATTAGGACACGCCGGTCATTGATTAAGTGATTAAAATTAATCTTAAGATAAAATACGTTGTCCATGAATCAAAATACGATGCTAGTAATAAATAGATGGCGTAGATCGAAACACTTATTTATACAATTGACATATAAATTATATCGAATTTGAACATTCCCCCGAACGAAAACGATATGGACACAGCGGAATGCGAACCTTTAGAGGCTGAAAAAGAAGAAAAAAAGCCCGATAGTAAATTCAAGCGTGCCTTGAATTCATTCAAGTACATTACAGTGGAACCAACAGGGGCCGTCTATCTCTGTGCCTGTGTCTTTGTATTGACATGTTCACAAACGCTTCAGCTGGAGAAAGTTTGTCGAGTAAATCTCGACCTTGGAGACGAAATATGCACTTCCCTGAGGAACCAAGATTCGGCCAACAACAGTGTATATGAGAAGCAAGTTCAGCAGTATCTAGCAAGAAGATTAGCGTGGAAAAGTGTTCTTCAGTCTGCGTTACCATGTGTTATGCTCGTATTTATTGGGGCTTGGAGTGACAAGATAGGTAGACGGATCATAGTGATTGCACTACCTATGATTGGAGAGATGTTACACTGTATTAGTAACATCATCAACGTGTTTTTCTTCTATGAATTGCCCGTTGAAGTTCTTATGTTTTTAGACGTGACGTTAGTTGGCATTGCTGGAGGCTGGGCTACCCTTTTTCTGGGATTGTTTAGTTACATAGGAGATATAACTACAGAAGAGAACAGAACGCATCGATTGGGTTTCGTGCAGTTTTTCACATTCATCGGTTTACCTATAGGACTGGGACTCTCTGGACTTGTTTTGAAGAAGTTTGGTTACTATGTGGTATACGGCGTTGCATTGATCATGCATATTTTAAATATGCTATATATTACATGCAAACTCAAGGATCCAGAAAGGACAGAAGAACAAAAAAAGGTAAGTTAAACAATATTTCTTATGAAACTTATATTCTCATTCAAATTATTGCTATGGCAACTAAAAACTTTCGAGAATTAAGTTGAAAATTAAGAAAAATCCGATAGTAATTGAAAATCTATTTAGACAAACACGAGGCTTAATCGCGTACACTTACTTTTGTAATTTTCCTGTCGAAAATTGTTAAGGAAAACGCCACGAACTTTATTTGACCTACTTATATTTACGACGTTGCATACAATACTTTTTCTACGACTATACTTACTTTTACATAACATCCGAAATAATTGAACACTTCATGCATATTGCAGTTATTTCTGTTAACGTAATGAACAATGAATTAAGTTTCACCTTTTTAAAACACTGTGTTTCAAGAAGAATACTACGAGTAACATAAACAAACAGTCGTTATTTAGGTTATCAATTATCAAAGACCGATAGGTATATGTAGATTATCCCTTTAACGGGCAAGACTGAAAAAAATCCTCAATTCAAGCCTCATCGCCAATCTATAGTCCTAAAAATTCTGTACAAGAAAAAAATACAAAAAGATGATGTTAAAAGTGGTCTTTTTTGAGACCGTTCCCCTATAAAGGGTTATAGTAGAAGAGCCCATGACACTGAATTGAACCTAGCTCGATAAGTCTCCTAGAAGATATATATAATTAGACACGTCTTTAATGGCGGAACACGAAATGCCTATGCTATGCGAAATGCTATGGCGACATTAATAAAAAAAATTGAAAAAAGAACGGTTTTTAGTACGATGAGTCTCCCAGGTTTCCTTTGTTCCTCGAAGCAGAGGAGAGTTAGGACTATACGATAATGCGGTGCTGCAAGCCCCCGTGACTGGCCTTGTCATTTGCTGCAGCATCATAAGATTGTAGATGTACGCAAAATTTTGCGCCTACTTATTGATAATAGCAACGTCACAAAGAGCGCGATGATGTGCATTTTGCAATAGGCGTGTAACTTTATACTCTCACCCGCTTATTCATAAACGTATTGCAAACCTCATTTAACTAAATCATCTTTTGTCCTTATCTGTCACATTGACAGTTGTGTTTGTTAGAAACAGACAAAATACATTTTAACTAAATGAGGTTTGAAACACGTTCATGAATAAGCGGGTTACTCTATAATTTCGTCACGTAAAAACTACAAAGTACCTATGTCTGTGGTTCTTTTCATTTTATCTGTTTTAAAGTTTTTTTTTCTACAAACGATGCGTTTATTTAGGTTTCTTAGGTTGACAGTAATTTATTTTCTTATAAAGTCGTGACTGCAAGCGATACTAAGTTCTTTTTCTGTTTTGTTTTAATGTTTTTATACTAAGCATAAAAATTTATTTATTAAGTGTAACAACAAAAGTATAACTACAGACAAAATAAAGATACCTACCTAAAACTAAAAACTTACAAATAAAAAATCTGACCTAGGTCTCGGTCGTGGGGTAGGGTGCTCAGAAGGCTGGCCGCATTTCCGCGCTGGATAGCTATGCTTATCCACTGCGCGAAATAGTGACCAGCCCTGGTCATACACCAGAAGCCTCAATAAGGCACGCCGATTGGGTTACATATAGATAGATACAAACTCACCCAAACGACTTGGTGATACATACAGTAGATAATGATAAGGACAAATATTGATTACATCAAAAGATATGTCTGTTGTATTGATATCCTTTATTCATGTTATCACATCAAAATTTAAGAAAGTCTATTGTTACCTGCCCTATCTTAAATTACTAATAATTTAATCTAGGTACGTAGATTAATTTTTATCTTTTATAGTCATATATTAGTCTTTAAATAAAGTAAATCGCCAGTAGTATGTAGGCCATGTAGATTGAAACACTGATTAACTGATCATCAACTTTGCAATGGCCGAAACGAGTGCTGAATCCGAACCTTTAAAAGTTGAAGCTAAAGGAAATACAAATGGCGGTCTCAAAAATGTATTTAAAAACATCACAGTTGAACCAGCTGCTATTATTTATATCACCGCGGCCATGCTGGCGATGGTCAGCTCTCAAACTCTCCAGTTAGAAAAAACGTGTCGTGTTAATCTGAATCTTGGAAATGAGATCTGCACCTCCCTCAGAAACCAGGACTCTGATAACAATACCTTCTATGAGCAACAAGTGCAGAAATATGTGGCTCATAAATTAGCATGGAAGAGTGTTCTGTCATCCTTATTACCGTGTACAATTCTCCTATTTGTCGGAGCCTGGAGCGACAAGACGGGAAGAAGGATTGCTTTAATGATGGTGCCAATGTTTGCAGAGTTACTGGCATGCCTCATGAACATAATAAATGTGTTCTTTTTCTACCAGTTGCCAGTAGAAGCCCAGATATTTTCTGAAGTGTTTATACTAGGTATTGGTGGCGGCTGGGCAACATTCTTCTTGGGCATGTTTAGTTACATCGGAGACATTACAACGGAAGAAAATAGGACGTACCGGTTGGGATTTGTTCAATTTTTCACTTTTGTCGGTATACCCATAGGACTAAGCCTCTCTGGGGTAATTTTGAAGATATATGGATATTATGCTGTATACAGCATTTCGTTAATTGTGCATATTATAAATATAATCTATGTTACGACCAGAGTAAATGATGCAGAACGATCTGAAGAACAGAAACAGGTATGAAAACTATTTATATATGCTTAACGTACATTTTTGAAATATCTTATATTATACCTATGCCTTGCTGTAAAAAGCTTAAGCCAACTTGAAATACTGGACACGAATCATGTTTGAAATGGTCGATATACTGAGGTATATTTACCATCCTCCGTATTAAAGATATAATATATTTTATTCAGAGTACAAAAAGCAGATTCCACAAGAGCTTTTCCACCAAATGTATGAGGCGAGGGTAGAACTTGATGCACTTGGGTTATTAAATATAATTTAAGGGTCACGACACGCGTCATCCAGAGGCCTGAACTTCTACAGCAACTTATTTTATTCTATGATTTATGGTTTACATTGATTTCTACATGTGTCCCTAGAATCTGATGTTAAACTACCAGTAACTTTAAAATTTTAAACTCTTTAGTAAAATTATGAGTTCTCGCTTCAATCTTCTCATCGATAATAGGGATGAAGACACATGTTGAATTATTAGGCAATGAAATTTAGTTGATAGGATGTAAAATGATCAAAATATACAAATAAAGTAAACATTTTAAAAATCTATTGAAATGGTGCAAAGATATCAGGCTTCAAAATTTCATTTTTTTTCGAATTTTGAAAGTACAAAATTTAAAAAAACCAATGATACCATTCGATTTCTAAGATTTTACTGTGAAATAAATTGTACGGCAACCATATACATAAACGCAATATTTCACTGTAAAAATAGCAATTTCATAATTTTTCCATACTTCAAACAGGGCAACTATGAAGCCATGACGTCATGGCTTTATATCATTTTGTTAGGAGCGTTTTGAGAAACAAAAGCAAATCACAGACTTGAAGTCTCTTTTCTGTCTTTTATGTTGATTTAAGGCAATTGGTCCCATATAGACATTTGATCTTCACAACAAAACGAATCGAATGATACCATGCATGAAAAAAATTCATCTAGCCTATTGTATATTATAGTAACGATAAGATAGAGTTTCCACCTGACATCACTTGATAGTACCTAAGAGAGGTCCGAATGAGAAACGACGTAAGTACTTTATTTAGTGGAAAACGCAAAATAAGCGTGACTTGACTTGTCAGCCTGTAACTTATTTTTAAATAAATTAAACACACAAATAGATTAATTGAATTGCAATTATAGCTATCATTCAATTTAATTTTTCATGAGACATACCAAATTTGTGAGAGGATCCGGTTTAACTCACGTCACTAGGTACGCGTGACATGCTTCGGGGAACCGAAGTGAACTAATGGGGATGGGGCCCACCCAGTATCAGTTAACCTGACGTCAGTTGTTCGGAGGGTGGGCCCCCTAAGATTACCAGGCATAGACCCATGCCATGACATTCGCCCTAAGAATTTGCTTACAGTCCGTGAGCTTTAAGAACCTTCGGGAATCGGCGGTGACACACGAAGATAATATTACTGTTCTGCTTTTTCATGTGTCACTGTTGATTGATTCCCGACGTCTCTTTCTAAAACCCGAAGGCTCTTTTTAAAGCTCACGGACTGTACTTTTTAACTGTTTCGTACGTTTTCAGCACGACGGAAGAGGCATCCTCTACTTCCTCCGTATCTTCTTTGATTACACCAACATCAAGGAGACGGTTCGTGTCGTGTTCAAAAAGGGACCCAACAAACGCCGTATGCGCATTTGCATCCTATTGTCAGCAGTGACCGTCCTGTTTGGACCCATGTTTGGTAAGTTTCATCATCATCATCATCAGCCATAAGACGTCCACTGCTGAACATACGCCTCCCCTTAAAGGGGGGGGGGGGGTTGCCATACGCGCCGCGCTTGGCATGCGGGTTGGTGCGCGCAGCTTTTTTTTTGTTTATTGTTGTTATGGCTTTCGGAAGATGCTGCTGCCCTCCCATCCCTTCCATTCCCTTAGCAGACTCCTACTGCAACCACGGGACGATATGTTGGGGGACAATTCTAAGGCCGGGCACCTCACGGCGTTGCAAAGCATATGAACGATATAGGTCGGGGGAAATACCACAAATACTACTTAATTTTAAATACTTGTCAGGAATCGGTTACAATTCATTGGAGGTGGGAGGAGAGAGTGATCTCTGGCGATGAACGAACGAATGTTGTAAATTCGGTGAAGGTATGGATAAAAGATGTTTAACATCTACAATGTCTGTGCGAATTTCACTTCGCGTACGCTCCGCTCGTATGAATAATAGTGCACGTAAGTGAAGAATTCAGTCTGGACTCAGCAACGCGGTATCCTTAATCATTTTAACCACCAAATTCTATAATACAATTGTATAATAACAGAAACTTATATGAATTTCAGGTGAAATTGCCATATTGTACATGTCGACGCGATACCGGTTTGGCTGGGACGAGCTTCAATTTAGCATTTTCCAGACGTACAATTTTGTCACCCATACCGTTGGTAAGCAAACGCATATACTTATATTATTTAAGTTCGATGTAATCTTCACGAAATTTGATATCAAAATATTGAAATTGGGAGCTGCTGGGTATACTTGATTGGGTCCTTCAAAGCATCAGTTGACGATATTTCTACCGCGATCAAAGAGTAGTCTGTGCCGCGATACAGCCGACCTGACGATTTCATATATTCATATATTTCATATGAAATATTATTTAAAAAATTAAAAGCCATGATGACTGATAATAGTAGGTACATTACACACCCAGGGCGGTAAAATAGAGAACGGCTCAGGAATTGGTCAAACAAAAAATATGGTATTGGTTGACACCATCAACAATAACAATGGAAAAAATTGGCAAAAAGAAATTTTGACTAGAGGTTCGATTCTCGGTTTTGTATTGTGTAGTGTTGTGTTAAAAAAATGACACATTTCGCTATCTCTCATAGTCCTGACTTCTCCGAACTGACCCATTTGGACTGATCACCCTGTATAGCGGGGTGCGTAACCAACGTGCCAATCGTTAACGCTCCGTAGCGTATCGTAGTCATCTCTCTCTATCACTCTCCCATATTAGTGCGACAGTGACAGTTGCGTTTCCTTCGCTACGGAGCGATAATGATTGGCATGTTGACTTCCCAACCTGATTATTTACATAGTCATCTTACCTTGCCAAATTACAATCAAAAAATTTACTATAATGCTTATGATATCCTATCTTACACGTTTTTGGGCGTGTGTTTCATTATCGGTAGACTTAGATATTAATAAATAATTATGACGTTATCAGGCTTAGAACTTGGTTTACACAAGTAGGTACCCTTTTTTTAATCTACGTGGATAATTGTCATCACTTCCTTTATACAATGACGGTGGCAAACAAGCATCCGGGTAGCCTATTGGTATGTAGCAGAGACTATAGAGATAATAGACGGCCACAGCCTAAGAACTTTTTGAAGCTCAAGTCAATTGCGCCATTTATGTCAAAGACCCCTAAAGATACCGAAAATGTAAGAGAAATGTCACCTGCACTGCTACTTCACCTAGTAGACTAGTGTACTACTAGTACGCTATTTGTTACTAGGTGGAGTAGCAGTGCAGGTGACATTTCTCTTACATTTTCGGTATCTTTAGGGGTCTTTGACATACAGGTTGTAACAAAAATACTGGTGATCCTTTTATGAGCATAATTGGTATCGTATTACGACTAAGAAAAAGTAGGAGAAAAAACTTTAAAACGCAAAAAAAAAAATTTCTATGGGACAGGTGGTCCCAGCTGGCTGACCCTCCATACTAAAGCAAATTTTTTTTTCGCGCGAAAAAATTTTTTTCTTAGTTTTTCATAATTAGATACCGATTTTACCCTTAAAAGGATCACCAGTATTTTTGTTACACCTTGTAGATGGCGCAATTGACTTGAGCTTCAAAAAGTTCTTAAGCTGTGGCGGTCTATCGATATGCGATAGTATCTCGCGCGCGAGATAGACTACCCGTCTCTTTTTAATTGACACAGTCAGAAAAGGATGGATAGACTATCTCGCGCGCGAGATACTGACGTGTCAATCATGTGCTAGGCGTACTTAACTGTATGTAGTTACCCTGCCGATGGCGAGCGGTGTGGTGATAGAAAGCGGCCGTGTCATTATCAAACAGTCCTAAGTTTCATATGTTACGTTTCTACGATAATATTTTTTAAGCATCTCAGACTTTCGGGTAAGCAGTTTTTAAACAGCGATAAAAATAATAATACTTCACATCTCTTTAGTCACTTCGCGCGTTTTTTTTTTGTTCTTGAAGATGGAGACCTAGGGCCGTATTCTAACTTTAAAACACTCACAGACACGATCCAACTTCAATGCAAATCCAATGCAATAACAACACAACACAGCTAACGCCTACACGTCTGAATCAACAATGACGGAATTTGCTTGAAAATTACTGCGATGCAACTACAATACGACTTCAATATTGGTTGATTATTGGTTGAGTGTTGGAGTTATGTTTAAGACAGATTGTGTTGTTAATGTATTGTTTATACATTTTAAAATGAGAATACGGCACCTAGGCTCTCTGAAATGTATATTAGTGACCGGAAAGAGAAGTGTCGTAGCAGGTATGAGCTCCCATATAAATCACGACACTTTTCTTTCCGGACAAACTAAAACCTTTATATATTAGTGTTAGTATGTCTCACAAGACTTTAATTTTAATAATAATAATCAACTTATCTCTGTCTATGGCAATATCAACCCAATCACCACGAAAGACGTCAAGATCGTCCCGCCATCTCCATCTAGGTTTTCCACGCCGCCGCCATTTGAAAAAGAGGAAGACCTTTGCCCAGCAGTGGGACACTACAGGCTAATAAATATATAATATAATAATAAATAATAATAATCGTTACAGGTACAGTGTTTTCCCTGGTGGTCTTCAGCAAGCTGCTGAAATGGCACGACTCGGTTCTGGGAATCATTTCCACGCTCAGCAAGATCGCTGGCTCCTTCATTTACTGCTTTGCGACCACACCAACGGTATTCTTCATAGGTTTGTTAAAAACATTTCTTTTAGGTTATTTAGAGAACAATCAGCAATATAACTACATAAGAATTTATTAAACTAATAGACACAAATTAGACCTAAAATTCTCTTATTTATTACAACATATTTTTAAAAATAATGTTAATTTTACCATTACAATTACCTATTTAGTTATATAATGAACACATAGAATAACAAAACATAAAAAAGAGATACTGATTGCTACGAAAAATGTGGAAAAATATAAGTAATCACTTAAGTTCTTATTTCATTTTTTTCTCTATTACTTATTTCGAGAAACAAAATTTGACGTTTTATTCTTGAAAACAGACATAGCGTTTAAAGAACGATTTTTTGCCAATCGCCGCCATGTTTAACGCTATTTATATTCCCTTTCGATCATAATATGATAATTTCAACCAAAACGAATAACAAAATTCGGCTAAAATCATTGGCCTACTTATAATAGTGACATGAAAATCATAATCGGTTTTTGTTAAAAATGAATTTTTTTTACAGCTCCTTTGGTGGAAATATTAAATGGTACATCTCTTCTAGCGATGAGATCAATCATGTCTAAATTAGTTGCTCCAGATGAACTGGGTAAGTAAATTTTTTATATCAATTGAACTAGGAAAGGAACATACAAAGACTACCAACAGTAAACTTAGATATACAAATAAAACATGTGAAGTTTTTGTATTTATGGATTTAATAATGAATTTATGATTATTATATGTATGTGTTAGCTTGAAGAGATTATTGACTTAAGTAATAAAACTAAATAAACTAACTAAAATAAACTTAAATATATAAACTTATATATATACGGGTGTTTCCTGTAATAGGAGCAATAAATTAAAACGTAGATTCTACTCCTCAAACCAGACAACGTTTGTAAAAAGATAAAAGATAAAAGATATTTATTCTTCAATTTAGGCACATTACAATGCACTTATGAACGTCAGAGAGAAAAGAAACTACCACCGGTTCTAACCCTACACCTCTGACCCGAGAAGTATTACTTATTACCGGCAAGAAACTCGGCGGGACTTATTTTTTCAAAACAGTACTACAAATACATTAAAGATACTATATACAATAATGCGTAGTTCTTCAAGAAGGCATATCAAAACAGCTTGAGAGACAGACATGTACCTGCCTATTGTGTAGGGTCAACTGTTGTTCAGCAACTTTTAAAAATAACTTATGGTTTGATTTTTATTTCACTTTAAAGCTTATTCGAACACGCAATGTATTCCGAAATTGATTATGTCTGTAGGGTGACAAGGCTGACAAGCAATGTCAATTGGACGGATTTTAAGGTACATTAAAAATACTATTTAGTTTGTATGAAAAAGAGACAATCTACAAAATTCATATTTTTTAAAAGTTGTTGAACAAAAGTTTTATTGTTTGAGGGGTAGAATCTACGTTTTAATTTATTGCTCATGTTACAGGAAACACTCTGTATAACTAAAATAAACTTACAGATAATATATGCTCCCCAGATCGCCTTCGTGGGTCATGGTACCCAGAAGGCTGGCAGCGTTGCCTCTTTGGATGGCCGGGCTTATCCTCAATTGAACTTATAATGTTTTTTTTTTATAAAATTTACCCTGACCTAGTGAACAAACGTTAACTACTAAAATTCTCCCAACAATTTATTTGAGAAGAGATAACCTAAAATAAAATCACACTCGCAATACCTAATACCTATTCATTAAGGACCTATATTCTGCCTAAAAGTTTATCTTAACCTATATTTCGTTTTTTTTGAGATTAGAAATTCAGTAAACATAGAAAAAGAAGTTGGCAACCTGTTCTAACCTGTTCTGTTTGAATGTTCAATTTAAACACACTGCAAGCACACCAACCAACGATTAGTTAACATGATGAAGAGTTCACATTTGTAAATAAATAATGACAATTTGCAAATTATAATCCATAACAGCAATAAAAACACAATTTCTTTTTGATTATCACGTTAGAGACACATGACAATTGAAAAACTGACAGTGACACACGCATACGTTAGAAATCGAAAACCATTTGTTTCGAACCTCCTTTTCTCCAGGTTTTTTATTGTGCAACATTCACTAAAACATTAACAATGATAAGAATAAATTATTTCGTAATAATGACTACTATTACAATACTGTATAATAATTAATATTATTCAATTTAACATTTACAAATACCTACGCATGGCTTTATTATAAATACAAATATATTTAAATATTTTTTATTGGCCGCATTGGCACTTTGACACTTGTGACATGTATCATGCCGTATCGTGCCTGATAAAGGCCTTACGTATCGAATATGATGGCCCAGCGGTACTAGTGATGGACTAAAGCCCCTCTGCGCTAAGAAGATCCCGGTTCGAGTCTTACAACCGTAGAAATCATTTTGCATTTTTATTTCTGTCTACATTGGGAGTAAACAAACAACAACATTCAGGAGTTCAAATCTCAGGAAGAAAAAAGTTTTTGGCTGTTTTAAATTTTATTTGACTTCTCTTTTCTTATTATATTTTATTATTATAAAAACTGCAACAACATTTTCTAATATGTATAACAAAAGTAAACCAGGAAATATGAAAGCCCAACCGCGAGAAACCACTAATAGTAAATTAGTGGAATGTAGACAAAAAAATCTAGTATTTGAAAAAACAATACAAGAAAAGGAAAATGAACTAAAAACATATGAAAGACTAATAAGTAACTTGCAAACAAAATTGAATGACAAGGATAAACTTATTCTGCGCATGCAAGAAGAACAAGATCAGGACAGTCTAGACTTTGAAAAAATGTGTATCGAAAATCAGCAAATGAAGAAGAAAATATCTGAGCTTGAAGATATTAATATAGATTTACAAAATGACATATTTAACATGAATGAAAACAACAAATATCTACAAGAGGAGCAAAATGAAATCAGTGAAATGAATAATGCTATAATCGCACCGTTAAAAACCAAATTAAATGAAATGCAGAGTGAATATGACGAAATAAAGCACAAATTTTTAGAAGTGACTAAAGAAAATAGTGATATGCATACAATAAAAGGAGATACATCTTATTTAAGTATAATAAAAGGTTTTAAAATGCATAGGAGTCGACTTATGGAAAAGAAGATAAAAAAACAAAAAAATATCATAAAGATTATGAAGAGACAAACTGACAAATGTAAAAGACAGCATTATTATCACATCCATAACGCAAATAGACTCAAAGAACAAGATGAATCAAGGATATTACCTGCGCCCGCATCGGCCATGCCTGTGTCCGCCCCGGCCACAGTTGCGCCTACCCCGGCCACACCAGTGTCCGGCACGGCTACACCTGAGCCCGCCCCGGCCTCAGTTGCGCCCGCCTCGACCACACCAGTGGCTATACCTGAGCTCGCCCCTGCGTCAGTTTGGCCCGACCCGGCCACACCAGTATCCGGCCCGGCTATACCTGAGCTCGCCCCTGCCTTAGTTGAGCCCGGCCCGGCTACACGTAAGCCCGCCCCGGCCACATCAGTGGCTACACCTGAGCCCGCCCCGGCCACAGTTGGGCACAGTCCGGCTACACCTGAGCCCGCCCCGGCCACAGCTGCGCCCGCCCCGGCCACTATTGCGCCCGCCCCGGCCGTACCGGCGCCCGGACCGGCTACGGCTAAGCCTCGGCAGGGAAGAAGGAAGCCGCATATATTAATATTTTCCGATATAATTGGTAAAGGATTGGCTGTTAAATTAAACCAAAATCAAAGTTATGAAACCGTAATTAATATTTGTAAACCATATGCAGGAGCTCGGAGTATTTTACAAAACTTTGAAGAAGAAACGAAAAATCTCACAGAAAATGACACCGTCGCTCTATTACTGAGTCAGTACAACACAGTAATGAATACCCGAGAAACGTATTGTAATATACTGAAAAATATTATGTGTAACCCGGAAAGGAAATATAAGATAATTATAAGTAGCATTATCTATAATAAAATAAACAATGATGACATATACTCAATTAATCAAAGTATATTGCAGCTGGCAAAAAGTATACATAAAACTCGCTACTTAGAATTAAACCTAAGGATTAGAGAGGAAATAAACATAAACATGAAAAAACATATAGTTTCAATCTTAGCAAATGCAACTCAGGACAAATTAGGTGCAACATCTACCTTAACATTTATCGATTGCAATAAAAATTGCGAAGAGGGGTTTTTTACAAAAGCAAAACAGTTAGAGACTCCAGGTTAACCGTAGTACACACAAACATTCAGTCAATTGGAAATAAGTACAACGAATTAGAATTACTAACAGAAGAAACAAATTGTGATGTATTATGTCTCACAGAAACATGGGCAAAAGACCTGCAGGTAGAGACTATGACAATAGATAATTTCAAATTAGTATCTTATTTCAATAGAAAATTATTTAACCATGGAGGTGTAGCCATCTTTGTTAAAAATAATGTAGAGTACAAAAAGAGAAATGACATAACGAAGCTATCTGTGGAAATGAATTGTGAATTGTCAGCCATCGAGTTAAAACATCCTAAGCTGGTGGTGATCTGTGCATACCGCCCTGACTATGATTTTGACTGCTTTAAGGACACTATTTCAACTGTGATAGAAAAAATTACCAAAGAAGGGAAACATATGATATTAACTGGTGATTTTAACTTAGACGTGATGAAAAAAAACACAAAGATTACTAAGTTTAAAAATATACTTCTAAATTATAACTGTAAATTTCTAATAGACAAACCTACCAGAACTAAGGAAGAAAGCGCCACGTGTATTGATAACTTCATAATTAACTTTGACGGTAAAGACACAGAAGCTGTAGTATTAGGCAATAAACTCTCGGATCATAATGCAATATTATTAAGACATACTTATCAAACCAAGAATAACAAACAAAAAGCCACAATATTAAGAAGAAAAATGACAACACAAAACTATGATTATTTTCATTACTTAATAAACAATGACGGGCATCTAATGAAAGAAATTATGTTAAATCCAGATCCCAACAAAAAGATGGAAATATTCCAAAATGCTGTGCAACATTATTATGACATAGCATTTCCTGAACGCAAAATAGCTATCATAAAGAATAAGGTATATAGATGGTTCTCTAAAGGAATAGAAACATCGAAAAAAAACTTGGATCGATTAATAATGATTCAAGATCTAGCTCCCTGTCCCGTTAGAAACCGTAAAATAAAAATGTATAAGAAGATATTTCGAAAAGTATTAAATAACGCAAAAAAGATTAAATATTCTGAGCGAATAGATAAAGCTGAGAATAAAACTAAAGAAGCATGGAAGATAATTAAGGAACAGACAAGTAAGCATAAAACTCCACAACAAACACAGATAGAATCAATAAAACTAAGTGATGGTCGTACTACAACAAATAAAAAAGAAATCGCTGAAGAATTCAACAACTTTTTTTCTACTGTCGCTCATAAATTAACAGATCACTTGTCCACTAACATCCAGACGTGTCTAAAGTTCCTTTACTTAAACAAACAACCCGAGAAGAAAATCAAGTTTGAGCTGCTCACCATACATAAATTCAGGAAGACGATCAAAAATATAAAAAGTAAACATTCCAAAGATGTGTTTAATCTAGACACAGCTTTTGTAAAGAAGATTTTACTGGAAAATGACTATTTGATTGAGATAATGTTACATATAATTAACAGCTGCCTTAAATACGGTGTGTTTCCAAATTGCCTAAAAGAAAGAAAAGTCATTCCGTTGTACAAAAAAGATACCAAGGAAGACCCTAATAACTATAGGCCCATATGTATACTGCCAGCATTATCAAAGATATTGGAATCAGTGGTGAAAACTCAGGTGGTGGAGTACTTTGAAACAAATAATATTTTTGCCGATAACCAGTATGGATTCAGGAAAAACCGCTCGACCGTGCAGGCACTCCGTAAAGTCATTGACTTCGTCCTAAAGGCATTAGAACGGTCACAGAAATGTTCAAGCATTTTCTGTGACCTATCAAAGGCGTTTGACTGCTTAAGGCACGACATCCTAATGGAGAAGCTATTATTCTATGGTTTTCGCGGATCAGAATATCAATTTATTAAAAACTACCTTCAAAATCGAACCCAACTGGTAAACGTGAATAACACGAAATCTCAGCTTATACCAATAGATACTGGTGTACCACAAGGATCAATACTGGGACCTGTTTTATTCCTGATTTACATGAACGATCTGCCTGCATGCATACCTAGCGATGCAATGGTGACGCTTTTTGCGGATGACACTCACGTGGGAATAAAAGGAATAGATGCAGAAGACAACAGAGACAAAATCAACAAGGTTATGAGTATTCTTAAAAACTGGTTTGAGGCAAACGGCATCATACTTAACACAAATAAAACGACCGTAATGAACTACACTGGGAAGCAAATTAAAAATGAATCTACTACTACATTTTTGGGATACGAAATTGACAGTAAAATTAGCCATAAACACCATATTGACAAAATCTGTAAGAAAATTTGTAGAGGGAATTATGCTCTTCTGAAACTAAAACCATTATTGAACAAACAGTCATTGTCAGCTGTATATTACGCATATATTCAAGCAAATATAAACTATGCAGTTAGTGTATGGGGAAATGGAGGAGAAATACAAAGAGTGTTAAAATTACAAAAGAGATCAATTAGGATATTAAACTATTTGCGCAAACGTCATCCAGTTAAAAGATATTTTGGAAGAGATAGGATAATGACTGTTATCTCACTATATGTATACAATAGCTTATTAGAAATACATAAGCAGAAAAATAACCTGAAACAAAAGAAAGACATTCATAGATACAACATGAGGAACAAAGAAAAACTATGTATGCCTGAATTTAAAACTAAGAGATCATACAAACAAGGGATGCCTATTAAAATTTACTTATACAACCTGCTACCTACAGAAATAACTTGTTTACCACTGAAGGACTTTAAAAACAAAATTAAGAGTTTATTGGGGAAAAACCCTGTGTACTCTATAAAAGAGTTTAGTGATTTTATATTACCAAAGAAGTGTTTGACAGTTTATTAATTTATTAATAATTTTAATTTATTGCATTATACTTTGTTATTATGACGTGCTAAATGTAATGTATATTACATGGTCAATAAATATCTTATCTTATCTAAAGAACCCTGTGCATGCGCCTTTCAACTTTTTTCTAATCTACAAAAAACGAGGTATAGTAATAAATTAATTGGCTCCTACATAACGTAGGTAACACTTGAAGCAACACAACTTGATGTTAGAATAAGTAATTTAATTCATCGTGTTACCTTTAAAAAAAATCTGAAATTGAGTCATTGTTTATCTGTGGTATGGCGGGCAAATCATGATCACATTTGCGCTTGAGAGTTACATTTTCAATGTTGTAACTGGATGTAAAATGGATGTGTCATTTGATTCCCACTTTGACATACCTAAAACTTTTTGTCGTAAGTCATAAATGATGATTCTTTATCTCCATATTTGTTACTTCATTCTTATTTTGTACTATGTACCCCTTATTTTGTAGTTTACTCTTTATGTTGTTATATAAATTACACGTGTAGGTATAATAATACCTGGGTATGTTGTTTATCCAAAATGAAATAAGAAAACTCGGGAGAAAGGCACCCATTTCACTCAAACTATCGGACAATATCGGACAAAAGCCTTTACACGTGTCCTAAATACTACTAAGAAATAAAGTTAGGATCCTAATTGAGGCATTATCTGTGAAAAGGGACCTTATTTTCGATGGCGTTTACATCGCGCGGCGTCGTAATCGTATTGAGTTGTCATTAACATTAGCGTAAGCGCCATAATAAGCATAATAATAAGGCATAGCGTAATAAGGTCTCTTTTCATAGATAACGTCATAATTAGGGGTGGGTGCTAGATAGTACATCGAAAAAAAAATATTTTTCCTCCTTGTTTAATATCTTTCGCTTGCCCTTGTCCCATTTACTTGGGATCGGCGCAGCATGTCTTTTTTTCACATATCTCTGTCACCCGTCATCTCATACTCCTTTCTTTTCATGTCATTTCTCACACAATCCATCCACCTTTTCCTCGGTTTGCCTCTTTTTCTACATCCTTCCATATTCATTCTTAATACCTTTCTTGTAACATGACTTTCATCCCTCCGCATAACATGCCCGTACCACGCTAGGCGATTTGACCTCCCTCCTCTTTTGTTCCTTGTTGAATATCATCATCATCATCATCTCAGCCATAAGACGTCCACTGCTGAACATAGGCCTCCCCTTTGGACCTCCATAAGTATCGGTCGGAAGCGACTTGCATCCAGCGTCTTCCGGCGACCTTTATAAGGTCGTCTGTCCACCTTGTGGGTGGACGTCCTACGCTGCGCTTGCTAGTCCGTGGTCTCCACTCGAGCACTTTTCGACCCCATCGGCCATCTGCTGTGCGTGCAATGTGGCCTGCCCATTGCCACTTCAGCTTGCTAATCCTGTGGGCTATGTCAGTAACTTTAGTTCGTCTACGGATCTCCTCATTTCTGATTCGATCACGTAGAGAAACTCCGAGCATAGCCCTCTCCATAGCTCGTTGAGCGACTTTGAACTTTGTGATGAGGCCAATAGTGAAAGACCACGTTTCGGAGCCGTAAGTCGTCGTGGGGGTGGGTAGCCGGGCATCTGCCGGAGATTCTTAGCACCCCGTGCTCCGCCGTTACCATGACCGCTACCGGCGCCAGGAATAGCGGAGCTGCCAGGGACTGGGGGCCTGGTATTAATGGAACTTATCATTAAGGGGGGGGGGGGTTTGCCATACGCGCCACGCTTGGCAGGCGGGTTGTTGAATATGTAAGTATTTAAAACGAAAGTATTATCTCAACCTCATGTAATTTTCCCAGGTAAAGTAAACTCCATATTCGGGCTGACTGAGAACCTAATGCCTTTGATCTACGTGCCGCTCTACACCACCGTGTACACCAGCACCATGGGAGTGCTGCCGGGGGCCGTGTTCCTCATGGGAGCGAGCATGACCATACCCGCGGTCGTTGTTTTCTTGTAAGTATGGAACAGCGAATAAGGGCCATAATACTGAATGATGTAATATGGCCCAGTAATATGTAATAGGGCAGGACAATAACATAGTAAGATTCTGCAAGGGGTACTTATTGGATCTGTATCTCCACGCTTGTCTATTAAAATACCGGGATGTAAAAGCCCGTGAAATTCAAAACAGACTTCGATGCCAACAATCAAATATAGGCTGGAAAAAGCCTATGGACCCTGAAGGGGAACTACCTACTTTCAATCATTAAGATAATTTTAAGTAAAGGAAGCATTCTTTTACAGTTTTTTTTTTGTATTAACAGTTTACAATTTTTTAATGTTTTTATTTTATTTTAGGTAAAATAAAATATATTTGCTTTGAGTAAATTGAGCTATTTGAATGTTTAAATGTAGTTCCCCTCCAGGACCCATATTTTTTTCCACCCTGTATAGCATCTGGACTGATAATGCCAATGAAAAATCGCGTTCCTCTAAGATTCACGTTATATAAGTATTACCTTACCTCTGTTTTTTCCACAGTTTATTTATTGTTATTGGTTCTCTGCTTTTTCGCCGAAAATTGAATTGCCGAATTTCACTTGGCAGAAGTTTCATTTGGCAGAATTTCATTTCCCAACTTTACATAATCCAACCTAACCTAACCCAACCTACTAGGTAATTTTCATTTCCCAACTATGGTGTTGGGAAATGAAATAGTTGCGGATTAATAATTTGGTAAAAGTTGTTCGGCCAAATGAAACTTCTGCGAAAAGTTGGTTGGCAAGTGAAATTCGGCAATGCAATTTTCGGCGAAAAAGCAGGATACCATTTTTTATTTTATATGAAGGAGATTTTAAAGAAACATACTTAAACGCGAAATTAATTGCTACTTATTCTAAAAAAAAACTCTAAAATAAACTTTATTTTAATTATTATTTGTTTTTTTTTCAGTTGGCTATTTTATGAACACAGAAAAGGAGTGCGTCGATTAAAAAACGAAGTAAAAGAAGAAAAGGGGGTTACAGAGCCCCTAAACGGAACAGTAGAAATTCCTTTAACTAAAACTACTCTAGATAGTTAGTTAACTAAGTACTTATAATATATTTATACCTGATAATAATATTTATATTTTATTAAATAGATATAAGTAAGTATAAGTGTTTTTTAATAATTGTTTAAAAAGACATTTGTGCCTTTGAATTAACAATAAATATGACTAAAATGATTATAAATGCTTTGTGCATAAGCATAATATTTACAATCTCAATAAATGTGATGTAACAAATCATAAAATCGAGTAGGTTAATCGCAGTTCATGGTATTTTAATACGTAAAAAAACACAGTAACATAACATAGTGAAGAATATCCCATTTCAATTTATATTACGTTTTAGACTCCTAAGCCAGACAGTAGCCACCACCGCGCTAGTAAAAATATCCCGCCTAATATTTTATTTATTTATTTATTTTACTTATTTATGTTAAGGAGAACCGACAGCTTTTAAATTACAGTAATACAGGTAGTAACAATATAGTTTAAAGTAATGCTAGGCTACTAACGCATACACACATGCAAACAATAAGAGAAAGTTGGAGAACATACGAATTCCAATATAAAACTATGAAAATAAATTGGAATATAAAATACTAGCAGTTGCCCGCGGCTTCGCCCGCGTACATTATGATTAATGCAGATTTCTACTCTTGAATAAAAGTTTTTCCCCGCGACTTCCTTTGCGTAGAATTAGTAATTGACCCCCCTTTTTATCCTCTTAGGGAATGACTTCTGGGATAACTATTATGTATCCATCCCCAGAACTCAATCTCCATACCAAGTTTCATCTAAATCGGTTCAACATTTAAAAATGCCCCATACAAACTTTTAACCCCCATTTCACCACTTTAAGTAACGATTTTAGGAAATTAAAAAAAAAAACACGCAAGTACGGGTCTTAGTTGCGCCTCAAAGGTTTCGTACGAACAACTTTTTTATAAAATTTTTGAAAAAAGACGCTTTCAGCATGATTTCATGAGAATTAATAGGGCGGCTGAGTGCGAATCGGACACGTACCCCGATTTCTTTTTGTCTTGAGTCGGACTGGTGCTTGACTGCACTCTTATTAGTTTTCTTGTAATTTATACGTAAATAACTATTATATCTATAATTTTTGCAAATTTTTCTGTCGAACAGTTTCCGATATTGATTAATTTACACCTTTTTTTTAATAACTTCAAAGTTATGTATGTTAAAATTATACTAATTAGAGATCCTCACATTAAGCCCTTTTATTTGATACGCCACACAATAAAGTTATTTGTTTTTTGATTTCTCATTTACCTACCCACAAATCCCCCCCCCCCCCCCCCTTAATGTTTAAAATTCATAAATTGGCATTACATGCCTGCCTTTGGGTCACTGACTTACAAACAAATTCGCACCATAAGGGTTCCTTTTCTACCATTATGGTACGAAACCCTAAAACATCCTTTTCGCTTCCCGGGACTCTCTATACTAAGTTTTATCAAAATCGGTTCAGCTGTTAAAAATTCCCCATTCAAACCTCCAACGCCATTTCATCCCCTTAACCTTAGGGTTAATTTTCGAAATAAAAACTATTTATATGTCCGTTCTCAGGACTTAAATTATCTCTATACAAAGGTTCATCTAAATCGTTCACGTTTAAAAATTCCCCATGCAAACTTGCAACCCCCGTTTCACCCTTAACCTTTAGGGCTGATTTTCGAGGTAAAAACAATTTTATGTTCCTTCTCGGGACTCAAATTATCTGTATGCTAATTAGCATTAAGTTTCATCTAAATCGGTCCAGGTGTAAAAAAATTCCTGATCAAAATTCCAATCCCTTTTTTCTTCATGGGATGATTTTCGGAACGAAAACAACCCTTAGTCATTTGCAGGGATTCACACTTACTATGTACCAACTTCATCTCTGCATGCAAAATGCATGAAATATCAAATATTGTAAATTGTAAAATTCTATTGGAAATAAAGGCTTTTATTATTATTCTCTTTATTTATTTTTCGTCTTAGGTTAGGTTTTATAATATTTTTACAAAAGTAAAATACAAAAATACATCAAAAACATACAAAAACAATAAAAACATTATAAAAAACCTAACCTAGGGTGCCGCCGGCAACGGAGCAAGGCCCAGGCTGCCGGTGGTCAGGGCCGCAGAGAGAGGAACCTTCGGACTATACGCGCCGTGTCCAGGATTACCGCCTTCTGTATCTGACCCTTGATCCAACCACAACCTCGTAGCGAAAGCCTCTCAAGATGTTGGTCGAGACTCTTCGCTATGAGACCGTTCGCAGAAACAACTATCGGCACAATGATCGCCGAATCAACCTCCCACATGGCGGTTACCTCGTGAGCTAAGTCTAGGTACTTGCTGGATTTGTCCTTCTCGGCCATCACGAGGTTAACGTCACATGGAACGGTGATGTCGACGAGCATGGCCCGGCGTTGCGATCGGTCTATTATCACAATATCAGGCTTATTGGCTACAATAGTCCTGTCCGTGATAATAGATCGATCCCAATAGAGCGTGGCACGACCATTTTCGAGAACTGGCGCAGGTGTGTACTTGTAGTACGGCACTTCGTGGTCCACAAGACCGTATAGGAGAGCAAGCTGCTGGTGTATGATCCTGGCTACGAGGTTATGTCTGTGCAAGTACTCGCCGTTAGCAAGATGAGAACAACCGGAGATGATATGCCTGAGTGACTCTCCGGGACGGCGGCATGCCCGACAAATGTCGACCGTACCGTCCTTCAGGATATATCTCCGGTAGTTATTCGTCATGATAACTTCGTCCGCAATTGCACAGGCAAAACCTTCGGTTTCTCCGAAGAGGTCCCCGAATCGTAACCAGTTCACCGACGCGAGCAGGTCTACGTCGGGTCCCGTGAGGGCCCCGTAAAACCGCCCGTGTAGCTCCTTGCTCTTCCATACCGCCTTGCGATCCTCGGTGCTTAGCACCACAGGTTTGCGCCAGTTCTCGTTCGCCAAGGAGAGCGGCGTGAGGCTCTTATCTACTGCCACCACATCACGATGCATCCCACACTCGTTGTTAAGGAAATAATTCCTGAGATTGTACACCTCACGGTTGTGGAGATTTTTGGCGTTTAAAAAGCCGCGACCTCCACACTTCCGTGGGATGTACAATCTCATAACGGACGAGCGTGGGTGAAGCATACGGTGTGTGGTGAGCAATAGACGGACCCTCCGATCCAGGGCATCCAGCTCGGTCTGTGTCCACCTTAGTATGCCAAAGGAGTATGTGAGTAGGGGCATTACCCAGGCGTTGAAGGCGCGCACCTTGTTGCCACCTGACAAAAGACTATTGAGTACTTTTGTCAGCCGACCAAAGAAGCGCTCCCTCAACGCCTGTTTAATACCCGCATCCTCAATACCCAACGACTGTGACATACCAAGGTATTTGTAGGTTTCTGATTCAGAGATAGATCTGAACGTCATTGTCTCAGAAAGCTGTAAATTTGTTGAATTTACTACTTTCCCCCGCTGTACATGCATAACCGCACATTTATCAACACCAAACTCCATCTTGATAGAACTACTGAAGACTTCAGTGGTTTTCAGTAGCTCCATCAGGTCCCGGTTATTTGGTGCAAATAATTTGAGATCGTCCATGTACAGAAGGTGAGATATGACTTCACCCTCTCTCCGAAGCCGGCAACCTAGCCCCGAATCCTTCAGCAGGGTGCTGAGCGGATTTAGAGCTAGGCAGAACCACAGGGGACTCAGACTGTCGCCCTGAAATATTCCTCGCTCGATCCTTATAAAGTCATGCGGGTCAGGGGGGTCATCCCCGCCTCCTGGTTGACGAAGGACTGTGGTCCACTGCCTCATACATGCGCCAAGGAAGGATCTTAAAGCTGCATCAACTTTATACAGCTCTAAGATCCTTTCCAGCCATGAATGAGGCACCGAATCATAGGCCTTCTTATAGTCAATCCAAGCGGCCGAGAGGGCCCCCCTGTTCCGCCGGACTCGTTGGCAAATGGTCATGTCTATGAGGAGGAGCTCTTTAGTACCACGGGACCCAACCCTACATCCATTTTGAGAAGAGGCCAAAATGTTGTTTGCAACTATGTGCGCGTTTATTTTTGCTCTCAAAATGGATGTAAGGAGCTTGTAGAGTGTAGGCAAGCACGTGATGGGTCTGTAGTTCTTCGCTTCCGTGGTACTACCGGACTTGTAGAGCAGGAAGGTTACACCAGTTGTTAGGGAAGGCGGGAGGGAGCCAAGTTCAAGAGCTTGTTGGAATTGCGTTGCCAGCCGCGAGTGCGAGCATCGAAACCATTTTAGCCAGAAGTTGTGCAATCCATCCGGGCCAGGACTTTTCCAGTTCTGAGCCGTACGGATTGCACAACTTACGTCATCGGGGCTGATGGTAATAGCCCCCATAGGTTCGATGGACTCGCACTCACGTTCGACAACGCTCATCCACTCGCCCTCCGTGTGTTCAACAGGCGCCGACCAGATGCTACGCCAGAAATCAGTCATGGCAGTAGCATCCGGCAGTCGCACGTCGGACACACGGGGGTCGGCTTCCTCCCACCTTCGGTATACCTTCCTTTGGTCACTTTGAAAAAGACGATTCTGCCTGAATCGGTCCACACGTTCTCTGTAGCGGCGAATACGGCTTGCCCATGCATAAACTTTCTGCTTCAGAAAGTCGATGCGCTCTGTGACGTTGGCCATGTAGTCGCGGGGCTCGATACCCGTCCCCGCGAACGCCTGGTGCACAAAGCGCATTACTCGGGGGCGGTTGTTGCCCCCCCTGAAGCAGATCAGCTTTGCAATGAGAGTCCTAAATGAGTTGATACGACGCTCGATCCGCACCTGCCATACGGGGACACCCCCGGCGGTCCTAGGTGCACGTTCAGCGTCCGGAAACTTGACTCGTGCAACACGGCACGCCGCGATGGCTCCGCAGTACATGATCGAGTGCGTATCATCTAAGTCTTTACTAGTCCGCAGGATCGGATCTAGCAAATCATTTAGGGCTCCCATTAACGCTAGATTGCGTCTATTCATAGGCAAGCGTGGTAATCGTGGCCTAGGGATATTTGTGGAGCGATACTGCGTAATTGCCTCTTCCAAAGTCCTCCTCAGTTGCTCATTGGCTGTACTACTCATACTCTGACTCGCGATATACTCCTCATCGGCACTGGGATCAATCCGCGGCGCCCCCGATGCCAGGTCGGGTACGGGCATCGGATCCGGCGACGTGGCGGGCGGATCCCGCACCGAGGTGGAGTCCACGCGAGCAGAGAGAGCCTCCAGGCGAAGCCGATCAAGTGTCGCGTCATCCAACCGCTTTAGCCGTTGAATGGCGCGCACCTGATCCGATAATCGCTGCGCAGTCGTGTCAATGGTTGGTTCAAGGGCCTGAAACAGAGGAAGTATCCGGTCACGATACGCGGACAGATTAGTTCCCCCCTCTGTAGCCCCATAGTAGGCGCGCATGACGTTCTCATTCATTGCTGGAGTCCATCTCATGCGACGCACTATACCACCGGCAGCGGGGGCCCTGGGCGGGACAGGGTGTCCCGCAAGCCCCAAGCGTGCCGGCAGCGGTGGCCGCCCTCGTCGCGCAGGTGGTCGTGGCGGCGGCGGCGGCGGCCCGCACTCGTCGCTCGACTCGCTGGTGTCGGGCGCAGTGGCGAACTCATCGCCCGACGACGATGGCGAGGAGACTGACGAGGCGGGCGAGGATGGTGGGCGTGCGTTCGTAGATGCCGCTTTTGTCCGACTTCTCGTTATCATCCTACTATATACGTGTGTCGCCTATGCACTAGCTGTCAACGTGCAACGTGTTGTACGTTCGTGACCCGTAATTGAGTTTACACCCGAATATATTGGTGTTCCACATGTTGTCATTGTTTCAGGGTTCACTTAAAAGTAAAGTTGAGCAAGATTAGGCAAAAAAAACACGTATAAAAATATATTTTTAGTAAAATTTGATTACAAGACGTCTGTCATTGTCAGCGGTTTTTTTTTTTTTTTTTTTTTTTTTTTTTTTTTTTTTTTTTTTTTTTTTTTTTAATTATTATTATTATTATTATTATTATGTACCAACTTCGTCTAATTCGGTTCAACGGTTTAAAATTCCCTATAAAAACCTGCAACCCCCGTTTCAACCTTAACTTTTTTACCTTCGCGAAAAAAACTATTTTTTTTCCTCCCCGGGCCTCAAACTATCTGTATACCAAGTTTCATCTAAATTGGTTCAGCTGTGAAAAAATCCTATATAAACTACCAACCCTCTTTTCACCCCTTTACGGGTTAATTTTTTCAATGAAAATAACCCTTTGTCGTTTCCCGGGATTCAAACTATCTATTATATCAAGTTTCATTTAAATCGGTTCAACGGTTAAAAATTCTCTATACAACCTTCCAATCCCCTTTTCACCCCCTTAAGGGCTGATTTTCGGTATAGAAACTACCCTATGTCCTTTCCCGGAGGTAAAATTATTTCTTTAACAAAAATTTCGAAATTGATGCCATTTTCGTACTTAATTAACGTCCCAAAATACCATAAATCGACTCCCATATTGATATTTAGTAATTTCAACCCTATCGCACCCCAACAGGGGGATGATATTTCACGCCCGCCACGTTGTATCATAAAATCATTGGTGTTTTCGTAATCAGCGACCCGATAAACCATAGAAAAGATACCCATGTTGATTTTCAGACTTTGTCACCCCCATTTCCCACCCAGTTGAATTTTCAAAAAACCTGAAACACGTGTTTACATATTTATTGTTAGGAATACTCCTGTGAAGTTTCAAATAAAACAGTCTAACTAATCTTGTTTCCCTATACAAACTTTGGACCCCCATTTCACCCACTGGGGGATAATATTTTACACCTGCCACGTTGTATAATAAAATGGTTGTTGTTTTCGTAATCAGCGACCCGATAAACCATAGAAACGATACCCATATTGATTTTCAGACTTTTTCACCCCCATTTCCCCCTTTAAGGAGTAAAATTTTCAAAAAAACTGAAACACGTGTTTACTCATTTATTGTTAGAAATACTCCGGTGAAGTTTCAAATAAAATAGTCTAACTAATCTTGTTTCCCTATACAAACTTTGGATCCCCATTTCACCCCCTGGGGGATGATATTTTACACCTGCCACGTTGTATGATAATATGGTTGTTGTTTTCGTAATCAGCGACCCGATAAACCATAGGAACGATACCCATATTGATTTTCAGGCTTTTTCACCCCCGTTTCCCCCTTTAAGGAGTTAAATTTTCAAAAAAGCTGAAACACGTGCTTACTCATTTATTGTTAGGAATACTCCGGTGAAGTTTCAAATAAAATAGTCTAACAAATCTTGTTTCCCCATACAAACTTTGGACCCCCATTTCACCCCCTTACGGGGTGAATTTTGAAAAATTCTTTCTTAGTGCACCCCTAGACCTTATAAGGGACCTACATGCCAAATTTGGAAACTCTAGACCCAGCGGTTTAGGCTGTGCGTTGATATGTCAGTCAGTCAGTCAGTCAGTCAGTCAGTCAGTCAGTCAGTTTCTTCTTTTATATATTTAGATTAAGAATATCCTTCGAAATGTTGAATTTGGTTCAAATATGTACGCTATAGGTACTAGAAAACTGTTGTTTATTCCAACTATGGTGCCGGCATTACACGACGATACATATAACATATAAAAATTAAGTACTAAAATGGAAAATATTCATGACTAATAAAATAAAAATACCATTACTGGTTTTCGACATCTAGCGTCGTAGGCATAACCATTAGGCCAGTCATTGAATGCTCGAAAAAGAGGTATAGAGGGAAATGCTTGGAACACAATTTTTCACTTCGTTACTTTGTTTGGACTAGGAGATGAACATAAAATGTTCTTCTACTTATTTTATCCACATTAAATTTTCTTGCCTGACCTATTGACTATGGATGCCGTTGAGGAGAACCTGACGTAGTCGGATTATTGAATATAATATACAATTTGGCATCACCTGTTTATAATGCTTCATGTAAGAAATAAGTACGTAGAGATAATTATCAAAAACATTATTTATCAAGAAAGTAGCTATCGTAAAAACAAACCTTTTAGATGACTAAATTGCTATTAAAATATTGTATACATATTTTGACACTGATGGTTAAATCGATGTTGAACTCACGGCAGTATATAATTCCGCACATAAAATTTAAATATGACGTTAAACCGTTCTAATTTACAGAATTTCTCTATATTTTATTACTAAACCGTGACTACAATACCGTAGCATTCATTAAGTATCGTTAATTCAATGTCAGTATTGTTTGTGCAAGTATAAAGTGAACACATATGGCGGAAACAGTCGAAATAGATGATAATGCGTCAGAAAACATCAACATTTTACTTAACACAGAGCCTCGAAGGGGAGAAATTAAGAAGAACGCGCTCGAAATGTTCCAATCCAGTTTGAAGACTATCACTTACGAGCCTGTGATGTTTTTGTATCAAGTGTGCTACATGATAACAATAGCGACATCCCAAAATGTGATGTTAGAGAAAGCGTGCAGAGTAGATTTGAACCTTGGTAATGAAATTTGCACATCACTCAGACTCCAAAACCAAAGCCAAAATCTAAAACACTACGAGGAAATCCTGCAGAAATATGTAGCACCTAGCGTTTCTCTGCGAACATACACTATCCTCGCTATTCCGTGTACACTTCTGCTTTTGGTCGGGATCTTCTCTGATAACACTGGATACAGAAAGATCATACCAATGATCCAAATAGTGGCACAGATGCTTATATGCCTAAATAATTTACTCCAGGTTTACTTTATAGAAAAAACTGGTTTGTACTTCTTTGTGGCAGCTGAAGCGTTACTAGAAGGTTTGGGAGGAGGATACGCGTGTATATTTATAACTGCATTTTCTTACATGGCAAAAGTAACGAGCGTCGAAGAAAGAACGTTCAGGATTGGTCTGTTATACTTTTCCCACTCGGTAGCTGTTCCAGTGGGTCTAGCGATAGGCGGCCCGCTTTTGAAGCATTGTGGCTATTACTGGTGCTATAGTTTGTCTGGTTTTTTAAATCTTATTAATTTTATTTACAATGCGTACTGGATCAATGAAGCGAAAAGGAGCAGTGAACAAAAACAGGTATCTGACATTTTGTTGTAAATTAGTTAGTTTTATTTACACCTAGGCCCTAAGTGTTCTTAGGCCCTTAGACCTAAATAAAATATGAATACATCTTTGAATCATTTTTGAATAGGCAAGATGCAATGTTTACATTTATGCTATCATTTGAAAGAATCGCCGCACGTAGAATATACCACGAGTGCATTAAAAAATAAAAATAATTTATAGTCAAAAATGCTGTTACAAACTGACAATTTAAATTTTCGCGCCTAAACAGATCTACAGTGTACTCATGCATGTGTGTGTCACTCGCCATATTTGTTCGTCGCTGTCAAACCTGCCAACAGTGTCAAAATTGTCAAATTCTGTTTTTTTTTGACCCGGATGCTAGCCTTTTAAGCCAAATCCCAAAGAACAAAACTAGTGACAGTTGCCAACCCCATAATAATTCATTCTCTGGTGTAAATAACCAAACCGATTTCATTAACATACATAATTGCAAGAAAAAGTAAGCGAGTGAGGTTATTTAGTATTTAAATACCAGAGTGTACAGTTCTTTTTTTTTTAGATTAGAAAAAAGTTGAAAGGCGCATTTACAGGGTTCTTTATCAGGCACGATACGACGTGATACATGCCACAAGTGTCAAAGTGCCAATGCGGCCAGTAAAAAATATTTAAATATATTTGTATTTATAATAAAGCCATGCGTAGGTATTTGTAAATGTTAAATTGAATAATATTAATTATTTTACAGTATTGTAATAGTAGTCGTTATTACAAAATAATTTATTCTTATCATTGTTAATGTTTTAGTGAATGTTGCACAATAAAAAACCTGGAGAAAAAGGGGTTCGAAACATATGGTTTTTGATTTATAACGTATGCGTGTGTCACTGTCAGTTTTTCAATTGTCATGTGTCTATAACGTGATAATCAAAACGAAATTGTGTTTTTATTGCTGTTATGAATTATAATCTGCAAATTGTCATTATTTATTTACAAATGTGAACACTTCATCATGTTAACTAATCGTTTGTTGGTGTGCTTGCAGTGTGTTTAAATTGAACATTCAAACAGAACAGGTTAGAACAGGTTGCCAACTTCTGTTTGTATGTTTACTGAATTTCTTATCTCAAAAAAAACGAAATATAGTTTGATCCTAGTTCAACTTTTCCATCCATTTCCAGCATGACGGAAAAGGCGTCGTCTACTTCCTCCGCCTGTTTTTTGACTTCACTAATATCAAGGAGACCATTCGCGTCGTATTCATGAAGGGTCCGAACATGCGACGAATGCGTATTTGCATACTGTTTTTTATAGTAAGCGTTCTGTTTGGACCCATGTATGGTAAGTTTAGAGGTTGATACTGCCTAAAAATCATTTGGCACAATTTCATTTCCGAAACAACTTAACGCAGAACGTTTACCAAATTATTGTTTTGCATAGTTTCATTTGGCACAGGTAAGGTTAGGTTAGTATGCGAAATAAAATTATGCGAACAATTGTTATGCGAAACAATATGCCATGTTATGATTTTGCTAAATAAAACTATGGAGAAAATTGTTTGGAAAATGATCATTGGGTGTAATTATATTTTTTGGCTGGTTATTAGTAAAAGTTGGAATATTAATTTATATGTGTGTACTAAAAATTTGATAATGATACCGGTATAATGCTGCTCAATTGAGTCTGAGAGATTCAATTGAGAATGCACCCCGCATTTGGCAACTCAATCCAAAGATTATATTAATTTCAGGTGAGCTTTCCGTAATATACATGGCGACGCGGTACCGGTTTGGGTGGGATGAGCTACAGTTCAGCATTTACCAGACATTCAATTTTTTTATGCATACCATTGGTAAGTATTAACACATATAATTTTTTTAATACAGTTGCTCAAAAAAGTGCTTTTCTTGTAGTGGTTTAGCGTGCGGAAAGTTTGATATCGCGCACTAGTGCTTTTTACTTTTCCAGGCAATCACAGCTAATGACAGTGACAGACAGCCAATCACAGCGCCGCACCGCACTGTGCGGAGCGTTCGGATACATGTACTAAAGTAACCTCAAAGTGAATAATTGTCAATTATATAATTTTTTCGCAACTGTATTAAAAAACGTCGTTCGATACTCGTGCGTAAATGTCATTCTTAGTAATGACATACTTTCCGCACTAATATCGAAATGTACTATTTTTATGCATACAGTGACGATGTATAATTAGGACAAATAAAAATCTATCTATCTATCTAAGCAATTAACGCATATATTCAGTTTAGCTGTATTTTCCATACAGTTTCGGATCAAACAGTTCACATCGGATGATGGTGTAGTCACGTTGCGTTTTCTAGCACTCTGTTGATTAGGATAGGTACATTTAATATTTTCAAAATTATGAGTAGCGTGTCAAACGAAATTCGATCTAAATTACGTGAGTGATCCTTGACACAGTTTTTGAGAAATAATAATAATATTTGCATAACTATACATAGTATTTATACTGGAAAGGGCTAATTTTTTTTTTCTTAAAAAAAACAATTGACGAAGAGGGAGTTACTAAGAAATCTATAAAGAGTGCTTAATTAGTCACAGCCTTGGTGACAGCCTAGATACGAGAGTTTTTTTAAACGTTTGTAGTGTGAGGCGTGAGCTAAAGTAAAGTTTTTCTGATCTTCATGACATTTGATGGGATTGTAGCAGATATACATATAATTTGAGAGTTCGTATATGAGCAGGATCGATCAAGAGGTTCCGTACTTAGAAGGCGATACAAAAATCTTCATTTTGGTCGTGTTATATTGGTCAACTCGTTTGCAAGTAAATCGTGGGTTCTCAGTTCGAGGCTGACTTCATCGTGTATTGAGCGTTTCTTTTTATTTTTGCCACTTTTCTCGACTTTTTATTTTATGGTAAGTTTTATGTTTTTTCTAGTCAGAATCGCGAGCTGATCCGATTTATGCAATAAAAAAAGATGTCCCATAAAACTCCATACATTTTTTGATTTTTTTTACTTTTCCTATTGTGTTACCTCCATAGAAAACATATGGCAAAGGGTAACACAAGAGGAAAAAAATTTTTGGGACACATTTTTTTCTTGCATAAATCGAATCAGCTCGCGATTCTGACTAGAAAAAACATAAAACTTACCATAAAATAAAAAGTCGAGAAAAGTGGCAAAAATAAAAAGAAACGCTCTATTGACAAAAACTGTGATCGTTACAGGCACTGTGTTTTCCTTGGTCGTCTTCAGCAAGCTTCTGAAATGGCACGACTCCCTTTTGGGCATCATTTCCACTCTCAGCAAGATCGCTGGCTCCTTCATTTACTGCTTCGCGACCACACCAACGGTATTCTACATAGGTTTGTTAATTACATAATTACTTAAGTAATCCACTTCGTGCACTCATGTTTGCAGGTAAAAGCAAAATTTGAGGCGTGAAATTTCTCTATAATGTGGCCTAACTGCTGTATTTGAACAAATTTAATGTTACTACTACTATGCTTCTTCCAATAGATCTACAATTCTACATGCAGCAAGATACAAATCACATAACCCGGTTGTATCAACTTATCTACAAGGTGTAACAAAAATGCTGGTGATGCTTTTAAGGGCATAATTGGTATCGTGTTCTTATTGTGAAAAACTAAGAAAAAAAATTTTTCTCGCGAAAAAATTTTTTGAGTTTGTATGGAGGGTTGGCCAGCTGGGACGACTCGCCCCATACAAAAAAAATATTTTTTTCGCGTCCAAAAAATTTTTCTCCTGCTTTTTCCTACTCGCAATACGATACCTATTATGCCCTTAAACGGATCACCAGTATTTTTGTTACACCCTGTATATTCAGATAAAGGAGGTTTTTCCACATTATAATATTTTCGTTACCCGCGAGTTGACGAGTTCTGACAAATCAATAATTAAGAAATGAAGTAAAAAGTAGGTATATACCTTGTGCAACCTAAGAAGCAGTTTTTGACACCTGTCAGGTCACCTGACAAAAACCGCTTCTTAGGTTGCACAAGGTATAATAAAATAAGAATGTAGCGTAGCCTCTGCTAGCCTAAAGCGTTCGGGTTTTTATCGCCTGTCACCATAGCTGTCACGTTCTATGCTCGTGTCACAAGTATGTAAGAGCGAAAGTGACGGCTGACGCGATAGGCGATAAATTAGCAACTCCATTCAGGGTGCCTAGCCAACGTGCCAATCGTTAACGCTCGGTTGCGTATCGTAGTCGCCTCTCTCTATGACTTTCTATGTTAGTGTGACAGTGACAGTTGCTTTTCGTTCGCTACGAAGCGTTAACGATTGGCACGTTGAACTGAAAGAACAAATCAAATTATTTTAATGAATATTTTGATTTGTTTATTTTAAGTAGTCACACTACTATATGTATAAATTATAAACTTGTATAGATGTCATATACAAAGGAAAAAGTGACCAACGCCTCCTTCCTTCCTACCCTTCTTCTTAACGCTTCTCCTTCTTCTCCTTCTTGTTTCTTTTTTCTTAACGCTTTTCCTTTGTATATGACATCTATACAAGTTTATAATTGATTGGCACGTTGGTTAACACTTACACACCGTCATGTCTGTTGCATGAGTAGGCGTTTATCACACCGTCTTAGAGGATTAAACCCACCGGAGTGGCCATGTCTGTCATTTTCTACACAAAAAAAGCCTGCCGATTGCTACGGAGAGGGGAACGTCAAATGTATACGTAACGTCAAAATAGCCAAGTCAGATAAACGTCAGTCCATACAATAAGTATGATGATCACTGGTCATATATTTTCGGCAGAGGGGAATGTCTGTCAATGGCCGGTATGACCATCGCCTCTCCTCTAGAAAGTCTTTGCTCAGTAGGTTAGTCCTTGTTATAGGCCCCTGTAAAAGTGTTTCTATACCTTGTGCAATCTAAGAAGCGGTTTTTGACACCTGTCATCTTAGTACATTTTATAGCCTAAAATCGATTTTAGGTTAGTAAATGTACTGAGATGACAGGTGTCAAAAACCGCTTCTTAGATTGCACAAGGTATAGTGATGAGTAAAGTTTGCCAAAGCTGACGATGCACTATCGTAACAACAACCGGCCTAATTATTTAAAAAATATGTTAATTTTGGTTACTTATGAATTTATATTACAGCGCCATTAGTCGAAATATTAAATGGGACGTCTCTAATAGCGATAAGGTCCATAATGTCGAAATTAGTGACTCCAGATGAACTGGGTAAGCAATTGTTTTCTTCCTCTTTTTTGTGTCTAAGTCCCCTTATCTTTAATACGTGACATGCCCAATAGACGGCAGTGTTGACTGTCTGGGCGTTCCGTCCATCAGATCGAGTCATACAATTGTTTTGCTAAAAAGTTGTGCATCGTAGGCAGTGTTGTTGCGGCTGAAGATCATTGTATTTTTTTACTGAAAACTAGTGAAATTAATAAAAAACATGATTAAAGTAACAAAAATCTATCGCTTCTAAAGATTATTTTAATACTTATATACCTATGTATACAGTTGAATTAAGATTTAAAAAAAAACTATTTTTATTATCATCATGTAACTTTCCCAGGTAAAGTAAACTCCATATTTGGACTGACCGAGAACCTTATACCTCTAATCTACGTGCCGCTCTACACCACCGTGTACACCAGCACCATGGAAGTGCTGCCAGGGGCCGTCTACCTCATGGGAGCGAGCATGACTATACCGGCGGTCGCCGTTTTCTTGTAAGTTAAAGAAACAAGTCTGATAAAATACAATTATAGGTTAAATAAAATAACTTTTTTTGTAAGCATTATGAAATTGTTATTAAAAATCATAAAAAAAATTAACAGTTATTATCAACTTTCTTACAAACAATATAAAAATAAATATCTACAAGTTGTCAAAAAATCATTAGAAAATCATCGTTATTCAAAAAATTGGTCATTTGTTTTGACTTTTGGAATTATCAGCTTAAGTAATAGCATTATAAGCCTTGATAAGATAGACCTTTTGAATATTTTTACCTATATATGTTTCAGCTGGCTGTTATATGAACACAGAAAAGAAGTACGTCGGTTAAAAAAAGAAGGAAAAGAAGAAAGTGGGGTTATGGAGCCCCTTAAAAGTTCAGGGGAGGTCCCTCAAAAAATATAAACATGAAGATAGTTAGCTAAGTTTTTATATAGGTAGGTACCTAATTTAAATGTGAAGTACAAAAGCGTTTTAATAAAAGTTTATAAAAAAATAAAAATAAAAATAAAAAATCCTTTTATTTCTTGCAGGTTAAGACACAAAAAAATAACTAAAAATAAGCAGCAATTTAAATATTAGAAAGGTGGCGTAATAAAATAAAAAAAATCTATAGTCAAAGATAATACACAAAATGTTTTAAATCAATGTCTCAATTATATAGTAAATGTCAAGAATAGCCTAATTAATATCCATACATTGAAATACTCGTAAATATCACGCTCATGTTCAAGTGTCATAACTATAGCCTTTGTATATTTCCATTTTGTGTTAAATTTAAAAATTATGCATGCTTAATTAAAGTACAAGATAAAAATTATAATATTCATTTTTAGAAAATTAAAAAAAAAATCTGCATGGACCCCTCCTGTGAAGGTGAAGGCCTCCTCCAGTGTCGACCAGTGATCTCTATCTTTGGCGACATCCATCCAATTTTTGCCCCCCTATTTGGGTAATGTCTTGTGTCCAATAAAAGTTTATAAAGACATCATATGTTTGATTTCTTCAGTTTTATCTATTTCGTACGTATTTTTAATAAGGGCAGTATAGCACTTAGGTCTAAAGTTCAACACAAGAACACTGTTCTTTAATCCAACTAAGTAAAATAACAGATATAATTATTTGTTCTACGTGATAGATTCTTAACTACCCTGCTAATATGGTCGGGTCTTTATTGCCTGTCTAGCTGTCACGTTCTAACAAGTATGTAAGTGCAAAAGTGACGCGTGACGTGATAGGCGATAATAGTACATTACGTACCTAGGGCGGTAAAATAAAGAACGGCTCAGATCGCGGGCATTTGTGTCCCGAACCGAAGGTAAGGGCCATAAACAAGTGATCTGAGGCCTTCTTTATTACCGCCCGTGGTGCGTACACAATTTTACGTCTTCTCCTGGGTGTGAAGTGAGATTTGCCGCTGCGCCCGTGGGCGGCAAGTCTCACTTACCGCCCAGAGTGACGTAAAATGACAACCATGGATGGCCGAGTCAACTCTTGCATCCCACTAGGCATAGTCGTTTGCCTGCGAGGCTAATAAGCTCATGAAATAGTACGACGACTGAGCAAAATGCGGCCACCGATGTTCTTGCTACGCGATAGAGCTAAAGTGCAATGGATAGATATTACAGCCGCAGTTTAGCATCCAAACTTCACGATAGGTACAAGCTGTGAGTTTGTGTGTGTGTGTGTGGTGAGAGTCTTGGCGTCACAAGACCTGAGCAATTAGCGACCCAAAGAGGCCGCACAAGCTATCCTATACTCCAGCAAATCTCACCGATACTTTTCCATATATCGGTTTAAATTAAATCTAGCAATCTCATCACAAGATATTATGCTACATGCGTTAAGCCTATTTAAGTAACAAAAAAACTAACAGTGGCGGCGCGTCCATAGAACACGATTCCCGTCGGCTTGCCTAAGTTTCAGCACCTGAGCCATTTTCCTACAGCTCATGAAGAAATTTTAAGAGTCGCCAGGACGCTCGCGTGGACTCGCGTTCCCATACAAACGTAGTTCAGCTCTCATTTTGAAACGACATGCTTTAGAACCACGAAATTTGGCATGGGCATTCTAGCAGTACAGATCTATGTCGGTAATTCGTTTTCGTTGCTAAAAAATGTAATACAAAGAAAATATAGCAAAAATAAGTTTTGTATGTAAATCTGTATCTGGCTGTATTACAATTTTTTGCAACGAAAATGAATTATGGACATAGATCTGTACTACTAGAACGCCCATGCCAAATTTCATGGTTCTAAAGTATGTCGTTTTAAAATGAGAGCTAAACTACGTTTGTATGGGAACGCGAGCATCCTGGCGACTCTTAAGCCAAATTCAGCACCGGCTTGCCTAAAAAATTTTTTTACCCACTGCCACTTAAAACTAATAGTCCACATCAAAGTTCATGATTTATGGGTAAGTGACCATCACTTCAGTTTATTAAATTCTCTAGTTTTGCTAATCCAACAACCGGTCAACAATTCGGACTCTAAGCTTGATATGGCTAATGATTTTTGACTGGCAACCCTGCGCTGTTGTCAATAACATCGGTTCTCCGTCATTTAATTTGTAAATAATCAGTATTTGAAGAATTTTAGTGAAATTTCGAATTAAAATGTGCCTGCTGTAATCAACTACTAATCGCAAATATAATCTGACTATAAACTCAAGTGTTTTCGTGAAAAATAAGTGCGTAAAATTACATCACATACATTTAACAAACAGTGCTGTGTGCGGTAGATTTAACTCATAAACCGGCCGGTTACACGTCGAATCCTACCGTGCCCTGTACCACGATACCAGCACAGACAGGAAAACGTTATCGCTCGCGATACTATTCTCACCCGATTACAGTTAAGTTGTGATTTCGTGGTAAGGGGCAAAATGAAAATAGCAAGGTCACCAAATAAAGAGATGAGAGTCGGTGCCAACTCTTCCACCCCAGATCGCAGCCTCCAGAGCGATAGTAACGTTACAGTGCGTAATAAGAATAAAGCTTCAGAACCGTCTAAACCGACGTCAGTGTCCGAGTCGCCTAAACCAGCGCCCGAACCGGCAAAGACGCAGACATCTTCTAATGGGGACCTCGCAGAGCTTACTTTAGAGATTAAACTCTTACGGTGTGATATGTCGGACTTAAAAAGCCAGCTGAAGTCTGCATTAGACTCTCTGGATAAGTGCCAAACCCGTATGAATGAGATCACAGGCAAGCTGTCAGACACTGAGCGTCGACTGGAGGCCTTGGAGCACCAGCAATCGCAAACCGTTGCCATAAAAGCTTCGTTACAGGATCTTGAAAATAGGTACAACAGTCAAGCACAGTTATTTTTGAGAAATGACTTAGAAATAATAGGATGTCCAGAAACTAATAATGAAAACTTGCATCACACCGTGATGACCATTGCCACGAAGATAGGTGCCAGCGTATCAGACGTAGACATAGACTACGTTTCAAGAGCAGGCCCCAAGAAACAACAGTCCGGCAACGAGGCCAGAGTATTACCTCGCCCTGTAATTGTGCGCTTTGCCCGCAGAAAGGTTCGAGATGACTTCCTTGCAAAATCCAAAACCCGGCGTAATCTGGATACTACGGATATTACCACAGAAGGTACCACACAGAAATTATACATTAATGAACGGCTAACTCGCGAAAACCGTCAGTTATTTCGTATCGCCAGAGAACGAGCGAGCCAGGCAAACTTCAGGTACTGCTGGACAAGAGGCGGATTCATCTACACTCGAAAGCGGGACGGCGCAGACGCTGTACACATTCGCAACAATGACTGCATTGACAGCGTGTTTGGACCTGCCCAAGAACTGGATTCATAATTATAATTTCAAGTTCAGATATTTTTATGCTTATATTTATCTTGTCGTAAGCGTTCTCCAATGTATATTTAAAACTACTAGTAGAATTAGCTGTTTATATTATAAGTTTGTTTTAAAAAAAGACCTCATATATATGGATCGTTGTTGTCAGCATTGCATACATTCACAAACACCATGGTTACACACTAGCACCTTGCCTACACAATCACCACAACAATTTATAATACAGTTTGATGGATCTGGAGCCCTCCCTACCCGGTGGCTAGTTGGTCCGGGTTCTCCGTTCATGCAACCACCTCCGGCGCCGTAGATCCGGGAGTCCAGATTGATGAAACTTTCACGGTAAGCTGCCACACGGTAGGGACTCCAGAGCTATGCCGAAATTATTTTTATAGAGATTGTAACATAAAAATCTTGACATTTAATATTCGAAGCTTACAACGTAACATTAGCAGTTTTTTAGTTACCTTAAAGCGTTTTAATACAATGTTTGATTTCATAGTTCTTACCGAATGTTGGCTGAAGGACGGGTCCGTGATTGAACAGATTGATGGCTATATCTCCTACCGTACTGAAAACTTAGGTAACCAGGCAAGTGGAGTAGTGATTTACGCTAGAGATATTTGGAATGTACAGGTAACTGAACCGAAAATTCAAGATGCTGATTGCCTCTATATTGAAGTACCTGAATGTTTTGCTGTTGTTGGAATCTATCGCTCTCCTTCAACGACTAATATAGATCCCTTTTTGACATCTTTAGAATCGTTTGTAAACGGAATAAACAGTAAACTAGACCTCGTTATCACAGGTGATATCAATATAGATATAATGAAAGCAACTTCTCAGTCTTCTGATTATTTATGCCTAATAGCTAGCCTAGGTTTAAAGTCTGCTGTTGATAAGCCCACACGAAATGATGCTTGCCTAGATCATTATTTAGTAAGATCAGAGAAATTTCATAATGCAATAGTTTGCGCAAATGACATTACTGACCATGATATGGTAGTACTTTGCTTAGAAGCTAAAACTATACCAGTGAAAATAGTAAGATTTGTATACAAAGTAGATTACGAAGCTATTTGTAGTGCATTGGGAGAGACCGACTGGGAAGTTGTTATCAATAGTGCTTCTCCTGATGATGCTGCGAACGCTTTTACTAAGGTCCTGACTACCATTATACATGAAAACTCTACTAAGAGGGCTGTAAGTCGCTCTAAGTTTAATTTAAAGCCCTGGATAACTCCGGGGCTAATTAGGTGTTCTATGCATAAGGATAGATTACATGCAATAAGTCGGAAAAATCCGAATGACCTCAATGCAAGACTCATTTTCACGCGTTATAGGAACTATTATATTTCTCTTATCCGTAAACTCAAAACTGAGCATGATCGTAAACAGGTCGCAGAAAATCGAAATGATCCAAAACAACTGTGGAAGGTTATAAAGCAAATAATACAAACCCCAAGTGATAGTACAACTCCTAGCTATGCCTCTATAAAACCGACTGTGCTTGAATCTCTAAATCACATAAACGATTATTTCTCGACAGTAGGTCAGTCACTTGCAAATGATTTACTGACTCAATCCGGAGAATCTGAGGCATCTCTTGCATCTAAAGTTAACATACCCTCATCGCCATCAAATTCTTTCTTTATGTCTCCAACTAACATCCAAGAAGTCGAAACCATAATCATGAGCCTTAAAGCAAGCAGCGCCTCAGGGACAGATGGGATAAGCAATAGTTTTCTGAAACTTGTAATACAATACGTAGCCAAACCTCTCACTACCATATGTAATCTTAGTCTCGAACACGGCTTCTTTCCTGAGATTTGGAAGACGGCAACTGTAGTACCAATCTATAAGTCCGGCCCCAAAGATAGTGCAAGTAATTATAGGCCAATATCTCTTTTATCTAGCTGTTCAAAAGTACTAGAAAAGATAGTTAACAAAAGGCTTATTAACTACCTAAATTCAGAAAGCTTATTGTCGGATAGGCAATTTGGTTTCCGACAGGGAAAATCCACAGAGGATGCGGTCTCCCTTTTAACAAAATTAGTCAGTACATACCTTGACAAGGGAAAACATTGCACAGGAGTATTCCTAGATCTGTCTAAGGCATTCGACACAGTTTCGATTCCTTTACTTCTGCAGAAACTAGAGCACCTAGGAATCAGAGGATTAGCCCAAACCTGGTTCATGAGCTACTTAACTGGCAGACGGCAATGTACCCAACTTGGTAGCATTATAAGCGATGCAAAACCAGTCACTTTCGGGGTTCCACAGGGGAGTATTCTTGGCCCAACCCTTTTCATATTATATTTAAATGACTTGACACATGTTCCCATAAACAACGCGGAAATTATTTGTTACGCAGATGATACTGCTATATTATTTCATGGTAACTCTTGGCCGCAGTGCATGGCTATTGCACAGACCGGTATAACATTAATTAATACTTGGCTAAACAATAATCTGCTAACTCTAAACGCCGCGAAAACAAAATTTCTATGTTTTCACAAAACTGCCGCATCTGAACCAAATCTCCACCCAGAACTTAAAATTCATAAATTAAACTGTACTCAAGATACATCTTGCAATTGCTGCTCAATCGAACGATCTTCATCATTAAAATACTTAGGAGTCACTGTAGATGAAAAACTAAATTTCTCTAGCCACATCGAATCAGTATCTGCTCGAGTCAGGAAATTAATATATGTAATGAAGAAATTAAGAGACGTAACTGACAGAAATCTTCTTAAAACGATCTATATCTCTCTCTGTCAGCCAATCTTAACCTACTGCATCACTGTTTGGGGGGGCGCAACCAGCTCAGCAATGATTATTTTAGAAAGAGCACAGAGGTATATACTCAAGGTAATTCTTAGAAAGCCAAGGCTATATCCTACAATAGATGTATATAGGGACATGGACGTACTCAGCGTGCGCAAGCTTGCAATCATCAGGTTGACAGTGAAGATGCACTCAAATGTAACCAAGTCTGAAGCATATAGTACTTACCTCAGAAAACGTATCTTTCACTTACCAATCCCTAGTACAGCAACCGCCTTCGCAAAAAGATTTCAAGATTTCCTTTCTCCATATATGTATAACAAGGTAAATAAAGAATGCAACATTAAAAACTGTACTGTTAGTGAATTTAAAAGAAAAGTTATTCCCTGGATTAAAGCTCTTAGCTATAGTGAAACAGAACAATTAATAAGGACTTCAGGTCGCTAACATTCCTTATAACCAGTCGATTTGGTATGTTGTCGAACTTATCGATGAAATTTAGTTAGGCTTCATTGCTTGTTATTTTTAATTGCTATAAATTTGATAGTTATTTTCACACACACACACACACTCACACACACAAACACACTGACTGCAACGTACCATACCCTTTTGTAAACTTCTGTATTTCACCTAAAATATGTTTTTAATTGCGAGGTTTAAGCTGTAAATTATAATTGTATACCTTTTACTTTAAGATTTTTGTAATTTCAAATTAAAACTTCAGCGTAGCAAACTGTTAATGTTTAAACTGGTAATTGTTTCACTTGATCCCACGAGACAGGCCTAGCCTAGTGTGGTGTCATAGGTAAAAAACTTGTATTTACGTTTTTGGCAAATAAACTATTTTTATTTTTATTTTTTATTTTTATTTTTATTATTTGTAAAACGTGTCAATTGGGGGCAAATAAGAGCCAATTTACGTAATTATATAGATAGCTCCATGTATTTATACCTGTGGGTGGCATCAAAAGTACTTACATATATAATAGCAAGCGCCTGCTGTTTTCAGGATTGCATAATTGCATATCATTGGCAAAATAATCATACAAATCTATTTAAGTATTTAAATTACGACAACTAAAACCACAGCAAAATCTACAAGCGTTATCCAACCCAACAAAACATACTTAAGACTCAAATTTTGTTTCTTTCCATTGTTAATGAACGGCAGATTTTTAGGTGGTTCTTCAGTTTATAGGTATATACAACATAAGAAAGACAACAAATTATAATACCTACCGGTGCAGATATTGTAGTTGTTTGAATTTCTAGGAAGTAGTTTCAATATGTTCCACATGACCAGTCAGTGTCATATACTGCCATCGCTAACGAGATACCCTCGCTTGTGGGTTTAGATAGTGGGGTTTTAAACTGACTGTACTTAGGTTTATGGCTGAAACAAGTACGTTACATATATATTTGCAAAAATATTTAAAAATATTAAACAAAACAAAACATGTAGACATTGTAGACGCATGTTAGTAAGTAGTATTAATAGATGTGTTCAATATTATTATTAATACAAGTTGGGCGCTCATATATGAAGCCGTTTACTCCATCAAACACCTGTATCTGTAAGTGTACACAAATACTAGGCCTTCTTTCTTATCTGACCAGACGCTATGATATTATGTCAATATTGAGTTAGGCTTGAAATCACAGATTAATATTATACAAATAAAGGAAATAGAAGAAAAAAATATATGTTCAGTCACAATTGTTCACATTAACGACGAACAGTCTTTAGAATAACAAAATACAAGATGGATAAAAAAATTAAAGAAACAGAAGAACACAACATCGAAGTTGATAATAAATATGAGTCTAGTGAAGTATCACCCCTCAAAATTGGTTTAGAAGAAGACAGCAAAAGTGCAACCGAAGAAAAAATTACTTTTAGAGAAAGGCTCAAATTAATAAAAGAAAACACAACAGTTGAACCAGTGATGGCCTGCTACATAATGCCAAGTGTACTGGCAACCTTAGCAATGCAAAATTTAAATTTAGAAAAAGCTTGTCGCGTCAATTTAAATTTTACGGATGAAATATGCAATGCCTTGCATTTACGGCAGACGGAAAATTACACTTACTATGAAGAAGAAGTCCAAAGATTTACAGCAAGTCTGATGGTGTGGAAGAACGTGATACAGACAGCTTTGCCCGTTATGTTGGTCCTTTTCGTCGGTGCATGGAGCGATAAAACTGGCAAAAGGAAGATATGCATGCTTTTACCTATTATAGGCGAGTTTCTATCTTGCTTAGGATTCATGGCCAATACCTACTATTTTTATGAGTGGCCTGTAGAAGTGTCAGTGTTGACGGAAGCTATATTTCCGGCGATTACTGGAGGATGGGTCACCAACTTAATAGGAGTCTTCAGTTATTTAGGTGACATAACTTCAGAAGAAAACAGAACATACAGAGTAGGTGTTGCAAATCTGTGTATGTCTCTAGGCTATCCTGTAGCTAGTGCACTTAGTGGAGTATTATTAACTTGGGTAGGCTACTATGGAGTGTTTACTATATCAGCCTCGCTTTATTTGTTCAGTCTTATTTACGGATACTACTGTTTGGAAGATGTAAAACGGACCAACCAAGAGAAAACGGTAAGAACATTGAACGTCACATACATAAGTACGAAAATAAGATAATAACTTATTATCTATTAATAAGTAATTCATACTATTCGGTCACGTTCTTTAATTGTTGAGGCACTTAGACTTCACTTTAAATTAGACAATATTATGTTTATAATACGACGGTGGTAAATATAATGTAAGTATCAAACAAAAGAAAACTACATGGCTCAACATTAAAGACCGTGACTATACAAACATTACTTTTATTCTCACACGTCTGCAGTGAAAATAACAAATAATTTCTTTTTCGTTAGCCTATTTAGTGTCCAACTGCTGGGCAAAGGCCTCCCCTCTTTTTCCCCATTCGACCCTGCACGGAAAAAAAAGCCTCCGGGGTATTCTCAATCCAAGACATTATTATTTTCTTGAAAATATTTCCTCGTGACAAGTATTTATTTGCTTTATCAAAAATATGATTCTTCGCTTAATAAAACCACGTTTTCTTAAAATAGAAACACAAAAATGTATTGTTTCAAGAGTATATTGAGTAAATAAGAGAGATTGTACTTTAACCAAACAAGTATTATCTTAGGTAAAAGAAAACTAGCAAATCTGTAAGAATATATTCGCTTCGTTATATTTAAAATACAATACAACGAAGCAAATAACAAAACAAATACAATACGAGGAAATATTTTCAACATAATATAATAATGTCTTAGATTGAGAATATCCCGGAAGCTTTTTTTTCCGTGTGTTGGTTGACATTTTCGACCACTCTTTTGGTTTACCTCTGCCCCGGTAGCCGTCCTGTGGAAGCCACTCGGTAACAAGTTTGGCCCATCTTTCCGGATGCATACGGCAAACGTGTCCCAGTCCCATTTTAGCTTGGCGGTCTTGACACCAACATCTACAATGCGAGTTCTGGAGCGCAGTTCCATGTTTCTGATTCTATCAGTCCTGCGAACACCTAATATACTACGCTCCATCGCCCGCTGGCAAACCTTAAGTCTGGATTTTTGAGCTTCCGGTAATGACCAGGTTTGAGCACCGTTATGTAGGTTAGGATAGGCAGGATGCACATATCACCAAATTTGCGCTTTAGGCATAGAGGAAGGTTGCCCTTCATTAGCGCCTTCATGGACCAGAAGCTCTTTCAGGCAACAAATAATAACAATGTAAAATCGTGTCGAATGAAGTAGAGAAAGACACGTTACAGAATAATACTAAATATTAACAGCGCACAAAACGAAATAATAACGAGTGGCGAATGAGATAAGATAACAATGGTACTATTAAGGATGGTTCACGGTGTTCCGTTTCGTGTCTTACACGACACTTCCAACACTTCACTTTATATACAGAACATCAAATGACCTCCGAGAATCACGTGACGCTTTCTATACAAAATTAAGTATCAGAAGCGTCGGATAGGAGATGGACCGGAACACCGTGAACCATCAATTTTAATCTACCACTGCATGAAAAAGGTTTTTTATTCTTTTCAGAAATCAAAAGGATGTATGAAATATGTGACAGAATTTTTCGACGTGAGAGCAGTCAGGGACACATTACGAGTGGCCTTCAAGAACGGGGCTGACCACAGGCGGCTGCGAGTGTGTCTTTTGATTATCGTTTTCTGTGTCATTTGTGGTCCGTATACCGGTAAGTTGTATCAGAACTCAGTCATATGATGCAAATTTTATGTTTTGCACACTTCCAGTTTTAAGTAAATCTTAACTTTGAGTGCTTGTATTTACTTTGCCTTAATGACCGAAAATAGTGAGAACTTACAATTTTTCCTTTAACGATTTAGGTCGTGAACCGTTAAAAGAAAAACTATAAAATATGTTATACATGTATTCTACAAAACCACTGTTATAAAAAATAAATTATGCAACCCAAAACGGATCTTGGCTTCTGACACAAGAGAACGCCACTATGTCCTATTCTGCGCCGCTTCACGCCAGTCTGGTACTCCGAAGTCGGACATATCTTTCAGGTCTTCGTCACTCCAGCGGTATCTGGGGCATCCAGATGGTTTCCCACCTGGGTGCCCCCACATACGCTCTTCTCACACCTCGCCCCACTCCGATCCTGTCAAAGTATCAAAGCCGGAGTCGTGTGGCTTTGATTTCGCCAATTATATTGCACATTGCAACTAGCTCCTAGATAATAAAAAATAGTATATTCTAATTTGTTTTAGGTGAATATACCATTATGTATCTTTTCACGAGGTTTAGATTCAATTGGAATGAAATGCAATTCAGTATCTGGTCGACATACGGGGTTGTTCTTCATTTGATCGGTAAGTGGTCAATCTGATTGATTTATTTACCAAATAATCTGTGTATCATTAAGAGATCTACAATATATAACTCTTAATTCCACTGTCTTAATTTTATTATTAATTGAATGTTAGTTTTTGTATTTCGATCTTTTTTCATATCTTAATTGTTTATTTAATTGTCCAGTATTTTAACCCTTCCATTGGTATAAGGTACGATGTTCTCAATCAGCCTGTTCACTAAGTATATGAAATTGGAAGACACAATCTTGGGCCTCATCTCAACTGCGAGTAAAATTGTGGCTGCATTTGCTTATGCGTTTGCTAGAAACGATTTGGAAATCTATTTAGGTAAGAAAATGTGGAATAGATTGTTGATATAATAACAATATTTGTTGCTTAGATTCATCTGTCTTCTTCTTCTTCTATACCTAACGAAAAAAACTAGATCAATTATCATTCATATAATATCATCAAGCCCGTTAAAATATTTTTTTTACAAAAACTCTTTTACATCACATATTCCCAGGGTGTCACATGTTTCTGAATTGTAACTAACTGCTTACCACCACCAGACGGGGCGCCCAATTGTAATCGATATAGTACAAAAGAAACTCCATAAAAAAAATTAAAGCAGATTTTGGGACAAGGACAAATTATTTAATTTCATTTGTATTACAGCACCACTTCTGGAATTTCTCAATGGAACTTCGTTTATTGTCATACGATCAATCGCTACGAAACTTGTTAGAGGTGATGAATTTGGTAAGTTTCTTAAAAAACATAATCTTAACAAGAAATTACAATTTGAATGAAATTCAAGTCCAAGGCCTTTTGCAACAACTGCTTTAAACTGAAATAGATATCATATAGATACGAAAAAAATATGATCAAAGCCTAGTGCTGGAATCAAATCGAACCAGTTTTTTCTGCATTCCCGGCAGATATAGGGTGACAACGGCACCAGTATTTTCTCGTGTATTTGCAATCATTGTAAATGATAAGAAGCATTAGACTATCTTCTAAGGAAGAACAATATTATGTTCTCGTAGCTCCTACTCAAATTACTTGCGAACTCTCAGGTATCAAGAGCGATGGCACTGCTATCGAGTCGATGTAGCTCGAAAACACAATCATAATACCTAATTAAGTAGTAGTTTGAGTTTTATTCAAAATATTGATGTGAATTTGTTTTATTTTTATTATGGATAATTCACTTAAATTTAACGTTTTATTTTACGCCTAATATGTATCCTTACAATACATGCCTCCGCCTCCTCTCCTGTCAAAAAATAATAAAAAGCTGAATTGAGAAAAAAATCTAAACAACTATTAAACTTGCTCACATTTCGCAAGAATCGCGAAATGTGACTTATGAAACATGTAGAAAACCAGCCTTATCTCCGAAAATACTAAATCATTTTTCTCCAGGTATAATGGAGATGCTGCACTGCCGTGTCATGACAAATTGATGTAACTATAGATACATCAATTAGTGCTAACAAGGTTCTATGGTATTTTTTTAGTCATATCTTGCTACCTATCAAGAAAAAAACTCAAAAAACCTTTTAGATTACGAGAAAATTCAAATGTCTAATTGATGTAACTAAGAATTTCCCGGTTGTTGTCATAACTATTTATTGTATCTCTAGTTACCTGATTTCGTCGTTATAGAACGCTGGCAAATTTAAACGTCAATCTGCTGTATCTTGTAGTAAACATACTTAGTTGTACACTATACTACACTGAACGGAACGTGGAAAATAACTAATATCTTACCTGCATGTGCAGTCTACTCTACATGGTAATCCAGTTTGGGTGATGGTAGACAGTTTACAATAAATAAATTACTATTACTATTAGTAGACTGTATATCTTGGGTAACATTGTGTCGATTACTTATTTTATTTTAAAACTCTCGCAACAAAACAAAATTTTTGAAAAAAAAAACAAAATGTGTATTTTGAAACAGATCAGATCAGGGGCATTCATCTATAATTTTCGAATTCTAATTACCCATTTCACACTGTTCATACCTATTTTTCATTTTATAAATATTTTATTTTTGTTACGAGTAGAGAAGTTTGGTGTGTTTGATACCAGGGCAAAGCCTATTTTTCGTTTTTCTTTTGCAGTTTCTAATTTTGAACATCTATAAGTATAACTGCTTCTAACCATATTGTTATCAGTACCACTAAGTAATGTTTAGTCTTTTCCTCTGTACCTAACCTGTTTTATTTTCCCCACAGGAAAAGCCTAGTCTAGTGTGGGGATCAGCATAAATACATATAACGTTGTGTAATTTTAGTTCTGAATTAAACTTTTTGTATTTGTATTTCGGAATATCTAATTATACTGATGCGGTTGCGTTTATTAACTTACCGATGTGATATTATGTATGTAGGTACACTATACAACTATTATTTTGTTTATTGTAGTTTATAACAGTTAATATTTAAAGCACGTCGCCTGAATTGTTTGACAAGCATTCGTATTGAGTCTATATTCATAGACTCAATAATCTCAAGGTAGAAAAAAATAGAAAAACTAATTTACAAAAATCATTTTTCATGAACAAAACAGATTTTGTTATGTTATAATGCTGTACTCTATACACTTATACATAGTATTTTTAACAATAGGATCTCATAAACTTATGAATACCTTATACATATGTTTTGGTACTTTTATAAAAGTATTCAAAAATTAATTACATAGTTGAGTATTCGGTATTTCATTGAAACTACAAGAAGCCATGCGCTTAGCGAGGGAAAAACCTGGTCTTCAACAGAATGACATATATGATTTCATGATCCTCAGCTCTGAGGGAACGACTAATGATGATGATGATGATGATTCCGTATTCAAAAAGCTGTTAAACATACAAAAACATTGCTGTAACTATAGTTACCATAATTTGCCATGACAACGTTTGTACTACACAGTTGTCATGACTAACTGCTGTAATCGATATATATCAATTAATAATAATAAAAGTGCTAAAAAAACATGCGGGCGCATTAAACCATGTACTGTCGAACATCTTTGCATAAAAATATTTTGTATTAATTTACAAGGTACTGATATATCTCTAAAAAACGAATCGACACTTCAAAGTTGATTTCCCACAAACTTGGTTTTTAGAGATGCAGCGTTTTGTCATGACACGGCTCCTCTCGCATAGCTAGTTGAGTATGGCTTTGATTTTATTTCTGACAAAACCTTACCCCCTTAAGGGGCTACTTTGAAAAATTATAGGTTTTTTCAAACGCTCAAGTGACTAAACGGGAAAAGGGACTGAATTTATTTTCGAATATATATTAATAGACTATATACTCTTGTTTTTGGCACAAGCCGAAACACGATTGCTGAAAGTTGCCTCGATAGAAAAAAAATCCGAAGTTGGGTCCTTTTTCCCCTTATTTTTCTTAGCTTACGTAAACTATAAGAGATTAAGCAATATAACTAAGTAAAACATATGGTATTCTGGTTTATCTAAAAAGTCACAGAAACAAAATTAGACAAAACTTTATAGATTCGCTTATTTATCGTAGTTTGGTCAAAAAGTCTGATCCTTAAGAGCGCGGCATCTCTTTCTTTCGTGAACGGGAGCCATAAACGTGTCTCTAACGGATGGGCGTGGCTTGTCCGAATCGAAGAACGGCCTTAAAGACGCTCTTTAACAAGTGATGGGTTTAATATATATTCAATTTTTCAGGTAAAATCAACTCCATCTTTGGGTTAGCAGAAGCTACAATGCCTCTCGTGTATGGACCCCTTTATTCCCGTGTGTACATGGCTACACTCAACATTCTGCCTGGCGCTGTGTTTCTATTAGGCGCAATACTTACACTACCTTCTATTGCCATTTTTGCGTAAGTCCTTTACTTCTCTGCTTTTAGACAATTGAAACATGCACTTTTTCTATTCGATGGAGATCTATTTCATACTTACGCGATAGTCGAAAAAAACTCCGCTTCGAAAATCACATGTACCTAAGTGAAAAGTTTACTGCGTACACGGAAAAAAAATCTGCCGGAATATTCTCAATCCAAGACATTATTATTTTCTTGAAGATATTTCCTCGTGACAAGCATTTATTTCCTTTACCAAAAATATGATTCTTCGCTCAATAAAACCACGTTTTCTTAAAATAGAAATACAAAAATGTATTGTTTTAAGAGTATATTGAGTAAATAAGAGAGATTGTACTTTAATCAAACAAGTATTATCTTAGGTAAAAGAAAACTAGAAAATCTGTAAGAATATATTCGCTTCGTTATATTTAAAACTTTAATTTATTTTCGTTAAAGGAAATAAATGCTTTTCACGAGGAAATATTTTCAACATAATATAATAATGTCTTAGATTGAGAATATCCCGGAAGCTTTTTTTTCCGTGTAAGAATAGCTAGGGAGAGTAGAGACTGCACGATCCCACAGTCAAACCGTGAAAAAACTGTTTTGTGGGACTCTATATTAGTTTAAAGCTGTATCTTTTTATGTTAAATAAATTAAATAAATAATAATACGCACAGATCTGCCTACCAGATTTGTCTGGCGGATATGCCCGGCGGCGCATAAATCCGTCCATGTATTTTTACGAGACGGATTTGTCGGGCATATCCGGCGGGCAGATCTGTGCGTGTATCCCTAGCTATTGACGTGGCGATTTATTTGCCACTATGTGCCTCATTTCTTTTCTTTTCTCGAATTAATTTTTTTATTAATGTTATTGAACAACATTTTTTTTTCAGGTGGCTTTATTTCCAACACAAGAAAGACAGGGAAATGCAAAAACCTACTGATGTAGAGAAAGTTGACTAAATTGTATTTATGTATGTAAGAAATTTTGTATAATGACCTAAAAATTGCTTGCTTAATTTCCAAATCCCCTTTCTAATCTTACAAACCGGACAGTCTCTCAAGAAAAGAGACGATAATATATTTTATAGAGAAATAGACGACAGTTACAACCATCTTCTTTAAGTAACTAATGGACGTCTCCATTACTTTATTAGGTACGTTTCACATTCTTGACCACGGTGTTGGTATACCCACGTTGACTATTTTTCATCATCATCGTAAACTAAAGAGCTGGGCTCTTGTCGGTGAATCTCCACGTAAGTATCTTTTCTAGCTTTTTCCTTGACAATCGGAGTATCGTTATACCCATGTTGACTATTTTATCCTCTTTAAAACATTTTTCGCTTCTATCAATTAATAATACAATACATACAAGGTGTAACAAAAATGCTGGTGATCCTTTTAAGGGCATAATTAGTATCGTGTTCTTATTGTGAAAAACTAAGAAAAAAATTTTTTCTCGCGAAACAAATTTTTGAGTTTATATGGAGGGTCGGCCAGCTGGGACGACTCGCCCCATACAAAAAAATTTTTTTTTTCGCGTCCAAAAAATTTTTCTCCTACGTTTTCCTACTACCTATACGATACCTATTATGCCCTTAAACGCATCACCAGTATTTTTGTTACACCCTGTATAATGATTGGTTACTACTTGCTGCGTTGATTGATGTTAATTTTAAGTATTATTTCTATCAATCGTTTTAAAGCTTTAATTTCTACAGTTTTACATTTTATAACTCCAACCTGTGTAGGTTCAACTTAACTAATTTCTTTAGTCATTAATTGATCTAAAGTTGCACGTAAACATATACACTGATAAGAGATAACTTAAAATAGCATCACAATAGTAATCCCCATCATTCCATTATCTTCCACCAACTAGTTTATCTTAATCTAGCAATAAATTATCTAGATTATACGTAAAAAACGTCAGTGAGCAAAACAACTTAATAATAGAACACAGACTTGCACATAAGAAGGCAGTAGGTACTTACAAACATATACAAAGTTTAGCATTTCTTATTCTGGTGTAATGACTAATGAGCCCAAAAAAGTTTTTTTTTTTTTTACTTTACTATTGGCTACTGACAATGGTTTACCAGACAATGCTACTAATGTACTACTAGTACGCTATTTGTTACTAGGTGGAGTAGCAGTGCAGGTGACATTTCTCTTGCATTTTCGGTATCTTTAGGGGTCTTTGACATAGGCGATTATCACACTGGCGACGGATCCGCATCGGGCGCCGGTGCGCGAGCGAGATAGCGCTATACACATGCAGAGCGCTGTCTCGCTCGCGCACCGGCGCCGCATGCGGATCCGCAGCAGTGTGATAACCGCCATAGATGGCGCAATTGACTTGACCTTCAAAAAGTTCTTAGGCTGTGGCGGTTTATATCTCTATAGTCTCCGTGAAAAACCGTGAAAGTCTAAATCAGTGTTATGGATGGTAATATTTGCAAAGTTGATGTTTTCGTAAGGAAGGACCCAGCGTTATAGTCACCTGTGCACTCATAGTCTATTAATTATTTTTTAAAATTAGTTTCTTATACTTAAACCTGGGTTACCTGGGCATTTGGATTCACTGACTTAAGGATTTTTACCGCAAATGCCAAGCGTATAAAGTCATTATATGAATCTTAACGACAAATAAAATAAAAATATAAAATCAAAGCATATATCGATGCTTTCTGTGCTCACTTATATATTTATTTACAAGTCAATTGCATCACATTGACATAGAGGCGGTTATCATCTTACACAAGGGAGCTGAACAATTAAATAGTACCATTATCTTTGAGTGTCTGCAAGTAGTAAGCAATCTCTCTTATCTAACTGTACACGACGCTATTATGTCAATATTGAGCTAGACTGACATTTATATATTAGAGATTAATGTTATTCAAACAAACTAAAAGTAATTGAGGAAAATAAATTGATATCATTCAGTCATATTTCTCTGCGCTAATTGCTAACAGTCAATTTTAATAACACAAATATCAACATGAATAAGAAAATAAAAGAAATAGAAGAACATAATAATGAAATCGGTGACAAAAATGAATCAAACGAAACTTCACCTCTTAAAATTAGTTCAGAAGATAAAATTAAAAATGTATCCAAACCAAAAGAAAAACTAACGTTAAGAGAAAGGCTCAAATTAATAAAAGATAACACAACAGTTGAACCAGTGATGGCATGCTACGTCATGCCTAGTGTACTAGCTTCTTTAGCAACGCAGAATTTAAATTTAGAAAAAGCGTGTCGCGTGAATTTAAATTACTCCGATGAAATTTGCAATGCCTTGTATTTACGACAGACTGAAAATTACACTTACTACGAAGAAGAAGTCCAAAAGTTAACAGCGAGCGTGCAAGCATGGAAAAACGTGCTACAAACAGCTCTGCCTGTGTTCTTGATCTTATTTGTTGGAGCGTGGAGCGACAAAACTGGCAAAAGAAAGCCGTGCATACTTCTGCCTATAGTAGGGGAGTTTCTGACTTGTATAGGATTCATGATCAACACATACTACTTTTATGAATGGCCTGTGGAAGTAGCAGCATTAACTGAAGCTATATTTCCTGCTATTACTGGGGGATGGTTCACAAATTTCATAGGAGTCTTCAGTTATATAGGTGACATAACTTCTGTAGAAAACAGAACTTACAGAGTTGGAATTGTGAATCTTTGCATGTCTCTCGGCTATCCTGTAGCAAGTGCACTTAGTGGAGTATTATTAACTTGGGTAGGATATTATGGAGTGTTTACTATATCAGCCTCACTTTACTTGTTTAGTCTTATTTACGGGTATTACTATTTGGAAGACGTGAAAAGAGAGAATGAAGAAAAAACGGTAAGAATCATTATTTATAGTACCTCAGTAGCAGTACGTTAATTATTGATCCCTTGTACTTAAGACTACAAATATATGAATTATATTATGTTTTGAGAGTTTATTCTAAAATTGTACCAACCTAAAGAATATGTACTTAGTTGATGTTGAATTCGATTATTTACACAAGCGTGATAGATATTTAATGAGCTTTTCTCAAGGAAATTAATTTGGTAATTTATCAAAGTCGACATTTTTTTTTTTTTTTTTTTTTTTTTTTTTTTTTTTTTTTTTTTTTTTTTTTTATCATTGCCAGAGATGAGCGAGGATGCATTGCGAGAAATGCGTTTGTTAAGAACCAATCCTAGAGCTGATCTGTGCCATGATAAGTGAATGAAGTGATTCTATTACTAAAAATAAATTTCTAGCAACATACGTTTCTGATGGAAATGCAGTCAACGTCACTGCATCTTCAAAATATACTTATTTTTTAGAAACCAAAAGGCTGTATGGGACACGTGACCGAATTTTTCGACGTGGGGCATGTCAGCGAGACGTTCAAGGTGGTTTTCAAGCAAGGCGCCGGCAACAGACGGCTGCGAGTGTGCCTTCTGCTTATCGTTGTTTGTGTCATATTTGGTCCAATGCATGGTGAGTTGTGCAGTCTCTTTTGTTACGTCTGGTCTTACTGGGAAAATTGGTCACAACTTATAATTAGGGCTTTGCAAGCCAATTGGTGTTTTTTTATGGACCGTTTCTGAATTCCCTGTGTTATCGATATAAAAAAATAACAAGTAGAAATTGCAAACCCCACTCTTAATTACTTTTGCAAACGGAATACTGAATATATTTTATGTGTGAAAAATATACATTCACCTATTTATGCAGTTTAACTGAATATTCGTTTTAGTTTAACGAAATTAAATATAAACAATTTGATTATTTATCCCGGGTTTGAATTTTAGTAGCCGGGGTGTTTGTTTGTGTGTAACACAGATCTTTGTCAATGGGTTACAGATGTTATTATACTTATTTATTTCAGTATTTATCTATATATCTTTTTATTTAGTATGTGTATCGTCGCCTATTAGCCACAACACAAGCCTTATTAAGGTTACTGAGGGATAAGTCGATTTGTGTTATACAATTATAGGTATTTCATTATTTTCTTGATTAAAAATTGTGCCGGTTAGTTTATACTACCGGATTGTTTTATAACACCATAAAAAAGTTTTGGTTTAACATTATAAAAAAGTTACTAATTAGAGCTACAAGTTCATAAAATTCTAATAGCTGTTGCTGTGTACTTGTGTAGTCTAAAATGCCACGACTCAAGGAAATGCACAAGCATAGATGAAGGCACAATATTATTTAAGGGTATCTTTGAAATTTCAGTTTTCTTCTGCAGTGTGATAATTGTTATTCTTATTAATTCGATATATTTTACTATGCCGATTATCCCTAAGCCTACTTATTTTAATGAAGTTGTTCTCGTCTAGGTTTCTCATAAAAATATTTTTCAGGTGAATATACTATAATGTACCTGTTTACGAGGTACAGGTTCAACTGGGATGAGATGCAATACAGTATTTGGTCAACATACAGTATTGTGACTAATTTGCTAGGTAAGTTTAATATTGTAATCAATACCTAGTCCTTAGCATTTGTAGGTAAATATGTGGTTAAATTGTTACAGCGGTTCTCTATGAAATTGTTATAATTAATTTACCTGGGGCCGTATTCTAACTTTAAAACACGCACAGACACGATCCAACTTCAATGCAAATCCAATGCAATAACAACACAACACAGCTAACGCCTACACTTCTGAATCAAAAATGACGAAATTTGCTTGAAATTACTGCGATGCAACTACAATACGACTTCAATATTGGTTTATTATTGGTTGAGTGTTGGAGTTCTGTTTAAGACAGATTGTGTTGTTAATGTATTGTTTATACATTTTAAAATTAGAATACGGCACCTGCCGCGGACATATCTACTTTTGTTTTTCATAACTATTACTTTATGCAGTTTTTATGAAACCTTAAGGCTGCGTTTCCGCCAGAGACGAGGGTGCGTTGCGAGTCCCGTGTTTGTTATGAACCAATCCTAGAGCTGCGTTGTGCGAGGATAAACAAATGAAGTGATTCTATTGGTTTTCAAAAACACATCCCTCGCAACACATCCTCGCACATCTCTGGTGGAAACGCAGCCTAAATTACTTAGATTTTTTTTTATTTCAAATTTCAAAATGCCTCTCATATTTAAGTTCCTATATGTAAAGACTGTTAGTAACTCGTCCATAAAAATCTAATTATTTCAAATGGACCTCTCTTTTTATCAGCAAAATTATGTTTTTATTTCACCTTCATAATAGATTCTTTTATATTCCTGTTTCTTAGTCTAGTACAGCCGCCATCAGATATATCGGACCGGCCAAGGTGGTCACAAATATCTGAACAACGCCTGTATTGTCAAGGCGATAAAGTGCATGTTCAGATATTTTCGAGTATCACGGCCGCTCCGGTATTTGATGGCGACTGTAGTACCAAAGCATTTGTTATCAATCTGAAATATTAACATCATGTAATTAGTAACTATAATTTACTTTTTAGGTACAATATTCTCGATCAGTCTATTCAGCAAGTACATGAAGTTGGACGACACGATCCTGGGCATCATTTCAAACGTCAGCAAAATTGTAGCTGCATTCGCTTATGCGTTTGCAAGGAACGACTTGGAAATATATCTAGGTAAGGGCATTTGAAATAGTAATATTAATTTTGAAAATAATAACCATCTATCAGTAAATACTATAACTACGTACTTCGGGGTATTTATTATTTATGATATAATTTATGGCGGTTGGTGCTTACGTTGCGAAGCATCGCATTAGTATTGCAGCGTCGCTAGAAGTAGCGTAAGCCCCAACCGCCATAAGGTACCTTTTCTCGTGGAATGTCACAAATATCAAAAAGAAAGCTAGCACTTTACTTACAGAGAAAAACAGTGAAATTCTAACTAGTATTTTGTAGAGAGACAAAGTTATTAGAATTGAAATAAACCACTAGCGCTCTTCACGCTAAAAAGCGATGTCTACCAGACCTGTAGTGAAGATAAAAATAAAATGAATTAGTTATGCAAGCGATACAGAAATAATAACCTAGGTAAACAATGTTACAAGTTACAATTGTTACAAATTGAGAATCCGCTAAATAGCAGAGCTCGAATTTGTAAAAATTGTGCGCATCGAGAAATAGTTGTGAATTTTTGACCATGGATAGAATGGCCCACGATAAATATTTTTTAGTATTGGAGGTCCGTAAAATTTTTGGACCTTCACGTCAAAATCAGGGGTCCTGTGAAATACGTTATTATTTGTGGTGTGTTTCCTGTGGCGGCACAACTTTTTTTTTAATACGAAATTTTACATTTTAAATATCAGAAATGAATTCTGCATGTCTGTTTTACACGGAAACGATACCAAACAACCCCTAGCAGTCTTAACCAGAGAGTAATAACATATTGCACGGGACCCCTGATTTTGACGTGAAGGTCCAAAAATTTTACAGACCGCCAATACTAAAAAATATTCACCTTTGCTCACTCTATCTATGGTCAAAAATTCACAACTTTTTCTCGATGCGCACAATTTTTTTCGCATTTGTACTGAGACAAAACCCTACTAAAAGCAGTCGAGTGTATAAAAAATAAAAATAAAACAGATCAAGAAAGTTTGAACTGAAAAGCATTATCGTAATCCCGTCACAAGCTGTCCGACTCTTCACCCCAGGGGAGTAGCGTAGTAAAATAGTTATACGACTATTTGGATCACTGTCCATTTGAATCTTATTTCTTACTTCAAAAATAATAGAACAGCTCAAATAATCAAAAAGTTTCAACTGAAGAGCACTGCTGCCCCGTCAGAACTGTCCGACTGTTCAACCCAGGGGGATTAGCTGTTAGTTATTCGACGATTAGGGCCACTGTCCATGTCCATTAGAATCTTACACATGTCATCTTACAAGCCTCTGCTAAACTGTAACTTCATCATCATCTCAGCTATAAGACGTCCACTGCTGAACATAGGCCTCCCCTTTAAAGGGGGGGTTTGCCATACGCGCCACGCTTGACAGGCGGGTTGGCGCGAGCTAATGAAGTGTAGGGAAACATATAACAGCTTTTATAAAATCACATATTTAAAAAAACCAGCACAGAGTGAATAGCTTTGTTAAATATTTGAAACTTTTTTTTTAATAAATAAGGGGCCTATTTTAAAGAAGTTTGATATCTAAAAATGTAGATGCTAGAATACATGATATGCTCACGAATATAATACGCTCTATTATCTTTGAAGTTTAGCTCAAAATAAGGCTTCGTAATCGCATAACAAATTGTTAAACGTTTTGTTAAATCTTGTTGATGCCTACCAAGTACCAATGCGAAGTCCACTTATGAAAAATAAACAGTTACTTATATTGCCATTGGACTCAAATATTATCAAGAAATACTTGATGATTGTTCATTGCCTGTCTAGCCTGGTAAGATCTGTTTTTTCTTGAAAGTAAATAAACAGTATATTAAAGGCATATAAAAGGCATTCTAATTTGCTAATGCTATCCATAAAGAAGAATTTTACGATCTTGAAAAGTAAAATGTAATCCTTCCTTCCTCCTAGCGTTTATCCCGGCTTGGGGTCCGCTTGACAACCTAATCCCATAAATTGGCGTAGGCACTAGTGTTTATGAAAGCGACTGCCATCTGACCTTACTACCCAGAGGGGAAACTAGGCCCTTTTGGGATTAGGTCCGGTTTCCTTACGGTGTTTTCCTTCACCGAAAAGCGACTGGTAAATATCAAATGATATTCCGTACATAAGCTAAGTTCCGAAAAACTCAGTGGTACTAGCCGGGGTTTGAACCCGAGACCTCCGGATTGAAAGTCGGACGTCTTACCGCAAGGCTACCAGCGCTTCTAAGAGAAGTAAAATGTAATAATTTCTATAATTTTAATTATCTAGGACATTCTCTGTAACCTTGCTGTGCCTGTGGGTACTGGCAGTAGTTTTATTACATGACTGGTTTCTTAGTTTCCAAATTGCTTTTGCATCTACTAAACTATGATTATTTTTTGTTCCCCAAAACATCAAAATGAGAATAGTAAAATTAAATCTATCTTTATTTCAACTTATTTATTTAAAACTATAAATACAATCGTTGTCAAAATCGTAACATAATTTCAACTATAAGTACATCTTCAAATTACAATACGTCCCAACAAACTTGTTCAATCTTGACCCATAAAGGCTTTCGGTGCGCTATAAATGTCAGTATATAATGGATAGCGGCCTCTATACCTAAGCTAAGCTCACTTTCCGAAAACATTAAGTCCAAACTCGGAACTTTGGCGCAGTTGCACTTAAGTTATGGATATCTTATGGTTTAATTTTGAACGTGAATTAGAGTTAAATTTGGACAAAGTTAAGTATTTACTAGTCTCGTAGTTCAGCAAAGTGGGTTAGCAGCAGAGTACACAACGAGTAGTCTAACTAGGAACAAAGAACTGAGCGGTTGGCAAAAACCACGAAGCGAGTTACGAGACCCAAATAGACGTGATACCCTCGTAAGGCCCAAGGTCCTACTTGTAGTACTTATTGTCTTCGATGAAATTTGAATCATCCATTCTATTACCATAGAGTTGCATTTGTTTTGTAGCATTCGATTTTGAAACAAAATAAAATCGACTCTGTATCTTTGTGTTCTTGGTTTAAATTTCAGTGGCAAGTTTTCGATTTTTCATTTGTATGGCTGGGCCGCAGGAGGATACAATAAGGGGTGTGACACTGCAGTGCTACCGCGAAACATGCTTGGTACAGCCCTACATCCGGAGTTTGAATTGCGAACGTGAATTTTATTTGAAGGGTACACGGAAAGAACGTGTCTAGTCACTTTGACAACATTTTGAGTTATAGCGGTTTTAAAGTTTGAAACGATTCAATTAACCATACTATTTTCCTAACTAGATGGTTTTTATGAGTTAAAAGGTGGGTTTATGTAAAAAAATTCCAGCTGTTACAGAAGTTGTTGCTAATAGTTCATTGCAAGCTCTACATTTTGATACAAAAATCTCATTTTACGAAAAAAGGGACTAGACACGTTCTTTCCGTGTACCCTTTATTTGTTCGTAGATGGGTTACTGCACGGAAAAAAAAGCTTCCGGGATATTCTCAATCTAAGACATTATTTTATTATGTTGAAAATGTTTCCTCGTGACAAGTATTTATTTCCTTTAACGAAAAAAAATAAAGTTTTAAATATAACGAAGCGAATATTCTTACAGATTTTCTAGTTTTCTTTTACGTAAGATAATACTTGTTTGATTAAAGTACAATCTCTCTTTATTTACTCAATATACTCTTGAAACAATACATTTTTGTATTTCTATTTTAAGAAAACGTGGTTTTGTTAAGCGAAGAAACATATTTTTGGTAAAGAAAATAAATACTTGTCACGAGTAAATATTTCTTATTGAGAATATCCCGGAAGCATTTTTTTTTCGTGTTCTAAAGGACCACCTTCCTTATACTGCGCACGTGCTAAGGTAGTGATAGTTTATTTCATCCCCATCCCCACGGGAGTTATGGACGTATCTTTTTTATTGTTATTTAGTCCTACGAAAGGTTAAATTAATATATGTAAATGTTTATTTTTTTCCAAATAAAAACTACATATAAACTAAACTAATACTAAAACCTAAAATATACTTACAAATAAAAATGGGCTCCAGATCAGTACTACTCGGTAGGGTGCCCAGAAGGCTGGCGGCATTGCCGCGTTGGACGGCAATACCGATGCGCTGGGCAAAGTATGCCCCAGCCCTCTGGTCACCCGTCGCATAAATAAGTTTTACCTTGAACATATTGTTTTTTCTGCGAAAATGTGATGAATGAAGGTCGGAGGATTCGAAATAGAAATTAAATTGAGTGATATAATTTTAGGTACGTATTTTGAGGAAAATACAACTATTTTAGACAAATACCATAAAACTAGTACAATATTTTACACAGTATGGCAAAAACTACCATTTTGGCGAACGGTTTTTTTGTAAACTTGAGTCATTAAATCACTCCAGCCTTACCCTCGTGATTTAATTAGACTCTCACTTGCAATGTTTCTCCTACCTAAAACATTGTACAATGTATTACATTACAGCACCGCTTTTGGAGATTCTGAACGGAACCTCGTTCATTGCCATGCGCTCCATCGCTACGAAACTCGTGAGCGGAGAAGAATTCGGTAAGTGCCATAACTCCCTGCTAGCCTAATATGATCGGGTTTTTATCGCCTGTCACCATAGCTGTCACGTTCTAACAAGTATGTAAGTGCGAAAGTGACGCATGACGCGATAGGCGATAATATAAATAAATAAATAAATATTTGGGGACAATCTTACACAAATCAACCTAACCCCAAACTAAGCAAAGCTTGTTACTATGGGTGCTAGGCGACGATATACATACTTAGATATATAAATACATACTTATATACATAGAAAACATCCATAACTCAGGAACAAATATTTGAGATTAGCACACAAATAAATGCCCTTACCAGGATTCGAACCCGGGACCTTCAGCTTCGTAGGCAGGGTCACTACCAACTAGGCTATGGAGGCCGTTATATGACAATCATGGTTGGCTTCTGCAATCTATATGATAATTGATAACATTTTAAATTAAAAATGAAAATAATTATAGTCTCGAGTTCACGGGTACCAAATTATTGTCCGGTACCTAGTTTTTAGCTTAGGAACTTGCAAGCCAGATTTTAACCAGTTCCTGATGTCCGATTGAGCTAAAATTTTGCATAACTGCGCAACTCGGATGAGAATACATATTGGTACCATCAACCTAACCTGATGATGGTTACTGAAGGTTTTTATAAGAACTGCGAAGTGCATTGTGATAGGTTTATTAATCATCTCATTGAGCAGAAGATACAAATACAAATACAAATACAAATACAAATACGTTTATTTCATTACTTTAATACACTTTTTCTTAGATAGGTATATATGTAGGTAGGTAAAAAAAGTCCATTTTAGGCATACATAGTTAGGTAAGTATTTAACAAAATTTATGTAACAATTTTAGGTTGTGTAATGATAAAGGTGCGGATACAGCTTGCTGGATTTAAAGATGAATTTTGCAAGAAAAATATAACGCTACAGCGTTACCAACTTGTATTTTTTTACAATAACTTATTCGTTCGCTTAACGTGTGTGTGCTAAATTCCCAGGTAAAATGAACTCCCTGTTCGGGTTAGCTGAAGCCACAATGCCGCTTGTATACGGGCCCCTATATTCCCGTGTGTACATGGCGACCCTTAACATTCTACCCGGGGCTGTGTTTCTGCTCGGAGCTGTCCTTACGCTTCCTTCCATCGCCATATTTGTGTAAGTACCATCGCCAACACTGTTAACTAACCATTTGTAATCCCTGTCGCAACGGCATAAGGTCTATCGTGGGTCTATCGGTGGTAAGTTAAGTGCGTTGATGTTTGTACGGTTACGAAAATGTCCAATTGTTTAGCTATGTACCGTTCGGGTTTTTGATTCCCAATTTGAAACTGGTTAACTATCCCATTTTGAACCAGTTACTGGTGGTGGTCACATTTTGTACCTGGTTACCGTTTGGGAGTTTTTCATCTCATTTCAAAGCTGGTTAATGCACTAAACGAAGTAAAATGATTTTTCTGGGTATTTACTAAGGAGCCTAGTCATGTGAAAATCATTAATAATATTGACAACGCCTATAGAAACTTGAATTATCATGTGACTTTTCGTTTGATTCTGTAAATTTTGATAGACACATTTTATGTTTTTCGATAAATGTCACCTCCACCCTAGATTGTGAGAGCATTATGAATACTGCTAGTTAGAGTCTGTCCGGAATGAAAAGTGTCGTAGAATGTATGAGCTCCCATATAAACCACGATTCTTTTCTTTCCGGACAAACTCTAGTGTCTCTCCCTTCGATCACTATTTTGTCATAATCATCATTATCATTAGGACAACGACAGTTCGATATTGATAAGCTCTTTGTCTATAACTTCTTTTTTTTCAGATGGCTCTACTTTGAACACAGAAAAGACAAGGAAATGCAAAAAACAACTGACGTGGAAAATGTCGATTAAGATGTTTTTATCAATACTCTTACGTTCTTGTTACTTGTTTTGAAAATAAACAAAATCGTTATATTTTTTTAACTTCTGTCGCTATCGCCATTAGCGGTCCAGACACTGTCAGTAATAATGTCATTATTTCTGTACCCGTCCTTTTCTATGTATATGAAAATGAGAAGGATGGGTAGAGAAATAATGTCATTATTACTGACAGTGTCTGTTAGGCTATTCCCATCACATACTCTATATTCCTATCAGGTTATACTTACGGGGCCCCAAATATCGATAATGTGACATTAGCGACACGTCAATGTGCACGTAGATTAAAGTAAACGCCCTGATTATCGACATGCTAATGCCCAGTAGTTGACACCCTTCAGTCATCTTTATTGAGAATGACTTAAGTTTTAAGATAACAAGTAGGTACACCGGAACGTCTACCTTATGCACATAGAGATATTGCCATTGTTAGTCAAGGTGTATAACGGAATGTAATCTAAGAGAAATTGCATTCTACAGTAGTAAAAGTAAATTTCGAGGGTAGACATGTTCACTATCTAATTGGACCTGCGATTCTTTAGCGGAATGCATGGGCTGAGTGTCATATTAAAGCTTGAGTGCTTGTAGCTTGTAGGGTTACCACAATTTAAGAACAAAAATCTAACGTTTTCAAATTGTAACGATTGCTGTGAGGTCTTCTAGTAATATCATATCAATGGGGCTAAGTAAAACAACAGTTTTTGACTACGTACATAATCTGAAACACGACCGCTCGCTATGACGCCCAACACCGGTCTGACGCGAGCGCGAGCGACCGTTGACAGCTTATCCACTACATTTAGTGGTAGGTACCAATACATCACAATAGCAAAAAACTAATAATTGATTGCCGTAATCTTTACACTATCAGCCGGGTTTAATGTGCAAATAAGATAAAGTGCAGGATCTATTTGGGCTGACCAACCGGTCAGTGGACGACGTCCAGTCCATACTTACTATCGCTGAGCGAAGTCCTGGGGCCTGTTTCGCAAAAGCTTGTAACTTGTAATACAAGCGGAAGTCCCATTCTAGCAAAAGATGTCGAAAAGTGACATCCGCTTGTATTACAAGTTACAAGCTTTAGAGAAAGGGGCCCCAGGTGGACAAAATAGGATTAGCAGATATCCGTGAGCTCGGGGCCGGTAGAAGCTGCCATAATACTGCGCAGGACCGAGCAAAATGGCGTCTAGTTTCGGAGGCCAAGACTCAATTAAGATCATGCGCCAACTTAGTAAATAAGTAAGTAAATAAACCAAAAATATCTCAAACCAAATCAGGCTTTGATAAGTTCTCCAATTCACAATGTGATGGCATTTTTCCAATAATTGTACGAAAAACTGTAGAGGCTTAGGTGAGATAATTTGTGTGCTTCTTTCATTTGCTATCCAATACAAATACATTTTAGTATACGTCTAAATAAAATATAAATAATACAACATAGACGTGTGCGCCGCGCCGGCGCGCCGCCGCCGCCGGGCTGTTTTGCCACGCCGCCGCCGACGACAAATGATCGGCGTGAAATCGGCGTGGCCTTGACTGTCATTTTAATACTCAAATTGATCATTTTAAACAATTGGATATTAACAATACGCTCATTATTATAACGCGTTCTACAAACTATGTTTGTCAGATAGGTTCAATTAACCCAACATAATGCGCATAATTACGATTATCGTCTTGTAAGTTGGTTTTAGAGAATATGCTGTAGACTACAACACTACCCACTAAGATATTCCGCTTCAAAGAAGACTAGATATTGCTAGGTTATTCGTGTTCTTATTAACCTTTTGACCGCCATACGTCAATAATTGAACTATCAATTGTCATTCGCGTTGTCACCTTTGTCTCATATGTATATCAGGCGAAGGCGATCAAAAGGTAGCGCGAATAAGTTAACTGAAGTCTCCACTTGTGATGGTACTCCTACCATGGCATTAATAATCAAAAAACAGCAGAAATTATCAAATTCAAAAATCTCGGGGTAGTATAAACTGAAGATATCTTCTGTCATCTTGATAGGTGATATAAATGCAGATCTAGGAAAAACAATCATGAGGCAAAAACTCCTGGGAGTTATGTTTCTGGTTTAAAACTTTCAATTATATTAAAGGAATCAAAACAAGCTGTCGCCGCTTCCACATATCTCTCCAGTAGGACTCGATTGACTGGAGTAGTTCTAATTGTAATGCCTATAGCACATATGTACCGCGAAACTGCACTCGCAGAATCGTACAATGACTCGAGTATCATACACGACAGACTGTACTGTTCTCGCTGATCTATTCTAGACATTTCAGCAGGTGATGAACACTGACTGACGTCGTCCAGGGAAATCATGAAAAGGAATTTGAAATTTTCCTGAATGACGTCAGGAGAAAATTTATAACTGCACCAAGAGGCATATAATGTAATTTTCGATCGGCACAACGCTGAATATGTGAGCTACATTCAGCGTGGTACACGTAAAATCAATTCATGTAAACCAATTATGTTTAAGAAAGAATTGGTGTTGGCAACACCAAGTTTTACAAAGAAAACGAATTTTTGTTTTTTTCTTCCAGCTTTTATAAAAAAAACATGTAATAGAATACCAGCAACCTGTATCAGATTCAATTGATCAGTTGGTCAGCAAATAAAACGATTTACTTTGATTTTTACACACGAAAGCCGACAGTCAAGGTCACGCCGATTTCACGCCGAAAACACGCCGCCGCCGCCGATTTTTTGACAAACGCCGCCGCCGATCAATTTTGAATCGGCGCACACGTCTAATACAACACCTGCACGTAATATAAAAAAAATATCTCATATCCATCTCCAGCGAAGACTGATTACTGTATCTAAGACACTAAATAGGGTATGTATAAAATAATATTTACCAATTCATTATTAATCAAAATACACTACCAAAACTTAACTATACCGCAATAAATGTTCACTTCATCCCATTTCAAAATGATGGTTACACTACTCTAAAACCAGCAGACAAGTTAATGAGGAGTCGGCATTCACAGACAACACTTAAGACCTAACCAGTCTGCGCTGACCTTTACACCATAACCACGTGAACCTTATCTCTTTGCAATAAAATTAAAATTCGCGAGGCACCAGGGTTGATTTTGCGCATATTTTGTAACTCTAAAAGGGACTCGTTATCGTAGTGCCATAAGTTTTTAAGTGGCTATTAAAAACCACCTTTATGATAAATAAAAGGATGTTTCTGTTGAAAAGTTGCTGCATTCCTAGTAGCGATGTTGGGTGTACGTATTTTAAACCGACTTAAAAAAAGGTACCATGTAGTTGACTGATTTTAGGGTTAATTAGTTAAAATTGCGAAAATGGGTGCGTTATATTTTCGTCAGACTGCCCGTCTGTCTGTCACTGGCTTAAGAGGTCAGCAGTGACTAATAAAATAATAAGTGAGTAAAATAAAATAAAGCTGAAATTTCGCATTGACACTAACCCGTTTACTTGTTACAAGTGATAAAAAAATCAGCTTAATAAGTATATTTACCCTAAATTATTGGTACTTAGGATCTATAGATGAGAGAATTTCTAAACTACATTTATTTAACAATATTTACCCATTGCATCAGCCATAATTTCTCGTACAGTCAATCTTTGTTTGTCACCAGCAGCTCAGTGACCGAATGGTCGGTTTTATACTTTATCGTGCCGTGGCACGTCACGGTAAAACTCTATGCTTTCATTCAGAAATCGTCCATAGACTACAGGCTTTACGCTATTTATAGAAATGAAACCATAGAGTTTTTATTGTGACGTGGCACGTGGTAAAGTAGGTATAAAAGCGACCAATCACTATCATCACTACACTACATAGTATAAAACAAAGTCGCTTCCTGCCGTCTGTCTGTATGTATGCTGAGATCTTTAAAACTACGCAACGGATTTTGATGCGGTTTTTTTAATAGATAGAGTGATTCAAGAGGAAGGTTTATATGTATAAATGCACCCGTGCGAAGCTAGTAGACTATAAATAAATATAGTTACAAAAAATAAGGTCTCTCCCGTACATAAAAAATGGGGGTAGTTTTTTCTCGCTTCGATTATACAAGGTGTAACAAAAATACAGGTGATCCTTTTAAGGGCATAATTGGTATACAACAAGTACCATTGTAATTTATTTTTGTATTAAGCAGAACGTCTGCTAACGATACCACAATGTTTAGAAATAAAGGAAAAATAGAAAAATCCACTGCCTCAGGCGAGACTCGAACTCGCGACTCTGGGAAACATGCCCATCGCTCTGACCGACTGAGCTACTGAGACTATTCCTGATGGCTGCGAATACATATACCATATCCTTTAAGTACCATTGTCTAATTTATTACTATTACTCAAAATTAAAAATATCACCAACATTCAAATAACAGAAATTCTGCAAACTAGTACTGGTTTATGTTGTCAAAGAAAAGGCTTAAGAGTACCCTACACTATTAGTACTTACGATCTATAGTCTAGAGAATGCTCACACCACTCTCATTTAGTAATATTTACTCATTGGGCCGGCCATAACTTCTCATACAGTCAATCTTTGTTTGTGTCGCCACGTTTCGTGGTTTTGCTCTGAAATTTCTAAGGAAATTAATTTAAAGCTCGTATTTTACCGAAAACGACTAAGCTAAGAGAAAGGGTTGGGGTTTTCGTAGTTTATTATACAAGGTGGCCACAAAAGAACTGAATTCCCGTTGGCTGTAAGATTTTGGGACGCTACCAATCCTCCCTAGATGGTTTTGGAACCTCTCAGATCGATTACGTTTTTGGACTTTTTTATGGCCTTTGAGGAGCGGCGGTGAAATTGCCATACAAAAGTCCAAAAAAAATCAAATCGACCTGAGAGGTTCCAAACCCATCAAGGGAGGATTGGTAGCGTCCCAAAACCTGACAGCCAACGGGAATTTAGTTCTTTTTTGCCACCTTGTATATCTCTCTTCTTTCCCTAAGCCTTGTCCCATTATCTGGGGTCGGCTCTCCTTGTCTGTCTTTTCCATTGTGCTGTCTTGAGCTACGGTGTTATCTACTCCTATCTCCTTCAGATCCTTCTGGATCGTCGTCAACCAGGTGGCGGGTCGTCTTCCAGCGTGCTGTAGCTGTAGGCGGCGTATATGTATTATTTATTTACTTTTATTCTTAGTTCTTACGATCTGACATCGTGTATGGTAAACTGCTACAACTTTGCTTACGATGCACAACTGTGCTCGGCTTGAAAAACATGGTTTTCTACATCAAACAGCTATTTATATTTTATTCCTGATACGGGAGAAAGGTGGCCATCTCAGGAATAAGATATAAATAGCTGTTTGATGAAGACAACCATGGTTTTCAAGCCGAGCAAAGTTGTGCATAGTTGTAGCAGTTGACGGTAATGTTAATTCTACGAAGTAAATTTTTGTTCCCAATAATATATTAAAAAGAGATCGATCGTCGAGATTCATCAGAATTGCAGAGTATGCAGAATCTGATACAGCCACATCCACTAATTTAGTTTAAAATACTCTAATATATAAAGTTGGAATATCAAAGTGATGTGCATGTCATGACGTAGTTAAAAGTAGTGATACCCTGTTTTTTCTACCATAACACGTAATAGGTTAAACCAAACACTGGTTTGTTCTTTTTCTTCTTCTTAAGGCTGGCTCTACATGATGGGCCATCATAGGGACGCAGCTATACGACAGAACGAGATCGCAATATCGTTAGCTCTCTCTAACGCATAGCTGCGTCCCTGTGATGGCCCATCATGTAGAGGAGCCATTAGGTGCTTCTCTATTACTGAAGGTTGGCAGTCTTCTTAAAAATTTCTTTGTCCATTCCCTGCTATACGGAGCCATGATATCCTGCATCCACCAGGTTTGCGATTTCTTTCTTTACTGGTTTGGTAAGATAATCGAACTCGCGGAGCGTAAGCGAAGTGAGTTCTTACAAACAACTCCAGACCGAACCGAACTGTCACCTGGCTACTGGGACGTCTCGGCATTTGGATGGCTTTTTGATTTCGATAGTTTGTCCGACGATAACTTTAGTAACGTTTTTCTGATCTTTATGGAATTTCTTGGGGCTGTAGCAGAGATACATAAAATTTGTAAGTTCGTATATGAGCAGGATCGATCAAGTGGTTATGGACCTAGAAGGAGAAAAGAAATCCTCCTTGGGGTCTTGTTATATTGGGCAAGTCGTTTGCAAGTAAATCGCGAGTTCTCAGTTCGAGGCGGACTACTAGTATATAGCGCCATCGACGGATACGCCTGGGACACCATCATCATCATACCCTGACGATATCGTCGACATCCATTTGAAATATACGACATTAGCTTACGTACAGGTAATTTCCCCGATTGTATCCAAAACAGGAAACCCACAATATCCCCACGCGACAAAATCATAAAACATTCGATAACTCAACTACCAAGTAACTTTTCTATTAATTTCTCGGAGCTTTCATCATTACCGTTCCCCCCTTTTAATTACGTTAATGAATAAGCGAAAATTACCTTTTGTATTATTCCAAAACCCTTTATGTGGCACGGCTCGTGCGTATCTTAATGAGGTTTTCAAATTTCAAAGGGTGTTTTGAAAATAATTAACGATCTAAGCTGAATAAAACCGGTCGTGTCAGTTTGTGGCGTTGATCCGGGGTTATTCCTAAGATTACCGAGTAAGTCGCCTGTCATACCAGTGCTACAGCCGCAGGCTATAAAACAAGCGCCTTAACCCAACTAGCAAACGCAGTCTATCACTAAGAGAGTTATCACACTTGCGATTTGGGAGCGAGTTTTGTATGAGAGCGAACACGCCGCGAGTTCGCCGCGTAGGAGTTTTGTATAGAAATTTCTTTTAAATCGCTCAAGTGTGTGTAGTGTACAGATATCACTTTCATTTTTCATTTTAAGTTTCGGTTTTTTAAAGCGCAAGCTCAGTAGGAGCATTCCGATATAGTAAAACCAAGTGTCAATCGTAGCCCGACCTCTACTAGGTATGCTTTTGAAGCGGTGGGTAATTGGGTATAACTTGAAATTACATTAAAACTGTGATGCATTCTCGTGTAATCAGAAACGGACCGCGGATACGTCGCAACCCAAACCTAACACCATTCAGCTCCATTGGCGAACCAAACTCTTCATTAGCGAAGCTCAGGTAATGTTAAGTTGGACCTCTAAAACTAACTTAAATTGTTTTTATTTGGTTTTCTGGAACAACTACGCATTATTGTGTATTTTTAATATTGAATGTACCTTACTGTTTTGAAAAAATAAGCCCCGCCGTTTCTTGCCGGTCATAATACTTCTTCGTCAGAGGTGTAGTGTAGAGTTAGAACCGGATATAGTTTATTCTCTCTGACGTTCCTAAGTGCATTTCATTATGTCTAAATTGAACAGTTGAAGATTCTTTTTATCTTTTTTACCATTTTTTATCTCTCTGACATCTGACAAAGGAATTAAAATTAAATTCAAACTGGTTCCTTTCCGTGATTTGTTCTTTCGTAGAAGCAGTTTCTTTCAAAGAAAATTCCTCCTCCTTCTTACCCCCTTGAAGGATGACTTCAGTGACAAATACCATCTCCGTATCTATATATCTAAATCGGTTGAAGCGTGAAGATGTGATAAATTGACAGATATACCGAGTTACCTCAACATTTATAATATTAATAGTGAAGTAGATACTTACTAGAATATAGGTAGGCAAGTACTACTAGTAACTATGAATTGTTAGATCTACAAGGTGTAACAAAAATACTGGTGATCCTTTTAAGGGTATAATTGGTGTGGTAGGTATATAATTTTAATTAGGTATGAAAAAGTGAAAAAAAAAATCTCGCGAATAATATTTTTGGTTTTGTATGGAGGGTTGGCCAGCTGTGACGACGTGTCCCATACAAAAAAAAAGTTGTTTTTGCGTCCAGAAAATTTACTCCTACTTTTTCTTACTCGCAATACGATACCAATTATACCGTTAAACGGATCACCAGAATTTTTGTTACACCCTGTATACACAACAAACCCACACAGGGAAGTAGTCTTTAAATGATCTAGGTCCTGAAGTCCTGACGATGCACGAAGGACTCCAAATTTAGCATCATGATGGATGGAATTGAAATTTACGAAGGCCTTCATACAATAACCTCAAAATTAAAATTCACTCCGTCAGATTAAGAAAATTCCTAAAGATAAGTGTTAGATTCTATATCAGCTTAATCAAAGCATTAACTTGGAACAAAATGACCGAATCCGCAATCCACCCTCAATCTAGTACTTAACTCATTATTTTGACAAAAACGGGACTTAGTAATAGTATTTTTTTATACAACGACGGTGGCAAACAAGCATACGGCCCACCTGATGGTAAGCAGTAAAATAATATTAAATTTTAATATTACTAATATTTAAATTTAATATTATTTTATAGATGCTGATACAATTCCTCGCCAGTCTGCCTGAGACCACGAGCGTAACGACACGCTCGAAATGCCAGGAAAATAATAAAAGTAAGTGTACGCGATTAAGTCCCGTTTTTATCAAAATAATGAGTGAAAATCGTATGAATTTAAATCAGTAATCTTATAACTGACTGATCAGTAGAGATGAGAATAGCCCCGTCCTCAATCCACACCTCGTGGTCTCTCTTCCATCCCTCTTATTATTTATAATAGCTAAAAAGGACGGAGTAATCCAATGACGCTACAGAGTTGCAAGCAATGAATGCCGTGGATGGGATGCCATCGTATTATTGTGCAGTTGTATTGAGTTAACATCAATCGAATTTAAACTATGTTTTGTATGGAATAAGATTGTTTTTTGCTTTCATTTACAACGAATATAAACAAAAAAATACATGTTTTCATTATATGTAGATTTATGCTGCAATTAAAAATATTGTACAGTCACCAACAGATATGTCGGAGCGGCCAAGGTGGTCACAAATATCTGAACAACGCCTCTATTGTCATGGCGACAAAGTGCATGTTCGGATATTTGTGACCACCTTAGCCGGTCCGATATATCTGATGGCGACTGTAAGTACCTATGATAACATTTCTTCTACAGCTCATGAAGAAATTTGACGTCAAATTAAGCTCCGGCTTGCCTAAAAAAATTATAAGTTATGACCCACCGCCATTGTTAGGTACCTAAGTGAGTTATAATGTTATATTAAATAGTTACATATATCGAGGGTTTAGCGTACTGATGTGCCCAAGAAAACTTTCCAAAATTGAGAAATGTTTCAGAAATTTAACGTAGGAAAAATTCGGAAAATTTCTTACTTTTTTGTATGAGATATGAAACTATCCAATAGAATTTATAGAATTTTATGGAAACTTTCCCCAACTTGCATCTGTAGTTTAGCGGTCAAACCCGATAAGTCTATAAAGTTGGTTTTTAAAATTAGAACGTTTTTTTTATGACATAGGAGGCAAACCAGCAGACGAATCGCCTTATGGTAAGCAACTACCGCCGCCCATGGAAGCTCGCAACACCAGGGGGGTCACAAGCGCGTTGCCGGCCTTTAAGATGGAAGTACGCTCTTTTCTTGAAGGTTTGAAGGTCGTATCGGTCCGGAAATACCGCAGGCGACAGTTTGGGATCAATGTTACTCTGCGTCCGTAGGGAAATACCTTCAACAACCCTACATGTGTTCCCTGGGTGGTGCTAAAAGAGTAACAAATGTGGCAGCTGCACTGTCCCATCTGGACCTCGCAGCACTCACCGGATTTTCTTCATCATCTGCTTTCCCACTACTAATACCCCAGAGAAGAAATGCATATCTATATCCAGTGACATGTAGCCATACGATAATAAATATTCCAAAGTTTTGCTGTGCGTGGCAGGAAGTTTCTGGAGAAACGCACAGTTGAGGACTGCCAACCATCTAAGTAATTACGATACGCAACTTACGTTGAGTTCTTATTACAATGAAACAATAATCGAGGGTGTAGCGGTGAAATCCGATAAGTCGATAAAATGTTTCATTGTAATAAGAACTCAACGTAAGTCACGTATCGTTCGAAATTCAAAACAAAACTTTATAGACTTATTGCGTTTGACCGCTAACCCTCCTTTTTTCTCGACTTATCGGGTTTTACCGCTAAACCCTCGATGTACATGTTTATAACTAGTAAAAGTTAAGACAAAACAATTGGCGATCTTATCTCTAAAATCAGTTTCTTTCAGGCAACCTTACGGTGTGTTTTAATTTTGCACCACTACCATAACAAACATTGAAAAACCAGTTTTAATTTCCCCTCTAGCTTGTAAAGTCGAAGTAGTCTTTACATGTTTTCTTGAGATTAAGTTCCGAGCGGACACCAGGCTCCAATGTATCATGAATAGAATTTTAGATTTTACAGGCGTCTGAGAACACGATATAAGAGTTGAAATGAAATAGAATCCCCTAAAATATGTTACAATTCTCAGAGAAGTCTAATATTTAATACCATCTATCTCGTAGCAAAAATGGCCGGATACATAAGCTTTTCCTCCGGGACCTTTTTCCATCATTTGTTATAATAATAATGCTGTCAGGAGACGGAAATACGTAAATCATGCTCTTCATAATTAGAGAGCGTTTCCGCCTAGTGTACCTACCTGTCGGAGAAAAAATGACAAGGTCAGACGACAGTTGCTCATAATACCTACGCAATTTATGCAATTAGGATTAGTGTACCCCAGACTCAATTGGGCTAAAAAGCTGAAACTAAAAGACACAAACACAGATGATGATGTACATTGACCTCCAAGTCTTGGTACTTGGAACGGTCGCCGCTTCCTCTTTAGCCGGTAATGCACGCATTAATGTGCTGTAAATAAACTAGGATATGCTGTCGCTTCTGGCCCGTAAATACAGGCCGCCGGCGTGCCAGACGGACAGGCGCGCGACAAAACGCAAGACACAACGCATGTCGCCGCGCCTGAGACACATTAGTGGATCAATCAGTATTATCACACAATTAGTAATAGTCTGTATGGAAAGAGAAGTGTCATGGATTTTAAGGGAGCTCATACATACTAAGACACATCTCTCTGCAAACTGATTCTAGCACTATAAGTAGTTGTACCTAGTAAAACACTTTATTGCACAAAACAAGTACATAACCATTAATAAAAACTTTTTACAAAAAAAGATAAACCGACTTCAAAAAGGATAAAATGAATCATTATATTATTTATATGCGTTACCAACTGATATGTTTGAAGTCGGTGCCAAGCCAAATTTGGAAGAGTTAATACGAACGAGGTTCAGTGAATTGTTATTTTTACTAGATAACTAATCTAATACGGTATGAATCGCACGTAGATATACATTCGTTTCGACCATGCGTTAACTGTAAGGCAAGTAGGTACAGAAAGTATAATCATGCGTCCTATGTTTGTTTGTTAATACATTGTTGGGACTATCCGTATGTCGAACGAAGCCCGTGGTTCGCTTTGAATTATTTATCCTTCTTCATCTAAGGTTTAATCCAAAGTATAAAGGAATTCAATTGCTGGATTAATTTTTCTATACTCACATATACCCAGTACACACGCCGTGTCAGTAAAAAAGGCACGATATTCAAATTTTCTATGGAATCAATCTTACGCGTCTACATTTTTTTTCTATTTGCCGCCTTTTTCTGATTATTGACAAAGCAGACGTGTATCAGAATATACATATATATCGTTGTCGCATTTCATCAAAATAGGATTGGTTTGGCACCGACTTCAAACATATCAGTTGTTAACGCATATAAATAATGTTTATCTTTTTTTGTAAAAAGTTTTTATTTTTCAATTTTTAGTGGTTATATATTTAACAACAAGTCTCGGAATAATCGGTAAAAAAGTTCATAATACACCCATTATATCTAAGGAAAGATCCACGTATCATAATAATATGTGTACTTCATCATTAGGTCCTCTCTATCAAATTGGCGGTTTTCGTGAGAAAATGCTTGAGAAGCTTAAGAAAACACCCAAATCACCATACACGTGCCTTTAAAAATTGAGGAGTTCCCTCAGTTGCTCATAGATTCCATCATCAGAACAGGACCAGATTAATGTGGGACCATCTTTGAGGTAGTTTCTTTCAAACAAAAAAAGAATTATTCAAATTGGACCACGGGTCTCGGAGTAATCGCTGAACATCCTGCATAAAAAAATCTTCATCATTATCATCAAAACAATCATCATCATCAGGTTCACTGCATCGAAATGGTGGTTTTCGTGAGAAAATGCTTGAGTTTCTTAAGAAAACACCCGAATCACCATACATGTGCCTTTAAAAATTGAGGAGTTCCCTCAATTCCTCATGGATCCCATCATCAGAACAGCACCATATTAATATGGGACCACCTTGGATGTAGATCCTTTCAAACAAAAAAAGAATTACTCAAATCGGACCACGGGTCTCGGAGTAATCGGTGAACATACATTAAAAAAAAACACCAAACCGAATGCAGAACAGAAATGGAATTGAAGTCGGTTAAAAACTAAGGTAAGTGTCTACAAAGGCGAGCTTATCCCTTTAAGGGATCTAACTGTAACTGTTGGCTGTTTGCGTAGATTGAGTAATCCAGTCTTCAATAATTGGTTGAGATTGTTAATCATAATGTAACATAACATAAACATAATTTTATTATTCATTATTGCACACCTCAAAATAAAGAAACACAAAATACAAGTTACAAACAACAAAAGTAGAGGTAAAACAATGGGCGGCCTTATCGCTAAAAAGCGATCTCTTCCAGACAACCTCAGAGAAGCGGGAACCATTGACCAATAATTATAAATTAACCACACATATAAAGAAATTTCGCTGTCATACAAAACCATGTTCGGTAGCATTTAAAAAGCAGAACTTTGACTCATTACATATCCATACAATTTTTTAATTCGATCCTTTAGTGTCAAGTTTATAACGTCTGTTATTCACGAGGGTTATAACTAGGGACGTCACAAATATTCGCGGATTCATTTTTGACATTTATATTAACATTCGCATTCGTATCAAATGATGCGAATATTTGGCGAATGCGAATGCTGGCAGAACGCATCCTGTTTTGACCGCGCTGACCCAGCCGATGGTCATATGCTTGCTCATACTCAGGAAATGAAAACGGTGGTATCACTTGACTCCTCTTGATCAATAATATCATGTTGCTAGGCAGAGTGATGACAGGTGGACAAAAATGTTGACAGAGTGGTGGCCGCTTTCAGATGAAAGAAGCCCCTGGCGTCCGTTAGCTAGATGGGTAGACGACGTTCGGAGGGTGGCGGGTCACTTTTGGATGAGGTTGGCTCAGAACCGGGACAAGTGGCGTACACGAAGAGAGGCCTATGCTCAGCAGTGGGCGATAAAAAGGCTGAAATGATGATGATGATGATGATGATGATGATCAATAGTATAGGACTCCATCACATATTATGTTCTGCATTTTTGAACTATGGAAGTATAAAAATGATAAGCAAGATTAACTTTTTTTTTAATCTACTCCGTAACATTCGTATTTGCATTCGCATTCGGACATTCGCATATTGAATATTCGCGAATGCGAATGTGAGAAAAACGACATTCGTGACATCCTTGGTTATAACATTGAATGACACACCGTACTACCTAGTAATAGCCACGTATATTGACCTCCAAGTCTTGATACTTGGCACGGTCGCTTCCTCTTTAGCTTGTTAATGCGCGCATTATCGCGCTAAAAACAGACTGGGATATCCTGTCGCTTCAAACGGTGGGGTAAATTGCCAATCGTCGCATGAATGAGACTAAATTTTGTTTTTGTTTCCATGCTAAGGAAGTAAGCGTAGGTTAACATGAAGTTAAGGAATGTTTCAATATACTTCTTCGTCTGCTTCGTCAGACAGATACAAAAATAGGTCAACCACAGGCTTCGTCACATAACAATCAAACTTTACAAGATGAAATCCGCCACAGGCTTTGTCAATAATAAGTATACACTAAAGCTTAATTACACTACAGACCACCCCGGACCGTAGCCGGCCCAAAAGTCCCCATGACACTAGCAGCGTTTCCACGCTGAATTGCCAAGGAAATCTGCTGAACCAGGTACGACCCGGAGCGAGGATCGCAACCCCTCTCTCTGAGTCGACGACCCAAGTCCCTAATAAACTCCTTGGCCTCCGCACCCCATGACCCTGCAGTCTCCACCGCAACCGGTATGAAGTCATACGTTGGTTCCAAAGCAGAATACTTAGTATGCTTCTGCCTAGCCGCATACTCTGCAGCCGACCCAGCAGCTCTCATGGTGTGGCCCAGGTGGGATGGGGCAAAAGTACTGACGCATGTAGCGTCCCATAAGAGGCACCGGCCCTTCTGCCAAGGAACCAACGTAAGACCACCTTACTTTGCCGTAGTTATGTTCAATTCTTTATTAGGATACCTATTGAAGTAGTTGCATAGGCATGCCTAGTAGTTTTTACTTTTTGTTTACTTTTCTTTCATATAACTGATGCATGCCGGACAAATTATTTCTTCTGTGTAGTTATTTCGTGCCCTTATTTTGTGTACATGAGTTAGTATTTGGTGGCAACTTTATTGGTTTGTGTACTATTTAATTTATTACTATGTCCTTTGCAAGCACGGTACAATGGTGTTCCGGACCTTTGGAAGGCGGAGCCGAAGCTAACGCGCAGAGGCCATTTCGACAATTTAATGAAAAGTGAGGGGTACACTAAGCGGATGCTGCCCCTGCCTGTGTCGTGGAACGCACGCAGAGACAGCATCCGCCATGGTGTAAGGACTATTGAGAATTAATGGAGTCTAAAATGTACTAGGCTATTGGGTGAAAAGTATGGACTGATGAATGGGCTATTTGATGAAGAACCGGACGCCTGCCTAATAAAACGCTATTCAATTTTATTTCCGGCAGACGGTGACTCGCCCTCCGCAAGATGGGCCCCCATAAAAAGCGACATCAAAGATGACTCAAGGGCAACACCGGTGCGGGAGCTGGTGGTAGAGAGGTGTCACTGGACTTTAAACATATAGCCAACTCGCCACTTAGGTTTCCACATCTACCCTCGAGAACACAGCTCTAACGACCCCACTCTGGACAGCCGGCTAAGGCAAGCCAGAGGCAGGGGACCTGTCCCACCATCCGACAGGGCACCCCAGGGGCACTCAGGTACGTGGAGTCGCTACTCTCCAACAGCTCGCCACAAGCTGCCCTGCTTTGACTGATTGCGCTGGTAAAACCAGTGGGCGATGGGGTCGTCACATCCCTACGCCTATTACTATTACTATTACTTAAGGCCGTTTCTCGATTCGGACAAGCCACGCCCATCCGTTAGAGACACGTTTATGGCTCCCGTGCACGAAAGAAAGAGATGCAGCGCTCTTAAAGACCAGACTTTTTGGCTAAACTGCGATAAATAAGCGAATCTATAAAGTTTTGTCTAATTTTGTTTCTGTGACATTTTAGATAAACCAGAATACCATATTTTTTACTTAGTTATATTGCTTAAGCTCTTATAGTTTTCGTAAGCTAAGAAAAATAAGGGGAAAAAGGACCCAACTTCGGATTTTTTTTTCTATCGAGGCAACTTTCAGCAATCGTGTTTCGGCTTGTGTCATAAACAAGAGTATATAGCCTAATAATATATATTCGAAAATTGATTCGGTCCCTTTTCCCGTTTAGTCAATAGAGCGCTTGAAAAAAACCTATAATATTTCAAAGTAGTTTAAAGAAAATATTGTACCGTTTGTGCCCTAATAATCATTAAACATTAAATTCCATCAAACAATCCCAAAACAAAGCGCTGTCAATTGCCGTCCCAAACACCTGTTGAGCAAGCAAGAAAAAATGCCAAGAAATGTAGGAACTAAAGAAATATAACGAGTTTCTATACACAATACTCTTTTGAAATCATAGGATCTCCGAAGTAATAATGGTGGAGCTATGGACTATCTTCTTAATAGACTCCGCATTACGAGTGATCAAGATCGCGCGGTCACCGCCAGAAAAGTGATTTTTAAATAAAAAAACATAATTTAAACAAAAACAGCTTAATCGAGTACACTCCCTTTTAACCGACTTCAAGATTTCAAAAGAGGAGGCTGTAAAGAAAATTAAAATTTTGTATGTTTTCCTTTTATGTTTGCTACTCCATAACTCTGGCATGTCGGAACCGATTTTAGAAATATTTTTTGATCGTAATTATTACATTTCGCTTCACATTTTGGATAATAATAATGAGTGAAAATAGTGTCTTTTTTTTCATAATACTTAAGTGCCTGCTTTTCGAGAGTAAACTGGATGCAACTAAAATAGGTGATTTTAACATTAGGTTTTTTTTAGGTTTTTGTGAATATGTACAGTCACCGGCAATAGTATCGTCCTACACGAAGGCCGCAAAAATATGTGACACGCTCTTATGGCCCTACAAATAGGAGCGCGTCACATATTTTTGCGGCCTTCATGTAGGAAGATACTATTGACGCTGACTGTATCAACATAACAATTATTAATGTTTAGAAATAAAATTAATTAACAACCTACTGCCTAGGGCGATATGACGGGCCTGTTATTTTGAAAAGCTGTGGTATCGTTTGCTGAACGAATGTGCTTAGCATAATACCAAATATTCAATAAAATAGGAATAATACAACATATATTATGTAGCATCCGGTGGTAGTGGTGGTGGTGGTGTGGTTCCGGTGGTAGTTTCTTTTTTTCTCTCTGTCGTTTATAAGAGCATTGTAATGTGCCTAAATTGAAGAATAAATATCTTTTATCTTTTTTTTATGCTCCATCTAGGAAGCAAATGATCTGTGGAAGAACAAAACTCGACATAATCCAACCACAGTTTCTTCAATTAACCACCGGAAACGCCTCATAAACCTCCATCTTGAACAGGAAATTAAAGCCTTTTTCTTCTTAAGAGCTCACCGTTTGAACTTCACAGTCAAAAGGCGGATTCAATAAAAAAGATGACAATTTCATGTCTATCGCCAGCTTTTTTATACTTATATCTTTAATCTATTCTCTGTTATCTCGACAGACTACAGTACAGTCACCATCAGATATATCCGAGCGGCCAAGGTGGTCACAAATATCTGAACAACGCCTCCACTCTCAAGGCGATAAAGTGCATGTTCAGATATCTTTGAGTACCTTGGCCGCTCCGATATATATGTGAAGACGACTGTACAAGGTTCTTCAAAAACAAATACTACAGATTTTTAAAGTTGAAGTTCCTGTACGGAGTGTAAAACGCCTTTTGTTATTTTTAACCGATTTCAATTCCATTGAGGAAGGAGGTTCTGCATTCGGTTTGGTGTTTTTTTTTTATGTATGTTATTTTATTATTTAACGGCCTCCTAGCCTAGTTGGTAGTGACCCTGCCTATGAAGCAGGCGGTCCCGGGTTCGAATCCTGGTCAGGGCATTTATTTGTGTGTTTATCACAGATATTTGTTCCTGAGTTATGGATTTTTCCTATGTATTTAAGTCACCTAGTACCCATAACACAAGCCTTATTAAGCTTACTGTGGGCTGGGTTGATTTGTGTAAGATTGTCCCATATAATATTTATTTATTTATCAGTTCGTCACCAATACATGACATCTTTAAATTGAAGTCAAGGCAATAAAAGTGGCAGCAGGATGTCAACTATTGGGCATTAATGTGTCAAGCACTAGGACTTTACCCTACCTACTTGTTTTTTTGTGTGTTGGCCCATTTTCGGTATACACGGTGTAAAAAAAATAGTGATGATCCGTTTAAGGGCATAATTATTGGTATCGTATTTTAAAATTATGAAAAACTAAATAAAAATCACCAAAAAAATTGTATGGCCAGTTAGCCGGCTGAAATGACGTATCCTATACAACAAAAAAATTTCGCGTCCAATAATTTTTTCCTACTTTTTCTTAGTCGCAATACGCTACCAATTATGCCCTTAAAAGGGTCACCACTGTTTTTGTTACAGCTCCAGTAAAGATACGTTTTTTTTCAAATATTAATTTATAATAGCGATTTTTTTGTTTACATAGTTTTAAAATGTCATTTTAAGATGACTGAACTAAAAATCCTACAAACTTTCCATCGGGAAGTAAATATTCATCAAAATAAATATGATCCGTTTCTTTTTTTTTGTCTGGTTTTCCGTCATCCATAAATAACATGTCTTAAGGAACCATAATAAATTATAAACTTGTATAGATGTCATATACAAAGGAAAAAGTGACCAACGCCTCCGGTGCCCAAGGCTGTAAATATTCATTAAAAAATAATTTGATTTGTTCTTTCAGTTCAACCATAATAAATAATAAAATATTTATATATTTATTTAGGCGATTTAGAAACTAATTAAATGATTATTTTTTCATGTTCAAATTTTTGTAGGATTTTTTGTGTACGCGATGATAAGCCATACAACTAAATATTTCTGCTATTATGAATTATTTCCAAATTAGACATTTTACCCATACAAGTGAAAATAAAATGACTTTACTAACTTGTATTTCGAAAACAGTGATATGATATCAAAACAACAGCAAGGAAAATGAAAGCACGAGCTGCAAACTGCAGAACACAGCATGTTTATTCGGCGGCCTGCAAATGACGATGCCTTTTGAAATTTGATTGTCGGCAGTAACGGCGTGCACTGGTAATTGCAGGCTTCCTGGCCGCTGCGGTCGGCATGTCCAGGAATATGCTTGAACTACGTGGGTGGGACAGAACGGGATTTCGAAGACAAAATGCATCGTTAATTAACTGTGAATTTTGCTCATGATTCACGATTTCAAGAAAAAAAAACTTAATAACATACAATTAGTAAACTTGTTAATTTTACTTACATATACTTACTTATGTACATACTTGACGGGTTTATACCTTTTAAAATACAAATATAGATGCCATGTTATTTTATCTATTACCATGAAACACAAAATAAGATATTCATCGAAAACAGTACAATATTTTCTTTTTTTATATACCACTATGGTGATAAACAAGCATTCTACCCGCCTGATGGGCAGTTACTGTAGCTTATGCACGGCTGCAACTCCAGAGGATTCACATGCGCGTTGCCTTCTAAAACCTGTGCAAAAACGTCAAAAGCAAATAATTCTAATCCTCTATAGTTAGATTGTACTAGGTTTGTGTACAAAACTCTAATTATGCTTTTTAAAATCAAATATATACTAAATGAATAAATTCGCCAAGCCCCGCCAAAATACACGCCCCCTTTCTAACCGCACCTGAGGTCTGAAATGTTTATTATTAAGGCACTTTATCGCTCGAGTCCGTTCCCTCCAATATCATCGATATCTCTATGATGCCGCTGAAATATTATACGGAGGTGAGTTGTGGATACGGACCATTGGTAGCACTCGCGCCACGAAAGTTTTGGAAGGATAAGACTTAATATTTAGGAGATTATCACACTGACGCAACCGCATGCGATGACGGTGTGCAAGCGTGACAGCGCTATACACATGCATAAGAATAAATATGATAGGCTCCGGCAAAGTACACGGCTCTAACCGCACCTGAGGTCTGAAATGTTTATTATTAAGGCACTTTATCGCTCGAGTCCGTTCTCTCCAATATCATCGATATCTCTATGATGCCGCTGAAATATTATACGGAGGCGAGTTGTGGATACGGATCATTGGTAGCACTCGCGCCAGGAAAGTTTAGGAAGGATAAGACAATGCATAATATATAACTTAAATCATGATTAACAGGTGCCGTATTCTTATTTTAATATATATAAACAATATTTACATGAAAAACACAATCCATCTCCATTAACGGCCTCCTAGCCTAGTCGGTAGTGACCCTGCCTATGAAGCAGGAGGTCCCGGGTTCGAATCCTGGTCAGAGCATTTATTTGTGTGTTTATCACGGATATTTGTTCCTGAGTTATGGATGTTTTCTATGTATTTAAGTATTTATCTATATCTCTATCTATTATATATATCGTCGCCTAGTACCCACAACACAAGCCTTATTGAGCTTACTGTGGGACTGGGTTGATTTGGGTAAGATTGTCCCATAATATTTATTATTTATTTATTTATCTCAAACATACACAACAAATAATGAACCAATACTGAAGTTAACATTGGAGTTGCAAGTACCTACCTACTAGTTACTAAGCAAGTACCTACCTACTGATATTTCTGATTCAGACGTTTCGACGTTAGCTGTTATTTAGAAGAATCACTTCATTTATTTATCTTCGCACAGCGCAGCTCTCGGATTAGTTCTTAAGAGTTGCCAGGACGCTCGCGTTCCCATACAAACGTAGTTCAGCTCTCATTTTAAAACGACATGCTTTAGAACCACGAAATTTGGCATGGGCATTCTAGTAGTACAGATCGATGTCGGTAATTCATTTTCGTTGCTAAAAATTGTAAAACAAAGAAAATATAGCAAAAATAAGTTTTGTATGTAAATCTGTATCTAGCTGTATTTTCTTTGTATTACAATTTTTAGCGACGAAAACGAATTACCGACATAGATCTTTACTACTAGAATGCCCATGCCAAATTTCGTGGTTCTAAAGCATGTCGTTTTAAAATGAGAGCTGAACTACGTTTGTATGGGGACGCGAGTTCACGCGAGCGTCCTGGCGACTCTTAACAAACACATCTCGCAACGCAGCCTCGCTCATCTCTTGTGAAAACGCAGTCTTAAAGTTAGAATACGGCCCTATGCTTATTTTAGACGAATAAAAGTATCAAGTACTTTTAGTTTCGGATTGGCGGATTGGTTTCTTACGTTTAATTTTATGTTTAGTTTAAAAAACTTCGACGTAGACTAACAGACATCCGAAATATAACTAAAGTAGCAGATGTATCCCAGAAAATCAGAACACTCAAATGGAAATAGACGGGACACATGATGCGTTCAAAAAAGGATAAATGGACAAGAGAAGTCACAGAATGGTACCCAAGAGAAAAGAAAAACCACGAAAAAGACCCAACAAAAGATGGGAAGATGATTTTCCTGATGACTGGAGAATATTGACAAAAAACCGCGAGGAATGGCGTCGCCTGGAGGAGGCCTATGTCAAAGACAGCCTGACAAAGAAAAACAGGAAATAAAATTTTTTAAAAAAAATGTATAAAAAAGAACAAGAACAAAAATTAAAATTAAAATTAAAAAACTTCAATTTAAAGTTTGTGAGATAATTAAGCTTTAAAGCCGTCCTTTCTTCTGCAATATCATAGATATCTCTATAATGCCGCTAATATTTATTTTCCAGTACGATTCGGACCATTGATAGCACTCGCTCGACGATAGATTAGAGGAGATGGTGCCGTATTATAAATTTAAAATATATAAACAATATGAACAACATAATCTGTGTTAAACATAACTCCAACACTCAACCAATAATCAACCAATATTGAAGTCTTATTGTAGTTGCATCGCAGTAATTTTCAAGCAAATTCCGTCATATTTGATTCAGATCAGACGTGTAAGCGTTACCTAGCTGTATTGTTGTTATTGCATTAGATTTGCATTGAAGTTGGATCGTGTCTGTGCGTGTTTTAAAGTTAGATTACGGCCCATGGCCTTTTATCTAATTTCTACTGTCGACGTGTTCACCGTTTTACAAGTCTAGTAAGTACTTCAGCTTTCTGTGTCTATCGGAGAGTAAAGTTTATTTTGTAAATCGAGTAAAAGGGGACAGAATTGTGTCCAACACAGAACAAATATTTCTGTGGTTAGCAACTTTTGTACAAACATTCCTTAACCCTTGTGAGATTATTGTAAAACCAGGGATAGGTAAGTAATAGAAATTGGAAAATTCTCACTCGGTGAGGTTTTCTTAAAGAAATTGCAGTACGGATTGCTTGAAAGAAATCACGGAAAACGGTCACGGGCTTTAATTGCTGAGCCTATTTATTGTATGGAGGGTTGGCAAGCTGGGACGGTGGCTCCCATACAAAAAAATGTGTCAATTTTTATTTATTTATTCTTAGTCGCAATACGATACCAATTACGCCCTTAAACGGATCAACAGTATTTTTTTACACCCTGTACAATCAAATGGCACATATGCAGTCATATGTTTATAAAATACCATTATGTTATGACAGTAGACTTGAAATCGTTTCATTGAGACATATTTCTGTTAAAATTTCATAATAATATATTTTCAAACTTTTATAATTTCATATGTAATTCCGAATATCAATATAAGTGGTTTACAACAACGATGTTCACGCCACCACATAACAAATCAAGTTTAACACGCCGTTAATAATCGTTACTATTAATAAATAACGGAGTTTGTGGCGACAGTCTTTAATATTTCTTTATCTCCAGCCTTTAAACGTGTAAAGTTATAGTAAAACTATCCTAAACAGACAAAACGATAAGGCCGTGTCCACAATGAGCGCCCCTTACATTATTTACCCGGCACGGCGCCCTAACGTGACATATTTTAAAGTCGCCATTTTAATAAGTCGCCTTGGACCCAACACTGCTGTAGGTTGTCTGGAAGAGATAGTTGGCGCAGATTTAATAATATAGTAGCTTCTTTTTGTGACTCTGTATAGGTATATACAAAACAGAGGTTAAACCCAAATATATATTTCTTAATTGATAACGTCAGCATATTTTTATGAACATTATTGTGTGATATTTTTAAATTAAAGGTACATCGTTTTCGGTTGTCAATAAGGCGTTGCTACCATAAAAAAAAAATTAAGAAATAAACTTTATTAAACATCTGACTTGATTTGACAAAGTCGCATATCAATATGAAATCGATTCTCGTTCAATATGTCTATTTGCTTATGATATTCCCAGATAGTACTTACAGAGATCGTGCGTAAAAAAAGCGTGGTATATTATGGATCAACCCACTAATTTAAAAGGAGCAAAGACAAAGTATTAATGGGTTCAGAAAAAGATATACAGTGCTTATGTTTACTAACACTTTTATACCTAACAAATGAGTAAGTTAATGTATTTGACGTCTGCGGCAGCATAAAAACAAATCTGAACTGATGTAATGACAGAAGTGACAGAACGTTAAATTTTGTGGTTTCCGGAACATTCCAGCATTTGTAGATCATGTGGTTAGCGTGGGCAGTGTGCGGATCCTAGTACGTCATGTCAAACGCTAGCCGAGTTCGAGCGAAATGTCGATAAAGCATGTTAAGCCGGTCACCGACTATCAGTCCGCCTGCAGTCCGCCTGACGATCTCGCCTGTCAGTTGTTCGGAGCAGACAAATTTTTGTCCTAGCTGCCAGGCCGAGATCGTCAGGCGGACTTCAGGCGGACTGATAGTCGGTGGCCGCCTTTATAATAATAATAATAATAAAAGCCTTTATTTCAGACAGTTTATACAAACAAATATATCAATAACTTAGACTACTTTCGCCTCACTGTCTGTGTGCCTCTTTCGACAAAGGCCTCCTCCAGTTGTGACCATTTTTCTCGGTCTTTTGTTACTTTTGCCCATGTGCCGCCTTTAGAGAACTCTTTAAGCGTAATCGCTCTTTGCTCCCGCCGATCGCCATACATTCGTTTCAAAAGTATGACTAGCGTTTTTTTGCAATCATCCCTATGATTACCTTATTATAAAGAGAAATAGAAAGAAGAATAATACGTTTTATTATAACACTTCTACTTACATACAGGGTGGGTTTTCTTTTTGGGTCAATGAGGGCAGCTACCAGATCCCGTGCTGCTACGTGAAAATGGTCTGTGAAGACCTTCCCTCGATTTCAAATTAATGGAGGATCGCATTTATAGATTTGGAAAAAAACATACAGGGTGCGAGAATAGGGTATTTTTTGACAAACTTTTTTTATGCCATTCGATCCTATTCTTATCCATTATCAAAAGCTTGTAAGGGACCAAAAAAATTTCCGGCTATAAAAGCCACAAATCGAGGATAACTTTTTTCTTACATTTTGTAGGAATGGAAACTTTTATTTTTCTCATGCTATTTTTTTGGAATGAACTGTGAAATTAAGTATTTATATTGAATAATAAATAAATATTACAGTAAGCTCAATAAGGCTTGTGTTGTGGGTATTAGGCGACGATATATATAATATGTAGATAGATATAGATAAATACTTAAATACATAGAAAACATCCATAACTCAGGAACAAATATCTGTGATAAACACACAAATAAATGCCCTGACCAGGATTCGAACCCGGGACCTCCTGCTTCATAGGCAGGGTCAATACCAACTAGGCTAGGAGGCCGTTATATAATATATAATAATAAATACATTACATTATTTCATCTATGCTCTACCCAACACACTGATATTTAAATTAAGATTTTTGATTGTATCTAAACAATTTCTATTTTATGGACAGTTTCTACAATACTCTGTTCTTGTCTTAAACACAAGTTAGTATACACTGGTTACGAGTACGTTCCTCGCCTGCGTTCGCGCACCCACCAAGAATCAGACCAGCGCTAGCACATGCTCCTAATTGATGTCGCCCGGGGAATAAAAACTGCCCAATTACAACCAACCTCTCAAACTTCGCAAAACACGGCTTCTGTGGGGAGTATTTTGTTTATTTTATCACTCCCTTGGTTATGTTTTATAGTTAACTAAATTTCGCCTAAACTTCATCAGCCTACATAATTTTTTGTCTGTAGTACAGTCACTAGTTAGTGTTAAGTTAGGTCTCCACTGAAAATCAGCGCCGCGGCTTGCTTGGGCGGGGCGTCCTTTTTTAACCGACTTCATATTGTCGTAATATTAATTTTATACTATTTTGTAACTATTTAACGTGAAGTTAATTTTTAGACAAAACTAATAGCTCCGAAAATTTCAAAAAGTGATTATCGTATTTCCTCGAAATCTCACTATACATTGATCCCAGCAAAAGTAGTGTAAAGAACCTTTTTTGTTGAAAATTATTTGTGGATTAATCAAAGTAGAAGAACATTTTTTCTTATGAGCCACCGATACTGTGTTATTTACGAAAAGGCAAAAAACCTTTTTAATACAGTTGCTCAAAAAAGTGCTTTTCTTGTAGTGGTTTAGCGTGCGGAAAGTTTGATATCGCGCACTAGTGCTTTTTACTTTTCCAGCCAATCACAGCTAATGACAGTGACAGACAGCCAATCACAGCGCCGCACCGCACCGCGCGGAGCGTTCGGATACATGTACTAAAGTAACCTCAAAGTGAATAATTGACAATTTTATAATTTTTTCGCAACTGTATTAAAAAACGTCGTTCGATACTCGTGCGTAAATGTCATTCTTCACTCGTCCCGAGTCTTGCCACTCGCCTACGGCTCGTGGCGAGATATCTCGGTACTCGTGAAGTGATGACATACTTTCCGCACTAATATCGAAATGTACTATTACACCCCCCTCTCCCCGTTAGTCGCCATCAGATATATCAGAGCAGCCAAAGTGGTCACAAATATCTGAACAACGCCTCTATTGTCAGGGCGATAGAGTGCATGTTCAGATATTTTTGAGTACCCTGGCCGCTCCGATATATTTTATGTCGACTGTACTTTTAAATGTAACGAATACAACTTAAGGCCATTCTTAAATCTCGATAACTGACTGGATACATGACTCAATGACCCAAAAACACTCATCTTTTGCCTTAATGGGGCCCACCCACTATCAGTCGGCCTGACGATATTGGCCTGTCAGTTGTTCGGAGCTGTCAAATTTTTGTTATAACTGCCAGGCCGATATCGTCAGGCGAATTGATAGTCGGTGGGCCCCCTAACCGAACGAACTCATACTTAACTTTTTAGGAGTAGAAATCGGCGAATCGATTGTTCTTCTTATAATCTTAAAAAACAACGAGGTACAGTCCGTGAGCTCTAAAAAGAACCTTCGGGTTTTAGAAAGAGACGTCGGGTATCAACAGTACCACATGAAAAATCAGAACAGCAATATTACCTTCGCGTGTCATCGCCGATTCCCGAAGGAGAGGCTGAGAAGACCCGATGACCTTCAAATTGACTTTACTTAAACAGTCATATAGCTATAACTACTTGTTTTGGAAAACTAAAAATAATATATGTTAATATTCATTATATTTAAAAGAACTTGGTTAACTCCAATACACAATTGGACGAAATCGGCTCGATAGAAAATAATTCCAAAGTTACATCTAAAATTAGCTTAAAACAATTGCACGTCTTTAGTTTCTTGGCTTATATGTCTGTAATTAAGGATAACATTCCACCACACTAATACTAAAAACTTCGTTGCCTTAAATTTCTCAATAGTTTTTTTTTTAATCCATCAATTTGCATAATTTGCAATGAGCTCCCATACTAATCGTAACGCAGTGTTTCTCTTTCACTCGCGCTGAAAACGATAGGGAGGGAATTTAGCTCTTATCATCCTCTTAAAGCTCACGGACTGTATAAGTTTCAATCCGGTATAGGTAGTGAACAAATACTTTAAAGTGTGGACGAACAGTTACAAATGGTGTGTAACTCGTGTGATTTAATTGTAAACTTTTCACATTTTAAAAAAGTTTCATACTAAATCTGCCCCAGAGACCATTCCATTGATATACAGTCCAATACAGTTTTTAATTTTAAGCCACATTTCATTAACGAGGGCGGTCCGATTCAGGCTTAAACAATCTTATCTTAATCTGTTATCGATGATAAAGATGTATGTACTTGATTTTTAACCGACTGCAAAAAAGGAGGAGGTTCTCAATTCGACAGAATTTTTGTTTTATCATTTTTTTTTATGTATGTTACTCGATATCTCCGTGAATCGTGAACAGATTTTCAATTTTTTTTTAATCGAACTGGTATAACCCCTAGATGGTCCCATTGTCACCAAGTCGGGGTCTGATGATGGGATCCTGGAGAAATCGAGGGAACTCTTCAACTATTATAGGCACACCTATAGTGATTTCACTATTTTTTACAACAACTCGGCCAATTCCTCTTGGAATAGCAGATCCTAAGTGAAGTCGGTTCTTTTTTTGTTTAAAATTATTTAAGTACCTTGAAAGTGTTATTAAGTGAAGTTTTCCATATTTATAAATAAAATATAACATTTACCGTTACCGTACAATGTACATTGTTAGGATAGGGAAATAATGCATCAAAATTGTAAACAAAAAACACCTATGCTCAACAATTCTGGCCAAGGCTGTATGTTCTAATATTGATGCGAGCGGCAAGCACATACTTCATCATCATCATCTCAGTCATAAGACGTCCACTGCTGCACAATGCACATAGACTCCCCTTTGGACCTCCATAAGTATCGGTCGGAAGCGACTTGCATCCAGCGTCTTCCGGCGACCTTTCATACACACACACTTAATAAATAGCACATACTTAATAAATATCAATACCTAGTACCTCACCATAGCGCATACACACAGTTTTTTTTTTTAATTTAATTAAAGACCATGATAAACAATTAAATTAACTTTTCACCCCTACTATTCGAAAAAGGGTAATTTGTTGCCCATTTACAGGGAGCAAAAGTAACTTTTGATCCCTCTGCGATTTGTTGCCCATTTACAGGGAGCAAAAGTTACTTTTGATCCCTCTGCGATGTGTTGCCCATTTACAGGGAGCAAAAGTGACTTTTGATCCCTCTGCGTTTTATTTAATTTTCCTTGTCTTTGCAACCGATTAAAATGAGACAACATTATATAACTTCTCTTTCTAGCAAATAGCTGGTTTAGTACCTTTGTTTTCGTTTTTCTTATAGAAGGAGTGACATTAAGTAGAGTGTACTACGTGGTAGCAAAATTATTTCGATCTCGGGTCACTTGAATCCCTCACTACGCTCAGGATTCCACGTTAGAAGTCTGGAATCCTTCGCTTCGTTCGGGATTCAACACGCTACCCTCGACCGAAATAAGTCATTCTAATATGGTCTTCTGTTGCCGCATATTCAAACTATTTTTAACCGACTTCAATTCCATTGAGGAAGGAGGTTCTGCATTCGGTTTGGTGTTTTTAATTATTGTTAAGGCTCTTGTGCGTAGCTGTCAAATAACAGACCAAGATAAGGTTTTCAAAGATCGAACAGGCCTCCAGGCCGCGACGAGGCGGAAATTGGGACTTGCCTTTGTGTGAGTAAACGTATCGTAATGTCAAAATGGTCGCAGTATAATTTTAACAGTACTTTATGCCGTATTTCATGTCATATCATAAGTGAAAGAGTTACTGCTTGTCTGTATGTCTGTGGTTTTAGAGACTGGCTTGTGTTTCTGTAGCTAAAATACTAAACTAATACTAATAAAACTTAAACTTTGTAAAATTTTGATGGGATGAATGAATTCCGTATACAGCAACTTTTCGCCCGTGTATAATAAATATCTATTATTAGATAAAATGTGGTAAAGGATACGTAACTCCTCAAAAATATAGAATTTCAACCATATCGCATAGCCCATTAAAAGCTGTAGAATGATACGATAAAAATTTACCTCTTTTTGCGTTATTATATTTTTTTTAGAAATTACTGGTGTCGATGTCATTGATTAATTACGCGCGTATTACGTATTTTACTAGATGTGACATCTGGAACAAATTTTGTGCACCATATTTGGCGGGTGACAGCTGTGACAGAAACATCGACTAGTATAGACTTGCAGTAATTTTCACTACAGCTTTAGAGGCAAAAAATTTCGTAGGGGTGTCATCTCCTGTTACTCAATGGTCGATATTAACAACAAGATACGAGCAAAAATCTTTTAACTGTGCACCTTGAGCCCATCTTTCACAGGGCTAAAGCTCAATTTTCATGGCCTGTAGTTTTTAATAACCGTTAAGGTTCGAAGCAATTTCTTGATGGAATTGAAAAACTTCGGCGATTCCTTACTGAGGTAACTTTGGGGATCAATGTACTGGATTATTGCAAAAGCGAGGGTGGTTTATAGACTTAGGGTATAATTTTGAATGACTGGAAGGAAAGTTACCTTAGGGTAAAGGTATCATTTCTAATATTTGAAGGTGATAGATGTTTTCAAGGGCAACGAATGTCAAAGTAACGCGAGACACGAATGGCATGGTTTTTTTGTGAATGGTACAAGCTATTAATATACTCATACTCATTTATTCATAATATTGTTAAATATTACATGTCATGAATTAAGGTACATAGCATATTATATTTTTAAAGCATGTAAACATGCATTATACATTGAATTATTTCTTAGGTTATGTAACAATTCTATTCATAATCATTATTATTATTATTTACTAAGCAGGCAGGCAGTTATGACAACTGATATAGCCTGTATCCAGTAATCATTATGACAGTTATCGTTAACATGTAGATGTATGTTTGTCTAATTTATTCTTAAACTGGTTCACATTCTGTGCCGAAATCACGTCTTTTGGGAGTCTGTTCCATACCTTCACTACTCGGTTGCTCAGAAAATGTTTGTATGGGCTACTGTGGGACCTATCCTTCTCTAGCTTTAAGTGATGACCTCTCAGACGGGTGTTGTTGTTGCGGATGAACATCTCTTGAAAATCCTTGAGGTCATAGTGGCCAGATAATATTTTGTAAGTCTCTATTAAGTCCCCACGCTCTCTGCGGTGTTTAAGAGTAGTGAGCTTTAGTTCTTTCAGTCTATCTTCATATGGCTTGTTTTTAAGTTGCCTCGGCAGTTTAGTGAAACTCCGTTGGACCTTCTCCAGCATCTCAATGTCCTTGGTAAAGTAAGGACTCCTGGCTTTAAAAGCATACTCCAGTACGGGTCTGATATATGTTTTGTATATTTTTAGCATCATATTCGGTGTCAAAGTCTTGAAGGCTTTTCTTAATAAGGTAAATCATGCTTCTGGCTTTCTTGACCATTGTGGTTATGTGCTCTTCCCATTTGAGATTCTCGGAGATCTTAACACCGAGATCGATTTGTGTTTTTACAGCCGTTAATGGAGTGCCTTCCAAATTGTAAGTCAGATGGGGGTTCCGATTTCCTATGTGAAGTATTGTGCATTTGGCAGAATTCAGATTGATTAACCATTCCTTAGACCAACTTGCTATTGCATCTAGATCATCTCAATCTCAATCATAATCATAATATTAATTACATTTTTAGGGCTTTGAAACTATTTATCCATATATTATCATAATATCTAGGGAAGAAGAAGATAAGATAGGGGAGAAGAGTATAACTGGACAATCATATCAAATCAATAATCAGTTTTTTTTTAATGAAACTATTAGCAAACGAGCAGACGAGCCGCCTGATGGGAAGCGGTCAACGCCGCCCATGGACATAAGCAACATCACGGGAGCCGCTTATGCGTTGCCGACCTTTGAGAGCCCTGTACGCCCGCTTCTTGAAGAACCCCATGTCAAAGCGCAATGAAAACACCTCGGGAGGCAGCTCATTCCACATTCCACACGTTCTAGGGAGAAACGAGTTTTAAAACTCTTTATGATGTAGGTAGGGCCCACTTGTTGGCAGTAAAGTGGATACTCATTTTTTAATCGCTTGTAGTCTCCCACCGCTGGGCAAAGGCCTCCCTCTCTTATCTTATCTTATTGTATTCGGGGGCCCGTAAGGATCCCCTTCGACCCAAAGGGATCTTTTGTGTAGTTGCCCCCTAGTACACCTACTCGAGAGCTTTATCAACCATCTCCATGTGTTGGATGATGGAGCTCAAGGGCAGTGCTTTGAATTCCTCTGGATCTGGATAGCCAGTACCAAAGTCCTTAATTCTCTGTCTGGCTAGAGCGTGACATTCACACATTAAGTGTTCCATTGATCCCTCTGCGATCTCTTCTTCCGTCTGTGGCAATATCAGCCGTATCACCATGAAAGGCATCCAGATTGTCCCGCCATCTCCGCCTAGGTTTGCCACGCCGCCGTTCCCGTTGGGTGCTCTTAGTAGTTCTCTTGGTCCACAATACTTCTGGCATACGGTAAACGTGTCTTACTAAATTAATACCTAAACAAAAACAACACTATAGGTATGCACATTTAAAATAGCTACGTATTTTCCAAAAACAATCACCTGCCCCGAAATTGCATCGACGAAAAACACGGCAATATAGTGCTGCCACGCAGAGCTATATGTTCATGGATAAACCAGTTCGAATTTCGAATTAATTGCTCTAGCATTAAGATACATAATTGATTGAGTTTTCAATGGCTGTTACGGCTCTTATGACTGGTGGTAGAGTGGAGAAGCTCTGTATCCAATCAGATCGGCTAAAATGACTTATCCTGCAATAAAACGTGGCGTAACATGTGGCAGTTAAGAACGGGAGTGGGGATTAAAGAGGGGTTAGTTACTGTAAGAGAAGTTTTTTTTATCCATAACAAACATGATAGTAAGCGATCACCGCAGCCTGTGGACGTTTGCAACACCAAGGACGCTATAGGTACAAGAGTGTGGAGAGGGTTCTTAAAATTTGGAAGTCTGGTTTGACAAAGCGAGAGTTAGCGTAACTTTTTCTTTAAAGATAAAGAATTTGAAATAGCAGCTTATATGTAAGCAAGGATATTAGTATTACACTATCATGTGTACAAACCATAGAAGTATTGTGGCGCAAAATGTAGGCATGTGAGAATTGTCGTCTTTTCTTTTATAGGATGATTCTTTTGAAAGTAGTACCTAGTTACAAAGGCTGCTTCCAAGCCATTAAAGCTCAGCATATTTGTCCAAATATTTGTCTTTCCGTAATAAAAAAAAGTGTTTATCATCAGTCGTTCCCTCAAAACTGAGGATCGTGCCATCATATCCCTCTGTTGAAGACCAGGTTCCTCCACAGGCTTCTATCCTTCGCTACGCGCATGGCTTCCTGCAGTTTTAATTGCATGGGTGCAGTAATTTGGGCAAACCATCTTGCAGTAATACACGAACGCAGATATAACACGAATATTTGGAGAAATCTTTAACTGTCGCACGGCGATAAAGTTTCTACATTGCTTCATTTTTCAGTTACTTTAGGAAAGGAATTTTTCGAATAGTGTAAAACGCTAAATCGTTGTATTTACTAGAATATTTTAACGAACTTTTCGATATGCAAACCAGTGGGTTTCTCATAGGTTATATAATATTGTAATGTTTCCATTGCCTTCGTATTAATTACAATATTTTAGGACTACTATTTTACAGGCTTCATTAGTGCTATCAATATCATCGTCGACAACATGTAAAGCGTTCCGTAGTCAATACGGACCCTTTTATTAACCGACTTCAAAAAAGGAGGAGGTTCTCAATTCGACTGAATTTTGTTTTTGTATGTATTGTAGGTATGTTACTCGATATCTCCGTGAATCGTGAACCGATTTTCATTTTTTTTTAAATCGAACGGGTATAACCCCTAGATGGTCCTATTGTCACCAAGTCGGGATCTGATGATGGGATCCTGGAGAAATCGAGGGAAGTCTTCAAATATTATAGGCACACCTATAGTGATTTCACTATTTTTACAGCAACTCTGCCACTTCCTCTTGGAATGGCGGATCCTAAGTGAAGTCGGTTCTTTTTTTGTTTAAAATTATTATGATAACAAAAACTGCAGCTGTATCTGCTTAAAAAAAACGTTTTTATCATCGACACCGTTTTATAATTCCCGTTCGTGTTTGACTTTAACTACTACAGTTTTATCTGAGCAATCACGATTAACTGCAACGGCTCACTGATTATTTGATAACACAAACCCAGTTACCTCCCTAAAAGGCATTTAGCCGGATTATTCAGAGTTTCAACCTCACAATAATATTCCTATCACGTCACAGATTAAAAATGGATGCACACTTACGTAGCCCCAGACGTGGAGTTAAATCAATAAGCGGGAATATGCGGGAATTATTTACGGTCAAGCCGGCGTGAGAGGTTGTACGAGCGGCGCATACATTATGAACCTGCAGGGTTATTTCCATTTCACCCAACTGGGAATGTGGGAAAAGATAACTGGGAGTATATGTCATCAGTAGGGAGAGATGGGAATATTATCTTATCATTCATGTAGCCTGATATTAACTTTATAAACACAAGCGTGGCAAATATTCTGCCCTTGGCAGCAGTTACCTACATGTTTGTGGCTTGGGATTGAAACCCCAGGGTTTCAACCCCTTGGCCCCAGGGCCGTGGGTCCCAAGTGCGCGTCAGCTCTATAAAGAGATATCGCGCCTTATTGAGGCTTCTGGTGACCAGAGGGCTGGTCACTATCTCCCCCAGTGGATCAGCATAGCTCCAGCGTGGAAATGCGGCCAGCTGGGTAAAAAAATACTCTCTTATTATTTATAAGTTAGATTTTCGACAGATAAACTTATTTGGTTGTAACTTGTTTGGTTTGGTAGTGAAAATAATTACTTATGCTGCAGCTTTTATATTTTAATCATGTTTCCTATTGAAAAATCTAAATCTCGTTCCCCAAAAACGAATGCCTTAAGAGTCGCGAGGACGCTCGCGTTCCCATACAAACGTAGTTTAGCTCTCATTTTAAAACGACATGCTTTAGAACCATGAAATTTGGCATGGGCATTCTAGTAGTACAGATCTATGTTCATAATTCGTTTTCGTTGCAAAAAAATTTTAATACAAAGAAAGTACAGCCAGGTACAGATTTACATACCTACAAAACTTATTTTTGCTATATTTTCTTTGTATTACATTTTTTAGCAACGAAAACAAATTACCGACATAGATCTGTACTGCTAGAATGCCCATGCCAAATTTCGTGGTTCTAAAGCATGTCGTTTTAAAATGAGAGCTGAACTACGTTTGTATGGGAACGCGAGTTCACGCGAGCGTCCTGGCGACTCTTAAACATAGCGTATTATTCGAAGTGAAAACAGGAATCGCCCATTGAGCGTGGCTATTGCTTTATACATTATATGGCCTTCACCGGTCAGACTAAAATATTGTCTCCTGGACACACCTGGGGCGTTGTTGGGGCGATATAGATTTAAAGGACTCTCGGAAATGGGCTTGAGAGGAGCGGGATAATGTGTCCAGTTCCAGGATGATCTTGACACGAGTTTATTGTCAAGAGTGTCCAGATTGGTTTGAATACCTCATCTGCTTAGCTACTTATAGTTCAAAATCTGTAAGAATGAACTTTTGACACATCGAAACACCCGTAGAACGTAAATGCGCAAGACACTTTGAAATGATGAACAAAATCCTATAACGATATTAAAGCTTGTCGTGTATGTAAACCTAATATTTCACTTTTCATAAACATAGCTCATGTGTAACATTCATTAATGTTACATTTTTTCATATCTTAGTTATTGAATTTTTTATAATAACAATTTAGCATGCAAACAGTAACGGTCTACGTCTTTTTGTTTTTAAATTTAGTGTTGTGACCATGTCTTCTGTTCCGATTCATATAACATTTCCGTACCTCGATAAAAATCGATTATGTAATCAATATTGCCTAATATATAATAATAAATAAAAACAAAAACTAAATGAAAATAAAGTGAAGTACGATGTTAAAAATGGAACATCATAAAACTTTCTTATCATATTGTATTAATTATGGAAATATTATTATGTCATACATGATTAGTAGATAACAATGATTAATTTGAGAATATTTAGGCATATAACAAGAAAAAATCGGTTGTAGTAAGATCGATTAGAACGATTCATTACCTAACAATCGCTAAATTTGACAAACGATACGTCTTAAGCTCATCACTAATTACGTCAAGACTCAAGTGTCAAAAGTTCATTCTTATGGCTGCTCTACATGATGGGCCATCATAGGGACGCAGCTATACGACGGAGCGAGATGGCAATATCGTTAGCTCTCTCTAACGCATAGCTGCGTCCCTATGATGGCCCATCATATAGAGGAGCCATTACAGATTTTGGACTATAGTGTAATCGTTTCACTGGCGTAACGTAACGATTGCGTTTGCGTTAGGTCTTAATTTGTATGGGATTTTTAACACAGCACACCGAGCGGAACGTATCGAAAACTAAACCACCTAGTAGATATACTTCATGGATACTCTACTAACTATGCTATAATCGCCTTCTCGACTTATGAAGATTGTCTGAAAGGGATCGCTTTTTAGCGATAAGACCGCATGTCACCACTTAAGTTTAGGTACTAACATAATTATTTAAGTTCTAATTGTAGTACTAACACTATATGGATTCTTTCGTTCGAAATAAATAATAAATAAATAAATAAACATTAGGACAATCTTACACAAATCAACCTAGTCCCACAGTAAGCTCAATAAGGCTTGTGTTGTGGGTACTAGACGACGATATATATAATAGATAGATATAGATAAATACTTAAATACATAGAAAACATCCATAACTCAGGAACAAATATCTGTGATAAACACACAAATAAATACCCTGACCAGGATTCGAACCCGGGACCTCCTGCTTCATAGGCAGGGTCACTACCAACTAGGCTAGGAGGCCGTTAAAAAAAATGCTTTAAGTTGTTGTGTAAGTATTATGTAAAATTATGTAATTAATACTAAATTAAAAACTAAATATTAATAATACCGATATCGCTCGCCACTGTTATGGCAAAGGTACTGGACGGTGTGCTTAATGTAAGGTTAAATAGAAACTTGTCATTGCATGACAACCAGTTCGGGTTTAGGCCCGGGCTGTCAACTGAAAGTGCAATACTGTGCCTTAAGCACACTGTCTCGTACTATGTTGATAGGAACACCCCAGTCTATGCTTGTTACCTTGACCTCTCAAAAGCGTTTGATCTGGTTTCCTACGATATACTATGGAAAAAACTAGAAAAAATTAACTTACCATCAGATCTAATAGGAATATTCAGATACTGGTATGGAAACCAGACAAACAGCGTGAGATGGGCGGGTGCGCTGTCTGAATCATATAGGTTGGAATGTGGGGTGAGACAAGGAGGATTAAGCTCACCATCGCTTTTCAACCTATATATTAATGACCTGATTGTCGCGCTTAGCAGCATGCATGCCGGTTGTCATGTAGGCGGGATAAATGTCAACAACCTGAGCTATGCGGATGACATGGTGCTGCTGAGCGCGTCAGTATGTGGTATCAGAAGGTTGCTCAAAGTGTGTGAGGACTATGCACTAATGCATGGACTTAAATATAATGTCCTCAAAAGTCAGTACATGGTGTTTGGGCCGAATTCCATGATACCTTCTGATATACCACCTATCATGCTCAACTCGGTAGCTTTAGAAAGAGTGTACCAATACAAATATCTGGGACACATATTAACTGCTGATTTGAAAGACGATGCAGACATAGAACGTGAGCGTAGGGCCCTATCGATTAGAGCAAACATGATAGCTCGCAGATTCGCTACATGTTCAAAAGAAAGTAAAATTACTATATTCCGAGCGTTCTGTACCACATTCTACACCTGCAGTTTATGGAGGAAGTTTACTATAAAATCGTATAGGGCCCTACAGGTCCAATATAATAATTCGTTCAGGGCGCTGATGGGGCTGCCGCGGTACTGCAGCGCATCGGGGATGTTCGCGGAGGCGCACGTGGCGTGTTTTAAAGCCACAATGCGATTGCGAGCTGCATCCCTGGTGCGACGCGTACGCGCCAGCCGCAACATCGTCCTGGCAACGATTGCGGACAAGTTTTGTCCCTATATTCAGCATTGTTGCGGACTTCATGCTCCCAGCAGTAGTACTGTGGTTTACACATAACATATGCTTATGTGTTAACCGCATTATTATTTAATTTAATTTAAATTAAGAATGTTAATATTAGTAATTATGTATTATTATGTATACCTATGAGTCCTTGCTACTCGAAATAAATGGATTTTAATTTTTAATTTTTTTTTTTAATAAAAACCTTATGTAAACCAATTAAAACTAACTTAAAAATACTAAAAACTAAAAATCTATTTCTAAAAACGGCCCCTGTGGCATAGTGCCGAGGACGCTGGCAGCATTTCCTCGCTGAATCGCAATGCTAATGCGTTGAGCGAGGAAGCTGCCAGCTCGTTTGTCCCCTGTGACCTCAACCAGCCGTTTGGCTAGCTGTCGGTACAGCCCTTGTGCTGCTGGACCCCACGGACCGAGGGTCTCCACGCCAAAAGCAACAAAATTGTAATTGGCGTCGAGACCCCTGTACTTTCGCCTCTTAAGAGCCTCGGCCGTCTCAGCCGCCGCGCCCGCCTTAATCATGGTACGTTGTGTAAGTTAAAACTAAAAGACGAAATTCCCTGACTCCCATTAGGTATAGTGGCAAGCATCCATAGTTTATAGAAGCGCTTACTATCAGGCGGATCAAATGCTTGTTTGCCACCACTGTAGTAGGTATTGAAAAAAGCTCATCCATTCAAGCCAGTTACACGCAATAAACCCATTCATAAAACCATTACAACCGTTCCAAAATTCAAAAGTCGACGTTAATCATACGAATACACACAAATAAAGACAATAAAGCCACAAAAAAAAACGCAAATCTATTATTTTTATGCGAATTTTATGGTGTCATAAATCATTGAGATAAAAGTATCCAGTGTCCTACTCCGGCCCTTGACATGTGCCATTTTGATTGCGGCCCGTATTTAATCTGTGGCCGGGGTGAAGGGGTGGAGGCAGCAATTCATTACAATAATTTACTGCTTCCGAAAATTCATTTTTGTCAACCCTGCTTTGTTTTTAATTTCATCATTGAATTTGAAGTTTGTTTTTGAGGGTGCGATTCAATTGTTATTTTGAAGGGATGGGAAAGAATAATCGATTGTACAAAACAAAATATAAACTTAGCATCAGGCGGGTCGGCGGGCCGTATGCTGGTTTGGTATGTTGTTTGGATTAATATTTGGTGTGGTGTAAAAAAAAAATTGTAATTGGAATTGTATAACAAACTGTCACATGTCACACAATTGTGATCACAATTTATTAAGATTTCATGTTGATGGTGATGACAAAAATCTTTTATTGGTACTTACCTAATAAATTGAGATTTGCCTGTAACAACGGCCCTCGGCAATCATGAATAATCGAACGAGCGGAACGAAAGCGACGCGAGTTCTTACAAACAACTGGCTACTGCACGCCTAGCACATGACTGATGCGACAGTATCTCGCACGCGAGATAGACTACCCGTCTCGTCGACACAGTCAGAAAAGGACGGATAGACTATCTCGCGCGCGAGATACTGACGTGTCAACTGTCAATCATGTGCTAGGCGTACTGGGCCGTCTCGGCGTTTCAATGGCTTTTTGACTTTGGGAGTTTGTAGCTCACTGAAGGAAGCCCACTAACTGCTCGATAGGGGAAATAATTCGTGTATAGCTGAATTTTGGTATAGTTGTAGATAAAGGTGTCTTACACAACATACTAAAAGTACTCGTGGTTAGGGGCGCCGCTAACGGGGAGAGGGGGGTGTAAAGGACCCTTTATCTACAACTATACCAAAATTCAGTTATAAACGAATTATTTCCCCTAAGTTTTCCTTCGTTTGGCGGGCTATTGTTCGACATAACTTGAGTAGCGTTTTCTTGATCTTTATGAAATTTGTTGAGGTTGTAGCAGAGATACATATAATTTGAGAGTTCGTATATGAGCAGGATCGATCAAGGAGTTATGGAGCTAGAACGAGCGAAAATCATCACATGGGTCTTGTTATATTGGTCAGCTTATTTGCAAGTAAATCGCGAGTTCTCAGTTCGAGGCGGACTACTAGTAATAATAATAATAAGTAATACGAGTTTAAACAGTTCCCTCTGGGCTTCGGGCGAAGGCGGGCATCGTCCAACTTACCCCGTAAACACACTCTTGGGGCACCCGAGGAATTTACTAAGATATTTATGCATTTGAAAGCTTTAGAGGCCGAGCGGTAAAGGCGGCCACCGACTATCAGTCCACCTGCAATCCGCCTGACGATCTCGGCCTGTCAGTTAGACCAAAAATTTCGGGTTTTAACCGTGGTACCACGGCCTTTGTACCACGGGGGACCACGGGTAAATTTTTTTCCCCGTAGACCCACAACACCGAAATGGGACTATGGGTAATTGAAAAGAACCGGGTATTAACCGTGGTCCCACTGCTATGACCCTCAGTGGATCCACGAGTACTAATTTTGTCCCCATAGACTCACTGCTCGAGAATGGTATTCATTTGCTAGTATTTAAAGGCACAGCAAAAAAAAAATAACCAAAACCTACCTTGCCTATTAAAAAAAGAATAGTATTTAGAGGCGTAATTTATGACATATCTATTGCTGTGGGACTACGGGAAATATTTATTTTCGAGGAATGACCCGTGGGCCCACGGACAGTTTCGTATTCAAAAATATAACTTAAAACTGGAGCAGTGGGGTCTACGGGGAAAATACGGGGAAAAAAATTCCCGTGGTCCCCCGTGGTACAAAAACCGTGGTACCACGGGTAAAACCCTAAAAATTTGCCGGCTCCGAACAACTGACAGGCCTATATCGTCAGGCGGCCTGCAGGCGGACTGATAGTCGGTGGCCGCCCTAAGGCGTAGTTCAATCCATAGTTCACGGGTTCGAACCCGGGCTGGTAGCAGTTTCTTGGAACTTATATGTAAGAAATATCCAGTATACTTATATTAAATATTATTAGCATGTGCGCTAATTTGATCTTTGCTGTGTAATTTCACTAAGGCTTTTCATTAATTCCTTATGGGCCTTATGGCGAATGAAAGAATAGGTATTTATTTTCTCAAAAGAAATATACCATAGAGTACCGAACTCTTTAGTGCGTTAGCCGGTCTTATAGAGACGCCCTTGTCTATGGTTTGTATGGAAATCGACCGTGTCAGTATATTTGACAACTAATTGTCTTAACTGTCAGATATGTGCTAATAGCGTTGGGGTACAGATCGATACTTTTATAGATATTTTGATGAAAAAATTTTTTTTTGCGTCCAAAAATTTTTTCTCCTACTTTTTCCTACTCGCAATACGATACCAATTATGCCCTTAAACGGATCACCAGTATTTTTGTTACACCCTGTATGTGACCATTCCGTATTTTCTTTAATTATTGCACCTATTTATGGCACAATATGGTGTTTTGAATCCATTTTATGATATTGCTAACTTCACAAATCTCAAACTGACACTGGCGTTAACGGGGCGCAAAGCGCAAGCGACCATTACAAGCATTTTAGGTCCAACGCCGTATCTAGTCCTAGGCGCTCGCGAATGCGCATAACTGATCTGTGAAATATACATTTCACTTAAATAGAGCAAAAGCTAGTCCTATTGATATTTACCGGTCGCTCTTTGGAAAAGGAAGTCATAGTGAAGTGTCAGGAAAACGGAATTAGTCCAAAAAAGTAAAGGTAAATTAGATTCCTACAGGTTTAAAGGTCAAATGGCTTTCATAATATAAACTATATAATCGATCAAAGTTAAGCCGATTTTTGCGATTAGGTGCCGAGCGGATCCTAAACTCCATTAAGCCGTGGCAGAAAACAAACTCCATGACATTCCGAAGTGTTTGCCAGTCTCAAGGTTAAGGCAATATTTATACAGTGTGTTAATTTTGAATTCTAGGTAATATCACTAATATCTACATTAGGTACCTATACTAAATATTTAGGTACTACTATAATATATCCATTAGAATAATTCAATAGTATATAAATATTTACAGCGCATACGTGCCACTCCACTCCAAATCTCGATATTAACATTGCACATACAAAATAGGTAGCTCTCTAAATGGCCCAAATTTCAATATCATGAAAACCGTTATGCAAACACGTAAACAGCGGATCACGTGAACTATTAAGTGGAGTGCTTCGTGCAGTCCCAGGTTCAATCCCGATATTGAAAACTCGGAACTGGACTTAGATTGAAATTGACTCATGAACTTTCTACGGAACTTGAGTTGCGGTAAACACAGGGTGCTGAGAAAGGGAGATTTGCAGAAATAGGATTGTATTTGTAGGAATTTACGTAAACTTGTAACACGTCACAGTTTCACAATATACTGTGTGTGGCCTGTAACACGAGCAAAAAATTAAAACATAGATTGTACTCCTTAAATAATAAAACTATCAACCGACTTTTTTGTATAATTATCGACAAATCAAGCATTTTCATTTGATGACGTGGAACTGCTGATGATGATCAGAACGGAACTCTTCAACAAAGCATAGATGACGTTTGGCGATTTGTCCTCTTCGCTGTGTCTGTTAAGCAAGTTGGAAAAACATACGGGATGCGAGAAAAAGGCCATTTTTGCCAATGTTTTTTTTGATGCCATTTGATCCCATTCCTATCCAGGATCAAAAGCTTGTATGGGACCAAAAAAAATTTCTGACTAGAAAAGCCACAAATCGAAGGAATACTTTTTCCATATATTTTGTACGAAAATTAAAACTTTTATTTTTCACATGCAATTTTTTAATGCCAATAGATGCCATTATTATTCAGTATCAATAGTTTCCATGGGGTTAACTTACGGTAATGTACCAAATGGCCACAAATTGAACAAACTTTTTCCATGCGTGCAAATACGTTAGGGAACGTATGAGAATCGTGAACGCTGAAACGTTGTTTCAACTTTACCCAAATTATTTCAAAGCTCAAACCGCCCTGTATAGCATAATAGCTTTATTTATTATTACAGGGTGTATCTGCAAAGTTTGCGGACCTGCACCCGCCCGCCCGAGCCACGAAAAATTATATCAAAAACTTTGTACGACCTTCTCAATGGGGTTAGCATATTTTCATCCTTGTCGAGGGCTTTTGAAGATGTTCTTTCCGTAATGGTGTTTTGCAGCGTTATTATTGCTTATTTATTTTATGTATTCAGAAAACCATTGGAATGAGAATTATTTGCTTTACATACAGCGAGTAAGGTGGTCAATAATATTAACATATCCAAATGATATTTCTTATATAAGTTGCGAAAAACTCAGTGGTATACTTATATAATCAGGGTATTCGAGTCGGACGTCTTAACGCCGGGATCCTAGCGCTTTTAAATAAAGAGTCATAGTATAAATACTTAGAAAACCCAACCGATTCCTCTTATTTTGTATAAAAGACCGTCTCCTGTGTGGTCAGTTCCGAGAATTTGACTTACAAATCTGATTTGTGGATTATCCGAGCAGAGCATAACATGTGTTCCCAAATATTTCGTAAGTAAAGGTATAAAAAACGATATAAGCCGGGAAAGGGATAAGTTAGTGTAAACTTATTGTTAAGTAAAATCTTGCGTTGCATAAAATAAATATGGGTATGTACAGAACTGTACATTCGTTTCTCGAGTACAGCGTACCCAAAATTTCAGTGATTAGAACAAGATGCAGAGGTTTCAGAAAAATTCAACTAAAGCATTATAGGCAACTATTAAAAAAAAGTTTGCCGTTTCAGGAGAAAAAGTAGTTTGCCAGACTAATTAGGTATCTAAAGATAAAAAACTTAATACTAGATACTGATAGGCAACAAATAGTAGTTTATGTAACTGTTACGTAATAGGGGTCCTTAAAACACGAGTGTGGTTTTATGAAACGAACGAAGTGAGTTTCATAATAAGATCACACGAGTGTTTTAAGGCCTAATTACGTACAGTTGCATACACTGCTTTATCTACATACATATTATAAACCTGAAATGATGATTGAATGACTGCAATTGCACGGATTGCATCGCCGTCGCCATGGCAACTCGATTGTGTCGGCGGTCGGGCGGTGCATGCCCGCACCCGGATTTTCATAATGATATCGAATTTTTGCTTATTATTTGATAATAATAACATCGTTACAGATAACACATTTGTTCTAACTACTAAGAAGACGTTCGAAATTTGAACGTAATTAAGGTATCGGTTACCGATACTAAAATGTAAACATTAAGATGCAGCCACAGATACTTATATCTAAATATAGGGAGTTTGCTCATCGATCCTGACCATAAAATAGACATATTAGGGTATGGGTGTAGATAAAAGATAATAACGAACTGCTTAAGCCATTAAAGGTAGAACATTGAAATATTGAACACCTATCTTAAAATGTAATGGAGGACTACTAAGAATAAGACAGAATTTTCAAACTGAAAAAAAGGACAAGCGAACTATTCGACTATTTTATCAATAACCAGAATTTGGTAAGGAGTGAATGAAGTTTTTTTTATGACATATTTTTACTCGTTTGCCTCCAAACGAGCAGACGAATCGCCTGATGGTAAGCAGTTTATTTGATTACCTATAACTCAAGCTCAAAGTTTACGTATAAATAACAAAACACTTTGGGAAGTAATAAGCCTTAGTTCTGAAATCCCAAAACTTAAGTTAAGACGAACTTTGGTTGCTGAGAATTTTTTTTTCAGTGCAAGTATTTGTACCCCTGAGGAATTACGAAACGAGGAAGCTGGTCCTTGACAATTGTTTCACTATCGTCTGATGCTGTATTCTAATTTTATAATACATAAACAATACATTAAAATAAAAACACAGTCCATCTCAAACATAACTCCAACACACAACAAATAATCAACCAATATTGAAGTTGTATTTGAGTTGCATTAGAATACTTTTCAAGCAAATACTGATATTTCTGATCCAGGCGTTTATGCGCTAGCTGTACCTATTGCGTTGTTAATGTATTGGAGTTGTATTGATGTTGGATCGTTTCTAAATGTTTTTTAAAGTTGCAATATGGCCCCTGATATTGTCCATTTAGATTAGTTTCAAACACAATCTTTAGAAAAACCAGTACGAGTAAATGCAAAGCTTTGTCGCAATAAACAAATCATCCCCATGGCCATGCAAGACAGTTTCGGCGCTCAACGTACAAATCTAATTTGCGGATAATCTGAGACGGCTATAATGGTTGAATTCCAGTTCCGACTGCAAGCAGCAACACGATAAAGTCCTTGATTGTATTTTTAGTTACATTAATGTGACACTTAATTAAAAATTCAATGTGAAATTCATGAGTTTTCAATGAAAACAACGCCTGATGATTTCGTTCGAGCTATTTCGTAGAATACCTGCGATGTGTATTGATTGGCATCAATTTACTACCACTTGGTATCAGTAAATGTTTTGAAAGCCATATTGAATTATTTTATTTACTTTTATTGCACTTTTTTACATTATAAGCCAAGGAATAATAATATACTATTGCCGCAATATGGCGCCGTTATTACTTTATTTCTTTGCCATTTATAGTGAATAAAAAACATTTTTAAAAATTATGTTGCTAAGCTTTCCAAATCAATTTAAAATGCAGTGAAATTGTACACTTGTTTCCATTCCTTCAAGGAATTATTTTTAGACCCCTTAAATTATGAGGAAACTCGTATACAGGGTACAATTAATTTGGGGCCGGATCGTAATCCTGAAATGTGTTATGTTCCGACGCGCACTATATCTTGATTTCCAGAACTTGCCCCATTATCCTGGACCTGGCCGATATTTTGGACGGAATTTATGTGTTGAAATCTGTTTTGATATCGGACAAAGTTTTTAATGGCCAAGACCACAGCGTTACCTACTGCAAATGATAAAATTAAATTACATTAAAGTTATGAAGGGTGTCCCTATCCCTATAGTAGATTAGGATTTTAAAATATTATAACTTTCTTATATATGCAAATATCAATACCTCAAAAACAAATCTGTAACTAAGTGTAACAACAAACCTACTTAAATAAGTATATATATAGTGTACGAGTAGGTATAACACAAAAATGTTATTTTTATTTTGAGCGCATTATTCGCCAACAAACCTACTTAAATAAGTATATATATAGTGTACGAGTAGGTATAACACAAAAATGTTATTTTTATTTTGAGCGCATTATTCGCCAACAAACTGTCCTCAGTTTGGCGAAAAAAAAAAGATGTACCTACCACTTAAGTATCTCTTTGAAATAAATAAATTAAAAAAAAATTAAAAAAAAAAAATAAACCTCAAATATAACGATATCATTGATAAAACAAACTAAAATGAATTCCAGATTATCCCAGAAACAGTAAATGAAAACGAAACGTAAATGAAAATTTAAATGGTTTCGTCTTGGCTAGTGAAACTAAGTAACAGAAAGAAAACCTTAATGTCAGAGCGTCAGAGGCAATCTCTATAATTCAATCATATCAAACACATAAAAAATTATGGCGGTATAATTTGGAGGTATAAATTTATTCCAACCAATAATCCAATACCATACAAAGCTACAGCTGAAAGACACGACTATATTATTAAACACGAGCATGTTAAGGTGATTCTGAGCACCTCGCCCGCATAGCTACCTCTGCTGCTGTACCTACAAACACACTTGCCATGAATTATTACCCAAACCGCTTTCCTAATGACGGCACCTCATTTGGTCTCAAAATTCGCGGGGAAACTAGCCGGTCGAACAGACGGGCCGTAAGTGGGAATTCGTATTGAGTAATGGCCGACGATATAACGCACCTCTGAAACACTGTGTGTGGCTTAAGGCGACGTCCAGTACAGGATGTCCCAAGAAGTAGTGATATACTGAAGCTGGGAGGTAGATGACCTAGAGGGCTATCTGAATCACCCCCATGCATGTATGTTACGCGATTTTTCGTATTTTCGGAGTTATGACTTTTTTTTTTCTCCAATCGTTGAGTACGATGAGATTTTTATTTATGGTGACGTGAATTATTGCGGTAGATGCTTGATTTTTTTTGTGGGCACATAAAAAATAAAATCACATAAAAGTTGTGAACATACTAGGTAATTTTATCTTTCTTGGCATTTAATTTTTTTTTATTCCATTCAAAGATCTAACGATAGTAAATTTTACCTGATAATACTGAATTGGCCTATCTATCAGCTTGGCACACAAAAAAATCAAGCATCTACCGCAATCATTCACGTCACCATAAATAAAAATCTCATCGTACTCGGCGATAGGTCAAAAAAAAGTCATAACTCCAAAAATATGAAAAATCGCGGAACATACAGCCTTGGCCAGAAGTGTTGAGCACTAATGCGATTTTCATACAAAACTGGAAAGTTTAGTCCATCGTTTCCATCTTTGTTTAAGTTATTTTGTCAATTAATTTAAACTAATAGGCATGTTTTGTTGAAGTTAGTAGTAACTGCTAGAATATTTGCAATATGTCGCACCGACTTAAATTTACATTTTTGGTACCTTCTGTTTTCATATTTTTTAAGTACCTTGAAAATGTTATTAAGTGAAGTTTTCTATATTTATAAATAAAATATAACATTTACCGTTACCGTACATTGTTAGGATAGGGAAATAATGCTTAACATCAAAATTGTAAACAAAAAACACCTATGCTCAATACTTCTGGCCAAGGCTGTACATGGGGATGATTCAGATAGCCATCTAGGTCCTCTACCTCCCAGCTTCAGTATATCACTACTTCTTGGGACACCCTGTATAATGAAGTCATTATATTGTTTCTTAACAAAGACATCCCTCGTAACAGTCGTTACGCATCCTCGCTCATCTCTGATGGTGGAAATGCAGAATTGTTAAGGCGCGTAGTCTAACCAACAAAGGAGATAAAAACATCTGAAGTTTGCATGTAGAAGCCAAAGAAGCATTTCATGCTGACATTTCCTGATGTCATGTTCAAATTGCTGCATTTTCTACAATCCGGAGAAGTTTTTTATTAAAATTATAGAAATGCAAACAAAAGAATATCACAAGAATTACGCCATTTCATAATCCGGACAAACAACTACAATCACTTATTATTCTATTCAAAAGCTGTTTTTCTCAGCCATAAATATGGTGAGCTCTCTCTGAAACAGCGTAGCCTTAAGCCTTGGTAGTCTCAGAAGAAGAACGCCGTAAGTCTGAACTAGCGTTGAGTGAATTTACAACTTTTCCTTGACGAGAGCCAGGTTGCCTGTTCTCATTGGATATGCGGGCTCGGGTGATACAAGCTCTTGAGTAAACTAATCTAATGTGACCTTAAATACATAAAGACTTATCCAAATACATTTAACATAGAGTCTTACAGATAACACACATCCTAAAATATACATTCTTCTCACTTTATGGAGCTATACTAACTGTATACTAACTACGTAGCAAGCGTCTCGCGCAAAGCGTTCGCTAAGCATCAGAAGCGGCGCGCGCGTTCAAAATGTACGTAAACGTACCTAGGTATATTCTGGTTGGGCTGAATGAACGCGAACAGCGATCGACAGCCCGCCTGATTCCGGCCGGGCGTCCTCCCTACACTACATCATCATAGGTATAAAAATTAATAAAGATAATAATATGTTAGCCTCTATACGTCCCACTGCTGGGCACAGGCCTCCTCTCATGCACGAGAGGGATCAGGGCTATAGTCCCCACGCTGGCCCAAAGCGGGTTGGGAACTTCACATACACCTTTGAATTTCTCCGCGGATGTATGCAGGTTTCCTCACGATGTTTTCCTTCACCGTATAGCGATTGGTAAATATCAAATTATATTTCGTACATAAGTTCCGAAAAACTCATCATAGGTATATTCTGACCAAAAAGTGTAGAAATTAAAAAGTGCAACATCGTAGTGTCGTCCCGTTTTCTTAGATTGATTTTAAAGGGACGACACTACGATGTTGCCACTTTTCAATTTCTACACTTTTTGGTCGGAATACACACAACTTGATGTTAGTTTGGCTTTTATTTTCTTTGTGACCTTTGAGACTTTCTAAAAATTAGGCAAGCAGGTAGAAATCGAGTTATATGGACGCCCCGTCTCTGCTAAGTATTGGGAATACAACCAGGAAAACGAATTATCTCAGCACCCGCTCACTAGTTTTTCTTGCAACTCCACTTCCACAGAATATTTTAAATCCCAAGTCGGTTAAGAACAGTCTGAGAGAATTTTATTACAATTCGATTGTTTTATATCGATTGCTCAGTGCTTTGCATCCGGAGAAAAATGCAATTTGTCAGTGCTCATAGAATAAAAATATGTCTTTGTATATTCTGGCAATATTTAATGAATCGATACTGCGAATGTTGCCTAAAAGCACAAGTGGCACGGCAGAGACCGGGCCAGCAAACACTTTAAAATTCATAATAATCTCTAACCTCAGTTGTTGATCAACAGATCAATGTTACTCTGCGTCCGTAGGAAACATTTTTTAGACAAACCTACACGTGATGGTGGTGGTGCTAAAAGAGTAACAAACTTCGCAGCTGCACTGTCCCATCTGGACCTCGCAGCGCTCACTGGATTTTCTTCATCATCTGTTTTCCCACTGCTACTACCCCAGAGAAGAAGTACCTATCTATATCCAGTGACATGTAGCCCTACGATAAATAAATAACCCGAGTGTTTACTGCGGTTAGTTATCGTGACCGATATCGATGATGTTCATGATCGCTACATTGTTTTATATTCTCGATGATCGTACATATTTATTTCTATCAAGTGCAAAAATCATTGTGTATTGAAAAAAACCATTAGTCAAGTGTAATATGCTATTTAGACTTGATACTTCTAGTGTGCAAGTACCACAAGTAGCAAAGGTGACAAGATGTACCTTGATCGTGCTAATCGCCTCGCGCCCACTGTTTCTCATGCAGCAGACACTCGCCTAATGGGATAATCGGGCCCTCACCGCAAGGCTGCGCCCGCACACTCGCGGGGACCGCCGCTCCGCGCGCTAGCCCAATTGCCTTAATGTCCCACTCAGACCCGTATCCGTGCAATCTAAGACAAGAGTCCTTTAGTCTCTACTCATCTACCTCACCAACTGACAGTGGATTTTGCATCAATGGATTGATCCTACTTCATGCCTCACCATGGCAAAGAAAAAACAAGAACGACTACGGACCATCCCATTCACAGGATAACTCTAGATGATTGATTGAATCACGGACAATTGTCAGTATGAATGGAATAAACACCGCCGCGAAGGTAGCGGTCGAAGAGGAAACTCCAAATGAACCTAAAGTGACCAAATCGAGTGTACGGCAAAAGTTAATGCAAATCAGATCGAACATTACAGTTGAACCTATAATCGCGTGTTATATTATGTCAAATGTGTTCTCCGGACTGGCTGTACAGAATTTGAATTTAGAAAAGGCATGTCGAGTGAATCTAGGGTATAGTGATGAAGTGTGTTCAGCGCTGAACAAGAGACAAACAGTGAACTATACGTTAGAAGAGGCGGAAGTACAGAAATTGACGGCGTCAGTGCAAGCGTGGAAGAATATAGTGCAAACAGCGTTCCCCTGTATACTTGTGCTGTTTGTCGGCTCGTGGAGTGACAAAACAGGGAAGAGGAAGGCGTGCATCCTGCTCCCGATAGTGGGGGAGGTCCTGTGCTGCACGAGCTTCATTCTAAACACATACTTCTTCTACGAACTGCCTTTAGAGATCACGGCACTCTCTGACCTCTTCCCGTCACTCACTGGAGGATGGATCACTGTGTGCGTTGGAGTCTTCAGCTACATCGGCGATGTGACAACCAAAGAAATGAGGACATTCAGAGTTGGTGTTGCAAATCTGTGCATGTCGCTGGGAATACCCTTAGGCATGTCCTTGAGCGGTATTCTCCTACAACAGATAGGTTACTACGGCATATTCTTCATCTCAAACTGCTTATATCTAACCAGTTTGATCTACGGTTATATCAGGCTGAAAGACCCAGTAATATCGGACGAGAGACAGAAAGTAAGTGTCACTTTAAAGTTTTATTTACAGAGAATGGTTTCCGAGGCAATCCTGCATTGTCCTTTTATAATGTTGCCCGTTCAAAAGCCTTTTGAAGATGCTTTTTACCTTTGCTTTTAAATTCTCTCCTTGGGAAGAAATTGCACGTATTCAGTGTTTACACAAAAGGTTAGTAAATCAGGTCGGAAATAAAGCGAAACGTAGAGATGCTTTATTCTTATTCTTCTAGGCTATTGACCTTTTTGTGAGAGAATGTAAAATTAAATTGTAAATCTTCTTTATTGCGTCGGCCTTTTAACAACGGATTTCTTAAAACACCAAGTATTTGTGGGTACTATAGTTTTTTTTTCAATTTAAATGATGAGTTGATATTTTTAATGGTTTTTGGCGAAATACAAATGAAAAATTTGGTATGACGCACACTTACGAGCGAATAGTTACGTACCACGTGGGTTTATTAACTTACACTAATGAGGTTTTCTCGTGATTTTCACTAGATGGCAGCACCATGACGAGAGTTCTTTTTGACAGCAGCTGTCATAATCCACCAATCATATTTAATCATATATTTTTGGACTTGCGGCCATCTTGGCGAGCAAGGTGGTTTGGTTTTGTGATTAAATTCTTATTTTTTGTCCATTTTCGTGATTCAGTGTGTAATATATAGCTTATTCTGCAGTGATTTAACGAACTAGTGTGCAACTAATGAAGAATTAATCTCAAAACAAGTGTAACCCCTGTTTGAGTTAGATATCCGTTAGTCCACGTGCTGTTTGTAGGGAGTAGCTATCTCCTTATAAAAAGCCTAACCTCACCGTACAACGTCCAGCTCTTGGAGCGAAATTTTAACTAATTAACCGTACACTTGTCGTCTCTACTTCGACATTGGCAAAATTGTCCCAATATTGTGGACAGAATGCCATTTATTTTAAAAATTTAATTGAATCATATTTTTTTTATTGGTGGATTTTGACAGGTGCTATCAAAAAGGCCTGTCGCCACGAGTGAATTTTCTATCTACATAACATATCATCACAGAGTAAATAATAGTATAATACAGAGAGACCTCTGTAATGTCAGTTAACGTCACGAATCATGTTGTCCCTTCTTAACGCATGACAAGTTCTCTTTCGCACTTATGCAAACGTATCGGATACGTCGTGTCAAACTCAAATTTTTTGACAGATTTACTTTGAGTTGTACCCCCCTGATATCATATCTGAATACTCGAAATCAAACCAGCTAATTATCTATTAGATATAATCGTCTATATATCTAAGAGATGTTATGTAATTACGTTAAATGGTAAAAGAATCTTGCTACTCGTATAGTTATTATTATTTTAATAATCAGCAGCCGTAATATTTTCGTTATTGCGTAAGCACACATACTCCATCCTTGGGAGGCTAGCCCATATACAAAGTTTACGACACTCTGGGCGGTAAGTGAGATTTGCCGCCCACGGGCGCAGCGGCAAATCTTATTTCACGCCCAGGAGAAGACGTAAAATTGTGCACGCACCACGGGCGGTAATAAAGAAGGCCTCAGATCGCTTGTTTATGGCCCTTACCTTCGGTTCGGGCCACAAATGCCCGCGATCTGAGCCGTTCTTTATTTTACCGCCCTAGGTACGTAATGTATTATTACTCCTAAGCGTATAAATAATATTGTTACTCAAGGGATGAAAAGAGACCGTCCCGAGATATTTTGGCGCAAACGAAGTGAAAAACCAGTAATTCAAATCAATATCTTCTTGAAGAACTACTCATTTTTGTATACTTTTAAGATTTAATGTATTACTACTATTAATGTAGTACTGATTTGAAAAAATAAAATCCACCGAGTTTCTTGCCGGTCATCATACTTCTCGGGTTAGAGGTATAGAGTTTAGGATGATGCATGCTGTTACGTTCCTACACGTGATGTTTTCTATACAATGAAGTGTCGGAAGTGTCGTGCAGGACGTTACGTTACAACGTGCATCAGTCTTGGTAGTTTTTCCTCTCTCTGACATTCATAATTTTTACAATTGCACATTGCATAAGTGCAATGTAATGTGCCTAAAATGAATAGTAAATATATTATATCTTATCTCAAATACTGACTCTGCATCATAGATACACTTTTCAAGTCTCAGCGGTCTAAAATTGTAACTCTGTGTTTTTTCCTTTTTATCTAAAGTAAAAAGTAACCTAATGGATTTATTTCGGTCACTACACAACAAAGCGTACGTTATTCTGTCCGTCAGTCCTACGCTAAGTGGTAAATTGCCGTGGCAAGGGGAACGCACACTTTCGCGAGGCACGCTACAGGTGGAGGCGAAAATATGGATTTTTCCACATCTAAGCAATGAAATCTAAGCAAAACAATCCAAAGAGTGCTGCAATACTTTGGCCACATAGCTCGCAGAGATCCTGACAATTTGGAGAGACTTGTGGTGATGGGAAATGTGGACGGCAGACGGCCTAGAGGACCAAGCCCAACGCGGTGGTGTGATCAAGTATCGGACCAAATGGACATCACTGTTAGCAATGCTTTCCGCAAAGCAACCGATAAGGAGAAGTGGAGAGCTGCCATTACAAAAATTAGTCAGCGGAGTCACGATCTTCAGCAGTGAGGGACCGACTTAGAAGAAGAAAGCAATGAAAGCACCGGGTACTAACTGCTACAAATTATAAACTTGTATAGATGTCATATACAAAGGAAAAAGTGACCAACGCCTCCGGTGCCCAAGGCTGGATTCGAACCAGCGTCTTCTGCATTCGCGGCAGACGCGTTAACCAACTTCGCCACCTGGCCACGAAAGCACCGGTCGAATTTTCCCGTGTATATGCAATCTTTGTAAATGCTAACAAATCAAAATATTCATTAAAAAATAATTTGATTTGTTATTTCAGTTCTATTTAACTGCTACAACTTTGCCTATGATGCTTTCTTCTTCTTCTTCTTCTTCTTCTGGTATGGTTTCAGACTGTGCGGGACCAGAAGGTTTTGCTGGCTTGAAAACAGTGCACTGAGAAAATGAAACAGCTAGAAATAAATAAGTTTTTGCTATTTACAACCGAGTGACTCGTTTCGCATGGAGCCTGCAAAGTTTGTTGCTAAAATCATAGAAGTCAACTTGGCTAACTTACGTATGTGAAACTATACCATTAAATTAGTTAAAAATAAATAAGGGAATCTGGTAAGGGTTATATTTACTAGGACACTTGTTTGGATTTAAATAAGTGTTTGGTAAAAATAACAAAGAATATTTAGCAATAATTGCTTGTTTGTCATTAACAAAGCTTTATTCCGTGTTTTAAATATGTCTTGGTTGCATGCAACCGAAAATATCTTAACAGAGCCAAATTGGTACTTTGCTATCACACAATTTTTTCCGTGTGATTATCTATCCCTAGCACTTATTTTCTATGAACTCTAATGTTAGGTAATAAATGTGCGTAAGTGTAACGTTACGAGCCTCGCCCGTAAATTACAATGTCCAGCCTTTAACGATTATCGCATTGTGTTGGCGACATAAATCGCGGATCATTGTCGGATTGTGCGATATACGCGAACTACCACTTTGCGACTGCCGCAGACGTGTGTCTTAACAGAGATTGCATGTGCCACGCCTTTAAGATAAGATAAGATAAGATAAATATTTATTGCAAAATAGAACACATGGCACCTCTAACCTTACCTATGCAAAATGCACTTAAGTATGCTAACTTTGACACTAAGCTAAGACATTGTATCTAACAATGTTTATAGGCTCCTGGGCCTGAAATAAACGTATATTTAAGAAATAGAAAGAGTGGACTGTTAAAAGTTGGGTTGTTCTGGAGTAATTCTCCATAATCTCTTTTTTTTTAAGTGTGGGTTCAAGTTTTGGAGGGAAACTCCATTAACTATCGAGTTTTACGCCGAGGCGTCCCGATCCCGTAAGGGACGCCTCGGGGGATCCATAATCTCTTGATGGTTTAGACTAAATAAGGCAACATTTGGCAACACCGTAGTGTGTAGGCATGTACAGGTGTACAGGTGTAGCAGGTGCTATTGGTGTGAAATAGCTTGCATTCAATTAGATGAGTCCAGTATAAAATGACATCGGCATTCCAACTAAATGTGGTAAAATAACAAAAGACCAACCGAACGGGCGACCTTCGTAATAATTTGAAAGTTGAATATAACTTTTGGTATTATGATTGTCATCTAACTATATATTATTTATCTATTACCTACATCGCTTTCAGTGTCCTTACCATCCATCACACAGATAACTAAATTCATTGAAACGTTAAGGTCAAACAATCTATCACGGCCAAGTAATTATTTAACTGTGTTCGGGTGATTTGTTTAGATATATGTCTGTGATAACCATATGGGTGTGAAACAGGGTTTAAGAATAGCCTAGAATTTCTATAAACATTGGCATTCTAGTACAGTGAAGCAAACAATAGAAAACCCACTGAGCTAAAAATTCTATAAAGGGTTTTGGTGTAAGTTGAAGCTCAGTAAAATGTATTGTACATTATAACGAAAATCTCTTTAGAGTAGACAAATACATATAAATAATAGAACTAGCGTCCAACTGTGACTTAGACTGTGACAACCATTTCTACGAGTCACTAAAACTTTGTTTTCACTTTCTTTTCAAAAATCATATCCTTTCAGAGCTCTACGACAATCGAATTATTGTGTTCATAATTTTAAGATTTTATTTACATTTAGCGGTTTAAGGCTATACGTTATCTGTCAGTCTGTAATAACCCAAGCAACTTTATTTTATACTTTAACCCTGAATCTAATAGGCCGATTGGCTAGGCTTCCAATTAAATGTATTTCTTGCGATGTTTTTGCTAACCGGAAGTTTGGAAGCCTTATTACCGCTTATCTTTATATATCACAGATTTTTGCAACAGCTTGATGGCGCCTGTGATTGTCATGTATTCTTAAAAGAGCACTGCATGTGGTATCCTATCTTCTAATCTGAAAAACGGTTCACCCTGTTTTCGCATAATCATTGTGGTAATAATTATATTGTTCATAATCTATATGATCATAATTAGCTGTAACCATAAACTGTTTTGGCATACTTATGTTGAGCATAATTGGCTTTGGCAGATTTTTATTGGTCCGAATATTAGTTGGTCATAAAGTCATTATTCCGAATCCTAGTTAGGCATAAAGTGTATGTGCAGAAAAATTAATTGCCGAAAATTCTGTTGCAGAAATTTATTTGTCAGAAAAGTGTTAGGGCCGAATTGCATCATTCAAATCACAGGCAGGTCATATTGTATAAGTACTTACTGTCACGTCAATGCAGCAATGAAGGTGTGATGCGTTTCTTTGGATTGGAGGGTCATAGTTCTAACCTAACCTACTTTCTGGCAGCCGTTTTATTTTGTAGAGGGTCATAGTTCTAACCTAACCTAACCCACTATTACGCATAAGTGCCCTTACATTGAGGTCATAATTCTAACCTAACCTAACCTACTTTCGTAGCATTTTTTAGGGTTCCGTACCTCAAAAGGAAAAAAAACGGAACCCTTATAGGATCACTTTGTTGTCCGTCTGTCTGTCTGTCTGTCTGTCTGTCTGTCTGTCTGTCTGTCTGTCTGTCTGTCTGTCAAGACCATTTTTCTCAGGAACGCGTGGAGGTATCGAGCTGAAATTTATACTAAATACTTAGGTCTATTGTCCCTTGAAGCTGTGAAAAAATCAAACTTAAAAGCCAACGCAATCAAAAGATACAGTCGTTTATGCTGCAAATTTTAGAGTTTTCGGCACTCGCAAAACCTACGGGGTACTTCCCATGAACTAAGAAACTTGAAATTTGGCACGAAGCAACGTCATATAGCATAGACAAAGGAAAAATTATAAAAAAAATCCGGCCAAGTGCGAGTCGGACTCGCGCACCGAGGGTTCCGTAAAAACCTAAAACAATTGCTATTTCTTATGATTGCGTGGACATGAAAGTTTCGTTTTGCTACAGCAGAAAGATATTATAGAGCTGAGTATATGATATGAATTTCAATTCAATACCTCTACGCGTTTACGAGGAAACAGGTAGTAAGTTTAAAATTTAAAAAAATATTTTAAGTACTATTTTACTAAAAATGTCTACTTTTCGTAATTTTTCCTTTGTCTTTGCTATATAAAGTTTCTTTGTGCCAAGTTTCAAGTTTCTGAGTTTACGGGAAGTACCCTTTAGGTTTCCCAGACCGCACTGGACCGAAGCCAGTGGAAGAATTTAATTCGAGCCCTACACCCCAGCAGTGGGTAAAAGGATGAAAAGAAGAAGAAGAAGAAGACCCTTTAGGTTTTGAGTTTCTTGCGAGTACTCATCTCCAAAATATGCAACTTAAATTGTTATTTCTTTTGATTGCGTTGACATGAAAGTTTGTTTTTGCCACAGCTGAAAGGTATAATAGACTTGAGTATTTGATATGAATTTCAATTTAATACCTTTACGCGTTTACGAAGAAGAAGGTAGTAAGTTTAAAATTTAAAAAAATATTTTTTGTATGATTCTACTAAAAATGTCTACTTTTTATAATTTTTCCTTTGTCTCTGCTATATGACGTTGCTTCGTGCCAAGTTTAAAGGTTCTGAGCTTGCGGGAAGTACCCTTTAGGTTTTGAGTATCTCGCGAGTACTCAGTTTCAAAATATGCAACTTAAATTGCTATTCCTTTTGATTGCGTTGACATAAAGATTTGGTTTTGCTACATCTGAAAGGTACTATAGCCCTAAGTATTTGACATGAATTTCAATTGAATAACATCATGCGTTTACGAGGAAAATGGTAGTAAGTTAAAAATTTAAAATAATTTTTTTTGTTTGATTGTACAAAAAAAATCTACTTTTCGTAATTTTTCCTTTGTCTGTGCTACATGAAGTTTCTTCGTGCCAAGTTTCAAGTTTCTGAGTTTACGGGAAGTACCCTTTAGGTTTTGAGTTTCTTGCGAGTACTCAGTTTCAAAATATGGAACTTAAATTGCTATTTCTTTTGATTGCGTTGACATAAAAGTTTGGTTTTGCTACATCTGAAAAGTCCTATAGCCCTGAGTATTTGACATGAATTTCAACTTAATAACTTTACGCGTTTACGAGGAAAAAGGTAGTAAATTTAAAATTTTAAATATATATTTTTGTATGATTTTACAAAAAAATTCTACTTTTTATAATTTTTCCTTTGTCTATGCTATATGACGTTGCTTCGTGCCAAATTTCAAGTTTCTTAGTTCATGGGAAGTACCCCGTAGGTTTTGCGAGTGCCGAAAACTCTAAAATTTGCAGCATAAACGACTGTATCTTTTGATTGCGTTGGCTTTTAAGTTTGATTTTTTCACAGCTTCAAGGGACAATAGACCTAAGTATTTAGTATAAATTTCAGCTCGATACCTCCACGCGTTCCTGAGAAAAATGGTCTTGACAGACAGACAGACAGACAGACAGACAGACAGACAGACAGACAGACAGACAGACAGACAGACGGACAACAAAGTGATCCTATAAGGGTTCCGTTTTTTTTCCTTTTGAGGTACGGAACCCTAAAAGTAGAATTTTTTTGTAAAATCATACAAAAATATATATTTAAAATTTTAAATTTACTACCTTTTTCCTCGTAAACGCGTAAAGTTATTAAGTTGAAATTCATGTCAAATACTCAGGGCTATAGGACTTTTCAGATGTAGCAAAACCAAACTTTTATGTCAACGCAATCAAAAGAAATAGCAATTTAAGTTCCATATTTTGAAACTGAGTACTCGCAAGAAACTCAAAACCTAAAGGGTACTTCCCGTAAACTCAGAAACTTGAAACTTGGCACGAAGAAACTTCATGTAGCACAGACAAAGGAAAAATTACGAAAAGTAGATTTTTTTTGTACAATCAAACAAAAAAAATTATTTTAAATTTTTAACTTACTACCATTTTCCTCGTAAACGCATGATGTTATTCAATTGAAATTCATGTCAAATACTTAGGGCTATAGTACCTTTCAGATGTAGCAAAACCAAATCTTTATGTCAACGCAATCAAAAGGAATAGCAATTTAAGTTGCATATTTTGAAACTGAGTACTCGCGAGATACTCAAAACCTAAAGGGTACTTCCCGCAAGCTCAGAACCTTTAAACTTGGCACGAAGCAACGTCATATAGCAGAGACAAAGGAAAAATTATAAAAAGTAGACATTTTTAGTAGAATCATACAAAAAATATTTTTTTAAATTTTAAACTTACTACCTTCTTCTTCGTAAACGCGTAAAGGTATTAAATTGAAATTCATATCAAATACTCAAGTCTATTATACCTTTCAGCTGTGGCAAAAACAAACTTTCATGTCAACGCAATCAAAAGAAATAACAATTTAAGTTGCATATTTTGGAGATGAGTACTCGCAAGAAACTCAAAACCTAAAGGGTCTTCTTCTTCTTCTTCTTTTCATCCTTTTACCCACTGCTGGGGTGTAGGGCTCGAATTAAATTCTTCCACTGGCTTCGGTCCAGTGCGGTCTGGGAAACCTAAAGGGTACTTCCCGTAAACTCAGAAACTTGAAACTTGGCACAAAGAAACTTTATATAGCAAAGACAAAGGAAAAATTACGAAAAGTAGACATTTTTAGTAAAATAGTACTTAAAATATTTTTTTAAATTTTAAACTTACTACCTGTTTCCTCGTAAACGCGTAGAGGTATTGAATTGAAATTCATATCATATACTCAGCTCTATAATATCTTTCTGCTGTAGCAAAACGAAACTTTCATGTCCACGCAATCATAAGAAATAGCAATTGTTTTAGGTTTTTACGGAACCCTCGGTGCGCGAGTCCGACTCGCACTTGGCCGGATTTTTTTTTCTTGTTGAGGTCGCAGTTCTAACCCACTTCTGCGTAGTAGTACCTACTTGGCTCTCAAGGTTGCAGTTCTAACCTGACCTGCACGCCTAGCACATGATTGACACGTCGGTATCTCGCGCGCGAGATAGTCTATCCGTCCTTTTCTGACTGTGTCAATTAGAAAGAGACGGGTAGTCTATCTCGCGCGCGAGATACTGTCGCATCAGTCATGTGCCAGGTGTGCTGAGCCAATTTTTTCGCAGCAATGCATTTTGGGTTCGGTGGACCTATGCCAAAAAACTTTCGAATTTAAAAAAATATGCCAAATACACTTATGCTTATTAAGTTTATTCGTAATAACATTCGGCTAAAACAAAAAAAATTATTTATTTAAATTTTTAAATTTTATTTATTTATTTATTTAATCTTTATTGCACAAAAATACAACTGTACAACAGGCGGACTAAATGCTATAGAGCATTCTCTACCAGTCAACCTTCGGGCAAAGCAGATAAGTTGTGGGCGGTGCAACAACATGCACAAATGATAAAGAGAAGAGAAAAGAGAGAAAAAAAAAAAACGTAAACATAGGACTTAAGATGATATAAATACATACTTAATATGATAATACATATAAATAAAAACCAAATAATAATATTAATATGATAATTTTAATTTTATTTATATTTTTTTTTTTTTTATGCAAAATAATTTTCGGACAAAGAGAAATTCGCAATATTGTGAATTATACCAAATAAGGTTTATGCTACATTATCATTCGTCTAAAACAAATTATGCAAAGTCTGTTATGCGACATGGGTTTCGGACAAATAAAAGTATGCCAAATAGAGGGAACCCCTGAAAAACTAGGCCTTGTTGGGATTTGGACGATTTGGTCCGATTTTTCTACGATGTTTCCTTCATCGAAAAGTGACTGGTAAAATATCAAGTCTCGAGTAGTCTCGAGATACGAGCAAGAGCCTGGGTTGAAACTCGCGTTTTTGCAATTTTTGTTCTAACAGGTCGATATCGTCAGGCGGACTGATAGTCGGTGGGCCCCCTAAGTCACACGCCTTACCGCTAAGCAATGAACGCTTAACTTAAACGAATTGCTTGATATTCCAGGACACTCCAGTTGGGTGTCGTGGCTGGGTGTGTTCCTTCTTCGACGCTCGCCACGTACGCGAGACGCTCACCGTGGCGTTTAGAAGTGGCTCGAGGCGGCGGCGTCTCCGAGTATCACTCCTTATAGTCGTCGTTTGCGTCATATTTGGACCACTTCACGGTAAGTGTGGTTCTGGGTTCTTATAGACCACTTGATTACCATCGTTCACATATGGCTAACCCCACACTAGCGTCCTCCGAGCGTCGACGTCGCCCAAGCGCCCACGCAGCATCGACGCGGCGTCGACGCATCGTCGCCCGAGCGTCGGCGTCTCACCGGGCGACGCCGACGCTCGATAGACGCTAGTATGGGGTTAGCCATATATCAACGATGGCAATCAAATGTATGTGACTTTGAAGTAAAGTCCCGGACTGTAATTGTTGAGCCATTTACGGTTCAAGCTATTTTCTATTTTAATACTCTCTCTATGAAATGTCCAAAGTAAAGTGAACCCTATGTAAATGGAATCAAATACCAAACGCTAAAAATACCATCATACCGACTCATTATAATGCCATGATCAGTTGATGCGTTGCTTCAGCAGTTTACGTAAAATTTTCTTTCGACAGGTGAAATGAACGTGCTGTACCTGTTCATGAGGTACCGGTTCAACTGGGACGAGGTGCAGTTCAGCATGTTCTGCACCTACAGCATCATCACCAACTTAGTAGGTACGTTGGACACTAGCGAATTGCCCATATCATTGTGTATGAAGTTACATACAGAATGAGATAGTATACAATCAAGATAAACCTCTAATGTACTTTATCCAAGACGTCGTCTTTGTAGACCCTCGATTTATGTGAAAAATTCGCAGTGAGGGTAAATCTTGGTATCTTAGGACGTTTCGTCAATGCGAGTTCGAGACTCGGCCGGGGCCGCGAATTTTTCAAATGTACCTTTACTTCCAACATTGTGGTAATATCGTTAGCAGACGTCTCCGCTTAGCAATAATTGCTTGTTTGTCACTAACACAGCTTTATTCCGTGTTTTAAATATGTCTTGGTTATATGCAATTAAAAATATCTTAATCGAGCCAAATTGGTACTTTGCTAACACACATTTTTTTCCATGAAGATTTACTTCGGTACGCTCGTTTGGAAACACCGAAAATCACACTTTGACATGAGACATAAGAGAAATACTTTGAACATGAGAGTATTAAGGGTCTAAATCAATTATGTATAAGGCTGCGTTTCCACCAAATATGAACGAGAATGCATTGAAGGAATGTGTTTTAAGAACCAATAGAATAATTTCATTTTTATTATCTTCGCACAGCGCAGCAGCTCTAGGATTGGTTCTTAAGGCCTTGGGTTTTCTGACCACCCGTCGCCGGCGGCCGGCGACCGACGCCATACAAAACATCGGATTCGATCGGATGGTCAGAAAACCCAAGGCCTAACAAACACATTCCTGGCAACACTTCCTCGCAGACTTGTACATAACTGATTTAGATCCTTTAAACTCTCATGTTCAAAAGTTTTTCTCTAATGTCTCGTGTCAAAGTGTAATTTTCGGTGTTCCCTAACGAACGTACCGAAGTAAATTTTTCATCTATTAGTCTAGTACCTATCGTCTAGTAACTCTAGTACCTATCGCATCACAAGCCTTAATGATCTTATTGTAAGACATTTGTAATGTCATTTCAGGAACACTGTTCTCAATCAGTATCTTCAGTGACTTCATGAAGCTTGACGACACGGTGGTGGGCATCATCAGCTGCGCCAGCAAGATCCTCGCTTCCTTCATCTTCGCGTTCGCCACCACCACTACAGAGATATATCTGGGTAAGTATCTCATCATCATTGGTGCTGCTTGTAACATTAGCTTTATTTTTTATTACTTTAGGTATTTCTCAATCAGTATCTTCAGTGATTTCTTGAAGCTCGACGATACGGTGGCGGGCATCATCAGCTGCACCAGCAAGATCCTCAATTCCTTCATTTTCGAATTCGCTACCACCACTACAGAGATTTATCTGGGTAACTTACTTATCAATACAACTTCTAGGGTAAAATCGATCAGTATTTTAAATGACTCGTAGCTTGATGACCCAGTGGTGGGCGTCATCAGCTGCGCCAGTAAGATACTCGCTTCCTTCATCTTTGCATTAACTACCACTACTGCAGAGATATATCTTGATATATTGCGGTTACTATCATCATTAGTTCGACTTCTAGCTAGCCTAGGGGTACGAACCCTAGTTATTTTAGGTACTCGAGCAGCATATTTAGTGCCATTATCAGCTATCCCAGCAAGATTTTCGTTTCTTCTATCTTTGCTTTTACAACCCCGGACATATATTATATCCGGGTAAAATGCTCATCAGCGTCCTCTAGATGTGTGACTTTCAAATCGAAGGTTTCAAAAAACTGAACAAGCGACGCTATAATAAATCGCTACATTATACTACAATAACGATTTAATACGGGATATTTACCATGTAAGTTTGTTTTGATGAGTTTCCGATAGTTCGGCACAGTTGCATGCGCCATTATCACGGAGTAACTGAAGTTGTTGCTAGTGTCAGTTGTGGTCTACCCACACACCACACACCATAGCGTAGATACCCTCTTTCGAGTTCGCTTTTTTCGTCCGTTGTCATTGCTACTACTACCGTCCGCATTCTCACTTGGAACTCGATCACGGTTACGACACACTACACTTACGGTATCAACTCGCGCGGTAAATATCCCGTATTAAATAGTTATTGTAGTATTAGTGACCATGTTAGCTTAAAATTGCTATATTATGTTCAACCGAAATCTAGAAGACTTCTCGGACTGAAACATTTTGTTATCTTGTTATATACATTGACTATCCAAGAGCCATTAAGAGTCGCCAAGACGCTCGCGTTCCCATACAAACGTAGTTTAGCTCTCATTTTTAAACAACATGCTTTAGAACCATGAAATTTGGCATGAGCATTCTAGTAGTACTGATCTAGTTCGGACATTCGTTTTTGTTACAGTTACAGATTTCAATTCAATTCAATTAAAATCATTTATTTCAGGCAAAGCCCATAAAAGTGTTAGTATTGAAACAAAAACAAAAACATAAAAGTTAGATACTTATAGAACTAATGTTAATAAATACAAATCATAAGAAAAAACATATGTCACAAAACACAGCACCGAGACATAACCGGATGAGCATTAATCTTTTTTAAGTTACTAAAATAATATATTTGATTCGTTTTCAGATCATTAGTTGAAGTATGTATGATAACAATAAAATAAAATAATAACAATGAAAATTAATTTGATTTCATATGTCAATATGAGTAAATTTAATAAAAATGTCAAATTGAGTAAATTAAATAAAAATTATTAAATAATATTTTTTTACATTTACATACAAATTTTTTTTTTACAAAGTTTACATACAAAACTTATTTTTGCTATAAGTAGTTTCTTTGTAGTACAATTTTTAGCAATGAAAATGAATGTCCGACCTAGATCTGTACTACTAGAATGGCCATGCCAAATTTCATGGTTCTAAAGCATGTCGTTTTAAAATGAGAGCTGAACTACGTTTGTATGGGAACGCGAGTTCACGCGAGCGTCCTGGCGACTCTTAATTTGATTTTTATCAATTAAGGCGCTATTCGTCGACAAGGGGCCTATTTCTCAAAAGGTAAGTACTACCTTGGTCGAAATCAATATTAATAGTTCACTAGTTGTCAAATCGTATGGGTCCCATTACATGATGCGAACCATGCAATAAACTAATAATATCACATCACTATCAGTCTAATACCGTTCGACAAATGAGTCTAAGGTTGAAAATAAGTACTTAAAGCTTGTTTAAATACCAAATTTTCTGTATTTCCCTTAGGACTAGATTTCAAATACTTATTTCATTAAATATCACTAACTCCTTTGAGAATAAACCATTGTTTTACTACGAAATATCATTCGTGTATTGTATTGTCTAGACAGGCCTATTAGTACTTCGGAATACCATTATATTTAAATACATTTGAATATAAACACTATACGATATGAAATTAGGTCTTGTTTGCCATTTGAGCTTGTAATATACCTACCAAGTTTCCGAAGTGATCAAAAGTTTACATATGATTTAGATTTTGCGGCGTCAGGGACTACTTTTGACGTGGTGACATTACTCGTTTATTTGAGTATGGATGGTATAAGGAGGATAAGTATCTCTTGTAGGAGAACGGTCATAAAAGTGTCCAGCTGTAAACAATAAATAATAGTTTTAAACCTCTCCGAGTGGCGCTAGTATAGCTATAGTATAGATATTTTCACGAGAGTTGAAGTCACGCACACAACAACATTGTCATGTAATGATAGCGGGATTTTGAAATTACTGTTATTTTATTGTAACGATAGCAAGTTCAACAGAGAATTGCAAGATAGACCAAAAAGTTTATTTAACCTATTTTGTTAAGTATTATAGAGAACAATTCATCGACCTAAAAAAAAACCATATTTTGATCAATTTAAAGGTCAGATATATGCGACGCATATGAATATAAAATTAAGCGCAGAAACCAAAGATAATAAATAAATAATATATCGCCTTGTTTTTATTTATGTAGCTGTTACAATTGTCTTTACTTATATTTTCATTACTTTGTTATTTCATTATTATAGATAATATATAATAAAAATACAACTGTACAACAGGCGGACTTAATGCTATAGAGCATTCTCTACCAGTCAACCTTTGGGCAAAGCAGATAAATTGTAAGCGGTGCAACAACATGCACATATGGTACCGAGAAAAAAAAACACATATAAACATAGGACTTAATAATATAAATACATACAGCATACAATACTTAATACATACAAAAACATAGGTATGATAACAGGTGACACTTTACAAGTTCTGCCAGCGAAGTATAACTCACATAAGACTTTCTTTAAGAGTCGCCAGGACGCTCGCGTTCCCATACAAACGTAGTTTAGCTCTCATTTTAAAACAGCATGCTTTAGAGCCACGAAATTTGGCATGGGCATTCTAGTAGTACAGATCTATGTCGGTAATTCATTTTCGTTGCAAAAAATTGTAATACAAAGAAAATACAGCCAGATACAGATTTACATACAAAACTTATTTTTGCTATATTTTCTTTGTATTACAATTTTTAGCAACGAAAACGAATTAACGACATAGGTCTGTACTGCTAGAATGCCCATGCCAAATTTCGTGGTTCTAAAGCATGTCGTTTTAAAATGAGAGCTGAACTACGTTTGTATGGGGACGCGAGTTCACGCGAGCGTCCTGGCGACTCTTAAGTTCTATTTATACGTTTATATTTAGGAGGTAATAAATAAATTCGTCGTAATATTTACATATTTAACTATTCTACATCTTAATGCAGCAGGGTGAGCTGAAAATCAGCTCTGTGGCAGCCAGTCTGATCCACAGCAATCGCTGAGTTCACGGCCTATTGTCACAATGCGTTGTTTATTATAGTGATATACCCCCTTCATTCATTCATTCATTGCTCAGCATCCACTGCTGAGCATAGGCTTCTCTTCGTGTACGCCACTTGTCCCGGTTCTGAGCCAACCTCATCCAAAAGTGACCCGCCACCCTCCGAACGTCGTCTACCCATCTAGCTAACGGACGCCAGGGGCTTCTTTCATCTGAAAGCGGCCACCACTCTGTCAACATTTTGGTCCACCTGTCATCACTCTGCCTAGCAACATGTCCCGCCCAGCTCCATTTTAGTTTTAGTATATACCCCCTTACTCGTATTAAACGGCCACTAAAGTTAAGAGATCGCTGATAATCGCTTGTACCTTTCCCTAAAATAGGTTGGACGGAGAGGGACAAACGATTATCAGAGGCCTCTTACTTTAGTAGACGTTGTTTATGAATAAGGGGGATTGATAATTGATATGTTGAGTTTCTTAGCAGTGGTGTAGCTAGCATGGGTGTCACCCGGTGCGGGTGACTATTAGTGTCAGCACAAAAATCAATCACTTGCTCCCGCTGCCGATTTTAAACGCGGCTGTCTGAAATGAACGCACCGAAACCTGAGTACGCACGGGTGTCAGGTGTCACCCACTCAGAGGTGACATCCGCCCCCGAGCTACGCCACTGTTTCTAAGTGTCTGTGATTCCCTTTTTTATTGTTTCTTGTTTGTGATGATAAATTATCATTTATCTTATCTTTATCTTTAATTCATTTTGCTCGTAGGTATTATTTCTATAATCGAGCATTAACAACCTCTAAAGTGTTTACATGCGTTTGTTATCTACAATACACGTGTACAGTACTACACCCATTGTCTAGTTTAAACAATATGGGATTATCCGGTTAATATCGTCTGTTCACTCATATAAAGGCCCGCTTACACGGCGCGAGTTACTCATACGATTTGATATACTAGGGCGTTAAATACCAGGTAATTATCGTACAAAACTGTTGAAATTTACGTGATAATTAATAACTCGGCTACAATTATGCGATAAAAAGGTCCTCGTATTTATAGGTTATGTAGATAATATGACTCTAGAAGTAGAAGAGTAGTAAAACAGTTAAATCACTACATAGAATAAAACAAAGTCGCTTCCTGCTGTCTATCCCTATGTACAGCCTTGGCCAGAAGTGTTGAGCGCCAATGCGATTTTCATACAAAACTGGAAAGTTTAGTCCATCGTTTCCATCTTTGTTTAAGTTATTTTGTCAATTAATTTAGACTAATAGGCATGTTTTGTTGAAGTTAGTAGTAACTGCATAGAATAATTTGCAATATGTCGCACCGACTTAAATTTACATTTTTGGTACCTTCTGTTTTCATATTTTTTAAGTACCTTGAAAGTGTTATTAAGTGAAGTTTTCTATATTTATAAATAAAATATAACATTTACCGTTACCGTACATTGTTAGGATAGGGAAATAATGCTTAACATCAAAATTGTAAACAAAAAACACCTATGCTCAACACTTCTGGCCAAGGCTGTATGCGTAGATCTTTAAAACTACGCAACGGATTTTGATGCGGTTTTTTTAAATAGATAGAGTGATTCAAGAGGAAGATTTATATGTAAGTTTAATTGCATCCGTGCGAAGCCTAGCGCTAGTATTATATTAAAAACATGCAGATGAAATATGGATTTTAGACATTTAGGTTCTGGTTATGCATTTCACGCTGGGGTAGCAGATGTTATAGGTCCTTTAGGGATTAACGGACTTTTTGTTACTTTATAAAAAAATACTCAAAACTTTATATTTTTCTCTCAAGGTTTATTAACTAATGAAAAAAGACGCGTGTCATTCGTATGGTAATAATATTACAATAAGTCATAAAAACACTTTGTTCTCTGCTTCCAGGCTCTTGTGTGGCAACTAACGTTCACATAAATAAACTTAAGTATTGTACCACACTTTTGTTACAGCTCCACTGGTGGAGATCTTCAATGGAACATCCTTCATTGCCATGCGGTCCATAGCCTCCAAACTGGTTACTAGTGAAGAATTAGGTGAGAAATAGTATTCTATTATGTATTTTAATTAGACGAGCGAGCGCAACCAAGCGAAATTCATACAGACAACTTTGGACAAAACGGAATAGTCAACTAGCTACCGGGATGTTCCTATTTTTTTAATTGTTTCTTATTTTATTTTGAAAATAGTTCCGCGATATCTAAAAAGTAAATTTCAACATAGATTTCATTTTTTTTCACACTTATTGCATTAAAAGCTTTATTTTATCATTTATGGCTTCTCTTGTTTTCTTATCTTAGCTTATATGGATATATAATCAAGAATTTTTTTTTCCTCTATATTCCTTATTAAATAAAATAAAATATATAACACGATGTTCACAAAATAGCTTAAAGATTTAAGGTATTTCTCCTCCAGAGCCCTTATTTTCCGCCCTCTTTCTCACTTTGATGAATTTACTGAATTACTTAAAAGTTTTCTGTATATCTGCAGGTAAAGTGAACTCCCTCTTCGGCCTGGCTGAAGCCATGATGCCCCTGGTCTACGGCCCTTTATACTCCAGGGTGTACATGGCCACCCTCAGCTTTCTGCCAGGCGCCGTCTTCTTGCTCGGCGCGGCGATGACCGTTCCTGCTGTGGCTATTTTTGGGCAAGTATTTTACATTTATAAAACCTAAAGGCACATTTACACATTGTAAGTAAGTAGGTAAGTAACACTTTATTATACACACCACAATATATATATACAGTAATCAAAAAAAGATGTAAAGTACAAAAGCGAACTTATCCCTTTAAGGGGTCTCTGTGAAAAATGAGGGTGAAAATGAAATATGGTATACCTATTACCTAATAATAGAATTGGTATGGCATTGATTAGTGTTTAGTGCGAGTTCATACAATTCTTACTAAACACAAGTAGCAAATGTATAAACACGTGTAAGTGGGCCTTAATGTAATTCATAAACGTCTGTTAAATCTTAAATTCCTTTGATAAATATTTGTCTCTGTCCGTCATTAATGGTGTTTGAGTTTTTTAGAAAATAAACAAAATTTTACATAGATTTTAACTTTTATACATAAGAGAATAACGCTTTATTATTTTTCCAGAGTTTAAATGCAATTTTAATACAAAGTACATAGCAGCATCCTGTGGTAGGTACAATCACCATCAATAGTATCTTCCTACACGAAGGCCGCAATAATATGTGACGCGATTCTATGGCTCTACAAATAAGAGCGTGTCACATTTGTTTGCGGCCTTCGTGTAGCTTCCTACTAGTACTATCTTCATACTGCTGACTGCTAATTCTGTGGGAGTACTATTATATCTATTATTTATCTCATGCAAAGACTGCAACGAAATTCTCATGCAAGTACTTTCACCGTGTAAATGGGGCTTAATACAAATACATACAAGTGGTAGTTCTTGGAACTTATACAGGCAAATGGGACCAAATAATGAGTGAACGAAATCATACACACAGATAAGAGATACTAATTCAGGACATAAAGACATTATTTGTACAGTCGCCATCAAATATATCGGAGCGGCCAGGGTACTCAAAAATATCTCAACATGCACTTTATCTCGTTGACAATAGAGGCGTTGTTCAGATATTCGTGATCACCTTGGCCGCTCCGATATATCTGATGGCGACTGTACGATTGAGCATTTTCCGAAAAAAATATTCAATTGAGCCGTTGCAAACGGGGCCGTTCCTCGATTGGGACAAGCCACGCCCATCCGTTAGAGACACGTTTATGGCTCCCGTGCACGAAAGAAAGAGATGCAGCGCTCTTAAGGATCAGACTTTTTGACTAAACTACGATAAATAAGCGAATCTATAAAGTTTTGCCTAATTTTGTTTCTGTGAATTTTTAGATAAACCAGAATACTATATTTTTTACTTAGTTATATTGCTTAATCTCTTATAGTTTACGTAAGCTAAGAAAAATAAGGGGAAAAAGGACCCAACTTCGGATTTTTTTTCTATCGAGGCAACTTTCAGCAATCGTGTTTCGGCTTGTGCCATAAACAAGAGTATATAGTCTAATAATATATATTCGAAAATAAATTCAGTACCTTTTCCCGTTTAGTCAATACAGAGTTTGAAAAAACCTATAATTTTTCAAAGTAGCCCCTTAATGAAAGGAAAAATGGAAAAATTCACCGCGTCGAGCAAGACTCGAACTTGCGACCTCTCGGAACACCGGTCCGATCGCACTGCCAACTGTGCTTTGTGTGTAACAGATGGAAAGATTCACCGGGGTTGAGTAAGCGTCGATAGCACAGTTGGCAGTGCGATCGGACCGGTGTTCCGAGAGGTCGCAAGTTCGAGTCTTGCTCGACGCGGTGATTTTTTCCATTTTTCCTTTCAATTATAAAATTTAAATATCGTTTGCAGACGTTTCTGCTTATAACAACAATTAATTAGCCCCTTAATGGTTTATTTATTTATGTATCGTACACGTCACTGGACATAGATAGGCATTTCTTCTCTCAGGTGGCAATAGTAGTGGGAAAGTAGATGGTGAAGAAAATCCAGTGAGCGCTGCGAGATCCAGATGGGACAGTGCAGCTGCCACGTTTGTTACTCTTTTAGCACCGCCCCGGGATCACGGTGTAGGGTTGTCTAAGGTGATTCCTACGGACGCAGAGTAACATCGATCCCAAATGCTCATTAGCATTGGACATCATTTCTGATTCAATTATATTTACTATGTTTTGTTATCCCGTCTGATAACTAAATATTTGAAGTCATTAGCGCTGGACAATTAGCTAATGAGACAATCAATCAAAATAACTATGGACTATTTATTTTAGTTTTTTAAGATTATTGATGTTGATAATAGTTTTTATTAAATCAAATACAAACTTTGAAAACATTGAATAATAATCAACCAAAGCAGGGCTTGAACCTGCATTGATACGCCTTATCGGGTTCGATCGCTTCACCAATTAAGCTATGGGTTCAGTAACTGAGTTGACGAAATTTTCAATAAAATTTTCAAACTTGTTTGAGTGGAATGCACCACTTAAAAAGCATACAAAAATAATTATTGCTGTGAACAATATGATGAAACTAGTAGTCCGCCTCGATTTACTTGCAAACGAGTTGACCAATATAACATAACCCATATGAAGATTTTTTTATCGACTTCTAAATCCACAACCCCTTGATCGATCCAGCTCATAAACGAACTCTCAGATTTTATGTATCTCTGCTACAACCCCAACAAATTTCATAAAGATCAAACTTTACTAAAGTTATTGTCGAACTAAACTCTCGAAATCAAAAAGCCATCGAAATGCCGAGACACCCCAATAGCCAGAAGTTGTGTGTAATAACACTAATAACTATCGCTTCGCTTACGCTCCCGCTCTTGATAAAGTAAAATTTGCGATAACATCGTACTATGGGTGTTATGTGTTCGCAAACAAAGCACATTTAAAAAAAACTAATTTCTAAACATGCCAATAATAAACTCGCCATACCTGCAGTATAATCTTAGTCACTGCAGGAAACTATCATGTACAATGTACATACCTAATTGAATGGAACCATTTTTGTCGTTTCAAGTTAAAAGTTGTCGGTTGCCAATAAGGCATTACTGCCATAATAATTCACTGAGAAATAAACTGTATTAACAACCGGCAATGGACCGGCCGTGGTTGCAGTAGGAGTCTGGCAAAGGAATATACCGAGAGATGGGCAGCAGCATCTTCCGAAAGCCTAAACAACCCGCCTGCCAAGCGTGGCGCGTATGGCGAACCCCCCCTTTTAAAGGGGAGGCCTATGTTCAGCAGTGGACGTCTTATGGCTGAGATGATGATGATGAGGCACCCCACGGCTGTGTAATTTGTAGGGTAACCACGGGTAATTACTATTACCGTTTCTTACAACATTCTTCATTAAAAAAATACTAGCTCTTCCATCCCAATAGGAAAATGGTATTTAGAAAATTCTATACACAATTTGAAACTCTCTTTTCTCTTATTGCCATTCTAAGTATATGGGAAATGGTAGCATAATAAGAAAAAGATCTGGGATTTTTCCTCTAATTAAACTCGTAATTCTTTACAGAAAAAAGCGAGACAAAACGTCTTTATTATTTTAAACGTTTTTATTAACGTGGTTATTTAGTCATGAATAAATAATATTATAATTATGACTAACCTGAAGAGTTATAAAAATAAGCATATAATATTTTACTTACCTATCACTTTTGACCACAAAACATAGTCATAAGTGGTCCAGACACTGTCAGTAATAATGTCATTATTTCTGTACCTATCCTTTTCTACGTATATGAAGAATGAGAAGGATGGGTAGAGAAATAATGTCATTATTACTGACAATGTCTGGTCGGCTATAAGGACAATTCTTTCTTTTTACCTACATATGTCATTGCACCTTTCTGGGTTTTCGCACTTACATATGTATTAGGTACTCCGTGGTATTTTCCTGTTGACACATACGTATACTCGTAAACAAAAAAATAGCTCTTTATTCTACCATGACTTTTACACGTTCCTCACGGGGGCGAGAAGTGGCTCACTGAGAGCCGTTTTGCTGCATTGATCGTAGCAAATGGAAATCCGTGATCTCTGCCTACCCCTTTTGGGATACAGGCGTGATTGTATGTATATATGTATAACTTTTACAATATAATTTGCATGCAAAATAATTATTCGTTTGTCAGGCGTTTTCCGAAGTCGCTTGACTTCGCCTGACGTCGCTGCTAACGCTAATTCAATAATTTCAATTCCATACAATTTCAATTTATTCTTACATAAGCTTACAGTATAGATCAAAGCGCTTTCACAGTAAGTAAATAAAAATAAAAACCGGCCAAGAGCATGTCGGGCCATGCTCAGTGTAGGGTTCCGTAAATTTGGCGGCGCTTACGTCATTTTTACTTACGTCCTTTCACTATGGGTTTTTGAATGTTAACTCAAAAACGGCTCAACCGATTTATTTCAATATAGTTTTCATTGAAGGTACTCATTAGGCCTCAGTTTCATGAATTTTTTTCAAATTTTAGGACCCACGATTCAAAAGTTAGATGGGGGGACGCCCTTTCGGAGCTATTATTTCCGAAAGTATTAGTTTTATCCTAAAACTGTTTTAGAAGACCCTAATTCTTTTTAAAAGACCTATCCAACGATTCCCCACATAACTTGGTTGTAACGAAAAAAAATTTCGCCCCCCACTTCACGTGTACGGGAGGTACCCTAACAAAATATATTTTTCGCGTTTTTATTCTACCGTTTTATCGGCTTGGTTAATGCACATATTCAAACCAAATTTCAGCTTTCTAGTGCTAACGGTCACTGAGCTAGACCGCGGACGGACGGACGGACGGACGGACATGGCGAAACTATAAGGGTTCCGTTTTTGCCATTTTGGCTACGGAACCCTAAAAACACATTCAACTAATTCGGAAGTAAAACTAAAACTAAGCGATATACGATAGTTAGGTAAGTACGTCAGGCGAAACTCAGGCATTGGCAGATTATACAGGGTGCTCCCTGTAATAAGAGCAATAAATTATAACAAGATTCTACCGCTCAAACAACAAAACTTTTGTTCAACAACTTTTAAAAACAATGTAGTAATTAGATAGCCTCTTTTTCGTACAAACTAAATAGTATTTTCAATGTACGTTAAAATCCGTCTAATCGACATTGCTTGTCAGTCTTGTCACCTTACAGACATAATCAATTTCGGAATACATTGCGTGTTCGAATAAACTTTCAAATGTTCTATAAAATCTAACCATAACTTATTTTTAAAAGTTGCTGAACAAATGTTGTCTGTACGTCTAGCATGACTTACGTTGCGGCGCGACTCTCCATACTTCAGGCGCGACTCGAAGTATGGAGTCGCGCGCGACAGCGCATGTCATGCTAAGGCCCCAGGTATGAGGAGCGATCTATGTTTTAATTTATTGCTTATATTACAGGAAACACCCTGTGTATTACTAGATCTTGTCCTCATTAGAACAAATCCCAAGTAATCAGTCTTAACTAAATTTTCCTTTCTTTTGTTTCAGTTGGATGTATTTCGAGCAGAAAGAGGACAACCGTCTCGCAGCCATCGAAAACGCCAATAAAGAAGTCTAGCTTCTAGACTTTACCCACAGATAACCTCAACACTAGATAGATCATAAGTACAACTCGGGGTCACCACGCATCAGTGCTCCCGTACTAATTTTGTATGAGAGCGCGACCGCGTATTTCAATTGAGGTAACATTTTTGATCATTACTCATGTGGATTAAAAATATACACAAAAATCAAGTTACAGGGAACCTGGATTATTATACTACAAATTGGTGTATAATACTATTGAGATTTGCTGTTCGGATCGTAGAAATTTACGAATAAAATTGCACTGATGTGTGGTGACCTCGTGCTCCCTGTAAAAGTTTAATGATGAGGTGTCTGTGTAGTCTGTAACCAGTGCCGGCCCGAGCCCTTGATCAGGGTAGAGCAAAATCGGGCTTTGGCGCCCTTCGTCGAAGTTTTCAAGCGTATTTTGGGGCCCCCGCCACATTCGCGTCTTTTAAAACTTTTTTTTTCTCATTTGCCATTTTGGCGCCCCCCTTGCCATCTGGCGGCGCCTAGACCGGCCGCTCCATTCGCTCTACCCTAGATCCGGCCCTGTCTGTAACTTTACCAAACTTTGTAACAACTGTCCATTTAAAACAACATAATTATCAAAGTTGTCCTGTAACTAGTCCTTAGAAAGGGCAATAACTAGGGATATACGCACAGATGTGCCTGCCGGATTTGTCTGACGGATATGGCCGGCGGACAAATCCCGCCGTGTATGCGCCTATTCAGATGTGTCCGCAGACAAATTCGTGTCCATTTCACGCCATACACGGACGGATGTGTCCGCCTGGCATATCCGTCGGACAAATCCGGCGGACAGATCTGTGCGTATATCCCTAGCGATTGTCACATCTCTACAAGTCTTGCCAAGTGACAAACTTATGTCGATAACACTAACCTAAACTAAAATAATATATGGAAATGATCACGTGACTTGTCGTTCCCATCTGTCATTCCGTTACAAATGCAGCACGCCTACTTAGCACATGAATGACACGTCAGTATCTCGCACGCGAGATCGTGCTAGGCGTGCTGGTAGTCTGGCGTAAGCACTGGTAGCCTGGCGGTAAAATGTCTGGTTCCAATCCGGAGGTATTGGGTTCAAACCCCTGCTGCACTGAGTTTTTCGGAATTTATGTACGGAATATCATCCGATATTTACCAGGGAGAAACCGAATCTACCTAATCCCTATAAAGCCTAGTGTCCCCTCTGGATTGGAAAGTCAAATAGCAGTCGCTTCCGTAAAAACTAGTACCGACGCCAATGCAGGTTGCCAAGCGGACCCCAGGCTCAATTTAGGCGTGGCAAAAGCCAGGAAAAACGCCAAGAGGATGATGATTCATTCCGATACATTGTTTACTTTTCGATGAGTGTTGTTGATAATCATTTGTCATCTTTACTACGGGCCTAACAGTACCTATATACCTACCCTACGCACAAAATGTCCGGGCATCGTTAAGATTAGAATCTGTTAATAGGTTTAAGTGAGAGATATTTAATAAACTATTTGGTTAATTATTTCTTTAGATTTTTATTGAATACGCGCTTTGCTATTAGCGTAACAAAGACATTAGATAAAATGCATGTTTAAGACTATCTGTCTATTAAAATGATGACGTCATTGTCAATTGTTAAATACAGGGTGTTTGGCACATGTACCTACAAAAATTTTTGAGAAGTTTGTGGTAACATTTCCTTCCCGTTCTTCCTTGAAACCTTGGTCCTAGCCACGGCCACGGATCTGGAGATACGATTTTTTTTCATAAATCATCCAAAATCTGAAGCCCCATAACTTTTTTTTATGGTCTGGGCACTCTAGGCTCGAACGAGGCGACGTTGACGCGACGTTGGGAGGGGGGAAGACGCTAGTGTGGGGTTAGCCTAAGACCATAAAAAAAATATGGGGCTTCGAAAATCTGATTTTGGATGATTTATGAAAAAAAATAAAAAAAACCTTATCTCCAGATCCGTGACTCCTAGGACCAAGGTTCCAAGGAAGAAAGGGAAGGAAATGACACCACAAACCCCCCAAAAAATTTTGGCGATACATGTGCCAAACACCCTGTATACAAGCAGGATGGGACAAAGAGAGTAAGGCTCCTATGTAGATGATAGAGACCCATGAGGAACTTAAATAGGTAGGTATCTTTGTATAAAACTCCATGATCCGAGAGTATAAGGCCATTGAGCGGCGGCGGTGGGTAATTGCCATACAAAAATCCAAAAATCAAATCGATCTGAGAGCTTCCAAAACCACATAGGGAGTTTTGTTGCGTCCCAGAACTTTACGGCCAACGGGAATCCAGCTCTTTTTTGGTCACCTGTATATTATGAGTAATAGTAGATTGTGTAACAAGGGAGCAAAATGAAATATTTACGGCGAGGGCGCACATTGAGTCCCAAACGAAGCGATGGAGTCTATAATAGAATCCCGAGCGCAGCGAGGGATTCTAAAATAGACTCCTGAGCGTAGTGAGGGATTCAAGTGTTAACGCCCAAGGTGAAAATAATTTTGCTCCTATGTGACACATACTGCTTTTCACACCCCCTTAGACGAAAATAAAAGACGTTATTGTTGAATCATATTTACTTTCACTTTATACATTTGTGTTCCTGATATAGGAGGAGCCATTATTGGTATTGTATCAGTAGGATAATGTCGGCACGGGTTAAGGCAGTCTTAGTTCTTATAAAAAAATATCACAGCAAAACTGAAGTTAGAGGCCCGTATACGAATGGGTGGTGTGAAAAGTATTTTAGTAATTGTTAAAAGTATTTGTTGTTTTTCGTTCAGTTACATAGTGTATTGGTAAAACTAACGATTAAAATTAATTGGTAAATTTTTCCGTAAACCTAATTTATGCAGAGTTTTCCTTGTCGCTTTGATATCTGTCAATAAGGATGTCGAGAATATGTCGAGAATCGGTTCCGTAGTGGTGACATCGCCATTAAAAAGGCGTCTTGCACACTAGCTAGGTCGCATTTTTTTTTGGTAAGTATTAACTCTGAAACTAGGTGAACTCCAGAAATGTTTACTAAACATTTTACTCTAAATATGATCAGAAATACTTTGTTAAAATTTTTTGGTCTCCTCATGCGCACATTATAGATGCGCTTACTCGTATCTAATATAAACTCAGCACTTGAATCGAATATGAATCCCCACGCATTGGAAAACCAGTTTCTTGTTGTCAATTTGGAATTTATTGTTAAAGAATAGCTAGCGATACACGCACAGATGTGCCCGCCGGATTTGTCCGACGGATATGCCCGGCGGACAGATCCGTCCGTGTATGGCGCTGTTCAGATGTGTCCGCAGACAAATCCGTGTCCAATTAATTCGCGTCATACACGGAGGGATCTGTCCGTCGGGTATATCCGTCGGACAAATCCGGCGGACACATCTGTGCATGTATACCTAGCTAATAAGTAATAAGATAACAATCTCTTGAACTGTTTTTGTTCTTATGAGAAATAAATATATTCACGGAGAGAAAAATTTTACTAGAAATAAGTAAAAATAGTAATTCCCAGGACAAGTAAACGTTTACTAAAAACAAGGAAACTTTTACTAAAAGCATGTATACGTTTACTAAAGACAAGTAGGTAAACTTTACTAAAAACAAGAAAAAAACATGTTTTTAAATAAATTGTTTACTTGTCCTGGGAATTACAATTTTTTACTTGTTTCTAGTAAAATTTTCTCTCCGCGTTTAAACCGAGATCTTCCAATGGCTGATACGACCGTTATGTGTTGTAGCAGAGCCATCAATATTATCATTCTGAATTGTTTGATTTCAATACAGCAAGTTTATTCTCGATCCCCGCTCTATGTTTGTTCGCACATTACAGTGATATGGCTACACACTGCGTCGCAGTTCAAGTATTACATGCAGTATATAAACCAACCAAAACCATTAATAGGGAACAGGATTAAATTCAAATTAAATGTTTTTTGTGGAATTTAATAGATTCCTGAATACATAATTTTTATAGTCGGTTAATTTTTTTTTTCTTGCAAAGTTTCTAGTAATGCTTGTTAATTTTTTTTTTACTTGTGTCAGTATACACGGACTGCACACTGTTGATAATTAATTATGTAAATATAGTATTGTTGCAGAGGCTGGAAAATCGCTTAAAGATACACTCAAACGCTTTGAGTGCTGTTTATTATGTAAAGGTAACAAAATTAAATAATGGCCGTTGGCGTTAAAAACGCTCATGGAACAAGCAACATGAAATTTAACACCATTTTGTCTGGTGAAATTTTATACAACAGGGTGTAACTAAAATACTGGTGATCCGTTTAAGGGCATAATTGGTACCGTATTTCGAGTACGAAAAAGTAGGAGAAAATTTTTTTCGTGAGGATTTTTTTTTCTTAGTTTTTCATACTCAGAATCGATACCAATTATGCCCATAAAAGCATCAACAACATTTTTTAAACACCTTGAAGGTAAGTAATGTCGTTATTAAGATTGTTAACAGACAATACAGAGGATAATCGTTTGAACTCAATATGGCGACAACGTCTACAGAATAGTTTTGTGTTTTTACTCATTTACGTAGTTCAGTGTGTAATATTGATAGCTTATTATGAGGTAATCTAACGAACAAGTATGCAGCTAAATAATGAAATTTTTTTTGCCTTTATTTGGTAACGGTAAACGGTTATCCGGGGTCTCGGCCTCACGTGCTTGTAGGGAAGCTATCACCAAGGCCTCTACCGAACAACGTTGCCTATATTTTATTTTACTTAATAATTAAGTGTGAAACGTCGTCATTGGCAGAATTCACATTTGCTGTATATAAAGGGAGAAAGCCATTTTTGGACACGCATTTTTTTTTGTATGCGACCCTCCATACAAAACCAATATATTTTTTCCATAATTAGAATACGATACCAATGCCCTTAAAAGGATCACCAGCATTTTTGTTACACCTTGTATATATGTTTAATTAATAAGTTTGAGGTGTATTTTTTCTTCTGAAGCTATTTAAATAAGGTAACTAAAAGGTCACGTTACCAACATTATAAATAAAAAGATACTGATGTTGTGTTCCCTGTTCCAGCTGTTGAGGACGTTTGCCTATAAAAAGTTTGTTTCTCGACAAAAATGGAATGTGTATTCAAAATTTATGTCGCAAAATCGAGCCTGCAATTTCTGAAACTTTTTAATTTTTGTTCGACCATAAACTAGGCACTTCACCGCCTTTTTTTGAAACTGTATAAGTTATCCTTGCGAGACATTTTTGAAAAATATATTTATTTTATTTTTGTGGAGATCACGTAACAAAGTGTCTGTATTTAAATGAAATATAATATATCTAACCTACTCATGAATATTTCTTATCTAAATATTGACGGCTTTACGCGTGCGTCAACGTATATAATAGGCCTCGGAAAACATAGCCAAATAATATAAATTAATAGACACAGGTGTACAAATACCTGCTATATTTGTTAATAGAGTTCAGTTATACCATCATAGTTAAAAAACCCTTATGGTACAAATCTGTCTATCGCAGCCAATTTTCTCCAAAAGTACTGGACCGATTAAGCTGAAAATTTTTATACACATGAAAATCGGCAACCCAAAAGCGGGTGTATAACTTAAATGTATTTTCAACGTGGTGGAATTTTTTGGGATTAAATTAAAAAATAAAATAAAGTTTGCAAATCCAGTTACAGCAAAGTGTGAAAGAGCCAGTTGCGAGAATCTTAAATATATTTTTCTTGTTCATTTAGAGAAAAAGGTGTCATTTGATCCCCCGTCTCCCCCATTTTTCTTGAAAACTGCAAGAACTACAATTAACAAAACAATACTTACAGAAAATACTTACTTCTTTTCCTATAAATTGCCCGAAAAATAATAAAAAAAAATTGTGAAAATAGAGTTACTGAAAATATAACATTTAAAATTTTTGTGATGTGCAGAACTCTCGAAGCGCTAGTCCGACACGCGCTTGGCCTGTTTTTGTTTCTTCAACTCGCGTCACGTTTGAAGATGTAGAATATATGCTAGTAATTAAGTAAATATAAATTTAAAGAGTTATTTTATTGCTAGTCAGTAGATACCTACCTATATAGATTGGCTAACCTAACCTGACCTAACCCAACCAATTTACCTGAGACTCAATTTGGAACATACACAATAACCTGGGTGGTTATTGTGTATTAACCCACCCCCAGTTAAAGCTATTTCAAGCAAAATAAGTCTTTAGCAAAAAAAAATGTTTTTAGTACAAGCATAACGCCGACTGTATTTATCTTACAAAAGTGATATACTGCTCAGCGAGACGATTCTAACACACCCTAACACAAATAGTTTCCATTGTTTCATCACAAAGTTCTTATGGCCAACTCCTGTCTCCATCATCAAACCAGCTCGATGGTACCATAATATTGTATTGTCATCCATGTTACGCAAGTGTGCTAAACTTCAGCTCAATCGGACATCAGGAACTGGTTCAAATCTGGCTCGCAAGATTGTTCCTAAACATCTTAACAAACACTGTGAGTTAAATAAAAGCTTGTAATATTAATAAAAATGTTATGTTTCCACGTGTTTTATTTTGCGTATTCTCCTTTTAATTTGTGGTTTCTCACTTAAACGAAATGCGAGTAATATACTGACGTATAACTTATACTGTGACTGTTTGCTTACTAAGACTCAAACAATAGTGCATAGAGCGGCGGACCGTCGACATAACATTCAACATCAGTCTCTGTCTATTGAGTGGAGCGGGCGTGTATAGGATGTGAACAATCGATACACTAATCGGCTCAAGAATAATATTCATTTAATTATTTGCATACTGACACTATGGAGGTAAAGCAAGATGACACCACAGAAGAATCACCTCTCAAAAAGGAGATCAAAGAAATTGAACAAATGACTGTGATTGAAAAACTAAAATACGTCAAATCGAATATCAGCGTGGAACCGGTACTGGCTATGTTTGTTATGCCAAGCGTTCTTGCCATACTAGCAACACAAAACCTAAACCTTGATAAGGCTTGTAGAGTTAATCTAGGTTTTGGAGATGAAGTATGTACCGCATTGAGATTAAGAAAGAGAGCTAACCATACACACGAAGAAGACGAAGTACAGAAGTTAATAGCGTCCGTTCAAGCATGGAAAGCAGTCATACAAACAGTTGTCCCAACGATTTTAATGCTCTTTGTCGGGGCTTGGAGTGACAAAACTGGACGACGAAAAATCTGCATGCTTATGCCAATCATAGGAGAGTTTTTAACATGTATTCTTAACATGATAAACACTTACTTTTTCAATGAAGTTAGTGTGGAATGGACAGTATTCATGGAAGTTCTCTGTCCTGCTCTAACAGGAGGCTGGTATACGATGTTCTTAGCTACGTTTAGTTATATAGGCGATGTGACTTCGAAAGAAACTAGGACTTTTCGTATGGGGATCTTGAATTTGTGTATGACCGTTGGGTTTCCTGTCGGGATGGGTCTGAGCGGAGTCCTGTTGAGACGCTTGGGGTATTATGGAGTGTTCAGTATATCGGCTGGCCTACAGTGTACTAATTTCTGCTACGTGTACTTCTTTTTGCAAGATCATACGTGGCTTGAGACTAGAGAAAAGGTGAGTACAACTCAACTATTTAAAACGTTATTTATTTATTATTGTTTGTCTTAAAAAAACAAATGATTATCTCTTATTGTTATATATTATTGTTTGTCTTAAAAAAAACAAATGATTATCTCTCATTAGCTCAAAGTAACAGACTTAGCTACCGGATATTAGTGATCAAACACGCATTTTTAACAGTCTCAATGAGAAGTTAACTATAAAGGTTTACGGCCTCCATAGCCCAGTTGGTAGTGACCCTGCCTATGAAGCTGGAGGTCCCGGGTTCGAATCCTGGTAAGGGCATTTATTTGTGTGCTAATCTCAAATATTTGTTCCTGAGTTATGGATGTTTTCTATGTATATAAGTATGTATTTATATATCTAAGTATGTATATCGTCGCCTAGCACCCATAGTACAAGCTTTGCTTAGTTTGGGGTTAGGTTGATTTGTGTAAGATTGTCCCCAAATATTTATTTATTTATTTAAGGTGATCGCACAGTCACCATCAAATATATCGGAGCGGCCAAGGTACTCAAAAATATCTGAGCATGCACTTTTATCGCCTTGAATATAGAGGCGTTGTTTAGATATTTGTTACCACATTAGCTAATGCACTTATTATCCGTTATTTTTATGTTAAGGTACAACCCACGGGTTGCAAGGCCTTGCTAGTGGATTTCTTCGATTTGACCAGCCTGAGAGAAACGCTAGGCATAGTATTCAGAAAAGGAGAAAACAACCGGAGACTGCGGATCTGTCTCATTCTGACTGTGGTTTGCCTCACCTTTGGGCCCATGTGGGGTAAGTTTTTGATGTTTTGGTAAAGTGAAAATGAATTATGTTCACCCTAAATTTGGATTATTTAATGGTATCGACAGAGACTATAGAGATATAGACGACCACAGCCTAAGAACTTTTTGAAGCTCATGTCAATTGCGCCATCTATGTCAAAGCCACCTAATGATACCGAAAATGTACGAGAAAAGTCACCTGCACTGCTACTCCACCTAGTAACAAATAGCGTACTAGTAGTACACTAGTAGCTACTAGGTGGAGTAGCAGTGCAGGTGACATTTCTCGTACATTTTCGGTATCATTAGGAAGCTTTGACATAGATGGCGCAATGAGCAAATGAGCTTCAAAAAGTTCTTAGGCTGTGGTCGTCTATATCTCTATAGTCTCTGGTATCGATTAAGTCAGGAGAAGTGTCTTCTTTACCTTCTAGAACAAGATGGTTTGAATGCTTTGATTCTGTTTATCTTGTGATCCTCTCAGAAGTTAGCTGTAATTTATATTCATTTGAAATCGGCCGATGTGCTATTTTGATTGATTGAGAGAATCACGATCTTCAATTGTAAAGGTTTATTATTTACCTCGTGTAATATTTAATAAAAGTATTATGTTTTTTCGTTAAGCTTACCTGTGATTAAAATACGTTTATACCTACAAATCAAGTGCGCCACATTTTCAAATCAGTTATCAAGAGTTACAATAAGGCGCATATAAGCTAGGGATACACGTACAGATGTGTCCGTCGGATTTGTCTGACGGATATGCCCGGCGGACAGATCCGTTCATGTAAGGCGCTATTCAGATGTGTCGGCAGACAAATCCGTGACAAATTCGCGCCATACACGCAAGGATTTGTCCGCCGGGCATATCCGTCGGACAAATCCGGCGGGCATATCTGTGCGTGTATCCCTAGCTTTTTCGAAAGCTAAAACTTTTATGTGCCATAATATAATTTACTATTTACCTTAGATATTTTTCCAAAAAATAACTCTAAGTCGATGTATTTTATATTAGAATACATTTACTTACAATGACTCGTCTAACCGCAAACCACACGCACACGTGTTACATGTGATTTTTAGCGTACATATGTTAATGTTTCATAAATAATAATTTATAGTATAGCGCTTACTTATTTATTTTATGAGCAGTCGGCGACAGATATGTTTTAACTCCGAACAATAAGGTCTACTGATTATCTGTGACTTTTAAAATCACAGGGCAATCACCATGCATAAATGATTTTTGAATCTTCATATAAATTTAATTTTATGTGCATTAATGCACTTCCGATTTACAAGGATACGTCATTTTTTCACTAATAGTTAGTGTACCTATATTGTGTAATTTTAGGAAGTAAAAATAATTCAATGTCGACAAATTTCGGTCCTTCCTGGACTGACATTTTATATTGATTACGTTCAAAACTTGGCTTCCTCATACAGAATGGAATGGAGACGGATGGAAATCAAGGGGGGAGGCCTTTGCCCAGCAGTGGGACACACTATAGGCTATTAATTAAATTCATACAAAATGTATGAGTCGGGCAAAAAAAAGCGATTTCGGGGTATTCAGTTTTAGTTTTCTTTAAGCTATTTTATTTATTTAGGCTCCATAGTGAAAGTTGTTCAGTATGACCTATATAAACTAGGTACAGTAGGTACCGATAAAAGGTTCGCCCGTACACACATTGTATATTATTTTTCACCTCACTAGCTCGGAAAGCCCTTTTTGTTTGTTTAATATCTATTGTGAAAATCGCTTTTTATCCACATGTGGTGAAAGAGTTTTGACATAAGTGACAAGTGGCTTAAGTGACATTTGACAGCTAACAAAACGTAAAACGTTAAAAGTGCAGAATTTTTAACATCGCAATTAATGAATTGCATCGAGTAAAAACACTTAATACAGTCTGACAACTTTATTTTAATTCATAAATATCAGCATTCAACATTAATCTTCATTCTTTTTGTAAAAACGGATAAATTGTTCTGACAGCCGAATAAGTCTACGTACGAACAAAACGCATCTGACATTTACTAAAATCTTTTACGTCAAAACTTTTCATTTCAATTCATCCATCATATCAACGTTAAATATTCGCATGTTTTTCTAGATTGTTTTGTTAAAAATTAGTGATTCGAGTGATGAAGAAGTATTAAACACCTGAGGAATTACGGGAAACCGAGCAAAATGCACCCTTTTTCTTATTTTCCTCGCTGTAGTGAGGTGAAAAGTTTTGTGTTATACACGGGTGAAAGTTATTTTACGTCTCGTGTATTAAAGCACTCGCTACGCTCAGGATTCTATTTTTGAACCACTCGCTTCGCTCGTGGTCAATAATAGAATCCTTTCGCTAGCTCGTGTTTCAAATAACACTCGCACGTAAAATACAACTTTCACCACTTGTATAACAAATAACTATTTCTACTCCGGTACTTTTATCTGTCAATTATATGGTCCCGCCAACGAATATAAAAGCATGTCTTATGACATTTCAAAAAAGTCTATCTTGTCTATTCTTCATAAAGACCCTAGGGTTATTATGGGATAAAAAGCAACTGCTAAAAGCGGTATTAGACATTGCAACCTGCAGGGCCCAATTTGTCAGGTTGGAAGGTGTAATTAAAGGTTGGGCCCTTAGGGAGCTGAAGGAGGGTTAGGGAGAGGCAGGGTACACAATAGATTGGGCCCTGCAGGTTGCAATGTCTAATAGCCGTTTAACAGTGGTGCCCTGTGAACCCAACAGATAAAAAAGAAAAAACAACATGGTTTGGAACAATAACAAAACTAAAATAATTGCTGCCATCATAAGGAAAAAAGCAAGTAGATGACATTTGAAAAAAAATATATTACCGTGTCTATGATTACGTTCTCTCAACTGTCATTTGCCAGTTTTGCCACCACTTTTCAACTTCTCGCTCTTTCTTAAAGAAAACTGCGTTTAATTTTGTATTTTATTTAAACCCTAGTCGTAGAAAAAGTAATGTATGCAACGTTGTATAAGTAGTTCAAAAAAGGCTCATGGCTGCTTTATTAACAATTTTCGGCTTCGCCTCAAATTGTTACACACGCACCTCGCCTTTTTTGAACCCTCTTATACAACTATTGCATAAAATACTATTAACCTATAATCCATTCCGATTGCATTGTTAGAGAAAGCAAATAAACAAACCTGAAGCCCTAGTGAAAAAGGGTACAAGTCAAAATGGCTCAGCGAATAAGAGCACAAGTCCTATAAAATGTAGGGGACTTGTACCCTTATTCGCTGAGCCATTTTGAATTGTACCCTTTTTCACTAGGGCCACAAACCATGATATCTAATCGTTTGGCCAAGGAGCTAACAGTTTGAGCTACAGACACGCACTGTACGAAGTTTTATTTATTTATAAATGTATATGACATGACATTTCATTTATAATTTATACATATAGTAGTCTGACTACTTAAAATAAAACAAATCAAAATATTTATTAAAATAATTTGATTTGTTCTTTCAGTTTTATTTATTTGACCAATTGCAATGTTTACATTAGCTATACCGTGTGCAATCTAAGAAGCGGTTTTTGACACCTGTCATCTCAGTATATTTTATAACCTAAAATCGATTTTTAGGTTATAAAATGTACTGAGATGACAGGTGTCAAAAACCGCTTCTTAGGTTGCACAAGGTATAGGGATACACGCACAGATGTGCCCGCCGGATTTGTCCGACGGATATGCCCGGCGGACAGATCCGTTCGTGTATGGCGCTATTCAGATATGTCCGCAGACAAATCCGTGTCCCATGTCGCGCCATACACGCACGGATTTGTCCGCCGGGCACATCCGTCGGCCAAATCCGGCGGGTACTTCTGTGCGTGTATCCCTAGGTATTAACCCCCCCCCCCCCCCCCCTAAAGGGGTTAGGGGAGGCCTATGTTCAGCAGTGGACGTCTTATGGCTGAGATGATGATAGTAACCGCTAACCTACAAGCAAGCAATTTTTATTCCTGAATCGCGATTAGAATAGGATTACAGTTGACAGATTTTGCATTATACTTACGTCATAATTACTAGTAGTCCGCCACGAACTGGGAACTCGCGATCTACTTGCAAACAAGCTGACCAATATAACAAGACCCATGTGATGATTTAATCGCGCCTTCTAACTCCATAACTTTTTGATCGATCCTGCTCAAATAGGAACTCTCAAATTATATGTATATTACATGTATCTCTGCTATAACCTCAGCAAATTTCATAAAGATCGAGAAAACATTACTCAAGTTATCGTCAAACAAACTTTCAAAATCAAAAAGCTATCGAAATGCCGTGACGTCCCAGCACGCCTAGCACATGAGTGACGCGACAGTATCTCGCGCGCGAGATAGACTACCCGTCTCTTTTTAATTGATACAGTCAGAAAACGACGGATAGACTATCTCGCGCGCGAGATACTGTCGCGTCACTCATGTGCTAGGCGTGCAGTAGCCAGAAGTTGTTTGTAAGAACTCGCTTGCGCTTACGCTCCGCTCGTTCGATTAATATGGGTTGACAGCTTACTCAATCGTATTCTCATCGCAGTTCTGTGATACAGTCAGCAGCAAAAGTAGGTAAGCTGGTAGGGTGTTCAAAATGACCTACATACGCTCTTATTCTCTTAACAATAAAGTCGTGTCCAGCTCATTTTGAACACCCTACCCGCTAAGCTACTTTTTCTGCTGACTGTACCAACAGTTTTTTTTAACCAATTAAAATGTAACCTAATTTAATAGCAGTTAATGGCAGTCCAACGTTTTTATAATGCACAAAGAGAACAACATCATTTTCGTAAACGATGACCCATTTTCACTATTCCTAAGTGTATTTATTTATGATTGTCGCTTATCAATGGCGACGTGACGTGATATCAATATTATTTATCATCCAGTGTGCTTATTTTTATTATGACCGTTTTCAGACATATAGCTATACATATGTATAAGGTGGAGGGCCCTCTTGGATGTGTTAGTGGTTATTAGAGATGCAACGGATATCCGGCCACTATTCGGTATCCGGCCTATCCGGTCACTATTCGGTATATGGCCTATCCGGCCACAATTTTACTATTCGGCCGAATATCGGATAGTTGTGTACTATCCAGCCGGATACCGGTTAGGAAAATTACACGGAGTCAAGTTTAAAAACGGCATTCATACACAGTAAACCACCCATTTACTTAGTTGATGATTAATATTAGTATTTATTCCTTTCTCATTCTCTCATGGGTTGGCTGGAAGAGATCCCTTTTAGGGATAAGCTCGCCTTTGTGCATATCTTTTTTTTTCACTGTTGTAATATTTTTAAACTTGATTATGTGCAATAAAGTGATATATACATACATATATACAATATTAGTTTGTTACGTCACGAGACTCTTCTATTCTATAAAGGTCATACCTATAGGTAGCTTACAAATTCTTGAACAAGTTGCATCCGAATCGGCTTTACTGTAGGTAAAACTACTGGCCGCCGGATATTCGGCTATCCGACCAATGGGTCTGCCGGATATCCGGTATTCGGTATCCGGCCAAACAACTATTGCATCTCTAGTGGTTATACCTTTGTATTGTTATTGTAGACAATAGAAAGCAAATATTGAGTCATTCTCAAACAATTTTCCTTAATAATATCTTAGTAAAATACCTATTCAGTCATTGACTGATGGCGCCATCTTCTACACTTAATGCCAATTAAAACTGATTACGTTGTATGGAAAACTAAATTGAGTGATTTTTCCATTATGTGTAAGTATAGCAGCTTCAATGAAACAATGACGATACCTATCTATAATACAATGTAAGTTCTACAATAGTCGATAGATTTTAATACTAGTGTTTATATTTGTCTATGTTAAAGTAGTATTAATTTTTACTGTCATGCATTGTTTACAAATTACAATAGTATTTTGTGCAACAGTTACATAATGAGGGTTCTTAAGATTCGAGGGTCGAAGTTACAAAATGAGGCGAAGCCGAATTTTGTAAAAACAGACCCGAGAATTTTAAGAACCCTTATTATGTACCGTTGCACACAATAGTTTTTATACGAGTGCTTAAGCAAGCCGGTAAGAATTGAGTTCGACGAAAGCCGTGCACAACCTACTGCTTCTATGTAATCTCGTAACGTTCGATCTCCCGGTGGATTGTGCCGGCGGCGACACGCAATGCGGGGCCCGACAACAGTTTCACAATATTGTATGGAAATCCTTTCTGTGATTGTTATGGATGCTACAATATGCGACCATAGAAGCTCTATCAAAAAGTATGCGCTAGTAGTTCCGCCACCACAATCTCAATTCGAGTATTACAGTCGCCGTGTATAAAAATACACTTTGTATGTCTAGAGCTGTCAGATTCCGGTATTGAATTTAATAAAGTAGTAGTAGTACAGTATTTTTTGTAATTACGAATTCAACGCAAAATAATTATTATTTTATTTACTTTGAATTTAAAGCTTTACTAATAAATGTTACGTGAAATATTTAAATTATTTAATAAGTACTTTAACTTACCTGGCATTTCAGGTGGGATGTTTTAATTGCGTTGCTCGTTTAATAATATATGATATAATAGGGTAGATCGTCACCCCTCAATAACTGGCCAAGATGTACAAAAAAGAAATATTATTAATAACATTTATTTACATAATTAAATATACAGAGGCACTACAATAAAAATAATAAACTAAATTAATAACTAGCTCAAATCTAAACTAGGCCCTTGCGGCTTGTACCAAGGATGCTGGTGGCATTTCCTCGTTGTATCGCGATGCTGATACGTTGTGCGAGGAAACCGCCAGCTCTTCGGTCACCAGCACGCCTAGCACATGAGTGACGCGACAGTATCTCGCGCGCGAGATAGTGTATCCGTCCTTTTCTCACTGTATCAATTAAAAAGAGACGGGTAGACTATCTCGCGCGCGAGAAACTGTCGCATCACTCATGTGCTAGGCGTGCAGTTACGTCAACCAGACGCTTCGCGATTTCTGCAAAAAACTTGTGTGCGCTGGGACTCCATGGGCCTAGAGTTTCAAATCCAAAAGGTACAAAATGGTACTCTCTACCGAGACTTATATTTGTTACGTTTTGAAATTTCAGCGCTTTCCGCCTTTACGTAGAAATATTTCTGTTTGTAGGTTAATAGAGTTCATTTTTAGTATGAGGGACCAGTTACTGAAAGGTGGCCAGTTACTGGCGATTAACCCTATAATTCGATAATAGTCATATGTCCCGATACAACCGCGTAAAAGCCGGACGCCGCGCGCGTCAATTTTCATTCATCAAAATTCAAGTCAATTCAGATCGCGTGTTTGTACCGCATGTGCGAGCGTGGGCGAGTTCTAGTATTATTGTCGGATCATGGATTTATTATGTATCCTACTAGATTTTTTTTTAATATAATGGTTTTCTCCCATTGTCTAAAGCAATAGGAATTTCGCCAATGTCGAGTATAGACGTTAATCACACTTTTATTACTTTTAATAAAATATAGGCAACGTTGTTCAGTAGAGACCTTGTTCTTTGTAAAGGGGTGGCTTTTCTTTACAAATAACACGCGGCGGCCACTCAGCCAGGATAACCGTCCGTCTAACTAAAGATTCGAGTGGATACTGGATACACGCGTTATGAGCTTATGAGACTAATTCTTCATAAGCTGCACACTTGTTTATAGATCACCGCACAATAAGCTATAAATATTACACACTGAACTACTAAAATGCGCAAAAAACAAAAAAAATCCCAAAACGTCCGCATTACGCTACCCTGCGTCTCGGACGGAAATCCTATCCTAAGGCGATTATCACACTGACGACGGATCCGCATGAGGCGCCGGTGCGCGAGAGAGATAGCGCTCTGCATGTGTATAGCGCTGTCTCGCTCGCACTCCGGCGCCGCATGCGGATCCGCACCAGTGTGATAACCGCCTAATAGATGGGCTACCTAGAATAAATTTTGTGCGCCATGTTTGGCGGTTGACAGCTGTCACTGAATCTTGCTTAGATATTTAATGATTTCTACTAAAACTTTTGGCTCAAAGTTAATTTACATTTATTTCGTGTGAATTGAAATAAAACCTACGTACGATTTTTTCAAATAAAATATGTTAACTGCCCATAAAAAAGTAGCATTAGTGGATTCAAAAATATTGGGACACTTTTTGGAGCATGATAGTTATCAGGAATAACAAGAAATATGACGAGATTACCCGAACAAAATTTGAAATCATGGATTTTGCAAGGTATCTGTGTATAAAATTGTTACGGTTCTATGGATGGATTCAATCAATGGACTGGCAGAAAAACAAAATTTTATTTAAAAAAGGAGTCTACCAATTAAGGATAATAGGGAAATAGCCCAATTAAATACCTACTTTTATCACTCGAGGGCCTTACTTGATGAAACAGGTATTTTTGACGCTAGATTTCTTTCGTTTGGCCAATTAAATGGCCAGTTACAAAGTTCGATGCGACTTTGTATGGCTGCCTGATGGAAAAGAGAACACTCTGCTTTTCTGCGGGTATTTTTGGAGACACTGCTACTTTGAAAACTTGTAGGTTTTTACAAACGCTCTAGAGACTAAACGGGAAAAGGGATTGAATTTATTTTCGAATATATATTATTGGACTATATACTCTTGTTTTTGGCACAAGCCGAAACACGATAGCTGAAAGTTGCCTCGATAGAAAAAAATCCGAAGTTCCCCTTATTTTTCTTAGCTTACTTAAACTATAAGAGATTAAGCAATATAACTAAGTAAAAAACCGGCCAAGTGCGAGTCGGACTCGCGCACCGAGGGTTCCGTAAAAACCTAAAACAATTGCTATTTCTTATGATTGCGTGGACATGAAAGTTTCGTTTTGCTACAGCAGAAAGATATTATAGAGCTGAGTATATGATATGAATTTCAACTTAATACCTCTACGCGTTTACGAGGAAACAGGTAGTTTAAAATTAAAAAAAATATTTTAAGTACTATTTTACTAAAAATGTCTACTTTTCGTAATTTTTCCTTTGTCTTTGCTATATGAAGTTTCTTCGTGCCAAGTTTCAAGTTTCTGAGTTCACGGGAAGTACCCTTTAGGTTTTGAGTTTCTTGCGAGTACTCATCTCCAAAATATGCAACTTAAATTGCTATTTCTTTTGATTGCGTTGACATGAAAGTTTGTTTTTGCCACAGCTGAAAGATATAATAGACCTGAGTATATGATATGAATTTCAATTTAATACCTTTACGCGTTTACGAGGAAGAAGGTAGTAAGTTTAAAATTAAAAAAAATTTTTTTTGTATGATTCTACTAAAAATGTCTACTTTTTATAATTTTTCCTTTGTCTGTGCTATATGACGTTGCTTCGTGCCAAGTTTCAAGTTTCTGAGTTTACGGGAAGTACCCTTTAGGTTTTGAGTTTCTTGCGAGTACACAGTTTCAAAATATGTTTTGATTTCGTTTGATACTATTTCTTTTGATTGCGTTGAAATAAAAATTAGGTTTTGCTACATCTGAAAAGTCCAATAGCCCTGAGTATTTGACATGAATTTCAACTTAATAACTTCACGCGTTTACGAGGAAAAAGGTAGTACGTTTAAAATTTTAAATATATATTTTTGTATGATTTTACTAAAAATGTCTACTTTTTATAATTTTTCCTTTGTCTATGCTATATGACGTTGCTTCGTGCCAAATTTCAAGTTTCTGAGTTCATGGGAAGTACCCCGTAGGTTTTGCGAGTGCCGAAAACTCTAAAATTTTCAGCATAAACGACTGTATCTTTTGATTGCGTTGGCTTTTAAGTTTGATTTTTTCACAGCTTCAAGGGACAATAGACCTAAGTATTTGGTATAAATTTCAGCTTTGATACCTCCACGCGTTCCTGAGAAAAATGGTCTTGACAGACAGACAGACAGACGGACAACAAAGTGATCCTATAAGGGTTCCGTTTTTTTCCTTTTGAGGTACGGAACCCTAAAAATATGGTATTCTGGTTTATCTAAAAAGTCACAGAAGCAAAATTAGACAAAACTTTATAGATTCGCTTATTTATCGTAGTTTGGTCAAAAAGTCTGATCCTTAAGAGCGCTGCATCTCTTTCTTTCGTGCACGGGAACCATAAACATGTCTCTTACGGATGGGCGTGGCTTGTCCGAATCGAGGAATGGTCTTAATACTTATGGCATGAACCGTTGACTCTTACTCGGTACGCGATAACAATATAACACTAGCGCTGAACCGATCGCTCACGCAGTTATCTAATTGAACTTCAATCGACAGCGCGGAAGTGGGACCTACATTTTAAAGTTAGGTATTTTGTAATTTACGTCCCGCTTCCGATATCGTGTCAAAATTATATCAAACACAAAATGTTGTAAGTCTACAAAAATATTGTATTTAATATAGACATTTTGACCGAGTGTCGCCCTGTCCCGGATGGCATCAGATTGTTGAAAAAATTTAAAGCCAGCGGGAAAAAAATAATTTGCTCTAGCATCTATTTGTTTTTTGAAATAATATAATCCAGATCTTCACATAAATATAATTGTATGAATAAACATAGTTTCACTGCAGTTTTATTTATCAAATAACTAATTATGTACCTACACATCATATTGGCAATCATTAATAAGTGGACGACCTGTGGTCAATACTTATTTGTAACAAAGTATCCTCTGTTCTTGTTTATCTTTGGCCACTCATTCGTTAACAGTGCTAACTTAAATAAAGCCTAAGTGCATTGTAATAGGATTTTAATTGTCTTACAAGGCACTTAAGCACGACCAGAGGCTGTACAGTATACTTCGTGATATAATCGCGCTGCTGCAATTACTACCAACGGCAAAAATATGTATACCTTTTTGAACCTTATTAAAGGCGATCAATGTAACTCTTAGATAACCCTACACGTGATTCCTGGGTGGTGCTAAAAGAGTAACAAACTTGGCAGCTGCACTGTCCCATCTGGACCTCGCAGCACTCACTGGATTTTCTTCATCATCTGCTTTCCAGAAGAAATACCTATCTATATCTAGTGATATGTAGCCATACGCTGATTAATAACCTTTTGAAGGTGCAAAAATGTAATTTAAACATATTTTTGGGGTCAACTATATGTGACATTCCAACCAAGGTACCTTATGGCGGTTGAGACTTACGCTATTTCTAACGACGCTGCAATACTAATGCGATGCTTCGCAACGTAAGCGCCAACCGCCATAAGGTACTTTCACCCGTGGGACGTCACATTATATTATGGCTAGTTTTATACGGCGTTGCGTTGCACTGTTAGTAATACATAAAGGAGAATTCACTGTGTTGCCGCCTAAAGGGAAAAGAGGGTCATACTGCATCCTCTTTGAGCTCTCTTTACCTTACTCACCAGCAGGAACACAATGAGGGTCTAACGTATACTTCCACGTTCAAGTTTTGCTCCAGATTAGAGTTCTGGATTTAGGCCGAAATATTGAAATATAAAGCAATAGGAGACAGTCTCGTTTGGGCACGTGTGACGTAGTCATTGTAACACTAAGTCATACTTTTCTTATAACTTCCAGGCGAGCTGAGTGTGATGTACATATTTATGAGATATCGTTTCAACTGGGATGAAGTCAGATTCAGCATTTACTCCACATACAACTTCGTCGCCCATTCCATAGGTAAGTCTTCCGAGCGAAGTATTTAAAATAATATATATGTACAGTCGACGTCAAAGATAGTTTTACACTTTTGCACCTTATTACAAAGGCGTAAGGTGAAAATGCGTAAACATATCTTTGACGTCGACTGTACCTGTACCGAAATGAAATTGTATTTTTCCACTCCTGCATTCTAATTTGCCAATAAAATGACTGACATGTATATTCAAACCCGCTTATTCATAAACGTATTGCAAACCTCATTTAATTAAATCATCTTTTGTCCTTATCTGTCACATTGACAGTTGTGTTTGTTAGAAACAGACAAAATACATTTTAACTAAATGAGGTTTGCAACACGTTTATGAATAAGCGGGAAAGCATATACTTTATTAACCTTGTCATAAGATGACTCAAAAGTCGATTCTTAGGGATATAATGGGTCTGTTGCCGGGGCGCGCCCCGCACTGTCGCCACCCGCCGCTGTAGACAAGGGGGGCGCCGGCACCATCCGCCGGGAGATTGAAGACAATTGTATAGAGGCAGCAGGTCATTCGTCGAACTCAATGCTTACCGGCTTGCCTAGCACTCGTAGAAAAACTATTGTGTGCAACGGTACATAATTACTTAGGTCTTAAAATTCTCGGGTCTGTTTTTACAAAATTCGGCTTCGCCTCATTTTGTAACTTCGACCCTCGAATCTTAAGAACCCTTATTATGTAACTGTTGCACAAAATACTATTAAATGTCAACTTACTGAATTCATAGACCTACAAGTGACCTACCCCATTATTCATAAACGTCTCTCAGACCTCCATTAGTTGATTTATGTTTTCTCTGTTTCCAACAAACACACCTGTCAAAGTGAAAGATAAGTAAATTAACTTATTGAGGTTGAGCTACGTTTACGAATCAGGGTATTACTAGTCTAAAATCTAAATAAAAGTTGCCCTGCAAGTAAAAGAGATTGCATAAAGAGGATGCGCTGACACCAACTCGTTTTGGAAGCCAAAATCTTTAAAGTCGCTAAACTCAAACTCAAACTCAAACATTTATTCGGTATGTAGGCCACAAGGGCACTTTTACACGTCAGATATTATAGATAAAAGACAGAAGAAAAAATAAACAAACTACACCGGTTCTAACCCTACACCTCTGACCCGAGAAGCATTACTTTCAAAACAAGAGTACATACTAAGAGTACGTACTAAGATACCGAAATATAGTAAAATACTTATGGTTTAAATAAAACAATCGAGTGCATAGATTCAGAAGGAATAGCGAATTTCTCAGAATAGAAAGGTTTTGTCCTCGAGGTCCCCAAACATCTAATGGTCTGAACATGGAAACTAGACCGTTAATAAAAATACCTACACATTACGCTTTTTTTTATTGTTTCCAGGAACGCTGTTCTCCATCAGCGTGTTCAGCCGAAGACTCCACGCTGACGACGCAATCCTCGGCATCATCTCCACGTCCAGCAAGATCCTGGGTGCGCTGGTTATGGCGTTCGCCAGGAATGATTACGAAGTGTATTTATGTGAGATTAGCATTGAACTTATTTGATATTCTTAGAAAATAACTAGGGATAAACGCACAGATATGCCCAGCGGATAGATCCGTCCAAGTAAGGCGCGAATTGGATACGGATTTGCCTGCGAACACATCTGAATAGCGCCATAAGTGGACGGATCTGTGCGCCGGACAAATCCGGCGGGCAGATCTGTGCGAGTATCCCTAGCTATCTACATATGCTCAGATTCCTTCGGGTAAAGGAGAACCTCTTTTTCTGTGTCACATTTGCGTGCTGACTGTAATTCTCTGAATTAACTATTATGAGGCGAATGGAATTAACACATACCAAATGTTCTTAATCAAATCAACCTCCAAAATCCAGACACGGACTTAAGTATTTTTGTAAGTGTTAATTTCTTCGTCCGCGTACCTAAAAAGTCCTGAATTAACTATTCTCCTTGTGGTCCAGTCGCTCCTGCTTAGTTCTCCCGTACTCTGAACCCTCACTCAATCTTTTTAAGGAGTTAATTACGAGATAAAAGGATATTATAATCTACTTGTGCCTTTCATCCAAAAGTCGATCAACCGTTTCTGTTTTATGGAAGATAAAAACACACAACTGTTCTAACATACCTATAAACATAACTTCAGGTTAATATCGTTTAAGGATAAAACAATAGCACCAACAAACGAGAAAAAACGTTTTTATTGGATGTGTCTGTTGACTGATTTCAGGCCCTCTTGTGGAGATACTGAATGGAACTTCAGCCATTGCTCTGAAGTCTATCGCCTCAAAATTGGTCTCATATAAAGAACTAGGTATGTACTTGTTTTACACCATTTTTCTGCAATAATTATCCATGTGTAGACTGTAAAACTACCATATATTGCCATAGATTGAAGTCGCGCAGGGCAGGGTATGCTGCATTTAGGATTAAAATTGTTTCTGCCCCAAAAAGACCATAACTTATACAAGCACTTTGCCAACTTTCTGAAGCTGCATCAATGCCTGCGGATTCAAATTTCTATTCCCATATCAAAGAGAAATATTCAATAGTATTTTGTGCAACAGTTACATAATGAGGGTTCTTAAGATTCGAGGGTCGAAGTTACAAAATGAGGCGAAGCCGAATTTTGTAAAAACAGACCCGAGAATTTTAAGAACCCTTATTATGTACCGTTGCACACAATAGTTTTTATACGAGTGCTTAAGCAAGCCGGTAAGAATTGAGTTCGACGAAAGCCGTGCACAACCTACTGCTTCTATGTAATCTCGTAACGTTCGATCTCCCGGTGGGTTGTGCCGGCGGCGACACGCAATGCGGGGCCCGACAACAGTTTCACAATATTGTATGGAAATCCTTTCTGTGATTGTTATGGATGCTACAATATGCGACCATACAAGCTCTATCAAAAAGTATGCGCTAGTAGTTCCGCCACCACAATCTCAATTCGAGTATTACAGTCGCCGAGTATAAAATATACCTATAGCCATTAACTCATCTTCCTCAAAACTTTACGCTATTGTACAGAACGCCATGGACAGAAGCCGATGGAGACGTTTCATACACACAAAGTGATGACCACGATCCTTAGTCATGAGGGAACGACAAAAGAGAGAGACAGATAGCCATTCATTGCTTTTTAAGTAACTCGTAAAAAAATATTGTTACAGGCAAGGTATTTTCCCTATTCGGAGTAGCAGAAACCCTGATGCCTCTCCTCTTCGCACCACTGTACTCCAGGGTGTACATCCTCACACTCCACGCACTGCCCGGAGCATTCATGCTGCTTAGTGCTGCAGCTACGGTCCCTGCTTTAGGCATATTTGGGTAAGACCTTCAATGCCGTCGTTACCATAAGGACACACGGGGCCCAAAAGATCGAAAACGACATTTTTTTTACAGCCAACGTTGTCCCTAATTGAGCGTCCAAGAGTCCAAGGACTCCACATTCTTAAGTGCCCTAGGGCCCCATCACATATTAAGACGTCCTTGAAGGCCTTCATCAATTGCACATATATGTGACAATGTAGCTATTGAAAATTCTGAATAACTGCCCTTAAGAGTCCGGTAAACTTTTTTTTTTGATTTTGCTCAACTTTTTGACGCTATTTTGCAGTAACTAACATAACCTTTATAATTTTGTATACATATTATGAAAGATCGTTTCTTTTTGGATGGAATAAATACAACGATTTTCTAATTTTATGCTTCATTTATAAATAATTCACCATAATCTAACACCAGTTTCGCGATTTTTGCTTGGAGAGGTGAAAAGAGGTTTTTATTGATTAAAATTAAGTTATACAAGTACGTCAAATATATAAATACATTGGAAAGTGAGTCGCCTGAGGAATAAATGTAACAGTTTTTTTCATTTTCATATATATATTTTTAAAAGAGAGTATGTTTTGCTAGAGCAATTTTGCTAAAATTTGCCGAAGTTTAGGTGATATTTTTGGGAAGATATTAAAGTATTTTACAAATATAATAATACAAAAATAAACTTCGCTTCATGCTTTATTCAGATAATATAAAACATATTAGGGTCCATAACAAATAATAATTAAAAAGCATATGACAAAATTGCATGAGTCAACGTCCTCACTAAACAAGCTCTGTAAGAATCGAGTTTTAAGGTATTAAACATTAATATATATCGACCTAAAGTACCTTTTTGCAATAACAAGACTTCAAGCTATCTTACCAAATGCAATTCATGTGCATAATGTCATGATTAGCGATTTTCGTTTTCAAATCGTTACCGGACTCTTCGCTGCCTTGGGAATATGTAAAGCATTGATTTAGGGTAAGAGCTCCGTATCAGTTGCAGATAGTTATCTGCACATTGAAATTGATTGAAAACAATATCGTTGTTGAAATCACTGAAAGCACTGGCCTTAAGTTAAGGCTGATGGAAGCTTTTATGCTTGGTAATATTTGGGTAACTCCTTGGTCTCAACTGGAACGAGCGAGCGACGTAAGACCTTGATTTCCGATTGATACCGCACGCTGCGTAAAAAATAGAAGTTTTTTTGTTAGGATTTGTCTTCATTTATATAACGAAAACCAATATGTAAAGCATTCCTCATCGGTTGCGAACAGCCCACTAAAGGAAATTTCACTGTTAAAATCACTGAGTGGTTTGAGCTTCAAGAACATTTTTTTTATCGCGTTATCCTAAAATCGGCGTTAACTTTTGCCTGATGCGATATGAGTAGACCAAAAATATGACAGCATTCTGAATTGATCGATTATTTTAAAACGACTGTAGTATTTTTAGTTATATCGGTATATATTTTCTTGTACACCAGATGGTTCTACAATCGGCACAAGAAGGATTTGAAGAACAAACGACTAGAATGCCCCGTGTCTCCGCCTGCACCCGTTGATGTTGCAGTAACTCCCGCCTAAACCTTCACGGAGGGACTTCTTCTGGAATTCCTATTTGATAGTCACAAAATTATTTATATCAGCATTTTTGTATAATAAAGAACCTATGTTTATATTTTTTTACATTGATAGCATTGGTGTTCTTGTGACATTGACTTATAATAGTAACCCATTTTGTAATCTGCGATGTTTTATATATTTACTGTTAGTATATAAAATACCTAGCGATGTTCTAGATGGAAACCTATCAGTAGTAAATTTTAATAAATGTCAGTACGCCAGATTCCATGAATAGGTATTAGCTAGGGATACACGTCCAGATCTGCCCGCCGGATTTGTCTGGCGGAAATGCCCGGCGCACAGATCCGTCCATGTATGGCGCGAATTGGACACGGATTTGTCTGCGGACACATCTAAATAGCGCCATACATGGACGGACCTGTCCGCCGGGCATATCCGTCGTACCTAGCTATTAGTTACTTGGGCAGTATGAATATGAACAATATATGGAAGTATCATATGCCTGAAGTTGCACCTGGCCTGGTCACTCTGCATGCTAATCTTATAATTCAATACCTATCGTAGTAATAAGTAGTAGTAACTGACATAATATCATGAAATTCTGACGCTTGGAGCTGAATATGCGCATTTCAACAAGCCAATTCGAACTTTGAAAACTTAAACTGTTATTGATACATCTGTGAATGAATGTAGCTCTCGCCAATGGTAGCGTAATACGAACATAATATATAAATATCACAAAAGCAGGGTTGAAAATTCGAAAGACTCTCTTATTTAAATAGTGGATTGCCTATTTTTATACCCACAAATCTTGAATGAAGAGTAGGTACTGGGATTTTTTCATAGAATCAGTGCATATTTAATGCAGCGTGATTAAATATTTATATTGATAAATAACTAGCGACCCGCCCTGGCTTCGCACGGGTAAAATTATACATATAAACCTTCCTCTTGAATCACTGTATCAATTTAAAAAAACCGCATCAAAATCCGTTGCGTAGTTTTAAAGATCTAAGCATACATATGGACAGACAGCGGGAAGCGACTTTGTTTTATACTATGTAGTGATGCGCCCATGTTCAATTATTTCATAAATAATAATAAGTAAATGTAAATAATGTTACCACGTTTCTATACCCAATTAATTATCATCAAAAACTCTTAAAGCCTGATATTCGGTAAAGTAAGACTGTAATTTAAAACAGATTACGACAAATATGGCGAAGATCGCGGATGAGGTCGTTAATTAACTCCGAAACAATCGCAAGGAATAATTGCTTGTTACTTTATCCATCCGGTACAACGAAAGCTATGCTATGGCAAGCTACTTGTCTCCCATAAGTTGCCAAAGTAGTCCACTAGATGGCAGACTCTACAACGCGCAATGTACGGTCAAACAACTTGATGTCTAGGTCACTGTAGAACTTTGTTATAATAGCTAGTTCTGTGCTGCATAGTTATGTTTGGTCAGGCTTTCCCAAGGGACAGTATGTGGTTCAAAAAAGGAGTGTAAAGGTCTGGAAGGCGCATGTGATGTGACACCGCTAAGGTTGCAGCGACAGCTGCATAACTATCAGGCAGGCCGCTTGTCACCATTATGGTGGCCCCTATACACATCGCACATATAGAGCGAGTCTTAGACTAGCAAGTTTACTTGCGGCAAGTAGGGACGCACCTATATGCTAGAATGAAATAGTGATAATCATGTCTCATTTGAACTATAGCTGCGTCCCTACTTGCCACAAGTAAACTTGCAAGTCTAAACCTCGCTTAGGGGCCTGTACCTCTTGTGGCGTAAATTACGGTAAGTTTTCGACAATAACCATATAGCAGACTAAATTCTACTTTCCATCCTCAGCACTTAGAAGGTTTGCAGTCCTCTACTGTGCGTTTTTTCTAGAAACTTCCTGCTTTGCACAGTAAAACTATGGAATGAACTATCGTCAGCACTGTTCCTGGATCGATACAACCTTCATCTTCAAGAAGAGCGTATTCCCATTTTAAAAGCCAGTAACCCACTTGTGACCTCTCTAGTGTTGTCCGTGTCCATGGGCGGCGGTAGTTGTTTATCATCAGGTAATTAACTACATCTCTACACTGAGAAAATGAAACAGCTAGAAATAAATAAGTTTTTGCTATTTACAACCAAGTGACTCGCTTCGCATGGAGCCTGCAAAGTTCGTTGCTAAAATCATAGAAGTCAACTTGGCTAACGTAAGTATGTGAAACTATACCATTAAATTAGTTAAAAATAAATAAGGGAATCTGGTAAGGGTTATATTTACTAGGACACTTATTTGGATTTAAATTAGTGTTTGGTGAAAATAACAAAGAATATTTAGCAATAATTGCTTGTTTGTCATTAACAAAGCTTTATTCCGTGTTTTAAATATGTCTTGGTTGTATGCAACCGAAAATATCTTAACCGAGCCAAATTGGTACTTTGCTTTCACACAATTTTTTCCTTGTAGTTTGGCCTCTAAAAGACCCTCTAACGCGCAGCTTACAGTGGCCAGCAGGCCTCTCAACTCCGAACGAGTAACTCTTCCAAAAACCGTAAGACAAACGGCACGCGTGCAAGTGAGAGGCACGCCCTGATTTGCCCAAATCTAAATAACGAGCGAGGCATTACGGATTCGGTGTTTTGTCGACTTGGAATTAATGTGTCGACTTTTTAGACTGTTGGGCCGTTGTGCCTGGCGATATAGGAACGGGATGGAGTATTGTAGTATTCAAATATCTACTAGTACCTAAATTCTTTTAACATGACAGGTTATATATTCTGGTAGCAGGTACAGTCGAAGTCAAAGATGGCATCCGACATGGCGACATGACATGGCGATCCGACGTTTTATTTCTGGAGCACAGCTTCCATTGTTGGAGATGTAGAAATCGAGATAGATATGTGAGGTTCTCTACCACTTACATACCCTTGCATACATTGTGCTCCGTGTTAATATATTATTATAGTGTGTTAATATAAACAGTGTGATTTGATTCTGATTTAAAAAATGATTTTTATACAGTGTAAAATTTTAAACGTGACCTTTTTGTAAATTTTAAAAATAAGTGTAAAATTATACGTATTACGCAGCAAGTACTAGTTTCACTGCAAATTGGCGCCAATGTAGTAAACATTTGGTTATTGTCCAAAACTCCCTGGTAAATACGTTCATACCAAGGGTCTCCAGAAGGAACCACACCACGCGCGAATGAGATAAGCCCAACCTGAGCGCGCGACAGGGCATCAGGAACGACATTAAGGACACCTTTCTTATGCTCAATCTCAAAATTATATTGGGAAATCAAAGTTGCCCAACGAGCCAAGCGTCCAGTAGGATTATCAAGAGTGATCAACCATTTGAGAACAATGTGATCAGTAATGATCTTAAACCTCATTCCATCGAGATACCCGCGGAAATGCTTGATAGAATCAATAACAGAGAGGAGCTCATGTTCGATTGTCCCATATCCACGTTCAGCCTTGGTAAATAGAAGAGAATAGTAAGCAATTGGGTGTCCAACGCCTCGTGCACACTCCACGCACGATCCATGTGTATCCACGAATATAAACAGTGTGATTTGGTTCTGATTTAAAAAATATTTTTTATACAGTGTAAAATTTTAAACGTGACCTTTTTGTAATTTTTTTAAAAAGTGTAAAATTATACGTATTACGCAGCAAGTAGGTACTAGTTTCACTGCAATACATAAAAAGAAAATGAAACGCCATTATTTGAAGCACCAACCCCCTATCCCATCAGTTCTTTTTAGGGTTCCGTACACAAAGGGTAAAAACGGGACCCTATTACTAAGACTCCACTGTCCGTTTGTCCGTCCGTCCGCCTGCCTGTATCTCATGAACCGTGATAGTCAGACAATTGAAATCTTCACAGCTGCTGTATTTCTGTTGCTTCTATAACAACAAATAATAAAAAACAATATAAAATAAATATTTAAGGGGGCTCCCATACCACCGACATGACTTTTTTGCCGTTTATACCTATAGATAATAGTACGGATCCCTTAGTGCGCGTATTATCTGTTGGTAATCCTAATAGCAGAGCTCGAATTTGTAAAAATTGTGCGCATCGAGAAAAAGTTGTGAATTTTTGACCATGGATAGAATGGCCCACGATAAATATTTTTTAGTATTGGAGGTCCGTAAAATTTTTGGACCTTCACGTCAAAATCAGGGGTCCTGTGAAATACGTTATTACTCTATGGTTAAGGCTGCTAGGGGTTGTGTGGTATCATTTCCGTGTAAAACAGACATGCGGAATTCATTCGTGATATTAAAAATGTAAAATTTCTTATTAAAAAAAAGTTGTGTGGCGAGGAAAAACACATTTGTTTATTTTTTTTTAGAACGTCATATAACTAATATATATATATATATATATTTTTTCTAATAATAAAAAATATTATAAAGGAGCATATTTAATGTAGTTTTTAAATATATACAATTTTTAGGCTTATAGTATACAAAAACTACGCGAAAAAAAATGTTTGCTTCGTGGTGTATATGTTTTCTCCATAGTAAGTATCGATAATCAATGTGAACGTGAACATCCGTAGCGTATTGACCTTAAAATGCATGTATTGCTTGTTATTAGTAAATTTTATTCATAATCTTCACAAAATGCAGAAATAAAAAAATACAATAAATAAAAACATATTTTTCCTCCTTAACTTTAACATAAACCGTCACAATTCAAACAACGCGACGTCTGTTTTCCGTTTCTCAACTTAAAAAAAAAATCTGAAGTTTTTTGTATTAAAGGTGCATAAAATGTATATGTTTCTATAATCTATATTAAATATGCTTCTTTATAATATTTTTTATTATTTGAAATCAAGGATATATATTAGTTATATGACGTTCTAAAAAAATAAAAATAAAATTGTGTTTTTCCTCTGTTTCTCCCCTGATTTTGACGTGAAGGTCAAAAATTTTACAAATCGCCATTACTAAAAAATATTCATCTTTGCTCACTCTATCTATGGTCAAAAATTCACAACTTTTTCCCTATGCGCACAATTTTTTCCGCATTTGTGCCGAGACAAAACCCTACTATAAATAAAGAAATACATGCTGTTTTCGGACGCAAAATAGAGGATTTATGATAATATGGGTGTTGATAAAATTAAGTAATCAGACGTTATAAGTACAGTCAGTAGCAGAAGTAACTAAGCGGGTAGAGTGTTCAAAATGACATATTCACACTCTTATCCTCTTAACAATAAAGTGATGTCCAGTTCATTTTGAACACCCTACCCGCGTAGCTACTTTTGCGGCTGACTGTACGAACATTTAAAAATAATCTTTGTTTACGATACGCTATTTCATTTGCCCGAAAACGCATCGCACTCGTTCTTTCACAATGAAAATACTATTCTTTCTCTCACTATACAGAAGCATTTGTAACTAACAACTATCTTCCGCAAAAAACCGTAAACGTCGCTAACTAGGGGATTAATTACCGGCGTTTACGATTCCCGCTAACGTGCACTCGGATACGTTTACAGCATGTTTACGGCCCTAGGGTGTTTTGAGATTCCAAGTTTTCAGGCGAGTCGAACTTTGAGGACTACAAGTTTAAATGTGATCTAGATTTGATACAACTTTGTGTGGTACAGCACATTTTAGTATTGCTGCCAAAAGACCTCGTTACTTAGTTATACAATAGGATAAGCTATACGATCACGCTTAATACGAATTCTCGCATAACACGCCATTTTATATCAGTCCCTGCAACTCGAGTTTTTGCAGGACAGCTCTGCATTATAATACGCTTATCTTATGTGGGTTTTACTATATAAGTGTGTGCTACTTAGCTTAATTTTGGCGGGCAAATCCAATTTCAGTCTCCAAATCTGCACAGAGGGCGTACCACGAACCTCGAAAATCCAAATGTTGTTATCTGGTGGGTTACCGCGAAGTTCGAAAATCGACTAAACGATGGTCCCGTCTCTATCGCTCTTGCATATACGAAAGAGAGTGATGCAAATAGACGATTCGATGAACGAAGTGCTTCGCGGTTATAGGCGTGCGATATAGTGCGATAGAGTGGTAGATACGAAGTTATAATTTTCGAGATTCGTAGAATGCCCTCACGGGATCCACCCACTATTAATCGGCCTGACGATATTGACCTGTCAGTTGTTCGGAGCTGTCAATATTTTGTTCTGACAGGCCGATATCGTCAGGCGGACTAGTCGGTCGGCCCCCTCAGTTTGCACACATCTCAAGGTTTTACGCTCGACTCTCTTGCTCTTCCTATGCAAGAGCACAGGCAGTTTTACAGGGCGTGTAAAAAATAACGGCCGGTTTACTTCGAATGCTGGCGGTTAATGAAAACTGATGGACGGTTTGACGTGACCTTGAGATCGTGTTCTTTGTTTTCATAAAATGGTAAGCAAGTACACCTATCATACCCTATGGAACCGTCAGCTGCCTATCAGGACGTACCTGCATTTCGATGGCTTCTAAAATTTGAATAGTTTTCAGCGATAACTTTAGTAACGATTTCTAATCTTTATGAAATTTGTTGGGGATGTTACATGGATAAATATGAAAGTTCTTATATAAGCTAGATCGATGAAGGAGTTTTGGAGGGAAGGCGCAAAATATTCATAAGGGTCTTGTTATAAGGATCATCTTCCGTTCAGGTAAATCACGCGTTCTTAGATAGAGGCGGACTAGTAGAGATAGTCTAGAATAAAAAGGTACCATTCGACGGCTTTGTTTGATATCAAATCACTTCTTGTTTGACACATGTAGGTGCTAAAGTGATTGAAAGTGGTCTCGCTAGTGACTCAGTAATCTCAGTATTCGGTTGCCGAATTATACTCTGGCAAAGATACGTTTTTTTCAAACATTAATTTATAACAGCGATTTTTTTGTTTATATAGTTTTAAAATGTCATTCTAAGATGACTGAACAAAAACCCTACTAACTTTCCATCGGGAAGTAAATATTCATCAAAATATATACGAAGCGTTTTCCTTGTATTTCCTGTATTTCCGTCATCCATAAATAACCTGTCTTAAGGAACCATAATAAATAATAAAATATTTATTTATTTATTTAGGCGATTATTTAGAAATTAATTAAATGACGATTCTTTCATGTTTAAATTTTTGTAGGATTTTCTGTCTAGTAGCAGAGCTCGAATTTGTAAAAATTGTGCGCATCGAGAAAAAGTTGTGAATTTTTGACCATGGATAGAATGGCCCACGATAAATATTTTTTAGTATTGGAGGTCCGTAAAATTTTTGGACCTTCACGTCAAAATAGGGGTCCTGTGAAATACGTTATTACTCTATGGTTAAGGCTGCTAGGGGTTGTGTGGACATTTCCGTATAAAACAGACCTGCTGAATTAATTTGTGATATTAAAAATGTAAAATTTCTTATTAAAAAAAAAGTTGTGGGGCGAGGAAAAACACAATTTTTTATATTTTTTTTAGAACGTCATATAACTAATATATATATATATATATATATATATATATATATATATATATATATATATTTCTAATAATAAAAAAACATTATAAAGGAGCATATTTAATGTAGTTTCTAAATATATACAATTTTTAGGCTTATAGTATACAAAAACTACGCGAAAAAAAATGTTTGCTTCGTGGTGTATATGTTTTCTCCATAGTAAGTATCGATAATCAATGTGAACGTGAACATCCGTAGCGTATTGACCTTAAAATGCATGTATTGCTTGTCATTAGTAAATTTTATTCATAATAACTTCACAAAATGCAGAAAAAAAAATACAATAAATAAAAACATATTTTCCTCCTTAACTTTAACAAAAACCGTCACAATTCAAACAACGCGACGTCTGTTTTCCGTTACTCAACTTAAGTAAAAAAAAAACAGAAGTTTTTTGTATTAAAGGTGTATAAAATGTATATGTTTCTATAATCTATATTAAATATGCTTCTTTATAATATTTTTTATTATTTGAAATAAAGGATATAGGTTAGTTATATGACGTTCTAAAAAAATAAAAATAAAATTGTGTTTTTCCTCGCGGCACAACTTTTTTTTTAATACGAAATTTTACATTTTTAATATCAGAAATGAATTCTGCATGTCTGTTTTACACGGAAACGATACCAAACAACCCCTAGCAGCCTTAACCAGAGAGTAATAACATATTGCACGGGACCCCTGATTTTGACGTGAAGGTCCAAAAATTTTACAGACCGCCAATACTAAAAAATATTCATCTTTGCTCACTCTATCTGTGGTCAAAAATTCACAACTTTTTCTCTATGCGCACAATTTTTTTCGCATTTATACTGAGACAAAACCCTACTATAGGCACTGATTAACATGACTTTTAAGCCATACAACTAAATACTTCTGCTGTTATGAATTATTTCCAAATTTGTCATTTTTCCCATGCAAGTGAAAATAAAATGCGGACTATTAAGCCCGTGACAGTAGTGAGACCACTTTGACCATAGACATAGGATAAAAGGTATAGACGGGGCATGGTAATAGTAATACCAAGATAGAACTGGATGGTCTTATTACACTTTCAATAAGTACGGCAGAGAGATGCTATTATCGTTGGTCCTTGTCATAGTTCTTATTACCCTCCACGCGTTCCTTCTAGCAGTGGAGGGTAACAAACAGCGATTTCTTGAAGAATTTCTGTGATTGCTACGAGAAAAGCTGTTAGTTTTCCTAGAAAGTTGTGTCGGCTAAGGAAAACAATGGTAAATTGTTCTGTTTTGTGCTGCAGAAGTGATTATGGGCATCTATATATCTATCCCTTGGTTCTCTGCCTTTTCGCCGAAAATTACATTGCCGAATTTCACTTGCCAACCAACTTTTCGCAGCAATTTCATTTGGCCGAATTTCATTTCCCAACTTGTCATAATCCAACCTAACCTAACCCAACCTAGTAGGCGAGTTTCATTTCCCAACTATGGGGTTGGGAACTGAAATGGTTGCGAAATAATTATTTGGTAAAAATTATTCGGCCAAATGAAACTTCTGCGAAAAGTTGGTTGGCAAGTGTAATTCGGCAATACGATTTTCGGCGAAAAGGCACGGTAAGGGATAGCTTACGGGGGTACACGTGTGGTGGCTCTAGTTAATGCTTGCTTTGAGACTTAGACCCATTCTGGGAGATACAGGTGTCATACAAGTTGTGACCTCGCATCCTCATCACAGTTTGGCAAGTCGACTTGGGCCCTGAATTAAACAAACACACGTTAACCCATTGGCAACACCAACCTAACCTCAAACGTCGGATACGGACAGTTGGCGCGACGCCAGATAAAGTTTTTGACACAAATACACTGTAGCGGCAACAGAGCAACTTAGATTACATGGCGTGGCTCTCCTTACGACTAAATAGATATAGAAGGCATCCTACACCGTTAGCACAAGAGTGACTGACGCGGCCGCGGCAGTATCTCGTGCGCGAGATAGTCTATCCGCACTTTTCTGACTGTATCAATATATATTATATATTATTAGACTATATACTCTTGTTTATGGCACAAGCCGAAACAAGATTGCTGAAAGTTGCCTCGATAGAAAAAAAATCCGAAGTTGGGTCCTTTTTCCCCTTATTTTTCTTAGCTTACGTAAACTATAAGAGATTAAGCAATATAACTAAGTAAAAAATATAGTATCCTGGTTTATCTAAAAAGTCACAGAAACAAAATTAGACAAAACTTTATAGATTCGCTTATTTATTATATTAAAGTCTGATCCTTAAGAGCGCTGCATCTCTTTCTTTCGTGCACGGGAGCCATAAACGTGTCTCTAACGGATGGGCGTGGCTTGTCCCAATCGAGGAACGGCCTTAAAACGAGACGGGTAGTCTATCTCACGCGCATGATACTGTCGCGTCAGTCTTGTGCTATCAGTGCTGTACAGTCAACGTCTAAAGTATGTATACACTTTTGAACCTTATTACAATGGAGTAAGGTGTAAAAGCGTATACATATTTATGGCGTTGACTGAACAAACATGGCTCCCAAAAATGGTCCTAATGTTCCCCTGACAGTTATCCTTCCATCCCCCTTTGGAGGGCTTTGAATGTGCCCCAGTAAACAATTATCCCGCTATTTAAAAAAAGGTGATTGCGTCAAACCTATATACAGCCTTGGCCAGAAGTGTTGAGCACTAATGCGATTTTCATACAAAACTGGAAAGTTCTTATATAAGCTAGATCGATGAAGGAGTTTTGGAGGGAAGGCGCAAAATATTCATAAGGGTCTTGTTATAAGGATCATCTTCTGTTCAAGTAAATCACGCGTTCTTAGATAGAGGCGGACTAGTAGAGATAGTCTAGAATAAAAAGGTACCATTCGACGGCTTTTTTGATATCAAATCACTTCTTGCTTGACACATGTAGGTGCTAAAGTGATTGAAAGTGGTCTCGCTAGTGACTCAGTAATCTCAGTATTCTGTTGTGGTCGGTTCGGGTCCTAATGTTCCCCTGACAGTTATCCTTCCATCCCCCTTTGGAGGGCTTTGAATGTGCCCCAGTAAACAATTATCCCGCTATTTAAAAAAAGGTGATTGCGTCAAACCTATATACAGCCTTGGCCAGAAGTGTTGAGCACTAATGCGATTTTCATACAAAACTGGAAAGTTCTTATATAAGCTAGATCGATGAAGGAGTTTTGGAGGGAAGGCGCAAAATATTCATAAGGGTCTTGTTATAAGGATCATCTTCTGTTCAAGTAAATCACGCGTTCTTAGATAGAGGCGGACTAGTAGAGATAGTCTAGAATAAAAAGGTACCATTCGACGGCTTTTTTGATATCAAATCACTTCTTGCTTGACACATGTAGGTGCTAAAGTGATTGAAAGTGGTCTCGCTAGTGACTCAGTAATCTCAGTATTCTGTTGTGGTCGGTTCGGGTCCTAATGTTCCCCTGACAGTTATCCTTCCATCCCCCTTTGGAGGGCTTTGAATGTGCCCCAGTAAACAATTATCCCGCTATTTAAAAAAAGGTGATTGCGTCAAACCTATATACAGCCTTGGCCAGAAGTGTTGAGCACTAATGCGATTTTCATACAAAACTGGAAAGTTTAGTCCATCGTTTCCATCTTTGTTTAAGTTATTTTGTCAATTAATTTAAACTAATAGGCATGTTTTGTTGAAGTTAGTAGTAACTGCATAGAATATTTGCAATATGTCGCACCGACTTAAATTTACATTTTTGGTACCTTCTATTTTCATATTTTTTAAGTACCTTGAAAGTGTTATTAAGTGAAGTTTTCTATATTTATAAATAAAATATAACATTTACCGTTACCGTACATTGTTAGGATAGGGAAATAATGCTTAACATCAAAATTGTAAACAAAAAACACCTATGCTCAATACTTCTGGTCAAGGCTGTACATATAAAATAAATAGCTTGTATGCCGTACCTCCCATTTCACATCTACAATTATGTTGGGTTATTTTGCAGAGCTCATAATGATTGCTAAAATAAATAAATGAAATGAAAAAGTGAGCTAATACGCGTTCTATACTTTTGTCGTTCGCCCAGCCGATACTGGACTCTCTTGATGGAGTAACTTAACTTGACTATGTTTCCTTTGAATTTAATGAGGTATTTCATGGAATATATATATGAAAAGCTGATCAAATTAAACCGTGGATTTTTATGTAAAAGCACGATTTGTGTTTTTTTACCACTACGCTACCAGTCGCTTTTTAGTGAAGGAAAACATCGCGAGGAAATCGGACGTAATCACAATGAGGTCTAATTTCCCTTCCAGAAGTCGCTTTCGTAAAAACTAGTGGCTAGGGCAATTTATGAGATTATTTAACATTAATTATTTTTACATCACCCTGGGCGCTAAATGAGATTTACCGCCCTAGGGCGCAGCGGCAAATCTCACTTCACACCCAGGAGAAGACGTAAAATTATGTACGCACCACGGGCGTTAATAAAGAAGGCCTCAGATCGCTTGTTTATGGCCCTTGCCTTCGGTTCGGGCCACAAATGCCAGCGATCTGAGCCCTTCTTTATTTTACCGCCCTAGGTACGTAATGTACTATTTACATTTACCTAATTACGAACTTTAAAATGATACATATAACGACTTAAAAGTATCATTATCATTAAACTACATAGGTACTTATAATAGTACATTAGGTACACAACTAGGGTGGTAAAACAAAGAAAGGCCGAGATCGCAGAAGTTTGCGGCCCGAGCTGCAAGCGAGGGACGTAAATATGCGCTCGAGGGCTTCCTTTGTTACCTCCCGTGTTGTGTACATTGTTTTATGTCTACGCTTGGCCAGAAAGCGTCTTTTTCGGTACGCGCAGCGTGCGGAAAAAGACGCTTTATGGCCAGGTGTGACATAAAATAAAGTACTTAATCTAAAACTAAAAATCTAAATCTAAAGTTGGCCCCTGTGGCCAAATTCATGAGATTAGGTTGCCGAGCTTAACCCAGGTTCAATTGTGCCGTGGTAAAAAAATTAGGACAAACATTAGCTCGTGTCAAGGTCATTTTGAGCACCTCGCGCTCTGTAACCGCTTCTGGCTTACTTGTATAAGTGCCCTTAAATATCAGTCTGTTTTCAACAAATCTGAAACTGAGTACTGCATTCCAGTCTGTACGTAAACATTTTGCGTCTAAAACCTAGCGAAAATAGCCACTTAGTAAAACGTTCCCGTTCGTATTAGGTAGGTACAGCAGCCAGCGCATTAGCTGCAAGTGGTTCAAACACCGGGACAAACACGGTTCTATTATTGGTAAGTATTTTAACTAATCTACTTAATGTGAGAAGGATAAGTGGATAAAAAGATGGGAGGCTTTTGCCATAGAGTAACTTAGGTATATAGTAGAGCAGCACAGCCTAAGAACTTTTTGAAGCTCAAGTCAATTGCACCCTCTGTCCGAAAGCCCCCTAAAGATATCGAAAATGTAAGAGGAAATGACACCTGCATACCATACCTAGTAGCCACTAGTGTACTACTAGTACGCTATTTGTTACTAGGTGGGCCGTCTATATCTCTAGTCTTTGCTTTGCCCAGCAGTTGGACACAAGTTCAAGTTCAAGTTCATTTATTTGGCCAAGTAACAAAGTACGTTACATTTAGCAAGTCATAATACATGCAATATCTATAGTATTATTATATAATAAATAACAAAATTCTCTTAGCATAGTAAAAACGGACATAAGTTTTGCATATAGTGGGTACATAAACAATTATTTGATTGATAAGAGAAAATCATTTTGCTTCATTTTTTCTGTAAATTCCTCAATTGAGTAAAATGGGTTACATTGGAAGATTTTTTTTAGTTTATTTTTAAATTCTAGATATGTTAAATTTCTGATGTGAGTCGGTAGTAGGTTGTACAACGTTATTTTTAAAGAGATGCCTTGCTTAAATGTTTTGACTAGATTTGTTTCTGGATTGCATAGTTTATCTTTATTGCGTGTATTGTAATTATGAATGTCTTTCCTTGCTTTAAAATTATTTTTACTATTGTGGATTTCTACTAAACTGTTAAATATAAATAAGTGTTTTTCTATCGATTAGGGGTCTAAGTTTAAGAAGTGCGTAGTTACCAGAAGCAATTTTGTTACAAATTTTGTCGGTGTGAAATGAGTGGGTTATTTTATTGTCAATGTGATATCCTAGAAATACTGTGTCAGTTGCCTTAATTAATCCTATGTCACAATTGTTCATAATGTCAATTTTATTTCTATAATAGTATGTCAATAGTGTACTTTTGTTAGTATTCAATACAATTCCGTTAGCATTAAACCATTTTTCTAGCAGCAACATAACACTACATTTTTTTTTTCTAGTTTAGCTGCATTTGCATCTTTCAAGCCTACATGTGTATCATCTGCAAATAGTGTAATCATAGCGTATTTTGGTATGCACTGGGGTAGATCATTAACATAAATTAGGAATAAGATCGGGCCCAAGATAGACCCTTGGGGTACGCCAACATTAACGTTTATTTCCTGCGAACTCTTACCATTTACATATAATATTTGACTTCTGTTATTGAGCTAGCTCCTAATTATATCAATTTATAGCAGCACTCAATAGGTTAACGAAAAAATTAAGTAAAACTGACTGTTTAATTGTCTGCGGCATGCACCCGAAACGGTGGCTTGGGCTCAAAATGGGTCTATTTCTGTCCTGGCCCAGATCATGCGCTGCATGGCGATGCCGGCGACAAATGAGAATTATTAATAAAAAAAGCATTTAATTTCTATGGTATAATGTCATCTTGATTTGTTTACCTGTCAGCTCTGATGTTCATTTGTAATTGTTTCGTAGCGAAATAGTTTCATTTCGTCGTCATAATATATATATTCTTAGTCTAACTTTACATGAACTTTGACTCTCTGAATGAACCCAAAAACTCATACTCAACTCATATGTACAGTCAGCATCCAAATTAGAAAAATTCAGATTAATAATTCAAGTTTAGATACTGTGAGCGCGGCGCTTTACTGTGACTTTACGAACTAAAGTAAGGTACGTATTAACTATTAAGTAAATAAGAATGCATTAGCTACTCTCATGAAAGCGTTTGAACATTGAAAGGGTATACTAAAAGCGATATTAAATTATATTATGTGATGTAAAAACTAAGACTTGGCTTGAGCTAACACTGCGTGTACGTTGCCATCAAATATATCGGCCACGGTACTCAAAATTATCTGAACATGCACTTTATCCCGTTGACAATAGAGGCGTTGTTCAGATATTTGTGACCACCTTGGCCGCTCCGATATATCTGATGGCGAATGCACTATAAAACGGATTTGCACGTCACACAGACACATTTTTATTTGTATTTTTTACTTCTAAGATGTATTTAACTTAGAACAAATAGAACTATTCGAACCATTTTTAAGCATTATCTATCTTCTATCTATCTATACATATAATAAAGGTGAAGAGGGTAAAAAATCTGTACATTGGAGATATTAGTTAAAAAAATGAGTTAGTAGCTCTTAGAATCGATAACAGAACACGTTTCGACGATTTTTAGAATTTTTGTCTGTTTGTCTGTTTGTCTGTTTGTCTGTTTGGATGGGGAGAGTTGGCGTCAAAACGCCTGAACCGATTTCGATAAAAACTTCACTAGCAGGTTCAACAGACCTCTGGTCAGGACATAGGCTATAAAAAATACGAACATTTTGGATTTAAGGGGGTTTAAGGGGGGTTTAAACTTTGAATATGAGTGTTAAGCTCAAGCAGCAAATTGATATTTGTTCAACTACTTTCGGTTAGTTTATATTCATTCATATATAAATAAATAAATGGGTTAAATAATAATATACTGGTTAAATATAGTGGAAAAGTAAAAAATACGTACCATCAAAAGGGGTATCTAGATATGTCTTTGGCTATACGATTAGGTAACGCTATCTCTCGCAGGACTTTGTCACTAACCGAGTCCTCCCTACGCAAAATCTGACCACTACATATGTAGTTTAGGTGCATACTAAATGCAACACGAGTTCGCAGAGATTTCCCTAGATGGCTATAGTAGGTAGGTACTATCTATGCTACCTCTTTCTTCCTTCTTTCTGTTGAGGCCTGGCGCGCTAGCACGCGGTTGCTTAGCAACGCCTATATCATCAACAGAGCTGTTGAAAATACTGATGTTTGTGGTTGAAAAGACGAATGATTGCTGCGGATACGAATTTGTATATTTTTCCTTTTCATCGGAAAATTACTCGATCACCTCTGTATTATAAATGTTTGTGAATAGTTTGTAAATCTTCTATCTATACCTACATGTAATAAAGCTGAAAAGGGTCGAAAATCTGTAGGTACATTGGAGATATTAGTAAAAAAATTAGTTAGTAGCTCTTAGAATCGATAACAGGACACGTTTCGACGATTTTTAGAATTTTTGTCTGTTTGTCTGTTTAGATTTGAACTTTGTATGGGAAATTACTTTATATGGGAATATATGCCATTGTATTTTAACTATATATTTTTTATACCACGACGGTGACATTGAAGCATACGGCCCGCCGCCTGATGCCAAGCAGTTAGCGTAGCCTATGGACGCCTGTAACTTCAGAGGATTTACATGCACGTTGCCTACCCTTTAGAATATTTTATTTATTTCATCTATATTGCACGAAATGGCGTGTAAGTATAATACCAAATTGTATTATCTACCAGTCGTCAACCATAGGGCCAATATAAGCCTATACAAGGGGAAAAAATAAATTAGAAATACAAAATTCAACAAACTGTTAAGTTGAATGTTAAAGACAGAAGAAAAATCAGTTTTGATAGAATTTACGTAATAGATGGTTAACGGGGACTCGCATAAAGAAAAACACACTACTATTGCTATTGTTACCAAAAATGTTTGAATGTTCAAGATAGGAGAATTTTCCACGAGGTGGTTGGTAGAAGGGGGAGGGGGTCGGGGAGCACCCCGCGAAAAAGGAAAAAAACACACCGGACTATTGCTAATTATACCAAAAATTGTTAGGTTAAACATTCAAGATGGGAGAAAAAGAGTTTTGACAGGGTTTATCACGTGCCGGGCCGCAAACAAAGGGGGGCTCGGGGGGCGGAGCCCCCCGCATAAAAAAAACACACCGTACTATTGCTAATTATACCAAAAATTGTTAGGTTAATCATTTAAGATGGGAGAAAAAGAGTTTTGATAGGGCTTACCACGGGATAGGCAGTAAACAAGGGGGGCTCGGGGGGCGGAGCCCCCCGCATAAAGAAAAAACACCCCGCACTATTGCTAAGTATACCAAAAATTTTTAGGTTAAACATTCAAGATGGGAGAATAAGAGTTTTGATAGGGTTTAGCACGTGACGGGCCGTAAAGAAAGGAAGGCTCGGGGGGCGGAGCCCCCCGCATAAAGAAAAAACACCGTAGTATTGCTAATTATACCAAAAATTGTTAGGTTAATCATTTAAGATGGGAGAAAAAGAGTTTTGATAGGGCTTACCACGGGACAGGCGGTAAACAAGGGGGGCTCGGGGGGCGGAGCCCCCCGCATAAACAAAAAATACCCCGTACTATTGCTAAGTATAGCAAGAATTGTTAGGTTAAACATTCAAGATGGGAGAAAAAGAGTTTTGATAGGGCTCAGCACGTGACGGGCAGCAAAGAAAGGGGGCTCGGGGGGCGGAGCCCCCCGCATAAAGAAAAGTACACACCGTAGTATTGCTAATTATACCAAGAATTGTTAGATTATATAAAGAATTTAAGATGGGAGAAAAAGAGTTTTTATAGGGCTTACCACGTAATAGGCAGTAAAGAAAGGAGGCCCCGGGGGGAGGAGCCCCCGCATAAAGAAAAAACACACCGCACTATTGCTAACTTTTGCTAAATTTTTAGGTTGAACATTTAACATGAGAGAAAAAGAGTTTCGATAGGTTTTACCATGTGACGGGCGGTAAACAAAGGGAGGCTCAGGGAGCTCCCCGCATGAAGATAAAAAAAACACCATACCATTGCTAATTATACCACAAATTGTTAGGTTAAACATTTAAGATGGGAGAAAAAGAGTTTTGATAGGTTTTAGCACGTGAAAGGCAGTTAAAGGGGGACCACCAGCATAAAGAAAAAACACACTGCGCTATTGCTAATAAACAAATATAATAATATATATTATACATATGTAAGGACAAACTGACAACAACCCAACCTTCAAAAACGAAAAAAGAATTTTCCAAATCAGTCCAGCGATCTTCAAGTAGGTAACCGGTGGACAAACATTTAAAAAAAGCAAAATATTAAATCGACAACCTCTCCTTCGAAATCCTGAAGTCGGTTAAAAACAGTAGACGTAAATATTACATCGTTTTGGGTTAAATTAAAACAAATAGGAATATAAAAGTCAGAAAACCTAGTCGTTAAAATAATGATTATTGACGCCGAGTCGTCAAAATACCTAACAGAACAGTAAATACGCAATAAAATATTTTCCCCGCCATCGCGATAATGCGATTTTTATACTTTTTACGGCCAATGCCGTCTGGTGAAAGGTATTGCTATACTAATCGTAACAGCCATTTAAAATATCATTTAAAGTTACATCGTAGTCTCTCTTCCATAAGATTCAAATTCAAACTGTTTAGCCAGTGGTTGTTATGACTATTGGGGCTATATTAAACTGCCCGAGGCGATAAACGTCACTTTTAAGGAAAACACAAATAAGCTCTCCGAAATGCCTCCATTTAATTCGTGGATTTATAACCTGCTTCATAAACTTGTTAATTTATCTGATGCACCTAATTTGACACAATATTTAACGGATGAGGTTAAAATAGTACACCTCAGAACAAAGCTCACAGCTACAGAAAAATAGGCCCAAGCGTCACCGACTACTTCACTATTCCAACTAGTCATGCTAAAACATGCTATATTAAATTTATTACATACATACAAGTACATCTACATTTCGTGAGTAGGTACGCAATATTTAAAAGGCTTTGATCAAACAAAAAATATTTATTTTTCATCACACTTGCCAATAAAACTTGCTATTTTACGCAATTGGGGCGGATGGAAAATCGCATTTTACCCCCAATGGGGTCATAGTTTCTTTTTTATTACATATAACTAAATCGTGTGAATCGAGAAGCTTATAAGCATAATATTTGCTTTAAATCAAGCTATGAATGAATTTCATTTTTAAAATACTGACGTTAATAATAAAAAAATGTTCGTATATGCAGCCACGATTAAATAAAATATTTATATTTTCCTAAGTGTGTACCTACATGGTATCTATACATATATCTATACATATATTAAAGCTGAAGAGGGTCGAAAGTCTGTACATGGAAGATATTCGAAAAAAAATTGGCTGCGGATACCAAGAATCATTGCAGAACACGTTCCAACATTTTTAGAATTTTTGTCTGTTTATCTGTTGGTCTGTTTATTTGACCGCGCATCACGTGAAAACAGCTGAACGGATTTTGATAACATTTTGTATAGAGATAGTTTGAGTCCTGGGAAAGGACATAGGATAGTTTGCATCCCGAAAATCAACCCTGGAGGGGGTGAAAGTTTATATGAAGATTTTTTTACCGCTAACACGATTTAGACGAAAATTAGTATGGAGATAATTTGAGTCCCGAGAAACGACATAAATAGTTTTTATCCAGAAAATCAACCCTAGAGAGGGTGAAAAGGGGGTTGGAAGTTTGTATGGGGAATCAATAACCGCTGAACGCTGGAACTGGAAATAGTTTGAGCTCTGGGGAAGGATATAGAATAATTGATATTCAGAAGTAATTCCTTAAGGGGGATTACTAATTCCACGCAGACAAAGTCGCTGGCAAAAGCTAGTACTTACCTCTATACCAGTAAAAAAAAATTAAATACTTAGTTAGGAATTCTGTTTTATGTAGGTATACGTATGTTTGCTTTCGAGCTAACTCTATGTAATCGTGTAGAATTACTGATGATCTTACTTAAAGTTTTGGTCTTTATACATTTACAATGTACCTACGTTTTAATTTTTGCTCGTGATACAGGCCACACACGGTAGGTACATACATAGGTAAGTACCTAGTATTAGATATTCCTAATACTTTGGCCGATGGAACATTATTTGTTATTCAAACCTAAGCACTATATAAGCAATATATAAGTATATAGTGCTTAGGTTTGAATAACAAATAATGTTCCATCGGCCAAAGTATTAGGAATATCTAATACTATGTACCTAATACAACGTAGCGTAGTAACCTGTAAATAGTATTTTATCAAAAGGTAATTATCTACAGACATGTTTTCGGGAAACCGACATCGCCAAACCAATAATTCCTTTCTTAACTCAACTTACACTTCACTGAATTTAAGTTTACCTAATACATTTCCAATTTCCCTTTCCCAACGAAAAAGGTCCTATGTTAATACAAGATTTATTGCGTTTACGACGTTTTGGGGTTAGAGGGCAGGTTCCTCCGGAGATGCAATCTGCACCAAACCACTTCTTCGCTGCCTCGTTTTCCAAAAAGCCTAGTTCAATTACAGCTTCCACATCTAGACTTGATTCGTTCGACATCACAATCCGTTCGCCGCGACTATTGAAAAACGTTCCACAGTGGGTGCCAGGTGGGTTCATTTTTTCATCATTTTTGCTCGTAAATTGTGGCATTCGTGGCAAAGCAATAGTACGGGCGGGTACCGTAGTATCTGCTACGTTACGTGATACAAAGATAAGCCCCATGGCATATGTTCATAAAAGTGATGCTGAGTTCCTATTTACCTACGTCATTTGATACCAAGATGATTCTTGTGGCAACAAATAGTAATTTGTATTTAGGTACAGAAAACCTCAGCCAGAAAAAACAGTCAAAAAACAAAAACTATCCTCAAGCCGACTACGCCAACTGGGGTTCAACTGGAAGGCCCAATTGCATTTATAAGGACAAGAGTTTCCTTTGCCTCATACTAGCGGAAAAGGCACGAGATACCATTGAAGACGTCATAATATAATAAAAATCGAAGCGGTTTTAAACTCGAGCCCACTGTAACCGCGCCGCCCTGGATCGAGTTAATTTGGCAGCTATCGCCGACTGCGCGATCGCACGGAAAATTGGCCCCTTCCCCATTCCATTACGGCCCGTTATGCCGTGCAAAGATCAAGGATTCTGCAGTCAAACATACAGACTTAAGTACAGTCAGCAGCAACTGTAGCTAAGCAGGTATTAGGGTGTTCAAAATGAGGTTTACACGACTTTACTGTTAAGAGAATAAGAGCGTGTGTAGGTCATTTAGAACACCCTACCAACTTAGCTACTTTTGCTGCTGACTGTACCATGGGGTTTGAGGATTATACGCTTTTTTGCGCTATCTCGCTCGCGCGCCGGCGCCGAACGCGGATCCGTCGCCAGTGTGATAATCGCCTAATGTAAACTTGAGTTATTAATTGAGTTAGGCATATCGCAAATTCTGTGTTGACTATTGTAGATTCGAAGCAAGATTTGAATAAATCCCAGTTTCCATTATACTTGCGTATGAAGGTATTGCCTGTAACTTAGCAAATAAAATCGTCGCAGCTAAGGCGTCTTTCACACTGCTGCGGTTTCCGCATGCGATGCCGGTGCGCGAGCGAGATAACGCTCTGTGTGTGTATAGCGGTGTCACGCTTGCAAACCGTCGGTGCACGCAGTTGCGGCGCCAGGTGATAATCGCCTACATCTTCCTCAGGCTGGCTCTACATGATGGGCCATCATAGGGACGCAGCTATACGACGGAATGAGATCGCAATATCGTTAGCTCTGTCTAACGCATAGCTGCGTCCCTATGATGGCCCATCATGTAGAGGAGCCATTAGCAACTGGCCAGAGGAAGCACATAATCAGGAGTCGTGGAGCCGAGGGCTCTCCCCTTGACCACCACGCCTTTGCTCAACAGTGAGACACTCTAACTCTTTTATATTAAACTAGCGACCCGCCCCGACTTTGCACGGGTGCAATTATACAATAAACCTTCCTCTTGAATCACTCTATCTATTAAAAAAAACCGCATCAAAATCCGTTGCGTAATTTTAAAGATCTAAGCATACATAGGGACAGAGCAGAAGGCGACTTTGTTTTATACTATGTAGTTGATTAAAGATAAATTTTGCTATCGACCCAATGTGTGTTCAAAACGCGAGAGTTTTATTAACAGTTTTCCTAAAATCACGCAACAGGATATCACGGAAAATACACGTACCTATATCTTTTTGCACCGTAAAAGTACTTCCACAGAAATGTTGTTTTAATCTAACCTGCCAGATTGATTACTGTTGCCTTTGATATAAAATAACATGAAAAATATTCGTTGCGAATAAAGCGAAAAGTTTTTACGTAATTCATGAAAAATGTATTAGATTCATATTTTTTACTGCCCATCTATATGAAATATTACTACCACTACAGAAATGTTGATTTAAGCTGCCAGATTGATTCGAACATTGATATAAAATAACATAAAAATTCTTACGAAAGAGTTTTTGATGTGATAGTGTCATATAAATTGATGATGATGAACACCGGTAGCATGCACGAAAAGTGTCACGTTCCATTCCGGTCACGTGGGCAGATCTCCATGGTAAACGGTCACAAGCCATACGATTGAGAAACATGTAAAATGACCACCTGGTCATAAATATCTGAACAACGCCTCTATTGTCAAGGCGATAAAATGCATGTTCAGATATTTTTCAGTACCTCGGCCGCTCTGATATTTTTGATGGCGACGGTACTGCATTTTGTTTGATTCTTTTTCTTAATAAATTCAGTGATAATAATTCAATTCAATTCAAAAAAAAAAAAGAAAAACCAAATAAAAGTATGCAATTTTTTCATCAATGGATCTTATGACGTTATCACGCAAAATTATTGTCCGTAAACTGACTTAACAGGCAACCATTTTTTTATGATGAAAATAATTTAGGCCTTGGGTTTTCTGACCACCCGTCGCCGGCGGCCGGCGACCGACGCCATACAAACATCCGATCGAATCCGATGTTTTGTATGGCGTCGGTCGCCGGCCGCCGGCGACGGGTGGTCAGAAAACCCAAGGCCTTAGTGTAAGTCCTGAGTGGACGCTCGTGGCGGGGCGTGCAGCGGGGCGGGGCGGGCGGCGTGCATGTCAAACAAAGGACACTCGTACTGGTGTCCTGAGTCGACGCTGCACAAAGTGTATGGACGCTCGCTCGCCCCGCTGCACGCCCCGCTGCACGCCCCGCCACGAGCGTCCACTCAGGCCTTACACTTAGGTTCAATGCCTTCTTAGAGCATCTACGTCAGAGGTCCCTGAAATTTACTTCCCGGTGGAAAGTTTGTAGGATTTTTCGTTCAGTCGTCTTATAATGTCGTGTTAAAACCATAAGCGGTCCAGACAGCGTATATGGCTTTCCGTATTCAATACGTCCCCCTATGAGAGACGAGACAGGTACGCTTTTCTACGGCCCGAAACAACTGAAATAGCGTACCGAGTATGTCACCTCGAAGTGACGAATTGGATACGCTTTTGCAACTACCGTAAAGGCTTAAACCATTAAAAAACCGTATGTAATACATCTACCAAGAGAGGTGACGAACTAGGTACGGTTTTTGACGAAGCGCTCGAAAGAAAGCGTATCTGACTCATCGCTTCAAATACCTCCTTTCTAAGGTCATAGTTTGTGAAAAAAATGTGATGTAAAATTCAATCCCAACGTTATCATGACTGATGATTCAGGTGCTGAACGAAATGCACTTGCTGTCGCTTTCCTTCAATCTACGCTGTTATTGTGCATTTTTCATATAACATAAAATATAAATAAATGTTTTCCAATAAAATGCCTTCGCAACCTTTTTTTAAACATTACAGTTAAGTTGAAATAAACAGATATATGTTTTTACTATAAAGCCGCACGTTCCTATAATATATCCAATGATTTCAGTACATAGGTATAGGTAGTGCATGTGCATACTACAGTATAATAGGCACGTAACGTAATTAAATTATAAACATCTTCACGCGTGATGCCTATCATTTTTTTTACGCAGACAAGTCAATTGTAACAACCCTAGTATAGGCCAAATTAGGCACCTGTGTTCTAAAAAAATATTTCACAATATTACCCATCGGAATTCAAGCCTTAATATGGTATATTTACAAAAAAAGTAGACAAAACAAAGAAAAGAGTATTATTACTGATCATTTCAATAGACTGCAAGAAGCTATGTTATTTACTTTTTGAAGTAATGATAAAAGTTTTGGAGACATCGAGAAAACACGTGTCTGTCTGTTTGCATTCCTTGACAATAAATTGTGTTCAAAATTAACTGTGATGGTACAAAAATAATTATAAAAATGGGTTGCCAAATAAATCATACGACTATAGACTATTATTAGAATTGAAAAGTATATAGCGTTTTGGAAGAAAATCGTATTTTTTTAAACAGGCAATGTGGAGGTTCAAAGGCAACGTTACTAGCACTTGACGGTACTAGAAAATACACTAAACAAATAAATTAGAAAGTCAGTGTTAGGTAGTAATATTAGATAAACATTCGTAATTAGTTTAAAATTTAATAGTTCATACTTCATTTTAATATTACAATTAACTTCACTTTATAATTAGTTAATTACTTAACAGTACTCTTCCATGTTCGCTACAAATCCGCCTAACAAATGATAATTGATAATACGTGGCATTTACAATTATTTAGTAATTTGGAATCAGAAAGTAGACAAAAATATTTTTTCACCTCCCTAGCTCGGAAAGGCCTTTTTTATTCTTTAAAAACAGATAGCAAAACTGCATTTTATTCACAAGGGAGCAAAGAATATTTGAAATTCGAACGTGTTGTGGCGGCCTGCTCGCCCGCCACTACCTAAGTCCCCGCGCCTGCGTGTTGCAGCGCGCGGTTGCCTAGCAACGAGACACACAACACTACGATACCTAACCGTTATATATGAATTACTCTGCTGATTTTCCCAATCTAATTATTAGTGCTGTATATAACCATCTTGTGTAAATATACTGTAAATACTCCGCCAGCGCATTTATTACTTCAACTTCAATTAACAACCTGCCGTCCAACTGCTGGTAGGTAACCTTTACTCTATCTATCTACTACAGTGTTATTAGTTAGGTTTTTTGGAACGAAGTTCCTTATCGGACGGTTGGCGGAGAAGTAAAAAAAGTCAAAAAACAAAAAAGTAAAAAATGTTTTTTTCATTTTTTGCTTTTTTGTTTTTTGACTTTTTTTAAAAAAAAGTCAAAAACGTCAAAAAAGTCATAAAAATCTACGTCTCGTGTGTTGCAACACTCACTACGCTCAGGATTCTATTTTTGAACTACTCGCTTCGCTCAGGATTCTATTTTCGAACCACTCGCTTCGCTCGTGGTTCAACCCTAGAATCCATTCGCTAGCTCGTAGTTCAACCCTAGAATCCATTCGCTAGCTCGTGCTTCAAGTCCACACTCGCGGTTAAAATACAACTTTGCACCCTTGTATAACAAATAACTATTTATTCTTTCCAATATTTGTAAGTTCCCCTCGTGAAACTCCAATCTAAATACTGAACCATACAAAATTAAAAAATACAGCGTCTATAAAATGAGGTATCAAATGTTTGAATCATGAACACAATTTTATAGTTATGATGGTTTTTCTTCTTTTGGTGTCGAGGTTTCCTTAAGTTTGGTGGTTATGTTAGAGTACCTACTCGTAACAGTTAGTTGTCTTTAACATAGGACTAATATTGTGGTATCGTTAGCAGTCGTTCTGCTTAATACAAAAAAATTGTAGGACTAACAATTCCAACATATATATTATATTGGTATAAGCGTTTGCACTGAACTGTTTGTCACCAAGAAGAAACTTAAAAATATGCCTCTTTTTAAACAAAATCATGACTATTTTGTAGAGGCTGAATTTCTTAATTTTGTATGGTTCCCTATTTAGATTTGCCATATTCTCATTTCTGCTCCTAAATTACAAAATAACCGTAAATACCATGTGTTATGTGTTATCATATGTTAGGCGGATTAATTTCTCCGGATTCTACTAAGATGCTACTATTAGGACAGTTTTGCACCTAAGTGTATATTCTTGTTAAATGAAGACTCAATCAGTACGGATTTCTGTAACTTTATCAAGCGTAATAACTGTAAAAGCGTATCGTCTTCGTCACCTCGAGGTGACATACTCGGTACGCTATTTCAGTTGTTTAGAGCCTTGGGAAAGCGTACCTGTCTCGTCTCTCATAGGGGGACGTACTGAATACGGAAATAAGTATAGTGTAGCTATCCATAAATCACAGTAACAGTAGAAGTAATAAGCTATGCTCATCTCTTTTTGAGTGGTGAGGTACTCGCGTCAAAAAAAGTCAGTATTATTTTTACTGAGAATGCTAGAAGTGAAACGTTTCTAAGTGTATTTAACCTGGAATTGGTCGTGAAGGCTCACCGTAGTCGGATATCTCCTCTAGATACGTAATCAATAAAAAATAATTTACTGATTGATAATTAAGTTAAGGGGACGTAATAAAAATAATTCCTTTTTACCCTGACAGACCGGAGACAGTACAGTTATAGAATGGCTGTTTGCTTTTTACACGACTGCCCAAAAAAAGGAGTGTATTGTTTTCAGGGTTCATGTATGTATGTGGGTAAAATAAAATTCTTTGTTCCACTAGAACAACTGAACGGCTGAACCGATTTAGATGTATGGGGTATCATTAGAATCGTTACGTTATCCCAAGTAACATAGGCTATGTGACGTTACAGTAAAAACAATATGGCGGACAAAATATTCCAGATTGACCAGCCCTAAGAAAAAATTTTTTTGCAAACCTATCGAGTGGGGTATCAAAATGAAGAGCTTTTCACGCTGATTACAAAAATGTATATAATACATATATAAAATTCTTCTTTCGTGAATACGAACATTTTAGAAATTTTATCAAAAGTCAAAAGGAAGGGCGTTGGAAGTTGGGTCGAAAGATGTATAAAACTTACATGTTTACTTGTAATAAATATTAGAGACTAGGGAGGAATAATAATATAGTTATAGCAATGGCTCGTAGTTACAGTATCCGAAAGGCAACCGGATAGCTCGCGGTAGGTATTTAACGGCTCTCTACGTGTTGTGGAACAAACCTGTGCAACCCAGATTTACCCACGTTGTACTTTGTGTTTCATCCCCCCCCCCTCCTTTTTCTGATGGCTGACGAATCGATTACCGACCAGCCGGTGCACAGAGCGATTTGCATGCTCGATCTGGATCACATAAAAATATTGGAAATTGAGAGGAGGAGGATGAAAAACGACGTCCAACGTGAGTCATTTCGGGTTGCATAGGGTGGTTCCACAGCACGTAGGGAGCTTAAAGGTCACAGCTCATTAGAGCGCCTCGGCACCCGACCCTCACCGCCTCACTTCGAGCGGTTAAATAGTTATTCTTTATATGAATTTGTATGACCATGCGCTCACTACATCTACTCGACAACGAGTGGACGCTGAGCGACGAGGCGATGTGGGTTGGCTCAGTCGGCTGCCGAGGCGCTCTAATGACCTCTAATACCGTGAGCCATCCGGTTGCCTCGCGGACACTGCAACTACGCGTCATTACCCTGAATGTAATTAGCCTCTTGGATCCTAAAAAACAAGTAAAGAGGTACGTATGTAAATGAAAAGTTATCATCCTCCTAGCGTTTATCCCTGCTTTTTGCCACGGCTCAATTGAGCCTGGGATCCGCTTGGCAACCTTATCCCATGAATTGGCGTATGCACTAGTTTTTTTACGAAAGCGAATACCATCTTTTCTTTCAACGCAGAGGGGAAACCTGGGCCTTATTGGGATTAGGTTATTCGGTTTGTCTCACGAAATTTTCCTTCACCGAAAAGCGACTGGTAAATATCAAATGATATTTCGTACAGAAGTTCCAAAAAACTCAGTGGTACAAGGGTTTGAACACCAGATCTTCGGACGTCTTACTACCAGGCTACCAGCGCTTTTTACGTGATAAAAAGTAATTAAACAATTTTTTAGGGTTCCGTAGTCAACTATATAAAAACCTTTATAGTTTCGCCATGTCCGTCCGTCCGTCCGCGGTCTAGCTCAGTGACCGTTAGCACTAGAAAGCTGAAATTTGGTTTGAATATATTATGTGCATTAACCAAGCCGACAAAATGGTAGAATAAAAACTGGAAAATATATTTTGTTAGAGTACCTCCCGTACACGTGAAGTGGGGGGAGAAATTTGTTTTGTTCCAACCCAGTTGTGTAGGGTATCGTTGGATAGGTCTTTAAAAAAAATAGGGTCTTTTAAAACAGTTTTTGAATAAAACTAATATTTTCGTAAATAATAGCTCCGAAAGTTTAAAACAGGGCGTCCCCCCATGTAACTTTTGAACCGTGGGTCCAAAAATTTTGCAAAAATCATGAAAGTGAGGCATATTTAATAAGTACCTTCAATGAAAACTATATTGAATTAAATCGGTTGAGCCTTTTTTGAGTTATCACTAATAAACCCATAGTGAAAGGACGTAAGTGAAATGACGTAAGCGCCGCCAAATTTCCCGTAAGAAACGACCTTTTAAATTAATGAATTGTAACAGGCCGGCAACTACGGAACCCTACATTGAGCATGGCCTGACATGCTCTTGACCGGTTTTTATACTTTCGACTACTAATCCAAAGTTCGTTTAATTATTCTATGTCACTAAAAGGTTTCAAATAAATAAAATAATTAAAAATTAAAAAACACGACTGCGTTTGTTTTAAATGAACTGAAAAGTTAAAAATAATTCCTAAACATGATAGAGAATGTCTTTGAAACCTTATTATGGTTGAGACTGTGCCTTCCTACACCCTGATGTATGCTGGATCTATTAAAATCTTATTTTAGTTCGATCGCAGTCGGGGGACCTTTTTATAGGTATTGTGTTATACAGTTTAAAAGGTCCCCCGACTACGGTCGAAGTAAAATAAGATGTTAAAAGATCCAGCATACATCAGGGTGTAGGAAGGCACAGTCTCAACCATAATAAGGTTTCAAAGACATTCTCTATCATGTTTAAAGTGAGGCATATTTAATAAGTACCTTCAATGAAAACTATATTGAATTAAATCGGTTGAGCCTTTTTTGAGTTATCACTAATAAACCCATAGTGAAAGGACGTAAGTGAAATGACGTAAGCGCCGCCAAATTTCCCGTAAGAAACGACCTTTTAAATTAATGAATTGTAACAGGCCGGCAACTACGGAACCCTACATTGAGCATGGCCTGACATGCTCTTGACCGGTTTTTATACTTTCGACTACTAATCCAAAGTTCGTTTAATTATTCTATGTCACTAAAAGGTTTCAAATAAATAAAATAATTAAAAATTAAAAAACACGACTGCGTTTGTTTTAAATGAACTGAAAAGTTAAAAATAATTCCTAAACATGATAGAGAATGTCTTTGAAACCTTATTATGGTTGAGACTGTGCCTTCCTACACCCTGATGTATGCTGGATCTATTAAAATCTTATTTTAGTTCGATCGCAGTCGGGGGACCTTTTTATAGGTATTGTGTTATACAGTTTAAAAGGTCCCCCGACTACGGTCGAAGTAAAATAAGATGTTAAAAGATCCAGCATACATCAGGGTGTAGGAAGGCACAGTCTCAACCATAATAAGGTTTCAAAGACATTCTCTATCATGTTTAGGAATTATTTTTAACTTTTCAGTTCATTTAAAACAAACGCAGTCGTGTTTTTTAATTTTTAATTATTTTATTTTTAGTTGTGTACTTTCTGGGTCTCGAATTCTACATACAAACGAATATCCCGAAATTATTTCCAAAATTGTTTGTCCGATTTCGTTGCGGTTTCGAGGAAGGTTAGGTGTCACCAGCAATTGTTTTTATACACTTAGGTTTTAAATTGATAAGCTCGATATAGAGTAATCTTTAATCAGGGGTATACTTATTATTTTAATAATTTAATCTTGCATAATATTACTACTAGTGGTTCTGTGAACCGTAGACTTCGGAGAACATAAATAACGAGACAGCAAACTTTCCCCCTTTTCCCCCTCATTTTCCCCCCAATCAAAAAAATGGCTCGACAATTTTTGGCAAATAAATCAAGGAACGTACATGCCAAATTTCATCGAAATCGGATGAAAAATGCGACCTCTAGACCGACACTGACCAACCAACCAACCAATACCCACACATCAATCTGCCAAATCGTCGTACCAGTGGAAACGGAGACGTTCGTCGCCTCGCTGCGCTCGGCTCCTCAGTCAATTAAGTGAATGGTAGTAACGTAACTACTAAAACGATTATAGATTTTAGAAATTTGTCGAACAATCCTTAACAGGCAATAGACCGATGCGTAACGCTGAAAGAACGTAATAAATATAAATAACGGGCCTTGGGTTCAAAATTACTTTCAAGCAATTTGTCAGGGAAAAAGTGTCCCGCTTCGAAACAAACGGGTCAACCTTTTTTTGGGGAGTTGGATACTATTGTTTTCGTATAGGCACCATCGGGATCATAATTGCATACCTAATTTCATAGGTATTTCAGGATGGACTTTCATGTAGTGTTCGTGATTTAAACCATTGCAAACATATGCGAATGAGTGCAATTGTTTTTATACCATTATGACGTCATCTATTTGACGCACGATTTGCCATTGACACTGATAAAGCTTATTGGAAGACCCACACGCCTGTGCCACTCCGTAATGGAATCTCATCGCACACTTTCATAACTCATAAAAAGTATCGAAACGCCGTCATAACATACAGCTGTTTTTACTATTGGATACGGCTCCACACTTAGGGATGTAATCAATATTCGTACTTGTATCACTCGTATGTATTCGCCGGTTCCATCCCCGTATTCTGCCAACCCCACCAAGATAACCAAAAAAAATCGTCACTCTCGTTGTACTTTCGGTCTTAGGATGCCGCCTAAATTAATTGTTTCTGTAACATATTATTATACAGTCGCCATCAAATATATCGAAGCGGCCACGGTAGGTACTCAAAAATATCTGAACATGCACTTTATCGCCTTGACAATAAAGGCGTTGTTTAGATATTTGTGACCACCTTGGCCGCTCCGATATATCTGATGGCGACTGTTAGCTATGTTTACTATGAGTGTATACTCATTACTCATTATTGTGTAATACCCGTCCCATGGTGTCTTCCTTTTTTCCATAACGTCCCCGGCACAAGCATTGGGTCCTGTGTATAGAAATTGTTATTATAGGTACAATCGACGTCAAAGATATGTTTACTTAGGTACACTATTACAAAGGAATAAGGTGATAGAGAAGATATCTTTACGTCGAGTGAACAAGATGGCAGACCCTTCAAGCTCCAAATAACATGAATATATACTCTTTATGCCACACCTGGCCATAAAGTGGCTTTTTCCACACGCTGCGCGTACGGAAAAAGACGCTTTCTGGCCAAGTGTAGACATAAAATGATGTACACAACACGGGAGGTAATAAAGAAAGCCCTCGATCGCATATTTACGTCCCTCGCTTGCAGCTCGGGCCGCAAACTTCTGCAATCTCGGCCTTTCTTTGTTTTACAACCCTAGTTGTGTAATGTACTATTATGAATGAATACACTTCAAAAAAAATATAGTCAATAAAAGTTACATACCTATACCTGCTTAAGTAGGTACTATACCTTGTGCAACCTAAGAAGCGGTTTTTGACACCTGTCATCTCAGTACATTTTATAAGAAGAATTCTGACATCCACAGCTATAACACTAGAAATAAAAACAAGCTTGCTACCAGACGATGTCGTGTCCGCAAAGCATATAAGTCATTTTTTGGCCAGGGTATTCATATTTATAACAAGTTACCCGTCGATGTTTTGAATCTATCATTTCCCGCTCTTAAGAAATACTTGAAAAAAACTTTAATGTCAAAGGGTTATTACAGGGTCGAGGACTATATGACAGACATATATGCATGGCCCAAACCAGAATCTATAAAATCATCTAACATTTAGAGGACACAGTTCAAGTAAGAAAGAATATCAAACGTATTGCGAAGCAGTCAGATTTGGATTTTATTTTTATTTTTCATTTTAATTACACAATAGGCAGGTACATGTCTGTCTCTCAAGCTGTTTTGATATGCCTTCTTGAAGAACTACGCATTATTGTATATAGTATCTTTAATGTATTTGTAGTACTGTTTTGAAAAAATAAGTCCCGCCGAGTTTCTTGCCGGTAATAAGTAATACTTCTCGGGTCAGAGGTTGTAGGGTTAGAACCGGTGGTAGTTTCTTTTCTCTCTGACGTTCATAAGTGCATTGTAATGTGCCTAAATTGAAGAATAAATATCTTTTATCTTTTATAACCTAAAATCGATTTTAGGTTATAAAATATAGTGAGATGACAGGTGTCAAAATCCGCTTCTTAGGTTGCACAAGGTATAGTATGTCTACTATGTATAATTCACTTGCAAAGTTATAGTACTTGTAGTGTAAGTTTTTAACATTCTGTTGAAAATACTTAGAGGTAAAACAATTTGCTGTCTTATCGCTAAAAAGCTTTCGCATAATTTTCGCCTATCAAAGAAAACAAATCACAAAGGTACAATATCTAACTCACCTAATATTTATCTCACGCTACGGTTAATCTCAACCCAATTACTTTAAAACGCGGCATACTCGTAGACCCCAATATTTTTATACCGGAGGTACGAGGGCTCGATATTTCAATTGTTCAGTGGACCGACAGAGTTTATAGGCGCACTGTGGGCCGAAGACGAGACTTAGAGGACAAAGTTTTTGTAAATATTTTTTTTACCTACAGAAAAATATTCTTACACAAGGTGCCAACTGTTACTTAATTGTCTTGCGTACAGACAGCATTAATAGTATCTTCCTACACAAAAGCCGCAAAAATATCGTATGTGACACGCTCCTATGGCTCTACAAAGAAGAGCGTGTCACATATTTTTGCGGCCTTCGTGTAGGAAGATACTTACTATTGTTGCTGACAGTACTTGCCTGCTTGATGATGCTTAATTGTTTGAAGTGAAAACTTCTTTAGCCGCGTTGGCACGTTTTGGTGGGAAAATCTTATTGGTTCGCGTCACCGACACCGTCACAAGCGATTCGATCAAAAAACATGTAACATGAAACGTAAATTGTAAATGTAAAATAAAGTAAAGTAAAGTCCAAAGTTATTAGTGAAAATTTTAATTTACTTTCTAAAATAAAAAGTTACGAGTTTTCACTTCTATCGGCAGTCCCTATAACTGCCATGGGTCATAGTTTGAGCTGATCATGGCCGCAGCTTCGGGAACCATTTTTTGTTTTTTGTTCATTTTCTTGGTTCAGTGTGTAATATTGATAGCTTATTGTGCGGTGATCTAACGAACAAGGGACAGCTAATGACGAATTAGTCTTAAATGGCGTGTAACCATTGATTGGTTGAACAACCTGTAGCCTCCTCGTGCCTTTTGTAGAGAGCTATCACTCTACGAATAGCAACTAGCAAGGCTTATGCCATCTACTAAACAACGTTGCCTACAACTTATTTGATTAAACAAAATACTTATTGATTGAAGACATTGTACCATGCATTGAACCTATACAGTGTGTCTCTGTAATAGGAGCAATAAATTAAAACGTAGATTCTACTCCTTAAACCAGGAAACGTTTGTTCAGCGACTTTTAAAAATAACGTATGGTTTGATTTTTAGGACACTTTAAAGTTTTTTCGAACACGCAATGTATTCCGAAATTGACTATGTCTGTAGGGTGACAAGCAATGTCAATTAGACGGATTTTAACGTTCATTGAAAATACTATTTAGTTTGTATGAAAAAGAGACAATCTACAAAATAAGTACATATTTTTTTAAAGTTGTTGAACAAAAGTTTTGTGGTTTGAGGAGTAGAATCTATGTTTTAATTTATTGTTCCTATTACAGAGACACACTGTATAAAGATTGAATCTTACAAGCTCTTATTTCCCGCCTTTTTATTATACTTGACATTGGCTACAGGCAATACTGCCTAAAGTCCATAAGAAAAAAATATATAACTGCCATTTTTGTCCGATGAAAGCTAGTTGAAACCCCACAGTGTTCCGCCGCGTGACGTCGTAATAGGGACACAAACATTACCCCTTTTAAATTGAATTTGCAGCAATTTATCAGTCGGCCTGATAAAATACGGCGCCCTTTCAAGCAGTTTATATGGAGCTGTATTTACGTTTATTAAATGTTTTGCTTCGTTCATTAGGCACCATTGATTTTTTGATTGAATTATGAAGCTCGTGCTCGAATTACATTTTCAATATTGTTTATTGTAAAAATACACAACAAAAATGAGGAAGGTAACTGCCAAAGCACTGCCAAAGTGATATCTCCAATTTGTAACATAGATATTGTCATCCTTACCTTCTACCATCCATATCTCCAACATTGGTCCTTAGAAAAGCAAAATTTGTATGGCGCGAAGTAGTTTTTATTTTTTTCGCTAAAATTACCCTTTTTTTGTTCTCGAATTGCTCCGGAATTGAAATCCACCGGTTTCTGAAATACAGTAAAATTAAAATACTGTAGATTAACGCCATAAGGAATGTTTTTGCCTAAGCTTTTTGACTATACCTATACTACTTAGTTAAATAAAATTGTGTGGATAGAGGGTAGGGTGGACCGAGTTGGATCGGAACGCATTTTTATTTCGCTGAATTACAAAAGAGTACTTAATATTGCCGTAACGCAACGGACAATTTTTTTTTCAATTTAGGATTATTGTATTTATTCTAAATACCTAAACAGAGCTTTTCAGACGTATTTTAGCCATCCCGCACGAAAAAAGTAGCAAGTATGAAACTATTTAAAATAAAATCTAATCTATTCTAATTTTGAATACAGCAGCAATATATAAACAAACCAACCTCAATTCAAGCTATATATATAAACTTCACAGCAATAAAGGAATAAGTTGCATTTTATAAACGAACTCTTGTATTGGATATTGCAAGCGCACGTGATCGCCCCAAGATCTAAATTCACGAAACATTGGGACCTACCAGGGGTATAATATATTATAGAAAATCAATGTTGTTTGTTCTCAAAAGTACGAAGATTATTTATTCAAGTAAATATTAATAAAAAGGGTCCTGAATGTTTTGTCCGTTTGGTGTCACCTTATTACTCAGGTTTTTACCACAAATTCTATATGAAAACTTGTAATATGTGTTTAATTGTTATTTCAATTGATAGTCTTCGTGTTTAAGTCCCAAGGTACACTGCCTTTTTGGGTTTGGGAAAAAAATCGATTGTGGCAAAAAACGTTTTTGTGATATAATATCAAATTAGATAATGTAGGAAAGGTCCCTAATTATATTGTTATTAAAATGTCCAAAAATAACGATTACTCGAATTATATTCGTCATTGCTCTAATAGATTACAATTCCTTCTTATGGACTAAGAGCTGGCCACGTCAAATATGACACAATAATGGGAGTAACAAAACCCGTCTGTTAAGATTGCTGTACTATCCTTATTGCTAGATCCGGGCATCTGGCAGCTATTAATGGGTGGAGGTCCGAGTTACAGACTAGCAAAGTTTTTCAGTTGGCAAAAAGTAATACGAAAACAGGTAAAATAAAAGCTGCCCAAGGTAACCTTATTTTTTATGTTTGGTATGATTTTAATTTTAACTTAGCTTTTATTGATTATTTTTATTGTATTTCTTGTCTAACATTTATGGATCTGTTGGTCTGAAATAAATAAATTTTATTTGTTTATTTATTTAAAGGGGCCTATATTTTAACATTAATTCAAAAAATTCAAAAATTCAAAATATATTTATTTCATATTATATTGGTTTTACTATGGCAATACCCAGGTAGCAAACTGACGTCAGCGACGCATAAGCGACGTCAGTTATAGGTCATATTAAGGTCGGTCATTTATTCGCTGAAAACGTACGTTATAGTGACGTCAATTTAAGGTCAGGTTAAAAAGTGGACGTCGTACTGACGTCAATTGAGAGTCAGCATCTTGACGTACCATATTCACTGCAAAGTGGACGTCTTAATGACGTCAATTTAAGGTCAAAATCTGGACGTACCATGTTGGTCGCAACGTGGACGTCTTAATAACGTCAATTTAAGGTCAAAATCTGGACGTGCCATGTTGGTCGCAACGTGGACGTCTTAATAACGTCAATTTAAGGTCAGCATCTGGACGTACCGTATTCGTCGCAAAGTGGACGTCTTAATAACGTCAATTTAAGATCAGCATCTGGACGTACCGTATTCGTCGCAAAGTATACGTCTTAATAACGTCAATTTAAGGTCAGCATCTGGACGTACCGTATTCGTCGCAAAGTGGACGTCTTAATAACGTCCATTTAAGGTCAGCATCTGGACGAACCGTATTCGTCGCAAAGTGGACGTCTTAATAACGTCAATTTAAGGTCATCATCTGGACGTACCATGTTGGTCGCAACGTGGACGTCTTAATAACGTCAATTTAAGGTCAGAATCTGGACGTACCATGTACGTCGCAAAGTGGACGTCTTAATAACGTCAATTTAAGATCAGCATCTGGACGTACCGTATTCGTCGCAAAGTATACGTCTTAATAACGTCAATTTAAGGTCAGCATCTGGACGTACCGTATTCGTCGCAAAGTGGACGTCTTAATAACGTCCATTTAAGGTCAGCATCTGGACGTACCGTATTCGTCGCAAAGTGGACGTATTAATAACGTCAATTTAAGGTCATCATCTGGACGTACCGTGTTTGCCTCAAAGTGGCCGTCTTATTAACGTCAATTTAAGGTCAGCATCTGGACGTACCGTGTTTGCCGCAAAGCGGACGTCGTATTAACGTCAATTTAAGGTCAGCTTCTGGACGTACCGTGTTTACCGCAAAGTGGACGTCTTAATAACGTCAATTGAGGGTCAGCTTCTGGACGTGCCACATTCACCGCAAAATGGACGTCTTAATAACGTCCATTTAAGGTCAGCACCAGGACGTACCGTATTCGTCGCAAAGTGGACGTCTTAATAACGTCAATTGAGGGTCAGCTTCTGGACGTGCCACATTCACCGCAAAATGGACGTCTTAATAACGTCAATTTAAGGTCAGCATCTGGACGTACCGTATTCGTCGCAAAGTGGACGTCTTAATAACGTCCATTTAAGGTCAGCATCTGGACGTACCGTATTCGTCGCAAAGTGGACGTCTTAATAACGTCAATTTAAGGTCATCATCTGGACGTACCGTGTTTGCCTCAAAGTGGCCGTCTTATTAACGTCAATTTAAGGTCAGCATCTGGACGTACCGTGTTTGCCGCAAAGCGGACGTCGTATTAACGTCAATTTAAGGTCAGCTTGTGGACGTACCGTGTTTACCGCAAAGTGGACGTCTTAATAACGTCAATTGAGGGTCAGCTTCTGGACGTGCCACATTCACCGCAAAATGGACGTCTTAATAACGTCCATTTAAGGTCAGCACCAGGACGTACCGTATTCGTCGCAAAGTGGACGTCTTAATAACGTCAATTGAGGGCCAGCTTCTGGAAGTGCCACATTCACCGCAAAATGGACGTCTTAATAACGTCAATTGAAGGTCAGCTTCTGGACGTGCAATATTCACCGCGAAATGGACGTCTTAATAACGTCAATTTAAGGTCAGCATCTGAACGTACCGTGTTCCGTTGCGTGTTGTGTGTTCTCAAAAATGATTTTCCGAAAATATGGCTGGTTAAAACTTGTAACCGGCCCGTCTTATACCGTAATAAATAAAACTATCAGAGAAACTGCTGTGCGAGTCGTTCTTACATAGGGCTGCTGTTAGGTAGCACGAGTGTCCGAGTAATATTTTAAGAAAATAATAATAATGTTCAATTCACTCCATTCCACGGCGCTAACCTTGGTGCGACATGGCGAGCGAGGGGAACGGAGACGCGAGGGGGCGCCTCTAGCGGGGCTCGCCCGCGCCGGCCGGCCAGTACAATTAGTACAAACCAGTCAGCGCGGCGCATGGCAACTAGAAGGATCGTTACGTAATTTGCGCGCCAAAAATCGTACCTATCCCGTGTCCGCGACCAGTTCTAGACTTTTTAACTTGTTTTATTCTTCTATTGTGTGTATATGTGTTTTTTGCTCCATTTTTCTATGACCAATATAAAGTAGGACATTAGCTTTTTCTTCTCAACAACCCCGCCCTTTCACTTACAAAATTGGTCCTTACGAATTCGGATAAGTGAAATAGCTATGAGTGATCACAGTATAAAACGGACAACACGCAGCAAAACTAAAGCGATGCTAGAGAAACCTCCAGATTCAGGACTGGGGACTCCGTCGGGTGCCGACGTACCACAGCACGAGGCATCATCTTTGAAGTCAGAGTGCGTCCCCTCGGTGGGTGGTCAGAAGGGCCACGGAGATGAAGTACCACCGTCGGGGCTGATGACGCCGGAAACAGAGGTTTCGGTTCGGCCGAAGAGCCAGGCCAGCGTGGCCAGCTACACGTCGAAAGATTCAAAAGTTAGCCAGGCCTCCCTCAAAGCACGGCGCTTACGCGCTGAATATGAAGCGGATCTTGAGGTGGTCAAGATACATGAGAAGCTAATTAAAAAGAAGCTAGCCCTGGATATGGCCAACCTTCAAGTACAAGAGGAAGAGGAGAAGGAGGAGGCGGTGCCCAGTGTCAGGAGAGGAGAGGTGCCAGTGCCAGCGCCCAGTGTCGCGAGCGGAGAGGTATCAGCGCGCGTGAAGCGCTGGCTCGACGACACGCCCGCCAACTTCACGCCGTCCTATGCCGTTCCACGTGCACCATCGCCGCAGCATGAACCCGCCGCCCTGTTGCTACACTCCCGAGAACCCGCACCATCGCGGCCGCGCACGTTGTCACCCCAGCCGCTGCCACCACTACCGAAGAGCCAGACTCTATCGGATATTGATCGGCTAGCGGAGGCCATCAGCAAGCTGGGACAAAAAAGACACGTGCCGCGGCAAGTCCATGAAATACCTACGTACGACGGTAACGCATCGGATTGGCTCAGTTTTGAAAAGGCCTATCGCAGTACGAGCGAAATACACGCCTTTAAGCCATTCGAAAATATGGCGCGCCTCCGAGTGGCGCTCGTCGGCGAGGCAAAGGCCGCTGTACGAGATTTGTTAAGAACGGCCCGATCCAGAAGAAGTGATGAAGGCGCTAGAAGACGAATTCGGGCTTTTGCTACTGACTGAACTTAAATCTAGCACGTTGTTAGTTCACTCAATAGCCAGGACGGTTCTATTTTTGAACAGACTACTCACCCGTCCAAGCTACGTGAGCATGATGCCGTGCTTACGATATCAGCCGCGTTAGAGGAGTACAACAACGCCTTTTTAACCTATAAAAATGACAAAACTCACAAGTCCGATTTTATATTGTGCCCCGTTAGAATACGTTAAGTACTAATAATGACAAATATTTTCTAACAATTGTGAGCATTGCGCTAGGTATAATACACGTATTTGTTTGCTACATAAAGAAAAGATTATGCTTGTTTTATTTTTCTCTACCAGACCATCGCTTTTTATTATTGCTACATAACTTCACATCTTATAACGGTTTTGTCAATAGCATTCGTCGTCTTAGCCATTTGTCGTTCGTTTAGAATTTAAGGTCACGCATAATTTTACAAATTGTTTACGAATATGCTCACATAATCTATTGACCAAACTGTTATAAAATGACAGATGATATTGAAATAGTTGAGTGCAATAGTGTGGTAAAGAAAAATGTAATTTGGATAATCTTTTCTTTGTGTTATTAACAAATAAGGAAGTGGATTTTCAAATAAACACCAACTTTGTGAATTAAGTATATTTTAGAAGAAATTAAATGAAAAATAATGTTACAGCACGTCTTTTCTTTATAGCTCCCAACAGATTCTCTCTCATGGCCGCCATTCATGCTATCTCTTTCACACTCATAGACATGGTCTTCATACTATCTCATTCACTCACAATACGTCATTCATCCATTCCATTTCACCCAATCCTACAGTCGGCCTTTCCTGAAATTCAGACTGGTCTCTCAGGCTGACATAAGTAACATAACAACTATATGACAACATTAAACATCTCAGTGTAGCTTTTCTTATAACTAAACATGATATAAACAGCTGATGACTGATGTGTACTTTTACCAGTAGAACATGTTTGCATGTAGGCGAGCATGGTTAACAACAATCGTACACAGATCAGCAATATATTAAATAACAATCATGAATTGAAACATCTTAAACAAAAAACAATGTATGGGTACACAACCTGACTAAAAGGGGAGGGTAAGTGTGGTTCCCATGTAAACAACAACTAAAATAAATAAAAAGATAAGAGTGAGTTATTACCTGCCTCTCACTCCGTATCTGAGCATGGCCATCTCTTCATATGGTCGCAGGAGGTGCTGGTATTTCTTGAACCTTCGGTGGAGTCATCGACCTTCTGTACTTGATACCGGTCTCGTCCTGAGACCTTCATGACCCGGTATGGACCTAGGTATTTAGGCTTCAGTTTCATCCCTGTACCAAACTGGGTACGTTTTATTGCGACTAGGTCGCCTTCCTTATATTTCGTACTTTCCTTTCGTTTCCTGTTGAAAGTCCGCCTATTTTCCTCTTGTACCTTCAGTATTTGTTCTTTAGCTTTCCTTCTAGCTTCTTCTCTTGTCAGCATGAAGCTGTCTCTATTTTCCTGTTCAAGCAGCTCATAGATTTCCATATCCTCTTTAAGCTTCATTTTGGCACCTATAAGGAGCTCAAACGGTGATGTGTTTATACTGCGCTGGTAGGTACTGTTTATACATCTTTGCACCTGGCTGACATGCCGGTACCACTGTGTAGGGTTCTCTATGCATAGTTTGGTCAGAATAGAAGTCAGCGTCTTGTGAATTATCTCAACCTGACCGTTCGCTCTTGGCACCCCAGTGGTTATCTGAATATGTTCTATTCCTTCCTCGGTGCAGTATTCCTGAAAGTCGTTGCTCGTGAATGCGGTACCTCTGTCCGTTATTATCCTTGCTGGATTTCCAAAACATTGTTGATGAATTCTCAACTTATCAATAGTCTCTCGGCTTGTCGTGCTTTTTACTGGAAATAACCACACAAACTTGGTAAAGGCATCTACTATGGTCAGTATGTGGTTATATAATTTTTTAGTCTCCGTCATGGGTCCTATATGGTCAGCATGCAGTGTAAACAGGGGTATCTCGTCTTTCTCAATGCTGTGTAGGAAACCTTCTTGTTTACCACTTTTCTTATCAGCCAGTAAACACGCAATGCATGACACAATATGTCTTTCAATTTTCTTTTCTAAATTTTCAATGTAGTAATCTTTACTTATTAGTTCCATCATCTTCTTCTTAGCAAAATGTCCTTGATCATGCGCTCTCTTGATGATCTCCTTCTCTAATTCAGCTGGGACAACCAGTAGTCTCTCTTCTCCTTTATAGAGTAAACCATGGCCAAGATAATAGTCTTTATAAGGAATGCTTTTCTCCAGCAGTTCCATGATAGCCTTCAAACCTTCATCATTTTCTTGGGCCACTTTTAGCTGTTCATGAATAGCGTTAGTTTTCAAAAAGGCTACATATGGATTCCGGCTCAGGGCATCCACATGCTGCATCTTGCTGCCTTCCCGATGTTCTATTTCAAAATCATACTCTTGCAGGAGTAAAATCCACCTCGCCACTTGAGTCGACATAACCAGGTCTTTTTTGTTAAGCGTCATCTGAAATGCCTTGCAATCGGTCACTATCTTGAAATGAGTACCGTACAGGTAACACCTGAACTTCTTAACTCCGTCTATTATAGCTAGCGCCTCAAGTTGGTAGCTGCTATAGTTACTTTCTGCAGGTGTCGTCTTCCTGCTCATATAGTATACAGGATGCAGCTGCGCATTTTCATCTCTTTGCAGTAAAATGGCTGAAATAGCCACTTTCGAAGCGTCTGTGTGCATCTCTGACCTTAGCTTGGGGTTAAACAGTCGTAGCACGGGTTGACTGGTTAACTTCTTCTTCAATTCCTCAAATGCAAATCGGCATGACTCATTGAAATCAAATTCACTTTCCTTTCTTAGTAGGTCGGTGAGCGGCTTAGCAATCAGTGCAAAGTCTTGAATGTACTTCCGGAAGTAGGATGTCAAACCAATAAAGCTCTGCAACTGCTTTGTGTTGGCGGGCTGAGGAAATCTTGCTACAGCATCTGTCTTCTCTGGTGAGGGCCGCACCTGTCCGTCTTGGATTACATGCCCTAGATACTCAACCTGCCTCTGCACTAGCTGGGATTTCTTCCAATTGATTTCAAGCCCATATTGTGAGGCCACGTCCAATACCTCCTCCAATCTGGTTACCGCTTCTTCTTCATTTGCTGCGGGAATAATTAAATCATCAATAAAGATCAGAACTTTGCCCTTGGCAATAAGTTCCCTAAATATGGCAGTTATAAACCTTGTGAACACCTTCGGACATACAGAAAGACCAAAAGGGGCCTTAAGGAACTCAAACTGCCCCGTCGCTGTGACAAACGAGGTATACTTGACCGATTCCTCATCTACCGGCAAGTGAAAATACCCATTCTTCAGATCCAGTGTACTGAAGACCCTCGCTCCCACCAATTTGTCGATATGGTCCTCTATCACCGGCATTGGATATTCGTCTTTCACAATCTTCTGATTAAGTCTTCTGTAATCAATACAAACCCTAATACTCCCATCCTTTTTCCTTACAAGAACTAAAGGACTAGCATACTCTGAGCAGCTTACCCTTACTACACCGTCATCCAGCCACTTCGCTATTTGCCGTTGAACCTCTTCTTGCTCTGCCGGCGCCAACCGTCGGGGTCGCTGTGCAATCGGGATGTCATCTTTTAGCACCAGTTTTAACTTGACGGGCGCTTCCTTCGTCTTACACGGCACGTATGACTCCACCAGGTCGTTCACTCTTTGTTCAATACCTGGACTAACTCCTGAACCTGTAACAAGAGAATCACACACCCTGTGCCCTATACCACAAAACTTTACAAGTGCACAATTCTACAAAATTGTTAAATTGTAAACAAAAAAATGTACCACAATCATTACAAATATGTTTTCGTTACAATTTGCGGTATACAAATGTGTCACTTTTTTTAAAGCGTATCACAAAGAATAAAGGTATGTCATGACAGCTACATAATTGTAGGATTATTGATTTGTAAATATACAGGTCAATAATTGTAATGTTACAACTACAATTATATATCCGATCCGATCCAATGCTGCGTTTCTTGGTATGCGGGGTGGAATATTTGGGGTTATTAACCACTTTCTTAAACTATATCCACTGTCTCCCAATATTACAGCATTGGGGAAAGGTCTCCATCCATGATCCCATTGCTGACATAACGATGAGCGCCTTAAAACCCGCGAATCATGAACAGCGCCAGGCCATCGTACATTCACATAAAAAAGATCTAAATTCGGTCCACAGACAACCATTACATTTATAGAATGATCTTCGTGACGATCAACAAACCCAGCTTCATTTTGGTATGGTGCATCTATCGGTATTAATGATCCATCTATAATACCTGCGACCCTGGGAAAATTTACATGTGATGCTGCAATAAAATCTTCAGAAAGTGAGTTTCCATTTGTTGGCCATCTTACTTCGCTTCCTAGTAATTTGTCCACTATTTGTGTGCATACGGCATGAATAGAACGAGACATTGTCATTTTCGAAACACCATGAGCATCGCCAGTGACGTGATATTGGGAACCTGAGCCTAACCATCTTAAAACAATCAGTAACTGTTGTTTAGGATCAAGAGCGTGACTTTTTCGCGTCGGATGTCTAAGATTTCTAGCAATAGTCTGTAGGAGATATTCGATGGTAGATTTACTTACTCTGAGTCTCTCATTAAATGTAAAATCCGTTATGGTCAAACATAAATTTATAGGTACGTTCTCGATATGTCCTAGGACGTCGCACTATTAAATCTTCTTCACTATCACTTCTACTTGGACTAAACATTTCGTGGTACAAAAAGTTCGTCGCTAAATGTGATAAATTATTATAATTTTATTATATAGCAATCATTGACTAGTATTTAATATAGTTGTAAGAGGGTGTGACAAACGTTTAGAGAATTGTTAACTTGTACGTACAATTCTACACATATGTACAATTATTACTACAATCTAATGTAGCACAAAACAATTGTCAGCTACAAATTTGTACGTTTCCCGGAAAATATATGTAACGTATGTAAAGTTTTGTGATACGGTAAATTGTAGATATTTGCTACAATTTACATATTTGTAGGAATTTTCCAGTACAAATATGTAACTTGTAAATTTTGTGGTACACACACTTGTATTATGACAAATTTGTAACTTGACACTTGTCAAATTGTAATTGTAAGTTTTGTGGTATAGGGCACTGATCTCACACACCCATTTGTCAAGCGGTATTAACCATACATTGTTTTGTTTCATGACAAACGTGACACGCAACAAGAAGTCTTCGCCTAGAATCATACTGTAAGGCATAGCATCGTTAGGCACTATGCGAAACTCTACGTCGTTATACCATTGCTCGTCTATTTCGATATTTAACTTAATCTGTCCATAACAACCTACATCTTTTGAACCGAGTCCCGTCAAAAAGTCTTCGCATTTGTCGAACTCAGACGCATTTAACTCATTGTAGCACGCAATCGTCATTAAACTCACTGCGCAACCAGAGTCCATGAGCGCAATAACACTTTTTCCAAGCACATTTACTTCTTTAACCGGCTTATGTTTCCGCGTTATCAATCGCTGGTTCACTCCATTGATGACAGCTGTCAGACAATGATGCGCCATCTTGGCAGATCCGCCAATCACGTCGTCTTCGGTAGTGATGTGACTGTCACTTGTCGAACCGTAAAGAGCTTGTTTAGTTGCGACACTAGCGCCACTCGTTCCGTTCGACCATTTTCTTCCAGTGCTGCCACCTTCACCGCTCGTCGCTGCCTTCACGCCGTCCTTTCCGTGTGAAGTTGCACCCGATGATCCCAATCCCGATGACGATGCTGTTTTGCAATTTGATGCAATATGGCCGTAGTCAAGGCACCTAAAGCATTTCAGCCCTTTTTCTTTATGCGGGCACTCCGACGAAGGATGATTCTTCTCCCCGCAGTTGTAGCACCGCATAAATCGACCGTACGCCTTCTCGTTCTTATCCGTTTGCTTGCTCGACCGGCTTGAATCACGATTTGAACTCGAACTCGTACTCGCCATATTCGCTTTAAATTGCTCGTAGATCTTCAGCTTGTCTTTCAGATCACTGTATGTAGTAACTCCGTAAAGCATTATCTTGTTCACTTCTTGATCCTTTATGCCTTCAACTATATATTTTATTGCCACATAGTCAGGCATTTTACCTCTTTTCCCCAATTCCTTCATAATAAACAGGTATTCTAAGCATGACTCACTCTGTTTCTTATGCCGGGAACTCATCAGCTCATGAATAGCCTTTGCATCTATAGTATCGGGGAATTCTTTTAGTATTGCACCTTTAAAATCGTCCCATGTTTTAAAAGTACGCTCCGCCCGGAACCACAATAGCGCCGTTCCTGCCAACGACCGCCTAGCCATCAACAGCTGCTGCAACGGTGTCCATCCACAGAGCTCACTATTATCTTCAACGTCTTGCACCCACCTAGCCGCTGGATACGTCTTATCCTGACCGGTGAACTTCGGAATGAGCCCTTCAGAGAGATGCAACATCGTCATGCCGTTGCCGTTCTGTGATGATCCAGAATCCTCGTCGTCGTAGTCCTGTTGCCTGCTTTTGCGCCTGCCTGAGCCTGGCGACATCTTCCCGTCTTGTCGTAGTCCGACGTCTTTATCGTCTTCTAAGTTTCGAACCACGTTGCAATTCCAACGGTTAACTAACGGTACTCCTTTGTTCGTTAGCCGCTGCCGGAGAATCCAAACTTCTTCTCGTCTTCAGGCTTAATCCACTGTATCACGCTTCTGACACCACTGTAGGAAGTGGATTTTCAAATAAACACCAACTTTGTGAATTAAGTATATTTTAGAAGAAATTAAATGAAAAATAATGTTACAGCACGTCTTTTCTTTATAGCTCCCAACAGATTCTCTCTCATGGCCGCCATTCATGCTATCTCTTTCACACTCATAGACATGGTCTTCATACTATCTCATTCACTCACAATACGTCATTCATCCATTCCATTTCACCCAATCCTACATCTATATAATACCTAGCGCATCGTCAATAACTGTTAGAAAATATTTTTTACTATGACTAATCATATTATATTCTCTAACTAAAAATGAAAATCGCACTTGTGAATTATAAAAGTTCAAAGCTGTTCCTGTACCGTACTACGTGTGTTCTGGGCGTTGTTATTAAAATGTATATAATACCCGCCTTAATAAAAGTGAAATTCGCCAACTTCTACGGCTGATATCGTGAACACGGCAGCATAATGCAGCCCCTGTAGGTCTTAACGTGTACGTTTTAGTAGGTCACAATGAATCCTGTGTGTGATGTTACAAGTCAGTGTCTGCCTTAATATGTATGTTGAGGTTGTATATAGTTTTTCCCCGACTGCGCGACGCAAAAGAGGGGATAGTGTTTAACAGTCTATATATGTATGTTTGTTCCTTTGTGGCACTCTAGAAGCAAAACGAGTGGGCCGATTTAGATGATTCGTACGTCAATCGATTCGTCTTGATTGCGCGAGTGCCACTAAAGACAAAATAGCAATCCAAATTCAATATGACGGCAGTCAGACGTCATATTGTAAAAAATTCAAAAATGAAAATTGACGTACTATGCCGAGTAGGGTATCATTGTTTAGAACTTTGAAAAGTATTATGAGGTCTCATTCATCATTTTTGATTTTGAATGACCGTTTAGGAATTATTATAATTTAAAATTGTTTAGCAACCATCTTACTTACATTTCCATTTTATTAGGTATTTAGTTATAACAAAAATACGACGAACATATTATAAAGGTTGTTATTATTAACGTGAACATAATAATATGTGAATTTCAAGTAAAAGATACGGTCAACATCAAAAATATGTTTACACTTTTGCACCTTACTCCTTTCTAATAAGGTCCAAAAATATAAACATTTTATGTGAATTTCAAGTAATAGGTACGGTCGACGCCAAAAATATGTTTACACTTTTGCATTTTACTCCTTTCTAATAAGGTCCAAAAGTGTAAACATTTTTTTGACGTCGACTGTACATCAAGTTAATATTTTGTTCAACTAAGAGTGAAGGAGCTGGTATGTATCCTCTGATATGGAGACTATGACTTGTCGATGATTAATCAAAGACGTGCGTCAGAAAATTGTCATATCTTTACATATAATAAAGGTGATGAGGGTCAAAAATCTGTACATTGGAGATATTAGTAAAAAAAAGAGTTAGTAGCTTTTTTAGAATTTTTGTCTGCTTGTCTGTTTGGATGGGGAGAGTTGGCGTCAAAACGCCTGAACCGATTTCGATAAAAACTTCACTAGCCGGTTCAACAGACCTCTGGTCAGGACATAGGCTATAAAAATTACGAACTTTTTGGATTTAAGGGGGTTTAAGGGGGGTTTAAACTTTGTATGGGAAATAAATACTTATGCCTTTGTATTTCCACTATATAATTTTATACCACGGCGGTGGCAAACATTCACACAACGCGGCTGATGGTAAGCAGTTAGGGTTAGCCAATGGACGCCTGTAATTCCAGAGGTTTCACATGCGCGTTGCCTCCCTATAAGAATCTTTTTTTTTTATTTCAACTATAGTGCACGAAATACAAAACTGTGAGACCTAATGGTGGACATCATACCAAATGGTATTTTCTATCAGTCAACCATGGGGCCTATACAAAAAACATGTACAAAAGCAAAAGGTGCAAAAATAAAACACACCGTACTATTGCTAATTATAACAAAAAAGTAAGCTCTATCAAAACTCTTTTTCTCCCATCGTAAATGTTCAACGTAACAATGTTTGGTATAATTAGCAAAAGTACGGTATGTCTTTTCTTTATGCGGGCCCCCGCGCCCCCCTTATTTCGCCGTCCATCACGTATTAAACTCTATCAAACCTCTTTTTCTCCCATCTTAAATGTCCAACCTAAAAATGTTTGGTATTCCACGTAACAATTTTAGGTATAATTAGCAATAGTACGGAGTGTTTTTTCTTTTTGCGGGGGGCTCTGCCCCCCGAGCCCCCCTTTTTTTGCCGCCCATCATTTGGTAAACTCTATCAAAACTCTTTTTTTCCCATCTTGAATGTTCCACTTCACAATTTTTGGTATAATTAGCAATAGTACGGTATGTTATTTCTTATTGCGGGGGGCTCCGCCCCCCGAGCCCCCCTTTCAACGTGACAGACGTTAAGCATAAAGAAATACTATTGCTAATTATACCAAAAATTGTGAAGTGGAACATTCAAGATGGGAAAAAAAGAGTTTTGATAGAGTTTACCAAATGATGGGCGGCAAAAAAAGGGGGGCTCGGGGGGCAGAGCCCCCCGCAAAAAGAAAAAACACTCCGTACTATTGCTAATTATACCTAAAATTGTTACGTGGAATACCAAACATTTTTAGGTTGGACATTTAAGATGGGAGAAAAAGAGGTTTGATAGAGTTTAATACGTGATGGACGGCGAAATAAGGGGGGCGCGGGGGCCCGCATAAAGAAAAGACATACCGTACTTTTGCTAATTATACCAAACATTGTTACGTTGAACATTTACGATGGGAGAAAAAGAGTTTTGATAGAGCTTACCACGTGATGGGCGGCAGAGAAAGGGGGCTCGGGGGGCGGAGCTCCCCGCAAAAAGAATTACATGTAAGTACTTTTCATGATACTAAAAAGTAGGAAATAAAAAATAAATTAAAAAATTAAAAAAACCCGCCTGCGTAAAATACTAAAAGGCCGTAAACAAGGCCAATATACGTTACGAATTTGTTATGTAGTATTGAAAAGCATAAGATACATATTAAATTCTAATGTGGAACATAGCGGCATTAAACAGTCGGGACCCATTTTAGGGAAGGTTTGCGCCAACTAGATTTCAAATGGGTCCCGACTGTTTAATGTCGCTATGTTCCACATTAGAATTTAATATGTATCTTATGCTTTTCAATACTACATAACAAATTCGTAACGTATATTGGCCTTGTTTACGGCCTTTTAGTATTTTACGCAGGCGGGTTTTTTTAATTTTTTAATTTATTTTTTATTATAATGGTTTTTATATGTTTTATTGTCTTATGTTTTTTATAATGTTTTATTTTTGTATTTGAAGGCATGTATGACGACAATACATTGTTTGTTTTTAGTACATTACTTTTACTCACTGACAACTGCTGGTTTATCTTTTCTCCGTTAAATCGAACCCCATATTTTAGCTATCGAAGCCTTAATAATGTACGTCCCAGTAACGTCCCTTTGAATTCAGTATATGACGTCACTCCGACGTCAGTGGCTGCTCTAATATGTACGGCCCAGTAACGTCCCTATGAATTCAGTATATGACGTCACTCCGACGTCAGTGGCTGCTTTAATATGTACGGCCCAGTAACGTCCCTATGAATTCAGTATATGACGTCACTCCGACGTCAGTGGCTGCCCTAATATGTACGGCCCAGTAACGTCCCTATGAATTCAGTATATGACGTCACTCCGACGTCAGTGGCTGCCCTAATATGTACGGTCCAGTAACGTCCCTATGAATTCAGTATATGACGTCACTCCGACGTACGTCAGTGGCTGCCCTAATATGTACGGCCCAGTAACGTCCCTATGAATTCAGTATATGACGTCTCTCTAACGTCTGTAAACTGACGTCTTGAGGCTGTGACAAATTGACGTCATCTGCTGGGACCCCCCGACGTCAAGAAATGACGTCTCTTACGTCGAGCAGTACCGTAAACGGACGTCATAATGACGTATAAATGCTACCTGGGATGACGTCACTCCGACGTCAGTGGCTGCCCTAATATGTACGGTCCAGTAACGTCCCTATGAATTCAGTATATGACGTCACTCCGACGTCAGTGGCTGCCCTAATATGTACGGCCCAGTATGACGTCTCTCTAACGTCTGTAAACTGACGTCTTGAGGCTGTGACAAATTGACGTCATCTGCTGGGACCCCCCGACGTCAAGAAATGACGTCTCTTACGTCGAGCAGTACCGTAAACGGACGTCATAATGACGTATAAATGTTACCTGGGTACAGTGATCCCCACACTAGGCTGAGCCTGTGACGTGACATTAGAACAAAAAACCTTGCGTATTATTTCGGAAACTGAAATAGTAGACGACAAACTATGAATTATATAATACATCGTTTCGAACTACTTTCGCCCATCAGAAAATTTGGGTAATGATATAATTTAATTATTTATGTAATTTCTCATAATACTGCATCAAAACCAGAACTCTAGGATTTGTATTCTTAAAGTTCTTTACATTCTTTGGCCTCCACCACTTTACAGCTGCCAGATGTCCGGATCTAGAAATAAGCATAGCATATTTTGATATAACGAGAGAGGTTTCGTCGCTCTCATTATTGTATCATATCTGACGTGTGGCCAGCTCTCCGTCTATTATAAGAACATTATAACATACATACAGTAATTGGTTTACGTAAAATTCCATTAACCATTTATTCAAAACGTTATTAAAGTTAGTAGACATCAGTTAAGTAATTGAACAACTTGACAATCAACTTCCCACCAGTATAGTAAGACTTACGACGCAGTTACGCACGCTTCTCTATAAGAAAATAAGTGTTAATATAATTCCCTATATCACGAATATCACGATGAATATTAAAGCTCACATGAAGAAAACAGAAAATAATACTGCAATAAATAAAGTAACCTACTCTTTAAAGCCACTTTTTGTGTACGGACAGATATTTGGAATATTTAGGTTCCAAACTAAAAATGGCGATCTGCTGGCTAATGGTTGGAAAATTAAAACATTTGGATGTTTCTTGGGAAGTATTTGCACTGGCTTATACGGATCACTGATAATAGACAGCGTTCAGACATTAGACGTTAGCACATTTACTTCTGCTATCACGGCTATTGGATTTTTTTGTACTGCAATGGGCTTAGCTGTGTACATCGTCATTCTAATAAAGCATTTGTTGTTGAATAATTCTGAAAATGTTCGGATCATATTAAATTTCGCGAATATGGATTCAAAATTGAACTTAACACTAAAGGAAAACTTTTACAGAAGATCAAGAAACTGTAATTTCTGCATTATGTCCGTATCATTTCTCATAAATTTGTCTTACTCAGTCTGGTACTTTACAAGTGGAAATATAGTGACTTTTATATACTATTATTTTATCGGCAATATAAACCTTTTACAAGACATTGAAATGTCGATTGTATGTGTCTTGATATACATGCTCAAAATCAGACTTAAAGCGCTCAATAGCAGCCTTTCTAGACTTATCAGAAAAGACGACAAAAACTACAAGGTATTCGTCACGACAGATAATCAGATTAAGCCGATTAAGACAGAGGCAAAACTGTCAGAACTCTCACTGCTCTACGACGTAATCGGAGAAACAAGCTGCTTGATCAACAACCTCTACAACTTCCAAATTTTCATGGGATTGACAACAACTTTCATTTACGTGCTAATTTCACTGTGGGTGTTATTATATTCGTTTCAAAAAGAAAAGATTTTTGCCGAGGCGATATTATCACTTTTTTGGACTACCGTGAAGTTGTGTTACTTGTTGGCGCTGTCGCTTGTATGCGAGAGCTTGTTGTCGGTGAGGAACCACACGAAGGTGCTGGTGAATGAGCTGGTGATGGACTACGCGCTGCCGCCGAGTGTGCGTGCGCAAGCCAAGGCGTTCATGCAGCTCGTCGTCGCGCGGCCGCTTCTCTTCCACGTTTACGACATGTTCAATATCGATATCACTTTGATGCTGAAATTCATTAGTGTTTCTACTACATACTTAATTATCATTATTCAAATATCACACTTCGCTTGAGTCAAATAATGTTGGTAGGTAGGTTAATTTGCACAAATTCGATTTTATGCACCTGTATCCAAATGGAAGCCATACCTCTCTAAACATCACATTAATAATTTAACTAAATTTTCAATGTAAAAGTGCAAGAGATATGGAAATAAATGTGGTTTTTATTACGGATGTGTTAATTGTAGATACCTATACCTTAAATAAACTTTTAAAAAGTCTTGTTAGTTTCAATTTCATTATGTTAGTTCCTGAGAATATTTAAATTAGAAACCAGAGTGATATTTTCAACTGTCGAAGGCTTTGTCGTGAATATGAAACGGATAGGTACCTAAATTGCAGAACAGTTCCGAACATTTTTTTCTGGTTCCTGAATTCAGAGTCGATATTCAGACCAAGTATGTAGTGCGCCTTAGAGGTCAAAATATACTACAGAAAAAGTTACGGACGAGTACAATCAATTTGTGAACAGCAACGTAGCAGAAACGTGATGGCCTGCGGCCGCCCCGCGATTACTCCAACTTTAGTTATTGGGTTTAGCTAATATTGTGGAAGCTAAACTTCATAGAATTCGGCTCAGTTGCGTTTTATCAAGTCTTCTGACTTCTTGGAAATACGTGGGTGGGTTTGGGTGGAATAAATAAACTAAGAAGGAACTTTGTGAACGATTAGATACCAGCTATATATTAGGTAACGCTATATTTCTTTGACTTTGGTTATATTTCAAATTGACACGTCCACAATTTTTTTTAAATTCATATTTACAGATCATCTATTAATAGGTACTGCTGGGATAAACTAAGAAGAAGCGTTGTTTTAAGCACCGGATACCACTATGAGTTATTTAGCGTTGGTCATTTCTAAAGTGTTCTCCACTTTGTTTTCACCACTTGCAAATCGGTAGGTAGGTAAGTAGTTTTTTTTTTTTGTATAGGTTTAATGGCGTAAAATCTGGGGCGCGATTCGACAAGACAAAAAACGAGACGTGGACGTCACAGTAGAATCGCTAGGTGATAGAGTGATATCCATCTGTCCTCAGATGGACACGCCTAACTGTCAAATTTATAGTAGGTCTCGCTAGAGTGTTTGTCTTTGGCTATTAGCCACCATTTTAGATATGTTGACAGGACATTGGGAATCCCATGGCAGAGACTAAAAGGCGGGTTTTTTTATACGAATATAGATAACACCATGTTAGTACTGGAACTGGAGCCCACCCTACTGTACATTTATCAAAAAACTTACCGGTTAGCTTCCATAGCGTTCCGTAGCATTGTAGAACCCATCTCGGAGATCATGTAAACATACTTAAATTGTGGCTTTATGTATGGAGTCTAGTTGAAAAGCGTTGGTAGCCTGGCGGTTAGACGTCTGACTTTCAATTCGAAGGTCTCGGGTAACCCCCGCTCGTACCAATGAGTTTTTCGGAACTTATATACGAAATATATTTTACTATTTGGTGAAGGAAAACTTCGTGAGGAAACCTGCATACATATACGCGGAGAAATCCAAAGTTGTATGTGAAGTCGCCAATCTGCTTTGGACCAGCACAGCATGGGGACTATAGCTCGATCCCTCTTGTGTATGAAACGAGGCCTGTGTCCAGCAGTGGGACATATATAGGCTTACATATTTATTTATTTATTTCGATGGACGCATAAGATGTTAAGATTTTAAATCGTAATTTTTTGCTTTTCTGGTTCTGGGTGGGGCTGCCACGATATTGCAGCGCGTCCGGCATGTTTGCCGAGGCACGAGCTGATGGCTTTGCTGCCATTATGAGAAAAAGAAGTGAGATCCTGTGTCGGCTTTGCGGCAGTCTCATCCGTATCTTCGGCGTTGAGATAGCCCTATACTAGCCCGGTCGACGTCAATACACGTTGTTAAAGATAGGATATAAGGAGCGTAATTTAATACATGTTAGAGTAGTCTTATTAGCTTGGGTACATACACATATTAGATAACATTAAATTATAGGCAAATTACTATAACTAACATCTGTATGGACTATTTGTCCATAATAAAGTTTTATTTATTAAAAATATTTATAACGGGTTACTCACGTAATTTTTGTCGATTTTTGCTCGACATGTTTCGATCAATTTACGATGATCATTCTCACGAGCGGCCTTCCGCGACGGCAGCGCGTCGGCTACTGCGCGCCTGCGCGCGGTGGGCCCTGCTGCTGGTGGCGGGAGGCGGCGGCGGCGGCGGCGGCGATGTTGTGACAGATCTACCCTCATCCCCTTTATCATTTTTAATATGTTAGAGTCTCACGAAAGTTTTATAGTTAATAAAGTTTTATTTGTTTATTTAATTTATGTTTGAGCTTACCATTCCAAATTTTCACTTCACATTTATACAGGGGTCCCATGCAAGGACCGGTACCGATTACCAATGAAGGGGTATACGGTTATTATTAACCGACTTCAAAAAAGGAGGAAGTTCTCGATTCGACTGATTTTTTTTATCATTATTTTTTTATTATTTTTTTTACTCGATATCTCCGTGAATCGTAAACTGATTTTCAAATTTTTTTTTATTGAACAGGTATAACCCCTAGATGGTCCCATTGTCACCATGTCGGGGTCTGACGAAGAACTACGCATTATTGTATATAGTATCTTTAATGTATTTGTAGTACTGATTTGAAAAAATAAGTCCCGCCGAGTTTCTTGCCGGTAATAAGTAATACTTCTCGGGTCAGAGGTGTAGGGTTAGAACCGGTGGCAGTTTCTTTTCTCTCTGACGTTCATAAGTGCATTGTAATGTGCCTAAATTGAAGAATAAATATCTTTTTTCTTTTTATCTTTTAGGATCCTGGAAAAATCGAGGGAACTCTTATAGGCACACCTATAGTGATTTCACTATTTTTAACCGACTTCAAAAAAGGAGGAGGTTCTCAATTCGACTGTTTTTAATCATTTTTTTGTATGTATGTTACTCGATATCTCCGTGAATCGTGAACCGATTTTCAAATTTTTTTTTTTATCGAACGGGTATAACCCCTAGATGGTCCCATTGTCACCAAGTCGGGGTCTGATGATGGGATTCTGGAGAAATAGAGGGAACTCTTCAACTATTATAGGCACACCTATAGTGATTTTACTATTTTTTACAGCAACTCGGCCACTTCTTCTTGGAATAGCGGGTCCTAAGTGAAGTCGGTTCTTTTTTGTTTAAAATTACTACAAATCCTATCAATTCGATAAGCACATCATTGGTTTAACCCAAAGGTAAGCGCTTACCGAAATCGAAAACCCCCAATAAGTTTACCCTATCAAGTGTTTTTAGAATGCGATCAAACTATTGTAAACTATATCGCTAAGACATTCGATAGAGAAATCACATTGAATATGGTTAACCTTATTTAAAATGGTTTCCGTAACAATAGGCTAACCCTAGTGATAGGGTAACCATATCATTATGTAACCATTTAATAGGTTTAATATGTTTATCCTATCGAAAAGATTAATTAAATGGAGGGGTTTTCTGGGTCTGGTCCAATGCAATATGTTAGTACCCTCTGGTTAAAGCTGCTACGGGTTGTGTGGTTTTATCTTCGTAAAAAAAAGACTATATAAGTTATACAATTTTCATACAAAAAACTTCTGTATAAATAATAAAGAAAGAATTGTAAAATGTAGCTTACGTTAAGTATCTTAAACAGAAAACGGACAACATATGAATTTCTTGTAAAAATTCATAAATTTTCAGTACATATTCATAATTTTGTACAAGTTCTATAAGTGGAGCGTAGTTATATTGTTTATTGCTATGCTATTGCTACATAATACAAACTGATAATATATATACAGGTAAACAAATTATGTGATATTAATTTTCAAGCCATAAGATACAATTCATGTGACGTCGAGAAATTACTAGCTTACGGAAATTCTCACCATAAAGGGAGAATTCTCGGTAACATTTTCCTCAAGTAAATTTGACCACGATTAAAACTGGCTTAACTTGAGGTGCTAAAGGCGCTAATAGTAGTTTATGTAACTGTTACGTAATAGGGGTCCTTAAAACACGAGTGTGGTTTTATGAAACGAACGAAGTGAGTTTCATAATAAGATCACACGAGTGTTTTAAGGCCTAATTACGTACAGTTGCATACACTGCTTTATCTACACACATATTATAAACCCGAAATGATGATTGGATGACTGCAATTGCACGGATTGCACCGCCATCGCTATGGCCAACTCGATTGTGCCGGCGGGCGGGGCCCACCCGGATTTTCATAATGAAATCGAATTTTTGATTATTATTTGAAAATAATAACATCGTTACAGATAAGACATTTGTACTAACTACTAACGAAACAATCTATTTTTATGGTGGTTATAACGTGCGGTTTTTAACGCATCATGGAGGGTTTATGATATGGGTGTAGATAAAGCATTTTATAGCTCGTATAATACGAGCAATAATGTTAATAATTTGCAATTATGTCGATGTGATCGGGTCGGTGGTTATCAGTTAGCGTTACGTTCTTACTTCAGGTACGAAAAAAAAAACAACTTCTTGCAGTATTTTTTCTAAAATGACGAGAATGAAATGGAAGATACATGGGGGCGGGGCTTATCTTTAGAATAGTTTAGAACGATGTCAATTGCGACACAAGCGGATTTTTACAAAGACATAATGCACTTAAATCTTAGTGTCGCCTGATTGGCGTTCACAATATCAGGCAGAAGAGGGGAAAATACAGGGTGTTTGGCACATGACATGACCCAACAAATTTGTTTGGGGTGTGGGTGGTGTCATATCCTTCCTTTCCGTCCTTGGTCGTTCTGGAGATACGATTTTTTAAATATTTTCCTAAATTTCCCAAAATCTGATACTTATTAGAAGCCCCATAACTTATTTTTGTGTGTGGTTTTAAATGCATTATTTATTTTCTTGTCTTACGTTTTGTCTGTCTTCTTCCAAATATTCGTTTTTTGTTACAAATATACCACAAAATGAATACAGGGGCCGGTTTAAATCCGATTATATTTATATCAATAAATAAACAATAATGTTGACTTATCGTGCATACATACCAATATTTTGATTAAGAATTAAAATGATATAATGTTGAAAAAGTAAGAATATTTGGAAATTTAAACTATTTTCTCGATAATTACCGCCGCGGAGAATGTTACCGAGAACTTTCCCCTTAAATTCTCTTCGTTTTCGTAAATTTCGGTAACGGCATATCACTTGAGTTGAGTACCCTAAAAGTTCGTAAGCGCAATTTTTTTCCTTGTGATTAAACAACAAATTTTAATCTCTTTCGATTTAAGTCTTTAAGACTTATGATTTTACGATCTCCGAGATTGGCTGTACATCGCTGTGGAAGCCGACCGATAAGATTTTTGATAAATTTACAGTATGGCAGGCTCCAGTACCTATTATGTTTATTTATGTGAAGTATATCAAATGTCAAATAATTATTTTAGGCATTGACATATAATCATGAAGAAACTTTAAACTGGAGCAATATCAGCCAAAAATATCAATAAGTCAAATATACACTAATGTGATTACTTTAAGGTTAATTTTCGCTCGACATAGGTGAAGGAGGAAAACGAGCCGAGAGAGATGCTAAAACGGGGAGACCTCTGTCCCTCTCTAAACGTTGCCATTCGGAAAAAAAATAATTCTGTTGTAAAAAAGTATTTAGCGTGAAATTAATAACAAAAAAAGTTTTTAAATATATTTGATTACAAGAATTACGTATGCTTATCATACTTTTTTATTTTTAACCTACTTCAAAAAAGGAGGAGGTTCTCAATTCGACTGAATTTTTTTATTATTTTTTTTATCATTTTAATTTTTTTATTTTTCTTTATTTGTCATTTCTCTTAAGTCAGGTTTTATACAATATTTTTATAAAAGTAAAATACAAAATACATCTAAAACATACATACAAAAACAATAAGAAAAAAACCTAACCTAGGGTGCCGCCGGCAACGGGGCAATTTTTATTATTATTACTTTTTTGTATGTATGTTACTCGATATCTCCGTGAATCGTGAACCGATTTTCAAATATTTTTTTTAATCGAACGGGTATAACTAGGGTTGCCAACCGTCCCGCTATATGCGGGACGTCCCGTTTCTGGGGCCCTAGAGCATGCGTCCCGCAAGGGGTCCACGCGGGACGCCGATTGTCCCGTTTTCAGACTAGACTAGATATCAGTACTTCAGCACCAAAACGAGCGTTGATTTAAAAAAAAAAATTAAAATTTAAATTTAAACTGTTTATTTCATAAAATATTAGTCATAATTATACATATAGATCTTAACTACTAATCTTAAATTTAAAAGATTTTTTGAGTTAAGGAGTCCGTTTACAATCATAATAATTATTATATACTTCTAATTAACATAGTGTACGGTATTCAGTCTATTATTTATATTGGTCGCTTGCCCTCTTAAATTAAACATATATTTTTTTATGATATTTCTGGTCTGCTTGTTCGTTCGACCCTCGATTGAGTTTAGTAAATCCTCTGAAAATCTGTTCAAAATACGCGGTAGTATGCACTTCCAAACTCGTTGCCCGTACTCATTGTTTGTGTTTGCAATCTCAAAGGTTTCAAGGTTGGCTAGGTTGCGTAAGTGTGTTGGGCGTTTTTTTTTCTTTAGGTATTTTATGTTGTTATGATATTGGTTTATAATTGCTAAGTCAATCTTCTCGAAAACGGTTAATACTTTGCAGTACTTGAACAGATTTTCATAGTTATTTTTATATTTATATTTTATTTTTATAGGTACAATTGTCTTAAGTATACGAAGTTGAAGATTGTAAATATCATTTAGGTATGTTTTATATGTTCTTCCATAGCTTTCTAAGCCATAGCTTATAACAGAATCTGCTAAGGACATGTAAAGGAGTCTTAAGGTATTATAGGGAACTTTTTGCTTAAGAACAGATAGTTTTGACAATATAGCTCTGAGTTTTTTACATACATGGTTGATATGTGAGTTGTTGTGATTTGCATGTTAGAATCATTTTAAAGCGTGTAATTTTACTTGAATATACCGCGAGTAACGCGCGCTAGCGCCATCAACGCTCACTCGCTCGCTCGACACTCCCTGTCGCTGTATGGCGGCTATTATTTAAGGTTGTGATTTGTGAATTTAAGAATATTTCTTCTTGGGGAGGGGGGGGGGGGGGGGTGCATTATTGCAGTGAGAGTGAGGCCGCGTGTAGGTGTCCCAATGTGATCGTAAATGTACCGCGAATCTCTGAATCACAGTTGGCAACCCTAGGTATAACCCCTAGATGGTCCCATTGCCACCAAGTCGGGGTCTGATGATGGGATTCTGGAGAAATCGAGGGAACTCTTCAACTATTATAGGCACATCTATAGTGATTTCACTATTTTTTAAAGCAACTCGGCCACTTCCTCTTGGAATAGCGGATCCTAAGTGAAGTCGGTTCTATTTTTGTTTAAAATTATCGAACTCGCGAAGCGTAAGCGAAGAGAGTTCTTACAAACAACTCCAGACCGAATTGTCAACTGGCTACTGGGACGTCTCGGCATTTGGATGGCTTTTTGATTTCGATAGTTTGTCCGACGATAACTTTAGTAACGTTTTTCTGATCTTTGTGAAATTTCTTGGGGCTGTAGCAGAGATACATAAAATTTGTAAGTTCGTATATGAGCAGGATCCATCAAGTGGTTATGGAGCTAGAAGGAGAAAAAAAAATCCTCCTTAGGGTCTTCTTATATTGGTTAACTCGTTTGCAAGTAAATCGCGAGTTCTCAGTTCGAGGCGGACTACTAGTTTTAATAAGTTAATAAACTAGCACGAAAAATCTTTAATAATTATTTTATAACTAGTAGTCCGTCTAGTAGTAAGTAAAAATATCGTTAAAAATCTTAAATCTTGAAATAGGGTGTCCGCTTCATATGACTAATGAGACAAGTTTAACGTTTGAGTTTGGTTAGAATACCTACCTATGGTGTGTTTTATTTCCTTATGTTTTATTTTTCCAACGATAATAGATAATAGGAGCCTCCACACATCCAGTCAGTAGCAGAAGTAGCTAGTACACAAGTATTTGAACAACGCCTCTACTTCCAAGGCGATAAAGTGCATGTTCAGATGTTGAGTACCCCTGGCCGGTCCGATATATTTGATGACGACTGTACCTATGACTCGCCGCCGCTGAATCTTGCCAATAAGGTGGTTAGTACAGTATTGCAGTATTTGATGGCGACTGTATCTAATAACCGCCTGCTCACTCTACAGCAAGTTGAGATAGTTGCGTCCTTGTCAGTTCTGTTTTGGTTGTGATTTTCGGATGCGAATGCGTAGGTGGACTAATTGCCAAGACTTTACTGAAACCCTCAGCCCAAAAATGGGAAAAATCATTACGTAGACATAGATAAGTAGCAGAGGAATGGTTGTTCGGAAAGATAAGTGTCGTGGCTGATATGAAAGCTCATGCATTCTAACAACACTTCTCTTTCCGAACTTCTACAAAATATCATTATGACTATAGGATTTAAAATGAGTTGAGTACCTACGAATAAAAATTTGTTAGGACTGAATATTATAACACATACTTAGCATTAATTGAACGAGGATTTCCCAAGGAATTCCTAACTTTTGAAATTAACGTGGTTACCCTAATAGAAAGAGGTGAAGATGAAGGTCTCCCCGTGTGCCATCTCACTCGGCTCGTTTTTTCAAGGCCTTTGTATTATCTTGTTTATCTATGGTAAGTATATCTATGAAAATTACTACTCAACTGACAGACGATGACGGCATGGGCGCACAATATGGCGAATTTTTCGGCCGCATTGGGTTTTTACGTAAATACCCGTCTCTCTTTTTGATTATGGATATAGAGGTGAGTTAAAACGAGACGAACATATTTTTATGTGTTTTCATTTTCATATGTCGCGTCCCTTATATACAAATCTCGAATACACTACGACGTAGCCACTTTTTAATTTCTACTCTTATTGGTGGCACTGTACATATAGATGTCGCTTTCAAATGACTTTTCATAAAATGCTTCAAGGGGGCTGGCTCTCTTTACCTACTTTTACTTACTTTACTATTTGCTACGTGGGATTCCCCTAATATACCTGACGTCTACGTCAAAACTAATAACTTAATAAGATGGCGCCCATGCCCATAGAGGCAATCCTCTAGCGAGACGTGTTGATTTTGACGTAGGTGGATATCACTTTTGAGTGATTCCATGGCGATTGTGGCTGTCACAAAAAAGTGATCTCGCAGTGGTCTCGTCAGCTAATGTCAATTATGCCATGTCGAATATGGCTCCTGGTGTTACGAACTCTTTTTCTCGGTTTTTTAATGATTAAAACTGTTAAGACGTATTAGATACGTATATACCTACTTACAGTTCGCGAGCTTTAAGAAGAACCTTCGGGAATCGGCGATGACACACGAATGACACGAAGGTAATATTGCTGTTCTGCTTTGTCACTGTTGATTGATACCCGACGTCTCTTTCTAAAACCCGAAGGTTTTTCTGAGAGCTCACGAACTGTACTGTAATTAATCGTGCCATTCGCACCTCAAACAGTTGTTTGGATTATCCAATGAACGACTAAACTGTTTAAAAGAGCTTTTTCTTCATGAGTTATATTCTATTCATGTCGCCTAGCACTAAAATTTCTGCAACCAATTCCAAACAAACAATTTAAAACCCCCGGTCAACACAAAATCAAAAATAAAAACACAAAAGCAAATCGCAGTCAAGTTTTCAAAGGCCGGCTATTGTGGAAGTTGACAGCGTCTGTGTCGGGCTATGTGTCGAACTCATCAAACTTTGGCCGGCGGAAGTTTCGGAGGAATATTGTATTTTTGCGATGTCGTGAGTTGGACACGAGTTCGCCATTTTGTAACGTTCATGGAACGCTGGGTACATAGATTATCTGCCGCTAGATTCCGCTGTAGGAAGCTAATACGTTTGAGCTTTTTTGATACAGCTCATGAAGTAAAATAAAAACATTGTGTGGTTTTATGAAACCACGATGCAAGTGAAACTTTACTATGTTTTTCTACTCCTGCATTCTAATTTGCCAATAAAATGACTTGACTGAAGATGACTCAAAAGTCGATTCTTAGGGATATAATGGGTCTGTTACCGAGGCGGGCCCCGCACCGGCGCCGCCCGCCGCTATAGACGAGACCATTGATATATACGACCAGGAGATTGAAGACAATTGTATAGAGGCAGCAGGTCATTCGTCGAACTCAATGTTTACCGGCTTGCCTAGCACTCGTAGAAAAACTATTGTGTGCAACGGTACATAAATAATTAGGTCTTAAAATTCTCGGGTCTGTTTTTACAAAATTCGGCTTCGCCTCATTTTGTAACTTCGACCCTCGAATCTTAAGAACCCTTATTATGTAACTGTTGCACAAAATACTATAGCATGGCGCTTAGAAATTGGTGCCCAATTGGTTTGTCATGCTAGACGTACAGAGCTGGAATGACTTGCCAAATGTAATTCATTAAAATATAATCGAAATATGTTTCTAAAATTTTGAAATAAATAATTCGTCCCACGGTGTTTGAACCCTCGCCCATTCGATCGTAAGTCTCATGCCATACCACAGTGCCACCGCTGCAGTTACGCTAAGACGCGAAATATAGATTTGTATACCGCGGTTGACTGCCAACATGACATGAACCTTATTGCTTATGCAATAAGCCTCACCTTACTACAAACGAGAATCAGCGTTACAGCTTGTAACGCATGTCGCGCGGAAGACAGGCCTAAATTTTTGAGGCGATGGAATAAAAGTTTCACTTTAAAAAAAGGCGGTTTTCTATGGGATGACAGCTCCGTAGCCATATTTAACGTTAATCAGTTCATTAGTTATGCGTGGTGTTTTACACTATAAAATATAACGGTTACACTCACGTCACTTTAGTCACTTAGCGCGACATGTTTCGGAGAGCTTAGGTCTCCATCTTCAAGCACTAAGAGTGCTATTTGAACCGGCCCGTAGTGCAATGCTGCACGTCAACGCGACGGGCAGCAGTACGCTACGGGCCGGGTCAAATAGCAATCTTAGTGCAAATCAATATCATACAAAGGGGTAACCTTTTATTATTCCACTTCCTCTGTATTGAGAAATAGTAGGTATTAGTACCTAATAAGCTGTGAATGTGTATATTTATATTGTGATAGACTAACGATAGGAGTAAAAATATAGATGTAAGTGACATACTAACAAAAATGATCCAAGTTGGTCCTTTAATAAATGAATTTATTTATTAAAGTGAAACTTTTATTCCATCGCCTCAAAAATTTAGGCCTGTCTTCCGCGCGACATGCGTTACAAGCTGTAACGCTGATAATCGCGGTATACAAAATTATTACAAATCTATATTTCGCGACTTAGCGTAACTGCAGCGGTGGCACTGTGGTATGGCATGAGACTTACGATCGAATGGGCGAGGGTTCAAACCCCGTGGGACGAATTATTTTTTTCTAAATTTTAGAAACATATTTCGATTATATTTAATGAATTACATTTGGCAAGTCATTCCAGCTCTGTACCTACGTCTAGAATGACAAACCAATTGGGCACCAATTTCTAAGCGCCATGCTAACATAGTAAAGTTTCACTTGCATCGTGGTTTCATAAAACCACACAATGTTTTTTTATTTAAGCGTAGTTTTGAACTACATTGAAATATATTTCTATACGGTATTGTTCTCATACTATCTCAATCAATCAATCTGTATTGAGGTACCTTATTTTATCTGTATTTTGGAAGATAAGATAAAATAAAATACGACATTTTGAGGTATTGTATTTTTAATCATTATTTGTTACGACACATTGCTTAGTCAATTCATAAATTGACACAATATAATCATATTATAATATAAAATTTAACATAACAGTCTTATAATCACTATTAGAGTCAAAAGCATCGTGCTGGTAGGGCAATAACAAAAAGCATGAACGCTGTCTATGGTTTCTTCATCCGCAGTTTTTAACCTTATCGACTTTTCCTAATCGTTGACAATGCACTCATTCATACGCGAAACCAATAATGAATTTAGAGTAAAACGTGTGACGGATATATATGTCGTTGGCGTCAAAAAGGTTAAAGAGTGTCATCAAAAGCGAGTGGGTCGTGGGCCTGTATCATGGTGGAGTGCGAGTTCAGGGTCAACCGGAACTTCAGCTCCTCGTCGGAGACCAGGTTGCCTGGCTCCACTGGTTGCTTGTTACCGCAGCCCACCACTGAAAATATAATATTTATTTATTTATCAATTTTATCATCCATGAACTACGGTTACTGTGGTCCACGTCAAGTTTAGGGATCGTTCTAGTACTTACAACGCGACTACGCGATTATCGCGTGAGTAAGCGATGCGACTATCGCGTGGTTGCGCGGTAACAAAAACTGGTGTCCTAATAGAACGCGAATACACGGTCATCGCGAGGTAACGCGATCCTCGCGAGGTAACGCGATCGTCGCCTGATGAAAGCTGGGCGTAGAACGCGAATATGCTCACACCGCTCCCGAAGGCGCGCGCGACGCGATATCGAGGTCATCATCATCATCATATATTTAAGAGCTAGGCTCTTTTCGGTGGAGCAATTTCCATGGTATCGAGGTAAGTAATGCGTAATCATTAGCACACCTATTTGAGTTCAATATGTTCGATCGCGCTATAGTACGCGTGTACACAAAAAGTGTTGGTGGCCTGGCGGTAAGTCGTCAGATTTTCAATCCGAAGGTCTCGGGTTCAAACGCCCAGTCCATTTGATACTTGCCAGTCGCTTTTCGGTAAAGGAAAACATCGTTGGGAAACCGGATCTAATCCCAACAGGCCTAGTTTCCCCTCTGGGTTGGAAAGTCAGATGGCAGTCGCTTTCGTAAAAACTGGTACCTACGCCAATTCTTGGGATTAGATTGTCGAGCGCACCCCAGGCTCAATATAGTAAAAAAAATCTGGAACAAACGTATGGAAGAAGATCGCGCTATAGTACGAATTAAGTTTGCGCGAGTAAGCGTCGCGCGCTTGTCAGTTAGGACCATACCCCGGGGTTTTCGGTGCGGGAATGTTATACACTAGCCAAATAACAGGTAAAAACTGTAAAAAACGATACTAATTTAACATTTCTAAGCACATTTGGACCTTACTACTAGAGATGGGCCGACTAGTCGGGAAAGCCGACTATTCGGCATCATTTGTAGTCGGCGACTAGTCGGCAAAAAATGCCGAATATACGGCACTTTAATACCTACAGGAAAATAAGAACTTAGCAGAAGTTTAACCCTTTTTTAATTATGAAATTTAAAACTTATTATAGTCTGTATGTTTAGGTATTTGAATAAAAGTAAACAAAATCTACCCTCCAATGGCTCCTTAAGCCACTTGAGGGTAGATGAAAACATTACATGATCAAATAATGTAGGTTAAAGTCAGGTCGTTCGTTCAGTGACAGATCTAGGCGCTTTTGTATTTGGTTATGTAATACTCTTTTTGGTTGGTTAACCAATAAATGTTATAACTACCCGAGAATGTACAAATTGTTTGTTTACTTTTATTTAAATACCTAAAGATACAGACTATAGTAGTGTTTGTTTTCTTTTTGCCATCAAATACGCCAGCGCCGGTTCGTAAACAAAACTGGCCAAAACATGAACGCGTGTTAGACAATGGCACGGCGGAAGAAGCGAAACGAGCGTTTCCGATTGCACCCGAACTTAACCAAAACCTACGATCGGCATTGCCGACTAGTCGGCCGATTAATCGGCAATTTGAAAACCGATTAGTCGGCCGATTGTGTAGTCGGCAAAAACCCTAGTCGGCCCATCTCTACTTACTACCTACTTTTAATTCATAGTTTGGTAATTACTTTACAATAAACAAAGTTATAAATACACGAAATCATTCCCGCACCGAAAACCCCGGGGTATGGTTAGGACACTTAGGATACCTATTTGAGTTAAATATGTTTGATCAAAATTCGGACGAACTTGCGATAATCGCGTAGTCGCCAAATTTCAGTCACTTTTAAAGTGTATATATAATATTAATCTAAAGATATGGGATCATATACCTGGACACTTTGTTCTGCGGTTCACACCCAGGAGTTGCATAATAGAAGCTCGTTCGTACACGTGGTTGCATATGCTGTTCCTCACAGGATCCTCAATTGGTTTCTTACTTATTGGATCAATCTAGAATAATCGAAACGTAAAAACAAGAGTTTAATTTTAAAAAATATAGTAATCTAACTTCAACTTTATACATGCTGATTTCGCAGCAAAAGAAAAAGGTAATGATACAGAATTTAAAGATAATTTGATATAGTTTATGATGCTTTATATGCTGGGCATAGTTTGATGATACTTACCATTATATTTTCAGATTCAATATTTTCAGTAATCGCTAAGTCAGATTCCTCCAGGTTACCTAAAACAAATGAGGTATTATAAATTGAATTAATAGGAAGCTTTGAATAGTTTTTCTCAAGTATGGAAAAAAAATAGAGAAGACTTAATCATTAACAGTGTACATGTTGAGGCACTTGTTCCAACATGTTGAGGTACTGGCTGAACGGGGTTAGTTCAGCCAGTACCTCAACATGTTGGAACAAGTAGTGTTCCTAGTGTAGGGTACGCCCTAACTGACCTCAACAACAAATAACTCACTCCTAGTTTCCCTCATCCCACGCTCAGCCCTCTTGGTCATCTCCAGCATGTACGGGTGCTTGGCCACGTTGAGGCGCTTGTTGGCCAACGTGTTGAGGTACTGGCTGAACTTGTCTTGTAAGGAGTCCACGTTTGACGCATCCGTTTCTGCCTGTGGACATCACCAAATATATATGTTTTTTTTACTGCAAGTGGTCTCTTTGTTAGAAGTTTGGAAGAGATGCTCTTGTTAATTTTTCAAATCAAAATATTGCTTTGCAGAAGCTTATAAAATAGCTCAGTAAATAGGTTCCAGAATAAGATTGCTATGAGTATTGTTTTTTGGATAGATACAATACAATGATCAACATATTTGATAGGTATATTCCGAGCATGCCTTGTAGAGAAAAACATCCATATATTTATTTGTCGTAGAAAGGCACTGATTGACTCGCAGGGTATTATTTACTTAACACTGTTATTAATTAAAAAATTGAGGTTTTCATTATAATTATATTTTATATTACTCACGAAAAGAGTTTTCTGTTTAAGCTCCCTTTCATTGACGATAGCCTATATATAAACCGGCCTTGGCGGCCTTTGATATTTTTATCCGTTGCCGGTCACATATTGTTACTTTTTAACTGATAATTTAGTAAGAGATACATACTTCTGCCTTTGCCAAAGCCTGCTTCGCGACATCCTCTTGAGCTTCCAGCACGCAGTAATCCTCCACATACGACTTGAGCTTCGCGAACTCCGCCTCTTTCTCCTCGTCCAGATATTTGGTGATGTTGTCGGAACACAGATAGAGGCTCGTCATGCACTGCTTTCTGAGTTCCGCGAGATTTGTGTCCGCCATTGTTTACTGAATTGTTCAAGATTATAAAAGAAGCAAGTACTTTAAGTGACAAAATGAAACACTTATGCACGTGAAATTGCGAAATTGCAACTAAATTCTAATAAAACAAGCAAAGTAACAACAACGCGGCAATTTGTTTCGCTAACTGACCTTGACAGCCTTGACAGGCTTGGCTTGGCTTGACAAATTTGACACTGACACATTATAAAAAATTAAAAAGCCGTTCGAGACATTGAGAATTATACGAAAAAGGCACGTTTTGATCAAGCACACTGCTGTTTGTGGACATCAACAAAATACTCTTCTGCACGCCTAGCACATGAGCGACGCGACAGTATCTCGCGCGCGAGATAGACTACCCGTCTCTTTTTAATTGACACAGTCAGAAACGGACGGATAGACTATCTCGCGCGCGAGATACTGTCGCGTCGCTCATGTGCTAGGCGTGCTGTGCTGTCAAAACGTTAATCACTTTGCGGTCGGAATTAATTTTTACACTTTCGGTTTTCTTCGCTTTTTCCAATATCGCTTTATTTCTAAAACTATGAATATGACGACTTTGCGTGTCCTGTAATCTTCTCAATCCCAGAATTGTCTCTTTCATTAATTTATCATCATGGACGGTATGTTATTTTCACCTGCTACAAATTTTCGTGTTTGCTATCAAAACTTGTATTAAATCGTATAATCTTTATGTTTTAGGTCCTTCTGCTAAGAAATCTAACTCACTTGAAACACTGGTTATTCAAAATATAACAAATGTCAACGATTTGAAGACAAAATTGAACGATATAATCAAACACGGAAAAAGCTATGAATACGACGTTTCAAACTGTCTCACGGCTTTACTGAAGAACAATGACCAAGAAATCGTAACTCTGACTGTACAAGCGATCTCTGAACTAGCAAAATGTGAGGATAAACGTGAAACATTTGCTAAAAAAGATGTGATAGAACCAATATTAGACATTCTCGGTAAAGATCTCACCGCAGACCGTTTGGAACTAGTAAAGCAATGCTGCAGAGCTCTCGGAAACTTATGCTGTGACTGTGACACGTCAAGAAAGCTAGTCCTAGACTATGGTGTTGATGTCATTACTAAATTACTTAAAACAACTTTGGATAACACAAGTTTGAGCGAAATTAAAATCTTTACATGTAAAACACTGTTGAATTATGCGATCGGTGGGCAGCAGTTTACGGAGTCTATAGTGGAAAGTGGTCTGCTAGAGCTGATGCAGCGGATCTTGGCGACGGAGCTAGAAAGCGAGGATATGGATGATGACCTGGTGTCAACGGTACTGCTGATCCTAAGTGTGGTGAATGATAATACTCCGGAGTTCCTGTTTAGTGAAGATATCAACTTGTTGGTGCTAAAAGTTTTGAGGGAGACAGTTAATATGGAGATTTCGGAACTGTGCCTGGACCATCTGCTTTTACAAGCTGAACATGGTAAGTTAACAGGCAGCCGCAATGATCATTTTGTCCATACAATACAAACATTCTTAACTGTTTCCATGGTTTTGACCCCGGAGTCTACTCTAAATAGTTTTTTTTTAACTCAGGTTACACAGATTTATTTCGCAAGTTGGTAATGCACTGGGGAATATTTTGAAAGTTACTCATATTCTCAATTAACGCAACTGATTTTGAACCTTTTTATCAGATTCTAAATAATTCTATGTGGTTGCTAAATTGCCTCTCATTCCTAAGAATGTTTTTTAAAGTGTTAGACCAAGGTTAGAGCTCCATGAACATGCCAAAAACATCCTTATAGACCAGGCTACAAACAGATGACTTATAGTAAAAAAAAAAAAAACCCAAAACACAGAATAATTCCTTATCATTCAGTTTAGGTACTTACTTATATTAATCGTCTTCCAGCAGTTCCAGCGTGAAAATTCGTATAAATTCATATACTTTTACAGTCAACATAAGTTTTACTTTTATAGAATCAGTAAAGACGCTCTTAGCGCGTCATGAAGGCGTCCAACATGTCTGCACTCGCCTGGAGGCGTTACTTCAGCGTCAGGCCTCGCGGGAGCTGCGGGCTTCGGACTCGGAGGTGGACTCGCTGGTCAAGCAAGCCTGCGATCTACTGGTCATTGTCCTTACTGGAGGTTAGTAAGTAAAGACACTCTTAGCGCGCCATGAAGGCGTCCAATACGTCTGCACTCGCCTGGAGGCGTTTGTTCAGCGTCAGGCCTCGCGGGAGCTGCGGGCTTCGGACTCGGAGGTGGACTCCCTGGTCAAGCAAGCCTGCGATCTACTGGTCATTGTCCTTACTGGAGGTTAGTAAGTAAAGACACTCTTAGCGCGCCATGAAGGCGTCCAATACGTCTGCACTCGCCTGGAGGCGTTTGTTCAGCGTCAGGCCTCGCGGGAGCTGCGGGCTTCGCACTCGGAGGTGGACTCGCTGGTCAAGCAAGCCTGCGATCTACTGGTCATTGTCCTTACTGGAGGTTAGTAAGGAAAGACACTCTTAGTGCGCCATGAAGGCGTCCAACACGACTGCACTCGCCTGGAGGCGTTACTTCAGCGTCAGGCCTCGCGGGAACTACAAGCTTCGGACTCTGAGGTGGACTCCCTGGTCAAGCAAGCCTGCGATCTTCTTGTTATTGTGCTCACTGGCGGTTAATATGTATGTAAAGAAGGTATCTTACATGACATGACACATGTACTCACAGTTGAAAGCTTTAGGCCTCGCGAGGACTGCGAGGTTCGGACAGCAATCTACTAGTTATTGTGCTTACTGGAGGTTAGTAACTAAAGAGGAAATCAAAAATTTGTGCTCGCAGCTGAAGGTTTTAGGCCTCGGGAATTACGAATTTAGACTCTGAGGTGGACTCGCTGGTCAAACAAGCCTGCTCGTAACTGAAGGCTTTAGGCCTCGCGAGAACCGCAAACTTCGGACTGTACACACCAAAGTTGCGTGTGATATTTTTTTCATGTGTAAAATTTTACAAATTATAAATATTGGAACTCTTGCGTACTTATTACCTATCATCTTTCTCATTAAATTCTTAATTGCGTCGTGTTACTACTGATTACTTTTCGAATGTCATCCTGTATATTAAATTGACTATTTTGGCTCAACGGTCCAAAGAGAATCTTGGCCTCCGAAATGAGAGCACGCCACCTATCCCGATCCTGCGCAACTTCTTGCCAGTTGTTGACGCGGCGGATCTGTTTCAGCAGCAGCTGATCCGCCGCCACACTGTCTCCCCTGTATATTAAAATAAATAGTTTTTCAGACGAAGCAATGCACCTCCTGTACGCGTCGGGTGTGGGCGCGGTGTACGGGACCACGGTGCGCTGGCTCGAGGCCTCCAACCCGCACCTGCTGAGCGCGGCGGTGCTGGCGGTGGGCAACTTCGCCCGCCAGGACGACTACTGCGCCGCCATGATGGAGACTAGCATATTTGACAAGTTGCTTGGTAAGTTTCTCTATTCCTTCACTAGCTTTTCGCCGCTACTTCGTCTGCGTGGAATTAACTTTCACTATAAGGAATTGATGAAACGCCATAATGCTATTTGACGTCCGTATAAACTGCCACACCCCCCCCCCCCCCCCCCCCAAGGTTAAATCATCCCGATTTCTGGGATAAATAAATAAATATTATGGGACAATATCACACAAATCAACCTAGTCCCATAGTAAGCTCAATAAGGCTTGTGTTGTGGGTACTAGGCGACGATATATATAATAGATAGATATAGATAAATACCTACATACATAAAAAAAACATCCATAACTCAGTAACAAATATCCGTGATAAACACACGAATAAATGCCCTGACCAGGATTCAAACCCGGGACCTCCTGCTTCATAGGCAGGGTCACTACCGACTAGGCTAGGAGGCCGATAAAAACTATCCTATGTCTTTTCCTGGAACTCAAACTATCTTCATACAAAATTTCATCTAAATTGGTTCAGCAGTTTAAACGTAAAGAGGAAACAGACAGACAAGCAGAGAGACAGACAGACGTTCACATTTATAATATAGATTGGCTCAGTCCCTTTTATTTGGGGTTGGCACATCCTATGAGAGATAATAAAGTTTATGCACGTTCCAAAAGTAGGACACTTAAAACGAGCAGTCCCGTCACCCGCGTGAGAAAGAGACAAACTTTAATTTCCAACAATGAGGGTGAAAGGGAAAAAATGAAATAGCAGTAAATAAATTTAAGATAGAAAAATAAATATATTTTTTATATATATTATTTGTTTTAGATTTGTTCGAGACCCATCACAACCTGAGTCTGGAGTTGAAGCAAGGCAAAACGCACTCTATCGACATGGGCACAGCGATCAAAGTGCAGCACGCGACGCTGTCGGCCCTCAGGAACCTCACCGTGTCGGCGCACAACAAGAAGCTGGCCGCCCATAAGGGCAGGTATGTACAGAGACCCATCACAACCTGAGTCTGGAGCTGAAGCGAGGCAAAACGCACTCTATCGACATGGGCACAGCGATCAAAGTGCAGCACGCGACGCTGTCGGCCCTCCGGAACCTCACCGTGTCGGCGCACAACAAGAAGCTGGCCGCCCATAAGGGCAGGTATGTATGGGCAGTAGGGTTCAAAATAAGCTGGACACGACGTTATTGTTAAGAGAATAAGAGCGTGTGTAGGTCATTTTGAATACCCTACCTGCTTAGCTACTTCTGCTGCTGACTGTACACCATGAAGTTTTGATTTTAAACTGGAGTATACTATTCGGTCACGTCATAGAGTGAAGCCGAAAGAGAGGGATATATAAGAAACTGTGTTTTGTTTTGACTAATTAAGGAGGTAATGACGTCATTTTAATTGTCTGAGACAATCAAAATGACAGGAGTGTGAGTCAAAATGGGTCAGCGAAAAAGGGTACAAGTGCCGTACATTTTATATAAGATTTGTGCCCTTTTCCGTTAAAGCCATTTTGACTTAGGGTGCATTGGGGTAATTTCCACAGCGTGTAATTCCGAAAATCATTAAAATATCGCTCGTATCCCATTGTAATAAGAGTAACTATCGGAATGATCAGTCACTTTTTTCCTATCGGAATTATCCCAATACACCCTACACCTAATTCAATCGTAGCTAAAGTCATTTTCCTCATTCATTGTTTTTATTATAAGCCTTATATTTTTATATCAGGGCAGCGCCGATTCTTCTGAGCGCCCTACCTCACGTGGAAGACCACCACGTAGCCTATAAGCTACTTGCTGCTCTTAGGATGCTGGTCGACGGCCAGGGTACGTATCTGCACCGCACTTGTCAATACCCTTACTAACCAAACTTTATCGAGTTATATTGAACTTTATACATTGTCTGCGTTAAGCATAAAATGTCAAATTTACTAAAAGTCCGCCTCGAACTGAGAACTCACGATTTACTTAGAAACTACTAGACCAATATAACGAGACACAAAAAGATTGTTTCGCGCATCGTAGCTCCATAACCACTTGATCGATCCTGCTCATACGAGGGAAGGCTGATAAGTCCTCAGCCTAAGGCATTTAGTGAAATAATACCTTAAAATTTATATTTTTCTTTTAGAATATAGTCTTTTCTCAGAAAAATGCACTGAATAATTTCAGCACGCCGTATTTCAATAACGCAAAATAAAAAATTTTCAATGTGCCTTAAAAAAAGGCCGACCCGATTTTATTTTTTGTCAGAAGTTTTTGCACATTAGCTTTTTTTTAATTTAAAGAATATAAATTGTTAGACCTCTAACCCAGTATAAAATATAGTTAAGAAATTGATCACAATCAAAATTATCGCGTCTTTATTTAACCCGTCAAGCGAAGCGGCTCAAGTTCATTTGCGGCAGCTACCATGCAATATTTTTTTTACATGAAAATATCAAAATAGATTTTTTGTGACTAGTCCTAAATGATCTATGACTCATGCTATAACTGCTTTATTTTTAAATTTTGCTAGACTATAAGATTTTTTTTCTGTTTTTCTACTTAATCACCCTAATGAGACCTCAGGGCGGAAACAATAATTACGACGCTTATGTCCTTTTCGAATTAAGCAAGTTTAATAAAACAACTTACTTGTCTGAAAGCTGAGAAACTGCAGAATATTAATCTACTAAACAAAATTTTCTAAAGGCTATGTTTCGTTTGTGAGACGAGATTAAAATATCAAAATAATTTAAAAATAAATATGGAGCACTCGATTTCGAAAGACATGATGATATTAACCGTCCATATTAAAATAACACAATAGGTTTTTGTCAAAATGGCAATCATAATTCATGTTGAGAAGAGTTTCTTAATGCGTGCTATTCGTTTTATTTGAAGTATTCTTTCACTTAATGCCTTAGGCTGAGGACTTATCAGGCTTCCCTCGTATACGAACTCTCAGATTATATTTATCTCTGCTACAACCCCAACAAATCTTATAAAGATCAGAAAAACCTTACTAAAGTTATCGCGGAGTAACTATTCAAAATCAAAAAGCCATCGAAATGCAGACGTCTAGGTACACAACTGACAGGTCCGCTGTTGTCTGTAAGAACTTCACTTCGCTTACGTTTTAACTGTTGGATACCTTTGTTTTGTATTGGCTAGTCAATATTCACGTGGTCATCTCTGTATATTGATACTATGTGTACACTCGCAGAGAGTGTAGCCCGACAGCTGGCTGCGGACAGGGCTGCGCTAGCGGCCGCCGCGCGCTGGGGCGCCTCCGAGCACGGCGGGGCCGCCGGGGAAGCCCCGCGCCTGCTGGCCTGGAGCGTCAAGCTACTAAGGGACCCCATACACTGGAGAAATTACATCGAGGTGAGGAGCCTACTAAACAATCCTGGTCACGGCACCAAACTGTAACGCGTTCGGGTTCTTTGAGCGTAAATGACACTGCAATCATTTAATAAATGCCTCTTTGTAGCTGTCAAATTTATAAAACATTCCAAAAATAGTACCTAGTACTATTTATTTTTAATCTATGCAATTTTTACTTCATGAATTATGTACTTTATTGATTGTCGATACATATTTTCACCAGACTACCTACAAGAGATGCCATATATCGGAACGGTCAAGGTACTCAAAAATATCTGAACACACACCTTATGGCCTTGACAATAGAGGCGTTGTTCAGATATTTGTAACCACTTGGCCGCTCCGATATATCTGATGGCGACTGTACAAAGGAAAAGGTGACCAAGGCCTATTAAAATCAGGGTCTAGTTGTATGCATCATTTTATTATTTCCTTTCCAGGTCGACGGCTGCATATCCTGCCTAATAAACATGCTAATCGCATCTCACTCCGTCATGCAGAACGAGGCCATCCTCGCTCTCACTCTCCTATCCATCCGTACCCTCAAGGACAAACCAGACATCGAAATCGAAAACGCCTTCATATCCCACCTCATAAAATCGGAAATCGGTAAGCACGTTTCTGTCCTAATAGAGACTAATTGCGCGAAAATGCCTATTGAAGTGGTAGAGAATTTGCTAGCTTTTCTCGATGTTACCAGTAAAGTGAATCAGATAGCGATTGATTATAAAGATGCCAAGGTTGGGGAGGCCCTTCAGAAACTGATGGAGGTTCGGACAGATCTCAGCGATGATTTGAAAAGCTGCGTTTTGAATGTTTTAGCCGCTATAACGGAGAAGTAAGGCAAATTCGAATTTCATTTGGATTTGACTATATTGCTTTCAAGGTCATCCCATCCAATTATTTTTTCAAAGAATATTTTGTATATCTTATACTGACTGGATGTCTTGCCAGCCTAAAATGGTCTTGCATATGCATAACCTGACTATGTTTAATACGTCTGTAACATAAGATTCGAAAAGTTTGATAATGATTTACTATGCATACATTTACGTCGCCAATTACTATGGCATCATACTTTGGGGTTATGTTACATAACATTTTCTGAAAGTTTGATAAATGATAGAATGTATAAGTAACAATTAACCGATGTTTAATTTGTTACTATAATTATCTTGATATATAATTCGTTATTGTTATTAATTATTAAACACTTAGGAATCTAGTCACAATTTTTAATATTTTTATCTTGTTATTTCACTTGCAATGATTTTATTTGAGGTCTTATCACTTCTAAACCTGCCTCTATTGTAGAGTGCATATTCAGATATTTTTAGACACTTCAGCCGCTCAAATATATTTGATAGTGAATACAGGATTTTGGATATAAAGTAAACCTAGAAATTCTACGAATTGTATTCTCACTTCAATGCTGATTCTGAATCTATAAAATATTCTAAACCTTTCTTTAGGGCATTTTTCCTAGATATAAGAAAAACTAAATTATAAGATAAGGAACAATTACTTTATGTAGTTATGTAAGTATAGTTTATCATTCCAGTTTGCTATTTACCGAATATTGTATTTAAAATTTAATATAAACTTCGTACTTTTAATCATTCTGCTTCATAGCGTAGATAAATTAAACACACTGTATTTTAATTTACGAGTTGATGTAACTTAAAAGTGGGTCATTTTACGTTAGTTACTTTTGGCAAAAAAAACTTTCTGCGGTGAAAGCATAAGACGTTGGTTCGATTCCAGCTTTGGCTAGGTCTTTGATAACTTTTTTCCTTTTCAAGTTTAAAATTAAACTTTAATTATCATCTAGTGTAAACTGAAATATTTTGAGTTGCAATAACTATGTAAACACGATAACATGACAAGAAAAGGTACAAATATTGAGCTTATTAACGTATATTTATAAGCAATGTCAACTCTGGTAGACACTATCTATCAGTGGCGGCGCGTCTATACACGGAGAGAAAATTTTACTAGTAACAAGTAAAAAATAGTAATTCCTAGGACAAGTAAACAATTTACTAAAAACATGTAAACGTTTCCTTGTTTTTAGTAAAGTTTACTGGTTTTTAGTAAAAGTTTCCTTGTTTTTAGTAAATGTTTATTTGTCCTGGGAATTACTATTTTTTACTTATTTCTAGTAAATTATTTCTCTCCGTGTAGAAGTCGGTTCCCGCTGGCTTGTCTGAATTTCAGTCAGCTGAGTAGTTTTCTTACAGCTCATGAAATCTTAAACCAAATTAGATCCAGCTTGCCTAAGAAAAATTAAGACGCACCGCCACTGCTATCTGTGTAGGGTAAAACGCCCATTGATTGGCACTTTCAATAACTGACGTTAGGATCCGAATATTTCACGACTGAAACAGTAGTAATCTTGTGTTTAAACTCATAAGGAGAAATAACTAGGGTGTGACGTCACACCTAAGTTTTATTCAGTTACATGGGTTTCAAGCACCGAGTTCGAATGTTAGACTTTTACTCATATTTTCCGATTTTTGTCTATTATTTCAATACAATTAGTAGTATTTACACATTTAATTACCATGACGCACCGGATCGATCGATACCATTAAGAGGATGACAACACCCGATGACCTTCAAATTGACTTTACTTAAACAGTCATACAGCTATAACTACTTTTTTTGGGGACGTAAAAAACAATATGTTACTACTCATTATATTTCAAAGAACTTTGTTAATTCCGATACACGATTGGACGAAATCGGCTCGATAGAAAATAATTCCAAAGTTACATCTTAAAATTAGCTTTAGTTTCTTGACTTATACATTTGAAGGGATGTTTACAAAAACAACATAACTGACTACTAGTGTCCGACCGAAGTTTCGGTTTCGGTTTCGGTTTCGGCCAGTTTCGGCCAAAAAACCGTGTTTCGGCCCAAGTTTCGGTTTCGGCCAAAAAAGGGCCGAATGTTTCGGCCGCGCCGAAACTTACAACATTGAGATTAATCGGTCCACAAGTTCTGTCTCAGTAACGTTTTTAAGTGATAATATTATAATAAATAAATAAATATCAAAAAAGTGTACATATGTATTTGGAAGATTATTTCATCAATTATAATATGATAGTAACATTTAAGTATTAATTGTATCGTACATTAAACTCTCGAGTTCATGCAAGAGACTGCCCAAAGAACTGCGTCGGCCTACGCTGAAAATTATACACGAAGAAATCAAGTAAAAACACTTGACGATTTATTTGAAATACTGATTGTGAAATTAAAATAGTCTATGCAATCTTGGCGAATTATTTTATAGAGACTTGTTAACAGCATTGATGTCTCAGTCGATGAAACTTTGCTGTATAACTAACTGCAGTATAACTAATGAATAACACACAAATTTAAAAAATCGTATTCATAATTTAAAAGAAAACATAACAATTTTAATAAAGCACAAATGTTTGTTTTTCCAACTCATATATTCATCGTACTTTTTTTTTAACAAAACATATTACTTTAACCATAGAGATAGATGCTATAAAAACTCCAAGTATCGAACAAAACTTTCATATTTTTATTTTGTTTACTGATCGTAATTCTACTCTGAAAATACATCTGTCAAGTTTAAAATCGTGTGGGTTATTTTATTGCTAATTTTAACGTAGCAGATCCTAAATCCTAAAAAATACCAAAGTAAAAAAAACTGATGTCAGACATCTGTCTGTTTCCCACGTTTGCGTACATATCTATGTACGAAAACATGGTTGACTTGCGACAATGGTACTTTCAATAAGGTGGGTAAAATTTTACGTTACAGTTGTTAAAAAGTTACATAATTATGTTTATTCATTCATATATTTCGTAATCTGCATTTATTTCGCGAAAAAAAAACTGAAAGGAGAAACGAATTTAGGGATCAAAATACGCTTTACACCGAAATAACTTGGAGTTGTGGACAAACTAGAAAAATCATGGGATTAGGTTGCCAAGTGGACCTCAGGCTCCGTTGAGTCCGTGGGAAAACGCCAGCACAAACGCTAGGAGGATGATCAATCAAAACTTACTAACCTTGTTCTTCTTATACCACCTATCCTGCACAAGTTACAGCGGCTTATTGACATTTAACTCAACGATTTTAACGTGTCTATAAAAGTTTCGGTTTCGGTTTCGGTTTCGGCCGAAACTGCACCTAGAGCCGAACCTTCGGTTTCGGTTTCGGTTTCGGCAAAAAAACATGTTTCGGTCGGACACTACTGACTACACTGGTTGACACCTGAAACAATTAACAATGTTCTTAAAAAAGTGTCAACCACTCTAAGCAGTTATGTTGTTTTTGTAAACATCCCTTCATTTGTAATTAAGGAAAAATATTTTAATATAATTAATACCATACTAATACTAAAAACTTCATTGCCTTATTTTTCTCAATTAATGCGTAGTTTTTTTTATTTTTAATTCATCATTTTGCATAATTTGCAATGAGCTCCCATACTAATCGCAACGCAGTGTTTCTATTTCATTCGCGCTAAAAAAGATAGGGGTGAAATTTAGCTGTTGTCATCCTCTTAAGCCATACCAAAAAAATTACACCTGGTGTTGAAGTGCCTGCAATTGGTGGCTTTACCCTATATTGTGAATAACACCGAGCAGGGACTCGTAAATTGAAGTATGCAACATATACAAAACGACAGCAATACACGTAAAATACTCAAAGTACAATATTATTAAATGCATTATATTTCTATAGCTATAAGTATTCTGCTTAGTGTATCTTTAGACGGCTTTCACTGCTGCGATTTCCGCATGCGGCGCCGGTGCGCGAGCGAGATAGCGATCTGCATGTGTATAGCTGTCACGCTTGCACACGGTCGCCGCATGCGCTTGCGACGCCAGTGTGATAATCGCCATACCGAGATACTAAAATGACTATGACTGTTCGAATACCCCATTTCTTCAAAATCTTGCGAAATTTTAAACATGCCTCTATTGTTAAGATGATAGAGTACTTGTTCAGGTTTTTTTTCATCGTAGTCGCTTTAAACTCAATACAAATCACTATCAGTCTTTGTTTGCACTGAAATAGGGTTACCACCCGTACTATAATATATAGTATCGTACTATATTTTGGCTTGGTGTACTGTTGAAAATATGCAAAAAAGACGAAAATACTACATTTTTGGAACGTTTCATGAGGTAACAACAAGGTGTACTATATTTTTTTGATGTAGATTTGGAAAATACTATATTTCTCTCAAAAAAAGGTGGCAACCCTATACTGAAATCACATATTCTGTCAATCAAAATGTCATTTTAGTATCTGCGATATGAAATCGGGGCATAATATGGCACTTTTTTCAATTAATATTGCATTATAGTTTAAAAATAAATAAAAATTATAGTGAATTAAGTAGTAATTTAATGTACAGTTGCCATCAGATATATCGGGGCGGTCAAGGTGGTCACAAATATCTGAACAACGCCTCTCTTTTTCAAGATAAAGTGCATGTTTAGATATTTTTAAGTACTTTGGCCTCTCCGATATATTTGATGGCTACTGTACGTTGTACATATACAGCCTTGGCCAAAAGTATTTAGCACATTATTATCTAAAATCCAAAAATAGTTATTTTCTAAACGAAATGAAAACAATATCATTAAATTTCAAAAGTTATTATGTATCCAAAAAGATGTAAATACTCGACTAAAGTTTAGAGTTACTTTGAATAACTCATGGGTGCTTAACCTTTTCAACGCCATCGACGTGTATATCCGTCACAAGAGACCATACTTTTTACTCTTAAACTTCGGTTCGGATTATGGATGAGTACACTGACATCTGTCACGGCGTCGTAAAGGTAAATACTATTGGCCAAGGATGTTTAAGGCTGCATTTCCACCAGAGATGAGCGAGGATGCGTTGCGACGGATGTGTTTAAGGGGCTACTTTGAAAAATTCTAGGTTTTTTCAAACGCTCTAGTGACTAAACGGGAAAAGGGACCGAATTTATTTTCGAATATATATTATTAGACTACATACTTTTGTTTTTGGCACAAGCCGAAACACGATTGCTGAAAGTTGCCTCGATAGAAAAAAAAACCGAAGTTGGGTCCTTTTTCCCCTTATTTTTATTAGCTTACGTGAACTGTAAGAGATTAAGCAATATAACTAAGTACAAAATATGGTATTCTAGTTTATCTAAAAAGTCACAGAAGCAAAATTAGACAAAACTTTATAGATTCGCTTATTTATCGTAGTTTGGTCAAAAAGTCTGATCCTTAAGAGCGCTGCATCTCTTTCTTTCGTGCACGGGAGCCATAAACGTGTCTCTATCGGATGGGCGTGGCTTGTCGGAATCGCAGAATGGCCTTAATAAGAAACAATCCTGGAGCTGCACTACACGAGGATAGGTAAATGAAGTGATTCTTTTGGTTCTTTACAAACATCCTCGCAAAGCATTCTTGCTCATCTCTGGTGGAAACGCAGCTTTATAGGCTCTATTGAAAACGGGTACAACTCCCATACAATGGGGTTGGCAACTGTCAACGGTTTGGCCAGATGGCGCCAGCATAGCTAGGTCCCTTTCACTAGTATTGTTGTATGGGATTTGGCTTAAAGGCTAGCCCATCCAGGTCAAAAAAAATTAAAAAAAAACGTGATTTTGACACTATTTGTGGGACTGACAGGGACCCAGCTATGCTGGCGCCATCTGTAAATACTTTCGACCGGCCAACCCCATTTGTATGAATCAAACCTCTCTTAACTAGGGCTCACAGACTACACAGACACCTCATCATTAAGCTTTTACAGGGAGCACGAGGTCACCACACATCAGCGCAATTTTATTCGTAAATTTCTACGATTTGAACAACACATTTCAATAGTATTCTACACCAGTTTGTAGTATAACAATCCAGGTTCGCCCCATGTAACTTGATTTTTGTGGATATTTTTAATTCACATGAGTAATGATCAAAAAAGTTTACTCATTTGAAATAAGCGGTCGCGCTCTCATACAAAATGAGTACGGGAGCACAGATGCGTGGTGACCCCGAGTTGTACTTGTGATCTATCTAGTGGTTGAGGTTATCTGTGCTAGGGCTACCGTTTTATGTATTAATATTAAGATTTAGAAATCCCAATAGTGCACTTATAGGTTGAAACGAAGCTTATACACTAGTTATTTAATAACTTAGACAGTATTTATCTATTTAATAATAACCAAGAGGTTTTGTGCACCATTATTATATAAGTCCAAATGTAAGTATGGTAAGATGGTGAGCATCAAAATATATTTTGATCAGTAAGGGGTTGCATTATGTACAATTCGTAAAGCTGGTCATTTATACGATACGAGTTACTCGCATCGAGCTTACGATTATCGTACAACGCTACGAGAAAGTGTATCATCATATGGCGCCTCTAGATGACGGGCCATCATAGGGACGCAGCTATGCGTTAGATAGAGCTGACGATATTGCCGTCTCGTTCCTCGTTCCATCGTATAACTGCGTCCCTATAGTCGGTAGTAGTCTGTAATAGTTTCGTAATAACCAAGGCGTAAAACCTTGGATACATGTTTTTGTCACATTAAATATTTTCAGACGTGAACGTACGATATTACAAATCGTACGAAATACTCGGCCTACGTCATCTTATCGTATGCTACTTTTGATTTCTCGTGCGCATATTAAACAATTTTACACGATATTTTTCTCATAGTCGTACCTGCGTAAAACTCGTACCATATAAATGAACCTAAATTTGAAACATTTGTATGACAAATTTTGTAAGTCCATTGAAGAAATGAATATAACCTCTAGAGGTCACCATAAAATAAAAGTTGGCAGTGAAATTTTTTTTTGGTCTTAATGTGTGCGTTTTAAAAAAAATACACATGTTCGTTAAAGGTGATTTTTAATTACTTCTTTATCGTAGTAGCGTCTTATTGACAACAGAAAATCTACCTTTTGCTTGAAAACACCATATTTTGTAGTATGATTATCGCACCTTTGAGGATTTACACATTATAGCAAATGTACTACTAATTGTATTCTGTAACATAAATTCTAATTATACAATTGTCTTAAAACAGTAGTAGTGATAATTCAGGTTTCAATTGTTATAGCACTCTCCTTAATGTAGTAATATGGACCAACATCTATAGTATTAGGTATTGAAACAATTGACTATCGCTTAAGAGTCGCCAGGACGCTCGCGTTCCCATACAAATGTAGTTTAGCTCTCATTTTAAAACGACATGCTTTAGAACCACGAAACTTGGCATGAGCATTCTAGCAGTACAGATCGATGTCGGTAATTCGTTTTCGTTGCTAAAAATTGTAAAACAAAGAAAACAGCCAGCCAGATACAGATTTACATACAAAACTTATTTTTGCTATATTTTCTTTGTGTTACAATTTTTAGCAACGAAAACGAATTACCGACATAGATCTGTACTGCTAGAATGCCCATGCCAAATTTCGTGGTTCTAAAGCATGTCGTTTTAAAATGAGAGCTGAACTACGTTTGTATGGGGACGCGAGTTCACGCGAGCGTCCTGGCGACATTGGGCCAATATGGCTTTGTCGACGAACCTACTTGATATAGAATTACAAATGATGTATTGATAGAGTTCAATTTGGGTTAGGGCACCAAAAGGCCCAATGGGGGAGGCAACTGTCAAAGGTTTTATCAGATGGCGCCAGCATAGTTTGTACCTGTGTCTTAGGTTTTTTCTTTGGGATTTGGGACGCTTTGACCGCCAAGCATTGTTGGACAGAAACATCGTGCCACTGACGCCAGAGCGCGACGTAATATCACGCGCTAGCGCTGAGGACACGACTTTCCGTGCGCGTGATTTGACGTCATTGGCGATCAAAGGCCAACAAACTTAAATAAATAAATATAATCAAGAACCATTCATCATAGGATTGACAGGTACAATCTATGCTGGTAAAACTTGGACCGGCCAACCCCATTATTAACCCTTTGACCGCCAAAGCCGTCAAATCACGTGCACGGAAAGTCGGGCCCTCGGCGCCAGGACGTGATATCACGTCCACAATATAACCGGTTTGCCTTGCGCGCTGGCGCTGAGGGCACAATTTTTCCGTCCGATCCTTGGCGTTCAAAAGGTTAATGTCTCTAATGGTCACGACTAAAATTGTGACGTTTTAAAATATCCGATTTGCAAAATCCCCCTTCACAAAACCGCTGCGACAAAGCTATTTTGGTTTGAATTCTGCCAAATTTTGACGCCTGATTGCCAATTTGATATTAAAGGCTTGTAACTGGTATTTACTGGGCAGACTGTCGCATTGTTATACCTAAGATTTAGAGACCCCGCTGAAATAAAACCATTCGCAATTATTTTTTGTCTTATTTTATCGCCTTTTAGATTTTTACAACATTCCTAAAGTGTTTTATTTCTGCTAACTCTTGGAAGTTCTATGACTATAATAAAACAATATAGATTTGTAAATATAATTTAATTTAGGTACTCTAAACTTAAATACATTGAAACTTAAGTTTCATAACATAACATAAATAGTCAGGACAGTACATTTCCTCAGCTTACGCCTAAAGCAATTTATATCAATCATCCATACAACTCAAATAACAATACGTAATTGTAATAACTATACAATTGATATAAGTGTATTCGGGTATTCCGAAAACCAGTGGGGAATAATTCCGAAAATTAACTCCTATTAGTGATTTTTAAATTATATTCGGAATTATCCGAATTGCGGAATTACCCGAATAACAGATAATTAAAATAGGCAGTTAAAGGTAAGATAAAACTATAGTTATATTTAACATTTCTATATCAATAAGGTTATTTAATCTTCCATAATATTCACTCATTAGGTAGCATTACGTTACCCAATGCCTAGCTTATCTAAAACAGCTCGCGATACTAAACTTTACTATTGTTGTTTATTGTTTATTTTAAGTTTACACAGCATTATAGTCTTATCACTAATACACTGCGAGACTACATAGGTCGTCATCATCTCAGCCATAAGACGTCCACTGCTGAACATAGGCCTCCCCTTTAAGGGGGGGGGGGGGGGGGTTTGTCATACGCGCCACGCTTGGCAGGCGGGTTGGCGCGCGCAGATTTTTTTTTGTTTATTGTTTGTAAGCTTTCGGAAGATGCTGCTGCCCATCTTCCGGTATATTCCCTTAGCAGACCCTACTGCAACCACGGGACGATATGGTACTACATAGGTACTTAGTATAAATATAAATCAAAAATTATCATGCGAACTCACTCGACTGCCTATTATCCATCCGCTCGCAAAACTACTACTATACTATAATGCATACTACTACTATAAGGCATTAAGGTGTGTTTTTAGCTGTACCTACGCGTTGTCATGTCTATATTGTACGACCCAAATTAAAGTCGTATTTTTAGTTCAAGCAGAGACTATAGAAATATAGGCCGCCACACTAATAGTGCATACGAGCATGCCGCACTGCGATAACTTTGAAGGCAATACTTTACCAAAGTTACAAGGTTCCCTTTGTCCATAAACTCCAGGTGCCTAGGACCTTAAACAGTGACTCCAACATGGCCTAAAGCACGGGCCAGGGCCTTAAGATGGGGTTTCATGTCAGCCTGCGAGAGTCCACGCCGCGCTGCGATCACTTTGTAGGCTTAATACAGGTCACCTTGTGATCAATGATCGTAAACCCCAGGTGCCTAGGACCTTAAACAGTGACTCCAACATGGCCTAAAGCACTGGCCAGGGCCTTAAGATGGGGTTTCATGTCAGCCTGCGAGAGTCCACGACGCGCTGCGATCACTTTGAACGCGTTCAGGTATTCTAGCTCGGAGAATTGAGCGCCCTTTTCCCGTATTGATGCTATGATTTCCTGTTGGCAAACGAATTCAACATTAACCTTTTGACGTAGGTCCGTGTCCATGAAGCCAGAGCCGAAAACATAGTTAGCTAAGTAATAAGCGGGTTATAGGAGTGTTTTTTTATGGTTTTAAACGGACGGCTATTGACGTCGGTGGCGTCAGTGATCCGACTTACCGATGCCGTGGCTGGCCGTCATTGGCGCTCAAAGGGTTAATTGGGGTTGGCGTCATTGGAGCTCAAGCCGCAGCGTGGCCAGCCTTATAGTCTGATGACGTACCTCCGGCTCGGGCAGCGCGAGCAGCAGGCGCGAGTAGTCGTGTGCGCGCTGTAGGCCCGCGTGTGGGAGCGACAGCGCGGCCAGGCAGTGCCGCAGCGTGTAGTCTGATGACGTACCTCCGGCTCGGGCAGCGCGAGCAGCAGGCGCGAGTAGTCGTGTGCGCGCTGTAGGCCCGCGTGTGGGAGCGACAGCGCGGCCAGGCAGTGCCGCAGCGTGTAGTCTGATGACGTACCTCCGGCTCGGGCAGCGCGAGCAGCAGGCGCGAGTAGTCGTGTGCGCGCTGTAGGCCCGCGTGTGGGAGCGACAGCGCAGCCAGGCAGTGCCGCAGCGCGTAGTCTGATGACGTACCTCCGGCTCGGGCAGCGCGAGCAGCAGGCGCGAGTAGTCGTGTGCGCGCTGTAGGCCCGCGTGTGGGAGCGACAGCGCGGCCAGGCAGTGCCGCAGCGTGTAGTCTGATGACGTACCTCCGGCTCGGGCAGCGCGAGCAGCAGGCGCGAGTAGTCGTGTGCGCGCTGTAGGCCCGCGTGTGGGAGCGACAGCGCGGCCAGGCAGTGCCGCAGCGTGTAGTCTGATGACGTACCTCCGGCTCGGGCAGCGCGAGCAGCAGGCGCGAGTAGTCGTGTGCGCGCTGTAGGCCCGCGTGTGGGAGCGACAGCGCGGCCAGGCAGTGCCGCAGCGTGTAGTCTGATGACGTACCTCCGGCTCGGGCAGCGCGAGCAGCAGGCGCGAGTAGTCGTGTGCGCGCTGTAGGCCCGCGTGTGGGAGCGACAGCGCGGCCAGGCAGTGCCGCAGCGTGTAGTCTGATGACGTACCTCCGGCTCGGGCAGCGCGAGCAGCAGGCGCGAGTAGTCGTGTGCGCGCTGTAGGCCCGCGTGTGGGAGCGACAGCGCGGCCTGTAGGCCCGCGTGTGGGAGCGACAGCGCGGCCAGGCTGTGCCGCAGCGTGTAGTCTGATGACGTACCTCCGGCTCGGGCAGCGCGAGCAGCAGGCGCGAGTAGTCGTGTGCGCGCTGTAGGCCCGCGTGTGGGAGCGACAGCGCGGCCAGGCAGTGCCGCAGCGTGTAGTCTGATGACGTACCTCCGGCTCGGGCAGCGCGACCAGCAGGCGCGAGTAGTCGTGTGCGCGCTGTAGGCCCGCGTGTGGGAGCGACAGCGCGGCCAGGCAGTGCCGCAGCGTGTAGTCTGATGACGTACCTCCGGCTCGGGCAGCGCGAGCAGCAGGCGCGAGTAGTCGTGTGCGCGCTGTAGGCCCGCGTGTGGGAGCGACAGCGCGGCCAGGCAGTGCCGCAGCGTGTAGTCTGATGACGTACCTCCGGCTCGGGCAGCGCGAGCAGCAGGCGCGAGTAGTCGTGTGCGCGCTGTAGGCCCGCGTGTGGGAGCGACAGCGCGGCCAGGCAGTGCCGCAGCGTGTAGTCTGATGACGTACCTCCGGCTCGGGCAGCGCGAGCAGCAGGCGCGAGTAGTCGTGTGCGCGCTGTAGGCCCGCGTGTGGGAGCGACAGCGCGGCCAGGCAGTGCCGCAGCGTGTAGTCTGATGACGTACCTCCGGCTCGGGCAGCGCGAGCAGCAGGCGCGAGTAGTCGTGTGCACGCTGTAGGCCCGCGTGTGGGAGTGTGGTGTAGTATATAATTAGTACGTAAGCATTGCCTATATAAACGTGTATCTTGCCTAACTTCAGCCAGAATAAATCCTATATTCATCGAAGCTGTTGTTTCACTATCGCCGTCCGTACATGGCGACCCTGCCTTTTAAGGCAGCGACCTCGGGTTCGCGAGTGCAATGTGAGGACTAAATAAAATAGAGGACTAATATTAGTAAGTTATGTCTGCAGCCGAATCAGTGTTGTGTTAATAATCGAACAATGCCAGTGAGACTATAGCCCAACGGTTATTTACACGGTTTCTCTCGTTATTCCTGTTAAGATGGGGTCAGGCACGTCCAGACCACAGGAAGTAATCATCGCTCAGACGGCGTCTGGAGGAAGCAATGAAGCAAATGCCACAGTAAAGGATTTGGCCTTCCATGTCAGCAATACAAATATTATCCTGCTGACCATACTCGCCATTATTTGCTTGGTTCTCGTGTTCGGGCTGTACAAGATGTATTTGAGATGCCATAAGAAGATGATCCGGAGGGAAGTTAACGGCCAGGTGGCCTTCAGGCGATCATTTGGACTAGGAAGGAAGACCGTGCCGGAGGCGGAGGAAGCTTAAAGGCATTTTTACGGCGTTTTCACGTGTACGGGACCAGGGGAAGCAGACGGCGCAATTACAGTAATTGCGATAAAAGTGAAGTGCGTAATGTTTGAAATGTGAGTTAGTAGATTTAATAATATATAGAATAGATTATTTTAGAATAGATATAAAGACTTTCATATTCCTAGAGTGCAGTGCAATGCTCCAAGAGCTTATAGATTTATATAATGAACTATACCAATTTAAACAAAATCTATTAAAATTAAAAATTGAAAAACGGACAGAAGAAAAGTTAAAAGAAAAGCTGACAGTAGCAAATAAGTTATATGATACGTTTTTAAAATGTACGGCAGTAGTAGATATTAATATTTTAAAGGGTGATATAAACCAGGAAACAATAGAATCTATTAATGAAATACGTAGTAAATTTGAGATTGTCTACAGTAAAATACGACAATTTTGTACGAGCAGCCATATTGTAAAAACAAGCACCATGGAGAAATTCGACCTTAAAACGGCGGGTCATCTCTTACCTATTATGACTGGGGAAGAAGATATTACTAAAAAGCTAATCGATGCCATTGAGCTCTATAGGTCGATGTTAGAACAAGACAGTATTCCGAAATTAATTAATTTCGTGCTTAAGACACGTTTGTCCGAAAGTGCTAAATTGCGAATGGCACAGTCATATTCAGATTGTGGAGCTCTTATTTCTGATCTTAAAAATAATTTCTTGACCAAAAAATCAAGTACAGCTATACACTATAGTTTGATGCAAGCCAAACAGCATTCCCTTTCTTTAGACGAATTCGGTACTAAAATTGAGCAATTATTTGTTGACTTAACAGTTTCTCAAGCCGACGGTGACGAAAGTACATACAAGGTACTAAAACCTATTAACGAGAAATTAGCAATAAAAAGGTTCACCGACGGATTGCGGAACCCTACTTTAGGAATTATACTTTCAGCTAGGAATCCGCCAACATTAAAGGACGCGATTCAAGCCGCAAAAGACGAGGAGATCTCTTCCACAAGTGGGAGCAGCGAAACTTCAATCTTCGTCAACCGAAGGGGCTTTCCAGGTCAGTACCGCTCACGCGCAGGCCGCGGCAGCTTCAGTAGCTGGCGCAGAGGAACGCCTAACAATACAGGGATGCGGTATTCTTTCGATAGGAACAGGACCGAACGAGGTAACTATAATCAGAGTGGAACCGGGCAGAGTTTTGATAATCCGAATCGAGGATTCTATAGACATAAGTCCGAAAACTCTCTCAACCGTGGGTCCAGGAATCAGCCAAATGTATATGTAGCTGAAGAACAAGAACCACAGCCTACGACGTCGAACGAAAATCGGGAAAGTTCAAACCCACCACAAAACCCGACTTACGAATTTTTTCGTCCCTAACTCGACATACGCGTTCAAATACGATAGTTCGCTAGAAATTATAATTGGAGACGACACGTTTCAGCTGTTAGCAGATACCGGCGCTGCCATATCGGCCGTGAAATATGAAACCGTCTTACAGCTAAATATTCCAATCCAAAACGAAGTCGTCACTATAAACGGCATTGGCGGCGACACATATACAGAAGGTTTTGTTTACATTCAGTTTAGTTTACATGGACATCGTATGTGTCATAAATTCCACGTACTCCGAAACTTATCTTGCGGTCCTATTAGATTTTTTACGTAAATATAATTCAATAATTGACTATGAGCGGAATACGTTAACTTTAGATATAAGTAATATTGGGAAACTAACGGTCCCCTTACAGTTAGGATTTTTGGAAGCAAATAACTACTTAACTTTACCGCCAAGGTGTGAAAAAATATATTTAGTAGACACAGAATTTATCGAAGATTGTATGGTAATATCAAATGAACTTTGTAATGGCGTTTTTGTGGCAGGAGGACTATGTACACCTAAAGCAGGGAAGATACCAATTCAATTAATGAACACACGAGATACAGAAGTACAGCTTAGTTATTTCAGGCCCGAAATAAGAAGTATTAGAGAGTATACTGTTTGTACATTCGAAGATACGCAAGTTAACGGCGCTAGGGTGCGTAAAATGTTTTCACTGTTGGAATTATCACATTTAAATAAAGAAGAAAGAACTTCAATTCAAAATATTTGCGCAAAGTTTTCAGACATCTTCTATATACCCGGTGATATGTTAACACCCTCAAAATTAGATCCACAACATATTCATTTAAAACCTAATGCGACACATTATAGATTACCCCATTCTCAAAAAGCAGAACTCGAAAACCAAGTGCAGAAAATGTTGCGAGAAAAAATAATCGAACCAACGCGGAGCGAATGGTCTAGCCCCGTACTTTTGGTACCTAAACACCCCGATGCAGAAGGCAACAAAAAATGGAGGTTAGTTATTGACTTTAGAAAATTAAATGATCGAATAATAGACAACAAATTCCCGTTACCCAATATGACTCTTTGTCGGGTTCTATGTATTTCAGTCATTTGGATTTGCACCAAGGATTTTTTCAACTTAGTTTAGATGAAAAAAGTAGACCATATACGGCCTTTGTTTCTGCTTCAGGGCAATATTGCATGACTAGGATTCCAATGGGAATGAAAGTATCGCCCAGCTGTTTCTCAAGAGCAATGACTATAGCCATGTCTGGCCTTAATTATGAAAAATGCTTAATTTATATGGATGACCTTGTTTGTTTCGGAAGGAATTTAGAGATGCACAATAAAAATCTGATGGCAATTTTTAGTCGACTACGTAAGTTTAATTTAAAGCTAAATCCAATTAAGTGCCAGTTTTTAAAGAAGGAAATTTTGTATTTAGGTCATTTAGTTTCGGCGGACGGCATCAAACCGGATCCGGATAAAGTTAAAGTTTTACAGGGCTACCCGGAGCCACAAAACACTGACGATGTGAAAAGATTCGTAGCTTTTGCAAATTACTATCGAAAATTTATTCCAAATTTCGCTGCAACATGTGTACCTTTAAACAATTTAACGCGTAAAAACGTAACCTTCAAATGGGATGAGGAATGTAAAGAGTCATTCCTTTCTCTTAAGAAATCATTAGCAACACCCCCATACTTCAATACCCAGATTTTAGTGAAGAGAACTAATTTATTTTAAAAACTGACGCGTCTGGAATAGCCATCGGTTCTCTTCTTTGTAACGGAAACGGACACCCTGTAGCATACGCGAGCCGTAGTTTAAATAAAGCAGAGCGCAATTACCCAACTGTTGATTTGGAACTCCTTTCAATCACATGGTCTATCAGATATTTGCGACCTTATCTCTACGGACGACAGTTCATAGTAGAAACCGACCATAAACCGCTCATTTATTTATTTAATATGACCAACCCCACAAGCAGGTTAATGAAATTCAGATTGCTCCTTGAAGAATATAATTTTATAGTGCGATACGTAAAAGGAACCGACAATGTTTCGGCAGACGCATTGTCGCGAATAACTTTAAACAGTGACGACTTAAAAAGGATAAGTGAAAATTATATTTTAGTTTTAACGCGAGCGCGACGAAAACAAATGGAGCAAGAAAGTAATTCTCAGGATAGAAGGACTTCGGATGATAAGATTGATCACCCTAGAGTCGTAGAAGTACTTAAACCACCAATAAACTATACCGAGTTACGATTTTTAAATGAAAATGAGTGGGGAAATAAAAGTTGCAGCTGTGACGAGCTATATACTAATTACGCATTTGATAAAGCGAAGAATATTGTTTATGTTAGGCCAGTAACCCGATCGCATCGCGCACGAGTTGCCTTTACGAGGGAACTGAGCGAATTTTGTTGTAAAAAATCAATTGACTATTTATACATTTTTAGAAATAATGAAAATATGACCTTAATTAAAGAGCTAGCTCAAATAATAAATAATATGACGCAATGGTCCGGACCCTTATTGCGCATATTAAAAGGCACTACACGGATTGATAACCGCGATACGCAGCGCGTAATATTGAACGACTTCCACATGCTTCCGACTAGTGGACATGCTGGAGTTCGACGTATGTTGAATAATATTCGACAACGATATTTTTGGCCCGGGTTAGAAAAAGACGTAGCAGAGTTCGTCAAAAAATGTGACAAATGCCAACGGCAGAAATACTTTAGAAATACAAAAGAGCCAATGGTTGTTACGACCACGGGTAACTTTGCATTTGATAGGTTATTTTTAGACATAGTGGGCCCCCTAATTAAGGATAGTAGTAATTATACATATATCTTAACGCTGCAATGCGACTTGACCAAGTACGTCGAGGCGTATCCGCTTACATGTAAGGACACGGTCTCTGTAGCCACCGCATTCGTCAACAATTTCATTTTAAGATATGGTATTCCCCGAGAAATTATAACAGATCGAGGCACAGAATTTTTGTCATCCACAATGCAGGAAGTATGCAAACTTTTAAACATAACCCATTTAAAATCAACATCCTACCACCATCAAACCATAGGTTCTTTGGAAAATAATCACAAACATTTAATATCGTATTTGCGCATACAAACTAATAATCAAACTAACAATTGGAGTTCATGGTTACCCTACTGGTGCTTCGCTTACAATACGACTGTTCACTCAGAAACAAAATACACTCCATATGAGCTTGTGTTTGGCAGACGATGCAATATTCCGAGTAATCTTTGTGACTCATTAGATCCTATTTATAACTTTAATGATTACTCCTTTGAATTGAAATACAGGTTACAAAAATCTCAGTATGATGCAAAATGTAATTTAATTCAAGGGAAAACATTGAGAAAAACGCAATATGACCACTATGTTAACCCGGTAAGCTATAAAGCAGGCGATTCCATTTTAATTAAAAATGAAGCGCTTAGTAATAAGTTAGACCCATTGTATAAAGGGCCTTACCTAGTTATAAGGGAATCAGACCCTAACGTTATAATAATGATTAGAAATAAGGAAGTGTCGGTTCATAAAAACCGTACAAAGTTGTATTCACCCTAGCATTTAATATGTAGTTATATTTTAAGTGTGAATTTGATAAAAAAAAAAAAAGAAAAATCTAGCTATTTTCCTTTTTTTTCCCTTTTTTGGTGGGGCGTGTGGTGTAGTATATAATTAGTACGTAAGCATTGCCTATATAAACGTGTATCTTGCCTAACTTCAGCCAGAATAAATCCTATATTCATCGAAGCTGTTGTTTCACTATCGCCGTCCGTACAGGAGCGACAGCGCGGCCAGGCAGTGCCGCAGCGTGTAGTCTGATGACGTACCTCCGGCTCGGGCAGCGCGAGCAGCAGGCGCGAGTAGTCGTGTGCGCGCTGTAGGCCCGCGTGTGGGAGCGACAGCGCGGCCAGGCAGTGCCGCAGCGTGTAGTCTGATGACGTACCTCCGGCTCGGGCAGCGCGAGCAGCAGGCGCGAGTAGTCGTGTGCGCGCTGTAGGCCCGCGTGTGGGAGCGACAGCGCGGCCAGGCAGTGCCGCAGCGTGTAGTCTGATGACGTACCTCCGGCTCGGGCAGCGCGAGCAGCAGGCGCGAGTAGTCGTGTGCGCGCTGTAGGCCCGCGTGTGGGAGCGACAGCGCGGCCAGGCAGTGCCGCAGCGTGTAGTCCGATGACGTACCTCCGGCTCGGGCAGCGCGAGCAGCAGGCGCGAGTAGTCGTGTGCACGCTGTAGGCCCGCGTGTGGGAGTGTGGTGTAGTATATAATTAGTACGTAAGCATTGCCTATATAAACGTGTATCTTGCCTAACTTCAGCCAGAATAAATCCTATATTCATCGAAGCTGTTGTTTCACTATCGCCGTCCGTACAGGAGCGACAGCGCGGCCAGGCAGTGCCGCAGCGTGTAGTCTGATGACGTACCTCCGGCTCGGGCAGCGCGAGCAGCAGGCGCGAGTAGTCGTGTGCGCGCTGTAGGCCCGCGTGTGGGAGCGACAGCGCGGCCAGGCTGTGCCGCAGCGTGTAGTCTGATGACGTACCTCCGGCTCGGGCAGCGCGAGCAGCAGGCGCGAGTAGTCGTGTGCGCGCTGTAGGCCCGCGTGTGGGAGCGACAGCGCGGCCAGGCTGTGCCGCAGCGTGTAGTCTGATGACGTACCTCCGGCTCGGGCAGCGCGAGCAGCAGGCGCGAGTAGTCGTGTGCGCGCTGTAGGCCCGCGTGTGGGAGCGACAGCGCGGCCAGGCAGTGCCGTGCGTGTAGTCTGATGACGTACCTCCGGCTCGGGCAGCGCGAGCAGCAGGCGCGAGTAGTCGTGTGCGCGCTGTAGGCCCGCGTGTGGGAGCGACAGCGCGGCCAGGCAGTGCCGCAGCGTGTAGTCTGATGACGTACCTCCGGCTCGGGCAGCGCGAGCAGCAGGCGCGAGTAGTCGTGTGCGCGCTGTAGGCCCGCGTGTGGGAGCGACAGCGCGGCCAGGCAGTGCCGCAGCGTGTAGTCTGATGACGTACCTCCGGCTCGGGCAGCGCGAGCAGCAGGCGCGAGTAGTCGTGTGCGCGCTGTAGGCCCGCGTGTGGGAGCGACAGCGCGGCCAGGCAGTGCCGCAGCGTGTAGTCTGATGACGTACCTCCGGCTCGGGCAGCGCGAGCAGCAGGCGCGAGTAGTCGTGTGCGCGCTGTAGGCCCGCGTGTGGGAGCGACAGCGCGGCCAGGCAGTGCCGCAGCGTGTAGTCTGATGACGTACCTCCGGCTCGGGCAGCGCGAGCAGCAGGCGCGAGTAGTCGTGTGCGCGCTGTAGGCCCGCGTGTGGGAGCGACAGCGCGGCCAGGCAGTGCCGCAGCGTGTAGTCTGATGACGTACCTCCGGCTCGGGCAGCGCGAGCAGCAGGCGCGAGTAGTCGTGTGCGCGCTGTAGGCCCGCGTGTGGGAGCGACAGCGCGGCCAGGCAGTGCCGCAGCGTGTAGTCTGATGACGTACCTCCGGCTCGGGCAGCGCGAGCAGCAGGCGCGAGTAGTCGTGTGCGCGCTGTAGGCCCGCGTGTGGGAGCGACAGCGCGGCCAGGCAGTGCCGCAGCGTGTAGTCTGATGACGTACCTCCGGCTCGGGCAGCGCGAGCAGCAGGCGCGAGTAGTCGTGTGCGCGCTGTAGGCCCGCGTGTGGGAGCGACAGCGCGGCCAGGCAGTGCCGCAGCGTGTAGTCTGATGACGTACCTCCGGCTCGGGCAGCGCGAGCAGCAGGCGCGAGTAGTCGTGTGCGCGCTGTAGGCCCGCGTGTGGGAGCGACAGCGCGGCCAGGCAGTGCCGCAGCGTGTAGTCTGATGACGTACCTCCGGCTCGGGCAGCGCGAGCAGCAGGCGCGAGTAGTCGTGTGCGCGCTGTAGGCCCGCGTGTGGGAGCGACAGCGCGGCCAGGCAGTGCCGCAGCGTGTAGTCTGATGACGTACCTCCGGCTCGGGCAGCGCGAGCAGCAGGCACGAGTAGTCGTGTGCGCGCTGTAGGCCCGCGTGTGGGAGCGACAGCGCGGCCAGGCAGTGCCGCAGCGTGTAGTCTGATGACGTACCTCCGGCTCGGGCAGCGCGAGCAGCAGGCGCGAGTAGTCGTGTGCGCGCTGTAGGCCCGCGTGTGGGAGCGACAGCGCGGCCAGGCAGTGCCGCAGCGTGTAGTCTGATGACGTACCTCCGGCTCGGGCAGCGCGAGCAGCAGGCGCGAGTAGTCGTGTGCGCGCTGTAGGCCCGCGTGTGGGAGCGACAGCGCGGCCAGGCAGTGCCGCAGCGTGTAGTCTGATGACGTACCTCCTGCTCGGGCAGCGCGAGCAGCAGGCGCGAGTAGTCGTGTGCGCGCTGTAGGCCCGCGTGTGGGAGCGACAGCGCGGCCAGGCAGTGCCGCAGCGTGTAGTCTGATGACGTACCTCCGGCTCGGGCAGCGCGAGCAGCAGGCGCGAGTAGTCGTGTGCGCGCTGTAGGCCCGCGTGTGGGAGCGACAGCGCGGCCAGGCAGTGCCGCAGCGTGTAGTCTGATGACGTACCTCCGGCTCGGGCAGCGCGAGCAGCAGGCGCGAGTAGTCGTGTGCGCGCTGTAGGCCCGCGTGTGGGAGCGACAGCGCGGCCAGGCAGTGCCGCAGCGTGTAGTCTGATGACGTACCTCCGGCTCGGGCAGCGCGAGCAGCAGGCGCGAGTAGTCGTGTGCGCGCTGTAGGCCCGCGTGTGGGAGCGACAGCGCGGCCAGGCAGTGCCGCAGCGTGTAGTCTGATGACGTACCTCCGGCTCGGGCAGCGCGAGCAGCAGGCGCGAGTAGTCGTGTGCGCGCTGTAGGCCCGCGTGTGGGAGCGACAGCGCGGCCAGGCAGTGCCGCAGCGTGTAGTCTGATGACGTACCTCCGGCTCGGGCAGCGCGAGCAGCAGGCGCGAGTAGTCGTGTGCGCGCTGTAGGCCCGCGTGTGGGAGCGACAGCGCGGCCAGGCAGTGCCGTGCGTGTAGTCTGATGACGTACCTCCGGCTCGGGCAGCGCGAGCAGCAGGCGCGAGTAGTCGTGTGCGCGCTGTAGGCCCGCGTGTGGGAGCGACAGCGCGGCCAGGCAGTGCCGCAGCGTGTAGTCTGATGACGTACCTCCGGCTCGGGCAGCGCGAGCAGCAGGCGCGAGTAGTCGTGTGCGCGCTGTAGGCCCGCGTGTGGGAGCGACAGCGCGGCCAGGCAGTGCCGCAGCGTGTAGTCTGATGACGTACCTCCGGCTCGGGCAGCGCGAGCAGCAGGCGCGAGTAGTCGTGTGCGCGCTGTAGGCCCGCGTGTGGGAGCGACAGCGCGGCCAGGCAGTGCCGCAGCGTGTAGTCTGATGACGTACCTCCGGCTCGGGCAGCGCGAGCAGCAGGCGCGAGTAGTCGTGTGCGCGCTGTAGGCCCGCGTGTGGGAGCGACAGCGCGGCCAGGCAGTGCCGCAGCGTGTAGTCTGATGACGTACCTCCGGCTCGGGCAGCGCGAGCAGCAGGCGCGAGTAGTCGTGTGCGCGCTGTAGGCCCGCGTGTGGGAGCGACAGCGCGGCCAGGCAGTGCCGCAGCGTGTAGTCTGATGACGTACCTCCGGCTCGGGCAGCGCGAGCAGCAGGCGCGAGTAGTCGTGTGCGCGCTGTAGGCCCGCATGTGGGAGCGACAGCGCGGCCAGGCAGTGCCGCAGCGTGTAGTCTGATGACGTACCTCCGGCTCGGGCAGCGCGAGCAGCAGGCGCGAGTAGTCGTGTGCGCGCTGTAGGCCCGCGTGTGGGAGCGACAGCGCGGCCAGGCAGTGCCGCAGCGTGTAGTCTGATGACGTACCTCCGGCTCGGGCAGCGCGAGCAGCAGGCGCGAGTAGTCGTGTGCGCGCTGTAGGCCCGCGTGTGGGAGCGACAGCGCGGCCAGGCAGTGCCGCAGCGTGTAGTCTGATGACGTACCTCCGGCTCGGGCAGCGCGAGCAGCAGGCGCGAGTAGTCGTGTGCGCGCTGTAGGCCCGCGTGTGGGAGCGACAGCGCGGCCAGGCAGTGCCGCAGCGTGTAGTCTGATGACGTACCTCCGGCTCGGGCAGCGCGAGCAGCAGGCGCGAGTAGTCGTGTGCGCGCTGTAGGCCCGCGTGTGGGAGCGACAGCGCGGCCAGGCAGTGCCGCAGCGTGTAGTCTGATGACGTACCTCCGGCTCGGGCAGCGCGAGCAGCAGGCGCGAGTAGTCGTGTGCGCGCTGTAGGCCCGCGTGTGGGAGCGACAGCGCGGCCAGGCAGTGCCGCAGCGTGTAGTCTGATGACGTACCTCCGGCTCGGGCAGCGCGAGCAGCAGGCGCGAGTAGTCGTGTGCGCGCTGTAGGCCCGCGTGTGGGAGCGACAGCGCGGCCAGGCAGTGCCGCAGCGTGTAGTCTGATGACGTACCTCCGGCTCGGGCAGCGCGAGCAGCAGGCGCGAGTAGTCGTGTGCGCGCTGTAGGCCCGCGTGTGGGAGCGACAGCGCGGCCAGGCAGTGCCGCAGCGTGTAGTCTGATGACGTACCTCCGGCTCGGGCAGCGCGAGCAGCAGGCGCGAGTAGTCGTGTGCGCGCTGTAGGCCCGCGTGTGGGAGCGACAGCGCGGCCAGGCAGTGCCGCAGCGTGTAGTCTGATGACGTACCTCCGGCTCGGGCAGCGCGAGCAGCAGGCGCGAGTAGTCGTGTGCGCGCTGTAGGCCCGCGTGTGGGAGCGACAGCGCGGCCAGGCAGTGCCGCAGCGTGTAGTCTGATGACGTACCTCCGGCTCGGGCAGCGCGAGCAGCAGGCGCGAGTAGTCGTGTGCGCGCTGTAGGCCCGCGTGTGGGAGCGACAGCGCGGCCAGGCAGTGCCGCAGCGTGTAGTCTGATGACGTACCTCCGGCTCGGGCAGCGCGAGCAGCAGGCGCGAGTAGTCGTGTGCGCGCTGTAGGCCCGCGTGTGGGAGCGACAGCGCGGCCAGGCAGTGCCGCAGCGTGTAGTCTGATGACGTACCTCCGGCTCGGGCAGCGCGAGCAGCAGGCGCGAGTAGTCGTGTGCGCGCTGTAGGCCCGCGTGTGGGAGCGACAGCGCGGCCAGGCAGTGCCGCAGCGTGTAGTCTGATGACGTACCTCCGGCTCGGGCAGCGCGAGCAGCAGGCGCGAGTAGTCGTGTGCGCGCTGTAGGCCCGCGTGTGGGAGCGACAGCGCGGCCAGGCAGTGCCGCAGCGTGTAGTCTGATGACGTACCTCCGGCTCGGGCAGCGCGAGCAGCAGGCGCGAGTAGTCGTGTGCGCGCTGTAGGCCCGCGTGTGGGAGCGACAGCGCGGCCAGGCAGTGCCGCAGCGTGTAGTCTGATGACGTACCTCCGGCTCGGGCAGCGCGAGCAGCAGGCGCGAGTAGTCGTGTGCGCGCTGTAGGCCCGCGTGTGGGAGCGACAGCGCGGCCAGGCAGTGCCGCAGCGTGTAGTCTGATGACGTACCTCCGGCTCGGGCAGCGCGAGCAGCAGGCGCGAGTAGTCGTGTGCGCGCTGTAGGCCCGCGTGTGGGAGCGACAGCGCGGCCAGGCAGTGCCGCAGCGTGTAGTCTGATGACGTACCTCCGGCTCGGGCAGCGCGAGCAGCAGGCGCGAGTAGTCGTGTGCGCGCTGTAGGCCCGCGTGTGGGAGCGACAGCGCGGCCAGGCAGTGCCGCAGCGTGTAGTCTGATGACGTACCTCCGGCTCGGGCAGCGCGAGCAGCAGGCGCGAGTAGTCGTGTGCGCGCTGTAGGCCCGCGTGTGGGAGCGACAGCGCGGCCAGGCAGTGCCGCAGCGTGTAGTCTGATGACGTACCTCCGGCTCGGGCAGCGCGAGCAGCAGGCGCGAGTAGTCGTGTGCGCGCTGTAGGCCCGCGTGTGGGAGCGACAGCGCGGCCAGGCAGTGCCGCAGCGTGTAGTCTGATGACGTACCTCCGGCTCGGGCAGCGCGAGCAGCAGGCGCGAGTAGTCGTGTGCGCGCTGTAGGCCCGCGTGTGGGAGCGACAGCGCGGCCAGGCAGTGCCGCAGCGTGTAGTCTGATGACGTACCTCCGGCTCGGGCAGCGCGAGCAGCAGGCGCGAGTAGTCGTGTGCGCGCTGTAGGCCCGCGTGTGGGAGCGACAGCGCGGCCAGGCAGTGCCGCAGCGTGTAGTCTGATGACGTACCTCCGGCTCGGGCAGCGCGAGCAGCAGGCGCGAGTAGTCGTGTGCGCGCTGTAGGCCCGCGTGTGGGAGCGACAGCGCGGCCAGGCAGTGCCGCAGCGTGTAGTCTGATGACGTACCTCCGGCTCGGGCAGCGCGAGCAGCAGGCGCGAGTAGTCGTGTGCGCGCTGTAGGCCCGCGTGTGGGAGCGACAGCGCGGCCAGGCAGTGCCGCAGCGTGGCCAGCGTGCCGCCTGCCAGCTCGGCGTCGGCGCACTGCCAGCGCCACACAACGCCCGCCGACATCATCTCGCCGATGCCGTTGAAGATGTACTGTTTGACAAATGATTTTTAAATAAAATAATAATAATAATGTCAGAAAGTGTCAGATAATGTCAGGTAGCGTCAGACAACGTCAGATCGTTTCAGGTCAGCCTGGATGAAAGCCAGGAGCGCGTGTGCCACGCGCGCCCGCCTCGTCATCCTCGCCCCCGCGGCCGATTGTCCGAGGTAGTGTCGTCATCGTCATGTCAGATAATGTCAGTCGATATTTACTACAAACATACTGTGCTATATACAGGCGAGCATAGCGCTAGAGTGACATGGGTATAGTGCTACTGATGTCAGGTACTGTCAGACAATGTCAAATAATATCAGATTGACTCATCACTCTCCTCCCAGCAGCCATGATAGCGTGCAAGGGTTCATGGAAGGCGAGCAGCGCGTGTGCCCTAACGCTGTGGCACAGGTACAGTGCTAGTATTGTCAGATAATGTCAGACAATGTCAGGTAGTATCAAATAATATCAGACCTCGTCAGATAGTCTCAGCCAAGATAAGATTGAGTTTGTACCGCCTTCCTAGCCTGCCAGAATAATGTCAAACAATGTCAGACACTTACCGCCCTCCCGGCCGCGTGCGCCCTAATACTGAGGCACAGGTACAGTTCTAGTATTGTCAGACACTCACCGCTCTCCTCTCAGCAGCCATGACAGCATTCGCGTTCGTGGAAGGCGAGCAGTGCGTGCGCCCTAACGCTGTGGCACAGGTACAGTACTAGTAATGTCTGATACTGTCAGTAAAAGTCAGATAGTGTCAAACAATGTCAGACCTCGTCAGATAGTCGCAGTCAAGATAAGATTGAGTTTTACTGCCTTCCTAGCCTGCCAGAATAATGTCAAACAATGTCAGACACTCACCGCCCTCCCGGCAGCCATGACAGCGTGTGCGTGTTCGTGGAAGGCGAGCAGCGCGTGCGCCCTAATGCTGAGGCACAGGTACAGTGCTAGTATTGTCAGACAATGTCAAACAATGTCAGACACTCACCGCCCTCCTCCCAGCAGCCATGACGGCGTGCGCGTGCTCGTGGAAGGCGAGCAGCGCGTGCGCCAGGCGGCCCGCGCCGCCCGCCTCGTCGTCGTCGCCGCCGGCTGGTTGTCCGAGGTAGTGGAAACATTGGATACGCATCTGACAAAAAAAACATATTGATGCAAAATCTGCCATGTTTCTTTTCATAATTAGACAGACCCGAGATTGAAGTAGAAAATTTACATACATACATACAATCACGCCTATATCCCAAAAGGGGTAAGCAGAGATCACGGATTTCCATTTGCTACGATCAATGCAGCAAAACGGCTCTCCGTGAGTCACTTCTCGCCCCCGTGAAGAACGAGACGTGATGGGTGGCGAACCGCATCGCCGCCATGCGGATGATTATTAATTAAATGAATCACCACAGCGTTCTCACGAGTAGTAGGGAACAAAGGTCCCCTTATCCCTTGGTCGCCTCATACGACACCCGCGGGAAGAAACGGGGTGTCACTATTCTAAAACTGGTGTCACACAGCAGCAAAAATTTATCGCTCGAAATATTTCGATCAAAAGCAAAGACATGAGCTGATGGCGACGCAATCGCAAAGGAACGAAAATTTCATTGGTTATGGTTAGATAATATCAAAACGATACAGGACTTCCGGGCAATTTTACATGCAATTATCTACTGATCATGACTCAGCACAACTTTTCCATAATGTTGCCATGTATTTTAAAGTGATGTCGTAGTTACGTAGGTAATATGGGCCCGGCTTAAGGACTAATAATGTTACACATTGAAAAATTGCACTATTTAAAATCTGTAGGTTTTCATCCTAATTAGTAATTACGATGATCGTCTGGAGTTTTCACCTACCTTCACAATGAAATCCCTCAATATGAAAATATTACCTCCAAGTGTAAAAACAGCAGGCATTTATGCGAGATCTCGTCAAAGATGGCGGCCGCGGCGGAGATGTCCTCGCGCAGCTTGTCCGGCAGCCGGACGCCGCCGGACGGCGCCGTCAGCAGCCCCGGCAGCGACCGGATGTTGCTCGCCAGCCAGTCCTAGGGAAAACATAAGTAAACTCAGTTAGGTACTACGCATAATTTGAACTAATTACGCGTATTTCACATTTGTATTTGTATACGGCATTATGTTTTGGGGTAAAACCGAGAGGCGGAAGTTCAACGTTACTTATCACATTTACGACTGGCATTTTTAGTGTTTTAGCAGTAGCATTTTTCTTCGTTTTGAAGGGTAAATAAATAATAAGATCCAGGGAATTCATCGATCTCGCGATCAGAAATCTATCAATTTCGCGGCGAGACACAGCGCCGGCGCTGGAGCCCAGGATCTCAGGCTCACTCACCATGGACTCGCAGAGTAACGCGAGGTCGCCTAGCGCGTTGATGTCGCCGACGATCTCGCGGCGAGACACGGCGCCATCCCCGAGACTAGAGCCCAGGATCTCGGCCTCGCGCTCGTACGCCTGTTTCAGGTCCTGTCGAATAATAGTACATTGTTGCAGAGGCTAGGAAGTAAGCTATAGGTGGATCGAGTTACTTTTATATACCCCAGGCCACAATGAGACGAATGTAATGACACCTGCCAGTTGGCAAATTTTTTTCCACATACCTGCTCATTCTTACTAGCAGCATTAGGGTCCACAACGGCAAGCCAGTTGGGCAGCGACTGCAGAAACCTGACTATGTCGTCGTCGGCCAGCCACTTGGCGGCGCGAGACGGCGCGGCGGGCTGTAACATTAACATTTTTATCTACACCCATATCATAAACCCTCCATGATGCGTTCAAAAACCGCACGTTATGACCACCATAATAATTTTAAACAAAAAAAGAACCGACTTCACTTAGGATCCGCTATTCCAAGAGGAAGTGGCCGAGTTGCTGTAAAAAATAGTGAAATCACTATAGGTGTGCCTATAATAGTTGAAGAGTTCCCTCGATTTCTCCAGGATCCCATCATCAGATCCCGACTTGGTGACAATGGGACCATCTAGGGGTTATACCTGTTCGATTCAAAAAAAATTTTGAAAATCGTTTCACGATTCACGGATTTATGGAGTAACATACATACAAAAAAAAAATTATGATAAAAAAAAAAAATTCAGTCGAATTGAGAACCTCCTCCTTTTTTTGTAGTCGGTTAAAAAGAGACTGTTTTGTTAGAAGTTAGAACAAATGTCTTGTTATTATCACTAAAACTTGATTTAAAAAATTAAAGCTTAAAAAACCCCTGACGCAAAAACGGCTGATGAGTTTGACAATGCGACACCGTAGCGACGCACGAGAACACTTAGGTGGTGCTACACAGATGTTAAGAAACGATGCGACTTTTTCCTGCTCCTGTATGCTAAAAAAAGAAAAAACAAAAGATAAAAGATATTTATTCTAATATGCCAATGACTGACAGGTATAATTATTAAAAACGTATGCTTTATAAAAGTTGTCATAAGATGATTAAAAAGGGTGTCCTTAGGGATATAATAAATAGGTTCTGTTACCGGAGCCCGCATTGCGCCGCGCCGCCGCCACCAGCCGCTGTAGACAAGAGGTGCGCCGGCCCAATCCACCGGGAGACTGAAGATACTCAACTGTATAGAGGCAGCAGGTCATTCGTCGAACTCAATCCTTACCAGTAGCCGGTGCTACACTACACATACTACCACGCTACCTGTATCCTGGCGTGCGCTGCACGCGCGTGCGTGGCCAGCGCGGCGAGCGCGGCGGGCAGCGCGCGCAGGGCGTGCGTGGCGCCGCACGCGCCGCAGCGTGACGCACGACAACACTAGCCGGTGCTACACATACTACCACGCTACCTGTATCCTGGCGTGCGCTGCACGCGCGTGCGTGGCCAGCGCGGCGAGCGCGGCGGGCAGCGCGCGCAGGGCGTGCGTGGCGCCGCACGCGCCGCAGCGTGACGCACGACAACACTAGCCGGTGCTACACATACTACCACGCTACCTGTATCCTGGCGTGCGCTGCACGCGCGTGCGTGGCCAGCGCGGCGAGCGCGGCGGGCAGCGCGCGCAGGGCGTGCGTGGCGCCGCACGCGCCGCAGCGTGACGCACGACAACACTAGCCGGTGCTACACATACTACCACGCTACCTGTATCCTGGCGTGCGCTGCACGCGCGTGCGTGGACAGCGCGGCGAGCGCGGCGGGCAGCGCGCGCAGGGCGTGCGTGGCGCCGCACGCGCCGCAGCGTGACGCACGACAACACTAGCCGGTGCTACACTACACATACTACCACGCTACCTGTATCCTGGCGTGCGCTGCACGCGCGTGCGTGGACAGCGCGGCGAGCGCGGCGGGCAGCGCGCGCAGGGCGTGCGTGGCGCCGCACGCGCCGCAGCGTGACGCACGACAACACTAGCCGGTGCTACACTACACATACTACCACGCTACCTGTATCCTGGCGTGCGCTGCACGCGCGTGCGTGGACAGCGCGGCGAGCGCGGCGGGCAGCGCGCGCAGGGCGTGCGTGGCGCCGCACGCGCCGCAGCGTGACGCACGACAACACTAGCCGGTGCTACACATACTACCACGCTACCTGTATCCTGGCGTGCGCTGCACGCGCGTGCGTGGACAGCGCGGCGAGCGCGGCGGGCAGCGCGCGCAGGGCGTGCGTGGCGCCGCACGCGCCGCAGCGTGACGCACGACAACACTAGCCGGTGCTACACTACACATACTACCACGCTACCTGTATCCTGGCGTGCGCTGCACGCGCGTGCGTGGACAGCGCGGCGAGCGCGGCGGGCAGCGCGCGCAGGGCGTGCGTGGCGCCGCACGCGCCGCAGCGTGACGCACGACAACACTAGCCGGTGCTACACATACTACCACGCTACCTGTATCCTGGCGTGCGCTGCACGCGCGTGCGTGGCCAGCGCGGCGAGCGCGGCGGGCAGCGCGCGCAGGGCGTGCGTGGCGCCGCACGCGCCGCAGCGTGACGCACGACAACACTAGCCGGTGCTACACATACTACCACGCTACCTGTATCCTGGCGTGCGCTGCACGCGCGTGCGTGGCCAGCGCGGCGAGCGCGGCGGGCAGCGCGCGCAGGGCGTGCGTGGCGCCGCACGCGCCGCAGCGCCGCGCCGCCAGCGCGCAGTGCGACACGGCCGCCCAGCCCGCCGACACGCACGAGAACACGAGCCGGTGGCTGCGGATATGGTCCTTACTGAACTAAGGCTAACCCCTCACTAGCGTCTTCCGAGCGTCGTCTCCCCCTCACCCCCCTCGCTAAGAAGGGGTGCGGGGTCGAGGGGTTGACGCCGCGTCGACGCCGCCTCGCCGCTGCGCGGGCGCTCGGGAGACGACGCACGGAAGACGCTAGCCCTGTGGTGTTATCCCTGACTTGGTCGACTTCAAATAGTAGTACCATTTTACGCGAGACGTGTATCAAAGCCGAGTATAAAATGGGTTTTATGGACGAGTACACTCTACTTTTCACTTCGATTGAGAAGAAATGAAACGGCAACATGTAAATACTGCAATCACGACTTTACTTTATGCGGAGAGCATAAAAATCGAGATTACGTCACCTACGCACAACATAACAGCCATTTGACGTGTCCACTAGGAAGACTGGTAAATAATACTGTAATCTCCCCCAGGGGTCACACCTTGGGCCGTTGTTTTTCATCATTTATATAAATGACCTCGCGGAAAAGATATCATGCCAATTTAAAATGTACGCAGATGACTTAAAATTGTATCAGACGATATTGACGAGCTCTGACATACACAATTTACAGGTGAATATTGATAAGGTATCGGTTTGGTGTAGCAATAATAAAATGGTTTTAAACGGTACAAAATGTCAACACATCAAGTTTTCACGAAAGAAAGTTTCTTTGGCTGCTACGTACAAACTAAACGGAATCGCACTAACCGAAGTCAACAGCATTCGCGACCTAGGAGTCACTTTCGACCGCGCACTAAACTTCCGAGAACACGTAGATATGATAGTAAAACGGTCATCACAGCTCTCAGGATTTGTAACGAGACAAACTAAATCCTTCAGAGACTCGAGCGTCATCATACCGGTTTATAACTGTCTTGTTAGAAGTATACTGGAATATTGCTCTATCGTGTGGAATCCAGGCTACAAAGTACATTCTGATCGCATTGAACGCATTCAAAAACGTTTCCTATACAATCTGACCTATGTCCAGAACAAATGTAATTTTTTTACATCTTATGACGATAGACTACAGCACTACAAAATGCAATCACTGTCCTCTAGACGAAAGGCGAGCGACATTTTGTTTTTACATAAGATCCTAAATGGCCAAGTCGATAGCCCCGAATTGCTTAGTAATATCAAGCTCATAGTACCTCGCGCGGGCAGCCGCCTGTGCAACAGAAAGCCTTTTTCCCTCCCTGGTTACCGTACTAACATGGGCAAGCACGCGCCTCTGTATCGGATGATCGCTTCATATACTGGCGTTAGAAGTAGTGTTGACATATTTTTCTGCTCTTTGGCCTCAGCGAAGACAAAACTTAAAACATGTTAACTAGATTTTACTATGTATTTAGCTTAGTTTTTAGATTCATTTTATTTTGTATTATAATTACTAATTACAAACTTTTGATAATTATTAACTTATACGTACTTAACAATATTGTTTACCGTTGTATTTTTTAAGCATGTTGTGTCTACTATTTTAGGGTGCACACATATGTTATCTTTATAGTTTTTTCTTTCTATTTGCTGTACTGTAGTGTGACACTCAGTTTGTAGACCATAATAAAAAAAAAAAAAAAAAAAAAAAAAAAAAAAATAATAATTGTGACTATTGAAATTTTACGATAGATATTTACGAAACGGGGCCCACTGATCTGCAATTTGTATTCAAACAGCCCTTTGAATAAGTATATCATAATAGTTTTTACGTCGCTGGATTCATCAATCTATGCGTCTAAAGATAAAACTCTGACAAATCGACAAGAAATCAATAAAGCAACTTGTCATTCAATCTGATGAATGATGATCAGTTAAAAATAAGCCATTACTTACTAAATACATGAAATCTATAAAGCATGTAAGAAATTATTTAATAGGCTACTTTCCTATGAAGTCAAATCAGCTACTCTCTAGGAAACGTCAAAACGATTTGTTATATGAAGTTTATACGGGAGACTAATATTGTGACGTCACAATATCATATGAATACATCCTCCTTTATAACTGTTTTAACCATTATAAAATCATTTACAATGCATCAGCTCGGAAAGTGCTCTTTTAAGCGTAATGTCGTGTATAGAAAGCGAGGATTTGCATAGTACTTTTCTGCACAACCGTGTTAAAACACTCCCTTCGGTCGTGTTTTAATTCACACCGCCACTCGTTCGGCAATTACTTGTTTTCTGCACTTGTAGCATAAATAACTATTAACACTCTCAGCGCCATAGAACAATCGAATTTTCTGTTGTGGCAGGCCACGTGGGTTACCAGCCGTCCACCAAAATTTGAGCTCAGAGGGCCTCAAACAATTTAAAAACTTTACCTGCAGGCCAAGTGGACTGCCGGCAGACCACATAAATTCGAGTCTAGTCACGTGGGTTGCAGGCAGACCAATACCAGATAACCATATCCATGTAAAAATTTCTCTTGAGACAAAGTCAACCGTAAAACCAGCAGGCCGAAATTTCGCACAACCTATTTTTGAAGTCGGGGCTTCAAAATTTTACTACGCTTTCGGACGCGAGAATAGATTTTCATTTCATACTTTTTTCTGGTGGCAGGTTAGTTATAAAACTAAAATATCTGCGGCTTTTCATAGACCGTAGACAATATTCACAATACTCTAAATGTGTTTAGTAATAGGTAATATAAATTCAGAATCTTTATTTCAGATCGAGTATGATGGCCTTAAAAGCATCTCTCTTAACAGCGCAGATAATATAATATATCTACTTACGTCTGTAAACAAATAGGTAGTAGTAGGGGAAAAAAGAAAAATATACTTCATAAATTCATACATTTTAATATGTTGTGTAAAATTTTGTAAATTATAGTATAATGGATATTGGGTTGTTTAATTTTATCACGTATTCTTCTATACGTAGACATAAAATGGGTTTAGATATTGTTCAAAGGCAATTCATAAGTGGCCGATGGACGTCCTAGTTGCAAATTTTCAAGAGCCATGAACAATTCAGTGACAATTTTTTAGTAAATTTTTGAAATATTTAATTGAACGTTAAAGAAAAGCGCTACCTACGAACTTCGGTGTGAAAGCCGATTTCAGTTTCCAGGCCTCGTATTCCTATCCAACCTCACTACGCTCGACCGTCTTTACCTACTTCGCGGTTATACCTATTTTCCCAGCCCCCGCTGTAATGTACTATAATGATTAGATTATACATCAAAAAACCACCTTCCCTTCTTAGTTATTTGTTAAAATTTTCTACAAATCTCGTATGATATTCTAACTATAAATAAATGCCATATATAAATAAATTTTATAATAGTTATTTCACTTTTCAGGCTGTAAGACTCTGGAACAATTTACCCTTAGACTTGAGGCGTGCTAAATCTCTTGCTGTGTTCAAGAAACTACTTAAGGAACATTATTTGTCTCTCCCATGATTCGTTTATCCTGCAACTCCTATAACCGTTTTTACAACCTGTGGCCTGTAGTGTTTATTTTATTTTATTTTATTGAGTATATATAATATATATGTATATATATGACCTATGTAAGTTTATTTTATTTATTGTATATGTGTAAGTGTATTAATGTTGATTTGCATTTGCTTTTGCAACACCTACTTATTTGTTAATTTACAAAGGTTTCCGCTTCCCAAAGGTTGTCTGGAAGAGATCGCTTTTTAGCGATAAGACCGCCAATTGTTTTACCTCTACTTTTCTGTTTGTAACTTGTGTATACTCTGTTTCTTTAATTTGAGGTGTGCAATAAAGAATATTTATGTTATTTATGTTATGTTATGCCATTATGCCCCAGCTACTGTAAAAAATACCTACCCAAATCACTACAGGTGTGCCTATAATATATTTCTGCAGGATCCCCCCATCAGATCCTGACCTGATTAATTGATTATAATGGGACCAATTGTCAAGTATGTATACGCTTTCAAACAAAAAATCATGTTCAAAATCAGTCCAGCGCAGTCTGCGAATAATCGGTGGACACACATTAAAAAAAAACAAAGATCACGATGAATTGAGAACCTCCTGCTTCGAAATCTTCAAGTTGGTTGTAAAGATCCTAAAATTATGTTTGTGGGGTCATTGCGCACCACGTGGCCTGGCGGTAAAGTTTATAAATTGCCCCGCCGGCCGCCCTCATGGCCTGCCGGTAAAGTCACTTAAAACTGTTGATTATTAATAGTGGCATTGAAATTTTTGTGGGCCGCCGGCAGCCTATGTGGCCTGCACGTAAAGATACCAAAAAACAATAGAGGCCTGCTGCATAAAATGATTGTGGTGCGCCGGTGGCCCACGTGGCCTGCTGATAAAGTTACAAAATATATGTGGTGGCCAGCGGCGCTTGAAACTCTGTGGGCCGCCTGCGACCCACGTGGCGCTGAGTGTTAAAGCGCAAACAAATTTTACACCCGGATTTTCCCGTGTACTTTTGAGATTTTGATTTTATGAATGCAACGAAACAATTAAGTGTATCTACTGGAAAGTACCCTATTTATCCCTTTTCTAGATAGAAATGCTACAAAAAATTACCTAATATGGAAATAAGTTACATATCACATGCTCTTTCATTACATTCCATGGCTAAAGTGAGAAGGAATATTTCCTCTTTTTAATGATGGAAATATGCGACATTATTTTGGTAAAGGTAGGTACTATTTGGCGGGTGACGGTTATGATTATATTGCTCGGATACCTTATTGAATATGTACCATCGGGTTCATACTTGCATGGCCAATTTATCAATGAATTCATTCATAAATTGCCCATGCATAGTTGAACCGGATGGTACAACGCACGACGTAACGTAAGGGCCAGCCAGGTGGTACCTTTATCGAAAAAATGTCACATATAATGATGCCAGTTGATTTCTACTTACTTCTTCAATAACCGAAGCATTCTGACATCGTACGTGGCAAGAAAGGACATCGGATAAATTTTTATTTTTTTACGTTGGATATTATAAATTTATTTATTATAAATAAATAAACACATGTAAATGTAATGCAACCATTGCAACCATTTCGTGACAAAGTGTGTGTATTTTTCTGTTTGTTTCCTTTGTATATGTTTGTCATGAATAAATGTTTCTTTCTTTCTTTCTTTCTTTCTTTCTTTAATCATCAGAAATTAAAAACTTGTATTTGACCCGATTTTAAAATAAAATATTAAATTAAATCTTTTTTGTATTGAGCTGCTCGCTCTCGAAGCGAACGTAGTCCGTGATGAACGTTCGTAGCGAACATTCGCCGTCGATAACAGGATCGAGATTCATCATTCGTCATCCAACATTCATCATCATAACTCGCATACAGTCCGTGAGCTTTAAGAAGAACCTTCGGGAATCGGCGATGACACACGATGGTAATATTGCTGTTCTGCTTTTTCATGTGTCACTGTTGATTGATACCCGACGTCTCTTTCTAAAACCCGAAGGTTCTTTTAAGAGCTCACGATTTGATCCCTCTTTGCATAAAAGCAATAGAACATAAACCCACCCAGGGCGGTAAAGTAAAGAACTGCTTAGATCGTGGGCATTTGTGGTCCAAAGTAGTCCAAACCGACGGTGAAGGTTATAAACAAACGATCCCGAGGCCTTGTTTATTACCACCCGTGGTGCGTACACAATTTTACGTCTTCTCCTGGGTGTGAAGTGAAATTTTCCGTTGCGGAGTGACGTAAAAACACATTTCAGAGGTATTGTGTGTAAACTTATATAGATAGCATATACAGGGTGGCCCAAAAATACGTTGACAAAGATTTATTTTATTTTATTAAGTACTTACATAATGTAGTAGTAGTAGTAGCACTTTATTGTACACAAAGAAAAATACAAAACAATTTTAAGAGATATAGGTACAAAGGCGAACTTATCCCTATAAGGGATCTCTTCTAGCTAACCTTAGAGTAACTGAGTGTAGAATGTTAAGAAATAGATAGACAAACTATTAACTTACAACAAGTGTGTCCAATATATACAATATACATACAATTAAATTAATTATTAAAACTGCAGTGTTTTTATACTTTACACACATTAATTGTCTTCAAAATGTGTAAGAATATAACAGAAGAGTAACTGAATTCGAATAGCGTTCAATTTCAAAATTATTACTTTTTAATTTTGTCAACGTAATTTTGGGCCACCCTGTACAAAGGAAAACGTGACCTAGGCCTCCGGTGTTCATGGCTGGGATCGCACCAACGTCTTCTGCATTCGCATTCTGCATGGTGGTCACTTTTTCCTTTGTTATACAAGTTGATAATTGATATAGTAGTGACATTGGATATTGAAAATTATTGTTTTTTACGAATTATAAAATAGACTTACTTGGCGCTCGGCGGTTCGGGCGGCGCTCGCTCGCGCCACGCGGCCGCCTTCATGGCGACCTCGATACACGCCCGAGCCTCGCTCGCCAGCCGCTCGCTCTCGCCCGACCGGACGTAGTCCGTGATGAACGCTCGCAGCGAACATTCGCCGCCGCTGTAGTCAAAATATCCTATGAATTTCAAACGATCTTGACATTTTTATATACTACTACCGACCGATACTAAAATCGAACTGTACCCCAACGCTATTAGCGCAGATATCTGACAGCTAAGACAATTATTTGTTAAAGATACTGACACGGTCGATTCCTATAGAAACCATAGACAAGGGCGCCTCTATCCTAGGCGACTAACGCACTAAAGGGGTCGGTCCTCTGTAGATCAAGAGCAAGTAAATCGCGACCTCTCAGTTCGAGACGCAGTACTAGTTTTAACTAAGAATAAATTTTAAAATATGTGCTCACACCACGGGCTCGATGTCGTGCGTGAGCGCGTGCAGGGTCGGCAGCAGCACGTGCAGTAGCGAGGGGTCCGGCCGACACACTAGAGGGTACCTCCTCGCGGCCGCACTCACGGTCGGTACCACAGTCACTGCAACAAACACTATAATGAACCACAGACCAGCAATGTACATGTTGTGTCAGCGTTAAGACTAGAGTTGTCATGCCTAGAAGACTTGTTGTTTGTGCGCTTACCGCCAGTGTCAATTTAAGTACTGCGAAGTTGACATGATTATAGAATGGGTACAGAATACCATTCTGTGCCATAAATTGGTTCAATTATTAAAGAAAACACGGAAAACAATAGAGCGTTGAATACGAGCGTATGCCACAAATAACTAATATTAAGAATTGTAAAAAAAAGCATTACAGTGAAGACACATGAATTGGCAGTATTATTAGTAATTTTGATAGAAGCCTAAATGGCTGAATTCTTAAAGTCCATGACTTTACGAACCGGGGTTTGAATCCGAGACCTCCGGATTGAAAGTCGGACGTCGTACCGCCAGGCCACTAGCAGTTGACGAAGCAGCGAAATAACACATAAATTCAAAGCCAAAATTCTTACACTTTTGCACCTTACTCCTTTGTTATAAGCTTCAAAAATGCATATTATTGGCGTTCACTGTACAGTCACCATCAGATATATCAGAGCGGCCAAGGTGGTCACAAATATCCGAACAACGCCTCTATTTTCAAGCGATAAAGTGCTTGTTTAGATATTTTTACGTACCTAGGCCGCTCCGATATATTTGATGGCGACTATAGAAATAGCCAATAGCTTACCGTTTAGCTTGAAAAGCTTCTCCCGCCGCTGCGGCCGCTTCTTAGCGAAGTAATCAGCAATTCGCAATTCACTGTGAGCGTCCGAAGCGTTCGTAGATCGCGCGGCGGCGAGCGTCACGCTCTCTATTTGGAGGTAATCTGTGAGCAGCAGTTGAAGCTAAAATACAAGAAATAGAATGGAATAGAAATAGTTTATTCGTGAACACATACACATAAAAGAAATAAAAGGAAAGAAGACATAAAACGAGAAAGTGCCACGAAATGGTCTCATCTCAGCATGATGCTGGCGGTTGTCAGTGCTGGTATTCCGAAGAGACCATCGGGTGAAAACAATTCACGAAAGGTAACACAAAAAGAAATGATAAAAACTAAAAGCAAACAACGAGTATTAAAAGGAACATAAATATTATAGATCTACATGAAGTTATATCCAAAAAAGTAAAATATTTTTAAAACAGAACACAAACAAAAATATCCGTCTGGCCGAAATGATCATTATACAGAAAACATTGTGCAAATTGATGCAAGTCAAACTTTACTATTAGCATGGCGCTTAGAAATTGGTGCCCAATTGGTTTGTCATGCTAGACGTACGGAGCTGGAATGACTTGCCAAATGTAATTCATTAAATATAATCGAAATATGTTTCTAAAATTTAGAAAAAAATAATTCTTCCCACGGGGTTTGAACCCTCGCCCATTCGATCGTAAGTCTCATGCCATATCACAGTGCCACCGCTGCAATTGCGCTAAGACGCGAAATATAGATTTGTATACCGCGGTTGACTGCCAACATGACATGAACCTTATTGCTTATGAAATAAGCCTCACCTTACTATAAACGAGAATCAGCGTTACAGCTTGTAACGCGCGACATGCGGAAGAGAGACTTATAAATTCGAGGCGATGGAATAAAAGTTTCACTTTAATATTTTTTTATTTGTGCAAGGTGATAGGTCATACTGAAATTACTGAAAAATTTTTACTATTAGGACAACAGAAAAAGAAGTAAGTAGTTAGCCTCGAACTGAGAAGTCGCGATTAACTTTCATACGAGTTGTCCAATATAACAAGACCCTTAAGAAGATCGCTTTGGCGCCTTCTAGCTCAATAGGCCCTTGGTCGATCCTGCTCATGTAAGAACTCTCAACTTAATTATATCTGCTACGATCCCAACTAATTTCATTAAAAACAGAAACACATTACTAAGGTTATCAAGGAACAAAGATTCAAAATCAAAAACCCATCTTAATGCACAGAATTGTTGTAGTTAATTATAGATAAATTCGCCGTTTCACCTAAATGTCCGCTAAATTGTAAAGTAAGCATGAAAAGTTTAACTCTAATCCCCACAGATGAATAGCTGCCAGATGCCCGGATTTAGATAGTGTAAGGATAATACAATATCAAACTAACTGGAGGGCGTTTTTTCCAGTTGCAGTGTCATATTTTCCGAAGCTAGCTTTCCGTCTATAGGAGTAGAGCTCGGTGCCCTCCAGCTTGCCTATTTTGAGTGTACAATACTCACAACTTGCTGAACGGCGCTCCAGTAATGTATTTCGGTGTGAAGACAAGAGTCTGAGATTTTGTGTTTCTGCAACGCGGCCCGCCATAGTTGCAGGAGTCTGGAACAATATACAATAATTAGTGAAGTCAGTACGAATAATTTTTTAATTATCTTTTTTTAGGGTTCCGTACCCAAAGGGTAAAAACGGGACCCTATTACTAAGACTTCGCTATCCGTCCGTCCGTCCGTCTGTCTGTCTATCTGTCTGTCTGTCTCGTTTGTTCTGTGTCAAACAGCAACAATTACTAGAAGTACTTAAAATCAAACTACCTCTTATTCCTCACAGCGCACGCTCTAAACTGCTCGACGAGCGCATTAACGAGTCGTAGCGGCCTCGAGTTCTCTACGGCCTCACTCGCCTCGTCCGCGTCGGGCAGCTCCGGGACATCCGGCTCCACGTCGCCGTCCTCGAGTATCCGGCGGGACACGGACTCGATCACGGTCAGAAGTTCGTCTTGGATCTGAACTTTGAATTTCTGTAAACGAAAAACAGTAAGTTTATTTTGGTAAAAATGGAAATTAGAACCTCAATCAGTTATTTAAGCTGGTTCAAGACCCCTAAAGCCAGATCATGACAGTGGTCTCAAAAGTTATATTTCTTGTTTAACGTGATTTCTATGTATAAGTCAAAATAAACTTTATAATAAAGATATAAGGTTCAAAACTTTACCTCAGTAGCCTCTTTCAGCTAGTTCAAGACCCCTTAAACTTCTAGCGAGATCATAACAGCGATCTCGAAATAATTTCAAAGCGTGTAAGCTAAAATAGACTTTATAGTAAAGAGATAATGTTCAAAATAGTACCTCAGTAGCCTCTTTCAGCTGGTTCAAGACCCCTAAAGCCTCTAGCGAGATCATGACAGTGGTCTCGAATGTTTTGTCCTCCTCGCTGAGCGACGCCTCGAATTCCGGCGTGATGTCTTGTAGGTACGCGTCCGTCACTTCTTCGCTTTTAGTCAGCTCTGTCAAACAAAATAGTCATCAACATACAATGTTTAGAAAAAAATTTGGTGATCCTTTTGATTATGAAAAACTAAGAATCTCGCGAAAAAAAATGTTGGTTTTGTAGGGTTGACCAGCTGTAACGACGTGTCTAATACTAAAAAAAATCGCATGGCATTGGCTTCTGGAGGGTATGGGTATTATTTCATTGAATGTTTGAGAAAAGCTCTATACATGCCTCGGCGTGAAAACGGATTCCCGGCCTCGTATCTATCCGTCTATACCACTTGGCCGGAAATCCTTGTTTTCCCGGCCACTGATGTAATGTACTATTATGCAACCTTGAAATCGGAAACGGGACACTTTTGGATCTTTATAGAAGAATCTAATAATATTTTACATGTAAAGTATAAACTGTGTTACCAGCCAACAATAACGCGGTACGGCGCCGCGCCGACATCCGGCGTGTGAGCGGCGCCGTCTCGCCGTACAACGCCGACGACAAACGCCGTAGAATCACCGACACCAGCTCGTGTTTCTTTTCCTGCAATAAGTTTCACTCATTAATTTAGGCGTGTTCACACCAGGCGCACCGCCTCGCGAGGAAATTGCCGCGCGAGGCAGCTCAGCAAGTGTGGACCTGCCTCGACCGAAACAAACGCACGCGCGGCCGCAATGCCTCGGGCTCGCCCACACTAACCGAGCTGCCTAGGCGGTGCGCCAGGTGTGGCCACGCCTAGTAACCCTTTGACCGCCAAAGCCGTCATATCACGCGCACGGAAAGTCGTGCTGCCAGCGCCAGGACGTGATATCACGTTCAAAATATAACCGGTTTGCCTTGCGCGCCCGCGCGCGCTGGCGCTGAGGGCACGATGTTTCCGTCCGATGCTTGGCGTTCAAAAGGTTAATGTAATATCCAGTTCATATTAAACATAAAAATAAAATATTAAAAGCACTCAAACAAAATCGGCGGACCGGTTCCCTAGCACCATTAGTGCTTAAAGATGGAAACTTGAAGCTCTCCCTAATACAAATAACGCAAAAATATTACAATTCAGCTCCCAGGTACTTAAGAATTCAACGTCGAAACATCGTTAGCGCGATGCAGGATTCGCAACGCCTAGGACAGCGACATCTAGCAGGAAATTTAGTAAACTTACCTCAAGATGTGCCCTAGTAGTATTGAGCGCGCTGACGTGCGACAGTGTGGTGGAGGCCGTGTCGAGCGCGGCACGCAGCGAATGTGCGCACGCGAGTACGAGCCCGCGGGAGAGGTGCTCGCGAATGTCGCGCTCGGATACTACTACGCGTTCGCTGAAAAAAGGTGCATGTGTGAATACGAATTTTAAAAAAACCCACTGTGGTATGACTTCCCAAGCACTTAATTTTTTTTATTTTTGACAACTGACTAACATCTGACTTTCAGCAGACTGTTTTTTTTTAATCTCATTTATTTTTTAAGCCATACACCTTAATGACTAAGTCGGCTTAAAAATAAAAAACAATGTAACTTAAAGTCTACTTAAGGATTCTTTTTATAATATTCAAATCTTAGGTTCAGTGACTGTATGCCGTGGCCGCGTCCGTGTGCCTTACGACTTACATGATAGTCAACATATGCAGCGCATGGTGGTGCGTGCGCGCATCCTGCCACAGCCGGCGCAGCTCGTCGCGTCGCACGCGCAACAAGGATCGGCAAGCTGTGAGTCTTGCCGTGGCCGCGTCCGTGTGCTGCCCCCAGCTCGCCAGCGCTGCTTGGACGCTGCTGAACTTCTGTATAACGTAAATACGACTTTAACCCTGTGACGGTCAAATCACGCGCACGGAAAGTTGTGGTGCCCTCAGCGCCAGGACGTGATATCACGTCCAAAATATAACCGGTTTGCCTTACGCGCGCTGGCGCTGAGGGCCCCATTTTTTTGTCCAATGCTTAGCGTTCAAAAGGTTAACCTAATCCGCTTTAAGCAATTACCATTTTATGTCCCGCATTGATTTACTGCTTAAAATGCGTATATGGCTAGGGCCCTCGAAAAGATGCACTGGGTAAGTGTTAATACGAGTCGCCTTAATTGGGAGGTTGGAGAGTTGTTGGGGCTTAGAGGAGGGGGAGGGAACCTCTAGTTATCCCCACCCCTACGACTTGCTTGGTTTCGAAAATATTGATGGTGAAAGGAAAGTTTAAGGTTAGTACTACGAAATATCCATTTGCAGGTAATGAGGGCTACTACTTTCCTTATAGTAAAAAAGTCAATTCTGCCTGCACACTGTTTGCTAACAGTTCACCAGCTTTCGTAAAAACTAGTGTCTACGTCAATTCAAGAATGGCAAGGATTAGGTTGTCAAGTAGGCATAATTAGAGTTGCGCAAAAGTCTTCACTGAACTGAAAGGATTGATTCATATCTTTCGCTCGCCCTGATCTGTATCACTCATTTCGTTCCGTTGCTCAGTGGCAGATCGCATATTCACATTGTCTTACTCATTTGACTTGGTCGGCTCATTCGAATCATTAGTGAGAAAGAGCGAGCAAGCAACAATGAGATAGGTGAGCTACTGAGTGAGTTGAATCAAAAGATATAGGTCATTTAAATCACTCGCTCGTGAACGACCCTCTAGGCATAATGTCGTTAGTACCTGCATCACTTCCATAATTTCCTGCGCATGTTCAGCAACCAGCTCGTCCAATCTCGCATCACTCTTTTTATACTCCTTCTCTAGTTTCGCGCGCTCTTTCTCTCGCTGCTCGTTGGTCTCACTCGCCGATAAAGTGCGAATAACGGACATCAAAAGTCCACTCTGAAAGCAAACTTAAGGTTAATGCTCTATATTTTACGCAAATAAAATAGTATGGAGTATATTGATTTTATTACCGTTTCTCTTCCTTGTTTCACCCCTCTAGGAGGCTTTGTAGGCGGCGGCGACGACATTACTTCTCTAGTATAAAATAATCTAAATATTTTCACTACGCTACGCCCCGCATAGAAGAATGTAATGTCAAATGACAATAACATTAATGACGTTGACATTGAACAGGAGTATTTTCCTGTTCAAAGTTAAGGCCTCTACAAACGTAAGCGACTAGTCATGGCCTCTGCAATCGGCGCAATTTTATAATATATAATACAATACCTAGACGGCAATGTCTCGCGATTTCGAGACATTGCCGTCTAGGTAGGTCAACGAAACCAATCGTTGGACCAAAAACCGCAATGTATTAAAAATCGCAGGTGACTAGTCGCTTACGATTGTAGAGGCGTTCGGTTGTGACGTCAGCCACTAGGGCCAGGGGGGTACACTCAAAGCAAGCATTAACTAGAGACCGCACACGTGTACCCCCGTATGGGATAGATATATAGATGCCCATAATCACTTCTACAGCATAAAACAGAACAATTTACCAATCTTCTCCTTAGCCGACACAACTTTCTAGGAAAACTAACAGCTTTTCTCGTAGCAATCACAGAAATTCTTGAAGAAATCGCGCATTATATCTGTTTGTTACCCTCCACTGCTAGAAGTAACGCGTGGAGGGTAATAGAAACTATGACAAGGACCAACGATAATAGCACCTCTCTGCCGTATCTATTGAAAGTGTAATAAAACCATCCCGTTCTATCTTGGTATTATTAGTTCCGTGTCAGATCTATGGGTGGTATATCTATGGGGGTACAACCACAGAGTAAATAATAGTATAACAGAGAGACCTCTGTAATGTCACGTAACGTCACGAATCATGTTGTCCCTTCTTAACGCATGACAAGTTCTTTTTCGCACTTATGCAAACGTATCGGATACGTCGTGTCAAACTCAAATTTTTTGACAGATTTACTTTGAGTTGTACCCCCCTGGTACAACTCAAAGTAAATCTGTCAAAAAATTTGAGTTTGACACGACGTATCCGATACGTTTGCATAAGTGCGAAAGAGAACTTGTCATGCGTTAAGAAGGGACAACATGATTCGTGACGTTACGTGACATTACAGAGGTCTCTCTGTATTATACTATTATTTACTCTGTGCTAGGGCTTTAGGCTCAAAACACACCTAGCGGAATTTTGGCAGTAATGTATGGAGCTTTGTCGATGGTAGCGGAAATTTGTCTATGGCCTCCATACATTACTGCCAAAATTCCGCTAGGTGTGTTTTGAGCCTTAACGTTTAAATTAATTTGACGCACCTTTTCGACGAATGTTAACACATTACCTAATAGTTATGTTTTTGTAAACAAATTTTTGTAAAAAGAATATTCTTTAGTATTTTTTGAATAAAATTTGAAAATAAACATATTTATTTATTTTCTAAAATAATTTCAAATATTTCATAAAACTGACCCAATTTCAAGTCGCTGGTCGCCAGCGCATGGGTTTCCGACCAAAGTTACTAAACACCTTTTACTATGCGACCAATTCCGAAATCACAATAAATATTTGGCTGGTTCATACCTACATTTCGTTTTCTGTGGGCAGGTAAAATTTTTTTGGGATTTCGGGGTTAGTCCCATAGAAAAAGTTGTTCAGTACCTATGACTTACTTAATCACCTCTCATAATATGGCTAGATCTTTAAATATTATATTGCCGTGTCCTCTGGTTAATTTCAAATTATTTTCGTTCCCAAATTATGACTAACTACCTAGTAGTTTATAAATCAACGCAGCCCATTATTTAGAATGTTTAGCAAATGTGGTTTCAGCGAGGTGCAAGTTTATTACTCTCTGTGGCTAATTTATGGGGTATTTTATTATTCTTGCGCGTAACGATGTCTACAAAAATTTGATATCAACAATTTTTTTATGTGAAATCATTTTCTAATGAAGGTGTCGCGTTAAAATAAAATGAAAACATTTGGATATGCATCAAAATTCAAATCTTGTAAGTTAAATTTCAACCACTTTCCAGTGTCCGATTGAGCTGAAATTTGGTATGCTTCCGTAATTTACATGAGAATGCTACTAGGTACAGTCAGCAATAAAACTGTGTACCAAAATTTTTTTTGGGAGTTACTTGTATATTAGGTACAGTCACCGGCAATAGTATCTTCCTATACGAAGGCCGCAAAAATATGTGACACGCTCTTATTTTTAGGACCATACGAGCGTGTCACATATTTTTGCCGCCTTCGTGTAGGAAGATACTAATGCCGGTGACTGTATATTTAATGAGTGCCTCATATCAAACTATTCTAGATTATTCCATGGCGTCTCCCCCAGTTCCCGCATACAACACTGATTGGCCACAATGATTAAGGCACCAATTGTTTCTTTGCGCCGGCGCCGGTTATTGTAGTAATTAGTTATATTTGGTTCCTGCGGGATCGAAGCGGTTCTTAGGCCGCTCGTACACGATACTTCCTTGTTCATTAAATTTCTGGAATGAAGTAGTAGGTACAGTCAGCATCAATAGTATCTTCCTACACGAAGGCCGCAAAAATATGTGACACGCTCCTATGGCTCTACAAATAAGAACGTGTCACATATTTTTGCGGTCTTCATATCAGGGATGTCACGAATGTTTTTCTCACATTCGCGAACGCGAATGCGAATGCGAATATTCAGGATGCGAATGTCCGAATGCGAATACGAATGTTAACGGAGTAGATTCAAAAAAGTTAATCTTTCTTATCATTTTTATACTTCCATGGTTCAAAAATACCGAACATAATATGTGATGGAGTCCTATATTATTGATCAAAAGGAGTCAAGTGATACCGTCGTCGTTTTCACTTCCTGTGTATGAGCAAGCATATTATGAATATGACCATCGGCCGGGTCAGCGCGGTCAAAACAGGATGCGTTCTGCCAACATTCGCATTCGGAAAATATTCGCATCATTTGATGCGAATGCGAATGTTGATACGAATGTCAAAAGTGATGCGAATATTCGCATTATACGAATGCGAATGCGAATATTCGTGACATCCCTACTTCATATATGAAGATACTATTGATGCTGACTGTACCTAATTAATAGTTCATCATTCATCATCAGTCATTTTTAATTAGGCATAGCATAAAGGCTTATTTGTAAAACAGCCCCCGACCTGGCCTTATCAACAACCGACCAAATGTGGTGCCTTTTAATTGAAACCTGCACTTGCGGGATACCGGTAATTGGGCCATAATTACAAAAATACCGGTATTGCATTCAAAATGACATTGTAAACATACGCCGGCTGAGTGCGTAGATACCCTAACAATAATATTTTATAAAATACAGGCTGATTCATTTTATATCACCAAAAGGGTAACATAGGTACAGTCAACGCCTCACTAGGTATACACTTTTGAACCTTATTCCGCTGTAATAATGTTCAAAAGTGTATACCTAGTGAGGCGTTGTGTGTACAAACAGCACCACACTTAGCTGACCATCGATAGACCTTATGCCGTTGCAATAGGGATTGTAAATGGTCAGTTAACAGTATTGGCGATGGTATAACTTAGCTAATACTAAGTAGGGTCTTAATTTAGAGGTAGGTACTAAATAACGCTTTGGTAATTTTTTTAAACCTTGCAGCTTTTGGGGTAGGTAACGTACTACGTACTTAGCCTATAGGCTATATATTTCAATCGAATTAAACATAATCCTCCCAAAACCGCAACCATAGGCGCCGCCATTATTTACAGCGAAATGCATTTCCTTCTGCATCTACCTAAATACTAAAAAGTTTTTTTCTATGTATTTACATTATGTTATCTTTCCTAGCACAGTGGGGGATGCAAGTACGCCCCAGTTGCACATAATCTAGTTCAACCAAAAAAATATTGCGAACTATTTTATAACGACCTGTATAAACATTACTAATTAAGGCAACCGCCAAGCGAAAAATAACCTTATTACCATGTTATAAAAGCGTTCAAATAATACAATTATTATTGCGTAGTCCTCTGATATCGATAGTTGTCTTGCCTTTACCCTGCTACCCTCCAAACGTTTGGCGGCCGAACTCCGGGCGGTTATCGGTCAACTTTCATACTATCTTGTTATTTAATTTACTAAGTTAGTGAGGTGTTGTGCAGTGAGTGAAATGTACTTGTGTGGTATATCGGATTTCTTTAAACGCCGCCATAATATTATTGAGCGGGTGAGTTTATTTAAATACTTATATGTTATAAGCCACCTCCAAACTGAACGAAGATGGCATACCTATGCAATTGTTTTATTTCGTAAGTGCAAAAAAGTTCGATTTAGTTATTTTATTTACCTCCAAAACAGATTCTAAAGGGGCCCACCCACTATCAGTCCGCCGGACGATATCGGCCTATCAGTTCGGAACTGTTAAATCTTTGTTCTAACGGACAGACCGATATCGTCCGGCGCCGGGGGATAGTGGGTGGTAGGCCCCCCTTGAGTTTCTGTTTTGTCCGGCAGCTGAATTCCGCTAAGCATGTTTTCAGTTTTGCGCCTTACTGTACCGTTAGCAGAATAATGATTCCCTTAGGAGGGGGGTGCTGATTCATAATTTTTTTTGTATAGGAAAAAAAATTGTTTTTGTTCAAAAACCTATCGTGTGTGGTATCATATGAAAGGGCTTATAGAGGCGGTTCTAATAATATACCACATCATTATATTTCAGCCATTAAAAAAAAAATTAAAACAAAAATAATTTTCAAAACATACCAAGTTTGGGCTCCCCCAGATACGATATGGCTGGTTTTTTTTTGGTACTGTATATCAAAAATGATACTAGATATGCTTATATCTAACCCCAAGAAGTAGAGTTCTACTATAGTCCTACTCCAGTACATTTTGTACTGCGTTACTTGATAATATTGAAAAATTAAAAAAAAATACTAAATGAAATTATTTTCAAAATTGCTTTCTTGAGGTTAGATATGAGGATATCTATTATCATTTTTGATATAAAGTACCAAAAAAAAACCAGCCATATCGTATCTGGGGAAGCCCAAACTTGGTATGTTTTGAAAATTATTTTTGTTTTAATTTTAAAAAAATGGCTGAAATATAATGATGTGGTATATTATTAGAACCGCCTCTATTAGCCCTTTCATATGATACCACACACGATAGGTTTTTGAAAAAAAAATTTTTTTTTCCCATACAAAAAAAATGATGAATCAGCACCCCCCTCCTAAGGGAAATTTTTTTAAGAACTGCGGATGAAAATTTTTGTTTTGACCTCTAGTATGCGTGTGCCAAGCGGCTAAACTGTACATCGATTTGCGGTATTACTGTAAAATTAGACTCGTACACGGGTCACTATTAACAATATTTGTACTTTTAGGTTGAAATTGGAGCGCGGCTGCATTTCGTTTGGTTATTTTGTTTTTACATTATTACTATACTAACTTTGGAGACATTACGGATACGGCTTCGTGGCATTCGTGCATAATGTACATATGAATTAAAATGTATTGTTGTAATTATCTAGTATGTACATGTATGTGTACAATAAAATATGAATATATATATATATATTTTTTAAAATAAAAATAAAATAAAAATAGAATAAAAATAGACTAAAAATAAAATTAGAATAAAAATAGAATCAAAATAAAATAAAAATAAAGTTAAAATAAAATAAAATAAAAATAAAATAGTATAAAGATAAAAAATAATAATTGAATATAATATAAAAAAAGAATAAAATAGAATTAGTAAAATATAAAATAAAATATTGTATAAAGAAATAAAATAAAATATATTCAATGACATGCAATAGAAATAACATTTTTATTTTTATTTTATTTTACTATCGAAGCTATCGAGCGGAACAAGGGCTGTAAAGTATTTTCAAGAGATCTGTCTATTGGGCAAAGCCAGCTCGCTAAATTACGGACTGAAGATGGTAGAATGGTTTCATCTAAACCCGAGCTACTGAGAGAGATAGAGCGCTTTTATGGGCAGTTATATAGATCAACTCGTGGACCCGAAGTTAGCCTGGCGAATGACCATAGAGCTAGGCTTACCCGACACTATACCGATGACATCCCGGACATCAGCTTGTACGAGATCAGAATGGCCCTGAAGCAGCTCAAAAATAACAAGGCGCCAGGTGAAGATGGAATTACAGCCGAACTCCTGAAGGCGGGTGGAAAACCGGTCCTTATGGCCCTTCAGAAGCTGTTTAATTCCGTCTTACTTGAAGGGAGAACGCCAAAGGCATGGAACAGAGGGGTGGTGGTGTTGTTCTTCAAAAAAGGTGATAGCACCTTGCTGAAGAACTACCGACCCATCACACTTCTGAGCCATGTCTATAAGCTGTTTTCTAGAGTCATTACAAATCGACTCTCGTACAGGTTAGACGACTTCCAGCCTCCCGAACAAGCCGGTTTCCGAAGAGGGTTCAGTACCGTAGACCACATTCATACGCTGCGTCAGGTTATACAGAAGACTGAGGAGTATAACCTGCCCCTCTGTTTAGCGTTTGTGGACTACGAGAAAGCCTTCGATTCGATCGAGACTTGGGCTGTACTACAGGCTCTCCAGAGGTGCCAAGTGGACTACCGTTATATCGAGGTAATGAAGTGTTTGTACGAGAACGCCTCTATGTCAGTCCGACTCCAGGACCAGAACTCGAGATCCATACCGCTGCAGCGGGGAGTCAGGCAAGGAGATGTAATTTCTCCAAAACTGTTCACCGCTGCCCTGGAGGACATTTTCAAGGGTTTGGACTGGGGAAGGCTTGGCATCAACATCAACGGCGAGTACATCACTCATCTTCGATTTGCCGACGATATCGTAGTCCTGGCTGAGACCATGGAGGACTTGAGTACGATGCTCGACGACCTCAGTAAAGGCTCTGAGAGGGTTGGTCTAAGGATGAACATGGATAAGACGAAAGTCATGTCTAACGCCCATGTAGTACCAACCCCTATTACAGTCGGAGACTTTACGCTCGAAGTTGTAGACGATTATGTATACCTCGGACAGACAGTCCAGCTAGGTAGGTCCAATTTCGAGAAAGAGGTCAATCGTCGAATCCGTCTCGGTTGGGCAGCGTTTGGGAAGCTGAAACATATCTTTTCGTCCAATATTCCGCAGTGTCTCAAGACGAAAGTCTTTGACCAGTGTGTGTTGCCAGTGATGACCTATGGCTCTGAAACGTGGTCGCTCACAATGGGCCTCATTAAAAAGCTTAAAGTCACCCAAAGAGCAATGGAGAGGGCTATGTTAGGAGTTTCTTTGCGTGACCGTATCAGAAACGATACTATCCGTAGCAGAACCAAAGTAACCGACATAGCCCGTCGGATCGCTAAACTTAAGTGGCAATGGGCAGGGCACATTGCACGGAGAACCGATGGCCGTTGGGGCACTAAGGTTCTCGAATGGCGACCATACACCGGAAGGCGAAGAGTTGGTAGGCCCCCTACAAGGTGGACTGATGACCTGGTGAAGGTCGCTGGAGTCCGCTGGATGCGGGTGGCACAGGACCGGTCATTGTGGCGTTCAGTGGGGGAGGCCTATGTCCAGCAGTGGACGTCTTTCGGCTGAGATGATGATGATGATGATGATTTTACTTTAAAATTTACCTTTGTTTTCATTCTTATGATATTTTCATTTATTTTTATTTTATTTTATTTTTACTTTACTTTTTATTTTCATGCTTGAGCAACGCGACTACTACGATAATAGCTCTATACGGGTAGTTAGCTAGTTTCATTAAATGTTAAATCTCGACATTAGCTTTCAATAGTATTCAAATGTAGGAAAGAAAAAACAACCCAGGTTAGAATAACCCAATGAAAACCCTTAACAAAAACCCTATCGCGATGGGGTTTTGAGGTTAACCGTGTTAGAGGTTACGGTTACCGCTTCAATACCTGTTACCACTATGATTCGGTAACCTCATGATACGGTAACCGTATCATGAGGTTACCAAATTGATTGGGTTACCGAAATGATAGGGTTAAGCCTAAAGAGGGGTTTTCCGGTCCCTGCTCAAGAGGTAACCGGTCATGTTGATTCGGAGAGATATAAAGGGTCAGACATGGAAGATAGTAATCCTGGCCTCAGCGCGCATCACTGACTTAGGAATAAAGAGACACGGTCTCATCGCGATTTAGTACCGAAACCAGTGTCGCCACGGTCAAACATGTGTGCATTTCATCTACATATATAATATTATATGTATTAGGGTTACACACACATAGATCAAGTCCACTACGTGGAGTCTTATACTGTGGTTGGTGCACATACAAGATACATGGATTATAATTACACAATAACCATGTCAACGAACGCTTCCGTGTTTGTGTTCGTACCTCCTTGAGCCAAAAAGTCATATCTTCATACGATATTTTTTATCACATACGACTTTTTACTTTAAATGGAAATTTGACAAACATTCAAACCTTCATTCTTCCATTCATTCATTCGATAGAGATGGGAAGTGCAAAAATATTTTCTATCGATACCAAATTTTATAGACTTACTTCGACTTTGAAACTATCTCCTACTAAGGTTAACTAGAATCGATAAGTTCGCCTTTGTACCTACTTTGTTTCTTTCCTACATCATGTTTGTATTCTTACTTCTTTTGTGTAAAATAAAGTGTAAACATACGTACAGTACGTATAGTCTAGTTCCATTTTTCAAAAAATCCATGTCGAGAAGCAAACGATATTACTTTTGGGCAACCGGGCTTTTTACCTGATTTAGACCCTGCTGTATCCGAATCGCCGGTTGCCTTCAAAGAAAATTTGTCCGGAAGTGAGATATTCAAGATGGCGGCAAAAAAATTACCCATTTTTTACTTTTTCTTAAATAACTCGTAAACCGTGTCCCCTACCAAAATATGTTCTTTTACTTAAATAATTCACATAAAATTCTCTATAAAAAAGGTTCTATACAGTTTTTTGCTGGGATCAAAGTTTAATGAGATATCGAGGGTATAAGATAGACCTTAAATATATAGACTAATTACCCTTTTCCCGCGACTTCGTCTGCGTGGGATTAACATTCGCTATAATACATTTATGAAACACCTTAGTGAAATCTTGTAGCAAATATAAATTTAACGTACATACTTTTTTACGTCTACAGTGAGCAACAATTCTATACAAAGTTTCACCCCCCTTTTCACCCTTTCAAAAGATGATTTCTGAGATAAAAACTACTTCATGTCCTTTTCCATAACTCAAACTATCATCATGCCAAATTTAAACTAAATCGGTTCAGCGGTTTAAGCGTGAAGATGTAACAGACACACTAACTGTTTAAAGATAAATTATATTTTAAATACTCTGGTTGAGGCTGCTAGGGGTTGTGTGGTATCATTTCCGTATAAAACAGACATGCACAATTCATTTTTGATAGAAAAAAAATATAAATCTATATTTAAAAAAAGTTCTGCGAAGAGGGAAATCTCTCAAATCACATCAGAGGGGATTTTGACGTGAACGTCCAAAAATTTTACGGACCTCCAACAGTAAAAAATATTCATCGTGGGGCACTCTATCCATGGTCAAAAATTTAAAACTTTTTCTCAATGCGCACAATTTTTTCATACTAATATTATAAATGCGAAAGTGTGTCTGTTACCTCTTCACGCTTAAACCGCTGAACCGATTTAGATGAAATTTGGTATGATGATAGTTTGAGTTATGGAAAAGGACATAAAATAGTTTTTATCCCTGAAATCATCTTTTGAAGGGGTGAAAAGGGGGGTGAAACTTTGTATGCAATTGTTGCTCACTGTAGACGTAAAAAAGTATATACGTTAAATTTATATTTGCTATAAGATTTCACTAAGGTGTTTCATAAATTTATTATGGCGAATGTTAATCCCACGCAGACAAAGTCGCGGGAAAAAGCTAATTAGTCTATATGTTTAATGGCTGTCTTATACCCTCGATATATCATTAAACTTTGATCCCAGCAAAAAACTGTATAGAACCTTTTTAATAGAAAATTTTATGTGGATTACTAAAGTAGAAGAACATTTTTTGGTAGGCGTCACGGTTTACGATTTATTTAAGAAACAGTAAAAAATGGGTATTTTTTTGGCCGCCATCTTGAATATCTCACTTCCGGTCAAATTTTCTTTGAAGGCAACCGGCAATTCGGATACAGCTAAGTCTAAACCAGGTAAAAAGCCCGGTTGCCCAAAAGTAATATCGTTTGCCTGTCGCATCGAAAAGGAGAGCGATTTTGAAATTTTGTGCCCTGTCTAGTATCTCTTCTAGTAGTAGTAGTAGTAGTTAAGTTAAGTTAAGTATGTAGAGCATGACATTTATCTTTACTTCACAAGTCCTGAGATGTCGAGACCGAAGACGAGTTAAAATGGTAAAAAAAAACATATCCGCTAGTGTGTCAAACGACGATTTTCACTAATGTTATAAAAAATTACAATATAACAAATCGTGTTTACTTTGAAATTAATTGAGTAGGTAGGTACAGTCAGCACCAATAGTATCTTCCTACACGAAGACCTACAAATAAGAGCGTGTCACATATATTTGCGGCCTTCGTGTAGGATCTAAGGTAAGTATTATTTTATATTTAATGAAAATCACACCCCGGTGAATTTACTCATTAATTATGTACATCATAAATATGACTGACTACATATTTTAAATTTTTACCTAAACTTCAAAACTGAAGTCCCCTGCAGAATGTATAATGCTAACTCTTTTCCTTGTTAGCACTGTCTTCACTGATTTAAGTAATTATCATATTTATTCTACCTGTCTGACAACCTATTAATCCTAAAATATCATCTAATCGCAAAAATGTATCTAAAATATATGGTCTCATCCGGTAGAAAGCATAAAAAATGTGACCAACAAATACTATAGTCACGGAAACGACACGTGAAGTGATTTAAAATCAATTACGTATTAGTACATAATTGTGACGTTTTCAAGTCAAAGGTACTTACATAATTATCGGTTGTCAATAAGGCGTTAATGTCTTAAAAGTTCATTTACAAATAAACTTTATTAACAACTGACAATGATTGTACCTTTGACTTGAAATGGTCACAATTACATATATCTTATTTTAGTACACCAAAATATCGATACATTACAATTAAACATATCGACTTATTCGCAGCTCTATTTCGTTCATCACTGACAATATTTTGACACGTTATTTCAATTTTGCGAGTACTGTCATATTCCACATGTTTATTGTCCATTGCGTGGTAGCCTCGATAACATCAAAGGGGAATGTACACAAAACAAGCAATCGATGTCATTTGAATGCCAAGCAATGGAAAACGTATTTTAATATTTTTCGCTCGTATCTTTATTTAAATAAATTGTGATTAGTCTTACCAGTGATAAATAACGTCACAGTTTCGCAAATTCACAGTCGTACTGCGGTTTTTACACGTAATTATGGCACAAATCGGCATTTTATTTTGCTATTTATACCATATTGGTTGTCATGCAACTGACAATATATGATCCGTTTCTTGATCGCCTCGATCAAGATTCAGAGACAAGCTTGCAGCTGTCAAACCACTTCTCTTTATAATTCAGATTTCTATGGCGCGCATAGTCCAAAAGTTACTCTCTCTGCGACCCTGACCATCGGCAGCCTGCACCTTGCTCCGTTGCCGGCGGCAATCTAGATTAAAAAAAAGTTTTTGTGTGTTTAACGTATTTTTTTTTAATTTCATAAAAATGTTACAAATATACAAAAACTTTATTTCAGAGAAAAATACACGTTACGTTTATGCTGATCCCCACACTAGGCATGACCTGTCCTGTGGGGAAAATAAAACACGTTATCTACAGAGGAAAGACAAAGCATTAGGTAGTTAGTAACATAACAGTATGGGTTAAAGTAGATACACATTTTAGTTATACTGTTTAAAATTAGAAACTCGGAATTAGTAGGTATGACACAACTGCAGGAAAATAAGACAAAGACATCGCCTGATAATTTGAAACATAATTTTTCCAAAAGCCTAGCCTAATAAGATTTAAAATGAATAAAGGTGTTGATAATAACAATATTCACTTTAACTTCCCGGGGCTCACAGTTGACCTCGCGAGTCCTATTATTCAGAGCAATGACGCGTAGTTTTAGTAGGTACCTGTAAGTATGTGAACAAAAACGAGCATCCGTCTCCATCCGTCAGAGTTGGAAGCCATAAAAAAAAATGAACAATGACAATGACGACACGAAACATAACAATTTTTTATCGAGGTACTAGGGTACCATAGTAGTATGAGATTGAGAGGTGCGTTGGTACAAACAGCAACACTGTTAATTAGTGATGCAACGAATACCACTTTTACGAATACGAATATCACTTGTCATTTTACGAATAGGTACGAATAGTGATTACGATTACAAACTTATCTTTGCCGTTTTCACCATACAAATCATAGGCCACCAACTGCAAATATAAGTTCACACAAATAATTATGTACATTATAATTAACTAAGTAACAAGAAATTCACATGAATTTACATTTTTATTATTAAGTTTAGGGTTCATTACATTAAAACATAGTTTCACTTTATGTACCACCCGTGCATAAAGTGAAACTATGTTTTTTTTCTAATGGTTTTCTTGTCTTGAGACGATCGTTCGTCACCTACTTCGTTGAATACTGGAGACTAGAACTAGAGATTTATTCAAACTTTAAAAATATAGCATTCTATTGACTTGATGAAATAAACATAATTTAAATTTTGCATCTTTGTCCATCTCGCTCGCTTTCATATTGATGTCAGTCAGTCTCTATTACTGCCATTTATTTTTTATTAGGTATCACTCTCTCTCTCTCTTTGCCTAGCCATAGGTATCCCATGTCATTTGGGGTCGGCTCTCCTCGTCAGTCTTCGCCATTCTCGTCGGTTCTGGCTCGTCGAATTGTTGACTTGGGCTTTCTTCAGGTCATTATTTATTACTGACATGGGATATGGCTATATCCCATACAGCCATTTTAGTCGCATTTACCACATTTTGTCGACACTTTGTGTAAACACAAAAATATTTGTTACCATTTTTGGTCGCCGTTACGAAATTGTTCGGTTGAGGCGACTAAATTATTGTATGAGTTTTAAAAAGTGGGGACGAGTCGACACAGTCGCATTTTGGTTACTTTGTTACGTCGCCGTGTCGTAACATTGTTACCAGTTTGCAACCACTTATAGCGCAAATCATTCATTCATTCGTTCACTCATTTGCTGTCACTGTTGTCAGTCCACAAAGTTGACGTAAGTAAAATTGTTAAATATGTTTGTGAACGCCATTGCTGTTATGGACGAAAATATTTATTTTAAGTTTTCGGTCATTTTTCGTGTTTACAGGATGTTAACATTATTGCGCAAAAAAGTACGCTGTGTTATTTTATATAAAAATTTCAAATTTGCCAACGCGCCACTAAAATAATTGGAATTTAACGATTGTAAACAAATGTAATATTGATTTTACTAAACTTATTTTTACATTTTCAGACTTAAAAAGCCTTATGAGAATAAGGTAGAGCAACGATTGCTACTAACAAAAAAAGCTATAGTGGTATTAAAAAACCATTTTACTATAAAATATTTAAAAAAGAAACTATTTTTAAGAACATACATAATTCAGTTACAATCGGTCACAAAGTTACCACACTATGTCGACACAGTGTCGACTTAAAACTCCAACATTATCAAATTTATAAAATGGTGGACCGTCCTTTTATGTTTCCAGCGATTCTCAAACTTCGGGAAGATATGGAAATACCATTTTGAATAGTTTCGACGATGGAAGGCACTTCTTGACACACGTATGATATCGCTTGTTTAAAGCAAGTGGGTAGTTGATAATAATTTTAGTTATCTTTTTTTTTACCAATGGCTATAAAACAGCGAACTCAATTTTTATTTCATGTACACGGTTCTCATAAGCTACCCTAAGGTTATTAAATTTAAACTTTCGTGGGGACATATTAACATCCTACCAGTAATAAGTTTTTTTTTTTTTTGCGGTGGAGGGGGAAATACTCATTTATACGACCAGGCCCGTACCTGGCCGCATGCCAGTAAAAAGTATAAGAGCCCATAACACTGACTGAACCTAGTTCGATAAGTCTCCCAGATGAGATATATATAATTAGTCACGTCTTTAATAGGGGAACACGAAATGCCTATGCTGCAATGCAAAAAAGTGGCGGCACAATTTTTTTTTTGAAAATTAAATAAAAATCGGTTTCTAGTACGATAAGTCTCCCAGGTTTCCTTTGTACCTCGAAGCAGAGGAGAGTTAGGACTATTCGATAATGCGGTGATGCAGCAGTGGTTTTTCTTACACAAAAATTTTAGATCTTTCTGATGAGCATTGGTTTAAGAGGAGACTGATCATACTAGACACCTAATAAAACCGATCCCTTATAATGCTGCAGCAACTGACAAGGCCAGTCACCGGGGCTTGCAGCACTGCATTATCGTATAGTCCTAACAGTCCTCTGCTTCGAGGAACAAAGGAAACCTGGGGGACTTATCCTACTAAAAACCGAATTTTTGGTGATTAAAAAAATATATTATGCCACCACTTTTTCGTGTTCTCCTATTAAATACGTGACTAATTATATATATATCATCTGGGAGACTTATCAAACTAGGTTCAGTGTCATGGGCTCTTCTACTATAAAACTTTATGTTTTTGGACCACCCTACTGTGCAATTAATATTATTAATCTAATCTCATGATTTATGTAGCAGAGTGAGATGCTGATATGTGAACTGACAGCAAAGTTTGGGAGACTGTGGAGTTTCTAGTGACGTTTACAATTATTTTAGTAACAAAGTGTAGGAACATTCACGTAACTTTACCACACCCTTACATTGTGTCGTAACAGTTACGAAATATTTTGTACTTGCAACTACTTTCACAAATCTGCTACCGAAAATGGCTGTCTGGGATGAAGGGGTTATTTTTTATTATCACTAAGTTACCTATATTGCGTTTGTTAAAAGCAGTATCAGCAACATAGCGGCAAAAATCATCTGCAGATGGGACTCTGTTTTCAAATGTGTATATCATAATTAGTTTCGTATAAATTTTGATTGCGGCATGTGCATTAGCAGCTGCATAGTACACTTGTCTGTCTGTCAACTGTTCAGCCTCCCAATCACTGGCACGTACCTGAAACAAACAATAGGGATGTACAGTCGCCATCAAATATATCAGAGTGGCCAAGGTGGTCACAAATATCTGAACAACGCCTCTATTGTCAGGCATATAAAAAGGTATTGCAGTGACGCCTAAGAAGTACTTTCAATGATAACTATTTTGAATAAAATCGGCTAAGCCATCTTTGAGTTATCGCAAAATGTCATTTCATAGTAAAAGGACTTAAGTGCTGCAAAATATCCTACAAAAATGGACTTTTTGAGTGGGCTTCTTTATGACGGGCTGGCAACTACGGAACCCTAGAACATTGGACGTGGCCCGACACGCTCTTGGCTTTTTTTAAAGGTGACGCCAACTATACTAGCCACTGTTACCTCCCAGGATTTATCCAGAGTGAAACAAAAGAGCTCTTCATGGAGGCTCGCCAGACTTCTACAGTTGTAGCGGCATACAGAGGCCAGGTAGCGCAAATCAAGATAACCCTTTACTTCGACGCCATAGTCTTGGAGCAGATACGCCGGATACTTTCCATTATTAAATGGAACACCCACTTTGTAGATGGAGTTATCTTCAAGTAAATCCTACAACCAATTACTAATGTTAATTGCTGTAGGTACAGTCGCCATCAGATATATCAGAGCGGCCAGGGTCAAGGTGATAAAGTGCATGTTTAGATACTTTTGAGTACCTTGGCTGCTCCAGTATACATTTAATGAGGACTGTACCAATATAATATTATAGAAATTTTATGCCATTCATGCAATCAGCAAATTAATATTGTTGAGACTGAAGGCACATTTAGGGTAAGGAACAGGGACTACAATGTGCCTTACCTTAATTGAACCTATGGTTGACTTGACAATTTGAATGTAGCTATATAGTCTAGTTCCATTTTTCAAAAAATCCATGTCGAGAAGCAAACGATATTACTTTTGGGCAACCGGGCTTTTCACCTGATTTAGACCCTGCTGTATCCGAATCGCCGGTTGCCTTCAAAGAAAATTTGTCCGGAAGTGAGTTATTCAAGATGGCGGCCAAAAAAATTACCCATTTTTTACTTTTTCTTAAATAACTCGTAAACCATGTCCCCTACCAAAATATGTTCTGTTACTTAAATAATTCACATAAAATTCACTATAAAAAAGGTTCTATACAGTTTTTTGCTGGGATCAAAGTTTAATGAGATATCGAGGGTATAAGATAGACCTTAAATATATAGACTAATTACCCTTTTCCCGCGACTTCGTCTGCGTGGGATTAACATTCGCTATAATACATTTATGAAACACCTTAGTGAAATCTTATAGCAAATATAAATTTAACGTACATACTTTTTTACGTCTACAGTGAGCAACAATTCCATACAAAGTTTCACCCCCCTTTTCACCCTTTCAAAAGATGATTTCTGAGATAAAAACTATTTCATGTCCTTTTCCATAACTCAAACTATCATCATGCCAAATTTAAACTAAATCGGTTCAGCGGTTTAAGCGTGAAGAGGTAACAGACACACTAACTGTTTAAAGATAAATTATATTTTAAATACTCTGGTTGAGGCTGCTAGGGGTTGTGTGGTATCATTTCCGTATAAAACAGACATGCACAATTCATTTTTGATAGAAAAAAAATATAAATCTATATTAAAAAAAAGTTCTGCTAAGAGGGAAAACTCTCAAATCACATCAGAGGGGATTTTGACGTGAACGTCCAAAAATTTTACGGACCTCCAACAGTAAAAAATATTCATCGTGGGGCACTCTATCCATGGTCAAAAATTTAAAACTTTTTCTCAATGCGCACAATTTTTTCATACTAATATAATAAATGCGAAAGTGTGTCTGTTACCTCTTCACGCTTAAACCGCTGAACCGATTTAGATGAAATTTGGTATGATGATAGTTTGAGTTATGGAAAAGGACATAAAATAGTTTTTATCCCTGAAATCATCTTTTGAAGGGGTGAAAAGGGGGGTGAAACTTTGTATGCAATTGTTGCTCACTGTAGACGTAAAAAAGTATATACGTTAAATTTATATTTGCTATAAGATTTCACTAAGGTGTTTTATAAATTTATTATGGCGAATGTTAATCCCACGCAGACAAAGTCGCGGGAAAAAGCTAATTAGTCTATATGTTTAATGGCTGTCTTATACCCTCGATATCTCATTAAACTTTGATCCCAGCAAAAAACTGTATAGAATCTTTTTAATAGAAAATTTTATGTGGATTACTTAAGTAGAAGAACATTTTTTGGTAGGCGTCACGGTTTACGATTTATTTAAGAAACAGTAAAAAATGGGTATTTTTTTTGGCCGCCATCTTGAATATCTCACTTCCGGTCAAATTTTCTTTGAAGGCAATCGGCAATTCGGATACAGCTAAGTCTAAACCAGGTAAAAAGCCCGGTTGCCCAAAAGTAATATCGTTTGCCTGTCGCATCGAAAAGGAGAGCGATTTTGAAATTTTGTGCCCTGTCTAATAGTAACATCAGTGATCGGAATCACCGGAGTGAAACAATAACAAAACTTGTCAAGCTGACATAAAAGAGTGCTTAACAGCTATAAAAATATTCATATCCCTATACCCGTACATTATAAATTAGAGATTCCAGTTTGATTCGAGATTCTAGACCAGTTTGCTAAAAATATCGTATTTTTCTTGGTTGAAACTTGTCCCTTACACGTTTTGTTATTGTTTCACTCCGGTGATTCTGATCACAGATTAACACACTATAGAACCAACACCAACACAATATCAACAGCAAAATAAAAACATTTGGTAAAGCCAACAAATAATTTTAAAACAATTGGTTTCCTACTTTTAAGGAGCTAGGGACAGTTTTCATTTCATTTAACCGGAACACACAAGAAATGTCATAATGGATGGACAGCTGCAATAATGCCACAGGTCGTGTCTGTCTATGTCTCTTGTGAGTATAGAAAGCATAAGCATCATATTGTTCTGTATAACTATTACTCAATATACAGTCAAATCCTATAGCGTTGTGATTGTGGAGCGTACATTTCCTAAAAAACAATTTTTAAGGTTTACAAAATGTCATGATGTGTAAGTTAGTTTCTCTACTATAAATATTTGGCCCATTCACATTCAATCAAAATAAAAGAAATGTCATGGGGCCCACCCACTATAGAATGATCAGTTGGCCTGACGATATTGGCCTGTCAGTTGTTCGAAGCTGTCAAATTTTTGTTCTAACAGACAGGCCGATATTGTCAGGCGGACTGATAGTCGGAGGGCCCCCTCAGAACATGTTAATGACAAAATATTTTTACTCGTTATTTTACTGCAACATGTAACTTTTGTAAAAAGTTGAGTCCTGGCAATCGTTTAGTTAATTTCTTGCAGTGAATGAAATTTCATATGCGTAAAGATGAAGTGATTCTAATGAGTGAAGATTTAAAGGGAATTAATTGAATATAAGTTTACTAATATTACGCAAGTACAGTGTTACTGTACACTAGTTGTTTTATAGTTCTTAGTAACACGAAATAAAGAGAAAACAAACCTTCTCAGAATAGTTACTGCGTTATTGCATGCCGTTTCATTGGTAACAATTAATACATTCATCAAACCGAAAGATCGGAAAACCTTTCTCCGTTTCTCCCTTTCAGTCTTGTACTTTGAAACTAGTACAATGGCCGTGAAACACACTGTAAATATTGCGGTTGCTACACTAACTTTGATTATATTTTCCATACTTTAAATGTGTGAGATAAAATCCATATAAAAATCTATTCTTAAACACATTGACTACAAAAACTAATAATAAATAGCTTTGTATTGTATGGGATTTGGGATTATTAGGAAATAGGGAAGGCAAGTTGTCAATGTCATTGTCACAATGACATTTCAATTTTTTTTAATTCGTCCTTTTGGACTTGCTAGGCCATACTGCCACTCTAGTCTGTCTGGCAAACCAAAAAGCGCAGTAACAGTCAGAGTAACATGCTATAGTGCTGGAGCCGCGCATACAAGAAATTTATCAAAAAAATTACCGTTTTTCTTCCATATAGCGTTGTAGAGCCCGTCTCGGAGATCACGAAAACATAAGTCTTAAAGGTCTTAAATGGCCACAAGTAGGTATGGCGTCAAGTTGAAAATACAATTTTTTGGCCTAAATTTATCAACGAGCCGGACGCTCCAAATTTTGACACATGATTTAGCCCGCATCAAGTAGCCTACATACCAATTTTAAGACCATTGTGGTGGGCGCATAAGATTTTAAGACCAGTTGAAGTTACAATTTTTTGGCCTAAATTTATCAACGAGCCGGACGCTTCAAATTTTGACAGTAGTTAAAGGACCCAGTTAACAAACCAAATCCCAATTTTAAGACCATTCTGGTGGGCGCATAAGATTTTAAGACCATTTTAAGAAATAGTCGATTTCATAGAAAATATATCAAATTATTGTAAATTCGCTTTAAAAATCAATTAACTGTCACAAACACAACTGCATATTCATATTTAGGTGTCTCGTAACTAAAAATGCCGTAAAAGTATACCGCAATAACTCAAAAACTGGAGAAATTCGTTTTAGCAGTACTTTAGTCACGGAGGTCTTAAATCACGAAAAATATTGTTCATTTTAAACTTAATGGCACAAAATATGATTTAAAAAGCCAGACGTAATGTCTATAGGCATTTACTATTAGTCGCTCATAACTTAAAACTGATAAGCGTCAAGTTAGATGCATTGACAATATATTACTGACAGTAAAAAATACATAAATTTATTTTAAATTCTACCGTTCCAAATGATGATTAACGGTTTAGCCCATATCAAATAACCTACATATCAATTTTAAGACCAATCCGGTAGGCGCATAAGATTTTAAGACCAGTTGAAATTGCAATTTTTTGGCCTAAATTTATCAACGAGCCGGACGCTCCTAATTTTTACAGTTGTTAAAGGACCCAATCAACAAACCGAATCCCAATTTTAAGACTATTCTGGTGGGCGCATAAGATTTTAAGACCATTTTAAGAAATAGACGATTTCATAGAAAAAGTAGCAAATATTGTAAATTCGCTTTAAAAATTATTTAACTGGCACAAACACAACTGCATATTAATATTTAAGTGTCTTGTAACTAAAATGCCGTAAAAGTATACCGCAATAACTCGAAAACTGAAGAAATTCGTCATAGCAGTACTTTAGTCACGGGGGTTAGTTAGTTAGTTTAAATCACTAAAAATATTATTCATTTTAAACTTAATGGCTCATAACATTATTACTAGGCGCACTAGATTTTAAAACCATTTTAAGAAGTGATCGATTCCATACGAAAAATAGCAAATAGCTTTAAATTCGGTTCAAAAATTCATTTAAATGGTTTAACATAACGGCATATTCATATTCAAGGGTCTCATAGTGAGATATGCCGTAAAAGTATACTACATGAGTATTTTGTCAGGGTATTTTGTACTTAAGTCAGGGTGTTTTGAATCACAAAATTCATTTTTCATTTTTAACTTAATGGTACAAATCTCGTTACAGAAAATCGGACGTAATGCTTATAGGCGTTTTCTAACAGTCACTCATAACCCTAATAATGTTTAAAGCAAATTTACAATATTTACTACTTTTTCTACGAAATCGTCTATTTCTTAAAATGGTCTTAAAATCTTATGAGCCCACCAGAATAGTCTTAAAAATGGGATTCGGTTTGTTGAATGGGTTCTTTAACAACTGTAAAAATTAGGAGCGTCCGGCTTGTTGATAAATTTAAGCCGAAAAATTGCAATTTCAACTGGTCTTAAAATCTTACGCGCCTACCGGATTGGTCTTAAAATGGGTATGTAGGTTATTTGAAATGGGCTAAACCGTTAATCAACATTTGGAACGGTAGAATTTAAAATAAATTTATGTATTTTTTACTGTCAGTAATATATTGTCAATGCATCTAACTTGACGCTTATCAGTTTTAAGTTATGAGCGACTAATAGTAAATGCCTATAGGCATTACGTCTGGCGTTTTAAATCATATTTTGTGCCATTAACTTTAAAATGAACAATATTTTTCGTGATTTAAGACCTCCGTGACTAAAGTACTGCTAAGACGAATTTCTCCAGTTTTTGCGTTATTGCGGTATACTTTTACGGCATTTTTAGTTACGAGACACTTAAATATGAATATGCAGTTGTGTTTGTGACAGTTAATTGATTTTTAAAGCGAATTTACAATAATTTGATATCTTTTCTATGGAATCGACTATTTCTTAAAATGGTCTTAAAATCTTATGCGCCCACCAGAATGGTCTTAAAATTGGGATTTGGTTTGTTAACTGGGTCCTTTAACTACTGTCAAAATTTGAAGCGTCCGGCTCGTTGATAAATTTAGGCCAAAAAATTGTAACTTCAACTGGTCTTAAAATCTTATGCGCCCACCAGAATGGTCTTAAAATTGGTATGTAGGCTACTTGATGCGGGCTAAATCATGTGTCAAAATTTGGAGCGTCCGGCTCGTTGATAAATTTAAGCCAAAAAATTGTATTTTCAACTTGACGCCATACCTACTTGTGGCCATTTAAGACCTTTAAGACTTATGTTTTCGTGATCTCCGAGACGGGCTCTACAACGCTATATGGAAGAAAAACGGTAATTTTTTTGATAAATTTCTTGTATGCGGGGCTCCAGCACTACTATACCCATCCCGTTTTTAGTAGTGATAATATTTTCGTAGAAAGCACCACTAAAAAAACATGTGAAAATAACATAAAGCTCTATACCTCTAAGGAAAATAATGAATGTTGTCTATTGATACGGTTAAGTTACGTATTTATAAAATGCCATTTATTATCACACCGTCGTAGGGTCACCACACACCTAGCGGAATTCCTCGCGGAATTAGCGAAGTAGCGGAAATTTGTCTATGGTAGCGGAAATTTGTCCATGGTAGCAGATTTTTTGTATGGAAGCCATAGACAAATTTCCGCTACCATAGACAAATTTCCGCTACTTCCGCTAATTCCGCGAGGAATTCCGCTAGGTGTGTGGTGACCCGTAAACTGCCAAAATAGCACCCAAAACACAACTGATATAATGGTGTCTATACATGCCGCGATTTGCAAGCGATTTGGCGCAGCGCAATTGACTATACTTTACACCCTTTGATTATTAAACCAACCGGATGCGACACGCGCTCTCATTTCTATCGGAAAAAGTCTGCCGTTTTTTGCGGGGGAGGGGAACGTCAAATGTATGCGAAACGTCAAAATAGCCACGTCAAATAAACGTCAGTCCACACAATGAGTATGACCAATGGTCATACATTTTCGGCAGAGGGGAACGCCTGTCAATGGCCACTCCGCTTGGTTTAAAGCTCTAAGTTTACACCCCAACCTGAGGACATTTTCGTGCATTGTGTGATATGCCCTGGTTACACCTACCGAGTACAGTGGCGAGTCAGTACACTCGACCGAGTACTCGCAAGGTGTAAACACATCGCCGAGTACTGGGTCGGGCCATTTTACTCTCTCGGCCGAGTAGTGCTGGAGCCGCGCATACAAGAAATTTATCAAAAAAATTACCGTTTTTCTTCCATATAGCGTTGTAGAGCCCGTCTCGGAGATCACGAAAACATAAGTCTTAAAGGTCTTAAATGGCCACAAGTAGGTATGGCGTCAAGTTGAAAATACAATTTTTTGGCCTAAATTTATCAACGAGCCGGACGCTCCAAATTTTGACACATGATTTAGCCCGCATCAAGTAGCCTACATACCAATTTTAAGACCATTGTGGTGGGCGCATAAGATTTTAAGACCAGTTGAAGTTACAATTTTTTGGCCTAAATTTATCAACGAGCCGGACGCTTCAAATTTTGACAGTAGTTAAAGGACCCAGTTAACAAACCAAATCCCAATTTTAAGACCATTCTGGTGGGCGCATAAGATTTTAAGACCATTTTAAGAAATAGTCGATTTCATAGAAAATATATCAAATTATTGTAAATTCGCTTTAAAAATCAATTAACTGTCACAAACACAACTGCATATTCATATTTAGGTGTCTCGTAACTAAAAATGCCGTAAAAGTATACCGCAATAACTCAAAAACTGGAGAAATTCGTTTTAGCAGTACTTTAGTCACGGAGGTCTTAAATCACGAAAAATATTGTTCATTTTAAACTTAATGGCACAAAATATGATTTAAAAAGCCAGACGTAATGTCTATAGGCATTTACTATTAGTCGCTCATAACTTAAAACTGATAAGCGTCAAGTTAGATGCATTGACAATATATTACTGACAGTAAAAAATACATAAATTTATTTTAAATTCTACCGTTCCAAATGATGATTAACGGTTTAGCCCATATCAAATAACCTACATATCAATTTTAAGACCAATCCGGTAGGCGCATAAGATTTTAAGACCAGTTGAAATTGCAATTTTTTGGCCTAAATTTATCAACGAGCCGGACGCTCCTAATTTTTACAGTTGTTAAAGGACCCAATCAACAAACCGAATCCCAATTTTAAGACTATTCTGGTGGGCGCATAAGATTTTAAGACCATTTTAAGAAATAGACGATTTCATAGAAAAAGTAGCAAATATTGTAAATTCGCTTTAAAAATTATTTAACTGGCACAAACACAACTGCATATTAATATTTAAGTGTCTTGTAACTAAAATGCCGTAAAAGTATACCGCAATAACTCGAAAACTGAAGAAATTCGTCATAGCAGTACTTTAGTCACGGGGGTTAGTTAGTTAGTTTAAATCACTAAAAATATTATTCATTTTAAACTTAATGGCTCATAACATTATTACTAGGCGCACTAGATTTTAAAACCATTTTAAGAAGTGATCGATTCCATACGAAAAATAGCAAATAGCTTTAAATTCGGTTCAAAAATTCATTTAAATGGTTTAACATAACGGCATATTCATATTCAAGGGTCTCATAGTGAGATATGCCGTAAAAGTATACTACATGAGTATTTTGTCAGGGTATTTTGTACTTAAGTCAGGGTGTTTTGAATCACAAAATTCATTTTTCATTTTTAACTTAATGGTACAAATCTCGTTACAGAAAATCGGACGTAATGCTTATAGGCGTTTTCTAACAGTCACTCATAACCCTAATAATGTTTAAAGCAAATTTACAATATTTACTACTTTTTCTACGAAATCGTCTATTTCTTAAAATGGTCTTAAAATCTTATGAGCCCACCAGAATAGTCTTAAAAATGGGATTCGGTTTGTTGAATGGGTTCTTTAACAACTGTAAAAATTAGGAGCGTCCGGCTTGTTGATAAATTTAAGCCGAAAAATTGCAATTTCAACTGGTCTTAAAATCTTACGCGCCTACCGGATTGGTCTTAAAATGGGTATGTAGGTTATTTGAAATGGGCTAAACCGTTAATCAACATTTGGAACGGTAGAATTTAAAATAAATTTATGTATTTTTTACTGTCAGTAATATATTGTCAATGCATCTAACTTGACGCTTATCAGTTTTAAGTTATGAGCGACTAATAGTAAATGCCTATAGGCATTACGTCTGGCGTTTTAAATCATATTTTGTGCCATTAACTTTAAAATGAACAATATTTTTCGTGATTTAAGACCTCCGTGACTAAAGTACTGCTAAGACGAATTTCTCCAGTTTTTGCGTTATTGCGGTATACTTTTACGGCATTTTTAGTTACGAGACACTTAAATATGAATATGCAGTTGTGTTTGTGACAGTTAATTGATTTTTAAAGCGAATTTACAATAATTTGATATCTTTTCTATGGAATCGACTATTTCTTAAAATGGTCTTAAAATCTTATGCGCCCACCAGAATGGTCTTAAAATTGGGATTTGGTTTGTTAACTGGGTCCTTTAACTACTGTCAAAATTTGAAGCGTCCGGCTCGTTGATAAATTTAGGCCAAAAAATTGTAACTTCAACTGGTCTTAAAATCTTATGCGCCCACCAGAATGGTCTTAAAATTGGTATGTAGGCTACTTGATGCGGGCTAAATCATGTGTCAAAATTTGGAGCGTCCGGCTCGTTGATAAATTTAAGCCAAAAAATTGTATTTTCAACTTGACGCCATACCTACTTGTGGCCATTTAAGACCTTTAAGACTTATGTTTTCGTGATCTCCGAGACGGGCTCTACAACGCTATATGGAAGAAAAACGGTAATTTTTTTGATAAATTTCTTGTATGCGGGGCTCCAGCACTAGAGTGGCATTTCGCTGTCTCGCCACTGTACTCGTTAGGTGTAACCACGCCTTTACATCAATAAAAATAATAATTTTAAACAAAAAAAGAACCGACTTCAATTAGGATCCGCTATTCCAAGAGGAAGTGGCCGAGTTGCTGTAAAAAATAGTGAAATCACTATAGGTGTGCCTATAATAGTTGAAGAGTTCCCTCGATTTCTCCAGGATCTCGCCGCATGCGGATCCGTTGCCAGTGTGATAATCGCCTAAACAATAAACAAAAAAGAACTGCGCGCGCCAACCCGCCTGCCAAGCGTGGCGCGTATGGCAACCCCCCCCTAAAGGGTAGGGCTATGTTCAGCAGTGAACGTCTTATGGCTGAGATGATGATGATGAATTACAAGACTTACAACATCCCATTCCAAATTAATCAAAACAAAAACCCGTAGACGTCGCGGAGACGGCCTGCGCCCGCGTCACGTTCCAATTTTAAATGTCAGATAGATAATTGTGCAAGCGTTGGCGACGTTTCAAAAACACTTTCATTCGAACACTACCCCGCGCCGAGTCTTCGCGCAGAGGTAAACCTAATTACGCGTTTTCATAAACCATAATCGCGCGTTTTACCTAAACTATAAGTGCGCGCTTTTAAACTGAACTGCAATCGCGCGTTTTCGCAAAGTTCCGACTTTCATTCTACGCGGCGATCGAAAAGCGCGCGTTCGATTTAGTGATTGTGGACTTAAGTGATGTTTCTAGTGTAGGTTTAATTGGACAATGGAAAGGAAAAGGTGATTAATAATCGATTATAGGGCGTATATATAAAAGATTTATAAAAAATATAACGACATTCTATGATAGTCCACACTCCACACACTTACACACAACAAAAATACTGCTGATCCGTTTAATTTAAAGGCATAATTAATTAATTAGTATAGTATCACGACTAAGAAAAATTAGGAGAAAAATTTTTGGACGCGGAATTTTTTTTTATATGACAGGTGGTCCCAGGCGGCCAACCCTCTATACAAAATCAAATTTTTTTTTCGTTGTTTTTCATAATTGGAATACGCCCAATTATGCCCTTAAAAAGATCACCAGTATTTTGTTACCTACACCTTGTATATCCCTGAGCTATCAAACAAATTGTGGAATAAAAGTGCCATCTCAGCATTTTTCTTATTACCAATGGACAAGCGATTAACCCTCTCACTCTTGCAAATTACCCCTCGTGGAGACGATAGCTACTTGTACAGTCACCATCAAATATATCGGAGCGGCGAAGGTACTCAAAAATATACGAACATGCACTTTATCGCCTTGACAATAGAGGCAGTGTTCAGATATTTGTGACCACTTTGGCCGCTCTGATCTATCTGATGGCGACTGTACGAGTATAAACACTAGTTGAATCAGTCTTTGTATGACGAACTTAATCTATATTTAACAATAATGATGTATATAATTACTAACAAAAATATGGATCTTTTATAATCTGAAATAAATATTATTCATTCATTCATTCATTCATTATTTGTCAGATTTAAATAATTATCTTCCTACTTAAGTGTTGTATTTTGTCTGTTTATGAGGTTATCGACTAATTGGCTTGCTTTAAAATGAAATAATCTATTTGAAGTTTAAAAAAATGTCTTGTCTGCAGCTATTGTCTCGATCATTATCAATATCATTCATTATACTACAGGGTGTAACAAAAATACTGTTAATTAAGGGCATAATTGGTATCGTATTGTGAGTAAGAAAAAGTAGTTCTTCAACTGGACAGTTGGTCCCAGCCGGTCGACCCTCCATACTAAACAAAAAAAAAATTCGCGCGAAAAAAATTGTTTCTTAGTTTTTCATAATTAGATTAGAATACGATACCAATTATGCTCTGATGCCCTTAAACAGACCTCAAACAGCTTTCTTACACCATGTAGGGCAGATGCCCCGGTTGTGGCCACTGTGCCGGTTTTGGCCATTTTCAAATTTATTAAGGTATAGACAAATTTACAAGTATATGGTTTATGGTTAATATAAGCGTAAAATATGGCAGTACAGATAGCACTGTTATTTGTCATGTATAAGGTGTCATTCAGCTGTCAGGGGCTATGGAAAAAAGTGGCCAAAACGGCTCCTGGACCCGTTTCTGACATTTCATTAAAGAAAAAAATAGATCTAACGTCAGAATCTTAACAGTCGCTAGGACGCTCGCGTGAACTCCGGCCCCATACAAACGTAGTTCAGCTCTCATTTTAAAACGACATGCTTTAGAACCACGAAATTTGACATGGGCATTCTAGCAGTACAGATCTATGTCGGTAATTCGTATTACAATTTTTTGCAACGAATACGAATTACCAACATAGATCTGTACTGCTAGAATGCCCATGCCAAATTTCGTGGTTCTAAAGCATGTCGAATGAGAGCTGAACTACGTTTGTATGTGGACGGAGTTCACGCGAGCGTCCTGGCGACTCTTAACAGCGGAGATTCATATAAATATAGTAATATATTTTCACTGACTTAGTACAAAAAGAGTGTCATAATTCCTAATTGACACAAAATGACGGACGTCTGAACAGACAAACTCTCCTGAAAGTGGCCAAAACCGGGGCATCTGCCCTATTTAATACTCTTCTTATATTACAACATCATAGATTGTTTCAATTTTCCTTCAACAATTTACAAATGTAAAGACTATTTACAAAATAATGACTCTTGAGTGTATATGCCATCCTGCCGAAAGGTATAAAAAGATTGCGTTTCACTGAGATGTTTGTTCTAATTACGGTTCTATTGCTGATAATAAATAGTTATAGTGCAAACAAATAATCACAAGATGGACAGACGACCTTATAAAGGTCGCCGGAAGACGCTGGATGCAAGTCGCTTCCGACTGATGCTTATGGAGGTCCAAAGGGGAGGCCTATGTTCAGCAGTGGACGTCTTATGGCTGAGATGATGATGATGAAACAAATATTTTAGTTACGTAATCACAATGATATGCCAATGCACTGTCACATTATAAAACGAGTTAACGCCCCCACATACTCTAAAATAAATGACTGAATCGTACTCTGTTACTATCTAGAGTATCTTAGACAAACAAACATTAGTTTATTTAGATGCTTGAATAATTATTATTTTATTTATGATACGGCCAAGTGTCCGTCCGGCCATGTTTGACATATTTTTTGTTCTACTATTTTCTATTCATACTTAGGGTAAATGACTGCATCTATTATAGTTCTTAAGCTTTTTCCATAATCTTCGTTTTAAGCTTTTAAGTCGTAAACCTAATTAGCAGCGCCGTTCACTCAAGCGCTGTCAAATAAGCTATTAGTTATTGCCATTTAAGCTATATAAGTTAAGCTAATCTAAGTGCCACAATGATCTCTAGATAAGCTAATCTAAGTGCCACAATGATCCGCTGTCTTCTCATAAGTCTCCTCGCTCTAACTTCCCGTAAATAACCGATTATAGTCTTCGCAATGGTTTATGGTCGCTTCAAACTATCCGAAATACAGGGACTCCCAACCAGCCCACATTTTAGAATAGGTACCATCGGGTCCATAGTAATTATATAACTAATTGATGCATAAATTCACAAATTGAGTATGCAATTATGAACCCGATGGTACAGTCACCATCAAATATATCGGAGCGGCCAGGGTACTCAAAAATATCTGAACATGCACTTTATCGTATTGGCAATAGAGGCGTTGTTCAGATATTTGTGACCACCTTGGCCGCTCCGATATATCTGATGGCGACTGTACACGGGGACTTCAAGAGTCAAAGTCCTTCTTAACGTATTTCTTACCCTCTCAAAACAAATCTTATTTAGCTTATGTCGCTAAGGCAATATCTTGATGCTAACATCTTTTTGTCGGCGCTCCGTCGTCTCAGGGAACGAGTCAAAGATTTTCACGTTTCACGATATGCCTAGGAATTTCACGATATGCCTAATTTTACGATCGGCCGCCGACACATACAAGGCTGCTTTTTGCTTATAAACGTCACATCCAACTAAGTATTATCAATCACTCTTGACTAAACTTGACACACCATCAAATCTTTCAGTCTTTAAGCTTTAACATAAACTAAGCTAAAACTCGCTTACATAAAGTACTGCGTAAGCTAACAAAAGTGCCCTAAGTGCCAAATTGTTAAACGAAAGCGCTGCATAAGCTAAAGTTGCCGCAATGTTTCGCCCGTCGCTTATCCGCGGCACGAGCGCTGATCTTCCTGACGTGTCCGGCTATGGTATTGGCAGGAGTCGTCGTGCGTCACTCTCGGCCGAGCAGCGCCGGAAGCTGTCCATGATAAGGACCGCCAGCATCCCCAGCCCGTTGACGCCGGTGAGCCACATTTACCATTTGGTACCCTGCCCGAGAAAATGCTGTACACAGGTATAGTTTCCCCTTATTTCGCTAACGTACCTTATTTTGTGGATTAACTTTGTGTGCTTATCGATTAGTATACCCTTTTCGTATTATTGTTTTGCGGAACAGTTCTTTGTAAACCCTAAATATTGAAATCAAAAAAAATTAATCAAATTGTATGTTAAATAAAACCTTGGAGCTACATACTCGCGCTATAATTAAGCTAACGAAAGTACCACATAAGCTAAGAAAGTGCCGCATAAGCTAACGTTAGTGCCACAAACGCCGCAATGTTCGTCCGATGCTCATACGCAGCGTGGACTGTCTTGTACAGTCTGTAAAACCTAAACTATAGTATCCGCAGAATTAAGTGGCGACTGAGGTCATTAAACTTCTCTTTCACACTTGCACCGCCACGGCAAGAGAGAAGGAGACAGCGTGGAGACAGCGTTAAAATCATGTTATTCGTTTATTACTTACTTATAGTCTGGCTGGCCAAAAAGTGCAGTAACAGTGAAAGTAATAAGCTATACTCATCCCTTTTTCAGTTGCGAGGGTACGAGCGTGTTAAAGAAACAGTATGATTCTCTATGTTTATGCCTAAAGTAAAACAAACCCTGGCCAGACTATAGTTTAAAATTCGTAAACTATCACGAAACGTGTCAGATTCTGGAGTTACAAAAGTATTGTTTGTTGAGCGATTGTCAACGATGTTTGTGCTAGCGGTCTCAGACTAAACATTTTACCGATTCGCAATTCGTTTGAGTTTCCGAGTCAGAAATAGTCCACGGCTCGGCGACTATTTCAGGGAGGCTATTAACAAAGCTGAAATCAAAAGGCACTAAAAGCAGCTAAAATGGGTGAGACTTCGAAAATGAATTTAAAGCTGTAATAATATCTACACAATGAAGGCTGTGAAAATATACGCGACTGTCCCTGTGATAAAATAACACCATATCATGATTTGGGGTTTCTTAAGAATCTAGATCAGTAGTAGCATAACTTGATCTCCACCTTATCTTCCACATTCGTTGCATTCACGTTTAGGTATTTGATAGTTAGATAGTCCAAGAGGAAATACCCGAGGTGCTGTAAAAATACTGCAATCACTGTAGGTGTGCTTATAATTGTCGAAGAGATCCCTCGATTTCTTCAGGATCCCATTATCAGATCCGGACCTGGTGACAATGGGACTATTTGTGAAGTAGGTATATTCTTTAAAAAAAAAGAATTTACTAAATCGGTCCAGCCGTCTTCGAATAATCGGTGAACATACATAAAAAAAAACATAAAAAACAAAGATCCCTACCCTACGAATTGCTACTCCTTCGAAATCTTGAAGTCTGTTAAGAGTCCGGTAACGATTTTAAAACGAAAATCGCTAATAATAACATTATACACATGAATTGCATTTGGTACGATAGCTTGAAGTCTTGTTATTGCAAAAAAGTACTTTAGGTCTATTTATATTAATATTTAATACCTTAAAACTCGATTCTTACAGAGCATGTTTAGTGAGGACGTTGATTCGTGTAATTTTGTCGTACGATTTTTAATTATTATTTGTTATGGACCCTAATATGTTTTATACTATCTGAATAAAGCATAAAATGAAGTTTATTTTTGTATTTTTATGTTTGTAAAATACTTTAGTATCTTTCCAAAAATATCACCTAAACTTCGGCAATTTTTAGCAAAATTGCTCTAGCAAAACACACTCTCTCTCAAAAAATATATATGAAAATGAAAAAAACTGTTACACTTATTCCTCAGGCGACTCATTTTCCAATGTATTTATCTATTTTACATACTTATATAACTTAATTTAAATCAATAAAAACCTTACTCTTTTCACCTCTCCAAGCAAAAATCGCGAAACAGGTGTTAGATTAGGGTGAATTATTTATAAATAAAGCATAAAATTAAAAAATCGTTGTATTTATTCCATCCAAAAAGAAACGATCTTTCATAATATGTATACAAAATTATAGAAGTTATGTTAGTTACTGCAAAATCGCATCAAAAAGTTGAGCGAAATCGAAAAAAAACATTACCGGACTCTATAGGCACCGTTTTCAAGGCGCGGCGGCCATCGTCCATATACAGTGACAGTTTATTATCTGTGGCATACCTACACTACAGTCGAAAGGGCTTGTTGCTATGCCTACTTGAATAAAGACAATTTTGACTTTGACAATACGGCTACCATGAGTTGGACATTTTTATTTTTCGTTAACGAGTAACGAATTTTCTATCTGTGCATCTCGTTTACACTAATATGTTACAAGCTCAAAGCAAGCATTAACTAGAGCCCGCACACGTGTACCCCCGTAAGGGATAGATACCCATAATCACATATACAGCTCAAAACAGAACAATTTACCATTGTTTTCCTTAGCCGACACAACTTTCTAGGAAAAATAACAGTTTTTATCGTAGCAATCACAGGTATTCTTGAAGAAATCGCGAATTATATCTGTTTGTGACCCTCCACTGCTAGAAGTAACGCGTGGAGGGTAATATGAACTATGACAAGGACCACCGATAATAGCACGTACCTCTCTGCCGTACCTATTGAAAGTGTAATAAGACCATCCCGTTCTTTCGTGGTATTACTATTACCACGCCCCGTCTATACCTTTTATCCTACTATATGTCTATGGTTACAAGCAAGATGCACAGATAGAACACTCGATACTCGTTCTCGAAAACGTCAATGTCATAACTCATGGTAAGCGTACTGGATGTATAAAATAATATTTTTGGGAGTTATTTGTTCCATCTGTCCCGAGGATAGTTTGATATGTCAAACATTGACTGTCTCACGGCCGGCATTGTTTACCGCGGAGGCCGGCGCTCGCGTCAGCCGCTAAATCTGTGCTATACTGCGTACAATGAAACTATCGCGGTAATCGCCGTTACAATGTATTGTTATTGTTACACGTTGACGCTAATGTGCGGCGTTGACGTGCGTCAAACGTTTAGTAAAGGGATTTATGGCCCGTTTGTCCCGAATCTTAGGGACAAACCACACCTGAGCTGTTCATTAAACAAATTCATATACAAGATGCTTAAATTTGTCTACGGATGCTTAAATTTGTCTATGGCCTCCATACAAATTTAAGTAACCATAGACAAAACATAGACAAATTTAAGCATTTAGTCTATGAATTTGCTGAATACAGCTGGTGTGTTTTGTCCCTTATACCTACTATTCAAGTAACTTTAAGTAACCGAAAGGCACTTCAGTAAACCCACATTAAACGCTTCCAATTTCTCAAGTCCAAAATCTAACGTATTTAAACAAAAAGCTGATCTGAATGAAAAACTGGATCCATCAAATATTAAATGATATTAGGTAATTAAATAAATTATATATTGAATCACAAAATTACACGATAATCAGTTGAGAACATGACGAGATGGGACTTACGAGTACTACAATTTAAAGTCTACAATTTGTTTAAAATGTATTAATCATAATCAATTCACACAATTAAGTAGGTACCTACACTTTAACTTTTTTTCCGATTTCAAATATGGTTTTCTAGTAAGTAATGTTAATATCACACATACACACTTGTTAGGGCTGACTACTTAATCAAGTAACAACCGTTTACCGCTAATCGAAAAATTCGAAACTATTAGATAAGGTATGTAAATGATCACAGGACTATTCATTCACATCTGATTCAGATATTTTTTTGAAGTGAAAACTTCTTTATAGTCCTCTCCGTTATGGGAGAGGGCCTAAGTGATAGTTCAGATCTGGATACGGTTACCATCTTTTAGTATGTTGTTGGACAAGACACTAGGACCCCAAAACTGCCGAGAGACGGGGACGTAGGTGAATGTCTCCCGAGTAATGATGTCATCAAAATGGCTGCCGCTTCGTTGCAAAAAGTGTAAATTTCAACCAAGCTGTGCACTACACCTACACATGTGTAGTATCAAACGAAAGAAGATTAAATGTGCTATATTGTTGTAATACATTATATACCACTGTATATTACAGTTTAACAGCTATAAACGAAAACCCAAAGTCGGGCTAAAAAATAATTCGGATATTTGCATTTTACAACAAAATTATAACTCGAACTTTAAAGCAATGTATTACAATAACAAAACAGGCTAGTTAAGCTATACATTTCTATAAAAATTATTAAAATCTGGCTATAATTGTGGCAGCTATGTTAGAAAACATGTTGGCACTGCCGAACTATTTCCTTAGAGTGAAAAAATAACAATTTTCTCAATTTACAGAATATCCACAGGAGCTTCGATTATATTATTGGTCAAATAATCTGGAGCCCTTAAATGTCAAAAAAACATCTCTATAGTGCCTGAGGTCCAAATAATGATGTCATGAACGTGACCGCTACCGAAATTTGTAAAACGTAAATTAAAGCTATACCATGACACATACACACATGTGCGTAGCATCGATCGAGAGTTTATTAAATTTGCTACAATACATACATACATTATGTGTGAAAATAATGTATAGTTTAGGAATTGTTGACAAAATAAGATTTTTTTTAAGGAAAATAAAATGTATATGTTAATTCTGTAGCCAAAGGAAACATAATACACTAATGTTTTGTATAACATTAAAAACACCAACTATTCAGCTTTACAACATAGTTTTAATTAATAAATTTTGATAACAACTATAAAAGTTGTGCTTAAAACTCTAAAGCACACTGACTATTTTACCTACAATCCGCTTAGACGTGTGCGCCGATAAAAAAATGATCGGCGGCGGCGTTTGCCAGAAAATCGGCGGCGGCGGCGTGTTTTCGGCGTGAAATTGGCGTGACCTTGACTGTCAGCTTATATATATAAAACACGAAGTAAAGCGTTTTATATACTGAAAACTGTTTAATTGAAAGTAATACAGGTTGCTGGTGGTTTAGCATATGTTTTTTTATAAAAGCTGGAAGAAATAAACAACAACATAGAATACATTTTCTTAGTAAAACTCGGTGTTGCCGACACGAATACTTTCCTATACGCAACTGGTTTACGCCAATTGATTTTACGTGTACCACGCCGAATATGGCTGACATTTTCAGCGTTTCGTCGGTACAAAACTACATTTACATTTTGCCTTTTAGAGGTATTAATTAATATTCTAATGAGGTCGTTAAGGAAAAGCACAAATAAGAGTGCCTGCTGAAATTTCTTGAACAGATACTCTCGTGAATGATACTCCAGTGGTTGCGCATTCTGCCAGTGCAGTTCCGCGGTGGAGATGTGCTACAGGTATTACAGTTACAACCAGTCCAGTTGCACTTTCAATCGAGTCCTACGGAAGAGAGATGTAAGAGCGGCCTAATAAAAGCTTATTTTAATTCCGATGATATAATTGAAAGGATTCAGGATTCCCTGGAGTTTTCGCCTCCAGTTTGTGTTTCCTAGATCTGATAATAGAAGATATCTTATCTATTTGTGCAAACGGGACTTAACCGCGTACCATAAGTCTTTTTACAGGACTACGGGAACAATGTCGTCCTCGAAACGTCGAAGGTAAATTTAAAACGATATTATACGCGATTAAGTCCCGTTTGTACTAATAGATATGTGTAAAAACCGTGAAAGTCTAACCCTTCAGCAAACCGCGAAGAACAAGCGTGTCCTCATAAGTTATTTATACAGATTTGCAATCGTATTGAACTTCTTGCACAAAACGTACGTATTTATGTAAACCCGAAAAACTGTGATATACGGTATTACCATTGCCTGTCTAAGTAATGAACTGTCATTCCGTATTTTGACAAATCACTGAATTACAGACCCAGTAAATTCCAAGGGCTGCCAAAGATACACTGTTGGATTAAGCTGTGTGCTGTGAACGAAGATCATGAAATCATATTTTCAGGGATTGATATAATGTTTTGTAGGAGATTTGGAGTTGAAATCGGACTATAATAAACGATATAAGTACTATGTGGGAAGCATATATCCCTTAACTTGGTAAAGGGTTAAATCAGTAAAAAGATGTCTTCTTATAGTTCTCAGTGCCTCGATTTCTGAGATGAGAATTCATGCTATTTGTTGAAATCGATTTTTTTAACCGTTCACCACTTCAATTGACTTTTTTTTCCGCTATTAATAAGAACATGAATAACCTAGCTACATCTCGTCTTCTTTAATCATAGTGGGTAGTGCTGTATTCCACCAGCATGTTCCCCAAAACTAACCTACAAGCAAGACGATAATCGTCATTACGCGCACTATACTGGGTTAAATTAAACTGTTTGTCAAATATAGTTTGTGCAACACGTTATTATAAGGAGCATTGTTAATATCGAATTGTTTAAAAATATCAATTTGACTGCTTAAATGACAGTCAAGGCCACGCCGATTTCACGCCGATCATTTGTCGGCGGCGGCGGCGTGGCCAGAAAGCCCGGCGGCGGCGGCGCGCCGGCGCGGCGCACACGTCTAAATCCGCTCATACTATGAGAGGCATGAGCCTAATTATTGACTAGTTTTTTATCAATTTTGTAAGGATTAAGGGTTCCTTGTCATTAAAGTAAATAAAAAAACCGGGCAAGTGCGAGTTGGACTCGCGCTCTGAGGGTTCCATATACATCACACAATTTTAACGATGTGTATTTTTAAGACCGACTTACGCTTGACCGCAGACTTTTTAGTGTTTTTTTCTGTAATGTACAGGTAAAGAACTATATTATGTATTTTTTTCTAAAATGTAGGTTTATCGGTTTCCGAGAGACTGAGAGCAATGGAAAATTTTCGCCTTTTTACTTAAATTACTTACAACTATACCTTGTTATATATCAAATGAAAGGCTTTGATGTGGAAACTAAAAATATATAACTTTTATAATTTTAAGATAAATAGTTTTGAAGTTATTCAAGAATAAAGGCAAAAATTTACCTTTCCCCTCCGTCACTCGGAAACTGATGAACCTACATTTTAGAAAAAAATACACAATTTAGTTCTTTACCTGTACATTACAGAAAAAAACTCAAAAAAGTCTGTGGTCAAGCATAAGTCGGTCTTAAAACACAAATTGTCAAAATTGTGGGATGTATATGGAACCCTCGGAGCGCGAGTCCAACTTACACTTGGCCGGTTTTAATATTTACTATAATGGCAAGGAACCCTTAATCATTACAAAATTGATAATAAACTAGTCAATAATTAGGCTCATGCCTCTCATAGTATGAGCGGATTGTAGGTAAAATAGTTAGTGTGCTTTAGAGTTTTAACCACAACTTTTATAGTTGTTATCAAAATTTATAAATCAAAACTGTGTTTTAAAGCTGAATAGTTGGTGTTTTTAATACTATACAAAACATTAGTGTATTGTGTTTCCTTTGGCTACAGAATTAACATATAAATTTTATTTTCCTAAAAAAAAAAACTTATTTTGTCCACAATTCCTAAACTATACATTATTTTCACACATAATGTATGTATGTATTGTAGCAAATTTAATAAACTCTCGATCGATGCTACGCACATGTGTGTATGTGTCATGGTATAGCTTTAATTTACGTTTTACAAATTTCGGTAGTGGTCACGTTCATGATGTCATTATTTGGACCTCAGGCACTATAGAGATGTTTTTTGACATTTAGGGGCTCCAGATTATTTGACCAATAATATAATCGAAGCTCTTGTGGATATTCTGTAAATTGAGAAAATTGTTATTTTTTCACTCTAAGGGAGTTCGGCAGTGCCGACATGTTTTTAACATAACTGCCACAATTATAGCCAGATTTTAATAATTTTTATAGCAATGTTTAGCTTAACTAGCTTGTTTTATTATTTTAGTACATTGCTTTAAAGTTCGACTTATAATTTTGTTGTAAAATGCTAATATCCGAATTATTTTTTAGTCTGATTTTGGGTTTTCGTTAATAGCTGTTAAACTGTAATATACAGTGGTATGTAATGTATTACAACAATATAGTACATTTAATCTTCTTTCATTTGATACCACACACGTGTAGGTGCAGTGCACAATTTAGATGAAATTTGCACTTTTCGCAACGAAGCGGCAGCCATTTTGATGACGTCATTACTCGGGAGACATTCACCTACGTTCCCGTCTGTCGGCAGTTTTGGGGTCCTGGTGTCGTGCCCAACAACATACTAAAAGTAGGTAGCCGTATACAGATCTGAACTATATTCCCATAAGGGAGAGGACTATTAGCCGCGTCGGGCAATTTTTGGTAGGGGGAAATCTTATGAGTTCGCGTCACCGACACCGTCACGAAAACAAAAACGCATCACAAGATTTTCCTTGGGTTGGAAGGCTCGTTCGATATTTAAACTTATAGTCGTTCAAATTAAGTTTAATTTTGTAAGTAGTATTTTTCTCTTATGCTCTTAATATACACTTATACAGTGTGTTTCTGTAACAAGAGCAATAAATTAAAACATAGATTCTACTCCTCAAACTACAAAACTTTTGTTCAACAACTAAAAAAAAATATGTATTTTTGTAGATTGTCTCTTTTTCATACAAAATAAATAGTATTTGCAATGAACGTTAAAATCCGTCTAATTGACATTGCTTCTCACCCTACAGACATAGTCAATTTCGGAATACATTGCGTGTTCGAAAAAACTTTAAACTGTCCTAATAATCAAACTAAGTATACGTTATTTTTAAAAGTCGCTGAACAAACGTTTCCTGGTTTGAGGAGTAGAATCTACGTTTTAATTTATTGTTCCTATGACAGAAACACACTGTATGGTGCTCGGAGAAGACGATTGATGTTGATAATTAATATTAATTATAATTCAAACATATTTAAGTTTTAATACTGAAAGTTTTCACTTCTATCGGCAGTCCCTATAACTGCCATTTTCTTTTTTTTACTTTAGCGTTGACGATGAGCGATTGTCTATTTCTTGACTACGCTACGGCTTCTCTCATGCCCGCGTAACCCTGACAACACTTTTTCAAACGACTATCCTAAAAAACTAGTTTGAAAACAAAATAAACTCATACATCAGACGATTGTCATTTGTTATTCTAAACAGGACTTTATGGAAAAGCATCAGGGTTTAAAATTTAAATTCTTTCTTTGAGGGCGTTTTGTGAAAATTTTAAAGAAATGTGGGCAGCATATTTTTCTGGGTCGGCGTTATGTTATGAACGTAAAAATATAAAATTTACGATAATGGCCGACACTCGCCGCGAGCGGCTCGTTAAGACGCGTGACGGATTACACATACCAGGGTCCCGTACACAGGTGGCAGTCATTTATAACTTTTATAAGTATAACCAGGCGATTAAGTTTTTTTTATTAGCCTATAATGGTGTCCCACTGCTGGGCAAAGGCCTCTCTCTTGGATCACCACAACTCTCGGTCTTGTGCTTTTTCTGGTCAGGTACCTACTAAGGAAAGCATCCGAATCGTTCCGCCATCTCTGTTTGGGCCTGCCCCGTTCACGCTCTTGCGGCTTCCACTTGGTGGCTACTCATGCCCACCTATCTGGATGCATGCGGTAGACGTGACCGACCCAATCCTACTTAAGCCTGGCAGTCTTCTTACCAACGTCAGCTATGCGTGTTTTGGAGCGCAGCGCAGTGTTCCGGATGCGATTTTTTCTGTTGAAACCTAGAATGCTGCGCGCCATTTGTCGCTGGTAAACCTTCAATTTGGACTTCTTCTGAGGCGATTAAGTATTCCATAAATATAAAAGATATAAAAAACCTTGTTAATAATCGAAAAAATACTTTTTTTATTTCATTGATCGAAAGGGGATGATGTTGATTCTGAGTAGAAATCACAATATAAAAAAGGAATCTAAAAAAAATAAAAAATAGCTTCGTAGGCTACGGTAGCTGCTTAGGCGGACCGTTTGTCATAAATGTAAATCATCATCAGTCGTTCCTTCAGAGCTGAGGATCGTGACATCATATCCTTCTGTTGAAGACCAGGTTCCTCCACAGGCTTCTACCCCTCGCTACGCGCATGGCTTCGTGCAGTTTTAATTGCATGGGTGCAGTGATTTGGGCACACCATCTTGGAGGGGGAGGTTCTCTAAGGGTGGCTTGCACCACGCACAATTAACAGACTCATCAACGTTAAACATGGCGACGGAGCGGTCATCCCATAGAAAACTGTCAAACTTTTCATACAAGATTTTTTTTACGATTACGTTTACGTTCACAGACAGTTTGGTGCAACCGGCCCTTAGTCTCTAAATAAAAATACCACCACATTTTCTGGTAAAGATTTGATAAAGTTTTGGTCATACACCGCGGAACCCTGAATCACCTGTAGCGTGGGAGTACGAGTAATGTCCAGCTGGTGGGTTGCGGCAGCGCCAGCGGAAGTAGACGTTAAAATACATCTCGTTACATCTTTACATTAAGGTTGTCTGGAAGAGATCGCTTTTTAGCGATAAGACCGCCAATTGTTAAACTTTACTTTACTTTTTTTTTGTAACTTCTATTTTTTGTGTGTTCTTCATTTTGTGGTGTGCAATAAAGAGTATTTATGTTATGTTACATTTCTAATTATACCTGTATTATGTATCATACACGGGAAAAAAAAACAACAAAAAAATAGTAATAATTACAATAGTTTTATAAATCCCGGGACAACAAACTTTTTCTAATCGCAAGAAGTTCATTTGTGGAAATTACTAAGTTTTAGTAAATATAACTACATACATTAATTGGTTAATTACCAAAGTGTTGTTAAATATAGCTAGCACCTGTAATGACAAGTAAACTTTAGTGTTAATGACAAAAAAACTTGGTTGTACGCCGTTTACAAACATTTGTAATTTTTAGAAAAAAAACCGTGTACTCCTTATTCATAAACGTGTTACAAGCCTCTTTTAGTTATCTTATGTTTCATGTAATGTTTTTATAAGGACTCAACAGGGGCAATTTTATTTATTTATAATCAGCTGATTGTACCTACATTGTTACTTTTCTTTTTAATTTAACATTGGAAGTTTCGGTAGAAACTAAGTTTATATATTTATTCGTATGGCATTAAATATTACAGAGTCGCTTAATCAATACCCAGGGAATGCCATAGACCTTCACTCACCTGACGCAGACCCAACCCAGTGGGTGAAGAATCTATATATAGTACTTTAGATTGTAAAATTGATTAAGAAACTAAGTTTTAGATTTGGGACACATTGTAAAATAATATAGCTGTAAATAGTGTAGGTAGATAATATTGGCAAGCGTTCGCTAAGTGACTGTTAGCTATTCATTAAGCCTACTATATGTGGACCACCTGATTCGAGTAATAACAAAGTATTTTTGACATAGTTGAAGGAACGTACGTCGTTTTTAGGGTTCCGTACCTCAAAAGGAAAAAACGGAACCCTTATAGGATCACTTTGTTGTCCGTCTGTCTGTCAAGACCATTTTTCTCAGGAACGCGTGGAGGTATGAAGCTGAAATTTATTTTTCTAGCGTTTGAATTCTTTTTTCTAGCGTTTCTTATTAATATATCTACAAAAAATACAAAACAGTCGTGTTACCGTAAAATGGGGTGAGTAGGGTTCGCGGGGAGAGTTGGGTTATGAACGGGGAGAGAAGGGATGAAGGGGGGATGAGATGGGATTTTAAGGCTAGTGCTACAAAAATAATGTATTCCAATTTATAATGGAGCTATAGTAATACCCATAATAATAAAAAACCGATCCAACAACAAACAATCTTGTAATACATCCTCATTGCATGTTTTATTTAAAAAAAAAACATAAAATGTAAGAAAAGCGAAACCGATTATCGTTACTATCGTGTTTACAAACATCGAATGTTGAAAGCGAACAATTATTGCATAATTAGTACGTATTTTACGGTGCCAAGTCTAATTTAAGAACGCTTAAAACTAATTTAAGAATACTTATCGAGTTTGACTGAAAACACAACAATAGTGTGACACAGTTGGAAAACATGACTTGAAATATGCATATGTTACAGTTTTTTTTAAGTATTTATTTATTATTTATCGTAGGAATTGTGGCAGGCCCGATAGGCAGTATCCAAGACATTATTATTTTCTTGAAAATATTTCCTCGTGACAAGTATTTATTTCCTTTACCAAAAATATGATTCTTCGCTTAATAAAACCACGTTTTCTTAAAATAGAAATACAAAAATAATAAGAGAGTAAATAAGAGAGATTGTACTTTAATCAGACAAGTATTTTCTTAGGTAAAAGAAAATTAGAAAATCTGTAAGAATATATTCCCTTCGTTATATTTAAAACTTTAATTTATTTTCGTTAAAGGAAATAAATGCTTGTCACGAGGAAATATTTTCAACATAATATAATAATGTCTTAGATTGAGAATATCCCGGAAGCTTTTTTTCCGTGTAGAAAGCGTCACGTGATCCTTAGAGAACACGCGATATTTTCTATACAAATTGAAGTGTCGTGTAGGCCGCGGAACGCTACACCATCAATCATCCTTTATCGGCTTTAGTTCCGACTTCACTTTTTCATCACACTTTCGTGAAAGTGTGATGAAAAAATAATTATTAACCACCTTCGAGCGATCGTCAAGGCTTGTTAAAAGCATATAAAACTATTTTATATGCACCGCATCCCGCGAAGTTTCCTCTTTAACCTGAGCAAGTGGTCACCGCGAGAGGTCATGTAGACTGAACAGCATCAAATACAGAACGGGAACTATTCTTCGTATACCGATAGCAAATATGTAAACAAAGAAATTTAGTTTACCTTCATTGCTTCACAATCACGCACTTACTGCCTAGCAGGAAGTTGCAGAACATTCTCAAAAATTCAGTGACATTCTCGGAAAATTCCAGAAACTTACAAGAGAATTACTTTACTATTTAAAACGGGATATTTACTATTCTGCTTCTCTATTTGCTTTGTCGAGTTTCCGATATTTCGGCACAGTTGCATGCGGTGCGGAGTTGTTACTCCATAATCATAAGATTTGGTTTGCGAAAAATTATCCATTTTAATTTCCATTCTGTGTTTGTGATACGAATCCAATATATAGTAAAATATCGAATATTCTTATTTTGTCATCATACCGTCCCATTAGCCATCCCATATTTTTTATTAGGAATAAATACATAGAAATCTGTTTATTAAGTTCGTGGGCTTTCCTAATTAGCTAATTTACTTAGCTTTATTTTTCTACATGAAAAGAAGGCAAGCTGGTTATAATCGAGTTCTACCGACGATACACACTCAATAAAAGCTACGGTCTGTGGCAGCTACTCTAGCGTCTAGTATAATTGCCTTCTATTCCTGGCGAGACGTGCAACAATTGCAGTGGGCGCGGGCACATATTTAGACGCAGGATAACACCGATTACACGCTGCGTATGTACAATCGCCATCATATACATGATAGCATAGAAAATGCAGTCGATAGTTTCTATAATATTCTCAATCGGATTATCGATGATCTGATTCCCACTAAAACAATAACATCTGGTAGTGATAAATTTCCCGTATGGTACTCCCGCCCTTTAATTAAAATGTTAAAGAAAAAAACAAAAATTCATAAAAAATGGAAAATCTATGGCCGAATAGCAGATTATATAGCATTTTCTAAATTACGGGCAAAAATTAAGGTGACCGAGGTTTCGTGCTATCATTTATTTATCTCAAGAACTGAGAATAATATTCGCTTTAATTCCAAATCCTTTTGGGCATTTATAAAATCAAAAAAGAATATAAACGGAATTCCCGATTCACTTTTTTTGGAAAATAGAGTTGGCAATAATGGACAAGACGTTGCCGATTTATTTAACTCTTTCTTTCGGTCAGTTTTTGTAAATAGCAATAAAGTACTTCAACCACAAAGCCAGTATGCTTCTATTTCTTCATATAATACCGATTTTTCTGATTGCCTTATCAATAATGTTAACATTACTGAATCTCTTGTTGAAAACTATCTTAAAGGATTGGTGACTTCTAAAGGAAGTGGACCAGATGGTATACATCCAATATTTTTAAAAAACTGCCGGAATAGGTTGGCTTTTCCTTTATGTTTATTATTTAATTTATCTTTAAGAACTGGGGCATTGCCAAGTTGTTGGAAAAGGTCAATCGTAGTTCCTATTTTCAAAAGTGGAAATAAGCATGATATAAAAAACTATAGAGGTATATCAAAGTTATCGACTATCCCTAAACTTTTTGAAAAAATTATTTACGATTCTCTGTTTCACGCGGTCCGGCCGAAGTTGGCAAGTCAGCAACATGGTTTTGTTAATAGACGTTCAACTGAGTCTAATCTATGTGAATTAATTGATTATGCAACTAGTGCTATGGATAAGGGTTACCAGGTAGATGTCATTTATACAGATTACTCCAAAGCTTTTGACAAAATTTCACATTCATTACTCATTCAGAAAGTGCATGCCTTTGGAATTCATGGTAATCTTTTGAGATGGCTTACGTCATACCTGCGCGACAGGTCACAAGCAGTCGCTATTAAGGGACACACATCCAGTTTTGTTCCCGTGACTTCAGGTGTTCCTCAAGGTTCCCATTTGGGGCCTTTGCTTTTTAATATTTATATTAATGATGTAATCAATTGTTTTAAATTTTCTCAGTTATTATTATATGCTGATGATACAAAAATATACACTATTATTAGGACCAAAGATGATTGTACAAGACTTCAGGCTGATCTTGATAGATTAAGTTCATATTGCTCCATGAATGAAGTGTACTTAAACACAGAAAAGTGCTGTTCTATTACATTTTCGCGAAAAAACAGTAACATTGAATTTAATTACTCTTTGAACGGCAATACTTTAAATGTTGTATCCGAGGTTAAGGATCTGGGGTTATGTCTCGATAGCGAACTACAATTAACTTCACATATTAATAAAACTTCAGCGAAAGCCTATAAGATGCTGGGATTTATATTTCGACAGAGCAAGGACTTTAAAGACCCTAAGACTGTGCAGCTTCTTTATAACGCGTTTGTTAGATCAAATTTAGAATATGCCACTACAGTTTGGAATCCTCACTTCAAAGTCCACATTAACACGATAGAAAGAATTCAAAATAAATTCATTAGTAGAATGGAATATAAGTTTAAAAAATTTGATTCTAATAAATTAGAGTCTCTCCAAACTCGTCGAGAAATTCGTGACCAGATATTTTTATACAAAGTTTTACATGGCCTTGTTGATTCTCCTGTTTTGCTTTCAAAAATTTCAATTAGATGTCCTGATCGGCGAACTCGTTCCACAAACTTATTTGCTATGAACTTTGGACGAACTGCTTATGCAAGAAATAGGTTCTTAGCTAGAGCTTGCAAAATATATAATGAAAAGTTCTTAGAAATTGATATATTTCATTTGTCTTTACAGCAATTTGTTTCTGCATTAAAAAGCATTAAAAAGTAAGACTAGCAAACTAGAAATAATGTTATAATAATTCAACTCTTAAAGTGTTATATTGCATACTCTGTATCCATCCGAAATTGTTTTGCCTGTATTTTGTTTGATATTTGCATGTTTGTAATTTTACATATAATGTTTTTTTATTGTTAATTCAATCGTACTTCCAACTGAGCAACAGAAATGTTACTATTTATTTGTGGAAACTGTTTGGCTTCTGTATGTATCATCTGATTAATTATTTGTATTGTATTTGCCTGTTTGTTTCCCAAAGGTTTAAATAAATAAATAAATATATATCGGAGCGGCCAAGGTGGTCACAATCTCGGTACAACGCTTCTATTGTCGAGCCGGTAAATTGCATATTCCGATATTTTTGAGATAATTGCATCAGGCGATAGTACGGCACAGGACAGGAAGTAATGTTACATTACAATAGAATACGACGCTTATATAAACTGAAATATTATGAAGTGGCTCACGGAGAGCCGTTTTGCTGCATTGATCGTAGCAAATGGATATAGGCGTGATTGTATGTATGTATGTATTATGAAAGCTACCGTAGAACCCTTCGTGTAACGTAACCTAAGTATAACGTGTCGATTTTAGCGAACTATCTACCGTCGACCTGCGCTGCGCAAAGTGAATATTTGAGTCATATTGCTAGAAAATAGAGTGATAACCTTGAGAAGCTGGTCATCACTGGCAAAGCCGCAGGTGAACGGCCGAGATACAGGAGCTTAATGCGCTGGTCTGACCAAATTCTCTCAGCTCTCGGTCCACAATGCTTTTCAGTAGGCGAAAGATAGAGGAAAATGGCTCAGATTATTAGAGAGAAGTTGAATGACCTCGACCCTCAGTGACGAGGAAACCGATGCAAAAAGGAGAGGGAGGAAAGGTACGGTCTGTGGCAACTACTCTAGAATAGTACGAGTATAATGCTTTCTATTCCCGGTCAGACGTGCAACAATTGCAGTGGGCGCGACCGAATATAGTCGCAGGACAGGATGACACCGATTACACGCTGGTTACACGGCGTAGGAAGGTACAGTCGCTACCAAATATATCGGAGCGGTCAAACTACTCGAAAATATCTCAACATGCCCTTTATCGCCTTGACAATAGAGGCGTTGTTTGTACTTGTGACCACCTAGGCCGCTCCGATATAACTGAGTGCGATGGCGACTGTACTAATGATGTGTTTGTACTTGAAAGATATTTTTTTGTCCATTTGACCTTAACGCATACAAAATAAAGTCAATAGGGTAGTGGCACCAAAAGTTGACTGCCCCCCAAAAGATGAACGAAACGTCTTAAAATCTAAATAATTAAATCGTGAATTATGTTACGCGCTTAAGAGTATTTTTCCGTAACGCGGCAACACTGCGCCGGCATTGTCATTTAAACTGCCAGACAGTTGCGCCGCGCGTGTGGCCGTGATCGCTCGTCGCATCTGGGCTTCGCGCCAAAATCGCCGTTTATATGAAAATCTTAATAAGGTAAGCGCTTTAAAATATAAGCTTTTAATTGCGTAGAAAATAGAATACTAGACCTACTGACATGGTTTTGGTCATTTTAGATTCTAGACTAATATCTCTTTCATTCACGTTACTAAAGTTTGCGTTTTTATTATTATTTAATGATATATTTGCTGGTCAAGTTATGGTTCCAATATTGTGTGTAATTTCCAATAGATGACCGGCGGTCAACTTCTGGGCATGGGCTACTTTTTTCAAATGCTTGTATAAATTCTGATATAAAAGATAGACAAACCATATATATTTTAATCTGATTGCTGTCTGGTACACTATTTTTTGACCAAAAGTTGAACGGCACTTTCTTTCCCTAGCACCTTGATTTTAGGGTTTTATTTAGTATGAAAACGTGTTTGTTCAACTTATGTTTCTATACCTAAAAGATGAACTAAGAGAATTTCCTAGTTCATATTTTGGGTTGGATTCCAATAAATGACTTTGGCTTCAAATTAGTTGGTTCATTTTGTCAGTATTGTGTCCAAAACTTGAACTAACAAAATTTATTAGTTCATGTTTTGGCAAGCAGTTCTAATGTGAACAATTTTAATGGCTAAAATAACTTATTAAAACTATTGCTTTATTAATATCTTATATTTGTAAATAAATGTTTAAATACTGCTAACCCATTTTTTTATAGTTAATGTGTGAGTAAATTAAATCTGGGGCAAAGTTGGACTATATAAAGTTCATCTATTGGAGTCAAGTCGTTCATAAATTGGACACCGATTCATATTTTTTTACTAGTTCATCTTTTGGATCAAAACGTTCATAATTAGGGCACTTTGTTCATCTTCTGGGCAAAACGGCCTATCCCGGCACATAATCATTTTTATAAAAATAATGTATGGTCATAGGAGGGTTTGGAATAGCTTGTTTTAAACGGGATTATATGCAGAGTCATATAAAAAAATTTAACTATATGAAAATTGGTTGTAACTGACATACAAAAAATACCAAAGTTGGTGTAGTCGCTTAATCGTTCATCTATTGGTGACCTTACCCTATTCATTACACGCACCAAATGTGTAATGCTAACAATAATTGCAATGTTGACTTTGTGATTATATTTATGTGATAATAAGGTAGAAGTTCAAATGTATAAAAATCATACGCAAACTGCCTTTAGTGAGTAGATCAGCTTTCCATATAATGTTGCTTTCGAATTAATTAATAAACTGCATTTAAATTTTTTACTTAGTTATATTGGTTAATCTCTTATAGTATACGTAAAGCTAAGACAAATAAGGAGAAAAAGGACCCAATTTCGGATTTTTTTTCTATCGAGTCAACTTTCAGCAATCGTAATCATAATCATAATCATCATAATCCCTTTTCCCGTTTGAAAAAACGTATAATTTTTGAAAGTAGAGTAGCCCCTTAGAAAGAGACGGGTAGTCTATTTCGCGCGCGAGATACTGTGCTAACCGTGCTACTACAAGTGATCCAATAAGATAGGCGTGTTTGGATTGTGTTGTTGTCGTTGAGAATATGACGTCAATAATCTATTTTCACGGTCAATTTGAATCTCGTAGACGATTTCGCACTGTATCATATATTTTATTGTCAATTAACGGAAGAGTGACGTTTTCTTTGTAGTTTGGCACAATAAAGATGGGATCTAGACAGCCATTCATTATTGAATGGAATGGTAGTGGGAGTGCACGTGAATAACAAGAAAAACAATAGTTATGCAACCTAGCCTATAACCGCGGAGCACTTCGTTCATCGAATCGTCTATTTGCATCACTCTCTTTCGTATATGCAAGAGCGATAGAGACCATCATTTTGTCGATTGTCGAACTTCGCGGTAGGCTCTCTGTTGTCTAAATATAACTGGTAAAATATAAATTGTGAATGGATATTGAATTTGCGGGCATACGAGGGACCGGGTTGTCTACGTGATATGATAAGTAGAATTCATAAGTCAGTGGAGTAATTTGACAGCACTTTACATAAATTTTGACAACCGATTTGTAAATTTGGAATTTCTTGTCTCCATACTATTTGTCACTATGTTATTTTATTTCGTTCACTTTATTCAACATATCTCAAAATTGCGGCAATTACAATGACTCACTTTTTAATTGGTAGATAAGAGTAAGAGTTATTATCTACTATTTACCTATTGTTCAATAAATAATAACTGACCTCGTGCAAAAGTTACTTGTTGACACGGTTAGTTCAGAAAGAGTGGTGCAGTGGTTCATTTAAAAATAAAATAAAATGCATTTATTTCAGACCCATAAGTGTCCATAGTTTGTAAGTCATTTGGGAGCTCATAATTTCGACGATTCTGGTCTTTCCGAACAGACTTTATCCAATATTTTAAGGCATAATTACTACAAATATAAATATTTTTTTTATCTATTTTCAATGCTTGATTAATGATTACACTCATCCAAATATTTTCTTTAGATAATTCGATGTATTGTTACTTATTTGGTCTGGCATAGTATATTGTTAATACATAAGTATATAATATTAAAGATTAAATTTAGATGATCGGACTAAATGTGGATTATTTATTTAGAAAGATCTTCAAGAAGATTTGAAAGCAATAACCAGCTCGAGATTATTCATCTTAGAATTAAGAATAATAGAAAAGCAGGCACAAAGTAAATACCACCGAAAATATAATACGTGTGTATCATGAGATTAACGCGTAAAGCTTGGTGCAGATGTCACCACAATCGCAAAAAATAAACATCTTCTTGGAGTGTACTTATGTTTCATATATGTCAGATTAGAGACTTTTCTAGACCTTAAAAGCAAGATGATAAAAAAAAAGAAAAAGAGCCATTAAATTTATAATCTGTGGGCTTTCATTCTCATTTTGCCCATGGTGGAATAAGAAGTAAGGTGTGTTCAATTTTTGACAGCTCGTCCGAAAAGACCTCACTTACGTCACTAATGATGCCATTCGTTGACATCTTCAAATCAGTCAGGGAGTTTTGTGAATATACGATTCATGATTAAAAAATGTTAGCGTGTCGTTACTCATTTTATAATATGGTTTTTAATCATTTTATGTTGCAAATAAACATCATATCAATATATATAATTAAATACAAGACTTTTAGTTAGTAAGTCATTTACGTCATGTAATTTAATGAGGACTTTTTTTAACCTAGTGGCAATACAAGGATTTGGCGAGCAATCACACTGACAGTCGGCCATATTGTATTATCTGTATTTCATTTTAATTTAACTTATCGCGCTGTTTCATATTTGACTGAGATTCCCAAATATTTATGAGTTTTAATTTATACAATTATTAAGCGCAAATGTGTGTACCTAATACGCCATGGTTGGTTGCTCCGTGATAAATTGTAAAAATCGGAGCGAAAAGAGCAGTCCTGTAATTTTTTTTAGTGTTCCAAAGGATGAGGCAGCAGCTCATGAGTGGCTCAAGATTTGTAAATCTAAAAGAACGAAACGATATGGTAAGCGACTTATAAAATTGCAATTTATAATGAATTATTATTGATTGACAATTAATTTGTGCAAGAATATAAGCGGCTGGCTTATTACTTTTCCTTTTTTCGGTTCATATCAGCGAAATTGGCATTGAGTTAGGGACAATAGCGGACGATACAAGCGTCCGTCGGTCGACGCCGCGTCGTCGCTGCGCGGACGCTCGCGCGATGTCGACGCTCGAATGACGCTAGTGTGGGGTGGCTCTAAGGTTATCTAATGACACATGGTAAGCAGCTACCGTAGCCTATGGACGCCTGAAACACCATAGGTGTCACATGCGCGTTGCCGGCCCTTTAAAAACAGGAGGATTCACTGTGTTGACGGCTAAAGGAACAAGACAGGTCCCTTGTCGTCAACACACAGGGTCCTCTTTGAGCTCTTTGGCAACCTTACTCACCAGCAGGAACACAACACTATTAATCGAACTCCGGAGCGTAAGCAAAGTGAGTTCTTACAAACAACTCGAGACCGAACTGTCACCTGGCTACTGGGACGTCTCGGCATTTGGATGGCTTTTTGATTTCGATAGTTTCTCCGACGATAACTTTAGTAACGTTTTTCTGATCTTTATAAAATTTATTGTGGCTGTAGCAGAGATACATAAAATTAGAGCTAGAAGGAGAAAAAAATCCTCCTTAGGGTCTTGTTATATTGGTCAACTCGTTTGCAAGTAAATCGCGAGTTCTCAGTTAGAGGCGGACTACCTACTAGTTACATATCAAATAATTTTCCCTATTTTTGGACTTTGAGAACCGCAGCGTTCCCTGATGACGTCAGTGAGGTCAGGGTAATCGTGACAAATCGTGAGCTGTCAAAAATTTACAATACCTTGTCTTCTTGTACCATGATTTTGCCTTTCTCACTGATCTGTGTTCTCACTACGTCACCTTGCGCCACCTATCGGTTATGGCCGTAGTTACGCTGTAAACGATTATGGAGCGCTGAAGCTGGAACTGTTTTCAGTTTTCAGCTGAAACATGCGGCGGATTTGTTGCGTTTCGACGCTAGGTGGCGTTGATACCGTGGTTATATTAGGTATCGGGCATTATTTAGAGGGATTAGATAAAAGTTTATTTTTTGAGGCTCCGGGTTCAGGACTATACATTACTCATGAGCCGATCTCGGCCGTTGGGAGCGCTGCGTACACTTGGCGGAATTCAGCCAACTATTCGCCATGTGTGAAGTGCAGTGGAAGTTACGTGAATGATACAGCACAATGTGACAAGAAATTAAACGGCAAAGGGCTCTTGTCAATATCAAATTTCAAAATCAAATTTGAAATCTACGTCACCCCAACCCGGTCAACTGTCAAAATAGTGAATCAGCCAGATACATTTCATATAAGCAAGGAGTACAAGCCATTCATAAAAAAGAAAAAAGATTGAGCCCTGGCCCAAAAGATGTCGCCACAATCATGCACACAGAGAATAGGCAATATTAAATCATGTATGCTATGCTAGGTTGCGGTTTTTTGAATAGAGCCCATAGATTTTTTTTGGCTGAATTTTGAAGAGATTTACGCAATACCTCAACTGTCGATACATAGGTACAGTCAGCAGCAGAAGTAGCTAAGCGGGTAGGGTGTTCAAAATTACCTACACACGCTCTTATTCGCTTAACAATAAAGTCGCGTCCAGCTCATTTTGAACACCCTACCCGCTTATACTTTTGCTGCTGACTGTACTATGTCTAAACTATAACTATACATAGTAAGGAGACATTCACGGCGGTCTCGGAGTTCAATTGGCTGTTAATTAGGTCACCGTTAATTGTAAGACTTCCTTCCTCCACTAAAATGTCTATCGGCTAACTCATAGACGTCGCATACAAACAGTAACACTCTTTAACTGTACATCAGTGGACCTTATTACAAAAGGCATAAGGTCCACCGCGATTTTTTTATTTAATCGTATGGCTACAGAGTTTATGGTCGCTTACAATATTTATTAGTGAAATTAACTTAACAAGTACTATAATTTTAAATCTAGGTCCTTCACCCAGCGGGCTGCGTTCACATCAGGGAAGGACAAGTCCAGATTGTCTCCAGCATATTTCCTCTTTGGGCAATCGTAGATGATGTGGTGTATGGATTGAACGGTAGCTCCACAATCGCATTCTGGTGAATTTCTCCAGCGACACTTGTACATGTGTTCTCCGTAGAGGCCATGCCCGGTTCTGAGCCTATTGAGCTGGCACCAATCCCGTCTGGGAGCAGAGAAGCCAGATGGCTTTTGAGTGGGGTCATAGCCAGATAAAGAGGCTCTGGGCGGATTTGCCCTCCATTCGTCTTTCCATTTTTCATATATGTCGAAAGGCTTCTGAATTAGACTTTGCGCTGTCTTGTAGGGTGGTAGCCGCACGGAGAGAAAAAATTTACTAGAAATAAGTAAAAAATAGTCATTCCCAGGACAAGTAAACGTTTACTAAAAACAAGGAAACTTTTACTAAAAACAAGTACACGTTTACTAAAAACAAGTAAACTTTACTAAAAACAGGGAAGCGTCTACTTGTTTTTAGTAAACGTTTACTTGTTTTTAGTAAATTATTTACTTGTCCTGGGAATTACTATTTTTTACTTGTTTCTAGTAAAAATTTCTCTCCGTGCGGGATTTCAAGCGGTGACGAGGCGGACACAGGAACTCCTGATGGACCGGTAGGTTTGGCTTGCTTGAAATTCTTCGGGATCTTTACTTGTTTTTTTGCAAAATTTTTTTAATGTATGTTCACCGATTATTTGAATACGGTTGGACCGATATTGATATTCTCTTTTTTGTTTGAAAGAGTATACTTCACATTTGGTCCCATTGTCAACAGGTCCGGATCTGATGATGGGATCCTGGAAAAATCGAGGGAACTCTTAACTATTATAGGCACACCCATAGTGAAGTCGGTTTTTTTTGTTTCAAATTATTTTTTATTTGCGTTCATATTAATTACGTCACCATTCATTGTAAGAATTAATTCCTTCTTCCACTAATGTCTGCCGGATACCTCAGAGAATGGGGTGCCCTTTTATTTGTCTAACGTGACTGATATCTATTTTTCAAGATTTCGAAGAACGTGGGTCTCAATTCTTAGTTTTTTAACCCCTTCAGTGCCCATGACGACACGTTGTCGTCACGGCTCTACAAAGCATTTTCGCTACAAAGCGGGAAACCCATGTTATCGACTACGGCGTAGCGCTACGCGCGTAACATGGCCGTGAATGTGTATATAAGTATGTTAATTTAAGTACCTACTTTAATATTCGCAGACAACTGTCCTCTCTCTCTCTCAAATTTTTTACACACTTTACCTTTCTTCAAATGTACCATCGGGTTCAAAAATGCATGGGCAATTTATGAATGAATTCATTAAAAAATTCGCCATGCAATTATGAACCCGATGGTACATAATAGAAATTTACGTCTCTCTGGGCGGTAAATGAGATTTGCCGCCCACGGGCGCAGCGGAAAATCTCACTTCACACCCAGAAGAAGACGTAAAATTGTGTACGCACCACGGGCGGTAGTAAAGAAGGCCTCAGATCGCTTGTTTATGGCCCTTACCTTCGGTTCGGGCCTCAAATACCCGCGATCTGAGCCGTTCTTTATTTTACCGCCCTAGGTGCGTAATGTACTATTATATAACTTTCGTTTAATTTTTTTTGTAGGTAATTAGTGCACAATGAGATGAAACGAACATTTCATCACAGAGATGTTTTATCAAAGATTTATTACGATATAAATATAAATGATCATAGGATGTATTTTATTAGATGCCTGCATTAAGCACATATTAAATTAAGTGATTATACAAACATGTGTTGAATATATTCCAGCGATACCCCAGCAAGTGGATTAGTTACTGACCCGAGCGAGTTCAGTTTTAGCGTTCGAGTAAGTTTGGATACAGATGTAGATATAGGATATAGGTGTGTTTGTATAGGCACAACGTGCACTAGTAACTAGAAACGCTGCAAACGGAGAAGCTCTCGTTCTTTGCAAGTAGTTTGTAGTCGAACGAGTGGAGCACAAGCGAGGTAAAGTGCTGACAGGCAACTTTAGTTACAACGGAACTGTCAGCCGGATGCTGGGACGTCCGCAATTAAAAGCTACCATCGGCTCGTAAAACAGTGAAAATAAAGTAAATGCCTTAAATTTCATAAAGGACTGATATTGCGGACTACTCAAAATAAAAAAGGCCATCGAAATGCAGGGACGTCCTGGTAGCCAGAGCGCCTACCGCGAAGTTCGAAAATCGTCAAAACGTTGGCCCCGTCTCTATCGCTCTTGCATATATGAAACCAGACAGTGTCAGTAATAATGACATTATTTCTCTACTCATCCTTGTCATCCTCTATATACATAGAAAAGGACGGGTATAGAAATAATGACTTTTTTTACTGACAGTGTCTGGTGGCCTTCTGTAAGAACTTCGCTTCACAGCGCTCGCTCATACGACAAGTCGCCTTAGGTTACACAAACTTGTAACATCCTGCTGCAGTTATTTTACACACTCTTCTTTGAATTCCATTACAAAATTAAACCGAAAAGCACGAAAAGCGTTTTCCCGCGTGTATATGCGCGCGCCTTCTTCCCCGACTCTCGACGTCTCGCAAACGTTCTCACTGCACTCCCAGCTCGCCTCTAGGCCGGTCTGTCTGTCCGTTGCCTATATAAGTTCTGTACTGTTTACAAGTTCAGTGTCACAACGCCCTAACAATGCCTGACTCTGAAGACAAGACTATTCAGGTAAGAAAAGTAAGATGTAGACAACCTGTTTTTTTGGTTAACTTACATGTTCGGTCTTATTTTGCGTAGATTTAGATAACTTTTCCTTGACTTTAAATTCTACATATAATTATTATAGTAAGCAAAACTAAACGTGTATGAGAGGAGGCCTGTGCCCAGCAGCGGGACGTATACATGACAGAATAGACATCTTAGAATTAAGAATAATAGAAAAGCAGACACAAATTATAAATCCTACCGAAAATATACAGGGTGTAACAAAAATGCTGGTGATCCGTTTAAGGGCATAATTCGTATCATATTGTGAGTAAGGAAAAATAGGAGATTTTTTTTGTATCGTACATGTAGTCTTAACTGGCCAATTCTCCATACAAAACCGTTTTTTTTGCTATAAAAAATTTCTTTCATAGTTTTTCATTATTAGAATATTTAGAATGCGATACCAATTATGCCCTTAAAAAAAGGATCACCAGCATTTTTGTTAGACCTTAAATAGGCTATAAATAATATTATATTATGAAAGATAGTACAGGGGACGGAGAAGTAACGAATTACGTTATTGATTATCAGAAATAAACAAAACATAAAAATAAAATACGATATATTCATATCTTATTACAAAATAACTGTTTTTCTTACCAGACTGCAAGCATCGTAGGATAAGTTATGTTTTTGACGCATACCTAGCATACCTACCCTTACGTGGTAATTCTATGCTGTTGAATATTCTAAATCGGCATAGCATGGATGATGGATTTTAATTTAATGATTGATGTGATTATTTTTGATAAACAGCTAAAGTATTTTTAATTTCTCGTGCCGCTAATAATTACCAAATTTGTTTGTATATTTTCCCGTCAACGCGTCGACATTTTGTTACCGAAAATGCCAATGACAGGTTAATTTAGCTTGAGTGACAATTTACGGCCTGGGTCAAATGTTTATCAACAAACGGTGACTCAGAATCTGTTGTGTACGAGTCTAAAAATAAGATTGAGGTCCTTTGTGGACAATTTAACATGATTGCCGTTTAAGCAATATCCAAGTGCGTATCAGGCGTAGGTACTAGGTATATCTATGTATGTACATTTACCTTCGTCGTAATACCTATACAGGTTAAAATCAGGGTCGCGGGTCGTGTAGCACAGCAAGCGATTAATGCATAATACTGAAATAATTATTATGATTTGTCAAATCATAATTATTTTTCAAAAAATAAGTGGAAATAAAAATATTGGCGTACCATTTGGTTACCCTACTCAGTCTGACGTCTTGTCGTTTTAAATGTCAAACTTATATTGATTTTTAATTTTGCATTGACTCCATGTTAGTTTTAAGTTGGATAAAATAGTTTCATGTACAGTGCCACCAAAAAGAGTAGAAATTAAAAAGTGACAACATCGTAGTGTCGTCCCTTTCAAATAAATCTAAAAAAACGGGACCACACTACGATGTAGCCACTTTTTAATTTCTACTCTTTTAGGTGGCACTGTGCGTGTATTTTGTTTTATTTTTGGGTTGCTAGTTTGTGTGCTCAAAATAATTTTCTAGGAAAATTGGGAGACTATTACGAACTGCCTTTCTTTTATATCTTCATATTATTGTAATTTCACATCTTACCCTATTTTTATAAGGTTCAAAATTGTATACATATTTTAGGCATTCACTGCGATGCTAAAAATGCGTCTAATCTAACTAAGTGTTATTTGAAATATCCATAACGATTACAGTCTTCATTTTCTTGCAAATAACGTAAATAGTATTGACCTTTTAACTGTAATGTCAAGAAAATATAAAGAGCTTTTTCCTTTTTTCACCTATCTTCGCCACCCACCGAAGGGTAAAAAGACCTGTCGTGCAATGGCAATAACATTTAAGTGTAATAGGAGGGATGATATTTAGTATTCCTTTTCATATCATTGTCGTCTGAACTTCGGAGTAGGTAGCTTATTTTTGTTATTGCTGTAGTCCGAGAGACAGCGACTACTTTAAAAGTGACATCAGTTATTACGAAAAAAATACACATACGTTTAAATTACTAACCTTATGTAAACATACTTTAAAATCAAAACAAATAGCCGTAGGATGCAGTCTATTACGTAACATAAAATTAAAATAACATATTTTTTATTTTATTTAAAATAATAACCTAATATTAATTTTCAGTGTTATTTCTGTAGGTAACAAAGAATTTACTTTATTAATTTTATTATTTTTAATTTTTACCAGAGAATGTCATCACTACCGACTTATTCCTCCGTAAGTAGATATTAGTCAAAACTGTCAAAAGTAGTTGAAACATAAACTAATACCACGTAGTTTTGACCTTAATACTATAACTGCGGCAGTAAAACGTATTTTTAAAGAACTGCCCGAATGTTTATGGACTCCGTGAAACAGCTCCGACGTGCTGAAATAATATAATAATATTTGTTTCGTACTGGGTAAAAATAGTTCCCTCACCATGTGTATGGAGAAAGTTTTATTAAGTACTAGCAGTTGCCCGCGGCTTCGCCCGCGTACATTATGATTAATGCAGATTTCTACTCTTGAATAAAAGTTTTTCCCCGCGACTTCCTTTGCGTAGAATTAGTAATTGACCCCCCTTTTTACCCTCTTAGGGAATGACTTCTGGGATAACTACTATGTATCCATCCCCAGAACTCAAACTATCTCTATACAAAGTTTCATCTAAATCGTTCACGTTTAAAAATTCCCCATGCAATCTTGCAACCCCCGTTTCACACTTAACCTTTAGGGCTGATTTTCGAGATAAAAACTATTCTATGTTCCTTCACGGGACTCAAACTATCTGTATGCTAATAAGCATTAAGTTTCATCTAAATCGGTCCAGATGTTAAAAATTTCCTAATCAAAATTCCAACCCCTTTTTCACTCCTTCAAGGGATGATTTTCGGAATGAAAACAACCCTTAGTCATTTGCAGGGATTCACACTTACTATATCCCAATTTTCGTCTAAATCGGTTCGACGGTTTAAAATTCCCTATACAAACCTGCAACCCCCGTTTCACCCTTAACTTTTTTACCTTTAAGGGTAGTTTTCGCGAAAAGAACTATTTTTTGTTCCTCCCCGGGCTCAAACTATCTGTATTCCATTACCAAGTTTCGTCTAAATCGGTTCAGCTGTGAAAAAATCCTATACAAACTACCAACCCTCCTTTCACCCCTTTACAGGTTAATTTTTTCAATGAAAATAACCCTTAGTCGTTTCCCGGGGTTCAAACTATCTATTATATCATGTTTCATTTATATCGGTTCAACGGTTAAAAATTCTCTATACAACCTTCCAATCCCCTTTTCACCCCCTTAAGGGCTGATTTTCGGTATAGAAACTACCCTATCTCCTTTCCCGGAATTAAAATTATTTCTTTACCAAAATTTCGAAATTGATGCCATTTTCGTACTTAATTAACGTCCCAAAATACCATAAATCGACTCCCATATTGATATTTAGTCATTTCAACCCTATCGCACCCGAACAGGGGGATGATATTTCACACCCGCCACGTTGTATCAAAAAATCATTGGTGTTTTCGTAATCAGCGACCCGATAAACCATAGAAACGATACCCATGTTGATTTTCAGACTTTTTCACCCCCATTTCCCCCTTTAAGGAGTTGAATTTTCAAAAAAGCTGAAACACGTGTTTACTCATTTATTGTTAGAAATACTCCGGTGAAGTTTCAAATAAAATAGTCTAACTAATCTTGTTTCCCTATACAAACTTTGGACCCCCATTTCACCCCCTGGGGGATGATATTTTACACCTGCCACGTTGTATAATAAAATGGTTGTTGTTTTCGTAATCAGCGACCTGATAAACCATAGAAACGATACCCATATTGATTTTCAGACTTTTTCATCCCCATTTCCTCCTTTAAGAAGTTGAATTTTCAAAAAAGCTGAAACACGTGTTTACTCATTTATTGTTAGAAATACTCTGGTGAAGTTTCAAATAAAATAGTCTAAAGGTATGCGTCGGCAAGAGGCTGCCGCGACCCGGCAGTCGCTGCCCGGCAGTCACTGCCCGGCAGTCGCCCTACTGCTTTATAGGGATTTGTATGACACACCGTCCGCAGCAGGCGGCTGAGCGGCGCGGCCGTGGTCGCGCGACCTCGGCAGCGCCGCCGAGCCGCTCCCGTAGCAGTACGGCAGCGCTGCTCGCTCGCAGCGGTCGCAAAAATGGTGTCTTTTAACAGTTTTAACGAAGAAAACGACTAGTATTTAGTGGAGCTTATTGCTAAACATCCAGCGCTTTATGATTTTCGACTGAAAGCTTCTACTCCTCTTTGATGAAAGTAATATCATCATTATTTCATCAATTTCATCATCTTATTCTTCGTCTTTAAATTGTCAAACATCGTTATTTTTAATAATACGCAACCGAATCGCACAACTGCTAGCACTGACTCCTATGTGACTACTGCGCGTGGCAGTCGGCAGCCGCCGCCCGGTCGCGCCTATCCGAATGCTTACGGCGGCGCTGCCCAGCAGTCACGTTCGGCGGCGGCGGTCGGTCGCGGCGGTCGGGTCGCGGCAGCGTCTTGCCGAATGCTATCTTAACTAATCTTGTTTCCCCATACAAACTTTGGACCCCCATTTCACCCCCTTACGGGGTGAATTTTGAAAAATCCTTTCCTAGCGCATCCTTTCTTAGTGACCTTATAAGGGACCTACGTGCCAAATTTGGAAACTCTAGACCCAGCGGTTTAGGCTGTGCGTTGATATGTCAGTCAGTCAGTCAGTTTCTTCTTTTATATATTTAGATGGAATCAAACTAGGTGGCGACAAACTGTGAGTACCCACCTGACCTAAACCTAGGGCTGCCGTCTCTAAATTCGCCGAACCCGGACAATAATTCAAAAAACCCGGACATTTGGCGTAAATCGCATTTTTTCCCCGGACGTGTCCAAATCAATAATGGCACTGAATAATAATGGGTTGTTTCCTCACATAAAACGTGTCCGGGTTTTCACTTATTGAAGACCCCCCCGGACGCACCCCGGACGGTCTCCAAACTAGGACAAATCCGGGGAAACCCGGACGGATGGCAGCCCTACCTAAACCCCATAGATAACAATGTTGTTCACATATTTGTGACCACCTTGGCCGCTCGGATATATCTGCTGTATCAGCCCACCAAAACGCGTCCTAATAAAGGTCCCAATGCAGCACGTTATTACTTTGTGAGTTATTAATTATTATTATATTATATAAATTGAAGAGGCATATACTTACAAAATAATGTAGGTACTTCTGATTGGTGTTACATATGCAATCCGTAAACCGCACGTTCTAAATAATGCTGCTTCGCGTGACGCAGGTGCGCGAGCCGCGACGAATGCTGCTGGTGCTTGTTGACAGTTTGTTGTTAGCAGAATGGGTTACGACTCTCGATATAGGCTCTTTAATAGGGCATTGGCTTGGGTACTTAGTTTTGAACGATTTCTAAAGGTCTCAAGATAGCAAGAAAAAATACACCAGCGATCGTACGCTGAATACGATGCCCCGTTTCACATTCTTATGCCTGTTAATTTTGTATTTGTATAAAAGTGTCTTTGAGTTATCGTAAAACCAAATTTGTATAATTATATTGTTTAGTTATAAATGTGTATGATTGCTTTTATGTCATGACTCATGATAAAGAAAAGATAAGTTTCTATCTAATTACGTAGTAACTAAAGCTTCCTAGTTATCAAAGGGCACACCATAATCCTTCACAATAAAATTGGTTTGATTCCTAAGATTTTTTTTCCCAAAATTTGTAGTAAAATCACTACAAGTCTATACCACTCTTTGATTCTGTCAAAGCTGTCAACCGCTAAACATAGCGCACAGAATTTGTTCTAGATAGATGTCACATCTAATGAATTTAGGACAATTTTTTACCGAGTTCAAAAAAGGAGGAGGTTCTCAATTCTACTGATCTTTTTTAGCTATGTTACTCGATATCTCCGTGAATCGTGAATCGATTTTCAATTTTTTTTTAATCGAATGAAATCAAGGGAACTCCTCAACTATTTTTTACAGCAACTCGGCCACTTCCTCTTGGAATAGCGGATCCTAAGTGAAGTCGGTTCTTTTTTTGTTTAAAATTATTTAGGTTGAATACGTACTTTTCTCTTCTATTTTATTATTTTCGATTCCCAAGTAGTAACCTAACCTAAGCCACTATGAAATGTCAACAATATTACCGCTATGCTAAAAAGTAAAGACGTCTACGTCAATACCTCGGTCAATATTATGTTCCAGTATTGACCGAATGGTTAGCTCGCCGTGGCCAGAAATAGCCTGTTGTGTTCCTAGCGTCTAGTACACTGGAATAATTGTCGGTTTTAGTGGTTTGTTGTTCCGATAGTTTGTTGAGTAAATATAGTACGGCTTGTAAATGATTTGTCGCGATATCGAATGGGGTTGTTAATTGTCAGAATGGATCTTGTACTATTTGCGTAGGTTTTGGACCCGAAAATGTCCTTATGGACACAGCGAAAGACAATATTCCAGTCTGGTGACAATTTAAGTTACAAGCCAAATGGGTATTACATACACCAAATAGGAATAACACAGTTACCCTATAATAAAATAATACTTCTTTTTAGGCAGACGTATGTAGTGTTGTTTTTGGCGTGCCTCCTTCATAAACTTCATATTTTTGAGCATTTTCAAACAACAACAATATATAAATGTTTACAAAGTGAAGGTAACCTCTACGGGTGTACAACATCCCGTTAATTTAAACATTTGATTTATAATTATAACATTAAACACTAATTGTGGTATCCGGTGGGCGCTTGCAATACCCATTGCTTGTAAACAACCACTGATTTATATTATGAGTACTGCAGTTCTTGATAACTTGACGATAATTTTATGGAAGGTTTTCCTCTTTTATTTTATTATGCCTTGGTGGTAGAAAAGTAAGTGGTGGCCTCAGGTTCTAATCTCGACTCATACCACTGAGTTTTTCAGAATGTACTTATTTCTACTACCTTCTTAAATATAATTTGATATTTGCCAGCCAGTTATCAGTGAAGGAAAACATTGATCCAAATTGCACGCCAATCCCCCACTCAAAAAGAGGGTTGTTATGTTAGAAGTTTGACTGCTATGTGTGTCTGTCTGCGGCATCGTAACGTTTAAACGGTTAAACCAATTTGAAACGTGATCTTAGACGTGTTTTGTAAACCGTGCTAACTTCCACCGATAAATAGCTGCTAAATCTCCGGATCTAGAAAAAAATATCGTATAGCCAACTAACTCACTTTTTCCTAGCTAGCTCTCAGTCTATATAATACTTATGTTAGAGGGAGACGGCTACATTTAGGCACGTCACGTTTGTAAACAGGATTTACTACACAGTAACCTTTCTGTACGCAGTTCAATCCCAACTAGGTCTATTGTGAAAGGAAGCTATCGCTGATTTCCCGCGGGTCCCCTTTTCACGGCTCGCTGTGCTGACACCTGACGTTTTCCTTTTCCTTTAATATCATGGAATTAACAGGAAAATACTGCAAAACCTTGGCCTCTGACTGTATTAATATATAGTATTCTCAGAAAAAGGGTATCGCCAACCGCCGCCTTTCTCCCATCTCCGGAATAAGATATATTAAATAGCTGTTTAGGTTTAAAGATCTTTATTTCTCAAAGAAATTTTACATTTCACTTAAGAGAAACTTAAGTTAAATTACGTATATAAAATAATAAGTAAGCGTTGCAAGCACGTTCATACAAAAATATAACAAAACGCTATTATAATAAAATAAAAAAAAGTTAGACACATTTTAGACTGTTTGGTGAAGAAAGCCATGTTTTTCAAGCCGGGCAAAGTTGGGCAGCGTATGCAAAGTTGTAGCAGCTGACAGTAGGTGCTAAGATAGGTTTCAAAATAAAAATGTTATTTATAACAGTTATAATTTATTCATTCTGTGTTTGAGTAGTAGGGGAGGTGGTGGACTTATATTTCATTTAAGAACCCTATTTCCAGAAATGAAAGAAAACATCCCAAAAATACCTAGTTGACCCTCTGGGTCGGAAGGTCAGATGGCAATCGAGTTCGTAAAAATGAGTGCCTACGCTAATTCATTCAATTAGTTTGCCTCAATTGTGCCGTGGCAAAGCTGAGACGAATAGTAGGAGTATAATGACAAGTGACAATCGAGATCAAACAAGGATTATCGAACTCGCGGAGCGTAAGCGAAGTGAGTTCTTACAAACAACTCCAGCCAGACCGAACTGTCATCTGGCTACTGGGACGTCTCGGCATTTGGATGGCTTTTTGATTTCGATAGTTTGTCTGACGATAACTTTAGTAACGTTTTTCTAATCTTTACGAAATTTCTTAGTATTTTGTAAGTTCGTATATGAGCAGGATCGATCAAGTGGGTATGGAGCTAGAAGGAGAAACGAAATCCTCCTTAGGGTCTTGTTATATTGGTCAACTCGTTTGCAAGTAAATCGCGAGTTTTCAGTTCGAGGCGGACTACTAGTACATTTCGAAACAAAGTGAACCATTTTCGTTTATTTCTGATCTAAGTGTGTATATACGTACAGTCAGCAACAGAAGTAGCTAAGCGGTTAGAGTGTTCAAAATGACCTATACACGCTCTATTTAAAAAAATTGTGTCTCATTTTGAACACCCTACCCGCTTAGCTACTTTTGCTGACTGTACACAGTATACACACGCTTTTATTTTATAAACAAGAAACTCGTAAAGATATGAAAAAATATGGGCGCTGCTAATGTCATCTCGCTAAATGGCTAGTAGGCCCCGTCTCTATCACTCTTGCATATACGAAAGAGAGTGATGCAAATAGACGTTTCGATGAACGAAGTGGTTCGCGGTTATAGGCCAGCGCAGGGAAGCGTAGAATTCGCTGGATTCTGGAGTAGAGCCGGACTGGGGAAGCATCTCCACCTCACTGAAAACCACAGCCAGATAGCATAGCTCTAGACCCTACTCTTAGTGTTGTGTTCCTGCCAGTGAGTAAGGCTGCCATCTTTCTTATATGCCGTCTAGCATCCAGGTCTCTCAAACGCTGACGCTCATATTGTTCCACTCTATGACAAACAGTAGATCGCATATAAGAAAGACTCGTCCCAAGCCTTCGTACATATACACATACAACCCAACTGGCCAACTACACTGCGCTTTGTGTGACCGCGTCTTCAAGACAAAGTTTGGCTTTGCAAGGCATACCCGAGCCTTCCATAATCCTGCAAGAAATAATTGACGGAGTCGCTGTCGCCGGATACGGCGTGGAGAGAATGATGATGATGAAGGTTGCCATAGAGCTCAAAGAGGTGCAGTGTGTTCACGACGGGGGACCTTTTTAGGGTTCCGTAGCCAAAATGGCAAAAACGGAACCCTTATAGTTTCGCCATGTCCGTCCGTCCGTCCGTCCGCGGTCTAGCTCAGTGACCGTTAGCACTAGAAAGCTGAAATTTGGTTTGAATATGTGATGTGCATTAACCAAGCCGACAAAACGGTAGAATAAAAACGCGAAAAATATATTTTGTTAGGGTACCTCCCGTACACGTGAAGTGGGGGGCGAATTTTTTTTTTCGTTCCAACCAAGTTGTGTGGGGTATCGTTGGATAGGTCTTTAGTGAAAGGACGTAAGTAAAAATGACGTAAGCGCCGCCAAATTTCCCGTAAGAAACGACCTTTTGAATTAATGGTCTCAGTTTACGGAACCCTACACTGAGCATGGCCCGACATACTCTTGGCCGGTTTTCTTGTTATACAGATAGTAACAAAAACCCTGGTGATCCGTTTAAGGTATTGGTATCGAATTGCCAGTAAGAAAAATTAGGCAAAAATGTTTGGACGCGAAAATATTTTTTTTGTATGGGACACGTCGTTCCAGCTGGCCAACCCTCCATAAGTACAAAACAAAAAAAAGAATTACCTTTCCATAATAAGAATACGATACCAATTATGCCCTTAAAAGGATCACCAGTATTTTTGTTACACCTTGTACAGCTAGTCCATTCTTCTTTATAATTAAAGGATCGGGAACGCGCATGTGTCACCTCTGGAATTGCAGGCGTCCATAAGTAGCTGCTTACAGTGCTTCCCATCAGGCGGGACGTATGCTTGTTTGCTATCGTATAATTTTTAACACGTCTTACGCTTTCAAAGTAAGATTTTCTTAAACCATTCTCCCAAAGCCATTAGTGCCGATAGCTAAGAACAACATTACATTAAACTGAGCACTAGTAGACCTTAATTCAATGCAATAAGGTTTGAATTTGGTCAATTAACCGACTGATGGAACATACAAGTACACTCAACGCCATAAATATGTATACACCTTTGAACCTTATTAGAGTGGAGTACGATGCAAAAGTGTACACATATTTATGGCGATGACAGTACATAGTGGATCAGCTATTCTGGGGGACGGTAAACATCTCCGATTCTGAGTGACGGTCTGCTAAATGCTCATACATTGTAGGAAATGTGTTACGAAAATTCTTCACTTAGGCGGATTTCGTATGGTTACGGCTAAGCGGCTCGTATTCGCTATGTGCGAAGTGCATGGTGGGGGTAACGAGAACGATCGCAGTGCTCAATGTGACAAGAAATGAAACTGCATGCAAATCCCCTGTTATGTCTGCTGTCAAAATAGTAGGGATTGCAAATCCGAATCTATTTTACAAAATCCGGATTTTCGGATAATTTTCGCCCCGAAATCCGAACTTCGAATAAAATCCGGATTTAGGGAATGTTTTCTTGGTACTAGGAATAAATTAAAAAAAACGACTTTTTAATAAGAAATTAGTCGTTTTATTTACTGTGATAGTCTTGTGATCAACGTTTCTACAAACACATGACACCCACAACGAATAACATCAGCCGCTAGCGCTAGCGGTACACCCCGAAATTCGGTAAAATGCTGCAAATGGTGTTAAAAGCATGAAAATCGGAATGATTGATCTTTAGGCCATATGGATCAATTTGACTTGGTGCAACGTCTGTCCATCGCGATTCAGCGCGGCAACGCGACGAGCGTGATGGGCACCTTTGCGCCGGGGGTGTCGCGGGGCGGGCTTTTTGACTAAGTTAATAATTTATTATTAACCCATTTTGTAACTTCCTACTTTTGTGTTTACTAATCATTTATCATTAAGCTGTTTGACCCATAGCCCCAAAAAAAATAAAAAACTGAGAGGAATTATGACGTCATCTTTTTTTGTATGTGAAAAATAAATTTCTTCTGAAACCTATCGTATGTGGTACTGTGGTATCAAAGGAAAGGGATTTTTGAGCTGATTCTAAACATATATCAGATTATTGCATTTTAGTCATTTGTTTTAAATTATAATAAAATTCATTTTCGAAACATACCAAGTTTGGGCTCCTCCAGATACGATACCGTTGAATAATTTTTAGTAAAATATACCTCAAATGATACTTAATATCCTCAAATAATATAACCCGAAGAAAGCAACATTTAAAATATTTACATTTAGTTTTTTAAATTTTTTAATTATTAATATATGTAAATTTTGAATGATATTATACCCGCATTGAGTAAATGCGGGTATAATATCATTCGGGTAAAATACTTCTCGGAGTATTTAAATTTTCGTTATACATATTCCTTGAGGAATACGCTTTAAGTCAAAAAAGTCCTAATGGGTGGGGGGTGACTCAGTTTTTCGGCCGCCGAGTGAGCAGGAAAGGGAAACAGGCAGAGAGTGGGGGCGGGGTCCATGCTCAAGACAAATTTCGAATCAAAAGCGAAGCAAAAGCCCAATACTTCGTAATGATTGCACAAACACCAGTGTTTTATGTTTTTTTATGAATATTTAATTGATATATTGATAGATAACACTTTGTTATAATGAAAATTAAAAAAAAAACTAAATGAAAATAATTTCAAAATATTTTCCTTGGGGTTACAGTTATTAAGTATCATTTGAGGTATATTTAACAAAAAAATATTCGACAGTATCGTATCTGCAGGAGCCCAAACTTGGTATGTTTCGAAAATGATTTTTATTGTATTTAAAAACAAGTGACTAAAATGTAACGATGTGTTATATTTTTAGAATCAGCTTAAAAAGCACTTTCATTTGATACCACACACGATAGGTTTCAGAAGATTTTTTTTTGCCCTTACAAAAAAATATGACGTTAACTCCTCTCGGTTTTTTATTTTCTTTGGGGCTACGGGTCAAATTGATTCATATGGCCTAAAGACCAATCGTTCCGATTTTCATGCTTTTAATACTATTTGCAGCGTTTTTAGGCGTACCGCTAGGACTATAAGGCCCAAGGCCAGTGAACGAGCGCACGGGCAGCCGGGGCGGCACGGCCAGACAACCCCCCTCTACCCGCTTGACGCGTATTTTCAGTAATCAGAACATTTTAACGGTGCAAAAAGCAATTGTATAATAGCTTAACAAAAAATCCGAAAATTCGGATTTGGGTTTAAAAATCCGGATTTAGAAACGGATTGAAAAATTGGCGGATTATCCGGATTTTCGAAGTTCGAATAATCCGGATTGCAATCCCTACAAAATAGTGAATCAGCCAGTTACATTTCATATAAGCAAGGAATACAACCTGTTTATAAAAAAGGAAAAAAAGAGATTGACCACCTGCCCAAGGGCAGATTGCGACATAGATGGCGCAATCGACACGAGCTTCAAAAAGTTCTTAGGCTGTGGTCATCTATATCTCTATAGTCTCTGGTTTTACATACGTTAGCCAAGTTGACTTCTTTGATTTTTGCAACGAACTTTGCAGGCTCCATGCGAAGCGAGTCACTCGGTTCTAAATAGCAAAAGTTATTTATTTCTATCTGTTTCATTTTTTCAGTGCGCCTATATCGCGAATTGCTATAAATAGAGCATTGATTTTAAACACTGTCTCAGCCCCCCTACAGTCTACGTCTAATTCAATGGATATTCCTGCAGTAATAAGCACGTCCGTTCAGAATAGAGGAGTGGGCGTCAGTACATCTAGTTGTTTACAAGTCTCGTTGATTGTCAGTCAATTGACGTGAGGTGAAGGCCGAATCGAAATTGCAGTCTGTACCTAATATACCTACTATCTTAGAGTAATTTATATAGCAGAGAGCACAGCCTAAGAACTTGAAGCTCAAGCCAATCGCGCTATCTGCGTGAAAGCCACCTAAAGATATTACCCAAAAGGCAAAATGATACCAAAATGTAAGAGGAAATGTCACCTGCACTGCTACTCCACCTAGCAGCTACTAGTTTACTACTAGAACGCTTTTATAATTGAAAGGAAAAATGGAAAAATTCACCGCGTCGAGCAAGACTCGAACTTGCGACCTCTCGGAACACCGGTCCGATCGCACTGCCAACTGTGCTATCGACGCTTACTCAACCCCGGTGAAACTTTCCATCTGTTACTCCTTTTTGCTTACGTCAGAGGGAGACGTGTAGCGACATCTACCGTAAGTGCATATACACATTAACGGCACCGAAGTTCCAAGTCATATTGGAATACCATCGATAACAATGCGCTAACCCGTACTAATTAATTGCTGTTATAAGCAGAAACGTCTGCAAACGATATTTCAATTTTATAATTGAAAGGAGTAACAGATGGAAAGTTTCACCGGGGTTGAGTAAGCGTCGATAGCACAGTTGGCAGTGCGATCGGACCGGTGTTCCGAGAGGTCGCAAGTTCGAGTCTTGCTCGACGCGGTGAATTTTTCCATTTTTCCTTTCAATTATAAAATTGAAATATCGTTTGCAGACGTTTCTGCTTATAACAGCAATTAATTACTAGAACGCTATTCGTTAATAGACCCTACTCATATTGTTGTGTTCCTGCTGGTGAGTAAGGTTGCCAAAGAGATCACAGTGTGTTGACGACGGGGGACATGTTTCTTTGGCCGCCAACATAGTGAATCCTTTTTTGTAAAAGGTCGGCAACGCGCATGTCACACCTTTGGAGTTGCAGGCGTCCATAGGCTACAGTAGTACTGCTTACCATCAGGCGGGCGGTGTGCTTGTTTGCCATCGTCGTGGTATAAAAAAAACAAACTTGGAACAAAAATAGTAAACAAAGTCCAATCAACGCGATGACCGCATGCCCTATATTAGTCCATAATCCTGTTAGCTTGGCGTATACCCAATAGGGTGGCAATCGGCTTAGGCCGATCCTGTACGAACACGGGTGGTAGGTTGTCTGTTATCTGTACAAATATGGTACTTACTCGTAAACACGAAACTATTGGTTACTTTGCCTTTCTGAATGTATGGACTGACGTTAATCTGACGTGGCTATTTTGTCGTTTCGCATACATTTGACATTCCGCTCCCCCGCAAAAACTGTGGCAAAAACCGGCAGACTTTTATTGTATAGAAAATTATTACAGACACATGACAGACATGGCGGGTCCGGTTTGTTGAATAGTCTTAAGCCACCTCCGGTTGAAAAAAAAACATTGGTACTTATAGTAAGATTTTTTTAAGATGTCAGGATTGTAGGTACCATCCCTAGTATGATTCCGACATCTTAAAAAATTACTACCTTAAAAGGATACTTACTTTTAAAAACTAAAGCCAGATCATGCTTAGTCTGCACCGACTTTGGAACTTTTGCAAGTGACAAAGTGTAAAGAACCAGCGTGTGTCAAAGTAATGTGAAAAAAATACTCTTAATTATTGTTTAAAATACTATAGTATTTATTCTGCGCTTATGTTGGCAGCTCTATGTTTATTGCCACTGCCATGTCCTTGCCGAGTTAGCGATGATGAACTATATCTAAGTATTCATTGTCAATGATATTGATAAGTAACGTTTTTGTCATACGTAAATCGTGAAATGTCAACGTGTCGTTTCATAAAATTATTTCAGAACAGCTTTACTAAACTAGGATACTAAATAAGAAAGTTATATTAGGATATTTTAATTGCTTTCTTAGTTTTATAACAGCGGTTTCTTTGTTCCAGAAATATGTCGTCAGTACGGACAGGAGTGGAGATATACATGTCCACGTTCAGGTGAGTCTGTCAAAAACTTATATTTTACATGGAAAGTAACCCGTTTAAATTGCTCTTTAATGTAGAGCAGGACAAATTGATGGTTTTTGTCACGCTTAGTCGTTTTGTGTCAATGTCGTAAAATGTTAAGACGCCGAAAGCCTTAGAGGCCTCAGTTACACCAAACTATCTGACGCAGTCTGTTAACGTCAACGTCATCGTTATAAAAACATGTGTGAAAAGTTTGTCAGTTTTCCATGGGATGACAGCTGCGTCGCCATATTTAACGTTGATGAGTCCGTTAATATTGTGCCACCCACCCTTAGGGTTGGTTGCACCACGCACAATGAACGGACTTATCAACGTTAAATATGGCGACGGAGCTGTCATCCCATAGAAAACTGTCAAAATTTTCATACAAGATTTTTTTACGATTACGTTTACGTTCACACTGTTCACAGACAGTTTGGTGCAACCGGCTCTTAGAGTGCGAATTTGATATTTTTTACGTAAATAAACATGAATGATTGAGATAACATTGTAATCTGACGCTAACTCTGTCTGGATACACTAATTAGTTCCATCATTGAGGTCATATATATTTTCTTACTTTGATATTTCTTCCGGCTCTTCTATACTTCATCGCAATCATCGCTTACAAATGTAAGCAATGAAGAATATGAGACGTCAGATTCTATCCATTTATTTATATTTTTACTACGGGGGCATTCATGTCTTTATATTTCACGACACATCTTAAATGTTAACCGTTACACCATAATAATCAGGGAAGTATATTTCATGTTTTACAATAACAAAGCTGTGATCGTTGATAATGAAAAAAAATACAGTCCGTGAGCTCTATGAAGAACCTTCGGGTTTTAGAAAGAGACGTCGGGTATCAATCAACAGTGACACATGAAAAAGCAGAACAGCAGTATTACCTTCGTGTGTCATCGCCGATTCCCGAAGGTTCTTCTTAAAGCTCACGGACTGTACATGTGTTTTTTACACAAAGTAGATGTTATTACACAACATTTTTGTAAGATAATTGAATGGCCACGTAATCGGCCCCGCGGGCCCGGAGCTGCCTATTATACGCCATCTTGATCGTTTGGGCGGGAAATGAAAATGTCAACTTCTATATTTGGCTGTTTTGGCTGTTTTGAACGAGTCACAGATAGTCTTATAGAGTTATAGGTATATTTAGGTACTTATTTGCTGTTACGGTTTATAATGGACCTTTACGTAAAATATTAACTTATGGAACGAGCGAGCGCAGCGAAGCGAAGTTCTTACTGCTTTAAAACTCAATTAAAACACCTTTGCTTTTAATTTACTTGTTATTTTCAGATTGTTATTATTTGTAAGGTAATATATCACAACAACAATTATTACATTTGAGACAAGAGTATCGGTAAACCGGTGTGGTTTGTTTCGATACCAATTCCGCAGTAGTATATACAAATATTTTTTTGCAATCAGCTTGTTACATAGGTACCTACCTTACCTACCTATACCTACTATGTCGCCGCTACACATAACTAAATATACTTAATCTATTTCAAATTGAAAGTGCAAATTAATAAATTAACATCGTATAAATTGGATTTTACCGTAGTTTGATGAAAATTCAATATTTTAATAGGCGAATAAATTGGTTGTTAAAAGTTGCCTCTGAATTTTTTAAGCCACACAAATGTTTTGCCGATAAAATAGTAAACCTTTTCATCGACGATTGGTTCCTTCCTTACCGCATAAGCGCATATGCACCTGGTTTGAACCAGTTGCATCCGGAGCAAGTCGATAAAAGAGCCATAAATTATAATTCCACTCCAAGAGAGCCGGCATTTCAGTTATTGGCGCGCAGTTCTATTTTAATACTCGATCAATTCTAGACTTTGGGACACGTTAATTTGAAGTTCACGGCTTGGAGTAATCATTAGAACGTGATAGCTGACTACCAACAGACGGGCCGTATCCTTATTTGCGACCGTCGTGTTATAAAAAAATATAAGTAAGATCATAATGAAACACCGGGTTACCATAATATTTTACAGGGAGGTCCTAAATTTCTGTAGATTTATTGGTAGGTAAAAATGTTTGTCAAACACGACCAACACGTAAAGGCCTCTACAAACAAGAGACTAGTCACCTGCGATTTTTAATACATTGCGGTTTTTGATCCATCGATTGATTTCGTTGCATCTACCTAGACGGCAATGTCTCGAAATCGCGCGCGATTTTTGCGTCAAAATTGCGCCGATTGTAGAGGCCACTTAACAGTCTTAGCACCGCACTTAACAATAGAAGCGCCTTGGAAAAGTTAACAGCAATCGCTATCAATAATGAACATTTGCTTTAAATAATTCAAATATAATTTTCCTATGCTGCGAAAAAGGGAATCATTCCAAGACACTCTCAGGTACGTTTAATAGTAGATTGTACAACAAGTGCATAAAACGCACCATTTTATGCGAGGCGTTTATCCATACGAGCGAGCTTGCGAGCGAGGATGGATATAAAGTACGAGCGTAAAATGGGTTTTATGGACGAGTTATACACTCTACTTTTTACTTCGATTGTGAGGAAATAAAAAGAATAGGAATTTCTTTCATAAGTGTTTATATTTTTTTACTTCTCATGCTCGTAAAGTTTCACTTTATGCTGGGTATAGGCGGACTAAAACTCAATTTTATGCACAAGTGCATAAAAAATTGACTTCTTCTAAGGCTATTTTGACAATGGCAATTTTTTGTGCATAAAATTGAGTTTTAGTCCGCCTATACCCAGCATAAAGTGAAACTTTACGAGCATGAGAAGTAAAAAGACTTTTATACGCGGGCTAAATAATATACAACCAGCAAGTAGGTAAGTAGAAGTAGCTAACTAGCTAATCGGCACAGATAATGTAATGATCACACAACTTTAATGTTTAAGGGTGTGTTACACCTCTAGATCGAGTGTAGTTGTAGCGTGACGAGGTCGACCCGTAGAGTCTTAAGAATCGCCAGGACGCTCGCGTGAACTCGCGTCCCCATACAAACGTAGTTCAGCTCTCATTTTAAAACGTCATGCTTTAGAACCACGTAATTTGGCATGGGCATTCTAGCAGTACAGATCTATGTCGGTAATTCGTTTTCGTTGCTAAAAATTGTAACGCAAAGAAAACATAGCAAAAATAAGTTTTGTATGTAAATCTGTATCTGGCTGTATTTTCTTTGTATTACAATTTTTAGCAACGAAAACGAATTACCGACATAGATCTGTACTACTAGAATGCCCATGCCAAATTTCGTGGTTCTGAAGCATGTCGTTTTAAAATGAGAGCAAAACTACGTTTGTATGGGAACGCGAGCGTCCTGGCGACTCTTAAGCGTAGTTCTGCATCTTTGTCACATGGAGTGACGGGAAGGCAGCAATTTGGATCCACGAGAAAATTGCCCAAGAAAACGTTCACTACGTCGATGAATATGTATAGAGCTGGATAACTGCAATGCTTCGATCACAAGGAAAATACTTCGTTGAAGCTGATGCTCATTATATTTGTTTTTATGCTTGTTCAGAATTTTCTTCGAACATTTTTTCGTGGGCCCCCTCCACGGTTGCACGTACGAAACTTTTACTTTGAAACGATATGAACTTTGGAGAAATTAATGGAGTCTTCGCCGCACGCAAAATGTAGACAGACTTTAAAAATATTCAAAATGGCCCATCGAATAGCGTTCGATCATGAATATACTGCCGACTGATCGTTAAATAATAAGTAGATGTATTTAGGATACTCATCTTCTAAGCTTACAAATTTGTGCCTATAAGTGTAGAAAATGGAGAAATGTAGGTTATTATAAACTGTAATAAGTATTGTTACATTGAACAGGCAAGCGTGGTAAATGTATTCTGCCTCCGGCGCTGATATCAGACGTCCTACTTAGATGAGAAATGCAGTCACATTTGCACGTCGATGCCATTATGCCACGATCACAATACTAAGATCTGAAATATGTAACTATAAGTAAACAATATCAATACTTAATGTAAAGACTTAAGATTCTGACTAATTCCTTAAAATTCAGTCAAATTCGCTACGGATCTATTTAGAGAAAATCGCACATGTAAACTAAAGTCTAGGAAGTAGTGTTGGGTAGGACATCAATTTAAAATGAGTTTGAGTGAGCACCTCATTTAAAAAAATGAGGTGGTACAATATCTTACTTCAAATGAGGTGAGGTACACAAACGAGGTGACAAAATGTGTTGATTGCCGGCGAGCGCGAGTACCGCGAATGAATGAATGAATGTGTGACGGTTTCAGAGTGTTTGAAAGAATGTGCAGTGTGTGTATTTTTTGTATGCGATTAGTGTGAGTGAGTGAAGGAATGAGTAGAGGGGGCTCAAGAGAAATGAAGTAAGACATTGTCCCGGTGTGAAGTACTGCGACAAAATAACAGAACGAGGGGCTCAAATGAGGTACCTCACGAATGAGTTACCCAACACTACTAGGAAGGAATGTTCCATAAAGTGAAGCTGACAAACTCTGTGTACCTACGATTCCTTACCCTTTCTTCTTCCTCCTAACGTTTGTCCCGGCTTGGGGTCCGCTTGGCAACCTAATCCCATGAATTGGCGTAGACACTAGTTTTTACGAAAGCGACTGCCATCTGACCTTCCAACCCAGAGGGGAAACTAGGCCCCTTTGAGATTAGGTTCAGTTTCCTTACGATGTTTTCCTTCACCCGAGATTCCGATTCCTTACACTTTACGGGCTACGGCTATATTATCTACTAGCTGTTTCTGCTCCCGCGGCTTCGCTCACGTGTATTTTGAAGGAAAATCTACCATAAATGTTTCTCCGGGGCATAAACTATTACTACCCGCATACAAAATTTCATCATCATCATCAAGTGCATCATCAACACCAGTAGAATAGATTTCTCCTTATGGCTGCTCTACATGGGCCATCATAGGGCATAGGGACGCCGCTTATCGTTAGCTCTCTCTAAAGCATAGCTGCGTCCCTATGATGGCCCATCATGTAGGAGCCCACAGTATTAAGCTTCATAAGACTTGATTGTGGGTGCTAGAGTCTAGACGCTGAAACCTTTAATGTTGGCATGTCATTTTAAACGGTTTCAGGGGGACTTGAGCCAACAGGACAAACGATGCGTGTTCCTCACAGTGCACGACCTTGGCACCAACCGTAAGTATTCACTTTAAGGGGCTCCACACGTTTTTTTTTACCGATTTTTAACCAGTTTTGAGTCGATATTCCTACATTTGCACTACAGATAGAATTATAAGGCAAACGGCTATCGGTTCTTTAATTTTTTATCTCCTTTCTGTAGAGCTGAATTTTGAAATAAATGACCACTTATTTTTTATCATTTTTTTAAACATGGCATAAAAAGATGCTTTTTTCGATATTAGAATGCTATGAAGAATCTTAAACACCTATGCAAAATCTATATAGATATGAGGGTTCCGAGAGGCTGACGAGAGGTTTCAATTTTAGACTAATTAACACAAAAGTTATGACTTTTTTGGCCTAAAATTCCTCGACTTTGATGTCAAATATCTCGAAGACGATGAATATTGAGGTAAACATAGGATAATATATTATAAGGACATTTCTGATAATATGATAAAATGTATTATTAAAAAAAAACAGATACTTAAAAGATATTTGTTCTTCAATTTAGGCACATTACAATGCACACTTTATGAACGTCAGAGAGAAAAAGAAACTACCACCGGTTCTAACCCTACACCTCTGACCCGAGAAGTAATACTTATTACCGGCAAGAAAGTCGGCGGGACTTATTTTTTTTTCAAAACAGTAATACATTAAAAAAGCTTAAAGATAGTATACTCGTATACCTACAATTTATGGAAAAATTTTGCAATTGGCCAGACTCGTCCATGGTGGATTTCGTGGCCATGCCAGCCATGACGGAGATCAAGGAACGATCCTGCTTCATACACGTAGATGTGCCGGGACACGAGGAGAACTCGCCTGACCTGCCGGACTCGTAAGTTATACCCAAGGTTATTACATTTATTTAAACTTTATTGCACAATACAAAATGAATGTACAAGTGGCGGACTTAATGCCTAAACTTGGCATTTAGCTGTAAGTTTTATGGAGATTAAAAAATAAAGAATAAAGGCATTCTCTACCATTCAACCATTGGGCCAAACAGAAACATTTTAAGGTGCAGGCATTTAACAGAAACAGAACAACTCAAGTTATACCGAAAACTAAAAGTTTTCTATTGAAACCGCTTTGAATCGCTCAGTAAACAACGTACGCCGGACAATATTCTGACGAATCTGACGCCATATATTGACTGATGTATCACCGGATATACCCGCCAGACAGACCTGATAGAGGTATCTGTTTGTACCTGTCTCTAGCTAATGCCCTTGATTGAATAAAAATGAAAGAACTGAGTTATTAAATGAAATGATTTTGATTGGCTGAAACCTTTACGAATGTCTTTCCCAGGTACCAGTTCCCTTCTCTTCAAACCCTGGGAGAGGATCTGATCACAGTCCTGGACTTCCTGCACGTCCGCTACGCCGTCGGCCTTGGTGAGGGTGCTGGGGCTAACGTCCTAGCCCGCTGCGGCCTCGCGCATCCCCGCCGCCTTTTAGGTAAGGCAACGTAGGTTGGGCGAGGATCTGATCACTGTCCTTGACTTCCTCTGCGTCCGCTAAACCGTCGGCGCCGAAGCCAATGTCGCGGCCTCGCTACCCCCGCCGGCTTCTTGGTAAGGTAACAAACGCTGGGCGAGGACCTGATTATTGTATTGGCAAAAGCGTACCTATTTAAAGTAAAATACTACAGGACAAGTCCAAGAAAAGATCTCATGATACGTAAAGCAGGTAATATAAAATTTATTAGTATATGTAATTATCACAGATCTCATATTCTCGATGGCAATTATACATGGGCACAACTTAGCAGTTTCTCGTATTCATATTCATATTCATATTCATTTATTTCGTAAATGCACATATACAATACACGTCAAAAAGCAAACTTAATACTAAAATAATAATTAATACTAGGCACTATATATATATATAACAATAATTTGCAATTTGTAATACAAAATTCCACATGTCAATTCAATATAATACAATTCAATACAATTAAGTTAATTTTAGGTTGGGTATTAATTCTCTGATGTCAAAGAAGGCATTTTCGATTAGCCATTTTTTTAATTCCTTAAAAAATGCGTTATTTTTTTCTAGGTTTTGTATATACTTTGGGATGGCATTATACAATTTTGGTCCGATTATATAGGTTATTTTGGTAGACTTGGTTAGTCTGCAACCAGTTGTTGCCAGTAACCCGCGATTCCTTTCTCTTAGATTACGTTTGTTGCCTGGTCTTAAGGGAAAATCAGTCAGGTTTGTCCTAATAAACTTAATGAAATTAAATATAACTTGGGATGGGATCGTCATAATGCGTAAGGATACAAAGAGCTGTCGAACTTCTGGTGAATCGGGTGGGACACATGCTATTATACGGACTGCCCGTCGCTGCAGTGCGAACGCGCGACGCCAGTCAGCGGCTAGTCCCCAGAACTCCAGGCTATAGTTTAAGGTTGAATGGAATAATGCGAAATAACTGTTTCGTACCTGTGCTTACGGAAATATGAAAGAAAGTCGTTTTAGGCCGAAACAGACCCCTGCTAACTTTTTGCAGACATTGTCAATATGAGTGTCCCATTTCAGTGCAGAGTCAATTGTGACTCCTAAGAACGGGGCATTTTTAGCTTGTGGGAGAACAATATTATTTACTTTGACAGCGAGGGGCCTTGGCGGGCGTATAGTGAAGTTACTACCTCAAATGACACATTTAAGTTGTCAAATTAGTTCACTGGATCGCAGGCTCTGCAACGTGTACGTGAGTCAAATGAAAGCACATTCTAGTGGTGTGGAGATGGTGTGGAGTAATAGGATTTAGACCACACAATGGTAAACCTTCCGACTCGCATGGACCCTGTTCGTATAATTCTGGAGTTACCTACTATTCCACGGAACGCATTGATGTATTCTTTCATATCACGACTACTTTGAAAAAAACTTGTATCTTGTTCTGTCACTCAAAAGAAAAATGTGGTAACTATACTCTGGCCAGCCAACGAACGCAGTAGCAATGAACATCAAACAAAAATATAGCAACACTCTAGGGCGAATCGAAAAGCAGCATTGCTCCATAGAAAAGCGGCAATATACATCGAACCATTTTTTTTTCCAAGTTGGCTGCATTGGCGCGGCTCTGAATACCTAGGAGTTAGATACCTACAGTTAGAACGCTAAGTTTTTTTTTAGTAGATTTATTGAATGGAAATGGCAGACATCACATTAATAAATAATAAATTACGCAATCTGAAACTTAAAAACTTATGTAAACAAAACTAACTTTTTAAAATTATAACGTTACACAGTGTGTAATTTTGGCTTAGTTGCGGTCATGTGTGGTTTATGTGTTTAATTGATAGCTGTTACTATTTTAGAGGTTTGACAAAGACACCGAAGGTTTTTTCATAATTATTTTCGGAGTTATTGTGATTTGCGAGAAAAACCCATAGAAACCATAAAAATGCAATATCTTGTTTCTGGTGCATTATATGCAAATCAATAAAATATGTTCTCATAAAAGAAGTTTGTAGCCATAACTCTGAGAAGAAACTGCATAAAAAACACGGTAAGTTAAGACACAATTCAAGTTTTTACCAAAAATGAAAACATTTTTTTTGTGGAACAGTGCCTTAAAGGTCGCATTTTATTTTTGAATGGACTGAATCTACACATAATAACATAGTTGTATATTAAATGCCAGCTCATAAAAATAAAGGGGTGGCGAGATATGAATTTTTAAAACTTTTGTTTAGGGTTGTCACTGATACTTCTATGGAAATTTAATTATCATATTCAGTCATATTCATTGATTCTGCTCATAAATAACATCATTAATTTTGGTTCATTATACTACTTGTATCATTAAATCACTCATAGTAATGTTTTGAATTTTACGCGCGACACCTGCGTCGATTTAGATAAATTTTGGTTATGGAGATATAGTTTGAGTTCTAGGGTTGGATATAAACGGCCTTATTCATAAAAAGTTACACCCTACTTCAAACCTACTTGAAGTAAGAAAGCCCAAAAACTACCCTACCGTACTTATGATAATTCCGTCAATGGATGACCTTGAACGATATGACGAATGTTAGCTAGGCATATCTTAAAATGGCGGCATTTAATTATATTCCCCGGAAACAATATTAATACCAAATGATCATTATTCGAACCGTTTTTCGGCTAATGGTTGGTCGGCTTATCGTGTCACTTACAAAATGATCATATCTGCGAATCAATAATCTGTGAAAAGATTACTCTGCCTAATGAGATTCTGCCAACCGTGTTTCTACCGAAGAACCCATCTGCGAGTGGTTGTCTGGGAATCAATAATCGGCTAATAATATTTCGGAGAATCAATACTATCAATAGGTCACCCTTGACCTTTAAGCTAAACTTCATCTAAATCGGTTCAGCCGTTCTTGTGTGATCGAGCAACAAACATCCAAACACACAAGCTTCCACATTTACAATCTTAATGGGACTTAATTTTGTGGTTAGTTTTGGACAACCCTATTTCCATAGAAATTTCTAAAATAATTAGAAACGCTATATCTCCCTACCCCTTCTATTGTCGTGTGTAATTTTTTAGGACATAATAAACAAGAATATTGTTGATATTTATAATGAAGAATAAAATGCGACCTCGACAAGATTAAATTAAAAATCAATAAAAAGTGAAAATCAGAAAATCTTAAATAATTCTTATAATACTACAGTTACATTTCCTATTTTTTTTATACGAATAGATAATGCAATGTTATGTTACATAAGATACTAACAAATAAAGAAACAATTAAATTTTTGGAGAAAAAAAATATTGAATTTTTCCTCACGGTCATTGACCTTTCACAAAACAATTCATTTCTCCAAAAGTATACAGAAATTTACTATAGGAATTTTTATCAATTGTTTGCCATATCAATCTCTTTCGAATAAACAAATAAACTACACGTGGCCGCAGCCAGGCCAAAATTACACACTGTGCGTTACATGCCACAGATAAAACACAAATTATGCACAATTTTCGAATTATTCAAAGACAGGTGTTGCCAACCCGTGATTTTTCAAATTTGCCGCGCTTTTCTACTGACAGAAATGGTTTGCCAAACTATATGTACACGACGCATATAGAGTTACTGCGTTTCAGCATAGAGAAAAAGTGTGAGATACGAGTTTTTTTCAAAGTAGTGACGATATTCTATAAATAGGTACTATTGATTGCATCAATATCTACTTTCAGGCCTCATCCTCGTCAACTGCACAGCCTCGACATCATCCGTCGCTGACGCCTTCAGATCCCGCTTCTCAAGGTGGAGGGGTACTGACATATCCCAGTCCGAGGAAGACTTCCTCATCTACCACAAGTTTGGACACGTGAGTTTACCGACTGAGCTGTTTGACTATCGCTACCAGGTACTTCTTTTCTTTTTCTGCTAACGCTGCTAATGGGTGATGGGTGCTGGGTACGCTGAATAGGGTAAATATGAAATTGGTTTACGTTGCTTCTGGTTTGAGTTAGACCGACATAGCTAAAGACACTTATTTTATGACAAGAAATAATTATTTATAATTTATTGAAGCAAAAACATGATACATTTTTTAAATAGTACCCAATGCATGATTTAACCAGTTACCCTGTCAAAAAACTGATGACTGATTCCCTAGATTAAAATGAATGCTCTTAGCTGAGTTTTTGTCTCTTTTGCATGGCGTCATTTGTGTGCTAGTTAGTTGTGAGTAGAATTATCCTTGCCTTTATTTAATTTATCTGGTTAGATATTAACATACTTACTTGTTCTAACAAAATGCTTTGCTTATTTGATTATTTTTGTTTTTACATGTATAATATATTTTATGGAGCGAAACAAAATTGTGTCGATTTCACCTTTATTTCTAAATAAATTCGACACTATATATGTTAAAATTATACAAAAATATATATTTGAAATCCACGTACATTAAGCCCTTTTAGAATTGACCATGAAAAATCTTCGCTCGGTGTCAGGTCTTGTAAATATGGTAAATAAGTAGTGGACTGTAGGTTTAAAACTGGTGTAATCCAAATTATAAGAGAGAATACAAAAAAAGTGATGTGCACAAGTCGTTGGGAATTTATAATATTTAATAAAAACTTAAAATTGTGACGACACAATACAAAACTATAGAAACAAAACAAAAACGTTTAACAGTCATGTTTTTTATGATTTCTGTGTTGTTGCCATAGTAAAATTTGTTGAGTATGTTCTTACCTAATCTGATCTCTTCTTATAAAATGACTAAGTATTGAAAAACACCCAGCATTAGTTCACATCATTTTTAAAAACTCTATTTTTCCCAAACATCCAACCTCAACATGTATTAAAATCTATCTTTCTCTCAACAGCAAATCCAGAGTGAGTCCTGCGAGGCCACCGAGCGCGAGCGCATGCTGCTAGAGTACCGCTCGCGCCTGCGTGGTAACCTCAACACGCACAACATCAAGCAGTATGTGCGCGCCTTTATCAAGTAAGTTGACTCTAACATGTGCTAGAGTATAGCACTATTCAGTAGCAAATCCAGTGCGAGTCCTGCGAGGCCACCGAGCGCGAGCGCATGCTGCTAGAGTACCGCTCGCGCCTGCGCGGTAACCTCAACACGCACAACATCAAGCAGTATGTGTGCACCTTTATCAATGTCCTAGAGTATATAAGCACTACTCAATAGCAAATCTATTGCTACCTTTAGGACCTACATAAAATTTTATTCAGCGCTATATGTTTTGGCTATATTTTGAAAAGGTGAACATTGCTACTAAAATATACATTTTGTTTCATGGCTATACATAACGGTTATGGGAATTTTATCAGGGAAGCCCCTTTTCGACCAAGGTATGTGTATAGAGAATCCAGCAGTGCTCACTTCAACTGTTAATTTGTCAAAGCACATGGCTAATATTGTCAATAATAATGTATTATTGACAATACAACCTTTGCATCAAACTCGCTTTTAAAGCTTGGCATTCCACGCAGACGTAGCAGGAATAATTCGTAGTTAAATCTTGTAACTTAGGAAGTTAAGAATTTTTTGGAGTTATGGAGTTTTATTTCGTAAATGTGATGAAAATATTGTCTGTAATTCGAAGGGTAAGAAAGAAGCATATTGACAACACTCTTTGCGCCGCTGTTGGTCTTCTATCAAACTTTCGTTCACAATTTTATCTGACTCCCACATTTCACTTCCGCTTTGTGGTCAAATAAGCCCACAGAAACTTAGCCCGCGGGCTGAGTTGACCACTTCCTTTTTTTTCGTGGATGACTCGACCCACACTAATCGGTACGTATATTTAAATGATGCATGCGCCGAAAAATTGTTTATTTTGTGTAGATATTTCATACTCCCCTAATAAACATTAAAGCTTGTTTTCACTTACGTATAATTTCAGCCGCAAAGACCTGATCCTCCGTGGCTGCCAGCCCGATATCCTGCTCATCACGGGGCTGCTCAGCCCCTACTCTGGCGTGGTGGAGAAGATGTACAAAGAACTGGACAAGGACAAGGTCACCATCCTCAAGGTCGAGAAGGTTGGCGACGTGCTAGCTGAGGCGGTAAGTCACTCATCAATATTACTTACTTATCTGGCACAACGACCCAAAATAAGTCTTGGCCTCCGACACAAGAGCACGCCAATTTGCTCGGTCCTGCGCTATTTCACGCCAGGTTTCACCGGCATCGAGCTCATGAAGATCAGCTCCTACCCTATCTGCCCAGCGATACTTAGGATGACCGACACGACGGCGTCCAGTCGGTCGACCCAAATATGCTCTTTTTACTGAGCGATCTTCTCCCATCCTCTCGAGCTACGCCTAGGCCTCTCTTCGTGTACGCAGCTTGTCAGAGTCCAGGCAATTTCACCAAGAAATCACCCACGATCATCCAAATGACGCCAAGGGCTTATTCATTGTCTATCTAACTTTTTGCGCTGCACGTGGATATGGTCCTTCCAGCCGGATGTCTGATCAGGTCAGGGGATTGTTCAGCCCCTACTATGGCGTGCTGGAGATGTATGAGAAGCTGGACAGAGACAAGGTCACTATCCACAAAGTCGAGAAGGTTGGCGACGTGCTAGCTGAGGCGGTAAGTCACTCGTCAATATTACTTTGGCCACTAGTCCACGGCTAAACATAGGCCTCTCTTCGTGTACGCGGCTAATATTACCCCATTACCATCATTATTTCGATGTCGCCCATTGCTTAACGTAGGTAGGGCACGTAGTACCGGTAAAATTGCATGCCCTAAACGTAGGCCATAGGCCTGTGTCTTACGTCACTTATCTCGGTCCTGCAAATCTCATCCAGAAGTGGCCTGCGATCCTCCGAATATTGTCCACCCAACAAGCCAACGAACTCCAAATCTTCTATCATGAATCATGATTAGAGATGCAACGGATAGCGGTTTGGCCGGATACCGGATACCGGATATTCGGCCTGACCCTCCGCCGAATATTCGGTATCCGGCCGCCGAATATTCGGCCGGCGGTACTATACCTACAATTTGAGTTTCGCAGGTGCGCGTCGTGCAGGTTTCGAGTTTCGACCTGTGTCGTAGTGAACGTTCGCGCGGAAACATTCCTAGGAATTCTAGGCAACATAACGAATTTTATTATGTCAGTACGGAGTAACTTCTTTCTAAAGTACACACGCGCTCGCGTATTTTTGTGTAATACATTTTTTTTGTATGACTAGTGGACGACTCTGACTACATCCGGTATCCGGCCGGATAGTACGAAGATATCCGGTATCCGGCTGGATATTAAAATAAGGGCCGGATAGGCCGGATACCGGATAGTAACCGGATATTCGGTGCATCTCTAATCATGATACTATTTGCGCTGCGCTTGGACATGGTCCTTCCAGCCGGACATATGATCATAGGTCTAATCAGTCAGTAGTAGTCACTACTTCAGCGTGGTGATGTATAGGTAGTAGGACCAGGACGAAGTCGCTCTCAAGTTCGAAAAGTTCGGCGGCATACGAGCTAAGGCGGGTTAGCTAAGTAAGACACCCATCATGTTTCTAAAATATATAGGTATGTACGTATGCATTTCGCTTGAACTTTGGCATGATCATCCACGACGCCTAAGCTCTTGATCGTGACATTATTTAGACAAAGAGCTAGTTTCGAAAAATGAGACAATAAAGTTTTTTTTCCTAAAAATAACCTTAACATCTTCTGCGAAATCTAGAATCTAGACCTAGAAAAGTCTAGATATGGAAAAACAGGTTTCTGGCATTTTTTGAAAAGCACCATATCGTGAGCAATTCTAAACCCTTAATTTTAATATATATGCAAGACAATGAAAACGAGTCCTTTGATACTACGTATAGAAACCATACAAGATAACCCGTTTCCATTATTTTTGAGTATGGATGGGAAGGTAATTGTATAGGTAATAGTCATACAGCCGTTATTAAGCAATCATCTACCCTGCCATTGTAACACTCCGAAGGAAACAGCGATGTCTGTAATCATCAAATCGTTTACCAATTTGTGCGATATCAGCGTTTATAAGTAAGTACCCATAAGATTGACTCTGTACAAAGTATTTAATCGGACAGCAGACTATATACTACTAATAGGGCCCACCCACTATGAGTCCACCGGACGATACCGGCCTGTCAGTTAGGCCCACCGACTATCAGTCCGCCGGACGATATCGGCCTGTTAGTAAGAACAAAAATTTGACAGCTCCGTACAACTGATAGGCCAACGTCAGGCCGACTGATAGGCCAACGTCAGGCCGACTGATAGTGGGTGGATCCCTTAATACATATTTAAATAATATCCTTACACAACTATTCTATGGTTTCTGCATTGTTACTGCATTTTTCTGCATTGCTTGCGTTTTCGAAATGGGGAAGGCTGGGGCCGTATTCTAACTTTAAAACACGCACAGACACTATCCAACTTCAATGCAAATCCAATACAATAACAACACAATACAGCTTACGACTACACGTCTGAATCAAAAATGACGGAATTTACTTGAAAATTACTGCGTTGCAACTACAATACTACTTCAATATTGGTTGATTATTGGTTGAGTGTTGGAGTTATGTTTAAGACGGATTGTGTTGTCAATGTATTGTTTATACATTTTAAAATTAGAATATGGCACCTGGTGAAAACTTATTGTAGAGAGCGCTGTTCCAGATTCCATAGAATGAGAGTAAGAGACAGAAAATGAGGGTCCTTAACTATGTATGAAAAACGTAACATAACTACTTAGTATACCTACCAATGGCGGCGCGTCCATTGAACACGATTCTCGTCGGCTTGTTTAAGTTTCAGGCATCTGAGCAGTTTTCCCACAATTCATGAACAAATTTTAAGCCAAATTCAGCGCCGGCTTGCCTAAGAACATTTTTTACCCACCGCCACTGATACCTACGGTTATAATGTAAAAAAAAGGCAAAAACCTTCCCCCGTGGTCCGTGGTGTTAATTTTAGAGTAAATACTTACTCTTACGAATCGGGTGGATTTCTATGTCGGCGAGACAAAACATTCAGATTTTCACGAAAATAAATGAATAATATTTCCATACAAATTTAGCTTTTATAAGGACCATTAGCGAGGGATACACGCACAGATGTGTCCGCCGGATTTGTCCGACGGACATGCCCAGCGGACAGATCCGTCCGTGTATGGCGCTAATTGGACACGGATGTGTCCGCCAGACGTCTGTCCGCTGTCTGTCCGTTGTCCAATTCGGGCGGCTGTGTCCGCCGGGCATATCCGTCGGACAAATCCGGCGGACACATCTGTGCGTGTATCCCTAGCTAATGTTTGAGGTGTGACTTTGATAGTTGTCTCCTCATTGGAATAGCTATTTTTATGTAACCATGTTGAGGTCAACCCTGTGCCTTATATTTTATTTCTGTACTAGGTATAAAAATCGCGTATCTCTGAGTCAATACACTAAATTCATCAATAATTAAATTAATTACTTACAAATTTAAAAAAAAAACATGTGACCAGAGGGCTGGCCAGTATTTCGCTCAGCGAATACCTAAGCATTGCAATACAACGTGGCAAAGCGGCCAGCGATCTAGGAGATATTTTTTAGTTATAGTTCAGGTTTATAGTGTTTAGTTTTTTTTTAATATAATTATATGGTACCTTTGCCTTATGCTACGTTATTTGCATATTGTTTTATAGTTATTATGATTTATGTCAAATAAAATTACTTAATAATTTTAAACTGTAAACAATAATTCGCTTTGACTTTTATATGACCAAACAATATACCTGCGTGATGACATTGGGTAATATATTAAATAAAAGATAAATGAAAAAATTTAAAATAAATAAAATAACAATTCAACAACATTTTGTTTTTTTTATAGTTTAATAATCTGTTCTTAGGAAGTTGAGAAAAAAAAACATCGGTCGGTAACTTCAACGTACCCGTACAGTCGCCATCAAATATATCAGAGCGGCCACGGTACTCAAAAATATCTGAACAAGCACCTTATCCTTGACAATAAGGCGTTGTTCAGATATTTGTGACCACCTTGGCCGCTCCGATATATCTGATGGCGACTACCTACTCTCTTTCTTCTGCTTATCTTATCATATCAGAGTATTCGTGATCATTGAGTTGTTGTACGGCCTCTTCTATTGTTTTCCGCCATCCTTCTCTACTTACACGGAAAAAAAACATCTTCATCGAAGACAAATCCTCTTGGTCAAGACAATATTGTTTCGTATATAGGTGGAAACAATTTGCCGAGAAAGTGGCCTTGATCAAATAAAATGTCTTTATTCAAGTAAAATATGTCTTGGGCTAAAGATATATTATGTGTGTCATCGATCTGCAGAATATTTCTATTATGGTAAGCAAAAATATATATTTGGTCAGCAAAATTGGTCACTTGGTAAGCAACTTAAGGTCAGCAAGTATTTGTAAACCGGTACGCAATTAATGTCAAATTGAGCTGCTCTAAAATAATTTGGTTGGCAATTTAATTATTTGAGCGGCAGTAAGTTATCTGCCTTAAATCAGATTTCTTAAAGCAATCAGTGGGTAAGCGAATTATTTCATTTTGGATTACAATTGGACTGATCCGCAAAAATGATTCGCAAAAAAATCTATTGATCAGCAAATGCCTTACCAACCTAACCTAACTTTTGCTGATTAGGTGTCTTTTTAAACAAAAAACACAGGTTTAGGTATTTTAACGAATCTTCTACGATTCATGAACTTTTTTCGAAAATTTATATATAATTTAATTTATAGTCATGTCTCATAATTTTTTTTTAACTAATATAAGACATTAGATTCAGTCGGTTCTGGCGCTCGCCGGCCGCTGCCGCGGCACGCTAGCTTCGCTCGCTCGGCTTCGCGCGCTGTTAGGTCACGGTTCACCTAACACACTCCTCCTCGCTTCGCTCGTCGTCGCACCTACCTTGGCTCTGTGACACGACAGTCTTCTGTGTTTATATTCCCAAACGCACACATTGGCTGCTCATGTCACGTGGACCAATTTCACTCTGGTTGCAACTCTGCCGATTTTTTAAACCAAACGCCACCAGCTTTATTATATCATATTACCATTGCTTTAATATGCATACCACTCAATAAAACTGTTCAAAGTCATGTTTTTTCTACCCACCAATTTTTAAATCTTGCTGACCAAATAATTATTTCGCAGCTCAACAATTTATTGAGCAGATAAAGTATAATATAGGCAGATCAATATTGGTTAAAACGTTGTCCGTTTGTGAATTTTTTGCTGAACAAGAGTTGCAGGTCCATATTTATTTATTGCCAGCCAAATTTTTATAAGCTGACCAAGTGATTTAATGGCTAGTTTTTTTTGCGAATCAGTTTTAAAAACGGCTGATCAAATAATTACTTCCCATATATTATTAGTCCAAGACAACATTTACTTATGTTTAAACAATTATATTGGCTGAAGATATATCATTTTTTTCCGTATAGTTAGTGCATTGTGCATGCACTGATTTAGGCCCGTTCCCACTTGTCGGATGTCGGGCCCCGATTTAAATCGGGTGTCGGCGCCTCATCGGTGTCGTGCAAGTGAGATAGCTTCATATAAAATGTTCTGCCACTGGAACATCCGATTAAAATCCGGGCCCGACATCCGACAAGTAGGAATGGGGTGATCCGGTGAGAGCCTTCTCTTGCTCAGGCCATTGCATTGAGGGGCGTAATCTGGGTCTTGTACCAACTAGGTACTCTCTCCTTAACAACAATTCTCGTAGGTAGGTACTTTATTTTTTGTATAAGTATTCAGCAGAGCCCTGTTAACGAAATTATATTTTTTTTAATTAAGAATCTAATATAAATTAAAAAAGCGATGTTTTGATGTGAATTTTGCTTTTATTTATAATAGTTAGGTTATTGCTCAGCGCATATGTTCGCAGACGACCTCTGCGCTTTGCGCGCAGGTACTGACCTTGAGGACACCATCCCGACCATCCGACTCGTCCAGCAAGATATAGACTCGGTTGTTGAGTGGTCTCACGACAATGGGATAGTTCTCAATACTGATAAAACCAAATTACTAATTATCCATTCTCCGTATTTACCACCTTTAAATAACCATAATATGTTCCTATACGCGCACACCTTTGATTGTCTACACCTTAGAGCATATACCTATGGAGTAAGTTTAGGGACATTTCCCCTCTGTCAAAGTTATTAGCAGGAAAATCTAATACGTTTATAAAAACTATTTCAAAAATCTATTACGAGCATTTCGTTCATCGTTTTCAGTGAGTAAAGAGCTCCGTGAAAATGCCTTAATGTATTGTTTTTAGGTGTAAAAAATGTTCTACTATGTCTAGTTTACAAAAATTTAGATATAATTTCACATGTAATTATAGTTTCACTTTTTTATCATTGCTATTATGCGCTACGATACGCTAAACAGACAAAATACATTTTAACTAAATGAGGTTTGAAACACGTTTATGAATAAGCGGGTTAGTGTTTCGAATTTGTATTAGATCTCGCCCACGTAATTGGCATTTTAATTCCGACGTCAGTTCAAGGTCATTTTGTCTCACTTAGTGAGCAAAATCGAATTTTGCTCACTGAATTTAGGCAGCAAAGAACTCTCGTTCGAGCTGCTGAGGTGAAAGAATATTTACTTGCTTTAAATAACCATGGCTACCTTGATCATAATTCGGACTATTTTAATTTGAAACCTCCCGATCATACCTATAACACTAAATCCATGACTTCAGGTAAACTATTCGTCCCGAGAGTCAATAACTATTATGGGGACAGAAGAACGCGTAAGAAACGCATCACGTCTTCTCAATAGTTTTCCGAAAGCAATTCGATGCGAGAAAGAGTACACTATATTTAAGAAAAGATTAAAAAAACATTATTTAGACTTAGCGTAATAGATTGTCTATACATACTTAGATGTTATATATTTATTTAATGAGACTGCGATCCCACAATTCCCACAGTCAAACTATTATCATAGTTTTGTGGGGCAATGTACTAGTTTTTAATTAAATATGTGCTTATTAAATAAAGAATAAATAATAATAATAATATTGGTTATTTTTTATCGTGCCTTTAAATAGTAGCATTATTAAATTTCTTTTAATTTTACATCGAGAATAACTGAACTAAACCAATCATAATTAATAAATAATATGTTAATATAATGCGTCTGACGCTATTTAGGTATTACATTGTCTTCAAGTTCACAGTCACACTGACCCTGACTGAGTGCCATCACTCTCGAATGTTTAAAACATCCTCCCGTTACCAATCCGACAGTCTGCAGTATCTCGGTGCACTCTCGCCCGCAATGGCGTTTCCAATCGCTTACGCCTTTGCGGCTGCCGTTGCTATTTACCTAGTCCGCCTATACCACAAGACAACCAACGGTATTTGCACATCCCTAAAAACTCTTGAAGGAAAAACAGCGATCGTCACTGGAGGAACCACCGGCATGGGCCTCGAAATAGCCAAGGATTTCACTAGAAGAGGCGCTAGGGTCATCATCGCTTGCCCTTTTGAGCAGGAGGGCGTACACGCACAAAAAATAATTGAAGAAAAAACTGGCGTCAAACCCGTTTTCAAACTTCTTGATTTGGGATCTTTGGAGTCAGTTAGAGAATTCGCTGCCGATATTTTAAAGAATGAAGACAGATTGGATTTGTTGATTAATAACGCGGGCGTCGGGATACCTAAAAACTTTAAAACAAAAGACGGTATGAACTTCATAATGCAAGTAAATTACTATGGACATTTCTTGCTGACGATACTGTTAGTTCCACTTTTGAAAAAGACTGGAACGGCCGCAGAACCGGCTAGGGTTGTCAACACATCTTCAATATTACATCAAATCGGGGGAATCGATCTAAACGCCAGCAAGTTTGGTATAAGCTGGCTGCGGCATGTCTTCAGTTACGCAAACAGCAAGTTTAGCGTGATACCTTTTTCGAGGGAGCTAACTAGAAGATTAAAACGAGCTCATGTTGTTATCAACAACGTGGACCCTGGTGGCGTAGGAACAGGCATTTTCTACAGCGGTGGTCTGCTATTCGGTGCAATCCTGAAGCACTGGGCCTTGTTCTTTTGCAAGACGCCCAGAGAAGGCGCTCAGACAGCGATACATGTCGCCTTGGATGTAGGAGCTGGCCAAGTTAGCGGAGAATTCTTTAAGGACTGCAGACTGGCTCGGGCGATACCCGCGGCCTATAGATATAAAACTGCGAAGGTCTTGTGGGAGGAATCCGTGAGACTAGTGAAACTGACTGATGAGGAGCTGGAGAGATGTTTGGAATAAGACTGCACATAAAAAGCGGGAAATTAAGAAGGTAGGGTAGGGGCGTGAATTAGAAAACCACTTTCTGTGCTAGAAGAAATTATAATATTTATATAAAACCGAACCCGGGGCCGCGGCAAACCTCGACGGCGATGGCGAGACGACCTTGACGCCTTCGATAGAAACTGGTGGGAGACGGCTCAAGACCGGGACACGTGGAAGGGAAGGAGGGAGGCCTTTGCCCAGCAGTGGGACACTCTTGGCTCCTATAAATAAATATATATCATAATTCATAACTATTTATGGGGCTTTACACTATTTATTTAATAGAAATAGACATTATACCATTAATTGAATTTTCGCATCAAAAGTTTTGTGTTTTAAATACCTCTTGGTATAATTATGAGTTGTTGATAAGCTTTATTTATTTTTAATTAATGAATGCAAATAAATAGTCATTATTTTTATTATTTTTTTTATATTTTGTTTATAAAAAAATGAAGTAAATTTGGTTGAACTGCCCAAAAAATTGGGTATTCAGGTAAAAAATAGTTAGGGACAGTCGCCGATTAATTAATACAATATTGAATCTTAATACAATGGAGTAAGGCGTTGCCTGTACCGTCAGCAGCAAAAGTTGCTAAGCGGGTAGGGTGTTCAAAATGAGTTGGACACGACAGAGCTTGTGTAGGTCATTATGAACACCCTACCCTACCCTACCGACTGTACTTAACCATTTTATTCCTTCAATCTAATCATAAATTGTGGACGAGTTTAGTGCAAGGGACCACTTTGTCGATTTACAAGGACACAATACAATACAATACAAATACTCTTTATTGAACACCTCAAAAACAAAACCAGTACAGGAAAAAATATAAAATTAAATTAGAAGTAAACAAAAACGTGTACTAAATCGTCGTGTCGTGTGTAAATCGCACACACACACGACACGACGATTTAGTACACGTTTTTCTTCAACAAATAGATAGTTAGATACTAGTAGTTTTAGAAGGTACTAGTAACTCCAAATCGACAAAGTGGTCCCTTTGTCCGTACACTGCCACAATTAGGTAATACTATTACCTACTAAGTAGGTATCGTACAAGGTGCCGATTCAACTGGCAAGTTGCGAGCGAATTTACATTAAAATCTGCATGTAAATAAACCTACTAATTTGACCTACTGAGTGCTAAAACTACGACTAAAAGTATAGGTATGTATAGTCTCTAAGATTATTCTTGGTCTGTAAGGGATTAGCGTCTTATCGTCCGTTGGGAAACTACATACTGGAGGTGCCATAAAAAAGGTTCAGAGCGCTAATGATTGATAAGGTATTATCAACTCTTTAACTCTAGACTTAAGACTCAAAATTAATAATTAATTAAAGCATCCTGCGCGGGTGACCATGCAGCACGTGCCAGAGTGGCGCGTGCCGTGGCAGGTAAAGTTGCCGGTAGTTATACAGTTATTTTTGCATCTACTGGCTGGAGACATGGAGTTGATAATTCCTTAACAATAATGAGCGTTCTGCACCCTTTTTTTATGGCGCCCCCAATTTGAGTTTGCCAACGAGCGATAAGACGCTAATCCCTTACAGACCAAGAATAATCTTAGAAACTATACCTAATCTGATAATTTATTGGGGAGAAGTGGCGAACGTAGATACGGTTTTTTTTATTCCGATGAAAAGGCAAAAGTACAGTAACTAACTAATAGAAACTAATGTTGCCTTGAAAAGTTATATTAATTATAGAGGAGCAAAATGTCTTGCAAGATGGAATGTTACTTTTCTCTTGAGTTGTACAAGAGTAGAATAGGAAAACTTTATTTATTAATAAACTATACAAGAAATGGAATTCGTATTACATTAAACGTAAAAAAAATAACTATAACCTTAACATAACCTAATTATTATTATTACACTTGCATGGAATAAAATCTAAATTCGGAGCGGCAAAAAAAGAAAAAAGTGAATTCACATCAAAACATGTTTTTTTTTCCGTGCAAGTCAGTATTTTTTGGTATACTGAATAATTACTAATTATTACAGGGTACTTTGATGTCTTTGATTTATAATCTGGGCCACTTTGATTCGTATTTATTTTATCACGTTTTATTATAGTAGTTTATGTAACTGTTACGTAATACGTCCTTAAAACAAGAGTGGTTTTATGAAACGAACGAAGTGAGTTTCATAATAAGATCACACGAGTGTTTTAAAGCCTAATTACGTACAGTTGCATACACTGCTTTATCTACACACATATTTTAAACCCGAAATGATGAATGAATGACTGCCATTACACGGATTGCACCGCCATCGCCATGGCCAACTCGATTGTGTCGGTCGGGGGGGCGCGTGCCGGCGGTTGGACGGGCGCGTGCCGGCTGTCGGGGAGCAGCCCGGATTTTCATAATGAAATCGAATTTTTGATTATTATTTGATAATAATAACATCGTTACAGATAAGACATTTTTTCTAAGTTCTAACAAAACAGTCTATTTATGGTGTTCATAACGTGCGGTTTTTGAACGCATCATGGAGGGTTTATGATATGGGCGTAGATAAAAAATTAAAGCCAAAACCGTTTGTTCATTTGTTTTGACCTCTATGAATTAATTTGTTATTATGCTATTGTACAGTCGAGGTCATAAATATGTTTACGCTTTTTTACCTACTCAAATGCGGTCGCTAACAATTAGTATGCAAACGCATTCGACTAGGTAAAAAAGTGTAAACATATTTATGACCTCGACTGTACAAGTATTTTTTACGCCCTTTTATGTAATTTATACAACATGAATACTTTGCTAACCTTTAGCAACATGTGCACAACAACGTTCTTTGCTCTTGTCTTTATTCTGCATTACACATGAGAGCTGTAAGTGCATTGGAGAACCAGTTCGAAAAGGGATTTTATTGCGCTATAATATGATATACAATTGAGTGAGTTTCCTAACGGCTGTTACGACCTTATGGGATGGGTTCAGTACTATTATCATCGACTGTTGTACAAGTCAAAGTCAAGATTGACATGGCGCTTTAACCCGCACAGTAGCAATATATATGTATTTATATAATACAATTATATATTTATAAATCGTTTTTTTTTCAGATTAGAAAAATCGTGCGATTGTCGTCATGCGATTTTTGGGAAAACGATTTTAAAATTTGCTATTTTGCATCGTATTGGTTTAAGCGTATCACTAATAGAGGAAAAAAGTAGTTTCATTTATATTTTGCCCAGATATGGCTGAAAAAAATACAGCTAAAGTGTCGAAATCGACCGTTATTTTTCTAATCTGAAAAAAACGAGGTATAGAAGAATATATTATCTTAATAATCATAAGCTCTAAATAAAAATAATTGTACCATTTAGTCACCGTAGGTAAATACTTGTAGGTACCTATTAATTAGACAATAGACTCTTGGCTTGTACCTAAAACGTAAAAATAAATATTAAAATGAATTAGTTTTAGTAATTTTCCAAATTAAATAAGGTAAAGTTAAATATGACGTAAATATATTACTTATGTAATGTTTTATATTCGTCGAAAGTATTTATCTTGAATTAAATTTAAATATTTAAAGTACATTACGATTAATAAAGTGCTAGTTGTATATTTGACTGAATTATGTTGTAGGTTAAGATTGGCATAGATTCGTGTTGTTAGGTAATGCATGGTTGCATAATGCAACGGAAGCGTTTGAGGCCGGTTCTTCGGAGTTAATATTTTAGTGTTGCGTGTTACATAATAAAACAATTATGACATAGTTATTACTGCACTAGCATCTGCCCGCGTCTTCGTCTAGGAACTGTTAACTTACTCTCACGGGTCAAGGTCGGCTGGCTCATTATCTTGTAAGTACTTATACGTAAGTTAGTCTACTAGAAATGTAACGAATGTTGTTTTTTGAATATTCGCGAATGCGAATGCGAATGTGGGGTCAATAGCCTTGGCACAAGGAAAGTGGTGCCTATAGATGAATGATTCAGCTGTGATATTTATTAAGATTTTTTTTAAGTAGGTACTAGATGTTTTGTTAACAGGATTATTTTCGAAATCATGAATCAACAAAAATATATAATTCATTAAGATACTTACAAGACACATTTGCCGTGATTGTAAGTTCCCTTTCAATATTTTTCTTAGATAAAATGCACTTAAATATTCGCAAATGTTCGCATTGAATTTTGCGAATGCGAATACCCAAAAACATGCGAATACGAATAGTCTACTTGCATCCCTAGGGAACTTTGTCGTAGCATACCTACGTCCTATATGATATGAAATGTTATATAAATGTTTAAAAAAAGGGAAAAATAAAAATAAAACGAAATCTTTAGTGTTATCCAATTAAAATACCCAAATGAGATTTCGAGGTCAGAAACAAAACATTCAACAAAATAATTTCATTTGCTTTAACTCTTGTCCAATGTAATTTCATCAATCATCACTATTGACGGATAAAAAATCCCTTAACAATCCATTTGCCAGAGCTACTGCTGCTATTGTTGGTATGAAGAAAGAAATTATCTATCTAATCATCTTGACGTATCCATTGTAATTGCAGCAATCAAACCATTTATATTGTATTCGTTACAATTTCGTACTTATGGTGGTGATAATTGCAAGTTAATTCGTAGAAAAAAGTAACAAAGGGATACCATAGGAATTGGATAGCTGTTTACACAATGCTGGACCATTGTGTAGACAACTACCTAAGAAACAGATTGTACCTATTAATAACGATCCAATTAAAGGAAGGTAATTAATTTTCCACCTTCCTAGCTCGGAAAGGCCTTTTTTAATACAGTTGCTCAAAAAAGTGCTTTTCTTGTAGTGGTTTAGCGTGCGGAAAGTTTGATATCGCGCACTAGTGCTTTTTACTTTTCCAGCCAATCACAGCTAATGACACTGACAGACAGCCAATCACAGCGCCGCACCGCACCGCGCGGAGCGTTCGGATAGATGTACTAAAGTAACCTCAAAGTGAATAATTGACAATTTTATAATTTTTTCGCAACTGTATTAAAAAAACGTCGTTCGATACTCATGCGTAAATGTCATTCTTCACTCGTCCCGAGTCTTGCCACTCGCCTACGGCTCGAGGTAAGATATCTCGGTACTCGTGAAGTAATGACATACTTTCCGCACTAATATTGAAATGTACTATTTTATTCTTTAGAAACAGATAGTAAAACTGCGTTTTATTCACAAGAGTGCAAAGAGTATTAACAGTATTATCTACTTTGCTAACATACGAGTGCCCTTGGTGCGAGGTATCTAATGTCTTTCCTCTAGGTAGATATATATTTATATACTTCTGGATTGGATAGACCTAGAAATTATAATTATATGTGTGCGCAAGAAATCAGCGTATCAGGGAATCACAGTATCTGTAGATTCTCCCACAGCTTATATTTCTAACCCATTTGTTTTCTTTCCAGCCAGCAAAAGTGGCGCAGTCCCTCCTCCTCTTCTGCCAAGGCCAGGGTCTGCTGACCTCCCTCCCCCCGCCCGGCGTCGAGCGGCGCATGTCCCGCGCCATGTCGATGGAAGAGTACGACAAGCCCAACATCCGGCGGCTCTCGCTCACACCGAGCGTGTCGGAGTCCCCGCCACCGAGGAAGCTGTAGGCTGACACGCTGGATAGGAGTGAGGTGTCTATACGCGCCGGAGATAAATGGGGGTCGAAAGTCTTTACAGATGGCGCCAGCATAGCTTGTACCTGTCAGTCCTACCAATAGTGTCATGTTCTTGTTTTCTTGGAAATGTCTGACCCGGATGAGCTAGCCTTTAAGCCAAATCCCATACAACAATACGAGTGACAGGTACAAGTTATGCTGGCGCCATCTGTCCGAACCATTGACAGTTGCCAGCCCCGTTGAAATATGTTTTTTAGGAATTATTCCGATTTTTCCCCGCCATTGTCACTGCGCGAGGGTATTAAAAATAGACATAGATCACATGGTTTCTATATTTTGTGAAAGCTGAATCGGTTTAGCCGGCTATAAATGTCTTCACTGAGCCACAGGCTTCGAAACAATTATAGAAAAAACTCATCGAAAAAGTAGTCGAAATATCCAGTAGGCTTCTTATTTACTATTTGGACGGTTGGAGTAATGCTGACACTGTAATTGGGTCCGATGCCGGCATACATATCTTACTAGGTACTCGGAGCCAATCTAATGAAAAAACTACATGCCAGCCACTGTTGCACAAGTGGCACTAGCGCGAGATACGTCTCTTTCTAAATGTTACAGTTAGAAGAGACGAATAGTATACATATATCTCTTGAGATGATATCGCGGTACACTCGTGCTAGCCTTGCTGTAATATCATTAAAATTCGGAGTATCACGCTATAATTGTGTTAACTTTTAATATTATTACTTGCAAAAATACATACTGGAGAAGTAACTTTAGATTAACGCCTGTACATTTTTATTAGCAATGTACAACAATGTTACACCACTTTATATTTTAGCAGGCGCTCAGAATTGTAAAATTAGAATGACGTGTAAAATGTGGGTTACCCATAATATGTTACCAGCTATTAAATGATAGTTTTATAGTACGTATTTAAAGGTATTTTTGGAAAGATGGATGATATTTTAACTCCCATTTTACTCCACACTTGTAAATTAAGATGATTTGCGAGACATATCGTCATATTATGGTATTTGTACGGTCCACAATTTTAATATTTTAGTTTATTTAAATTGTTGGTAGCCAAAGATAGAAGTAAGTCCAATGTAATTTAATATTTATTTACCTACTGTAGAGGTACAAAACGTAATGGTGATGCTCCTAAATATTAAAAAACTAAATTGTTTTTATTTAATGAAATGTAATGCTTGTTTACCTGCATAATCACTCAGAATTTAAAAATAAAAAATAAAGGCACGCTAATAGTTATTCTGGTTTAAGACATTTATTTCTCATAACGAATTTACAAAATTCACTTAAATGAGATACACTAATATATTAAGTATACTTTTAAAGCTAGCGTGCAGTTAACAATTATATTTTTACAATAAAAATAATCTTATATAAATACTATATTATTATTTGTTATACATCATAATTATCATAAAGTGGGTAGAAATGGTTTGTAGCATTAACAACGGCTTAGAGAACGAGTTACTTCGACCGTCCTGTTCAGATGCGTCACAGTGTAGATAACAAACAAAAATATTCAAGAGTTATAATGACAGCGGCAAGGATGGATGCGGTATAGGCGGTATAGCCGTGCACACTAGTGATGTAATACATTATTTGAATTATTATTTGGTATTAAATTTTTCATTGTAACGGGTTATGATTATGACCTAAAGTTGTATTATTTATTTAATTATGTATTACACTTAATGTAACAATGAATTTACATTTTTATTTTTATTAGATTATTTATTTATTTACATTATTTAATTATTACACTTAATGTAACAATGAATTTAAATTATTTAATTAAATTTATTACTTTATTTTTCTTTTTTCTTAGTAATATTTATTTATTATTATTAATTTTAGTTAGGTATGTGTAGGTATATTTATTATGTATATCTAGTGTCAAGTTTGTATATTTGAATATTTAGAGATTATAATTAATATAATACCTAATGGATTAGTTTCTTATTATTATTCTAATTGTAGATTGTTGAATATATGAAATTTTAAGTGTTTTTTAAAGGTAGTTATGGATTTCGACTCTTTAATATTTTTCGGTAATTTGTTATATATTTGAGCGCCTTCGTACACGATGCTCTTTCTCCCATAATTTGTCCGTGGTGACCGCAGTATTAAATTATTCGCACTTCGTAATTTCATCTTTTGTACTTGATGTTTTTAGGGTTCCGTACCTTAAAAGGAAAAAAAACGGAACCCTTATAGGATCACTTTGTTGTCCGTCTGTCTGTCTGTCTGTCTGTCTGTCTGTCTGTCTGTCTGTCAAGACCATTTTTCTCAGGAATGCGTGGAGGTATCAAGCTGAGATTTATACCAAATACTTAGGTCTATTGTCCCTTGAAGCTGTGAAAAAATCAAACTTAAAAGCCAACGCAATCAAAAGATACAGTTGTTTATGCTGCAAATTTTAGAGTTTTCGGCACTCGCAAAACCTACGGGGTACTTCCCATGAACTCAGAAACTTGAAATTTGGCACGAAGCAACGTCATATAGCATAGACAAAGGAAAAATTAAAAAAAGTGGACATTTTTAGTAAAATCATACAAAAATATATATTTAAAATTTCAAACGTACTACCTTTTTCCTCGTAAACGCGTGAAGCTATTAAGTTGAAATTCATGTCAAATACTCAGGGCTATAGGACTTTTCAGATGTAGCAAAACCAAATTTTTATTTTAACGCAATCAAAAGAAATAGCAATTTAAGTTGCATATTTTGAAACTGTGTATTCGCAAGAAACTCAAAACCTAAAGGGTACTTCCCGTAAACTCAGAAACTTGAAACTTGGCACGAAGAAACTTCATGTAGCACAGACAAAGGAAAAATTACGAAAAGTAGAATTTTTTTGTAAAATCATACAAAAAAATATATTTTAAATTTTAAACTTACTACCATTTTCCCCGTAAACGCGTGAAGTTATTAAATTGAAATTCATGTCAAATACTCAGGGCTGTAGTACCTTTCAGATGTAGCAAAACCAAATCTTTAAGTCAACGCAATCAAAAGGAATAGCAATTTAAGTTGCATATTTTGAAACTGAGTACTCGCAAGAAACTCAAAACCTAAAGGGTACTTCCCGCAAGCTCAGAATCTTTAAACTTGGCACGAAGCAACGTCATATAGCACAGACAAAGGAAAAATTATAAAAAGTAAACATTTTTAGTAGAATCATACAAAAAAAATTTTTTTTAATTTTAAACTTACTACCTTCTTCCTCGTAAACGCGTAATGGTATTAAATTGAAATTCATATCAAATACTCAGGTCTATTATATCTTTCAGCTGTGGCAAAAACAAACTTTCATGTCAACGCAATCAAAAGAAATAGCAATTTAAGTTGCATATTTTGGAGATGAGTACTCGCAAGAAACTCAAAAATAAAAGGGTACTTCCCGTAAACTCAGAAACTTGAAACTTGGCACGAAGAAACTTCATATAGCAAAGACAAAGGAAAAATTACGAAAAGTAGACATTTTTAGTAAAATAGTACTTAAAATATTTTTATTTTATTTTAAACTTACTACCTGTTTCCTCGTAAACGCGTAGAGGTATTAAATTGAAATTCATATCATATACTCAGCACTATAATATCTTTCTGCTGTAGCAAAACGAAACTTTCATGTCCACGCAATCATAAGAAATAGCAATTGTTTTAGGTTTTTACGGAACCCTCGGTGCGCGAGTCCGACTCGCACTTGGCCGGTTTTTTTTTGTAAAAATTATCTGTGAGTGTATATCTTTTTGAAGTATTTTACGGACTAATAAACACGTATAATATATGTATGACTGAGGTATATTCATAATTTTAAGAGTTTTGTACATTTTTTTAGTCGGTGTTTGAAAATCATAGTTAAAAAGGGCCTTAAGCAATTTATTTTGGGCTATTTGTATTTTAGACAGATTGGTTTTTGCTGCTGTCCCCCAAACTTCGATTAAATAGTCAATATGTGGCTTGATTAAGGAGTTATATATAAGATATTTTATCTTTTGTGGGAGACATCGGGCAATACCTCGGACAGCACCAGTTAAAGAAGTAAGTTTAGATTTTATTTCATCGATATGTGGTCTCCATGTCAATTTACTGTCGATTATTAAGCCGAGATATTTTTCGCTCGTTTTAATATTTATTTCTTGATTATTTATTGATGGTGGGGTGTAGTCATTGATTTTTTTATTTTTTGCAGTAAAAATTACATAATTTGTTTTAGCAACGTTCATGGTGAGCAAGTTTTGTTGAAGCCATGTATTGAGAAGATCTAAATCCGTTTGTACTTCCAACATTATGTGTTCTATGTCATGTCCATAGTAAAAAAGACTGGTATCATCGGCGTATAAAGTCAATTTGCCTTTTAACCCTATGTCTTGGATATCATTTATATATAGTAAAAACAGGAGTGGCCCCAAAATAGATCCTTGAGGTACGCCATATGATATCTGTCTAGGGCTGCTTTGGTGTTTGTCAATTTTAACTAGTTGTTGACGATTTGACAGATAAGATGTTATTATTTTATGGGCTTCTCCTGTAATTCCTATATTTCGAAGTTTTTTTAGAAGTTTTTCATGGGAGACCGTGTCGAAGGCTTTTTTTAAGTCAATGAAGACACCTAATGCAATTTGTTTTTGGTCAATTTTCGTTTTTATTGTGGTAACTAAGTCGATTGTAGCAGATAGCGTATTAGATCTTGGTCTGAAGCCGTATTGATATGGCGATATAATATTTTTTGCGGTAAGAAATTTATTTAGACGGGCGTAGATAACTTTTTCATACACTTTAGAGATCATAGGGAGTACTGAGATAGGGCGGTAATTTCCGGGATCGGTTGTGCAGCCTGATTTAAAAATCGGAGTTACTTTTGCGGTTTTTAAGGTATCGGGGAAAGTGCCCTGTTCTAAATTTTTGTTTATACAGTTGGTAAGTTCATCGCTTATTATTGATTTCACGGATTTTACTAATTTCGCTGTAATGCCATCGTAACCAGCACTAGTGTTTGCTTTTAGATTTGTTATGATTTTGCTTATTTCGTCTGTAGTGGCTGGCTCTAGTTGAATAAGGTTCTCAGAATTATTTGATTGAAAATCTGCACGATTCTGAACAGGATTATGATTATTTACTGCAATTTTATCAGCGAGCGATGATCCTATCGTGGAAAAATATATGTTAAACTGCTCGCATATTTCTGCTGTCTCTGTAATGATCTTTGAATCCATATGCAGTTTAGCTGGTGGTGTGGTTTCTTTTCTTTTATTATGTGAGAGTTCGTTTATTAGGTTCCACATCTTCCTAGGCTTGTGTGCGCATGCCTTAAAACTCTCAAAGTAGTAATTCTTTTTTGCGTATTGTATATTATCTGTTACCAGTTTTTTCTGTTGCTCGAGCTCTTGCTTTAGTTCTTCGTTCTGTAAATTTTTATTTTTATAGTTTTGCCAAAGTTTATTTCTTTTGTCTATGTCATTTATCAAATCTTTATTGATCCAATCTTGCTTTGGTGGATTTAAAATTTTATATTTTTTAATTTTACATTCAATCAAACACTTTTGTAATTTCTCCTCAAGATGTTCATATACGTTATTCTCATTGTTATTTGTTTTAAGGAGTTTATAGAATTTATCATAATTTATTGCGCTGTATTCGACTTTGTTTCTTGGAGGTGGTTCATATTTCTTGATTTCACAGTATATTTGTTTATGGTCGGCCAGTTGTGAGTCTATAATAGCAAGATGAAATTTATTTTGTTTAAGGTTAGAACATACGTGATCCAAGATCGTTGAAGTTGTTGATGTCTGGCGAGTACAATATGTTGAGTTGATTTTGTTCAGTATTTTTATATCGTTTTCTTTAAGAGTTTGTTTATATTCCTTCGTAGACTGGTTGGGTTTAAGAAGATCGTAGTTGAAGTCTCCAAAAATTAACACTCTCTTACGTCCTTTCAGTTGCTTGGAGTACTCTTCCAGGAACTGAGCAGAGTTTGTGCGTTCTGGTTTATATATCGTTCCAATATCTAGGGAAAACTTTTCTACACGTACCCATACAAAATGGTTATTAATAAAATGATCAATATCATAAGGTAGGAAAGGAAGTAGGGAAAAGGTATCGTTTAAATAATGTCACACTACTGATTTCGCCAAACCCAAGGTGCATAACAATATAGAGTTTTATGTGCATAATCAATATTTTTTCATAAATATTCAGAGCTCTATTGTTTTGTTAATATTTTTATTATTTTTATTCAAGATTCTATTTTTGTGCAATGTAAATTTACTGTAGGTAAATTTAATGTGTATTTTATTAAAAAAATATACCTACGTTTACCGAATTACTTGATGTTTTCACGATGTATTGTAGTACCTACTTTTAATCCTTTTAATGCGATGGATGAGCGGAGCGTCATTAAAAAAAAGTCACTAACTAGCGCCAAAGTCACTAACTAGCGCCAAAGTCACTAACTAGCGCAAGCGAGCCAATATTATAAACCTTACTGCACGGCTTGCATATCATCTCTGCCTTATAAAGGGTTTACCTTTGAACCGCCAAACATAAAAAAAATCACTTTAAATTTTGAACTCGGGTCATAAATAGTCATAATTTACGACGGTGTCATTTCTGTTGTCACTTTGTCTCATACGAGTATATGACGGACCGGAACCGGATACCAATGAAGGGGTATTTGATACGGTTGTTTTTACAAACCCTATCAACTCGGTATGCAATAGAGATGGGCCGACTAGGGTTTTTGCCGACTACACAATCGGCCGACTAATCGGTTTTCAAATTGCCGATTAATCGGCCGACTAGTCGGCACTGCCGATCGTAGGTTTTGGCTAAGTTCGGGTGCAATCGGAAACGCTCGTTTCGCTTCGTCCGCCGAGCCATTGGCTATCACGCGTTCATGTTCATGTTTTGACACTTTTGAACAGTTTTGTTTACGAACCGGCGCTGGCGAGTTTGATGGCAAATCAAATAGAAAACAAACACTACTAATGAGATTTAAATTTCATAGCTAGAAAAGGGTTAAACTTCTGCCAAATTCTTATTTTCCTGTAGGTATTAAAGTGCCGAATATTCGGCATTTTTTGCCGACTAGTCGCCGACTAATCGCCGACTACAAATGATGCCGAATAGTCGGCTTTCCCGACTAGTCGGCGACTAGTCGGCCCATCTCTAGTATGCAACATCATTGGCTTACGCAAAGGTAAGCGCTTACCGCATCGAATAACCCTATCATTGGGTTACCCCATCGAATAGATTAATCAAATGAAGGGGTTTTCCGGTCCCTGGCGGTTAAAGGGTTCTTGGCGCTGTGGGCATGATTGATAATGATGACTGCTCATGACATTCGTGGCTTGATGGCACTAAATAGTACGGCGCGTTACCGTCGTCGTATGCAAAACGTCACTCCCACGTCAGGGTCACGGACAGACACAAAGGGATATACAAATCTTACTTGGAAGTATACACTTATGGTGATTGTGGGCACTACCCCATGACACCTTTACGCGTTTGTTCAAAAGGTCCAGCAAGGTGAATACTAAGTAGGTATTGATAAAAGAGCAAAACGTGTGCTAATGCCTACCTAGCTTATGCCGCTGATAGTGTCTAAATAAGATGCGAAATTAAAAAGGCAGATAAAACTGTACAGTTTATTGGACAAGCACATCAAACAGTCACGAAAACTTTTTAAACATTTTAAAAACACGAAGTACAAATTACACCATTACACTTACAATATCAGTTACCTACGCCACAATACCACCAGCAAATTCCAAATAGAACCAATACTTTGAAATGAGGCTTCGCCGTCGAGCATTTGCTGAATAATTTAAAAGAAAAACGCCAAAAAACTTAACTAAAACAGTCGCAAGATTGCTCGACGAAGAAAGGCAAGCTGCAAGGGAGCTACACTCTGACAAGCCGCTTCTATTAACAAAATTATTACAAAATGGACTAACACGCTGAGGATAGGGGCTAGTCGCTCCGCGCCTACTGCGGACATTTTCGGACCTTTAAACAATTTCAGAGTACTGCTATAATCAATATTGTTAAAAAAAAATATGGCCATGGTTTTAGGGCGTCCGCTTCGGCGCTGTGACGTCGCCATTTTGAAGTCCAAGAGACTAGAAAAATTCCTAACCCCACGCGCAAACAGAATAGGCGAAATGAAGAACAGAACCAGCTAGTTGGTGGTATTGTGGCGTCAAAATCATTTCATCGTATGATCTAATATAAAAAAACGCTATAAACGCGATATTGCCTCGGTCACGCGAAAAACGCTCAATGCAAATCGCTTGCGTCCGGGCGCCACACATTTGTAAAACGACGGATGGCACTCGACGCCTGGGAATCGCTTGGAGCGTTTTCTCGTGCCAGGGTTGAGAGGTCGGTCAGCTATAGTTCGTCTTCTCCAGGGAGGTCGGAGGTCTCGATGGCGACCTCGTCGTAGTCTCGCTCTAACGTGGCCAGATCCTCGCGCGCCTCGGAGAACTCTCCTTCTTCCATGCCCTCGCCCACATACCTGAAAGGGTTTGTTGTTAAAATATGACATGTAAGCAATTTCAAATATTCACTATATAAACGCAAATAAATGACACAGTGAATATTTTGAGAAACTCCCTAAAACTCCTCCCCTCTTTAATTATACCGTTTTTAATAGTTAAGTATAAGGTAAGTAAATAAAAGCACGGGTTGGTCACTCACCAGTACACGAAGGCTTGCTTGCAGAACACGAGGTTGAACTTGTGGTCGAGTTTTCCCCACGCTTCGGCGATGGCGGTGGAGTTAATGAGCAAGGGTCACTCACCAGTGCATGAAGGCTCGCTTGCAGAACACGAGGTTGAATTTGTGGCCGAGCTTGTCCTACGTCTCGGCGATAGCAGTGGTGTTGCTGAGAAACGGTCACTCACCAGTGCACAATGGCTCGCTTGCAGAACATGAGGTCGAACTTGTGGTCGAGTTTGCCCCACGCCCCGGCGATGATGGTGGAGTTACTGGGCAAGGGTCACTCACCAGTGCACAAAGGCTCGCTTGCAGAACATGAGGTCGAACTTGTGGTCGAGTTTGCCCCACGCTTCGGCGATGGCGGTGGAGTTAATGAGCAAGGGTCACTCACCAGTGCATGAAGGCTCGCTTGCAGAACACGAGGTTGAATTTGTGGCCGAGCTTGTCCTACGTCTCGGCGATAGCAGTGGTGTTGCTGAGAAACGGTCACTCACCAGTGCACAATGGCTCGCTTGCAGAACATGAGGTCGAACTTGTGGTCGAGTTTGCCCCACGCCCCGGCGATGATGGTGGAGTTACTGGGCAAGGGTCACTCACCAGTGCACAAAGGCTCGCTTGCAGAACATGAGGTCGAACTTGTGGTCGAGTTTGCCCCACGCCTCGGCGATGGCGGTGGTGTTGCTAAGCATTGACGCAGCTCGCTTCACTTGGGCTAGGTCACCGCCGGCGACTACCGTCGGTGGCTGGTAGTTTATGCCCACCTGAAGTCATAAGCATGCGGACTTTATATGAACCTGTTTATTTAAAGGGAAAAATCCCACGCCTGGCCTTGCTAATATGTACGTGAATAAACTAATTAACAAACGTGCATATACCTAGTACATAGCATATACTATAGATACACTACAAAAATCCCGAGTGACTAATGGAAAAAATATACATTCTTCCCTGATATAGCTGAAAAAAAAGATACATCGGGCAAAGGCCTTTTGCTTTATCTATAAGGAAATTTTATAATTTAATAACAACCTGCAAATACCTAGTTGGGCCATGCTCAGTGTAAGGTTCCGTAGTTGACGGCCTATTACAAAACCTCAGTTCAAAAGGTAATTTACTAAGGCGGCTATATTTGGCGGCGGACGGACGGACATGGCGAATCTATAAGGGTTCCTAGTTGACTACGGAACCCTAAAAACGAGGTATATTTAATGATAAAAATGAATGAGCAAAGGAGCTAGGAATGCAGTCACTGTAGTCCATATATTTTGCTAATTTTAGGTTTGGATTTACCTTGAATCCAGTAGGACACCAATCCACGAATCTGATTCCTGCCCGGCCCTTCATGGAAGCAATGGCCGCGTTTACATCCTACAAAGAAAAGAGATACCAATTACAAAAAATAGTACCAGGGAACACTGAAAATAAGTGATAAATGCTAATACTATTTTATTAATTCAGTAGGTAAGGTACCGTCAACTGCTACATCTTTACCTACGATACACAACTTTGCTTGGCTTGAAAAAGAAAAATGAGATGGGAGAAAGGCGGCCATCTCAAGAATTAGATATAAATAGCTGTTTGGTAAATAAAACCATGTTGTTCAAGCCAGGCAAAGTTGGAGCAGTTGACGGTAGGTAATCTTTTGCCTGGCATATCTGTGTATTTACAGTCAATCAGCATATTAGTGACAAGCTAGCACTACAGTAGACACAAACCTCGGGCACAACGTCGCCTCCTGGCAGGCTTAAAGAGTGGGTACAAAACTCGGGCACAACGTCGCCTCCTGGCAGGCTTACCTACAGAGTGGACTCAAACCTTTTGCACAACGTCGCCTTGTGGCAGATCTACAGAGTGGACACAAACCTTGGGCACAACGTCGCCTTGTGGCAGATCTACAGAGTGGACACAAACCTTGGGCACGACGTCGCCCCGGTACAGCAGGCAACACGCCATGTACTTCCCGTTCTGTGGGTCGCACTTCACCATCTGGTTCTGCGGCTCAAACAGCTCCGACGTGATTTCAGACACTGACATGCCCTCGTGGTAGGCCTGGAAAGAATATATTGATGATTGATTGATTTATTGTCCTATCTCCCCTGGATGGGGCAGAGGGCGTCCAGTCCAGAGTGCGCCGCCAGAGTTTTGAGCTTCGTGCTTGACTTCGCTCCAAGTCTTCCCAATAGCCTTCGCCTCTGCAACAATAGTCCGACGCCAGGTCTGCTTTGGACGGGAACGTTTACTTTTTTCTTGGAGATTCCAGTCTAGGGCTCGTCTCGGTATGTGGAAAGAATATATGGTCACACATAATTGAAGTACCATCAAGAAGGCAAGTCGATTTTTGCCGTAAACGGCCCATCGTCCTACAGATATATTAGCTAGTCACCAAGGACTGACAAATCGCTTCGATAAAATTAGACCAGCGTAAGCAAAACTACCAAATAAGCGTGAACGAATATGGAGGTCAAGTTGCACTAATCTCTTACTCGCGATAGAATCCATAGCTTTTGTGAACCAGATTTTGTTTGCGTCTATTTTTCTATTATCTCTAATGAAATGCCACATGTATAAGAATATTTTCCTTGTGGCAGTATTTTTTTATAATTTACGAACCAAAAGGCGCTTTTAAGCTGAATTTTCGAGGAATGACGTTAAGCATCAATGGAATCACTTAATTTGCTTATTCTCTCACAGCGCAGCTCTAGGATTGGTTCTCAACAAACACATTCCTCTCAACGCATCCTCGCTCATCTCTGTTGAAAACACAGCTTCGAACCTTGACCTTTGTGACCTTTTGAACGTGTAGCCAAAGGATAGTAGGATGGCCAAAGAGAGATCTCTCAGGGACCGAAGTCCCAATGAGAGGTGGTTGGAAGTTATGTATATACAAACTGACATCCGTAACTTCGTTAGCGTGATGTAGAACTTATATGGGACGCTTGATACAAGTTGCACTCGTAGTATGGAAGATGACAGTTTGTCGCCACTACGTCGCCATCTATCGGAATTGTGGCGCGACGCTAGAGACAGCTGGCAGAGACGCCACAAACGCTTTCTCTCACATCAAAATGTGGCATACACGCCAACATCTCAACTAGTGAGAAACTAATTTGAACCTTATCTGTCAACAGTAAAATTGCTTTGACTTTAGCAGTGTCTGCTATGATTACTATATAGTGGTCGTTGGCGTGGTAGGCACGACAGCACACGACCACTTTAGTGGCTCTTGGCGTTCAAAGGGTTAAGCTTCTTTGGCGAAGAGTTTAACCTACCTTGTCCGCTGAAACGACTGGAGCATAAGCAGCCAGCGGGAAGTGGATACGAGGGTACGGCACCAGGTTGGTCTGGAACTCCGTCAGGTCCACGTTGAGCGCACCGTCGAACCTCAGAGACGCCGTAATTGACGAGACCACCTGAAACCATGAGGTCAGCTTGTAGCAAATAAGAACTACAGCCTTATAGAAAGTCCACAATGCTAAATCCACAAAGAATCGTCTCGGTAGGTTTGACAAGAGTTGCCAAAAAACAGAACACATTTGCTCAAATTTTTGAACGCCATAGGTCATTTACGAAATCGCCACTCACACGCCAATATCTTAAATGAAAGCGAGTCAGTATAAAGCTTATTTAAAAGCATAAAAGTAATGATATGTCATTTTAGTTTTCAATTAATAGCAACATGAAGGAGTCGCGATATTGTTTGAGAAACTGTACCCTGTAAGATCCATCTGTTAAGAAAGCCCCAGTACCAGATATTTAAGAGATCAATCCGTTGTTCTCTGTTGAAACTTGTACCCAATAAATGCCTTTGGGTAAAGTTGTGCCTCTCTCAATTACATTTTCAGTTTACAAAATGGAGAATGATCTGTAGAACGGAATAACTGCTTTTGGGCATAGATTAACTTATATAGTGGAGCAGCACAGCCTTAGAACTTTTTGAAGCTCAAGCATTTATTAACGAATAGCGTACTAGACTATTCAACCACCGGGACCGGCCATATCTCTGTCATTTTCTATACAAAAAGTCTGCCGTTTTTTGCGGGGGAGGGGAACGTCAAATGTATGCGAAACGTCAAAATAGCCACGTCAGATACCTAAACGTCAGTCCATACAAAGAGTATGAGCACTGGTCATATATTTTTGGCAGAGGGGAACGCCTGTCAATGGCCGCTCCGGTTCGTTAAATGCTCTAAGGTACTAGTAGTAAACTAGTAGCTACTAGGTGGAGTAGCAGTGCAGTGCAGGTGACATTTTCTCTTATATTTTGGTTATCTTTAGGGGGCTTTCACGCAGATGGCGCGATTGGCTTGAGCTTCAAAAGTTCTAATGCTGTGCTGCTCTACTATATGAGTTACTCTATGCTTTGGGTAAGCCCCTACCTGTGAGATAAGTCTGTTGAGGTTGGCATAGGAAGGGCGCTCGATGGAGAGTCGCCGGCGACAGATCTCGTAGATCGCCTCGTTGTCGACCATGAACGCGCAGTCCGAGTGCGAGATGGTCGCGTGTGTGGTCAGCACGGCGTTGTATGGCTCCACTACGGCTGTTGAAACCTGGAAGATAATTACATTGTATTTTATACGTAACAAACTAAAATATTCGGAATGGGGAAGGCATCTGTCAATAGTATGGCTAGACGGTGCCAGCCAGTACTCACTATTATATAATAGCGCAGTGATCTCATTTACCCTTTGAATACGTCATATACAAAACACCACTCACACGCTAAGATTCCGGACGCAAGTGAGCCAATATAAACCTTACTTGAAAGTATGAAGGTCACTTTGACAGCGTACGCCATAACTGTGTCTTTAGCTGTGTGGGCACGACTACTTATGACACCTTTAGAAATTATTGGCCTTCAAAAGGTTAAATACACGTGTGGAACTGGATGAAGAATGAGGGAAGGGTTGAAGCGTTACCAATCCTTCCCTCCATTGGCACGAGTGTGCCCCCGGTAGTATAGCCGGAGCAGCCGGGGTAGCATCATGGTAGAATGATCGCGAGCCCGTGATGCTACCCGTAACGGCAGTTAGGGCAACGCCGCAGAGAGTTTAGTGGGTATACTCCTCACCCAGAAGAGTGAGTCCCACATAACCCCCACATGGATCTTCCCGGGTCCAGCGGACAATGCATTAACGAATTCCCCTCTGCGATAAAAAAAAGGTGGGAGTGATGCCAGGAACTGACCTGCGGCGCGGGGTATATGGCGAATTCAAGCTTGCTCTTCTTTCCAAACTCATCGGAGAGATTCTCCATCAGCAGCGACGTGAAGCCGGAGCCGGTGCCCCCGCCGAACGAGTGGAACACAAAGAAGCCCTGCCAACAGTCACCAAATGAAGGGTTTGGAAAGTGGACTTTACGAGGTAAGTTTAGTTTTCGATCATAATATTCATAACACAAATATTCGTATAATAAAATAAAAAATCCCTAGAATTTGAATATAAAATACTCCAAGACTTCCAAGAGTCAATCTGTAGGCTGGTACACTAGTCAGCCAGTTTATCGTCTCCGTAACATGCCCTAGGTCATGAGTAAGAGAAGTGGCCCCACATTATTGATGCTTTCGTATATGACAATATGATACGTAATACATGTCGCTTGGACACTTGACTATCAGTTTCCTTACCCTCTCAGTGACAGCTGGTTCCAAAACCTCCCGATCCGTGTAGTAGTGTCCGCGCGTGCAGTTTTTAGCAGCAACTTCCTTACCAGCTGTGATTCAGCTTAGGGTGGTAGTGTGTAGTACCTGTAGACCGGTGCACTGGTCGGCTAGCTTTCTTATTCTCTCCATGACAGGACCCAGGATCTCCCGGCCCGTGGAGTAGTGCCCGCGTGCGTAGTTGTTAGCAGCAAGTTCCTTACCAGCTGTGATTCAGCTTAGGGTGGTAGTGTGTAGTACCTGTAGACCGGTGCACTGGTCGGCTAGCTTTCTTATTCTCTCCATGACAGGACCCAGGATCTCCCGGCCCGTGGAGTAGTGCCCGCGTGCGTAGTTGTTAGCAGCATCTTCCTTGCCCGTGATCAATTGCTCAGGATGGTACAGCTGGCGATAGGCGCCAGTGCGAATCTCATCTAGAGCAAAAACAGAATTTGAGTTAAACAGGAATAGTCATTTAGTAGCTAAGGCGCCCGCCGGCCTTCATTGACAAAATGTTGACAGATTTTCTTTTGAGTTTTGTATTTAGTGCTTCTGTTAATAATTAAGATACCTACCATTGCGAAAATGTGAGGATTAGAGACCCGTGGCGGTAAAGGAGCTACCACTTTTAGAGGATAATTAAGATAAAGATAATTTTTTGCGTCAGGTTTAAGGCTCAAAAACCATTAATAGCTGTTTAGGCCCGAGAAATATCTCAAAGCATCCAAATTATTTAGCCGTTAGGGTTAACCTAAAAAAACATCGTACCAATAACAGTGGGCTCCAGATCCACCATGACGACTCGTGGCACCATCTTCCCCCTGTCCGCTTCAGAGAAGAACGTGTTGAAGCAAGAGTCGGAAGCCCTCGGGTCGGTGTCCAGGACCGGCAGCGTCCCATCAGGACTGATGCCGTGCTCGAGGCAGTACAGCTGCCAGCACGCCACGCCCATCTGCACTCCGGCTTGCCCGACGTGGATGGAGATGCATTCCCTCTGCTCGCGTGCAAAGAGGTTACACGTATTTTACTCGTTTAATAAAAGTGGGGGTGTATTTCTACAATAGAGGATAGGATGTAATACCTAAATGGAAAAATCGTGAAAAAAATTATATTCTAGATCAAATGGTAAGTAGCATAGAATTGCATGAATACAGCAAGCGCCTTCTGCGAAATGGTACAAGACAATATCTCATTATGGTAGCTAATATAATATCTTAATAAACGTCTGAATAAAATAATTGGTCGAAGTCAAATTCGACATGTATTTTTAGACATGTCATATTCAAAAAGTCAGTCTTCCATCATCATTAAAAAGCTGTAGATAATTTTGCTTGCATTGATGCCTTTGAAGCACGTTCTCAAGTATTCTTAGATACTATCTCAAATCTACACCTTCTACATTATATTCGAAAAGTTAACAAAATCGCGATTAGACACAAAACAATACCAATAACGATACAATAAAAAACGCAAGACGACCCGAGGCGGACAATTTCAGTTTATAATACAGGCTAAATTTACACAAACAGACGAAGAAAATATACACTGAAAAACTTACCATGATTAGTACTAATAATTTAGGTAGATCCGATGTAAAACACTATAAAAAAAGTAGAAATAAAACTAATATCAAACAAAAATTTTGAAACGGGACTGAAATTTTGAAAAAAAATGCGGATCTGTCCCCGCCTGACGGGCTGCTCGGATTCACTGTTTTTTATTCCCTGTTTGAATTTATCAAACCTAAAAATTTGTCAACTGCCAGTGTGTTCGAAGGAGGTTTAAGACATTTGTGATACTTGATAAATAATGAAGGAGGTTGGTACATAATACTTACACATCTCATCGTATTTATATACGATGAAATGTGTAAGTATTTTTAAGTACATACAGCAACGGCGTAATTTATCTACTTTCAAAAAAATATTGTTAAGGCTTAATCGTGCCAGAATAGGAAATGAACATTAAAATATTTATTTTTAGGGTAATAGTAAATAAATATGTCATTTCATTTGGCAAATGTACCATTTGGGGGTCGTCGTTTATTATTTCGTACGTTATACCATAGACTTAAATATATAGTAGACGGCCATAGCCTAAGAACTTTTTGAGGCTCCGAGTCAACTCCGAGTATTTAAATACTCGGGTAGCTAAATACTCGGAGCCTCAAAAAGTTCTTAGGCTATGGCCGTCTACTATATATTTAAGTCTATGGTTATACTGATTCAATAATGTATCAAGTAATAAAAGCGTAAAAGCTTATCTCCAAGTGTAAATAATACCTTTGACCAAATAATGCCACATTTACTTTTACGCAAAACATTTAGGTTCCGACCACGCTAAGGCTTCCACACATTGTCACTAGCATATGTCTAGTAATTTAAAACTTAGCATAGACGGAAAAAAAATCATAATATCTTTTACTTATTCCAAACTTGCCAAACTATTTATATTTGCCTCTAAACTTTAGAGTTGGGGTGGCAAGTGGCACAAGTGGTAGGGGAAGCGACTATTAGGGTCCTAGGATCGATGCCCAGCGCTGGCCTTGTATATTCACATCGGTTGAACGAGCTTCAGGCAAACTAGTTTTACTTGACCTCCATTAACTTCTCTTCTCACTCTAGCAATCTTCTTCTAGTTCTTCGACTTTCGAGGACTACAGACTACAGTCAGGACAGGGAGAGTCTGACGATTCTTCAACTTTATAACAAACGAGATAAGGTTCACCCATGGTCAGTTGATAATATCGCATGCACTGCCGTCAACTGGAAACCCCCAGGAGGCGAACGTAGATCGGGTCGTTCCGTGCAATCCTGGAAGCACTCTGTTGAGAAGGAGCTAAATAACATCGAGATGAGCTGGATTGACGGAGCGCTGCTGGATCGAGAGATGTGGCGTGAACTCCTGAAGGCCCATTGTACCTCTGGGGTAACATAGGAAGAACAACATGGTCAGTTCAAATAGTAAAATAATTATCCTTGGAAGGTCGGTGATGGAACGGGTAAGAGGGATAGGGATACGGGAGTAAGAGGAGATCATCCCTAAGAAATTATTTGGACCAAATTATATTTAGTGAAAATCACAAAGCTATAGTGAAATTGTGCACAAAATTCTAGATAATAATAAATCAATGTAACATCGTAATTTTTTTTACCTCTTTCCTTTTTAACCGACTTCAAAAAAGGAGGAGGTTCTCAATTCGACTGATTTTTTTTTTTTATCATATTTTTTTTTTTTTTTGTATGTATGTTACTCAATATCTCCGTGAATCGTGAACCGATTTTCAAATTTTTTTTTTAATCGAACAGGTATAACCCCTAGATGGTCCCATTGTCACCAAGTCGGGATCTGATGATGGGATCCTGGAGAAATCGAGGGAACTCTTCAACTATTATAGGCACACCTATAGTGATTTCACTATTTTTTACAGCAACTCGGCCACTTCCTCTTGGAATAGCGGATCCTAAGTGAAGTCGGTTCTTTTTTTGTTTAAAATTATTTAAGAGTAGATAAATAAAGGACAAGTCACCTAAGTTTGTTTTGTTTATTTGTGAAGGAAATATGTATTAAAAAATCTTGTTTTATTATTTTTCAGATTAGAAAAATTGTGCGATTGTCGTCGTGCCATTTTTGGGAAAACGATTTTGAAATTCGCCATTTTGCATCTTATTGGATTAAGCGTATCACTAATAGTGGAAAAAAGTAGGCGTATTTAAATTTAACCCAGATATGGCTGAAAAAAGTAAAGATAAAGTGTCGAAATCGACCGTTATTTTTCAAAAAAAAAAGAAATATACCTAGGGGCTGTCCATAAATTACGTACAAAGCCCCCCCCCCCCACCCTAAAATTATACAAAGATTATTATGCTTCGAATGGCCCGTTTCCTCCTACATTATGCTATCATCATCCGATGTCCAGACCCCCCCCCCCTATTTTAAAATGACGTAATTTATGAATAGCCCCCTAGTACTTTAAAAATCTGTTGTGATTTGATATTATACCCGCTGTGCACCTCGTTCGTGCACACATTGGTAAGTATACGAACTAAAAGCACTCCAAGTAATACCATGACAGTTCTTATGGTATTCTGGTATTGCTGGTAAGCTCGAGCTATCAACTCGCCCTCACTACTCAAGCAATTGGAATACCTTTGGATCCCACTGACCCTCTTCTCGATTTACATTTTTCGGGTCTCGATATTTACTTACTTATTGTATATACATGTTCTGGTACGTGAGGGTATTGATAGATTAGAATTCGTTTGAATAAATTATTTTTTAGAAAACATTAGTCACCCTTCGTTTCCAGTGTTCCAGTGTTGCAGTTTTTTGCAATATTCTATAGATTTAAAATGAACTAGTAGTCCGCCTCGAACTGAGAACTCGCGATTTACTTGCAAACGAGTTGACCAATATAACAAGACCCTAAGGAGGATTTTTATTCTCATTCTAGCTCCATAACCACTTGATCGATCCTGCTCATATACGAACTTACAAATTTTATGTATCTCTGCTACAGCCCCAAGAAATTTCATAAAGATCAAAAAAACGTTACTAAAGTTATCGTCGTACAAACTATCGAAATCAAAAAGCCATCCAAATGCCGAGACGTCCCAGTAGCCAGGTGACAGTTCGGTCTGGAGTTGTTTGAAAGAACTCACTTCGCTTACGCTCCGCGACATCGATAAAATGGCTATTGTTATCACTCGTTTTAAATTAATTTTCTTTAAAATAAATCAACATAATTATTTTTGATAGAAATGTGATAGTATTTTCAAAACAATTAATAAATTAAATGTATGAGTGACTGATGTTTTCAGAAGTTTTAGTTGGACTGTTGAGTTACACGTTGTATATATGAGCTTAGGACCCTACTCATAGCTTTATTTGTAATATATTCACGCAAAGACGCGTAAGTTCAGGGTCCACGAGGCAACCGGATGGCCCTTGGTATTTAAGCTCTCTACGTCTTGTGGAACCACTCCGCAACCCGAACTGACCCACGTTGGACTTGGTTTTTCATCATCCCCACATTCACCGGCTGGTCGGTTATCGATCCGTCAGTGTTGGAAGCCGGAAAAAAAGTGGGGAGGTAATGAAGTCTAACGTGGGTCACTCCGGGTTGCACAGGTCGATTCCTTGACACTTCGATAGCTCAAATACCGCGAGTCATCCGGTTGCCTCTCGGACACTAACTACGCGCGATTGCTTTAACTATAAGTAAGTAAGTAATATTTATAAATTACTAGCGACCCGCCCCGGCTTTCGCACGGGTGAAATTATACATATAAACCTTCCTCGTGAATCACTATCTATTAAAAAACCGCATCAAAATCCGTTGCGTAGTTTTAAAGTTCTAAGCATACATAGGGACAGACAGCAGGAAGCGCCCTTTTTTATACTATGTAGTAAAACACAGTTGAACAGTTTACACGGGTTGTCTGTGGTGCATTCCAAACTAGCCTGAAGCCTCCAGTGGCGGAGGGTCAAAAAAATTCTTAGGCAAGCCGGTGCTGAATTTGGCTTAAAATTTCTTCATGAGCTGTAGAAAAACTGCTCAGGCGCCTGAAACTAAGGCAAGCCGATAGGAATCGTGTTCTATGAACGCGCCGCCACTGGAAGCCCCTATACTTTTATATAAGTAAGTACAAAATGTTAACCACCCAACCGCCCATAGGAGTTTCAAAGAAAGCTGATTCATAAAGCATCCTCCACAAAACAAACTCGGGCCAAACCGGGACTTATAAATCAAGTAGCTTTTTATCACCTAATCAGCGTGACATAGTCATTGTATCCTTGTAAACATGCTTCAGTCGCAAAATAAAACCACCTAAACGACAGAATTAACATAGGGCAGATGCCCCGGTTTTGGCCACTTTAAGGAGAGTTTGACTATTCAAACGCCAGTAATTTTGTGTAAATAAGGAATTATGACACTCTGCATATACTAAGTCAATGAAAATATATTACTTTATTTATATTAATCACCGCTGTTAAGATTCTGACATTAGATCTTATTTTTTTCTTTAATGAAATGTCAGAAAAGGGCCCAGGAGCCAGTTTTGGCCACTTTTTTCTATAGCTCCTGACAACTAAATGGCAACTGATTTTTGACAGATGACAGTGTCAACAGTACTGCCATAATTTACTCTTATATTAAGTGTAAACCACAGATTTGTAAATTTTTGTATACGTGAATAAAGTTCAAAATGGCCAAAACCGGCACAGTGGCCAAAACCGGGGCATCTGCACATAGGTACCCATAATAATACACTACACAACTAGGGTGGTTTTCGTTTACTTTGGGCCAATAACAGTAGTGTTTAATGTATTTTATTAACTGACTTCAAAAAAGGAGGAGGTTCTCAATTCGACAGATTTATTTTATCATTATTATTTTGTTGTTTGTATGTTACTCGATATCTCCGTGAATCGTGGACCGATTTTAATTTTTTTTTAATCGAACGGGGATAAGCCCTAGATGGTCCCATTGTCACCAAGTCGGGGTCTGATGATGGGATCCTGGAGAAATCGAGGGAACTCTTCAACTGTTATACGCACACCTAGAGTGATTTCACTATTTTTTACAGCAACTCGGCCACTTTCTCTTGGAATAACGGATCCTAAGTGAAGTCGTTCTTTTTTTGTTTAAAATTATTTTAATTGTATCATGAAACCACCAAGAAATTATTGCTGAAAAATGGATTTTCCAAAACCATTGCCCAAATAAAGTTTGGCTCTCCTTATACACATTTGATGCTGTACACTCAAAACTAATCGGTTAATATATAGCTATGCCATGTTGCTTTCCCTAGGAATGACCCTAATCTCTCTCTCTGTTTTTGTAGTAAAATGGCATACAAAAATCGTTTTTTTTTTTACTTTTTAGGGTTCCGTAGCCAAAATGGCAAAAACGGAACCCTTATAGTTTTGCCATGTCCGTCTGTCCGTCCGTCCGTCCGCGGTCTAGCTCAGTGACCGTTAGCACTAGAAAGCTGAAATTTGGTTTGAATATGTGCACTAACCAAGCCGTCAAAACTGTAGAATAAAAACGCGAAAAATATATTTTGTTAGGGTACCTCCCGTACACGTGAAGTGGGGGCGAAATTTTTTTTCGTTCCAACCAAGTTGTGTGGGGTATCGTTGGATAGGTATTTTAAAAATAATTAGGGTCTTTTAAAACAGTTTTTGGATAAAACTAATACTCTCGGAAATAATAGCTCCGAAAGTTTAAAACAGGGCGTCCCCCCCCCCCCCCCCATCTAACTTTTGAATCGTGGGTCCTAAAATTTTGAAAAAATTTTTGAAACTGAGGCCTCATGAGTACCTTCAATGAAAACTATATTGAAATAAATCGGTTGAGCCGTTTTTGAGTTATCATTCAAAAACCCATAGTGAAAGGACGTAAGTAAAAATGACGTAAGCGCCGCCAAATTTCCCGTAAGAAACGACCTTTTGATAATGGTCTCTGTTTACGGAACCCTACACTGAGCATGGCCCGACATATTGGCCGATTTTTTTTTCAGAATGGTATTACTTGTATACTTTAATTACATTAGTGTATTTTATATTGATGAATAATCTAAATATTAATATTATTATAAAACGGTGTTGAATATTGGTCTAAAACTACTTTTCTGTAAAACTGGGAAAACTTAAGAAAATGGTCTGAGTAGAACTGGTAGACGAAGTTTGCTGGTAACAAAAAAAAATCTGTGTAATAAGTAATAACCGGCTATACGGATTACTTTTATTTACTGTAAGACTTTGTTACAGAACTTACCTACTGCGGAGTTTGGTTTGCCAGAATAAAGATATTAATCATAATAAATTTAAATAAAAAACTTTTAAAAACAAGCTTTTATGTGAATGCTCTAAAAAGAGAAAATAAGCTTTTGAGTCAATCAAACTTTTTTTATAGGAACTTTGTACAATTTTATGACATAAAAGCTTGTCGTGAGACTTTTCCGTGTAAAAGTCCGTCCATATTTTAATTAATTTTAAACTACCGTCATAGGGTTACTTGGCTACATGATTTCACCTAAAATATGTGCAATCTCTTTTACACGGGAATGTCTCGCGACAAGCTTTTATGTCATAAAATTGTACAAAGTTCCTATAAAAAAAGTTTGATTGACTCAAAAGCTTATTTTCTCTTTTTAGAGCATTCACATAAAAGCTTGTTTTTAAAAGTTTTTTATTTAAATTTATTTTTATGTATTTAGTTTTTAAGAGACATGTTCCGTAGCCTGTTCATTTCGTCTAACACATTGTTCCGCTGTGTTGACCGGTTTCTTATTGCTTGTTAATTTTAGCTAATAGAAATAGTCATTGGGTATGTTACCTGATATCAAAGTAGGCATGCTGAGTTTTTTATCATAATAGTGATGAAACATTTACGAGTATGTTATTTCTGACCGCTAAACCATATCAGGTAATTTAAAAATTCTTGAAAAACAAACATTTTCGTTATATTTCACAAAGAACATTATGTTACGGAAAAATCCCTCATGACACATTAAAGTTGCAAAATGATAAGCCTAATTTAACATAGACCTCATAATTTCGAGAAACAGCTACTAAAAACCCAAACTGACAGTTGTGTCCGAGGTTGAATGATAGAACTTCGCGTCGCTGCACTCGCTCGTTCGATAATAGTTATGCACGTATAATTTTCTTTTGACAATCATATACTATTTATTTAGACGGTACTCTATTCTAATCTAACAGAACTGGTGGTCCGCCTCGAATTAAGAACTTGCGATTATAATAAGACCCCTCAACAAAACTGTTTTAGGCCTTCTGATTCCAGAACCCCCTGGTCATTCCAGCTCATTGAAGTCTCTTATTATATACCTCTGATACAACCTCAACAAATTTCATGAAGACCAGAAAAACGTTACTAAAATGTTCGCGATACGAACATTCAAAATTATAAACCCATCGGATGTCACACTAGCCCCAAACAGCATGAACCTATGTTGTCCTAAACCAGAGATCCAGTAGGTACCCCTAGGGTTCAGCATGAAATCTATCTCGTGATATTGGTCCCGACTGCTTACCAGTACAAGTCGAATGAGCCCAACAGCATGAGTCTATGTTGTCCTAAACCCGTGATCCAGTAGGTACCCCCAGGATTCAGCATGAGCTATATTTTCTGATACCGGTTCCGACTACTCATCAGTACAAGTCAAATAAGCCCAAACAGCATGAGTCTATGTTGCCCCAAAACTCAGATCCAGTAGGTGCCCCCAGGGTTCAGCATGAACTCCATCTTGTGATACCGGTCCCAACTCCTCGTCAGTACAAGTCGAATGAGCTCAAACAGCATGAGTCTAGTTATGTTGCCCCAAACCTGAGATCCAGTAGGTGCCCCCAGGGTTCAGCATGAACTCCATCTTGTGATACCAGTCCCAACTCCTCGGCAGTACAAGTCGAATGAGCTCAAACAGCATGAGTCTATGTTGCCCCAAACCTGAGATCCAGTAGGTGCCCCCAGGGTTCAGCATGAACTCCATCTTGTGATACCGGTCCCAACTCCTCGTCAGTACAAGTCGAATGAGCTCAAACAGCATGAGTCTAGTTATGTTGCCCCAAACCCGAGATCCAGTAGGTGCCCCCAGGGTTCAGCATGAACTCCATCTTGTGATACCAGTCCCAACTCCTCGTCAGTACAAGTCGTATGACCTCAAACAGCATGAGTCTATGTTGCCCCAAACCTGAAATCCAGTAGGTGCCCCCAGGGTTCAGCATGAACTCCATCTTGTGATACCGGTCCCAACTCCTCGTCAGTACAAGTCGAATGAGCTCAAACAGCATGAGTCTATGTTGCCCCAAACACGAGATCCAGTAGGTGTCCCCAGGGTTCAGCATGAACTCCATCTTGTGATATCGGTCCCAACTCCTTACCAGTACAAGTCAAATAAGCCCAAACAGCGACTTATTAAGACGATTCTAATTCTAGTATCGGTTAGGAGAAATAGGTACCAAATCAGCTTCTGATGTTGTGGCTGACTGTACTTTTCTTTAGAACCAAGGAGTACTCATCGGGACGATTCTAATAAACCCAAACTCAATCTGGTTGAGGTACTTTATGGCAGAGTTCTTATGGCCACCTCCTGTCTCCATCATCAGACCAGCTCGATGGTACCAAAATATTGTATTGTCATCCAAGTTACGCATGTGTGCTAAATTTCAGCTCGATCGGACATCAAGAACTGGTTCAAATCTGCCTCGCAAGATTCTACCTAAACATCTAACACACATATTTATCTACTGACAAACACTGTGAGTTAAATAAAAGCTTGTAATAATAATAAAACACTTATTTTGTAAGTGTGTTTGAACATATTTATTAAATAACATAACATAACTAAAGTAATAATATACATTTTTATTAATCAAATAATTCTAAACAAGTTATTTCATAATTAAAGTAACATACAATAAAAACTAATAGTTATTCAATATATTTCAGTGTCTCTAAAGTATTTTCGTCTCCTTTTTGCCATCCAGTTTATTGGATTGTGTGTTATTATAGTGATTTACTTCTTTCCATCCTTCCCTTTTCCTTTCTTATTCTTTGTCGGTACAGGTTCTGGTTCCGGTTCTGGAGGCGGCGTCGGTGGCAGCTTCCTTTCCGGCCATTTCCTCTGCATATACTCCGCCATAGCCGCAATGTCAATCTTCTTCCCGTCCTTCTTTGTAGAAGGTGCCGGGAAAACGCTATGCAGCTGTCCTATCAAACCTTCATCTAAAACAACTCCTGCATGACGAAGCGCATCAGTGAACTCCTTCAATTTTACTGTACTCAGCCCTTCTTTCACCAACTGATAAATTACAAGCGCTATATCTACTTTATTTCGCTTAGGCTTTTTGCAGACAAACTCGGCCCTGTTCAGAGCCGTCTCTCTCGGATCGGGACCTGTTACTATGTATGTCCCTACCACATATCCGTGAGTTACTTCTACGTTCGCTTTGTGAGCTAGTTTCTTCATGGCTTTTAATGTGTCTGTAAACTGCACGTTTACAGTTATACCATCCATGTTTAAAACCTGTATTTTAACCGCGTTGGTCTTTAGTTTATCGATAAAGAGTAGGGTGTCTTCTACGCTGATTGGGTTGAATGATACATTATAGGTTACCATTTTTTTCGGTTTTGCCATAAAGCTGGTCAGAAGCGTTGCAACTTCTGTAGTCGATAGCTTATTATTGCTGATGTCTAAATGTTGCAAGTTTTTCGCCTTGAAAACTTCTTTTATTGCAGCAGATACTTTGGTCCCAGTTAAATTGTTCCATGATATATTTATATATTTTATTAAGGAACTCTCTCCCAACTGCTTAAGCAGGTTAACGAGTCCAGAGACGAAGGAAAACAGAAGGTTGTGTGATAAGTCTATGTGTGTTATTTTGTTATTAAACTCTATAGCCTGGCAGAGAATCTGGGCGATTTTACCGCTGATGCTGTTGCTAGAGAGATTAATTTCCTGGACATCAGCACCAGAGTTTACAGCTTCAACAAAGTGGTTTGCCCCGTCATCACCCAACTGGTTCCGACTTAAATCCAGCCCCTTCAAAGACCTATTCGTCGACAGCCCCGCGCATAGCCTGCAGGCACCGCTCGGCCCGATTCTACATCCAGATAGATTTAATTTGGTCAGCACAGGGGTAGTCATCAGCAATTCACCTAAATGAAAGCAGGCGTCGTCGTTTAAGAAGTTCTCAGTTAGATCTATCGCAGTGAGTGTCCTATTGTTGACTAGACTTTTGACCATAGCACGAATGCCGTATGGGTTGACGCCGTAGTACTTCAAGTCTGCTTTGGTACCCAGCAGCGCTCTGTAGAAGGGCCTCACTGGGCATTGCTTCATCTTCTTACATATAGCTAAGTAAAGCTCCTGGCCATCATCAGCGTAGACGAGCTTAGGCGGTGGTCCTAAAAGGGCGTGTGATATCCCAGGGTCCTTTATGGAAGGATAGTTGTAGTAGGGGTGTCGGAACACGGCACTGTCGGACAAGGTTATGTAGGTGGCACATACTTCCCCGCTTCCCGGGTCGTATAGGCCTTGGTCATACAGGATTTTCTTTGGGTTCTCCTCTTCCATATCGAAGACGCGTGAGGTCCACTCGGACATGGAAGGCTCGACTGATTCCTCCTCAACCACTCTTTGCGGTAAGAGCTCCACAACTTCTTCATTAGACCCGTTGCTATTCGACATTTTGTTTGGTAAAATATTACAATCTAACTTATAAAAATAAATTAACAACTCAAAGATTAACCTTATACAAAATCACTGTATATAGACTAAAGAAAACCGTTGTCACTCAAAGGTTGTCACCTATTAAAGTATTATTTTCAAGTGGCCAGTAAAATATAAGAATTTCTATTAATAGAAAAAAAATTTGGATGTGAGTAGTGGGATTTCATATCCTGAAATTCCATATCTATTTAATATTTTGAAATGAGGTAGCACTGGTAGCACCGGTTAACGAGCAACAATTTAAAGACGATCCTAGTACCACAGCTAGTACTATAGTATTCTCTGTTGAACCACAGAGTAAATAATAGTATAACCAGGGGGGTACAACTCAAAGTAAATCTGTGTGCGAAAAAGAACTTGTCATGCGTTAAGAAGGGACAACATAATTCGTGACGTTCCGTGACATTACAGAGGTCTCTCTGTTATACTATTATTTACTCTGTGGTATAACAGAGAGACCTCTGTAATGTCACGAACGTCACGAATCATGTTGTCCCTTCTTAACGCATGACAAGTTCTTTTTCGCACTTATGCAAACGTATCGGATACGTCGTGTCAAACTCAAATTTTTTGACAGATTTACTTTGAGTTGGTTGAACAGAATAGTTTATTCATGGACACAGATAAAACATAATACATGGAAAAAGAAGAAAAAAAGTGCCACGAAATGGCACAGAGCAAATAATAGTATAAATGGCCTCATCTCAGCATGGTGCTAGCGATTGCCAGCGCTGATCTTCCGATGAGCCCATCAGGTGAGAAAATCACGACAGGTAACACAAAAAAAGAGGAATACAATATTATATTCAGTTTCCGATATATTTTTGTTCATATTTTTGAAAGCCTAACAATTTCTTTTTTAGCTATTTTTTAGCCCTCGCCACGTTGCAGATTTTCGATGGAACTACTTTATTTTATGGCAATGATTTTTCTTGACAACAGACGTTGAAAGTCATTGAAAGTCACCGATGTACATAAATCAAAAATAATTGTAAATATTTCAGGATAATAATAGATTATGCAATCAAAATGCCCAAAAAAATTCACAGCGTTGCAAAAAAAAATTAAATAGGTACCTACGTTAAAATACTTGCGACAGAAAAAGGATGAGGGATTTAGTAGCATTTCATTAAACATATCTCTTATGACTTGGTACAAAGGCACGCTGTGCGAATCGTCGACGATCCCAAAATCACGAGCAATATTGAACCTCAAAGTCGAAGGAGAGACTGCCTCTTTATGTGTGTTCTATCGCTTGTACAACGGGTTGCGCTTCGAAGAGCTGTTTGACATGATGCCCACGGCTGCTTTTTATCACCGCACCGCTTGCCGTCGGCAGGGTGTTCATCCTCACACCCTGGAGCCTTATGGGTCACGCAATGTACGATTTAAGAGGAATTTCCTTCCGCGAACGCTACGGATGTGGAATGAACTCCCTGCCGCGGTTTTCCCAGAGGGCTATAGTATGACGTTCTTCAAAAAAGGAGTGTATAGGTTCTTAAAGGGTAGGTAACGCGCGTGAATCCTCGGGCGTCCATAAGCTACGGTAGCTGCTTACTATCAGGCGGACAGTTGTTTGCCACCCTTGTGGTATACCTATAAAAAAATACCCCTATTTTATCGACCTTGTAGGTTGATTTTGTGTTATGTTGTTTATTACTCTGCCCATAGTTGATGGACATTATGTATAAAGCCCGGACAAGTTATTTGAATAGTTATTATATTATCGAAGGTTTATTACTCTGCCTGTGATGGGCATTGTTTATAATGCCCGGGCAATTTAATTATTTGAATAGTTATTATCGAATTGCCTACTCCTATTGGACATTATTCATAATGCCCGGGCATTATGTATAATGACCTATTTATCACTTGGTCCATAACATATATATCTCATCTGGGAGACTTATCTAACTAGGTTCAGTGTCATGGGCTCTTATACTATATCCGTACCGTTTTTCTGGCATCCCTCCATCAGACACTATAACTACGTGCGATTGCTTTAACTATAAATACCTATACCTACTTTTATATAAGTACAAAATGTTAACCACCCAACCGCCCATAGGAGTTTCAAAGAAAGCGGATTCATAACATAAAGCATCCTCCACAAAACAAACTCGGGCCGAACCGGGACTTATAAATCAAGTAGCTTCTTTTTATCACCTAATCAGCGTGACATAGTCATTGTATCCTTGTAAACATGCTTCAGTCGCAAAATAAAACCACCTAAACGACAAAATTAACATACAGTACCTACACACATAAAGTAATTTCTCGTTGATAAGCTTTAAAACCGAGAAATAAAGTTTAAATTATGTCACAATAACTTACTGTCGCTTAACCCCCTTGTCTAAAAGACATTCATGGTTTTTAAGTGTGGATTATTTTGAATATTTAATTGTATCATTGTGTTGCTTTTTGTGGTTTGCCAGTTTGGACGGTGGTTAGAGTAAATACGCGGGAGCGTCACGCGAATCGATTCGATTCGCTAAGGGCCCGTCCCCATGTCCGCGGTGCGGCGCCACACCGCACTCGCGGCGCCGCAAAACGGCATTGCGGCGCTGCGCTGCGGCGGCGGCACCATGTAACTCCAAGGCCTCGAGAAAAAAAAATGTTAAATACTTATGTTGCTGTTAAGAAGGCACAGGAAAAAAATGAAGATGTAAATGGAGGTCATTTCAAAATAAATTATCAGGCGTTGAAAATAAATGGCAACAAATTCCAAAACTGTTTCCGAATGTTAATACCATGTTTTGATGAACTGATAAGCAAAGTATCTCCTCGAAAGAATAAGTAGCTCATCGGTATTTATCTAGAAAACCAGCTGGACCTCTGGAGATGTTGGGATTGACTCTAACTACTAGAAGAGTATAGTGAGATCATAGAGAAATCAGATATTTTTAAAATCAACTACTTATTTGATTTCCATATCAAAATCAATAACATTCATATTATGAGTATTAATCATCAACAATATCGATTCAAGTATAGCTACATATTAATGATTAGGTACAAACTTAACAACTTTTATATACTTAAATATAAATTAACTGCTTAGAAAATATAAACTTGTTAATAACAAACTAACGGTGCCGCAGTCTGCTATTTTGCGGCACCGCGCGCGCGGTGTGGCGCCGCACCGCAGAAATTTGCGGTGTCGCGCTGCGGCGCCGCATCGCGCACATGTGGACGAGCCCTAAGCGACATTGAAGTGCACGTTCATTCTGTAATATAACGTGGGTTTGTTTGAAAACATTCATAAGCACATAAAATACAAAGGGAATGAATATATGGGTATTATAATGAAAAAAAAAAAATGAAATGAAAAACGTTTATTTTCAGGCAACTAGTGGCCCATAGATAAATACCTTATAGACTAGCATACATATTACATTATAAATTAAAACTATTATTTTGGTGACACGACGGTTTTCTGTTGTGCCACCTTCTCTGGTGTAATATTTGGCAGCGTTCCCCGGAACCGCCGAAACACTACACCCTTCGGCCAGAAGCCTGCGCTCTCTATGGTCTCCAGCAGCGGCCGCGGCACGCGCACCACAAACGAGCTGAAGTGCACGTAGTGGCGCGATCGCAGCTGGAACACCCTCAACTCGTAGCCAGTCTTCTTCAAAACGTAATCCACCACATCTGCTGCCGTGGCGGAAAAATGCAGGCGCGACACGTATAGCGCCTTATTCGGTGTGGCAACCCGCAGACCCGGGGTAGCACCCGGTTCCGCAGTACCACACTGGCTTTTACGAGGCGCCTTGCGCGCCCCATTTTTCTTCGACACCGGTGTGAGACCGTCGTCGTCGCGGGGAAGCTTCTTATCATTAGAAGCGTCAGAATCGGGCACCTTTGAAGGCACTTTGCTCCGTTTTGCAGCAGCAGCAGCGTAGTCGCGACGAGGTGTCGAAGACATACCCACTGGAGCAGCTGACGGGACGGCGATACACGAAGTGCGGGGTGCGGGGGGCGGGCCATCGCGAACGGCGTTAGTGACTGTCGTCATATCGCTCGTTGCTGACCCAGCACTGCACGTACTCGCACGCGCATCGCTACACGCGCCAAAGTCAGTGGCCTCGCGTGACCTACATACCGAAACTGTGTCACGTAGTGTGACTACCTCGGTACGAAGATCACTAATGGTGTTATTAGCCACCTCCAACTTCGACTGCACCTCTGCCAGACTTGTCTTCAGGAATGTTATGTCCTTCAGCAGCCTGGTGACGTCGACGTGATCGAAGGAAACCGGCGGCAACCGGTCCAATCGCTTCGCAACGAATGCTGGCACGTCGTCTGGATCTGTCTCATGGAACAGGTTGATTATGTCCTGGAGACTCTTCACACCCCCATCCCTCCGCCGGGATACCATCTGGTCAGCTTTACCGAGCGTCTGGAAGAGCAGCGCCTTGCCACTGCAAATGTCGTCTTCACTAAAACTTGATTTGCAGATCTGCTTGATGCTGGTTTGGTCCAGGTTGCCGATGGCATTCTGTATAAACGCCAGTAACTCATTCGCTATGAGTTGTTGTGAACCCATTGCAAATAAATACGGGCAGCGACCTAAGTCGCGCCGATCGCGAATAATTATATTATTCGATAATATGCAATGAGTCGCGTCCGTTTCCGAGCGCGCATTGCACTGCACTGTGCATGTTTTGTTTTATAGTTTGGCCACGGACTTTCTCACTTGGTGCATAGATACGAGTAACCTCACCTCATCATTAAAAAGGGTGAGCTATACTGGCGTATTAGCATTGGAAATTTGGAAGTTTTAAGTAGAGGACACAGTTCCGGTTCTGGTAAGAAAGTATATCAAACTTTTGTATGCTTCGTTTTTAAATAGTCAGATTTGGACTTATAAACATTCTCTTTTCTTACATACGGTATTTCTCTTAAAGTGGTTTGATATGGTTTCTCATAAAACAACGCATTTATACATAACTATTTTTAAGATTTTATGTAAGTACATACTCTTGTTTTGAAAAAATAAGTCCCGCCGAGTTTCTTGCCGGTAATAAGTAATTTTTCTCGGGTTAGAACCGGTGTAGTTTTTTTTTCTCTTTTATCTATAATATCTGACGTGTAAAAGTGCCCTTGTGGCCTACTTACTGAATAGATGTTTGAGTTTGAGTCGTGGCCCCACTGCTAATACTGCTGTGGCGTCTCCTCTGCCAGCTGTCTCTAGCGTCGCGCCACAATTCCGATAGATGGCGACGTAGTAGGGACAAACTGTCAACTTCCATACTACGAGTGCAACTTGTATCAAGCGTCCATATAAGTTCTAAATCACGCTAACGAGTTACACATGTCAGTTTGTATATATATAACTTCCAACCACCTCTCATTGGGGACTTCGGTCCCCGAGAGATCTTTCTTTGGCCATTCTACTATCCTTTGGCCACATTGCTATGACTATGACCCACAATGGGTCTACTAGTACTCATTTTTGAACCCACTACACCAATTCCGCAGTTTCCGTGGGCCTACGGGATCACATAATTTCACCGCAGAAGGTAAGAAGGTTTTGGTTTTTTGTGCCTTTGGTTGTGGTAGTAGGCAGTAGTAGGTACTCCTGGACTCACTGGGTCATAGCAGTGGGACCACGATTACACGAAAAAAAGGACAAGCGAACTACTTCGGCTATTTCATTAATAACCAAAATTCAGAGTTAATTAACGTTAATAAACGGAGGATGTATTAAACATTCGATGCTTATAACTCAAAGTTATCTTATTTAAACACTTAAAACACTTTGGTAAGTAATAAGCCTCTTGCAAGTTTCAAAACTTAACTTACTAGTAAACGAAGTTCGGTTGCTGGTACATTACGTACCTAGGGCGGCCATAAACAAGCGATCTGAGGCCTTCCTTATTACCGCCCGTGGTGCGTACATAATTTTAGGTCTTCTCCTGGGTGTGAAGTGAGATTTGCCGCTGCGCCCTAGAGCGGTAAATCTCACTTAGCGCCTAGAGTGACGTAAATTTTTTTATGGGTATACTGATTACTTTTATTTACTGTTAGACTGTTACGGAACTTACTACGTTTGCCAGACTATAGATATTAATCATAATAAAACAATTATTATGTAGGTGTGTTTGTAGTTTGTACATATTTCTATGCCAATAAGTTAATCATAATTAAAGTAAGGAACACATAATTTTTGTAAATTAAATAATTCTAAAAAAATATTCATTATTAAAGTAACATACAATAAAAACTTATAATAATTATGTAAAGTTACAAAATATTTGTTATTCAATATATTTCAGTGTCTCTAAAGTATTTTTATGTCTCCTTTTTGACATCCACGGTATCATATTTGCTTTATTGGATCTACTTCTTCCCAGCCTTCCCTTTTCCTCCCTTCTTCCCTGTCGGTATCGGTACAGGTTCTGGTTCCGGTTCTGGAGGCGGCGTCGGTGGCAGCTTCCTTTCCGGCCATTTCCTCTTCATATACTCCGCCATCATCGCAATGTTGATTTTCTTCCCCTTCTTTGAAATAGGCCCCGGGAAAACGCTCGTCAGCTGTCCTATCAAGCCATCATCTAATTGAGCTCCTGCTAACCTAAGCGCCTCAGTAAATTCCTTTAATTCTATTGTACTCAGCCCTTCTTTCACCAACTGATAAACTACAAGCGCTATATCTACTTTATTTCGCTTAGGCTTTTTGCAGATAAACTCGGCCCTGTTCAGAGCCGTCTCTCTCGGATCAGGACCTGTTACTATGTATGTCCCTTCCACATATCCATGAGTTACTTCTACGTTCGCTTTGTGAGCTAGTTTCTTCATGGCTCTTAATGTGTCTGTAAACTGCACGTTTACATTTATACCATCCATGTTTAAAACCTGTATTTTAACCGCCTTAGTTTTTAGTTTATCGATAAAAAGTAGGGTGTCTTCTACGCTGATTGGGTTGAATGATACATTATAGGTTACCATTTTTTTCGGTTTTGCCATAAGGCTGGTCAGAAGCGTTGCAACTTCTGTGGTCGATAGCTTATTATTGCTGATGTCTAAATGTTGCAAGTTTTTCGCCTTGAAAACTTCTTTTATTGCAGCAGATACTTTGGTCCCAGTTAAATTGTTCCATGATATATTTATATATTTTATCAGGGAACTCTCTGCCAACTCCTTAAGTAGGTTAACGAGTCCAGAGGCGAAGGAAAACAGAAGGTTGTGTGATAAGTCTATGTGTGTTATTTTGTTATTAAACTCTATAGCCTGGCAGAGAATCTGGGCGATTTTACCGCTGATGTTGTTGTTAGAGAGATTAATTTCCTGGACATCAGCACCCGAGTTTACAGCTTCAACAAAGTGGTTAGCCCCGTCATCACCCAACTGGTTCCGACTTAAACCCAGCACCTTCAAAGACCTATTCGTCGGCAGTCCCGCGCATAGCCTGCGGGCACCGCTCGGTCCGATTCTACATCCAGTTAGATTTAATTCGGTCAGCACAGTGGTAGTCATCAGCAATTCACCTAAATGAAAGCAGGCGTCGTCGTTTAAGAAGTTCTCTGTTAGATCTATCGCAGTGATTGTCCTATTGTTGACTAGACTTTTGACCATAGCACGAATGCCGTATGGGTTGACGCCGTAGTACTTCAAGTTTGCTTTGGTACCCAGCAGCGCTCTGTAGAAGGGCCTCACTGGGCATTGCTTCATCTTCTTACATATAGCTAAGTAAAGCTCCTGGCCATCATCAGCGTAGACGGGCTTAGGCGGCGGTCCTAAAAGGGCGTGTGATATCCCAGGGTCCTTTATGGAAGGGTAGTTGTAGTAGGGGTGTCGGAACACGGCACTGTCGGACAAGCTTATGTAGGTGGCACATACTTCCCCGCTTCCCGGGTCATATAGACCTTGTTCATACAGTTTTATCTTTGGGTTCTCCTCTTTCACAGCGACCTCGAGTGAGGACCATTCGGACATGGAAGGCTCGACTGATTCCTCCTCAACAACTGTTTGCGGTAAGAACTCCACAACTTCTTCATTAGACCCGCTGCTATTCGACATTTTATTCGGTAAAAAATATTACAAGTTGGTAAAAAAAATGTTCTACAATACTTATAAAAATAAATTATCACCTCAAATATAAATGCAATAAAAAATCAATGACAATGAATAAAATGACAGTTCAAAAATCCAAAGAAAAATCGTGTCATCTTATAGGTAAACTATATAGTTATCAAAAAGTTTTCTTTTAAAGTGGCCAGTAAAATGTAAGAATAGAACGAAATCAGGTTCCGATATTATATCACATTATATTTCGTTTTTCATTATGTCTTTGAAGTCACATTCAAGAGTAAAGGTAGGGACACACTGATCCCACGTACGCAACGTATGCAATGCATTATGAAATCTGGACCCTGATATTTGTATGCTTAGAAACATACTTGACATACGCGATGCTATTCCACGCGTCCCATGCAACGTTCGATCTGTCGCGCCAGATCGGCGTGGGAACGTGGAGGGGATATCACACGCTTTCGCACGTGTACGATGTATGTTTCTAGATCTTACGCTCCTAGCGCGTCATTCCCACGTAGTATTGCATACGTTGCGTACGTGGGTATAGTGTGTTTCTAGCGTCTGATGTCAATACACGTCGTATACGTGGGACAAGGGCAAACTTTTTTTGTATAGAAAATGACAGATATGGCCGGTCCGGTTCCGCTGCTCAAAATACGTAGACGCAACGTGTACGCCGTGACGTGCTCCATACGAAATACGTTGCGTCCGTTTAGGAAGTGAAGGGGATGCCAGAAAAACGGTACGGATACGATGCGTCACTGCGATTCCGTAGCGTCGAAGAATTTTGAGCAGCGATGTGGTCGCACCTTAACACATTCAGCACCGAGAACCCGACTGTCGGGTTCTTTGTTCGTAGCTACTACGCGCTACATACGAGGAATATCTGGCTACACGCTACGAGCGTAGGGCGTAGCGCTACGCGGTTGCGAAAGTGTTAAGTTAATGATTTCTAAATCTGAAAATAGAAATACTTAATTGATCGTTGCTTATAGCAATATTTAGGTACCTACTTTAACTGTCGACAAATTATTTTATTACATATGGATAGAATTTTTTTTTAATATTGATGACATATTTTAGTAACGCAGTTACTAGAAACTTGAAAGTCTTGTAACCCCTGTTAGTTCAGTCATTATATCCAAAAAAACCGACCCTACCCGTGAATAATTAGTTCTTGGATTTTTTTTTCGTGGGTGCCTCCGGGGGGGTCACTGGGAGTGTAAATTCAAAAAGTAGACTGAATCAGGCTCCTGCGTATACATTCGAAAAAGGGTTTTTCTTGAATAACTCGCCCATTTTTGATTTTACAGTAAAACCGTAATTACAAAAATTGTAGAAAATTTGATTCTCTACAAGTTTAGTCCTCACAATTTTTCTTCTAGGATCGATATTTTGGAAATTAAATGTGAAAAAAAGCTACAAATTCAAAATATTACAAATAGTATGCTGTTGTAAGAACAACAACATACTATTTGTGAATGTAAAACCAAAGTTGAAATTATAGGATGAGCAGGGCCGAGCTGCCTTCGCGTCGACCTGACAAATAGTACCGACACTCACGATAGGGGAGATGGCAGATAGTGTCATATATCCTGTCAGATGAGATCAGCTCCACAATAATCGCTAATGTGGCCCGATACCATCTAAGAGGGGCGCAAACTGAAATATTTAATAATAATTACCGATTGTACCTTGATGTGACTTGGCTTTTGGTGATGGCAAGTTCGTTGTTAATAATACAATTTTAAACAAAAAAAGAACCGACTTCACTTAGGATCCGCTATTCCAAGAGGAAGCGGCCGAGTTGCTGTAAAAAACAGTAAAATCACCATAGGTGTGCCTATAATAGTTGAAGAGTTCCCTCGATTTCTCCAGGATCCCATCATCAGACCCCGACTTGGTGACAAATGGGACCATCACCAGGGGTTATACAAGGTCTAGGGATTTAAAAAAAATTTTGAAAATCGGTTCACGATTCATGGAGATATCTAGTAACATATATACAAAAAAAAAACAGTCGAATTGAGAACCTCATCCTTTTTTGAAGTCGGTTAAAAATACTGGAAAATTATGAGACTGGATGAGATTCTTCAAAAAAGGAGTCAACGCCCATGTGAATCTTCTAGAGTCGCAGACGTGCGTAGGTAGGTACTTGCGTAGGCTACGGTAGCGTTTACCATAAGGCGGGCCTTATGCTTGTTTACCACCGTCGATGTGTAAAAATTAAGCGTGAGAAAACCAAAGTGTATCGACATGTTAGTATTTTTTTGACACACTAATGTTATAATGTATCACGTTCATACAGGATGCTCCTGGCCTAGAGGCTATGAATTTATTATAATTATAATATGGACTCTAACTTAACGTCTTTTTTTAACTAAATCGTCAAAGAAAATTTGAAGAGAAATTTATACTCTTGGCCTTTGCTTCCTAAACCGGGACACATTTTTTTTTATTGTTATTCCTGCCAGAATACTTGTAGATACTTCAATAACTGTACATATCTACTTTACGTCACAAGTTTCATAGATTTTTTTATGTCAATATAACTGCATTCGTTTCATCGATCCATTATTTGATAGTTATTTTTATTTTATTTACTTAGCAAGCACATCAAACGCAAAGCCACCATTGACACGCGTTATAACTACGTCACTAAATCACAAACGAAATAAAGTCAACCGTCTCTTTTATGCTCCTACAAACTTATACTTGCACTTCCTTAAACCACCATTACTGCATCCCCTTTCATTTTTACCCAAACGTTTAAAACTTTTCTGATTTGCTGACGGTATATATAAGTTGGTTTTTGAATACCGTATCAAATTTAAAAAGGATATAAGTGTCATATAGTCTTCATGTTTTTAGGACTTTTCTAGTTAGTGGGGTAATACGTCACCTGGTGTTGGATCTATTGTGCTCCCCCTCTATTTCTCGTCTCCCTAAAGATTTAATTACTGTAGTTTGTGATCGGCTGCTACTGCTCTGGTGGAAACAAGGGAAATGTTCGATTTATGAAATGTTTGTTGGTCGGTAGTTTTGGTCTTACTGATGGATATAGAGATTGTAGAGTAGATGGACTGGAGTAAGTATGTACTTCATTTTCCAAGTCCCACAAAATTACAAATATGGTTATAAGTGGTTTTTCATGGGAACATTGGGAACTTATAATAGCGTAATAGATTTTTTTGTTTCCTAGAAGAATCAATTTCTGCTCATGATTATGAGTTGGATTAATCAAAAAATTCTGAAAATTACTGGTTAAAGGAATGAAATAATGCTACACGCTTAATATCAGTCTTCAGCGAAAGAAAAATGTTATTTTAACAAAATGTTCTATATGAAGCCCCAAATTTAAGTTTAAAATTTCACACTGCATATCGTGTTGAGTTGAGTGAAACATAAATTTTAGCACTTAGTTATTTTTTTTTTAAATAAATAGTATTTTTTTAGATAATTAAAATAACTGTAACAGTTCTCTCCCAAACTTTTAGTAATTTTGATAATTTATTTGTCCACATTTTCATTTGACCACATGTTGCCTGTTTTAAGATCGACTGCGCTCCTCAATTTGTCATCAAGTTTTAAAGTATTCTCTTTTTACTAACAACACCGCCATCTACATTAATATCAAATGAAACTAAATCTACATCATCCCTAACCCTGGATCCGCAGGGAGTCATCATGAATATCAAACGCATAGTGCTTTTTACAAGGGTTGCCACTTTTTTAAGTCACCAAGAAAGTTTTTGTTATGATTGTAACAGAAGTGCTAACTTAACATTTCAACCCAACTTTATATTTTCAACCGACTTCAAGATTTCGAAGGAGGATATTCTCAATTCGTCGAGATCTTTGCTTGTTTTTTTTTTTGCTATTTTTTTATATATGTTCACCGATTATTCGAAGACGGCCGGACCGATTTCAAATTTTTTTTGTTTGAAAGAGTATGGTCCCATTGTCCCCACTTGGAAAAGCGGATCCTAAGTGAAGTCGGTTCGGTTTTTTTTGTTTAAAATTATTGCATACTTAAGATGCTTGTGATATTATTTTGTACAGGTGTATATAAGCAGCAATATGATATATTCTGGACATTAAAATCAGAATAAGCTAACTCTATGCCGACTTAACTATTAATATGTTAAAATGCTTCCTGTGTTACTTGGGCAGCGCTCCAGAAACCTAATATTTTCCTAAGAATCTAACGTATGTAGTAGCAAATGCGCACTTTGTCGTGTGCTAAGATGGGCAAATTGAAACCGGTGGGACTTCGCAAAAAAATAAGCTTTCACTTTGTGTCAGCCCTATGCTAATAACATAGGGCTGTCGCTATCTGATCCGGATTAAGCCGGTAAAAAGCGGTCATTATTCCGCGTCCGCGGCCCCGATTGGATTTTTCGTTGTGCCCACACCTCGGGGCATTGTCGGTTGTGTTCTGTCACTGGCCCGGATGATTCGGATTCTGGTCTGCTACATTTTTTAGCGAGTATGGGCCAAAATATAATTCTCTGTGGCTAACTAGCATCTACTTATTACTAAGAGTTCGAAATTTACTGGACACACTTGAAATTTTTGAATTTTTAATTGGTAATTTATTCTTGTTTATTAATTTAATTAATTACCTAAATATTATACGTAGGTAAATTCTCACTAAGAATTTTAATGTAAAGCTTGACCATATGATCATGCGCTATGCTGCAAAATTTCATTGCAACAATTTTTTACACTGGCTATAATTTTAGTGATAGGTTGTCGCTGTTGTCAGTGTCATTGTGAAGGTTTCCTTGAATAATAGTAATAGTTTTGAATATTAAATAATAAATCACAAGAAATTAATACCCAAAACGATTCGTAATCAAGTGCAAAACATTGAGAATGTACCTATCTAATAAACTGCTTGAAATCAAATCCTCGTGAAATGAAACTATTACACTACGAAATATTTTACAAATGAATATTAGAGCTGACTGATAAACAAACCAAGATGACATTGTACCATAGAGATTAATATGTTTTTTGACTATACAGGGTGGAAAGATAAGTCGGGCCCTGGAGGGAAACTACCTTAAAACGTTGAGATAGCTCAATACACTGAAAGGAAACATTCCTTTATTTTTCCTAAAAAGTAAAACTGCATTCACAGATTTTTTTCTAATTTTCCCTTTTTTCGATACTAAAATTGTATGATTTTTCTTTTTTACAAGCTTTTATTTAACTCACAGTGTTTGTCAGTAGATAAATATGTGTGTTAGATGTTTAGGTAGAATCTTGCGAGGCAGATTTGAACCAGTTCTTGATGTCCGATCGAGCTGAAATTTAGCACACATGCGTAACTTGGATGACAATACAATATTTTGGTACCATCGAGCTGGTCTGATGATGGAGACAGGAGGTGGCCATAAGAACTCTGCCATAAAGTACCTCAACCAGATTGAGTTTGGGTTTATTAGAATCGTCCCGATGAGTACTCCTTGGTTCTAAAGAAAAGTACAGTCAGCCACAACATCAGAAGCTGATTTGGTACCTATTTCTCCTAACCGATACTAGAATTAGAATCGTCTTAATAAGTCGCTGTTTGGGCTTATTTGACTTGTACTGGTAAGGAGTTGGGACCGATATCACAAGATGGAGTTCATGCTGAACCCTGGGGACACCTACTGGATCTCGTGTTTGGGGCAACATAGACTCATGCTGTTTGAGCTCATTCGACTTGTACTGACGAGGAGTTGAGACCGATATCACAAGATGGAGTTCATGCTGAACCCTGGGGGCACCTACTGGATCTCGTGTTTGGGGCAACATAGACTCATGCTGTTTGAGCTCATTCGACTTGTACTGACGAGGAGTTGAGACCGATATCACAAGATGGAGTTCATGCTGAACCCTGGGGGCACCTACTGGATCTCGTGTTTGGGGCAACATAGACTCATGCTGTTTGAGCTCATTCGACTTGTACTGACGAGGAGTTGAGACCGGTATCACAAGATGGAGTTCATGCTGAACCCTGGGGACACCTACTGGATCTCGTGTTTGGGGCAACATAGACTCATGCTGTTTGAGCTCATTCGACTTGTACTGACGAGGAGTTGGGACCGGTATCACAAGATGGAGTTCATGCTGAACCCTGGGGGCACCTACTGGATCTCGTGTTTGGGGCAACATAGACTCATGCTGTTTGAGCTCATTCGACTTGTACTGACGAGGAGTTGGGACCGGTATCACAAGATGGAGTTCATGCTGAACCCTGGGGGCACCTACTGGATCTCAAGTTTGGGGCAACATAGACTCATGCTGTTTGAGCTCATTCGACTTGTACTGACGAGGAGTTGGGACCGATATCACAAGATGGAGTTCATGCTGAACCCTGGGGACACCTACTGGATCTCGTGTTTGGGGCAACATAGACTCATGCTGTTTGAGCTCATTCGACTTGTACTGACGAGGAGTTGAGACCGGTATCACAAGATGGAGTTCATGCTGAACCCTGGGGACACCTACTGGATCTCGTGTTTGGGGCAACATAGACTCATGCTGTTTGAGCTCATTCGACTTGTACTGACGAGGAGTTGGGACCGGTATCACAAGATGGAGTTCATGCTGAACCCTGGGGACACCTACTGGATCTCGTGTTTGGGGCAACATAGACTCATGCTGTTTGAGCTCATTCGACTTGTACTGACGAGGAGTTGGGACCGGTATCACAAGATGGAGTTCATGCTGAACCCTGGGGGCACCTACTGGATTTCAGGTTTGGGGCAACATAGAATCATGCTGTTTGAGCTCATTCGACTTGTACTGACGAGGAGTTGGGACCGATATCACAAGATGGAGTTCATGCTGAACCCTGGGGACACCTACTGGATCTCGTGTTTGGGGCAACATAAACTCATGCTGTTTGAGCTCATTCGACTTGTACTGATGAGGAGTTGAGACCGGTATCACAAGATGGAGTTCATGCTGAACCCTGGGGGCACCTACTGGATTTCAGGTTTGGGGCAACATAGACTCATGCTGTTTGAGCTCATTCGACTTGTACTGCCGAGGAGTTGGGACTGGTATCACAAGATGGAGTTCATGCTGAACCCTGGGGGCACCTACTGGATCTCAGGTTTGGGGCAACATAACTAGACTCATGCTGTTTGAGCTCATTCGACTTGTACTGACGAGGAGTTGGGACCGGTATCACAAGATGGAGTTCATGCTGAACCCTGGGGGCACCTACTGGATCTGAGTTTTGGGGCAACATAGACTCATGCTGTTTGGGCTTATTTGACTTGTACTGATGAGTAGTCGGAACCGGTATCAGAAAATATAGCTCATGCTGAATCCTGGGGGTACCTACTGGATCACGGGTTTAGGACAACATAGACTCATGCTGTTGGGCTCATTCGACTTGTACTGGTAAGCAGTCGGGACCAATATCACGAGATAGATTTCATGCTGAACCCTAGGGGTACCTACTGGATCTCTGGTTTAGGACAACATAGGTTCATGCTGTTTGGGGCTAGTGTGACATTCGATGGGTTTATAATTTTGAATGTTCGTATCGCGAACATTTTAGTAACGTTTTTCTGGTCTTCATGAAATTTGTTGAGGTTGTATCAGAGGTATATAATAAGAGACTTCAATGAGCTGGAATGACCAGGGGGTTCTGGAATCAGAAGGCCTAAAACAGTTTTGTTGAGGGGTCTTATTATAATCGCAAGTTCTTAATTCGAGGCGGACCACCAGTTCTGTTAGATTAGAATAGAGTACCGTCTAAATAAATAGTATATGATTGTCAAAAGAAAATTATACGTGCATAACTATTATCGAACGAGCGAGTGCAGCGACGCGAAGTTCTATCATTCAACCTCGGACACAACTGTCAGTTTGGGTTTTTAGTAGCTGTTTCTCGAAATTATGAGGTCTATGTTAAATTAGGCTTATCATTTTGCAACTTTAATGTGTCATGAGGGATTTTTCCGTAACATAATGTTCTTTGTGAAATATAACGAAAATGTTTGTTTTTCAAGAATTTTTAAATTACCTGATATGGTTTAGCGGTCAGAAATAACATACTCGTAAATGTTTCATCACTATTATGATAAAAAACTCAGCATGCCTACTTTGATATCAGGTAACATACCCAATGACTATTTCTATTAGCTAAAATTAACAAGCAATAAGAAACCGGTCAACACAGCGGAACAATGTGTTAGACGAAATGAACAGGCTACGGAACATGTCTCTTAAAAACTAAAAACATAAAAATAAATTTAAATAAAAAACTTTTAAAAACAAGCTTTTATGTGAATGCTCTAAAAAGAGAAAATAAGCTTTTGAGTCAATCAAACTTTTTTTATAGGAACTTTGTACAATTTTATGACATAAAAGCTTGTCGCGAGACATTCCCGTGTAAAAGAGATTGCACATATTTTAGGTGAAATCATGTAGCCAAGTAACCCTATGACGGTAGTTTAAAATTAATTAAAATATGGACGGACTTTTACACGGAAAAGTCTCGCGACAAGCTTTTATGTCATAAAATTGTACAAAGTTCCTATAAAAAAAGTGTGATTGACTCAAAAGCTTATTTTCTCTTTTTAGAGCATTCACATAAAAGCTTGTTTTTAAAAGTTTTTTATTTAAATTTATTCATTATTTATGGCTTCTCTTGTGCCGTAAATTTGGTTGGTATTAAGAAGTTTGTATTCTTGTTGGAAATAGGATCGTTTGTCATGAATTGTCATAAAAATTGTTTTTGACAAAAAATACAAAATGAGTAGTTTTTTTTGTGAATTGTACAGTTTCTCGAAAATTTGTAAATGCAGATATGTCTCTTTTTAAAAATAAAAGGATGTTTCCTTTCAGTTAATTGAGCTATCTCAACGTTTTAAGGTAGTTTCCCTCCAGGGCCTGACTTATCTTTCCACCCTGCATATACTGAGCTGTTGCCATATAAATGAGAATGATACCGCCCTCTTGACAATGGTCGTATATTTCTGGTCAGGCTTTAAATAAGTATCCAATTAAAAGTTTGTTCGTCCATAAGTTACATTAAATACTTTTTGGAATCAAACTTCTTTAGTATTTCCAAATAGTAGGACAACACTACTACTAGCGACAGTACAACAACAGTGTCATTTGAATTGTTTATCGGTGCATGATTTTACGATACAGTGAGTAAAAATTTGATTAATGCCTCAATAAAAACACGAGATGTGTCAGTCGTCAATGTCGTCATGTGCTGTGTGTCTGAGCAGGTCAGACTGTTAAAAATGTAGAATATTTTAACCGAAGCCAAGCGGGTCAAGCTTACTGCGGCAAAGATACAACAACAAGAAGGATACAAGTTACAACAAGGTAGCTACAACAATTTTAATTTTCCCCATATTGTTGTTGTTGTTGTTCCTAGGGCACCCCGGAGGTGCATAGGGCCCGCACAAGATCCTTCCACGCCTTTCTGTCCTGAGCAACCGTCTTGGCGTCTCTCCAGTTCATTCCTACGGCTCGTAGCTCGCTCTCAATGCTCCTCCGCCACGTATGTACAGGGCGTCCGCTGGCTCGCTTACTGTCCTGAGGCCGCCACTCGAAAGCGATACTGGCATTATCCGACGCTCCTCTTCGAAGAGTATGTCCGATCCATTTCCACTTCCGCAGCGCTACTTCCTGGGGCTTTTCCCCATATTATACGATAATTACAAAGATTTATACTCATAGTGAATTATCAGTATTAAATGTAGTGGTATCGGTAGACTGATATATTTTGTAGTGCAACAGGCGTGTTCGACAGGCGCACGACACGTGCAGAACGCGTGTCGTAGAAGTGTGAGCGCGTGCCGCGAATTACGCCATATTAGAGCCATTTGATACGCCAGCGGAAAAACAAACATTGGAAAGTAACAAATGGACTTTTAAATCCTAAAACTCAAATGGGATAACGGGGCTCCTAAGGCTAAAATAGGGTAGGTAACCTGAAAAGCTGTATTAGGCTAACATACCTAAAAAAAATTAAACTAGCGAAATTTGAGTGCCTAGTGTGATGATAGAGATACTAATGATACTATAAGAGATCAACTGATTATCTTTCACGACGAAAAAATGGTAGCGTTGATACTTTATACAGATAAAGTATACCTAAATAATTGACTAAACTGTACTGGTCCGACCACGATTGCACAGATTCATTTTTAGATGCTATTTAGGCCATTAATATCATATGCCTACAGAGCAAAGAACACCTTTACCTACCTAAAAACGATGGCCTACGAAAATGAATATCAAATATTTCCTAATGCTGTTTTTCTGACAAAAATGTACCTCTCGTCCTTTAAGCCGGAATTACAGCCTTGGCCAGAAGTGTTTTCAAGGTACTTAAAAAATATGAAAACAGAAGGTACCAAAAATGTAAATTTAAGTCGGTGCGACATATTGCAAATATTCTATGCAGTTACTACTAACTTCAACAAAACATGCCTATTAGTTTAAATGAATTGACAAAATAACTTAAACAAAGATGGAAACGATGGACTAAACTTTCCAGTTTTGTATGAAAATCGCATTGGTGCTCAACACTTCTGGCCAAGGCTGTACATTACGAAATTAGTTGCATGACACTAATTTTACCAAAAAATCGCGCTGGGCATGAAACTAAGCGGGAATTAAATTACAAAATTAGTTGCATGACACTTATTTTACGAAAGTAATAAATTACACGTGAGACTGTTGGTAAAACTAATGTCATGAAATTAATTTCATGCCACTAATTTCGTAATGTAAGGGAACGTACCCAAACTACGTGACCAGTTTAGGGGGGGGAAATACTACTCTAGGTCACAGGAGGGGGAGGGGGGGAGTCTTAGGTTCTGTCACGTAGTCAATAATTATGCTCAAATATCGCGCTTCTCATTATAGGTTTCCATGCACTTTAGGCGTCACGCGGCCAGTGTCGAGTAAATAAAAGGCAATAAGTAGGCAAAATTATGTTTTTTTGCTTTCTATGTCCAAAACATCACTCTAAACTATATGTGCGAGTTTTACTACGTGACAACTAGAGGGGAGGGGGGGGGGGTCTTGGCAATTACTACGGATGGTCACCGAGGGGGGGGGGAGGGGGGTCAAAAACTGAAAAAAATGGGTCACGTATTTGTAGTTTGGGTACGTTCCCTAATTCCGTCTTTAATCTTATGATATGATAATAAGCTCGTGTATATAAGTACTAACATTACAAGATAGTGTAAGTTGCTGTTCATTTGCCATCAATTATATCGGAGCGGCCAGGGTACCTAAAAATATCTAAACATTCATTCTATCGGCTTGACAATAGTGCATTGTTCAGATATTAATGACCACCTTGGCTGCTCCGATATATCTGATGGCGACTGTACTCAACAAATGTTCCCAACTACGGTATAGTTCATAAATATCGCCAAAACGAAGTAATATTTAACCAATTAACACTAGACGTGCGTGAAATTGCCTGTGATTGGTGCATTCGCTTCGCCGGCGGCTAAGCTCAAAGTCAAACACACAAGCAAGCCATTTTCATTATATAAGCTTTTACGTAGGGGGACACACTTAAAGCGGAGCTTTTTCAACCGACTTCAAAATTTCGAAGGAGGAGGTTCTCAATTCGTCGGGATCTTTGTTTGTTTTTTTTTTGCTATTTTTTTATTTATGTTACTGGGAAGGACATGGGATAGTGTTTATCGCAGAAATCATCTAGGTGAAAGTAGTTAGATATTCCTGAAAAGTATAATTATCTAACTTTAATCCGTAATATAGTTAATATCAGGCATATTTCCTGGTCGCTAGTGTGGTGTTAGACCGTTTGCCCTTATCGCCATCTGTCAATGCACAATGAATGCATTCACAGCGCATTTTTATCGAAAAAATGGATTTTCGGTGAAAGGGCTTTTTGTACTTTTTATCGGGGAAATTGTGTGGTAAGTGGGGTGGATTTTTTATGATCGATTAGGGTTTGTGCGTAAATCCGTTGAGGTGTATTTTAAACAATATTAAGTAAGTAGGCAGGGAAAGTAGAAATTTATGCTTTATAAGCGTAAAAATGTAACTTGAAATATATATAAAAATAATTAAATAGATCCTGATCATACGATAGATCCCAATTCTTAAATCTTGTAATTCTTCACTTCACCAAGACAGATACCTTATCTTAATCGTGTGTTAACTTTGATCACTGTGGTTTTATTAAGTGAAAAATATTTATAACTTAATCTAGTTCTAGACTTATAGTATTTGTCTACGCATTATTGTATATAGTATCTTTAATGTATTTGTAGTACTGTTTTGAAAAAATAAGTCCCGCCGAGTTTCTTGCCGGTAATAAGTAATACTTCTCGGGTCAGAGGTGTAGGGTTAGAACCGGTGGTAGTTTCTTTTCTCTCTGACGTTCATAAGTGCATTGTAATGTGCCTAAATTGAAGAATAAATATCTTTTATCTTTTTATCTTTTGTCCTTAACTAAATACTACTTAGACATAGTCAAAGGTCATTAATTTCACAAGAAACTCGAAAAATATATTGTAAAAATATATTATTTAAAAAGAGAAAACTGTAAAGTAAAGAACGTTAATGCACCTATATTTACTGATATTCTGGACTTCTCTTGTATCGTTCATTAATTTTATTAGCATTAAAATATTTCTTCTGCGGTCATAAAACCCAGAAACGCCTATATAAACAATCAATGCATGAGAAAAATAGCTACCACTTTTTTCCAACCTACTTATATTTGTATTGTAAATCACCTAAATCCACACTTGAGTTTACGCATCACTTTTGTCACTTGCCACTAGGAGTGACACGGCACATTTGAAGTGGGATAATGTGACAATTACACGGTGTTTAAAAAGCTATGAGCATTATAGGGTTAATTTTAGCGTGCGAATGTTTGGTTAGGCTTTTTTAAGTAGTCTAATTGTTATGTGAGTGGTATGTCCGTGGGAACTGCATTTGGTAGAAAATAATAAGTTATTATTATTTATCATATGACTGCACACTGGATATAGAAAGGCATTTCTTGTCTGGGGTAGTGTGGGAAACCAGATGATGAAGAAAATCTAGTGAGTGCTGCGAGGTCCAAGTGGGGCAGTGCAGCTGCCAAGTTTGTTACTCTTTTAGCACCACCCAGGGATCACGTGTAGGGTTGTCTAAGGTGTTTCCTACGGACGCAGAGTAACATTGATCCCCAAAATAATACGAAAATAAGTGTTTAAGTAAAGTACCTATTTAATTCTGAAGTGTAAAAAATACTTTGATGATTAAAGCCAATTTATAAGCAGCTGCTAAGGGATTTTCGATCAAAATGAGAGTACAAATCTTTTGCCCATTTTGTTACATAGTTGTTATGTAACTATCTTGAACATAGGTATTTATTAGATAAGTAAATGTATTGATGGGACTGGTGGAATAACGGTAAAGGGGGCGGTCGGTACGAAAAATATCGGTATGTCTATAAAGGTTGATAGTGCTCATGAATCTCATGATACCAAGTGCAAGCCAACGTAAATAACACAGAAGTCAGAATTCATCTAAAATTTAAACAAATAAAATAAACTGATTCTCGTAGATATGGACAGTTTAAAGGTATAAGCTCAAACAGTTCTCAAGACTATAGCGGTCCAGACACTGTCAGTAATAATGTCATTATTTCTGTACCCATCCTTCTCTTCTTCATATACATAGAAAAGGACGGGTACAGAAATAATGACATTATAACTGATAGTGTCTGGACCGCTTATTGTATCAAAAAAATAACCAATTAGATTTACTATGAACATCACACATGCCCTTATAGCCATAAAACACGTGGCTATCAACAATTTAACCACTCATTAGTATATCATATCATATCACTTTAACCATCGAGAAGTGTTACTACGGGTGCCGCACGCGTCTCGCACGCGACTCGCACGTGACGTCGCCTGTCGTGTTTTTAAACTAATAAACTTAAACGATTTGATGCTAATGTGTCATACGGTGCGTATTACAAGTGGGACATTTGATAAAATGTATTGATGAGATTGCATGCAACTGTGGTAGAGGATGCCTTTCCTATAAGTACCTACCTACAAAGTGAGGGAAAATCTGACTTAATTTTAAATTAGGTACCTAGGTACGGTCAAGGACTTTAATTGTTGAGCCATTTTGGGTTCACTTTACATTGGACATTTCATAGAGTATGTATTAAACAAAAGAAAATAGCTTGAACCGTAAATGGTTCATCATTCTGATCAATTAAAGTCCGTGACTGTAGCAATAATGAAAAATAATTTAAACTTTAATACCTAGATGTTCATTTATTCTCTAGTTGTAATAGTATAATTTGTAAAAAAATCTGGTCGAGTGCGAGTTTTTACTGTATATAAAAACATAATGCACCTGACCTTATATTAATTAACCGAAAAATTGGACAGCAGAATTTAAGCCTCTTTCCTCGTTAACCAAGATCAGTGCAATAAACTGTAATTTTTAATGCAATCACATCCAATGTATTAATTAAAGTGCAGATGTGCTCTCATGACGTCACTGTTATCTCCACAAACAAACGTACAACGCTATAGTTAGTTTTCAATCAATCTCGAGCACGCGAGCACAAAGTACCAAATGTTACAAAAATGTTTGGTGGCAACCCTAATTTCAATACAGTCACTCTCACCCCTAAAAGTCACGACACAGAGTTTGAAATCGTTTAAATCGGCTTCGAGTTACAATGGTAGCGCTTGTAAACTAAGCCATTATAAAATAAACTTTATTTCTTTATAGTACGATTGATATTGCTTTGAGCATGTGTAGCGTGCTTCGAAAATTTTTCAAGTGTTTACGCTTGGCATGAAGACAAACAAAGTAGGTACAGGACGTACAGTCAGCAGCAAAAGTAGCTAAGCGGGTAGGGTGTTCAAAATGAACTGGACACGACTTTATTGTTAAGAGAATAAGAGCGTGTGTACCATTTTGAACACACGATCCGCTTAGCTACTTCTGCTGCTGACTGTACTAGGCACATGCAAGTGTAGTTGTACTTACAATACAAGTTGCACATTTGGCGATTGAAAATAATTTTGGAACTGGTCTACTTTGTTTACGTAAGGTCAACTGGGAGAGTTTCATCTGCTTAGGTAAATGTACTTTTTGCAAAAGTACAAGGTGATAAATGTAAAGGTACAGTCGCCATCAGAGGCCAGTTTTATAAAGCTACAAGTTACAATTTACAAGCGGAAGTCTCTTTCTAACACATAGGGTTCGAAAGAGAGTTCCACTGGTAAATTGTAACTTGTAGCTTTATAAAACTTGCCTCAGATATGTCGGAGCGATTAGGGTAGATGCGTTGTTTAGATATTTTGGAGTACCTTGGCCACTCCGATATATTTGATGGCGACTGTACAGCCACTGCAATAGTATCTTTCTCAACAATAGCAGCATAAATAAGTGACACGCTCTTATGGCCCTACAAATAAGATTTTGTCAGATATTTTTTCAAGTGACTAGTGAGTACATTATTTATTATGATTAGGATATCACTGTGAAGATCATTTTGACCACCTGACTCTATTATTTACTTCAGCTGCCGAGTTGGACGTTGTACCAAACTTTGGTCAGTAAGTTGGTCTAAGTCTAAATACGCATTTTGTTTTAATATCCAATTTTAACCATCTCCTAGTAACTCAAACACAAAGCACATTGCCTCCCGTTGACTGTAATGTGATGCTTCACTGATGCTCTTCTTCTTCCTAGCGTTTATCCCGGCTTGGGGTCCGCTTGACAACCTAATCCCGTGAATTGGCGTAGACACTAGTTTTTACGAAAGCGACTGCCATCTGACCTTCCAACCCAGAGGGGAAACTAGGTCTTTTTGGGATTAGGTCCGGTTTCCTTAAGATGTTTTCCTTCACCGAAAAGCGACTGGTAAATATCAAATGATATTCCGTACATAAGTTCCGAAAAACTCAGTGGTACGAGCCGATGCTATTGCGATGATGATATTGATTGAGGTTATTGTGATGCTTAACTGATGCTATTTTGAGTAAATCATTTCTCAGTAAAAAAAAATAAGCAAAAGTCATTCGTTCTTTTTGAGCACAAAATTACCTACAAAATCTATGATTAAACAGATATTTTGTATGACTGATTAGTGATTACAGATTGTGTTGCTCTATACTGTTTTGTATGGCAAAAATACCAGATTATATTTAATTTTCTACGAAAAGGTCTCCAGTTGACAAATCAAATCGGTAAACCGCAGAGTAATTCTCTCGACCAATTTGTGTGTCGATTCATCTCGGGATTAACGGTTTGTGGGGGAGCTAATAGTTATGAATATTGTATTAAACAAAAGAAAATAGCTTGAACCGTAAATGGTTCATCATTCTGATCAATTAAAGTCCGTGACTGTAGCAATAATGAAAAATAATTTAAACTTTAATACCTAGATGTTCATTTATTCTCTAGTTGTAATAGTATAATTTGTAAAAAAATCTGGTCGAGTGCGAGTTTTTACTGTATATAAAAACATAATGCACCTGACCTTATATTAATTAACCGAAAAATTGGACAGCAGAATTTAAGCCTCTTTCCTCGTTAACCAAGATCAGTGCAATAAACTGTAATTTTTAATGCAATCACATCCAATGTATTAATTAAAGTGCAGATGTGCTCTCATGACGTCACTGTTATCTCCACAAACAAACGTACAACGCTATAGTTAGTTTTCAATCAATCTCGAGCACGCGAGCACAAAGTACCAAATGTTACAAAAATGTTTGGTGGCAACCCTAATTTCAATACAGTCACTCTCACCCCTAAAAGTCACGACACAGAGTTTGAAATCGTTTAAATCGGCTTCGAGTTACAATGGTAGCGCTTGTAAACTAAGCCATTATAAAATAAACTTTATTTCTTTATAGTACGATTGATATTGCTTTGAGCATGTGTAGCGTGCTTCGAAAATTTTTCAAGTGTTTACGCTTGGCATGAAGACAAACAAAGTAGGTACAGGACGTACAGTCAGCAGCAAAAGTAGCTAAGCGGGTAGGGTGTTCAAAATGAACTGGACACGACTTTATTGTTAAGAGAATAAGAGCGTGTGTACCATTTTGAACACACGATCCGCTTAGCTACTTCTGCTGCTGACTGTACTAGGCACATGCAAGTGTAGTTGTACTTACAATACAAGTTGCACATTTGGCGATTGAAAATAATTTTGGAACTGGTCTACTTTGTTTACGTAAGGTCAACTGGGAGAGTTTCATCTGCTTAGGTAAATGTACTTTTTGCAAAAGTACAAGGTGATAAATGTAAAGGTACAGTCGCCATCAGAGGCCAGTTTTATAAAGCTACAAGTTACAATTTACAAGCGGAAGTCTCTTTCTAACACATAGGGTTCGAAAGAGAGTTCCACTGGTAAATTGTAACTTGTAGCTTTATAAAACTTGCCTCAGATATGTCGGAGCGATTAGGGTAGATGCGTTGTTTAGATATTTTGGAGTACCTTGGCCACTCCGATATATTTGATGGCGACTGTACAGCCACTGCAATAGTATCTTTCTCAACAATAGCAGCATAAATAAGTGACACGCTCTTATGGCCCTACAAATAAGATTTTGTCAGATATTTTTTCAAGTGACTAGTGAGTACATTATTTATTATGATTAGGATATCACTGTGAAGATCATTTTGACCACCTGACTCTATTATTTACTTCAGCTGCCGAGTTGGACGTTGTACCAAACTTTGGTCAGTAAGTTGGTCTAAGTCTAAATACGCATTTTGTTTTAATATCCAATTTTAACCATCTCCTAGTAACTCAAACACAAAGCACATTGCCTCCCGTTGACTGTAATGTGATGCTTCACTGATGCTCTTCTTCTTCCTAGCGTTTATCCCGGCTTGGGGTCCGCTTGACAACCTAATCCCGTGAATTGGCGTAGACACTAGTTTTTACGAAAGCGACTGCCATCTGACCTTCCAACCCAGAGGGGAAACTAGGTCTTTTTGGGATTAGGTCCGGTTTCCTTAAGATGTTTTCCTTCACCGAAAAGCGACTGGTAAATATCAAATGATATTCCGTACATAAGTTCCGAAAAACTCAGTGGTACGAGCCGATGCTATTGCGATGATGATATTGATTGAGGTTATTGTGATGCTTAACTGATGCTATTTTGAGTAAATCATTTCTCAGTAAAAAAAAATAAGCAAAAGTCATTCGTTCTTTTTGAGCACAAAATTACCTACAAAATCTATGATTAAACAGATATTTTGTATGACTGATTAGTGATTACAGATTGTGTTGCTCTATACTGTTTTGTATGGCAAAAATACCAGATTATATTTAATTTTCTACGAAAAGGTCTCCAGTTGACAAATCAAATCGGTAAACCGCAGAGTAATTCTCTCGACCAATTTGTGTGTCGATTCATCTCGGGATTAACGGTTTGTGGGGGAGCTAATAGTTATGAATATTGGTGGCCGTTATGGCTAGTATTATGCCTATTTACAATATTGATACGATCGATAACCAATATAAATGTGGACTTATTTGGCCTTCTATTTAACTGGTTACCTATATTAGGAGTTCTCTGATTTACACTGAAAAAAAGAATAGGCGAGCTACTTCGGGTATTTCATTGAAAACCAAAATTCGGTAAGGAGTTAATAATAGTACATTACGTACCTAGGGCGGTAAAATAAAGAACGGCTCAGATCGCGGGCATTTGTGGCCCGCGCCGAAGGTAAGGGCCATAAGCAAGTGATCTGAGGCCTTCTTTATTACCGCCCGTGGTGCGTACACAATTTTACGTATTCTCCTGGGTGTGAAGCGAGATTTGCCGCTGCGCCCGTGGGCGGCAAATCTCACTTACCGCCCAGAGTGACGTAAAATTTATTTGCTTATAACTCAAAGTTTACTTATAAAGCCTAAAAGACTTTGGTAAGCCTTAGTTTGCAAGTCCTAAAACTTAAGTTAGGAGACGTTTGGTTGCTGGTAACATTTTTTTTCAGTGTAGCCGTAGTTATTTTATTCAAAATATATACCCAGGTACTTAGACTTAATAGGTATCTGCCCACTGATAACAGCACTGAGCTCCGTCCACTGCCGAAGTCTAGCAACTCTTTGAGCATTAGGTACTCAGCCAGTTCCAAGCTAGCGGCGAAACACCGGCATGGAAAGTACTTCATCAAAACGAAATATAAAATCATTAGCCAACCCCATTAAAACGCCCCAAAATACGATCACTTTAAAAAACTAAAATCAACAAACTTTCTCCGTTACAACTTTATATTTGCTGGCAATGTCGCTAACGATACCATACTGAAATTCTAAAGCACAATTATGAACTTTAACACCTTCCTATAGAGCCTAATTTCATGCTTTATATCTTGGCGTGGTATTAACCGCTTGAAAACAAAAGATATCAAGTCCATTTTGAATTCAATTTCAAAACTAGACCCTAAAGTTTACACAGAAAAGTCGAATTCTACATGCAATTACAGTTCTCCTATGGCTCCTCCACATGATGGGCCATCATAGAGACGCGGCTATGCGTTAGAGGGAGCTCACGATATTGCGATCTCGTTCTGTTGTATGGCTGCGTCCCTATGATGGCCCATCATGTAGAGGCAGCCTTATGTTAGTTCGATTTTAGCCCATACGTAGTTAAGTTGGTAAAGTTGTATTGGTTTAGCGGACTCTGTAAATACGAGGATGAATTTTAAACAAGACGGACAAACAGACACACAATGGCTCAATTAGCCCGGGGCTGGACTCGCATGTGTTTTAGTTAGCTTTGTTAACTATTTTATTGTAGTTGTAGGGTTTAAGTGTATGGTTGTTTGATTGGGGTAGCGGTGGATTTTTATTACGAGTTTATTGACTTCAGTCAGCTTGAATTCAAATTAAAAATCTACTTTTAAATGTACTTACTCACATAGGTATTATTTTCGTCTTCTGCATTTAGCTCAAACACTTTTTGGAGGTGGAAACTTGCGCCAGTGGCGGCGTAACCGGGGGGGCGGAGGGGCGGTCCGCCCCGGGTGCCAGTCACCAGGGGGGTGACAAACACAACCGACATAATATAATGTACCAACATCCTTACTCGTATCAAAAAATCTTGTTTCGACTAGACTTACTAAACATTTTGTATTGTATACTTACTTTAATTAAATAGGATACCTACATCTATAATATTATATTATTTCAATCGAAACAATAGCGTCTCCCTCATCAGTTCAATAAATGTATTTGATGGTTTCAATAGGTCTAGGTATTTTATTTTATTTAGCAAAAGTTACATATAGGTTGAAATAAACTCGTAAAGATCGATGATGCCTTGAGCTATTGAACTATGCTTTGAAAAATTATAGTTTTTTTCAAACGCTCTAGTGACTAAACGGGAAAAGGGACTGAATTTATTTTCGAATATATATTACTAGACTATAAACTCTTGTTTTTGGCACAAGCCGAAACACGGTTGATGAAAGTTGCCTCTATAGAAAAAAAAACCGAATTTGGGTCCTTTTTCCCCTTATTTTTCTTAGCTTACGTAAACTATAAGAGATTAAGCAATATAACTAAGTAAAAAATGTGGTATTCTGGTTTACCTAAAAAGTCACAGAAGCAAATTTAGACAAAACTTTATAGATTCGCTTATTTATCGTAGTTTGGTCAAAAAGTCTGATCCTTAAGAGCGCTGCATCTCTTTCTTGCGTGCACGGTAGCCATAAACGTGTCTCTAATGGATGGGCGTGGCTTGTCCGAATCGAGGAACGGCCTTAATAAAGCTCATCTAATGGGCTAAATTATGCCGCTGATGATGACAGAGAAATGAAACTCAAAACAGTGTGGGTTTCGGCTGGTATAATCATGACTGCAACCCAGTAATATTATACATAAGTAAGTAATAATTTGGAAACGAATTATTGAAGAAATTACACGGTATTAGGCTAGGTGGTCCGTGCGCTACGATTGTCTGGTTCACTCTGGCGATTGGGTGCAGCAGAAGCGAAGCAAGCGAAGATGCGGTTTTACAAGCATTTTTTTGAATGTCAAATTCACGTAAACATTTTTTTTTTTTGGGGTGTTCAACAGAAAATCGCCCCGGGTGCCAACCAACGCTACGCCGCCACTGACTTGCGCCCTCATTTGGTGTTCAGAAAAATCCTTTACTGACAGTTATTGGAAACTTCTAAGTCTTCGAACAATGGTTGTGAGCTCATCACCTCTTTAGTGTCTCTCGCCGGCTGGCATACATCAGACAGTATTGAAAATATGTGCCCGTAGAATGATACCACTACTACACAGATAGAAAAAATCTCTTCAACCAAAGAAACCTATTTGAATCAAGAGATATCCAGTTTCCCATATAAGGAAAAAATAAAATTCTTTATTTTAAGATATAAAATGTTTCAAAGTTTATTACTTAACCTAATAAATTCAATACTTTATCCGAGATATAAAAATCTTCTTTTTAAAATAGCTTAATATTCTCACGAAGGGCGTTTGAATTTTGTTTTTGTATTGTATTTTTTTTAAATTGAACTTTATGTGTCTTAGTGCAATACATAAAGAACTTAAGCCAAGAAACTTTGTTTCTTGGATGAAGACTCATAGCACAAAGTAAACACCGGCGGCGCGCGCCGGAGCAGAGGGTCCGCTTAGTATAAACTGGCATTTTTCGCCGCACGCACACAGACGTTACGTTTACAGGTATTCTCGGACGATCTCGGACAGAGCTTAGCGCGGCTGCGCGCGTTGATCGCTTGACGTCCCCGCCGCTACGTAGGTACTTTGTGTCACGTAGGTACGTCAAAATGGACAACCGTTATTATTATAGTTGCAGTGTATTTGGTTGTTTAAATACAACAAAAAACTGTGCCTACACTTTTTTCAAAATTCCAAACGATATTGAAAGGTAAGTCAAACTGTTTTCTCATAGTTAGGTAGGTAATTTTCACGTTTCTGTTTTAGTGGGATCACTATCATTGTTATGTCGTGAGCTAGTTACTTGTTAGTTGTAACAAGTTATTACGCTCCAGTCTTCGTCATGTGTGGTGTCGAGACCTTTAATGGATATTTGATGCTCTTTAACATCCAAGCAGTCTCTAGGGAATTTAAACATGATAATATGTATGTATTAACGAATCGATGTATGTATCTCTGTAAACTTATATTACCTACTCCTTTTTAAAATTCGGAATCAATACAGAAGCAACCCTAGTGAGTCGGGCAAGTTTAGGTATGTATTTTCAAGAACGGCGGGAGCGGCCCTTCTGTATATTTTTTATTTTGTGCTCATAGTTTAAATTGAGAATTGAATTTCTCCACGGAAACAAGAAAACGCATTAGTTCAACAGCATGTGTTACTTGATGTAAAATTTGATATTTTCACACCAAGATCTAAAATTTCTTGGCGTATGAAATCGATTACTTGAAACAAACAATAACATTTTCTAAGGCGGTTATCACACTGGCGCGGATCCGCATGCGGCACCGGTGCGCGAGCGAGATAGCGCTCTGCATGTGTATAGCGCTATCTCGCTCGCACACCGGCGCCGCATGCGGATCCGTCGTCAGTGTGATAATCGCCTTAGTGTCTCAGTGCAATACTTAAAAAGCTAGTAGCAGAAACTGTGTTTTTCGGGACTAATCCCAAGAAAGGAAGTTTAACTAAAAGTAGATAATACAAATATAAATTATGATTATTTATATACTCACAATTTATAATCGTATTAACTAGAGCTGAGATTGCTATTGTGAATCTCAAATAAGCCCGGGTAAAGCGCCGAGGGTCATAAAGTTACGTCGAACAGACGTTCGCGTGTTCTAACCTACACGCAGAGACATCTATTGATGCGCAGGGTAACTAACGTCCAAGACTTAAATGTTTCAAAGCAAAAATTATGTGCTTCTTCTTTGGAATAGCTGTGGCTCTTGATTGTAGGTTGAAAACATCAAAGCAAAAATTAATCTCTCTTGCCTAAAAACTTAAAAATCTCAAATCAAACTTTTGGCGCTACTTCTTTGAATTAGCTTTGGCTCTTAGCTGTAGATTGAAAACATCAAACCAAGAACTAATCGCTTTTGAAGTAAACACATAAAACTCTTAAAGGAAAATTTTGGTGCTTTTTTGCCGTATATAATTATTATCTTAACTCAAATCATTAGTATTCGCTTTAAAAATGGGTAAAGCTAAAGCTGAATAATTTTAATTGTTCTTTTAAAAATCATGATATTTTTAACTCAAGTCATGTTTATTGGTCTAAGGTATTTATTACTCTCTTTAAGAAACCGCGTGCAAGAGAGTTTTGCGTTTTGAATTAAGATATTATTTCTATCTGTGTATAATAGAAACATTAGCCTAACACTGACTGAGTTTCAAGCACATCAATACACAACCCTCCTTTGCCATACTGGTGAAAAGAAAACAGAATTCACTTGTTCGAACTACGAACTACCAGTCGAAACTACCGAAGTATTTATTCCGATTATTATTATTTTCCCGAAGGGGACTAAACGCGAAGGATTAACCATCATCCCGGCATTCCCGACGCTAACCGCGAGGGGCACTTAATTACATTTGCCAAGGTTGACGTGACGAGGCGATTTGTAGAATACCGATTTATAAATACTCACATAAAAACATTAAAAACTACACTTTTTTTTACACTAAGGTCCAAGCGGCAAACCTGTCTGTTAAGTATAATCTCGAAGGATAAGACTTCATTAATAATTTTTAAGAACCAACTTCAGGCTACAATTTACCAAGAGCGAGTGCCCGAGCTGCTGTAAGAGATACTCCATTCACTATAGGTGTTCCTATCATATTTGAAGCATTCTCTCGATTTTTCTTAGGATACCAGCATCAGATCCTGATGTGACGACAACAGCGCCAATTGTCACGTAGATCCTTTTAAATAAAAAATGTACCTTAGATAGTAGCTATCAAATTTTAGACAGTGACACTAACAGAAATTCTTAATTGCCTAGTGATTCCCACCCACTCAAAATGGCTGCCCATTTCTCGCAAGTGACCGATGAAAATTTGTTTAATAATTCAAGGTAAGCTTGCAGACATTTCATTACAAAGCAGAGACATCTGCTAACGATTCCCATAATGTTTAGAAAAATCGTAGGAGCCACCAGTTCGATTTCAATGTCGCCCGAAGCAGCTAGTCATCATCATCATCATCATCTCGGCCGTAAGACGTCCACTGCTGAACATAAGCCTCCCCTTTGCATTAAAGGGGGGGGGGGGGGGGGGTTGCCATACGCGCCACGCTTGGCAGGGGTGTTGGCGCGCACAGTTCTTTTTTTTGTTTAGGCTTTCGGAAGATGCTGCTGCCCATCTCCCGGTATATTCCCTTAGCAGACTCCTACTGCAACCACGGGACGATATGGCGGGGGACAATTCCAAGGCCGGGCACTCCACGGCACAAGCAGCTAGTGCATGATTAAATTTTTCCTTTATTTCCAAATATTATAATTTGTAACTAACAACACAATTTCAATTTTTAGCCAAAATAAGTAAACTAGTAGCACCACTGTTAAAAGCAATCTTAATTATAAACGTTGAAAATATAACGGAAATGAAAATATCCTTAATTTCCTGTGGCGAATGGTAAATTAAATGTAACAATTAACTTGCAGATGTGACAACAAATCTGTGCCTAAACGGCAATAGAGTGTGACGAATTTGCTTATTATTTCGTAATTGCATTACACACCTCAGCTCAGGACCTCACGCCACTCATGTTTATTTTTAATACCTTCTGAGAGCAAGGTTTTTGTAATTGACATCATCATCATATCGTATGGCTTTATTTCACTGCCATCTATAAATTCGCCTGTGTAAGTGACATAACATTTGTTTTTAACCGACTTCATGATATCACAGGCGGATCTTTTTGCCGGGGTGTTTGTATTCTCTAAGTATGTGCCATATTTGAAGATGAATTTTGCCGGTTTAAAAAAATTCTTTGGAAACTTTCATCTCAATCTGTTATGGTTGTTTTCTTTATTTAATCAGCGCTCGTTCCAGCCATGTCTAAATTAAAGAGTGTTCGATATTTAGAGGTTTATGGCCTTAATAAAAAACACTATCGAGTGTTCTGTTTTTAAGGTCCGTTATTTCTTCATTTTATACAAGCTTCGGCTTTGGAAGTTTTATAGCTAGCAGCACAAGGAAAGACAAACATAATCGATCATCAGTTATTATTATTAGAAATGTAATGCTATAACACCCAAATCATTGGTGCAAGCAACAAAATAGGCCGTAACGAATTTCCAAAGCAAACATTACTTTTCGCAACTCAATTCAACGGGTGCCCTATTACCCCCTACCACAACTTTAATTCTACCCTCAACTTTCTCTTAATACCCTTTGTTAAGGTTGACATTCCTCTGGCACATCTGTATAAGTAACTTGGTGTAGCTGTCACAAGAACCACTTCACTATTACCCTCACAGTTCTCTTATATCAACTTCATAAGGTTGATTTTTGTTTAATTCAACGGTATGTATGCTGGTAGGGTTGTCAAAAGATCTTTAACAATGCGCCCGCGCACGTTAGGGTGCGCTCCCATTCACAAGTTTTCGCTCTTTAGCGTCCTTTGTTCCACATTTGATTTATATTCATACCCGCTTGTACAGTAAGCGGTAATTCAAACTATGAACTTCGTTTTTTTTACTGTGCTGCAAAGACTTTCGCTCATTATCGCGGTTCATAATTTACTATTTAGCAAGCTTTCTAAATTAACTTTTGGTTAGTAAAAATGAAAAAAAAAATGTTGTAGAAAATATTTAATTACACAATTTTAGCAAAACATCTTAAAACATGACTAGACTATATACTCTTTGGTAAAAGCTGCATTTATTATTGTCTAAAGAAACATCACAATTGTATTGTTCCCTATAAATTTTATTCTAAACGTCATTTATCAAAATATAATATATCATCCATGAAAACTTATCTAAAAATAATGTTAGTAATCCATATTCCCAGATTCATTTCTAGTTTTTTCATTCATCATCATCATCATCGTGTCATTTAGTTTTATATCTGTGAAATGTATTAGTAAGGTTTTCATGGACTCGATTAATTTACTTAGTCTAAAAAATCATTAAAAAATATATTCTGTACATAGATGACTAGAAAATACACAACCGCTTAAATTTGAGCGTTTACAATACTAGGCCTATTATAAAAATTCCTGTACAGTCTTTGGTCGTTGTTATAATAATTATTTTGATAATTATATTCGCTTATTCTACTATAATCTTGCCACTCATTATGTCCATAAATATTTGTATATTCTCCATAATTAGCTGCATAATCAGTCTTTGGGTATCTTTTATTCTTCGCTGTATCAAATGCATTTTTAAATATGTCATAATTCTTTTGATTGAAATATTCTTCAGTATTACCACTGACATCATGCATATTTTCACCATTAACACAAGGTATATATGGTTTTTGGTAAAAGTAGTTTTGTTGGTTGGCATCATCGGGGTAACTTGAAGGGTGGGTGAAGAAGCCACTCCCTGTGGTTGAAGTGATACAGTTCCCTCCCTTGTTGTTGACGGATACCGTCACGTTTCCCACATTGATGAGAACACCTTCAGTCGTCTGCATGAAGTTGCAACCATTGGGAAAAGGCTTGCTATATCCCTGGAAGCTCCTGTAACTACCATCGCCATTAAATTCATCAGGCTTATTATTCAAAGAAAAGATATCTCTAAATGCATCTCTAGCGATTTTTTCATGTGCTGAAGAATAGTTCTGAAGTTTGTCAAAACTGGAATTTTCTGCAGGCGCTTGCCCGGAGTTGATGTTATCTAAAGATTCCAAAGTTTGACTTAAAGCAAAGATGTAATTGTGAGCGAATCTCAAGGTTTCTATCTTGGTTAGCTTTGTGTCTTCAGGAAAAGTTGGTAGCACACACCTCAGTCTATCTAGTGCTTCGTTTAACATGTGCATTCGATTTCTTTCCCTATCGTTGGCCTTCATTCTTCTACACCTCTTAATTCTCAGAAGTTGAGTTGGACTCTTGCATCTTGAGATTCTGTTCTTTCCATTCGCATATTTTCTCTTTGGTTTGTTCGGGTCTTTTGGCTTCCTTTCCTTCTTGATTGGCGTTGACGTCACCGCAGTTTGTATGTTATCTCCAAAAGCTTTAATATCTTCAATTTGATTTTGGAAGGGGAATTCATAAGATTCGCTAAATAGTTTTCTTCGTACTTCGGATTTGATCGGAGTGAGACAGATGCCCGGGTCTGAGGTGTTGTGTTTCAAGGGGGTGGACGTGGTGGAGGTGGCGTAGGAGTCGTTGTGTGACCTCTCGAAACCTGAATCGGTGCTGCAGATGCTGTCGTTAAAATCGCAGTAGTCGTCGAAGTTGGAGAACATCTTGCTAAGTAGGTACCTGGAAGAGACAATCTAATTTAATATATTGTTTTGTATCTTCAAGAGACAACACTTGTGATCAGGAAAAAAAATAGCAAGAGTCTAATAAGAATAACAGTAGTATACTCGATGTATATCATTAATTTAATCATCATAAATATGTGTAAGTATTATGTCCTTTTCCGGATTTTGAACAAATCCAAAAACATAACAATCAAGACACTCTTCAGTTCTTGACTTGTAGTCATTGCAATTAAACCAAATGCTACACTCCAACAATGTGTCTATTACTCCCCTATGTTTGGAAAGCAGTAATTTCCCTGACAGGTGACCAGTGCGTGACCAAGTTACAGCAACAGTTGAACTTTATCACTTCCTACATCCGGTGTGTGATTTCCGCTGAGGGGTCCGTTTTTGATTTAGTTGACTCTTAAATGTCGCTAATTTAATGTTATAATTTCCGCTACAGTTCCGAACACAACTATGGAAAATTTATAGGAGTGGATCAATATCATATTGATTCATAATGAAAATGTTTGTTGATCAAGATTTCAGGTCTGATTTTAAAGTTACAGCACGCCAAGAAGCCATTGTTAGAGTTAATTTAATTAGTTAAGGAAACAAGCAAGATGATGAATTTCCAAATTATTTCTTATTAAAGAAACTTGCTTAAGGAATAATTTGTTGGGAAGGTAGAATAGTACATTTCGTACCTAGGGCGGTAAAATAAAGAACGGCTCAGATCGCGGGTATTTGTGGCCCGAACCGAAGGTAAGGGCGATAAACAAGTGATCTGAGGCCTTCTTTATTACCGCCCGTATACAATTTTATTTTACGTCTTCTCCTGGGTGTGAAGTGAGATTTGCTGCTACGCCCGTGGGCGGCAAATCTCACTTACCGCCCAGAGGAACGTAAAAACTTAAAAACTAATACTTATAGAAGTAGGTGTAAAACTGGCACTGAAACACATTTTTTTTAAATATTGTCGGTGGCAAACAATCGTGTGTCCTGCTTGATTTTAAGTGACCACTGTAATCTATTGGGTACTAGTAGATTCGACCCTTTATGGCTGCTCTACATGATGGGCCATCATAGGGACGCAGCTATACGACGGAACGAGATTGCAATATCGTTAGCTCCCTCTAACGCAACAGTGTCCCTATGATGGCCCATCATTTAGATGAGCCTTTAAATTCAGGAGCATTAGTAATCAGTAATCACCGAATCTACAAGTGATAGGACAAAATAAAGACACAGTTAGCTTTTTAGCGATAAGACCGCCTTGCCTCTTTTTTGTTAATTATGTCTTTTTCTACTGTGTTGTAAATTTTGAGGTGTGCAATAAAGCATTCATTCATTCATTCAGTTATATCATATTTGGTATAACTGACATCCACTAGGAGTGCCTAGCTTCGGTATGCTAAGTCGGGACACGGACAGCACGGACGCGGACACCTGTCCGTCCGGCACGCGACTCGCACGTGTCCGTACCAGAGCGTGACGAAGTTAATGATCGTACGATTAGTACGGGGGGACAATTGAATAATCGTTACAAGCTTTTTACAAGCTTTGTGCTCGTGACTTTGTTTTGTATATTTGTGATTAAGTTTGGTTGTCTCATTCCAATGCTTTGGTTGGATTGGCTAGCGGAGCAAAAATATGCTAGCGGAGCATTCTCAAAGTGTGCTCCGCTAGAATATTTTTAATGTTGAAATAGAAACAATAAGTAGGTAACCATCGTTTCTATCTAAGATAGCATTATTTAATTTTTAACTTTGGGGCTCCGTCAAATATTTCGCTGTCTAAAAGGGTTCCGTCAAAAAAAAGTTTGAGAACTGCTGAACTGGATGGTACTTACACATGTCACTGTATTTTTTTTGGGAAAATATGATCTTTATTTCAAAATCTAAAACTTTTAAATTAAACTACTCAAAATTCTGTTATACCTTAATATAAATCTATTTATTCGCAAAAATTATACATTTAACTACGAAATTATAATGGTTTATATAGCCTTTATAGGTAATAGAACCGTACCAAACTTCAAAATCGCGGTAACTCAAAGTATTATCAAAATAATGTAATGTAATTTTCAAGCTTGTAGCAAGTCTTTAACTCAACTACGATAACAAACAAATAGCTACGAGATACTTAACCTAATAACTAAAAGCTGAATAGCTCTACCTTTCAACAGGTTCCTTTTTTGACTACGCTGCTACGGAATTGCTACGAGATTAAGCTTTGCTAAAAAGTGCCACCAAACACCTATGCCATATAACATATAGATTTTTTCATATTTGCTCAACAAACAAACTAAAACATGTATTTACGTTTCTTAAAACGTTGTACGTTAAAACGTTAAAATGTACCTTTTAGTTTCCTCGTATGAATAAATCACAAAATATAATTACATGTCTTGGAAGATTTCAAAACCAAAGGTTCTCTCTACTATTTGATGATAATTTTAAATGTCTTCATCAAACTAACTAGCTAATAAACTGCTTATTACAAATATGTAAATAGTATTTTACAAACTATAAACGTTTTTGTGTGGGATCGATTTAAAAGATTTTGTTTAAGAAAACGCGTATATACTGCTTTTCTACGCAGCGAACGCTCTAAAATGCGTAGTGTAGGATCCAGCCTACTACATGCTATATAAAACATTAAATTGTATGAAAAACTAAATAAAATGCTTATCTTATAGCTAGTATTTCGACAGGATAAGTAGGTAACCGATTTTCGTAAATTACCACTTTTTTAGATCAGGGTTTTTAAAACTACGAACGGTGTTTTAAATGAGAAAGCTCATAATTAGAATTTTTATTATGTTGGGCGTGTTTTATCACATCTTTCAGGGCAAGAATAAAAAATGTTTTAAAGCCGGACATGAAATAACTAACTTAGTTAACTTTTTAAAACAGGAAAGAACAACTTACTTCTCCAATTCAGGTCCTGACATCCATCGAAAAGCACAAAACTATCGAAATATCAATAGGTACAAAGTATAAAGGTCACAGGTCACATTCACTATGTGTCTTCCATGGTCGCGCGGTGAGTGCACAGTGGTGCGCGAGCGACGCACTGCGCGCGCAGGCGGGCGACGCCCCGTTTTATGGGGCAGGACACGCCCCTTTGGTAAGTACTGGTACTTGTGTGTTGGGGTCAAGTCAAATAAAATTAGAATAACGGTCACATAAAAAATGTGAATATAAATGTTTCAAATTGGAACTTAAGCTTTTTAAATGGATTTCTTGGCACTTTTCGTGCTCCTTTTATGATACCTCCAACATTAAGAACAGACCCTTTGAAATTTGTTTGCTATTGGTTAAACCTAGCTACTAAGGTTTTGTCTTCCCGTTATCCATTAACTAAACCAAGCTAATATTACGAAAAGGAAAACTTACATTTGTTAACATTTTTAAATAAACTTTCAGATTTATTTTGGCTTAACGTCGACTACAACTACCTATTTTTGAATTATACCCAGTTGGTAGCGCATAATAGAAAGAATAGGACGTGGATACCAATTCTGCCCTTAAATTAAACTGATCACCAGTATTTTTGTTACATTTTACAGTTACTGTGTTAATGATTATAGTTTTGTGATAAATTGATAATAATAAATACCGTCATTATCTTTGTCGAGTGCTAATCTGAACAGTTCCTCAACGGTCTTTATCCCCGTCCATTCCCTGATATTACGGAGCCAAGACATCTTGCGTCCTCCAGGTTTACGCTTTCCGGGTACTTGTCACATCATTATGGTCTGCAAAAGAGAATACTGGTCATGACGCACTATGTGTCCGAGATAAGCCACCTTTCTTTGCTTTATGTCCCCGTCATGTTTATAAAAGGTCAATTAAATGGATCTCTGCATTTAATTAAAACGACTTCGTAAAATAACAAAATAAAGATTGTTAACTGCAGAGTGTTCTGAATTAACCTTTTCCACGCCAAAGACGTATTTCGGCACCGCAGGTCCAACGCCAAAGACCGATATATCGGTCACCGACCACAGAGCAAAATAGACCTACATGCACACGCATAAAGTTTAACTTCAGTTTTGACATTTAGATGTCGTGGCGTCTGAGTGGTAGCTTTTGCGTTTGACATGGCGTCGAAAAGGTTAAGAGAATATCAAAGCAAAACAGTCAAGTCAGTTTTACAGTTACAATCAACATGCCTATTTTTTTCAATGTTCTTATTATATAATCCAAAACACTATAAAGTTAGATGAAAAATACCTCTTATAGAAACATTCACGCATTCTAGTTGACATACAAACTTTACAGTCCACCTTGCACGGTGCAAGTTGCATCTTAACGGTATGATTTGATTTCTCTAATAGCTTAATAGTGCGTGAAACGTGACTTTTTTATTGCAACCCTTTTATTGACACGCCATAAATTATATCAATATTTGATCGGACACGGATTCGGGTAATTTTTTATTGATCTTTATTGGCACGTGGGCACATCTGTTGCGAGTTTGCTCTGAATGTGATATTAAAAGAAAAGTTGAAGCGACAAAAGGGTTGTAGTGTCGTAGGCTGTTATTTTTTAATTCATTTAGCTCACACCACCCTTATAAAACATTAAGATAACGATATTAAATGATTCTTTTTGTTAATCAGACTCGGCGTGTTCTCTACTATTTATAGTTCCCACCTTACTTTATTCTGGGGTCGGGATATGAATAACTACATATTAACCCGCTTATTCAAAACTTAATCATCGTTCGTCCTTATCTGTCACTATGACAGTTGTGTTGGTTGGAAACAGACAAAACATAGTTTTGCTAAATGAGGTTTGAAACACGTTTATGAATAAGCGCGTAAGTAAGTAAGTAAAATATTTGGTTGCTAGGTATAATCTTTTTTTTTAATATAAATTGCTAGGTTACGCCACTTCTTCCTCAAAAACCCATGGACAATATCTAATGTACCTAACCTATACACACCTAGGTTAGTACGAGTATGCAACTATTATTTTAAACATATTTCTGTTTTGTCTATATTTTATTTTCAATCGCTAACTTTTTGTATCGTATGAATTTAACGTATAGGTACCTGGAATTTGTTATATTATATGTAAGTTGTGTTAGTATTATCAGTTTGTCCTATTTAACACATTTATCTATAAAACTAATTAGTCACACATTCCTCACCATTGAAGCCAAAATACAGTGCCCCATAAACGGCTACCGTCACAGTTGATCGACAATTTCTCGCCCAATACTGACAAGTGACAAATCGCGTCATGTCGCGTTTTTTGGCGGCAATGGCGATAGGGTTAAAACGGTACCGATTTTATGCTATATCAATATACTTGCCCTTTAAAAAACTTATCTGACCTATAACCACGTACCACTTCGTTCATCGAATCGTCTATTTGCATCATATTCTTTCTTATACCTAGGTACCTAGGCAAAAGCGATAGAGACGGGGCCAACGTTTTGTCGATTTTCGAGTATCGCAGTAGGCCCTCTGTTCAGTTTAATTCATGAATAATCGATTGAATGTCGTTTTAAAACTAGAAAAAATACATAGGTACCTATTACTTATTATAATTTGGTTAACATTTTTTTTTCAACAAAATGCTTGATGCTGTTGATTGCAGGCCTGACGCGGTGCCAAGTTGCTTTTAGTTAGTAGGTAAGTACGAGTAAGAGTAAAAATGTATGTACATAAATATGAACTTTAAAGGACTGTAGGTATTATTCAAAATAAAGCTATTGAATTGAATTTAGTAAAATGGCTTAAATTGCTGAGAATGTTTCCAAAACTATTTAAAACGTCGTAAGTGCCTACTTACGTTACCATGTGTATTTGTTTTGTCGACACAAATATACATGGTAAATACCCAGTTTTATATAGTTTCTGTAGCATTTTAGCTTAAATCATATAATGAATGCGTCAAGCTTACAAAAAAATACATTTTGATAGATTTACCTAGTTTTCTATAGACTCAGTTCAAATCAAAAGTTCAGTTTCAGAAACCAAGTATTAAACAATAACCTGCCGACATTAGAAATTCGATATTACGCATACTGGTACTCCAACTCAACCCTGCCGTTGCTTCAACCCAAAAATTATGAGTTGCCGTTTAAAATAATAAATGAAAGCTTGGGGTGTGTCCGTTTAGTTACTTTGCGCCGCCACGCTCGAGAGCCCATGAATGCATTACGACATGTGTAGCAGTTGAAGGGTTAGCCAAGGGGTAGGGTTGTCAAATACGGAAAATATCATCGATAGTATTACCGTAAGTTGCAGTAGTAATAGTAGTTTATGTAACTGTTGCGTAATAGGGGTCCTTAAAACACGAGTGTTTTAAGGCCTAATTACGTACAGTTGCATACACTGCTTTATCTGCACACATATTATAAATAAACCCTAAATGATGAATTAATGACTGCCATTACACGGATTGCACCGCCATCGCCACGGCCAACTCGATTGTGTCGGTCGGCGGGGCGCGTGCCGGCTGTCGGGGAGCAGGCCAGATTTTCATAATGATATCGAATTTTTGCTTATTATTTGATAATAATAACATCGTTACGGATAAGACATTTGTTCTAACTTCTAACAAAACAGTCTATTTTATGGTGGTCATAACTTGCGGTTTTTGAACGTATCGTGGAGGGTTTATGGTATGGGTGTAGATAATAGTAGTTTATGTAACTGTTACGTAATAGGGGTCCTTAAAACACGAGTGTGGTTTTATGAAACGAACGAAGTGAGTTTCATAATAAGATCACGCGAGTGTTTTAAGGCCTAATTACGTACAGTTGCATACACTGCTTTATCTACACACATATTATTAACCCGAAATGATGATTGAATGACTGCAATTGCACGGATTGCATCGCCGTCGCCATGGCAACTCGATTGTGTCGGCCGTCGGGCGGCGCATGCCCGCACCCGGATTTTCATAATGATATCGAATTTTTGCTTATTATTTGATAATAATAACATCGTTACAGATAACACATTTGTTCTAACTACTAAGAAGACGTTCGAAATTTGAACGTAATTAAGGTATCGGTTACCGATACTCAAATGTAAACATTAAGATGCAGCCACAGATACTTATATCTAAATATAGGGCGTTTGCTCATCGATCCTGACCATAAAATAGACATATTAGGGTATGGGTGTAGATAAAACACTTTATTCCACTAAAAAATAGTACACGAGACAATTATAAAATATACTTAATTTATTAGAACCAACTCATATTGTTGGCTCTTTAAGCCTTACATTACCTATGTCAGATAATGCAGTATAATATTGCAAGATGATAGGATTCACGCCAAAATAACTATGATAAACGAAATTAAAACGTGTGGACATATTGCATAACGCTTAACCTTTTCAACGCCAAGAGCCATTAAAGTGGTCGAGTACTGTCGTGCCTACCACGCCAACAACCACTAAAAAGGCTATGACAGACGCTGTCAAATCAATTTTACTGTTGACAGATAAGGTTTAAATTAGTATCTCACTAGTTGAAATGTTGGCGTGTATGCCACATTTTGATGCGAGAGAGAAAGCGTTGAAAAGGTTAAAGAAAACTTTTGAACATTGTAGGTAATATAGGTGCCGACTATATTTTTTATCTTATACCTATTTACGAGTACTCCGTTAAAATTAATGTTCTTTACTCAATAAACTAGAATCGAACCTATACTTATTCAACTAGAATATTTTTGTTTTAATTTTTGCTTCTAATTATATCTAACGACAAAAATCACCTTTAAAATACGCTGTAATAATAATATTACACGCCTGTTGACTGCCTCTACTTTTTATCTGTGTACTGTACTGTTCTATTTTATTAAGGTGTGCAATAATGAATATTTTGATTTGATTTGATATTTTTTGTTTTTTAAGATTAAATAAAACATACTTATCGATAAGTAGTCACAGCACTAGTTGCGCGCGCGCCCCTGGCCGACTACCACCGAGCATAATTCTGCGGACTCGGCGGCGCGAGCGATTATTTGCTTGTTTCAAGCTTATCAACTTACTTTGCTGTTTATTAAAGATTTTATAGCTTTGCTTTGCTCTTAATGGTCTTAAAAAAAACTGTTTGGGGCTTTAAATAAATACACATGAAATTCTATTAACGTGGAGCATTTTTATTCAGCGCGCAGATAACGAATCTCATTATACACATACTAATTGTGGTTTGAAAACTGAAATGCTCATATATTGCTGATATTTATCAATGAAAAAAGGATGGCAAAAGTAAAAGGAGTTGCTGAATAAGGTACTCAGTATAATGTAGGTACCTACATTGTACCGTACTTACCTGCACTTAATGCATTATTTTGATAAGTAGGTAAAGTTTCTAACTTTTAAAACCAGAAACCAATCTTTTTGTGCAGATTATCAAAGAAGTAAAGTAACAATGTACATCTACATTTTTCTGTATTATTTTATTAATTGCAAACGTATATCTTAGTTATCAAATATTCATTATTTTAAACAAACTAATAACTTAAAATCTTTTCCGCAAACAAATATTCCAACTACAATATTTACTTGTACTCGAATACGGTACATGACGCTAATCTTTTAAATATTAAAACATTTACAAAGTACAGTTAATCCTGGCAGGTTAGAAAAAAACATACATCATCCATTGTTGGATGACGTTTTAAAATGTTAAAAAGGTTTGTTGTTAAGGGCTTATCCAAAGGGTTGTAAATAATGACCCAGCAACTCCGTGCAGACCCACTGTGCACTAAACGGTTATAGAAAGGGTGAATGTGAGTGCAAAATGTTTTTTGATGGTAGATTTTTTGTACTGTATTGTTATTCTGCATTGTGGTTCAGATGCAGTTTTAGACAAAAAGCGTAGTTTTGTATGTTCATATTGAGTTAATTTTCTAGCAAAATGTGTGCAGCGAAAATTTTTAGGCTATCTTGTAATTGTTTATTGAAGGCAAATATTAGAAGTCAGTGGATACAATCCAATTTTTACAAAATATACAAAAACCTAACAATCTTGCTTGTGTATGTCAATACTAGGTAGTGAATTTAGCACAGTAACAAAAAAATATATAAATAGTTATGTTAAAATATAGGTAGACGACTGTCTCAATTCGGGCATAGAGAGAAAAAAATATACTTTCTTTTTCTTATGCTAATAGGTAAGTACCCTCACCACTAAAAATGGGACGAGTATAGCTCATTCATTACTTCTACTATTACTGCAGTTTTTAGTTTTTCAGACTATAAAAAGTGTGTTGATCGTTAGCTATCTTTCTCTATGTAGGCCTGCCATAATCTTGTATGCAGCCATGATAACAGCAATGCACTCGATGCATTATACTCTCTTATCGTGACATGCATTGACAACTTGTCAAAACTTGACACGTTTATGAATGTTATTACATCCAGAACATTAGTAAAACATGTTCACATGACATTTGTTCTCGCTATCGACTGATTTTTCATTTAAATCATAAATATTAATATCTTTCGTCTAGCCCTGTATACAGATAATATCGTGGGAAGATTTTAGTAGATACAGGTGTGAGCAGATAGTGGATTCATTAATTTTTGCAATATAGTTTTGTTGAAACAGTGACATGTGCGATTTGTCGGGCAGTGATTTGTTTTCAATAATATGTTGCGTACTGTATTGCTAAGTCAATATTAATAAAAATTGTTCCTATATTCGTACTGTAATCAAAAACAAAATTTAAAGACAAAAATCTTTTATCGCATATTTTAAATTAACTCTACAATTGCAAATGAGTGAGAACCTAAGAATTAGTTAGGTTACTCAAACGCATAATATGACAGGTATTCATATCGGTATACACATGTGGTTTAAAAATCATATTATTCTATATTTCGTCATTTCATAACCTCCGTCGGTTAAACTGACCATGAATTGCGTATAAAAAAAGTCATAATTGATTTTTTAAACCATTCCGTTACAGTTAAGCGCAGATCGCGGCAAAAAAACTCACAGAATTGAATACAATTAACCGACCTAACGTTAACGTTTGATACAATTATTTGACCTATTTTCAATAACCAAGTAGCAGCAATGTAGTAAAAAAAATGAAACATCAAGCTAAGTTACATTTAAAAGCTTTTTGTCATATTCACAAGCTTACACGGTGTTATTATGAGAAATAGCAAAGGCTCGACAACGATACAGTTTAAGTACGTATATCAAATAATATATTATGATTTTCTTTATAATATTCTTTAACATATTTTGGTGGGTATTTTTAAGCAGCCAAATAGTAATAAAAAAATCAATTTATATCCAATTGTAACGCAAAAACTCATGAGTCAGGAAAATGTACTACGATCTGAAAATGAATGCAATGTTTTGATAAACTATGCGCGCGCGCTTGTGGCGCTGTCGCGTTGCGCGTAGCCCATCTACGCATTTCGTAGAAATGCCTACGCCATTCTAAAAAAATACAAAAACACCTGCAGACCCTCAAATTACTATAAAAATAAAATAAACTATACATAAATAAAGGACGACAAACAAGTCCTCATATTTGCACAATTGTTCGATTTCGCAAAGGTAATGGGCGAATTAAAATAATTCCTAGCCACATTGATAAAACCACTAATCCTTATTTACACTGAATGTGTTTGAAGTGGTGAGATAAGGTAACACTAAATCAGCCATTTCTATTGGTGGATTTTTGACTTCGTATCGCAAAATTGAAAGGAAATCTGCCATACAAATATGAATAACGAGGGATAAATTTATTATCAAACTAGGAAACACCTGTAATAATAACAAAGTGTGTGTTTAATAAAAACAGTTTTTTTTATTTTTTGTATTGATTTTGTGGGTGTTTGCACCTATGTGCGTACTTTAACCCGCGCGCGGTTTTGCGCCGCAAACTTATCTGTACAGTCAACGGTGGCGCCACTGATATTCACACGAGGGAAGATAGTATGCTTTTTGGTTAGTTCTAATTTTGTCCACTTTGAAAATAAGGTTGTGGAAACTCTACTTACTGAAGGTGTGCAGTAGTTTGATAAGTTGATAAATGTAATTTATTTTTCTTAAGTAATTGGTGTACACGTATAATATTTTGCTTTAATACACGATCATTTTGCAGTAAGTATAAAAGTTGACATGCATGTAGCTTGTACACTGTACAGGAATAAACAAAAAAACTAAAAAACTGTAAGTAAATAAGCGAAGAGTCCTCAACTGGCCTGAAGGATAACATTTTTCATTATAAATTTCTATTTCTATAGGAATAGTTCACCCTTTTAGACGCAAAACACGATTAGCAGAATGCAGAATTCAATCGGAAAAAACAATTAGAATCAATCAGCAGGAAAATGGGAAAATCCAACTCCGGCACAATTTCGTGTATGGGCTCCATACAAAAAATTCAGCCACCATGGACAAACCGGATCATTCCTGTAATTATTCCTGTTATGTCTACGATAGAGTCTGTCTAGAAATAATAGTGTCGTAGAATATATAAGCTCTCATATAAACCACGACACTTCTCTATCCTGACAAACTCAAGCTTTATTCCGTTCTAAATTCCGCTCTGGAGTAATACAAAATACAAATACAAAATTCTTTATTCATTTAAGCATACAGGGTTTTGATACAGGTGATGGGGCCTCCCGGTAAGCAAAAAAATGCCTGTGTTGGGAGAAGCCGCTCTTCCTTATAGGTTTGGTACAACAATCTTAAACTTATTTTTACATTTTCTATCATAAAAATATATGTATATAGGTAGGCATGTTTTATACATATAATGAACGTTATTAAGGTTGCATTAGTTAGGTACATTAATATTGAAATAAGTAGTAACAGTTTAGTACCTACCTACTTTATGTTATGTGTAAGTTGGTTGTGTGTGTGTTGTGCGTGTGTGTGCGCGCGCGAGCGTGTGTGTGTGGGCGTGTGGGTGTGTGTGTGTATGTACGCGTGCGCGCGCGTGTGTGTAAGATTTTTTTTTAAGATGGTGGACGCAAAAAAGTTTCCACAGACTCATACGATTTTGGCTCGAGCCACTTAGTAATGAGTACTTTACATTCATAATATGGTTTTGAATGAATATCGATGTCTTTGTTGATTTGATTATAGATGTAAGAAGACTTGGCATTAAACTGGGAACTTGCAAGGTAAGTACGAGCTCTTGGAGCCAGACCTACGTATATTATTTTTCTTTTATTTTTGTAGTTAGGGTTAAAAGGTATTAATTTGTGCTTTTTAACCGACTTCAAAAAAGGAGGAGGTTCTCAATTCGACTGAATTTTTTTTTTTTTTTTTTTGTATGTATGTTACTCCATATCTCCGTGAATCGTGAACCGATTTTCAAAATTTTTTTTTGAATCGAACAGGTATAATCCCTAGATGGTCCCATTGTCACCAAGTCGGGATCTGATGATGGGATCCTGGAGAAATCGAGGGAACTCTTCAACTATTATAGGCACACCTATAGTGATTTCACTATTTTTTACAGCAACTCGGCCACTTCCTCTTGGAATAGCCGATCCTAAGTGAAGTCGGTTCTTTTTTTGTTTAAAATTATTAAGTGTACAGTGCAATATATATAATTTCCTAACCGACAGTAGCTTACTCATCTCGTATAACAATTCGGTGGGAAATCTAATGTTTTTGAAATACATTACCTTTATTAAAGCACGTTGGGAGCGTTCTAGATATATAAAACGACTTTTTACTGCGTTTCCCCAGACTGGTATACAGTATACTAGAACCGACTGCACCAGAGATATATATATTTCATTTAGTATGTTTGTTAAAGTAATGCGGACATGGCGCTGCAAGCGTTAAAAACCGGCCAAGTGCGAGTCGAACTCGCGCACGAAGGGTTTCGTACAGCTATCTATAAAAAAAGGCAAAAATAACATGTCGGTTTTATAGGAGCCCCCTCAAATATATGCCCCCCCGGCAACAGAAATACATGACCTGTGAAAATTTCGACTGTCTTGCTATCACGGTTCATGAGATACAGCCTGGTGACAGACGCACAGACAGACGGACGGACAGCGGAGTCTTAGGAATAGGGTGCCGTTATTACCCTTTGAATACGGAACCCTAAAAAACAACTTTTTGTTTGCTGTGGATATACCTAAGGCTCAAAACACACCTAGCGGAATTTCGGCAGTAATGTATGGAGCTTTGTCGATGGTAGCTTAAATTTGTCTATGGCCTCCATGCATTACTGCCTCCATTCCGCTAGGTGTGTTTTGAGCCTAATGCATACAGTATAAGGGGCTATGTACAGTCACCAGCAATAGTATCTTCCTACACGAAGGGCGCAAAAATATGTGACACGCTCTTTTGGCCCTACAGATAAGAGCGTGTCACATATTTTTGCGGCCTTCATGTAGGAAGATACTATTGCCGGTGACTGTACACCGCGTTTGTAAAACGCACGTCGACGCGCCTTTGATTATTAAACCAATCGGATGCGAGACGCGCTCTCATTTCTAACGGAAAAAGTCTGCCGTTTTTTTGCGGGGGAGGGGAACGTCAAATGTATGCAAAACGTCAAAATAGCCACGTCAAATAAACGTCAGTCCATACAATGAGTATGACCACTGGTCATACTCATTCGGCAGAGGGGTACGCCTGTCAATGGCTACTCCGATTGGTTTAAAGCTCTAAGCGACGCGCGTTTGTATCGATACAAACGCAACGTATACAAACTGCTTCATGGAATGAAAAACGCGGTGTGCATAGGCCCGCCCTAACGTAAAAATTCTCTTAAGGGTGACAACACACCTAGCGGAATTCCTCGCGGAATTAGCGGAAGTAGCGGAAATTTGTCTATGGTAGCGGAAATTTGTCTATGGTAGCAGATTTTTTGTATGGAAGCCATAGACAAATTTCCGCTACCATAGACAAATTTCCGCTACCATGGACAAATTTCCGCTACTTCCGCTAATTCCGCGAGGAATTCCGCTAGGTGTGTTGTCACACTAAACGCAAAAATAAATATTGGTGCCTTTAATCTATGGGGTTTTATCACTTTAAAATATCGATAATCGATATCGGTTGTTACGAAACTAACAACACTACGCAACATTGACATTGACATTGACAGATGTCAACAAGTTGTATTTGTAATTGCAAGAAATGCAAGATAGCAAGTGATTCAAAACAAGGAAAACTGAAAACAAGGAAAATGCTCAAATTATTAACATCAAGCATAAATATCCTGGTGCAAGCCCCGAAGCGGCTTATTCGGAGTCTCTCTCTGGCCGCGGAAAGAATGGTGAATAAGTTCTGTGCGGTTTTGTTGTTGAGTGTACAGGTTCTGAATGCGGCTGGCCGTGATGTATGTTCAAAGTTCAAAGATACAAAAGTTTACTTTTTAATTTATGAGATTTTATAGCGACCAGTGTTAAAATGCTTAAAATGCGTTTACTTTGTTGCAAGCACTATTATGTATTTTATGCTTCAATGGTGCTTATTTGATATAAGAAATTGCATGTAAAATTTACTTAGGTAACTATGATAGACTGTCCTATATTAATATTTGGAATTGGTTTGGACTATTCAAGACTGCCCTATTAATTACTAAAAAGTTTTATTGCAATTCAGACATTTCTTAGTAAAAATTAAAACAGGACACATCATATTAAAATGTTCATAAACAGAAGTTAAGAAGTAATTTTTGTAATTAATTGAATATCTGTGCTTGTAAAACAATATAAAATGTGCAATCCATATTGAAAGGGCCCTTATGGTTGCTAGCATTTATATTGTAGTCATTGTACGGTTGAGGAAATTGATTCTTTAGCAGTTTACGGTTCACTTCACATTGGACATTTCCTAGCATAAGTATGATAACCAAATTTCCTTGAACCACAAACTGCTAAAGAATCAATTTCCTCAACCATACAGATTCAATATAATTTTTAAGAAATAAAAGCCCTTATGAAGGCCGCTTCTTCATAAGGGCCCTTTCATATAAATTTAATATATATATAAATTGTCACTTATTGTCTATATTATAACCTTTTGAATGAGCGTGCAAGGGAAAGCAGTTATATTTTGGACGTTATATCATGCATGTGCTGGAACTGAGGGCACATCTTTCCATGCATGATTTGATGTCTTTGGCAGTCAAAAGGTTAATGAGTAAGGGAGTAAGAAGTTTGATATGTTTGACAGAATGAGCCGATAGTGACGGTGAAACAGGGAAGGCTGCAGGGTGCGGTGGACACGCTGCACGATGGCTCTTCCTACTACAGCTTCAAGGGTATCCCGTACGCCCAGCCTCCCGTTGGACCGCTACGGTTTAGGGTTTGTACTTTACTGGCTTATAGACTATAGTAACTAATAGTAATTTACAAGTATCTAATAAAAATTAAAAATAAATCAAAATTCATACCTTCACCAGTACAGGGTTTTCCAACCCGGCGCGCCCCACTGGGACTCCAGATTTAAACTGCATAAGGCCTGTACCGTGCGCATGATGCCCAGTTTTGACTCCCTATTTCGGCCTTGAGGGTGTAATGGTTTAGCATAACTTGAGTGAGGCATGCACATGGGTAAAAGGTTGTAAACCCCTGATCTAGTAAGTTGAAATATATCTCAGTCTTTAGGTTTAAAAAAACACTCAAATTGGTTCATCTATTTAGGACCTATGATGGCATCATACGGGTACATGCTTGATTTTACTCTTAAGTATTACAATAGTAATTTTTAGCTAGCAGTCTATATTTTTCTATAAATTCTCATGTATTTTTTTCTTCCAGGCACCACTACCACCGCAGCCCTGGCAAGGCATCCTCAATGCGACCGAACACAGAGATATCTGCATCCAAATTAACCTCATGGCACGCTCCACAGTTGTCGATGGCAGCGAAGACTGCCTGTTCCTCAACGTCTACTCCAAGTCACTCCGACCCTCAGCCAAAATCCCCGTCATGGTCTACATCCACGGTGGTGCTTATATCTCCGGCTCCGGGAACGATGACATGTACGGACCAAAGTTCTTACTTCAGCACGACGTTGTACTAGTCACTTTAAACTACCGACTGGAAGTGCTAGGTTTCTTATGCTTGGATACTCCGGAGGTCCCCGGTAACGCTGGCATGAAAGACCAAGTTGCAGCCATGAAATGGGTCAAAGACAATATCGCTCAATTCGGAGGTGATCCAGACAATATAACACTTTTCGGTGAAAGTGCTGGCGCTTCATCTGTCACTTACCATATGATGTCACCAATGTCGCAAGGATTATTCCACAAAGCTATCATACAAAGCGGTACCAGTATTAACGACTGGGCTATAGGAAAGAACGGAACAGAACGAGCATTTAAAATCGGTAAACATTTAGGAAAAGATACCAAAGATACTACGGAGTTATTGGAGTTTTTAAGAGGATTACCGGCGTCAAAGTTAGTTAATCTGACAAGGACAACATTAACTCCAGATGAGAAGTACAGAGGGCTACCAATTCATTTAGCACCGATCAAAGAAAACAAATTTGAGAATGTCGAAGCATTTCTAAGTGAAGATCCAATAGATCTCATTCTAGCAAACAAAATATGCAGTATACCTTTAATGCTTGGATATAATACTGCTGAAGGCATAATCATGGTTCAAGATAGGTTAAAAAAATTGACAATCTTCAATAAAACGCCATCATACGATGTGCCTAGAGAAATCGCCGACAAAGTTAGTCAAGAAAAATTAAATGAAATGGGCGAGAGAATCAAGAAGTTCTACGTAGGTGACAGAGATTTTACATATGAGGATGTCCAGCAAATAGTTCAATTGCTATCTGATTTATATTTCGTGTATAATACACACAGATTCGCCTACTTATATTCTAGGCATAATAGCTCTGTATACATGTACAGATTTAATATAGAAAGTGATATAAATATCGTTAAGAATATGAGTGGAGTTGACGTGAAAGGGGTCAGTCATGCTGATGAACTATTTTATTTGTTTTCGACGAATATTGCTAAAGAGGAATATGAGTCGCAAGAGAAAATCAGGGACCACGTGTGGAAAGTTACTAAGATGTGGACGGACTTCGCTAAGAACAGGTATTTTTTTAGTTTCTAATGTTTATGTAGGGCAGATGCCCCGGTTTTGGCCATTTTGAACTTTATTCATGTATGACAGGTATACAAAAATATACAAATCTGTGGTTTACACTTAATATAAGAGTAAATTATGGCAGTACCGTTGACACTGTCATCTGTCAAAAATTTGTTGCCATTTAGTTGTCAGGAGCCATAGAAAAAAGTGGCCAAAACTGGCTCTTGGGCCCTTTTCTGACATTTCCTTTGCCATTTGCCAAAAGCATGTACACATTTTTGAACCTTATTACAAAAGGTGTAAGGTGCAAAAGTGTACACATCATTTTCGTGTTGGTACAGTCACCGGCAATATATAATATCTTCCTACATGAAGGCCGCAAAAATATGTGACACGCTCCTGTGGACCTACAAATAGGAGAGTGTCAGATGTTTTTGCGGCCTTCGTGAAGGAAGATACTATTGCCGTACTGTACCTGAGCGTTTTCGAAAAATAAATCCGAAGACCTGTGATCTGGCCATATTGTTGGGCTCATCTCAAAAACACGAAAATATGTTTCAATTTTCCATACAAAATTGCAGTTTCCACTAATGCTGCGTTTCCATCGAAGATGAGCGAGGATGTCTTGCGAGGAATGTGTTTTTGAAAACCAATATAACCACTTAAGAGGATGATAAGAGCTAAATTCCCTCCCTATCTTTTTCAGCGCGAGTGAAAGAGAAACACTGCGTTACGATTAGTATGGGAGCTCAGTGCAAATTTTTCAAAATGATTAATTAAAAAAAAAACTATGCATTAATTGAGAAATTTAAGGCAACGAAGTTTTTAGTATTAGTGTGGTGGAATGTTGTCCTTAATTACATACATATAAGCCAAGAAACTAAAGACGTGCGATTGTTTTAAGCTAATTTTAGATGTAACTTTGGAATTATTTTCTATAGAGCCGATTTCGTCCGATCGTGTATTGGAATTAACCAAGTTCTTTTAAATATAATGAATATTAACATATATTTTTTTTACTTTTCCAAAACAAGTAGTTACAGCTATATGACTGTTTAAGTGAAGTCAATTTGAAGGTCATCGGGTCTTGTCGGCCTCTTAATTTTATGTCCTCGCAGAGCGCAGCTCTAGGATTGGTTCTTAACAAACACATTCTTCGCAACGCATCCATGCTCATCTCTAGTGGAAACGCAGCCTATGTACTCTTTACGTCACGCAAATAGAAAAAAAAACCGGCCAAGTGTGAGTCGGACGCGCTTGAAGGGTTCCGTACCATTATTTATAAAAACCAGCCGTAGTAGCTAATACTATCGAATAAATTATTATTGCAAGGTCGTATCTGCCTAAGTGCGTAGTTTTTTGGAGATAACTCAAAAACACCTAAACCGATAATGTTCAAAATAATTTTCGTTGAAAGAATATTTAAAGGTATCTTCTTGATTTTTTTCATAACTTTTGGACTTACGGTTCAAAAGTTACATGGGGGGGGGATTCAATTTTTATGACTTCCTGAGCGATTATTTCTGAAAATATCCACTTAATCAAAAAATGTTCAAAGAAACCTCAATGTTATTTTTAGAGACCTATCGATTGATGTGCATCATGTTTATATTTGGCAAAAAAACTTTTTTGAGAGTTAGTTACATGTATGGAGTGCCACTGCCCCCCTCCCCCTCATAAATTTTTTTTTTAGCATTTTCTCTACAAAACTAAGTAGCGGCACACACAATACACTTTATGTAAAAATTTGATAATGATACGTCTTATAGTTTCCGAGTAAAATGGCTGTGACACGGAAGGACAGACAGACAGACAGACATGACGAATCTATAAGGGTTCCGTTTTTTGCCATTTGGCTACGGAACCCTAAAAAAGTACTAAAACGTGACGTAATGTAGTAGATTTTTGTTGGGACACTTTTTCATTTGTAGAATAGAATTGCCACAGCGATTCTGACAATACTTACTCACCTATATCTTAGTTACATAGCAATATGGGAAATCCCATATTTATCGTTATGTGGTTTCTAAGAACTTTACGTGATTCAGTTTTGTATGTGTTGTTTTCCTCTTTCATTGTTAGTCATGCACACTGAAAGTCTGCGGTTATTGTGATAAGAAACTATACCTTGTGTTAAACAAAATAGAGTTCATCTTGGTGGAGAACCATTTATTTGCATATCATTGTTGAATACTAACTAAACATCCGCAGAAGTTTGTATAAAATACCTACAAATTGCATATTTCTGAATCAGAATCAATGGGGTTGGCCGGTCGAAAGTTTTTACAAATGGCGCCAGCATTGTTGGTACCTGTCAGTCCTACCAATTGTGTCAAATTCTTGTTTTTTTTTGGAATTTTCTGACCTGGATGGGCTAGCCTTTAAGCCAAATCCCATACAACAATACTAGTGACCGGTACCAGCTATGCTGGCGCCATCTGGCCAAACCGTTGACAGTTGCCAACCCCATTGTTTTATTCGTGATAAACCTAAATTACATACAAAAGAAAATTTCCCTATCCTGGCAAATAATTACTCGTACAGTCAGCAGCAGAAGTAGCTAAGCGGGTGAGGTGTTCAAAATGACCTACACGCGCTCTTATTCTCTTAACAATAAAGTCGTGTCCAACTCATTTTGAACACTTCACCCGCTTAGCTACTTCTGCTGCTAACTGTACATAAGGTACCTTTTGTTTCTGCCATTATTTACATTTTATTGGCCTTTGTTATTTAAATTCTTAATTGTTGAGCCACTTGCGTTGCGGTTCAAGCTGTTTTCTTTTGTTCAATACACTATGAAATTACCAATGTACCGTGAACGCTACGGCTCTACAATGCATAGAATTTTGAACCTTATTTACCGTGGAATAAAGTGCAAAAGTGTATACATATTTTTGGCGTTGACTGTACCTAATCGTTTTTCAACCGACTTCAAAATTTCAAAAGAGGAGGTTCTAAATTCGTCGGGATCTTTGTTTTCATCGCCGATTTATTCACCGATTATTCGAAGACGGCTTTTTGGAATTTTTCCAGCAGGACACATACACACACGCACACAGTTGCTCCATTGTCACCAGGTCCAGATCTGATGATGGGATCCTAGAGAAATCGAAGGAACTCTTAAACTATTATAAACCTATGCTGATTTCACAATTTTTTACAGCAACTCGATAATTTCCTCTTGGAATAGCAGATCCTTAACCTTTTGACCGCCGTCATCTGATATATAGTCTGGCAAACCAAAAGCGCAGTAACAGTCAGAGTAACATGCTATACCCATCCCTTTTTTAGTAGTGAAAGTACTAGCATTAGACAAAGACAGTATGATTCTCCCTGTCTATGCTTGAAGTGGAACAAACTCTGGCCAAACTATATGAGACAAAGTGACAACGTGAATGACACCTTCATAAATTATGACAGTTCAAAATTGAAAGTTCAATTCTTGCCGTACGGCGGTCAAAAGCTTAAATTATTAACTTTGTTCACAGCAACCCGACCCCGGACAATTCTCTCGGAGTGACATGGCCGAAATACACCGTCGCCAACAAGGAGTACCTAGAGCTCGATGATAAGTTAGTGGAGGGTAGGTATGCAGACCGAGCCAGTGTCGAGTTCTGGAACAAACTGTACTGCGACGCAGGCCTGCCCTGCATTAGTAAGAGCAATTTGTAAACATTGTGTAAATTAACTCTCGAAGTATACTCGTCACCAAATATATCGGAGCGGCTAAGCTAAGGTACAGTCACGGACTTTAATTGTTGAGCCATTTACGGTTCAAGCTATCTTCTTTTGTTTAATACTTACTCTATGAAATGTCCAATGTAAAGTAAACCCTAAATGGCTCAACAATTTAAGTCCTTGACCGTACCTACTCAAAAATATTTGAACATGCACTTTATCGCCTTGACAATAGAGGCGTTGTTCAGATATTTGTGATCGCCTTGGCCGCTCCGATATATCTGATGGCGACTCTACCTAGGTACTCAAAAATATTTGAACATGCACTTTATCGCGCTGACAATAGAGGCGTTGTTCAGATATTTGTGATCGCCTTGGCCGCTCCGATATATCTGATGGCGACTCTACCTAGGTACTCAAAAATATTTGAACATGCACTTTATCGCGCTGACAATAGAAGCGTTGTTCAGATATTTGTGACCACCTTGGCCGCTCCTATATATCTGATGGTAACTGTACACCATCGCCAACAAGGAATATCTAGAGATTAATACTAGAGGAGTGCAGGTACAGTCGACCAAGAAAGTGGTCTACCAGTTTTGACAAAAGTTTCTGTGAGATCTAACAATCGCTAAGGTTGACTTTTCTAACGGAGTTTAAAACATGCACGACCTTGTTGTCTCATGACGTTCAAACGAACCTCAACCGTAGGGTGTTAGACCACGTTTTTGGCCGACTGTACAGTCAGCGTCAAATATATTGTAACAGCTAGAATAGCCAAATAGTTCGTCACACCATACAAAATATATGGTGTGACGAACTATTTGATCACTTTGGCTGTTACAGTATATTTGACGCTGACTACAGTCACACTACACAGTACAGTACTAGGTACACCTAGGTACTCAAAATTATTTGAACATGCACTTTATCGCGCTGACAATAGAAGCGTTGTTCAGATATTTGCGACCACCTTGGCCGCTCCAATAATTCCGATGGTGACTGTACACGATAGCCCAGTCATATCTAGAGATTAATACTAGAGGAGAGCAGGTACAGTCACGAACCCGGATTATTGAGGCACTTGCGATTGTTCGTAATTTAGCCGTGTAAATAAATGATCGATGTAACTGCCAGTTGACAGCTAGTCGGTAACATCGGTCATTTACAACACGGCTAAATTACGAACAATGGCAAGTGGGTCAACTATCCGGGTTCGTGACTGCGCCGGCCAAGACAGTGTCGAGTTCTGGAGTTGTAGTGCGAGGCAGGCCTGCTCTGCATTAGTAAAGTTTATTAGTGAACTTGTGGCATGAAAACGTACGGTGATTCTTATTTTAAGAATTTTTGACTAAATTATGATATATTTTGGCACTATGTCAATATGATATCATACATTAACTACAGTGAGATCACATTACTTTTGATACACTTATTTTTAAAGGTTATCTAGTCCTAAGTATATAATATTATATTAAAAAGGTTTATAAAATACACAAAACATTATACAATTTTTAAATGTTATTATTGTTTAATTTAAGTTAAAGACTGAACATGTTATGTCTACAATAAACAAATTAATATATTATAAAATAATAGGAGCAATCGCCAGTAACTGGCCACCGTTCCATAACTGGCCACCTCACTAATAATATACTCTGTTCACCTATTCGCTATGTGCGAAGTGCATGGTGGGGGTATCGTGAACGATCGCAGCGCACAATGTAACAAGAAATTGGGCTCTTGTCAATATCACATTTCAAAATATTTGACATCACCTGTAGGGTCAACTGTCAAAATAGTGAATCAGCCAGTGACATTTCATGTAAGCAAGGAGTTTATTCCATTAATAAAAAAGAAAAACCCAATAAACCCCCTGCTCAAGAGATGGCGCCACACTCATGCACACAGAATTCATTTTAAGAGTCCGGTAAACTTTTTTTTCGATTTCGCTCAACTTTTTGATGCTATTTTGCAGTAACTAACATAACTTCTATAATTTTGTATATATATTATGAAATATCGTTTCTTTTTTAATGGAATAAATACAACGATTTTTTAATTTTATGCTTTATTTATCAATAATTCACCCTAATCTAACACCTGTTTCGCGATTTTTGCTTGGAGAGGTGAAAAGAGTAAGGTTTTTATTATTTAAAATTAAGTTATACAAGTACGTCAAATATATAAATACATTGTAAAATGAGTCGCCTGAGGAATAAATTAACAGTTTTTTCATTTTCATATATATTTTTTAAGGGAGAGTATGTTTTGCTAGAGCAATTTTGCTAAAAATTGCCGAATTTTAGGTGATATTTTTGGGAAGGTATTAAAGTATTTTACAAATATAAAAATACAAAAATAAATTTCACTTCATGCTTTATTCAGATAGTACAAAACATATTAGGGTCCATAACAAATAATAATTAAAAATCATACGACAAAATTGCATGAATCAACGTTCTCACTAAACAAGCTCTGTAAGAATTGAGTTTTAAGGTACTAAATATTAATATATATAGACCTAAAGTACTTTTTTGCAATAACAAGACTTCAAGCTATCTTACTCGTATCAAATGTAATTCATGTGCATTAATGTCATTAGGGATTTTCTCTCGGACTCTTAATATAAGATTTTAATTATTGGCCACCTTTAAATAACTGGCGAAATTATACTAAAATTAATTTTGTTTGTAGGTTCATAGAGTTCATTTTTAGTATGAGGAGGGGGCACTTACTGGCGATTTACTCTAGTTTTAAATACCTACCTACATATATATTTGTACATTATTATATATGAATGCTAAAATATATAGTTACTGTTTTAAACATGAATGTGTGATTATTTAACATATATTACCTTCCTATAAAAAGACCTAGTTAAAATATATAGGTACCTATACCTATTTATTATCAACAAATGACAAATGTACCTAACTAAAGACGCGTGTAGGTAACGATATGTTGCCATTGGAACATATTTATGGTCTATACAGGGTGGAATCTGGGTCCTGATCCTCGACCACTTTTTCGGACTCTATAACTGATCACTTATCATGTAGTGAGTAGTGACCACCATTGTAACAGCTGATCGACAGCTGATCCACATTTGATCCACAGTTGATAAACACATGATACTACTTTCCATCTGTATTCTACCAACCTTGACATTCCATTTACAATGACTAACATATCGTTCAATCCATCAAACCATATGTATATTACCATATGTGTATTAGTATATAAACTGAGTATTTTCTCAATGAATAAACAGTATTTCCTCGACTCTTGAGTTGTCATTATACCCCTGAACGCCGTACACTTCATGGCGACCCTGCCAGGATAGGCTGCCCGAGGCTGTACCCTTCATGGCATCCCTGCCAGTCGGGCTGCTCGAGGCAGTACCCTACATGGCAACTCTGCCAGTCGGGCTGCTCGAGGCAGCCTCGGTCTAGCCGCCAGCCAGCTCCACTGCGCTAGCCAGCTCCACTGCGCCAGCCAGCTCCACTGCGCCAACCAGCTACACTGCGCCAGCCAGCTCCACTGCGCTAGCCAGCTCCATTGCGCCAGCCAGAGTCAGCAAGGACCAGCTAGCCTAACGAAGATATGGGAAGTCAGTGTACCAAAGACGACAAAAAAAAAGATGTGATTATTGCACAGAACGGAGCTTCCAACAACGCCAGCGCTAAGCAAGTAGACAGCAACACAGTTACAACATATGTAACTACAGCTGTGTTGGTTATCGTATGCGTCATTCTTGCATACGCCATATGGAAGAAGATACACAAGCATCTAACAAGAAAAATTGAGCGACAAGCAGCAGCAACGATGATGCGCAACACCAACAAGGCAGAGCAGAGCGTCTAGCAAGAACACCAGCCCGCCGCACCTACCCCACACCTACAGCGCGTCACCGGCACCAGAGCCGCCGCCATTACCCCTCGCCAGTGCCCAACAGCGACCATGAGATGTTTAGAGGTACAATTTTAACATAACTGTGTTAAACCAATTTCATTTTTATTTTATATTGTAAATATTTTCTTACCATCTAAATTCATATTAATATTATTATGAGTTATGACCAATATTCAAAAGATATATGATCAATTAAAATCACTGCAAGAAGACATTAGAAAGTTAGGACCAAAACGCCGACAAGAGGCCAATGGTCAAAATAAACTCCAGCAAGTGAAAGAATTATATAATCAGTACGAACAGTATATAGAGCAGTATAGTTTAAAATTAGAAAAGTCTGAAATTTCTGTAAAGGACAGTGAGTTAATCCAGTCTTATTTCACAAAAATTGAAGATATTTATACTAAAATTATCACTCAATACGAGCAAGATAACAGAGAGCAGGTCAAAATGACGACAAACGACAGTTTTAACCTGAAAACAGCTGTAGCATTGCTACCAGCCATGGACGGTTCGGAGGCCGTCACTAGACAACTTATAGACGCCATAGAGTTGTACTCTACGATGATAAAGGATTCGGATTCACAATTAATGGTGAATTTCGTTATTAAGACCCGATTAACTCAAAGTGCTAAACTAAGAATATCTGAAAAACATACCAAAATAAGCGATTTAGTTAATGAGATGAAACTCCATCTTTTACCCACAAAATCAGCAACCGCGATACAAACAAAGCTCTTAACGGCGAAACAGGGAAATAAAACGATCGAGCAATACGGACAAGAGTTAGAGGATCTCTTCGTAAACCTCACAGTAATGCAGGTGAATGGAAAATCAGAGGCATTCGCAGTCTTACAACCGTTAAACGAAAAAATGGCGATAAATAAATTCGCAGAGGGTTTGCGGAATGACAAACTAAGTACCATTATAGCATCACGAGGATATACCTCGTTGAAGGATGCCATACAGGGTGCAAAGGACCAAGAGGTGTCAATTTCATCTTGTTAAACAATACAGGAAAAGAAAAGCAACAAATATCACATCGAGAAAACAAAGGCAGATAAGTGTCGCAACCAACGATTGGCCTGATCACCTAAAAGTTATTGTGATTCTTGTATGCTATAAGTTTTCAAGATGATGATTTTTCTTTTTATTCTTCTCGCAATAATGGGTAGCTCGAGAATCACCTATTAGCGAGTATAAAAAGTAAGCAGGGTATACCAGGATACAAGCCAGACAGAGAACCCTTGAAACTACAACGATTCGATCGAGTTATCAATCGTAAAGGTCCTTGGGCACGTGACCCACGTGTGGTCACAGACGGACATTGTGTACCGTTGTGTTAAAAAACCTGCCTGAAAATACATATTAATATGTATGCGCGCTATAAAAATAATTTTCTTGTATCCTTAATAATTTATTGTATGTACGGTCGGCCGACCACGTAATGCGTTGTGTACCCTAGCCACAAGTGAATGCACGCTATAGATGCATAGTTATACAATTAAAGAAAGACGTCAATTATTAAAAATACATACTAGACTTGCAAGTTACTACTAACATGAAAATAAACATGTAATTATGATTATGACAAACATACGTAGGTATGTACATATTGTACAAAGGTACGTACCTACTACACATAAAAGGACTTAGAAACGTAGTGTAGTGACGATTACACTATAAAAGTATATGAGCTGACCATGATAAAATTATGTGCCTAATGGTAATATTTTTGTCTATGTTAATTTTAGTTGATAGTTTAATAATTTTGAGTGAAAATTTAAAATAGTTTTGTATTTTATTACTGCTTATAGTTTTTATTCACTAAGATAATTTAAGAAAATCCATATGTCACCATAGATATAAAAAAATCAATCTAACTTAAGTGAACCCATATGTAACCATAGATATAAGAAAATTAATTAACTTAAGCCAAAAAATAATCCTCATATATTTTACTATTTTTTGTCTCAAAAAAAAAGGGGAGAGCTGTAGTGAGTAGTGACCACCATTGTAACAGCTGATCGATAGCTGAGGCCAGTTTTATAAAGCTACAAGTTACAATTTACAAGCGGAAGTCTCTTTCTAAAACATAGGGTTAGAAAGAGAGTTCCGCTTGTAAATTGTAACTTGTAGCTTTATAAAACTGGCCTCTGATCCACATCTGATCCACAGTTGATAAACACATGATACTACTTTCCATCTGTATTCTACCAACCTTGACATTCCATTTGCAATGACTAACATATCGTTCAATCCATCAAACCATATGTATATTACCATATGTGTATTAGTATATAAACTGAGTATTTTCTCAATGAACAAACAGTATTTCCTCGACTCTTGAGTTGTCATTATACCCCTGAACGCCGTACACTTCAATCACATGGTATTATTTGATCAAAACAGAATAATTTCATTATTTTTATTTTTCAAGTAATATTAATCCTAAAGTAAGAAAATCATGGTCACCCTATTCATTTTGACATAGGTACGCTGTATGGAAAATGATAAGATGTGACACCTTGTCATTTTCCATACATGAGACATCTTAGATGTCTCATTATGAGTAGGATGACCGAATTATCCTATCACTCGGCCTCCAGTTCTGGTTCCGCTTTCGGTTCCGATTCCGTTTCTGGTTCCGATAAACTAAATTTAAAACATCGGATTCCGCTTTCGGTTCCGATGAAACCACATCGGTTACATCCCTGCTGTTTACTTATACGTAACGTCGACAACATCGTACCTATGGCTTTCAACCACTCAGTAGCAATCGCATTCTCGAGCTAAAACAATGTATACAATCGGTCGTTGGTTACTTTTGTCCTGTATTTTTTTACTCTATTTAACGGGGTGCATAGATTCTGCAGAGGTAAGGATTTTTTAAATAAAATTAACGATATGGAAAGCTTCCGAAATAAATAATTATTTTATTTTATTTTAATTAATTATAGTATGAAATTAATAAAATTTCCTGGAAATTATATTATTTTCTATCGCCTAGAATTTTTTTTAATTAATAAAGTTTGATATTCCCGTCTTTTAGATATCAGGTTATTAATTCTAACAATGTTTTTTCTCTTCGTGTACCGTCAAGCCTGGCAACTTTGCCAAGGGTTACTAACTTTGCCACCAGCAGAGTGCATAAGGTAATCCTTACATACCACCGACAACGTATATTTTTTAGTGTTGTGCCTACTTTTAGTAGAAAATATGGTTATCAATTGGCAAAATTATTATGAATGAGACAACACCACGGCAACCATTTTCTTACCATTTCAGTTCCAAATTCGTCACTCACATAATCATAAAAGTTAGTGCTCAAGAACTTTAAAAAGTTTAGAGTACATCGAATCCAGGTACGTAAATTTTAGATATTATGTTATTTAAATGGTAAGGAATGGATTGATTACCTTATAAATGCCGTAGTGTTTGAATTGAGTCCCATAATTTTTTTGGCAAAGTTACCAGACCACGCCGACTAATATGGGGGGGCATCTTTGCCATGTTTTGAAGCGGCCTAGGGTTGGTACACAAGCAAAAAATTTAAATTACATTTTTCATAAGATAGATACTTTTTAGGGTTCCGTAGCCAAATGGCAAAAAACGGAACCCTTATAGATTCGTCATGTCTGTCTGTCTGTCTGTCCGTCCGTATGTCACAGCCATTTTAGTACACGGTGTACGAGTCTAATTTTACAGTAATACCGCAAATCGATGTACAGTTTAGCCATTTGGCACACGCATACTAGAGGTCAAACATAAATTTTCATCCGCAGTTCTTAAAAAAATTTCCCTTAGGAGGGGGGTGCTGATTCATCATTTTTTTTGTATGGGAAAAAAAATATTTTTTTTTCAAAAACCTATCATGTGTGGTATCATATGAAAGGGCTAATAGAGGCAGTTCTAATAATATACCACATCATTATATTTCCGCCATTTTTTTTAAATTAAAACAAAAATAATTTTCAAAATATACCAAGTTTGGGCTCCCCCAAATACGATATGGCTGGTTTTTTTTTGGTACTTTATATCAAAAATGATAATAGATATCCTCATATCTGACCTCAAGAAAGCAATTTTGAAAATAATTTCATTAAGTATTTATTTTTTATTTTTCAATATTACAGAATAACGCAGTACAAAATGTACTGAAGTAGAGTTCTACTATAGTCCTACTCCAGTACATTTTGTACTGCGTTACTTGATAATATTGAAAAATTCAAAAAAAATACTAAATGAAATTATTTTCAAAATTGCTTTCTTGGGGTTAGATATGAGGATATCTATTATCATTTTTGATATAAAGTACCAAAAAAAAACCAGCCATATCGTATCTGGGGGAGCCCAAACTTGGTATGTTTTGAAAATTATTTTTGTTTTAATTAAAAAAAATGGCTGAAATATAATGATGTGGTATATTATTAGAACCGCCTCTACTAGCCCTTTCATATGATACCACACACGATAGGTTTTTGAAAAAAACATTTTTTTTTCCCATACAAAAAAAAATATGAATCAGCACCCCCCTCATAAGGGAATTTTTTTTAAGAACTGCGGATGAAAAATTTTGTTTTGACCTCTAGTATGCGTGTGCCAAACGGCTAAACTGTACATCGATTTGCGGTTTCTTTTTGTATACAAGGGGCACTATTTTACTCGGAAACTATAAGACGTATCATTATTGTATTTAACTAAATAAATAAATAAATAAATTATCAAATTTTTACATAAAGTGTATTGTGTGTGCAGCTACTTATTTTATTGGTAATAATTAATACATATAAGTGTTTTGTTTCGATAATACTCTTGTTAAGAGGCGACGAGGCAGTTCGTGATGAAGCCCTTTTTTAAATATCTATCGTCAAGTTTAAATAGGTACCTAGGTAATCACAATTATTTACGAGTGGACCTGTGATAGGCCTCTTAAAGAGTTTTCTATGTTTCGTTTTTATAATATTTTAATTAAGGTGTCTTTTATGTTTTTCCTGAGTACTTATGTAACCTGATTACTCGTATGTAACAAAATAAATTAGTACTTAAATAATTAATATTTTTTCATTTGTGTCAACCCTGACCACATTCACTGACTTTCTATGAAATTTTCTTAAATGGGTGATCAACTTTGCCACTTTTGCTGTGTTTTTTTTTGTAATAATATATCATTAAGGATCAAATTCCGAAACTATTGTATCCTAAATACTGAATATTCTTTACTAATATTGTAAATACAACTAAATTACTATACAACGTAAAAATGCAGTTGGCAAAGTTGCCACATGGTATAGGTATCTTTGCCAGTTTTTTTTACTCGTAAAACCTTATTATCCGTCATTTAATTTATAAACCATCTTATTTATGCACTCGTTGATAAATATATTATGTGTCGCGTCATTCATACTTCAGTGGTTTCATATGAATTCTGGTTAAAAATGTACTATGACTTTTCAACACCTGTGTAAAGTGGCAAAGTTGCCAGACTTGACGGTACCTATCTACATAATACATACATACATATACATACAATCACGCCTATATTCCAAAATGGGTAGGCAGAGATCACGGATTTCCATTTGCTACGATCAATGCAGCAAAACGGCTCTCCGTGAGCCACTTCTCGCCCCCGTGAAGAACGAGACGTGAACCGCATCGCCGCCATGCGGATGACTATTAATTAAATGGGTTCTCACGAGCATAGGGATCAGAGGTATCCTTATCCCTTAGTCGCCTCTCTTACGACACCCGCGGAAAGAGACGGGGTGGCACTATTCTAAAGCCGAGGTCACGCAGCAACATAATACATAATACACATACATAATATGTAAGCTTCATTTAATTTGCAAAGGTGGAACACTGAAATAAACGTAAATATAGGTAGGTACTGTACTATAAGTAAAAGACATCGTCCCCCCTCTAATTATGTTGTCGATAAAGCTAGAAGTCCAAAATTGCTGTGATAAAGCGGCAATAACACAAGGAAGATGTATTCCCAACATCATTGAATTTATACATATAATATGCTTTAAGAATTATTGCAAGACAAAGTTCCTTAATTTTGTCACTGACTTACTGATTCACGATCATTATAAAGGATCTAAAGGTATACTTCTAGCTGTCTCACAAGCTCCAAAATTTGAACACTTCTAGGGGGCTATAAAGCCACTGAAAATTTAAACATACTACAATATCAGTCGGGTTGTCGTTTGTCTAGTTTTACAAACCGCGTTTTATAATATATGTGGTAATAATGTTATTGGAACGAAGTTCCTTATCGGACGGTTCGCGGATAGGAAAAAGTGTAAGATTTGACCATCAAGAAAACCCGTCACAACCCAAACAATTGTTAAAAAACAACATCTTCCTCTTTTCATCCTTTTACCCACTGCTGGGGTACACCCCTACAGCCCTACAGGGCTCGAACTAAATTATTCCACTGGCTGGACCGAAGTCCAGTCTGACACCTCCCATCCCATCCCCAATACACCCATCTCTTGCTCCACGGTCCGGCGCCAGGTAAATTTGGGGCGGCCCCTAATATTCCATTTGCCGGGCATCTTTCGACAACACAAAAAACACACACATCTTCAAAAAACAACATAACGCTTACTAAACTATATGCTTGGTAAAAAAATAGCCCGTAGATGCCCATTGACGTACCTACCCAAAATTGTAATATTTTTCGAAGTTAAATTCATACAAAAACATGGTTTTCTAGTACCTGTTTTATCCTTGCATTATTTTGGGTCACTCCCAGAAGACCAGTGGAAAATATAATGATGTGATTTACAGAACGAGACGATCGTCACTGTACAGCAAGGACAGCTACAGGGCACTGAGGACACTTTGTATGATGGATCGACGTTCTACAGTTTCAGGGGCATCCCATACGCTCAGCCGCCCGTAGGACAGCTTAGATTCAAGGTATGTTTCTCATATATATGTACGTGACAGTGAAAGAAAAGCTACAGGGCACTGAGGACACTTTGTATAATGGATCGATGTTCTACAGCTTCAGGGGCGTCCCATACGCCCAGCCGCCCGGGGATGGCTTAGATTCAAGGTATGTATCTCGTGTATATACGTGATAGTGAAAGGAAAGCTACAGGGCACTGAGGACACTTTGTATGATGGATCGACGTTCTACACCTACAGCTTCAGGGGCATCCCGTACGCCCAGCTGCCCGTGGGACGGCTTAGATTCAAGGGTTGTATCCCGTGTATGTACGTGATAGTGAAAGGAAAGCTACAGGGCACTGAGTACACTTTGTATGATGGATCGACGTTCTACAGCTTCAGGGGCATCCCATACGCCCAGCCGTCCGTGGGACGGCTTAGATTCAAGGTATGTATCCCGTGTATGTACGTGATAGTGAAAGGAAAGCTACAGGGCACCGAGGACACTTTGTATATGGATCGATGTTCTAAAGCTTCAGGGGCGTCCCAAACGTCCAGCCACCCGTGGGACGGCTTAGATTCAAGGTATGTATCCCGTGTATGTACGTGATAGTGAAAGGAAAGCTACAGGGCACTGAGGACACTTTGTATAATGGATCGATGTTCTACAGCTTCAGGGGCGTCCCATACGCCTAGCCGCCCGTGGGATGGCTTAGATTCAAGGTATGTATCCCGTGTATGTACGTGATAGTGAAAGGAAAGCTACCGGGCACTGAGGACACTTTGTATAATGGATCGACGTACTGCAGCTTCAGGGGCGTCCCATACGCCCAGCCACCCGTGGGACGGCTTAGATTCAAGGTATGTATCCGGAGGTATGTAAGGCGAGTATTTAAATAAGAAAGGATTAAGTTTACGCCAATTAAAATATTGATTGCTTGTACCTTATACTATTAAATTAGGTATAGGTACTATAGGTAGGCCTATCGAAATTTAGGCAATGATCAATTTTCGACCTTAAGTAGTTAGTGCTACGTCATGTATGGCGCTTTAATATTTTGTCACTTCCTACTCGGATGCAGACTTAGCGCAGACGAACTAAAGAAGAATAGATTCCTTACAAAATGAATAACATAAAAAGTGAAAGGTTTTTAACCATCGTCCTTAATAATATACCTACTCGTATACTCGGTACTTAATTCTTAATATTATCTTTTATGCCTGCGATAAATATTCATTGAATAAGGCAATCACTTAAGTCAATTCATTATTTCTCTAGGCTCCCTTGCCCCCTCAATCCTGGGAAGGCATACGCCAGGCGACCGAGTATGGATCCATCTGCGCGCAAAATAAGGGCGTATCAGACTCTGTCTTCCAAGGAAGCGAGGACTGCCTGTTCCTCAACGTCTTCACCAAGTCCCTCCACCGACTGAAACCGGTCATGGTCTTCATCCACGGAGGATCCTACTTATCAGGCTCTGGGAATGATGAAATGTACGGATACGGACCCAAGTTTCTCGTACAACAAGATGTTGTTCTGGTCACTTTAAACTACCGCCTTGAAGTTTTAGGTTTCTTATGTTTGGACACTCCTGAGGTTCCAGGTAATGCTGGTATGAAGGACCAAGTTGCAGCGTTGAAGTGGATAAAAGAAAATATTGCGAAGTTTGGAGGAGATCCGGAAAATATAACTATATTTGGAGAGAGTGCAGGCGCTTGTTCTGTAACCCACCACATCTTGTCACCGATGTCTACAGGACTGTTCCATAAAGTTATAGCGCAAAGTGGCACTAGTGTCCATGATTGGGCGATAGGAGAAGACAGCAAGGGCAGAGCATTCAGGGTTGGAAAATATTTAGGCAAAGACACTGAAAATGCTACTGAGCTGCTTGAGTTTTTATGGACTCTACCCGCAGCGAACCTGACGAACTTGACGTCCACTACAAGTACGGATGATGAGAAGTATAGAGGATCATCACCTGAAAGATTCTTGCCAGTTGTCGAGAATAAATTCGATAACGTAGAAGCCTTTCTCAACGAGCTTCCATTGGATAGTCTTCAGTCAAAAAGAATGCCTAAAGTACCATTGATGTTGGGATTTAATTCCGCTGAAGGCATCGCAATGATTGGTGACCGCTTAGAGAAGTTAGATATTTACAATAAGAATCCATCTTATGACGTACCTAGAGAAATCGCCGAGAAAGTCACCCAGGAGAAAATGGATGAAATGGGCAAAAAAATTAGGACATTCTATATTGGTGATAGAGAGTATACTAAAGATGATTTGAACCAAATTGTCAATATGTTGTCTGACGTGAAGTTTGTGTATAACACGCATAGATTTTCGTACTTGTATGCTAAATATAACAGTCCAATTTATATGTACAGATTCAGTTTCGAAAGTGAGCTCAATTTTATCAAGACTACTATTTATACTAGTACGGGTTTGGACTTGAAAGGAGCCTGCCATGGCGATGATGTATTTTATATGTTTTCTAGTGATTACACTAAAAATGCATACGAATCGCAAGATGAACTGAAGAATTATGTAGCGCAGGTGACAAAATTATGGACGGATTTTGCTAAAACCAGGTGAGTAACTTTCATCAATATTTTGTTAATGTCGTTGATATTGCTTTCCATGGGAAGTACCTTATAGCGGGGCGATATTTCCCCGTTCCTAAATACCTAACATCGGTTAGGGAATGGTACTGTAACTGGAAAGTAACATCAACAACATTAGTAGGCAGCTGCGAACACTCCCAATCCATCTTATTAGTTGGGGAGTGTTTCGTTAATTTGTCATAGGAAAATACTTATTATAGATACTTATATCATCACCTCCATTGCGTTTATTCCGGCCTTTGAAGTTACGTGGTTCAGTGAAGCTCCGTTCGGCAACCTATTTCCATGTACTGGCCTAGGTACTATTTAATACGACAGCGAACTGGCATCAGTCCTTCTAACCCTGAGGGAAAACTAGGTCTTGAGGATTAGTCTGGCAAAATTACCAGGTATATTTTATGTGTTTCCTACCAAACTTGGTTTACGGACATTTAGCTGTAAGTTCAGTTTAGTTTAGTTGTCGGACGACATTACAAAGACGGCAGGGCCGACCTGGCACAGAACCGCCGCATCAAGAACAACATGGAAATCCATGAAAGAGGCACATGTCCAGCAGCGGACGCGAATATATGCTGAGAAGAGAGAGAAAGCTGTAAGTTGTGAGTGTGAGGTGGTTAAGCGTCCTTTTTCAAAGACAGAACATCTCTGAACGATACCAAAATGTTCGATGTTTTGAAATGTTCAGTAGCTCAGTTGATCAGAGCGGGCATGTATCCCGGACTCGTGAGTTCGAGTTTCGCCTGAGACAGGGGATCTTTCTACTTTTCCTTTATTTCTACACATTGAGGTAGGTATAGAAAATGCCTAAACCGCTCTTTGATTTTTTACAGTAATCCAACTCCTGACTCTGAAGTGCAATGGCCGGTGTACACGAGTAACAACAAGGAGTATTTGGACATCAACGTGAATTTGACGACCGGCAGCTTCGCTGAGAGGGAGAGTGTCGAGTTCTGGGACACACTGTACTGTGAGGCTGGCGCGCCTTGCATTAAGAACAACTAATTTTACTGTAGTGATAATGCTACTCACGCCATGCTTGTCATATGTCAATTAGTTGGCGTAGCTGTCACCGTTTGCGCTAGTTTCATTGCGGCATATTTGTATATTATTATTTATTACGAGTATATATGATAGCTAAAATATATTATTATTATTAAATTGGAATAGATTTACTGTTTTAAACATGAATGTGGGATTATTTAACATGGATTACCTTCCTATAAAATTCCTAGTTAAAATTGCGATACAATAACTAAAGACGCGTGCAGGTAAACGATATATTAAGAGATATTATTGCCCATACAGGGTGAAATCTGGGTCTTGATCCTGAACCACTTTTTCGGGGCTCTATAACTGATCACTTATCACATGGTATTATTTGATCAAAACAGAATAATATCATTATTTTTATTTTTCAAGTAATAGTATTTTCCTAGAGTAAGGAAATCATGGCCACCCTATTCTTTTTGACATACGCTGTATGGAAAATGACAAGATGTCTCTTTATGAGTAGGGTGACCAAATTGTCCGCAAACAAATATTTTTCCACTTAATATAATAATAATATATAAATAATAATATGTTAGCCTCTATAGGTCCCACTGCTGGGCACAGGCCTCCTCTCATGCACGAGAGGGATCAGGCTATAGTCCCCACGCTGGCCCAAAGCGAGTTGGGAACTTCACATACACCTTATTTTTCCACTTATCAGCTGAAAAATATTTATCAATATTGGAGACAAGCATGAAATTTTACCGTGTTTTCATCAATAAACTGGCATATAATTAGAAGACGTTTTGTCTTTTATCTAATATGAACCTTCAATTTTTTTTCAATGGCCGTCTCAAACAACTCTACTCAACAACTCAAAAGAATTTTGAACAAAAAACAACCGACTTCACTTAGGATCCGCTATTCCAAGAGGAAGTGGCCGAGTTGCTGTAAAAAATAGTGAAATCACATAGGTGTGCCTATAATAGTTGAAGAGTTCCCTCGATTTCTCCAGGATCCCATCATCAGACCCCGACGTGGTGACAATGGGACCATCTAGGGGTTATACCTGTTCGATTAAAAAAAAAAATTTGCAAATCGGTTCACGATTCACGGAGATATCGAGTAATATACATAAAAAAAAAAGAAATAATAATAATGATAAAAAAAATCAGTCGATTTGAGAACCTCCTCCTTTTTTGAAGTCGGTTAACAACTCATATTCAACTAAATTCTATTAATAAGAATTGTTACCCCTTTTTGCGTACCTAATTTGGAAATGAACGGTACGTCTAACTGGAAATTCTGGAAAGGCCTTCCAAGTCAACCATTTTTTTTTTCATATTTAACTTGTTAAAATGTAATATTTGCTCCAATGGCCGCCTAGATAAAGACATGAATTAATAGTTGAATTAAATAAACGAAGAATTTCCGCCATAGACTTCGAAGAAAATGAAGCATTAATAATTCGTGAAATTCGCCCGTTTTGGGAATAAGGCCTCTCAACTATGCTAGAACAGAATAGGGGTTGTCTGCCTCGTGTTATTATTCGCTCATATTGTCATTTGTTCATATCCCCACCTTTCCACCTATCACTGGGCCTCCAGTTCTGGTTCCGCTATCGGTTCCGATTCCGTTTCTGGTTCCGATAAACTAAATTTAAAACATCTGATTCCGCTTCCGGTTCCGATGAAACCACATCTGTTACATCCCTGCTGTTTACTTATACGTAACCTCGACAACCTCGTACCTATGGCTTTCAACCACTCAGTAGCAATCTCACTCTCGAGCTATGACAATGTGTACAATCGGTCGTTGGTTAGTTTTGTCCTGCATTTTTTTACTCTATTTAACGGGGTGCATAGATTCTGCAGAGGTAAGGATTTTTCAAGTTAAATTAACGATATGGAAAGCTTCCGAAATAAATAAATATTTAATTTAATTTTAATTAATTATACTATGAAATTAATAAAATTTCCTGGAAATTATATTATGTTCTATCGCCTAGAATATTTTTTTATTAATAAAGTTTTATATTCCCGTCTTTTAGATATCAGGTTATTAATTCTAACATTTTGTTTTTTCTCCTCGTGTACCTATCTACATTATACATACATACATATACATACAATCACGCCTATATCCCAAAAGGGGTAGGCAGAGATCACGGATTTCCATTTGCTACGATCAATGCAGCAAAACGGCTCTCCGTGAGGACCGTGAGCCACTTCTCGCCCCCGTGAAGAACGAGACGTGATGGGTGGCGTACCGCATCGCTGCCTTCCGGATGACTATTAATTAAATAAATCACCACAGCGTTCTCACGAGCAGTAGGGATCAGAGGTTCCCTTATCCCTTAGTCGCCTCTTACGACACCCGCGGGAAGAGACGGGGTGGCACTATTCTAAAGCCGAGGCCACGCAGCAACATAATACATAATACACATACATAATATGTATGTTAATTAGCAAATGTGGAACACTGAAATAAACGTAAATATAGGTAGGTACTGTACTATAAGTAAAAGATATCGTCCCCCCATCTAATTATGCTGTCGATAAAGCTAGAAGTCTAAAATTGCTGTGATAAAGAGGCAATAACACAAGGGAGATGTATTCCCAACATCATTGAATTTATACATATATAATATACTTTAAGAATTATTGCAAGTCAAAGTTCCTTAATTTTGTCACTGACTTGCTGATTCACGATCATTATATAGGATCTAAAGGTATACTTCTAGCTGTCTCACAAGCTCCAAAATTTGAACACTTCTAGGGGGCTATAAAGCCACTGAAAATTTAAACATACTGCAATATCAGTCGGGTTGTCTAGTTTTACAAACCGCACAGTTAATATATGCGGTAATAATGTTATTGGAACGAATTTCCTTATCGGACGGTTCGCGGATGGGGGACAAAGTGTAAGATTTGACCATCAAGAAAACCCGTCACACTCACAACCCAAACAATTGTTAAAAAATAACATCTTCTTCTTTTCATCTTTTTAGCCACTGCTGGGGTGTAGGGCACGAACTAAATTCTTTCACTGGCTTCGGTCCAGTCTGGGACACCTCCCATCCCATCTCCAATACACCCATCTCTTGCCCCACGGTCCGGCGCCAAGTAAATTTGGGGCGGCCCCTATTCCGTTTGCTGGGCATGTTCCGACACCACAAAAAAACACACACATCTTCAAAAAACAATATAACGATTACTAAACTATATGCTTGGTAAAAACCCTAGCTGCCCATTGACGTGACCAAAAATATAATAGGTATTTTCCGAGATTAAATTCTTACAAAATCATAGTTTTCTAGTGCAGTCGACCAAGAAAGTGGTCTACCAGATTTGACAAAAGTTTCTGTGAGATGTAACGATCGCTCAGGTTGACATTTCTAACGGAGTTTAACAACCGTAGGGTAGTACACCACATTTTTGTTCGACGGTACCTATTTTTATCCTTGCATTATTTTGGGTCACTCCCAGAAGACTCAGAACTAACTGTACATTCGGAACCAGTGGAAAATGAAGAAAAAAGAGTTTCACCGATTAAATGATGATTTACAGAACGAGACGATAGTCACTGTACAGCAAGGACAGCTGCAGGGCACTGAGGACACTTTGTATGATGGATCGACGTTCTACAGTTTCAGGGGCATCCCATACGCCCAGCCGCCCGTGGGACAGCTTAGATTCATGGTATGTATCCGGTGTATGTATGTTACAGTGAAGCAAGGGGAGCTAAGGGCTAAGCTACAGGGCACTGAGGACACTTTGTATAATGGATCGATGTTCTACAGCTTCAGGAGTGTCCTATACGCCCAGCCGCCCGTGCGACGGCTTAGATTCGAGGTATGTATCTCGTGTATATACGTGATAGTGAAAGGAAAGCTACAGGGCACTGAGGACACTTTGTATGATGGATCGACGTTCTACACCTACAGCTTCAGGGGCATCCCGTACGCCCAGCTGCCCGTGGGACGGCTTAGATTCAAGGGTTGTATCCCGTGTACGTACGTGATAGTGAAAGGAAAGCTACAGGGCACTGAGTACACTTTGTATGATGGATCGACGTTCTACAGCTTCAGGGGCATCCCATACGCCCAGCCGTCCGTGGGACGGCTTAGATTCAAGGTATATATCCAGTGTCTGTACGTCACTGAAGCAAGGAAAGTTAAAAGGCACTGAGGACACTTTGTATGATGGCTTAACTTATCATAGCTACAGGGGCGTCTCGTACGCCCAGCCGTCTGTGGGGCGATCACCTCTTTCTTATGTCTCTCTTTAGTCCTATGGTTGACTGGTAGAACGCATATATTTGTGCAATAAAACTTTATTTACCATAACCGCCAAGTAGCGTTTTGTTCGGTTCATGATGTAACGATTTATAGCATGGTTCGGTTGATATATGTAGAATAAGTACCTAACGTTCAGCTTTCATGGCTTCTGTCGGATATGCATATGTAGGTATGTAAAAAAATGTGTTAAATACCAAGGAGACGTAGGTAGGTAGGTCTCTATATCTTGTAATCTACATAAACTGTTCATTTATTATTATTAAATAGGTACCTACATGCGACATGTTTATTCAAGTGCTTAACTATAAGGTGATTGTGACCAATAATAACACATAACAAGAACTATTTTACATTTTCATTTTCATATATCTACCTATTTAATACAACAATTCATTATGTAAATATCAGTAGACAGCTATACATACCTACATTGAACACAATAGAATAAAGAATATAGTCTGGCAAACCAAAAAGCGCAGTAACAGTCAGAGTAACATGCTATACCCATCCTGTTTTTAGTAGTGAGAGTACTAGCATTAGAAAAAGACAGTATGATTCTCCCTGTCTATACTTGAAGTGAAACAAACTCTGGCCAAACTATAAATTTAAGTTTATCAGACAAAGGGGAATTATTCGTCATTCGTTTACCTTGGAACTATTTAAATAAGAAAGGATTAAAGTTACGCCAATTCAATGTATTGACTGCTTGTTCCTGATACTATTAAATTAGGTATAGGTAGGCATATTGAAATTTAGGCAACGATCAATTTTAATGCTACATTAGGTATGGCGCATTCATATTTTGTCACTTACTACTACTCGGATGCAGACTTAGCGCAGACGAACCAAAGACGAATAGATTCTTTACAAAATGAATAACATAAAAAGTGAAATATTTTTAACCATCGTCCTTAATAATATACCTACTTGTTTGTTGTTAATTCATTTGAATTTATGTTATTTACAAATAACTTGAGAATAAACTAAATATTTCGAATGCATACAATACATACAATTTCCTCCTACTTGTATACTCGGTAGTCGGTACTTAATTCTTAATATTGTCTTTTGTTCCTGCGATAAATATTCATTGTATATGACACCGTAAAATTGTAAATACCGTTAGTTTATAATGTAACTAGCGAGATTGTAAAATATCGAAAAATTGTGAATCTTAACATACTGCTTACAATTTAACGGATTATTTTTCGTTAGATTATAAACTATCGACTAGGAACCGTCATATTATCAAACGTAAAGCCCCTCGCACGCTGATTGGTCGGTTTCCAGAGTCTAGATAGGTGCGACGACGAGCGAAGCGAGGAGGAGTGTGTTAGGTTAACCGCGATCAAACAACGCCAGAACCCATTTTTTTTAAATGGCACTAGTGTCAATGAGACACCTGTGTTTGATTGCTAAGTTTATGAACACTTAATGACCTTAGTAAGACCGACCAATTAGCGCGAGAAGCTTTACGTTTGACAATATGACGGTTCCTCGTCGATAGTTTATAATCTGACGAAAAATAATCTGTTAAATTGTAAGCAGTAGGTAGGTACGTCACGGTTCACAATTTTTCGATAGTTTACAATCTCTCTAGTTAGATTACAAACTAACGGTTTTGACAATTTTACGGTGACATATATAAGACTTAAGTTAATTCATTATTTCTCCAGGCTCCCCTGCCCCCTCAACCCTGGGAAGGCATACGCCAGGCAACCGAATATGGATCCATCTGTGCGCAAACTGACTCTGTCTTCCAAGGGAGCGAGGACTGCCTGTTCCTCAACGTCTTCACCAAGTCCCTCGACCGACTGAAACCGGTCATGGTCTTCATCCACGGAGGATCATTCTTTTCAGGCTCTGGGAATGATGACCTGTACGGACCCAAGTTTCTCGTACAACAAGATGTTGTTCTTGTTACTTTAAACTACCGCCTTGAAGTTTTAGGTTTCTTATGTTTGGACACTCCTGAGGTTCCAGGTAATGCTGGTATGAAGGACCAAGTTGCAGCGTTGAAGTGGATAAAAGAGAATATTGCGAAGTTTGGAGGAGATCCAGAAAATATAACTATATTTGGAGAGAGTTCAGGCGCTTGTTCTGTAACCCACCACATCTTGTCACCGATGTCTACAGGACTGTTCCATAAAGTTATAGCGCAAAGTGGCACCAGTGTCCACGATTGGGCGATAGGAGAAGACAGCAGGGGCAGAGCATTCCGGGTTGGGAAATATTTAGGCAAAGACACTAAAAATACTACTGAGCTGCTTGAGTTTTTAAGGACTCTACCCGCAGCGAACCTGACGAACTTGACAGCAGCTACAAGTACGGATGATGAGAAGTATAGAGGATTGCCTGAAAGATTTTTACCAGTTGTTGAAAAGAAATTCGCTAAGGTAGAGGCGTTTCTCAACGAGGCTCCATTGGATATTCTTCAGTCAAAAAGAATGCGTAAAGTTCCATTGATGTTAGGATTCAATTCCGCTGAAGCCATCATCATGATTGGTGACCGTTTGGGGAAATTGGATATTTACAATAAGAATCCATCTTATGACGTACCTAGAGAAATTGCTGAGAAAGTAACCCAGGAGAAAATGAATGAAATGGGCAAAAGAATTAGGTCATTCTATATTGGTGATAGAGAGTATACTAAAGATGATTATAAGCAAATTGCCAATATGTTGTCTGACGAGCATATTATTTATGACATGCATAGATTTACTTACTTGTATGCTAAATATAACAGTCCAATTTATATGAACAGATTCAGTTTCGATAGTGACCTCAATTTTATCAAGACTACTATTTATACTAGTACGGGTTTGGACTTGAAAGGAGCCTGCCATGGCGATGACGTATTTTATATGTTTTCTAGTGATTACACTAAAAATGCATACGAATCGCAAGATGAACTGAAGAATTATGTAGCGAAGGTTACAAAATTATGGACGGCTTTTGCTAAAACCGGGTAAGTAACTTTCATCAATATGGTGTTATTGTCGTTGATATTACTTTCCATGGAAAGTACCAGCAGCTTATAGCGGGGCGATATTTCCCCGTTCCTAAATACCTAACATCGGTAAGCGAATGGTACTGTAACTGGAAAGTAACATCAACAACATTAGAAGGCAGCTGCGAACACTCCAAATCTATCCTATTACTTAATTGGGGAGTGTTTCCTTAATTTGTCATAGGCAAATTAGTTATGTAGATTTACGTCATCATCTCCATTGCGTTTATCCCAGTCAGTGAAGCTCCGTTTGGCAACGTTTCTCCATGTATTTGCCTAGGTACTATTTAATACGAAAGCGAACTGGCATCACTCCTTCTCAGTCTGGCAAAATGACCAGCTCTATTTTTAGTGTTTCGTACCAAACATGGTTTACGGACATTTCGTTGTAAGTTGTGAGTGTGAGTTGGTTAAGTACACACGTCTTTCTCGAAGAGATGTCTCTTAACGATACCAAAATAAATAATGTTTTGAAATGTTCACCAGCTCATTTGGTCAGAGCAGGCATGTATCCCGGACTCATGAGTTCGAGTTTCACCTAAGGCAGTGGATTTTTCTACTTTTCCTTTATTTCTACACTTTGAGGTAGGAATAGAAAATGCCTAAACCGCTCTTTGATTTTTTACAGTAATCCAACTCCAGACTCTGAAGTGAAATGGCCGGTGTACACGAGGAGCAACAAGGAGTATTTGGACATCAATGTGAATTTGACGGCTGGCACCTTCGCTGAGAGGGAGGGTGTGGAGTTCTGGGACACACTGTACTGCGAGGCTGGCGCGCCTTGCATTAAGAACAACTAATTTTACTGTAGTGATAATGCTACTTACGCCATGCTTGTCATAAGTTGGCGTAGCTGTCGCCATTTGCGCTAGTTTAATTGCGACTGATGCGTTGTTGTTGCATGTATTTGTTCAGCTGTTCACTGTATACAAAATTAATTAAGTATTTGCTTTTTTGTACGTTACTACTTTTCTTCTTTCGTGTTACCTGTCGTGTTTTTTTCTCACTTGATGGTCGCATCGGAAGATCGGCGCAGGGAATCGCTAGCGCCATGCTGAGATGAGGCCATTTCGTGTAGGGAATACAACGGGTTTTTATTTTGTATGATAAAGGCCGGTTACTAAACGGTTAACCAGTTATTTTTCATAGAAAATAAAAACCGGTTAAATTACTTTCGTAGCACTTAAATGTTTTATTTTTAATTTTTAAATTGTGTATAAAACCTATATTCGTTTCTATGTATTATTCTATTCTACTCTCTTATTATTTAAGATATGTATGTATATATAGTCATGGTTGTTAAGTCATTGAGGGTTCTAGCTAATCCGACATTCCATAACATAAGTATAGATACTTAACTAATTTAGTTAGGACCCTAAATTGCCCAACAATCGCGTAGCGTGATAGACCTCTACCTATGTCCGTCTGCCCACTTTCTATGTTTATTAAAACTAAGATAGTTATACAAATTTCTTATGTTAGTAAAATTGTAATATGAGAAATAAATATGTCTTTAAACCAAATCATTCACAAGTTAAGTACCTGTCCGGTATCGGGGTTGCGTAGGCAGCTGGCGTAATGATGATTCAATGAATAACACCGGAGTTATCGAACTTAATATATTTGAGTATTGAACACATACAACTAATTCGTCTTAGCACGAAATTAATAAAGATGTTAAAGATTTGCACTGAGCGTGGGCTTGCGCGCATGGCGTCGTCTCGCAAGAGGCCGGGGGGAGCAATGTGGCTGTGTTGCCAGCCTGGAAACTATTTGGGCTTTACATAAACACGCCACACAACCCCCCCACGGAGAAGGATAACATAAAATAAAACATACAAGTTTAACAAATTAGTCAAATTACAATTAAAAGTAGCAATAGTCGTTACTATCCTTAAACCTAACACTTCGACCAGAGCGTGTGGTGTATGGTCGGTTAGAACTACTTATAGGAGGCGCGGATCCAGCTGGCTGCGCTGGAGGAGCATCCTCAGGCTGTAACGCGACTGGAGTAGGGGCGCCTGAACTAGGAACGTCACTCTGATCCATGAAGGCGGGTTTGACGCGGTCGACGCTCACTACAACCTCCCTACCCTTCACGGCCAAGGTCAGGGTTTTCCCGTCCTTGGACCGTTTCAGTACAGGATAAGGGCCTGTATAAGGAGGTTGTAATGGGCGTCGTACGGTGTCATCACGTAGAAAAACGTGTGATGCCGTAGGCAAATTTTTCGAAACAAAGATAGGACGAGTCGAATGGCGAGATGCTGGAGCTGGGCTGAGAGAAGACATTTTACGTCGCAGTTGGACGACGAAATCAGCAGGATCATCAAGTTTGTCTTCACTAGGCTCAGAGACCAACATCTCTCCAGGTAATCGAAGAGATTCGCCATATACCATCTCGGCAGCAGTGGCTCTCAAGTCTTCCTTGTAGGCGGTGCGCATGCCGAGTAGGACGAGAGGAAGAGCACGCGTCCAGGAACCAGAGTGACACATGAGTGCGGCCTTTAGCTGGCGATGTACGCGCTCGATCATTCCGTTCGCACAAGGATGGTACGCTGTAGTCCGGATACGCTTAGTCGCACAGGTGTGCATCAAACGACGGAAAAGATCGGACTCGAACTGGGTGCCCTGATCGGTGGTTATTGTAGAAGGGACACCGAAGCGAGAGATCCATCCTTGTACAAAGGTATCGGCCACCTCATCGGCGGTAATGGAGCGCATCGGCCACACCTCTGGCCACCTGGAAACCCTGTCAATAGCTGTAAGACAATAGCGAAAGTCGTCACAAACGGGAAGGGGGCCAATGATGTCGATGTGGACGTGCATGAAGCGTCCAGATGGTTGCTCGAACGTGCCTAGAGGAGCCGAGATATGCCTTGAGACCTTGCTTCGTTGGCATGCGAGACAAGACTGAGCCCACCTTCGACAATCTTTCCTAATGGAAGGCCAGACATAGCGACTTACCAGAAGTCGGGTGGTGGCTCTAACGCCGGGGTGACTCAAGTTGTGCAGCTTGTCAAAGACCACGCGACGAAACGAAGGGGTCAGGTAAGGGCGCGGCTTTCCGGTGGATACGTCACACAAGATAATGACGTCTGTGCCAGGAACAGCAACGCGCGAGAACCGAAGGCTGGAGTTACCTTGACGTAGATCAGCGAGCTCTTGGTCCTCTTCTTGTGACTTAGCGAGGGCCTCGTAATCTTCTTCTAGCGAGACGGCCTCGATCCGCGACATCGCATCGGCTACGACGTTGTCCTCACCTTTTATGTAGCGGATGTCCGTCGTAAATTGGCCAATGAACGACAACTGGTTCAGTTGCGATGGCGGCAATTTTTCGCGACGCTGTACGAAAGCGTACAACAGCGGCTTGTGGTCAGTATAAATCGTAACATGTTGGACCTCAAGAATGTGGCGGAAGTGCTGTACGCTTTGGTACACCGCCAGGAGCTCCCTATAATATGCTGGCCACTCGGATTGCTGGGGGGTCAACTTTTTGCTGAAAAAGGCAATGGGGCACCATTGGTTGTTCACGAACTGCTGAAGGCAGGATCCGATATGGACGCTGGAGGCATCCGTGAAAAGTCCAAGGGGTGCGTCGTTGACCGGGTGCTGTAGGAGGGTCGCGTTAGACAGGCTTGACTTACACGACTCGAAATGCGCCAGAAGCTCGGGCGTCCATGGAAATGGCTTGGCACCCTTACCATTAATGGCGACTACCGCATCGACGAGAGGTGCTTGATACTGCGCTGCTTGAGGTATGAAACGGCGATAGTAATTCAACATACCGAGGAAGCGGCGCACACCTTGAACGTCTTTCGGAGGGGGAAAGTCAATTAGGGCCTGAATGCGGTCCTGAGGAGGGCGTGTGCCTTCGGCACTCACGTGGTAGCCCAGGAAGACTACTTCCTTGGCGCCTAAGACGCACTTGGAAGGGTTGAGAACCAACCCGTAGTCCTGCAAGCGCTGGAACAAGATCCTCAGGTGCTCCTTGTGAAGAGTCTCGTTTTCGGAGAAAACGAGTAGGTCGTCGATATACGGAAAGACAAAATCGAGGCCCCGCGTGACCTCATCGATGAACCTTTGAAAGGTTTGACCTGCGTTACGTAAACCGAATGTCATGAAAGGGAACTCGAAGAGGCCAAACGGGACCACGATAGCCGTCTTAGGGATATCGTCTTCAGCTACTGGGATCTGGTGATAAGCCTTCACCAGATCCAGCGTGCTAAAAATTGTAGCGCCAGCGAGATTATTAGCATAATCGTTTATATGGCGCACTGGATAGCGGTCGGGAATGGTCCTGGCGTTCAGGGCGCGGTAGTCCCCGCACGGACGCCAAGACTGATCTTTTTTTGTAGTCATGTGCAAGGGAGAGGACCAAGCACTCTTAGATGGTCGTGCCACGCCAATACTTACCATGTTCTCTAATTCCGCTTTGGCAGCAGATAGCTTCTGGGGTGCCAGGCGTCTGGGACGGCAAGAAATAGGTGGGCCCTCAGTGGTCTTGATATGGTGCACAGTGTTGTGTTTTACTGACCGCTGAAATCCGGGAGGCTTGGTGATTTCTGGGAACTCGGAGAGCACTTGTGCAAATGGAGAATCCCGCAGGCTGATTGACCTGATGCTGGGCTGTGAAACAACAGCAGCAGTTGCAATAGCCTTCAGTCCCGTTGTACCATCAACAAGCCGTTTGCTGTGACAGTCGGGCAGAAGGTGGTAATGGGCTAAGAAATCTGAACCAATGATGGCTGACTGTACGTCTGCCACTACAAACTGCCAGATAAATTCGCGCCGCAGTCCAAAATCAAGTTTAAGGGTGACAGTGCCATAAGTAAAAATGGTGCTGCCGTTAGCCGCTCTGAGGTCCCACTGAGTGGGTTCCCTCCGCTCCTTGAGCCACGGGTATGGATAGCAGCATAAATCTGACCCTGTGTCAATAAGAAATTGATGCTTGGTTACCTTGTCAGTCACGAAAAGACGGCGGCTGGTCGGTTCCATTGAGCAGCAGTCAGACCCCGCCTTTACTGACTGCTGTTTGGGTTTTCCGAAGTCCAGTTGCATGGCGGTATGCACTTGGCCGCCCTCATGTTGAATTTCTTATGATACCAGCACATCCGAGGCCCGCTGCTGGCCGGAGTGGTGCTCCGGGTCGAGCTGCGCGATGTAGACCTATTGCGGGCCCTGCCCCTGCCTCGTTGTCCTCCCCCGGATAGAGCTGCAACCTGCTGGGAGAGTAAGTCAAGGCATTCCATCAAATTGTCAAGAACGGGCTGCCCAGTGCCGGAAACCTGGAAAACCTGGGGTCCAGGTGCGACCTCAATGATCTTATCAGCTAGCTCGGCTAATTTTTCTAAGTTAATGTCTGATTGAGCTGTCAAAATAGCCTGCACCTGGCTTGGCAGCCGACGCATCCACAACTGCCTCAGAATACTGTCATCCTTGGATGTTCCGGCAAGTGACTGTAGGTGTCGGAGAAATGCAGATGGCTTGCGGGAACCTAGCTCCTCGCTACTGAGTAAACGCTCTACCCGCTGTTGTTCGGAGACAGAGAGCCGCCGGATCAATTCATCTTTAAGTGTGGTATATTTGTTTTCATCTGGGGGGTTCATAATAATGTCTTCTATGTCCCCAATAAGCCTTTGATCAATAACACTAATGACATGACTAAATTTGGTAAGGTCTGCTTTAATTCCAGCAAGGTGGAATTGTGCCTCTGCCTGGGCGAACCAAACCGCTGGGCGGTCGGCCCGGAACGGTGGCAATTTTACTGTGACGCCACACACCGCTCTTGAAGATGAGGAGTTCAATTCCTGTTGGGGCGCCGCCTGTTGGGGCGCTGCCTGCTGCGCCTGTAGGGCTGCATTTTGCACCCTCAGCGTCTCCAGCTGGGTCCGTAGTTCCTCAAGAGACATATTTATAGAATAGATACCACAACCAAACACCACACACCAAAGTTTATGGTTAAATACAAAAAAGGGTAAGTTAAGAAGTTAGTGTGAATCTTATATATGTAGGTTGATGGAATATTACTATTTGTTATGAGTAACAGACAATATTCTTTATCAATGTAGCTTGAAAGCACACTAGCAGGCAGAATGAACACCAAAACAAAACAAGGCAGGTTAATATTAAAGTAAGATACACAATTCCCAGGGAAATATTTTCACAAACAATAGCAAAAGGAGGGTTAAATTTAGCACTTGAAATACGACAACACGATAGCAATAATATTGTTCAAAAGTTAGTTTGTTAATTAGCGCTGCACACACCAAACAGTTATGTAGTCGTATATTTTTCAAAAACACGACGTATTTATTTGAGCTATAGGTTAGTTTGTTATTGTTTAAGCACTTTACGTAACGTAGCACACACACTTTAGTTGATTTTAATATTTGCGGACGTTCAAACACAGGAAAAGTTCGTCGAGACAATAATATTTGAAATAAGTTGAGGTTACTTGCGTGAGAGATGTGACACTGACAGGTGTCGTAGGATGACGTTTGACGTAATGAACGACGACACAACACGATCGATGTGACTGACAGGCGACAGCAATCGATATGTCGCGTTGACTTGCGAGGTCGTCGAGTGTGGAGGCGTCTTCACGAAAACCGGTTCTGACTGGTAACAAAAGCGTGGGTTTCGTCCGTCAACTTTTCGATGCAATTTTTCACAGGAATCACTGAACTTTTATGATGTAGGCACTCGATGAACGTCGTATGATGTTTCACTGCAGGAAACGCCGATTTGTTTGCCTTTTCACGTTCGTACATCCACGCCGCATCCGCGCGTGGGTCGTCGGGTCACCAATGTCCGGTATCGGGGTTGCGTAGGCAGCTGGCGTAATGATGATTCAATGAATAACACCGGAGTTATCGAACTTAATATATTTGAGTATTGAACACATACAACTAATTCGTCTTAGCACGAAATTAATAAAGATGTTAAAGATTTGCACTGAGCGTGTGCTTGCGCGCATGGCGTCGTCTCGCAAGAGGCCGGGGGGAGCAATGTGGCTGTGTTGCCAGCCTGGAAACTATTTGGGCTTTACATAAACACGCCACATACCTAACACTATTTTATGGTTACTTCCTTCCCAAAAAAGAATTTGAATATATTACAGTCTGTAGCAGCGTTACCTTTTTTTATACCACGACGGCGGCACACAAGCATACGGCGCGCCTGATGGTAAGCAGTTACCGTAGCCTATGGACGCCTGCAGCCCCAGAGGATTCACATGCGCGTTGCCTACCCTTTAAGAATCTATACACTCCTTTTTTGAAGAACCTCATACTGTAGCCCTCTGGGAAAACCTCGGCAGGGAGTTCTTTCTACAGTCGGAGCGTTCACGGGAGGAAATTCCTCTTAAACAGTACGCGACCCTTTAGGCTCCAGGGTGTGAGGATGAACACCCTGCCGACGGCGAGCGGTGCGGTGGTAAAAAGTGGCCGTGGGCATCATATCAAACAGTTCTTCAGAGCACAACCTATTGTACAAGCGATAGAACACACTTAAGGAGTCCTATATATAATATCATATAATACCTTACTCTTCTGGCTTTATTCGTAGTGGACTGCTCATACTGTAGTGAATAGCAGAAAATGACTAATTGAGGAAATTTGGTCTGATAAATATTGTTTACACGTTGCCTCCTATGACTTTCGACTAGTCATTTGCAATCGCACGCTCACCCTATAATAATGTATACATTTCGTCATTGGTTAGTTTTATTTTGTGTTTATTTATTTTATTTAGCGGAATACGTAGATTCTACAAAGGTAAGCATTTTGTAAATAAATTGAATTATGCTGAGGTACTTGATTATGTTTTGTTGTTATTTAATTCCATTCATTAAATGATTTTTATTATTTTTATCAATATACAATAACGTACCTAACTTCTTTGTCATGTTTAGCCCTATGGTTGACTTATATGGTTGATGATGATAAGGCATTAAGTCCGCTATTTCTGCATTTTATTTTTAGTGCATAACAATTAATAAAAAACAAATACTAAATGACATCTAACATGCTTGGTAAATACCGTACCTAAAATAACATTTTACGAAATCTAATTCTTACTAAACCATGGTTTTGGTGTGGGTATTCTTATGAATTATTCTAGATTTTTTTTGATCATTCCCAGAAGATTAAGAGCTAACATAGAAACGTGTGGAAAATAAATACCAATCAAAACGTTCTCCAATTAAATGATGTGATTTACAGAACGAGCCGATAGTAACAGTGAAGCAAGGAAAGCTGCAGGGCACTGAGGACACTTTATATGATGGATCGACGTTATACAGCTTCAGGGGCGTCCCGTACGCCCAGCCGCCCGTGGGACGGCTTAGATTCAAGGTATGTATCCGATTCATGTACATCACAGTAAGAGAGATGGTACAGGGAACAGTAGGCACAGTGTATGATGGATCGACGTTCTACAGCTTCAGGGGCGACCCGTACGCCCAGCCGCCCGTGGGACGGCTTAGATTAAAGGTATGAATCCGGTGCATGTACGTCACAGTGAGAGGGAAGCTACAGGGCACTGTGGACACATTGTATCATGGATCGACGTTCTACAGCTTCAAGCAGGGGCGTCCCCTACGCCCAGCTACGAGTGGGACGGCTTAGTTTCAAGGTATGTTTCTGAACCTGATACTACGTCACAGTGAGAGGGTACTGTGGATACTGATGGATCGACGTTCTACAGCTTCAGGGGCGTCCCGTACGCTCAGCCGCCCGTGGGACGGCTTAGATTCAAGGTATGTATCCGGTTCATGTACGTCACAGTGTGAGGGATGGTACAGGGCACTGTGGACACATTGTATCATGGATCGACGTTATACAGCTTCAGGGGCGTCCCGTACGCCCAGCCGCCCGTGGAACGGCTTAAATTCAAGGTATATCGGTTGAATTGGTTGGCATATCTAATCCCTTTATAACTACCACACGTTCAACTTCCATAGTTGTTCTCGTATGAAGATTGAAGACAATGTGTTATGCCAAGGAGACAATATTTATTTAGTTATTAGGTAGGTACATGCATATTTATTCAAGTGCTAAACTACAGCGTACCCATAATAAATACCCTATACCTAGTAATATATGTACATCACATTTAAAAACATGGTATTTAATTTAAAAACTCGTTATGTAAATAAAAGTAGTCAGGTACACTTGTAATCTCATTTGTAATCCCTATTGCAACGGCATAAGGTCTATCGATGGTGAGTAAGTGTGTTGCTGTATCAAGGAGACATATTAGTCAACCTAACGAGTATTTAAATAAGAAATAATTAAGATTAGGCCAATTCAATGTATTGACTGCTTGTGGATAACTAATACAATTAAATTCGATACCGTCGCGAAATTGAAGTGTTTCAATTTTTTTGTTAAATATTTATTTAATGAAACGTCCAATGTAAGGTAAACTCTAAAAAGGCGCAAAAGTCAGCGTCCGTACATACCTATTTAGATCATGGCCTCGATCAGTTTTTGCCCTTAGTACTATGTCAAGTATGGTAGCGTAGACGAACTAGAGTTCGTAAGTTTCTGAAGAATAGATTCATCAGAAAATTTACAACATAAATAAAACATTTTCGAGGGCGAGCCGCCTTGTTTGGAAATTTCTATACCAAGTGACCGATTTTTAACAATTTATTATTTCTCCAGGCTCCCCTGCCCCCTCAACCCTGGAAAGGCATACGCCAGGCTACCGAGTATGGATCCATCTGCGCCCAAACTGACTCTGTCTTCCAAGGAAGCGAGGACTGCCTGTTCCTCAACGTCTTCACCAAGTGCCTCCACCGACTGAAACCGGTCATGGTCTTCATCCACGGAGGATCCTACTTTTCAGGCTCTGGGAATGATGACCTGTACGGACCCAAGTTTCTCGTACAACAAGATGTTGTTCTGGTCACTTTAAACTACCGCCTTGAAGTTTTAGGTTTCTTATGTCTGGACACTCCTGAGGTTCCAGGTAATGCTGGTATGAAGGACCAAGTTGCGGCGTTGAAGTGGATAAAAGAAAATATTGCGAAGTTTGGAGGAGATCCAGAAAATATAACTATATTTGGAGAGAGCTCAGGCGCTTGTTCTGTAACCCACCACATCTTGTCACCGATGTCTACAGGACTGTTCCATAAAGTTATAGCTCAAAGTGGCACCAGTGTCCATGATTGGGCGATAGGAGAAGACAGCAAGGGCAGAGCATTCCGGGTTGGGAAATATTTAGGCAAAGACACTAAAAATACTACTGAGCTGCTTGAGTTTTTAAGGACTCTACCCGCAGCGAACCTGACGAACTTGACAGCAGCTACAAGTACGGATGATGAGAAGTATAGAGGATTGCCTGAAAGATTTTTACCAGTTGTTGAAAAGAAATTCGGTAAGGTAGAGGCGTTTCTCAACGAGGCTCCATTGGATATTCTTCAGTCAAAAAGAATGCGTAAAGTTCCATTGATGTTAGGATTCAATTCCGCTGAAGCCATCATCATGATTGGTGACCGCTTGGGGAAATTGGATATTTACAATAAGAATCCATCTTATGACGTACCTAGAGAAATCGCCGAGAAAGTAACCCAGGAGGAAATGAATGAAATGGGCAAAAGAATTAGGACATTCTATATTGGTGATAGAGAATATACTAAAGATGATTTTAAGCAAATTGTCAATATGTTGTCTGACGTGCATTTTGTGTATGACACGCATAGATTTACTTACTTGTATGCTAAACATAACAATCCTATTTATATGTACGGATTCAGTTTCGATAGTGAGCTCAATGTTTTCAAGAATTATACCAGTATGGGTTTAGACTTGAAAGGAGCCTGCCATGCCGATGAACTCTTTTATATGTTCTCTAATGATTTTACTAAAGATGCATACGAATCGCAAGATAAACTGAAGAAGTATGTATCAAAAGTAACCAAATTATGGACGGACTTTGCTAAAACCGGGTAAGTAGCTTTCATTTAATGATAAGTAAATATGGGGTTTGGATATTTCTAATATTTTGTTGATGTCATTAGTGTTACTTTCCATGGAAAATACCAACCAATTACGTAGGAAGGGGGACGTATAGTTAGGGAATAGGGACTATTCTAGAATGAGATTTTAATGACTCATGGCTTGGGCCTATTTAATGAGTCATATCTAGTTACAATATGTTTGTTTACGTCATCGACTTCAGAGCGTTATATATTTTTTCCGCGTCTCAATGACGCCACGATTCCACTGGGTAAGCTAATTCCATGTATTGGCTTAGGCAATAGTTATAAATACGAAAGTGACTGCCATGAGACCTTCTCGGAGGGAAAATCAGGTCTTGAGGTATTAGTCCGGCAAAACCATAAGGCATTTCTGGTATAGAAAATGTTTACCTAAACCGCTTTGGTTTTTACAGCAATCCAACTCCTGACTCCGAAGTGAGATGGCCGATATACACGAGAAAAAACAAGAGGTTTCTGGACATCAACGTGAAGTTGACAGCTGGCAGCTTCGCTGAGAGGGAGCGTGTGGAGTTCTGGGACACTCTGTACTGTGAGGCTGGCGCGCCTTGCATTAAGAACAACTAACAAATCATGCATTAGTGTGTCATAAATCATAATTATTATGGTTTCATTCCTTCCCAGAAAAACAAACTTGAATACCAAAATATAGTCGCCATCAAATATATCGGAGCGGCCAAAGTGCTCAAAAACATGAAAATTATTGCCTTAACAATAGAGGCGTTCTTCAGATATTTGTGACCACCTTGGCCGCTCCGATATATTTCATGGCGACTGTACGTAATGAAATGGAAATAATTAAAATTTTTAAGCGAAATTACTGACTGTGTGACGTCAGAAAATCACGCAGTTGGAGCGACTTCATTTCAGTGGCCCAATATTATGTAGGGTCCTATGTCTCACTTTTATCGAATTGAAGTTTGAACCTTGTCATAGTGACAATAAGTCTAAATTCAACTACTTACCCTGAAAATGTAACATACTTAGAACCCTCTAATATTGAGCCAGCGATTTTTGAATTACTCAAAAGCACGTTGCTAAATGTAGGTATTTACGTAACCCCTTAATAAAGATTTTCACACAGGTACTGAAAAATTTAAATAAATATTGATTGCTAAGTAGCTAAGTATATTATAAATAAAATACGTTTTAAAAACAGAAATAATTTATTTTCTGTACATGTTTTTAAATATTTAGGTACCTTCATAGAAAAATATTTATAATTTGTGACTTAGATAAAATATATTATTTATGATTTACTATCACACTTATATTAATTTCATGACACAAGTTTGTACATGACAGAGCTTATTAACTTAAGTAAAAAATATTTACAATTCATTGTAAGGTACTCGCTTAAATATTTAAGTAAAACTCATAATAATAAAAGACAAATTACTATTATAAATTAAAAAAATAGGGAAACCCCCGAAACGGCTGAACCGATTTTGATAAAACATGTCTAAGATCACTCATTCAATGAAGTGAGACATACTAACACTAGATTTACTTCATACGGCTTTACTCACTTGTATTTAGCTATGCGCGACACGTTTCGTAGAGTTTAGGTCTCCATCCTCAAGTACTAAGACATACATGTCGCGCGTAGTGACTAAATGCAAGTGAGTACATACAGCCGTATGATGTAAATAAAGCTTATTTAAATCGGTTCAGCCGTTTTAGCGCCACAGACAGATACCTATAGCGGTCAATCTTATAACCCCTCCTTTTGAATCGGGGGCTATATAGACAAAAAATCCCTAGATCAATTCAATTTTGGAGTTTTCTTGCAAGTTAAATTTGACCCACTTCCCGATTTTTCGATTAACTAAAAATTTTGCACGCATATATGTATATAATATATGTTTTTTTTGGCAAAAAAACTTTTTTCATGATTATAAGATAACCCACATTTGTGCAGTACTAATTTGGTAAATGTATCATTTGATGGAAGGCATATCACGTCCAAATATAACCGGTATGCAGACACACGATATTTCCGTCCCATACTTGGCGGTCAAATGTCAAGACCCACCGTTCTAGTCGAATCAAGTCCTGTAGAGAGGTTTTGCGTAGCGCAAGGTTGGTGGTGTCGATATGTTGCTCGCGGCGACGGGGGGCTCGCGGGACAGTAGCAAGGCCGAGCGCGCGCGTTGCTCGCCGGTCAAAAGGTTAAGACCCACCGTTCTAAACAGATCAAGTCCTGTAGAGAGGTTCAGCGTACAGCAAGGTTGGTGGTGTCGATATGTTGCTCGCGGCGACGGGGGGCTCGCGGGACAGTAGCAAGGCCGAGCGCGCGCGTTGCTCGGCGGTCAAAAGGTTAAGACCCACCGTTCTAAAAAGATCAAGTCCTGTAGAGTGGTTCAGCGTACAGCAAGGTTGGTGGTGTCGATATGTTGCTCGCGGCGACGGGGGGCTCGCGGGACAGTAGCAAGGCCGAGCGCGCGCGTTGCTCGGCGGTCAAAAGGTTAAGACCCACCGTTCTAAAAAGATCAAGTCCTGTAGAGTGGATCAGCGTACAGCAAGGTTGGTGGTGTCGATATGTTGCTCGCGGCGACGGGGGGCTCGCGGGACAGTAGCAAGGCCGAGCGCGCGCGTTGCTCGGCGGTCAAAAGGTTAAGACCCACCGTTCTAAAAAGATCAAGTCCTGTAGAGTGGTTCAGCGTACAGCAAGGTTGGTGGTGTCGATATGTTGCTCGCCGCTGCGGGGGGCTCGCGGGACAGTAGCAAAGCCGAGCGCGCTCGTTGCTTGGCTGCAAACATAATGCTCTCTATACGTGTGTCTGTCCAGGTTTAAAGATCCCAATTTGTCGATAGTGAAAAACTACAAAACAAGCAAAAAAAGGATTTTCCAAGATACGTCTTCGAATAATCGGTGAACATACATAAAAAAAAAAACAGATCCCGACGAATTGATAATCTCCTTCGAAATCTTGAAATCGGTTGAAAATGATAGATTGAGAAACTTACCATTAGAATGCATGCAGCACAAAACTAAAGCAGCTATCAGAGCGGCTATAGGCAGCGCTCCAGCCAGCGCCAACAACGCATGTTGAGCCGGAGTGTGCGTCGACCTGGAGACACCACAACTGGTGATGTTGTGAACGTCGAAGGTCTGGAGGATCTGCTGGAATTCGGTGCCGAGGGAGCGGATCACCGCCTTCATAGCTTTGGGGGTCAGCGCTTCGCCGGTGTCGGTTTTCCGGAATTGGAAGCATGGCCTGAAATTAAGGTGGAACTATTATGAAAAAAATAAGTAGGAAGAATCAGTAAGAATAGTGTCGTTGTAAATTGTAATTGTAATCGAGCAGTTGGAGATATCTATTAGGATTATGAGGATTAGGTCGAAACTCATTCGCTCAAACAGTCGGGTTGTAGGTTTGGACTCTGCAGAATTGTGCATTAGTGGATGCATAATTGCATAAACGGTGTAATTATTTCACGTCAAAATACGAAATCCACTTTACGTAGGTACGTTTCATATATCGACACATCGCATATGGGAATTAAGATAGTAACCTGGCTAATTTAAATGCTGAAGCTTTTCGGTAGATAAATTCTCTTGAGTTAGAATGATTTATGATTTGTAAATTTTTGTGAATGTATTACGTGTATGCCATACGATTAAATAAATAAGACATCAACGTAAGGACAGAGGCCTTAACGAGTGTTACCCTGGAGTGTCATGGAAAGCAGCCGCCTCGTGCAGCTGCAGACGCAAGCCCCGCGGCGCCACGGCGGCCGCCACGCGCGCCCGCAGCGCCGGCACGCGCCGCGCGCCCACCACCAGGCGCAGCAGGTCGCGCTCGCGGACCACCACCACCTGCCAACATACACATTAGGTACAGGGTGAAAAACTATCAACACATTGACCAAAGCATACATCTTACAGTGGCCATAGGTATTGTTGTCCCTCCACCCTGTAGTCCATCTATCGCGGTATACTTTCCCGTTTCATCAGCTTGAAAACTGACAAAGCCCATGGCGAAAACGTTTCCAATAGAATAGATACTACCACTACCTTCTACCTACCTATACTACCACTTTTACGTGGAGGACGAGCGTAGCATAGGTCCCATTCTAGTGCTCTGGAGCGACGCTATTAAGAACCAAAAACCGAACTGCATGGAGGACAATTGCATATAGTCAGTCATGAGGGAACGGCTAAGAAGAAAAAGATAACTTTTACAGATAGCTGGATCCACTTACCTCGATTAAGACATCGCTGTATCGTTCAGGATCGCCGGAATTATTAGCTCGGACGGTTAATCTGAAAAATAAGATTGAGCAATGTTAAATGCCTATTAAACAATATTCTGATAAAGCGTCTGCCGCAAATGCAGAACATGCTGGTTCGATATCATCAGCCCAATGGTTGTATCAATATACCGGAGGCCTTGGTCGGTTTTATTTCGTATACATAACCTGTACTATATCAGCTTCGATAAATGACGTACTTACCGGAATATCCCATCAGCATAATGTATGAGGTTCTTCATAATCCGTAATTCTCCAGTATTGTTGTTGAGCGAGATTACATCCGAGACGTTGTTGGAAGACCGAGCTCGGATCGGAGATTCGAAGCTCATGTTCACGAATCTGTAACTCATACATTTCATATCTCAACATCAATGTCTTAACATTTCGAAATAAAAAATAAAAAAATCAATACATTTCATTAACCTCTAACGCAAAATGAGTGGAGTTGGTGGAAGTTCTGTTTGTGCCATTCGTAGTGTAACAACACTCACTGCAGGTCAACACCCCTCCAACAAATATGGTTAATGAAAGACCTGCGTATCAATTATGGCATCCCATAAGCCAGGAAATATTCGTAAGAAAATGGCGGTGGATCGGACACGCACTTCGACGACCGGACAGCGACTTATCCAAACGCAGTCTACTTGGCATTCTACTGACAGTTATACAGTTGAAACCGAGGCTGACTCAACTCTTCTCGGTTGGAAAGAACTGAAAGTAGCCGCTCAAGATCGTGACAAATGGAAAACTCTTCGGCGAGCACTATATCCCTAATGGGGGATAGTAAAAAAAAAAACATTATCAATTACAGACAGAATCAATTAATGCTATAGCGGACTGTGCTGTGTGTGCTCAGCAACAAAAAACTTATTGAACGGAACGGGGACACCTAAAGGATCAAAACCCCTATAAACTGTCGCTCACTTGTAAAGAATGGGCAGCGCGTCAGGATCCTTGTCAGTAGCTTTGACAGTGGCTATGACAGTATCTATTGGCACGTTCAGGCGAACTCCGACTGTCATGTTGGCGCTCTCGAACTGAGGAAGGTGGTCGTCTATATCCTGGATCTTGATTAGGGCTTGTGTCTCTGAGGGGTCCTGAAAAAACAGTTTCATGATTTGCGATTAGGTACTTCAGGTATAAAGCAACTTTAGACTGAGTCAAAGGGTTTAAGTCAGCTGGTATCCGGGTACTATTGTCCAAAAGTGACAGCAGTAGGTATACCATATGGTGGTTTGACTTTGTGACTTACAATAGCAGGTTTTGCCCTGGAGTAAAATAAGAGCTACTTTTCGCTTCACATCATTGAGCACCAGTATCGGATAAATGAGTACACTATGCCCACTCTATCGTTATACACGACCGTCTAGGTGGAAATCAGTAATTATGAACAACAAGTAGATAACTTACCAATCGATTATAAGCCTTACTCAGCCTGGGCTTGGTGCCATATTTGAAGCACTTCACAGTGATGAGTATTCTGGCAATCGCTTCTCGGTCAATTCGAGCGGCCGCCTTGATGAGCGCCTTGCTGTCATTAGTCCGCTCAAGTTTTAGCAGCCCGAGGTCGTTACCAGCTGAAACAATATCAACCTTATTACTTTACGATTAAAGGCCATGTTACTTAGTAACAAAAAAAATCAAAACGGTCATTTATCCGGGATATAATGTCCCGCTTACTTCTTTGTGTCCGCTCGTATTAACGCCCATGGACATAATACTCGTAATACGCTATCTCTTATGGAATTCCACGTCATTCTTGATCTGCCGGTTCTATGCTATGCGATAACTATAAGTTGAGCCTGCCGTCTTTTTAAATATGTCGTTCCACATTTTTATCTAATTGGGACTAATATCTGACCATGATCACGACTGGGTGTACGTCACCTTTCCTTTAGTCTTTCTTGGTGGGTCTTCGAGGAATCTCAAGGTTCAAAGGAAGAGGAAATGTATCATACCAGTGATAGCATAGTCGATGGCTGCGTTGTCCCCTATATCCTCATCTATGGCTTGCAGCTCTCCGATCACGGTACCGACCGGTACTTCCTCTTGAGTTGTCAGCAGGACTGGTGGGTCATCCTAAAAAGAAATTTGAAGTAGTCTTTAGAATTATTGGAGGATATGAGAAAGCTTTTGAAGCAGAACTCAACTTGAGCTTTATTGTTCTTCGACAAACAGCAAAGTCCAGGCCCTCGTCGTGGTACCTAGATATGTTAATGGTTAACGTACCAAGTTCCTAGCAAAGTGCGGCTTATGATCATCCACATCGGTGACGTCTACAGTAACAATCCTGGTGGTCTGCTGAGGAGGGGATCCTCGGTCCGTGACTAGGAGTACTAGTGTGTACGAGGCTTTACGCTCTCGGTCTAGAGATTGCCGAGTTGTGATAAGGCCGGATTGGGGGTCTGAAAAAATTTTTAAAAATTTAATAAATGTTAAACGGGCTGAGAGTTTCCATGTCGACATATCTGAAGCGTTACTCGTTGATAGCAAAAGCCTTCGGGTCGCCGTTCGATTGTTGCATGAGGCCTAGTCTGATAGCTGCTAAAATTTGTTCGGCTTCTCGCAGTTTGGTATTTTAGTGGGGATTCAGTCGATCAGTTCAAAAAGTAGCTAACGAACAGCAAAAGCCTTCGTGTCAACGTATATCTGCTGGAATAGCAGCTACCCTGACAGCTGTTTTAGATCACTACCACTATCTCGAGGTATCGATCTGTTAAGCAAGTTACTCACCTACAGCAAACGCTTTAGCGTCTGCGTTTGACTGCTGGATGGAGTAGAGCAACCGCCCTGATGGCTGCGTGGGGTCATCAGGGTCGCTCGCCACTACTTGGTACACTGGTGAGCCTATAGTTGCATTCTGGAAAATGGAATCACTGTACGGAAAAGTCTGTAGCAGAAATAGCAAAGTAGGCGAAACAATTATCATGATCTTTGCCCGCTCTTGCTATCTCGACCATAAAATCAAGCCAAAAGAAATGAAATAATTCTAAATCCTCACTCGCTTAGACATCTGCTGCAGTCTATATATCTTACCTCGCTCACGCTGAGCTGTTCCCCTGAAGCCGGACGTATAAAACGCGGCACACCATCATTGGCAGACACATCTCCGATATACAGTGACAGAGATGTATCTCCACTGTGACCACCGCCGTCCATCGCTCCGATTAAAAGACGGTACGGATCCGTCCGACCTCGTCCGGTCAGGTCACGGCGAGATTTGATCTCACCCGTGTTTATGTCGATTGTGAATAAACCTGAGAAGCAAATGGGTTGTTTAGAGAAAGGTTTTGTTAGGATAACGATTCCTAGTTAATCTGGTGGAAGTATAGGACCAACAATCGGAAATCCCAATCAAAATCTTCTGAATATTTAGGCTTTCAATCTTTTCAAATGAAATAAAACGGTTGAACACACAAATAATGACTTGGGGTGATAATGTGTATGTAACAACCATTATCAACTAGGAAGAAATCTGGTGTCTATGACGGTTCATACATTTATCGATATGTCCGTAGAACTTACCATTAGCCTCGCCTTCATCAAGCAGCTCGTACTTGACTTCGCCTCCGATGCCCTCATCAGGATCATAGGCAGTGATGTTTATAACGCTAATGCCAACCGGGACGTTTTCGGGGACTACCGCTGTAAATACAGATTAATTGCATTAACATGCGAATCCAGTACCAAAATATATACTAAAACTCCAGTGAGTAAAGTGAATCCAGAAGTACATTATTTACCAGTGTACACAGCTTTCTCAAACGTTGGTGCATTGTCATCCACATCCAGAACATCGATGAGAATCGCGGCAGTAGACTTGTGCCGTTCAGCTCCGCCTTTAGGCATGTCCACCGCTTCTATCTCAAGTCTTAGCACGGATTGACGTTCTCTGTCTAGTGTTTTATTTGGTGCCAGCTAAAATTAGCAGTCATTATTAGAGATGATATTTTCAACATAAGAAAACAGAGCAGTAACTGATATGGCCTCAATTTAATAAACCCGAAGTTTTAGGGATGTTTTGAACTTTTGGGAATGTAATTAATAAACAAATAAGACCTAAGTAAATATCTGTAAGCCAATTATATTTAACGTATCCTGCTCAATATTTGCACGAATGAGAGAAAATGGCACACTTTCAGTCTACATATTGTAATTAATTGATTTTAAGAGTTTACCTTAATGACTCCAGTTACATTATTAATCGTAAAAAGATCCGAGTTTTCTCCTCTTAATGCGTAACGTATATCTGAGTACCCTTTGATTTTATCTTCCTCAGACAAAACAGCGTCTGCGTCAGTAGCAGTGACTGTTAAAATCTGTTCTTGATCCTTTATTGATTCTAGAACGCTTACTTTGTATAGCTGAAATTTAATAACATTATTAACATCTTAAATAAATTGGTTATAAAACAATGTCTTTAATTAAGAGCTCTCTCTTTCGTATTTAAGTATTCTTACCTCTTTATCAAACTTAGGAGGATTATCATTCAAATTCATAACTTCAATAATGATTTTCGCCATTGTATGTTTGCTTCCATCATTACTAGTTGCTTTCACGGTTAAAGTCAAATTAGGAGTTGTCAGTTCTTCATAATCAAGATGCTTCGTTAGAACTACTTGTCCGCTTAGTGGGTCTACTTGTAACAGACCGGTTTCAGAATTGACTACTTTGAAACCTGATACTAAATGGCCAGATATTGGGTCTTCGGCTATTAATACTAGAACAGTGCTGCCTATAGGTTGTTCTTCTTTGATCTTATGATAAATGATAGGGTGTGAAGTTGACCAACCAGGATTTGTAAACTGTGGATTTTTATCATTGTAAGGTTGAATATAAATCGTATGCTCAACTACGTCAAATTGTTTCTCCTTTTCAACCTCTGCATTTATATCAACTACTTTAACAGTCAAAATGATTATAGATGCTTGACTATAATCTAATGTACCATTGACTATTATTTCACCGGTATCTTCATTGATACGGAAAATGTGTTTGTAGTCGTAAGGCGCATTAGGTTTCAATTGGACACCAGCTTTAGAAAAAGCTTTTATTGGATCAATGATGCTATACTTAAGAACCGAGTTGACATCAGTGTCGTGTGCAACTAGTTGTGTTACAACATCATCAAACCTAGTTTTTTCTGAAATGTAAGTGGTTGATTCCGTAGTGTTGAATTTAGGTGGTTTGTCATTGACGTCTTGAATGGTGACAAACACAGTGGTAGTCGCAGTTTCTGGTATAGGTACTCCGCTATCTACTGCGGAAACTATGATCTCGTAACGGTCTGCGTTGACGTCACGGTCTAAATTAGCGTCAGTTGATACGGTTATAAGACCAGTCCTGAAACAACCATTAGATGTGGCTTAGCCGTCGATGACAATACCAAGAGTTTTATACGTAACGAAAATAATGGTAGTATATGAAATTTACATAAATACCATTATAAAATTAAAGACTTACTTTTCGTTAATAACGAAGTTATCTTTGGATCCCGCTACAATATGATACGTCAAGAGATCATCCAAACCATCCGGGTCATTAGCTACTACCATAGTAACATTCTGCCCAGGCTTCGCATCTTCTTTGATACTCGCTTTGTAATTCATTGGATTGAGCTCAAACGTGAAGTCCTCATTGGTGTCGGGTTGTTGGTTGACCGTGTATTTGTAGTGGTGGTAGTTGCCCTTGAAGGTGGGGCGCTGGTTGCCGGGCACTCCTACTCGGATGTAGACGTGGGTTTCATTGTGGAGAGGAGGTTTACCTGAAGATAGAACTCTATTGTAGAAAAACTAAATCCAGGTACTCGTCAATTGGACCTTTGTAACAGGGTTCATAGAATATAAAGCATTTGGAATCACTCTTTCAATTGCGTCCAAATATTATTTCATTTAATATAATTTTCGGAGAACTTTATCCGAATCAATGTAAACTTAATTAGAATTTTCATTGACATTTATTCAAAGAACCTTACCATAATCAGTAGCTCTCACAACAAGTTCGTACTGTCCTCTAGGAGTGTCCATAGTTTCAACTTTTTCAAGGATCACAATCTCGCCAGTATCCTCGTCAATAGCAAAAACATTGCCTTTGTGAGTGATGCTGTTATCTGATTCCAATGAATACTTGACTCTACCTCCTCCCTGCGATGGCCCATCGGCATCTGTAGCCTGTCGAATAAATATATCTATATTTATGTTAATGGTTACATTATTGTCTTTAACATAAATCAAAACAGTTATCTCCCTTTCTACTTATGTTACTTTTCTAACCTATGATCATACGAATGTTCGTTGTATTCAACTCTCATATCAATTTTAAATGCCACTTACCGTAACAACAAATTGTGGCTCGAAACTTGTCGCGCCATCTCTTATAGTTCTACTATACTCAGGTACTTCAAATACAGGAGCGTTATCATTGACATCAAGAACCTCAATGTACACACTAGTTGTACTGAGTTTACCTCCTCCGTCCTTTGCTATGAGCGTCAAGCTGTAACTCTTTTGCTTTTCGTAATCAAGTAATTGCCCGACATAGAGGTTTCCTTTAGTTTTATCAGTTTTAAACAGATGAGATCCAAAACCAGTGAGTGAGTATTCAACTTCACCAAAGATACCGTAGTCTTTGTCCGTAGCAGCAACGTCACCAATCAAACTTCCAATAGGTGCATTTTCATAAACATTGAATTTGTAACTCGTTTGATCAAAAATCGGTGCGTTGTCATTCATATCGAGAAGTTTTATGTCAACTCGTGCTGAACTCAATTCTATGTTACCGACAGATGATACTATGTCAAAACTGAATAGTCTTTTATCATCATCGTCAACATCATAATCGAGTCGAGAAGAATCCTTTACTTTTATACTAATTGGAGTTCTACCTTCACCGTGGTCTGTGCTTATAGAAAACACTCCTTCAGAATTGAAAACATCTCTTAAAGATAAATCATATTTGCTATTTTGTCCAATGTCGTTATCTTCAACGTAAATGTATAAACCAGGTATAGGGCTTCCATTTTCAATATTTTCAGGTATCGATATATCAAAATGGTCCTTATTGAATTTAGGTATATGGTCGTCGACATCAGTTACTACTATAGTTATTGGCGTGACTGTGTAGTCGGATGGCACTTCGTTGTTAATCAGTTCTGTTGCCTGAAATATAAATATGTCATTATCATTAAGTTTGGTCGGTCTTTATTTATTTTATTATTTTACATCTTTAATTATTTTACCAGCGTATACTTTGCGTTTACTAATTACTTTGATTTAACCACTAACCTTGACAAAGAAATTATATACTCCTCCATTTTGTATGACAACATCACTCTCCCTATCTATAGGCTTGTCAGTTGCAACCAGCACTGCTCTCCCGATAGGCCTCTCTGGAAGCAGTTTAAAGTACTGCTCACTGTCGCCTTCGAGGGTCAGCAAGACTGGTCGTGGGTGAGCTGTGTCACCGTCTTTTGCTACAATCTCCATTATGCTGGTGTTCTGGAAAATATAAAACCATGAGCTAATAATCCTATCAGTTGCGGTCATGAGAACCACACTTAATATTACATTGATGTATTCTGGAATCTGGCTTATCCGTTATCATAGTAAATATAATACTTCACGTAGTTATACCATGAAGTCATATATTCTGCCTCAGCCATAGATAATGCGCCAAGTATGTTTATGATATCTTACAGGTTGTTTTCTGGCACTGCAGCAGAATATATAGCTTTGGTATACTCTGTTGGTTTTGGACATCCCTTAGAGCTACCGCTATGTTGGCAAATGCTTCTATAATGCTACATATTATAGTGCCTTACCGGTGGAGTGTTTTCTGGTACAGTAGCAGAATACGGGGCATTGAGCAAGACTGGTGGTTGGTCCTGTACGTCCCTTATTGCCACTGCTACGCTGGCAAACGCTCGTAACGGTCTATCTGATGCATCGGCAGCTTCTAAACTCAGGACATAGGCAGAGCGGCTCTCGTAGTCTAGTGCTCGTTGGATGAACAGTCGCGCTTGGTATTCGTTGGGACTTATCTGGAAGATGCAATATCTTTATCTATATTTGTATGTATGTCTTTTCTTTTCAAATCAATATCATAAACTTGTTAGAAATTTCGCTGACTTAAGCAAATCCCAGAACACTGCGAGTCATTCATAAAAACGCAATTATAGTTTTCTAGATCTAACACATTTTAGTGTTAATAATACAAGACAATTAACTCTACGAATGGTCATTTCAATATAATGAGTTTGCCAATTAGTATTAAGTTTATATTTCAAGTGTGATTTTCCTTAATGGTTAAGTTTATGATGTGCACAGATTTATATTAATAGCTAGGGATACACGCACACATGTGTCCGCCGGATTTGTCCGGCGGATATGCCCGGCGGACAGATCCGTACATGTATGGCGCTATTTAGATGTGTCGGCAGACAAATCCGTGTTCAATTCGCGCCATACACAGACGGTTCTATCCGCCGGGGCATATCCGTCGGACAAATCCGGCGGGCACATCCGTGCGTGTATCCCTAACTATTAGTAATATTTATCTTAGTCTTAATGCATTTCAGCAGAGTTAATCACCATTCTTCTACACTGACAGTGAAAAAGTTACAATTAGGCCTAAGAAGCTAACAAAATCATTCCCTTACCATGTCAGTGACGACTCTGAAGGTCGCGCAGGCCTCTGCGTCGCTGCCCCTTTCCTTAGTTGAGCACATGACTTTGATCTCAGCGTTATGGCCCTCATCACGGTCCGTCACTATTATCTTCGGGTTCAACTGAGAAAAAAAATTTGGTTAGGAGAGGAACATTCTAACACCGTAGTTGGTGCACCTTGGGTAAAAACAGGAAAGTCATTAAGCGATCGAGGTGTTCAACGTGATCTCGATACCATCTTACTGTTAAGATGTAAAGAGCGGGTCAATTTCAAAGTTATTTTAGACACATCGCCTGCTAAGCTTCATCTTCTGCTGACTATACGATGAAATAGCTACACGATACTTACGCCTAATAACAGCAGCACATTTATATGATCATTGATACACCTGATCTATTTCCAATTAGGCTTATTTTTGATACCGCAAAGCAGAAATTCGGATACTTCAGCCCCTGCCCCCATCAGAAATGGAGCTGCAGAATACATTACTACTACCGTTTCTGATCTGTTTTGTGTCGACTTCTCTTTACCATTCTTTAACTTATGGTTGACATATTTGAATCTGCGCATAAATCTTTACATAGCGACCTTGTAGTTATTAGTTGAAGTTTCAATATCCACTTCCTACCGTTGGAGCGGCGAAAGATTTGCCTACTAAGATATATTTTAGGAGGCTAAAAGCATACCTCAACCTCGCTGCCCACAGGGGCCGCTTCACTGATGTTGAGGATGTAGGGTCGATTGTGGAATACAGGCGGGTTATCGTTCACGTCTTTCACTGGAATCACTCGTCGGAGAGACACCGTGTTGGGGTCCGCGTTGGCGATGCCTTCATCTGAAAAATGGGTGTGAAAATAGCGTCATTTCTAAGAAAACACTTAACAAAATTTTCCTTTGTTTTAACGTGTAGTTAACTCTGTGCACCCAGGCGCAGATCACCCAGGTGAACTAAGTATACTAAAAGTACAATTACCTGCATCCCAGCAAGATACTGGGTTTAACTAGGATAACTTTCTACTGAGATGGAAATAAGAGAAGATAAGACGAGAGGACTCTGATGCGGGAATCTACCAATAGCATCATTCATCGGTCATCTCCGCTTCAGTTGAAAGGCAGCCTTAGATCCTTAAATCATTTTTCTCTACCATAGTTCTCTGATAAATTTACACTTATCTAACATATTTTAGACGTCGACTACCTATGTCATTGTCGAGGGGGTCTGATTACCAAACATGACTAAGTCTTCTTACCTTAGGCACTGAATAAATAAGCTATAGGTATAAGAATCAACAAGAACATGCTGGTGACCGTTATGCCAGATTCTAGGATAGACAGACAATGGAATCCCAAAAACTAACCTGTAATGCTGATGATGACTGTTAGAGTGGGCTGTTCCTCTCGGTCCAGCTTCTTGGCCAGCGTCACCACCCCCGTGAGCGAGTCCACGGTGAAGAACTGCCCCGATATGGAGTATCGCAGCTGACTGTTCTCTGGGTCTATTCCTGAAAGTAAATAATATTAAACATTATCTCCAGCTGATTGGACTAGATCCGTATACACTAATTTGGTGGTTTGGTTTTCGTAGTTATTGGTAGATTACTCCAGAGTACCCCATTAAAATAGATAAAGTCAGGGGCGGACTTAGCCTTCGCGAGGCCTCGGGCGGCCCTTGTAAATATTTGCTCTGTGAGGCCCTTGTAAACATTTGTTCGGGTTGTCACGAGGCCCTAGGCGACTGCCCGGTTCGCCTACCCCTACAGCCGCCTCTGATAAAGATAGTGTTTTACCTTGTAACTGATAAACCGGGGTTCCAACAGGAGTATCCTCCGGCAGACTGAGCTGGGACATGTCACCAGCCTGTGGCACGAAGTGTGGTGCTCTGTTGACGACCTGGCTCGAACTTAGTCCCATAAAAGCTAGGATGAGGAGAATGATGAGGGGGTTCGGTTCGTTGACGATGGTCGCGAATTTGCGGCGATTCGGGATTATTTCTGCCATCTGGAATATAAGTAAGTAAGTAAGTAACACTTTATTGTACATAAGTATAACACAGTAGATAAATACAGTAAACAAAAGATGTAAAGTACAAAGGCGAACTTATCCCTTTAAGGGATCTCTTCCAGTTAACCTTTGAGTGAATGAGTGTGAAATAGAATATATGTGTATGTGATATATAGGAATAAAGATAAAGATGAAACCAAAACTATTGATAAAGATGACTCCGAGATGTTTCCGTACTCTTGATTGTACCAAAAATTAACCTACATTGGCACTAAAAGGTTAAAATGTTGTAAACTAAAAGGGTGTAAATGTTCGGGTAACTTTGAATGGAAAACAATCTCGGTAGTTTTGAAAAATAGACTCTAATTTATAATGGGATTTGAACTTTTAGAGCAATTTCCGGAATTATCTGACATTCGGCATAACAGCATTCTTAAACAATTACATAACCATTATGTTTACTGTTTTTTGGATGAATTCTCTAGCCACTTAAAGAATTCCAAACCATTTAACAATTCTACGGACAATAGACATCTCTAAATGCTCTCTTTCACGTAACAAACGTCGATTGAGAGAATGTGGCGCGGTCACGATTTCGCTTCGCCTCATTAACACACAGACGTATCTAAGTACTTTCGAACGATTAGAATGACTGGTTTTGAACATCATTGTATACTCGACGAGTACTGGTACAATACATGAAAAGGAATGTTACTCTGAAAGTCTCAGTAGGTAGAGATCCTATGACCAATCCGAAATACAACAGTGAAACTGATGCAAAATATTTTTAAAAGGTGAACTAAATTTCAACCTCTAATCAAATAACCATTACATTAACTATGATTTATATATGTTCACGAATCACATATTTATATAAAATTAGGAAGAGGAAGTATGCAAAGGTCCACAACTTTTTTTGTATAACGTTACTATGAATAACGAGGAGGTGGCATTATCCATTGTTGTCCCTGTTAAAAACTCTTGATATACTTACCTACTTATACACTCAAGAGCAAAAATTTCGAGTCAGTAACATAAACTTTAATATCTTTAAAATTAATATCTTTTGAGATATTCAAGAAAATGCTAGTGACCCCGAAACTTTTGCTCTTGAGTGTATAATAAGACCTATAACAATACATTTAACTATGTATAGGTTTAGTCGTTCTACCAAATGCTATAAAAACGTGATTGTGTGCGTGCCTCGGACATTGGTGTTTAATTCACAAAGCCGTGTTGCTCATGCCACTGTGCCACTATCCCACTTCTGTATAAGACAATGCCTTACATCACGCTTTGTTGCAAGCTCGACCACATCTGAACTGTTGCTCACTGCTAGTGCTACCTTCCAATGATTAGGCATCTACCAACGCTATGCCCAACACTGCCTTATTATATCATTTCTCTATAGTAAGATTTTTTTAAGGTGTCCGAATTGTACGAAGAAATCTCTAGTAAGATTCGGACATTAAAAAAATAATACCATAACATCGATTATAACAATTAAGGCGCCCTATCTGTCATGTGTCACCACTATCCAATTTTAAATTCAACTCTGAGTGAGTTAGGTTAGATCATGATAGGGTCCAAAGTGAGTGGAAGATCCGTCTAATCTGAATGCAGATACAAATTAATATAACTATTACCTACGTGAATATTTTGGGAGAATCAGTATTCGTTATCTCAAGATCCATACAAGTTATGTGTAAAAGATTGGTCCATTAAATATGACTTAAACATTAGACTGAAGTTTTATTAATAGTGATTTCCAGTAAAGTTTTATTACTTTATTAGTAGTTTGAAATATACGACTCACTGGTATTATCAACAAATCATGAATCTTAATAGCAAAGCTCAGTCTACCTGTGTTCAATAAAGCCTGATTCTGATTGTGCCGTACCAACATACAAAATTCACTGAGATCTGATAATTGACTGACACAGCTTTTTGTTTCAACAATTCCGTTAATGTAAGCTTCAGATGGTTTGAGAATTTCTCATGCAGACATGCCAACGAGCTGCGTTCAAAGTTCAATCATAACCGGATAACAATAAGGTTGAAAACGAACCGTTTTATTCGATACATTGTATTACTGTTGATGGATACAATGTTTATGTGTCTAACTATTATGGTACCTATTACAGTTTGGTGGCGTAAATGTTTTTTCTCAGTGCGTAAAGATTTTTGGTGTTGATTAAGTTGAAATGGCGTAATTGCGAATTTGCGATGCCTTAGAACAGAGCTTTAAAGTTGGTGTACCAGTCTTTCTATTTTACCAAATTAACCTTTAGAAATTCTTGAACTTTTTCCGTGTAAGTACCTACCTACATAAGTGTGTTCAGCTAATTACAGTAATTACTTACATACAAATATCGAAGACTACAAACAACAAGGGTATCTAGTTTACTACGAGGGACGTTCTATAAGTCCTCGGTATCGGTATTAACCATCCTCTCAATTATATTCCTTTAATGTGGACTATACTGTGGCTCTAATCAACATTCAATTAGAGAGAAAAAATATCTGCGTTATTCATTTGTTTTTCTACGATAGCTGAACAAAAAACATTGGTATGAACATTTTTACAGACGGTAATAATAAGAGACAGTTTTGTAATTATTTGGAGCGGTGTGGAGAAGCTCCTGATACACTTAACAAAAATGTTGTTATTGAAAATGAAACCTTGGTTTATCACCATGATTGAAAGACTAAACAAGTTACCTGTGCAGTTTTTTTTTTCAATCTCCAGGTCTATGACCATAATTAGGGTGCTTTTACGGCCTTTTCCAGTATTATTGAGGCGTACAAATAAATACTGGGACATTAGCTTTTAGCAATTAAGCTTAAATATTTTTGAACAGTTGTATATCATTATTCATTTATAGTTATGGAAAGATATTTAAAAAATCTTAAGAATAAAAATAACGAAATTGCAACAGGAAATATGCTTCAGAACCTTCTAATTAGCAAGGGTGCTACTCTTCGACCAAAGTTAGAAACTGATAACCGCTTCCCCTGTTATTCAGCCCTAACTTTTGAGTACAGTCAACGCCTCACTAGGTATACACTTTTGAACCTTATTCCGCTGTAATAACGTTCAAAAGTGTATACCTACTATACCTAGTGAGGCGTTGTGTGTACTAATTCTCATTCTCTAATGTTAAAAAACAACTACATAAAAATCACGACCTAATGACGACTTAGTGAAGGGTTACAATTTGACCAGCAAAGGTTAAATTATTATTAGAGTTGTAAAATAAAACAATTGAATGACGTTAATAAGTATTTGCAAGTAACAAAAGTATGCATATTTTAATTAAAATATAACAATTTACATATCGCCCATTTTTAATACCGATACCGAGAACTATTTGAACGCCCCTCGTACCTTATTATTTTGCTCTTTATGTTGTAGGCGTGATTGTATGTATTTATGTATGTAAGAACCTACATTTATTTTATTTTCTATCTATCTACGTAAACAATTATTACCATCTAAGCTAAATGTTTACTGAAATCTCAGTGTACGGAATGCAAAGATACTCTGTATGATGACAACTGCGGGTGTCGTTTTCATTTTTACCGTTCTAAATGTTTTTGATACCTGCATAAGTCGGTTAATACCGGATATACGAGTATAATTTGCCTTTCCAGCTTCCAGTATAGAAAACTATCAAATACTCATCCATAAAATTATATTTTCGGGTTCTTTTAATGTAAATCTTATCTTCTAAACGGCCTACTAGCCTAGTTGGTAGTGACCCTGCCTATGAAGCAGGAGGTCCCAGGTTCGAATCCTGGTCAGGGCATTTATTTGTGTGTTTATCACAGATGGATGTTCCCGAGTTATGAATGTTTTCTATGTATTTAAGTATTTACCTATATCTATATATTATATATATCGTCGCCTAGTACCTACACCACAAGCCTTATTGAGTTTACTGTGGGACTAGGTTGATTTGTGTAAGATTGTCCTAATATTTATAAAAGAAAAAAAAAGAAAATCTGCCGTGACATGCATTTGCCTATGCCTTGTACAATAAGTCCCGGGATTGGTTACCCAACTTTAGTCTAAGTTCCATAAATTAACTAAACTAATGACTAACAGAAAACAGTAAATATGTACCTAAGTACCTATGTAATAGCCTACACTGAGAAAATGAAACAGCTAGAAATAAATAAGGTTTTGCTATTTACAACCGAGTGACTCGCTTCGCATGGAACCTGCAAAGTTCGTTGCTAAAATCAAAGAAGTCAACTTGGCTAACGTACGTACTATACCATTAAGGTAAGTATGTGAAACTATACCAGTACCAGTAAGTATGTGAAACTATACCATTAAATTAGTTAAAAATAAATAAGGGAATCTGGTAAGGGTTATACTTGTATTTGGTCATTTATTTGGAATTAAATTAGTGCTTGGTTAAAATAACCAAAAATATTTAGCAATAATTGCTTGTTTGTCATTAACAAAGCTTTATTCCGTGTTTTAAATATGTCTTGGTTGTATGCAACCAAAAATATTTTAACCGAGCCAAATTGGTAATTTGCTAACACTCAATTTCTTCCGTGTATATTTACATTTCATGGGATTGAACCGGCATTTGTTATGTCGTATTACTCGTAATTGAGCGTTTCTCAAAATTTTTGCCACTTTTGTTGACTCAAATTTTTTTGGTAAGTTTTATGTTTTTCCTGATCAGAATGACGAGCTGATCCGATTTATGCAATAAAAAAAGATGTCCCATAAAACTCCATACATTTTTGATTTTTTTTACTTTTCCTATTGTGTTACCTCCATAGAAAACATATGGCAAAGGGTAACACAAGAGGAAAAAAATTTTTGGGACACATTTTTTTCTTGCATAAATCGAATCAGCTCGCGATTCTGACTAGAAAAAACATAAAACTTACCAAAAAATAAAAAGTCGAGAAAAGTGGCAGTGACAATTACGTGATCGAATATGGATCGAATGCATGAATGGATTGGTAATAATAACAAATTATAATTAATTACTTACTTACTTACAACGTATAATTTAGAGCATAGGTAGGGACGTTTTGCTCACTTTGGTGAGGCGTGATGGAGTCGTGTAGGTACCTATATATTTTTAGAATAAAAATATGAGACGATTAGGTACTTATTTAATTTTTTACACAACCCCATCGTTTTTATAAAAGATTATAAATTAATATAATGCAGGTCAAGTAAAAAAATCTTAGTGTCAGAATTTTGTACAGCTGACTAAACGACATGAGCAGCTGTATAAATAAGATATAAATGACATATAATAAATAATAAAATAATAATAAATAAATATTATTGGACAATCTTACACAAATCAACCCAGTCCCACAGTAAGCTCAATAAGGCTTGTGTTGTGGGTACTAGGCGACGATATATATAATAGATAGATATAGATAAATACTTAAATACATAGAAAACATCCATAACTCAGGAACAAGTATCTGTGATAAACACACAAATAAATGCCCTGACCAGGATTCGAACCCGGGACCTCCTGCTTCATAGGCAGGGTCACTACCAACTTGGCTAGGAGGCCGTTGCATAATGCAAGTAAGCGTTTATAAACGGGTAGGTATAGGTACTCGTACCTACAAGCGATTGTACAAAACAAACAAATTTTAAACCTACAGCTAACCTTACCTTTGACAATTTTTAAGTATCAAGTTGGCTAAGACCGGAAGGAACATCCACTTTTTACAAAACGCTTCAAGCGTAACCGCAGAAGCCTTAGGAACAAAAAGTACAAAAACTCTACCTAGGGAAACCTCGCCATGTGTTCCCAGTTCCCACCAACTGCTGAGTCTAACTAACTCTCAAAGTAGCCAATATAACTGCGACGTTGTGGGCAGTCGTCACTGCAAATAAATCTTGCACAAAAAGCCGTAAAAATACCAAGACATTATTGTGTCAGATATTTTTGCGGCTATTGCAAGTCTACCAAAGTAAGAATGTACACCTAGATTCATAATTGCATAGACGCTTTATAAAATTTATAAATTGTCCATGCAATTTTGAATCTCACTGGTACGGTCACGTACTTTAATCGTTGAGCCATTTAGGGTTCACTTTACATTGGACATTTCATAGAATGAGTACTAAACAAAAGAAAGTAGCTTGAACCGTAAATGGCTCAACAATTAAAATACGTGACTGTACCTATTATGTACTTATAGCAAAAGAAATCGGACAGTATAAATCCATAATCTCAAACAAACTTATACTTATAGCTATGTATTGCCTATGTGATTGAAGAGAGCGGGTAGGTATCACTGGCGTAAAGTCCACATAACTCGATTCGCACCGGTACATGCCTAATTTAAAGAAAACAAATAAGCTAAGACACAAACATCTTAAACGGTCTACCACTGGTCGGTATCTACTGGTTTATAAGCGTTCGCCTCGCTTGCACTTAGAACTCTTAGAAGGCAATTACATAGCACGCGCGTTTTCCCACGACTATTGTTATGTACTGCAACCACGAAAACTGTGCTTTTGTAATAGCTCTAACTGCATCGGGAAGGAGTTGAAAATAGCATGTATGTGTACGTTAGATGGTGGTTGTATAACGGGTCACTGGCATACGAAGACAGCGCGTTACCTACGCTCGCTGTGTCACGCGACTTATTGGGAGATGAAGAGGTCGACTCTTTACTCTCTCTAGTCTAGACTCTAAGTCTGACTATAAGTACACCAGAAGGTCTTAAGTTAAGCCGGCCACCGACTATCAGTCCGCCTGCAGACCGCCTGAAGATCTCGGCCCGTCGAACTGCCAAGCCGATATCGTCAGGTAGACTGCAGGCGGACTGATAGTTGGTGGCCGCCCTGACTGTAAAGTCAGCAGCAGAAGTAGCTAAGCGGGTAAGGTGTTCAGAATGCAGTGGCGTAACTATAGGCTGGCAGAGCTGGCAAAATGCCACGGGCCCCCAGTCTGAGCAGCTATACGACTCTACGACGACCCCATGTGATGAATTTGTCACGGGCCTCACTTAGCGTTTACGCCACTGTCAGAATGATCTTCACACGCTCTTATTCTCTTCTTTAGTTAATTTTTTGAATTAGTGTGACCCGTATTATTTTCCTTTCCTTGTGTAAGCGTGTGTGATCGCGCCGTCTTTATGCCGTGTCGTCAAAATGGTTGCAACGGAAGACCAGCGCTGGCCTTGCCAGCATTAACGCTGAGTTGCAACCATTTCGTGACAAAGTGTGGGTATTTTTCTGTTTGTTTCCTTTGTATATGTTTGTCATGAATAAATGTTTCTTTCTTTCTTTCTTTCTTTCTTTCTTTCTTTCTTAACAATAAAGTAGTGTCAAGCTTATTTTGAACACCTCATTCGGTTAGCTTCTGCTGCTGCTGACTTTACCCCTCCTCCCGCCTTATAACCAAAGGTCTACAAAGTGAGGCAAAAATGATATTTTCAAATGATTCTAGTATGTGAACACGCATGTGATGCCAAAAGCTGGACACGTGTACAGTGGGCCAAGAAATTAGTGGTCTACCAGATTTGACGAAAGTTTCTGTGAGATCTAACGATCGCTAAGGTTGACTTTTCTAACGGAGTTTAAGACATGCACGACCTTGTTGTCTCATGACGTTCAAACGAACCTCAACCGTAGGGTGGTAGACCACATTTTTGGCCGACTGTACCACATTCTAACTTTAAAACACGCACAGACACGATCCAACTTCAATGCAAATCCAATACAATAACAACACAATACAGCTTACGACTACACGTCTGAATCAAAAATGTCGGAATTTACTTGAAAATTACTGCGTTGCAACTACAATACTACTTCAATATTGGTTGATTATTGGTTGAGTGTTGGAGTTATGTTTAAGACAGATTGTGTTGTTAATGTATTGTTTATACATTTTAAAATTAGAATATGGCACTGGGAAGTGTATCATATCGTCAAAACCGTATATTTAACCAACACAACATCAGCGTATCGTATACAATACACACATCGTTAAGTTAACGCCGTTAACGGTATCCCCAAAATTACGGTTAAAACTTCTCTTTCCAGTTTGCTTCCCGTTAAGAATCAAGTCTCAAGGTAAAGCTATAATAAGCCCCATTCTATTAATAAGTAGGTAGCTGGTATTTCCGGTAGGGGACCTCGGATACTACGAACAATCAATCTAGGTAAAGGTAGAGGAACAATAGTACCTCTACAGTCGCCATCAGACATATCGGAGCGGCCAAGGTGGTCACAAATATCTAAACAACGCCTTTATTGTTAGGCGGATAAGGTCCTCGTTCAGATATTTTTGAGTAGCCTGGCCGCTCCGATATAATTGATGGCGAGTGTACAATCAATGCCAAAAATATGTATCTAATTTTGAGCTTTATTGCAATATCGAAATTTCAGAATCTACTCTACGTCTCTATTTTCGAACTCGCGGAGCGTAAGCGAAGTGAGTTCTTACAAACAACTCCAGACCGAACTGTCACCTGGCTACTGAGGGCCTACCGCGAAGTTCGAAAATCGACAAAACGATGGTCCCGTCTCTATCGCTCTCGCATATACGAAAGAGAGTGATGGAAATATTCGATTTGATGAACGAAGTGGTTCGCGGTTATAGGCCTGGGACGTCTCGGCATTCGGATTGCTTTTTGATTTCGATAGTTTGTCCGACGATAACTTTAGTTACGTTTTTCTGATCTCTATGAGATTTCTTGGGGCTGTAGCAGAGATAGGTACATAAAATTTGTAAGTTCGTATATGAGCAGGATCGATCAAGTGGTTACGGAGCTAGAAGGAGAAAAAAAATCCTCCTTGGGGTCTTGTTATATTGGTCAACTCGTTTGCAAGTAAATCGCGAGTTCTCAGTTCGAGGCGGGCTACTAGTTACTTTAGTTTTTTTATCTTAGTTTTTAGGTAGAGTCACCATTAGATAGGTACATCGGAGTGGCCAAGGTGGTCACACATATCTGAACATCGCCTCTATTGTCAAGGGGATAAAGTTCATGTTTAGATATAGGTGATGGCGACTGTACCAAATTACCTATAGGTCATTTCAACCAGGCCTATAACCGCGAAGCACTTCGTTCATCGAATCGTCTATTTGCATCACTCTTTTTCGTAACATACGCAAGAGCGATAGAGACGGGACCATCGTTTTGTCGATTTTCGAACGATTCGATGAACGAAGTGCTTCGCGGTTATAGGCCAGTATCGTTTTAAACTAAAGACTAAGGGCCGGTTGCACCAAACTGTCTGTGAACGTAAACGTAATCTTTAAAAAAATCTTGTATGAAAAGTTTGACAGTTTTCTATAGGATGACAGCTCCGTCGCCATATTTAACGTTGATGAGTCTGTTAATTGTGCGTGGTGCAACCCACCCTAAGGTAGTTTAAATTATCAAATTTCTGACCATTCGACTTTACAAGGTGAGCACTACTAACTTTAAATAATTTCCCCAAGAATTTTCCACTTTTAAATTCTAGTACCTATTATGTCAGTATCAATCATCAACAACTCTAGGTACCTATATGTAAACAAAGTAATGTAAAACCTACTACGAGATCTAAGTAGGTAATCTACTTAGGTCTAACTCATCTCGCCCATGAGGGTTTTAATACCGATTCTAATTGCTTTTGCCTAAAACTTAACCATTTAGAAAAAATAGCAAATATGTAGTATGATAAATGTTGTTATGTTCAGCTTATACTCATAACTTGATAACTCGAAAATAATAATATTTTTATATGCCAGAATATTTTTTAAATCTACTTACTCAGACTAAAAATATAGACCTAGCACGCCCAGTATCATTGTGCAAAGCTGCAACTTAAAAAAACGTCCTTGATGACTCAAAGAAAGTTCCGCATATCGTAAACATAACTGTACTGTTAAATATAACGGTAACCTACCTTTAAATAAATCCCTTATTTGGAAATATCACTAAACTACACTACACAACACATATTAACACTAAAACTCACTATAAACACTATTAATATTTATTTTTCAACATATTTGTTACGTTCTAACTCCTCTGAGCTCAAACCGTACTGTCAAAAACTTGCACCACCGGTACTTAAACTTGTTATTTTCCGTTTCGCTCACCCAGCTCGCATTAGAGTAAGTTGGAGTAGGACAAGTATATTTCTCAGCTCCGCCGTTGAGTATCTGCAAGATACAGCCTTTTTGCGAAGAGGAATATTCCTACAGCAAGCGCAGCAAATGCTTAGCTGCACCATTTTAACTGCGATTACGCTTTAATAATAATTCTTGCGGATGCTAGTCATAGTTACACTGGTTTATTTTAGTGCTCGATGCACGAGATCAGGTGAGTGATGGTAATGACACAAAGGTAAAAGTAACGGGGTTTTACTTGAGATGCGTGAGCGCAGGTTCCAAACCACGTGCGCAAACGTTTCAACAAACCAGCGTAATGTGAACTGTGTGCGTATGTATAAAACTTTACAAACGTAAGTTTAGGTAAAACAGTTTATGAATAATTTAGGCAGAGCAGAATTTAGCTTGTTCCAATTTTGAACAGCTTAACTGAGAAACCTACACCTCACGGAAGATTCCTGCCTTATGATAGCACTGTTATACCTACTTACTCTGTTCTGTAGACATATAATATAAGGCCACCAGACACTGTCAGTAATAATGACATTATTTCTCTACTCGTCCTTGTCATTTTCCATATACATAGAAAAGGACGGGTATATAAATAGGTAATGACATTATTACTGACAGTGTCTGGACCGCGCTATAGGATAGGCGCAAACACATTTGATCAGCTATCATACCTAACCTACGCAAAATTCAGCTGGAAAGTGGAAATTTTTCTATGGATCCTCCTATTGACAAAATTCAGCCGAAGTTGGATTTTTCCGCTTATTTGTCTATACTTGACAAGTGTGTTGCGCCTTAGTGTTGTATCCATAGACTTTCTGGTCTTTATTACGGTTTCCAGAGCTCCCAAGGATGCATTGGTTTGTCTGTTAGGCTTCTTTGTCCCATAACCTGTCAACGCAGTCCTGTCAAAGAGTCCACTGGAATTCCAAGCGTCCAATAGGCTGCATTACAGTAACTACTTCACAACAGTTAGAACGACCGCTTGTTTGCCATCTATAAAAAAATATTTAAAAAATCAGAGCTCAATTAAACTGGTTCTACCATTATTTGTTTCAAATGCGCCTGGGCATTTGGAAATGCACGACTTGAGATAGCTAAACGGAGGTCACATGGGAGGGAAAGGGACAGAGAGTGAGTCATACGGTGGAGGGCAAGACAATGAGGTCATTGTTGGGAAAGGTGAGAGGTCTATGTGAGAAATGGGATCGGTTTTATGAGTTATGGGATAGGTGTTAGGAATTCTAGATTTAGGTACCTACCTAAGGGATAGTTTAACTAAATGTGCCAGTCCAGGGAAAAGGGACCACTCTATAGATATGGAGTTACTTCTTCTTCTTTGTCGTATCCTCATGGCTGAGGGACGTGGCGATTGTGGACACTTTTCACCAACACTCTCCAGGCCACTCGATCCAGGGCCCGATGCATGCTTGCCTGTAGTGTGGCTTTAGTGATGGATGTTATCCTATCTGCCCAACGAGGGCAACGAGTAGCCATAGAGCATTTCCTTCTCGCCCTTGAAATGCGTCCAGTCATTATATTATTATGCTTCTCCAGACTCTCTGGCCCGGATCTGCTCAGATGGCCGAAGAAACTTAGTACACGTTGGGTGCAGATAGTAGAGAGCCTCGTGGTGATCTTGAGCTCGTCGAGGATAGACACATTTGTGCGGCGTCCAGTCCAAGAGATCCGGAGCATTCTGCGCCAACACCACATCTCGAACGCATCTATCTTAAGGCGGGTGTCTTGTTTAATGGTCCAGGTTTCTGAAGCACCACAGGTTGATGGAGTTACTAGTAGGTACTTTGTAAAACTACACAATATACCTATCTATTGGTGAAAGATGAAGATTGAAGTGTCCTTGTAAATCGACAATGTGGTCCCTTGCACTAAACTCGCCCACAAATATCTACACAATGCAAACCTAATGTAGCAAGTATATTTAGTATTTTTATAATTATATATGTTTTGTTTATTAGGTATTACTCGACTACACTGAATTTAGATATGTACCTAAATACAAATTCATGCTTGACAAAAGAGTTTGATACAGTAAGGTGCTTGAAAACTATTTTTATTACCTGTAACATCCACTCCACTCTGTATACTGTATACTCCACCCAGTATACTGCATAACTATTGCAAATTGCAAATAACTGAACCGAACAAGTCACGTCCATGAATTATTTAAATACAAGTCACCACGCTACGGAATGCACACGTACACATGTAGAACCTCCTCTCACGTATCTACTAGCATAAGCATAATAATCATTATTATCATAAAACAAGGTTACAGGCGTGATATAAATATTAAAATTTCTCGCGAAAAATAATTGGTTTTGTATGGAGGGTTGGCCGGCTGAGACGACATGTCCCATAGAAAAAAAATTTTTCTTCTACTTTTTCTCACTCGCAATAGGATACCAAACCAATCATGCCCTTAAACGAGTAACCAGTATTTTTGTTACCTCCTGTATAAACGAATAAAATATATAAATATCAAATCAAATTGTTATTGTGTTTGTAGGATTGATAAGGGCTCCTCTACATGATGGGCCATCATAGGGACGCAGCTATGCGTTAGAGCGAGCTAACGATATTGCGATCTCGTTTTGTCGTATAGCTGCTTCCCTATTATGGCCCATCATGTAGAGCAGCCATAAGGTACACTATGTTCATAATCTCAAATAAAATGAGCTTCGGCTTGCCTACAATATCATCCATGTAGCTGCCATCTATGGGGATTAACTGTAAACTACAATAAAGTCCCAGAACGATCACAGTACTTATTCAACTACAGCAGCAGCCCACGCACAATGCATCGCAAGTGACTGTCAGAATTGTTTGCACCAAGTTTACGCCTTTGATCATAGATGGCGTTATGAACAGTGATAGGATTTTAGGGAGCAACACGGGAATTTCACCTCAAAAATTATGGTAAAATGGATAATCTTCAGAATTTTACGATACACTTTATTTATTTTACATTTCAATGCCATTTTAACGACTTGTTGAACCTAAAATCCAATTACTGGTTATGAAAGTTGATTGACTGGATAGTTATACCAGAGACTATAAAGATATAGACGACCACAGCCTAAGAACTTTTTGAAGCTCAAGTTGATTGCGCCCTCTGTCCGAAAGCCGCCTAAAGATACCGAAATTGTAAGAGGAAATGTCACCTGCACTGCTACTCCACCTAGTAACAAATAGTACTAGTAGTACCCTAGTATCTACAAGTCTCTATCTAAAATCTAAAAGTTCGTGGGCTGTTGTCTTGTCGTGTATATCTCTATAGTTTCTGGTTATACTTTCAGGGTGAAATGGAAGACGTCACACATTTCAGTTTCTGGTTCTGAGAACGGATTTTAAATTATAAACTTACTAATCATTTTCTCCGCCAGGTGGGGAATACGCCATACCCCTGACGCCAGAGCCAAAAAAGATAAGCTAAGTAATAATGCCAAAAATTATAAAAGGGTTACAGGAGTGGTTTCATACTTAGGTATAGAACGGACGGCTATTAACGGCGGTGGCGTCAGTGGCGCTCAAAAGAAACGAGGAATATGGGAGCTAGAATAGTACATTTCGATATTAGTGCGGAAAGTATGTCATTACTTCACGAGCACCGAGGTATCTCAAGACTCGGGACGAGTGAAGAATGACATTTACGCACGAGTATCGAACGACGTTTTTTAATACAGTTGCGAAAAAATTATAAAATTGTCAATTATTCACTTTGAGGTTACTTTAGTACATGTATCCGAACGCTCCGCGCGGTGCGGTGCGGCGCTGTGATTGGCTGTCTGTCACAGTCATTGGCTGTGATTGGCTGGAAAAGTAAAAAGCACTAGTGCGCGATATCAAACTTTCCGCACGCTAAACCACTACAAGAAAAGCACTTTTTTGAGCAACTGTATTAAAAATTATATTATAGGTACCTATTATTTTGTATGCTTGATTTAGCTTAAAACATATACTTAAAGATAACAGACGGCTTTAGTCTAAGAACTTTTTGAGGCTCCAAGTCGTTAGCGCCATATAGTCCAGAGCGACCTAAAGATAGCTAATATGTAAGAAGAAATGTCACCTGCTCTAGTACGCTAGTCGTCACTATCATCATCATCATCTTCTCAGCCATAAGACGTTCACTGCTGAACATAGGCCTCCCCTTTGGACATCATTAAAGGGGGGGTTTGCCATACGCGCCACGCTTGGCAGGCGGGTTGGCGCGCGCAGTTTTTTGTTTATTGTTGTTTAGGCTTTCGGAAGATGCTGCTGCCCATCTCCCGGTATATTCCCTTAGCAAACTCCTACTGCAACAACGGGACGATATGGTGGGGGACAATTCTAAGGCCGGGCACCCCACAGCACCGGTCGTCACTATGGCCGTCTATTATATCTTTTTTCTACTCCTGCATTATAATTTGCAAAAAAAAACACCAAACCGAATGCAGAACCTCCTTCCTCAATGGAATTGAAGTCGGTTAATAAAATGACTGACATGTAAATTCAAAGCATATACTTTATGAACGTTGTCATAATATGACTCAAAAGTCGATTCTTAGGGATATAATGGGTCTGTTGGGCCCCGCACCGGCGACGCCCGCCGCTGTAGACGAGGCGGGCGCCGATGCAATCCGCCGGGAGACTGAAGACAATTGTATAGAGGCAGCAGGTCATTCGTCGAACTCAATGCTTACTGGCTTGCCTAGCACTCGTAGAAAAACTATTGTGTGCAACGGTACATAATTAGGTCTTAAAATTCTCGGGTCTGTTTTTCCAAAATTCGGCTTCGCCTCATTTTGTAACTTCGACCCTCGAATCTTAAGAACCCTTATTATGTAACTGTTGCACAAAATACTATAAGTCTATGGTTTAAAATAAACATAGATAATGTATACTTAGTGAGTTTATTTACCAACATGAGTTGTTTTGTTTGAGATGAGATCTCTTTTTCAATTACTATTGCAAAGTATGTTTGGGTCATGCCGAGTACACAATAGGAGAGGAATGTCCATTGATTTTGGTACCCACCGACTTGACCGACTTGACTAATATCAGAAACTATACAGGGTGTAATCTAAAACGTGATACAAGATAATCAAACCTGAATCTATTCATGATATTGAACAACTTTTACTATGGGAGCAACTTTGTAAATTTACAAAAAAAAATTAACTTCTCATACATTTTCGTCTACCTATCCTTGACTTTTTCTATGGAGCAGCTCATTTTTTTTATTTTTTTACAATGTTGCTCCCATAGTAAAAGTTGTTCAATATCATGAATAGATTCTGGTTTGATTATCTTGTATCACGTTTTAGATTACAACCTGTAGAGATATAGACCGCCACAGCCTAAAAACTTTTTGAAGCTCAAGTCAATTGCGCCATCTATGTCAAAGACCCCTAAAGATACCGAAAATGTAAGAGAAATGTCACCTGCACTGCACTGCTACTCCACCTAGTAGCTACTAGTGTACTACTAGTACGCTATTTGTTACTAGGTGGAGTAGCAGTGCAGTGCAGGTGACATTTCCTCTTACATTTTCGGTATCTTTAGGGGTCTTTGACATATATGGCGCAATTGACTTGAGCTTCAAAAAGTTCTTAGGCTGTGGCGGTCTATAATATATCTCTATAGTCTCTGCTAATATTTACCCAGTTAACTAACTTTATTACCAATCAAAACTCATATTTACTTCAATTTCCCTAGGAGCATTTTTGTCACACCACTGGACAAAACTAGTATTTAATCATTTTTCCCTCTAATAGATAACGCCGTAAAAATTAAGGAAAAAACACTTAGAATTTTCAAAGTTAGAAAGATGGTAACCTAAATCTTTGTAAGTACATTCTCTATCAAATATATCGAAGCGGCCACGGTACTAAAAAATAGATCAACATGCACTTTATCGCCTTGATAATAGATTCATTGTTCAGATATTGATATTTGTGACCACCTTGGCCGCTCCGATATATCTGATGGCGACTGTACCTACTTACTTGGTATTTTTAATCCTCTGATGTAAAACAACAATTCAAAAATATTCAGATAAATACAAGCGAAAAGTAAAGTAGTTAGGTTTTAAATAATAAATAAATAAGGATTAATTAATTGATCGCATCCATATTTTACACTTCATTAAAGCTTTTTAGAAATAATACTATTTTTTTTAATTAATAAGTTTATTTACAAAATTATCTACAGCCCCACAGAGAAAACTATAAGTTAAGTATATACATTAGGTTTGGTCGGTGGGACACAAGAGACCGACGAAATAACAAATAAGTTAAAATCATTCTTCACTTTCATAATCGTCAACATATTTGTAAGTATTATTACGCTTTATCTCTACATATGATGGTTTAATTAGCCCTATCAGTTGATTTTCTAGTCTCCTTCTTCTATATTGCTCATTGTCATTGTCATCGTCGAACCAATTATTTATTGCTCTCGTGTTTTGGGTGACATTCCTGTAGTGACCGTTTATTTGCGGTACATAAGTTTGTACTGTAGTCGTTTTTTCATCTAAATCCCCTTCTCCAATTTCTTCAGATACAGTTGCATTAGTAGTCGTTTCCAGGTTTTCTTCATTTTTGAGTTTCACTACTAGTGTCGAAGGCTCTACTGTTGCTTTGTTATCATGTCCGTCGTTTCTTCTGTTCGTCCCAGCTGGGCTACGTGGGAAGCTCCGACGTGACTCTAAAAATTTAATATATTCATTCGTATAATCATCCATTTCTACAAATCGTTCAGTAGTGCTTTGTGTTTCTGTAACGCCCGAGTTAAAATTCCTCATTCCTAAATCAATCGGATTACCTTTTACACGTACGTGGTCAAAAGGTTCAAATTTATTATTAAAACTTAATTTCGGTTTATTTACTTCAGTCGTGTAATAACTGCTTTCCTTTTCCCTCAATCCATGATAATGATCGGGAACTTTAGCATCTTCCGGACTAAATTTAACAACATCTGGTGGATTTGTAGGCCAAGAGTATATGTTAGTGGTACTTGAAACTGTGGTTTCAAAAGGGGTGATGGGTGGCGGCGGGGGCGGGGGTACTGTCCTGTGCTCCACTGGTATGACTCCTGAACTCCCCACGTGATGATCTTCTACTTGTGTTAAGGATAACTCTGGTGCTTGAGTCAAAGGTCTATCTTTATAGTCTTGTGTGCTCGTAGTCGTTTGAGTGGTCGTATAGTCTTCCTTTTCAGATGTTTCGTCGTTCTCTTTCGTTACAGTTCTTTGAGGATACAGATTGACATGGACGATCATAGTAGCTTCTGTGTTTGAATTCGATTTTCTAGAAAAATTTCGGCGGGGTAGATTTTTTGACGTATTTATAGGTTTATTTAAAGTTCTAGGCATAAACATACGCTTGACGGGCCCATTCATTCTCCTCTTAAGTGTAAATTTGACAGGCCTTGTCGTAGTAAAATACACCTTGTTGATAGCCGAGGACGTTCCGTCACTCGAAGAATAGTCAATAGTTGTTTTCGTTGGTACATAGTTCAGCATGACGCTGAAGGAATTCGGCTTGTCAACAGTTGACGTCTCGATGTTTTTTATTTCGCTCGCCTGCGCGTCAACAACATTCTTGTCGGCATTGTCTTGTATTTTTCGATTGGATATCGGTCTGAACATCGGTATGGTTGGTTTATCTTTCACTAAAGTCGGGGTTGGGGCGAATCTTAAAAATCCATCTGCTAACAGATTAACGTCGCCTGGATTATCAGGCTTGAAACTGAAAAGCGGATCTGACATGTGATTTGATTTCGTTTCTTTTTTATTAGATCTTTTTAATAGTAAATCTAACGTAGGTGATGTAGGTTTTGCTTCCTTGCTGGTTGCTGACGGTTTGACATATACTCCAGAAAACGCTATATGTGTAGGACTAGAGGGTAACTCGTATAGATCTCCAAATTTAGCATTAATAGTCGTCTCGAGATACTCTATGACTTGTTGCAGGTTCTCAAGTCTTTGCGCGTTGCGATAGCTCTCGACCCAGCTTTTAGAACCGAAGGTTTTACTAAAAGGGGTAGGAGTGGGGCTTCTTAATTCGAAAACGAATGGTCGAGGGCTCGTTCTTCTGATGGAGGTTGGTGTGTTTAATTTCGTGGAGTTCCTGAGGTGTCGTTCTTTCTTATGAGGTCTGAAGATACCAGTCTCCAGCAAAGGGTCGACGTAGTGATTTTCCTGCATGGCATTGACGAGGAGTGGCATGCGCTCGTAGTAATCCTGGTCGAAGCCGAGGTAGCTCCTGCCCACGCCCAGCTTGTCGGCCACGGGCGCGTCCGCGGTCTCATTGAAACTGTAGTTGCCGTAACTGTAGCTGTTCTGTACTGAGTGATTTTCTTCTGCTATCGCGTATTCGTAGATGAGTAGAACTACCTGCAATAAATAAAACAGAAAAGTTAAGTTTTGATAGCATAAAAGGCCAGATTATCCCTATAATTCGGATCTTTTCCGGCTAAGTAACTATGAAACTAACTTATGTATGAGTAGAATAAGTGACTCTGCCGCTTTTATTACCTGGTCTTATTACATTATTTTATATAGCATGTTGTATTTTGGTACGCTAATGAATTCGTTTGGACCTCATTATTATAACCTCATAATAACATTAAAGGTGTTACGAAAAACGTTGATTCATTCAATGACATAATTGGTACTAATGATTAGGAAAAACTAGAAAAAAAATCGAGCTACAAGTATATAGGTAATTTTTGTATTTGTGAAAGATCTGTTGGGAATACAACTACGTATTGATACTGTTTTTGTGTTATTTCTTACGCATCCTCTATATGGTGGGTTAGAACTTTTAGAAAACAAAATTATAATGTCATTCGTGGGATATTGTATAGAATTCTATAATAATTAATAAGATAGGTACCGAAAGGTGTTGCTGCGCTCACGGCTTTTAAGAGTCGCCAGGACGCTCGCGTGAACTTGAGTCCCCATCCCCATACAAACGTAGTTTAGCTCTCATTTTAAAACGTCATGCTTTAGAACCACGAAATTTGGCACGGGCATTCTAGCAGTACAGATCTATGTCGGTAGTTCGTTTTCGTTGCTAAAAATTGTAATACAAAGAAAATATATCAAAAATAAGTTTTGTATGTAAATCTGTATCTGGCTGTATTTTCTTTGTATTACAATTTTTTGCAACGAAAACGAATTACCGACATAGATCTGTACTACTAAAATGCCCATGGCAAATTTCGTGGTTCTAAAGCATGTCGTTTTAAAATGAGAGCTAAATTACGTTTAATATATGATTTTAAGCTAACATGGTCATTTACATTACAAAAATTATTCAAAACTCACATGGTAAATATCCCGTTTTAAATAATTTTTGTAAATTACGTTTGTATGGGAACGCGAGCGTCCTGGCGACTCTTAAAATAAAATAGTTTATAAAGCACAAACTAATTTCGCTAGCATTGTACAAATTAGGGAATAAATGATTCAGTAGGGTTATACCTACAGAGGGTGTAGGGTTAGAACTCGAAGTAGTTTTTTTTACATTTCAGAGGGCGTTATAGAGTGCCTAAATTAATGAAAACCAAGATATTATGATTATTTTTAAAGATCTTTGTTTTTTATGTACAGTCGACGGCAAAGATATGTTTACACTTTTGCACCTCGATTATTTGTAATTAAGGTCCACAAAGTGTAAACATATATTTGACGTCGACTGTACCTATTTCAACTTAAATTAGCTACATTTATTGCACAATACAAGAAAGTCAAACATCGGGTCAAACATAAAGTTATAATTTGTGCGAAATAGTATCTAAGGCTGCGTTTCCAACAAAGATGAGTGAGGATGTGTTTCGAGGGATGTGTTTGTGAAGAACTGACAGAATCCCGTCATTTACCTGTCCTCGCGCAGCTCTATGATTGGCTCTTCACAAACGCATTCTCCTCGCTCATCTCTGATGTAAACTTTATTGGATCTAAAAATACAAATGGCGTACTTTATGCCTAATGGCATTATCTACCAGTCAACTATACACAATAAATATTTACAAAGAATATTTTAATATAAGAAAAAAATACTGGGTATACTATACCGGGTGTTTCCTGTAATAGGAGCAATAAATTAAAACGTAGATTCTACTCCTAAAAACAGACAACGTTTGTTTAGCGAATTTTAAAAATAACTTATGGTTTGATTTTTAGGACACTTTAAAGTTTTTCCGAACACGCAATGTATTCTGAAAATGATTATGTCTGTAGGGTGACAAGCAATGTCAAATAGACGGATCTTAACGTACATTGAAAATACTATTTAGTTTGTATGAAAAAGAAGCATTCTACAAAATACATATTTTTAAAAAGTTGTTGAACAAAAGTTTTGTTGTTCGAGGAGTAGAATCTACGTTTTAATTTATTGCTCGTATTACCGGAAACACCCTATATTTTATACATACTATATTAATATGTACCTTCTCGTTTCAGCAGCTGCTTATGTAGCATCCACTTAAGAGTCGCCAGGACGCTCGCGTTCCCATACAAACGTAGTTTAGCTCTCATTTTAAAACGACATGCTTTAGAACCACGAAACTTGGCATGAGCATTCTAGTAGTACAGATCGATGTCGGTAATTCGTTTTCGTTGCTAAAAATTGTAATACAAAGAACATACAGCCAGATACAGATTTACATACAAAACTTATTTTTGCTATATTATCTTTGTGTTACAATTTTTAGCAACGAAAACGAATTACCGACATAGATCTGTACTGCTAGAATGCCCATGCCAAATTTCGTGGTTCTAAAGCATGTCGTTTTAAAATGAGAGCTGAACTACGTTTGTATGGGGACGCGAGTTCACGCGGGCGTCCTGGCGACTCTTAAAATCAATCTTGTTTGAGGCTTCTTATATTGTGTTGTATGGTCACGTTTGAAAATTTGGATATATTTAATGTGACAAAAAATTGTCGGTTGTTAATAGTTTATTTTTAAATGAATTATTATGGCAGTAATGCCTTATTGACAACCGACAGTGATAAGTACCTTTTATTGAAAACGCCACTCATACACAGTAGCAGTAGTAGTAGCACTTTATTGTACACAAAAAAACACGTCGCTAAGGTAAGGAAGTTTTTTTTTTGTTTTACCGGTAGCGTATTTCCCGTGTGATGATTTTACATGAAAGAAAAAAGCTACGTTACACATGCTGCATGATTACTAGCACGAAAGCATGCCCCTGTTGAGCAATTTGCTACTTAGCATGTGTGTCTAAACATAAGCATGCTCATTTCGAGTTTGCTCAAAAATCGACGGTCGTTCGATGTTTGAGCATGCTTTTTTAGCATGCTATTCTAGAGCATGTGTAACAGTAGCTTCATAATAAAACATGTTATCGGGTGTTAATTTTTTTATCTTCAGTTTCAAAAGCCATTTCAGAAAAAAACAAGATATTTATACTTATTTTTTATGATTTTTATCAAACATGATCTACATATCTACACATCATTATTTTTACGTGTTTTTAAAGTGGTAGGTACATTCCACTCAAACAATAGTTTGTTATTAAATCAAATACAAACTTTGAAAACATTGAAAAAATAATCAACCCAGTGGGACTCGAACCCTACATCGATGCCCCGGCAAGGCGTATCGATGTAGGGTTCGAGTCCCACTGGGTTGATTATTTTTTCAATGTTTTCAAAGTTTTGTATTTGATTTAATAACAAACTACATATCTACACGTCCATCATATCGATGTTTCTATAAACTTGAGATATTTTAATATTGTCTACGGTTGCCGCGATAGTTATTCATGAAATAAAACAACTTTGAACGGATTATATCGCGTAAATAAATAAATAAAATACTCTTTATTGCACACCTCGATACATGAATTTTGACAGAAAATTTTACAAAAAAACTTAACTGTATACACTATACGCGTATACTGTATTTAAATTACATCCCGACGTTTCGAACACTTTACAGCGTTGGTCACGGGTTGACCACGGGTCAATTTAAATTCAGTATACGCGATATAATCCGTTCAAAGTTGTTTTATTTCTTGAGATATTTTAATTGAAAACTAATTTAGGTAATGGTCAGTTATGGTCAGAAAACTATAAGTATTTGGTTTAAAGTGTTTAAACATCCAAGTTTGATGCCATTATCTCGAAGAAAATTAATTATGAAATAAATATTGGATACTAGTTTGTTTCAGATCATTACTGTTAGTATGATAATATATAAAATATCAAGCCATTCGAATCATCGAAGGTCATTGGCAACAGGGAGACTCGTAGTTAATTCAGTAATGTTAAAATACACAAAACAATTTTTAATATTTATTAACAGTTCTTTCTAGTGTAACAGAAATGTTTAAATTTCTTAAATATTAATCACAATAGCACATTTTATACCATAAAGCATTAAACCCGGAGTGGCAATTTCTGTTATTTTCTATAAAAAAAAGGGTCTGCCGTTTTTTGCGGGGGAGGGGAACGTCAAATGTATGTCCATACAATAAATGACGTATGTATGACCGTCGGTCATATGTTTCCGGCAGAGGGGAACACCTGTCAATGGCCACTCCGAATGGTTGAATGCTCTAAGTTTTATACATTCAATTATTTGCAATTTTAAAGCTAGAAAATTAATATATACTAGTACTAGAGCGTAAATTGACCTTTCAGAGAGCTGAACAACAAATAAGACTATTTTGAGCAACTATCAAAATTTTAAACATAACAATTCTAAGGATCAAAATATGACATTTCTGCGCGTGCATCAAATAGTTTTTTTGACGTGATAACGTCTTATAAATCGGTGAACACCGGTAGCATGCTCGAAAATTAGTCACGTTGCGTTCCGGTCACGTGGACAGATCTCCATGGTAACGTTACGGCCACAAGCCATACGACTGAGAAATATGTAAAATGACCACCTGCCATATGTATCTGAACAATGCCTCTATTGTCAAGCCGATGAAGTGCATGTTCAGATATTTCTGAGTACCTTAATTGGCTGCTCCAATATATTTGATGGTGACGGTACCGACTGCATATTATTTGATTATTTTCCTAAATAAATTCAGTGGTAATAATTCAATTCAATTCATAAATAAAGTTCTTAAGACGTTATTACGCAAAATTATCGTCCGTAAACCGACTTTACAGGCAACCATTTTTTATACAGGTGCCTGAGAAATACTGGTTAGGTAGTTATTATTTCATGTACAGTTAATAAAAGTAAGTACTTACCTACTATTTTTTCATGAACTTCAGGTAATAGTGCAAATTAAGAGTCGCCAGGATGCTCGCGTTCCCATACAAAGTTGCATCGAGCGATGATGTTAAGTTAAATACACACAAAAATTAATAAGGATTGCTCATTTTATACAAAAAAATACAAATAATGAATTTAAAAGCTGGGAAAGCAACAAGCTGAAGTTCGCAAAATCGATTTTTCCGCTCTCAAAATAATTAAAAAAACATACTTTTAAAGTAACTGCCTTGAAAACTTTTTATAAAATCTGTATCGCGTTTCCACACTCGCCCACACATTTAATAACGCATGACATACAAACATAACAAAATAAATGTTTCACGTCTCAATGTTTCGCATTGTTAAATTTATTTGCTTTAAATACTTAGGTAGGTATATTACCTCATTTTCTTATTCAGAATGTAACAACAATACTGATGAGCCGTTTTAAGGCATAACTGGTATCGTATTGCTACTAAGAAAAAGTAGGAGAAAATTTTTTGGACGTGAATTTTTTTTTTTGGGGATTAGTTGTCCCAGCCGGCCAACCCTCCATACAAAACCTTGTATTCTAATTATGAAAACGTAAGAAAATATTTTTTTGTCGCGGTTAATATTTTGGTTTTGTATTTTAGGATAACAAACAAGTCCAAGTTCGTAATAAAAATAACAATGTCCATGGTTTATGGTCGTATAAGTTAGCGATCGAGAAGCTCAAGATGAACTAAAATATAAATTGTACCCCTTACCTATTTATTGCAAGTACTAATAAACACCACCATTCTATATCATTGTTATTGTAATCAGTTTTAACGTCTAATCATAAGCATAATGATTAAAACCTTAATGATTAAACTGCATTCATAGTATCTACTAACGATTGTAACCGGATTACCGGACCTCATTAATGATCATTAAATTTAGACTCAAAGATAATGTAATAAAGGGGATACAAGGGTAATAATTTAAAGTATGTAATGGTTTTATTTTCCATTTTCTACTTGTAACTCTTGTACATATATTATTTATTTGATTAAAACAATGAGAAAAATTCTATTTTAGCATGAAAAAAACATTTTTTTATTTTTTTATTAAATAAGTGCATACGGTAGAAAAGTTCGCGTTATGTCAAAATATCCTAAATAATTGGTACTTAAATCATCTGCAAGCAAATTAAGGTATACCTTTAATTTTTGAAAAAAAAAATCCGTTTTACTCGTACGGAGCGTACATTTGCAAATGTATGGAGCATACATTTGCTTAGAACAAAAATTCACTACGCGTAAGTTGTTGGTTCGATCAAACTCAAATTCATTTTTTGTAGTGAAAATAATGAGTATAACCGTATTAAAATAATAAAATGAAATAAAAAAATATCGATTTTTTTAAAAAAAGGGCACCCCGAAGGAAAATTCTAATTATGTGGAAAATTCAAGAATAATTGGTTTTAAAATCATCTGCCAGGATATTACGGTTAACTTTATATTTTCGGAGAAAACTCGATTTTTCTGATACGCGCCATACAAAGATTTTGAAAAAAAAATTTAATTAATTATTTTTCCAACCAAATTACCTAAGATTAATTTTGGGACATAACAAAAGCTATTCCAATAAAAAAAGTGCAAATTTAAGATTTTCAGTCCACCGTGCGGCTGGGACGTGTCCCATAAACAATTATTTTTTTCGCGTCCAAAAAATTTTTCTCCTACTTTTTCCTACTCGTAATACGATGCAAAATATGCCCTTAAACGGATCACCAGTATCTTTGTTACACCATGTATAATAGCAATAACGCGCTCGGTATATTTGTCCAAATATGCTGGTTTATGGCCTATCTTTCATATTCAATATTTTAGAAAGATATACAGACATAAACGAATATTTGGCCAAATCATAGATATAGTATAGAAAAAACAAGATAGTACACAGGCCTTGAAAAAACGAGCCGAGTGAGGTAGCATCACGGGGAGACCTTTGTCTCTTTCTATTAGGGTGACCACGTGAATTTCAAGTTAGGAAATCGTCGTTCAATTAATACTGAGTTAAGTAGGTATGTGTTATAAAAATAAGGTAACTAAATTTATATTCTTACTAATTTTAAATCCTATAGTCATAATGATATTTTATATTATTACAGTCACCATCAAATACGTAATTTGCTTGTCAGGTCATTATTGTCAAATTTACAAAGTAAGACCTAGCTTTATGCGCTGTATCAAAATGATCATGGTTGGTGACCAATTGACTCGTGTCGCACGCCGTATGCTAAATATCACTTCTGACCGGCTGCGGACCTTTGGTAAGTACAGTCATCAGCAGAAGTAGCTAAGCGGGACAGGTGTTCAACATGACGTTGACACGACATTATTATCAGGAATAAGAAAGAGCTGTTTGGTGAAGAACACAATGTTTTTAAAGCCAGGTAAAGTTGAGCATCGTGGGCAATGTTGTAGTACTTGACGGTCCTTAAGGAACTAAAGAATCGTGTTATAAAACAACTTATTCTATATTTTAATATTTTTTGACAGGCTGGAGATAGAACATTAGACTGTGGGGTTGAAATCAAATGTTTGAGCGATATTTGATTTCAACCCCACAATCTATGTTCTATCTCCAGCCTGTCAAAAAACATTAAAATATAAAATAAATTGATTTATCAGACGATTCTTAGTAATAAGTACAATCTGCATTGATTCGCTATTCAGGTTGTTTAACCTGAATAGCGAATCAGTGCAGATTGTACTTATATCCTCGACTATTATTATAGGGAAAGTTAAATTAAGGAAAAAGTGTATCCTTTTAAAAAACAAAGCTCAAACCTTAAACTTGTCTCATTAGTCATACGAAACTGGACACCCTATTTCCAGATTTAAGATCTTTAACGAAATTTTTTCTTACTTGTGGAATGAAACCCCGCAACCAGTATATGATTGGCTGCAGCAATTTTTTATGCAGCAAATTTTCATAAAATATTGATGTGTACGCCAATTTATATGTGTTTTTTTATAAATCATTGTAATTGCAAACTTTTAATGACATTTTCATATAAAACGCCATTTTCGAACAGCATCAATGTTACCCGTTAAACAAAGTAGGTATGCTACCTATTTTCTTATTATGAAATAATTATTACAGTGTTTTCGTGCTATTTTATTAACTTAATAAAAAAACACAAAGTATGATAAGTATAAGTAATTGTTGTAGGCAAATAAATTTAAAAACTTTTTTTTAAATTAATTTCATGCTTAATACTTTTTAGTACAGAATTAATTTTTTTCTGAATGGCAACGTTTAGAAAGGGACAGAGGTCTCCCCTTTTTAGCATCTCTCTCGGCTCGTTTTCCTCCTTCTCCTATGTCGAGCGAAAATTAACCTTAAAATAACCATATTAGAGTACATTTGACTTCTTAATATTTTTGGCTGATTTTGCTCCAGTTTAATAAATAGTAACTTCATGGGCCAAATGCGTTGCCTGCAATAATTACGAGTAAGTTGCGTATATTCCAGTCTTTCATTCCAGTTTTAATTTTTATTTTTATTTTATATTCCAGTCATGTACCTGACTGAGTTGCGCGTAAATGTAAAAAAATACACTCAAAGGGTATTGACTCACAAACCGACCTTTTTCATAAAAATTAATTTTGAAAATCATAATTTTGCTCATCATTGTTAAACCAATTCGTCATGTCAAAAATGTCATGATTACGCCGAATTTCTAAATGCGACGCTTTAGTTTGAGGTATCATCGAGTTTAAAGTTTCTATCGAATTGCTATCCCTTTGATTCAAAAATGAAATCGCAAGAGCAGTATAGTTAACCGGACTTATATCTGCATACATCATTGCATTCAGTTTTGTTTCAAAATCTATTGGCACTTCGTTTCCGGTCATGTAAAATATTTCATTTGTTTTCGGGGTTATAAGGTTAGTAGGAGCTTCGGTTAGTTTTGGAGATTCTATAGCCCCTGGTTCCCACGATCGTATCCTTGAAATGAACTTTGCTAGCTTTTTTACCTTTTTTGGTAAAGGTACTACATCACCGGTGCCATATTCATATCTATTTGTATCTCTGGTAGATGTTATATTTAGATTACTTACGTTATTATTTGTGTTTGCATCGTCTTGTTGTGTTTCGTTGGTAGATACTGTAGGGCGTGTCTCTAAACTACTAACAATTTCGTCTTTGTCTATTTGTTCTTTTTGTGCTACCTTGGCAGATGCTTTTGTGTGTGTCTTTAAAGTAATTTCGTCTCTGTTTATGTCTTGCTTTTTGGCTACATTATTTAATATTCTTGTGGTTGTCTTTAAATTCGTGACATTACTCGATGTTATTGTGTTTGTCCTTAAAGTGCTGGCGTCTTCGTCTATAATTGTATGTATATGTTGTTGCGCTTCGTCGATATGTGTTGTCGTGTAATCCTTGAGGCTTGTGGCATGATCATCAATACTTATGCCGTCCTTATGTGCTTCTTTACCAGGAGTTACTGTATTTGTCGAAGTTGTCTTTAGATTACTACTATCTTCGTAATCCTCATAAAAGGTTACATTAAATGGCAGATCTCCTGCTGAATCTGTTTGCAGTTTAATCCGCATTGTAGTAGTTTCGTCTAGATTCAATATAACCCCACTTTCTTTTTTTGAAAATAAAAATTTTTGCATCATGGGTGTTAATGGTAGCTTCTCGTCCACCGTATTTTCTACACGTTCTAATGTATTTTCCGTAGTAGACATCGGGTTGATGAATGAACCTGATCCAAGTTCGAGTACACCTGATTTGCCTTTAGCGTTTGGAGAATGTTTTCCATGAAACTCTGCAATTGACTCTTGAGTTCGTGGTTTTTCAGTTGGATCAGACACCAATTTTAGAGGATCTGCTTCTTCATCAGTTAAAAAGTTCTCAAAATTCCATTTTTCCAATTGAGGGTTTTCTTTAGACGTAGCCGGTGTTTGTGGTTTATTAAATATCAAAGATTCCAATTTATTAAAACTACTTAAATAATTTACAAACTCGGTACCTAAAGGCGTTTCTATCTCTTTTCTCTTCTTATATGCAGTTAAAGGAATTTGAACCGATCCTGTTAGCAAATCCTCAATTTTGTCATCGAAATCGGATTGCACATTGTGTGGTGTCGTGTATGGTGTGTATGTCACAGTTACATCAATTACTGGGTTATTTATGTTTGTGTTATTGTTCCTCGATGCAACGTGGGTTACAGTCGGTGGGTTACGGTCCGTAACAGAATATTCTGTCGGGTCGTTATCATTAGCAGTATCGTCATATACTACGTCTGTAAAATCAAGTTTCCAATTACCTAATATTTCCTTTCGAGGAGCTAATTCTTCTTTATTGCTCTTTTTATCTTCGTATGACATGCTACGGCTGCTAACGTTAAGATTGACCGTTGTTTCATTTTGTGCAATTGTAGAGTCTTTAGCGCCGTCGATGTTAGAAACGCTACTATATTTATATGTTACTATTTCTAGTTTAGGATTTATCGTTGTAGTTGTATGTTTCGTTTGGATTCTCGTGGTAGTTATTCTAAAAGGAAACTTAGTTGGTTGAAATTTAACCCTCGTGGCCTTTTTGTTGACTTTAGAAATATATTTATATGGGTCATTTTTAACTGTCGTTGTCATGTGCTTATTAACCGACTTCTTATTACTTTTTGCATCGTCTGGTTCCCTTATAATTATTCTTGGACTCAACTGCTGAATACTTTTATAAAGCTTTCCTAACATTTCTGTGAGATTATTACGACCAGGACACGAACAGCATGCCTTTTTTTCTAAGGTTACATTTGGTTTAGCGCTAACGTTTCTTGCTAGTGTGGTTTTAGTAGTAGAAGTTTCATAAGTTTGACGAAATTTATCAATCCTATATTTTTCCTGTCTAGAAGGCTGCCGAGTAGTAGAAAAATCACGGGCCGTTTCTTCAGTAGTTTTAGTAAACGACATTGAGTTTAAATAAGTCATTACTCTGTGATAGTCCATTATCTTCTTGGCTTTTTCCATACTGTCTTTGCTCCTATTTTTTGTGAAGGTCGGAGGCTTATATGGGGTTGCTTTATGAATTCTAGCATTAGCAAATACATGTGTCTGGTAAATAGTAGAACTTTCAAGTGGTGGTTTATCGCTGGAGTATTCGTCTACTATTGTCTCCAAGTATCGATTCTGATCTAGTGCCTTAAGTATGATGGTTAGAAGTTTTGCGCTGCTTTTAATTGGGCTGTGTTTGTCAAATGAAGCGGCCTCGGTGTCTTCGTTGAACCAGGTAGAGTGGCGAGAGGTTTTCGGAACCGTTTTGAAATCTGTGCGGAATGCAAACTCGTAGGCCAGAAAGGCGCCCTGAAACCAAAATGCAATGTAAGCGGAGAGCTGCGAAATGAAATATATCTATAGGTTCATTATTGGAGAGGCCGGGAAAGGCTGATTCGGGGATGAGCTATTTATTAGGACGTACCTTAGCTGAGTCCCAGATATTAGACGAATCCACGAATCGCTATTCCCGCCAAGAATTTTTTTTTTTTCAAAGATTCGACCTATAAAAGTTATTAATTATTTTATATGCCTCAAAATACCGTAAAGTGCAAACACATTATTAACCACAACAAACTAGGTACTTACCGTTTTACAGAAAAAGCACACAAGTGTTAGAAACACAAGAAAGAAAATTTAAATTTATTCAAAGCACATGAAATAGGTACCGAAGTAGGTACAGTCGCCATCAGATATATCGGAGCGGCCAAGGAGGTCACAAATATCTGAACAACACCTTTATTGTCAAGGCGATAAAGTGCATATTCAGATATTTTTGACTACCATGGCACTGTACATGATCTCAAAAAAAAAATACTGATGCAATGTCGCCCGCCGCTAAGAAGTCAAATTAGAGCCTTATCAATTCAATATCAAATAAAGTGCGTGGCAAAGTTTAATATTTTTAACACAAAGTGTATTTAAGTCTGTTTAATATATGATGGATTTTAATATAAAGCTGCGAGCGATACTAAATTAGTATTTTATTGCGTTCCGCATGATCGCTTTAATAACGATTCTTCCTACTTTGAAAGGTTTAAGTAGATACTAAAACTAAATGCTAGTTGGAAGTATAATACTTTGTTGCACGACTTGCACGAAATACTTAGGTACACAGAGAAAGTCATATATATCACTAGCAGTTGCCCGCGGCTTCGCCCGCGTACATTATGATTAATGCAGATTTCTACTCTTGAATAAAGTTTTTCCCCGCGACTTCCTTTGCGTAGAATTAGTAATTGACCCCCCTTTTTACCCTCTTAGGGAATGACTTCTGGGATAACAACTACTATGTATCCATCCCCAGAACTCAAACTATCTCTATACCAAATCATCTAAATAGGTTCAGCGGTTATCAATTCCCCATATAAACTTTCAACCCCCTTTTCACCTTTTAAAGGGTTGATTTTCGGGATAAAACTATCCTTTGTCGTTTTCCGAGACTCAAACTATATCTATACCAAGTTTCATCTGAATCGGTTCAACTGAAAATAATTCTCTATAAAACTTCCAACCCCTTTGCTATGCACCCCCGTAAGCGTTGTTTTTCGGGATAAATACAATTTTGCCCCTTCCCGGGACCCAAACTATCTCTATACCAAGTTTCATCTAAATCGGTTCAACATTTAAAAATGCCCCATACAAACTCTTAACCCCCATTTCATCCCTTTAAGTAATGATTTTAGGAAATTAAAAAAAAACAGGCAAGTACGGGTCTTACTTGCGCCTCAAAGGTTTCGTACGAACAACTTTTTTATTACATTTTTGAAAAAAGACGCTTTCAGCATGATTTCATGAGAATTTATAGGGCGGCTGAGTGCGAATCGGACTCGTACCCCGATTTTTTTTGTCTTAAGTCGGACTGGTGCTTGACTGCACTCTTATTAGTTTTCCTGTAATTTATACGTAAATAACTATTATATCTGTAATTTTTGCAAATTTTTCTGTCGAACAGTTTCCGATATTGATTAATTTTATGTTAAAGTTATGTATGTTAAAATTATACTAATTAGAGATCCTCACATTAAGCCCTTTTATTTGATACGCCAAACAATAAAGTTATTTGTTTTTTGATTTCTCATTTACCTACCCACAAATCCCCCCCCCCTTCATTTTTAAAATTCATAATTTGGCGTTACATGCCTGCCTTTAGGTCACTGACTTACAAACAAAGTCGCACCATAAGGGTTCCTTTTCTACCATTTTGGAACGAAACCCTAAAAACATCCTTTTCGCTTCCCGGGACTCTCTATACTAAGATTTATCGAAATCGATTCAGCTGTTAAAAATTCCCGATTCAAACCGCCAACGCCATTTCATCCCCTCAACCTTAGGGTTAATTTTCGAAATAAAAACTATTTTTATGTCCGTTCTCGGGACTTAAACTATCTTTATACAAAGTTTCATCTAAATCATTCACGTTTAAAAATTCCCCATGCAAACTTGCAACCCCCGTTTCACCCTTAACCTTTAGTGCTGATTTTTGAGATATAAACTATTTTATGTTCCTTCTCGGGACTCAAACTATCTGTATGCTAATTAGCATTAAGTTTCATCTGAAATGGTCCAGGTGTTGAAAATTTCCTAATCAAAATTCCAACCCCTTTTTCACTCCTTCAAGGGATGATTTACGGAATGAAAACAACCCTTGCTCATTTCCAGGTATTCACACTTACTATATACCAAGTTTCGTCTAAATCGGTTCGACGGTTTTAAAATTCCCTATACAAACCTGCAACCCCCGTTTCACCCTTAACTTTTTTACTTTTAAGGGTAGTTTTCGGGAAAAAGCTATTTTTTGTTCCTCCTCGGGCCTCAAACTATCTGTATACCAATTTTCATCTAAATCGGTTCAGCTGTGAAAAAATCGTATACAAACTACCAACCCTCTTTTCACCCCTTTACGGGTTAATTTTTTTAATGAAAATAACCCTTAGTCGTTTCCCGGGATTCAAACTATCTATTATATCAAGTTTCATTTAAATCGGTTCAACGGTAAAAAATTCTCTATACAACCTTCCAATCCCCTTTTCACCCCCTTAAGGGCTGATTTTCGGTACAGAAACTACCGTATGTCCTTCCCGGAATTAAAATTTTGAAATTGATGCCATTTTCGTACTTAATTAACGTCCCAAAATACCAAAAATCTACTCCCATATTGATATTTAGTAATTTCAACCCTATCGCACCCCAACAGGGGGATGATATTTCACGCCCGCCTCGTTGTATCATAAAATCATTGGTGTTTTCGTAATCAGCGACCCGATAAACCATCGAAACAATACCCATGTTGATTTTCAGACTTTGTCACCCCCATTTCCCCTTTATGGGGTTGAATTTTCAAAAAACCTGAAACACGTGTTTATTCATTTATTTTTAGGAATACTCCTGTGAAGTTTCAAATAAAACAGTCTAACTAATCTTGTTTCCCTATACAAACTTTGGATCCCCATTTCACCCCTTGGGGGATGATATTTTACACCTGCCACGTTGTATAATAAAATGGTTGTTGTTTTCGTAATCAGCGACCCGATAAACCATAGTAACGATACCCATGTTGATTTTCAGACTTTGTCACCCCCATTTCCCCTTTATGGGGTTGAATTTTCAAAAAACCTGAAACACGTGTTTACTCATTTATTGTTAGGAATACTCCTGTGAAGTTTCAAATAAAACAGTCTAACTAATCTTGTTTCCCTATACAAACTTTGGACCCCCATTTCACCCCCTGGGGGATGATATTTTACACCTGAAACGTTGTATAATAAAATGATTGTTGTTTTCGTAATCAGCGACCCGATAAACCATAGAAACGATACCCATATTGATTTTCAGACTTTTTCACCCCCATTTCCCCCTTTAAGGAGTTGAATTTTCAAAAAAGCTGAAACACGTGTTTACTAATTTATTGTTAGGAATACTCCGGTAAAGTTTCAAATAAAATAGTCTAACCAATCTTGTTTCCCCATACAAACTTTTTACCCCCATTTCACCCCCTTACAGGGTGAATTTTGAAAAATCCTTTCTTAGTGCACCCCTAGACCTTATAAGGGACCTACGTGCCAAATTTGGAAACTCTAGACCCAGCGGTTTAGGCTGTGCGTTGATATGTCAGTCAGTCAGTCAGTCAGTCAGTCAGTCAGTTTCTTCTTTTATATATTTAGATATACCACAAAATATTCGTACAAAGGCGAACTTATCCTCTTAAGGGATTTCTTCTAGATAACCTTTGATTTGAGCAACTGAGTGAGATAGAAATTCCATAACACAATATATAATTAATACATTTTTATACAAGCAAGAGAATGTATATTTTGCGTATTTTCTCCTTCTTTTTACCTAATAAATTTTACAAAAGTCGTGTCGTACACGCCGGGCGTGTGTTCTGCCTTATATCTATCGAAAAAAAATTGTGATGAAGACATTAAACACGCATGCGCGATAAATCAAACTAGAAAGCGCCGATACTTAGTTATAAATTGCTTTACGTAACCCGATATTTCACTAGAATATATTCTCATATTGAACCATATAGTGCCCCTTGTATACAAAATAAAGCCGCAAATCGATGTACAGTTTAGCCGTTTGGCACACATATACTAGAGGCCAAAACAAAATTTTTGATCCGCAGTTCTCTAAAAAATTTCCCTTAGGAGGGGGGTGCTGATTCATCATTTTTTTTGTATGAGAAAAAAAAATTTTTTTTTCGAAAACCTATCATGTGTGGTATCATATGGAAGGGCTAATAGAGGCGGTTCTAAAAATATACCACATCATTACATTTCAGCCATTTTTTTTTATTAAAACAAAAATAATTTTCAAAACATACCAAGTTTGGGCTCCTCCAGATACGATATGGCTGATTATCTTTTTGTACAATATATCACAAATGATACTTGATACCCTCATATCTAACCCCAAGACAGCAATTTTGAAAATAACTTCATTTAGCATTTTTTTTTAATTTTTCAAAATTATCAAGTAACGCAGTACAAAATGTACTGGAGTAGAACTCTAGTAGAACTCTACTTCAGTACATTTTGTACTGCGTTATTTTGTAATATTGAAAAATAAAAAATAAATACTTAATGAAAATATTTTCAAAATTGCTTTCTTGGGGTGAGATATGAGGGTATCAAGTATCATTTGTGATATATTGTACAAAAAAAAAATCTGCCATATCGTATCTGGAGGAGCCCAAACTTGGTATGTTTTGAAAATTAATTTTGTTTTAATAATAAAAAAATGGCTGAAATGTGATGATGTGGTATATTTTTAGAACCGCCTCTATTAGCCCTTTCATATGATACCACACACGATAGGTTTTTGAATAAAAAATTTTTTTTTCTCATACAATAAAAATGATGAATCAGCACCCCCCTCCTAAGGGATTTTTTTTAAAGAACTGCGGATCAAAAATTTTGTTTTGACCTCTAGTATGTGTGTGCCAAATGGCTAAACTGTACATCGATTTGCGGTATCTCTGTAAAATTAGACTCGTACAGGGTCGACTAATAGCCACAGGTAAGGTTATCTGTGCATTGAACTCATCAAATATGTACAGGGAATTACAAAAGTGGTACAAAATAACTGTTATAAATTTAAATTTTTGGAAAACCCCCCGAAACGGTTTACCCGATTTTGATAAAAACATGTCACTCGCTAAAAACCGATTTCAGATATAAAATAACGCTTTTAAATAGGTTCAACCGTTTTAACACTATGGTGCCACAGACAGACACATATACCGTTCAAACTTAATAACACCTCTCTTTTTACGCTGTGGGTAAAGAATTGACCTGCACGTCTCCTCCCGTGCGTGTCCAGTTCTCAACACTAACATAATTGCTAATAGAAGAAAGATAGAAGATGAGCATATATTATGCCGTTTATACTTAATAGTTTCAAAAATTAAATATCATTAATTAAAAAAAATATAACAGAAATAATATTAAACCATAGAAGAAATAAAATGTTTCCGTTAGAGTACTTGTGTATTAATTGTATTACTCGTAAAGTCGCATCGTTTTATCTATGATGTAACGATAAACTAAATAAATCAGACGTGGTCAATAATGTACACAGCCCAAAATTCATGGAAAAAACATTTCCCGACAAAAATGTCTTATAATCACACGGAGAGTAAACGTTTACTTGTCCTGGGAATTACTATTTTTTACTTGTTTCTAGTAAAATTTTCTCTTCGTGCACATTTAACCTATAGCTACTGTTACACTACACATGCTGATTACTAGCACGAAAGCATGCCACTATTGAGCAATTTGCTACTTAGTAGCATGTGTGTAATGTGTGTGATAAACATAAGCAATATAAGCATGCTCATTTCGAGTTTGCTCAAAAATCGAACGACCGTCGATTTTTCAGCATGCTATTCTAGAGCTAACAGTAGTTATACTTTGTTAACCCAGGATGAGAGCACTTCACTTATCATTTATTTTTTATTTACGCCAAACGTCGGATCACCTTGTATAATAAGTAATAAAACATAAATGACTATTTTCGTGCTACACGCGCGCAACACTTTACTTAATGAACATGTTACCGCTCTATTAAATCTAATCGCAATATAAAAAACTAGCAAATCATTTCATAGGTCTTAATTATACCGGGTGGATTATTAGTGGTTCTAAAACCTACAATATATTACCATTTAAAAGCTTTATTTGTACTAATTAAATTACTATTAAATAATAAAGCGGTAATTAAAAACGAAAACGGTAACGGCAGTGACGTTCCCAACGGTCCCAACCCAAATTTGTTGAGTACAGTCGCCATCAGATATATCGGAGCGGGCAAGGTGGTCATAAATATCTGAACAACGCCTCTATTGCCAAGACAATAAAGTGCATTTTTAGATATTTTTGAGTACCTTGGCCGCTCCGACATACTTGATGGCGACTGTACTACGTAATAACTACATTTATAAGGCCCGAAGAAAGCTGGTCAGATGATCTTTCCGAAACAAGTATATTTGCTACATAAACCTTATCATTAGGTATCTAAATATTTCAAGAAGCGCTCTGCGATGTTCGCATTGCATAATAAAAAACGTTCGGTATAAATAAGTTAACAAGACCCATAATATTATTCAACCGTTTTTAACTTCTTAACTAGTAGTCCGCCTCGAACTGAGAACTCGCGATTTACTTGCAAACGAGTTGACCAATATAACAAGACCCCAAGGAGATTTTTTTTCTCCTATTAGCTCCATAACCACTGGATCGATCCTGCTCATATACGGACTTACAAATTTTATGTATCTCTGCTACAGCCCCAAGAAGTTTCATAAAGATCAGAAATACGTTACTAAAGTTATCGTCAGACAAACTATCGAAATCAAAAAGCCACCCAAAAGCCGAGACGTCCCAGTAGCCAGGTGACAGTTCGGTTCGGTCTGGAGTTGTTTGTAAGAACTCACTTCGCTTTCGCTCCGCGAGTTCGACAAAAACGTCGAGTTTACATCTTTTGAGTATTGCTATTTCTATTTTAAACCTCGATTATGTACAGTCGACCAAGAAAGTGGCCAGTTTTGACAAAAGTTTCTGCGAGATCTAACGATCGCTAAGGTTGACATTGCTAACAGAGTTTTTTAAAACATGCACGACCTTGTTGTCTCATGACGTTCAAACGAACCTCAACCGTAGGGTGGTAAACCACATTCTTGGTCGACTGTACAAACGCCATCAGATATATCGGAACAGCTACGGTGACTACAAATGAGGGTTAAAAAAAATTGACAGTTTTGGAAATTGTAAAATTTTCTGTTTTTATGAAATTTTTACTCAAAATCACGAGCTCTTTCGCTCCCAAAAGAAAAATAAGTGTCCCATAAATTCCATACATTTTTGAGATTTTCCTTTCTGTAACAGTCATTCAACTTATATGTATGAGGACATGGCAACACAACAGGAAAAAACCTTGGACATGTTTTAATCCTATTAAAATCGAAACAATACAAAAAAATTTTTTACCGAAAATAACATAATTTTAAAAAGTAGCGATTTTTTTGATAATCGCCCAAATATCAGAAAAACGCCTCTATTTTCAAGGTGATAAAGTGCACGTTTCGATATTTTTTAGTACCATGGCCGCTCCGGTATATTTGATTGTGACAGTACATTTTGTATTATTTGATGAGTCCACAGCGATAAGACAACAGCGCGCATCTCTTGAACTATAATAATGAGCATTATACTCTAGAAAGCCCACTCACTAGACTAGACCCTTTTGTCTTTGCAAGATAAGGTTTATGGTCAGTTTCTGTGCCCTCGTTATAATAAAAACAAATGACTACAACAGACGTATAATTTGCGGCTTTCTTCTGTGCGCACGCGTTGAGCGTAACGGAAAGAAAGAACGTATGTGTATTGTTATCACATATAATGTTCTGGTCTTTTAAATTTGTTAGCATTAAACTTTTAAAATGTAAAAGGGCGAGCCATACTAGCCCAAAGATCACGGAACAGTACGCTTACCATGAGTTATGATGGCTGCTCTACATGATGGGCCATCATAAGGACGCAGCTATACGACAGAACGAGATCGCAATATCGTTAGCTCGCTCTAACGCATAGCTGCGTCCCTATGATGGCCCATCATGTAGAGGAGCCCTGACATTGACGTTTTCGAGAATGAGTATCGAGTGTTCTATCTGTGCATCTTGCTTGTAACATATAGTGTAAACGAGATGCACAGATAGAAAATTCGTTACTCGTTAACGAAAAATGACAATGTGAAACTCATGGTAGCCGTACAGAAATAGTAGATTAATTACTTGCTAGTGTTTTTGACTGGCTAATCAAAATTGTAGCAGTAGAGGAAAAAATATACTCATCTCTTTTCAACCGACTTCAAGATTTCTTTATCTCTCTTCTTTATCAATTCGTCGGGATCTTTTTTTGTATCTTCACCGATTCAAAGACGGCTGGACCGATTTGGAATTTTCTTTTTATTTGAAATAGTATACTTCGTGGTTGGTGTCTTTGTCACCAGGTCTGGATCTGATGATGGGATCCTGGAGAAATCGAGGGAACTCTTCAAATATTATAGGTACACCTATAGTGATGTGAGTATATTTTTAAGTAGCTCGAGCATTTGCTTTCGGAAAGGTGGAGTGGAGGCTAAGTGAAGTCGGTTCTTTTTTTGTTTATAATGGGTAAGTATAAGCGTAAGAAAAGGACAGTAAGATTCTCCCTGTCTATGCTCTAAGCGAGAAATAACTAAAATGACTACGAGAGCTACGTTTGCAATATTCTCTTGTCCACTTTTGGTGGTCCATATTACTAGGCATAGTCCATAGGCATCTATATATAATGCATCTATAAATAAGTAATAACAGTATCAATCGAAGACGGCAATACCAGCAAAGGAAAACAGTTGCAAGTAAGTATCGCATGAGTACCCATTATGATTGTACCGCGTTTTGTATGGACAGTGTACGCAGATAACTAATTAATAGACTGATATCACGCACGTCGTATGAATAGTTTTATCATTTAAAATGATGATTTAAAGCGTTAACAATTTTGATATATAAGTAAGTCATTATAGAAGAACAAGTACTTAAATACTTGCAAAACGAAATGTCGTAAAGATACAATTTTAAATGATGTTTATAATTTTCTAAATAGTTGTTCCGGCTTTTAGCCACGGTTTAATGGACCCTAGGATCTCGGCGACCTAATCCCAAGAACCTGTATGTATATATATATATAATCTTCTACTAGTAACCTATCAGTATTTAAACATTATGATTGGATCAAACTAGAAAACGGTCGCCTTTTTGATAATCTTCAGTGTTGGGCGGATTATGATGAATCACAATGGCTCTACTAATGATGAAGCAGTTGCCAAGATTATAAAAAGGCCGACATTTGAATTATGGAATTTCTATACATTTGATTTGTACGCTATGAAAATTGCATGTTTCTTGTATACCTATTACCTACGCGAGTTCTGATATTTTATTTTCTCAGTTATTCTGCTGAGTACTGCGAACATCGAAAATATCTTGCATATGCTAGCGATTGAAAGCCAAATACTGATTTTCTTAATTTCAATATTCGCACTAACCCTCTCTAAGTAGTTTGCCCAGAACTGGACTCACAAACGCTCAACCAAGACAACAGTTGAAACAATTTGTCGCATCTACGTCACGGCTGCGCAAGCGCCGCGAGAGCACACTTCCAGTCATTATAACTGTCATTACACACACAATTTCCTTCGCATCAACTACTCACATGTGTTTACCGAGGAACACATGCATGTAATTCGTTTCCTACCGCTTTTTTGGCGACTTTGCGAGTTGATTGTGTGACGCAATCAAGACGATGGTAAGAGAGTAATAGTAGATTGTGTCACAAGGGAGTAAAATGACTTATTTAGAGCTAGGGCGAACATTTCATCCGGAGAGCGGAGAGGGATTCAAGTAACGCCTGAAGCAAACAGGTAACTTTAATATCTCTTGGTAAACAAATTAGGTTGATTTTCGTTTTTTTTTATTAGTGAGTTTTGCTTGTCACCTGACGATGTACTTCTAGAGGTAACTCATGTTATTTTAACAGATCGAGGTTTCGAGGATCTTAATGTATACAGGGTGTAATCTAAAACGTGATACAAGATAATCAAACCTGAATCTATTCATGATATTGAACAACTTTTATTATGGGAGCAACTTTGTACAAAAATTAAAAAATTTAGCTGCTCCATAGAAAAAGTCAAGGATAGGTAGACGAAAATGTATGAGAAGTTATTTTTTTTTTTTTTTTTTACAAAGTTGCTCCCATAGTAAAAGTTGTTCAATATCATGAATAGATTCAGGTTTGATTATCTTGTATCACGTTTTAGATTACACCCTGTATATGTATCTTGACTGTCATGATCATATTTGAATAATTAGCCGTCGGAAACCCGACGAAAAGTAAGTCTCACAGGAATTTTCTATTTTTTTAAATAGCTTTTAGTTCAGTAAAATTTAGAAAGCAAACGTAGGTAGGTAATTACCCGCCATAAGCATTTCTAAATAGGCCCTTATATCATCTTGGTAAAAACCATGTGTATAAGATAATGTGGGTGTTTTTAAATTCGTGTAGGTGGAAAATTTAATGGTTTTCAAAGGTTTTAGTGAAAGTGAACGTTATTGTGTTAGTAAATGTCAAATTAGAGTACAATGTGGTAAAAGTTTTGTTGCAGACAATTGTGGTCACTGGTAAAAGTTCTAAATCTCTCCACGTAGCGCCATCGTAGCGCTAGTATTGCTTTCGTGTATGAACCCGGACTAAATAAAGCTAAAGTGGCGCCACCAATTCCACGCCTTTTGGTGGACACTTTTGTAACAGAGAGATTGTCATCCTTACCTTCTACCATCCATATACGCAGTCATAGGGATTAGGGGAACCACGAAAAAAGGAAAAAAAATCGCGTCGATTCTTAAGACGCTTTACTAACGTCGCAACTAATCACCCGGGATTTTCAATACATTGCGGTTTTTGATTCATCGATTGATTTCGTTGCAACTACCTAGACGGGAACGTATCGAAATTGCCGATGATTTTTGCGTCGAAATTGCGCCGAGTGTAGACCTTTTAATTCATGGCAATGGTAATTGTTAAGGGGCCTTACATCAAATAAGGTATTTCTGATTTTTTTTATGTTAATGTCAACAGTGATTATAAGTGATAAAATATTTATTTTAGACATGAGTTTTCGACCCCAAAATTACACTGGGTAATTTTCAAGTTCTTGACCCTAATATTTCCGTTTTTATTTCGAACATCTTTCTTCATAAAAAAGTATACTTTTGATACGGCAAAAGTCTCTAAAGATTTATTTAAAAATCCACTCTACAGCCTAATCAAGCAGAACTCGTATAACAACAGTTTTCCCGGCTCCTAGCGTGTGTAATTTTCCTTTTGGCTGTTTCATGTTACACTCAAAAGGAGAAAACGTTAGTGTGGTTTTTCGCCTGAACGCGCTTAGTATTCTGTGCAGTGATGGATGAGAATATAGAGAACATAAACTAAGTAACAAAGAATTAATGTTTAGGGTTCCGTAATTCCGTATCTCAAAAGGAAAAACGGAACCCTTATAAAGGGTGTAACAAAAATACTGATAATAGTGATGATCCTTTTAAGGGCATAATTGGTATCGTATAATGAATAAATGATTTATTATTCACATGATACCAATACGATACCAATTATGCCATTCACCCTGAATGGTCTCCTACTAACTACCCTCTACGATGTTAGAATTTTACATTTGCCTGTTAGTCAACATTTTATTTATTATTAATTTCTTTGGCCGATTGTGCTGAAATGGATCAACTTTTTCTTGCCACTTGTTTGGGGGTTGGTAACTATGGTAATGTCTCTTGGGCCAATTTTATAAACAATTTACCATTTTTAATAATAATTAGTTCGTCAAAAAAAACCATCTACTAGGAATCAAAAGTAAAATGTGTTTCAGCTACAGTACTTATTGTCCACCAGTAATAAACAATAGGTATAGAACAGAAGAAAAAAACATAAAATAATAACAAGAGTAGTAGACAAGGCGATATTATAGCTAAATAGAATTTTTATCCGAGTGTTTCTTACAAGTTACAACCTACAACAACTTAAACTGTCTTTACCTACAAACTGTCGTTTGGCTGACGGGCTCGATTTTCCCAAGAAACAGTTGATCCACCCATCCATACTTAAGTTAAGGAGGTAAGTGGTCTAATACTTTTAAAGTGTATTCGCTTAATTCCGAGTGACGGAAAACCCGGAAACCACTCTCAATTCTATAAACCAGAGTTTTAATAACCATATGTATTGTAAAATCTGTCTTCCCTGTGAAGATAATTGAATGGCAGTGCAGAGCCATATTTTAAAAGTATTTCCGAATTTATCCGACATTCAGAGTTGGACGAATATCCATTTTTTCACGTAACACTGAACACCTTTTAGGGACCAACTCCGAATCGCCATCTGTCCATGTCTGATCCCATAACAAAAGTTGTGCAGTGTGATTTACCCAATAACCTCGCACAACGGATTGTATAATTAATTAATTAGCACAACACAACACTCACCACAACAACAGTCACTGTAACAGCAGTAGACACCGCAGCACAAGCACATCCTCTCTTAATCTGTCTCTTCCTAGACAATTTCAGGAACTCCGCGGTCTTCGAGTCTATGGTCTTGTACAATCCGAACTGCCGCAACCGACTGCTACTCTCACTGGACATTGTCACATCACTAACACTGACATGCCACACTTGGCTGTTTGGCGAGACTTTAGTCGCCTCTGGTTGTTTTTTAACATAAAAAGTTGCGGACGACATGCGCGGTCGGCTTACGCGATAGTGTGGCGCGCGAGCGAGGAAATGTGTTGATGTTGTCTTTCAGATTGTTTTGGGATGGGCGTGTGGGTTATCGATAAAGTGAAAGTAGTAGTTAGTTTTTGAGGAGATTGTTTTTTCCTGTCGTCTTGATATACTAGTAGTCCGCCTCGAACTGAGAACTCGCGATTCACTTGCAAACGAGTTGACCAATATAACAAGACCCTAAGGTGGATTTTTTCTCCCCTTCTAGCTCCATAACCACTTGATCGATCCTGCTCATATACGAATTACGAACTCTCAAATTTTATGTACCTCTGCTACAGCCCCAACAAATTTCATAAAGATCAGAAAAACGTTACTAAAGTTATCGTCAGACAAACAATCCAGGTTCACCCCTGTAACTTGATTTTTGTGGATATTTTAATTCACATGAGTAATGATACTAATGATCATAAACGTTCACTCAACTGAAATAAGCGGTCGCGCTCTCATACAAAATTTGTACGGGAGCACCTGTGTGGTGACCTCGAGTTGTATTATGATCTATCTAGTGGTTGAGGTTATCTACGGTGTCTATACATGTTTTTAAGTCAGAATACGGCCCGTGGAAAAACATCGATATCAATATTCGATATACATAGATACACAACACTAGATCTCGTACTCGCCAGAGCGCGGCGGGCACCGGCGCGGCTGACAGGTGAAACGGCGCCGGCGCTGCCCGTATCATCAGATGATAGCATCTTAGCGATCTCTTGCTATATCTTTACGCGCTGTATGATCAGTTGATCAGAGGTCTTACCGCGAACTTCGACAATCTAACAATTACCTGCATGTAACAAACTATTCTTCTCATTTAGTTTACATAGGTATTAATGGGATTGTCTTAATACTATTGATGCAATAACAAACGCCGTAAGTAAAACCGCCTATTCCACCTATCCCTACCGCGTTATCCCCCCCAGTGGGGATATGTGGTATATTTTTCCATCTATTTCTACTAGTAGGGATACTTTTCCATCTATCCCTACCACTTGATGCCAAATGGATTTTTTTCCGCATATCCCTACCATTTCCCCCCTGGTAGGGATTACTGGATTTTTTTCCACCTATACCTACTGTTTTCATCCCTGGGGGGAACAGGTGGAAATATTTCTATGTATACCTATTGGTTTCCCCCCCGGTGGGGATAGGTGGAATTTTAAACACTTATCCCTACAACCCCGCTATTTGGTAGGGATGCATGGAAACTTTTCCAATTATCTTCACCCGATTGTATATTGGCATGGATACATGGAAACTTTTCCAAGTATCTTCATCTGATTTTATTTTGGTAGGGATACATGGAAACTTTTCCAAGTATCTTCACCTGATTTTATTTTGGTAGGAATACTTGGAAACTTTTCCAATTATCTTTACCTGATTTTATTTTGGTAGGGATACACGGAAATGTTTCCAATCATCTTTACCAGATTGTAAATATATTGGTAGGGATACATGGAAACTTTTACAATCAGCCTTGGGTACTTAATTGTATTTTGGTAGGGAAAGTATTTATGGAAATTTCTCGAATCGTTTTTGTTACAAATAGATTATTATTTCAAGCCATACTATTATTGAAGTAATCATTTTGAAATAGTTATTTGTGCAACAAGAGAGGAAAGTTGGTTTTTCTTGCGAGTGTTGATTGATTCTAAGTTTGAATCTTGAGCGTAGCGAGGGATCTCAAGAACACGAGATGTAAAAAACTTTCCTCTCGTGTGACACATACAACTTTTCACCTCAGTAGTGAGAACATATTAAAGTTAAAAAAACACATTTATTTACATTCCTGAATGAAAGGCATCATCATTACTTTCGTCACTCCAGGGAGTGACGAAAGTTGCTACTTTCCTCACTCCAGGGAGTGAAATTTTGTTTCTAGAAGCTTTTCGTCATAATGATGATGCCTTTCATTCGGGAATGTAAATAAATGTGTTTTTTTAACTTCAATATGTTCTCACTACTGAGGTGAAAAGTTGTATGTGTCACACGAGAGGAAATTTTTTTTACATCTCGTGTTCTTGAGATCCCTCGCTACGCTCAAGATTCAAACTTAGAATCACTCGCTTAGCTCGTGATTCAAGTTTAGAATCTTTCGCTTACTCGGGACTCAAAATCAACACTCGCAAGAAAAACCAACTTTCCTCTCTTGTTGCACAAATAACTATTTTTGGTAGGACTAAGTACCCAGCAAGAAGGTACTAAATACGGATTTGTAAATTAAACACTTCCACATCATACAATTCGAGTGGAAGAAGTCCTTGTCCTTCAAAAAACAGAAAGGTAGCAGGGACGAGTGGAAGAATTTCCATATATCCCAACTAAACAGCAAGGTAGCAGGGAAAAATGGAAGAATCTCCATATATCCCTACTAAACAGCAGGGTAGCAGGGATAAATGGAAGAATCTCCATATATCCCTACTAAACAGCAGGGTAGCAGGGATAAATGGAAGAATCTCCATATATCCCTACTAAACAGCAGGGTAGCAGGGAAAAATGGAAGAATCTCCATATATCCCTACTAAACAGCAAGGTGGCAGGGACAAATGGAAGAATTTCCATATATCCCTACTAAACAGCAGGGTAGCAGGGAAAAATGGAGGAATTTCCATATATCCCTACCAAATAGCGAGGCAGTAGGGATAGGAAAAAAAAATTCCACCTGTCCCCACCAGGGGGGAAAACAGAGGTTAACGTGGAAAAAAAATTACCTATCCCCACCAGGGGTAAAATCAGTAGGTACACGTGGAAAAAAATCCAGCGATTTCTAATAGGGGGGAAAGTAGTTGGGATAAGTGGAATAAATTCCATCTGGCCCTATCATTAAAAATTAGGGGGGATATATGGACGACTTGATTCCATATATCACTACCAGTAGAAATAGATGGAAAAATATTCCACATATCTCCACTGGGGGGGATATCGCGGTAGGGATAGGTGGAATAGGCGAGTAAAACGGCTACTCATAGTAACTATTCATAAATTACGTCATCTCAAAATAGGGGGGGGGGGGGGCCTGGACATCGGATGATGGTAGCATAACGTAGGAGGAAACGGGGCCATTCGAAGCATAATTTTTGGATGATTTTAGGGGGGGGGGGGGGGTCAAAAATCGATGACGTAATTTATGGACAGCCCCTTAGACGATTGGTTTCAAACTCTTAGTAACAAAAAAGATTTTTACTTGTTACATGTTAACATACCTACATTCTTTAAAGAAAAACTTCTATGATTTAGGTACTAGTCATATTAACGACCTCGATGTCATCGTGCATAGTTCTTCAAGAAGGCATATCAAAACAGCTTGAGAAACAGACAATGTGCCTGCCTATTGTGTAATTAAAATAAACTAGTAGTCCGCCTCGAACTATGAACTCGCGATTTACTTGCAAACGAGTTGACCAATATAACAACACCCCAAGGAGGATTTTTTTTCTTCTTCTAGCTCCGTAACCACTTGATCGATCCTGCTCATATACGAACTTACAAATTTTATGTATCTCTGCTACAGCCCCAAGAAATTTCATAAAGATCAGAAAAACGTTACTAAAGTTATCGTCAGACAAACTATATCGAAATCAAAAAGCCATCCAAATGGCGAGACGTCCCAGTAGCCAGGTGAGACAGTTCGGTCTGGAGTTGTTTGTAAGAACTCACTTCGCTTACGCTCCGCGAGTTCGAAAATTAAGTCCAAATCTGACTGCTTCGCAAAAGGTTAGATATGCTTTCTTACCTGAACTGTGTCCTCTAAATGCTAGATCATTAAATTTAGTAGTAAGTATATAGTTGAATCGTTTATCCTTTAATCTAATCTCAGCAGTGCCATGTCTATGTTTTACTGCTCTAATTCCTATCCGACTACGACGTCAAAAGAAAGGGTTATGCATTCTGCTATAGTTTATGATACAGATTTGTTTAATATTCGTATAAACAGATTTCTAGCCGTTCATAAACATTAATGCATTCAACACGCCGCAAAAGTGATGAGTAATCGCATGTAATTCGTTATGCCGACTTTATATAGTAGAAAGGAAGAAAAGTAATCTATCTTCGACCTTTTAGTAGGGCGTTAGAGCGCTACTTAAACTACTACTTAAATAAATTAACTTAAATTGTGATAATTGCATGAAAAACCTACAACACAGTGTACCTATTAATTAGCTTCTTCTTCCTAGCGTTTATCCCGGCTTGGGGTCCGCTTGACAACCCAATCCCATGAATTGGCATAGACACTAGTTTTTACGAAAGCGACTGCCATCAGACCTTCCAACCCAGAGGGGAAACTAGGCCTTTTTGGGATTAGGTCCGGTTTCTTTACGATGTTTTCCTTCACCGAAAAGCGACTGGTAAATATCAAATGATATTCCGTAGGTACATAAGTTCCGAAAAACTCAGTGGTACGAGCCGGGGTTTGAACACTTTGAACCCGAGACCTCCGGATTGAAAGTCGGACGTCTTACCGCAAGGCTACCAGCGCTTGTTATTGTGTACCTATTAATTAGCTATACGATAAATATATAAATTAGAGCGCTAAAGTAAAAAAAAAATATAAATCTGATCGCAAGACGCGCTTAGGGATTTTTATCAAATTGTGCGTAATATTGCTTATATTTTGTGGTAAATTACTATTTGAAATGAACAACAAACAAGATTTTAAATACCCCGTTTTAATAGTAGGTAGTTGTAATAATTTAGCGGATGATATGCACTTATTATCTTTACAATAGAGGCCATTTTGAACACCCGCCCGCATAAGCCCGCCCATATAAGCTACTTCTTGTAAAAGCGGAGACCTCTATTCGGAAACTACTTACTTGTTTTTACTCTGGTTCCTTTAATGCGGGCAGACCGCACTACAGTAGCAGAATACTATAAGCCTTTAATTGATGTGTTCGGCTGGAGATATCGCATACTTTTGCTGTTTCTTCATGGTTTTTTAATATAATATACCTGTCTATGTATTATTTACCTCACGTGCCTATCCATGGTAAATATCAAATGCAGGTAAAAGTTCTCGCTTTGTCGATATTAGTAGGTACTTCCTAGAACTACACAATATACGCTATCTAATAATTGATATCTATGAGTACTGACAAAGTGGGACTTTGAACTGAACTCGTCTAAAAATAATTTTAAACAAAAAAGAACCAACTTCACTTAGGATCCGCTATTCCAGAGGAAGTGGCCGAGTTGCTGTAAAAAATAGTGAAATCACTATAGGTGTGCGTATAATAGTTGAAGAGTTCCCTCGATTCCTCCAGGATCCCATCATCAGACCCCGACTTGGTGACAATGGGACCATCTAGGGGGTATACCCGTTCGATAAAAAAAAAATTGAAAATTGTATCGAGAACCTCCTCCTTTTTTGAAGTCGGTTAAAAACTGACAGTCAATGTCAAATCCCATAAGTACATTCTATCAGGAATGTGACGGTTAGACGTTACTGAAACACGCACGACTTAAGTCGTGTTTAAAATATAAGTTAAAATGAAACCCACATAAGTTCCGAAAAACTCAGTTGTACAGTCAGCATCACTAGTATCTTCCTACACGAAGGCCGCAAAAATATGTGACACGCTCTTATTTTTAGAGCCATAGGAGCGTGTCACATATTTTTGCGGCCTTCGTGTAGGAAGATACTATTGATGCTGACCGTACGAGCCGAGATGTGGTCAAGAGACCTCTGTATTGAAAGTTGAACATCTTACCGCCAGGTTACCAGCTCTCAGAACAATACATAGTCAGAGACAAGTCATTCTTATTTATTTGTAATAGCCCATTAATGTGACAAGTAGATATTACCATAATGTTTAGAAATAAAGGAAAAGTAGAAAAATCCACTGCCTCAGGCGAGACTCGAACTCGCGACTCTGGGAAACATGCCCATCGCTCTGCCAACTGAGCTACTGAGACTATAGTATACCTGATGGCTGCGAATTTCTCCACCACATCCATTATTTTATATATTCGCCTTAGGCTTTTTAGGGGGCGAATATATAAAATAATGGATGTGGTGGAGAAATTCGCAGCCATCAGGTATACTATAGTCTCAGTAGCTCAGTTGGCAGAGCGATGGGCATGTTTCCCAGAGTCGCGAGTTCGAGTCTCGCCTGAGGCAGTGGATTTTTCTACTTTTCCTTTATTTCTAAACATTGTGGTATCGTTAGCAGACGTTCTGCTTAATACAAAAATAAAATAGATATTACCATAACCGTTGACTTTTACTAAATAAATCTGTCATCGTCATAAATATGTCTAATCGCGTATTCGTATCGGCACCGGCGGAGTGTGACGACGCCTGACGATGATGCATCGGATCTCTTCCTATACAAAAACGATCTAGTCCGAGATAGGACTGCAATTTGTGTCACTCAGAACAAACAAGATTGTGAATTTGATGGTATCGGAACGGTGTATTCCTATCCGTCCACACTTCGATTACGCACGGTAGGCTTACGGCCAGGACAAGTGGGAACACATAACTATAGTAGTTGTTAGTACATACACAATTAGTAAATACAATGTAGACCACGAAATTGCAAGTACAAACGCGAACGTATTATTTTAAAGAGATCTCTTCCAGTTAACCTTTCCGTCCGTCAAAATATTTTTTAGGCAAGCCGTATGCTACGCGCGTAGCGCTGCGCCGTAGCCTATAACTTGGGTGACAACGTGTCGTCATTAGCAGTGAATGGGTTAAAATTTCTTCATTAGCTATAGGAAAACTGCTCAGATGCCTGAAAATTAGGCAAGCCGACAGGAATCGTGTTCTATGGACGCGCCGCTGCGCGGGAACTAATGACCTTACAGCGATCTCAGTTGGATCTCGCACTATATTTGTTAAATAGCACTTGCGTAACGCGAGGAGAAAATGCGACAGTTTGTCAAGCAACGCCGAGTGAAAATAATATACATTAGTGACCATTGTGTAGCGGCCGTATTGTGGCATTTTCTTCGTTCAGAATGTTTTGAAACAAATATTTATTTATTTAATCTTTATTGCACAAAAAGAAAACTTATCGTACAAAAGGCGGACTTAATGCCATAAGGCATTCTCTACCAGTCAACCTTAGGACTTGCGACGTGCTTCTAACGATACAGAAAACAATTAAATGTCGGAAGTATAAAACTTTTAAAATATGCGAAATTTACACATGAATTACATAATTCTAATATACATAAAATACATATATACATACATACATAAGACTATATATTTCCAATTTACGAGCTTTTATTTAACTTGCAATGTTTGTCAGTTTTTTGTTTAGGTGAAATATTGCAAGCCAGATTTGAACCAGTTCATGATATCGAGCTGAAATCTAGCATTCACGCGTAACTTGGATGACAATACAATATTTTGGTATCATCGAAATTTTATGACGATGAAGACTGGAAGTGATCATTAAGAATTCTGTGTTAAAACAATGGAAGATCAATGTGTTCAAGTCATCTCGTTGGGCAGTAGATGACTTTTACAAGAAAAGTACAGTCAGCGTTGAAAGCTCGTATAATAGTACATTACACAACTAGGGTGGTAAAACAAATAACGGCCGAGATCGCAGAAGTTTGTGGCCCGAGCTGCAAGCGAGGGACGTGAATATGCGATCGAGGGCTTTCTTTATTACCTCCCGTGTTGTGTACATCATTTTTATGTGTACATTTGGCCAGAAAGCGTCTTTTTCCGTACGCGTAGCGACATTTTTGTCAAAAACTGATTTATGTAATGGACATCACATCATATCTGTATGCAATATGTGGTAGGTATCAAAATAATTAGACAACTTTGTTTGTCAAAATTCTAAAGAAATAAAACAAAATTTATAAAAGGGTCGTATTTATTTAAAATTACGCTTAAGTAACTAAGGCACATTGACAATTGGATCTTAATCAAAACTTTTAATAGGCGTGTTTACACCTGTCGCACCGCCTCGCGAGGAAATCGCCGCGCGCGGCAGCTCGGCTAGTGTGGACGTGCCTCGGCCGAGACAAACGCGCTGGCGGCCGCAATGCCTCGGGCGAGGCACGTCCACAATAGCCGAGCTGCCGCGCGCATTTCCTCGCGAGGCAGGGCAACAGGTGTAGCAACGGCTAATGAAATTTGGCAGATACAGATAATGTCAAAGAAATATGTACTGTGTTTTTTTCCCGCGTTAGACACTTAATTGAATGGAGCCATAATGTGTATTGTGCACGTTACAATTAGTATACATTTTGAATTATTAAAATAAATTGTAATTTTGTGTTAAAAAGTTTTTGCTTATATAGTTGTGAAAAGCTTTAGTTATTATGTTTTGGAGTAGGTATCTCGTGTAAAGGGTACAGAATATATACTACTCAGTTTATTTATTTTCCTTATTAAATAATGAAGTTATATTTTAAACCTTGTATAAAAAATGGGTTTATATTTTAAACATCATAGAAAAAAAAATCCATGATTCTAAATACTTTTATAAAGTCACAAACGCGTATGTGTCCTCTCTAGGGAGCTGCATTTGCCTATAGGCTACGGCTAACGCGTCAGATGCGATCCTGGCAGGCGCAGCGCGCCGCCAGTGCAGCACGTGGCCGCATCCTGGCAGGGTCGCCATGTGATGTGGGACGTAAAGGCAAACACTTGCGTTGGAGTATGGATTTATTCTGATACATGATATCTATGCTAGGCTATATATAAGGTACATATGAGAGAGTGTGTGTGTCGTATATGGCGCACACTCCAGGCCATATGGCCATTTGCTACCATCACAGTATACAAAAAACTATCGCCTTATTTCTAAAGGTACTTATCACAGTAATATTCTCTTCCTATAACCGAATAAAAAGTTAAACTTTAACCTCCTTATTCATAGACCTAATACAAATGTTTGTTCTGTTACTAACAAACACAACTGTCAAGGTGACAGATAAGGACAAACGATTATTAGCTAAATGATGTTTGCAAGACGTTGAAGAAGGGTGTTCATTCTAAAGGTAGAATACAGTAAGGCATCGTTCTACCAGAGATGTGTGATGATGTGTTTTTGTAAATGAATACAATAGCTTTATTTTTTTATCCTCGCACAGCGTATCTCTAGGATTGGTTCAATTCAAACACATTATTTCCAACGCATCCTCACTCATCTCTGGTCAACGCAGCCGTATATTCCTTTTTTATGACGTCACAAAAAGTGGCACCTCTAACCTTAATTAAAGGAGACTTTCTTCCTGACATCGTCGGGCGTCATCCTCTTGACCTGCACGGCCTTGTACACGGGGACCTCGGGCTGGTCGGTGGTGGTGGGGGCGGGGGCGGGTGGGGGGGGCGGCGGCCAGGAGGGCGAGGTGGCGGCGCAGGTCGCGGAGCTGCGCGGCGCTGGCGAGCTGCGCGGCGCCCAGCGACAGCACGGAGGCGCGCAGACGCTCGCATTCCGTTCTAAACAATATATTATATTCATTTTAGTCCATCCATTTTTTAGTAGCGAATGTACTAGCATAAGAAACAGTATGATTCTCTCTGTGTATGCTTAAAGTAAAAAGTCCCTGGACAATCTATATTTCTCACCTGTAATGCATGATTTTAAAGAGCATAGAATTAGAAAAACTATTTCGACTCGAACTGAGAACTCGCGATTAGCCGTGTCCACACCAGTCGCACCGCCTCGCGAGAAAATTGCCGCGCGCGGCCGCTCGGTTAGTGTGGACGTACCTCGAACAAGACAAACGCGCTGGCGGCCACAATGCCTCGGCCGAGGCGAGTCCACACTAGCCGAGCTGCCGCGCGCGGCAATTTCCTCGCGAGGCGGTGTGTCAAATAATACACGGCTATTTACTTGCAAACGAGTTGATTAACAATAACACCCTCATAAACATCTGTTTTGTACTTTCTAGTTCGATAACCCCTTGATCGATCCTGTTCATATTTTAATCAATACATTTTAGTAACTCCTTCTACTGTCTCTCACACAACTCCAGCCAAGTTATGCGCTCCTGGTAGCTGTCTGTAAGCTGCACTCACTTGAGATGGTCCAGCACAGCAGGCAGCCAGCCAGGCTCGGGGCGAGCTGGTGGAGACGCCTCCTTCAAAGACTTGAACCACCGTGACAGTTCCCTCCGCTGTCTCTCACACATATCCTCTAATTGAGTTATGCGCTCCGAGTAGCTCTCTGAAAAATAATAGTACATTACAGCAGAGGCTGGGAAAACAGGGATTTCCGGCCAAGTAGGTATATACGATACGATACGAGGCCGGGAATCAGTTTTCACGCCGAGGCATGTATAGTGCTTTTCTCAAAATAATGCGTGGAAATAAGACCTAAAACCTAATACTTAAAGCCTAAAAGTCTATCGCACTCTGTATCTCTCGGTATAATGCGGGGACCGTGTGCCTAGGCCTGCAAAGTAGTATGAAAATCCTTTTCATAGCAAGTGTCACTACGGCGCCCGAAACATGATACTTTCGAGTCTATTTTCACGAACGTAACGACAACATTTCCGCGCATGTTTGAGAAAAATAATTTTCATTTCATACTAGTTGGCTATAGTACATTGTGCATCGAGGGAGGTAAGTGAAATATTGTAAACGAGAGCTATTAACTGTGTGTATGATTGTGGCACCATCTTTTGGGCCAGGGCTCAATCTACTTTTTCTCCTATTGTACTTCTTGCTTATATGAAATGTCTCCGGCTGATTCATTATTTTGACAGGTGTCAGGATGTCCCTTTGCAGTTTCATTTCTTGTCACATTGTGCACTGCGATCGTTCACGTTACCCCCACCATGAACTTCGCACATAGCGAATAGATCGCGTCCAACGGTAGAAAAAACTTAGAAATGAATTTTCATGGTCTCAAATTTCATAGCGTTTCGTATTTGGCAGCTATGAACTGTAAATAAGTATAGTGTTTTATAACCGCCAGGCAGGCGCCACTGTCGCGTACGCAGTCAATTATTACGTACCAATGAGCTCCCTGTCGTAATGCGCGGCGTCCCCGGCCTGCTGCTCCCAAATTGTCTGCTTCTCATGAAGTAACGCGTCGACCTCAGATTGTTTGTTAGCCAAGTCTCTTCTTAGCTGATGACAAACATACACTTGTCAATTATACAATTTAATTGCTCTAAGTGCAATGGTAATTTTGCATTTCATTCTTGTTAATTTTCGGAAGCAGGGTACAAACTAAAGTCGATTCAGGGTTAGCTTAACTAAGTAAAATGTCAAAATCAATGATTGAAAATAGTACATTTCGATATTAGTGCGGAAAGTAAGTCATTACTTCACGAGTACCGAGATATCGGTACTCGTGAAGTAATGACATTTACGCACGAGTATCGAAGGCCTTTTTTTAATACAGTTGCGAAAAAATTATAAAATTGACAATTATTCACTTTGAGGTTACTTTAGTACATGTATCCGAACGCTCCGCGCGGTGCGGTGCGGCGCTGTGATTGGCTGTCTGTCACTGTCATTAGCTGTGATTGGCTGGAAAAGTAAAAAGCACTAGTGCGCGATATCAAACTTTCCGCACGCTAAACCACTACAAGAAAAGCACTTTTTTGAGCAACTGTATTAAAAAATACTTAAAAGAACTCTGTGGCTCTGAAATACTAAGGAGGGTGGTAAAGCAAAAACAAAATGCTTGAAGATCCATTAGAGGTGCCAAACGGAGTGGCAATTACAAAAAAATAAGTATTTTACTCAGTGGCGCATACATCGGTAAATCACAAATCACTTTTCCAATGGAATTTTCTCTAATTTTAGTAAGAGCTTATCGCTTGTTTTAACATATAACATAAAATGATAATTAAATAATATATTATTCATAAGCGAAATTCTTCTATTGAAATTTAAATGTTGTGGACAAGTCTATTGTCTAAAAGTTGATACACCCAAACACAAATATACATGGTAACTAAGCGTTTTTAAAAGTTTATTAACAGTAATTTGTCCATGTACAGAAAATGTACCAGTGGTGGCGGGTCCATAGAACACGATTCCCGTCGGCTTGCCTTATTTTCAGGTACCCGAGTAGTTTCTTTTAAGCCAAATTAAGTTCTGGCTTGCCTAACAAAATGTTCCACCCGCCGCCACTGCAATGTACTCACCCTTGCATTGGTCTGCTTCATTTGTATAAGTGTCTTGGCCATCTCCTGCCTCTTGTCCTCCACCTCCGCAAAAATGGAGTTGCCTTTCGCCGCTGAATGAGGAGTAAATTTTTTTTTACTTTTATGTTTAATTCACGAATTCATTTTACGTTGGACATATTTTTATGGTTTATAGTTTGAACAATAGGCTCAACAAATAAAGTCCATGACTTGTACAGTCATGGACTTTATTTGTTGAGCCTATTGTTCAAACTATATCAATGTAAGAATGTATACCTTAAAGCTGCCAAAACATGTATGACAAAATGATTTTTATTTTATTGCATGTGAGTGTACATGAGGCCCTAATGAAAATAGCATAGATTTCAAGATATTGGCACTTTCATACCTTTGTAATAAAGATTAAAATATACTTAAATATACTTAATTAACCCGAAATCATAATTAGTTAATTTATAAGTAACACCGATCTGTAAATTGTGAGTGTACTTGGATGTAACTGGTGTAAGACATCCCAGTATACTTTATATCCGTGTATCGTTGTTACCTGCGAGTGCGCTCACGCATCGATCCTACTCTAAGCGGCGTACGCATATCTACCTGCTTCGTGTAAAATGCGACATAAAATATTATTGTTATGTTTTACCGCTTACCTTGTAAATATTTATTTTAAGTTATTGAAATTTCTCATATAAGTGAACTGTAAAATTCTTTTGAGAAATAAAGATCTTTAAACCGAAAAGCAAATTTATCCCAACACCTCGAAATAAATGCTATTTTCATTCGGCTCAAATATACTTTAATCTGATAGTACATCAGCTGTTCTATCAGCCCTTTAAGTCTTGATGTTGGTTCTAGAAACCTGTATGTTTCCTCACCATGTTCTGGCCCCTCGTCGGGCTGGTGCAGCATGGCGCGCGCCTCAGCTAAGTCCGCGACCGCGGCCGCCTCGCGCTCCGCCGCTGCACGCAACTCTTCGCGTCTGAGCTCTGCGGCCTCGCGCATCTGACCCATCTCTGCAGCCAGCTCTTCTGACCTAAGGATTTAAAATAAGAACCAAATAGAATTATGTTATGTTGATTTTCGTAAGATTGTCCTATAATGTTTTGTTCTTTTTTTTCTTGGTTTTAGTTTAACAAGGACTATTTCTCGAAACGGCAACCAATCCACACTAAATCCATATTCAATTTATGTTTTTGTTGAATAACAAATTATGAATTTTAATTTACTTAGGGTTGGCGCTAGGGTTGCCAACCGTCCCGCTATATGCGGGACGTCCCATTTCTGGGGCCCTAGAGCATGCGTCCCGCAAGGGGTCCATGCGGGACGCCGATTGTCCCGTTTTCAGACTAGACTAGATCATGAGTACTTCAGCTTCAGCACCAAAACGATTGTTTATTTAACTTTACTTGAATATACCTCGAGTAACTAGCGCCAACGCTCACTCGCTCGCTCGACACTCCCTGTCCCTGTCTATGGCGGCTATTAATAATTTAAGGTTGTGATTTGTGAATTTAAGAATATTTCTTCTTGGAGGGGGGGGGTTAGGTGCATTATTGCAGTGAGAGTGAGGCCGCGTGTAGGTGTCCCGCGGTTTTAAGCCAGGTCCCGCAATGTGATTGTAAATGTACCGCGAATCTCTGAATCACAGTTGGCAACCCTAGTTGGCGCTCTACGTCCCTTTTATACCACACATCTATGTCATATTTCATTATTCACATCCTTTCTTTTCATATCATCTCTAGCACAATCCATACACCTTTTCCTAGTTATATTAGGTAGGTACCCTAAATTTTACAATAATAACAAGCAATAAAATCTCACCTGAGCCGCCAAGATGCTATCTCAGCCTGAAGCGCAGCTTTAACGGCAGCAGCCTCCTCCAACGCAGCCGCCAAAGCTGCCCGCGCCTCATCCAACTCCCCCGTGTCACGTTCCGGCGACTGCCGCTCTTCTTTAAAAGCATTATCCTCTTTCAAACGACGAATCTCATCCTCTAATTTCTTCACCTCTTTAGCATGGCTCTCAGTCAGTTCCGTACGTTCGTCATGCAACGCTGAAATATCTTCCTGAAGCTTAGTTATCTTTGAATTGAGCTCGCTTCGGCGCTGCCCCTCTTTCGCTTGATTAGCCTGAGTTGACTCTAATTCAGTCGATAAATACCTCTGCACGTCTAAAGCTGTGTTATAATTCCTTGTCATTTCGTGTAGCTCCTGTTTTGTTGCATCGTAATTGCTGGATAGATTGTCGAACTGCTTTTTGAGAGAGAAATACTTCTCGGTCAGATCACCGTTGGTTATATCTACGGTTTCTGTACAACCTGTTTTGTTGCTGATGGTAGAGTAATCCATTGCCAATTCTTAAGACTCAACGCGTAAGTTCGAAACAAAAATGGGTTAACTTTAACTCAGAATCGCAAGTATTCACTCGAATTTTTTAAACATAAACGGCAACGGCAAAGTGCACAGACAACGACGATAATGACGGAATTGACGGATGAGGATGACATTACTTTTTTTTTTAATTTACTGCAATCACCTGTCTTTCCACCAATCAGCAGCGGGCAGTCACGAATCTGAAAATACATTCTGTATCACTCAAAATTGTAGCATCCACTTTACACCTACAAGCAGATTTTTCTAATTTTGTAGTATAATTAAAAATAATGTATCAAAAGAAACTTTATTTATCATATTTTTTTAATAAAGTGATTAATATAAATAAATTGGGACGAAACTAACAGAGGTGATACAGCAAATAAATCACATGTAACGAAGCGAACAGTCAGCAATGGCGATGTGACGTGACGTTTACCTGCCAAGTTGTCAAAAAAATGTCGGCCAACAAGGAAAATAACCTTGTTCAGGCCTATATTGAATTAAATAAATTTTGTCAAGGCGGAGATTATGATAGAGCGTTAAAAGCTGCAGGCAAAAGTAAGTTCACTTTTTTATATTTTTTGCTAAACTTTATGCATTTCTAACCATCAAAATTTGGTCACGACTTTTTTCGAAAGTTTTCGTAATTTTGCCTCTTTTCAAATGTTTAATCATCAGTATATGACTGAATATTATACATAAACTATAACTTATTAACTACTTTTATATAATTTGTGTCCAAGTTACCTCCAATACAGTCCAAATCTTATAATATATGTCAGCACTTTTTCTTACTAATCCCATTTCTTCCTGTGATGTGCGGTAAATTAAAGATTTCGTGAACCATCTTATAAGAACAAAACCATTTAATTAACCATAAAACGTTCATATTCCAGTCCTGCAACTAGCACCAAATGAACAAAAAGCATTCCACTGTAAAGTGATATGCTTCATCCAACTCCACAACTTCAAAGAGGCGCTGGCCGTGCTTACCAACCCCAAGAATGCGGCGCTGGCGGCCGACCTGCACTTCGAGAAGGCCTACGCGCAGTACAGGCTTAATTGTCCGAATGATGCCTTGCAGACGGTGGATAATGCGCCAGAGATGACTACGGCTATGAAAGAATTAAGGTAAGCATATTAATTCCCATATGGCATTAAGATTTAGCAACAGGGAGTAAAAATGCTTTATTAAACACGTAACAAAAATAAAATAAAAATAACTAAACTAAACTAATGTTAAAATAAACTAAATTAAAACTAAATACAACTATAAATATATAAAACTACCTAAAAGCTTACCTGAAATCCCAGTTACAAAAAGAATACCCCCTCCAAGAGGTCCCCCTGCGGCAGGGAACCCATAAAGCTTTAGCAACATAGTTTTGTTATGATTGTTTAAAAAAATGGTGCATTTATAAAAAATACCCCAAGTATGGGACATTTGGGACAAGGTCCAGGAAGAAGAAGGTGCATTTATAAAAAACACAACATGTAATTTATTTACCAATCACCATGCCACTTACTCATAATTTATGCCTAATCTTTTCTAATTCAAACCTGTTTAGCTACTTTCTTGATTGAGAACTTGATTAACTTCCTCACATGTAAACTTTGACATTTATAATGTGCGTAGGATAAATATTATTTTATTTTTAATTTGGTAATTGCTCCGTAAAATATTAATAGCGTTGTAGCTGCTACGCACTACTCTATGGCACATGTCATTCTTATTGTCATTGAAAATAAAATATCTAATCGGATTTTCACATTTTATTTCTGGGCCCTTAAAGTGGTGACCCCGACGTGATTTGAACACGCAACCTTCTGATGAGAGAAGGTTTGAAAAATGCTGGTCAGACATTTCAAAGATTTATACACCAAGTCCTCGCTGGTTTAGATTACGTTTTCCCTTTTATAGACGATATTATCATTGCATCAAAAGACGAGAAAAGTCACGAAACTCACCTCCGGACAGTCCTACAACGACTGAACGAATACGGTGTCACGATTAATCCCTCAAAATGCGTGCTTGGTAAAGGATCTGTAAAGTTCCTTGGTTACACAGTAACGCCTTATGGAATTAAACCACCCGATGACAAAATAGAAATTATTAACACTTTTCCGAAACCCCAAAATGTTGAACAGTTACGACGATTTCTTGGAATGGTTAATTTTTATCATGACAGCCTACCCAAGGCAGCACAAATTCAAGCACCTTTAAACTCATTCTTACACAACTGTAAGAAGCACGATAAAACTGCCATTCAATGGAACACTGAAGCCAACGACGCATTCGAGGCATGTAAGGAAGCCATGAACAACGCAGTGATGCTAGCCCATCCTTCTCATAGCGCGCCTATAGCTCTATTTTGCGACGCTAGCGATCAGAGTGCAGGAAGCGTACTCCAACAACACATCAACGGTAAATGGCAGCCGTTGGGATATTTCTCAAAAAAATTTTCAGGCGCTCAACAAAAATACAGTACCTTCGATAGAGAACTTTTATCTATATATATGTCTGTAAAACATTTCAGAAAAATGTTTGATGGCCGTGAGTTAATCATTTTCACGGATCATAAGCCGCTGACATACGCACTTATGAAAACGTCTTCTGAATCTGATACTCCTCGCCGTTCCAGACAGCTATCATTTATTAGTGAATTCACTAATGATATTCGACACGTGAGTGGACAAGACAATGTGGTCGCAGATGCCTTGTCGCGCATTGAAACTATATCCACGCCTTCCTTGGTCGATTATGAAATGCTTGCGCAAGCTCAGCAAACTGACACGTCTATTAAAAAGTTGTTACTTAATAAGAACATTGAAATGAAAAAAATCATTCTGCCAAACTCATCACAACCAATTTACTGCGAAGTATCTACGTCAGTCATCAGACCGTATATACCTGAAGATTTCCGTCACACGGCTTTTGACGCCGTCCATAATATAAGTCACCCGGGAATCAGGACTACCAGGAAGATGATTCAAGGTAGATATTTCTGGCCGTCTATGAACAAGGACATCGGTATTTGGGCAAAAACTTGCATTCAATGTCAGCAGTCTAAAGTTCAGCGTCACACGCATAGCAACGTTGGGACTTTTACACCAAGTGCTCGTTTCCAACACGTCCACACAGATCTCGTCGGTCCTCTCAGCGTTTCTTCAGGCGGACACCGGTATTTATTAACAATAATTGACAGAACGACGCATTGGCCCGAGGCAATACCAATTAGAGATATCACAGCTGAAACTGTGGCTAAAACTCTGTACGAAGCTTGGATTACACGTTTTGGATGTCCATTAACAATAACAACGGATCAAGGCCGTCAATTTGAAAGTGAGCTTTTTTCATCCCTGGCTAAATTACTAGGCATAGATAGAGTGCGTACGACAGCATACCATCCTGAAAGTAATGGAAAAATCGAACGTTGGCACAGATGTCTAAAGGCAGCTCTTACAGCACGGCTGAACGATCGAGAGAAATGGGTTGAGGAACTCCCCACCGTTCTGCTGGGACTTCGCTCAGCGCTTCGCAGTGATTCCGGTGTCAGCGCGGCCCAACTCACATACGGCTGCTCACTTCGTCTACCGGGAGATTTCATTACATCGCCCACATCCGTGAGAGAGCCTGTCTTGAATTTCGATTACGTCGAACAACTTCGGCAAATCATAAATGATATTAAGCCTATGGAAAAGGTACACAATAACAGTAAAAGCATTTTTGTGCATCCTGATTTGCAAAGCTGCAAAAATGTTTTCCTTCGAGAAGATGCAGTGCGTAAACCGCTACAGGCTCCGTATAAAGGGCCCTATCCTGTACTTAAACGGAGTGATAAAGTTTTCACAATTCAATTGCCGGGACGGGTTGTTGCCGTCTCTATAGACCGCATTAAGCCTGCCTACACATTAGATCTCCATGAATATCTTAATGAACCTCCGGCAAACTGTACTCGGTCAGGTCGACCCATCAGACTACCAGTACGCTTCGCTTGAGGGGGAGCCCTGTAGCTGCTACGCACTACTCTATGGCACATGTCATTCTTATTGTCATTGAAAATAAAATATCTAATCGGATTTTCACATTTTATTTCTGGGCCCTTAAAGCGTCAACTGGCTTCGTATGATAATCATTATAGTCACTATCAATAATTTACTCGTTAGATGTGATCTTAGTAATACGTTACACATTACACGCATTAGTTACACATTCTATCTATTTTTTGTAGGGCTCAAATTCTATACCGTTTAGAGCAGTACCAGGACTGCTACAACTTGTACCGTGACATTGTGAAGAATACCACGGATGACTATGAGGATGAGAGGAAGACCAACATGGCCGCTGTTGTTGCCAATCTGGGGGCACTTAACCCGGTAAGCATGCAGAGTACAGTTAGATTAGAATTTAGGGTGCTTTGTTCATTCCACAGAGTGCGCGGCGCGTCCTTTTAAGGTACACTTGTATCGAAACCCTTTGACCGACAAAGCCGTCAAATAACGCGCACGGATTGTCGTGCCTTCATCGCCAGCGCGTGATACCACGTCCAAAATATAAGCGAGTTGCCTCGTGCGAGCTGGCGCTGAGGGCGCGATTTTCCGTTCTTTGCTTGGCAGTGTAAGTTTCTTCTGGTAAGGTTTGTTTTTATGATATTACCATTATAGTGATTATTTATTTACATTACCTGTAGATGATATTTTGAACACAAAACTAATGGCAACTCTTTTCAGTCAGCAGACCTACCCCAATTTGACGAGAACACCTATGAGCTGGCCTACAATTCTGGCAGCACCCTGGCTATGCGGGGCAAGTACAACGAAGCCCTGCCGGTCCTCAAGCGGTCGGAGCAGGCTTGCTCGGAGAGTGTGTTAGAGGATGGAGGCACTGAGGAGGAAGCTAAAGAGGAAGCCGGTATCATCAGGTCAGTCTCTGATAACAGCAGACCCAAGGCCATGCACATGCCTACATTCCATTCGTATACCGGGTGTTTCCTGTAATAGGAGCAATAAATTAAAACGAAGATTCTACTCTTCAAACCAGACAACGTTTGATCAGTGACTTTTAAAAATAACTTACGGTTTGATTTTTAGGACACTTTAAAGTTTTTTCGAACACGCAATGTATTCCGAAATTGATTATGTCTGTAGGGTGACAAGCAATGTCAAATAGACGGATTTTAACGTACATTGAAAATAATATTTAGTTTGTATGAAAAAGAGGCAATCTACAAAATACATATTTTTAAAAAGTTGTTGAATAAAAGTTATGTTATTTGAGGAGTAGAATCTACGTTTTAATTTATTGCTCGTATTACAGGAAACACATTGTATAATTTTAGTAGGTATGCGACATATTAACCAAATTCGGCTATAAGGCTGCGATGGTATATAACGTAAAGACGAGACCACCCGACTATAATAAACAAAAACCGGCCAAGAGCATGTCGGGCCATGCTCAGTGTAGGGTTCCGTAGTTGCCGGCCTGTTACAATTCATTAATTCAAAAGGTCGTTTCTTACGAGAAATTTGGCGGCGCTTACGTCATTTTTCACATACGTCCTTTCACTATGGGTTTTAAGTGATAACTAAAAAACGGCTCGACCGATTTAATCCAATATAGTTTTCATTGAAGGTACTTATTAGGCCTCACTTTCATGAATTTTTTCAAAATTTTTGGACCCGCGGTTCAAAAGTTAGATGGGGGGGGGGGGGGGGGGGGGGTCACTGAGCTAGACCGCGGACGGACGGACGGACATGGCGAAACTATAAGTGTTCCGTTTTTGCCATTTTGGCTACGGAACCCTAATTAGCTGCCTTTATTTATTGCTCGACATTGCAAGTGACTGTACAAATTGCGTCAGTCATCTCTTTTTGAGTGAGAACTAATAATATCTAGTAGTTCTGCGTCAGACATTTATTATGATACTGAGTGCGCGTCAGCTGCCGTTCCGTTTGTGATTGAAGGTCAATAACCACCCAAACACTAAAAAATATAGAAAATGTCTAGTTTTTTTGTTATCTCCTGTGAATTTGTAATTGGAGGCCTAGGTCACGTTTTCTTTTGTATATGACATCTATATGTATAACATTATAATTTGTGATTTTTTTTGTTCAGGGTGCAACAAGCATACTGCCTGCAACAGATGGGCAGAGAGAAGGAAGCTGCTACCATCTACCAGAATGTGTTGAAAGACAAGCCGAGCGACCAGGCATTGGTGGCTATTGCTAGCAACAACCTCGTGGTTATCAACAGGTCGGTCTAGCATCAATAAGTCGCATTTCTTTTCCATTTGTAAAATTTTTGTAAGTAGCACGCCTATGATGGCAGCAGGTTCGATAATTCTACGGATTTTTTACCGATTCAGTTTCCTTTTAGAAATAAGCTCATAAAACCTAGACCTTTTGTCTATGGCGCTCATAACTGTATGTTTAGTTTAAAATAAGAGATCGAGATCGAGTTGCGAGATCTACAGGCAGAGCCATAAACATTACTTGCAGTGTATGGTTCAGTTAGGGATTCTTTTCAGTTTTGATTATTATGTTTTTCCACTGACGATTTCTACTAATTTTCATAATGTATTGACAGGGATACGAACGTTTTCGACTCTCGCAAACGTATGAAGGCTGCGACAGCGGAAGGGTTGGAACACAAGCTGAATTCGCGCCAGCGCACCGCTATCACCTACAACCAGGCTATACTAGCCATCTACTCTAATCAGGTAAGTCAGTGTCTGGACACAGGCGGCCCGTAAGTGGTCGTTATTGACAACCGGTAATGTGGTACCTTTTGTACTGATTTAAACTCACACGATTTTACTTCCTTTACTTATCAAGACCATGTGCGGGTAGTTCGGAAAACTCGCGCGGCCAGGAGATGCTGATACGATTCCTCGCCAGTCTGCCTGCGACCACGAGCGTTACGACACGCTCGAAACGTCAGGAAAATTACAAAAGTATGTGTACGCGATTAAGTCCCGTGTTTTGTCAAAATAAAGGTACCTCTTGTCTGATAAAGTCACAAATTATTAACAAAGTGCAGCTGGCGTTAATGTGGCCCTTCTTGGCTGCTAAAAGGTTGCCGTGAATCATCAATAATAATTTTAAACAAAATAAAAGAACCAACTTCACCTAACCTCCATCTTTCCAAACGCAAATGCTTGTGTGTGCTTATGATATTTGAAGAGTTCCCTCGATTTCTCCAGGATCCCATCATCAGATCCTGACCTGAGAATGGGACCAACTGTGATGTATATTATTTCAAACAAAAAAATATTTTTCAGGCGTCTTCGAATAATTGGTAAACATACATAATAAAAAAAAAACAAAGGTCCCGACGAATTGAGAAATCTTAAAGTCGGTTGAAAGCCTAAACTCACTAAGAAGATAATATTGCCATAACCTCGTCATTCGAATCAAGCAATTATGAAAATTATAAGATTGATATGACATGTCAATAGTATATTTCATAATTTTGGATATTTATTGAATTTACTTCTGTATCGACTTAGCGAGGCGCTAAAAAATTATACACCGAGTCACATTACAACACGTTAACCTATTGTGTTTGTTTCAGCCGGACTTCTGCAAGCAATGCTGCGTGAAGCTAACCAAGTCTTTAAAGCAAGAACAACGCGCCGCCCTCGTGGAGGCCAGCTCGCTGGTCAAGGACGGCAAGAATCAGCAGGCGGTGCAACTCTTGCTTAAAGAGGGAGGCACTCTCACCCTGGCCGCGGCGCAGGTCTTACTGGCTCATGTAAGTCTGGATGGATTTTAAAGCGAAACAAATTGTGGAATGTGGAAACCACCATAACCCCTGATCTGATCCCTCATCAAGTCGGTACCCTTGAGCAGGTCAAGGTTACCGGCATTTAGCTGTATTGGTCAAGAGTTAAAGGCGCTAAATAAGCCGTTTAAATATTAAAATCGTGAATCATAAACCTCTGGTAATATAACAATCCACTGAAAATCATTTGGCCTTATCCAACGCTTAGAAATTTTTATTTATTTAGAAATAAACGAAATTGTAATAAAATAAGGCTTTTTAAGGAGAAGTGTATGCCCATCTTACATCTCCACACATATTAATAATGAAACTTCCACAGGGCGACCGCAAAGCAGCCGTGAAACTTCTAGAAGAAAGCGAGTTCAAATACCGGCCCGGCGTCGTCGGCGTACTAGCTACATTGCTCTGTGCTGACAACGAGCTGGACAAGGCCTCGAAGCTCTTCAAGGACGTCTATGAGCATTATAAGAATGATGAGGTGAGTTACAATTTGGTGCCGTAACCAGGATAGTGGGAAACTTCTAGATGTTTGAATAAATATAGGCTCTATGTCTTCAGTGTTTTGGCTATGTTGCTCTATGCTGACAACGAGCTGAACAAGGCATCGCAGCTCTTTAGAGATTTCTACGAGCATTATAAGAATGATAAGGTTGGTTTACACTTTAGTGTCGTGACCAGGATAGTGGGAAATTTCTAGCTGTTTGTATACATATAGGCCCGGCGTTTTTAGTGTTTCGGTTATGCTGCTCTATGCAGACAGCGGCCTGGATAAGGTCTGGCAGGCTTCAAGGACGTTTACGAGTATTATAAGAATGATGAGGTCAGTTACATTTTGGTGCCGTGACCAGGATGATAGTTGGAAACTTTTGGAAGAAATGTTTTTTTGGACGTCTATACGTATTACAAGGCTGATGTTAGTGACGAGTTACAAATTTTATAATAAAGCGTAGTTATACATTTTCCGCCATCGGACCTCGGAAACTTTTTTCTTTGAAAATGGAGGAGAAAACGCATTTTATCGTAATTTGGTGCAAGTTATGCTGGCTCGTATTTCACTATAATTATGAGAGGTTAAACAACAATTTTGCACCTTTTTATTAACCGACTTCAAAAAAGGAGGAGGCTCTCAATTCGACTGTTTTTTTTTTTATCATTATAATGAATAACTATTACATTATTGTTTTCTGTGGATCGACAGATATATACGGTTTCTTTTTTCGGCACGCATGTAATTTCTTTGATGTCGAATGTTAAAGTGAGTTCGTTAATAAGCAGCTTTCTACGTTTCCATTATCTCCCCAGCGCTTCGCGTCCCTCCGCGGTGTGTGGCAGGCCGCGGCCGCCGTGCACGCGCGCGCGGGACAGACCGCCGCCGCGGCCGCCGCGCACGAGGCGGTGGCTAGAGCCGCGCCCGACGACGCGCGGAGCCTGGCGCGCCTGGTGAAGGCGCTGGCGGCCGCCGACCCCGCCCGGGCCAAGCAGCTGGCGGAGAGGCTGCCGCTGCCGGCACATGTTGAGGTACTAACCTAATTAATGTGCTTTATTGTGCTCCCTACCCTACTTCGCGTCTATCCACGATGGACTATAAATGAAAAATGTCAAAATGGCGCCAAACTAAATAAAAATACTTTAAAAACCGGGTCATGTTAAAGTAAGACAGTCGAATACAAATGGCATCGATTACTGCAAAATATTTTTCTTACGCTCGTATGTAAATACTATCACCTTAAAAAAGGAATGAGTACAAGTTTTTTCTTCCGCTACTTGTTTGGTAATCTTTTATATCTAATTTTAGTATATTTTGGTTTCAGGGTAAAATCGACATCGAAGCCCTAGAATCGTCCAAATGGATGATGGGAGCGAAGGTCGTCAAGAAAACCGTTCAAAGCAAACAGGAACAGTCGCCCGGGTAATACTTTTACTATGTCACGTAAAAATCAAGTAATTTTCATCATCAAACTTTAAGATACCTAGTATTTTGTTAAATTATTCTATCTGATATTTCAGAGCATAATTTTGTTACTCTCAACAACATATTAAGTTTTTAATATTTTTTTTTTATTCTATAGAACGCCAGGCTCGGAGTTGGGCGCCAAACGTAAGCAGAAACGTAAGCGCAAGACCAAGCTGCCGCCCAACGCTGACCTCTCTCGCCCTCCGGACCCAGAGAGGTGAGCCCACTATAGTCCTTATCAATCTGAGGGATACTATACCTCGTTTTTTTCAGGTTGGAAGAATAACGGGTCGATTTCACCAATGTATCTTTATTTTTTACACCCATATTAGGGTTTTTTTTTATGAAACTACTTTTTCCATTATATGCTTTAGGTAATAAGATGCAAAACGTCGAATTTTAAAATCGTTTTTCCAAAAATCGCACGTTTTTTCGTATCAGAAAAAAAACGAGGTACAATAGTCCGCATCGAACTGAGAATTCACGATTTACAAACGACTTTACCAATATAAAAAGACCCTTAATGAGATCGCTTTTGCGCTTCCTAGCTTCATAACGCCTTGATCGATATAATTATACACTCAAATTCTATTTATCTCTGCTACAATAGGGATGATGACACATGTTGAATTAGGCAATGAGATTTAGTTGATAGGATGCAAAATGATCCAAATATACAAATAAAGTAAACATTAAAAAAATCTATTGAAATGGTGCAAAGATTAAATTTTTTTCGAATTTTGAAAGTACAAAATTTAAAAAAAAACCAATGATACCATTCGATTACTAACATTTCACTGTGAAATAAATTGTATAGCAACCATATACATAAACGCAATATTTCACTGTAAACATAGCAATTTCATAATTTTTCCATACTTTAAACAGGGCAACTATGAAGCCATGACGTCACTGCTTTATATCATTTTGTTAGGAGCGTTTTGAGAAACAAAAGAATCACAGACTTTAAGTCTCCTTTCTGTCTTTTATGTTGATTTAAGGCAATTGGCCCCATATAGACATTTGATCCTCACAATAAAACGAATCGAATGATACCACGCATGAAAAAAATTCATCTAGCCTATCCTAACAAAGGGTCTGGCCGGACCGCCATACCAAAATCGCCCCTGGCTGAATTTGAGATATTGTTATGCACGATTATTCGTTTTATTATTACATATACTTCTGGTGAATATTATGCCTTAAATGATTCCCGTTTGCGAAAAAATTAAAAAAAAAAGAAATTTCGTTTTTATTTTTTTTCTTTAAAACCACGTATTCGATTGACTTGTTCTTTGGATATTTTATAGATATATTAGGGATACATCAAAGAAAAAAAAATTAACTTCCTGACTTTATTTTAAGTACATAATTTTTTGAGTTTATTTTTAAAATATTTTTTTTATACTACATATGAGTTAGCGACACCTACCATATTTTCATATAATATGCGCATTTTTATACTCTATTACATATATTTTTATCAAAAATATTGGTTTGGATCAACAACTTGAAAAAAAAAATTTTCTTAAACAGAGTGGACAAAATTAAAATTTATTATTATTAATATTTAATTGTCTAACACCGGGAGTGGCCCTTTTTTCCTCAATTGAAACGGGTTATGATTAAAAAAAAACATAAATTAAGAATGTTTTTTTTCTTGCGCTGCTGGCGAATCGAAGCAGTCATATACAGGATGGATTTTCTTTTTGGGTCAGTGAAGGCAGCTGCCAGATACCGGGCTGCTAAGTGAAAATGGTCTTAGAAGACCTTCCCTCGATTTCAGAATAATTTCAGATTAATGAAGGATCGCATTTACAGATTTTGGAATAAACATACAGGGTGCGAGAAAAAGGTCATTTTTGAGAAACTTTTTTTTGATGCCATTCGAGTCCATTCCTATCCATGATCAAAAGCTTGTATGGGACCAAAAAAATTCCGGCTAGAACAGCCACAAATCGAGGAAAGCTTTTTCCATACATTTTGTATGAAAATGAAAACTTTTATTTTTCACATGCAATTATTTTATGACAATAGATTCCATTCCCATTCAGTATCAATAGTTTCCATGGGATCAACTTACGGGAATGTATCAAACAGCCACAAATTGAAGATATACATTTACTATGGAAGAAAATGTGAAAATTTATTTACATTTTTCAATCACGCCAATCAGTCCCGTTACGTTTAAGAACAATAATACTGTTTGAGGACATTACAGTCAAATCATTCAAAATATCAAAAAACGGAGATTTTAAAGCAGTAAATGTATGGAAAAATAATCTTCAATTTGTGGCTGTTAGGTACATTACCGTAAGTTGACCCCATAAAAACTATTGATACTGAACGGGAATGGAATCGATTGGCATAAAAAAATTGCATGTGAAAAATAAAAGTTTTCATTTTCATACAAAATGTATGGGAAAAGTTTTCCTCGATTTGTGGCTGTTCTAGGCGGATTTTTTTTTGGTCCCGTACAAGCTTTTTATCCTGGATAGGAATGGACCCGAATGGCATCAAAAAAAAGTTTCACAAAAATTACCTTTTTCTTGCACCCTGTATGTTTATTCCAAAATCTGTAAATGCGATCCTTCATTAATCTGAAATTATTCTGAAATCGAGGGAAGGTCTTCTAAGACCATTTTCACGTAGCAGCCCGGAATCTGGCAGCTGCCTTCACTGACCCAAAAAGAAAATCCATCCTGTATATGACTGCTTCGATTCGCCAGCAGCGCAAGAAAAAAAACATTCTTAATTTATGTTTTTTTTTTAATAATAACCCGTTTCAATTGAGGAAAAAAGGGCCACTCCCGGTGTTAGACAATTAAATACTTACTAATAATGATAAAGTTTAATTTTGTCCATTCTGTTTATGAAATTTTTTTTTTTAAGTTGTTGATCCAAACCAATATTTTTGATAAAAATATATGTAATAGAGTATAAAAATGCGCATATTATATGAAAATATGGTAGGTGTCGCTAACTCATATGTAGTATAAAAAAAATATTTTAAAAATAAACTCAAAAAATTATGTACTTAAAATAAAGTCAGGAAGTTATTTTTTTTTCTTTGATGTATCCCTAATATATCTATAAAATATCCAAAGAACAAGTCAATCGAATACGTGGTTGTAAAGAAAAAAAATAAAAACGAAATTTCTTTTTTTTTAATTTTTTCGCAAACGGGAATCATTTAAGGCATAATATTCACCAGAAGTATATGTAATAATAAAACGAATAATCGTGCATAACAATATCTCAAATTCAGCCAGGGGCGATTTTGGTATGGCGGTCCGGCCAGACCCTTTTTGTAAAACTTACTAAAGTTTTCGCGGTAAACTACTCAAAGTCAAAAAGTCATCGAAATGCAGGGCCATCCCGGTATGCCAGTTGACAGTCGTTGTATCCGAAGTTGCTTTGCTTCGCTGCACTCGTTTTTCTGCGATGATGAACGATTTATTTTTCTCAAACATGCAATGAAATGTCTTCGTTATGTGCGTCATAATACGCTTCAAAGTGTCACGTTTAGGGCGGATCAACTCCAGACAACAGGTAACGATTTTCATATAAAATTGACGGCCGGAAGCCGGGAAATATTTTTTTTTTAATTTCCATTCCACATATGTTTGTGGCACAGGATCATGGCATTCAGCCATTTAAGGTTATAGGCGATATTTACTTTTTGGTTCATTTGACATTCTGCCACTACTTATGCATATTAAAAAAAAAACAATAATCATCATAATATTAGTTTTCTTTGTTTTTTTTTTGGAAATAATTTTTAGGATTTTTTTTTCCTTTTTTTTTGAAATATTTTTTTGCAAATATTTTTTTTAATTTTTTTTGTTTTTTGACCTTTTTTTTGAAAATGTTTTTTTGATTTGTTTTGTTTTTCTTTTTGAAAAATAAATATATTTTTTTTTGGATTTTTTTATATTTATTTCATTGCATGTTTGAGAAAAGCACTATACATACCTCGGCGTGAAAAGGGGTTGCCAGCCTGTAACACTGAGACTCGAACTTGAAGATGTTGAAGGTGGGTCGTGGGTTGACTCGTCAGATGCTACACTACACGACTATGCCAGTCCGTGACTAAAATTCTATGGATGAGCAACGGTTCTAAATTTAAGCAAAGAAGTAATACAGGGCGCCAGTCAATTTAACCAATGAATTGACAAGGATTTAAATTAGAGAGAGAAAGAAAAGATACGTGACTTGTTTGAACCTAATATTATTCAATGTTTTAAAGAAACACTTACACAGCAGGTATTCTTAAGTCTACGGAACCATATAGTATCAAGTAATACAATTTTATAGAAGTGTCTTAACTAAGTTATGGTATATGGCCACGTCATGGGCTACACTAAATTACACACTATTCAGCGAGTGGCATAAGTATGAAAACTGTCCAGGTAATTTAACTGTATAGCGCAGGCTTTCCTTATTGACAGACACTAGTGGAGCAAAGAGTAGAAACTAAATGGATAGCACCTGATATAGAAGAAGCGCCAAGGGCGGGGCGCAAGCGACGCAAGGCCTCCAGCCTCCCAGGCGTGGTGAAAGCACCAAAAGTCGCGATGGTGACCCGCAGAGCACCCAGTTGGTGCCTCAACGCGCCCGTCGCGTTGGAGACTGAGGGTCCCACCTCGCCACGTCACACCGCCACGTGGACACCGAAGAGTTGAAGAGGAGAAAAGTCGGTTCCGTGCCGTAAGGCAAGGACCGGCGATATTGCTGTGAAATTAAAACTATATTAACACTCTACCCAAACGAAGTGTTCACACGTGCACACCGTAATGCCACGTCGAACTAACCAAAATGTTTCCTGACAAAACAGGTTTACAACGACCCTTCCAGAGAGTTTTCCAATATGCAAGGGGACTCATAAAGGCGCAGATGCCTGCTAGAACACATTTTACGACTGATAGACTTCCATCGAGCTAACCTAAAACCTCGCCGAGAGTGAAAGAAAAACCAATGCAACTTACCCGGTTCCTTAGAGAGATTACCAACACATGGTGTTCCACGAGGTGTAGATGAAGCGTCGTGTCTGTTGCAGGGACAAAGACATTCATAATTAGAAAATATTTCGCTAGAGGTTAAGCTTGTTAAGGCGAAGATGTAGTTTATTTATACTCACACTGACTATCCCATATGGAGAACTAGTTGTATTTGGCTGGTTATGAAGGCGTGCCACACCTAAGCCGCACCCTGGATTTGCGTATAAGGAGCAGGCTCACATTTCGGCCTCTTTCACCGCTGTATGTCCGGGGAATGAGATGACTTGCCAAACCTCCATAGTTATTGATGCGTTCACCAAACTTGCGTTCAGAGATCTCACAACCACAAGTCAGACCAAAATAATTATGAACGACGATGATCAAAATAAATGACTATTTAATTTTCCATTTTCTAAATTCAACAAAACACTAAATTTTGATAAAATAACTCCCTATTTTTTATTTCTAATTATTGTTTGTAGACGCCTTTTCCATTGAGATTGCTCTGACAAAATCCACAAGATGGCGCTTTTATCAATCGATAACTTTCCGACAGCCGCCCCTAGGTGTCGCTGCTTGCCTCGAACAAAGAAATAAACTTGACTAATAGACTGCTTAAAATTATAGTGTAACATTACCGCCTCGCTGAAAGGAAAAAAAAAATTTTTTTTTTTTTTTTGACCCACTTACAAAACACAGGGATATCCTAAGAAGTAGTTAACGTTGTGTTGAAAACAACCAAAAGGAAGAATTTACCTAATTTCAGTAAAACTATGCATGCAAGAAACAATAAAATTGTTGTGACAAACTAGAATTGCCTATAGCAAATTAACTAAAAAGAGAATTGTCTCCGAGAGACTTAAAACCTACAATCTTAACTATATCTTCAAGTCATACAAAAAGGATTATATATAGCAAAGCTCTTCAATCGATAAATATCGAGTAAGTTGGGCATGTGTAGATGCTCTTAAGAATTTAATATCAAAGTAGAAGAAATCAAACTCCAAGTGTGTTGTTTACATAGAGTTCCAACACACGATGAATAAGCATGTCTACACAGCGCAGTTGAGAAATTTGTCAAGTTTTGAAATTAAAATTTTCAACTTCAGAAAGTCTATAAGTATCAATCTACCCCATTCTACCCTACTTGTATCCAGCGTGAAATAACACGTCATAAGAGTCTTTATTCCTCTATCAGAGATACAACGAGAGAGAAATAAGCAATCAACGAAAACTTGACAATCCATATGATTTATCTGTGTGTGATCACCCTTAGAATCTGTTCCAACAGTTGGGGAACATAATTCCATATGCACCGACCATAGAGAGAAGAGAGAGAATCAGTACATACATAGGTGGAGTGTACCTATTCACAGATTTAAAATATTTTTATAAGTTAAAGATGACTTGGGGTCCAAGTTTCCCCAGTCTCCCCTATTGCGTCAAATATGCCTAGACATACCAAAAGACTTTCGTCCCTAATGTTAACACTAAGAAGAGAAACGAGAGTAAAACATGACCATTATAGAAGTCTAACTGTTTGTGTGCAGCTGAGTCCATAAAAAATTAGCTCCAGCAGAAGGGGAACAAAATTTCCAGCACACTGAACAAGAAGAGTCAGTGTACAATAAGTAGAACTAGCATTCACAACAAGTAGTAGAAGCAGGTAAAGAATTTTCCAAATTCCTAAAATTAACAAAGTAACGGGTGTCAAATTACCCCAACATCCTCTTTCCAAGTCAGAAAGTGTGATTAAGCACACCATGGAGCTGTTGCCCATTATAAATGACCCAAGAAAGATCCCGTTACTATAGTTCTTTGTCGAAACATAGCGTAGATCCTATTAATAGAAACCATCTCAATCCAAAAGGTCGTAAGCGCCAATAAAATTGAACTGAGAGCATTTAGGTTAATGTAAAATGAAAAAAATTCTGCTCCAGACGGGAAACAGAACCCATCCAATGCTCAAGAAGCATGGATTAACCATTCACTGCACATCAACACTAACACTGCACTATTCACTGCACCAGAAATAAAGCAGAAAAGATTCTAACCTCAAATTTTCAATCAGCTGATGCGACGGATACGAAACGACCAAGTTATTTGCCAGGAGCTTCTCCAGTGTCGAGTTCACGACGTCGAGAAGGAAGTCATCATGTCAGGAGCCAAGCAGAAAACCACCTTTGCCTGAAAATACCCATCAAATGCCAATGAGAATCACAAACAAAAGGAAAGACTTTATTATTTCCGTGGCCGCTTGTCTGTTTAAAGTCAATACCAGTGGGAAGGCCTATGCCATAACATTTCCAAGATTGTTTTACATAATATATTACCAAGAACCTGCTTGTTGTTTTATTACAACCATGTATTGGATTTACATTTTAGTAGCAAAGTTACATGTTTGTTTACACTAATTATCAAACTAAGTTTCTATGAGTATTTAAGTAGTAAGTATTTACAAGAGGTACTTGCAGAGAGGCTAAGTACAGAGTGTTCATTTTTAGAACAGAGAGAAATAAGTAATGTTCCTTTGGTGGACATACCTATTTAGAGTGAACCATATTTTATAGTTCATAGTAGTTGCATAGCTTACGTCTAATTAGTTTAGAATCTAACCTTATACTATACTGACTGACTAACTATATCTTTTTTAATCTTTCACGCTAGGAAAATTAAAAGTTTACATCTAGAGTAGCAAGTTAAACCTAAGTGTAGTTTCTTAATTATCATGAAAGTACCATTTCAAGTAAGTAGTACTTAGACTTAAAAGTAGCATGCAGTGTTACATATAAAGTAGAAATTTAAGAGAAGGGCTTTTATTCACCTTTCATTAAGTGGTAGACTTAAAAAAATGTTCAATACATATCTAAGGCCAGACTAGGCATGTAGAAGTTTTAACTTCTAAAAGGATAGGACATGTTTATCATGTTTGTAGTAACAAAAGAGTAGAGGGACAAGTACATATTTAAATTCCTAGACATTTTGTTTGCTGTGTACTTAAGTACACTATAGCGAGAAAGTAGTAGATACTCACATCAAAGAAAATTATTAAATTAATTATATAATTAATGTGAGTATGTAGGGGTGGTATATTATACACCTCTAAGTAGATACAAGTAGTTCCTATGGATAGTCAAGTCTTTAGCAGAGTGTAATGAGAAGAAGGCCTGTTATCAAGCTCAAACAACGTCAGTAGATGTCCGATAGGATTCCGTCAAGGATGGCACAGTCTGTAACACCAGTAATGAAAGAAAGAGCTAAAAAAATGACGGGCCCCTGAGTTGGGTAGCCAAATGTAACACTGAGACTCGAACTTGAAGATGTTGAAGGTGGGTCGTGGGTTGACTCGTCAGATGCTACACTACACGACTATGCCAGTCCGTGACTAAAATTCTATGGATGAGCAACGGTTCTAAATTTAAGCAAAGAAGTAATACAGGGCGCCAGTCAATTTAACCAATGAATTGACAAGGATTTAAATTAGAGAGAGAAAGAAAAGATACGTGACTTGTTTGAACCTAATATTATTCAATGTTTTAAAGAAACACTTACACAGCAGGTATTCTTAAGTCTACGGAACCATATAGTATCAAGTAATACAATTTTATAGAAGTGTCTTAACTAAGTTATGGTATATGGCCACGTCATGGGCTACACTAAATTACACACTATTCAGCGAGTGGCATAAGTATGAAAACTGTCCAGGTAATTTAACTGTATAGCGCAGGCTTTCCTTATTGACAGACACTAGTGGAGCAAAGAGTAGAAACTAAATGGATAGCACCTGATATAGAAGAAGCGCCAAGGGCGGGGCGCAAGCGACGCAAGGCCTCCAGCCTCCCAGGCGTGGTGAAAGCACCAAAAGTCGCGATGGTGACCCGCAGAGCACCCAGTTGGTGCCTCAACGCGCCCGTCGCGTTGGAGACTGAGGGTCCCACCTCGCCACGTCACACCGCCACGTGGACACCGAAGAGTTGAAGAGGAGAAAAGTCGGTTCCGTGCCGTAAGGCAAGGACCGGCGATATTGCTGTGAAATTAAAACTATATTAACACTCTACCCAAACGAAGTGTTCACACGTGCACACCGTAATGCCACGTCGAACTAACCAAAATGTTTCCTGACAAAACAGGTTTACAACGACCCTTCCAGAGAGTTTTCCAATATGCAAGGGGACTCATAAAGGCGCAGATGCCTGCTAGAACACATTTTACGACTGATAGACTTCCATCGAGCTAACCTAAAACCTCGCCGAGAGTGAAAGAAAAACCAATGCAACTTACCCGGTTCCTTAGAGAGATTACCAACACATGGTGTTCCACGAGGTGTAGATGAAGCGTCGTGTCTGTTGCAGGGACAAAGACATTCATAATTAGAAAATATTTCGCTAGAGGTTAAGCTTGTTAAGGCGAAGATGTAGTTTATTTATACTCACACTGACTATCCCATATGGAGAACTAGTTGTATTTGGCTGGTTATGAAGGCGTGCCACACCTAAGCCGCACCCTGGATTTGCGTATAAGGAGCAGGCTCACATTTCGGCCTCTTTCACCGCTGTATGTCCGGGGAATGAGATGACTTGCCAAACCTCCATAGTTATTGATGCGTTCACCAAACTTGCGTTCAGAGATCTCACAACCACAAGTCAGACCAAAATAATTATGAACGACGATGATCAAAATAAATGACTATTTAATTTTCCATTTTCTAAATTCAACAAAACACTAAATTTTGATAAAATAACTCCCTATTTTTTATTTCTAATTATTGTTTGTAGACGCCTTTTCCATTGAGATTGCTCTGACAAAATCCACAAGATGGCGCTTTTATCAATCGATAACTTTCCGACAGCCGCCCCTAGGTGTCGCTGCTTGCCTCGAACAAACAAATAAACTTGACTAATAGACTGCTTAAAATTATAGTGTAACACGTAACTATCTAACTCAACGTCTATATAACTCAGCCGGCAACCCCCTACTTCCCAGCCTCTGTAGTAATGTACTATTGTTTGTAATAATTTTATCAAAAGTTATTATTTTGACGCAACGCCACTGGTACCCAGATCCAGGCCTATTTAGCCAATACAGCATGTTCAGTCACACTCACGTTTGTTTTGACATGATGTGTTTGTTGTGTACAGATGGTTACCGAAGTACGAGCGCACGGCGTACCGCAAGCGGCGCGGCGTGCGGCGTGACGTCATCAAGGGCAGCCAGGGCATGTCCACCACGGCCACTGACCAGTAGTAAGTACACCACACCAGGGGTAACCTTTACCCTACGCGCCTCACACAATGTTATGCTAAACACTACACCCTATAGTCTGTATCTTTAGGTATTTAAATAAAAGTAAACAAACAATTTGTACATTATCGGGTAGTTATAACATTTATTGATTAACCAACCAAAAAGAGTATTATATAACCATATACAAAAGCGCCTAGATCTGTCACTGAACGAACGACCTGACTTTAACCTACATTATTTGATCAGGTAATGTTTTCATCTACCCTCAACTGGCTTAAGGAGCCATTGGAGGGTAGATTTTGTTTACTTTTATTTAAATACCTAAAAATACAGACTATAGGGGCTGGAACGGGGAGTCAAAACCGGGCATTTCCGCGCCCCACTGGTTGTGAAACCCTGCTCTGGGCTATTATGAAAAGTTCCTATAATTATTGTAGTTCCATTTCGTTCTGCAAATCGAGCGAGGTGATGAGAATAACGTAATTAATAATTTAACCGCCAAGTATCGGACGGATAAATCGTACTCTCAGCGCCAGCGCGCAAGGCAAACCGGTTATATTTTAGACGTGATATCACGTGCTGGTGCTGAGGGCATGACTTTCCGTGCGCGTGATTTGACGTCTTTGGCGGTCAAAGCGATAATTTTGAGCCTAAATCAGGCTACATTTTGTTGACTCAGTTTTTATAGCTACCCTACGTTTCCTTCCTCAGGGGTTATTCATAAATTACGTCATTTCATAATAGGGGGGGGGGGGGGGTCTGGAGATGGGATGATAGTAGCATAACGGAGGAGGAAACGGGGCCATTCGAAGCATAATCTTTAATGATTTTAGGGGGGGTCAAAAATCATAAAATATCGATGACGTAATTTATGGACAGCTCCTCAGATCTGCTAAATTATCTTCTTCCTCCTAGCGTTTATCCCGGCTTGGGGTCCGCTTGACAACCAAATCCCATGAATTGGTGTAGACACTAGTTTTTACGAAAGCGACTGCCATCTGACCTTCCAACCCAGAGGGGAAACTAGGCCTTTTTGGGATTAGGTCCGGTTTCCTTACGATGTTTTCCTTCACCGAAAAGCGACTGGTAAATATCAAATGATATTCCGTACATAAGTTCCGAAAAACTCAGTGGTACGAGCAGAGGTTTGAACCCGAGACCTCCGGATTGAAAGTCGGACGTCTTACCGCAAGGCTACCAGCGCTTTTTTTGAAATCTGCTAAATTATAAAATCTGATAATCGGTCTTACATGAATATGCCTAATTTCTGCTCAACCAGACAACTGGTTCAACTCTTACTTCCATAAATTAGCCCAGACATACAGTAAATTAAATAAGCGAATAAATCTGAGCGATATCTGACCGTTTGGTTGTGTTTCAGCGACATGAGCAAGCAGACCCCTAGCGCCGCCACTGCCGCCAAGAGCCCCCGCGTGGAGAAGCCGCAGGACTCGGCCTGGCAACGCAAGCAGCAGCAGAAGAAGAAGGGCAAGGGTCGCAAGTGGTAGTCCATACTGTACCTACCCGTAATATATGCATACTTTATACAACACTCTTTTATTTTATCCTACACTATTGACTGCCTCGTGAGCACGCAGGCCTCGCGCGCTCGGCCGTCTAGAGCCGGCTCCGAGAAGCCGCAGGACTCCTGGCAACGCAAGTAGTAGCAGAAAGGCAAGGGACGCAAGTGGTAGTTCACACTGTACCCATAATAAAATGCATTTATACAACTCTTTTATTTTATATCCTACACTATTGACTGCCTCGTCAGTACGCAGACCTCACTCGCTCGGCCGCCTAGAGCCAGCTCCGAGAAGCCGCAAGGGGCACTCGGAACTTACGTACGAAATATCATTTGATATTTAAGCACCAGCCGCTTTTCGGTGAAGGAAAACATCGTAAGGAAGCCGGACTAATCCCAATAAGGTATAAAGTAGTATATTTAATTGAGTACAACTAACAGCTCCTGCCATAAAAACTGGATTCACTTTGTATGAGATTAAGATTTTACTTACCTACAAAATTAAAAAATAATACTTTAATTTCCTCTCTGGGTTGGCAGTAAAAACCAGTGCCTACGTCAATTCGTGGAATAAGGCTGCAGGCTGCCAAGTACGTCCCAGAATTAATTGAGCCGTGGCAAAAAGCCACAAAAGCTAGGAGGATGATTATGATGGATACCAATATACTAAAAAGCATCAAAAATCAAATAAAACAATTAGATAGGCACTAAACAATTTTTTTTATTAAAAACCCTTACATTATCTCTTAGCATTCCTCCTCTTAGACTTCCCGGGTCTCTGATTCTTCTGACCCTTCGGTTTAAACTGTTTATTCTTAGCATTCTTATAATCAAACGGTTTTTTCTTGCCGGAGCTATTAAAACCTTCCATATTACTCGAAGACTCTCTAGTATTTAGCTTGGAGCCTTTCTTCTTGCCTCCGAAGCCGAATTTCTTGTCCTTCTGGGCCCTTTTCTTGGCGATTTTGTTCTGCGGGCCCTTTTTGTTTTTGCCTTTGTTGTCGTCCAGAAAGCCGAGGTCCGTGGACTTGCCTTTGCGGACTCTCTTGAGCTGTTCAAGCATTTCTCTCTTTTCTGAAGCTTGTTTCAGTCTCGCATCAATCTGAAAGAAAAATTTGCATTAAATCGGTACTTAATTAGCCGGTTCTACACCTGGCGCACCGCCTCGCGTGGAAATTGCCGCGCAACTCGGCTAGTGTGGACGTGCCCCGTCCGAGGCAAACGCACGCGCGGCCGCAATGCCTCGGGCGAGGCCTCCACATTAGCCGCCGCGCGCGGCCAATGACTTGCGAGGCGGTGCGCCTAATATCTCAATTAAGTACCTATTACAAACATTCAGTATTTTTAACGGCATATATACATTGTTTTACCACAACACATACTAAAGTGAGTGTTAGTGTCCAGATAATACTCGTCAAAGCGCGTGGCATGTTCGAACATGTATACATATAATACTGCCACTTCACAAGGCCTTATTTATCCAAATACACTCAAAATGAACATTTAGCCAACAACGCCATGTGAAGTGCCAGCATAGAATACTACTCCACTGCCTCGCCCGGCAAACGCGTCTACATTGACATGGCTGTCGATTCACATTAATTTTGAAGTGTATGGAACACAGTGCAAAAAATTGACTGTTACATACACTTACTGAATTGAATCTCTATAACGTAAATATCCTTCGCGTTTCTCTGTTTGGCCCTATGGTTGACTGGTAGAGAATGCCTTAAGGCATTAAGTCCACCGTTTGTACCTTTTTATGTGCAATAAAGCTTAAATAAATAAATATTGTACCTGCACTCGTTTGGCGATCTTCTTCTGATCACGCAGCTGGCGCACCTTCTCGGTGCGCGCCTGCGCCGCCTGCTTGGCCAGCAGGTTCTTGCGCACCTTCTGCATGTGCTCGTCCGTCTTCGCCATCTCCGCGAAGTAGTCTTCGGGCCTGGATGGTGTTATACAAATTAGAGCCAGTCTAAGTCTAAGTGTAATACATAAATAATGCAGAAAATATGCAGGACAGTAGAGTTCTCCGATATTTCTGACACACATGGACATTAAAAAAAATATGGACACTAAGTTTATTTGTAGGAGCTAGTTTCTTTCATTTATTATAAGAAAAAAAATGTTACACACCCCACATCCACAGTAGGAGCTTAAAGTGGTATTCACATATTTTATACGTCTGAGTGTACTTATATTGGAAAATGGGACTGTACTAAAAAAATAACCATCAGCACAATTGAAAACTAAATGAACTTATGCTGGTTTGACTCCTATTTGGCAAAATAATAAATGAAACCTATCCATTAAAACGAAATTACTGTAATAGTTAAATTGGACTCTATAATTCAATATGATCCAGCTAGTCTAAATAAAACTGAGGCTGGGTAAGAAAAGTTTGGAGAACTACTTCATAGAATTAATTAAACAAAACATCAAATTACCTTCTAGTAGGAATATTAAGTTCCTTGAGTTTCTTCAGTCCCTCCACCACGGCAGCTTGCGCCTGGCGGTGAATGAGGTTCTCTCGTTTGAACTCGTTCAGCACCGGGTCTTGCGTCGCATCATACACTTGTGTACCCTTTGTGTTTTCCTTTATATTTCTGTACAATTCAATAAAAAGGTTGAAATAATCGCAAATATTTGAAGTTTGGAGATAGTTTTTTCATGCACAATTATCTAAGTTGGTTGAATTTTGCATAATGCTTTTAGAACTAGATACCAAACAGGTCTTCTTAAAACTGTTTATCTGGTTGCATGTAACACATTCCCTGCCAAGAACCCGCTTCGTGGGCGCA